>CM030788.1:28317500-38260000 GCA_018127125.1 Rhododendron griersonianum | reverse complement strand
TAGGTAATACAAAGTCCTTCGGTGGATTCCGTGTTTGTAGATTCAAGTCAACGACGGTCACATATTGGGTGTGGTGAATGGGAATTCGGCAAGTAGAACTTTGGGCGATTGGTGAGGATTTATAATCATAAGTAAGTTTGCTTGTAACAACACATTGAGTATATTCTTTTAGGAGAAAACTATGGTACACAGGGTATACCGTATGTCTAAATTATGACAATTTGTGATTTTCATTATGCTGATTTTTGATTTTCTAATGCATATTTATGATTCTAGTTACGACTTGTACTTTAAAATTTACTTGTTGAACAGGTCATTAATCCATAATTAAAAAATATTGTTATTATGTAACTATAATTATTCATACCAGAATCCATAATACTTGTACCCTAACCAAATATATGCATACAATATCAAAAATTAAATAATGCTACCCACAAATGTTATAACAACACCATAAATTGGCATTATCTTATCACAATGAGTCGTACCAAAAATTCTTTGATTCGTATGATATTCCGTAACAAAATCAAAATATGTCGTACCAGAATCAACAATTGTTATACCCAATCCAAAAATATTTGTAAAATGCCATAAATTTTATAAAATAACCACAATTATTATGACAACACCTAAAACTGTCATTTTCTTACCATAACGTGTCGTATCAAAAGAAAACATATGAAAATACCACAAATTATATAACAAACCACAATTGTTATGACAATACCATAAATTGACGTTTTCTTTCCACAGTGTGTCGTTCCAAAGGAAATTGATTAAAATATTCCGTAATAAGACATGTCTAAAATACCAAAAATTCAGTAATATAACCAAATTTGTTATGACAACACCATAAATTGACGTTTTCATACTCACAACGTGTCGTATAAAAAAAATTCAATCAAAATGTTCAGTTAACGATAGTTATAATTGGCAAAATACCATACCATAATTAAATAATATAACCACAATTGTTATAATAAAATCATAAAGTGGCATTACCTTACCACAACTTGTTGTATTTTTTTTTTTTTTGTGATGATATATTCCAAAACAAAATGAAAATATGTCGTAAAAAATGCACAATAGTTATACCGAAGCAAAATATATAACCAAACCAAACCAAACCAATCCGAGCCTTATGTCCCAATCACTTGGGGTCGGCTACATGAATCCGTTTTCTCCATTGAGCTCTGTCGAGGGCCCCTTATTCGCACAAATCTATTATACTTAAATCTTTGCGCACCACAACATCTAATGTCAATTTAGGTCTACCCCTCCCCATGGCATTGCTACCCAAAGCTATCCTATCCGCTCTCTTTACTATTGCATCTCCTGGTCTACGGTAGACATGCCCAAACCACCTTAGCCTATTCTCCCTCAACTTCTCTTCTATAGGTGCTACACCTACTCTAACTCACGAACCGTTTCATTTCTAACCCTGTCTCACCTAGTCTTACCACACATCCACCTCAACATTCTCATTTCCGCTACACTCATCTTGTTCACCTGTTGTCTCTTAATAGGCCAACACTCTGTCTCATAAAGCATCGCTGGTCTGATGGCAGTTCCATAGAATTTTCCCTTCAATTTTGTGGGTACCCTCTTATCACAAAGTACACCAGTAGCGCTCTTCCACTTGAGTCACCCACTTGGATCCTATGGGTCACATCACCGGCAATCTCTCAATCACTACTAATAATTGAGCCTAAATACCTAAAATGATCACTCTTAGATAAATCTTGGTCTTGGATCATCACTCTTTCTTCGAGCGCACTGCTGGTGCCACTAAACTTGCACACCATATACTCAATTTTACTCCTACTTATTCGAAAACCCTTTGACTCCAATGCTTCCCTCCAAATTTCTAGTTTTGTATTAACACCTCTAGCGGTTTCATCTACGAGGACAATGTCATCTGCAAACATCATACACCAAGGGATATCCTCCTGAAATTGTCTGGTCAATTCATCCATAACTAAGGCAAAGAGATACGGGCTCAAGGCTGACCCTTGATGCAATCCGACAGTGATTGGAAATTCACTCGTTTCCCCTACTGGTGATCAAATGGTAGTGACGGCACCATCATACATGTCTCTAATCACCTCGATATACCCTTTGGTCACTCCCTTTCTCTCCAGAACCCACCAAATGATGTCCCTAGGCACCCTATCATATGCCTTTTCTAAGTCTATGAAAACAATATGAAGATCATTCTTCTTTGCTCTGTACTTTTCTACCATTCTCCTTAATAGGTAGATAGCTTCCATGGTTGATCTCCCAGGCATGAACCCAAACTGTTTCTCTGACACCGTAGTCACCATCCTCAAGCGGTGCTCAATAACTCTCTCCCACAACTTCATCGTGTGACTCATCAATTTTATACCTCTATAGTTGTTGCAGCTTTGAATATCCCCTTTATTCTTATAGATAGGTACTAGCGTGCTCCCCTTCTCCATTCGTCGGGCATCTTCCTAGTCATAATAATCTTGTTAAACAATTTCGTCAACCAAGTCACCCCCAGGTCACCTAGACTTTTCCACACTTCAATAGGTATACCATCTGGTCCTAAGGCCTTACCCGGTTTCATCTTTTCCAAAGCTTTAACCACTTCGAACTTTTGTATTCTCCGATAGAATTCATATTCTATGTTCTCACCAAGTACATACACTTTCTCCCCACCAAAGCTTCCTTCATGTTTCTCATTTAACAACTTCTCGAAATACGACTTCCATCTATCCCTGATCGCCTCGTCTTTTACCAACACCACCGAATCAATATCTTTTATACACTTAACTTGAGAAACGTCTCTAGTTCTCCTTTCTCGTGACTTACCGAAGCAAAATATATACGTAAATTAAATACCACATATTGAATAAAATAATCACAAATATTATAACAATGCCATAGATTGTCGTTACTTTAGCACAATGTGTTGTATGAAACTTAACCTAATTATTTTCAATTCCCGCCACATATTTTTCAAATTTTAAAATTTTCACCATACAAGTGTAAAATATCACAAATTAAATAATATAACCACAATTGTTATAAGAAAATTATAAAACAATGTTATCTGTTCACAACGTGCCACACAAAATTTCTCAAATTCTTAGCCAAAAAATGGGGCCCCCACATACGATGGAGTATTATATAATTAATAGCCTTTAAAATTACAAATTCTCAATTGTGTAGCTGCGGTAAAGTGTTGGAGTTCTGACATTTGCCTACAAGATTAGGGGTTCAAGTCTCACGCCCTTCGTTTACTCTTTTTTTCTTACAAAAAAAAATACATCATCATAAAATTTCACCTATTGAGATTCGAACCCAGCTAAAAACCAAGTTCCGATGGCATTTGTACCAACGTGCCATACAAATTTTCTCAAATTCTTAGCCAAAAAATGGGCCCCCCACATACGATTGAGTATTATATAATTAATAGCCTTTAAAATTACAAATTCTCAATTGTGTAGTTGCGGTAAGGTGTTGGAATTCTGACATTTGCCTACAAAATTAGGGGTTCAAGTCTTGCGCCCTTCATTTACTCTTCTTCTTTTTTAAAAAAAAACCTCATCATAAAATTTCACCTATTGAGATTCGAACCTAGCTAAAAACCAAGTTCCAATGGCATTTGTACCACACGACCACCACAGTCAACACAGTACATGGTATACAAGTTAATACCAATACTTTTCACACAAATACAGATGTATTTTTTATTTCATCCATTTCATAAATATTTTACCCTTATGTTTCATTTAAGTTTTTTTACAATATTTGATTAGCTAAAACTAACAAGAATTATTCATGATTTGGCTTCAGATTTAATAATTATAATAGAAAAGCTCTGTGTAGCTTGTACGCTTAGGGCTTTCAAAAGTATAGGGCTGACCCTGTACATATAATAGGCTCATAATATTGTATTTGTCAAATATGTCAAATAAAATATATTTCATTAAAATGTTAAACGAGAAAGATATGGCTTGGTAGTGTGTGTCTTGTTTGATGTGTTATATTTCTCTAATTTGATCGTTTGTCTTTATTTATTTCTATTTTTATAGATTTTTTAGTATAAATTACTCCATCCGTCCCTTTATTACAGTCCAGTATTCCATTTTGGGCTGTCCCTTAATAAGTGTCCATTTTGTAAAGTTAGTGGGTAAAAGTTGGTGAATTGTCTATTTTGTCCCTAAAAGTAGATTCCATTTTGAAAAATTAGTGAGTAAAAGTGTAATGATGATGGGTAAGTAGGAAAAGTGGAGGAAAAAGTTGATGTGAAAGGTATAATGATGATGTCTTTTTAATAAGTTGGAGTTACGAAGCAGGACATTTAAAAAGGGACGGAGGGAGTACATAATTAGTCATTAAAGTTTCATACTCTGGCAAATTCAGTTGTTCAAGTTCAATATAACATTAGAATATATTAATACACCATTCGAGCTCCACTTAAGGTATATTTTTTTTATTAGAACCGTCTATCTTTTACACAATATCTATTAGATTATTTGTACCAAGAACAAATTTGATCGCTTATAGCTAGACACTTAATCGGATGAAAAATATCATTCTATTATTAAATTTGAGTGCCAATGATGGAGCTTCCAAAACCTGATCGAGCCATAAATTTACGTGAA
This sequence comes from Rhododendron griersonianum, assembly GCA_018127125.1. Taxonomy (NCBI): domain Eukaryota; kingdom Viridiplantae; phylum Streptophyta; class Magnoliopsida; order Ericales; family Ericaceae; genus Rhododendron; species Rhododendron griersonianum. Next base: position 38,255,363 of record CM030788.1, on the reverse strand, counting down.
TGACTTTATTCAACAAATATAACAAAGTCAACGGTTTTGATCGTTACTATTGTGTCACGGTGACAAGGCTACTCTACATCCAATTATAGAAGAGGACTAGTTTCATATCAAATATAAATTGAATGTACATTCTAAATGTCGTTAGCGATTATATTTCTAGAATGATTGATCAAAACTGTTAGAATACCAAGTTATACGATATTCAGTATTGTCACCAAAATCAGAAATCATCAGATATCGACAACTGTATAATCGATAATATTTAAGGTATTCAGATACATTAAAGTCTAATAATGCACCACCCGAGCCTCATCCGAGGCATTTTGTTTCGATCTAAACCGTCTCTCTTTTACATAATATGAATAAATCATATGTACCAGAATGAAGTTGATCACTTATCGTTAGACCCTTAATCAAATGAAAATATAATTTTATGATTGAATTCGGGTGCCGATGAAAGGACTTTCTAAACCCGATCGAGCAAAAAATTTACGTGAATTATTTAATCAACAAGCATAACGAAATCAATGATTTTAATCGTTATTATTGTGTCGCGGTCACGAGTCTACCATACATTCAGCTACAACAGAGAAATTAGTTTTATATAAAGTATATTGAATGTACAAATTTGAAATGTTGTTTTTTTTTAAGGAAAAATTCTAAATATCATTACCGAGTATATTTATAAAATGATCGATCAGAATCGTTAGAATGTGAAGTCCTACAATATTCAACATTGTCACCAAAATTAGAAATCATGGGATATCGACAAATATGTAACCAAACGACATTTAATGTGTCCGAATGCATTAAAGTCTATCATTAATTGTGGTACGACATATTTTAGTCTTGCTACAGAATATTTGGATTAATTTTGATCTTTTGGCACAACACATTGTGGTAAGCAAATGCCAATTTTTGGTGTCGTCATAAAAGTTATGGTTAAGTTATATAATTTGTGGTCATTTTTTGGAGAGGGAGAGGGAGAGAGAGCGAGGGAGGAGAGAACAACCGGTTACCTGCTCAGCCCTTTTTTCATTTTATTAATTGATTTAATAAATGGGTGGTTCGGATCATTCACTTTTAAATCCAAGGGTTTAAAATCATGGAGTGTACGGTACCCATTTAATAAGGGGTGTGTACCATAGGACTTCCATTGTTTTAATTCCTTCACGTGGTTTTTACCCATTAGGAAGTTTTCCGCGTATATCTTTGCATTATCTATTTGGTTGCTTTCGTTTGTGATTGATTGGTGGATTTTCGATTAAGAATTCATACATATCAAATCTTTATATACTTGGGCGATCCAGGGTGTTTCATATGTACAATACTTGGCACGAGTTACCCTTTCTATTTGAAAATTTTATACAAAGATCTTGGAGCTCTATCAAAGTGTATATGGGCTCTACATACAATTAAGGTAGCCATGCTTAAGTACAATGCCCTCAAAGCCTCAAAATAAAGAAGTAAACATGATATAATAAGGCAAAATAAGAATCCACTATTGGAATATATTACCAGGATGTGGTAAATACATGGACAACTCAATTACAAATCAAATGCCCCCTGAATGGATGGGTCGCTGAAGAGCCCTTCCCAAAAATACATAGGAAAAATATAGGAGGAAGCAGGGTGCTAAATTCATATCTTCAGCTTCCAATGAAATCTTCTATTCACAAAAGCGAAACCAACTATGCACAAATTCCCTCACAATCACGCAAAAGAAGCAACTTTCTTGAAGAAGGCCATTTTCGCCTGCATTATAGCATTATAACCTGGACTACATCTCCAACTGGCAGGTTCTCGGAAACGAGTATTACCCACTTTATTTGAATCTCCGCACAATTCCACATCCAATGCAAATTCGACTTCACCAGCTATTTTCTCCAGGAATTTCTATCAGTAGGACTTTGCATTCTTAAAAATCTAATCCATTGAAATTCAACCCAACCAAAACCGAAGAATCACAAATATCCAAAAGATACTTAGAAATATTGTAACTCTGCCTTAGAGGCATATACCTCTGTCATTCTTCTCTGATTGAACCACTCGTCAGGGAATGAGAGGAGAGTGATTGGGTGTCTGAAGCCGATAGCTCTCTATAATCCTTCCGGATGCTCCAGAGGATCTCTGCACATCTCCTCATGGTTGGCCGGTTCTGTTTGTAAGGAGCCAAACATCGTAAGGCTAGCTCAAGGGTCTTTTCCAGAGCTAAATTGTTCGCGCGAGATCGGTCCAGCCTTGGGTCCAACACTAAAATTGCATCTCCATCAGTAAAATTCTTGATGGCCTGCATTTCACCGATTCACGTCATATAATCCACTCAAATCACACAATGTTTTCTTCGAGCAGCAAAGGAATGCAGGTGGACTGGACTCTACAATGGACGCATACATGTTGATGATTTTAATTGATTCAAATAACTGATGACTTTTAAGAGAAACAAGACGAGCAGGAATTGACACACAAATTAGCTGGCGAATCTTAGGCTGCGTTAGAAACTTGCGAAAGGGAAAAAGGGAAGCGGAAGTGAGGAAAGGAATACAATTGTATGAGAAGTACTTGCTCTCTGTGTGCAAATAAAAGGGATGAAAATGAGAAGGAATACACACTTCTCTCGTTTAGTTTCGAAGAGAAAAGAGAAGAAAGCAAGAAGAAAACTAACAAGAAAAAAAGGACGAAAAGATGATAGAAAAAAGAAAGGAAAACAATATACAATAAGCGAAAGGAAGAAAAAATGATAGTACCCATCTTGTGGTTATGCGTTCCTTCTTTTCCCGTTTTGGTTCAATAGGGCGCCTGCCGGTGACTAGCTCCACCAGTAACACGCCAAACGAATACACATCACTCTTCTCGGTCAGTTGATAGGTTCTTAGGTATTCAGGGTCCAAGTAGCCGGCAGTTCCTTTTACTTGGGTGGATACATGGGTAGCATCACTGTCTGCTGCCAACCGCGAAAAACCAAAGTCGGCCACCTTGGCCCGAAGGTTCTCAGTTAGGAGAATGTTAGAAGACTTGATATCTCTGTGGATGATAGGGTGATCTGCATTCAGAGCACATATTAAGCTAATTTTATCATTTGAAATAGGAGCAGTAATTCACAGGCATTAAAAAAAACCTCTAAATTTCCCGTTAAAAGAAACTGAAATGATGGATTAGACCTGTATACATATGGAGATAGGTAACGGCATGGGCAACATCCACTGCAATATCGAGCCGGGCAGCGAGGTCAAGAATATTGCCTGGCATACCTGCACACTTGCTAATTAATCCTTCAAAATGTTCACGATGCAAAATAAGAGAGAAATCCTAGCAATCTAAACAAACAATAGTCGAATAGAACTCACAATCCAAGTGGTCTCTAAGGGTTCCATTGGGAACATATTCCACAACAACAATTCTTTCATCTTCGTGCTCCAAATACCCATAGTACCTGACCAAATTCAGATGTTCAACTTGTGCTAGTGTTCGAATCTCGCTTTGAAATTCCTGTCCCAAATGCTTGTCATATACACTCTGTAGATAAAAGGGGAGTAGAAAGAAAGAACGTTAAACCACATTCATTATGTTTTAAGCTCCGGAATCATCTAAGGATTGCGCTTCAAACCTGTTTAGCACGTTTAATTGCAACAATGGTTCCATCTTCAAGTTGGCCCTTGTAGACAGTCCCAAAACCACCTTGTCCTATTTTAAGAGTAGGGGAAAAGTTCTTTGTAGCCTTGTGGATTTCTTCCATACTGAATTTAACACTCCCAGGCTCACTTGTATGCGTAGATTTATTTGAACTGGCATAAATACCCCGAATCGAACCATGCTTCTTCACACTACCACCACTCGAAGCATCTGATGCAACTAAGAATTGAATAACTGAAGAACTTATACCCATATATCCAATCTATTTCACAAGACAAAATAAAAGTAGTAATGTAATATTTCTCTCACAAATCACAACTTTGTTTTTACTGCTGATGCAAGGGGTTGAGGAAGCATGGATGGCTTATGCTGATATGCCATGATTTCAACTGATCTCCATCTATTGCCTTGATAAAGGAAAGAAACTTCATGCAGTAAAATGGTGGTGGAATATTTCCATCCTCTTTCTTGTAACCATGAAAAATGTTTTACGGAGTAAGTTTCAGAAGCACGCAAAGCATCAGAATAACAAAGGAATTCAGTCAGACAGATATTGGGGATATTGTCTCCCAAACACACGACGGAAGTGAAAGAAATGTCATTGTAGGGCACTTCATTGAGTTGCCAACTTCTCCTTTAAAAAAATTTTGTACGACATTTCCTTTCCGATTAACATGCGGAATTGAAAATGAATTTGGATAGCTTCAATTCATTCTTATTAATTCAGGCAGGTTCATGAAAACAGAATAGAACAGAACAGTTAACTCACGATGTTTTGATTTTGTCTTTATTATTTTTGTTATGATACCTTGTATGGAGAAAGAGCAGGGGTGGAACTCCATCACCCCACCCCACACCTCCCCCCCCCCCGGGCTGGGAAACTATTTGATACGTATCCCACATACATAGTTACATGTATGGTTCAAGAGGTGAGAATGTATTTCCATGGCACTGTAGTGGTTCTTTCATGGCATTTCAAATTTTGAACACATCAACATGTTGTACACCTAAGTTTGAAACTACCTTTGATTATGAAATGCATCAAACCTTCATATAAGACCCTGATTTTTCACCGCAATTTAAATGAAAAGAGGACACGATTGTCCTCTTTCGAATGTAGACCTTTCTCAATCTGTTAAATTGTTTTTGCCTTTATAACGCAATAGCTCATTATTGTCTTTGTACATAATGACTTGCAACTTGATGGCCGAAACTTTCATTATTCATCAGCAAATCAAGAGATTACTTTCTATGAATCTATATTGAAGTTACATTCCTTCGCTTGAATTCCATACTTCTACTTGAATAATGGTAGTTTAAATTGCCCAAATAAGTTCAACTGCGATAAAATTGGCCTAAACAAAATCCTGATTATGCCTCTGAGGAAGAGCAAGCTTTTCTTTGCCCTTTCCAAATGGGTCTTCCACTCTGCGGCCATTCAGAAAATGTAGGGAAAGGTGAAAGGCAGGGTTTTAGATCACTGTACCAGGATATCCAACAGTATAGGTGATGCAGCCATATAGTGGCCATACGTCGGTAGATAAAGGTATAAGAAGTTATGTACGTAACTGCCAATACGATAGGGTAGGCCAGAAAGGTCAAAAATGAATATGCACATTTGGTCAAGTTTTAGTTATTTCAACTAAAAAGACTAATCATTCCTGAGGAAGAAATTCAACCTGGCTATCACTTCTTCCTTTCTCCTTCAGATTCTCAATATTTCAATCATTACTTACCTCAAAAAATAAAAAATATAAAAAATCAGCAACCGACAGAAACATCAGCAAAGAAAGAAATCTCACTGTGGGAGGATAAGATCCCGAATACATATATATATATACAGTCAGGATCCTATGAGAGATCCCTTACGGTCTTACCGTAAGGGACTCCCTTTTTCCGATCGAATTGCGACGATCCGAGCCGCTCAATGTGTTCAGAACGTGCTTTTAAGGGTATTCGCAAGAAATCGCCCAAAAAAAATGACCGGGAAGGGCTTGATCCGAATTTTATGAAAAACTGCTCGGATCAAGCCCTTTCCAGTCATTTTTTTGGGCGATTTCTCGCGGGTACCTTTAAAATCACGTTCTGTACACATTGAGCGGCTCGGATCGTCGCAATTCGATCAGAAAAGGGGAGTCCCTTACGGTAAGGCTGTAAGGGATCTCTCATAAGATCCTGACTATATATATATACACACACACTACCCTTCTTATGAGGCCGCCCTCAAGTTAATAAAAATGCAGACCTCTTTCCTTAGCCGTTGGATCGTAATTTCAATGGTCCGGATCTGCGGAAGGTTTATGACCGGTCAATATTAACTTTTTCCCGGAAAAGTCATTAAAATCTGGACCATTGAAATCACGATTCAACGGCTACCAGCAACGTCCGCAATAGCAAAAATAAGAGTGCCCCTATTAGAAGCTTATAAGAAGCTGAGTGTGTGTATATATATATACCAAAAAAAATGACTGGGAACGGCTTGATCCGAGCAGTTTTTCATATAAACACTATAAATGCATTTTATGCAAAACTGTTCGGATCAAGCCCCTTCCCGGTCATTTTTTTTGGGCGATTTCTCGCGAGTACCCTTAAAATCACGTTCTGAACACATTGAGCGGCTCGGATCGTCGCAATTCGATCGGAAAAGGGAAGTCCATTACGGTAAGGCCGTAAGGGATTCCTCATAAGATCCTGATTATAGGCCGTAAGGGATCCCTCATAGGATCCTGACTATATATATATCAGTCAGGATCCTCATTATATATCAGTCAGGATTCTCATAGGATCCTGACTGATATATATATAGTCAGGATCCTATGAGGGATCCCTTACGGCCTTACCGTAAGGGACTCCCCTTTCCCGATCAAATTGCGACGATCCGAGCCGCTCAATATGTTCAGAACGTGATTTTAAGGGTACCTGCGAGAAATCGCCCAAAAAAATATCGGGAATGGCTTGATCCGAATTTTATGAAAAACTGCTCGGATCAAGCCCTTTCCGGTCATTTTTTTGGGCGATTTCTCATAAGTATCTTTAAAATCACGTTCTGGACACATTGAGCTACTCGGATCGTTGCAATTCGATCAGGAAAGGGAGTCCCTTACGGTAAGGCCGTAAGGGATCCCTCATAGGATCCTAACTCTAACTCTAACTCTCTCTCTCTCTCTCTCTCTCTCTCTCTTTATATATATATATACGCACACACTACCCTTCTTATGAGGCCGCCCTCAAGTTAATAAAAATGCAGACCTCTTTCCCTAGCCGTTAGATCGTGATTTCAATGGTCCGGATCTGCGCAAAGTTTATGACCGATCAATATTAACTTTTCCCCGGAAAAGTCATTAAAATCTAGACCATTGAAATCACAATTCAACGGCTACCAGCAACGTCCGCAAATAACAAAAATAAGAGTGCCCTTATAAGAAGCTGAGTGTGTTTGTATATATATATACCTATACCAAAAAAATGACCGGGAAGGGCTTGATCCGAACAGTTTTTCATAAAAAAAACTATAAATGCATTTTATGCAAAACTGTTCGGATCAAGCCATTCCCGGTCATTTTTTTGGGCGATTTCTCGCGAGTACCCTTAAAATTACGTTCTGAACACATTGAGCAGCTCGGATCATCGCAATTCGATCGGAAAAGGGGAGTCCCTTACGGTCTTACCGTAAGGATCCCTCGTAGGATCCTAACATTATATATATAGGTTCACAAAAATGAATCCCCACCAATGAGTAACGTATTCGCGCAAGTTGACTAATACTCTTGATTTTGGAGAGATTTATTCCATAAATTAAGAATTTGAGAAACTTAATTACCAGAAGGAGCTGGGTATTCATTCGAATCGCCGAATTTCGACTCGATTTTGGTCTCTGGCGGAGTGAAGCATGCGACGAAAGCTCCGGCGACCGACATGGCGGCGATCTTGACGGGGTTCCGACGGTAGCTGGACTTCTTGGAGGAGGACGAGGAGGAGGAGTAGACGGAGCACGGCGACTGTTCGTGCCGGCCCGGGGTACGGAGATGGACGGAGCCGGAGGACCGGCTGTCGTGCGGGGAGTTCCTAGTTCTCATTATCAGAGGAGAGAGAGATTTCTGGTGAAAAATGGCGGGTAGTTAGCCAGCGAAAGCACAGCCAAGTGTTGGTTGAGGGAAGACGACTTTGATTTTTCCAAGGAGGGTGAAGCTAACTTGCACCACTATACATACAACTCCCAACTCGACGACGTGAAAAGAATTTATTAAAGGCTCCGTTTGTAACTTAAAGGAAGGAAAAGAAAAGAAAAAAGAAAGAGAAGAAAAATAGGAGGAAAAATTTATTAATCACTAAATTTGAAATCTTTATTTTCTTTCAACCGAACAATAGAAGGAGTTTTCTTTTTAATTTTCCTTTCTTTTCCTTGAATTCCAAACAGAGCCTAAAGAATATAATTATTGTTTAATCAAACTTCGTTTTGGTTTTATTGAAAACTTTATGTGAACTATTCGGGTCGACGAGGGAAATTGAGAAATTAATATTATTTGAACCGGAATTGAATTTAACTACCTAACTAAGAAGAACAAAAAAATATTACTACCTCCATTCTAAAATGGTTATTTGGTCCACAAAACGAGGACTTAAAAATAATAATTACAATTTTAAAAAAAATATTTTTTTTTTCATAGATTGAAAGAACCCATTGGTCTCTAGTAAATTGTTGGAAAATAATACATTTTTTTCATAAATTGAAAGAACCCATTGGTCTCTAGTAAATTGTTGGGAAAATTTTAAATTTTTCTTGAAAGTTTTGTGGTTCTTTCTGAGTTATTTTCGTTTTACGGACCGGACAAATATTTTGAAACGGAGGGAGTACTAAAAGATACTCCCTCCGTCCCTTTTTAAATGTCCTGCTTCGTAACTCCAACTTATTAAAAAGACATCATCATTATACCTTTCACATCAACTTTTTCCTCCACTTTCCCTACTTACCCATCATCATTACACTTTTACTCACTAACTTTTCAAAATGGAATAGACTTTTAGGGACAAAATAGACAATTCATCAACTTTTACCCACTAACTTTACAAAATGGACACTTATTAAGGGACAGCCCAAAATGAAATACTGGACTGTAATAAAGGGACGGAGTGAGTATTATCCAATGTGTAAACATTTTACTAGAGACTTCAAAATTATTTCACTACTTTATCTTTTAAGTCTCTTCCTTTTCCTTTATCTGGTTATATTTCCATTCGGCTTATAAAAACGAACTGGGAAATACATATTGCAACTACAACTTGGAAAAAATAGTTTTGTCCAAAGTACAATTTTTAAATAGTTTGGACCTATGTAAGGCCCAAAAAGCTTATTGTAGAGTTTGATTGTCCAATAGTTTGCAAAACATAACTTCAAAACCTATTGACTTTTGCCGAGCAAAAAAAAAAAAAAAACTTATTGACTTTTTGGATTTGGTCTTTAATTAAACTTTGATTGTTTTGATTTTTCTGTAGACTAGTTGTAGGTGGGCGCAAACGGAGTTAACATCATTAATTGGTGAGTACTAATGTGCTAGCCATGCTAATAATTTAGTGTCTTTCATGCACAAATCTTTAATTATACTACTTAATTAATTAGCTTATAGTAGGTAACATCTAAAAGTTTCTATTTTGTGGGCCAAGCAAATGAATACTTTTATGAAGTTTATCGTCTTGTAGAGCACATTAATCAGCAGCAACAGTTTGTTGATGTCATGTATCTAAAGGAAAATACAAAAACAGAGCATTAAACGAATTCTTAGATTAAAGGGTTTTATTTATTCAGTTACTATCATTGGCATTACTATTTACTAGTAACATATTCCCTCCGTCCCAAATTGTTGCTCATGTTTCACTATTTGGGATCTCTAAAAAAAATCGATATCTTTTAGTTTTTAATATTTTATACATTTAATATGGATCTTGTTTAATTTTATTAAACAAAGTTTTCGAAATCTTAGAAAACATTATAAATTGTGAAATACAGACAATCGTTTGAGTGACACAACTACCCAAAAGAGAACAACAATTTTGGACGAGAGGAGTAATTAATTTGCTTATTACACCGTAGTATACAAAAAAGAGTTAGAAAAGCAGTAGCTAATGGCTGTTTGGTACCACCGAGGTGGTAGCCCAACTGGTGAGGCTCATCACCTCCCTTAACGCAGGCGGGAGTTCGAGTCCCGGCAGGTACTCGAACCTCGGCTGTGGACCAAAGGGGGGGAGTTTTCACCAGTTGTGCACTAAAGTGGTGCCGTGGTGACGGCCCGTCCTTCCGGACGGTAGCTATGGCTCGAACCGGACATTCCATTGGCGGGTAGAGAGCCCCTTTGATCACGCCCAAGGGGAGTTGCTACGCTGGTCGCCCCCTCTCACCCTTATTGAATATCAAAAAAAATAAAAATGGCTGTTTGGTTGGATGCGCAATGGTGGAGCAAGAAGATAGAGGTGACACCCAAAAGAATCAATATACTCCACAGTGGCGGCTCCAGAATTTTTTAAGAGGGTGTTCAATAATTACCTTAATCTTGTTACCTGTAGACACCCCAATTTGGACTTTTCAAAAATCCTTGATTTGTGGCCCGGAGGCTCCCCGATGATGACTTTGGATTGAAACAAGCCTGGTACCGATCAGAACTTTACTCCTTGAAAGATTTGAAGAGGGATTAAAAATGGTTAAAAACATTTTCAAGCGCTTGGGAGCAATCCCAAGCGCTCAAAACTGTTTCACAAAACCTTTGGCCTGGCTCTTTCTCGAGCGCTCGAGAGTAAGGTCCCAAGCGCTCGGGAGTGATCCCAAGCGCTCGAGACTATTCTATTGCCCAATGGATGGCATTATCACCCACTCACCATGCTACTCATCATTATAACCACTTTGAGCCCGCCGATGGCTCGGTCCACACTCAACCTCTGGTGAAAGATATTCAGGCCAAAGATTTTCCCCTTAAAAAAATGTTTTATCAAAACCATTTGATTTTCAAAAACCATTTGAGGTCTTGGCCTATAAATATGACTGGTTTTTCAGCTAGAAAGAGGACCACAAAATTTTCACTCCACCAGAACTCTCATCCTCTGCTCTCTCTCTCTCTCTCGCTCAAAACCAAAAACCTCCAAACTCTCTTTCTAAACTTCAAAGGCTTTGCAAATCACCAAGGAGAAAGGGCAAGAAATCCAAAATACTCTTCTGATCTCTTGTACTCTCCTCTCTTCATCGACACTTCAAAGGCACACCAAGGAGCAAGGTTCAAGGAAAAGGTATAAAACTTTACCTTTGGTCACAACTAAAGGGCTATTCATCCCTTCTGAGGGGGGTCTCTCAGCCTGACCCAGTCTTCAATACTGGGTGCATGGTTGGGAGACCCTAGTGTAAAAACAAGAGCAATGGGGCATAAGAAAATGTTTTCACAAAACCCTTACTGGAACTACTCCCAAGCGCTCGAGAGTACTCCTAAGCGCTCGGGACGGTTCCCAGTTTCATGCATGCCCCCTTTGTGATGCAGTAGGTTGGGAATGGTGTGAGATATTAAAAGAATTGGTTTTGTTTTGGCATGCATGCCCAGAAAATGGTTTTCCCCCTAAAAACATAAACATTTTCTCACAAGTTTTCATGTGTGAACAAGGCTTCTCTCTTTCAAAGTTAAAAGAGATTCTCCTCTTGGGAAATGCCAAAGCAAGGGCCTTTGTATGTCAAAATCAGTACCATTTCCTGTTTGAGAGCAAGCTGATATGCATCATAATCCCAAGCGCTCCGGACCATTCCAGAGCGCTCGGGAGTGCATGCATGTCATTGCTTCCCAATTCCAGGTCTGCCGTGTTATCTAGTCTCTGCATGCTTTAGTGTGGCCTGTTGCTCTTTTAAATTCATAGATTTAGCTTTGTTAAGGCAGGGATGCATGATTTGAAAGAATTGAAGGCTTAGCTCAGTCTTCCAAGTCCTCTGCTGAGCCAGTAGTGTACTTAATATCATTTCAGTTCCTATTTTAGCATTGCATTCTGTCTGTGCTAACAAAGCTTGCAGGTTGGGTGTCAGAACTCCCAAGCGCTCGGGACTGCTCTCGAGCGCTCGAGAGTGAAGTCAGTGACAGATCCTTAGTTTTCTGTCATTCATGCAGTTGCTCACCGTTAGCCCACCATTTCACTTCCCCTTGTACAATTGCTCATGCATGCACTTCTTACCTGTTATAATTGCGGATACTTGCTAAATGATCTAATGAAACAAAATCCCTTTGAAAAATCCCACAAATGTTTAGTAGAGACCGATTTCGAATCGGGCGAGGGGGGTGCCGTAAAACCCTTCCCCCCTCGTAACATGGCTTCCGAACCCTCAAAACGATCTCTGGTTTTTAATCTAAATCAATCATTTTTCAATATAAAACGGTTTCTCGGGTGATTAACCACAAATTCGGGTGGCGACTCTTCAAACCACATTTTTCTTCAAGACGGGAGCCAAATATATATTATATTTTTCGGGCTGGTAGCCCACATTACCTCTGTTAACGAGTAGAATATATACAAAATTTTGATACTCCCTACGTCCCAAAATGGTAGTCCATGCAAAGACGTGCAATTTTTTAATAAAAAAACAAAATACTTATGTTCATAATTTTTAAAAATTTTTGCACTAAGTTAAAAAACTAGTCAAGATCTTTGATTTGATGCAAAGAAACTCGAAAAATAATGTAGCGAAGCATTATATTTTTTATTAAAAAATGATACGTCTTTTCGTAGGAAACTATCAACAATAGTGTGATTAGTAAAAATACGAATACGTATGATTATAGACGAAAATTTTCATTTTGAGCTAAGCAAGATTAAACAAACACATTTACCCAAAAAAAAATAAGATTAAACAAACACATAAATCTACTAATATTCTTTTATGAAAAATTGAGGCGAATAGGTTCGCATGAATCTTTTAGGACATATTCTCTCATTTTTGAAGATGTAGAGTCGAGTTTCATTTTTTGAAGATGTAGAGTCGAGTGTCATTAAAAAAAAGTCAGAACATGATACTGATAATAATAGATCATTCCTTTTCTCTCTATTTTTTTTAATATTTTGGATGGGTGTTCATTTAATTTTGAACTGAGTGTTCATTCATATTTAGATTGGGTGTTCAAATAATGAATTAACCTAAATTTTTTGCATGTATAATATAAATTTTTTTTCGGGTGGTCACATGACCACCTTACCTTGGCTGTGGAGCCGCTAGTGTACTCCCACTATGCCAAAAATGTGTGATCCGTCAAACTGCAAAATTATAAGGATATATTTTTATTTGAATAAATTCGATCTTTTTTTTTTTTTTTCTGAAAGTGAAAGAACTCGTTGATATATAGTGACTAGTATCATGCGAAAAATAAGTCTGAATTTTTGTAACCGATATGCATTTTTTCAGTTCATGTTTGGCAGACTGGACAATATTTTTGTAACGGGCTGAGTATTTAATATTAAAAATGTACACATGTTCTAAGATTAATCATACATAACACCTTAAAAAATACATATTTTCATAGAATAATCATATATTAGCAATAGTAAGAAAAATAGCCATTGAAAATTGGTGAGAGTTTGTGAAGCAAAACGACGACTTTTTAGGATAGGTTAGGACCTGGGGACGGCCCGTGCCACCGGGCCCCCTTTAAAGGCCCCAATCTCAAGATGCAGTGCATTGCATCTGGACCGGGGGTATAGTTAGGATGAGCACGAGACTGGAATGCCTGAGCCCAGCTATGGGTACAACATTTTTGTGTACAACCTTTGTACACCATCTTGTGTGGGACCTCAAATACAACATTTTCGTGTACAACCCTTTACACCATCTTGTGTGGGGAAGGTTTCACACAAATGATCTAAACCGTTTGAGCCCGTTCCAGAACACCTTCTTAAAAAATAAGTACTTATTTCACATTTTTAAACTAAAAAATAATGTAAATAAAAAATATTTTTTTGATTTTTTTTTGCACCGTATAAAAGATCTCATCAAGATCTTTCAAACAAGATCTATATTGCATATTTTTTTTATTTCATTAAACCCATTATTTTTGAACTTGAAATTGCCTTATTAAAAAATTAGTTGTTTAGAATTTTTTTTGAAGAGTCTTTGTTAAAAATTAGTTCAACCGGATATCAGTAAGTGCTTGATTCATACGTTCTTTTTTTGGTCTCTAATCTTACGTACTAAAAAAATAATGCATAGATCAAACACTTACCGATATCCGCCTGAATTGATTTTTTTAGGGACCCTTTAAAAAAATATTCTGAACAAATTGAGAGGCTCAAGAAATATTTGTGTGTGACCCACCTCAAAATGGATCCCACACAAGATGATGTACAAATGTTATACACAAAGTGTTGTACCCATAGCAATTTCAGGCCTAATACACATTTTACCTGTATCCTATGCACTTCTCATAATTCTCTAAAACAATTTTCAAGTATACGTTGAGGCTAATGACTTGTATCGCCTTATGGGTTTGCAGCAACGTGGTCGTCGGTGGCTTCTTGGGTCGCTGGCTTGGGTGCTTGATCGGTAGGAGGAAAGGCAAGAGAATGGCTGCTCAATAATGGAAGGAAGTGTATTTTTTGTTTATTTCGCTTTTGTCCAGATTTAGTCCGGTGGTTTTGGTCATGTGCTTGATAAGTTTTATTTTTTGCAAACCTGATCTCGTTAGGTGAGTTTGAAATAGGGCTACAAATACTATGCTCTGATTGCCCCCTCTAATGGTTTGTCCAGTCTGTGGACGCCCATTTGCTACCATGGAGTTCCTCTTTGTTGTGTAGGCTTTTGCCTCACAATTGAATACAACTTCTCACATTTACCAATAAAAAATAAAAAATTTGGCCTGAAAAGTAGAAAGTTTCAATTTAAAACTTGAACTCGTGTACATATATTCCATTCAAGCCCATTACTTTGCTCTCGCTTGCAGTTCTGTGTCATTTTCAAACAAAAATAAATAAATTTTAATTATTTTCAAAGTCAGCCACTTGCAAATTTGTAAGTCGCCAAATAGGAACAAATAGACCCTCAGAAGACACTGACATGCACCCAGTTCCCTTGGAGAAATTACTAGTAAATGTTATTAGAGAATCGCCACGTGGTATTTTAAGGGTTGCTACCACATATTTAAGCAAGGTCCATCGGCCCATGATACATTCACGCAGAGGCCAAGAATAAGTGTGTAGGCCTCACCTCAATGGATAGTGGTAGAGATTCCGAAGTATTACGTGGTGGCGTTCTAGGAGCACTGGATAATCACTCATCCCCTTGAGCATATGTTCGTGAGGGACAAAACCACTGGAGACAGAAAAAGACTTGGCTTTTGTTGTAATCAAGGTCCAACCAACTGAAGAGCACATCAATTAATTCAAACCAATAATGCTGAATTTTCACCCCCTTTTATCTATTCGCAATATTTTTTTAATCTTTATTAGTGCTGACTGCTGAATTACTAAATTGTCCTTCGTATGTACAAAGTAAATGTAAAAGAAATGATAGTTTAGGAATTAATTTCACGTGAATAAAAAAAAAAGAGTGCCTGAGAATAAAAAGGGAGCTTGAAAATCATTTCCAAGATAAATAGTGTAATTGAGCACCAACGGTAGATCACTTGTCTCTATTTACCTTTGTCAAAATCACAGTTGGGTTGAGCTGAAAATACTTGCATACCACTTGAAAACATGGAATGTTGGTTTGCGAAAGAACATGTTTGGCCCCGCCAATAAGCTTGTCTCTATCTATCCAACTAATTAGCTGGGTGATTTAGCATAATCTTTTTTTTTTCTTCTGTTGAATTACTTATTTGTCATTATTCTATTTTTAGTCAAAAATTTTTGGGTTGTTTATTCATCTCGTCAAGAGAAATGTTAAAAGTAAAACACTAGGACAAAAACTTAAAAAGGTTAGCTGAAGACCAAAATAATCCAAAACAAACTGATTTTTTTTAAAATATTTTTTTGTGTTACTTTTTTCAAGTTTGGTACCACACACATTTTTAATTTTTTTGGTTTCTCTGATTGAGACGAATAAATAATTTAATTTTTTTTGAAAAAATAACAAAAGTAAAAATAAAATATCAAAAAAAAAAAAACTAATTCAATGATAAAGTCTTATGGAAGCTCTTTTTGATCAGTCAAGTAGTACACAGACAAATCACTCCGAAATGAGGATAGATGAGGTAATTTGTCTCTTAAAAAAAAATACAATTGATGAAATAGTTTACGCCGATAAAAAAGAGAGAGTATGATAGTTTACATTCTTATGTATCATACAATAACAAAGTCTTTTGAAATTATAGCTTGAAGTGAAATCTATTCAAATCAAATGATAAGAATGACCCACTTAAGTTTGCAAGGAAAATGTGTTTGTATTGTGTTCCTCGTTATTTGGAATATAATTCATTTCCACCGATGTTTTTTAATGGCGGGTTTGGTTTTGGATTTTAATTAAGATGTGTTTCCCACTTTTCCGCCGCGTAGGCATGAGTGGAAAATCCATGACGTGTGCAGAATGAGCGCGGGCATACCAGGACTTGTTGGCGTCCAACGTATGAAAGGCGTGAGCGCCTCGATCTGACTTCGTATGTAATGCGATTGTGTGTGACCTAAAGGGTGAGGCCACAATGAGGTTCATGGTTTGCTACAATGAAGTTGACTTAGAATTTCCCAACTGTGTGAGAAAAAGAAGAAAACATCGTAAAATAAAGACGAACTTTATTATATCGGAATAATAAAGTTGGTGCGAGGACCAATGAGTACGAGGTACTCAGTACAATGAAAAGTAAAAGATAAAACAAACTTGCTGGAAGTTTGAGTTTGATAGAAGTATTGGGCTTTTTGGTGTTAGAACCCCTTCTAAGGGGCTGTTTGATAAAACTGAAAACTGAAAACTGAAAGCTAAAAAATTAAGTACTGAAAGCAGAATGCTGAATTTTTTAAGCTGAAAAGCTGTTTGATAAATATATTAAGCACTGAATTAAAAAAAATGATGAATTAATTTTAGTTTCAATTCTGTCTTAATTTACTAATGATCACAATATACTTATGGTAATGATGGAGTGGTGATTGTGGCGGCGGTGGTGGTGGGTTGGGGGTGATGGAGCGAGGGGGTGGTGGTGGTGGGGATGGAGTGGTGAGGGTGGGGATGGAGTGGGAGTGGTGGTGGTGTTGGAGTGGTGGCGGTGGTGGTGTAATGGTGGGGTGGCGGTGGAGTTATGGTGGTGTAATGGTGGCGGTGGAGTGGTGGTTGTGCAATGGTGGTGTTGTGTTGGTGGTGGCGGCGGCGGCGGCGTGGTAGTGGTGGTGGCGGTGTGGTGGTGGGCTGGAGTGGTAGAGTAGTGGTGGTGGAGTGGTGGTAGTAGTGGTGGTGGTGGTTGTGCAATGGAGGCGGCGGCGTGATAGTGGTGGTGGTGGTGGATTGATGGTTATAGTGGTGGAGTGGTGGTGTTGGTAGTGGTAGTGGTTGTAGAGTGGTGGTAGAGGTGGTGGTGGAGGTAGTGGTGATGGAGTGGTTGTAGGAGTGGTGGTGGTGATGGTATGGTGGTTGAATGCAAATACACAAAAATTCAGTAAAAATTAAGTAACTCAAAGCTACTTAATTTTTTTCAACTTTTTAGCCTACATTTTAAGTAGCACATAATTTATTAAGCAATGTAAAATGTGGTTATCAAATCTACTAAATCACTTATTACTTAATTGATTTAGTTTTAAATGCTGAATTTAGGTTATCAAACAACCCCTAAGTGTTCCACTTTCTCCAAAAAGGAACTTTTAGAAAAGGAAGGTAATTTCAAGCTCAAAAATCATGTGTTTACGCAAATAATTTTCCTACAAATATGGATCTTGTCAATAGATCTCATTGAGATCTTTTAAACGGTACAAAAAATTAAAAAATTATTTTTCATTTTCATTATATTTGAACTTAAAATTACTTTTTTTTAAAAAAAGAATATTTAAAAAGAAAGCGGAACAGTACCTAAAAGTCTTGCGAACTTGTATTTATTGGCAAAGCTTCAATCCGTGAAGCCCCAGAATTGTATCTCATGCCAATCCACGGTGCTACCATGTGTCCTATGTCCACAGTTCCACTTTCTATCATGGGAGTTGCTTCCCTATTTTGGAGCCAAAAATCAGTTAATTAAGTCTCCACTCCCTTGAGGCGTGGAACTAGCAGATAATGGGCTTCAAAAACTTCCAATGAAACACCAAGATGCCAAGTGTCCTGATCATTTCCTTTTCAGAAGGCATAACCCACCAATTTCCCATATTATTCGGCCAACTCCGCCTTATCTGAACAAGTTAATTTCAATGGAAAGATTATTTGGTGCATCTCACTCCACTTGAACGACTTTGATTAATCGGGCCTACTTCAAATCGTAGAATGTATGTGGCTCATTAATTTTTAACCTGAGAAACTCATAAAAAATCGGCCCGATTTAATTAAGAATTAATTAAATGGCCCTCCAGTGCTGGTGTTACTAAATTCCTTGGTTTCTCCTCAATCGACCGGGATAAATCAATCGATAGAACATAATCTAGTGTTTGCTAGAATGTGGGTGTTTTGTGAAGTGGAGTTTGGTTCCTTGCCGTATTTCAGGACTTCTTTGGAAGCAAATGTAGTAATGTGGGATGAGATGGAATGGAATGGAATTGAAGACTTAATAAAAGAAACTTTTATTGAATCTCCAAGTAGAAGCACATAATCGACAGGGTATAGCCTAATCGACAGAGTACAAGTTACTTAACAATTACTCCTACTCCTAGAAAAGAAAAGATAAAGGCCTGTTGGAATTATTTGTGTGTCTAAAACTTGTCACGATCTCAAACATAAATAGAGGCCCCTTTGAGTTTGAATTCGAATCTTCCCTCCAAGGTGGCAGTTAAGCTCCCTTTCAAACTTTGGCAAAATAACTTCCACGAAGAATGGGGCACCCACGTTTGGAAAAACTGCTCCATTGGTCATGCATAACTGCTCCTTTGATCATGGGAAAACTGATCGTACATCCATTCAACACCTGTCACTTGGTCGACGGACGAAACAACTCAAATAATAGTTAATCAATTAAAAATAACAAACCATGTATTGGTCATTAGACGGGTAAATAACTCCCAAAACTTTACCATAGTTTTATCGATATTTGTTGAATTATACAACCCAAACTTACCCCATAATAGTAAACCAAGGTCACCTTTCGACTTTCTAACTATACCCTTGCCACGTGTCACTCAATCGACGGGTAAAAAGAAAATCACAGTTTATAGAGCAAACAATGGCCCCCTTATTTAGTTAAGTTAAAATATTTAACTTAAGTAAATAATTCCCTTAAAGGCGTGATTGACACACGGGGCTTCTCAAACGTATACATACTCCTTACTATAAAAGTTAGGGCACAGTTACTTTACTTTCACTTTCTCTTTGAAAATTCATTTCGCAATGGCGCCCAAAAAAGCTTCGATAAGCAAAGCGATGGCATCCAAAACTTCATCAAAATCATCAACTTCTCAGTCGACTAAGGCGAAGACTTCTCAGTCGAAAAAGTCAAAGAAATAGAGTCCTTCAAAACCCAGAGCTTCCGTTGAGACCTATCCTCCAAGGTATCCTCAATGTCTCAGGGAGGCGGAACAGGTGAATCAATACCTCGTTCCTATAGTTAACAATCCCACAAATTTCATACTTGGGCCAATTTATTTTCCTACTGCTCCTGAGGCATTACCAACCTATTATCCAGTGAACATCGATGAGCCTTTACTACTTTCGCTCCCGAGCCTTTACTGGACTGGTTGGAGCACGAAAGGAACGATCTGATCATGGCCAACCGTTTTTTCATCTTGGGAAAAATGGGTTAGTCGAATGAAAGAATATTTCTATTCCGACGGGCTAGAAATGAACCTCTATGAGGCTATAGATCTTTCCACACAATCCATGGAGTTGATTGCTATAGATCTTTCCTAACATTTGATTGCTGCAGCCGCATGCTTCTGGTCCACCTCCTCAAATGCTTTTATTTTCCCAAATGGGCCATTGACACCCACTGTTTTGGACATTATTCATCTTACTGGTTTATCAGGTGTGGGTACAGAAGTCAATGCTGCACTTGATCACCAGCCATATGAGTCGTTATTCGAATTTAAGGGTTCAAGTAGCTATGCCAATTTCTTAGCTCAACATATTGGACTTGAAAATGTTAGGCCTTCATTTCATGAAAAGATTGCCTTTTACTTATATTGGCTCAACAAATATCTCCTGTGTGTTTCGGGTTTTAAAATTACCCAAGAATATGTTCGATTGGCCATCTGTTTGGCTCAAGATAAGAAGCTTGCTCTGGCTCCTTTTGTTTTGGGTACTCTTTACAAGGGCCTCTGGACATTTGTTCAGAACAAAATAACCAATTGTTGTGGTGGTCCCTTCTGGATACTTCAAGCATGGCTTTATGCCTACTTTCCATCGATTAAACCCCTCAGTTTCTTCTTTAAAAGAAAAGATGGTGGAAAGTGCCTAAGTTTTGTTGAGGATCTACTATCATATGAACCTAGGTAAGAAAACTCCTCATTCAAGTCATATTTCAGGGTGTTTTATAGCCCCAAGATTGGAGAACTACCCAATTGGCTTCCCTTCAAAGAGTGCCACTATTCTGAGAAGATCAAACCAATCCTGCAGCTGTTGGTTCCAATTCAGATGGTGAATGAGTTTTGGGCCAGCATTCTTATCTCAAGATTCCTTTCTATAGGATTTTCTCTGTCGACATCTCATTTCTCGAACTACAGTTTTGAGGTGTACATGCCCAACCAATGTGCTAGACAGTTTGGGTTATCACAAGGGATCCCTGTACCTTATACTCATCCCCGGATCAAGGATTTGGCCAACACTAGGCCTAATGTTACTCAAATTTCCCTTATCAAAGAAGTAGTTGGACAATTCCTGGGAACTAGATCAGGTTACATATTCAGGAGTTTTGTTGCTGAACCATCTTCCTCATCCGAGTTCAAAACATTTTGGGAATGTGTCAAACCAACGATCTTTAACAAAGATTTGAACAACTGCCTCTTAAGGCTTGATCCAGAGAATAATCGACCAGGTATATCTCATTTACTCTTGTTTAATTGTTCAGTTCAATATTTTCAGCTATTAATCTCATGCTATTATTTTTCTTATTAGCTTCAATTTCCAAGGAAATTCCTATCTCCAAGGAAATTCCTACTCCCAAACCACAAAGACAAGACAAAGGAAAGAAAGTCATGACAGTCGATGATTCTTCTAATCTGAAGAAGAGAACTCGAAGTTCTCAGGCTGTGGATAACATTCAAAGTCTTCCATTAATGGCAGATGCAATGAAGAGCTACAATCCCCTAGATCGACAGAAAGAAGTAGCTGATGATTTAGAAATCTTGGGAATATATCAAAGAGTATGATTCTTAATCTCAATGTTTATTTGACCATTTATTCACTATGTTTGGTCACTCCTTAATTTAATTGACATTTATTTCTTCTCCTTTTCAGAGAACTAGGAGAAAGCTCAAGCTACAAGCAAAATTAGATGATGATAATGGTCATGATAAAGGCTTAACCACTGACCTTTCAAATGCTGCAAAGTCTTCATTTCCGAAGGATATGCCTGCCACTCCTGCACTATCACCCTTAAAACCTCAAGTTCAAATAGGCACAAAAGATGCAGAATCTGAGAAATGTGATGAGGCAAGATTATCAAAGCCAACAAAACCAATTGTATCTGAAGTAGCTGGATTGACATCTGTAGAGGAAGTTGTCAAAGAATCTGGCAACATTCCTACTGACACCCAAATGGCAGATGAACCAACTACTGGTCCCATATCAGAAACTCCTATGCAAGAAGGAGTATTTCTAAGAGGTGATGGAACACCTTTCGATCTAAACCTTGATCTCATCCCTCATGATCATGCCGTGTCCATGCCTCACATGGACCAAGAAGGTGTTGAATCAAAATCCCTTAAGGAACAGGAAAACGCTGATAAGGGAAATACAGAGCTCAATCCTCCTATTTCTCAAGAAATTATAAAGGAGGTACATACATCATCACCTGTTGTACTCAATCAACATGAGGCCTCTCTGTCGACAGAGGATATTGGAGCTCAATAACAACCACAAACAACAGAGGTTCTCCCAATCATTAATCAAGGGATAATTACTGAGACTCCTATGACTTCACCTTCCTTTGTCAATAAGGAAGGGAATCCTGATTTGACAAATCCTATGTCAGTTAACACTCCTACCTCAGACCTTGATCTCATGTTTAGTAAAGCCAAGACATATTCTGAATCTTACTCTAGATCAGTATCTGAGTTTTCCAAATCCCTGACTCCACCTGCATTTTACCATCTTAGTGAGGAAACTAAAGATGAGGTAAAGTCCTTCTTTAGAATGTTTAGAGCTTCCTTTGGCAGAGATTGCCACTGATCATACTCCAGCTTTCACTAGCTGTGTAAATCATTTGATCAACAAGAAAGTTCTTCTAGACTTAGAACACATTGAACTCGAAGAGCTTTGGTCCAGTCTGAGCAAAAACTTACCTGTTGCAGCATATTGCCAAAAAGAAATGAAGGAGAAGTTAGACATCATGAATCAATTTGCCAATACTTCTGGCAAACTTGATGTAATGGGAAACTCCATTTCTCAGTTGAAAGATAAACTACATCAGTTGGATGTAGAAGAAGCTAAATTGATTGCCCGTTTGGGCAAAATTAAGGAAGAAAGGATGTCCTTGCTAGCACAGAAAGAGCTTATCAACCATGAATTGGCTACCATTACACATGATGAACAAGGGATCAGAGCAATGATATCTGTGACAAGGGATGACTATTTGAAGAATCAATCCAGATACAAGATCATAGATAATCAATGGAATTATTTTGTTAAATTTTTTATTGAATTCAAATCAATAATTCAGTAGTCATATGTAAATGATTATAATGTGGCCTATTTTTTGTTGGCCTTGCATATTGTTGCTCTTTGTAATAGATTTCGGCCTATTTTGAGGCTTCAGTATTTATTTACATCATTTTAGTTCATTTTCATCTTGCAATCTCAATCTTACATTATCGAAAATTGTTGATGCAAACCTGAATTGATAAGGCCAAACTTTCCAACAATAAAAAAAATCATATAATTCTTTTACTTCCTATAAACAATGGTATTTACAATTGATAATTAACCCCAATCGACGGGACTAATTTAATCAAAAAGTTCATTTGAACTGCCAAATAATGATAATAACCTTATCCAAATAGGTTTAATCATTTCAAACGTGAATAAATTGTCATGTGACCTTCCCACTTCTTTATAATAGTGGGGATCATGGTGTAGATACCCCAATTTGGCCTAACGATTATTTCAAGTCCCACCTTGGGGACCATCCCGATGATGAAATGGATACAGTGATTGCTAATTGACTTCCTGTGAACCTTAGGACTTTCGGTAAGAACTTTTAGCCACTTAGAGGACCCAATCCAGAGCCAAATAGCCTTTCAGATAGACGAACAGTATCCCAGGAGAATCCATCTATCGGCCGTGACATTGATCACACGGCCCCAACTTTAATTCTTCACCCGTGAAGCCTATTGCTTGAAAAACTCCCTGAGAGATCGATTAGCCGGCCGCCAGATCTATCCTTCGGCCGCAATATCATTCCTTCGGCCGTCACATCCTTTGATCGGCCGCCAGATAGTCTATTTTCCAGATTCTGGAATGTTCTGTCAATCGTTTGATCCGTTCACAAAACCCTAGCAGCCTTTTTTCGATGCGTTCGGGCCACGTTCAGGGATCACTATGAAGAGTTTGTATCACTCCCCAACTCCAATTCCCATCATGCGTTTTGATTGGACGAGTTGTGTCATCCCTAGTGCCTATATAAAGAGGGCTTCGGCTCCGAAATTGATATACCAACATACCCCCATCAACCACGAAACTCTACAGAAATTCACTCTCATATCCCCTCTACAAAAGCCCCAACCTCCCGAAGGCAGCCATAATCTGACGATCCAAACCCCGAAGTTCAAACCCTAACCCTCGGGTTCTCAAGAAGCAAATCAGTCAATCATCCCTAATCCGAAGCAATCAAGCAACTAAGGGATCGAGGTGGTGAGGCCCAGGGGCCTATGGTTTGATCTCTTTCATGTTTCTATACTGCAATCTTAGTATTTTAATTATCTATTAAGTATTTGTTCTGGTGTGAGGAAGAACATCGGCTGGAGGATCAATCCTTCAGTCGATACATCAACCCAGTGGGATTCCTCGGCCGTGAAATCCTTTCACCGGCCAAGGGATCTATTTTCCTAGAACAGTTTATCTTTTCCGCTTATTTTTATGCATGCTTCAATTTATTGTCTTGGCTCACCTTATCAACTGTTAAAGGTTAAGTAACCAGATTATCTGTTTAGAATTAAATAAAGCAAATACTAATCATATGTCGAACGATTATGGGCCAGTTTCACGACTGGGCAAAGAGGGGTGCCTAACACCTTCCCCTTATTGTACTTTTGGCTCCCGTACCCGGAATCTCTATTTCGTTTCCTAGTTTTTATAAACTAGGTGGCGACTCTATTTTGATGATAACCGTTATCGTGTGGCGATGTTCCTAGCCATGGGAATATCCACGATTCTGGTTTATGAAGTGGAAAGCAACCAAGCAATGATCAATCTGTTTGGCGATGCCCCGTTTGGGAGGTGTCTACAGTTTTTGGCGACTCTGCTGGGACTTGAGAGCCATAACTAGAAAGTTCGACATATAATTAATGTTTGCTTTATCTAATTCTTTTTCATATGCATCGAGCGGGCAACCACGTTGAGTTCACCTAATACCCTGGCATGTCACGGGCTATGTTAAGGGTTCCAGTAAACTCCATAGTCACATGTACCTAGTGGTATATCAAAAAGGGGATCACCTGATTGCCGCCTATGATGGGTTGGCAAGAAGACTGGTGCCCTTTGACAATGGAGCACCCTTGAGACTACCCAAACCTTACATGTATTAGAAAGCCATAGAACCTATCAAAATAAGACAGGATCCCGCAGGTTAGGAACCTACTTGCATCTTTTCTAGAAGTTCTTCCTCACACCTTGTATATGTTGTTGTAACTTCGCTTTCTGTGCAGAAGGGTTGGGGCTTGAACTAAGAGCCCTAACTCTAAGTCTTTATAGTTGAGCGCTGAGGCATAGCATTGCCTGTAAGGTATGTTTTTGGTAAGTTGAAAGCACCACTGCTTACTTCCTACTCCTACTTTGCTTGAAGCACCACGAAACATAGATTTCTAAAGCAACATCAAACAATGGCAGTAGCATAAGCCGCTCACCGAAAATCGAATTGAGGTTGCTGTAGCAATCTCTGCTTTCAAAGGCCAAGAGAAAGGAGGAGTGCGAAGTGGAAGAGTAGGATATGGGTGATGGCATGCAAAATTGAGGATATTATCGATAGAAGTGGCAATACTCAAATGGATGATTCAACATGACAAGTTTAGGACTTTGATTCCTATTTTCAAATTGGCCTAGCAACCCATCTTTCAAAATTCAAAATTTTGAGCATGCTTACTGCAACGAGCCGATAAGATTTAGGAGTTTATGAATGTGCTAGCAAGTAGTTATGTGGATCCCAATTACCTCAATCATATTTTGAGAAAGAGAAAGAAAAGGAAAAAACTTGTTGAATGAGTTTCTGATAGATCAACCCCGATGTGCTTTATGAGTTTTGAAAAATATTTGCTGAAAGAATAATCTGAAGCTAGTAGAAGATCATGGTAGCATTGTGTGGAGTAAAGGAATCTTCTCTAACCAAGAATTAAAAGAGAAAAACTTTCAAAACTTTTTAATGCCTGATGATAATCCTCAACTAACAAGTTTTCCTTAAAACTAAAAGTTGTGTAAGGTGGAACATACAAATAACCGCTAGCACAGCGGTGAACTCCGAGTCTACTCTCTGTTGTAGTCATCTACTCAGCTTTTTCGGTCTATCTTATAGTGTGGACTGGCTTGGAAGTAGGGTCTTAAGTGTCATGCAATATTTGTAAGCAACGAGTTTTAAGAATCATCCATATAAAAAATTACTGGCTGTCTATGATATCCAATAAACTCATGCATGCACACGAATTGCTATACCCATCCATAATATGTGAAAGTAGCTATGGTGCTATGTATATCATTTTGTTTGCTTTTCTCTAACCATGCAGGGGACTAAACCAAAAGAGGAGTCCATCATCCTTATTTCTTCTCATAGCACATTGCATGATCACATGTCAATATCAAGTATCATTTGGTCAAGCCACCCCATCATGCTAGGTTTGCATTTTAAGTGCAATAAGTGTGTTTGATGTGTGCATTGCATAGACACTTGATTTTGGACATCCCAACCTGAGCGTAGCTAAGTTCTTGCTTTTCCTAAATTTTGGGTTTGGTCTTAGACATGACAGCGATGGCTGACAAGAAGATTGAAGCTCTGGCTGCTAAAGTTAATGTACTGGCTGAATCAGTGGCTGCTTTAGCCACCATTGTTCACAGTTTGCAAAGAAGTCCTCCACAAGCTCCACCTCCACCTCCCCCTACTAGATGGATGAAAAGGGCAGCTCAGAGAGAAACTTATCCCGCTAAGGACAACCAAATTGAAATGGTGGTGGATGATCTGCAGCAGCAACATGAGAAGCAACTTCTTCTTGATACCATCGATCTAAACCAGGAATCTCTCAAAAAGAAAAATAGCTGTAAGATGAACATAAGCAACAGTAATGTTGAACTAGTAGGATCTCATCTCAACCACAAGCAAAAGAGAAAATTTATTTCTCTTGGAATGAACTTTGAAAAGGTGTTCTGCATCTTGGAAGCAAAAGGGGTATTGAAGCCGTTACAGCCAAAATTTCCTAACTTTATACAAAAAAGTGGAGGGTATTGCAAGTACCACCAAGTAAATGGTCATTCTATCAGAGAGTGCGGGGCTTTCAAGAACGCGATCCAAGATCTCATCGATCAAGAGAAGATTGATCCAACTGAGTTTGATCACCGGGCAGCAGCAGCATCCAGGCCTGTCACGTCTTAGGCTATGAGTCAATATTTTGAGGAGTCTTATCTAGCTAGTTTTGGCTACTACTTTGGTCCGTATCTGTTTCCTTTTTAAAAGGTCTATGTCCTGAGTTTATTTTGGGTCATAAGTCTGCTTGTTGCACCTAGCATGAAATGTGAACCTAAAATGAAAGTCTCCTCGGACTTGAACTACGAATGGCCTGATTCTCTTTTTAAGATACGTAGGCACCTTATGGTCGGCCACAATTTTGAAAATGTTTTCTCTTGTGCTAAGTTACTGCTATGGAATGTTCATGATAACTATAAATGTTGAAAACAATCCTTAGGGATCTCTAAGTGATCTCATGATATCTTTTTAAAATGCATCATAAATCACTCGAGTTGTCAAAAACGAGTTTTTCAAAACTATGACCCGTGTCATTTCTATTGAGCTGAGAAGGAGTTAAAATATTTCTGCACCCTCACAAGAGATCACTTGTAAGCAAATTATGCTATTGAATATGAAGAAAAGAAAAAAGAAAGAAAAGAAAAAAGAAAAAACAAGATGAGCTCGCTAGATTGAAAACCCGCAAGGGCGGTCTAGGCAAAAGTTAGAGCACGAACAAAGTGAGAAATCAGCCATGTCGCCATGCATCCACTATATGTCTCAAAGGATTGTCCTCAATCTTAGAAAATCCACTCGGTTAAACATCAAAGCTCTTAATCTCTTAGCTAGGATCCCTGTCACCTTGTCATTTGATTCAAAATGAAGAGAGGCATTCATTTCATCCATCCAAACACTTATCCTTTGCTAGTCACGTTGAGCCTCTGGATAATTCCTTTGAAAAGCCTGCTAGGCAGCCATCCCCTACGCTGGGGCAAAAAAAAAAAAAAAAAAAATTCAAGGAAAGGCAATAGAAATATCAATGAAAAAATGAGCACCCCGTCATACAAGGGGCATTTTGAAGGAAACATTCCTTTCAATCCATACAAAGGACATTTTGAAGAAAACAACTCTTTCACACAAAGTGAGACAAGAGGCAACAAGAGTTGATAAGAACGTTGAAGATGGCTGCTAGCTTTTAAAACCCAAGCGTGAGTAGAAGTTAGGTTTGAGCCTTTACATCCGCTTCTTTTCTTAAACCAAAATCCCAAGCCTACATTATGATCCATGACAAAGTCCTCTCAGATTGAGGAATACGACTTGGTAGCAGGGTCCTAGGCACTAAGGGTATAACCAGTGTGGAAAAATGATGCGATAAGCAACATCATGGGGTACGTATCACTTTGGCAAAGTACACATCATGAAGAATCATATGGGATAAGGGGCACGATTAGGCCCTCCTCCATTCTCCTCTCAGAAGTATTCAACCTCCCATGAGGATAGCCGCTTGACAATTCAACTAATGATGATCGACTCAAAAACAATGACCTCACCTAAAATGACTAGGGGCATGGGTTTGAAAAGCTATGTCTCATGGCAAATTGAGTGGTATGGATATGGAGCATGATTGATGGAATGGTATGATTTTGAAATCCTCAAGGAAAAGTTTTCAAAGTTAATTTTATCCTAGACATTCTTGACACTGCAACACAAGCACAATTGCTTTTACAAACTTTCAAGGAGTTAAAAATGAGTTTCTCATTTCATGAGGAGTGCAGCTAGTGTTGGGAAAATATTGCGATATGATCGGAAATTCCAGAGTACACTTCCACTAATAATAAAACGAATTACAATAAAACGAAAACAAATTACAGATTATGATTTGTCATGAACAGAAACGAAATATACAGAAACTTTGTTACACCGAACCGAGCCCTGAATCAGTCTCCTTAAAACAGATTCACCGCCTCACCGTTGGGTGTTGGAGGTTGACCGGCGTCTGTCTCCCAGGATAGAACGGTTAGACCACGGCTATTGGAACACCACCAGAAAGCCGCCTTGGCGAACTGAAAGATGCGTCTGTCTCTCTCACTCAAGAACGAATTCTGAATATGCTAGGAATATTTTTGTGAGCTGATACGAAATCCAATACAGGACTGCCCTATTTATACACCTCTGGAAGGATTTGAAACTCCCATAAATGAATTAGGGCCTTCAATTCACAGCCATGAATAGGGTGATTCAATTCTGAAACTGCCAGAGTGAATTGGTGATTGATTTTTGCCATAAACCATACTTTTATGGGGCAATAACTTGCTAAAAACTGCTGGAATTTGGAGGACGTCGTCCAGGTACAATGAACCCGAGATCGGGACCATTTGGTAGCTCGATGATCCTCCGTGTGTCCCAATTTCCATTCACTTATCAGGAAATTTCCAACAGTCCCCCACATGAATGAAATTGGCAGAGATCTGACGCAGAATACAAAGCTGACCCAGAGAGAGAGCACAATGGATAATCCCTGCATAGGATAGGTAGCTTTTGGCCTTGAACCTTCCCTTGTGAAAGCCCATCGGGTTTACTGGCTGTCCAGTGAACGTGATGTCTTGAACTGTCCCGCCGTTGGTGTAAACCGAGTCAACTAACTTCACACAGGAACTTCTCCTAACGCAGTTCAGTTCTCACTGTTGGGTTCATTTTGGCCATGACACCCCCGCCTGGTTCTGCAAGTATTTTCTCGAGAATTTTGCCTTTATAAATTCTCAAAGAAGCGGCCCCACTTCATACTCACATAGGTGACCTTCTTATAAAAGAGTATCCTGCTATACCCCGCCTGGTATTCCAGCGCATAAGAGTCATTAAGAGCCATGCTCAACCTTTTCCCATTACAGGCATCACTGTTTCACACCATAGGAATGGGTAGGAGAGCTCATCTCCTCAGTGATCGTTCTCTACCACTTGAAATTAGGTTGTCCCATTGAACCTAGATCTTGGGATCTCCAGTTAGCTAGGTTGGGTTTTCCTTCACGGTAACGTGAGCGTAGTAGGCTTAAGCCCCATTCCCATCGATGCCGACTTAACTAACTCTCTATTTAACCCTTTGGTTAGCGGATCCGAAATGTTGTCCTTTGACTTGACATAGTCAATAGTGACAACCCCACTAGAGAGCAGTTGTCTAATGGAATTGTGTCTTCGATGAATATGCCTAGACTTACCATTGTACATATTACTCCGTGCCCTTCCAATCGCAGATTGACTGTCACAATGTACACAGATTGCTGGCACGGGTTTTGGCCACCTTGGAATATCTTCTACGAAATGGCGTAGCCATTCTACCTCTTCAGTTGCTTTATCAAGAGCTATAAACTCTGATTCCATCGTAGAGCGTGCGATGCACGTCTGTTTCGAAGATTTCCAAGACACTGCTGCACCACCCAAAGTAAAGACATCCACTTGTGGATTTGGAGTCTTTTATGTCTGATATCCAGTTCGCATCAGAGTACCCTTCAAGTACCGCCGGATATCTGGTATAGTGCAGTCCCAAATCACGAGTATACCTTAAATAGCAAAGTACTCTGACTATCGCCTTCCAGTGACTATGCCCTGGATTACTCGTGTACCTACTCAGTCTGCTAACTGAATAAGCTATGTCAGGCCTTGTACAACTCATCAAGTACATCAAACTCCCAATTATCCGAGAATACTCTAGTTGAGCGACTCCTTCCCCCACATTCTTGGATAAATGGAGATGTACATCCACAGGAGTATTCGTTATCTCCTTATCAGACTTGTTGAATCTCTCAAGAATCTTATCAATGTAATGTGATTGAGACAAAGCAAGTCCGTCAGATGTCCTAGTGATCTTGACACCCAGTATCACATCTGCTAGGCCCATATCCTTCATGTCGAACTTTGAATTCAACATCTTTTTGGTAGACTTGATAACTTTATCATTGCTGCCAACAATAAGCATGTCATCAACGTAGAGACACAAAATAATGTAGCCTTCATTTGTGTCTTTGACATACACACATTTGTCACATTCGTTGATTTTGAAACCACTTGACAACATGGCATTGTCAAACTTTTCATGCCATTGTTTTGGTGCTTGCTTTAGACCATATAGAGATCTAACCAGCTTACAGACTTTCCCCTCTTGCCCTGGCGCTGAAAATCCCTCAGGTTGTTCCATGTAGATCTCTTCATCTAAATCACCATTCAGGAAAGCTATTTTGATATCCATCTGATGTATCTCAAGATTTCGCAACGCAGCAATTGCAATAATCATCCGGATGGATGTTATCCTGGAAACCGGTGAGTAAGTATCAAAGTAATCTAGGCCTTCTTTTTGTCTATAGCCTTTGATAACAAGCCTAGCTTTGTACTTATCTATTGACCCATCTGCCTTCATTTTCCTCTTGAAAATCCATTTGTAGCCCAAAGGCTTACTGCCTGGAGGAAGATCCACCAGCTCCCACGTATGGTTCTGCAGAATGGAATCAATCTCACTCTTGATAGCCTCTTTCCATAATGGACATTCTGGAGAGCTAACAGCTTCTTTGAATGTTCGAGGCTCGCTTTCTAATAGAAAAGTTAGAAAGTTTGGACCAAAAGACGTAGAAGTTCTAGCCCGTTTGCTACGTCTTGGCTCGAATTCAACTTCTTCATCTTTGTCATGACTACTTTCACCAGCAGTCCTCAAAGTTCGCTTAGCCGAACTTGACTCTCCAATGGATCTATAAGGAAATATGTGCTAGAAAAACGTCACATTCCTAGACTCCAAGAGAGTATTCTTGTGATTATCGGGTATGGCAGATTCATACACCAAAAACCGATATGCACTACTGCCTTCTGCATACCCGATGAACACACAGTCAACGGTTTTTGGACCAATCTTCTCCTTCTTAGGTTTTGGTATGGCCACCTTCGCGAGACACCCCCACATTCGTAAGTAATTGTAGGTAGGCTTCCTACCCTTGAACAATTCATATGGGGTTTTGTCAACTTTCTTACGAGGGATCTTGTTGAGAATATAATTAGCGGTGAGAATCATATCCCCCCACAAATTCTGAGGCAGCCCAGAACTGATCAACATAGCGTTCATCATATCCTTCAAAGTACGATTCTTGCGCTCAGCAATCCCATTAGACTGTGGCGAATATGGCGTAGTGGTCTGGTAAATAATCCCGTGTTGGGCACAGTATTCACCATAAGGTGATTCATACTCACCACCTCGATCACTCCTCAAAGCCTTGATCTTCTTGCTAAGCTGTGTCTCGACTTCATTCTTGTGAAGAATGAATTTTTGCAGGGCTTCATCTTTGCTCTTTAGCAAGTATACATAGCAAAACTTGGTGCTATCATCGATAAACGTGATGAAGTACTTATTGCCTGCCCGTGTTTGAATGTATTTCAAATCACACACATCTGTATGGATTAGATCCAACGGCTCAGTATTTCTTTCTATCGCTTTGAAAGATGATCTTGTCATTTTAGCCTCCACACAAGTTTCACACATGTGTTTCTTATCAATTTGGAAAGCTGGAATATGGTCCAGGTTAATCATTCTATGCAGAGAATCATAATTAACATGACCTAGTCTACCATGCCACAAAGAGGAAGACTTTTGCACATACGCAACTGGGGTTTTCATTTTATTCTCATAGGGAATTTTAGCCATTACATTCATTTTGAACAGACCATCGGTCATATAACCTTTCCCTACATACATTCCAGCCTTAGTCAGAGTAACCCTATCCGCTTCGAAGACCAGACGAAAGCCGTGCTTGCTCAGCAGAGAACCAGACACCAAATTCTTGCGAATATCTGGCACGAACAACACATTATTCAGAGTCAACTCTTTTCCTGAAGTCATCTTCAGGACCACTTTCCCCTGTCCCGCAACATCTGAGGTAGCTGAATTCCCCATAAACAACTTCTCACCGTTAGCAGCCGGCTCGAAGGTAGTGAACATCTGCCTGTCGCAACAAATATGGCGTGTAGCCCCAGTGTCAACCCACCATTCCTGTGGATTTGAACCCACCATGTTCAGTTCAGAAACCATAGCTGAGAGGTTGATATCAGACACTCCCGCCTCCACCTGTGCTAAGTGCACCTGTGCACGAGGGTTAGGCGGCTTTGTACACTCCGAAGATCTGTGCCCGAACTTGTTGCAATTGAAGCATTTACCCTGAAATTTCTCCTTGGGTTTCTTGGCAACACCACCTCTCGGGCCCAGATTGATACCTCTGTCCTTCTGTTTACCAGCTTGCTTGTCAGACCGCTTGTCAGTACGCTTGTCATACTGGTTCCTCTTCGTGCCCGAAGACTAACCATGCTCCACCACATTTGCCTTGGCCATGTAAGAGGACTTGATACTCTTGTCCATACCCCGATTTTCCTCTTCAATACGGAGATTGATGAAAAGAGCCTCCAAGGTCATCTCCTTATTTTTGAACATGAGATAGCTCTTGAATTCTTTCCATGCTGGAGGCAGCTTATGGATGACAGCAGCCACCTGGAATGCTTCACTTAGAATCATCCCCTCAGTCCTGATCTCATTGAGCAGCAGTTGTAGCTCTTGGACTTGGACCGCCACAGATTTGGAGTCCACCATCATGTAATCAAGGAACCGGCCCACAACGAACTTTTTGGACACAGCACCCTCGATCTTGTACTTCCTGTCTAAGGAATCCCACAGTTCCTTAGCTGACTGAGCCTCGCCATACACAGAATATAGCGAATCGTCCAGAGCATTCAAGATATAATTCTTGCACATGTAGTCATGCTCTTTCCACCTGGCTAAATCTATCCGCTTCTGAGTGTCAGGATCATCCTCAGTAATAGCCGGTGCTTCCTCAACTAACCACTTCGCCAAGTTCAAAGTGGTGAGGTAGAACAACATTTTCTGCTGCCATCTCTTGAAATCCACCCCAACAAACTTGCTCGGTCTCTCCATATGAGACATCGGAACAGAGGGAACTCCAGGGGTTGGCACAGAAATTGGAACAGCACCACTGCTATTAGCATTCTCTTTGCTTTTGCCAGTGACATCGCCAGTGGTTTTTCCAGTCTCACTCGTCATGTTTTTTCCTGAAAATAGGAACAACCACATATAAGAGAATAGATCTCAATATCCAAGCGACAAGCTAAACATGCATAGATTAACAATCTATCAAACAAGCTAAATCTAACATCCCCACAATACCATGTAACCTGGGGGTCCAAGGGGGCCGCGCCCCCTGACGGGGGTCCTGGGGGCAGCGCCCCCGGGCGGGAGTCTGAGGGCTGGCCCTCAGTGGGGATCGACCTGCCCGGTCAGGTCGCGGGGGTCCAGGGGGTCACGCCCCCTGGCGGACTGTGACTGTCCGACTTCTCCTTACTCTAACAGACCAATCTGTGTACTAACCATACCACACAGGCCGTGCACTATGACTGAATGAAGCAATCCTACCACTTGGATGCTCAACCCAGACATAACACTCATAGCCATAACTAGCCTTCCACTGGCTATTCACAAGGCCATATACACAGACTGCTTCCATTGAGCAAATCACATAACAGATTACGGCCAAGCAGTGTCACGGCAGAAACCGAGTAGACTGCTCCAGAGGCCGATCAAACCACCAAACTTAGGCGTAATCGCGCACGACTAGCCAAGGCCGTAGCCATCCAGTTTACCAACAAATCTTGATCGAGTCGCGCACGACTGATCTAGCCGAAGCTTTTCTGTTACCAACGTGATCCAGTCGCACAAGACTGATCTGGCCGAAGCCGAACTGGTTGTGAATCTTTCTTATCCCGCTGGCCAAACACCGAGTAATCTACTGTGAAACAGATTACTCCTATGGTCTAGACATATCTATCTCATCCTGTCATGAAACTAATCTGCACAAGATTGTTAGAACCAACAGAATATGTATTCTGGAATCCCGATCGCCGAAACCTGAATCTGTTTTAAGCTTGTTGGGAAAATATTGCGATATGATCGGAAATTCCAGAGTACACTTCCACTAATAATAAAACGAATTACAATAAAACGAAAACGAATTACAGATTATGATTTGTCATGAACAGAAACGAAATATAGAGAAACTTTGTTACACCGAACCGAGCCCTGAATCAGTCTCCTTAAAATAGATTCACCGCCTCACCGTTGGGTGTTGGAGGTTGACCGGCGTCTGTCTCCCAGGATAGAACGGTTAGACCACGGCTATCGGAACACCACCAGAAAGCCGCCTTGGCAAACTGAAAGATGCGTCTGTCTCTCTCTCACTCAAGAACGAATTCTGAATATGCTAGGAATATTTTTGTGAGCTGATACGAAATCCAATACAGGACTGCCCTATTTATACACCTCTGGAAGGATTTGAAACTCCCATAAATGAATTAGGGCCTTCAATTCACAGCCATGAATAGGGTGATTCAATTCTGAAACTGCCAGAGTGAATTGGTGATTGATTTCTGCCATAAACCATACTTTTATGGGGCAATAACTTGCTTAAAACTGCTGGAATTTGGAGGACGTCATCCAGGTACAATGAACCTGAGATCGGGACCATTTGGTAGCTCGATGATCTTCCGTGTGTCCCAATTTCCATTCACTTATCAGGAAATTTCCAACAGCTAGATGGGCCCTGGGTCAAACAATGTTTTCAGCAGTGTCGCTAGAGTATTGTAGTCTGTCTTGTCATAGTCACTTGACTAGTTTAAAGTCATTGTCGGTCTCCCTAGATCAAAGAGAAGCATTGGCTGGAATACGCAAAAGTTGAGATACCCAAAAATGCATTGCATGTCATCATCAACCTGTCATATGCACTTATCTCTCGACCCTAAAAATGGCTAGAGGAAGTAGTCACTTTGTTTGCATATCACTAACTCCAAGCATGAGGAGCTCTTATTTCAAGCAAGAGTGCTGTTGTTACCAGCAAAATGTTTTCAAATAATTTCTCAATCCTCAGCAAGGGTATTTAAGCATAATCATCGTGACCATCATTAGGGGGAGCAAGTGTAAAACTGTCTTGCCCTTAGTTGATATGCATGGTTTGCTAACAATCTTGTAGGTAGGAAGCAAGGGGCAATGAAGAGATACACCTTCGAAGAGCTCAGTCTAGAAGAAGCCTTATCTTGGAAGAAGCACAAGTGCTTTAACCCTTTTCATGAGGGACTGTCATATGGCATTGTCGAGAGCATGCCAAAGACCTCAGTAAAGCAGCAAAAGAAGCACTGCATTTATGTTCATTGCCGCATACATCGCATATCTCTGTACTATGGGCAATTAGGTTGTCATTGTCACACACAGTTAAGCTAGAATCAAGCATCCATTGCCTAAACAGGGGGCTTCTATTTCTTCCTAATGTTCAGTTCAATATATGTCACGTTGCAAACTATTTCACCCTCAATGGTTCAACATTTGTACGAGGGATCCTGAACTTGGTGGTTTTACCCCTAGCAGTAAGCATAAAAGGACTTCGGGCCGTGGTCGACTCCAAGCCTGTTGCATGTTGTTTTCCTATCCATTGCTATTTTCTAAACTATTCAAATGTGGATTGCAGGCCGCGATGGACCCTCTCGACATTGAAATGCTAAAGCAGGATTTTGGTCCTCGTGATCGCTCTTTGAAACCGAAAGAAAATGCAAGCTGTAGGCTGCATCAAAATTTGTGTCTATGACCAATGGAGCCAAGTCAAAGAAGCTGGAAGGGAGCCTCGTAGCTAGTTTTGAGCAAACTCTACAGTTAGCACCATGTCAGTAGTTCCGAGCTTACATCTTAAGTAGCTTCGCACTCGAAACTCCGTGAATCCTTGTTTCACGCTTCTATTTCCATGTCAGCAGCTCTGCCTTCATCACTCAGAAGCCTCGTACTCACTCTTCAGCAACCCTGTGCACATGCCTTGCCGTATTCGCGGCCTTGTCTAGCTTTTTGTTGTTCAAAAACTCCGAGCAACTCTACACTCAGGCCTTGCCATATGCACAACCTCGCGCTTAACAAGTCCCATCCCAACAGTGCAGCGCTTACTTTAGTCGCCCCGAGCTCACATCTTGAAGCTAAACAGCCTCTCCACTTCTAGGCCAGCAAAATAATCCTGCGGCTTCCACTTAATGCATTGAGTGAATATGCCAACAAGAAAAAGCACATGTGTGAAGCTTACAATAACCTAGTGCACACTTTAGCCCTTTAGAAGGCATCTGTGTGGCTAAAATCCTCCAAAAAGGACATTCGTGTTGCTAAAAACCCTCCAGAACGCATTTGTGTTGCCAGCTTGCAGAAAGCATTTAGCCACCAGAAGACGTTTGTGTCGCTAGAAAGTGTTCAGCCTCCGGAAGGTATTCCCAATAGTGGAAGTGATGGAAATCTCCCTCACAAAGTAGAAATTGCCAAAGGAGGCAATGGGAATCTCCTAGAGTACACATATGAATCACTCCGTCAGTGGAGGCAATGGAACTTTCCTTAAAACACCAAGTTAGGCGACGGAAATCTCTAAAGGCAATAACGGCCAACAGGTTTCACCCAAAGCATTTAACAGGTCTTATGGCATATAGTCGGAACTAGCCTTGGAGGCACTTCCAAGCATGTGGAAAATAATCAAGATTAGCCTTGGGGGCATCCCAAGCACGTGGAGTCTAGCCTTGGGGATACTCCCGAGCAAGTGGAATGTGGCTGAATCTAGCAAGAGGAATGTGGCCAGAACTAGCCTTGGGGACAATCCCGAGCATGTGGAGTATACTCAGAACTAGCCTTGGGGACAATCCCGAGTATATGGAATCTAGCCTTGGAAACATCCCAAGCATGTGGAAACTAGCCTTGGAAGCATCCCAAGCATGAGGAACAAATCAAACCCCGTGGAAGATGGAATACTTAACAGCTCTAATCTCAGCGGCTCTACATCCCAACAGGCTCCATGTCATAACCAATTAAACAAGATATCGTCTATTCTCAAGCTCTATGCTTGAATGCTCAAAGTTTAAAGCTTTGAATGCTCGAAGCTTTTCGATTGCCCAACCACTGTGTACTAGATGCTCAAGTTCTATACTTGAATGCTCAAGCTCTACGCTTGAATGCCCAACCACTGCGTACTGGATGCTCGAACTCTATGTTCGAATGCTTAAAGTTTATACTTTAAATGCTCAGGCTCTACGCTCTGAATGCCCAACCACTGTGTACTGGATGCTCAAAGCCTGTACTTTGAATGCTTGGACTCTACCCTCTGAATGCTCGAGCTCTACGCTCTGAATGCTCAAGTCTAGAACTTGAAAGAAGCTCCACGCTTAAATCAAACACACATGCACGGGCCCGTGCACATAAGCATCAATTGCATCACCATTATCACATCGAGTCTGCATCAATTACATCACCATCACATCTAATCACCATCACCATACACCTACTATGTTCTGCATATCTCTTACTCATGAAACAGGTCAATCCTGCAATCAACCGGCTCCACGCCTCGGTTTTATTGATCGGTCCAGCGCCTTGATCCTTTGGCTCTACGCCAAAATTTATGATGAGGAAGCTCCGTGCACGGACCATCAGAATGCAACCGACTCTACGCCTCGGTTCAAATCACGTCAAGCTCTAAGCTCTGACTCCTCAGGCTCTCATTCATGACTGTAACCGGCTCCGCGCCTCGGCTCCCTCATCTCAACGCTCCACACTCTAGTTACTGACCTTGCGCCTCCCATTTCTCAAAATCGGCATTCAACTCATCCCCAACAGATGGCTTGGATTCCACCCAATTACATCAATTCCTTCCAGCTCATTCGTAAGGATAAGCTACTATACCGAGCTCCCCTCAATCAAAGTAAGGATGATCAAGAAAAGCAAACGACTCACCTGCCGTGTATTGATCTACCCCAAAATACCAAGGCCGCTCTTCGCAAAAATTCCCCCGGCAGCTCCGCGCTCCTTCAACTATCCTCCGCCAAAATCCTGGCTCAGCCCAGGTACGTTGCACTACGGCTTTTAAAGCCCGAAGGTACGTCTTCTATTTCTAACCCTCCAAACTTTTTCTTTTTCTTTATTGCCCTTCCGAACTACGGTTGGTTTGAATTTCCCCTGTGGAATACGTAGGCAGCCTCCCGGCCCGACCATAACAAAAACCTTTTTCGAAAACCCCTTGGAATAGTGGTTGGACCAAATTGAGTTGCTTTTACAGCTTTGACTCTTACTTAAACATGTCTCGCGATCCGTCTAAGTTCAGTCAAAGAGGGGCATCTGTAGACACCCCAATTTGGCCTAACGATTATTTCAAGTCCCACCTTGGGGACCATCCCGATGATGAAATGGATATAGTGATTGCTGATTGACTTCCTGTTAACCTTAGACTTTCGGTAAGAACTTTTAGCCACTTAAGGGACCCAATCCAGAGCCAAATAGCCTTTCAGACAGAAGTACAGTATCCCAGGAGAATCCATCTGTCGGCCGTGACATTGATCACACGGCCCCAACTTCAATTCTTCACCCGTGAAGCCTATTGCTTGAAAAACTCCCTGAGAGATCGATCAGCCGGCCGCCAGATCTATCCTTCGGCCGCAATATCATTCCTTCGGCCGCCACATCCTTTGATCGGCCGCCAGATAGTCTAATTTCCAAATTCTGGAACGTTCTGTCAATCGTTTGATCCGTTCACAAAACCCTAGCAGCCTTTTTCCGATGCGTTCGGGCAACGTTCAGGGATCACTATGAAGACTTTGTATCACTCCCCAACTCCAATTACCACTGTGCGTTTTGATTGGATGAGTTGTGTCATCCCTAGTGCCTATATAAAGAGGGCTTCGGCTCCGAAATTGATATTCCAACATACCCCCATCAACCACGAAACTCTCCAGAAATACACTCTCATATCCCCTCTACAAAAGCCCCAACCTCCCGAAGGCAGCCATAATCTGACGATCCAAACCCTGAAGTTCAAACCCTAACCCTAGGGTTCTCAAGAAGCAAATCAGTCAATCATCCCTAATCCGAAGCAATTAAGCAACTGAGGGATCGAGGTGGTGAGGCCCAGGGGCCTATGGTTTGATCTCTTTCATGTTTCTATACTGCAATCGTAGTATTTTAATTATCTGTTAATTATTTGTTCTGGTGTGAGGAAGAACATCGGCTGGGGGATCAATCCTTCGGCCGATACATCAACCCAATGGGATTCCTCGGCCGTGAAACCCATTCACCGGCCGAGGGATCTATTTTCTTGGAATAGTTTATCTTTTTTTCCGCTTATTTTTATGCATGCTTCAATTATTGTCTTGGCTCACCTTATCAACTGTTAAAGGTTAAGTAACCAGATTATCTGTTTAGAATTAAATAAAGCAAATACTAATCATATGTCGAAGGATTATGGGTCAGTTTCACGACTGGGCAAAGAGGGGTGCCTAACACCTTCCCCCTTTTGTACTTTTGGCTCCCGTACCCGGAATCTCTATCTCTTTTCCTAGTTTTTATAAACTAGGTGGCGACTATATTTTGATGATAACCGTTATCATTTGGCGGTGTTCCTAGCCATGGGAATATCCATGATTCTGGTTTATAAAGTGGAAAGCAACCAAGCAATGATCAATCTGTATGGCGATGCCCCGTTTGGGAGGTGTCTACACATGGGCAGCAATCGCTTGGAAACTGAATCGATAGTTCAAATTTTTTTTGAAAACTAAAATGGCAATTCCAAAAACTATCAGGAAACTGAATCGCCACTATATTGATGGTTATCAATACGTCTTTAAATTAGACATTAATCCCTCTTTCTTTTCACCAGTGACAAATCAAATTCTTATCTTTCCTTTCACCATGGCAAACCAAAACCAAAACTCTGCGAACATGGAAATCGATAGAAAAACCAACCTTCCATCCTTTGAAGGAGGTAGTTCATCTGTCGATGATCCATATTCTCCCATCACTGCCACTGGGTGGGATGACCCTTTGCCATCCAATCCTCCTGCACCATGGGGCATTGAACCACCCACTGAAAGGGTAATAGTGAAGATGGAGGAGGTGCCCTTCTATCCAAACTCCAGCATTTGACGCTCTCATGTCAAAGTGAGTTATCAGTTTCCTTGGGTTAGAGAGGAGCCAAGAGCAATGCTACTGGACTCATTGCTTTCTTCATCCTACAGACCAATGCCATTTCAACTAGCAGAGGCAGGTGGAAAGCCATACTTAGAGAGTCATGAATCTCTCTTCGAAAGGGCTAAAAATCAACAACACTACTGGAAGGAAGTAGTTCGAAAGCCCTGCTATCCTAACAATTTCTCTGATGAAGAGCCCAACCTTATTCTTCTTCCTGAGAACCCTGATTGGTTCTAGGAATTGAGCAAATTGAGGTATGATCCCCCACTCTCCCATACTGCCCATATAGGGTATTCAGTTCTTGGGGATTTTGATGAAACTACAGACAAAAAATTACTGGCTGCTTTTGCTTTTTTAGATATCCACATTCTGGAAGAGCATGTCCCATACTTAAATTTTTTGTGGGCCTGTGAAACTCTTCAATTTTATGAGAGTAGTCTTATCACTACCCATCTCCATGGGTTTAAAATAGCTTTGCCTCTTATAAGGCTTTGGATGAGGGCTAGCTCTGCTGCACATTACGACCCCTTTTGGGTTGATTACGAAATACATCATGACAAAGTTGTTAGCCTCCATAACAAGATGGTAGAGTTTGAAAATTCCAACTGGGAACTTCCACCAAACCCACCAAGAAAGCTAATCAAGAAGTATCAAAACTGGCAAATAAAAAGACCCAAAAAAGGGCTGAGCTTCAAACCAAGGCTCAACAAAGAGTAATGGCTATGAGGCCTCAAATTGAAAAGAAAATAAAGATGGATGCAGAGGAAATTGCTAGAGATAAAGAGCATGATTTTCTGACGTATGCTTGGGAAAAATTCCAAGTTTTTGTGACTTGGAGTTTTCCTCATTACTTTGAGATCATTAAAATTGATGCTGATGGCAATCCAGTTGCAGCTACTGGAGTCTAGACATGTAGTGTCCACTCTTTTATTTTATTTGTAATTTTCCTATTGCCTTTTTAAGTAGGCATTTGTTTTGTTTCTTTCGTTTGCCTTGTAGATAGGCATTGTACTTTGTTTTATGATGAAATGAAAAAGTAAGCCTCAGTTAATAGGCTACCTGTATTGATCTACGTATAACCTTTCATTTTCCTTATGACTTACTATTAACTACTATAATTAATTGGAAATCCACTGCTATTTCCAATATCAATCATTTATTGTGATAACTATTGCAATATTAAGAAAGCCCTTTATAAGGTTTTTCATATATCCAGAGAGATTAACAATCCGAACCACTTTTAATTAGTAATTTCATGAGTCGATTGACTCCCAAGGAGATGGAAAATATTCCTTCAAATACTTCCCATTAATCGTTCTTTCATGAGACACTCCAAGGATTGATTCTAATTGATATGCTCGTCCTCTAAGAATTTTTAGCACACGGAATGGTCCTTCCCAATTTGGAGACCATTTGCCAAATTTTCCTTTCTTTTTCTTATCTAAAGGCAGAATTGCTTTCCAAACTAAATCACCCTCTGCAAATGATTTTTCACGAATCCTTTTATTATATATTCTTTCCAATTTCTTTTTCTGTGCTTGTATATTGTTTAATGCATCGATTCTGGACTCTTCTAGTCCATCAAGTTCTTCATACATTGCCGCTTCAAAATCAAAATTATTTGAATCATAATGTCTTGCAACTCTATGAGAAGTGACATTAATTTCGACAGGTAAAACTGTAGCTTGACCATACACCAATTCATATGGTGTTGTTTTTGTACTATCTCTTTTTGATGTTCTATAAGCCCATAATACTTTTGGCAATAATTCATGCCATTCTCTGG
The DNA here is from genome assembly GCA_018127125.1 of Rhododendron griersonianum. Classification (NCBI taxonomy): domain Eukaryota; kingdom Viridiplantae; phylum Streptophyta; class Magnoliopsida; order Ericales; family Ericaceae; genus Rhododendron; species Rhododendron griersonianum. Next base: position 38,212,969 of record CM030788.1, on the reverse strand, counting down.
GATTATCTGTAATCATTTTAGATAAAGTATTTTTAATAATTTTGTTGGTCGATTCCACTTGCCCGTTTGCTTGAGCATAATAAGGGGAAGAATTTAGAATTTTTACACTAAACGAATTGGCATAAGCCATAATTTCTTGACCATTAAACACAGCTGCTTGGTCAACAGTAATTGTTTTAGGAATGCCAAATCGACAGAAGATATATTCCTCAAGAAAATCAATTACTTGCTTTTGGGCTGCAATTTTTAAAGGAATTGCTTCTGTCCATTTTATGAAGTAATCTGTAGCCACCATTATATACTCATGTTGTAAAGAAGAATGAGGTACAATTTCACCAATCACATCAATTGCCCAACCTATAAAAGGCCAAGGTTTAACAATTGACTGTAAAGGAAAACTGGAAGTCTTTGAATTGGTCCATGTTGTTGGCATTTTTGACAACCTTTTGCATATGTAATGCAATCTTTCCTTAAAGTTGGCCAATAATAGCCATATCTCTTGATTAACCATTTCATTTTTTCTCCAGATTGATGGGATCCACAAGTCCCTTCATGGACTTCTCCCATAACTGTCGTTGTTTGAGGTTTTGCAATACATAACAACAAAACTCCATCTGATGACTTTCTAAATAAATCATCATCCAAAATAATGTAATTAATAGCCCTTTGTTTTATATTTCTATATGTTTTCTCATTTGGATTCTCTAAAAACTTTTTATTGGATCTCTCCAATCATCAATTAAGCTTATCTCTCTTCAAAAAAAAAAAGAGCTTATCTCCATAACATCTAAATCACCTCTATCCCTTTCAATAGAGAAAGGTAAAAACCTCTTTTGTGTTCTTATTAATTTCTCATTTTGTCCATCTGGGATTTTAACTCCAGATGCAATTTGTGCCATTTGATTGGCTTCACCATTTTCCAATCTATAAACATGTTCTAATTGCACATCATCAAAATATGACATAAGAACTTTCACTTTATGTAATTGTAATTCTAATAATGGATGATTGCATTTGTACTCACCTATTACCTGTCGAATCACCAACTGTGAGTCCCCTGTGACATTTAAATGTCTTATATTCAATTCTTTTGCAATTTCTAATCCAATAATTAAAGCTTCATATTCAGCTTGATTATTAGACAAAATTCTGCTTTCATCTAGTTGAAAAGAGAACTGTAATAATTCTCCTTTTGGGGAAGTAAGAACTACTCCAGCCCCAACTCCTCCATCAGTTTTAGAACCATCAAATGATAGCTTCCACGGTTTTATCTCCATCATATGAATTTCAAATTCATCCTTTTCAATTAACATATTAGGATGATCTGCTAAAAAATCAGCCAATGCTTGACCTTTCACTGCCTTTTGAGGCACATATTGCAAGCAATACTCTACTAAAGCTAATAACCATTTACCTTGTTTACCTCTTAATATAGGCCTTGTAAGGATATATTTAATAATATCCGTTTGTGCAATTACATGCACTGTTGATGGCAACATATAATACCTCAATTTGATTGCAGAAAAATACAATGCAAGGCATAACTTTTCAATTGGCTTATACTTTATCTCACACTCATTTAATCTTCTACTAAGATAATATATAGCCTGTTCATGGCCATTTTCATTGTCTTGAGCCAAAAGACTTCCAATTAACTGATGACTAGTTGAAACATATAGCTTCAAAGGCTTACCAAATATTGGTGGCATAAGAATATGAGGCTTAACTAATGATTGTTTCAAAAATTCAAAAGCCTTATGATGTTCTTCATTCCATTTAAAATCTTTTTGAGATTTTAGTTTTAAAAGTGGTGAAAAGCAAGAGTCTTTCCGGACAAGTTGGAAATAAATCTCCTAACAAAAATTAACTTGCCCTAAGAACTGTTGGAGTTCCTGTTTATTTGTTGGGGGTTGTTCTTCCATAATTGTTTTAGTTTTATCCTTGTCAACTTCGATTCCTTTCTTATGAACCAGGAATCCAAGGAAATTTCCAGCACTAACTCCAAAAGCACACTTTGTTGCATTCATTTTCAATTGATATTGCCTCATTCTTTGCAAGACCTGCTTTAAATGATCAATATGATCATCAAACGTATGGGATTTCACAACTACATCATCAATATAAACTTCCATGAATCTTCCTATCAAATATCATGGAAGATCACATTCATAGTTCTTTGGTAAGTTGCATTAGCATTTTTCAAACCAAATGCCATTACAATCCATTCAAACAACCCAATATATCCTGGGCATCTAAATGCAGTTTTATGAGTATCTTCTTCAGCAATGAATAGCTGATTATAACCAGAATATCCATCCATGAAGGAAAGAAATCGATGGCCTGAAGTAGCATCCACTAAATGGTCTACAACAGGCATATGATACTCATCTTTTGGTGATGCTGTATTCAAATTTCTGAAATCAATACATATTATGACTTTCCCATTTTTCTTAATCACAAGAACAACATTAGAAATCCATTCAACATATCTAACAGGCCTTATGAATTTGGCTTTAAACAATCTTTCCATTTCTTTCTTAACTTCTCTTTGTACCTCATGAGTCATTTGTCTTGGGGTTTGTTGGTATGGAACAAAATTCTCTTTAATAGGAATTCTATGTTCAACCAATGATATATCCAAACCAAGCATATCAGGATAATCCCAAGCAAAGCAATCTTTAAACTCAGACAACAAATACTTCAAACGATCCTTCATTTCATCAGGTAAAGAAGCACATACATGAAGAATTTTAGGATTTTCCTCTGTTCCTACATTAAAGTCCTCTAAAGGATCTTTAACTTCTGCTTTAAGATCATCAAGCTTAGCAGGAGCAGCTTTAAGATCTTCCATAGCTAATTCCTTTAGAGTTAAAGGACTATCATCTATCACACAATCTGCCCAATTACAAGAAATAGGCTCATCAGCCTCTAATTTCCTAGACACAATAAAAGAAAACAACCTCTTAAAAGTGGCTTTTAAGGTAGCCAACTCTTCATCCACATGATTTACTATTTCACTAGACATAAGAAACCTTGGATTCAGTGCCACTAGACCTCAAAATTATGTTAGGTCTGACAAAATCTTTACTCAACTCTTGAAAACCATCTTTAATATATTTAAGAAACTGGCTTTCAGTTACACTTGTTCCTATCGATTTTACCTCCGATTCTTCAATCTTGATTGGCCACAAGTCTTCATCATATAGACCTGCTTCCACATTGTTGATATCTGCTTTGAATGGATGCTTATCTGCCCAAAAGATCTCCATTTCTGTAGCTTCTTTACTCTGCCCTTGCTTCAGAAATATCAATGCCTGATGTAAAGAAGAAGGAACACATCCATTTATGTGAATCCAATCTCTGCCTAACAAGGCATTGTAATTGGAGGAAGAATCAATAACAAAGAAAGTAGTGTTCATCTTCCTATTTCCAATCTGCAATTGCAAGGATATCACACCTTTAGCAGGTGAGCATCCTCCTGCAAAGTTACCAACTGTTACTTCTGTTGGGATTAAGTCTGAATCATTTTTTTTCAAGACTTTCATCATATTTGAAGGCAAAATATTGACAATAGCCCCATTATCAATTAAAACCCTATTAATAGGTTGTCCATTGATATGCAGCATAATATATAAAGGTTTTAGATGCCTAACCAAGGCATCATCAGGAGATCTAAGTACCACAATATCTTTTCCTTTTGTATCTTTTTCAACTCTTATGGACTCCTGTTGAAAATCTATTTCTTGTTCATTGTTTATTTTAACTATTGCATCTGTTTTGTCCTCTACATCTCATTCCAAACTAGTTGGTTGATTAGGTTTCACTTGAAAAGTTTTTGGCAAGACCAAAATCATATTACATGAAAGTTTAGTAGGAGAAACTGACCCAAATTGAATAGTGGCCAATGCTTGGCCAAATGTAGCAGACTTTTGAGAGTTCACTTCATTTTTGTCATCTTTAGGATCATCCTTTGTAACAACTCCGATTTTCAATAAATAAAAATCTCGTTGATTATTTAATGACTTTATAAATTTCTTATTTTCTAATAATCCGTCATAATTAGATTTATTCAATTCAAAATCTAATTTCATTACGCCATGCGATTTAGTCATTTTCTAAAGACAAGTGAGTTAGTAAACCCTAAGGAATCCTATTTAGCACCTAACTTGCTTCTAACTAATCGTTAGGGTAACCTAATCGAACCTTTTTGATCTTCGTGAACCATTTGAACCCTAAGTGAGACCTTGACCAAAGTCAACCTCTGATCTATTACCCATTGGACGATAAATGCTAGGATAATCTTTATCCATTGGACCATAGGTTTCCACCTAGGATATTGTGACTAGATTGCTAGGTACACTTTATATGATTATATATTACTTACCATCTTTACCCATTGGACGATAAAAGTTAGGAGAATTATTAACCATTGGACAATAGGTTAGTCTTTCTACCTAGTACAAGATCTATTAGTTTAATTAGATTCACCATGAGTCATTGTACTCATATAGATAGATTATATAAGTATAGTACTACCATCCTTTATCCTTTGGATAATAAAAGTTAGGGGAATTATAGTCCATTGGACCATAAGGCCAAATCAAGCTATAGTACTAGGTTAAAATTAGTTAATTACTTCCTAGATATGATATGTACTTATTTAATTAAAGTATGTGATATGTATATGTCATCCTAGGATACTATATATTAGAATATAGTTTATAAGTACATAGGTGGCAAATTGACTTAGTTTAATAAGAAATTTTGACTTAGGAAGTATAGAATAAGATCATAGTACCTTGTACTTTTATTTAGTCTTCCTAATATATGTATATATATTAACCAAGGGAGGAAGAGAGAAAGGGAGAGAGAGAGAGAGAGAATTCGGGAGAGGGAGAGAGAGAGAGAGGCCGAGAGAGAGAGAGAGATAGGGGAGAGAGATGGGAGAGAGAGAGAGATAGTGTTGTACCTTCTTGATCTTTCTCTACCAAAACCCTAATTCTATATATATAAGTACTTGTACTTATGGAAGAAGAAAAATAGTATGACATAGATTAGGTTATTAGTACTAGATTTACTTACACGAAATCCTTACTCTTCCAATCAAACCACCAACCCTTAGTCCTTACATGCTTAGGTGGCCATTGGACTAAGAGAGAGAGAGAGAGAGAGAGAGAGAGAGAGAGAGAGAGAGAGAGAGAGAGAGAGAGAGAGAGAGAGAGAGATGAGAGGGAGAGAGTGGCCGGTTGAGAGAGGGAGAGAGAGTGTGATGTGTGTGACTAGTGTACTCACCATATCTTCCTACATCATCTTCTTGCATCACCATGTACCACCATATCTAGGGTTTCTTATTCTTTCAACCCTAAGGACAACCATATCTAATTTTCTTATTCTTTCAAGGTACTAGACTAGACACAAACCCCATTAAATAAACTTAAACCTTGTCCTAGATTGAAAGAAAGAATAAGGGAAAATCTATTAGTCTTTCAACCCTTGTACCTTAGTACATTGGACCAAAGAGAGAGAGAGAGAGAGAGAGAGAGAGAGCCGAGAGAGATAGGGAGAGAGAGAGGCCAGGAGAGAAGGAGAGAGAGGGAGAGAGATTGTGTGATGTGTGCAAGTGTACAAACAAGCCTAGTCATGTCCTTTAGCTCAACACCTCACCCAATCTAAGTACCATCAAATCTAGTCAATCTATTAACCTTTGGATAACAAATGTTAGGGAAAAAATTGTCTCTTGGATAATAGACCAACCTTGGCCTATAAATAGCAAGCCATTCAAGCCTTGAACTCACACCTTCAAGCATTGCTCCAACTTCTCTCTAGAAAGTCTAAGTGTTCTTGTTGTTCTTGCTTAGTTCTTAGTTGTTCTTGAGGTTCTTCCCTAGTTCTTCAAGAAACTCTTCTAGTGCCACCACTAAACCACCATATGACCACCATATCGATCCAAAAGTTCTAGTAGCTTTAGTCAAGATCAAGTTTCGAGAGAAACCTTTCTCTTTCGAAGCTATCAAAGCCATTCCTAAGCCGTTACTCCGTCCGACGTACCATTTTCCTAATCCATAGCCGCCTACCGCCAAGAAGAACGATAGAATACTCCTTACGCCCTAACTTTAAGTATAATATAACTTTCCTATACTTTCCAAAAATCTAAGTATAGCGTATTGCATGCGTATTTCGAAATGATGGTAAATTATTCTAAGTCTTCGAAATCCTAAGTATACGTAGATTATCTTAGCTATTTTCCTTAAGCATGATTAGAAATGTTTAGAAGTTGTTATCTTGATTAACCATGGCATGATTAGCATAACGTTAGAAACACTCAATAAACATATGCTGTTTTGAACTTAAGAAAGCATGATTTCGGATTAAGCTGTAGTGATTTCATTTTAATCTTAAGATGATATGAGCATGATTACATGTTTACTTGACTACTTTTTGTTGATAAAGCATAAGTGATTTATCACTCCAAAGGTGTCCGTCCATGTGGCACTATGCTTAACCTTGTGTGATTAAATGTTGAATATGATGATGTGATAAAATGAGCATGCTATCTAATATAGAGTTGAATGATCTTGTTAATTTAGTTTCAAGATTTCCTAAAGTGTGAAAGAATTACTGTGGAGTCATTGCATGCAAACGAGACACGAAAACCGAGAAAGTAGAAACATGACGCCTAGGATGTGGTTAAAGAAAGGATGGGATTAACCTGCGGAAAATATTTTGAAATTACATAATGACCGGACTTGGTAGTCATTGTGTAAGTGTTTGTGAAAATCGTAATGTAGCCGGACTTGGTAGCTCATTGCGAAGATTTCCAATGGGGCCGGACGTGGTAGTCTCATGTGGAAATATGGCTTGATTCTCTGCGAAAAGGAATCAATGCAAGATTTGAAAGAGAATGGATTTTGAAAACCATGATATGGCCGGACTTGGTAGCCATCATGTGTGTTACTAATGAAGCCGGACTTGGTAGCCTTGTTAGTAGCAATTTGTGAAAGAAACGTTGGAAATTGTAATTTTGATAAAGGTGAAAAGGTTGACACGGTCTACGATGAGTCGCGTAGGAGAAACACGAAAAGACATGACACCAACGCTAAAAGATATCGAATGTGGATGTATCATTGATTAACTATGTTATTGAATGAGCATGTGTAATTGTTTATATGTTTCCTTGCTATAAGTTAAGAGTTAGTGGGTATGGTTTATTCTATTGAGCTTGTAGCTCACGGTGTTACCTTTTTGGCGACCCAGACATATTATACTGGGGGCGACGCTGGTATAATGTGTCAGAGTTAATTGATGAGCAAGGTGAACAATACGCATTGGAGGCCTTAGGAGCCAAAGAGCTTGCTAGGATGGAGGAAGAAGCGGAGTAATAGAATACCCTATAATTTCCATCCTTGTGTAATAAAAAGTACTCTAGTAAGACTTATGTTGTAATAATGAGCTTGACTCTTAGCCTTTTAATTCAATAAAATGTTTACTTAACGAACCCGTAAATGGGGGCGTTACATCCTTCATGATATCTGAACTATCGACAGATAACAAATCATCATCTTCATCATCCTCCAACAAAACCTGTTGAAACTCTCCCATTTTCTTCCTCAAACTTTTCTTAAATTCTGCTTTGTGTTCCTTAATAGATAGAACAGAAGTATCTGATGAACTTGGACCTTGCCCCCCAAGTCTTTGGGCAAGAGTTGGTTTGATAGTTTGCCCCCCATGCTTCTCTGTTTCCTTTGCCTTCTGTTTAGTCATTGTTGGCTCCTTATTCCACACCATAGGAGTTGGTTGATTTGGGATCGCCTTGGCTTTCAATTTTGGTCATTGTGGTGGTTCTGTCACCATATATGAATCTCTTCTTTCCCTTTCTGAAATTTTTCTCTACAACCTCCTCTTCTGAGTATTAGTGATAGGAACAAATTCCCCAACATTTGGGAATTTCAGATGTCTCACTGTATCCCACATGTGATGCTCAATGTTTGGTGGCACAACCATTCTTCCTTGGTATCCACCCCTGACAAAAGGGAATCTGCCCCTTGATCTCATACCCCTAGGGTATGCACCTCTTCCTCTGAACATAAGTGGATATATATATATCAGATTTGAATATGGTTTTCTTGGCATCGCAGGGATTACTGGATACCCCTTGAATAAGAATGGTCCATCATCCTCTCCATACTATTTAATGGACTCAGATGGAATGAAAATCGCAGGATCTTCACCTTCAAATATTAATTTTGGGCCAACATAAATCTGCAAATCATTGCTTCCCATAGTGTTAAACCTTATGGAACCTTTAGCATAAGTTCCATTATACTCTTTCCTCGCAATCACTTCTTCTCCAGACTTAATTTCCCTATCACACTTCAAACAGAAATAATTCTCAAATTTTTGTTTGATATGTGACTCCTCTTCAGTTTCCATGATATCCTCTTCTCAATTTGGGATGCCATTTTTCCTTTCCTTAATCTGGCAGTCACCACATTTACATCCACTAAAGGAAATGGATCTATATCAATTCCCATCACTTCCTTGTTTCCCTTAGCATATTGCAGCAAACCTTTCTAAATTAGGTCTTGCACACAATTTCGAAATGTAACACAATTGTTAGTATTATGTCTAAAAGAATTATGCCATTTGCAATAATCTTTTCCTTTTATATCTTTATCTGGAGGAATAACATGTCCTGCTGATAAAGTTAAGAACTTTTGATTTATTAGTTCATCAAACAGCTGATCTGCTTTAGACAAATCAAAAGAGTATTGCCTAAAATTCGCTTAATTTCTCCTATTTGGATGTGACGATGGCATATTCACAGGCTTCTCAGCCTTTGTCAGAGTATCACATACAATTGGAGCTTTGCCAATTACTTGGGCAACATCGATCTCCACATCACCTTCTATATCTTGGTAATAAGTGCCAAGTGATTTATTTTTTCTAAGTTCTCCCTCCATAAGTATAGCCTCATAGCCTATGGCTTTTGAAGTAAAATCAAATAAGTCTCTAAATTTAGTTCTAGTAAAATGTTTTTTGAAGTCATAATCAAGCCCTTCTTGGGCGATTTTGACTATCTTAGATTTTGGAATGTAAAAATGGCATTGATTCCTGATCTTCTTAAACCTATTCATGTATTGCTCAACAGACTCTGAAGGTCTTTGCCTAATTTTGGCCAAGTCTGCTACTGATATTTTCGGTGCATGCCTAAAGAATTGAGTATGAAACTGCTCTTCCATTTCTCTCCAAGAATGAACAGAATTTGGTGGCAAACTAATAAACCATGAAAAAGCAGTTCTAGTAAGAGAATGAGGGAACAGTTTTAATTTTAAAGCCTCATCCAAATCTGCTTCACCTATTTGTAGGCAAAACCTCCCTATATGTTCCACAGTTGACTTGGTTTCTTCTCCATTAAAAAGAACCAAGTCTGGAATCCTATAGTGCCTAGGAAAGGGCACATTATCAACCCAATTTGGATACGGTTTTCTAAACATGGGTTTCTCAATCCTTCTTAGTCCAGGACCATACATGTCTTGCATGATATTCATGAGTTGAGCCCTTAAATAAGGCTCCTGCACTCTTCCTGCTTGGTTAGGATAATCAGGCCTCATTTCATACCCATAGGGGTGATCTGGCCTTCTCCCATTTGGATTAAATGTGGGTGGGTCATATCCATACATGTTGGGATCAACATTAGCCATATTTGGCATATTCCTGTTATCATTCATACTCAAATTTGCATTAAGATTTTGACCCCCAATCCCAATATTATATGGATTTGGATTATTATTCCCATTATTTCCAATTCCTATGTTCATTGGAATTATAGTTGGTATGCTTTGATAAAAACTTTGATTTTGATCAAAATTTTGATTTCCCAGAGGAATTCTATTGACTCTAGTAAAAATGGCATCAAAAGTAGGATTATCAAATACCTGAGAAGAAGGTATATCATTCACGAGATTTGTTTGCCCACTGCTTTGTCTAGGGTGAACATTCACGTTAACTGGCACTTCAACTATTGGTTGAGTTGTTTGGTTCCGTGCCACTGCAGCCTTGAACATAGCCATCAATGTTTTGGCTGTCTCATTCTCTGGATCACTCAGCAATCTTGCAAACTATTGAATCAAATTTGATGATTCAACCTCTGGGCCATTTGATTGGCCTATCTCTGAAATCCTTTGATTTGGATTCGTTTTGTTTCCCTCATTCACATCGTTTCCACCATTAGCATTGGCAGAGTTATTGTTGTCATTGTTACCATCCGTTGGTAGTTGATTCCTAGTCTTTGGTGCCATGTCTCACTTCCAAATTAGTAAGAGCCCTCCTTCTAGCACCAAAAATTGTTACTAAATTTCCTGGTTTCTCCTCAATCGACTGGGATAAATCAATCGATAAAACATAATCTGGTGTTTGCTGGAATGTGGGTGTTTTGTGAAGTGGAGTTTGGTTCCTTGCGTATTTCAGGACTTCTTTGGAAGCAAATGTAGTAATGTGGGATGAGATGGAATTGAATTAGAGACTTAATAAAAGAGACTTTTATTGAATCTCCAAGTAAAAGCACAGAATCGACAGGGTATAGCCTAATCGACAGAGTACAAGTTACTTAACAATTACTCCTACTCCTAGAAAAGAAAAGATAAAGGCCTGTTGGCGTTGTTTGTGTGTCTAAAACTTGTCACGATCTCAAACATAAATAGAGGCCCCTTTGAGTTTGAATTCGAATCTTCCCTCCAAGGTGGTAGTTAAGCTCCCTTTCAAACTTTGGCAAAATAACTTTCACGAAGAATGGGGCACCCACGTTTGGAAAAACTTTTCCATTGGTCATGCATAACTGCTCCTTTGATCATGGGAAAACTGATCTTACATCCATTCAACACCTGTCACTTGGTCGACGGATGAAACAACTCAAATAATAGTTAATCAATTAAAAATAACAAACCATGTATTGGTCATTAGATGGGTAAATAACTCCCGAAACTTTACCATAGTTTTATCGATATTTGTTGAATTATACAACCCAAACTTACCCCATAATATTAAACCAAGGTCACCTTTCGACTTTCTAACTATACCCTTGCCACATGTCACTCAATCGACGGGTAAAAAGAAAATCACAGTTTATGGAGCAAACAACTGGCCCAAAGTTTGGTGCCAAAAACGGGTGTAAACAATGCCCCCCATGCCTTGATTCTTTACTTTTAGGATCAAGGCGTGTATAAAAAATAAAATTGTTTTTTGCATCCAAGCAGTCTTTTGTTGTAGCATATCTTCTTTTGTTTGCCTTGCCTATAGACTTAGTAGGTATTAGGCATTTTCCATGTTTCTTTCAGGCCTTTGACAAAATTCTCTGAATTCAGACCTTGGAAGGAGTCTACCAGCTGTCTTTTTGTTGGACAGGCATTTCAAAGGCCTCTCTTAGGGATAAAGGCCTCAATCTGCATCCTCCAAGGCTTCTTAAAGTGATTGGATGATACTCATGCCTATCTTAGCACTGAATCTCAATTATGTCACCTTTTATTTGGCTTGTTTACACTAACAAAGGCCTATGTTAAGGTCTAATCATAGAAAAATGATTGAACCATGAAAAGGCCTAGCAAGGATTGAACCTCCACTTTGAGTGCTCATAATAGTGATTCAGTCCTACGGGAAAGGTCTGAACTTCTGTTTAAATTGCTTATAATATTGGCTCAGGCCTAGACAAAGGGCTTTAAGGGCCTTCGAACCTGTAGCAAAAGCCTGTTTACACCAACAGAGTCCTGCATCCAGGCCTAGTTGTAGAGATGCCATAGATCCTCGAAAAGGCTTGGGAAGGACTGAAAATAAATTTGAAGGTCTAAACCTCTGCTTTGAACTTTCAAGCACGCTTAATGAAATAAAAAGGCCTCCACCTCAGCAGAAAAGGCCTAGTAAAACTCTGATAGGGACTACTCAAGGACTGATAGGCCATGGCCGAACATTTTTGAGGTACTTGTTCGGTCTATGAAGGACTTTTCTTTGTTCTTAGCCATTTTTGACACCACTTTGGCATTTTTTGTGTAAGCCAAGGGAATAACACTCGCTTTTGATGTGCCCCACAAATCCAACGTGGGTGCAATTCTGCACACTTAAGGCCTAAAATTGGCCTATGCTTACAATGCCTTTTGGCAGTTTGGATAATGCCAAAAAGGCCTTCATTAACCGGGGGAGGAGGGGGATCTCTGATTACAAATGAATCGTGATCAAGCCCTAGAGTGTTGTTGCTTTTCCTCCTCTTCATTTTGTTCTTCCTACTCCTGAACGGGTGCAACATGCAATTCAGCCCTGCCCATAGGGCTGATAGCAGGTCTGGATCCTTCATGACTTGCATCAATGATCTGCTACCGCCCAGGATTGAATCCGGATGTGGTAGGTCTTTAGACACTTGAGAAAGCTCTTGAGATGAGAGAATGAGCTGATCTTGCATCATAATAGGACTTTCTATGTCCTGGCTTATCCCAGGTCTGAGATCTTGCTCCCTTTGTGTTGAAACAGACTTCGTAAGATCTAGTCGAATAAGTGAAATAGAGAAACCTTTCTCTATTTCACTTATTTAATTTAAGATTCAAAAAATGATTACATACCCAATCTATTATGAATTGTAACAATTTCATGAAGAAAACGTGACCAATTAACCAACCAACAAAACTATGTATTACAAATAAGATCTTATTCTTGTTGTTGTAGAGAAAAACGCTGACTAATCTAGTCTGGGTACCATTGAATCAGGTTCAAGGTAGGTATCTTTTCACTCCTCCAGGCATGGAAATAGCTTACCATCCAAAAGTTTTTGAAACACTCCTGAATGTTGGCTGTTGCGATCAGATATGGGACTGTTGCCTTGATCATTTTGATATTTATCATCCAGACCTTGCCTCTGTTCGGGAATCTTCAAAGGTGTAGACACCTCCCAAGCGGAGCATCACCATATAGATTGGTCATGTTTGTTGCTCGATTGGTTGCTTGCTTCATAAACCAAGATCGTGGACATTCCCATGGCTAGAAACGTCGCCACACGATAGCGGTTATCATCAAAATAGAGTCGCCACCCAGTTTATTAAAACTGGGAAAATAAATAGAGATTCTAGGTATGAGAGCCAAAAGTACAATAAGGGGAAGGTGTTAGGCACCCCTCTTTGCCCAGTCGTGAGACCGGTCCATAACCGTTCAACATAAGACATACACAGATGCTTTGTTTAATTCTAACACATAGTCTGTTTATTTAATTCTTTAAACGGTAAGTAAAGTGAGCCAAAAATATAATTGAAGCATGCGTCAGAAAGCAAAACAAACAAAGATGTCCCAGGGTAATGGATCCCGCGGCCGATGAATGGATGTCACGGTCGAGGGATCCTCCTGGTTTGATGTATCGGCCGGGGGATCGAAGCCCCGGTCGATGTTCTTCCTCACACCAGATAGAAAAGTTAATGAATAATCAAAGCGCTACGATTAAGCATAAATATGGTAAATAAGACAAACCAGAGGCCGTTGGGCCTCACCACCTTGATCCCTCAGTTGCTTGATTGCTTCGGATTGTGTGTGATTGACTGATTGCCTTTGTGAAAATCCTAGGGTTAGGGTTTGAACTTCGGGGTTTGATCGCTGGATTGATGGCTGCCTTCGGGAGGTTAGGGCTTTTGAAGAGAGGTTTTGAGAGAGTATTTTGACAGAGTATCGGAGCTTAGGTGAACGATTTCACTTATGAATTTTGTGTGTTTATTTTCGGAGTCCAAAGGCCCTTTTTATAGGCAATTGGTGACTCACTCTGGCCAATCAAATGACATGATTGCAATTGCAATTGCAATGCAATTCAAACTCTTCGTCGCAATCTCTGAACATGGCCCGAACGCATCGGGAAGGTAGTGTAGTTGGATCAAACGTCTGACAGAACGTTCCAGAGTCTGGAAAAAGGGCAATCTGGCGGCCGAGTAATGGATCACACGGCCGAGGAATGGATGTTGCGGCCGAGGGATTGATCTCTCAGGGAGATTATGCTAGCAACAGGTTGCTCGGGTGAGGAAATGATGTTAAGGCCGTTAGATCGATGTTACGGCCCACAGATGGATTCTCCTAGGCTTCTGTATTTTATGTCTGAAAGGCTGTATGGCTCTGATTGGGTCCTCTAAGTGGCTCAAAGTTCTTACCGAAAGTCCTAAGGTTCTCGAGAAGGCAATCAGCAATCACTGTATCCATTTCATCATTGGGACGGTCCCTAAGGTGGGACTTGAAATAATCGTTAGGCCAAATTGGGGTGTCTACAGATGCCCCTCTTTGACTGAACTTAGACGGATCGCGAGACATGTTTGAGTAAAAGTCAAAGCTGTAAAAGCAACTCAATTTGGTCCAACCACTATTCCAAGGGGTTTTTGAAAAAGATTTTTGTTATGGTCGGGCCGGGAGGCTGCCTACGTATTCCACAAGGGAAATTCAGACCAACCGTAGTTCGGGCAATAAAGAAAAATAAAAAGTTTGGAGGGTTAGAGACAGAAGACGTACCTTAGGGCTTAAAAAGCTATAGTGCAACGTACCTGGACTGAGCCAGGGTTTTGGCGAAGAGTAGTTGAAGGAGCGCGGGGCTGCCGGGGGAGCTTTTGCGGAGAGCTTCCTTAGTATTTTGGGGTAGATCAGTACACGGCAGGTGCGTTTGCTTTTCTTGATCATCCTTACTTTGACTGAGAGGAGCTTGGTAGAGTAGCCTATCTTTGTGAATGAGCTGGAAGGAATTGATGTAATTGGGGTGGAATCCAAGCCATCTGCTGGGGATGAGTCAGACGCCATTTGTTTTGAGATATGGGGGGCGCAGGGCCAGTAACATAGAGCACGGAGCTTTGGGATGCGGGAACCGAGGCACGGAGCCGGTTGTAATCATGAGGCGAGAGCCTGGAGAGTGATGGCTTCTGACGTGGTGGAACCGAGGTGCGGAGCCGGTTGTAGTTACAAGGCGGGAGCCTGAGGTGATAGAATTGAGGAGTGGAGCCTGCTGTGGTCATGAGGCGAAGAGCCTGGAGAGTGGTGGAATCAAGGCGTGGAGCCTGTTGTGGTTTATGAGGTCTGAGGAGATTGGATTAAGGCATGGAGCCTGTTGCAGTCTTGAGGCGAGGGCCTGAGGTGAGCTTAGAGCTTGATGGAACCGAAGCGCGGAGCTGGTATAAGGCGAGAGCCTAAGGTGTCGGAGCTTAGAGCTTGACGTGATTTGAACCGAAGCGTAGAGCTGGTTGCATTCTGATGGTCTGTGCACGGAGCTTTTTCATCATAAGTTTTGGCGTAGAGCCAAAGGATCAAGGTACTAGACCGATCAATAAAACTGAGGCATAGAGCCGGCTGATTGCAGGATTGACCTGTTCCATAAGAGATATGCAGAATGTATATGTGTGATGATGGTCGTTAGATGTGAATAGATATGATGATGCAGACTCGATGTGATAATGAAGGTGCAATTGATGCAAATGTGCACGGGCCCGTGCGTGTGTGTTGATTTTAAGCTTAGAGCTTCTTTCAAGTTCCGGACTTGAGCATTCAGAGCGTAGAGCTCGAGCATTCGGACGGCAGAATCCGAGCATTCAAAGTACAGGCTTTGAGCGTCCAGTACGCAGTGGTTGGGCATCCAAGCGTAGAGCTTGAGCATTCAAGTGTAAAACTTGAGCATCCAGTACACAGTGGTTGGGCATTCGAAGAGCTTCGAGCATTCAAAATGTTTGATTTTGAGCATTCAGGCGTAGAGCCTGAGAATAGATGGCTTGATTGTTGGGGCGACGTAGAGCCTATTGAGATAGTTATGGCTTCGAGCCAATTGAGATAATGGGCTTAGAGTCGCTGAGTTGGTTGTTACGGCTTAGAGCCTATTGAGATAGCGGGCTTGGAGCCATTAAGTTAATAGGTGAGGGCGTAGAGCCGCTGAGTTGATGAATTGGTGAATTTGGGCGTAGAGCCGTTGAGATAGGTGCTACAGCTTTGAGCTAGTTGAGGTAGTGGGCTTGGAGCCGTCGACAGTAATTGGGCTTAGAGCTTGTTGAGTTGATAGGGATGGTGGGCATTTCGAGGTCATGGCTTAGAGCCTGTTGAGCGAGTGTATACACGGGCGTAGAACCGCTATGATAACGGGCTTTGAGCCGCTGAGTGAGTGAATACAGGCGTAGAGCCGCTATGATAACTGGCTTTGAGCCGCTGAGTAAGTTGATAGTTGCTAGAGTGGCAAGTGTAGAGCTGCTGAATGTTTTGAGATGAGCTTTGAGCCATTGAGATGGCGATCATAGGCTTCGAGCCTATTAGGATAGTGGGCTTGGAGACGTTGAGTTGAGGGGTGTAGAGCTTGTTGCTGTGATAGCGAGCATAGAGCTGCTGAGTCGAGAGCTTGGAGCCGCTGAGTGAGTGAATACGGCCATAGAGCCGCTGAGTTGAGTGATTACAGGCATAGAGCCTGTTGATAATGGGTTTGGGGCGTAGAGCCGCTTAGTTGGTGAATACGGGCATAGAGCCGCTATGATAATGGGCTTCAAGCCGCTGAGTGATGGGCGTAGTGCCGCTGAGATAATAGGCCTTGGAGCTTGAGACAATGAGCATGGTGCTACCGAGTGAGTTGATGGATGTGGGTGAATATGGGCACGGAGCTGTTGAGTTGTTTGATAGTGATGAATAGCAGAGTTGCTGAATGTCTTGATTTGCTGTAGCAAGAGCTTATGACCAGCAGTTTGTGGAGAGAGATTTTTTCTTTCGGTGCTCGGGCATGCCCCCAAGGCTAGTTTTTGATCATGTTGGCTCAGGATGCCCCCAAGGCTGACTTGATTTTGCTTCTGTTGGTCATGGACCCAGAATCCATAATGGCTTGAGTTAGTGTAGTGAGCAAAATTTGATGTTGCTGAGGGGAATGGATTAGGGGGCCAGGAGATCGATATCTCGGCCAAAGGATTGATGTCTCGGCCGAGGAATCGATGTCTCGGCCGTGAGATAGCCAACAGTCAGAAAATCGATTTAAGTTCGGTTTAATCGATTTCACGGCCCATTTAATCTTTTCTCCTCCTCCTCCTCTCTTATTCTTCTCCGTCACTCTCGTACGACGACCACCACCGCATGCCGCCGTCCTCTTCCACCACCGTCGGCCACCGTTATCTCCGGCGTCCGTCCCCTCCGATTACTGCTGCCGTTGCTGCCGGCTCTTGGTTGTTTGGGAACCGTTGGTTTTCCTTCTTGGTTCGGACGTGATGGCCACGCCATCTTTGGATGTTGCAAGTTCATCCTCGCACCCTCCATGTAGGTGCGAGTACCCGTCTTCTGATGAGGAGGCGATTGAGGAGCCCGGTTTGTTCGATGCCGCTACCTACATTCTTCCTTTGCGTAGGTTGGGTTTTGGCGGTTTCTTACAGTAACGCCCTCCTGTGGGTGGCCTAGAGGCCGAGGTGGTTCGCCGGGAACCTGAGTTGCACCTGAGTGTTCTTAATGCATCGGTAAGTTTTCCTGAAAAGTAAAAAGTTTACTTTAGTTTAGAGTTCAAAAATCTTCGCAGGAGTTTAGAACGAATTTCTTATTTGCAGGATGAAATCCCTTTTAACCAGGGGCATAAATGAGAAGGACCCGTGTTTGGGTTGAATTTGTTTTTGTTTAAGGAAACTAAAATAACCGTGCCCCCTGTCTAGGCAATGCATGCTTTTTTAATATTAATTTGATGCCCCTTAGAGTTTCTTTTGCTTATGCAACTGTGAGATTAACTCCCTTTTGTCTTTGGCAGAGAAATAGGAGGCTGGAGGCTCGCGGAGGAGGCAAGGAGGTGCACAGATGGTTCTTGAAGCTGCCAGAGCAAGCTCGGGAACTGGTACGTGCTGCGGGTTTCGAGGCATTTGTTCTGGGCCTCGATCTTCCGAAGATGGATTGGTCATTGATGACCTCGCTAGTTGAGAGATGGTGGGACACCACCAATACATTCCATCTTCCTTCGGCTGGTGAGATGACTATCACTCCGGGTGACTTTTCTTTGCTGATTGGGCTGCGGGTAGGCGGAGTTTCTCTTCGAGTTGACCCCATGCTTTGGGAGCGAGCAGGTGCTTTGGAGTGGTTTCTGGGTAAGGTGCCTCCTGTTCGTTCTTGGGGTCATATTGACCTTGCTTGGCTAAGCAAGGCTTTCACGACGGCTGACATCCTGACCCAGGTGAGTGTTGAGCAATTGATGCGGGCCTTCCTTCTTTACCTCCTTGGGCAAACGTTGTTTGCCAACAGGGATGGTTCGGTACACACGCAGTTTTTGGCTCCTTTGCAGCACTTGGGAGCTATTCGGGAGTTTGACTGGGGCTCATCTGCTTTGGCCACCTTGTATGGTAATCTTGGGGCTTGCTCGCGAGACAAGAGTCCTATCCTTTGCGGTCACTACCGGGTGCTGGAGGTACAGATCTTCCCTTTTCTTCCTTCCCTGCTATGGTTTTTGCTAGTATTGACTCTGCTTGCTAATCCACTCTTCAGCTCTGGGCTTTCGAGCATCTTCTCCAGTTTCCCACAGATACTAGGCATGGGAACGCAAATTGCATCCCTCGCTATGAGCGATGGCTGATGGGGTAACGGAAGCCGCGGTCGCCTGTTTTGAGCCTTCCTGAGTGGCGACGAGTCCTGGACCGATTGACGGTTGATCAGGTACCTTCCTTCTCCCATTGTATTCCTTGTTCTTGGTCTTTTCATATTTCTATGCTTCGGTTAACTTGGCCCTATTTGTAGGTGCGGTTCGACCCTTGGGAGGGTGTTCCTGAGGAAACTTCTCTTACGCGTTCCAGAGTTCTAGATCGGACTCGTAGCTTGCTCGAGGGTCCTTTTTGTCGAGCTTGGTACTTAGGTGACCGGGTGGCTAGTCAGTGGCGACCACGTGTTGAGGCTCTTCAGTTTGTTCCTCCTCCTCCTCCAGTGTCTATGAGGTCTACTTCCTTGATGTCGAAGGAAGATTTGAAGAATGCTCGGATCAGAGATTGGGCAGGTTTACTCCTCCGGGCAGGTGACTATACGGAGTACTGTCGTTTTTTCTTGGCCTCCCCTGTTGCAGCTCCTCCTGTTGCTCCTGTTTGGCCACGGGCTCCTTCGTTTGTCTCCTTCCACTCAGATGATGGGGAGGAGGAGCGTCTGGTGCTGACTCTTTGCACGACCCAGCTTTACACCTTGCCAGTCGGGGCTTCACAGGTATCTTTAGCTTTCCATTCTAGCTTTTATTGCTTCGCATTGTATCCCTTGCTTAGATGTTTGTAATGTTCGATTGTTCCACAGGTACCTGCTGAGATAGTGCAGGAATGGCTTCATGCCTATCAGAGTGCGGAGGCTTTGATTCGGAGGCAGCGCCGTCGGATCCTCGAGGTGTGATTTTTTTTTTCTACGTATTCCGTTTGCTTTGTATCATTCCTTGAATCTAAGTGTTTGTATCTTCCTTTGGTTGCAGCTTGAAGCTGAGCGAGTACCAGCTGGTGGTGGGGAGGATGTGGGGACCAGTGAGCAGCCCTTGCCTTCTTCTCAGAGATCGCCTAGCTTTTAGGGCTTTTCTTTTTTCTGTTCATAGTTAGATAGGCAGAAACCATATTTGTATAGTGAAAGCAACCACAACAATGATTTTGTAAACAAGTTTTTGTCTATGAAATGAGAAATGCTTTTTGTGCCCCTAGATGCTTTGAGATATGTATGTGAAAGTCAGAACATGGCTTTAAAACACGTATTTACTGATAGATAGTAATTTATGAAAACACTGGCCGAAGAATCGATTACTCGGCTGAAGAATCATTGTTGCGGCCGAGGTATTGATTATTCGGCCGTTATGTCTATTTTCCCAAGGAAGCTAGGCTTTACTTTAGCCAAGTGGCATCCTGTTTCACATTCCTTCCTATGCTTGGTCTTTGATTTTCTGTCTTTTGTTTTTGCCATGCTCCATAGTCTGATTGCCGAATTCAAGAGCTTTCGAGGTATCCTTTTTTTTTTTTTTTGTGTGTCAATGACCTTTAGGTTAAAAGGGACGAACTATAATTCTTGTGTCTATGGCTGTTGTCAATTCCTCGAGAAAAGCATACTCATCTTTTGTGAGCTCAATACGCAGGTTTAGCTATACCTATCGCTGAGTACAAATTTGTTTTTCCTCTCTCTCTCCCAATGTTTGGGCCGCATCTCAATGTGAGATTGCCTACGTATCCCAATCAGGGAATCAGGCCTTTTACGTAGTTCCAAGATTACCACCTTTGGGGGTTGGGTTTCCACTCTTGGTTTTTTCTGCTCTAAGTTTTGCCTAGGTTACCTGATAGAGGTTGAGTCCCTAGCGAGCTTTTTGAATGCCTTGTCTTTTGCCTAGGCTGCGTTTTTTGCATTTTCTTGTCCTAGCAGGCTTTGCTCTTACTTTTGCTTGGGTACTTAGTTTGAATTACCCAACGAGCATTTTTCTCTTCAAAAGGGCTTCGGTGTTTTGGAGAGGATTTTGAGGGAGATGTTCTTATGAATCTCCTATTGCATTTGTACCTTCACAATGGGTAAGCTAACCCTAAGTGTTCTCACAGAGATAGTGTCTTCTTTCTAAGTTTTGACAAAAACCTGGTTTCTTTAAGCAACTAAGGTTCGTCCTTTCCTTCTTGGTCAGAGACACAAAAGACTTGATCCCTTTTTCAATTTTCCTTTGTTTTGGCAACGAGAGTATAGTGCATGACAATTGCAATTTAAGAATTTAGATTTAAAACAAGCATAATCTGGAAGATGAAAAAGAAATCCTCTTAGCGGAAATAAAATGCCCAAACAGGGGCCCAAAACTCGTTCTAGTTTGATTTAGAAAATAAAAGCAATGTTTGATGTTCTTTGCCATGTTGTGACTTCTCAGCTACTGTAGCATTTTGGGGTTGTCTTCTTTCCCTTTGTCTTTTGCAACTTTATACTCTTTTCCACCCTCTTTCTTGCCAAACAGAGCCTTTGAACTGGGTCTGCCCTTGAAGCTTGCATGGTGGCTTCCTCCTTGAGACATGAGCAATCCCCAAATGGAAGTGTCGGCCTGGGTTTTATTACCCTTTCTTTCTCCTTGTGGTTGTCAGTTATTTCCATTTGGTTGAATAGTGATGCTAAGGAGATTTCATTGAGTGGATCATGACACTCTCCTTCTATTTCATCAAAGTTGCTTTCCCCTGTCTTGTATGGCTCTGCGTATATGAGATCTAGGTCTTCTCTTTCTTCTATCCATTGACTATAGTCGCACTCGTCGTATGGATTGACCCACGGCTGCATTTGAAACTCTTCTACTTTCTCTATGAGGTTGATTGTCTCCCAAATAATGGGCGGTGTTGGAATTTTGGGACAGTTGATGCGTACCACTTTTTGAGCAGGCTCGAAGCGAGCGTGTCTTCTCATCATGATGACCCTTTCCTTTTCCTTCTTCCTATTCTCAAACCAGATACGAAGCCATTCGTCATCTTCTACAAATGGAATGTCTGGATCTTCCAAATTATGTTTTGCCCAGGAATGTGCTTTCCATTTCCTTAGCTTTTCTTCCTCTGCTTGATCTTTGCTACTTATGTCAGACATGTCAGGATCGATCACCTCTGATTGATCGGACTCATTGTTCTCTTCATCTTCCATCATAAGACATTCATCCTCCTCGGGGAAAATTAAGGTTGGTTTGGTTTGGTTGTCTTGGACAATGTATTGGCTAGGATTGTATGCGAGGTTGTAGGATAGACTTATGAGATTGATATTTCGAGGTGGTGTTTCAGTATTATGAGTAGGGAGTGGATTGGCTTGCCCATCAGGTTTTGGAGGTTTTATAGTTCGGCTATCAATGAGGTCTTGAATGTCATGGCGGAGACGTATGCAGTTGTCTGTTTCATGCCCAGGATGTTGGTGGTAAGCGCATTGTTTGTTAGGATCATGATTTGGGCCGTAAGGTGGCTGAGGAAGTGGTTTGTTTAAAGGTTTGAGATGCCCTTGGCGGCTGAGAATGGTCAAGGTTTGAAATAATGTCATGTAGAGAGGATCAAAATTGCGGCGGGGCCGATTTGAATTTCGGGATGGGCTGGCTTGGAAAGGATCCTGAGGCAAGGATGTGCCAAGGGTATTTATAGAGGCGTGAGATGTACGGCTGGAAAAGGTTTTCTTTGGTGGATGGGGAGTCTCTTCTTTCCCAATGAGTCCTAGTTTGATTACATCTTCGATTTGCAACCCAGTGGCATGCAGACGTTTGAAATCGGTGATGGCCTGAGTATAGATATGCTTGAGGTATTTGGGTTGTAAGTTCTTGACAACTATTCTCACTTGATCTTCCTCGGAGGGGCGGTTCTTCATTTTGGCAGCCTTTTCCCTCCATCTTGCCATAAAGCTAGCAAAGTCCTCATTGGATTCTTGTTTGGTCATTTCCAAGTCTCGAGTTGTCAGCTCGATTTGGACATTGTATGCATATTGCTTGACAAAAGCATTGGCAATTTCTGGCCAGGTCTGATAATGCATGAATTCCAAAGTGAGGAACCAGTCGAGAGCACTTCCGGTGAGAGTCCTTTGGAACAACTGAGCGATGAGCTCATCATTCAAGCCCATCGGCTTCAGGGTGTTGATAACGTGGCTAACATGATTGGTAGGATTGCCAGTTTCATTGAACTTCTCGATGTTTGGCATTTTGAAATTCTCAGGCAGCTTGGATTCTGGGAAGAGGCAAAGTCCTTCGAAATCCAGAATTTGGTCCCCTTGTGATCGGGCCAAGGCTTGTTTGATTTCCTTGACTTGTTTGGTCAATTCGGGACTTTCTGTCAATAGCACTTTATGGGGATTCTCGTCCTCCACCGATCTTTCCTCATCCTCAGCATCCCTGGCTGCCTTTTCTGCTAGCAGGGCAGTGATTTGAGCTTGGAGGTCGGCGATAGTGGCGTCGTTGTCTGCCATGAAGGTGGAAGGTTTGCTTGATGAAGCTTGGGATTTAGTAAATGATAGGGATGACCGGGAAGTTTCTGGGAGCGATTGGGATCGTTGTGGTGAGGGTGTTTTAGCAGATGAGGATGACAGACGGGATGGTTGTTGAGACCTCTGTTTGGCGTAGCTTCGGGTGTTATAAGAGTATAAAGTTGGCTGTGGTTGCTTCTTTGATTTACCTATTGTGCCTGCTTAAAAAGTAGAGTACCTGGAAGTCAATATTTGGCTTGTGTAGGGTTAGGATTTGGGTTGAAAATCCCAACCCTTCTGCACAGAAAGAGTTATTTACAATAACAAAACGATACAAGGTGTGAGGAAGAACTCTTGCAAGTAAAATGCAAATAGGTTCCTAGCCTGTAGGTTCCTGTCTTAGTTTGATAGGTTCTATAGCTTTCTAATACATGCAAGGTTTTGGTAGTCTCAGGGTGCTCCGTTGTCAAAGGGCACCAATCCTCTCACCAGCCCATCATAGGCGGTGATTGGGTGATTCCCTTTTTGATATACCACTAGGTACGAGTGACGGTGGAGTTTGCTGGAACCCCCAACATAGCCTGTGTCATGCCGGGATATCAGGCGAACTCAACAGGTTGCCCGCTCGATGCATATGACAGATGAATTAAACAAGGCATATATTAGTCTTATGTTGAACTTTTTGGTTATGGCTCTCAAGTCCCCAGCGGAGTAGCCAAAAACTGTAGACACCTCCCAAGCGGGGCATCACCATACAGATTGGTCATGTTTGTTGCTCGATTGGTTGCTTGCATCATAAACCAAGATCGTGGACATTCCCATGGCTAGAAACGTCGCCACACGATAGCGGTTATCATCAAAACAGAGTCGCCACCCAGTTTATTAAAATTGGGAAAATAAATAGAGATTCTAGGTACGGGAGCCAAAAGTACAATAAGGGGAAGGTGTTAGGCACCCCTCTTTGCCCAGTCGTGAGACTGGCCCATAATCGTTCAACATAAGACATACAGATGCTTTGTTTAATTCTAACACATAGTCTGTTTATTTAATTCTTTAAACGGTAAGTAAAGTGAGCCAAAAATATAATTGAAGCATGCGTCAGAAAGCAAAATAAACAAAGGTGTCCCAGGGTAATGGATCCCGCGGCCGGTGAATGGATGTCACGGCCGAGGGATCCTCCTGGTTTGATGTATCGGCCGGGGGATCGAAGCCCCGGTCGATGTTCTTCCTCACACCAGACAGAAAAGTTAATGAATAATCAAAGCGCTACGATTAAGCATAAATATGGTAAATAAGACAAACCAGAGGCCGTTGGGCCTCACAACCTTGATCCCTCAGTTGCTTGATTGCTTCGGATTGTGTGTGATTGACTGATTGTCTTTGTGAAAACCCTAGGGTTAGGGTTTGAACTTCGGGGTTTGATCGCTGGATTGATGGCTGCCTTCGGGAGGTTAGGGCTTTTGAAGAGAGGTTTTGAGAGAGTATTTTGACAGAGTATCGGAGCTTGGGTGATCGATTTCACTTATGAATTTTGTGTGTTTATTTTCGGAGTCCAAAGGCCCTTTTTATAGGCAATTGGTGACTCACTCCGGCCAATCAAATGGCATGATTGCAATTGCAATTGCAATCCAATTCAAACTCTTCGTCGCAATCTTTGAACGTGGCCCGAACGCATCGGAAGGTAGTGTAGTTGGATCATACGTCTGACAGAACGTTCCAGAGTCTGGAAAAAGGGCAATCTGGCGGCCGAGTAATGGATCACATGGCCGAGGAATGGATGTTGCGGCCGAAGGATGGATCTTGCGGCCGAGGGATTGATCTCTCAGGGAGATTATGCTAGCAACAGGTTGCTCGGGTGAGGAAATGATGTTAAGGCCGTTAGATCGATGTTACGGCCGACAGATGGATTCTCCCAGGCTTCTGTATTTTCTGTCTGAAAGGCTGTATGGCTTTGATTGGGTCCTCTAAGTGGCTCAAAGTTCTTACCGAAAGTCCTAAGGTTCTCGAGAAGGCAATCAGCAATCACTGTATCCATTTCATCACCGGGATGGTCCCCAAGGTGGGACTTGAAATAATCGTTAGGCCAAATTGGGGTGTCTACAAAAGGGCTGAACTAAGATTTTTGCCCCCCGAGTGCAGGACTTTTAGAAGTTAAGGACTGAGAGAAGCCTGGATGCCTGGTGTGCTTGTTGGAAGCTTGTTGAGACTCTTGCCCCTCGAGTCCAATTCCTTGGCCTCCTTGCCTCCCGAGGGCAGGACTTTCAGAAGTTAAGGACTGAGAGAAGCCTGGAGGCCTGGTGTGCTTGCTGTAAGCTTGTTGAGACTGTTGCCCCCCGAGTCCAATTCCTTGGCCTTCTTGCCCCCCGAGTGTAGGGCATTCAGAAGTTAAGGACTGAGAGAAGCTTGAAGGCCTAGAGTGCTTGCTGGAAGCTTGTTGAGACTCTTGCCCCCCGAGTGTAGGGCTTTCAGAAGTTAAGGACTGAGAGAAGCCTGGAGGCTTGGAGTGCTTGCTTAGAGACATTCAGGCCTGAAGTTTGGCCTAAAGTGATAAATTGTGATATCCGTGGTGGAATAGGAGTTGACTCCATATCTTTGAGATTAGCCCTTAATTTTTCAATGGCCTTGTTGGAGTCCTCGACGGCCTTATTGGAGTTGATTACCCATTCTTTAATCTTATGCAAAGATGCATGTAAGGGATCTATGAACTCATGTGAGAGTTCTTCGTCGGATGCAACGGTACAGGATTGAGTGCACATATTTTCTTCAACTTGACCCCCAAAGGTCTGAGTAGGAGGATCACAGAGCCCACCATTTTGGAATTCATGCTGTTCAGGCAGGGCTGATGTGGAGACCCGTAATTTCAGAAAAAAAATATTTAAAGGTTTAATAGATATTGAAAATTGAGGAAAATGTGAAATTCTTGAGTTTTTATGATTTGGGGTTTGAATGATGGAATTGGAAGTTGAGGGTGTGCAAGTGTGATTTGTGTATGTCCTAGTATATATATAGGGTGTGTGTGTGTGTAGATGATAGAAAATCCTCCTCTTTCTCTCTCTCTCTCTCTCCTGTCCGACACTCTCTCTCCTTCTCTCTCGGCTTCTCACTCTCTCACTCATTCCACCACCAAAGCTCGAAACCCAAAGAACCCAACCCTCTCTCCATCGTCCTCACATGCCATTGAGTTCGTAGCTTGTCCGGTTTGGCTCGGAGAGGAGTATTTTGGGCGTATTTCAAAGTTGAGTTCAAGGGTTCGTGTGGCCCAATCTCTTTGCGTGTTTGCTCTCCGACTTTGAGGTAGGGATTTCTTGCTCATTCTATATGTTATGAGTGATTTATGTGCTTAATCATGCCTTTGATCGTCGTGTTTTGTTGTTGAGTTTGTTCTCGAAAATTTGGTAAATCGCTACTCGAAGCGTCGCCGTATCGATACGGGCTTTTTGCTGTATCGTTACCATAAGAAAACAGAAACTTCAAGAATTGTTGATTTGCTTGCTGTATCGATATAGCCATTTTGGCCGTATCTATACCAGGGCCTTATGAGCAGTTTTGTTCCTCGCTGCTCCTACTTCTATTGTTTTGAACCCCGGATACTTCTAACACCTTTTAGACACCTCCAAACCTATTTCAAGCATGCTCAATTGAATTCCTTTGGTTTATTTAAGTTATCCTCATCCCGTGGTTTTTTCGTCATTAGAGAAAGAGTAGTATCATACTAGATAAAAACTTAATTGAAATGCATCTTGTGGGATTGATGGTGCTTGAGAATGATTGTGGCATGAGGTGACGTACACTATAGGTATGTTAGGTGCTATGACTTGACGTGGCGAATGGTGGGAAAGAAAAATGTGTTGTGGTGAGGTTATCGAGTATCGTAGGACGTGGGGCGCTTAGTTGGTGATAGAGATTTACCTAGTGGTTCGGAAGAGAATAGGGTAATTCGTATCCTCGTGCTTCGTCCTAATTGATCATCCTAGGTTCCTTGGCACTCGTTCTATAGATCTCTGTTAGAACCTAGCGAGTAGTATGTTGTGGGATCATTTGTGGGTTCAGTACGTAATGAAGGACGTCATGATAGACCTAGTGGGTCGGGTAATTCAAAAACTGCCTGTGAGTAGCACATTGTGTAGGTCCAGGGATATATTTAGAGGTACGGTGAGGACGTGTGTATTTGCTTATGTGCGATACGGTCGATTTTTGGTCTTGTAATGCCATGTGATTAATTAAATGGCTTTTGGATTCAATTGAATGATTTGATGTTTGTGAAATGGGAACGTGGAATGAATGTGGATAACAAATGGACACAAAGGGAACTTTCAGGGCTCTTAAATGAGTAAATGCCTGGCAGGAGCTAAATGCTCATATAATTTGTTTTCAGGGCTCGTCAACGAGTAAGTGCTTGGCAGGAGCTTCGGCTTAGACTCTTAACGACACGTAATTGGTTTACGAAGTTAATGGGAGGATTTTGGTTTTGGTTAAAGGATTTTGATGGAAAATCCTCCGGTATTTTTGAGCGAATCAACAGTTTCTGGTATTTGGGCATAAATCAACGGACTCCGGTATTCAACCCGAATCAACGGAGCTTGGCCTACAATGGTCTTGAGTTTTCTTTGAATTGTCTGAAATCAAAAGGAAAGGTTTTGAAATAAAGGGATTTGATGATGATAAACGTGGACACGAGAAAGATTGAAGTACTGTACGAAGAATAATAAGATGATTTAGAATTGGTTGTGGACTAATGTGGATTGACGTGAGTTTATTAATGTAGACACCTCCCTGGAGCGGGGCATCGCCATACAGATTGATCGTTTGTTTGCTCGATTGGTTGCTTGCTTCGTAAACCAAGATCGTGGACATTCCCATGGCTAGGAACATCGCCACACGATAGCGGTTATCATCAAAACAGAGTCGCCACCCAGTTTATTAAAACTAGGAAAATAGATAGAGATTCTGGGTACGGGAGCCAAAAGTACAGTAAGGGGAAGGTGTTAGGAACCCCTCTCTGCCCAATCGTGAGACTGGCCCATAGTTATTCAACATAAGACATATACTTGCTTTATTTAACTCTAACACGTAGTCTGATTTTAGCCTTTAAGCAGTTAATGGTGAGCCAGTGCGATATTTAAAGCATGCATCAGAAAGCTGAACAAAACAAAGCTGTCCCAGGGGAATGGATCCCGCGGCCGGTGAATGGATGTCACGGCCGAGGGATCCTCCTGGTTTTATGTACCGGCCAAGGGATCAAAGCCCCGGTCGGTGTTCTTCCTCACACCAGATGAAAAAGTTAGCAGATAATCAAAACGCTACGATTAAAGTGCATGAACAGGAAATAAACCAAACCAGAGGCCGTTGGGCCTCACCACCTTGATCCCTCAGTAGCTTGATTGCTTCGGATTGAATGGGATTGACTGATTGCTTCTTTGAAAACCCTAGGGTTAGGGTTTGAACTTCGGGGTTTGATCGTCGGCTTGATGGCTGCCTTCGGGAGGTTAGGGCTTTTGAAGAGAGGGTTTAAGAGAGTATTTCTGTAGAGTTTTGTGGCTTGAGAGGGTGTGTAAGTATATGAATCTGATTTTTTTATTTTCGGAACCCAAAGGCCCTTTATATAGGCAATTGGTGACTCACTCCGGCCAATCAAAACGCACGATTGCAATTGCAATGCAATACAAACTCTTTGTGGTGATCTCTGAGCGTAGCCCGAACGCATCGGGGAGGTATCGTAGTTGGAT
Organism: Rhododendron griersonianum; assembly: GCA_018127125.1. NCBI lineage: Eukaryota > Viridiplantae > Streptophyta > Magnoliopsida > Ericales > Ericaceae > Rhododendron > Rhododendron griersonianum. The sequence goes on along the minus strand of CM030788.1, from coordinate 38,184,374 downwards.
CAAACAATCGACAGAACGTTCAAGAGTTTGGAAAATAGACAATCTGGCAGCGGTAGAAAGGATCTGGCGGCTGAGGAAATGATGTTGCGGCCGAAGGATAGATCTTGCGACCGTGGGATTGATCTCTCAGGGAGATTTTCAAGCAACAGGTTGCTCGGGTGAAGAAATAATGTTAAGGCCGTGAGATCAATGTCACGGCCGACAGATGGATTCTCCTAGGATTCTGTATTTCTGTCTGAAATGCTATTTGGCTCTGGATTGGGTCCTCTAAGTGGCTCAAAGTTCTTACCATAAGTCCATGGGTTCACAAGAAGTCAATCAGCAATCACTGTATCCATTTCATCATCGGGATGTTCCCTAAGGCGGGACTTGAAATAATCGTTAGGCCAAATTGGGGTGTCTACAGATGCCCCTCTTTGACTGAGCTCAGACGGATCGCGAGACATGCTTGAGTAAGAGTCAAAGCTGTAAAAGCAACTCTATTTGGTCCAACCACTATTCCAAAGGGTTTTCGAAAAAAAGTTTTAGTTATGGTCGGGCTGGGAGGCTGCCTACGTATTCCACAAGGGAAATTCAGACCAACCGTAGTTCGGGCGGGCAATAAAGAAAAATAAAAAGTTTGGAGGGTTAGAAACAGAAGACGTACCTTCAGGCTTTAAAAGCCGTAGTGTGGCGTACCTAGGCTGAGCCAGGGTTTTGGCAGAGAGTAGTTGAAGGAGCGCGGGGCTGCCAGGGAAGTTTTTTTGCGGAGAGCATCCTTAGTATTTTGGGGTAGATCAGTACACGGTAGGTGCGTTTGCTTTTCTTGACCATCCTTACTTTGATTGAGGGGAGCTCGGTAGAGTAGCCTATCCTTGCGAATGAGCTGGAAGGAATTGATGTTATGGGGTGGAATCCAAGTCATTTACTGGGGATGAATCGGACGCCGTTTTGAGATATGGGTGGAACCCAAACCATCTTCTGGAGACGAGTTGGATGCCGGTTTGAGATATAGGTGGCTCGGGGTCGGTAACTAGAGCACGGAGCGTTGAGATGAGGGAACCGAGGCGCGGAGCCGGTTTGTAATTATGAGGCGAGAGCCTGGAGAATGGAAGGTCGTGATGGAACCGAGGCACGGAGCCAGTTGTAGTCACAAGGCGAGAGCCTGAGGAGCTTGATGGAATTGAGGCGTAGAGCCTGCTGTGTTCATGAGGCGAGGGCCTGAGGAGATTTGGAGCTTTGAGCTTGATAGATCTGAAGCGCTGAGCTGGCATTGATCATAAGGCGAAAGCCTGAGGTGTCGGAGCTTAGAGCTTGACGTGATTTGAACCGAGGCATAGAGCCGGTTGCATTCTGATGGTCTGTGCACGGAGCTTTCTCGTCATAAGTTTTGGCGTAGAGCCAAAGGATCGAGGCGCAGGGCCGATCAATAAATCCGAGGCGTAGAGACGGTTAATTTGCATGATTAACCTGTTAAATGAGAGCTATGCAGAGTATGTATATGTGATGATATTGGTTAGATGTGAACAGATATGATGATGCAGACTCGATGTGATAATGGTGATGCAATTGATGCAGACTCGATGATGCAATGTGTGCACGGGCCCGTGCGTGTGTGTTTGATTTTAAGCTTAGAGCTTCTTTCAAGTTCCGGACTTGAGCATTCAGAGCATAGAGCTCGAGCATTCGGACGGCAGAATCCGAGCATTCAAAGTACAGGCTTTGAGCATCCAGTACGCAGTGGTTGGGCATCCAAGCGTAGAGCTTGAGCATTCAAGCGTAGAGCTTGAGCATTCAAGTGTAGAACTTGAGCATCCAGTACACAGTGGTTGGGCATTCGAAGAGCTTCGAGCATTCAAAATGTTGGACAACTTGACGGGCGTCACGGTATGATTTGCGTCTCTTTCCTTTCTTTTCCACATTTTCAATGTAAATCATTATTAATGCTCCAAAAATTCGAAATGTAGGTTTACTGGGATAGGTGGTCGAGGATGGAGGCCGATGTCCTTCCGAGGAGTCGAGAGGTGACGAGGAGCAGAGTGCTGTTGGAGTGCCCCCTGGGCAAGCAGTGGTACTTGGAGGATCGCGTGACCCGATAGTCGCTCGGTCTCCCAGCCTTCGTGGTACCCGGGTCACTTCCTCCTCGCGTGCAGAGGACGGAGACCTATACCCGCGCTGAGCTCGATCAGTTCACGGTGCCTGACACTGACCAGGAAAGGCACCTCTGACGCGCACTAGACTACGCAGCTTACAGGGACAGGTACCTGGCCACAGACTTAGGGGTGGAGGAGGAGTTAGAGAAGCGAGTGGCTCAGGGAGGGCGAGGTCCCGGTGCTGGAGGAGCAGCTGGGGTGCGAGGCCGCGGCGACCGGTCTGCACGAGGTGGTAGGCAGCCAGCCGGCGGGCGAGGTGCCAGTCCACCAGGTGGAGGGGAGGGTAGCACGAGGGTGCCTGAGACTGCGGAGGCTTAAGCTTCGTCTGCGTTGCCGACGCTGGAGTGGACTATAGGCGTGACTGGGCCTAGTGGCGTGCAGGAGGTGATAGACGTCCCACGCCTTCCACAGCCGCCGATGCGGCTTCCTGCTCAGGTATACACGAATTCGCACTTCTTATGCTTTAAATGACTCCTGCTTGCACAATTCTGACTTTCAAATATTACAGGTACCGTGAGAGTGGGCTGAAACGGCAGTGATGCTGATGGTGGGGATGCGCCACCTGTTGAAGAAGTGCGCGAAGGGGAGAGCCCTTCAGACCAGAGCTATTCCGGAGCTAGCTTCACCTGTTGCCCCTCAGGTATACAAATGCATGCACGCTCTGTATTTCAATAATCAAATTTACTATCTATTATGCATGAGATGCATTGTTGCTTATGATGTGCAGATGCAGCCATGACGCTCGGCGAGGAGCCAGCCACAGGTTACCACGAGCTCTCCGGCTTCCACTAGTACGAGGGGACGAGGCACACAGAGAGTGTCGTGGCCTGCTGCGGAGGCCAGACAGTTCGAGGTCCTGCCTAGGGCGGTGTCTCAGTGGAGACTTGCTCGCGCGGAGCCAGAGGAGTCTGAGGAGGGGACGGAGGAGGAGATAGAGGAGTCCTCCGAGTCACGTGTCTTTGAGACTTCAGACTCGAGTACTGCCCCTAGCTCTCCAGACGACGACGATGGCGATGACGAGCCCGAGAGTTCTGAGTCCGAGGGACTGCAGCGAAAGAGGGTTCGCCGGGTCTGAGCTTCGTGTTTTGCTTTGCCAGCCTTTCTTGTACATAGGCCTGCGTGCCAACGTAGTTGTAGTTTCCAGGCCTGCGTGCCTTGATTTTGTTTAGGCCTATGTGCCCCGGTAGTTAGGATTGGGCGTGTGTTTGCCCCAGCTTTTGTACTCCCTTCCTCACTCATTGTAGATACCATGTTCATTTATGAAAATTTGCCCCATTTGCTCTTTCCGTTTGTTTGCGCTCCTCACAGAGAATTGTATTTTATGAAATATGTTCGTCTAGCTTTGAAAGAATGTAAAGATCACGCGGATTTCAACCGATACTCTCGAAGTAAGAATGAAAACTTGACATTGACACACAATAGCGAACTTTGGAGTATTTGACTGTAAAAATTAGACCTAAGGGTGTTTGGTTGTAACAGAGCGCGCTGTTCGGTTGACACTGAGTGTTATGACCTGCGAGGACCACTAGGATTACCAAAATACCCTTGACACGAAGATTGACATTCGCTTACGCTTGAAAACGATGATTTTGGGACGATTGAACAATGAAAACTTGAACTAAGAGCGTTAACATGCGTTTGATTGTATCGCACAGTCACAAACACACATCATGACCTGTACGAGCCATTTGATTCGACAAAAGGCGTGTAACGTGGATTTTGACACGCCCATGGAGAGAAAGTTTTTGGAAATCCAAGGTTTTTCAGGGAATACACTTGAATACTGGAGAAAATGAGTTGACGACACCGCTGTACCACCCTAGAAACTTGCTGGAAGCTATTCCAATCAAAGGTCCTGAGATTAGAATGCAATGTTGAGGTTGGAACTTAGAAATCAAAACCTGCTGCAAAACTGCAGCACTCTCGAGCGCTCGAGAGTGGTCTCGAGCGCTTGGGAATGCACTCCCGAGCGCTCGGGACTGCTGCTGTCTGCAGCCTTCTGTTGCTTCCCAATGCCACTCTCTAGCTATTCCCATGTGTTTTCTTTTGCATGCATGCTTCCAAGGTGCTTTGTGACCCTGCACTAACTGTTCCCCAGGGGAAATGGCTTCCCAAAGTAAGACTTGAGTTTTTCCAATACTTTTTCAAATTTCCAAAGTTTGAATTTTGAAAACGTCTTGAAAATGTTGAGTTTGATGAGTTCCAAAGCTGGTGGGGAAGTGACATTGTCTCCCCCAGGCCTCTATAAATACCAAGCCTTGTTTTGGCAAGTCATTCACACTTCATTTCATCATTCTCCTTTCAAAAACCCATCTTCCTTATGGCCCTGCTAAACCAAGCCTTGCTTCGTCCTTGGTTGGACAGCCTCGAAGGCATCGACTGGCTGAACTTCCGAGGGCACCGCCTTTATGCCCTAAGGCATCTCCGAGAGGTTGCAATCCGTCCTGTCTTGCTACATGCAGCGGCGCGCTTTTGGGATCCTAAAGTGCACGTCTTTCACTTTGGCTCTCAAGAGCTGTGCCCTACCGTCGAGGAGTTCCATGCCTATCTTGGAAGTCACGACTCCGCCGAGCCAGTTGTTCCTATGATTAGGGAGAGTATGAAGAACATTCTCAAAGCCAAACTGGGTGTCAGTGAAAATACCGCTGAGTTTCTCACTCGGGGCAATGCCGTCAACAACGTGCAGTTGTATGAGAAGTTCAGTCCACCTGGAGACTTGACAGACTTTGAGTATCAAGGTCGTCGAATGATGGCTTGTTGCATTTGTCTCCTGGCGGCCTTTTTGCTTGTTCCGTCTGTTGGTCAGCCCAACTCTTTATTGGTGGGGGTTGCTGCTCAGATTGAGGCTCGCAAGGACGTTGCACCTTTGGTTCTTGCTGAAACCTTGATGGGGTTAGATGCTGTTCATGTTGGTCACACGAGGGTTTTTCGTGGTAGCCCGCTGTTGCTGCAGGTCAGGGACCTCACTCAACTCTCCTTTTTCTATTTCCCTCATTCATTTTACCTCAACGCTCGGTTTAGGTTTTATCTGACTTCTCACTTGTTTTCTCTCTTTTCTGGTAGATGTGGCTTTGTGACAAATTGAATCTCCTGACACCCCCGGCCAATGATTGGTGGTGTCGTGCAAGCGGATGGAACCGTCCCTTTCAAGTGATGTACGGGAGTGACTGGGCTAATTTCCTTGCCTCCGCGGAAGAAGATGACATTGCTTGGCGGTGCCATTGGCTTATGCTTCCTGCTATGACTACTGGTAACATGGGCTCATCGCACGTGCTTGTGGCTGGCTTGACAGGCTTCTCCTTCTATTCACCTTTCCGCATTCTCCGTCAGTTTGGGCTTAGCCAAGAAGTGTCGCCACCGGGCTCTGAAGTGCTTCGTCTCCCTCCCTTCACCATTCCGGGCCTTCGGAGTTATGTTCGATCATGGGGGACTCGTAGGACTGAGCCAAGTGACCCACTCTTCTCTATTGCTTCGACTGGAAGGTACCGCAAATGGCTAAGGAGAGATGTGGAAGCAAGGATGGGTTGACTGCTTACTTTGTCGTTCTTTGAAATAAAGAGTGTATTTTAATTGTGTGTTTTCCCGCTTTCATGCTCAGCTTGTAATAAAGAAATGATCTGAATAACATTGACTGATTAAGGGTTTCTCCCTTTCGGTTCATTAATCGCGTGTGTCTTTGAGAAAACATTCTGATTTGTCAATTTGGATTTTGATTTTTGAGATTTAGGACTGAACCTCAGTGTGAGATTGCCTACGTATCCCTCGAGAAAGGGAATCAGGCCCATACGTAGTTCGGGCTAGGGTTCGCTCGGGTATTAACACTCTCCTTTTGCGCTCTAAATTTTGCCTAGTACCGCCCTTTCGGGTTTTCGGCCTAGCGAGCCTTTTTTGACTTTTTGCCTTAACTTTTGCCTAAGCCGCCCTTTCGGGTTTTCGACCTAGCAGGCTTGCTCTAATTTTTGCCTGGGACCGCCCGCCCTTGCGGTTTTCGGCCCAGCGAGCTCTCTCAAGGGTAATATCGCTTAAGTTGATCCAAATTGACAAGACTCAAGAATTTATTGCTGTCAAGGTCGATGATTGAGGCCGCTCCTCCGGAGAGAATGGTCTTGATGATGTAGGGCCCTGCCCACTTAGGTCGAAACTTCCCTCGTAAATTGAAAACTGGCGGACGGATTTCCTTGACCACCATATCCCCTTCCTGCAGGTCCCTCGACTTCACCTTCTTGTTGAATGCCCGAGCAATCCTTCGTTGGTAGCCTTGAATGTGGTACAATGCTCGCAGCCTCCTCTCATCGAATAACATGAGCTCTTCAAACCTTCCACTGATCCATTCAGCTTCGTCTATCCCGTGTTCGGCCATGACCCTTAGTGACGGTACCTCTAGCTCGATGGGGAGAACGGCTTCCATACCATACACCAAAGAATAGGGTGTTGCCCCTGTCGGTGTGCGGATAGACATCTGGTATCCCCACAAAGCTAGTGGTAGTTGTTCGTGCCAATTCCTAGCCAACTGAGTAGTCCTTTCGAGAATCGTCTTGATGGTCTTGTTCGCTGCTTCGACTGCCCCATTTGTTTGTGGCCGATAAGTGGTCGAATGATGCACTTGAATCTTAAATTCGTCAAAGAGTTCCAAAACTTTTCCCTTGAAATGAACACCGTTATCAGATACGAAGGCTTGAGGGACCCCATACCGATAAATGATGTTTTGCCTGATAAAGTGAGCCACTTAAACTGTCGTCAAAGTCTTGTATGAAGCCACTTCGACCCATTTAGTGAAGTAATCGACTGCTACCAAGGTGAACCTGTGACCGTTAGAAGCTGCAGGTGTGATCTTTCCGATAACATCAATGCCCCAGGCAGAGAATGGCCATGGTTTTGCCATTGAGTGTAACTCCGAGGGCGGGACATGGATAAGGTTGGCATGAGTCTGGCACTTATGACACCGGCGTACATACTCGATGCAATCTGTCTCCATGGTCGACCAATAGTATCCCAGTCTTAAAACTTTCTTAGCTAGCATCATTCCATTCATATGAGGCCCACAAACTCCTTCATGAACTTCTTCCATTACTGCTCTCGACTCGTCACTGTGAATACACAACTTGTGAACCCCGCACGGAGATCGCCGGTACAATTGTCCTCCACAGATAATGTATTGAGATGCGAGCCGCTGTAAGGCGATCAGATCTTTCTTAGTTGAATCTGCAGGGAACTCTCCTTTTTCCACCAGATTCCAAATATCGTGGAACCAAGGGGAGCCCATTGTCTGGTTCGTCGATGTTCATGACATAGTCGTACACGTGCTTTCCCCTCTGCTCAATCATGACAAGTCTCAGCTTCACCCCAATCGGGAGTTCTAGCATGGACGCCAAGGTAGCCAGGGCGTCTGCAAAGCGGTTCTTCATCCTCGGTACATGCGTGAAGGTCACTTTTTGAAAATTCGGGATGAGTTCGTCGAGCTGCTGATGATATGGCTTCATCTTTTCGTCTCTGACTCTCCATTCTCCGTTTGCTTGTGATACAACCAAGTTGGAATCTCCCACAACTTCTAGCACCTTGACTCCAATCTCCAGTGCGGCTTCCATTCCCACAATGCATGCTTCGTACTCTGCTTCGTTGTTAGTGACTTCAAAGTTTAATTTGAAAGCGAGAGGGATATGCGACCCTTCAGGTGAGACTAGCAGTATTCCAATCCCAAAGCCCTTCTGATTAGCGGCTCCATCGAAGTACAGAGTCCATGTCTCATCGACTGCTGTCATTACGTCTTCATCAGGAAATTGAAATTCTGTGTGCTCCGGTCCCTCAATCGGATGATCTGCTAAGAATTCTGCAACGGCCCTGCCCTTCACTGACTTTCGGGTGACATACTTGATTTCGAACTCCGCCAATAAGAGCAACCAACGTGCTAACTTACCGGTAAGTGCTGGCTTCTGTAGACACCTCCCAAACGGGGCATCGCCATACAGATTGATCACACTTGTTGCTCGATTGGTTGCTGGCTTCATAAACCAAGACCGTGGACATTCCCATGGCTAGGAACATCGCCACACGATAGCGGTTATCATCAAAACAGAGTCGCCACCTAGTTTATTAAAACTAGGAAAAGAGATAGAGATTCTGGCTATGGGAGCCAAAAGTACAGTAAGGGGAAGGTGTTAGGTACCCCTCTCTGCCCAGTCGTGAGACTAGCCCATAGTTGTTCAACATAAGACATACAGATGCTTTATTTAATTCTAACACGTGGTCTGTTTTTATCCTTTAAGCAGTTAATGGTGAGCCAAGACTGTAATTGAAACATGCATCAGAAAACAGAAAACAAAACGAAGCTGTCCCAGGGGAATGGATCCCGCGGTCGGTCAATAGATGTCACGGCCGAGGGATCCTCCTGGTTTGATATATTGGTCGAGGGATCGAAGCCCCGGTCGATGTTCTTCCTCACACCCGACAGAAAGATTAGCAAATAATCAAAACGCTACAATTAAGATTATAGACGGAAAATAAGACAAACCAGAGGCCGTTGGGCCTCACCACCTTGATCCCTCAGTTGCTTGATTGCTTCGGATTGGGTGTGATTGACTGATTGCTTCTCAGAAAACCCTAGGGTTAGGGTTTGAACTTTGGGGTTTGATCGTCGGATTGATGGCTGCCTTCGGGAGGTTAGGGCTTTTGAAGAGAGGGTTTGAGAGAGTGTTTGTGCAGAGCTTCGGAGCTTGAGAGAGTGTATTCACTTGTTAATTTCGGAGCCCAAAGGCTCCTTTATATAGGCATAGGGATGACTCACTCCGGCCAATCAAATGGCACGATTGCAATTGCAATTGCAATGCAATTCAAACTCTTCGTTGCAATCTCTGAACATAGCCCGAACGCATCGGAGAGGTAGTGTAGTTGGATCAAACAATCGACAGAACGTTCCAGAGTCTGGAAAAAGGACGATCTGGCGGCCGAGGAATGGATATTGCGGCCGAAGGATAGATCTTGCGGCTGAGGGATTGATCTCTCAGGGAGATTTTCTAGCAACAGGTTGCTCGGGTGAGGAAATGATGTTAAGGCCGTGAGATCGATGTTACGGCCGACAGATGGATTCTCCTAGGCTTCTGTATTTTCTGTCTGAAAGGCTATATGGCTCTGGATGGGGTCCTCTAAGTGGCTCAAAGTTCTTACCGAAAGTCCTAAGGTTCTCGAGAAGGCAATCAGCAATCACTGTATCCATTTCATCATCGGGATGGTCCCCAAGGTGGGACTTGAAATAATCGTTAGGCCAAATTGGGGTGTCTACAGCTTCTCGAATAGATATTTGAGGGGATCCATCCGATAAATCAGTATCACCGAGTAAGACAGCATGTAGTGTCTCAACTTCTTCGTGGCCCATATAAGTGCCCAACACGTCTTTTCTAACGGGGTGTATCGCTCTTCACTTCCCACCATCTTTTTGCTCAAATAGTAAATCGCCCTTTCAACCCCATCTTCTCCTTCTTGTGCCAGCATGCACCCCATTGACGAGGGCGTGACGGACAAGTACATGATCAAAGGTTTTCCCGGGATGGGCGGCATCAAGATTGGAGGATTCTGGAGGTAAGTTCGTACTGCTTCGAAGGCCTTTTGACACTTGTCGTTCCATTCAAACTTTACGTCCTTCTTGAGTAATCGAAACATCGGCTCACAAGTCAATATTAACTTTGCAATGAATCGGCTAATGAATTGAATTTTGCCCAAGAAGCTTCGAACATCCTTTTCGGACTAGGGTGGCTCCATTTCGAGAATGGCTTTGATCTTAGAAAGATCCACTTCAATCCCCCTGGTCGTGAACATGAATCCAAGCATCTTTCCAGCCGTGACTCCGAACGTGCACTTTTGCAGACTTAGACGCATCCTGTACTTCTGAATTCTCTCCAAGAACTTTCTCAACGCTGGGAGGTGATCCTTCCGTTCCTTTCCCTTCACTATCATGTCGTTGACATACACCTCGACTTCCTTGTGAATCATGTCGTGCAATAGTGTCGTAGCAGCCCTTTGGTACGTAGGACCGGAGTTCTTCAACCCAAATGGCATAACCCGATAGCAGTAGGTCCCCCACTCTGTGATGAATGTGGTCTTCTCTCTATCTTCTGGAGCCAAAAGAATCTGGTTGTACCCAGAGAAACCCTCCATGAAGGATAGTAAAGCATGCCCTACAGTGTATCGACAAGTACATCTATGTGCGGTAAAGGAAAATCATCCTTAGGGCTTGCTTTGTTCAGGTCCCTAAAATCGACGCACACTCTGATCTTTCTGTCCTTTTTGGGGACGGGCACGATGTTTGCAACCCAAATGGGGTATTCAGTTACTATTAGAAAACCTGCGTCGATTTGCTTTGTGAGTTCCTCTTTTATCTTTAATACCCAATCGGGCCGCATCTTCCTCAGTTTCTGTTTAACGGGTTTTGCATCGGGATAGAGGGGGATTCTGTGCTCGACGATCTCTGGGTCGATTCCGGGCATATCTGCATGGGACCAAGCAAAAACTTCTTTGAATTTTTTTAATAAATCGGTGAGCTCTTAAAGCTCATTGAGAGACAGCTCGGAACCGACCTGAACCAATCGAGGGTTCTCCTCGATCATCACCCAAGTTTATCGAGATTATTTCTTCCTTTAGAGGCTGAGCATGCCTTTCGTTTTCTCGCTCAATGAGGGAACGGATTTCCTTGGGAATGTCCCCATCGAAATCTATTCCTTCATCGTCGGGATCCAAACAATTTATTTCAAAGTCCGGCAAGTAAGCAAAGGCATCATTCATTTCATTGATGGGATCCTCGGAAGGAGGGAATACAACGGTGGACTTAAACTCGAAGTACAAGCTACGGCGGGGAGGGCCAATAGGCACAAACTCCGACTCAGCGCTAGACGAGGAGTCAGTATCAGACTCGGACTCGGTGCTAGTGTTGTGAGTGCGTCTTACAAGTGGAATGAAAGTGCAGTTTTCATATGTGCCTACAGCGTCCACAATGAGCTTAGAAGGGTCTTCCATCTCTTCTTCTCCTCCCAGCATGAGCACAACAGCATCTTCTATCATACCCTCCGATTCCTCGCCCCCGAACAGCGATTGGAGACTACCCAAACCAAAAGCTTCGAGCCAATCCAGTGCTTCAGACAGTTCCTCCATCTTCGTTACCTCTTCATCACTATCCCAGGTGTCGTTGGCAAAGATTTCGAACCCAGGATACTTCACTTTTGTCTCAACATCCACAAAAGGCTCGAGCTCTCCTTGATACGGTGCTTCCTTCTCCTTCAGCTTCATTTCGGCTGCATGAGCTCGGGCGCGGTTGCGCCACCTTTTCGCGGGGTCACTTTTCTAGAGCACGTAACCCAGGCCAAAGCGTTCATTGCTCCCAGGGAAATGAGGGAACTCGGAGACTCCTTGCCTATAGAGTCCCGATCCCATGCCTGGCAGGTAATTCATTCGCCTCATGATTTCCAACGCCGCAGAGCTCACCAAGAAACCATCGTCAGCCCGGATGGTGCAAACCTTTGAGGTCATGACAGCAAACCCCCCCATGGCTATGTCTTCTTCTCCGTGCATGATTTCCAGCAGTGGGGAGTTGTCTTCGGAGTGAGGACGGATACCAGAGTCCCCATGAATGATAAGAGTCCCGGAATCCAATCCCAAGATGAGCTTTTGGTGTAGCGTGGATGGTACTCCCATGACATCAGAGCGGTGCAGCCACGGCCTCCCCAACAGGAGGTTGAATGAAGCAGGGATCTTTAGGACACAGAATCCCACAGTGGTCTTGAACTTTCCAGTTGCCAGCTCTAAGTTGACCATTCCTAGGACATCACGACGTGTGTTATCATAAGCGCGGACACCCAGAGTCGATGGCGCAAAGTCCTTGTTTTTGAGGCCCAGACAGTAAGCAGTGCGGAGAGGGCACACATTGATGGCCGAACCATTGTCTATGAGTATCGCGGGGACCCACTTTCCCAGGCATTTCATGGTTACATGGAGAGGCTTATTGTGATCAGCTCCCTCAGGCGGGAGGTCTTTCTCGGTGAAGGACAAGGTGTGTTGGGTAAGGTTTGGGGTTATGAGGGCAATTAGGGTTTCCGGGGCTATGTTGGAAGGGACTTCGAATTTGGAGAGAGTGTTGACAAGCCTCCGGCGGTGCTCGCGGGATGCTGCCAACACTCCCCACATGGACATGTGGGCAGGGGTTTCGTGGAGTTGCTGGATGATAGGGTCGGTGCTGGCAATTGGGTTTTGCTGCTGAGAGGCACTGGGGTTTGAGTTAACAAATGGGTTAAGGTTGATGGATGGGTTAGGTTGGAATGGAGGGTTAGTGGAGTTTGAGGGGTTATTTTGTGGAGCAGGTGGGATAGGGGTGTTCGGATTTGCGGAGTTGACAGGGTTTACAGGAATGCCAGGGTTATTCTGTTGTGGTAGAGGTGCTCGGGATGAGCTTCCCTGCTGGAGGTTGGTGGGCTGGTATACCCTATCGCTCCTGGTAAGATTACTAATTGTCTTGGGGGCAGGCTCCCACCAAGAACCTTCCCAGAAGTTGGAGAGATCAGTATCAGCCTTGCGTTTTCCTTTGTCAAGCTTCGTTTTCTCAAGAGTGTCATTGAGAAGTTCCATTTCCAGAGCATTCCTTATGTTCTCCTCTTCTAGCGAATTCCAAAAGTTGACGTTGTTGTTGTTGTTGTTGACTTGTAGGGAGCCTTCATCTATCATAGCCCCGTCCACCCATACGTTCACCAATTCAGTCTTGCCCCAGAGGTCTTCAGGATCTAGCACGCAAATGTTGGGTTCATCGGGAATCTCAACTATTGGCTGAGGGAAAAACCCATCAATAGTATACTCCTGCGGACAGAAGGCATGATCCATCACATGGTCAAGGACGTCGGAGTTTCTGGTGAGATTGACAATGGTTGTGGCTGAGAGTCCAGAGAACATGCGAGGGTTCATTAAGTCCATTTCTTGCTCTATTTCCTCCTCTCGAAAGAGGTATGCCAAAGATGTCTCGTCCAACGGGTCGGAGTCGTCTATCCAATGCCACCCATTGGGCTCGGGCTCCCACTCCCACTCATCTTCATCATCGATCGGTTCAGGTTCCATGAACAGAGCAAACAGAGAATACCCGTCCAACGGGTCAGCCATCATCTCTTCCCAATCCTGTCTCCAATCACCTTATTCCAACTCTTCTACCTGGTGAGAGTCGAGTGCCACAGGCCACACTCCAGTGATAAGAGCCCGATTTTCCACTGCGAAGAAGTCGCTTGCCAGATCTTCCCATCTCCTTTGGAAGTCCCATTCTACAGTTTCGAGTGCACAGACAGCATCCTCAGCCGGTAATTCGATAGTCATTTTGGGTTGGGTAGCAAGAATGATGTAAAGGATTGGGTTAAAGGGGTGGCTTAGGAAAATGTGATTGGTGTGGGTGTTTGAGTGTTTTGGGAGCGGGTTAGAGACGGTATTGGGTTTTTGTGGAGGCATAGGGAGGGTCTTATTATCGATGAGGCCCTGGATGGCGTGGCGAAGGCGGAAACAGTTGTTGGTCGGGTGGCCTACGTTTTGGTGATAGGCGCAGTAGGCATTGGGATTGTGGGAGGCAGGGAGTTTTTGTGGAAGTGAGGTGGGAGCAAGTGGTTTGAGGAGATCACTTTCGACCAATTTCTCAAACACCGCAGAGAGAGGTGCTGAGAATTGGGCAAAAACACGGGGTTGGGATCGAGGTTGACTGGTTTGGGTTACAATCTGGTTGACAGGTTCGGCTTGGGTCGTGCTCGAGGAGGTGTTTGGAAGGTGAGTGAAGTTGGAGTTTCCGAACAGCGTGCTGCTGTTACCAGAGTAGACTTTCTTGGCTTTAGGTGCGGGTTCGGGCTTGTCGAGGATTCCCAGCTGGACTGCTTCTTCGACGGCCAAGCCTGTATCGAAGAATGTCTTGAAATCTGAACAGGCCTGAGCCATGACCATGTGTCTTGCAAGGTTTGGCTGAAGGTTCCGGACGATCATCCAGATCTAATCTATATCTGTTGGTCTGTCCTTCATCTGAGCTACCTTCGCCCTCCACCTTTTCACAAAATCTGCAAAGGATTCTTTGGCTTCCATTTTCATAGACTCCAGTTCACGGGTGGTGACTTCAAGATGAATGTTATAGTCATATTGCGCTATGAAAGCCGCACATATGTCTTCCCAAGATCGTTTCTTCTTCTCATCCAGCGATGTGAACCAGTGAAGAGCATGACCCATAAGGGTCTGTGAGAACATCTGAGCCATGGCGTCCTTCTCTACGCCCCACATGGATAGTGCCCCTATATACCCAGTCAAGTGCGCCTTCGGGTCTCCAGTTCCGTCGAATTTTGCGAAGTCTATGGGCCTAAACTTCTCCGGGAGCTTTGCATTGGGGAATAGACAGAGCTTGTTGATGTCGAAGCCCGTCGTGGCAATCTTCTCACTCCTTGCCACGGATTGCTCCAATTGGGTGATCTTTGCCAGGACAACTGCCATTTCAGGATTCTGCGGGGTTTCCATCTCGGGGGCTGGTTGTTCTGGGTTTGGATTCGGGTTTGGATTTGGGTTTGGATTCGGGTTAGGATTCAGGAGTCGTCGTGCAACCCCGGTTATCATAAGCATGAGTTGGGCGATTTGATTGTCGGTGCGTTCGCCCAGTCGTTGGATAGCTTCCCTGATCTGCCCCATTCCTCCGTTCGGGTTTTCCGGGTTCAGGTTTTCTGGATTTGGATTGCCCCCGTTTGGGTTTGGGTTTGGATTGAGATTCAGGTTGGGGTTTGGATTGAGGTTAGGGTTGGGGTTTGGATTGAGGTTGGGGTTGGGTTTTCTGGCTGGTTGTTCCATCTCCACCCACGAGTCCAATACACCGATGGGATCTGCCTGAAGTTGAAGCCGCTCCAATCTCTGCCCAGGGGTCTGGTCCAGGAGGTTATGATATTCTTCTTCTTTGGCCCAATTGCTCAGAACTGACAGTAAAGCAAAAACCGTGCTCAAACGCGGTCCCTGTTTACATATTTATGAAATTTGTCCATAGTTTTTTTTTAAGAAAATGTGTGCATCACCGTCACCGTCACCGTCATCGACTCTGATTTTTCAAGAATGATTGAATATCCTTTATGGGAGGTTGCCTTGATCCTCGGATTTTTGGGGTGTATCCTCATTTAGGAACCGTCGCTTCCCAAAAGATGCTAAAATAAGCTAAGTATTTGGCTAATATTCCATCGACAACTCGACCATCGGCTTGGAATGACTTGAGGTGAACGACGTGATATGATGACCGAAGTGGCATAAGCGGTGCATTTGCTTTTAGCCTGGGTGGTGTTGGTATCACGGCGTTTTGCTTCCTTGTCATTCTTTCCTTTGGTTAATTTCCCGATTAAACACTAGTCAAGGACTTAGCAAAATTTTAGTTTCCCCTAGGTTTTAGCTCAAGGACTCACGTGGTTAAGCAACACGCACTAGGGTGCGTGACTCTTCATCGGGTCTTGGCAACCTCCCAAAGACCGCGCGAGCGAGTCTCGAGAACCGTGGCTGACAGTATGATGATGCAAGATGAAATGCAGCACGTAAACAGGATATAGCATGTAACCCTACCCTGTAGGTTCCTGTCCTAATTTGGAAGGTTCTATGGCTCGCTAAACATGTACAAAGGCCGGTTTTGGCTTGAAGAGGGTTCCCCGGACTAGAGTCAAAGTATACCTCCCGATATTGAGCGTACACTCAATAACGGTACAAACGGTAGGGATGACTCATCACGGTCGAGGGTTGCTGAGCATTCCGGGATTTCCTATCACGGGCAGGCCGGGTAGGATTGCCGAAACACAACAGCAGGGCTGAACAAGATATATACAAAAGATAGAAAATGAAACAAAATAAATTTGAAAATCCCACAAACACTTTTCAAGCTTGGCTCACAAATTTAATTGATGCTTAAGGAAAGCGGACCGTTTTGACAACATGCCAACTTTTCTCAAGTGTCAATTAAACCTTTTCCCCAGTAGAGTCGCCATTGTGGGCTACCACAGGCCCGGGTGGATCGGGGCGGCCCGAAAGACGCACGTTTTTGAATCGAATTGAAAAATTTAAAGAGTCGCCACCCGGATTTATGGTTCGCCACCCGAGAAACCGCTTTAAGTGAAAATGATCTTTTGAATTGAAAACTAGAGATCATTTTTGAGGGTTCGGAAGCCATGTTACGAGGGGGGAAGGGTTTTACGGCACCCCCCTCGCCCGATACAAGATCGGTCTCTACTAAATGTTTATGGGATTTTAAAAATATTTTGTTTCATTAGACAAGTAGCAAATATTCACAGGTATATCAAGTACAAAGTGTATGCTGGTGCCAGTGAACATGAAATGGTGAAGTAACGATGAACAATATGCGTAATGACAGAGAACTGAGGACTGCTACTGGATTCACTCCCAAGCGCTTGGGAGTGCTGATGCTCAACCTGCAAACTTTGTTAGGCATAAACAGGACATAACACTAAACTGCAAACTGAAACTATTTTAAACATATGATAAGCTCAGCAGAGGGCTTGACAGGCTAAAACTGAACTTCAATCTTCCAGTCCATGCATCCTTGCCTCTACAAAGTCAGATCTGCATTCTTAAGGGCAAATGGACACGTCCCTGCATATGAAATATCATAAGCATGGCAAGATAGGGGGGAGTAATGAACTACAGTAGCATGCAGATACTCCCGAGCGCTCGGGAGTGATCTCAAGCGCTTGGAAGTGAGATGCATGTCAGCTCGCTTTCAAACAGGAAGTGATCTTATTTTGACATGCAGACATCCCAGCTTTGATCTTCTAAGAATAAAATCTCCTTTTTAACCTTGGGAAATCTTGTTTTAGCTCGAACTTTGGTGGAAAACATTTCCACTTGGAGGAAGTGGGTTTTCTACATCTGCATGCCATGATAAGACCATTTCATTTAGGAATGCACTTCACTCCTACCCACTGTCTACCAAAAATGCAAGGAACGGAACTGAAAACAGTCTCGAGCGCTCGGGAGCACTCTCGAGCGCTCGGGAGTGTTTCCATTGGGTGAAAAAAATGTTTCATGATCCCTTTGCTCTTGTTTTTACACTAAGGTTTCCCAACCATGCACCCAGTATTAAAGACTGGGACAGGCTGAGAGACTTCCCTCAGAAGGGAAGAACAGCCTCTTGCTTGAAATCAAGGTAGATAGATTTCTACCTTCAATGAGAACCTTGCTTCTTGAGATGGCTTTGATGGGTGAGGAATAAGGAAGAATACAAGAGATCAGAGGCTGAATGTGCCCTGAAGTCCTTGCATTTCTGGTACTTGGATGTTTTTCAATATGTTTTTGGAAATTCTTTTGAGTTGAAAGGAACCAAATCTTGCTTGGAGAGTTGAAAGGCTTTTTGACAATGGAAAGGGGGGTAGAGAGAGGATTTTTTTGTGGTCCTCTAGCTGCTGACCAGAGGCTATATATATAGCAAATATAACCTAAGGTTTGATTTGAAAATGAAATGGAAATAAAATCTTTGTTTTTTGGGGGGGAAATCTTCAGGCCTGACTCCCTCTGACTGAGGTTGAGTGTTGCCTGGAAAGAATCCTGGTTCAAATGGCCGAAATGATGGCTTGCATGGAAAGTGGGGAACCTTTTTCACCCATTGGGCAGCACAGAGTTCTCGAGCGCTTGGGAGTAGCCTCGAGCGCTCGGGACTGCCACTCTCGAGCGCTCGAGAGTGAGCTAGGCCCACAGCTTTTGAAAATGGTTTTAAGCGCTTTGGACTGCTCCCCAGCGCTTGAGATTAATTTTGACCATTTATTTTCCCTTTTAAGATCCCTCAAGAAGCATTGTTCTGATTAATTCAAGGCTTGTTTTAATCCGAATTCATCATCGGGGAGCCTCAAGGCCACAAATTAAGGAAATTCGACGAGTCCAAATTGGGGTGTCTACACTGGTACTTAGTCAATTGGGTGGCTAGTCAGTGGCGCCCGTGTGCTGAGGCGCTTCAGTTTGTTCCTCCTCTTCCTCCAACATCGATGAGGTTTACTTCTTCGATGTCTAAGGAAGACTTGAAGAATGCTTGGATCAGAGATTGGGCAGGTTTGCTTCTTCAGGCAGGAGACTACACGGAGTACTGTCGTCTTTACCTAGCTCCAGCGGTTGCAGCTCCCCCTGTTGCTCCTATTTGGCCGCGGGCCCCTTCTTTTGTCTCATTCCATTCTGATGATGGGGAGGAGGAGCGGAGGAGCGGCTGGCACTTACTCCTTGCATGACCCAGCTTTACACGCTACCAGCCGGGGTTTCGCAGGTATTACCTTATTTCTGGTTTCGTTTTCCCTGCTTTATCATTGTATCTGTCGCTCCTAAATTTGAAATGTTTGGTCTGTTTCCATAGGTGCCTGCTGAGATAATGCAGGAATGGCTTCATGCCCATCAGAGTGCAGAGGCTTTGGTTCGGAGACAGCGCCGTAGGATCCTCGAGGTATGACTTTCTACATGTGTCCCATTTGCTTTGTATTATTCCTTGAATTTGAGTGTTTGTATCCTCTTTTGGTTGCAGCTTGAGGCTGAGCGAGCACCAGCTGCTGGTGGGGAAGATGTGGGAACCAATGAGCAGTCCCCGTCTCGGAGATCGTCTCAGAGACGTCGTCGCGATTAGCTTTTAGAGTTTTCCTCTTTTTCCTTTTTCCTGTTCATAAATAGTAAAAGAGACAAGCAGAAGTTGTATAGAGAAATCAACCACAACGATGATTTTGTAATTAAGCTTTTGTTTACGAAATGAGAAAAGCTTTTCGTACCCCTAAATGCTTTGAGATATGCATGTGAAAGTCAGAACATGGCTTTTTGAACAAGCGTTTGCTGATAGACAGTAATCTGTATGAAATGGAGTACTGGCCGAAGAATCGATTGTTTGGTTTGATATTGTGGCCGATGCACCAATTCTTTGGCCGTTACTTTGATTTTCCAAAGGTAGATTTTGTTTTGGCCAAGTGGCATCCTCTTTTCTCTTCTTTCTTATGCTTGGTTTTTATTTTCCGCCTTTTGCTTTTGCCATGTTCCATAGTCTGATTGCCAAACTCGAGAGCTTTCGAGGTATCCTGTTCATTGTGTCGATGACCTCTAGGTTAGAAGGGATGAACTATAATTCTCGTGTCTATTGATGTTGCCAATTCCTCGAGAAAAGCATACTTATCTTTTGCGAGCTCAATACGCAGGGTTAGCTATGCCTATCATTGAGCACAAATCTTTTGATGTTTTCCCTTCTCTCCAGATGTTTGGGCTGCATCTCAGTATGAGATTGCTTACGTATCCCAATCAGGGAATCAGGCTTTTTACGTAGTTCCAAAGTCAGCACCTTTGAGGTTGGGTTTCCACTCTTGGTTTTTCTTCTCACTTGCTCTAAATTTTGCCTAGGTTACCTGATGGAGGTTGAGTCCCTAGCGAGCTTTTGAATGCCTTATCTTTTGCCTAGGCTGCGTTTTTGCATTTTCTTGTCCTAGCAGGCTTTGCTCTTATTTTTGCTTGGGTTGCTTGGGTTACCCAACGAGCGTTTCTTTCAAGAGGGTTTCTGTGTTTTGGAGAGGAATTCGATGGAGAATTTTTTTTGAATCTCCTGTTGCATTTGTACTTTTACAATAGGTAAGCTAACCCTAAGTGTTCTCACGGAGATGCATCTTCTTTCTAAGTTTTGACAAAAACCTAGTTCTTCAAGCAACTAAAGTTCATCCTTTCCTTCCTTTTTGTCAGGGATACAAAGAACTTGTAACAACTCCGATTTTCAGTAAATAAAAATCTCGTTGATTATTATTTTGACTCTATAAATTCCTTATTTCCAATAATCCATCGTGATTAGATTCAAAACCTAATTTCTTTTCGCCTTGCGATGTAGTCATTTTCTAAAGACAAGTGAGATAGCAACCCTAAGACATCCTATTTAGCAAGCCTAGCTAGCTTCTAACTATCGTTAGGATAGCCTAATCAAATCTTTGAACCATTTGAACCCTAAGTGAGACCTTGACCAAAAGTCAACCCTTGATCTATTACCCATTGGACGATAGATACTAGGATAATCTTTATCCATTGGACCATAGATTTACACCTTGGATATTGTGACAAGATTGCTAGGTACACTTTATAAGATTATATATTACTTACCATCTTTACCCATTGGACGATAGAAGTTAGGAAAATTATTAACCATTGGACGATAGGTTAACCTTTCTACCTAGTACAAGGTCCATTAGTTTAATTAGATTCACCATGAGTCATTGTACTATTATAGATAGATTATATAAGTTTAGTACTTTCATCCTTTAACCATTGGTTAATAAATGTTAGGGGAATTATAATCCATTAGTCCATAAAACCATATCAAGCTATAGTACTAGGTTAAATTAGTTAATTCTTTCCTAGATATGATATGTACTTATTTAATTAAAGTATATGATATGTTTACATCATCCTAGGATACTATGTATTAGTATATAGTATATAAGTACATAGGTGGCATTTTGACATAGTTTAATAGGAAGTTTTGACTTAAAAGTCCAAGATGAGATCATAGGGTACATTGTCCTTTTAGTTAGTCTTTCTTTTAACCAAGGAAGGAAGAGAGAGAGAGGGAGAGAGAGAGAGAGAATTCGGGAGAGGGAGAGGAGAGAGAGGCCAAGAGAGATAGAGAGATAGGACAGAGAGAGAGAGAGAGAGAGATATGCATGTACCTTCTTGATCTTCTTCTACCAAAAACCCTAGTTATATATATATATATGTACATGTACTAATGAAAGATGAAAGATTTAAAGGACATGAGGTGGACTAAAATACTAGATCTTCCTTGCCATGTCAAGCCTTACACCAAAACCTTACTCTTTCACTTAGTCAACTACCAACCCTTTGTCCTTTCTCCATTAGGTGTCCAAGAGAGAGAGAGAGAGAGAGAGAGAGAGAGTGATGTGTGTGACTAGTGTACTTCCATATCTCCCTACATCATCTTATTGCATCACCTTGTACCACCATATCTAGGGTTTCTTATTCTTTCAACCCTAAAGGACTACCATATCTTATTTTCTTATTCTAGACTAGACACAAACCCCATTTGAATAGATTAAACCTTGTCCTAGGTTAGAAGAAAGAACAAGGAAAATCCATTGGTCTTTCAACCTTTGTACCTTCTTTGGACCAAAGGGAGAGAGAGAGAGAGAGAGAGCCGAGAGAGATGGGAGAGAGAGAGGCCGGGAGAGAGGGAGAGAGAGAGAGAGAGATTTGTGTGATGTGTGCAAGTGTACAACCAAGCCTAGTCATGTCCTTTTGCTCAACACCTCATCCAATCTAAGGACAATCAAATCTAGTCAATCTATGATCCATTGGATAACAAATGTTAGGGGAAATATTGCCTCTTGGATAATAGACCAACTTGGCCTATAAATAGCAAGCCATTTCAAGCCTTTGAACTCACACCTTCAAGCATTGCTCCAACTTCTCTCTAGAAAGTCTAGTGTTCTTGATGTTCTTGTTGTTCTTGCTTAGTTCTTAGTTGTTCTTGAAGTTCTTCCCTAGTTCTTCAAGAAACTCTTCTAGTGCCGCCACTAAGCCGCCACTGCACCACCCTACCGATCCAAAAGTTCTAGTAGCTTTAGTCAAGATCAAGTTTCGAGAGAAACCTTTCTCTTTCGAAGCTAGCGAAGCCATTCCTAAGCCATTACTCCGTCCGACGTACTATTTTCCTAATCCGTAGCCGACTACCGCCAAGAAGAACGGTAGATATCCTATATCTACTTTTCTCTACGTATATGTAGAATACTCTTTAGATTTAGTATAATTTTACTATACTTTCAAAGATCTAAGTATAGCGTATTGCATGCGTATTTCGAAATGATAGCGAATTATTCTAAACCTTTGAAATCTCGAGCATACGTAGATTATACGAGCTACTTTCTCTAAGCATGATTAGAAAGGTTTAGAAGTTGTTATCTTGATTAACCATGGCATGAATAGCTTAATGTTAGAACACTCAATAAACATATGCTGTTTTGAACTTAAGAAAGCATGATATAGGATTAAGCTGTTTTAATCTTAGAATGAATGTAAGCATGATTATGTGATTACTTGTTGTTGATAAAGCATAAGTGATTTATCACTCCAAAGGTGTCCGTCCATGTGACACTATGCTTAACCTTGTGTGATTAAATGTGAGTATGATGATGTGACAAAATGAGCATGCTATCTAATATAGAGTTGAATGATCTTGTTAGTTTAGTTTCAAGATTACTTAAATTGTGAAATGAATTACCGCGGAGTCATTGCATGCAACGAGACACGAAAACCGAGAAAGTAGAAACATGACACCTAGGGTGTGGTTAAAGAAAGGATGGGATTAACATGCGGAAAATATTTTGAAAGTACATAATGACCGGACTTGGTAGTCATTGTGTAAGTGTTTGAAAACCGTAATGTGGCCGGACTTGGTAGCTCATTGCGTAGATTTCCAATGGGGCCGGACGTGGTAGTCTCATGTGGAAATATGGCTTGGCCGGACTTGGTAGCCAATGCAAGATTTGAAAGAATGTGTTTTGTAAAACCATGATATGGCCGGACTTGGTAGCCATCGTGTGTGTTGCTAATGGAGCCGGACGTGGTAGCCTCATTAGTAGCAATTTGTGGAAGAAACTTTGGAAATTATGGTTTTGTTAAAGGTAAAAAGGTTGACACGGTCTACGACGAGTCGCGTAGGAGAAACTCGAGAAAAGGCATGACACCAACACTAATAAGATATCTAATGTGGATATGTCATTGTTTAACTATGTTGTTGAATGAGCATGTGTAATTGGTTATATGCTTCCTTGCTTTAAGTTAAGAGTTAGTGGGTATAGTTTATTCTATTGAGCTTGTAGCTCACGGTGTTACCTTTTTGGTGACCCTGACATATTATACTGAGGGCGACGCTGGTATAATGTGTCAGAGTTAATTGATGAGCAAGGTGAACAATATACATTGGAGGCCTTTGGAGCCGAAGAGCTTGCTAGGATGGAGGAAGAAGCGGAGTGATAGAATACCCTAGAATTCCCCTCCTTGTGTAATAAAAAGTACTCTAGTAAGACTTATGTTGTAATAATGAGCTTGACTCTTAGTCTTTTTATTCAATAAAATGTCTAATTAACGAACCCGAAAATGGGGGCGTTACAGAACTTGATTTCCTTGAATTTTCCTTTGTTTGGCAAAGAGACTATAGTGTATGGCGATTGCAATTAGATTGTTGAATAAGCATGATCTGGAAGATGAAATAGGAATTCACTCGGCAGAAATAAAATGCCCAAACAGGGGCCCAAAACACATTCTAGTTTGATTTAGAAAACAAAAGCAATGTTTTAGTGTTCTTTGCCATGTTGTGACTTCTCAGCTACTGTAGCATTTCGGGGTTGCCTTCTTTTCTTTCGCAACTTTATACTCTTTTTCGCCCTCTTCCTTGCCAAATAGAGTCTTTGAACCAGGTCTCTCTTCAGAGCTTGCACGGTGATTACCTCTTTGAGACATAAGCAGTCCCCAAATAGAAGTGTTATCTTGGGTTTTCGTTGCCCCTTCTTCTTCCTTGTTGACTGTGCATTCATGAAAGAGATCAGCTATCCCTACTTGGTTGAATAATGATGTTAAGGAGATTCCGTCAAATGGATCATCGTATTCCCCTTCCATTTCGTCAAAGTCACTTTCCCCTGTTTGATATGGGTCTGCATATGTGAAATCCAGATCCTCTTCTTCCTCTATCCACTGGCTATAGTCACATTCTTCGTAAGGATTGACCCATGGTTGCATTTGAAACTCCTCCACTTTCTCTATGAGATTGATTGTTTCCCAGATGATGGAAGGTATTGGAATTTTGGGACGGTTAATGGGTACCACTATTTGGGCAGGCTCGAAGTGTGCGTGTCTTCTCATCATAATGACCCTTTCCTTTTCCTTCTTCCTATTCTCAAACCAGATGCGGAGCCATTCGTCGCCTTCTACAAATGGAATGTCTGGATCTTCCAAATTGTGCTTTGCCCAGGAATGTTCTTTCCATTTCTTTAGCTTTTCCTCCTTTGCTTGCTCTTCTTCATCACTCATGTCGGGATCAATTACTTCTGATTGATCGGACTCGATGTCTTAATCCTCCTCCATCATAAAACACTCATCCTCCTCTGGGAAGGTTAGGGTTGGTTGTTTTGGACAATGTATTGACCAGGGTTGTACGTGGGGTTGTGAGATAGATTTATGAGATTGCTATTTCGGGGTGGTAGTTCAGTATTATGAGTAGGGAGTGGGTTGGCTTGCACATCAGGTTTTGGAGGTTTTATAGTTCGGCTATCAATGAGGTCTTGAATGTCATGGCAGAGGCGCATCCAGTTATCTGTTTCATGCCCAGAGTGTTGGTGATAGGCGCAATGTTTGTTAGGATCATGGTTTGGGCCATAGGGTGGCTGAAGAAGTGGTTTGTTTAAAGGTTTGAGATGCCTTTGACGGCTAAGAATGGTTAAGGCTTGGGATGAGGTCATGTAAAGGAGGGTCAAAATTGTGGCGGGGGCGGTTTGAGTTCCGGGATGAATTAGCTTGGAAAGGGTCCTGAGGCAAGGATGTGCCAAGGGTATTCACGGAGGCGTGAGATGTATGGCTGGAGAAGGTTTTCTTAGGTGGAGGAGGAGCTTCTTCTTTCCCAATGAGCCCTAGCTTGATTCCATCTTTGATTTGCAACCCAGTGGCATGCAGGCGTTTGAAATCGGTGTTAGCCTGTGTATTAGGCCTATGCAAAAAAATTGTGGGTTCGTGAACCCGACCCGACCCGACCCTAAGGGTCTCGGGCGGGGTCGAACAAGTGGTTCGGACGGGTACGAGTCTAATTTCTGGTAAAAATCAGGTTCGGTTTGGGGTTCGGGTTTGGGAGTATGTTACCCGTCGGGGCCGACCCGACCCGACCTTTAAAAGAGAAATTATATATATATTTTATATATAATATTACATATAATATTCAAAAAGAATCAAAACCCTAACCTGTGGACACTTCATATAAAAAGGAAAAGGGTTCCACTTCCCAGTTCTCACTTTCCCCAGACGCCCCACGCCCCCACCCCAAACCAAAACCCTACCCTACCCCTGGTACCCCAAACGAAAATGGCGCACCCCGCTGAGCCCACTCCCTCAGCTCCACCGTGATCCTCCGCCGGTCACCGTCTCTCTCTCTCTCTCTCGTCTTTTCCCCTCTCTCGTCGTTCCCCCCTATCGCCTCTCTCCTCTCTCGTCCAGTCGTCCTACATCTCGCTGTTCAACTTCGCCATCCAGAGACTCCAGACCTTCCCAATCGGTAAATGTCTCTCTCTCTGACTCTCTCTCTCTCTCTCTCTCATGTAATAAAACTGATTTAAAGGCGTTTTGATTTTTGGGGGGTTTTGATTTTAACAGACATTTATTTTTTAGGGGGTTTTGATTTCTTTGGGTCATGGGTTTTCATTTTTCAGTTGAGTTTTGATTTATGTGTTCTGCATATTTATGCAACGTGTTTAGATTTCTGAGTTTTGATTTGTTTTGTGATCACTGTTCAGTGTTCAAGTTATGGATTCTGCTTCGGGTGATGAAGTTGAAGCTGTTATCCATGGTGGTGATACTCCTACTGTGCCCAAAAAATCTACTAAGAGAAAGGCTAAGGCTAAGGTCCCTAAGGCACAAAAACAAGGAACTGGCAGACCGGAATCGGTAGCATGGGATCACTTCTATAAAATCGAGGCTAAAGACACTGCGGATGGGATACAGCGAGGTATTTGTAAGTATTGTCGTAACGAGTATATGGCTGATCCTAAAATGCATGGAACAAGTAGCATGTTGGCTCATATTATAGTCTGCAAGAAGTACCCTTACAATAGACAACCAATGGGTGGTCAACAAACTTTAAGTTTTGAACATAAAAAAGATGGAAAAGAAGGTTTTGAACTTGTTGCCACAAGTTTTTTTGCAGGATCTGCTAGAACTGCTCTTGTTGAGATGATTATGCTTGATGAATTGTCATTTGCGTTCGTAGAAGTAGTTGGTTTTCGAAAGTTTTGTAAGGTTTTGCAACCAATGTTTGAACCTATATCTCGTTTTACTGTTGCTAGAGATGTCATCAAGATTGTCAATAGAGAGAAGGCTAAGTTGATGAATGTACTACGAGGTCGTAGGATTTCTCTCACTACGGACACATGGACATCGATTCAAAATCTAAATTACATGTGTCTAACTGCACACTTTATTGATGACGATTGGAAACTTCATAAGAGGATTTTGAACTTTTGTATTGTTGATGATCATAAGGGTGATACAATTGGTAAAAAGATTGAGGCATGTTTGCTTGAATGGAACATTGGAGGTGTCTTTACTATAACAGTAGACAATGCTAGTTCAAATGCCTCGGCTATGAGGTACTTGGTAAAGAAAACAAAGGATTGGGAGGGAACCTTCTTAGGTCATGACTATTTACATGTTCGTTGTTGTGCACATATTCTCAATCTCATTGTTAGTGATGGTTTGGAAGAGTGTGCTCCATCTATTGCTTGCATACGTGAGGTTGTGAGGTATGTAAGGTCCTCCCCTAGTAGGCTTGATTCTTTTAAAAAATGTGTCTTGAAAGAGAAAATTGAATCCAAGAAGTATTTGTGCCTCGACGTTCCGACTAGGTGGAACTCCACTTATTTAATGCTTGATGCTGCTCAAAAGTTTGAGAAAGCTTTTAACCGGTTACACGAAGAGGACTCCAATTTCAAGGCAATTTTTAAGGATGATGAGTTTAGCGAGGGAGAAGAGGAAAACGGGAATAAAGGGGCATTGAGGGGAAATAGAGGGAGTGGGGAAAAGAGGAAGCCAACCAAGGAGGATTGGGGCGATTGTAGAACGTTTGTCCATTTCTTAAGGCTTTTCTATATTGCAACAAAGAGGTTTTC
Organism: Rhododendron griersonianum; assembly: GCA_018127125.1. Taxonomy (NCBI): domain Eukaryota; kingdom Viridiplantae; phylum Streptophyta; class Magnoliopsida; order Ericales; family Ericaceae; genus Rhododendron; species Rhododendron griersonianum. The sequence continues at coordinate 38,157,343 of CM030788.1, read as the reverse complement.
AGGTTCCCTTTATGTCACTTCCGATGTTTTCTTTAAAGACATGTATGTGATTCAATTGGAAATAGAGAAATTGCTTAAGAGCAATGATATTCTTTTGTCTTCAATGGCATTTAGTATGAAAGAAAAGCTTGATAAGTATTGGGGAAAGGGAGACAAAATGAATCTGTTGTTGTATGTTGTTGCGGTTCTTGATCCTAGAAAGAAGCTAGACTGTGGAGTTTTGCTTCATAAGACTGTATGGTGAAGATCCTGCTAAAGCAATGAAGCAAAAGGTGAAGAATTGTTTGATACGTTTGTTTGAGGACTATGCTAAGCATGATAAGAATAGTTTGGAAGTGCCTAATGTGTGCTTGGCTTCGGCTTTGGCGATGACTATTGATGATGATTTCGATGATCCCCATAAAGCTTTAGCCAGTCAATTTTCTTCTTACATGGAGCAGCAATATTCCATTTCGTCCAAGTCTGAGGTGGATAAGTACTTAGCTGAAAGTTGTGAAGCAGAAGATGATGATTCAAAGTTTGACATTTTGATGTGGTGGAAGAACAATTCTGTGAGGTATAATGTGTTGTCGCAAGTGGCTCGTGATGTGTTAGCATTTCCCGTCTCTACAGTTGCATCCGAGTCGGCTTTTAGCACCGGAGGACGCATACTTGATCCTTTTCGCAGCTCACTTTCTCCCGCGAAGGTAGAGATGCTTGTATGTGGACAAAATTGGCTTCGAAACGATGTCCCCATTTCTCTTCGTAAGGCAATGGGTGACATTGAGCAATATGAATCCTACGATTCAGGTAAATACTTTAAAATGTAGACTGTTGTTTGTTAATTTACTTTAATTACATTCACCAATATTACTTACTTTTTCATACTTCTAGTTATCTTAATTTTTTTTTCTTGTTAGTTTTACCGGATCAAGATCAACCTCAAAGTCAAGCCTCGGTTCAGGTTGATTAATTATCATCGGCAATGGATTTTGGTATAAAATTTCTACCTCAAACCTCATTGCATTGCTTCACTATATTCTCTTATCTTTTTAACCTTTTCATCGAACTTGCTTTATTTTTTTGCTGGCATAATGCTTTTTGTGGATATTTTGCAGCCGAACACTCTTATTTTATGGCTGTTTTTTGTGGGTTTGAAGTGGTATAGTATGAATGGGGTATAGTTTTTGAAGTGGTACAAAATCAAAATGGGGTACGTTCATTTGCATTGCCTATATTCTCTTATCTTTTTAACCTTCTAATCGAACTCGCTTTATTTTTTTTGCAGGTATAATGCTTTTTGTGGATATTTTGTAGCCAAACACTCTAATTTTATGGCTGTTTTTTTGTGGGTTTGATGTGGTATAGTAATTAGTATGAATGGGGTATAGTTTTTGAAGTGGTACAAAATCAACATGGGTTTTAGTCTTGTTGAAGTTTGAATGGGGTATAGTTTTTGAAGTGGACTTAATTTACTTTGAATGGGGTATATTTTTTGTGGATGTGCAAAGCTTGACTTTCGATACTCTGCTGTTAGTTGACAATGACAATAGACAGGAGTAACTACGTGTATTTAACTTGAACTGGACTTTTGATTTCTTTGAAGTTTGAATGGGGTATAGTGTTTGCTCCTTAATTTTGTGGTATTGTGGACGAAAACTGCATTTAAAATGTAGTTGTACTGTTTTTTTTTATGTTTGATGGCTATATTTGTATCTATCAAGCATGTGAAACTTGTGAACTTGTGGCTACGGTTCGATTGATTCTCCTGTGCAATGAGAAATTGCTTAAGTTAACTACGTGTATTTAACTTGAACTAGACTTTTGTATCTACTGCCTTTGTTTCGTTGGGCTAGATCTACTCTTTAGAATTAGTGGAAGCCCAAACAAGAATGGGCTACATGTGATTATGTGGCCATTGGGCTCAAAATATAAAAAAAAGGATTCAAACAATAAAATTCTAATGATAGAAGCCCAATCAAAAAGCCCAATTTAGTTTTGCGAAACCCGCCGGACCCGACCCGACCCGAAGTTAAGATTTAGGTTCGCGTACGGTTTTAACCACCCATTCGGTTTGGTTGCGGGCCTTAAAATTTGGTACCCGACGTAGTCAGGTCGGGTTTCGGGTTTCGGGCCAAAACCGACCCCGCCCGACCCGTGCTCACCCCTACTATTTATAGATATGCCTGAGGTACTTAGGTTGCAGATTTTTGACAACTATCCTCACTTGATCTTTCTCGGAGGGGCGGTTCTTCATCTTGGCAGCCTTTTCCCTCCATCTTGCCACAAAGGTGGCAAAGTCTTCATTTGATTCTTGTTTGGTCATCTCCAAATCTCGAGTAGTTAACTCAATTTGGACATTGTACGCGTACTGCTTGACAAAAAGCATTGGCAATTTCTGGCCAAGTTTGATAGTGTACAAATTCCAGAGTGAGGAACCAGTCGAGAGCGCTTCCGGTGAGAGTTCGCTGGAACAATTGGGCGATGAGCTCATCATTCAAGCCCATTGGCTTCAGAGTGTTGATAACGTGGCGAACATGACTGTTAGGGTTGCCAGTTCCATTGAACTTCTCGATGTTTGGCATTTTGAAATTTTCAGGCAGTTTAGATTTTGGGAAGAGGCAAAGTCCTTCGAAGTCCAGAATTTGTCCCCTTGTAAACGGGCCAGAGCTTGTTTGATCTCCTTGACTTGCTTGGTCAGTTCGGGACTTTCCGCCAACACCACTTTATGAGAATTTTCGTCTTCCACGGATCTTTCTTCGTCCTCAGCATCTCTGGCTGCTTTCTCAGCTAGCAGGGTAGCGATTTGAGCTCGGAGATCGGTAATAGTGGTGTTGTTGTTTGCCATGAGGGTAGGAGGATTGCTTGATAAAGCTTGGGATTCGGTAGATGACGGAGTTTGTTGAGAGGATGACCGTGAAGTCCCTGGAAGTGATTGGGACTGTTGTGGTGAGGGTGTTTTGGCAGACGAAAATGACAGACGGGATGGCTGCAGAGACCTCTGCTTGGCGTAGCTTCGGGTGTTATAAGAGTATAAAATTAGTTGTGGTTGCTTCTTTGATTTACCTATTGTGCCTGCTTTGTAAAAGTAAAAATACCTGCAAGTCAGTACTTGGCTCGTATAGGGTTAGGATTTGGGCTGAAAATCCCAACCCTTCTGCACAGAAAGAGTTATTTGCAACAACATATGATACAAGGTGTGAGGAAGAACTTTGGAAGCAAAAATGCAGGAAATTTTCCTAACCTGCAGGTTCCTGTCTTAGTTTGATAAGTTCTATGACTTTCTAACACATGCAAGGTTTAGGTAGTCTCAAGGGTGCTTCGTTGTCAAAGGGCACCAGTCCTTTCACCAGCCCAACATAGGCGGTGATTGGGTGATTTCCTTTTTGATATACCACTAGGTACAAGTGACTGTGGAGTTTGCTGGAACCCCTAACATAGCCCGTGTCATGCCGGGGTATTAGGTGAACTCAACGAGGTTGCCCGCTCGATGCATATGATAAATGAATTAAACAAAGCATGTATTAGTCTTATGTTGAACTTTCTGGTTATGGCTCTCATTTCCCCAGCAGAGTTGCCAAAAACTGTAGACACCTCCCTGAAGCGGGGCATCGCCATACAGATTGATCGTTTGTTTTCTCGATTGCTTGCTTGCTTCGTAAACCAAGATCGTGGACATTCCCATGGCTAGGAACATCGCCACACGATAGCAGTTATCATCAAAACAGAGTCGCCACCCAGTTTATTAAAACAAGGAAAATAGATAGAGATTCTGGGTACGGGAGCTAAAAGTACAGTAAGGGGAAGGTGTTAGGCACCCCTCTCTGCCCAGTCGTGAGACTGGCCCATAGTTATTCAATATAAGACATATACTTACTTTATTTAGCTCTAAAACGTAGTCTGATTTTAGCCTTTAAGCAGTTAATGGTGAGCCAGTGCGATATTTAAAGCATGCGTCAGAAAGCTGAACAAAACAAAGTTGTCCCAGGGGAATGGATCCCGCGGCCGATGAATGGATGTCACGGCCGAGGGATCCTCCTGGTTTTATGTACCGACCGAGGGATCTAAACCCCGGTCGGTGTTCTTCCTCACACCAGACGAAAAAGTTAGCAGATAATCAAAACGCTACGATTAAAGTGCATGAACAGGAAATAAACCAAACCAGAGGCCATTGGGCCTCACCACCTTGATCCCTCAATAGCTTGATTGCTTCGGATTGAATGGGATTGACTAATTTCTTCTTTGAAAAACCTAGGGTTAGGGTTTGAACTTCGGGGTTTGATCGTCGGCTTGATGGCTGCCTTCGGGAGGTTAGGGCTTTTGAAGAGAGGGTTTAAGAGAGTATTTCTGCAGAGTTTTGTGGCTTGAGAGGGTGTGTAAGTATATGAATCTGATTTTTTTATTTTCGGAACCCAAAGGCCCTTTATATAGGCAATTGGTGACTCACTCCGGCCAATCAAAACGCACGATTGCAATTGCAATTGCAATGCAATACAAACTCTTCGTGGTGATCTCTGAGCGTAGCCCAAACGCATTGGGGAGGTATCGTAGTTGGATCAAACAATCGACAGAACGTTCCAGAGTCTGGAAAATAGACAATCTGGCGGCCGTAGAAAGGATCTGGTGGCCGAGGAAATGATGTTGCGGCCGAAGGATAGATCTTGCGACCGTGGGATTGATCTCTCAGGGAGATTTTCAAGCAACAGGTTGCTCGGGTGAAGAAATGATGTTAAGGCTGTGAGACCAATGTCACGGCCGACAGATGGATTCTCCTAGGATTCTGTATTTCTATCTGAAAGGCTATTTGGCTCTGGATTGGGTCCTCTAAGTGGCTCAAAGTTCTTACCATAAGTCCATGGGTTCACAAGAAGTCAATCAGCAATCACTGTATCCATTTCATCATCGGAATGGTCCCCAAGGCGGGACTTGAAATAATCGTTAGGCCAAATTGGGGTGTCTACAATTAATGTATTAAGTCTGAGAAGTAAACGGCCAGGGACATCTATGGGAAGTCTAGAACCCTTTGACTATAGCGTGCAACTCATTAGTAATAATTCATACTTTGGGCGTATACGTCAATTTTCACTCATCCCTGGTGCATATTTCATCGCATATTCATATAGCTTGAGTTTAGATTTTTCTATTGGGCTAGTGTAGCTCAACCTATTATTTTCAGGTATCAACGAGGAAGTTGGCAAGGTGGGCATCTCGTGCTTGTTGATCGAAGGTTTAAAGAAGGCATGCTGCGAGTTGTTTCATGCCATAAATAAACTCGAACACTCAAGAAATCCGTTGGACAGGCAGATTCACATCTCTTACAACCGACACAATCAATTTGCATTTGCTTTGAAAGCAGTATTTGGAAGAACGTTTAATGCAAACAGTAATATTATTTTGGTGTTTTCTATAACTTGGGGCTTCAAGCCAGGATTGTAACTTTTGAACTTAACTTTGAGAACAGGGGAAAGGTATGTCTTTTGGATAATACCGGTACTCCAGTGATCATTTTATCCATTGAAAACGATTATTAATTATGTTGCAAATCGAGGGTGTGACAGCTGAATACATGATGCTTGAATAGCCACATGACTTGGCACTAAAGAGACGGTTTACCTCATAACGTAATTGGTGATCCTCATCTTCAAGCCTGTCAACTTCATCTTCAAGCCTTCGAATTGCATCGATGTTGGAGTTTTGTGTGGCGATATACCCATCCTCCATATGATTGAATCAGAGCCTCTCTATGTCGAGACGGTAGATTTCATCTTCAAGTTTGTCGACTTTATCATCACGCCAATGAATTTCTTCTTCAAGACTCCGAAATTCAACATCCAATTCAACGTATTGAATTGACATGCGAATGAATCGGCGTGATACCCCTTGAAACGATTAGGGTCCCATCGGGCGTGCCAAAAGATGTTTCCCACTTTTATGCCGCGTAGGCGTGAGCGGAAAATCAATGGCGTGTGCGGTATGAGCGCGGACGTGCCAGGACTTGTCGGCGTCCAACGTATGAAAGGCGTGAGCGTCTCGATCTGACTTTGTATGTAGAGCGACTGCGTGTGACCCAAAGGGTGAGGCCACAAAGAGGTTCGTGGTTTGCCACAATGAAGTGGAATTAGAATTTCTCAACCGTGTGAGAAAAAGAAGAAAACATCATAAAATAAAGACGAACTTTATTATATCGAAAAATAAAGTCGAGGTACAAGGAAAATAAAGTTGGTGTAAGGACCAATGAGTACAAGGTACTCGGTACAATGAAAAGTAAAAGATAAAACAAACTTACTGAAAGTTTGAGTTTGATAGAAGTGCTAGGCTTTTGGGTGTTGGAACCCTTCTAAATCTTGCGAACTTGTATTTATAGGCAAAGCTTCAATCTGTGAAGCCCCAAAATTGTATTTCATGCCAATCCACGGTGCTGCCATGTGTCCCATGTCCACGGATCCACTTTCTATCATGGGAGTTACTAGCGGTTACTCCCCTATTTTGGATCCAAAAATCAGTTAACTTGTCTCTGGTGATAGCAAAATTGGAGATTGTAATCCCGACTTGTAGACCGATCCTACGTGGAAAGAAAGAGGTCCACTCTTCTACTTCTCGGATCAGCTATATTCCCAGCTTCACAATTGCGCGCAAGGAAAAAGAAAAGAAATCCAAAGAGACCCACCTCACTCCAAATTTTGGCCAAAATTTTGCCCGGAAATTCCGAGAGAGATTTCCCCAAATCAAACCCCACTTTCCCAAATACTCCATCAAGTTCATCTCTCTCTCTCTCTCTCTCCTCACGACTTCTGGATCTTCCCTCCCTCGCCGCAGCCGCCGCCTCAGACCACCACCCCTTCTCTCAAACCCGACTTCCATCTCTGTGTGTGTGTGTGTGTTTTAGCCCTTTCATTCAACACCACCACCGACAACCCCTCCTTTGCCGCTCCTACCATCTACGTCTATGAAGGTAGATTTCCAAACTGTCTATTTCTCCCCTAATTTTCTGTTAGATTGCTTCAATTCTTGTTAAAATCCCTAATTTTTGAATTCCCCCAAATCTTAGATTGGGGATTTCTTACAAAATTAGTGTTTTTTTAATCTTTAAATATCAGTTAAACCATATTAAATGGAGATAAATGGCCTAATCACGTAATGTTGGTCGTTACAAATTTATCTCCATATTATGAGCTCATAACTTATGATATTGCTTTTGAACCCCAATATCAATTCTTCCATCTGCTTGGTCATAAACACAAGAAGCACTCTTTCGTTTATCTTTTTGTAGCAGACCGGACCAAACGGTCCGAGCCCACTGACGAGAAGGCTGGGACCGAGGTTGCGATCAAGAACGATGGCCGTACGGAGCTTCAAGTTCGGCTACAACTGAGGTTCGGGAGCGAACGACGTTGCGGTTGACCGTCGGCCAACTGATGAAACATCTCCCGAGTTCGGCCACCTTCGAGGGAACTCTTCAGGTTCGGCCACCCTTTGGAAGGCAACTCCGTCGACTAGAATCCTCCCCGTGGGTTGCCCACCAGGTTCGGCCAAGTATGGGGCTCGGCCACCCGCTGAGTCATGTGCTCTCTCACGTGCTAAAGCGGTTGCGCCAAAGGATAATGATGAGCGCACATGAGGGTGCCAGTTCACACCCAAGCGGTTACCAGATCTATTCCGTGACGTCGCAACAACGTCACTCGACATGTGCAAGGCGCATGCCTGTACTTGGAGAGCAAGTCAAGGAGACCCTATAAATATCGAAGGATAGCAACCCTAAGAGGTACATGCTTCTACACACTCATACTCACTAGAGAACTCTAGTCTCTTACCTTTCTCTCTGCACATACTTATCCTCTCACCGGAGGGCCTTGCCGGGGCAACCCCGGCCAGGTCTTAGTCGTGCGCTCACTGTGCAGGTTAGGGTAAGAAGGCTAAGCAACCCCTGAACCAGCGGAGGGAGGACTCTGATCAAGGATCACGGGCCACACAATTGGTGAACCCGACGTGAATCGCTTATGATTCAAACGGCTCAAACCTCCTTCATACCACCTTCCTCCTTCCAAAAACAACCTCAAATTCAACCACCATGGGCGGAGATCTTATGGATGTTACCATCTCGAGGGCCAAGGACGCCACTGGAAACATAATCCCACCACCCTCGGAGAGGCACATGTCGATATCAATCCCCGCTAGCTCTGGATTGTCACCAGCCACAGACGATGTAACGGCGGCCTACATCCGCCTGTTGCAACGTCGCGACGATGAACGAGATAACGAACTGGCGGCGCTGAGGGCGGAGGTGGCCCAAATGAAACAACACATGCAGCAAGACGCCACCCCCGATACATCCAGATCTAATGGAGGCGACGAAGGCAAACACCCCCTCCACCACCCCCACCTCCACCGCCGGAGCGTCCACACGAAACCGGCCACCGCGGTTCCGTCAAAGACCACCTTGGCTTTACGCCAGAAGCGGGCGATGCAAGGGAGATAATCCTCTACAAGAGGCCTACAACATCTGGATCACATCGCTCTAGAAGCCACCGTGAGCGTACCAAAACAAGGGATATCGAGTCATTTACAAGCACATACTCGACTGGTCGCGCGGAGTTCTCTCGCACGACGGTTTCCCACCGTAGCCGAGACTTCGTGGAAACCAGGCACCATGTCTCTGAACATCTCAGGGAGATCCCGCCAGAAAACTTGGATAACGAGAATCAGGCTCGGCGGAACGGGAAGGGGGTACGTACTAAAGGGGCGAACAACGACACCAAAACCCATTGTAACGGAGAGAAGTCCATCTATGGCCCTCGCCGAACAACAACAGATTTGCGAGACAAGCTTCGACATCGCAATGATGAGAAGACCTCAGCAAAGGAGTCCAAAGAAAGAGACTCCAAACCAACGAAAACAGATGAGCACGGCAAGCCGCCGCGCCCTGGTTTTGAAAGACCTCGGTGTTTCGCCCTTTACCTCCCATATTATTAACACACCACCCGAATCCACCTTCCACCTACCCAAATTCATGAAGTTCGACCCAGCCACCTGTGAGGCTTACACCCACCTAATCCACTTCCGCCAAACCATCGAACTCTGCACCTTAAAGGATGAAGTCAAATGCAAGGCGTTCCCGTCCAGCCTCGGCTCCCTTGGCCTCCAGTGGTTCAACAAACTGCCCGCTAGATCCATACGGAACTTGGCCGACCTCGAACGCCCCTTCAACACCCGCTTCATCACAAGCAACAAGACTGCCAAGGAGCTTGAGTCCTTATCACAGATGAGAAAGCTCCCATCAGAAACTCTACGACAGTACGCCGAGCGCTACTGGCAATTGTTCAATGAAATCCCTGGAATCGACGAGTATTGGGCTGCACTGTAGAGACTTGTATATTTCTAATTATAGAGAATGATTTAAAAATGCCGAATTGGGAGAAATATGAGTAATGTGGTGATTATTTGAATTGTGGATTGAAGTAAAAGAATAGAGACTTGAGGGAGTGTGTGTGTGATTTGAAGATATGAGAGTATATATATGGGGTGTGTGTATGTAGGAGATAAAAATATCTCCTAACCTCTCTCTCTCATCTGTTCCCTCTCTCTCTCTACCGGGTTCTCTCTCTCTCCTCCTCTCACTCAAAAAACCACTCAATCACTCAAGAACTCCAAGAATCAACCTCCCTTCGGCCTTTCATTCGCGTTCTTGAGCTCGGAAATCCTTGGGTGAAGCTTGAATCGAGGTTTTGAAGTTCAAAGAGGCTAGGGCTCGCTCAAATCCCGTAGATCTTGGTTATCGTCGCGAGGTAGGGACTTCTTTACCTCTTTTATGTGTTTATATATTGATTTGGTGTAAGAATCAGGCTTTGATCGTCTCCCTTCATTCATTTCAAAAGCTGTCCAAATTTGCAGAAAATCGCCCAAAATCGCGTAGGGATCGATCCCTAAACTTGGGGGATCGATCCCCCTTTTCGTTTCTGGACTAGTAAGCCTAGGGATCGATCCCTCCCCTCTCTAGAAATTCTGCTCGTCTTCTGGGTTTCAACCCAACTTCAAACGACCATAACTTCTTCGTCCGATATCCAATTCATGCAAACTTTATATTGATTCGAAGGTCTTGAAGTTAGCTTTTCATTGCCACCAAAATCACCTTAAGACTCTGAGTACACAGAAAGTTATGACTAATAGAGTGGGGGTGTGTCAGTCTGCCAACATCCGTTGGCTACTCCTAAGATTCTCGTTCTAGCGTTTTGACTTCCTATGATTAGTGGATGTTATTCTTGACCCGTTGGCCTTCCGTTAGTGAGGAACGAATAGGGAATTACTTGGTTAAAACTTCGTTGGAATGCATCTTGCTGATTATTGGTTACTTGTGAATGTTTATGGCGTATTTGTGGCAATGTTAGCGTATCGTATGAAGTCTGGGGTGAGAATGTGATCATGTGAAATTCTTGGTTTGCATAATGACAATGCTAGTAGGAGTGTGAGCCGGAAGTTGACTATGGGAGTCTCTAACGCAAGGGGTGGTAATACGGAGACTTCAGCGGGTCTCGTAACGCAAGGGGTGGTAATACGGTGATCCTAGTTGTTAGGGTTCCGCCGTAATGAAAGGGGTGGTAATACGGTGACCCTCATGGTGTTATACTGTAACGCAAGGGGTGGAAATACAGACGTCTGTGATTGGTGATAATGAGTCTTGTCGAAATCATAGAGTTGCATGAGTCTTATGAACAATGTGGTTGTTTGTGATAATGGCAAATCTTCGAATGATCTTAGTGAGTGATTGGCATACCTATGAGTTAATTGCTATCTATCGATTGAGCTATATTATCATGTCTTCTTCTTTCTGCACTTATCATCACATTTGCACTTAGAATTGGTAAAGATTTTCCTACTGGGCTAGTGTAGCTCAACCTATCATTCTTTTCAGGTTCAAATGCCGGATAATAGCATGCATGCATCTTGTGCTTGGAAGTGGAAGACTTTTGAAAAGCAAACATCGTTTAGTTGCATCGTCACCTTTGTAGTGAACTTATTTTGATAAAGATGAGTTTGTAACTAATTACTTGGAATTCCTTTTGACTAAACCGTTTGTAATTTAATAACTTGTTCATACTTGTACTTGAGTTAATTTGGGCAGGAGTGCCAATATTGTATATCCTAAACTTGGGGCTTGTATGTAAAGTTAAACTGGTGGGAACTCTTTTTGGGTATTATCTATGTTATGCGAGGATTTTTTTTTTATTGAAATGGTTTATTTATTTAAGTTAAAAATCGAGGGCGTGACTTGCATGCACATTCAAAAATGGTTTGGAAACTGGCAGCAAGATCTTGGACGAGCTTGCCATCCGCCCACCCCACGGCATGGGAGAGTTGATGTGTATCGTGGAGCGATTTTGCACTCTTGAAGAATTTTATGCGGATCGAGCGGCTCAAGGGATCTCGAACCCAATTGCAACCCTGCCCGCGAGTAGACACCTCCCAAACGGAGCATCGCCATACAGATTGATCACGTTTGTTTGCTCGATTGGTTGCTTGCTTCGTAAACCAAAATCATGGACATTCCCATGGCTAGGAACATCACCACATGATAGCGGTTATCATCAAAACAGAGTCGCCACCTAGTTTATTTAAAACTAGGAAAATAGGTAGAGATTCTGGGTATGGTGAGGGGAAGGTGTTAGGCACCCCTCTCTGCCCAGCCGTGAGACTGGCCCATAGTTATTCAACATAAGACATATAGATGCTTTGTTTAATTCCAACACATAGTCTGTTTATTTATTCCTTTAAACAGTAAGCAAAGTGAGCCAGTGCGATAAGTAAAGCATGCATCAGAAAGCAGAAAAGCAAACAAAGCTGTCCCAGGAAATCGATTACTCGGCCGGTGAATGGATGTCACGGCCGAGTAATCACACTTGTTTAATGTACCGGCCGAGGGATCGAAGCCCCGGTCGGTGTTCTTCCTCACACCAGACAGAAAGATTAACAGATAATCAAAACGCTACGGTTAGTCAAAAATACAGTAAATAAGACAAACCAGAGGCCGTTGGGCCTCACCACCTTGATCCCTCAGTTGCTTGATTGCTTTGGATTGAGCGTGATTGACTGATTGCTTGATTGAAAACCCTAGGGTTAGGGTTTGAACTTCGGGGTTTGATCGCCGGATTGACGGCTGCCTTCGGGAGGTTAGGGCTTTTGAAGAGTGGGTTTGAGGGAGTATTTGTGCAGAGATTCGAGGCTTGAGAGAGTGTATACTCTGATAATTTCGTGTGTTTATTTTCGGAGTCCAAAGGCCCTTTATATAGGCAATTGGTGACTCACTCCGGCCAATCAAATCACGAGATGGCAATTGCAATTGCAATGCATCTCTAACTCTACGTTGTAATCTCTGAGCGTAGCCCGAACGCATCGGGAAGGTAGTGTAATCGGATCAAACGTCTGACAGAACACGTTCCAGAGTCTGGGAAAAGGTCAATCTGGCGGCCGAGTAAAGGATATCACGGCCGAGGAATGGATGTCTCGGCCGAAGGATAGATCTTGCGGCCGAGGGATTGATCTCTCAGGGAGATTTTGCTAGCAACAGGTTGCTCGGGTGAGGAATTGATGTTAGGGCCGTGGGATCGATGTCACGGCCGACAGATGGATTCTCCTAGGCTTCTATATTTCTGTCTGAAAGGCTGTATGGCTTTGAATTGGGTCCTCTAAGTGGCTCAAAGTTCTTACCGAAAGTCCTAAGGTTCTCAAGGAAGCAATCAGCAATCACTGTATCCATTTCATCATCGGGATGGTCCCAAGGTGGGACTTGAAATAATCGTTAGGCCAAATTGGGGTGTCTACAGATGCCCCTCTTTGACTGAACTCAGACGGATCGCGAGACATGTTTGAGTAAGAGTCAAAGCTGTAAAAAGCAACTCAATTTGGTCCAATCACTATTCCAAGGGTTTTTTTGAAAAAGGTTTTGTTATGGTCGGGCCGGGAGGCTGCCTACGTATTCCACAAGGTAAATTCAGACCAATCGTAGTTCGGGCAATAAAGAAAAATAAAAGTTTGGAGGGTTAGAGACAGAAGACGTACCTTAGGGCTTAAAAGCCGTAGTGTGACGTACCTAGACTGAGCCAGGGTTTTGGCGAAGAGTAGTTGAAGGAGCGCGGGGCTACCTGGGGAGTTTTTGCGTAGAGCTTCCTTAGTATTTTGGGGTAGACCAGTACACGGCAGGTGCATTTGCTTTTCTTGGTCATCCTTACTTTGACTGAAAGGAGCTCGGTAGAGTAGCCTATCCTTGCGAATGAGCTGGAAGGAATTGATGTAGTGGGGTGGAATCCAAACAATCTGCTGGGATGAGTTGGATGCCGGTTTTCTTTTGAAATGTGGGGGGCGCAGGGCCAGTATCTAGAGCACGGAGCTTTGGTGAAATGAGGGAACCAAGGCACGGAGCCGGTTGTAGTCATAAGGCGGAGGCCTGAGGTGTTTTGAGCTTGATAGGACCGAAGCGCGGAGCTGGTATTGATCACAAGGCGAGAGCCTGAGGTGATTAGATTGAGGCGTGGAGCCTGCTGTGGTTTATGAGGCGGATGCCTGAGGTGAGCTTAGAGCTTGATGGAACCGAAGCGCGGAGCTGGTATTGATCATAAGGTGGGAGCTCGAGGTGTCAGAGCTTTGAGTTTGACATGTTGAACCGAAGCGCGGAGCTGGTATAAGGCAAGGGCCTGAGGTGAAAGAACCGAGGCATGGAGCCTGAAGTGATTAGATTGAGGCGTGGAGCCTGCTGCAGTCTTGAGGCGAGGGCCTGGGTTGTCGGAGCTTAGAGCTTGACGTGATTTGAACCGAAGCGTAGAGCTGGTTGCATTCTGATGGTCTGTGCACGGAGCTTTTCCATCATAAGTGTTAGCGTAGAGCCAAAGGATCGAGGCGCTAGACCGATCAATAATACCGAGGCGTAGAGCCGGTTGATTGCAGGGTTGACCTGTTTCATGAGAGATTGCAGAGTGTATATGTGCGATGATGGTTGTTAGATGTGAACAGATATGATTGTGCAGACTCGATGTGATAATGCAATATGTGCATGGGCCAGTGCGTGTGTGTTTGTTTTTAAGCTTAGAGCTTCTATCAAGTTCCAGACTTGAGCATTCAGAGCGTAGAGCTCGAGCATTCGGACGGCAGAATCTGAGCATTCAAAGTACAGGCTTTGAGCGTCCAGTACGCAGTGGTTGGGCATCCAAGCATAGAGCTTGAGCATTCAAGTGTATAACTTGAGCATCCAGTACACAGTGGTTGGGCATCCAAGCGTAGAGCTTGAGCATTCAAAAATGTTAGATTTTTGAGCATTCAGGCGTAGAGCCTGAGAATAGATGTCTTGATTGTTGGGGTGGCTTAGAGCCTGTTGAGATTTGCTTGGTTACGGCTTCGAGCTAGTTGAGATGTTGGGCTTTGAGCCGCTGATTGTTTGTTACGGCTTTGAGCCATTTCAGAGGGTAGATACAGGCTTCGAGCCTGTTGAAGTAATGGGCTTCAAGCCGCTGAGTTGTGATAGCGAGCGTAGAGCTGCTGATTCGAGGGCTTGGAGCCGCTGAATGAGTGTATACAGGCGTAGAGTCTGTTGCTGTGATAGCGAGCGTAGAGCTGCTGGGATGGTTGTTACGGCTTAGAGCCAATTGAAATGGTGGGCTTAGAGCCGCTGAGTTGTAATAGCGAGCATAGAGCTGCTGAATGAGTGAATATGGGCGTAGAGCCTGTAGATAATGGGCTTCGAGCCGCTGAGATTGGTTGTTTACGGCTTCGAGCTAGTTGAGACAATGGGCTTAGAGCCGCTGAGTTGTGATAGTGAGCGTAGAGCTGCTGAATGAGTGAATATGGGCGTAGAGCCTGTCGATAATGGGCTTCGAGCCGCTGAGATTGATTGTTACGGTTTTGAGCGAGTTGAAACAATGGGCTTTGAGCCGCTGAGTGAGATAACGAGCATAGAGCTGTTCAGTCGAGGGCTTGGAGCCGCTGAGTTGGTAGGCTTGGAGCCGCTGAGTGATGGGTATAGGCATAGAGCCGCTGAGTGAGTTGATATGGGCACGGAGCTGCTTATTTCTTTGGTAGTGGATATGGGCATAGAGTCGCTGGGTGTTTTGACTTGTTTTGGCCAGCAGTTTGTGGAGAGAGATTTTTCTCATGCTTGGATATGCCCCCAAGGCTGGTTTTGATCACATTGTATTGGCTCGGGGATGCCCCCAAGGCTACTTGGTTGGTTGAGGACTTAGAAGTCTGTAGTGGTTTGAGTCAGTGTACTGAGCAAAATCTGCTGTTGCTGAAGGAAATTGATTGAGGGGCCAGGAGATCGATTTCTCGGCCGAAGGATTGATGTCTCGTCCGTGAGATAGCCAAAAGTCAGAAAATCGATTTAAGTTAAACTTAATCGATCTCACGGGTCATTTCATCCTTTCTCCCTCCATTCCTCATTTTTCTCTCCCTTTCGAGCGATCGTCGCCGCTTCCTCCTCTCTCTCCTCGTCGACCGCCGTCGCCTCCTACCCGTCGGTTCTCCGACCACCACGGTTGCCACCTCCTGCCATGGCATCATCTTCGCCCCCTCCTCCATCTTCTGGTGCTTCTGCTGCGCCTAGAGATACGGGCAAAGCTCCGGCCGTTGAGGCCACGATTCTTGGCGGGGTTTCAAGTTCCCTTGTTCTTCGTTCGAGTCGGCGCAGAGCCACTGTTGGGGGAAGTTCCTCGCAACCCATTCCTCCTGAGGTCGAACCCGAGGCTGCAGGTGGTGATATTCTTCCACCGTTTGACGTTGCCACTTACGCTCCTCAGGTTCACCTGGTCGGGCGTGGTGGTTCCTTGCGATACCGTCCTCCCCTCAGTGACATCCCACCTGAGGTCTTGCACAGGGAGCTAGAGCAGCACTTTGGTCTCACCAATAGGAAGGTAGAATTTTTATCCTGTCAAATGATTTTTGTATATAAGATTTTGCAGAGTGATAATTTGATATTTGATAGGGAATTTGAGCTCTAGAAGTTGCCCCCTGTATAGGCGATATTTTGTGTATTTGATTTCTTTTTCGTATTTTGCCAGGCAAATGAGAGGTTGCGCGTGTGGGGAAGCTACCCCCAGGTGTTCGAGTGGTATGAGAGGCTTCCTCAGGAGGCCAAGGATGCGGTTGCTTTGGCTGGCTTCGAGCCCTTGATACTTGGTTTCCATCTTCCGAAGGCGGAGTTGGGATTGACCACATCTTTGGTGGAGCGGTGGTGGGATACCACCAATACTTTCCACCTTCCGGAGGCTGGGGAGATGACGATCACTCCAGGTGACTTCGCTTTGCTTACAGGCCTGAGAGTTGGCGGCGATCCTCTTCCAATTGACCCGCGGATCCATGAGCGAAAGGGTGCCCTTTGATATCTTTTGGGGAAGGTTCCCATTGTGTCAGAGAGTGGTCATATCACATATACTTGGCTTCGGGAAGAGTTTGATCAAGCTGATATCCTGACAGAGATTCCCCTTTCTCAGCTGGCACGAGCTTTCCTACTTTATCTCCTTGGGCAAACTTTGTTTTGTAACAAGGAGAATTCGGTGCATGTCCAGTTCTTGGCTACTTTGGTGCACTTAGAGACCATAGCAGAGTTTGATTGGGGAACTCCCGCCCTAGCCACGTTGTACGGACACCTCAGTGCTTGTTCCCGGGGGGTTAGTTTGTCGCTCGATGGACACCACCGTATTCTTGAGGTACACATTTTGATTTCTGTGTTATTCTCATGTTGCTTCTATCGTTGTTATTCATGTTTTCCGTCTTTGCTTGTAGCTCTGGGCTTTTGAGCACTTGTTGCAGTTTCCTCCTCCGACTGGGCACATAGAGCCTAGGTTTGTTCCACGGGCAGCCCATTGGTTGAAGGGAGTTCGGAAGTCACGGTCGCCTGCCATGGACTTGCTGGCTTGGAGGCGAGTTTTAGACCGCCTAACGGTGGATCAGGTATGATATCTTCTATCCTCTGATTTTCATGCAATTTCCTCATTCTGTCATTTTGATGCTATTTCCCTTGTTATAGGTGCGTTTTGACCCATGGGGCGTGCTACTTGATGATGCTCCTCTGGAGTTGACCTCAGCTCGGGCGTTGGACAGCCAGCACTTCCTTCTGGAGGGGCCATTTTCGAGAGCCTAGTATCTTGGAGAGAGGGTAGCGAGCCAGTACTTTCCACATTCCGAGGCGTTGCAGCTTGTTCCTCTTCCTCCTCCTGTTGGTATGAGATCGACCAATCTTTTGACCGGGGAGGGCTTGCTACTCGCTCTTGAGAGACAGCCAGCCATGAGTTTTCTCGTAGCGGGAGATTACTCAGCCTTTCGTTCGGTTTCATTGACCCTTCCTACTGCTACTGCTGCTGCTGCTCCTCCTGTTTGGCCACGGGCCCCCAGTTTCATTTCCTTCCACAATGCAAATGGAGAAGAGGAGCGTTTGACACTGACACCGTGTGCTACGCAGTTCTACGTGCTTCTTGCCGGAATTCAGCAGGTAATATTGTAGATTCTGCTTTGGTTTCCTTCAGCATTCCTTGCTTACTGGATTGTATATGCAATTGCTTCCTCTGCAGGTGCCCGCTGAGGTGGTTCAGGAATGGTTGCGTGCTTTCCAGAGTGCAGAGGCTTTGGCTCGACGGCAGCGTGGCCGAATAGCTGCGGTATATATCCTTTGATCTCTTCTTTTTCCATCCTACGTTTCATGTGAAACTGAATGCCCATATCCTGTGTCTCTGCAGCTTGAAGCAGAGCGAGTATCGACAGTGTCAGTTACCCAGAGTGCTGGAGTTAGCGAGGGTGGGAGTACCGGAGCTGGTGATGGAGATGCTGAGGCTGGTGAGGGGCAGAGGATCAGTGTTCCAGTTCCTGAGCGTTTTCGCCCTGCGCCCAAAAGGGGTCGTGGGCAGTAGCTAGCTTTTCCTTTCTTGTACCTGTATTTGTTAGTTCTAAAAACAGATAATTTGATATTTGTATTTTTATGAAGCATCCTCAGCATGTATTGGAAATCAGACTTGTATGCAATATTTTTCAAAGTTTTGTGAGTGTTTGGATTTAAACATGGGCCGAGGAATGGATCGCTCGGCCGAGGATTCCATTCTTCGACCGCTACTTCTATTTCCTAAAGAAGTTGGATTTTTGCTTTAGCCAAGTGGCGTTTTTCCCTTCTTATACTTGAATTTGCTTCAGGCTCTTTATTTGCTTTTGCTATTCCTACAACCTCTTTGCCATGTTTTGGGATCGTTAGAATGCTTTGTCCCTTATGTCGACGACTTTTGAGTCAGAGAGGACGAACGATGATTCTTAAGTGTATTTGTTTTTGCCAATTCCCTGGAAAATGACTAACTCATCTTTTGTGAGCTCAATATGCAGAGTTAGCTATGCCTATCATTGAGTACAAACCCTTTTGGTATTGTCTTTCTTCTCTCCAAAATGTTTGGGCCGCATCTCGATGCGAGATTGCCTACGTATCCCAATCAGGGAATCAGGCCTTTTACGTAGTTCCAAGATCACCACCTTTGGGGGTTGGGTTTTCACTCTTGGTTTTTCTTTCTCTCATGCTCTAAGTTTTGCCTAGGTTACCTGATAGAGGTTGAGTCCCTAGCGAGCTTTCCTTCGAATGCCTTAACTTTTGCCTAGGCTGCGTTTTTCGCGTTTTCTTGTCCTAGCAGGCTCTGCTCTTACTTTTGCTTGGGTGTATAGATTGCCCAACGAGCATTTTTCTCTCAAGAGAGTTTTAGTGTTTTTGGAGAGGAATTTGACGGAGATGTTCTTATGAGTCTCCTGTTGTATTTGTACCTTCACAATGGGCAAGCTAACCCTAAGTGTTCTCACGGAGATAGCGTCTTCTTCCTGAGTTTGATAAAAAACCTAGTTCTAAGTAATCAGGATCCGTCCCTTCTTTCCTTTTGGTCGGTAACATAAAGAATTAGATTCTTAAAATCCTTTTATCTTTGGCAGAGAGATTGTTGTGTATAGCAATCACATTTTAAAGATGGAATCATTCGTCAAGCATAGAAGTGATAAAATGGGGATTTATTTAATTGTAGATAATGCCCAAACAGGGGCCTAAAACATGTCCTAACTTGTCTTTAGGAAATGAAAGCAATGTTTTTGTCATGCGATTTACTGTAGTATCTCGGAAGTGGCTCCTTTTCCTTTTGCAGTTTTATACTCTTCTTCACCCTCTTTGCCAAACAGAATCTTTAGGTCAAATTCAGCTAGCACCTCAATCCAGTCTTCGGGAGTAGGAGATGAATTGGTTGGTTCTTCTTCCATGTCATTGTCAGTCAATTCCTGATCAAAGAAGATTTGCATTCCAGGGTACCGTTGCTTGGTAACTTCGTCTTCCCATGTTTCTGCGAAGCCACATAATGGAAAGTCTTCTCCTTCTCTTACAAACCAGCCATTGAGTGTTTTTTGGATCACGAGTTTCTCTTCTTTGCCCCTGCTTCCTCTTGCCTTAGCCTTTTCCATGCTTCTCTTCTTTTTTACCTCGGCTTCTGTCGGGGTGTAGCCAAGACCAAAGGCGTATTGATTATGCGGAGGATCAATCATTTGCGGGATGCCTTGTGACCTTTTGCCTAAACCCAACCCAGGGAGGTATTTTTGCTTCTTCATCATCCATATGGCGGGGGTGCTTACGTAGAAGTTTCTCTCAGCCATTAAGGCTTGCACAGCAGTCGCTTCCTCAAGACTGAATCCAGTAAGGAAGGTTTCCTCGGTTTCTACCTCTTGGACAGGCGTATCAGAATGAGCTCGGATCGATGAATCCCCCAGAATGGTTATGACCCTTCCATCTACTGCAAATTTGACTTTCTGATGCAAAGTGGAAGGTACTGCCCTAGCGTCATGTAGCTAAGGCCTTCCTAGTAAAAGGTTGAAGGTGGCTGGTATATCCATCACATGGAACTCCACGTCCCTTTTGATCTTCTCCACTTCTACTGGCAGTGTGACACACCCAACTACTCTTCTCTTTGAATTGTCATACCGCCTTACACCCTGGCTTGAAGGGCGTACGTCGATGGCGCTTACCCCTAGCTTGTCGAGGGTCCTTTAAGGACATACGTTTAAAGCAGACCCATTATCCACTAAGACCAGTGGGATCCATTTAGTGAGACATTTAAGTGAAATGTAGAGAGGTTTGTTGTGTGCAGGCCCTTCAGGAGGTAGATCCTTGTTAGTGAAAGCTATCGTCGGTTCTGGAGCCTTTGACGCCATTATGAAACCCACTAGTTCTTCGGGGGTGATGTCGATGGGGACTTTGGCTTTCCCCAAGGTTTTGAAGAAGGAGTTACGATGCTCGTAGGAGGACATAAGCAATCCTCAAATAGAGATATCAGCTTGGATTTTCTTTAGTTGTCTTTGCACCCTGTCTTCCTCAGGTTCGGTCCTTTGGCTTTCTTCTCCTTCTTCTTCTTCCATTACTCGTGTTGAGGTTGAACTTTCCCCACTTAGTTTAGGAGGTTTATACACTCTTCCGCTTCGGGTGAGGTGACCCACTTCTTCTTCTTGGGTGCCCCAAGGATCAGCAGGCTCAATTCTTCCAACTTTCCAATCATTTGGCAGGGCTTGACGCATGTCCAACCACCAATCCCCATCATCAATGGCATAGATGTGGGGTTCTCCCCCTGTTGCGAAGCATTCCTCATTCTTAGAGAAGATTAGGGATGGTTTGGCTTGGGTATTTGGAATAATGTGTAGGGTAGGATTATATGTGGGGCTATCGGATAGGCTTATGAGATTGATATTTTGAGGCAGTGGTTCGTTGTTGTGAGTGGGAAGTGGATTGGTTTGTACATTAGGCTTAGGAGGTTTTATAGCTTGACTATCAATGAGATCCTGGATGTCATGACGAAGACGCATGCAGCGGTCTGTCTCATGTCCAGGGTGTTGGTGGTATGCACATTGCTTATTGGCATCATAGCTTGGGCCATAAGGTGGCTGAGGAGGTGGATTATTCAAGAGCCTAAGGTGCCCTTGACGGCTTAGGATGGCTAAGGCTTGGGATGGAGTCATATAGAGTGGGCTGAAATTGCGGCGAGGGCGATTCGTGTTTCTAGATGAGCTAGTTTGAAATGGGTCTTGTGGCAAGACTGAGTTGAGGGTGCTGACGGAGGCAGGAGATGCACGGGTTGGAAATGTTTTTCTGGGTGGACGGGTTTCTTCTTTTCCAATGAGGCCCAACTTGATCCCATCTTCAATTTGTAATCCAGTGGCGTGTAGGCGTTTGAAGTCAGTGATAGCTTGAGTGTAAATGTGGGTGAGGTATTTGGGCTGTAGGTTCTTGACAACTATCCTCACTTGATCTTCCTCGGAAGGGCGGCTTTTCATCTTGGCAGCCTTTTCTC
Source organism: Rhododendron griersonianum (assembly GCA_018127125.1). Lineage (NCBI taxonomy): Eukaryota > Viridiplantae > Streptophyta > Magnoliopsida > Ericales > Ericaceae > Rhododendron > Rhododendron griersonianum. Next base: position 38,136,044 of record CM030788.1, on the reverse strand, counting down.
TCCATCTTGCCACAAAGGTAGCAAAGTCCTCATTGGATTCTTGTTTAGTCATCTCCAAGTCTCGAGTAGTTAGCTCAATTTGGACATTGTACGCATACTGCTTGACAAAAGCGTTGGCAATTTCTGGCCAAGTTTGATAGTGTACAAATTCCAAAGTGAGAAACCAATCGAGGGCGCTTCCAGTGAGAGTTCTTTGAAACAATTGAGCGATGAGCTCGTCGGTCAAGCCCATAGGCTTTAGAGTGTTGATGACATGGCGGACATGGCTGGTAGGGTTACCAGTCCCGTTAAACTTCTCGATGTTTGGCATTTTGAACCGTTCAGGCAGTTGAGATTCTGGAAAGAGGCAGAGTCCTTCGAAATCTAGAATTTGGTCTCTTTGTGAACGAGCCAAAGCGTGCTTGATCTCCTTGACCTGTTTGACCAATTCAGGGTTTTCTATAATTTCATGAGGATTTTCTGCTTCCTCCTTGTTTTTCTTGTCTTCAGCATCTCTTGCTGCTTTCTCAGCTTGTAAATAGGCAATTTGGGCTCGGAGCTCGGTGATGGTAGCATCATTGTCTACCATTTTTGGGATGTAGGTAGAGGGATTGCTTGGTGAGGCTTGGAATTTGGTAGATAATCGGGTTTGTTGAGGAGACGACCGCGAAGTCCCTGAAACTGATTGGGACCGTTGCGGTGAGAGTGTCTTGGTAGACGAAGGCGACCGATGAGATGACTGTAAGGACCTCTGTTTGGCGTGACTTCGGGTATTGTAAGAGATAAAACTGGCTGAGGTTGCTTCTTTAACCTACCTATTTTGCCTGCTTGAAAAATAGAATACCTGGAAGTCAGTATTCGGCCTGTGTAGGGTTAGGATTTGGGTTGAAAATCCCAACCCTTCTGCACAGAAAAAGTTAATTACAACAACAAATGATACAAGGTGTGAGGAAGAACTTTTGCAAGTAAAATGCAAGTAGGTTCCTGTCTTAGTTTGATAAGTTCTATGGCTTTCTAAAACATGCAAGGTTTTGGTAGTCTCAGGGTGCTCCGTTGTCAAAGGGCACTAATCCTCTCTCCAGCCCATCATAGGCGGTGATTGGGTGATTCCCCTTTTGATATACCACTAGGTACGAGTGACTGTGTAGTTTGCTGGAACCCCCAACATAGCCCGTGTCATGCCGGGATATCAGGTGAACTCAACGGGTTGCCCGCTCGATGCATATGATAAATGAATTAAACAAGACATGTATTAGTCTTATGTTGAACTTTTTGGTTATGGCTCTCACATCCCCAGCGGAGTCGCCAAAAACTGTAGACACCTCCCAAACGGGGCATCGCCATACAGATTGATCACGTTTGTTTGCTCGGTTGGTTGCTTGCTTCGTAAACCAAAATCATGGACATTCCCATGGCTAGGAACATCACCACATGATAGCGGTTATCATCAAAACAGAGTCGCCACCTAGTTTTATTTAAAACTAGGAAAACAGGTAGAGATTCTGGGTACGGGAGCCAAAAGTACGGTGAGGGGAAGGTGTTAGGCACCCCTCTCTGCCCAGCCGTGAGACTGGCCCATAGTTATTCAACATAAGACGTATAGATGCTTTGTTTAATTCCAACACATAGTCTGTTTATTTATTCCTTTAAACAGTAAGCAAAGTGAGCCAGTGCGATAAGTAAAGCATGCATCAGAAAGCAGAAAAGCAAACAAAGCTGTCCCAGGAAATCGATTACTCGGCCGGTGAATGGATGTCACGGCCGAGTAATCACACTGGTTTAATGTACCAGCCGAGGGATCGAAGCCCCGGTCGGTGTTCTTCCTAACACCAGACAGAAAGATTAACAGATAATCAAAACGCTACGGTTAGTCAAAAATACAGTAAATAAGACAAACCAGAGGCCGTTGGGCCTCACCACCTTGATCCCTCAGTTGCTTGATTGCTTTGGATTGAGTGTGATTGACTGATTGCTTGATTGAAAACCCTAGGGTTAGGGTTTGAATTCGGGGTTTGATCGCCGGATTGACGGCTGCCTTCGGGAGGTTAGGGCTTTTGAAGAGTGGGTTTGAGGGAATATTTGTACAGAGTTTCGAGGCTTGAGAGAGTGTATACTCTGATAATTTCGTGTGTTTATTTTCGGAGTCCAAAGGCCCTTTATATAGGCAATTCGTGACTCACTCCGGCCAATCAATTCACGAGATGGCAATTGCAATTGCAATGCATCTCTAACTCTACGTTGTAATCTCTGAGCGTAGCCCGAACGCATCGGGAAGGTAGTGTAATCGGATCAAACGTCTGACAGAACACGTTCCAGAGTCTGGGAAAAGGTCGATCTGGCGGCCGAGTAAAGGATATCACGGCCGAGGAATGGATGTCTCGGCCGAAGGATAGATCTTGCGGCCGAGGGATTGATCTCTCAGGGAGATTTTGCTAGCAACAGGTTGCTCGGGTGAGGAAATGATGTTAGGGCCGTGGGATCGACGTCACGGCCGACAGATGGATTCTCCTAGGCTTCTGTATTTCTTTCTGAAATGCTGTATGGCTTTGAATTGGGTCCGCTAAGTGGCTCAAAGTTCTTACCGAAAGTCCTAAGGTTCTCAAGGAAGCAATTAGCAATCACTGTATCCATTTCATCATCGGGATGGTCCCAAGGTGGGACTTGAAATAATCGTTAGGCCAAATTGGGGTGTCTACACCGCGGTAACTCCCCAGCTACCAGCACCCATCATCACCCAGCAGTCGCAGCCAAAGAAACACGTCAATAACATCAAGGAAGGAAAGAAGCGCCCGTCGAAGGTGCATGAATACGTGGCCGAGACCGCACACTTCAAAGAGCCCATCTGGTCTTTCCTTAAAGAAATTATGAGGCAACCATGGTTTGAGTGGCCAACAGGCAAGCTCGGCACAGACATCGGCCAAGCAGATCAGAACCCCAAGAAGAAATGCTCCTATCACAATGAGCTCGGCCACTATACCACAGCTTGCGCACCTTACGCAGCCCTCCTGGAATGCCTCGCAATTCAAGGACATCTCGATCAGTACATCGATCAAACAAAGACGCCCGCTCGACAAACAGGCAATCCCAACCCCAATGAATAGCGGCCACTGATCCATGTCATCCACGGGCCAGTGACGAAGGATTCCGAAACCACACTCCGGGCCAACCTCGATCGAGCCACCACATCCAAACAGATACTCTCAGTTGAAAGCGGATCCAAGCGTTAGCGACCACAAGATATACCCAAATGGACAATAACCTTTACTGAGCGCTACCTTGAAAATGTGCAAACTGCACACTCCGACGCCCTTGTGGTCACCGTCCAAATCGGGGTCCATGACGTCAAGCGCGTCCTCATCGATCAAGGAAGCTCGGCAGAGGTCATGTATTATGACCTTTTCTAGAAGTTGGATCTTCCAGAGTCAGTGTTACAACCCGTCCAAGTACCTCTTATCGGCTTCAATGGAGCACCTGTTTGGCCACTTGGCCGAATCTTTCTCCCAGTCGTCGTCGGCTCGAAAACTTTAACTGTCGAATTCATAGTCGTCAATGTGCCGAGCCCGTACAACGCCATCCTTGGCCGAACCTGGCTACATGGCATGCAAGCCATCGCTTCCACCTACCACCAGGTCGTTCGCTTTGTTGGCACCAATGGGAGGCAAGAAGATCTGCGAGGTGATCAAGTAGCCTCCAAGAAATGCTACATCTCAGCTGTCCACAACTCCACCAAAGCCAAGCAAGTGCAATGGGTTGAAGTCCCAGACATGGCCATACTTGATGACGTCGGCCAGAAGGCTGAAGACAAAGCTGAAGAAGACCTCATTTCAATGCCCATCAATGAGGATGGCTCACGTTTCTTTTTACTTGACTCTTCCCTTAGCGACGCCGAACGAGAAGAAATGTTCCAATTCCTTAAAGACAACATGGAAGTCTTTGCATGGACCCCCAATGAGATGCCGGGGGTCGACCCCAATTTTATCTGCCATTCTCTCAACATCAAGAAGGATTCAAAGTCAGTGGTACAAAAGGCTTGACGCTCGGCACCGGAGCATGCCGATGCTGTAGTTGAAGAAGTCACCCGCTTATTGGAAGCCAACGCTATCCAAGAAGTGCAATACCCAACCTGGTTATCCACCACGGTGGTCGTTAAGAAGAAAAATGGCAAATGGCGGGTCTGCGTTGATTAAACCAATCTTAACGATGCTTGTCCAAAAGATTGGTTCCCACTCCCAAAGATCGATCAACTGGTAGACGTAACAGCAAGGCACGCATGACTGAGTTTCCTAGACGCATACCATGGCTATCACCAGATAGCCATGGATCCAGAAGATATGGAAAAAACGACCTTCATCACACCACATGGCATCTTCTGCTACTGAGTCATGCCCTTCGGGCTCAAAAACTCAGGCGCCACCTTCAACCGAGCCATATTCAAAATGCTTCACGCTCAGATAGGTCACACGGTCGAAGCTTACATTGACGACCTCGTCGTCAAAAGCCAGAAGGAATACAACCACCTCCAGGAGTTAACCGAAGTATTCGAAATCCTCAAACTCCACAAGCTCCGCTCGAATCCTGAGAAATGTGCATTCGATGTAAGCGCTGGCAAATTCCTTGGCCACTTAGTCACCAGGTGTGGCATCGAAGCCGATCCCAACCAAATCAAGGCTGTTGTAGACTTGCGCCCACCAAGAACAATACGAGAAGTCCAGCGACTGACAGGCATGGCGGCGGCTCTGAACCGGTTTATCAGCAAATCCTCAGACAAGTGCCATGCATTTTTCCACGCTCTGAAGGGCAAAAGTCGATGCAGTTTTGAATGGACTCCAGATTGCAACTCTGCATTGGCCGAACTCAAAGAGTACCTGAGCTCGGCCCCACTATTGGTGAAACCAAAGGAATTCGAGACCTTGTATTTGTACCTTGTCGTCTCAGCACACACGGTAAGCTCTGCACTGGTTCGGTGAGCTGGCGCAGACGACATGCCAATCTACTTCACCAGTAAAACACTCCTCCCAGCACAAACGCGCTATCTCCCTCTGGAGAAATTAGCCCTTGCCCTCGTCTCGGCGGCAAGGAAACTACTACCGTACTTCCAGTCCCACACGATCACTGTACTAACGGAGCACCCTCTCAAGGCCCTCTTTCGGAAAACTGATCTTTCCAACAGGGTCTCCAAGTGGGCAGTTGAGTTAGCAAACTTCGACATTCATTTCAAGCCACGGACGGCAATCAGAGGGCAGATTCTCGCCGACTTCATCACCGAACTGACTCCAGAAGATACTGAGACTCTCAACACTCCCCCCACCTCAACCCGTGGCCGAGTGTGGGCTACCACAGCCCCGGGTGGATCGGGGCGGCCCGAAAAACAACACACCGCTTTTGAATCGAGTTGAAAAATTTTGAAGAGTCGCCACCCGGATTTATGGTTCGCCACCTGAGAAACCATTTTTGGTTTGAAAATGATGTATGAATTGAAAACCAGATATCACTTTTGAGGGTTCGGAAGCCACGTTACGAGGGGGAAGGGTTTTACGGCACCCCCCTCGCCCGATACGAAATCGGTCTCTACTAAATGTTTGTGGGATTTTTCAAAAGGGATTTTGTTTCATTAAACCAACTAGCAAGTATCCACAGTTATAACATGTAAGAAGTGTATGCTGGTGCATATGTACAGGGGGGGATAAAATGGCCATGCATAAAATACAAGATAACAGAAAATGGAACCCTGTTACTGGATTCACTCTCGAGCACTCGGGAGGGGTCCCGAGCGCTTGGGAGTGCTGACACTCTACCTGCAAATTTTGTTAGTACCAACAGGATATAACACTAAATTGTAAACTGAAATAAATTTAAGCACATTATAGGCTCAACAGAGGACTTAATGAACTGAGACAGAACCTCAATCTTTCAAATCATGCATCCTTGCCATTGCATGATCAGATCTACATCTTTAAAAGAGCAAATGGACACGTCTATGCATGTAGAAAGTCAGACAACACAGCAAACTGGGGGGAAAATGGATTGCAGTGGCATGCATGCTTTCCTGAGCGCTCGGGAATGGTTTCGAGCGCTTGGGAGTGGGCTGCATGTCAACTAATTTTCAAACAGGAAATAGCATTATCTTGACATGCAGAGACCCTTTGCTTTGATCTCTCCCAGAAGGAATTCTTCTTTTTTTGACCTTGGAAAACCCTATCCTTACTTGAAAACTTGGTGAAAACGTTTCTGTTTTAGGAAAACTGATTTTCTATGTCTGCATGCCACGATAGAACCATTTTATTTAAGAATGCACCTCACCCCCAGCCTGCTGTTTACCAAAATGCCATGCATGGAACTGGAAACAGTCCCGAGCGCTCGGGTGCACTCTCGAGCGCTCGAGAGTGTTTTTAGTGGGCTTTTGAGAAAAACATTTTGTGAACCCTTTGCTCTTGTTTTTACACTAAGGTCTCCCAACCATGCACCCAGTATTGAAGACTGGGACAGGCTGAGAGACCCCCCTCAGAAGGGAAAAACAGCCTCTTGTTTGAGATGGAAGTAGAAAGATTTTCTACCTTTGCTTGGAACTTTACTCCTTGACTGGCTTTGAAAAGTGAATGCAGAAGAACACAAGAAATCAGAAGCTAGGAGTGTTCTGGATTTCTTGCCTTTTCCTTGATGCTTTTGAAAACCTTTGAAGTTGGAAAAACAAGTTTGAGTTTGAAAGTCTTTGCTTTGAACAAGAGAGAGAGGGGAGGGGGGGTTTAGAGAGAGAATTTTTTGTGGTCTTCTTCTCAGCTGAAACCAGGCTATATATATAGGCAATATAACCTATAGTTTTGAAAATGAAATGGATTTGAAATAAAATATTTTTAAAGAGGAAAAATCTTCTGGCCTGATCCTCTTTGACTAAGGTTGAGTGTTGATTCAAACCTCAGCCGGCTCAAGATGGCTGTCATGATGAGTTGCATGGATAGTGGGAGATCTTATCACCCATTGGGCAGCACAACAGTCTCGAGCGCTCGGGAGTGGTCTCGAGCGCTTGGGACTTCACTCTCGAGCGCTCGGGAGTGAACCAGGCCAATGGTTTTAAAAATAGTTTTGAGCGCTTGGGACTACTTCCAAGCGCTCGGGAATGATTTCGACCATTTTATTTCCTTTTCAAATCCTTCAAGAAGCAAAGTCTCAATTGGTACGAGGCTTGTTTCAATCCAAATTCATCATCGGGGAGCCTCAGGGCCACAAATTAAGGAAATTTGAAAAGTTCAAATTGGGGTGTCTACAGTTGCCCCTCTTTGGGCGATGCTCGGCATCATGTCTGGATACGAGTGCCGTCCAAAGATTGAGACAGCCCAATTCAAAACTAAGTCAAATCCTTAATTCAAAAATCGAATGCAAGTAAGAGCACTCAATGCACGAGGTCGCGTCCTTTCGGACTGCCTACGTACCCTTTTCTGCAAGGTTCAGACCAGCGTAGTTCTTCGGGGCAAATGCAAACACGTGTAATGCATGCACAAGAAAGTGTCGACAAGACGTTGATGAGATGAATGCACAGAGGGTCCACCTGTTACTCTGTTTGGCGGACAAAACAAGGAAAAATACATCACCTGTTGGATGAAATATTTGCAAACATATTGATAGACCTAAAATAAGACTATCTTCATCGACCACGGAGCAAAAATGCTTAATCATCAAGCGCATTAACGAATGAAGTTGGTGCCGATTGCTCTATTTCGACATGGACAAATAACAGGACTGAGATTGATTTTGTAAAAAACCTCGACATTGAAATAAACAACAGAAAGTGAAATAAACAGGGAATCGAAGATTTCGGCACGGCGACCGAAAAATAGAGTCGAGCACTTGGGACCACTCCTGAGTGCTCGGGAGTGGTGTCGAGCGCTCGGGACCGCGACTGGGGCCCGCCACTCCTTCGTTTACCTTTTTCAAATCTGGGATCATACACTTACTCCCAAGTGCTCGAGAACCAGAGCGTCAACAACTTTCCTATTCTCTCCGACTCTCGACGATCTCTCTCTCACTCTCCGACCATCTCTCTCTCTCCTGAAAAACCACGGACCGATTTCAAGACCTCGAGATTTCCTCGATCCTCGGGGTGGGCAATCGTGTGCTAGGAGGTTCGAATTAAGGGGAAGAAGAAGCTACTGGAAGAAGAAGGAAGGGTAATGGCCAGCAGGGAGGACAGGGCGGCGGTGGGCGAGGCCCGCGGTGGTGCTACTACGCCTGGCGACGGCATGGCGGCGACTCCAGTCGCCGCGGCGGCGATGGGCGAGACTGGTGGCAGCGGGGTTGTGCCCAGCGACGAAGGGGTTACCAGTGGGAGCACGGCGGCAGTGGGCGGCGCTGGTGGTGACCCTTCAGTGGTAGAGGAGGCCCAGGGAAGTTCTACGGTGATTGGAGATAGCAGCGGGGGCGTGGCTGAGCCCGATGTTGGTGGGGGTCGGATCGACGGTGGCGGATATGCCGCGGGCAGCCGGGGTGGTGCCACAGGTAGTGGGGGCGGAGCCACGGGCACTCTTCCTACTCCTACTGTGGAGGAGTTGCTCGCGGCCGCAGAGCGGGCCAGAGACGAGCGACGGGTCGAGGTTAGGAGCGAGACGGTGGTGGGTGGGCGCATCGTCGCCACCCCCGCCTTGAGATCGACAGCGGTGGTACAGTGGGGAGGAGACAGCGGGATTGGGGCCTCACGCCCTATTCTCTTCGAGGAGGGGGATTTCCTGGATTCCGCGGAGCCGCGGGATATTCTAGACGCACTGGCCTTGGCCCTGAGGTCGCGGCTGTGTTGAGAGGTGCTGAGACTCCGGAGGACCGGGCCTCAGCGCTGCTGTTAGGGGCTTTGCTGAGCGGCGCGGGGGTGTCGGATGTGGGAGGACTCGGGGTTGAGGAGGAGGAGGCGGATGAGATGGAGATGGAGATGGAGGGGCCGGAGCCGGCGGTGACCGTTGAGGCGCGGGTCACCGCAGTCGATGAGGTGAAGGCCTACCTAAGAGGGGAGCGGCCCGGGTTCGCGCTTGCGACCTACGCTCCACGAGCTCACTTATTCGAGCCAGTGGGGATGGACAGTTACGTCCCTGCTCGAGTTGACTACTCCGAGGACTTGCTTCTGCGCGATTCGGATTCGCACATCTCCTCGGGTTGGACCACGGTGAGTTTCGACGGCTTTAACTCTTTGAATTCGATACATGAGTTCATTTGCAAATTACCATATTGATGTTGATGCCATTTCTTTACTCTGTTGAAACAGCGCACGACAGACGTATACGGCCACGGGGGTTCAGCCAGCTCGCTGAAGTACTTCAAGGCGCTGCCCCAGAGAGTACAGGCATTGGTGGAGGCGGCAGGCTTCAGGCCGTTCATCCAGCTGATGACGGCGGTGAGGGTCGACCGTGCCATGCTTATGGCGTTGACCGAGAGGTGGTGGGACACCACCAACACCTTCCACCTCCAGTTCGGGGAGATGACGTTGACACCTCTCGACTTCGCAGCGATCACAGGGCTGAGGGTGGGAGGAGAGCCGATCCCCTACGACTCAATCTTGGTGCTGGACGACGCAGCCTTGTGGTGGTTCCTCGGGCGGGTCCCGCGCCACAGCGGTGGGATGGCGGCGTACGGGCAGTTCATGGAGTACTGGGACCATGAGCCTGCTGATGACGAGGAGGCGGCGAGGATGGCCCGGGCGTACCTGCTACACCTATTCGGGGCTTCTCTGTACCCGAATAGGCGATCGCGAGTGCACCTCTGCTACTTAGCGGGCCTAGTCGACTTGAGGACAGTAGGGCAGTTCGATTGGGGAGGGGGTGCTCTGTGCACCCTCTACTGCTTTTTGGGGGCTGCTTCTCGTGGGGTAGGTGACACGATCGGCGGGTACTAGAGGATAGTCGAGGTACAATTTATGCTTTAGATTGCTCTTCATTGCTCATTCCTTGAAATATATGCTTGAAACTGGATTAACTTGAATTCGACCATTTGCAGCTTTGGGCTTCTGAGGTTCTCGGGATGTTCCCGCCTGAGAACACCTCCAGGGGTCAGAACTTACTTCCTCGCGGGCTAGCCTGGAGTAAGGCGTACAGGAGGGCGAAGGAACGACGAGGAGAGGTGATGACCTTCCGGCGCTGGCTGGACAACCTGACGGGCGTCACGGTATGATTTGCATTCATTCCTTTATTCTTTTCCATGCTTCCAATGTATATCCTTTTTAATGGTCCAAAATTCGAAATGCAGGTTCACTGGGATAGGTGGTCGAGGGTGGAGGCCGACTTCCTTCTGAGGAGCCGAGAGGTGACGAGGAGTAGGGTGCTGCTGGAGTGTCCCTTGGGCTGGCAGTGGTACCTGGGGGATCGGGTGACCCGACAGTCGCTCGGTTTCCCAGCCTTCGTGGTACCCGGGCCACTTCCTCCACGCGTGCAGAGGACGGAGACTTACACCAACGCCGAGCTGGTACAGTTCACAGTGCCTGACGCTGACCTGGAGAGGCACCTCCGACGTACACTGGACTACGCGGCTTACAGAGACAGGTACCTCGCCACAGACTTAGGTGTGGAGGCGGAGCTCGAGAGGCGAGTGGCTGAGGGAGGGCGAGGCCCCGGTGCTGGAGGAGAGGTTGGAGTGCGAGGCCGTGGCGGCCGGTCTGCGCGAGGTAGAGGACGAGGAGGTAGACAGCCTGTTGGCGGGCGAGGTGGTAGTCCGCCAGGCGGAGGGGAGAGTGGCACGAGGGTGCCGGAGACGGCGGAGGCTTCAGCTTCGTCTGTACTGCCGACACTGGAGTGGACCAAAGGCGTGACTGGGCCTAGTGGTGTGCGGGAGGTGATAGACGTCCCACGCCTTCCACAGCCGCCGATGCGGCTTCCTGCTCAAGTATACACGGATTTGCACTTCTTATGCTTTGAATGATTCATGCTTGCACAATTCTGACTTTTGAACATTACAGGTACCGCGAGAGTGGGCTGAGACGGCCATAATGCTGATGGTGGGAATGCGCCATTTGCTGAAGGGTTGTGCGAGAGGGAGGGTCCTGCAGACTAGACCTACTCCCGATCCTGTTTCTCCTGCTGCTCTACAGGTATGAAAAATGCATGCATGTATAGTATTTCAATGAATCAATTGAGTTTCAAACATGTATAGAATGATTGCATGTTTGTGATATGCAGGTGTGTGGGCACACGCCCCAAAAAATCCCTAAATTTTAGTCTGTAAAAATTCTGGGTGCGCCCTTCTCGCGGAAAGCGCGGCGAAACGCTTCGCAGATCAGAGAGTCGCCACTCGGGTTTTGCGGAAAGTACCCAAGAAATCGTGTTTTCGAAAACATTTGGATTACGCTTGTTTGAATTTGAAAAAAAGGCTTGTAGACTGGACCGTCGTCACCTTCGATATCTGAGGTTCGGGAGCCAGGTTACAAGAGGGGAAGGATTTTATGGCACCCCCTCTCGCCCAATCCGGGGATCGGTCTCTACTCAGGCATTTTGTAAAAACGTTTACTTTTCTCTCTCATTTGATCATTTTTAGCCAGTTAGGGCGGGGGAACAGTTAATGGGGATTAAAACTGTAACACGTTTGCATTTATGTACAAAAATATGATGAAAATGTTTGATGGTTGATCTAAAGCACGTATAATAGATTGAGAACAAGTTCCTGTGAGTGTTTGGAACAAACTGGAACACACTGACCTAGGTGATGCACCCAGGACCGAGCCTATATGCACTGGCCAAGTCACTGCATGTAGTCATGACCTGCGTGCGCCACACCAGATCTGGCGTGTGTTGGTAAGCCCAAACTCACAGCTCTTGCAAACAACCCTCTGGGCTCTGGAATGGACTAGTGCACACCCAGGACAAACCACGCAGTTTATAAAGACAATAAAATATAGTTACAGACAGATCAAGGGCTTAAAAGCCACCAAATGGATAAATAACCCCTTAAACAGTGAGGGGAGAAAGATGAAAGGCCTGGATGGAAGATCCATGCAAGGGCCAAACCACTGGGACTTGGACCACTACCGTACGCCCGTGGAGTATAGCCGTACGCCAGTGAGCCTTTTGTCCCAATGCTTTGGCTTTGCATCACCTGGGCTCTGGAGCATGACCAGAATGATCCCAGAGGCCCTACTAAACATGATGAGGATATTTTCAGGCACTTACTGTCGAGCGCTGTTCTCTTGACACGTGTCAAGAGGTGACCTGCTCGGTCAGACATCTGTCGCTCGGTCGTATTCAAGTCGCTCGGTCAGACTTCTCCAACCTCGCTGGGACGACAGGATGAACACTGACTAGGTCAATACGGTTACACCCGCCGGTATCTTCGGACGTGGAGGGGGTAACCCCACATCCCCTGGATTCATGGACTATGGGGCCATGTCTCCCACGTCCGCCACTCACTCCAGTTCCGACGGGAGTCCCCCTCCCCACTCCGAGGAACTTCAACCGCTGTCGTGGCCCACGATCTACCACCTTCGTGCCTCTCGCAGGGACACGAACCACCTTGCCTATAAATGGGCAGCCCGTCCAGAGGTTTAAGGTACGCACTCAATTCTATCCACAGAACACACATAATTCAACCCCTGCAAACTCTTACTAACTTAGCCATCGGAGGGTCCACGACTGGTGACACCCCCAGTCCTCAGACGCTGTTTTGCAGGAACTCCTCGAAGACGGAGCTCGGATTGACTGTCCAGTTTCAGGCATCAACAGTTTGGCGCTGTCTGTGGGAAACAACGAGTTTTCTACTTCATAAATTCAACTGTTTCAAAATCCTTTAGAATGGTCAACACGAGAGCCGGAAGCCAACGAAACGGTCCAGATGGAGAAGATCGTGGTAACCCTCTCCAGGAGCAGGTTAATCAACTCACTCAGATGGTTAATCAGCTCCGGGAGCAGAACGCGGAGCTTCTCCAACGCCTCCCTCAACCAACTCCCCCTAACGAAGAGCGGGAGGCGAGCGGAGACTCACCAGAGATTCAGGGCACCCATCACGGTGGGGATCCCTCCGACACAGCTGCTCATCGCCAGTCCATGGCGGCTGGCGATAATAGCTTCGTCGCCCTCCGACACAGGAATGCTCCCAACTCTGGGTCATCATTGGCTCAGGGGGCTGCGTTCAAGGAGCTACAGGAGAAGATGGACCAGGTGCTGAAGCAAATTAATGACCGAGGGGCCAGGACTGTGGAGAATCTGGATCAGAAGACCAATCTCCCTTTCACGGCCGAAGTCACTATTTACCCACTTCCTCAAAAGTTCAGGCTCCCATCGCTTGAGCCTTTCGATGGATTGGGTGACCCCCTCGACCATCTGGAGACATACAAGGCCTTCATGACGTTGCACGCTTGCCCGAACCAGATCATGTGTCGAGCCTTCCCCACTACTTTGAAAGGCTCGGCCAGAGTTTGGTTTGGGAAGCTCAAACCTGGCTCAATTGGGACATTCGATGAATTGAGCAAGCTGTTCATCGAGCACTTCTACAGCAGGCGGCGTCAGCACAAACCAGCCACCTACCTCCTCAACGTCAAATAGAAGGAAGGAGAATCGCTCTGCAACTACCTGAAGCGCTTCAATAACGAGGCACTCTTAATTGACGAGGTAGATGACAAAGTGGCTCTCACTACTTTTATTGGTGGACTCCAGCCTACCAAGTTTTTCGAGTCTGTCTCGGAAAAGCCGCCGTCTAGCATGGCGGAATTAATGAACAAGGCTCAGAAGCACATCAATGCTGAGGAAGCGATGGCCGCTCGGTGACAATCGGAAGAGGCGTCAGGCAACGGCAAGCGGAGGCATGAAGCAGAACAGCCCAAAACCCAGAAGGAAGTCAAACCTGAGAAGAAACCAAGAGGGGAGGACCGTCCATGTGCTCGAGGACGTTTCGAGCGGTTCACCCCACTAAACGCGACTCCCGAGCAGGTGCTGGTCCACCTAATCAATGACCCAGAACTCCGCTGGCCCAAGGCAATGAAACCAGGGGTTCCCAGAGACCGAAGCAAGTACTGCCGCTTTCACAGGGATCATGGGCACGACACCTCCGACTGTATCGAGCTCAAGAAACAGATTGGGAATCTGATCCAACGTGGTCGCTTGCGGAGGTTCATTCAGGACAAGCCCGAGCCATCCGCTCGGCCCCAGCACCAGGAAAGAAGAGAAGACCGTAACCCTCGCGCCAACCCGGAACCGCGCAGAGCACTTGGAGAAATCCACACCATCTCTGGCGGGTATGCCAGAGGCGGCGAGTCCAACACTTCCAGGCGTGCTCACGCCCGTAGGTTGCGGTCGGCAGAGGTCCTTCTCACTGAGAGGCCCTGGAAAGAGAGAAGAATGGAAGAGCAAACCATCAGTTTTCACGCCAGCGACTCTACAGGTGTCCAGCATCCTCACGATGATCCGCTAGTGATCACCGTCACTATCGGGAAGTACAAAACCAGCAGGGTCCTTGTCGACAACGGGAGCTCTGCAGACATTCTCTTCTCCAGAGCTTTCAACCAAATGGGGATCCCAAAGGACAAGTTACAGCTTGTCCGATCCCCACTGGTTGGGTTCTCCGGCGAAAAGGTTCAACCCATGGGGACGATTGACCTCCCGGTCACCATGGGGGCTGAGCCATGCCAGGTTGTGAAAATGGTGAAGTTCCTCGTGGTGGATTGCCCTTCGGCCTACAACGTGATTCTCGGACGCACGGCCCTTAACAGCATGAAGGCGGTTACCTCCACATACCACCTGGTGATCAAGTTTCCAACCGAGAATGGCGTAGGGACTTAGAAGGGAGACCAAGCCTCAGCACGTGAATGCTACGTCGCAACCCTCAAAGAGAAACGTTCACAAGAAACCTTCGTAGTGGATGCACTTGAAGTCTGAGACGAAAGAGAGGAGATCCACGCGGAGCCTGTGGAAAAACTGGATAAAGTCGATGTGGGAGAAGGCCGGAATCTTCAGATTGGCTCACTGCTTCCCCCTCAACTGAGGGAGCAGTTGGTCACCTTCCTGAAAGACAATAAGGATGTCTTCGCCTGGTCTCATGCGGACCTGACAAGGATCGATCCTGAGGTAATGACCCACCACCTGAACGTGGATCCTACCTTCAAGCCCGTAAAACAAAAACCAAGAATCTTTGGAAAAGAGAGGAGCGATGCCGTCCTGGAGGAAATTCAGAAGTTGATCGATGCTGGATTCGTTCAGGAGGTGCAATATCCTGACTGGCTGGCCAACGTGGTGCTAGTCAAGAAGGCGAATGGCAACTGGCGCATGTGTGTGGACTTTAAAGACCTGAACAAGGCCTGCCCGAAGGACAGTTACCCACTCCCCAAGATTGACCAACTGGTTGATTCAACAGCAGGACATGAACTCTTGAGTTTCATGGACGCTTTCTCTAGATACAATCAGATCCTGATGCACCCGGCCGACCGAGAAGGTACGTCTTTCATTACCGAGCGAGGGCTATTCTGTTACCGGGTTATGCCTTTCGGACTAAAGAATGCATGAGCAACCTACCAACGGTTGGTCAACCAGATGTTCGCCGGGCAAATTGGCCGGAATATGGAGGTATACGTGGATGACATGCTTACTAAAAGCAAGTTAGCCTGCGATCACCCAACCGACTTGGCTGAAACCTTCCAAATCCTCAGAAAGTTTGATATGAAGCTTAATCCAACCAAGTGCGCATTCGGAGTAGGGGCAGGAAAATTCCTCGGGTTCATGGTTAGCCAAAGAGGAATCGAAGCCAATCCCGAGAAGGTTCAAGTGGTGATCGACATGCAAGCACCCAGGGCAATCAAAGAGGTTCAGTGCCTTACAGGGCGAGTAGCAGCGCTCAACCAGTTTGTCTGTCGGTCAACAGATAAGTGCCTCCCCTTCTTCAAAACTCTGCGGAAAGCTTTCGAGTGGACTGAAGAGTGCGAAGAGGCGTTTGCACGCCTAAAGGCCTACCTCAGCTCTCCTCCTTTGCTTTCCCAGGCTATTTCAGGAGAGCAGCTTTACCTGTACTTGGCGGTCTCCCCAAACGCGGTCAGCTCAGCTCTATTCAGGGAGGAGCGGGGTATTCAGAAGCCAGTATTCTATGTTAGCAGAGCTTTCCGCGGCCCTGAAGTCAAGTACCCACTCATTGAACAACTAGCCTTTGCTTTGGTTATCTCGGCGAGAAGTTTGCGCCCTTATTTTTGTTCGCACACCATTGTGGTACTGACCGACCGACCGCTCAAGCAAGTGCTTCAAAAGCCTGAGTTGTCCGGCCGGCTCATCCAGTGGTCTGTCGAGCTCAGTGAGTTCGATATTGTATACCAACCGCGCAAGGCAAGGAAGGGACAGGTCATGGCAGATTTCCTGGCAGAATTCACTAACCCGTTACAGGATGAAGATGATGTGACCAAAACAAAGGGACAAGACGTGGAATGCTGGACAATCCACGCAGACGGCTCGTCCAACAAGGCCGCAAGCGGCGCTGGAATTGTGCTTATCTCACCACTCGGTGAGCAGATGGAATATGTGCTACAGTTCAGATTCAACGCAACCAACAACGAGGCCGAGTACGAAGCAGTCGCTGTTGGGTTGCTACTATGCTCACAGATGGGAGCTAAAGTGGTCAAAGTCCTCAGCGACTCCCAATTAGTGATCCATTAGTCCAACGGGGAAGCTGAGGCCAAAAACGAGAAGATGAAGAAGTACTCAGAGCTAGTCGCCAAGATTCGAGCAACCTTCGAGAAGGTGACTTTCTTACAGGTCCCACGTGAAGAAAACCAAAAGGCGGACTCCTTGGCTCGCCTGGCAAGTGCTCCTGACGAACACTCACTTGCCGAACACTTGGGGCCCATGACTGCTCTCCAGTACCTTGCAGAGCCAAGTATCAATGACCAAAAACCCGAGGAGGTCCAGGTTATCGATTCCCATGCTGAATGGGCGGAATCCATCATTAAATTCCTCCAGGATGGGGAACTTCCCTCGGACAGAAGGGAAGCGAAGAAGCTCAGGTACCGGTCTGCAAGATACTTCCTCCAGGATGGCACCCTCTACAAAAGAGGCTACACCTACCCTTATCTCAGGTGTGTCTCAGATGTGGAGGGTCAATTCATTCTGAGGGAGATTCATGAAGGAATCTGCGGCAACCATTCCGGGGGCCGAGCGCTGGTATTCAAAGCACTCCGAGCGGGCTATTACTGGCTCACCATGAAGGCCGACTCCAACAACTTCGTGCGCCGATGCGACAAGTGTCAACGCTTCGCTAACATTCCCCATCAGCCTCCAGAGCCACTCACGCCCATCGATAACCCTTGGCCGTTCGCGCAATGGGGGATCGACATCATTGGCCCCTTCAAGTTAGGGCCAGGGCAGCACAAGTTTGCCATAGTCGCAATCGACTATTTCACTAAGTGGGTGGAGGCAAAGCCGCTCGCCAAAATCACTCAAGAGGCAGCAAGAGATTTTGTTTGGAAGCACATTGTTTGCAGGTTCGGGATTCCCCATGCCATCGTCTCGGACAACGGCAAGCAATTCGACAATGAGATGATGCGAGATTTCTGGGAGCAGTTCAACACCAAGTGCAAATACGCAACTCCTGGTCACCCTCAGGCCAATGGGCAGGCAGAAGTCACCAACCGCACCCTTCTTGGCATCATCAAAACCAGGTTGGACGATGCCAAAGGGTTATGGGCAGGAATGTTACTAAGCACCCTCTGGGCATACCACACCATTGTACGCACCCCAACGGGACAAACTCCCTTCCAGATGGCTTTCGGCTCCGAAGCGGTCATCCCAGTTGAGGTCGCTATCCCAAGCTACAGGGTCCAACACTACAATGCAGAGCAGAACGACAAGGCCCTCAGCCTAAACCTCGACTTGCTCGAGGAAACCAGGCGAGCGGCCGCAGTCAGGGTGGCCGCATACCAACAGAAGGCAAAGCTTTATTTCGACAAAAAGGTCAAACATAGAGCTTTCCAAGTAGGTGATCTGGTCTTAAAGAAGGTGCTGGAGAAGAAGAAGCTAGGTAAGCTGAATCCGAAGTGGGAAGGCCCTTTCCAGGTCCAAAAAATCATCAAGCCCGGGGTATACCAACTGGTTACCATGACTGGTTGGAAACTCCCTCACCCGTGGAACGCGGACAATCTGAAGATTTATTATCAGTAAAGTCCAAGTTATTTTTGCTTTCAATTTGTTTCTTGGCCCTCGTACAGTTGGGTCCAATGCTGTTACCTTTTTAGGCTACACGCCTCTATCCCTATCTCATTCGATGAGTTTCTAGATGATCGATCTGTAATCTCTCTTAAGTTCATCAATGGGAATATCCTCGTCTTTCTTTTCCAAAAAAGACTGTCTCAAGAGTGCTTTCGTAAGATTGCCCCGGTAAACCACAAGTGGATAAATAAAGCGGCTTGAAGAGACTAACATGGCCCTCTTCGGTCGGCCAGCGAGTTAACCCGCTCTCCTGGCAGGACGGCACTCGTCCATAAATAAAGCGGCTTGAAGAGACTAACATGGCCCTCTTCGATCGGCCAGCGAGTTAACCCGCTCTCCTGGCAGGACGGCACTCGTCCATAAATAAAGCGACTTGAAGAGACTAACATGGCCCTCTTCGGTCGGCCAGCGAGTTAACCCGCTCTCTTGGCAGGACGGCACTCGTCCATAAATAAAGCGACTTGAAGAGACTAACATGGCCCTCTTCGGTCGGCCAGCGAGTTAACCCGCTCTCCTGGCAAGACGGCACTCGTCCATAAATAAAGCGCCTTGAAGAGACTAACATGGCCCCCTTCGGTCGGCCAACGAGTCAACCAGCAGACTTTTTCCAAATAGGCGGACTATAGATCTGGCCAAAATAGCATGCAATATTTCCTCGCAAGCATCTCAAGGGGTGAACGGTACCACTTCACTGTCATCTAATTTACGTTTGGATTTTATGCATCGGCAACCCTTTTGTGCTTTCATATGATCATTCATAAAGAGATTTAGGCATCCCTCGCTGGTCTACATAGTCAATATGTTCCGTTACTATTGAAGTTCATAGTCAGGGCACTATTTTCTCAAAACACCTTGCACAAAAAGAAAATTTTCATTAACTGAAGCCCCCTCTTTTAATTTGGGAGGAGGGGGAAGACTCCCATTAAAAAAAAAAAAAAAGATGAGGCCCCAGGGAGACGGCGAGAAACCACTAAGGTGGCCCATCCTCGCGTCCTCTCTTGGCCTCGTGGGAGGAAGACGGTGACCCCTCGGGGGAAGTCACCATTCCCCGCGGGGGAGATGGCGTCTCCGGCCGGGGACCATGAAGGGGGTTCCAGCCTGTGATCAGCAGCAGCCGGACCACCTTCTCCGCGTTCCGCACCGTGTCCTCCATCACCTCCACCCTCGCCGATAGCCCTTCTACGGCCATCGTTAATCCTTGCACCTGCTGCAGAGGTTCTCCAGTATTTGCTGCCATCATTCGACATTCTTCAGGCTTTCCTTTCTCTCGTTCCCTCTTAAATGAAAAGTTTTGTGGGGGAGAAGGGGTACCAAGGGTCTGTTTTTATAGAGAAAAAGATCAAAGAAAAAGATCAACCGACTCTGTTTTTGAAAATTTTGAATGTTCAAAGTAATTACTAACTGCCTAAATGGCGGTAGAAGTGCAAGTGTTGTTAAAATTCCTTGGAAAACTTAACCGCTTTAAATGTCTAGCCGGAATGTTCTCCTCGTTTGGCGAGATATGCTCTTGCCAACTGCCAGCACGTGTACGATTACTCGCTCGCCACAATCGTTGCTACTCACTTGTTCGTTTGCTCTGCCCGAGTATATAGGGCAACCTGCATTAGCTAGGTGCATCTCACATGATTATTCTCCTCCCTGCATAAAGCATGCAATCAGTAATCAAGTTTAATGATTCAATGAGGCCTTCCAGTCTATCAGCAAAATTATCCAGTGCCCCCGTGGGGGTTCGCTCGGCCTGACAGGCGTACTCGCTCAAACACATGTTTATCCGCTCGACTTTCGACGGATCATTCAGTGTGACAATCCACCCAAAACTCTCTTGGGGCGGAATCAAAGACAGGCGACAGATGGAACAGATAAACAAATGCAATGTACTAGCATTGGTAGAGCAATGGTTATGCCCCCGAAGGGGCAGACTCCGTTCTCCATCTTGGAATTAAGAACAAGAAAACAGTGTTATGCCTGATTATACGGTGGTACGAACAGTGTTGTGCCTGATTATACGGTGGTCCGAGCAGTGTTATGCCTAATTATACGGTGGTACGAGTTTTCCAGTTGTGAAAATGAAACAAGCTACATCAAAACAAAAACACAGGAGATCAGAGCACAGAGGGCAGCCAGGCTCTACTCTGGGCGTCGTCATCTTTGTCATCACCTCCACTGCCACCCACTTCAGTGTTCTCCACGTCGGACGGAGGCTCAGGCTTCAGTTCGCTCAAGTCAAGGTCGGTGTACTTGGCCTTCACACGCTTAATGGCCTGCTCGAAGCCACCTGAAAAGTACAGCATTAGCTCGCCAGCGCATTCGTCAGAGGCCTTGTACTCTTCAACCACCTGGGCCGTGGTGGCCCTCGCCTGGCCAAGGTCGCTTTGAAGCTTCAAGATCATGGTGGATTGCCGGGTGGTGGTGTTCTCGGACGCTTGCTTCAGTGCTCTCAACTCCTCTTCTCTCCCCGATAGGGCCTCCCTCGAGTTCTTCAGATCTACCTCAGACTTCTCTTGGATTTCTTTGGCCGCTTGACGCAGCCGCTCCACCTCCTCTCTCGCTCGGCGGGCCTCTTCCACAGCCTGCTGCAATGCTGAAGGGCAACCAGAATGAGTCTTCTCTAGCTGCTCCAAGGAGTTACGACACTCCAGGGCTTGGCGCATGACACCATGAAGCCTTAGCTCTCGGTCGGCCAGCCTCCTGGCAACGACTACCCCTTCAGCAATGGCCTACAAATAACGAATATAGGGACAGTCATTAGGCATCGAGGGGTGTCGTCACAAGAACAGGTATTGAAAAGCAACACTTACCCTGCTCAGATGCAGCTCGAAGTTCCTCAGCAGCTTCTCCGCCGGCATCGAAGCGAGACCGTCGTAGGCAGGCTGGGCGAAGGCATTTAACGCTCGGTGGCTAGCAGACGGGTCCGACAGAATGCTCCCTTTAACTGGGACTGTCGCATAGTCGTTCGTCGCTGGGTATATCAGCCCAGCCATGCTCGCCATCTCTGCTTCTGTCCACGGGGCTGCAGGGGCAGGAGGGAATGTTTGGAATGCAACCTTCTTCGGAGGATTCGGGTCCTTCGTCGTTGGAGAGGCCGCCGCTCTTTCTTGCTTTTCCTTTGTTCGCTCGGCTCGGGGAGCTCACTTTCTTTCACGAGGGACTTTATCACCCGGCCGATCGAAGTATCGGGGTCCGCCATCTCCGCAACAAGGGTTTCCTCCTCCTTCTCAGTTATCTCTGCGATCCTCTTTCTTTTCTTCTTGCCCAGGGCCCTCAGGGCTGACCCGCCGGTAGCCTCAAGCGTTTTTTCCTAGATCTCTTTGCCAATCCTTAGACGAGGAAGTCTGGTGGAATCTACTGGTGGGGGATTCGTTGGGATAGCCGCTCGGGCCCTCATCTGGGTGTAAGCCACCTTGTCGAACGGCTTGATATCTGGAAATGGGAACACAATTAGAGCAATAATCAAAAAATGGGTAGAACATGGTCAAAGGCAGATAAGGAGAAGGGATTAAACGTTACCCGCAGGATTTGGCCCCAGCAGGTGGTCGAATAGCTTCTGAGGGTTTACCAGCTCTTCAAAAGGGATTTTCTCTTTCCGCATGGCCACAATCAGTCCGTCGATGTCTGGGTTGGGGTTTTCCACCCGCCGGAAGTCACTCGACTCAAGGTCTCCCCACACTGTCTGGATCCCTGGGGTGTTGGGACCAACCACTTCATCAATTTGATACTCCCATCCTTCTCCAGAAATAAAGAAAAACTTCTCTTTCCATTTTTTGACAGACGAGGGGTACCCAAACACAATCTGACGACCGTCAAGTAACTGGAAGTACCAAAAGCCCGCATCTCCCACCTTCGGGGTATAGCAGTAGAAGAAATCATCAATCGTCATGGGGCGGCCTCGGCACCCAGTGCCTCGAACATCATGAACGCCCCAAAGAAGATGTTCCAAGCATTTGGCATAAGCTGCCCAGGAGCAAGCTTCATGCGGCTCAGTAGCTCTCGAACGATCCGTGGAAAAGGGACTCGCAGCCCAGCAAAGAAGGCGTGCTCGTAGACACACACCTCGCCCTCCACGAAGGAGCAAGCCCTCTCTTCCGGACGGGCCGCTCGTAGGGTCACAGAATCTGGGATCTGGTAGGCCGCTCTGATCGTCCCCGGGTCCTCCTCGTAAATCACGCTCACAAGCGTCTCAGCCCTAAAGGACGGGACCTTGACGACGGTGTCCACATCGATAACGTTGGTAGGGGCGGTCTCCTCCATTTCAGGTGTAAAGGAATCGGAAGTGAGACTGGAAAGATCTCTCACAAGGTGCAGGAATGGCTCTTGGCTGGTGTACGAGTGGAGAAGGGGATTTAGGGCTTGTCGCTCAAGACGGAATCGTGACAACTGGTTCCACACACGAAGAGCACCAAATAACTCCTTTAATCAGTAATGTGGAACAACTGGCTCAATCATTTGTAGGGGGAAATCAACCTCGGGTATCTGGTCACCCAGATTGGCGTCTGCTTCTGGATCTAGTGTTGCGAATCGACTTGGGGGGCAGGAAACAAGAGGTGCTGGGGAATAGCTGCATAATTGTACTTATACCCTTCCTTGGGCTCGAGAATCAAGGGAAATCCTTTGACTCCTCAACCGTCCGATCGTGAACGAGCAAGATCTGTCACTAGGTCCCCAACCGCAACCGTCCTCGTATCTCGGGAATTTCGAAATTTGGAGATCCCAACTTCACGTGGGGTGTGTATTTGGCGGTTACTCATCATTATCCTCGGGTAAAGGGAGATCTCTTTCCCTCGCATTAACTACCTCGAGCACCGCGTCGACAAGCAGAGCAATTATCCCCAGCGTCGAGGCTCGCTCTGCTTGACTTGGGAATGGGGGGCAACTGATGAGGATATTTTTAGGCACTTACTGTCGAGCGTTGTTCTCTTGACATGTGTCAAGAGGTGACCTGCTCGGTCAGACATCTGTCGCTCGGTCGTATTCAAGTCGCTCGGTCAGACTTCTCCAACCTCGCTGGGACGACAGGATGAACACTGACTAGGTCAATACGGTTACACCCGCCGGTATCTTCGGACGTGGAGGGGGTAACCCCACGTCCCCTGGATTCATGGACTACGGGGCCATGTCTCCCACGTCCGCCACTCACTCCAGTTCCGACGGGAGTCCCCCTCCCCACTCCGAGGAACTTCAACCGCTGTCGTGGCCCACGATCTACCACCTTCGTGCCCCTCGCAGGGACACGAACCACCTTGCCTATAAATGGGCAGCCCGTCCAGAGGTTTAAGGTACGCACTCAATTCTATCCACAGAAGACACAGAATTCTACCCCTGCATACTCTTACTAACTTAGCCTTCGGAGGGTCCACGATTGGCGACACCCCCAGTTCTCGGACGCTGTTTTGCAGGAACTCCTCGAAGACGGAGCTCGGATTGACCGTCCAGTTTCAGGCATAAACAAAACATAAATACAGATGGAAGAGAAAGCAGCTCTAAGTACAGAAAGCTATAAACTGATTTTTATCATGCATCAGGGTGATCAGAGTAAAAATAAAGCATAAGAAAGATGATCGGCGATCCCCACACCAGTTTTACCATACAGCCATGACTGGCGTATGGTACAAACAACTGGCGTGCGCCACCTGATCATCCCATACGGTTTTGAAACCTTGCCAGCATTAGGGCCAGGACTAGTATAGATTACCAGCCTTGACCCTGCTAGCCCCCCTCAGGGGTCAGAACAGATAACAGAAGCTAAAGGTGATATACCTTTGCTTGTGAGTTTTTGGAAAGAACTTGAACTTGAACTTGGGGTTTGGAGGTTTGAGAGGTGAGTTTAAGGTAAGTTATGGACTCCTTGCCTTATCTCTCAATGAATAAAAGAAAAGCAAGAAGAATAAGAGAGAGGAAGAAAACCAAAGTTTTGACCTCTTAATGGCGCTAACCCCTTGCAAATGAATGCAAGGGGGGTATTTATGGAGAAGGGGCTGACTGAGATCAGTTGGCCCTTAAGGCTTGTTTGGTGGTTAAGGAAAGGAGGGAGTCTCCCATGCATTTAATGCATGGGACTTGGGTTGAAAGGTGATGTAGGAGTGGAGGGAACAGGAGGACGGCATCAGCCATCAGAGGACTGCTGGCAGACGCCAGGTGGCACCAAAACTCCCGCGTGTTCGGCTGAAATAAAGTTGATTTGATTGGCACTGACTGGCGTACGCACCTTGTTAAGTGGCGTGCGCCAGTAACCGGGGACGACTGACACGTGGCGGTGCTTCCAGCGCATGCTAGTCCTTCACCAGCGTACTCCAGTAGGGTTTTGCTGAGGCCATTTGGTTCTGGCTTGAAGGTTTCGACAAAGGGTTTGGATGAGGTTCAGGACGCTCAAAGCTCAAACTCTTTAACAAACTCGGTATGTTCTTGACCTTAATCATCATTGGGGAATCAAACACCGCAAGTAAACTAATCTGGACAGTCCAGAATAGGGTGTCTACAGTAGCCCCCCTTTGACGGCACTTAGAGCACCATCGATTTGGTGTAAGTAACGTCAAAGGTTTTCTAGACACCCACCCAGGCCATCCAGAGCAGAACGTACGAGTTCAATGATAGATGAATAATTTAAAGAACCTGATTGATTGGATTGATGGAGTGGATAGACCGCTGTTGCTGAGAATATTGATACGCAAGGATAGGTTGATGCTGACCTTGACCTTTGATAGCCCGATCTGGGTGAGACTCAGCTGGGGAAGATAAGCCGTGGATCGGCTCCGTTGGGAAAGATACAGACATACGGACGGACCGTCGTTGATGGAAGTTTGACGAGCAGATCGTCGTTGATTTGAGATGGACAGGACCGGCTGTCTCGGAGTGCGAACTCTCCTGGGGAATAATCCATTGAAAGCAACTCCCGGTTACTTGTTTGATTTGAGATTGGACGGATAGATCGTCGTTGATTTGATATTGGACGGATAGATCGCCGTTGATTTGAAGTTGGACGGATAGATCGTCGTTGATTTGAGATTGGACGGATAGATCATCGTTGATTTGAGATTGGACGGATAGATCGTCGTTGACTTGATATTGGACGAGTTCTGCTTGGGGAGTGACCATTCTAGGTGATAACATGATTTTGCTGACCACGGGCCTCGATTTTGGTCATGGGCCGCGATTTGGGCCTCGGGCCCAGAATATACTGGCGTACGCTGATAATTTGTGGCGTACGCTGGTGATGCTGCAATACCCGAACACAGATCCGGCCCAACACTGTTCCTCGTCGTATAAACTTCTGAGACACGAATGAAACCGCCATACTCCGTTTCAAAACTTCTCAAACTCTCTCAAATCCTTCAAATCCCACTCCGATTCTTCCCATCTCCTTCAATCCCACGAATTCAAACACATCCATGGCAGAACCAGGTGATGACAGGAGCGGCAATGGCGGCGGCGGTGACGATCAGTTGAGGGTGGAGTTGAGCGAGGCCGAGAGGCCACTGGCCGACGATCAACCTGCTGTGGGGGCTTCGCCGAGTATTGGTGCAGAGACCACAGGGCGAGACGAGGGCGGCGATGGCCGTTTTCAGGAGGCGGGTGACGGCGACGAGCGGCGTACGCCGGTGGAGGAGGGGCGTACGCCGGTGGCTTTAGGACCAGCGAGTCTACAGGTTTGACGGTTAGACCCACGGAGCGGGGTGGAGGCTTTGATAGTGACCGGTAGTGGTTCGGCTGGAGCCGGCGGCAACGGTGGCAGTGGTGGTGTTGGTGAGGACTGACCGGGGTTGCCCCCGAGAGGTTCGGATAGAGGGAAGGATCCCGTAGGGGAGGAGGAGGCTCCGAGGGTGGCTCATGTAGAGCGGGTTGAGTTCGTGGTGCCCGCGGGTTCGTCTAGTCACGAGCCGATCATGAGCCGTGACTTGGCGGAGTTTGTGGGTGAGTCTGAGCTTGCTCAGCTCATGAGAGAGAGCCCTGCAGTGGTCGCGGCAGTTTTGGAGGCCCGCGAGGAGAGGCTGAGGGAGATAGCCCGGTCTGACGAGGAGGAGAAACTGAGGCGAGAGGCAGAGGCGGCGGAGAGGGACCAGAGGGAGTTGGAGCGAGAGACTGAGGAGGCCGAGAGGGAGAAGGAGGAGGGACCCGGGGCGTACGAGGTGGCAGTGGACTTAGCAGAGACCAGGCGGAAGGCCACTCGTGCCCGGTTCGAGTCTGAGGCGTTTGTTCCTCCGGAGCCGCACGTGTTTGTTCCGTCAGGTGCTGAGAGCTACGTCCCTCGCCAGAGGGACTACGACGAGGAGTTGGTGTTGAGAGACTCTGAGCGGCACTTGTCCAGGGGCTGGACTCAGGTATATCTTTAAACTTTACTTTAGTCTCCACTTCGTACTTGCCGTAGTTATGTATACTTTATTGTTGAACTACCAAACCTGTAATGCATGACACTTGATCCTTTGTACTTGATTCACTGTAGAGTTGGTGATACTTTGACCCAAAATAGATAGAATTGCCCATATGACGCTTCGACTTTAGAACCCGACCGTAGAATGCCCGTAGATAACGGAGATCGACGGGTAGTATGCCATATAGCTTGATTTGACTAATAAGGTGCCTTGAAACTTGATAATCGACTGAATGAAATGCCCTTGATGCTCTGATAATTTGAATTGACCAATAAGATGCCATATGGCTTGACTCGACTTTGTAGAATGCCATTGAATCCTAATAATCGACTGAATAAATGCCCTTGATGCTCTGATAGCTTGAATCGACTGATAGGATGCCTGGTATTTTGATTCAACTTTGTAGAATGCCATTGAATCCCAATAATCGACTGAATAGATGCCTTTGATGCTCTGATAGCTTGAATCGACTGATAGGATACCTGGTAGCTTGATTCGACTTTGTAGAATGCCATTGAATCCCAATAATCGACTGAATAGATGCCTTTGATGCTCTGTTAGCTTGAATCGACTGATAGGATACCTGGTAGCTTGATTCGACTTTCATTGTGTTTGAACTGCCTTACTGATAGTTTCCTTTCGTTTTGGTTGCTGTGATGTGTAGAGAGGAGTGGTTAGTTCCCGGGGGCATGGCGGCCCAGCGCACTCGCTCGAGTTGTACTTGAGTTTGCCTGTGGGGACACGAGAGCTGGTGGACGCGGCGGGGTTTGGCCTGTTTATCCCCATGCTGATAGCGGTGAGGAACGACCACGCCGTACTGTCTGCCCTGGCTGAGAGGTGGTGGGACACGTCGAACTCCTTCCACTTCCCGATCGGGGAGATGACGGTGACTCTGGCAGACTTTGCGGCCATCACGGGCCTGAGGGTAGGAGGTGACCCGATCCCGTTTGACTTGGGGATCCATGGGGACACTGAGGCGCTGAGGTGGTTTTTGGGCATGGTGCCTGCAGGGAACTCAGAGATGGTCTCGCATGACCAGTTCGCGAAGCACCTGGTGAAGAGGGTTCCGGAGATAGAGTTGGCAGGAGAGCGGGTCTCTGAGCTGGAGTTGGCGCAGCTAGCGAGGGTGTACCTGCTGTACTTGTTCGGGGCTACTCTGTACCCGAACAAGAGGTCTACGGTCCACTTGTCCTACCTGCCGGCCCTTCTGGACTTGAGGTCGGCTTCTCGGTTTGACTGGGGAGGAGCGGCCTTGGGCGCGTGCTACGGGTTTATGGGCGAGTTTTCGAGGGGGAGGAAGGCAGCAGCTGGGTGCTGGAGAGTGTGGGAGGTAAGAAACCAATGTTGTCTTTCAATTCCGTTCCATACTTGCGCTTTACCTTGCATATACTGTGTTTCTGATGCCTTGATTGTTTGATCATTTGAAAACCTTGCAGCTGTGGGCTTACGAGGTGCTGAGGATGTACCCTCTGGAGAACAGGAGTCCGGACTTGAGGGTGCTTCCTCGGGCGATGGTCTGGGGGCCGCTCCGTGTCGGGAAGAAGAAGTCGGCGGAGACGCTTTCCGGTTTCAGGCTATACCTTGACCACTTGACCGGTTCTTAGGTAAGGCTAGCTTTCCCTCTTGTAGTTCATGCCTTAAATTGCTTTAATGCTATCGCTGATGCCCTTGATTGCTTTACAGGTGGAGTGGGACCCGTGGAGGACTGCAGGGCCCGAGCCTGAGTACCTGGCAAGGAGCCGAGTGGTGATAGCGAGCCGGGTGTTGCTGGAGTCGGCTTTTGGGTGGCAGTGGTACTTGGGCGACTGGGTGACATGACAGTCGCTCGACTCGTCCGAGTTTGTTGTCCCTGGGCCACTTCCGCCTAGTGCTTCGCACACTGGGCGGTACACGCTGAGGGAGCTGCGGCGGTTCACGGTTCTTGCTGCTGCGACTTCCTTTCTGAGGCCAGGGCGAGACTACGCCGTCTACCAGAGGCGATACTTGGTGGGGGCGCTTGGGGTGATGGAGCATAGGGCGGTGCGGACAGAGGTCTTGGCAGCCGGTGAGGAGAGGGCTGGACGGCGGAGGAGGTCTGGCCGTCCCGGGGAGAGGAGTGAGTTCGCAGAGTCGACCGGGCTCACTTAGCTTTCTTGGACGTTGCCCGTGCGTGACCCTCAGGGGGAGGTTGCAGAGGTTCGTTTTGAGCCTGCCAGGACAGAGCCAGCGGAGGTCATGGGACCGGTATGATGTACTTTCGGCTTTTCCTTTATTCCCTGTATCATATTTGCTTTGCTTTTGAACTGCCTTTGATTTCTGATACTTGTAATTCAGGTGCCGCTAGAGTGGGCGAAGGAGTCCATGCGCTTGATGCTTGCCATGGAGAAAGAGTTCCACAAGATAGCGAGCGGCACTCCCTTGTAGTTGCACTACCCGCCAGCAGTTCCAGTGCCCACTACGCAGCCTCAGGTATAAACCCCAGAATTCCGATTTCGATACTTAGCAACTGTGCACGTCTGTTACAATGCATGTTAGAAGTACCTGCTCTTGGTTCCTGTTTCAGCATTTAGTATATACACTATGCACAATATGGATATATAATGACTTGAATTGAAATGACAATGTAGGGACACGCTAGGACGGCTTCTAGGCGGCAGCCAGTGAGGCCAGTCCCTCAGAAAGGGAAGGGGAAGGCCCCTGCTGCGGTCCAGCAACCAGCGAGCACTACGCGGCGCGAGGCCAGAGGTGTGGTGATCGCTCCTGTTGGAGGGTCATCACAGCCTCAGAGAGAGCTGCGGAAGAGGCCTGCTCAGAAGAGGCCTGCTGAGGGACCAGCGAAGAAGAAGAGGAGAGAAGAAGACGAGGACGAGGAGGACGAGGAGTCCACGTCCCTCAGCAGCGGCTCTGGGTCTGCCAGCGATCCTAGGTTCCGACTAGCCCCGGGAGACTTGGTCGAGAGTGAGGACGACAGTGACGACACCGCGAGCCTCTTCGGCGAGTGAGGGCTACCACCGAGCCTCAGATACTTTACTGTCTTTTGCCTTTTGATACTGTTGATATTTGATTTTTGAGATGGGTCCTGCGTGCCCGTTGATTTATACGCGAATGTGCCGTGCTACATGATTCTGCTTTGCTTTGCCCGGGCCGTTGTGTCGCTACATACATTTCCTTGTTTTGTTCCAGGGATACACTTTTGGATGGTATGTATTATTGCATTTTCTGTTCATTCGACTTCTGCTTTGATAGTATTGATGATAGAAGCAAACAAAACATCCACTAATATCTGACATGCATTGACAAACGTTCTGAATCGATCGACAAACTCTAGGACACGTGCAGAACTAACCTAGCTCGAAGAAAAGGGGCGAAAACAACTAGGATACGGCCAGTATCCTATTAGGATACGCGACACTTGGCGCAGAACAGCCAAAACTCGGAATCCTTTTTGACAAGTGAAATTGACACTTTTGGTAGACCAAATGGACACAAAGAGACTCGTGCGAGTCGACGGAAGCGGGAAAAGCGACCCGAGACGAGAGAAATACCGAAAAATACTAAAAATGCCTTAAAAATGGATATAAGACACCAAAGATGACTCGATACAGTCCCGGACTGAAACCGACACCCTCGTGCAGTCACATAGGGTCCACAGAACATGTGCGGTATGAGAGAACTTGGCACGAATCCTTGGAATGTACTTTGAGTCTCCGTATCCTAAGTCTTAGGAGGATACGGGCCGCCGGAGGTCCGAATTCTTCGTTAAGCGTGGCGTTTCCGAGCCGATGCTTCCACGTAGTCCCAAATACCATTCATGACTTGTACGAATCGAAAAACCTGCCAAACGAGCTTCGGAATCGAAATTGGCTGCTTGATGACAGTTGCTGCTGCTGTTGGTATCTGGTGCAGACATTACTGGCGTGCGCCAGTAGTTATGCTCTGTACGCCAGTAGTAAAGGGAGTCCTGTGTACGCTGGTGGAGTAGTGGTGCACGCCATAAAAGTACGACACAGTGCCACTTGTCTGACCAACTGTCCTTTTCCTGGCTGCCTTTTGTCTTCATCTTCCCACGTTTTGAACACGGCTTCTGGCTTTCAGGAGGCAGAGTCCTTCATTGTAAGGAAGGTTTGGAAGCTAGCTATTGGCAATCGCATCATCAGAGAAAATAATGCATGTCTGGCCTATAAAGATGCATGCTACGTCTTGCAGAATCACAGCACCTCATTACTTTTTCCATATCCAGCACTCCCTCTGTAATTTCTCCGATGGAAAATCCCATTCCTACCTTGATCCGGCCCTGGTTAGTGGAAATGATTGGCGTCGACTGGCTAAATTTTTAATACCACGGCCTGGCTTCGTTCCGATATCTTCGGCACGTGCGCTCCGCCTGGCACTTTTGAGAGCCGCGCTCCGGTTTTGGGATCCGGATGTCCACGTCTTCCGTTTCGGGGATGACGAAATATGCCCAACGGTCGAGGAGTTCCAGGCCTACCTTCGGACGTACTCCTCTCCCACACTTGTCGTCCCTCCTTACCAGGTGAGCATGCCCAGACTGTTGGCTACTGCACTCGCTATTCCCGGAGGCCTGGCCCGCTCTATGTTAGAGGGCGGCCAAGTCCACATTCTGCAATTAATCGAGCTGTACAGTCCGGAGGGTGATTTGGGGGACACTGTCTGGCAGGCATGGCCCCGTTTCGCCCTGGTGATCTGTCTCCTGGCCGGCTACTTGCTCATCCCTGCCGACGGGCGGGTCAGTCCTCTGCTAGTGAGTGTCGCTCTTCAGATGGGAGGTGCAGATCGGCAAAACGTGATCCCTCTGGTCTTGGCCGAGACGCTCATTGGCCTGGACTCGGTGTACACTGGGGTGTCAAACGTCTTCAGTGGCAGCCCGCTACTTCTTCAGGTAACTCACTCAGCTCACCTTTTTTCGGTTTTTGCACTTTCTCATTTTACCTCGACACTCGGTTTAGGCTTTTTGATGGCTCCTTACTTGTCTTTTCACTCAGGCTTTATCTGGTTTCTTACTTGTCTTTTCACTCCCGCAGCTGTGGTTATCCGACAAGCTGGATTTGCTGCACCCTCCGGAGGACGACTGGAACCTTTTTCCGAGGAGAATTCACCAACGGGGAATGAGGTACCCTAAGATGGACATCGAAGAGTGGTATTCGTTCATGCAGGGACTGCAGCCGGACGAGATTGTCTGGAGGTGCCCGTGGCTAGAACTGGAGGAGATGACCGTTCGCTCGGACGGGTTTGACAGGGTGGTGATTGCAGGGCTGACGCGATTCACTTTCTACATCTCGGGCCGCATCCTCCGCCAGCTGGGTATCCCGCAAGGGAACGTTCGCATCACGGCCGAGGATTTCTGGATCCCCAATTTCAATGCTCAGACACTCCATGGGTATGACAGGCACTGGGAGCTCAGGGCTCGGCAGGCTGAGTCTCCGGATTTCACCCCAAGGCTGAGGAACGTGTACAGGCAGTGGTTAAGAGCCGATGTTCAAGCAAGAGAGAATATTGACTGACTCCGGACCACTTTGCTGTATTTAGAATAAACTGTGAGCCGTTAGGCTTCTCAAGCGCTAGTGGATCACCTTTTTTCTGTTTTTCATGCTTTACTGTTTTTAAGGTTTTCATGCTCAGCCCTTGTATTAGAAGTTGTGATTGTATAATAAAGTTGAAAGATGGCGTGTTTCCCCTTTCGGATTCCTCAATAAAACTTCGGCTTGTCCCTTTGATTTTACTTGGATCCTGATACGGCACTGGAACGTTTAAACCATGGATCGACTTTGATAGAATATGACCGGGTCTCAGAGTGAGAGTGCCTACGTATCCCTTTTCAAGGAATCAGGTCAGAACGTAGTTCAGGCTAAGGTTCGCTCGTGTATTTTACCTTTCCTTTTACGCTCTAACTTTTGCCTAGTGCCGCCTTCGCAGGTTTTCGGCCTAGCGAGCTTTCGACTTTTGCCTATTTATTTTTGTCTAGACCGCCTTCGCAGGTTTTCGGTCTAGCAGGCTGCTCTAACTTTTGCTTGGTACCGCCCACCCTTGTGGTTTTCGGTCCAACGAGCATCTCTCAGGGGTAGAAACGCTTGAGTTGATCTAGGTTAACCAGAGTGCTGAATTCATTGCCGTCGAGATCGATGAGTTGAGCAGCACCCCCGGATAGGATGGTCTTGATAATGAACGGTCCGGATCGCTTTGGCCGAAACTTCCCACGAGCGTCAAACACTGGGGCCCGTATCTCCTTTGTCACCATATCTCCTTCGACTAAGCCCCTGGACTTCACCTTCTTTTCGAACGCCCAGGCGATTCGACGCTGGTAACCTTGAACATGATACAGGGCACGGAGCCTTCTTTCGTCAAACAACATCAGCTTGACAAACCTCCCGCTGAGCCACTCAGATCCTCGAGTCCGCTTTCGACCATGATTCTTAGAGAGGGAACCTCAAGCTCGATAGGAAGTACTGCTTCCATTCCATAGACCAGGGAGAAAGGAGTTGCTCCGGTTGAGGTTCGAATCGACGTCCTATATCCCCATAGCGCTAGTGGCAGTTGTTCATGCCAATCCCTTGCGGACTCAATAGTCTTCTTGATGATCACCTCGATGTTCTTGTTTGCCGCCTCGACTGCTCCATTCGTTTGGGGACGATAAGTTGTTGACCGGTGGATCTCAATGCCAAATTCCTCGAAGAGGTCCAGGACCCTTCCCTTGAAATGACTCCCATTGTCTGACACGAATGCCTGGGGAACGCCATACCGATAGATGATATTCTTTCGAATGAACTGGGCTACTTGGACTGTTGTCAAGGCTTTGTATGATTCAACTTCGACCCACTTAGTGAAGTAATCTATCGCCACTAGTATGAACCTGTGACCATTTGAAGCAGGAGGCGTGATCATTCCAATAACATCAATCCCCCACACAGAGAAAGGCCATGGTGAGGTCATGCCATACAGTTTCGACGGAGGAACGTGTTGCAGGTTGAAGTGGATTTGGCACTTGAAACAGCGTCGCACGTATTTGATGCATTGAGACTCCATTGTTGACCAGTAGTAACCTTGCCTGAGGATCTTCCTAGCAAGCATAACACCGCTCATGTGGGGACCGCAGACCCCTTTGTGAATTTCTTCCATTATCCTTGTTGCTTCGGCCCCGTTGACACACAGCTTGTGCATTCCGCAGTGAGACTTTCGGTATAGTTTTCCTCCACAAATGATGTGCTGAGCTGCCAGCCTTTGCAGAGCAACTCGATCCTTTCTCGAACCTCCGGCAGGGAACTCCCCTCGTTCGACAAAGTTCCAGATATCGTGGTACCAGGGTAGGCCATCATTGACATCATCGATGGCGTTGACATACTCATAAGCGGGCAAGTCCCTCTGTTCAATCACAATCGGCCGCATCCTGACCCCTACTGGAAGTTCGATCATTGAAGCCAAAGTCACCAAAGCATCGGCGAACTGATTCTTCAAGCGTGGAATATGGGTGAAGGTCACCTTATTGAAGCGAGGAATCAGTTCTTCCAAATCCTGGTGATAAGGTTTTAGCTTTTCCTCATGAACCTTCCAGTCTCCATTGGCCTGAGAGATCACCAGGTTTGAATCTCCAATTATTTTGAGCTTCTCGACTCCAAGTGCAATAGCAGCTTCCATTCCGACGATGCAGGCCTCGTACTTAGCTTGATTGTTAGTGACGTCGAAGTTCAACTTGAAAGCGAGGGGGATATGAGCCCCAGCGGGCGTAATAAGCAGTACCCCAATTCCAAAACCTCTTTGATTAGCGGCCCCATCGAAATAGAGCGTCCAGATTTCTTCGACAACTGTTAACACATCCTCGTCCGGGAAATTGAAGTCCACATCCTCAGGTCCATCGATCGGGTGATCAGCCAAGAATTCCGCCAGAGCGCGGCCCTTCACGGATTTCCTTGTGACATATTGGAGATCGAACTCAGCCAGCAGAAGCAACCAACGTGCTAGCTTATGGGTGAGCGCTGGCTTCTCGAATAGATACTTGATAGGATCCATCCGAGAAATCAGCTTCACCGAATAGGCTAGCATGTAGTGTCTAAGCTTTTTAGTAGCCCAAACTAGCGCCCAACACGTCTTCTCTAGAGGGGTATAACGCTCCTCACTTCCCACCATCTTTTTGCTCAGGTAGTAAATGGCTTTCTCGACTCCCTTATCTCCTTCCTGTACCAGCAAACATCCCATAGCTGTCGGGGTGACGGATAAATACAGAATCAGAGGTCGACCAGGTGTAGGCGGCATTAAGACAGGCGGATTCCTCATATACGCCTTGATAGATTTGAAAGCAGCTTGGCACTTCTCCGTCCATTCGAAACGAACATCCTTCTTGAGTAAACGGAACAGCGGTTCGCAAGTCAGTGTCAGCTTAGCTATGAACCGGCTGATAAACTGAACTTTTCCCAGAAAGCTTCGGACTCCCTTTTCTGACTGCGGCGGTTCCATTTTGAGAACCGCTGCAATCTTAGAGGGATCGACCTCAATTCCTCTTGCGGTGATTAGGAACCCCAACATCTTTCCTACTGTAACCCCAAATGTGCACATCTGTGGATTAAGACGCACGTTGTATTTGCGGAGCCTCTCGAGAAACTGTCTGAGCGCTGGGATGAAATCTTCCTTCTCCTTTGCCTTGACAATCATGTCATCGACGTAGACCTCAACCGTCTTGTGGATTAAATCATGTAGCAAAGTAGTCTGGGCCCGCTGGAAAGTGCAACCGGCGTTCTTTAGCCCAAACGGCATCATCACATAACAGTAAGTACCCCACTCGGTGACGAAGGTTGTCTTCTCTTGATCCTCAGGCGCCACAAAGATCTGGTTGTATCCTGAGAATCCGTCGACAAAAGAGAGCAAAGCATGCCCCGCCGTGTTGTCCACGAGCACATCAATGTGAGGCAAGGGAAAACTATCTTTGGAGCTTGCTTTGTTCAAGTCCCTAAATTCGACGCAGACTCGGATTCTTCCATCTTTCTTAGGAACTGGCACGATGTTAGCCACCCATTTCGGATACTCAGCAACCCTTAGGAATCCAGCGTCAATCTGTTTGGTGACCTCCTCTTTGATCTTCTCGACCCAATCCGGCCTCATCCGGCGGTGCTTCTATTTGACCGGAATAGCCCCTGGTGCCAGCAGAATTCGGTGTTGCACGATTTCAGGATCGATACCGGGCATGTCTTTGTGAGACCATGCAAAAACCTCGAAGTACTCCTTGAACAACTCAATCAGTGCGGTACGATCCTCGGGGGACAGAGTTGAACCAATTTGCATCATTCGGGGGTTATCCTCCTCTTTCAAATTTACAGAAATTACTTCTTCTTTTAGAGGCTGAGCATGCCTTTTGTCTTCCCTTTCGATGAGGGAACGTAACTCGGCGGGGATGTCCCCATAGAAGTCGGTTCCTTCATCGTCAGGGTCGACACAGTTTATATAGAAGTCAGCAAAGTAATCAGAAGTAGGATCATGCATTTCATAAAACCCCAGCGGGTTGCCAAGTACAGTGGACTCGAACTCAAAGTAGAAGCTACGACGTGGAGGGCCAAGAGGCACAAACTCCGACACTGAGCTAGACCTAGACTTGACAGACTCTGTGTCAGACTCAGATACATCGTCAATGCATGTCAGACGCGGAGTGAAAATGCAATTATTTAAACTACCCTTGGCTTCCACGATGAGGGAGGTTGGATCCTCGAGGATGTCCGGAGAGTCGGGCCCAAGCATCAGCACTTCAGCCTCTTCTTCGTTGCCAACCAAACCCACGTAGGAGAACAGCATCTCCATGTCCTCTTGATCAAATGCCTGCAGCCAGTCAGTCTCTTCCTTATCCCGGGATAGCTGCTTCTTGAACTCCTCTTCGGCAAACTTTTCCTCGGCTATCTCCTCCTCACTGTCGGACCAGGTGTCTGCAGCAAAGATCTCGAATCCCGGTAGCCAGGTGCCAATCTCCGGGTCTCAGAACGGTTCAGGTTGGCCTTCATAAACAATGCTCCCTCTCTCACGGATGAAGTGGCTGTCAGGGTTACCATAAAGGGTTCGGGGTTTTCCCGTACCTTTCCCCTTTTTGGCCTTTTTGGCGGGAGGTGTGTATCCCAAACCAAATCGTCCCTCGATAAAGGGAAAGATAGGGAACTCAGCGATCCCTTGCTGGTTTATCCCAAGTCCAAAACCGGGCATGTGACCCATCCTTCTCATGATGTCGATGGCGGCTGAGCTGATGAGGAAGTCGTTGTCCACAGCGATGGCAAGGACTGAGCCTGTGGTGTCGAATGGAAACCCTCTAAAGTCCGAGTCTTCATCCCCGTGCGTGATTCCTAGGACAGGCTCGTCTTCTTTGAGTGGGTGGATCCCAGAGTCTCCGCAGATAATGAGAGTCCCAGTTGGAAGCCCTAGCATGACCTTTTGGTGCAGAGTTGAAGGTATCGCGATAATGTCTGACCTATGCAGCCACGGCCTGCCCAGCAGTAGATTGAAGGTGGCAGGGATGTCGACCATGTGAAATTGCACATCCATCTCAAAGCCCTCAGCATCGAGCTTGAGTACAATGGTCCCTTCCACAACGCGGCGGGTGCTATCATAGGCCTTGACAGCCAGATTAGATTGCGCGAAATCCTTCTTCGCGATCCCCAAGCGGTAAGCAACCCTTAGCGGACAGACATTAATGGCGGAGCCATTATCGATAAGCACGGTCGGAACCCAAAGTCCCTTGCATTTGACGGTAATGTGCAACGAGCGGTTATGATTGGTTCCTTCGACAGGCAGGTCCCTCTCGGTAAAAGTGACAGAGTGCTTGGCGAACAAAGGTAGGATGAGGGCGATCATCGCTTCGGGAGTGATGTCGGTCGGTACCTTGAGTCGGGAAAGGGCTGCAGACAGCTTGTCACGATGCTCCTTTGATGACGCAATTAAGCCCAAGATCGAAACAGCAGCAGGGATCCTCTCAAGTTGCTTCTGGATTACATCCCCTTCCGGGACCCCACCAAGGATGATTGGAGCGCTCCTTTGGGCAGGCGGAATGGCGGTTTGCAGAATGGGAGGATTGGACGAGCTCCCAACCTGCAAGTTAGAGGGCTGGAAAACTCGGCCGCTTCTTGTAACGTTGGCGACGTCCCACCAAGAGGTTGCACCGTCGAAATCCCAGAAGTCCGCAGGTATGCCATCCATCTTGCGCTTCCCTTTGTCAGTTGCGGCCACAGTTGCAGACGGATCCTCCCCCATAGCCAATTCCTGTTCCATACCCTTCATTACCAACTCTTCCCAGAAAGACGGATCTTGTGCGGCAGCTTCTTCAAACGGTGCCCCCAGATTAGTCACAAACGGCGTGTCCCAAAAGCCAGCATCTACCAGAGCGGAGTTGACCGTCCAGACCTCGTTGCCCATGTGTATGTCAACTACCTTATCCTCATCCCAAAAGTCAGAAGGCAGCGGATTCGTGTTGAGGTCGACAATTTCATCCACCTCCCATAGATCATCAGGTACTGCATCCAAAGCCATGATGCTGCAGTCGTTGTAGGGAAGAGGCACAACAGGGCGTGGGAGCGTTTCATCAACTATGTAGAATGAAAGGTCCAACTCAGAATCAGTCACAGAGGCAAGCAGCGAATCGATTGTAGATGCACGAAAGCACTCCCCAAGCACACGGGGGTCTTCCTGACGAATGTCCTCCTCTGTATAGAAAGCTTCGTAGTCCGGCACGACTTCCTCTAGAACGTATTCGGCTGGGAATTGCCAAGCGGGCTCGGGATCCCAAAAGTAAGGTTCTTCTTCAACAGCAGGCTCGAGTGGATTGAAGAGCAGATATAGGGAGAAACCATCCAATGGGTCCAACATGGCTTCCTCCTGTGCGGTTAACCGTTCATCATTTGCAGCATGATCAAAGGGTACCTCTTCTGGTTCTGGAGGGAAACCGTCAAGCACAAGATTTTCCCACCCGTTGATCCTGAGAGCGGCGTAGTTGTCATTGTCCGCTATAGCCCATCCAACAGCTTGCATGTCGAGCTCTGGCCTCATTACCTGTAAGGATGGCATCCCAGATCTGAACCAGTCTGCCTGACCTTGAGAAGGATTTGGGTTGATCACTGTGAAGTATAGGTTATCCCTCGTGGAAATGGGGTGGAGTTGTATACGATGGGCAGGTTAGCAATGGAGGTCGCCGATGGCCATGTTCAACACGTACGAGCCCTCTTGCAGGAGTTCCAGGAGTGCATTGGGATTTGATGGCTGTCCTCCCTCACGCCCTATGTATGAAATCTCGGCTTCGGACTCGAAAGGCACGAGCACGCAGGGTCTTGGTCGATCTGTTGTGGTTATATGGTCGGTGGGGTTGAATATGGTGGAGGTAGGAGAGATTGTGGTGGAGCTAAGGGATATGTGGTTTACTTGGTTATGGTGCTTTGGGAGGGAGTTGGAGATGACGTTGGGTTTGGAAGGTGGGTTTGGAAGAGTTCCATTGTCCACAAAGTCTTGTATCGCATGACAGAGGCGGTAGCAAGAGTCGGTGTGGTGACCAGGCATCTGGTGGTAATCACATAAGACATTAGGGTTGTGGCTAGGAGGTGGATTTTGGGGAAGTGGAGTTGGAGTGAGAGGCCTGAGATGACCAGACTTGGCCAGCTTTTCGAGGACAGCAGAGAGAGGTGCTTCAAAGTTGGCAAAGACGCGGGGTTGACTGCGGTTCCGAGGTCTTTGAGGGGTTTGCACTTGATTGACGTCAGCTATGTGGTTAGAGCTTTGGGTTGTGGCGGTGTTGCTAGCAGTAGCAGCATTGGTGTAGTTGTTACCGCCAAAGAGAGCAGTGCTGCTTCCGGTGTAAGCACGGGCTTGGATTTCGACGTTAAGGTAGCAGGAGCAGATTCGGTTCTCGGGATGACCCCAGTTTGGAGAGCTTCCTCGATGGCAAGGTCGGAGTCAAAGAAAGTTTCCCAGTTTGCCCCCTGGACTAGCACGAGGTTCTTAGCAAAGTCTGGCTGCAGATTGCGAGAGATGATGCGGATTTGATCCTTTTCACTTGGACGGTCCGTCATTTGGGCTGCCTTTGCTCTCCATCGCTGAATGAAATCCACAAAGGACTCCTTTGCACCCATCTTGGTAGACTCCAACTCTCGAGTGGTCATCTTGAGTTGGACGTTGTAACTGTATTGGGCATTAAAAGCGGCTCCAATGTCGACCCAGGTTTTCCTTTTGGAGAGATCCAGAGACAGAAACCATTGAAAAGCAGTACCAGCAAGAGTTTGAGGGAAAAGTTGCGCCATAGTTTCCTCTTCAATTCCATGTAATTTCATTGCACTATGGTATGCTAACAAGTGGGTCTTGGGATCCCCAGAACCGTCAAACTTCGCAAAGTCAGGCATCTTGAACCTTTCAGGTAATCTAGCTTTTGGAAACGGGCAGAGACGGTCCATGTCCAAACCACCAGCGCTTATCTTCTCAGCCTTGGAGACGGTTTCCTCGAGCTTCGCCATCTTGGCAATCAGGGCAGCCGTTTTCGGGCTTGGAGCAGGGTTTTCACCTTGACGGTTTTCCTCAATCACGGGTTCGCGCTCTTCCCTTCCGCCGCCTCCTCCAGCTGCAGCCACTAGAGGAAGTCGTTCTTCAAGCATGGCGCGAAGGTTGGCTGTAGAGGCATCGGCTTGATCGGCCCTCTCTTGCATGATGGCTAGATTGCGTTGAATGTCGGCGAGAACCTGGGCAAGAGTCGAAGGTGGAGTTTCAGCCATATCGAGAGGTTCTGTTTTGACTTGGACGAGTTTCTGAGGTGCAGGGAATGGAGTAAAAGGAGTTGGTGGCGAGGCCTCTCCTAGCAGAAAACAACCCGGAGCTTCCATCGTGGCAGACCCAAAATCGGACCCAACCAGATCTTCTCACAGACAGACCCCGCGGACGTTCCCAAGTAGGTTTGGCTCTTGATTCTGAATCTGAACAATGTGACGGCTAGACAGTAACGTAGAAGGGCTCAGTGACAGCCTGCAACAATTTTATTTGAAAAAGAATGCTCATGTCAACGTCGTCGGTGTCCTCCTAGACTCTAGAACTAGCAGACAAAACCGTTTTATGACAGCTGGACGCTGCCCAGGTACTTGGATTTCTTTTCGACAGTGTACCTTGAAGGAATCGACTAACACTAAGAGATGTCGAAACAGCCTAAGCCTTTGACTATTCCGCTCTCGAAGTTTCAATGTTGGAACGGAACAACTCGGGGTTTTAATGTCATGATGCTGTAACCAAGAGGGCGTAAGCAGCACTGTGCCGGAGCCTCGAGCGGTGTAAGTGTTTAGCACTTTTAACCTGGACGGTGTGAGCACCATGGCATGTTTCCCGTTGTTCCTAGTTTTCTGTTTGAAACCTCGATCGGGGTTTAGACAAGGACTTAGAGAGTCTCGATTTCCCAAAGCCTCGTTGACCCAAGGAATTGGAAAGTTGATAACGTGCATCATCACGATGCATGACTCGTCATCGGTCCAGGCAGCGCCTTAGCAGGCATAAAACGGGTTTGAAAGAGAGACAACCCTAAAAGCTGCCCTAGCATGCTCCTACGCAAAATGGTATAAATGTATGTACAGGCATGCGATATGGAAAGCAGTAACACATAGACAGTTTATGGGGTTAGATGCAAGTAATCCTACCCTGTGGGTTCCTGTCTTAGTTTGAAAGGTTCTAGTGCTTTGTACGCGTGACGAGGCTGGTTTTGGCTGAAGGGGGTTCCTCAGGCTAGAGTCGTTTTATACCTCCCATCGCAACGCGTGCAGCAAAGCAATGGTCAAACGGTAATACGTCTCATCATCGTCCAAGGTTGTTGGGCATTCGAGGACCCCGGTCTCCAGTAAACTGTGCCGGTTACCCAAAACGCCTCAACGGGGCTAATAGAACACCGATGCAAATGCGCGCGCGCTAAAGAATGATTTGAGAGAGAGAAATGGAATGCTTTTTGAAAAATGCCTTTTGAAGCTTGGCTCACTTCATTAATCGACACTCGGAAAAAACTACACAAGTGAACAATAGTAAAAGCCCCAGTTCGGAGTGGTCGGATGTAGAATCCTGTTACGTTACCATTCTGTTCTTCAGCAGCGCGGAGCGTACTGTTTTGACAGCCTTTTGAAAATTGTTCATTCATGTATTAATTCCCAAGTGTTGATTAATGTAATGTCCCCAGCAGAGTCGCCACTGTGGGCACACGCCCCAAAAAATCCCTACATTTTAGTCTGTAAAAATTCCGGGTGCGCCCTTCTCGCGGAAAGCGCGGCGAAACGCTTCGCAGATCAGAGAGTCGCCACTCGGGTTTTGCGGAAAGTACCCAAGAAACCGTGTTTTCGAAAACATTTGGATTACGCTTGTTTGAATTTGAAAAAAAGGCTTATAGACTGGACCGTCGTCACCTTCGATATCTGAGGTTCGGGAGCCAGGTTACGAGAGGGGATGGGTTTTATGGCACCCCCTCTCGCCCAATCCGGGGATCGGTCTCTACTCAGGCATTTTGTAAAAACGTTTACTTTTCTCTCTCATTTGATCATTTTTAGCCAGTTAGGGCGGGGGAACAGTTAATGGGGATTAAAACTGTAACACGTTTGCATTTATGTACAAAAATATGATGAAAATGTTTGATGTTTGATCTAAAGCACGTATAATAGATTGAGAACAAGTTCCTAAAAGTGTTTGGAACAAACTGGAACACACTGACCTAGGTGATGCACCCAGGACCGAGCCTATATGCACTGGCCAAGCCACTGCATGTAGTCATGACCTGCGTGCGCCACACCAAATCTGGCGTGCGCTGGTAAGCCCAAACTCACAGCTCTTGCAAACAACCCTCTGGGCTCTGGAATGGACCAGTGCACACCCAGGACAAACCACACAGTTTATAAAGACAATAAAATATAGTTACAGACAGATCAAGGGCTTAAAAGCCACCAAATGGATAAATAACCCCTTAAACAGTGAGGGGAGAAAGATGAAAGGCCTGGATGGAAGATCCATGCAAGGGCCAAGCCATTGGGACTTGGACCACTATCGTACGCCCGTGGAGTATGGCCGTACGCCAATGAGCCTTTTGTCCCAATGCTTTGGCTTTGCATCACCTGGGCTCTGGAGCATGACCATAATGATCCCAGAGGCCCTACTAAACATAAATACAGATGGAAGAGAAAGCAACTCTAAGTACAGAAAGCTATAAACTGATTTTTATCATGCATCAGGGTGATCAGAGTAAAAATAAAGCATAAGAAAGATGATCGGCGATCCCCACACCAGTTTTACCATACAGCCATGACTGGCGTACGGTACAAACAACTGGCGTGCGCCACTTGATCATCCCATACGGTTTTGAAACCTTGCCAGCATTAGGGCCAAGACTGGTATAGATTACCAGCCTTGACCCTGCTAGCCCCCCTCAGGGGTCAGAACAGATAACAGAAACTAAAGGTGATATACCTTTGCTTGTGAGTTTTTGGAAAGAACTTGAACTTGAACTTGGGGTTTGGAGGTTTGAGAGGTGAGTTTAAGGTATGTTATGGACTGAGTATTGTTCTCCTTGCCTTATCTCTCAATAAATAAAAGAAAAGCAAGAAGAACAAGAGAGAGGAAGAAAACCAAAGTTTTGGCCTCTTAATGGTGCTAACCCCTTGCAAATGAATGCAAGGGGGGTATTTATGGAGAAGGGGCTGACTGAGATCAGTTGGCCCTTAAGGCTTGTTTGGTGGTTAAGGCAAGGAGGGAGTCTCCCATGCATTTAATGCATGGGACTTGGGTTGAAAGGTGATGTAGGAGTGGAGGGAACAGGAGGTCGGCATCAGCCATCAGAGGACTGCTGGCAGACGCCAGGTGGCACCAAAACTCCCGCGTGTTCGGCTGAAATAAAGTTGATTTAACTGGCACTGAATGGCGTACGCAACTTGTTAAGTGGCGTGCACCAGTAACCGGGGATGACTGACACGTGGCAGTGCTTCCAGCGCACGCTAGTCCATCACCAGCGTAATCCAGTAGGGTTTTGCTGAGGCCATTTGGTTCTGGCTTGAAGGTTTCGACAAAGGGTTCGGAAAGGTTCGGATGAGGTTCAGGACGCTCAAAGCTCAAACTCTTTAACAAACTCGGGATGTTCTTGACCTTAATCATCATTGGGGAATCAAACACCGCAAGTAAACTAATCTGGACAGTCCAGAATAGGGTGTCTACAAGGTGCAGCCATGACGTTCAGCTAGGGCACGACCCCAGGCTACTATGATCCCTCCGGCTTCTGCCAGTACGAGAGGACGGGGGACACAGAGTG
Organism: Rhododendron griersonianum; assembly: GCA_018127125.1. NCBI lineage: Eukaryota > Viridiplantae > Streptophyta > Magnoliopsida > Ericales > Ericaceae > Rhododendron > Rhododendron griersonianum. The sequence continues at coordinate 38,092,314 of CM030788.1, read as the reverse complement.
TGTCACGGCCTGCTGCGGAGGCCAGGCAGTTCGAGGTGTTGCCCAGGGTGGCGTCCCAGCGGAGACTCGCTCGCGTGGAGTCAGAGGAGGAGACGGGGGAGGAGGAGGAGACAGAGGAGTCTTCCGAATCACGCGTTTTAGGGACGATGGACTCAGAGACCGCTTCTGGTTCTCCAGACGACGACGACGGCGATGATGGCGATGAAAGTGAGAGCACAGAGCCCGAGGGCCACCAGCGGAAGAGGACTCGTCGAGACTGACCGTTAGGTTTTTGCTTTGCTAATTTTTCTTGTACATGGGCCTGCGTGCCAGCGTAGTTATAGCTTCTAGGCCTGCGTGCCTTGATTTTATTTGGGCCTGTGTGCCCCATTAGTTAGGATTGGGCGTGTGTTTGCCCCAGCTTTTGTACTTCCTTCCTTACTCATTGTAAATACCGTATTTATTTATGAAAATTTGCACTTTTGTTCTTTCCATTCGTTCGCACTCCCTTTATAGAATTGTATTTTATGAAATATGTTCGTCTAGCTTTGAAAGAAAGTAAAGAGCATGCGAATTTCAACCGATACTCTCAAAGTAAGAGTGAAAACTTGACATTGACTCACAACGGCGAGTTTTTGAGCGATCAACCGTGAAATCTAGATTTAAGGGCATTTGATCGTAACCGAGCACGTCGTGCGGTTGACACTGAGTGTTGTGACCTGCGAGGACCGCTAGGATTACAAAAATACCCTTGAGACAAAGATCGACGCTCACTTACGCTTGAAAATGATGGTTTTGGGACGAATGAACGATGAAAACCCAAACTAAGAACATTAACGCGCATTTGATCAAGTCATAGTCACTAATGCACTTTGTGACTTATACGCATCGCTGGATTCAACCAAACACGCCTAACGTGGATTTTGACACACTTGTGGAAAAGAAACCTTGGAGATTTCGGGCTTTTTCAAGGAAAATGGACGAATACACGAGAAAACACATAATGGAGCTGAGCTGCATGCAGTTACAATGTTGCATTGAGGCTGAAAAGTTGAGAACCAAAACCTGCTGCAAACAGCAGCACTCTCGAGCGCTCGAGAGTGGTCTCGAGCGCTTGGGAATGCACTCCCGAGCGCTCGGGACTGCTGCTACATGCAGCCCACGGCTACTTCCCAATGCCACTCACCAACTATTCCCATGTCATTTCCTTCTGCATGCACGTTTCCAAGGTGTTCAAATGGCTTCAATTCAGCTGCTTCCTCAGATGAAGTGACTTCCCAAAGCTTGACTTGTGTTTTCCCAATACTTTTTCAAATTCCCAAAGTTTGAGTTTTGAAAATGCTTTGAAAATATTGAATTTGATGATTTCCAAAGCTGGTGGGGAAGTGGAATTGTCCCCCCAGGCCTCTATAAATATAGAGTCTTGCTTTGGCAAGTCATTCACACCTCATTTCATCATTCTCCTTCCAAAAACCTATCCTCCTCATAGCCTTGCTAAACCAAGCTTTGCTTCGTCCTTGGTTGGACAGCCTCGAAGGAATTGACTGGTTGAACTTCCGAGGGCACCGCCTTTATGCCCTAAGGCATCTCCGAGAGGCTGCAATCCGTCCTGTCTTGTTACATGCAGCGGCACGCTTTTGGGATCCCGAAGTGCATGCCTTTCGTTTTGGCTCTCAAGAGCTGTAACCTACTGTCGAGGATTTCCATGCCTATCTTGGAAGTCATGACTCCGCTGAGCCAATTGTTCCAATGATCAGGGAGAGTATGAAGAACATTCTCAAAGCCAAACTGGGTATCAGCGGAAATACCACTGAGTTTCTCACTCGAGGCAATGCCATTAACATCGTGCAGTTGTACGAGAAGTTCAGTCCACCTGGTGACTTGACAGACTTTGAGTATCAAGGTCGTCGAATGATGGCTTGCTGCATTTGTCTCCTGGCAGCCTTCCTGTTGGTTCCGTCTGTTGGTCAGCCCAATTCCTTATTGGTGGGGGTTGCTACTCAGATTGAGGCTCGCAAGGATGTTGCACCTTTGGTCCTTGCTGAAATCTTGATGGGGTTAGATGTTGTTCATGCTGGTCGCACGAGGGTTTTTGGTGGTAGCCCGCTGTTGCTGCAGGTTAGGGACCTCACTCAACTCTCCTTTTTCTATTTCTCTCATTCATTTTACCTCAACGCTCGGTTTAGGCTTTATCTGGCTCCTTACTTGTTTTCTCTCTTTCTGACAGATGTGGCTTTGTGACAAATTGAATCTGCTGACACCCCCGGCCAATGATTGGTGGTATCGTGCAAGCGGATGGAACCGTCTCTTCCAGGTGATGTACGGGAGCGAAGATGATTGGGCTGATTTCCTTGCTTCTGCGGAGGAAGATGATATTGATTGGCGGTGCCATTGGCTGAGGCTTCCTGCTATGACTATTGGTAACATGGGTTCGACGCACTTGCTTATGGCTGGCTTGACAGGCTTTTCCTTCTATTCACCTTTCCGCATTCTCCGTCAGTTTGGGCTTAGCCAAGAAGTGCCCCCGCCGGGCTCTGAAGTGCTTCGTCTCCCTCCCTTCACCATTCCGGGCCTTCGGAGTTATGTTCGATCGTGGGGGACTCGTAGGACTGAGCCAAGTGACCCACTCTTCTCTATTGCTTCGACCGAAAGGTACCGCAAATGGCTAAGGAGAGATGTGGAAGCAAGGATGGGTTGACTGCTTACCTTGCCGTTTTTTGAAATAAAGATTGTATTTTAATTATGTGTTTTCCTGTTTTCATGCTCAGCTTGTAATAAAGAAATAATCTGAATAAAATCGACTGATTAAGGGTTTCCCCCTTTCAGTTCATTAATCGCATGCGCCTTTGAGAAAACATTCTGGTTTGTCAATTTGGATTTTGATTTTTTTGAGATTTAGGACCGAACCTCAGTGTGAGATTGCCTACGTATCCCTTGAGAAAGGGAATCAGGCCCATACGTAGTTCGGGCTAGGGTTCGCTCGGGTATTAACACTCTCCTTTTGTGCTCTAAATTTTGCCTAGCACCGCCCTTTCGGGTTTTCGGCCTAGCGAGCTTTTTTTTTTTACTTTTGCCTTAACTTTTGCCTAAGCCGCCCTTTCGGGTTTTCGACCTAGCAGGCTTGCTCTAATTTTTGCCTGGGACCGCCCGCCCTTGCGGTTTTCGGCCCAGCGAGCTCTCTCAAGGATAATATCGCTTAAGTTGATCCAAATTGACAAGGCTCGAGAATTCATTGCCGTCAAGGTAGATGATTGAGGCCACTCCTCCGGAGAGAATGGTCTTGATGATGTAGGGCCCTTCCCACTTAGGTCGGAAATTCCCTCGTAAATCGAAAACTGGCGCACGGATTTCCTTGACTACCATGTCCCCTTCCTGCAGGTCCCTCGACTTCACCTTCTTGTTGAATGCCCGAGCGATCCTTCGCTGATAATCCTGAATGTGGTACAATGCCCGTAGCCTTCTTTCGTCGAACAGCATGAGCTCCTCAAACCTTCCACTGATCCATTCAGCTTCATCCACTCCGCACTCAGCCATGACCCTCAGAGATGGTACCTCTAGCTCGATAGGGAGAACGGCTTCCATACCGTACACCAAAGAATAGGGTGTTGCCCCTGTTGGTGTGCGGATAGACGTCCGGTATCCCCACAAAGCTAGTGGCAGCTGTTCGTGCCAATTCCTAGCTGACTGAGTAGTCCTTTCAAGAATCATTTTGATGGTCTTGTTTGCTGCTTCGACTGCCCCATTTGTTTGTGGCCGATAAGTGGTCGAATGATGCACTTGAATCTTGAATTCGTCAAAGAGTTCCAAAACTTTTCCCTTGAAATGAACACCATTATCAGATATGAAGGCTTGAGGGACTCCATACCGATAAATGATGTTTTGCCTGATAAAGTGAGCCACTTGAACTGTCGTCAGAGTCTTGTATGAAGCTGCTTCGACCCATTTGGTGAAGTAATCGACCGCTACCAAGATGAACCTGTGACCATTAGAAGCTGCAGGTGTGATTTTTCCGATAACATCAATGCCCCAGGCGGAGAATGGCCATGGCGTTGCCATTGAGTGTAATTCCGAGGGCGGGACGTGGATGAGATTGGCATGAGTCTGGCACTTGTGACACCGGCGTACATACTCGATGCAATCTGTCTCCATGGTCGACCAATAGTAGCCTAGCCTTAAAACCTTTTTAGCTAGCATCATCCCATTCATATGAGGCCCACAAACACCTTCATGAACTTCTTCCATCACCACTCTCGTATCGTCACCGTGAATACACAACTTGTGAACCCTGCACGGAGACCGCTGGTACAATTGTCCTCCGCAGATGATGTATTGAGATGCGAGCCGCCGTAATGCGATCCGATCTTTCTTAGTTGAATCTGCAGGGAACTCTCCCTTCTCGACGAAATTGCGAATGTCATAGAACCAAGGGAGCCCATCGTCTGGTTCGTCGATTTTCATGACATAGTCATACACATGTTTACCCCTCTGCTCAATCATGACGGGCCTCAGTTTCACCCCAATTGGAAGTTCCAGCATGGATGCCAAAGTAGCCAGGGCGTCTGCAAAGCGCTTCTTCATCCTCGGTACATGCGTGAAGGTCACCTTTTGAAAATTCGGGATAAGCTCGTCGAGCTGCTGATGATAAGGCTTCATCTTCTCGTCTCTGACTCTCCATTCTCCGTTTGCTTGTGATACAACCAAGTTGGAATCTCCGACAACTTCTAGCACCTTGACTCCAATCTCCAATGCAGCTTCCATTCCCACAATAATGCATGCTTCATACTCAGCCTCGTTGTTCGTGACTTCGAAGTTTAACTTGAATGCAAGGGGAATATGTGACCCCTCAGGTGAGACCAGTAGTATGCCAATCCCAAAGCACTTCTGATTTGCAGCTCCATCAAAGTACAACGTCCACATTTCATTGACTGTTGACATCACATCTTCATCGGGGAATTGAAATTCTGTGTGTTCTAGCCCCTCAATCGGACGATCTGCCAAAAACTCTGCTACCGCTCTTCCTTTCACTGACTTGCGAGTAACGTACTTGATTTCGAACTCTGCCAACAAGAGCAACCAACGTGCTAACTTACCGGTAAGCGCTAGCTTCTCGAATAGATATTTGAGGGGATCCATCCGAGAAATCAGTATCACCGAGTAAGCGAGCATGTAGTGTCTCAACTTCTTTGTGGCCCATACAAACGCCCAACATGTCTTTTCCAGCGAAGTGTATCGCTCTTCGCTTCCCACCATCTTCTTGCTCAAGTAGTAAATTGCCCTTTCAACCCCATTTTCTCCCTCTTGTGCCAGCATGCACCCCATTGATGATGGCGTGACGGACAAGTATAGGATCAAAGGTTTTCCCAGTGTAGGTGGCATCAGGATCGGAGGGTTCTGGAGATAAGTTCGCACTGCTTCAAAGGCTTTCTGACACTTGTCGTTCCACTCGAACTTTACGTCTTTCTTGAGTAGTCTGAAAAAAGGTTCACAGGTCAAAGTTAACTTGGCGATGAATCGACTGATGAATTGAATTTTTCCCAAGAAGCACCGGACCTCCTTCTCGGATTGAGGTGGCTCCATCTCAAGAATGGCTTTGATCTTAGAAGGGTCTACCTCAATCCCTCGGGTTGTGATCATGAACCTGAGCATTTTCCCAGCAGTGACTCCGAACGTGCATTTCTGCGGGTTAAGACGCATCCTGTACTTCTGAATTCTTTCCAAAAACTTTCTCAACGCTGGGAGATGATCCTTCCGTTCCTTTCCTTTCACTATCATATCATCGACGTACCCCTCAACTTCCTTATGAATCATGTCATGCAGCAGTGTCGTAGCACCCCTTTAGTACGTAGGACCGGCATTTTTCAACCTAAATGGCATAACCCGATAACAGTAAGTTCCCCACTCGGTGATGAATGTAGTCTTTTCTCTGTCTTCCGGAGCCAAGAGAATCTGATTATACCCAGAGAAACCGTCCATGAAGGATAGTAAAGCATGCCCTATAGTGTTATCGACAAGTATATCTATATGCGGCAACAGAAAATCATCCTTAGGGCTCGCTTTGTTCAGATCTCTAAAATCGACACACATTCTGATCTTTCCATCCTTTTTAGGGACGGGCACGATGTTAGCAACCGAAGTGGGGTATTCCGTTACTATTAGAAAACTGGCATCGATTTGTTTTGTGAGTTCCTCTTTTATCTTTAGTACCCAATCGGGCCGCATCTTCCTCGGTTTCTGTTTAATGGGTTTTGCATCGGGATAGAGGGGGATCCTGTGCTCGACGATCTCTGGGTCGATTCCGGGCATGTCTGCATGGGACCAAGCAAAAACTTCTTTGAATTCTTTTAATAAATCGGTGAGCTCTTGAAGCTCATCGGGAGACATCCCGGAACCGACCTGAACCAATCGAGGGTTCTCCTCATCACCCAAGTTTATTGAGATTATTTCTTCTTTTAGAGGCTGAGCATGCCTTTCATTTTCACGCTCGATGAGGGAACGGATTTCCTTGGGAATGTCCCCATCGAAATCTATTCCTTCATCGTCGGGATCTAAACAATTTATTTCAAAATCCGGCAAGTAAGCAAATGCATCGTTCATTTCATTAACAGGCTCCTCAGAAGGGGGGAATACAGCGGTGGACTCAAACTCAAAGTAAAAGCTACGGTGGGGAGGGCCAATAGGCACGAACTCCGACTCAGCGCTAGACGAGGAGTCAGTATCAGACTCAGACTCAGACTCAGACTCGGTGCTAGTGTTGTGAGTGCGTGTTACAAGTGGAATGAAAGTGCAGTTTTCATAAGTGCCTACAGCATCCACAATGAGCTTGGAAGGGTCTTCCATTTCTTCTTCTCCTCCCAGCATGAGCACAACAGCATCCTCCACCATACCCTCCGATTCCTCGCCCCCAAACAGAGATTGGAGACTGCCCAAACCGAAAGCTTCAAGCCAGTCCAGTGCTTCAGACACTTCCTCCATCTTTGTCACCTCTTCATCATCTTCCCAGGTGTCGGGTTCATCGGGGATTTCAACTACCGGCTGCGGGAAAAACTCCTCAATAATGTACTCTTGCGGAATGAAGGCATGATCCATCAGATGGTCAAGGGCGTCGGAGCCTCTGGTGAGATTGACAATGGTTCTGACAGAGAGTCCTGAGAATATGTGGGGGTTCATCAAGTCCATTTCTTCCTGTACTTCCTCCTCTCGAAAGAGGTATGCCAAAGACGTCTCATCCAAAGGGTCAGAATCGTCAATCCAGTGCCACCCATTGGGCTCGGGCTCCCACTCCCATTCATCCTCATCGTCGACTGGCTCAAGTTCCAAGAACAGAGCAAACAGGGAATACCCGTCCAATGGGTCAGCCATCATTTCTTCCCAGTCTTGTCTCCAATCACCATGTTCTAATTCTTCAACCTGGTGAGCGTCGAGTGCCACAGGCCACACTCTAATGACAAGAGCCCGGTTTTCCACTGCAAAGAAGTCGCTCGCCAGATCTTCCCATCTCCTTTAGAAGTCCCAATCTATGGTCTTGAGTGCACAGACAGCATCCTCAGCCAGTATCTCGACAATCGGTTTGGGTTGGGTAGTAGGGATGATGTAAAGGCTTGGGTTAAAGGGGCGGCTTAGGGAAATGTGATTTGTGCGGGTGTTCGAATGTTTCAGGAGCGGGTTGGAGACGGTATTGGGCTTTTGTGGAGTCATGGGGAGAGTCTTGTTATCAATTAGGTCTTGAATGGCGTGGCGAAGGCGGAAACAATTGTTGGTCGGGTGGGCAATGTTTTGGTGATAGGCGCAGAAGGCGTTGGGATTGTGGGAGGCAGGGAGCTTTTGTGGAAGTGGGGTGGGAGCAAGTGGCTTGAGGAGATCACTTTCGACCAGTTTCTCAAACACTGCAGAGAGAGGTGCTGAGAATTGGGCGAAGACACGGGGTTGGGACCGAGGTTGACTGGCTTGGGATACAATCTGGTTGACAGGTTCGGCTTGGGCCGTGCTTGAGGAGGCGTTTGGGAGGTGAGTGTAGTTGGAGTTTCTGTAACAACTCCGATTTTCAGTGAATAAAAATCTCGTTGCTTATTTTAATGACTCTATAAATTTCTTGATTTCTAATAATCCGTCATGATTAGATTTACTCGATTCAAAATCTAGTTTCATCACGCGATGCGATATAGTCATTTTCTAAAGACAAGTGAGTTAGTAAACCCTAAGGAATCCTATTTAGCAAACCTAGTTAGCTTCTAACTAATCGTTAGGGAAACCTAATCGAACCTTTGATCCTTGTGAACCATTTGAACCCTAAACAAACCCTTTTGACCAAAGTCAACCTTTGATCTTTACCCATTGGACGATAAATACTAGGGAGATCTTTATCCATTGGACAATAGGTCTTTTACCTAAATTATTCTATTAAGGTACATCTATTAAATATCATATAGGAAGATGTATATATAATAATCCAATATTACACTTTGCCCTTTTATCCATTGGTCCATAGAAGTTAGGGAAAACATTACCCATTGGTCCATAACCTAGTTTTGCCACCTAGCACAAGATCTATTAGTTTAATGAACTCACCATGAGTCATCGTACTTATATTCATACATTAAGCAAGTATAGTACTTACCACCTTTATCTTTTGGATAATAAAAGTTAGGAGAATTATTACCCATTGGACAATAGGTTAGCCTTTCTACCTAGTACAAGATCTATTAGTTTAATTAGATTCACCCTGAGTCATTGTACTAATATGGATAGATTATATAAGCATAGTACTTCCATCCTTTATCCCTTGGATAATAAAAGTTAGGGGAATTTTGGTCCATTGGTCAATAAGGCCAAGTCAAGCTATAGTATTAGGTTAATTTTAGTTAATTACTTACTAGATATGATATGTACCTATTTACTTAAAGTATAGATATGTTTATGTTATTCTAAGATTTTAAAGTCCTAGAATATAGTATATAAGTACATAGGTGGCATTTAGGCTTATTCTATTGGGAATTTTGACCTAAAAATCTAGAATAGAATCATGTAGTACAATTGTCCTTTAAGGTTAGTCATCCTTTTATATTCTTAAACTAATCAAGGGAGGGAGAGAGAGAGAGAGAGAGAGAGAGAGAGAGAGAGAGAGAATTCGGGAGAAGGAGAGAGGGGAGAGCCGAGAGAGACGGGAGAGAGAGAGATAGGAGAGAGAAGGAGGATATGGTGTACTTTTGGATTGTTTTCTTTCAAATCCTAGTATATATATACTTAAGTACTAGTACCAATGAAAGAAGAAGATATGAAGTCTTTGAAATAGATTTTTAGGGTACCAAAAATCTCTTACAAACCTTACAACCCAATCCTTACTCTTTCTCAAGTCAAACACCAAACCCTTTGTCCTTTCATGCTTAGGTGTCCAAAGTGCCAAGAGAAGAGAGAGAGAGAGAGAGGGAGAGACCGAGAGAGAGATGAGAGGGAGAGAGAGAGATGGCCGGTTGAGAGAGGGAGAGAGAGTGTGATGTGTGTGACTAGTGTACTCCCATATCTAGCATTTGGTCATCCTATTGCATCACCATGTACCACCATATCTAGGGTTTTTACTCTTTCAACTCTAAGGACAACCATATCTAGTTTTCTTATTCTTTCAAGTACTAGACTAGACAAAAACCCCATAGAATAAACATAAACCTTGTCCTAGATTTGGAAGAAAGAACAAGGAAAATCTTATAGTCTTTCAACCTTTGTACCTTAGTACATTGAACCAAAGAGAGAGAGAGAGAGAGAGAGAGAGAAATGGCCGAGAGAGAGAGGGAGAGAGAGAGGCCGGGAGAGAGGGAGAGAGAGATTGTGTGATGTGTGCAAGTGTACTAATGAGCCTAGTCATGTCCTTTGGCCAAACACCTCACCCAATCCAAGTACCATCAAATCTAGTCATTCTATTAACCATTGGATAACAAATGTTAGGGGAAAATTTACCCATTGGATAATAGGTCACCCTTTGGCTATAAATAGCAGCCATTCCTTCCCATTTCAACTCACACCTTTCATTGCTCCAACTTCTCTCTAGAAAGTTTAGTGTTCTTGTTGTTCTTGCTTAGTTCTTAGTTGTTCTTGAGGTTCTTTCCTAGTTCTTCAAGAAACTCTTCTAGTGCCGCCACTAAACCACCATACGACCACCATATCGATCCAAAAGTTTTAGTAGCTTTAGTCAAGATCAAGTTTCGAGAGAAACCTTTCTCTTTCTAAGCTACCAGAAGCCATCCTTACGACGTTACTCCGTCCGATTACCGACGTACCACCTTTCCTCCATAGTCATCACTACCGCCAAGAAGAACGGTAGATTAATCTCTACTCATTTCCCTAAGTATAGATAATAGTATGATCATGTAGAATTCTCCGTCCCCGCTATCCTAAGTATACGTAGAATTTTTCCTATACCTCCTAAACTCTAGGTATAGATCATGGTATACGTATGTTGAATTAAATGTGGAATACTCTTATACGCTATTTTTAAGTGTATGAAGAATATCTTGTCTTACTTACTAAACTTATTGTATAACACTTGAACATTGGAATGCATGTTAGTTAAGATAATGAAAGTATGAGCATGATGAATAATAGACTTTCACTTCTATAAAGACATATGCTCTTTTGAACTTCCTTAAAGAAAGAAAGAACGAATTTTATAAAAGGTTAACTTGAATAGAAGAATTTGTATTTTGATCATTGGAATGATTATGAGCAAGTCTATGTGTTTACTTGTCTTATTGCCGATATGTGTTGAGCATAAGTGATTTATCACTCCAAAGGTGTCCGTCCATGTGGCACTATGCTTAACTTTGTGTGATTAAATGTTGAGTATGATGATGTGATAAAGTGAGCATGCTATTTAATATAGAGTTGAATGATCTTGCTAATTTAGTTTCAAGATTTCTTAAAGTGTGAAAAGAATTACCGCGGAGTCATGGCATGCGAACGAGACACAAAAACCGAGAAAGTTAGAAACATGACACCTAGGGTATGGTTAAAGAAAGGATGGGATTAACATGCGGAAAATATTTTGAAACTACATAATGACCGAACTTGGTAGTCATTGTGTGAGTGTTTTTGAAAACCGTAATGAGGCCGGACTTGGTAGCCCATTGTGAAGATTACCAATGGGACCGGACGTGGTAGTCTCATGTGGTAGTATGGCTTGGTTATCCGAAGAAAGGAGCCAATGCAAGATTTGAAAGAGTATGTTTTGAAAACCATGATATGGCCGGACTTGGTAGCCTCGTTAGTAGCAATTGGTTAATGAAACTTTGGAAATGTGGATTTGGTAAAGGTGAAAAGGTTGACACGGTCTACGACGAGTCACGTAGGAGAAACTCAAGAAAAGGCATGACACCAACGCTAATAAGATATCGAATGTGGATGTGTCATTGTTTAACGATGTTGTTGAATGAGCATGTGTAATTGGTTATAATTCTCTTTCTGTTATAAGTTAAGGGTTAGTGGGTATGGTTTATTCTATTGAGCTTTGTAGCTCACGGTGTTACCTTTTGGTGACCCTGACATATTATACTGGGGGCGACGCTGGTATAATGTGTCAGAGTTGACTGATGAGCAAGGTGAACAGTACACATTGGAGGCTTTTGGAGCCGAGGAGCTTGTTAGGATGAAGGAAGAAGCGGAGTAATAGAATGCCTTAGAATTTCCATCCTTTGTGTAATAAAAAGTACTCTAGTAGGATCTATGTTGTAATAATTAGCTTGACTCTTAGTCTTTTAATTCAATAAAATGTTTAATTAACGTACCTGAAAATGGGGGCGTTACAGTTTCCAAACAGCGTGCTGCTGTTACCGGAGTAGACTTTCTTGGCTTCGGGTGCGGGTTCAGGCTTGTCGAGGATTCCCAGCTGGACCGCTTCTTCGACGGCCAAGCCTGTATCAAAGAATGTTTTAAAATCTGAGCAGGCCTGAGCCATGACCATGTGCCGCGCAAGACTTGGCTGAAGGTTCCGGACAATCATCCGGATCTGATCTCTATCGGTTGGCCTATCCTTCATCTGAGCTGCCTTTGCTCTCCACCTTTTCACAAAATCGGCAAAGGCTTCCTTGGCTTCCATCTTCATAGACTCAAGTTCACGGGTGGTAACTTCCAGCTGGATGTTATAATCATATTGCGCTATGAAAGCCGCACATATGTCCTCCCAGGATCATTTCTTCCTTTCGTCCAGCGAAGTAAGCCAGTGAAGAGCGTGGCCCACGAGGGTCTGTGAGAACATCTGAGCCATGGCATCCTTTTCTACTCCCCACATGGATAGTGCTCCGATGTACCCAGTCAAATGTGCCTTCGGGTCTCCAGTTCCGTCGAATTTAGCTAAGTCGATTGGCCTAAACTTCTCCGAAAGCTTCGCATTGGGAAATAGGCAAAGCTTGTTGATGTCAAAACCAGTCGATGCTATCTTCTCATTCCTTGCTACGGACTGCTCTAACTGGGTGATCTTTGCCAAGACTGTTGCCATTTCAAGATTCTGCGGGGTTTCCATCTCGAGTACCAGTTGTTCCGGGTTTGGATTCGGATTAGGGTTAGGGTTGGGGTTTGGATTTGGGATTGGATTTGGATTTGGGTTAGGATTTGGATTTGGGTTAGGGTTTGGATTTGGATTTGGAGGTGGAAGCCGTCGTGCAACTCCGGTAATCATAAGCATGAGTTGGGCGATTTGGTTGTCGGTACGTTCGCCCAGACGTTGGATAGCCTGCCTGATCTGCCCCATTTCTCCATTTAGGTTTTCCGAGTTTGGTTCCGGGTTTGGATTAGGATTAGGATTCGGATTTGGATTTGGGTTTGGGTTGCCTCTGTTTGGGTTTGGATTGCCTCCGTTTGGTTGAGGTTTGGGTTGAGGTTTCCAATTTGTAGATCCATCTCCACCCTCGAATCTGATGCACTGACGGGATCTGCCTGAAGTTGAAGCCGTTCCAATCTCTGTCCCAAGGGTCTGGACCAGTAGGGTATGATATTCTTCTTCTTTGGCCCAATTGCTCAGAACTGACAGCAAAGAAAAAACTGTGCTCAGGCGCGGTCCCTGTTTACATTTTATGAAATTTGTGCATAGCTTTTTTTAGAAAATGTGCATCACCGTCATCGACTCAGATTTTTCAAAAGTGATTGAATACCTTTTATGGGAGGTTGCCTTGATCCTCGGATTTTTAGGATGTATCCTCGTTTAGGAAGCGTCGCTTCCCAAAGGATGCTAAAACAAGTTAAGTATTTGGCTAGCATTTTGTCAACAAATCGACCATCGGTTTGGAATGGCTTCGGGTGAACAACATGATACGATAACCGAAGTGGCGTAAGCAGTGCGTTTGCTTTTAGCCTGGGTGGTGTTGGCATCACGACGTTCCGCTTCCTCGTCATTCCTTCCTTTGGTTAATTCCCCGATTAAACACTAGTCAAGGACTTAACTAAATTTTAGTTTCCCTTAGGCTTTAGCTCGAGGACTCACGTGGTTAACAACACGCATTAGGGTGCGTGACTCTTCATCGGGTCTTGGCAACCTCCCAAAGACCGCGCGAGTGAGTCTTGAGAACCGTGGCTAACAGCATAATGATGCAAGATACAATGCAGCACGTAAACAGGATATAGCACATAATCCAACCCTGTAAGCTCCTGTCCTAATTTGGAAAGTTCTATGGCTTGCTAAGCATGTACAAAGGCCGGTTTTGGCTTGAAGAGGGTTTCCCGGACTAGAGTCAAAGTATACCTCCCACTACACCCAATAATGGTACAAACGGTAGGGATGACTCATCACGGTCGAGGGTTACTGAGCATTCCGGGATTCCCTATCACCGGAAAGCCAGGTAGGATTGCCGAAACACAACAGCGGGGCTGCACAAGATATATATACGAGAGATAGACAATGAAACAAAATGAATTTGAAAATCCCACAAACATTTTTCAAGCTTGGCTCACAAGTTTAATTGATGCTTAAGGAAAGCGGGCCATTTTGTCAACATACCAACTTTTCTCAAGTATCGATTAAACCTTTTCCCCAGCGGAGTCGCCACTGTGGGCTACCACAGCCCCGGGTGGATAGGGGCGGCCCGAAAAACAACACACCGCTTTTGAACCGAGTTGAAAATTTTTGAAGAGTCGCCACCCGGATTTATGGTTCGCCACCCGAGAAACCGTTTTTGGTTTGAAAATGATGTTTGAATTGAAAACCAGAGATCACTTTTGAGGGTTCGGAAGCCACGTTACGAGGGGGGAAGGGTTTTACGGCACCCCCCTCGCCCGATACGAAATCGGTCTCTACTAAATGTTTGTGGGATTTTTCAAAAGGGATTTTGTTTCATTAAACCAACTAGCAAGTATCCACAGTTATAACACGTAAGAAGTGTATGCTGGTGCATATGTACAAGGGGGGGATAAAATGGCCATGCATAAAATACCAGATAACAAAAAATGGAACCCTGTTACTGGATTCACTCTCGAGCGCTCGGGAGTGGTCCCAAGCGCTTGGGAGTGCTGACACTCTACCTGCAAATTTTGTTAGTACCAACAGGATATAACACTAAATTGTAAACTGAAATAAATTTAAGCACATTACAGGCTCAGCAAAGGACTTAATGAACTGAGACAGAACCTCAATCTTTCAAATCATGCATCCTTGCCATTGCATGATCAGATCTACATCTTTAAAAGAGCAAATGGACACGTTTATGCATGCAGAAAGTCAGACAACACAGCAAACTGGGGGGAAAATGGATTGCAGTGGCATGCATGCATTCCCGAGCGCTCGGGAATGGTTTCGAGCGCTTGGGAGTGGGCTGCATGTCAACTAATTTTCAAACAGGAAATAGCATTATCTTGACATGCAGAGACTCTTTGCTTTGATCTCTCCTAGAAGGAATTCTTCTTTTTTTGACCTTGGAAAACCCTATCCTTACTTGAAAACTTGGTGAAAAACGTTTCTGTTTTAGGAAAATTGATTTTTTATGTCTGCATGCCACGATAGAACCATTTTATTTAAGAATGCACCTCACCCCCAGCCTGCTGTTTACCAAAATGCCATGCATGGAACTGGAAACAGTCCCGAGCGCTCGGGAGCACTCTCGAGCGCTCGAGAGTGTTTTTAGTGGGCTTTTGAGAAAAACATTTTGTGAACCCTTTGCTCTTGTTTTTACACTAAGGTCTCCCAACCATGCACCCAGTATTGAAGACTGGGACAGGCTGAGAGACCCCCCTCAGAAGGGAAAAACAGCCTCTTGTTTGAGATGGAAGTAGAAAGATTTTCTACCTTTGCTTGGAACTTTACTCCTTGACTGGCTTTGAAAAGTGAATGCAGAAGAACACAAGAAATCAGAAGTTAGGAGTGTTCTGGATTTCTTGCCTTTTCCTTGATGCTTTTGAAAACCTTTGAAGTTGCACTACAAGAAAAATCGCATTTTACAGCGTTTGAAAAACGCTATGAAATGATATATACATCGTTTTTGCAAACGCTGTATTAGCCGACGTTATTAAAAGTCTTAGACATAAGACAGCGTTTTTTAAACGCTATAGAATGTAAAGTTTCTACAGCGTTTTAAAAATGCTGTAGAATGTAAAATTTTGTACAGCGTTTTTAAAACGCTATAGAATGTAAAGTTTCTACAACGTTTTAAGAACGCTATATTAGCCAATTTTTTGCATTTTTAAAAAAATTCTATAAATACCAATATATTAACATTTTCAAATAAAATCATGGTAATTTCATTTAAGAAACAAAAATGATTTATTTCATTTAACACCAACTATATCCAAATGTCAATATACAATAAATAATTCAACCATTGAATAAAGATTCATTACATTAGCTTGAGAAACAATATCCCAACAAAAACTACATAAAAGAGCCCAACTAATTGGACTCATTGAAAAATAACTAATGTAATTCTACTTTCCTGAAAATGTAATCATGCACTAGGCCAACCATCTCATTCCGCAGATTTTCTTTACTTGAAGCTTACTTCTTTGCCGAGCTTATACCCTTTCTGCTCCCAATGCCAACCACATAAATGGGCTACTTGAAACCCTCCAAAATATGAGAAACGTGCCCGTAGGTTGAAGTTGTAGCAGCAAAAATCATCCCCAAAAAGACGTAGGTTGTATTGAATCTGAATGTTGATATTTTGCTACCCCCGGGATTTGCTCGTACTTGACTCCTGAGAGATGGGCAAGGACGAGAGCCCAACACCCTTGTCTAGAACTTGATTGACTCCATTTTCCTTTTCAAAAGGATGTTTTCTGCCACCACTACCATCTGAAGAGGGATACAGTGAAACAAAACAGCTGACATGTGCATGAGACAACTGACAACTATGAGGAACATTGTATAGCTTGTATGTGTTAAGGCCCTTGCAAATTTATCCATAAAAAGATGTGAAAGATAGATTGCTATATAAACTTAGAAAGAGATCCCCACATATAACCGGGATCCAAGGACCATTTCCCAAGGTCGATTGAAATCACACCACGATCCCACATAAAATCACCAAACAGTAGCACCGCCATCACCTAAACTACCAGACTGGTCTGAACATTTGAAAGCTAACACACAAAATAAGTAAGACCCGTTTGGCATTGCCAGAACGTTGGGCACTTCAATATGCCAATCTTTCCTATAGCTTCTTTAAATATATCTGGAAGAATCTTTTCGTGAGAGTTTAAATCATGTAACTTTACTTTCAATGGTCCACCAAACAGTAAATTTAGTCTTGCAACCTTAATTCTAACCATTGATAGTTTACAAATTTCTGGTAGAAAGGTAGAATCCACAAGATCAGTCAACCCCAAACACATCTTAACCCCCATTTTAGTCTAAGCACCGCTATCTTCCAGGTTGCCCAACCCCGAAATCTTCACACGATGATATTTACCTGAACTTCCTCATATATACTGTAGGACCTAGCAAGTTCTAAGTAAAAGGTACAGTGGGTAGGCAAGAACAAGAGAAATTTACTATGTCCACATATATGCAGAGCAAAAGAGGGGAGCAAGAGAGTTGTCTTACCGTAGTATTTACTAATCGATAACCAAGGTGGCAACACATTGCCCTAACTTTGGAGATTTTTCTTGAAACAAACAAGTCCGAGGTGTCCATCAAAAATTGAATTTAGAAGCACAAAGGAGAGAGGTCGACTTGATTTCAGTTTACATGGTTTAAGTGAACACTGACTAATACTTTCTGACCATAACTGGGGTTCAATGAGCAAGTAGCAACAACAAGAAGAAAATGTAACATTAAGGTAGTGCATTACCGTTCGATATGCAACGAGGTGAATAGTTCCCCCGTCCACCCCTACTCCCTCGCCCCTGCATACCAGGTTTCCACCTCAATTCTGCAGACTCTTTGTTGCTCAAATTCTGTAGGAGTGCAAACACAAAGAAGCCAAAATAATTACAAAGTTCCAAAGGTGGGTTAAAATGACATAAGGGTCATATTCACCAATCACCACATACAAGAAAAAGAATCATACTCCCTCCGTCCCTAAAAGTTTGTCACTTTTGGGAATTCCAACTTTTAAGAAAAGAAATTTGATATACAATGGAAATGCAAACCTTCCAAAAATACCCCTGTGTACTGTGACCAGAATTTGAAATTCCCCACCTCCCTTTCCCGGACCCCCTGACACACCCCCCCTCCCCCAGCCCCACCTCCCTTTCCCGGACTAAAAAGTGTACATTTTTTTTTTTAATTCATCCATTTGAATTTGAATTGATTGTTTCAAATGCAAAAAGAAAGGGTAAAATGGGGCATCCACCAAATTTTGCTTTTGACTTTTCAAAGAAGCCAAATTTTATGGGACAAGAAAAAGCACCAAAGTGCCAAACTTTTAGGGACGGAGGGAGTAACACACAAAAATTAAGGTTTCAATTCTCTCTGTTGCATGCTAACGTAGTCACTTGCTTGCTGGGAAAAATCCGTTTAATAGCTATTGTTATCCTGTAGCTTTTACCTATTTATTTAGCATTGTAATAGTCCCAACTAGCGACGTGTGATGCAATAAATTCTAAGGTTATGGAAACATAGCACGTATCTATGAAGAATTTTTTGGACAAGATAATCTCTGTCCGGAGCCAATTATCCATGTTGATAGACAACACTCATTTCTCTGTTCGCAAACAACACATTGAAGGAAACTTTCACACTCGTCAATGTAAACTCCACCATTAAAAGATCCATTGCAAACCCACAAAGGGTAAATAAACCAAGCCTAACACCATGGCATTATGTTATTTTACCTTAAACTTGAGTGTGCCCTTGAGATATCCAGTAATTAGATCATGGTTGGCATGCATCTTACTGATTTCTCTCAAGAATCATTCACTAAATTACAAAGCCGGAAACACTATCGAACAGATAGAGCCTAGGAAAAAACGCTATCACCTAATGCTATAAAAAGCCTAATTTATTGTAGTGTCAGCAATTAGAATACCATAATATTCCAGCAGATACCTTAAAGACAAATGGTAGAATCTTCAGCTTAGAAAGAGGATACACAGCAGCAGAATCTTCAAGCATTGCTCTCTGTTTCTCTCATCACTTCAATGCCACATCTGTGTTCAAGCTGCTTCTAACGAGTCCGTTTTCTAATACGGAGCAAGGCCTCAGATAACGGGGAGAAAGCATTACTTGATGGAGATCCATTCACCAGATATGGAAGCCTTCTTACTTCTAAGCATGATTCCAATATCACTGCACCAATTCTCCTGATCAACCACCAATAAATGTGAAATGCTGATTTTCCTTGAACAAAGAAGGAAATGCCTAACAGAATGGTAAGAATTCAGAATCATTACTGTATAGTTCAATCTCTACTTACTTCATAATTATTAGAAATCATTGCATTTCAGTGAATCTTATTATCACCTGCAGTCCGGTATTTTTTTTTATCAATGAGACATATCAGTCAACCTTTGAGGGAGGGAGGTTTGGGAATTTGGATACTTGCAATTTCCAACCAAGCTTTAATGGAGCAACGGCATAAGAGATTTGTCTGCGTGAGGGAGACATATTAGAGGAGGGTGGTGTTCAAATATGACTATATTTTGGTGTCGACGGAGATTGTCTCATGGCATGGTGCTTTGCAAGGGCATTTGAAATTTGATGGGATACCTCTTCATTTATATACAAATTGTGTTGTGCAATGGGGAGAATGTGCGATCTCAAAGTCATCCTTGGTGAGGCGAGGAGAATCTGGAAGTCAGGTATCTTTTTAATTCTATTGTGACACTGGTGTCGGAAAACTAAAGCAGTCCAGCTAGTATAATAATGGCTCAGTGATAGAATACACACACAAAATCAATATTTAAAGATGAATAAAAGCAAAGGCAGTTTTCCCTCCTACATAAATCTCCAAGGACATGTGAAAGGTTCAGGCAACACAACTCTTAAAATTCAACTCAATGGACCTCTCTCATATCTGCCAAGTGATTCCATTCATGAAACGCATTTGATCAACAGAACTCAATATATCCTCTCACAAACATAAGTTCTAGCCAACAACATTCATCCAAAATGTTAAATCCTAAACGTGCAAAAATATGTATCATGTTTGATAGATAAGGAAAGAGTACCATACCACTTCAGGGGTAACCCTTTGTACTCAAACCATACAGTGTCTACGCCAAGAGGAAGTGCACTATTGAAGAAAGGTTTAATTTGTGGAACTAGTAGAGGCAGGTACCCTATCCGAGGAGCCAAGACCTGAAATCACACGAAAACCAAATGATCAATTGCATGAAAGTTAAGTCAATAACATTCTGAACAGGGGTTTCAAGCATTTGCATACAGAAAATTACTCAAGCCTTGTTTAACAGAGAACAAGCCAGATTTACTATCCCACTTGAGTTCAATCGAAAATTACTCAAGCCTTGTTTTCCTCCTAAACAAAAAGTCTTCTTCTGAAGTTGAGAGTCCAGGAAAAGTTGGCTTGATCATACATTTCAACCAATTGCAATTAACTTAACTACATATTGTAGTGGGCCGAAATATCCGAAGGTTCAAAGGGTTCGGTGGGATGACCTTGTGGACCCACAGTTCAATTGTCTCAGTTCGTCTGTATGAGAAAAGTCAAACCTAACACGTCACCCTGGTCAACTACCGAACGATAGGCGGTCCTGCGGCTAGTTACCGAGCGTAAGTTACCCCTCCGAGCGTAGTGAAACGCTCTTGTTCGGTAACGGGCTTGCTTACTCGGATAGACATCTTCCATTCGGGCAGAGGTTGTTCAACGAGCAGATGTCATCCTCGGCAGATTCTTATGTTCGGAAGGTTTCCTCAGTTGAGGCGGTGGAAGAATGTTCTAAAGCGGTGGGGGAACGTTCTAAAAGCTTCAGCTGCTAGAGGCGAAGATAAGCACGTTCACCTTTCTGATAACCGATGTGACATCTCTGACACTGACCCACGTGGGTCCACATGGGTCTGCAAATCTTGAAGGGCGGCACACATTGAATGCCCCTGATGCATGACGTCATCCGAGCGTAGCAACGCGCGTGCAATGCACCTCCACCTTGTCCGACACTCCAGAGCTTGGCCTATAAATAGGAGAGCACCTCTCCCAGGAAAGAGGTCAGACATTCTTCTCCCCTACTAAACTTCTTCTTCTTCTCATTTCACTCCGATCCTAACTAGATCGTCGGAGCTTCTTCCCGGAGGAACACCACCCTCCGGTTTGCAGGTATACGGCGTTGCCGGTCAAATCGTCACGGTTCAAACAACGAGAAGGGTCCAGGAGGTTCAAGGATAAAATCACTCCCCCACAATTGGCGACTCTGCTGGGGACAACTGAGCTTTCCTAGCAAACACAGTGGGCTGTGGTTTATCTCAGGCCTCCTCCTTTCCCCTCCGTGCACCACCGCCAACTCAGGTTATGGCGCAGCGTCTTCCTCCTCCAGGCCCGGAGAATTTCACCCTCGGTTTGGCTGGGTTCGGTTCTATAAATGCCGACCCAAGCCAGAACGCGAGAACCACCTTGCCAGTCTCACGGCAGCTCTCCTACCCCCCAACTGAGCTTGAGGTTGCCCTGGCAGAGCAAAAACGTCAGGCTGCGGTGATCGCACTCCTCCAACAACGGCTTGAAGAGCGGGACGGAGGCGTGGCCACGACTCCCGTGCATGGCCACCCTGCCGAACCGAGTCGGCCGAAGAAAACACACAAACGAAGTAGGAAGTCTCGCCAGGCGCAAACATCCGAAGGTGCTCCATCCGAGCGACGCACCGTCTTTGATAGGCTCGAGCACGCCCCTAGGATCCAACCTACGGCTTCTCGCCCTCGCTTGGAAAGTATCGTTCGCAACGAAAGCACGCGCTCTTCGGCAACGAGCTCCACTGCAGGAACTCGCAGAGTGGGAGCTTCTGGGAGAACGTACGACGCTTCCCGGCGGCATCGGGAGCATGCGGATGGAAAAAGACCTCTGGACCTCAATGATCAACCTCGGCGAGCTCGGACGAGCGAACACCCCGAGCGATCCGAGCAATCAAGGTCCCGCACGAAACGTAACCCAGGTGGACGGCGCCCAGCTGGCTCCCCTAGCCACCACCGAGCGGAAAGTGGGGAACGACAGAGGCAAGATAACACCATTGTCCTGTATGACCAGTTTACGGGAATGCCGACGGTATACCATCCAGCTAACGAAAACATCGATCCTCGGCATCAGTAGCAAGAACAAAGCGAGCAGAGGGAACGTTCGGATAATATCAGGCATCAGCAGCAAGAGCAAAATGAGCGGCCACGACATCATCATAGAGAACCTCGGGGAATTCGAACGGTCCGCCTCGAAGCTCCACCCCCCGTTATTCCGATTGTGCCGGAGCCAGTAGATGATTCCAAGCTCGGCAAGGCAAAGGCCTCTCCCTTCATTGATACTATACAACAGGAGCGACCTCCGGATCATTTTGTCTTGCCGAAGCTCAAGCGGTACGAGGCTAAGGAAGACGCAGTCGCGTTCGTTTGTCGATTCAGATAGACTGTGGGCAGCATGCCATTGGAAAAAGGATTCCGTTCCTTTTCGCCATTGCGGCCCTTTTTTGGAAATTGAGGGAGCACGAGCGCAGGTGGCAAGCGCTCAAAAATACAGAGTCGTCACTTGAGTTTTTGAGGGTCCGACACTCAAGGAACCGTATTTCGAAGCACCTGTCGCGCTGTTTGTTTGAAAAAGTTAAGGAAACCAGTCCGTCATAACCATATCTGGGTTCGGGAGCCAGGTTACGAGAGGGGAAGGGTTTTAAGGCACCCCTCTCGCCCAATCCGGAGATCGGTCTCTACTTAGGCATTTTTATGAAAACTTTTGTGATTCTTCTTCTTTTAATTAATTTTAGCCAATTAGAGCCGGGGAACAGTTAATCGGGGATTAAAACTGTAACAATTTGCAGGATGTGATCAAATAATAGCATGGATGAATGGCATGACGAGTAATAAATGGGATGAAACCTAAAACAGCGATCAGATGCCAAGACCAGGTTCGGGATGGATTTGCCCTGCACGATGGCCAACTTGCATGCATGAACAAATCTGCATGCAAGAGAACCATCGCGCGAGACACTTAAACCCTCGCTCGAGTGTTGTCATCTCACCACAGTTCCAATTTCATCCCCTTCTGGGCTCTGGAAGGACCAGTGCACACCGAGGAGGCAAACCAAGCAGTTTATCAAGGAACTGTAAAATACTAATTATTACAGACAGCTTGAAAATGGAACTGAATAAAAAGGAAACACAGCCCCTAAACAGTGGGGGGATAAAAGGAGGCCAAGGGCCTGGTTGCCCATGCAAGGGCCATTCCTGGGGTTCACAGAACCATCGCGCGACAGAGAGTGAGTCTCGCGCGACAGTCCTGACTGGACTTCCAGGAATTGCTTTGCATGTTTGGGGTCCTTAGACAGGTTCAAGGATCACCCAAAGGCATTATAAACTATCTGAGACGAATAAGTAAGCTACTGTATTTTGTTTTGCATGCATAACAGTGATCAATATTTGAAAATGAAGCTTGTTGATGCCCAAAACTGGACGGTCAATCCGAGCTCCGTCTTCAAGGGGTTCCTGCAAAACAGTGTCCGAGGACTGGGGGTGTTGCCAGTCGTGGACCCTCCGATGGCTAAGTCAGTAAGAGTATGTAAAAATAGAATTCTGTGTGTTTTGTGGATAGAATTGAGTACGTACCTTCAACCCATGGACGAACTGCCCATTTATAGAAGAGGCGGTTCGTGCCCCTGTGAGGGGGACGAAGGTGGTAGATCGTGGAGATCGTGGACCACGACAGCGGTTGGAGTCCCTCGGAGTGGGGGGACTCCCGTCGGAACCGGTGTGAGTGGTGGACGTGGGAGTCATGGCTCCGTAGTCCAGGAATCGGGGGGACGTGGGGTTACCTCCTCCACGCCCGGGGATACCAGCGAGTGTAACCGTATTGACCCAGTCAGTGCATATCCCGTTATCTCAGCGAGGCTGGAGAAGTCCGACTGAACGACACAGATACGACCGAGCGACCGATGTCCGATCGAGCGAGTTACCTTTTGACACGCGTCGAGAGTACAGCGCTCGATAGTAAGTGCCTAAAAATCTCCTCATCAGTTGCCCCCCATTCCCAAGTCGAGCAGAGCGAGCCTCGACGCTGGGAATAATTGCTCCGTCTGTCGATGCTGTGCTCGAGGTAGTTAATGCAGGGGAAAGAGATCTCCCTTTACCCAAGGATAATGATGAGTAACCGCCAAATACACACCCCACGTGAAGTTGGGCTCTCCAAATTTCGAAACTTCCCGAGATACGAGGACGGCTGCGGTTGGGGATCTAGTGACAGATCTTGCCCATTCACGATCGGACGGTGAGGAGTCAAAGGATTTCCCTTGATTTTTGCGCCCGAGGAAGGGTATAAGTACAAACATGCAGCTATTCCCCAGCACACCTTGTTCCCTGCCCCCCAAGTCGATTCGCAACACTGGATCCAGAAGCAGACGCCAATCCGGGTGACCCGATACCCGGGGTTGATTTCCCCCTACAGACGATTGAGCCAGTTGTTCCACATTACCGATTAAAGGAGTTATTTGGTGCTCTCCGCGTGTGGAACTAGTTGTCACGATCCCGTCTTGAGCGACAAGCCCTAAATCCCCTCCTCCATTTGTACACCAGCCAAGAGCCATTCCTGCATTTGGTGAGAGACCTTTCCAATCTTGCTTCCGATTCCCTTGTATCTGGAATGGAGGAGACTGCCCCCACCAACGTTATCGATGTGGAGACCGCCGTCAAGGCCCCGTCTTTTAGGGCTGAGACGCTTGTGAGCGTGATCTACGAGGAGGACCTGGAGACGATCCGAGCGGCCTACCAGATCCCCGACTCCGTGATCCTACGAGCGGCCCATCCAGAGGAGAGGGCTTGCTCCTTCGTGGAGGGCGAGGTGTGCGTTTATGAGCACGCCTTCTTTGCTGGGCTGCGAGTTCCTTTTCCACGGATCGTCCGAGAGCTGCTGAGCCGTATGAAGCTTGCTCCTGGGCAGCTTATGCCAAATGCTTGGAACATCTTTTTTGGGGCGTTCATGATGTTCGAGGCACTGGGTGCAGGGGGCCGCCCCATGACGATTGATGATTTCTTCTACTGCTACACCCCGAAGGTGGGAGATGCGGGCTTTTGGTACTTCCAAGCACTTGACGGCCGTCATATTGTGTTTGGCTACCCCTCGTCTGTCAAAAAATGGAAAGAGAAGTTTTTCTTCATTTCTGGAGAAGGATGGGAGTACCAAAGCGATGAAGTGGTTGGCCCCAACACCCCAGGGATCCAGACAGTGTGGGGAGACCCTGAGCCGAGTGACTTCAGGCGGGTGGAGAACCCCAACCCAGACATCGACGGACTGATTGCGGCCATGCGGAAAGAGAAAATCCCTTTTGAGGAGCTGGTGAACCCTCAGAAGCTATTCGACCACTTGTTGGGGCCAAACCCTGCAGGTAACGTTTAACCCCTTCTCCTTATCTGCCTCTGTCCATGCTCCGCCCGTTTTCTGATTATTGCTTTAATTGTGTTCTCACTTCTAGACATCAAGCCATTCGACAAGGTGGCTTACACCCAGATGAGGGCCCAGGCGGCTATCCCAACGAATCCCCCGCCAGTAGCTTCCACCAGACTTTCTCGTCTGAGGATTGGCAAGGAGATTTTGGAAAAAACACTTGAGGCTGCCGGCGGGTCAGCCCTGAGGGCCCTGGGCAAGAAGAAAAGAAAGAGGATCGCAGAGATAACTGAGAAGGAGGAGGAGACCCTTGTCGCGGAGATGGCGGACCCCGATATTTCGATCGGCCGGGTGATAGAGTCCCTCGTGAAAGAAGGTGAGCTCCCCGAACCGAGCAAACAAAGGAAAAGTAGGAAAGAGCGGCCGCCTTCTCCAACGGCGAAGGACCTGAACCCTCCGAAGAAAGTTGCATTCCAAACGCTCTTGCCCCCTCAGCCCCGTGGACAGAAGCGGAGATGGCGACCATGGCCGGGCTGATATACCCAGCGACGAACGACTATGCAACAGTCCCAGTTAAAGAGAGCATCCTGTTGGACCCGTCTGCCAGTCACCGAGCTTTGAATGCATTCGCTCAGCCTGTCTACGACGGTCTCGCTTCTATGCTGGCGGAGAAGCTGCTGAGGAATTTTGAACTGCATCTGAGCAGGGTAAGTGTTGCTTTTCAATACCTGCTCCTGTGACAAAGTCCCTTGGTATCTTATGACTATCCTTGTATTTGTTATTTGTAGGCCATCGCTGAAGGAGTAGTTGTTGCCTGGAGGCTGGCCGGCCGAGAGCTAAGGCTTCATGGTGCCATGCGCCAAGCCCTGGAGTGTCGCAACTCTTTGGAGCAGCTAGAGAAGACTCATTCCGGCTGCCCTTCAGCACAGCAACAAGCTGTGGAAGAGGCCGGCCGAGCGAGAGAGGAGGCGGAGCGGTTGCGCCAAGCGGCCAAAGAAATCCAAGAGAAGTCTGAGGTAGACTTGAAGAACTTGAGGGAGGCCCTATCAGGGAGAGAGGAGGAGTTGAGAGCACTGAAGCAGGCGTCCGAGAATACCACCACCCGGCAATCCACCACGATCCTGAAGCTTCAAAGCGATCTTGGCCAGGCGAGGGCCACCACGGCCCAAGCGGTAGAAGAGTACAAGGCCTCTGATGAATGCGCTAGCGAGCTAATGCTGTACTTTTCAGGTGGCTTCGAGCAAGCCATTAAGCGTGTGAAGGCCAAGTACAGCGACCTCGACTTGAGCGAGCTGAAGCCTGAGCCTCCGTCCGATGTGGAGAACACCGAAGTGGGTGGTGGTGGAGGTGATGACGAAGATGATGATGCCAAGAGTTGAACCTGGCTGCCCTCTGTGCTCAGATTTCCTGTGTTTTTGTTTTGATGTAGTTTGTTTCATTTTCGCAACTGGGAAACTTGTACCACCGTACAATCAGGGAAAAATCGTACCACCGTATAATCAGGCATAACACTATTTTCTTGTCCTTAATTCCAAGATGGAGAACGGAGTTCGTCCCTTCGGGGGCATGACCGTTGCTCCGCCAATGTCAGTACGTTGCACTTGTTTATTTGTTGCTTGCTTTTGATTCCGCCCCAAGAGAGTTTTGGGTGGATTGTCACACTGAATGATCCGTCGTGAGCCGAGCGAATAAATAGGTGTTGAGCGAGTATGTCTGTCAGACCGAGCGAACCCCCATGGGGGCACTGGATAATTTTGCTGATGGACTAAAAGGCCTCATTGAATCATTCAGATTTGATCATTGATTGCATGCTTTATGCAGGGAGGAGAGTAATCATGTGAGATGCACCTAGTTAATGCAGGTTACCCTATACACTTGGGTAGAGCAAACGAACAAGTGAGTGGCAATAATTGTGGCGAGCGAGTAATCGTACATGCGCTGGCAGTTGGCACGAGCATATCTCGCCACACGAGGAGAACATTCCGGCTAGACATTAAAGCAGTTAAGTTTTCCAAGGAGTTTTAACAACACTTGCACTTCTACCGCCATTAAGGCAGTTAGTAATTAATTTGAACATTCAAATTTTTTGAAAGAAGAGTTGGTTGATCTTTTTCTCTATAAAAGCAGACCCTTGGTACTCCTTCTCCCCCACAAAACTTTTCATTTCTGAAGGAACGAGAGAAAGGAAAGTGAAGTCTGAAGAATGTCGAATGATAGCAGCAACATACTGGAGAACCTCTGCCAGCAGGTGCAGGGACTAACGAGGGCCATAGAGGGGCTATCGGCGAGGGTGGAGGTGATGGAGGACACGGTGCGGAACGCGGAGAAGGTGGTCCGGCTGCTGCTGATTACAGGCTGGAACCCCCTTCATGGCCCCCGGCCGGAGACGCCATCTCCCCCGCAGGGAATGGTGACTTCCCCTGAGGGGTCACCGTCTTCCTCCCACGAGGCCAAGAGAGGACGCGAGGATGGGCCACCCTAGTGGCTTCTCGCTGTCTCCTTAGGCTTTCATCTTCCTTTTCTTTTTCTTTTTTGTAATGGGAGTCTTCCCCCTCCTCCCAAATTAAAAGAGGGGGCTTTAGTTAATGAAAAAATTTCTTTTTTATCTATAACTTCCCATTTATCGAATTAATGCAAGGTGTTTGAGAAAATAGTGCCGGTGACCACGAACTTCAATTTCCTAGCAACGTAAAATACTGATTATGTAAACCAGCGAGGAATGCCTAAATCTATTTATGAATGATCATATGAGAGTGCGCAGGGTTAAATTCATGCAAAAAGGTTACCCATGCATTAAATTCAAACATAAATTTAAACGATAGTGAAGTGGTACCGTTCACCCTTTGAAATGCTGCGAGGGAATATTGCATGCTAACTTGGCTAGATCTCTAGTTTGCCTATTTGGGGAAAGTCTGCCGGTTCCTTTGGGCCGTTCGTTTATGGAATATTGCCATCCTGCCAGGAGAGCGGGTTAACTCGCTGGTCGACCAAAGAGGGCCATGTTAGTCCCTTCAAATCGCTTTATTTATAGACGAGTGCCGTCCTGCCAGGAGAGCGGGTTAACTCGCTGGCCGACCGAAGAGGGCCATGTTAGTCTCTTCAAATCGCTTTATTTATAGACGAGTGCCGTCCTGCCAGGAGAGCGGGTTAACTCGCTGGCCGACCGAAGAGGGCCATGTTAGTCTCTTCAAATCGCTTTGTTTATAGACGAGTGCCGTCATGCTAGGAGAGCGGGTTAACTCGCTGGCCGACCGAAGAGGGCCATGTTAGTCTCTTCAAATCGCTTTATTTATCCACTTGTGGTTTTCCGGGACAATCTCACTAAAGCATTCTTTAGACAGTCTTTTTTGGAAAAGAAAGACAAGGATATTCCCATTGATGAATTTAAGAGAGATTACAGATCAATCATCTAGAAACTCATCGAATGAGATAGGGATAGAGGGGTGTAGCCTAGAAAGTGAATAGCATTGAACCCAACTATACGAGGGTCAAGAAACAAATTTAAAGCAAAATAACTTGGACTTTACTGATAATAAATCTACAGATTGTCTGCGTTCCACGGGTGAGGGAGTTTCCAACTAGTCATGGTAACCAGTTGGTATACCCCGGGCTTGATGATTTTTTGGACCTGGAAAGGCCTTCCCACTTCGGATTCAGCTTACCTAGCTTCTTCTTCTCCAGCACCTTCTTTAAGACCAGATCGCCTACTTGGAAAGCTCTGTGTTTGACCTTCTTGTCGAAATAAAGCTTTGCCTTCTGTTGGTATGCGGCCACCCTGACTGCAGCCGCTCGCCTGGTTTCCTCGAGCAAGTCAAGGTTTAGGGTGAGGGCCTCGTCATTCTGCTCTGCATTGTAGTGCTGGACCCTGTAGCTTGGGATAGCGACCTCAACTGGGATGATCGCTTCAGAGCCGAAAGCCATCTGGAAGGGAGTTTGTCCCGTTGGGGTGCGTACAGTGGTGTGGTATGCCCAGAGGGTGCTTGGTAGCATTCCTGCCCATAACCCTTTGGCATCGTCCAGCCTGGTTTTGATGATGCCAAGAAGGGTGCGGTTGGTGACTTCTGCCTACCCATTGGCCTGTGGATGACCAGGAGTTGCGTATTTGCATTTGGTGTTGAACTGTTCCCAGAAATCTCGCATCATCTCGTTGTCGAATTGCTTGCCGTTGTCTGAGACGATGGCATGGGGAATCCCAAACCTGCAAACAATGTGCTTCCAGACAAAATCTCTTGCGGCCTCCTGAGTGATTTTGGCGAGCGGCTTAGCCTCCACCAACTTAGTGAAATAGTCGATTGCGACTATGGCAAACTTGTGATGCCCTGGCCCCAACTTGAAGGGGCCAATGATGTCGATCCCCCAATGTGCGAACGGCCAAGGGTTATCGATGGCCGTGAATGGCTCTAGAGGCTGATGTGGAATGTTAGCGAAGCGCTGGCACTTGTCGCATCGGCGCACGAAGTTGCTGGAGTCGGCCTTCATGGTGGGCCAGTAATAGCCCGCTCGGAGTGCTTTGAATACCAACGCTCGGCCCCCGGAATGGTTGCCGCAGATTCCTTCATGGATCTCCCTCAGAATGAATTAGCCCTCCACATCTGAGACACACCTGAGATAAGGGTAGGTGTAGCCTCTTTTGTAGAGGGTGCCATCCTGGAGGAGGTATCTCGCCGACCGGTACCTGAGCTTTTTTGCTTCCCTTCTGTCCGAGGGGAGCTCCCCATCCTGGAGGAACTTAATGATGGATTCTGCCCATTCTGCATGGGCATGGATAACCTGGACTTCCCCGGGTTTCTTGTCATTGATACTCGGCTCTGCAAGGTACTGGAGCGCAGTCACGGGCCCTAGCTGTTCATCAGGAGCACTTGCCAGGCGAGCCAAGGAGTCCGCTTTTTGGTTTTCTTCACGTGGGACCTATAAGAAAGTCACCTTCTCGAAGGTTGCTCTGATCTTGGCGACTAGCTCTGAGTATTTCTTCATTTTCTCGTTTTTGGCCTCAGCTTCCCCGTTGGACTGGTGGACAACCAACTGGGAGTCGCTGAGGACTTTTACCATTTTAGCTCCCATCTGTGAGCATAGCAGCAACCCAACAACGACTGCTTCATACTCGGCCTCGTTGTTGGTTGCGTTGAATCCGAACCGTAGTGCGTATTCCATCTGCTCACCGAGTGGTGAGATAAGCACTATCCCAGCGCCGCTTGCGGCCTTGTTGGAAGAGCCGTCTACGTAGATTGTCCAGCACTCCACGTCTTGTCCCTTTGTTTTGGTCACATCTTCGTCCTGTAAAGGGTTAGTGAATTCTGCCAGGAAATCTGCCATGACCTGTCCCTTCCTTGCCTTGCGCGGTTGGTATACAATATCGAACTCACTGAGCTCGATAGACCATTGGATGAGCCGGCCGGACAATTCAGGCTTTTGAAGCACTTGCTTGAGCGGTCGGTCGGTCAGCACCACAATAGTGTGTGAACAAAAATAAGGGCGCAAACGTCTCGCCTAGATAACCAAAGCAAATGCTAGTTGTTCAATGAGTGGGTACCTGACTTCGGGGCCGCGGAAAGCTCTGCAAAATACTGGCTTCTGAATACCCCGCTCCTCCCTGAATAGAGCTGAGCTGACCGCGTTTGGGGAGACTGCCAAGTACAGGCAGAGCTGTTCTCCTGAGATAGCCTGGGAAAGCAAAGGAGGAGAGCTGAGGTAGGCCTTTAGGTGTGCAAATGCCTCTTCGCACTCGCCAGTCCACTCGAAAGCTTTCCGCAGAGTTTTGAAGAAGGGGAGGCACTTATCTATCGACCGACTGACGAATCGGTTGAGTGCTGTTACTTGCCCTGTAAGGCACTGAACTTCTTTGATTGTTCTGGGTGCTTGCATGTCAATCACCGCTTGGACCTTCTCGGGATTGGCTTCGATTCCTCTTTGGCTAACCATGAACCCGAGGAATTTTCCTGCCCCTACTCCGAACGCACACTTTGTTGGATTAAGCTTCATGTCAAACTTTCTAAGGATCTGGAAGGTTTCAGCCAAGTCGGTTGGGTGATCGCGGGCTAACTTGCTTTTGGTAAGCATGTCATCCACGTATACTTCCATATTCCGGCCAATTTGCCCGGCGAACATCTGGTTGACCAACCGTTGGTAGGTTGCTCCTGCATTCTTTAGTCCGAAAGGCATAACCCGGTAACAGAACAGTCCTCGTTCGGTAATGAAAGACGTACCTTCTCGATCGACCGGGTGCATCAGGATCTGATTGTATCCAAAGAAAGCGTCCATGAAACTCAAGAGTTCATGTCCTGCTGTTGAATCAACCAGTTGGTCAATCCTGGGGAGTGGGTAACTGTCCTTTGGGCAGGCCTTGTTCAGGTCCTTAAAGTCCACACACATGCGCCAGTTGCCATTCGCCTTCTTGACCAGCACCACATTGGCCAGCCAGTCTGGATATTGCACCTCCTGGACAAATCCAGCGTCGATCAACTTCTGGATTTCCTCAAGGACGGCATCGCTCCTCTCTTTCCCAAAGATTCTTGGCTTTTGTTTTACGGGCCTGAAGGTAGGATCCACATTCAGGTGGTGGGTCATTACCTCAGGATCGATCCATGTCAGGTCCGCATGAGACCAAGCGAAGACATCCTTGTTGTCTTTCAGGAAGGTGACCAACTGCTCCCTTAGTTGAGGGGGAAGCAGTGAGCCAATCTGAAGATTCCAGCCTTCTCCCACGTCGACCTTGTCCAGTTTTTCCATAGGCTCCGCGTGGATCTCCTCTCTGTCGTCTCGGACTTCGAGTGCATCCACAACGAAGGTTTCTTGTGAACGTTTCTCTTTAAGGGTTGCGACATAGCATTCGCGCGTTGAGGCTTGGTCTCCCTTCTGAGTTCCTACGCCATTCTCGGTTGGGAACTTGATCACCAGGTGGTATGTGGAGGTAACCGCCTTCATGCTGTTAAGGGCCGTGTGCCCGAGAATTGCGTTGTAGGTCGAAGGGCAATCCACCACGAGGAACTTCACCATTTTCACAACCTGGCATGGCTTAGCCCCCATGGTGACCGGGAGGTCAATCGTCCCCATGGGTTGAACCTTTTCGCCGGAGAACCCAACCAGTGGGGATCGGACAAGCTGTAACTTGTCCTTTGGGATCCCCATTTGGTTGAAAGCTCCGGAGAAGAGAATGTCTGCAGAGCTCCCGTTGTCAACAAGGACCCTGCTGGTTTTATAATTCCCGATAGTGACGGTGATCACCAGTGGATCATCGTGAGGGTGTTGGACACCTGCGGAGTCGTTGGCATGGAAACTGATGATTTGCTCGTCCATTCTTCTTTCCTTCCAGGGCCTCTCAGTTAGGAGGACCTCTGCCGATCGCAATCTGCGGGCGTGAGCACGCCTGGAAGTGTTGGACTCGTCGCCTCCGGCATACCCACCAGAGATAGTGTGGATTTCTCCAAGTGCTCTGCGCGGTTCCGGGTTGACGCGAGGGTTACGGTCTTCCCGCCTTTCCTGGTGCTGGGGCCGAGCGGATGGCTCAGGCTTGTCTTGAATGAACCTCCGCAAGCGACTGCGTTGGATCAGATTCTCAATCTGTTTCTTGAGCTCGATACAGTCGGAGGTATCGTGCCCATGGTCTCTGTGAAAACAGCAGTACTTGCTTCGGTCTCTGGGAACCCCTGGTTTCATTGCTTTGGGCCAGCGAAGTTCTGGGTCGTTGATCAGGTGGACCAGCACTTGCTCGGGAGTCGCGTTTAGCGGTGTGAACCGCTCGAAGCGTCCTCGAGCACGTGGACGGTCCTCCCCTCTTGGCTTCTTCTCAGGTTTGACCTCCTTCTGGGTTTTGGGCTGTTCCGCTTCGTGCCTCCGCTTGCCGTTGCCTGATGCTTCTTCCGAGTGTCGCCGAGCGGCCATTGCTTCCTTGGCGTTGATGTGCTTCTGAGCCTTGTTCATTAGTTCCGCCATGCTAGACGGTGGCTTCTCCAAGACAGACTCGAAGAACTTGGTAGGCTGGAGTCCACCAATAAAGGTGGTGAGAGCCACTTTGTCATCTACCTCGTCAATTAAGAGCGCCTCGTTGTTGAAGCGCTTAAGGTAATCGCGGAGCGACTCTCCTTCCTTCTGCTTGACGTTGAGAAGGTAGGTGGCCGGTCTGTGCTGACGCCGCCCGCTGTAGAAGTGCTCGATGAACAGCTTGCTCAATTCGTCGAATGTCCCAATTGAGCCGGGTTTGAGCTTCCCAAACCAAACTCTGGCCGAGCCTTTCAAAGTAGTGGGGAAGGCTCGACACATGATCTGGTCCGGGCAAGCGTGTAACATCATGAAGGCCTTGTATGTCTCCAGATGATCGAGGGGGTCACCCAATCCATCAAAAGGCTCAAGCGATGGAATCCTGAACTTTTGAGGAAGTGGGTAAATAGTGACTTCGGCCGTGAAAGGGAGATTGGTCTTCTGAACCAGATTCTCCATAGTCCTGGCCCCTCGGTCGTTAACTTGCTTCAGCACCTGGTCCACCTTCTCCTGTAGCTCCTTGAACGCAGCCCCCTAAGCTAATGATGACCCAGAGTTGGGAGCATTCCTTTGTCGGAGGGCGACGAAGCTGTTATCGCCAGCCGCCATGGATTGGCGATGATCAGCTGTGTCGGAGGGATCCCCACCGTGGTGGGTGCCCTGAATCTCTGGTGAGTCTCCGCTCGCCTTCCGCTCTTCATTAGGGGGAGTGGGTTGAGGGAGATGTTGGAGAAGCTCCGTGTTCTGCTCCCGGAGCAGATTAACCATCTGGGTGAGTTGATTAACCTGCTCCTGGAGGGGGTTACCACGATCTTCTCCTTCGGGACCGTTCCGTTGGCTTCCGGCTCTCGTGTTGACCATTCTAAAGGGTTTTGAAACAGTTGAATTTATGAAGTAGAAAACTTATCGTTTCCCACAGACGGCGCCAAACTGTTGATGCCCAAAACTAGACGGTCAATCCGAGCTCCGTCTTCAAGGGGTTCCTGCAAAACAGTGTCCGAGGACTGGGGGTGTTGCCAGTCGTGGACCCTCCGATGGCTAAGTCAGTAAGAGTATGTAAGAATAGAATTCTGTGTGTTTTGTGGATAGAATTGAGTACGTACCTTCAACCCATGGACGGACTGCCCATTTATAGAAGAGGCGGTTCGTGCCCCTGTGAGGGGGACGAATGTGGTAGATCGTGGACCACGACAGCGGTTGGAGTCCCTCGGAGTGGGGGGACTCCCGTCGGAACCGGTGTGAGTGGTGGACGTGGGAGTCATGGCTCCGTAGTCCAGGAATCGGGGGGACGTGGGGTTACCTCCTCCACGCTCGGGGATACCGGCGAGTGTAACCGTATTGACCCAATTAGTGCATATCCCGTTTTCTCAGCGAGGCTCGAGAAGTCCGACCGAACGACACAGATACGACCGAGCGACCGATGTCCGACCGAGCGAGTTACCTTTTGACACGCGTCGAGAGTACAGTGCTCGATAGTAAGTGCCTAAAAATCTCCTCGTCAAAGCTCAACAGGCGTACTAATATTGCAAAAATAGTAAATGGCTAGCCTCCCTTCCCCACGAGGACCATTCTCTTGCTGACACAAGTGTTGCGCGAGTATTGTGGACCATCGCGCGAGGGTTTAGCTGCCACAGATTCTTGTAACTCTGCTGGCTTTAGGACCAGGACATGGTATTAATTACCAGCCTTGGCCCTGTCAGCCCCCCTTAGGGATCAAAACAGGAACAGGCTAAATGTTATACCTTTGCTTGGAAAGGGTTTGGGAATGGATTGGATTGATTGGTGAAGCCTTTTGACCAAGTGTGTGTGTTGAACACTTGATTGGAAGACTAGGAAGCGATGCATGCTTTACTTATCGCATTGGCTCACCTTACTTACTGTTTAAAGGAATAAATAAACAGGCTACGTGTTAGAATTAAACAAAGTGCGTATACGTCTTATGTTGAATGATTATGGGCCAGTCTCACGACTGGGCAAAGAGGGGTGCCTAACACCTTCCCCTTATTGTACTTTTGGCTCCCGTGCCTAGAATCTCTATCTATTTTCCCAGTTTTAATAAACTGGGTGGCGACTCTGTTTTGATGATAACCGCTATCATGTGGTGATGTTCCTAGCCATGGGAATGTCTATGATTTTGGTTTACGAAGCAAGCAACCAATCGAGCAAACAAACGTGATCAATCTGTATGGCGATGCCCCGTTTGGGAGGTGTCTACACAAGCTCCTCTAGGTAGCGTTTGAACGGTTGGCATTGGGTTGTGTAATGGCCTCGCTCTTTGTGGAACGTGCACATCCCAGGTCCATTGCCCGCCGTTCTTAAGAACCCCGTCGGCCAAACGAAGAACGGTAATTGCCCAATCGTAGTCAACAGCTTATAAATTGGTTCAGTGAACGCTGTACGCTCGGCAACATACTCGTCTGGCCTCGGCTCTCTCTTCGTCTGCTGCCACTGAGGTTGTTGTTACGGGTGTTGGGGAGGCTTATTCCTATTGTTCTGTTTATTTGTTCCCGCGCCATTTGGCCTGTCTGTCCCTGCCGAACGTTAACTACTTGTTTCTTCGTGGCAGTATTTGTCTTCGCTGCATCTGTTCCCTTCGGAGCGTTACGTTTGGCGACTGCTTCCTCATGCACACAGTCCTTCTCGATGATTACCATGAGCTCCCCCATGGTCTTCGGTGGGTTTCGCGACAAGTCCCTAAACATCGCCGAGATAGGATCCAGCCCGTTCATGAATGATTCTGCAGCAACGCTCTGATCACAGTCAGGGATAAGGTTGTAGACTTCCTAATATCGTTCGTTGTACAACCGAAGTGTTTCACCTGCCGTCCTTTTCATATTGACCAGCATTGACAACGTCTTCGGCTGGACGTTGCTCGTGACGAACCTCTTAGTGAACTCCAGCTCCAGCTCGTTGAAGCACTTAATGGACTTCGGCTTGAGCTGATTATACCACAACATTATTGGTTCACTCAGAGTAAGAGGGAAAATCTTACACATAAGCGCGTCGAAAAAGTTGTGGAGGCTCATCGTCTGTGTAGACACCCCAATCTGGGTCTCCCAATTGTTTTACTTTGTTTTACAGTTTTCTTGTTTCCCCGATGATGAAATCGGATCAAACGAGCTTCGATTGGGAATGGATTGAGTTTGGAGTGCTTAGAACACCGCTTAAACCTTTTGAACCCCTCTGAACCTTCAGTCAAACCCTAGGGTCAGGTTTGACCATCGCGCGACTCTTCCTGTTCCTCGTGCGATACTCAGCTTGCCAGGTGTGGTCAAAGTCAAACTATTGACTGTTGACCCTCGCGCGATGGTTCCGAACCATCGCGCGACTGTTCTCTCCTGTCACTATCACACAATCCAGCTAGATTTGTGATGATTGGGTGTCACATGGGTCCCCATGGGCTGGAACCCCGTTTTCCTCAGCTGAACAGAGTTCTGGCAGGTCTCACCCTCACAAACACTCCCACTCACCTTGTTGGCTAGTATATCCACCAAGTTGTGACCAGCCTTGTTGGCTGGTTGCAAAGCCATGTTTTGCCACCACCTAGCCCACTCACTTCCCCTATAAATAACCCCATTGGTCTTCCATGTTAAGGGTTCCAAGAAAAAGGTTAAGAAGGTTAATTACCATTCACAAGGCAATTAAGTCTCTAGCACAAAGTTACTAACCCAAACTGGTTTGATATACCGGCCGAGGGATTGAAGCCCCAGTCGGTGTTCTTCCTCACACCAGACGATACGATTAACAGATGATCAGAAAGCTATGATTAGTTATAAATGCGATAAGTAAAACAAACCAGAGGCCGTTGGGCCTCACCACCTTGATCCCTCAGTTGCTTGATTGCTTTGGATTGGGCGTGATTGACTGATTTCTTGATTGAAAACCCTAGGGTTAGGGTTTGAACTTCGGGTTTGATCGCTGGATTGACGGCTGCCTTCGGGAGGTTAGGACTATTGAGGAGTCGGTTTGAGAGAGTATTTTGATAGAGTTTCGTGGCTTGAGAGAGTGTATTCTCTAATGAATTTCGTGTGTATATTTTCAGAGTCCAAAGGCCCTTTATATAGGCAATTGGTGACTCGCTCCGGCCAATTAAATGGCACGATTGCGATTGCAATTGCAATTGCAATGCAACTCTAACTCTACGTCGCAATCTCTGAGCGTAGCCCGAACGCATCGGGAAGGTAGTGTAATTGGATCAAACGTCTGACAGAACACGTTCCAGAGTCTGGAAAAAGGTCGATCTGGCGGCCGAGTAAAGGATATCACGGCCGAGGAATGGATGTCTCGGCCGAAGGATAGATCTTGCGGCCGAGGGATTGATCTCTCAGGGAGATTTTGCTAGCAATAGGTTGCTCGGGTGAGGAAATGATGTTAGGGCCGTGGGATCGATGTCACGGCCGACAGATGGATTCTCCTAGGCTTCGGTATTTCTGTCTGAAAGGCTGTATGGCTTTAAATTGGGTCCTCTAAGTGGCTCAAAGTTCTTACCGAAAGTCTTAAGGTTCTCAAGGAGGCAATCAGCAATCACTGTATCCATTTCATCATCGGGATGGTCCCAAGGTGGGACTTGAAATAATCGTTAGGCCAAATTGGGGTGTCTACAGCTTGCGGCAGCAGGGCACCTTAATCAATGGATCGATCTTCGGCGGAATCCATTACCCTCTCCACCACCTCCTCCGCTTGGGAATCTGGTTGGGGTGATTCAAGGAATTGTGTCCGCAGGTCGAGCGGCCGAGCTTTACTCAGAAATTGACAAAGCAGTTGCTGCCATGGCCGTCTGCAACATTGGAACTCCACCGAAGTGGAAGAGGATCGATCCTAGCCTCGATGGCCCGATAACCTTCACACCCGACAATTTGCAGGGAGTCCAAATGCCACACACCGACGCTCTAGTCGTCTCGGTCACAGTTGGCTCCTCCAAAGTTCAACAAGTGTTGGTGGACCAAGGAAGCTCGGTGGAGGTTATGTTCTACTCCACATTCAAAAGCCTTGGTTTCAAGCCAGATCAGCTTCGAACAGCAAGCATGCCCCTCGTCAGCTTCACCGGAGCACCTGTGTGGCCTCAAGGTCTGATCACTCTTCCCGTGCGAGCCGGTTCCCGAGTGATTGATGTCGAATTTGTAATGGTTAGTTCACCTAGCCCCTACAATATCATCCTCGGTCGAACCTGGCTACACGGAATGAGAGCGGTCCCCTCTACCCTTCATCAGGTCTTGAAGTTTATCGGCTGGAATGGACGGCAGGAGAGCCTTCGTGGAGATCAGATCCAGTCGAAGAAGTGTTATGTCAGTACGGTGACTAACGAGCGGAGCTTCTTGGAGGTACAATGTGTCGAGAAGGCTGACATTCCCGATCCCGAAGAAGTGGGATTGCCAGCCGAGCAAAGGTCAACTGAAGAACTTGTGCGAATGTCGATCACCGAAGATGGAGGAAGATACTTCCTCGTCAGAAGTTCCTTGAGTGAATCCGAGCGTGCAAATATGTTCGAATTCCTTAAAGCGAACATAGAAGTATTTGCTTGGACTCCTCGGGAAATGCCTGGAGTGGATCCGTCCTTCGCCTCCCATTCCCTCAATGTTGACCCAAACAGACGCCCGGTGGTCCAGAAGGTTCGACGCTCGGCAGCTTTGCATGTGGAGGCGGTCATGGCTGAAGTGGATCAACTGTTGGCAGCTGGAGCTATTCGGGAAATTCTATACCCGACTTGGCTCGCCAATCCCGTTGTTGTTCCAAAGAAGAATGGGAAGCTCAGGGTCTGTGTCGATTACACCAACCTCAACGATGCTTGCCCAATGGATCGATTCCCTCTTCCTCAGATAGAGCAGATGGTGGATGCAACGGCCGGATACGAGCGCCTGAGCTTCATGGATGCATACAAGGGCTACCATCAGATCGCCCTTGCCGAAGATGATCAAGAGAAGACGGCATTCATCTCCCCCCGAGGAACATACTGCTACAATGTCGTTCCCTTCGGGTTGAAAAATGCCGGGGCAACCTTCCAAAGGGCGATCACCAAGATGTTTCTCCTCAAGCTTGGCAAAACGATGGAAGCATACATTGATGATATGGTATGCAAAAGCAAGCTCGGTCAAGACCATCTTCGGGATCTCGGGGAAATTTTTGATATTCTCAAGGAACATCGGCTTCGCCTCAATGCCGAGAAGTGTGCGTTCGGCGTGGGTTCCGGAAAGTTCCTCGGTTACATGGTGAGCCGCCGAGGGCTAGAGGCTGATCCGACCCAACTCACCGCCGTGCAAAACCTCTGAGATCCAACTACAATCAAAGAGGTCCAACGACTGACAGGAATGGTTGCAGCGTTGAATTGATTTATCCGGCGTTCGAGTGACCTTTGCAGACCCTTCTTCCAGGCCATCAAGACTAGTCGGCGTAGGTTTGAGTGGACTGAGGAGTGTGAGCAGGCTTTACAATCCTTAAAGGATTATTTTTCCCACGCTCCGCTCCTCGTCACTCCCGAACCTGACGAAGACCTGTACCTTTACCTTGCTGTGTCAGATCATGCAACGAGTGCTGTGCTCGTTCGGAAGGAAGGAATGGACCATCTGCCGATTTTCTTTTCGAGCAAGATGATGACGGATTCTCAGACGAGGTACCTACCTATGGAGAAGTTGGCATTAGCGCTCGTTTCAGCTAAGACGAGCCTTATGCCTTACTTCCAATGCCATAGGATTGTGGTTCTCACTGAGTTTCCTCTCAAAGCCATTCTTCGGAAGACCACCTCCTCCAGCAGGATCCTGAAGTTTACACAAGACCTTGCTAATTATGACATCTAGTTCGAGCCACGAACTGCAATCAAGGGCCAGGCATTAGCTGATTTCTTCACCGAACTTACCCCTGGGTTGAGGGACGAAGATAATACATTGGCAGCTGCTGCTGAGGAGGCTCGGTTAGCTAAAGAGGAGGAGTTTGTTGAGTGGAATAATCCTCCCCCCGAGTCCTTCCGAGCTCGGTTCACCTTGGGCGTCAGGAAGCCGAGGAAAGAGTGGAAGCTGTTCTCCGGGGACACTTGGAAGATGACAGTTGACGGAGCCTCCAATATCCACGGGGCCGGGGCTGGCATTGTTCTTGTCTCTCCGGCTGGCACGGTCCACGAGAGTTCAGTCTCCATTGGCTACCCCGCAACGAATAATGAAGCCGAGTACGAAGCTCTCATTGCTGGGTTGAAGCTTGCTCTTCGGATGGAAGCTGATTCGGTTCATGTCTTCTGTGACTCCAAGTTGGTTGTAGGGCACCTCAATGACGACTATCAAGCTAAGGACGAACGAATGAACGCCTACGTCAGTCATGTTCTTTCTCTGCTCAAACAATTTGGCCGCGTTGAGATAGAGTGAATTGCTCGGGAACATAATGCACACGCTGATGCTCTGGCGGGTCTCGCCTCGGTGTACCGGACTTCGGGAAGCCGCACTATTGTTTTTGACGAGGTCGAGTCACCGAGCTTCGAACCCATTCCTTGTTCGGTAAATGTTATAACCTTCGGCCCGAGTCAGATGGACCCAATTGTCGCCTATTTGAGGTATCAGACCCTCCCAGAAAACAAGAAGGAAGCTCACAAGATTCGTTGCCGAGCAGCGAACTACTTCCTTGATTCGAGTGACAATCTGTACCGCCGAACATTCACCAGACCAGATTTGCGCGTCGTACATGAGGACCAAGTTCAGAGCATCTTGGATGAGCTTCATTCGGGGAGCTGTGGTGGTCACTCGGGAGGCCGAACGATGGCCCAACGAGCGCTAACACAGGGCTATTGGTGGCCAAAGATGGTCAAGCAATCCGAGGAATACGTGAAGCGTTGTGTTCGGTGTTAGAAGCATGCCTCCATCCCTCACCAGCCGGCATTTCCTCTCAAGATGATCACTAGTCCTTGGCCGTTTGCCGTCTGGGGCTTTGATATTGTGGGCAAGCTGCCGAAGACGCTAGGGGGATTTGAGTACATGCTCACTGCTACCGACCTATTCACCAAATGGGTTGAAGCTTCTCCACTGGTAAAGACTACGGCCGGGGATGTCGAACGTTTTATCTGGAAAAACATCATCTCTAGGTTCGGGGTGCCGTACGCTATTCTCTCGGATAACGGTTCCCAGTTCGTCGCTTCGGCGATCCAGAATTTCTACCGAGAGCATCATATCACCATTCATACTTCGTCCGTCGCTTACCCCCAAGGAAATGGCCAGGCCGAAGCTTCGAATAAGGCGATTATTCGGGGGCTTAAGCGTCGTTTGGATCGCAAGCTCGGAAAGTGGGTTGATGAGCTTCCCCAAGTCCTGTGGAGCTACCGCACTACTCCTCGACGTTCTACAGGCCGAACTCCGTTCTCCATGGTCTATGGCATGGAGGTGGTCTTGCCCCTCTCTACTCTTATACCTACCGTTCGGTCTGAAAATTTCAATCCAGTGGACAATAATGCTTTGGTGGGTGCGGAGCTGGACTTTGCCGAAGAACTTCGGGATAACGCAAATCTTCGGCACGCTGCCTATCAGCAAGAGGTTGCTCGGGGAGATAACAAGAACGTTCGGGCTCGCCCATTTAACGTTGGTGACTTGGTTCTTCGGATGGTTGTCGAGGCGAAGAAGTTGACAAAGTTCAAGGACCCCTACGAAGGCCCTTACCGAGTGGTGCAGAAGATTGGCCACGGCGTCTATAAGCTTGCCGAGATGGATGGTACGCCCATCGCAAACCCATGGAACGCCCAAAAACTTCGGAAATTCCATGGGTAGCCTCGGCGGATCTCCATCCTCTTGATTTTTGTTTCGTTTTGTTCGGTATTGTAAGCCTTCGGGCATTTTTGTTAATGAAAGTTTTCTTTTCTTACATTCTTGTCTCTTCGGATTACACGCTCGATTTACTGGGTATAATATCTCGCCCACATCCTTCGGGAAGGCACTTCCACCCTGCATTTGTTCAGATACTTGGTTTAGGCGAAATTCTCAAAGCCGCGGTTCTCCCCATCGTTGGGGCTCGGCACTCTATGTTACTCTGTTTACCCACTTTCCTGCCTTCGTGTCTTGCTGCTCTTACTTTGGTAATACACTAAGGCAGGGGGGCTCCTATGGGTAAACATAAGTGTGCAAGTGAACAAGTACACTAATTCATACGGGTGGCATCCATCATTCGGACCACCTAATTGTTCATCTGGGTGGCCTCCATCGTTCGGACCCCCTAATGTTTGGATCCCTTAGTGTTTATTTCTACAACTGAAAGACATTCGTAGGCATTTAAAAGCTACCAAAAATTGTCAAAAACGAGAACGAAACACACACCGAGCAATAATACTTGGAAATTTGCAAAATTACTAAACATTACTTGTTTCAAAACAAAAAGTGCATTCACCGAGCACAAATACTTGGAAATGTTTCTAGCATTGTTGCCAGGGCATGGCGGGTGGTGCATCGTTCGGTGCCATCCCTGGACAACCTTACCGAGGAGTGTCCATGGTAAATCGTTCTTGGCCACCCTTAACTTGTATTAATTACATAAATATGGCTCGGCTAAAGCCAATCGTTCGGCGCCGACCGTTCCAAACAAAAGCTTAAACATTCAAAAAATAAAAACAAGTTCAAATATTGAAGTCTTATGCTTCGGGAGTAGGAGTGACTGGGGGAACGTTGCTGGAATCTGAGGTAGGAGTTGCAGCGCTTTCGTGCTCGGTTGGACTGGTCACAGCCTCGTTAACATTGGGCTCTTCGGCCTCAGCTTCATCAGCAGGAAGAGGGGGCACTTCAATGAGGCTCCGACGTTCATCATCAGGTTCAATACCGGCTTCATCGAAACCCATGTTGAATCCGAGCTTGAAGCTTACTCGGTGCTGCGCCTCCTTCATCTCTGTTTGAAGGGCCAAAACTTGATCCGCAGAGTCTTCCTCAGCCTGGTAGTACCCTTTGTCGAACTCCTCCTTGAGCAACTTCTGCATCTCTTCCTCCATCTCCTTCCTCCCCAGAGCTCGTCCCTCCTCTAGCCCCTCATCCTTGCCTTCGGCCCTTGTTTGCTCGGCTGCGTCTTGGAGGCCCTTCACCAAATCGTTAAGAGTTTTGATCTGGGCCTCTTGAGCTCGGCGGACACCCTCGGAGTGGTCCAGGTTTTTCTTATACTCGTCCACAGTCAGTTGGCCGAGCTCCACCTTTTGCCTCAGCATTTTCGATTGCTTGTCGTGTTTGGTGAGGTACAACTGGGCACTCATGACTGATTGTGTTGCCTGAAAATAAAGGGAATGTACGTAGTTCAAGGTGCAGAAGCAACAAATGTACAAAGGAAATAAATAACGGAAAAACTTGGACTTACTCTCCTAACATAAAAGTAGTAGTCGTTTAATGCTGTC
The DNA here is from genome assembly GCA_018127125.1 of Rhododendron griersonianum. Classification (NCBI taxonomy): domain Eukaryota; kingdom Viridiplantae; phylum Streptophyta; class Magnoliopsida; order Ericales; family Ericaceae; genus Rhododendron; species Rhododendron griersonianum. The sequence continues at coordinate 38,049,102 of CM030788.1, read as the reverse complement.
TTCAGTGAAGGGGGAGCAGAGATGTCCTTCGGAAGCATGAGCCCCGAGTGCAATGTGAAGGCCAGGGAAGGGTCCTCCTGAAGACTGTCAGATCTTAGGATCCTCTTCTTGTCTGGAGTGACAAAGTTTGGGGCCCATGGGATGTCAGCATCCGAAGGAGCTCTTATCTCTCCCTCGGCGGCTTTCTTCTTCTCCTTCTCCTCAACCCTCGAAAGGCTGACCCCAGATGACTTTGTGGCATGGGACTTTGTTCTCTTCACGGGAGGAGCATCGTCGGATGAAGGAGTTGTGGATGGGGGTCGCTTTTGTGCCACTGGTGGAACGGGTCCACCCTTGCTCGGTGCCGAGCCTGAAGCCCGGGAGCACCGTCCTTCTTTTTCTCAGCTTGTTGTTTCGCCTGGTCGTCCACTCTCTTTTGTAGCACTGCCTTTATGCTTCGGGGAGGCATTGTCTCGTCTCCGAAGAAAACCTCTGCTATTGGCACGCGCAAGGTCCCTCGGAGTGGTTTCTCCTTGCTCGGAAGAAGTTCCTCGGGAAGCTCGACTGGCTCTTCTTCGTCTTCTTTGTCTGTCGCCTTTCTTCGGATCCTTCCACCGTATGTGGCGTCGTACTGAAGAATCATCGGTGCGTCTCTCTCTCTCCTCGGTATTGTAAGCAGCGCCGAAGCCAAGCCGCAACCTCTGGTGACACTCAGGAGATCCTTGTTGATCTTACTTGTATCTGCCGAGGCCAAACATATAGAATTAGAAGTGGCAGAATCATAAATAGTACAAACAAAATGCAACAAGAAGAACCGAACGAAATGATGAGAAATGTGTTGTGAAATGCTTACAAGGTTCTCCCCTACGGGTGGCAATCTCAAATTGCCCATATTCAAGTGGGGGGTACTGAAAGTTGCCCCGGACTTCAACATAATCCGAAGCCCACTTCTCCGAGTCGTACATTCCCTCGGGAATGATCTTTTTCATGTTCCTCCGAGAACACAAGTAATACCGAGAGAACCTAACGTTCCTCGACACCATGTAGTTCTCGAAGATATGGTAGGCCTCAAGGGGGAACATTTTTACCTCGGTGAGCTTGATGATTGAGTGGATAATACGGTACGAGTTCACGCTCAGCTGGCACGGTGTGAGGCTGAAACGATGGAGAATCTGTCTCAAGATCTTGTGCATCGAGAAACGAAGCCCACCTTCGGTGATGGCCATTAAAGGAACCGTGACGTGTTCGTCACTGAATAGTATACGAAACCTTCCACGGGAGTGATCACAACATCGTTCGGAACGTTGTAGGCCCGCTGAAAGAGGTCCATCCCCTCCTGGTCCGCGAAGCAGTCCCAGTAGAGGCAAGGGTCTCTTCCCGTTCGGTCTGGGATCAGGTCTGGATCCAGGGGTATGATCTTCCTCTTGACCTTCTTCTTCTTCAGAGCCGCGGAAGATGATTCACCGAGGATGGGAGCTTCCTCCTCCGGTCGACTAGATGAAGCAGCAGGCGTGTCTCGCTCGGATTGGTCTTCTTCATCCCCATCTGCTGCTTCCTCGTCCATGTCCTCGTCTTCATCCGGGTCTTCTCCCGCTCTCTCCGAAGAATCGTCGTCGTCGTCGATCTCGACGATGATAGGGCCCATTGAACGAAGAGGCGTCACGTTCGAGGGGAAGTCGATCCCCTCGATTCCAACGTACGAGGATCCAGCCCCTACACGGAACTTCCGAGCCTCAGCTCTAATTGCTTCGGCTATTCGGGGGTCCATCTCACCGAAATTAGGTGCTTCGGAGTCCACCGAGTGATAAGACTCTCCCGAGGAAGTTGACAGCGATTCCATTCCTAAAACAGGTGCATGGGATAAGACCGTTAGCGAAAGGCAAGGTCGTTATTCCTAAGGTGCCTAAATTCAGTGTTCTAAGTTATCCGAGCAAATGCGTCACTCCCGAACGACTATGTGTCAAATGGGGATTCCGAGCGCTGTTATGCTTCGGAAGTCATTGAGGTTGTGATTCGTTCGGATATGTCGTTCAAAGAGTTTTTGGTTTTTTCTTCGAAGTTAATCTGTGTTCGGAAGAACACGGGTTGAAGATGTACATGGGCTCGGAAGAACCCATGAGCACCTTCAACCTGTTCTACAGCATACAGGAAAGAGAACAGACGAAACGGAAGCGAAAACTCACTTTTATGGTCAAAACATGCTCGAAAATGACTGAAATTACAGAGGAGCATTGGGAAAATCAAAACATACCTGAATATCAAGAGAAATTTGTGATTCGATGTGGTAATCGTCAGATTTCAGGCGATGTTTGGGCGAGAACCGTCGAAGAGCAGTTGAGGCGTCTGAGAGAAGGAGAGAAAAAGTGATTTTCTCTCTCCTTCATCGCCTTTTATACCAAGAGGAGAATTCGAAACGGCGCAGAGCCCCCAGCCATTGGATTGAAGCGGGAGATTGATGCTCCGCGCGATGACTGACATGTGGAGAGCTTTGTACAGCGCCGTTTCACTATCCAATGAATTGATGACACGTATCAAATTTGAAATCGGTGGTTTCAGAAGCATTAAATGCGGGTCCAGAGCTTGTCTGCTTCGGGTTACGCGAACGGCTAATGTTCGGCAGACGTCTTCGTTCGGCTTGAAAGGAAGCGAGCAAGTCGTCGATTGTCAGGATAGCTTTGTTCGGCCACTACTGTCAACTCCTCCTTTCTTCGGGACACATAAAGCAGGAGTTGAGGGCTATTGTAGTAGGCCGAAATATCCGAAGGTTCAAAGGGTTCTGTGGTATGACCTTGTGGACCCACAGTTCAGTTGTCTCAGTTCGTCTGTATGAGAAAAGTCAAACCTAACACGTCACCCCGGTCAACTACCGAACGATAGGCGGTCCTGCGGCTGGTTACCGAGCGTAAGTTACCCCTCCGAGCATAGTGAAACGCTCTTGTTCGGTAACGGGCTTGCTTACTCGGATAGACATCTTCCATTCGGGCAGAGGTTGTTCAACGAGCAGATGTCATCCTCGGCAGATTCTTATGTTCGGAAGGTTTCCTCGGTTGAAGCGGTGGAGGAATGTTCTAAAGCGGTGGGGGAACGTTCTAGAAGCTTCAGCTGATAGAGGCGAAGATAAGCACGTTCACCTTTCTGATAACCGATGTGACATCTATGACATTGACCCACGTGGGTCCACATGGGTCTGCAAATCTTGAAGGGCGGCACACATTAAATGCCCTTGATGCATGACGTCATCCGAGCGTAGCAACGCGCGTGCAATGCACCTCCACCTTGTCCGACACTCCAGAGCTTGGCCTATAAATAGGAGAGCACCTCTCCCAGGAAAGAGGTCAGACATTCTTCTCCCCTATTAAACTTCTTCTTCTTCTCATTTCACTCCGATCCTAACTAGATCGTCGGAGCTTCTTCCCGGAGGAACACCACCCTCCGGTTTGCAGGTATACGGCGTCGCCGGTCAAATCGTCACGGTTCAAACAACGAGAAGGGTCCAGGAGGTTCAAGGATAAAATCACTCCCCCACACATATAATGGAAAAGTAATAGTTCATAGAGGGAAGGAACTCACGATCTAACCATTAGAGCTGCAGTTTTGGATTGAAATTTTTTGGGGTTGGTCATTTGATATCTTAGGCTCACGAAGAGGGAAAAGAGATTGGCACCCAAAATTTGGTGGAATGCTATGGTAGAAATAGTTTTTCTTCTGTTTATCCCCTTGTCTCTCCATAATTTCGGAACACTTCAGCAACAACTATGGTATATTAGCAACAAAAAATATCATATTCTAGCACTTTAACTAAGCAAAAAATAGAGAGAGATAGAAAGACACACATAGAACTGTATAAGGGACAAAAAGAAAAAAATGAAACAGTCAACACAACTAATCTAAGAGAACAATCCAAGCTTAGAAACAAAATAACCACAGAAACATAGATTACAGAATCATCAAGGTAAAGATGATTTCTCTCGCCTACACTTGATCCATATTTCAAGCCCTGTACTTAACAGTTTTAGCACATTGCAGCAATAAAATCTCCAATTATCACCACCATTCACTACCCCGCCGCCACTCGATTACCACCGCTTCCCTCCTCCCTATAAGTGCAAAATTCTTCTATTTGGCTGTATAAGTGCAGAATCCTAGAATCACACATGCTAATGATTAAAACATTAAGACCACCGGTGAAGAAAATGATAAGCTACTTACTTGGTTTTCCTTAACTCGTCGATTGTAGTATGCATATGTGCCATTTGAGACTAGAATTGAACATTTTCTTCATGTAGCAGAGCTATATGACCACTCATTTGTGATAATATGATTAATTTCGTCAGTGCGACTCCTTTTCAATATCCTCTTAAACGGCCACACCTCTTGGGACCAAGTACTCAAACTCAACCCCCAAAATAAAAAGCAAAACACTTAGTGTTGTAAGTGTAGAAACTATAATCCATAGCACCACATGGCATGCCTTAATTTGATTGCCCCAAGAGCCCTTAGTCCCTGGTGAGAAGGCTCAGATTTTAGTTGGGAGAATCAAACTCCCGAAAAACGAAAAACAAAAGAAAAAAGTAATGAAAGGGCATGGCTAGCTACCTACTAACTCTTACAAACACACTCTACTGTAAGTGTGAGCCTTAAAATTAGAAACAAACAGTCTAATTTGCAACAACAATACATGAAGTTTCAGTTGTTCAACAACACACATCATCTATCAGGTAATGTTTCCAACTTATAAGCACTTCTTGAATATGGAACATTGGAAATTTAGACTGTTAAATTGGAAATCATTCGAGAAACCTGAAAAGGTTGAGTTATTTATGAATTATATATAATTCAAAAAACGGTATGAATTAAAAGCTAAATCGCAAAGGCAAAGGTGCTTTCACAATTCTTCAAGAGTATATTATTGCAAAACAACTACTATGTACAAAATGAAGAACAAAGAGTCACCAAACACACAAGATGCAACCACCAAATATTGTGGAAGGAAGTGATCACTAATCACATATGCAGAACTCAATCGAATATGCTGAATTTCACCTATTTGCACCACTTGGTAAGGTAATTAAACAAAGCAACCCCCTCAAAGAAAATCAAAGGTTTGATTATTGAGACATATACCTTAATTCCCTCCAAATACACAATGCCCTTCAAGAACTGCGATGAAAACAAAAAAAATGGAAAGTTTATGATTTATAGTAGCTGTGAATCAAGAAAATAGAAGAATATTAAGCACGCTTATCGGGCCTCATTTTTACAACGCCTAGACTCACAAACCAAAACTGCACACAAACCAAACTGTAAAAACCCCCAAACTACAAAGACCCTCACTCACTCACCAAAAAACCTCCACTTTGTGTTGGGAATGCGAACAACTTTCACCACACAAACCAAACTATAACGCACCAAACCGTAACACACACAGAGTGCTTTTCAGCTATTATTTCTCTTCCTTTTTGCTAAAATTCAAAAGAGAGAACAGTACACCACCACAATCTAAACAAGTGTAACCCATAAGCCCAATCTAACACGTTCGATGCAGAGAACAAGATACACTACCAGATCCAAATATAGAATCTTGAGGCAAATAACGAATAGTTTGGAATGGATCAGCACAAAAGCCTCAATATCATTGGAATGAATCAACACGAAAGGCCAAATAGGGATAATTTGAAATGAATCAACACAAAACCCTAGCTTTGTATTTGGGTAAGAATTAAGGAAAAAATCAAATCAAACCTCGTGAGGACTCTCCGAACTGGCTGCTTGCTTCCACTGGTGCAATATGTCCGAATAGTGCTTTGATTCTTCTCCGACTACGGGATGAGGAGGAAGAAGAACGATGAAAATCGGGAGATTCGTAGGAAATAGAAGTTAATCGATCGAATTGTAGGAGAAATACATAACCAGGAACAAACCTGCAACTTACGCTTAGAACCCTAGAATACCAGAAGATGAAGATCGATCCATATGCTGCCAACTGGTGCTTCAAACAACGATCGAAACCCAATCTGCTCTAGTCGCACGAAACGATGAGAAATCTAGCGCCTGGCGGAACAAATTTGATTTTTCAGCAAAGGGTTGGGCGCCTTAAATTTTCATGGAACGCTATTGAAGAGTTAATGAAACGCTGTAGTATTTTGGGCGCGAGTGTTTCCCCGAATCCTTATCCCTGAACGCTATAATTGCTTTCCTATTATAGCATTCCTAAAAAAACGCTGTTACCTAATGCTATTAAAAGTCATATTTGGTGTAGTGTTGGAAAAACAAGTTTGAGTTTGAAAGTCTTTGCTTTGAACAAGAGAGAGAGGGGAGGGGGGGTTTAGAGAGAGAATTTTTTGTGGTCTCCTTCTCAGCTGAAACCAGGCTATATATATAGGCAATATAACCTATAGTTTTGAAAATGAAATGGATTTGAAATAAAATATTTTTAAAGAGGAAAAATCTTCTAGCCTGATCCTCTTTAACTGAGGTTGAGTGTTGATTCAAACCTCAGCTGGCTCAAGATGGCTGTCATGATGAGTTGCATGGATAGTGGGAGATCTTATCACCCATTGGGCAGCACAGCAGTCTCGAGCGCTCGGGAGTGAACCAGGCCAATGGCTTTAAAAACAGTTTTGAGCGCTTGGGACTACTTCCAAGCACTTGGGAATGATTTTGACCATTTTATTTCCTTTTCAAATCCTTCAAGAAGCAAAGTCTCAATTGGTACGAGGCTTGTTTCAATCCAAATTCATCACCGGGGAGCCTCAGGGCCACAAATTAAGGAAATTTGAAAAGTTCAAATTGGGGTGTCTACACCGAGCACGAAGCAGACAAGAAACCTTGGCTCCTTTTTCAAGGAGACACTTGGTGACTTCAAGTTGATGGTGCCTCTAATAGCAATGGAGCCGGAGCAGGGGTCGTCTTAGTTTCCCCTTGTGGGACTCTACATGAAAGCGCCATCAGCATTGACTTCCCTGCCACAAATAATGAAGCCGAATACGAAGCCCTCCTTGCTGGCCTATGCCCTGCAATAGCAATGAAGGTCGATGAGTTAGTGTTTTTTGTGAATCTCAACTCATCATCAACCAGGTGTTAGGGGACTACGAAGCTCGGGACCCCAGAATGTTGAAGTACCAAGCAACAGTAGCCGAACTCATCAAGCACTTCAAGAATTTCAAGATTGAATAGATCAACCGTGATTACAACGCGCACGCGGACGCACTTGCCGGGCTTGCCTCGGTTTCTAAAGCCTATGAATTCAGAACCATCAACTTTGGCAGCATCGACCACCCAAGTTATGACACCACTCCAGAAGTACTCAATGTCGAACTCGGTCCAAGTTGGATGGATGAGATCGTCGCGTTCCTCAGAAATGACACCTTACCAGCCGACAAGAAGGAAGCTTTTCGCATCAAGAACAAGGCTGCTTATTATTGGCTCTCTGAAAGTGGCCAACTCTACAGGAAATCTATCTCCGGCCCTTATCTCCTCGTCGTCCACCCAACCTAAGTACCCGAGATTCTCAACGAACTTCACTCAGGAAGCTGCGGCTGCCACTCTGGTGGCCGTTCACTCTGCCAACGTGCCATGAGTCAGGGTTTCTTTTGGAAGAACATGAAGAAAGACTGCGAAGAAGTCGTCCGCAAATACCGACCGTGCCAACTGTTCTCCCCGATCCCGAAACAACCCGCCCAAAATCCTTCCCCCATCACAAGTCCCTGGCCCTTTGCACAATGGGGGCTCGACATCGTGGGCAAGCTCCCAACAGCTCCAGGGGGCTTCAAGTTTGTAGACACCCCAATTTGGCCTAACGATTATTTCAAGTCCCACCTTGGGGACCATCCCGATGATGATATGGATACAGTGATTACTGATTAACTTCCTGTGAACCTTAGGACTTTCGGTAAGAACTTTTAGCCACTTAGAGGACCCAATCCAGAGCCAAATAGCCTTTCAGACAGAAGTACAGTATCCTAGGAGAATTCATCTGTCGGCCGTGACATTGATCTCACGGCCTCAACATCATTTCTTCACCCGTGAAACCTGTTGCTTGAAAATCTCCCTGAGAGATCGTTTAGCCAGCCACCAGATCTATCCCTCGGCCGCAATATCATTCCTTCAGTCGCCAGATCCTTTGCTCGGCCGCCAGATCGTCTATTTTCCAGATTCTGGAACGTTTTGTCAATCGTTTAATCCGTTCACAAAACCCTAGCAGCCTTTTTCCGATGCGTTCGGGCCACGTTTGGAGATCACCCTGAGGAGTTTGTATTGCATTGCAATTCCAATTCCAACTGTGCATTTTGATTGGATGGAGTGAGTCATCCCCGTGCCTATATAAAAGGGCCTTCGGCTCTGAAATTAGACACACAATTCATTCTCTACAGCCACGAAACTCTGCCAATATACACTCTCATATCCCCTCTACAAAAGCCCTAACCTTCCGAAGGCAGCCGCTAATCCGACGATCAAACCCCGAAGTTCAAACGCTAACCCTAGGGTTTCAAGAAGCAATCAGTCAATCGCCCTCAATCCGAAGCAATCAAGCTACTAAAGGATCAAGGTGGTGAGGCCCAGGGGCCTCTAGTTTGATTTATTTTCTGTTCATACCCTTAATCGTAACGTTTTGATTATATGTTAACTGTTTAGTCTGGTGTGAGGAAGAACATCGGCTAGGGCTTCAATCCCTCGGCCGGTACATTGAACCAGGAAGATTCCTCGACTGTGAAATCCATTCACCGGCCACGGAATCCATCCCCAGGAACAGAGCTATTTTATTCTGCTTTTCTGATGCATGCTTTTAATTACAGTCTCGGCTCACCATTAACTGCTTAAAGGCTAAATAAACAGACTATGTGTTGGAATTAAGTAAAACATGAATTAATCATATGTCGAACATCTATGGGCCAGTCTCACGACTGGGCAAAGAGGGGTGCCTAACACCTTCCCCTTATTGTACTTTTGGCTCTCGTACCCAGAATCTCTATCTGTTTTTCCTAGTTTTTATAAACTAAGTGGCGACTCTATTTTGATGATAACCACTATCGTGTGGCGATGTTCCTAGCCATGGGAATATCCACGATCTTGGTTTATGAAGCAAACAACCAAACAAACAGCAATGATCAATCTGTATGGCGATGCCCTGCTTAAGGGAGGTGTCTACAGTTTTTGCCGACTCCGCTGGGGACTAGAGAGCCGTAACCAAAAAATTCGACATAGGACTAACACATTTTTTGTTTAATTCATTTATCATATGCATCGAGCAGGCAACCTCGTTGAATTCACCTAATACCCCGGCATGTCACGGGCTATGTTAGGGGTTCCAGCAAACTCCACAATCACTTGTACCTAGTGGTATATCAAAAAGGAAACCGCCCGATCGCCGCCTATGATGTGCCGACGGAAGGACTGGTGCCCTTTGACAACAGAGCACCCTTGAGACTACCCAAACCTTCTATGTGTTAGAAAGCCATAGAACTTATAAAACTGAGACAGGAACCTATAGGCTAGGAACCTACTTGCATTTAATTGTAAAAAGTTCTTCTTCACACCCATTGTATACATGTATGTTGTAAAGCCTTCTTTTGCAGGTCAAACCTTAGGAGCCTCTTCAAATCAAACAAAAGGAGGTAAGCTAAACCAAACTGACTAAAGCACAATTTTTCAGGAAAAATGACTGCATCACTGCTCATGCCTGATTCGCACTTTCAAATTGTCACCAAGCTGTTTGGCCCGGTCCACCCCGTTGTCAAGATTTTTGACCCTTCTAAATACATCACTCCGATGGATCAGCCAAAGCCTATGGTAATTATCACTGAAGACGATCATGTCATGTTCGCAAGAACAGTCTATGATGAGGAAGTATAAGGCATAATTGAAGAAGAAGGATTTCGCAGGATCCCAATCTATTTCTATGACCCTTATGCACCTACCGACAACTATTGGCCAATCGATGAGGTCAACAACTTTGAAGTTGAGGAAGCAAGGGAAGAAGAATCTGCTGACAATGATCCACTTGACGAAATGTCACTAAACCTACTCTTTGATGAGGGGGTCACCGACAATGAAATAAGGGTGATCCACCCCATCACAGATAGCTTTGGTCGGAAGAACAGGTTGAAGAAGGAGATGAACAGTCCGTTCATCTCCAGGGTGCACTGTTCACTCAGAACAAAAAATGCCCCAAAAACCCAGAAAAGCAAATGGAAAACGACTAAAAACTGCAAAAAGGTGAAGAGAGACGAGAATCGATCGCATACCTGGATTTGTAGCGAGATCTGGTGGCAGAATTGCTGGGAATCAGAACCAGAAGATGAACGGTTGCTGTTGGAAGCTCTGGCAATGGAGGTCTGGAGAGAGAAAGCGATCGAGGCATTTCTCTCTCCTCACCCCGCTCCTTTTATAGAGCTAGGGTTGGGAGTTCGAAACTCCCGCCCATCATTGCACCGCCGAACAACTGACCACTTAGTGCATGACACGTGTCACTAAGAGGGACAGTTTGCAGGGTTTTGCCAACCTTCCCCTCGTCTGCCGTACCCAGCCACAAGGTGACATCTAGCACTCCTCCACTGGAGTACTTCATCGACGGTCAAGCTCGCTCCTAAGAAAGAGACGATACAGGCTCGGCTGGAGTCCACCTTCATCAAACAAAAACTACGCTCGGCGATTCAACGAGTTCGGCCTAAGGCTCAACTTCAATCCCTACCATGCGTACGGCATCGGCAGAGATTGAGGGGCTATTGTAGCGGGCCGAACACAGATGTTCGCATTGGTGCGGACCTGACTTGCCATGTACCAATCGTCGGCTTCGTGGACGGCTGCCGTCGATGACTTGTCATTAATATCCGGCTTGCCACAGGCTCGGCGGGAGACAAGCCTGCGCTCGGATTATGCCGTCGGCAGAGTCCACGACAACGTTACCTCCTTCATTGAACGTATGGCCAGGCTCGGCGTTGTCCGTGTTCGGCCACCTTCAGAGCACGGCAGGCAGCCGACGATGGCTAGCTGTAACGCCACGCGTCCTGCCACATGCAGAAGCAGTTATAACAGAAGATGATCACGGGCGCACATGGGTGTGCCAACTCAGCCCCGAAAACGGTTACCAGATCTATTCCGTGATGTCACTATGAAGTCACTTGGCCCGTGGAAGGCACGCGATCGTACTTGGAGAGCAAGCCAGGAAGCACTATAAATACCTAGTGATGGTAACCCTAACAGGTACACGCTACTCGATACTCACACTTTACTCTCTCTGAGCTTTCTGCCTCCTCTCTCTGCACTATACTCATCCTCTCGCCGGAGGGCCTTGCCGGGACAACCCCCGGCCAGGTCTTAGTCGTGCGTTCCCTGTGCAGGCTAGGAAAAGAAGGCTCAGCAACCATCGAACCACCAACGGAGGAGCAAGGATCTAGGATCACGGGCCACACAAAAAGTGATGAAAACTCTTATGAAAAAGGCTAGAAAATTGGTTTTGACTAAGTTAAACAAGCGGCATGGCAATGGAACTCTTAACGCCCGTAACTTAGGCCATCGAACCATTCTCAACAAAAACACAGTTGAATCACACGGCATAGGCTATCAACCGGGAGATTTAGCTATGAAACCATTAAAGGCTAGAAATGTAGTATGGGAAAACAAGTGAGGTCTTTTGTTCTTTTGGCAAACACAAACCGAGACATCGCTCACGGAACCATATGTGCAAGCATATGATCACCGGAGATTAACATCAGCTTGTTTTGTTACATAAAAGGCGAGCCTTCCTCATTTTCCATACCGAACCTCAAGCCATGACTTGAGAAAGGCAAGATAAACATAAGCCACGGGGCGTTAGTCACCCCAAAGCCTAGCCTAATTGATTACTCGCACATATTGAAAAGACTAGAAAGCATGCTAGAAAAGGTAAACATGATTAACCGATAGAAACGGAAATAAACTTGATTTATATAAGGATCTCAACCGTAGCTACAATATTAATATACGAGAAAACAATAAATGACTAAGACTTACTAGTGTTCTTGAAGGAATTAGCTAGAAAGCTTCAAAGCATAACAATGGGGTTCTAAGGAAATAAAAGACTTAAAGTGAAATGTAACTAATGGCCCATATATGAGAGGGAGAGAGAGAGAGAGAGAGGCCTATTTATACAAGGTTGTATCTCTCCCAACCAAATAACTAATAAAGTTTCCATAAAAAGAGAGTTTCTACTTATGGAAGGTTGAAAAAGCTGTCAAAAATCTGCTAGGAAGACAATGGTATCGATACCTATACAAAAGGGTATCGATACACAGCATCCTGGACAACTACGGGGTGATTTAAGGTGAATGGTATTGATACCTTTTTGATTGGTATCGATACCAATATGCTAAAGACAGATTTTGCTTTGCTGAACTTCGCGGGCTCGCTCCGGACACTCCCAAACTCGGATTTGGGTGTTCTTTGGACCGTTCGAAAGCTTGTCGAGTCTACTTTCTAACCCAAGTGGTTTGGATCCAATATCATTTGTACATCAAAAGATATGACAATTCTACCCTCAGCTGGTCGGAAGATGAGTAGCTTTGGTAAAATCCTCATTTCTCCTTCAATTCCCCTGACCCTTGGGTGACCCAAGCAACCTCCAAACCATCTCTTCATGACTCTTTGGGCACCACAACGGGGTGACACATGGCCTTGAGCACTTGGTTGCACCCGAAGCATTCCTTGGCGTTCAAACGCGCCTTATTTATACGAATTACCTGAAATACACAAAAACCTACTTTACGTGTAATATCGCATAAAAACGACAACATATATGTACAAACACAACATACTAGAGGACTTAAGCACCAATAATATGCATTATTGGGTGCTTATCAATTTGTACCCAATGATAAGTGTAGCTAACCCTGCGTATTGAGCTCGCAAAAGATGAGTTAGTCATTTTTCAGAGGATTGACAAAGACCAAAGGATACGAGAATCATTGCTCATCCCCTCTAACTCAAAAGTCACCAACATAAGGGACAAGATATCCCAAAAATCCCAAAACATGGCAAAGAGACTATGGAAATAGTGAAAGCAAATAAAAGGCATGAATCAGATTCAAGCATAAGAAGGAAGGAATGCCACTTGGCTAAAACAAAAGGTCCGACTTCTTTGGGGAATTAAAGTAGCGGCCGAAGAATGGAATCCTCGGCCGAGCAATCCATTCCTCGGCCAATGTTCTAACTTACCTACCAAAAGATAGATCTGCTACAAGATCATTTATCAGCCCTCATAGCAAATACCTGTTTTAAACCATTGCATACAAATTTGAAGTATCTCAGGACAAAGCATGTTAACATAGGAATAGCATAGTTCAATCATAAATGCTGAAGTTGCTTCACAAAAATACATATCCATGTCTATTTTTAGAATTAATGATACAGGAACAAGGAAAAGGGCAAGCTACTGCCCGCGACCCCTCTTGGATGCAGGTCGAGAAGAGGAATGATGAAAACACTCAGGAACTGAGATGCGGATCCTCCGTCCTTCGCCTCCACCTTCAAGTTCAACACCTCTATCACCCGCCTCAGCGTCTCCATCACCAGCTCTGGTGCCTTCACTGACGCCAGCACTCTGAGTAACAAACACCGTTGGCGCCCGCTTCGCTTCAAGCTGCATAGCACAAAATGTGAATATTCAGATTCACAAAGGATACGGGATGGAAAGAAGAAAATTAGAGGACACGTACAGCAACTATTCGGCTGCGCTGCCTCCAAACCAAGGCCTCTGCACTCTGAAATGCACGCAACCACTCCTGAACTATGTATGCCGACACCTGCAAAGGAAGTCGCACCATTTATAGCAAAGCATAAAAAGGATATCAAAGGCAACCGAAATGCATAATGTTACCTGCTGGGCGCCACTAGGAAGCACGTATAGCAGGTTAGCACATGGAGTCGGCGTCAAACGCTCCTCTTCTCTGTTAGCATTATGGAAAGAGATAAAACTGGGAGCCCGTGGCCAAACGGGAGGAGCAACAGCAGTAGTGGTAGCAGGTAGGGCTAGCAAAACCAAACGGAAGGACGAGTAATCTTCCGCCTGGAGAAAACTCGTGGACAGCCGTCTCTCAAGAGCAACGAGCAAACCCTCTCCTGTCAAGAGATGAGTCGACCTCATACCAGCTAGAGGAGGGAGAGGAATAAGCTGCAGCACCTCTGAGCGTGGAAAATACTAGCTCGCTACCCTCTCTCCAAGGTACCAAGCTCTCGAAAATGGCCCCTCTAGAAGGAATTGCTGGCTATCCAAAGCCCGAACCGAGGTCAACTCCAAAGGGGCATCATCAAGCAAAGAATCCCATGGATCGAATCGCACCTATAAACAAGCAAAATCACAGCAAGGTGGAGAAAGTCACACGAAGATGAAAGAAATAGGGTGCATCTTACCTGATCCACCGTCAAACGGTCCAAGACTCGCCTCCAGGCCAGCAGGTCCATAGCAGGCGACCGTTTCTTTCGAATTCCCTTTAGCCAGCGGGCTGCCCGTGGGACAAGCCTAGGCTCTATATGCCTAGTCGGATGAGGGAATTGCAACAAATGCTCAAAAGCCCAGAGCTACAAGCAAAGAAAAAGACAAGCATGAGCTACAGGAATAAAAGCAGTAAACAAACGACACAAGAGGTCGAAGTATGTACCTCAAGAACACGGTGGTGTCCTCCTACTGAGAGGCTAACACCCCTAGAGCAAGTACTCAAGTGCCCGTACAGTGTGGCCAGAGCAGGGGTCCCCCAATCAAACTCTGCTATGGTGTCCAGATTCACCAAAGCAGCCAGGAATTGAACGTGCACTGAATTCTCTTTATTACAAAACAAGGTCCGACCAAGAAGATAAAATAGGAAAGCTCGTACCAACTGAGGGAGAGATACCTCCGTTAGAATACCTTCCTGATCATACTATGCACGGAGCCACAAGTAGGTAACATGACCGCTCTCTAAAACATTAGGGGTCTTCCCTAGAAGATAGTCAAAAGCACCTTTACGCTCATGAATCCGTGGGTCAAGCGGAAGAGGATCCCCACCAACTCTCAGACCTGTCAGCAAAGCAAAATCACCAGGGGTAATCGGCATCTCTCCAGCCTATAGGAGGTGAAAAGTGTTCGTGGTATCCCACCACCGCTCCACGAGCGCTGTAGTTAAACCCAGCTCTGCCTTCGGAAGATGGAAGCTGAGTATCAAGGGCTCAAAGCCAGCCAAAGCAATTGCATCTTTGACACCCTGGGGAAGCCTCTCGTACCACTCAAACACTTGGGGACATCTTCCCCACATGCGCAACTTCTCATTTGCCTGGCAAAATACAAGACAAGATCAAATACGATAGCAAAAATGCCTAAACAGGGGGCAATTCCTAAAACTCAATTTCATTTCCAGAATATCAATCATTGTTTCGTAAATTCTTATGCAAACAATATCATTAACAGGAGAGAAGTTACCGTCACATTGGTAAAGCCGAAGTGCTGCTCCGGCTCTCTATGCAAAACCTCCAAGGGAACGTCACTAAGAGGAGGGCGATATCGTAGAGAACCACCGCGCCCGATTATGTGAACTGGAGGAACGTATGTGTCAGCAACAAAAGGGGGTAAAGGATCGTTACCCGTATCAGAGGGAGTCTCGAACTCAGAATTGGGAGGATTCGGCTGCGAAGAACCCCCCCAATAATCGGCATGCGCCGACTAGAACGAAGAACGCGGGTACTTGAAACCCCACCTAAAACCGTGGCCTCAATGACCGGAGTCTTGCCCAAATCCCTCGAGGTCGCGGTAGATGATGAAGGAGCGCCGACAGAGGAGTCAACCGGAGGTGGAGGCGACAAAGTCATGGCAGTCAAGAAAAACGACAGTCGGAACAGTAGTAATCGGAGAAAACTACGACGGCGGCGGTTGGGGGATGGAGAGGTTTTGGTCGAAGGAGAAGTCTCGAACGAGAGAAAGAGAGGAGGAAGAGAAAGATCAAATAAGCCGTGAGATCGATCAAACTTAACTTAAATCGACTTTCTGACTTTTGGCTTTCTCACGGCCGAGACATCAATTGTTCGGCTGAGAGATCTATCTACTGGCCCCCTGATCGATTTCCTGGCCCCCTAATCAATCTCCCACAGCAGCATCAGATTTTGCTCAGTACACCAATTCAAGTTTTGGGCCCACGACCAACAAAAGCAATGATTGAATCAGCCTTGGGGGCATTCCCGAGCAAACACAATATGGTCAAAACTAGCCTTGGGGGCATAACTGAGCATGGAAAAACATCAAAACATAAGGGATCTCTCTCTCCATAACAGCAAGCTCACAACAACTAGTCGCTTGACCACTAAGGATTATCAAACTCGAGCTCGAGCTCACAAGATCAAAGGACCCTTGATACATCCAACTCAGGCTCTATGCCCAAATAACTGTGCTCCTGAAGTACATTCAACAACTCTAAGCCCATTCAGCAGCTCTATGCTCAACAAGCTCAAATAGCACCACATGCTCATCATCTTGATAACTCCACGCTCCCCGCAGCTCCAAGCTTATTACTCAACAGCTTCAGCAGCACCCCATGCTCACTATCTCAGCCGTTCAGCAAAGCCTCGAGCTAACCGCTATGCTCGCTATGTTCATAGCCTTCAAGAAACTCAAAGGCTCCATCTTCTCAGCGGCTCTATGCCCGTGCTCACCATCTCAGTGGCTCTACGCCCGTATTCATCAGTAGCTCTAAGCTCGCCATCACTTACATTCAGCGGCTCTACGCCCGTACTCACTAAGCTCACTCAGCAGCTCTAAGCTTGCTCAGTAGATCTATGCTCGCTACTCATCAGCTTCACATACTCAGCGGCTCTACGCCCACAAATCAACTGGCAGCCTTTTTCCGATGCATTCCAGAATCTGAACGTTCACAAATCACATACTCAGCGGCTCTACGCCCACAAATCAACTGTCAACTCTAGCAGCCTTTTTCCGATGCGTTCGGGCCACGTTCAGGGATCACTATGAAGAGTTTGTATCACTTCCTAACTCCAATTCCCACCGTGCGTTTTGATTGGACGAGTTGTGTCATCCCTAATGCCTATATAAAGAGGGCTTCGGCTCCGAAATTGAGAGACCAACACCTCCATCAACCACAAAACTCTACAGAAATACACTCTCATATCCCCTCTACAAAAGCCCCAACCTTCTGAAGGCAGCCATAATCCGACGATCCATACCCCGAAGTTCAAACCCTAACCCTAGGGTTTCAAGAAGCAATCAGTCAATCACCCTCAATCCGAAGCAATCAAGCTACTGAGGGATCAAGGTGGTGAGGCCCAGGGGCATCTGGTTCAATTCATTTCCCATTCTTATGCTTAATCATACCTTTTTGATTATCTGCTAATCGTCTGGTCTGGTGTGAGGAAGAACATCGTTTGGGGAATCAATCCCTCGGCCGATACATAGAACCAGGAGGATTCCTCGGCCGTGAAATCTATTCACCAGCCGCATAATCCATCTCCCTGGAACAACCTGTTTTATTCTGCTTATTCCTAATGCATGATTTCAATTACAGCCTTGGCTCACCATTAACTGTTTAAAGGCTAATTAATCAATTTACTTGCTAGAATTAAATAAAGCATGTTTTAATCATATATCGAACAACTATGGGCCAGTCTCACGACTGGGCAGAGAGGGGTGCCTAATACCTTCCCCTCATTGTACCTTTGGCTCCCGTGCCCAGAATCTCTATCTGTTTTTCCTAGTTTTCTTAAACTAGGTGGCGACACTTTTTCGATGATAACCACCATCGTGTGGCGATGTTCCTAGCCATGGGAATATCCACGATCTTGGTTTATGTACTAAACAACCAAACAAACAGCAACGATCAATCTGTATGGCGATGCCCCGCTCCAGGGAGGTGTCTACAATCCCAGCCATATTTTTTCTTTGTGAATCAGTTGACAAAACCATGTCAATTTTGCTTTCGTTCAACACCAGATTTACACTTTGTTTGGATAGCTGGCAAATAGCTGAACATACCTTGCAAATTAAAAGTTCCAGAGAAAAATGAGAAGCTTTGTTGACATTGGTGTTTATGAATTAAGTCCAGTTGTTGAATGTATCAAGTAATTTCTACAGATTCATATCATCCTTCAAGTCTTGAACAAAAGTTCAGAGTTTGCAAAGCTCTGTTTTTTTCCTTTATTCTTTACAGGCAATGCAATTTGAGTCAAACATAAAATCTTTTTAATCCTATAAAAACAAGAAGGATATTTTCCCCAATTCAAACACAATGCAAAACCCCAAAACTGAAACAATTAAACTACGGGAACATCAGAAAAACTATGGGAACAACATCTATGGATACACAAACTAATACACCAATATATGTACGTAGATTTCTCTTATCCGAAATACAAAAGTTATGATAAAAAAAATGCAAAACAGAGGAACCCCAATCGCTGCCATCTTCACCAAAGCTAAACATATTGAGGACCCAACCTCGACTTTTATCACTCTGCTCAACGATCCCTAGAAAAGCACCGAGAGAGAGAGAGAGAGAGAGAGAGAGAGAGAAGCACTGGTAAGAAAATGGGTGCACTGATGGCAAGGGAAAAGCGGGATGGCGAAAGATAGGCCGCGGCGGTGGGAGGGCAAGAGAACGACAGAAATGATAGATTCGGTGAAATGGGGGTGAGCGTTTGATGGTGGCGGGATTGGGTGTCGGTGGTGGTGATGAAGATGAGAAGCAGACCATTCGATGGGGAGAGAAATATTTTAGAGAGAGAGAGACACTAGAGGGGGAGGGAAGGAAGAGGATGAAGATTATGGGAGTAAAATTGGTTCGCGGGCCCTCAAATTTCAAAATCCCCAATTTTTTTGAATTTTCACTAAATGTTGATGAGTGGGGCCCATATTGCTGAGTCAGCGTTGTCCCTGCAAGGATCGGTTCACTTGTCTCTGCTGATAGCAAAATTGGAGACTGTAATCCCGACTTGTAGACCGATCCTACGTGGAAAGTAAGAGGTCCACTCTTCTACTTCTCAGCACAGTTGTATTCCCAACTTCACAATTGCGCGCGCTAGAAAAAAGAAAAGAAACCCAAAGGGACCCACCTCACTTCAAATTTTGGCCAAAATTTTGACCGAAAATTCTGAGAGTGAGAGAGATTTCCCCAAATCAAACCCCACTTTCCCAAATACTATCAAGTTCATCTCTCTCTCCGCTCACGACTTCTGAATCTTCCCTTGCTCGCCGCCACCTCAGACCACCACCCCTTCTCTCAAAGCCGACTTCTCTCTCTTACTCTATCTCTCTCTCTCTCTCTCTCTGTGTTAGCCCTTTCATTCAACACCACCTCCGACAACCCCTGCTTTGCCGCTGTGTAGACACCTCCCAAACGGGACATCACCATACAGATTGATCGTTTGTTGCTCGATTGGTTGCTTGCTTCATAAACTGGAATCGTGGACATTCCCATGGCTAGGAACATCGCCACACGATAGCGGTTATCATCAAAACAGAGTCGCCACCCAGTTTATTAAAACTAGGAAAACAGATAGAGATTCTGGGTACGGGAGCCAAGAGTACAATAAGGGGAAGGTGTTAGGCACCCCTCTCTGCCCAGCCGTGAGACTGGCCTATAGTTATTCAACATAAGACATGTAGATGCTTTATTTAATTCTAACACATAGTCTGTTTAATTATGCCTTTAAACAGTAAGTAAAGTGAGCCAGTGAGATACTTAAAATATGCATCATAAAGCATAATGAAACAAAGCTGTCCCAGGGCAATGGATCCCGCGGCCGGTGAATGGATGTCACGGCCGAGGGATCCTCCTGGTTTTATGTACCGGCCGAGGAATCGAAGCCCTGGTCGGTGTTCTTCCTCACACCAGACAGAAAAGTTAGTGGATAATCAAAACGCTATGACTAGGCATAAATACAGTAAAATAAAACAAACCAGAGGCCGTTGGGCCTCACCACCTTGATCCCTCAGTTGCTTGATTGCTTCGGATTGCATGTGATTGACTGATTGCTTCTTTGAAAACCCTAGGGTTAGGGTTTGAACTTCGGGGTTTGATCGTCGGATTGATGGCTGCCTTCGGGAGGTTAGGGCTTTTGAAGAGGGGGTTTGAGAGAGTATTTGTGCAGAGTTTCGTGGCTTGAGTGGGTGTATTCACTTGTTAATTTCGGAACCCAAGGGCTCCTTTATATAGGCATAGGGATGACTCACTCCGGCCAATCGAAGTGCACGATCAAAATTGGAGTTAGAGTGTGATTCTAACTCTTCATGGCAATCCTCTAACGTAGCCCGAACGCATCAGAATTTGGCTGCTAGGGTTTTGTGATCGGATCAAATGTTTGGCAAAACGTTCCAGAATCTGGAAAAAGGACGATCTGGCGGCCGAGCAATGGATCTAGCGGCCGAGGAAATGGATGTTGCGGCCGAAGGATAGATCTTGCGACCGAGGGATTGATC
This sequence comes from Rhododendron griersonianum, assembly GCA_018127125.1. Taxonomy (NCBI): domain Eukaryota; kingdom Viridiplantae; phylum Streptophyta; class Magnoliopsida; order Ericales; family Ericaceae; genus Rhododendron; species Rhododendron griersonianum. The sequence continues at coordinate 38,028,698 of CM030788.1, read as the reverse complement.
TCTCCGGGAGATTTTCAAGCAACAGGTTGCTCGGGTGAAGAAATGATGTTAAGGCCGTGAGATCAATGTCACGGCTAAGTGGCTCAAAGTTCTTACCGAAAGTCCTAAGGTTCTCGAGAAGGCAATCAGCAATCACTGTATCCATTTCATCATCGGAATGGTCCCCAAGGTGGGACTTGAAATAATCGTTAGGCCAAATTGGGGTGTCTATAGATGCCCCTCTTTGACTGAGCTCAGACGGATCGCGAGACATGTTTGAGTAAAAGTCAAAGCTGTAAAAAGCAACTCAATTTGGTCCAACCACTATTCCAAGGGGTTTTCGAAAAAGGTTTTTGTTATGGTCGGGCCGGGAGGCTGCCTACGTATTCCATAAAGGAAATTCAGACCAATCGTAGTTCGGGCAATTAAAAGAAATAAAAAGTTTGGAGGGTTAGAGACAGAAGACGTACCTTTGGGCTTAAAAAGCCGTAGTGCAACGTACCTAGACTGAGCCAGGGTTTTGGCGGAAGATAGTTGAAGGAGCTCGGGGCTGCCGGGGGAATTTTTACGGAGCTTCCTTAGTATTTTGGGGTAGATCAGTACACGGCAGGTGCGTTTGCTTTTCTTGATCATCCTTACTTTGACTGAGAGGAGCTCGGTAGAGTAGCCTATCCTTGCGAATGAGTTGGAAGGAATTGATGTAATTGGGGTGGAATCCAAGCCATCTGCTGGGGATGAATCGGATGCCGATTTGTTTTGGGATATGGGGGGAGCAAGGCCAGTAACTGGAGCACGGAGCTTTGGGATGAGGGAACCGAGGCACGGAGCCGATTGTAGTCATGAGGCAAGAGCCTGGAGAGTGATGGTTTCTGACGTGGTGGAACCGAGGCGCAGAGCCGGTTGTAGTCACAAGGCGAGAGCCTAAGGTGATAGAATCAAGGCGTGGAGCCTGCTGTGGTCATGAGGCGAGGGCCTAAGGAGATCGGAGCTTAGAGCTTGATAGAACCGAAGCGCGGAGCTGGTATTGATCATAAGGCGAGAGCTTGAGGTGTCGGAGCTTAGAGCTTGACGTGTTTTGAACCGAAGCGTAGAGCTGGTTGCATTCTGATGGTCTGTGCACGGAGCTTTCTCATCATAAGTTTTGGCGTAGAGCCAAAGGATCGAGGCGCTGGACCGATCAATAAAACCGAGGCGTAGAGCCGGTTGATTGCAGGGTTGACCTATTTTATGAGAGATATGCAGAGTGTATATGTGTGATGATGGTTGTTAGATATGAACAGATATGATGATGCAGACTCGATGTGATAATGGTGATGCAATTGATGCAAATGTGCACGGGCATGTGCGTGTGTGTTGATTTAAGCGTAGAGCTTCTATCAAGTTCCAGACTTGAGCATTCAGAGCGTAGAGCTCGAGCATTCGGACGGCAGAATCCGAGCATTCAAAGTACAGGTTTTGAGCTTCCAGTACGCAGTGGTTGGGTATCCAAGCGTAGAGCTTGAGCATTCAAGTGTAGAACTTGAGCATCCAGTACACAGTGGTTGGGCATTCGAAGAGCTTCGCGTATTCAAAATGTTGGATTTTGAGCATTCAGGCGTAGAGCCTGAGAATAGATGATGTCTTGATTGTTAGGGCGGCATAGAGCTTGTTGAGGATTGTTACGGCTTCGAGCCAGTTGAGATGGTGGGCTTAGAGTCGCTGAGTTGGTAGTATAGGCTTAGAGCCTATTGAAATTGCTTGAGTATGATTATAGGCGTAGAGCCTGCTGTCGGGATGGCGAGCGTGGAGCTACTGACGGTGATTGGGCTTAGAGCCTGTTGAGTTATGAGTTGGTGAATTTTGGCGCAGAGCCACTGAGATGGTTGTTATGGCTTAGAGCTAGTTGAGATAGTGGGCATAGAGCCGCTAAGAAGGCGAATATGGGCGTGGAGCCGTTATGATAATGGGCTTCGAGCCACTGAGATGGTGGTTACGGCTTCGAGCCGTTGAGATGATGGGCTTGGAGCCGCTGAATGTCTTGATTTGCTTCGGCCAGCAGTTTGTGGAGAGAGAATTTTCTTATGCTTGGATATGCCCCCAAAGCTAGTTCTGATTACGTTGTATTGGCTCGGGGGTGCCCTCAAGGCTACTTTGTCGGTTGAGGACCCAGAAGTCCATAATTGCTTGAGTTTGGTGCACTGAGCAAAATCTAATGTTGCTGAGGGGAACGGACTGGAAGGCCAGGAGATCGATCTCTCGACCGAAGGATTGATGTCTCGGCCGAAGGATCGAATACTCGGCCGCTTAATCGGTTCGTTTCTAGAGGCCTACAAAAGGCCACGGCCTCAGCCGTTTCATTTCATTTCTCTCTTTCCTCGCCTTCTCTCTTCGTTCGAGACCCCTACCGAAGACCTCTTCCGCTTCTCCTCGTTCCTGTCAGCTCCGGGCCATGGATAATGTATGGCCAGAGATCACGGAGGGAATCCACGATGTTCTTGGACTTGTCTTGATGCTTGATTAGGGACCCTCACATGGGTGGCTTGCTTCCGTGACGCGGAACTCCTGGGATGGTGCTTGTACGTGGTATGATGGTTTTTCTGTGCCATCCGGTGTCTTTCTTGCACCGCAGTGCTTCTTTGGTACACGTCATCCTGGGGGTGTCCTTTTTCTTTTTTGCAGCTGGTCTCTGGTGTTCAGACCACCAGAGGATTTGGCATCCTCTTCTCCTTCCTTGTTGTTCTTGTTTTTCTCTTCCTGCATAGGTTAGTCTAACAGGAAATCGATGTATAGTTTGTTTAGGAAATGTGGGATGATCCACCTTGTGATGTAAAAAGCTTTCGTTATATGAAACAAAAACCTTTTGCCCTGCTATGTGATTGTGTATGCTTTCGTTTATGCCGTTTATATTGCATAAAAGCTGATAATCTTGGTGAAGATTCGAGTGAAATAGTCTGGATTGTGGAAGTCTACTGTAAAATAGCCATTCTGGCGGCCGACCTATTGATTACGCGGCCGAGGCTTGGATCTGGCGGCCGAAGGATCGTTTCGTTTGCTTGGGTTTGACTTTTAGGTCAACCTTGATTTTCACGGGCCGATGGATTGATCCTACGGCCATCATATCGAAGTGCCGGCCGAGAGACCGACTAAGTTATTAAGGATTTAGAATCCGATTCCGATTCAAACTAAGACTCGACTCAGTTCTATAAGTACGCGTTCTACGAACCCGATAGCATTGTCAGTAACAATTCCTTGCATATGGCACAACCAGTCCTTGATCAGTGGTTGAATTCCTTTAATGGCCTCGACCGTTTACACTTTAAGTCCTTTGGTATGGACTTTCTCTTCTCCCTTCGTCAAGTTCCTGTGAATTTTGCTTTCCTTAGGGCAGCCACCAGTTTGTGGGATCCTGCTTTTCATGTCTTTCGATTTAATAGAGTGGAATTGTGTCCTACTATTGAGGAGTTTGCGGCCATCATGGGTCATTCGGATAGAAAGGGTTTCATTGTCCTTAGTCCTTTGTTCAACCGAGGTGATCTCTTGAAGGATTTGCTCCAAGTTCAGAAACATGAAGCTAGGTTCTTCATGGTGAAGGGAAGGCTGGAGATAATACAATTTATCCAGCATTTCGGTACAATTGAGGCTCATCGTCAGGTTTCCCAACAGAAAGCATGCTTTCATGCGTTGTGCATTTGTCTCCTTCATTATTACTTGCTTGGCCCTTCCTCTGGCCATGCTGATCCCATGCTATTTAACCTTGCTCAACAAATTGGAAACTGTGTGAGTTTCGCTGGCTTAGTGTTGGCAGAGACCTTGATGGGTCTAGATGTGATGAAGGGTAATCCTACAGCTCAGTTCTCAGGCAGTCCTTTGCTATTGCAGGTTCGCTCTTTGTTTGTTTATTTGTCAAGTTTATCTTTTCATTCATCACTCTTTTGTTTTGACTCACGTGTTCTCTCAACTCACAATTTTCCCTTGTTCTCTAGGTATGGTTATTTGAGAAACTAAAGGTGTGGGATGTGCCAGAGCGATTTCCTTATAATCCAGACCACTGTACGGAGCGTCGCATGATTAGACAGTTTCCAACTGAGGCTGCTTGGGAAGCATGGATGAAAACTTGCAGGGGTGATTGGATTCAATGGGTTTGCCCCTGGTATGGTGTTGAGAGTATGACCGTGAGTACCATGAACCATTTCGGTGTAGCAGTGATTGGTATTACTCGAGTCGTCTTCTACTTTCCTGCTCGCTTTCAAAGGCAGTTCGGGGCTGAACAAACCGCAATCCTAGGTGACCCTGAGTACACTGTTTCCAAGGTCCATGATGCCAACTTTTATCGCAATATGCTGCGTCTTTGGCCGAATAGAGTGATGCAGAAGGTTGCTAAGAATTTTGCTGACAAGCTATCAGGTTCTTACAAGCGCTGGTTGAAGAAAAACCTTTTGGAAGACAGTAGTGCAAAGAGAAGAAATACCTAGAGATTGACACTTTGCTTATGTTTTTCAAAAGATGTTGTTTGATTCTAGCTTTCATAGATTGAGAATTGTTTCGGTTTGCTTTTTCCTTTTCCTTTGGAAATAATAAAACATTTGGCCGTTTTATTTGAGGATGTTATTGCCACGGTTTGATAGTGAACATGCTTTAGGATAGACCTAGAAATTTTGGAAGTGATGATGATAGCAGTGGCCGGATCTCAAACTTAGAGATTGCCTACGTATCCCATGGAGGGAATCAGGCCGTAAACGTAGTTCCAACAAAGGGGATTTGTTTTGTTTTTAGTTAGGATCCACTCGGATATTTTCCTCTCCTTTTGTGCTCTTAATTTTGCCTAAAACTGCCCTTGCGGGTTTTCGGTCTAGCGAGCGTTTTATTTATGCCTTAGTTTTTGCCTAAGCCGCCCTTGCGGGTTTTCGACCTAGCAGGCTGCTCTAATTTTTGCTTGGGTCCGCCCACCCTTGTGGTTTTCGGCCCAACGAGCATCTCTCATGGGTAATACTTCCTCAGCTTGTCAATGTCGACTGGCGTCGCAAATTCCATTCCGTCCAAGTCTGCAATGTATGCTGCTCCTCCAGAAAGTATGCGTTTGATAAGGTAGGGGCCTCCCCAGTTTGGTCTAAACTTGCCCTTTGGGTCTAAAATGTGGCGACGGATTGCTTTGAGCACCATGTCTCCTACTTTGATGTCTCTCAGTTTTACCTTTTAGTTGAATGCTCGTGCAATGCGGCGTTGATACCCTTGCACATGGTATAATGCTCTCAGCCTCCTTTCGTCTAGTAGTGCCAACTCGTCGTAGCGGTTTTGAACCCAGTCTTCTTCGATCGTTCCAGTTTCAGCCAGAACCCTTAACGAAGGCAACTCCAGCTCGATAGGCAAGACAACTTCCATTCCATAAACCAGAGAGTAGGGAGTGGCCCCAGTTGAAGTCCTTTCAGTTGTTCGATAACCCCATAGTGCCAAAGGTAGCATTTCTGGCTAGTCTGTGTAGGTGTCAGTAGTCTTCCGCAGGATCCTCTTGATATTTTTGTTTGCAGCCTCAACTGCTCCATTAGTTTGAGGTTGATAAGTAGATGACCGATGATTTTGTATCCCAAATTTGGCAAAAAGCTTCTTTGTCGCTCCCTTGAAGTGCGATCCATTGTCACAGACGAACTCGTGAGGTACACCATATCGATAGGTGATATTAGTGCGAATAAATTTGGCCACATGAGTGGCTTTGAGGGTAGTGTAAGAACCTGCTTCTACCCACTTGGTGAAGTAGTCGATGGCCACTAGAATGAACTGATGTTTATATTTTACCTTTGGATTTATACTTCCAATGACATCTATCCCCTAGGTGGAGAATGGCCAAGGGGATGTCATGCTATATAATTCCGTAGGGGGGATGCGCATGCGATCAGCGTGGGTTTGGCACTTGTAACATTGGCGGACATAATCAGCACAGTCGGACTCCATTGTGGTCCAGTAATATCCCTGACGCAGGATCTTCTTTGCCATCGTTGCCCCATTCATGTGTGGCCCACAAATTCCTTCGTGTGTTTCCTCCATTACCTTGCGGCTATCCTCCGCTGTGACGCAAAGTTGACTTGGACCCAAGTGTGCCCTTCGATATAATGCTCCTCCACAAATTACAAATCGGGCGGCAAACTTCCGCAGAGCCGTTTTGTCCTTTGAGGTGGCCTCGGATGGGTATTCTCCTTCTTCAAAGAATTTCTTCCCATCTTCGTACCATGGCTTGCCATCGTCTTCACCTTCCTCGGTGAAGGTACACTCGCACGCTGGTTTAACCTTTTGTTCGATCATGAGAGGCCGCATTTGAATCCCTGGGGTATTTCGACCATGGACGCCAATGTTGCCAGTGCATCTACAAATCTTTTGCTTACTCGAGGAGTGTGCGTGAAGATAACGGAATCGAACTGCGGAATTAGATCTTCCAGCACAGAGTGATATAGCTTCAGCGTGTCTTCCTTGACCTTCCAGTCTCCTCTTGCTTGAGATACCACCAGGTTTGAATCCCCAATGACTTCTACCCTTTTTACCCCTAGTTCCAGGACTGCTTCCATTCCAGCAATGCAAGCCTCGTATTCAGCTTGGTTGTTGGTGACTTCAAACCTTAGTTTATATGACAAAGGGATATGAGAGTCGTTTGGGGAAACTAGCAATACCCCTATGCCATATCCACATTGGTTTGATGCTCCATCAAAGTAAAGCTGCCAGGTGTCATCCAAGAGACACAAGATATCCTCGTCAGGGAACATGAAGTCTTCTGCCTCGGCTTCTGTCACAGGGTGATCTGCCAAGAATTCTGCCACAGCTCTTCCCTTTACTGATTTTCTTGTCATGTATTTGAGGTCGAATTCTGCTAGCAGCAATAACCACCTAGCTAGCTTTCTGATAAGTGCTGCCTTTTCGAAAAGATATTTGATTGGGTCTAAACGGGAAACTAGCACCACCGGGTATGCTAACAGGTAGTGCCTCAATTTCTTTGTGGCCCATACTAGCCCCCAATAGGTTTTCTCAAGGGGAGTGTACCTTATTTCATAGTCCATCATTTTTTTGCTGAGGTAGTATATGGCGCACTCTACCTTGGCGTCGTTCTCTTGCGCTAGCATGCACCCCATGGATGGGTCTGTTACTGAGAGATACAGAATCAATGGCTTCCCAGGGATGGATGGCGACAGTACAGGTGGATTCTGAAGATATTCTTTGATTGCTTCAAACGCTTGCTGATAGTCTTGGCCCCATTCAAAATCAGTACCTTTCTTTAGTAGCTTGAAAAGGGGTTCACAGGTAGTTGTGAGCTTGGAAATGAACCTGCTGATGGATTGTACTTTCCCCAAGAAGCTCCTTACTTCCTTTTCTGTTCTAGGTGGTGATATTTCCATGATAGCCTGTATCTTGGAAGGGTCTACCTCGATTCCTCTTTGAGTGATGAGAAATCCCAACATTTTTCCAGCCGTTACCCCAAAAGTGCATTTTTTAGGATTAAGATGTAGTTTGCATTGCCTATTCCTCTCAAAGAACTTTTGAAGCGCTTCATAGTGTCCTTCCCTTTCCTTTGATTTGACTATCATATCGTCAACATACACCTCGACCTATTTGTGCATCATGTCGTGTAGTAGTGTTGTCGCCATCCTCTGGTAAGTGGCTCCAGCATTCTTTAACCCGAATGGCATCACTTGGTAGCAGTAGGTTCCTCAAGGTGTAGTGAAGGTAGTTTTCTCTCTATCCTCAGGAGACATAAGAATTTGATTATACCCATAAAACCCATCCATGAAGGACAGCAATGCATGGCCTGCGGTGTTGTCTACTAGCTCGTCTATGTGGGGTAATGGGAAGTCATCCTTTGGACTGGCTTTGTTGAGATCTCGGAAATCTACACTGACCCTGTGTAGACACCCCAATTTGGACTTGTCGAATTTCCTTAATTTGTGGCCCTGAGGCTCCCCATTGATGAATTCGGATTAAAACAAGCCTTGAATCAATCAGAACAATGCTTCTTGAGGGATTTGGAAAGGAAAATAATTGGTCAGAATCAGTCTCAAGCGCTTGGGAGCAGTCCCGAGCGCTCAAAACTGTTTTTCAAAACCATTGGCCTGGCTCACTCCAGAGCGCTCGAGACCTCTGTGCTGCCCAATGGATGATAAAGTTCCCTACTATCCATGCAACCCATGATTACAGCCGTTCCAGCTGGTTGAATCTTCAGACAACACTCAACCTTAGTCAGAGGGAGTAACGTCTGAATATTTTCCCCCAAAAAATCAAATATTTTATTTGATTTCATTTTCAAATAAAACCATAGGTTATATTTTGCTATATATATAGCCTCTGGTCTGAGCAATTGGACCACAAAATCCCTCTCTCTAAACCCCCCCCCCCCCCCCCTCTTGTTCAAAAAAGACCTCTCAAGCTCAAACTAGTTTTTCAACTACAAAGATTTTCAAAGGCAAAGGCACAAAGACAAAAAAGATCAGAAAATGCAGGGAGTTGAGAACATCCTTGGTCTCTGATTTCTTGCATTTCTCCTTCTTCTTTCATCTTTCAAAGTCATTCAAGAAGCAAGGTTCTCACCAAAGGTAGAAACTTTTCTACTATAATCTCAAGCAAGAGGCTGTTCTTCCCTTCTGAGGGAGGTCTCTCAGCCTGTCCCAGTCTTCAATACTGGGTGCATGGTTGGGAGACCTTAGCGTAAAAACAAGAGCAAAGGGTGCACGAAACACTTTTTCCAAAAACCTATTGGAAACACTCTCGAGCGCTCGAGAGTGCTCGCGAGCGCTCGGGACTGTTTCCAGTTCCATTTCTTGCATTTTTGGTAGACAGTCGGTAGGGGTGAAGTGTATTCATACATGAAATGGTCCCATCATGACATGCAGACGCAGAAAACCCACTTCCTCCAAGTGGAAAAGTTTTCCACCAAAGTTCAAACCAAAGCAAGATTTTCAAAGGTCAAAAAGGAAGTCTTATTTTTAAAAGAATCAAAACTGGGAGGTCTGCATGCCAAAATAAGATCATTCCCTATTTGAAAGAAGACGACATGTAGTCCACTTCCAAGCGCTTGGGACCGTTCCCGAGCGCTCGGGAGTGTCTGCATGGTGTTGCAGTTCATTACTCCCTCTGTCTAGCCATGTTTCTGATATCTCATGCAGGAATGGGCCCATTTGCTTTTGAAAATGCAGATCTTATCATGCAAGGGCAGGGATGCATGGTTTGAAAGGTTGGGGCTTACTTCCAGCCAGTCAAGCCCTCTGTTGAGCCCCTAACATGTCCAGAACAATCACTTCAGTTTACGGTCTTAGCATTATACCCTGTTCGTGCTAACAAAACTTGCAGGTTGGGCGTCAGCAATCCCAAGCGCTCGGGACTACTCCCGAGCGCTCGAGAGTGAAGTCAGTAGGCAGGGTTCCAGTTTCTATTATCTCGCATTTCTTTATTTTTTTCATCACCTCCTGTACACATGCACCAGCATACACGTTTATTTGGTATACCTGTTGATACATGCTACTTGTCTAATGAAACAAAACCCTTTTGAAAATCCCACAAACGTTTAGTAGAGACCGATCTCGTATCGGGCGAGGGGGGTGTCGTAAAACCCTTCCCCCCTCGTAATATGGCTTCAGAACCCTCAAATGATCTCTGGTTTTCAAACTCAATCAATCATTTTTCAATCAAAACGGTTTCTCAGGTGGCGAACCATAAATCTGGGTGGCGACTCCTCAAATTTTTCGATTCAATTCAAGAACGTGTGTTTTTCGGGCCGCCCCGATCCACCCGGGGCTGTGTTAGCCCACAGTGGCGACTCTGCTGGGGAGAAAGTTTAATTAATACTTGAGAAAAAGTTGGCATGTTGTCAAAACGGCCCGCTTTCCTTAAGCATCAATTAAACTTGTGAGCCAAGCTTGAAAAACGTTTGTGGGATTTTCAAAGTTATTTTGTTTCATTGTCTATCTCTTGTATATATATCTTGTGCAGCCCCGCTGTTGTGTTTCGGCAATCCTACCCGGCCTGCCGGTGATGGGGAATCCCGGAATGCTCAGCAACCCTCGACCATGATGAGTCATCACTACCATTTGTACCATTATTGGGTGTACGCTCAATAGTGGGAGGTATACTTTGACTCTAGTCCGGGGAACCCTCTTCAAGCTAAAACCGGCCTCTGTACATGCTTAGCAAGCCATAAAACCTTCCGAAATTAGGACAGGAACCTACAGGGTAGGGTTACGTGCTGCATTTCATCTTGCATCATCATGCTGTCAGCCACGGTTCTCGAGACTCGCTCGCGCGGTCTTTTGGAGGTTGCCAAGACCCGATGAAGAGTCACGCACCCTAATGCGTGTTGCTTAACCACGTGAGTCCTCGAGCTAAAGCCTAAGGGAAACTAAAATTTTGCTAAGTCCTTGACTAGTGTTTAATCGGGAAATTAATCAAAGGAAGGAATGACAAGGGAGCAAAACATCGTGATACCAACACCACCCAGGCTAAAAGCAAACGTGCCGCTTTCGCCGCTTCGGTTATCGTATCATGTCGTTCACCTCAAGTCATTCCGAGCTGATGGTCGAGTTGTCGATGGAATATTAGCCAAATACTTAGCTTATTTCAGCATCTTTTGGGAAGCGACGGTTCTTAAATGAGGATACACCCCAAAAATCCGAGGATCAAGGCAACCTCCCATAAAGGATATTCAATGATTTTTTGAAAAATCAGAGTCGATGACGGTGACGGTGATGCACACATTTTCTAAAAACTATGCACAAATTTCATAAAAATGTGAACAGGGACCGCGTCTGAGCACAGTTTTTTGCTTTGCTGTTAGTTCTGAGCAATTGGGCCAAAGAAGAAGAATATCATACCCTCCTGGACCAGACCCCTGGGGCAGAGATTGGAACGACTTCAACTTCAGGCAGATCACGTCAGTGTATCAGACTCGTGGGTGGAGATGGAACAGCCAGCCGGAAACCCTAACCCCAATCCAAACCCCAACCTCAATCCAAACCCCAACCTGAATCTCAATCCAAACCCCAATCTGAATCTCGGCCCAAACCCAAACCCAAATGACGGCAACCCAAACCCAGAAAACCCAAACCCGGAAAACCCGAGCGGAGGAATGGGGCAGATCAGGGAAGCTATCCAACGACTGGGCGAACGTACCGACAATCAAATCGCCCAACTCATGCTTATGATAACCGGGGTTGCACGACGACTCCCGAATCCAAACCCGGGTCCAAACCCAAATCCTAACCCAAATCCAAACCCGAATCCAAACCCGAATCCTAATCCTAACCCGAATCCAAACCTGGAACAACTAGCCCCCGAGACGGAAACCCCACAGAATCCTGAAATGGCAGTGGTCATGGTGAAGATCACCCAGTTGGAGCAGTCCGTAGCAAGGAATGAGAAGATTGCCTCGACGGGCTTTGACATCAACAAGCTTTGTCTATTTCCCAATGCAAAGCTCCCAGAGAAGTTTAGGCCCATAGACTTCGCAAAATTCGACGGAACTGGAGACCTGAAGGCACATTTGATTGGGTACATAGGAGCACTATCCATGTGGGGAGTAGAAAAGGATGCCATGGCTCAGATGTTCTCATAGACCCTCGTGGGTCATGCTCTTCAGTGGTTCACTTCGCTGGACGAAAGGAAGAAACGATCTTGGGAAGACATATGTGCGGCTTTCATAGCAATATGACTATAACATTCAGCTGGAAGTTACCACCCGTGAGCTGGAGTCTACAAAGATGGAAGCCAAAGAAACCTTTGTAGATTTTGTGAAAAGGTGGAGGGCGAAGGCAACTCAGATGAAGGACAGGCCAACCGATAGAGATCAGATCCGGATGATTGTCCAGAACCTTCAGCCAAGCCTTGCGAGACACATGGTCATGGCTCAGGCCTGTTCTGATTTCAAGACATTCTTCGATACAGGCTTGGCCGTCGAAGAAGCAGTCCAGCTGGGAATCCTCGACAAGCCCGAACCCGCACCCAAAGCCAAGAAAGTCTACTCTTGTAACAGCAGCACGCTGTTTGGAAACTCCAACTTCACTCACCTTCCAAACGCCTCCTCAAGCACGGCCCAAGCCAAACCTGTCAACCAGATTGTAACCCAAACCAGTCAACCTCGGTCCTAACCCCGTGTCTTCGCCCAATTCTCAGCACCTCTCTCTGCAGTGTTTGAGAAACTGGTCGAAAGTGATCTCCTCAAGCCACTTGCACCCACCCCACTTCCACAAAAACTCCCTGCCTCCCACAATCCCAACGCCTTCTGTGCCTATCACCAAAACGTTGGCCACCCTACCAACAACTGTTTCCACCTTTGCCATGCCATTCAAGACCTCATTGATAACAAGACCCACCCCATGCCTCCACAAAAACCCAATACCGTCTCCAACCCGCTCCCGAAACACTCGAACACCCACACCAATCACATTTCCCTAAGCCACCTCTTTAACCCAAGCCTTTACATCATTCCTGCTACCCAACCCAAACCAACTGTCGAATTGCCGACTGAGGATGCTGTCTGTGCACTCGAAACTGTGGAATGGGACTTCCAAAGGAGATGGGAAGATCTGGCAAGCGACTTCTTCGCAGTGGAAAACCGGGCTCTTATCACTGGAGTGTGGCCTGTGGCACTCGACTCTCACCAGGTAGAAGAGTTGGAACATGGTGATTGGAGACAGGACTAGGAAGAGATGATGGCTGACCCGTTGGACGGGTATTCTCTGTTTGCTCTGTTCATGGAACCCGAACCGGTCGATGATGAAAATGAGTGGGAGTGGGAGCCTGAGCCCGATGGGTGGCATTGGATAGACGATTCCGACCCCTTGGACGAGACATCTTTGGCATACCTCTTTCGAGAGGAGGAAGTAGAGCAAGAAATGGACTTGATGAACCCCCGCATGTTCTCGGGACTCTCTGTCAGAACCATTGTCAATCTCACCAGAGGCTCCGACGCCCTTGACCATGTGATGGATCACGCCTTCATTCCGCAGGAGTACATTATTGATGAGTTTTTCCCTCAGCCGGTAGTTGAGGTTCCCGACGAACCCAACATCTGTGGGCTAGATCCTGAAGATCTTTGGGGCAAATCTGAATTGGTGAACGTATGGGTGGACGGTGAAGAACTAACCATCAACAAGGCTATGATAGATGAAGGCTCCTTACAAGTCAACAACAACAACAACGTCAACTTTTGGAATTCGCTGGAAGAGGAGAACATATGGAATGCCCTGGAAATGGAACTTCTCAATGACACTCTTGAGAAAAACAAAGCTTGACAAAGGAAAGCGCAAGGCCGACACTGATCTCTCCGATTTCAGGGAAGGTTCTTGGTGGGAGCCTGCCCCTAAGACAATTAGTAATCTTACCAAAAGCGGTAGGGTATACCAGCCTGCCAACCTCCAGCAAGGAAGCTCATCCCGGGCACCTCCACCACAACAGAATAACCCTGGCATTCCCGTAAACCCTGTCAACTCTGCAAATCCAAACACCACTATCCCACCTGCTCCACAAAATAACCCCTCAAACTCCACTAACCCATCCATCAACCTTAACCCATTCGTCAACTCAAACCCCAGTGCCTCTCAACAGCAAAACCCAATAGCCAGCACCGACCCGATCATCCAGCAACTCCATGAAACCCCTGCCCGCATGTCCATGTGGGGAGTGTTGGCGGCTTCCCGCGAACATCGCCGAAGGCTCGTCAACACTCTCTCCAAATTCGAAGTCCCTTCCGACATAGCCCCGGAAGCCCTAATCGCCCTCATAACCCCAAACCTTACCCAACACACCTTGTCCTTCACCGAGAAAGACCTCCCGCCTGAGGGAGCTAACCATAATAAGCCTCTCCATGTAACCATGAAATGCCTGGGAAAGTGGGTCCCCGCGATATTCATAGACAATGGTTCGGCCATCAATGTGTGCCCACTCCGCACTGCTTATTGTCTGTGCCTCAAAAGCAAGGACTTTGTGCCATCAACTCTGGGTGTCCGCGCTTATGATAACACACGGCGTGATGTCCTCGGAACGATCAATTTAGAGCTGGCAACTGGAAAGTTCAAGACCACTATGGAATTCTGTGTCCTAGAGATCCCTGCTTCATTTAACCTCCTTCTGGGGAGGCCATGGCTGCACCGTTCCGATGTTATGGGGGTACCCTCTATGCTGCACCAGAAACTCATCTTGGGATTGGATTCCAGGACTCTTAGCATTCATGGGGACTCTGGTATCCGTCCTCACTCCGAAGATAACTCCCCGCTGCTGGAAATCATGCACGAAGAAGAAGACATAGCCATGGGGGGGTTTGCTGTCATGACCTCAAAGGTTTGCACCATTCGGGCGGAAGATGGTTTCTTGGTAAGCTCTGCGGCGTTGGAAATCATGAAGCGAATGAATTACCTGCCAGGCTTGGGACTCTATGGGCAAGGAGTCTCCGAGTTCCCTCATTTCCCTGGGAGCAATGAACGCTTTGGCCTAGGTTACGAGCTCAAGAAGAGTGATCCCGCGAAAAGGTGGCGCAACCGCGGCCGAGCTCATGCAGCCGGAATGAAGCTGAAAGAGAAGGAAGCACTGTATCAAGGAAAGCCCGAGCCTTTCGTGGACATTGAGACAAAGGTGAAGTATCCTAGGTTTGAGATCTTCGCCAATGACACCTGGGATGATGATGAAGAGATGACAAAGATGGAGGAATTGTCTGAAGCACTGGATTGGCTCGAAGCCTTTGGTTTGGGTAGTCTCCAATCTCTGTTCGGGGGCGAGGAATCGGAGAGTATGGTAGAAGATGCTGCTGTGCTCATGCTGGGAGGAGAAGAAAAAATGGAAGACCCTTCTAAGCTCATTGTGGATACTGTAGGCACTTATGAAAACTGCACTTTCATTCCACTTGTAACACGCACTCACAACACTAGCACCGAGTCCGAGTTTGAGTCTGATACTGACTCCTCGTCTAACGCTGAGTCGGAGTTCGTGCCTATTGGCCCTCCCCACCGTAGTTTTTACTTTGAGTTTGAGTCCACCGCTGTATTCCCTCCTTCCGAGGAGCCTATCAATGAAATGAATGATGCCTTTGCTTACTTGTCGGACTTTGAAATAAATTGTTTGGATCCCGACGATGAAGGAATAGATTTCGACGGGGACATTCCCAAGGAAATCCGTTCCCTCATCGAGCGTGAAAACGAAAGGCATGCTCAGCCTCTAAAAGAAGAAATAATCTCGATAAACTTGGGTGATGAGGAGAACCCTCGATTGGTTCAGGTCGGTTCTGGGCTGTCTCCCAATGAGCTTCAAGAGCTCACCGATTTATTAAAAGAATTC
This sequence comes from Rhododendron griersonianum, assembly GCA_018127125.1. Taxonomy (NCBI): domain Eukaryota; kingdom Viridiplantae; phylum Streptophyta; class Magnoliopsida; order Ericales; family Ericaceae; genus Rhododendron; species Rhododendron griersonianum. Next base: position 38,013,449 of record CM030788.1, on the reverse strand, counting down.
AAAGAAGTTTTTGCTTGGTCCCATGCGGATATGCCCGGAATCGACCCAGAGATCGTCGAGCACAGGATCCCCCTCTATCCCGATGCAAAACCCGTTAAATAGAAGCTGAGAAAGATGCGGCCCGATTGGGTACTAAAGATAAAAGAGGAACTCACAAAACAAATTGATGCCGGTTTTCTAATAGTAACTAAATACCCCACTTGGGTTGCTAACATCGTGCCCGTCCCTAAAAAGGATGGAAAGATCAGAGTGTGTGTCGATTTTAGAGATCTGAACAAAGCGAGCCCTAAGGACGATTTTCCATTGCTGCATATAGATGTACTTGTCGATAACACTGCAGGGCATGCTTTACTATCTTTTATGGACGGTTTCTCTGGGTACAACCAGATTCTCTTGGCTCCGGAAGACAGAGAAAAGACTACATTCATCACCGAGTGGGGAACTTACTGTTATCGGGTTATGCCATTTGGGTTGAAAAATGCCGGTCCTACGTACCAGAGGGGTGCTACGACACTGCTGCATGACATGATTCATAAGGAGGTCGAGGTATATGTCGATGATATGATAGTGAAGGGAAAGGAATGGAAGGATCATCTCCCAGCATTGAGAAAGTTCCTCGAAAGAATTCAGAAATACAGGATGCGTCTTAATCCACAGAAGTGCACATTCGGAGTCACTGCCGGGAAAATGCTCGGGTTCATGATCACAACCCGGGGGATTGAGGTAGACCCTTCTAAGATCAAGGCCATTCTTGAGATGGAGCTACCCCAATCCGAAAAGTAAGTCCAGTGCTTCTTGGGAAAAATTCAATTCATCAGTCGATTCATAGCCAAGTTAACCTTGACTTGTGAACCATTATTTCGACTACTCAAGAAAGACGTGAAGTTCGAGTGGAACGACAAGTGTCAGAAAGCCTTCGAAGCAGTGCGAACTTATCTCCAGAACCCTCCGATCCTAATGCCACCTACCCCGGGAAAACCTTTGATCCTATACTTGTCCGTCACGCCCTCATCAATGGGGTGCATGCTAGCACAAGAGGGAGAAGATGGGGTTGAAAGGGCGATTTACTACTTGAGCAAGAAGATGGTGGGATGCGAAGAGTGATACACTTCACTGGAGAAGACATGTTGGGCGCTTGTATGGGCCACAAAGAAGTTGAGACACTACATGCTCGCTTACTCGGTGATACTGATTTCTCGGATGGATCCCCTCAAATATCTATTCGAGAAGCCAGCGCTTACCAGTAAGTTAGCACGTTGGTTGCTCTTATTGGCAGAGTTCGAAATCAAGTACGTCACTCGAAGGTCAGTGAAGGGAAGAGCGGTGGCAGAGTTTTTGGCAGATCGTCCGATTGAGGGGTCGGAGCACACGGAATTTCAATTTCCTGATGAAGATGTGATGTCAACAGTCAATGAAACGTGGACGTTGTACTTCGATGGAGCTGCAAATCAGAAGGGCTTTGGGATTGGCATACTGCTGGTCTCACCTGAGGGGTCACATATCCCTCTCGCTTTCAAGTTAAACTTCGAAGTCACGAACAACGAAGCTGAGTACGAAGCATGCATTGTGGGAATGGAAGCTGCATTGGAGATTGGAGTCAAAGTGCTAGAGGTCGTGGGAGATTCCAACTTGGTTGTATCGCAAGCAAACGGAGAATGGAGAGTTAGAGACGAGAAGATGAAGCCTTATCATCAGCAGCTCGACGAGCTTATCCCGAATTTTCAAAAGGTGACTTTCACACATGTACCGAGGATGAAGAACCGCTTTGCAGATGCCCTGGCTACTTTGGCATCCATGCTGGAACTTCCAATTGGGGTGAAGCTGAGACCTGTCATGATTGAGTAGAGGGCAAAACACGTGTACAACTATGTCATGAACATCGACGAACCAGACGATGGGCTCCCTTGGTTCTACGATATTCGAAATTTCGTCGAAAAGGGAGAGTTCCCTGCAGATTCAACTAAGAAAGATCGGATCGCTTTGCAACGACTGGCATCCCAATACATCATCTGTGGAGGACAATTGTACCGGCGATCTCCGTGCAGGGTTCACAAGTTGTGTATCCACGGTGACGACACGAGAGCAGTAATGGAAGAAGTTCACAAGGAGTTTGTGGGCCTCATATGAATGGGATGATGCTAGCTAAGAAGGTTTTAAGGCTGGGATACTATTGGTCGACCATGGAGACAGATTGCATCGAGTATGTGCGCCGGTGTCATAAGTGCCAGACTCATGCCAACCTTATCCATGTCCCGCCCTTGGAATTACACTCAATGGCAACACCATGGCTGGCATTCTCCGCCTGGGGCATTGATGTTATTGGAAAGATCACACCTGCGGCTTCTAACGGTCACAGGTTCATCTTGGTAGCAGTCGATTACTTCACTAAATGGGTCGAAGCAGCTTCGTACAAGACTTTGACGACGGTTCAAGTGGCTCACTTTATCAAGCAAAACATCATTTATCGGTATGGGGTCCCTCAAGCATTCGTATCTGATAACGGTGTTCATTTCAAGGGAAAAGTTTTGGAACTCTTTGACGAATTCAAAATTCAAGTGCATCATTCGACCACTTATCGGCCACAAACGAATGGGGCAGTCGAAGCAGCAAACAAGACCATCAAGACGATTCTCGAAAGGACTACTCAATTGGCTAGGAATTGGCACGAACAACTGCCACTAGCTTTGTGGGGATACCGGACGTCTATCCGCACACCGACAGGGGCAACACCCTACTCTTTGGTGTACGGTATGGAAGCCGTTCTCCCCATCGAGCTAGAAGTACCATCTCTGAGAGTCATGGCTGAGTGCAGAGTGGATGAAGCTGAATGGATCAGTGGAAGGTTCGAGGAGCTCATGCTATTCGACGAAAGGAGGCTACGGGCATTGTACCACATTCAAGGCTACCAGCGGAGGATTGCTCGGGCATTCAACAAGAAAGTGAAGTCGAGGGACCTGTAGGAAGGGGATATGGTAGTCAAGGAAATCCGGGCGCCAGTTTTCGATTTACGAGGGAAGTTTCGACCTAAGTGGGCAGACCCCTACATCATCATGACCATTCTCTCCGGAGGAGCGGCCTCAATCATCGACCTTGACAGCAATGAATTCTCGAGTCTTGTCAATTTGGATCAGCTTAAGTGATATTACCCTTGAGAGAGCTCGTTGGGCCGAAAACTGCAAGGGCGGGCGGTCCCAGGCAAAAATTAGAGCAAGCCTGCTAGGTCAAAAACCCGAAAGGGCGGCTTAGGCAAAAGTTAAGGCAAAAAGTTGAAAAAAGCTCGCTAGGCCGAAAACCCGAAAGGGCAGTACTAGGCAAAATTTAGAGTGCAAAAGGAGAGTGTTAATACCCGAGCGAACCCTAGCCCGAACTACGTATGGGCCTGATTCCCTTTCTCGAGGGATACGTAGGCAATCTCACACTAAGGTTCGGTCCCCAAATCTCAAAAAAAAAATTCAAATTCCAAATTGACAAATCAGAATGTTTTCTCAAAGGCGCATGCGATTTATGAACTGAAAGGGGGAAACCCTTAATCAGTCAATTTTATTTAGATCATTTCTTTATTACAAGCTGAGCATGAAAACGGGAAAGCACACAACTGAAATACACTATTTATTGCAAAGTACGGCAAAGTAAGCAGTCAACCCATCCTTGCTTCCACATCTCTCCTTAGCCATTTGCGGTACCTTCCAGTCGAAGCAATGGAGAAGAGTGGGTCACTTGGCTCAGTCCTACGAGTCCCCCACGATCGAACATAACTCCGAAGGCCCGGAATGGTGAAGGGAGGGAGACGAAGCACTTCAGAGCCTGGCGGCGGCACTTCTTGGCTAAGTCCAAACTGACGGAGAATACGGAAAGGTGAATAGAAGGAGAAGCCTGTCAAGCCAACTACAAGCACGTGCGTCGAACCCATGTTACCAGTAGTCATAGCAGGAAGCCTCAGCCAATGGCACCGCCAAGCAATGTCATCTTCCTCCGCAGAGGCAAGGAAATCAGCCCAGTCATCCTCGCTCCCGTACATCACTTGAAAGGGACGGTTCCATCCGCTTGCACGATACCACCAATCATTGGCCAGGGGTGTCAGCAGATTCAATTTGTCACAAAGCCACATCTATCCAAAAAGAGAGAAAACAAGTGAGGAGCCAGATAAAACCTAAACCGAGCGTTGAGGTAAAATGAATGAGAGAAATAGAAAAAGGAGAGTTGAGTGAGGTCCCCAACCTGCAGCAACAGTGGGCTACCACCAAAAACCCTCATATGACCTGCATGAACAACATCTAACCCCATCAAGGTTTCAGCAAGAACCAAAGGTGCAACATCCTTGCGAGCCTCAATCTGAGCAGCAACCCCCACCAATAAAGAGTTGGGTTGACCAACAGACGGAACCAGCAAAAAGGCCGCCAGGAGACAAATGCAACAAGCCATCATTCGACGTCCTTGATACTCAAAGTCTGTCAAGTCTCCAGGTGGACTGAACTTCTCATACAACTGCACGATGTTGACGGCGTTGCCCCGAGTGAGAAACTCAGCGGTATTCCCACTGACACCCAGCTTGGCTTTCAGAATGTTCTTCATACTCTCCCTGATCATTGGAACAACTGGCTCAGCGAAGTCGTGACTTCTAAGATAGGCATGGAACTCCTCGACAGTAGGACACAGCTCTTGAGAGCCAAAGCAAAAGACATGCACTTCGGGATCCCAAAAGCGCGCCGCTGCATGTAGCAAGACAGGACGGATTGCAACCTCTCGGAGATGCCTTAGGGCATAAAGTCGATGCCCTCGGAAGTTCAGCCAGTCGATGCCTTCAAGTCTGTCAAACCAAGGATGGAGCAAGGCTTGGTTTAGTAAGGCCATGAGGAAGATAGGTTTTTGGAAGGAGAATGATGAAGTAAGGTGTGAATGACCTGCCAAAGCAAGGCTCGATATTTATAGAGGCCTGGGGGAGACAATGTCACATCCCCACCAACTTTGGAAATCATCAAATTCAATATTTTCAAGACATTTTCAAAAATTCAAACTTTGGAAATTTGAAAAAGTATTGGAAAAACTCAAGTCTTACTTTGGGGAAGCCATTTGCCCTGGGGAACAAGTAGTATAGAGTTACAAGGCACCTTGAAAGCGTGCAAGCAGAAGAAAACAATATGGGAGAACTAGTGAGTGGCATTGGGAAGCAACACAGGAGACTGCAGACAGCAGCAGTCCCGAGCGCTTGGGAGTGCATTCCCAAGCGCTCGAGACCACTCTCGAGCTCTTGAGAGTGTTGCTGTTTACAGCAGGTTTTGGTTTTCAGTTTTTTAGCCTCAATACAACATTGTAACTTCATGCAGCTCAGATCAGAAGGCTCCAAACATGTACCCAGGGAATACAGCAGTTTTTGTTTTGCGCTTTCTCGTGTATTCATCCATTTTCCTCGAAAAAGCCCAAAATTTTCAAGGTTTTTTCTCCGCAAGTGTGTCAAAATCCACGTTAGGCATATTTGGTTGAATCCAGCGGTGTGTATAAGTCACGACGTGCATTAGTGACTGTATGACGTGATCAAATGTGCATTAATGCTCTTAGTTCAAGTTTTCATCGTTCATTCGTCCCAAAACCATCGTTTTCAAGCGTAAGTGAGTGTCGATCTTTGTGTCAAGGGTATTTTGGCAATTCTAGCAGTCCTCGCAAGTCACAACACTTAGCGTCAACTGCACAGCGCGCTCTGTTACAATCAAACGCCCTTAAATCTAAATTTCATGGTCGATCGCTCAAAAGTTTGCCGTTATGTGTCAATGTCAAGTTTTCATCCTTACTTTGAGAGTATCGATTGAAATTCACATGCTCTTTACTTCCTTTCAAAGCTAGACGAACATATTTCATAAAATACAATTCTATAAAGGGAGTGCGAACGAATGGAAAGAGCAAAAGTGCAAATTCTTATAAATGAATACGGTATTTACAATGAGTAAGGAAGGAAGCACAAAAGCTGGGGCAAACACACGCCCAATCCTAACTACCAGGGCACACAGTCCCAAACAAAATCAAGGCACGCAGGCCTAGAAACTACAACTACGTTGGCACGCAGGCCCATGTACAAGAAAAGCTAGCAAAGCAAAAACCTAAGGCTCAATCTCGACGGGTCCTCTTCCGCTGTTGGCCCTTGGACTCTGTGCTCTCACTCTCGTCGTCATCGCCGTCGTCGTCGTCTGGAGAACCAGAAGCAGTACTCGAGTCTGAGGTCCCGAGGACGCGTGACTCAGAGGACTCCTCTATCTCCTCCTCCGTCCCCTCCTCAGACTCCTCTGGCTCCTCGCTGAGGTGCCGCCCTAGGCAAGACCTCGAATTGCCTGGCCTCCGCAGCTGGCCGCGGCACTCTCTGTGTGCCTCGTCCCCTCGTACTAGCGAAAGCCGGAGAGCTCGTGGTAGCCTGCGGCTGTCTCCTAGCTGAACGTCGTGGCTGTGTCTGCACATCATAAGCATCATATCATCTCATGCATAATAGAAAGTAAATTTGATTATTGAAATATGAAACATGCATGCATTCGTATACCTGAGGGGCAACAGGTGAAGCTGGCTCCAGAACAGCTCTAATCTGAAGGGCTCTCCCCTTCGCGCACTTCTTCAACAAGTGGCGCATCCCCACCATCAGCATCACCACCGTCTCAGCCCACTCTCGCGGTACCTGTAATATTCAAAAGTCAGAAACGTGCAAGCAGGAATCATTTAGAGCGTAGGAAGTGCGAATTCATGTATACCTGAGCAGGGAGCCGCATCGGCGGCTTTGGAAGGCGTGGGACGTCTATCACCTCCCGCACGCCACTAGGCCCAGTCACGCCTATGGTCCACTCTAGCCTCGGTAGCACAGTCGAAGCCGAAGCCTCCACCGTCTCTGGCACTCTCGTGCCACTCTCCCCTCCACCTGGTGGACTGACACCTCACCCGCCGGTAGGCTGCCTACCACCTCGTCCTCTACCTTGTGCAGACTAGCCGCCGCGGCCTCGCACTCTAGCCGCTCCTCCAGCACCGGGACCTCGCCCTCCCTCAGCCACTCGCCTCTCAAACTCCTCCTCCAGCATTGACCTCTCCCCAAACGATGGTGGCTCCAGTTGCAGGAAAATCGCTGATACTCTATCTCACCTCCACCCCGAGATCCATCGGGGCCCTGCTGGTGCAAGAAGCGGATGGGACAGAGCGCCCAGTCTACTACATCAGCAGGAAGGTCCAAGGAGCAGAAGAAAGATACACGCCCATTGAGCAGCACTGTTTAGCCCTCGTCTTCACCGCACAGAAGCTCAGACATTATTTCCTGTCGTTTCCTGTACAGATAATTACTAAATGTGATCCGGTAAGGTACCTACTATCTTGACCCGCACTCACGGGCCGGGTCACCCGCTGGTTGTTGGCATCCGCTGAATTTGAGATTTCATGCTCAACACCGAAGGCAATCAAATGTCAAGCCCTAGCGGCCCTTCTGGCCTAGTTCCCAAGCGAACAATACGAATCGCTCGAAGAATCTCTATCCGGAGATGGTTTCGAAGCTCTTGAGGCCAGCGTGGACGATCCGCACTAGACGCTCAGCTTCGATGGGGCCGCGGGTAGTGGACCAGGAGGCGTGGGAATAGTCTTGCAAAACAAAGAAGGAGAGAAATCCCATTTGGCTTATAAGCTGAGCTTCCCCTGCTCCAATAACGAGGCAGAATACGAAGCGCTGATCTTGGGTCTATTAGCAACAAAAGAAAGAGGGATCAAACACCTGAAGATAGTGGGAGATTCAAAATTGGTAATTCTGCAAACGGAAGGGGTTTACGCGTTGAAGGAACCAACCCTGGCACTGTACCGAACGACGGTCCAGAAGTTGATGTAGCTTTTCAAAAGCATCAACATCATTCATAAGCCTAGGTCAGAAAATCGTTTCCCGGACGCCCTTGCAACGCTAGGGGCAAAGACGGAATTTGAAGAGGAAAGGGCTTGTATAGAAATTGTAAAGATGTTCGAACCATTCGTAGTAGAAGATTTTTCTGAGCCGACGGAGGACTGGCACGGATCCATCAAAATTCAGTTAATTACCGGCGTAGGACACTTGTCCACCGCGGAACTTTCATGCTTCGTAGTCTTGCGCGGAGAGTTATATCACCGTGCTCCGCAGGGGTGGCTCGCGTGGTGCATTAATTCGAAGGAGGCAGAAGAAGTTTTAAATCAGATCCACGACAACAATTATGCGGACAACGAAATAGCCCTGTATTGAAGGATTCAAAGGCAGGGTTACTATTGGCCCAGCATGAAGAAAGACGCCGATCTAATCGCGAAAAACTGCACTTGGTGCTCCTTATACGCGGCCAGGCCAGAATGCCTAATGGTGGGTACTAGCGATCAGGAGACAGATTGGAGGCAGGTCTACGTTGATTACTTACGAGAAGGATCCTTGCCCATGGAGCAGACTGAGTCCATGAGGATCGTCCGCGGGCCACGACGCTTCTTCTTAGAGAAAAAGCTCCTATTCAGAAGGACCCTCGATGGAATGCCCCAGAAATGTGTAGATAAAGAAGAAGCAGAGGATGTTTTAAGAAGGACCCATGGAACTGAGCATCAAGGATGGAGAAAGCTTTACGAACAGTTGGTTCATTTGGGGTATTTTTGGCCTACCATGGAGAAGGATTCCAAGCGACATGTGTAGAGATGTCAAGCTTGTCAAAAATTTGGGAACCTGGTTCACGCCTCTTCCGTGGAACTGCATTCGATCCGCGCCCCGTATCCCTTCCATACGTGGGCCATGGACTTGGTTGGGCCAATCAGGCTTGCATCACGGAAGAGCAGATGGATCTTAGCGGCCACAGAAGTTTGCACCAAATGGGTTGAGGCCACTCCGCTGAAGAAGGCCATGGGTGACGCGGTAGCGGCATTTATCAAGGAAAACATCATTTGCAGATTCAGCATACCCAAAGCGATTCTTTCCGATAACGGGACTCCGTTCATTAATCATCACGTAGGAAGCCTCCTTGACGAATACTCGGTCGATCACCGTACTTCTAGTGCCTACTATCCGCAAGGAAACGGACAAGAGGAAACAACAAACAAGACCCTGATAAGGATTCTGAGCAAGCTACTGGACGAACGCGGGGGTACTTGGGCGGATCATCTACCAATAGCCCTTTGGGCTTATCGAACTTCAAAAAGGAAATCCACCCGCACCAGCCCCTTCAGTCTGGTGTATGGAGCGGAAACAGTTTTACCCGCAGAATTGAGTGTCCCTTCCGCGCAGATGATCCTCGCAACGGAGAACTCTACGGAAGGAAGAAGAGCAGATCTAGAAGCCCTGGAAGAAAGAAGGGTTGCCGCGGCCCTCGCTCATGAAAAGTACTGGGAGTCCGTGGCATGCTACTACAACAAGGGCGTGGTACCGCGGGTTTTCAAAGTTGGAGACTTAGTCTAGAAGGCGACCGCAGCAATGATGAGAGATTTGAAGACTCCAAAGTTCACACCCGAATGGGAAGGGCCCTATGAGGTAATTAGTGCTTCCGCGAGCAGGTACTACCATTTGGCCCGCGTAAAAGACGGTTTCCGGACAGGAGCAATCAACTTGAAATATATCAAGAAATTCTACCCGTGAAGAGGGCGATGGACTTCTTTCTTTAAATTTGCTTCATTTCCTTTTTAGGCTTCTGTTCTTTCTTTTCCCTTGGTGATGTATCGAAGTTCAATGAAAAATGTCGTCATCCCGTGGAACACCTGGGTGTTTTGTAAAGATCGAATTATCAGGACTTTTAGAAGCTTTTAATGGAATGTGAAGATTATCTTTCATCTACTGTCTCCGTGATTTAAATGTTGTGATGAAAAAACATGGTCACGTGGAGAGAACATTTCCGCGGTGCCTCCCACTTCGTGGTTATCAATCCGGGCTTAACGGTTATCAAATAGAGATAATGTTAAGTCATGAAGGGTCAGAACCTGACCCGCGTGTGTTCTAAACTTAACGGTTATCAAATAGAGATAATATTAAGTCACGAAGGGTCAGAACATGACTCGCGTGTTCTAAACTTAACGGTTATCAAATAGAGATAATGTTAAGTCACGAAGGGTCAGAACATGACCCGCGTGTTCTGAACTTAACGGTTGTTAAACAGAGATGATGTTAAGTCATGAGGGGTCAGAACATGACCCGTGGACTCCGGTCTCAACAATTGTCAAATAGAGATAATGCTAAGTCAAGAATGGCCAGAGTGTGGCCCACGGATTGGAAGCTGGCAACTGTCCCAAGGGCATGGTTTGCGGCCGGAAAACCAAACAGGAGGAGATGAAATAATGGCGATAATATTTCCAAAGACAAAATCAACATGCAGGACAACATGGTTGGTACAACAGTAGTTTTATTCAAAAAAAAAATTGTGTTACAATGGTACATGTGTTACAAAAAAAAAAAAAAGCGAAAAAGAGGGCCTAAGCCAGCCACTCCGCGAAGACAAGCTCCTCCGGGTCGGGGTCCTCAAGATTCAATGTCGCCACAGCCAACTCCGCGTCGTACTACATAACTTGGGCAAACCTGGTTTCCAGATTTGCCAAGTGTTGACGAGCGGACTCTAGCTGGGCAGTAAGACCCTGAATCTCAGCCCTTAAAGCTACTCTTTCTCCCACGGCCCTGAGCGCGGAGCTCCTCGCGCTCAGCCAGCCGAGGTCAAACCCCATGACCTCCATGTCCTGCGCGACCTCCTGTAAAGCAGTCTCCGTGGCAGCAGTGAAGTCGCTGAAACGCAGCTGCGCCCAAGGGGTGAGCACTTTATGGAGATTTCCAAGGAAGAGTACCCTAAGCCGGGCTGACCACAGGTTGAAAGGGGCAAACGTCTCCGGATGAGCCCGGGCTATGGTGTTGAGGAGAGGATTATAGGCTTCGTCCACAGGATAGCCCGCGGGAAAGAGGCAAATTGGCACCTCCATCTCGATGATCATGGGCTCCTTCCCCAAATCTACAACAGGACTCCGTCTAGGAGAGGGCTGCTCCCTGGACTCTGCCTCTTCCCTTTGTTGCTCGCCCATCTCTGTGTTCAAATCAATTGCAAAATCCCCAAGAGCTTGGCTTCCCTTGTAATGCCCCGATTTTCCACGGAATTTCGGAAGCATTAACCTTAAAATACACTGAATTTTACAAACTACTAGGCCCCTATTTGTCGTTATACAAAATTTACATTTAAGAAAAATACAAACAATCTAACATTTATTTAAACGTCTTCAGAGCGACTCTAGTCTTGATATAGATCCCAAGCATATTCGGTCTTCGCCCTTTGGTATTCCTCTTGTGTCAAACAGCTCCACCATTGAACCCTGCACCCTCTGGCAAATTGATCGCCAAAGCAACCGATTTACTAGGATACAAACGTATCCGTGAGTGATAATTCACCCAGTAGAATAATCCCAATCCTACCAACCCCTTACTCTACAATTAGCATTCAATAATAACAATAATATCACAATTGATAATACACGAGAGGTACAGAATAATTGCACATCGTCTTTTTCTTTACTATCCATCATCTTACATGAAATCTAAGGATCATCACCACGAGATCCTTTCCTCCCACATCCACCCTTCCTCTTGCTTATCCTGTACCAGGGTCCTAGGTGAGCGCACCTAAGTTATGTACCGAGCATGTTCTCACTTAAGACCATAACAAGAGGATCGAGTCATCCCATGACGTATCGTACATTAGGGTCGGACATCCACTACCCCACGCTAACTATAACCGTCTCATGGGACCCATTCTCTTCCTCAAAGAGAAACTTCCCATGACGTATCATACATTAACGTCTCACTAACTATAACCGTCTCATGGGACCCATTCCCTTCCTCGAAGGAAAACTTCCCATGATGTATCATACGTTAGCGTCACAACATATCTCTTCACCGGGCCCCGCAGGTAACCCTTTTCAACACAGGGCCCCATTGGTTACCCTTGCCATCACCATGGCTCAAATCACAATCCACACACTCACTTCCAACACTTTACAATTTTTCATTACTTAACGTTGTCTACGTAAGTCACTACTCGTAACCACCCAGTGAACCTATTTGTCCAATCTACAACCACAATAAAATATCACACGGTTCAACATTTCAACTAAAAGTACTAACATGCTAACAACACATAACCATGTGATAAAATTAATTATGCGAGAAAATTAATCCTGTCATAGAATTAATCATGCGATAAAATTAATCATGCGGTAAAACTAGGATCGAACCGGAACTAATTAACTTTGGGACTTAAATTATCATTTCCTTATTCACTAGGGTGGATTTACAAACTAAATACAAGGGACTAAACTGTTAGTAATTTATTTTAATCAACGGGTATCTGTAATCTTAACGTGGGGAGATTAATAAGTATTTAATATCATGGAGCTCGTAATATAATTGAGATAAAGACGGGAGTGCAATTATAATTCTGTAGTGGGGTGAATTATAATTAGTGAAATAAGAAATAGAATCCTGGTGGGATTAAGGTTTCTTATTTACACTGGGAGCCCTGACTTATTACTCCTTAGGTCCCTATCGTAGCCCTATATATACACGTTATGCTCTCTAGGTCAGATGGACGTTTTACACGTTTCTATTATTCACAAAATAGAGGCAGATCTAGAGAGAGCAAACAGACCACGAAAGAGTCCACACTCGGTTCGTGTTCTAGGCGTGCAGGGAATACGATAGAAGATCGTAAGGTGCAGTCGAGCAGTATACGTGGCTTATAGCAAGACGTGTTATAACAAGTTCAACCAGCGTTCGTGTTCGCAGGGAGTTGAGGTAAAACCCTAATTCCGCTTTGTAGGGTTTTGCGGTTTTCTTATTGTCTAATCTGTACACGTCATTATTGGTTTCTGGGAATCGTTTCCTAACAGTGGTATCAGAGCAGGCTGTAATCACGCGTATGGATTAAACAGGCCATGTTGTCCGTAGGTTATAGAGGGTAGAACGTAGAACTGTGCTAACCCTTGTTTTGTAGCGTTCTTACCCAGCTATTATGGTCACATGATTTTTTGTTGATTTTTTGTGATTGGATCCCACATAATTTTTGTGTGGTTATTGTTATTTATTGGGTACCACGATTATTTTTTCGTGGTTGTAATAATTAACATAACATGTGTTATTTATTGGGTGCCATGATTATTTTTCGTGGTTGTAATAATTAACGTAGCATGTGAACTCCAATGGAGGCATAAGATCGATGTATGTATGTTTCTTCAATTTTAATAGCATTCGATAGTTATTCGGAGATCAAAGAAGGGAGATACAGAAGATACAAGTTGTTTGGCTCGCAACAGTTTTTTTCCAGATTCGTAGGGTTTGATTGCAGGGCTATTTCGACCCAGTAAACGTTGGAATTAGAAAATCTGTTCTTCACAGAAGTTGTAGATAATTGAATTTCGAATCCAACCCAATTTGAATCACTTCAATCGGTGGTCGGATGAGGAAGATATGGCCAAAATACTGAAGGCTGTGCAGTTTACGCGGGAATATATCAAATCCGAATTTTCTTGCCTAAGCACGTTTGGATTTTGGTTTCCTTGATTGATTCAAAGTATCTAAGTCTTCCACACAAGTATGGCTGAAGGATTTCAAGGTTGAAAGGATTGCTTAAGGATTTCAAGTTTGGAAGGACTCCTTATTGTTTAAGGATTTCAAGTTTGGAAGGATTCCTTATTGCTCAAGGATTGCATCTTTGACCATAATAGCTGGATTCTTTATCTTGTGTTTCCTTATTATTTGTGTTTCCATATTGTTTGCATATGTGATAGTTTACCATATTGGGACAACATGGTAATATTTGGCTTTTGACCTAGATCACGGTTTTTTGTAAACTCGAAAATTTGATAACCCTCACAAATTTTTTAAATAACTAAGTGGGAGAGGGAATTTATTTTGAATTAATCCTATGGTCTCCATTGCTAGTTCGTAGGTGATATAATTAATTTTGTGTGTTGGTTTCAGAACCTTCCTCCCTATCGGACAAAATTAATTGTGGCATCATCGGTACAAATTTCCTAAAGGGATAGCTCTAAGATAATTGTTGTGTGGGTCACTTCTCCATCTGAGGTGGTTCATAACGGAACAATAGGTCTAAAAGCTAGGTAATGGTATACACTTAGCTGTAAATAATAATATCCTCACCATCTGAGTCACTATTATTATTTATAGGACCAAATCTATATTGGCTATTTAATTTTGCTTGGCACGGTATAGTGTCTAGATAGTAAAATTAAAAGGTTGTGCCTATCTACACGAATGATGAAGAGTAGACGACCTTCCCATCGAGGCATGCTCTTCACGGTGTGTAGGGTTGCCAATGTTTTTCTTTTAACACGTGGTTGAGGGAACCAATATTAAAATGAAATTCAAGTTTTTATTGCCCTTCATAATTGTTGTTATGTGATTCTCAGATTCAAAAATGGGTTTTTTCAATCCACTTGCAATTATTCTCAAAGCTAATAAACTTACTAGATCGAATTATATTGACTGGAAAAGGAATTTGGATATTGTGTTAACTACTGAGGGACACAAATTTGTGTTGTTTGAAGTATGCCCTCCTAGACCTGATGAGATTGCCACATAACAGGAAGCAAAACTTTATAAAAATTGGTGAGTATCACCCATGTTGAAGGGACCCCGATTAAGGATCATGTTTTGAAGATGATAGCTCATCTTAATAAACTAGAGATCCTTGGAGCTGAAATTGATGGGGAAACTCAGATCGATTTCGTTCTTAACTCACTGCAGTCTGAGAGTTTTAAGTAATTTCGCCTGAATTATTATATGAACAAAATGTATTTATCTTTGGCGAAACTTCTTAAGGAACTCCAAGTAGCTGATGGTCTTTTGGTTGTGAAGAAACCACCTTCAATGTTAATGGCAGAGAAGGCTTCTACTTCTAAGCTGAAAGGCAAGAAGAAGCAGAACTAGTCTCAGGAAAAGGTTGTGGAGGCATTTCATGCACCTCAAGGTGGAGTGAAAAAGCCTGCGGGCAAGTGTTTTCACTGCAAGCAGAAAGAACACAGGAAGTAGGAATGTCCATTCTATCTCAATAAAGTGAACAATCTGGATAAATCTTTTTCACTAGTTGTTGAATGACGGTTAGTGGTGTTATCTACCAGTACCTGGTGTGTAGATATGGGAGCCACTAATCATGTTTGCAATTTGTTGCATGGGTTCCAGGAAACCAGAAGACTCAGTGATGGGGAGATTTATCTACATATGGAAAATGCTACGAGAGTGGCAGCAGTTGCAGTAGGAAATGTCTTTTTAAATTTTAGTAGTAATAGGAGTTTAATTTTGAGAGATTGTCTTTATGTTCTTACTATTAGAAGAAACTTGGTTTCAGTTTCTAAGTTAATAAAGGACGGATATTTGGTTTATTTTAGTGACTCTGTGGTTATTAAGTTAAATAAATGTTTTATCTGTTCTGGTTCATTGGTGGATGATCTCTACATTTTTAATCCTATGTTTCCTATAATGCAACTGCATGAATTGAATAACACAAATAATTTACCATGTAAAAGAAAAGAACCTTCTAAATTGAACCAAACGTATCTTTGGCACTTATGTCTTGGTCATATTAATCTGAATAGGATTTCTAGACTGGTTAGAGATGAACCTTTAGGTTCATTGAAAGTTGAGGAACTTCTAGTCTGTGAATCCTATTTAGAAGGTAAGATGACCTAGAAGCCTTTTTTCAGCAAAATGATATAGAGCCAAAGGGCCGTTGGAATTGGTTTCATTCTGATTTGTGTGGGCCTATGAATGTCCAAGCTAGAGGTGGTTTTGAGTACTTTGTCACTTTTATTGACGATTACTCAAGGTATGGATACATTTATTTGATACGCCGTAAGTCCGAATGCTTTGAGAAATTCAGGGAGTATAGGGCGGAAACGGAAAAGCGTCTGGGTAAATGTCTCATGACACTGCGATCTGATCGTGGTGGAGAATACCTCTTGGGAGAGTTTAGGGACTACTTGTCAGCTGAAGGGATTACATCCCAGTTGTCAGCTCTAGATATGCCGCAACAAAATGGTGTAGCAGAGAGAAGGAATAGGACTCTTATGGATATGGTAAGATCAATGATGAGTTATTCAGATTTACCAATTTCGTTTTGGGGACATGTACTAGAAACAGCAGCGTATATTCTTAACTTGGTACCATCTAAGTCAGTACAATCTACACCCACAGAACTATGGACTGGGCGCAAACCTAGTCTGCAGCATGTTCGGGTTTGGGGTAGTCCAGCACATGTGCTGAATGGGAACGCAGATAAATTGGAATCGAGGACAGAAGTTTGCTTGTTTGTGGGGTACCCTAGAGGAACGAAAGGTGGACTGTTTTATAGTCCTACGGATAAGAAGGTCATTGTTAGCACTAATGCCCGATTCTTAGAAGAGGACTATGTGATAGACCACAAGCCCAGAAGTAAAATTGTTCTAGAGGAATTGAGAGGAGAGATACCGTCACAAACTTCTTTACCACCAATAGTGCAGAAGGAAACGCCACAAGAGACATCTGTAGAGGCAGCTATTGACACACCAGTACCTCGTCGTAGTGGGAGGGTTATTGTTCCACCCAGTCGGTATACGTTGTTGGGAGAGTCTTTTGAAATGATCCCTGATAATCAACATGCCGAACCCTGTAAGTACAATGAGGCACTTCAAGATAAAGATGTGAAACTTTGGCAAAAGGCTATGAAATCAGAGATGGAGTCTATGTACTCTAATCAGGTCCGCATTCCTTAATGAAAATCTAGATGAGTGCATCTATATGATGCAACCAGATAGATTCATAGCCAAAGATCAAGAGCACATATTGTGTGCAAGCTTAAGAAGTCTATTTATGGGCTTCAGCAGACATCTAGATCGTGGAACATTCGTTTTGATCAAGCAATCAAGTCTTTTGATTTTGATCAATGTCCGAATGATTCATGTGTGTATAAGAAGCGCAACGGAAAAGTGGTGGTGTTTTTAGTACTATATGTCGATGATATCCTGCTCATCAGAAATAATGTGGGAGTATTGTCTTCAGTGAAAGTGTGGTTATCCGACCAATTCGAAATGGACTTGGGAGAAGCCAGTCACATCTTTGGGATTAATCTTATACGAGATCGCAAGAACAAGATGTTGGGCTTATCACAAGTTACTTATATCGATGAGATTCTTGCCCGTTTTAGCATACAGGATTCCAAGAAAGGGTTCCTCCCTTTTAGACATGGAATCAACCTATCTAAGGATCAGTGTCCTAAAACACCTGAGGAGATGGAGAAAATGAAGGCAGTTCCTTATGTCTCGGCAGTAGGAAGCCTTATGTATGCTATGTTGTGTACTAGACCTAATATTTGCTTTGTCGTTGGCATGGTTAGCAGATTTCAGTCTAATCCAGGACAAGAACATTGGACTGTAGTGAAACATATACTCAAGTATCTGAAAAGAACTAGAGATCATATGTTGGTGTTCCAGTCAGATAGTCTGGTACCTTATGGGTACACAGACTCAGACTTTATGTCAAATAGGAATTCCAGAAAGTCTGCCTCCGGATATGTGTTTACCTTAGGAGGTAGAATCATAAGTTGGAGGAGTATCAAGCAATCATGGATTGATTGATTCCACCATGGAGGCCGGGTATGTGGTAGCTTCTTAAGCAACCAAAGAGGCCGTTTTGGCTTAGAGACTTCTTGATGGATCTAAAAGTGATTCCTCTAGTGCAATTAGCTATTACATCTATTATGACAATAGTGGTGGAATTGCTAACTCTAAGGAGCCATTGACTCATAAGAAGGAAAACACATCGAGCGTAAGTATCACCTGATTCGAGAGATCATTCAGAGAGGTGATGTAGCTGTGGCCAAGATCGCATCGATAAACAACCTAGCAGATTCTTTTACGTACAACTTACAGGCTAAGACTTTTGATAGTCACGTAGTAGAGAGAATGCGAGTAAGATGCGTGGCAGCATGACTTTGAGTCTTAGTGGAAGTTTGTTAGGAGGTTATGTAAAAGCTATGTTTTTATATGATGGATTAATATTGTTATGTATTAATCAGTTTTATCCTTTTTTTGATGAGAATCTTTTATGGGTAATATTTGCATAATATTATTGTATGTTGTGCATATGTGTCTTTTATTTTACAAAGTAGATGATCCGGTGTGTAGAGTTCGGCTTATACACAGAAGATCGGATCATCGGTTCTTGTAAAATATAAGATATGGTTCACAGTCTTAGATGGAACTGGACACACCATCAGTAGGACTGTAGTACAATGTTTAGTAGGTCTGTCTTGACTACAGGGAACGGTCTAGTTCTAACTCATTGTGCTAGTACACTTTGTGTGTATTGAACAGGACCACATTGAGGTAATTGTCTTTGTACTAACTTTATAAGACAATTGGAACCTCATGGTTATTATGAATGCTTATGCTCTTAATCCAAAGATAATTATTAGATGTATATATTTAATGTTGTTGATTTTGATTCATTAAAGGGTGAGATCTTTATACGGTCAATAGTCTCAGTGAGTTGGGTCGCAACATTATGTATATGACAACTATTAATTATTAATGGAATCCATGTCCCGATAGGGATTGATGATACCCCTTGAGTAAGCTTATAAGTTTCGATTATGTCAAACCCTGCAGGTGGATATTTGTATCCGACATATCGAATAAGTTAAGCGGATAGTCTCAAGTTAAGATGTTGATTAAGTGGGAGATTGTTAGTAATTTATTTTAATCAACGGGTATCTGTAATCTTAACGTGGGGAGATTAATAAGTATTTAATATCATGGAGCTCGTAATATAATTGAGATAAAGACGGGAGTGCAATTATAATTCCGTAGTGGGGTGAATTATAATTAGTGAAATAAGAAATAGAATCCTGATGGGATTAAGGTTTCTTATTTACACTGGGAGCCCTGACTTATTACTCCTTAGTTCCCTATCGTAGCCCTATATATACACGTTTTGCTCTCTAGGTCAGATGGACGTTTTACACGTTTCTATTATTCACAAAATAGAGGCAGATCTAGAGAGAGCAAACAGACCACGAAAGAGTCCACACTCGGTTCGTGTTCTAGGCGTGCAGGGAATACGATAGAAGATCGTAAAGTGCAGTCGAGCAGTATACGTGGCTTATAGCAAGACGTGTTATAACAAGTTCAACCAGCGTTCGTGTTCGCAGGGAGTTGAGGTAAAACCCTAATTCCGCTTTGTAGGGTTTTGCGGTTTTCTTATTTTCTAATCTATACGCGTCATTATTGGTTTCTGGGAATCGTTTCCCAACATAAACTATAATTATACCAAAACAATTTCAAAGTTTCAGTGACTGTAGCAAAACTGGAAAAAAAAACGCAACAGAGGTACGGCTGGACTCGACCGACGACGTCAGGACCGAAAATCATCGCACCGAAACGCTACAATCATTAAAGAGACGTAATATCTACGTAGGGAGATAGGATTTGGCTACATTTTTCACTTGACCAATCTACTCTCATTAACTAATCTTGAGATTAGTTGGTTGTCTATCAATTATCCAACTTAAAACCATTCAAATTCTACCAACATTTTTACAACTTAGAGAAATATAAGTCGGTGGTGGAGACAAAAGTTTAGGAGGAAAATATTGGGTTTAACTGATGCACTAACGGATTAAATTACCAGATTCCAATCCCAGGGGCTTAACTATGTTAATGATGCTTCAATGGATTTATAGCCCAGTCTTTTCTTTTTCCGTCCTAAACCATTTATTCCGTAAAAACACGTAACAAGATTCAAAACTTACAGTACCATATTATAAATAGATATACTTAGGAGAGAGTAGAGGAGAGATTTGTCTACCTCAAATTCGGGCCGAAAAAAGCGAAGGATGGTTTCGGACGGTTTCAGGAAAATCGAAGAAGACGACGGGAACGGGGAACCTCGGGGTGGCCGATTCGTGGCTATTTTTCTTACGGTATTGTAGCTATTTTTCTGGGTTGAAGTGGGCTGTTATGAAGTTGAAACGGGACTGCGTCCAGGTTATTTTGGTGCCGAAACAAGGCTAGTTTTGGGACTGGTTTTTGGGCTAGAATGGGCTGTTTTTTAGAGCTATAGTGGAGCCAGGAAAGAAAAAAAAAATAGAAACTGAAATGGGTTGGTACCGTGGTGATCAATAGGTGAAAACGGTATGGAAGAAGAAGAGGAATAAATAAGGATGGTGGTAAGAGTGTGGGAGGATAAGTGTGGAGGTGGTGGAGTGTAGAATGGAATTAAGAGATATACTCGGGAGAGAGATGAGGAAAAGAGAAGTGCCGAAAAGAAAGGGAACAGGAGTCATGGTTTATGTGTTTTCAAATTTTGATAAAATGGAAGTGCATGTATGTGGTTGGAAAGAAGGCCAAATGAAGAGAAAGAGAGATGAGCATGAATATACATATGGAAAAAAAATAATAATAATAACGTAATTATCTTTTGACTAATATAAGCTATATACCTAATCATGTAGATATATTAATGAACCTCATTAATTATTGAATTAGAAATTAACATTTCAAATTTGTATTAAAAAAAATATGAGCAAAAATCCGGGTTGTTACAACCTATCCCCCTTACAACAATTTCGTCCTCGAAATTAAAGCATTGCTTCCATTGCGTGTAGTTGTCACTTTGGTCGATGAGTCGTTGCTGATGAATGTCTTGTCTATCTCCCTTAAATTTGAAACAAGTTTTTATCTTGAGTATAGTCTGTCACCATTTTTCAGGAGCAAACATTTTGAGAGTCATGTTTTTAACAGCGAATAGATTTTTTTTTTTTTAAGAGTCTAGGTACAAGTATCGGTCACGTGTGTTTCAAATCAAACATCTACGTGTATTTCTATAAGAGATATTTCAACTAACAAAGGGGTACAAATGGCTCACAAAATTATTTCTACTATTGAGATTCCAAGGATTTATTCTCTGCAGCTCATAGAAGATAGCATGAAATGATTTACGAATCTAAGGGACTCTAAAGAAGAAGAGTATCTCAAGGATTTAACAACTTGATTGCACAAGAATATTACAAATTAAGTTTGAATTTGACTCACAAACTGAAGAAGTTGAAGAAAACAAAGAGTTTTTATTTATTTATTTTTTACTATTAAAGATATGTAGTGAAGGGTCCTTGTACGGGCAAGTGTAATTGAGAATATACACAAAACTGGTGACATATAATTGAGCATGTTATTGAGACTGTATGAATAAGATCTACTGAATACAAACAAAGTTTGAACATAAATTTTTTTTTTGTAGGCACACACTCCCAAAAGAAAAAAAATCATGAAATTTAAGTGTTTGGAATATACCTAGAGTTCAACGATCTGGGATTTGAGTTGTATTTGTAGCCTTAACAATGAAGAGTCACAAAGAATCAAGAGAGATTGAAAACGAGGGTTGATTAGAATAGAGTCAATTGATCGAGAACTGGAAACTATATGTCCCCCCAAAACATCGTCAGTTGGCAAGAAGGTCATATTTTTAAATAGAGAATTCAGATCTGAGTCAGTAATGGAGGTGGGCCCCCCAAGGAGTTCTTCATTTACCTCCAGCTATCGGTCTTCCACAACTAAAGAAACCTGAGCAGGAGGAGTGGCCACGCGCCTCGCAGACAGACGGGGAGAATGAGCCTGGGAAGTCGAGCACGTCAGGGAATGAGGACTGGTCGCGTCTGGAGCTGTGTCCCTCCCTGCAGCCGACCGAGTGTCTTGAAGAAAAGAGGCGTTGGAGACACCCGGAGAGCCGACAGCAACTTGACCCAGAAAGCTTTCAGTGGAGCGGATTCAAGGCTGGTGGACTGCTGGTGGGAGCCTGAAGGAGTTGAAGAAGACCTGGCCTCGTGTTGGCCCACGAGGGGGCCTCTCGTGGAGAAAAGAGGGAGGTCATTGATGTCGTCCTCCTCTCCCCCCCTCAAAAGTTGCGCCGTTGCCACGGAGATCGGCTCCGCAGCGATTTCCGCTTGACCAACCGACTCGCGGGAATCCATAGGCAGAGGTGGCTCGCGAGCTTCCGAAGCTGCTGCATGGGTCGGGGAGGGGTCTCGATCAGCGGAATAAACAATTATATTTTCAGATTCCTCGGAGGAAGAAGACGACTCGGTAGAAACCGTGTTGGGATCCACAATTGAAGGATCATCAGGTAACATACCTCCTACCACCACGGAAGCTTGCGGCTCCGGCTGCGGATAAGGGGCCGGCTACATGCGGGGTTGGAGCAGTTCTACCTCCCTCGCCCTCGCAATATTCTCCACGACAACGTCCCCCGCGGGCATGGAGGGTTGGGCTTGCATGGCTTTAAGGCGGACGCTCAGCGGCATGTTGTCCTGATCATCGTTATCATCATCATCGATGTCGACATCGACATCATCGCGGCTGCCTACATCCATGTCCTCCTTCTCCTCAGACTCCACCGCAGCTGTACAAGGGATTTTGACAAAGAATCAGTAAGAAGCTGAAGAAAGAAGAGAAGGAGCAACAGCTGGATTGACGGGACTTACCATCGAAGCGTCGCCGCTTGACAGGTTTGTTCAGTACGTCCTCTTCTAATTCCTCTATTTTGGCTTGTTCTGCTGTCGCTGCTGCAGCAGCCGCCGTTGGATCAAATGCCATGAAGGTGCTGGTGTCCAACTCCCACTGCTAGAAGAAAGAAATAACACTCTTAAAAGACGAAAGAAGAATCAATGCAAAACGAAGAATGATGAAACAAGTACAAACTCTCCGTTGAGTGAGAATCAAAAAGAAATGTACCGTGCGGAGCTACTTACGGCGGTGACCATCCCCTGTGGTGGGCATCCTTGAGGAAGATGGTCGTGATCGATGGTTCCGCTGGGGCCGGAGGGTGCACCCTTCCTCGAGCACCCCGCGCTGGAACATGCCTCACATCGACTGGAGGCACGGGAGGAAACCCCGGCGGAGGAGCAACGTTCAAAGGGGTAGCGTCTGTTACTGCCCACATGTTATGGGACCCACGCCAAGCAGCCCCTCTAGCCTCCGCAATGGCCTGGAGGGAGGTGTCTTGCGTACGAATCTCGGACACCTCCGGGACCTCAGCCTCCCCGCGGACAAAGAGCAAAAAGGAGTCCAAGTTCCTCTGCCAGAACAAGCGGAATTCCGGGGTATAGCACCCAACGTCGTCCCTGGACGGAATGGGCAAATCCCTGAGCCGCACCAGGATGTCGGAAGTATGGGGCCGCGTGAAGCGGAGTTGAGAATCGACGAAAGAAGACACCAATGGAGCGTGCCCAGGGACCCCTTAGTCAAAGCTCAATTGCCTCGCGAACCGGTCCAGAAGGTAGACCGACACCCCATGGGCCTCGTTGTTGAGAAAAGGGAGCCACCCCGAGAGGGCGATGAGAGTAGAGTTGATAACTCTCTGGGCTATTGGATTGTTCCCACCCGCGGCTGAAAGGGAAGAGCGAGCGGAAATAAAGCATTGACCAATGCCAACTACTCTTGGGGTGGCGAAGCCGTAAGGACGTGGAACAAAGTTTTCCGCAACATCGCACGCCTCATGCCAGGAGACGTCGCTGTTGGCGTTTAACCATCGTTCCGACCGGGACCAACTGGCAGACGCTAGAAAGTCCCGCGGAACTGGGGCAATAACCGGAAAATGCTTGAAAAAATAGGCGAGGAGGAAGCTGGTATGGACCATGGAAAGGTGGTCGCACCTTCCAAGGGACCTCGCAAGGTCAGCATGCACCAAGTCTAGTTGACAGTGGAGAGACCCCAAGAATAAGGGGGCCAATGCAACACACTCCCCGCGGGCCAACAGCATAGCGAGCGGGAAAACCGCTGAAGGAGGGGTGTCCCGGATAGCCCGGGAGGACAAAGTAAGACAGGAAGAAGGCAAAAAACCCTGCCATGTAAAGCCGTTCTCCATAATGAAGACCAGCAACGAAGTCCCGCGGCACCCTCGGGACCACCGTCCTCGCGGGTTGAAGATCCTTGAAAAAGAAACGGATCCAGCTCGCGAAAGAAGTCTTCTTAGCGTTCGCCGCAGTATCCTTGCGGACGCCTTGAGCAGTGAACCTGGGACTGGATTGAGCCTGCTTACCAAGCCTCCGCAGCTCCGCGACGTCCAACTGATCCGCGAGTGAAAGGTTGTTCAGATCAAGGAGAGTGACCCCACGGAGAGAGAAGCGGGTGAGGATAACTCTGTCTTCTAAGGATAGACCACTTTCACCCCATGCCCATGCAAAGGAGTGCGTGCCAATGCTCCAACGTGAACACACATGGTTCAAGTTCTTGATAGCCGCCCCCGACCTTGGAATATTCAAGGTCCGCGACAACATCACGGCGTCGTAGGTGCCGTTGGCCATGAGGATCTGTTCCCAGGGAGCTTCGCTGATGACTTCATCCACCCATTCCGCCCAGTCGGTGGGTGGTAAGGCCTGGGCCCCAAATCGGCATTCCGAGTAAGGGAAGTCCCCACGCTCTACGCGGAGGCACAGCACGGAGGACGGATTCACTAACTTCGCTTCCTGCAAGTCAGCGGGAGTTGTGAAGAACGTGGGGTTGGAGGTGGAAAGCCCTTCAGCGGTGTAGGCCCCCGCCAGAGTCCAGAAGGGGTCCTCAGCAGATTGAAGGTATGGGGCCCTCCTCCACTGGTCCGCGGTGGGGACGGGCTCCTCGATGATCACACCCCGCGTAACCATTTACACTTTGTGTGGAAGAAAAGGAGGAAGTGATCGTGAAGAACAGAAAGCAAAAAGTAGAAAGTGACTGCCCACTGAGAAAGAGGAGAGAAAATGACAGCACTTCGACTGAGGGTTGAATGGTAGGTGAAAAGGAATAATGAATAAAGGGTTTATATAGTGGGTCAAACGGTGGAGCATTTATGGCGACTGTACATGAAGAGGCACGACGGTACATGGAGGGACGCCATTAATAGTTAAAGTACCCATTGTTCCGTGGGGTGGCTCAAGGACAACCGCGGAAACTCGGAAGCGAGGAAGTGCGCACGCGAATGACACACACCCGCCGTACGCGCGAGGAGGGCATATGTATGTGCGGTCAAAATTATCAATATATGACCAAGGAAGACTTTTTGACCCTTCAATTGCACGTGGACACGTGGCAATGGGGCCCGCGCGGAAAGGAAGCCTCGGTCAAAGCTTCATTTAAAGAGAAATAGTTGACTACCCAATGGGGAAAGGACGCGTGCAAAGCATAGAAAGGTGGCTCCCGCGGAAGCGTCTGCGGAGGAGAAGCTACCGTGAGACCTCCGCTGGCCCTGCGGGAGAATCAAATGTATCCTGAGGTGGCCTCAGCAGCAGAGGAACATGGAAAGGCCCTGCGGATTGCTGGATGTTAATGAGTTTTAAGGAGCTATATCGAAAAGTCTCCGGGGTTCCATCTGGGCCTAGAGGCAGTGCCCGGAGGAGACTCCACGGAAAACACACGATTGCCGCGGGTCGCGACCTTGCTCCTGCGGGAATTGGGGAATTTCTTGTGGCTTGGTGGCTTGGGATGGAGGTAGCGTCACCGAAATTCGAGCTCTCCCGCGGAAAATCTTTCGCGGGAGGACGAGTTTATCCAAGACCTAGAGGTACAGAGGGGACACATGTTGGGGTCTTATAGGAGCGCCGTTCTGGGCCTGACCAATGCCCAGGTGCCCTATAAATACCCCTGACATTCCCAATGATTGCCAGAGCTGACTTTTCCTAGAAAAGGAACATGTGAGCACTAATTCTGAGGAAGGAGAACATTCTTCCCCGGAGAGAAGGTGACCTCACCCATTCGAATCCGAAAAAGGTCAGACACACCCCGCGGAGGACAAAAGGGACACGCTGCCTTTGCTCCTTCTGTACCTCTTGCTCTTTCCCTCACCCCACAAGATTCTTTCTCTCTTCCCCCACGCTAATCATCCACCAATCGTACATCTCCAGCTCATGAAAATACACACGTAAGCACCTCCAACGGAACCCTCTTCCTTACAAAATGCATGAGAAATTGAAAAGTATTTTGTATGTTGAATATTCCAACTTGATTTTCCGGAAAACATATGTTGTTTTGAACTTCCCCAAAAGGAAGAAAGAACGGATTTTTGAAATATAAACTTGATGGAAAAGTATTCGTATTTTGATCTTAGGATGGTTATGAGCATGCATATGTGATTACTTGAATTACTTGTTTGATGTACGATAAAGCATAAGTGGTTTCCACTCCAAAGTTGTCCATCCATGTGACACTATGCTTTATATTGTGTGCTAAATATTTGAGCATGACTATGTGGAAATAGGAAGTTATAACATGGTGTCAATGATATAGAGTTGGATGATCTTGCTAGTTTAGTTTCAAAATTTCAATGAATGATTTATGATCATGTGCGTGAAAAGTCCTACCGCGGAGTCTGTTCATGCTACGAGACACAAAAATGAGAAAGTAGAAACATGACACCTAGGGTGTGTTAAAGACAAGGTGTGTTTTGAAACCACAATGTGGCTAGACTTTCCCAGTGTGTGGTGTGCGTGTGTAAAAGAAAGATTGTGAAAAGCCCAATGAGAACCCGGACCGGCGGAATTATTGTGGGGATACTCGGGAACCCGGAGCGGCGGAACCGAGGGATGAATTGTGGTTTGGTTATCCGCGGAGAGGAGCCAACGCAATTGTTTTAATGCTTTTTCGAAAACCCAAATGGGAACCTGGACCGGCAGAACCATTGTGGGATACTCGGGAACCCGGAGCGGCAGAACCGAAGGTTTTGAATTATGGATTGGTTATCCGTGGAGAGGAGCCAATGCCAAATTCCATGTTTTTGTGTGCCAATGGGAACCCGGGATGGCGGAACCATTGTGAGGATACTCGGGAACCCGGAACGGCGGAACCGAGGTTGGGTGTGTTAAAATACTTTTCGAAATGTTGATTTGGTAAATGAAAAGTGAAGATGGTGACACGGTTTACGAAATGTCGCGTAGGAGAAACTCAGGCCTCACGGACACCAACAATAGTTGATTAGCGAATGTGGATGTGTCATTGTTATCTGTCTTGTTGAATATGCATGTACTATTTGAAAATCATGAACTGGTATACTATTTCTATGACTTGTTGTTGTAATTTATGGGTTAGCGGGTATGGGATTTTTCTGCTGAGCTCTTGTAGCTCACGGTGTTACCTTTGGTGACCATGACATATAATATTGGTGGCGACGCTGGTATAATGAGTCAGATTTTGTAGATGGTCAAGGTGAGCTGTACACCATGGAGGCCTTTGAAGCAGAAGAGCTGGCTAGGATAGAGGAGTAGGTAGAGCTGTAGTTAGGAACCCTAGTTTCCCTCCATTGTGAAATTAATGAACTCTTGTGAGAGTTATGATGTAATAATGAGCCAGACTATGTTTAAGTTTTCAATAAAAAAAATGACTATTTAACGTACCCAAAAATCGGGTCGTTACAGAATGGTATCAGAGCTCTAGGCTCAACACTCGGTCATGGGTAGAATGGGAAGACCATAAGATAAGTTTGACCGTTGCATAAATGTGAATTTGAGTTTAAGTTTACCGTCCCAAATTGGGTGGAATCCTGACAAAACAATCTTCGGATTGAAGCAAGGTGTGGAAATCGGCAATACCACTGAGCTGGGAATTTCCGAACAATTGGATGATGACTTAAATCAAGAATCGGATGTGGAACTTAGAAAATTCAAAGCTTCTTTAGTGATTTGCAAAACTCTGTCTTAAAACGTTACTAATTGAGGTTTAAAACTTCTTCCTTGTAGATGAGCCACTTAGTCGACCTGTTAGTCGAAGCTTACCAACTCAGAAACACCATAGAGACCATGACAACTCGACTAGTGGAGGATCCCGACTTTGTTGCCGCTATACTCGCAAGAAAGCGAGATTTCAAGAGAGTACAGCAGAATACCCCTATTTCCATTGAGAAAGATCCCT
The DNA here is from genome assembly GCA_018127125.1 of Rhododendron griersonianum. Lineage (NCBI taxonomy): Eukaryota > Viridiplantae > Streptophyta > Magnoliopsida > Ericales > Ericaceae > Rhododendron > Rhododendron griersonianum. Next base: position 37,985,561 of record CM030788.1, on the reverse strand, counting down.
GGTTCCCTGGAATGTTTCCAATCCTATATGCCTTCCATGAGTTTTTCGGTGTCCTACCCCTAATGCAACACTTTGAGGTTGGAGATGAGGAGGGAGAAGTCGGTGGCGATGAGGATGACAATGAAGAGAATCTCGAGAAGGACGAGGTCCTAGAGGACCTGTGAAAGCCAAGGATAATACTTAGGCGCACCTGAATAAACCTAGCAATAGATGTAATCCTTCGGGATGTAGGATGTTAAAGATTAGGATCACCGTTGCTTGTTTAATGTTTCCTAAGTTGTACTATTGCTATGCTTGATAATAAAAGACTTATTTCGGTTACTACTTATATGAAGCTGCTTTTGGTACTTGATCACTGTTCGTGTACGCAAACCTATCCTTATGTCTGCCTACTGATGTGTACGGTTGTACCTTACATTGTTAAGTCTAATATATAATTCTTTATAGTAGAACTCTATGCATTCTATTGTACTTTTTCCTATCTATGAAAAGTATGTTTTATTTAAAAGAGTACTGTTGCATACTACTTGATAACTGCTTTTGACATTAGAAGGAAACACCATTTGCGAAAATTATTTAAGTAGACTAAAATTTCCCCTTCCAACTTCCACCCGTAGATGGTGAACGCGTGCCATGAATTAGGACACGATAACGGAGGACCGTCTAACGCAAAGTAGGTCTAACTAAGTTATTCCTAGCACCATCCAACCCAGGCCCGAGCAGCCGGAACCTTAGCCGAATCAAAGAATTCACTCGCCTTTTTTGTTGCTGCTTCGAAAATTGATTCATGTTTCAAAAATCTCGATGGTCCTATCTCACCTCATAGTCCTTTCACTAGGAGTAAGAATCCTTAGAATCGTAAATCGATAAAGAAAGGCGTGAAACTGTTCGAGGGCTGCAGACGCTAAATACCTACATCGAAAGCAAACCGAGAACACTTAGATCAAAAAGTTTGTTTAGGTTAGGAATACTCGAAGGGAATGACAATTACTTCCGCTAACTAAATCTTAGCGGAAAGCATATATCAATCCGCTAGTCGTATCGGTACCGTTTTCCAACTACATTGCTTCTCTCAAATCTCGATTGAAATCGACATCCTTGGGAAGGAAACCCTCATTGCTTCAAGTAATGAAATCATCCTTACGACACTTATAGACAAGAATAGCGTAATCTTGGGTATCTTTTGTGACCTGACCTTGTTGGCCAAGCGACTCAAACTCAGCGGTACACCCTATGGTGTTACTGATCCTAACCGTTATCACTCATCAGAGAACCTTTCACTATCCCTTGAATTTTTCGTATCTCCTTGCTATTGATCCCTTGAGTTTTGAACCTTGAGAATTATAACCATTTTCTCTTCCGATACAACTTTTATTGGCACTTTCGATAATGACCGGCAATGCCATTTTGTGATTGGTCCATTCGATCACTGATATCTATTCCATTTCGTCCGTAATCAATAAATTCAGATTATCTCTTGATGATATTCAAATCATTTCGGAAAACTCCTTGTCTCACTCACATAAAATGATCCTTCAGGTATCACTCTTCCAAAAAAATTGTTTGAAACTAATCTCCTTAGGAGATGGATACCCTTCCTTGAACCAACCAAGCATCAACAACTCCTTATCAATAGCTTGCGCTACTTGAGGCCGTCTTAAATCAGTCATTTCGACGCTTAGGATTATCTTAGTGACTACCATTGGACTTAAATTTGTTTCAAAAATTGCCGTACCCCTAAAATTCCTGCTAGATGTCGACGCTGACAAAGGCTTATTTTTCCCTAACTGCATAGGTTCTTTCAGTGCCTTTGCTAAATAGCCGAGCTCTTAGAATATCGTAGGGCTTGCTTGCTTATGTTCGATTTCCCCCTGAATGAGGATGGAGTACTTACGCTTCACGATTATGGAATGATTCTGCTCGAGTTGATCCGTTGTTTTTAGAAACGGGTTTAAAATCGTTAGATGGGGCAGCATGCTGATTTGACAGGGACGTGCTAGGGAAAACGTTTGTAGGGAACGGATTCACATGATGAATTGGTAGAAGTTTTGCTTTTGGCGTTGGTGTCTACAATGGAAACTTTATCAAAGGTCGACAACGAGGCAAGCTGTTCGACGGCTGAAGCAACTTCAACCCCATCATGTTAAGCAAGTGATGAGGCTTAATTCAATTAACAAAACATGTAGAGGACTGTGAGAGACACCTAAAACATTGTCGCGCTACTCCGAAATACTTCTAGGACCTGCCAGAGCCTTTAGACAATGGCTGTGTGGTGCCAAACCATTTTGTAGGTTCCCAGAGTATTAGGATCTCGTTTAGATCGCTGATCGGCTTCAAACATGCCTATAATCCCCAATAGGGTCGTTTTTGACTTATAGAGGCGATTCTTTCATTCCTTGACATCCCTCCTCTCTGTTCAATCATAAGTTGAAATCCTAAATTCCGAGCCGGTCGACACTGCAAGGGTACCTATACTCATGTAGCGTATTTTGACTTCCCATCTTCTTCCAATCGAGAATCTACCCTTTGAATAGGAAGGTTCATCCTAAACTATCTATCACCACGTACCTATATAGGACTAGAAATTGGACCCTTGAGATCGCTTCGTCACTCTAGGAGGAAGAATAACCATCAACATAGTCTACAAAAGTTACGGGATGGCGATACCCACCTGCGTCTAACAGATGAACGACAAATGGCGAAGATGATCACCTCAACACCACGCTAGTAAGGGATTGATGGTGGCTTGCTTCTATTTTAAGGGGGATAGACGATGATTCCAAGACCAGTATAGCGACAAGGTCTAATCCGTAGTCACGCGCTAATTTCGGGGACGAAATTATTTTAAGGGGGATAGGTTGTAACGACCCTGATTTTTGGTAAATAAAAATTTCGTTAGATATTTGAGTTTTATTTTAATTACTTGGATTTGCTTTTAAAATTTCTTTTTAATTTCTAATAATCCGTCATAATTAGATTTGAGATGTTTAAAATTAAATCTTTTAACATCGGGCAGTCTAGTCCTTATCCAAAGACAAGTATGCTTGTAGAAGCACTTGTGTATTTTCCTAGTGAGTAAAATAAAGTCTTTAAATTATATTTCTTGGCTAGAAATCTTACTTGGCAAGTCTAGTTAATTCCTAACTAACTAGTTTAGCCAATCCAGTTGCTTTTTAAGGCTAGTTACATCTAGTTGAACACTATGACCCTTATGAACCCTCCAAATTCCTAGGTGAACATTTTACCCACTCTTGAACCTTGTGAACCTTTCTACACCCTAATTGAACCTCTTCAACCCTAGGCTAGGAAATCATTGCACTTTCATGACTAGTCATTTCAAGACTTCATTACTCATCATTACTTCTTCCAAGTGTATTTTTTTCATCATCACCTCTTTACCTATTGGGTAATAGTTCGTAGGGAAATGGTTATCCTTTGAGTAATAGAAATAAGATTTCCTATTGACTAGATATAGTACTACCATGGACTTGTCCAATCAAAACCAAAACCAAGTTTGTTCTTCCAAGCAACCATGATTATGTATTGTCACATCAAGTAGCCCATAATCCATCAATACTTCGTTTCTCCTTCCTACAAGTAACCTTGACATGCATATACATATATACATATATGTATGGATATCACCCTAAAAATTTCCTAGAAAGGCTACTTGAAAGCCTTATTCATTCTCTTGCATTGACAAGTCACTTTCAAAAGGATATTCCTTCCAAGAATATCCCTTCTCATCATTTTTCTCTTTACCCATTGAACAAAAGTTTGTAGGGTAATTTTTGTCCTTTGAGTAATAGAAACAAGACTTGCCATGATCCAATGAGTACATAGATTTGACAAGACAAATCATTAGAACCCTTCATCATGACCTAGACATGCCATGCATGCAAACCTAAGGTTCATAGCCCCAAACCTAGACTTACTTTCCAGATTTTCTCTAGGTATATATATGTGTATATACATAATAGCCTATATATGCATGGGTACACTTTCTAGGAACTTTTACCCAATAGACAATGTTCTTGTCATTAGAAGTTACCTTTCATCATTTCCTATTTCCTAGACCTAGTAAGACCAACTTATTACTTAAGTATACATATATATATATATATGGCTATTTATATATACTCATACTACTAGAAGGAGAGAGAAAGAGGGAGAGAGAGAAGAAGAAGAAGCCGAGAGGGGAGAGAGAGTGAGGGAGAGGGTGGAGTGTGTGCATGTGTTTTAGCAATTGCATTTCGAGGATCAAACCATTTAATAAGCACAAAATGGAAAGATAAAATGGTAGTTTATTTATCTATAGAAAATGCCCAAACAGGGGCCCAAAACGTGTCCTAACTTGGTTTAGGAAATGAAAGTAATGTTTTCGCCATGTCATGCAATTACTGTAGCATCTCGGGAGTTCCTCCTTTTTCCTTGCCTTTCACAGTTTTATACTCTTCTTCGCCCTCCTCTTTGCCAAACAGAATCTTTAGATCAAACTTAGCTAGCACCTCGGTCCAGTCTTCGGGAATGGGGGATGAGTTTGTCGGTTCTTTTTCCATATCATTGTCAGTCCATTCTTGATCAAAGAAGATTTGCATCCCAGGAAGCCTTTGCTTGGTGGTTTCATCTTCCCATGTTTCTGCGTAACCACAGAATGGGAAGTCTTCACCTTCTCTTATAAACCAACCGTTGAGTGTTTTTGGGATCATGAGTTTCTCTTCTTTGCCATTTCTTCCTCTTGCCTTAGCTTTCTCCATGCTTCTTTTCTTTTCTATTTCGGCTTCTGTTGGGGTGTAGCCAAGACCAAAAGTGTATTGATTATGCAGGGGATAAATCATTTGCGGGATGCCCTGTGATCTTTTGCCTAAACCCAATCCAGGACAGTAGTTCTGCTTTTTCATCATTCTTATGCGGGGGTGCTTATGTAGAAACTTCTTTCAGCCATTAATGCTTGCACAGCAATTGCTTCCTCAAGACTGAACCCAGTAAGAAAAGTTTCTTCAGCTCCTACTTCTTGCACAGGTGTGTCGGAGTGAGCTCGGATTGACGAGTCTCCTAGGATGGTTACGACCCTTCCGTCTACTGCGAACTTGACCTTTTGATGTAAAGTGGAAGGTACTGCCCCAGCATCATGTAACCAAGGCCTTCCTAGTAAAAGATTGAAGGTGGCTGGTATATCCATCACATGGAATTCTACATCTCTTTTGACCTTTTCTACTTCTACTGGTAGGGTAACACATCCAACCACTCTTCTCTTTGAATTGTCATAACCCCTTACACCTTGGCTTGAAGGGCGTATATCAGTAGCGCCTACCTCTAACTTATCAAGGGTCCTTTGAGGACACACATTTAAAGCAGACCCATTATCCACCAAGATCAGTGGGATCCATTTGGTGAGGCACTTGAGAGAGATGTAGAGGGGCTTGTTGTGTGCAAGACCTTCAGGGGGTAGATCCTTGTCAGTGAAAGCTATTGTGGGCTTCAGAGCTTTGGATGTCATTATGAAGCCTACCAAATCCTCGGGGGTAATATCGATGGGAACTTTGGCTTTTCCCAAGGTTTTGGAAAAAGATTTGCGATGCTCATAAGAAGACATGAGCAGCCCCCAGATGGAGATATCTGCTTGGATTTTCTATAATTGCCTCAGCACCCTGTCTTCCTCAGGTTCGATCCTTTGGCTTTCTTCTTCTTCTTCCTCCATTACTCGAGTTGAGGTTGAACTCTCTCCGCTTAGTTTGGGAGGTTTGTATACTCTTCCACTCCTTGTGAGATGACCTATCTCCTCCTCTTGAGTGCCCCAAGGATCAACAGGTTCGATTCTCCCCACTTCCCAATCGTTTGGCAGGGCTTTGCCCATTTCCAACCACCAATCCCCATCATCAATTGCATAGATGTAGGGGTAATGAAATTCTTCTTCTGTCACAAAGTACTCATCGTTCTCAAGGAAGGTTAGAGATGGTTTGGCTTGGGTATTTGGGACAATGTATTGGGTAGGATTATACGTGAGGCTATTGGACAGGCTTATGAGATTGATGTTTTGAGGTGGTGGCTCGGTGTTGTGAGTGTGGAGTGGGTTGGTTTGCACATTGGGTTTAGGCGGCTTTATAGTTTGGCTATCAATGAGGTCTTGGATATCATGACGAAGACGCATGCAACGGTCTGTCTCATGTCCAGGGTGCTGGTGGTAAGCGCATTGTTTATTGGCGTCATAGCTTGGGCCATAAGGTGGTTGAGGAGGTGGGTTGTTCAAAGGCCTGAGATGCCCCTGACAGCTTAGAATGGCTAAGGCTTAGGATAAGGTCATATATAGAGGGCCAAAGTTGCGACGGGGGCGATTTGAATTTCAAGATGAGCTAACTTAGAAAGGGTCTTGAGGTAAAAGTTAAGTTAAGGGTGTTGACGGAGGCATGAGATGTACGAGTTGGGAAGGTTTTCTTGGGTGGAGGAATTTCTTCTTTTCCAATGAGTCCCAGCTTAATCCCTTCTTCAATCTGCAGCCTAGTTGCATGTAGGCGTTTGAAATCTGTGATAGCCTGTGTGTAAATATGCTTAAGATACTTGGATTGCAGATTCTTGACAACTATCCTGACTTTATCTTCCTCGGAAGGACGGTTTTTCATCTTGGCAGCCTTTTCTCTCCATCAAGCCACAAAGGTAACGAAATCTTCATTTGACTCTTGCTTGGTCATCTCCAAATCTCGAGTGGTCAACTCAACTTGGACATTGTATGCATATTGCTTGACAAAAGCATTGGCGATTTCTGGCCAGGTGTGGTAATGCACGAATTCCAGAGTGAGGAACCAATCGAGGGCACTTCTAGTGAGGGTTCTTTGAAATAGTTGAGCTATGAGCTCATCATCCAAGCCCATCGGCTTCAGGGTGTTAATGACATGACGGACATGGCTGGTAGGGTTACCAATTCCATTAAACTTCTCGATGTTTGGAATTTTGATTCTTTCAGGCAATTGAGACTCTGGGAAGAGGCAAAGTCCTTCAAAGTCCAGAATTTGATCCCCTTGTGAACGGGCCAGAGCGTGCTTGATTTCCTTGACTTGTTTGGCCAATTCAGGGTTCTCCGTTATTACCACTCCTTGAAGGTTTTCTTCCCTTTCTTGTCATCGGCATCTCTTGCTGCCTTTTCTGCCAGTAAGTAGGTAATCTGGGCTTAGAGTTCAGTGATGGTGGTGTCCTTGTCTTCCATGAGAGGATAGCTTGGCGAAGTTCGAGACTTGGTAGATAATCGAGTTTGTTGAGAAGATGACCGCGAAGTCCCTGAAAGTGATTGGGACCGTTGCGGTGAAGGTGTCCTGACAGGTGAAGGTGATGGACAAGGCGGCTGTAAAGACCTCTGTTTGGTGTGACTACAGGTGTTGTAAGAGTATAAAACTGGCTGAGGTTGCTTCTTTATTTTACCTATTGTGCCTGCTGGAAAAGTAAAGTACCTGTAAGTCAGTACTTGGCTGTATAGGGTTAGGATTTGGGCTGAAAATCTCAACCCTTCTGCACAGAAAGAGATGTTACAACAACAAATGATACAAGGTGTGAGGAAGAACTTAAAGACGAAATGCAGGAAAATTCCTTAACCCGCGGGCTCCTGTCTTAGTTTGATAGGTTCTATGGCTTTTTTAACACATGTAAGGTTTGGATAGTCTCAAGGGTGCTCCGTTGTCAAACGGCACCAGTCCTTCCGTCGGCCCATCATAGGCGGCGATCGGGCGGTTTCCTTTTGGATATACCACTACGTACAAGTGACGGTAGAGTTTGCTGGAACCCCTAACATAGCCCATGACATGCTGGGGTATTAGGTGAACTCAACGAGGTTGCCTACTCAATCCATATGATAAATGAATTAAACAAAGCATGTGTTAGTCGGATGTCAAACTTTCTAGTTATAGCTCCCAATTCCCCAGCAGAGTCGCCAAAAACTGTACACACCTCCCTAGAGCGGGGCATCGCCATACAGATTGATCGTTGCTGTTTGTTTGGTTGTTTGCTACATAAACCAAGATCGTGGATATTCCCATGGCTAGGAACATCGCCACATGATGGTGGTTATCATCGAAATAGAGTCGCCACCTAGTTTAAGAAAACTAGGAAAAACAGATAGAGATTCTGGGCACGATAGCCAAAGGTACAATGAGGGGAAGGTATTAGGCACCCCTCTCTGTCCAATCGTGAGACTAGCCCATAGTTGTTCAACATATGATTAAAACATGCTTTATTTAATTCTAGCAAGTAAATTGATTAATTAGCCTTTAAACAGTTAATGGTGAGCCAAGGCTGTAATTGAAATCATGCATTAGGAATAAGCAGAATAAAACAGGCTGTTCCAGGGAGATGGATCCCGCGGTCGGTGAATAGATTTCACAGCCGAGGAATCCTCCTGGTTCTATGTATCGGCCGAGGGATTGATTCCCCAGCCGATGTTCTTCCTCACACCAGACCAGACGATTAGCAGATAATCAAAAAGGTACGATTAAGCATAAGAATGGGAAATGAATTGAACCAGAGGCCCCTGGGCCTCACCACCTTGATCCCTCAGTAGCTTGATTGCTTCGGATTGAGGGTGATTGACTGATTGCTTCTTGAAACCCTAGGGTTAGGGTTTGAACTTTGGGGTTTGGATCGTCGAATTATGGCTGCCTTCAGAAGGTTGGGGCTTTTGTAGAGGGGATATGAGAGTGTATTTCTACAGAGTTTCGTGGTTGATGGGGAGGTGTTGTTCTCTCAATTTTGCAGCCGAAGCCCTCTTTATAAGAGGTGAGCAAAAAATCCGTCAAACCGCGAATTCAGTCCAAACCAATCCAAACCGAAAGTTTTGGTTCGGATTTTTAGTAGTATGGTTTGGTCATGGTTTAAAAAGATTAGAAACCACCTTATATGGTTTGGTTTGTGGATTCACATTCACGATTATGGTTCCAAACCGTATATACATATATATACATTATAACGGGATTTAACTATGATTCACCAAATAAATATGAGAGCCTTAGTCAACTACTTTTCCAATTATTGATTCTATTAAATTCACCGCAATATTTAGTTTTTCTTCTTTGCCAAGATAATTTAGATTAAACTTCTATATATCGCAACTCGTCCTAATTTCCTATGATTATTAATTTATTATACACAAAAAGCACATGGGATCACCAGATCAGTCAACTTATACTGCCCAATTCCTAAATTTCTCTAAATTCTATTCCTATAATTCCTTCACTACCAAGACTTGAGGCAATTGTGGTATTCCACTCTTAATTAGTTGGTTGATGTTAGTGTGTTTTGATAATTTGAATGAAATTGATTTTAATATAAGTTTTCTTTTAATTTATCTTCGTAACTTTAAGTACTTTAAATATTTTTTGAAAATGATAGCTTAATTCAAAACAAACCGTGGTTTAAAACCTAAACCGAACCGTACTTTAATGGTTTGGATTGGTTTGGTTTTATGCCTTTTGTGGGTTGGTTTGGTTCTCTAAATTCATAATCCGTAAGTATTGGTTTGGTTAATGGTTTACTATAAAACCGAACCAATTCGGACCATTCTCACCCTTACTCTTTATATAGGCACTAAGGATGACACAACTCGTCCAATCAAAATGCATGGTGGGAATTGGAGTTGGGGAGTGATACAAACTCTTCATAGTGATCCCTAAATGTGGCCCGAACGCATCGGAAAAAGGCTGCTAGGGTTTTGTGAACGGATCAAACGATTGACAGAACGTTCCAGAATCTGAAAAATAGACAATCTGGCGGCCGATCAAAGGATGTAACGGCCAAAGGAATGATATTGCGGCCGAAGGATAGATCTGGTGGCCGGCTAAACGATCTCTCAGGGAGTTTTTCAAGCAATAGGCTTCACGGGTGAAGAATTAAAGTTGGGGCCGTGAGATCAATGTCACGGCCGACAGATGGATTCTCCTGGGATACTGTACTTCTGTCTAAAAGGCTATTTGGCTCTGGATGAGATCCTCTAAGTGGCTAAAAGTCCTTACCGAAAGTCCTAAGGTTCACAAGAAGTCAATCAGCAATCACTGTATCCATTTCATCATCGGGATGGTCTTCAAGGTGGGACTTGAAATAATCGTTAGGCCAAATTGGGGTGTCTACAGGGATCACCGTGGAAGAGAATGTTTGAGTTCTACTTCTCTGCCTCTTAGCTTAGGAACAGAGCATTCTCATTCAGAAGTCTTGCAGTGGGGTCTAAGTTTGATCAAAAGTTTGATTACAGACATCAAAAGCATTGTGAAGTGGTTCATCGAACCAAAAGTTGGTTGGCTAAATAGCAATCAAGAGTGTAGGGAGTAAATCCCGAACAGGCACAGAAAGGGCCCGGACACGTGATACGAGGGACCATGGTATAATTACAAAAAGGACAGTCGCCGTACAAGGCGGTGATCGGCGACAGGGACCAATGGTATGAGAAGTCACTGGTCTGGGGAGCCTGTGCTGAGTGAAGGTCCAATAACACGAGAGGAGTATTGGACCAAGAGAACGGCAAAAGAGCAATGACATGTGAAGTCATTGGATCAATCAGTTTATTCGGCAACGTAAGTGCCGAACAAGAGGGGATTTGTACGTATAGCAATCCCAGGTGCAGGAAACATTCCAGAAGGTTCCAGAATAGGGATATTCTGTGAAGGAATGAAATCCCAATAAAATAGGATCTTAGAGAGATACCCAACGGGAATGGAAAGTTCGGCCAGTTATGGAAAGGAGTCCTAGACGGACTAAGGTAATGAACTGATAAGGAAACGAGAATCCGATATACTCTGGGTTTCCTATACGAGGTAGGAAATCTAGGGCAACATGGATACTTGGGCAGCAAGCATTCATAAACCTATAAGTACAAAGCCAACCGAGAGGAAAAAGGTACACAATACACTGCAATTATACATCTTCTCTTATGCTTAATTAGGGTTTCCCTTTAGTACGTGATACTAACTTAGGTATCGGAGGGCCTTTGACACGAGAGGCAAAGGTGCACTCACCCCTTGTTTGTTTTGCAGATAAGGATTCCGGCATCGTATTAGGGTTCCGACGGGGACCTCGAAGTAGCCGTTACGTTCTTGTGCTGCTAAAACTACTCTTAGTTTTTCTGCACTTACAATTGGCGCCGTCTGTGGGAAACGAAAGAGATCCCTCTGAAAAGCGACCATGATGGAAGAAGATCCAAAAACACCACATGATCCGAAACACCAGTTGGGGGAGGAGGTGGCAACTCCCCACCAGATCCTCCGAGAAAGCCCGACGGTGGGCAAGCAAAGAAGCCCACAAACAAGGATAACCCCCTGACTGTCCGTGACGACTCCAAGAACAAGGAGGGAAGGACGGCCACAGGATCCACGAGAAGGAGTAAGTCCCATCGTGAGGGAGAATCAGTGGCGCATTCAAGGAGTGCACACAACCGTGACAATGTCTTGGATAGAAAGAGACAAGAGATCGAAGAGTATGCTCGTCTGATTAAAAAACGAGAGTATGAGATCCAGGAATTGCAACGGATACGAGAACATCCGGAGGATTCTGGACTGTCACGAAGAGATTCCAGAGGAGAAAGGCTGGCGATAGTGGAACACAAGAAGGCTCCTCCACGAGGAAGGAGGAGCAGGTCCAGGAGTCCCACTCCGAAAAAGAAAAGGGCTTCTTCACGGAAAAGAAGAAGCAGAAGCCTCACCCCCGAAGAAGGAGAGATTAGAAGACATCACAGGGATAGGTACGAGAGACCTGATTCCGATTGGGAAAAGAATACTCCCAAGAAAGCAAAAGAACGAGAGGAGGGAGCCATGTGTGCACGAGAAGCAGCACGGAAAGCCCTCAGTAATATAGCTTCATCCCCTTTTTCAAAGAAATTGCAGGAGGCAAGGCTTCCGAGCAGGGTGAAGCACGGGGCATTCGTACTTTACGAAACAAATAATGATCCCGTGGCGCACATACAACACTACCGGCAGGCAATGTTCATGCACGACGGGGATGATGCGATCGTGTGCAAGATGTTCCCATCGAGTTTGGGGAAAGTGGCCTTGTCATGGTTCCATAAACTAAGGCCGAACACCATACGAGGATGGAGACAGTTGGCCGAGGAATTCACTGCTCAGTTTCTGACGAGCAGGAAAGCACCAAAAACCTTTGAAAGCCTCTCTGTTATGAAACAAGGGGAGAATGAGCCGATTAGGGACTATGCCAAGAAATACTGGGAGACTTTCAATGAGATTGAAGGATGCAGTGAGGAATATTCAATAGCCACATTCAAGACAGGACTGCCTGTTCGGGGAGAACTACGTAAGTCCCTAAACATGAGCCCGGTAGATACATTGGCAAGGCTAATGGAACGAATTGAGCAACATGCCAGGAACGAGGATGACATACTACGAGAGGACAATAGGATGGTTGCCGAACATGCAAAGGGTCTACCGAGGAAGGCGGATAAGCCGGAGCCCAAAACCTACAAAGAAAGGAAGGAATACGGGCAGATCAAGAAAGAGCCATATAAAGAGAGGCACGCCCCAGACCCCAAGTCTTTCTTTTCGGTGACAACGGTTTGGAAGGAACCAATCTATCGGATTCTTTACAAAATAAAGAATCGCCCATATTTCAAATGGCCCCCAAGGCTGGAGGGGGATAAAGATGCAAAGAGGGCTACGAGTCAGCATTGCAGTTATCATAAAGATTGGGGACACATGACGGAGGATTGCGAGATGTTCAAACAACACCTCGACGATCTGGTCTCACGGGGTTACCTGAAAGAATTTATTCAGGAGGAGCACAAGGGTGCAGAGAAAGCGTTGGAATTGGATTATGAGCAAAATCCAAGGGGGGTAATCCATATGATACATGGATTGGCCGCGCCTTACACGAGAAGTGAGGTGAGGTTGCTCCAGAGACAAGTAAAACACGACCAGCATGTGATGCGGTTGGGAAAGAAGCGAGGACGTGAAGGAGAAGACTGCAATGGAGGCATAGTCTTCACGGATGAGGACCTGGGTGGAATCCAGGTGCCACATAATGATGCCTTAGTCATAACCCTACGAATTGGGGAGTACGACATGGAAAGAATCCTGGTCGACTCAGGAAGCTGCACGGAGATACTGTACTATGACGCGTTCAAGAAGTTAGGGCTGACACAAGCAAACTTAGTGCAGTCAATAACCTCTTTGGTCGGATTTAGTACAGGAGCAGTCTGGCCCTTGGGCAAAGTAACTCTTCCTATTCGGGCAGGAACGATCGTGCTAAGAACCGATTTCCTAGTGGTGGATGTGCCATCCTCTTACAACGTGATTATTGGAAGAACATGACTGCACAAGATGAGGGCGGTTTCCTCCACTTACCACCAGATGGTAAAATTCCCAGGGTCGAATGGTGTTGAGAAGATTAGAGGAAATCAGAAAGTAGCCCAGCAGTGTTTGGTCTCAATAATCAAGAATGCTCCCAAGGCCAGGTTAGTCCAAGCGATTGAGGTCCCGGACCAGCCGACTATTGAGGATGTCGGAGGGAATCCCGCCGAGAAAGTGGTGGAAGGCTTGAAGAGGATCCAGGTCAATGAGAATGATCCAGAAAGATATTTCCTGATTGGGGAGAATATGAATGAAACCGAAGAGAGAGAATTAGTGGGGTTCCTCAAGGAGCATGTCGATGTGTTTGCTTGGGTGCCCGAGGAGATGCCTGGAGTGGATGGAAACGTGATTTGTCACCACTTGAATGTGGATCCACAACATAAGCCTGTGATGCAGAAAAAGAGACGGTCTGCCATTCAGCACGTGGACGCTGTCATCGAGGAGGTGGACCGGTTGTTCGAAGCAAAAGCTATACGGGAGGTATACTACCCAGAATGGTTGTCCAACACTGTGGTGGTGAAGAAGAAAGATGGGAAGTGGCGAGTCTGTGTTGATTTCACCGACTTGAACAAAGCGTGTCCCAAGGATAGCTTCCCCCTTCCCAGGATAGACCAACTTGTTGATGCAACAGCTGGGTATGGGCGGATGAGTTTCCTTGATGCTTATCGAGGGTATCACCAAATAGCCATGTATGGTCCCGATCAAGAGAAGACTTCCTTTATCACACCAAGGGGGCTGTACTGTTATAGCGTCATGCCCTTTGGTTTGAGGAATGCAGGAGCAACATACCAGAGGTTAGCAACGATTATGCTAAAGAAATTGCTCGGCAAGACCATGGAGGTTTATATAGACGACATGGTAGTCAAAAGCAAGGAAAAGGAAAACCACATTGTTGATTTGAAGGAAGCCTTTGAGATACTGAGGGAATATAGGCTGAAACTCAACGCCTCGAAGTGTGCGTTTGGGGTAAACTCAGGAAAATTCCTAGGGCATTTGGTGACCATAAGAGGGATAGAGGCAAATCCCGATCAAATTACTGCGTTCCAAAAGCTCCAAAGTCCTAGGACCACGAAGGAGGTCCAGAGATTGACGGGAATGGCAGCTCTAAACAGATTTATCAGCAGGTCCAGTGACAAGTGTAGACCTTTCTTTCAGTTGCTGAAAAAGAGAGAAGGATACGAATGGGGAGCAGAATGTGAGCAGGCGTTCCAAGACCTGAAGAAGTACTTGGCGGCGGCTCCCCTATTATCCACACCCGAGGAAGGTGAGTCTTTAACTTTGTATCTAGCAGTATCCGAACACGCTGTCAGTGCAGTATTATTGAGGGATAAGGGATCCGAGCAAGTCCCTGTCTATTACGTAAGCAAGACATTACTGGATGCAGAAACGAGATATCTGCCCCTCGAAAAGTTAGTCTTGGCATTGAGGACGGCGGCAAGAAAGTTGCCCCATTATTTCCAGAGTCATAGGATTGTGTTGTACACTGAATTCCCATTGAAGTCTTTGCTACGAAAGGCGGACTTCTCGAGGTGTATCTCGACTTGGTCGGTCGAATTAAGTCAGTACGACATAGACTACCAGCTGCGCACTGCAATAAAGGGGCAAGTGCTGGCAGACTTCGTAGCTGAGTTTTCACCTACGGTAGCTCCCCAACCTCCTATGAGACATGAGCCGAGAAAGGAGCAGGGGAGGGAGCAGTCAACGAGAACAAAGAAAGCTCCGGCCGAACAGGATCCCACGGAGTGGAAATTATTATGTTGATGGCTCTGCATGTAACACGGGTTCAGGAATTGGTGTGGTACTTTTTCCTCCCGAAGGAGCAATGATGGAACTGTCCCTTCGATTGGGGTTCAGTGCTTCGAATAATGTGGCAGAGTACGAGGCACTCTTGGCAGGGTTAAGAAGTGCAAGGACCCTGAAGGTGAGAAAGATACGAGTGCATTGTGATTCACAGCTCGTGGTGAACCAGTTGTCCGGGGAATATGAGGCCCAGAACGAGAAAATGGCTGCCTATGTGATGGCCGCCAGAGATCTGCTTGACACTTTCGAAAAGGTGTATATCGAGCAAATAAGTTCTGGGCAGAATGCCCATGCTGTATCACTTGCCTGGCTGGCTGCAGTTGTACCAACAGAATTCAGAAGGCGGGTGGCAGTAGATTATCTTGCTGAGCCGAGCATTGGAAGAAGTGTGGAATTGGTCTTGGATGTGAACCAAGGACCGAGTTGGATGGATCCAATAGTGGAGTTCCTACGAGATGGGGCACTCCCCACAGATAAAAAGGAGGCTCACAAGATAAAGATGAAATCTGCACGGTTTTGGCTGTCACCAGAGGGGAAGTTGTACAGAAAATCCTTCATTGGTCCCTACTTACTTTGTGTGCACCCCAAGATGGTGCAGAAATTTCTCCACGAGATCCACGAGGGAACGTGTGGAAGTCATGCTGGGGGAAGGTCCATTGCTCACCGAGCAATAACCCAAGGGTACTGGTGGCCTCACATGCAGGAAGATGCAAAGGTGTATGTAAAGATTTGTGAGAAGTGCCAAACATTCTCACCCATGATCCGGACACCAGCCGAAGATCTAGTGCCCTTGACAAGTCCTTGGCCCTTCGCACAGTGGGGGATGGATATCGTGGGTCCACTTCACAAGGCAACTGGAAATAGGAAATTTCTGTTGGTAGCAACAGACTATTTCACCAAATGGATTGAAGCTGAACCACTGGCTAAGATCACTGAGCCTATGATAGAAAGGTTCGTGTGGAAAAGCATAACCACCCGGTTTGGGGTCCCTTATTCCCTGATTACGGATAATGGGGCCCAATTTCAGAAAAAGTTTAAGGCTTTTTGTGCCCAGTATGGGATAAGGAATTATTACTCTACCCCAGCCTACCCACAGAGTAATGGGCAGGCGGAAGCATCCAACAAAACTATACTTGATGGGATCAAGAAGAGGTTGGACAAAGCAAAGGGCAAGTGGCCCGATGAATTGCCTCTAGTTTTATGGGCGCACCGAACAACGCCTAGGAGGTCTACGGGAGAGACCCCCTACTCATTAGCATATGGAACAGAGGCTGTAATTCCGTTGGAGGTTGGTCTACCGACCAACAGGACCGCTTTGGTTGAAAGTGGAGGCAACGACAGAGCCCTGGAAATAGAACTGGACCTTGCCGAGGAACGTAGAGAAAGGGCTCTGGTGCATTTGGCCTCATATCAGGAGCAGCTGATGAAAAACTACAACAAAAATGTCCACCCCCGAGAATTTGGTATTGGAGACCTTGTGCTTCGTAAGGTGCTCGGCAATACCAAGGTGGCCAACGAGGGCAAGTTGGGAGCAAACTGGGAGGGCCCATATAGAGTTACAGAGATTGCGGGCATTGGGGCTTATCGTTTGGCGGACCTGGACGGGAACCCGATGCCGAGGCCATGGAATGTCCACAACTTGAGGAAGTTTTTGTTTGAAAAAACTTCAGTTTATTTTTTATTCTGTTTTAGGATGCACATCATGATTGTGTGGGAATTACGAATAAAATTCCTTTGTTTTTATTTTTGTTAGTTGCAAGGGGTACGCATAACGCCCCCTTGAGTTTTTTATTATGAATAAAATTCTGGTTTTGATATAAGACATTGTTTCCTTTATCTTCGTTATGATTAGAATACGAAGTTAGGCTTGGTCCTTGCTCCTCACTTCGTATTGGGGAGCAAAGGGATAGGTTTATGCCAAATACGAATATATTTGGGCGGATTCACAAATATATTTTGCAAGTACGAATATACTTGGCGTGCATACGTGAATGTACACACTTTTCCCAAATATGAAAACATTTGGATAGACTAAGTATGAATACACTTAGTCTTACGAACAAACGTTTGGCGTGCATACGAAAATATGCATAGCTGCCCCAAATACGAAAACATTTGGATAGACTAAGTATGAATACACTTAGACTTACGAACAAACATTTGGCGTGCATACGAAAATATGCATAGCTGCCCCAAATACGAAAACATTTGGGAATCTAAGCACGAATGAACTTAGATAGTTTTTTTTTTTTTTTTTAAAGTCCAAACCAATGAAAAATGGGGAGCAGACGAGTATATGCAAACCTATCTAAGTACGAGCACACTTAGAATTATCTCCAAGTACGAGGAAAACTTGGGCAGCATACGAAAACATGCTGATCAGTAGTATGAATACACTTAGGACTATTTCCAGTTACGAGGATAACTTGGAAAACATATTGCTCAGTAGTATGAATAAACCTGGGCAGCATATGCACCCCAGCAAGATTTGAAAATAAAAACACTCAAAACACCTAAGTACGAGATACTTGGGCAATTGAAATCAAATGATCGGCCATGAAAAGGGCCACTAGCGATGTTAAAGAAGCCACGAAGGGCTGAGCAAAACAAAGTTAAACGCCACGAAGAGCCAAAAACTTAAGTTAAAGTGCTGAAATGTATCTGTGCCGCACAGGGCAAGCTCACAGCCACGCAGGGCCACCACGGTATTGTATTGTTCTTGGAGTTAGAATGCATACCTATTGCTCCGCAACAAAATCTTGAGTAACAGGAGTTGGGGTTTCTGCGGGGATGTCTTCTGCAGCGGCGCTCCCATCGGTTGGACCACCACTGGCTTCCTTTTGGCCAGGGTTGGTCGCTTCATCGTTGGCAACAGCACCAGCATCGGGCTGCTCGGAGACATCCACGTTAAGCTCCTCATTCAGATTGTCCACTTCTTCCTCGATCTCATCTTCATCTTGGACCACTATATTGCTCGGAAGATCAATTTCCGTCCACAGGGGAGAAGAATCAGCTGTACCAGACTTCCTGAGGCCAGCAGCCCAGACTTGGTCTTGGATCTTGGGCACTTGGTTTTTGTAGCTGTCGGTGGCTACATTGATCCCTTCGTTGTACCCCTGCTGGTAGGCCTCCTTTGCCTCGGTTTTGCTCGTTTCCAGCTCAATCAAGGTTTAGGCTATCTTCAGCACCGTCCAGTTTAGACTTCAACTCGTTTGTTGCATTTCGAGCCTGGTTTCTCTCTCTCTCAAGCCGGGCAACAGTGGTCAACAACTTGGCATTTTCACTAGCCAGTTTTGCACGTTGGGGCTCTGAGTGGCCCAGCTTTTGGGCCATAGCCACCATCTTTTGCGCAGCCTAAACATATTATTACTAACTAGTAACACAGTTGAGAAAGGGCCGAGTTATAAGAACAAAAGACAACAACTTTACCTTAAAACTGTGCACCATGAAAGATCCAAGCAGGTTGTCCGGAGAATTGACCACCTCCTTCTGCATGTCCCCCGGAAGCATGAGAGCCTGGGATAGGGCCAATGCAGTCCCTTCAGACTCCACACTGTCCCGCACAGTGACGGTCTTGTTGCCATGAGTGAATTGGGGGGCCCAGATTGGAGTTTGGGTTATGGGTGTCTGAGTCGAGGACCCCCCAGGCGCTTCCAAGCGCGGGCGTTTGTCCCTGTGGATAGCAAGTTCCTTGGGAGAAAATCCAGGAGGAGCGTCAAGTTGTGTTGTTCCTCGGCGGCCATGCGAAGGCGCCGGGCTTGGGGAGCGACCTCGGCCACGAGCAGTGCCGCGGCCTCTTCCTCGGCCAGCTCCTGGGATTGTGAGGAGGCTCTCGAGGTTGATTGGCTGGTTCATCTCTTGAGAATGTGGGGGATAACCGTCCGATGATGTGGATGCTTCCTCGCAAATTTCCACAGATGCACTACGGAACGGAGGGGTCCGAGAACGCCTTTCCTCCTCTATTTGCTCGGGCTGTGCAGCAGCAGGTCCAGGAACTGGTGGGTCATCGGCTGCACGGATGCGCCGGTCAATAAAGCCCCCGTATGAAGCCCTGTAACTCAGAAGCACTTGTGCTGCTCTTGCTCAGCCAGCCAGATAGGTGCCCTCACCGTTGAAATTTAGGGCCTGATTGATATGTGCTACATGAACCTGGGGGGTGATGATAGCATACCCCTGGTTGATATTTTCAGCTGCAACACGAGAAGTTGGCAGTCAGAATATAGGTAAAATTGAAAACGCAATACGAATAAATTGCTCGATGAATAAATTCTACGAAGAAGAAAGAACTGACGTGGTTGCCCAAATCTGTGAGGGGCGTGAAAGCCTATCACTTGGCCGTCCTCGTTTCTGGGCTCGAAATTTCCAGTAACGACGAGGAAATCATCATCATCTCCTCGAGCGGAGTCAGGCAATTCAAGCACCAGTCGTCTTCTGGAATCTCTACTCTTTAGGTAGTAGGTGAGGGCGTCTTTTGTGCGAGAAATGCTGTACAGGTGATGAATATCATGCAGGCCTAAGGATGTGCCTAACATCTGGTTTAGGGTATTGATACACATAACGACTCGGAAAAAATTGGCAGACACTTGCATGGGGGATAGCCTGTAGTAAGCCAGAACCTGGCGGAGTAGTGGCGCCAGGGGGAATCTAACACCGCCCTCTACAACGGCGACCACTGGAATGTGTAGAGTGTCGTTGTTGGGGCTCTGGCGTATGGCATCTACAGGGGCCAAACTGGTGGCCACATCGTCGAGGATCTCATAGCGAGATCTAAACGAGGCCATGGTCTGAGGGGTATTGCAATGACGCCTAAACCTCCCCATTATAAACAAGAGTGAAATGGACAAGTAATATGGGTACGAAGAGACCCTGACAAAATCCCTAGATCGACAAAAAGTAGGGGAAGAAGGAACGATGACTTACGATTATGGTGATCAGAGTCCTAGATGCACAAGGAAGAGACCTCGAGATGGTGAACAGGACTCCAATGGCGGGTGTGCTTGAAAGCTCTGGTTGCAGAGGGAATCGAAACAGAGAAAAGGGGTTTTGAAATAGGGTGAAAACCCAAATATACCCCAATTAGTAGGGTGACGTATGCGAAACGTCGCCCCAGACGCCGTTTGGGCGTTCCGTTCCCCAAGAGGTGTGCATCCGCATTTAATGCGAACGGTACGATAAGCGCCATGTGTAAAGTAAGGGGCAGGAAACGTCTTCGAGAGCCCAAACGATTAGACGTTTTGCTTAAACTAATGATGATCTCTGCACTAACTTTAAGAAATAAAGGGTGCAGGAGCAAGAGAAATGTTGCTCGGATCTTGAGAAGCTTTGCTCGTCATATTAAGATTAAATAACGAGTAAAGCTGGGGAGCGATTGTAGGGAGTAAATCCCGAACAGGCACAGAAAGGGCCCGGACACGTGGTACGAGGGACCATGGTATAATTACAAAAAGGACAGTCGCCGTACAAGGCGGTGATCGGCGATAGGGACCAGTGGTATGACAAGTCACTGGTCCGGGGAGCCTGTGCTGAGTGAAGGTCCAATAACACGAGAGGAGTATTGGACCAAGAGAACGGCAAAAGAGCAATGACATGTGAAGTCATTGGATCAATAAGTTTGTTCGGCAACGTAAGTGCCGAACAAGAGGGGATTTGTACGTATAGCAGTCCCAGGTGCAGGAAACATTCCAGAAGGTTCCAGAATAGGGATATTCTGTGAAGGAATGAGATCCCAATAAAATAGGATCTTAGAGAGATACCCAACGGGAATGGGAAGTTCAGCCAGTTATGGAAAGGAGTCCTAGACGAACTAAGGTAATGAACTGATAAGGAAACGAGAATCCGATATACTCTGGGTTTCCTATACGAGGTAGGAAATCTAGGGCAACATGGATACTTGGGCAGCAAGCATTCATAAACCTATAAGTACAAAGCCAACTGAGAGGAAAAAGGTACACAATACACTGCAATTATACATCTTCTCTTATGCTTAATTAGGGTTTCCCTTTAGTACGTGATACTAACTTAGGTATCGGAGGGCCTTTGACACGAGAGGCAAAGGTGCACTCACCCCTTGTCTGTTTTGCAGATAAGGATTCCGGCATCGTATTAGGGTTCCGGCGGGGACCTCGAAATAGCCGTTACGTTCTTGTGCTGCTAAAACTACTCTTAGTTTTTCTGTACTTACAAAGAGGAGGATTGTATCTTTGTGCATTTTTCTAGTTTTCCATCAAAGAATCCCAATTCAACTCCACCTAAAAAATTCTTTCGTTTTGTCTTGGCTAATAAACTTCATGAATTGTTTGAAAGCAACCCCAAATTCTCTTTCCTCATTCTATCACAAGCCTCTGTTCGCTAAATAAAACTCAACAAGTGACAACCCTCGACAGTCAACACCTAATACCCACAAAAATAAAGAAGGAAGAGAAAAGCTCAACCCTCATCAGTTTGATATTCTCACAATTTAGACAAAAAAAAAAACAACTTAAGAAAACAACAATAAATCATCAAATACAAAGAGACTGCACATTAGGGCCTTTTGAATACCAAAACGCTGCGCAACAGAAATACAAAGGTAGTAAAAAAATCGTTGAAGAGTGAAATACAAAGTGAATTAAAAGGGGCTAGCAATTAGGCGACGGCGAAAATGGGACAGTAAAGAGAAAGGCGGCGACGGGCCGATGGCGAGAATGGGACGACAAGGGAAAGGCGGGACGGCAAGAGATAGGCAGCGACAGTGGGAGGGCGAGAGACTGGCGGTAGACGGCAGCAATGATTGCTTCGGTGACATGGGTGTGGGCGTTCGATGGTGGCGGGGGTGGTGTCGGTGACTTGGTGGTGGTGAAGAAGATGAGAAGCAGACGGCGAGAGATAGGCGGCAGCGGTGGGAGGGCGAGAGAATGGCAGAAATGATAGATTCGGTGAAATGGGGGTGGGCGTTTGATGGTGGCAGGATTGGGTGTCAGTGGTGGTGATGAAGATGAGAAGCAGACCATTCGATGGGGAGAGAAATATTTTAGAGAGACGAGAGAGGGGAGGGAAGGAAGTTAATTTCAATGGAAAGATTATTTGGTGCATCTCACTCCACTTGAACGGCTTTGATTAATCGGGTCTGCTTCAAATCGTAGAATGAATGTGGCCCATTAATTTTGAGCCCGAGAAATTCATAAAAAATTCGTCCGATTTAATTAAGAATTGATTAAATGGGCCTCAGTGCTGGCCCAAGGTTTAATGTCAAAAATGGATGTAAAAAAGATGAAAAAATGGCAAGTTTCAGTTCTCGTTCGATTTAAAACAATATAAGCACCCATATGTGAAATTGAACCGTATACGAATCGAAACGGTAAATTACATTGATATAAATATGCTCATTTAATGAGCAGTGAGCACACTCGACACCTAGCTGTGTTCGGGAAAAAATTGAAGCGAACAAATAATCTCGGTAGCATACACTTACGAGTACATGGAAAATAACCAGTCCGGTTTTGATTTGGGCGCCGGTTTTGTTTATTTCAAATTTCAAGTTTCGTACGATTTTGTTATAAACACTCGGGCCAAATCGACCAACTGGCAACTGGAATGTGCAGGGGTGGTTTCAACGAGTTATAAGATAAATTCTCAACTGATCCGTACTTTGCGGGTTGGATGATTTTCCTCCCGTAACCAAGCCGCACAATCTCAAAAATGTGAAATTGAACCGTATACGAATCGAAACGGTAAATTACATTTATATAAATATGCTCATTTAATGAGCAGTGAGCACACACGACACCTAGCTGTGTTCGGCAAAAAAATTGAAGCGAACAAATAATCTCGGTAGCATACACGTATGAGTACATGGAAAATAACCAGTCCGGTTTGTTTATTTCAAGTTTCGTACGATTTTGTTATAAACACTCTGGTCAAATCGACCAACTGGCAACTGGAACGTGCACACGGGTGATTTCAACGAGTGGAGTATAACATAAAGTGCAAATTTCACTGACCTCCCCTGAGGTTTCTGACACCGACAGATATCTCCCCTCCTTTGGCTGACAATGCCCAATCAGGCCCTTCCCGCCTAAATCCCTCTGACGGGGTTAAATCCTCCGTTAGTTTAAATGAAAAAAGACCAAAGTGGCCTTTGGGATATAAAAGAACAGTTTGGATATTTCCAGTCCCATTACACATCTGCCTTCTCGTCCACACCCAGAAGAGAAACAGACAGAGAGAAAGAAAGAAAGAAAGGGAGAGAGAGATATACGACGACGGCGATGGAGAATGGTGGGGAGATCACGTAATTGTGACCACGATCGCGCTCTTGTCCCCAAGACTTGAAGACCTAGCTTCGTTTTTGCAGAAGATCGCGTGGTAGAAACTTCTCCAACTGTTCAACCCTTGTGGATCGCTGGTTCTTGACGGAGGTAACCATGGCAACTATAAAAAAAATTGCTTGTGTGTTTTTCGGTTTTTCTGCAAAAACAAATTTGGTTTCTTTGTTCTATCAAAAAATTTAGGGTTTGTAAATTGGGGGATTTTGTGTTTCCCTTTGAAATCCAAAAATGGTTACTGAAAACAGTGCATGCGATCTAATGTTGGAGGGATTTTGTGTTCTTTACAAACCACACAAAATCCCTTTTTTTCCTTCACTTTTTTTCGAAACTTTATAGAAAATATGGCTTATGATACCTATTATTTGTGGCTTGTGTGTATTTAACTTCACGGACAGAAACAGTTTTGAACGTAGTTTCGATAATTGACTAGATGTTCTCGGTCTATATTCTTATGATTTAGACTCAATTTTTTTTTTTTTGGTTGGCTTATGATACCTATCATTTGTGGCATTTAGACTCACTTTTTTTTTTGTTGGCTTATGATACCTGTCATTTGTGTGGCTTGTGTGTATTTGGAGTTTATCTTGCAGGGTTGGGTCCAATTCGGCCTTTCCTTTGGAGGGATTCCTTGCACTTGGGAAAAAATTGTCAAACATGCTGTAATTTATTTTTGTCATTGCCATGAGCCCATAACTGTTTTGGCCTTTTTTCTGTGTCACTTGGTCCGCATTGGTCTCAATTTAATTGGTCCTACTCAGTGCTGGCATTGACATGAGTCACTGATCTTTCTTCCACTGCAACACAAAATCCCCTAATTTACAAAGCTTATGTTTTTTGTTTGGATTTCTAGGGACCTCTGAATAGTTAGTGTTCATGTCATTTTGGGCTTTCATGTTTCGCATGTGGAATGGTTTGATACGTTATATTGTTCGTATGGTGTTCCACTAACAACTTTTTTCGTTTTGTCCTTATTTGAATTTTTTTCTCGTTTAGTAGTTTTGCGTTTGTTTCTCGAGACGAATCAAAAAGTCAAAAAAATTTAAAAAATCTAAAACTCTTAGTGGCATTTTGGGGGTTTTCTATTTTCCCTTTGATATGGTTGTAATCCATGTATTTTTGGGATTATTTTGCTTGATATTGCTTTTGATATGGCTGTATTTCATGCTCTTTTTTGTGGTGTTTTTGGTTCAGCCATGCCTCCTGCTTATTTTGAATTGATCATCAACCATAAGGGAAAAGTTGCTAGACTGCCTAACATTGATCCTGATAAGTATCGCTATTTTGACTTGGTGGCTGATGTAAGTGAGAAATTACTGTCTCATTATCCCCCTGGGTTAGGGATAGCAATTTCTATCTTTTGTGAACTTCCTGGTACTGGGTATAGGATTGACCTTGACAGTGACAAATCCCTCGTGGATATGTTCAATCTTGATGGTGTTCCTAGCACATTGAACTTATTTGTAGAAGTGGAGTCCCCCAATTTATGTCAGGTAGAGCATCCTAGTGTGGTGGATGTAGAAGATGTGGAGGCGGTAGATGCAACCCAGGATGGCCATGTATATGGTTATAATGATGAGGATGATGATTGGAATATGGATAGGGAAGGGGAGGTAATAGGGATGAAATCGGTTCGGTTCGGTCGATTTTTTGCCTATTTTTCCACCGAACCGAACTAATCGGTTTGAGAAAATTGGAAATCGGCACCGACTGCTCTGTGAAGAAAACTGCTTGGTTCAGTGTTCCCTGAGGCGGTTCGGTTCGGTCGTTTTGTCGGTTCGCTGTTTTGGTTTTCACAAACAAGAAGAAGAAGAAGAAGATAAAACTCGAACTCCAGTGAGACAAATCCATGGGCTCTGAACCAGCCAAACCTCCAAACACATCTGGTCTTCTAATGGTGAGAAATAGCCGATCTTTATTGTGATTCAAACTAAAGAGCGATATGAGTGACTGAATAGCTAAGATTTTCCCGTATTTAATTGCAACGTCGTCGCCGTCTGAGAGAAGAGATTACAGGTCTTCAAATGGCGAGATATTAGGTTATTTTTTTACTCTTTCATTGTGTTGGACAGTGACACGTGGATGGTGTAGACACCCCAATTTGGACTTTTCAAAATTCCTTGACTTGTGGCCCGGAGGCTCCCCGATGATGACTTTGGATTGAAACAAGCCTAGTACCGATTGGAACTTTGCTCCTTGAAAGATTTGAAGAGGGATTAAAAATGGTCAAAAACATTTTCAAGCGCTTGGGAGAAGTCCCGGGCGCTCAAAACCATTTTCCAAAACCTTTGGCTTGGCTCTCTCTCGAGCGCTCGAGACTGTTTTGTGGCCCAATGGATGGCAGTATCACCCACTACCCATGCTACTCATCATTACCACCATCTTGAGCCGGCTGGTAGCTCAGTCCACACTCAACCTCTGGTGGCAGAGATTCAGGCCAAAGATTTTCCTATTAAAAAAATGTTTTATTAAACCCATTTGATTTTCAAAAACTATAGGTTATTTTGCCTATAAATAGGAGGGTCTGGTTTCAGATGAGGGGTCCACGAAAATTCATTTCTGAAGAACCCTTACTCTCTGCTCTCTTTCTCTCTCTAACTAAAAACCAAAAACTTCCAAAACTCACCTTCCAAACTTCAAAAGTTTCAGAAATCACCAAGGAAAAGGGCAAGAAATCCAGAATACTCTTCTGATCTCTTGCACTCTTCTCACTTCACCCACATTTCAAAGGCATTCCAAGGAGCAAGGTTCAAGGAAAAGGTAGAAACTTTTACCTTTGGTCACAACTAAAAGGGCTGTTCTTCCCTTCTGAGGGGGGTCTCTCAGCCTGACCCAGTCTTCAATACTGGGTGCATGGTTGGGGGACCCTAGTGTAAAAATAAGAGCAATGGGGTACAAAAAAATGTTTTCATAAACCCCTTACTGGAAACACTCCCGAGCGCTCGAGAGTGCTCCAGAGCGCTCGGGACTGTTATCAGTTTCATGCATGGTCCCTTGTGGCACAGTAGGTTGGGAATGAGGTGTAATATTAAAAGAAATGGTTTCATTTTGGCATGCATGCACAGAAAACCATTTTCCCCAAAACAGAAGCGTTTCTCACAAGATTTCATATAAAATGAGGTATTTCCAAAGTTAAAAGATGTTCTCCTCTTGGGAAATATCAAAACAAAGGTGTTTGCATGTCAAGTCAGTACCATTTCCTGTTTGAGGGCAAGCTGATATGCAGCTCACTCCCAAGCGCTCTGAACCATTCCCGAGCGCTCGGGAGTGAATGCATGCCATTGCATCCTATTTTTCCAGTCTGCTGTGTTCTCTGGTTTCTGCATGCATAAGTGTAGTCTGTTGTTCTTTTAAAATTGTAGATTTAGCCTTGTTAAGGCAGGGATCCAAGATTTGAAAGATTGAGGGTTCATTCCAGTCTTTCAAATCCTCTGCTGAGCCAGTAGTGCATATAGCAGCTTTGCAGTTCTTATTTTAGCATTATATTCTATCTGTGCTAACAAAGCTTGCAGGTTGGGTATCAGAACTCCCAAGCGCTCGGGACCACTCCCGAGCGCTCGAGAGTGAAGTCAGTGGCAGATCCTCAGTTTCTGTGACCATGCATTTTACTCACTTACCATTTAATCATCCACTGTACACCTGCACATGCATGCACTTCTTACCTGTTATAACTGTGGATACTTGCTAAATGCTCTAATGAAACAAAATCCCTTTTAAAGATCCCACAAACGTTTAGTAGAGACCGATCTCGAATCGGGCGAGGGGGTGCCGTAAAACCCTTCCCCCCTGGTAACATGGCTTCTGGACCCTCAAAACGATCTCTGGTTTTCAATTTCAAATCAACCATTTTCAAAACAAAACGGTTTCTCGGGTGATTAACCAAAAATCCAGGTGGCGACTCTTCAAACTATATTTTTCTTCAAAACGGGGAAAATATAAATAATTTTTTCGGGCAGGTAGCCCACAGTGGCTACTCTGCTGGGGAGTTTTAATTGATACTTGAGAAAAAGTTGGTTTGTTGATAAGACGGCCCGCTTTTCTTGAATATCAATTAAATTTGTGAGCCAAGCTTGAAAAACGTTTGTGGGATTTTCAAAGGGATTTTGTTTCATTGTTTATTTCTTGTATATATCTTGTGCAACCTCGCTGTAGTGTTTCGGCAATCCTACCCGGCTTGCCGGTGATGGGGAATCCCGGAATGCTCAGCAACCCTCGACCGTGATGAGTCATCCCTACCGTTTGTTCCATTATTGGGTGTACGCTCAATAGTGGGAGGTATACTTTGACTCTAGTCCGGGGAACCCTCTTCAAGCCAAAACCGGCCTCTATACGTGTGTAGAAAGCAATAGAACCTTCCAAACTAGGACAGGGACCCGCAGGGTAGGATTATATGCTATATCCTGCCTACATGTTACTGCTTTCTGCATGCATCTCATTCATGTCATGCCGTCATGCCGTCTGTTCACTTTCGAGTCTTGTGCTCTTAATCTCGCTCGCACGGTTTGTAGAAGGTTGCCGAGGCCCGATGATGAGTCGTGCACCCCGGTGTACGTTGCCTAAACTACATGAGTCCTTAGAACAAGGAGACTTTGGGAAATCAGAATATACTAAGTCCTTGACTAATGCCTAATCGAAATTTCAATGGAGAATAAGGAATAACAAGGAAAACGGCGCCGTGATGCCACTTTACTTACACCACTCTGGCTAATGGCACCATGTCACTGACACCACGATGGTTGGGGTATCACGTCGTCTATACTAAGTTATTCCAAGTTCAAAATTGAAACTTCGAACGAGGACTAGTTGAATACTTAGTTCATTTTGACATCTCTTAGAATTTGTCGTTCTGAACGAAGGATACACCCTAAAAGAAATTCTGAGGAATTAGGCAACCTTCGAAGGACCGTGACCTTATCACCCTTGCACATCGCACCTTGCATCTTACGCTTGCTTTCGTGTCTCATATAGAACTCTTAGACTCGCTCGCGCGGCTTGTTTAGGATTGCCTGGACCGATGATGAGTCGTGCTTTTTAAAGGCACGTTATTGAAACTACATGAGTCCTTAGAACAAGGAGACTTCGGGAAATCAGAATATACTAAGTCCTTGACTAACGCCTAATCGAAGATTCAACGGAGAATAAGGAATAACAAGGAAAACGATGCCGTGATGCCACTTTACTTACACCACCCTGGCTAATGGCACCATGTCACTGACACCACGATGGTTGGGGTATCACGCCGTCTATACTAAGTTATTCCAAGTTCAAAATTGAGACTTCGAATGAGGACTAGTTGAATACTTAGTTCATTTTGACATCTCTTAGAATTTGTCGTTCTGAACGAAGGATACACATTCAAAAGAATCTCTGAGGACTAAGGCAGTCCTTCATAGGATGTCATTTCTTGAGTCAGGGTCTAGGAGACCATAAATCCATGGAGTTTGGGATACCTCTGGTGTTCGCCGTGCCCAAACGGCTCCCTCTAGTTTAGCCTTAAGTGCATCTTCCAGCGGTCTTTTTGCTCTGTCTCGGATGGTCTTAGATAAGGAGATTGGCTCTGATTCCCAACGTGAGGAATTTAACCTGCCTGACACCGACTTACCCGTGACTGTTGGAACTTCCTGTAAAGTTGGATCCCTTGAGTCGACGATGACAACGCGTGAATAACGATTCTTTTATTAAATACACATTTTTTTCAATAAATCATAACAGGGGCACATTCTGAGTCCGCTTTTTACTTTACTGTCAGCACTGGGCCACCCATCCTACACGAAGCCACACCACCTTCTCCGACTACTTCGAAATGGCAGGGCAAGCAGAACTAGTTGAGCTGAAAAGGGCCGTGGAGGAAATGAATCGGAAAATGGATGAGCAAATGGCTCTATTGCAAGGGCTGATTGGCATTCTCACATCCGTCATGTCAAATCCGGGTCTTGGACTGAATGCTGATAAGGCCGGGATCGAAGAAAATCCGCAAGCCTACCACCCTCCAACCGCCGGAGTCAAGCCACAATAAGAAGTAACGCTCTCTCACATGCTCAAAGACTTAGTCGAATTCCATGACGCCAGGAAACGCTCAAAGGAAGGTACAGGATCCTTGCCTAAAACTAGGACTAAAAGGCAGGATGTGCACAAAGGCAAGAAAGTATCATGCCATGTCGAAGCAAGCAGCGTCTCCGCCAGAGGCTCCCTTGGCACCGCTATGAATCCTCAATCCAGCGGCAAGATCCCACCAAGGTTCCTCTCTCGCTTTTCAGCCCCTTTGTCTCTGGTTTATGAGAGACTCCTCGAAGCCGGTCTCATCCAGCCGCTCCCTCCAACTCCCCCACCTCAGAAGCTCTTGTCGTCCCACAACCCGGACGCCTATTGTACCTTTCACCAGTGTGCCGGCCATTCCACTAATAGCTGCTTCCGTCTTCGCCACAAAATCCAAGACCTCATCGATGATGGAATCATCTCACCTCCACTTCCAAACCCAATTTCTGCTGTGGGAAATTATCCTCTGACCTTTGAAGAGTTCAAAGTTGGCCAGGTCAGTGACTCGATGGCACATGCTTCCCTTGGACGACTTCTAAGCAACCAAACCATCAACAGCAATGGCATCAAAACCCATCCTCTCCAGTGCATTATCGACAATTGGTTGCCAGAGCCTGTTATTCCAACCCTTAATATGCTCAGTGCCTTAGCTACAAGCTCCAAGCTGACACAGAATCTGAGGGTGGATCAGAATCCGAATAACGCTTGAGATGCCTGAAAGGACCGGGACCATCCCAACGCCGGACCTCTGAACTGAAGAAGAATGGCGAATGCAGTGCAGCCGGTCCATGGATGGAATTTCCCACAAGTTTGGGAAGCTTTTGAGTTTCAAGTCAAGTCTTTTAATTTTGAGTCAGTTTGTACTTTAGGTCTTTCATGCTTTCGTGTCTGTACGTTGTCAAAATCGAGTTTGTAGTCGAAAAAGGAAAACCAAAAAAGAGAGTAAGTTTCGTAGGTCTGAACTACGTTATGACCTGATTCCTTTGCAAGAAGGATACGTAGGCAGCCTTAACCCGAGGCCCGGTCATGTTCATTCGAGTCGATCCCAAGATTCGGTCACAATCTTTCGAGTCAATCCTTTGTCGGTCCGTCCCGTCTTTTGATGTCAAACCTCTTGAGTCGAAATTGTGAAAATAAACTTACATTTTGTGATAATCCCTTAACTTGGAATTGTTTTTCACCATCAATTGAGAAATCAAAACACGAGACATTTTGCCCTTGCAAGAAGAAGAATTTCATGAAATCACTCCCTGACGCTATCAAGAAGCAACGCCTTGGCATGAGAAAAAGCTCGCTAGATCAAAACCTCAAAATATGATCTAGGCAAAAGTTAGAGCACACAAATCCCTTAAACTTGCATCTAGGATCCAGTTATCGAGTTGTGCAATTCAAAATGAAGAAAGGCATTCTTTTCTTTTACCACACGCTTGAAGATATATATCCATTGATAACCCCCCTTTTGAGCCTAAATCAATTTCTTTGAAAGAACCCAGCTGGGCAGCTATCCCCCACACTGGGGTGAAATGAGAAGACAAAAGTGCCAAACACCTGACCATCATCGGCGCGTCAGAATTCAAAGCGCAAAAGTGCCAAATGCATACGCACATTGGGATGCAAAACATTGAAGAAAAATCAGAAAGAGCTCAGAATCAACGAAAGTACCAAACACATTGGCACAACAAAAGGCGAAGCAAAGCAAATGAAAGAAGGCGCCCGTCAAAAGCAAAAAGAACACAAAATTATTCAAGATGGCTGCTAGCTCTCAAAACCCCGAGAAAATGAAAACTTTGAGCCTTTTATCCTTTCTTTGTCAAGCCAAACCTTGGCCACGTTACAACCCGAATAAAGTCCTGTCAGATTAAAGAACATAACTTGATAACAAAAATCCTGGACAATAGGAGAAAATAAGAAGGAGCGCCAAGGCGTTTTGAGAATCTTGCAAGATTTCAACCTGGGGCATGATTCCTAATAAAAATCCTCGTGTTTTGCTAAAACAGTTTCAAAGACTCGAATGGGAAAATCATCAAAACTTGATTTTATCATGACAATTTCAAACATTAAATTCTCAAATAATCAAGCTCCTCGTCCAGTCACATCAAAACTCCTCGTCCAGTCTGGTTCACGGTTAAGAGTCAGTCTTCTGATAATGGGTTTTTCTTGTCCTTTGAGTCGTCTGGGCCTTGTCCAAATTCACACAAGGTCATTAAGGTCCCAACTCGCGAGAGAAGCTCCGACAACATGGAAGAACCCGCACTTGTGCTCATGACAAAACTGGTTGCCAAAACTATCAGTGAAAGCGAGGAAAGGGATCAGAACTAAGGACTGTCACTCACTGGGGCACATCAGCACAGCCAACCTCAAAACTGGGGCATGCATGCTCAAAGCTCAAGCCCTGATCAAAGTCAACCTCAAACCAGCTCCAGCACAAGCTCTGGCTCCAGCTTAAACCCAACTTCCATCCAAAGACAGATTCCGTCCCAAATCCCAAGGTCCTGAAAGTACCAGCCCGCTGATCAAAAACAGTAAAGCAGAAGGGATACTTAGACATGTCCTTTGTTTTTCAAAAAAATAAAAATAAAAATGAAAAAATACCATCATTGTTGTCAAACGTCGGAACACGGGTCTTACTTTCTAGTCTCGACCTCTTATGGTCACCTTCATCTTTAGCAAACATGCCTGCTTGGCCTGCTACCTTTCGGCATCATCCTGTGGCACACCTTTCAACCAACAGGGGAACTGCAGACAGCAGAAGCCCCGAGCGCTCGGGAGTGAAGACCCAAGCGCTCGAGAACACTCTCGAGCGCTCGAGAGCGCTGCTATTTACAGCAGCTTCTGATTCCAGCTTTTTCAGCCTCAGTTCAACCTCACCAGTGCATGCATCTTAGATCAGAAGGTCCTCAACATGTAATCTGGGGATACAGCAGTGTTCATCATGTGTTTGCTTCTGTATTTGTCCATTTTCTTCGAAAATACGAAAACTTCTAAGATTTTCATTCCGCAAACATATCAAATTCCGCGTTAGGTGTGTTTAATCGAGTCCGATGACTCGTGTAGGTCGCATTGTGCATTTCTAACTGTGTGGCATGATCAAACGCGCATTAACGTTCTTAGTTCAAGTTTTGGTCATTTCAAGCGTCCCAAAATCGTCATTTTCATGCGCATGTGAATATCGGTCTTTGTGTCTAGGGCGTTGTTGTTAATCTAGCAGTTCTCGCGAGTCACGACACTCATTGTTAACTGCACAGTGCACTCGGTTACAATCAGAAGCCCTAAAGTCTAGTTTTTATTGTCAAAATCCTCTAAGAGCGTGCTATCGTGTGTCAACGTCAAGTTTTCGTCATTTCTTCGGAGGTATCGATTGAAAGCTAGACGAGCATATTTCATGAAATACAATTCTTAAAGGAAGTGCGAATGAATGCGAAAGAACGAAGTGCAAATTCTCATAAATGAAGTACGGTATTTACAATAAGCATTGAAGGAAGTACAAAAGCTGGGGCAAGCACCGCCCAATCCTAGCTACCGGGGCACGCAGACCTAAACAAAATCAAGGCACACAGGCCTAGAAGCTACAACTATGCTGGCACGCAGGCCCATGTACAAGAAAGCTAGCAAGAAGCAAAGCCAGAGACTCAGACGCGACGAGTCCTCTTCTGCTGGTGACCCTCGGACTCTGTGCTCTCACTCTCGTCACCGTCGTCACCGCCGTCTGCGCTAGGAGAACCAGAAGCTGTCTCTGAGTCCGTCGACCCTAACACACGCGACTCAGACGACTTCTCTGTCTCATCCTCCTCCGACTCCCCACGAGCGAGTCTCCGCTGGGACCCTGCCCTAGGAACGACCTCGAACTGCCTAGTCTCTGCAGCAGGCCGCGACACTCCCTGAGTCCCTCGTCCCCGCCTACATATCACAAGCACGCGATCATTCTATGCATATTTCAAAATTCAGCTGATTCATTAAAAAAGTTCTACACCATGCATTGTCATACCTCAGGAGCGACAGGAGAAACAGGCCTAGGGACAGGTCTGGTCGGCAGGACCCTCCCTCTCGCACAACCCTTCAGCAGGTGGCGCATTCCCACCATCAGCATGATGGCTGTCTCGGCCCACTCTCGCGGTACCTGTAATGTTCAAGTATCAGAAACGTGCAAGCAGTAATCTTTCAGAGCATAAGAAGATTGAATCCGTTTATACCTGAGCAGGAAGCCGCATCGGCGGCTGCGGAAGGCGCAGAACGTCTATCACCACCCGCGCCCCCGAAGAGTCTGTCGCCCCTACTGTCCACTCCAGCGTGGGTAGCACCATCGAGCCTGAAGCCTCTATCGTCTCCGGCACCCCCGTGTCACCCTCTCCTCTGCCAGGCGGGCTGGCACCTCGACCGCCTACAGGCTGCCTACCACCTCGACCACCACCTCGTGCGGACCGGCCGCCACGGCCTCGCACTCCAGCCTCTCCTTCGGCACCAGGGCCTCGCCCTCCCGCGGCTACTCTCCTCTCTAGCTCAGCCTCCACCCCTAGTCTCGTGGCCAGGTACTGGTCTACATAGGCTGCGTAGTCCAGATCGCGTCCTAGGTGCCGCTCCAAGTCTGTGTCAGGCACTGTGTACAGCTCTAGCTCCGCACGAGTGTACGTCTCAGTCCACACGTGGAGGGAGCAGCCCGGGCACCACGAACGCTGGAAGACCGAGCGACTGTCGAGTCACCCGATCTCCCAAGTATCACTGCCAGCCCAGTGGGCACTCTAGCAACACCCTGCTCCGCGTCACCTCCCGACTCCTAGGTAGGAACTCAGCCTCCACCCTCGACCACCTGTCCCAGTGAACCTGCATATCGAATTTGGAAGCATCAATAAAGCATACGTTGAATACAGAAAAGAGAAATGGAATAGGAACAGGTCATACCACGACTCCGGTCAACCTGTCTAGCCAACGTCGGAAGGTCATTACCTCCCCTCTCCTCTCCTTCGTCCTCCTATAAGCCTTACTCCACGCGAGCCCGCGAGGAAGCAAACCAGGATCCCTGCAGGTGTTCTCAGGCGGGAACATCCCGAGAACCTCGTAAGCCCAGAGCTGCAGATGGCCAAGTTCAAATCAATTATGCATTTCAAATCATTAAGCAGTCATAAGCAATAATTTAAACTGTACCTCGACGATCCTCCAGTAGCCTCCAACCGTGTTGCCCACTCCGCGTGAGGCAGCTCCCAAGAAACAGTAGAGGGTGCACAAGGCACCCCCTCCCCAGTCGAACCGTCCTGCAGTCCTCAGGTCAACCAGGCCCGCCAAGTAGCAGAGGTGCACCCGCGACCGCCTAGTCGGGTACAGAGAGGCCCGAAAAGGTAGAGCAGGTACGCCCGGGCCATCCTCGCCGCCTCCTCGTCATCTGCCGGCTCGTGGTCCCAGTACTCCACAAACTGCCCGTAAGCCGCCATCCCTCCGCTGTGCCGTGGAACCCGCCCGAGGAACCACCGCAAGGCCCCATCATCCAGCACCAAGCTCGAGTCATAAGGAATCAGCTCTCCTCCCACTCTCAACCCTGTAATCGCTGTGAAGTCCAGCGGTGTCAGTGTCATCTCCCCGAACCGAAGGTGGAAAGTGTTGGTGGTATCCCACCACCTCTCGGTCAACGCTGTAAGCACAGCGCGGTCCACCCTCACCGACGTCATCAACTGGATGAACGGCCCGAATCCCGCCGCCTCCACTAACTCCCGTACTCTCGCGGGCAACCCCCTGAAGTACTTCAGCGAGCTAGCTGAGCCTCCGTGACCGTAAACGTCTGTCGTGCGCTGTTTCAACAGATTAAAGAAATAGCATTTCAATCAATATAGCAATTCACTAAATAACTCAAGTGTCAAATTCAAAAGGTTCAAATTGTCGGAAGCTTACCGTGGTCCAACCCGTAGAGATGTGCGAGTCACGGTCTCGGAGGAGCAAGTCCTCCGGGTAGTCAGCCCGAGCAGGGGTGTAGCTGTCTATCCCCACAGGCACGAAGAAGTGAACCCGCGGAGCGTAGGTCGCAATCGCGAACTCAACACGCTCTCCTCCCAAATAGGCCTTCGCCTCGTCAACCGCGGTCACCCACGCCTCGGCAGCCGCCTCCGGCTCTGGTCTCTCCATCTCCATCTCCTCCATCCCGCGTCCTCCTGCGTCCGACGCACCCGCGCCACTCAGCAAAGCTCCCAGCACCAGCGCCGCAGCCCGGTCCTCTGGAGTCTCAGCACCTCTCAGCACGGCCTCGACCCCCAAGTCAAGGCCAAGCGCGTCTAGTATGTCCCGCGGCTCCGCAGAGTCCAGAAAGTCACCCTCCGAGAAAGGAATGTGGCGTGAGGCCCCAATCCTGCTATCCTCACTCCTCGGTAGCGCCGCCGTCGACCTCAAAGCAGGAGTGGCTGTGACGCTACCGCCAACCACCACCTCATCGACCTGCTGCTCATCGCGGGCCTGATCCACGGCCGCGAACAACTCCTCCACAGTAGGAGTAGGAGGAGTGCCCGTGGCTCTACCTCCACTGCCCGTAGCACCACCCCGGCTGCCCGTGGCGTCTCCGCCACTGTCGACCCTGTCCCCATCACCATCTACCAGCGCCGAACCCCTGCTAGCATCCGCAACCACTTCTGAACCTCCCTCACCCATCGTCACTGGATCCCCACCTGTGACTCCCTCGTCGCTGGGTGTAGCCTGACCGCCGCCGCGCTCAACCATCGCCACCGCTACGCCGTCGCCAGGCGTAGCCGCGCCCCCGCGGGCTTCGCCCACCGTCGCTCTCTCCTCGGTGTTGGCCATTGCCCTTACTTCCTCTTCCTCAAGCTTCTTCTTCCTTTTGATTCGAACCTCCTCGCACACAATTGCCCAGTGGAAGATCGACAAGACCTTGAGGTTTTGAAATCGATCCTTGATTCTTCAGGAGAAAGAGAAACGGTTTTCGAAGGAGAGAGATCGTGAGAGAGATTCTGGGAAGTGAGAGAGAGAGAGTTTGGCGAGAGTTGATGAGAGAGTTCAGAGCCGTACGTCGCCTGGTTCTCGAGCGCTCAAGTTTTGGGGTTTTAAACCCCAGATCTGGAAAAGGAAGACGAAGGAGTACGGGCCCCGGCCGTGGTCCCGAGTGCTCGACACCTCTCCCGAGCGCTCGGGAGTTATCCCAAGCGCTCCAATCTGTTTTTAGACGCTGAGCCAAAGTTTTCGATCCCCTGTTCCTTGCTCTTTCTGACAATTATTGCAATGTTGAGGCTTTTTACAAAATCAATCTCAGTCCTGATCACAAACTTCATTCGGTTATCCACATCCGGTTCACATTTGAAAATTGGTACTTTATGTCGAAATCGGTCAAAAAGGGTCTATTCGTTTCATTCGCAGAAGGTTTTTTCCTTGTTTTGTCCGCCAAACTGAGCAACAGGTGGATTTCTACACTCTTATCCTTGTTTTGTCCGCCAAACCGAGCAACAAGTGGATTTCTACACTCTTATCCATGTTTTGTCCGCCAAACCGAGCAACAGGTGGATTCTACACTCTTATCCTTGTTTTGTCCGCCAAACCGAGCAACAGGTGGATTTCTACACTCTTATCCTAGTTTTGTCCGCCAAACCGAGCAACAGGTGGATTTCTACACTCTTATCCTTGTTTTTTCCGCCAAACCAAGCAACAGGTGGATTCTTCACATTCATCTCCAGGTCATCCGCCGCCATAGATTTGGCACCCATCTTGTCTACCATAGATTTGGCACCCCTCTTCCGCCGCCATAGATTTGGCACCCTTCATCCCCGGTTTTCCCCAGGTCAGCCGCCGCCATAGATTTGGCACCCATCTTGTCTGCTATAGATTTGGCACCTCTCTTCCGCCGCCATAGATTTGGCACCCTTCATCCCCGGTTTTCTCCAGGTCATCCGCCGCCATAGATTTGGCACCCTTCTTGTTTTCCATAGATTTGGCACCCTTCATCCCCGGTTTTCTCCAGGTCAGCCGCCGCCATAGATTTGGCACCCTTCTTGTCTGCAATAGATTTGGCACCCCTCTTCCGCCGCCAAAGATTTGGCACCCTTCATCCCCGGTTTTCTCCAGGTCATCCGCCGCCATAGATTTGGCACCAATCTTGTCTGCCATAGATTTGGCACCCCTCTTCCGCCGCCATAGATTTGGCACCCTTCATCCCCGGTTTTTGTTTCACCGCCGCCATAGATTTGGCACCCATCTTGTCTGCCATAGATTTGGCACCCCTCTTCCGCCGCCAAAGATTTGGCACCCTTCATCCCCGGTTTTCTCCAGGTCATCCGCCGCCATAGATTTTGCACCCTTCTTGTCTGCCATAGATTTGGCACCCCTCTTCCGCTGCCATAGATTTGGCACCCTTCATCCCCGGTTTTCTCCAGGTCATCCGCCGCCATAGATTTGGCACCCTTCTTCTCTGCCATAGATTTGGCACCCCTCTTCCGCCGCCATAGATTTGGCACCCTTCATCCCCGGTTTTCTCCAGGTCAGCCGCCGCCATAGATTTGGCACCCATTTTGTCTGCCATAGATTTGGCACCCCTCTTCCGCCGCCATAGATTTCGCACCCTTCATCCCCGGATTTCTCCAGGTCATCTGCCGCCATAGATTTGGCACCCTTCTTGTCTGCCATAGATTTGGCACCCCTCTTCCGTCGCCATAGATTTGGCACCCTTCATCCCCGGTTTTCTCCAGGTCAGCCGCCGCCATAGATTTGGCACCCTTCTTGTCTGCCATAGATTTGGCACCCCTCTTCCACCGCCATAGATTTGGCACACTTCATCCCCGATTTTCTCCAGGTCATCTGCCGCCATAGAATGGCACCCTTCTTGTCTGCCATAGATTTGGCACCCCTCTTCCGCCGCCATAGATTTGGCACCCTTCATCCCCGGTTTTCTCCAGGTCAGCCGCCGCCATAGATTTGGCACCCTTCTTGTCTGCCATAGATTTGGCACCCCTCTTCCACCGCCATAGATTTGGCACACTTCATCCCCGATTTTCTCCAGGTCATCTGACGCCATAGAATGGCACCCTTCTTGTCTGCCATAGATTTGGCACCCCTCTTCCGCCGCCATAGATTTGGCACCCTTCATCCCCGATTTTCTCCAGGTCATCCGCCGCCATAGATTTGGCACCCTTCTTGTCTGCCATAGATTTGGCACCCCTCTTCCGCCGCCATAAATTTTGCACCCTTCATCTCCCGGTTTTCTCCAGGTCATCCGCCGCCATAGATTTGGCACCCTTCTTCTCTGCCATAGATTTGGCACCCCTCTTCCGCCGCCACAGATTTGGCACCCTTCATCCCCGGTTTTCTCAAGGTCATCCGCCGCCATAGATTTGGCACCCTTCTTGTCTGCCATATATTTGGCACCCCTCTTCCGCCGCCAT
Organism: Rhododendron griersonianum; assembly: GCA_018127125.1. NCBI lineage: Eukaryota > Viridiplantae > Streptophyta > Magnoliopsida > Ericales > Ericaceae > Rhododendron > Rhododendron griersonianum. The sequence goes on along the minus strand of CM030788.1, from coordinate 37,946,735 downwards.
AGATTTGGCACCCTTCATCCCCGGTTTTCTCCAGGTCATCCGCCGCCATAGATTTGGCACCCATCTTGTCTGCCATAGATTTGGCACGCCGCCATAGATTTGGCACCCTTCATCCGCGGTTTTCTCACAGGTTATCCGTCGCCATAGATTTGGCACCCTCTTCCGCCGCCATAGATTTGGCACCCTTCATGTGCACCTCTCATCCGCCGCCATAGATTTGGCACCCTTCTTGTCGCCATAGATTTGGCACCTCTTCCGCCGCCATAGATTTGGCACCCTTCATCCCGGTTTTCTCGGCCGCCATAGATTTGGCACCCTTCTTGTCTCCCATTTCATACGCCGCCATAGATTTGGCACCCTTCATCCCGGTTTTTCACGTCATCCGCCGCCATAGATTTGGCACCCTTCTTGTCTGCCATAGATTTGGCACCTCTTCCGCCGCCATAGATTTGGCACCCTTCATCCCGGTTTTTCCCGGTCATCCGCCGCCATAGATTTGGCACCCTTCTTGTCGCCATAGATTTGGCACCCTCTTCCGCCGCCATAGATTTGGCACCCTTCATCCCGGTTTTTCCCGGTCATCCGCCGCCATAGATTTGGCACCCTTCTTGTCTCGCCATAGATTTGGCACCCTCTTCCGCCGCCATAGATTTGGCACCCTTCATCCCGGTTTTTCTCCGGGTCATCCGCCGCCATAGATTTGGCACCCTTCTTGTCTGCCATAGATTTGGCACCCTCTTCCGCCGCCATAGATTTGGCACCCTTCATCCCCGGGTTTTCTCCGGGTCATCCGCCGCCATAGATTTGGCACCCTTCTTGTCTGCCATAGATTTGGCACCCTCTTCCGCCGCCATAGATTTGGCACCCTTCATCCCGGTTTTTCCCGGTCATCCGCCGCCATAGATTTGGCACCCTTCTTGTCTCGCCATAGATTTGGCACCCTCTTCCGCCGCCATAGATTTGGCACCCTTCATCCCGGTTTTCTCCAGGTCATCCGCCGCCATAGATTTGGCACCCTTCTTGTCTCGCCATAGATTTGGCACCTCTTCCGCCGCCATAGATTTGGCACCCTTCATCCCGGTTTTTCTCCGGGTCATCCGCCGCCATAGATTTGGCACCCTTCTTGTCGCCATAGATTTGGCACCTCTTCCGCCGCCATAGATTTGGCACCCTTCATCCCCGGTTTTCTCGGTCATCCGCCGCCATAGATTTGGCACCCTTCTTGTCTGCCATAGATTTGGCACCTCTTCCGCCGCCATAGATTTGGCACCCTTCATCCCGGTTTTTCTCCGGGTCATCCGCCGCCATAGATTTGGCACCCTTCTTGTCCGCCATAGATTTGGCACCCTCTTCCGCCGCCATAGATGTGGCACCCTTCATCCCCGGTTTTCTCCAGGTCCGCCGCCGCCATAGATTTGGCACCCTTCTTGTCTGCCATAGATTTGGCACCCTTCTTCCGCCGCCATAGATTTGGCACCCTTCATCCCCGGTTTTCTCCAGGTCATCCGCCGCCATAGATTTGGCACCCTTCTTGTCTGCCATAGATTTGGCACCCTCTTCCGCCGCCATAGATTTGGCACCCTTCAACCCCGGTTTTTCCAGGTCATCCGCCGCCATAGATTTGGCACCCTTCTTGTCTGCCATAGATTTGGCACTCCTCTTCCGCCGCCATAGATTTGGCACCCTTCATCCCGGTTTTTCCCGGTCATCCGCCGCCATAGATTTGGCACCCTTCTTGTCTGCCATAGATTTGGCACCTCTTCCGCCGCCATAGATTTGGCACCCTTCATCCCGGTTTTTCCCGGTCATCCGCCGCCATAGATTTGGCACCCTTCTTGTCTGCCATAGATTTGGCACCTCTTCCGCCGCCATAGATTTGGCACCCTTCATCCCGGTTTTTCATGTCATCCGCCGCCATAGATTTGGCACCCTTCTTGTCTCTTCTGCCATAGATTTGGCACCCTCTTCCGCCGCCATAGATTTGGCACCCTTCATCCCGGTTTTTCATGTCATCCGCCGCCATAGATTTGGCACCCATTTTGTCTGCCAAAGATTTGGCACTCCTCTTCCGCCGCCATAGATTTGGCACCCTTCATCCCCGGTTTTCTCCAGGTCAGCCGCCGCCATAGATTTGGCACCCTTCTTGTCTGCCATAGATTTGGCACCCCTCTTCCGCCGCCATAGATTTGGCACCCTTCATCCCCGGTTTTTCCAGGTCATCCGCCGCCATAGATTTGGCACCCTTCTTGTCTGTCATAGATTTGGCACCCCTCTTCCGCCGCCATAGATTTGGCACCCTTCATCCCCGGTTTTCTCCAGGTCATCCGCCGCCATAGATTTGGCACCCTTCTTGTCTGCCATAGATTTGGCACCCCTCTTCCGCCGCCATAGATTTGGCACCCTTCATCCCCGGTTTTCTCCAGGTCATCCGCCGCCATAGATTTGGCACCCTTCTTGTCTGCCATAGATTTGGCACCCCTCTTCCGCCGCCATAGATTTGGCACCCTTCATCACCGATTTTCTCCAGGTCATCCGCCGCCATAGATTTGGCACCCTTCTCGTCTGCCATAGATTTGGCACCCCTCTTCCGCCGCCACAGATTTGGCACCCTTCATCCCCGGTTTTCTCCAGGTCATCCGCCGCCATAGATTTGGCACCCTTCTTGTCTGCCATAGATTTGGCACCCCTCTTCCGCCGCCATAGATCTGGCACCCTTCATCCCCGGTTTTCTCCAGGTCATCCGCCGCCATAGATTTGGCACCCTTCTTGTCTGCCATAGATTTTGCACCCTCTTCCGCTGCCATAGATTTGGCACCCTTCATCCCCGGTTTTCTCCAGGTCAGCCGCCGCCATAGATTTGGCACCCTTCTTGTCTGCCATAGATTTGGCACCCCTCTTCCGCCGCCATAGATTTGGCACCCTTCATCCCCGGTTTTCTCCAGGACATCCGCCGCCATAGATTTGGCACCCTTCTTGTCTGCCATAGATTTTGCACCCACATCCGCAGCCAAAGATTTGGCACCCTTCATCCCCGGTTTTTTCCAGGTCATCCGCCGCCATAGATTTGGCACCCTTCTTGTCTGCCATAGATTTGGCACCCCTCTTCCGCCGCCATAGATTTGGCACCCTTCATCCCCGGTTTTCTCCAGGTCATCCGCCGCCATAGATTTGGCACCCTTCTTGTCTGCCATAGATTTGGCACCCCTCTTCCGCCGCCATAGATTTGGCACCCTTCATCCCCGGTTTTCTCCAGGTCAGCCGCCGCCATAGATTTGGCACCCTTCTTGTCTGCCATAGATTTGGCACCCCTCTTCCGCCGCCATAGATTTGGCACCCTTCATCCCCGGTTTTCTCCAGGTCATCCGCCGCCATAGATTTGGCACCCTTCTTGTCTGCCATAGATTTGGCACCCTCTTCCGCCGCCATAGATTTGGCACCCTTCATCCCCGGTTTTCTCCAGGTCATCCGCCGCCATAGATTTGGCACCCTTCTTGTCTGCCATAGATTTGGCACCCTCTTCCGCCGCCATAGATTTGGCACCCTTCATCCCCGGTTTTCTCCAGGTCAGCCGCCGCCATAGATTTGGCACCCTTCTTGTCTGCCATAGATTTGGCACCCCTCTTCCGCCGCCATAGATTTGGCACCCTTCATCCCCGGTTTTCTCCAGGTCATCCGCCGCCATAGATTTGGCACCCTTCTTGTCTGCCATAGATTTGGCACCCCTCTTCCGCCGCCATAGATTTGGCACCCTTCATCCCCGGTTTTCTCCAGGTCATCCGCCGCCATAGATTTGGCACCCTTCTTGTCTGCCATAGATTTTGCACCCAAATCCGCCGCCATATATTTTGCAACCATCATCCCCGGTTTTCTCGGTCATCCGCCGCCATAGATTTGGCACCCTTCTTGTCTGCCATAGATTTGGCACCCTCATGCGCCGCCATAGATTTGGCACCCTTCATCCCCGGTTTTCTCCAGGTCATCCGCCGCCATAGATTTGGCACCCTTCTTGTCTGCCATAGATTTGGCACCCCTCTTCCGCCGCCATAGATTTGGCACCCTTCATCCCCGGTTTTCTCCAGGTCATCCGCCGCCATAGATTTGGCACCCATTTTGTCTGCCATAGATTTGGCACCCCTCTTCCGCCGCCATAGATTTGGTACCCTTCATCCCCGGTTTTCTCCAGGTCATCCGCCGCCATTGATTTGGCACCCTTCTTGTCTGCCATAGATTTGGCACCCCTCTTCCGCCGCCATAGATTTGGCACCCTTCATCCCCGGTTTTCTCCAGGTCATCCGCCGCCATAGATTTGGCACCCTTCTTGTCTGCCATAGATTTGGCACCCTCTTCCGCTGCCATAGATTTGGCACCCTTCATCCCCGGTTTTCTCGGGTCATCCGCCGCCATATATTTGGCACCCTTCTTGTCTGCCATAGATTTGGCACCCTCTTCCGCCGCCATAGATTTGGCACCCTTCATCCCCGGTTTTCTCCAGGTCAGCCGCCGCCATAGATTTGGCACCCTTCTTGTCTGCCATAGATTTGGCACCCCTCTTCCGCCGCCATAGATTTGGCACCCTTCATCCCCGGTTTTCTCCAGGTCAGCCGCCGCCATAGATTTGGCACCCTTCTTGTCTGCCATAGATTTGGCACCCCTCTTCCGCCGCCATAGATTTGGCACCCTTCATCCCCGGTTTTCTCCAGGTCATCCGCCGCCATAGATTTGGCACCCTTCTTGTCTGCCATAGATTTGGCACCCCTCTTCTGCCGCCATAGATTTGGCACCCTTCATCCCCGGTTTTCTCCAGGTCAGCCGCCGCCATATATTTGGCACCCATCTTGTCTCCCATAGATTTGGCACCCCTCTTCCGCCGCCATAGATCTGGCACCCTTCATCCCCGGTTTTCTCCAGGTCATCCGCCGCCATAGATTTGGCACCCTTCTTGTCTGCCATAGATTTGGCACCCCTCTTCCGCCGCCATAGATTTGGCACCCTTCATCCCCGGTTTTCTCCAGGTCATCCGCCGCCATAGATTTGGCACCCTTCTTGTCTGCCATAGATTTGGCACCCCTCTTCCGCCGCCATAGATTTGGCACCCTTCATCCCCGGTTTTCTCCAGGTCATCCGCCGCCATAGATTTGGCACCCTTATTGTCTGCCATAGATTTGGCACCCCTCTTCCGCCGCCATAAATTTGGCACCCTTCATCCCCGTTTTTCACGTCATCCGCCGCCATAGATTTGGCACCCATCTTGTCTGCCATAGATTTGGCACCTCTTCCGCCGCCATAGATTTGGCACCCTTCATCCCGGTTTTTCATGTCATCCGCCGCCATAGATTTGGCACCCTTCTTGTCTGCCATAGATTTGGCACCTCTTCGCCGCCATAGATTTGGCACCCTTCATCCCCGGTTTTCTCCAGGTCACCGCCGCCATAGATTTGGCACCCTCTTGTCTCCCATAGATTTGGCACCCTCTTCCGCCGCCATAGATTTGGCACCCTTCATCCCCGGTTTTCTCCAGGTCAGCCGCCGCCATAGTTGGCACCCTTCTTGTCTGCCATAGATTTGGCACCCTCTTCCGCCGCCATAGATTTGGCACCCTTCATCCCCGGTTTTCTCCGGTCATCCGCCGCCATAGATTTGGCACCCTTCTTGTCTGCCATAGATTTGGCACCCTCTTCCGCCGCCATAGATTTGGCACCCTTCATCCCCGGTTTTCTCCAGGTTTGGCACCCTTCATCCCCGGTTTTCTCCAGGTCATCCGCCGCCATAGATTTGGCACCCTTCTTGTCTGTCATAGATTTGGCACCCCTCTTCCGCCGCCATAGATTTGGCACCCTTCATCCCCGGTTTTTTCCAGGTCATCCGCCGCCATAGATTTGGCACCCTTCTTGTCTGCCATAGATTTGGCACCCCTCTTCCGCCGCCATAAATTTGGCACCCTTCATCCCCGATTTTCTCCAGGTCATCCGCCGCCATAGATTTGGCACCCTTCTTGTCTGCCATAGATTTGGCACCCCTCTTCCGCCGCCATAGATTTGGCACCCTTCATCCCCGGTTTTCTCCAGGTCATCCGCTGCCATAGATTTGGCACCCTTCTTGTCTGCCATAGATTTGGCACCCCTCTTCCGCCGCCATAGATTTGGCACCCTGCATCCCCGATTTTCTCCAGATTCTCCGCCGCCATAGATTTGGCGCTGTCCTGAGGGACACCTTTCTCTCATTTGCTTGCATGTCTGCATGTCTGCATGTTTGCATTTGCCCCAAAGAACTACGCTGGTCTGATCCTTGCAGAAAAGGGTACGTAAGCAGTCTGAAAAGACGCGACCACATGCATGAAATGTTTGTGTCTTTACTTGCATTTGATTTTGAGTTGAGGATTTGATTTGGCTCGAATTGGGCTGTCTCAATCTTTGGACGGCACTCGTATCCCGACGTGATGCTGAGCGTCGCCCAAAGAGGGGCAACTGTAGACACCCCAATTTGGACTTTTCAAAATTCCTTGACTTGTGGCCCGGAGGCTCCCCGATGATGACTTTGGATTGAAACAAGCCTAGTACGGATCGGAACTTTGTTCCTTGAAAGATTTGAAGAGGGATTAAAAATGGTCAAAAACATTTTCAAGCGCTTGGGAGAAGTCCCGAGCGCTCAAAACCATTTTCCAAAACCTTTGGCTTGGCTCTCTCTCGAGCGCTCGAGAGTGAGGTCCCAAGCGCTCAAGATTGATCCCGAGCGCTCGAGACTGTTTTGTGGCCCAATGGATGGCAGTATCACCCACTACCCATGCTACTCATCATTACCACCATCTTGAGCCGGCTGGTAGCTCAGTCCACACTCAACCTCTGGTGGCAGAGATTCAGGCCAAAGATTTTCCTATTAAAAAAATGTTTTATTAAACCCATTTGATTTTCAAAAACTATAGGTTATTTTGCCTATAAATAGGAGGGTCTGGTTTCAGATGAAGGGGCCACGAAAATTCATTCCTGAAGAACCCTTACTCTCTGCTCTCTTTCTCTCTCTAACTAAAAACCAAAAACTTCCAAAACTCACCTTCCAAACTTCAAAAGTTTCAGAAATCACCAAGGAAAAGGGCAAGAAATCTAGAATACTCTTCTGATCTCTTGCACTCTTCTCACTTCACCCACATTTCAAAGGCATTCCAAGGAGCAAGGTTCAAGGAAAAGGTAGAACCTTTTACCTTTGGTCACAACTAAAAGGGCTGTTCTTCCCTTCTGAGGGGGGTCTCTCAGCCTGACCCAGTCTTCAATACTGGGTGCATGGTTGGGGGACTCTAGTGTAAAAACAAGAGCAATGGGGTACAAAAAAATGTTTTCATAAACCCCTTACTAGAAACACTCCCGAGCGCTCGAGAGTGCTTCAGAGCGCTCGGGACTGTTCTCAGTTTCATGCATGGTCCCTTGTGGCACAGTAGGTTGGGAATGAGGTGTAATATTAAAAGAAATGGTTTCATTTTGGCATGCATGCACAGAAAACCATTTTCCCCAAAACAGAAGCGTTTCTCACAAGATTTCATATAAAATGAGGTATTTCCAAAGTTAAAAGATGTTCTCCTCTTGGGAAATATCAAAACAAAGGTGTTTGCATGTCAAGTCAGTACCATTTCCTGTTTGAGGGCAAGCTGATATGCAGCTCACTCCCAAGCGCTCTGAACCATTCTCGAGCGCTCGGAAGTGAATGCATGCCATTGCATCCTATTTTCCCAGTATGCTGTGTTCTCTGGTTTCTGCATGCATAAGTGTAGTCTGTTGCTCTTTTAAAATTGTAGATTTAGCCTTGTTAAGGCAGGGATGCAAGATTTGAAAGATTGAGGGTTCATTCCAGTCTTTCAAATCCTCTGCTGAGCCAGTAGTGCATATAGCAGCTTTGCAGTTCTTATTTTAGCATTATATTCTATCTGTGCTAACAAAGCTTGCAGGTTGGGTATCAGAACTCCCAAGCGCTCGGGACCACTCCCGAGCGCTCAAGAGTGAAGTCAGTGGCAGATCCTCAGTTTCTGTGACCATGCATTTTACTCACTTACCATTTAATCATCCACTGTACACCTGCACATGCATGCACTTCTTACCTGTTATAACTGTGGATACTTGCTAAATGCTCTAATGAAACAAAATCCCTTTTAAAGATCCCACAAACGTTTAGTAGAGACCGATCTCGAATCGGGCGAGGGGGGTGCCGTAAAACCCTTCCCCCCTCGTAACATGGCTTCCGGACCCTCAAAACGATCTCTGGTTTTCAATTTCAAATCATCCATTTTCAAAACAAAACGGTTTCTCGGGTGATTAACCAAAAATCCGGGTGGCGACTCTTCAAACTATATTTTTCTTCAAAACGGGGAAAATATAAATAATTTTTTCGGGCAGGTAGCCCACAGATGGCTAGATGTTCTCTGCTCCTTACAAATGAAGGGATGGGATTAATAATGAATGTACCGTAGTCCATGAGAATTCAATGGTTCTTCAGTTCAGTTCGGTTACATTCAGTCTATTTCCCTCAAAAACCGAAACCGAACCGACATTAAAGTTTTTTTCCAAATTTTGAAAACGAAAAACCAATCGAAATCAAGAAAAACCACTCGGTTCGATCGGTTGGTTCGGTTTTTCGATTAATATTTTCATCCCTAGGAGGTAGAGTCAGATGATGGGGGCAGGCTTATATATGAGATTAGTGGGGTAGATGATGAGGGACTTAGTGACTACCAATCGAGTGATGATGAGGGCAACATGTCTAGTGGGAGTGATGAGGTTACAAAGCATGGGGCTGGGTTTGATATAAGTTATTATGGGAAGGAACCTTATGTGGATTGTGAGGGATAAGTTGTACTAGAGGAAAAAATGATATTTGCTGATGTGGATGCCTTTAGGGCCAAGCTTAGAGACTACACAGTGGAGAAAGGCTTTAAGATAGTGAGGGACAAAAATGAGAAGGCCAGGGTAACTTCACATTGTGATGTTAAGGCGTGCCCTTGGAGGATTCATGCTTCCCCACTTCCGGATGATATAACCTACCAGATTAAGACATACACACCTGAGCACACATGTACTACGGTTAACCACATGCAATAATGAAGGATAAAAAGAATGTTGAAGACTTTGTTCACTCATACTACTCTAAGGAGATGTACTTGAGAGCACATGGGAGTATGATACACCCAATCCTTGATCATTCAATGTGGACAATAGTTCCAGGTGACCCATTAGACCCACCACCCCTTAGGAGATCATCAGGTAGGCCAAGGAAAGCCAAGAAAAGAGCAGCTGATGAACCTGCAGCTGGTACAAGTCAATCAAAGAGGTCTCCAACTATTAAGTGCATGCGATGCAAAGAGTTTGGGCATAACAAAAGGACTTGTCAAGGAGGACCAGTTAGGGGCATAGGTGGACCAACCAACAGAGATAGGGGAAACAATGGGAGATCGAGGTTCTGCAAGTGGCAATGAAGTGGGGGGAACACCAACTTTGAACAGTGGTATTGGTAGTGGTACAGCTATGGACATAAATAGAGGGAGGGGAAGAAGCAATTCGAGAGGAAGGGGTAGAGTAGCACTTGAGGGAGGGGCATGAGCAGAGGAGGGGGAACAAACTCAAGGAACATACCTCATGTAAGTGTTCAAGTTATAATGCTTTCCTATCCTTTTTTTTTTTTTTAACTTATGTGCTTTTCCTATCCAGTATGGGCATGGTTGTAACTCTATTTTTTGTGAAATAGGGAAATGATCAGGGCACATCACAAGCACAACCCTCACAGTGTGTCACTCAAAGCCAGTCATCAGTCTGGTCCCTTTTCTGAGTAAGTTATGTTGAGAGAGAAAGAAGGAAAAAGTGTATAGGGTGTTACTAAACCCTTACACATAAAACTTATATTTATATAAGTCTGGAGAGTTACACAACTATAAGATAAGCAATGTGGGACAAAACCCACTCTCTCTAATAAACACTTCTAACACTCCCCCTCAAGCTGGAGAATAGATATCACAAAATCCCAGCTTGTTACATAAAAATTCTAAACGTGGTTTAAACAGTGGTTTAGTGAAGATATCTGCCAACTGAGCTCCTGTAGACACGAAAGGAGTAGGGGGTAGCCAACACACCACCATCCACCTTCTCTCGGTCGATATGACAATCTACCTCAATATGTTTGGTTCTCTCATGAAATACCGGATTCGAAGCGATATGTATTGCTGCCTGATTATCACAATACATAGGAATAGGTAACTGTACGCCAAATCCCAACTCCTCGAGCAAAGCTCTCAACCATACAACCTCGCATGTAGTATGAGCCATGGCACGACATTCTGCTTCAGCACTAGATCGAGCAACCACAGTTTGTTACTTGCTCTTCCAGGTAACTAAATTTCCACCAACAAAAGTACAATACCCAGTTGTGGACCGTCTATCAGATGGTGATCCTGCCCAATCAGCGTCGGTAAAGACTTCAACACGCAAATGACCATTTGAACGATAAAACAGGCCACGTCCAGGATGAGCCTTAGGATACTTCACAATACGAAGACAAGCTTCTCAATGTGGAGAACGAGGGGCTGACATGAACTGACTTACCATACTGACAGCAAATGAGATATCAGGCCGTGTATTGGTGAGATAATTCAGTTTGCCTACCAAGCGACGATAACGGTCTGGATGGGGAAATATCTCCCCATGATCAACACACAATTTGACATTTGGATCCATAGGAGTCTCCGCAGGCTTTACTCCCAATAAACCAGTCTCCTCTAGAATATCTAGCGTATACTTTCTTTGAGATAGACTGATCCCTTCCTTAGATCTTACTACCTCAATACCCAAGAAATATCGTAGCTTACCCAAATCTTTGGTGTGAAATTGACGCTGTAAGAATTGTTTCAGCTCATCAATACCTTTCTGATCATCCCCAGTAATAATGATATCATTTACATACACAATCAACACTACTCTTCCCCGATCTGACTGAATAGAGAAGACAGAATGAGAGCGACGCATACCAAATTGCAACACAGCATCACTAAACCTGCCAAACCAAGCTCGAGGGGACTGCTTAAGACCATAAAGGGCTTTGCGAAGGCGACACACCTGAGAACGCTCCCCCTGAGCAACAAACCCAGGAGGTTGCTCCATATACACCTCCTCGAGCAGATCACCGTGTAGAAATGCATTCTTGACATCCAACTGAAACAAGGGCCAACCAAGATTGGCAGCCATAGAAATAAGAATGAGAACAGAATTAATCTTGGCCACCAGAGAGAAAGTCTCAGCATAATCAACGCCATACGTCTGGGTATAGCCTTTGGCCACAAGACGGGCCTTGTACCGTTCTATTGTGCCATCCGGATTATACTTGACGGTAAATACCCACCGACATCCAACGGTAGACTTTCCTGGCAGAAGAGAAACCAACTCCCAAGTGCCATTGTCATGAAGAGCAGACATCTCAGCCTCCATAGCTATCCGCCACTCAGAAACATAAAAAGCCTCCTGAACAGTGTTAGGAACAAAAATGGACGAAACAAAAGTAGTAAAAGCACGAAGGGACAGAGACAGGTGATCATAGGAAACAAACCGAGCAATAGGATGAGATGTGCAAGACCGAATACCTTTGCGAAGAGTGATAGGAAGACCGGGTGATGGCGGAGGTGGAGGTGGAGGTGAAGGTGCAACCGGATCTTGGGACGGAGGAGGCGTGGTGGCTGGTACTTGTGGGGCTGTTAATACGTTTTGCCGACGAACGTACACCTGCAAGGGAGGACCAGATGGTACACAAATAGGAAACACAGACTCAGATTCAGGAAGATCAACTGGAGTACTGTGACCCGAGTAAAAGGGCAATGACTCATTAAATGTGACATCAGCACAAACAAAATGACGACGAAGAGATGGTGAGTAACACTTATACCCTTTCTGAGTGCGCGAGTACCCCAGAAAAATACACCGAATTGACCGTGGATCAAGTTTGTCTCGGTCAGGATCCAGAGCATGAACATAACAGGTGCACCCGAATACTCGTAGGGGTAATGAGTGGAGAGGGTGACCAGAAAATAAAACTGTATGGGGTATGTGACCACCTAGAACGCCAGATGGCATACGATTGATCAAGTAACATGCTGTAAGAACAGCATAACTCCAATAAGACTTAGGAACTTGCATTTGAAATAATAGAGCTCGCATAACCTCTGATAAATGCCTAATCTTGCGTTCGACAACTCCATTTTGTTGTGGAGTTCGAGCGCAAGATTGGTGAATTATACCATGGTCATCAAAAAACTTAGAAAGAGAATTATGAAAATATTCACATGCATTGTCAGAACGAAATATACGAATGCAAGTATCAAACTGAGTTTTGATTTCCATATAAAATGACTTAAAGACAGAAGACAACTCTGACCGCTCTTTCATGAGATAAAGATACGTAACACGAGAATAATCATCGACAAAAATAACATAATACTGAAAGCCAAAAATATTAGGAACACGCATTGGACCCCAAATATCAGAATGAACTAAGTGAAAAGGACGGGATACGCGACTCTCTACCCTAGGATAAAAAGACACTCTATGATGTTTACTAAACTCACAGACTTCACAGGGCAAAACATCAACACGGCTACATGAAGGTACTAGCCGTTTAAGATTCTGAAGGGATGGATGACCAAGTCGACAATGATGTTGATAGGGTGACACAGAAGACTGAAGAGCAACAGAGTTAGGGTGAACATTGTTGGTAAAGTAATACAGACCACCACGCTCAGTACCACCACCAATTTTTCGCCCCGTCTTGAGATCTTGAAACACACAACCATCAGGAAGAAATGTGACATAGCAATTTAAAGATTTAGTAAGTTTACTAACAGACATAAGATTTAATGGAAAACGAGGAACGTGCAATACGGAATCCAAAGTCAAAGAAGAAGTAACAGAAACCGAACCCAAACCAGTAATATCAGTGGTAGAAACATTGGCTAAGGTAACACGAGATAGTTTATCAATAGACTGATGGCCAGAAAGAATAGTAGAAGTACCAGTCATATGATCAGATGCTCCAGAATCAATAACCCAAGGAACAGAAAAGTGAGAAGATGTAATACAAGCACTAGAAGAACCTGTCTGAGATAGCGTAGCAATGGAGGAACTTGTCTGAAGTGACACAAGGCGTTGGTACTCCTCCACAGAAATAGTCACCATAGCAGTGAAGCGTGCAACCTGAGGAAAAAGTAACCCGATGAGCCTGAGGAAAACCATGTAGGTCATAGCAATGCTCCACCGTATGATTAGTTCCCCCACAATAAGTACAGAGTCTAGAACTACGACCTCGACTATGGCCACATCTCCCTGACATGCGACCTGTACGACTAAACCCACAACGACCAGAATCATGACCACCAAAACACGGTCAAAATGGCCATTGTATCCATAATCACGGCCGCGACCAAGGCCACAGCTAAATGAAGAACCAAAATCACCAGAAACAGAGGAAGTAGAATCAAAACCAGATTTCATTGCAAACATATCACCGTACAATGAGAGGCAACTAGTCAACTATCTATACATCAACCAACCAAATACTCCACCAACAAAACGGCCAATAAACAAGAAATAAGTAACTGATTGATCGGCTAACAACCAAGGGCATGACAACGCATGCATCCAACTACTTCAACAAAAACAAAGTAGCCACCGAACAATATAATCCCAATATCGAGCAACAACCAAAAGCTCATATGCCAACACAAACCAAATAATCTCAACACAATCCAACAACCGAAATCAGACTTCAACATACCCAAACTACCATCTATTGGAGATGCAACATACCCACACTACCATCTATTGGAGATGATAAACTGTAGATTATTACCACATGCAAATAACCGAAATCGAAATCCAAGTAAACTGTAGATCGACCAAAAAATCCGAAATTACTAGAACAATCAGTGCATAAGAGTGACGGAATGGTACCAAACAGACGATGAACAGTGCGCGATGAACAGTAATCGGTGAACAGTACCAATGATGAACAGTAATCGTGAACAGTACCATCGATGGACAGTAACCAGTAATCAGTGAGCAAGGTTAGGGTTAGGGTTAGGGTTAAGGCAGAGGCTAGGATTAGGATTGTGATTTTAGGGATTATGTATAGAGGCTAGGGTTTAGGCTAGGGTTGTGGTGGTTTAGGATTAAGGTTAAGATCCCGCTTTGATACCATGTTGAGAGAGAAAGAAGGAAAAAGTGTATAGGGTGTTACTAAACCCTTACACATAAAACTTATATTTATATAAGTCTGGAGAGTTACACAACTATAAGATAAGCAATGTGGGACAAAACCCACTCTCTCTAATAAACACTTCTAACAAGTTACATGTATTTCTTTATTTTTTCAGCACCACATCTAATTTTTTACATCCCACCTTACAGTTAAACCTATGGTAACACTCATCTTTTGTAAATGCAGTTGAATGATGAATTCTGGGATATTTTTTGGGATTTACATTCAGATTTTGAAGATCACTTTTTTGTATATGATAGTATATGACAGTTGGGGCTGACTAATACTTGGTATATGGTTGTATAGGGCATAGTAGACTTTGTTTTTTTTATAGCCCTCTTTTGAATAGCCCAAGTTATTAATCCGTTATGTTATGTAATTTGGAACCTAAGAACATGACACTTTTATGTAATCTTTTTAATACAAATAGGAGGTTTATAGCCCTGTTATGTAATCTTTTGACTGCTATTTGGATGAATGAAATTCGCATATGGTGGTAGTTTAATGTTTAATTTTTATTGCAATTTGGATGAATGAAATCTGCATTTCACTTTGATATTAGAGTTTGCCTTTGTTTGGTTCTAAATTAGTCACTTGGATATTAGAGTTTGTCATTGTTCAGGTTGCAAATCCCTTTGTTTGGCTTTGAACCTGTGGTTGCAAATGGAACACCACAGATTTCAGGAGGAAAAAAAAACATATGACAAATGTTTGAAATGTGATTGGATACTGGGTTTATTATTTCAATATTTATGCCTCTGTTTTGCTTTCTCTTTCCTGGGTGTTCATTTGCAAAATGAAGGTGGTGATATCAATATTTATAGCAAAGGGTAATATGGGTATATTACAAGTTATTTTACATTGACCTCATCTTTTCCATCCAATTTCCAACTGCAAATTAACTGAGGGGGGTTCTTTGGCATTGTCAGCCAAAGGAGGGGAGGGCAGTGATATTTCAAAAACCTCAGGGGAGGTCAGTGAAATTTGCCCTAAGATAAATTCTCAACCGATCCGTACTCTGCGGGTTGGATGTTTTTCCTCCCGTAACTAACCCCCACAATCTCAAAACTAACAGGTTGGTTGGGTTATTTCAACTGCTCAAAATGCGGATTAATGTGAGTTGGGCGGGTGACAACTTTGGATTGGAAAAAAAATACAAAAAATGAGATAGCAAAAAAGAGAACAAATGATTAACAAGTGTCGTTTAAGTACAGGAGCAACGAAACTCTATAAATCGTTACATTTAAAGAGCTAATTTAATGGCACAATCAGATCGTATTATAAAAGCTTAACAACAATGTACGTGATATTTTTCAACACACATACAGAGTTGGGATTGGATTCATGAAGGGTTAATGCGCAACCAATCCAACCCGGCTGATACAGCTTATAAACCCACCCAACAGTTCATCCTCCCAATTGCGGGTGACAGTGTGATTTAGTTCGAATGAGTCAATTTGGCCGATTGATAGGCTTTATTCCCAGAAAAGCAGAATATATGAAACCATTCTTTCACCTCACCGGCCATCAATATCCCATTCTTGTATTTTGAATGATATATATATATATATATATATATATATATATATATATATATATATATACATACAGTTCTTTTCATATTCGGTCGCCCCGGATTTTATTATGGTCCGGATTTCTGTCTGATCCGTTGGATCTGAGATCCACGGCTGGGGAAATAACAAGGAACAAAAGGGGGAAAAATGGGGCTCACCCCTCGTATACCCAGCCCCATTTCACTTCGTTCGAGCCAGAGAGTTAAAGAGAGAGAAAAGGAGGCGACGAACGACCCAAGCTGAGATCTCAGAAGAGAAACGTCCGACCTACAATCAGCCGTAAGCTCTCTCTCTCTCTCTCTCTCTCTCTCTCTCTCTCTCTCTCTCTCTCTCTCTCTCTCTCTCTCGTTCTCTATGATTTGCGAACTGATATCTGTGATTTTTTTTGTGTGGTTTCGAAAACGTTCGATCTCGGGATGGCCGGCGACGAACGATCAGAGCTACGATCACCCCTAAGGTCTCTCACTCTCTCTCTCTTATTCTCACTCCAAAATGTTATCGTTCTCTATGATTTTCGAAACCCTAAAAGATCTTTGATTTTCGAAACCCTAAATGAAGAATAGGGGCTGATTTCTGTGATTTGTTTGTGTGGTCTTCGAAACCTTTCGATCTCGGGATGGCTGATTTGAACTGATTGACTGATTTTCGAAACCCTAACAATATTTTGGGGCATTATTTCTTATGGTCCGGATTTGTGTCTGAGCCGTTGGATTTTGTTATGATCAGTTGCTATTTGGTCTGCTTTTTCATGTGTGACTTATGCTGATTTTGGCTAGAAAATTATCAAGTGGTGTTTGTTTGGTGTTACTGTTCAGGCCTGTATGTTACTGTTCAGGTCCAGTCGCCTGGATTTTATTATGGTCCGGATTTTCTATGAGTTTGCTCCTATTGGCAGATTGGTTTGCCCCTATTTGTTGGCTATGATGATAAATTATTAACATGCAATGTGTACTTAGGCCTGGAAACATTAGATGGTCAATTGGCAACTAATGTTGCCGCCTTAGAACATTTCATTTATCTGAGCCACTTTATTTGGCTATGATGAAAATTTTATGAGCCGTTGGGAGAGTGTGCCCCTATTGGCAGATTGGTTTGCCCCTATTTGTTGGCTATGATGATAAATTACTAACATGCAATGTGTACTTAGGCCTTGAAACATTAGATGGTCAATTGGCAACTAATGTTGCCGCCTTAGTGCCTTAAAAATGTGGTGTCTTGAATATTTCGTTTATCTGAGCCACTTTATTTGGCTATGATGAAAATTTTCTGAGCCAAAATCGCCTATCGAAATTTTATATATGAGTTACTTGTAGTTTTAGCTGTGTTGGACATTAGGGCTGATCGTAGCTCTGATCGTTCGTTGTCTTCGTTCTCAACTTTGGTTGTTCGTATATCGTCGCCTCCTTTTCTATTTCTCTCCGTCTGGAACGAAGAAATGGGGAAGGGCCGAGGGGTGTATGTAGCGAAATCCCCTTTTGTTCCCTTTTATTTCCACAACCGTTGGATCTCACCCACTCAATCCAACGGCTCAGACAGAAATCCGGACCATAAGAAAATCCGGGCAACTGGACCTGAAAAGAACTGTATATATCTACGTATAAATTGACACGCAATGTGTACAAAGGCTTGGAAACATTAGATGGTCAATTGGCAACTAATGTTGCCACCTTAGTGCCTTAAAAATGTGGTGTTGTGAACATTTCATTTATCTGAGCCACTTTATTTGGCTATGATGAAAATTTTCTGAGCTATTGGGAGAGTTTGTCCCTATTTCCAGATTGGTTTGCCCCTATTTGTTGGCTATGATGATAAATTAACGTGCAATGTGTACTAAGGCCTGGATACATTAGATGGTCAATTGGCAACTAATGTTGCCGCCTTAGTGCCTTTAAAATGTGGTGTCTTGAATATTTCGTTTATCTGAGCCACTTTATTTGGCTATGATGAAAATTTTCTGAGCCAAAACCACCTCTCTAAATTTTTAATATGAGTTACTTCTAGTTTTTAGTTGTGTTGGACATTTGTATGAGTGTGTGTAGACATTGTGTGAGTGTGAGTGTGTGTAGATGTTGTGTGTGTGTGCAGTAATTGTGTTAAAACAATTATGTCCAGTTCAAGCAACAGGAGTACAATTCAATCTCGTCACCCTACATTTCAAAACAAGACATGTGGGTGTGGATTGAGAGCTGCT
Source organism: Rhododendron griersonianum (assembly GCA_018127125.1). Taxonomy (NCBI): domain Eukaryota; kingdom Viridiplantae; phylum Streptophyta; class Magnoliopsida; order Ericales; family Ericaceae; genus Rhododendron; species Rhododendron griersonianum. The sequence goes on along the minus strand of CM030788.1, from coordinate 37,928,699 downwards.
GTGCACATTTCAGAGTCAGAAAAGAATCCTGAAAGGCTCTACTATAAGTGTCCAAAGGATTCAAAGGAAAAAGAAAAATGCGAGTATTGGGAGTGGTGTTATCCAATTGGGTGTCACGAACCCAACCCACATGTTGCACCAGAGGTGAAACTGATCAAGAATGATGCCCGTGTTGACGTCATTGAAGTCACCGTGGCATATTTAAAGCACATGTTGTTTGTCTTTCAATTCTTAAGTGGTTTAGCCTTGGTAGTGGCTATCATTGCACTTCTAAAGTGAATGTAATTTGTATTCGTTGGTATTTGTTGTAACCGGTACAATGTCATGGCAGATATTGTATTGTACGTTTTGGTATCTATTAGCTAATTGTAGACACCTCCCAGACGAGCCATCGCCATACAGATTGATCACGTTTGTTTGCTCGATTGGTTGCTTGCTTCGTAAACCAAGATCGTGGACATTCCCATGGCTAGGAACGTCACCACACGATAGCGGTTATCATCAAAGCAGAGTCGCCACCCAGTTTATTAAAACTGGGAAAACAGATAGAGATTCTGGGTACGGGAGCCAAAAGTACAATAAGGGGAAGGTGTTAGGCACCCCTCTCTGCCCAGCCATGAGACTGGCCCATATTTGCTCAACATAAGACATACAGATGCTTTATTTAATTTCAACATATAGTCTGTTTAATTAAGCCTTTAAACAATAAGTAAGGTGAGCCAATGCGATAAGTAAAACATGCATCAGAAAGCAGAATAGAACAAAGCTATTCCAAGGGAATGGATCCCGCAGCCGGTGAATAGATGTCATGGCCGAGGGATCCTCCTGGTTTGATAAACCGGCCGAGGGATCGAAGCCCCGGTCGGTGTTCTTCCTCACACCAGACAGAAATATTAGCAGATGATCAAAACGCTACGATTAAGATTATAAACAGAAAATAGACCAAATCAGAGGCCGTTGGGCCTCACCACCTTGATCCCTCAGTTGCTTGATTGCTTCGGATTAGTGGTGATTGACTGATTGCTTCTTGAAAACCCTAGGGTTAGGGTTTGATCGTCGGATTGATGGCTGCCTTCGGGAGGTTAGGGCTTTTGAAGAGAGGATTTGAGAGAGTATTTTTGCAGAGTATCGTGACTGATAAAGGTGTATTGTGTTCTTAATTTCGGAGCCCAAATGCTCCTTTATATAGGAATAGGAGTGACACAACTCGACCAATCAAAGCACACGATTTGGAATTGGAGTTGCAATGTAATACAAACTCTTCGTCGTAATCTTTGAACGTAGCCCGAACGCATCAGAGAGGTAGTGTAGTTTTATCAAACAATCGATCTAACGTTCCAGAGTCTGGAAAAAGGACTATCTGGCGGCCGGGCAAAAGATCTTGCGGCCGAGGAATGGATCTTGCGGTCGAAGGATGGATCCTGCGGCCGAGGGATTGATCTCTCGGGGAGATTTTCTAGCAACAGGTTGCTCGGGTGAGGAAATGATGTTAAGGCCGTTAGATCGATGTTACGGCCGACAGATGGATTCTCCTAGGCTTCTGTATTTTCTGTCTGAAAGGCTATATGGCTCTGGATTGAGTCCTCTAAGTGGCTCAAAGTTCTTACCGAAAGTTCTAAGGTTCTCAAAAAGGCAATCAGCAATCACTATATCTATTTCATCATTGGGATGGTCCCCAAGATGGGACTTGAAATAATCGTTAGGCCAAATTGGGGTGTCTACACTAATTTGGCAGGAGAATTGAACTATATGTTTGTGATATGTTGGTTTGTGATATGGTTGATGCTCCCTTCGCCTTGTTTGGTAAACTATTCTAACTCTAGTTGTACATTATTGTAGCATATGAAAAGAATGGGAGTACAGGTTTCTCACAGTTTGTTGATAATTTTTTTTTTGGGCTATCAATTAAACAGTTGATTACGTTGTGAAAAAAATGCAGCTTGACTGGCCAGATAAGGTTTTGCAATTGCAGACCACTTCTCATTTTAAGTTTAGTTGAGAACCTATCCCAAAGAGCCAACAATGTTGGGCTATGCTAACAGACATAGATGGGTCCTTTCTAAAGAAAAGTTTCGTGCACCATCACCCAAAATATGTTTCCGATGACAGTAGGAGTTTGCAAGCGAATAAAGCCGGCAAGATTACTTCCCATTTTGAGGGGCAATGTGCCTGTCTGAATAGTCATCTCACTGCACTTAAAGAACAAGATGATGCATATTGCAAAAAATTGCCTGAGCACAGGAGTTATAAACGTATAACATTAACATTCAAATAGGGGCTACAGCACAACTGCTGCAAAAAATTAAAATGAAAAAGAAAACAGTAGACCCATTACACATTCACTCTTGCTCTTAGAAATTGGATTGATAAAAGCCAAACTCCAAGGAAAATGTTGTTGAATTTGTGATGAGACAATGAACAATAAAGAAAGTTGCATCTCAGACTTATATAGCTAACTTCGTTTGCTTGATGTGACCCAATGAAAACTATTTTGGTCACAATCATGTAATGCCAAACCAATACGAGCTCTTCCTTCCACAAAGTCATAATCCAACACGGCCTAAATGATCTGCCATCGCTGCACACAATTTTAGTCACCCAAGATCCACCTGCTTTTTATAAGCCGGCTATGCAACTGGACCAAAGTTGTAAGCTTTTACTCCACATGATTGAGATTTTCTGATGCTTCAAGAGATTATACTGCGTAGACTACCAACCTAGAAGAATTAACCACTGAATTAGAGAAATATGAAGTAGCTTAAATGTCCTAAAGAAGCACCGTAGGACCAATTGAAAAAGCAATTCTCGGCTGATATATACAATTGAGACATATATCTCCATCTTTTGTATAAAAAAAAAAAAACTACTCCGTAATTTTTAACATTCCCATCTCTATTTGGAAAAAGATGATTTCCGAGTCAGAATATAATACGAAGGACACATACTAAGAGAAAGATGAGAGATCAAATCTGCATAGCTGTGCATGCCTCTTGCTCTTTGCTATCAGTCAGTTACCTTAAACTCTGGAAACTGAAAACAAAATAAGAACTTCAGAAAGCTGTGGTCGTCGGCTAATCAAAAGTAAAACAAATTAGTGAAACAAAAAAAAGTGCATGATGCCATAAAAAGAATTAGGCTTAAACAAGCACCAAGTTCAAAGGCTAACAACTCAATTTGGAAGAGAATTAACGAGAACATGCTTACTTTATCCTATTTCTTCAAGTTTTTCCACTTCATGCCTAATCACCATGTATTTGGCACCACTACAACAAATTACATAATTCCCCAATAAATTTGCCGACTAAAAAAACTTTAGTCGGCAAATATTGAATAATTACCGACTAAATATAATTAGTCGGTAGAAATGGTAATCATTCCCGACTAAACAATTTTTAGTCGGAAATTAATTATATTAGACGACTAAAAATAAGTTTAGTCGGCGAATATTAATTTTTAACCAATTTAAAAAATCAATAAATAAAATACATTGTCCCGACAAATTGTTTTAGTCGGAAATTAATTATATTACACGACTAAACATAAGTTTAGTCAGCAAATATTAATTTTCAACCAATTTAAAAAATCAATAAATAAAATACATTTTCCAGACAAATTATTTTAGTCGGAAATTAATTATATTACACGACTAAACAGAAGTTTAGTCGACAAATATTAATTTTTAACCAATTTAAAAAATCAATAAATAAAATACATTTTGCCGACAAATTATTTTAGTCGGAAATTAATTATATTACACGACTAAACATAAGTTTAGTCGGCAAATATTAATTTTTAATCGGAAATTAATTATATTACACGACTAAACAGAAGTTTAGTATGCAAATATTAATTTTTAACCAATTTAAAAAATCAATAAATAAAATACATTTTGCCGACAAATTATTTTAGTCGGAAATTAATTATATTACACGACTAAACATAAGTTTAGTCGGCAAATATTAATTTTTAATCTGAAATTAATTATATTACACGACTAAACAGAAGTTTAGTAGGCAAATATTAATTTTTAACCAATTTAAAAAATCAATAAATAAAATACATTTTCCCGACAAATTATTTTAGTCGGAAATTAATTATATTACACAACTAAACATAAGTTTAGTCGGCAAATATTAATTTTTAACCAATTTAAAAAATCAATAAATAAAATACATTTTCCCGACAAATTATTTTAGTTGGAAATTAATTATATTACACGACTAAACTTATATTTAGTCGACAAATATTAAGTTAAAAAATCAGTAAGTGTCCTTTTTTTTTTCCCTCTTCTTTTCACAAAATTTCAAGAAATGAATATTTGGAATCTATGTGCATTGATTACAATGCAACTTTTCTAATCGAAACTGTTCCAATTTCTTTTCTTCTTAATTCTAAGATTCTTGTAAATTTTTGGCTCAATTGGATTAAGGAAATCCCTTTATCGACACATAAATTCATCAATTAAAAAAAATTTGTTGTCCAATCAAGAGTTTATTCATATGCGGTTAACTTCATATTTTAGGATGAATAATTTAATTCGTATTACGTCAAAGATAGATGGCTTTGATTGCCAAAAAAGATCTCATGTGGGGTTCGATTAGTGCAATATAACACTTAAACGTCTCTGAATACATAAAATGTATTTCGATCATGAGGTCGTCGATGTCAAATAATCTCTGATTTTTGGTGACAGTGCTATAATTGGTAAGACGTGAAATTCTAACGGTTTAGATCGAGCATTAAAAAAAATGACTCGACAGTTACCTTTACAATTTATACTTTTGATTTAATTGATAGTCAACTAAGTCTTACGTTGCATTTGATGTTGCAATAGCTACATGATCGCGAGACAAACATGATAATCGAGACCGTTGATTTTGCTGCACTTGTTAAATTGTTCATTATTGTAAATTTGTGGTTTGATCAGGTTTAGAAAATTCCTTTATGGAGACATGGACTCATTAGGAAAATAGTATATTTCATTCAATAAGTTGTCTAATCAAAAGCGATCTCAACTATAACTCGGTAAGAATGATCTAATCCATAATAAATTAAAGACAGATGGTTTTGATCTTGCAAAAAGATCTCAAGTGTGGCTCAGGTGGTGTGCTATTAGACTCTAATGCTTCTGGAAGCAGTAAAACTATTCCGATCATGTGGTTGTTGATACTGAATGATCTTCAATTTTGGTGACAAATCTATAATCAATAAAACGTGAAATCCTAACGGTTCAGATCAAGCATTATAAATAACATCAATGGTGAAAAAGTATAGAGTTTATATGCAATGGTGGCGTAATTAGAGCTCACTAAATATTTTTTCCCAAATTGTCAAACTGGACAATTGTCGACTAAATTAGGTTTATTAGTCGGACAAATTGTAAATTTTTTTTGCGGGACAATTGAAATTCCACGAAAATTATTGGCGGCAGTCTTTTTCCCTAAACGACATCGTTTAAGGGATAGGTCTCTCTTAACCCTCGTCTTCGTCACTTTGTCCCAGAGTCTCTGAACGGTGAACATAGGTCTCTCTCTCTCTCTCTCTCTCTCTCTCTCTCTCTCTCTCTCTCTCTCTCTCTCTCTCCAACGCCCAACACAGGTCTCTCTCTCTCTCTCTGCCCAACGCCGTCCTCATTGTAGCCGTGTTCTGTCGTCGAACGACAATAGAAATCGAAGCCCAATCTTCGTTATTCAAGGCTGGGGTCGCTCTACTTCTCCTCAACAGGTACAATCCAAGCTCAGTCTTTGTTTTGCATGTGTTGAATATACTAATTATCTACTGATTTGGTTGATTTCTCTCAAAATCTGGGTTTTGCATGTGACTGTTATATGGTGTGAAAAACGTACCACATTGAACCCCCAAATTTATTTTCACATTCAATGTTCTGTTCTGATTTCTGGACCACCTCCCTCTTATATGTTCTGTTACAGAGAGCATTACACTACAACTACCTCACTGTTATGGCATGGCCTGAGCAAAACTCTAGAAAATTAGAGATGGAGGTTTGGAGGATTAGTAGGCCTAAACAGAAAATCCGTTTGTTGAAAGGATGTAGGGGTTTTTTTTGGTGTTGCATGAACACATGGGGAACGTGGATCTGTTTTGGTGTGGGAACGTGGCTATGTTTTCTGTTTAACCTGTTTGTTGCGCGGACAACTTGGTTTAATTGGTTTTGAAAAAGTGGAAAATCTAGGAAATTAAAGAACACGTGGGGTTTTTATTTTATTTTTTGAAAGTGGAAAATCTAGAAAATTAGGGAAGTGGGTGTTTTGGTGTAGTCCTAAATAACAATAATTGGGAAGAGGGTTGAAATTGATAATGGGAACATTTTGGTTGGGATCGATACAACAAGAGAGAGAGAGAGAGAGAGAGAGAGAGAGAGAGAGAGAGAGAGGATGTTGTTTTAAATGTTCTGTTTTGATTTCTGGACATTATGCAAAGCTTGGCTGAGTACATGTGTGACACCTGAGGTTTAGGCAGGGGTTTTGAAGGGTAGGGATTTTTAGAATCTGTAATGGCATTGTGATTGTGGGTGAGGTAATATGTTATTTTTGGAATGGTGCTGAAGCTGATATTGTTGCCATGCTAGATGACCAATGAAGAAATTATTAACGCCTGGGGTCCATTTGCCCATTGAACCCTTAGAGTATCAGTATGAGTAGTGACACATTTACTAGCTGGTCAGAACAAATTGGTGGACTGCAGACATGAGAGGGGTTGTGTTTGATGGGCGGACTGTTTTAGAGAACTTTCAACACCATGTTTGCTCTTTGGAGAAGAGAAAAAATTTTGTCAATAAATTCATAGGCGGCTAAGGATTACAACTTTCCTGACATTATCAGCAGAAATTGAAAGTAAGAAGTTCAACAATGTGTAGTGGATATGCCGAAATGACCTTACAGCTTAAGTGAGACAATCTTTATGTTTGGCTCATGATATGAAAAGAAATTGGAAGAACTAAAACTGAGCAAAGATTGAACAAACCCACATTCATGCAAACGTGAAATCGCATCTCTCATCTCATGTAAATTGGTTCAATTCTGAAAAATGACCAGAGTTTGGGAATACGGAAATTTTTGCAAGCATGAATTTGTTTCAATTGGCACATATTTCTTATCTTTGTGTTGGGTAACTCCTATATGGATCACTATGATATGAGGTTTATTTGATTATTTCAGTCAGGGTTTGCTCAAAACAAAAGTAGTGAATTGTTTTATTGGTTCTGGTTCTTCCACTGTAAGGGAATATTTTAGGAAAGGGATGAGTAATTTGATGCTTGCCTTGAAAACAGTTGTACGAAACTTGTTCTGCCAACTTCAATAACACACTAACAGTCAAACCATATACTTTTAGGGAGCAACATATAATAGGGTAGGGATATACTTATCTAACATGCCAGTAAGATAAGTTTGGTTGTTGATTTTTTGAACAAACTGTGCTCTTGTGAAACAACTCAGTAACTAAGCTATGTTGGTTTTCACAACGCTTTCACTGTCTTATGGTATTTTACCTGGAAATATCCTTAATTATTTTGCTTTCAGTAACTAAGCTATGTTGGGCCCTTAATTATTTTGCTTTGATAGTTCTAAATTTCCTTGAGGTTAGTCTAGTTTACGTTACTCCTGTGTTTTTTTCTTTTCTATCTATATCCTGTCAATCTGTCATGGGGTCCTTTTTGAAGTAAGAGATGAAGAACCTGCTATTTATTCTTTGTTTTCGGAAAATCAACCCTCGCATTTTTGTGAGATAATAATTAGTTATGCGTGGGTTGTTTAATCTGTGCAGAAGCCGATGTGGTGCCATAAGTATTCTGAAGATTCTTGCACTAATAGAGAGTATTACTTTCTAGGAGAATTGCCATACTTAACTGGTGTAGAGTCTCTTTTGTATTCTTTATGTCATTGATGTCACAATTGGTTTGGTTTTGTTTGAACTCTTTGAGTAATGGTTGTTGCCTTGATAGGTGCGTTCTATGACTGTTGGTTACTTTCTGTCATTGCCTTGTTCTGTACTGTCTACTCCGGCACCATTATTTGTTGGTGTTTGTAGGTGCTTAGATTTGAGTTTTTCCATTAGAGTGATACATACCAAATGTAGCTTGTACTCAAATTTGGGTTAATTATTTAGCAAGGGCTGGAGATGCTCTTAGTGAGTCGCTTTTTGTCTATTCTAATATGTACTGGTGTAAAATCTGGGAATTCATTTGAAGATGCAAATTGCATCTGATGAATATGGCTACTTCTCGGGATGTATCTTTATCATTTCGCATCAAATTGCCCTCTATAGCTACCAAACTTTGTTTGTGTCTGGATACGATACTTCATTTATTGTTAGTCATTTTTACTCTTTTCAAATTTTTTTGCATCAAACCGGAAATACCCACCCACCCACACAAACGTATTCACACAGAGAGACAAGTGAAATTGAGGATGAAGATACATTTGCAAAGTTAAAGTTTGCCTTACAATAACTGACATGCAAAATCTGCCATACCATTTCTTCTATTTGCTGCTTTTGCCTATCGACATCTTCCATCTCTATTCCTTTAATATCTACTGTGCCGTCAAATTTAGTTGAGGCTTGGGATTTCAATGCTTTTTTCCTACCGTTTGAACAAACGTTCATTGTCCTGTCCATTTTTCCCCTTCATTTACTTTTGTATTTCTGTGAGAAGTAGCAACCTTTCTTATTCACAGTCAGACAGTCAGTAGTTAAAAAGTTTCACCGGCATTGGAAGGGTGATCCCTCTTCTCTTTTTATGATGTATGTCTGTAATTGCTCTTCTCTTTTGATGATGTCTGTCTGTAATTGCTGAAAAACGATCCTCATTTGTGTTTGTATTTCATCACATGCCATTGTAATACATGCCTTGACTGCAAACTGGGCCAGCTCACGTGGTGTTATTGATCCTGTGACTGGCCAAATACATGACTTGGGAGTCAAGGAACACTGCCACCATTGACAATCTAAAACCATCTTATGATCATCAGATCTTTTTCTCTCTATTTCGGATTGAGACTTCAAACTATGTGACCTTGTTTGTTACTTTGTTGTATACTTCGGCCATGCAGGGAACCGAGAAGACTCTCTCTCTCTCTCTCTCAGTACTGTCGAGCTACTGTAGCTATCTTCGATCCAACAAGTGCGAAGCAACATTCCAGAATCCATTCTCTCTCTGTCTCTCGGAAGGTGAAGAGTTAGTCAGTGAGTCATTGACTACCGAGTACCCCGTGAGTCATTGATTGGAATTCTTCATTTCGATTGATTCAGAGTTCAGACTGCTATCGTTGGGAATATATTAGTCTCAATCTGATAAATGCACATGCGTATGTGCCTGTAAATCTGCATGTGTGTATATAAGTATATTTTTGGTGAATCCGATTTGTTTATACGTTGAGATATGAATCTGTGCCCCCATAGGCTACTTAACTTCTATGTCGTTGATTGGTTCTATTGGCCAAACTCAGTGTGTCTGTTCTGCTTTGCATTATGTGCCTATTTCTTGATGATAGAGATTAGGTCTTCCTACTCAGTGTGTCTGTTCTGCTCTACTCTGTTCTGCTCTGCATTATATGACTGTGATTGACTTGTCAAAAATAAAAAAAGGTGCACTCAAATTGTGAGATTCAGATTTGATTTTAGGTAATAAATGTGTTTGTAACTTTTTCATATAGGAAGTGGTAGAATTAGTTATTTTTGTATTGTTTTCTGTGTGTTGGAATAGTATGTTTTTCTTTTGCTGAATCGAGATATTTCCCATTCTTGTTGCCTTTGTAGCTAAGTCAGAGGTATTCTTTATGTTGAAATTCAGATTTGATTGAATGTTTTAAATGTGTTTGTGTATAAGCGAGAGAAATCTAATTATAGGAAAATGGAAAAGGATGGAGATTTTCTTGCATACAAGTGGGGTCCTTAATGTCTTTTTGTAGGCTGATTTGTTAGAGATTATTTTTTAGACGTTCATTGATACTGAACAGTTCCAGAGGCAAGTCTGACTTTGAAACTAACTTTTAAGAGTTCTTTTGCAGAGTTTTGCTTTCCTTTCCCACTTTTCCCTTTGCTATGTAGTGTTCATTGCAATCCTTTTTGTGGTTGTTTTCCTGCAACTGATTCTGTGGTTATCTTCTTCGTATTGCAGACTTCGTGATCTAAAGCATTCTTGGTGAGGCTTTTCATTCTTGATTCGAGAGGGTTTTCGTATTGCAGAACCGCTGTAAGTGTCCCGCTTCTTTCTTGTAGTAGTAGTTAGTAGCTCGTATTTAGCTTGGTGGATACCTCTAACCTGGTTTTATGCCAAACCTGAGGTGTAACGAAGCCAAGTTAAATATTGAGTTTGTTTTCAGTTAGTATAGTTAGTTTTATTTGATTGCATTGCTTAGCCGAGGTGGTGGCATAACCCCTCGCATATTCTGTTTGCTGAGTTGAGGTGGCGGCCTAGCCCCTCCAGTCTGTTAGTTTGTTAGTCTGTTAACTGTTTATTTGATTGCATTGCATGAACATTAGTTTTTTGCACTATAAGAAACATGTCCTTGGACTAGAAGGCAACCAAAAATTGAATTTGCTGATATATTCACTTGTTGTGGACTGCAATGCATTTAGCTGTGTACTTTGGAAGCTTTATATGTTGAATCATCTGGTGTTTCCTTTGGATTCAAAATGTCTGAATCACCTGTCGGTTCGGGTGCTCATTCAACAAATCCGATTGATGGTTCTGGTCCTTCAATATTGGTACTTTGGAAGCTTTATATTTTTTATAAGCCAATATTGATAATATTTCGGTTGAAAGCTGGTAATTTTGATAAACCAACATTGATAATAGTGGCCAATTTTTTCTAATGCTTCAAAACTGTAATATTTCGGTGCGGGTCGGGTCGGGTCGGGTCGGAACATATTATTCTAATTCCATTCGGTTCGGGGATTACCCGATAACCGAATGGCTCGGAAATGGTTCTATTCTTCCCTCCCCGTTCGGGGATCGGGGCGGATATGGAACAACCTTCGGGTTCGGGGATCGGGTACGGAATACCCATTTTCCGCCCCGAATGCCCCGAATGCCATCCCTAGTATTGCTCACAAATATTACTTTCTACTGCTGTTTGCCACTACTCGTAAGGAATATTTGCCTGATTCTCATGCTCATGTCTACACCATTTTTTTTTGGTTCCTAAGAAAACTAATGATAGATTAAAGATTTGATAGATTAGTGAGCCTAGCTGCCCTTACACAGCAAGTAGCCTTACTTCCTTCACTTACAGCTTGAACTGCACTTGTCCATTCTCCTGCAGCTAGATATTGCATGAGGCACGATAAAGTTCTGTACACATAGGAGCCTACTACAATTCCTCAAGACTGCATATACACACACCATGTAAAATATCAACACTTGTATTTTCTATACTGATTCAGTGCAATATGCTATATGACCATATATACAAAAAGATTTTCCTGAGGTTTCCTGCAAACAACATTTACCGACCAAAGTAGGAGACGTCGGATCAGCCAGAAGAAGCACCACTATAATTGTTCACATCAGGATCTCCAAACCCTGCAAGCAAGGGTCCCTTTCGGTCCATTGCTCAACTTATATCTGTCTCTTGCCTTCTGGAATCTTTTAATGGCTTCCTTACGTACCTTCGTCTTTTTTTCTATTTTACCAAGTGTTTCTTTTATCTTCAACTTCTTCTCTTCAATCTGCCTCGGTATGTCAATGTTGTGTGGAGATGAATAATTTTGGCTTCCCGGTGCAATAACTGCAAAACAAATCGTGGGTTCCCTGAAAGACCGGAAAAAGAAAAAAAATCAGCCGATTATGGAGTAACATTGAGTACAAGGATTTAACAATACCGAAGTAATCATTAAGTTGAAAACCCCACATCCAAATAAGAGACAAGAGCATAAGATTTTTGACGGCTGCTTACATGTCAGAAAATCACACAGAAATTCAATTAATGGCTGATATGATAGGACTTAGGAGTATTAATTTTGGCCTTCAGATCACCATTCTGAATTGGTTTAGCTAATTACACTGACGTGACTGCACAAACACACACCAAAATGATATCATAACTTAAGCTGATTTATCACCTTCTTATTTTCATTAATATATAATATAGTCATATTGAAGGTAGCATGATAAAGATGCACATGCAGAAATTCTTAAATGTATGTGCAAGCAACCCAATCAATCCTTGGGAAGTATAATTAACTACTTGTTCCTAAAGTTCCTGATACATTTCCAACTCTAACTTAATGATGATGCCTAGCATGGCTTTGCCCTTTTCATGTGTTACCTAGCATGGCTTTGCTCTTCCTGTAGAATGATGATGCACATACCGGTGTTTTTATGCTTCGTTATTTATTTCTTTCTATTTTGTGCATATACTTAGGCCATATGTAGTGTTGTAAGAAAAACATAGTAATGTTGTGTAACCTTCAATTAATGTTGTAGGTTAGAAGTAATGGACAAGAGTTGGATGACGATAAGAAATAGGTTGGCAAGTAGAGAGTATATAGGTGCAATCTTTTCTACAATTTGCGAAGGCGAATTTAGGACCACAGCCCGAGATTCGATGTCCATGTAATGAATGTCTAAATGGAAAAAAACATAGCTTTGCAGTTGTTAAGATCCATTTGATACGGAGAGGAATTGACTCTTCTTACAAGACTTGGGTGCACCATGGGGAATCTGTTCCCGCACCTCAAGCATATGATGATGACCATCATGACCCCAATGAAGGTATTGGGGATGAAACTGGAGGGGAGGTCCCTAAGGATGGCAACCAATTGCAAAATATGTTGGAACAGGTCTTTGTTGGTGGCCTTTTGGATGACGATAGCGATGAATTGCCTGCTAATCTTGGGAGGGGCGATGTCCGGAGTTTCGATAAGTTGTTCAATGCTGCTCAACGTAAAATTTATCCTGGATGTGAAAAGACTGTGCTAGCATTCATTGTTGAGATGCTTCATGTTAAAGTCTACAAGAAGATGCCGAATGACACGTTCAATATTATGATGAATACTATTAAAGGGATGCGAGCAGACTATGATGAGGCTATTCCTTGGAACACTTATGAAGCGAAGAAATTCTTAAGGGATTTGGGTTTGGGATATGTGCCTATTCATGCATGTGTAAATGATTGCGCACTCTTTTGGAAGGAGAATGAAAATATGGAAAATTGCCCAAAGTGTAATGAGCCTAGGTACAAGGTGAACGATGGTACGGGTAAAAAGATCCCCCGCAAGATATTGCGGTACTTACCATTGACTCCTAGACTACAAAGGCTATATTGTTGTGAGAAAATAGCTCCTGATATGAGATGGCACAAAGACAAACGTGTAGATGATGATGAATTGCGTCATCCGGCTGATGCTCAGAATGGAAGAACTTCGATGAGCGATTTCCCGATTTTGCTGCCGAACCACGAAATGTGAGGCTCGGGATGGCTACTGATGGTTTCAATCCCTTTGGACACATGAGTCAGTCATATAGTATGTGGCCTGTAATCATGGTGCCTTACAATCTCCCGCCGTGGAAGTGCATGAAAGAACCCTTTTGCTTCATGTCACTGCTTATTCCTGGTCCATCGTCCATTGGAAAAGATATTGATGTTTACTTGCGTCCGTTAGTTGATGAGTTGAAGGAGTTGTGGAAGAATGGTGTACAAACTTATGATGCCTCTACTGGAAAAACTTTTACGATGCGTGCATGTGTGTTTTGGACCATCCACGACTTTCCTGCATATGGGATGATGTCTGGGTGGTCTACAAAGGGTTATTTGGCTTGTCCCATTTGCAATTGTGATTTCTTATCAGTTAAGTTGAGGAGTAAGATTGGATATTTGGGTGCGCGCCGTTGGCTACCTGAGAACAACATTTGGCGAAGGAGCAAGCTCTTTAACGGTAAATTTGAGGATAGGACCAGACCTGTGGAGTTGTCGGGCCAAGAAATATTAGAACAAATTAACTCAGGGACATACGAGCCGTTTGGGAAACATCCAAGTAACAGCAAGAAAAGAAAAAGGGATCAGTTTGAGAAAAATTTGAATTGGGGGAAGAAAAGCATTTTGTTTGAGCTCCCTTACTTTGAGTTTCTCAATCTTCGATGGAATCTCGATGTCATGCACATAGGGAAGAACATATGTGAAAATTTGTTGGGGACATTTTTGGGCCTAGATGGAAAGAACAAGGATACGGAAAAGGCACGAAAGGATTTGGAGGATCAGGAATTACGCAAGGAGTTGCACCTAAAGAGGCGTGCAAATGGGTCATTTGAAAAGCCCCCGGCCATGTACACATTATCAGCGAAAGAGAGAGAAGGCTTTTGCAATTTCTTAAAATCGATCAAGTACCCAGATGGATATGCAGCGAACATCTCTAAATGTGTGAACACTCGTGGTGGCAAGCTATCGGGGCTCAAAAGTCATGATTGTCATGTCCTTTTGCAAAGACTTCTCCCGATTGGTATGCGTGGCTATTTGAACAAGGAAATTGGAACCGCGTTATTTGAGTTCAGTAACTTCTACCAACAGTTGTGCTCAAAAACAGTGAGGAAGAGCGATTTGGATAAACTTCAGGAGAACATTATATTTGCGCTTTGTAAGTTTGAAAAGATTTTCCCTCCCGCTTTCTTTGACGTAATGGTACACTTGGCTATTCACCTGCCTCGCGAGCTTAAACTAGGAGGGCCAATGCAATATCGATGGATGTACCCCATTGAAAGGTATGTATACACATTGGACTAATTGTGTCATTTAGCTATAATCCTAGAACCATAACCTAATACTGTGGTATTTTTTATAGGCTACTTGGAGTTTTGAAAAAATTAGTTGGCAATAAAGCTCGTCCTGAAGGTTCAATTGTGGAGGCTTACGTTTCTAAAGAATGTACAACCTTTTGTTCTATGTATCTCGATGGAATTGAGACAGTGTTTAATCGCCAAGAACGGAATGACGATGGTGGTGAGCATGAAGTCGGGTTAAGGGCTTTCACTCAGCAAATCCGTCCCTTTAGTATAATCCCGAGAGCACCTGATGTACCTGTCGACCAACGTGACATGGCTCATTGGTTTGTCTTGAATAATAGCCCTGAAGTAGAACCATATCTAGAGTACGTATTTACTAGTGTTTCTTTTTTTCCTATATTTGGTTGGGGTTTTATCATCATTCATAATTCTCTATGTTAATTAGGATACACAAGAATTTGTTGGGAAATGGCAATACACTTGACATTGCGAAGAGACAACGCAAAGAGTTTCCTCAGTGGTTCAAACGGCATGTAAGACATACGAAATTGAATTTTCTCACTCGTCACATTAAGACATGTTTATTTATAGTAGCATAATAGTCATTTTTAATGTAGGTGAATGAATTGCGGAACCAAGGGTCTCCAGAAGCAACTAATGAGTTGTGGTCATTGGCCAACGGACCCGGGCCAATAATAAACACATATTCAGGGTGCATTTCTAATGGCGTCCGTTTCCTTACTATTGAACGGGACAACCGACATACAACTAAGAATAGTGGGGTGGTAGTGGAAGGGGAGCACGAAGGCCAAACAATAAACTTTTACGGTTTCTTAACCAAAGTATGGGAAATGGACTATTTATTCGGTCATCGAGTTGTTTTGTTCCAGTGCGAATGGTACAATTCCGGTTGTAGTAGATTTTTTCGGGTTGATGCACATTGCTCAAGTATTGATGTAAGAAGTCGATGGTATAAGGATGACTCATTCGTTTTTCCAAGTCAAGTCCAACAAGTATTCTACATTGCAGATAACAAGTTGGGTGAGCATTGGAAAGTAGTCGAACGAATTCACCGTCGAGGAATCTGGAATGTCCCAGAGACGGATAGTTTTGAAACCAGCGGGTCTCCCAATGAAGTTTTCCAGCAGGAAATAACTAGTGACGTTCCAACAATTGTCGTTGCAGATCCTCCAATCGTATCCTCTTTGCGGAGAAATGATATTGAACCTGCAATTATTAGTGAGGAAGAAGATCATAGCGACGAGTATGAAGAAGACTTAATGGCTGATCTAGACGATGAAGAAGAGGAAGAAAATCATAGTGATTCTGATGATGATTTTGACATAGAAGCTTAATGTAGCAAAATATTTGGTGGTCCTATGATTACCTAAGATTAATTGCCGAACTTAGATTTAGCTACTTTGCTGTTGTATGTGGCCCATTGATTTGTCCACTTCAATTGATTTTGTTCATTTCCTAGCCTTGGGGGGATGTCCCTTGGAAGATCAGATGTAGGTTTGTGTTGGTGGGTACTATCTTTTGTGGTTAGCTAGTCGCGCTGCACTCAAGTTGAGAATTCTAGTGCTGAATTCAAGTAGTGTTTGCTTCTATTTGTTTCTGTTGGTGGTTGGCAGTTGTGATTCTGTGCTAACTGGTTGAGCTGGATTTTAATGATGCTTGTATTTCTTTTTCTGATCTAGAGTTATCTATATCTATGCTTACATATGGGTGACAAAGGTTCAGTGTAATAGACTTCTTGAGCAATATGGTTGTTGATTGTTTATCATATGCTACATACCTCGTAATATAAAGACTGCATTGTTTGTCCTACATATCTCTCATTATAATTCACTTCTTTGATATGCTTGTATGTAAATGGATTGTTTCAAAATTTGACAGATTGCATCATGGCTCCTGGATCAAAAAAGAGCAGTGCATTGTCCAACTCGACTGGCACAAATCGTAACACAGTACCGGTACGAGTTGAAACAACCTCGACTGGCACAAATCGTAACACAGCACAGGTACGAGTTGAAACAACCGCTGCAACACCTTCAGAGATTCTAACATCTACTCCTTTGACGGTTGCATCACCTTCTACCCGTGCTAGTGCTTCAGGTAAATGCACCTGTATCTCTCTCTCTCACCTGTACTTCAGCATTAGGAGTGATTCCAAAAGATGCCATAAATCTAGGTCCAAAATATGTTCTTAGAGGGCCTTGGGGCAACAACTTGTCATGCCAGATGTCTCACCTTTGATTTGCTATGCTTGGCTTAGTATTGGATCTATTCTGTTTCATTGTATTATGGGGGAATGCCCCTTTGTTTCTCTTGTATTCTTGTTTCTTTTTAGTAATAAAATCTTCGTTACCAAAAAAAAAATAAAAAAGTCTAAAATCTTTTTAGTAATATCTTGTTGTCTGTTCTCTATGTAATGCAATGGGAGAATCACCTGACCATATCCTTATCCTATGCAACGTGGCTAGGAGAGTATGGGAAGCTATTTTCTGTACGGACATAAGACACATGACAGTAGAAGTAGTAGTGGTAGTAGACCAGTTCATTTGCCAATGGATGATAGGTCGGCAGCAACAGCAAACTGATGCGTTACAGTAGCTATTAGCAGTAACAGCAGCATCAAACATCAGTAGTAACAAACAGCAGTGACAGACAGTAACCAACAGTAGCAGTAGCAGCCAAATAGCATAGCACACAACCATATATTCCAGCCTATTTGGCTTATTGTAGGGCCATATATTCCAGCCTTCTAAGTACCATTGAGTAATCTGCCTATGGAGGCATCTATTACTATGTGTGAATTTGCCTATTTGGCTTATTGTAGGACCATATATTCCAGCCTTCTAAGTACCATGCAGAACATAGGAGTGTAACAGCAAAGAGTTCCAAACTATTTGGAACCATTTGTATGATAGCTTTGAAGCTCAGATGAAAAGAGCACCAAGGCCTATAGGGTCAAGATCAGAAAGCTATGGTAGTAAAGCCAAAGATTAGAAGCTGTGACAGAAAGGATCTTCACAGTAGGATCTTCACAGTAGCAGATCATTTTTTTCTTTTGAATGGCAGTAGCAGATCATTTTAGGCCATAACCAAAAGAACATCTCACATTAGTAAAACCATTGTAGCAGTAGCAGATTAAAGAGTACGTTGCAACATCGCACCAAAACAGTCACTGCAAATTGAATGCAACCATAGCGACAAGTCTCCTCTTCACCTCTCTTTGTACAATACATCCACCTCCTCCAAATTCTATAGACACTCCCATAATCTTCCCCCAACGCTTCTGTTGACGTACCCTCATCCACCATAACATTCACCCCCCTATATTATAGTCTCCCCTGCTCCCACTCAACCTTTTTACTCTCCCAACATCCCACTTAACTTAAACTAACTATTTAACATTGCATCAAGTAGTTTCATACCAACTTCTATGCTGATATGCAAATTTTTGGCCATAGCAATCTAAGCCACTCGGCCTCTTCTTTAGCACGAATTTCAGAGAAGAACCACTGAACCATAACACAAAACTCAATAGAAAAACTCAAAGATGAAGTTCATCTCCTGTACTTTTGTTTTCATGCCTTTAGTGTAAACTCCATAAACTCCTATTCTTATGCTGTTTTATTTTAATGCTAATCCTGTTATTCACTTCTATTAAAACACAATTTTATGCCTTTAGTTTGATGTATAGTTTCCTGTATATAAGTAGGTTATATTTATGCTTGCAAAAGGCCTATATCCCAACAAAATTAAAAACCGATCAATCCAACGGGCATACACACGTGCCTTGCACGTCAGAAAGTACCTAGTACCACAATACAGAGCTGTCAACCTACTTTAGCTGCTGAGATTAATCGCTAAACACCAGCAAAACAATTCTGATTTGACAGTTGCTGCTACTATCCAGTTCAGTTGCTGCCAATCACCCTCTTTTGCATGTGTTTCCCTCCTATCTATTAGATGGACTTAAAACATGTGGTGTTTGTTATGGTGTTTGTTATGGCCCAATCCGTCCATTTTTCTTTTAGCCCTTGGCTTAGATCCTTGTAGCCACTTGGCTTAGTTCACTTTTCTCAATCTTTGATTTTACAGGTGCACCTTTAGCAAAGCGGCGGCGTGTGCGGGGGCCAACACGTGGAAAAAGAATAAAAAGGATAATTGCCGAGAATAAAGGGGAGAGGATCCCAGTTTACGTGACGCCGGAAATGAGAGCATTTTGTGAAATAAATGCAAACAAGGTGGCGAGTGAACTGGGGACACAAATTAGGTGGGTATGTCCTATTCAGGGATTTTACTCCTCATGGAAAAATGTTGTTGATGAGTACAAACGTGCCATCCTACAAGCTGTCCGGGTAAGAATGTCTACTTTGAATGGTTACCAGCGTAACACCCTCATAATATAAAGACTGCAGATTGCATTCTGTTAATGAATTCTTATCTATATGTTTGTAGGACAAATTTAAAGTCACGGAAAATGACGTTGAGGGCACTGAGTTAATTGAGCAAATTTTTAATGAAAAGGCAAATCTCCTCTACAAAGATTGGAAATGGAGAATGAACGATTTCAATACAAAGACTGTTGACGCTGGCTTAGACGCATATCAGCATCCTTTTCAAGCGATGTCCATAGATGACTGGAAGTACATGATCGATCATGTATTCAAGGATCCAAAACGAGAGGTTAATTGAATACTTATTGTAGTTACATTTTCAACTCTAACTTAATATCTAACAAATGATTTTTTCAGGACCGCAAAACAGCTGGCAAATTAAATAGGGAGAGTGTACCGTATGGTCATACTACGGGCTCTCGATCCTTTGCTGCCGCGATGACTATTGCGGTGAGAGACATTTTGCTCATAGTGATGTAGTTACTTTTGTTCGTAGTGCTGCTATTAATGATGGGTTGTGCCAATTCTGTTATGATTTCTGCCGGTGCTATTTGCTGGATTGTTGACATGCTATGGTTATTTGAATATGCTAGGCTGATCGTGAAAAGCAAAGAATTGCCATTGAGGTAAATGATGATGATGGAAATGGTAATGAGCCAAACAGTAACGAGGGTAATGAGGGAACAAAGAACCTCGATTTATGTGATTTGTTTGAGGCATCACATCGATTGAGAGATACAAATGAATGGATCAATTCAACATGCCAAGAGAAACATGTATGCATTTAATGTTCAATCCTTTACTTTTGTTGTCTGCTTTTTAATTAGTCTATTCCTTATGTCTTTGTTTGTTTTTTTTTCTTTTCCGAAATGATAGGAGATGATGGTGGCAACACGTGACGAGGCAGCTCTTTCTGGCACTCCATTATCAAATGAAGAACTTTCAATAAAGTGCCTCGGGGAGGTGAAGACAAAGAACTACATAAGAGGATTAGGGAATGGGCCAAAGCCATCTATCTATCTTTCCAAATCCAACTCACAGTCAGCAAGCGAGGACCGGCTGCAAAAACTTCAACGTGAGTTGGATTTAATTCGTGAAGAGCAAAGAAGAGAGAGGGAAGAGGAGAAGACGCGAAGGGAGGAGGAACAAAGACGACACGAGGAGGAACAAAGACAACATGAGGAGAAGTATGAGGAGGAGAAAAGGCGGTGGGAGGAGACACAAAGGCGACAAGATGAGGAGCGGTCTACACTTCTAAAAGAGATGGAGGTATTCAAAAGCTTTATGACCCAAATGCAGAATGGTGGACGAGGCAACATGGGAGCAGGGTGATGGTGGCTCAAATATATGGTACGTAGTTTGAGAATATCACTTCTACAATTTCCTGCTATTATGTTTGTGGTACTGCTATGAACTGCATTTTTTCTTGCTGCTTCTGTTTATTTGGTGTATTACAATTGGAATGCTTAAAAAGGTTGAAGCTGGTTGGGTGTTGGTTCCACAACAGTCATTGGACTGCATTCATAAAGCTAGGAAACCAGTTTTGTGACTGTCATGGACTGAATATGCTAGGAAGCGATGCATATCTCTTTCATGTTTTGAGAAATAATACAACCATTGATATCTGAATGTGTAGTTTAGGTTCTGATTAGGTCATGGGATATGAGTCTTACTTCAAAAAACTTCGTTTAGCTTATGGGTATACAAGTTAGAGTTTGAACAGAAATGAATAATGAAGGTTCTTGATGAATTTTTATAACCAGCTTTCCGACCTTGTAATTTTTAAATATTTTTATAGGAGATGCCTCTATATGTCTAATTTATTGTGTAAAATCTCTAGAACTGAATTTAAAACGTGGAAGGAATTAAAAATCATATACTGAACTGCTGTTGCGAAACTCTCAGTGCTGATAGCACCGTCGCACTTCACGGAAACGGCTATAACTCGGCCTAGAAAACTCGAAATCACATTCCGCTTTCTTTGTTGGAAACTAGACACATAGAGCTTCAACTATATGTAAGCCACGTGCCTTAGTTGTGCCTGACTAATAACAGATTTCAGTTTGAAGTTGGCCTAAAATCTGTTTTCTGGAAATCACTAAGTTTTTGGTCTAGTCGGTACCTGTTTAAAAATACTTCCCAAGGTCAGGAAATTCTGAAATTTTGATATGATCTTATATGTGTCCTGGGTTTCTGGTAAAAATCTTGTGGAGAACATGGACCAATAGTATGGTCGTCTTGCGATTTCCTTATTCTTTTGCAATAGCCAACATGGACCAATGTTGTCTGATATTGATCTGCCCTTAACAAAAGCAGCTTGAAATTTGTTGATAATAAGAGGTAGAATGGGCTGAAGTCTGTTAGCTAAGATCTTAGTGATAGTCTTATACAAGACATTGCAACAAGCAATAGGTCTGTAGTCGTTCATTGTGTGGGGGCAGCTAGTCTTAGGAATTAACGTAAGGGCAGCGGCAATAGATTGCCCTTCATAGCTGCTTGTGTTGGTAACCAGATTACCTCCTAGACCTGAAGAGGAACTTCCAAGATCAACAGGCAGCCCTTGCTCTGTTCTATCAACTTCAGAAACCAGATCCTCCATGTTTTGCAAGGTCAAAAATTGGTTAGCACAGGGAACAGCCACCTCAGGCACCTTAGAAGCAACCAGAACCCCTGAACTTTCAGGAACAACACTCATACCAACCTCAGGCCTTCCACTCTTCACAACCCAGACTTTGTTCTTCATTGGAACCTGAGCTCGAACCACAGTATCTACCTGTAACGGAGCCTTAACTTGCTGACTACATTCAGTGTGGCCAAAGACTTTGCAAGATACACATTTCAACGGTCTCCAAGGATATTTAACATTAATCTTGACTAACCTCCCAGATGAAGTAATGAGATCAATGGAATGAGGTAAGACCGATTGAACATCCACTTCCACACAAATTCTTGCATAACTAATCCTGCTAGTAGCTTCAGTCATTCCAGTAGGAAGAACTGGAATGGAAATGAAATAGCCCACATGCCCAAGACTGTGGTACGGTGGGGTAGGCTTCTATAGTTTATAATATAGGAATGTATTAATTTAAGAGAGGAACTAAGTAGAGTGTTATTTTCCTAAATATTGATGTAAAATACATTATCTTCTTTTACACTTGTCCTACTGGAGTTTCATTTTTTTGCTTCTTTGCATTTTTTTTTCTCTCTAGCCTAAATATTGAGGGAAGGAAGAAAAACTTTGGGATAGCTAAACTCAATGTTTTGGAACATGTGTACCATTTTTTTGAACGAGCATTCCAAAACCTAAACAGGGTCACTTTCAGCCACTGAGAACAAAAGTGACGGGGAGAGACTATTGTACAGCCTGGCCATTTATGACAGAAGTTTAATATGGCGGTGAAGCACATCATGGAATTAGTACCCAAACGAAAGACAGTTCTAAAGCTATATGGTTTGCTTAAATGTGTCAGGTGTATTGACCGAAATTGTGTTTTTTTCTTCTCCTATTTTTATTATATGGTGGAAGGGGCCAGGAGTTGACAGAAGTGTATTTAGGATGCACTTTTGCCCTATGAAAGAGGATTGAGAAAATTTACTGAGAGAGAATGCATGGTTTACAACCATCTTTCTTTCTCCGAGTGATCTGAAACTGGATTTGAGGTAGAATACTGCCAAAGTGTTCTTGTAATTATTTTTCTTCTTCTTCTTCTTTCTTTTTTAACAGTGAAGGTCAATAATATAACAAATGGAAGAATGTGTGGTCATCCATTTTCATACCATGGGCAAGAGTTAACAGGGAGAGGATAAACTCCACTAGATTATATGTCGAAGCAAAAACTCTACTGGATTGTGTAATCTGTTACCGGAAAACATCTTCAACTGATAATTCTTTATTTGTCCTAGAATATGTTTACAGTTAATATGGAAACTTAGAAAATAATATCGTTGCAATAATGCCTTTATTTATGCACATCTATCCTAAGCTAAATACTTTGAAATTCAATAATTTGTGCCTATACTTGATCAAGGTAAGATTATATACATACAGGCACAGATCTTCATTCTTACCACAAAAATCTGCATTTCCCACTATTACAAACACCCTAGGTTATATGACAACAGTTGCCCTAGCCCAAGCCCTAGTTTTGGAGGAAATGGCCAACACCAGGGCTGTTACCTGGGCTGTAGGTCTGAAGTCATCAACATGAGCTGGAGATGGTGGTGGTAGAGACTTGTCTACACCCTGACTTTGTGCTGTTGGTTGCATTGGAGCCATCTGTCCAATCTCTTTTGTATATTGTGTTCTATTTGAATTCTCTCCATGCAAATTACTATTCTTGTCAGCAGTCTTCTTTAGTTCTGCTTTGAAGATCATACCACAAGATATTTGCTTTGGGAATGCATTTTCTCCTAGTTACTTCAGATTCCTTCCTTCACTAGACCGAGTGCACATGAGCAAAATTGATATGAATAAAAAGCTAGCAACTGCAAACTTAATTTGGGCCATATTTTATGTATCTATGAATATGTATATATATGTTTTTCAATATGTATGTATAGAGAGAGAGAGAGAGAGAGAGGTGAAAGAGTGAGATGCCTGACTCCTCTGTCTATTTGGGTATTTAAGGAGCTGAAAGACCCATACTCGGCTTAGGTCCTCAACAATCAGAGATTCTGTGATAGAAAATTTGGGGTGGTGTAATACTTTTCTATTTGTCTATGATAGTGCATCTAGCACATATGGGAATCTTCTTTCGATAGTTTGTTTGCATACCCCTTGCAATCATTGATTTGTTTCCTTTCATTTTTACCCCGCTTAAAACTATACAGGAAAGTTCCAGTGAGAAATAGGGATATGTAATACTGTGTTAGGTAAATTATAGCCATCCAAGTTGTATAGACTTCTTAATCCTGATGGCTGCAACTGGGCTGTGATTGTGGATGGTTGGTTGTACCATTGTACAAGGTTACAGTATAATATCATGTGATGGAGAATGTCATTGTATGCTATTGCAGACCGGTAAATTCTATATAATATGGGCACAAATAATGGAGATATGTCAAAGCAACCAAGTAATAATGATGTAAAGTAGTTCAAACAAATACATCAAAACCTTAATTTCCCCAAGCCATGAAAATATATCAAAAGCCCTATTTTGCCAAGGAATGAGAAGGCCTAAAGTACCTGAAATAAGGAATAAATGCCCTGATTTTAACAGCCAAGATACATAATATACTTAACTTAGATTTCAACTCAAGATCAAAGCTTATATTTTGAACAATACCCAATACTGAATCCATCAAGAAGCCCTTAAAATATTTATGAAGGTAAGTACCTATATCTCTATATCTAGAGAGAGAAACCAAGGAGCCTTGGAGGTGAGTGGGCGGTCGTTGCAGTGCAGCGGTCGGTGGTGCGACAGTGTCTGTGAGGGTGCGACAGTGCAAAGTGCCTAAGCCATCCTTCTCTTCAAAAGTGTGGCTGTATTTTCCCAGGAAATGACTGTTTGAAGCTGGTTAAAAAGTGGAAATTTAATGAGGTATTTTGGGAGAATTTTTTATGGAGAAAGTTATGTACTTGGGGAGAAATATTTAACTGAAGCAGCGTTAATCTTGCTGCTGCTTTTTTCTTTTTTCCCCCTGGTGGTGTCCACCAAACAATATGCTCATCAGTGAAATTCCCAGTGTCTTGAACTCCATGAGATTGCATTTCTGCAGCCATTGTAATGTTAACTAGCTAGAACTCTTTGCCATTAAATCAACTAGAAGAACATAATTTGGCCTCAAGTGTAGCATTGCAGTTGCTCACTCACCGTTCAGTATAGAAAACAACTTACTTGGGTTTCCGGATAACAGGCTAAAAATTCAAGGCGCCAGGAATCAATCTCTTCAAAGAGTCGCCTATATTCCTCAAGTGTGACTTATGAGCTCTCCCAAAGATGTGCACCCTGTTTTCTGATGATGTATCTATAATTTGAGTCCTTCTAGGGGAGGTTTTGCCTCTATGTTCTCAGTCTCTGCTATGCACCGGAATATGAGTGGACTGTGAGATGGATTGAAGTCTTATCTCTGCAAATGACAAAATATTCGGCTGCTATGTTGTTAAATGGCATTTAGTATGAAATTTCACTATATATGCTAGCTCCATCTGTTTTTCATCCTGCAGCGTTTTAAATAAGCTAGGAGTTGGATGTAACTCCACATTATGGGCCAAAAATGGCTTCACCATGACTTGAAATCATGTTACTCATTTGTAGGCTGAGCTTTTACTATTGCAACAAGTGGTGGTAACTGATGCGTCTTGTCAACGTGGAGTTCTAGCAATTGGATCTTAATATAGTTAACAGATTTCCAATCAAGCCTTCATCTGGTTTATAGAGGAACAGTCAAGATACAAGAAGGAAGCTCCTGGTTGTTAGAGCCTCACCGAGGTAACTTGATGGATATCTTGTCTCTATAGAACCTTGATTGCATAGGATCTCTCTTTGTTGTTGCTAATTTAAAATTATGTCTATTGCATGGCAGCATGAATTGATGGTCAGGAAGTAGTTTTTTTGTTTTCTTGCCGTTCGAAAAATAAAAAGGAAGTAGTTTTCTTGCATTCAAAGAAAGCTTCTTTTATGTCTCAATTTCAGAAGTAAAAGAAGTTGGTGCTTTGTAATATTATCTGTAGTTGATTGCTTAGCAAAAAAAATATTATCTGTAGTTGATTCTAAGCACTGGCAGATCCAGCCAAGGACCAGAGGGGGTACGTGACCCCCCTCCCCCGCCCTGGATTTCAGTCTACCTCCACTTGTAGCCTTATAGTAGAAGAATCTTCCATTTAACCCCTGTAGAACAATATAGAATTACAGTGCTACTTAAGTTTCAACCATAAATTCTTTAAGACTTCCTCTTAGCATTCTAAAGTTATTCAAATAGCCCCAAACCTTAAATCTTTCCTCTCGTGGCTATGATACTCTCTCTCTCTCTCTCTCTCTCTCCCCACAATAGATTAGTTCCCAATTGCACTAGCAAGATAACTAAGGCCCTCCTCAGTCCAGTACTGAAGAGGAACATTATGCAGTTGAATCCACAGAGGCAATTTGCAATGTAAGTTATGTAACTATAAAAAATTAGTTATGGATCTTGCGAAGTTACATGCTATTAATTTTAGGACAAGCCATTCTTACTTCTTTTCTTACTTCAGTGATCATTTTGTGGCTTGAAATGCTAGGATTTTCTCTAGGATAGCAAATGACATCTGTTGCCCTTGCTCAAGTAGTCAAGTGTATTGAGAATGCCAAGAGGGAAAGATTCAGTACTTGGCAGAATGTGAAAAAGAACCAGTTCAACCAATCCCCATGTCATCTTGGAACATCCTGTCACAACCCTGACCTGCCCCTTGAGGTCTTAATCATGACAAATGCCAGTGATTTCTCACTAAGGCCAAATCACAAATCAAATATCACTTAAACAAGTGATAATCAAAAGGGTCTAAAACATAACAGCGGAAGCAAAAGACGACTTTTATTAATAACAAACCAAAGTCTTACATAGGTATTACAAACTAAAAGGTAAACCTCCCAGAGCTGTGCTTACTTACAAACTCAAAAGCTAAACAAACCATGTGCGAAGCTAAGTGACCATGAAGCATAACTTCCTTTCTACAAGCTTCCAAATACACAACATATCTCAAAAGTAAACACACCACCGCACTACGCGTCACTTCCTGAAAGGTGGAAAAGAAAATCCATAAGCCAAAGCTCGTATCCGGAGAGTATCCGAGAGTATCGGTATCTGATACGGATACGATACGCGATACGGAGGCCAAAATAGAGTATCCGTGCTTCATAGACTGTAGGGAAAATAAAAGAATTTGGTTCGGAATGTCCGAGCGAGCAACTTCCATAATTTCTTTTGGTCTTATGAAAGGAATGACAACTCCCATAACAAATGATTATCCTTCTTTTGATTTTTTACTTTTGATGCTTTAGTTCCTGCAATTCTAAAAATTAGAAGTCCTGGGGCATCTTAATGCACCTTTGATTATATTTTGAAGAGTGAACCCATGCTGAAAACCTTAGTACCAATATAAACAGTTCGAATGTTTTGGAAAAAACGAGGCCTTTAAGTAGCTCATGAAATTGAAGAATGTACTACATGTATCACACAGATACCACGAGTTTCCAAACCCGTCTAATAGTTGGTAGTCACACCTACGATTGTAGAAGTATATTATATCTGAGACTACAATTTTGGCTAAATCTGGCAACAGCTATAATGCAAGTCAAATAACACATGCACCTTTTGATTACGACTCTCTTGGGTGGCCCTATCCAAAGTCACTGTGATGAAAGAACCCTTCTAGAACATTTCTAGAAGAGAAGGGTGTAATATACCGATACATGGTTGTTACTTAATGCTTTCCATGGTATGTGGATGTTCTCTCTTTTTGAATATGCACGTATCCTACACGTCCAATACTCCGACTTACGGAATTTGGTCAAATCATAATTTCCCTTTTCATATAATTGGGATCCGTATTCATGATCCAACATCCACTAGAGAAGAACGATAACAAATCGCTTCTAATTGTTGATTCTGCAATTAGCTTCTATCTATGTGAAAAAGAACCAGTTCAACCGATCCCCATGTCAAGATAATTTTCCGTTTTGGCTTGTAATTAGTTTGTATCTACTTATGTTAATACTTTGAGCAATGGGATACACTAGTTCATAAATACTAATGGTGGATTGTTTTTTTCTTTTCTTTTTTTACAGATTGACGCTTAACGGAGTATCCTGCAGTTATACTTTTGGTTATTGACTATGAAGATCAAAGTTGGATTTCGGTTGTAAACATGCAATTAGGTTATCCATTTGTCGAGGTTGAACTTTTTAGTATTTTGCAATCTAGGGATTTTGATACATTTTGTTATTGAGCTTGGTTTTTTTTTTTTAATATCCCCCTTGTGGTTGATGTGTCGTTATTTTGCGTTTTAGGAATTTGGATACAAGTTGTTTTCTAAGTATTTGGTGGACACTTCTATTTATGGAATTCTGGATTTATTTCTTGGAATTTTATTTTTTTATTAAATACATTATGTTGCAATTTTGTGGATGTAATGAAAATGGAGGGAAAATAAAATTTACAGGATCGCTCAAATATACAGGGAATGAATGGAGAAAAAATTTGTAGAAAATTATGCGATATTGACCAATTGGTACGGACAATAAGTACATTTCCCGACTAAAATTTGGTCGCCAAAAGGGTATTCATTTGTTGAATTGAACACACATTTCCCGACTAAATATTTAGTCGGCAAAATATGGACACAAATTCCCCGACTAAATATGTAGTCGGCAAACAGATAACACATTCCCCGACTAAAAATTTAGTCGACCAATAGGTAACACATTCCCCGACTAAACAATTAGTCGGTAAATAGGTAGCACATTTTCCGGCTAAATATTTAGTCGGACAATAGGGTAAACCTTCCCCGACTAAACAACTTTCCCCGACTAAACTGTTTTTAGTCGGCAAACACCTTTTCCGACCTTCTTCCGCCGACTAACTTGCCGACCAAAATTTTTAGTCGGGGAAGGCTTTTGCCGACTAAAATCCCTACAATTGCCGACTAAACAGTTAGTCGGGAAAGGTGTTTTTTCTTGTAGTGCACTGATTTTTCAGCTCATAAATGGATGTTTCAAATGGTATAATTCCAAAGATCATAGAATGGGCACCCAGCTAGGACGGATCTTATAACTGATTATACACACTACACCAACATATTTGAATTGATGCATATACTATCACCTGACAAGTTTACACTACTCTAACACCCTTTGAATCACTAATCCATCCTGCAACCCAAAAAAGATAATAACATGAATGGACGAAACAAAAGACAAGAACAAGTAAACAATGAAACTTAGATGTACCACAAACACTTACACTCATCGTCAACGTCGTCGTCATCATCACTCAACCTAACATCTTGTGAAGACCTAATAAAATAAAACAACAATTAAGATGTATTCCGTGTATAAAAAATGAAATTCATAGTACAAATTAACATCCACTTACATGCTCATAAGCTTTGGACAATTCCTTTTGTCATGCGATAGCCCCGTTAACCCACAACCATTACATTTCCTCCTCTTCTTGACGGCCTTCTCTTTTCCTCCTTTCAAACGTTTACCACAACCCTTTGCCCTAACTTGAAGTGGTTCTTTCAAACTATGTTGGTTTCCGAGAGAAGAAGGCACTTGGATATGACTCATTGAAGGCACTTGGATATGACTCATTGAACCATCTTGGCGAGAACTCCTCATCAATGCAATCTTCTTTTGACTAGCTTCCAAAGCTTCTCGCACAACTTCACTTTCTTCTTCATCTAATACAGCATCATCGATAACTGTACAAGCAAGTTTGAAGAGCCCTTGTCGCCTCACAAGAAGTGAACTGTTACATATTTCTTTCACTACACTACCTAAGTCATCCATCACCCTGCATACTTTTACTGTCTTCGTCCACCTCTGCAAGATGTACTCAGTAGGGAGTTCCGTAATGTGCATTCTAAACAAGTATGCCAACAGGTGCCGACAAGGAATTCCATCGAATTCAAACATCTTATAGCTACAACTGACACGGTTCAATGACTTGTCCACCGAAATCTCACGAATTCTCGCACCTTCCATTTCTTCTCTCTAAACATTCCACAAACACCGATGTTCATTCTCACGTATGAACGTAACCACATACGTATTAATTTAAAAGATTTCCTCTTGAAACCTCTCAAATATGCTCCGTGTATATATTTCGCTCATTTTCTTTTCCATTGCCCACGAGGTTTTCAAGAGAGGCTTCTCATTTACACCTTTATGGTCCAAATCCAATTCATTATGTCGGACTTTGGCAAGTGCCCTATTGAATCGCGTCACAAAATCCATCATTGAATTTTCTTTGGACACATACCTCTTGAAAAACGAATGAGAAATTTTAGCCCGTTGACTACTAGTCATGTGGGCAGAAAACATGTGGTTCGTATATGCGGGAACCCATCTATCATGAATTTCATACATGTCCTGCAACCATTTATTAGTAGACAACTTAGAGTTTCCTACAATAGTTGCCCATCTTGCATCGAACTCTCCAGGTGTTTCAGAATGCCATATACAATTCTTTAACTCATCATAATGTTCCTTAAATGACAGTGCACCCAATTTTTCTAAAAATTTGCTCACAATGTGCCAAATACAATATCGATGAAACGTATTTGAAAGAGCAAAAGCAATTGCTCTTGTCATCGCCAGATCTTGATCAGTGATGATCATTTTGGGTGGTCCACCTGGCATTGCTTTTAACCATTCATTGAAAAACCACACAAACGAATCAGTTTTTTGGTCACTCAAGAACGCACACCCAAGAAGTGTTGTCTGCCTATGGTGGTTAACCCCCAATATAGGTGTAAATATCAAGGAATATTTGTTTGTGTAGTACGTAGTATCAAACACTACCACGTCCCCAAAATATTGATATGACTTTCTAGAGGTCGCATCCACCCAAAAATAATGAGTCATTCTATCCTTGTCATCTCTCTCGAATGTGAACCTAAATCCCGGATTCTTTTGTTGTTCCATCTCGAAATGCTCATACAATATGTTCGCGTCATGACCATGTACTACATTCTTCCTATCTCTTTTATCATTGTAAAGATCTCGTGGTAAAAATCCAACATTTTCAATACCCCCTGCTTGCAACTCAAAAATACTCATTTGTTGGCAAGTTGGCACATTAGCAGCAGATAATTGTTGCGTTAAAGCTTTTTGTGCGGCTAATACTCGGCGATGAGATTTTAATAAATGCACCTTTCTTGGCGTTGTAAGCTCATGGTTATGACCCTCGACAATTTTTGATACAACAAACATTTCACCTTTTCTCACAACAGCAAGTTCTGCACCACAACGTTCTCTAGTTAAACCCCGACGCCGTTTAGTGGCCTTAGAATTTCTCATCTCCCCTTCTTTAATACAAACGTACTCCTTCCTCATTACTTTACCATTCTCACCCAACCTACTAGAATTGATTCGGACACTAAATCCAGCTTGTCTAGCATATTCGCTGTAAAATTCCCAAACATCGTCTAATTTGAGAAATTCTTGGTCAATTTTCGGTATCACTTCATTTTTAACTTGATGAGTATAAATTTCTTGACAAGAATTCACAGATGATTGACACGGTTGGGATGGTGACGGTGATACTGCTATGTCATCCAAAGATTGCATTCTAAAAATCAAAATAGAAAATAATTACTAACATGCAAACAAACATTTACAACAAATACCAGTCTACGTGTCTCCCTTTATGATATAATATGCAACCAATTTTTGAGAAAGGGAGAGAGATACCTCGGTGGTGGTGCTCGAAACAAGGGGGTTGGATCAACATTGGTTCGATCTTGTTCTTCCATTTTATCAGATTGTGAGCTACTTATGGGTAACCTACAAATGTCAACCAATGGCAAACATTATCTCAAAGATTACGGACAAAAAAATCAGCACAAGTCACACACGAAAACCAGTCCAAATAATCGTTTTGTTTCCAAAAAAATCAGCTTGTTCTCCAAGTAATCGTTCTATGTTATTTACGCCCCAAATCGGATATCATAGATACAAGCCCCAAATCGAATATCATAGATACAAAGATACAAGCCCAATATACTGTTAGGGTTTCGAAAATCAGTAGAAAGCCCCAAAAAAACTACCACTGCAGCTCAAGAGGAAGGATCCTCTGATCAAAGGGTTTCGAAAACCACACCAAAAAATCACAGAGAACGAGAACAAGAGAGCAAGAACGAGAGAGATACCTTAGTGCTAATCGTAGCTCTGATGTTCATCGCCTTCGATCTCGGCTTTGGTTCTTCGTATGTCGCCTCCTCTCTCTGTTATCCTCTCTGTGGCTTGAACTTTCTCAATCACAGAAATTAGGGGAAAAAATCAGTTATTGTAACAACTCCGATTTTCAGTAAATAAAAATCTCGTTGTTTATTCGATAATCCTTTTATTCTTCCTTAGAGCCCTTGTTAATCCTTTCGATCCCTCTTAGAAACCCTAGATCGTCCTCAATAATCCGTCAGCATTAGATTCGATGTTTACAAATAGATTTCCGTCACCAAGTGACCCGGTCATTCTTCTAGGAGACGAGCATACTTATCTAACGTCTTATACTTCCTAATATCGTATTTAAGTATTAGAAATTTAGTTACCCTTGACTAGAAATCCAACTAGACTAACTAGGATGTGTTTCCAACTAGCTAATTAGCCTAACCTAAGTACCATTGACTTAGTTACCTCTCCCTAGCCATCTAGAACCATTGGTCAACAGAAGTAACCATGGCATGCCAAAAGTAGAACACATGGCCTAAGTAATCATCACCCTTAAAGCAAAGTTACTTTCTAGAAAGTCACTTTTAGAAAGTTACTTTACCCTTTTTACTTTTTACCTTTTTGCCTTTTTCTTACTCTTTCCATATATAGACCTATATTTATATTAGGACCTAACCAAGTAGGGGAGAGAGAGAGAGAGAGAGAGAGAGGCCGAGAGAGAGAGAAAAGGGGAGAGAGTGAGGAAGATCTCACTTTAGCAAGAAGGTCTCACTTTAGCCAACCAAAGTACCAACCTTTTGTGATCTCCTTTGATCTTTTGCCAAGCCAACTCACCCTAGCCTACCAAAGTGCCAACTAGCCTTGCCACTTGTCCCTCCTTTTATGACTAAGCCCTTAAAGTTAACCTAGAACCTAACCTAAATTTGGAAAGCATGCTTGACATGCTTTAAGCATGATTTGACAAGACAATGGGAGAGAGAGGGAGAGAGATTTCGGCCAAGGAGAGAGAGAGAGGGAGGGAGAGAGTGTGAGGTATGTGCTTGTGTGTTGGGCACCTCACCAAGCTACAAGCTTAGCTTTAAGCCTAAAGCTCCATGTGTCACCATTCTAGTCCTTCCAAAGATCCTATCCTTCATGCCAACCAATTCTAGACAAGACAAGACCTTAAGCCTTCCATGATAACCTAGGATTTTAGCCCTAAGCCTAAAAAGTTGGAGATGACAAGGCCTTGGCATGCTTGCCATGCTTAAAAAGCTTGATTTGACAAGTCAATGGAGCAAATCCATGGGAGAGATAGAGAGAGAGAGGGCCAGCCAAGAGGGAGGAGAGAGAGCCAAACCTTTGCCTATAAATAGCACCCCATTCTCACCATTCAACTCACACCTTTCATTCCACAACTTCTCTCTCTAGAAAGCATAATGTTCTTGCTTGTTTCTTGTTGTTCTTGAAAGTTCTTCCTAGCTTGTTCTTGAAGAGCCACCACCAAACCACTTCCAAAACCACCCTTAGATCTTTAAAGTAGTCTAGTCTAGTTCTTAAAGTTGTTTCTAGGAAGAGAACATCCATCTCTCTTCCTTTCGAAGCAATCCGGAGTCGTTACGCCGCCGATCCACCAAAACCGACGACCAATCCCTTAGATCGACCTACCGCCAAGAAGAACGGTAGAATTTTCCGTCCCCGCTATTCCTAAATATACGTAGATTAATCTCTACTCATTTCCCTAAGTATATATAATTGTATGAACACGTAGATTTCCACGTCTACTTCCTTGAATATACTTTTGAAACGTAGTATTATCTTTATACGTTTGATGAAAATGATACCTTAGTGCATATTGATTAATGAGCTTATTTTCAATAAACATATGTTGTTTTGAACTTCTTTTAAAGATATGAATTTATCGCTTAGTTCAATTATAAGGATGGTGATAAACTTGTTGTGTGATTGCTTGACTACTTGTTGTTGATGAAGCATAAGTGGTTTACCACTCCAAAGGTGTCCGTCCATGTGGCACTATGCTTTAGTTTGTGTGCTAAATGTTTGAATATGATTAGAATGAGCATGCTAAGTAATATAGAGTTGAAAGATCTTGTTAAATAAATTCCAAGAAGTCAATACTTACTGCCGCGGAGTCTATGCATGATTACGAGACACAGAAACAAGAAATATAGAAACATGACACTTAGGGTGTGTTAAACAAGGTGTGTTTTGAAAACCGCAATGTGGCCGGACTTGCCCGTTGTGTGGGGTGTGTGCGTGCGTAAATATTTTTGAAATTACATAATGACCAGTGTACGAGTCATTATGTATGTGTGTGTGTGTGCCAATGGGAACCCGGTGCGGCAGAACCATTGTGAGGATACTCGGGAACCCGGAACGGCAGAACCGAGGTTGGGTGTGTAGCTTGGTTATCCGTGGAGAGGAGCCAATGCAAAGTTTTTGTGTGCCAATGGGAACCCGGTGCGGGGGAACCATTGTGAGGATACTCGGGAACCCGGAACGGCAGAACCGAGGTTGGGTGTGTTAAAATGTGATTTTCAGAATGATAATTGGGTAAAAGAAGTGAAATTGTGACACGGTCTACGAAACGCTGCGTAGGAGAAACTCTGATGACACAGACACTTACGATAGCTAGGAAAATGGATATGTTATTGTTAAGTACGTATGACTTTTACTGTGTAGATATCATTATCTGTATGACTGCTTATTTGTAAGTTAGCGGGTATGGATTTCTCTATTGAGCGTTATAGCTCACGGTGTTACCTTTGGTGACCCTGACATATTATATTGGTGGCGACGCCGGTATAATGTGTCAGACCTCATAGACGAACAGGGGGAACTCTACACTTTGGAAGCCTTTGGAGCCGAAGAACTGGCAAGAATGGAAGAACAAGAAGAGTAGTCGATAGGAACCCTAGTACCCTACCCTTATTGAATAAAAGTACTTTTGTAAGGATTATGATGTAATAATGAGCTTGACTCTATTTACCTTTCAATGAAATTACCCTTTTTAACATACCCGAATTTGGGGGCGTTACAGTTATTGTTTCGAAAATCAAAGAAAACGAGAGAGAGAAAGAATGAGACAGAGAGAGGGAGAGACCTTAGCTTGGGTCGTCGTTCGTCGTTCGTCATCCTCAATCTCAGCTTGGGTCGTCGTTCGTCGTCTTCAATCTCAGCTTTGGTCGTTCGTATCAGAAATTAGGGAAAAAATCAGTTATTGTTTCGAACGAGAGAGAGAGGGAGAGACCTTACCTTAGCTTGGGTCGTCGTTCGTCATCTTTAATCTCAGCTTGGGTCGTTCGGATCTTGGTCGCCTCCTTTTCTCTTTCTCTTTCTCTCTCTCACTCTCTGGCGGGAACGAAGAATTGGGGGTGTACGCAGTGAAAGCCCCATTTTTCCCCCTTTTGTTCCTTGTTATTTCCCCAGCCATGGATCTCAGATCCAACGGCTCAGACAAAAATCCGGACCATAATAAAATCCGGGCAACCGGATATGAAAAGAACTGTATATATATATATATCGGGGCAGTAATGTACATCTAAATTTTGTTTTCCAAATCTCAATCCCATAGTTCCTGATCAAATTTTGATGATCCGAGCCGCTCAATGTGTGCAGAACGTAATTTTAAGGGTATTAATGGGAAATCGGAAAAAAAACATATCAAGAAGTGCTTGTTTTGAGCAGTTTTTAATTGAACCGTTCATAAAATCTGAACTAAAAATTGCTCAGATCAAGCCCTTTCCGGTCATTTTTTTTGCTGATTTCTCACAATTACCCCTAAAACCACGTTCTGATCACATTGAGCAGCTCAGATCATTAAAATTTGATTGGGAACTATGAGATGTTTTCATAGATGTCCCCGGAACCGCCCCGTATATAATATATATATATATATATATATATAGTTATAATTTGACGCAGCGGAATTAACAAGAAAGATTAGTTGCTTACTAATCAAACGATTGATAAACTCGAGTCTACGAGAGAAAGAGACAAAATCTGAATAATATTGATAAAAGCTGCATAATTGTTAGGTTACAAATCCTTATATAGGTCCGAAATCCTAAAAATAAAAGTCCCAAAATTTGGGGCTTTTCCTAAAATCGAAAAGGGGAAAGAAAAACAGGATTTTCCCAAAAAGAACCAACTAAGGGGAACTTCCTGGCCGGTCCTCCTTGGGTGAAGAATAGCCCACTAGGTGCCCAAAGAGCCCATAGCCCATTAGGTCCTCTTCATTATTTTGTTGACAAAAATACCCCTCGCAAAAAAAAAGGCGATTGGAGAGAGATAAATATACCACCACCACCACCAAGCCCACCCCCCCCCCCCCCATGTCGCCGCCACCACCGCCGCCACCACGTTGCCACCACCACTCCACCATCACCACCACAACATCGCCACCGCCACCACAATGACCACCACCACGCTGCCACAACCACCACTCCACCATCACCGCCATCACAATAACCACCACCACCATAATTAACAGTATTAATTTTTATCTAAATTCATACCACAATTAACAGTGTTAATTTAGGAATTAACACTGTTAATTGTGGTGGTGGTGGTGGCAGCGGCGGCATAATGGTGGTCATTGTGGTGGTGATGGTAGAGTGGTGGTTGTGGTCATTGTGGTGGCAGTGATAGTAGTGGCGGCGGCGTTGTGGTGGTGGTGGTGGTGGTAGCGTGATGGCGGTGGCGGTGGCGTTGGTTGTGGTGGTGGTGGTGATAATGATGGTGTAGGAATTGTATGGGTTCATTTATTTTTAAAACGGGGGTAAAAATGTAAAATAGACTCCACAGGATCTATTAGGAATTGCACTTTATAGAAAAATGATCTAGTGGGCTATGAAATTGAAAATAGGACCGGCCTAGAATTATCTCATCGGATAATTTGCAATTAAATAGCGTTTGGGCTTCTGAGGCTTCAACTCGTCCAATTAATCGTGAAATTGGGCATCTACATATTCTACATCATAATTGGACAAGGAATTCATCCATCCAGTGCGTTGTACTAGTAAAATAAGCCACATATAGTTGTGTTTTCCTAGTTTGTATTGACTATTGAGTTTTTAAATAAGGGAAATTTATATAAATGGTCCTCCTAATTTCATCCGAGTCTCATTTTTGTCTTCCAAGTATCAATTGCAACTCTTTTGACATTCAAGTTTGATTTTGTACCAAATTGGTCCAATTTATAATTTCTGTCAACCAAACTGAACGGAAAAAATCAGATTGATGTCAGTTTGGATGTCGCAGTTTGTATTAAGATTGGTTCAATTGATAACGTATGCCCTTAATCTGATTTTTTCCGTCCAGTTTGGTTGACAGACGTTATCAATTGGACCAACTTGATACGAAAATCAAAGTTGGAGGTCAAATGAGTTACAATTGATACTTGAAGAACGAAAATGAGACTCGGGTAAAATAGGAGGACCATTTCTATAAATTTCCCTTTAAATAAATATTGAGCTATGTAGTCCCGCTACTTTTTCTAATTGCATGTCATCTTTGATCTTATATTTTTCCTCTGTTAGTTTGTTTTGTGCTGATTCAAGTTAACTAGTAGATATACTTGAGCTATTATTTTTTTTGAAGTTGAAATTTTACGAATGAGGTTGGCCTTCAAGAGGTTAGAGAGACAAAACTGGCGAGCCGTGCCTTCAAGCACGTGTATGCACTAGTCTTATACAAAAGGCATCAAAGTAAAATTGGCCTCACTAATCAAATGCATTATTCGGATAAAAAAAAATCAAATGCATTATTGACGGTTATAAAATTTATCATTAAAAGAGTACTTTACTGTGTTGGATTAGACGGGATTAGTAAGGAGATGGGATTAATAATACCGAGTGTAATCCCAAGTGGGTGTTTGATTGTGTAAGGATTAAATCATGGGATTGTGATTACCAATCCCAACCCTTTGTTTGATTGGAACACCAAGGGATAGGATACAAATTACATTTTCCAATTATACCCATGGGTGAAAACCTGGTCTATGGAATTGCATGGAAGACCAGCTCACGAATTTGCAATTTTTGAACAGTTTGCTAATAAAAGGTGTGAAATAGGAGGAGAGCGTGGACTTACAGCTACATCTTTGCAGACACCATTCTCAAAGCCAATTCCTCCAATCCATCTGATAACGCTTATGCCACCAAAATGAACAAATGCGCTGCGCAGCCCCGTTCGGCTAAATAAGCCAAGTGGCTTATTTTTTTGTCCTTATTCAAATTTTTTTCGTATCACTTGGCTTATCATCAATTTTTTGGGCATTATTGCATCCTCATGACAAGAGGAATATAAAAAGTAAAAATTTTTGATCCAAATCCATTTTTTTTAATAAAGACGAAAATAAGCCAATAAGCCAATTTTTCGTCTTTATTAAAAAAAATTGGATTTGGATCAAAAAAATTTACTTTTTAGATTCCTCTTGTCATGAGAATGCAATAATCCCCAAAAAAATGATGATAAGCCAAGTAATACGAAAAAAATTTGAATAAGGACAAAAAAATAAACCACTTGGCTTATTTAGTTGAACGGGGATCGTCGTGGTTGGTTTTTTATTTTTCCCCAATGATCATGGAGAGATAAGAATCAACAATAGATTTCTATAGGTGAAGCAATACCACAGCAGAAACAACAAAGCAATACCAGAGCAGTAGTAATAGAGGGTATTATTGGTAATGAGTTAAAAAACCATGGGCAAGGTGGTCATTTTGCATGAGGGAGCTTGGGACAGGTTACTAATACCTAGTACCCCATGGTATTAGTAATCCGGGAACAGTGTGGGATTAGTAATCCCATCCTCTTCTCAATCCTATCCCTAGCTTGACAACCAAACAAAGAGTTAGGAAGCCAATGGGATTGCTAATCCTATTCCAAGGCCTAATACACTTATCAAACATGGTCTGAGACCCTGTATTCAGCCAGGAAGTCCCACATCGGTGGGTTTACTAAAGTTGAAATAGTATATAAGTGATTCCGACCAGCTAATGTTTAATTTGAGATTAACTCTTTGAGCCACGTGGTTAGGTGAATGGTTAGCAGGTCAGCAGAGATAAGTGCCACATGATGGCCACTAGGAGAAGGTTGCTGGGCTAATGCACATAAGGTGGGTAGATTGTGAGACCCCATATTCAACTAGAAAGACCCACATCGGTGGCTTTACTAAAGTTGAAATAGTATATAAGTGATTCCGATCAATTACTATATAACTTGAGGTTAACTTTTTTGAGTCACGTGGTTAGGCGAATAGTTAGCAGGTCAGCTGGGGCAGGTCGTTACTTTTGCTATCTCACTTCACAATTTGAAGAACGTGTTTTTTTTAGTGCATTGTACGATCAAATTTTGTACTTTTTTTTATACCTTAAATATGTACTCCAACACATTCTTGAAATACAAAAATAGGATTTGGGGTTTGAGGGATGCTACTTCTTTTTTTTTTTTACAGAAAGCCTACTAGCACAACAAATCTGTGCACAGATCGTGCACAGATTTTTATGTGGGGCCTACTATGGGTCCCACACAAGTGATCCGAGCACTTATAGGTATCGGATTGAGCTAATTTTTTCGCGAAGGCCCTTGAAAAAATATTTTAAAAATAATTAACGGATCGGATTATTTTTTTGGGACTCTTAGTGGGCCCCACAATGCAATCTATGCACAGATATGTTGTGCCAGTAGCAAGGTTCTTTTTTTTATTATCGGTGTATTTAAGGGATTCTGCTCATATATATGTCAAATTTAAAAATTAGAGAATCTAAAGGGTGAGTGGTATTTGAGGGGTCCAGTAAGATTAAAAAGTGATAGTTTAAGGGGTAGATTGTTGCGTTTATTAGTTTAAGGTGGTAAAGTGATAAAAAAAAGAAAAGAAAAGATTGATAGTTCAAGAGGGCGTATTGTAAATTTTACTCTAGAAAGTAAGAAAACTATTTGACGAAATGCACATATGATTATTAAATGTTTTGGGAATTGATATTCACACCTTTTTTTTTTATCCACACTCTCTTTTTTATTTTTTAGTGTTGAAAGTGTATTTATTTATTTTTTTGCTACAAGACAAAAAAAGAATATGAATAACAAAAAATGAGTGTAAATATCAATTCCCATTCTTTTGTTGAGAAGTATACAACTATTTTATTCTAGTCGTTTTTGTTGAAAACAAAAAAAGTCGTCTGGACTTGAAGGTCCTTCCTTCCTTCTTCTTTTTTTTTCTTTTTTATCAAACTGGCATAGATAAAAGCAAGGTCCTTCTGTCTACCACCATATCACTCTCCACAAGGATTTCTTTTTCTATTAGACTGAAGTTTACCAAAATAACCTCGGATGACACTTCAATCTTCATAGCGTATACAT
The DNA here is from genome assembly GCA_018127125.1 of Rhododendron griersonianum. Lineage (NCBI taxonomy): Eukaryota > Viridiplantae > Streptophyta > Magnoliopsida > Ericales > Ericaceae > Rhododendron > Rhododendron griersonianum. The sequence goes on along the minus strand of CM030788.1, from coordinate 37,888,320 downwards.
GGTAGTATTCCCCTTTCGTAGGAGGGTTGTGTCCCGAATTTTGTCTTGTTTGCGTCGATTTTCTCATCTTATATCGGCGAGCTTTATATCTGTGAGCTAGGTAATAAATCAAGGAGCGCATAAGTTTATTCAAACACTGAGACATCAATAAAATTTCTAAGATTGGAATTTCTTACGAAGAGTCCTTAATTATGATATCGTGTTACATGAATAGCGCCCATGTTACGAGGGATCTATCATATCAAAATCAAACTCGATAATAATTTAAACAAAATTATTCATTTTGTTAGGCTGGTTAAATCAACTCATGCAAAAGCCCTACAATGTGAGCATATTCCCTATTCATTTTCATTCCATCCTCAAAGTTACGGTTCAAATTCTTTTAAGACGTGTCATCCTAGGTATTGAAATTGAGCAGCTGCGAGATTATGAGAATCTCATTTTTTGTTGTTGAGAATTTGTGTTACTCCAAAATCTACCTAAACTTTGCTTTGAAATTTTGAGAATTTCTTTCATTTTTTAGGTTCTCAGAATCTGTAGATTCTAAAAATCAGTTATGTAGAATTTTTGACAAACATTCTAACCTAACTTCTACTATAATATAAAAATCTGTCAAAATAATTTTTCGCAAACACCCACATTGTTCTAGTACCGATAAGTGCCTAATTGACTTTCATTAGTGTAAATAACATCTATATAGCTTCGCCCCTGCTTACAACTGCTCATGCACTTGCATGATGTGACTTATGGTGTTTTGGCTTAACAATTCATTATTGGTTTGTCTTCAAAAAAGAAGTCTAAAAAAACTAAAAGTTATAATTAAAACCTTAAAAAGTTCATCAAATATGAAAAAATATATATTAAGATTGACGGATTTTGAATTATTATTGCCTTTTTTAATTTTTTACTAATCCAAAAAAACTAACGCAAAATTGATAGGGGTAAAAAAATTGAGGCGAACAAATAATTTTTACAAATTATCCAAGGAAAAGCTCAGAAAGTCTTTTTTCTTAGATATTTTAAAATATGTTTGTGTAAAAATCACAATTTTTCAATTTTTGTCGTTGACACAAACCAATAATACATAAAAATTTGGTATAAAACTAACAAACGTGAGTTATGGTCCACAACTTGGTGTGTGAAAACACCCCTATAAGTCAAAACAAAAACTCAGTACACAACAATTCGATCACAACTAAAAAACACCTCCCATAATCTCTCGCATGCATGTGAGGCCCACACCGGATTGAGCCGTTCGTGCTGAGATGGAGGACCAGGTCAACCGCACTACACGGTATAGTACGGTGGGTGCCCTACAGCCTCTCCCATTCCCTTCCGTTGTTGTGTACGTTTTTTTTTTTTTATCCGCCCGTTGTTGTGTACGTAGTTGGTAGAAACCTCCACAGCATGCGGGCATCCCACGGCTCGAAACCTGAATCCCTGATCAATGTTCCCAAAAGGGTCATTTTCGTCATTGTGCTATCCCCTTCCCCCCGTGCCACTTTTCTCTTTAAACCATGTCCGTGAGCTGCAGCTTTTCAGATATCCAAATCTCCACTTACTCTCTCTCTCTAAAAACCCCTCAATCATATGAGAGAGATTCTGAATCTCCAACAAATTCCCACAACTCCCATGTCCGCTCACCAACAATAATGCTCTGCTTTCCACTGATATTCCCATCAAAATGTCACCCTCCATTACCATCTTCGTTTTCCTTTTGCTACTACTCATTTCAACCACGACCCAGCTCGACTCAACCTTAAATCTCAGTAACAAAAGCTCAAACCCCAGCAACGGACTCGAGAAAACAAAATCCAGAGCTGGGTTCGTGATTATAAACGGAAACGAGACGATTCTTAGCGAGAACAGAACGTTCGAGCTGGGTTTTTTCAATCCTCATGGCGATGATGAACCCAGATGGTACCTGGGCATTTGGTACTGTTAGCATAATATTTCCTAATTATCATGAAATCTAGGTTTTATTATGCTTCATATTTAGTCTTGGTTTCTTTATTATGCATGTTTCTTGGTTGGTTTAGGTTTATTAGTCACTTGAAGCTTTTATAAATGCATGCTAGGGTTACGTTTTAGATACAATTAAGGATAAGGATACATTAATGAAAACTAGCTTCTTGTCGATCCACTTTTCTTAACAGGTACGCTTCGATTCCTACGCCGACCTACGTTTGGGTCGCAAACAGGGGAGCTCCGGCGAGGAACTTATCTTCTGCGGCGGCGGTGATTACGGCCGACGGCGAGCTGGCGGTGGAGCTTGGTGGTGGGGAAGTCGTGTGGACGACGGGGAATGCGGCGGCTGTGGAGGCAGTGGAGGCGAGGCTGTTGGAGGAAGGGAATCTGGTGTTGGTCGGCGGCGACGGAGGGGTCGTGTGGCGGAGCTTTGATTTTCCGGCGGACACGTGGCTGCCGGGGATGAATTTGACGGGGGATAGGTTTCTGACGAGTTGGAGGGGGTTTGGTGATCCGGGGGTGGGAAAGTATTCTCTGAGGTTGAAGCCGCCGGAGTACGGTGAGGTGGAGCTCGTGTTTGATGGAACGGAGTCGTATTGGTCGACTGGGAAGTGGACGGGGAGTGCGTTTGCCGGTGTCCCGGAAATGACCATACCCTACATTTACAGGTATTGGATTTTCTGCCAAACTGTTTTTGTTTGTGCCAAAACTGTTGTGCATAGAACCTTTGTACCATGTGTAAGATATGAGGCTTTTATACACTAGAGTTTTGACGCAAACAAAAGCAGTTTTGGCATTATCATTTCCCTTCAACTACTCGTAAATTTTAACTAAGCATTGTACTACTGGTTGACGAATTCTCTCCAGAACCTCGTGCTCTCAATTCTCGTTTTACGCTTCTGTTCTCAATTTTGAATTTCGCAAATTTTAGTAGCAGGAGATGTTACGACTAACAAATAATTCGCGTTTAGGCTCGTGCTCCCACTCATATTTATGTACATGCATTATGTGACATAGTTCCTGATGCAGGGAGGCGTGTCGAAATAGAAGAACGCGCAACAAGGACAATCACGAATAAGTATGAACTAGAGGTACTCCCTCTACGAACACACAATAATGAGAAAACTCTCAATTTTCATTAATTCATTCAATAAACAACTCTCTTAGCCCGAAGGCTTATAACTTATTATATAGGAAAAAATCCTAACCCTAATTGATTCGTCCGAAAAGGAAGCAGAATCAATTAATTAACAAAAATTACCAAAAACTAAAAATTCTACTCCGTACTTTGACTAGGAAATCAAATACTAGAAAGAAATATATGGTTGCCAAAACAAGAGGCAACTAAAATGGAATTTCCTAACAAAATAATAAACTCAAAATAATGCGTAATTAATTTATATTCTTCATATTTCTGTTCTGCATCATTCTCCCCGTCTTGAAGAAACTCGTCCTCGAGTTTATATAGTTGAGTATGCCGAATCTTGTCTGCATCAAGCTTGTATTTCAAATTGATTTTTTCAAACCCAAACTCCAAAGAGGAATCTTCGAAAGTTAAAGGATCAATTTTCAATATTAGGCTGGAAACTTATGATGTGTTGCTCCCAAAGTCTTCAACGATTTCCCAAAAAGGATCGACAAATTCGTTCCTCCAGTCAACAACTACTAAATTACACGCAAAATAATCTTCTGATAGTTCGTTGCCCACAGTATATGACTTGGGCAATAAGTTTCCACCTTCGCACAACACGGTCCCCACAACCTTACCAACCCTACCCTTCTCAGCAATATAATTTTTGTTGAAATATTTTTTTATTTTCTGCTTTTGTAATTTCTTCCACCGGTTCTTCATCAAAAACTGATGGTTTATTCCAATCCACTACTGGATCTAGAATAATATTTGATGTGAATGGCCATTCGATGGTAGCTTCATCCACTTTTGTCCTCCCCCTTGACTGATGGTTATCAGCCAAAGGTTTGGTGATAGAAACGTCATTCGACACCTCCTCCTCTTTCGGAAACCGAGGTTGAATCGAACGACGGCGAGGTGGGTTCCCCCCAACAGCCATGACAGCCGTATGATCGGTTAGGACGCCAATCGCATCCATCACACGCTGCTCAAGTTGTTGGAACCTCTCCTCCATTCGTGCTTCTCGTGCAGCTTTACTTCGATTATACACATCTTTGGCAACAGCATAACGACCATAAGGAACTCCTTGTCGCGCCATGATCCGGAATCGAGCGCAAGCTCCGATACCAACTGATGCAGCGCAGCCTCCTTTTACGAAACTATTTGCAAGAAGAGATCATGAACTTGCTTATGTTAAAGATTCTCTCTTTAAAACATAAACACAAATAGGTATGAACTAGAGGTACTCCCTCTTCGAACACACGATAATGAGAAAACTCTCAATTTTCATTAATTCATTCAATAAACAACTCCCTTAGCCCGAAGGCTTGTAACTTATTATATAGGAAAAAATCCTAACCCTAATTGATTCGTCCGAAAAGGAAGCAGAATCAATTAATTAACAAAAATTACCAAAAACTAAAAATTCTACTCCGTACTTTGACTAGGAAATCAAATACTAGAAAGAAATATATGGTTGCTAAAACAAGAGGTAACTAAAATGGAATTTCCTAACAAAATAATAAACTCAAAATAATGCGTAATTAATTTATATTCTTCATATTTCTGTTCTGCATCAGTTCTCCCCGTTTTGAAGAAACTCGTCCTTGAGTTTATATAATTGAGTATGCCGAACCTTGTCTGCATCAAGCTTGTATTTCAAATTGATTTTTTTTTCAACAATTCATTAGATATCGATGAGTTCTTGTAATTTATGAAAAAAGTTTGAATTTTTTATTGAAAGAAATGCATTATTTTTTAGTCCTCGTTTTGCGGACCGGACAAATATTATGGGACGGAGGGAGTATAATGGTATAAAAGATCTGATTCCACACATGTGCCAAGCCAAAGTTTAAGATTTGGCATTAATAGTGAAGATTTTCTCTTTAGTTTTTGGGCCAAATGCAAAGATAAATTTTGACCATGTCATTCTTGGTACTACATTTGACAATTGTCAAATTTGCCACACCACCTTCATAGTGTGGAAAAGATGGTTGCAGGGGGGAGGTGGTTATGCTGAAGTAGCAATGTATTAGTGGAGCAATTCTGTTATTTTTTCGTAAAATGAAATTAAAATGCTTTGACAATGCCATTTTGGTTCAACGGATGGACTGATCTGGTAGATTACTAATCAGCAACCCATTTATTAGAAGATTAAATTGAAAGAAATAGTTGGAATTTTGTTATATTTGTCTTCACATATAGTTTCTTATAAACAGATTCCACTTCACCAATCCGTTCAAACCCACGGCATCGTTCGGGTACACGGAAACTTCGCTGGAGAGCGGCGTCCGGCCTCCGCTAACCCGGTTCCATCTGGACACCTCTGGCCAACTCCGGCAGTACACGTGGTCGCCGCAGGCGGAGAATTGGAACATGTTCTGGTCTCAGCCGGAGAATCTTTGTACAGTGTATGGGCACTGTGGAAATTTTGGCTTTTGTAATGCTAGATTGTTGACTCCTTGTAATTGCATTGCTAATTTTCAGCCGGTTGATAGCGGTGCATGGGACTCCGGTGACTTCTCCAGCGGTTGTTGCCCCCAAGATGCCGCCAAATGCAGCAGCGATGATGGGTTTCAGGAGGTTGGGGTGGTGAGCTTTGACGGAGCCGTTAGCGAGTCGTTTTCAGGGGGTAGGAGTGAGTGTGATAGCACATGTTTAAGTAACTGTTCTTGTGTTGGTTTGATTCACAATTCGAGGACTAATTTGTGTAAAGCCCTATTTGGGTCTCTCTTGAATCTGAAAAACTTGACATCTGATTCCACCAATGACGATATATTGTACATTAGGGTTCCAAAAGAAGGTGTAACAAAGAAGAAAAAGAAAAGAACAATGATTCTGATCGGAAAGATTGGTGGGATTGTAGTAGTGATTTCTGCTGTTATGGTAGTTGTAGCATTGTTGTTTTTAAGACGGATAAGGATTAAGAGAGTGAAAAGAGAAAAGGAAGAAGAGGATGCAGTTTTTCTGGTCACAAATTTGAAGGTATTTTCCTACGAAGAGCTTCATGCCGCCACTAGGGGGTTTTCAGAGAAACTAGGGCATGGCGGATTTGGTGCGGTTTTCCTGGGCAAATTACCGGGTAGTTCTTCATCTGTGGCGGTCAAGAGACTCGAAAGGCCAGGCGGGGCGGAGAGAGAATTCCGGGCAGAGGTGTGCACAATTGGGAATATCCAGCATGTGAATTTGGTAAGGCTAAGAGGGTTTTGTTCAGAAAATTCCCATAGGCTCTTGGTTTATGATTACATGCCAAAAGGTCCTTTAAGTATGTACTTGAAGAGGAATGAGCAGAATTTGAGTTGGGATGTTAGGTTTAGGATTGCAGTTGGGACAGCAAGAGCCATTGCATATTTACATGAGGGGTGTAGGGATTGTATCATACATTGTGATATTAAGCCTGAGAATATTCTACTAAGTGAAGATTTTTCACCCAAAGTATCAGATTTCGGACTAGCGAAGCTTGTTGGAAGAGATATTAGTGGGGTTTTGGCTACAATGAGGGGCACGTGGGGTTACGTCGCGCCTGAGTGGATCTCTGGTGTGGCGATTACTGCAAAAGCAGATGTGTATAGCTATGGAATGACCTTGTTAGAATTGATAGGTGGGCGGCGTAATGTGGTGAGGCCGCTGTCGGGTGGTGGAGGAGGTGGTGGTGGAGAGGGGGAGAAGTGGTTTTTTCCACCTTGGGCGGCTAAGAGGATAATTGAGGGAGATGTGGCGGCGGTGGTGGATGAGAGGCTTGTTGCAGGCGGGTATGATGTGGTGGAGGCGGAGCGGGTAGGATTGGTGGCAGTTTGGTGCATACAAGATGAGGAGGGGAGAAGGCCTACAATGGGAATGGTGGTGAAAATGTTGGAAGGCGTGGTGGAAGTCGGTGTCCCACCACCGCCTAAGCTGCTTCAAGCGCTGGTTTCCGGTGAGTCGTTTCATGGGGTTGGGTCTGATTCTGGTACTGGGGAATCGGACAGAGGAAATTCGGTGGATTCTCACAATCATTCTTCAACTGCAGAGTAAATTCTGTCTTTCCAATTAACATTTAGCTAACAAGTTTGGTCAGGTAATCGACTAAAGCACATTGCATACAACTTTTTGTTTGTTCAATTTCAATAGATTCCTGCTATTTTTTTGCTACTCTTTTGCACTGAAATCCTTGCAATGTGAATCAGCACTTGAAATCCTTGCAATGTGAATCATTGGGCAGATATGGTATGGTTGGAATGTGAACATTTCTATGATCCGAAAATGCCGTGTACGTTTCTTTTCCTTTTCCTTCGCACTTGTGAACATTTTTTGTTGGTGGTTTTGTATGTTTGCTTGTATGAAGGATCTTTTGATCTTGAACCATGTGGAATTGTTGAACTTCATCAATCAGGCATTCAAATGTGGTGCCTAAATACCAAATATCTAACAAATTCAGAACCGCAACGGTGCAACCACCTATTAAAAGATCAGATAATTTCCGATTGGGGGTCCTTTCCCAATGACTCCCCATGTTTTGCTGCTCTACCGTTCTTTGATAGCTGTTTCATCTTCATTGCAACTTTTATGGGGGCATGCCTAGTGCATGAAGCTTCCGCATATGTAGGGTCTAGGAAAGGATAGATGTATATACACGTCACAGCCTTACCTGCAAGTAGATAGATTGTTTCTGAATCATTATTGCAACTGGTAGGCATACACGAGGTTTTTTCTCGAATATAAGCTCTTACGAAACTTAATCAATAAAAAGGTGTAACAAATACTAGTACAAACCTTAGCATAGAGGTTAGCCTGCCCTTTCCAATAAAGAATTTTGAAACATCTGTCCTGTCCTGTCTTCCAGTTCAGCATTACAGGAAAGGGCCGGGCTTTCATCCATTCATTAGTTCAATACTCGAAGACCATCCGATAGCTAGACGTCTTGAATGAGCTCAGATTGAAATACTTCAGAGAACCTCCTAGCCCAATGAGGATGGCGAATCACTTAGTTGTTTGATGGTTGGTTGTTGCAGTGGTGGACAACATTAAGTTTCATCTTTGCTGGCACATCTTTGGCTATGAGTCTCTGTCACGTGCTGAAACTAAGATCGGATATCGGCCTGCTCTTCCCCTGGTAAAACCAACTCAGCCCCCTTCATTAACTATATGCTTTGATTTGGATAAATTTGAATTGAGACAAGCTACTAAGCAATTATCATCCTCCTTCACAAAAGTCTTGTTTGTTGATTTCTTGCCTTCAATAGAGTGTTCCCATGCATCTCTTCCGGTTGGACTCTATTCCATTCCGACTTCTTTTGCCCTGTTGACTGGTTATTTTGAGATCTTAGGATCATCGACTTTGTTACATAGATTAGGGAACATGTTGTTGGGTGCAGGTATGTGTCTATTGTTTCCGTTTATACATGTTTCCAAATATACAGAGCACTTTTCTTCACAGTTGATCGGTGTTTAAAGGATGGCATAGATCTTTCAATCTTTTCGCATACTTTGTTGGATGAACATTAGCCGCATATATCGAACACATCTCATGCCCTTGTCATCCTGTTCTTGCACACACTGAAAGAGTCCTTGCAATATAGATCATCGATCCCCCTTGTCTGTCCCGCTTCACTATACCACACTTCTAGTGCTGACTCGTCGCCTCTATTTGAAATTGCGTACAAATTCAGTTAGCAGTGCTTTCACATGGCTATTAATTTTAGATTACAGCAACGGTGCCCCGAAGCCTCTACTTTGAAGGTCATTCAACATTAAATTACTGAGACTGAGATGACAAAAGCCCCATAATACAAACCTTTGTATTGAGATGGCTATTCTTTTCACATTACAGACACGGTTCATGTATGTTTATCTCTTAGAAGTAGGATTGGATGGCTGTTCCAAAATGTGCTTATTTCTGACTCAATTTGGATATTGCCAAAGTCTTTCAGTTATGATTGAGACTTTCATTCCGCGAGATGAGCCTATAGACCCACAGGAGTGCCTGAGGAGAGGGTTGTAAATCAATCTTAGAACTAACCTCCTCTTCTCCGTCAGCTCACTGTGTTTCATCTATGGCAACTCTCCCCTTCCCATTACAATCGCGCAAAATGACGCTGTAACGAATTTGGATCCTCTCTCTGTCCTCCATGGATAACGGACGCTGCCTTACCGCCACTTCCCCAAACCTGAACCTTGTTGCATTCCGCCATAAGATCTCCTAAAATCGCGTTTTACATTGCAATAGTGTAATTAAGTCATCATAACAAGTTAAGAACTAAGAAGTAATGAAGTGCGAAATTGAAGTTTCACCAACTATTTTCCCAACCTTTTGTGAACCCTCGTTGCCAATTTATGGACTCCAGTCTGATTCTTACCAGTATAAAATTAGAAACAACCCGTCTGACCATTTCAAGGATGTGAGAATATTTGAACAAGGTTTGGGTGGGGTGCGCCAGGCTAAGGTAGTAGTGCAACACTGAGGCAACACACGAAAAACCCCAGCAGTAGTGCAACACCAAGGTGATACTCGAAAGACCCTAGCTACTATAATGAATCTTTCTCTTTAAAAAAATAGCTACTATAATGAATCTCTCTTTAAAAAATAATTTAATATTATATGAGTCGATGATGACCCACGTATTACGGTATTAGATATATTTAACTAATAAGAACAAAACTAATAAGAACTAGGTATATTTAGGGAATTAAATAGATACTACACTTGATTTTCGCCAAAAGGCCTAGAAAGGTATGCCTTACCCAACTGCTTACCCAAAGGTATGCCTTACCCAAAGCACCCATCATTTTTATACTACATTCTCTCTCTCTTTCTTCCCCTTCTCAATGTGGGACAGAACGTAAACTCTCACACCCTCACTACGCAGCCTTCTAAATTACCGGTCTTTCTCTGGCTTGGAACTGATGCACTTTCTGAGATTTCAAACTCGTATTTTGGAATTTCAAGAAGAGAGAGAGAGAGAGAGAGAGAGAGAGAGAGAGAGAGAGAGAGAGAGAGAGAGAGAGAGAGGGAGGGAGATGTTGTAAAGCAATTCTTTTTGGTTGGACTCATAGGGATATGAACCAAGGGCGGAGCTATGAGCTATGTTGGGCCCGGGCCTCATAGCTCCGCCCGGTCCCGAGCCCCCGAATTTTAAAATATTTATTTTGTATATACCTTATTTTGTGTATAATTTTCGTTTAATTTAATAGAACACCGGTTATTTTACATTTTCATTTATCAAATTTTTTTTCATAAATAAAAGATAAGCACGTAACTGTTGAAGTAGCTTAAAGAAAAAACAAAATGATTGGTATACTTTAACTGCATTAGGCTATAATCATTTCAATGTACAAATGTAATGTATTGGAAAACAAAAATTTTATAATATATAAGTATACGTTAAGATAAAAAGTACTCCCTCCCATCTCTTTTTAAGTGTTCAGTTTCGTAACTCCAATTTATTAAGGAGACATCATTATTATATTTTTCACATCAACTTTTACCTCAACTTTTCTTATTTAACCTCTATGGAGATATCATCATTACACTTTTACTCATTAACTTTTTAAAATAAAATCTACTTTTAGAGGCAAAATAAAAAATGTATCAATTTTTACCCACTAACTTTACAAAATAGATTAACTTGGGTCATCTTCCCCCATCTTCTGTTGGCTTGGGTCTGGTATATTTGTTGTGGATTTGGAGAATGCAAAACGACTTTGTGTTTGTTGGGATCAAATGGATGACGGATGCGGTAAACGGAAAAGTGCTAGGAGATTATCATGAGTTTATGGAGGCCAATACGAAACCACCTTCCTCTTCTCTGCGATCTATTCCAGCTGAACGGAGTATATGGGGATGGCCTGACTTTAACATGGTGAAAATAAATGTAGATACAACAGTGTCCAAAGCATTAAATGTAAGTGGTACGGGTGCCATAGCTCGAGAAGTAGATGGCAAGGTAATTGGAATTTCTCTCAATATTCATAAGGGGATTACTTCCCCTAGGGTTGATGAAGCTCTTGCTATTAGAGACGGTTTGAACTTGGGTATTACTATGAGGCTGACAAAGGTTATTATAGAACCAGATTCGGAGTCGGTTGTTCGAAGCTGCCTTGCGAGAATAGAACCACCGTCTGACATTGGTATATTGGTGCAAGGCAACAAAATTCTTAGAGATTCATTTATGGTTTGTGTGTTTAAGTTTGTTAAACGTGATTGTAATCTAGCTGCACATTATTGTGCTAAGATGGCTCTTTCGAGTGGTTCGTTCGGCTTGTGGACAGCCTCTTTACCCCCATGGGGTTCCTCACTCTCTGATGTTTAGGCTTTTGCTTTCAGATGAATTACACTATTCCCTTTTTGACAAAAAAAAAAAAAATTTTACAAAATGAATATTTATTAAAGGGACAGCCCAAAATGAAATACTGGACTCTAAAAAAGGGACAGAGGGAGTATATGTCTATTAAGCAGGCCCTCCCGGGTTAAAATTCTGGCTCCGCAACTGGTATGAACCTAATCTGTGAAACAGACAGTTTTAGATTTTTCTTTTTCCACTATGAAAAGAAAAAATGAACAAAAAAAATTAAAAAAACAGCAATCCCACATAATACTAGCAAGTAGTTATAACTTAGGGTATGTTTGGTTCAATGGAATCAAAGTTGGAATGAAATGGTTATTCCAATAGCATACTTATTCCCATGTTTATTCCAATGACATACTTATTCCTATGTTGGTTCACCATTAAATAATGGAATGACGTTTGTAGAGACCTGTAAAATTTTTCTATTTTCTTTAATCGTTTAATATGTAAAAGATCGCATTTATATGAAATACGATGTTTTTTAATGAGATTATACGAATATGCCTACCGTTGTGTATTAGACAGTCGGTGAATAGTTGAACTTTGAGTTTTGGGGTTGAAATGACGTGTGGAGGTGGTGTGGAAGTGTTGGTAGTAATAGGGGTTTGATTCGATGAACGTTGGCAAAATTTCATATCTGTCCGTGATGTATAGGTACAGCTTTTTCCGGTACAGGTACATCGCGACCAGAAACTGTGCAATGTTGAAATTTCTGGGTAGATGTACAGGTACTGTAATTACCCGATACCGGTACATTAAGCAAAATTTCTGATATTTCCAGCACGCGATTCAGACACTATAAATAGATCCCTTTTGTTATTTTCTCACTCCTAAACTTCGAACCAAGCCCTAAAATCGCCCCTCTCCCTTCTCTCTTCAATCTCTCACTCAAATCCTTGGTTTTGCACATTAAACACCTCAAAATCTTCAAGATCTATGGATTGTTCATCCTAATTTCATCCGGAATCAAGGTTATTGCACTCAAAGAGGTAAGAACTCCATCATTTTCGGATTTCTCTCTCTCTCCTCTCAATCACTTGTTGAATCTCACTTATTTCTCTTGATCTTGGGAAATCTTGGACCTAGGTCTCGTATTATAACTCGGGAGAAGTTAGATCTTGGTGTTTCAAGCTTGGGTTACTTAGGGTTTTGCTCAAAACCCATTGTGGTATGGATTTCTTACTCTCGTTATGTGTTTGTGTGATGTTTATGTACCTAGATCGTGCTTTGTTTCGTGCTTGAGGTTGGATTTTGTGCTTCTATCGAATCTGGAAATTTCTTCCCGTTTTTGGGTTTTAGCCCAACTTTGAACGGCCATAACTCCTTCATCCGATGTCCGTTTTATGCAAATTTTGTGTCGATTCGAAGGTCTTGAAGTTAGCTTTCGTTTGCCGCCGGAATCACCTTAGAACTCTTAGTACACTGAAAGTTATGGCCATTCGAGTAGAGGTGTGTCAGTCTACCAATGTCTGTCGGCTATTCTAAGTTGTTTTCGTTCCGTGCTATGACTCCCTACATGATTAGAATATGTTTAAGTCACTCTCGAGTATGTTTGCTTGTGACCTGTTGGCTCGTTGTTCGATCGTGTCTTTTAGCACTCGTTTAAGTAATTAGGATCGTTGGTTGGAGAACATACCACGGGGTTGATAGGAGTACCATGGATAACAAGGGGTAATGCGGTGGTGTATCGTGGAGTCTTTGTGGGTCGGTACGTGGCATAGGACGTCGTGAAAGATCTAGAGGGATAACGCGAACTTAAGCTATGTGTCTATGTACTATGGAGCGTGTTTTATTAGTTTGAAATCCATTGAACATTAATAAATGATAGCATGTGAAAATTGGGAAACGTTGTCTTTTGAATATGGATTGGTATTGCACGTGTGTATATGAGTTGTGAATTTTGAATTGAGGGTCCTGCAACGTAAGGTGTGGTAATGCGGAGGCTCTAGAGGGCCCGCAATGCCAGGTGTGGAAGTGCGGAAACCCAGGTAGAGAGAATTCAATGTGAAGCGAGGGGAGGTAGCACAGTTGAATGTCTCTCCTGATGAAAGAAGTTATGATTGATTATGGAAGTTCTTGTTGTTGTTTGGGCTGCGATATGCCTGAGTTTGTAACTATTGAAAAGGGAATAAACGATTGATTTCATCAAGTTTTTGAAAAGGAATGAATTTGGTTTTGGAAAAGGATTTTTTTATGAAAATCCTCCGGCTATTCTTGAGCGAATCAACGATTTCCAGTATTTGGGCACAAATCAACGGACTCTGGCTATTCAAGCTCGAATTAACGGAACTTGACCCGTGAAGGTCGAGAGTTTTCTCGAAATTGTTTTGGTAATCAAAAAGGAATGTTTTTCTCTTATAAAAAAATGGGCTCAATATCGAATGGTAAGACATGAGGAAGTTGATTGCGGAGTTCATTGAGGAGTCTTTATATGGTTTGAGAAATTGTCGTAAGTTATTTAGATTGATGTGGGTTTATTGCTGCTTCTAGTTTGATGTACGAGTGGTTAGGGATTTCTTTAAGATGTAAAGAGTTCCGTTGTCATAGTTTGCCGGTCATTGTGGTGCCCTTTGTGTATCTCATATCCGTTTATTGAAACTCACTCATTCTAGTTGCATACCTCATCACATTTTCATATAGTTTGTGTAAAGATTTCTCTACTGGGCTAGTGTAGCTCAACAAAATCCTTCTTTTCAGGTTCAAATGCGGGGCAATAGCTTGCATAGCATCGTGTGCTCATGTGGAAGACATTTTGGAAGCTAACTTCATTAGTCACTTAATCTTCTTGTAATGATTACCCTTTGGTTAAAGATGGCTATGTAACTAATAACTTTGAAATTTCTTTTGTCTAAACCGTTGTATTAAAGAAAACTTGTTCGTACTTGTACAATTTGTTAATTTGGGCCGTGGTGTCAGGGTTGTATTTCACTAAACTTGGAGACTTTGTTTGTAAATTAATTTGGTGGAAAATTCTTTTGGGGTATTTCTTATGATATGCGAGGACCTTTTATCGAAATGGTTTATTATTTATGTTGAAAATCGAGGGCGTGACAACGTTCCACGTGGAATCACTATTCACTTTAGTATAGGAATTGTCATTCTATAAAAAAAAAAAAAATTACATACACTTTCAACACTAAAATCCAAAAAAAAGAGTGTAGATGTCAAAAAATGGAGTGTAGAATTCAATTTTCAAAAAATAAAGGAATTGTTATTCCGTTTCTTTGCCACACCAAAATTACTAGTGCCACTCCAAGATTTACAATTGTCACTCCAAAAAGTACTAGTGCCATACCAAAGATTACTATTGCCACACCAAAAAATACTATTGCTATTCCAAAAATTACTATTGCTACATCTTTCATTGCAAATAAGAATGACTATTCTTAAGCACAAGCAAACCTGGGAATGAGAATGGATATTCCAATCTTATTTCCTCCAATTTCATTCCAACCTCAATTCCATTTCATCGAACCAGACATACCCTTAGAGTTTACATCATCAACTATCGTAATATTACGTCTCGGTTTCGGAAACGTGTCCCCGAACCAAGGACGGAACTAGGATTTTTCCTTAGCAGTGGCAAAATATATACTAAAAAAATAAAAAAGATGCATTATAATATTAATAGTTATTAGCTCCAGAAAAAAATTAAAATAACATAACAAAAACTATAGTAAATGATATTTTTCATTTGCACATGGAGTATGAAAAAAGACTAACTTTAATTTTGGGCATCGATAATGCCACTCCAACAACAACAACAGAACCCATGTAGTCCTCAATCATTAGGGGTATGGGCGGGGAAGGATTGGAAATAGATCTAACCTTTGGCAATAAGCACAAAGTGGCTGCTCTCAGAATACCACTTAAACAGTAGCCCCCATATACCTGTGTTTGCTGTAGAACCATGCCCCTAAATCAAAGCCAAATGGCATTAAAGAGGACAGGCCTAGAGACCCAATTCAATTTATGTGCACTTTACCTTGCTTCCTTCATTGATAGTCTTGAGCATCGATATGCACAAAGATAATGTCACTCCCCAAATCCCTATATAGATTTCCCAAATTGATAACAGCACTCCCTTTTGGGAGTGGCATTATAAATTTAGAGAGTGGCATTATAATTAAATTCCCTTAATTTTTTAGGTTAAGTTATTTTAGGGTTAGAATGTGGAGTTTTTTTTCTTAATTATACATTATCATTTATATTATTTCACTTTGGCCCATTGAATTTAGATTTAGAATACTTTTTTGAGTCTCATTTCTTAAAAAAAATAATAGAAGATTTATGACTAGTATATAATAAAAAATAAGGAAAAAACCTAGCAGTGGCGAGACTATATAAGTTGGGGATAAAAAAAAATTTCACATATAATAATTGCATTTTCTAAAATTCTTGTTGTGGCGGCCGCCGCCACTAGACCCCCCTATCCCATCCTTGCCCGAACCCCGAATTGCTAGCGAAGCACAAATTAGACATCCAGCAAGCTTCACAAAACCAACATTATTGTGATAGCCCGAGTGGTACAAGGCGATGAAAATTGTTGGTGGAGATTATCTGTCATGAATAACTGACAAAAAGAACCCCTCAAATCCTCTGTACTGGAAATTCAGGTGTAAGCATGTTTTGGTGTGTTTTTGGCCCTTGAATTATTTGAAACTTTTAAGGAATACAAAACATTTAACTTGATGCAACGTGTGGAAATGCATAGGAACAGAGGTACAGAGGAATTTGTGTATAGATTCTGTTTTGATCAACACTCATGACTTGGTCTCTCTCTCTCTCTCTCTCTCTCTCTCTCTCTCTCTCTCTCTCTCTCTCTCTCTCTCTCTCTCTATCTATTGTGTAGGCTACGAAATCACCATTTGGCAATAAATCCTATTTCACAGCAAGCAACATGACCAAGTAAAATCACACATACACTCTCACCAAAAAAAACAGAAAAAATCCAGAGGAAAAGCATACTGAAAATTTCTTCACATCACCAAAATCCAAAATCAATCATAACCAATACTGAAAACACAGAAACAGATCAACTTAAAAAGTTGCAAAAATTGCGAGCAACAAAGAGAATGAGAGAGAAAAAGCAGGGGAGAGCAACTGTTCATCCTCTGCGGAATCAACACCGAGGAAAAGAGCAGTTGCACTTCACATGGAGTCACCGTTGATCAAGAACGGTGGCATTGGTAGCTCCGCCTTGGGAGCCACCGAGCTCCACCACGCGCCACCAGAAGTGTTGGCGGCCGACGAGGGCGGGGATTATCCTCGGATCCACAATTTTGAGGATGTGAAGAATATTTGTTACTTGGAGAGTGTAAAGTTGTGGGCTATTGCTGGGCCAATAGCGTTTAATATTCTGTGCAATTATGGGATCAATTCATTTACTAACATCTTTGTTGGGCATCTTGGGAATGTGGAGCTCTCTGCTGTTGCAATTTCTCTCTCTGTCCTTGCTAACTTCTCCTTTGGCTTCTTGGTTACTCATCTCTCCCTCCAGATTTGTTACAGTATTATCCTATTTTTCCAAAGCATGAAAAATTCAAAACTAATTCATTGAAAAATTAACAGTACCAAAATTTGTATCAGCTTAACTTGATAACATTATGAGTCCATCATAAAATAGCTGATAAACGAGCTATATATAGTACAAGAATTGAGCTCAAGGAGATCGATTCATTATTCCGCAACCTTACTTTCATTCAATGAAAACCAAACGCATAGAAGTGATATTAGCCTAATTAGGTTAGGCATCTAGCCAGTTTCCAGCAAGCAATACTAGTACTTTCAAATTTCAATTTGTTTTCTCATTCAAACTCTTCACTGTCACGGAATGTATCAGGATCATTGACTAGTGGGAAATTAATTTACAAACAGTACAGTATTTGTGTAGAAAAGGATCAATCCAAAATGACGTGACAATGATATTTTTGGTACATTATGAGCCACAATTGTAAGAATTTTCCTCTGTAAGAGTTCCACTACGAAAAGTCTGTTTGTAAGGCATAACTCTGAACTAGTAGTAGTAACTAGTAAGTAAACCCAAGTCACTTTTCAAATTTTGCAGCTTGGCATGGGAAGTGCACTTGAGACACTGTGTGGGCAGGCATTTGGAGCAGGGCACTTAGAAATGCTTGGAATTTACATGCAAAGATCATGGATAATCTTATCATCCGCCTGCTTTTTCATACTCCCGCTCTACGTCTACGCGACACCGATCCTAAAACTCCTCGGTCAGAGGGACGACATAGCGAAACTCGCTGGAAAATTCTCCATCCAAGTCATCCCCCAAATGTTTTCCCTAGCCATCAATTTCCCCACCCAGAAGTTCCTCCAAGCCCAGAGCAAGGTAAGAAATCCGGCCAAGTATATGATTTGAATTTTCATCTTGCTTTTTCTACTTTCCTCCATCCCTAGGCTGTGTTTGGAATGCCTATAAAACCAACTTTTTGTGCTAAATTCGTTTTTTTCCAGGGATTTTTATCTGGTTCTATTGAAGAACTCGTTGCCTTCTAGTTCATCTCAACTAAGGAAAATCTAGACAAGTAAAATTAGATGGACTAGATTCAAAAATATCCCCCTAATGACAAAAAAAAGCCAGTATACATTTTTATTTTTATTTTTTTTTGTATTTGGTCAATTTTTAAATTTTTTCATTCCGTCAACAGAAAAGAGAAACTCAAATAATTTAAACAAGTTTAGAAACAACCAAAAATAATCTAAAAAGACAGAATTTTAGCGAAACCAATCACTGATCTAAATTTTGCTTAGTATCATTGTTAACAAAATGATCCTCTCTTGTTTTTCTCATCAAAACTGAAAGGTGGGAATTCTGGCCTGGATTGGGTTTGTGTTTCTTTTCCTCCACATTGGGATGCTATACCTCTTCATCAGTGTGTTTGGCTGGGGTTTAGCCGGCGCAGCTGCGGCTTATGACATCTCGGCTTGGGGAGTGGCTTTGGCTCAAGTGACCTATATTGTTGTTTGGTGCAAAGATGATGGGTGGAGGGGGCTTTCTTGGCTAGCTTTTAAAGAGCTGTGGCCCTTTGTGAAGCTCTCTGTGGCTTCAGCTGTTATGATCTGTTTGGAGATTTGGTATTTCATGAGTATTATTGTTCTCACTGGACACCTTGAGGATCCTGTTATTGCAGTTGGGTCCCTTTCCATCTGGTAATTGAGTTTAAGTACTAGTTTGTTCAAATCCTATTTACTGTGTTAAGAGCATTTCTGTTTTGTGTTTTTTCTTATGTTAACTGCTTAGGGATTTTTGTTTTTGATGCAGCATGAACATCAATGGTTGGGAAGGCATGTTGTTCATTGGAATAAATGCAGCGACAAGGTAAACAAAATTTATCGGCAAAAAAGGTTCATCTATTTATTTCATGTCTTTGGTACAACCAAGAACAAAATTATGTATTCTGTCTTTGGAAATAAAGATTAGTTATGTGGGGTCTGTTTTCAACTTTTTGAAGATGAAAATCATTTCATAGACAAATGAGCCGTAACACAGTCTTAACGATGCCATATACTTTGCATCATCTCAACTACTACCTCACCACCTATACCATACTGGCAGTGCCACCACCACCACCATAGTTACTATCGTTACGATAGCCCATGCTGCCCTTCTACAACCAGTTGTGGAGCCAAAGAAACTTGACTTTGAAGAGGCAAAGTTACTTTGGTTAAAGTTAAAACTGCAAAATCCATATTGCTCTTGATAGAGCATGATAATAGTATAAACGTCATTGAATTTACACAAAGTAGGGTTTCAATAGATTTAATGTGGATAATCAAATAGTGGTGGAGTTGCAAGTGACACCATTAATATACTCCGTAAGCATTGAATGAAAGGGGATGGTAGTATGAATGAGAAAACATATGGTAATTCAATATTTTTGCAAAACAAAACTTAACATGAGAAAATTACACGGATTTCTTCACAAATAAAATATGAACTATAAAAGATTTAATAAAAAACAAACTAAATCTTATCAGGCTAATCTTGAAACATATTCCACAAACATATAGTACCAATACTTTGCTGGTTTACAATATTTACCCCGACCCAAAAACATAAATCTCCGTGCAGAATATATAAAACTAGTATTTGCCCGTGCCTACGGCACTACCCACCCCGATTGGAATTGAAATTACCCTTTGAATCTTGATAGTGGCTCAAAACATTATTTCAATTTTTAGGTAGATATAAAAAATTTAGGTAGTTACAAATTGCTGGAAATTAACCTATTTTTCTTGAATGGCGAAGATTTTTTTTATTGATATAAAAAAAGGATTACCCCGCGACAATGAAAAATGAAGAGTTAAAGTTTATCTTACAGTTTTCTCGAAATCACCATCCAGCATAGATTTCTTCCCTTTGCTACACAGATGGCCTTCCCTTTAGAAAGTTCCATTGCTCTTGGAACACAAAGTGACAGTTAGGATAAAAGAGTTTCACTGGAACACAAAGCCTAAAAAATTGAAAAAAACAAACTCATAGAAATGAGAATATCGAGATGCTTCAAGGGTTGAAGGATTCTAGCTCTAACCTAGCTGTGATCATCATAATGTTTGCCGATTGACAAAAAAAAACCCTCTATGAATCCCACAATGCCGAAGTCCCCGAAAACTAAAAAGTCTGCCGAAGTGCCTTAAAACTAACCAGTCCCCCTACAAATTAATTTTAGTGCCATATTGGAGTGTTATTGGAGAAAGAGCTCTCACCGAAGGTAACCTTCAGCAAGGAAAGAAAGAGTGATTGGTCAAAAGCAGAGAAATAAAAAATGCTCAAAAAAGCGTACCACTCGCTAAGCAAGCTTCCAATCTTGATGATGATGACAGTATTAGAGGGCGATTATACTCTTGCCCCTATCCCATACAATTACCTGGAAAGAGAAAAAATGAATTAGCATTGAGAACGACTGTAAAATGATGGGCCACAAATGCTTAGCAGTAATGCGAAACCAAAGTGATTTAGAAAGGTTAAACCCCAGAAGCCACTATTTCCTAGCACAACGCTTTTGATCTTAGAGCCCCAACAAAAGATGAGGAAAAAACCAATTTTCTACCGTGATCGAGTGTTTGTCCGTGAGACTGAAAAATGAAATTGATTGCCAACGTTGGGAAAGATGGTTATGGAAAAGTCGGGTACAAAAAGGTCACCCAAAGGTTATAATGATGGGTAACTTCAGTTTTGGAAATGGTTTTCTAAGAGCCCAAAAAACCCCTTGGGTGGAGGAGCAAAATCAAAAGTACACAAAACCCAGTCACGAAAAACGACCCCAATCTCTAACTATTCAACTAAATGTAGCACAATCAAAAGTACACAAAACCCAGTCACATGCATTTTCACAAACATGTTGTAGGCATTCTCCTGAACATGCATTTTCACAAACATACCTTCTCAAAAGCAGAGAGGGAAGAGGGCCAAGAGGGGTTTTTTGTGGTGGTGTTTCGATGATCGTGCGCTACGGGCTTGCTGTGTTTGGGTGCGTTTCATTGCTAGGCGAGGCAGGGGCCAGCGGGGTTGGCTAAGAAGGTGTGTCCGTGAGTCAGAGCTGCTGGTTAGATTTTCACAAACATACCTTCTCAAAAGCAGAGAGGGAAGAGGGCTAAGAGGGGTTTTTCGTGGTGGTGTTCTGATAGTCGTGCGCTACGGGCTTGCTGTGTCCAGGTGCGTTCCATTGCTAGGTGACCGCGTCGTTTCGTGTCAAAAATAAATTTATAAAATTGAGAATTAACTACTACTCCGTAGAATAGTGGTCAAGATTGAGTATCGTTCCGACGGAGACAGTATGGCTGAGTTACGACAAATTCGATTAATTTTTAGATTAATTCGGGCAAAGGAAGTTTGGTTGTTTGAATTTGGAGAGTTTATTAAACTAAGAGAATAACTTAAATGGAAAGTTTGTAACGATTGGAGAGAAAATATCTAGGGTTTGGAATCCACTCCGACCGCATAACAACAATATGCATGGGTTAGGTTTATTTATTCGAATCAAAAGGGATTATCGCTAGGACTTGAAAATCCTAACAATAATTGTCAAGAAAATAATCGGGTTATTAAAAGGCATAGACTATCCCATAGCATGGACTGTCTCTCAGTAGCACGGACTGTCTCTCAGTAGCACGGTTTGGCCACCTAACGGCACGATCCGTCTTACGAGCATAATCTATCTCAGAACTCTAACCACAATCAATGAAAACCATTGCAAGACTAGGTATTTGAAATCCGGAATACAAATACTCAATAGATAAGAAAAAGTAAAATCAATCCGTTCAATTGAAACGGAAAGGTTCTTAGTCTCACAATCGATTCGAATAACAAAACCAAAACCCTACACAAAAAATATAGTTACTTGATACGGAGTTTCATCCTCCCCCTAGATAAGGGGTTTAGCCAGCCATGAAGAAGAAAGATGCGCTTGAGATTGAAGAACGAATGAAGAACATTCAAGTTGTATTCTTGCCTCTCCCAATAGCTGCCAGAAAAGAACGTGTACCCTAAATAATAAAACTCAAGTCTCCTTTTATAGTTGGGCCCAAAACTAATACTTAAAACAACGGAATACAAATTCCCGTACGCTGCCCGATGGTCCGGACCAGGAATAAGGTGGTCCAGACGAGAAAAACAGATTGCTTAGATTCAGTGCCAGCCTTGGTGGTCCGGACCAGAAATCCCTTGGTCCGGACCAGATTTTCAGCTTTCACTCCTCTTCTCATCGCGGATCGCTCCGGAACATCCTTAACTCACGATTATTACTCCAAATCCCTTCCGAAAGCTCCGTAAGCCCTGAAACACCACAAACCAATTAAATCTCGTTAAATAACATTAGATAGGACCGACAGAGCCTAAGTTAATGGAAATAAACGAGTGCTTTTCAGCACCTATCACTAGGCGAGGCAGGGGGCCAGCGGGGTTGGCTAAGAAGGTGCGTCCGTGAGTTGGAGCTGCTGGTTAGATGGGGGGGGGGGGGGGGTTGTTTGAAACGTGGAAGGAAAAGACAAAGTGAAGGAGACATGTATGACAGTTGTGTAATTTAGCTTAAAACTTTGGGCTCTTTAATGAAATGAGAAGAATGCCTCTCAACCCTTGGACCAAACAAATCCAGACCATTCCAACAACTTGTTCCTATACCCTTCTGTTTTATTATAGAGATATTTTACAGGCTAGTCTGATGGTGGATCCGCTACATATAGGCCACCGCCACCACCACTTACCATCATTCTAAGAGTTGCAAACCAGATATAAACAACAAAAGATTATTTATGTAAGACATTTCTGGCAATGTTACTTTTGATCGCAATTTCTTTTCGCTTAAACAAATGGAACGTTAGTTATCCTTTCGTATTCCGCTCTCTTGGTTGATATTTTCTTGTTCTTGTTCTTCTTCATAGCGTTCGGGTATCTAATGAGCTTGGATCAAGACACCCAAGGGCTGCAAAGTACTCTGTTTTCGTTACGGTGGCAGAGTCTCTTCTGATTGGAATCTTTTGTAGTGTTGCTATAATGACTACCAGAAATCATTTTGCTATAATATTTACAGACAGTAAAGAGATGCAAAAAGCTGTTGCTCATTTAGCCTACCTCCTTGCCATAACAATGGTGCTCAACAGTGTTCAACCAGTTATATCAGGTATTAACATTCACCTTATAATGATTGATGAAAGCTGAATTGATTTTAAAGCGAACAAATTCACAAAGAAATTTCTTATCATCATTTCTATAAAGTAAAATGATCATATTCTTGCATAGTATTTACATGGGGGCCATTAACGAGAATGATGTGACAGTGGTATTTTCAAATTTTAGCCATTTAATGGCCTTCTTGTTTTAAGATGATAGACAACAAGATTTTACTACATCAACCATAGATTATTTGTGTAGTTTTCCGGTCTATCTAACAGTATTCTTTGAAAATGTATTATGAGCAGCGTCGATGAATGCTTTAGTTTGAACTGAACTAAAATGGTCGTGCAAAAGTAGTTATGCTAGTATCGCATTGTGTAGTTTTCCGGTTTATCTAACAGTAATTTTTTTTTTGTGGGTAAATTAGCTTAAAATTAAAAAAGGTTAACCGAATGTACAGCCTACAAGGGGCATACCCCAAGAGGAAAAGAAAAGGATAAAAAAGAAGATTGAAAAAAGTGTGATAACCCATGCACAACCCGGATGGAGAGTTTGGTAGATTAATTAAGATAACAAAAGTGCCATGTATGTTGAGATTATATCCCCGTTGCACTATCCATCTAAGCGGAAGGATAGTACAACGGGGTATGATATGTAGTGATACGAGTAGAATATCATGAAAGCTAACTACTACTTGGCACATCCCGCCAGGCTAGGAAATAAAATAAATAGTCACGGTCAGAAATGACCAAATGATAACCATCGCTGAGGACTAGCAGCAGTATAGCAAATCGGCATCAGGGAAGGCTGAACAGCTACTACAGAGGAACAAGGCACCAAGAAGAGGCTCGAACCAGAGATGTCAACATCTAACAGTAATTAAGCGTGCTATGTACACAATTTTGTAATTTTTCTTATGAATGATGTGACATTTGTGGTTCTTTCATTTCAAACAAACGCACCCATCGCTATAAGTCATAATTTTAAGCTTATCTGTTACATCATTCAGGTTGGATTTTATATATGTTTGTTGATTTATTTTACCGACTTATTTTTTCAGAATAACAGTGCAGTCACAGTTTAAAAATGATCCTTTTGTTTTCCTTCTCTTTTTGTTACTTTTCTGTTTGCAGGAGTTGCTGTTGGAGGAGGATGGCAAGCACTGGTAGCTTATATTAACTTGTTTTGTTATTACATTGTTGGGCTGCCTCTTGGGTTCCTTCTAGGTTACAAAACAAGTTTAGGAGTAGAGGTAAGAGTATTTAATATAATCTTTATATGTAAAGAAATAGTCAACACCTATCGCTTCAAAAAATTACACACACACACATATATATATATGTATGTATAACACTGGCACATCATTTTGATTTAAGTTTATGCTATAGAATTTAAGGAAAAATGTCTTTTTGATCGTTAAATCAACATTCAAATGGTAATTTGTTTGGACAATGAACAAGTGTGACTCACACGAGTATTCATTGTCAATAGGGAATTTGGATTGGCATGATTTGTGGGACTTTTCTGCAAACTTTGATCCTTTTGTTCATCACATGGAAAACAAATTGGAACGAGGAGGTAATTTACTTTTCTAATTTCTTTCTTCCGTTTTCTTCTGGATGGAAAAGGAGGTTACGATCTTCATTTTGGTCTTAGCCAGTTGAACCTTAATTTACACTGGCCATGAGAGGCAGACAACACTTTTGTTTTGGGTTTGTTGAAGTGGAATTTTTTTGTTTTATCTTCGTTCCTAGAATGCATAAAGGGCCATTTTTGAAGTTCGCTTTGGGCCCAAAGAGTCAACGTTGGATCTGTATGTTTAAAATTTGCGTTGATGGAGAGGGAAAACTAAAAATGTAGGGAAAAAGGAAATAAATAAAGGGAAATAAGTTGATCTCCATTTTTTTTCCTCGTTGTATGGGTTAAAAAAGGAAGAAAATGGATGACTATTTTGTCAAAAGTATGTATTTCATTTTCTAGTCCTTCTCTTTCTCTTTACTATTGACGATCATGCATGTATCAATACATATATTGTTTTCTCCCTGTGAAATCCTCTTCAATGTTATCCAAGTTTTGAAATTTGTAGGTAGCACAAGCATCAGATCGACTACGGCAATGGACTGGGCTCGACGAAGAATCTCATACTACTTGAGGAAAAATACTGTTCTTGTTTTTTCGTTTCACCCAAGAGAATTTTGAATTGTTTTGAAAGTGCCTATATAGAACTTGGGTTAATTCAGGTTGAGAGGATCCTTTTTCCTCGGTACGAAGGTCAAGAGTTTTGAATCTTGATAGAGGTGACATCTCCTTCCCCAGGTCAAGACCTCCAATGCACGGAAAGCAAGAAGCAAAATCAACTTAATTATTAAGCCAAAACACCTTTTAGATTGACAGTGTGATTTCTCTTCTTCTTTTTTTGTGTCTCTGTATAGCGCATTTTCTGCGTTATATGTTACTTATTATTAGTCCTTACAGATAAGTTTTTCCCTACAGTTGTGATCTAAAGTCTTTCTGTAGCATTAAAAGGTTCATCTCTTCTTTTCCCTTCTCATGCGGCCAATAACTCTCATGATTTGGGACTAACAATAATTTTACCTTTAAGAAATGTATTGATCAATCATTTAGACGTGGCTCTAGGACTAATTGATTCACTAAGTTTTATTAACCACCACTAACCATCAGAATCTGGTCATTGTATCATGTTGATGGGATCAAATGGTTCTGAAAGAGAAGCTCTCTGTATTTCAACTATATCAATTACAACAATGTTTACATGTGTTTATAAGGAGGAACGAAAATAACATAAAAGGAAGGTCAAATACAATCCCTATAATCAGCCCCTAATATACAGCAATCATATCACTACACTAAAGGCTATAAATTAAGAAATTATATGGGGCTGAAATCAAGGCTGGGAATCAAGGCTGAGATTCACTTAACAGTCCCCCGCAAACTAATGAGGAGTGATTGGATCATTAGTTTGTCACGAAGTAGAAGAAATCGAGATGTGGACAGGCCTTTCGTGAAGATATCTGCTGTCTGGTTATCCGTCCGAATAAACTGGACTTTCAAGTCACCGCTGGTGATGAGGTCCTGAACAAAATGATAATCTATCTCAATATGTTTAGTACGAGCATGTAGAACTGGATTGGCAGCGATGTAAGTGGCACTAATGTTATCACAGTAGAGATAGCAAGGTGTTGGGAGTGTGATATGAAGTTCACGAAAGAGATAACGTAGCCATGTAATTTCAGCAGCAGTACAAGCTAGCGCACGATATTCAGCTTCAGCACTAGAGCGTGCAACGGTTGGTTGTTTCTTGCAAGACCATGACACAAGGTTAGGACCAAGAAAAACGCAATATCCAGTTGTAGACCGTCTATTATCTGGGCAACCAGCCCAATCAGCATCAGAAAACGCATGTAGTGTAAGAGAGGAGCATCTTGTGAGGTGAATGCCAAGATCTATGGTGCCTTTGACATATCGGAGAATGCGTTTTACAGCCTGCATGTGGATGGTAGTTGGAGAATGCATAAATTGACATGCTTGATTAACAGCATACGTAAGATCAGATCGTGTCATTGTAAGATATTGGAGGGCACCCACAATTTGTCTATAAGTTGAAGGATCAGGTAATGGTTCCCCATCATGGAGAGACAACTTGGAACCGGCTGGGACAGGTGTAGAGCAAGGCTTGGCGTCTATCATGGTGGTGCGGGACAAAAGAGTAAGCGCATACTTGGATTGAGAAAGATGAAGTCCTTGGGGAGTACGCTTAGCTTCAATTCCCAAGAAATAGTGCAGGTCTCCTAAATCCTTCATGGCAAATTGAGTATTGAGCATCTGGATGAAGGAGGAAAGAAGTGAAGAACAACTGCCTGTCAAGATGATGTCATCAACATAAAGAAGAAGGACCATGATGCTAGCAGAGGACCGAAAAACAAACATGCTAGAGTCAGCTTTACTACCGATAAAGCCATAGTGAACGAGAAACCCGCTGAACTGCTGAAACCAAGCACGAGGGGCTTGTTTAAGACCATAAATAGCCTTATGAAGATGGCAGACATGCGTGGGATAAGAAGGGTCATGGAAACCTGGGGCTGCTCCATATAAACCTCTTCAGAAAGTACTCCATGAAGAAAGGCATTCTTCACATCAAGTTACTGAATTGGCCAGTTGTGGGTTAGGGCAAGAGATAGAATTATGCGAATGGTGGCAGGCTTAACTATAGGACTGAATGTTTCTGTGAAATCCACTCCCTCCTGTTGATTGTAGCCCTTGGCAACGAGTCGAGCCTTATACCTTTCAACCGTCCCGTCTGGTTTCTCCTTTATCTTGTAAACCCATTTGGACCCAATGACATTCATAGAGGAAAGACGAGGAACAAGAGACCAAGTGTTGTTTGAAATAAGTGCATTGAACTCATCTTACATAGCTGCACACCATGTTGGATGTTTAGAGGCCTGATTGTAGGTGGATGGTTCGATTTTGTCAGGAGAGGGTAAGAGAGCAACAAAGGCCTAGGAAATAGGATACTTTGTGGTAAGGTAGGAGAGATGTTTTGGTTTTGTGATACCATCCTTGAGACGTGTTAACATAGGATGGGTTGGGATAAGGGGTGGAGGTAATGGTTCAGAAATTTCAGTGTTTGTATAGGAGGAAGAAAGGGGGGAAGAGGTGGGACATGTGGGACATGTGGGAGGTTCTGATGTTGAATTGGGTATGATCTCAGGGGGGCCAGGTTCATTTGGAGAAGTATCGGCTGTACACAATGCTGGGGTTGATAGTGAGGAAGGTGATTGTGGAGACATCGCTGAAGTAGGAAGAGGGAAATTTTGTTGAGGCAGCCACGTTGTGAATGGCATGGGTATATTAACCCATTGATGATGAGTGGCTAAAGAAGGAGAGTCAGATTTCATGGCTGCAAATGGAAAGGTGGTCTCATCGAAGACAACATGCCGAGAAGTGTAAACACGTCCCATTTTCGGATCCAGGCAACGATATCCCTTGTATTGATTGCTATATCCCAAGAAGACGCATTGCAATGATTTAGGGCTTAACTTGTCTTGCTTGTAGTCTCCCAAATAAGGATAACAAGCACATCCAAAGGTGCAAAGAACATTGTAATCAGGACGGTTGTTGAAGAGGACTTCAAAAGGAGACTTGGCACTTAAAACCAGTGTAGGCAACCTATTAATAAGATAGGCAGCAATACAAAAAGCTTCTAGCCAATATTGTTTAGGCATAGAACAATGAAACATTAAGGAAAGCCCCAATTCGGTAATATGACGATGCTTGCGTTCAGCGATGCCGTTTTGCTGTTGGGTATGAGGGCAGGAGGTCCGAGGGACAATACCACAGTCATCCAAGACTGACTTGAATCTACCTTTGATTAATTCCATTGCCTTATCGCTTTGAAAATATTTGATCTTTGTTGAGATAGATTTTCTACCATCTTTTTGAAGTGAAGAAAGCACGTAACACTATCACTTTTGACTTTCATAGGATAAAGCCATATGAAGCGACTAAAATCATCTATGAAAACAATGTAATAGTGATAACCCAAAATAGATGGAACTGGCGCTGCACCCCAAACATCACAATGAACTAGAAAAAGAGGATGAGGAGAACATCTAGTAGATAGACTAAATGGCAATTTTTTACTTTTCCCCAATTGACAAGCAACACTGTCACGCCCTCAATTTTCAACATAAATAATAATTATTTTCAATAAATACAATCAATATTGAAGTATCGGTAATACCCAAATGGCTAGTTTTCCCCAGTTCTCAAAATGATATTTCAAAAAAAAAAAAATTACAATCCTGGCTCGAAGCCCTGAATTATACAAATACCAAATTAATATTACAGTTTTCATCATTCATTCTTCCGAATACTACTTTCAAATAAAATACAAATTTAACTCGTCCTTTGTACCTCCGAGACACATGAACAATAAGCACGAGATGCACGCCATGCCAACTTCCTTGCTTTTTACATGAAAATGATAGGTTGAGCTACACTAGCCCAGTAGAGAAATCTATACTCAAGTTATATGCAAATGCAATGAAGTATGCGCCAAACGTGAATGAGACTCAACAACTGAACATGAGACACAAGAGGGATTTCAGACATCTTAGAGATAACCCTAACCATCCACACGTCAACTAGAAGCAGCGTCAAAACTCATATCAATCGATCAAACAACAATAATAGTTCAACCATCTAATAATTTTCCGAATGAATGCCACAAACCACCTTCTCATTTCATACCATCTACCGTAGAGTCTCATTTCATAAAACTTTTCCATTTGAATTTCCAAAACAATTTCGAGAAAACACAAGACCACCACGGGTCAAGCTCCGTTGATTCGAGCTTGAATACCGGAGTCCGTTGATTTGTGCCCAAATACCGGATCCGTTGATTTGCTCAAGAATACCGGAGGATTTTTAATAAAAATCCTCTTTTCAAAACTCAAATTACTTTCTTTAACAAAACTTTGATAAAATCAACCTTTCATTCTCTTTTCCGACAACCACAATCCCCAAGCAACATGCAATCCAAGTATCAACATAGACCTCTACGGTCAATCAAAATTCTCTTCATCATGCGAGACATTCAACTGTGTTACCACCCCTTGCGTCACATTGAATTCTCTCCACCTGGGTTTCCGCATTACCACACCTTGCGTTGCGGGCCCTCTAGAGTCTCCGCATTACCACACCTTGCGTTGCAGGGCCCTCAATTCAGAATTCACAACTCACGTAAACATAAAAGCATTATCAATCCATATATATAAGCAGACATCACTTTTCAAGCTCACAGTCGTTCTTACAACATTAACCACATATACAAACTCATAAGCACACCCCATTGCACATTGTTAAATACTTTAAGCCCACATTATTCCTCTAAGTCTATCACAACGCCCTACGTCACGTATCGAACCCACAATGACTCTACGACACACTACCCACTAGGTTCTCCAATCAACCTTACGGTACATTCTCCGACCAACGACACCAACATTATCCTCTA
Source organism: Rhododendron griersonianum (assembly GCA_018127125.1). Classification (NCBI taxonomy): domain Eukaryota; kingdom Viridiplantae; phylum Streptophyta; class Magnoliopsida; order Ericales; family Ericaceae; genus Rhododendron; species Rhododendron griersonianum. The sequence goes on along the minus strand of CM030788.1, from coordinate 37,858,228 downwards.
ACGAGTGACAAGAGACAAAATCGAACAACGAGTCATTAAGACACAAGCAACCATACTCGAGAGTGACTTAAACATGTTCTAATCATATAAGGAGTCATAACACGAAACGTAAATAGCCTTAGGAGTAGTCACAAACATCGGCCGACTGACACACCTCTACTCAAATGGTCATAACTTTCTGTACACTAAGAGTTTAAAGGTGATTCCGGTGGCAAACGAAAGCTGACTTCAAGACCTTCAATTCGACATAAAGTTTGCATGAAACAGGCGTTGAACGAGGAAGTTATGGCCGTTTGAAGTTGACTGAAACTCAGAAAACGGGCTGAAATGTTTAGATTCGACCGAAACGCAAAACCCAACCTCAAGCACGAAACAAGGCATGATCTAGGTACACAAACATCAAATAAACGTATAACAGGAGTAAGAAATCCCTACCACAATGGGTTTTGAGCAAAACCCTAAGTCCACCAAGTGGATTAAGCCCTAATCTTCCAAGAACAAGCTCCTCCCAAGTTTTGCTACAAGATCTAGGGTAAATATAACCCAAAAACAAGATAAACAAGCAAGGATCAACAAGTGATTGAGAGGATAGAGAGAAAAACATGATTGAGAGCCGGAAAGTATGAGCAAGAACACAAAACTTACCCATTGTTCACCAAATGCAAGAATCATGTGAATTTGAGATAGGAATCCTTTGGATCTTGAAGATTTGAGGTATAAATCAAGAGATTTGAGTGAGATTGGAGTTGGGTAGGTGAGAGGGGGTTTTCAGATCTGTTTTCATGGCCTATGGGTGTGAAAAATGGTAAAGGGGGGTGTATTTATAGAGGTCCAAAAAGCGTGCTGAAAATTGCAGAAAAACACAGCGTGTATCGGTACTGGGCGACTCCTAGTACCGGTTCAAGAGCCTTCAAAAGCCAAAAAAACACAACTTCTGGACATCATGTACCTGTACTGGGCAACAGCCAGTACCGGTTCATACTGGACCGAAAATGAATTTTTTGCAACGGTCACCGAATCAAACCCCACTTGCTACCAACACTTCCAAACAACATTACAACATCAAAACTTACATTTTACTACTCTCCGAGTGTCCGATACATAACAGTGAACGTATATCCGTATACCCCCACAAACAAGCGTACAACTAATAATAATAATACGATTATTTCACACTTTAAACGATTTCCGAAATTATAATAATTTACGGGTCTTTACAAACACAAATGAAGTTTTTATTCAAAGTACTGGAAATCTCTAAACATTTCTTTGAAGACAGGGTAGAAATAACTTGAAAATTTGGATGTCCCAAACGACTGTGCCATACTTCAGAAGTAGTCTTGGAGCTAAGAAAGGCGTTCGAAATTGCAGCATTTGAATTCCGCAACTTTGCACTTGAAAGATGAAGTGGATATAGATTGTCCTTAATGGGACCCTTGAGAAGAACTTTCCCCTTTGCCAAATCCTTAACAGAATAACCCCATGGAAAAAAGTGAAAGGAGCAATTATTATCAATTGTAAATCGAGCCACTGATAACAAAATTTTCTTAATAGCAGGAACACAAAGTACGTCTTCAAGTTTGAATTCAGAACCAAATTTGTGGAAATAAATATTACCAGTGTGGGAAATACGAAGACCAGCTCCATTACCGACCATAACCGAGTCAGAACCTGAATATTCTTGAGGTTGGTGAAGAAGTGGTATATCTGCTGTCATATGACTGGTAGCACCAGTGTCTGGATACCAACAAGGATCTGAACCTTGATCTTGAACTGTTGTAGGAGGTTCAGCCATATTGATGGCTGCGAAGGATTGTGACAACTGATTGGGATTGTAACTTTGTTTAAATCGAAGCGGGCATTTGACAGCACTATGCCCTTGTTCGCGGCATATTTGACATTTCCCTAAATATGGTTTACCGTTGGGAGTTTGGCCTCGACCTCGGTTCTGCGATTGAGGCTGTGAATGTCTGTTATATCCTTGTTGTGGACGACCTTGATGGAATCTGGTTTGTTGGGGATAAAAACCAGAATTCTGAAGTCCATTCAGATGACTCGAAGGGAGTCCATTCAGGTGACTCGAAGGCTGTTTGTGAGATCCAAAGGTAGACATAAGAGCTGTAGTTCCCATGGATGGAGTATGCTCAGAGGAGCGTTTGAGGCGCTGCTCATGATTGAATAGCCGAGATCGAAGTTCGGCAAAGGTGGGTGTGGGCTCTCGATTTTCCATCATCACCACAAAGTTTGCATAATCTGTTCCTAGGCCATTGAGAGCATGCCCAACAAGTTCCTTATCAGGAACTGGATGCTGAATTGCAGCCAATGAATCGGCAAGATGCTTGAGTCGATTGAGGTACTCTGACATTGATGTTGTACCTTTTTGAATCGATTGAATGTCAAATTTCAAAAGATCAAAACGGGCTTGACTTTGCTCCAAGAACATTGAGTGGAGACTTTGCCAAACTTCGTAAGCAGTGAAGTCACCAAGAACCTGAGCAAGAATTCCTTGGGTGAGAGTTGCATTGATGCAACTTAAGACAAATTGATCAGTCTTGCACCATGAGAGGAATTCTGGATTGCTAGTATCTTTCCCTTCTGCAGACTTCTTGATTTTTGGGGGTGGAAGGATAGATCCATCTACATAGCCATAGAGATCATTGGCTACAAGAATGGGAACAAACTGACTTCGCCAAAGTAGATAATTAGTCTCATCAAGTCTGATCGAAACATAGTTGATAATGGTTCTGAGAGAGAGAGAAGAGCAGAAGTCATGAAAGAAGAAGATACAAGAGATGAAGTCATAGTAGGGCAAAGAGATGGAAACAGTTGAACGTTTGTTCTTTAGAGCTCTGATACCATGAAAGAGAAGCTCTCTGTATTTCAACTTTATCAATTACAATGTTTACATCTATATAATAAAACAGAGCTGTGTTTGAATCCAAAAGACAACCAACGCTCAAGATTTATCCCCTTTATAAATCTAGACCGTTGGTTGTTCAAAATGGCAGCTTGGTAAATACCAAATCCATCCAAGGGTTATCATCATCGCATTTTGGTAACCGGCTAATCAAAAAAAAATAATCCTGATAGCCTGATTTGTTGTGAGGGTAAAAACAAAACAAAACTTAATTTTCGATCCGATTGCCGTTGATTGACTTAAAGATCCGATTGCCGTTGATTGACTTAGAGATCCGATTTTCTCGGTTAAATTAAGAAAGTTGATTGACTTAATTTATCCCTCGGTTAAATTAAGACTTGCCGTTGATTGATTTTCGATTGTAATGACTTACTTTTTTTCTATCCATTGCCGATGGTAATGATTTCCTAAATTTCTGAAATTACCGATTGTAGTTGATTGTAATGATTTTCGAAATTGCCGAAATTGCTGATTGAAAGTATAGAATTTTACAATCACACTCACGGCTGTGAATTCTCTCTCTCTCTCTCTCTCTCTCTCTCTCTCTCTCTCTCTCTCTCTCTCTCTCTCATACACAAAGACATAGAGATATCTATACCCTTTCCACCGCTGTTAAGCGGCAAGCAAAAAAGGTTCCCGTAAAGGTAAAGGAAAGACGATATAATGTGTTCTTTTTTAATCGGCACGATACAATGTGTTAATATTAGTTTTCAATTCCAACTTCTAATTTAATGATGATTTTTTATTCCAACTTCTGATGCTGAACCATAAGGACCATTGCAGACATCACCGAGACACCGATAGTGAGGTAATCTTTTGTTCTTCTGCTTCAACAGTTTTTCCAATTTTTTATGTCTTTTAATAGATCCCCTTCTCTACAGTTTAAAAAAACAAAGACGTTACGAGAACGGAATTATAGCCCTTCGCTATTCTATGAAGATTAAGGCTCTGTACATGAACAGAATACCATTCTTGATGTTTTGATGTTTTGATGCCATGTATGCCTGAGTTTGCGTCAAACGTATTGAAAAAAGAGGGAAAGTGATGAGTGGTCCCATTAATATTTTTGTGGTTTGGAGTTTTGTTGGTGATTATTATAGCTTTTCATGTTTAATCAGATTTTTTAACAATACGTTTGCCAACAATATGGATTTTTTTATGTCCATAGATATAGATCGATACGGATTTTTTTATGTTCATAGATATAGAACGACTTAAGAATATTGGTAGACTGTGCTTCTCATTTGCTAACACCACAGCGTTGTTTTAATGTTTATGGACATAGATGCAAAAATAAAGATTTAACCTATTCATTCCCAAATTCCTAAGATTTGTATTACTGTACAAGAGAACAAGAAGATCGGCCATATTTACACCCTAAAATTAAGGAGATAGGACTGGTTTTGAAGCCGGCTCTGGATGTCTAGAAAGCCTAAAATCAAAATGACAGAGAAGAGAACGATGAGAGGCATGTTTACAGAAAATTGCAAGCAATTGGGGTGTTTACTTGAGGCTAGGGGCATTTTTTTTATGTCTTTTAATATCTACCGACATAGGAAAAGAAAGAGTGCAAAACTAATTAACGCCCTATTCTTTTCTTTTTTTTGAACGGCAACAACCTATTCTTTTTTTCCTTGATAGTTGTCAAAACAACATTTTTTTGCAAGATTAACACATGGAGTAATTGTAAACCTTTTTTATCATTTTTTAAAACTTCGTTTCATTAGAACATGTGTTGTTATTGACACTCTTTTAAACTTTACCATATATGCATCGATGAAAATATTATGATGTTAACCAAACACACCGCAAACTGGAGTTTTATGTTCCTTTTTTTTTTTTTTGGTTGTTGTCAGTCATTTAATATTATGGGAGTCTATATATATCTTTAAAACGTTTTCTGTTGTTATTCCCATGATAACTTTTGATTATTACTCTCTTTCAAATTTCAGATAACTTCTTGGGACTTTAACTAATCATGGACAATCTAAGCGTCTATGGCCATGTGAGTTGAACCGTTTCATTTTATACCTTGGTCGTAATAATCAAATTAATTGTTTCCTATGCATTCGGTAACTTGCAGAAAATGTAAGAACTGTTTACTCAATTGCATTGCTTAATCTGACTTTATATATTTGATTCTTATGCAGCTCGACGGTAACTTGCAGAAAATGTAAGAACTGTTTACTCAATTACATTGCTTAATCTGACTTTATATATTTGATTCATATTTGCTTTGTTTTATTTTTTCAGTACAAAGGTTACGTGTCTTCAAGAAAAAAATGTAATTGTGGTGATTCATGATGAGCAAGAAGTTAATCGTATTTTTACGCATGGGGTATGCCTACCAATGCCATTATTACTTTACTCCCTCTGTACTGTAAGGGGTCAACGAATTGATAAAAGGGATGTGGTGCCATACAATACATACCTTTCAAGAAAATATAATTCTCATATCAATGTGGAAGTTTGTCCTGGAATAAAAATCTGTTCAGTATATCCACAAGTACATCTACAAAGGTCATGATCGTACCATGATGGTGTTGAGAGACGAATAAACGAGATCTAGAATTAAGGTAACTATTATTAGTCATCATTTTACTTTTACAAGAAGGGATTCTTGCTCATTAATTATTTTTTTAGGCTGTTATTCATGTTCCTAATTGTGCTTTTTGGATGAAGTAGATATGCATTGGTACAAAAACTCTTGGGAGGTACATGGAGAGACAAATTTCAAGACAATAAGACCTATGTTGAACACCTTTTTTCCCCCCCTACATTTGTGTATCAAATTTGACTCTATATAGATTTTTAGATTTTTTATGCATGTTAAAATTGGATTCTATGAATGCAACATGGTATTGGTTTTTGAGTTTTATGGTTTGGATTAATATAGTTCAGTGTGTATCCTATCAATGCAATTAACTCGGTATATGTGATTGGGATTATCATTGGTAGTGATGTGATGTACACACGGGTAGGGGCTTAACAAATAAAACTTTTTGTTGCGGAGTGCTGCAGGCATAGGTAATTAGCATATCAAAGTTTTGCAACAACAAAAATATACCATATTTTACTTTGTTTCCTACCCATTTTTTCAACATGTCCTCCGTAGCTTTAGTTGTCTTCAAAATGTGTTGCGCCGTGCCTTCAGGCACGGGCATTCGCTAGTGTGTTTATAAGGAGGAACGAAAATAACATAAAAGGAAGGTCAAATACAATCCCTATAATCAGCCCCTAATATACAACAATCATATCACTACACTAAAGGCTATAAATTAGGAAATTATATGGGGCTGAAATCAAGGCTGAGATTCACTTAACAGGTTCAATTACCTTTTAGGCATCTTAATCAATTGAATAGTTTAATATCATTACTTACTACCCTTAATTCAATTAAAGTTCCGGTTAATTTTTTTAAGTTTCTAATCATAAAAAGTTGTTTAGTCGATTTTTATTATAACAGTAAACTTGTAACATCTCTTTGTAATATAAAAATTACATGCATAATTCTCATAAAATGAAATATGCAAATGTTTGGCTGCATGCGGATGATAAATATCTTTCAAAAGAAAGTTTTTTCCGATAGTAAAAATAGATACTATCAAATTATTAAAGTAATGTATGAATACCTTGTTTTAAAATGATGTTTATAGATTGGTAGTTATTTTTAAAATAGTATATAAATACCTTGTCTTAAGAATGATGTTTATAGATTGGGTAGTTATTTAAAAGTGTATTAACTAAATACTTTTTCATGATAGTACTTGAAAATTAAGCAGTTTGTTTTCATAAAAGTATTATTAATTTTCAAGTAATTTCTCGTTAATGATAAAACCACGATTACTTTTTATAGAGCCACGACAGTTTCATGTTATCTAACAGTTCTACCTTTTATCCTTCACTCTCATCTCTCCTACGCGGCAGACCTCCCTTCTCTCTCTCATCTCTCTTACGCAGATGCATCTCCTCTGAGGAATATAGAGCCATCCAATAGTTGTTCTACTCGATTGTTGACGTTTGTTCTACTCGATTGTTGACGTAATCATTACTAAGGAAAATGTTTTTCAACTAACCCACATATCCTTTGCTGCCATTCTGAGATACAAAGTCATCTCCGTCTCGACGACTGAACCAGATCGATGCCTTCTACTGACGACGGCGATAACTGTCGTTGATCACAAAAATCGAGCAACACAGCCCATTCTCATCACTTCATTTCTATCTTGATCGAGATTTATAAAATTCGCACATTAAAAGGTGAATACGGGATTTGACCCAAACATCAAATAGGAGAAGAGATATGGCTAATTGTTTTTTTACAAGGACAATTTGTTTGCTTCCTTTTGGAAATCATATGTGTACATGCATGGTTGAGGCTGGGTTCAGAGAGGGGAATTTAATCAATAATGAAGGAAATTGAATCAGCAAGCCAACAAAAGAATGGCCTGGTGGTGGAAACTCGGGCTAGTAGCGGTAGTGGAGGAGGGGGGGATGGATCACTCGTGTTGACGGTGATGGTGATTGAAGGCAAGGGAGCAGTGAGATAGAGGACATGGGTTTCTCTATAGAGAGAGAGAGAGAGAGAGGAGGAGGAGGAGGAGGAGGAGAAGACTGATGAGGGTAGAGCAGTCAGTAAGGAAAATATGTCGTGGCACTATACATAATGGTCGTGGCATTATTCCCACCCTTTCTCTAATACTTCATTATTAACAGATTAACACTTTAAACTAGATTTATATTTCACCTCAATTTTTAGGTTCTCCAATACGCAGTGTCTTAGGGAGAAGGCAAAATTAAAGTAGAGTTATCTTAAATACAGAAATTCTCATTATTTCGAAACAAACTTCAGGAAAAAACCGTGCATGAGTGAACTTGACTTTCCGGTTGTATGTGTAAAGCATTAATTCGGCAACCGTAAACAAAAAAATGGGATGTACAGTCACTTTATTTGATAAATAAATTACAATTTTTTGGAAAAAAAAATTTGCAAAACAATCTTGTTTTAGCAAATCCACTCTACTTTTTGTAGGTTGTTTTTGATCTAATAGTTGTAATTTATTCACTCCCCTCAAAGGGTTTGTTTGATTAACAAGATAATGCTAGAAAATGTAAGAAAGAGGGGATATATACACACACACACACACTTTTTTGGTGTTCACTTAGCAAAAATGTGCTAAATAGCGGTAGAAAGTAAACTTTCCTGTACAACCTAAGGGTGTTCAAGAAAACCGCCTAAACCGTAAAACTGTTCCGATCCGGACCAAACCGTCCTATTTGGTCCGGTTCTGCGGTCAGGTTATGGTTCCAATAAAATAAGAACTGTTAATTTTGGTTCGGTTACTGGTTCTCAATTAAAGAACCGTGGTTAAAACCGGACCGGACCGTTTAGAACTAATATATATAATTATATAAAAATAAATATATGTGTAGAGATTGGTCTTGTAACGCCCCTAATTTTAGAAACGTTAAAGGATAATTTTTATTAAAAATCTAGTTAGAGTCTAGCTCATTATTACATCACAGGAGTAATTTCATTACATAAAGGATCGTAAATTCTAGGGTTTGGTACTATTCCGCTTCTTCCTCCATCCTAGCAAGTTCCTCGGCTCCAAAGACTTCCAAAGTGTACTGTTCACCCTGTTCATCTATCAACTCTGACACATTATACCAGCGTCGCCCCAAGTATAATATGTCAGGGTCACCAAAAGGTAACACCATGAGCTACAGGAGCTCAATAGAATAAACCGTACCCACTAACCCTGAACTTTCAACAGAAAGGCACATAAACAAATACACATGTTCATTTAACAATATAATTAACATTCACACATCCTTATTAGCTATCTTGTTAACGTTTGTGTCATGCCTTTTCATGTGTTTCTCCTACGCGACTTGTCGTAGACCGTGTCACCAATTTTCTTTTCATTTCCAAATCAACATTTCGAAAATCACATTTAACACACCCAACCTCGGTTCCGCCGTTCCGGGTTCCCGAGTATCCTCACAATGGTTCCGCCGCACCGGGTTCCCATTGGCACACAAAAAAACTTTGCATTGGCTCCTCTCCGCGGATAACCAAGCTACACACCCAACCTCGGTTCCGCTGTTCCGGCTTCCCGAGTATCCTCACAATGGTTCCGCCGCACCGGGTTCCCATTGGCACACAAATCACATTTCAAAGCTTTTTCTCCTTTTCAAAACACACACGACTCACATAGTGACTCTCACATTGGTCATTATGTAATTTCAAAAATATTTTACCAAGTCATGCCTTTAATCACCCTAGGTGCCATGTTTCTAACTTTCTCGATTTTCCGTGTCTCGTTTTCATGCTTAGACTCCGCGGTATGACTTTTTCACATAAGTAGCAAAATTCATTCATTTTGAAATCTTGAAACTAAACTAACAAGATCATCCAACTCTATATTATTTAGCATGCTCATTTTATCCTTTATTTCACATAATCATACTCAAGCAATTAACATACAATCTAAGGCATAGTGTCACATGGACGGACACCTTTGGAGTGGAAAACCATTTATGCCTTATCACATATCAAGACAAGTCAATCTAATAATCCTATAATCATGCTCATCCTTCTATTAAAAGAAAAAAAGTTACTAACTACCATGCATTGGATCATAAAAGTAAATACTATCTATCTTTTTTTTTTGTTTAACGGATAAGGAAATTTACTACGTATACTTAGAGTAAGTAAGTAGAGGTATTCTACCTTCCTTCTTGGCGGTGGTTTTGGCTATGGAGAAAAGTGGTTCGTCGGGCGGAGTAACGTCTTACGGTGGCTTCCGGTTAGCTTCGAAAGAGAATGGTTTTCTCTCGAAACTATTACTTGACTAACTTTCTAACTTTTATGGATTGAAAAGGTGGTTTGGGATGAGTTTTCTTGAAGATTTCAAGAACAAGGAAGAACTTAGCAAGAACAAAGTAAGAACATGGGATTTCTAGAGAGAGAAGTAGGAAGGTTGGAGGTGTGAGTTCAAGGCATGAATGGGGTGCTATTTATAGCAACAATTTGGGCTCTCTTCCCCCCTCACTAGCCGGCCTCCCTCTCTCTCCTTTCTCTCATTTTTCTTTTCCATGGACTTGTCATTTCAAACTTGTCATGCCTTCCTTCAATTGTCATTTCTACTTTAAGCTAAAACTAGGTCATTATGAAGGGTTCTTTGGCTTGTTTAGTCTATAAATGGCATTCTTGTAAGAAGGAACAACATGATAGGCTATGTTCATTGTTTAAAGTTGGCTAGGATTGGGGTGTCAAAGTAGGATTAGGCCTAAGGCTATTTGGTTAGCTTGTTGAAGTGAACAAAGTCACTAGCACACACTTCCCTCTCTCCCTCCATTTCGGCTCCCTCTCTCTTTCCCTATCCGAATTCTTTCTCTCTCTCTCTCTCTCTCTCTCTCTCTCTCTTGTACAACTCATATATATAGCTATGTATACTATGTTATCTAGTTTACTAGGTCTAAGACAAGAAAGTAAGTCTTTCAATGATAATCATATTGACCCAAGGTTAATATTTTCCTAGAAAGTGCACACCTAAATAAATAGACTTTGATAATGAAAGGCTAATAGTTTTATATACCCATATATAAGTATATCTATGTACTTAATTGCTCTAGGAAAGTAACTTTGTTGGCCAAAATAGGTTTAGGGCTATTGATAATTAGACTTGGAAGTAAAAATGATGGCTCCTTTTAAGTGACTAATCTTGTCAAGTCCTTTGGCAATTCTTAACTCTATTATCCATAGTATAAAAATTCCCCTAGCAAATATTAACCAATGGATAAGAAGAATATGATTTTTTGAAAATAATAATTCATGAGAAAAAAATGATTAACTCTAATGATCAATTTTTTTTTTTAACTAGGTTTTGGAGGGGTTCATAAGGCTCAAGGAGGGTTAAAAAGGTTCATTTTGTGTTAGGAGGATGTAACTAGGCCAATTGGTAGTTTGGTCCCTCCAACTAATCGGTTGAAAGTTAACTAGACTAGTCAAGTAGGGCCTTAATTCAATAAATGAATTTAAAAAAAACTAAAATCTAATTATGGCGAACTATAGGGATTAAAAAGAAATTTTTTAAAGCAATGACATAATAAATAATTAAATAAATCAATACCGAAATTTTTTATTCGCTGAAAAATTAGAGTCGTTACAAACTATCCCCCTTAAACAATTTCGTCCTCGAAATTAGGTGTACGCTCGGACTTGAATAGGTGAGGGTAGTTCATCTTCATGGTTTCTTCTCTTTCCCATGTGGTTTCTTCAGAACCGCGATGTTTCCACAAAACTCGTACCAATTTGATGGTCTTGTTTCGGATCGTCTTTTCACTTCGGTCCTGAATTTCTATTGGTTCTTCCTCGTATGTTGCATCTTCTTCGACGGTGATATCTTCCCAATTGAGGACATGTGTGGGCAGTGCGAGATATTTGCGGAGCATCGAAACGTGGAATACGTTGTGTACTTTATCCAGCTGTGGCGGCAGCGCTAGGCGATATGCAACTTTTCCGATCTTCTCCACGATGTCAAAAGGTCCAATGTAGCGTGGAGATAACTTCCCCTTTTTCCCAAATCTGATGACTCCTTTCTTTGGTCTGATTTTCAGGAACACGTGGTCTCCTACTGCAAAGGTCAATGGTCGGCTCCTTTTATCTGCATAGCTCTTCTGTCGGCTTTGAGCGGTTTGAATCCTCTGTCTGATGATCTTGATCTTCTCTGTGGTATCCCGTACGATGTCAGGTCCGATCAATCCAGTTTCCCCAGCATCTGTCCAGCAAACTGGAGATCGACAAGGTCGACCGTATAAAGCTTCGTATGGTGCCATCTCGATACTTGCTTGATAGCTGTTGTTGTAGGTGAACTCCACCAATGGTAAGTGTTGTTCCCAATTTCCAGAGAAATCCAGAGCGCAGGCTCTTAGCATGTCTTCTAGTGTCTGTATTGTTCTCTCCGTTTGTCCGTCTGATTGTGGGTGGAAAGCCATGCTAAGCTTTATGCCTGTTCCCAGTGCTTTCTGCAACCCCTCCCAGAAGTGTGATACGAATCGTGGATCTCTATCAGATACTATCGAGATAGGTACTCCATGTAGTCGTACAATCTCGCGAATGTATAACAGGCTCAGTTGTTCCACGTTTTCTGTCATCTTAACAGGCAGGAAATGCGCAGATTTGGTGAGTCGATCCACTATTACCCAAATAGCAGTGTTGGCCTTGGTGGATCTCGGCAGTCCAGTCACGAAATCCATTGAGATGTGCTCCCACTTCCAGGTCGGGATTGGTAAGGGTTGAAGGTCTCCTCCAGGTTTCTGGTGTTCAACCTTGACTTGTTGACACACTAGGCAGGTAGACACAAATTGAGCTACGTCCTTTTTCATTCCTTCCCACCAAGACGTCCTTCGCAGGTCATGATACATCTTTGTACCACCAGGGTGTACTGCGAAGTTCGAGTGGTGAGTTTCTCGGAGTACGGCTTCTCGAAGGGTTCCAATATTAGGTACGAACACCTTTCCCTTGAATCTCAAGCTGTTGTCCTTCTCGATAGTCCACCCAGGTAGCGCCTTTCCTTCTCGAATTCGATACCTGATGAACTCGCAATCCTGTTCAAAAGTTTGGGCTAGAAGGATCTCTCGGTGAAGTGCCGGTTCTGCAACGAGAGCATACAATCGGGCGTTTCCATTTTCTGATGATGGTCGAAGGTTGAATTCATTGAGGGTGTCCACCATTTCCCATTCCTTAACGGCAGTTTTGACCTTCTGTGCTCTATCCTTTCGGCTCAGAGCGTCGGCCACCACGTTGGCCTTGCCAGGGTGATACTGCAGCGTAAACTTGTAATCCTCCAGGTATTCCATCCATCGACGCTGCCTTAGGTTTAACTCCTTCTGAGTGAAGAGATATTTGAGGCTCTTGTGGTCGGTAAAGACTTCGAATTGTTCTCCCCACAGATAGTAATGCCAGGATTTGAGGGCGAATACTACTGCGGCCAATTCTAGGTCGTGGGTGGGGTAATTCTTCTCGTGTGGTCGGAGTTGCCGCGATCCTTAAGCTACAACTTTCCCATTCTGCATTAGCACGCATCCCAAGCCGTCCCTTGACGCGTCGCAGTACACCGTATAGTCCACACCTCGCTCGGGAATGATGAGGATTGGAGCACTGGTCAACCTCTTTTTCAGCTCCTTAAATGATTTCTCGCAGGCTTCATTCCATTCTAGCTTCACTCCTTTCTGAGTCAGTCTTGTCATTGGCTTGGCGAGGATCAAGAAGTCTTGAATGAATCTTCGATAATACCCAGCCAATCCTAGGAAACTCCTTATTTCAAAAACTGAGGTTGGCTGCTTCCAATTCAGCACTGCTTCGACTTTACTCTCGTCCACTGCGATTCCTTCCTTGGATACCACATGTCCCAAGAACTTAACCACCTCCAGCCAAAACTCGCATTTACTGGCCTTGGCATAGAGTTGGTTATCTCGGAGTACTTGCAGTACTATCCGCAAGTGTCCTTCGTGCTCCTCCTTACTGGCAGAGTATATCAAGATGTCGTCAATGAACACCACTACAAATTTGTCTAAGTAAAGTTGAAAGATTTTGTTCATGAGACACATGAATACTGCCGGAGCGTTGGTTAATCCGAACGGCATTACTACAAACTCGTAGTGCCCGTATCTTGTGCGAAAGGCCGTCTTGGCAATATCTCCGTCCCAGATCCTTAGCTGATGATAGCCAGATCGGAGATCGATTTTTGAGAAGCATGTAGCCCCTCTTAGTTGGTCAAAAAGATCATCGATCCTTGGCAGTGGATACCGGTTTTTGACTGTGGCTTGATTCAACTTCCTGTAGTCGATGCATAGATGGAGTGTCCCTTCTTTCTTCTTCACAAACAAGGCAGGTGCTCCCCACGGTGATGTACTTGGTTGGATAAATCCTTTATCCAATAGTTCCTGCAATTGGATCTTGAGTTCCTTTAGCTCTGCAGGGGCCATTCGGTAAGGTGCCATAGAGATCGGTGCTGTCCCCGGTTGAAGCTCTATAGAGAAATCTATCTCTCTTTGAGGTGGTAGGCTAGGAAGTTCTTCAGGGAAAACATCGGCGTATTCGCAAACGATGTGCGGTAATCCCAATTCCATCCTATCGGTTTCCTCCATTTGGAGACTAGCTAGCCATCCAAATAGCTGGTTCTGCCACCTTGATCTCTTTGTCGTCGAACTTGCGTCTGTCTATCCCCCTTAAATCGGAAACGTGTCCCGTCAGGAGCGTAGGCCGTCACCATTTTCTGATGGCAATCTATGACTGCTCGGTGTGCCGATAGCCAGTCCATTCCCAGGATTACGTCGAAATCTGCCATGTCGATCACTCTGAGGTCGCAAGTCAGGCGCAAGTTGGCTACTTCTATCTCGCACCCCCTACACACTAGACTAATAGCTATACTCCCCCCCAACGGTGATGTCACTTTCGTACTTGTACTTAGGGGTTCAATTTCTAGTGCTAGGGCAGTCACGCAGGCAGTGGATATGAATGAATGTGATGCTCCGGAATCAAACAAGGCTTGTACGCAGGTATTATATAACAGTAGCGTACCTTGGATCACAGAGGGATCCGGCTCCTGTTCCTCAGTCTGCAGTGCAAAGATACGCCCTCCAAGGCCTTGCTGAGTTCCCACGGGTTGCTTTCCCTTGTTCTGTCCACTTTGCTGTTGTGATGAGCCTCCAGGGTTTTGCTTCACGAAGTTAGCCTGCCCAGTTTGTTGAGCCCTCTGGTTGCCAAAGTTTCCATTCCCTCCCTTCTGAAGTTGGGGGCATTCACGCTTGTAGTGGCCCATAGCCTGACAGTTGAAGCACTGAATGGTTGCTTTGTTTTGGCCGCCCCTCTGCGGTCCACTAGGTCCTGATGCAACAGCCTTCCAGGGTTGGTTGTTTTGAGGTGGGGTGAAGGGTTTGGTGGGGTAGGGTCCACGGTTGTTGTTGGAGTGTTGGGCTCGGATTGGTCTGCCGGTGTTGCCAGTTGCTTTCCTCCAGTGGGTCTTAAAGTCAGCTTCCTTGCTCTCCAGTCGAAGGGCACACTTTACGACGCTGGTATAGGTGGGAAAAGTCTGTGCCACCACAGCCCTTCGAGCGGTGGTCAGCCCCCACTCGAACCTTCTTGCCTTCTTGTCTTCAGTTGAAACTGCGTCTGTGGCGTAGCGGGATAGTTCTTCAAACTTGGCTGCATATTGGGTGACGGTCATGGTTCCTTGTTTCAAATTCATAAATTCCTGTTCCTTGGCCAGGTGAATAGGTGTGGGAAAGTATTTGTCGAGAAATAGGGTTTCGAATTGAGCAAAGGTCATGGTGGCGATGTCATGGGTTGCTTCTATTAGTTCCCACCAGTAATGGGCTTCCCCTTTCAGTTGATATGCGGCCAGGGCCACACGATCGCCATCCCGATTAATCTCCAAGGTGTCCAGGATCACCTTGACTTCCTTCAGTCAGGCCTCAGCTGCGATGGGGTTGGGATCTCCGTGGAAGGTAGGAGGTCGTCGTTTGCAGAATTCAGTCATAACCCGAGTGCGGGTCATGGGTCCTTCATTGTGGTTCGGGCGATTGGCGTTTAGAGCGGCTACGAGTGCCCGCATGACTTGTGCTAAGTCAGGGTTAGAGTTAGTGTTGGAGGATTCTCCATTCTCATATCCTAGTCCACTGCGTCGATTCACCATCTACGAGTAACAATTTAAAAGGGGAGTTTTAGTTTACTTTAAACAACTTTTTCTTTTGCAATGGAGTTTCACTACAATAATGAGTCCAACAGTTTGCACATTATATTTCCAAATAAGGCAACCTTTTATAGATAAAAGGGAGATACATACATTAGCATAGAGTTCTACTACAAAAGGTACATGAGACAAAGTCCTTAGTACAAGTTGGAGCGATCTTTCATACTGCTACTACATGATCCTACCGACCAAAAGGCTTATTCTACAAAGTTATTCCATTCTAAGGTAGGACAACTCCGAAAAACTCCCTCAGCCACATCTTGTAGCTCTTCTCAGCAGCGGTCTCAGCTCGGAGAAGATGCTCACGCTCTTGTGCAAGCATTTCTTCCATAGTCAGGACGGGTGGTTCTTCCAGTGGTTCTAGGTAGTACTGGGAGAGGTTCAGCATGGCAGCTTCGAATTCCGAATCGGTCTCCATGTCAAATGTGGGAAAGTTAAATGGTGGTTCGAAGTCCTCCACTGGCGGTGCAAAAATTTGGGTAGGTGGGAGGTTTTCGGGATTTGCAACTGGTGGGGGTGTCTCCCAAGTGATTGGCACTTCATAGAGTTCCATGCTATCCTCCAGCGGGGGTGTTGGTGCTAGTCCTGGGTATTCTGGTGCTAGCAGTGACCGATATTCGATCAAGAGTTGTGGGGTGAAAGGCGGGCGTCCTCCTTGGCAATAGTTCGACATCTATAACATTAAAAGAGTTATATATTAGACTTAATGGTGTGAGGTCGAAGTCTTATATAAGCAATTACAACGATAGGATGTAGACAGTGATTATGAACGGAAATGCACGACTTTCATTGTTTGAATGGAACAAGTACAAACAAGACTGCTTGAACAAAAACAAGTACAACAAGACTGCTTGAGCAAGTACAACAAAATAGTCCCATTGGCCTAAGCTTCTTACCCCATACTATTTACATCGAGAATCTAACAGTGGTTAAGCCCCCTTAACTAATCTAAAAGATATCGGGGAATTGGGCCGTATATGCCCCTATGTCGGACTCAAAGGGTGGCGGTGGTACATCGCCGGGGTCAGTGTTGAAATCCATGAAGTCTGGCATAACCCATGGAAACTCCCCAAGATATGGTACTTCCTCGTCGTCAGACTGCCAGTCCTCATTTTCATTGTCGGATGGCAAATCTGGATTTGGTCCATACATCAAGTGCTCCCAGTCCGCCTCATTTTCAGGTGGGTCGTTGAACGCTATGGGTTCCTCTTCGGGTTCTTCTTCGGGGTTCTCCTCTATTGGTGGATTAAATTCAGGGTCGTGGTTTTCCTCAGGATCCTCCTCAGGGTCTTCCTCCTTGAGTTCTACCTCGGGTTCAGGGTTTTCTTCGGGATTCTCAATTACAATTTCCATGTCGAAAGGAGGTGGTATTTGGACAAGAATAGGTATTGCGTCGGCATCACCTTCTTCCTCATGGTCGGGAAGTGGAATGGCGCCATGCTCTTGGTAAAAGTTGTAAATGTAGGGGAAGGCATAGGGAAAGTAAGGGTCCTCCACTAGTAGGTTTGTCATGGTTCTTACGGTGCTTGCAAGTTGACGGGCTTCAGCTAGTAGGTTGACTTCATGAGGATTGGGTTGTTCCATCTACAAGGAAAAATTTTAAAACCTCATTAGTAAAGTTTAAAACAGGGTTTTATTAACTAAGTTTTCGAGTTTCTACGTTCCACATTTGATTCTTGATTTAAGTCATCATCCAATTGTTCGGGAATTCCCAGCTCGGCGGTACTGCCAATTTCCGGCGCCTTGCTTCAATCCGAAGATTGTTTTGACTATGTGGGAAGGTAAACTTAAACTCAATTCTCGTTTGTGCAATGGTTAAACTATCTCATGGTCTACCCATTCTACCCATGGCCGAGGTTTTGAACCTAAAGCTCTGATACCAAGTTGTAACGCCCCTAATTTTAGAAACGTTAAAGGACAATTTTTATTAAAAATCTAGTTAGAGTCTAGCTCATTATTACATCACAGGAGTAATTTCATTACATAAAGGATCGTAAATTCTAGGGTTTGGTACTATTCCGCTTCTTCCTCCATCCTAGCAAGTTCCTCGGCTCCAAAGACTTCCAAAGTGTACTGTTCACCCTGTTCATCTATCAACTCTGACACATTATACCAGCGTCGCCCCCAGTATAATATGTCAGGGTCACCAAAAGGTAACACCATGAGCTACAGGAGCTCAATAGAATAAACCGTACCCACTAACCCTGAACTTTCAACAGAAAGGCACATAAACAAATACACATGTTCATTTAACAATATAATTAACATTCACACATCCTTATTAGCTATCTTGTTAACGTTTGTGTCATGCCTTTTCATGTGTTTCTCCTACGCGACTTGTCGTGGACCGTGTCACCAATTTTCTTTTCATTTCCAAATCAACATTTCGAAAATCACATTTAACACACCCAACCTCGGTTCCGCCGTTCCGGGTTCCCGAGTATCCTCACAATGGTTCCGCCGCACCGGGTTCCCATTGGCACACAAAAACTTTGCATTGGCTCCTCTCCGCGGATAACCAAGCTACACACCCAACCTCGGTTCCGCTGTTCCGGCTTCCCGAGTATCCTCACAATGGTTCCGCCGCACCGGGTTCCCATTGGCACACAAATCACATTTCAAAGCTTTTTCTCCTTTTCAAAACACACACGACTCACATAGTGACTCTCACATTGGTCATTATGTAATTTCAAAAATATTTTACCAAGTCATGCCTTTAATCACCCTAGGTGCCATGTTTCTAACTTTCTCGATTTTCCGTGTCTCGTTTTCATGCTTAGACTCCGCGGTATGACTTTTTCACATAAGTAGCAAAATTCATTCATTTTGAAATCTTGAAACTAAACTAACAAGATCATCCAACTCTATATTATTTAGCATGCTCATTTTATCCTTTATTTCACATAATCATACTCAAGCAATTAACATACAATCTAAGGCATAGTGTCACATGGACGGACACCTTTGGAGTGGAAAACCATTTATGCCTTATCACATATCAAGACAAGTCAATCTAATAATCCTATAATCATGCTCATCCTTCTATTAAAAGAAAAAAAGTTACTAACTACCATGCATTGGATCATAAAAGTAAATACTATCTATCTTTTTTTTTGTTTAACGGATAAGGAAATTTACTACGTATACTTAGAGTAAGTAAGTAGAGGTATTCTACCTTCCTTCTTGGCGGTGGTTTTGGCTATGGAGAAAAGTGGTTCGTCGGGCGGAGTAACGTCTTACGGTGGCTTCCGGTTAGCTTCGAAAGAGAATGGTTTTCTCTCGAAACTATTACTTGACTAACTTTCTAACTTTTATGGATTGAAAAGGTGGTTTGGGATGAGTTTTCTTGAAGATTTCAAGAACAAGGAAGAACTTAGCAAGAACAAAGTAAGAACATGGGATTTCTAGAGAGAGAAGTAGGAAGGTTGGAGGTGTGAGTTCAAGGCATGAATGGGGTGCTATTTATAGCAACAATTTGGGCTCTCCTCCCCCCTCACTAGCCGGCCTCCCTCTCTCTCCTTTCTCTCATTTTTTTTCCATGGACTTGTCATTTCAAGCTTCTCATGCCTTCCTTCAATTGTCATTTCTACTTTAAGCTAAAACTAGGTCATTATGAAGGGTTCTTTGGCTTGTTTAGTCTATAAATGGCATGCTTGTAAGAAGGAACAACATGATAGGCTATGTTCATTGTTTAAAGTTGGCTAGGATTGGGGTGTCAAAGTAGGATTAGGCCTAAGGCTATTTGGTTAGCTTGTTGAAGTGAACAAAGTCACTAGCACACACTTCCCTCTCTCCCTCCATTTCGGCTCCCTCTCTCTCTCCCTATCCGAATTCTTTCTCTCTCTCTCTCTCTCTCTCTCTCTCTCTCTCTCTCTCTCTCTTGTACAACTCATATATATAGCTATGTATACTATGTTATCTAGTTTACTAGGTCTAAGACAAGAAAGTAAGTCTTTCAATGATAATCATATTGACCCAAGGTTAATATTTTCCTAGAAAGTGCACACCTAAATAAATAGACTTTGATAATGAAAGGCTAATAGTTTTATATACCCATATATAAGTATATCTATGTACTTAATTGCTCTAGGAAAGTAACTTTGTTGGCCAAAATAGGTTTAGGGCTATTGATAATTTGACTTGGAAGTAAAATGATGGCTCCTTTTAAGTGACTAATCTTGTCAAGTCCTTTGGCAAGTCTTAACTCTATTATCCATAGTATAAAAATTCCCCTAGCAAATATTAACCAATGGATAAGAAGAATATGATTTTTTGAAAATAATAATTCATGAGAAAAAAATGATTAACTCTAATGATCAATTTTATTTTTTTTTAACTAGGTTTTGGAGGGGTTCATAAGGCTCAAGGATGGTTAAAAAGGTTCATTTTGTGTTAGGAGGATGTAACTAGGCCAATTGGTAGTTTGGTCCCTCCAACTAATCGGTTGAAAGTTAACTAGACTAGTCAAGTAGGGCCTTAATTCAATAAATGAATTTAAAAAAAACTAAAATCTAATTATGGCGAACTATAGGGATTAAAAAGAAATTTTTTAAAGCAATGACATAATAAATAATTAAATAAATCAATACCGAAATTTTTTATTCGCTGAAAAATTAGAGTCGTTACAGGTCTACTTTTTGAACATAGAAGAAGTTAGTGCTACTGATTTAAGTGATGTTTTGGGCATTTGAGCTGCTGTTCTTTACTTCAAGACGTGCTACTATATTTTATAGTTTATGAGATAAGTTTAATTTTAATCCTTTTTATAGTTTATGATATAGGTTTAATTTTAGTCCTAAATATAATGGGTCATTAATGTTTTTATGTCACTGAATTTAATTATTCCATAAGTGGTTTTGGCTACTTAATTTATTGGTGGTTTTCGTCAATGTTTTTCGGTCAAGTGTCAAGTATTTTGTGAACCATATTGGGTTTTGATTCTTAATAAAATGTCTATTATTATTTTATGAGTTATTTGATGCTTTAAGGTTTTAATTTTATGAGTTTATATTTTGTTAATAAGTGTTTGAATGCTAATTGGATAGAACTGGAACCGAACCAAAATCGGACTGATTTTGTGGTTTGGTTCTGGTTAGGTTCCACGCATATATTGATTAGGTTCTGGTTCCCAATTTCCTAGAATTGTTGGAAATGGTCCGGTTACTGATTTTCTAGAGAATCGAATCAATCCGGACCGTGTACACCCTTAGTACAACCTTCTAAAACTAGAGAGCTTGCCTTACTTTTTCTCACAAAATGTGAAGGAAAATTTTATTTTCTTGTGAGAATCAACAACAATTACTCTGATTTCCTTAATTACCCTATTCCCTCCGCCTTTTCTCTTCTACTGAGGTAACTTTATTTCCTCCGATTTATTTATTTTCATCCCATTCAAACAAATGTGAGAATTTTTTTTCTTTTTTTGTACTTCATTTTCTATCATTTTCACTTTCTATTATATTTTTCTCGCTACTCAAACGAACACTAAATGTGTTGTGCGACATGGATGCCCAAAACCACCATCATAGAAAAATCCCAAACAACGACATAAGACTTCAGTAGTTTAGTACTATATCTGTTTGGTCGTCACTTTCCAGAAATTGTTTTGAAATCGAAGCAACCTATCTTTTTCCTCAATATAAGTAACTTTGCAAACAATTATATGACGGTAGCTGGGGTCCAAAAATATTTGAAGTTTAAAATGCAGTAGAGTTACTTTTTTCCAAGAGAGTAAGAGGTTCGATGACATGGAAAACATTCGGGCTTTTATTTATTATATATATAAAAAAAATTTGGGCAAAAAAATGAATATGCATATATGCTATTCTACATATTTGTCACAGAGTATTGCCCTTAACACCACATAATCATCTTCAAGTAATCCGACCACACATATATTGCAACCGGAGTTAATGTGCGTGCTAAAGAATATATTTAGCCCATTAACCGACTATGAACATTTGAACCCAAAGCATTGAACCTTTTATTTTCTGGGCGAGAATTCAACAGGTACCAGACAAATTTGTGCTTTGCCACAATGAATCATCAATCCAATTAGCAGTAAGATACAAGAAATAAAACATAAGAGGCTTACATTACACTACCAACAACTATGAGCTCACTGCAATTCTACAAGCCTTGAGGCGGGCATCCTTTTCACAACCCTCCAACTCAATTGATCATAAATGGCTGGGCCGCCTTTTCCCAGGATCCGTTCTCAATCTCTTCACCGGATTCGCCCAACTCACTTCCCCAGCACCACCACCACCCACCACCTGTTGAGGTGGTTGATTGGTAGGCCGCTGACTCAATCTCATCTCCCTCCTGGTCGGACCCGGCCCTGGCCCCGGATTCCAAATATTGTGACCGATGCTTGGAGGTGAAACGGGCCCCGGTGACCCATTCCCTGGCTTCGACATACACTTTTCCCTCTCGTTTCTCTTCTTTTTGCAAATTACAAGCTCCCCCGGATGAGTTAATAACCGCAGATCATCCTTCTGATGGACATGGATTCGAGGCTTTTTGTCTTCAACGTTAGAAACGGGCCCCTGTGATAGGGGCCTCTGGGGAGGACTTGGATCGGGATCTACCTCCTTTATCAGTTTGGGTCGTTTGCTTGGGCCAGCAACTTCCTGTCTTAAAGATGAAGCAGATGTGGAGGTAGCTACTGGGCTAGAGAAAGAGAGAGCGTTTTTAGCTTCTTGGAAATCCGTGTCCGAGAATGCAATATTTAGGATTTTGAAGAAGAGATCATGAACCTTCTTTGCTTCAGTTCTCACCTGTTCAATTTAGTCGTACGGTCAGCAAAACTGAGAGGAAGATGGATGCAACTCTCATAACTTTGTCCATAACCCAGGAGTAATCGTGATGAATAACAGTAAAAGGTATCAATTAGCAAACCATTATTTACTTTCCGGGAGATAGAGAGAACTTCTGTGTAGCATTCTATACGTCAAGCTCTACAAGATACCTACATCTTATACCAAAATTTGTGTGATAAAAGTTCTAATTTTGCACATGTTTTCCCTAGAAATCCAGCCCAATATTCCAAAAATACTGGTGTAAAAAAGGGAAATTTGGGGATTTCGAACCTAGCAAGGTATTTACAGTGCAGAAAACAAAAAAAGGTTGGCATCATACAAATCTTGCGTATATATCATCATGATTTGTTTATCTATCACCAACCAAACAGCACAAAAGGTAATTCTTTTCATAAGAATTTACCCGAATATCAAAACAACTACTTCTTGACCAGCTCAGGGCAGTCTAGTGCTACACAACAACAACAACAGAACCCATGTAGTCCCCAATTATTGGGGGTATGGGCGGGGAAAGATCGGAGACAGACCTAACCTTTTGGCAATATGCACAAAGTGACTGCTCTCAGAAATACCATTAAAACAGTGACCCCCTAGTCTAGTGCTACAAAATCCAATTTCCCACCTACAGCTACTTGGGTTTAGCATTTGACGTGCTTTGAGGCCATGATCTACAGTGCAAAGAACTTATAGAATAAAGAGTGGCACAAATGACATGTTGAAGGAAATTTTCAAAAAACGCTATTCTCATAATTTCTCTCTTAGACAAAGGGAGCCTGAATCTAGAAAGGACTTGGAAGGTAGCTGAATGCAACGATATGCTCAAGAAAGCATGTGAACTTCACATAACAATACCATTAAAGTAGTCTAGAAGCATCAATTACACCTGATTTTACACTTTTATACAAAATGCTGCTCTGGTAGTCGTAGTATGAACTTATACATATAGGGGCATACCCAGTAGAAAACACACTTCATTCAATTATTTTCTGCGAAAAGGCACCTTAAAAAATTCATTAGAAAACATTCTTCTTCAATATCTATCCAGAAACAGCCTTCATAAAATTCTGAAGGAGAAGCAACAATTACCTTGAGCAAGGAAGTAAAAGACAACATAAGCAACCATACCTGCTGCGAGAATCCAAAATACTGCATTGCACTCTTTAACATAAACTGCACATCAAACACAAGTTCCATCACTCCATTATATTCGAATCTCTCAACACGCTGACCAATCTTTCGCAGATCCAAAAGACTATTAGCAGCCCCACTCAGGTAAACAGAGTTTTCAATCCTCTTCCACAAATCTGTTAGCAGAGGTACGATTTCATGACCTTCCTTGTCTACTTTCCTTTGGAACCTGCTGATTACAGTCTTGCACTGCAAACATGAAGACCATATGTTATGTTACATTTCATCACAATACACAGAGAAACTCTGGTACGCAAAGATTGCTCATGTCTATAGATGTATATACGCTGGATACTAATGTTTAAGACGGAAATCAAAACAAAAATCCCCATAGACTGGTGTAAAGCTAAACATGCCCCCAGCATATAGGCGCGGAGCTGGGATTTCTATGTACTGGGGTCAAAACATACAATCATAAATCACTATGGGCAACACTCCAATTTTATTAGGTAAGGAAATTTTCTAAATTTTTAGGGCCAAAGTACAAAAATAATTTCAAATTGTGTAATAATAGTAATACTGGAGGCCTGGAGTGTGTTATTAGTCAGCAGATTTAGGTGACCCCACTTGCCACCCTGTAGCTCCGCCCATCCTAGCGATCACTAATACTACCAGATTGTCTGAACATTTGTATTAAGAATGAAAGGCACATTTTTCCATATGGCTTTAATCATCAGTAAACCTTGACTCCGAATATGATCCACTATCACTTATATACAGCACAAAATTCAGTTACACAAGTCAATTTTTCCCATACAAAACTCTTCTGTAGACAAAATTGAGATATTAAATATCCTACTCAGTTATGCTTCCCTGAGAAATCGATAGAGAGCTCACACAGAATCCTTCATAAACATCATGCAGTATTAAATGGAGGCATCAATTTGAGATGGACAAATACCCCTCCTAGTAAAAAAGAAAAGAAGACTGACAAATAATCAAATAGCCAAAGAAATAAATCAACGACAAGATTAAGCTTCATCAATTGATAAAAAGGACAAAGATATCACCTAATGCCGAAAAAGAGCTTCATAAACAGCTAGGCAAGTGGGAAAGGGACTTGAGCTAAGTCACCAATTGTCCCAAAAGCTAAGCTGTTGGAAATGGACCCAACAATGCATATGAAGCTATCCAACTTCTTCCCTCACATGCAACCCAATCTTGCATGTGGAAATGCAAACATTCATGCATAGAATGGAGGAGAATGCAAACAATAAACAAATGCAAATGGAGAGACTTAAAATTAAGACTTTCTAGAACCAGCAATCTGAGACCATATTAAGTTGGCAATTGTCCCCACAGCTAAAGCTGTTAAAAAATTGCCCAACAATGTATATCAATATCCAACGACTTGGTGTGCAGTGGTTGGCAAAGAGATACACAGATTGACACAAACTGTCAAGGAAGTAGGCACGAACAAAAGTAAGACACGATGCATACCAAACACATATAGGTTTACCACTTCCAAATCCAGAACTGGAACACAACAGAAGCGTAGCGTGTCCAGTAATACATACCCTTTTTTGAATGACATCAGACATCGTACTTCCGCCAATTGAAGTCCCACTAGTGTTCATAACTTTACCATCCCAACTTTCCCTAGAATGTTGAGCAGCGTCTTCTGAAGGGGCAGATGCAGAATTTAATCTAATGGATCTCAGTGAAGCATGTGCTTTAGATGTACTCGTGATTCTCGTCAAAGGCATACTCTGCCTACTTTTCAACAATGAATCATAATGATCAGGCTTAATAGCCTTGGGCTCTCCAAGTACTTTGAGCCCAGGATGATTCCGAAAATGTGGTTCATATTTATAGTCAACTTGAGATGGCAACTGAGACACATTCCCACCATGGAGAGATGGTTTCTCAATGGAGTATTTCCCTTTCGTCCCTTCCATGGTATGACGTGAACGAACCCTAATACTACGCTTCCGTTTTATTTTGGGTTGCAAAACCTGCTCACCTTCACCTTCACCTTCACCTTCATCACAATACTGAATACCACTTCTAGATTGCTGGAGGACCAGATGAGAGTCTCCGGACATAGCAATTTCACCTTCCTCTAACTCTTCAGACTGTCAGAATTAATCCAGAAAAAGTATTAGACAGCTGGCACAAACTGATGACTCCAACGATAAAGCACTACTTTATAGAATGATTTGAAACCTACATCATGTGGAACCCGGATGGTTCCGGTATGAGAAACGGGAACGAGAACATGACACGCCACATGTCCTAATTCTGGTATGGCAAGGGTAGGCTTCTATAGATGACAATACAAGAATTTACTTATTTAAAGACAAAACACTTCTAGAATGATTATGATCACTTTTGCGCATCTTTCTCGCTAAACTCCACTCCCTCTCTCTAGATTTTTAGTTAGTTATGTTTAATTGAGGTCAGAGAAATATGGAAATAAATCGAGAAACACGGGGATCGTTAAATGCCTTGTTTTGAAACGTCAGTGTACACTATACACCAATTCGGAACATGCATTCCAGTACGTATCTCGATCAGGTATTAGTGTTTTCTGGTACCACAAGGCAAAACATACCAGTCTTTTAGAAAGAGAACTTGGCCTGCCATCTAATGCAGAAAGCGACCCGAATTTCTGAGAAGATATAGAAGGCAAGACCACCTGTGGTGGCATTTTTTGACTGTCCAAAGACGATCCTGATGAACCAGCTTCTTCAACTAATTTATCGTTTCTTGTGCTTTCCTCTTCTGATTGATTGTTGTTATTTGGAGGTTCCCCAATGGCGCCACTAAATTCTACATCCTCATATTCACCAATTTCTCCCTCTTCCTCCTGCCCAGCATATCCATTCCTCTCTTCAGAACTAGCTCCCGAGAATTCCCCATTCTCCTCTTCCAGCTGCCTGTAACTAGGTAACTTGTTTTTACCCGTAGAACGTCCCCTCTTTTTCCCAATTATATCAGAAGCCACTTCACTTGATTCTATGGCAATACTACCTCCTAATAAGGTTTTCTTTGATGGCTTTTTGGACAAACTAGCAATAGTAGCGTTCACTTCTCTAGTGCCGACACGAAGCCACTGGGGTACCTGGCCATAACTCGTCATCTCCTCAGTCCAGTCAAAATCTTCATCCATTTGATCAAAGAGCTCGACTTCTTCTTCGCTTCTAGCAATCATTTGGTTTACTTCCTGCAGCGACGGGACATTATGCACAGTTTCTTGATATCTTTCCTCATCGTGCAACAATGTCTCCAAAGTCAAACGCCGCTCTTCATGTGTAGTCCTCTGGTCAAACCGCCCTGCATTAATAACCTCATCCGCCATATCAATCTTATACTGTTGGATATTATTGCGTATGAGCCCCTCAATGGATCCAATATATCGATCCTTACCCACCAGGTCATCCTCTGAATCACTTAAACCACCACTTTGAAATTCATCCTCTTTCTGATGGCTTGCGATTTTGTCAACTACTGCTTCCATATAAATAACTTTCACTTCTCTTGTCTGTCCAATGCGGTGGGCCCTAGCAACGGCCTGTTCCTCGTTCTTAGGGTTTGGATCTGGATCATATATGATGACTGTGTCAGCAGTCTGAAGATTTAAACCCCGTCCGGCGGCACGAATGCTCAGCAAGAAGATGAAGCAGTCAGTATTAGGGCTACTAAAATCAATTATAGCCGATTCACGGTCTTCTAAACTAGTTGTCCCATCAATCCGCCTGTAAACAAGTCTACGCCACTGCAGATATTCCTCTAATAGATCAAGAAGTTTTGTCATTGTACTGAAGAGCAGCACTCTGTGCCCTGTTCTCTGAAGCTTTATGAGGATCCTGTCTAGGACCCACAATTTCCCACATGACCTAACAAGGAAATCCTTAGAGAAGTTGTTGAAATAAGGGTAATTGAGCAAGGGATGATTGCAAGTCTTCCGGAGCTCCATACATCTATTGTTTAGAGGTTTATATGTTTTAGCCTCGTAAGATGGATTTTTTTGAACCCTGCGCTCCTCATCCTCAGGATCAACTCGAATAGTGCCCGTCGATTTAATCCAATCGTAAATGGAACTCTGGATAGCTGACATCCTACACCTTAGAACAATGGAGACCTACAATCAAAAAGTTCTTTTAGAAATTATCCACCGCGAATTGCCTTCTATCTAATGACCACAAAAGTAACAACGGCTTCCTAATGAGTACTACAATAGCATACCTTGGGTGGAAGTGAGGCTTCCACATCTTCGACGCGACGTCGGAGCATAAAAGGCTCCAGAATTTGATGAAGTCGGTGGATAATGATAACCTTCTTTTCCGTCTCAAGCCAGTCATCCTCTGTATTATGTGTGGGACCATCCTTCTGAAAAGGCTGCGAGAACCAATCATGAAACGCTTTCCGGTTATCAAAAACTTCAGGAAGGAGTAGATTTAGAAGCGACCAGAGTTCTTTAAGATCATTCTGCAGAAAATGTAAATAAATCATTCCATGCTCATTTCCAACTTGAAATTAATTAAATGAGAGAACAAAGGAGAAAAGAAAAGAATAGCAGACAGGATGTATTTTCTGTATATGCTTCTTGTTATTATCAAACTTGTGTATGCATTAAGTCATAGCTAGCAATATTTGTGTATTACAGACCTTGCAGCACTTTTTTGTTTATAGGTCATAGGCCTGGAAGGATCTTAACAAGCAGAGACCTTTTTGAACATTTACTACCTCAGCACATCAAATAACTGAGTATCAATTCCAACATTTCAAAAACAATCACATTCACAATCCTAGTATAAATTTCTCTCCAGAAATCTGTAACAAATGCTACCATATACTGGATTTGCCAAGATTTTAAACTATCCCCAAAGGACTTTTATTCATCGGACACTGGTGTGAGGTTTCAATAAAAAAATCAGGTTATATTGGTTGTGTTACGAGGAAGGGATGCTCCACTCAACCCTACCCTTGAACAACACATCATATGACAAAGATTAGCAACAAATTATACAAATGCAGACTACAGAGGTATATGCAGATGTCTGCTCACATCCAATGACTGTAATAGCCCATTTCCAATAAGACTCCAAGCAATAATAATAAAAGAACTCCCAAAAAGCCCTTCAAGCCCATCACTTATTGTTTAGTTGGTAGGTTCCAACATAATGACTCTGTCACAGCTAGCCCTAAGCCAAGCCTGATTTTAAGTTACCAAAGTTGTTAGAAAAAGGAAAGAAAAGTGAAGGAAAGTTACTAACGAGCCTAGGAGGCAAACCAATGAAAGCAAGTTCTTGCAGTGTTACTATACTCTGCCGAGCCTCCAAGGCCAACTGCTATTCAAGGAGAAACGATCCAGTAAGAACTAAGATCTTGATCGCCCACCTCCATTTTTATTCCCTTTCCAGGCAATCAATCAAAGCATTCTAATCCACCTGGCACCGGCTAATCCCATTCTAGCAAGGAATAACCTCGATCCCGAGAAGCTGCATCCGAAACGGTTAGATCCGATCTATCTGATTCCTCCAAGGCTTGAATCTGAGGAAGGGGATGAAAAATCCATTTCTTTTTCCCTATTTTATACAGCAATTCATAGAAGTAAGATCATGCAAAGGCTAGAGCGTCAATCTGAATCTAACGTAGAATAAATGGATTCTTGAGAAGAACCATTTCATTCAGTCTGCTGCATTGACTAGTCCCATCATCGTCGGTTAGTCACATAATGTGGAAAAGAACCTGTGATAAGTGATCCAGCATAGTAAGATACTAAAGATAGCTCCATGATTTTAAATAAACTTCCTCACATACTAAATAGGAGGACCTGTCCTTAGTTGATTTTACCCATAGAGTGAACTACATTGGAAGGAAGGAGATTAACTCATAGCGTGAGAGCAGGATTGGCTAAGGCGCAAGATCTCCTTTTCTTTTTTCTAAGATAGCGAGCGAGGTTGAGCAAAGAAAGTGGTAATCTCATATTGAGCTTAGGAAGTAGTTGACACACCTGTAGCGCAGGGAAAGCCATCTAGAAAGCATCGAGTTGCCTAAAAGAAAATTTCCTTTATTGTTCTTGTCTTGCTTGCCTTTGCAAAGACTAGTAGCTTTAACCTGCATTCATTCCTAGCTCTAGCAGCATTAATTAGTTTTTCGTTTTTTAAGAACCTTCTTATCTGACTTTTGAGCAACCCCTTGCTTGAAAGCTGAAGAGGTAACTCCCTTTTTAGTTATACATGAACTGGAAAGATTAGAAGTTGCTAATCTATGTAGCACGGACACGGACACGGGACACGGCAATTCTAAAAAAATGGGGATACGGACACGGCGGGGGACACGCCATGTGTATAAATAAATAAATAAGATATATTATCATTCATATTTTTTTTTATGAACCATCATTGTATATGAGTAATTTCACTAATTGTATAATTTTTTTTCAAAGGCATAATTACAGTTGACTCCAATTTTTTTGAATAATTTCATGTTAACCCCCCAAAAATTACATTTTGACCCAGCCATGTCCCCAGCTGTGTCCCCGGCGTGTCCCCAACCGTGTCCCCACCGTGTCCCCTATCAAAAAATAATAAAAATTATTGGACACGCCACAATACGTGTCCCCGTGTCCAATACGTGGATACGGCGCCCTTTTGGAGTGTCGGTGCTTCATAGTTGCTAATCAAGAGAAGTCAAGACCCAAAGACAGCTTTTATCGCGCATTCTTTGTTGCGACTTATCTGATATAGGGATAATATAAGCAGCTACCATATAAAGCAGCCATTAGGAAAAGAAAAAAGGTAATGTAACTCCATTCTTTCTTGGACCCGATGCAGTGCTTACAATAGCCTGCCCATATGTTCCTTTGTACCAGAAGAGTACTCACTCTCGGAAGGAAAGAGAGCACAAAGCACGAGTATGTATATGTAGATATTGCCTCGTAGGCCTGATAATAGTAGACTTTCAAGAAAGACCAGCGCCCGACTTATTGCATTAGCGAATCAAGCTTTTAATGTACTTCTAATGGACTCAAGTCATTTCAATCTTTTTTCTTCTAAGCGGTCCACAGCATCTCGCTGAGGAGACAAAAGGGTATGTATTTCTCTAACAAAGCGAAGGAGTCTCACAGTGTAATAACTCTTCCCTTTCCCTTTCTTTTTTCATTCCAAGTAATAATCTATATATGGTTCGAGCCTGCTCCTCTGTGAGTGGCCTCGCCTTCATAAGAACAGGATGTTGTTGCACCATCTCTTGTTGTTGAATCATCACTTTAGTATCCATGTGATTGACTTTCTTTTCATCAGCTCTTAAAGCAACCTTCAAACAAAGGAGCTTCTTTAGTTTACAGTTTGACCAGGTCTTTAAACTAAAGAATTTTGGCCTGTTCTTTACAGGGAACAGTGTGGGATTTTCCTCACCCATAGGACTGTCAAACCAGTCAAAACATAAATTCAGTGTGTGCTACTTCTTATTTATTTGATTAAAACCACCTACCCTGTTTCATGAATGCTGATAGCTAATACCTCTGATCTTCATATTGAAATGAATCATCAAGATGAATGTCTGTCCGATCGACTTCTATATGAGAAACTAATAATTCATTTATATACTTCCTCAACACCCACGATCACATGCAACTTTATCTAACGTGGAGAATAGTGATACAATGCAAAGGGAAGAAGCATAATGCAAACTAGAGACAAATGCAAATGAACTAAAGACCTCCCAGAATCCAAAGCCCTGATACCATATTACGTCGTTAAGTTTCCCAAAAGCTTAAACCGTTAAGAAATGAGACCAACAATTCATATCAAGCTACCCAACAAACCCCCAGATGGAGCGCCTCTGATGGAATACAATGTAGATTCAACTTTTGCTTCTCTAGTGAAGCTGAGGTTTGTTCTCGCGATTCTGAATTTATCAAATAAGAACTTTGATGTTATGACTCAATTATTATGGTTAACATAAGCTTAGAGAACAAGAACCTGCAAAGAGGAACCACCAGTATAAAAGAAATTTCATAAAACTCCAACCACCCCCCCCCCCCCAAACACACACACACAGAAAAGAGCTCCAAAGATTATCCCACCACCCATTCAACTCCTCTCTATTCTCACCCAATCAAGCTTCTGTTTTGCTTGCAAATGTCGCAACATCTTCCCAAAGCAAGGTTCTCAAATTGTGAATCAACTTGTTAATCCAAATGGTCTTTTTCGAATTGTGACTTGAATCGGTAAAAGATTCATTCATAATAGCAAAATATAAGTATCAAAGATTCATCATGAAAATGAAAAGCTTAGTCATCATACAGTAAAAAAGAAAGTTTTGTAGGTAAGAAGCTTGCTTATAGGGCAAAATTTGTGGGTAGGTCCAAGGCTCTGAGCTCCTCGATCTACAATTCGGAGGCTACAAGAATTGAAGAGATCGATTTGCCAAATCCACGTTCATGTTCAACATTACACTCAACAATATTCAAAACTTCTTGTATAACTACAGTCTAGCAAATTAAAATAATTACATTTTAAAGACGTTGAGCCCATCTATTGACTCATATGATAATAAGTATGGAAAAATTTCACAAAATTAAAAGTAGATAATTCATGAAAACAAGTTATCTTAGTATAATAACATTAATGTTTGAGAAAAATGAGAAAAAAAAGGTTAACGACATGATCCAAATAAGGATTACAGTAATTAACAAATGATTATCAAATTTTGCATGGGGATATAGTATCTCGAACTTAATCCTCTATGAAGTAATATTTCTTGCTTCACCCCCCGATAAGAACCCAATAATGTAGATTCTTGGTGTTTAAAGTCCTCTAGTATGTTGCTTTTCTTTGAATAAATTGTCGTTTTTATGCGATATTGCACATAAGGTAGTTTTTTTATTAGTGTTTCAGGCAAACCACAAGAAAAAGGCATGTTTTGACACCAATAATAACCCTCGAGGGTGTCCAAGTACCCGAGGCCACGTGGAACGCAGCCACTGAGGCTCAAGAATGAAGAAATGAAGCACCGGAGGGTGACCGGGGCCGTTGGATGCCAAGACGGGGAATAAAGCTGAAGATCTGACATTAAGCAGCTCGGTATCAATACAGCCATTTTGGTTGTCTCGATACCATAAACTTAAAGTTCAGTCCAGAGAACAGCGTATCGATACAACGGAATGGTTGTATCGATACATGGGCATTACGTTAGAAACAGTTTTCGGCTTAGCTGCTCGGTATCGATACATCATTCCCTCTGTATCGCTACCAAGTGCTTACGGGCCACTTTTTGTTACTTTTTGCACTTTCCACTTTTAAAAGACTTGCCACTTTTGGCATATTTTGGGTGATATTTGTTGAGAGAAGGACGTGTATAAATAGCCCCTTACCTCACAAATATCTCCATCTAGATCTTATCTTTTAGTCTTTTCTTCTTGCCTAAGTTTCCTCCATTGTTGCTCTCAAGCTTTCTTAGTGTAATTTCTTCAAGAACACCCTTAGTTAATTGTCATTTGTTGTTTGTTGTTTTCTCATTTATTAAAGTTGTAGCTACGAATTAGATTCTACTTAATCTCAAGTTTATTTTCGTTTTCATTGGTTAAATCTCATGTTGCCTTTTATCCTTATGCTTAGTTCTTTAGCTATGAGTGAGTAGTCTTTTAGGCTTGGTCAATGGGTGATTCCTACCCCGAGACTTGGTTAGTAAAATGGTTTCTCTTGCCTTAAAGCTTTAAATTGGTTTATAAAATGGATTAAATCTCTTATTTTCATTCAAAGCATGTAGTTGTTAACTTCTTCAATCGTGCGTCGACAAGCTTAACTTGCCACGCACGATGCTTGGAACCCTGGCACTTCAAGTGTTTGATTAAATGACTAAATGAGTTTTGGTCCATTTTCGGACCCATCTTTACATATGATTTTCAAGTTAAACCCTCCGAGTGAGAGCACACGGTTGTGACTCTCACTTGAGTTATCAAAGAGAACCATTAGCCAACTAAGTCACGGGCCGGTTGATCCCCGAGACCTTGTCGCTCGTTAATTTAGTTTAAAACTCGTTTCTAGTTCCACCTTTCAAAAGTAAAACAAAGTTGGCCGTCTAAACACCGAAAACCCTTACAACTAAGAAAGAAAAGTCATATTTGTCGAATGCAACAATTGCATATTTGTAGGAATCGAATCGTGAATCACACCATAGATCGCATGGTCACCGATTGTCTTAACCTTGATTCACCTATAAATTCGTATCATGGGTGAAAAGCACCTTAGCCCACTACACATACATATTGATCTTAGGCTTTTCCTTAGGGCAGTATGGCAGTACAACAGATAGTTCTCCAAAAATTATTTCTTCGGACATATAATGCACCTTATGAACATACTGGACTGAATCATTTCAGCATGCTTCATATTGTCTATTCAAGAGAAAACCATTTTTTTTTAAAAGACAAAAAGATTTTTATTAACCAATTTGTGGTGGATACAAAGATTAAATGGGGCAAGAGAGAAGAGCATCACAACAAGGGGAAGGCAAGTGAAAACCATTTTAGTAACATTGGAAAGGCAAAATCAACATATCCATAAGATGAGGCTAATTTAGCTAACTGGGGCAATTCAGCATATATTTACAAACGAAGCCAATCAAGATTCAAGGTCAACATGTTAGGAGCCTACACAGTTTGCTGGAGAATAAGTGAGAACAGAGAACACGACATCCCAAGAAGCTTGCAAACTTGAAAATCCAATGGGCAAAAATTGCAGACTAGAAGAATTGGGTGAACTTTTGACAGCAAAATACATGTGCACAGATTCGTGCATAATATTATTTGCACAAATATTCATGCATATAATTAGTTGATAGGTAAACTATCGAGTAATACAGTGTCGCAGGTTGTCCCCTATGGTATAGGGTCTAGGCTTTTAAAATGAATGGATGTGACCTAATGGAAGAGTTTCTTAAAAAACCTGTAAAGGGGTCCCAGTTAGAAGTAGGCGCCTCTGGCACCGATATCTATCAAGATCTCGAGCTAGAACTGATTCTCTGTCCTTCATGCGTTGCGCTTCGTCGATAATGATATACTTCCAATCAACTTTTGAAAGCTTCGAACGGTCAAACATGATGAACTCATAAGTTGTCACAAGGATGTTAAATTTCATGGCAGAAACCTCCTATATTACAAACACAAAAAAAAGAAAAAATTATCAGCAACACA
This sequence comes from Rhododendron griersonianum, assembly GCA_018127125.1. Lineage (NCBI taxonomy): Eukaryota > Viridiplantae > Streptophyta > Magnoliopsida > Ericales > Ericaceae > Rhododendron > Rhododendron griersonianum. The sequence goes on along the minus strand of CM030788.1, from coordinate 37,823,395 downwards.
TGAGATGACCAATTATTCAAGATGAATAACTTGCACATCTTACCTGAGAAAATAATTTTGACCGTTGATCCTTCACACCAACATAATAAATACAGGATACTGATGGCAACCACTTGTGTAACTCGCTCTGGAAACTTATATAGTCAGTCACACTGCTGTGAGTGGAAACAATCCTCGTAATGCAAAATGATAAAATTACTAACCTTCCAGTTCACCAAAACAGCATTAGGAACTATAATAAGATGTGGGCCATAGTTTCCTTTGAACTCCATCAGATAAGCAATCAATGCCATCACCTGCACAAGCAAAGATTTCAGTGAAATGGTATAATAGTAAATATCTTCAGGTATAGAGAGATTTACCTGTACAGTCTTCCCAAGACCCATCTCATCTGCCAAAATTCCGTTTAGTTTGTTGTTATACAATGAGAGCATCCATTGCAATCCAACCTGCAAGATTCAGTAAGAATAATTATCTAGAGGTCCATTTGATCAAAAGAATAAAGAAATGAAAATTAAACAACTAAGACAACTAAAATAATTCTGTTAACACCGATATAGATATATATTAATGTTAAACAAGTAACTGTAACAAACAAGTTGCCGATCAAAAAAAAAAAAAAATGTAACATACAAGTTGATAGTCGCGTAAGGTTCCAGCACGTAGCATTGAGGGCTGCCTTATAACCCTTTCATTCACAGCATGTGCAAGGTTGTAGTACCTGTTAATAATGAGAATGAGTAATAGCACTAAGATGCCAATCAAACAAGAGAGAACAAAAGTAATAAACAAGTGAGACATATCTTGGACCTAAGTTGAAAGGAAATATAAATCCATAAACAGCATATTACTTAACCAATGGTGACTACGCAGAAAGAAATACTATTATGACAATAGTTTGTGGGTTTGTTGGACACACTAGTTACAATTGGCATCAATAACTGGCAGAGCAGTCAAGCCAACGATCTAACGGACAACAATGTAATTAAAAGCATGTAGCAGAATATAGCAAGATTACTTGTTAATAGACGAATTATTCTTGGGTTCATTCATTTTGGAGAAATGATTCCTTATCATTACTTCCTCTCCGGCACAAGCTGCTGCTGCTCTTACTTCTTCATCAGATAGACCCTTTTGATCAAAATATTGAATAGAAACAAATTAATATTGTATAGAAACAAATTAATCAACGCAACAACAAAAAAAAACAAGCTGCGAAAAACGTAACTGATGATATACTTCGTGATTATCTTGATTTGGATGTTAAATTAATATTTCCTCAAGGGAAAAAAATCACGTCACACACATACAATTGTCATCAAGTCGTGATTCAAATCATGAATAATGAATCGTGAATCCTAAGATTCAATTATTGCAAGCTTATGTATGGTTTTGTTTGTGTATAAGCATAAAAAAAGTACTAATTCAACAAAATAAAATTAGAAACACATCAATACAATACACATCAGTATAACTCATTGTTCTTGTTTTTCCTTGACAGAGGTAAAAATGCCATTGCTACATGCATTTTGCAAACAAACTGAATCATACTTCATACTAAAATGCATGAATCATAGAGAATCAAAGTGAATCACAAACCGAATTACAAGATTCCCATCATTTCCTATTTAATAGCAAGATTCAAACCAAATTGGTTGAAACTCGTATCAAAACATAGAATTGTATTTTGAACGCATGATTGTATACAACAATGCGCGCGCGCGCACACACACACACACACAGAGAGAGAGAGTGCCTGAGCCCGTGCAGCATTTACTGCTTCCTCAACCTCCTGCTGATTCTTTGCGGCTGTGATTTTACTTCCCATTTTATGAAGATATTCTTCCGTCTGTGTTAAAAACGATGAGAGAACAGCATATCTCTCAGAAGCATCACCGGAGATGCTAGTTTGCTGCTCCAGCAACATTTCCCTATACCTCTCAACATCATTGTTCTTCAATGCTTCCATCCGTTTATTCCGATCATCGTCCTTTGTTTTTGAGAACTCTCTCAGCATTTTCTCATGATGTTTTGCAACTCCCCTGTTACGGGCAGTCCGCGCGTCGCGAATGGCCCAGTGGGCCTCAAGTAGTTTCTTACGCCACTGAAAAATGGATTTCAGTTGTTTCTCTCTAATGGCTTTCTGAGAGGCCTGTACTTGCCTAGTGAGCTCCACACGTTGACGCTCACAGAGTCGAACAAATTTACGATATTGCCTATCAGGCATTCCCATTATTTCCTTCTGTTGTAGATTAACTTCATCCCTCAAGCGTGATTGAAGATCCAAAAGTCGAAGTTTCTTTTCTTCAATTTGCAGCTGCAAGACAAGATCTGGCCTAATCCTTTTCCTCTCTAAGTTCACTGCTAGTAAACCGCTTATCTTCTCTGAATTTTCCGCCCTTCTCTTGCTAAGCATATCCATGCCTTCCTCAAGAAGCAGATCCTTGACCTCGTATCCCAATCTCAAAGCATAGACGTCATAGTCGGGTTTACGAGTGAAATGCGGAAAATCATATAGTGGTCCGTGATACTTTTTGGAAGAGCCAACATCCTTTTGCTGAGGCGGATTGGTTGCTTGAACTGGTTTCTCAGCTTGAGTTGTATCAGAAATCTGTGGTGTAACTGTCTTTTCCCTATCGACTGTAAACTCACTTCTAACAAGAGTTTTCTGGTTACCACGTTCAACTTCCTGTTCCGGCTTAACAGATAATATTCCAGGTTGCTGCTCTTCCTTTCCAGAAGGAAACACTGATACAGGCTCTTTCGTCAAAGCTGCTTTCTCATCTCTTGTCAGACCTTCAACTATTGGACTCTTCTTCCCACTGGACGATGCTAAAACCTCAGGATCCTTCCTACTGGCCTCCGATTGTTTTGCAGAGTCTTCTGCATTTTCTCCATCAAGTCTATCCTGATTAACTGTTCCAGAAGGAAGAAACACCTGCTGCAGCTGCGTTTCAAGTGGTGGTGGGGCAATGGATCGAAGTAGCTCTTGTGGAAGAGTTGCATCTCCTTTCTGTCAAATACACATAGGAAGAATGCCTCATTTAGCATACTTGAAATCGTCTAAGGAGCTTGTCAAAATAAATAATCACTCCGCTTGGTTCCCATTTTTGAGAGTAACTTTTTACTCTCTGCACAGTTTCCAATAAATCTTTCTCTCTATCTCTCCCCACTCATTACCACTCATTACATCAAAAATAACTTTCTAAAATGTAAACCAAACAAAGAACTCTGTTCCCATTTCTTTGTCATTTTTGGTATCATGGACCAGGTCAAAAAATATGTACTTCTGTAAAAGCAAATACAAATTGGCTTTGTTTGGTTGGCATTTTAGTTTAGTTTAGTTTTGGTAGTGGGTGGAGAGAGAAATAGGGTAATGATTGGAGAGAGATAGAGAGAGAAATGAAATTAATAATTGGAGATATAGGGTAATGATTGGAGAAAGATATAGGGTAATAATTGGAAAACAAAACTAAAACTAAAGTAAAATGGCAACCGAACAAAGCGAATATGTTTTTAACCAGTCAAAAGAACTCAATTAGTAATTGTAGACAAAGTTTTCAAGTTTAATGATTTTTTAGATGTCTAAGAAAAGTGATAATGGACAAACAAATATGGACAAAGGGAATAATGTATGGTGGCCACAGGGGTGGAGCTATGATGGGTCCGCCCCTGTGGGCCCGGGGGCAGGGCCCCCCGGCTCCCCGCGCGTCCGAGTTTTAAAATTTTTATTTTGTATATACCTGATTATAAATATTATTGATACTTATTCGTGTATAGCTATCTATAATCTTAATAATTTTGGTTTGATTTGATAAAAAAATCGGTTATTTTAGATTCTCATTTCTCAATTTCTTTCATAAATAAAAAATAAGCACATGATAGTTGTTGAATTAGTCTCAAGAAAAAAACAAAATGATTGTTATACTTTAACTGCATTAGGCTAGAATAATTTCAATGTTCAAATGTAATGTATTGGAAAGCAAAAACCTCATGATATAATAAGTATACGTTCCGGGAAAACATATGTCTATTAGCCTGGCCCCCCCGGCGTGAAAATCCTGGCTCCACCACTGGGTGGCCAGTATAAGCATGACACATGATTGTGGGTGAGGAGATGTGGAGTTTGCAAACCTTCAGACGCCTGAATGCCAGTATTTGTGCTTTAAGAACATGCAGTTGCTGTTTGGTAAACCCAGTATGCTGTTGTTGCATCTGGGGAGCCACGCCACCTTGAGCTGAGAAAGCATTTCCCACACCTCCTTCAACAGATGAAGCTGCAGATTTTGGAGAACTTCTGTTCGATTGCCTGGAATTCTGCACTTGCGAAGTTTCTAGACCAGTTGGTAGGCTTTTTGCATGGGATGAGTGATCAAAGCCAGTGATGGGACCCATTCCGTTACCAAACATCATGGTCTGTCTCTGAGGCACCTGGTTCTCTCTTCCAATAAAAGAAATCTGTTGTGCCAGGCTGTTGTTAGGATTGTTCACTGTTGGGTCATTTGAAGAATTTCCACGGGGAGAGCTCACAGAAACTTGAAGAGAAGCAATCTGCTGCTTTGGCATGGAGACAGGCGAAGAAGACTGCATACTGTTTTCATGTGCCTTTTGCTGTGTAATCATCCTAGACCGCAAGAGAGGAATAAGCTGAGCCATCAAGTGGGCATTTGATGGAATGGACAAATCAATATTTCGCTCACATGCCAAAGCCTCCATCTGTGCAGCCATAGCAAGTTGGTTATTTGCCATGCTTTGCTGGGCCTCTGGGGCCAGCATAGGTCTAATCGCATTTTCCTGCATTAATTGGCCCATCGATGTTGCCTGGGTTGGAGGTGGTTTTGAATCACTCCTTTGATCAGAGACTGCCTGTTGTGTATGTTCTAATGGTTTCTTGGATGACAATGATTGGGCTTGGTTATTAGCGTGAATAGGCATCAGCTCCTGCATCCTAAGATTACCCATCCGCATGTCCTGGTCTTTTGTTGCGAGTGGCCCCACCATTCCCATTTTTGCTTGGATCCCAGGGGCTGATTTCTGTTGGGCTGCTTGGAAAGAATATTGGAGATAAGCTTGATGGACTGGATTCAGCACTTGTTGCTCAATGCCCTGACTCCTATTGTGGCCCTCCTCCCAGAAGTGGGAAGCAACCTGTTGTTGACCCAAATCGATGAACTTCTTGGATTGTTCAGGATGTTGTGACCCACCAGAAGATGAAACCAAACTGCTGCCTGACAAGATACCATAGCGACTGCCAGCTGTGTAGGCAGGAATGGCTTCATTTCCTTCAGGCTTTCTAAGCAATTGTCGCTGCAGTGACTGTAACACCAACATCCAAGTCTATATCATGAGATCGTCCAATAATATATGGAATCTAAACACATCAACACCAAGTGTTTGAGAAGAACTTGCCATAAGTTGGAACACATGCCAAAATTACTAGTTCAAATCCACCAGAAAGATGAACCGTTAACAGAGCCGAGAAGACTGAAACCATGAATAAGACTTGACAGAAATCCTATTTTTATAGTAAAAGATTTGCTGACTTACTAGCGAATCAGTAGTAGTCAAATTTACACCACTTGCACAAAACAAGTTGAATGAATTGTTTCATTTTGTCATTAAAATCACAAGTTATAGTAGGAAAAAGTATGTAAGTACGTCGCATTGTGTTGCATCTGATCAAGGTACTTTTTGTGTTCTAATCCATTTACGATGTACTACATTCTCTTAACATTTTACATTCTCTTAACATTTCATATAGTACAGGAACATTTTTGCAGACTTCAAGAAATCGGTCCAATAATGTTACTCAACCACTCATAATGCCTAAAAAATGAAAAGGGCAGCATGATGATGAGAAAACAAAAAGATAGTGTGACACATCAAAAGGTAAAAGCGAAGAGGAAAAAAACACTTTTGAAACTTGCAAATTACCTAGCTATATGCGGCGTCGCAATGCCCTATGAAAGCTCCAATGTTCTTTTGAACTTTTTTGTGAGTGAATCCAACAAACAAACTTTTGATCTTCCACAAAATTTCAGCCCCCGTTAAATACTTAATTACTAGACACCCTAATCCCGAAATACCCATCTTTATGGCCGCCACCTCACCAAATTTAACTCCTTGTCCTAATGTTTTGAGGATTTAAAAGCACAAAGGAAAAAGAAAAACAACCTAATAAATCATGATAGTAGAATCAAAGAGTGCAGCTCAGAAGTCGCGCCACTGTTTTTGTTAATCGAAATTAGATAAGTCCAGTTTAAATTTTTGAGCAGATAAGCTGATTACTTGAAACTGATATGGGTATTTACATCAAAGTGTTCTAATAAACGTAGTTAATTATGCCATTGGACACTCTACTCACAAAAACTCATGGCTTCCAACACCTAAAATCTATAATATAAACTCATGGCTTCCAACGCCTAAAATCTATAATATATACTATGTAGTTACCTAGAATAAAATGAGTTCGCACTGATGTTTTTTGCAAGACGCTAGCTTTATTAAATGTACACAAATGATAAACTGCTGCCTCAAATTCCAAAGTATCTGAATTGACACAAAATTAAACTAAACTAGCTCCAACCCACCATAGAAAACAACTCAAATTCCAAAACCCATTTGTCAATTCAACTAAAAAAACGATGTAATTGCACCACATTTCGTATCAACCCTAACCTGATCCTGTAGCAGCTGCCGCTGCTGCTTTTGCTGTTGGATTGAATCAAACCCTAAGTGCGGCCCGCACGGGGCTGAAACCGAGGATGACGGCGACGCCAAAGGAGACCGCGGTCCCGCATTCCATCCCTGGTGGGTCCCACCTCCGGATTGCATAACAACAAACACAAAAACAGTTAATTGTAAGACTCCAACTGCCAAACCCCTCCAAAATTCACGCGGTCATTTAAAGCCCCCTGTGCCAAGTGCCAACGGTCAAATAACGTCTCTCTCTCTCTCTCTCTCTCTCTCTCTCTCTCTCTCTCTCTTCTGCTGCCCCAACCCACTTTCTCTCTCTACATGAATTTATCGGTGTTTATATATATAATAAATAAAAAACCATGATTTTACTGCACATAGAAGACAGGGAGGATTTGTTTTGGCGCGAAGTTGTGGGGCCAATGGAAGATCGATCTTGTGGCCGGTGAGCCCCCCCGAAGTTTCCGCACTCGTTCGATCCGACTCTCTCTCTCTAATTCACACCATATACGTTTCAGTCAAACCCTTTCCCTAGTGTATTTTGGAGACAGTAGAACTCCTATTATATCCTCTCCTGTTGCTCAAAAGAACCGGATGGTGTTATCCTAGTTTGGGTCTCATCCTAAGGGAAAAATTTTCAGTGCCGAGCGGGTACGGCTCAGATTTTGAGAGAGAAAAATGAGAGAGAAAGTGTTGGAGTGAGAGGAGTGAGAGGAGAGAGAGTGTTTTAATCCGAGCCGTCCAAAAGTGAATCGGACGGCTGAGATGTGCCGAGCGGGCACCACGTCGGCAATACCCGCTCGGCACTGAAAAACTTCTCCATCCTAAGGTCGACAATAATACGGTCCGTTTACATTTTATTAGAACTAATAAATGCGAACCACCACCCCGTAAGAAAAAAATTTGTTCGGGTATTGGTAGCTAACTAATCAAATAAAGTAAAGTTCTTGTGTATTTTGTAATTGTATTTACTGGTATTTTCTGAAGAAAAATATGATTCGTTTATTGGATGACTTGATTTTTTACGAAATTGTTGTTCTCGTCTATCTCTCAACAGTGAATAATTTAAATTTTATTTTGAATTCGAGATGAGCCTCGAACTGAGGGCACAACAACCTGCTAATCCTTAGGACATAGTAGGGCCTCAGGGTCCGCATTATCTGACATATTTGTGGAGAGTTTTGGGCTCAAATAATATCACCATCATTTTATTATTTAGACTGTATCAATGTAACGACCCCAATTTTTGGTAAATAAAAATTTCGTTGTTATATTTCGAAAAATCTTTAATTATTTTTGGATGGTTTATAAATCCTTTCTAATTACTAATAATCCGTCATGGTTAGATTGAAGTCTTAGAATTTCATTTCTTGGCTAGAAATCCTGCTTGGCAGATTTAGATAGATTTCAACCGATCTTTGAGAAAACCTAACTACCATCTCGTCTAGTTACTTCCTCCTAACCCTTGGTGAACTTCTTGAACCCTTTGAACCTTATGAACCTCTCAACCCTAGATGAATCTTTTGAACTTTTAGCTTTTACCCTTTGGACGATAAATGCTAGGAAAATCTTTACCCATTGAACAATAGAAAACCTAGATTTTCTACCAATAGTACCTTACTAGATTTGGTTAAAAGTACATAGATATAGTTATATATATATATATATATATATATATATATATATATATACACATGTTTAAAGTACATAAGTATTATTTAAGTGTAGAAAGTACCCCATCCTTTATCCGTTGGACAATAACCGCTAGGAGAATTATTACCCATTGGATAATAGCTTAGTCTTGCCAACAAGTACTAAGGTGTATTAATTTAGTCATTCATTAGATTTTCCATGTGATTGAAAGCTTAAAATATGTGTAAGTACCATATAATATATTGCCCTAGATTTCTTTTAGTACATAATCTAGTTTTATAATGGAACACGTGCCAAATTGGATTAGTTTAATAGGGAATTTTGGCTAGGAAATCTACCAAGATCACTAATACATATTAGTATATTCATATATATAGTCACATTTACATATATATATATATATATAATCTTATTAGTACACATGTGTGTAAAAGAATTGTAAAGAATTGTTTATTTATAAATCTTTATACTTGAAATCTTGATAGATTATGTAGTACTTTATATACTTATAAATATATACTTGGACATAAGTATACTTCCATAGTACTAGGGAGAGAGAGAGAGAAAGAGATTTGAATGTACCTTGCATTGATCTTCTTCCATTGTACTTGACTAGATTACAATCTAGGGTGATATTCTTGAACAAGCAAAATCTATTTTTCATTGTCCTTATTTGTACAATTTCCATTTTTAAACCTTGAACTATCCTTTCTCCTTACACAAAATCCTTCCAAATCAATCTAAAGGACTAAATCTAGCCTTGGAAGCCTAGAACTAGGCCTTGATCTTTCAAAAAAAGCATGACAAGTGATTAAAAAATGAGATATATATATATATATATAGAGAGAGAGAGAGATTTCGGGTGAGAGGGAGAGAGAGGGCATGCCTTGGCCTATAAATAGCAAGCTCATTCAAGCTTAAACTCACACCTCCAAGCATTGCTCTCACTTCTCTCTAGAAATTCTAAGCTTTCCAAGTTCCAAAGTTCTAGTTTCTTGAGTTTTCTTGAAGTTCTTGAGAGCTACCACCAAACCACCTCCAAAACCACCCTTAGATTTTTATAGTAGTCTAGTGTAGTTAGCAAAGTTGTTTCTAAGAAGAGAACATCCATCTCTCTTCCTTTCAAAGCAATCCGGAGCCGTTACGCCGCCGATTCGCAAAACCGACGACCGATTCTCAAAAAACCGACCAACCGCCAAGAAGAACGGTAGATTTTTCCTATGCTTTTTAACTCTAAATATAAATAGTATGTGTATGAAGTTATGTTGTTGAAATGAATGTAGATAAATCTTAACTCTATCTTTAAGTATTCGTATTTTGATCCTAAGGATGGTGATGAGCTTGTTTGCATGATTGCTTGCATTACTTGTGGTTGTGTGATAAAGCATAAGTGGTATCCACTCCAAAGGCGTCCGTACATGTGGCGTTATGCTTTAAGTTGTGATTTGAGTGTGATTAAGTGATATAGAGTTGGATGATCTTGCTAGTTTAGTTTTAAGATTACAATGAATGATTTATGATTTCTTGCGTGAAAAGTCCTGCCGCGGAGTCTATGCATGATAACGAGACACGAGAATCAAGGAAAATAGAAACATGACGCCTAGGGTGTGGCTAATGAAAATGTGTGTTTTTCGAAAAAGGAAAGTGTTTTAAAATCACAATGTGGCCGGACTTGCCCATTGTGTGGTGTGCGTGTGTAAAAGAAAGATTTATGACATTGGATAAAATATTTTTGAAACTACATTGTGGCCGTTTGCCCAATGGGAGATGTGTGTGTGTGTTCCAATGGGAATCCGTGGTGGCGGAACCATTGTGAGGCTGTGTGTGTTCCAATGGGAATCCGTGGCGGCGGAACCATTGTGAGGCTGTGTGTGTTCCAATGGGAATCCGGAGCGGCGGAACCATTGTGAGGTTGTGTGTGTTCCAATGGGAATCCGGAGCGGCGGAACCATAGTGAGGCTGTGTGAGTTCCAATGGAAATCCAGAGCGGCGGAACCATTGTGAGGTTTGTGGCTTGGTTATCCGTGGAGAGGAGCCAATGCTATTGTGTGCTAATGGGAACATTGGAACCCGGTGCGGCGGAACCATTGTGAGGATACTCAGGAACCCGGAACTGAGGTTAGGTGTGTTAAATGTGATTTTCAAAATGTTGATTTGGAAATAAAAAGTGAAATGGTGACACGGTCTCTGAAATGCTGCGTAGGAGAAACTCTGATGACACGGACACTTACGCTAGTTGAGTAATGAATGTGCATGTGTTATTGTACATCTCTAAATGTGAAGTTATTGAATGCACATGTGTTAGTTTGGTTACTATCATGGTTTATTGACTTGCTACGTGTAAGATAAGGGTTAGTGGGTATAGGTTTACTCTACTGAGCTCTTGTAGCTCATGGAGTTACCTTTGGTGACCCTGACATATTATACTGGTAGCGACGCTGGTATAATGTGTCAGACTTTGTAGATAATCAAGATGAACAGTACGCCTTGAAGGCTTTTGGAGCTGAGGAGCTGGCTAGGATGGAGGAACATGCGGAGCTGTAGTTAGGAACCCTAGACCCCCTTCATTTGTGTAAATATTGAACTCTTGTGGGAGTTTTGTTGTAATAACGAGCCAGACTCCATTTGATTTTATCAATAAAATGTTTATTTAACGTTCCCAAAAATCCGGGGCGTTACAATCAAGAATATAAATTACTTAAAAAAAGTTCATATTGATATGATATTGTTTGTTACTCTCTCCGTCCCTTTTAAAGTGTTCTGCTTCGTAATTCCAACTTATTAAAAAGATATCATCATTATATCTTTCACATCAATTTTTACCTCAATTTTCTCTCATTACACTCTATGAAAATATCATCATTACATTTTTACTCATTAACTTTTCAAAATGGAATCTACTTTTAAGGGCAAAATGGAAAATTCACCAACTTTTACTCACTAACTTTACAAAATGGACACTTATTAAGGGACAGCCAAAAATAGAATACTAGACTCTGAAAAGGGGATGGAGGGAGTATGTTTTATGAACATATCTATATTTTAAAAAAATGTCTGATCCAGTCTTATAATATTTTTTTCCGAGATAAATATGTTCACATCTATATTAAGAGAATGAATTGTGACCCCGTCCTACAATACTTTTTTAAAGATAAATCATAAATGAGTTCTAATATTATATCAAATGATATCCGATAACATAATTTTCGACGTGATTTATGTTTTCAACAAGACTTAAAAAGTAGTAACACTTTCAACCAAAAGTAATATGTTTCTAAAGTTACCAATCTTCTACATTATAAAACAGAACGATTTTTATCTACCCATACAAATATGAGCACCTCTACAGCTGTTGATCGCCTTCAAACTAAGATCATAGCCGTCCGATTAAGAGAATGTTTCCTTAAGTTATATTTTGACCTGCTGTTGTGGTAATATATACAATTTCCTTTCCAATTTATTACCTTTTGATTTTTTTCATTTTAAGTTGATATTATTTCAATAGGGTTGATAATAAATTATTGCCTTTTTTTTAATTTTTTCTCTCTACCTTGGCATGAGCTTTTTAAAGTGAGACAGAGAGTGAATAGGTTATATTAGATGGGTAGAGCAGACAACTTATTTAAGTTGAGACTGTATTTCGTTTGAAGATGCCTTTAGGTATGGGCATCCGCTATATTTGTACAAAATATAGCTCACAATAATACAATCAAACTTAGCAAACCTCCTTAGAAATAATCAAATTTTGGATTTTGGATAATCAAAACTAGCAATATTTTACCAATAACCAAATTTAGTAAATCCCACATATTCTCAATCAAATATACCCATCATTACATAATTCTCTCTCCCCCCACCCTCTTTCTTTTTCAACAATATTTTCAACAACAAAAAAAAACTTTTTAAAAAAATAGTTTTTTCCCAAAAATTATTTTCTTAACTGTTTTTATAAAAAAAAAATTGTTCTTTTTTTGAAAAACTGTTTGTTTTAAAAAAAAAATTCAAAACCTTTTCTTATATAAAAACTATTTTTTCAAAAACTGTACTTATACAAAAATTGTTTTTTAAACTATTTTAAAAAAGAAACTATTTTTAAATAGTTTTTACAAAATTTCAAAAACTATTTTGTATTTCTAATACATAGTTTTTAATAGTTTCAAAACTATTTTTAGAAAAACAAAATTCCATGTTCATAGTTTTTAGTTTTTTGTAGTTTGAAAAAGTGAGTTGCGAGTTTTGGTTATCCAATTTTGAATTTGTCATTGTGGACCCTCTACATTGCTAACTTTTTTTTATTGGCAAAAATAACATTTTATTAGGGAAACAAGAAAGGATTCCAGCCAAAAATTGAAAATACAACAAGAGGAACAAAGCCCAATGCAACAACTTAGGGCCTAAAATGCCCAAATTACGACAAATACAGCTCAAACATCAAAAGGCCCAAGATTTCGGACATTTATTAAATGAGAGAGAAATCCACCAGGGCAAAAATACTATAGATGCGAGATAGAGAAGATGAGTGAATGCTTTTTTTTTTGAATCGTTTTGTTACCTAATTGAGTGGATTTTCATATGCATAAAAAAGACCACAAAAAGAGTTTTGTTTTAGGGTTGTTCCGTATACATCGTCTGCTTGGGCTCGATTGAACGTTCTGAAGAAAGTTCAGTTAAGTTATGTTATAGAAAAAAGAGGATTCTTTACTTTTTTTCTCTCCTACTGAGAAAGTCTTCATTCTTTAGTTTATTTTTATCAAAAAATTTCAATCGGTACACACAAGAAATAGGCCAATTCAGTAGCTTTTTGTTCAACTTCCCGTGGAGTAAAATTCTCATCAATACGAGTCAAGGGAATGACCACTTGGCCTCGGATTTCCATATAAAGAACACGACGAGCATAAAATACCGTCTTTAACTTCTATTCTGACGGACTGAATATCTTTTATAAGAAACCGGAGGAAGACACGACGATTTTTTCCAGGAAATCCCCAACGAAAAAGACACACTATTCCTTCTTTTCGAACAAATCTGTAACGCCCCGATTTTCGGACACGTTAATCAAATCCTTTTTAATGGATTTAATAATTCATAAGACTAATTTAAGAAATGAAATTTTATTAAACAGAGTTTAGCAGCGGAAATCTCAAATACTAAATTCAAAATTACTTAATTGTCTTACAACTCCAAAAATAAAACAAAATTTGACTAATGTGATAACACTTTTGGAAATTTTAATAATAGTATTTCAAATTAACAAAGCTTCTAAGGGTAAGACATCCAAGACTCGACAAACTCTCCTTCCTCAGCTGGGAGGTCCTCACCCTAGTACTGATCAACTTGTAGAGGATCCTGTTCTTCGGTCTCCTGATATCCTGCACCCTCTGGCAAATTGATCGCCAAAGCAACCGATTTACCAGGATACAAACGTATCTGTGAGTGATAATTCACCCAGTAGAATAATTCTAACGCTACCAACCCTTACTCTACAATTAGCAGTTCAACAATATAACAATTGATAATATACATATGATAGAATAATAGCACATCGTCTTTTTCCTTACTATCCATCATCTTACATGAAATCTAAGGATCCTCTTCACGAGATCCTTTCCTCCCACATCCACTAATTACAACCGTCTCATGGGTCCACCATTCCTCTTGCTTATCCTGTACCAGGGTCCTAGGTGAGCGCACCTAAATTATGTACCTAGCATGTTCTCACTTAAGACCATAACAGGAAGATTGAGTCATCCCATGACGTATCGTACATTAGGGTCGGACATCCACTACCCCACGCTAACTATAACCGTCTCATGGGACCCATTCTCTTTCCCAAAGAGAAACTTCCCATGACGTATCATACATTAACGTCTCACTAACTATAACCGTCTCATGGGACCCATTCCCTTCCTCGAAGGAAAACTTCCCATGACGTATCATACGTTAGCGTCACAACATATCTCATCACCGGGCCCCACAGGTAACCCTTTTCAACATAGGGCCCCATTGGTTACCCTTGTCATCGCCATGGCTAAATTCACAATCCACTCAGTACTCACACTTTCAACACTTTACCATTTTCCATTTACTTATCATCGTCTACATGATTCACAACTCGTAACCATCCCGTGAACCTAAGTCCATTCTAGCACGTACAACATGATACAATTAATAACAGCTCAATTTATAACATAATACATTTCAGTGAGATAAAAAGTACATATTAGATAAAATTGTGCGATAGAACTAATCATGTGATAAAATTAATCATGCGATAAAACTAGGATCGAACCGGAACTAATTAACTTTGGGACTTAAATATTATTATCTTATTCACCAGGGTGGTATTGCAAGCTGTTCAAACTCATGGGCTAAACTGTGATTTATCCCAAAACAAATTTCAAAAATACAGTAGCATGCAACAGTCGGTTAAACAGGGGTTTTCGGCCGGATCTCGACCGGCGACGTCGGGTTCGATTATTTTCATACCGAAACACGAAGCGATCAATACGGAACATAAAATATATTTAGGGAGGTGAATTCGGACTACCTCTCGTCCGGCGAGACGATTTACGGAGAGGTTCAGTGGTGAGTCGGAGCGGCGGCGGAGCTCGGTTGATGGAGATGATGATGTACGGTGGTGATGGGAATGTACGGTGGCGGTGGGACTACGGTGGTGATGAGATGGACTACGGTGGTGATGGAGGTACACGACTGGTGTTCTCGGTGACAACGGGAGGCGGTGGTGTTTGGGTGGTGAGGAGCCGTGTCGGTGATGGCGGTTCTTTTTCTTTCCCCTCTCTTTCTCTCTCTCTCTGCCGTGTGTGTGTTAGCTCCGAATAAAAAGAAGAAAATGGGGAGGGATATATCAAAGAGGTTAGGATTTGCATAAGGGATATTAACCATGGGAAATTATGTGTCGTCCACATTTGAGGGAATTTAGGAGGAAAATGGGGGATTTGTACTTAGCCGAAATATAAAAATGGGGAGGGGTTGGGAAAAAGAAAAATGCTCTAGTGCAACACGTGCACACACTTGGACAATTACTTGCCGGACACGCGCGCACACAAATGATTACGGAATAAAATTTGGTGTGACGACATAAATAATTTTTCGCATTAAATAACTAATGAGCATAAATAATATTTTTGTTTTTGATAATAATTATTATTAATTTTTTTTTTAAAAATATCGGGTCTTTACAAAATCGATCATAACCACTACCTACGTTCCACAAAATTGTGCACCACAAATAGGTGCTAATAAATAGACCCGCGATTCCATAGAAAGACATTATGAGCCCTTGTGGGAAAAAAATGATTTGTTGAGGCAGAAATAAAGATATCAAATTTCTACCAAGATAACTGGTAGGTCCAACCAATAAGAATCCTAATGAACCTAAAAAAAGGATAAAGACCCAGCAAAAATTACTTGTTTTTCGAGGCCCTTTATAAGTTCTATCCATATAAATATTTTTCGTTTAGCATTTCCAAGAAGTAATTGATAGAGCCATTGACAGGGCTTCTATGGGAGCTTCTTTGAATAATTTCAAAAAAGAATAGTAAACCTTATCCATTTTTAATAGAGTTTTAATGCTTGAACCATAAGATGAAATGAGTCAATAAAGCCTAAATCAAATTTTAAAAATAATAAAACAAGTGAGAAATGCACAATATGCGACTCTCCCAAGGCAAGATCTTATTATACTATCTCGTTAAACAACCACTATTTCTATATCGTTTCTCATAGAAAGTGTGTATACACTTAACAGAATAACTTCTTATTTGAACAGTAAGGAGGGAAAGAAATAAAAAGGGGTCCTGTCTTCCTCATTGTACATTTATACTTCTGCGAAGAGCCCATCCAGCCCAAAGAAAACCCAAAATCTAGCCTTAAGCTTAACGCCGCCAACCACCGATCAGACAGAGAACCACCATTGAAAACTACTAAGCCCCACAGGCCACCCTAATCGGAGATGCTTCCCGGATCCCACCACACCAACTGCTGCGACGCTACACCATGCCGTCCAACAACGGCCACAGCGGGAGCCATGTCGATGGCTCCCCCAACCCTAAAGAAACCCTCACCGTTACGCAAAAATCACAGAACCCAGCAGATCTCTGACTAGGAAACACAGGTGTAGACACCCCAAATTGAGACTCCTTGAACAACCATAGATCTCCTATGATGATACAAGACAGAACCATGAATTCGAGAGCTTGATCAATGACTCTTGGGCTTCCCGTAACCTGAACCCATCAACTGTCCAGCATAAAGCATCAGGAGCCCAGTGCAAAACACCCATTGTCCAGCACCAAAGAGTACAACACACTCTCCAGCGCTACGGACTCATTCCACAGTGTTGGGAATCAAATTCTGTTACTGACAATTTTGACTGCCGCAAGAATCTCATCATGACTCTATAAAGCATCTAGCCGACTCTAAGCCTGCACAAGATGCCCCTCTTCCATTTTTCCTTATAAATAGAGGTGCTTAGAGCCATTTCAAAAAAAACAAAAAAGCACATTCTTTAGTATACATTGGCATACATATACCCCTCCACTCTATAAAACTTTCTCTCTCTAAGAGTATACACATTCTCTTGTTTTTCTTCAAAGAAAAATTAGAAATGAATATTTGAAGAAGAGAAACCCCCCGCCGCCCCCTCCCATTTCTCCTCTACAAGCCTACATTCCCCAAACATTCCACTCCAATAACTGTTCCATTCGAAATACTCTTCAGTCCATCTGGAAATCTACTTCTCAAGTCTTGATCGAGCTCTCGAAGGTACCTAAATTTCTTGTTTATGCTCATCTGAGGAAACCAGAAGTCCAAAGCAGACACATTAGTTAGCTAATGCAGTTGTGGGCTCTAGTTTTAAAAGAAATGTAACTGCGTGTGCCTTGCGCTGGGCCCTCACTCCCTAGCGCAAAGCACATGCCCCTTTGGTTAGTTAGATTGGTTTGTGCTGGGCATTCATTCTCCAGTACAAAACTTATTCCTTTGCACTTACTGATTACCCCCAGTATCAGTGGAGTCCAGAGGCTTTCATTGTCCATTTGTAACATTTATCATTCATTCTTAATGTCTCCTAATACTATTTTCTTATTGCTGTGTCTAGAAATGTCCTAAAACATCATCGAAAAGCTATTATTCATGCATTGTACTCCCTCTGTCCCAATTTGTTTGTCCAATCTCGAGTTTCCAACTTATTAAGGAAATCAAATCTAATCGATTGGTTTGAAAATCTACATAATCTGAGCCATTGATTTTGAAATTGGACAGTCAATTTGGGACATGTATAAGTCAAAAAGGGAACAAACAAATTGGGACGAAAGGAGTACCAATTAATCCACTATTTGGATAAAAATAAAATATTTTCAGAAACTGATCAAAATGACTGCTTTGCGCTGGACACTAAGTCCCCAGCGCAAAGGAGATGTCCTAGAGAGTGCTTTGCGCCGGGAAGTAACTCCCTAGCTCAAAGGAGTGACCCTCACTTTTTGAAGCTTCTTTAACAGTCTGCATTTATTTCATCCAGAATATGCCATTTTCTGTTTCATTCTCGTACATACTGTACACTCCAGCACATGCCTACACTACACACTCAATGTAACGCCTCTATTTTTGGGAACGTTAAATAGACATTTTCATTGAAATCTAAATAGAGTCTGGCTCATTATTACATCATAATTCTCACAAGAGTACACTTATTAAGCAAGGGAGGGAAACTAGGGTTCCTAACTACTACTCCGCCTGCTCCTCCATCCTAGCCAGCTCCTCGGCTTCGAAAGCCTCCAAGGTGTAGAGTACACCTTGTTCATCTACAAGGTCTGACACATTATACCAGTGTCGCCACCAATATAATATGTCAGGGTCACCAAAGATAACACCATGAGCCACCAAAGCTCAATAGAATAATCCCACACTTGCTAACCCATAACTTACAGCAATAGGTCAAAGATACCGCGTATAAGCTCATGATTTTCAAATAGCACATGCATAATCAACAAATAGTTAACAATGGCACATCCACATTCTCTATTCAACTAACCGTTGGTGTCGGTGATATATGAGTTTCTCCTACGCGACTTTTCGTAAACCATGTCATCATTTTTCCCGTTCCTTTGCCAAATCAACATTTCCAAAATTGTTTTTTAACATACCCAACCTCGGTTTCGTTGTTCCGGTCTCCCGAGTATCCTCACAATGGTTCCGCCATCCCGGGTTCCCACTAGCACACAAAAACTTTGCATTGGCTCCTCTCCGCGGATAACCAAGCCACACACCAAACCTCGGTTCCGCTGTTCCGGTCTCCCGAGTATCCTCACAATGGTTCCGTCGCACCGGGTTCCCACTGGCACACAAAAACTTTGCATTGGCTCCTCTACGCGGATAACCAAGCCACATACCCAACCTCGATTCCACCGTTCCGGTCTCCCGAGTATCCTCACAATGGTTTCGCCGCACCGGGTTCCCACTAGCACACACATACACACACCACACAATGGGCTACCACGTCAGGCCACATTGCGGTTTCCAAAAATATTTCTCTTTTGCAAAACACGTCTTTTCATTAACCACACCCTAGGTGTCATGTTTCTAACTTTCTCGATTCTCGTATCTCGTTTTCATGCATAGACTCTGCGGTAGGACTTCTCATGAAAGAATCATAAATCATTCATTGAAATCTTGAAACTAAATTAGCAAGATCATCCAACTCTATATTACTAATCATGCTCAAGTCACCACTTAAAGCATAACGCCACATGTACGGACGCCTTTGGAGTGGATACCACTTATGCTTAATCACACATCAAGACAAATAATCCTAGTAATCATGTATACATGCTCATGACCATCCTTAAGATCAAAATACGAATACTTCTAATCAAGCTATTATTTTCATCATTTTGAAATCCGTTGTTCTTCTTTTTGAGAAGTTCAAAACAACATATGTTTAATAAAGATCAATTTATCCAACATGTTCGTACCTCCTTTCAAAAAAAAAAAAAAAGCAAGTATACTAGCTAATTTTTCTTTCATGCATTTTAAATGTACAAGTAAATACAATTTTTTTTATACTAGAGATAGTGAGTAGAGGTATTCTACCATTCTTCTTGGCGGTGGGTACGGCTACGGAAAAAGTAAGTATGTCGGCTATCGAACGGAATGACCACCTACGGTAAGCTTACGGTAGCTTCGAAAGAGAAAAGATAAGACTTTCTTTTTCTCTCGAAACTAATTCTTGACTTAAGTACTAAACTTTTTGGATCGAAAGGGTGGTCAAGTGGCGATTTAGTGGCGGCTTTGATTGAGTTTCTTGAAGAACTCAAGAACAAGGGAAGAACTTCAAGAACTACTTCAAGAACACTACTCAAACACTAAGATTTTCTAGAGAGAAGTTGGAGGGTTTGAAGGTGTGAGTTCAAGGCAAGTGTGGGGTGCTATTTATAGCAAAATTTTGGGCTCCCTCTCTCTCTCTCTAGCTGGCCTCTCTCTCTCCCTCTTTCTCTCATTTTTTTGCTCCATGTTTGGTCAAATCAAGCATGCCATGCCTTCCCTCACTTGTCACTTCCATTTTAGGCCATACCTTAGGTTATTATAAAGGGGCTTTTAGTCTTGTCTTGTACTAGGAGGGCTTACTTGCAAGAAAGAACAAAAGAAAGTCTAGAAATGGGTTGTCATGTTGTACTTAGGTTGAGTGTGAGGTTGGTTCAAAGGAGTAGCTTGTTGAAGTGTACCAAAACACATGCACACACTCACTCCTCTCTCTCCCTCTCTCGGCCTCTCCCTCTCTCTCTCCCTCTCGGCCTTCTCTCTCTCCCCCCCTCTCTCTCTAGTACTATGTATATATATATACATCTATGCATATATAAGTACACTTAGGTACCAAGTGACAACTCAAAAAGAAAATGGCTAAGACTTTCCTAGAAAGCATATATGGTCAATATAGGCATGTTTATAATAGACTATAAGGTACATATTGTAGAGACTCGAATAATTTTAATGTTTGAAATATTGATTTAATGCCTAATTGAGAAATTATGGATTAATTGGTGAATAATTGATTTGAGGACCAAAGTGAAAGAATTGAAGTTTAAGGGAGTAAATGTGTGATTTTATGATTTGAGGGTATAAATAGGGGATGTGTGTGGGTAGGGGATCATTTTTCCCCATCTCAAAACTCTCGGCTCTCTCACTCTCTCCATCGATCTCTCTCTCCTCTCCTCTCCTCTCATCTCCTCTCACACAAAGCTCCACTCCACCACCCGAAATCTTCAAGAAACAACCTCATTCAAGCCTTCCACTCGCGTTCATAAGCTTGGAAATCCTTGGGTGGAGTTCGAATCGGAGTTTCGAGGTTCGTAAGGCTAGGGCTCATCCAATAACGCGTGAATCTCGACCATTGTTACGAGGTAGGAACTTCTTGACCTCTTTTATATGTTTATCTGTTGTTTTGGTGTTGAATCGAGCTGTAGATTGTTGGATTTTGATTGTGGTTTGAGCCCTGAAAATCTGCAGAAATTGCCACTTGAAGCCCCGTGGTATCGATACAGATTTTGTGCTGTATCGATACCATAAGCCTATCTTTCTGATCAGAGAGTGTTGTATTGATACGGATTTTTCCCGTATCGATACCAGGAGCTTAACTCCAGGTTTTGCTCCTGTTGATCCTTCGTTGATTGTTTTGACTCCCGACCACTTCTAAACCCTCTTGAACACCTCCTAATCGATCTCAAGCTCGTTTATTTGGTTTCCTTTGACCTTTCGTTGTTATCCTTGTTCGTTGGCCTTCCGTTAGTATGAATCGAATAAGAAATCACTTAGTTACATGTGGTCAAATGCTTTATTCGTTGATTGTTGGTATATGTGATTGCTTATGATACATTTGTGATATTGTTGGCATACTTAAAGATGTTACGTCGATGAATGTGATCTTGGGAAAGTCTTGGTGTGTATATCGTTTGAGAAATTAGTCGTTTGGGTCGGAAGTTGGCTTAGGGAGTCCCGTAGCGCAAGGGGTGGTAATACGGAGACTTTGTAGGGTTTCGTAACGCAAGGGGTGGAAATACGGTAATCCAGGGTTGTAGGGATCACCGTGACGCAAGGGGTGGTAACACGGTAATCCTCGTGGTGTTGCACAGTAACGCAAGGGGTGGAAATACCGATGGTGGGAGTTTGAGGTAGCGGGTTGAGTTTAGAATGTTGAGGTCGTTGAGTCATGTGACTTGTGTGCATAACCGGAATAGAGGTTTATTTTACGAATGATTGATCATTAAGTGTCGGACTTTGTTTCCTTACCTTACTTTCCATTGCACTAATCAACATGTTTGCATATAACATTGGTAAAGATTTTCCTACTGGGCTATTGTAGCTCAACAAAATCCTTCTTTTCAAGTTCTAATGTTGGACAGTAGCATCATGCAATGCGTGCTTGGGATGTGGACGACTTTTTGGAAGCTTATCACTTTTAGTTACTTATTCATCTTGTAATAGTTAGCTTTTGGTCAAGATGGTTTTGTAACTAATTATTCATGAAGTTCCTTTGATAAGAAGATTTGTAACACTTCGTACATGTTGTAACCACACTTAAGCTAATTTGGGCCGTGGCGCCAAAATTGTTTGTTCTTTGACCTGGAGACTTGTTTGTAATTTAAACAGGTGGGATACCATTTTGGGAATACGATGGCAAGCGAGGTTCTTTTATTTAAATGTGGTATTTAATTTATGTTGAAAATCTAGGTTGTGACACATATACCTATATATAAGCATATAAGTGTACTTAGAGAATCTAGGAAAGTAACTTTGGTGGTCAATTTAGGTTTAGGGCTATAAGTCTAAGGTTGGTATGCATGGCAAGTCTAGGTTTTCTATTACTCAAAGGATAACATTTTCCCTACTAACTATTGTTCAATGGGTAAAGAAGTGAGAGAAGATATACTTAAATAATGTAGACACCTCCCAAACGGGACATCGCCATACAGATTGATCGTTTGTTGCTCGATTGGTTGCTTGCCTCATAAACCAAGATCGTGGACATTCCCATGGCTAGGAACATCGCCACACGATAGCGGTTATCATCAAAACAGAGTCGCCACCCAGTTTATTAAAACTAGGAAATCAGATAGAGATTCTGGGTACGGGAGCCAAAAGTACAGTAAGGGGAAGGTGTTAGGCACCCCTCTCTGCCCAGTCTTGAGACTGGCCCATAGTTGTTCAACATAAGACGTATAGATGCTTTGTTTAATTCTAACACATAGTCTGTTTAATTATGCCTTTAAACAGTAAATAAAGTGAGCCAGTGCGATAATTAAAGCATGCATCAGAAAGCAGAACAAAACAAGCTGTCCCAAGGAGATGGATCCCGCGGCCGGTGAATGGATGTCACGGCCGAGGGATCGAAGCCCCGGTCGATGTTCTTCCTCACACCAGACAGAAAAGTTAGCAGATAATCAAAACGCTACGATTAAGATTATAGACAGAAAGTAAATCAAACCAGAGGCCGTTGGGCCTCACCACCTTGATCCTTTAGTTGCTTGATTGCTTTGGATTGATTGTGATTGACTGGTTGCTTCTCGAAAAACCCTAGGGTTAGGGTTTGAACTTTGGGGTTTGATCGTCGGATTGATGGCTGCCTTCGGGAGGTTAGGGCTTTTGAAGAGCGGGTTTGAGAGAGTATTTGTGCAGAGTTTTGTGGCTTGAGAGAGTATGGAAGTATACGAATTTTGTGATTTTTCGTTGTTCTTATTTTCGGAACCCAAAGGCCCTTTATATAGGCAATTGGTGACTCACTCCGGCCAATCAAAATGCATGATTGCAATTGCAATTGCAATGCAATGCAAACTCTTTGTGATAACCTCTGGGCGTAGCCCGAACGCATCGGGAAGGTAGTGTAGTTGGATCAAACGTCTGACAGAACGTTCCAGAGTCTGGAAAATAGACGATCTAGCGGCCGAGCAAAGGATCTGGCGGCCAAGGAATGGATGTTGCGACCGAAGGATAGATCTTGCGGCCGAGGGATTGATCTCTCAGGGAAATTTTTCAAGCAACAGGTTGCTCGGGTGAAGAAAGGATGTTAAGGCCGTGAGATCGATGTTACGGCCGACAGATGGATTCTCCTAGGATTCTATATTTCTGTCTGAAAGGCTATATGGCTCTGGATTGGGTCCTGTAAGTGGTTCAAAGTTCTTACTAAGTCCATGGGTTCACGAGAAGTCAATCAGCAATCACTATATCCATTTCATCATCGGGATAGTCCCCAAGGTGGGACTTGAAATAATCGTTAGGCCAAATTGGGGTGTCTACAGATGCCCCTCTTTGACTGAGCACAGACGGATGGCGAGACATGTTTGAGTAAGAGTCAAAGCTGTAAAAGCAACTCAATTTGGTCCAACCACTATTCCAGGGGGTTTTCAAAAAAGGTTTTTTTTTTGTTATGGTCGGGCCGGGAGGCTGCCTACATATTCCACAGGGGAAATTCAGACCAACCGTAGTTCGGGCAATAAAGAAAAATAAAAAGTTTGGAGGGTTAGAGACTTCACGTACCTTCGGGCTTAAAAAGCCGAAATGCGACGTACCTAGATTGAGCCAAGGTTTTGGCGGAAGATAGTTGGAGGAGCGCGGGGCTGCCAGGGGAATTTTTGGCGGAGAGTTTCCTTAGTATTTTGGGGTAGATCAGTACACGGCATGTGCGTTTGCTTTTCTTGATCATCCTTACTTTGACTGAGGGGAGCTCGATAGGGTAGCCTATCCTTGCGAATGAGTTGGAAGGAATCGATGTAATTGGGGTGGAATCCAAGCCATCTGCCAGGGATGAATCGGACGCCGGTTTGAGATATGGGGGGCGCAAGGCTAGTAACTAGAGCACAGAGCTTTGGAGATGAGGGAACCGAGGCACGAAGCCGGTTGTAGTCATGAGGCGAGAGCCTGGAGAGCGATGGTGTGGGCACACGCCCCAAAAATTCCACATTTTTAGCTTGTAAAATCGGGTGCGCCCTATCTTGCGAAAAGCGCGGCGAAACGCTTCACAGTTCAGAATCGCCACTCGGGTTTTGCGGAAAGTACCCAAGAAACCAAGTTTTGAAAACGTTTGGATTACGTTGTTTGAGTTTGAAAAGGTTTGTAGACTGGACCGTCGTCACCTTCGATATCTGAGGTTCGGGAGCCAGGTTACGAGAGGGGAAGGGTTTTATGGCACCCCTCTCGCCCAATCCAGAGATCGGTCTCTATTCGGGCATTTTGTAAAACATTTGTATTTTTCTCTCATTTGATCATTTTTAGCCAGTTAGGGCGGGGGAACAGTTAATGGGGATTAAAACTGTAACAAGTTTGCATTTATGTACAAGTATGTGATAAAAATGTTGATGGATGTTTGATGTTCGATCTAAAACAAGTATAATAGATTGAGAACAAACACTTGTGAGTATTTTGGACAGACTAGAACACACTCACCTAGGTGGTGCACCCAGGATCGGGTCTGTATGCACTGGCCAAGCCATTGCATATAGACATGACCTGCGTGCGCCACACAAGATCTGGCGTGCGCCGGTAGGCCAAAACTCACAGCTCTTGCAAACAACCCTCTGGGCTCTGGAATGGACCAGTGCACACCCAGG
Organism: Rhododendron griersonianum; assembly: GCA_018127125.1. Lineage (NCBI taxonomy): Eukaryota > Viridiplantae > Streptophyta > Magnoliopsida > Ericales > Ericaceae > Rhododendron > Rhododendron griersonianum. Next base: position 37,798,430 of record CM030788.1, on the reverse strand, counting down.
ACAAACCACGCAGTTTATATCAACAGTATAATATAGTTACAGACAGATAAAGGGCTTGAAAGCCACCAAATAAACAGCAAACCCCTTAAACAGTGAGGGGAGGAAAACAGAGGCCAGGGGCCTAGTTGCCATGCAAGGGCTAGCCACTGGTCAAGGTGTGACTAGCGCACGCATGTACTTGGTACCGTGCGCCAGTTGACGCAACTTAACCAGTGCTTGGCTTTGCATCATCTGGGCTCTGGAACATGACCAGAAGGCCCCCAGAGGCATTCCAAAGCAATGAAAACTAGTATTGAAATACCCAAAGCTAAACAGTTCTAAAATACAGAAGGCAGTAAACTTGTTTTAGCATGCTTACAAGGTGATCAGGTGGTGACGAAGCAGGAAAAATGATGATCGGTGATCCCCACACCAGTTTTACCATACAACCATTACTGGTGTACGGCACAACTAACTGGCGTGCGCCACCTGATCATCACACACGGTTTTGAAACCTTGCCAGCGTCAGGGCCAGGACTGGTATAGATTACCAGCCTTGACCCTGCTAGCCCCCCTCAGAGGTCAGAACAGAAACAAAAGCAAAAGGTGGTATACCTTTGCTTGTGAGTTTGATGGATGGTTTGAGCTTGAGGCTTGAGGGTTGGATGGTTAATGTGAGAGTGTTATGGACTGTGGAGTATTGTTCTCTTGCTTAGTCTTTCAATGGATGAAAGAAAAACAAGAAAACAAAGAGAGAAGAAGAAGAAGAGGACTTGCTCTCTTAATGGTGCTAACCCCTTGCAAATGAATGCAAGGGGGGGTATTTATGGAGGAGAGATGGACTGAAATCAGTTGGGCATAAGGGGTTGTTTGGAGGTTAAGGAAAGGAGGAGCCTCCCATGCATTAAATGCATGGGGCTTGGCTTGAGAGGTAGTGTAGGAGAGAGGGGGACAGTTCTGGACGAAGTAATCATCAGGGGGATGCCAGCTGACGTCAGGTGGTTACAAAAACTCCCGCGCGTTCGGCTGAATAAAGTTGATTTGACTGGCATTGACTGGCGTACGCCCCTTGTTGAGTGGCGTGCGCCAGTAACGGGCGATGACTGACACGTAGCAGGGCTTCCAGCGCACGCTAGTCCATCACCGGCGTACTCCAGTAGGGTTTTGCTGAGGCCATTTGGTTCTGGCTCGAAGGATTCGACAAGGGGTTGAGAAAGGTTTGGATGAGGTTCAGGACGTTTAAAGCTCAAACTCACTAACAAACTCGGGATGTTCTTGACCTTAATCATCATCGGGGAATCAAAGACCATAAGTAAACTAATCTGGACAGTCCAGATTAGGGTGTCTACAGTAGCCCCCCTTTGACGGCACTTAGAGCACCATTGACTTAGTGTAAGTAACGTCAAAGGTTTTCTAGACACCCATCTAGGCCATCTAGAGCAGAACGTACGAGTTCAACGATAGACGAAAAATTTAAAGAACTTGACTGATCGGATTGATGGAGCGGATGGACCGCTGTGGCCGAGAATATTGATATACAAGGATAGGTTGATGCTGACCTTGACCTTTATTAGCCCGGTCTGGGTGAGACTCAGCTGGGGAATATGAGCGGGTCGGTGAGCTTACTGGGGAGCACACCATTATGGATGAATCGACTCCTTTGAGAAAGATACTGACATACGGACGGACCGTCGTTGATTGAAGTTGGACGAGCAGATCGTCGTTGATTTGGGATGGACAGGACAAGCTGTCTCGGGGTGCGGACTCTCCTGGGGAATAATCCATTGAAAGCAACTCATGGTTACTTGCTTGATTTGAAATTGGACGGATAGATCGTCGTTGATTTGTGATTGGACGGACAGATCGTCGTTGATTTGAAATTGGACGGATAGATCGTCGTTGATTTGAGATTGGACGGATAGATCGTCGTTGATTTGAAATTGGAGGGGCTCTGCTTGGAGAATAACCATCTGAGGTGATAACATGAATATTTCATAGCCATGGGCCTTGATTTTGATCATGGAATGCGAATTGGGCCTCGGGCCCAAATACCACTGGCGTGCGCCAGTACGTTGTGCCGTACGCTGGTCATGCTGCAACGCCCGAGTCCAGATTCGGCCCAGACCCGGCCCAGCGCTGTTCCACGTCGTATAAACTTTCTGTATGGGACGCGAAACCGCCACCGAACGGTTTCAAAACTCCACAGAGCTCTCAAACTCTCCCCAAATCTTTTATCTTCTCACAATCTTGCGATCTTCCTACCCCAAAATCGTAACCCATATATGCCCATGGCAGAGCCGGGCGACAGTAGTGGCGGTGGTGACGACGAGGCTAGACCGAGGCCCGGAGTTGAAGCTTTGGGACCTCCAATCGACGATCAATCAATCGGAGGGGATATACCGAGTGCAGGTGCAGGGGTTTCGAGCAGTGAGGGCGGCGGCGATGGCCCTGTACAGGAAGTTGGTGGCGGTGACGAGCGGCGTACGCCGGAGGAGGAGGGGCGTACGCCGGTGGCTTCTGTCTCAATGGGCCCACGGGTTTAACGATTGGACTTCCGGAGTGGGGTGGAGGCTGTGGTAGTGACCGGTTTGGGTTCGGATGGGGCCGGTGGCAGCGGCAGTGGTGGTGGTGTTGGTGAGGACCGACCGGGGTCTCCTCCGAGGTATCCGGCGAGCGGTAAGGCTCCGGCGGTAGAGGAGGTGGGGGATGTGCCGGGAGCGAACCACGTTGAGCGGGTTGAGTTCACACCGCCTGCTAGGTCATCCAGTCACGTGCTGATCATGAGCCGTGACTTGGCGGAGTTTGTGGGTGAGTCTGAGCTTGCTCGGCTTATGAGAGAGAACCCTATAGTGGTTGAGGCAATTTTGGCGGCCCGCGAGGAGAGGCTGAGGCGAGAGGCCGAAGCGACAGAGAGAGACCAGAGGGAGTTGGAGCGAGAGACCGAGGAGGCCGAGAGGGAGCAAGAGGAGGGACCCGGGGCGTATGAGGTGGCAGTGGACCTAGCAGAGACCAGGCGGAAGGCCACTCGCGCCCTGTTTGTAGCTGAGACGTTTGTCCCTCCAGAGCCGCACGTGTTTGTTCCATCGGGCGCTGAGAGTTACGTCCCTCGCCAGCGGGACTACGACGAGGAGCTGGTGCTGAGAGACCCTGAGCGGCACTTGTCCAGGGGCTGGACTCAGGTATACCTTTAAACCTTGCTTTAGCCTTCATTTCGTACTTGTTGTAGTTGCGTATGCTTTATCGTTGAACTATCAAGTCTGTGCTGCATGATACTTGAACCTTTGCACTTGATTCACTGTGTAGAGTTAGTGATACCTCGACCCGAAATAGATTGGATTGACCGTAGGATGCTTCGACTTTGGAACTCGACCATAGAATGTCTGTAGATAACTGAGATCGACTGGTAGTATGCCATATAACGTGATTCGACTGATAGATTGCCTTGAAATTTGATTCGACTTTGTAGAATGCCATTGAAGCTTGATAATCAACTGAATAAATGCCTTTGATGCTCTGACAGCTTGAATTGACTGATAGGATGCTCGATGGCTTGATTCGACTTTTATTGTGTTTGAACTGCTTTACTGATGGTTTCCTTTTGTTTTGATTGTTGTGATGTGCAGAGAGGAGTGGCCAGTTCGCGGGGGCATGACGGTCCAGCGCACTCGCTTGAGCTTTACTTGAGTCTTCCTGAGAGGGTGAGAGTGCTGGTGGATGCGGCGGGGTTTGGCCTGTTTGTCCCCACGCTGACAGCGGTGAGGAGCGACCACGCCGTAGTGACTGTGCTGGCCGAGAGGTGGTGGGATACGTCGAATTCCTTCCACTTCCTGATTGGGGAGATGATGGTGACTCCGGCAGACTTTGCGGCCATCACTGGCCTGAGGGTAGGAGGTGACTCGATCCCGTTTGACTCGGGGATCCACGGGGACACTAAGGCGCTGAGGTGGTTCTTGGGCATGGTGCCCGCAGGCAACTCGGAGATGGTCCCGTATGACCAGTTCAAAAAGCACCTGGAGAGGAGGGTTCCGGAGATAGAGCTGGCAGGAGAGCGGGTTTCTGAGCTGGAGTTAGAGCAGTTGGCGAGGGTGTACTTGCTGTACTTGTTCGGGGCTACTCTATACCCGAACAAGAGGGCTACAGTGCACCTGTCCTACCTGCCTGCGCTTCTTGACTCGAGGTCGGCTTCTTGGTTTGACTGGGGAGGAGCGGCCTTGGGCGCGTGCTACGGGTTCATGGGTGAGTTTTCCAGGGGGAGGAAGGCAGCAGCAGGGTACTGGAGAGTGTGGGAGGTAAGAAACCAATGCCGTCTTTCAATTCCATGCCATATTTGCACTTTATCCTTCATATACTGTGTTTCTGATGCCTTGATTGTTTGACTGTTTGAAAACCCTGCAGTTGTGGGCTTACGAGGTGCTGAGGATGTACTCTCCGGAGAACAGGTGTTCGGACTTGAGGGCGCTTCCTCGGGCTATGGTCTGGGGACCACTTCGCGTCGGGAAGAAGAGGTCACATGAGACGCTTTCCGGTTTCCGGGTGTACCTCGACCACTTGACAGGTTCTCAGGTAAGGCTAGCTTTCCCTTGCGTAGTTCATGCTTTGAATTGCTTTAATACTGTCGCTGATGTCCTTGATTGCTTTGCAGGTGGAGTGGGACCCGTGGAGGACTGCGGGGCCCGAGCCTGAGTACCTGGCGAGGAGTAAGGTGGTGACGGCGAGCCGAGTGCTGCTGGAGTCGGCCTTTGGGTGGCAGTGGTACTTGGGCGACCGAGTGACACGACAGTCGCTCGACTCGTCCGAGTTCGTCGTTCCTGGGCCACTTCCGTCTCGCGCTTCTCACACAGGGCGGTACACACTGAGGGAGCTGCGGCGGTTCACTGTTCCTGTCGCCGCGACTTCCTTTCTGAGGCTGGGGCGAGACTACGCCATTTACCAGAGGCGATACTTGGCGGGGGCGCTTGGGGTGATGGAGCACAGGGCGGTGCAGACGGAGGCCTTGGTAGCCGGTGAGGAGAGGTCGGGACGGCGGAGCAGGTCAGGCCGTTCCAGGGAGAGGAGTGAGTTCGCAGAGTCGACCGGGCTCACTCGGCTTTCTTGGACGCTGCCAGTGCGTGACCCTCAGGGGGAGGCTGCAGAGGTCCGTTTCGAGCCCGCCAGGACAGAGCCAGCAGAGGTTACGGGACCGGTATGATGTACTTTCAGCTTTTCCTATTTCCTGTATCGCATTTGTCCTGCATTTGAACTGCCTTTGATTTTCAATACTTGTGATGCAGGTGCCGCTAGAGTGGGTGAGGGAGACCATGCGCTTGATGCTTGCCATGGAGAAAGAGTTTCACAAGATAGCGAGTGGTACTCCCTTGCAGTTGCACTACCCGCCAGTAGCTCCAGCGTCCACTACACAGCCTCAGGTATAAATCCCAGAAATCTGAATTCGATACTTAGCAACCGTGCATGTCTGTTACAATGCATGTTAGAAGTACCTGCTCTTGGTTCCTGTTTCAGCATTTTATATATACACTATGCACAATATGGATAATGATTTGAATTGAATTGACAATGCAGGGACATGCTAGAGCGGCTTCTAGGCGGCAGACAGCGAGGCCAGTCCCTCAGAAGGGAAAGGGGAAGGCCCCTGCTGCGGTCTAGCGACCGGCGAGCACTACGCGGCGCGAGGCCAGGGGTGTGGTGATCGCTCCTTTAGGAGGGTCATCACAGCCTTAGAGGGAGTTGAGAAAGAGGCCTACTCAAAAGAGGCCAGCTGAGGGGCTCGCACAGAAGAAGAAGAGGAGAGAAGAGGAGGACGAGGACGAGGAGGACGAGGACGAGGAGGACGAGGAGTCCACGTCCCTCAGCAGCGGCTCTGACTCTGCTAGCGAGGAGGACGACGACGACCTCGAGGACCTTTTTGGCGACTGAGGGTTATCACTGAGCCTCAGATACTTTACTGTCTTTCGCTTTTTGATACTCTTGACTTGATTTTTGAGATGGGGCCTGCGTGCCTGTTGATTCATAGGCGGATGTGCCTGCTACATGATTTTGCTTTGTTTTGCCCGAGCCGTTGTTCCGCTACGTACATTTCCTTATTTTGTTCCATGGATACGCTTTTGGATGGTATATATTATTGCATTTTCGTTCATTCGACTTCTACTTTGATGGTATTGATGATAGAAGTAAACAAGACAACCACTAATATCTGACATGCATTGACAAACGTTCTGAATCGACCAACAGACGCTAAGACACGTGCAGGACTGACCTAGCTCGAAGAAAAAGGGTGGAAAAACACAAGGATACGGGCCGTATCCTACTAGGACACGCGACACTTGGCGCTGATTAGCCAAAACCCGAAATCCCTTTGACAAGTGAAACTGACACTTCTGGTAGACAAAATAGGCAAAAAGAGACTCGTGCGAGTCGACGAAAGCGGGCAAAGCGACCCGAGACAAGAAATACATCGAAAAATGCTAAAAATGCCTAAAAAATGGACATAAGACACCAAAGATGACTCGATATGGTCCCGGACTGAAACCGACACCCCTGTATAGTCACATAAGGTCCACATAACGTGTACGGTATGAGAAAACTTGGCACGAACCCCTGGTACGAACTCTGAGCCTCCGTATCCTAAGTTTCAAGAGGATACGGGCGGTCGGAGGTCCGAATTCTTCGTTAAACGCGACGTTTCCGAGCCGACGCTTCCCCATAGTCCCAAATGCTATTCATTACTTGTACGAATCGACAAACTTGCCAAACAAGCTTCGGAATTGAAATCGGACACTTGATGACAGTTGCTGCTGTAAACTGGCTTCTGGTGCACACTGTACTGGTGTGCGCCAGTAGTTGGGCTCCGTACGCCGGGAACACAGGGTGTCCTGCGCACGCTGGTTGATTTATGGCGCACGCCATAAAAGTGCGACACAGAGCCACTTGTCTGACTGTCTGTCCTTTTTCCTGTGGCTTCTTATCTCTACTCTCACACGGTTTGCTCACGATTTCTGGACTTCAGGGGGGGCAGAGTACTTCAGTGTAAGGATTTTGGAATGTAGCCTTTGGTTTTGAACATAGAATAGGAAGTGAGATTCGTAGGTTGGTATATAACTAGGTGTTGTAAGCTTTGCAAAGTCACACTGATACGTCCCACTCATATATTCAGCCAATTGTAGTACTGGTCCCAAATGGAAAACCCAATTCCAACCTTGATGAGGCCCTGGTTAGTGGAAATGATAGGCGTTGACTGGCTAAATTTTCAATAACACGGCCTGGCTTCGTTCCAATACCTCCAACACGTGCCGCTCCGCTCGGCACTTTTGAGAGCCGCGCTCCGATTTTAGGATCTGGATGTCCACGTTTTCCGTTTTGGGGATGACGAGATATGCCCGACAGTCGAGGAGTTCCAAGCGTACCTCCGGACGTACTCATCTCCGACGCTTGTTGTCCCCCCTTACCAAGTGAGCATGCCCAGACTGCTGGCCACTGCGCTTAATATCCCCGGGGGCTTGGCCTGCTCTATGCTAGAGGGTGGCCAAATCCACATTCTGCAGTTAATTGAGTGGTACAGTCCTGAGGGTGATTTGGGGGACACTGCTTGGCAGGCACGACGTCGCTTCGCCTTAGTGATCTGCCTCCTGGCTGCCTACTTGCTCATTCCTGCTGATGGGCGGGTCAGTCCCCTGCTTGTGAGCGTTGCTCTTCAGATGAGTGCTCGACAAAATGTGATCCCCTTGGTCCTAGCAGAGACGCTTATCGGCTTGGATTCGGTGTACACTGGGGTGTCGAACGTCTTCAGTGGCAGCCCGCTACTTCTTCAGGTAACTCACTCAGCTCACCTTTTTCCGGTTTTTTGCACTTTCTCATTTTACCTCAACACTTGGCTTAGGTCATTTGCTGGCTCCTTACTTATCTTTTCGCTCAGGCTTTATCTGGTTTCTTACTTGTTTTTTCACTCATGCAGTTGTGGTTATCTGACAAGCTGAATCTGTTGCACCCTCCGGAGGACGGCTGGAATCTTTTTTCGAGGAGAATTCACCAAAGGGGTCGCCACTGTGGGCACACGCCCCAAAAATTTCACATTTTTAGCTTGTAAAATCGGGTGCGCCCTATCTTGCGGAAAGCGCGGCGAAACGCTTCGCAGTTCAGAGTCGCCACTCGGGTTTTGCGAAAAGTACCCAAGAAACCGGGTTTTGAAAACGTTTGGATTACGTTGTTTGAGTTTGAAAAGGCTTGTAGACTGGACCGTCGTCACCTTCGATATCTGAGGTTCGGGAGCTAGGTTACGAGAGGGGAAGGGTTTTATGGCACCCCTCTCGCCCAATCCGGAGATCGGTCTCTATTTGGGCATTTTGTAAAACGTTTGCATTTTTCTCTCATTTGATCATTTTTAGCCAGTTAGGGCGGGGGAACAGTTAATGGGGATTAAAACTGTAACAAGTTTGCATTTATGTACAAGTATGAGATAAAAATGTTGATGGATGTTTGATGTTTGATCTAAAACAAGTATAATAGATTGAGAACAAGCACTTGTGAGTATTTTGGACAGACTAGAACACATTGACCTAGGTGGTGCACCCAGGATCGGGTCTGTATGCACTGGCCAAGCCACTGCATATAGACATGACCTGCGTGCGCCACACAAGATCTGGCGTGCGCCGGTAGGCCCAAACTCATAGCTCTTGCAAACAACCCTCTAGGCTCTGGAATGGACCAGTGCATACCCAGGACAAACCACGCAGTTTATATCAACAGTATAATATAGTTACAGACAGATAAAGGGCTTGAAAGCCACCAAATAAACAGCAAACCCCTTAAATAGTGAGGGGAGGAAAACAGAGGCCAGGGGCCTAGTTGCCATGCAAGGGCCAGCCATTGGTCAAGGTGTGACTGGCGCACGCAGGTACTTGGTACCGTGCGCCAGTTGACGCAACTTAACCAGTGCTTGGCTTTGCATCGTCTGGGCTCTGGAACATGACCAGAAGGCCCCCAGAGGCATTCCAAAGCAATGAAAACTAGTATTGAAATACCCAAAGCTAAACAGTTCTAAAATACAGAAAGCAGTAAACTTGTTTTAGCATGCTTACAAGGTGATCAGATGGTGACGAAGCAGGAAAAATGATGATCGGTGATCCCCACACCAGTTTTACCATACAACCATTACTGGCGTACGGCACAACTAACTGGCGTGCGCCACCTGATCATCACACACGATTTTGAAACCTTGCCAGCGTCAGGGCCAGGATTGGTATAGATTACCAGCCTTGACCCTGCTAGCCCCCCTCAGGGGTCAGAACAGAAACAGAAGCAAAAGGTGGTATACATTTGCTTGTGAGTTTGATGGATGGTTTGAGCTTGAGCTTGAGGCTTGAGGGTTGGATGGTTAATGTGAGAGTGTTATGGACTGTGGAGTATTGTTCTTTTGCTTAGTCTTTCAATGGATGAAAGAAAAACAAGAAAACAAAGAGAGAAGAAGAAGAAGAGGACTTGCTCTCTTAATGGTGCTAACCCCTTGCAAATGAATGCAAGGGGGGGTATTTATGGAGGAGAGATGGACTGAAATCAGTTGGGCATAAGGGGTTGTTTGGAGGTTAAGGAAAGGAGGAGCCTCCCATGCATTAAATGCATGGGGCTTGGCTTGAGAGGTAGTGTAGGAGAGAGGGGGACAGTTCTGGACGAAGTAATCATCAGGGGGATGCCAGCTGACATCAGGTGGTTACAAAAACTCCCGCGCGTTCGGCTGAATAAAGTTGATTTGACTGGCATTGACTGGCGTACTCCCCTTGTTGAGTGGCGTGCGCCAGTAACGGGCGATGACTGACACGTAGCAGGGCTTCCAACGCACGCTAGTCCATCACCGGCGTACTCCAGTAGGGTTTTGCTGAGGCCATTTGGTTCTGGCTCGAAGGATTCGACAAGGGGTTGAGAAAGGTTTGGATGAGGTTCAGGACGCTCAAAGCTCAAACTCACTAATAAACTCGGGATGTTCTTGACCTTAATCATCATCGGGGAATCAAAGACCGTAAATAAACTAATCTGGACAGTCCAGAATAGGGTGTCTACAGATGGTTTCTGACGTGGTGGAACCGAGGCGGGGAGCCGGTTGTAGTCACAAGGCGAGGGCCTAAGGTGATAGAATTGAGGCGTGGAGCCTGCTGTGGTCATGAGGCGAGGGCCTGAGGAGATCGGAGCGTTGAGCTTGACGTGATTTGAACCGAAGCGCGGAGCTGGTATTGATCATAAGGCGAGAGCCTGAGGTGTCAGAGCTTAGAGCTTGATAGAACCGAAGCGTAGAGTTGGTTGCATTCTGATGGTTTGTGCACGGAGCTTTCTCGTCATAAGTTTTTGGCGTAGAGCTAAAGAATCGAGGCGCTGGACCGATCAAAAAAATCAAGGCGTAGAGCCGGTTGATTGCAGGGTTGACCTGTTTCATGAGAGATATGCAGAGTGTATATATGTGATGGTGGTTGTTAGATGTGAACAGATATGATGATGCAGACTCGATGTGATAATGGTGATGCAATTGATGCAAATGTGCACGGGCCCGTGCGTGTGTGTTTGATATAAGCGTAGAGCTTCTTTTAAGTTCCAGACTTGAGCATTCAGAGCGTAGAGCTCGAGCATTTGGACGGCAGAATCCAAACATTCAAAGTACAGGCTTTGAGTATCCAGTACGCAGTGGTTGGCCATCCAAACATAGAGCTTGGGCATTCAAGTGTAGAACTTGAGCATCCAGTACACAGTGGTTGGGCATTCGAAGAGCTTCGAGCATTCAAAGTGTTAGATTTTGAGCATTCAAGCGTAGAGCTTGAGAGTTGATGATGTCTTGATTGTTAGGGCGGCGTAGAGCCTGTTGAGATAGTTGTTACGGCTTCGAGCCAGTTGAGATAGTGGGCGTAAAGCCGCTGAGTAATGAGCGTAGAGCCGCTAAGATAGTTGTTACGGCTTCGAGCCAGTTGAGATTGCTTGAGTATGATTTGTAGGCGTAGAGTCTGCTGTTGGGATGGCGAGCGTAGAGCTGTTGAGTCGAAGGCTTGGAGTCGCTGAGAAGGCGAATATGGGCGTAGAGCCGTTATGATAATGGGCTTCGAGCCGCTGAGATGGTGGTTACGGCTTCGAGCCAGTTGAGATAGTGGGCTTGGAGCCGCGGAGATAGCAAGCGTGGAGCTGCTGACGGTGATTGGCGAGTGGGTGAATATGGTAATGGGCTTCGAGCCGCTGAATAATGGGCGTAGAGCCGCTGAGTTTGTGAAGCTGAAGAGTAGCGAGTGTAGAGCTGCTTAGTGAGCACGGGTGTAGAGCCGCTAAATGTAATAGGCCTTGGAGCCGCTGAGTTGGTAGATAGTGATGAGTTCGAAGTTGCTGTTGGGGATGAGCTTAGAGCTGCTAGTAGTGCAAGGAGCATGGTGTTGTCGAGTGACTTGTGCACAAGGCTACTGAGCGTAGAGCTGCTGAGTGATTTGACAATAGTGGGCACGGAGTAAGAGCTTGGTTTGGACAATCCTTAGTGGTCAAGTGACCAGTTGTTGTGGGCTTGCTGTTGCAGAGAGAGAGAGGGATCTTCGATGCTCGGGCATGCCCCCAAGGCTAGTTCTGATCACGTTGTATCGGCTCGGGGGTGCCCCCAAGGCTACTTTGTCGGTTGAGGACCCGAAAATCCATATTTGTTTGATTTGGTATTGCTGAAGGGGATTGATTAGGGGGCCTGGAGATCGATCTCTCGGCCGAAGGATTGATGTCTCGGCCGAGGAATTGAAGTCTCGGCCGCTCAATCGCTTGGTTTCCAGAGTTCTATAAAAGCCGAGGCTTTGGCGTTTCATTTCATTTTCTCTTCCTCTTCCTTTTTCTTCCGTTTCCCTTCTCCATTACAGGCTTCACCGAGGACTTCTCTGCCTCTTCTCTCCTTCACCGAGGACGTGCGGTCAGCGATCGCGGAGGGAGGCTGCGCTGTTCTTGGTCCTGTCTTGATGCTTGATTAGGGACCCTCGCATGGGTGGCTTGCTTCCGCGACGCGGAACTCCTGGTGTGGCGGTGGTACGCGGTATGGTGATTTTTCTGGGCCATGTGGTGATTCTTTTGAGCCACGTGGTGTCTCTTCTGCACCGTAGTATTCATCTGGTATACACTGCCCCAGGGGTTGTAGACACCTCCCAAACGGGGCATCGCCATACAGATTGATCACGTTTGTTTGCTCGATTGGTTGCTTGCTTCGTAAACCAAAATCATGGACATTCCCATGGCTAGGAACATCGCCACATGATAGCGGTTATCATCAAAACAGAGTCGCCACCCAGTTTATTAAAACTGGGAAAATGGATAGAGATTCTGGATACGGGAGCCAAAAGTACAATAAGGGGAAGGTGTTAGGCACCCCTCTTTGCCCAGTCGTGAGACTGGCCCATAATCATTCAACATAAGACGTGTAGATGCTTTGTTTAATTCCAACACATAGTCTGTTTATTTATTCCTTTAAACAGTAAGCAAAGTGAGCCAGTGCGATAAATGAAGCATGCATCAGAAAGCAGAAGAGCAAACAAAGCTATCCCAGGAAATCGATTACTCGGCCGGTGAATGGATGTCACGGCCGAGTAATCACACTGGTTTAATGTACCGGCCGAGGGATCGAAGCCCCGGTCGGTGTTCTTCCTCACACCAGAATATACGTTTAATAGATGATCAGAAAGTTATGATTAAGCGTAAGAACGATAAATAAAACAAACCAGAAGCCGTTGGGCCTCACCACCTTGATCCCTTAGTTGCTTGATTGCTTTGGATTGGGCGTGGTTGACTGATTGCTTGATTGAAAACCCTAGGGTTAGGGTTTGAACTTCGGGGTTTGATCGCCGGATTGACGGCTGCCTTCGGGAGGTTAGGGCTTTTAAAGAGTGGGTTTGAGGGAGTATTTGTGCAGAGTTTCGAGGTTTGAGAGAGTGTATACTCTGATAATTTCGTGTGTCTATTTTCGGAGTCCAGAGGCCCTTTATATAGGCAATTGGTGACTCACTCCGGCCAATCAAATCACGAGATGGCAATTGCAATTGCAATGCATCTCTAACTCTACGTCGTAATCTCTGAGCGTAGCCCGAACGCATCGGGAAGGCAGTGTAGTTGGATCAAACGTCTGACAGAACACGTTCCAAAGTCTGGAAAAAGGTCGATCTGGCGGCCGAGTAAAGGATATCACGGCCGAAGGATGGATGTCTCAGCCGAAGGATAGATCTTGCGGCCGAGGGATTGATCTCCCAGGGAGATTTTGCTAGCAACAGGTTGCTCGGGTGAGGAAATGATGTTAGGGCCGTGAGATCGATGTCACGGCCGATAGATGGATTCTCCTAGGCTTCTGTATTTCTGTCTGAAAGGCTGTATGGCTTTGAATTGGGTCCTCTAAGTGGCTCAAAGTTCTTACCGAAAGTCCTAAGGTTCTCAAGGAAGCAATCAGCAATCACTGTATCCATTTCATCATCGGGATGGTCCCAAGGTGGGACTTGAAATAATCGTTAGGCCAAATTGGGGTGTCTACAGATGCCCCTCTTTGACTGAACTCAGACGGATCGCGAGACATGTTTGAGTAAGAGTCAAAGCTGTAAAAAACAACTCAATTTGGTCCAACCACTATTCCAAGGGTTTTTTTGAAAAAGGTTTTGTTATGGTCGGGCCGGGAGGCTGCCTACGTATTCCGCAAGGGAAATTCAGACCAATCATAGTTCGGGCAATAAAGAAGAAAAATAAAAGTTTGGAGGGTTAGAGGCAGAAGACGTACCTTAGGGCTTAAAAAGCCGTAGTGTGACGTACCTAGACTGAGCCAGGGTTTTGGCGAAGAGTAGTCGAAGGAGCGCGGGGCTGCCGGGGGAGTTTTTGCATAGAGCTTCCTTAGTATTTCGGGGTAGACCAGTACACGACAGGTACGTTTGCTTTTCTTGGTTATCCTTACTTTGACTGAAAGGAGCTCGGTAGAGTAGCCTATCCTTGCGAATGAGCTGGAAGGAATTGATGTAGTGGGGTGACATCCAAACCATCTGCTGGGATGAGTTGGACGCCGGTTTGTTTTTGAGATGTAGGGGGCACATGGCCAGTATCTAGAGCACGGAGCTTTGCGGAATGAGGGAACCGAGGCACAGAGCCGGTTGTAGTCATGAGGCGAGGGCCTAAGGTGATGATTTCTGGCGCAGTGGAACCGAGGCGCGGAGCCGGTTGTAGTCACAAGGCGAGAGCCTGGGGGGATTAGAACTAAGGCGTAGAGGCTGCTGTGGTCGTGAGACGAAGGCCTGAGGTAAGCTTAGAGCTTGATGGAACCGAAGCGCGGAGCTGATGTACGGCAAGAGCCTGAGGTGATGGAATTTTGATGGGATCGAAGCGCGGAGCTGGTATAAGATGAGAGCCTGAGAGTGATGGAATCGAGGCATGGAGCCTGCTGTGGTTTATGAGGCAAGGGCCTGAGATGAGCTTAGAGCTTGATGGGACCAAAGCGCGGAGCTGGTATTGATCATAAGGCGAGAGCCTAAGGTGTCGGAGCTTAGAGCTTGACGTGATATGAACCGAAGCGTAGAGCTGGTTGCATTCTGATGGTCTGTGCACGGAGCCTTCTCATCATAAGTGTTGGCGTAGAGCCAAAGGATCGAGGCGCTGGACCGATCAATAAAACCGAGGCATAGAGCCGGTTGATTGCAGGGTTGACCTGTTTCATGAGAGATATGCAGAGTGTATATGTGTGATGATGGTTTGTTAGATGTGAACAGATATGATGATGTAGACTCGATGTGATAATGCAATATGTGCACGGGCCCGTGCGTGTGTGTTTAAGCTTAGAGCTTCTATCAAGTTCCGGACTTGAGCATTCAGAGCGTAGAGCTCGAGCATTCGGACGGTAGAATCCGAGCATTCAAAGTACAGGCTTTGAGCGTCCAGTATGCAGTGGTTGGGCATCCAAACGTAGAGCTTGAGCATTCAAGTGTATAACTTGAGCATCCAGTACACAGTGGTTGGGCATCCAAGCGTAGAGTTTGAGCATTCAAAAATGTTAGATTTTTGAGCATTCAGGCGTAGAGCCTGAGAATGATGTCTTGATTGTTGGGGCGGCGTAGAGCCTGTTTGCTTGTTTACGGCTTCGAGCCAGTTGAGATGTTGAGCTTTGAGCCGCTGAGTTGTGATAACAGGCGTAGAGCCTATCGATAATGGGCTTCGAGCCGCTGAGATTGGTTGTTTACGGCTTTGAGCCAGTTGAGACAATGGGCTTAGAGCCGTCGAGTTGATAGAGATGATGGGCGTATGACCACTTATGATGATGGGCGTAGAGCCGCTGTGAAGACTGTTATGGCCTTGGGCCTGTTGAGTAAGTTGGCGGCAATATGGTCGCTGGAGTGGCAAGCGTAGAGCTGCTGTATGAGTTGATGGGCACGGAGCCGTTGAGTTGTCGATGATGCGAGGAGCATGGTGTTGTCAAATGATTTGTGCATAAGGCTATTGAGCATAGAGCTGCTGGGATAATGAACTCAGGATTGCTGAGTGTCTTGTCTTGCTTCGGCCAGCAATTTGTGGAGAGAGAATTTCGATGCTTGGTTATGCCCCCAAGGCTGGTTTTGGTTGACTCGGGGGTGCCCCCGAGGCTGACTTGATTTTGCTTCTGTTGGTCATGGACCGAGAATTCTATAATGGCTTGATTCAGTGCACTGAGCAAAATCTGCTGTTGCTAAAGGAAATTGATTGGAAGGCCAGGAGATCGATCCCTCGGCCAAAGGATTGATGTCTCGGCCGAGGAATCGATGTATCGGCCGTGAGAAAGCCAAAAGCCAGAAAATCGATTTAAGTTTGGTTTAATCGATTTCACGGCCCATTTAATCTTTTCTCCTCCTCCTCTCTTGTTCTTCTCCATTCCTCTCGTCCGACGACTACCACCGCATGCCGCCGTCCTCTTCCACCACCGTCGGCCACCGTTATCTCCGGCCACCGTCCCCTCCGATCACTGCTGCCGCTGCTGCCGGCTCTTGGTTGTTTGGGAACCGTTGGTTTTCCCTTGCTTGGTTCGGACGTAATGACCACGCCATCTTCAGGTGTTGCGGGTTCATCCTTGCACCCTTCATGTAGGTGCGAGTATCCGTCTTCTGACGAGGAGGCGATTGAGGAGCCTGGTTTGTTTGATGCCGCTACCTACATTCTTCCTTCGCGTAGGTTGGGTTATGGCGGTTTCCTGCAGTACCGCCCTCCTGTTGGTGGCTCAGAGGCCGAGATAGTTCGCAGAGAGCCTGAGCATCACTTGAGCGTTCGGAACGTGCCGGTGAGTTTCCTGAAAAGTAAAAAGTTTACTTTAGTTCGGAGTTTTGGAAATCTTTGTATTTTTTAAGAATGAAATATTTTTTTTGTCTGCGGGATGAAAATCCCTTTTGGCTAGGAGCGTGAACGAGAAGAACCCGTGTTTGGGTTGAACTTGTTTTTGTTTAAGGAAACTAAAATAACTGTGCCCCCTGTCTAGGCAATGCATGCTTTTAGATGTTAATTTGACGCCCCTTAGCATTTCCTTTGTTTATGCAATCATGAGATTAACTCCCTTTTGTCTTTGGCAGAGAAACAGGAGGCTGGAAGCTCGCGGTGGAGGCAAGGAGGTGCACAGATGGTTCTTGAAGCTGCCAGAGCAGGCTCGGGAATTAGTACGTGCTGCAGGCTTCGAGACATTCGTTCTGGGCCTCGATCTTCCGAAGATGGATTGGTCATTGATGACCTCGCTAGTTGAGAGGTGGTGGGATACCACCAATACCTTCCACTTTCCTGCTGCTGGCGAGATGACTATCACCCCGGGTGACTTCTCTTTGCTGACTGACCTGCGGGTAGGCGGAGTTGCTCTTCGAGTTGACCGTCAGCTTTGGGAGCGAGAGGGTGCTTTGAGGTGGTTTCTGGGCAAGGTGCCCCCTGTTCGTTCCCGGGGTCATATCGATCTTGCTTGGCTAAGCAAGACTTTCATGGTGGCTGACATTCTGACCCAGGTGAGTGCCGAGCAATTGACACGGGCCTTCCTTCTTTACCTCCTTGGGCAAACGTTGTTTGCCAACAAGGATGGTTCGGTACACACGCAGTTTTTGGCTCCTCTGTAGCACTTGGGAGCTATTCGGGAGTTTGACTGGGGCTCGTCTGCTTTGGCCACTTTGTATGGTGGTCTTGGAGCTTGCTCGCGGGACAAGAGTCCCATTCTTTGTAGTCACTTTCGAGTGCTTGAGGTATATATTATTCCTTTGTACTTCTGTTTTCACTTTGGCTTTTTCTAGTTTTGAACTTGCTTTGGTTAACCTGCTTTTCAACTCTGGGCTTTCGAGCACCTTCTCCAGTTTCCCCCTGAGACTAGGCATGGTGATGCAAACTGTATACCTCGTTACGAGCGATGGCTGGTGGGGCAACGGAGGCCACGGTCACCAGTTTTGAGCCTTCCCGAGTGGCGGCGAGTTTTGGACCGGCTTACTGTCGATCAGGTATTTATTTCTTCGTACCTCTTGTCTTTTAGACTTCCATATTCTTGTGTTAGGGCTGATTTTGTTCTTGCTTTGTAGGTACGGTTTGACCCTTGGGGTGGTGTACCAGAGGATGTCTCTCTTGCACGTTGCAGAGTCTTGGACCGGACCCGTAACTTGCTCGAGGGTCCATTTTGCCGAGCCTGGTACTCAGGCGATCGAGTGGCTAGTCAGTGGCGATCACGTGTTGAGGCTCTTCAGCTTGTTCCTCCTTCTCCTCCAGTATCTATGAGGTCCACTTCTTTGATGTCGAAGGAATATCTAAAGAACGCTCGGATCAGAGATTGGGCGGGTTTACTCCTCCAGGCAGGTGACTATACGGAGTCCTGCCGTCTTTTCTTGACCCCCTCCGTTGCGGCTCCTCCCGTTGCTCCTGTTTGGCCACGGGCTCCTTCGTTTGTTTCCTTCCACTCAGATGATGGGGAGGAGGAGCGCCTGACGCTGACTCCTTGCACGACCCAGCTTTACACTTTGCCAGCCGGGGTTTCACAGGTATCTTTAGCTTTCCATGTTAGCTTTCATCACTTCGCATTGTATCCCTTGCTTTAGATGTTTGTAATGTTTGACTGTTCCACAGGTACCTGCCGAGATAGTGTAGGAATGGCTTCATGCCTATCAGAGTACAGAGGTTTTGGTCCGGAGACAGCGCCGTAGGATCCTTGAGGTATGACTTTCTTCATGAGCTTTATCTGCTGTGTATTATCTCTTGAGTCTGAACGTTTGTATCCTTCTTTGGCTACAGCTTGAGGCTGAGGGAGTACCGGTTGCTGGTGGGGGGAATGTGGGGACCAGTGAGCAGCCTTTGTTTTCTTCTCAGAGATCGCCTAGCTTTTAGGGCTTTTCTTTTTCTTGTTCATAGTCAGTGGGAGATAGGCAGAAACTATATTTGTATAGTGAAAGCAACCACAATAATGGTTTTGTAAACAAATTTTGTCTATGAAATGAGAAATGCTTTTTATGCCCCTAGATGTCTTGAGTTTGCATGCGATAGTCAGAACATGGCTTTTTGAACAAGTTTTTGCTGATAGACAGTAATTTGTGTGAAAACACTTGGCCGAAGAATCGATTACTCGGCCGAAGGATCATTGTTGCGGCCGAGGTATTGATTATCCGACCGTTACATCTATTTTCCCAAGGGAGCTAGGTTTTGCTTAGCCAAGTGGCATCCCGTTTCACATTCCTTCCTATGCTTAGTTTTTGATTTTCTGTCTCTTGTTTTTGCCATGCTCCATAGCCTGATTGCCAAGCTTAAGAGTTTTTGAGGTATCATACCCATTGCGTTGACAACTTTTGGGTTAGTGGGGATGAACTATAATTCTTATGTCTATTGCTTGTTGCCAATTCTTCAAAAAAAGCATACTCATCTTTTGTGAGCTCAATACGCAGGGTTAGCTATGCCTATCATTGAGTACAAACCTGTTGATGTTTTCCTCTCTCCAAATGTTTGGGCCGTATCTCGATGCGAGATTGCCTACGTATCCTAATCAGGGAATCAGGCCTTTTACGTAGTTCCAAGATCACCACCTTTGGGGGTTGGATTTTCACTCTTGGTTTTTCTTTCTCTTGTGCTCTAAGTTTTGCCTAGGTTACCTGATAGAGGCTGAGTCCCTAGCGAGCTTTCCTTCAAATGCCTTAACTTTTGCCTAGGCTACATTTTCCGCTTTTCCTTGTCCTAGCAGGCTCTATTCTTACTTTTGCTTGGGTGTATAGATTGCCCAACGAGCATTTTTCTCTCAAGAAGGTTTTAGTGTTTTGGAGAGGAATCTGATGGAGATGTTTTTATGAATCTCCTGTTGCGTTTGTACTTTCACAATGGGCAAGCTAACCCTAAGTGTTCTCACGGAGATAGTGTCTTTCTTCTAAGTTCTGACAAAAACCTAGTTTCTTAAGCAATTAGAGTTCATCCTTTCCTTCCCTTTTGTCGGGGACACAAAGATTTTGATCCCTTCGAATTTTTCCTTTGTTTTGGCAATGAGAGCATAGCGCATGGCAATTGCAATTTAAAAATTTAGATTTAGATAAGCATAATCTGGAAGATGAAAAAGAAATTCTCTTAACGGAAAATAAAATGCCCAAACAGGGGCCCAAAACTCGTTCTAGTTTGTTTAAAGCAAAAACAATGTTTTAACGTTTTTTTTGTTTGCCATGTTGTGACTTCTCAGCTACTGCAGCATGTCGGGGTCATTTCCCTTGTCTTTTGCAACTTTGTACTCTTTCCCACCCTCTTCCTTGCCAAACAGAGCTTTTGAACTGGGTTCATCTTTGAAGTTTGCACAACAGCTACCTCCTGAGCCATGAGTAATCCCCAGATGGATGTGTCGGTATGAATCTCCCTTTCTCTTTCCTCATTGATTGTGTGGTCATTAGCTATTTCCTCCTGATTGAATAGTGATGCTAAGGAGGTTTCATCGAGCGGATCATTGCACTCTTCTTCCATTTCATCAAAGTCGCTTTCCCCTGTTTTATAGGGTTCTGTGCATATGAAATCTAGATCTTCTCTTTCCTCTATCCATTGACTATAGTCGCACTCGTCGTAAGGGTTGACCCATGGTTGCATTTGAAACTCCTCTACCTTCTCAATGAGATTGATTGTCTCCCAAACAATAGGCGGTGCTGGAATTTTGGGACGGTTGATGCGTACCACTATTTGGGCAGGCTCGAAGCGAGCGTGCCTTCTCATCATGATGACCCTTTCTTTTTCCTTCTTCCTATTCTCAAACCAGATACGAAGCCATTCGTCATCTTCTACAAATGGAATGTCTGGATCCTCCAAATTGTGTTTTGCCCAGGAGTGTTCTTTCCATTTCCTTAGTTCTTCCTCCTCTGCCTGATCTTTGCTACTTATGTCGGGCATATCAAAGTCAATTACTTCTGACTGATCAGAGTTATCATCCTCTTCCTCCTCCATCATGAAACACTCGTCCTCCTCGGGGAAGGTTAAGGTAGGTTTGGTTTGGCTGTCTTGGACAATGTATTGGCTGGGATTGTATGTGGGGTTGTGAGATAGATTTATGAGATTGATACTTCGAGGTGGCGGCTCAGCATTATGAGTAGGGAGTGGATTGGCTTGCCCATCAGGTTTTGGAGATTTTATGGTTCGACTATCAATAAGGTCTTGAATGTCGTGACGAAGACGCATGCAATTGTCTGTTTCATGCCCAGGGTGTTGGTGGTAGGCACATTGTTTGTTTGGATCATGGTTTGGACCGTAGGGCGGCGGAGGAAGTGGTTTGTTTAAAGGTTTGAGATGCCCTTGACGGCTGAGGATGGTCAAGGTTTGGGACAAGTCATGTAAAGAGGATCAAAGTTGCGGCGGGGTCGATTTGAGCTTCGGGATGGGCTAGTTTGAAAAGGGTCTTGAGATAAGAATGTGCCAAGGGCATTCACAGAGGCGTGAGATGTACGGCTAGAGAAGGTTTTCTTAGGTGGAGGAGTGGCCTCTTCTTTCCCAATGAGTCCTAACTTGATTCCATCTTCAATTTGCAACCCAGTGGCATGTAAGCGCTTGAAATCGGTGATAGCCTGTGTGTAAATATGCCTGAGATATTTGGGTTGCAAATTTTTGACAACTATCCTCACTTGGTCTTCCTCGGAGGGGCGGTTCTTCATCTTGGCAGCCTTTTCCCTCCATCTTGCCACAAAGGTAGCAAAGTCCTCATTGGAATCTTGTTTGGTCATTTCCAAGTCTCGAGTTGCTAGTTCAATTTGGACGTTGTACGCATATTGCTTGACGAAAGCATTGGCAATTTCTTGCCAAGTTTGATAATGTACAAACTCCAAAGTGAGGAACCAGTCGAGAGCACTTCCAGTGAGAGTTCGTGGAACAACTGGGCGATGAGCTCGTCATTCAAGCCCATTGGCTTCAGGGTGTTGATAACATGGCGAACGTGACTGGTAGGGTTGCCAGTTCCATTGAACTTCTCAATGTTGGGCATCTTGAAATTCTCAGGCAGCTTGGATTCTGGGAAGAGGCAAAGTCCTTTGAAATCCAGAATTTGGTCCCCTTGTGAACGAGCCAAGGCTTGTTTGATTTCTTTGACTTGCTTGGTCAACTCAGGACTTTCTGCCAATACCACTTTATGGGGATTCTCGTCTTCCATTGATTTTTCCTCATCCTCAGCATCTCTAGCTGCCTTTTCTGCTAGTAGTGCAGTGATTTGAGCTTGGAGGTTGGCAATAGTGGCGTCGTTGTCTGCCATGAAGGTGGAAGGGTTGCTTGACGAAGCTTGGGATTTAGTAAATGACGGGGTCCGTTGAGGGGATGACTGGGAAGTTTCTGAAAGCGGTTGGGATTGCTGTGGTGAGGGTGTTTTGTCAGATGAGGACGATAGACGGGAGGGTTGCAGAGACCTTTGTTTGGCGTAGCTTCGGGTGTTATAAGAGTACAAAGTTGGCTGTGGTTGCTTCTTTGATTTACCTATTGTGCCTGCTTGAAAAGTAGAATACCTGGAAATTAGTATTCGGCCTGTGTAGGGTTAGGATTTGGGTTGAAGATCCTAACCCTTCTGCACAGAAAGAGTTAATTACAACAACAAATGATACAAGGTGTGAGGAAGAACTTTTGCAAGTAAAGTGCAAATAGGTTCCTAGCCCGTAGGTTCCTGTCTTAGTTTGATAAGTTCTATGACTTTCTAAAACATGCAAGGTTTTGGTAGTCTCAGGGTGCTCCGTTGTCAAAGGGCACCAATCCTCTCTTCAGCCCATCATAGGCGGTGATTGGGTGATTCCCCTTTTGATATACCACTAGGTACGAGTGACTGTGGAGTTTGCTGGAACCCCCCAACATAGCCCGTGTCATGTCGGGATATCAGGTGAACTCAACGGGTTGCCCGCTCGATGCAGATGATAAATGAATTAGACAAGGCATGTATTAGTCTTATGTTGAACTTTTTGGTTATGGCTCTCACATCCCCAGCAGAGTCGCCAAAAACTGTAGACACCTCCCAAACGGGGCATCGCCATACAGATTGATCACGTTTGTTTGCTCGATTGGTTGCTTGCTTCGTAAACCAAAATCATGGACATTCCCATGGCTAGGAACATCGCCACATGATAGCTGTTATCATCAAAACAAAGTCGCCACCCAGTTTATTAAAACTGGGAAAATGGATAGAGATTCTGGATACGGGAGCCAAAAGTACAATAAGGGGAAGGTGTTAGGCACCCCTCTTTGCCCAGTCGTGAGACTGGCCCATAATCATTCAACATAAGACGTGTAGATGCTTTGTTTAATTCCAACACATAGTCTGTTTATTTATTCCTTTAAACAGTAAGCAAAGTGAGCCAGTGCGATAAATGAAGCATGCATCAGAAAGCAGAAGAGCAAACAAAGCTGTTCCAGGAAATCGATTACTCGGCCGGTGAATGGATGTCACGGCCGAGTAATCACACTGATTTAATGTACCGGCCGAGGGATCGAAGCCCCGGTCGGTGTTCTTCCTTACACCAGAATATACGTTTAACAGATGATCAGAAAGTTATGATTAAGCGTAAGAACGATAAATAAAACAAACCAGAGGCCGTTGGGCCTCACCACCTTGATCCCTCAGTTGCTTGATTGCTTTGGATTGAGCGTGGTTGACTGATTGCTTGATTGAAAACCCTAGGGTTAGGGTTTGAACTTCGGGGTTTGATCGCTGGATTGACGGCTGTCTTCGGGAGGTTAGGGCTTTTGAAGAGTGGGTTTGAGGGAGTATTTGTGCAGAGTTTCGAGGTTTGAGAGAGTGTATACTCTGATAATTTCGTGTGTCTATTTTCGGAGTCCAAAGGCCCTTTATATAGGCAATTGGTGACTCACTCCGGCCAATCAAATCACGAGATGGCAATTGCAATTGCAATGCATCTCTAACTCTACGCCGTAATCTCTGAGCGTAGCCCGAACGCATCGGGAAGGCAGTGTAGTTGGATCAAACGTCTGACAGAACACGTTCCAGAGTCTGGAAAAAGGTCGATCTGGCGGCCGAGAAAAGGATATCACGGCCGAGGGATGGATGTCTCGGCCGAAGGACAGATCTTGCGGCCGAGGGATTGATCTCTCAGGGAGATTTTGCTAGAAACAGGTTGCTCGGGTGAGGAAATGATGTTAGGGCCGTGAGATCGATGTCACGGCCGACAGATGGATTCTCCTAGGCTTCTGTATTTCTGTCTGAAAGGCTGTATGGCTTTGAATTGGGTCCTCTAAGTGGCTCAAAGTTCTTACTGATAGTCCTAAGGTTCTCAAGGAAGCAATCAGCAATCACTGTATCCGTTTCATCATCGGGATGGTCCCAAGGTGGGACTTGAAATAATCGTTAGGCCAAATTGGGGTGTCTACAGGGGTGTCCTCTTTTTTTGTTTCTTTGCAGTAGGCCTCTGGTGTTTGGACCACCAGAGGATTTCGGCATCCTCTTCTCCTTTTTTTTGTCTTTTCTGTTTCTCTTCCTGCATAGGTTAGTTCGACAGGAAATCGATGTATAGTTTGTTTAGGAAATGTGGGATGATCCACCTTGTGTGATGTAAAAAGCTTTCGTTATATGAAACAAAAACCTTTTGCTCTGCTATGTGATTGTGTATGCTATATTCGCATTGTTTGTGTGTGATAATTTGTTAATCTGATGAAAATCCAATGAAACGAACAAAATCGTGGAAACAATCTGTAAAACAACCGTTCTGGCGGCCGACCTAATGATTACACGGCTGAGGCTTGGATTCGGCGGCCGAAGGATCGTTTCGTCTGCCTGGGTTTGACTTTTAGGTCAACCCTGATTTTCACGGGCCGATGGATTGATCCTACAGCCGTCATATCGAAGTGCCGGCCGAGAGACCGACTAAGTTACTGAGGATTTAGAATCCGATTCCGATTCGAACTAAGACTCGACTTAGTTCTATAAGTATGCGTTGTACGAACCCGATAGCATCGTTAGTAACAATTCTTTGCACATGGCACAACCAGTCCTTGATCAGTGGTTGAATTCCTTCAATGGCCTCGACCATTTACACTTTAAGTCCTTCGGTATGGACTTTCTCTTCTCCCTTCGTCAAATTCCTGTGAATTTTGCTTTCCTTAGGGCATCTACCAGTTTGTGGGATCCTGCTTTTCATGTCTTTCAATTTAAGAGAGAGGAATTGTGTCCTACTATCGAGGAGTTTGCGGCCATCATAGATCATTCGGATAGAGAGGGTCTCATTGTCCCTAATCCTTTGTTCAACTGAGGTAATCTTTTGAAGGATTTGCTCCACGTTTAGAAACATGAAGCTAGGTTCTTCATGGTGAAGGGAAGGCTGGAGATCCTACAATTTGCCCAGCGTTTTGGTACAACTGAGGTTCATCGTCAAGTTTCTCAACAGAAAGCATGCTTTCACGCGCTGTGCATTTGTCTCCTTCATTATTACTTGCTTGGCCCTTCCTCTGGCCATGCTGATTCCATGCTGCGTAACCTTGCTCAACAAATTGGAAACCGTGTGAGTTTCGCTGGCTTAGTGTTGGCAGAGACCTTGATGGGTCTTGATGTGATGAAGGGTGATCCTACAGCTCAATTCTCAGGCAGTCCTTTGCTATTGCAGGTTCGCTCTTTATCTGTTTATTTGTCAAGTTATCTTTTCACTCATCACTCTTTTGTTTTGACTCACGTGTTCTCTCAGCTCACAATTTTCCCTTATTCTCTAGGTATGGTTATTTGAGAAACTAAAGGTGTGGGATGTGCTAGAGCGACTTCCTTATAATCCAGATCACTGTACGGAGCATCGCATGATTAGACAATTTCCAACTAAGGCTGCTTGGGAAGCATGGATGAAAACTTGCAGGGGTGATTGGATTCAATGGGTTTGCCCCTGGTATGGTGTTGAGAGTATGACTGTGAGTACCATGAACCATTTTGGTGTAGCAGTGATCGGTATTACTCGAGTCGTCTTCTACTTTCCTGCTCGCTTTCAAAGGCAGTTCGGGGCTGAACAAACCACAATCCTGGGTGACCCTGAGTATGCTGTTTCCAAGGTCCATGATGCCAACTTTTGTCGCAATATGTTGCGTCTTTGGCCGAATAGAGTGATGCAGAATGTTGCTGAGAACTTTGCTGACAAGCTATCTGTGGGCACACGCCCCAAAAACTCCCATGTTTTAAGCATAAAAATTCCGGGTGCGCCCTTCTCGCGGAAAGCGCGGCGAAACGCTTCGCAAATCAGAGAGTCGCCACTCGGGTTTTGTGGAGAGTACCCAAGAAACCGTGCTTTTGAAAACGTTTGAATTGCATTTGTTTGAGTTTGAAAAAGGCTTGTAGACTAGTCCATCGTCACCTTTGAAATCTGAGGTTCGGGAGCCAGGTTACGAGATGGGAAGGGTTTTATGGCACCCCCTCTCGCCCAATCCGGAGATCGGTCTCTACTCAGGCATTTTATAAAACATTTGCATTTCTCTCTTTATTTGATCATTTTCTTAGCCAGTTAGGGCGGGGGAACAGTTAATGGGGATTGAAACTGTAACACGTTTGCATTTTATACAAAAGTATATGACAAAATGCTTATGGATGTTTGATGTTTGATCTAAACAAATATAATAGATTGAGAACAAGCTACTGTGAATATTTTAAACAGACTAGAGCACACTAACTGTGCAGTGATGCATGCAGAAGCAAGCCTGCATACACTGGCTAAGCCACTGCATGAAGTCTCGACCTGCGTGCGCCACTACACAACTGGCGTGCACCGGTAAGCTCAAATCCACAGCTTCTGTTATCAACCCTCGGGGCTCTGGAAAGGACCAGTGCACACCCAGGACAAACCACACAGTTGATATAGACAATAAAAATATAGTTACAGACAGATCAAGGGCTTGGAAGCCACCAAATGGATAAACAACCCCATAAACAGTGAGGGGAGGAAAAAGCAGAGGCCAGGGGCCTAGTTGCCATGCAAGGGCCAGCCACTGACCAAGGTGTGACTGGCGCACGCAGGTAACAGGTACCGTACGCCAGTTGACACTACTTGGCCAGTGCTTGGCTTTGCATCATTTGGGCTCTGGAACATGACCAGAAGGCTCCCAGGGGCATTCCAAAGCAACAGAAATGAAACACTGAATAATGTAGCCAAACAGTTCTAAAAGACAGTGAGCTGTAAACTAGTTTTAGCATGCTTGCAAGGTGATCAGCACATAAATGTAACATAATAAGGACGATCGGTGATCCCCACGCTAGTTTTGCCATACAACCATGACTGGCGTACGGCATTAACTTCTGGCGTGCGCCACCTGATCGTCACACACGGCTTTGAAGCCTTGCCAGCATTAGGGCCAGAGCTGGTATAGATTACCAACCTTGACCCTGCCAGCCCCCCTCAAGGGTTAGAACAGAAGACAGGAGCAAAAGGTAGTATACCTTTGCTTGTGAGTTTGGAAGTGAGGTTGAGCTTGAGCTTGAGGTTTGAGGGTTTGAGAAGTAAATATGGAGTATTATGGACTGGACACTCTTCTCCTTGCCTTACCTTTCAATGGATGAAAGAGAAAACAAGAGAAAAGAGAAGGGAAAGGAGAATGGCCAAGGCTTTGACTTCCTTAAATGTTGCTAACCCCTTGCAAATAAATGCAAGGGGGGTATTTATGGAGGAGAGAGACTGAAATCAGTTGGGGCTTAAGGGCTTGTTTGGTGGCTTAAGGGAGGAGTAAGCCTCCCATGCATTAAATGCATGGGACTTGGATTGAAAGGTGGTGTGGTGGTAGAGGGAACAGGAGGACGGTCCTCAGCCACCAGAGGACTGCTGGCAGACGCCAGGTGGCGTCAAAACTCCCGCGTGCTCAGCTGGAATAAAGTTGATTTGACTGGCTCTGACTGGCGTACGCACCTTGTTAGTGGCGTGCGCCAGTATCTGGGGATGACTGACACGTGGCGGAACTTCCAACGCACGCTAGTCATCCACCAGCGTACTCCAGTAGGGTTTTGTCGAGGCTATTTGGTTCTGGCTTGAAGGTTTTGACAAAGGGTTCGAAAAGGTTTGGATGAGGTTCGGGACGCTCAAAACTCAAACTCTTCAACAAACTCGGTATGTTCTCGACCTTAATCATCATTGGGGAATCAAAGACCGTAAGTAAACTAATCTGGACAGTCCAGAATAGGGTGTCTACACTATCAGGTTCTTACAAGCGCTGGTTGAAGAAAAACCTTTTGGAGGACAGTAGTGCAAAGAGAAGGAAGACCTAGAGATTGACACTTTGCTTATGTTTTTCAAAAGATGTTGTTTGATTCTAGCTTTCATAGATTGAGAATTGTTTAGGTTTGCTTTTTCCTTTTCCTTTGGAAATAATAAAACATTTGGTCGTTTTATTTGAAGATGTTATTGCCATGGCTTGATAGTAAACATGCTTTAGGTTAGACCTAGAAGTTTTGGAAGTGATGATGATAGTAGTGGCCGAATCTCAAACTAGAGATTGCCTATGTATCCCATGGAGGGAATCAGGCCATAAACGTAGTTCCAACAAACGGGATTTGTTTTGTTTTTAGTTAGGGTCCACTCGGGTATTTTCCTCTCCTTTTGTGCTCTTAATGTTGCCTAAAACCGCCCTTGCGGGTTTTCGGTCTAGCGAGCGTTTTACTTATGCCTTAGTTTTTGCCTAAGCCGCCCTTGCGGGTTTTCGACCTAGCAGGTTGCTCTAATTTTTGCTTGGGTCCGCCCACCCTTGTGGTTTTCGGCCCAACGAGCATCTCTCATGGGTAGTACTTCCTCAGCTTGTCAATGTTGACTGGCGTTGCGAATTCCATTCCATCTAAATCTGCAAGGTATGCTTGGAAAGTATGCGTTTGATAAAGTAGGGGCCTCCCCAATTTGGTCTAAACTTGCCCCTTGGGTTTGAAATGTGGCGACGGATTGCTTTGAACACCATGTCTCCTACTTTGATGTCTCTCGGTTTTACCTTTTTGTTGAATGCTCGTGCAATGCGGCGTTGATACCCTTGCACATGGTATAACGCTCTCAGCCTCCTTTCATCTAGTAGTGCCAACTCGTCGTAGCGGTTTTGAACCCAGTCTTCTTCGATCATTCCAGTCTCAGCCAGAACCCTTAATGAAGGTAGCTCCAGCTCGATAGGCAAGACAGCTTCCATTCCATAAACCAGAGAGTAGGGAGTGGCCCCAGTTGAAGTCCTTTCAGTTGTTCGATAACCCCATAGTGCCAAAGGTAGCATTTCTGGCCAGTCTGTGTAGGTGTCGGTAGTCTTCCGCAGAATCCTCTTGACATTCTTGTTTGCAGCCTCGACTGCTCCATTAGTTTGAGGTCGATAAGTAGATGACCGATGATTCTGTATCCCAAATTCGGCAAAAAGCTTCTTTGTTGTTCCTTTGAAGTGCGATCCATTATCACAGATGAACTCGTGAGGTACACCATATTGATAGATGATATTGGTGCGAATAAATTTGGCCACATGAGTGGCTTTGAGGGTAGCATAAGAAGCTACTTCTACCCACTTAGTGAAGTAGTCGATGGCCACTAGAATGAACTGATGTTTGTATTTTCCCTTTGGATTTATACTTCCAATGACATCTATCCCCCAGGTGGAGAATGGCCAAGGGGATGTCATGCTATATAATTCCGTAGGGGGGATGCGCATGCGATCAGCGTGGGTTTGGCACTTGTAACATCGGCGGACATAATCAGCACAGTCGGCCTCCATTGTGGTCCAGTAATATCCCTGACGCAGGATCTTCTTTGCCATTGTTGCCCCATTCATATGTGGCCCACAAATTCCTTCGTGTGTTTCCTCCATTACCTTGCGGCTGTCCTCCGTTGTGATGCAAAGTTGACTTGGACCCAAGTGCGCCATTCGATATAATGCTCCTCCACAGATTACAAATCGGGCAGCAAACTTCCGCAGAGCCGTTTTGTCCTTTGAGGTGGCCTCGGATGGGTATTCTCCTTCTTCCAGGAATTTCTTCACGTCTTCGTACCATGGCTTGCCATCGTCTTCACCTTCCTCGGTGAAGGTACACTCTCATGCTGGTTTGACCTTTTGTTCGATCATGAGAGGTCGCATTGTGAATCCCAGGGGTATTTCGACCATAGACGCCAATGTTGCCAGTGCATCTGCAAATCTATTGCTCACTCGAGGAGTGTGCGTGAAGATAACATAATCGAATTGCGGAATTAGATCTTCCAGCACAGAGTGATATAGCTTCAGTGTGTCTTCCTTGACCTTCCAGTCTCCTCTTGCTTGAGATACCACCAGGTTTGAATCCCCAATGACTTCTACCCTTTTTGCCCCTAGTTCCAGGGCTGCTTCCATTCCAGCAATGCAAGCCTCGTATTCAGCTTGGTTGTTGGTGACTTCAAACCTTAGTTTATATGACAAAGGGATATGAGAGTCGTTTGGGGAAACTAGCAATACCCCTATGCCATATCCACATAGGTTTGATGCTCCATCAAAGTAAAGCTGCCAGGTGTCGTCCAAGAGACATAAGATATCCTCGTCGGGGAACATGAAGTCTTCTACCTCGGCTTCTGTCACAGGGTGATCTGCCAAGAATTCTGCCACAGCTCTTCCCTTTATTGATTTTCTTGTCATGTATTTGAGGTCGAATTCTGCTAGCAGCAATAACCACCTTGCTAGCTTTCCGATAAGTGCTGACTTTTCGAAAAGATATTTGATTGGGTCTAAACGAGAAACCAGCACCACCGGATGTGCTAACAGGTAGTGCCTTAGTTTCTTTGTGGCCCATACTAGCCCCCAACAAGTTTTCTCGAGGGGAGTGTACCTTGTTTCATAGTCCATCATTTTTTTGCTAAGGAAGTATATGGCGCACTCTACTTTGGCGTCGTTCTCTTGTGCTAGCATGCACCCCATGGATATGTCTGTTACTGAGAGATACAGAATCAATGGCTTCCCAGGGATGGGTGGCGACAGTACAGGTGGATTCTGAAGATATTCCTTGATTGCTTCAAACGCTTGCTGACAGTCTTGGCTCCATTCAAAATCAGTACCTTTCTTCAGTAGCTTGAAAAGGGGTTCGTAGGTAGTTGTGAGCTTGGAAATGAACCTGCTGATGAATTGTACTTTCCCCAAGAAGCTCCTTACTTCCTTTTCTGTCCTAGGTGGTGATATTTCCATGATAGCCTGTATCTTGGAAGGGTCTACCTCGATTCCTCTTTTAGTGATGAGAAATCCCAACATTTTTCCAGCCGTTACCCCAAAAGTGCATTTTTGAGGATTAAGACGTTGTTTGTATTGCCTAATCCTCTCAAAGAACTTTTGAAGCGCTTCATAGTGTCCTTCCCTTTCCTTTGATTTGACTATCATATCGTCGACATATACCTCGACCTCTTTGTGCATCATGTCGTGCAGTAGTGTTGTCGCCATCCTCTGGTAAGTGGCTCCAGCATTCTTTAACCCGAATGGCATCACTCGGTAGTAGTAGGTTCCCCAAGGCGTGGTGAAGGTGGTTTTCTCTCTATCCTCAGGAGACATAAGAATTTGATTATACCCAGAAAATCCATCCATGAAGGATAGCAATGCATGGCCTACGGTGTTGTCTACTAGCTCGTCTATGTGGGGTAATGGGAAGTCATCCTTTGGACTGGCTTTGTTGAGATCTCGGAAATCTACAGAGACCCTGATTTCTCCAGTTTTCTTCGGTACGGGAACGATGTTAGCTACCCATTGTGGATATTCGGTGACTATGAGAAAACCGGCGTTGATTTGTTTGGTGACTTCTTCTTTTATCTTTAAGACCCAATCAGGACGCATACGTCTTAGCTTTTGTTTAACTGGTTTTGCATCAGGATGAAGGGGAATTTTATGCTGAACAATTTCAGGATCTTTTTCAGGCATGTCCTCGTAAGACCAAGCTTAAACATCTTTGTATTCTTTAAACAAAATGATTAGTTTTTCACTTTCTTGAGAGGATAGTGTTGCACCAATTTTAATCATTTAGGGCTCGTTTTCAGAGCCTATGTTTGCTGTGATTATTTCCTCAAAAAAAGGTTTAGCGTGCCTCTCCTCTTCTCTTTCGATGAATTCTAGAATTTCTTTTGGAATTTCTTCATCAAAATTTGGTGTGTCGGAATCCATACAATTGATCACTGGCAAAGTGAAATACTCTAAATCTTCCTTCTCATTGCTAAGATTGTTAAAAGACATTTCAGAGTCAAACTCAAAATAAATGTTATGCCTTGGTGCTTTGACCAGGTTTTCCTCACTAGACTTAGTAGTTTCAAAAGATGAAAAGCTTGACTCGGACTGAGTCGACTCGGAGTCGGAATCGGAATCGGAACTAAGATCAGAATTAGCGCTTTTCATTTTGTATTTCAGAGTATGTTCCACGGTCCTGTTAGGGTAAGCCCCTTTTTCAGCATCCACAATCAGTTCAGAGCAATCTTTTTCATCACCAAGGTTGATCGTCAGCACTTCACTGTCAACTTTATTCGCAATATCATCATTGTCACCCTGTAAGTCTTGGAGGGCCATTTGATTTGCTATTGCTGTTATCTCTTCCAATTGAGCTTCAATTTCTGCTTCGTCGCTGTTGTCGACTCTTCGTGTGCCAACAAAGCCCCACCAATTACCAAAGCTATTCGTGATGGGGTGGATCACCCTTATTTCATTGTTGGTGACCCCCTCATCAAAGAATATGTTTAGTGATATTTCGTCTAGTGGGTCATTGTCAACAGACTCTTCTTCCTTTGCTTCTTCAGTTTCGAGGTTATTGACCTCGTCTATCGGCCAATAGTCGTCGGTAGGTGCATAGGGGTCATAAAAATAGATTGGGACCCTGCGAAGCCCTTCTTCTTCAATCATGTCTTCTACTTCTTCTTCATAAACTGTTCTAGCGAACATGACATGGTTGTCTTCAATGATAGTTACCATAGGCTTTGGTTGGCTTACCAAAGTGATGTATTTGGAGGGGTTGAAATCCTCAGTAGCAGAGTGGAGGGGGCCAAACAGCTTGGTGACAACTTGAAAGTGCGAATCAAACGTGGATAGTGATGCAGTCATTTTTCCTGAAAGATTTTTGTTATAGTTATATTGATTGATCTTACCTACTATTCATTTGACTTAGAGAGACTCCTAAGATTTAACCTGCAAAAGAAAACTTTACAACATACATATATACAATGGGTGTGAGGAAGAACTTTTGCAAGCAAATGTGAGTAGGTTCCTAGCCTGTAGGTTCCTGCCTTTGTTTGATAAGTTCTATGGCTTTCTAATACATGTAAGGTTTAGGTGGTCTCATGGTGCTCCGTTGTCAAAGGGCACCAGTCCTTTCACCAGCCCATCATAGGCGGTGATTGGGTGATTCCCTTTTTGATATACCACTAGGTACGAGTGACTGTGGAGTTTGCTGGAACCCCTAACATAGCCCGTGTCATGTCGGGGTATCAGGTGAACTCAATGAGGTTGCCCGCTCGATGCATATGATAAATGAATTAAACAAGGCATGTATTAGTCTTATGTTGAACTTTCTGGTTATGGCTCTCATATTCCCCAGCGGAGTCGCCAAAAACTGTAGACACCTCCCAAATGGGGTATCGCCATACAGATTGATTGTTTGTTGCTCGATTGGTTGCTTGCCTCATAAACCAAGATCGTGGACATTTCCATGGCTAGGAACATCGCCACACGATAGCGGTTATCATCAAAACAGAGTCGCCACCCAGTTTATTAAAACTAGGAAATCAGATAGAGATTCTGGGTACGGGAGCCAAAAGTACAGTAAAGGGAAGGTGTTAGGCACCCCTCTCTGTCCAGTCTTGAGATTGGCCCATAGTTGTTCAACATAAGACGTATAGATGCTTTGTTTAATTCTAACACATAGTCTGTTTAATTATGCCTTTAAACAGTAAATAAAGTGAGCCAGTGCGATAATTAAAGCACGCATCAGAAAGCAGAACAAAACAAGCTGTCCCAGGGAGATGGATCCCGCGGCCGGTGAATGGATGTCACGGTCGAGGGATCCTCCTGGTTTGATATATCGGCCGAGGGATCGAAGCCCCGGTCGATGTTCTTCCTCACACCAGACAGAAAAGTTAGCAGATAATCAAAACGCTACGATTAAGATTATAGACAAAAAGTAAATCAAACCAGAGGCCGTTGGGCCTCACCACCTTGATCCCTCAGTTGCTTGATTGCTTCGGATTGATTGTGATTGACTGGTTGCTTCTCGGAAAACCCTAGGGTTAGGGTTTGAACTTCGGGGTTTGATCGTCGGATTGATGGCTGCCTTCGGGAGGTTAGGGCTTTTGAAGAGGGGGTTTGAGAGAGTATTTGTGCAGAGTTTTGTGGCTTGAGAGAGTATGGAAGTATACGAATTTTGTGATTTTTCGTTGTTCTTATTTTCGAAACCCGAAGGCCCTTTATATAGGCAATTGGTGACTCACTCCGGCCAATCAAAATGGATGATTGCAATTGCAATTGCAATGCAATGCAAACTGAAAAATCCCTAACTCGCCTAGGTTTAAAAAATATTTGCTATGTTTTAAACTTTTTCAATATCAACCCACAATCGATATATCAACCCAATAAATCACCAGAAAGCAATAACCAGAAGAACACCAAGATATACGTGGAAAACCCTAAACGGGAAAAAACCACGGGAAGGAATCAAACACTATAAACATTGTGCGGTTACAAGTAATCTTACCCTACGATTCTAAATCCTCACAAATCGCCCTAAGACTTACTTGCCGAATCCACGTTCACCACATTCAGTGCTTGACTGCCGCTGCCTTGAATCCACAAGCCTTCTGTTTGCCTCCCGGAATCCACCGAAGGACTTTGTTAAGAGATTAACTGAGTTGATGTTGTAAACCTCTTGAAGTTATATTGAGCGCTCAAATATCCATCGATCTTCTTTTACTTCAAGATTCAACGCAAAAAACCATCTTGATTATTTGAACTTCAAACCTGCGTCTACTTCCTTGGCTGCTCCGTTCTCTTGTTATTTTATATTTAAAGCATGTGGCTTTGCTGCCTTAAATCATCTGTAACCTAGCTGCCAACTTAATGATGCTATTTATAATAGCCAATTAGTCTCGTGCCCTAGCAGCCAATTAATTTAGTCAGCAGTCCTTGATTGATCTCCGATTGATACCCCGATCAATCCGGTCCAAATTAGCTCGATTTACTCTTTCTCAATTACACAATATTGATTTCCTTCCATTTCCTAAACAGACACTCTAGAAATAAAAGAAAAGAAAATACAACTCGATAAAAAAAGGGATACAAATAAATGTGTGTTTTGTCTTGGAATTTGCCAACACAGAGAGACCGTGGCCCGTGGTCCTAACAATCTCCCCCTTTGGCACTTCCATGACAAAACACACTCAACACTGAAAACTTATCCTCTAACAGATTGAGGTCAAGACCTGTGAAGCTACAAAAATACTAAAAGACATAATCTGTTATAAGCGAACAAATTTCTCCCCCTTTTTGTCATGGATTGACAAAGAAAAAACAGGGATAAATGAACAACATATGCTAGGACACGCAGATAAACCAATTAAACGCATATAGACTAGGCATAAACAAAGATATATCGATGAAACCAAGATACTCTCACTCACCAAACAAAGAAATGCTCCCCCTCATTACAATCCGCCATATATACCCATAGAGAGGGATCTCAAAGAGACAGAAGAATATAACATGAAGCACTCAATCACCATGATATATCGTACACAAAAGAAACATCGCATGGTACCCCAAGTAATGATTGCTTTCAAAGGAGCTACCCTAAGAAAATTTTAAAGAACGACCATGGGTATGAAATCACGCAAGTGTCATAGTGAGTGTGTGCAAGGATAGCCTTAACAATAGAATCAACTCATCCCTATGAGGTCATATCAACAGAAGGGGACCAACTAACATCATTCTCTACAAGGGCGGCAGACCAACTCCAACCCGCATGAAGTATGATCATATCAAACTTGGGGTTAAGTGAGTATATAACATGATATTCTCCCCCTCAAGAAATGCCAACCTTATACCAAATAATCACACTATTTTTGCACCGTCATGGGAGGCTTTCACACATCTAAGGCCGTAGCTTAAATCCATGACGCAAAAAGAGAATACATGAGGTGCAAGTCAATGGTAGCTTACACGTGCACATAGAGGTAGCCCTTTCCTCGGGTCTCTCAAATTTTTTATTTTTTATTTTATATTTTCTCCCTTTTTTTTTTTTTAAACCCATCAAACCGAGCTAAACGACCTCACATGGGGTATGCAAGCCAAAGATCAATACCCAAGGTGAATGACATAAGGTGTCCACCACAAGGACAAATACTCACCCAAAAAGAGATAAGGATCAACTTCTCAAGGCTATCAATGGGCGTGTACAAACACATGCAATAACTGCCATACACATGATTTTTCGATGAAATTCTCATGAAAGTAGCTCTTGAGAAGGCATGCATGACAAGTACGAACCATGAGATGCACTAGCATGAGATATAGCAAAGACATCAAGAAGTGCAGCATGCTCATGTGTGAAGAAAATTTTGCCTTTTTTTTTTTTTTTTGAAAAAATTTAAGGAAAAAAAATCCAAGCAGCAAACAGAAAAAAATATAAGATCCTAAACCATAGAAGTAATAAAACTAGATAAACGACTCAACTCATAGCTCTAGGAACATTTTAATATAACATTGAAAACCAACCTAGATTATGAATATGGGACTAAACCTCAAAAGGCAAAGTCAACAACTCCGGATGACCCAATCTCATTTAGAGCGTTGATAAAATTCGTGTAAGGTCTCAAGTCTGACCTCCTCACCCAAATAGCTCTTGTTTTAACTGGACCTACTTGACACTGTTTGTTATGCATAGGTTGAGATTTTATTTCCTTAAAAGTCAGATTCCTAACATTATCATACTCAGTATACTTGGCCCAAGATTTTCTAATATTGTCATGATTTGTAACTGTTTCAAAACGATCAACATTAGTACGACTAACAAAGCTATGAGCAATAGATGGATATCCATGCAGTTCGAAGCAATTTGGTCTAATGTGCCCATTAATATTACAGTAATGACATATAGGAACAAACCTCACACCATTAGCTTTTCTAATATGAAGAGGCTTCTTAGCAGGTTTAATGCTATTAAGTTTAGAATTTACCTCTTTAGACTTTGCTTCATTTACTTTACCTGCAAGTTGTTCAGATGATGAAGCTCCATGAAAGCCAAGGCCTGACTTGTCACTTGTTTGTCTTTGAGCACCAAGAATGTCTTCTAATTTCTTTGAACCTGCATTCATTCTTTTAAAAATAGCATTGGCCTTGTCAAGCTCAGCTTGCAAATTAGCTACCTTTAACTCAAGTAATTTGTTAGATTCAAAAGAAGCATGCAAATCAGTATTAAGTTTCACATTCATGCTTTTAATCTCCACAAGTTCATTAAATAAAGAGTCCCTATTATTCTCAACTTGACTCTCTCGAGCTTGAGCTTCCAAAAGCTCTTGCTTGAGTTTCACATAAGAATCATCACTCATCTTCACTTCACTAGATAGCTTAATGTTAGTCTTAGTCAACCTCAAACTTTTTTTGAAAAGTTTATTGTAGGCTTTTTGCAAACTCTCTTCCTCCTCACTTTCACTATTGCTCAAATCCTCACCATTCATACTCTCATATTCTAATTTAAACTTACTCGCTTGAGGATGCACCGAAGCTCCTAAAGCCACGACTTTACTATTTTCCCCACAATTTTCTTCTCCATCAGAGTCACTGTCATCCCAAGTCCTTACATTATAGGATTTATTTTTCTGTTTGTTAGCACAATCTTGGGCAATATGACCAAACCCCATGCACTCGTAACATTGGGGACCCAATGATTTGCTCTCTTTCCTCTCTTTACCCTTGGAAGACCATTTGTCACCACCATTCTTATCTTTCGAACTAGGACCAAAGGTTTTATTCTTTTTAAAAAACTTTCCAAATTTTTTAACAAATAAAGCCATTTCCTCGTGGTCCAATTCATCATTATCACTATCCGAGACCTTAAAACTAGAAAAAGCCAAAGATTTTTCCTCGTTTTTGTTCTCTTTTTGAGATCCGTATTGCGACAATTTGGTTTCAAAAGTTAAGAAATGACCTACAATTTCCTCAACCTTCAAGGAATCAAAATTAGGCAAACATTCAAGGACTTCAACTTTAGTAATAAACCTCTTAGGTAAAGAACGCATGATTTTCTTAACTATCTTCTCTTGAGAAATAGGCTCACCTAAGTTAAAGCTTGAGTTCACAATTTCACTCAACCTCGCATAAAAATCACCAAAGGTCTCATTGTCACTCATCCGTATCATCTCAAAATCAGTGATAATACTTTGAAGTTTTTGTTGTCTCACTTGACTATTTCCCTCATGAGTGATGGATAAAATATTCCAAGCATCCTTAGCTATTTCACAAGTTGAAATACGTTGAAACTCAGATATTGACACACAACCAAAAATAGCATTAAGGGCACATGAATTATGAGTCGCTTTCAAGTGATCAGTGTTATCCCAAGACTCATCAGGCTTTCGGACAGTTTTACCTTCCACAGTTGTGGTAGGCTCGGTATAGCCATTAACAACTGAGAGCCAGACACGATTGTTCTGAGATTTCAAATAAGCCTTCATCCTAGCTTTCCAATATGCATAATTAGACCCATCTAACAGAGGAGGTTTTGCAACAAAGTTATTAGGGGCATCCATAATAGCAAATAAGGAAAAAAATAGGATCCACTCTAGGTATAAACCCTAATATTACGAGCGACCCGCTCTGATACCAATTGAAAAATCCCTAACTCGCCTAGGTTTAAAAAATATTTGCTATGTTTTAAACTTTTTCAATATCAACCCACAATCGATATATCAACCCAATAAATCACCAGAAAGCAATAACCAGAAGAACACCAAGATATACGTGGAAAACCCTAAACGGGAAAAAACCACGGGAAGGAATCAAACACTATAAACATTGTGCGGTTACAAGTAATCTTACCCTACGATTCTAAATCCTCACAAATCGCCCTAAGACTTACTTGCCGAATCCACGTTCACCACATTCAGTGCTTGACTGCCGCTGCCTTGAATCCACAAGCCTTCTGTTTGCCTCCCGGAATCCACCGAAGGACTTTGTTAAGAGATTAACTGAGTTGATGTTGTAAACCTCTTGAAGTTATATTGAGCGCTCAAATATCCATCGATCTTCTTTTACTTCAAGATTCAACGCAAAAAACCATCTTGATTATTTGAACTTCAAACCTACGTCTACTTCCTTGGCTGCTCCGTTCTCTTGTTATTTTATATTTAAAGCATGTGGCTTTGCTGCCTTAAATCATCTGTAACCTAGCTGCCAACTTAATGATGCTATTTATAATAGCCAATTAGTCTCGTGCCCTAGCAGCCAATTAATTTAGTCAGCAGTCCTTGATTGATCTCCGATTGATACCCCGATCAATCCGGTCCAAATTAGCTCGATTTACTCTTTCTCAATTACACAATATTGATTTCCTTCCATTTCCTAAACAGACACTCTAGAAATAAAAGAAAAGAAAATACAACTCGATAAAAAAAGGGATACAAATAAATGTGTGTTTTGTCTTGGAATTTGCCAACACAGAGAGACCGTGGCCCGTGGTCCTAACACAAACTCTTCGTGATAATCTCTAGGCGTAACCCGAATGCATCAGGAAGGTAGTGTAGTTGGATCAAACGTCTGACAGAACGTTCCAGAGTCTGGAAAATAGACGATCTGGCGGCCGAGCAAAGGATCTGGCGGCCGAGGAATGGATGTTGCGGCCGAAGGATAGATCTTGCGGCCGAGGGATTGATCTCTCAGGGAGATTTTTCAAGTAACAGGTTGCTTGGGTGAAGAAAGGATGTTAAGGCCGTGAGATCGATGTTACGGCCGACAGATGGATTCTCCTAGGATTCTGTATTTCTGTCTGAAAGGCTATATGGCTCTGGATTGGGTCCTCTAAGTGGTTCAAAGTTCTTACCATAAGTCCATGGGTTCACGAGAAGTCAATCAGCAATCACTGTATCCATTTCATCATCGGGATGGTCCCCAAGGTGGGATTTGAAATAATCGTTAGGCCAAA
The DNA here is from genome assembly GCA_018127125.1 of Rhododendron griersonianum. Taxonomy (NCBI): domain Eukaryota; kingdom Viridiplantae; phylum Streptophyta; class Magnoliopsida; order Ericales; family Ericaceae; genus Rhododendron; species Rhododendron griersonianum. The sequence continues at coordinate 37,758,943 of CM030788.1, read as the reverse complement.
TTGGGGTGTCTACAAATAAGATCTTGAAATGACTAGTCATGGAAGTGAAATGATTTTCTAGTCTAGGGTTGGAAAGGTTCAACTAGGGTGTGGAAAGGTTCATAAGGTAAAAAGGTTCTCCTAGAAATTAGGAAGGTTCATACGGGTCATAAGGTTGGATGGGCTCATCTAGGGTTAGGGAAAAGTAACTAGATGAATTGGTAGTTAGGTTTTTCTTAACTAATTGGTTGGAAGCTAACTCTACTTGCCAAGTAGGATTTCTAGCCAAAAAATATAATTTTAAGACTGTATTTCAATTACTAGGAAAATATACTAGTGATTCTACAAGCACACTTGTCTTTAGAAAATGACTAGATCGTCCGGTGTGATGTAATTTAATTTTATAAGTCTTAAATCTAATTATGACGAATTATTAGAATTTAAAAAGAAATCCAAGTAATTAAAATAAAATTCAAATTTTTAACGAAATTTTTATTTACCAAAAATCAGGGTTGTTACACTCAAGTTGCTACGTGTTTCTTCAAAGGTTAAGATATAAGCATTTTTTCGAAATTCCACAAATATTTAGTAGAGACTGATCCTCGTGTCGAGTGAGAAGGGTGCCGAACAAAAGCCTTCCCTTCTCGTAACTTGGCTTCCGAACCAAAAATCTCTGGTTTATTTTCAAACTCAAATATCATTTTCAAATTCCAAGTTTCTCGGGTGACAAACCATTTAACAAAAACCCGGGTGGTGACTTTTCAAGATTTCCTAAAACAAAACGGGCAGAGCGCAGGGAGCCCCTCTCCGAAAAAGGGGTTTCTCGGGCTTTGGTAGCCCACAACAGGCTGAGTAAAAACTGTGAACAAAGAACAAACGGTAAAGGTAGGGGGTTGAAAAAAAAAACAGAAGGGAGAAAGAATAGATAGAGGATCGAAGACCGTACCAGAAACGTCGACCTCGTCGGACGTCAGAAACCCCCGTGCGCACCGCCGTAAAGCACAGTAGATCGACTCCCAAAAACGGACAAGGATACCCGGACACTATGATCCATAAACACTAGCATCGCCGCCAGAAACAGTCTACCCATACAAACATGAGCACCTCTATAGCCGTTGATCGCCTTCAATCTAAGATCGTAGCCGTCTGATTAAGAGAATGTTTCCTAGAGGTGTCAAACGGGTCGTGCCGTGCTGGCACGGCCCGTTTAACTCCGTGCTAACCGTGCTTCGTGCCGTGACGTGCCGGCCCGTTTACAATATTTACTCAAATCGTGTCGTGCCGTGCCGTTTGTCAATCGTGCCGTGCCGGCCCGTTTACTTAAATCGTGTCGTGCCGTGCCGGCCCGTTCCCTCAAATCGTGTCGTGTCGTGCCGGCCCGTTCCCTCAAATCGTGTCGTGTCGTGCCGGCCCGTTTGCCAATCATGTCATGTCGTGCCGGCCCATTTTCTTAAATCGTGTCGTGTCGTGCCGACCAGTTTTCTTAAATCGTGTCGTGTCGTGCCGTTTTCAATCGTGTCAAGACGTGCCTGCCCGTTTACTGAATCGGGTCGGGTCGGACCGTGCCGTTTTAAGCCGTGCCTGGCACATCGCCAACCAATTTTCATCCGAACATGCCAAAGTAGTTGAAAACTGCCCCTTTTTTTTGGGGTTTTACAAGAAAGGCAAGAACTTCCTACAATGTTTGTTAGTTTGTTAATGGGGATCGGGAGAGTTTAGACGAACTAGGAACAAGGCAACAAGCACTCATCAACTTGAGTTAGCTTGCAAGTTGAAGCCTTATATACCGCTTGGCCATCTATTTGTCGTCGAGCAATTAAATGGTTGGTTCTTTATATTTACAGACTTTTAATTTCATTTCTTAATCAAATGGTTTAATTTGAGTAGAGAGTCCAATTAGACTCTTCAATTTTGTTCTTTCTATGTGCACATGCAACATTAAGGGTGCGTTTGGTAACCTTTTCAATTTTCAATTTTCAGTTTTTAAAAAACTAGAAATAGAAACAGGTTTTTGTTTTCATAAAAACAAAAACAAGAAACATGCTTGGTACTAATCTTTTTGAAAACAACAAAAACTGAAAACACAAACATGTTTGGTAGTATCATTTTTGTTTTTGTTTTTATTCTTCAAATTGAATGAAAGAAGAAATGAAAGGAAAAAGTTCCATTGCTCTAAATCTCTACACAATATTGTATTTATAATCTGCAGCACAATAGCATTATAACATTTGCTGGAAAAAAGCCATAAATGAGAAGCACGCACCATAACCGGCCACTAATCCTTACACCACCAAAAACCTCCTAGAATTACAATCAACACAAGCATCTAAATCTCTACACAAATTAACCAAGTTCATTATGATGATGTGACAGGGAAAAATTAGTAAAATAGAATCTTGTTGCTAGCTGTGAACATAACCAAGTTCTTATAGGGTCCAATGTCCCTTGGAATCGATTCTTCTGAGTCGAAAATACCATAAGGATCTTGTTGCTTTGATTCTCTCTGTATTAGGCTGCTGGCCTTGCTGTTGTTGGAGCTAGTGTCAACTCTGAAGCTTCTTGAGCTCAAGGGAAAATTGGCAGACCGTGAAATGGCCCCAGACTTCTCTAGCTCCATTGCTCTTGACGTTCTGAGAAGTCACATTGGAACTTGGGTTGTTAAAGAAAACAAAAAAGACTACATGATTCTGCTAGCCAAACAAGGTTAGTTAATATAACTGAATATTTTTCTACTATACAAGCTAAGTTTCAAGGCAATGGTTCAAAGTCAGACCACCAGTGACTTGCCGCACGCTTTCTACTACACAAGCATAGTTTCAAGGCAATGGTTTAATGTTAGACCACCAATGGCATGCCCAGTGCATTTGTAAACAAGAATTTCGGAAAATCCAAACGACAATTTGATCAAACTGAAATTGATTACCCCTATAGCTTGCCCTAATGGCGTCACATTATTCAAATCTTAGCTCGCAATCAAACTGGACTCTTGATTGCTGCTAGAAGGAGGATAATGAGCTACAAATACATATGGCCACAAAAAGTGCAAGAAAAGTATGCTCTCCTATTATCCTATCCTTACTTGTCGCCACAAGCTTAGTCTATTGAGTCTAATCAGGTGTCCATTGTGTTTATGCACATCTCAACTAGTTTGTATACTTATCCTAATCCACTTTATTCTAAACCCATAGCAACACTCATGCACAAACTTGACATCTTGTATACTTATCCTACTCCACAATTTCACAATTACACTCTTATACATAGTTCCACAATTTCAAGGAAATCAATAGCCGAAACCTAATTGTAGGCACAAAATACATACCTTCTTCTCAACGAAAAATACTACTAACTAACTACCAACAAACTAACAGACTGGAGGGGCTAGGCCGCCACCTTAACTCAGCAAACAGAATATGCGAGGGGTTATGCCACCACCTCGGCTAAGCAATGCAATCAAATAAAACTAACTATACTAACTAAAAACAAACTCAATATTTAGCCTGGCTTCGTTACACCTCAGGTTTGGCATAAAACCAGGTTAGAGGTATCCACCAAGCTAAATATGAGCTACTAACACATAAACTACTAAACTACTACTACAAGAAAGAAGCGGGATACTTACAGCGGTTGTGCCATCTACAACAAACGATTTTTGCGCATGAGGCTTGGCAAAATTGATTAGGTATTCACATTCATCCTTGGTTGAGCTTTGGTTCAATTGTTTAAACCAAAAACCAAACACACACACACACCTGGTGGAACTAACACACACATGACACACCTGCACTTTTTTGAACCAAAAACCTGCCAAAACCCTCCAAACTTTGAACAAATCACACACACCCACACACTGACACACACAGTTGTTCAAACAGCAGCAGCAACAGAATATTAGTTAATAACATCTAAATAAGTTAATAATGACTGACTCAGTTACCAATTTTCATTTCAAAGTTGATAATTTCTTGTTACTAATTTCTGAAATTAGTAACAAAAGACCTAATTTCTTATTACTAATTTCAGATATTAGTAACAAAAGCCCTAATTTCGTAACCCTAATTTCAGAAATTAGTAACAATTAACAAAAGCCCTAATTTCGTAACCTTAATTTCATAAATTAGTAACAATTAACAAAAGCCCTAATTTCGTAACCCTAATTTCAGACATTACTAACAATTAACAAAAGCCCTAATTTCATAACCCTAATTTCAAAAACCAGGTCAAAACCCTAATTTCAGAAACCCTAATTACAGTAGTCAGTAGATAACGATAAGTGGAGACGGGAGAGGGAAGTGATAGAGGTACCTGTGAGAGAGAGAGATACGGTGACTAGTGAGTCAGTCGGTGAGCAGAGGTCCTGATGTGATGAGAGAGTCGGACTGTCGGAGAGACAGAGACGTTGAGAGAGTGAGATGATGATGGTCACTGACTCACTGAGTTCAGATCTGATCTCTTCACTTGTGATGGTCACCGACTAACCGTCGCACCGAGTCACCGACTCAGCGTTTGAGAGTAGAGAGAGAGAGAGAGAGAGAGGAGAGCAGCGAGATAGAGAGGGGTGTGACTAATGAGTCACAGAGAGAGAGAGAGAGTGAGAGAGGTGAATCAATCGGTGAGAGAGGGTCTGAGATTGAGAATCGATATATAGTTCGATCAGAAATTCAGAATCCGAACGTTGGCTGGTCAGAGGACCAGAGAGAGGACAGAGAGACGTTGAGTCGTTGAGAGAGAGAGAGAGAGAGTCTGAGATTGAGAGTTCGAGAGAGATCTGAGAATGAGATGTCTGCTAGGGCAGCATCTCATTCCTTTTATATGATCTGTGTGATCATGTGCATGCGAGACACCATAATCCATATGCACCAGCTTATCAAAAATTCTCGTAGAGTCCTATAATGCATCACTCGAGGGCCGCTCGAGCTGTTTTTTGAAAATCGGAACCGTCTATCTTTTATGTGGGAGAGATTATATCATTCCTGCCAAAAATGAAGTAAATTGGTTATCGTTATATACTTAATTGTTTATAACGTCCATTTTCCTATTAATGAATCTACGTGCCGATAAAGGAGCTTTAAAAACCCGATAGACCCAAAAATTGGTGAGAGTCATTAAAACACAGAGAATAACAAAATGAACGGTATGGATCGTCATATTTGTTTTGTGATCGTATGGCTAACGTACGTTATACTATAGCAGAATACCTTGGTTCATAACCAACCAAGTTCAATGTATAGATTTGAAAGGTAGCTACAAACATTTTTTTCCGAATGTTCGATCTAAACCGTTACGATTTAACGTCTTATCAAATTTATCATTCTCACCTGAATAGGTGATAATCGAATGTCGGAAACCACATCATCGAAACACATTCGGTGCTTCCAGAGGCATTAAAGTCCTATAATGCATTACTTGAGGGTCGCCCAAGCTATTTTTTTAAAATCGAAACCATCTAACTTTTATGTGGGAGGGATTAGATCATTCATGCCAATAATCAAGTACAATACTTATCGCTACATACTTGATCGGACGTAAACAAAATTCAATCAAACAATGAATTAACATGCCGATGAAAGAACTTTCAAAATCCAACGCACCAAAACATAGGATCCCATGATTAAAACACTAAGCATAACAAAATGAACGCATTGAATGGTATTGATCAATTTGATCGTCGACTCGTCGTGATTGCATTGCGATTGTGTGGCTACTGCTTAATGGCCTCGTTTTTATATAATAGAGCTACATATTATATACTAATTTTTCAAATCTATGACACAAGTTAATTGGTGGCATAGTGGTTTGTTTGTATATGAAAGAACTTAAGGATCTTGGTTCAAGTCCTATTCTAGCCAACCCCTTTTTATTTATTTATTTTCCTTATTTCTACTATGTATTTTTTTCCTTTTTGTTTGACACATTTTTTCTTATTTCTCGTTAGATTTGACCCATTTGGATTTGGGGTATAATTGTATAAAATATGACTCTTGCACATTTCATTTCGTATTAAATTACTCTTGCACCATAAATATTTTGATAAGTTTTTTTTATTTTACTTTTTATCTTGTAATGTTAAATTTACAAACCAAATGTCCAAAGTCTATTTTACTAACAAAAACAAAACAAATATTTTTTACCGAATTAAAATTGATAATTTTTTAAAAGTAAAAAAATGTTTTTTTAAAAACATGATTTTTTTAAGAAATTGTTTTTTTTAAAAAAATTAAATATCTTAGTTAACAAATATTTTTTACCGAATAGAAATTGTTTAATTTTTTTTAAATTTAAAAAAAAACCATTTGGCTTATTTAAATATTTTTTTTGTTTTTCCATGCCTCGTGTCGTGCCCTTTCGTGCCCATGTCATGCCGGGTCGTGCCCGTGCCCATGCCCGTGCCTTGCTAGAACCGTGCCGTGCCGTTCCTGTCTACTTTCCGTGCCCGTTCCGTGCCGTGCCCGTCTACAGTCGTGTCGTGTCGTGCCGTGCCAGGCCAATTATCGTGTCGTGCCCGTGCTGTGCCGCCCACTTCCGTGCCCGTGCCAGGCCAAGACCGTGCCTGTGACGTGCCGTGCCCGTGCCGGCACGGCCCATTTGACACCTCTAATGTTTCCTTAAGTTATACTTTGACCTGCTGTTGTGGTATTATATACAATTTCCTTTCCAATTTATTACCTTTTGATTTTTTTCATTTTATGTTGATATTATTTCAATAGTGTTGATAATAAATTATTGTTTTTTTTGTTCATTTCTTCTCTCTACCTGGGCATGAGATTTTTAAAGTGAGACAGAGAGTAAATAGGTTATATTAGACGGGTAGAGCTGACAACTTATTTACGTTGGGATTATATTTCAGTTGAAGGTGCCTTTAGGCATGGGCATCCGCTATATTGTACAAAATATATCTCACAATTAGGGCTGTAAATGAGCCGAATCGAACCGAATATTAGAATGTTCAGATTCGTTCATTAAGTTTTTTAGCGAACTCGAGCTCGAGCCGAACTCAATGAAAAGTACGACGAGCCGAACTCGAACCGAGCTTGTCTAGGTTTGGATCAAACTCGAGCTTGTTCACGAGACTTAATGACCCAATAATATCATATATTTATGCTCTCATACAAGTCTAAAGCTGCAAGTAAAAATTTTAGTATGTACATAAATACGTTTATATACATATAAACTGATAAAAACGTATACATAAGTAAGTTTTTAATAATTGTAAACGTTTAGACTTGTACAAGTTTTAAAATTTTCATTATGTAAATATATAAAATTCCCATGATATACATATACTCCAGGTTCGCGAGCCTAATCGAGCCGAATACTACTATGTTCATGTTCGGTTCATTTATGAAACGAGCCTAAAATTGAGGTTCAGGTTTGGTTCGTTAAGTAGACGAATCGAATTCGAACGAGCCTTTACCGAGTCGAGCCTCGAACAGTTCACGAACGGCTCAGTTCATTTACAGCCCTACTCACAATAGTACAATCAAACTTTGCAAACCTCCTTAGAAATAATCAAATTTTGGGTTTCGGATAATCAAAACTAGCAACATTTCGCCAATAACCAAATTTAGTAAATCCCACATATTCTCAATCAAATACATCCATCATTACACAAAAATATTCTCTCTCTTCCCTTCCCCCCACCTCTCTCTCTCTCCCCTTCCCCCCCCCCCTCTCAACAATATTTAAAAAAATATTTTGTTTTTTAAAAACACAGTTCCCAAAAATTATTTTCTTAACTGTTTTTCAAAGAGTTTTTATATAAAAAAAACAATTCTTTTTTTGAAAAACTGTTTGTTTTAAAAATTATTTTTTTCAAAACCTTTTCTTATATAAAAACTATTTTTAAAAAAACTGTAGTTACACAAAAAAAAAAATTAAAACTATTTTTAAAAAAGAAACTATTTTTTAAATAGTTTTTACAAAATTTCAAAAACTATTTTGTATTTCTAATACATAGTTTTTAATAGTTTCAAAACTATTTTTAGAAACGGTCCTGCTAACGGGTGCAAGTATGCACCCCATAAAAAAAATACTAAACTATTCTGACTGTTATCGGTGATGTCTCACGCGCGAATGTGCTACTTTCTTTTCACACAGTCATCAATTCCTTTGCTGACCCCTGTCCTTCTTTCCTACATGACAATTTTGACCTTTCTCTTTCCCTATTCTAAAAAAACTTCCCTACCCTTTCCATTCTCTGTCCTCTTGCTTTCAAACTTTAAAGCCCTAAACTAGAGCCCCACCTTCGGCACTGTCACCGGCGTATACCCACCTCTCTCTCTATACGTATACCCACTGTCACTAGCATAGTTGAGTTCGTTTCTACCGTCGTCGATTTCGATTTTGATTCCAGAATCCACCGTTGTCGATCGGGAACAAGTCCCCTTCGTCATCGTCTATCTGGATCCGTGAAAGGAAAGCAGAGAGCGAGCTATGCACGAGAACTAAGGCAAATGAGGGTGGAAAACCTCGCAACACCTGGTGAGGTATTGTAGCTCCCAAGCAAAACGGCGAGGCTGAAGCAAGTCTCCTGGGTATCTGATTTCTCCTGGGTATCTGATTTCACAATTTTCTAGTCATTTTTGTCAAATTTTGGGCTTGAGCGAGTCTCCTGGAGATGCTCAAGAAGGAGAGATTTTTCTGGCAGGTTGGGGGGTAAGGATGAGGCTCAGCTTTTTTGTTAGTCAAGGAAACTGATTTATTGTCCTTGATGGAGTAAAGAATTGTTTGAATAACTACACTTTTCAAAGTAAGAATTATTCTGATGCATAGGGTTTGGTCTAAATTTCGTCTTTGTTTTCAAAAGTATGAAACGAAATTAGATTTCAAATGGCCCAGATCTCAGAGATTTTTTTCCTTTGAGTTAGAATGGTTCTTCTGAAGCACTTTAGATTGAATTTTGGGGATTTGACTTTTATTTTTGTTTGTTTTCCAGCGTATAATGGTGTGTGCGTGTTATACTATCAAAGATTTAGACAAAAGATTATGGAGAGATGTTGGCAGGTGTCTCGAAGGTGAGATGAAGGAGATCAAGAAGAAGATCAAGAGGGTTGACTCGATGCCTAGCAAATAAAAAGAGAGTTGACTCGGTAGTGGGTGGGTACGCAAAGAGAAGGAGAGATGTGTTCATTTCGCTCAGAAAGTGAATTGGGAGAGAGAAAAATTAATTAATACTGTACAAGAGAACAAGAGAATAATTCAAGGGCAATTTTGTAATTTAATTTGAAAAGTAAAATACGACAGTGGAATAAGACCTTTTATACTAAGAACATCCGCAATGTAATAATCAAAAGTAAATAATCGAAACTTGTCACGTCAGTTTTTGATTATTTATTTAGAGGGTTGCTAAAGTACATATGTTCATATTCATACATCACGTACATACGTCTTTTGGGCCCGTTTCGGGTTCCAAATAAATGATCGGAGCCGCTCATTTTGTTTAAAATACTTGGCTAATGGTCCTTTCAAAAAATAAGCTCAATTCAGTATCGATAAGAACGTTTACTAAACTTCCAACTTTGCTTTATAATTCAAGCTTGAATTCTGGGACAAAGTTGGATGTTTCGTACACACCTTAATTGATACCGGACTGAGCTTATTTTTTGTAGGGTTCATAAATAAAATATTTTAAACAAAATGAGCGGCTCTGTTCATTTTTTTGAGGACCCGAAACTGGCCTAAAAGGGGTATGTACTTGCTGGTATAGATATGAAATTTGTACTAGTAGCACCTCTCTTTTTATAGTGGCAAGTTTTAGTTATCCAATTTTAAATTTGTCATTGTGAACCCTCTACATTGCTAACCTTTTTTTTTGATCGGAAAAAGTAACATTTTATTAGAGAAAAGAGAAAGGATTCCAACCAAAAGTTGGAAATACAGCCAGAGGAAAAAAGCCTAATACAACAACTTAGGGCCTAAAATGCCCAGATTACAACAAATACAGCTTAAACATCAAAAAGCCTAAAAAGCCCAGATTAAAACAAATAAAACCTAGCCCAAAGAAAACCCAAAATCTAGCCCTAAGCTTAACGCTGCCACCCACTGATCAGACAGAGAACCACCACAGAAAACTACCAAGCCCCATAGGCCACCCTAATCGGAGATGCTTCCTGGATCCCACCACACCAACTGCCGGGATGCTACACCATGCCGTTAGGCGAGTACCGAGCCGTCCAACAATCGCCACGGCGGGAGCCACACCGACCGCTCCCCCAAACCTGAAGAAACCCTCATTGTTGGTCAAAAATTAGAGAACCTAGCAAATCTTCGACCGGTAAACGCGGGCTGAGTAACAGTTGTGAACGGAGAACAAACGGTGAGGGTAGGGGGTCAAAAAAAAAAAATTGAGGGGAGAAAGAATAGATAGAGGATCGAAGACCATACTAGAAACGTCGACCTCGTCTAACGTTCGAAACCTCCGTGCTCGCCGCCATGAAGCACAGTAGATTGACTCCCAAAAACGGCCAAGGATACCCGGATACTGAGATCCGTAAACGCCAACATCGCCACCAAAAACCGCCATCGCCGCTGTCTCGCTGCTACCGTTGCCGATCGTTTTGTGAATAAGGGAAAAAGGAACGAAAAGGAACACAAAGGGGTAGAGGAGATGGGAGAAATAGGAGGAGGGAGGGAGGGAGGAGGAGAGAGACAGAGGATGGGAAGGAAGAAGGATAGCCCGGGAGAGGTTTTATAAATGGTTTTTATAAATTCTATCCACCGCCGATGTAAAACCCCACTTTTCCACTACTTCCTATTATGGACCCCATCGAATGTCTATTATTGTGATATGAACCGTTCATATTTTAAGACCCGCAATATAGTATTGCCATGCAAAAAATTAGTTTGATCAGAAGTCTATAGATATATCCAAATTTGGATTTTGGTTTATAAAATGGATGATGTAATTTCTGTCAATAATAATAAAGATAAACTATCCATTTTACAAAGTAAAATTCAATTTTTGATACTCCTATCGATGTCCGATCAAGTTTATTTTTTGAATGAAGACATTATTATGTGGGGTTTACAAGATGAATGGTTTAGATCAACAATAAATACACGGTAGGATGGAAAAAGGTGGTGGTGGAAAGAATTTAATCTCTTTCCTCTAATATTCTCTCTATATTGCTAACCTTAACAATATCTTAAATAGATAATCAAAAACTGATGTGACAATTTTTGGTTATCTATATTTTGATTATGCCATTGTGGATAGCCTAATAGATTTCTAAAGTTAACAATATTTGTATAAAATATGGCTCACAACGGTATAATCAAATTTAGCAACCTACTAAGAAATATTCAAATTGTGAGTTTTGGATAATCAAAACCAGTAATCTTTTGCCAAAACTAGTAATCTTTTGCCAATAACTAAATTTATTGAACCCCGCATATTCTTAATCAAATACATCCATCATTATATAAAAACCTTCTCTCTCTTCCCTTTTCCCCTCTCTTTTTTTTTTCAAGGTTCCCCTCTCTTTTTTGTTCAACAATATTTTCAAAAAATACTTCCTCCATCCCTAAATAAGTATCCGGTGTGCAAACCTAGGCCTTACAAAAGATGCATTTATTTCGGTAATAAATTCTAGTTTTTTTTACAATCTAAAAGAACTCATTACTATCTATTGATTTGTGAAAAAAATATTATTTTTTTAACGAACCTAATGCGTTTTTTAAAGACTTAAGTTTGCACGCCAGACCCTTATTTAGTGATGGAGGGAGAATATTCTACTAAAAAAATAGTTTTTTCCCAAAAAAATACTTTTCTTAACTGTTTTCCAAAGAGTTTTTATAAAAAAAATAAATTGTTCTTTTTTTGAAAAACTATTTTTTTTCAAAAACTATAGTTATACAATTTTTTTTTTCAAACTATTTTTTTAAACTATCAAAAACTATTTTCTATTTCGAGAATACATAGTTTTTATTAGTTTCAAAACTATTTTTTTTAGAAAAATAATTTTCTATATTCACAGTTTTTAGTTTTTAGTTTTTAGTAGTTTGAAAAGGTGACGTGGCAAATTTTGATTATCCAATTTTGATTATGTCATTGTAGATCTTTACATTGCTAACCATATCAGTCTCCTAAATGGATAATCAAAAGCTGATGTGATAATTTTTAGCTATCCATTTTTGATTATGCTATTGTGGATAGTCTAAGTCGTTCATTCTAGATCCCACCCCTCAATGGATAGTTTGTTCAACTGCTTACGAAATCACTGATTCATGTCATAAGAGTGATTGAATCATTGTTTTATTTGCTTAATCATTCATTTCTTTTAAAACTCATTAAAATAAGGAAAAAATGTATTTTTTTTTTTATAAATTGCTGCTTTTATGACCAACCTACCCAAAACAATGGGATGAACCCACTACACAGAAACTATACAAAGAAAGGCCCACTACAAACTACAGAACAAAACAATGGGATGAACCCACTACACAGAAACTATACAAAGAAAGGCCCACTACAAACTACAGAACAAACAAAACCAAATAAAGAGCTACATTCCCAGAAACTCTAGTAGAGATGTTCCAAAGATGACACGAACTTTGGTTCTCAACCGAGTTTGGGAAGTGCTTCCAAGAACTGACTCTCATCCTAATATTGTCTTCTATACGTGCTAAACCCACACAAGGGCCCTTAGTATTCCCTCCAAAGACCCTTAAATTCCTCTCAAGCCAAATATGATAGACTCTTGTCGCAAATGACAACCTGAACATAAAATCTTTGAAGGTTTTCCCTTTGCAATAACTCATTGCCCAATTCAATTCAACATCCCAATCAATCTGAAATTTATGAAGTATGGCCTTCCAAATCTGACTAGAGAAGCTACAATCAAAGAAAAGATGCAAGGCAGTTTCACCATGCTTCGAGCAAAGAATGCGTTGAGGATCAATAGGCATTCCCCACCTCCTAAGCCTGTCTTTGGAGCCTAACTTCTTCAGGCAAGCTAATCAGAGAATAAAAGCTCATTTGAGGACATTCTTTGAAAATCACAATATAAAGAGGACCATTGTAGCTTGGGGTTCCTGTTTCTTAGAGCCTCCCAAGTGTGTTTAGTTTAGTAGTGCCCAGTAGGGGATATTGACCAAGTAACATTATCCTCTCTATCCCATTGAGGCAAAAGAGAAGCAGGCATGGAAGAATGAATTTGATGAATCACCCTGTTTCTGGACCTAGCCCAATGCCAAACACCATTCAAAAAACTTATGGAGCTGACTTTATCATACAAAGATGTACCAACATTAGACAAGGTCCTAGCCTCGAAGAGTTTGTAGAGGGGTCCCATTGGATGCCAATTATCAAGCCAGAGAGAGGTGCCCTGTCCATTGCCAATGATAACCACCCAATAATGTCCATATTTTGTGCTTAAAGTCCTTAGTTTATCCTAATTACATTTATAATTTAGTTATTCCATTTGTTTTTGCTTGTAAGGTTGTTTTGAAGATGTTTCAGGAAAATCGTGCAAATAAGGCGTGCTTTTAACGCCATGGATGACCCCCGAGGGTAGCCGAGTCCGAAGAGCCAAGGAGGGAAGCCCCAGAGGGTGACCGGGAGGTTCAAAGGCCAAAGGGGGACAAAGTGGACCAGCTGCTGCTTAAAGGCTTCGGCACCGATACCATAGATGTGGAGGTGTCGGTTGTAGACACCCCAATTTGGCCTAACGATTATTTCAAGTCCCACCTTGGGGACCATCCCGATGATGAAATGGATACAGTGATTGCTGATTGCCTTCTCGAGAACCTTAGGACTTTCGGTAAGAACTTTGAGCCACTTAGAGGACCTCATCCAGAGCCATATAGCCTTTCAGACAGAAAATACAGAAGCCTAGGAGAATCCATTTGTCGGCCGTAACATCGATCTCACGGCCTTAACATCATTTCCTCACCCGAGCAACCTGTTGCTAGAAAATCTCCCTGAGAGATCAATCCCTCGGCCGCAAGATCTATCCTTCGGCCGCAACATCCATTACTCGGCCGCCAGATCCATTGCTCGGCCGCCAGATCGTCCTTTTTCCAGACTCTGGAACGTTCTGTCGATTGTTTGATCCAACTACACTACCTCTCCGATACTCTCCCAAATCCCCTCTCCAAAAGCCCTAACCTCCTGAAGGCAGCCATCAATCCGACGATCAAACCCTAAAGTTCAAACCCTAACCCTAGGGTTTTCAAGAAACAATCAGTCAATCACAATCAAATCCGAAGCAATCAAGCAACTGAGGGATCAAGGTGGTGAGGCCCAACGGCCTCTGGTTTGTTTTACTTACTGTATTTATGACTAGCAGTAGTGTTTTGATCATCTACTAACTTTTCTGTCTGGCGTGAGGAAGAACATCGACCGGGGCTTCGATCCCTCGGTTGATACATCAAACTAGGAGGATCCCTCAGCCGTGACATCCATTCACCGGCCGCGGGATCCATCTCCCTGGGACAGTTTGTTTTGTGTTCTGCTTTTCAGATACATGTTTCAATTACAGTTTTGGCTCACCGTTAACTGCTTAAAGGCTAAAAATAGATTATGTGTTAGAGTTGAATAAAGCATGTACACGTCTTATGTTGAATAACTATGGGCCAGTCTCACGACTGGACAGAGAGGGGTGCCTAACACCTTTCCCTTACTGTACTTTTGGCTCCCGTACCCAGAATCTCTGTCTATTTTCCTAGTTTTAATAAACTGGGTGGCGACTCTGTTTTGATGATAACCGCTATCGTGTGGCGATGTTCCTAGCCATGGGAATGTCCACAATTTTGGTTTATGAAGCAAGCAACCAATCGAGCAAACAAACGATCAATTTGTATGGCGATGCCCCGTCTGGGAGGTGTCTACAGTTTTTGGCGACTCTGCTGGGGACATGAGAGCCGTAACCAAAAAGTTCAACATAAGACTAATACATGCCTTGTTTAATTCATCTATCATATGCATCGAGCGGGCAACCCGTTGAGTTCATCTGATATCCCGGCATGACACGGGCTATGTTGGGGGTTCCAGCAAACTCCACAGTCATTCGTACCTAGTGGTATATCAAAAAGGGAATCACCCAATCACCGCCTATGATGGGCTGGTGAGAGGATTGGTGCCCTTTGACAACGGAGCACCCTGAGACTACCAAAACCTTGCATGTATTAGAAAGCCATAGAACCTATCAAACTAAGACAGGAACCTACAGGCTAGGAACCTACTTGCATTTGCTTGCAAAAGTTCTTCCTCACACCCATTGTATATATGTATGTTGTAAAGTTTTCTTTTGCAGGTTAAACCTTAGGAGTCTCTCTGAGTCAAATAAACATTAGGTAAGATCAATCAATCTAACTATAACCAAAAATCTTTCAGGAAAAATGACTGCATCACTATCCACGTTTGATTCGCACTTTCAAGTTGTCACCGAGCTGTCTGGTCCGCTCCACTCTGCTGTTGAAGATTTCAACCCCTCTGAATACATCACTCTGGTAAATCAACCAAAGTCTATGGTGACTATCATTGAAGACAACCATGTCATGTTCGCTAGAACAGTTTATAAAGAAGAAATTGAAGACATGATTGAAGAAGAAGGGCTTCGCAGGGTCCCAATCTATTTTTATGACCCCTACGCACCTACCGACGACTATTGGCCGATAGACGAGGTCAATAACCTCGAAACTGAAGAGGCAAAAGAAGAAGAGTCCGTCGACAACGACCCACTAGACGAAATATCACTGAACCTACTCTTTGATGAGGGGGTCACCGACCATGAAATAAGGGTGATCCACCCCATCACAGATAGCTTTGGTAATTGGTGGGACTTTGTTGGCACACGAAGAGTCGACAACAGCGACGAAGCAGAGATTGAAGCTCAATTGGAAGAGATAACAGCAATAGCAAATCAAATGGCCCTCCAAGACTTGCAGAGTGACAATGATGAAAGTGCGAATCAAGGTGACAGTGAAGTACTGATGATCAACCTTGGTGATGAAAAAGACTGCTCTGAATTGATTGTGGATGCTGAAAAAGGGGCTTACCCTAACTGGACCATGGAACATACTCTGAAATGCAAAATGAAAAGCGCAAATTCTGATCTTAGTTCCGATTCCGATTCCGACTCCGAGTCGACTCAGTCCGAGTCAAGCTTTTCATCTTTTAAAACTACTAAGTCTAGTGAGGAAAACCTGGTCAAAGCACCAAAGCATAACATTTACTTTGAGTTTGACTCTGAAATGTCTTTTGACAATTTTAGCAATGAGAAGGAAGATTTAGAGTATTTCACTTTGCCTATAATCAACTGTATGGATTCCGACACACCAAATTTTGAGGAAGAAATTCCAAAAGAAATTCTAGAATTCATCGAGAGAGAAGAAGAAAGGCACGCCAAACCTTTTTCTGAGGAAATAATCACAGCAAACATAGGCTCTGAAAACGAGCCCAAAATGGTTAAAATTGGTACCACACTATCCTCTCAAGAAAGTGAAAAACTAATCCTTTTGCTAAAAGAATACAAAGATGTTTTTGCCTGGTCTTACGAGGACATGCCTGGAATAGACCCTGAAATTGTTCAGCATAAAATTCCCCTTCATCCTGATGCAAAACCAGTTAAACAAAAACTGAGACGTATGCGTCCTGATTGGGTCTTAAAGATAAAAGAAGAAGTCACTAAACAAATCAACGCCGGTTTTCTCATAGTCACCGAATATCCACAATGGGTAGCTAACATCGTTCCCGTACCAAAGAAAACTGGAGGAATCAGGGTTTGTGTAGATTTCCGAGATCTCAACAAAGCTAGTCCAAGGGATGACTTCCCATTACCCCACATAGACGAGCTAGTAGACAACACCGCAGGCCATGCATTGCTATCCTTCATGGATGGATTTTCTGGGTATAATCAAATCCTTATGTCTCCTGAGGATAGAGAGAAAACCACCTTCACTACGCCTTGGGGAACCTACTGCTACCGAGTGATGCCATTTGGGTTAAAGAATGCTGGAGCCACTTACCAAAGGATGGCAACAACACTACTGCACGACATGATGCACAAAGAGGTCGAGGTATATGTCGACGATATAAGGAAAGGGAAGGACACTATGGAGCACTCCAAAAGTTCTTTGAGAGGATTAGGAATTACAAACTACGTCTTAATCCTCTAAAATGCACTTTTGGGGTAACAGCTGGAAAAATGTTGGGATTTCTCATCACTCAAAGAGGAATCGAGGTAGACCCTTCCAAGATACAGGCTATCATGGAAATATCACCACCTAGGACAGAAAAGGAAGTAAGGAGCTTCTTGGGGAAAGTACAATTCATTAGCAGTTTCATTTCCAAGCTCACAACTACCTGCGAACCTCTTTTTAAGCTACTAAAGAAAGGTATTGATTTTGAATGGAGCCAAGACTGTCAGCAAGCGTTTGAGGCAATCAAGGAATATCTTCAGAATCCACCTGTACTGTCGCCACCCATTCCTGGGAAACCGTTGATTCTGTATCTCTCAGTAACGGACACATCCATGGGATGCATGCTGGCGCAAGAGAACGACGCCAAAGTAGAGTGCGCCATATACTACCTCAGCAAAAAAATGATGGACTATGAAACAAGGTACACTCCCCTCGAGAAAACCTGTTGGGGGCTAGTATGGGCCACAAAGAAACTAAGGCACTACCTGTTAGCACATCCGGTGGTGCTGGTTTCTCGTCTAGACCCAATCAAATATCTTTTCGAAAAGCCAGCACTTATCGGAAAGCTAGCTAGGTGGTTATTGCTGCTAGCAGAATTCGACCTCAAATACATGACAAGGAAATCAGTAAAGGGAAGAGCTGTGGCAGAATTCTTGGCAGATCACCCTGTGACAGAAGCCAAGGCAGAAGACTTCATGTTCCCTGGCGAGGACATCTTATGTCTCTTACACGACACCTGACAGCTTTACTTTGATGGAGCATCAAACCAATGTGGATATGGTATAGGGGTATTGCTAGTTTCCCCAAACGACTCTCATATCCCTTTGTCATATAAACTGAGGTTTGAAGTCACCAACAACCAAGCTGAATACGAGGCCTGTATTGCTGGAATGGAGGCAGCCCTGAAACTAGGGGCAAAAAGGGTGGAAGTCATTGGGGATTCAAACCTGGTAGTATCCCAAGCAAGAGGAGACTGGAAGGTCAAGGAAGACACACTAAAACTATATCACTCTGTGCTGGAAGATCTAATTCCACAACTCGATTCCGTTATCTTCACTCACACTCCCCGAGTGAGCAATAGATTTGCAGAGGCACTGGCAACATTGGCATCTATGGTCGAAATACCCCTGGGATTCACAATGCGGCCTCTCATGATCGAACAAAAGGTCAAACCAGCATGCGAATGCACCTTCACCGAGGAAGGTGAAGACGATGGCAAGCCATGGTACGAAGACGTGAAGAAATTTCTGGAAGAAGGAGAATACCCATCCGAGGCCACCTCAAAGGACAAAATGGCTCTGCGGAAGTTTGCCCCCCGATTTGTAATCTGTGGAGGAGCATTGTATCGAAGGGCACACTTGGGTCCAAGTCAACTTTGCGTCACAACGGAGGATAGCCATAAGGTAATGGAGGAAATACACGAAGGAATTTGTGGGCCACACATGAATGGGGCAACAATGGCAAAGAAGATCCTGCGTCAGGGATATTACTGGACCACAATGGAGGCCGACTGTGCTGACTATGTCCGCCGATGCTACAAATGTCAAACTCACGCTGATCGCATGCGTATTCCCCCTACGGAATTGTATAGCATGACATCCCCTTGGCCATTCTCCACCTGGAGGATAGACGTCATTGGAAGTATAAATCTAAAGGGAAAATACAAGCATCAGTTCATTCTAGTGGCTATCGATTACTTCACCAAGTGGGTAGAAGCAGCTTCTTATGCTACCCTCAAAGCCACTCATGTGGCCAAATTTATTCGCGCTAATATTATCTATCGATATGGTGTACCTCACGAGTTCATCTGTAATAATGGATCGCACTTCAAAGGGGCGACAAGGAAGCTTTTTGCCGAATTTGGGATACAAAATCATCGGTCATCTACTTACCGACCTCAAACTAACGGAGCAGTTGAGGCTGCGAACAAGAATATCAAGAGGATTCTGCGGAAGACTACCGACACTTACACAGACTGGCCAGAAATGCTACCTTTGGCACTATGGGGTTATTGAACAACTGAAAGGACTTCAACTGGGGCCACTCCTTACTCTTTAGTTTATGGAATGGAAGCTGTCTTGCCTATCGAGCTGGAGTTGCCTTCGTTAAGAGTTCTGGCTGAGACTGGAATGATCGAAGAAGACTGGGTTCAAAACCGCTACGACGAGTTGGCACTACTAGACGAAAGGAGGCTGAGAGCATTATACCATGTACAAGGGTATCAACGCCGCATTGCACGAGCATTCAACAAAAGGGTAAAACCAAGAGACATCAAGGTAGGAGACATGGTGCTCAAAGCAATCCGTCGCCACGTTTCAGACCCAAGGGGCAAGTTTAGACCAAACTGGGGAGGCCCTTACCTTATCAAACGCATACTTTCTGGAGGAGCAGCATACATTACAGACTTGGATGGAATGGAATTCGCGACGCCGGTCAACATTGACAAGCTGATGAAGTATTACCCATGAGAGATGCTCGTTGGGCCGAAAACCACATGGGTGGGCGGATCCAAGCAAAAATTAGAGCAGCCTACTAGGTCGAAAACCCGCAAGGACGGCTTAGGCAAAAACTAAGGCATAAATAAAACGCTCGTTAGACTGAAAACCTGCAAGGGCGGTTTTAGGCAAAATTGAGAGCACAAAAGGAGAGAAAAATACCCGAGTGGACCCTAACTAAAAAACAAAACAAATCCCCTTTGTTGGAACTACATTTATGGCCTGATTCCCTCCATGGGATACATAGGCAATCTCTAAGTTTGAGATCCGGCCACTGCTATCATCATTACTTCCGAAATTTCTAGGTCTATCCTAAAGCATGTTCACTATCAAACCATGGCAATAACATCTTCAAATAAAACGGCTAAAATGTTTTATTATTTCCAAGGAAAAAGGAAAGAGCAAACCAAAACAATTCTCAGTCTATGAAAGCTAGAATTAAACATCTTTTAAAAACATAAGCAAAAGTCGATCTCTAGGTCTTCCTTCTCTTTGCACTACTGTCCTCCAAAAGGTTTTTCTTCAACCAGTGTTTGTAAGAACCTGATAGCTTGACAACAAAATTCTCAGCAACCTCCTGTATCACTCTATTCGGCCAAAGACGCAGCAGATTGCGACGAAAGTTGGCATCATGGACCTTGGAAACAATATACTCAGGGTCACCTAGGATTGCGGTTTGTTCAGCCCCAAACTGCCTTTGAAAGCGGGCAGGAAAGTAGAAAATGACTCGAGTATTACCAATCACTGCTACACCAAAATGGTTCATGGTACTCGCAGTCATGCTCTCAACACCATACCAGGGGCAAACCCATTGGATCCAATCACTTCTGCAAGTCTTCATCCATGCTTCCCAAGCAGCCTCAGTTGGGAACTGTTTAATCATGCGACGCTCTGTACATTGGTCTGGATTATAAGGAAGTCGCTTTGGCGCATCCCACACCTTTAGTTTCTCAAATAACCATACCTAGAGAACAAGGGAAAATTGTGAGTTGAGAGAACATGTGAGTCAAAACAAAAGAGTGATGAGTGAAAAGATAAACTTGACAAATAAACAAACAAAGAGTGAACCTGCAATAGCAAAGGACTGCCTGAGAACTGAGCTGTAGGACTACCCTTCATCACATCTAGACCCATCAAGGTCTCTGCCAACACTAAGCCAGCGAAACTCACACGGTTTCCAATTTGTTGAGCGATGTTAAGCAGTATGGGATCAGCATGGCCAGAGGAAGGGCCAAGCAAGTAATAATGAAGGAGACAAATGCACAACGTATGAAAGCATGCTCTCTGTTGGGAAACTTGACGATGAGCCTCAGCTGTACCGAAACGCTGGATAAACTGCAGAATCTTCAGCCTTCCCTTTACTACGAAGAACCTAGCTTCATGTTTCTGAACTTGGAGCAAATCCTTCAAGAGATCACCTCGGTTGAACAAAGGATTAGGGACAACGAAACCCTCTCTATCCGAATGACCCATGATGGCCGCAAACTCCTCGATAGTAGGACACAATTCCTCTCTCTTAAATCGAAAGACATGAAAAGCAGGATCGCACAAACTAGTGGCTGCCCTAAGGAAAGCAAAATTCACAGGAATTTGACAAAGGGAGAAGAGAAAGTCCATGCCAAAGGACTTAAAGTGTAAACGGTCAAGGCCATTAAAGGAATCCAACCACTGATCAAGGACTGGTTGTGCCATATGCAAAGAACTGCTACTGACAATGCTATCGGGTTCGTAGAACGCGTATTTATAGAACTAAGTCGAGTCTTAGTTCGAATCGGAATCGGATTCTTAATCCTCGGTAATTTGGTCGGTCTCTCGGCCGGCACTTTGATATGACGGCCGCAGGATCAATCCATCGGCCCGTGAAAATCAGGGTTGACCTACAAGTCAAACCCAGGTAGACGAAATGATCCTTCGGCCGCCAGATCAAAGCCTCGGCCGCGTAATCATTAGGTCGGTTGCCAGAACGGCTGTTTTACAGATTGTTTTCATGGTTCAGTTCGTTTCACTGGATTAACAAGTTATCACACACAAACAACGCAGTTATAGCATACACAATCACATAGCAGAGCAAAAGATTTTTGTTTCATATAACGAAAGCTTTTTACATCACAAGGTGGATCATCCCACATTTCCTAAACAAACTGTACATCGATTTCCTGTCGAACTAACCTATGCAGGAAGAGAAACAAAAAAAAGCAAAAAAGAGGAAGGAGATGTAACGCCCCCAAATTCGGGTACGTTAAAAGGACAATTTTATTGAATAATCAAAGAGAGTCTGGCTCTTTATTACATCATAACTCTCACAAGAGTGTCTTAATTACATATGGAAAGGGAAACTAGGGTTCCTAACTACAGCTCTGCCTGCTCCTCCATCCTAGCCAGCTCCTCAGCTCCAAAATCCTCCAAGGCATACTGCTTGTCTTGATTATCTACAAAGTCTGACACATTATACCAGCGTCGCCACCGATATAATATGTCAGGGTCACCAAAGGTAACACCATGAGCTACAAAAGCTCAGCAGAATAATCCTATACCCACTAACCCATAACTTACACAAAACAAGTCATACAGATAACGATAACTACGCAGTAACTTACACGAAACAAGTCATACAGATAACGATATCTACGCAGTATATGCTTATTCAACTATCAACAATGACACATCCACATTCCCTATTAACTATCGTTGGTGTCTGTGATATCAGAGTTTCTCCTACGTAGCATTTCATAGACCGTGTCGCCAATTTCCCTTCTTTTACCCCATTAACATTTTGAAAATCACATTTTAACACACCCAACCTCGATTCCGCTGCGCCGGTTTCTCGAGTATCCTCACAATGGTTCCGCCGCGCCGGGTTCCCATTGGCACACAAAAACATTGAATTTGGCATTGGCTCCTCTCCACGGATAACCAATCCATAATTCAAAACCCTCGGTTCCGCCGCTCCGGGTTCCCGAGTATCCTCACCATGGTTCCGCCGCTCCGAGTTCCCATGGGAGATTTTGAAAATCATTAAAACAATTGCGTTGGCTCCTCTCCACGGATAACCAAACCACAATTCATCCCTCGGTTCCGCCGCTTCGGGTTCCCGAGTATCCCCACAATGATTCCGCCGCTCCGGGTTCTCATTGGATTTTTCACAAATCTTTATTCACACACGCACACCACACAATGGGCAAGTCCGGCCACATTGCGGTTTCAAAACACACCTTGTCTTTAACACACCCTAGGTGTCATGTTTCTATTTTCCTTGATTCTAGTATCTCGTTATCATGCATAGACTTCGCGGCAGGACGTACGTACACATAAATCATTCATTGAAATCTTGAAACTTAAACTAGCAAGATCATCCAACTCTATATTACTTAGCATGCTCGTATTATCACATAATCATGCTTAACATTTAACACACAATGTAAAGCATAGTGTCACATGGACGGACACCTTTGGAGTGGAAAACCACTTATGCTTTATCACACAACAAGTAATGCAAGCAATCATACAATTAAGTAAACGGTAAGCTTTATCTTTCAAAAGTCGTTCTTTCTTTCTTTTAAGAAAGTTCAAAACAGCATATGTTTTCCGAAAAATAAAGTCGGAATATACAACATACTCCCCTTCCTTTTCAAATCTTTAGTAAAACACTTTTCAAGTTCGTATGTATTTCACATCAAACAACATGCAAGATTCATACGATATACTTCAAGATATTAAGTGCGGGAAAACTCTACGTATACTTAGGATTAAAGTGTATGAGAATATTCTACATATACATAGGAAAAGTAGATATAGAAAATCTACTGTTATACTTAGAGTTAGAAGGTATATGAAAAATATACCTTGATCCGAAACTAGTCGGGGCCGAACAAGCTAGTTGGAAAATCCTACGGGCGGTGAAACTCACGAATCTGGACCGAACTTTGAATGGCAGTAACTCGATCAATATTTGGCCGAATACGATCGTTCTTGAGTTGACATCGAAGCTCTAGAAGTGCTCTACCACTTTTGTGAAGGAAGTTGATCCTAGAAACTACTATAGGTAGGAGAAATATGGTGATAAAGGAAGGGACAGCTTGCTGTCTGGAATCTGGAAATCCGAATTTTGACTGAACTTCGGACGTCCATATCTTTGTCGTTTCTTGATCGTTTAGGGTGGTTCTTGGGTCTAACTTGAAGCTCTCGAAGCGCTCTACAACTTTTCCGGAGGAAGTTGGTTCTAAGGACTACTTTAAGCAGGAGAAAATTGGGGTTTTGTGAAGGGCAGTAAGCTGTCTGGAAAAACAGAAATGGTTTCTAGAGAGAAGTTGGAGCAAGAAGGTGAAGGTGTGAGTTGAATGCTTGGACAAGGGTCCTATTTATAGCAAAAGAATGAGCTTCTCTTCCTCCTCTCTTGGCCGAAATCTCTCTCTCTCTCCTCCCCATGGATTTGCTCCAATGTGTTGTCCAATCAAGCTTGAAAGCATGCCAAGCTTTCCATGATTTGTCTTGTCCAATCTTTTTAGGCTTAAGGCTAATGAACTAGGTTCTCATGAAGGGTTTTGGTCTAGTCTTGTCCTAGAATGGGTTGGCTTGCAAGGCTAGGTTGTACTTTGGAAGACTAGAAATGGGTTGGAAAGTAAGTAATAGGCTTAAGGCTAAGTTTGTAGGTTGATGGAGTGTACAACACTCAAGCACACACCTCACCCTCCCCTCAAAAATTCGGCCAGCCCTCTCTCTCTCTCTCTTTCTCTCATCTTTTTGCTCCATTGTATTGTCCAATCATACCTTTAAACAAGCCCAAGCCTTGTCAATCCATCCTAGGTGTGATCATGGAGATTTTCTAAGGCTTTTAAGGCTATTCTAGGTGATTATAACCTAGGTTGGTAAGTCTTGCAAGCAAAGGGAAATGATAACTAGGCCTAGGAGTAGTCTTCCCATGTTTAAAGTTGGCTAGAAGATGGGTTGGCAAATTGGGTTTAGGCTTAAGGCTATTAGGTAGCTTGTGTAAGAACCAAAAGCAAAAGTACAAGCATGCTCCTCCCTCCTCTCTCACTCTCGGCTCACTCTCTCTCTCTCCCCCTCCTTGGCCGATTCTCTCCCTTTCTCTTTCTCATTGCCTTGTCACATCATGCTTAGAAGCATCCCAAGCATGGCTTCCATTTTTTAGGTTAGGTCCTAGGTTATCATGAGAGGTTAGTCACAAAAGGAGGGACAAGTGGCAAGGCTAGTTGGTACTTTGGTAGGCTAGATTTGGTTGGCTTTTAAAAAGAGCAAAAGAAGTCATAAAAGGTTTGTACTTTGGTTGGCTAAAGTATGATCTTCCTTGCATGAGTGGCCAAAACAAGCACACACTCACTCTCTCCCCTTTCTCTCTCTCTCGGCCTCTCTCTCTCTCTCTCTCTCTCTCTCTCTCCTACTTGGTTAGGTCTATAAATATATATAAGTCTATATATAGAAAGAGTAAGGAAAGGCTAAACAGGTAATGTGATTAAAGGTAAAAAGTAACTTTCTAAAAGTAACTTGCCATAAAGGTAATCGTTACCTTAAGCCATGTGTTCTACTTTTGGCATGTCATGATTGTGGAAGGCTTTCCAAAAGTAATACTTTCCTAGAAAGTAATCCTTGTCATAAAGGTCATCATTACTCCAAGCCATGTGTTCTACTTTTGGGAGCAAATGATGAGATTTGGTTTTGACTAGTCTAATCAAGCTTGGGTATTCTTGGCATGACTAACTCTTATTACCCAAGGGGTAAAAATTTCCCTAGCAATTCTTGACCAAAGGATAATGAATTTCCTAGAAAGTGTACTTAGACAATTAGGCATGATTATACTAGGTGTGCATGCATGGTAAGGCTAGGTTTGTTTCTTTTGGAAGCAAAATGATGGCTTCCTATGGTTCAAGGATTCTTAAGTGACTTGTCTTGTCAAACCTAGGCTTTCATTGTCAAGACTAACTTCTATTGCCCAAGGGATAAAGATTTCTCTAGCATTTATCGTCCAATGGATAAAGGCCAAAAGGTTCGATTGGTCTATCTAAGGTTAGGGCATCCTATACTTGGAATCCAAGTGTTTTGGTTTGCCAACTAGTTGGAATCTAATTCTACTTGCCAAGTAGGATAACTAGCTAATAAATATAATTTTAAGACTTTATTTCAAATACTAGGAAAATACACAAGTGCTTTTATAAGCATACTTGTCTTTAGAAAGTGACTAAATAATTTTATATGAAGCAAACTAAGTCTAGAATCAGTAACGACTGATTTTTCTTGGGATTTAAAAAGATATTTTAAATGGAACCCAAGTAATTAAAATAAAATTCAAATATTTAACAAAATTTTTATTTACCAAAAATCAGGGTCGTTACAGGAGAGGAGGATGTCGAACCCTCTGGTGGTCTGAACACCAGAGACCAGCTGCAAAAAAGAAGAGGACACCCCTGGGGCGGTGTATACCAGAGGAGTACTACGGTGCAGAAGGGACCCACGTGGCTCAAAAGAATCACCACATGGCCCAGAAAAATCACCATACCGCGCACCACCGCCACCCCAGGAGTTCCGCGTCACGGAAGCAAACCACCCATGCGAGGGTCCCTAATCAAGCATCAAGACAGGACCAAGAACAACGCGGCTTCCCTCCGCGATCGCTGGCCACACGTCAACCATGGCTCGAACCCAACGAGAATGAAGGATGGAAGCGGCAGAGAAGTCCTCGGTGAAGCCTGTAATGGAAAAGGAAAACGGAAGAAAGAGGGAGAAGAAGAGAAAATGAAACGGAACGCCAAAGCCTCGGCTTTTATAGAGCTCTGGAAATCAAGCGATTACGCGGCCGAGACATCTATTATTCGGCCGAGACATCAATCCTTCGGCCGAGATATCGATCTCCTGGCCCCCCAATCTATTTCCCTCAGCAACATCAGATTTTGCTCAGTGCACTAACTCAAGCCATTATGGAATTCTGGGTCCATGACTAACAAAAGCAAATCAAGTCAGCCTTGGGGGCATCCCCCGAACCAATACAATGTAATCAAAACTAGCCTCGGGGGCATGTCCGAGCATAAGGAAATTCTCTCTCCACAAACTACTGGCCGAAGCAAAGCAAGACACTCAGCAGCCCTGAGCTCATTACCCCAGCAGCCCCACGCTCAATAACCTTGTGCACAGGTCACTCAAGTCACCCAGGCTCTACGCCCATATCAACTCACTCAGCGGCTTTATGCCTACACACTCAGCGGCTATATGCCCGCGCTCGTTATCATTCAACAGGCTCTAAGCCCAATCACCGTCAGCAGCTCTACGCTCGCCATCCCAGCAGCAGGCTCTACGCCTACAACAATACTCAAGCAATCTCAACTGGTTCAAAGCCATAACAACTATCATAGCGGCTCTACGCCCGTATTCACTCACTCAGTGGCTCCAAGCCCTCGACTCAGCAGCTCTACGCTCGCTATCACAGCAACAGGCTCTACGCCCATTATCTCAACTGGCTCTAAGCCGTAACAACCAACTCAGCGGCTCTACGCCTATTATCTCAACCGGCTCAAAGCCGTAACAACTATCTCAACAGGCTCTATGCCGCCCCAAACAAGACATCATCTATTCTCAGGCTCTACACCTGAATGCTTAAAATCTAACATTTTGAATGCTCGAAGCTCTTCGAAAGCCCAACCACTGTGTACTGGATGCTTAAGGTTTATACCTTGAATGCTCAAGCTCTACGCTTGAATGCCCAACCACTGCGTACTGGACGCTCAAAGCCTGTACTTTGAATGCTCGGATTCTGCCGTCCGAATGCTCGAGCTCTACGCTCTGAATGCTTAAGTCCGGAACTTGAAAGAAGCTCTAAGCTTAAAATCAAACAAACACGCACGGGCCCGTGCACATTTGCATCAATTGCATCACCATTATCACATCGAGTCTGCATCATCATATCTGTTCATATCTAACAACCATCATCACACATATACACTCTGTATATCTCTCATGAAGCAGGTCAACCCTGCAATTAACCAGCTCTACACCTTGGTTTTATTGATCGGTCCAGCACCTCGATCCTTTGGTTCTATGCCAAAACTTATGATGAGAAAACTCCGTGCACAGACCATCAGAATGCAACCAGCTCTACGCTTCGGTTCAAATCACATCAAGCTCTAAGCTCCGATACCTCAGGCTCTCGCCTTATGATCAATACCAACTCCGTGCTTCGGTTCTATCAAGCTCAAAGCTCCGATCTCCTCAGGCCCTCGCCTCAAGACCACAATAGGCTCTATGCCTTAGTTATATCACCCCAGGCTCTCGCCTCATAACTACAACCGGCTCCGTGCCTCGGTTCACTCATCCCCCGAAGCTCCGTGCTCCAGTTACTGGCCTCGCACCCCCATATCTCAAATCGGCGTCCAATTCATCCCCAACAGATGGCTTGGAATCCACCCCAATTACATCAATTCATTCCAGCTCATTCGCAAGGATAGGCTACTCTACCGAGCTCCTCTCAGTCAAAGTAAGGATGATCAAGAAAAGCAAATGCACCTGCCGTGTACTGATCTACCCCAAAATACTAAGGAAGCTCTCCACAAAAACTCCCCTGGCAGCCCCGCGCTCCTTCAACTACTCTTCGCCAAAACCCTGGCTCAGTCTAGGTACGTCACACTACGGCTTTTAAGCCTTAAGGTACGTCTTCTGTCTCTAACCCTCCAAACTTTTTATTTTTCTTTATTGCCTGAACTACGGTTGGTCTGAATTTCCCCTGTGGAATACGTAGGCAGCCTCCCGGCCCGACCACAACAAAAAAAACCTTTTTCGAAAACCCCTTGGAATAGTGGTTGGACCAAATTGAGTTGCTTTTATAGCTTTGACTCTTACTCAAACATGTCTTACGATCCATCTGAGCTTAGTCAAAGAGGGGCATCTGTAGACACCCCAATTTGGCCTAACGATTATTTCAAGTCCCACCTTGGGGACCATCCCGATGATGAAATGGATACAGTGATTGCTGATTGCCTTCTCGAGAAACTTCGGACTTTCGGTAAGAACTTTGAGCCACTTAGAGGACCTCATCCAGAGCCATATAGCCTTTCAGACAGAAAATATAGAAGCCTAGGAGAATCCATCTGTCGGCCGTAACATCGATCTCACGGCCTTAACATCATTTCCTCACCCGAGCAACCTGTTGCTAGAAAATCTCCCTGAGAGATCAATCCCTCAGCCGCAAGATATATCCTTCGGCCGCAACATCTATTACTCGGCCGCCAGATCCATTGCTCGGCCGCCAGATCGTTCTTTTTCCAGACTCTGGAACGTTCTGTCGATTGTTTGATCCAACTACACTACCTCTCCGATGCGTTCGGGCTACATTCAGAGATTGCAACGAAGAGTTTGAATTGCATCGCAATTGCAATCGTGCCATTTGATTGGCCGGAGCGAGTCATCAATTGCCTATATAAAGAGGCCTTTAGACCACGAAATTAACAAGTGAATACACTCTCTCAAGCCCCGAAACTCTGCAAAAATACTCTCCCAAATCCCCTCTCCAAAAGCCCTAACCTCCCGAAGGCAGCCATCAATCCGACGATCAAACCCCGAAGTTCAAACCCTAACCCTAGGGTTTTCAAGAAACAATCAGTCAATCACAATCAAATCCGAAGCAATCAAGCAACTGAGGGATCAAGGTGGTGAGGCCCAACGGCCTCTGGTTTGTTTTACTTACTGTATTTATGACTAACCGTAGCGTTTTGATCATCTACTAACTTTTCTGTCTGGCGTGAGGAAGAACATCGACCGGGGCTTCGATCCCTCGGCCGATACATCAAACCAGGAGGATCCCTCGGCCGTGACGTCCATTCACCCGCCGCGGGATCCATCTCCCTAGGACAGTTTGTTTTGTGTTATGCTTTTCTGATACATGTTTCAATTATAGTTTTGGCTCACCATTAACTACTTAAAGGCTAAAAATAGATTATGTGTTAGAGTTGAATAAAGCATGTACACGTCTTATGTTGAATAACTATAGGCCAGTCTCACGACTGGGCAGAGAGGGGTGCCTAACACCTTTCCCTTATTGTACTCTTGGCTCCCGTACCCAGAATCTCTGTCTATTTTCCTAATTTTAATAAACTGGGTGGCGACTCTGTTTTGATGATAACCGCTATCGTGTGGCGATGTTCCTAGCCATGGGAATGTCCACGATTTTGGTTTATGAAGCAAGCAACCAATCGAGCAAACAAACGATCAATCTGTATGGCGATGCCCCGTCTGGGAGGTGTCTACATCGGTACCAATGGGACTAGTTAGCGAACAGGTGTGAGGGTACCGATACTAAGGTTGTGGAGGTATCGGTACCGAGAAGCTTCGGGGCAGTTAATAGGCTCGGTACAGATACCAAGGTTATGGAGGTATCGGTACCGAGGGGCTTACGAGCTAGATTTTTACTTTTCATTTTTTAAAAGACTTGCCCCTTTGCGAGATTTATAGATAGACATAGAGTTAGTTTAAGTTTTCTTCTTGCCTAAGTATCCTCCATTGTTGCTCTTCAAGCTTTTGTAGAGTAATTTATTATTTATGCATAACTCCTTTAATTACTCATCGTTTATTAATTTTCCATTTATTAAAGTTGTTCTACGCTCTAGATCTTTACTAATCTCAAGTTTATTTCAATTTCCGTTGGTTAAATATGTTTGCATAATTAGCTTTGTTCTTAATCCTTCAAATATGAATGAGTAGTTAATTAGGCTTGATCAAGGGGTGATTCCTACCCCAAGACATGGTTGGTAAAATGGTTTCTCTTGCTTTAGGCTTTAATTTGGTTTGTAAGATGGATTAAAATCACTTTTCTTGGTTCAAAGCTTGTAGTTGATAACTTCTTTGATCGTGCGTAGGCAATCCCGTCTTGCCACGAGCGATGCTTGGAACCCTGTCAACACTAGTGTTTGATTAAATGCCTAAATGAATTTTTACCCATTTTTTGAACCTTAACCTTTCGAGTGAGAGCACTAGCATGACTCTCAATTGAGCTATAAAAGAGAATCATTAGCCGGCCAAGTTGCAGGTTGGTTGATCCCCGAGACCTTGCCTTTCGTTTAAATTAGTTAAATCATTGTTAATTAGCCATTTATCTTTCCACCTTTCAAAGCAAAACAAAGTTGGCCTTCTTAAACACCGAAAACCTTACATCTACAAATCCATTCAAGCTGTGATTAATATTCCCTTGGGTACGATACCCGGTCTTATCGGATTACTGTGCTTCTACCGACGTGTTAGCCCTACGCTTAAGGCGTTCCTACTTCAGAAGCTAAGCAGTGTAGACACCTCCCAAAACGGGGTATTGCCATATAGACATCCTCTAACACTTGTTTCATCACCAACAGTTGAAATCGTGGATGCTCCCATGGCTAGGAACATCTCCACACGATAACAACTTACTACAAAATAGTCGCTACTTAGTTTATTAAAACTAAGAAAACAAAGTAGAGATTCCGAGTACAGGAGCCAGGGGTACGATAAGGGGAAGGTGTTAGGCACCCCTTTTCGCCCGGTTGTGAAACCGGCCCATAATTATTCAACATTCAATTAGTTCTTGCTTTATTTAATTCTAAACAAGTAATCTGATTATTTATCCTTTAAATAGTTTATAAGGTCAGCCGAAATGAGTAATTAAACCATATGCATTTAAGACAGGAAACTATCCCAACAAATAGATTCCACAGCCGATGAATAGATCTCACGGCCATGGAATCCCACTGGTTCAATGTACTGGCCACGGGAACAATGTCCCTACTAATGTTCTTCCTCACACCAGAACGAACAGATTAACAGAAAAAATAGAATACTACAAATATGATACAAGGGAAAGAGATGGACTAAACCATAGGCCCCTGAGCCTCACCACCTTGATCCCTCAGAGCTTGATTGCTTTGGATTGAGGGTGATTGACTGATTTACTTCTCGAAACCTGCTTCGTCACAACCTAACCGTTGAAAAAGGTTGAATTACCCCGAGCGTAGGGCTAGGTCGTTGTCAGCATAAATATCGAAAAGTCCGGGATCGTACCCACAGAGATAATCTCTATAGCTAATTAGGATTTGTAGATGTAAGGGTTTCCGGCGTTTAGACGGCCAACTTTTGGTTTTCCTTTGAAAGGTGGAGAAACACTCTTATGGAAAAAAACTAGAAATGAGTTTTAACTAAGAATTAAAAGCGGCAAGGCATAGAAGTTCATGACACCCGTAACTTAGGCCAATCAACTTTTCTCAACTAAAAACACGGTTGAATCACACGGCATAGGTTATCAACCGGAAGATTTAGCGGTGAAAATGGTTAGGCTTGAAATAGAGTTTGAATAGCAAGCTAAACACAAGGCGTGACATTGCTCCCGGAACCATGTGTGCAAGCACATGATCATCGGAGATTAACAACGCCAAGACTTGAATTCAAACTAAATATCAAGGTCATGAACTAGATGCATAGTTTGGAAAGCGAGCAAGTTCTTTGTTTCTTTTGGCAAACACGAGGCGAGACATAGCTTACGGAACCATATGTGCAAGCATATGATCACCGGAGGTAAACATCGACAAGTTTTGTTACATAAAAGGGTGAACTACTCACATTTACAAACCAAACCTCAAGTCTTAAGTTGAGAAGAGCAAAATTAACCTAAATCACAAGGTGTTATTCACCCCATGGCCAAGCCTAATTGATTACTCACACATATTGAAAAGACTAGAAAGCAAGGTAGAAATGATGAACATGATTAACCGATGGAAATGAATATAAACTTGATTTATGTAAAGATCTCAACTGTAGCTACAACATTAATAAACGAGAAAACAACAAACGACTAAGACTTACTAGTGTTCTTGAAGAAAACAACTCAAAAGCTTGAAAGGTTAATGGAGTTCTCTCCTAGAGAGAGAACTAAAACTATAACATAAAGTAGATAGATGTTAAGTGAGAGAGAGAGAGGAGTATTTATACAACTCAGCCTTTTCTCTCCACAAAATATCCCTGAACTTGCCAAAAGTGGCAAGTATTTCATAAATGGAAAGTCCAAAAAGTAACAAAAATGTAACAACTCCGATTTTCAGTAAATAAAAATCTCGTTGTTTATTCGATATTTCCTTAATAT
Source organism: Rhododendron griersonianum (assembly GCA_018127125.1). Taxonomy (NCBI): domain Eukaryota; kingdom Viridiplantae; phylum Streptophyta; class Magnoliopsida; order Ericales; family Ericaceae; genus Rhododendron; species Rhododendron griersonianum. Next base: position 37,726,228 of record CM030788.1, on the reverse strand, counting down.
TCTTGAGTAACTCTAGAAATTCCCTTTCTATATTCCTCCTAAGACCTGGAGTCGTTACTAGTAATCCGTCATGATTAGATTCTTCACTCCAGCAATAAGGTCATTTTCTAAAGACAAGCATCTAGCATATTGAGAAGTCGTAGAATCGTATTTCTTGACTAGAAATCCTACTTAGCAAGCCTAGTTAGCTTCTAACCAATTCATTGAGACGACCTAACAACCAATCTCAACCCTAGTTGAACCTTGTGAACCTTTCCAAACCCTAAAGGAACCCTTTGGACCAAGATCATCTTTGGCTATTACCCATTGGACGATAAATGCTAGGGAAATCTTTATCCATTGGACAATAGGCCTTCCACCTAAGTTACTTTATTAAATTTGACCAAGGTACACTTATATAGTATTATATAGGAAGATGTATATATAATAATCCAATATTATACCTTGCTCTTTTATCCATTAGTCCATAGAAGTTAGGGAAAATATCGCCCAATGGTCCATAACTTAGCCTTGTCATCAAGTACTAGACTAATTAGTTTAATAGAATTACCATGAGTCATTGTACTTATATACATACATTAAGCAAGTATAGTACTTACCATCTATATCCATTGGATAATAAAAGTTAGGAGAATTGTTACCCATTGGACAATAGGTTAGTCTTTCTACCTAGTACAAGGACTATTAGTTTAAATAGATTTACCATGAGTCATTGTACTTGTATAGATAGATTATATAAGCATAGTACTTCCCATCCATTAACCATTGGATAATAATGGTTAGGAGAACTTTGGTCCATTGGTCAATAAAGACTAGTCAAGCCATAGTACTAGGTTTTATTTAGTTAATTGATTACTAGATATGATATGTACCTAATTACTTAAAGTATTAGATATGTATATGTCATCCTAAGATTCTAAGTCCTAGAATATGGTTTAAAAGTACCACATGTGGCATTTAGACTTATTCTATTAGGAATTTTGACTTAGAAATCTAGGATAAGATCATACAGTACCTTGTCCTTTGTAGTTAGTCATCCATATATATACATATACTAATCAAGGGAGAGAGAGAGAGAGAGAATCCGAGAGGGAGGGAGAGAGAGGGAAGCCGAGAGAGAGAGAGAGAGAGAGAGAGATGGAGAATATGGAATAGATTTAGGAGTACACCAACCATTGTCCTTTCATGCTTATGTGTACATTGAGGAGAGAGAGAGAGAGAGGCCGAGAGAGTGAGAGAGGGAGAGAGAGAGAGGCCGGATGAGAGAGGGAGAGAGAGGGGTGATGTGTGCACTTGTACTCTTCCAAACCTAGTCATAGTCCTTGGCCAATCTTCCCACATCATCTTGTACCACCAAATCTAGGGTTTTCTTACTCTTTCTATCCAATTCAATCTTCTAAGTACTAGACTAGACCAAAACCCCAATAGAATAACCTAGAATTGTCCTAGATTCGAAGGAAAATCTTGTAACCTTTCCACCAATGTACTTATACATTGTACCAAAGAGAGAGAGAGAGAGAGAGAGAGAGAGAGGCCGGGAGAGAGGGAGAGAGAGATTGTGTGATGTGTGCATGTGTACTCTTGAACCTAGTCATGGTCCTTTGGCCATCATCCTACCTCATCAAAGTACCATCAAATCTAGTCATTTTATGAACCTTTGGACAACAAATGTTAGGGGAAAATTTACCTCTTGGATAATAATCCAACCTTTGGCTATAAATAGCACCCATTCCTTCCCATTTCAACTCACACCTTCATTCTACAACTTCTCTCTCTAGAAAGTTTAGTTTTCTTTCTTGTTCTTGGTGTTCTTGAAGTTCTTCCCAAGTTCTTCAAGAAACTCATCCAAGGCCGCCACTAAACCGCCACTCCACCACCCTTTCGATCCAAAAGTTTTAGTAGTATTAGTCAAGATCTAGTTTCAAGAGAAACCTTTCTCTTTCGAAGCTACCGGAAGCCATCCTTAAGAAGTTACTCCGTCCGACCGCCGACGTACCATCTTCCTTCCATAGTCGTCACTACCACCAAGAAGAACGGTAGGATTATCCTACACCTCCTAAACTCTAAGTATAGCGTATTGTATGTGTATTTTGAGGTGATTGTAGACTATTCCATACACTCAAATCCTAAGTATAGATGTTCGTGTATTTTGAGGTGATTGTAGACTATTCCATACACTCAAATCCTAAGTATAGATATTCGTGTATTTATGTAGATAGATCTTACCCCTAAATTCTAAGTATATGTAGAATTTCAATAAACATATGTTGTTTCGAACTTTTGAAAAGGTAGCATGAACTTTAAAAGAAAATGTTCGTAGTTTAACTTTAAGTATTCATATTTTGATCTTCGAATGAATATGAGCATGATTATGTGATTACTTGTCTACTTGTTGCTGATAAAGCATAAGTGGTTTACCACTCCAAAGGTGTCCGTCCATGTGGCACTATGCTTTACCTTATATGATTAGATGTTGAGCATGATGAGGTGATAAAGTGAGCATGCTATATAACATAGAGTTGAATGATCTTGCTAGTTTAGTTTCAAGATTACTATGATTACATGAAAAGTCATGCCGCGGAGTCTATGCATGATGACGAGACACAAAAACCAAGAAGAGTTAGAAACATGACACCTAGGGTGTGTTAAAGACAAGGTGTGTTTTTGAAAACCGCAATGTGGCCGGACTTGCCCGTTGTGTGGTGTGTGTGCGTGCGTAAAATATTTTTGAAACTACATAATGACTAAGAATGGGAGTCATTATGGGAGTATGGTGTGTTTTGTGTGCCAATGGGAACCCGGCGCGGCGGAACCATTGTGAGGATACTCGAGAACCCGGTGCGGCGGAATCGAGGTTGGGTGTGTGCCAATGGGAACCTGGCGCAGCGGAACCATTGTGAGGATACTCGGGAACCCGGCGCGGCGGAACCAAGGTTGGGTGTGTTAAAAATGTGATTTTCGAAATGATTTTGGAAGTGTTAATAAAGTGGAAAATTGATGACACGGTCTACGATGAGTCGCGTAGGAGAAACATAGAAAGGCATGACACCAACGTTAGAAAGATAGCGAATGTGGATGCGTAATTGCTAGCTACGTTATTGAATGAGCATGTGTAATTGTTTATATGCTTCTTGTTATAAGTTAAGGGTTAGTGGGTATGGTTTATTCTATTGAGCTTTATAAGCTCACGGAGTTACCTTTGGTGACCTTGACTTATTATATTGGTGGCGACGCCGGTATAATGGGTCAGATCTTATAGACGAACAGGGAGAGCAGTACATGTTGGAGGCTTTTGGAGCCGAAGAGCTTGCTAGGATGGAGGAAGAAGTGGAGCAATAGATAACCTTAGAGTTTTCCCATCCTTTGTGTAATAAAAACATTCTAGTAGGAGCCATGTTGTAATAATGAGCTTGACTCTTAGTCTTTTAATTCAATAAAAATGTTTGTTTAACGTACCCAAAAATGGGGGCGTTACAACTTGGTATCAGAGCTTTAGGTTCAAAACCTCGGCCATGGGTAGAATGGATAGAACCATAAGATAGATGACCATTGTACAAATGTGAATTGAGTTTAAGTTTACCGTCCCAAATTGGGTGGAATTCTGGCAAAACAATCTTCGGATTGAAGCAAGGTGTGGAACTGGGAATACCACCGAGCTGGGAATTCCCGAACAATTGGATGATGACTTAAATCAAGAAACGAATGTGGAATTGGATAAATCCAAGTTCTTTAATAGATTGCAAAACCCTGTCTTAAAACATTATTAATTGAGGTTTAAAACTTTTTCTTGTAGATAAATCACCTGAGCCGCCTAGTCGACCTATTGGCAGGAGTTCGCCAACTCAAAATCACCATAGAGATCCTGACCATTCAACTAGCAGAGAACCCCGACTTCATTGCCGCTGTACTCGCAGAAAAGCAAGATTTCGTAAGAGTGCAGCAAAATACTCCTATTCCTATGGAAACCGACCCTTGGTTTCCCGCACTGTTCCCAATCCTGTGTGCCTACTATGAGATCTTTGGTACCTTACCCCCGATGGGAAACCTTGAGGCTGGTGATCAAGAGGGAGAAGTCGATGCTGAAAAGGACACCGAAGGAGCGACTAAAGAGGAAGAATCGTTAGGTGAAGCAAACGAGACCCCAAGGACTGAAAACACCAATTAGGCATATCCCGACTACCGTTGCGGACTTGCTGTACTACAAGGCCTTGCTAGCACCCGAGAGCCTGACCCCTATACCCCACTTGGGTATATGTGACCCCGAGATCGGTGACCAGATGTATGAGTTCGTTGTGATGACACCTCTTACCTACGAGGATCAACTTATGATAGTAACACCTCAGAACGAGACCCTTGTGGAGTTAGCTGAAAAGATCCGCCAGGAAGGAGAGCGTTGGCTCGAGAGAAGGGAGAAGGAGTGGAAGGAGCAGTTGAGAGAGGACTTCGGACTTGTCCACCCCGTCAGTAGTGTAGTAGTACTAGAATAAAGATTTCGAAAGATGTAGCTACACTTGTAGTAGTCGTAGGCTAATCAAATCATGTAGTAGGAGTATGTAGGACCGTTTCAACTTGTATTAGGAAATCTTGTCTTATGTTTTATTCTGTAGTAGAACTCTATGCTTATGATGTAACCCTCCGTTTATCTATGAAAAAGTTGCTTTATTTTAAGAGTAATGTTGCGTCCCGCCTAAATTTACTGCTTCGATCTTAGGAAGAAAACCAATTTCGAATAAGAATCATTTAGTAGGCTTAAACCTCCCCCTTGCGATTTTTACTCGTAGATGGTGAATCGACGCAGTGGATTAGGATACGAAACTGGAGAATCCTCCAATGCGAACCCCAACCTAACCCAAGTCATGCAAGCACTTGTAACCGCTTTGAATGCCAACCGCCAAAACCCAAACCGCGATGACGGACCAATGACTCGAGCCCGAGCGATGAACGAATTCTGCAAACGCCGACCCCCGACTTTCAACGGCGATACCAACCCTACCGTGGCTGAAACTTGGCTGAAAGAAGTCAAGGTGATCCTGGACACCTTAGAGATCACCCGCGATGGAGATCGTGTAGCCCTAGCCTCGTACCAACTGAAGGGAGAAGCCCACTATTGGTGGGAATTGATGGAGGCAACCCATGCCATAGCCACCATGACCTTCGCTGAATTTGAAACCTTGTTTCTTGACAAATACTTCCCCACACCCATTCGCCTAGCCAAGGAACAAGAATTCATGAACCTGAAGCAGGGAACGATGACCGTTACCCAGTACACGGCCAAGTTCGAGGAGCTGTCTCGTTATGCCCCAACCGCTGTAACAACGGAGGATAAGAAGGTAAGAAGATTCGAGTGGGGGCTGACAACCGCTCGAAGGGCTGTAGTGGCACAAGCTTTTACCACCTACTCTGGTGTTGTAAAGTGTGCACTTCGGCTGTAGAGTGAGGAGGCTGATTTCAAAACCCGATGGAGGAGGGCAATAGGTAATACCGGCGGACCAATCCGAACCCAATCTACCAACAACAACCGTGGACCTTACCCTACCAAACCCTTTGCCTCGTCTCAAAACAACCAAGTTTGGAAGACTGCTGCACCAGGGCGTGGTGAACCGCAGAGGAGTGGCTAGAACAGACCCACAGTTCAGTGCTTCAATTGCCAGGCCATAGGCCATTACAAGCGTGACTGCCCTCAACCTCTGAGAGAGAGAACTGGAGGTTTTGGAGGTCAAAAGGCTCAAAACCCTAGACCAGTCGATTCTGTGAAGCAGAATCAGGGAGGCCCACTATAGCAACAAAATGGGCAAAACCAAAGCAAGCAGCCCGTGGGAACCCAGTATGGCACTGGAGGGCGCATTTTTGCACTGCAGATTGAGGAGCAAGAATCGGATCCCTCCGTGATCCAAGGTACGCTACTATTGTATAGTACATGCGTGCAAGCCTTGTTTGATTCCGGAGCATCTCATTCATTTATATCTACTGACTGCATCACTGCTCTAGCACTAGAAACAGAACCCCTTAAGACAAGTACGAAAGTAGCCTCACCATTGGGGGGAAGTATAGCTGTTAGTCTAGTGTGTAGAGGGTGCGATTTAGAAGTAGCCAATTTACGCTTAACCTGCGACCTCAGAGTGATCGACATGGCGGACTTCGACGTAATCTTGGGAATGGACTGGTTATCCACACACCGAGCAGTCATAGACTGTCATCAGAAGACGGTGACGGCATACACCCCTGACGGGACTCGTTTCCATTTTAAGGGGGATAGACAAGTGGCAAGTCCAACGACGAAGAGATCTAGGTGGCAGAATCAACTATTTGGATGGCTAGCTAGTCTCCAAATGGAAGAAACTGATAGGATAGAGATGGGATTACCACACATCGTTTGCGAGTATGCCGATGTTTTCCCTAAAGAACTTCGTGGCTTACCACCTCAGAGAGAGATAGACTTCTCTATAGAACTCCAGCCGGGAACAACACCAATCTCGATGGCACCATATCGCATGGCCCCTGCAGAGCTGAAGGAGCTCAAGACCCAATTGCAGGAGCTATTGGACAAAGGATTTATTAGGCCAAGCACGTTGCCATGGGGAGCGCCTGCACTGTTCGTGAAGAAGAAGGAAGGGACACTTCGCCTGTGCATCGACTATAGGAGGCTAAATCAAGCTACGATCAAGAACCAGTATCCATTGCCTAGGATTGATGACCTATTCGATCAATTGAGAGGGGCAACATGCTTCTCAAAAATTGATCTTCGATCGGGTTACCATCAGCTTAGGATCCGGGATAAGGACATCTCCAAAACCGCTTTCCGCACCAGATATGGACACTACGAGTTTGTAGTGATGCCATTTGGACTGACGAACGCTCCGGCAGTATTCATGTGTCTCATGAACAAGATCTTTCAACCCTACTTAGACAAGTTTGTAGTGGTGTTCGTTGATGATATCTTGATATACTCCGCCAATAAGGAGGAGCACGAGGGACACCTTCGGTTAGCACTACAGGTACTCAGAGATAACCAACTTTATGCCAAGGCAAGTAAATGCGAGTTTTGGCTAGAAGTGGTTAAGTTCTTGGGGCATGTAGTATCCAAAGATGGAATAGCCGTGGACGAAAGTAAGGTTGAAACAGTGCTAAATTGGAAGCAGCCAACCTCCGTGTTTGAAATCAGAAGTTTCCTAGGATTGGCTGGATACTACCGAAGATTTATACCAGACTTCTCGATTCTCGCCAAATCAATGACGAGACTCACTCAGAAAGGAGTGAAGCTGGATTGGAATGAAGCCTGTGAGAAATCTTTTCAGGAGCTGAAAAGGAGGCTGACCAGCGCACCGATACTCATAATCCCCGAGCGAGGCGTAGATTATACGGTCTATTGTGACGAGTCAAGGGATGGCTTGGGATACGTGCTGATGCAGAATGGAAAAGTTGTAGCCTACGGATCCCGACAGCTCAGACCACATGAGAAGAATTACCCTACTCATGACCTAGAATTGGTTGCAGTAGTATTCGCCCTCAAAACTTGGCGTTACTACTTGTGGGGAGAACAATTCGAGGTCTTTACCGACCACAAGAGCCTCAAGTACCTGTTCACTCAGAAGGAGTTGAACCTGAGGCAGCGCCGTTGGATGGAATACTTGGAAGATTACAAGTTTACGCTGCAATACCATCCTAGCAAGGCCAATGTGGTGGCTGATGCTCTGAGTCGAAAGGACAGAGCCTAGAAGGTCAAAACGGCCATTAAGGAATGGGAGATGATGGACACCCTCAACGAATTTAACCTTAGACCATCATCAGATAATGGGAACGCCCGACTTTATGCTCTTGTTGCAGAACCAGCACTACACCAAGAGATCTTACTGGCTCAAACCTCTGAACAAGATTGCGAGTTCATCCGGTACCGAATCCGAGAAGGAAAGGCGCTACCCGGATGGACGATCGAGGAGGACAAAAGTCTGAGATTCAAGGGAAAGGTATTCGTACCTAACATTGGAACCCTTCGAGAATCTGTACTCCGAGAAGCTCACCATTCAAACTTCACAGTCCACCTTGGTGGTACAAAGATGTATCATGACTTGCGAAGGACTTACTGGTGGGAAGGAATGAAGAAGGATGTAGCTCGATTTGTATCTACCTGTTTGGTGTGCCAACAAGTCAAAGCCGAACATCAGAAACCCGGAGGAGACCTTCAACCCTTGCCAATCCCGACTTGGAAGTGGGAGCACATCTCGATGGATTTCGTAACTGGACTACCCAGATCCGCCAAGAACAACACAGCAATTTGGGTAATCGTAGACCGACTCACCAAATCCGCGCATTTTCTGCCTGTTAAGATGACGGAGAACGTGGAACAGTTGAGTCTGTTATACATTCGAGAGATTGTACGACTCCATGGAGTACCTATCTCGATTGTATCCGATAGAGACCCACGGTTTGTGTCACACTTTTGGAAGGGACTGCAGAAGGCATTGGGAACAGATGTGAGACTTAGTACTGCCTTCCACCTTTCAACAGATGGTCAAACGGAGAGGACAATACAGACGTTAGAAGATATGCTGAGAGCATGCGCTTTGGATTTCTTTGGGAATTGGGAGCAACACTTACCATTGGTGGAATTTGCCTACAACAACAGTTACCAAGCAAGCATTGGGATGGCACCATACGAAGCGTTATACGGACGACCCTGTCGATCCCCAGTCTACTGGACAGATGTTGGAGAAACGGGATTGATTGGGCCTGATATAGTCCGGGATACCACGGAAAAGGTCAAGACTATCAGGCAAAGGATCCAGACCGCACAAAGCCGATAGAAGAGTTATGCGGACAAGAGAAACCGACCGTTAACCTTTGAGGTAGGAGACCATGTATTTTTAAAGATTAGACCAAAGAAGGGAATTATCAGATTTGGGAAAAAAGGAAAGTTATCCCCACGATACATCGGACCCTTCGACATCGTGGAAAAGATTGGGAAGGTTGCCTATCGTTTAGCCCTGCCCCCACAGTTAGATAGAGTGCATAACGTGTTTCACGTTTCCATGCTTCGCAAGTATCTCGAGTTACCCACTCCCGTTCTCAACTGGGAAGACGTCACCATCGAAGAAGATGCGACGTACGAGGAGGAACCAATAGAGATACAAGATCGCAGTGAGAAGATAATCTGGAACAAGACAATCAAACTAGTACGAGTCCTGTGGAAGCACTGTGGAGCTGGAGAGACCACATGGGAGAGAGAAGAGACTATGAAGGCAAATTACCCTCACCTATTCGAATCCGAGTGTACACCTAATTTTGAGGATGAAATTGTTTAAGGGGGATAGGTTGTAACAACTCCGATTTTCAGTAAATAAAAATCTCGTTGTTTATTCGATATTTCCTTAATATTCTTGAGTAACTCTAGAAATTCCCTTTCTAAATTCCTCCTAAGACCTGGAGTCGTTACTAGTAATCCGTCATGATTAGATTCTTCACTCCAGCAATAAGGTCATTTTCTAAAGACAAGCGTCTAGCATATTGAGAAGTCATAGAATCGTATTTCTTGACTAGAAATCCTACTTAGCAAGCCTAGTTAGCCTCTAACCGATTCATTGAGACGACCTAACAACCAATCTCAACCCTAGTTGAACCTTGTGAACCTTTCCAAACCCTAAAGGAACCCTTTGGACCAAGATCATCTTTGGCTATTACCCATTGGACGATAAATGCTAGGGAAATCTTTATCCATTGGACAATAGGCCTTCCACCTAAGTTACTTTATTAAATTTGACCAAGGTACACTTATATAGTATTATATAGGAAGATGTATATATAATAATCCAATATTATACCTTGCTCTTTTATCCATTGGTCCATAGAAGTTAGGGAAAATATCGCCCAATGGTCCATAACTTAGCCTTGTCATTAAGTACTAGACTAATTAGTTTAATAGAATTACCATGAGTCATTGTACTTATATACATACATTAAGCAAGTATAGTACTTACCATCTATATCCATTGGATAATACAAGTTAGGAGAATTGTTACCCATTGGATAATAGGTTTGTCTTTCTACCTAGTACAAGGACTATTAGTTTAAATAGATTTACCATGAGTCATTGTACTTGTATAGATAGATTATATAAGCATAGTACTTCCCATCCATTAACCATTGGATAATAATGGTTAGGAGAACTTTGGTCCATTAGTCAATAAAGACTAGTCAAGCCATAGTACTAGGTTTTATTTAGTTAATTGATTACTAGATATGATATGTACCTATTTACTTAAAGTATTAGATATGTATATGTCATCCTAAGATTCTAAGTCCTAGAATATGGTTTAAAAGTACCACATGTGGCATTTAGACTTATTCTATTAGGAATTTTGACTTAGAAATCTAGGATAAGATCATATAGTACCTTGTCCTTTGTAGTTAGTCATCCATATATATACATATACTAATCAAGAGAGAGAGAGAGAGAATCCGAGAGGGAGAGAGAGAGAGGGAAGCCGAGAGAGAGAGAGCTATGGAGAATATGGAATAGATTTAGGAGTACACCAACCATTGTCCTTTCATGCTTATGTGTACATTGAGGGGAGAGAGAGAGAGAGAGAGGCTGGATGAGAGAGGGAGAGAGAGGGAGTGATGTGTGCACTTGTACTCTTCCAAACCTAGTCATAGTCCTTGGCCAATCTTCCCACATCATCTTGTACCACCAAATCTAGGGTTTTCTTACTCTTTCTATCCAATTCAATCTTCTAAGTACTAGACTAGATCAAAACCCCAATAGAATAACCTAGAATTGTCCTAGATTGGAAGGAAAATCTTGTAACCTTTCCACCTATGTACTTGTAACGACCTTGATTTTTGGTAAATAAAAATTTCGTTAAATATTTGAATTTTATTTTAAACTGCTTGGATTCCATTTTAAAATTTCTTTTAAAATCCCAAAAATTAGTCGTTATTGATTCTAGACTTATAAAAAATAGTTTTCTTCATATAAAATTATTTGGTCATCTTCTAAAGACAAGCATGCTTATAAAAGCATTTGTATATTTTTCAAGTATTTGAAATAAAGTCTTAAAATTATTTTTTGACTAGAATTCCAACTTGACTAAGTAGGATTAGCTTCTAACTAATTAGTTAGCCTAACCTAAGTACCCATTGACTTAGTTACATCCTCCTAACATCCTAGAACCATTGGACAATAGGAATCATCATGAGATGCCAAAAATAAGACACATGGCTTGGAGTAATGATGACTTTTATGACAAGTTACTTTCTAGGAAAGCATGGTTCACTTTAATCATTGCACCTCTTTAGTCTTTCCTTGTTCTTTCCATATATAGGCTTATATATATATATATATGTACTTAGCCAAGGGAGAGAAAGAGAGAGAGAGAGAGAGATAAAGCCGTGAGGAGAGAGAGAGAGAGAAAGGCCGAGAGAGAGAGTGGGGAGGAGAGAGAGATGTGTGCATGTGTGTGCTTTGAGGTTTGTACACTTGCCCAAGCTACCTCTTTAGCCCTATTTAGCTTAAGTCTATTTATTGACTTGACAACTCATTCTAGTCTTTCTCAAGCATAGAATCCTAGCCCTTAATCATCCTAGATTGCTTTCAAACTAGTCTTTAATCATCCTAGAACCTAGCCTAATTACCCTAAAATTTGATGACAAGGCATGGCATGCTTAAAGGATGATTTGACAAGGCAATGAGAGAAAGGGAGGGGGAGATTTCGGCCAAGGAGGGGGAGAGAGAGAAAGTGAGCCGAGAGGGAGAGGGAGAGAGTGAGGTGGAGTGTGCTTTTGGTTCTTACACAAGCTACCTAATAGCCTTGAGCCTAAACCCCATTTGCCAACCCATCTCCTAGCCAACTTTAAACATGGGAAGACTACTCCTAGGCCTAGCTATCATTTCCCTTTGCTTGCAAGACTTACCAATCTAGGTTATAATCACCTAGAATAGCCTTTAAAGCCTTAGCAAATCCCCATAATTACCTAGACTATGGCCTAAAATGGATTGACTTAACTTTGGCTTGTTTAAAGTAGTGATTGGACAATGCAATGGAGCAAAAAGATGAGAGAAAGAGAGAGAGAGGGCTGGACGAAATTTTTGAGGGGAGGATGAGGTGTGTGCTTGAGTGTTGTACACTCCATCAAGCTACAAGCTTAGCCTTAAGCCTATTATCCACTTTCCAACCCATTTCTAGTCTTACAAAGTACAACCTAGCCTTGCAAGCCAACCCATTCTAGGACAAGACTAGACCAAAACCCTTCATGAGAATCTAGTTCATTAGCCTTAAGCCTAAAAAGATTGGACAAGACAAGTCATGGAAAGCTTGGCATGCTTTCAAGCTTGATTGGACAACACATTGGAGCATATCCATGGGGAGGAGAGAGAGAGAGAGAGAGATTTTCGGCCAAGAGAGGAGGAAGAGGAGCCAAGTCTTTGCCTATAAATAGCACCCCCTCTTGCCTTTTAACTCACACCTTCACTTCTTGCTCCAACTTCTCTCTAGAAACCATTTCTGTTTTTCCAAGACAGCCTACTGCCCTTTGTAAAACCTCAATTTTCTCCTGCTTGAAGTAGTCCTTAGAACCAACTTCCTTCGGGAAAGTTGTAGAGCGCTTCGAGATCTTCAAGTTAGACTCAATAACCGCCCTAATCGGTCAAGAAACGACAAAGATATTGACATTCGAAGTTCAGTAAAAATTCGAATTTCCAGATTTCCAGACAGCTTACTGTCTTCCCCTTTATCACCATATTTCTCCTACCTTAAGTAGTTTCTAGGATCAACTTCCTTCACGAAAGTGGTAGAGCACTTCTAGAGCTTCGATGTCAACTCAAGAACAATGGTATTCGGCCAAATATTGACCGAGTTACTGCCATCCAAAGTTCGGTCCAGATTTAAGAGTTTCACCGCCCATGGAATTTTCCAACTAGCTTATTCGGCCCCGACTAGTTTCGGATCAAGGTAGATTATCCTTACCTATTCCCTAAGTATAGTAGATTCTATATCTACTTTTCCTAAGTTTATGTAAATTATTTTGAAGTATGAGCATGTTGATTAACGAACTTTATCCTCAATAAACATATGCTGTTTTGAACTTCCTTAAAAGAAAGAAAGAACGACTTTTAGAAGATAGGAAATTATCGCTTAGTTTCAATCATAAGGATGGTGATGAGCTTGTTGTATGATTGCTTGACTACTTGTTGTTGATAAAGCATAAGTGGTTTACCACTCCAAAGGTGTCCGTCCATGTGGCACTATGCTTTAGTTGTGTGTTAAATGTTCGAATATGATTAGAATGAGCATGCTAAGTAATATAGAGTTGAATGATCTTGTTAGTTTAATTCCAAGAAGTCAATACATACTGCCGCGGAGTCTATGCATGAATACGAGACACGAAAACGAGAAAGTAGAAACATGACACCTAGGGTGTGTTAAACAAGGTGTGTTTTGAAACCGCAATGTGGCCGGACTTGCCCATTGTGTGGTGTGCGTGCGTGCGTAAAATATTTTTGAAACTACATAATGACCAATGTGGGAGTCATTATGTGAGTTGTGTGTGTGTGTGTGTGCCAATGGAAACCCGGCGCGGCGGAACCATTATGAGGGTACTCGAGAACCCGGCGCGGCGGAATCGAGGTTGGGTGTGTGGCTTGGTTATCCGTGGAGAGGAGCCAATGCAAATGTGTGCCAATGGGAACCTGGTGCAGCGGAACCATTGTGAGGATACTCGGGAACCCGGAACGGCGGAATCGAGGTTGGGTGTGTTTTAAACCCTCATGTGGCCAAACGTGGCAGCTCATTGTGTGGATAGATTTTTAAAGCAGCAATGTGACCAGACTTGCCCATTGTGTGGTGTTCGGTAGCCATTGCGTGTGTGTCACCAATGAAGCCATTGTGTGTGTCATCGGTGACACGATTTATCTATACACTCAATAGGGACCTGGCGTGGAAGCCCTTGTGTGGATTTTGAAAACCGCAATGTGGCCGGACTTGCCCATTGTGTGGTGTGTGTTATGAAAACCACAACGTGGCCGGACTTGCCCGTTGGGTGGTGTGTGTGTGCCAATGGGAACCCGGCGCGGCAGAACCATTGTGAGGACACTCGAGAACCCGACGCGGCGGAATCGAGGTTGGGTGTGTTTTAAACCCTCATGTGGCCAAACGTGGCATCTCATTATGTGGATAGATTTTGAAAGCAGCAATGTGACCAGACTTGCCCATTGTGTAGTGTTTGGTAGCCATTGTGTGTGTGACCAATGAAGCCAGACGTGACAGCTCCATCGGTGACATGATTTATCTATACACTCAATAGGGACCTGGCGTGAAAGCCCTTGTGTGGATTTTGAAAACCACGATGTGGACAGACATGGTAGCCCATCGTGTGTAATATTTGAAAACCCCAATGTGGCCGGACTTGCCCATTGTGGGGTGTGTGTTAAAATGTGATTTTCGAAATGTTGATTTGGAAATGAAAAGTAAAATGGCGACACGGTCTACGAAACGCTGCGTAGGAGAAACTTTGATATCACAGACACCAACGATAGTTAATAGAGAATGTGGATGTGTCATTGTTGATAGTTGAATAAACATATACTGCGTAGATATCATTATCTGTATGACTTGTTTTGTGTAAGTTATGGGTTAGCGGGTATAGGAGGAGCTTTCGTAGCTCACGGTGTTACCTCTGGTGATCCTGACATATTATATTGGTGGCGACGCTGGTATAATGTGTCAGACTTTGTAGATGATCAAGGGGAGCTGTATACCTTGGAAGCCCTTGGAGCAGAAGAGCTGGCTAGGATGGAGAAGCAGGCGGAGCTGTAGTTAGGAACCCTAGATTTCCTTCCCATTATGTAACGAAGGCACTCTGATGGAAATTTGATGTAATAGTGAGCCAGACTCACCTTGATTATTCAATAAAATTGCCCTTTTAACGTACCCGAATTTGGGGGCGTTACAGTACTTATACATTGTACCAAAGAGAGAGAGAGAGAGAGAGAGAGATGGCCGAGAGAGAGAGAGAGAGAGGCCGGGAGAGAGGGAGAGAGAGATTGTGTGATGTGTGCATGTGTACTCTTGAACCTAGTCATGGTCCTTTGGCCATCATCCTACCTCATCAAAGTACCATCAAATCTAGTCATTTTATGAACCTTTGGACAACAAATGTTAGGGGAAAATTTACCTCTTGGATAATAATCCAACCTTTGGCTATAAATAGCACCCATTCTTACCCATTTCAACTCACACCTTCATTCTACAACTTCTCTCTCTAGAAAGTTTAGTTTTATTGCTTGTTCTTAGTGTTCTTGCTTGTTCTTGAAGTTCTTCCCAAGTTCTTCAAGAAACTCGTCCAAGGCCGCCACTAAACCGCCACTCCACCACCCTTTCGATCCAAAAGTTTTAGTAGTATTAGTCAAGATCTAGTTTCGAGAGAAACCTTTCTCTTTAGAAGCTACCGGAAGCCGTCCTTAAGAAGTTACTCCGTCTGACCGCCGACGTACCATCTTCCTTCCATAGTCGTCACTACCGCCAAGAAGAACGGTAGGATTATCCTACACCTCCTAAACTCTAAGTATAGCGTATTGTATGCGTATTTTGAGGTGATTGTAGACTATTCCATACACTCAAATCCTAAGTATAGATATTCGTGTATTTATGTAGATAGATCTTACCCCTAAATTCTAAGTATATGTAGAATTTCAATAAACATATATTGTTTTGAACTTTTGAAAAGTTAGCATGAACTTTAAAAGAAAATGTTCGTAGTTTAACTTTAAGTATTCATATTTTGATCTTCGAATGAATATGAGCATGATTATGTGATTACTTGTCTACTTGTTATTGATAAAGCATAAGTGGTTTACCACTCCAAAGGTGTCCGTCCATGTGGCACTATGCTTTACCTTATATGATTAAATGTTGAGCATGATGAGGTGATAAAGTGAGCATGCTATATAATATAGAGTTGAATGATCTTGCTAGTTTAGTTTCAAGATTACTATGATTACATGAAAAGTCCTGCCGCGGAGTCTATGCATGATGACGAGACACAAAAACCAAGAAGAGTTAGAAACATGACACCTAGGGTGTGTTAAAGACAATGTGTGTTTTTGAAAACCGCAATGTGGCCGGACTTGCCCATTGTGTGGTGTGTATGCGTGCGTAAAATATTTTTGAAACTACATAATGACTAAGAATGGGAGTCATTATGGGAGTATGGTATGTTTTGTGTGCCAATGGGAACCCGGCGCGGCGGAACCATTGTGAGGATACTCGAGAACCCGGCGCGGCGGAATCGAGGTTGGGTGTGTGCCAATGGGAACCCGGCGCAGCGGAACCATTGTGAGGATACTCGGGAACCCGGCGTGGCGGAACCGAGGTTGGGTGTGTTAAAAATGTGATTTTCGAAATGATTTTGCAAGTGTTAATAAAGTGGAAAATTGATGACACGGTCTACGATGAGTCGTGTAGGAGAAACACAGAAGGGCATGACACCAACGTTAGAAAGATAGCGAATGTGGATGCGTAATTGCTAGCTACGTTATTGAATGAGCATGTGTAATTGTTTATATGCTTCTTGTTATAAGTTAAGGGTTAGTGGGTATGGTTTATTCTATTGAGCTTTATAAGCTCACGGTGTTACCTTTGGTGACCCTGACTTATTATATTGGTGGCGATGCCGGTATAATGGGTCAGATCTTATAGACGAACAGGGAGAGCAGTACACGTTGTAGGCTTTTGGAGCCGAAGAGCTTGCTAGGATGGAGGAAGAAGTGGAGCAATAGATAACCTTAGAGTTTTCCCATCCTTTGTGTAATAAAAACACTCTAGTAGGAGCCATGTTGTAATAATGAGCTTGACTTTTAGTCTTTTAATTCAATAAAAATGTTTTATTTTACGTACCCGAAAAAGGGGGCGTTACAAAAAATATCTGCAGGAGACAATTGTTATCGATACCATAAGAAAATGTATCGATAACACCATTGAAAAATTCCCCCGGAGCTGACTGGTATCGCTACCATTGGCAAAAGGTATCGATACCCTACAGGCTGGACAACTTGGGGACCAAAAAGGGACAAATGGTATCGATACCCTTGTTGATGTTATCGATAACATTTCTGAAATCTGCAGATTTTCAGGTAGGCTTCAGCTTCAGCAAACAGCTCCCAGCAACTTCACAGCTCCTCAGTATCTTATTTTCATTCTCTAAACTTAAGTAAAGACTACATTTTAAACCTTTCTTTTATCTTTTCTATACTTTAATTTCTTTTACCTTTTCTTTACTTCAATTAATTTAATGAAATTATGAAAGTACCCCCCATTTGAAAATAATGGCATTACCAGAATTTCAAGATTCCAATTAAATCAAAATGTCAACCCCCCACTTTTAGTGTAAAATGGAAAACTGCACATTTTTCTTAAGAGAAAAAGGCTCGAAACATGACATTGCTCTTCAAATAAAACCTTGCAACTTTGTAGTTACTCTTAGAAAAATTCAAGGATCAATTACCGCCATTTTTTATCTCACAAATTGATACTTTTCCAAAAAGCCATTTTTCCATACTTAGACAGATTTTAAGGGGCCGACAGGGTCTTCGGGTACTTGGAAGCACTTGGGCCATCCATGGCGTTGAAATGCGCCTTATTTGCACGTTTTACCTGCAAATACTAAAAATACACCTTACGTGCAATATCGCTACAAAAGCTAAATAAACGCAAGATAAAACAACATAAAACGGGACTAGTCGCACCAAATATCAACAATGTTGGGTGCTCATCAAAACCCTAGGGTTAGGGTTTGTACTTCGGGGGTTTGATCGTCGGATCGTGGCTACCTACAAGATCTCTTTGGGGGTTTGTACTTCGGGGGTTTGAGTTGTTAATTTTGGAACCCTAAGGCCTCTTTATATAGGCTCTGAGTGACATCACCCCAACCAATCACAATGCACGAATTAAGTGGGAAGTATATAATCATAAGATCTCTTCTCAGAATCTCTTTCGTAGCCCTAAAGAATCGGAGAAAGGCTATTAGGGTTTTGGTGCGTCGATCAAACGAAGATAGAACATTCCAGAATTCTGGAAAAAGAAGGATCTGGCAGCCGAGGAATGCATCTCGCGGGCAAGGAATCAATCTCTCTGGAAGAATTTCAAACACCATATTCCACAGGTGAAAAAAAGAAGTGGAGGCCGTGAGATAGATCTTGTGGCCGGCAGATGTATCTTCCTAGGATGCTGTATTTCTGTCTGAAAGGCTATTTGACTCTGAATTGGGTCCTTTAAGTGGCTAAAATTACTTACCAAAGTCCTTAGGTTTACAAGAAGTCAATCATCAATCACCGTATCTATTCATCATCGGGATGGTCCCTAAGGTGGGACTAGAAATAATCGTTAGGCCAAATTGGGGTGTCTACAGATGCCCCTCTTTGATTGACCTTGACAGGCCTCGAGGTGTGTCAAGTAAAAATCAAAGCCATAAAACAACTCAATTTGGTCGAACAACTATTCCAAGGGTTTTCAAAAAAGGTTTTTAGTTATGGTTGGGTTGGGAAGCTGCCTACGTATTCCACAAGGGAAATTCAGACCAATCGTAGTTCGGTGCAATGAAGAAAATAAAAAGCGTAGAGGGTTAAGGGAATAAGACGTACCTTCGAGCTTTTTAAAGCCGTAGTGCAATGTACCTGAACCAAGCCAGGATTTTTTTTTGCGAAAAGTAATTGAAGGAGGGTGGGGCTACCGAGGAAATTTTGCGGAGAACTCCCTCAGTATTTTGGGGTAGATCAGTACACAGCGGTTAGTCGATTGATTTTCATGACCATCCTTTGACTGAGGGAAGTTCGATTGAGTAACCTATCCTTACGAATGAGCTTGATGGAATTGATGTAATTGGGTGGAATCCAAACCATCTTCCGGAGACGATCGGACGCCGATTTGAGATATGGCGGCACGGGGCCAGTGATTGAAGCGCGGAGCCGGTTGTAGTCATAAAGGGATCAGAGCACGGAGCTTGATCAGTTGAATTTTTCCATCTTCCATCTTCGACTGTTTATGGCACAAGGCCAATGTGAATTTCTATCTTCCACTTTTCCACAATCTACGGCACAGGGCCGAAGTAAATTTTCCATCTTCTGCTACTTATGGCATAGTGCTAGAATGAGTTTTTCATTTTCCATCTTCCACAATTTACGGCACGGGGCAAGAGAATTTTTCCATCTTCCATCTTTGTGGTGCAGGGCCAGTTAATGTAGGAATGACCTGTTTCATGAGTGAGAGAGATGCAGATACACAGTATGTATATGATGATGATGAGCAAATATGACGATGCAGACTCGATGATGATTCTAGATGTGAGTGCCTATGTGCATGGCCCATGCGTGTGTGTGTTTTAAACGTAGAGCTTCTTTCAAGTTCTAGACTTGAGCATTCAGAGCGCGGAGCTCGAGCATTCGGAAGGTAGAGTCCGAGCATTCAAAGTACAGGCTTTGAACATCCGGTACACGGTGGTTGGGCATTCAAGGCGTGAAACCCGAGCATCTAAAGTTTAAAACTTTAGGCATTCAAACATAGAGCTTGAGTATTCCATCTTCCATCTTCCACAGGGTTTGATTTGTTCACTTTTCCATCTTTCACAAAGTTTATTCCATCCTTTGTCTAATATTTTGATATCCCGTCTTCTACTTGAATTTCCATCTTCCATATGGTTTTATGCTCCTTATTCCTCAAGAATTTTGATAGGTTTTCCATCTTCCATCCTCCGTCTGTTTGTTTGACCAATATTCCTTATTCCTCAGGAAATTTTGAGCTCCAGGCTCAGAGACATATTCTGACGGACTTTCATCTCCTATCTTTTACTTTCCATCTTCCACTCTTATGCTAGTGAGACTTTTGACAGCTGTTGTACTTCCGAAGTATAGTAATTGGGATACGAAGCCTGATGCAGTGGTACCAAAGATCCAAGGGCTCAGAGTTTCATAATCCTCAAAGGTCGAGTGATCGATAATTGTGAATTTGCTGCTCCAGAGAGAGCTTAAAAAGACCCAAAGTGGGTTCAACACCAATATTCCTCATGCTTGGAGATGCCCCCAAAGCCCATTTTAACCATCCTCCATTATTGGTTATGCTGGTCGTGGACCCAGAACTTCATAATTGCTTGATTGGAGACTTGAGCAAAATCTGTTATTGTTGTGGGAAATGGATCAGCGGGCCAGCAGATCGATTCAACGGCCAAGTAATTGAAGGACCGACTGAGGGAACGCAAAAAGTCAAAAAATCGATTTAAGTTAGGTTTAAACGATTTCACGGACCATCTTTACTTTCCTCTTTCTTCTCCTTCCTCTTCTCCGACCGACGAAATCGATCCCCTCTCTTCTCCCTCGTCCACCGTCGTGCTAGGGTTTGAACTTTGTGTTTGGAGGCTTTATACTTGGTAACTTGATGAACCTTGGAACCAACCCCTTCGAAGTTGAAGGAAGGGGGGTATTTATAGGAGAAGGAGGGATATAACCAGCCAAGTAATGGCTGGTTTGAATTGGTGGCTAAGTTTCCACCCTTGAGAAAGGTTGATGGGAGGTGTGTGAGAGAGAGGGGGAACACCCCCCTGCGTTGAGATCACCTCTCAGATGAATAAACAGTATTAGAGATGCCCCAAAAGTCCTGTGATCATGGCAAAATAAAAGTGATGGAGACAGGGTTGGACCAGCATGAGCGGGTCCAACAACACCTACCCTGGTCAATGGTCAAAGCTGACCGTTGACCAAAACATGGCACTTGGGCACAAAAAACTCCAACAATCATGGGTAGGTCGCATCAGGTAGGTTGAATTCCATCTGTTGGGAATTAGAACCAATCTCCTAACCAAAGACCATCCGAGATAGAGCAATAAGACTGCTAGAAGATGTGCTAACAGTTGGATCACCATAGACCAGGACGGATAGATCGTCGTTGAAAATGGATTGGACAGGACAGTCCGTCATTGAATTGGATAGGAACGACCATTGTTGATCTGGACGGGCGGATCAGTTTTCAGAATGATCGAGCCGTTGTTGAATTGGATGGGACCAACTGTCGTTGATTTGGACGGGCGGATCAGTTTTCAAAATGATCGAGCCGTTGTTGAATTGGACAGGACTGGCTGTTGTTGTAGTGGACGGGCAGATCAGTTTTCAGAATGATCAAGCCGTTGTTGAATTGGACAGGACCGGCTGTCGTTGAAGTGATCCAAGTAGCACAAGGAGTGATTACCCTTGAAAATAGCATGGATAGTGGCAAGATGGACGTAGCTGGGAGAAATCGGTGGCAAACTGAGTGATTGGGCCTTGGGCCCAAATGGACCTGCGCGCGCGGGTATATCTGTTGGGCCGTAGGTCAAAACCGGCCCAGATCCTTTTTCTTCTCCAGAACAATAGAGACCGGTCGATCGAACGGTTTTCAAAACTTCGAACTCCCGCGAGAACATCTCCCACACTTTCTTCTCCGATTCCCTTGATTTCTTCTCTCCCAAAATCATAAAACCCCTATTCCCACATCCATGGCAGACAACAACAGCAGCGGGAGTGGCGACGAAGGCGGTGACCGGCCCAGAGAAGAAGGCGAGGCCATGGGGCCTCAAGTAGATGATCCGACAGCGGCAGGGACTGCAACGAACACAAAGGGCACAAGCATAGAGGTCGTCGGCCATGCCATGCATGGCGGCGATGGCGAACAGGGCCGCATGCCTGAGGTTGGCGCTGGCAGACATCGGCGCGCGCCGACAGGTGAGGTGCGCGTGCTGGTGGGTACTGGAACTGGAGGCCCACGTGTTTAGCGACTGGGGCGGAGCCGCTTTAGGGGCATGCTACGGTTTCATGGGGGATTTCACGAGGACCAAGAAAGCGGTTGCTGGCTACTGGAGGGTGTGGGAGGTATGAATTCAAACCTGTAGTTTAAATTTAATATGCACTTGTACCTTTGACTTGTATAGCTTTGCCATGATAGAACATATCTGATGCTTTGCCTGTTTAAAACTTTGTAGTTGTGGGCTTACGAGGTGTTGAAGATGTACCCATCGAAGACCAGGTGTCCCGATTTGAGGACTCTCCCTCGTGCGCTAATCTGGGGTCAACAACATAGAGGACGAAAGAATTCAAAGGGGAGCCTCCTCACCTTCAGAGTCTACCTTGACGAGCTGTCGAGCACCCAGGTAACCCGAAACTCTGTTAATAGATTTCCCCTTGAATTGCTTTAATACTGTCGCTGATATGCTTTGCCTTGGATTTTTGACTGTGCTGCAGATAGAATGGAACCCGTGGGGTAGAGTGGTGCCAGAGCCAGAGTACATGGCACGGAGCAGGGTGGTGACAGCGAGCCGAGTGCTGTTGGAGTTGGCATTTGGGTGGCAGTGGTACTTAGGCGACCGGGTGACGCAACAGTCACTGGGCTTGCCTGAGTTCCAGGTCCCCGGTCCACTTTTGCCTTGTGCTTTGCACACAGACAGGTACACGCCTGCTGAACTGCAACGATTCATTACACTGGCGACCGACCTTGCTGCCTTCCTAAGGCCAGAGCGTGACTACGCTATTTACCGGAGGTAGTACTTGGCGGGCTGCTTGGCGTGTTGACACATAGGGCGGTGGTGAGCGAGGCCTTAGAGGCAGGGCAGAAGAGGTGAGAGGCGGGTACAAGACTGAGAGGAGAGGCATCTCGCCTGAGGGAGAGGGCCAGTTACGCGGCTGTAGCTGGTTTGCCTCAGCTTTCTTGGACACTAGCGGTGCGCAATGCGCAGGGAGAGGCCGTTACGGTTCAGTTTGAGCCAGCCAGAATAGAGCATGCACGGATCACCGGAAAGGTAAGATGTAGCTTCTGTTTGTACCATTCCTTTGCACTATACTTGAACTGTTTTTTGAATTTCCCCAATAATGTATCTCAGGTGCCAGTAGAATGGGCAGAGGAGGCTGTGCGCCTGATGCTTGCCATGAAGAAGGAGTTTCATAAGATAGCAGGCGGCACTCCTTTGCGGTTGCACAACCCACCGGCGGCGACTCCAGCTCCTACACCAGCGTCGTCGAGACCTCAGGTATAACCCCAGAAACTTGTTCAATTCTTACTTTCGATACTAGATAGGCCTGCTTTCGATACACGATATGCTTGATAGCCCTGCTCTTGATATTTGATAGATAGTTCCTGCTGTCAACATTTGAAAATATACAATATGCACAATGTATACTAAATGATTGAATGATTTGACAATGGAAGTACAGGCTAGGGCGGCTCTTAGATGCAAGATGGTACGAGGCCCTCCTCCGAAGAAGGCAACGCCGGGCACCTCTACCACTCCAGTCGCAGCACAGAGACAGACAAGTGCTTCACAACTAGTAGCTAGCATGCATAGAGCAGAGAGTGTAGCCCGCGCAGAGGAGAGGTACCAAATGAAGCTATGGGGGAGAGGTCGCGCCAGCAGGAGCCTGCTTAGAAGAGGAGAAAGGAGACAATGCCTCAGATCTTTGAGAGCGAGAGTGAGGAGGGAGAGGAGGAAGAGGACGAGGAGCGCTCGTCTTTCAATAGCGGCTCCGCCGACTCCGCCGATGATCCCAAGTACAAAAGGGATCCGAGAGAAGAAGAGGACGACGACGATGACGAGGACTTCAACAACTGAGGGCTACCACTGAGCCACATTTACTTTGCTATTTTCTTTGCTTCTGAATTGGGCTTGCGTGCCCATGTAGATAGATTAGTAGTAGTATTAGGCCTACGTGCCCCTTTTGACTTTTGGGTGGATGTGCCCTATTGATATGCTTTTTGCTGGGGCCGTTGAGCCTTGACGTACATGTTATTCCACTATTTGCTTCATGGATATTGCTTAGTAGTAAATAAAAGTTGCATTTTCCGGTTTATTAATTCTCTTTTGGGGAAAATTGATAAAAGGAAGTATAAACCAACCACTAATATCCAACTTGCATTGATGAGTGATCTGAGTTGACAAATAGATGCATATGTATGTACAAACTTGCCTAGCTCGAAAGAAAAGGAGAGAAGAGTCCTGGGATACGAGACGGACTCTTAGACACGCGGAATACAATGAAATTTTGGGCATTAACAGGCCAAAACTCACAATATCCCTAAACAAGTGAAACTGACACTTGCGTAAGGTCAAATATGTACAACGACCTGTACCAACTGACAAAATTGGGAAAAGCATCCCGACACAAGAAGTAGACTGAAAACTTGAAAAATGTCGCAAAAACGGACATAAGACGCAAAAGATGACTCATATAAGTCTCGGACTGAAACTGACACCCCTGCACAGTCACATTAGGCCCATATGACATGTGCAGTATGACTAAACTTGGCAAAAGTCCATAGAACAGGTTCCGAGACTTCAAAACTTCGATTTGAACTTGAAATGGGCCGTCGAGGGTCCAAAACCTTCGTTGAACGCGACATTTTGAATCCTATGCTTCGATACAGTCTCAAATACCCTTTATAACTTGCTTGAACCACTAAAAGTGCAAAAGAGGCCCTGGAACTAAAAATGACATCTCGGAGACAATAGGCATCAGCTACTGTATGTTGCTGTATTGTACACGCACGCACAGGTTAAAAACAAGAGGGAGCCAAACGGATACGCTCATGCATGACCGGAACCAGTGTGCACAGGTAAGGCTCTACTGCAGGTGCCTTTGTTTGACCAGTCTCCTTTTTGAGGGAAGAAGGCCTTGTCACCCCTTCAGACGGTTTGCACACGGTTTTGATCATCAGAGAGGAGTGTCCTTGCATGCAAGGTGGTAGGACACCAAGGCTTGGGTTTTAACTCCGGCACGTGAACCGAGGTTGATCTTTTGAAGTTTTTGCCTATAAATGAGAGATACTAGCAACATAGTAATCACATACCACTCCTCCCAAACTAGTGCTCTTGTAATATTTGCCATGGCAAACAATCTCCCAACCTTGATCGGTCCATGGTTAGAGGCATTTGTTGTAGGAGACTGGCAATACTTTCGGTCCCATGGTCTGGCCGCCTTCCGCTTCCTTCGAAACGTAAGGCTTCGACCCAAAATCTTGAGGGCAACCCTGCGGTTCTGGGATCCAGACGTCCACGTTTTTAGGTTCGGTGATGACGAGCTGTGCCCCACAGTGGCGGAGTTTCAGGCGTACCTCTAGAGTTTTGCTTCCAGCGTGCTCGTTGTTCTGCCGTACTGAAAGAGCATGTCCAAGCTCTTGAAATCTTGCCTCAACATTCCCAGAGGATCAGCAGAAAGCTTGCTAAATGGTGGTCAGCTCAATGTCATGCACTTAATGGAATGGTACGGTCCAGAAAGTGACACAGAAGATACCGCCGTGCAGGCCCGACGTCGGTTTGCCCTAACAATCTGCATGTTGGCCGCTTATTTGCTAGTGTCCCCAGATGGATGAGTTAGTCCCTCGTTGGTGTGCGTTGCTGCTCAGATGGGAACTCGAAGGAACGTGGTGCATATGGTTCTTGTGGAAACAATAATGGGCTAGGATTTGGTTTATACCGACTGTAGATACCCCAATTTGGCCTAACGATTATTTCAAGTCCCACCTTGGGGACCATCCCGATGATGAAATGGATACAGTGATTGCTGATTGACTTCTCGAGAACCTTAGGACTTTCGGTAAAAACTTTGAGCCACTTAGAGGACCCAACCCAGAGCCATACAGCCTTTCAGACAGAAATACAGAATCCTAGGAGAATCCATCTATCGGCCGTTACATTGATCTCATGGCCTTAAAATCATTTCTTCACCCGAGCAACCAGTTGCTTGAAAATCTCCCTAAGAGATCAATCCCTCGGCCGCAAGATCTATCCTTCGGCCGCAACATCCATTCCTCGGCCGCCAGATCCTTTGCTCGGCCACCAGATCGTCTATTTTCCAGACTCTGGAACGTTTTGTCAGACGTTTGATCCAACTACACTACCTTCCCGATGCGTTCGGGCTACGCTCAGAGATTACCACGAAGAGTTTGCAGTGCATTACAATTGCAATTGCAATCGTGCGTTTTGATTGGACGAAGTGAGTCACCAATTGCCTATATAAAGGGCCTTTGGGTTCCGAAAATACAAGAACGAAATACACCAAATTCGTATACTTCCACACCCTCTCAAGCCACGAAACTCTGCACAAATACTCTCTCAAACTCCCTCTTCAAAAGCCCTAACCTCCCGAAGGCAGCCATCAATCCGACGTTCAAACCCCGAAGTTCAAACCCTAACCCTAGGGTTTTCAAAGAAGCAATCAGTCAATCACAATCAATCCGAAGCAATCAAGCAACTGAGGGATCATGGTGGAGAGGCCCAACGGCCTTTGGTTTGATTTACTTTTTGTCTATGAATTTTAATCGTAGTGTTTTGATTATCTGCTAACTTTTCTGTCTGGTGTGAGGAAGAACACCGACCGGGACTCCGATCCCTCGGCCGGTACATAAAACAAGGAGGATCCCTCGGCCGTGACATCCATTCACCGGCCGCGGGATCCATTACCCTGGGACAGTTTTGTTTTGTTCTGTTTTCTGATGCATGCTTTAATTATCGCACTGGCTCACTTTACTTACTGTTTAAAGGCTTAATTAAACAGACTATGTGATAGAATTAAACAAAACATCTACATGTCTTCTTATGTTGAATAACTTTGGGCCAGCCTCACGGCTGGGCAGAAAGGGATGCCTAACATCTTCCCTTTACTGTACTCTTGGCTCCCGTACCCTGAATCTCTATCTATTTTCCTAGTTTTAATAAACTGGGTGGCGACTCTGTTTTGATGATAACCACTATCGTGTGGTGATGTTCCTAGCCATGGGAATGTCCACGATCTTTGGTTTATGAAGCAAGCAACCAATCGAGCAACAAACGATCAATCTGTATGGCGATGCCCCGTTTAGGAGGTGTCTATAATTTTTGGCAACTCTGCTGGGGACATGAGAGCCATAACCAGAAAGTTCAACATAAGACTAATACATGCCTTGTTTAATTCATTTATCATATGCATCGAGCGGGCAACCTTGTTGAGTTCACCTGATACCCTGGCATGACACGGGCTATGTTAGGGGTTCCAGCAAACTCCACAGTCACTCGTAACTAGTGGTATATCAAAAAGGGAATCACCCAATCACCGCCTATGATGGGCTGGCGAAATGACTGGTGCCCTTTGACAACAGAGCTCCCTGAGACTACCTAAACCTTGCATGTATTAGAAAGCCATAGAACTTATCAAACTAAGACAGGAACCTATAGGCTAGGAACTTACTTGCATTTTGCTTCCAAGTTCTTCCTCACACCATGTATCATCTGTTGTTGTAAATAACTCTTTCTGTGCAGAAGGGTTGGGATTTTCAGCCCAAATCCTGTCCCTATACAAGCCAGGTACTGACCTTCAGGTACTCTACTTTCTCAAGCAGGCACAATAGGTAGATTAAAGAAGCAACCTCAGCCAATTTTATACTCTTACAATACCTGAAGTCACACCAAACAGAAGTCTTTGCAATCATCTCATCTGTCACCTTCGCCTGTCAAGACACCCTCACCGCAATGGTCCCAATCACTTCTGGGGACTTCGCGGTCGTCTTCTCAACAAACTCGACTATCTACTCAATCTCGAGCTTCGCCAAGCAATCTCCCTACCCTCATCCCAAAAATGGCAGACAATGATGCTACTATCACCGAGCTCCGAGCCCAAATTGCCTATTTACAAGCCGAAAAAGCAGCAAGAGATGCTGAAGACAAGAAAGACGAGGAAGAAGCAGAAATTCCTCATGAAGTTACATAAAACCCTGAATTGGTCAAATAAGTCAAGGAGATCAAGCATGCTTTGGCTCGTTCACAAGGGGACCAAATTCTAGACTTCGAAGGACTCTGCCTCTTTCCAGAATCTCAGCTGCCTGAGCGGTTCAAAATGCCAAACATTGAGAAGTTCAATGGGACTGGTAACCCTACCAGCCATGTTCGCCATGTCATTAACACTCTGAAGCCTATGGGCTTAACCGATGAGCTCATCGCTCAACTGTTTCAAAGAACTCTCACTGGAAACGCCCTTGATTGGTTTCTCACTTTGGAATTTGTGCACTATTAGACTTGGCCAGAAATTGCCAACGCTTTTGTCAAGCAGTATGCATACAATGTCCAAATTGAGTTGACTACTCGAGATTTGGAGATGACCAAACAAGAATCTAATGAGGACTTTGCTACCTTTGTGGCAAGATGGAGGGAAAAGGTTGCCAAGATGAAGAACCGCCCTTCCGAGGAAGATCAAGTGAGGATAGTTGTCAAGAATCTGCAACCTAAATACCTCACCCACATTTATACTCTGGCTATCACTGATTTCAAACGCCTGCATGCCACTGGGTTACAAATCGAAGATGGAATCAAGCTGGGCCTCATTGGGAAAGAAGAAACTCCTCCACCCAGGAAAACCTTTCCAACCCGTACATCTCCTGCCTCCGTCAACACCCTTAACTCAGCCTTACCATAAGACCCTTTTCAGACTAGCTCATCAAGAAACACAAATCGCTCCCGCCGCAATTTTGACCCTCTCTATATGACTCCATCCTAAGCCTTAGCCATCCTAAGCCGCCAAGGGCATCTCAGGCTCTTGAATAATCCACCTCCTCAGCCAACTTACGGCCCAAGCTATGACGCCAATAAACAATGCGCTTACCACCAACACCCTGGACATGAGACAGACCGCTGCATGCGTCTTCGTCATGACATCCAAGATCTCATTGATAGTCGAGCTATAAAACCTCCCAAGCCCAATGTGCAAACCAATCCACTTCCCGCTCACAATAACGAACCACCGCCTCAAAACATCAATCTCATAAGCCTATCCAATAGCCCCACATATAATCCTACCCGACACATTATCCCAAACACCCAAGCCAAACCATCCCTGATCTTCTCTAAGAATGACGAGTGCTTTGCAACAAGAGGAGAACCCCACATCTATGCAATTGATGATGGGGATTGGTGGTTGGACATACGCCAAGCCCTACCAAGTGATTGGGAAGTTGGAAGAATTGAGCTTGCTGATCCTTGGGGCACCCAAGAAGAAGAAATAGGTCACCTCACCCGAAGCGGAAGAGTGTACAAACCTCCTAAACTAAGTGGGGAAAGTTCAATCTCAACACGAGTAACGGAAGATGAAGAAGAGGAGAGCCAAATGACCGAACCTGAGGAAGGCAGAGTGCTAAGACAACTGAAGAAAATCCAAGCTGATATCTCTATCTGGGGATTGCTTATGTCCTCCTACGAGCATCGCAATTCCTTCTTCAAAACTTTGGGAAAAGCTAAAGTTCCCATCGACATCACCCCCGAAGATCTGGTAGGCTTCATAATGACGTCAAAAGCTCCAAAACCGAAAATAGCTTTCACTGACAAGGATCTACCTCCTGAAGGACCTGCACACAACAAACCTCTCTACATTTCACTTAAATGTCTCATTAAATGGATCCCACTGGTCTTGGTGGATAATGGGTCTGCTTTAAACGTATGTCCTCAAATGACCCTCGACAAACTAGGGGTAGACGCTACCGACATACGCCCTTCAAGCCAAGGTGTAAGGGGCTATGACAACTCAAAGAGAAGAATGGTTGGGTGCATCACACTGCTAGTAGAAGTGGAAAAGATCAAAAGAGACGTAGAGTTCCATGTGATGGATATACCAGCCACCTTCAATCTTTTACTAGGAAGACCTTGGTTACATGACGCTGGGGCAGTGCCTTCCACTTTGCATCAGAAAGTCAAATTTGCAGTAGATGGGAGAGTCATAATCATTCTAGGGGATTCATCAATCCGAACTCATTCCGACACACCTGTCCAAGAGGTAGGGACCGAGGAAACCTTCCTTACTAGATTCAGTCTTGAAGAAGCAACTGTTGTGCAAGCCTTGATGGCTGAAAGAAGCCTCTACATAAGCACCCCTGCCATATGGATGATGAAGAAACAAAACTACTTCCCTGGATTGGGTTTAGGCAAAAGATCACAAGGCATCCCGCAAATGATTGATCCCCCTCATAATCAATACGCCTTTGGTCTTGGCTACACCCCGACAGAAGCCGAGATAGAAAAGAAGAGAAGCATGGAAAAAGCTAAAGCAAGAGGAAGCAGGATCAAAGAAGAAAGACTCATGGTCCCAAAAACACTCAACGGTTGGTTTGTAAGAGAATGAGAAGACTTCCCATTCTGCGGTTTCGCAGAAACATGGGAAGATGAAACTACCAAACAAAGGTATCCTGGAATGCAAATCTTCTTTGATCAAGAATGGACCGACAGTGATATGGAAGAAGAACCAACAAATTCATCTCCCACTCCCGAAGACTGGATCGAGGTGCTAGCTGAGTTTGACCTAAGAATTCTGTTTGGCAAAGAAGAGGGTGAAGAAGAGTATAAAACTACGAAAGGCAAGGAAAAAGGAGCCACTCCCGAGATACTGCAGTAAATCACATGACGAAAACATTACTTTCATTTCCTAAAGACAAGCTGGGACACGTTTTGGGCCCCTGTTTGGGCAATTTCTATAGCTAAATAACTTCCCATACTTGTTAAATGATTCAATCTTTAAATGCAATTGCTACGCGCTACAGTCTCTCTGCCAAAGATAAAAGGGTCTTAAGAATCTAATTCTTTATGTTGCTAACAAAAAGGAAAGGAGGGATGAACCCTGATTACTTAAGAACTAGGTTTTTGTTAGAACTTAGGAAGAAGACGCTATCTTCGTGAGAACACTTAGGATTAGCTTGCCTATTGTGAAAGTACAAATGCAGTAGGAGATTCAGAAAAAGATATCTTCATCAAATTCCTCTCCAAAATACAGAAAGCCTCTTGAGAGAAGTGCTCGATGGGTAACCTAAGGCGCCCAAACAAAAGTAAGAGCAAAGCCTGCTAGGACAAGAAAATGCGAAAACGCAGCCTAGGCAAAAGATAAGGCATTCAAAAGCTCGCTAGGGACTCAACCTCCATTAGGTAACCTAGGCAAAACTTAGAGCATGTGAAAAGAAAAATCAAGAGTGAAAATCCAATCCCAAAGGTGGTGATCTTGGAACTACGTAAAAGGCCTGATTCCCTGATTGGGATACGTAGGCAATCTCACATTGAGATACGGCCCAAACATTTGGGGAGAAGAAAACATCAATTGATTTGTACTCAACGATGGGTATATCTAACCTTGCGTATTGAGCTCGCGAAAGATAAGTTAGTCATTTTTTGGAGAATTGACAAGGACAAAAGTGCGTGAGAACCATCGCTCGTCCTTTCTGACTCAAAGGTCATCAACATAAAGAACAAGGTGTCCTAAAAACCCCAAAACATGGCAAAGAGACTGTGGAAACAGCAAAAGTAAGTAAAAGGCATGAATCGAATTCAAACGTAAGAAGGAAGGAATGCCACTTGGCTAAAACAAAAATCCAGCTTCTTTACGAAATAGAAGTAGCGGCCGAAGAATGGAATTCTCGGCCGAACAATCCATTCCTCGGCCCATGTTTTAATCTGTTACAAAATTGTTTTAACACTCATAAAGCCTTAAACCATTGCATACAAATCTGAAGTGTCTCGAGACAAAGCACAAATCATAATACCTACCACACATGCTGAAGTTGCTTCAAAAACAAAAAAAATAAAATAATATACAATATCAATTATTTGTCTTTAGAACTAACGAATACAGGAAAAAGGAAAAAGGCAAGCTACTGCCCACGACCCCTCTTAGGCGCAGGACGAAAGCGCTTAGGAACTAGGATGCTAATCCTCTCTCCTTCGCCTCCATCATTAGCTCTAGCATCTCCATCACCAGCCCTGGTACTCCCACCCTCGCTGACCCCAACACTTTGAGTAACTGACACCGTTGGCACCTGCTCCACTTCAAGCTGCAAAACATAGTTTGTGGACATTCAGGTTCACATAAAACACGGGATGGAAAAGAGAAGAAATCAAAGAATACATACTGCGACTATCCGGCTTCGCTGTCATCGAGCCAAGGCCTCTGCACTCTGGAATGCACACAACCACTCCTGGACAATGTCAGCAGGCACCTACAAAGGAAATCGTCACATACATAGCAAAAATAGGGGAAGAACACTAAAGGAAACTAAAAAGCATGGTCTACAATATTACCTATTGAACTCTGGTAGGAAGCGCGTAGAGCTGAGTAGCACACGGGGTCAGCATCAGGCATTCCTCTTCTCCATTGGCATTATGGAAAGAGATAAAGCTGGGGGCCCGTGGCCAAACAGGAGCAGTGGTCGGAACAGCGGTGGTAGGCGAAGCTAGCAAGGACGAACAGAAGGTCGAGTAGTCTCCCGCTCGAAGGAAACCTGCAGCTGGCTGTCTCTCAAGAGCAAGCAACAAACCCTCTCCGATCAAAAGATGAGTCGATCTCATGCCAACAGGATGAGGGAGAGGAACAAGCTGCAACGCCTCTAAGCGCGGAAAGTACTGGCTCGCCACCCTCTCTCCGAGGTACCAAGCTCTCGAGAATGGCCCCTCCAAAAGGAAGTGTTGGCTGTCCAAAGCTCGAGCTGAGGTCAACTCCAAAAGAGCATCATCAAGCAAAGTGGCCCACGGATCGAATCGCACCTGCAATAAGGGAAATAACATCAAAATAGCAAAATGAAGAAATCACATGCAAATCAAAGAATATGATGCAACATACCTGATCTAGTGTCAAGCGGTCCAAAACTCGCCTCCAGGCCAGTAAGTCCATAGCAGGCGATCGTGACTTCCGAACTCCTTTCAACCAACGGGCTGCCCGTGGAACAAACTTAGGCTCTCTATGCCTGGTCGGAGGAGGGAACTGCAACAAGTGCTCAAAAGCCCAGAGCTACAAACAAAGACAAAAAATAAACATGAGTTACGGAGATAAAAGCAATAAAGGAACAACACAGGAAATCGAAGTATGTACCTCAAGAATACGGTGGTGTCCACCAAGCGACAAACTAACCCCTCGGGAACAAGCACTGAGGTGCCCATATAGCGTAGCTAGAGCAGGAGTTCCCCAATCGAACTCTGCTATGGTCTCCAGGTGCACCAAGGCAGCCAAAAACTGGACGTGCACCGAGTTTTCCTTGTTGCAGAACAAGGTTTGGCCGAGAAGATATAGGAGAAAAGTCCTCACCAATTGCTGCATCGATACCTCAGACTCGATGCCTACATGATCAAACTGTTCCCGAAGCCAAGAATAGGTAATATGGCCGCTCTCCGATACAACGGGGGTCTTCCCCAAAAGAAATTCAAAGGCACCCTCTCGCTCATGAATCCGTGGGTCGATCGGAAGAGGATCACTACCAACTCTCAGACCAGTAAGTAAAGCAAAATCACCTGGAGTGATCATCATCTCCCCAGCCTCCGGAAGATGGAAAGTGTTGGTGGTGTCCCACCACCGCTCCACCAATGCCGTGGTCAATCCCAACTCTGCTTTCGGAAGATGGAAACCAAGTATCAAAGGCTTAAAGCCAGCCAAAGCAACTTCACCCTTGGCACCCTTGGGAAGCCTCTCATACCACTCGAACACCTGAGGACTGCTTCCCCACACACGCAATTTCTCATTCACCTGCAAAATACGAAGAAAACTCATTACAATAGCAAAAACGCCTAAACAGGGGGCAATTATTGAGAACTCAATTTCAACTTCAAAATATCGATTACTACATAAATTCTAATGCAAAACAAAATTATTGGCAGGAAGAAATCTGCCTTCCGGTTGGTAAAACCGAAATGCTGCTCCAGTTCCCTATGCAAGACCTCAGGCGGAGCATTGCTAAGAGGAGGGCGATATCGCAATGAACCATCACGTTCGACGATATGAACCAGCGGGGCGTGTATGTGGCAGCGTCAAACGGCGGCAAAGCATCATCGCCCACATCGGAAGGAATCTCGAATTCGGCATTAGGAGGGTTCGGTTGCGAAGAACTCCCCCCGACAACCGGTGTAGGCCGACTCGAACGAAGAATACGGGTATTCGATACCCCTCTGAGAACATCGGCCTCAACAGCTGGGGCCTTGCCTGTATCCCTCCTTGCAACAGTAGAGGATGAAGGGAGGTCAGACGGTGGAGGAGGCGGTGGCGAAGCCATGACAGCCAAGAAAACAAAACAACGGTCGGGACCACGGGGACAAGGGGACGACGGTAACCGGAGAGAGAGGGACGGAGGAGATCGCTCAGACGACAGAGGAAGAGGAGAGGAAGATGAACAAGATAACCCGTGAAATCGATTAAGTTTAACTTAAATCGATCTCCTGATTTTTAACTTTTCCACCGCCGAAACATCGATTCCTCGGCTGAAACATCTTTTACTCGGCCGAGAGATCGATCTCCTGGCCCCCCTAATCCATTCCCCTCAGCAAGATCAGATTTTGCTCAGTGCACTAAAACTCAAGTCATTATGGACTTTTGAGTCTTCAACTGACAAAGTAGCCTTGGGGGCACTCCCGAGCCAATACAACGTGATCAGAACTAGCCTTGGGGGCATATCCAAGCATAAGGAAGCTCTCTCTCCACAAACTGCTGGCCGAAGCTCTTACTATAGCAAATCAAGACACTCAGCAGCTCTGCTATTCATCACTATAAAACAACTCAGCAGCTCTGTGCCCATATTCACCCACATCCATCAACTCACTCAGCGGCTCTAAGCCCAATCACCTCAGCGGCTCAAAGCCCATCTCAAGGTATTCAGCGGCTCCAAGCCCACTATCTCAACTGGCTCTAAGCCGTAATGACTATCTCAGCGGCTCTACGCCCTCGCCTATCAATTCAGCGGCTCCACGCCCATTATCTCAACTGGCTCGAAGCCATAACAACTATCTCAAAAGGCTCCACGCCGCCCCAACAATCAAGACATCATCAACTCTCAAGCTCTACGCTTGAATGCTCAAAATCTAACATTTTGAATGCTCGAAGCTCTTCGAATGCCCAACCACTGTGTACTGGATGCTCAAGTTCTACACTTGAATGCTCAAGCTCTACGCTTGGATGCCCAACCACCACGTATTGGATGCTCAAAACCTGTACCTTGAATGCTCGGATTCTGCCGTCCGAATGCTCGAGCTCTACGCTCTGAATGCTCAAGTCCGAAACTTGAAAGAAGCTCTACGCTTATATCAAACACACACGCACGGGCCCGTGCACATTTGCATCAATTGCATCCCCATTATCACATCGAGTCTGCATCATCATATCTGTTCACATCTAACAACCATCATCACATATATACACTCTGCATATCTCTCATGAAGTAGGTTAACCCTGCAATCAACCGGCTCTACGCCTCGATTTTATTGATCGGTCCAGCGCCTCGATCCTTTGGCTCTATGCCAAAAACTTATGATGAGAAAGCTCCGTGCACAGACCATCAGAATGCAACCAGCTCTACGCTTCGGTTCAAATCACGTCAAGCTCTAAGCTCCGACACCTCAGGCTTTCGCCTTATGATCAATACCAGCTCCGTGCTTCGGTTCTATCAAGCTCAAAGCTCCAATCTCCTCAGGCCCTCGCCTCATGACCACAGCAGGCTCTACGCCTCAATTTTATCAACTTAGGCTCTCGCCTTGTGACTACAACCGGCTCCGCACCTCGGTTCCATCACGTCAGAAACCATCGCTCTCCAGGCTCTCGCCTTATGACTACAACCGGCTCTGTGCCTCGGTTCCCTCATCCCCAAAAGCTTCGTGCTCTAGTTATTGGCCTTGCGTCCCCCATATCTCAAAAATGGCGTCCGATTCATCCCCAATAGATGGCTTGGATTCCACCCCAATCACATCAATTCCTTCCAGCTCATTCGCAAGGATAGGCTACCCTACCGAGCTCCCCTAAGTCAAAGTAAGGATGATCAAGAAAAGCAAACGCACATGCCGTGTACTGATCTACCCCAAAATACTAAGGATGCTCTCCGCAAAAAATTCACCCGGCAGCCCCGCGCTCCTTCAACTATCTTTCGCCAAAACCCTGGCTCAGTCTAGGTACATCACTACGACTTTTTAAGCCCGAAGGTACGTCTTCTGTTTTTAACCCTCCAAACTTTTTCTTTTTCTTTATTGCCCGCCCGAACTACGGTTGGTCTGAATTTCCCTTGTGGAATACGTAGGCAGCCTCCCGGCCCGACCATAACAAAACCTTTTTCGAAAACCCCTTGGAATAGTGGTTGGACCAAATTGAGTTGCTTTTACAGCTTTGACTCTTACTCAAACATGTCTCGCGATCCGTCTGAGCTCAGTCAAAGAGGGGCATCTGTAGACACCCCAATTTGGCCTAACGATTATTTCAAGTCCCACCTTGGGGACCATCCCGATGATGAAATGGATACAGTGATTGCTGATTGACTTCTCGAGAAACTTAGGACTTTCGGTAAGAACTTTGAGCCACTTAGAGGACCCAACCCAGAGCCATACAGCCTTTCAGACAGAAATACAGAATCCTAGGAGAATCCATCTGTCGGCCGTTACATTGATCTCATGGCCTTAAAATCATTTCTTCACCCGAGCAACCAGTTGCTTGAAAATCTCCCTGAGAGATCAATCTCTCGGCCTCAAGATCTATACTTCGGCCGCAACATCCATTCCTCGGCCGCCAGATCCTTTGCTTGACCGCCAGATCGTCTATTTTCCAGACTCTGGAACGTTCTGTCAGAGGTTTGATCTAACTACACTACCTTCCCGATGCGTTCGGGCTATGCTCAGAGATTACCATGAAGAGTTTGCATTGCATTACAATTGCAATTGCAATCGTGCGTTTTGATTGGACGGAGTGAGTCACCAATTGCCTATATAAAGGGTCTTTGGGTTCCAAAAATACAAGAACAAAATACACCAAATACGTATACTTCCACACCCTCTCAAGCCACGAAACTCTGCACAAATACTCTCTCAAACTCCCTCTTCAAAAGCCCTAACCTCCCGAAGGCAGCCATCAATCCGACGATCAAACCCCGAAGTTCAAACCCTAACCCTAGGGTTTTCAAAGAAGCAATCAGTCAATCACAATCAATCCGAAGCAATCAAGCAACTGAGGGATCAAGGTGGTGAGGCCCAACGGCCTCTGGTTTGATTTACTTTCTGTCTATGAATCTTAATCGTAGCGTTTTGATTATCTGCTAACTTTTCTGTCTGGTGTGAGAAAGAACATCGACCGGGGCTCCGATCCCTCGGCCGGTACATAAAACCAGGAGGATCCCTCGGTCGTGACATCCATTCACCGGCCGCTGGATCCATTACCCTGGGGCTGTTTTGTTTTGTTCTGTTTTATGATGCATGCTTTAATTATCGCACTGGCTCACTTTACTTACTGTTTAAAGGCTTAATTAAACAGACTATGTGTTAGAATTAAACAAAACATCTACATGTCTTATGTTGAATAACTATGGGCCAGCCTCACAGCTGGGCAGAAAGGGATGCCTAACACCTTCCCCTTACTGTACTCTTGGCTCCTGTACCCAGAATCTCTATCTGTTTTCCTAGTTTTAATAAACTGGGTGGCGACTCTGTTTTGATGATAACCACTATCGTGTGGCGATGTTCCTAGCCATGGGAATGTCCACGATCTTTGGTTTATGAAGCAAGCAACCAATCGAGCAACAAACGATCAATCTGTATGGCGATACCCCGTTTGGGAGGTGTCTACACCGGCCAAACAAACACATTCAGCTGTAGCCAACTCTTGCTTCAAGTAAACTCTCACTCAGCTCAACTTTTTCCGATTTTCACATGTTATCATTTTACCTCGACACTCGGCTAAGGCTATATCGGAGCTTCTTACTTGTTTTTTCACTCAAGTTTTATATGGCTCCTTACTTGTCTTTTCGCTCATGTAGCTATGGCTTTCCGACAAACTTGGGTTGCTCGCGGCCCCTAAGCTAAACTTGAACACACTGCCTGGTCGAATCCATCAGCGGGGAATGTTATACCCAGAGGCGTCCATGAATGAATGGTACACATTCATGAACGAGATGTTGCCAAATGAGATCGTTTGGAGGTACGAATGGTTGAACCTTCAGGATATGGCTACCAGTTCTGTAGGCTTTGAGAGGATGGTAATTGCTAGGCTGACCAGTTTCACGTTCTACATTCCGGGGTGTGTCCTTCGCCAGCTGGGCATAAGTCAGGGGCTGCACCGGGCCGGGGTTGAGGCCTTTCACATTCCTGTCTTCAACGTCCGAAATCTCCTCGGGTATGAACACAACTGGAGTCTAAGGCGACTTGGCGGAGCAGATCCGGATTTCAACACCGAGCTCCAACGCCGCTACAAAGCATGACTGAGAAGGGAAATCGCAGGAAGGCAAAACATTGACTGACTCCTGACAAGACTTCGCTGACCTAGAATAAACTGTGAGCCCGCTGGGGCCTTTAGCATTTCATTCTATTTTTCATGCTTAACTGTGTAGACAACCCAATCTGGGTCTCCCAATTGTTTTACTTTGTTTTACGATTTTCTTGTTTCCCCGATGATGAAATTGGATCAAACGAGCTTGGATTGGGAATGGATTGAGTTTGGAGTGCTTAGAACCCCGCTTAAACCTTTTGAACCCTTCTGAACCTTCAATCAAACCCTAGGGTCAGATTTGACCGTCGCGCGATTCTTCATGTTCCTCGCGCGATACTCAGCTTACCAGGTGTGGTCAAAGTCAAACTGTTGATTGTTGACCCTCGCGCGATGGTTCCGAACCATCGCGCGACTGTTCTCTCCTGTCACTATCACACAATCCAGCTGGATTTGTGATGATTGGGTGTCACATGGGTCCCTATGGGCTGGAACCCCGTTTTCCTCAGCTGAACAGAGTTCTGGCAGGTCTCACCCTCACAACCACTCCCACTCACCTTGTTGGCTAGTTTATCCACCAAGTTGTGACCAGCCTTGTTGGCTGGTTGCAAAGCCATGTTTTGCCACCACCTAGCCCACTCACTTCCCCTATAAATAGCCCCATTGGTCTTCCATGTTAAGGGTTCCAAAAAAAAGGTTAAGAAGGTTAATTACCACTCACAAGGCAATTAACACTCTAGCACAAAGTTACTAACCCAAACCACTTCCTAGTCTTCCAATCAAGTGTTCAACACACACACTTGGTCAAAAGGCTTCACCAATCAATCCAATCCATTTCCAAACCCTTTCCAAGCAAAGGTATAACATTTAGCATGTTTCTGTTTTGATCCCTGAGGGGGGCTGACAGGGCCAAGACTGGTAATTAATACCATGTCCTGGTCCTAAAGCCAGCAGAGTTACAAGAATCCGTGGCAGCTAAACCCTCGCGCGATGGTCCACAACACTCGCGCGACACTTGTGTCAGCAAGAGAATGGTCCTCGTGGGGAAGGGAGGCTAGCCATTTACTATTTTTGCAATATTAGCATGCCTGTTGAGCTTCATTTTCAAATATTGATCACTGTTATGCATGCAAAACAAAATACAGTGGCTTAGTTAT
Organism: Rhododendron griersonianum; assembly: GCA_018127125.1. NCBI lineage: Eukaryota > Viridiplantae > Streptophyta > Magnoliopsida > Ericales > Ericaceae > Rhododendron > Rhododendron griersonianum. The sequence continues at coordinate 37,686,862 of CM030788.1, read as the reverse complement.
TCGTCTTAGATAGTTTGGAATGCCTTTGGGTGATCCTTGAACCTGTCTCAGGACCCCAAACATGCAAAGCAATTCCTGGAAGTCCAGTCAGGATTGTCGCGCGAGACTCACTCTCTGTCACGCGATGGTTCTGTGAACCCCAGGAATGGCCCTTGCATGGGCAACCAGGCCCTTGGCCTCCTTTTATCCCCCCACTGTTTAGGGGCTGTGTTTCCTTTTATTCAGTTCCATTTTCAAGCTGTTTGTAATAATTAGTATTTTACAGTTCCTTGATAAACTGCTTGGTTTGCCTCCTGGGTGTGCACTGGTCCTTCCAGAGCCCAGAAGGGGATGAAATTGGAACTGTGGTGAGATGATAACACTCGCGCGAGGGTTTGAGTGTCTCGCGCGATGGTTCTCTTGCATGCAGATTTGTTCATGCATGCAAGTTGGCCATCGTGCAGGGCAAATCCATCCCGAGCCTGGTCTTGGCATCTGATCGCTGTTTTAGGTTTCATCCCATTTATTACTCGTCATGCCATCCATCCATGCTATTATTTGATCACATCCTGCAAATTGTTACAGTTTTAATCCCCGATTAACTGTTCCCCCGCTCTAATTGGCTAAAATTAATTAAAAGAAGAAGAATCACAAAAGTTTTCATAAAAATGCCTAAGTAGAGACGGATCTCCGGATTGGGCGAGAGGGGTGCCTTAAAACCCTTCCCCTCTTGTAACCTGGCTCCCGAACCCAGATGTGGTTATGACGGACTGGTTTCCTTAACTTTTTCAAACAAACAGCGCGACAGGTGCTTCGAAATACGGTTCCTTGAGTGTCGGACCCTCAAAAACTCAAGTAGTGACTCTGTATTTTTTAGCGCTTGCCACCTGCGCTCGCACTCCCTCGATTTCCAAAAAAGGGCCGCAACGGCGAAAAGGAACGAAATCCTTTTTACGAGGGCATGCTGCCCACAGTGGCGACTCTGCTGGGGATTAATCGAACCAATATTAATTCATACTTAGAGTTTAATACGCTTGGGAACAATCCCTTAAAAGCCTGTCAAAATGGTTAGCTTCGCGCTGCCGAAGGTTGGGATGGTGATTTAACAGGACCTCATGTCCGGCCATTCTAATCTGGGGCTTTTCCGATTGTTCGCTCGCGTAGTTTCTTCTTAAGATGGACTAAATAAAGTGAGCCAAATTTGAAAAGGCATTTTTTCGATTTTGTGATTCTTCTTCTTTTTATCAAATTTTAGCATCTCATTTGCATCGATGTGGGATAAGCCTCGTTGGATCGTTTTGGCAATCCGGCACGGTTTACCGGAGCCCGAGGACCCCGAATGACCGACAACCTGACGATGATGGGTCATGCTACCGTTCGACTGTTACTCTGCGAATACGTGGGTAACGGGAGGTATATCTGTGGCCCTAGTCCGAGGAACCTGTTACGAACCAAAATCGGCCTTTTGCATATACAAAGCATTAGAACTCTCCAAACTAGGACAGGTACCTACAGGTTAGGATCTACTTGCATCTAACCCTGTAAATGCCTATGTGTTACTGCTTTTCTTATCGTATGAACTGTGCATACATCTCGTTCAGCATAGAAGCATGTCTAGGATGGCTCCTAGGTTCTCGATCTATTCCGAGTCTGTCTTTAGGCTTAGTAGGACACTGTCATTGGCCCGATGAGGAGTCGTACATCTCAATGGTGCGTGTTATGATCTTTTAAGTCCTTTTACGGTGGGACTTTAGGAAATCAGAAGCTTTTCTACACCTTTGCCCGCGTACCTGTTTAGGGTTTCAAACAAAAAACGGCGAACCATAGAGTAAAATGCCATGATGCTTACACCAAGGTAACAAGTGCCTCGTCACTTACACCGCCCGGCTAATAGCACAGTGCTGCTCACGCCAATCTGGTTATGGCATCATAATATTCATACCGAGTTGTTCTCGCTTCAGAAACTTGAAACCCCGAACATCGAAATGGACAAAGGTTTAGACTCCTTTTGACATCCTTCTGGATCGCTCGTTGCAAACAAGGATACATCTTCGAAAAGAATTCTGAGGGCCTTAAACAGTGTCTGAAGCGTCGTGAGACAGACTTGTCTTCTGGTTCTAGAGTCTAGGGTGACACTGACGACGTTGGCTGCATCCGCTTTGGTCTTTTATTTAGATTAAAGTTACTGCAGGACCCTTATTAAACCTCCTTTTGCCTTGCAAGCAAAGATCTGAATCATTGCACCGCCGAGGAAAGTATCGAGGCCAGTTGCCAAACCCGCTTGGGAACGTCTGCATCTGAATCCGTTTCAAAGGCTTGTCAGGTCACAATCCCAGTCAGTCGCCACGGAAGCCTCTCTACACACTCTGTTGACGGCTCTACAGTCAGATTCTCAGGCAGGTTCACCACCGGTCTTACAGGAAGGGCGTCCAACTACCCCATCATCCGCATCAAGCAACTCCGAACCTCCTGTCACGATGGAACAGCCACAGCCACAGCCAGAACCTCTTACCTTGGAGACCATGCTCATGAACCTTCAGGACAGCATCACCGCCATGCAACAAAGGGCAGCTCAGACAGATGCTAACATTGCCCGCCTGAATGACCTTATCCACACTCGCCTTCCACCCCTTCTCGAGGAAGAAGGTGAGGACGATGAGTCTGACCAGGAGCAACCCATTTTGGTTCCAGATCTGCTTCACGAAGGACGTCTCATGGTGCTGAACCCAAGGGAAGGCCGCAGGCCCGCTGCAAATCTTGCAGGTGGTAGACTGCCTCCAAACCAGAAGGACCAGCTCAGAATCCGGATGTGGCCGCACTCATGGCCAAGATGGCCAAGCTGGAGGAATCCATTGCTAAGACAGAAAAGATCAGTGCCGGAGGGATCGACCTGGATCGCCTTTGCCTGTATCCCAATGCCAGACTTCCTGAAAAGTTCAAAATGCCGGACTTGGCTAAGTTCAATGGGAGCGGTGACCCCAGGACTCATCTCTACAGCTACCATGCCGCTATGAAACTCCTTTCTGTCGAGCCGGAGGCCATGTCGCAGCTTTTTCCTCAGACCCTTTCCGGCCCTGCTTTCCATTGGTTTTTGTCACTCGACATTGCCAAAAGAAGGACTTGGGAGGACATTGGGACTGCGTTTATTTCGCAGTACAACTACAACTCCCAGCTGAAGATGACTACCCGGGAACTTGAATCCACCAAGATGGAAGCTAAAGAGTCCTTTGCGGACTTCGTCAAAGGTGGAGAGCTAAAGCCGCACAGATGACTGATCGCCCGAGTGAGAAGGATCAGCTCTGCATCATCTCCCGCAATCTCCAACCGGACTATGCTAGGCATCTGGTCCTGGCTCAGGCATCTGCCAACTTTGAAACCTTCTTCGACTCTGGCCTGGCCATCGAAGATGCTCTGCAGAGTGGGATTCTATCAAAGGGGGAATCCTCACACGCCACAAAGTCGAAGCCTCGGGCTTATTCTGGGAATGCCAATGCGCTGTTCGGAACGGGAACTTACTCCAACACAGCAACCAGCGGTTCCAATGCCACCTCCTCTAGCACTGCTAATCACATTGCGGATGTCAATCAAGTCCAGACTCCGCAGAATAACCGGCCTCGGAACCAACCCCGCAGCTTTTCCGCTATCGAGGCACCTCTATCCTCAGTCTTGGAAAAGTTAGTCAAATCAGGACATCTCAAGCCCCTGGATCCAACTCCTCTACCCAAGAACCCCTCACCTGGCTTTAAAGCCAACCTTTACTGTGCTTACCATCAAGGAGCGGGGCATCTCGTTGACTCCTGCTTTCGCCTTCGTCATGCAATCCAGGATCTCTGACGATGGCATGCTGGAAACCCCTCCGCCACCTCAGAAACCCAATGTCATTGCCAACTCTCTCCCCAAGCACAACGCTGTACCACATATCAGCCAAATATCTCTCAGCTCCACTTATATCAACCCCAGCTCCACCATATTCAACCCCACTGACTATATAGCCTCAACTGATCAACCCAGGCCCATCATATCTTTCCCGCTCGAATCGTCCACCGAGATTTCTTATATACATGTGGTTGAAGGCCAGGTTGTTGACACTGATGCGCCTTCAGAACCTTTACAAGCTGGTTCACCTGTCTCCGATGAATCTGTCAGCTCTCTCTTCCATCAATCAATCCCTGCTGTACAGATCAATTCTGCATCGTCGCTTGATAGCCCGTACGCAACCATCGCTGGCCTGTTTCCTGATCCCTACCAACCTTGGGTGCCTCCCTCAGATAGCAACATGCAAGCTACTGGCTGGGCCATAGCAGACAATTGAGACTACGCCATTCCTCTGATCAACGAGTGATCAAGCTTTGAAGCGGACGGGATTCCTCCACAACCCAAAAATATCCCGTTTGATCAAGCCTGGTATGATGGCTGGTTGGCTAGTTATGAAGCGGCCATGCTCGATCCTCTGGATGGCTTCTCCTTATACATGCTGTTCAACCCGATTGAGCCTCCAGTCCTCGAAGAAGAGTATTATTGGGATCCTGAGCCAACTTGGAATGCTCCCATGGACATTGACCCTAACCCCCTTCAAGGCTATGCTATACCGGACTACATGCTTCACTACGCAGAGGACGAACTTGTCCAGGAAGATCCACGGGTTCTGGGAGACCACGTTTCCCTCTTTAGTTCGGTCTTTGATTCAGTTTGTGATACTGATCCCGACGCTGACTGTGACCCCTGTTCCTACATCGTCGATGAGGAAAATCCGCGCCCTCAGGTGCCTTTCCCCAACAACAGGGACTGCAGTATCATGGTTACGGACCTCGTTCCGCCTGCCAATCTTTGGGAAGTTGATGACATAGTGGATGTCCAGGTTGGGAATGAAGTCTGGGCAGTCAATCGTTCCCTGGCTGACACTGGTCTTTGGGATGTTCCCTTTATTGCAAATCCGGAGCCTGTTGCTGAAGTGGCTGCTGTGAAAGACTTGAACTTCTGGGACTCCTTGCTGATTGAAGATCTGGCTGAGGATCTGGACTTAGACATGGAAGTACCCGTCTCTGCACCAACTACTGACAGAGGAAAGCGCAAATTGGGAGATGTTCCTGCTAACCTCTAGGATGTGAATGAAGACCCTCAAGTCGTGCCCTCTTTGGGGAACGTTCACAATGTTACAAGGAGTGGGCGGATTTTTCAGCCTGCTAATCTGCAGGCCGGGAGTTCTTCCAATCCTTCTAACCAAAGGAACGAACCTGTTTCTTTCCCAAGGTCTGCACCTCTTGAGGTATCAGCTGGCAATCCGATTCCTGACTTGGTTTAGCAGCAACTTGAGCGGATTCCCGCCGCAATTTCTATCTGGGGACTGATCTGTTCGTCCAAGGAGCATCGCCAGAGGCTGTGTCACGCCCTATCCCGCCTTGAAGTCCAGGCCAACGTCACGCCAGAGGCAATGATATCTCTCATCCTCCCTCCGACCTCCAAGCATACAGTGATCTTCACGGACAAGGATCTGCTAGTCGAAGGAGTCGACCACAACCGCCCTTTGCACATCACCGTCAAGTGTCGAGGATTCTGGGTCCCGACTGTTCTTATTGACAACGGCTCGGCAATCAATGTCTGCCCTCTGAGGGTCGCCTATCGTTTAGGACTCACCAAAAAGGATCTTGCACCTTCCAACCTGGCTGTCAAGGCATATGACGGCACCCGTCGTGTAGTCGAGGGTATTTTAAAGCTCAAACTCGATGCTGAGGGTTTTGAGATGGATGTGGAATTTCATGTCGTGGACATTCCCGCGACTTTCAATCTTCTGTTGGGCAGGCCATGGCTTCATCGATCCGACATCATGGCTGTGCCATCTACTCTCCACCAAAAGGTTATCCTGGGGCTACCTGCCGGTACTTTAACCATCTGCGGGGATTCTGGCATCCGCCCGCTCAAGGAGGATGGGACTCTTGTTTTGGGAATTCAACACGGCGAGGAAGACATCGACCTTGGGGGTTTCTCTTTTGATACTTCAGGCACTGTGATGGCCATCAACGTGGACGGGAACTTCCTCATAAGCTCGGTTGCGCTGGACATTATGAGGAGGATGTCTTATTTTCTGGGCGTTGGTTTAGGTTCTCGCCGTCAAGGGGTCCCGGAGTTCCCTACTTTTCCTTTCAACGAGGGCCGCTTTGGTTTGGGGTATATTGCCTCTGCCAAAGATGCCAAGCGGAGGAAATATATGGGAAAACCTCGGACCCTCTGCGGTGGTCCCAAATTTGTACGTGAGGTGGGAAATCCGCTTACACTGGCAGGCTGAGCCCTTTATTCATTCCGAAACTGGGGAGCTGCTGCCTGGGTTTGAGATTTTCGCTGATGACACCTGGTCAAGCAGTGATGATGAGCCAGCAAGGGAAGAATTCAAGAGGAAGCTTAATCAGGTGAAGATCAAGACTGACTGGCTGGGATCTATCAATCAGGGAAATTTGGAGCTGCTGTTCCAGGAATTCTCCCAAGTGGGTTTGGCTGGGGAAGCTGAAGAGGCCGAAGTGCTCATGCTCGGGCCCGACGCCCTCGAGGATCCCACCTCTCTCATTGTGAAAGCCAAGGGCTCTCTAAATAACTGCATTTTTAAGCCACGCCTGACTTGCATTGACGACACTTCTGAGTCTGAGTCTGAGTCAGAGTCTGTTCCATCCTCTAAGTCTAGCTCTGAGTCGGAGTTTGTGCCTCTGGGCCCTCCACGTCGTAGCTTTTATTTCGAGTTTGACTCTCTTGTACTTGGCGACCCTTCAGGGGCTTGTGAAATAAACGAGGCATCTTCTGACTATTTCAATGATCTTTATATAAACTGTGTCGACCCTGACGATGAGGGAATAGATTTCGATGGGGACATTCCCAAGGAAATCCGTGCCTTCATCGAAAGGGAGGACGAAAGGCGTGCTCAGCCATTAAAAGAAGAAATAGTTTCTATAAATTTGAAAGATGAAAACGATCCCCGAATGGTCCAAGTGGGCTCCACACTTTCGCCAGAGGAGCATCGCGATTTCAAAGAGCTGCTCACCGAATTCAGTGACGTTTTCGCATGGTCTCATCGAGATATGCCCGGAATCGATCCCGAGATTGTGGAGCATCGCATTCCTTTGTTTCCAGATGCCAAGCCTGTGAAGCAGAAACTCCGACGGATGAGGCCGGATTGGGTTCAGAAGATTAAGGAGGAGGTTACTAAGCAGATTGACGCTGGCTTTCTCATGGTCTCTCAGTATCCTACATGGGTGGCTAACATTGTCCCTATTCCTAAGAAAAATGGCCAAGTTCGAGTTTGCGTTGATTTTCGGGACTTGAACAAAGCGAGCCCCAAAGACGATTTTCCCCTGCCACACATCGATGTGCTTGTGGACAATACTGCGGGGCACGCTTTGCTCTCGTTCATGGATGGCTTCTCTGGCTACAACCAAATTCTCATGGCACCTGAGGACCGTGAGAAAACCACGTTCATTACCGAATGGGGGACTTATTGCTATCTTGTCATGCCTTTCGACTTGAAAAACGCCGGGCCCACCTATCAGCGAGCCGCTGCTACCATTCTGCATGACATGATGCACAAAGAAGTCGAGGTCTACGTTGATGACATGATCGCCAAATCCAAAACTCGAGAAGACCATGTTCCTGTGCTTAGGAAGTTCTTTGAGAGGTTACAAAAGTTTCGTATGCGTCTAAATCCTCAGAAATGCACCTTTGGGGTTACAGCCGGTAAGATGCTCGGTTTCATGATCACTTCTCGTGGAATTGAGGTCGACCCCTCAAAAATCAAAGCGGTCCTTGATATGAAGCCACCAGATTCTGAAAAGGGGGTGCGAAGCTTTTTGGGAAAGGTACAGTTCATCAGCAGATTCATCGCCAAGTTGACTCTAACTTGCGAGCCGATGTTTCGTCTATTGAAGAAGAATACTCCGTTTGTTTGGACAGACAAGTGTCAGGCGGCTTTCACCTCCATTCAAACCTACCTGCAGAACCCTCCGGTTTTAATGCCACCAGTGCCAGGGAAACCCTTGATACTTTACTTGTCTGTAAATCCTTCGTCTATGGGGTGTTTGCTAGCTCAAGAGGGAGAAAAGGGAGTCGAAAAGGCCATTTACTACCTGAGTAAGAAGATGGTTGGCGCTGAAGAACGCTACACCGCTCTCGAAAAGACGTGTTGGGCTCTTGTTCCCATCCAAGAAATTGAGACACTACATGCTAGCTTACCCAGTGAAGTTGATTTCTCGAATGGATCCTCTCAAGTATCTGTTTGAGAAGCCTGCGCTTACTGGTAAGCGAGCGCGTTGGTTGCTTTTGCTCGCAGAGTTTGACCTCGAGTATGTCACTAGGAAGTCTGTCAAGGGACGCGCGATCGCCAAATTTCTGGCTGATCATCCTGTCAATGGGCCAGAGGACTCGGATTTTGCATTTCCGGATGAAGGGGTAATGGCGGTTGTCAAGGACACCTGGACTCTTTATTTCGATGGAGCAGCCAATCAGAAGGGATATGGGATTGGGGTTCTGCTGATAACCCCTGAAGGTGCTCATATTCCGCTGGCATTTAAACTCAATTTCGATGTCACGAACAACCAAGCTGAATATGAGGCCTGCATTGTTGGCATGGAAGCTGCTCTTACGCTTGGTGTGGAAAAACTCGAAGTCATTGGTGATTCCAACCTTGTCGTTTCTCAGGCTAACGGGGACTGGAAAGTTCGGGAGGACAGATTGAAGCCTTATCACCAAGACCTGGAGGACCTCATTCCTCGTTTCAACAAAGTCACGTTCACGCACATCCCTCGGATGAAGAACTAATTCGTTGATGCTCTAGCAACTCTGGCTTCCATGGTCGAGCTTCCGATTGGTGTCAAGCTTTGTCCTATTCTAATTGAACAGCGGGACTTGCCTGCTTATCAGTACATCAACGCTGTCGATGATGTTGATGACGGCCTACCCTGGTATCATGACATTTGGAATTTCATTGAAAGTGGTCAGTTCCCGTCTGACGCCACTAAGAAGGATCAGACACCACTGCGAAGGTTGGCTGCTCAATACATTATCTGTGGGAAGCTGTATCGGAGATCTCACTGCGGAATGCACAAGCTCTGTGTCAGTGGTACTGAGGCCATCAAGATCATGGAGGAAATTCACGAGGGAGTTTGTGGCCCTCACATGAGCGGGGTCATGCTCGCCAGAAAAATCCTGCGACAGGGTTACTTTTGGTCTACCATGGAATCTTAGTGTGTGGATTATGTACGCCGCTGCCATAGGTGTCAAATCCATGCCAATCTCATGCACGTCCCTCCTTCTAAACTGTTCGGCATCACATCGCCTTGGCCCTTTTCTGTTTGGGGTATCGACGTTATCGGCATGATCAGGCCTTCTGCTTCGAACGGGCATCGGTTCATTTTGGTGGCGATAGATTACTTCACCAGGTGGGTCGAGGCTGAATCTTACAAGACCCTGACGGCGGTTCAGGTTGCTCAGTTCATCCGAAAGAACATCATCTATCGGTACGGGGTTCCACAGGCGTTCGTTTCTGACAATGGGGTTCATTTCAAAGGCAGGATTTTAGAACTCTTCGAGGAATTCAAGATTCAGGTTCATCACTCAACGGTCTATCGCCCTCAGATGAATGGGGCGGTCGAAGCAGCCAACAAGAACATCGAGACTATCATCAAGAAGTCCGCAGAGTCCGCCAGGGACTGGCATGAGCAGCTGCCTCTAGCTCTTTGGGGGTATCGTACGTCAATTCGAACATCAACAGGGGCAACCCCCTTTTCTCTAGTCTACGGGATGGAGGCAGTACTTCCCATCGAGCTTGAAGTACCAACTTTGAGGATCATAGCTGAATGTGAACTCACGGAGTCCGAATGGCTTAGCGGGAGATTTGTTGAACTTATGCTCTTTGATGAGAGGAGGCTTCGTGCCTTGTATCACGTTCAGGGGTATCAACGCAGAATTGCTCGGGCATTCAACAAGAAAGTGAGGTCTCGTGACTTGGCCGAAGGGGATATGGTTACGAAGGAAATCCGGGCTCCCATTTTTGATCTACGTGGTAAGTTCCGCCCGAAGCGCGCAGGACCTTACATTATCAAGACCATCCTCTCAGGTGGGGCGGCTCAGCTCACTGATCTGGACGGCAACGAGTTCAACACTCTGGTCAACCTGGATCAACTTAAACGTTACTATCCTTGAGAGAGGCTCGTTGGGCCGAAAACCACAAGGGTGGGCGGTTCCAAGCAAAAATTAGAGCAAGCCTGCAAGATTGAAAACCCAAGGGGGCAGTTTAGGCAAAAATAAATAGGCATTCAATCAAAGCTCGCTAGACTGGAAACCTGAAAAGGCAGTTCTAGGCAAAAATTAGAGCGCAAAAGGAGAGCCAAAATACACGAGCGAACCTTAGCCTGAACTACGTTTTGACCTGATTCCCTAGCTTGGGATACGTAGGCAATCTCTCTTTGGGACTCGGTCATACTCTGTCAAACCGTAGCCTGAACTACGTTTTGACCTGATTCCCTAGCTTGGGATACGTAGGCAGTCTCTCTGTGAGATTCGGTCACAATCAATCAACTCGATCCAGCATTTTTATTCCAGGGTGTACTTCAATATTCAAAACGACGTGGTGTTCAACACTTGGACCAAAAAGGGGAAAATTCTTAATCTTTCACCTTTATTCAAAACTATTATTTCTATTACATAGGCTGAGCAGAGCCTTAAAAACAGTAAAGCATAAAAAACAGAACGAAATGCTAGAGGCCCTCACGGGCTCACAGTTTATTCTCGATCATTGGAGTCGTGTCAGGAGTCAGTCTGTGTTTTGTCTCCTTGCAACCTCTTCTCTTAGCCATGCTACATAGCGGCGTTTGAGTCTCGTGCTGAAGTCGTCTTCCACTCCTCCGAGTTCTCTCAAGCCCCAGTTGTGCTCGTACCCTGCCAGATGTTGGGCTGTGAATGCTGGAATCTGGAAATCTTCTATCCCAGCTCGATGAAAGCCTTGGCTCATGCCTAACTGCCGCAGAATACAACCTGGAATGTAGAACGTGAAACTGGATAGCCCAGCAATCACCATCCTCTCAAAACCTGCAGAGTGCATAGCCATGTCCGGGATGTTCAGGGCTTCGTGCGGAGACATCTCCCTCATGAAGGTGTACCACTCCTCCTCAGACATCTCTGGGTATAGCATTCCCCTTTGATGCATTCGCCCAGGCAAACGGGGCCAGTTCGCTTCAGGAGCCGAGATTAGCCCGAGTTTGTCGTACAGCCACAACTGTATGAGCGAAAAGACAAGTAAGGAGCCATATAAGCCTGAGCGAAAGAAAACAAGTAAGGAGCTTCTATATAGCCTTAGCCGAGAGTTGAGGTAAAAACAGACCATGTGAAAGTCGGAAAAAGGTGAGCTGAGTGAGAGTTTACCTGCAACAGGAGTGGGCTGCCAGTGAACGTGTTTGTTTGGCCAGCAGCCACCAAATCCAAACCAATGAGTGTTTCAGCAAGCACCATGGGAACTACGTTCTTTCGAACACCCATCTGTGTAGCCACGTCTACCAGCAAGGGGTCGGGTCGTTCGTATGGAGACACCAGCAGGTACGCGGCTAGTACACCAATTGACAGAGCAAATCGGCGTCGAGCCTGCAGCACAGTATCCGCTGGATCGCCGTCAGGCCTGTACCATTCCATTAGTCGCAAGACGTTTATCTGTCCGCCGATCAGCAGGCCTTCCGCCGCGCCCCTTGAAATATTCAGACAGGTTTTCAGCAACTTTGACATGCTTTGTCTGTAAGGTGGCATGACAATCATGCTCGAAACGAAGCCTTGGAGATATGCCTGAAATTCTTCTACAGTCGGGCACAACTCGTTGTCCCCGAATCGGAACACATGGACGTCCCGATCCCAGAACTAGAGAGCTGCTCTCAGGATTTCGGGGCGAAGCCTTCTACTTTTTAGAAAGCGAAAGGCAGCCAGCCCATGAGAACGGAAGCATAGCCAATCGCTCGCGACAAATTCTTCGAGCCACGGGCTGATTAATGCGGGAAGATGATTTGCCATTAGGGTCTAAGGCCTGTGGGATTTTTCCTACGGAGGGTATGTGATCACTCAGGAGGCAACCTTGCTTTTATAAGCCAAGGAAGTATGTTAGGCTTTTTCCCTTGGGTGAAGTGTCCATGCAAGGTGTCCCCCTACTTATTAAAGATAAAGGGCACACCTCTGTGAAGAACCAAAAGCCTCTGCACGTCCAGACCAGTTGGCAGGGTCTGCCACACTTTACTTTCTGAATGGGTCAAGGCTAGCAGCTGTAACAGGAGCTCTCAATCGCGCGATGGTTCTGAAGTGTCGCGCGACTGTTTGTACTCGTGCGATGGTTTCGTTTACTCGCGCGAGGGTACAGTTTAATTCGGCACAGTAAGGCAGGCTACTGTCTTTTGGAGGGGTGATTTTCTGAATTTTGACTCGGGCCAGGTTTTGAAATTCCGATGCTTCCAGTAGGTCATTATGGATGATTATGACTACGTCGAAGCGTTGTTTGTTCAAATTGCACGTTTGGTGACAAATTCGGTCCCTCGAATGGATAAGGGCCGGATGATTCTTATTTAAAGTCGTTATTTGGCCGGTCAAGCTGGGCAAAAAGTCGTACAATTTACAAAGCAAGCATTGAAAAGCGGAGCCAGAAGTTCAAGCAGCTGGATGGTTTTACTAATTACAAAATTGGTTTTCCACGGGATTCAGAAATATCCCCTCAGCCTTGCTTCGACTTCAGCGCGAAGCCATCTTATGTAGCGACTCTCCAACCATGTCTTAAAGTCAGGGATTGGTTCCTTCAGTGTCCTATCGCCCCAGTTGTCTTTGTAGCAGCGCAATTGCCACGAGTCAAATACAGGGATGTCGAAGTCTTCCGCTCCATAACGCTTGTACCCTTGGCTTCTCCCGAGTTGTCGGAGTGTACGCCCTGGGACGTAAAACGTGAAGCTCGATAGGCCAGCGATTATCACTCTCTTGAATCCAGCTGAATTGAGTGTCATTTCCGGAAGGTTTAACCAGAGACATCTCCAGACTATGTCCTCAGAGTGCAGATCATTCAGAAACGCAAACCATATATCCACCGTCAGGTCAGGGAATATCATTGGTCTTTCGGCCAAAAGCCTGGGGAAGTCTTCAAAGCCAGCCTGTGGCTCTTCTAAAACCCCCCACTTTGTCCGCCAGCCAGAGCTGCGTGGGAACAGAGGACAAGTCAGAAATCAAATACGGCCTGAGTATTTGGGGTAAAGACAAAAATGCAAGAAAGTGCGTTGAATGGGAATCTACCTGGAGCAAGATAGGGCATCCGCTAAAGGAATCAGCTTGCTCAAGTTTCAACATGTCTAAACCCAGGAACGTTTCCGCTAAAATCACGGGCATGATGTTTTTCTGGGCATCCATTTGCAGGGCGATGCTCACTAATTTGGGACTCACTCCTCCTTCAATGGGAATCAGCATATATGCAGCCAGTGCGCATATGGACAAAACAAAGCGTCTGTGAGCTTCCCCCACGTAGTCTCCCAGGGCTCCCTCGGGGCCATATAGCTCAATTAGGCGGAAGATGTTGAGTTTGCCGTTCTGAATGATACTGGCCGTCAGTGCCTCTGGAATATTGAGTTTCGCCTGTAGGATTTGCTCCATGTCTTCGTGAACGGGCGGAACCGCAAGAACGTCTAGGTTGGCAAAGCCTGGCGCATACGCTTGAAATTCTTCTATGGTGGGGCACATCTCGTCTTGTCGGAACCGGAAGACATGCACAATCGGGTCCCAAAAAGGCAATGCGGCTTGGAGGAGCTCGACGCACGGTCGAGCGAATCGGAGATCTCGAATTGAGGACAAGCATCGAGACCGGGGGCTCGCCCAGTTTATGGTTTCTTCTCTCAGTAGCCAAGGGTCGAGTGTTTCCATTAACGAATCTCCCATTTTTGGTAATGAAGAGGGATGCGCACTACATTCCTCCTAAAACCTTCCTTCTTAGAGACAAAATGTGGTGGAATTGAAGCTTAGGTGTCCCACCACCTTGCCATGCAAGGACTGCCTTCCTTCTGCAACTCCAGAATAGCTCCCAAGATGTGGAACAATGAACAGGATAATGGCAATAATTTGGTCAAACCAAGGCAGCTTAGCAGGATTTGACTATCGCGCGACACTTCCTAAGCATCGCGCGACAGAGATCACTCGCACGACAGTTCCAAACCATCGCGCGATGGTTTGTCTGCAGTTTTGACAGATTCCAACAGCTACTGTCCAATTTTGGTCGTTTTTCATTCCAAAGGTCTTTTTGCACTTTTAATGATTCCAGCAAGTCATTATAAGTATTTTTGACTGTATCCAAGCATCGGATTCCAAATGCCATGCTCAACGAAGATTTTGGACCCTCGGAGGCCCGTTTCAAGTTCAAATCGAGGTTTCGGGAGGTCGAAACTCGCCATGGAGGCTCTAGCCCATTTTGGTCATGCCATACGGGTCACTTGGACCTTATGTGTCTGTATGGAGGTGTCGGTTTCAGTCCGGGACATAATTGAGTCATTCTGTGACGTTTTATGCCATTTTTGTGTCATTTTGTGCGTTTTTCGGTATAAGTCTATTCTCGGGACGTTTTGTTCAGTTCCGTTGATGGGTACAGGTCATGTTGACCGTCATTGACCTTTCATGAGTGTCAGTTTTGTCTTCAACAGAGTATTGTGAGTTTTGGCGTGTTAATGCCCAAAATTTCATTATTTCTCGTATCCTCGTGTCCTAGCCGTATCCTAGGGTACCTTTCCTATTTCTTTCAGAGCTAGGCCAGTTTTTATACTCATATGTGTCTGTGGGTAGTCTCGGTGTGTTGTCAATGCAAGTTTGGTATTAGTGGCGGGTTTTACTTTCTCTTATTCGTAACGAGAAACAATAAACTTGAAAAATGCAAATTTCTATAACAACCATGATCTATCCATGTCAACGAAGGAACTACTGTATCAACGGCACATCGGCCAATCAAAACCATCAAGTCAAGTCAGGGCACGTGCGCCCGCTAGTCAAAAGGCACGCAGGCCCTCAAAATGTCTGTCAAAAGCTATCTATTTGGGCACGCAGCCCAAAATCAAAATCAAAAGCAGCATGCAAAAGGGTAACGGAGGCTTCATCATCGCCTTCCGCGCACTCCAAGCCCGTCATCGCTACCTGCATCGTCCCGTAGCTCCTGGGAGTCGTCCTTGTACCCCGGATCGTCAATGGAGTCGTCGGAGCCACTGCTAGTGGACGAGTGCTCCTCGTCCTCTTCTTCCTCTCCTTCCTCCTCATCCTCTTCTTCCTCTCCTTCCTCTTCTTCCTCGTCCTCGGAGGTTCGGCCCAACATTAGCCCTTCCTGCGACCCGGCTCCTCTAGTGTCGGCTTCTCGCGCCTTTTGAGTTGATACCGAAGCTCAGCACGCCTCGCGGCTTGTCTGGCTTCCTCCTCGCGTGCGTGCGCTGTTTGTAAGCCCCTAGTCTGTCGCTGCGTAGTAGTGGCCGGAGGTGTGGGTTCCTTTGTCGCCACCTTCTTCGGTGGCGGATCTCGCGCACTCTTCCTCCTAGGGTTCATCTTCCCCTGCACCTGCATTGTCATTTCATTTCAAAGCATGAGTATCTATTGTGCATATTGTATTTCTGTTTTGAAAGCAGGTACAGTCTATCAAACTATCAAAGCAGGAACGTATCGAAAGCAAAGTGTATCGAAAGCTGGGATGTATCGTTTCGTTTTTCGTACCTGGGTCCTCTGAACAACAGCTGGCTGAGTCGGCTCTGGTGTCGGTGCCTGGTATTGCAGCTCCAGTGGCATGCCGCTCGCCGCTCTTCTCACCACGTTCTCCAAAGCTAGCATGCGTCGAACGGCTTCGTTCACCCACTCAGTTGGCACCTGCATGCAATTCAAGTTCATCAAGCTATTCAGCAGATAATTCAAGTATTTGGAATTCAAAAGCAATATTGGAAGCTGAGTCTTACCGAAACAGACACAGGGGTGGGCTCCGCTCTCGCGGGCACTAACTGTAACTCTGCAGGATTCCCCTGGCTGTCAACCACAGGAATCCTCCAAAGTAGCTCAGGGGGTCCACCAGCCACCGGTCTGCTCAGAGTTCGCCTTGCCCGGCTCTCACCTCCTCTCCGTCTCTCTCCAGCTGCTCTCCTCTCCTCAGCGGCTCCTGCGGCTTGGCCCCGCACCTCTCTCAGGCCATGGATCCCCAGTGGACCCGCCAGGAAGTCTCTCTGGTAGACAGTATAGTCCCTCTCAGGACGCAGGTAGTGCGCAAGCTCAGTGTCCGGCCTCGTGTACCTCTCCAGCTCAGCCCGTGTCTACTCTCCTGTGTGTGAAGCTCGGGGTGGGAGTGGCCCTGGCACCTGGAACTCAAGGTGACCAAGCGACTGGCGCGTCACTCGATCCCCCAAGTACCACTGCCAACTGAAGGCCGACTCCAGTAGCACCCTACTGGCTGTAACGACTCTGCTCCGGGCCAAGTACTCTGGCTCTGGTCCCGCTCTCCTCCAGGGATCCCAATTGACCTACAATTCAAGGCAAACAAGCGATACGAACAATTGATCAGCGACAGCATTAAATCAAGGAAACGAATACATGTCTAATGCTTATGATTATGTGTTCATACCTGTGAGGCCCTGAGCTCGTCCAAGTATAGCCTGAAGGCGTTGAGATCGCCTTTCCCTTCTTTCTTCCCCATGTTCGTCTTGCTCCATTTCAGCGCGCGGGGGAGGGTGCTCAGGTCTGGATGCTTGCACTCTGGCTGATACATCTGCAAAATCTCGTAAGCCCAAAGCTGCACAATGTTTAGACAAATTCAAACATTAGTTACAAGGCATACAGTATTTGAAATTGAAACAGTCAAGCAGACTAAACAATGGACAAGCATAATCAAATTTTGCTTAATGAAGGGTTAGAATCGTACCTCTCAGACCCTCCAGTAGCCAGCTGTGCTCTTACCCGTCCTCGACGAGTTACCGAAGAAGTGATAGGCTGTCCCAAGAGCAGCCCCACCCCAGTCGAAGCGTGAGGCCGTCCTCAAGTCCCTTAGCGCTGGCAAGTAGGAGAGGTGGACTTTGCTTCATCTGTTTGGGTACAGAGTGGCACCAAAAAGGTATAGCAGGAACGCTCGGGCCATCTGCTCCGCCTCCCGGTCATTTGTCACCTCCTTCTTCAGGTAACCCTTGAACTGGTCGTACCTCGCCATCCCCTCCTTTATCTTGGGCACCTTGCCCAGAAACCACTCCAGTGCAGCCCGATCCTCCTAGATCCCCGAGTCGAACGGGATGGGCTCACCTCCAACCCTCA
This sequence comes from Rhododendron griersonianum, assembly GCA_018127125.1. Lineage (NCBI taxonomy): Eukaryota > Viridiplantae > Streptophyta > Magnoliopsida > Ericales > Ericaceae > Rhododendron > Rhododendron griersonianum. The sequence continues at coordinate 37,669,588 of CM030788.1, read as the reverse complement.
GCCCTGTGATTGCTGCAAAGTCTGCAGGCGTCACTGTCATCTCCCCAGGAGGTAGGTGGAAGGTATTGGTGGTATCCCTCCACCTCTCAGCAAGTGCTACCAGAACGGCGTGGTCATTCCTCGCAGGGGTCAAAGTCTGTACGAACACCCCGAAGCCTGCCTCATCCACCAACCGCCTCACTCTCTCAGGCAACCCCTCGTACAGCCGTAAGGACATGCACTCACCCCTGAAGCCGCGGATATCCCTCTGTCCCACTCCAGCCTGTTTCAGACACAAAGACAAGCAGCAAAAAGGATTATCAGTATACAGGAAGTTCATTTTCAAGTTCTAGGTAATCAATGAGGCCTAGGGCACATGTTCGGCTTGAGTTCTATGCCATGGCTCGACTCGGGAGTGTGGTGTGCTATTCTAGATTCCCGTGCATACGGAGTTCTCATTTTCAAGTTCTAGGTAATCAATGAAGCCTACAACGAATGATTGGTTCAAGTTATTGCATGTCGGCCCTACGTTACAAGAAGTACATAGTTTTAGCATGCATTGGCTCGCAAGTTATCTATGCAATTCTAAGTTCAAGCATGTTTTAAGCAAGTATCGAATGTGAACTATGGAAAGCAAGAATATCGAAGTCAAATTACAAAGGGTGTTTTCTGGGAATATACCTCCATCCATGTCGCTACAATGTGGACCCGGGGATCTCTCAGCACCTGCTCGTCATCGTAGTCTCTCCGCGACGGTATGCGTGCCCCAATGCCCGACGGTACAAAAAGGTGCGGTGTAGGAAGCACATATGCTTCCGCTGAAAAGCCCAGGCGACTTGTATTCTTCGCCTCCGCCACGGCCGTAACCCTAGGCCCCTGCGCCTCTGCTCTGGCCCTCTCCTCGGCCTCCGCCTCTCTCAAGAGCTCCTCTCTCTCCTGTCTCTCTCTCTCTCGGCCCTCTCCGCGGCCTCCGACGCCTCAATGGCCCGGGCACGATCCTCTCTGGCCTTTTGGACCAACTCCCCAATCAGGGGGTTATCCTCAAGAAGCCTCGCCAATGCCTCGTCGGTCAAGAACTCGGCGACGTCGTGTTTCGTGATCGACCTATGACTCGACGACGTCACCGCGGGCCAAAACAAAATGTCCTCTTCTCGGATCTCAACCGGAGTCTCTGTGACCTCCTCCTCTGCATCTACAACGCCCTTACCCTTCGCCGAGTCCTTCGGTGGGGACCCGGTCGGCTCAATATCATCGGCTCCTGCTCCACTACTACTGCCTTCTCCAGTTTCAACCCTCGCGCGAGGCTCCTCCTCTGTCGCGCGAGGGTGCTCTCCAGTACCAGTTTGTTCTGCGTCTCCTGGACTCAATCCGGCCACCACCGACCCTTCTACGGCCATGCTCGGGTCCAGTCGCTCAACACTGTGGCCCACGGCCCCAGTATCAACAGTCGCGCGGGCCTCTGGCTCCGTCACGCGATGGATCTCGCCACTACCAGCCTCCTGCTGAGGGCCTTCTCCGCCACCTCCGCCGCCTGCAACTACTGCACCGGCCCCTGCGGTGGCCTCCACCGGTGGTTGATCCCCTGTTTCGATAACCATTGGACCTCCTCGGTCCTCCGACTGGTCCACAACTTCTCCTCCGCCTTCCCCGCTACTGTGGTCAGCCATGGATGGATGATCAAGGCTGGGTTTGTCGATTTTATGGATGGAATCGAGGTTTGAGAGGGTTTGAGAGAGGTTCGTGAGGGAAGATGAGAGTTTGGGAGAGTTCAGAAGTTTTGAAACTGCTGGTACTGTTTCTGTAACGTCCCGCGGACGTTTAAACGAATGGAACGGGTTTGGGCCGGGTCTGGGCCTGTTCAGATCCAAGCCCTAACTGGAAACCCTCGCGCGATGGTTCACAAGTGTCGCGCAACACTTCGTTTTGGGCCTCAGGCCCAATCCAGATCCTAGGTCTGGCCCGGTCTCATTTACCCGTCTTTTGGGTTTGTGAATTATTAAGGTATTCTTAAAAATAAATTTGAAGGTCATTTTGGAAGTCTTGCCTTCAAACCCGAAGAATTTTGTATCCCCAGCAGTGGTCCGCCCGTAATCAGCGACGATCCATCCGTCCGATTTCAATTCAGCGACGATCCATCCGTCCGATCATCAATCAGCGACGATCCATCCGTCCGATCATCAATTAGCGACGATCCGTCCGTCCGATTTCAATTCAGCGACGATCCATCCGTCCGATCATCAATCAACGACGATCCATCCGTCCGATCATCAATCAACGACGATCCATCCGTCCGATTTCAATTCAACGGCGATCCATCCGTCTGATCATCAATCAGCGACGATCCATCCGTCCGATCATCAATCAGCGACGATCCGTCCGTCCGATCATCAATCAGCGACGATCCATCCGTCCGATTATCAATCAGCGACGATCTATCCGTCCGATCTTCAATTTCCCCTTGGTGCACGGTATTTTTATATACTTGTCTGCATTTTCCATTTAATCGGCTTTTGGGCGGATTTGGTGGGTGTCTAGAAATCTTTGACGTTACCCGTACCAGTTAATGGTGCTCCGCGTGCCGTCAAAGAGGGACTACTGTAGACACCCCAATCTGGGTCTCCCAATTGTTTTACTTTGTTTTACGATTTTCTTGTTTCCCCGATGATGAAATCGGATCAAACGAGCTTGGATTGGGAATGGATTGAGTTTGGAGTGCTTAGAACCCCGCTTAAACCTTTTGAACCCTTCTGAACCTTCAATCAAACCCTAGGGTCAGATTTGACCGTCGCGCGATTCTTCATGTTCCTCGCACGATACTCAGCTTACCAGGTGTGGTCAAAGTCAAACTGTTGATTGTTGACCCTCGCGCGATGGTTCCGAACCATCGCGCGACTGTTCTCTCCTGTCACTATCACACAATCCAACTGGATTTGTGATGATTGGGTGTCACATGGGTCCCCATGGGCTGAAACCCCGTTTTCCTCAGCTGAACAGAGTTCTGGCAGGTCTCACCCTCACACCCTCACAACCACTCCCACTCACCTTGTTGGCTGGTTGCAAAGCCATGTTTTGCCACCACCTAGCCCACTCACTTCCCCTATAAATAGCCCCATTGGTCTTCCATGTTAAGGGTTCCAAAAAAAAGGTTAAGAAGGTTAATTACCACTCACAAGGCAATTAGCACTCTAGCACAAAGTTACTAACCCAAACCACTTCCTAGTCTTCCAATCAAGTGTTCAACACACACACTTGGTCAAAAGGCTTCACCAATCAATCCAATCCATTTCCAAACCCTTTCCAAGCAAAGGTATAACAATTAGCCTGTTTCTGTTTTGATCTCTGAGGGGGGCTGACAGGGCCAAGACTGGTAATTAATACCATGTCCTGGTCCTAAAGCCAGCAGAGTTACAAGAATCCGTGGCAGCTAAACCCTCACGCGATAGTCCACAACACTCGCGCGACACTTGTATCAGCAAGAGAATGGTCCTCGTGGGGAAGGGAGGCTAGCCATTTACTATTTTTGCAATATTAGCATGCCTGTTGAGCTTCATTTTCAAATATTGATCACTGTTATGCATGCAAAACAAAATACAGTGGCTTAGTTATTCGTCTTAGATAGTTTGGAATGCCTTTGGGTGATCCTTGAACCTGTCTCAGGACCCCAAACATGCAAAGCAATTCCTGGAAGTCCAGTCAGGACTGTCACGCGAGACTCACTCTCTGTCGCGCGATGGTTCTGTGAACCCCAGGAATGGCCCTTGCATGGGCAACCAGGCCCTTGGCCTCCTTTTATCCCCCCACTGTTTAGGGGCTGTGTTTCCTTTTATTCAGTTCCATTTTCAAGCTGTTTGTAATAATTAGTATTTTACAGTTCCTTGATAAACTGCTTGGTTTGCCTCCTGGGTGTGCACTGGTCCTTCCAGAGACCAGAAGGGGATGAAATTGGAACTGTGGTGAGATGATAACACTCGCGCGAGGGTTTGAGTGTCTCGCGCGATGGTTCTCTTGCATGCAGATTTGTTCATGCATGCAAGTTGGCCATCGTGCAGGGCAAATCCATCCCGAGCCTGATCTTGGCATCTGATCACTGTTTTAGGTTTCATCCCATTTATTACTCGTCATGCCATCCATCCATGCTATTATTTGATCACATCCTGCAAATTGTTACAGTTTTAATCCCCGATTAACTGTTTCCCTGTCCTAATTGGCTAAAATTAATTAAAAGAAGAAGAATCACAAAAGTTTTCATAAAAATGCCTAAGTAGAGACCGATCTCCGGATTGGGCGAGAGGGGTGCCTTAAAACCCTTCCCCTCTTGTAACCCGGCTCCCGAACCCAGATGTGGTTATGACGGACTGGTTTCCTTAACTTTTTCAAACAAACAGCGCGGCAGGTGCTTCGAAATACGGTTCCTTGAGTGTCGGACCCTCAAAAACTCAAGTGGCGACTCTGTATTTTTGAGCGCTTGCCACCTGCGCTCGCGCTCCCTCGATTCCCAAAAAAGGGCCGCAACGGCGAAAAGGAACGAAATCCTTTTTCCGAGGGCATGTTGCCCACAAACTGTTTTAAGGCTTTTATGCTCAGCTTGTGTAATAGAAGTAGTAGTTTGTAATAAAGTTGAAAAAGGGACGGTTTCCCCCTTCTGCTTCAGTAATAAAACTCGTCTTGATTTCGACTCTTCTTGGCCCTTAATGTGCACCAAAACGTCAACAATGGATCAAATTGATAGACTGTAACCGAACCTCACGGAGAGGTTGCCTACGTATCGCTTTTCAAGGAATCAGGTCGCACGTAGTTCAGGCCAAGGTTCACTCATGTGTTTTACCTCACCTTTTATGCTCTAACTTTTGCCTAGAACCGCCTTCTCAGGTTTTCAGCCTAGCGAGCTTTTTGACTAATGCCTATTCTTTTTGCCTAGGCCGCCTTAATAGCTTTCTAGTTTAGCAGGCTGCTCTAACTTTTGCTTGGAACTGCCCACCCTTGGGGTTTTCAGCCCAACAAGCTTCTCTCAGGGGAAAGTAGCTTTGAGTTTATCCAGGTTGACCAGGGTATTGAACTCGGTGCCATCGAGATCGATGATCTTTGGCTACACCCCCAGATAGAATGGCTTTGATAACGCTGGGTCCAAAGTGCTTCGGTTGACATGCCTTGCTCCGGGCCATTCTTACACTTTCTAATTTTCGCTCGGTGGAACGTTGTTGCTGTTGTTTTGAACATGGTACAAGGCCCAGAGCAAGAGAATTTGATGCTTTACTGTCTCAGGATCAATGTGAGACGTGTCTTGATGAGACCACCAATGAATTCTTTGAGCAAGCCTGACCGGGCACAGTGCTCCTCTAGGGACAACATTGAACCAATTTGAACCATCCGGGGGTCTACCTCATCTTCCAAGTTTATTAAAACTACTTCTTCTTTTAATAGGCCGAGCATGCCTTTAGTCTTCCCTTTCGGCGAGGGAACACATTTCCTTGAGAATGTTCTCATCAAAATCTATCCCTTCGTTGTTAGGGTCGACACAGTTTATTCAAAAGCCAGTGAAGTACATAGAAGCAAGATATTGCATATCATAAAACCCCTGGGAATTGCCAAGTACAGTAGATTCAAAACTCACAATGAAAGCTACGACATGGAGGGTCAAAAAGCACAAACTCTGACTCAAAGCTTAGACTAGACTGACTTAATAGACTCCGTGTCAGACTTAGATATGTCGTCAATGCAAGTTAGACACGGTTTGAAAATGCAATTTTTAAAAGCTACCTTTAGCTTCCACGATGAGAGGGGTAGGACCCTCGAGAGTGCCAGGCCCAAGCATCAGCACTTCAGCCTCCTCAGCATATTCGACCAAACTCACTTGGGAGAACAACAACTCCAAATTCCCTTGAGTGAAAGACCTCAACCAGTCAGACTTCTCCCTTGATTGAATAAGCTTCCTCTTGAATTCCTCCTTTGTGGGCTCCTCACCACTATCGATCCAGGTGTCGGCAGAGAAGGCCTCGATTGCACAACCTACAGCCGTCAGGTTAACCTCTGGTTCAAACGGGATTGATATGATTGGTTTGGGATGATTTTCTAGGGTAATGTAGAGGGTTGGGTAGAATATGGTGGAGTTAGGGTGGATTTGAGTAGAGGAAAGGTTGATTTGAGTGGAGATAGTGGATATCTGGCCAACTTGTGAGCCAGAGTTGGGTTGAAGAAAGGAGTCGGAGACAGCATCAGCTTTTGATGGGAGTGGGGCTGGAATGATGCCATTATCGATGAGGTCTTGAATGGCATGTCGGAGGCAGTAGCAGGCATGGGTGGAATGGCCAGGCATTTGATGGTAGGTGTAATAGAAGTTAGGTTTGAAATTGGCAGGTGGATTTTTGGATAATGGAGTTGGATTGAGGGGTTTGATGGAACCAGCATCGAGGAGCTTCTCATAAACCGAGGCCGAAGGTGCTGAGAAGCATGAGAAAGTCCTTGGTTGGTTCCGGCGACCGGATTGAGAGTTCAAAGTGGAACCTTTGCTTGCTTTGCAACTGCACAACATTGCACCATCAACATGATGCACTCTTTCGCCTTTAGGATTGATTTCATCACTAAGCATGTCCCCCCCCTTCGGCATTGGCTTTGAACAAGGATCCAGCATCCTCCTTCGGGTAAGTCCTGGCCTCATGACATTCAGCCATGTCTTTGAACATGTTCTTCGAGCGCAGCTTGATTCCGACCGCAGGAGTGTGGCAGGCTTGAGGAGGTTTTTTGACTAATCCCATATCCAATTGCAGGGCTATGGAGGTAAAGAGGTCAACCAGTTTTTGCCACAGATCTAACATCTGAGTCATTTGCTTGTCCATTTTGTGATCCAGTTCCTCTATAGCCCTCTTCAGCTCAGCCAATTCTGTTGGTGCTGCCATTTTAGATTGATGATCAAGGAAGGTGATATGGCCTTGGAAGTGATAGTGAAACAGCCCCGGCAGATGTCCCCAAGCAGGTTTGGCTCTTCAGCGCTTTCCTTCTCAGCAAAATGGCTTTGAAACAGTTAGGATAGCATGGAAACAGACTCCTATGGGAGTTTGAACAGACTGGAAGGCCACTATTTTGGAGTGACGTGCGCAGGAAGAAACTAGCATGCACTAATCAAACCACTGCATGCTGGCCTGACCTGCGCGCGCCACACCATCACCCGCATGCGCCAGTAAGCTTAAGCCCACAGCTCTTATTTTCAACCCTCTGGGCTTTGGAAGGACCAGTGCACACCCAGGACAAACCAAGTAGTTCATGTGGCAGTTTATATACAGCTATAGGCAATTTGAAAGGGCTACAAATCCACAAAATGAATAAAACACCCCATAAACAGTGTGGGGATAAAGCAAAGGCCAAAACCTAGCTACCCATGTAAAGGCCAACCACTGGTCAGAAAGGGACCTACACGCGCGGGTCGCCCACTACGGTGCGCAGGTTTGAGTTCTCGAACCAGTGCTTGGCTTTACATATTTCTAGGTTCTGGGGTATGTCCAAAAAGACCCCAGGAGTATTCCATAGTAGTAGGTATGAATACTGAAATAAAACTAGCAGTTTTAACTAAGGAAAACAGTAAACTGGTTATTAGCATGCTTGCAGTGATGTGTATAGAAAGAAAAGCATAAAACAACAAGACACCAGACCCCATGCAAGATCTGCGCGCACTGCCATGGATAGGCGCGCGCGTACTGTGGACCGGCGCGCACTGGTCCTTGCCATTACAATTTTTGAAACCTTGCTAGCTTTAGGGCCAGGACTGGTATTGATTACCAGCCTTGACCCTACCAGCCCCTCTCAGGGATTAGAAAGAAAGTAGTACAAAGGTATTATACCTTTGGTTTTGGGGCTTGAAAGAGTGATTGAGCTTGCTTGTTTGAGGCTTGAACGGTGGATGGATGTGTGTTGTTAGATAGGAAACTAGGTGTGTTGCTTGTTAAAGTCTTTCTTTGGCAAAGAAGAGATGATCAAAGAGCTAGGGTTTGAACTTTGTGTTTGGAGGCTTTATACTTGCTAACTTGATGAACCTTGGAACCAACCCCTTGGAAGTTGAAGGAAGAGGGGTATTTCTAGGAAAAGGAGGGATATAACCAGCCAAGTAATGGCTGGTTTGGCTTGGTGGCTAAGCTTCCACCCTTAAGAAAGGTTGATGGGAGGTGTGAGAGAGAGAGGGGGAACACCCCCTGCCCTGAGATCACCTGTCAGACAACTAAACAGGGTCAGAGATGCCCCAAAAGTCCTATGATCATGGCAAAATAAAGGTGTTGGGTACAGGGCTGGACCAATGTGCGCGTGTTGTGGACCGGCGTGCGCGGGTCCAACTGCACTACCCTGGTCAATGGTCAAAGCTGACTGTTGACCAAAACGTGGCACTTGGACCAGCGCGCGTTGGATGTTAACCGACGTGTGCAGGTGGGTTTTCTAGCTTTTGAATTGGCTAAGGCTAGATTAGATTCAAAAGGGTGTGATGAGCACTCAATGTTGCAGATATTTGGTGCTCTAGTCCCGTAGTTTATAGCTTAGTTATGTTTAAATATTATCTTTTTCTACTCAATATTGCATGTAAGGTTTTTTGTTGAGCCTTATAGGTGAAACGTGCAATTAAGGAGCATTTTGATGCCAAGAATGTCTATAAGGGTGTCCGAGCACCCGAGGCCATGAGGTGTGGTGCTACCAAGTCCTAAAAGTCAAGAGACGATGTTTTGGATAAAGCTCGGGAGGTGTCGAGGCAAGGAAGGCAGAGCAGCAGTCTGGATCTGCAATTTTGTAGATCGTTATCGATAACGTTTAAGGGGTTATCGATACCTTTGCACCATTTTGGACCAAAAGCTTTCCAGACCTAAGGATATCGATAACAATAGCATGGAGTTATCGATAACTCTTTTCTCCGGGGAAGAGATTGAAGGATGTTATCGATACCTTTGTTTATGGTATTGATAACTTTTGTCTCCAGCATATATTTTGTTGCTTTTTCAGACTTTCCACTTATGGAAACTTTCTTTTAATGGGTAGCTTTTTGGGATATTTGCTGACTTTTGAGGAGAGAGGAAGCCATTGTGTATAAATAGGGCTCTCATTTACAATGTTTGTTTCTAGTTCATTATTAGCTTCTAAGTCTTTTTAATTTTAGAACTCCATTAAAGTTTATCAAGCTTTCTTAGTTCATTTCTTGAAGAACATTGGTAAGAACTTCTCGTTTGTTCATTTCTCGTTTATTAAAGTCGTTTGTACGGGCTAAATCTTTCTTAATCTCAAGTTTGTTTTTGTTTTTATCGGTTAAAAATCATGTCTCATATTTATGCTCTGGTTTATGCTTTAGCTATGTGTGAGTAGTCGTTTGGCTAAGTCTCAGGGTAATCTTTCCCAAGGACTTAGATGGTTATTTGGTTCTCAAACCGTCGGGCTTAAAAGCATGGTTTTCGGAATAGGGCTTAACTTGCATTTTTGGTCTAAACTAGGGGTGTTAACTCCTTGGTAAGGTGCTTAGTCAAGCGATCTTGGCAAGCGGCTTACCGAGGGCTTGTGGCCTCCTATGTGTTCGATAAATTTGTTAAACAAGTTGGTTCGCCTCTGGTAAATCTCATCTCTTGATAAACGTAGTCATTAAAGTTATATACTCCGGGCATGAGCACGCGGTTGTGACTCTCGCTTGAGTTATATTTGAGAATTGGTAACGGCCTTTGTCAAGGGATAGACGATCCCTAGACTTGCCTCTTTTAGTTTATATAGCTAGTTTCTAGTCTTTTTACTTAGCGTTTCCACCGTTTAAAGCAAAACCAAGTTGACCGTCTTAAACGCCAAAATTTACCATATAAAACCTACAATCCAATTAAGCTATATTCGATTCTCTGTGGGTACGATTCCAGACTTCAGAAATTTATGCTATCGATGATCTAGCCCTACGCTTGGGGTTCAAACCTTGTATTGAAGGCTAAGGTCTTTTTTGATAAAAGCATTTGGCGCCGTTGCTGGGGATTCTTATTATAGCTTATATTGGAGGATCGACAAACCATTGTAAGTACTCTGTTTATTTTTACTTTGTGTAATTTGAACTCAATTTAGTGGATACCTCTAACTGAGCCACCAATTCGACTTGAGGTGTAACGAAGCTAGATTGAGCATCAATTGCCTTTTATTGCTTTTTAGTTATATAACGTGGCTCTGGCATAACCCCACAGAATTGTATTGAGAACAAGGCGGCGGCATAGCCCCTCTAGTTTGGATTAATTAACTTGTGCAGGGCGTATGCTTAACGTCTATCGTAGTCCTTTTTCAAAATGGCTACATAGGTCTGTTTCTCCTCCGAGGGTTTGTAGTATCATTCAGGCACATTCTCCATCGCGCGAGCTATCACCTCCGTTAAGGCCAATGGCAGATCAACCGGCAGCCCGTACTTTGCGTGATTACTTAACTTCGAAAAGAGGTCCGCATGTGTCACCGATAGTCATTCCAAATTGTACAGCCGCCAATGCATTTGCTTTCAAGCCAAAATATCACCGGGTTATACCAGAGTTTCGGGGGCATGAACTTGAGGATTCTTATGCTCACATTCGGGAATTTGAGACCATTGTCAGCACGTTTGTGATAGGCCTGGGGCAGCTAGACCAAGCTCGCTTGAAGTTGTTCCCTTTCTCGATCAAAGACAAGGCCAAGCAGTGGTTCCACTCTTTGAAGCCCCAATCTTTGCTCACATGGAGGGAAGTGCAGGATGTGTTCACCACGAAGTTTTTCCCGGTTAGCCAAACCAAGCTTCTCATGGACCAAATTTAGAATTTCAAGCACAAAGATGGGGAGTTCTTCTACAAGTATTGGGAACATTACAAGGATTTACTTGCAGCTGTTCCACACCATAATTTTCCCATGTACTTAGTGATTAACTACTTCTATGTGGGATGCGATCACAATAGTAAGCAGCTTCTTGATACTATGGGGAGCGGTGACTTTATGGGAAAGGATCCCGATGCCGCTTGGGAGTTCTTAGACGCTTTGGCGGAGAGGGCTCAAACATGGCAATATATAGATCCGGGTGATCAAGCAATGATAAATCAAGGTCTGGGTGGCTTCAGCAAGTTCTCGGTGAGCGAGCATAATGTTTTTTAAACGAAGCTAGATGAGCTGTCGACCAAGTTGGACAAAATGAAGTTGAACACGGTCCAAGTGAAGGAAGTAAAGGAAGTTCGACAAGTGGAGGAAGTGTGTGTCATTTGTGAGACCGTGGGTCATTCTACAGATAATTGCCATACTATTCCTGCCCTCTGGCACCATTTTAGTCAACTTCCTCTAGAAGAAGTTTGTGTAATGAACCAACGTTGGGATCCATATTCCAATACTTACAATCCGGGATTGCGGTCCAATCCGGCTTTCCGTTGGAGTAATCAAAACAAAGCGGGCGCTTTGTCAACTTCGCAAGCCCCTCCTCCCTTTCAGAATCAAACTTGCCGGCAACCTTAGCTCCAAGGTCCACCACGGTTTCCTGCAATCCAAGGCCCGGCGGGATTCACACCACCCGACCAATTTCAAGGGCAAAACCAGTTTCAGTAACAACAAGCACCTCCTCCGCGGCGATCTTTGGAGGATACTATGAATGCGTTCTGTCAGATGCAAGCGACCACCAATGAGCAAATTGCTCAGGCCATGAATGATATAAGGAATCAAATGGTGAAATTGACTACGGCTATTGGCGTGCTACAACAAGAGAGAGGGAAGCTTCCTACTCAACCTTTGGCAAATCCACAAGGTCAACATTTGATTGGTAGCTCTTCGGTGCCTATCCCCGAGCAAGCCAAGGCCATTATTTCTTTGAGAAGCAGGAAGACAGTGGACAATGTTCAAGTGGAGCCACCTGTGACACCAATCTTGCTACCTTGTCTGGCACCGTCAAAGCCGACAACACCAAATGGGGAATCTCCCAAGCAAGCTTCTATGGAAGAAGAGAAAGGAAAGGCAAATGAGAGTGATGTTCCGCAAGCTTTCACTGTCCCCGCACCATATCCCAATCGGCTAAGGACGCCGGCCAAGCCAAATTTGAATGCCGACATCTATGACGTGCTCAAGTAAGTAACGGTGAACCTCCCTTTGGTCGATGCAATCAAACAAATTCCGTCGTATGCCAAATTCTTGAAGGACTTATGTACTCATAAACGCAAGCTCCAAGTGCAAAAGAAGGTGTTCTTGACTGAGCAAGTGAGTTCTCTTTTCGAGTCGACCCTTCCACCCAAGTATAATGATCCGGGGTGTCCTACGATATCCATCACCATTGGAGGCAAGGTTGTGGAGAAAGCTTTCCTTGATTTAGGCGCAAGTGTTAATTTCTTACCGTTCTCAGTGCATGAACAACTTGGTTTGGGCAAAATGAAGTCAACTCGGGTGACTTTACAATTGGCAGATAGGTGTATCCGAGTTCTAAAGGGGATGGTGGAAGATGTTCTAGTTCAAGTCGACCAATTTGTATACCTGGTTGACTTCGTGGTTTTAGACACATGTCCAGTGCCAGCAGCTCAGGCTTCCGTTCCAATTATTCTTGGGCGACTATTCTTAGCAACATCCGATGCCGTGATTCATTGCCGGGATGGGAGGCTTAACATGAGTTTTGGTAACATGAAGATGCAAATCAACATGTTCCACATAGGTAGCCAAATGGGGGATGATGACGATGTATGCGGAGTTAGCATGATTGATTCACTTATTCAAAACCATGTCGACGAGTTCATTTGCAAGGATGAGCTGGAAATGGCGCTTACTTCCGCTGAGGCTGATTTTCTTGATGCTCTTGAGGTTGCATATTTGTACTCCTTGCTTGATGAGGAGGAGGCGTGTGGTATAAACCCGTGGATTCCAAAATTTGAGGAGCTACCCCCGATTGAGAAGCGAGCCGTTCCGTCTTGTGTAGCACCCCTGACGCTCAAGCTAAAGCCGCTACCAGACACCCTAAAGTACGCTTATCTTGGCGATGGCCAAACATACCCGATGGTGATCTCCTCCGCCCTAAGTGAATTTCAAGAGTTGGAATTGCTCGCTTTGTTAAGGAAGCATTCCAAGGCCATCGGGTGGTCTATAGCTGACATCAAGGGCATTGATGCATCTCTTTGCTCTCATCACATTTATTTGGAGGATGATGTCAAGCCATCTCGCCAACCTCAACGGCGATTGAACTCGATCATGAAGGACATCGTGCGAGCGGAGGTGCTCAAACTTTTGGACGTCGGCATCATTTACCCGATAGCGGATTCTAAGTGGGTTAGCCCGATTCAAGTGGTACCTAAGAAGTCCAGGGTGACGGTAGTGTGGAATGATAAGGACGAACTAATCCCAACGCGTGTCCAAACCGGTTGGAGGGTGTGTATTGACTACCGGAAGTTGAATGCCAGTACAAGAAAAGACCACTTTCCTCTTCCCTTCATAGATCAAATCTTGGAGAGGGTGGCCGGCCACAAGTTCTATTGTATTCTCGACGGGTACTCCGGATACAATCTTTGCGTATCGTCGAATGCCATTCGGGCTTTGCAACATCCCCGGTACTTTCTCTCGGTGTATTATGGGAATCTTTAGCGACATGGTGGAGAAAATTGTAGAGGTGCTCATGGACGACTTCTCTATTTTCGGTGATTCTTTTGAGGTGTGTCTTACCAACTTGGGGCTAGTGTTAGCCCGGTGCGAGGAAAAGAACTTGGTTTTGAATTGGGAGAAATGTCACTTTATGGTGACCGAAGGCATCGTTCTTGGCCACATAGTGTTGTCCAAAGGAATCGAAGTGGATCAGGCAAAATTTGATTTAATTGGGAACTTCCCCACTCCTAAGTGCTTAAAGGACATCCGTTCTTTCTTAGGGCATGCCGGTTTCTATCGACGGTTTATTAAAGATTTTAGTGCCATTGCCCGGCCATTGTGCCATTTGCTAGCCAAAGATGTCCCTTTTGAGTGGACACCGGCTTGTGAAACCGCCTTCGCCAAGTTAAAGTCAAGTCTTACCTCCCCACCTATCATGCGGTCTCCGGATTGGGAGTTGCCTTTTGAGCTCATGTGTGATGCAAGCAATTACGCCGTCGGGGCCGTATTGGGCCAATGGCAAGGCAAGGAGCCGTATGTGATCTACTATGCTAGCAAGACATTGAATGAGGCTTAAATGACCTATTCGACCACCGAGAAGAAGTTACTTGCTATAGTCTTTGCATTCGACAAGTTTATATCTTACTTAGTGGGAGCTCCAATCACCATCTACACCGATCACTCCGCCCTCAAATACCTTTTCACAAAGCAAGATGCCAAGGCGCGATTGATCCGGTGGATTTTACTCTTGCAAGAGTTTGACCTTACAATTAAGGACAAGAAGGGCGTCGAGAATGTGGTAGCTGACCACTTGTCTCGCTTGGAATTCGAAGATCGCACTTCTAATATCCCCATCGGTGACTCCTTTCCCGATGAACAATTGTTTGGAATCTCCACGGCTCCATGGTATGCCGACATTGTGAACTACTTGGTTATCGGCTTGACTCCGGCTCATTGGAATTCACAAGAAAAGCATCAATTTTTGGCAGAGGTAAAACGGTTCTCTTTTGACGACCCATATCTTTTCAAGTATTGTGCCAACCAACTCGTCCGTTGTTGTGTACCCGACTCCGAACAACAAAGTGTTATAAAATTTTGCCATACAGAGGCTTGTGGTGGCCACTTTTCGTTCCAAAAGACCGCCGCAAAGATTTTGCAATGCAGGTTCTATTGGCCAAATTTGTACAAGGACACTTTTACCTTTTGCTGGGGTTGTGCTCGGTGCCAACTTTTAGGGTGTGTTACGCAACGGAATGAGATGCCGCTTACACCCATCTTGATCATTGAAGTATTCGACTGCTAGGGCATCGACTTCATGGGGCCTTTTCCCTCGTCCTTTGGGTACCTTTACATTTTGTTGGCGGTTGATTACGTCTCCAAATGGGTAGAGGCAATTCCTATGCGCACTAACGATCATTCTGTTGTGGTTGAATTTCTGAGGGACAACATTTTATCGAGATTTGGGATGCCGAGGGCTATCATTAGTGATCAAGGGTCCCATGTTTGCAACCGGTCCATTGCCGCTCTCATGATGAAGTACTTCGTCGTGCACAAAGTTTCAACGGCCTACCATCCTCAAACAAATGGTCAAGCGGAACTAGCGAATTGAGAAATTAAGAACATCTTGGAGAAGACGGTTAATCCTACCCGTAAGGATTGGTCAACGTGTTTGACTGACGCCTTGTGGGCTTACCGTACTGGGTACAAGACTATTTTGGGCATGTCTCCTTACTGACTCGTCTATGGAAAAGCGTGCCACTTGCCGGTGAAACTTGAGCACAAGGCGTATTGGGCTATCAAGAAGCTAAATTTCAATATGTCTAAAGCCGGTGCCCGTCGCAAGCTCCAATTGATGGAACTCGAGGAAATGAGGTATGACGCTTATGATCATTCTAGTGCTTACAAGTCTAAAGTCAAAGCTAAGCACGATAAGAAAATTGTGGTTAAAAACTTTGAGCCAGGTCAAAAAGTATTATTGTATAATTCTCGTTTCCATCTTCACCCCAGTAAATTGCGCTCACGTTGGGCCGGTCCTTATGTTGTCAAAACTGTTTTCCCTCACAGGGCGATAGAAGTAGAAAGCATGAGTAATGGTTCCTCTTTTAAGGTGAATAGTCAAAGGCTTAAGCCTTTCCTTGGCGGCTTCTAAATTGGAGAGCCCGATGAGGATTTGGTCAATCCAATTTACACGGATGACCCTGTTGGATAGTTTTGGTTAACTTAATATGCACGGGGAGCGAAAGCGTAACCGCTGAACTTAATTGTTTGTCGGATCCGGCCCCCGGGTAGGGGGTACCCACCATTGACTTGGGTATATATAGCTTCACACACCGCTATTAAAAGAAGGATCGTGTGCCCAGCTCCGATTAGTAAGGGCAATCTTAATATCAGTGACATAGGGCTTTCATTAGCTTTTCTGATAGGAGTAATTCACAGTGAATCGCTCACGTCTACCAGATTAGCCCCAACGGGGGCAGTATAGATCTTAGGTTAGGCCTTGGTATTCCCGTGCTCCACTACCGCACTTGGCTCTATCTTGTCACTTGCCTGGTTACGATCTTAGGGGACATTGGACTTCATTGTTTGGCGGAGTCTAGCTGTGACTTGGACGCTCCGAGCTCTGATATTAAATCATTTATGCTTGTACATTTGTGAATATTGTATATATTGTTTTTATGTTTTATGCATGTTTACTATGTTTCGGGTTTCTCTCATTAGAAGATTTTACCAATGCATCATTGTATCGGGCTTTAATCAGCCCTCTTTGTAGTAGTTTACCATTAATGATCCGTGCTTTCCAAACATGTCCCTATCGAGGGCAGCTTAGGTCTTTAGGTGAGACTTGGTATTCCCGTGCTTTGGCGCTAGGCTCTATCTCGTCTCACTTTGTTTCGATCATAGGGAACGCTGGGCTTAATTGCTTGGCGAGGTCATGCGGTGAATTTTACTTCGAGCATGATGTAACAAGTTTCGACGGTCTAGTATAGCCACCCGTGTCTTACCTCGCCAGTGAGACACGGGAAGAAAAGTATGACTCGTACGATTGCGTGAAAATTGGGTGGTGTCTTTGATGTTTTCTTTGTATATATCTGTTTGTTGGTGCCCGGATAACACGAGCCGGGCGGTTCTAATGTCATTTGGCTCTTAATAGGTAGTTCGAGCTTAAGTCTTTTGCAGGGTGAACGTGGTACCACACCAGCCTTGGTCGATTGCATCTAAAGTCAAAGTGAATGAGGCATTCAGGAGCCCTAAGCATGGGTGCGATTATGTGTCACGGCTGTTAGTCCAATAAAGCTTTGGCCATGATCCTGTCTGACTGGCTGTGGTTCCGTTGGAAGAGCTGAAGGAGTCGACCTTGAAAGCCATTCGGATGATGAAAGGAGCTAGTGACGCAAAAGCCTCCAACTTGGTCGAGGTATAAGGGGGTTGACGTTCCCCCGGTAGTACTATCTTTTGTTCCCTTTTCCTTACTGTTGTTCTCCATGCTATGAGGGCATAGCATATTTCAAGTTGGGGGGAGGGATATATATTTGCTATATATGCTATATATATATGGTTATATGTTTTCGGTTAAATTTTTCGTTTTTAGTTATGCAATCCTTCCGTTATTACAGAGTTAGTGGATTTAAATGACTTGGCACATGCTCACTAAGTTTTATTTGGCAAGAGTTCGTGTAACAACTCCGATTTTCAGTAAATAAAAATCTTGTTGTTTATTCGATAATTCTTGAGTAACTCTAGAAATTCCCTTTCTAAATTCCTCCTAAGACCCTGAGACGTTATTAGTAATCCGTCATGATTAGTTTCTTCACTCCGGCAATAGGTCATTTTCTAAAGACAAGCGTCTCGCATATTGAGAAGTCGCAGAATCGTATTTCTTGACTAGAAATCCTACTTAGCAAGCCTAGCTAGCTTCTAACCGATCATCGAGATGACCTAACAACCAATCTCAACCCTAGTTGAACCTTGTGAACCTTTCCAAACCCTAAAGGAACCCTTTGGACCAAGATCATCTTTGACTATTACCCATTGGACGATAAATGCTAGGGAAATCTTTATCCATTGGACAATAGGCCTTCCACCTAAGTTACCTTATTAAATTTGACCAAGGTACACTTATATAGTATTATATAGGAAGATGTATATATAATAATTCAATATTATACCTTGCTCTTTTATCCATTGGACCATAGAAGTTAGGGAAAATATCGCCCATTGGTCCATAACTTAGCCTTGTCATCAAGTACTAGACTAATTAGTTTAATAGGATTACCATGAGTCATTGTACTTATATACATACATTATGCAAGTATAGTACTTACCATCTTTATCCATTGGATAATAAAAGTTAGGAGAATTGTTACCCATTGGACAATAGGTTAGTCTTTCTACCTAGTACAAGGTTTATTAGTTTAAATAGATTCACCATGAGTCATTGTACTTATATTGATAGATTATATAAACATAGTACCTTCCATCCATTAACCGTTGGATAATAAATGTTAGGAGAACTTTGGTCCATTGGTCAATAAGGCCAAGTCAAGCCATAGTACTAGGTTTTATTAAGTTAATTGCTTATTAGATATGATGTGTACTTATTTACTTAAAGTATTAGATATGTATATGTCATCCTAAGATTCTAAGTCTTAGAATATAGTTTATAAGTACATATGTGGCCTTTAGACTTATTCTATTAGGAATTTTGACTTAGAAATCTAGGATAAGATCACATAGTACCTTTGTCCTTTGTAGTTAGTTATCCCTATTTATTCATATACTAATCAAGGGAGAGAGAGAGGGGGAGAGAGAGAGAGAGAGAGAGAGAGAGAGAGAATCCGAGAGAGTGAGAGAGGGAGAGAGGGAGAGAGGCCGGATGAGAGAGGGAGAGAGAGGGAGTGATGTGTGCACTTGTACTCTTCCAAACCTAGTCATAGTCCTTGGCCAATCTTCACACATCATCTTGTACCACCAAATCTAGGGTTTCTTACTCTTTCGTATCCAAACCAATCTTCCAAAGTACTAGACAAGCCCAAAACCCCAATAGAATAACCTAGACTTGTCCTAGATTGGAAAGAAAATCTTGTAATCTTTCCACCTATGTACTTACATTGTACCAAAGAGAGAGAGGCCGGGAGAGAGGCCGGGAGAGAGGGAGAGAGAGATTGGTGATGTGTGCATGTGTACCCTTAAGCCTAGTCATGGTCCTTTGGCCATCATCCAAGTACCATCAAATCTAGTCAATTCTTTATCCATTGGACAACAAATGTTAGGGGAAAATTTACCCCTTGGATAATAATCCAACCTTTGGCTATAAATAGCAACCATTCCTTCCCATTTTAACTCACACCTTCATTTTACAACTTCTCTCTCTAGAAAGCTTAGCATTCTTGCTTGTTCTTGGTGTTCTTACTTGTTCTTGAAGTTCTTCCCAAGTTCTTCAAGAAACTCATCCAAGGCCGCCACTAAACTGCCACTCCACCACCCTATCAATCCAAAAGTTTTAGTAGTATTAGTCAAGATCTAGTTTCGAGAGAAACCTTTCTCTTTCGAAGCTAGTGGAAGCCATCCTTACGAAGTTACTCCGTCCGACTACCAACGTACCACCTTTCCTCCATAATCATCACTACCGCCAAGAAGAATGGTAGGCTATTCCATACACTCAAATCCTAAGTATAGATAATCGTGTATTCATATAGAATGATCTTATCCCTAATTACTTACTCTAGGTATTCATAGAATCCCAATAAACATATGTTGCTTTGAAATTTGAAAAGGAAGCATGAGTTTTGAAAGATAACGTACATAGATTAGCTTTAAGTATTCGTATTTTGATCTTAGAATGAATATGAGCATGATTATGTGATTACTTGACTACTTGTTGCTCGGCCGCTACCTTCTCCCTCGTGCCGAGTCCTCTTCGCCGGGGGCTCCCGCGGAGAAACAGGGGTCACAACCGAGGTCCCTGCACCTGGGGCACTGGTGGCTGAGCCTCGGCCTCGTCCTCTTGACGTCCGACGTCTGAGGTTTAGCACCTCCCGAGCTCCTTGTTTCGACATCTCGTCGCTCAGTCCGGTCCTCTCAGGCGTCTCTCGGTCGATAGCCTCTCTCACGATACCTAGAGGCTCGGAGCTACTAGCCTCGGTGCCAGAAGTGCTTCCTCTGCCTCCTCTTCCCGCTGCTCCGCCTCCTCTTCGTCCACCTCCTCCTCTTCCCCCTCGTCCTGCCTTCGGCACCCCTTGTTTCCTCGGTTTCTTCTTTAAGTAACTGGTGTACGAGGGGACGTAACCGAGAAGCTGAGGAGCGTAACGGTTGGTGATTGGGATTGCGTAGGCGGCGTTTATCCGAGATCGGACGGCTCTCTCCCGAAGCTCCTGAACGGTGCCGTCGACTGCAAAAGAGTCATCAAAACATGGAGAAATCAGTGCAAGTTTACAAGAAAAATCGTTTATTGAAATAAGCTCACTACCGAAGGGCAAGTTACCGACCAGGAACTCCAATCTCAAAAGGGACCGTGGTGACTATGTCTATGGTCTCCCCGGGCCCGAACATGAAGTTCCCGGTAACCGAGACATAGATACCCGCCCACTCTTCGGAGTCCGGTAGATGATCGATCAAGAACGTGTCGTTCCCTGATCTGCAGGAGAGGTAGTGTCGGTTGTGGCCCCGGTTAACCCCCAGAAGGTAAACACCGAAGAGTTCCTCAATACCGAACACCAGGTTAAACTGCCTCCTCAGCTCGATGATGCTGGTAATAATTCGGTAAGAATTCACCGTGAGCTGGGAGGAAGTAAGGTTGAGGGTCCGGAGCACCCGACGCACGAACTGGTGGAGGGGAAACCTGATGCCCCCCTCGCATATGGCCATCAGGGGAAAGATCAACTCTCCTGACCGATGCTGGAGTTTCTTTGGGTCGGTTTCTTCTAGCAACCAAACCTCAACGTCAGGAGGGATGCTATAGAGCCTCTTGAACTCGGCGTAAGCTGCGGGGTCCCCGGTGAAATATTTGTTCTTAAATGTACAGGGCCTCATCGGTCTTCGGCGTCCCTGAATCTCTTCGGGCGCATTTCCGAACGGCCCCGGCCCGTGGTCCGACGTGCTTGGGGCCTCCATCTCCCAGGGCTCAAGGGAAGTAATCTCGCGTGGGGCCCGATTAGGGTTGGCAGGCTCAATCTGGTCAACCGGGATTCGGTAAAACCTCCCCCTCCAAAGCTCTTGAAAGATGGCTTCTACCAAGGGATCGTCAGAACCACTGGAGCTGTCCGAGGAGAGCTCAATGACCATTCGCCCCTGCCTAGAAAACAAGGAAAATGTGCAAAACCCGTTAGCTATATGCCTAGGGGAGAGCAAAGGGTCCTAGCGCTCGGGACGAGATGGTCATCAGTCTTCGGGATCTATGGGTCTCGGTCTTTTAAAGACTCTTCCCTCCTCGGAAAGGGTCCTCGGTGGACGGCAACTTTATCCACGAGTCCAAGGTTGAAGATAGGCCTCGGGAAGGATATAGGCCTCGGGAAGAATATAGGCCTCGGGAAGAACAAGAACAGCGGCGGCGGGCGTTAGCGCCGCCGCGCACCAGACGACTTCGAATGGCGTCCCCGCCCTAATGCGCTCAGAAGACGTTGAGAAATACGAAGAAAAGTACTAAAACTTGAAGATTGATTAACAAAGATCAACATACCCAAGTCTGGAGAGGAGATTTGCTGTCAAAGTGCTCGAAATCGCGATCCAAAGTTTGCAAAACACGGCGGCGGCGGTTCGACGGCGTCGGAAGGTTTCAGTAGCTTTCTCTCTCCAATTGGTCCGAATTTATAGTGGAGCGTACGAGGAGTCGCGCGGGAAACGAAGCGTCGCCAACCGAACCGCTGGATCTTCGACACGTGTCATCATCAAATGGTCAACAATCAGAGTTCTGAACCGCCGCGTACCGAGCCATTCACGCTTCGACACGTGCCCTGACTGGGCGTTTCGTACCAATCAACTGACATTTCACGTGCCGAGGCTACGCATGATGTCACTCATTCCGGCGATGACTGACGCGTGGCTCCTAGGGCAGAAGTAGGTGATTCGGCTCTCCCGAAGGGCGCTCGGTTCTTCTCCAAAGCATTTCATCGGTTAAAAACCCGGTTTCGCTAGTCCATCAGAGGAGTCAACTCCCCGAAGACCAGTATGGCACTCCGGAAGTTGAGGGGCTATTGTAGGGCCCTCGGTTATCGGCTCGGTAACCGGGCTACCAACACTGAACCAGCGGCTAGGGTACGGGCCGAGGTCTTCTGACTAGCTCTCTTCGGGATGCATCTCGGTCGTTGCCCAGGCTTCGGCTGTTATCCACTTCGGAGCCTCGGTTCACTGCACGCTCCCATGCTTCCAAAGGCTTCCAGGCGGTAACGGTTTCTGTGAATGGGACCCATGGGGATCATGCTCCCCATGCAGCTGGCACAATCATTGAGATCTGTCCCATGTGCTCCGTAACCACCTCGCCCCCCTCGTCATATGTGACGTCACCCGAGGCGGTTACCCGAGCGTACTCACCACGCGCTAGCGTGAAGACCAAGCAAACCTAGGTCTATAAATATGAAGTGATACACACCTGAGAAAGGTACGCAATACTATCCTAACCCTAGACCTAAACACCTTCCCTGAGATCTAACTTGATCGTCGGAGGGTCACTGGGCAACCAAAGCCCTAGTGACTTGTTGCAGGTCAGGCGACGGACGAGCGGAGCAGCGGAGGAAGGAACCTAACCAGACACCACAGTCAAGGTCCCGATAAATCGAACCCCTACAGATGTTACAAGACTCTGATCTTGTCTTCTGTTAAAGATCCAAGTGATATTCAGCTTTTGGTGCTTTCTTCAGTTGGGTCTGAGAAAATGTACTTCTAGTTTTAGTATGCAACTCATAGAGACTATTAACGTAGATCTCAATTCTAAGAATCATGTCTTGTGTATATATCTCTAAGCTGATCTTGCTAAACAAACAACAAACTAGACTTCTTTTGGAAAGTCATTTTCAGTTCCTGAACTCTACAGTTTGGAGGGCAAATATTACTCCAAAATTTTATTAAGCCGTTTTGACGTACTAGCGTGTTCTGTGATTTATCTATTCTATGTTTGTTGCTCACTGTATCCTCAATTTATGCATATTTCCTCTGCAAGTGTACTTCGTTTGTCATCTTTACAAGCCTATTTTAGTATCTGTTTTCATGTATTTTTGGCTTCCAGTGAACTTCAGACCAACATGACAAAACAATGCAAAGTGCAGAGTGATTGCCAACAAAAGCTTTTCCGGATGACCACCAACAAAAAACATCCTTTGCAACGGGCAAAAAATCTCTTCAAAGGGCATGATTTTCGTGCCTTGCACAAGGCAGGACCTAGTTGTTTTTAAAAATTCTGGCAGTTCCCCAAAAAATACGGTAAAGTATTGCTGTGATGATTTGGATTTTGGAATTTGGATAGACATGTAAGGTATAAAAAAATGTTGGGAAAAATTCGGCAAAAGGCAAAAATCCAGAGAACAATTTCATTGATAACATTACAATGCATGATTGAAACAAGTTATAGATAACATAAACGTAAACAGGAGATAACAAGATACAAACAGAAATCTCTGAAACCAAACCGAGTCCTGTGTGATACCACAGTCTCCTTAAGAAAGATTCGCCGCCTACCGAAGGTGTTGTAGGTTACGTCGGCATCTTCCTCCCGAGGTTGGCTCGGCTAAACCGCAAGCCATCAGAACACCACCATCGACCGCCTTGGCGAACTGACTACTGCCTCTCTCTCTCTCTCTCTCTCTCTCAAAGAACAATATGCTGGAAGGTATAGAAGCACACTTGAATTTTTTATGCTTTCTCCAAAAACGTGAGCCTCCTTTATATAGAGTGAAGGAGGTATGAATGGTGAATGCTGCCATCAATTGCTGATATGAATTCAGTCATTTGAATGAGGGAGGTTACAAGAGTGAATACTCCATTATGGGGAGAGGTTACGGGGGTTACAGGATCCACACATCAATACGTCTATTGATTGTAGTGCGTCCAGAACGAATCCGGGACATGCACGGTTGCCTCGGGAGACCCTCCGGTAGCCCCGATTTTATTCATCCGAAATTTCGTAAATTTCCAACAAAAAAATCTAAAACCAACACAAATGTATAGTGTGTGTGGATCCCATGTGAACGTGAGTGTGTTTATGTAAACTATAAATATTTGTGGTTGTAGAAGAGTTTATGTAAGTATAGGCTCAATGAGAATGGGCTGAGAATTAACACAGATCGTGACACTATCTTTTTAGTCAATCTCAAGTTAGCCAAGCTTCCTAGTAAAGCTTTGATTTGGGATTCCATTTTCATGTTATGGGTCATTTGGTACGTTCGTAATGAAGCTCTTTTCCAACGGCATGTATGCAATATAAATAGTGCATTGTCTCATTTTTCAGGAGGGAATTCAATCTGGTTTTGATGGTGGTGGAGCTTGTGGAATGGTAAATGGAGGGGAGGTTTTGCAATATTTTTAGAGGAGGGAGGGTTTTATTTTGGGCAATTGTCAGTCTTTCATTTCAAATGGAGCTTGGGTTGCTGATTCTAGCCGTGGTACAGCAGCCTGGGTGCATGTGGGTGCTCACGGGCAAGAGGTTATGGCTCAGGAGGAGCTTTTTTTTTTGCTTCTTCAGCAGTTCTAGTCGAAGTTCGAGCTAGTTTAGCAGCTCTTTGGTGGGCTTCTGTGCAAGGGTTTCTTGAAGTTTGTACTCTATTTTTGTGCATGGTTTATGTAATCCTCAAGGAGCCACTTCTAGCTTGTAGTTGGCCCTCAAGGACTTTTGTTTTTTATGTTCTTTTAATTATGTTAAGGTTGTAAAGGTCTCTAAACTTGTGGTTAAAGCAGCTCATAGACTTGTGGTTAAAGCAGTTCATAATAGAGCTCAAGCTACTTTAACTCGTGGATGTAAATAGTTTGGTGTTCAATGCTATGATCATGTTCGTCTAAAAAGTTAGCCAAGCAAGCACTTCATTTTGAACGGGATAAGTCTAATTTCAATAATCAACAGCCTCCAATATCTTCAACTTGTTAACCAACCCCCACTGTGGAAGCACCTTCCAACTGCTCCGTTCATACATTTTCTTCAACAACAAAGGAAAATGGAAAATGGAGAGAGAGAGAGAGAGAGAGAGAGAGAGAAATAGTGCAGGAGGGCGTAATGGAGATCAAGAGGGCGGATGGATTCCTGTGATCAGGAACCATAGGGTGCAGTCAAGGAAAAGGGCAGGAAGCAAGGAGACATTCACTTTGTTTGTGGATAATATTCCTGAGAATATGGACCACAGTTGGTTAAAGAGGACATTCAATAAGTTTGGGGCAGTTAGGGACGCATTTATTCCGCGTAAACAGAGTAAGCGTACGAGTAACAAATTTGGGTTCGTCAGATATGAATGTAGTGAGGCGGCAGATATGGCAGTTACTAGAATGAATGGGGTGTGGGTGGAAAATGTGAGACTCTATATTAAAGAAGCTTGCTTTGGGCGGAATGAAGAGCATCTAAGGTGCACCTGAGCACAAAGCTGGTTGTGAGGTTCAATGATCATCATCACCTGTTGACTGAGGTTCAATTCCAGAATTCTGGCCCTAGTTGGATCAAGCACCTGAATTCTGCACCTGTTCAAGCACACAAAGACAATCCAGCAGGGCTGTGATATGGACTGCTGCTGCTGCTGATGGTTGTGTCCGCAATGGCAGGCTACTGCTGCTGCTAGCTGCATCAGTTCTGCATTGGTGTATCCTCTACCAGTTGATCATGGGATCAGTTATTGAGTGGATTCAAGTTTAAATTCAAGTTAAATTCAAGTTTAGTTTTCAGTATGTTCAGTTATTTCAGTATCATGTATAGTGGTTGTATCCTCTACCTATCACATTTTGCCATTTGTTTTGTATCCCTCTGTTAGATGGATAGGAAACAGATGCTTTATACCTCTAGTCCTATGTAGCCATTTGGCGTAGGCTTTCTTTTTGTTTTCCTTTTCTTTTCTTTTCCTCCTGGGGTATACCCCTTGTAGGCTGTATATTTGGTTAGTCCCTTTTTTATTTCAAGCTGATTTACCCAAAAAAAGAGCATCTAAGGGTGAAGCTACCCAAGTTTCATCCAGATCCAGACAGAGAGCTGTTACCAAAGCAAGGGACAAACTCGGGCCAGAGGTTTGGTAAATGTGTGATGTTGGAGATGGAAAGGGCAATTCTCTTGGAAGGTCTTATGTTCAAGTGCTAAGAGGAGAATCGTCGAAAATCGGGACTGATCAACAGATTACTCTTAGCATCAAACCCAGTGGAAATGGTTGGCTTTACAGGAGTGCTATGGCTGTGATGCATCGGGTGGTGTCTATGATGACCCTGAATGTAAGTTTCAGCTTAGAGACAAACAGGGTGGCTCAGTTTCGATCTCTGGGAGGAAGATCCGTTCTGATTACTTTCCAAAGCCAAGAGGTTCGTGATTCCCTTATTGGGGGACAGTGGATGAAGCTTTGGTTTGATAAAGTGAAACCTTGGAGGGGTGAACCAACAAGCCTTGAGAGATTCGTTTGGCTTAACTGTATAGGAGTTCCATTGAATGTGTGGAATGCTCTTACATTTAAACTAATTGCAGAGGTGTGGGGAATCTTTTTTAAGGTCGATGAGCAAACCCTCAAAGATTTATCTTTTGGTGAAGGGAGGGTCTTGATAGCAACGGAGGAGAATAGCACCATTGATAAATGGATTCAGGTCGAGGTAACGGGTGTCTACTATGATGTAAAGGTCTCGGAGATATCTTCCTTTACCAATTCTAATGATATGGAAGCTTGGGTTCCTCTGACAATGGTAAAAAAATGGGGCTTCTCATCTTCCGGTGGTAGCTGCCATGGAGACTGTAACCAGGAGGGACAAGGATGAAGATGATGACGTGGAGAGGGACCCAGGAGAGGAGCCCATGCTGAAGAAGGTGGTAGATGTGGGATGGGACTCTGTGGCAGAAAAAGATGGGTTAGGTGGCTCAAAGCATGAAAATGCAGCCATGCATTTAATGCTTGTCAATTCCAGCTTCCCTCATGAGTCAGACAATTTTGAATCTAGAGTTGGTGATTCGGTGGAGCTTGAGGAGGGTTCTGAAAACATCTTGGGCTTTTCGGCCCAAAGTAAGCTGTTGGTCCAAAAGGAGGGGATAGTCCAAGAGGTTTCATTAGGCTTAGAAGTGGGAGATGGGCCGGCTGGGCCTGGGATTTATAAGAGGGGTCTGGGCCCATTCCCATGTGAACCGGACTCCCTTAGTCAAATTAATGTGCTGGGGGGAGGTTTGAGAAGGCAAACTCTTTCTCAGAAAGAGGCGGGATCCCCAGTTGGAAGTGTCGAGCGAGGTGCAATCCCAGAAATTCAAGCAGATCCTGTGAGGTGTTCTCAAATTCCAAACATCAATTTGGTGGTGGACCTTAAAGATGCTGGTTGTAGAAGAAGGAGACGTCGACAACTATCCAACTTGGCAACCATTAGTGAGGCTGCTGATCAAAATCCCAATCTGGTGGCGAACAACTCTTCACCCGAGTTGGAGGAGGTGCTTCAGACCAACCCCGATGTCGCTAGAGAGGTACTTGCAACCATGGCCGTTGGAGGTGAGTTAGGAATTTCTTTTCGCCCTAATGATGAGCTGATTCTTCAGAAAATGATTGAATATGAGTCTCAGGAATTCTCTCATGAGCGTGAGAGGGTATCTGGAGAGTAGTTTTTACCTATCAAGTTTTTGTGGAGTTTGTTGTTTGGGTCTACTGTTTTTATGCAGATTTTCTCTTGGAATATTAGAGGTTTGGGGAGTTCGATTAAGAAAAGATTTTTGTTTAAGCTGATTAAAAAGAGGAAGTTCAGAAACTATGGGGCAGTAGTGATTTTGATTTTGCATACTCTAGTGCTTCCGGGGCATCTGGGGGATTATTAATCATTTGGAACAAGGTGTTTTTAAAAGTTGAAAATATTATCTACCATAGATCTTTTATTATATTGCAAGGTGTCATCAATGAGGAATTCCCTTATACTGTGGTGAATATCTACGCTCCAAATGATGTGGTAAATAGGAGAGGAGTATGGGAGGAATTGCTAGCTCTGAAATCTGTCTCTCCAGTTCCTTGGTGTATTGGGGGAGATTTTAATGAAATCAAGGCAATTAGTGAAAGGGTAGGCTGCCAGAGAATGGAGAGGGGAATGAAGGATTTTTTGGATTTTAGTAACAATCTGGAACTTCTCGACCTTCCGTTGTTGGGTAGGAAATTTACGTGGACTAACTTCCAAGATCATGCGGTTCACAGTTGTTTGGACAGATTTTTAATATCCCAACAGTGACTTGAGAAATTCAAGGTGGTACAATGGGGGATTCATAGGCCAATTTCTTACCATTGTCCAATTGTGCTCACCAATGACGAAAGAGATTGGGGACCTAGACCGTTTAGGTTCTTGGATATCTGGCTATCGAACCCGAGGTGTATGGTAATTGCAAAGGAGACATGGGAGAATACTTTGGTGTTTGGATGGGCTGGATTTAGAGTCTTGCAAAAATTGAGGGCCGTTAAAGATAAGCTCAAGGTGTGGAACAAAGAGGAGTTTGGGGATATAAATTCAACATTGTTAGCAACGGAAGTAGAACTTTATCAACTTGATTTGTTAGCGGAGGAACGAGAACTCTGTATCGACGAAAAAACGTCTAGATGTAAAGCTAAATCAGAGTATTGGAGACTCGCTCGTTTATCGGAATCTCTATGGCAATAGAAATCGAGGCTGAATTGGATGAGATTGGGGGATAAAAACACAAGATACTTCCAGGCTATAGCCAATAATAGGTTTCGGAGAAATCTGGTGGGTTCAATCAAGGCGAACGGGAGACTATTGGAAGAGCCGAAGGACATTAAAGAAGCTGTTGTAGTACACTTTTGCAACAATTTCAAAGAGGTTAGAGCCGATAGGCTGGTGCTGGGGGGAGTTTTTCATAGGAGATTGTCACCGGAAATTTCAGACAATCTTGGTAGATTTTTTGAAGAGAGGGAGATACTAGCTGCTCAACAGGAGTGTAGCAACCTTAAAGCTCCGGGCCTGGACGGCTTTAATTTCTCCTTTGTGAAGCACGATTGGGGGTTTATGAAGGGTTTGATCATGCAATTCTTCTCTGAATTTCACTCTAACGGTAAACTTACAAAAGGTATCAACTCGAATTTCGTTGCTTTGATTCCTAAGGTAGACTATCCTGTGTTGTTCAAAGAATTTAGGCCCATCAGCATGGTTGGTTGGGTGTATAAAGTGCTCTCCAAAGTGCTTGCCAATAGAATTAAAGCTCTCCTGCCATCGGTTATGAATCTCAAGCTGCGTTTATCGGGGGAAAACAAATTTTGGATGGTGTTCTCATTGCAAATGAGGTCATACACAGCTGGAAAAATAGTTCTCATGGGGGGTTACTTCTCAAATTTGATTTCGAAAGGGCTTATTACTGTGTCAATTGGGGTTTTTTACAAGACCTTCATGCAAAAATGGGCTTCGGAGAGAAATGGTGTGCCTGGATAAAGGAGTGTATATCCTCAGTATCTATGTCAATACTGATTAATGGATCGGCATCGAAGGAATTTCAGCTCCAGAGAGGTATTAGACAAGGCGATCCGTTATCCCCATTTCTGTTTAATATTGTGGTTGAGGGACTCAACATTCTATTGGAGAGAGCTAGGGATCGGAACATCATTTCAGGAGCAAGAATAGGGGCCAATGGGGTTGTGGTGTCCCACCTTCAGTTTGCGGATGATACGATTCTCTTCTGTAACAATAACTTGGAGGAGCTGATTAGCATCAAAAGAACCCTTAGATACTTTCAACTTATGTCAGGACTGAAAATTAACTATTCCAAAAGCTCTTTATGTGGTGTTAAAGTTCCCCATCAGGATGTGCTATCCTTGGCGCAGGTTATGCGGTGTAAAGTGGAACGGTTGCCGATCAGTATTTGGGTTTGCCTCTGGGTGCTAACCCCAATAGGATTAAAACTTGGGATCCCGTAGTGGAGAAGATGGAAAAGAGATTAAGTGTGTGGCGTGGTAGATACAACTCTTCTGCGGGTAAACTTACCTTGATCAATTCTTCTCTTGCCAACCAACCCATTTATTTTATGTCCATTTTCAAATTGCCGGTGACTGTAGCAAAAGTAATAGAGAAAATTCAACGGAAATTTTTCTGGGGTGACACTATTGATAAGAGAAAACTCCACCTAGTCAAATGGGAGGTGATTTGCAAGAAGAAGGAGTTTGGTGGTTTAGGCGTGAAGAATTTAATGGTCCAAAATTTGGCCTTCTTGGCCAAGTGGTGGTGGCGATTTCATAAGGACAGAGATTCTTTATGGGTGCGGGTTGGTAGGGGAAAATATAATTTGGAGCTTGACTGTTGGTTTCCTCATATGCCAGCCTCGGGAAGGGCTACTCAAATCTGGAAAGATATTTGCACAATTGGGGATGTGTCTTCATGTATCGGCTCTATAATCCAAGAGGGATTTAGATTACAGATCCACTCAGGCTTGGGGATTTCTTTCTGGAATCATGTATGGCTAGGGGATACAACTCTTAGAGAAGATTACTCTCGGCTGTACTTAATTTCTTCTCAAAAAGAAGCGGTGGTCAGTGCGGTGAGGGGCGGAACTGATGAGGGCAGTTGGAATCTAACATTTAATAGGGTCTTACGTGATTGGGAAAACCTTCAAGTGGAGGAGTTAAAATAGAGGTTGCTACTTATTACTCTAGATTCAGCTAGGCCGGATTCTGTACTTTGGTAATGGTCCCCTGACAAGCATTTCTCGGTAAGATCAGTATATTACCAGTGGGAGAATGGAGGTTTCTCTAGAAATCTGGTGATGGCAGCTCTTTGGAAGAATTTGTCCTTCAAAGGTGGAAATATTCACTTGGTTGGCTATTCAATCCAAGGTGGCTACTAGGTCCGTGCTTTTGGAAAGAAATCTAATCCCCGAGGATCAATCCGTCCTTTGCCCATTTTGTGCGCTGCACTTGGAAACTCCTCATCACTTATTCATGCATTGCCAATTTTCTTGGGCTGTTTGGTCGCGGATACTGGATTGGTGGCATGTAAGCTGGGTGTGCCCTGCATCTTTGGAAGACCAGTTCATTTGGTGGGGTGGCAGTAGATTCAGAAAGTGGGAGAAACACTTCGCAACAGTGTGGTCCTTGTGGCTAGTGCTTATGTGTTTAACAATGCTTCAACAAGTGCTGAGGAAGTGGACGAATTGATTAAAACTAGAGTTGCAATGTGGACAAAGGCAAAATTCGACACAAATGTGTATTCGGTGGAGGAATTTAGGATTTTTTTGGATGGAGTTCGACTATTGAAATTGTAAATTGGTTGGGTGGTGAGGTGTTTGCCATCCAACTGTTTGTTGAAGGGGTTCATTTTGTTGTTCCTTTTCTTTTCTTCCGTTTTGCTCGAGTAAGTGTGTAATCTTACTGTGCTCGAGCCTCCTCGATGTATCCTTTCGAGATGATATAAAAGTTTCGTCTTTGCCGAGCAAAAAAATATCATCTTCAACTTGTTGCCGATAAAAATAAATAAATAAATATTAAAAACTTCAACTTGGCTTGTTTATATTTGCAAGAAAACTAAAAAAGCTTATAACGATTCAAACAGTCCAATCCAATAATTTAATTCGTTCTACCACTTTAGAAAATAAAAGAACACATTAAATGTCTCGGATCCGCTTATTGTAAAGTTCCAACATGCCTCGTAAAAGAACCAAAAGTGGCATTCCTAGATCCCAAGTCGGTTCTTTTACGGGGAATGCCTAGAACACATTAAATGTCTCTTTTTGGGTCATCACGATGTTTTGGCTACAAATTCAAGATCCAAACACAACTTAAAAGAGCCTCAGCTTGTTTATATAAGCTTTACAATAAATCCCAAGTCTGCATGCCTATATTGCAGATACTTGAAGCCTTGGAGAAATACACACAGATTTCACTTCTTCTGATCATCAACAAAACACCGCGTTGACCTAAATTTAGTACGAAAATTAAAATTTTAAACCTTCTTTTTTTTTTTTCCCTAAAAGACACAGAGTAATCTAACTGGTCTTAGTATACAATTATAGTGGAATACTATTTTTCAAGGTACGGTGAGAATCTCTACTGTGAGGGTTGTAGCTGGTTATGCGGACATGGTCTTTCCGGTTCTCCTCTCGTCCACAGATTCTTAAGATCCTCTCTCTTTCTTCCCAAAGTCAAAAATGTGCCTGCATTGATGATGACAAATGAAGAGTGAGGAGGAGTGAAAAATAAAATAGCTTGAATGATCATGGTTCCTCAAGTGAGAAAACAAAAGAATAATTTCAGGCATTAAAGGATTCCTTCGCGACTTTAGAATGATTTTAGATGGCCTGTCCAAGAAGATATAAAGTTGATCGTGATATATGTATCATCTTGATGTGCATCAGATTCCCAATCAACAAACTTAAATGGACTACCCTGATGTTTCCATTAATAAATTTTGGTTTGTATAGCACTATCATAGCATGTGGCTTGGCTAACAGCTCTTTAACCACGATATACACCTCTCTGGAGAAAGATAGCTAATTACAAGTCCACTTAACTCGAAAGAGCACCATCAAATCAATTCCCAAGAGAAGGTTGAGTTTTTATTGGCAAATTAGAAATAAAAAAATGAAGAGGTAAACTTTTTGTACTAGTCAGTTATGTGCTTGTTGGTACGTAAGCATTAGTCGCCATGGGTCTTTCCACATACCTAGAGTGAAAGGAACAATGTAAAGTAGAGCTGGTTGGCCATGCCCGTCCATTAAGTTCAGAGCCACATATGTGATGAGAAGACCTGGATAAACAATGTGAGGACTTAAAATGAATGATACCTCACAAAATAGAATCAAACAAAAACAATAGTGTAACACCAAGAAATGGAATTTTAAGGATCCCATTGTTTTTAGGGAAAATGACGGCCAAGAACGTGTTTTGATCATTAATACCCGCCAAGGACATTTTCAGCATTAACAAATGTTCTCAGCATGTCCTTAGCGGGTATTAATTATCAAAACACATCCTGGGCCGTCATTTTCCCTTGTTTTTAATCAAATTTACTAAACAGTTGCATCAATTTCCTTATATTTAACAGACACAGGGATGCGGTTCTCAAAGCAAGAAGAGAAAAAGGAAAGAAGATGATAAGGAAAATGACAAACAAACATGTGGCAAACATATAGTCACATGCACACATTCTAATACATCCCTACGAGACATGCTATATGCTACATCATGTTAGAAGGCGGCACTTGGATCCACCAGTATAAATATATCTTTTGCATACCTAACCCATAAGCAATCATTGCCCATAAGAAGTATCCAGCCCTAAGATTCTTCTTTGACAGCCAATCGTACCTGCAAAGATACAAACAATTTTCAGCCTATGGCCGATTAAAAAAAATTCAGCCTATGAACGGTAAATGACTAGCCCAAACAGTGAAGACTGCATCCATCTTTCACCTTGAGAGGGCATTAAATATTCTACCAATTCCAACCTATGAAGTTTGACAATCAAGAATTCAAAAGGAAAACTAAAAGTTTGACAATCAAGAACATGTTCGTCTGCCATATGAAATTTGACAATCAAGGACATGGTAAGAAGTTAGTCAAGAAACCAAATAAGTCACTAAGTAGGAAGGTACAAGATCCACGTATAACAGCCTTAAAATGATTAAAAAATCACCTACATACCCCATGAGGATGCATGTTAATTGACAACAGAAACCCATGATACCTTTGTAGCAGAGTCAAATAAGACAATATCCAAGAAAGTTGTGCCTGTGATAAGCACTAACCTTAGTGAAAATGCTATGAGAAGTCCTGGTAAGATAATATCACCAAATCCAATGATACTGTAGCCACCCCAAGGATCAAACATCCGAGGGATCTTCAGCAACATGGGTATGCCATCTTCCCCACTCTTATCACCCCGAGCAACCTGTTTGGAGAAACTTGAAACTTTACCTATATACACCACTGGGAACCAAACAACAGGCGTTTATCTAGTATATTAATATGAAATAAATGTGGAAGAAATACTTACCACGATCATCACACTCTCTTTGAACCACCATTTAGAAACAAATACCCAAAAAATGTCATACAAGAAAGCACAACTGAGAAGAACTGTTCCAACCTGAATGTATTAAGAAGAATGGCATCAGCTTAATTACATAAGTTAGGAAGCCCTGAACGAATATCAATGCAAGACATTTGTTTCAGTATTATTCCGCAGGGGTGTGAGGAGAACAGGCTGGTGTTACCGCAGCTACCAAGCAGATACTTCTGGAAGACTAATATGAATTCCAGGAAGACTCAAACAGTAAGATTAAGTTCTCCACGTGATATTCTGGACATAAATGGGGAAATTCAGAATTTCCCTGTTTAGTACCTCAATAAGAGCCAAACCATCCCAGGCAAATTTTCATGTGTTGTATCCTTTAGAATTCTACAACACTGCAGATGTCCTACAATTAGGAAAAGATGATTGCTTGGAAGGACAAAGTTTCCAAAGTTGTATGGTAGTCTTCCAATAACAAAAATAGTCGTTGGGTAGAACCTTGTGGGAAAGCATATCACAGTAGCTGACCTCAAGAATTACATAAAAGGGTTGTACAATCCAATAAGATGGAGAAACATATAACAGATTCATGAAAGACCAAAAAGAGAAACATATAACTACACGATAGAACTGGATCTACAGATCCTGGCAATTTCCCAAAACTACAAATATGGTTTTTCAACATTCTTAAGTATCTCTTAAGAAAAAAAAGGAAAAATATTCGTAGTGTCGAAGTCACAGCCAGAAAAATTCCAAAAGTCAACTACCAGATACTTCTAAATCCATCTAAGGTAACATCCACGGAAAAGTAGCAAGAACTGTTCCCGGACAAGAAAAGAATAATAAGTTTGAAAAATCACCTTCAGATTAGGAACACGTATAATCTGGAGAACTGTGATTATCAAAGCAATACCCTGTTTGGGGAGGGAAAAAGTAGAATTATCATTAGTTGTGTCTCACCTTAAATTTGCAAAAGGAAAACTTAATAAAGATGGATCACATCAACCACATGTTAATTTAAGTGGAAAACTAAAGACATGCACATTGTCGGCTTTTCTTTAAGCATCTATTTCACTCTCATGGCTATACATCCTTCAATACTTCTCAAGTAGTTTCGTCTCTCCCCATACCTGATAGGTAATAATATTTATTACTTATCTTAGGAATTTACTGTGCTTTGAAATTCTACTTTTGAAATTGTCTGCTACACACATATTTCCACCAGCAAAATCACCGGAGTTTAGGTACTGAATTGATGTGTCTCCTTTAATTTCACAAAAACTGTACATGCTCAAGTGGACAGGTGTTACGAGGAAGTGGGTACACTACTTCTTTGGTAGGAAGGGGGGCTTTTGTTTCCAATAACCCAACAAGCATGCAGAGGATCAAATCAAATATAAAACACAACAGTGTATACTTGTCCTTACAAGGATATCTTGTCCAATCCAAGCAATCGAGACACGGCGAAAAACGGCCCAAACAACAGCAAACGCTATGCAGAATGGAGATACAGCTAGCGTTAGATATGAGACAGCTCCAAGGAGAGGTACTTTAACAAATGTATCCGCAGCACGTTCAAACCATCTGAAACTATTGTCGTTAAATAGTCAGACAACACTTCTAAAATCTATTTTCAAATAAACGACTAGGCACCAATTATTTTTGACAAGTGATGTCACTTATGGAAGAAAAAGCTCTGCCATAAATTTATTAGTGATTTATGCTTCGTTTGATATTTAAGTACTACGTACTATGTAGCTCTCCAAGTGAAATCATAGGCAATGAAAGATTTGTCCACCATCCATGTTTAAAACCAATGGAAAGACAAGATTATCTATCACTTATTCTTTTGCAGTTTGCACAGTTGGGCCAAGGGAGGGTTATATCGGGGTAAAAGATTACAGTTCTATTACTCTTACTTGTGATACTGCCTTGCATACATGGGTGGTGGCCTTTACGAACTCGTTTTCCTTAATCCTATCTAACTTATCACGCAAAAAGGGATGCCACACCTAACCAACATTTACTCAAACACGAGCATGTAATGCACAACTTCCAAAAAAAAAAGGCATTTGATGCAGGAATTGCCAGTAATAATGTCAGTAATTCTGTCCATTTGTTACGCATTCTTTTATGCAGAACCTTGCTAAGCATCAAGGCTAGTCAAATCTTAATTCTCTCAACTCTTTTTTCGTAGTTCGATATGTGATGATCAAACGAAAAGGATCATTAACCCATCCACCTATTTCAATCACATTCCACGGTAGGGGCTCGGAGTTCAAGAATTCCTAATTGCATTGATCAGAGATCACAATGAAGACCAAGCCACATTCCAGTTAAGGGAAGCAATTTTCTTCAGAGAGAGACCAGGACAGAAAATAGGAAATTCTAAAAGGAACTATACCAAGACATACCTAAAACCTGCATTCACGAGGTTTAGAAAGGTTCTGTCACAATTCGGACATGCATGTATATACTCTTAACACAGATGAGTCATCAATTCTGTTTGTATTTATTTTTTTTTATTTTTTTTGCTTTTCCTTTTCAAGAAAGTTTAGTACCTTAACAGTGCAACATTACACTAGTACGCTTTTGAATAATCAACACTATGCTTACCTTGACAACAGAGCCACCAAGCAAGTTTGCAAACCCTGCAAATACGAGACAACGAGGTTCAGTGTCAAAAGAAAGAGAAGAAGAATTGAGAACTAAGTTCACAGCACATGCTTATCAATGAATGTATTCTGATAACTCTCTACATGCTAGCATAAAGAATTGTAGCTAAGAAGCAGCGTTAATGAAGTGTACAAGGGTCAGGTCCTGAGGCACTTTTTAAGAAAAGACCATAACGATAACACCTCGAAACTCAAAACCCTAAGAGGCAAGGATACGGACACGGGAACCAATAGTGTGCAACATGTTCAACATGCATACAACAACCAGTTAGGTTGTTGTACTTCGAAAAACAAACCTAAGAGGTACATGTCACAAATAAGAGTTGCATATTTTGTTAAACCAAAACTGGTGTCGACTTTATTATCGAGGCATTGCAAATGACACAAAGATAGAACTGAGGCACGCTTTGCCTGTAAAACCATGTACGGGATGTTTACTTGTATTGTGCAACCTAGTAAATTCCAGTTTCCAAAACACATGATGTTGACGTAAATAGTGATCTTCCAAAATTTTAACTTCTATTCTGTAACGTTCAAGCATCAAAGCAAGTAAAATACAAGAATACCACCCATTGAACATTAGATTCTCCATAAGCATGTGTGCAAAGCGCCCCACAGAAGCGAAAGGAAACAAGAAACAACCAAGTGGAAAAGAAAAACAAATCTTGAAGCATGGTCTCACATAGTCGAGTTCTCGAAAACAGGCAAGTTGATAATATAGTAACCCAAAACAAGTAGAAGAACAAGAAGGTCTTCATCACATGGGAGACGTGCATGAAAAACTGATCATGGTATCTCCTTGCTCCTAGATCACTAGGGACAACCATGCGTAATACAAGACACAGAAACAAGGAATACCATATTGGAAACTTGTTCACCAACAAAATAACTGGAAATTAGGAACCATGAACAGAAAACCAAGTGTTGGCCCAGCCGTAGCAGTGTATGAGTACACAACAATGAAGGAATTTGGATGGATCATAATAAATGTGCAAGTCTGTAAACAGGAGAAGAAGGAAGATGTAAGAAAAGAGGAACAAGCTTCCGTTCAACAATTATCACTTCATAAGATAACATTGCAATTCAGAACAAAATTTACTTAACGTATAAGATAATAAGGGCTTACTTGAAACCAGTGAGATAATTAGGTTTCCAGATTTTTAGATGCTTATAGTTGTGCTATGATGCATACATGTTTACAAAAAGTCTTGAAATATGAAGAATGGACACACCTCTGCTCCACCGATAGCAAACAGAACCACTAGAACCTCAATAAACCAGAATGACATTAGCTTGTAAAGCATGAACAAGAAACATGAAGCAATCAAAACAAAGAGAATTGCTGATGTCGTGCTGATGTTGACCACATTGCTAGAACCCGTGGTTTCCATGCTGAAATCTTCTGAAGCGTCCTGCATATACAACATCAATCTGAAAATTAGTCAAGGAACAACCGTAATCCAAATGAGAAGGCATGTGATAATGTTAAGTTATGGGTGTATGTGTAATTAGCGTGTAATTGAGCCCTTGTGTAATTAGATTAGGAGATAAGGGTCTCAGTGTAATTATTCTCTTAGTCTTGTATAATTCTAACGTAATGAGAAAATAACCCTAGTTTTTGGGTTCCCAATTCTATCTCCTGTTTTCATGGTATCAGAGCTAGAGTTTCGGAGGTTTTTCCCCTTTGTTTGTGCCATAGTTGCACTTTATTCCATTGTGATCCGTGTGTTCCGGATCCTTTGTTGACCTCTCCACGTGCGAGTCAGGGGTCGCACGTGTGGGAGAGTATTGGGATTTTTCCCACATCGGTTAAATATCTCCTCCAAAACTAGTATATGAGCTTGGGCGGCCTCTCCACTCTTAGCCAATTGGTTTGGAGTTGGATGCTTTAACATAGTATCAGAGCTCCGACGAGTCTCTCCATCGTCGGCCTTCCATAAAGCTCCGACGAGTCTCTGACCTCTCTGCCACGCCAGCGAGACTTCTGATAGGGTTTTCATAGTCGGCCTTCACTTGCCGACCTCTGGCGAACGTCGGTAACCTCCGGCAATTCCCTTCTGCTCTCCCGACCTCCGCCACACCTTTTTCTGGTCACCGAAAACCTCCGACAGGTCTCGGAACAGATTGGGCTCGAGATTCCAAGTTTTTTTTAACCTCGGAACAGACTGGGTTTAAGATTCCAAGTTTTTTTTTCTCGGAACAGGTATTGTCAGACTTTCTGATCTCTCACGCTACTGTTGCTTCCAAATCCAGTGGTAAACAATTTTATAGGCTGTGACCCAGTTAGTAAACCATTGAGTACGTGTGATTTTTTTTTTTGGTTTATTCAAAGGCTGAGATTACTTAGAAGCTTTGTAGCTCTATACTGCAGTTTTTTGTTGAGATGTCTGAGGAAACAAAAAAGGCTTCCGTTAGTGGTAAGGATGAGTTGAGTCGTGTAGGGACTCAAGATAATTTTTCTCTGGATATTTGCCATATTAAGTTGGATGGTACCAACTATTTGATTTGGTCTCGCACTTTTACTTTAGCTATTGAGGTCAAAGGGATGTCAGAATTTATTGAGGGTCCTGTTACTCCACCTGTCGAGGCTATTGAACTGATGAAATTTAAATCTCAAAAATCGTTAGTTATGACCTGGTTGTTTAATTCTATGAGGGTTGATATTCGTCATACTTTTCTGCTTCTTGATACTCCACATAAGATTTGGACTACTGCAGCCCAAACCTATTCTCAGCAGGGTAATAATGCACAGTGTTTTGAGTTGAGGAAGAGATTCCGTACATTGGAACAAAATCATCGTTCTATTACACAATGTTGCTGTGTATTTTGCTGACTTGAATGGAACATGGCAGGAATTTGATTATTATCAAGGAAGTATTTTCGATTCCAACATAGATGCATGTTTCGTTTTCAACAAAAGAACAGGCTCACTCAGATTCGGAGGGTTTCCTAAGGGTTACAGAGGATGGAATCGAAAACCTAACTCTAAGAAAGGCCAACTCCTCGTTAGTAATCATGGAAGGAATGAGGGAAGCAGAAAAGGCAGGAACCCTACGGGAAACCTTCGAAGAAGACAGGGGTGACAAGGGCTTGACACTGCTAAGTTGACCCACATGAGACGAAGCCCTGACTACACTACTGCGGCGCATTGGGACCTCCTCATCCACCGACGACTCTTCGACTTGAAGAATCGAGGAAAAATCGAAGAGACCCTCCGACATTAGGGTTCCGACGGATGATCGCGGGTGTGAGGAAGCTAATAGATCAAAAAGATCGCGAAAAACCCTATCTTGAAGTACAATCGAATAAGATGCGAAGTCTTCTATAACGGGAGAGACAAGGTTGGCGGAACCAAAACCGGCTAACCTAGCGTAAATAAACTCCCCGGGAGTGGCCCACTCTGGGCTCGAAATCTCTATGCTAGGAAAGGAAAAATCTAACATGAAAAGAAAGAGAAGAACAGCAAGAAGAGGGGAACGTACCTAGAAAAGACGGGCTCTAACACGACGACGAGGGAGAATCGGAGAAGAAAGGTCTCACACGGGAATCGCCAGGGTTGATTCAAACGCCTCTCTGATAGAGTTTGATCAAAATAAGGGGAAGCTTAAACGTTGGGGGTCGATCCCGATAAACACCTAAATCTTCGTCGTCCACCTCTAAGCACCAGAAGAACAGGGATCTCGACACATGTCCCATGATGCAACACGCATTTAAAACCCTCCAAAAAAGAGAAAGAGCGGCAACCGCCACACAGATCTGGACTATGTTTCTAACCTCCAACCAAGAGCTGGAGCTTGGAAACAGGGGAGTACCTGATAAGTAGGATAAATCTGGCTAGGCCAGCTCAGTAAGAAGTACGGACCTGGGGAGTAGAAGTCAACTTCGCCCAAGCCCCCAGGAGAGCACCACCTACGACAAAGTAAGAAGATGCCAGCTACGCCCATGAGACGGAGCTAGAATAAGGTCTAAGGACCAGCTTTGACACTAAGCTAAAACAGGATAAGTAATAAATATGGAATATACTCATTCCCATCAAGATACCACTCTGATAAACCTAAATCCCACGGGATAAAGGAAGAGAAGTCGATAAGATAAGCATAAATTGCTAATGATAATCATTATTATAATCGGATAAGGATTCCATGCTAAAGCAAGGTGCTCGTGGAGTTCCAGCTAAGGCATGACTTCACTCACCTCGTTAAAGCGATCCAAAATCCCCGGGATACAGTCCTACTAGAACTCAACCTCCAATCAAATGCCTATAAAGGTAACGGTAGAACTCCAATAAAGGTACGCACCACTAGCAACCGAGAACCTTAATTCTCCTACCACATAGCAAGTTCTATACTGACTTAGGCATCGGAGGGTGGTTGGCACGCCACCACACCGGTGACTCAAGCTTCAGCTTTGTTTTGCAGGGTCAGGTCGATGCCGGATTCAAAACTGATTCATCATAGTGTGGGCTACCACAGCCCCGGGTGGATCGGGGCGGCCCGAAAAATGCACGTTTTTTAATCGAATCGAAAAAAATTTTGAAGAGTCGCCACCCGGATTTATGGTTCGCCACCCGAGAAACCGTTTTGATTTGAAAACGATTGGTTTGAATTTGAATTGAAAACCAGAGATCGTTTTTGAGGGTTCGGAAGCCATGTTACGAGAGGGGAAGGGTTTTACGGCACCCCCCTCGCCCGATACGAGATCGGTCTCTACTAAACGTTTGTGGGATTTTTCAAAAGGATTTTGTTTCATTAGGCATGTAGCATGTATCCACAGGTATACCAAATAAACGTGTATGCCGGTGCATGTGTACAGGGGATGATGAAAATGGTAAAGAAATGCAAGATAACAGAAACTGGAACCCTGCCACTGACTTCACTCTCGAGCGCTCGGGAGTGGTCCCGAGCCCTTGGGAGTACTGATGCCCAACCTGCAAGTTTTGTTAGCACAAACAGGGTGTAATACTAAGACTGTAAATTGAAACTATTTTAAACATATGGTAAGCTCAGCAGTGGGCCTGACAGACTATAACTGAACTTCAATCTTCCAAGCCATGCATCCTTGCCTCTACAAAGTCAGATCTGCATTCTTAAGGGCAAATGGACACGTCCCTGCATATGAAAAATCAGAAGCATGGCAAGATAGGGGGGAGTAATGAACTGCAGTGGCATGCAGATACTCTCGAGCGTTCGGGAGTGGTCTCAAGCGCTTGGGAGTGAGATGCATGTCAGCTTGCTTTCAAACAGGAAGTGATCTTATTTTGGCATGCAGACATCCCAGTTTTGATCTTCTTAGAATAAAATCTCCTTTTTAACCTTGGGAAATCTTATTTTAGCTCGAACTTTGGTGAAAAACGTTTCCACTTGGAGGAAGTGGGTTTTCTACGTCTGCATGCCATGATAAGACCATTTGATGTAAGAATGCACTCCATCCCACCCACTGTCTACCAAAAATGCAAGGAATGGAACTGGAAACAGTCCCGAGCGCTCGAGAGTGATTCCAGTGGGTTTTTGAAAAAAATGTTTCATGATCCTTTTGCTCTTGTTTTTACACTAAGGTCTCCCAACCATGCACCCAGTATTAAAGACTGGGACAGACTGGGACAGGCTGAGAGACCTCCCTCAAAAGGGAAGACCAGCCTCTTGCTTGAAATCAAAGTAGATAGATTTCTACCTTCAATGAGAACCTTGCTTCTTGAGATGGGTTTGATGGGTGAGGAATAAGGAAGAATACAAGAGATCAGAGACTGAATGTGCCCTGAAGTCCTTGCATTTCTGGTACTTGGATGTTTTTCAATATGTTTTTGGAAATTCTTTTGAGTTGAAAGAACCAACTCTTGCTTGGAGAGTTGAAAGGCTTTTTGAAAATGGACAGGGGGTAGAGAGAGGATTTTTTCGTGGTCCTCTAGCTGCTGACCAGAGGCTATATATATAGCAAATATAACCTAAGGTTTGATTTGAAAATGAAATGGAAATAAAATCTTTGTTTTTTGGGGGGAAATCTTCAGGCCTGACTCCCTCTGACTGAGGTTGAGTGTTGTTGCCTGGAAAGAATCCTGGCTCAAACGGCCGAAATGATGGCTTGCATGGAAAGTGGGGAACCTTTTTCACCCATTGGGCAGCACAGAGGTCTCGAGCGCTTGGGAGTGGTCTCGAGCGCTCGGGACTGTCACTCTCGAGCGCTCGAGAGTGAGCCAGGCCCACAGCTTTTGAAAATGGTTTTGAGCGCTTTGGACTGCTCCCAAGCGCTTGAGATTGATTTTGACCTTTTATTTCTCTTTTCAAATCCTTCAAGAAGCAAAGTTTCGATTGGTTCGAGGCTTGTTTCAATCCAATTTCATCATCTGGGAGCCTCCGGGCCACAAATTAAGGAAATTCGCCGAGTCCAAATTGGGGTGTCTGATAATCTTCTTGTTACTCTTCGGAAAGGTGTCAGGTCATGCACCCTACATCCTATCTCTCAGTCTGTTTCTTATGATCGTTTATCTCCCTTGTACCATGCCTTTGTTTCGTCTCTTTCTTCTATATCTATTCCATAGAATTCAGGATGCACTGGTGATACCTAAGTGGAAATGAGCTATGGTAGAGGAGATGACAGCTTTGAAAAAGAATGGCACTTGGGAGCTAGTATCACTTCCAGAGGGGAAGAAATCAGTGGGATGCAAGTGGGTTTTCACTGTTCAGCAGAAAGCTGATGGTACCATTGAGAGGTACAAGGCAAGACTTGTTGCCAAGGGTTTTACTCAAACCTATGGTATTGATTACGAGGAGACGTTTGCTCCGATAGCAAAGATGAACTATGTACGAGCCCTACTATCTTGTGCTGCAAATTTGAATTGGCCCCTACAACGGTTTTGATGTGAAGAATGCATTCCTTCATGGTGAATTAGAGGAGGAGGTGTATATGGATATACCTCTAGGTTTTCATTCCTCTGAGACTGAAGGAATGGTCTGTAGGTTGAAGAAGGCTCTCTATGGGTTGAAGCAGTCACCTAGAGCTTGGTTTGGCAGATTTTCAAAGGCTATGTTGAGGTTTGGATACAAACAGAGCCATGCAGATCATACTATGTTCATCAAAGGGGCTGCTGGTAAGATTGATGTCCTTATTGTCTATGTTGATGATATAATAATGACAGGCAATGATGCGGACGAGATTCTTAATCTTAAGTCTAATCTGGCTCAAAGAGTTTGAGATTAAGGATTTGGGATCACTGAGATACTTTCTAGGGATGAAGGTGGCGAGATCTGATAGATGTATTTTTATCTCCCAACGGAAGTATATACTTGATCTTTTAGAAGAAAGAGGTATCTTGGGTTGTAGACCTGCGAATTCTCCTATTGAGGCGAATCATCATCTTAGTGGAGATGTGGGAGAGCACACTAACTATTGAGGCGAATCATCATCTTAGTGGAGATGTGGGAGAGCACACTAATAAGGAGAGGTATCAACGACTGGTGGGTCGACTGATATACTTAGCTCACACTCGACCAGATGTTACTTATGCAGTTGGTGTTGTTAGTCAGTTTATGCATGATCCTCGTACTCCACATCTGGATGCAATTTATCATATCTTGAGGTATCTCAAGACAGCTCCAGGGAAAGGAATTCTATTCTCTAATCATGGTCACCTGCGGTTGGAGGTTTTCACTGATGCTGACTGGGCTGGATCTGTTGATGATAGACGCTCTACTTCGGGCTACTGTACTTTCCTTGGAGAGAATTTGGTTACTTGGCGAAGTAAGAAGCAATCAATGGTCGCCAGATCAAGAGCAGTAGCAGAGTATAGAGCTATGGCTCATGGTGTTTGTGAGCTCTTGTGGCTCCAAACCTTGTTACGTGATTTGGGAATTTCTGATAGTGGTCCTATGAAACTCTACTGTGACAATAAAGCTGCCATCAACATTGCTCATAATCCTGTTCAACATGACAGAACGAAACATATAGAGATTGACAGGCACTTCATCAAGGAGAAGCTGAGTGATGGGTTGATATGTATGCCTTTTGTGAAATCGGAGGATCAATTAGCTAACATATTCACAAAAGGGTTTGGTAGCAAAAGTTTCCACCCCGCTGTGTTCAAGTTGGGCTTGATTGATATCTTTGCACAAACTTGAGGGGGAGTGTTAAGTTATGGGTGTATGGGTAATTAGCGTGTAATTGAGCCCTTGTGTAATTAGATTAGGAGATAAGGGTCTCAGTGTAATTATTCTCTTAGTCTTGTATAATTCTAACATAATGAGAAAATAACCCTAGTTTTTGGGTTCCCAATTCTATCTCCTGTTTTCAAATAATGACCTTTAAGAGCTTGTCTTGCTCAATAGCTGCTTCTCTGGCACTCCACGCAGACCAATAAGAAGCACATAAGATGGTCCCAACTGCCATAAGCCACAAAAATACTTCAGCTACGTCAACTGAGGGGCGCTTTGGAGAGTACAGCTGCACCGAAACTGAAAAAATAAAGGAATAGATAAGTTACAGAGTGGAAACGATATTGTTTAAGGCAGTGAAGACACATAG
Organism: Rhododendron griersonianum; assembly: GCA_018127125.1. NCBI lineage: Eukaryota > Viridiplantae > Streptophyta > Magnoliopsida > Ericales > Ericaceae > Rhododendron > Rhododendron griersonianum. Next base: position 37,624,751 of record CM030788.1, on the reverse strand, counting down.
TTAATACTTAATAGTGTTATCATGTTATGCTCTTTTTCTATCAGTGATCACTGAAACCATGCAGAATCAAGCCTTACCAATGGATTTGTTGTTCAAACTTTCTTCCAAGCTTATACCAGCATCTTGTGGGAGCATGACAGCAGGTATGCCTATATCTACATCAGTTTCATTGGCCTCACATACCATTTTGAAAAGTTCTGCAGAAAAATCAGCAACAGATAAAAAAATGGATTAAGAAATTGGCATAATTCATCATCAAAGGATAAGTACAGCAACAACGGGTGATGTAAGCTACCCACTGCTTATTAAGGAGACAGTTTTCCAAACTGCTTACTAATTTACGTAACAAAGGGACAAATCAAGTATGACAAAAGAAATAAGTGATTTCTACATAGGCACCCTTCCCGAATACAAATGGTCCCAAGAGTAGTCATCAAGGGAATTGCGAAAAATGGTGCCTCCATTGCCTCTTCCACAATGATACGTCTTCCTAGTGGTTGAAATGGCTACCATTGGAGATTAGTTATTTAGCATGAATGATAATGCTTAACTGAAGAACCACATGAAAAGCTGAAGGAGTTTTGGATACTAATGTGGAACCACTTCAGACAACACAAGCAAGTTGCCGATATCCAGAAAAAGAGTACACATTAGTATGTCTGAAATCTGCACACATGTCTAAACCAACTAAAAACACTCTGACTTCATTAGGACATTGCAATAAACTAGTTGAAGAAAATGAGAAGTGAAAGCAAAAACCTGCACGGTTGTTTATGATGAGGATGGCTGAAGCACCAGCAGCTTCTGCGACATTTGCCTTGGCCGTGAAGCTACAGTTACCCCGGTGCACAAGGATGACCTCACCCGTAAGCTACCAAACAGAAAGCTACTCCATTACAAGCTGATGATATAACTTATATGTCCTAATGCTTTCAATTGAAATGATACATGCTTCAAATGTGAGTGGAACATCTAGGAGTAGAATTTGGAGTGAATAAAGGATGACATAGGAGAGGCCAAGAAAACCTTGTTTTTGGGTGCACTACAACAATGCGGCGGATCTGCAAGGGCAAGCCTAGTTTGGTTGGCATGCTTCTCCTTGGATTCCAAAGTAGGGCCAAAGCGAGCACCAACACCAACAAATTCATTCACTTCATTACCCTCAATATAAATCGGAACTTTCACCTATCAAACGGAAGCAAATTAAAACTTTTAACGTGAATTTTATACGAAAGGAAGAACAGCAATCATTGAACACCATCATGAAACAAGACAAATTGTTGACAATATGAGAAAGAAGAAACATCCAGCACCAATTACTTGCCATGTATGAAAAGCTTCAGAAATAATATTAAAGAGAGAAACCTACGTCTTGTGCCAAAGTTATGCACCAACACATGCCATTTCATCAATCATGCCCGAAGTTCCAAAATCGATATCATGTCCTATTATTACAACCATAATTACAATACTTAACAACCACGTGTCCACTAGCAAACAAAAATGTAATTGCTCTAGATATTGACTAGAATTGCAACCCCATAAAGGGTATACAATCTCCAATACAACCAACATTTATTAAAGCATAGAAAACTATCTACAATAAGGACTCTAACAAAAAAGTGTGCCCAACATACTGATCAACTCTTACACTAGTGATTTACAAACAACCGGACAACAAAGGTCCATCAAATCAACCCTGAAACATCTTTTACCCATGAAAACTTCCATATAAAAATGGGAAGAAAAAATCAACAAAAATCAGCAGAAGTATGTGAAACCCAATTCATAAAATCACGCATCCGCTCATAAAACTAAATAGCATCTGATTCGACATCAATTACCGAAATGGGCACCATCCAGCAGAAAAAACACTAGAACATTCAAGAAAACCTAATAAAAATTACTAGAACTGAACCAAACCCTCAGGAAAAGGGTAGATTACAGTAAATTAGAAAAATAAGCTGCTTTTTGTTCAATCCTTAATCCAAATTCCAAAGCCAATGAAAAAGAAGAAGAAGCATACTCATACTGTCTGTTTTAGTTCCTTCCCCTACAAACACCACTATCCCCATCATCTTAGATCAGCTAAACAAGTGAGCTCACGACAACCACTACATATATGAACATCTCTATGACTATAATTCATGTGCATGTATCCATCATTCAATCCAATGGCAGCCTACACTACACGGATCGAAAAGGTGCCTATTGTATCTCAACCACAATTGTCCATATCTAACACCACAAAAATCATAGAAAACCAAAAAAAAAAATACCACAAAATCTCTTAACTTATCTAATCACAAAACCTCGTAAATAAAACCACAACAATCAAACCAATAACAACAATTCTCGTAATCAAGACTAACAATAATCACATCATTCACCACAAAAATTTCACAACTTCCTTAACAGCTCACGTGTGTACTGTAAATTTCTCCTTGCGCTACGGGCCCGGTCATTTAACTAGGATAATAATAATAATAATAATAATAATAATAATAAAGTATATTATCCCTCGATATACTATCCTGCCGAATTATTAGTTGTTAGATTACTAATACCAATAAGATTACAGATTATGCATTCGAGGCGTATTTAATCCGGATTGTAAATATTATTATAACGAGTATTTGGTTAAGTAAACATGGATATATAATCTAATCCGGTGCTCACAAAAGAGCTCTATGAATAGACACGAGTGAGAAATCAAGTAGTACTAAGATGAAATTCAAAATTGAGTTATACCAGAACAAAGTCATTGTCGCAGCCAGGCCTCTTAGGGGCTTTATCGTCCTGGTGAACTATGTCACCGCCATGGACGGGAGAAGAACAGAACAGTACAACGATCAAGGCACAGAGAGCTGATTTCGAGACCATCTCTCTCTCTCTCTCTCTCTCTCTCTCTCTCTAGAGATCAAGGACGTGGTTCGGTTAGGGTTTTGCTTTTTCTCTCTACATATGATGGAGAGCGAACAGTACAGAAATGTAGATGAGAGAGAGAGAGAGAGAGAGAGAGAGATGTGAGTCGTGACCGCTTTTTTTTTTTTGCTCTTCGATTGTCTGTTTTTAATCGTCATGAGAAGAACGCGGTGCTCTAACCGTTGATCTTTGTTTTTTCAACTTTTTCTGTAATTGACTGATGTGCCCCCACGCGCAATGATGGCTCACGTGCTGCACTCGCCGTGGAAAAGTAAGTGGAGATATATATGCGGGTGGCGGATAAAAAAAATGGTATGTGTGGGTGGAGAAATTTTTCGGTGCCGGGTGGGTTATCTCACGTTGTATCCGTTCGGCACATTCGGACCGTCTAATATATTTTTGGACGGTTTGAATTGAACTTCTCTCTCTTTTCTCACCCCAACACTTTCTTTCTTTTTCCAAATCTAAACCGTCAAAAACACAATAAACGGTTCGAATGAGTCAACCAGACACCACGTGATACTCGCTTGGCATTGAAAACTTTGCGTGTGGGTGGGCCCGTTTAAGCATCCGCATGACTCCATTTGAGCTTATTATTCCTATTCGAAGGAGCAATACAACTATTCTAAGACTATCAAGAATGACATAATCAAAAGTAATACTTACTAAAGTTAAAAATGTTTGTGTAATATATAGCTCATAATGGTATAATCAAATTTAGTAATATTTTTAGAAATAAGTAAATTTTGGACTTTGAATAACTAAAATTTGCAACATTTTGTCAATAACCAAATTTTATAAAACTCGCATATTCTTAATCAAATACACTCATCATTACACAAAAATCATCTCTCTTTCTTTTTCAAAAATGTTTTCAAAAAAATTACTTTACTAAAAAACTGTTAGTTTTTTCCCAAAAAAATATTTTCTTAATTATTTTTCAAAAAGAGTTTTTATACAAAAAAATTGTTCTTTTTTTTTCGAAAATTACTTTTTCTAAACTGTAGTTACACATAAAAACTGTTTTTTTAACTATTTTAAAAATAAACTTTTTTTTTGAAAAAAAATTCAAAAATTATTTTCTATTTCTAATAACTATGTTTACAAAAAATATTTTTTATATTCACAATTTTTAGTTTTTTGTAATTTAAAGAGATGATGTGGCAACTCTTGAAATGAATAATCAGGGCTGGCCCAGGGATAAGCCCAGCAAGCCCACGGGCTTGGGCATCTCTCAGCCGGGACAACCCAAAAAAAATAACTTTTGATACAAATTAAAAAAATGTATGGACAAATAGTGTAAACCACTGGTTTGGTGTTATGGTTTGGCTGGAACTCCTTAAGTTTTGTGGGATCCGGCAGCTCCTTTTTTTCCTTTATTTTTCTATTCTTTATCCCTGGCAGCCCCTTCTTTATTTCTTTGTTTTTGTTTTGGCCCTTTTTATTTTCTTTCCAATCAACAATATTACGAAAATCAAAATACTAAATCACTTTGTTGGAATTTTTAGATTTAAGAAACACAACAGTAACGTAAAAGCAATATGTTCTTGCATTTGACCAAAAATAAATTCATAAGTAAATTAAATCGGGTGAGACAAGACAATTTTTTATTTTTTCACACAAATCTTAGTTAAAGTATTTAGCAAATTTTTGTATTTTCTTAAAACAATAACTCTTACCATATATCCATTAAAATAAATCGAGTTCCACTAAGAGCATTTTTAAGTTTTTTTTTGGCTTTTCACATTTTTGAGATACATCATTCTCCTCGCATATATCAACTAAAAAGCCCAAAAGGAAAAGAAAAAAAAAACGTTAGCGGAACAGGGCGTCGAGTTCTTGGATAAGTAAAGTATAATGATTCAATTGAAAAAATTTCCTTAAAAAAATGCAAAGAGAAGTTGTTTTCTTTGAATTGGATCATGATAATCATAAAGCACTATACCTAGGATTACATTTTGATGTTGATTTTTTGTGTAGACACCCCATTCTGGACTGTCCAGATTAGTTTACTTACGGCCTTTGATTCCCCGATGATAATTAAGGTCAAGAACATCCCGAGTTTGTTAATGAGTTTGAGCTTTGAGCGTCCCGAACCTCATCCAAACCTTTCCGAACTCCTTGTTGAAGCCCTCAAGCCAGAACCAAATGGCCTCAGCAAAACCCTACTGGTGTACGCTGGTGTTTGACTAGCGTGCGCTGCAAGACAGCCACGTGTCAGTCATCGCCCGTTGACCTTGCTTCTACTGGCGCACACCACTCAACAAGGGGCATACGCCGGTCGATCCCAGTCAAATCAACTTTATTAAGCCGAACGCGCAGGAGTTTTTGTAACCACCCGACGTCAGCCAACAGTTCCCTGATAATTACTTCGTCCAGAGCTGTCCCCCTCCCTCCTACACCACCTTTCAACCCAAGTCCCATGCATTAAATGCATGGGAGGCTCCCTCCTTGGCCTAACAAGCCAAACACCCCTTAATGCCAACGGATCTCAGTCTCTCTCCCCTCCATAAATACCCCCCTTGCATTCATTTGCAAGGGGTTAGACACCATTAATACTCTCCAAGCTATCTCTTCCTTCTCTCTAGTTTTTCTTGCTTCTTCTTTCATCCATTGAAGGAGAAGGCAAGGAATACTAGTTACACATACCACATTGCCATACTCATCCTTCATTCACCATCACATTGCAAGTTCAAAGCTCAAACACCTCATCAAACTCAATCCAAAGGTATACCACCTTCTGGTCTGTTTTCTGTTCTGACCCCTAAGGGGGGCTAGCAGGGTCAAGGCTGGTAATCTATACCAGTCCTGGCCCTAATGCTGGCAAGGTGTCAAAGCCATGTGAGATGATTTGTGGCGCACGCCAGTTACCATAGCCGTACGCCAGTCATGGCTGTATGGCAAAACTGGCGTGGGGATCACCGATCATCCTTTTTCTGCATTATTTATATTCTGATCACCCTGAAGCATGCTAAAGAAAACAGTCTATTGCTTTCTGCATTTTAGAACTGTTTAGTTACAGTACTCAGTATTTCATTTCTGTTGCTTTAGAATGCCCCTGGGAGCCTTCTGGTCATGTTCCAGAGTCCAGATGATGCAAAGCCAAGCACTAGCCAAGTTGTGTTAACTGGCGCACGGTACCATGTACCTGCGTGCGCCAGTCGCACCTTGACCAGTGGCTGGCCCTTGCCTGGCAACTAGGCTCTAGCCTCTGTTTTTCCTCCCCTCACTGTTTAAGGGGTTTGTTGTTTATTTAGTGGCTTTCAAGCCCTTTTGTTTGTCTGTAACTATATATAAATGTTGATATAAACTACGTGGTTTGTCCTGGGTGTGCACTGGTCCATTCCAGAGCCCAATGGGTTGTTTGCAAGAGTTGTGAGTTTGGGCCTACCGGTGCACGCCAGAGCTGGTGTGGCGCACGCAGGTTGTGTTTGTATGCAGTGGCTTGGCCAGTGCACACAGGCTCGTTCCTGCGTGCACCACATTAAGTCAGTGTGTTCCAGTTTGTCCAAAACACTCATAGGAGCTTGTTCTCAATCTATTATACTTGCTCTAGATCAAACATCAAACATACATCACATTTTTATCACATGATGCAAACTTGTTACAGTTTTTAATCCCCTTTAACTGTTTCCCCGCCCTAACTGGCTAAAAAAAATGATCAAAAAGAGAGAAATGCAAACGTTTTACAAAAAAAATGCCCGAGTAGAGACCGATCTCCGGATTGGACGAGAGGGGTGCCATAAAACCCTTCCCCTCTCGTAACCTGGCTCCCGAACCTCAAATATCGAAGGTGATGACGGTCCAGTCTACAAGCCTTTTTCAAAATAAAAAACGTAACCAGGCGTTTCAAGTTCGGTTCCTTGGGTGTTTTCCGAAAAACCCGAGTGGCGACTCTGAATCGAAGCGTTTCGCTACGCTTTTCCAAGATAGGGCGCACCCGTTTTACACAAAAATGTAAAGATTTTGGGGCGTGTGCCCACAGTGGCAACTCTGCTGGGGACCATTGCATTAATCAACATTTGGAAATTAATACATGAATGAACAATTTTCAAAAGTCTGTCAAAACAGTACGCTCCGCGCTGCTAAAGAACGGAATGGTAACGTAACAGGATTCTACATCCGACCACTCCGAACTAGGGCTTTTACTATTGTTCGCTTATGTAGTTTTCTCCAAGTGTCGATTAATGAAGTGAGCCAAACTTCAAAAGGCATTTCAAAAAGCGTTTCTCTCTCTCTCTCTCGATCATTCTTTAGCGCGCGTTCATTTGCATCGGTGTTCTGTCAGCCCCGTTGAGGTGTTTTGGGTAATCGGCACAATTTACTAGAGCCCGGGGTCCTCGAATGCCCAACAACCTTGGACGATGATGAGACGTATTACCGTTCGACCATCGCTTTGCTATACGCATTACAATGGGAGGTATAAAACGGCTCTAGTCAGAGGAACCCCCTTAAGCCAAAACCAGCCTCGCCATGCGTACAAAGCACTAGAACCTTTCAACCTAAGACAGGAACCCGAAGGGTAGGATTACTTGCATCTAACCCCCATAAACTTCCTATGTGTTACTGCTTTCCCTATCGCATGCCTGTACATACATTCATACTGTTTTGCGTAGGAGCATGCTAGGGCGGCTTTTAGGGTTGTCTCTCTTTCAAACCCGTTTTATACCTGCTAAGGCGCTGCCTGGACCGATGAAGAGTCGTGCATCTTGATGGTGCACGTTATCAACTTTCAAATTCCTTGAGTCAACGAGATTTTGGGAAATCGAGGCTTTCTAAATCTTTGTCCAAACCCAATCGAGGTTTCAAACAGAAAGCTAGGAACAACAGGAAGCATGCCATGATACTCATACCGCTCAGGTTAAAAGTGCTAAACACTTACACCACTCGAGGCTCCGGCGCAGTACTGCTTACGCTATTCTGGTTACAGTATCATGACATGAAACGCCAAGTTGTTCCATTCCAAAATTGAAACTTCGAGAGCGGAATAGTCAGAGACTTAGGCTGTTCCAACATCTCTAGGTGTTAGTCGATTCCATCTAAGGTACATCGTCGAAAATAAATCTGAGGACCTGGGCAGTGTCCGACTGTCATAAAACGGTTTTGTTTGCTAGTTCTAGAGTCTAGGAGGACACCGACGACGCTCATGCAGGCATTTTCTGTTGTTTCATTTTTCTTTCAAATAAAATTGCTGCAGGCTGTCACTGAGCTCTTATACTTTACTGTCTAGCCATCGCACTGTTCAGATTCAGAATCAAGAGCCAAACCTACTTGGGAACGTCCGCCGGGTCTGTCTGTGAAAAGATTTGGGTGGGTCTGTTTTTGGGTCTACCACGACGGAAGCTCCGGGTTGCATTCTGTTAGGGGAGGATTCGCCACCGACTCCTTTCACTCCGTTCCCTGCGCCTCAGAAACTTGTTCAAGTCAAAACAGAAGCTTTCGTCATGGCTGAAACTCCACCTCCAAACCTTGCTACTGTTCTTGCCGATATTCAACGCAACCTAGCCATCATGCAAGAGATGGCCGATCAAGCTGACGCCTCTACAGCCAACCTTCGCGCCCTAATTGAAGAGCGACTTCCTCTGGTTGCTGCAGCTGGAGGAGGCGGTGCAAGGGAAGAGCGCGAACCCGTGGTTGAGGAGAACCTTCAGGGTGAGAATCCTGCTCCAAGCCCGGAAATGGCTGCCCTGATTGCCAAGATGGCAAAACTCGAGGAAACTGTCTCTAAAGCTGAGAAGATAAGCGCTGGTGGTTTGGACATGGACCGTCTCTGCCCGTTTCCAAATGCTAGGTTGCCCGAAAGGTTCAAGATGCCCGACTTTGCGAAGTTTGACGGCACTGGGGATCCCAAGACTCACTTGTTAGCGTACCATAGTGCAATGAAGCTGCACGGAATTGAAGAGGAAACCATGGCACAACTATTCCCTCAAACTCTTGCTGGTCCCGCTTTTCAATGGTTTCTGTCTCTGGACTTATCCAAAAGGAAAACTTGGGTCGATATCGGGGCCGCTTTTAACGCCCAGTACAATTACAACGTCCAACTCAAGATGACCACTCGAGAGTTGGAGTCGACCAAGATGAGCGCAAAGGAGTCCTTTGCGGATTTCATTCAGCAATGGAGAGCAAAGGCAGCCCTGATGACGGATCGTCCAAGTGAGAAAGATCAAATCCGCATCATCTCTCGCAATTTGCAGCCAGACTTTGCCAAGAACCTCGTACTAGTCCAGGGTGCAAACTGGGAAACCTTCTTTGATTCTGGCCTCGCCATTGAAGAGGCTCTCCAAACTGGGGTCATACTGAGAACCGAATCTGCTCCTGCTACTTCAACGTCAAAAGCTAAGCCCCGTTGTAGACACCCCAATTTGGACTTGTCAAAATTCCTTGATTTGTGGCCCGGAGGCTCCCCGATGATGAATTTGGATCGAAACAAGCCTCGTACCGATTGAAGCTTTGCTCCTTGAAGGATTTGAAAAGGAAATAAAAATGGTCAAAATCATTTCCAAGCGCTTGGGAGAAGTCCTGAGCGCTCCAAACCATTTTTTCAAAACCTCTGGCCTGGCTCACTCTCGAGCGCTCGAGAGTTAAGTCCCAAGCGCTCGAGACCACTCTCGAGCGCTCGAGCCTCCTGCGCTGCCCAATGGATGGCAGGGCTCCTCATTACCCATGCAAGCCATCATTGCAGTCGCCTTGAGCCGGCTAGGATTTATGCCAAGCACTCATTATCAGTCAAGGATCTTCAGGCTAAAGGATTTTCCCATTTAAAAATGTTTTATTAAAATCCATTTGATTTTGAAAACCATAGGTTATTTTGCCTATAAATACCACTGGTCTTCAGCTGAGCCAAAGACCACGAAAAAAATCCTTCTCCTGGAGAATCCTATTCTCTGCTCTCTCTCTCTCTCTTGTTCAAAGCAAAAAGGTTTTCAAATTCAAGCAAAAACTTCAAACTTCAAAAGCTTTCAAAAACCATCAAGGAAGAGAGTAGAAAAGAGAACACTCCAAGCTTCTGATTTCTGGTCTTTTTCCCTCTTCAACCATTTTTCAAAACCATTCAAGAAGCAAAGTCTCTCAAAAAGGTAGAAAGATTTCTATCCTTGGTTCAAATCAAAAGGGCTGTTCTTCCTCTCTGATGGAGGTGTCTTGGCCCATTCCAGTCCTCAGTACTGGAATTTGGTTGGGACACCTTAGTGTAAAAGCAAGAGCAAAGGGGCATGAAAACATTTTCAAGGTAAACTCACTGGAAGACCTCCCGAGTGCTCGGGAGTACTCTGGAGCGCTCGGGACTGTCTCCAGTCCCATGCATGGCGTTTTGTTAAACAGCAGATTGGGGTGAGGTGCATTCTTAAAATAAATGTTTTTATCATGGCATGCAGACATAGCAAATCAGTTCTTCTGGAAACAGAAACATTTCTTACAAGTTTTCTTGAAAGAACAAGGCCTTCCCAAAGTTAAAAAGTTGATTTTCTCCTGGGAAAGATCAAAACAAAGGTGCATGCATGCTACTGTAATCCATTTCCCCCCAGTCTGTTGTGTTGTCTGAATTCCTGCATGTATAGTTGTGTCCATTTGCTCTAAAAATATGTAGATCTAATTTTATGGTGGCGAGGATGCATGACTTGAAAGGTTGGAGTTCCATCTCAGGCCTATCAGGTCCTCTGCTGAGCCTGTAATATGTTTAAGATCATTTCAGTTTATATTTTTAGCATTATATCCTTCTTGTACTAACCAATATCTGCAGGTTGAGTGTCAAACTCCCAAGCACTCGGGACTACTCCCGAGCGCTCGAGAGTGAAGTCAGTGGCAGTCTCCAGTTTTCTGTCATTTATGCATTTGCTCACCGTTACTCCATCATTTCATCTCCCCCTGTACAACTGCACATGCATGCACTGCTTACGAGTTATAACTGTGGATACTTGCTAATTGGTTTAATGAAACAAAATCCCTTTGAAAAATCCCACAAACGTTTAGTAGAGACCGATTTCGTATCGGGCGAGGGGGGTGCCGTAAAACCCTTCCCCCCTCGTAACATGGCTTCCGGACCCTCAAAACGATCTCTGGTTTTCAATTCAAATCGATCATTTTCGAAACAAAACGGTTTCTCGGGTGATATACCACAAATCCGGGTGGCGACTCTTCAAACCAATATTTTTTCTCAAAACGGAAATATATTTTTCGGGCTGGTAGCCCACAGTGGCGACTCTGCTGGGGATGTTTAATTAATACTTGAGAAAAAGTTGGTTTGTTGATGAAACGGCCCGCTTTTCTTGAATATCAATTAAACTTGTGAGCCAAGCTTGAAAAACGTTTGTGGGATTTTCAAAGGGATTCTGTTTCATTGTCTATTTCTTGTATATATCTTGTGCAGCCCCGCTGTTGTGTTTCAGCAATCCTACCCGGCTTGCCGGTGATGGGGAATCCCGGAATGCTCAGCAACCCTCGACCGTGATGAGTCATCTCTACCGTTTGTACCAGTATTGGGTGTACGCTCAATAATGGGAGGTATACTTTGACTCTAGTCCGGGGAACCCTTTTTAAGCCAAAACCGACCTTTATACATGCTTAGCAAGCCATAGATCCTTCCAAACTAGGACAGGGACTCGCAGGGTAGGATTATATGCTATATCCTGCCTACATGTTACTGCTTTCTGCATCTCACCATGCATCTCATTCATGTCATGCCGTCATGCTGTCTGTTCAATTTCGAGTCCTGCGCTTTTAATCTCGCTCGCACGGTCTGTAGAAGGTTGCCGAGGCCCGATGATGAGTCGTGCACCCCGGTGTATGTTGTCTAAACTACATGAGTCCTTAGAACAAGGAGACTTTGGGAAATCAGAATATACTAAGTCCTTGACTAATGCCTAATCGAAATTTCAACGGAGAATAAGGAATAACAAGGAAAACAACGCCGTGATGCCACTTTACTTACACCACTCTGGCTAATGGCACCATGTCACTGACACCACGATGGTTGGGGTATCACGTCGTCTATACTAAGTTATTCCAAGTTCAAAATTGAAACTTCGAACGAGGACTAGTTGAATACTTAGTTCATTTTGACATCTCTTAGAATTTGTCGTTCTGAACAAAGGATACACCCTAAAAGAAATTCTGAGGAATTAGGCAACCTTCGAAAGATTGTAATCTTATCCCGCTTGCACATCCCACCTTGCATCTTATGCCGTCCGTTCGCTTTCGTGTCTAGTATAGAATTCTTATGCTTGCTTGCGCAGCTTGTTTAGGATTGCCTGGACCGATGATGAGTCGTGCTTTTTAAAGGCACGTTGTTGAAATTAATTAGTCCTTGGAACGACGAGGTTTTGGGGATATCAAAGTTCATTAAGTCTTCAATATAATTTTTAATCATGGATTCAATGAAAATTAACGAAACAATTAGGCTACAATGCCGTGATACCCACACCACCCAGGTTATAGTGCGAAGTCACTTTACACCGGTTAGGCTAATGGCGCCATGCCACTTACGCCGCCCCGGTTACGGTATCATGTCATTTACGCTAAACGGTTTTCGAAACCAGAACAGAAATTTCAAATGAAAAATATTAAAGACTTAATTTGTCTTGATATCTCTCAAATCTTGTCATTCCTAATCAAAGGATACACACTCAAAAGAATCTCTGAGGACTAAGGCAATCCTTCGTAGGATGTCATTTCTTGAGTCAGGGTCTAGGAGACCATAAATTCGTGGAGTTTGGGATAACTCTGGTGTTTGCCGTGCCCGAACGGCTCCCTCTAGTTCAGTCTAGCCTTAAGTGCATTTTCCAGCAGTCTTATTGCTCTGTCTTGGATGGTCTTAGCTAAGGAGATTGGCTCTGATTCCCAACATGCGGAATTTAACCTGCCTGACAACGACCTACCCGTGACTGTTGGAACTATCCATAAAGTTTGATCCCTTGAGTCGACGATGACAACACATATTCATACACGTTTTTTTTCCAATAAATCACAACAGGGGCACATTCTGAGTTTGCTTTTTACTTTACTGTCAGCACTGGGCCACCCATCCTACCTCAAAAGCTCCCAGCCTACCACAACCCAAATGACTTCTGCGCCTTCCACCAAATGCCCGGTCACGCTACCAATGACTGTCACCGTCTCCGTCACAAGATCCAAGACCTAATTGATGATGGAAGCATCCCAATGCCGAACCTCAGATGTGGAGGATGATTTGGAGTGCAGTAAAGTCAATCCATGAATGGAATTTCTCACGAGTCTGTGAAGTTTCTGAGTTTCAAGTCGAGTCTTCGTCATTCAATTTCGAGTCAGTTTGAACTTTGAGTCTTTTATACTTTCGTGTCTGTATGTTTTCAAATTCAAGTTTGTGGTCGAAGAAGAAAAACCAAAAAGAGAGTCAGTTTCGTAGGCCTGAACTACGTTATGACCTGATTCCTTTGCAAGAAGGATACGTAGGCAGCCTTATCCCGAGGCCCGGTCATGTTCATTCGAGTCAATCCTTCATCGGTCAATCCCTTCTTTCGGAGTCAATGTCAACCTCTTGAGTCGAAATTGTGATAATAAACTCGCGTTTTGTGATAATCCCTTAACTTGGAATTGTTTTCCACCATCAATTGAGAAATCAAAACACGAGATACTTTGCCCTTGTAAGAAGAAGAATTTCATGGGACCACTCCCTGACGCCATCAAGAAGCAACGCCTTGGCCCAAGAAAAAGCTCGCTAGATCAAAACCTCAAAATATGATCTAGGCAAAAGTTAGAGCACACAAATCTCTTAACTTGCATCTAGGATCCAGTTATCGAGTTGTGCAATTCAAAATGAAGAAAGGCATTCTTTTCTTTTATCACACGCTTGAAGATATATATCCATTGATAACCCCCTTTGAGCCTAAATCAATTTCTTTGAAAGAACCCAGCTAGGCAGCTATCCCCCACACTGGGGTGAAATGAGGAGGACAAAAGGGCCAAACACCTGCCCACCATTGGCGCATCAGAATTCAAAGCGTGAAAGTGCCAAATACATGGGTACAGTGAGATGCAAAACATCGAAGAAAAATCAGAGAAAGCTCAAAATCAACGAAAGTACCAAACACATTGGCACAACAAAAGGCAAAGCAAACTGAGTGAAAGAAGTCGCCTATCAAAAGCAAAAAGGGGCATAAAATTATTCAAGATGGCTGCTAGCTCTCGAAACCCAAAAGAAAATGAAAATTTTTGAGCCTGTTATCCTTTCTTTGTTAAGCCAAACCTTGGCCACGTTACAACCCGAATAAAGTCCTCTCAGATTGAAGAACACAACTTGATAACAAAAATCCTGGACAATAGGGGAAAAACAAGAAGGAGCGCCAAGGCGTTTTGAGAATCTTGCAAAATTTCAACCTGGGGCATGATTCCTAATAAAAATCCTCGTATTTTGCTAAAACAGTTTCAAAGCCTCGAATGGGAAAATCATCAAAACTTGATTTTATCATGACAATTTCAAACATTAAATCAAGCTCCTCGTCCGGTCACATCAAAACTCCTCGTCCAGTCTGGTTCACCATTAAGAGTCAGTCTTCTGATAAAGGGTCTTTCTTGTCCTTTGAGTCGTCTGGGCCTTGTCCAAATTCACACAAAGTCATTGAAGCCCCAACTCGTGAGAGAACTCCAATACATGGAAGAACCCGCACATGTGCTCATGACAAAACTGGTCACCGAAACTATCAGTAGAATCGAGGAAAAGGATCAGAACTAAGGACTGTCACTCACTGGGGCACATCAGCACAATGCCATCAATCACTGCAAGCATATAGCCGACCTCAAGACTGGGGCATGAATGCTCAAAACTCAAGCCCTGATCAAGGCCAAACTCAAGCCAACCCCCGTTCAAGCCCTGGATCCAACTCGAACCCAATTTCCATCCAAAGACAAAATCCCAAAATCCTGACAATACCGGTCCGCTGGCAAAAAACAGTAAAGCAGAAGGGGTACTTGGACATGTCCTTTGTTTTTCAAAATAAAAAATATTTATATAAAAAATAAAAAATAAAATAAAAATATATCATCGTTGTTGTCAAATGTCGAAACACAGGTCTCACTTTCTAGTCTCGACCTCTTATGGTCACCTTCATCTATCATATTTGTCAACATGACTGCTTGACTTCTGCCATAGATTTGGCATCGTCCTGAGGCACACCATTCACTCATCCGCTGCCATAGATTTGGCACTGTCCTGAGGGACACCGCCCCAATCATCAGCAGCCATAGATTTGGCATTGTCCTGAGGGACACCCTTCAATCATCCTCTGCCATAAATTTGGCACCGTCCTAAAGGACTTCATCCCCGGTTTTCTCCAGTTTCTCCGCCGCCATAGATTTGGCACTGTCCTAAGGGACATCTCCCCGGTTTTCTCCAGGTTATCCGCCGCCATAGATTTGGCACCGTCCTAAGGGACTTCATCCCCGGTTTTCTCCAGTTTCTCCGCCGCCATAGATTTGGCACCGTCCTAAGGGACTTCATCCCCGGTTTTCTCCAGGTTATCCGCCGCCATAGATTTGGCACCGTCCTAAGGGACATCTCCCCGGTTTTCTCCAGGTTATCCGCCGCCATAGATTTGGCACTGTCCTAAGGGACATCTCCCCGGTTTTCTCCAGATTATCCGCCGTCATAGATTTGGCACCGTCCTAAAGGACTTCATCCCCGGTTTCCTTCCGGTTTCTCCGCCGCCATAAATTTGGCACCGTCCTAAGGGACACCTTCCGGTTTCTCCGCCGCCATAAATTTGGCACCGTCCTAAGGGATACCCCCCAGTTTCTCCGCCGCCATAAATTTGGCACCGTCCTAAGGGACACCTTCAGGTTTCTCTGCCACCATAAATTTGGCACCGTCCTAAGGGACACCTTCCGGTTTCTCCGCCGCCATAAATTTGACACCGTCCTAAGGGACACCTCCCGATTTCTGCCCCGCCATTAATTTGGCGCCGTCCTGAGGAACACCTTTCCATCATTTACTTACATGTCTGCATGTCTGCATTTGCCCCGAAGAACTACGCTGGTCTGATCCCTGCAGAAAAGGGTACGTAGGCAGTCTGAAAAGACGCGACCGCATGCATCAATGTTGGTGTCTTCGCTTGCATTTGTGTTTTGAATTAAGGATTTGATAGGGCTCGAATTGGGCTGTCTCAATCTTTGGACGTCACTCGTATCTAGACATGATGTCGAGCGTCGCCCAAAGAGGGGCAACTGTAGACACCCCAATTTGGACTTGTCAAAATTCCTTGATTTGTGGCCCGGAGGCTCCCCGATGATGAATTTGGATCGAAACAAGCCTCGTACCGATTGAAGCTTTGCTCCTTGAAGGATTTGAAAAGGAAATAAAAATGGTCAAAATCATTTCCAAGCGCTTGGGAGAAGTCCCGAGCGCTCCAAACCATTTTTTCAAAACCTCTGGCCTGGCTCACTCTCGAGTGCTCGAGCCTCCTGCGCTGCCCAATGGATGGCAGGGCTCCTCATTACCCATGCAAGCCATCATTGCAGTCGCCTTGAGCCGGCTAGGATTTATGCCAAGCACTCATTATCAGTCAAGGATCTTCAGGCTAAAGGATTTTCCCATTTAAAAATGTTTTATTAAAATCCATTTGATTTTGAAAACCATAGGTTATTTTGCCTATAAATACCACTGGTCTTCAGCTGAGCCAAAGACCACGAAAAAAATCCTTCTCCTGGAGAATCCTATTCTCTGCTCTCTCTCTCTCTCTTGTTCAAAGCAAAAAGGTTTTCAAATTCAAGCAAAAACTTCAAACTTCAAAAGCTTTCAAAAACCATCAAGGAAGAGAGTAGAAAAGAGAACACTCCAAGCTTCTGATTTCTGGTCTTTTTCCCTCTTCAACCATTTTTCAAAACCATTCAAGAAGCAAAGTCTCTCAAAAAGGTAGAAAGATTTCTATCCTTGGTTCAAATCAAAAGGGCTGTTCTTCCTCTCTGATGGAGGTGTCTTGGCCCATTCCAGTCCTCAATACTGGAATTTGGTTGGGACACCTTAGTGTAAAAGCAAGAGCAAAGGGGCATGAAAACGTTTTCAAGGTAAACTCACTGGAAGACCTCCCGAGCGCTCGGGAGTACTCTGGAGCGCTCGGGCGCTCGGGAGTACTCTGGAGCGCTCGGGACTGTCTCCAATCCCATGCATGGCGTTTTGTTAAATAGCAGATTGGGGTGAGGTGCATTCTTAAAATAAATGTTTTTATCATGGCATGCAGACATAGCAAATCAGTTCTTCTGGAAACAGAAACATTTCTTACAAGTTTTCTTGAAAGAACAAGGCCTTCCCAAAGTTAAAAAGATGATTTTCTCCTGGGAAAGATCAAAACAAAGGTGCATGCATGCTACTGTAATCCATTTCCCCCCAGTCTGTTGTGTTGTCTGAATTCCTGCATGTATAGTTGTGTCCATTTGCTCTAAAAATATGTAGATCTAATTTTATGGTGGCGAGGATGCATGACTTGAAAGGTTGGAGTTCCATCTCAGGCCTATCAGGTCCTCTGCTGAGCCTGTAATATGTTTAAGATCATTTCAGTTTATATTTTTAGCATTATATCCTCCTTGTACTAACCAATATCTGCAGGTTGAGTGTCAGAACTCCCAAGCGCTCGGGACTACTCCCGAGCGCTCGAGAGTGAAGTCAGTGCCAGTCTCCAGTTTTCTGTCATTTATGCATTTGCTCACCGTTACTCCATCATTTCATCTCCCCCTATACAACTGCACATGCATGCACTGTTTACGGGTTATAACTGTGGATACTTGCTAATTGGTTTAATGAAACAAAATCCCTTTGAAAAATCCCACAAACGTTTAGTAGAGACCGATTTCGTATCGGGCGAGGGGGGTGCCGTAAAACCCTTCCCCCCTCGTAACATGGCTTCCGGACCCTCAAAACGATCTCTGGTTTTCAATTCAAATCGATTATTTTCGGAACAAAACGGTTTCTCGGGTGATATACCACAAATCCGGGTGGCGACTCTTCAAACCAATATTTTTTCTCAAAACGGAAATATATTTTTCGG
This sequence comes from Rhododendron griersonianum, assembly GCA_018127125.1. Taxonomy (NCBI): domain Eukaryota; kingdom Viridiplantae; phylum Streptophyta; class Magnoliopsida; order Ericales; family Ericaceae; genus Rhododendron; species Rhododendron griersonianum. The sequence goes on along the minus strand of CM030788.1, from coordinate 37,606,818 downwards.
GCTGGTAGCCCACACCCATGCTTACACTGGAAGCAGTACTGCTCTCTTTGGCGGTAGCAACTATGCCAACACTGCTACTGCTAGCAATGCTGCCACAACTCAAAGCTCCAATCACATGGCCGACGTCAATCAAGTGCAAACCCCTCAAAAACCCCGAAACTGCAGTCAACCCCGTGTCTTCGCCAACTTCGAAGCACCTTTCTCTGCTGTGCTCGAAAAGCTGGCCAAGTCTGGTCACCTTAGGCCTCTCACTCCAACCCCACTTCCCCAAAATCCACCTCCTAGCCACAACCCTAATGTCTCCTGTGCTTACCACCAGATGCCTGGTCACCACACCAACTCTTACTATCGCCTCCGTCATGCGATACAAGACTTGGTGGACAATGGAACTCTTCCAAACCCGCCTTCCAAACCTAACATCATCTCTAACTCTCTCCCACCATAATCAAGTCAACCACATATCCCTCAGCTCCACCATAATCTCCCCTAGCTCCACTATATTTAACCCCACCGACCATATAACCTCAGACGAACACCCAAGACCCGTTGTGGCATTCCCGACCGATCTCGACGTCAACATGCTGTCAGTCGGCTAGGAAATGGAAGACAAGATGAGAGAGTGGACGGAGCTAGGCAACGACTAGAATGAGCGATACCATTTGGGTTTCCCTGCACCTCCACGGATTGATCAGGCATGGATTGACCAATTGGAAGAAGAATGGAATGCAGCGCAGTCCGATCTGCTCGATGGCCTCTCTCTGTTCATGCTTTACTATCAGGCCGAGCCAGCCGATCCCGAGGAGGAGGAATACGTGTGGGACCCACAGCCTGACGCTGCGCAGCTATCTTGGGATCAGAACTTCCACATGGAATGGACAGGAACCGGTAAAGACATAGATGAGAAATACCTGGACTACTACGTCGAAGGGGAGATCATTCCCAACGAAAGCCGCCAGCTCGGAGATCTCTTTTCTTTGGCAGACAAGGTCTCTGATGCTCTCCACTTGTGCACCGATCTGGGATGCGATCCGACTATCAATATCGTGCCAGTGGAGCAGCCGCGCCCACACATAGCTCCGGACGTTGAATGCTCTATCATGGCTCTGGATGCGGTGCCCGAGGACCTTTGGGAGGTGGATGAAATTGTCGACCTCAACACAAATCCGCTGCCTTCTGACTTTTGGGATGTAGATAAGGTGGTAGACATCAACATGGGCAACGAAGTTTGGACAGTCAACTCTGCTATGGTGGATGCTGGTTTTTGGGACACGTCGTTTGTCACTAATCCGGGGGCGCCGTTTGAAGAGGCCGCTGCGCAAGATCCGTCTTTCTGGGAGGGATTGGTGATGAAGGATTTGGAATAGGATTTGGCTCTGGGGCAGGATCCGTCCGCAACTGTGGCAGCAACTGACAAAGGGAAGCGCAAGATGGACCACATACCTGCGGACTTCTGGGACTTCGACGACACAACTTCTTAGTGGGACATCGCCAACGTTACAAGGAGCGGCCGAGTTTTCCAGCCATCTAACTTGCAGGCTGGGAGCTCGTCCAATCCTCCTATTCTGCAACCCGCCAATCCGGCTGTCCAAAGAAGTGCTCCAATCATCCTTGGGGGAGTCCCAGAAGGGGACGTAATTCAGAAACAACTTGAGAGGATCCCTGCTGCTGTATCAATCTGGGGCTTAATCGCATCGTCAAAGGAGCATCGTGACAAGCTGTCTGCAGCCCTGGCCTGACTCAAGGTACCGACTAACATCACTCCCGAGGCAATGATCGCCCTCATCCTACCTTTGCTCTCCAAGCACTCTGTTACTTTCACTGAGAGGGACCTGCCTGTCGAGGGAACCGACCATAACCGTCTGTTACACATCACCGTCAAATGCAAGGGACTTTGGGTTCCGACCGTGCTCATCGATAACGGCTCCGCCATTAATGTCTGTCCGCTAAGGGTCGCTTACCGCCTGGGGATCGCGAAGAAGGATTTCGCGCCATCTAATCTGGCTGTCAAAGCCTATGATAGCACCTGCCGCGTTGTGGAAGGGACCATTGTACTCAAGCTCGATGCTGAGGGCTTTGAGATGGATGTGGAATTTCACGTAGTCGACATCCCTGCCACCTTCAATCTGCTGCTGGGCAGGCCATGGCTGCATAGGTTGGACATTATGGCAGTACCTTCAACTCTGCACCAAAAGGTTATGCTGGGGCTTCCAACTGGGACTCTCACTATCTGCGGGGACTCTGGGATCCGCCCGCTTAAGGACGACGAGCCTGTCTTAGGAATCACACATGGGGAAGAAGACTCGGATTTCGGAGGGTTTTCATTCGATACCGCGGGCTCAGTCCTTGCCATCGCCGTGGACGACGACTTCATCATCAGCTCGGCCACCATCGACATCATGAGAAGGATGGGCCACATGCCCGGTTTTGGACTTGGGATAAACCAGCAGGGGGTCGCTGAGTTCCCTATCTTTCCCTTTACCGAAGGCCGATTTGGTTTGGGATACGCACCTCCGGCCAAAAAGGCCAAAAAGGGGAAAGGTACGGGAAAACCTCGAACCCTTTATGGTAACCCTGGCAGCTACTTCACCCGTGAGGGAGGGAGCATCTATTATGAAGGTCAACCCGAGCCGTTCTGGGATCCGGAGACTGGCACCTGGCTACCGGGATTCGAGATCTTCGCTGCAGACACCTGGTCCGACAGTGAGGAAGAGTTGGCTGAAGAGGAATTCAAGAAGCAGCTAGCCCAGGTTAAGGAAGAGACTGACTGGCTGCAGCCAATTGATCAAAAGGACTTGGAGATGCTGTTCTCCCAAGTAGGTTTGGTTGGCAAGGAAGAAGAGGCTGAAGTGCTGATGCTTGGGCCCGACTCTCAGGACATCCTCGAGGATCCAACCTCCCTCATCGTGGAAGCCAAGGGTCGTATAAATAATTGCATTTTCACTCCGCGTCTGACATGCATTGATGATGTATCTGAGTCTGTCACAGAGTCTGTCAAGTCTAGGTCTAGCTCAGAGTCGGAGTTTGTGCCTCCTGGCCCTCCACGTCATAGTTCCTATTTCGAGTTTGAGTCTACTGTACTTGGCAACCCGCTGGGGTTTTATGAAATGCATGATCCTACTTCCAATTACTTTGCTGACTTTTATATAAACTGTGTCGACCCTGACGATGAAGGAACAGACTTCGATGGGGACATCCCCGCTGAGTTGCGTTCCCTCATCGAAAGGGAAGACGAAAGGCATGGAAATCGGTTCAACTCTTTCCCCCGAGGATCGTACTGCCCTGATTGATCTGCTCAAAGAATACTTCGAGGTTTTCGCATGGTCTCACAAAGACATGCCCGGTATCGATCCTGAAATCGTGCAGCACCGAATTCCGCTGGCACCAGGGGCTGTTCCAGTCAAACAGAAACTCCGCTGGATGAGGCCGGATTGGGTTGAGAAGATCAAAGAGGAGGTCACCAAGCAGATTGACGCCGAATTCCTAAGGGTTGCTGAATATCTGAAATGGGTGGCCAACATCGTGCCAGTTCCTAAGAAAGATGGGAGAATCCGAGTCTGCGTCGATTTCAGGGACTTGAACAAAGCAAGCCCTAAAGATAGTTTTCCCTTGCCTCACATCGATGTACTCGTGGACAACATGGCGGGGCATGTTTTGCTCTCTTTTGTCGATGGATTCTCAGGGTACAACCAGATCTTTGTGGTGCCAGAGGATCAGGAGAAGACAACCTTTGTCACCGAGTGGGGTACTTACTGCTATGTGATGATGCCGTTTGGGCTAAAGAATGCCGGTTGCAATTTCCAGCGGGCCCAGACCACTTTGTTACATGACTTCATCCACAAGACGGTTGAGGTCTACGTCGATGACATGATTGTTAAGGCGAAGGAAAAAGAGGATTTCATCCCAGCACTCAGGCAATTTCTTGAGAGGCTCCGCAAATACAAAGTGCGTCTTAACCCACAAAAGTGCACATTTGGGGTCACAGCGGGCAAAATGTTGGGATTCTTGATCACAGCAAGAGGAATCGAAGTCGATCCATCTAAAATCGCGGCAATTCTCGAAATGGAACCACCGCAGTCGGAAAAGGGAGTGCGAAGCTTTCTGGGAAAAGTTCAGTTTATCAGCCGATTCATAGCCAAGCTAACACTGACTTGCGAACCGCTGTTCCGTTTGCTCAAGAAGGATGTTCGTTTCGAATGGACGGAGAAGTGCCAAGCTGCTTTCGAATCTATCCAGGCATATCTAAGGAATCCGCCAGTCTTAATGCCGCCTTCACCTGGTCGACCTCTGATCATGTACTTATCCGTCACCCCGACAGCTATGGGATGTTTGCTGGCACAGGAAGGAGATAAAGGAGTCGAGAAAGCCATTTACTACCTGAGCAAGAAGATGGTAGGGAGTGAGGAACGTTATACCCCTCTAGAAAAGACATGTTGGGTGCTAGTTTGGGCTACCAAAAAGCTTAGACACTACATGCTAGCCTATTCGGTGAAGCTGATTTCTCGGATGGATCCTATCAAGTATCTGTTCGAGAAGCCAGCGCTCACCCATAAGCTAGCACGTTGGTTGCTTCTGCTGGCTGAGTTCGATCTCCAATATGTCACAAGGAAATCTGTGAAGGGCCGTGCTGTAGCAGAATTTTTGGCCGACCACTTGATCGATGGGCCTGAGGACGTAGATTTCAATTTCCCGGACGAGGATGTGTTAATAGTTGTCGAGGAAGTTTGGACGCTCTATTTCGATGGGGCCGCTAATCAAAGAGGTTTTGGAATTGGGGTACTGCTTATTACGCCCGCTGGGGCTCATATCCCCCTCGCTTTCAAGTTGAACTTCGACATCACTAACAATCAAGCTGAGTACGAGGCCTGCATCGTCGGAATGGAAGCTGCTATTGCACTTGGAGTCGAGAAGCTCGAAATAATTGGAGATTCAAACCTGGTAATCTCTCAAGCCAATGGAGATTGGAAGGTTCGTGAGGAAAAGCTGAAGCCTTATCACCAAGATTTGGAAGAACTGATTCCTCGCTTCAATAAGGTGACCTTCACCCATATTCCACGCTTGAAGAATCAGTTCGCCGATGCTTTGGCGACTTTGGCTTCAATGATCGAACTTCCAATAGGGATCAGGATGCGACCAATTGTGATTGAACAGAGGGACTTGCCCGCTTATGAGTACGTCAACGCCATTGATGATGTCGATGATGGCCTACCCTGGTACCATGATATCTGGAACTTTGTTGAACGAGGAGAGTTCCCTGCCGGAGCTTCAAGAAAGGATAGGGTTGCTCTGCAAAGGCTGGCAGCTCAGTACATCATTTGTGGAGGGAAGCTGTATCGGAGGTCTCACTGCGGAATGCACAAGTTGTGTGTCAACGGGGCCGAGGCAACAAGGATAATGGAAGAAATTCACGAAGGGGTCTGCGGTCCTCATATGAGTGGAGTTAGGCTTGCACGGAAGATCCTCAGACAGGGTTACTACTGGTCAACCATGGAGTCTCAGTGCATCGAATACGTGCGGCACTGTTTCAAATGCCAAATCCATGCCAACCTGTAACACGTTCCTCCATCTAAGCTGTATGGCATGACCTCGCCATGGCCTTTCTCGGTATGGGGGATCGATGTTATTGGGATGATCACGCCCCCTGCTTCAAATGGTCACAGGTTCATACTGGTGGCGATAGATTACTTCACTAAATGGGTCGAAGCTGAATCGTACAAAGTCTTGACAACAGTCCAAGTAGCTCAGTTCATTTGGAAGAACATCATCTATCGATATGGCGTTCCCCAGGCATTCGTGTCAGACAATGGGAGTCATTTCAAAGGAAGGGTCCTGGAGCTCTTTGAGGAGTTTGGTATTGAGATCTATCGGTCAACAACCTATCGTCCACAAACAAATGGAGCAGTCGAGGCCGCAAATAAGAACATTGAGGTGATAATCAAGAAGACTATTGAGTCCGCAAAGGATTGGCACGAACAACTGCCGCTGGCACTATGGGGTTATAGGACGTCGATTCGAACTTCAACCGGTGCAACTCCTTTCTCCCTGGTCTATGGAATGGAAGTAGTACTTCCTATCGAGCTCGAGGTACCCTCTTTGAGAATCATGGTTGAGAGTGGTCTGGAGGAATCTTAGTGGCTCAGTGGAAGGTTTGTCGAGCTAATGCTATTTGACGAAAGAAGGCTCCGTGCTCTATATCATGTTCAAGGTTACCAGCGTCGAATTGCCCAGGCATTTGACAAGAAGGTGAAGTCCAGGGGCTTAGTCGAAGGAGATATGGTCACAAAGGAGATACGGGCTCCAGTGTTTGACGCTCGCGGGAAGTTTCGGCCAAAGCGATCCGGGCGGTTCATTATCAAGACCATCCTGTCTGGGGGTGCTGCTCAACTCATCGATCTCGACGGCAATGAATTCAGCACTCTGGTCAACCTGGATCAACTCAAACGATTCTATCCTTGAGAGAAGCTCGTTGGGCCGAAAACCACAAGGGTGGGCAGTCCCAAGCAAAAGTTAGAGCAAGCCTGCTAGATTGAAAACCTGTGAAGGCGGTCTAGGCAAAAATAAATAGGCAAAAGTCGAAGGCTCGCTAGGCCGAAAACCTGTGAAGGCGGCACTAGGCAAAAGTTAGATCGTAAAAGGAGAGGTAAAATACACGAGCGAACCTTAGCCTGAACTACGTTCTAACCTGATTCCTTGAAAAGGGATACGTAGGCAGTCTCGCTTCGAGACCCGATCATATTCTATCAAATTGATCCATGGTTTGGCATTCCAGTTCCATATCAAGATCCAAGTGAAGTCGAAGGACAAGTCGAAGTTTCATTGAGGAATCAGAAGGGGGAAACCCTCCGTCTTTCAACTTTATTGCAAAATTACTATTTCTAATACATCAGCTGAGCATAAAAGCCTTAAAACAGTTAAGCATGAAAAACAGAACAAAATGCTCGAGAAGCCTAACGGCTCACAGCTTATTCTAAGTACAGCAAAGTGGTCCGGAGTCAGTCGATATTCTCTCTTGCTTGAACGTCTGCTCTTAGCCATTGCCTGTAAACGTTCCTTAGCCTCGGAGTGGAATCCGGAGATTCTGCCTGCCGGGCCCTGAGCTCCCAGCGCCTTTTGTACCTATTAAGGGTCTGATCATTGAAGTTGGGGAGATAGAAATCCCCGGCAGTGATACGGACGTTCCCCTGAGGGATGCCTAGCTGCGAAGGACGCGACCCGAAATGTAGTAGGTGAATTGTGTCAGCCCTGCAATCACCACTCTGTCGAACCCATCCGAGCGAACCACCATTTCCTCCAGATCCAACCACGGGCACCTCCAGACAATCTCGTCAGGCTGCATTTCCTGCATGAAGGAGTACCATTCTTCGATGTCCATCTCAGGGTACCTCATTCCCCTTTGGTGAATCCTCCTAGGGAAAAGGTTCCAGCCATCCACCGGAGGGTGCAGCAGATTCAGTTTGTCGGATAACCACAGCTGCATGAGTGAAAAGACAAGTAAGAAACCAGATAAAAGCCTGAGCGAAAAGACAAGTAAGGAGCCAGCAAATAACTTAAGCCGAGTGTCGAGGTAAAATGAGAAAGTGCGAAAAGCCGGAAAAAGGTGAGCTGAGTGAGTTTACCTGAAGAAGTAGCGGGCTGCCACTGAAAACGTTCGACACCCCGGTGTACACCTAATCCAGGCCGATAAGCGTCTCGGCTAAGACTAGGGGAATCACATTGTGTCGAGCTCCCATCTGAGTAGCAACACTCACAAGCAGGGGACTGACCCGCCCGTCAGCAGGGATGAGCAAGTAAGCAGCCAGGAGACAGATCACCAGGGCCAAACGACGTCGTGCCTGCCAGGTGGTGTCCCCCAAATCGCCCTCAGGACTGTACCGTTCAATCAACTGCAGGATGTGAATTTGACCACCCCCTAGCATAGAGTGGGCCAAGCCTCCGGGGATATTAAGTGCAGTAGCCAGCAGTCTGGGCATGCTCACTTGGTAAGGAGGTACGATAAGCGTTGGAGATGAGTACGTCCGGAGGTACGCTTGGAACTCCTCAACCGTCGGGCATATTTCGTCGTCCCCAAAGCGGAAAACATGGATGTCCGGACCCCAAAACCGGAGTGCAGCTCTCAAGAGTGCCGGGCGAAGTGGCACGTGTCGAAGGTATCGGAACGAGGCGAGGCCGTGATATTGGAAATTTAACCAATCGACGCTTATCATTTGCACTAGCCAAGGCTTGATCAAGGTTGGAATTGGGTTTTCCATTTGGGGATTAGTACTACAATTTGCTGAATATAGAAGTGAGACGTATCAGTGTGGCTTTACGAAGCATGCAACACCCAGTTATATACCAAGTTACGAATCTTATTTCCTATTCTATGTTCAAAGCCAAGGGCTATACTCCAAAGGCCTTACAATGAAGGACTCTGCCCTCCCTGAAGCCCAGAAACCGTGTGCAAACCGTGTAAGGGTGAAGACAAGAAGCCCCAAGAAAAAGGACAGTCGGTCAGACAAGTGGCTCTGTGTCCCACTTTTGTGGCGTATGCCAGCAATCCACCAGCGTGCGCATGACCCCCTTCGTTACTGGCGTACACCACTCAACCACTGGCGCACGCCAGTAAAGTATGCACCAGAAACCAGTTCACAGCAGCAACTATCATCAAGTGTCCGATTTCAATTCCGAAGCTTGTTGGCAAGTTTGTCGATTCATACAAGTCATAAATGGTATTTGGGACTATGGGGAGGCATCAGATCTGAAACGTCGCGTTTAACGAAGAATTCGGACCTCCAGCGGCCCGTATCCTCTTAAAACTTAGGATACGGAGACTCAAAGTTCGTACCAGGGGTTCGTGCCAAGTTTTTCTCATACCGTACACGTTATGTGGACCTTATGTGACTGTACGGGGGTGTCGGTTTCAATCCGGGACCATATCGAGTCATCTTTGGCGTCTTATGCCCATTTTTGAGACATTTCTAGCATTTTTCGGTACATTTCTCGTCTCGGGTCGCTTTTCCCACTTCCGTCGACTTGCACGAGTCTCATTGTGTCTATTTGGTCTACCAGAAGTGTCAGTTTCGCTTGTCAAAAAGGATTTCGGGTTTTGGCTAATCAGCGCCAAGTGTCGCGTATCCTAGTAGGATACGGGCCGTGTCCTAGTGTTTTTCCACCCTTTTCTTCGAGCTAGATCAGTCCTGCACGTGTCCTAAAGTTTGTCGATCGATCCAGAACGTTTGTCAATGCATGTCAGATATTTGTGGTTGTTCTGTTTACTTCTATCATCAATACCATCAAAGCAGAAGTCGAATAAACAGGAAATGCAATAATATATACTACCCAAAAGCGTATCTCTAGAACAAGGAAATGTACGTAGCGGCACAACGGCCCGGGCAAAACAAGCAAAATCATGTAGCAGGCACATACGCCTATGAATCAACAGGCACGCAGGCCCCATCTCAAAAATCAAGTCAAGTATCAAATGGCAAAAGACAGTAAAGTATCTGAGGCTCAGTAGTAGCCCTCAGTCGTCAAGAAGGTCCTCAAAGTCGTCGTCGTCATCCTCACTCTCGACCAAGTCTCTCGGGTCAAGTCGGAACCCGGGGTCGCTAGCAGATCCAGAGCCGCTGCTGAGGGACGTGGACTCCTCGTCCTCGTCCTCTTCTTCTCTCCTTTTCTTCTTCTTCGCCGGTCCTTCAGCTGGCCTCTTCTGAGCAGGCCTCTTCCTCAGCTCCCTCTGAGGCTGTGATGACCCTCCTGCAGGAGCGATCACCACCCCTCTGGCCTCAGGCCGCGTTGTGCTCGCCGGTTGCTGGACCGCAGCAGGGGCCTTCCCCTTTCCCTTCTGAGGGACCGGCCTCGCTGTCTGCTGCCTAGAAACTGCCCTAGCGTGTCCCTGCACTGTCAATTCAATTCAAGTCATTATATATCCATATTGTGCATAGTGTATACATATCAAGTGCTGGAACAGGAACCAAGAGCAAGTACATCTAACATGCATTGTAACAGACATGCCAAAGCAGATCTAAGTATCGAACAAAGAGTGAAACAAGTATGCAAGGAGTATACCTGAGGCTGTACAGCTGGAGCAGGCGTCACCGGTGGGTAGTGCAACTGCAAGGGAGTACCGCTCGCTATCTTGTGAAACTCCTTCTCCATGGTAAGCATCAAGCGCATGGCTTCCCGCACCCACTCTATCGGCACCTGAATTACAAGTATTGAAAATCAAAAGCAGTTCAAATGCGAGACAAGTGTGACACAGGAAATAGGTAAAGCTAAAAGTACGTCATACCGGTCCCATAACCTCTGCTGGCTCTGTCCTGGCGGGCTCAAAACGGACCTCCGCAGCCTCCCCCTGAGGGTCACGCACTGGCAGCGTCCAAGAAAGCTGAGTAAGCCCGGTCGCCTCCGCGAACTCACTCCTCTCCCCGGAACGGCCTGACCTGCTACGCCGTCCCGACCTCTCCTCACCGGCTACCAAGGCCTCCGTCCGCACCGCCCTGTGCTCCATCACCCCAAGCGCCCCCGCCAAGTATCACCTCCGGTAAACGGCGTAGTCTCGCCCAGGCCTTAGAAGGGGAACCTCGTCGGCAGGAACAGTGAACCGCCGCAGCTCCCTCAGTGTGTACCTCCCAGTTTGCGAAGCACGAGGCAGAAGTGGCCCAGGGACGACAAACTCAGATGAGCCAAGCGACTGTCGTGTCACTCGATCGCCCAAGTACCACTGCCACCCAAAAGCCGACTCCAGCATCACTCGGCTCGCCGTCACCACCCTGTTCCTCGCCAGGTACTCGGGCTCGGGCCCTGCAACCCTCCACGGATCCCACTCCACCTGTAAAGCAGTTAAAGGCATCAGCGACAGCATTAAAGCAATTCAAGGCATGAACTACAAAAAGGGAAAACTGGCTTTACCTGAGAGCCTGTCAAGTGGTCAAGGTACACCCTGAAGCCGAAAAGCTTCTCCTGCGACTTCTTCTTCCCGACACGGAGCGGTCCCCATATCATAGCCCGGGGAAGCACCCTCAAGTCCGGACACCTGTTCTCCGGAGGGTACATCCTCAGCACCTCGTAAGCCCACAGCTGCAAGGTTTTCAAACAGTCAAACAATCAAGGCGTCAGAAATACGGTATATGCAAGATAACAAGGTGCAAGTATGGAATGGAATTGAAAGACAGTATTGGTTCCTTACCTCCCACACTCTCCAGTACCCAGCTGCCGCCTTCTTCCCCCGGGAAAGCTCACCCAAGAACCCGTAGCATGTGCCCAAGGCCGCTCCTCCCCAGTCAAACCGTGAAGCCGACCTCAAGTCGAAAAGAGCTGGCAGGTAAGACAAGTGCACTGTAGACCTCTTGTTCGGGTACAGAGTAGCCCCGAACAAGTACAACAAGTACACCCTCGCCAACTGCTCCACCTCCAGCTCAGAAACCCGCTCTCCTGCCAACTCTATCTCTGGCAACCTCCTCTCCAAGTGCTTCCTGAACTGGTCATACTGGACCGTCTCTGCGCGACCTACGGGCACCATGCCCAAGAACCACCTCAACGCCGCGGTGTCCCCGTGGATCCCCGAGTCAAACGGGATGGGCTCACCTCCTACCTTCAGGCCAATGATGGCCGCAAAGTCTACCGGGGTCACCGTCATCTCCCCGATCGGGAAGTGGAAGGAGTTCGACGTATCCCACCACCTCTCGGCCAGTGCAGTCAGTACGGCGTGGTCGCTCTTCACCGCTGTCAGTGTGGGGATAAACAGACCAAACCCCGCCACGTCCACCAGCTCTCGTGCCCTCTCAGGCAACCCCAGGTACAACTCAAGCGAGTACACTGGACCACCGTGCCCACGCGTGCTGGCCACTCCTCTCTGCACATCACAACAGTCAAAGCAAAAGGAATATCGTCAGTACAGCAGTTCAAATTCAATGGATAGTTGAATCAAGGACTTCAAAACGGACTTAAAGGATGAAGCAGGCATTTTATTCAGTCGATTATTGTTTAAAGGCATTTTATTCAAATCGAATCAAGCTACCAGGCATTCTATCAGTCGATTCAAGTTATCAGAGCATCAAAGGCATTTTATTCAGTCGAATCAAGCTACCAGGCATCCTATCAGTCGATTCAGGCTATCAGGGCATCAAAGGCATTTTATTCAGTCGATTATCAAGTTTCAAGGCATACTATCGGTCGAGTCAATTATCAAGGCATACTACCAAGTCGATCTCAATTATCCACAGGCATTCTATGGTCGAGTTCTAAAGTCGAAGCATCCTATAGTCAATTCAATTTATTCCGGGTCGAGTTACCACTGACTCTACACAATAAATCAAGTGCAAAGGTTCGAGTGACATACATTACAAGCTTGATAGTTCAACAGTAAACATGTGCAGCTACAACAAGTACGAAATAAAGGCTAAAGCAAAGTTTCAAAGGCATACCTGAGCCCAAGTCCTGGACAAGTGCCGCTCAGGGTCTCTCAGTACAAGCTCCTCGTCATAGTCCCCCTGGCGAAGGACGTAGCTCTCAGCACCCGACGGAACAAACACGTGTGGCTCTGGAGGAACAAATGTCTCAGCCACAAACCAGGCACGAGTGGTCTTCCGCTAAGTCCACCGCCGCCTCGTACTCCCCGGGTCCCTCCTTCTGAGCCCTCTCGGCCTCCTCAGTCTCTCGCTCCAACTCTCTCTGGTCCCTCCCCGCTGTCTCGGCCTCTCGCCTCGGTCTCTCCTCCTCATCGGACCGGGCTATCTCCCTCAGCCTCTCCTCGCGCGCCGCCAAAACTGCCTTGACTACCGCAGGGTTCTCTCTCATAAGCCGAGCAAGCACAAACTTGCCCACGAACTCCGCCAAGTCACGGCTCATGACCGGCTCGTGACTAGAAGACCCAACGGGCGGTGTGAACTCGATCCGCTCAGCGTGGTCCGCCCTCGGCACATCCCCCTCCTCCTCTACCACCGGAGCCTTGCCGCTCGCCGGGTCCCTCGGAGGAGTACCCGGTCGACCCTCACTGACACCACCACCACTGCCGCTGCTGCCGGCCCTGACCGAACCCAAGCCGGTCACTATCAAAGCCTCCACCCCGCTCTGGAAATCTAACCGTTCAACCCGTGGGCCCCCTGTAACAGAAGCCACCGGCGTACGCCCCATCTCCACTGGCGCACGCCGTTCACCGCCATCACCCGCCGCCGCTGCATGGCCATCGCCGCCCCCGTCGACCCCTGTAACCTCTGCACCAGTACCCGTCGAAGCTTCGCCTGTGGTTTGATCGTCGATTCGAGGGTTTTTCGTGTCGATTGCACCCGCCCTTGTCCGGTCGCTACCAACATCATCGCCACCCCTACCGCCACTGCTGCTGCCGGATTCCGCCATGAAGGAATGTGGGTTTGTGATTTTGGAAGAAGATGAGGGAGTTTGGAAGAGTTTGAGAGAGATTGGAGTTTCGAAATCGGTACTGGCGGTTTTCTGATCGACGTCCAGAAGTTTATAAGGCATGGGACGAAGTTGGGCCGGGTCTGGGCCAGATCTGGGCTTGGTTTTGTCGATATTATTGGCGCACGCCAGTGGACTAATGGCGCACGCCAGTGATAATTGGGCCTGTGGCCCAAATCCGCTTCCTGTATCAAAGGCCCGCTCTCAATACTAGCCCGAAATGCCTCGGCCCGTGGATGGTATCTGTGATTAATTTCCCAAGCAGAAGTCAAATCAACGACGATCCATCCGTCCAATTTCAAATCAACGGCGATCTATCCGTCCAATTTCAAATCAAACGAAGATCCATCCGTCCAATTTCCAATCAACGACGATCTGTTCGTCCAACATCAATCAACGACGGTCCATCCGTCCAATTTCAAATCAAACAAGTAACCACTAGTTGCTTTCAATGGACTACTCCCCAGAAGAGTCCGCACCCCATGACAGCCTGCCCTGTCCAATTTCAAATCAACGACGATCTGTTCGTCCAACTTCAATCAACGACGGTCCGTCCGTATGACAGTATCTTTCTCAACGGAGTCGATTCATCTACGATGGTGTATTACCCAGTAAAGCTCACCGACCCGCTCACATTCTCCAGCTGAGTCTTGCCCAGGCCGGGCTGTCGAAAGTCAAGGTCAGCATCGACCTATCCGAGTATATCAATATCATCGGCAACAGCGATCTATCTGCAACATCAATCAAATCAATCAGGTTCTTTAAATTTTTCGTCTATCATTGAACTCGTACGTTTGGCTCTGGATGGCCTAGATGGGTGTCTAAAAAACCTTTGACGTTAATTACGCCTAGTCAGTGGTGCTCTAAGTGCCGTCAAACGGGGGCTACTATAGACACCCCATTCTGGACTGTCCAGATTAGTTTACTTACGGTCTTTGATTCCCCGATGATGATTAAGGTCAAGAACATCCTGAGTTTGTTAACGAGTTTGAGCTTTGAGCGTCCCGAACCTCATCCAAACCTTTCCGAACTCCTTGTCGAAGCCCTCAAGCCAGAACCAAATGGCCTCAGCAAAACCCTACTGGTGTACGCTGGTGTTTGACTAGCGTGCGCTGGAAGACAGCCACGTGTCAGTCATCGCCCGTTGACCTTGCTTCTACTGGCGCACGCCACTCAACAAGGGGCGTACGCCGGTCGATCCCAGTCAAATCAACTTTATTCAACCGAACGCGCGGGAGTTTTTGTAACCACCCGACGTCAGCCAACAGTTCCTTGATGATTACTTCGTCCAGAGCTATCCCCCTCCCTCCTACACCACCTTTCAACCCAAGTCCCAAGCATTAAATGCATGGGAGGCTCCCTCCTTGGCCTAACAAGCCAAACACCCCTTAATGCCAACTGATCTCAGTCTCTCTCCCCTCCATAAATACCCCCCTTGCATTCATTTGCAAGGGGTTAGACACCATTAATACTCTCCAAGCTATCTCTTCCTTTCTATCTAGTTTTTCTTACTTCTTCTTTCATCCATTGAAGGAGAAGGCAAGGAATACTAGTTACACATACCACATTTCCATACTCATCCTTCATTCACCATCACATTGCAAGTTCAAAGCTCAAACACCTTATCAAACTCAATCCAAAGGTATACCACCTTCTGGTCTATTTTCTGTTCTGACCCCTGAGGGGGGCTATCAGGGTCAAGGCTGGTAATCTATACCAGTCCTGGCCCTAATGCTGGCAAGGTGTCAAAGCCGTGTGAGATGATTTGTGGCGCACGCCAGTTACCATAGCCGTACGCCAGTCATGGCTGTATGGCAAAACTGGCGTGGGGATCACCGATCATCCTTTTTCTGCATTATTTATATTCTGATCACCCTGAAGCATGCTAAAGAAAACAGTCTATTGCTTTCTGTATTTTAGAACTGTTTAGTTACAGTACTTAGTATTTCATTTCTGTTGCTTTAGAATGCCCCTGGGAGCCTTCTGGTCATGTTCTAGAGCCCAGATGATGCAAAGCCATGCACTGGCCAAGTTGTGTTAACTGGCGCACGGTACCATGTACCTGCGTGCGCCAGTCACACCTTGACCAGTGGCTGGCCCTTACCTGGCAACTAGGCTCTGGCCTCTGTTTTTCCTCCCCCCACTGTTTAAGGGGTTTGCTGTTTATTTGGTGGCTTTCAAGCCCTTTTGTTTGTCTGTAACTATATATAACTGTCGATATAAACTGCGTGGTTTGTCCTGGGTGTGCACTGGTCCATTCCAAAGCTGTAGACACCCCATTCTGGATTGTCCAGATTAGTTTAGTTACGGTCTTTGATTCCCCGATGATGATTAAGGTCAAGAACATCCCGAGTTTGTTAATGAGTTTGAGCTTTGAGCGTCCCGAACCTCATCCAAACCTTTCCGAACTCCTTGTCGAAGCCCTCAAACCAGAACCAAATGGCCTCAGCAAAACCCTACTAGTGTACGCTGGTGTTTGACTAGCGTGCGCTGGAAGACAGCCACGTGTTAGTCATCGCCCGTTGACCTTGCTTCTACTGGTGCACGCCACTCAACAAGGGGCGTACGCCGGTCAATCCCAGTCAAATCAACTTTATTCAGCCAAATGCGCGGGAGTTTTTATAACCACCCGACGTCAGCCAACAGTTCCCTGATGATTACTTCGTCCAGAGCTGTCCCCCTCCCTCCTACACCACCTTTCAACCCAAGTCCCATGCATTAAATGCATGGGAGGCTCCCTCCTTGGCCTAACAAGCCAAACACTCCTTAATGCCAACTGATCTCAGTCTCTCTCCCCTCCATAAATACCCCCCTTGCATTCATTTGCAAGGGGTTAGATACCATTAATACTCTCCAAGCTATCTCTTCCTTTCTCTCTAGTTTTTCTTACTTCTTCTTTCATCCATTGAAGGAGAAAGCAAGGAATACTAGTTACACATACCACATTGCCATACTCATCCTTCATTCACCATCACATTGCAAGTTCAAAGCTCAAACACCTCATCAAACTCAATCCAAAGGTATACCACCTTCTGGTCTGTTTTCTGTTTTGACCCCTGAGGGGGGCTAGCAGGGTCAAGGCTGGTAATCTATACCAGTCCTGGCCCTAATGCTGGAAAGGTGTCAAAGCTGTGTGAGATGATTTGTGGTGCATGCCAGTTACCATAGCCGTACGCCAGTCATGGCTGTATGGCAAAACTGGCGTGGGGATCACCGATCATCATTTTTCTGCATTATTTATATTCTGATCACCCTGAAGCATGCTAAAGAAAACAGTCTATTGCTTTCTGTATTTTAGAACTGTTTAGTTACAGTACTCAGTATTTCATTTCTGTTGCTTTAGAATGCCCCTGGGAGCCTTCTGGTCATGTTCTAGAGCCCAGATGATGCAAAGCCAAGCACTGGCCAAGATGTGTTAACTGGCACACGGTACCATGTACCTGCGTGCGCCAGTCACACCTTGACCAGTGGCTGGCCCTTGCCTGGCAACTAGGCTCTGGCCTCTGTTTTTCCTCCCCCCACTGTTTAAGGGGTTTGTTGTTTATTTGGTGGCTTTCAAGCCCTTTTGTTTGTCTGTAACTATATATAACTGTTGATATAAACTGCGTGATTTGTCCTGGGTGTGCACTGGTCCATTTCAGAGCCCAGTGGGTTGTTTGCAAGAGTTGTGAGTTTGGGCCTACCGGCGCACGCCAGAGCTGGTGTGGTGCACGCAGGTTGTGTTTGTATGCAGTGGCTTGGCCAGTGCACACAGGCTCGTTCCTGCGTGCACCACATTAAGTCAGTGTGTTCCAGTTTGTCCAAAACACTAATAGCAGCTTGTTCTCAATCTATTATACTTGCTCTAGATCAAACATCAAACATAAATCACATTTTTATCACATGATGCAAACTTGTTACAGTTTTTTAATCCCCTTTAACTGTTTCCCCGCCCTAACTGGCTAAAAAAAATGATCAAAAAGAGAGAAATGCAAACGGTTTATAAAAAAAAATGCCCGAGTAGAGACCGATCTCCGGATTGGGCGAGAGGGGTGCCATAAAACCCTTCCCCTCTCGTAACCTGGCTCTCGAACCTCAGATATCGAAGGTGACGACGGTCCAGTCTACAAGCCTTTTTCAAAATAAAAAACGTAACCAGGCGTTTCAAGTTCGGTTCCTTGGGTGTTTTCCGCAAAACCCGAATGGCGACTCTGAATCGAAGCTTTTCGCTACGCTTTTCCAAGATAGGGCACACCCGTTTTACACAAAAATGTAAAGATTTTGGGGCGTGTGCCCACAAGTGGCATAACCAAGGTATAACAAATTTCCCTAATTTTCCCGGATACTTAAAGAACTGGTAAAAAAAAACCTCAGCCCCCCACCCCTTCTTTAACCACAGTTATGGATTTTTATCCCCTACATCTATCATCCTCTCCATCTTTTCCCTCATTTATTCCCTTTTAACCAGGGAAAAATCCCTTTGCCCTTTACCTCGTTCATCTCCTCATCTCCCTCCCACCCAGAAAGAAAACCCTCGTCTGGTGTCCGGAAATGGATTGATTTGAACAACTCTTCTTTCTCTACATGTTCTGGTCTCTTCCTCCATCCTTTTTCTCCACCCCACCCCCCCCCAAACAGCAACGGCTTTGGCCCACCATCAGACGACCTGAATTCCAATCCAGATCCGAGACCCACCTTCAACAAGAACAATGCCAAGATCCTGAGGCTGAAGCTCCCCCACACCCACGTCCAACCCAGTATTTAGGTTTGGGTATAATCTGATTCCCTGTTTTATTTTTTGAACAAATTTTATTTATGGCCCATATTTGTTGAAATCTTCTAATTTGTGTTAGATCTTATATTTTTTGGAATTAAAAATTTGTGTTCGTTCTTGTATTTGTATTTGTACTACCCATATCTGGAATTGATTGTTATTGAAAATTTGGTGTTTTGTGAAGCTCATAGTCTTTGTAATCATAACCCATTATACAAGTTGTACAGTGAAATAGAAGAGATGTTGAAACCTTGTCCACATTGAGTTAGGAAGTTAGGGTTTTGTTGTTGTGGTATTGATATATGGAGTTGTTAAGTGGGTTTGTTGTATTGAATTGGTTTCATGAGATTGACAATGGCTATTTTTACTATTCTATCAGTATTTGTTTTTAGAACATGGAATGCATGAGGATTTTTGCCTACGGTTACATCCCTTAGTTGATCAGACTATTATTACTATAAATCTATATTATAAAACAGAGCGGTTTTCCACCAAAATGTCTACACATACGAACATAGATGCATCTACAACTGTTCGATTGTACTTAGTGATAAAGTTATAGCCATTGGATCAAAGGAATACAGGTTTTCTATTGTATTAACCTACATCATTGCTCTCTCTCTCTCTCTCTCTCCCCCCCTTAAATTACTCCCATTAATGCATTATTCAAGTGAAATTATGTTTATCAATGGCGAATATGTTTTTTTTTTAAACGGTATCAATGGATATGTTGCGTTATTGTTTATCGCATAATTGAATTTTTTGGACACGGGTTGGTATATTATTCCCAAGTTCAGTAATTATTCGTGTGGTGATTGTTTGAGTCTTATATTACGTGCGAGTTAAGTATTTGTTTCTGTGTGCTGATTGTTCAAGCCGTGCCTTCAGGCACGGGTATATGCTAGTTGTTTGATAGTTTGAGGTAGTTTACATCCCTTATTGGTAATACTATTTTTGCCTACGTTTGATTTCGAATCCCTATTGTCTAAGTCATCTTTTTCACAATTTTTGATTTGTGGCTCATAAAGGGAAACATAGATTTGTGACTCAGTAACAGTAAAGGGAAACAAAAAAAAATGGCACAAAAAGGGCTCCAGTTGAGACATGAAATCTGTCAGTACCACAGTTGAAGTTGAAGTCAACAAAATCACTATTGAGTTGGTGCCTAGAAACTCTTACAAATAAGTCACGTAGACACCTACATTTGTACTTGCGTATTGAACAACATAGCACGCTTACATTTTGTTCTTGTTTTATTTGTTAAGAAATAATGTGTGGAAAAAACACCAAAGGGGTGCAACCAGTGTACACAAGACCAATAGATAACCCGTGTAGTAAATCTTTTTTACTATTTATTATATTTAAGCGGATGGTTTAGTTGAATGTTGGAGTAATTTACTATGCGTGTATAGAATTAAAACTACAACATCACTAGCAATGCTTTATAGTGGAGTGTTTGAAATCACCATTACATAGTAGCCTTTTGGTTTAGTAGATGTGTGGTGTAGTTGGCTTGCTGATGGTGTGGATCATCATTGTTACCTGATTTTGATCCCTTTTATATGCTTCAGGTTGGGTTGTGGTTGACATAAATAATTGAATCACTATATGTTGCTCGCATGAGTACCAAACCTTATATGTTGGCAGTGAGGAAGTGGGAGGAGAGTATGGTTGTTAGTTACACTATTTGAACAAATCCTTATATGTTGTTGGGTTAAGGTGTTTGCATATAAGTTCTTTGTCAAAATGTATTGTTGATTCTATAGTGGTCAATTATTATTTGTAGGTATTCCAAATTTCAGAATCTTGATGTAAGTGAGATATAGTGAGATATAGTAATGGTGTTTATGGTCCATTGATACTTTAGTCTTAATTTTGTCTAATTAATAATCAAACAATTGACTGATTGCTTTTTTTCAGAAATATTAGTCATGCAAAAGTTTGACATCGAAGTCTATAATGTTTGTGTAGATTTGGTGACATAAGTCTATTGAAAATCCATTTAGAAGGCATATGAGCTGTCACGAAATAGATCTAATTTGTTTATCACTATGAAAGTGACAATTGTGTAAGTAATGCACTTTAGTTATAGGTCATGCGTATGTAACCTATACCAATAGCAAGGGTGTGAAGGTAGATTTGTACGATTGGGAATCGAATTCTGACTCTTGTTCTAGTTCGAAAGATTCATAGAGTAATATATTTGGAGATAATGATGTGGATGGGGAAAGGGAAGGGGAATGTTTAGTTTCTAGTGTAGATGATAGTTTTCGTTTGCTCACTGCTATGGAGATTGTGGAAATGAAATTTGTTTATGAAGATGTTGGTCAATTCTACAATGCATATGCCAAGGCAATGAAATGTAAATATAAAAGTAGGAAATGAAATGTACATAAAAGGTGGAGGGCTTGGGTTTGTTCTGATGAAGGTCAAAGAAACAAGAAGCACTTAGAACGCACAGATCGAAAATGACATCATAGAGCTAAAACAAGTACTGGTTGTGGTGCTAAATTCCGGGTTTGTCGTATGAGCAAAACATGAAAAATTACATTGTCACAGAGTTTGTGAGTACCCACAACATCCCTTAGCAGCACCACATTGTGTTCCTTTTCTGCGATCACACAGACGTGTGGGTGATGCAGACATAGCTCAGGTAATGGCCGTGCAGAATGTAGGCATGAAGTCAGCCCAAATTATGGACTATATGACATGTCAGCTTGGGGGTTTCCAAAATGTGGGGTTCATTGTAAAAGATTTGTGCAAAAAATTGCATAGTGGTCGTAAGGAAGATATAAGAAATGGGGAAGCTGAGGGTGCACTAGGATACTTGTCTGCTCAGGTAAGCACTGATCTGTTATTTTTCTTCAAGTACACTGTTGATGAGGATGACTGATTGGAGACACTCTTCTAGATAGATGAGAGGTCTCAGATGGATTATGCTGCATTCGGAGATGTATTAATTTTTGACACGACCTATCGAACCAATGCTTACAAAAAGCCATTTGTCATATTGGCAGGTGTGAGTAATAACTTTGCGACGACGACATAAATTTGTGCAACTGTTCTTGTAAGATTTAGGAGGAACGTGGATATACTCTGTGGAGGCAGTCCGGTCTTGGAAGTTCTACTTCATTTGGACCTCATACGTTGTAGTTTCGCATGTATGGAGCTGGAAATTGTTTAATGTCCATGTTGATATTGTTTTATTGCCTATCCTTGGGGGGATGTCCCTTAGAGCTCATTCGTGCAATAGGTTGTGTTGAATCCTGCTATGGGCATCTCTAGGTTCATGGTTTGTGTATAGCTGGTGTATTATTCATTCTCATTTTGCCTATCAAAGGGGGGTTGTCCCTATGATTTTCAGGTTGTTGATTTGTGTATGAGTTACGCTGATGAGACCTATGTCATCTGGTCTTTTAAAAGCCATTGGTTTTGGTCTACTCAATTGGTCTGTGCGGTTCTAGCGATTCATTATCTTTGTGCATCTTTGGAAGTCGATGTGTCCTTGGATTGTCAGATTATAGTATGTGAGAGCGCTGTTCGGCTCAATATCCTCCAGTATGAAGTTTTGTGGAACAAGTTTGCTCGGCCTCCTTATCAAAATGCCATCAATGCAGAGTTCATTTTGAGAGCTTGGTTGTCCAATCCAGTGCACATTTATCATTTACCATTTTGGTAGCAGCTCTACGTAGCCGCCATCTCGCTAATGATTTGCCTATTTTGTCCATGTGTTTCTTCTCCCTCTTTTGATCGATTGGAAACAAGTGGTTAGGGCATTCATGTAGCCACTTGGCCAACTACTCCAATTTTCTTTTGCTATTTTCCTTTTCTTTATTTTTCTTTGTCCTCCTGGGTTATGTCCCTTGTAGGTTTTACATTCAGTTAGTCCTTTTTTCTATTTTAAGCTGATTTACCTCCCCCAAAAAAAAAAACTTTACGACGACCATATTTGGCTATGCGTTGTTGTCGAATGAGGCGAAGGATACGTACAATTGGGTTCTTTCAACATTTTTGGAGGCTATGGATGGTAAACGGCCCATCTTTGTGGTCACAGATGGTAATTTGGCGATGCGCAATGCAATTAGAAATATTTTTCCAGATGCAAGGTATCGCCTATGTTCGTGGCATCTGGAGCGAAATGTCGCTAAAAATGTTCACATACCGAAATTCGTATCTGACTTTACCACTTTGATGCAAATGGAATCTGATGTTGAAGAATTTGAAACTCTTTGGGTTGACATGGTATCACACTACGGCCTAGAAACAAATGCTTGGGTGGTAAAGATGTATAGCGACCGCGAAAGATGGGCAAAGGCATATCTTCTCGACCATTTCTTTGCTGGGATTAGGAGCATTCAGCGCTGTGAAAGTATGAACTGTTATTTGAATCGGTTCTTAACAGTCTTAACAGTAAGGCTATGGCTTTTTGAATTTGTCCAATAGTACCACCGTGGTCTGGCTAGGATGCGAGTTGCCGATGCAGGGGCTGAGACGGCAATGGAGCATAGTACCCCTATCTTGATCACGCAATTGAAAAGCTTAGAGAAGAATGGAACCTTTTCTTTTTTTCTTTTTGATCCGCAAGAATGGAACCTGGTATACACACAATACATATTCAGATTCTTTCAGGATGAAATATAGCACGCGTTTGCATTGATTGTGGCACGTCGTGTTGATGAGGTGGAGCGTCGATTGTACTTCATTGAGATGTACTCGCATCCAGAATCCAATTGGATGGTCGAGTATTATCCAATTGATAGTAGAATCAATTGTAGTTGCTTGAGACGATGAATTGCTGAAAGTAAAGCGACAAACTGTGGTGTTAACCAATGTGCCTTCTAAGGGATTGAAAGATGGCCCCGATGAAGAATGTTTCACTTCCTCATTCCATATCACGGCCGCTTGTAATGAAGTTCAAGTAGAGGAGGATGCTGAAGATGCTCCACCAGAATTGGAAGAAGGCGTGAAGTCCACCGTTGATGATTTAAAAGAAATCAACCTAGGGACTGAAGATGACCCGCGATCAACTTCCATCAGCGCTTTGCTCACCCTTGAAGAAGAGATTGCCTATACTGAGCTTCTCCGTGAGTATAGGGATGTCTTTGTTTGGAATTACACGGAAATGCCGTGAGTCGCAGTCCATCATCTAGCGGTGAAGCATGGCGTCCGACCTACCAAGCAATCTCAAAGACACTTCCGACCAGACTTGGTTCCCCAAATTGAAGCGGAGGTTAATAAGCTCATCGAAGCTGGTTTCATTCGAGAAGTGAAGTACCCCACTTGGATTTCAATCATTGTCCTAGTGAAGAAGAAAATGGGCAAATCGAGTTTGTGTTGACTTTCGCGATCTGAACTATCTAAACGATTTACTCACTACCACTATGGCTCCTTATCATATTCCGCATAACCTATCCGATATCTCGATCTCACAATAGACATAATGATACATGCATAAAGACAACAAGTATCCCTCTATGGTATCGTGTCCGAATAACCCACCATTCCACTCATGGATTCATTCCTCTAAACCTTCATTCGTTTATTTATCACCATTGCAAACCAACATCCCGCATCATGAGTGAAGGCTCTTTCTGGGCTATTCATGGAGTCCCGTTACTCCTCACAAGTACCTCTCACCAATGGAGCTAATTCAAATCACGCGGTATAAGTCATTGTGCCACTTCTTTCTTATTGTACACTTCATAACTCTACCATTCGTCTTAAACACATATAAGAAATCTTTAAGCAAGACTCACGTTCACATTGAAGTAGTAAGAAAATGTCATTGCAATCAACTCACAATCATTACACTATCGATTTCCTATATCCTCATATACGCGTTCACATAACTCATCTTTAAGTATACTCACTCACAACGATTCATAGAACCCCACCTATTAGTTTATTACATCTTACAAGCCACGCAAGAGATATACTACGCACAAAGCCTAAGAAAGTGTCTCTCGTATTCCTATCCAATATTGTCAAGCTTAAAGGAGTGTCCTACGTATCCGTTTCTTGTATCAAATGTTAACGCATATCACCTCTATCCACCTTCCTTCATTTCGTTCCCTAAGTTCTCGTTCTCCATATAAGTGCATCCCAATACTCCACATAACCAATCAAACACATATATAACACCTCGGTACAATATCCGAAACTTAACACTAAACCTCCACATAACAAGGTCCAAAGGAAAGAGGATGATCCACGAATCATTGAGGCACAAGCAACCATCCTTTTTAAGAAACCTGAATAGCCCCTAGTCAGCGTTTCAAATTCTGCCAAATAGATACTCGTATATATAGATTGTCACGCCCTCGATTTTCAGCTAAAATAATAATACATTTTCTACAAACAAAAGTCTTTTTCTCAACTATATTTACTCTTAAATGTCATGTAAATCCAAACAACAAATCAAAGTCTCTTCTTCTTTTTACCCCCCCCCCCCCCTCCCTCTTTTTTTTTTTTTTTAAACAGAGTCTCCCAAACATTTACAAGCAAATGGGTTTCATAATAATCAATGAGAGGAGTTTATACATAGCCTTACATATGATCTAATCGAAAGGTACAACCTTCAATTGCAAGAAAAGTACACGACATGATTTAAACTTGATGATAAACAACTCCTTAATGATTCCAATGAAGCTCTCAAAGACGTCTCAAAGTGCACTCCATGCAATCCAAGTTAAGTGCCATGGCGGGTACCTGAAAGGATAGGGTGAGCTACACTAGCTCGTAGAGATATCTATACCTAAAGTACATGTAGAAGTGAAGACAGATCACAAGGGAAAACTTTTTCCAAAAAGCATACTTGTTTTGTCAAAAAGTGGAACTCAAAATACCATACTCATGCTGGAAAATACTTAACTCCATTTCTCAAACACTGACACTCTCACCCACACACACCAATATTCTTAAAATCTCAGCTTACCGTTACGGTGTTACCTAAATCAATCCTTGCTTTTTCATTACCATTTCAATAACCTAAAGATTAATCTGAGTTCTTTAAAGAAAATGTTTTCACTTTCTTTTCTCATACAACTAGCCAACCTCTCCCCAAAAATGCACACACTAGGCATGTAAAGTTAGAACATTAGGTAAGCAATGACAAGTCGAACAATACTGCACCTCAACAACAAGGAAACTCACCCGTCAACCCCAAATCAATCTTCAAATCTCAAGTTAACATCTAGCAAAAATCCCTTCACAATAAGATTTCTTTTATGAGTCTAATATGCAAATACCCTATATGAACTCTCGCAAAGCATAGCACCACAAGGTACCAAATATGCATTCACACAAAACAAGTTGCCCACCACATATCAAGAGAACAAGCCACAATGATTTGGAGGTCTAAAAGAAGGAATATAAAACATGTATTGACATATTGGATGATCCAAGGTGGCAACTCAAGT
This sequence comes from Rhododendron griersonianum, assembly GCA_018127125.1. Taxonomy (NCBI): domain Eukaryota; kingdom Viridiplantae; phylum Streptophyta; class Magnoliopsida; order Ericales; family Ericaceae; genus Rhododendron; species Rhododendron griersonianum. Next base: position 37,581,255 of record CM030788.1, on the reverse strand, counting down.
TCAAGTTCTATGTTTCTCATATGAATACTCCATTTTGTCTCAAATCCATGTCATCGATTATCAAACCAATGTCATTTCATGTGTCTGAGCCTAAGCTTTTGTCAGGCCAATTTAAAGGACCCCGATGTCCTCTGCCAGGCACTTTACCCATAAGGAGGTCCTGAAGTATCCAATATGTGCATTTAGCTCCTGCTGAGCCAATTAAAGGACCCCGATGTCCTCTGCCGGGCACTCACCCGTCGATGAGTCCTGAAGTATCCAATATGAGCATTTAGCTCCTGCCAGGCCAGTTAAAGGACCCCGATGTCCTCTGCCAGGCACTCACCCGTCGATGAGTCCTGAATGTTCTCGTTGTGTGACTTGTGTCCATTTGTTATTAACCTTTCAATTCGCGTTCAGACAAGAATTTGCATATTGCCATACACTTTAAAACTTAACATCTTGGTGCAGAAGGATTCATGGCATAACGTAACAAATAGACACCGAATTCCCAATCACTTATGTCATGTGATTAATCTCATTCATTCACTTATTAACTCCCCCAAACAAGCGCAACAAGTAAACGACCACAAAGTCTCCATCAAGAAATTGTACCAATTACAATGAAAATGAGTCCAAAAACTTCTTTCCCATGTAGACTCATCATTTCTTTTTCCTTTGCAACTAAGATCCTCACATTAAAAGATACAATATTCAAAAGCATGACATAAGCAAGTTATTGCAAATCTTTAACCGTAACGTCACATGATCTATTTTTATCCAGCTCTCTAGCAGAAAGTAAATCCCCCCCCCCTCCCCCCCCCTTTTTTTTTTAAAGAACTTCTACTCTAGATATTCAATTCTGAAGTCACGGTGGCCAGCTGTTCTTCAAGCTGAATATCCAGAAGTAGATCCTCAGATATTTTTTTTTAAAAGCAAAATAAAATTGATAACTAACCGCATGCTTATATCATTCATTGGGAAGCACCAAAAGTACTTCAACCCTTTAAGTTTTCTTTGTCAACCAAACTTCATGAACCCATATACAAAATTGCTAAAATAGCTTAACTCCAAGACCCAAATTAACTCCACAATTCTCAACTTACCTTTCTTGTAATGGTTTGTCTATGACTCACCAGGTCTTTCACATAAATGACCGATTAATCTAACACTTCACATTCCATTTGTATTTCATCTAAAGAAAAAGATCATGCTCAGTCATCGACCCCACAAGATTTCACAAACTCATATCCGAATCAAATGCTATATCATTATAACAACCCAAACCAATCCCATGGCTAAACCCACAATTCTATAGCACGCAACACACCAAAGATGCAGACATATATCTTTCAAGTAGGTAAGATCACATAAGCATATATTCCACATAGCATGAGCATATAATCGGTAGACAAGTGATCACATAAACACTTCATTCACATAAACCACACATTAGTCAAACATTGAACAGGACATAAAGTATAGATCAGGTTCTCTTATTCCCCATACAAGGGTCAACATGACTACGCCAATCACGTAAAGATAAATGCAAAAGTCACTTAGATAATGGACGTCATTCACCCCTACACACTTAAATAGTGTCTTAAATGCAAATGCTAGACCCATGAGACCGAGTGTCTCCCCACGGTTCCGAGGTATTCTAAACGTATGCTTTGATACCAAGTTGTCACACTCTCGATTTTCAGCTAAAATAATAATACATTTTCTACAAACAAAAGTCTTTCTCTCAACTATATTTACTCTTAAATGTCATGTAAATCCAAACAACGAATCAAAGTCTCTTCTTCTTCTTACCCCCCCCCCCCCCCTTTTATATAGGGTTTATCACACTCATACCCTTCAACTTCTAAAGTATCACATTAACTACCACAACTAATATTCTATTTCACAAAGACCCCACATTCATTTTTCTTTTTTTTTTTCACATTTATATAACTCAAGCACATATCGAACATTAACATTTTAAATAATTTAATTACGGGTCTCTACATAGATTTAGGGAGTTTATAAATGCAACTGCGAATTTATTGCATATGACCAGTTTTTAAGTAAGAAATATTTGGACAAAAATGCCCTCAATGGAATTGACAAAAATGTCCTTAAATCTACTACGTATAACCACATCCATACAACCACACCATTACAACACAACCCTCCAATTCCATCCAATCTTCCTCCCTTCCTCCTTCCCACCATAGTTGAAACTTTGAAAAACCAGGAGCTCCCACCTCGACCTCCCACCATTGACCCAGTCCACCTTCCACCTTCTAAATCTCACCTCCCAACTCTCAATGAAAATCTCAATTTCTTCCTCTCCCTCCATTGCTAGAGAAGAAGTATTTTGACCCAACAAATGAAAGCAATATGCATTTCGAACTTGGTCTTTGGGGATTATATTTATTTGCAACCAACATGGTGGTTGACAAAGAAAAGGTAGCCACGGATGTTGTAGCTTTGGAGCCAAAACCGCAGCAAAAGAAAAACTTTTCCAATTTTTGTTTCTCTGTCCCAACATTATCAGATTCTAGAGCTTGATTATATTCAAAAATTTCAAACTCTAGAATCCAAAGTTTTTAGAAAATATCATATTCTAGAATCCAAAATTTATAGTGAATAATTGTAGAATCCGAAAAATAAATCCGAACTAATATATGTCCCAGAGGTTTTAAATGGTTCAGATATATAAGTACGAAATTAGTAAACAGTTTCAGATTCTAGTAATCAAATGTTGGTCAATGTAGTGTTTGGTTTTTTGTGGATATAATACATGGAGAAAATTCATATTGTAATACCTAAAATTTATGTAATGTTTCGACTTCTATAATCCAAATTTTTTGTAACATTTCAAGTTTTGGAATCTGAAATTTTTGTATCATTTCGAGTTCTTGTGTTCGAAATATTTATGAAATTTCATATTCTAGTAATTGATGGTGGGTCTACCGTGGTTCTGTTATTCCCGGTTCCTTCCCCCTGGTGTTGTTCGGATTATAGAAGTCGAAACATTACATAAATTTCATGTAATACAATATGAATTTTCTCCATGTATTATATCCAAAAAAACCAAACACTACATTGACCAACATTCGATTACTAGAATCTGAAACTGTTTACTAATTTTGTACTTATATATTTGAACCATTTAAAACCTCTGGGACATATATTAGTTCGTATTTTATGTATGATATATGATATATTTTTCGGATTCTACAATTTGATATTCACTATAAATTTCGAATTCTAGAATATGATATTTTTTAAAAATTTTGGATTCTGGAGTTTGAAATTTTTGAATATAATCAAGCTCTAGAATCTGATAATGTCGGGACAGAGAAACATAAATTGGAAGAGTTTTTCTCTTGCTGCGGTTTTGGCTCCAAAGATACAACATCCGTGGCTACATTTTCCTTGTCAACCACCATGTTGGTTGCAAATGAATCTAATCCCCAGAGACCAAGTTCGAAATGCATATTGCTTTCATTTGTTGGGTCAAAATACTTCTTCTCTAGCAATGGAGGTGGTGGTTTGCTGTGTGGCGATGCTGTGGTGTGGTGGTGGCGTTTGGGTTGGGGAGGGGGAAGGGGGTGTTCAAACAACGGGCAGGGAGGGAGGAGAACGGGGAGAAAGGGAATGGTGGTAGGGTTTTGAATTTCAAAATTGGAGAGGTCTGAGTAAAGAACGGGGAGAGAGAAGGGGAATGGAGGGAGGGTGGGTTGTGGTAGGGGTAGAGAAGGGTAATTTTGGAAGATTATGGGTATTTTGAGTTTGTATGTAGCAAATTCTTATAAGATTTGTGGTTTTAGTTAATAAAATGCTATCTGTAAATTCGCATTTGCATTTATGAACTCCTTTTATAAACTCCCTAGATTTATCGAGAGAGAGGGAGAAAGAGATGGGGCATCTGTATGCGTTGGACTTCGATGGAGTTCTCTGCGATAGCTGCGGAGAGAGCTCTCTGTCTGCTGTCAAGGTGCCCAAAACACTTCTCCCTCTATCTATACTTACATACGTCCAACATGAGTAATTTTGATAACTTGTAAATGCGTGAAAAACTCGAAATCGATGCTTCTTACAGGCTGCTAAGGTGAGGTGGCCTAGTCTATTTGATGGCGTGGATTCAGCAATGGAGGATTGGATTGTTGACCAGATGTACAAAGTAAGTTTGTTGTCCATTCCTTTAGTCATTTTACGCTTCATTTGTTTGGGTATGGACGTGCTACGCGATTGATATCGGCAACTGAATTTAGTGCTTATTAGGTTTGTAGGGCATTCATGTGGTAGTTTTTTTTTTTTTCTTCCTCAATTTAGGAAACTAGGGCAAAAGATGGAGTAGGGTTTGATATTGTGAGGCCCAGTGTCTGGTTGCCAATAAATTGATTCGAAAGTTAGGAATCTTGGGATTGGCCCCAGAGAGAGAGAGAGAGATCTTGGCACTCAAGATTGTAAAATGGTCACAGCGTTTATTGTTCCATCATAATTGATGTTCGTTGAACCTAAAACGTTGTGGAATGAATATTCTTCGCGAATTTGCCCATCTTGACGAGTCAATTATGAGTCATGTGGCAAGGGCAGGTCCACATATGATCTGAGGTTGACGGTTGTTTTGATTTGAGTCAGTCCAGACAAAAGACCAAAATAATTTGCTCAAAGGTTTAACAATGGAAAGCTTATGTTTTGCGAAGTGTAAGTGAAGAGGGTTGAAATTTCTTAATTGAACAGATAATATAGTGAGGGTATTCCTCGTAGATAGAAGTTAAAAAAGGTTTGGAAATCAATGGTGATATATAAATAGACAAGGCCTTTAGGCATTTACATAAACTTAGTGTTCAGTTAAGGAGTGTTTCGCACTGTTTTTTCAAATGCCCTTCTCATTCACTTCATTGTGGAGGCAATTTTTATTGGAACTGTATGCAGCTGAATATTTGCAACTAATCTGCAGAGGATCTCACGTCTTCATAGTGTAATGAACTTCCAAATACCCTGAACCTTGCCTGTCAAACCCCTTAATTTTTCAAGTCCACGGAGTGGTTTTCTATTAAAGCATGCATATGTTTTCTTCTTCTTTCACTAATCATTTCACTTAGTTTGCATAGTTCTTTTAATCTTTCCAAGCTTGATGTCCCTTTTGTGGCATTTTTACAGCTGCTTATCTCTACCATATAAACACTGCATCTGCAAAACTGACCTTTTCTCATTTCCTTTTAGCTGAGATAGATGGTGAGATTCAGCATGAAAATCTCTGTCATGACATTCATTAAGTACTGAAGAAATAGATTTGCATCACTTGAATCTCTAGCTTGCGAACAAATTTCCTTGAATATGCAAAGTTGTTTCTTACACTTTATTCAAAATGTTCTTTACATACCATGCAATGCTATTTAGTATTAAACAACTTCATGGGTGAGAGAAGAGCAATATATGATAGCAATGGACTTATTTTTCAGCTCTGTTTTTTTCTAAACAAATTATCTTCTCAAATACTGGTGCAGGTGAGACCTGTGGTAGAAACTGGATATGAAAATCTGTTGCTTGTAAGGTTGCTGGTGGAGATGAGAGTCCCTTCTATATGCAAGTCATCGGTGTGTATACGTCACAGTAACTTGTAATGCGTTAGTTGAAATGAATTGAAGGGGGATTTAAGCCCTTTTAGCTTTTTCCGTTATAGTTATCTTCTGTCTAAAGAAAAGAAAAAGAAAAAAAAAACAGAAGATATCATTTGAACCACTGAACGGTATCTTTCTTAAAAAAATTCTCTGAAGCTGATGACTGGTTGAAAATGTGCAAGGCTGCAGAAGGACTCACTGTTGAGGGCATATTGAAGAACTGGTCGAAGATCAAACCTGTGATTATGGAAGCATGGGATGAGAGTAAAGATGCTTTAATTGATCTTTTTGGAAAGGTGAGGGATGAATGGATGGAGAATGACTTAGCAACTTGGATTGGTGCAAATAGGTAACTTACCTTACCAGGTGTTTTGAGATGATTTCAAAATTTTCCAAATTCTGTAAAAAAAAAGATAATTTGTGGGCATGCAATGAACTAATGAATGAGTCTGCTTGATCTCCAAATTTCCAACCAAGGCTTACTAGTAGTAGCAACTAGCAAGCCTTGGTTCGAAGACTCTGCTCCGAAGTCCTAAGTACCATATCAAGATTGCTTTCTTGACTGTTTGGTGCCCTGCTAAGAACATGCTAAAGATAAAGCATGAGGAGTAAACAAATTGAGAACCTTGAAGAGATTCTTCAGGAGAGAATTTGTCGGGCCAAGTTTTCTGAGGAATTATGTTTAACTCGAGGTTGAGTAACATCACAAATAATAACTAAATTAATATGTATCGATTTTAACATCAATATATTCCATTACGGTTAGAATTTTAATCAATTAGGTGAGGTAGACCTGGAAGTTGGAACTAATTAGTAACTCCTTTTGGCAAAGAGACCACAACACAATGATTGAACCAAATCTTTTTGTCTAATTTAATTTGCATGTCACTATATCTGGTTTATATGTATATTGGTATGTTACATTCTAGAGAAGAGAGCAAAGACTTAAGAAAGTAGTATATTTTGGCAATTCTCATGATGGGAGTGATGTCATGTCGCTATCAAAGTCATCTCATTGTAGAGTAGGTGCATTTTTGTAATCTGTAAGTATATACGTGTTGGTGACTAATCTGTCACCACTAAATTTGAGCTCATGAAGCCCGAGTACTAAATTTGCATCACATAGCAAGTTGCACGAATGACTAATCTGTCACCACTATTTGAGCTCATGAAGCCCGAGTACTAAATTTGCATCACATAGCAAGTTGCACGAACCATTTCGTATGATGTGTTTAGCATTCAAACTTTAGCAAGGGTATGCTTGACCAATAGCTGTAGCCTTTAGCTGTCTAGCTATTCAGTAATTGATTTGTTGTTGCAACCAACCAGCTTTCAACTTTATCTTAGGCAAGTGAGTACTGCTTTGTGTACATATGCAATGTACATGTCATGTACATATGGGTTTTGTAGGGCCCACCTCGGGTCCCACAAAGATAATTCGAACCGCCTATTATTTTTAAAACAATTTTGTATGGAGCCCTGTAAAAAATTAGTTCAACCCGATAGCGCTAAGGATTTTTTTCTGAATTTGTAGGAGCGAAACTGAGCAGTTAAGTAGTTTCACCCCCACAAATTCAGAAAAATCCTTACCGATATCGGGTTGAGCTGATTTTGTACAAGGCTCCATAAAAAAATGTTTTAAAAACAAGGTTCTAAATGGCGCTCGGACCTAGTAGGGCGGAGACCCACCTCCAAGCGCCAAGCCGCCTAGGCGGCGCCAAGCAATTTGGCGGTTTTTTTTTTTATTTTTTTTTTAAACAAACTAGCAATATTAACAGCAATCCTTCTAGCAATATTAACAGCAATCCTTCAAACAATATTAACAGTCTAGCAATAATCCCACAACAATCCTTCTAGCTTTATTTAACAAAAAGAAACCCAGAGAAAAACTGGGCAGTCTAGAATGACAGCATTCCCTCCATCACTACTGTATTGACTGCCAACAAACAACAGTCAACAACGTAGTTTTTCTGAGAGAGAGAGAGACGAGACTGAGAGAGAGAGAGACGAGAGAGAGAGACGAGAAAGAGAGAGAGCGAGAGAGAGAGAGAGACGAGAAAGAGAGAGCGACTGAGCGAGAGAGAGACGAGAGAGAGAGAGACGAGAAAGAGAGAGCGAGAGAGAGACGAGAAAGAGATAGCGAGAGCGAGAGACACATACCGGTGAGTCGGCGACGATGGACGATGGACGATGGAAGATCAGATGATGGAATGAGTCGCCTGGAGTGAGCTGTGAGTGGGTTTTGATCAGACGCTAGGGCTTTGATCTGCTTTGATCGACTGGAGTGGGTTTGGGAAGAAAAGGTAATTACATATATATATGTGATTTTGTCAAAATTACATAAGAAGCCCTTTTAGTTTTATTCTATACATTTAAGGCCGCCCAAGGCCTCCAAACCCGCCAAGGCCCCCGCCAAGGCCCGCCTAGGCCGCCTAGACCGCCAAGGCGGCCGCCAAACACCGCCAAACCTCCCTGGGCGCCAAACCAAACGCCAAGGGGCATTGGCGTGGCGGCGGGGTGCCTCCAATCGCCTAGGCCGCCATTTAGAACACTGGTTTAAATAATAGGTAGTTTGAATGATCTTTGTGGGACTCGAGGTGGGCCCCACAAAACTCATATGTACATGGTATGTGCAAACTCATATGTACCCATAGCTTTATTGTATATTAATGAATGTTTCCACTGCAGATTTTATCCTGGTGTTCCTGAAGCTCTCAAATTTGCGAGCTCAAGGATATATATTGTCACCACAAAGCAGGTTTTAATACTTCGTACTCTCTTTTATATGTTGTACGTGAACCATAATATTATGAATGTTTACTTGATAGGAAAAATCCAAATGTGCTTTCTGAAGTTCTTCAAAGTTAGACCTTGTTTTCTTACTGTGTCTGTTGGGGGACCCCCCCCCCCCGAATAAAAGGGATTAAGGCTCGTTTCAGTTGAGGTGTGCCTGTCTATATATATTGGATAAGGATTCTCGCAATTTTCCATAGAAACAAAATGATAGAATTATTTTTCCCTCAGTGGCCTTGCTCCTTTACTTTTCTACTGCAGAGCCGCTTTGCTGATGCATTACTAAGAGAGCTTGCTGGAGTGATTATACCTCCTGAAAGAATCTTTGGTCTGGGATCTGGGTGAGTAGATTCTTACTACTCCGTTTACAAGTGGAAATAACTTCTGTTAGTTTATTGGGAGATCTGAGTGTGCTTTCTTCACCATAACAAAAGGTTTTCCTTGCTTACTGATAATTTCCACCAGCCCCAAAGTAGAAGTGCTGAAACAGCTTCAAAAGAAACCAGAAAACCAGGATGTGACCCTACAGTAAGATTCTTGGCTGCTTATTTGCTGGTTTAAACATGTTTTTTCTTTTCCAGGTTTCCTAGTAAATAAATAGAAAACGTCGGCAATAGATAAAAATCATGATATTGTTTCATGGTTTGAATTGGACTCGGTGGGAACAAATTGTTAACAACACACCCCTACCGCGTTTGACCAGCTTTGTGGAAGATCGGCTTGCGACCCTGAAGAATGTCATTAAAGAACCTGAATTAGATGGGTGGAGTTTATATCTAGGTGATCTCTTTATCATTGATTCTCTCATAAGTCTGTATCAGATCACCTCCCTTTCGATTTCTCCCCCATTGGAGTTAATACGCTTGGTTTAGTTTCTAAGCTGGGATTAATTGGTACAGGGGATTGGGGGTACAACACTCAGAAAGAGAGAGCGGAAGCAGCCAGCATTCCGAGAATTCACCTTCTTCAGCTTTCCGACTTTAGTAAGAAGCTGAAGTAACCATCTTGTTTACTACATTTTCCCCCCAATTATTATTCTGATTTTACCTATGAGAGCATCAGATGCACACTTGTTCATACTGAACGATGGTGGACTTCGAGTTATATCTCTGAAACCTAGCCACCTAATATTTTCAATACTGTTCATTCTGTGATGATAGTTATTTACATTGTAGCTTTTCAAAGTTTATCACTTTTTTTTTTTTTTTTGAAGTTCCTAAATTAGAAGATACTTTGGTTGAATCAATGCATGCATTTGTAATGTCTTCCTGCCATATTGATCGAATGCGGGTGTGGACTCGGATGCGGGTCTCGGGTGTGTGTATGTCTGCTGGGCAAACAGATCATACTCCAGATTTTATGATATGTGGGCTCAGGAAAAGGGATCCAAAAATTGGGACCAGCTTTCTCTACTTATAATCTCGGGGTTGAAAAAAAGATCATTTGAAATTCTGAAAAGTGGCTTTCGAATGAGGGTGATCAGCTATTTATGTCCTTCCCCCTTGAGTTGAGGTTGTAACTTCGAATAGCCCGAACAAACTCCCGTACCTCTTCTAGAGAATACCTTCTCTTCCGGTGACTACGGATAGGATTAGAGGATACCTTCATAAGAGTTGTCCCTTTGTTTCACGACGCCACAAATAAGGGTATTCAGACAATTAGTATACTGTATGGGAAATTATTTTATCACTCCCTTTTTTGTTATAGCCACTCTCCTATGCAAAAATACACTTGCAGGGGAGTGGCAATAACAAAAAAGGGATTGTAAAATCAGCAGCTTGCTGTATTTGATATTAATAAGGCCCTCATATAGGTGACTACTGTATCCCATCTCCTACAACTAATTAATCCGGACTAGTCAACATTTAAATTATCTTGCCTGTTCAATCCAAGATCGAAGATTGTAGGTTGGGTTTCCGCTGAGGTGTGCTTACGTGTGAGTCGGAGAGGTACGATTGGTTGATGATTAGTGAGGAGAAATGTGGAGTAATCTTGTGGGGTGAGAGAAGGAGCAAGAGGTACAGAAGAGATAAAGGCAGCGTGTCCCTTGTTTTCTTCTGCGGGGGCAGTAATTGACTTTTCCTAGATTGATTGGATGAGGTCATCTTTTCTCTGGAGAAGAATGTTCTCCTTCCTCAAATTCAGTGCTCACCACTATCTCTCTAGAAAACGTCAGCTCTGTCAAATCAGGAGGAATGTCAGTGGTATTTATAAGTCAGGCCCATGACGGCATTCCTATAAAATCCCGACACGTGTCCCTCTTGTACCTTTGGGATCTTGGGAAAAAACTTGGTCTCTCGCGGGCTTTTTTCCGCGGGAGAGTCCGAATCCCCACGACGCAACCTCCTTCCCAAGCCACCAAGCCACAAGAATCTCCCCTATTCCTGTTGGAGCAAGGTCGCGACCTGCAGCGATCGTTCTTTCGTCTTGGAGTCCTTCCGGACCTTGCCTTATGGTCCAGATGGAACTCCAGAGATTGTTCGAGTCTTTCTCTCTTGTAATTCTGAAATTGCAGCGTCTCTCGGAATTTTACCCACTGTTTTCCATGTTCGTAGGCCACCTTAGCAATGGGGCTCGTCTTCCTTCCTATAGACACCTCTCGGAGTGGGACATCGCCATACAGATTGATCGTTGCTGTTTGGTTGGTTATTTGCTTCATAAACCAAGATCATAGACATTCCCATGGCTAGGAATGTCGCCACACGATAGCGGTTATTATCAAAACAGAGTCGCCACCTAGTTTATAATAATTAGGAAAAACAGAGAGATTCTAGGTACGAGAGCCAAAGGTACAATAAGGGGAAGGTGTTAGGCACCCCTCTTTTTCTAGCCGTGAGACTGGCCCATATTTGTTCGACATAAGATTAATACATGTTTTATGTAATTTTAACACGTAAACTGATTAATTAGCCTTTAAACAGTTAATAGTGAGCCAATACGATAAGTAAAACATGCATCAGAATAAGCAGAATAAAATAGGCTGTTCCAGGGAGATGGATCCCACGGTCGGTGAATAGATGTCACGGCCGAGGGATCCTCTTGATTTGATGTACCGGCCGATGGATCGAAGACCCAACCGATATTCTTCCTCACACCAGACTATACAATTAACAGATAATCAAAATCCTACGATTAGTATGCATAAACTGAAAGTAAAATGAACCAAAGGCCCCTCGGCCTCACCACCTTGATCCCTCAGTGGCTTGATTTCTTCAGATTGAGGATGATTGACTGATTTGCTTTTCGAAACCCTAGGGTTAGGGTTTGAACTTCGGAGTTTGGATCGTCGGATCGCGGCTGCCTTCGGGAGGTTGGGGCTTTTGTAGAGGGGATATGAGAGAGTATAATTGCAGAGTTTCGTGGCTAGAGAGGGTGTATTCACCTTATAATTTCGGAACCCAAAGGTCCCTTTATATAGGCATGGGGGTGACTCACCTCAACCAATCACAATGCACAATCAAAATTGGAATTGTAGGGTGATTTTAACTCTTCATGGCAATCTCCTTACGTAGCCCGAACGCATCAGGATTTGGCTGCTAGGGTTTTGTGAACGGATCAAACCTATGACAAAACATTCCAGAATCTGAAAAATAGACGATCTGGCGGCCGAATGAACGATTAAGCGGCCGAAGAATGGACCTGGCAGCTGAAGGATCAATCTCTCAGGGAGATTTTCAAGCAACAAGTTTCACGGGTGAAAGAATGATGTTGAGGCCGTATGATCAATGTCACGGCCGACAGATGGATTCTCCTAAGATACTGTATTTCTGTCTGAAAGGCTATTTGACTTTGGATTGGGTCCTCTAAGTGGCTAAAAGTTCTTACCGAAAGTCCTAAGGTTCACGAGAAGTCAATCAGCAATCACTGTATCCATATCATCATCGGGATGGTCCCCAAGGTGGGACTTGAAATAATCGTTAGGCCAAATTGGGGTGTCTACAGATGCCCCTCTTTGACTGAACTTAGACGGATCGCCAGACATGTTTAAGTAAGAGTCAAAGTTGAAAGTTGTAAAAATAAGTCAATTTGGTCCAACCACTATTCCAAGGGGTTTTTGGAAAAAGGATTTTTTTTTATGGTCAGGCCGGGAGGCTGCCTACATATTCCACAAGGGAAATTCAGACCAACCGTAGTTCGGAAGGGCAATAAAGAAAGATAAAAAGTTTGGAGGGTTAGAAACAGAAGACGTACCTTCAGGCTTTAAAAGCCGTAGTGCAACGTACCCAGGCTAAGCCAGGATTTTGGCGGAAAGTAGTTGAAGGAGCGCGGGGCTGCCGGGGAAATTTTTGTGGAGAGCGTCCTTAATTTTTTAGGGTAGATCAATACACGACGGGTGAGTCGTTTGCTTTTCTTGATCATCCTTACTTTGATTGAGGGGAGATCGGTAGAGTAGCCTATCCTTGCGAATGAGCTGAAAGGAATTGATGTAATTGGGTGGAATCCAAACCATCTTCTGGAGACGAATCGGACACCGGTTTTTGAGATATGGGGGGCGCAAGGCCATTAACTGGAGCACGGAGCGTTGAGATGAGGGAACCGAGGCGCGGAGCCGGTTGCAGTCATGAGGCAAGAGCCTGAAGTGATGGAATTGAAGCACGGAGCTGGTTGTAGTCATAAGGCGACAGCCTGAGGTGTTGGAGCTTTAGAGCTTGAAGAGATTTGAACCGAGGAGTAGAGCCAGTTGCAGTCATGAGGCGAGAGCTTGAGGAGTTGAAGCTTAGAGCTTGTCGTGATTTGAATCGAGGCATAGAGCCGGTTGCATTCTGAAGGTCTGTGCACGGAGTTTTCCCATGATAAATTTTGGCGTAGAGCCAAAGGATCGAGTTGCTGGACCGATCAATAAAACCGAGGCGTAGAGCCGGTTGATTGCAGGATTGACCTGTTTCATAAGTGAGAGATATGCAGAATATATGTATGATGATGATGGTTAGATGTGAACATATATGATGATGTAATTGATGCAGACTCGATGTGATAATGGTGATGCAATTGATGCTTATGTGTATGGGCCCGTGCGTGTGTGTTTGATTTTAAGCGTAGAGCTTCTTTCCAGCTCTGGACTTGAGCATTCAGAGCGTAGAGCTCGAGCATTCAGAGGGTAGAATCCGAGCATTCAAAGTACAGGCTTTGAGCATCCAGTACGCAGTGGTTGGGCATCCAAGCATAGAGCTTGAGCATTCAAGTGTAGAACTTGAGCATCCAGTACACAGTGGTTGGGCATTCGAAGAGCTTCGAGCATTCAAAATGTTAGATTTTGAGCATTCAAGCGTAGAGCTTGAGAACAAATGATATCTTATTGATTGGGGCGGTGCGGAGCCTGTTGAGATAATGGGCGTAGGGCCGTTGAGTTGACGGGCGTAGAGCCGCTGAGTTTGTGGGCGTAGAGCCGCGAAGATGGTGAATACGGGCATAGAGTTGCTGACAGTGGTAATGAGCACAGGCGTAGAGCCGCTGAGTGATTGGTGTTGACACCTCCCTGGAGCGGGGCATCACCATACAGATTGATCGTTTGTTGCTCGATTGGTTGCTTGCTTCATAAACCAAGATCGTGGACATTCCCATGGCTAGGAACATCGCCACATGGTAGTGGTTATCATCAAAATAGAGTCGCCACCCAGTTTATTAGAACTAGGAAAATAGATAGAGATTCTGGGTATGGGAGCCAAAAGTACAGTAATGGGAAGGTGTTAGGCACCCCTCTCTGCCCAGCCGTGAGGCTGGCCCATAGTTGTTCAACATAAGACATGTACTTGCTTTATTTAATTCTAACACGTAGTCCGTTTAATTAAGCCTTTAAACAGTTGATATGGTGAGCCAGTGCGATAATTAAAGCATGCATCAGAAAGCAGAACAAAACAAAGCTGTCCTAGGAAATCGATTACTCAGCTGGTGAATGGATGTCACGGTCGAGTAATCATACTGGTTTTATGTACCAGCCGAGGGATCGAAGCCCGGTCGGTGTTCTTCCTCACACCAGACAGAAAAGTTAGCAGATAATCAAAACGCTACGATTAAAGTATATGGATAGAAAATAAATCAAACCAGAGTCCGTTGGGCCTCACCACCTTGATCCCTCAGTTGCTTGATTGCTTTGGATTGAATGAGATTGACTGATTGCTTCTTGAGAACCCTAGGGTTAGGGTTTGAACTTCGGGGTTTGATCGTCGGATTGGTGGCTGCCTTCGGGAGGTTAGGGCTTTTGAAGAGATGATTTGAGAGAGTATTTCTGCAGGGTTTCGTGTCTTGAGAGGGTGCGAAAGTATATGAATCCGATTATTATTTTCGGAACCCAAAGGCCCTTTATATAGGCAATTGGTGACTCACTTCGGCCAATCAAAACGCACGATTGCAATTGTAATTGCAATGCAATACAAACTCTTTGTGATCTCTGAGCGTAGCCCGAACGCATCGGGGAGGTATCGTAGTTGGATCAAACAATCGACAGAACGTTCCAGAGTCTGGGAAATAGACAATCTGGCGGCCGTAGAAAGGATTTGGTGGCCGAGGAAATGATGTTGCGGCCGAAGGATAGATCTTGCGGCCGTGGGATTGATCTCTCAGGGAGATTTTCAAGCAACAGGTTGCTCGGGTGAAGAAATGATGTTAAGGTCGTGAGATCAATGTCACGGTCGACAGATGGATTCTCCTAGGATTCTGTATTTCTGTCTGAAAGGTTATATGGCTCTGGATTGGGTCCTCTAAGTGGCTCAAAGTTCTTACCGTAAGTCCATGGGTTCACAAGAAGTCAATCAGCAATCACTGTATCCATTTCATCATCGGGATGGTCCCCAAGGTGGGACTTGAAATAATTGTTAGGCCAAATTGGGGTGTCTACAGATGCCCCTCTTTGAGTAAGAGTCAAAGCTTTAAAAGCAACTTAATTTGGTCCAACCATTATTCGAAGGGGTTTTCAAAAAAGTTTTTGTAATGGTCGGGCCGGGAGGCTGCTTATATATTCCACAGGGGAAATTCAGACCAACCGTAGTTCGGGAGCAATAAAGAAAAAAGTTTGGAGGGTTAGAGATAGAAGACGTACCTTTGGGCTTAAAAAGCCATAGTGCAATGTACCTGGGTTAAGCCAGGGTTTTGGCGGAGGATAGTTGAAGGAGCACGGGGCTGCCGGGGAATTTTTGCGGAGAGCTTCCTTAGTATTTTGGGGTAGATCAATACACGGCAGGTGCGTTTACTTTTCTTGACCATCCTTACTTTGACTGAGGGGAGCTCGGTAGAGTAGCCTATCCTTGCGAATAAGTTGAAAGGAATTGATGTAATGGGGTGGAATCCAAGTCATCTGCTGGGGATGAATCGGACGCCGTTTTGAGATATGGGGGGCGCGAGGCCAGTAACTAGAGCACGGAGTGTTGGGATGAGGGAACCGAGGCACGGAGCCGGTTGTATTTATGAGGCGAGAGCCTGGAGAATGGTAGGTCGTGATGGAACCGAGGCACGGAGCCGGTTGTAGTCACAAGGTGAGAGCCAAAGGAGATTGGAGCTTTGAGCTTGATAGAACCGAAGCGCGGAGCTGGTATTGATCATAAGGCGAAAGCCTGAGGTGTCGGAGCTTAGAGCTTGACGTGATTTGAACCGAGGCGTAGAGCCGGTTGCATTCTGATGGTCTGTGCATGGAGCTTTCTCATCATAAGTTTTGGCGTAGAGCCAAAGGATCGAGGCACTGGACCGATCAATAAAACCGAGGCATAGAGCCGGTTGATTTGCAGGATTGACCTGTTAAATGAGAGATATGCAGAGTATGTATATGTGATGATAGTGGTTAGATATGAGCAAATATGATGATGCGGACTCGATGATGATAATGGTGATGCAATTGATGCAATATGTGCACGGACCCGTGCGTGTGTGTTTGATATAAGCGTAGAGCTTCTTTCCAGTTCCGGACTTGAGCATTTAGAGCGTAGAGCTCGAGCATTCGGACGACAGAATCCGAGCATTCAAAGTACAGGCTTTGAGCATCCAGTACGCAGTGGTTGGGCATCCAAGCGTAGAGCTTGAGCATTCAAGTATAGAACTTGAGCATCCAATACACAGTGGTTGGGCATTCGAAGAGCTTCGAGCATTCAAAATGTTGGATTTTGAGCATTCAAGCGTAGAGCTTGAGAATTGATGATATCTTGTTGATTGGTGCGGCGTAGAGCCTGTTGAGAATTGTTACGGCTTCGAGCCAGTTGAGATAGTGGGCATGGAGCTGCTGAGATTGCTTGAGTTGGTGAATGCGGGCGTAGAGCCACTAAGCTTGCTTGATAGCAATAGGCGTAGAGCCGTTTGACGGGCTTAGAGCCGCTGAGTGATAGAGATGGTGAATACGAGCGTAGAGCCGCTATGATAATGGGCTTCGAGCTGTTGGGTAATGGGCGTAGAGCCGTTGAGTAATGGGCTTTAGAGCCGCTGAATTGATTGGCGAGTGGATGAAATATGGGCATGGAGCCGTTGAGTTGTTTGATAGTGATGAGCTCGGAGCTGTTGAGTGAGCCTAGAGCTGCTAGTATTGCGAGTACGGGCGTAGCGTGGCTGATGGCGAATACAGGCTTGGAGCCGCTGAGTGAGTTGATAGATGTGTGGTTGTTGGAACGACGAGCTTTTGATTGGTTTATGGGCATAGAGCCGTTGAATGTAAGTGAGTATGGGCTTGGAGCATGTTGGGATATAAGTTGAGGTAGCAAGTGTAGAGCTGCTATGATATTAGATGTGGGGTTGCTGGGCTAGCTTAGAGCGATGAGCATGGGATGCTGCTGAGTGTGAAGCTGTTGAGCAATAAGCTTGGAGCTGCGGGGAGCATGGAGTTGTCAAGATGATAAGCAAGTGGTGCTATTGAGCTTGTCGAGCATAGAGTTCGAGTTTGATAATCCTCAGTGGTCAAGCGACCAGTAGTTTGTGGAGAGAGAGCTTCCTTATGCTTAGGTGTGTTTCCAAGACTAGTTCTGTCAATATTGCACTTGCTCGGGAATGCCCCCAAGGCTGATTTGATTTTGCTTCTGTTGGTCACGGACCCAGAACTTCATAATTGCTAGAATTTTGGTGCACTGAGCAAAATCTGATGTTGGTGAGGGGAATGGATTGGGGGGTCAGGAGATCGATCTCTCGGTCGAGTAAAAGATGTTTCGGCCGAGGAATCGAAGTTTCGGCAGTGAAAGATGTTTCAGAAAATCGATTTAAGTTCGGTTTAATCGATTTCACGGCTCATCTTTTCTTTTCCCTTCCTCCATTCTTCTTCTCCGTTCCTCTCGTCCGACGACCACCACCGTTCGCCGCCGTCCTCTCCGGCCACTGTTGCCGTCACTCGCTTTCTTTTCCTTCTGTTTTGGACGTGATGGCCACGCCATCTTTGGACGTTGTGGGTTCGTCCTCGCACTCTCCATGTACCTGCGAGTATCCGTCTTCCGACGAGGAGGCGATTGAGGAGCCTGGCTTGTTCGATATTGCTACCTACGTTCTTCCTTCGCGTAGGTTGGGTTTTGGCGGTTTCCTGCAATATCGCCCTCCTGTTGGCGGCCCAGAGGTCGAGGTGGTTCGTTGGGAACTTGAGCTGCACCTGAGTGTTCTCAATGTACCGGTGAGTTTCCTGAAAAGCAAAAAATTTGCTTTAGTTCGAATTTTTTAATTTTGTATGATTTAAAAGTGAGTTTCTTACTTGTGGGATGAAATCCCTTTCAGCTAAGGGCGTGAATGAGTCGGAATTGTTTTGTTTAGAAAGACTAAAATGATCGTGCCCCCTGTTTAGGCAATCATGCTTTTTAAACGTTAATTTGATGCCCCTAGCTTTTTATTTGTTTATGCAATCGTGAGATTAACTCCCTTTTTGTCATTGGCAGAGAAATAGGAGACTGGAGGCTCGCGGCGGAGGCAAAGAGGTGCATAAGTGGTTTCTGGTGCTGCCTGAGCAGGCTCGAGAGTTGGTACGTGCTGCTGGCTTCGAGGCATTTGTTCTAGGCCTCAATCTTCCAAAGATGGATTGGTCACTGATGACTTCGCTGGTTGAGAGGTGGTGGGATACCACCAACACATTCCACTTTCCTTCTGCTGGCGAGATGGCGATCACTCCTGGCGACTTTTCTTTGCTTACCAGCCTACGAGTGGGTGGAGCTTCCCTCCGAGTTGATCCTAGACTTTGGGAGCGGGTAGGGGCCTTGGAGTGGTTCTTGGGCAAGGTGCCACCTCTTCACTCACGTGGTCATGTCGATGTCTCTTGGCTGAGTAAGACTTTATGAAGGCTGAGATTCTTACTCAGGTGAGCGTTGAGCAGCTGATGCGGGCTTTCCTTCTCTACCTCCTTGGGCAAACGTTGTTTGCCAACAAGAATGGTTCGGTGCACACACAGCTTTTGGCTCCTTTGCAGCGTTTGGAGGCCGTTAGGGAGTTTGATTGGGGATCGTCTGCTTTGGCCACCTTATATGGCAATCTTGGAGCTTGCTCACAGGACAAGAGTCCTATCCTCGGTGGTCACTACCGGGTTCTTGAGGTATACATCCTTTCCTTTTATCTCCTTTCCTGTTTCGGCTTTTCCTAGTTTTGAACTTGCTTTGGTTAATCCACTTTTCAGCTCTGGGCTTTCGAACATCTTCTCCAGTTTCCCACTGACACTAGACATGGAGATGCGAACTGTATACCTCGCTATGAGCGATGGTTGGTGGGGCAACAGAAGTCGCGGTCACCAGTTTTAAGCCTTCCTGAGTGGCGACGGGTTTTGGACCGTTTGACGGTTGATCAGGTACCTTTCTTTCCTTTGTATTCCTTTGATTTCCATATCTTTGTATCGTGGTTGATTTGATCTTGTTTTGTAGGTACGGTTTGACCCTTGGGGTGGTGTACCAGAGGATGCCCCTCTTGCGCGTTCCAGGGTTCTGGATCGTACTCGTAGCTTGCTTGAGGGTCCATTCTGCCGAGCCTGGTACTTAGGCGATCGGGTGGCTAGTCAGTGGCGCCCGCGTGCTGAGGCGCTTCAGTTTGTTCCTCCTCTTCCTCCAACATCGATGAGGTCTACTTCTTCGATGTCTAAGGAAGACTTGAAGAATGCTCAGATCAGAGATTGGGCAGGTTTGCTTCTTCAGGCAGGAGACTACACGGAGTACTGCCGTCTTCACCTAGCTCCAGCGGTTGCAGCTCCCCCTGTTGCTCCTGTTTGGCCGCGGGCCCCTTCTTTTGTTTCTTTCCATTCTGATGATGGGGAGGAGGAGCGCCTGGCCCTTACTCCTTGCGCGACCCAGCTTTACACGCTGCCAGCTGGGGTTTCACAGGTATTACCCTATTTCTGAACTTGTTTCCCTGTTTGTATCTGGCGTTCCTGTATTTGAAATGCTTGGTTTGTTTCCACAGGTGCCTGCTGAGATCGTGCAGGAATGGCTTCATGCCTATCAAAGTGCAGAGGCTTTGGTTCGGAGACAGTGCCGTAGGATCTTTGAGGTATGACTTTGTCCATGTATTCCATTTGCTTTGTATCATTCCTTGAATCTGAGTGTTTGTATCCTCTTTTGGCTGCAGCTTGAGGCTGAGCGAGCACCAGCTACTGGTGGGGAGGACGGGGGAACCAACGAGCAGTCCAAGTCTCAGAGATCGTCTCAGAGACGCCGTCGCGATTAGCTTTTAGGATTTTCTCTTTTCCTGTTCATAGTTAGTAAAAGAGGCAAGCGGAAGTTGTATAGTGAAAGCAACCACAGCGAGAATTTTGTAATTTAAACTTTTGTTCATGAAATGAGAAGAGCTTTTCGTACCCCTAAATGCTTTGAGATATGCATGTGAAAGTCAGAACATGGCTTTTTGAACAAGCGTTTGCTGATAGACAGTAATATGTGAAATGGAGTACTAGCCGAAGAATCGATTGTTTGGTTTGATATTGTGGCCGATGTACCAATTCTTTGGCCGTTACTTTGATTTTCCAAAGGTAGATTTTGTTTTGGCCAAGTGGCATCTTATGCTTGGTTTTGATTTTCCGCCTTTTGCTTTTGCCATGTTCCATAGTCTGATTGCCAAACTCGAGAGCTTTCGAGGTATCCTGTTCATTGTGTCAATGACCTTTAGGTTAGAAGGGATGAACTATAATTCTCGTGTCTATTGCTGTTGCCAATTCCTCGAGAAAAGCATACTCATCTTTTGCGAGCTCAATACGCAGGGTTAGCTATGCCTATCATTGAGCACAAATCTTTTGATGTTTTCCCTTCTCTCCAAATGTTTGGGCCGCATCTCAGTGTGAGATTGCCTACGTATCCCAATCAGGGAATCAGGCCTTTTACGTAGTTCCAAAGTCACCACCTTTAAGGTTGGGTTTCCACTCTTGGTTTTTCTTCTCACGTGCTCTAAATTTTGCCTAGGTTACCTGATGGAGGTTGAGTCCCTAGCGAGCTTTTGAATGCCTTATCTTTTGCCTAAGCTGCGTTTTTGCATTTTCTTGTCCTAGCAGGCTTTGCTCTTACTTTTGCTTGGGTTGCTTGGGTTACCCAACGAGCGTTTCTTTCAAGAGGGTTTTTGTGTTTTGGAGAGGAATTTGATAGAGATATTTTTCTGAATCTCCTGTTGCATTTGTACTTTCACAATGGGTAAGCTAACCCTAAGTGTTCTCACGGAGATAGCATCTTCTTTCTAAATTTTGACAAAAACCTAGTTCTTTAAGCAACTTCAGTTCGTCCTTTCCTTCCTTCTTGTTAGGGGAACAAAGAACTTGATTTCCTTGAATTTTCCCTTTATTTGGTAAAGAGACTATAGTGTATGGCAATTGCAATTAGATTGTTGAATAAGTATAATCCGAAAGATGAAATAGGAATTCACTTAGCAGAAATAAAATGCCCAAACAGGGGCCCAAAACACATTCTAGTTTGATTTAGAAAACAAAAGCAATGTTTTAATGTTCTTTGCCATGTTGTGACTTCTCTACTACTGTAGCATTTCGGGGTTGCCTTCTTTTCCTTCATCTTTCGCAACTTTATACTCTTTTCCTTTATCTTTCGCAACTTTATACTCTTTTCCACCCTCTTCCTTGCCAAACAGAGTCTTTGAACCAGATCTCTCTTCGGAGCTTGCACGGTGATTACCTCTTTGAGACATAAGCAGTCCCCAAATAGAAGTGTTATCTTGGGTTTTCGTCACCCCTTCTTCTTCCTCGTTGATTGTGCATTCATAAAAGAGATCAGCTATCCCTACTTGGTTGAATAATGATGTTAATAAGATTCAGTCGAGTGGATCATCGTATTCCCCTTCCATTTCGTCGAAGTCACTTTCCCCTGTTTGATATGGGTTTGCATATGTGAAATCCAGACCCTCTTTTTCCTCTATCCACTGGCTATAGTCACATTCTTCGTAAGGATTGACCCATGGTTGCATTTGAAACTCCTTCACTTTCTCTATGAGATTGATTGTTTCCCAGATGATGGGAGGCATTGGAATTTTGGGGCGATTGATTGGTACCACTATTTGGGCGGGCTCGAAGCGAGCGTGCCTTCTCATCATAATGACCCTTTCTTTTTCCTTCTTCCTATTTTCAAACCAGATGTGGAGCCATTCGTTGTCTTCTACAAATGAAATGTCTAGATCTTCCAAATTGTGCTTTGCCCAGGAATGTTCTTTCTATTTCTTTAGCTTTTCCTCCTTTGCTTGCTCTTCTTCATCACTCATGTCGGGATCAATTACTTCTGATTGATCAGACTCGATGTCTTCTTCCTCCTCCATCATAAAACACTCATCCTCCTCTGGGAAGGTTAAGGTTGGTTTGGTTTGGTTGTTTTGGATAATGTATTGACCAGGGTTGTACGTGGGGTTGTGAGATAGATTTATGAGATTGATATTTCGGGGTGGTGGTTCAGTATTGTGAATAGGGAGTGGATTGGTTTGTACATCAGTTTTTGGAGGTTTTATAGCTCGGCTATCAATGAGATCTTGGATGTCGTGGCGGAGACGCATGCAATTATCTGTTTCATGCCCAGGGTGTTGGTGGTAGTCGTACTGTTTGTTAGGATCATGGTTTGGGCCATAAGGTGGCTGAGGAAGTGGTTTGTTTAAAGGTTTGAGATGCCCTTGATGGCTAAGAATGGTTAAGGCTTGGGATAAGGTCATGTAAAGAGGGTCAAAATTGCGGCGGGGGCGATTTGAGTTCCTGGATGAACTAGCTTGGAAAGGGTCCTGAGGCAAGGATGTGCCAAGGGTATTTATGGAGGCGTGAGATGTATGGCTGGAGAAGGTTTTCTTAGGTGGAGGAGGAGCTTCTTCTTTCCCAATGAGCCCTACCTTGATTCCATCTTTGATTTGCAACCCAATGGCATGCAGGCGTTTGAAATCGGTGATAGCCTGTGTATAGATATGCCTGAGGTATTTGGGTTGCAGATTCTTGACAACTATCCTCACTTGATCTTCCTCAGAGGGGCGGTTCTTCATCTTGGCAGCCTTTTCCCTCCATCTTGCCACCTTTGTGGCAAAGTCTTCATTTGATTCTTGTTTGGTCATCTCCAAATCTCGAGTAGTTAACTCAATTTGGACATTGTATGCGTACTGCTTGACAAAAGCGTTGGCCGCTGGAACAATTGGGCGATGAGCTCATCATTCAAGCCCATTGGCTTCAGAGTGTTGATAACGTGGCGAACATGACTGGTAGGGTTGCTAGTTCCATTGAACTTCTCGATGTTTGGCATTTTGAAATTTTCAGGCAGTTTAGATTCCGGGAAGAGGCAAAGTCCTTCGAAGTCCAGAATTTTGTCTCCTTGTGAACGGGCCAGAGCTTGTTTGATCTCCTTGACTTGCTTGGTCAGTTCGGGACTTTCTGCCAACACCACTTTATGAGGATTCTCGTCTTCCACTGATCTTTCTTCATCCTCAGCATCTCTGGCTGGTTTCTTGGCTAGCAGGGTAGCGATTTGAGCTCGGAGATCGGCAATAGTGGCGTCGTTGTCTGCCATGAGGGTAGGAGGATTGCTTGATAAAGCTTGGGATTTGGTAGATGACGAAGTTTGTTGAGAGGATGACCGTGAAGTCCCTGGAAGTGATCGGGACCGTTGTGGTGAGGGTGTTTTGGCAGACGAAGATGACAGACGGGATGGCTGCAGAGACCTCTGTTTAGCGTAGCTTCGGGTGTTGTAAGAGTATAAAATTGGTTGTGGTTGCTTCTTTGATTTACCTATTGTGCCTGCTTTGTAAAAGTAAAAATACCTACAAGTCAGTACTTGGCTCATACAGGGTTAGGATTTGGGCTGAAAATCCCAACCCTTCTGCACAGAAAGAGTTATTTACAACAACAGAAGATACAGGGTGTGAGGAAGAACTTTAGCAAGCAAATGTAAGTAGGTTCTTAGCCTGTAGGTTCATGTCTTAGTTTGATAAGTTCTATGGCTTTCTAATAAATGCAAGGTTTAGGTAGTCTCAGGGTGCTTCGTGGTCAAAGGGCACCAGTCCTTTCACCAGCCCATCATAGGCGGTGATTGGGTGATTTCCTTTTTGATATACCACTAGGTACAAGTGACTGTGAAGTTTGCTGGAACCCCTAACATAGCCTGTGTCATGCCAGGGTATCAGGTGAACTCAACGAGGTTGCCCGCTCGATGCATATGATAAATGAATTAAACAAAGCATGTATTAGTCTTATGTTGAACTTTCTGGTTATGACTCTCATGTCCCCAGCAGAGTCGCCAAAAACTGTTGACACCTCCCTGGAGCGGGGCACCGCCATACAGATTGATCGTTTGTTGCTCGATTGGTTGCTTGCTTCATAAACCAAGATCGTGGACATTTCCATGGCTAGGAACATCGCCACACGGTAGTGGTTATCATCAAAATAGAGTCGCCACCCAGTTTATTAAAACTAGGAAAATAGATAGAGATTCTGGGTACGGGAGCCAAAAGTACAGTAAGAGGAAGGTGTTAGGCACCCCTCTCTGCCCAGCTGTGAGGCTGGCCCATAGTTGTTCAACATAAAATATGTACTTGCTTTATTTAATTCTAACACGTAGTCCGTTTAATTAAGCCTTTAAACAGTTGATATGGTGAGCCAGCGCGATAATTAAAGCATGCATCAGAAAGCAGAACAAAACAAAGCTGTCCCAGGAAATCGATTACTCGGCCGGTGAATGGATGTCACGGCCGAGTAATCATACTGGTTTTATGTACCGGCCAAGGGATCGAAGCCCCGGTCGGTGTTCTTCCTCACACCAGACAGAAAAGTTAGCAGATAATCAAAACGCTATGATTAAAGTATATAGACAGAAAATAAATCAAACCAAAGGCCGTTGGGCCTCACCACCTTGATCCCTCAGTGGCTTGATTGCTTTGGATTGAATGGGATTGACTGATTGCTTCTTGTGAACCCTAGGGTTATGGTTTGAACTTCGGGGTTTGATCGTCGGATTGGTGGCTGCCTTCGGGAGGTTTTGAAGAGAGGATTTGAGAGAGAATTTCTGCAGGGTTTCGTGTCTTGAGAGGGTGCGAAAGTATATGAATCTGATTATTATTTTCAGAACCCAAAGGCCGTTTATATAGGCAATTGGTGACTCACTTCAGCCAATCAAAACGCACGATTGCAATGCAATATAAACTCTTTGAGGTGATCTCTGAGCGTAGCCTGAACGCATCGGGGAGGTATCGTAGTTGGATCAAACAATCGACAGAACGTTCCAGAGTCTAAAAAATAGACAATCTGGCAACCGTAGAAAGGATCTGGTGGCCGAGGAAATGATGTTGCGGCCGAAGGATAGATCTTGCGACCGTGGGATTGATCTCTCAGGGAGATTTTCAAGCAACAGGTTGCTCGGGTGAAGAAATGATGTTTAAGGCCGTGAGATCAATGTCACGGCCGACAGATGGATTCTTCTAGAATTCTGTATTTCTGTCTGAAAGGATATATGGCTCTGGATTGGGTCCTCTAAGTGGCTCAAAGTTCTTACCGTAAGTCTATGGGTTCACAAGAAGTCAATCAGCAATCACTGTATCCATTTCATCATCGGGATGGTCCTCAAGGTGAGGCTTGAAATAATCGTTAGGCCAAATTGGGGTGTCTACAATTGGGTGTAGAGCCGTTGAGTGAGTGAGCATGGAGCTGCTAAGATGGTGGGCGTAGAGCTGCTAAGTGAGTAAGCGTAGAGCTGCTGGGCAAGCTTAGAGCTGTTGATGGTGAATACGGGCTTGGAGCCGCTGAGTGGTGGAACGGAACTGCTGGGATGGTGAGTGAGCGTAGAGCTGCTGAACGATAGTGAGTACGGGTGTAGAGCCGTTAAGATGGTGAATGCGGGCGTAGAGCCATTGGGTTGATGGACGTAGAGTCGCTGAATTGCTTGAGATGGTAAGCTTGATGGCAGTGTGCATGGTGCTGCTTGAATGGTGGGTATGGCAAGTGCAGAGCTGCTGAGAAGCGAAGTTGTTGAGATGAGCTTAGAGATGTTGATAGTGTTAGTGAGCACGGGCGTAGAGCCGTTGAATAGTATGATGAGTGCTACTAAATGAGAGCACAAGGCCACTGAGTAGTTTGGTAGCGAGTACTGAACTGCTGAGTCATTTAGGTAGCTAGATGGTGAGTTAGCACAAGGCTGCCTAAGTGACTTGATGGTGATGAACATGGGGAAGGTGAGCACAAGGTTGCTGAGCGAGAATGGGCATAGAGTCGGAGCTTGGGGTATATAGTTGGTCAAGTAACCAGCATCTGGTGAGCTTGCTGCTATGGAGAGAGAACTTTGTGAAGATTCGAAATGTAGGTTTTGACGTTTTTCATGCTCAAGCATGCCCCTAAGGCTAGTTCTGATCACGTTGCATTTACTTGGGAATGCTCCCAAGGCTAATTCATTCATTGGTTTTGTTGGTCATGGACCCAAAACTTCATAATTGCTTGAATGGGTGTGCTGGGGAAAATCCACTGGTGCTGTAGGAAAGGGATCAGAGGGCCAGGAAATCGATCTCTCGGCCGAGCAATTGATGTGTCGGCCGAGTTATCGACGAACCGGCCGAGTAATCGCTTCATTTCCAGAACTCTATAAAAGGCCAAGGCTTCGGCGTTTTATTTCATTTCATCTCATTTCTTGGGTCTTTTTTCTTGTCGAAGGCTTCTTCGAAGACTTCGCCGCCTCCTCTTTCCCTCGTTGTCGTCGGGTCCAGGCTATGGGTGACTTGCGGCCAGTGATCGTAGAGGGAAACCGCGATGTTTTCGGTCCTGTCTTGAAGTTTGATTAGGGACCCTCGCATGGGGAGTTTGCTTCCGTGACGTGGAACTCCTGGGGTGGCGGTTGTACGCAGTATGGTGATTTTTTTGGGCCATGTGGTGTTTCTTCTGCACCGTAGTGCTTCTTTGCTACACGTCGCCCCGGGGGTGTCCTTTTCTTTTTTGCAGCTGGTCTATGGTATTCGGACTACCAAAGGATTCGACATCCTCTTCTCATTCTTTTCAGTTTTTCAGTTTTTCTTCCTGCATAGTTTAGTCCGACAGAAAACTGATGTATAGTTTGTTTAGGAAATGTGGGATGATTCACCTTGTGATGTAAAAAGCTTTCGTTATATGAAACAAAATCTTTTGCTCTGATATGTGATTGTGTATGCCGTTATTTACACTA
This sequence comes from Rhododendron griersonianum, assembly GCA_018127125.1. Taxonomy (NCBI): domain Eukaryota; kingdom Viridiplantae; phylum Streptophyta; class Magnoliopsida; order Ericales; family Ericaceae; genus Rhododendron; species Rhododendron griersonianum. Next base: position 37,554,341 of record CM030788.1, on the reverse strand, counting down.
TTTGTGTAGCATAAATTGGTTATTCGGTGAAAATTCGGTGATCTGGGCAGAATCGTGGAAGTTCTCTGCAAAATAGCCGTTCTAGCGGCCGAGCTATCGATTAGGCAGCTGAGTCATTGATTAGGCGGCCGAGGGATTGATTTGTTTTCTTGGGGTTGACTTGAGTCAGCCTTGATTCTTTAATGGGCCAAGGAAAAGATCCTGCGGCCGCCATATCGAAGTGCCGGCCAAGAGACCGACTTGATTAACGTGGATTTAGAATCCGATTCTGATTCGAACTAGGACTCGACCTAGCTAATAAATATGCGTTCTATGAACTTGACAGTTTGTCAGCAGCAGTTTCTTACATATGGCACAACCGGTTCTTGATCAGTGGTTGAATTCCTTCAATGGCCTCGACCGTCTACACTTTAAGTTCTTTGGTATGGACTTCCTCTTCTCCCTTCGCCAAATTCCTGTGAATTTTGCTTTCCTTCGTGCGGCCACCTGATGAGCATAAAATGTAGTACTTAAAAGATGCTCATACTTGCACTGTTAGTCTTGACTTTATAATTATTTATGTCGTATTATCATTTATTTATGTTTTGTAGGTATTTTGGGTTTTATCACGCAAAAACGTTTCTTCCGAGACTTATGAGATGAAGTCTGATTCAAGTGGGCTCAACCCAATTTAAATTAGAAGATCCAAAAGAGCAAAAACCCAGAGTTCGCGCTTATGGAATTTTACAATATGATGGATTGCCACCGAATTTAGTCCATACATTGAGAACAGATCTAAATCCAATGCTACGGGTCCAAAGAAGGAAATTAAGGAGCTAATTCAAGTGGGTCCTGTGAAGATTTGGCATAGTGAAGTAGGAAGATTTGGATTCCTAAGAATTTTGTATTTGCACGTGGCTTTGTAGCAATAGCTAAGTGGGTGACATGAGTTTATTGGCTTTGGCTAGAACTCTTAAGGTAAGTGTTGTTTAAGGAAAAAAATACTACGTAATCGGTAATTACCGAATTGACGAGAAGTGGACGGAAAAAGGAATTTTCTTCCTTTTAAAGAAGATTCTCGGCACCTATTTGAGGAGGCAGTGGGGTTTTGAAGGAGAACACAGAATACGGCTTGGATACCACTACGCCTTAATAGTTTTTCAACGCAGCAGAGCATCACCATTTTTGGGAGCAGCATCATCCTCTTGGCGGAGGGAAGAAAAAGAAGGAGAAAGAATTACAGTATTTGTTTCCTTTTCGTAAGCTTAGTTTCATGGAGTTCTATTATTATATGATCATGTTTTCGTACTCCATGAGCGGCTAGACTCTTAAACTAGGGTTGAGGATGAAGCCCCATTAATGACTATTATTTATTTATATGTTCATGAGATTTGTTTTACCCGAATATGTGGTTTTGATTATGATTAAATTGTTCTTACTCCAAATCAATTGTTAGAGATAGATTCTGGATATGAGTTCAATCATGTTTTTCTCATGATTTGGAATTGTCTTTTGCATTGAACGCTGATTTTTCATCGTTAACTATAAAACTGGATATTTATTGTGATTTGTTGAAAGCGGATACAATTAATGATTTGGTTTTATACTTGCGAGCGGAGAGGAACAAACATTAGACTTTTTGATGAACTTTCACGATGATATTTTCCGTGGTACGTAACAGAATTAGCTTTCAGATTATCATGAAGAAATTTTGGGTAAAGTGTTGGATCATGAATATATAATGATACGAGTTAATAGGTGTGGATTCCGAAGCCTTAGTATTTTTCCATTGATTAAAAAGAAACTTCAATTTCCTCATCCTTGCTAGTTTAGTTTATTGTTTACTTATTATTGCTATTTACTTCAATTTTAGTTCCATTAAATCAATCACAACTTTTGTCAACTAGGTTAGGGTTTAATCAGTTTAAGTTTATTTAGTTTTCCAATAAAAAAAAATCACAAGTCCCTGTGGGTTCGACCTCGCTCTTGCATTACTATACTTCGGTACGATTCGTGCGCTTGCGAGTACATTAAAATTTCACAACAAGTTTTGGGCGCCGTTGCCGGGGACGTAATTTTTTTTTTAGGAAATCTAGAGGTTTGAATTGATTTCACTCTTCTACTAGTTATAGTTAGTATTGAAAAAAAAAAAACTGAAAAAAAAATCACTTCATCACGTGCATTTACTATACCGTGAATCTCTGATTAGTAGTAGTTGCTTTTTGTTCCTAACTGTGTTTGTGCTTGCTGTCTCGTTATTTAGTCACAAGTAGAGTTGCCTTTTCATCTGTTTTTATCGGCCAAGCTTCTACCAGTTGGGTACAGGTGCTTCATTAGAATAATTATCGGAACCAATGTTATTTTCCGTGCACCACGGTGGTTGGCGTTGGAATTGCAACGAGTCGAAGGAAGGTTAGTAAACTTACTTTACTGTCATTATTTATTATTTTTTTATTAACGTGTTAGTGAGTCAGTGTTTGAAAAAGAAAAAAAAACCCCCCGAGAATTATCATTTTATTTGTTGGCAGTAGACACTTTTGTCACATTTTTATTTTTTCAGGTTGTTCCCCTTATTGTTTTATATCATAAGTTTATGTTTGGTTGCCGTTCGAAAAAGTTAGAATTAATACCTCTTGATCCGGAAATTGAGAGAACCTTTAGACGCAGCTTTAAAATTCAAAGAGTAGAACATAATCAATTAAAAATGGGAGAACTTGTAGAAGATGCAAAACCTTTAAGGGAGTTGTTCTCATCCGTAACCACAAATCCTCCTTCTTGTATCGTGTTACCCACAACAAATGCAACACATTTTGAGCTGAAACATCACATAATACAACTTCTTCCTCAGTTTCATGGGGTCACGAGAGGATCCATACATGCATGTCAAAGACTTTCTTGAAATTTGTGCTACCTTTAGGTATCAAAATTTTTCTGAGGAGTCTGTTAAATTGCGCCTTTTTCCCTTCTCACTGAAAGATAAATCAAAGGCATGGTTAACTTCTCTACCCTCTGGCTCGATCACTTCATGGGACATCCTTGTTAAAAAGTTTCTTTCAAAATTCTTTTCAATGTCTAGAACAGCTATTTTAAGGAGGGAAATTACTTATTTTTGTCAAGAAGAACATGAAAATTTTTATGAGAGTTGGGAGAGATTTAAAGATCTTATTTTAAAGTGCCCCCCTCATGGTTTTGAAATATGGAGATTGGTTCAATTTTTCTATAATGGTTTAACTCAGTCTAATCGCAATATGATTGAATCAATGAATGGTGGTGATTTTTTAAATCTTACGGGTGAGGCAGCTTATGAGTTTCTTGAAAATTTGTCTGAGAGATCTCAGTAGTGGGATTTTACTTCTCATCGAGACAAACCAACTTCCACACCTAAGATATGGGGATTATATGAGGTGAAAGAAGATTCAGATGTGAGAATAAAGTTAGATAATCTTACTCGAAAGGTTGAGGCGTTAGTTTTAAGTAGAACTATGGAGACAACCAATCTAGTTCAAAGTGAGGTGTGTTCTCTTTGCGGTAATCACATGCAAACAACACAAACATGTCCTTCCATTATTGGATATTCTGAAAGCTATGTTGAACAAGCAAATGCACTTAATAATTATGGAAAATCATTTGCTAGTCCTTTTTCGGAAACATACAACCAAAATTGGTCAAAACATCCAAACTTTTCGTGGCGGCAGAACCAACCTCTAACAAATGTAGGCGGACAACCTTTCCATTCACAAAACCAATCTCCCCCAGGTTTTCGTCCTCCTACACAATCATATCCTACTCAATCTCAGCCTTTTTATGCTCCAACTCCCGTGTCTCAACCGAACTTCCAATCTGTTGCACCACAACAACAGTCATCCTTAGAGGACACTCTTAAAGCATTCATGGCTGAAATGAAAAGTACTACTCACTTGAATACTCAAGCCATTACAGAGATTAAAAATTCCACTCACATAGCCATCACTAAACTGGAAAATCAAATGGGTCAATTGGCTAATCAAGTTGCAGAGAGAGAGAAAGGGAAGTTTCCGAGTCAAACTATAGTGAATCCAAAAGGACAGTTTTCTATAGGCACCACCTCCACCTCTTCAAATGAGCAACACCATGTTCAATCAATCATCACCCTTAGATCTGGGAAAGAAGTTGATAATAAAGTTAGTATGCCAACAGAGGAATTAGCTGAAGCTGAAAATGAAGAGAATCATGTTGATCCTACTAAAGTTCAAGAGTCTATTTCTCCAACACTTATAATAGAGCCACCAGTTAGGAACTTTGCCCCTAAAGCTCCTTATCCTCATCGACTAGTAGCTCCTAAGAAAGGTGCACAATTTGGAGACATTCTAGAAGTGTTTAAGCAAGTACAAATCAATATTCCATTTTTAGATGCCATTCAACAAGTGCCCTCGTACACTAAATTTTTGAAAGATCTTGTCACTATTAAAAGGAAGACAAATGTTCCAAAGAAGGCATTTTTAACTGAACAGGTTAGCTCTATTATCTAGTGCAAAATTCCAATAAAATATAAAGACCCTGGTTGTCCAACAATTTCTTGCGTTATAGGTAACCATCATATCGATCAGGCTTTGCTAGATTTGGGGGCGAGTGTCAATTTATTGCCTTACTCAGTGTACTCACAATTAGGGTTAGGAGAGTTAAAACCCACTCAAGTAGCACTCCAATTAGCTGATAGATCTGTCAAAATTCCTAGAGGAGTCATTGAGGATGTTTTGATTAAGGTTGACAAATTCTATTTTCCTGTGGACTTCATAGTCCTTGACACTCAGCCTATCCAAAACTCTAGTGGGCAAATTCCTGTTATTTTAGGGCGTCCCTTCTTGGCTACATCTAATGCTTTAATCAACTGTAGAAATGGTGTGATGAAATTATCATTTGGTAATATGACTGTTGAGCTAAATATTTTTAATACTAGCAAGCAACCAATAGATGAAGATGAGGTTAGTACAATTTGTATGATAGACACTTTGGTTGAAAATACTTTTGTTCAGTCAAGTTATAAGGATCCCTTAGAAGCTTGTCTAGCTCATTTTGGGTGTGAATTTGACATAGATGAATCAATTGAGCAGGTTAATGCATTATTAGACGCTGCCCCATTAATGAGCATTGATGAATGGCAACCAAAAGTGGTTCCTCTTTCACTGTCTACATCACCAGCACTTCCATCTATTGTGGAGCCACCTAAGTTAGAACTCAAGCCATTGCTAAACACTCTTAAATACAAATTCCTTGGCTGTTGTGAGTCTTTACCAGTAATCATAGCCTCTGATTTAGATGATACACAAGAACAAAAATTGTTGAATGTCCTAAAAGAGCACAAGGAAGCAATAGGGTGGTCCATAAATGATATCAAGGGAGTTAGTCCTTCATTGGTCATGCATAGAATCCATTTAGAGGAAAATGCTTGAACTTCACGTGAGCCATAAAGGCGTCTAAATCCTGCTATGCAAGAAGTAGTTAGAGCGGAAATTCTTAAGCTTTTAGATGCTGGTGTTATTTATCCAATCTCTGATAGCAATTGGGTGAGTCCTGTTCAAGTTGTTCCTAAGAAATCGGGTGTGACGGTAGTAAAAAATGATGACAATGAATTAGTTCCCACTCGTGTTCAAACTGGATGGCGTGTTTGCATAGACTATCGAAAATTAAATTCCATGACACGAAAAGATCATTTTCCCTTACCATTTATTGACCAAATGTTAGAAAGGTTAGCGGGACATGAGTATTATTGCTTTCTCGATGGTTATTCTGGTTATAATCAAATTCCCATTGCACCGGAAGACCAAGAAAAGACTATGTTCACATGCCCTTATGGTACTTTTGCCTACCGCCGCATGCCATTTGGATTATGCAATGCACCCGCCACATTTCAGCGATGCATGGTTAGTATTTTTTCTGACATGGTAGAACGTTTTTTGGAAGTGTTTATGGATGATTTTTCAGTTTTTGGATCTTTTGATGAATGCTTACACCATTTGACCCTAGTGTTAGTGCGATGTAAAGAAAAAAATCTTGTGCTTAATTGGGAAAAATGTCACTTTATGGTTAAGCAAGGAATTGTATTAGGGCATATCATCTCGAAAAAAGGTATTGAAGTGGATAAAGCTAAAATTAATTTGATATCTAACCTTCCACCCCCACGTACTGTAAAGGAGATTAGATCATTTTTGGGACATGCAGGCTTTTATAGGAGGTTCATTAAAGACTTTAGTAAAATTGCTAAACCTCTATGTAATTTACTGGCCAAAGATGCCCCATTTGTGTTTAATGAGGAGTGCCTTAATGCTTTTGAGAGATTAAAAAGTGAGTTGACCTCAGCCCCTATAATTCGACCACCCGATTGGAATGTCCCTTTTGAAATTATATGTGATGGCTCTGATTACGCAGTAGGCGCTGTTTTAGGACGTGTCGATAAGCTCCCTCATGTAATTTATTATGCTAGTAAGACGTTAAATGATGCACAATTAAACTATTCCACTACAGAAAAGGAGTTGTTAGCTGTTGTTTTTGTGCTCGATAAGTTTAGAGCTTATTTATTGGGTTCTAAGGTCGTAGTCTATTCGGATCATGCTGCATTGAAGTATCTGTTGTCTAAAAAAGATGCTAAATCTAGATTAATTCGATGGATTTTGTTACTGCAAGAATTTGACATTGAGATTCGAGATAAAAAAGGCTCTGAGAATGTGGTAACTGACCATCTGTCTAGATTAATTGTAGAGTTCACCGAGGATTCATTGCCCATCTCTGAAAATTTTCCTGATGAACAATTGATGCATGTGTCTCAATTATCTTCACCTTGGTTTGCAGATATTGTAAATTATCTTGTAATTCGAGAGATACCTTTGCATTGGCCCAAACATGATAAATCTAAATTTTTATCCAAGGTTAAGTACTTCTTTTGGGATGATCCATACTTGTTTAAATATTGCCCTGACCAGATTATTAGAAGGTGCATTCCTGAAAGTGACCAACGAAGTGTCATTTCTTTTTGTCATGATTATGCATGTGGAGGTCATTTTAGTGCTAAAAAGACAGCTGCAAAAATTTTGCAGTGTGGATTTTATTGGCCTTCTATTTTTCAAGATTCACATGCATACTGTATAGCGTGTGAGCGTTGTCAAAAGTTAGGTGGTATTACAAGGAGAAATATGATGCCTCTTAACCCAATTCTGATTGTAGAGATATTTTATGTATGGGGCATTGATTTTATGGGTCCATTCCCTAATTTCTTTGGTAATTTATATATCCTTGTCGCTGTTGATTATGTTTCTAAGTGGGTTGAAGCCATTGCATGTAAAACTAATGATCACAAAGTGGTGGTCCAGTTTTTGAAAGATAATGTGTTTGCTCATTTTGGGACACCACGTGCTATTATTAGCGATGGAGGTAAGCATTTTTGCAATCGAGTTTTTGAGCATTTAATGAAAAAATATATCATAACACATAAAGTTGCAACTGCATATCTCCCGCAGACCAGTGGTCAAGTTGAGATATCTAATAGGGAGATTAAAAATATACTTGAAAAAACAGTGAACCCTAATAGGAAAGATTGGTCATTACGCCTTAATGACGCATTGTGGGCTTACCGTATGGCATTTAAAACTCCCATTGGAATGTCTCCTTACCGACTTGTCTATGGCAAGGCATGTCACTTACCTGTAGAACTAGAACACCAGGCATATTGGGCTACTAAACAACTCAATTTTGATCTTGACAAGGCAGGTGTTCACAGAAAGCTTCAACTTCTTGAGCTAGAGGAAATTAGGGATGATGCTTATGACTGTGCCAAATCGTACAAGGACCGTATGAAAAGGGTTCATGACCAAAACATTTTAAGAAAATCTTTCACTTCTGGTCAAAAAGTCCTTTATAACTCTCGTCTGCATTTGTTTCCAGGCAAACTCCGTTCTCGATGGTCCGGCCCTTTTATTGTTCGCACTAGCTATCCGCATGGGGCCGTTGAAATTGAGAATCCTAAATATGGTTCCATGTCCAAAGTGAACGGGCAGTGGTTGAAACCGTTTATAGAATTGAAAACCCCAGAAGTAGAGGAGATCCTTTTGGAGGATCCTGTTTATCAAGATTGACCATTTAGTCTGCCCAACTTTAGCCATCTTTGTATGCTACTGTATAGTACTCGATTAGAGTAGTATTTTATCTTCTCTTATTTGTTTTTTTTTCAATATTTGTAGGCTAAAAAAAAAAAGCATTCTGACTTCATTTATTTACTTATGGTTAGTGCATTCTTTTCTTTTCTTGTGTTTCCATAATTTGTTTTGCAGGTGTTACACAGTTCAGTCTTATCGCGCTTATCAAGTGTATCCTATCCTTTCTCATTTTTATGTTATAGTTTATTCTGTAAGCTTTTGACATTGAGGACATTGTCACATTTAGGTTTGGGGGAGGGTTCACCTATTATTTATGTCTGTACTTGTGGGCACACGCCCCAAAAATCTGCGATTAAAGTATAAAATCGGGTGCGCCCTTCTCGCGGAAAGCGCGGTGAAACGCTTCGCAGTTCAGAGTCGCCACTCGGGTTTTGCGGAAAGTACCCAAAAAACCAAGTTTGAAAACGTTTGGATTACGCTGTTTGAGTTTGAAAAAGGCTTGTAGACTGGACCGTTGTCACCTTCGATATCTGAGGTTCGGGAGCCAGGTTACGAGAGGGGAAGGGTTTTATGGCACCCCTCTCGCCCAATCCAGAGATCGGTCTCTACTCGGGCATTTTATAAAAACGTTCATTTTTCTCTCTCATTTGATCATTTTTAGCCAGTTAGGGCGCGGGAACAGATAAAGGGGATTAAAACTGTAACACGTTTGCATTTATATACGAGAAGGTGACAAAATGCTTATGGATGATATGGAATAATAAATAATAGATTGAGAACAAGCTGCTGTGGACGTTTTAGACAAACTAGTGCACGCTATCTGTGCAGCAGTGCACAGAGAAACAAGCCTGCATGCACTGGCCAGGCCACTGCATGCAGTCATGACCTGCGTGCGCCACCACACGACTGGCGTGCTCCGGTGAGCCTAAATCCACAGCTTATGTTATCAACCCTCTGGGCTCTGGAAAGGACCAGTGCACACCCAAGACAAACCACGCAGTTGATATAGATTACACTAAACTATTACAGACAGGATGAAGGGCTGGGAAGCCACAAAATAGATAAATAACCCCTTAAACAGTGAGGGGAGAAGGATCAGAGGCCTGGATGAGAGATCCATGCAAGGGCCAAGCCACTGGAACTTGGATCACTATCGTACGCCAGTAGAGTATGGCCGCACACCAGTGAGCCTTTTATTCCAATGCTTTGGCTTTGCATCGTCTGGGCTCTGGAGCATGACCAGAATGATCCCAGAGGCCTTATCAAAATATAAATACAGATGGAAGAGGAAGCAGCTCTAAATACAGAAAGTAGTAAGCTTGTTTTTATCATGCATCAGGGTGATCATAACATAAATAAGACAAAAGAAGGATGATCGGTGATCCCCACGTCAGTTTTGCCATACAGCCATGATTGGCGTACGGCATAATTAACTGGCGTGCGCCACCCGATCACCACACACGATTTTGAAACCTTGCCAGCGTTAGGGCCAGGACTGGTATAGATTACCAGCCTTGTCCCTGCTAGCCCCCTCAGGGGTCAGAACAGAAAACAGAAACAAAAGGTGGTATACCTTTGCTTGTGAGTTTGGAGATGATTTTAAGCTTGAGCTTTGAGTATGATGGATGGATGGTGGATGTAGTGGAGGTACGGACTATGGAGAATGTGATCCTTGCTTGCTCTTTCTATGGGAGAAGAAAGGAAGCAAAGGAAAAACAAGAGAGGAAGAGAGGAGAGACTTGGAGCCTTAATGAGCTTAACCCCTTGCAAATGAATGCAAAGGGGGTATTTATGGAGGAGAGATGACTGAGATCAGTTTGGGCATTAAGGCTTGTTTGAGGTGGCAAGGCAAGAGAGAGCCTCTCATGCATTAAATGCATGGGACTCCTCTTGAAAGGTGGTGTAGGAAGAGGGGGGGAGCAGCCCTGGACGATATAATCATCAGGGGAACTGTGGCTGACGTCGGGTGGCTACCAAAAGTCCCGCGCTTCTAGCTGAATAAAGTTGATTTGACTGGCATTGACTGGCGTACGCCGCTTGTTGAGTGGCGTGCGCCAGTAACGGGCGATGACTGACACGTGGCAGTGCTCCCAGCGCACGCTAGTCCATCACCAGCGTACTCCAGTAGGGTTTTGCTGTGGCCATTTAGTTCTGGCTTGAGGGTTCGAAAGGGAGTTCGGAAAGGTTTGGATGAGGTTCGGGACGCTCAAAGCTCAAACTCATTAACAAACTCGGGATGTTCTTGACCTTAATCATCATCGGGGAATCAAATACCGTAAGTAAGCTAATTTGGAAAGTCCAAAATAGGGTGTCTACAGTACTATGCATAGACTCCATAGTTAACCATTTTCTTTTCTCTTATAAAAAAAGAGTAAAAATTCAAAAAAAAAAGAAGAATATATTTTGGATACTTGATTATGATTTCCGACGTGGCTATTGGTTTTCAATTAGTGCTAGTTTGATTGTTGCCCAAGTTGGAGTCTTGATACTATTTCATTGATAGAGTTAAGCTTGTGAACATAGGCATTGATGAGAGACACTTAGTTGGTTCGTATCACCTATATTTGGATAGCGATTAATCACTCGTATACATGCCTTTGCACGAACACCGTCACACTTAGACTTGGATTTGATCTCGAGTACCATACATATATTTTTGATGTCTCAGTACGAGTCGGATGTCTTAATAGAATACTTAATGCCCTTCCCACTCAGGAAAAAAATAAAAATAAAGAATAAAGTGCATGCTTTTTCGGGCTTTTCACTTAGTAACCGGGCCTCTTGCCTCAGTAAGTAGTGAGTGTTCACATCAAACGGTGGAAAGTTCCGTGATTGTCATGTGTGGTTAGCTTGGGTTCGTAGCCTTTTTGACTCGAGTGATTAAGTCCGTTGGGGTGTTCTCTACATCTAGTGCCCTAAAGCCATCTGGTTTGGGTGTCACTGGCCTAAAACTCGCTACAAGGGTCAATTAGAAAGCTTAAGGGACCAAGGCATTGCACAACCACAAGGGAAAAATATATAAAAAGAAAAAAGGAAAAAAAGTGAAGATTGGAACAAGGGGAGGGGCTATATTTTCATGTGAGCATTTTGATGAGTATTGATGCATTGAAGGTGTGTGTATTGTTTTCGAGGTCAATGAACATCTTTGTGTGACTTTTCACTTCACACGCATGCCTTGTGATTTCTTTCTATCCAGATATATGTGGGAGGAACAGTTTTTGTGCAAATTCGGAATAAAATGTTCACTTGTTTAACTTTGTTAATGGATGAAATATTGAAAAATCCTAGATCGCCTAGGTATATAAATATTTGCTATGTTCCATTTTTTTCAATATCAACCCACGTACAATCAATATATCAACCCAATCAATCACCAGAAAACAATAAACATAAGAACACAACGATATACATGAAAAACCCCTTAAAAAGGGTAAAAACCACGGGAGGGAAATCAAAACACTATATGAACCATTTTGCAGTTACAAGTAACCTTACCCTACGATTCTGAATCACTCACAAATCGCCCTAAGATTGTAATACCCATTCCGGATATTTAGAATATATAATTCACTTTTTATTTGAATTATACGTCTCGGGGTTAATTTGCATACATTAGAAGCGTGAGGGCTTGTGGGTGATTTGTGGATTGGAGCATGCTAGAATATAGTCTTGTTTGCACACAATAATTTTTCTTAGAGTTTATCAAACTGGGGTACGTGTTCTCTTTTTTCTTTTTCTTCGTTTATACACGTAGAGAGAGAGAGAGAGAGAGAGGAACGGCAAGAAGGAGAAAAGAAGAGGAGAATAAGGGAGAGGCTAGGGATTGAATTTCTTGCTTGATTTGATGTTTGGTTTTGATAATCCTTGTATTCTTGCACTTGATTCCATGCTTTTGCCTTTAATTTCATGTTTCCCATGCTAGGTTTCATGTCCTGAATCTTGCATGCTCTGATTTGGGTCCATGGGAGAGGGTTTTAGAGGTTGTTGTTGGGTTTTATTCCAGAAAATTCGTGTATCTCATGGTTATACAAAACTGTGTTTTAAGCAAAGTTCAATCTGTCCTGTTTTTGACGAATTTTTCGTATTGGCATGCCAACCATGTTATTTTCTGGTAATTTTACTGGAGATGCCTCTGTGTGTGTAGTTCATGTTGTAAAAATTTCAGAATTTTCTGAGAAGTGTGGAAAAAGATAAAATTCATAAACCAAGCTGTGGTCGGATTGCTGGTTTTGTGCAAACAGTTTTCAGATCTGTGTTATGCATCACGTTGTTTTTAGTTAAACGACCCTCCTGGTTTTGGGTCCTTATGAGTCTGATAGATTGCTAAGTTGGTGATGTTTTGGCGTTGGAATCACTAAAAAGTATTGAGTATTTGACTTTTAATGAATTTTCGAACACGGACTACTCTGTGGGAAATTGTGCTTCGCTGCACAGAATTTCTGAGTTTGGAGGTCGATTTGACTAGGTTTCCTTGCTTTGTAAAATCTGGAAAAAATCAGGGATAAAATTTGAGATGTTGTTATGATCTCTACCAAATTTCAGGTCATTTTGTTGTACGATCTAAGTTTGACGGATTTAACAAGTTTGTGTGTCCCTGCTGAATTTCGTATTCGCTGCATTGACATGTTTTGGGAAAGTGGTCATATCTCTTAGCTCGGGTATCGGGTTTGCGCGCGGGTTGTTGATTCTGAAACTAGACTTGTATACCTTTCGGAATATGTAGGGGTTGTGGCTTAGTTTGCAATAGGTTAAATCAGTTTTTGATTTGAAGTTGATAGATGTGTAGAATCTGCAATTTTGGGTAGTTGTGTGTATAGCTTCGGACGAGCATAACTTTGTCGTCCGGACTCTATATTGGGCAAATGTTATATCAAAATTCTTGTACCAGAGGTGTACTTTCTAATGGTGGTGGTATCATGACCTAGTTCTAAACCAATAAGAAGTTATGATCAGAATACGACAGGATGGTCATGGTTTTCAAACCGATTTTAAGAGTTATGTCATATTTATACTCTTACGTTTGATTGGGGGCACTTCTAAGCCTTAAGATGAACATATTTGTATTCGTTGGGTATCGTCTAATACCTTATTGGTTTTATAATTTGGTATCAAATGATTGTTAAATGGTTTAGGAGGTGTTGGTGGCCTTGTTAACCTTTTTGTCACTTGTTAGCATGGTAAATATATTATAGGGTGTATCATATATTTACTTAAACATTCAAAGGGATTTGTATGCTAATAGGAGTTAGCCTGTGACTAGGTAATGAGCTGGTCAGATAGGAGGTGCCGAAACCGTAAGTTTGGCGCATATCTCGGTCGATGCAAAGGTGAGTGTGTTTGATATGGTTCTTCTCCATATAATACTGTTGTGGTGATGAGTGTATATCTTGCTAATCGTAGTTAGCTTTCGATTTGGTTATCTTTATGAGATATTGTTGTAGTGGTCATGCTATTGTGATTTAGCTTTGATATATTGTGAATGTGTGCGTGTGAGGCGCACCATGTCGTAAGCCATATCGTTCAATGGACGATGGTTGGGAGCATGGTGTGTGGGACACGAGATTTGGTATGATATGCGTGTTAGATGAATATGCATGTTGATGGGTGTTGATTGAACCGCCGAAGGTTAGTGTGTGAGGCATACCATGTCGTATGCCATGCCGACTAATTGTCGGTGGATGGGAGCATGGTATGTGGGACACCTCGTCTTGGGTACATGGGATGTGGCAGACGTGCCACTACATGTGATGTGATTACATTCATATTGTTGTGCATTGATTTTTATTGCCTAGTTGGGTGGATATGTTGGTTATAACTATTGTACACATTATAGTATTTCAGTTACCTTGGTGATGTGTGTTCATGTTGATATTCCTTCGGATATTGTGGTATTATGTTGAGCACTTCTATATCTCACACACTCTGGCTTTCCTTTTTGGTCTGCCAGGTAGCAGGTTGCTTAGAGTGGGTCCACTACCGGTCATCGTGTTGAGGAGTGTTTGGGCTAGCCTTGGATGTTGTGGATGGTCGAGCTTGTTGTGGGTAGTTGAAGAAGAAGTTATTTTGTTTAAGTTGTTGGTGGACATGTTGAAGTATGAAATTTTCTAAAGTGTTTTAAATTGAGATTGTAGTTGGTTGGTTGACACGTTGACTCATTTTTATGTTAAGGTGATAAGTCTTCGGCTGGGTGTTTATTTCTGACAGGTTGTGAGGTGTGTTTTGGTCTTCTGTGGGGAATGCCACGTGGCCGCGTCGACTCGGGCCCACTTTGGGTGCCATTTGCGGGGCGGGGCGTGACAGCTTGGTATCAGAGCTAGTACGTTCTAGTCTCTGTGTTGAGAGTCGATTGGGGGTTTAGTAGTGGACCATAGGGTGTTGTGTCTGTCGAGTAAGGGTTAGTGGTTGACTAACAAGTGATTATTTAATACTTGGCATTGTATTTGCTGTTGGTGTTTTAAGTTGTTAAAACAGGATATTGAGATGACTCAGTTCTTGGAGCAGCAAATGGTAATTGTTCCATGGCAGATTGTGCTGGCACTGGCGGTGTCGTATGTGGGTCATGTTCTGTGTGTGGAGGTAAATGGATTGAGGGTTCACGGCGTTATGGAGAGTATGTGCTTATGCGTGTGAAGGAGATAGGTATTTTCAATATTGATTGACGTCAGGTGTAAATGGCAATGAATGTAGGGTTAAACCTAAGTACCATGTTATTAATGCTTATTGTGCACTTAGAGTAATTATGTGCTTTTGTAAGATGTAGTTTATGTGTAGTGAGAAGGTTGTATTGCTATGTGGTATGTCAACCTTGCTATAGTGTAAGTTGGCGGTGGGAAGATTCTTGAAAGTTGGGAGCTACGCGTTAGAGAGGGTTCATTTTGAAGTTGAAATGTTAGTGTCGAAATTGTAGGTTTCGTAGTAAACTGGGAGGATATTGAAAGAAGTGTGATAACTTGTGGGGTGACGCGAATATGGAAATACCTAATAGTCTTAATGGTACTCGTTCACATTTGTAACCGTTTAGTGTAGTTGAGAAAATGGGTGTGTCTTTAGAAGCTATGATGCTTCATTGATATGTGATCGGATACGTGTGTGTTATGTGCACGAGAAGGGATAACACTTAAATAGAGATTAATGTATTGCTAAATACAAGGTTTAGGATGGTTGTTATCCATCGGTGGTGTGGGAAGTATTAACTGTTATAAAAGTTAAAAACTTGTGAAACGTGTTAAAGATGTGTGGAGAACTTTGAACTTTCTATAAAAAAAAATTGTGGGTATGTATACATCTAGTATAGTAATGTTTTTGGGCATAGTGCCTAAGGAAATGATGTGGGGATGTGAATACTTTTGTTTAGTTGAAAGAATAAAATAAAATGGAAGTTGAGAATCTTATAAATGATGGTGTAGCGTGGAGTAGGTATATTTGGTAACGTTATGATGTTACTTATGGGGACTCGAATAAGTAGTGAATGTGTATATATGTACTACTTGCATCTGGTCGTGTATGCTTAAGTGGCTCGTATGGTATTATAGAAGTGGTATGTAGTACATTGTTTAAAAATTGAAAGCATGTACAAAAGGGTTTTGTATTCTTTGAAAAGGTTTGGAAAAAAATTGTACTTAGTAGTCGAGGAACATAAATCCATTTTTTTTGGTGTTGAAAGGACCGTAACGTATCTTAAGGTGAATTTTTACTTGATAGTGAGAATTTGGAAGAGTACAATTTAGGTTTCCAAGTATGTTTATGTAGACACCCCAATTTGGCCTAACGATTATTTCAAGTCCCACCTTGGGACCATCCCGATGATGAAATGGATACAGTGATTGCTGATTGCCTCCTTGAGAACCTTAGGACTTTCGGTAAGAACTTTGAGCCACTTAGAGGACCCAATTCAAAGCTATATAGCCTTTCAGACAGAAATACAGAAGCCTAGGAGAATCCATTTGTCGGCCGTAATATCGATCCCACGGCCCTAACATCATTTTCTCACCCGAGCAACCTGTTGCTAGCAAAATCTCCCTGAGAGATCAATCCCTCGGCCGCAAGATCTATCCTTCGGCCGAGACGTCCATTCCTCGGCCATGATATCCTTTACTCGGCCGCCAGATTGACCTTTTTCCAGACTCTGGAACGTGTTCTGTCAGACGTTTGATCCAATTACACTACCTTCCCGATGCGTTCGGGCTACGCTCAGAGATTGCGACGTAGAGTTAGAGGTGCGTTGCAATTGCAATCGTGCCATTTGATTGGCCGGAGTGAGTCACCAATTGCCTATATAAAGGGCCTTTGGACTCCGAAAATATACACACGAAATTCATTAGAGAATACCCTCTCTCAAGCCACGAAACTCTGTCAAAATACCCTCTCAATCCCACTCCTCAAAAGCCCTAACCTCCCGAAGGCACCCATCAATCCGGCGATCAAACCCCGAAGTTCAAACCCTAACCCTAGGGTTTTCAATCAAGCAATCAGTCAATCACAATCAAATCTGAAGCAATCAAGCAACTGAGGGATCGAGGTGGTGAGGCCCAACGGCCTCTGGTTTGTCTTATTTACTGCATTCATAACTAATCATAGCTTTCTGATTATCTGTTAATCGTATAGTCTGGTGTGAGGAAGAACACCGACCGGGGCTTCGATCCCTCGGCCGGTATATCAAACCAGGAGGATCCCTCGGCCGTGACATCCATTCACCGGCCGCGGGATCCATCTCCTTGGGACAATTTGCTTTTCTGCTTTCTGATGCATGCTTTATTTATCGTATTGGCTCACCCTTTACTGCTTAAAGGTTAAAAACAAACTACGTGTTAGAATTAAACAAAGCATCTATACGTCTTATGTTGAACAACTATGGGCCAGTCTCACGGCTGGGCAGAGAGGGGTGCCTAACACCTTCCCCTCACTGTACTTTTGGCTTCCGTGTCCAGAATCTCTATTTATTTTCCCAGTTTTAATAAACTGGGTGGCGACTCTGTTTTAATAACAACCGCTATCATGTGGCGATGTCCCTAGCCATGGGGATGTCCATGATTTTGGTTTATGAAACAAGCAACCAATCGAGCAAACAAACACGATCAATCTGTATGGCGATGCCCCGTTTGGGAGGTGTCTACAGTTTAAAAAAAAAGGTGAGCAAGCTTACGTCACTTACTTTTTGTAGCGTGAATAGTAGGTAATAATATTGCAAGGAGGTTAGCGTGCGACAAGGGGTTTGAGTATGTGTATACGTGTGGTGTGAGTATGTGGGCTCAAGTGTTATAAGTTGATGTATATGAGTGGATGTAAAGCATAATGAATTTATGTTATGTGAAGATGATTTTATTGGTTCTGTGTAAACTAGTATATGGTTTTGGTTATCTGTGAGGGGATAGGTGAGGGTAAGTATAATTTGATATCTTATCACCTGTGCGTATGAGTGAGAAAAGTTTGGTGAGTTAGTTGTCGAGTGTAGCGTTAATGGGTGCAATAGTTGCCTAATGGTTAGGAGTGGTGGGTTTGGAAGGGAGTGAGAGTCGCATTGAGGGCAATGAAAGTTAGTTGGAAGGGAGTGAGAGTCACTGTTCATGTCTGATTCGCACTTTCAAGTTGTCACCAAGCTGTCTGGCCTGCTCCACTTTGCTGTTGAAGATTTCAACCCCTCTGAATACATCACCCCAGTAAATCAACCAAAGCCAGTGGTGACTATCATTGAAGACAACCATGTCATGTTCGCTAGAATGGTTTATGAGGAAGAAGTAGAAGACCTGATCGAAGAAGAAAGGCTTCGCAGAGTTCCAATCTATTTTTATGACCCCTATGCACCTACCGACGACTATTGGCCAATAGACGAGGTCAACAATCTCGAAACTAAAGAGGCAAAGGAAGAAGAGTCTGTCGACAATGACCCACTAGACGAAATATCACTGAACCTACTCTTTGATGAGGGGGTCACCAACGATGAAATAAGGGTGATCCACCCCATCACAGATAGCTTTTGTAATTGGTGGGGCTTTGTTGGCACACGACGAGTCGACAACAGCGACGAAGCAGAGATTGAAGCTCAATTGGAGGAGATAACAGCGATAGCAAATCAAATGGCCCTCCAAGACTTGCAGGGTGACAATGATGAAAGTGCGAATCAAGGTGATAGTGAAGTGCTGGTGATCAACCTTGGTGATGAAAAAAACTGCTCTGAACTGATTGTGGATGCTGAAAAAGGAGCTTACCCTAACTGGACCGTGGAACACACTCTGAAATACAAAATGAAAAGCGCTAATTCTGATCTTAGTTCTGATTCCGATTCCGACTCCGAGTCGACTCAATCCGAGTCAAGCTTTTCATCTTTTGAAACTACTAAGTCTAGTGAGGAAAACCTGGTCAAAGTACCAAGGCATAACATTTACTTTGAGTTCGACTCTGAAATGTCTTTTGATAATCTTAGCAATAAGAAGGAGGATTTAGAGTATTTCACTTTGCCTATGATCAATTGCGTGGATTCCGACAAACCAAATTTTGAGGAAGAAATTCCAAAAGAAATTCTAGAATTCATCGAGAGAGAAGAAGAAAGGCACGCTAAACCTTTTTCTGAGGAAATAATCACAGCAAACATAGGCTCTGAAAACGAGCCCAAAATGGTTAAAATTGGCGCCACACTATCCCCTCAAGAAAGTAAAAAACTAATCCTTTTGCTAAAAGAATACAAAGATGTTTTTGCCTGGTCTTACGAGGACATGCCTGGAATAGACCATGAAATTGTTCAGCATAAAATTCCCCTTTATCCTGATGCAAAACCAGTTAAACAAAAACTGAGACGTATGCGCCCTGATTGGGTCCTAAAGATAAAAGAAGAAGTCACTAAACAAATCAACGCCGGTTTTCTCATAGTCACCGAATATCCACAATGGGTAGCTAACATCATTCCCGTACCAAAGAAAACTGGAGGAATCAGGGTCTGCGTAGATTTCCGAGATCTCAACAAGGCCAGTCCAAAGGATGACTTCCCATTACCTCATATAGACGAGCTAGTAGATAACACCGCAGGCCATGCGTTGCTATCCTTCATGGATGGATTTTCTGGGTACAATCAAATCCTTATGTCTCCTAAGGATAGAGAGAAAACCACCTTCACTACACCTTGGGGAACCTACTGCTACCGAGTGATGCCATTTGGGTTAAAGAATGCTGGAGCCACTTACCAGAGGATGGCAACAACACTGCTGCACGACATGATGCACAAAGAGGTCGAGGTGTATGTCGACGATATGATAGTCAAATCAAAGGAAAGGGAAGGACACCATGGAGCACTCCAAAAGTTCTTTGAGAGGATTAGGAATTACAAACTACGTCTTAACCCTCAAAAATGCACTTTTGGGGTAACAGCTGGAAAGATGTTGGGATTCCTCATCACTCAAAGAGGAATCGAGGTAGACCATTCCAAGATACAGGCTATCATGGAGATTTCACCGCCTAGGACGGAAAAGGAAGTAAGGAGTTTCTTGGGGAAGGTACAGTTCATCAGCAGGTTCATTTCCAAACTCACAACTACCTGTGAACCTCTTTTCAAGTTACTGAAAAAAGGTACTGATTTTGAATGGAGCCAAGACTGTCAGCAAGCGTTCGAGGCAATTAAAGAATATCTTCAGAATCCACCTGTACTGTCGCCGCCCATCCCTGGGAAGCCATTGATTCTGTATCTCTCAGTAACAGACACATCCATGGGATGCATGCTAGCGCAAGAAAACGACGCCAAAGTAGACTGCGCCATATACTACCTCAGCAAAAAAATGATGGATTATGAGGCAAGGTACACTCCCCTCGAGAAAACCTGTTGGAGGCTAGTATGGGCCACAAAGAAACTAAGGCACTACCTGTTAGCACATCCGGTGGTGCTGGTCTCTCGTTTAGACCCAATCAAGTATCTTTTCGAAAAGCCAGCACTTATAGGAAAGCTAGCTAGGTGGTTATTGCTGCTGGCAGAATTCGACCTCAAATACATGACAAGGAAATCAGTAAAGGGAAGAGCTGTGGCAGAATTCTTGGCAGATCACCCTGTGACAGAGGCCGAGGCCAAGGACTTCATGTTCCCCGACGAGGACATCTTATGTCTCTTAGACGACACCTGGCAACTTTACTTTGATGGAGCATCAAACCGATGTGGATATGGCATAGGGGTATTGCTAGTTTCCCCAAACGACTCTCACATCCCTTTGTCATATAAACTGAGGTTTGAAGTCACTAACAACCAAGTTGAATACGAGGCCTGTATTGCTGGAATGGAGGCAGCCCTGGAGCTAGGGGCAAAAAGGGTAGAAGTCATTGGGGATTCAAACCTGGTGGTATCTCAAGCAAGAGGAGACTGGAAGGTCAAAGAAGATACACTGAAGCTATATCACCCTGTGTTGGAAGATCTAATTCCACAATTTGATTCTGTTATCTTCACACACACTCCTCGAGTGAGCAATAGATTTGCAGATGCACTGGCAACATTAGCATCTATGGTCGAAATACCCCTGGGATTCACAATGCGGCCTCTCATGATCTAACAAAAGGTCAAACCAGCATGTGAATGCACCTTTACCGAGGAAGGTGAAGACGATGGCAAGCCATGGTATGAAGATGTGAAGGAATTCCTGGAAAAAGGAGAATACCCATCCGAGGCCACCTCGAAAGACAAAACGGCTATGCGGAAGTTTGCTGCCCGATTTGTAATCTGTGGAGGAGCCTTGTATCGAAGGGCACACTTAGGTCCAAGCCAACTTTGCGTCACGACGGAGAACAGCCGCAAGGTAATGGAGGAAATACACGAAGGAATTTGTGGGCCACACATGAATTGGGCAACGATGGCAAAGAAGATCCTGCGTCAGGGATATTACTGGACTACAATGGAGGCCGACTGCGCTGATTATGTCCGCCGATGTTACAAATGCCAAACTCACGCTGATCGTATGCGTATTCCCCCTACAGAATTGTATAGCATGACGTCCCCTTGGCCATTCTCCACCTGGGGGATAGACGTCATTGGAAGTATAAATCCAAAAGGCAAATACAAACATCAGTTCATTCTAGTGGCCATTGACTACTTCACCAAGTGGGTAGAAGCAGCTTCTTATGCTACCCTCAAAGCCACTCATGTGGCCAAGTTTATTTGCACCAATATCATCTATCGATATGGTGTGCCTCACGAGTTCGTTTGTGACAATGGATCGGACTTCAAGGGAGCGACAAAGAAGCTTTTTGCCGAGTTTGGGATACAGAATCATCGGTCATCTACTTACCGACCTCAGACTAATGGAGCAGTTGAGGCTGCAAACAAGAATATCAAGAGGATTCTACGGAAGACTACCGACACTTAAATAGATTGGCCAGAAATGCTACCTCTGGCACTATGGGGTTATCGAACAACTGAAAGGACTTCAACTGGGGCCACTCCCTACTCTCTGGTTTATGGAATGGAAGCTGTCTTGCCTATCGAGTTGGAATTACCTTCGTTAAGGGTTCTGGCTGAGACTAGAATGATCGAAGAAGACTGGGTTCAAAACCGCTACGACGAGTTGGCACTGCTAGACGAAAGGAGGCTGAGAGCGTTATACCATGTACAAGGGTATCAACGCCGCATCGCATGAGCATTTAACAAAAAGGTAAAACCTAGAGACATCAAGGTGGGAGTCATGGTGCTCAAAGCAATCCGTCGCCACGTCTCAGACCCAAGGGGCAAGTTTAGACCAAACTGGGGAGGCCCCTACCTTATCAAACGCATACTTTCTGGAGGAGCAGCATACATTGCAGACTTGGATGGAATGGAATTCGCAATGCCAGTCAACATTGACAAGCTGATGAAGTATTACCCATGAGAGATGCTTGTTGGACCGAAAACCACAAGGGTGGGCGGATCCAAGCAAAAATTAGAGCAGCCTGTTAGGTCAAAAACCCGCAAGGGCGGCTTAGGCAAAAACTAAGGCATAAATAAAACACTCGTTAGACCGAAAACCCGCAAGGGCAGTTTTAGGCAAAATTTAGAGCAATGAAGGAGAGGAAAATACCCGAGTGGACCCTAACTAAAAACAAAACAAATTCCCTTTGTTGGAACTACGTTTATGGCCTGATTCCTTCTATGGGATACGTAGGTAATCTCTAAGTTTGAGATCCAGCCACTGCTATTATCATCACTTTCGAAATTTCTAGGTCTATCCTAAAGCATGTTCACTATCAAATCATGGCAATAACATCTTCGAATAAAACGACCAAATGTTTTATTATTTCCAAAGGAAAAAGGAAAAAGCAAACCTAAACAATTCTTAATCCATGAAAGCTAGAATCAAATAAACATCTTTTGGAAAACATAAGCAAAGCGTCAATCTCTAGGTCTTCCTTCTCTTTGCACTACTATCCTCCAAAAGGTTTTTCTTCAACCAGCGTTTGTAAGAACCCGATAGCTTGACAACAAAGTTCTCAGCAATCTCTTGCATCACCCTATTTGGCCAAAGACGCAGCATATTGCGACGGAAGTTGGCATCATGGATCTTAGAGACGGTGTACTTAGGGTCACCCAGGATTGCGGTTTGTTCAGCCCCGAACTGCCTTTGAAAGCGAGCAGGAAAGTAGAAAACGACTCGAGTAATACCAATCACTGCTACACCAAAATGGTTCATGGTACTCGTAGTCATACTCTCGATACCATACCAGGGGCAAACCCATTGAATCCAATCACCCCTGCAAGTCTTCATCCATACTTCCCAAGCAGCCTCAGTTGGGAACTGTTTAATCATGTGACGCTCCGTGCATTGGTCTGGATTATAAGGAAGTCGCTCTGGCGCATCCCACACCTTTAGCTTCTTAAACAACCACACCTAGAGAACAAGGGAAAATTGTGAGGGTAGAGAACATGTGAGTCAAAACAAAAGAGTGATGAGTGAAAAGATAAACTTAACAAATAAACAAATAAAGAGCGAACCTACAATAGCAAAGGACTGCCTAAGAACTGAGCTGTAGGACTACCCTTCATCACATCTAGACCCATCAAGGTCTCTGCCAACACTAAGCCAGCGAAATCCACACGGTTTCCAATCTGTTGAGCAAGGTTAAGCAACACGGGATCAGCATGGCCAGAGGAAGGGCCAAGCAAATAATAATGAAGGAGACAAATGCACAACGCATGAAAGCACGCCTTCTGTAGGGAAACTTGACGATGAGCCTCAGCTGTACCAAAACGCTGAATAAGTTGCAGAATCTCCAACCTTCCCTTCACTAGGAAGAATCTAACTTCATGTTTCTGAACTTGGAGTAAATCCTTCAGGGGATCACCTCGGTTGAACAAAGGATTAGGGACAACGAAACCCTCTCTATCCGAATGACCCATAATCGCCGCAAACTCCTCAATAGTGGGACACAATTCCTCTCTCCTAAATCGAAAGACATGAAAAACAGGATCCCACAAGCTAGTGGCTGCCCTAAGGAAGGCAAAATTCACAGGAATTTGACGAAGGGAGAAGAGAAAGTCCATGCCAAAGGACTTAAAGTGTAAACGGTCGAGGCCATTAAAGGAATCCAACCACTGATCAAGGACTGGTTGTGCCATGTGCAAGGAATTGCTACTGACAATGCTATCGGGTTCGTAGAACGCGTATTTATAAAAGTAAGTCGAGTCTTAGTTCGAATCGGAATCGGATTCTTAAACCTCGGAATTTCAATCGGTCTCTCGGCCGGCACTTCGATATGACGGCTGTAGGATCTATCCATCGGCCCGTGAAAATTAGGGTTGACCTACAAGTCAAACCCAGGCAGACAAAACGATCCTTCGGCCGCCAGATTGAAGTTTCGGCCCGTAATCATTTCGGTCGGCTGCCAGAACGGCTGTTTTACAGATTGTTTCCACGATTCAGTTCGTTTCGCTGGATTAAACAAAACTATCACACACAAATGGTGCAAACATAGCGTACACAATCACATAGCAGAGCAAAAGGTTTTTGTTTCATATAACGAAAGCTTTTTACATCACAAGGTGGATCATCCCACATTTCCTAAACAAATTATACATCGATTTCCTGTCAAACTAACCTATGCAGGAAGAGAAACAGAAAAACAAAAGAGGAAGCAGAAGAGGATGCCGAACCCTCTGGTGGTCTGAACACCAGAGACTAGCTCCAGAAAAGAAGAGGAAGCCCCTGGGGCGATGTATACCAGGGGAGTACTACGGTGCAGAAGGGACACCATGTGGCTCAAAAGAATCACCACATGGCCCAGAAAAATCACCATACCGCGTACCACCGCCACACCAGGAGCTCCGCATCACGAAAACAAGCCACCCATGTAAGGGTCCCTAATCAAAGCTATCCATGAAGGGTCCCTAATCAAGCATCAAGACAGGACCAAGAACAGCGCGGCCTCCCTCCGCGATCTCTGGCCGTGCGTCATCCATGGCCCGGAGCCGTCAAAAACGAGGGGGAGTGAAAGAGGAGCTCTCGGCAAGTCTCCTGGACGAAGAGAGAAACTAAGGAAAGCGAGAAATGAAATGAAACGGCTGAGACCGTGGCCTTTTATAAGCCCCTGGAAACGAACCGATTAAGCGGCCGAGCATTCGATACCTCGGCCGAGACATCAATCCTTCGGCCGAGAGATCGATCTCCTGGCCTCCTAATCAATTTCCTTCGACAACAACAGATCTTGCCCAGTGCACCAACCCAAGCAATCACGGACTTCTAAGTCTTCAACCAACCAAGTAGCCTTGGGGGCACCCCCGAACCAACACAACGTAATCAGAACTAGCCTTGGGGGCATGCCCGAGCATCGAAGATCCCTCTCTCTCCACAAACTACTGACCAAAGCAAGCCAGAACACCCAGCGGCTCTATGCCCATATCCACTATCTCAACTGGCCCAACAGCCATACAAACATTTCAGTGGCCCCATGCCCGCATTCACCATCTCAACTAACTCAAAGCCATTATCTCAGCGGCTCTACGCCCGTTACCTCAACAGGCTTTACGCCTGTATTCACTCGCCTAGCGGCTCTAAGCCCAATCACTATCAGCAGCTCTACGCTTGCCATTCTCAG
The DNA here is from genome assembly GCA_018127125.1 of Rhododendron griersonianum. Taxonomy (NCBI): domain Eukaryota; kingdom Viridiplantae; phylum Streptophyta; class Magnoliopsida; order Ericales; family Ericaceae; genus Rhododendron; species Rhododendron griersonianum. The sequence goes on along the minus strand of CM030788.1, from coordinate 37,529,208 downwards.
CAGTCATACAACCATCAAACTCACATAGCGGTCCTGTGCCCATCATCTCTACACACTCAGCGGCTCAAAGCCCATTACTTTAACAGGCTCGAAGCCTATGTTCGCCATCTCAACTGGCTCAAAGCCATAGCATCAATCTCAGCGGCTCGAAGCCCATTATCGACAGGCTCTATGCCTGTATGCACTCACTCAGTAGCTCCAAGCCCTCGACTCAGTAGCTCTATGCTCGCTATCGCAACAACAGGCTCTACGCCCGTTATCTCATCAAAACGGCTCAAAGCCCGCTATCTCAACTGGCTCGAAGCCGTAAACAAGCAAACCTCAACAGGCTCTACGCCGCCCCGACAATCAAGCCATCTATTCTCAGGCTCTACGCCTGAATGCTCAAAATTTAACATTTTGAATGCTCAAGCTCTACGCTTGGATGCCCAACCACTGTGTACTGGATGCTCAAATTATACACTTGAATGCTTAAGCTCTACGCTTGGATGCCCAACCACTGCGTACTGGACGCTCAAAGCCTGTACTTTGAATGCTCGGATTCTGCCGTCCGAATGCTCGAGCTCTACGCTCTGAATGCTCAAGTCCGGAACTTGATAGAAGCTCTAAGCTTTAAAACAAACACACACGCACGGGCCCGTGCACATATTGCATTATCACATCGAGTCTGCATCAACATATCTGTTCACATCTAACAACCATCATCACACATATACACTCTGCATATCTCCCATGAAACAGGTCAACCCTGCCATCAACCGGCTCTACGCCTCGGTTTTATTGATCGGTTCAGCGCCTCGATCCTTTGGCTCTACGCCAACACTTATGATGAGAAAGCTCCGTGCACAGACTATCAGAATGCAACCAGCTCTACGCTTCGGTTCAAATCACGTCAAGCTCTAAGCTTCGACAACCCAGGTCCTCACCTCAAGACTGCAGCAGGCTCCACGCTTCGATCTAATCACCTCAGGCTCTCGCCCTATGATCAATACCAGCTCCGTGCTTCGGTCCTATCAAGCTCAAAGCTCCGACACCTCAGGCTCTTGCCTTATACCATCTCCGCGCTTCGGTTCCATCAAGCTCTAAGCTCTCCCCAGGCCTTTGCCTCATGACCACGGCAGGCTCCACGCCTCAGTTCTATCACCTCAGGCTCTTGCCTTATACCAGCTCTGCGCTTTGGTTCAAACACGACAAGCTCTAAGCTCCGACACCTCAGGCCTTCGCCTCACGACCACAGCAGGCTCTACGCCTCAATCTAATCCCCCCAGGCTCTCGCCTTGTAACCACAACCGGCCCCACGCCTCGGTTCCATCACGTTAGAAACCTTCACCTTAGGCTCTCGCCTTGTGACTACAATTGGCTCCGCGCCTCGGTTCCACTACGCCAGAAATCATCACCTTAGGCCCTCACCTCATGACTACAACTGGCTCCGTGCCTCGGTTCCTTCATCCCCAAAGCTCCGTGCTCTAGTTACTGGCCCTGCGCCCCCCCATATCTCAAAAACAAACGGCGTCCAACTCATCCCCAGCAGATGGTTTGGATTCCACCCCATTACATCAATTCCTTCCAGCTCATTCGCAAGGATAGGCTACTCTACCGAGCTCCTTTCAGTCAAAGTAAGGATGATCAAGAAAAGCAAACGCACCTGCCGTGTACTGATCTACCCCAAAATACTAAGGAAGCTCTCCGCAAAAACTCCCCAATTCTGAGCCACTTAGAGGACCCAATTCAAAGCCATACAACCTTTCAGACAGAAATACAAAAGCCTAGGAGAATCCATCTGTCGGCCGTAATATCGATCCCACGGCCCTAACATCATTTTCTCACCCGAGCAACCTGTTGCTAGCAAAATCTCCCTGAGAGATCAATCCCTCGGCCGCAAGATCTATCCTTCGGCCGAGACATTCATTCCTCGGCCGTGATATCCTTTACTCGGCCGCCAGATCGACCTTTTTCCAGACTCTGGAACGTGTTCTGTGAGATGTTTGATCCAATTACACTACCTTCCCGATGCGTTCGGGCTACGCTCAGAGATTGCGACGTAGAGTTAGAGGTGCATTGCATTTACAATTGCAATCATGCCATTTGATTAGCCGGAGTGAGTCACCAATTGCCTATATAAAGGGCCTTTGGACTCCGAAAATATACACACGAAATTCATTAGAGAATACCCTCTCTCAAGCCACGAAACTCTATCAAAATACCCTCTCAATCCCACTCCTCAAAAGCCCTAACCTCCCGAAGGCAGCCGTCAATCCGGCGATCAAACCCCGAAGTTCAAACCCTAACCCTAGGATTTTCAATCAAGCAATCAGTCAATCACAATCAAATCCGAAGCAATCAAGCAACTGAGGGATCAAGGTGGTGAGGCCCAACGGCCTCTGGTTTGTTTTATTTACTGCATTCATAACTAATCATAGCTTTCTGATTATCTGTTAATCGTATAGTCTGGTGTGAGGAAGAACACCGATCGGGGCTTCGATCCCTCGGCCAGTATATCAAACCAGGAGGATCCCTCGGCCGTGACATCCATTCATCGGCCTCGGGATCCATCTCCCTGGGACAATTTGCTTTTCTGCTTTCTGATGCATGCTTTATTTATCGTATTGGCTCACCCTTTACTGCTTAAAGGTTAAAAACAAACTACGTGTTAGAATTAAACAAAGCATCTATACGTCTTATGTTGAACAACTATGGGCCAGTCTCATGGCTGGGCAGAGAGGGGTGCCTAACACCTTCCCCTCACTGTACTTTTGGCTCCCGTGTCCAGAATCTCTATCTATTTTCCCAGTTTTAATAAACTGGGTGGCGACTCTGTTTTAATAACAACCGCTATCATGTGGCGATGTCCCTAGCCATGGGGATGTCCATGATTTTGGTTATAATATTGCAAGGAGGTTAACGTGCGACAAGGGGTTTGAGTATGTGTATACGTGTGGTGTGAGTATGTGGGCGCAAGTGTTATAAGTTGATGTATATGAGTGGATGTAAAGCATAATGAATTTATGTTATGTGAAGATGATTTTATTGGTTCTATGTAAACTAGTATATGGTTTTGGTTATCTGTGAGGGGATAGGTGAGGGTAAGTATAATTTGATATCTTATCACCTGTGCGTATGAGTGAGAAAAGTTTGGTGAGTTAGTTGTCGAGTGTAGCGTTAATGGGTGCAATAGTTGCCTAATGGTTAGGAGTGGTGGGTTTGGAAGGGAGTGAGAGTCGCATTGAGGGCAATGAAAGTTAGTTGGAAGATGGAGGCAGATACAAATGGTAACTATGGATATTTGGGTTTTACAAAGGGGGAGTTGTGTCTTAAGCTCTAATTTGTTTAACGGGGTTCGAATGATGCAAGTAGGAGAGGTACAAGTTTGACTGGGATTGAATTGTGTTGAGAAAGTGAGCAATGTCTATAAACAGTTGCAAGGGTCAGATGAGAAATGGGTTAACTTCGCAGAAGTGAAACTGGGGCAGATTGCAGGTGTTCTTGGAAACCATTCTGAGAGAATGGAACAAGTATAACTTTTATTTGTTGTTTGATTTGATAACATGATCATGCATTATGGCTTTGGGTCAGAGTCAGTCCAGTCGACTGGAGTGTCAGTGGTGTTGGGATGAAATAGGCAATGTGCCTATCAAATCACGACATGTCTTGCATATTGTCATATTCGCATGCCATCAATGATATTTATGTTGTGGACTAACCTTGTTTTGAAGGGACACGTTACAACAGAACTGAGTTCGGGTTTCTGAAACAAAATTCGGGGGTAGTACTGAGTTGACAGTGAGTTGTGGAACAGTGTTGGGATCTTGGTTGTGATGGAATGATGGAGAGGATGTTGGGATTTATGAGGGAGTGCGTAGAGAAAGTGGGTTAAGTGAAGCACCAACGTTTGCTAGGGTAAGAGGTGAAATCTTAAGTAAAAGTTTAGCTACGGTGGTAGCAGGTTTATGATGGGTTGATGAATAGGAAGTTAGGTGGGTTGACGATTCATATTGGTATATGTTGGGTTGGATTGTATGCTAGTATACAAATTTCTTGAGGTGTTATTTGTGTGCAATAGATGTGTTTGTTTTGGTATATCTGAGTGATAAAATGGGTAGCGGAGCGTGATTATATAATATTCATATAATGTTGTTTCAAGATTGATGTTTGTTGGTGTATCAAGTAATGTAAATGTGCTGATTGATAGTACGAGGTTAAAACTTAGTTTTCCTAAAAGGTTATACTCATGTTTTGAGAGTACGTGGTGATATGGGGGTTACGGTAGTTTATTAAGTTGGTACTAATGATGAAATTAATTTTACAAAGAAAATTGTTAAGGTTGCGTTGTATTGATTTTAACGAGAAGTTAGAGAATTTCTGGTTAGAATTTATTCTATTAAAGGATAAGCTCATAAATTTCCTACGGTGGAATTGTATGAAATGGTGAAGGTGGTTTTAATATGTAGGCATGTTGGGTACCGTGATATAAGTTGAGAGTCACGAGTACTTTGTGGGAAGTTGAGTTGGTGTTGAGTTGATATCTTCGAGACTCATATGATTATTTTCGTCGAGAGTTGATGTAAAATTAGGAAGTTTTAAAAATGTGAATTATAAGGGTGTTATTTTCTATGTATTTTGTGCATAGAGGCATGGCTTTAAGGGAGTTTTGTTTAGAGGTGAAGGTGAATGGGAGTGGATTATACGATGGTGTATTTGAAGGAGTAACTTGTTTTGTGGTATAGTATATGTGTTGTTCTTGCTCTTACATGTGGTTGTAGGACAAGACTGTTTTGGTAACCATATAGTTTGGTTGTCGCTGGTGTGAGGCTGGTGGTTTTAATTTTGAGGACGAAATTTTCTAAGGGGGGGGAGAGTTGTAATACCCATTCCGGATATTTAGAATATATAATTCACTTTTTATTTGAATTATACGTCTCGGGGTTAAATTGCATACATTAGAAGCGTGAGGGCTTGTGGGTGATTTGTGGATTGGAGCATGCTAGAATATAGTCTTGTTTGCACACAATAATTTTTCTTAGAGTTTATCAAACAGGGGTACGTGTTCTCTTTTCGTTTTCTTTGTTTATACACGTAGAGAGAGAGAGAGAGAGAGAGAGAGAGAGAGAGAGAGAGAGAGAGAGAAGAGAGGAACGGCAAGAAGGAGAAAAGAAGAGGAGAATAAGGGAGAGGCTAGGGATTGAATTTCTTGCTTGATTTGAGGTTTGGTTTTGATAATCCTTGTATTCTTGCACTTGATTCCATGCTTTTGCCTTTAATTTCATGTTTCCCATGCTAGGTTTCATGTCCTGAATCTTGCATGCTCTGATTTGGGTCCATGGGAGAGGGTTTTAGAGGTTGGAGTTGGGTTTTATTCCAGAAAATTCGTGTATCTCATGGTTATACAAAACTGTGTTTTAAGCAAAGTTCAATCTGTCCTGTTTCTGACGAATTTTTTGTATTGGCATGCCGACCATGTTATTTTCTGGTAATTGTACTGGAGATGCCTCTGTGTGTGTAGTTCATGTTGTAAAAATTTCAGAATTTTCTGAGAAGTGTGGAAAAAGATAAAATTCATAAACCAAGCTGTGGTCGGATTGCTGGTTTTGTGCAAACAGTTTTCAGATCTGTGTTATGCATCACGTGTTTTTTAGTTAAACGACCCTCCTGGTTTTGGGTCCTTATGAGTCTGATAGATTGCTAAGTTGGTGATGTTTTGGTGTTGGAATCACTAAAAAGTATTGAGTATTCGATTTTTAATGAATTTTCGAACACGGACTACTCTGCTGGAAATTGTGCTTCGCTGCACAGAATTTCTGAGTTTGGAGGTGGATTTGACTAGGTTTCCTTGCTTTTTAAAATCTGGGAAAAATCAGGGATAAACTTTGAGATGTTGTTATGATCTCTACCAAATTTCAGGTCATTTTGTTGTACGGTCTAAGTTTGACGGATTTTACAAGTTTGTGTGTCCCTGCTGAATTTCGTATTTGCTGCATTGACATGTTTTGGGAAAGTGGTCATATCTCTTAGCTCGGGTATCGGGTTTGCGCGCGGGTTGTTGATTCTAAAACTAGACTTGTATACCTTTCGGAATATGTAGGGGTTGTGGCTTAGTTTGCAATAGGTTAAATCAGTTTTTGATTTGAAGTTGATAGATGTGCAGAATCTGCAATTTTGGGCAGTTGTGTGTATAACTTCGGACGAGCATAACTTTGTCGTCCGGACTCTATGTTGGGCAAATGTTATATCAAAATTCTTGTACCAGAGGTGTAATTTCTAATGGTGGTGGTCTCATGACCTAGTTCTAAACTAATAAGAAGTTATGGTCAGAATACGACAGGATGGTCATGGTTTTCAAACCGATTTTAAGAGTTATGTCATATTTATACTCTTACGTTTGATTGGGGGCACTTCTAAGCCTTAAGATGAACATATTTGTATTCGTTGGGTATCGTCTAATACCTTATTAGTTTTATAATTTGGTATCAAATGATTGTTAAATGGTTTAGGAGGTGTTGGTTGCCTTGTTAACCTTTTTGTCACTTGTTAGCATGGTAAATATATTATAGGGTGTATCATATATTGACTTAAACATTCAAAGAGATTTGTATGCTAATAGGAGTTAGCCTGTGACTAGGTAATGAGCTGGTCAGATAGGAGGTGCCGAAACCGTAAGTTTGGCGCATATCTCGGTCGATGCAAATGTGAGTGTGTTTGATATGGTTCTTCTCCATATAATACTGTTGTGGTGATGGGTGTATATCTTGCTAATCGTAGTTAGCTTTCGATTTGGTTATCTTTATGAGATGTTGTTGTAGTGGTCATGCTATTGTGATTTAGCTTTGATATATTGTGAATGTGTGCGTGTGAGGCGCACCATGTCGTAAGCCATATCGTTCAATGGACGATGGTTGAGAGCATGGTGTGTGGGACACGAGGTTTGGTATGATATGCGTGTTAGATGAATATGCATGTTGATGGGTGTTGATTGAACCGCCGAAGCTTAGTGTGTGAGGCATACCATGTCGTATGCCATGCCGACTAATTGTCGGTGGATGGGAGCATGGTATGTGGGACACCTCGTCTTGGGTACATGGGTTGTGGCAGACGTGCCACTACATGTGATGTGATTACATTCATATTGTTGTGCATTGATTTTTATTGCCCAGTTGGGTGGATATGTTGGTTGGGGCAATTTACCTCTAGGTCCAGAAAATAGAAAGTAATTCCCACCAAGTCTCCTCTAATTAATGAAACACTAAAACCCTATGAAAGTGCCTAAAACCCTAAATACTGAAAGTGCCTAACCCCTAGGGCACCCTATGAAAGTGCCTAAACCTTAGGGTACCCTATAAAAGTGCCTAAAATCCTAGGGTACCCAATGAAAGTGCCTAAACCGCTAAAACCCAATAATAGGAAAGTGCACCATAAAACTCCTATGAAAGTGCCTAAACCTAAACCCTAGGGCTCTATAAAAGCGCCTAAACCTAAACCCTAGGGTACCTTAAACCCTAGGGTATCCTAAAACCTAAAATCTTAAAGTGCCCTAAAACCCTAGGGTACCCTAAAACTCTAAAATCCTAGGGTATCCTAAGATTTTAGGGTACCCAAGGGTACTAGGGTACCCATTAGGGTACCATTATACCCTAGCATACCCTAAAACCCTAAGGTGACACTTTCATTAATGTTAAATGTATTTTTGTAAAAGTGGACTTAGTGGTAATTAAGTATTTCATCTCTCCTTAATGGGAATTAAGTGTCACTTTTCTGTACTTAGAGGTAATTTTCTGATGTTGGTTATAACTGTTGTATACATTATAGTATTTCAGTTACCTTGGTGATGTGTGTTCATGTTGATATTCCTTCGGATATTGTGGTATTATGTTGAGCACTTCTATATCTCACACACTCTGGCTTTCCTTTTTGGTCTGCCAGGTAGCAGGTTGCTTAGAGTGGGTCCACTACCGGTCATCGTGTTGAGGAGTGTTTGGGCTAGCCTTGGATGTTGTGGATGGTCGAGCTTGTTGTGGGTAGTTGAAGAAGAAGTTATTTTGTTTAAGTTGTCGGTGGACATGTTGAAGTATGAAATTTTCTAAAGTGTTTTAAATTGAGATTGTAGTTGGTTGGTTGACACGTTGACTCATTTTTATGTTAAGGTGATAAGTCTTCCGCTAGGTGTTAATTTCTGACAGGTTGTGAGGTGTGTTTTGGTCTTCTGTGGGGAATGCCACGTGGCCGCGTCGACTCGGGCCCACTTTGGGTGCCATTTGCGGGGCGGGGCGTGACAAAGATGTACTTGCCGAATCCACGTACACTGCACTCAGTATTTGATCGCCGAATGCCTTGAATCCTCAAGCCCTCCGAGATACTTCCAGAAATCCACCGGAAGTACAAACCCAGTTGTTGAATCTGAGATAGAGAGACTTCTTGGAGTTGTATTCATATCTCAAAGATCAGTTGATCTTATTCATCGTCCAAGCCCCAAATTAAAAGAACCCCTCAAGTGTTTTCTTAGCCACCAAAAGCCAATATAGGGCTGCTGTATATTTCCCTGCATTCACAAACGAATCTCACAGGCTGCTATATATTGGCTACTTGCATTTTCCTATTGTCAACTTGCATATTCCACGAAGTTGCCATATACGTACCGAAGACGGGATTTTCTTGATTTTTCTTTCCTTTCGTTGTCTTGATCTCCATCAATCTCCTAAATACTCAATATTGATTTCCTTCCACTACCTAAACAGACACTCTAAAAATAAAAGACTATTACAACTCAATAATCAGGGATACAATTAAAATGTATGTTTTGTCTTGGAATTTGCCAACATAGCGAGACCATGGCCCGTGGTCCTAACAATCTCCCCCTTTGGCACTTCCATGACAAAACACAGTCAACAAGGAAAACCTATCCCTTAACAGATTGTTGTCACGACCTGTGAAGCTGCAGAAACACTAAAGATACACAATCTGTTAGTCAGTAAATTTCTCCCCCTTTTTGTCACGGAAGGACAAAGGTAGAGCAAGCCAAAAAAAAAATTCAATAAACATCAAAGTGCCCAATTATTCCATATACCCAACAATACGCATATATACCTGATCAAGAAATCGATTTGCCAAATGTCCATATATCCAACTAGTCCAGATAATCACCAAGATAAGAAGTGACATAGCAACAATCAAGCAATGAAAACCAGCACAATACCAAGCAATCTTAAACCAAGATCATAAGGAAGGCATGGACCCCATAGAAGTAAAAGATTTGAACATAGTTCAGTCAAAAAGAGTTTGGTCGATGATATATGGTTTAAGAGCCCAAAAAAATATTACTATTTTTATTTGTTAAAGCACAATTAAGTCAAGAGATGCTCAAGCTACTGCTAAACGAAGGTTGAGCATTTTCTGAAGGGCAGTCCATTAACCCAAAATTTAAAACTAATGACCAAAGATATCCCTTTAAAAAACATGCGGCAAGGCTACACACCAATCCGAGGTACACGTTCTCAACTATGAGGCTCAATGGATATGACTATATATAAAAATGCATGAGCAAATTTGTATGAACCAATCGTAAATGAATCTGGAAATAAGTTGCAACATGCGATATGAGTCTATGACAAAGTGAGTGTGTGACACGTCATAAGATATTAAGATCACCATTCAAGGATTCGAGAATTCTCATGTATGAATGGACTGTCAAACACTCTCCCCCTCATGAAGTCAAACCAAGCACTCATCGATACGAATTATGTGCCAAGAATTAAGCACAACTCCCCCTCAACTAAGGAATCCTCCTCATCTTATTTATATATTTTTTTAAACGATCACAAAAATGTATTCTCTTTTACCCCACTACTGTTTAACGCGAATATTGAGAGTAAGAGTACCTCATACCCAATCCCTAGTTACTAGCAAGTGGTCCAACATGAATGCCTTCACAAGGTCTATCCATTTTGTGACACGAACGCTCAGAGGAAGAGTACCTCACCCCAATTGCCCGGTACTCAATGAACGCCCGGATAAGCATTAGAGTCTCATGATACGAATAACACATATAACTCCTTTTCTTTTCTTTTTAACTGAACCCATGGAACACCGTATCCACAAGATGATGCCAAAACGGTCAATCGCCAAGGCGAAAATATAAGACATACCCAAGTACATGAGAGTCAACTAGCCTCTTCAAGTAATCTCTCTAACTATGACGCGTAAAGGTGACGATCATAGGATCAAGAAGCATGTCACAGCAAATATCCAAATGCATCTACTGAGTGGAACCATCAAAAATTGTGCATGCATTCTCAAAGATGGGCATATTAATGAGTTCCATAGAAGACAACTCATGCTCGAAAGGCATGCTGAATGAAAAAGAAAATCTCCTTTTTTTTAAATTTTTTTGGTATATATGAATGTTTTTCGAATTTTGCAATCTTATATCAAGAACAAAAACTCTTGGAATTTTAAATAACGACATACAAAAAACACAAATATAGCCAAGTGTGGTAAGGACCGAAGCAACAAAAAGAACCATAGCTCTAGGTACTTGATAGATAAGAAAAACAACCTCGACTATGGACTGCAAAACCAAACCTTTAAAAAGCAAGGTCAACTCCTAAAATCTTAAAATCCTAAAATCTTTTTTTTTTAAAAGTAAATAAGCAAGAAAAATAATTCAAAAAAAAATTTCTTTTTCTTTAAAAAAAAACTAAATGAAACAGGCTAAGAAAGCAAGACCAAGCTTTTAAAAAACGAGGTTAACTCCTCCGGATAATCCATTGTCATCAAGAGGATTGGAAGGCAAATCTACATTAGTTTTCAAGTCCGTTCTCCTCACCCAAATAAGTCTAGTTTTGACCTTTTCAATTTTTCCAACTTTGGGCACATGTTTAGGAATCACATTGGTAATCTTTCTATAATGGATCACCCTACGACTCGGTTTTTGGCTTCTATCACAACCATAACCACAAAATTTGTACCTTCCCTCATTGTTATTAACAGAATGATAACTAAGAGGAGCATTAGGGTACCCATGAAGTTTAAAGCAATTTCGCTGAATATGACCCTTCACACCACAAAAATGACACATAGGCACATGCTTGTCATGATAATCATGATAATACGCTACATGTGTGTGTGAAATATTTAGTGAATGCAACTTTCTACAATGAGGTGATCTAGATTTCATGTGAATAAGATGATCATAATTATCCCTATTGTGAGAAGCATAAACATGATTAGTAAATGAAAAGCCATGGAGTTTGAAGCAATTTGGTCTAATATGACCCATAATACCACAATAATGACAAGTAGGCTTAAACTTGAAAGAGTTTACCTCACCACGCTTGGTGGTACTTTTGACCACTGGACATTGTTTCTTTACCTTCGGAGGTTTTGTGCGAGCATGTTTGACATTTTTTTCTTTGACGGGCGACTTGGCTTTGTTGGCCACAAGAGAAGCCGGTGCATTGCTATTCGGCTTGCCGAATATCATTTTTTCTCTTGCCTTTGACTTTAAAGATCCTTCTGCTTTATACCCAAGTCCACCTCTATCCAATGCCACCTTTTGAGATGACAAAACTTCATCTAAAATTTGTGAACCTGCATTCAATTTCTTAAAAGTAGCATTGGCCTTGTCAAGTTCAACTTGCAATTTTGCTACCTTCGATTCAAGAAGCTCATTAGTCTCAAAAAGGCTATGCATATCCTTTTCAAGATTCAAATGTTTGCGCTTAAGCACATCAAGTTCATGCAACGCATCAATTTTTTCTTTCTCACATTGTTTTAGCTTTGTGGCTAAACTTATATTAGTATCTTTGAAAGAACGTTTAAATTTTTTTGTAAATAAAGCCAGAGCTTCCATATCGTATTTGTCCTCTCCATCACTAGTTTGGTTAGTCTCAACCTCACAAAAAATATTATTTGTACTCTCACTATCAGATTTAACGCTATTCGCATCGAAAAACATAGAAGAAGCACATGCTACATATTTAGAGTTATCAAAAATTGGAGGTTTGATTTTAAAATTTCCTTCTCTTGGTAAATCCATAATAGCAAAGTAAAAAAAATTAAGGATCCGCTCTAGGAATAAACCCTAATAATATGAGCGACCCGCTCTGATACCAATTGAAAAATCCTAGATCGCCTAGGTATATAAATATTTGCTATGTTCCATTTTTTTCAATATCAACCCACAATCAATATATCAACCCAATCAATCACCAGAAAACAATAAACATAAGAACACAACGATATACGTGGAAAACCCCTTAAAAAGGGTAAAAACCACGGGAGGGAAATCAAAACACTATATGAACCATTGTGCAGTTACAAGTAACCTTACCCTACGATTCTGAATCACTCACAAATCGCCCTAAGATGTACTTGCCGAATCCACGTACACCGCACCCAGTGTTTGATTGCCGAATGCCTTGAATCCTCAAGCCCTCCGAGATACTTCCAGAAATCCACCGGAAGAACAAACCCAGTTGTTGAATCTGAGATAGAGAGACTTCTTGGAGTTGTATTCGTATCTCAAAGATCAGTTGATCTTATTCATCGTCCAAGCCCCAAATTAAAAGAACCCCTCAAGTGTTTTCTTAGCCACCAAAAGCCAAAATAGGGCTGCTGTATATTTCCCTGCATTCACAAACGAATCTCACAGGCTGCTATATATTGGCTACTTGCATTTTCCTATTGTCAACTTGCATATTCCACGAAGTTGCCATATACGTACCGAAGACGGGATTTTCTTGATTTTTCTTTCCTTTCGTTGTCTTGATCTCCATCAATCTCATAAATACTCAATATTGATTTCCTTCCACTACCTAAACAGACACTCTAAAAATAAAAGACTATTACAACTCAATAATCAGGGATACAATTAAATGTATGTTTTGTCTTGGAATTTGCCAACATAGCGAGATCATGGCCCGTGGTCCTAACAAATATCTTGCCTCTAAATTGTGTTATTCTCACGCTAGTTACTTTGAGAAGCCATAGACTATGTTTTGGAATTCTAATCGAGTGTCATCTTCTTAAGAATTTTGTGGGTATATTCACGCCAAACCCTCATGAGACTATAACTCGTCCACTAGGGCAACCTAGGGGTTTAAAGGCTTGTTGCATATGCTAAATGCAATCGGACACCTCCGAAAAAGGATTAGTTAGTAATCTTTGATTCTTTTGTTTATCTTATTTCTTTTGCTCGAGGACTAGCAAAATGTAGGTTTGGGGGTATTTGATGAGCAAAAACTTGTTGTGAAATTTTAATGTACTCGCAAGCGCACGAATCGTACCGAAGTATAGTAATGCAAGAGCGAAGTCGAACCCATAGGGACTTGTGATTTTTTTTATTGGAAACTAAATAAACTTAAACTGATTAAACCCTAACCTAGTTGACAAAAGTTGTGATTGATTTAATGGAGCTAAAATTGAAGTAAATAGCAATAATAAGTAAACAATAAACTAAACTAGCAAGGATGAGGAAATTGAAGTTTCTTTTTAATCAATGGAAAAATACTAAGGTTTCGGAATCCACACCCATTAACTCGTATCATTATATATTCATGATCGTTGACTTTACCCAAAATTTCTTCATGATAATCTGAAAGCTAATTCTGTTACCACAGAAAATATCATCGTGAAAGTTCATCAAAAAGTCTAATGTTTGTTCCTCTCCGCTCGCAAGTATAAAACCAAATCATTAATAGTATCCGCTTTCAACAAATCACAATAAATATCCAGTTTTATAGTTAACGATGAAAAACCAGCGTTCAATGCAAAAGACAATTCCAAATCATGAGAAAAACATGATTGAACTCATATCCAGAATCTATCTCTAACAATTGATTTGGAGTAAGAACAATTTAATCATAATCAAAACCACATATTCGGGTAAAACAAATCTCATGAACATATATAAATAATAGTCATTAATGGGGCTTCATCTTCAACCCTAGTTTAAGAGTCTAGCCGCTCATGGAGTACGAAAACATGATCATATAATAATAGAACTCCATGAAACTAAGCTTACGAAAAGAAAACAAATACTGTAATTCTTTCTCCTTCTTTTTCTTCCCTCCGCCAAGATGATGATGCTGCTCCCAAAAATGGTGATGCTCTGCTGCGTGGAAAAACTATTAAGGCGTGGTGGTATCCAAGCCGTATTCTGTGTTCTACATCAAAACCCCGCTGCCTCCTCAAATAGTTGCCGAGAATCTTCTTTAAAAGGAAGAAAATTCCTTTTTCCGTCCACTTCTCGTCAATTCGGTAATTACCGATTACGTTGTATTTTTTTCCTTAAACAACACTTACCTTAAGAGTTCTAGCCAAAGCCAATAAACTCATGTCACCCACTTAGCTATTGCTACAAAGCCACGTGCAAATACAAAATTCTTGGAATCCAAATCTTCCTACTTCACTATGCCAAATCTTCACAGGACCCACTTGAATTAGCTCCTTAATTTCCTTCTTTGGACCCGTAGCATTGGATTTAGATCTGTTCTCAATGTATGGACTAAATTCGGTGGCAATCCATCATATTGTAAAATTCCGTAAGCGTGAACTCTGGGTTTCTGCCCTTTTGGATCGTCTAATTTAAATTGGGTTGAGCCCACTTGAATCAAACTTCATCTCATAAGTCTCGGAAGAAACGTTTTTGCGTGATAAAACCCAAAATACCTACAAAACATAAGTAAATGATAATACGACATAAATAATTATAAAGTCAAGACTAACAATGCAAGTATGAGCATCTTTTAAGTACTACTCCCTCCGTCCCAATTTGTTTGTCCAATTGTCGAAATTCGTGTCTTTAAAAAATATACTTATATCTTACATTTTATAATGCTTTTTATGATTTTGAAGATTTTGTATAATAAAACTAATTGAAATATATCAAACAAGATCCATATTGCATATTAAAAACGTTATGGATTGAAAATTATAGACAATTCTTTGAGAGGTCAAACGCTCTCAAAAAGTCAAAAAAGGGGACAAACAAACCGGGACGGAGGGAGTACATTTTATGCTCATCACCACCAGCTTGTGGGATCCTGTTCATCATGTCTTTCGATTTAGAAGAGAAGAACTGTGTCCTACCATTGAGGAGTTTACCGCTATTATGGGGCATTTGGATAGAGAAGGTCTCATTGTTCCTATCCCTTTGTTCAACCGTGGCAACCTTTTGAAGGCCTTACTCCAAGTTCAGAAACACGAAGTCAAATTTTTCATGGTGAATGGAAGCTAGGTTGGAAACCCTACAGCTTGTTCAGTGTTTCGGTACAGCTGAAGCTCATCGTCAAGTCTCTCGACAGAAAGTGTGCTTTCATGCGCTATGTGTTTGTCTTCTCCACTATTACTTGCTCGGCCCCTCCTCTGGCCATGCTGATTCTATGCTACTTGATTTCGCTCAACAGATTGGAAATCACGTTGGTTTTGCTGGTTTAGTGTTAGCAGAGACCTTGATGGGTCTTGATGCAATGAATGGTAATCCAACAGCCCAGTTCTCAGGTAGTCCTTTGTTACTACAAGTTCACTCTTTACTTGTTTATTGTCAAGTTATCTTTTTGCTCATCACTCTTTTGTTTGACTCACATGTTCTCACAGCTCGCAATTTTCCCTTAATTTTTTATAGACATGGCTTTATGAGAAGCTAAGGGTCTGGGATGCGCCAGAGCGACTTCCTTGTAATTTAGACCAATGCACGGAGCATCGTGTGACCAGACAGTTTCCAACTTTCCAACTGAGTCTGCTTGGAAGGCTTGGATGGAGACTCGCAAGGGCGATCGGATTCAGTGGGTTTGCCCCTGGTACGGTTTTGAGAGCATGACTGTAAGTACCATGAACCATTTTGGAGTTGTGGTGATTGGTATCACTCAAGTCACCTTCTACTTTCCTGCTCGTTTTCAAAGGCAGTTTGGGGCTGAACAAGCCAAAGTCTTGGGTGACCCTGAGTACGCTATTTCCAAGGCTCACGATGCCAACCTTCGTCGTAATGTGCTTCGTTTATGGCCGAATCGGGCGATGCAAGACGTTGCTGAGAATTTTGCTGACAAGCTATCGGGTTCATATAAACGCTGGTTGGAGAAAAACCTTTTGGAAGACAAAAGTGCAAAGAGAAGGAAGACCTAGAGATTGACACATTGCTTATGTTTCTTAAAAGATGTTCTAGCTTTCATAGATTTGAGAATTGTTTGAGTTTGCTTTTCCTTTTTCCTTAGAAATAATAAAACATTTTTATTAAAATGTTTTTGCCATGGTTTTGACAGCACGCTTAGGATAGACCTAGAAATCTGGAAGTGATAGTGATAATAGTGGTCGAATCTCAATCTAGAGATTGCCTACGTATCCCATGGAGGGAATCCGGCCATAAAGGTTTGTTTGTTTTTGTTTTTTTTTTTGTTAGGGTTCACTAAAGTATTTTCCTCTCCTTTTATGCTCTTGATTTTGCCTAAACCGCCCTTGCGGGTTTTCAGTCTAGCGAGCGCTTTTATTTATGCCTTAGTTTTTGCCTAAGCCACCCTTGTGGGTTTTCGACCTAGTAAGCTGCTCTAATTTTTGCTTGGGTTCGCCCACTCTTGTGGTTTTTGGCCCAACGAGCATCTCTCAGGGATAGTACTTCCTCAACTTGTCAATGTTGACCGGTGTTGTGAATTCCATTCCATCCAAGTCTGTGATGTAAGCTGCTCCTCCAGATAGTATGCGTTTGATAAAGTAGGGTCCTCCCCAGTTTGGTTTAAACTTGCCACTCGGGTCTGAAACGTGTCGACGGATTGCTTTGAGCACCATGTCTCCCACTTTGATGTCTCTTGGTTTGACCTTTTTGTTGAATGCTCGTGCGATGCGGCATTGATACCCTTGCACATGGTATAACGCTCTTAGCCTTCTTTCATCTAGCAATGCTAACTCGTCATAGCGGTTTTGAACCTAGTCCTCTTCGATCATTCCAGTTTCAGCTAGAACCCTTAGCGAGGGTAGCTCTAGTTCGATAGGCAAGACAGCTTCCATCCCGTAGACTAGGGAATAAGAGGTAGCCCCAGTTGAAGTCCTTTTGGTTGTTTGATAACCCCGTAGTGCTAGAGGTAGCATTTCTGGCCAATTCGTGTAGATGTCAGTAGTCTTCCGCAGAATCCTCTTGATGTTCTTGTTTGCAGCCTCAACTGCTCCATTGGTTTGAGGTCGATAAGTAGATGACCGATGATTTTGTACCCCAAATTCAGCAAAAAGCTTCTTCGTCGCCCCCTTGAAGTGCGATCCATTGTCATAGATGAACTTGTGAGGTACACCATGTCGATAAATGATATTGGTGTGGATAAACTTGGCCACACGAGTGGCTTTTAGGGTAGCATAAGAAGCTCCTTCTACCCATTTGGTGAAGTAGTCGATGGCTACTAGAATGAACTGATGCTTGTATTTTCCCTTAGGATTTATACTCCCAATGACGTATATCCCCCAGGTGGAGAATGGCCAAGGGGACGTCATGCTATATAATTATGTAGGGGGAATACGCTTGCGATCAGCGTGAGTTTGGCATTTGTAACACCGGCGGACATAGTCAGCACAATTAGCCTCCATTGTAGTCCAGTAATATCCCTGACGCAGGATTTTCTTTGCCATTGTTGCCCCACTCATGTGCAGCCCACAGATTCCTTTGTGTAATGGAAGGTACCGATGGGCCAGCCGATGTACCAGCTGCAGCAGCCTTGGATTGAGACTTGCTTTTAACAAGCACAACCTTTGTGATAATTCTAGTGGATGGTGCCTCAAGCTTCTCATACGCCCCCTTCGAGATGCCTTTCTGTCTTAGGAATGTCGTGATCATGCACGGGAAAGGACATCGGACCGTGCCAAAGTATCCCCTTTAAAATCCACAATTTGCTCAAAAATGAACCTAGCCCAATCCGCCCTATAATCAGCGTCATTCATGAAAGCATACATAATCTCCGCACTCCTCTTTGAGGGTTTATTCTCTGCCCCATGGGGATATAGATTGTAATGCACCACCTGGTTCAAAACCCGATAGGTATCCCTAAACCTCCTCGGTTTGTGCGGAAGGACCCCGACACTAGGAACGGTGGTGTACAAATCATTGATTATCACATCTGAATCGATTGACTCGGCACGAGGATAATTTACCAAATCCCCTTCTGGCCTCTCGTACCTCAAATACTTAGCTATCGCCTCAGCATCCACCACAATTTTCTTGCCGTTAACTTTTGACTTAATTTTTCCTTTTGCCAGCACCTCACTAGTGTCTAAATTCTGATAGAATTCAATGACGCCAATTTCGTTATAACCAAATAGAGCTTTAGTCAAGAAGAGCAAACCTTGATTTTCAAGTTGAATGATGATATTGCTATCATTGCCAAAGCTCCTCCGGCTGATTTGCCATTCACTTTTGAAACCTCTGTTCGGTATCGACTCACCCAATCCAATTTAGTGTCCGCCTCCATTTCCTCTGGCGTCCTACGCTTACGGCGCTTCTCACGTTTTCCTGTTCGACTTTCCAAAGGGGCAGAGTCCTCATCACTGTCCTCGGACATGGAATCATTCTCACTCACCTCTACAATCTCTTCTTCAACCTCCTGACGAGATGAGGAAGCAATGCCCTTGCCCGTATTTGAATCCTTCTTGCGAACCATTTTGATGGAGTGTTAAGGAAATTTTTGGATTTTTGAGTGATGGTACAAATAAAAAAAGAAAAATTCGGAACTTTGGCTAGTGGAGATGTAATTGGTGAGTGGGGATGGAGAATATGGATGCGAAATATGGAAATTATATGGGGGAATTTGAAATTTATAGAAAGAGAAGAGAAATTTCGAAATTACCTTGTTTTGGATGAACTAGGGCTTGAAACCCTTGAAAATCCTTCAAAACCCTTGAATAGATGGAAGGTTCATGGTGAATGATGATGGAGATGGAAGGTTTGAGAAAGATTTTGGATGATTTGGTGGGATTTGATGGTAATTTGGGAGTTAGGGTTCACGGCTTATGAGGGGTATGGAGGTGTAGTGAGAGAATAAGTGGGGAGGAATGAAGTTGATCGGGCCTGTCTCTGCATTTAAAACCCTAGAAGGTATCGATAACTTCATCAATAGTTATCGATACCCTTAAGGCTGGAGATAATCTGGACAGAGAGTTATCGATAACACCAGTAGAAGGTATCGATAACATTAGCTTTTTTTTGAAAAATTCTGCAACACTTCACCTGTTTCACTCCCGAACTCTTATAACACAGATTCAATCCCTCCAAAACACTGAAGCACACTTCCCAACAACCCTCCGAGCATCCGGTTCCCTAAGTTAATGAACAAAAAGGAAAGATACGGACTGGAATACAAAATAGGACAAGGGGACACGTATGTGGTAAAATCAAACATAGAATGCCTTGTATCACATCCTAAGTACGCCATATATTCCTTAACGATTCAATAAAGACATCAAACACACTTAGGCATGAACATGAGAGTATTTACCTAAACTAAGAATGTAAGAGGAATAAAGACGGGATATGGACAAAACTTGATCAAAACACACTCAAACGTCGTGAATTCCACCTTATCCCATTCATGCAAGTTGAGATATACAAAATTTGCATTTACGAACTGTAACGCCCCCATTTTCGGGTACGTTAATTAAACATTTTTATTGAATTAAAAGACTAAGAGTCAAGCTCATTATTACAACATGGTTCCTACTAGAGTATTTTTATTACACAAAGGATGGGAAAACTCTAAGGTTATCTATTGCTCCACTTCTTCCTCCATCCTAACAAGCTCTTCGGCTCCAAAAGCCTCCAATGTGTACTGCTCTCCCTGTTCGTCTATAAGATCTGACCCATTATACCGGCGTTGCCACTAATATAATAAGTCAGGGTCACCAAAGGTAACACTGTGAGCTTATAAAGCTCAATAGAATAAACCATACCCACTAACCCTTAACTTATAACAAGAAGCATATAAACAATTACGCATGCTCATTCAATAACGTAGCTAGCAATTATGCATCCACATTCGCTATCTTCCTAACGTTGGTGTCATGCCTTTCTGTGTTTCTCCTACGTGACTCATCGTAGACTGTGTCATCAATTTTCCACTTTATTAACACTTCCAAAATCATTTCAAAAATCACATTTTTAACACACCCAACCTCGGTTCCGCCGCGCCAGGTTCCCGAGTATCCTCACAATGGTTCCATTGTGCCGGGTTCCCATTGGCACACACCCAACCTCGATTCCGCCGCGCCGGGTTCTCGAGTATCCTCACAATGGTTCCGCCGCGCCGGGTTCCCATTGGCACACAAAACACACCATACTCCCATAATGACTCCATTCTTAGTCATTATGTAATTTCAAAAATATTTTACGCACGCACACACACCACACAATGGGCAAGTCCGGCCACATTGCGGTTTTCAAAAACACACCTTGTCTTTAACACACCCTAGGTGTCATGTTTCTAATTCTTCTCGGTTTTTGTGTCTCGTCATCATGCATAGACTCCGCGGTAAGACTTTTCATGTAATCATAGTAATTTTGAAACTAAACTAGCAAGATCATTCAACTCTATATTAAATAGCATGCTCACTTTATCACATCATCATGCTCAACATTTAATCATATAAGGTAAAGCATAGTGCCACATGGACGGACACCTTTGGAGTGGTAAACCACTTATGTTGAAGGAAACTTCTCGGATTACCGAGGGGGAGGATAGGGTTGAAGAGCAGGACCGAAGGTCTGCAGAGAGGCTTGATGGGGGGACCTGGGTCCCCGCAACAGAGGTCCCCTGGGCCCCGGAATTTTGTCACTTCGCTGGGCGCTAGATCCACCATGCGGACAGCGTGTCAAACCTCGGGACAGCGTACGGGATGCTCCGAGGCTGTATTCTTCCCAGGGATGCTAGGGCTGTCCAAGGGTTGACCGAGGACATCACCGCGGAGATAGCACAGGCCCTCTTCACTGTAAGTTTGTTATCTTAGACTTTTGTTGTTGTCAGCTAAGTCCATATTTGTGATGCCTCTTCGGTTTTCTGCTCGCAGGCTGGTGCTCGGGCCTTGGTCATAAATGACCGATGCAAAGGCCAGGAGCGAGAGATTGATGAGCTGAAGAAGGCACTTGAGCAGAAGGAGGATGACCTGAAGGTGGCTCGGGAGGCCTGCGATCTTTATCTTGCAGACTTTCAAAGGTGCGACAGGGAGAGGTTGGCAGCCGAAGCCCGAGCTGAAAAGGAATTGGAAAATGCCACCACCTTGAGGGTTACCCGGGCTACCGAGGTTGGAGCTGCTAGGAACAAGGGTTATGACGACGGTTGGGCCGCAGCCGGGGTAGAATACCAGAAGCAAGTTCGGGAGATTGAGGCCGAGCTTTATAGGGACCGTTTCGTGGACGGACTTCGGTTTGGTCACGAAGCTCTTCTGAGTAAACTCGATCTCCCAGCCGACTCCGAACTCCGGGTCCTTCCCGAGGTGCCACCCGAAGAGGTTGTAGCGCCCGAGGAAGAAGAAGAGGAGGGCGAGCAGGTGCAAAACCCCGAGGCAGGTATTCAGATTGCTCCTGTTGCCGTTGCTTCGACCGAGGAGGGTACCCAGACCGCTCCTATTGCCGTTGCCTCAACCGAGGATGGAGCCCAGACCCCTCTGCCCCCCAATGCTTAGGATTTTGACTTCTTTTGTTTCACATTTGGCTGGACGGCTCCGAACATTTGGATTTTGCCGTTCCAGGGTTTGTAAATGTTTTTTTTTTTTTTTTGCTAAGTAGGTACCGAACAGATAACCGAAGTATTGTTGGGCTTTAAACTTGCAATCCTCTTTACTGCTTTTGAATGAATGGTTTCATCCGCTTTAATGCCTTGTTTATTTCTGAGATGCTCGAATGGTTTTTACGCTTGTAACCGAAGGGAGCCTCATGCCCCTGCTTCTGTTGAAATGTTGTGGAGTAGCAACAGATTTTAGCCGAAACATTAACCGAGGAATTTCTCAAAAATTCATTTCAAACCTAAGTAAGGCAGAATATAGGATTGAGTAAGCTAAAACGAAGCAAAGTAGTTAGCAATTTTTGAATTTTGCATGCCCCTGCTTTGTTTTAACTGACGCCGAGCCGAAGGGAGTAAACCGAAGCAACTCATTGGGGCGTTGCTATTTAGATTAGGGCTAGGGTCCTGAAGTGGGGATGGCGTCGGCCATGACTTCGGGACGTAGCGAATCTAAATAGTGCGTGACTTATTGGGGGGGGGTCGGTGTAAGGGGCTCGGGATCAATACCGAGTGTCCTTATCACCGGCGTCCGAAAGTCCGAAACGACCGAAGAGGCCGTGGTGACTTGGTGAGGGATTTGTCCGAGGAATATCCCGCGGAGGACAGTCCCTGAAGTCAGGATAAAACGGTTCACGCAACGGCGAACCGAGTATGAAGAGTAAGTGACAAGATTAGACTAGTGATAAACAAGAGATTCTCATTAAAAAACTGTCGTAGAATCAGGCCATTACAAGAGTAGTTTGGTTCTAATCACATGTTGACAAGAAACGAAAATTGTTCGAAGAAATGAATCCGAAGAAGCCGAAGCCTGTCTACCCATAGAATTTCTTCAGGTTATTGGCGTTCCAGGTCTTGGCGATTGGGGAGCCGTCTAGCTTCTCTAGCTTGTAGTTTCCCGAGCCGAGGTGTTTTAGGACTCGGAAGGGGCCCTCCCAATTAGGCATCAGCTTCCTCTTTTTGGACTTATCCACCACCTTTTTCCAGACAAGGTCGACCGGCTTGAATGACCGAAGGCGGACGCTTCGGTTGTAGCCCTTGGCAACCTCTTGCTGATAAGAAGCTAGTTTGATCCTAGCATTCTCCCGTTCTTCTTCGGCCAGATCGAGGTCCGCAGCAATGTTCTCATCATTAACTTCCTCGTCGAAATCTTCGGTTCGGATCGTCGGGAGCCCGACCTGGAGGGGGATTACAGCTTCCATTCTAAATGCCAGGGAGAAGGGGGTTCGGCCAGCAGATCGCCGAGGTGTTGTACGGTAGCCCCAGAGTACCCGAGGGAGCTCTTCGGCCCATTTGCCCCGGCGTGACTCGAGCCGGGGCTTGAGGCATGACGAGATTGCTTTGTTTGCAGCTTCGGCTTGCCCGTTGCCCTGGGGGTAGTATGGAGTGGAAGTGTCCCATTTGATGCCGAATTCATCCAGGAGTGCTCGGTACTTTTGACCGGTGAACTGGCTGCCGTTGTCGGTTAAGATGGCGAAGGGTACACCGAAGCGAGAAATTATGTTTCTCCACACGAAGCGTATGATGTCCGACTCTTCAACCGTGACCAATGGTTCGGCCTCGACCCACTTGGAGAAATAGTCGGTGGCGGTTAAGAGGAACTTGAATCCTCCAGGAGCGACGGGAAGCTTGCCGACGATGTCCATGCCCCACTGGGAGAAGGGCCATGGGCTGGTGAGAGGGCTGAGATCCCGAGCCGGTTGATGTATGATGGGAGCGAACATTTGACACTTCTTGCAACGCTTCACAAATTCTTCAGAGTCCTTCTTCATTGTTGGCCACCAGTACCCTTGGGTAATTGCTCGGTGAGCGATGGAGCGTCCACCGGAGTGGCAACCGCTGTCGCCGGCGTGTAGTTCCTCGATGATCCCGGGGACCTGGTGGGGGTGTGCAACCAATAGATAGGGGCCGGTGAACGACCGTCGGTAGAGCTTTCCATTCGGATTGAGCCAGAAGAGGGCGGCCTTGTTGCGGAGTCGGTGGGCGTCCTTCTTGTCGTGTGGTAGGGTGTCGTCGCGTAGGTAGCCGATGATCTCATCCATCCAGCTCGGACCAAGCTCCACGTTTAATATCTCATGACTGAGTACTTCAAGCTCGAAGCTCGGTTTGTCGATGGAGCTAAAGGAGATGGAGCGTTGTCCTGAAGCGGCGCAGGCCGTAGCAAGTCCGGCGAGGGCGTCGGCGTGAGCGTTTTGGTCCCTCGGGATGTGTTCGACGCAGATAGCTCGGAAGCTTTTGAGGAGCCGAACGGCAGAGCTCAGGTAAGTACGCATCCGATCGTCCCGAGCCTCATACTCCTCGGAGAGCTGGTTGACAACCAGCTGTGAATCACTGTAGAGAACAAGCTCTTCAATTCCAAGGGCTTCGGCAGTCTTGAGTCCGGAGATGAGCGCTTCATACTCAGCCTCGTTGTTGGAGGCCGGAAAGTTGATAAAGATGGAGCTTTCATGTAATACGCCAAAAGGAGAGAGGAGGACGATCCCAGCCCCGGCGCCTCGGCTGTTTGAGGCGCCATCAACATACATTTTCCAAACATCGCCATGGAAGAGCTTCCAGGTGGTGCTGGGACGTGCTTGGAGAACGGCTTCGGGGCGGGGGGCTGGATTAGAAGCGAGGACGTCGGTCGGGGTGAGCTCGGTGATGAAGTCGGCGAGTGCCTGGGCTTTAATCGCCGTTCTTGGTTGAAAGTGAATCTCGTAATTGGCCAGTTCGACGGCCCATTGGGAGATTCGGTTCGAGAGGTCGGCTTTTCGGAGGAGAGACTTCAGAGGATACTCGGTTAATACGATAATGCGGTGGGATTGGAAGTACGGGGCGAGCTTCCGAGACGCGGAGACGAGGGCAAGAACAAGTTTTTCCAAGGGAAGATAACGTGTCTCGGCAGGCGTCATCGTCTTGCTAGAGTAATAAATCGGCTGGTGGTCGCGTTCTTCCTGCCGGACGAGGACCGAGCTTATGGCGTGCGCCGAGACAGCGAGATAAATGAACAGGTCTTCCTGGTCCCAAGGAGTGACGAGGAGAGGGGCCTTGGAGAGGTATTCCTTCAGCTGCTGTAGAGCCCGGTCGCATTCGTCGGTCCAATTGAAGCTGCGCCGGCTCCCCTTCAAGAGGGCAAAGAATGGTTTGCACTTGTCGGAAGATCGGCTAATGAACCTGTTGAGGGCGGCGGCCATGCCGGTTAGACGCTGCACATCTCTCTTGTTATGGGGGGCCGAGAGTTTTTCGATTGCTGTAAGTTGTGCCGGGTCGGCCTCAATACCTCGGTGGGAGACGAGATGCCCGAGGAACTTGCCAGAGCTCACACCGAAGGCACACTTCTCGGCGTTAAGTCGAAGCTTGTGCGTCTTGAGAATCTCAAATGCCTCGGCGAGGTGAGTGAGATGGTCGCCGGCCATCATGCTCTTGACCACCATATCATCGATGTAGGCCATCATAGTATCTCCCAGCAGGCGCTCGAACATCTTGGTTATCATCCTCTGGAAGGTTGCTCCGGCGTTTTTAAGGCCGAAGGGCATGACAAGATAACCGAAGATGCCGTGAGGAGTAATGAAGGCCGTGTTCTCGACGTCGCCGTCGCTCATGGCGATCTGATGGTAGCCCCGGTAGGCATCCATGAAGCTTAGTCGGGCATGGCCAGCTGTGGCATCGACGAGCTGATCTATCCGAGGAAGGGGGAAGAAGTCCTTCGGGCAAGCGTCGTTGAGATTTGAATAGTCAACACAGACTCGCCATTTCCCGTTTTTCTTTTTGACCACCACGGTGTTGGCCAACCACTTAGGGTATTGCACTTCTCGTATGGCTCCCGCGTTTAGGAGTCGGTTGACCTCGTCGATAACGGCGTCGGAATGGACCGGGGAGGATCGCCGAGCTTTCTGGATGACCGGACGTTTTGTTCGGTCGATATTGAGCTCGTGGCAGATGAATTTTGGATCAACCCCGGGCATTTCGTAGGGCGTCCACGCAAAGACCTCAATGTTGCTCTTGAGGAAGTTCACCATGTCATTCCGCTCGGTTTCCGAGAGTGAGGAACCGACAAGGAAGAAACGGGAACCATCCTCGGTAAGAGGGACGGTGACAAGATCTTCAACTGCCTTCTCGTCGGCGGGTCTCCCGACGTCTTCGAGGACCGGAGCCTCCGGTACCTCGATGAAGTTTACCCTGGAAGTCTGTTTGCTGCTCCGGACCGCGTTGACATAGCAGCGCTTGGCGGCGGTTTGGTCCCCGTACAGATCTTCCTGTCGTCCATTGGTACCGATGAACCGGACCACCTGGTGATAGGTAGAGGCAACAGCCTTTAACCTATGGAGCCAGGTGCGACCGACGATGGCGTTATAGGGGCTTGGGACATCGACTACGACGAACTCCATATCGAGCACGACCGAGCCGGAGCGGATGGGAAGGGTGATCAAACCGACGGGCCAGACCGGAGCTCCGTTGAAACCTATGAGGGGGACCTCGGAGGGTCGGAGATCGGCGTCTGAGAGCTTCAAATCTTTAAACAAGGAGTAGTACATAACCTCGGCCGAGCTCCCCTGATCCACGAGGACACGTCGGACATTGAAGGTGCCTATGCGCAGTGTGACCACGAGGGCATCGTTGTGTGGAAGTTGGACGTGCGCAAGGTCCTTCTCGGTGAACGTGATAGTCCACTTGGATCCGTCGTCGGTTCGGGGACGTTTTGGCTCGGGACTGACGAGCATGACCTGTTTAGAAGAGGATGCGTCGTTCAACTCGGCGCGGATTATACGGGCGTCTTCGGAGTTGAGAGGGCCGTGGATAACGTTAATCGTCTGGATCTCCTCTTCGGCTCTTGTTTCGGCATTCTGCGCCCGTGCTCTCGTTTTCTCATGATCTATGAAGTTGCTGAGATGGCCACCGAGGACTAGCTGCTCCAGGTAGGCCTTGAAGGGCCTGCAAGCGGTTGTAAAGTGTCCTTGCTCGTTGTGGTAGCTACATCGGACTATCGGGTTTTTGATTTTCCCGTTCTCGGTACCGAGTTTTTGGTTAGGGAAGGAGAAAAAGGGTTGATCCTTTACTTGGTCGATAATCCTGTAGATGGGAATAGTAAAGACGGTTTTCTCGGCACTGAAGTCTCCTTACTTCGGTGCCTTCCTCGGGGACTGCTTGATATTGTTGACTTGCTTCTTCGGTGTTGTGGCCGAGGCTGGGGCTGGAGTGGACACCGGAGTAAACGGTGCCTTGGAGCTCGTTGACTTCCCCATTCCCGTTTCTGCTTTGGTTTCGATAAGCTGGCACCAACCTTCGATTCGAGTCATGAGATCCTTCATGGAGTTTGGCTTGTGCCTAGCGAGATCGTCGTAAACCTGCTCGTCCTGGGCGGTTAGGCCGAGCTTGAAACCGCGGGCGGAGATGACACCGTCGCATCCTTCGATTTCGTTGAACAGTTCCCAGTAGCGACCGGCATATTGGCGGAGCGTCTCGTCGGTCCGCTTGCGTAGGGCGAGAAGGGAGTCGATCTCTTTTTCGTGCTTGTTGCTCGTGACAAACCGGGCCATAAAAGCGTCACAGAGAGAATCGAAGGAAGAGATCGATCTGGCAGGAAGCTGGTTGAACCAAGTTAGGCCCAGGTTGCCGAGGCTGGCGGGGAAGACCTTACAGAGGAAGGCGTCGTCCGAAGGCTCATTGCGAAGGAAAAGAGACATGACCAGCTTGTACTGAACCAAATGAGTGTATGCCTCGGTTTTGCCGTCGTACTTTGCAAATTTGGGTTGGGTGAAGCCTTTCGGGGGGGTGACCGAGTCGATCTCCCTAACGAAAGGAGAGGTTGAGAGTCTCTCGAGACGGGCGTCCCGGTGGGGTCGGATCGAACGGTCGAGACCGTCTGGACCCCCGGTCGCGGTATGTTTCTTCGGCGGCGGTCGGTCCTGTCTTTCGTACTCCTTCCGCTTCGGTTGGGAGTTCCCTGACCTTTGAGGAGATCTCTCGTACTCTCTTCGCTTCGGCTGGGAGTTCCCTGACCGTTGGGGAGATCTCTCATACCGCTGCTTCTTGTGGCTATCTCGAGCGTAGGGCTCGAGGCGCTCGGTGTTTTGGCTTCCTCCACCCAGCCTTTTGTAACCATCTTTGGGGTGGTGGACGAGTGGGCTCTTGTGTCGCTCACGATACCCTTTTGTTTGGAATTCCAATAGGGCGTTGTTTTAGTTAGCAAAACTTGGGGTGGTCTCCCGACGGCGCTCCTTGGATATGATAGGGTGGGTGGAGGAGGCGGAGACGCTTCCGCCACCAAGCCTTTCGAAGGCGGATCGCTTCCCTCGAGGACCCTTTGGATTAGGGGAGCGGGAGCGCTCCCCTCGTTCAATGGCCCTCGTTACGACCCTCGCCTGGTGGTTCGAGGCGGTCCTTGATTCCTGGTGGTTCGAGGCGGTCCTTGACCGAAGAACGGGATCGGTGTTCGACCATCTGTCCTCCGTCACGGCTGCGGGGAGGGCTGTGGTGGCTTCGTCTTCCGCCACGGCCTCCGGAGGAATGAGACGGGGACATTTGGAGGAGGTGTTTGATCTCCGCCAACTCGTCTCGGATGCTCCTGTCGCGCTCCACCACTGTCGTGAGGTCGTCGAGCTTCCGTTCCAGGTGGCGAATGTAGGATTGGAGTTCGGCCGGAGCCCCAGCCTCCTGAGCCGAAGTCCCGGCTGTGAGTCCGACGGACATGTGGGCCTTTCCAGGAGCGCCTGTTCCGCCGGACGCCAGGTCCCTGAGATCTCCGGGGCCGTAGGGGGTCTCAGTGCGGTGTACGTCATCGATTTCCACCATGGTTGGGTTGGAGAGCTTTGAACGGAACCTTTGTGAGGAAGAATGTGATTGAATGAAGAACAGCTAGGTCCCCAGCGGAGTCGCCAATTGTAGGGGTTCGATTTATCGGGACCTTGACTGTGGTGTCTGGTTAGGTTCCTTCCTCCGCTGCTCCGCTCGTCCGTCGCCTGACCTGCAACAAGTCACTAGGGCTTTGGTTGCCCAGTGACCCTCCGACGATCAAGTTAGATCTCAGGGAAGGTGTTTAGGTCTAGGGTTAGGATAGTATTGCGTACCTTTCTCAGGTGTGTATCACTTCATATTTATAGACCTAGGTTTGCTTGGTCTTCACGCTAGCGCGTGGTGAGTACGCTCGGGTAACCGCCTCGGGTGACGTCACATATGACGAGGGGGGCGAGGTGGTTACGGAGCACATGGGACAGATCTCAATGATTGTGCCAGCTGCATGGGGAGCATGATCCCCATGGGTCCCATTCACAGAAACCGTTACCGCCTGGAAGCCTTTGGAAGCATGGGAGCTTGCAGTGAACCGAGGCTCCGAAGTGGATAACAGCCGAAGCCCGGGCAACGACCGAGATGCATCCCGAAGAGAGCTAGTCAGAAGACCTCGGCCCGTACCCTAGCCGCTGGTTCAGTGTTGGTAGCCCGGTTACCGAGCCGATAACCGAGGGCCCTACAACATCAACCTATTATGTAAAACTTCCATGCCAATGGGCTGAAGATGCCCATTTTGCCGGGGAACTTTCCACTCGAAATTATTCATGCGGAAAACAATTTCAGCAATGATCTGGTCATGGAAGAAACTTTGGAAACGATGCGCGAAAACCTACGATATAGATCTTATCAAGTAATGCAGCAAATTAACAAACAAATAAGAGTTTAAACTAAGAACAAGATAAACGAGCTCGCAAAAGAAGCATAGTGGTTGAGCATTAAGATTTTCCAATCAGTGGCGTAGTTTGCTCAGGTAAGGTATGCCTTGGTAAGAGTATCAGCAAAATCCAATCCTTCAAGCATAATGCAATTCTTCACTGTAACATGGTCATGGTAATGTAGCAGCCATGCCAAACCATGTGATGGCAGTAGATTTCACCTAATAGCATGAAAGGATAGCAAAATAGTTGAATCATGATCAGCATTTTTCCAATCAGTGGCATAGTTTACTCAAAACAATGCTGCAGCATATAGTGACAGCAGAATATAACTACAACTTCAGAATATTTTCAGCAGTAACTTTGTGTTGCAAAAACTGGTTGCAATAAGATCCCTCATATGCCGTAGCAAGCAATAAAGTGTAGAAGTAGCAGCAGAGAAACAGATGTACCCCATAGGCACTAAGATTGTCTAATGGCCGAAGACACCACCCCAAAAGATACGAGACACAACAACAGCCACTCAAGACACCCCCAACTAACCCAAACCAACTACTGTTTACACCCATTTTTGGCCAAAATTAGAAAGAGAATAGAAGAATGGCCTTGGAGGTAGTTTCAGGCCTTGAGAAGCCTTATAAATCGGTCACCTGCAGAATTGGGTCTTTGGAAGAATTTAAAGTGGCAACAATTAGGCCAAATTGAGTTTGGAAGGGCAAGAGAGAGTTTGAAAATTGATTAGGCCGCATTAATATTTGGAGCATGGCCTAATTAGTCAAGGCCCAAATTGATTTTCAGATCTGGGCCCATTTTTAGCCCTTGGCCCAACTAATCAAAGCTCGGACTAGTTTTTCAGGCCTATTTAGCCCAATAAGGCCAAGATTCGTTTTTCAGGTATGGGCCTAGTTTTTCGGATTTATTCAGGCCTGAAAATGAAGAAGTCAAAGAAGGCCATAAGCTGTTTAGTCATGCTTGGGAAGCAAGCTGCTTAATGGTGATTGTAAGCAGCTCAAAGGCCTAGAAGGTTCTCTCTAGCAAGTAGCTCAAAGGCCTAGAAGGTTCTTTCTAGCATGGTGATTGTAAGCAGCTCAAAGGTCTGCAACCATTTTTCTTCAGCAAGAAGCAAGGCTTGGGACACATGGCAGCCATGCATGGAGGCAGCTCATAAGCAGCTTAGGCCTACACAAGCAGCTCAAAGGCCTAGAAGGTTCTCTCTAAAGCAGCTTACAAACTGCTCAACTTGGCTTGGTGACTAAAATTGAAGCAAGTGGGCCCTCAAAAGGGACTCAAGAGCCAATGAAATGGCTGAAAGGCCTAGAAAAATTTCGGCCTTTAACCTTGGTGGGCCCAAGATCTTCTCTCCAGGCATTCAAGCAGCTCAAAAGGCCTGGAGATTCTGCACAGCCAAAATTCCTTTTGCCCTTTTACAAATTTTTACGCAGAAAAGAGAGTTTTTTCAGGCCTTTTAAGCCTCAGCTGAATTCTTGGAGTGAGGAGCAAGGCTTGGATAGGTGGCAATCACTCATTGGAGGAAGTAGAAGCAGCTCAAGCCTAAGCCTTTATCAGGAGGACACTTGGCAGCCATGCATGAAGGCCTGTGAAAGCAGCTCAAGCAGCTCAAGGCCTGGAACTTCTGCCTATAAATACCAGAGTTGAAGGCTTTGGCAAGGGTCCACGACCAT
The DNA here is from genome assembly GCA_018127125.1 of Rhododendron griersonianum. Classification (NCBI taxonomy): domain Eukaryota; kingdom Viridiplantae; phylum Streptophyta; class Magnoliopsida; order Ericales; family Ericaceae; genus Rhododendron; species Rhododendron griersonianum. Next base: position 37,498,155 of record CM030788.1, on the reverse strand, counting down.
CAAGCCCATGGCTTAGCCAATTTAAATTTCAATTATCTTTCAACCATTTTTATCTTTCGGTCCCCGACCAACAACCCTAGCGGTTTATCAAATTTATCTTTCAATTATCATTCCCAACAAATGTCTTTATCTTTTAGTCCAATCTAGCCCAGCCTAGATTTTATTTCCTTTGATTTCCTTGTACCAACTTCATTGAACCGTTAATGAAGTTCTTTTAATTTCATCGCACCTTGTTTTCTTTCCTTTCCATTTCTACACGATTAGGAAATTCTAAGTCCTTATCCCGACAAGGCAAAACCACGAACCACATACGGCCTCACCCCTTAGGTCGTACGCAATTGCTCTAGAAGAGGTCAGATCTGAGGCATTCAGGCCTTAGCACGAAATTGGACTGCAATCTAGTCCTGGCACGCTCGCACAAGGCCTAGAACTGCACTACTCGCTGTTCCTAGGCCTGTTTTTAATTTGGAAACAAACAACTACCCAAGTTGCTGCTAGGAAACAATGAGCAGGCTCAACCCCCAGAGTCTCATTTGTTTTTGACCCAAAAAGCAATTCTTTACTTTAGAGTGTCCTCATTTTTTATAATGACCAGATAACTCTCATTATTATGAAGTTTCTGGCTCGTACAGTTTCCTCCAAGTAAAAAACTTATGAGTTCCAGATATTAGAGTAGGTGTGAACATATTATACACTGATTAGGTAAAGTAGCATAGAGTTTAGCTGATTACATGCAGATTTTATACTGCATATGATATTTACAGATGGCAAGGTAGTGTCATTCTAGGAAGCACTAAAAAACAAACCTTGTGCACCAAAAGATACAAGTTTTTAAAGTCTTTAGGAAGCAAATTATCCACACCAAAAGATTTGCTATGAAAGTTTCACTGATCTGAGCTGAGAAGGTTATGCCTTTTTTTTGGATTGGAGATATTTTAATTTCTAGACTCCTCGTAGGGCACTCATTCATACATTTCTCATACTTATCTGACCCAGTGGTTTTGCCCATGTACCAATCTATTCTATGGCTTTCAGCCAAATATTTTCTATGTCATGATACAAAATATGACAATAATTGAATCAATAAACTTAGAGATAAAATGAGTACAAATATAAGAGAATCAAAGAACACTTTTTGTAAAGAGATTTAGCTATGAATGTATTGCACACTACCCGGTACCTCAAATCATGATCATGGCCGTTGAAAACACAAATCAAATCTTGGCACCATGAACTATATATCGAAATTCCATTGTCATCAAACTCCATCTCACCATCAAATCCTTATGGAACCCAAATGATCAATTTTTTTTTTCCAACTCTAAGAGTCCACTGTTTTTTCCCACCTCTCAAACCAATTAGATGAATATATATTTACTAGTATCACTCTCTCGGTAGAACATAGCAAAATAGAACAAGACGACTCTTGCCTCTTGGGTTATATTGGCTTCCTAAAGCATGATGTGTCAATAGTGGACATTAGGTGTCACATGAAGCTAAAACCAAATTACCTAGTCATCAACTTCTCTTTGCCACATCGAACTTATTAATACATACGGTCCAATAGTAGCTCATTCAATCCTAGTAAATTACATCTAATCTTATCTTTTTTTGTTCTCCATAATTCATATATAACTACAAAGCCCCATGCATGCAAGATTTGCCGACACATCTACTATCACTTTTTCTTTTCTTTTTTTTCGAAATGGTAGAAGCACATTTAATTACTATTTAGAAAAATCCGGGTTGGCAAGATTTCAAACGTATAGTTGAAGACACCCACAAACCATATGGATAGTACATGGTATAGTTCAAATACCTGCAGAAAAACAGATAAAAACAGATTACAATGAATTTTCCTCTGTTTGGACATGAATCAGTGACCTCAGAGCTCTTCTATTATGGCTAATCCTTAAGAACCTATACCTAGACCAGCAACAAGGAAGCAATTCTATACAATGCTCAAAACTTTGAATGACACTCACACTCCTACCAAAGAACCAATGTGGTAAGAAATATGCTGGATTTAAATTAGAATTAGAACAACTACCTTGAAATTTTTCATGTAATCACTTTAACAGTTGGGCCACAGCAATCCCTTGACCAATTCCATGTTGAATAGAAAGCAAGTCCTATACCAAAGCAACAATCAGTAAATTCAGAATAAGTTCCTCAGACCAAAGGAAGAAAGAAGTGGTCAACCACGCAATAGTAGAAGTACTCAAAGATGGTTTGTTCATTTGCGATTATAGGTTTCAAACATCTTAGACAGCATGTACGAAAATGGTTTCTCTTCACATGTGATGGTAATTTTTCCTTTTGTCTAGTTGGTCTCTTGCTGAACTTGCAAAAATAAAGAAGGGAGAACTTTGAAGTTAATGGATTTGAAGGCAAATCTTTTCATTGGAAGCCATCTAAAAGAAGCAACTCCAGCAGACATTAATTTTTTTTAAAATTCCAACCCAAATGAGTTCTTTTGAAAGTTAAAGGCGTCTATTTTCATTCCAGAAGTTAGCCCTAAAAATCAGGAACCACGGATCCAAAGGTCAACTAACCCTTGTGCTTAGGAGAACTTCTGGCACATGAAATGGTAATATACATATCTATTCATACCGTATCAAGGTACAATACTGAATCACAATCATTATGGTCATAGTAAAAGGCAACACTCGATGTTTGCAGTCGTAAATTCTTTTTTGTGGCCAAGGAAAAACCATTCAGCCAACCAATTGGGTAGTAAGAGCTATTGATAATTTATCAGTAAACAGGCAGAATGGACATTAGAATCCAAATCTCTTCCACTATATATCAGGATATTTGTGCAATATCCACAAATTACATTAAAATCAAAACATGATCTCTATGTTCCTTTGTCCATAATACTTAGTGAAAACAATGGTTTGGATAGGTGCAGGATGATATGAACTAAGAAAATGCATATATCATATAATTCAGAGGCTGCTAGAGTATTGCCTTTCACCATGCACACAATTCATCCTCATTTTCAACGTTTAAACGAAATTCAGCACTTGCCACTTGGCCTGTATGTAAATAGTTTGAAACATATTTTCCAACTAACCAAACTAAAGTTTTAGGCTTCCGATTCAGCATCAACCATCGAATAGATGGTTCCAGGCTTCCAGCTTCGAAGTATTTGAACAATTTTAACAACTAAACATCAAAAGCAGCTCTTGGAAAAGCTACTTGAGCTCCTAATCATTCAGCAGTCAAAATTCAATTTCAACAAACGATTTTCAGCAACAAATTGATTAATCACTCCTTCCCCCATCTTCTACTCTTTCACATAAAGTTAAAAATGTTGTGATTGGTCTAGATTCTAGAGTTTATTGTTTCTCTTTCTTTGTGGATTAGCAAAAATAATCATCCAAGATTGTAATATATATCTCCAAAAAAAAATAGTTATGCAAAAAATGTATACACTAATATATATGCATCCAAGGATAAGCAAGCAAAATTGTCTCCAATTGAAAAAATGGCATGCCACCTAGTGGCTCTTTTTATATAAGTAGGAAGTAGCAACCAACAGGGGGAATTTTTGCTCAAAGTTTGTAACATGATAATTGATAAAAGCATAAAGAAAAAGAATAGTATTGCAGTAAATAAACTCACTTCTGTCCGGCAGGTCCATATCCCAGTTTCCCAGACTGAGCGTGGCCCGAACTTATGCAGGAATTATCAGCATGAACGAAATGCTACATGCCACCGAAATCCATGCAGCGTATATTCCAGCCACTGTAAAGATGACAAATACAATGTTGCATGCTTCATTGTGCTTGGTTTTAACAAACGTTCCAAATCATAATTATCACTCCCTTGATGTTCTCCTTCAAGAAATGTAGCAGCTAATGAGTTACTGGAAGGAATATACATATTGATAGGAAGTAGAATTACGATGGGAATGAGTGCAGTCTAAAGACTCTAAACCACCTTAACCTTCAAAACATAAAACAGGATATGCAAGTTCATTGAAACAGTAAAATGCAGAAGTACAAATAACATTTGAAAGGGAAAAATAACAAACTTATTCGACTTGATTTAAATGTTTTTTTGAGCGTTCGAATAGGAACTTCATATTGCAAACTTTCTCAAATAAATGAGGCAATCTATTCTCACCCGGTAACAACCTAATATCTTATATTTCCCCATTAATCAACAGAGCGTATACTTAGTTTCAATTACGTACACCATGTTTTATGCCATAAGCACAATTACGCGCCAACAACAAGCAATGATGTGACTCGAAAGGATATAGAACCAGATCCAAAAGAAAATAGAAGCTGCATGTGGGCTCCCGCGTCCGATGCGTTTGAAGAGTCGCCACCCGGATTTTTGAGATGGATGATCCGAGAAACCGAGAGTTGGTTTGAAAGGAAAAGGCTTTTGGTCTAGCGAAAACGTTGAGATTTTGGGTCCGGGAGCCACGTTACGAACGGGGAAAGTTTTGTTGAAAAGCACCCCGCCCGCCCGGCAAAAACCGGTCTCTACTAAGCATTTCAGTTTGGGGATTTAACACCGTTTGAAATTAACTTTAAAAACACATACGGGAAAGGGGAACAAGATGACATATATCACATTGGCGTGCATGTGGTGCTCACTGTACAGAAATGATGGAAGATGATGCGACGAGAATATATGTAAGAAAAGCTCTATAACAAGCTGTCTGGATCGCAATCTTCTGCTACACGGCATACCGGGATATGATACGCGGCCATACGATATGCCGTGCGGGGTTGTGATATGGTCTTCTGACTGTCAATGGTTTTCAGAAAATCGTGCGGCGTACAGAGTACGACGCATGGCGTTACTCCAAAGCACCAGAATACTCACAGCCGTCAGATCATCCCAGAACAGTACCATTCCTCCAAGCCACTAGTAGAAAACCACTTTTAATGCATTCATTTATTCAGAAAGATTGAGAAAGTTCATTCCAAGTAATAAGACATGGCTTGTAGATATGGTCTTGTTCCGAGACTACCATTGATAGATAGAAACAGATCCAACAAGGAACGATCACGATCCAGACAGTCTAGATAAGAAAACAACAGTCAGCTGAAATGCCGCGCGTGTGAGTCCACTACGCCGTGCGACGCATCAAAGCACCGCGTGGCGTAGCTTACCCAGCACAAGGGGCTGTTTTGCTTTGTAAAAATAATTTTTAGATCAGATCTTAACCGAAATGAGTTAAGCCTGACAACAGAAGAGCCCCTCAGGGCCAGGACAGAGCCTAGCCCGAGGAAACTTAGTTTTTACCTTTGATCTCGAGCTTGAATGAGGGTGGATGACGGTGGATGAGCGTCGGCAAGGTTGGTAGAGAAAAGAGAAGTATGGATATGTGTAATAGATGGGTGTATTGGGTAGTTGGGGTCTCAAAGTTAGTAAGGGACTAACTTTAATGGTGAGGAGAAAAATGGAGCAAGAAGCCTAGAGAATGTCTTTTGAAAGCAACATTCTCAAGACTTAGAAGTGGGGAATGGGTGTGAAAGCAAGAAAAGAGAGAAAGGGTATAATAGTAATCAAGGGCCCTTTTCTCTTGAGTGGAGGGGTGTATTTATAAGCAAGAGCCAAGGATTTTGAATTTCAAAAAGTGGAGGTATTTTCTGGGCGGGCCAGAAGTGTATTTTCGGCTGAGCCATTTTGCAGCTGTGGCTCAAATGAGCGTGGCCGACAGCTTTCTGAGCCAGTCAGTACTTTTCATGAAATGCCGTGCGGCTATCCTCGTGATCGCGTGCGGCATAGTAACTTTTGATATGCCGTGCGATGTAGGGGTGTCCCGTGCGGTGTTCCATGTCCAGTCCAGGACTTTTGGGCTTTCTTTGGGTTTTTGGACAAAAGGGTTTATTTGGGCTGAAGGTTTGTTTGGGCTAAAGGATTCCTTCATTCAAGCTCGTAAAGGTACCGCTTCCTTTATTTCATCATCGGGGTGGACAAAGACCCCTCGAGGTTCGGATTGGGGTGTCTACAGTAGTCCCTCTTTAACGTAACTCGGGTACCATTGGTTGGTACGAGTGACGCTTAAAGAGTAGGCATCCCAATCCGTTGCTCTAAAGTCTTTGAACAGAGACAAAATGCTTGAAAATGTGTGTAAAGGATAATGGTGGTTGCGCTCGGGGAGCTGCCTACGTACCCCGTTTGCAGGGATCAGACCAACGTAGTTCAATTGGGACGATGTAAGCAAAACAAGTCCCGGAGGACAACAAGCAAAACCATGCAGTAAACTTCGAGAAGATTGAGTGCTAGTAGAGTGTCGCATGAAAAATTTGAAGCGAGCCTTCGGGAGGCTGAAAGTTTCGAGACGAGTCTTCGGGAGGTTAAAATTTTGAGACGAGCCTTCGGGAGGCTGAAAGTTTAGAGACGAGCCTTCGGGAGGTTAAATATTCGAGACGAACCTTCGAGAGATTAAAAATTTCTTGACGAGCCTTCGGGAGGTTGAAAATTTCGAGACGAGCCTTCGGGAGGCTGAAAGTTTCGAGACGAGCCTTCGGGAGGCTAAAAATTTCGAGACGAGCCTTCGGGAGGCTGAAAATTCGAGACGAGCCTTCGGGAGGCTAAAAGTTTCGAGACGAGCCTTCGGGAGGCTAAAAGTTTCGAGACAAGCCTTCGGGAGGCTGAAAAGTTTTGAGACGAGCCTTCGGGAGGCTGAAAAGTTTCGAGACGAGCCTTCGGGAGGTTGAAAAGTTTCGAGACGAGACTTCGGGAGTCTAAAAATTCGAGATGAGCGAGAAATTTAAGGCGAGGATATTGTGAGTCGATACTAGAAATATTTTGGCGGTGAAAGAATGACAGCGGGTTGCGGAGGACGAATACTGCGAGAAGTGCGAATACGGCGAGTCCTCGAGGGACGAGAAATTTCACGAGTCCCGCGGGACGAGAATTAAGCAACTTTTAAACCAAGGCACATCATTCAAAGAGATTCTGGATTAACAACGACTGGGATATTCGACTTCCAAGAAGATTTTGGTGGCTGAGGTGATCAATTCCCGAGGAAACTGGATTTAAATCCTCTGGCCTTAAAATGTCGTGCGGTCGACCAAAAAGCCGCGCGGTATTTCATTTTCCATGCAACTCTTCGGTTTCTGAGAACAGTCGGCTGATTCAAGGGCGCCTATTAATGCAGGCGTGCCCTTTCGACGGTTGTAACTTCTTTTAAAAGGATGGTGGTGTTTCATTCTATGCACCACTAAGAAAATCTCTCAAGCCTCTCTATATTCTTGCAAGACAGGTTGTTTTCAAGACTCGAGCATGGCAGACAGCGACTTGACAGCACGAGAGGCTTCTCTGGAGGCAGAGATGGGTTTTTATCACGAAGAGATCGAGCAACTGAATCATCAAATCGCGAGGCTCATATCAACGATCCGTACCCTTCGTCGTGCCGTCTCCAACCTTCAGGATTTTACTTTTGACCAAATGGACGACAAGCACGACCCAGAGTACGCGCCAGGGCGTGACTCAGACGAGACCACGGAGGACTCGGAGGGGAATCCAAACGGTTCGGATGACCGTTCGGGCAAAGGGGACGGCGCTTCTGGTGGGGGAAGCGACTGAGGATGAGGAAGAAGAAGAAGGGAGAAGAAAGAGGCAGTAGGATCTTTTCTGTTTTTCTTTTGTTTTCTTTCTTCTTCTTTTTTTTTTTTTTTGAATGTAATGAAGATCCCGAGGGTCACCTCGGGTTTTATGAAATGAAAAGTCCTCTTTCTTACTACTGTCTGTTATTTGCTTTCTCTATTTACGAACAAACCCGGATGAATACAAGCGTCATTACCTCGATCGTCAGGAACTGCTTTCAGAATTCAAACTGTCGAAATAACCCATTATGCCGCGTGTGGCATGTGAAATGCCGTGCGTCGTGGCAACTCGATGAATTTCATGCATTCAATATATTATGCCGTGCGCTCATTCCAATACGCCGTGCGGCACATCTGACTTCAAACCCGGTCCAATTTAATTCCAGACGAACCGGTTCGAGAGGGGTATATACGGGCAAGGCGTATACGATACGCCCCACCGTTCAAAATTCCCTCCTCTCTCTCGATTGCTCTCTCTCTCTCGACTACTCTATCTCTCTCTGCTCCCTCTCTCTCGCATCTCTCTCTGCTCTCTCGTCTCTCTCTCTCTCTCATCTGTGTAGACACCCCAATTTGAACTTGTCGAATTTCCTTAATTTGTGGCCCGGAGGCTCCCCGATGATGAATTTGGATCGAAACAAGCCTCGTACCGATTGAAGCTTTGCTCCTTGAAGGATTTGAAATGGGTAATAAAAAATGGTCGAAATCATTTCCAAGCGCTTGAGAGCAGTCCCAAGCGCTCCAAACCATTTTCCAAAACCTTTGGCCTGGCTAACTCCCGAGCGCTCGAGACTGATGTGTTGCCCAATGGATGGCAGGGCTCCCCCACTATCCATGCAATCCATCATTGCAGTCACCTTCAGCTAGCTGAGAGTTAAGTCAAGCACTCAACCTCAGAAGGAGTCAGAGCCAGAAGATTTTCCCCCCAACCAAATGTTTTATTTCAAATTCATTTCATGTTGCAAACTATAGGTTATCTTGGCCTATATAAATGCCTGACTTCAGCTAAGAAAAGGGGCTTGGAGACCACAAAAATTCCCTCTCTCTAGAACCATTCTCCTCTCTCTCTTGCTCAAGGCAAAGGTTTTCCAAACTCAAACTCACTTTTCAAACTTCAAAAGCTTTCAAAAATCATAAAGGAAAATGCAGGAAATCCAGAACACTCCAAGCTTCTGATTTCTTGTGTTCTTCTCTCTTCATCCACATTTCAAAGCTATTCAAAGAGCAAAGTTCCAACAAAAGGTAGAGATCTTTACCTTTGATCAAACAAGGAGGCTGTTCTTCCCTTCTGAGGGGGGTCTCTCAGCCTGACCCAGTCTTCAATATTGGGTGCATGGTTGGGAGACCTTAGTGTAAAAACAAGAGCAATGGGGTACAAAAAATGTTTTATGAAAACCCTTACTGGAAACACTCTCGAGCGCTCGAGAGTGCTCCCGAGCGCTCGGGACTGTTCCCAGTTTCATGCATGGTTCTTTGTCATACAGTAGGCTGGGAATGAGGTGCACTCTTAAAAGAAGTGGTTTCATTCTGGCATGCATGCACAGAAAATCATTTTCCCCCAAAACAGAAGCATTTCTTACAAGTTTTCATGTAAAATAAGGTTTTTCCAAAGTTAAAAGATGATTTCCTCTTGGGAAATATCAAAACAAGGGTGTTTGCATGTCGAGTCAGTATCATTTCCTGTTTGAAGCAAAGCTGACATGCATCACACTCCCAAGCGCTCTGGACCATTCCCGAGCGCTCGGGAGTGCATGTATGCCATTGCATTCCATTTTCCCAGTCTGCTGTGTTCTCTGATTTCTGCATGCATAAGTGTAGCCATTTGCTCTTTAAAAGTTGTAGATCTAATCTTGTCAAGGCAGGGATGTATGATCTGAAAGATTGAAGGCTTAGCTCAGTCTTTCAAGTCCTCTACTGAGCTAGTAGTGTACTTAATAACATTTCAGTTCCCATTTTAGCATTATATTCTGTCTGTGCTAACAAAGTTTTGCAGGTTGAGAGTGTCAGCACTCCCAAGCGCTCGGGACCACTCCCGAGCGCTCGAGAGTGAATACAGTAACAGGGCTACATTTTCAGTTATCTTGTATTTTGCATGGCCATTTCACCCTCTACTGTACACATGCACCAGTATACACCTCTTATTTGGTATAACTGTGGATATCTGCTAGATGTTAAATGAAACAAAATCCCTTTTAAAAATCCCACAAACGTTTAGTAGAGACCGATTTCGAATCAGGCGAGGGGGGTGCCGTAAAACTCTTCCCCCCTCGTAACAATATGGCTTCCGAACCCTCAAATGATCTCTGGTTTTCAATTCAAATCGACCATTTTCGAACAAAACGGTTTCTCGGGTGATATACCATAAATCCGGGTGGTGACTCTTCAAAACATTTTTCGAATCGATTTCAAAAGCTCGAGGCGCGCGATTTTCCAATTGGGCCGCCCCGATCTCACCCGGGGCTGTGGTAGCCCACAGTGGCGACTCTGCTAGGGACGTTTAATTGATACTTGAGAAAAAGTTGGTATGTTGATAAAACAGCCCGCTTTCCTTGAATATCAATTAAACTTGTGAGCCAGGCTTGAAAAACGTTTGTGGGATTTTCAAAAGGGATTTTGTTTCATTGTCTATTTCTTGTGTATATATCTTGTGCAACCCCGCTGTTGTGTTTCGGCAATCCTACCCGGCTTGCCGGTGATAGGGAATCCCGGAATGCTCAGCAACCCTCGATCGTGATGAGTCATCCCTACCGTTTGAACCATTATTTGGTGTACGCTCAATAGTGGGAGGTATACTTTGACTCTAGTCCGGGGAACCCTCTTCAAGCCAAAACCGGCCTTTATACATGTGTAAAAAGCAATAGGACATTCCAAACTAGGATAGGGACCCGCAGGGTAGGATTATGTGCTATATCCTGCCTACATGTTATTGCTTTCTGCACCTCACCATGCATCTCATGTCATGCCGTCTGTTCAATTTCAAGCGTTGTGTTTTCTTAGACTCGCTTGCGCGGTCCGTAGAAGGTTGCCAAGGCCCGATGATGAGTCGTGCACCCCGGTGTATGTTATCGAAACTACATGAGTCCTTAGAACAATGAGACTTTGGGAAATCAGAATATACTAAGTCCTTGACTAACGCCTAATCGAAGATTCAACTGAGAATAAGGAATAACAAGGAAACGACGCCGTGATGCCACTTTACTTACACCACTCTGGCTAATGGCACCGTGTCACTGACACCACTCTGGTTGGGGTATCACATCGTCTATACTAAGTTATTCCAAGTTCAAAATTGAAACTTCGAACGAGGACTAGTTGAATACTTAGTTCATTTTGACATCTCTTAGAATTTGTCATTCTAATCAAAGGATACACCCTAAAAGAGATTCTGAGGAATGAGGCAACCTTCGAAGGACCGTGACCTTATCCCCCTTGCACATCGCACCTTGCATCTTATGCCGACCGTTCGCTTTCGTGTCGCGTATAGAACTCTTAGACTCGCTCGCGCGGCTTGGATTGTTTGGACCGATGAAGAGTCGTGCTTTTTAAAGGCACGTTGTGGAGATTAATTAGTCCTTGGAATGACGAGGTTTTGGGGATATCAAAATTCGTTAAGTCTTCTACACATTTCTCAATCATGGATTCAATGAAAATTAACGAAACAATTAGGCTACAATGTCGTGATACCCACGCCACCCAGGTTATAGTGCGAAGTCACTTACACCGCTTAGGCTAATGGCGCCATGCCACTTACGCCGCTTCGGTTACGGTATCATGTCATTTACGCTAAACAGTTTTTGAAACCAGAACAGAAACTTCGGGGGAAAATGTTAAAGACTTAATTCGTCTTGATATCTCCCAAATCTCGTCATTCCTAATCAAAGGATACACATTCAAAAGAATCTCTGAGGACTAAGGCAATCCTTCGGAGGATGTCATTTCTTGAGTCAGGGTCTAGGAGACCATAAATCCATGGAGTTTGGGATAACTCCGGTGTTCGCCGTGCCCGAACGGCTCCCTCTAGTTTAATCTAGCCTTAAGTACATTTTCCAATAGTCTTATTGCTCTGTCTCGGATGGTCTTAGATAAGGAGATTGGCTCTGATTCCCAACGTGAGGAATTTAACCTGCCTAACAGCGACCTATCCGTGACTGTTGGAACTATTCGTGAAGTTTGATCCTTTGAGTCGACGATGACAACATGTGAATAACAATTCTTTTACATTTTTTTCAATAAACCACAATAGGGGCATATTCTGAGTTCACTTTTTACTTTACTGTCAGCACTGGGCCACCCATCCTACACAAAGCCATACCACCTTCTTCAACTACCTCAAAATGACAGGGCAAACAGAGCTGGTTGAGTTGAAAAAGGCTGTAGAGGAAATGAATCAGAAAATGGATGAGCAGACGGCTCTATTGCAAGGGCTGATTGACATTTTCACCTCCGCCATGTCGAATCCACATCTGGGACTGAATGCTGGTAAGGCCAGGATCAAAGAAACTCCACAAACCTACCACCCTCCAACCGTCGGAATCAAGCCACGCTCAGAAGTGAAGCTCTCTCACATGCTCAAAGACTTGGTCGAATTCCATTTCGCCAAGAATCGCTCAAAGGAAGGTACTAGATCCTTGCCTAAAAATAGTGCTAAAAGGCAGGATGTGCACAACCCCAAAGGCAAGAGAGCATCATGCAGTGTCGAAGCAAGCAGTGTCTTCGCCAAAGGCCCACTTGGCACCACTATGAACCCTCAACCCAGCGGCAAAGTCCCACCAAGGTTCCTCTCCCGCTTTCCTGTCCCTTTGTCTTTGGTTTATGAGAGACTCCTCGAAGCCGGTCTCATCCAGCCGCTCCCTCCAACTCCCCTGCCTTTGAAGCTCTCGTTGTCCCACAACCCAGATGCCTATTGTACCTATCACCAATGTACCGGCCATTCCACTAATAGCTGCTTCCGTCTCCGCCACAAAATCCAAGATCTCATAGATGATGGAACCATCTCACCTCCACTTCCAAACCCAAGTTCTGCTGTGGGAAACTATCCTCTGACCTTTGAGGAGTTCAAGGTTGGCCAGGTCAACGACTCGATGGGACATGGTTCCTTTGGACGACTTCTGAGCAACCAAACCGTCAACAGCAATGGCATCAAAATCCATCCCCTCCAGTGCATTATCGACAATTGGCTGCCAGAGCCCGTTGTTCCAACCCCTAATATGCTCAGCGCATTAACGATAAGCTCCAAGCCGACACAGAATCTGAGGGTGGATCAAAATCCGAATGATGCCTGAGATTAGTGTGAAAGGACTGGAACCATCCCAATGCCAGACCTCAGATCTGAAAAAAAATGGTGAATGCAGTGCAGCCAATCCATGGATGGAATTTCTCGCGAGTTTGGAAAGCTTTTAAGTTTCGAGTCAAGTCTTTGTCTTTCAATTTCGAGTCAGTTTGTACTTTGGGTCTTTCATGCTTTCATGTCTGTATGTTTTCAAATTCAAGTTTGTAGTCAAAAAAAAAAAAAAAAAAAAAAAAAAACCAAAAAGAGAGTCAATTTCGTAGGCCTGAACTACGTTATGACTTGATTCCTTTGCAAGAAGGATACGTAGACAGCCTCATCCTGAGGCCCGGTCATGTTCATTCGAGTCGATCCCAAAATTTGGCCACGATCTTTCGAGCCAATCCTTCGTCGGTTTGTCCCGTCTTTCGAAATCAATCTCAAGCTTGTGTCGAAATTGTGATAATAAACTCGTGTTTTGTGATAATCCCTTAACTTGAAAATTGTTTTTCACCATCAATTGAGGAATCAAGACACGAGATACTTTGCCCTTGCAAGAAGGAGAATTTCATGAGACCACTCCCTGTCGCTGTCAAGAAGCAACGCCCTGGCTCGAGAAAAAGCTCGCTAGATCAAAACATCAAAACATGATCTAGGCAAAAGTTAGAGCACACAAATCTCTTAACTTGCATCTAGGATCCAATTATCAAGTTGTGCAATTCAAAATGAAGAAAGGCATTCTTTCCTTTTTATCAAACGCTTGAAGATATATATCCATTGATAACCCCTTTGAGCTTAAATTGATTTCTTTGAAAAAAACCCAGCTAGGCAGCTATCCCCCACACTGGGGTGAAATGAGGAGGACAAATGGGCCAAACACCTGGTTATCATCGGCGCATCAGAATTCAAAGTGCAAAAGTGCCAAATACATGGGCGCAATGAGATGCAAAACATCGAAGAAAAATCAGAGAAAGCTCAGAATCAACGAAAGTGCTAAACACATTGGCACAACAAAAGGCAAAGCAAATCAAGTGAAAGAAGGCGCCCATCAAAAGCAAAAAGGGCATAAAAATATTCAAGATGGCTGCTAGCTCTCGAAACCCAAGGAAAATGAAAATTTTTGGGCCGATTATCCTTTCTTTGTTAAGCCAAACCTTGGCCACGTTACAACCCGATTAAAGTCCTTTCAGATTGAAAAACACAACTTGATAACAAAAATCCTGGACAATAGGAGAAAACAAGAAGGAGCGCCAAGGCATTTTGTGAATCTTGCAAAATTTCAACCTGGGGCATGGTTCTTGGTAAAATCCTCGTGTTTTGATAAAGCAAGATCAATTTCAAAGCCCCGAATGGGAAAATCATCGAAACTTGATTTTATCATGACAATTTCAAACACCAAATCCTCAAGTAACCAAGCTCCTCGTCCAGTCAAATCAAACTCCTCATCCAGTTTGGTTCATCATTGAGTCAGTCCTCGGATAAAGGGTCTTTCTTGTCCTTCGAGTCATCTGGGCCTTGTCCAAATTCACACAAGGTCATTGAGGCCGCAACTCGTGAGAAAAACTCCAGTACATGGAAGAACCCGCACTTGTGCTCATGACAAAATGGGTTGCCAAAACTATCAGTGGAATTAAGGAAAAGAATCAGAGCTAAGATCTGTCACTCACTGGGGCACATCAGCCCAATGCCATCAATCACTGCAAGCGTACAGCCAACATCAAGACTAGGGCATGCATGCTTAAAACTCAAGCCCTGATCAAAGTCAACCTCAAACCAACTCCAGCGCGAGCCCTGGCTCTAGCTCAAACCCAATTTCCATCCAAAGACAAATTCTAGCCCAAATCCCGAGGTCCTGAAGGTACCAGCCCGCTGGCCAAAAATAGTAAAGCAGAAAGGTTACTCAGACATGTCCTTTGTTTTTCAAAAAAAATAAAAAATATCATCGTTGTTGTCAAACGTCGAAACGCGGGTCTCGCTTTCTAGTCTCGACCTCTTATGGTCACCTTCATCTAGCATATTTAGCAACATGCCTGCTTGACGTGCTGCCAAAGATCTGGCATCGTCCTCCGGGGCGTCTTTCAACCAAATTCCGCCATAGATTTGGCATCGTCCTCTGGGACGTCATTCAACCATTCGCCGCCATAGATTTGGCATTGTCCTGAGGGACGCCCTTTAATCATCTCCTGCCATAGATTCGGCATTGTCCTGTGGGACACCTTTCAACCAACAGGGGACTGTAGACAGCAGAAGTCCCGAGCGCTCGGGAGTGATGTCCCAAGCGCTCGAGACCACTCTCGAGCGCTCGAGAGTTCTACTGTTTTGCAGCAGGTTCTGATCCCAGCTTTCCAGCCTCAATTCAACATTGCAAATGCAAGGAGCTCAGGTCATAAGGTCCTCAGCATGTACCTAGAGAATACAGCGGTTTCTGTTATCAATTTTCTCTGGTGTTCGTCCGTTTTCCTCAAAAATACCAAAGTTTCCATGATTTTCGTTCAGCAAATATGTCAAATTCCACGTTAAGCGTATTTGATTGAGTCCAGCAATGCGTATAAGTCACATTGTGCATTTGTGACTGTGTGGCATGATCGAACGCGCGTTAACGCTCTTAGTTCAAGTTTTCGTCGTTCAATTGTCCAAAAATCATCATTTTCAAAGCGTAAGTGAGGGTCGATCTTTGTGACAAGGGTGTTTTTGTAATTCTAGCGGTCCTCGCAGGTCATAGCACTCATTGTCAACTACGCAGTGCACTCGGTTACGTTCAAAAGCCCTTAGTCTAAGTTTCACGTACGGTCAAAATCTCTAAAGTTTGCTATCGTGCGCCAATGTCGAATTCTCGTTCTTACTTTGAGAGTATCGGTTGAAATTCACGTGCTCTTTACTTTCTTGCAAGCTAGACGAGTATATTTCATAAAATACAATTCTTAAAGGAAATGCGAACGAATGCAAAAGAACGAAGTGCAAATTTTCATAAATGAAATACGGTATTTACAATGAGTAAGGAAGGAAGTACAAAAGCTGGGGCAAACACACGCCCAATCCTGACTACCGGGGCACGCAGGCCCAAACAAAATCAAGGCACACAGGCCTAAAAGCTATAACTACCTTGGCACACTAGCCCATGTACAAGAAAGCTAGCAAAGCAAAAGCCTAAGACTCAGACGCGACGAGTCCTCTTCTGCTGGTGGCCCTCGGGCTCTGTGCTCTCACTCTCGCCACCGTCATCACCGTCGTCTGCGCTAGGAGAACCGGAAGCAGTCTCCGAGTCTGTCGACCCTAAGACACGTGACTTGGAGGACTACTCTGTCTCATCCTCCTCCTCTGACTCCACGCGAGCGAGTCTCTGCTGGGACGCCGCCCTAGGTAAAACCTTGAACTGTCTAGCCTCCGCAGCGGGCCGCGACACTCCCTGTGTCCCTCGTCCCCGTGTGCTGGCGGAAGCTGGAGAGCTCGTGGTAGCCTGAGGTCGTGCCCTAGCCGAACGTCGTGGCTGCACTTGCATATCACAAGCATGCGATCATTCTATGCATATTTCAAAATTCAATTGATACATTAAAAATTCTATACCATGCATTGTCATACCTGTGGAGCGACGGGAGGAACAGGCTCAGGGACAGGTCTGGTTTGCAAGACCCTCCCTCTAGCACAACCCTTCAGCAAGTGGCGCATCCCCACCATCAGCATTATGGCCGTCTCAGTCCACTCTCGCGGTACCTGTAATGTTCAAGTATCAGAAAATGTGCAAGTAGTAATTATCATTCAAAGCATAAGAAGTTCGAATTCGTTTATACCTGAGTAGGAAGCCGCATCGGCAGCTGCGGAAGGCGTGGGACGTCTATCACCGCCCGTGCCCCTGAAGGGTCTGTCACCCCTATCGTCCACTCCAGCGTAGGTAGCGCTGTCGAAGTCGAAGCCTTTGCTGTCTCTCGCGCCCCCGTGTCACTCTCTCCTCTGTCAGGTGGGCTGCCACCTCGACCGCCTGTAGGCTGCCTACCACCTCGACCACTACCACGTGCGGACCGGCCGCCACGGCCTCGCACCCCAGCCTCTCCTCTAGCACCAGGGCCTCGCCCTCCCTCAGCTACCCTCCTCTCTAACTCAGCCTCCACCCCTAGGCTCGTGGCCAAGTACTGACCCACGTAAGCTGTGTAGTCCAGACTGCGCCGTAGGTGCCGCTCCAAGTCTGTGTCAGGCACTGTGTACAGCTCCAGCTCCGCACGAGTGTACGTCTCAGTCCTCTGCACGCGTGGAGGGAGCAGCCCGGGCACTACGAACGCTGGAACACCGAGCGACTGTCGAGTCACCCGATCCCCCAGGTACCACTGCCAACCCAGTGGGCACTCCAGCAGCACCCTGCTCCTCGTCACCTCGCGACTCCTCGGAAGGAAGTCGGCCTCCACCCTCGACCAACGATCCTAGTGCACCTGCATTTCAAATTTTTGAAACATCAATAAAAGCATACGTCGAATGCGGAAAAGAGAAATGGAATAGGAGCAAATCATACCGCGACTCCAGTCAGGGTATCTAACCAGCGTCTGAAGGTCATCACCTCCCCTCTCCTCTCCTTCGTCCTCCTATAAGCCTTGCTCCACGCAAGCCCGCGAGGAAGCAAACCAGGATCTCGGCACGTGTTCTCAGGCGGGAACATCCCGAGAACCTCGTAAGCCCAAAGCTGCAAATTGTCAAGTTCAAGTCAATTCGATTTCAAGCATCATTTCAAATCAATAAGCAGTCGATAGTAATGTTAAAGCAGTAATTTGAACCATACCTCGACGATCCTCCAGTAGCCTCCCACTGTGTTGCCCACTCCGCGTGAGGTAGCCCCTAGAAAGCAGTAGAGGGTGCACAAGGCGCCCCCTCCCCAGTCGAACCGTCCTGCGGTCCTCAGGTCAACCAGGCCTGCCAGGTAGCAGAGGTGCACTCGCGACCACCTAGTCGGGTACAGAGAAGCCTCGAAAAGGTAGAACAGGTACTCCTGGGCCATCCTCGCCGCCTCCTCGTCGTCTGCGGGCTCATGGTCCCAGTACTCCACGAACTGCCCGTACGCCGCCATCCCTCTGCTGTGCTGTGGGACCCGCCCGAGGAACCACCGCAGAGCCGCCTCGTCTAGCACCAAGCTCGAGTCGTAGGGGATCGGCTCTCCTCCCACTCTCAGCCCCGTGATCGCTGCGAAGTCCAGCGGTGTCAGCGTCATCTCCCCGAACCGGAGGTGGAAGGTGTTCATGGTATCCCACCACCTCTTGGTCAGCGCCGTAAGCACAGAGCGGTCCACCCTCACCGCCGTCATCAGCTGGATGAACGGCCCAAAACCTGCCGCCACCACCAACTCTCGTACTCTCGCGGGCAGCCCCTTGAAGTACTTCAGCGAGCTAGCTGAGCCTCCGTGGCCATACACGTCCGTCGTGCGCTGTTTCAACAGAGCAAAGAAATAGCATTTCAATCAATATAGCAATTTGCAAAACAAGTCGAGCGTCGAATTCAAAAGGTTCAAATTGTCAAAAACTTACCGTGGTCCAACCCGTAGAGATGTGCGAGTCGCGGTCTCGGAGGAGCAAGTCCTCTGGGTAGTCAACTCGAAGAAGTGAACCCGCGGAGCGTAGGTTGCAATCTCGAACCTAGGCCGTTCTCCTCCCAAATAGGCCTTCGCCTCGTCAACTGCGGTCACCCGCGCCTCAGCCGCCGCCTCCGGCTCCGGCTTCTCTACCTCCATCTCCTCTACCTCATCCTCCTCGACCCCATTTCCCCCCGTGTCCGACGCTCCTGCGCCTCTCAGTATAGCTCCCAATAAGAGCGCCGCAGCCCGCTCCTCCGGGGTCCCAGCGTCCCTTAACACAGCCGCGACCCCCGGGTCGAGGCCAAGCGCGTCTAGTATATCCCGCGGCTCCGCGGAGTCCAGGAAGTCACCCTCCTCGAAAGGAAAGTGGTGTGAGGTCCCGATCCTGCTATCCTCCCTCCTCGGTAGCGCCGCCGTCAACCTCAAAGCGGGAGTGGCCGTGACGCGACCACCCACCACCGCCTCGTCAACCTGTCCCTCGTCGCGGGCCCGATCCCCGGCCGCGAACAACTCCTCCACAGTAGGAGTGGGAGGAGTGCTTGAGGCACCTCCGCTGCTGCCCCCAGCACCCGCTCCACTGCCCGTGACTTCCCCACCACTCGTCACCCGGCTGCCGTCGCCTCCCTGCGCAACCGTACCATCACCACCCTCCCTCATTTCCGTCGTGGCAGCCACGGCTGCGTCATCAGCCGCACCACCGTGGGCTTGGCCCACCGTCGCCCCCCTTTCCTCTACTGCTGCCGTAGGGTCACCTACTCCACCACCTGTTTCGCCCATCGCCGCCGCGGCGACTGCAGCCGCCGCTACGCCGTCGCCAGGTGTAGCAGCACCCCCGCGGGCCTCGCCCACCGTCGTTCTCTCCTCGGCGTTGGCCATTGCCCTTCCTCCTTCTTTCTCTAGCTTTTTCTTCCCCCTGATTCGAGCTTCCTGGCACACAATCGCCCACTGGAAGATCGAAGAGATCTCGAGGTCTCGGAATCGGTCCGTGGCTTTTCAGGAGAGAGAGAGGCGTTTTTCGAGAGAGAGAGATCATGAGAGAGATTCTGGGAAGTGAGAGAGAGAGAGTTCGTCGAGAGTTGATGAGAGAGTTCAGAACTATTGACTGTCTGGTTCTCGAGCGCTCGAGATTGGGTTTTGAACCCCAGATCTGGAAAAGGAAGACGAAGGAGTGGCGGGCCCCAGTCGCGGTCCTGAGCGCTCGACACCACTCCCGAGCGCTCGGGAGTGGTCCCAAGCGCTCCACTCTGTTTAGGTCGCTGTGCCGAAATCTTCAGTCCCCCGTTTATTTCACATTCTGTCAAAAATTGCAATGTCGAGGCTTTTTACAAAATCAATCTAAGTCCTAATTTTTGTTCGTATCATACAAAGCAATTGATCATGAACTTCTTTCGGTAATCCACAATTGGTTCACGCTTGAAAATTGATACTTTATGTCAAAATCGTCTAATCATTTCATTCGCAGAAGGTTTTAGCCTTGTGTTGTCCGCCAAACAGAGCAACAAGTGGATTTGTCCCGAAGCCTTGTATTGTCCGCCAAACAGAGCAACAGGTGGATTTGTCCCGAAAGCCTTGTGTTGTCCGCCAAACAGAGAAACAGGTGGATTTGTCCCGAAAAGCTGTGTGTTGTCCGCCAAGCAGAGCAACAGGTGGATTTGTCCCAAAAAGCCATGTGTTGTCCGTCAAACAGAGCAACAGGTGGATTTGTCCCGAAGCCTTGTATTGTCCGCCAAACAGAGCAACAGGTGGATTTGTCTAGAAGCCTTGTATTGTCCGCCAAACAGAGCAACAGGTGGATTTGTCCCGAAAGCCGTGTGTTGTCCGCTAAACAGAGCAACAGGTGGATTTGTCCCGAAGCCTTGTATTGTCCACCAAACAGAGCAACATGTGGATTTGTCCCGAAGCCTTGTATTGTCCGCCAAACAGAGCAACAGGTGGATTTGTCCAGAAGCCTTGTATTGTCCGCCAAACAGAGCAACAGGTGGATTTGTCCCGAAAGCCGTGTGTTGTCCGCCAAACAGAGCAACAGGTGGATTTGTCCCGAAGCCGTGTGTTGTCCACCAAACAGAGCAACAGGTGGATTTGTCCAGAAGCTGTGTGTTGTCCGCCAAACAGAGCAACAGGTGGATTTGTCCAGAAGCCTTGTGTTGTCTGCCAAACAGAGCAACAGGTGGATTTCCCCAGAAGCCTTGTGGTGTCCGCCAAACAGAGCAGCAGGTGGATTCCCCATACGAGTATTTGCATTTATCTTGCTTGTCCGCCAAACAGAGTAACAGGTGGACTCTTCATGCATTTATCTTACCAATGTCTTGTCGATGCTTTCTTTCTCGTGCATGCATTACACGTGTTTGCATTTGCCCCAAAGAACTATGTTGGTCTGATCCCTGCAGAAAAGGGTACGTAGGCAGTCTGAAAAGACGCGACCGCATGCATCAAATGTTGGTGTCTTCACTTGCATTTGTGTTTTGAATTGAGGATTTGATCTGGCTCGAATTGGGCTGTCTTAATCTTTGGACACCACTCGCATCCAGACATGATGTCGAGCGTCGCCCAAAGAGGGGCAACTGTAGACACCCCAATTTGAACTTGTCGAATTTCCTTAATTTGTGGTCCGGAGGCTCCCTGATGATGAATTTGGATCGAAACAAGCCTCGTACCGATTGAAGATTTGCTCCTTGAAGGATTTGAAATGGGTAATAAAAAATGGTCAAAATCATTTTCAAGCTCTTGGGAGCAGTCCCAAGCGCTCCAAACCATTTTCCAAAACCTTTGGCCTGGCTAACTCCCGAGCGCTCGAGACTGATGTGTTGCCCAATGGATGGCAGGGCTCCCCCACTATCCATGCAATCCATCATTGCAGTCACCTTCAACTGGCTGAGAGTTAAGTCAAGCACTCAACCTCAGAAGGAGTCTGAGCCAGAAGATTTTCCCCCCAACCAAATGTTTTATTTCAAATTCATTTCATGTTGCAAACTATAGGTTATCTTGGCCTATATAAATGCCTGACTTCAGCTGAGAAAAAGGGGCTTGGAGACCACAAAAATTCCCTCTCTCTAGAACCACTCTCCTCTCTCTCTTGCTCAAGGCAAAGGTTTTCCAAACTCAAACTCACTTTTCAAACTTCAAAAGCTTTCAAAAATCATAAAGGAAAATGCAGGAAATCCAGAACACTCCAAGCTTCTGATTTCTTGTGTTCTTCTCTCTTCATCCACATTTCAAAGCTATTCAAAGAGCAAAGTTCCAACAAAAGGTAGAGATCTTTACCTTTGATCAAACAAGGAGGCTGTTCTTCCCTTCTGAGGGGGGTCTCTCAGCCTGACCCAGTCTTCAATACTGGGTGCATGGTTGGGAGACCTTAGTGTAAAAACAAGAGCAATGGGGTACAAAAAACATTTTTATCAAAACCCTTACTGGAAACACTCGAGAGCGCTCGAGAGTGCTCCCGAGCGCTCGGGACTGTTCCCAGTTTCATGCATGGTTCTTTGTCATACAGTAGGCTGGGAATGAGGTGCACTCTTAAAAGAAGTGGTTTCATTCTGGCATGCATGCACAGAAAATCATTTTCCCCCAAAACAGAAGCATTTCTTACAAGTTTTCATGTAAAATAAGGTTTTTCCAAAGTTAAAAGATGATTTCCTCTTGGGAAATATCAAAACAAGGGTGTTTGGATGTCGAGTCAGTATCATTTCCTGTTTGAAGCAAAGCTGACATGCATCACACTCCCAAGCGCTCTGGACCATTCCCGAGCGCTCGGGAGTGCATGCATGCCATTGCATTCCATTTTCCCAGTCTGCTGTGTTCTCTGATTTCTGCATGCATAAGTGTAGCCATTT
This sequence comes from Rhododendron griersonianum, assembly GCA_018127125.1. NCBI lineage: Eukaryota > Viridiplantae > Streptophyta > Magnoliopsida > Ericales > Ericaceae > Rhododendron > Rhododendron griersonianum. The sequence continues at coordinate 37,475,925 of CM030788.1, read as the reverse complement.
GCTCTTTAAAAGTTGTAGATCTAATCTTGTCAAGGCAGGGATGCATGATCTGAAAGATTGAAGGCTTAGCTCAGTCTTTCAAGTCCTCTACTGAGCTAGTAGTGTACTTAATAACATTTCAGTTCCCATTTTAGCATTATATTCTGTCTGCGCTAACAAAGTTTTGCAGGTTGAGAGTGTCAGCACTCCCAAGCGCTCGGGACCACTCCCGAGCGCTCGAGAGTGAATACAGTAACAGGGCTACATTTTCAGTTATCTTGTATTTTGCAAGGCCATTTCACCCTCTACTGTACATTGTGGGCAGCATGCCTTGGAAATTCCGATTTCCAAAATGCAAAGGGCCCGGATCGAGGGAGCTCGAGCGCAGGTGGCAAGCGCTCAAAAATACAGAGTCGCCACTTGAGTTTTGAAGGTCCGACACTCAAGGAACCGTATTTCGAAGCACCTGCCGCGCTGTTCTTTTGAAAAAAATGAAGGAAACCAGTCCGTCATAACCATATCTGGGTTCGGGAGCCAGGTTACGAGAGGGGAAGGGTTTTAAGGCACCCCTCTCGCCCAATCCGGAGATCGGTCTCTACTTAGGCATTTTTATGAAAATATTTGTGATTCTTCTTCTATTAATCAATTTTAGCCAATTAGGGCGGGGGAACAGTTAATCGGGGATTAAAACTGTAACATGTTTACAGGATGTGACTGATATAGCATGGATGAGCAGTTAGTATAGGATGAGAACAGACTGCTGTGGGAATTTAAACAGACTGGAAAGCTCCTATTTTGGAGTGTCGCACGCAAGAGGTAACCAGTATGCACTGATCAAGTCAATGCATGCTGATCATACCTGCGCGCGCTACTACAAGACCTGTGCGCGCCAGTAAGCCTAAGCCCACAGCTCTTATTCTCAAACCTTCTGGGCTCTGGAAGGACCAGTGCACACCCAGGCCAAACAAAGCAGTTTATGTAGTCATAATATACAGTTTAAAGGCTGAAAAGCCTAATAAATAAACAAAAACACCCCATAAACAGTGTGGGGAAAAAAAAAAGAAGCCTAAAACCAAGTTAAGCATGCAAGGCCAGCCACTAATCGGGTACAAACAATCGCGCGAGGGTTCCAAACTGTCGCGCGACAATGCGCCCTGGCGCGCGATGGTTGCGCCCTGGCGCGCGACGATTGCGCCCTGGCGCACTGGTCAAAAGGAGCGTTGACCATCGCGCGATGGTTTTGGTGCAGCGCGCGCGGGTTCGAGTCAACTTTCCAGTGTCTGGTTTTTCACGTCCTGGGTTCTGGGTTCTGAGACAGGTCCAGAATGATCCCAGGGGTACTCCAACAGAACATAAATGAATATTGAAATGCAACCTAGCAATTTAAGCTCTAAGAAAAGCAATAAACTGATTTTTTTGCATGCTTAACAGTGATCTATATACTAAGTAAAAATTACAACAGTCATGCACATGGCTAAAACAAGAAATGACCAGCCTCCCTTCCCCGCGTGGTCCAATCTCATGCAGACAGGACTGTCGCGCGAGTATTCGGGACCATCGCGCGAGGGTTGGATTGGCCACGGTTTTTGAAACCTTACTAGCTTTAGGGCCAGGACTGGTATTGATTACCAGCCTTGACCCTGCCAGCCCCCCTCAGGGATCAAAACAGAAAGCAGAACTAAGGTAAGTTATACCTTTGGTCTTTGAGTTTGAAAAAGTATTGAGCTTTGAGTTGTGGTTGAGATGTTTGAGGTTGTTTGAGGAGTGAAAATGGGGGAGGAAGAACAAGCTTTGTTCTTGGAAGCTTTGGAATGTAAGCCTTTGGAAGGTGGGATTTTTGTACCAAATCTTGAACCAATTTTTTTGTAACCCTTTGAAAGAGAACAAAGGGGGGGCATTTATAAGATTAGCACATTCCATTAATGGAATGGTAGCTCTGGTCCAAGGAATGGAGGCCAGCCAGCCACGAGGCTGGCTGGGGGTTACTTGGTGATTAAGCTGCCCAGCTGAATAAAGGTGATGGGGACAGGTTCTGACCGTCGCGCGAGGGTTCCAAACTGTCGCGCGACAATGCGCCCTGGCGCGCGATGGTGCGCCCTGGCGCGCTGGTCAATGCTCCGGTTGACCATCGCGCGATGGAGTAAAACCGTCGCGCGACGGTGCGCCCCGGCGCGCGATGGTTGCGCCCTGGCGCACGATGGTTGCGCCCTGGCGCGCAATGATTGTGCCCTGGCACACATCAATAGGGTTTTGGCTTTTTGGAAGTGGCTTAAGACTAGGTTAGGTTCAAGGGTTTTGCAAACACTCAAAGCTCAAACACTCGACATTCCCGGGGTGTTCTTGATCCGTTTCATCATCGGGGAATCAAAAACCGTAAGTAAACTAATCTGGAAGCCCAGATTGGGGTGTCTACAGCAGCCCCCCTTTGATGGCACTTGGAGCACCATTGAATTGGTACAAGTAACGTCAAAGGTTTCTAGACACCCCTCAAGGCAATCCAGAGCAGAACATACTAGAAAAGTAGACAAGCATACTTACAGAACCTGATTGGTTGAATGGACGGACGGACCGTCGCTGGAGAAGGAAGTAGAAGTGGACGATTGCATCGCCGCTTGTTGATTGAATTTGGGTAGGACAGGCTGTCGCTGCAGATTTGGACGGGACCGGCCGTCGTTGCTGGGGATCAAGCTATCATTGGCACAAAGTATTCCAACAAACACGGGTAGGTCGTGTCAGGCAGGTTGAATTCCATCTGTAGGGAATCAGAGCCAATCTCCTTATCAAAGACCATCCGAGACAGAGCAATAAGCCTGCTGGAAGATGCACTTATGGCTAGATTGAGGGCGATCGTCGTTCGAGAAGGCCAAAGTGGACTCTCCTGGGGAACAATCAGTTGCGGATGAACGGACCATCGATTGATAATCTGATCGTTGTTGTGGATTATGGGATGATGTGGTGAACGCAGTTGGGAAATTGGACAGTACCGGCTATCGTTGATTAGTTTGTCAATGCCACAACACCGACTGAAGAACGCCTCAACGCGCTTTGATTTGCCAATGCCTCAACACTGACTGAAAAATGCCTCAACGCGCTTTGATTTGCCAATGCCACAACACCGACTGAAGAACGCCTCAACGCGCTTTGATTTGCCAATGCCACAACACCGACTGAAGAACGCCTCAACGCTGATTGATTTGCCAATGCCACAACACCGACTGAAGAATGCCTCAACGCTGATTTGATTTGCCAATGCCTCAACACCGATGGTTTGAACGCCTCGACGCTGATTTGATTTGCCAATGCCTCAACACCGACGGTTTGAACGCCTCGACGCTGATTTGATTTGCCAATGCCTCAACACCGACGGTTTGAACGCCTCGACGCTGATTTGATTTGCCAATGCCTCAACACCGACGGTTTGAACGCCTCGACGCTGATTTGATTTGCCAATGCCTCAACACTGATGGTTTGAACGCCTCAATGCTGATTTGATTTGCCAATACCTCAACACTGACGGTTTGAACGCCTCGACGCTGATTTGATTTGACTTGATGCACGTTCCTGCTTTTGACATTTGATATATACAATATGCGATGATATGATATATTGAAAATGCAGATGCAGGCTAAGGGCGGCTCCTAGGAGGACAACGACACCTAAGGACAACCAGTGAGCCTCATTACTGTACTGTCTTGCACTTCTGAGATGTGAACCCAAATAGATAGATGTTGAACGGGCCAGCGTGCCCCAGTTGACGCTTGAGCACTGGAATTGGGCCTGCGTGCCCCCTTTTTTGATGCTTAGGCAGATATGCCCCATAGGTGTGCCTCGGAGATGCTCTGCTTGGCCTTGGGCTGACATGCCCCTGCTGCTTCAAGAGATTCCGCTGCTTGCGGATTATGGATACTAGGGTAGCAATGCAACAATTGCGTTTTCCAGTTTATCGACTCTCTTTTACAAGTGTTGAAGAGAATGCAAAAACTAATCACTAATATCTAATTTGCATTGACAAGTGCTTTGAATCGACACACAGACGCGCGCACATGTGTACAGACTCGCCTAGCTCGAGCAAAAAGGGAGACAGAGTCCCAGGGTACAATGCGAACCCTTAGACACACGGAACATAATGAAATTTTGGGCATTAAAGTGCCAAAACTCACAACATTCCCTTGACAGGTGAAACTGACATTTACGAAAAGTGCAAAAGGTACAAAGACCTGTACAAACAAAATCGAGAAAAGCATCCCGATATGATAATTGATTGAAAAGCTGGAAAAATGTCGCAAAGATGGACATAAGACGCAGATGATGACACGTATAGGCCCGGACTGAAACCGACACCCCCGTGCAGTCACATTAAGTCCATATGACTTGCGTGGTATGACAAGACTTGGCAAAAGCCCCAGGAACGACATTCGAGGGTAGTAACTAACTACTACTGTCTGCTACAAGAAGAGTGCGCAGGTTTGAGACCAACGCGCATCGCTTCGAACAAACGCGCTGCGGTTGCTTACACCAGACTTCGCTGAACTTAGAATAAACTGTGAGCCTATTAAGGCCTCTAGCATTTCGTTTTGTTTTTGATGCTTCAATTATTTTTTTAGACTTATGCTCAGCCTGTAAATTGAAGAAGCAGTTTGGTAATAAAATTGAAAGATGAAGGGTTTCCCCCTTCTGGTTCCTCCAATGAAGCTTGTCTTGATCTTCGATCCTCTTCGACCTTTGATGCGTACAAATATCAACTATGGATCCAATTGATAGATTTATGACCGAGTCTCGAAGAGAGACTGCCTACGTATCCCAAGCTAGGGAATCAGGTCAAAACGTAGTTCAGGCCAAGGGTTAACTCTCGAGTATTTACCTCTCCTTTTACGCTCTAACTTTTGCCTAGTACCGCCCATTCGGGTCTTCGGTCTAGTGAGCTTTTGAATATTGCCAATTCATTTTTGCCTAAACCTCCTTCATAGGTTTTGGTCTAGCAGGCTGCTCTAACTTTTGCTTGGAACTGCCCACCCTTGGGGTTTTTAGCCCAACGAGCTTTTCTCAGGGAAAAGTTGCTTTTGACTCGATCCAGGTTGACCAAGGTGTTGAAATTGTTGCCGTCGAGGTCGAAGACCTTTGGCTGCAGCCCTAGATAAAATGGCTTTGATGACGCAGGGTCAAGAGTGCTTCAGTTGGCATGCCTTGCTCCAGGCCGTTTTGTACACCTTCTCATTTGTGCTTGGCGAAACGCCACTGTTTATTGCTTTGAACATGGTACAAGGCCCGGAGCCTTCTGTGCTTCTGCTTTCTGGATTGGCACTCGGTAGTAAGGGATTGATACTTCTTTGTCCCAAAATCAAACTCAAGGCGTGACTTGATGTGACCACGCCAAGACGTTGATGCTTGTCTGACCGGACGCAATGCTCCTCTGGGGTGGATGCTTAGACCAACTTTGAACCTTTCAGGAGGTTATACTTGTCTTTCAAGTTTATTTGAAATTACTTTTCCATTTTAGTAGGCTGAGCATGCCTTTTGTCTTCCCTTTCGGTGAGGGAACACATTTCCTTAGGAATGATCCCATCGAAATCTATCCCTTCGTTGTCAGGGTCGACACAGTTTATATAAAAGCCAGCGAAGCATGTAGAAGCAAGACGATGCATATCATAAAAACCCTCGGGGTTTGCCAAGTACAGCAGACTCGAAACTTGAAACAAAAGCTACGACGTGGAGGGCCAAGAGGCACAACCTCCGACTCAGAGCTAGACTTAGACGAACGCAAAAGACTCTGTGTCAGACTCAGACAAAATGCCAATGCAAACTAGACGCGGTTTTGAAAATGCATTTGTTAAAAAGCTACCCATAGCTTCCACAAAAAGAGGTAGGTTCCAGCAGGAGCCAAACCCAAGCAACAGCACTTCGGCCTCCTCAACTTCTTCAGCCAAACCTACTTGATGCTCCTTTGAACGATGGACCTCAGCCAAACGGTCCTTTCCTTTGCAAGCCCCTCATCACTGTCAAACCAGACGTTGGCAGTGAAAACCTCGGTTGCCTCACCTACAGCCATCATGTTAACCTCCGGTTCGGACGGGATGGATACGATGGGTTTGGGTTGATTTGCTGGGACGATATAGTGGCTAGGGTTGAATATGGTGGAGCTCGGGTTGATCTGAGTGGAGGTTATAGATACCTGACCAACCAGAGGGTCAGGCCCGTGTTGAGGCAAGGAGTTGGAAATGACGTTGGGCTTCGGTGGAACTTGAACCGTGCCATCATCAATTAGATCTTGTATCTCGTGTCGGAGACGCAAGCAGTTATCAGTGAGATGGCCAGGCATTTGGTGGAAGGCACAGAAAAGGTTGGCATTGTAGTTGGCCAGAAGGACTTTGGGTGGAGAATTTGGGGTCAAAAGTTTGAGGTGCCCAGACTTGACGAGTTTCTCCATTACTGCAGATAGAGATACCTCGAAGGCAGAGAAGCTTCGGGGTTGTGTTCGAGATCGGAGGCTTTGAGCGCTTCGAATTTGATTGATATCGGCGGCACGACTGGAGTTGGAAGCTGGAGCATCGCTCCCACTTGCGGCTGTATTGGAGTAGTTGCTGTCACCAAACAACGCACTACTATTTCCCGAATAAGCCCTTGGCTTAGCCTTTTGAGTGGAGGAAGAGGATTCACCCCTTGGCAGGATTCCAGCTTGCAGCGCATCCTCGATGGCTAGGCCAGAGTCGAAGAAGATCTCAAAGTTGGCGGTCGCTTGAGCGAGTACCAAGTGCCTGGCATAGTCTGGCTGAAGATTGCGGGAGATGATGCGGAGTTGATCTCTCTCGCTCGGGCGCTCAGTCATTAGAGCGGCTTTGGCTCTCCACCTTTTAACAAAGTCCGCAAAGGACTCCTTTGCCTCCATCTTTGTGGATTCTAACTCTCGGATAGTCATCTTGAGTTGAGAGTTGTAGCTGTACTGAGAAACAAAGGCAGCCCCTATGTCTTCCCAAGTTTTTCGTTTGGAGATGTCGACTGACAGAAACCAATGGAAGGCAAGCTCAGAGAGGGTTTGAGGAAAAAGCTGAGACATGGCCTCACTTTCCACACCCAGCAGCTTTATTGCGGCATGGTAGCCATAGAGATGAGTTTTGGGGTCACCGCTCCCGTCAAACTTAACCAAGTCAGGCATCTTGAACTTGTCTGGCAGCTTAGCGTTAGGGTACAGGCAGAGACGATCCAAGTCAATTCCCCCTGCACTGATCTTCTCAGACTTGGAGACTGCCTCCTCCAGCTTTGCCATCTTGGCCATGAGAGCGGCCATATCCGGATTCAAAATAGGCTTGCCACCTACCGGATTTGGGATTGCAGCAGGCGCACGAGCCTCCTTAGGGTTGAGCTGAACAATGAGACGCCCCTCGTGATTCGGATCTGGGACCAAGACAGGCTGTTCCTGGTCGGACTCATCGTCCTCGCCTTCCTCTTCAAGAGGAGGTGGAAGGCGAGTGTAGATAAGGTCATTTAGGCGGGCAATATTGGTATCTGTCTGAGCTGCCCTTTGTTGCATGGCGGTGATGCTATCCTGAAGGTTCATAAGCATGGTTTCCAGAGTGAGCGGTTGATCTGCCATAGCTGGCCTTGAAGATGTTAAAGAAGGGGAAGCCGACGGCGTGGCTCTTTGTAAAATCGATGGCGAACCCGACTGTAGGGCGGCCAACAATGAACCTGGAAAAGCCTTCGTTGCAACTGACTGAGGTTCGAGCCTGACAAGTCTTTGAACCGGATTCTGAAGACGCTCCCAAGTAGGTTTGGCTCTTCCTTTCGGTACTCTCTTGCTCGGTGCAATGGCTCCAAACTAGACAGTAAAGTAAGAGAAAGCTCAGTGGCGTTCCTGCAGCAAAATGCAATGCATACATCATCGTCGGTGTCCACCCTAGACTCTAGAACTAGAGACAAGTCTGTCTCATGATGTTCGGACGCTGCCAAAATCCTCAGATTTCTTTTCGAGGGTATATCCTTTTGGAAAGATCAAACTGATCCTAAGAGATGTCAAAACAGACTAAATCTTTGGCTAGTCCCTTTTGAAGATTCGACTTTGAATTAGATACAACTCGGTATTGATGGCGTGACACCTTTACCGGGGTGGCGTGAGCGACAACGCGCTTTAGCCGGGGCGGTGTACGTGCGAAGCACGATAACCAAAATGACATCAATATCACGACATCAATACTTTGTGGTTCCTTATGTTCGGTTGAATCCTCAACCGGGCATGAGCCAAGGATTTAGTAAGGTTTGATTTCTCAAAGTTTCGCTGATCTAAGGACTTTTGAAAAACTAACAACGTGCACTATCGAGATGCACGACTCTTCATCGGGTTATAGCAGCGTCCTAATAAGCATAAGACAGACTCGAAAGCGAGACAACCTAGAAGCAGCCCTAAACATGCTCCTACGTAGAACAGAATGTATGCATGCACAGTTCCAGAGACAAGTTTGCCTCACAAGTTTCAGACGTTGCCGGAATCCTCAGAATTCTTTTCGGCGATGTGCCCCTGAGTAGATCGACAGATCCTAAAAGATGTCAAAATAGACTAAATCTTTGGCTAGTCCCTTTTGAAGATTCGACTTTGAATTTGGAACAACTCGGTGTTGATGTCATGGCACCTTAACCTTGAACACAGCGGTGTATAGTGACAACGCACTTCAACCTGGGTGGCGCCAGCGACACGACATCAGCATTTTGTTGTTCCACATTGTCGGTTGAATCCTTAAACGGGCATGAGCCAAGGATTTAGTATATTTTGATTTCCCAAAGTCTCGCTGATCTAAGGACTTTGCGATTGATAACGAACATTCAACAGAATGAACGACTCCTCATCGGGCCCAACAACGTCTTAGACAGTGAAAGACAAAACAGCCTTAAGCATGCTCCTATGCAAAACAGTGTATGTACAGTGCATGCGATAGGGAAAGCAGTAACACATAGACAGTATATGGGGTTAGATGCAAATAGATCTTAACCTGTGGGTACCTGTCCTAGTTTGGAGAGTTCTAATGCTTCGTATATGCAAAAGGCCAGTTTTGGTTCGTAACAGGTTCCTCGGACTAGGGCCACAGATATACCTCCCGTTACCCGCGTATTCGCAGAGTAACAGTCGAACGGTAGCATGACCCATCATCGTCGAAGGTTGTTGGTCATTCGGGGTCCCCGGGCTCCGATAAACCGTGCCGGATTGCCAAAACGATCCAACGAGGCTTATCCCACATCGATGCAAATGAGATGCTAGAATTTGATTAAGAGAAGAAGAATCGCAAAATCACAAAATGCTTTTTCAAATTTGGCTCACTTTATTTAGTCCATCTTTAGAGGAAATTACGCAAGCGAACAATCGAAAAAGCCCTAGATTAGAATGGCCGGACACGAGGTCCTGTTAAATCACCATTCCAACCTTCGGCAGCGCGAAGCTAACCGTTTTGAAAGACTTTTAAGGGATTGTTCACAAGTGTATTAAACTCTAAGTATGGATTAATATTGGTTCGTTCCCCAGCAGAGTCGCCACTGTGGGCAGCATGCCCTGGAAATTCTGGTTTCCAAAATGCAAAGGGCCCGGATCGAGGGAGCTCGAGCGCAGGTGGCAAGTGCTCAAAAATACAGAGTCGCCACTCGAGTTTTGAAGGTCCGACACTCAAGGAACCGTATTTCGAAGCACCTGCCGCGCTGTTCTTTTGAAAAAAGTGAAGGAAACCAGTCCGTCATAACCATATCTGGGTTCGGGAGCCAGGTTACGAGAGGGGAAGGGTTTTAAGGCACCCCTCTCGCCCAATCCGGAGATCGGTATCTACTTAGGCATTTTTATGAAAATATTTGTGATTCTTCTTCTATTAATCAATTTTAGCCAATTAGGGCGGGGGAACAGTTAATCGGGGATTAAAACTGTAACATGTTTACAGGATGTGACTGATATAGCATGGATGAGCAGTTAGTATAGGATGAGAACAGACTGCGGTGGGAATTTAAACAGACTGGAAAGCTCCTGTTTTGGAGTGTCGCACGCAAGAGGTAACCAGTATGCACTGATCAAGTCAATGCATGCTGATCATACCTGCGCGCGCTACTACAAGACCTGTGCGCGCCAGTAAGCCTAAGCCCACAGCTCTTATTCTCAAACCTTCTGGGCTCTGGAAGGACCAGTGCACACCCAGGACAAACCAAGCAGTTTAAACTCTCTGGGCTCTGGAAGGACCAGTGCACACCCAGGACAAACCAAGCAGTTTAAACTCTCTGGGCTCTGGAAAGACCAGTGCACACCCAGGACAAACCAAGCAGTTTATGCAGTCATAACATACAGTATAAAGGCTGAAAAGCCTAATAAATAAACAAAAACACCCCATAAACAGTGTGGGAAAAAAAAAGCCTAAAATCAAGTTAAGCATGCAAGGCCAGCCACTGATCGGGTACAAACAATCGCGCGAGGGTTCCAAACCGTCGCGCGACAATGCGCCCAGGCGCGCGATGGTTGCGCCCTGGCGCGCGACGATTGTGCCCTGGCCAAAAGGAGCGTTGACCATCGCGCGATGGTTTGGGTGCAGCGTGCGCGGGTTCGAGCCAACTTTCCAGTGTCTGGTTTTTCACGTCCTAGGTTCTGGGTTCTGAGACAGGTCCAGAATGATCCCAGGGGTACTCCAACAGAACATAAATGAATATTGAAATGCAAGCTAGCAATTTAAGCTCTAAGAAAAGCAATAAACTGGTTTTTTTGCATGCTTAACAGTGATCTATATACTAAGTAAAAATTACAACAGTCATGCACATGGCTAAAACAAGAAATGACCAGCCTCCCTTCCCCGCGAGGTCCAATCTCATGCAGACAGGACTGTCGCGCGAGTATTCGGGACCATCGCGCGAGGGTTGGCTTGGCCACGGTTTTTGAAACCTTGCTAGCTTTAGGGCCAGGACTGGTATTGATTACCAGCCTTGACCCTGCCAGCCCCCCTCAGGGATCAGAACAGAGAGCAGAACCAAGGTAAGTTATACCTATGGTCTTTGAGTTTGAAAAAGTATTGAGCTTTGAGTTGTGGTTGAGATGTTTGAGGTTGTTTGAGGAGTGAAAATGGGGGAGGAAGAACAAGCTTTGTTCTTGAAAGCTTTGGAAGGTGGGATTTTTGTACCAAATCTTGAACCAATTTTTTTGTAACCCTTTGAAAGAGAACAAAGGGGGGGCATTTATAAGATTAGCACATTCCATTAATGGAATGGTAGCTCTGGTCCAAGGAATGGAGGCCAGCCAGCCACGAGGCTGGCTGGGGGTTACTTGGTGATTAAGCTGCCCAGCTGAATAAAGGTGATGGGGGCAGGTTCTGACCGTCGCGCGAGGGTTCCAAATTGTCGCGCGATGGTGCGCCCTGGCGCGCTGGTCAATGCTCCGGTTGACCATCGCGCGATGGAGTAAAACCGTCGCGCGATGGTGCACCCCGGCGCGCGATGGTTGCGCCCTGGCGCACGATGGTTGCGCCCTGGCACACATCAATAGGGTTTTGGCTTTTTGGAAGTGGCTTAAGACTAGGTTAGGTTCAAGGGTTTTGCAAACACTCAAAGCTCAAACACTCGACATTCCCGTGGTGTTCTTGATCCGTTTCATCATCGGGGAATCAAAAACCGTAAGTAAACTAATCTGGAAGCCCAGATTGGGGTGTCTACATACACATGCACCAGTATACACCTCTTATTTGGTATAACTGTGGATATCTGCTAGATGTTAAATGAAACAAAATCCCTTTTAAAAATCCCACAAACGTTTAGTAGAGACCGATTTTGAATCGGGCGAGGGGGGTGCCGTAAAACCCTTCCCCCCTCGTAACATGGCTTCCAATCCCTCAAATGATCTCTGGTTTTCAATTCAAATCGACCATTTTCGAACAAAATGGTTTCTCGGGTGGTATACCATAAATCCGGGTGGCGACTCTTCAAAACATTTTTCGAATCGATTTCAAAAGCTAGAGGCGCGCGATTTTCCAATTGGGCCGCCCCGATCTCACCCGAGGCTGTGGTAGCCCACAGTCTGCTTTCTCTCTCTCTCTCTCACATCTCTCTCTCTCTCCATTGATTATGGATGATATTGACATGCCCGGCGGTGATCATCCGCCGAGGGTTGAGGTTACACCACCCCCGGTCTCTACTAAATGTTTGTGGATGAGTTTGAGCTTTGAGCGTCCTGCACCTCATCCGAACCTTTCTCAAACCCTCAAGCCAGAACCAAACGGCCTCAGCAAAACCCTACTGGAGTACACTGGTTCTTGACTAGCGTGCGCAGGAAGCACTGCCACGTGTCAGTCATCGCCAGTTACTGGCGCACGCCACTCAACAAGAGGCGTACGCCAGTCAATGCCAGTCAAATCAACCTTTTTCAACCAGACGCGCGGGAGATTTTGTAACCACCTGACGTCAGCTGGCAGCCCCTGATGATTACTTCGGCCAGAGCTGCTCCCCCCTCTCTCCTACACCCTCCATCAACTAGTCCCATGCATTTAATGCATGGGAGGCTCCTCCCTCCCTTAACCTCCAAACACCCCCTTAGGACCAGCTGATTTTAGTCCATCCCACCACCATAAATACCCCCTTGCATTCATTTGCAAGGGGTTAGCTCCATTAAAGCTTTAAGCCCTCTTGTCTTTTTCTTCTTAAGTGTTCTTTGCTTCCTTTCTTTCCCATAGAAAGAGTAAGTTAAGAGCACACTCACTACAGTCCATAACCCTCACCACAATCATCCTCCAACCTTCACCTTCAAGCTCAAAGTTCAAACCATCCATCAAAACTCTCAAGCAAAAAGGTATATCACCTTTGCTTTCTGTTATCTGTTCTGACCCCTGAGGGGGGCTGGCAGGGTCAAGGCTGGTAATCTATACCAGTCTTGGCCCTAATGCTGGCAGGGTTTCAAAACCGTTTGGGATGATCAGGTGGCGCACGCCAGTTAGTTGTGCCGTACGCCAGTAATGGCTGTATGGTAAAATTGGTGTGGGGATCACCAATCGTCATTTTTCTTGTTTCATTAGTATCTGATCACCTTGCAAGCATGTTAAAACAAGTTTACAGCTTTCTGTATTGTAGAACTGTTTAAGCATAGTACTTAGTTTTTCCATTTTGTTGCTTTGGAATGCCTCTGGGGGCCTTCTGGTCATGTTCCAGAGCCCAGATGGTGCAAAGCCAAGCACTGACCGAGTGGTGTCAACTGGCGCACAGTACCATGTACCTGCGTGCGCCAGTCACTCCTTGGCCAGTGGCTGGCCCTTGCATGGCAACTAGGCCCCTGGCCTCTCTTTCTCCTCCCCTCACTGTTTAAGGGGTTTTCTGTTCATTTGGTGGCTTCTTAGCCCTTTAATCTGTCTGTAATAAGCTTAGTAACTTATATCAACTGCGTGGTGTGTCCTGGGTGTGCACTGGTCCTTTCCAAAGCCCAGAGGGTTGATAATAGAAGCTGTGGATTTGAGCTCACCGGCGCATGCCAGTTGTGGGGTGGCGCACGCAGGTCAGGGCTGCATGCAGTGGCTTAGCCAGTGCATGCAGGCTTGCTTCTGTGTGCATCACTGCACAGTTAGTGTGCTCTAGTCTGCTTAAAACGTTCACAGTAGCTTGTTCTCAATCTATTATTATTTGCTTAGATCAAACATCAAACATCCACAAACATTTTGTCACATACTTGTACATAAACTGCAAATGTGTTACAGTTTTAATTCCCATTAACTGTTCCCCCGCCCTAACTGGCTAAGAAAATGATCAAACAAAGAGAGAAATGCAAATGTTTTATAAAATGCCTGAGTAGAGACCGATCTCCGGATTGGGCGAGAGGGGTGCCATAAAACCCTTCCCCTCTCGTAACCTGGCTCCCGAACCTCAGATTTCAAAGGTGACGACGGTCCAGTCTACAAAAGCCTTTTTCAAACTCAAACAAGCGTAATCCAAACATTTTTCAAAAGCACGGTTTCTTGGGTATTTTCCGCAAAACCCGAGTGGCGACTCTGAACTGCGAAGCGTTTCGCCGCGCTCCCCGCAAAAAGGGCGCACCCGGAATTTTATGCTTTAAAACATGGGATTTTTGGGGCGTGTGCCCACAGTGGCGACTCTGCTGGGGACATTACATTAATCTACATTTGGAAATTAATACATGAATGAACAATTTTCAAAAGTCTGTCAAAACAGTACGCTCCGCGCTGCTGAAGAACGGAATGGTAACGTAACAGGATTCTACATCCGACCACTCCGAACTGGGGCTTTTACTATTGTTCGCTTGTGTAGTTTTCTCCGAGTGTTGATTAATGAAGTGAGCCAAACTTCAAAAGGCGTTTTTCAAAAAGCATTTGCAATTTTCTCTCTCTCGATCATTCTTTCGGCACGCGTACATTTGCATCGGTGTTCTATCAGCCCCGTTGAGGTGTTTTGGGTAACCGGCACAGTTTACTGGAGCCCGGGGTCCTCGAATGCCCAACAACCTTGGTCGATGATGAGTCGCACTACTGTTTGACCGTTGCTCTGCTGCACGCGTTGCAATGGGAGGTATACCGCGGCTCTAGTCTGAGGAACCCCCTTAAGCCCAAACCAGCCTCGCCACGAGTACAAAGCAATAGAACCTTCCAAACTAAGACAGGAACCCACAGGGTAGAATTACTTGCATCTAACCCCCAAAAAACTGTCTATGTGTTACTGCTTTCCCTATCGCATGCCTGTACATACATTCATACCGTTCTGCGTAGGAGCATGCTAGGGCGGCTTTTAGGGTTTTCTCTCTTTCAAACCCGTTTTATGCCTGCTGAGGCGCTGCCTGGACCGATGAAGAATCGTGCATCGATATGGTGGACGTTATCAACTTTCCAATTCCTTGGGTCAACGAGACTTTGGGAAATCGAGACTTTCTAAGCCCTTGTCTAAACCCCGATCGAGGTTTCAAACAGAAAACTAGGAACAACGGGAAACGTGACATGATGCTCATACCACCCAAGTTAAAAGTGCTAAACACTTACACCGCTCAAGGCTCCAGCACAGTGCTGCTTACGCCCTCTTGGTTGCAGCATCATGACGTTAAAACCCCAAGTTGTTCCGTTCCAACATTGAAACTTCGAGAGCAGGATGGCCAAAGACTTAGGCTGTTTTGACATCTCTTAGTGTTAGTCGATTCCGTCAAGGTACACCGTCGAAAAGAAATCCGAGGACTTGGGCAGCGTCCGGCTGTCATAAAATGGTTTTGTTTGCTAGTTCTAGAGTCTAGGAGGACACCGACGACGTTGAGCATTTTCATTCTCTTCTTTCAAATAAAATTGCTGCAGGCTGTCACTGAGCCCCTTTACTTTACTGTCTAGCCATCACACCGTACAGATTCAAAATCAAGAGCCAAACCTACTTGGGAACGTCCCCCGGATCTGTCTGTGAGAAGATTTGGGTGGGTCTGTTTCTGGGTCTGCCACAACGGAAGCTCCGGGTTGTTTTCTGTTAGGAGAGGCCTCGCCACCAACTCCTTTCACTCCGTTCCCTGCACCTCAGAAGCTCGTCCAAGTCAAAACAGAACCTCTCGATATGGCTGAAATTCCGACTCTTGCCCAGACTCTCGCCGACATTCAACGCAACTTGGCTATCATGCAACAGAGGGCCGATCAAGCTGATGCCTCTACGGCCAATCTCTGCGCCCTAATTGAAGAGCGCCTTCCTCTAGTAGCTGCAGCTGGAGGAGGCGGCGGAGGGGGAGAGCGCGAACCCGTGATCGAAGAGAACCTTCAAGGAGAAAACCCTGTTCCGAATCCAGAAATGGCCGCTCTGATCGCCAAGATGGCTAAACTCGAGGAAACCGTTTCCAAGGCCGAGAAGATAGGCGCTGGTGGTTTAGACATGGACCGTCTTTGCCCCTTTCCAAATGCTAGGCTGCCCGAAAGGTTTAAAATGCCCGACTTTGTAAAGTTTGACGGTTCTGGGGATCCTAAGACCCACTTGTTGTCATACCATAGTGCAATGACTACATGGAATTGAAGAGGAAACCATGGCACAACTCTTCCCTCAAACTCTCACTGGTCCCGCATTCCAATGGTTTCTGTCTCTGGACCTTTCCAAAAGGAAGACCTGGGTCGATATTGGGGCTGCTTTCAACTCCCAATACAGTTACAACGTCCAACTCAAGATGACCACTCGAGAGTTGGAATCAACCAAGATGGGCGCGAAGGAGCCCTTTGCAGACTTCATTCAGCGATGGAGGGCAAAGGCAGCCAAAATGACGGATCGTCCCAGCGAAAAGGATCAGATTCGCATCATCTCTCGCAACCTGCAGCCGGACTTTGCTAAAAACCTTGTGCTGGTCCAAGGGGCAAACTGGGAAACCTTCTTTGACTCCGGTCTTGCCATAGAGGAAGCTCTCCAGAACAGGGTCATCCCGAGAACCGAGTCTGCTCCTGCCTCCTCGACATCAAAGTCCAAGCCCCGTGCTTACACCGGAACCAGCACTGCTCTCTTTGGCGGTAGCAACTACGCCAATGCTGCCACTGCTAGCAACACCGCCACAACCCAAAGCTCTAGCCACATAGCTGATGTCAACCAAGTGCAAGCACCGCAGAAACCCCGAAACCGCAATCAACCCCGTGTCTTTGCCAACTTCGAGGCACCCCTCTCTGCTGTCCTCGAGAAGCTGGCCAAGTCTGGTCATCTCAGGCCTCTCACTCCGACCCCACTTCCTCAGAATCCACCTCCTAGCCACAACCCCAATGCCTTCTGTGCGTACCATCAGATGCCCGGCCACTACACCGACTCTTGTTATCGCCTCCGTCATGCGATACAAGATTTGGTAGATAATGGAACTCTTCCTAACCCACCATCATCTCCAACTCCCTCCCGTAGCACCATAACCAAGTTGGCCAGATATCCCTTAGCTCCACCATAACTTCCCCTAACTCCGCCATATTCAACCCCACTGACCATATAACCCCTGCGGATCAACCATAACCAGTCGTGTCCATGCCCCTCGAGCCTGAAGTATTGACCATAAACCTAGAAAAGGGACAATCGTCTGAGTCAAGAACGCCCCTGGAACGTCTGCGTGACGGCATGACCACCTTCAATGATGTGTTCCGTGACCTTCAAAGCAACACTACCTTTACTGCGCAGCTTCTCCCTGGGTCCACTGTAAGAAATTCTTTCTTTACCATCGCTGGGACTGCTCTCGATGGAACACCCATACAGCGCACAAGGCTCACTAGGGCAGCAGCAAGCCCACCAGAATCGGAACTCGACATGCAGGCAGTAGGCTGGGCGATAGCAGACCACTACAACTTCGAGGTCCCTAGGATCAATGAATGGGATGACCTTGCCTTCGAGGGATTTTCGGCCGTGCCAGAAGCAATACCGTTTGACCATGCTGCGAATGACGAGTGGCTGGCAGCACAAGAGGAGGACATGTTCTAGAGGAAGTCGAGCCTGCTTGGCACTTCTGGGATCCCGAGCCTGCTTGGCAGTTCCCGGCCGACTATGTTCTAGAGGAAGTCGTGCCTGACTACGAAGTGTTCTACACTGAGGAGGACCTCCGACAGGAAGAGCCCCGTATACTTGGGGAGTGTTTTCGTGCATCCACAATCGACTCGCTGCTTGCCTCTGCGACTGATGTCGAATTCGACCCAACATTCTACATAGTTGATGAGAACCTCCCGCGCCCCGCTGTGCCTCTTCCTGGCGAGGACTGCCGTATTATGGTTTTAGACGCAGTACCTGATGACCTTTGGGAGCTGGACGAGATTGTCGACCTTAACACGAATCCGCTGCCCATTGACTTTTGGGATGAAGACAAGGAAGTGGACATCAACATGGGAAACGAGGTTTGGACGGTCAACTCTGCTCTGATAGACGCCAGTTTCTGGGATACGCTGTTCGTCACCAACCCGGGAGCACCGTTCGAAAAAGCTGCAGCATAGGATCCGTCCTTTTGGGAAGAGCTGGTAGTGAAGGGTCTGGAACAGGAATTGGCAATGGGGGAAGATCCGTCTGCAACTGTGTAGCAACCGATAAAGGAAAGCGCAAAATGGATGACATACCTGCGGATTTTTGGGATTTCAACGACGCAACCTCTTGGTGGGATATCGCCAATGTTACAAGGAGCGGCCGAGTCTTTCAGCCCTCCAACTTGCAGGCTGAGAGCTCGTCCAATCCTCCCATTGCGCAACCTACTAATCCGACTGCTCAAAGAGGCGCTCCGAGCATCCTTGCTGGAATCCCGGAAGGGGACATGATTCAGAGGCAACTAGAAAGGATCCCTGCTGCTGTATCAATTTGGGGTTTAATCGCATCATCAAAGGAGCATCGTGACGGGCTGTCTGGGGCTCTCGCCCGACTCAAGGTACCAACCGACATCACCCCCGAGGCATTGGTCGCTCTTATTCTGCCTTTGCTTGCCAAGCACTCTGTTACTTTCACTGAGCGGGACCTGCCTGTTGAAGGAACTGACCACAACCGCCCGTTGCACATTACCGTCAAGTGCAGGGGACTCTGGGTGCCAACTGTGCTCATTGATAATGGCTCCGCCATTAATGTCTGCCCGCTGAGGGTTGCTTACCGCTTGGGGTTCACAAAGAAGGATCTCGCACCCTCCAATCTGGCCGTCAAGGCCTACGATAGCACTCGCCGTGTTGTCGAAGGAACCATTATGCTCAAGCTCGATGCTGAGGGCTTTGAGATGGAAGTGGAGTTTCACGTGGTCGACATCCCCGCCACTTTCAATCTGTTACTAGGCAGGCCATGGCTGCACAGGTCAGACATCATGGCAGTACCCTCGACTCTACACCAGAAGGTCATGCTGGGGCTTCCAACTGGGACTCTCACCATCTGCGGGGACTCTGGGATCCGCCCACTCAAAGAGGATGAACCTGTTCTAGGAATTACACATGGGGAAGAGGACTCGGATTTTGGAGGGTTCTCTTTCGACACCGTAGGCTCAGTCGTTACCGTCACCATGGACGATGACTTCCTCGTCAGCTCAGCCGCTATCGACATTATGAGGAAAATGGGCCACATGCCCGGCTTTGGACTCGGAATAAACCAGTAGGGGGTCGCTGAGTTCCCTGTCTTTCCCTTTACCGAGAGCCGATTTGGCTTTGGGTACGCACCTCCAGCCAAAAAGGCTAAAAAGGGAAAGGTACGGGAAAACCTCGTACCCTCTATGGTAACCCCGACAGCTACTTCATCCGTGAAGGGGGGAGCATTGTTTACGAAGGTCAACCTGAACCATTCTGGGATCCGGAGACTGGCACCTGGCTACCGGGATTCGAGATCTTTGCTGCAGACACCTGGTCTGATGATGAGGAGGAGATAGCCAAAGATAAGCTGGCAAAAGAAGAATTCAAGAAGCAGCTGACCCGGGCCAAAGAAGAAACTGACTGGATGCTGGCAGTTGATCAAGAGGGCTTGGAAATGCTATTCTCTCAAGTAGGTTTGGTTGGCAAGGAAGAAGAGGCCGAAGTGATGATGCTTGGGCCCGACTCTCCGGACGTCATCGAAGATCCAACCTCCCTCATTGTGGAAGCTAAGGGTAGTTTAAATAATTGCTTTTTCACTCCACGTCTGACATGCACTGACAATGTACCTGAGTCTGACACAGAGTCTGTCAAGTCTAGGTCTAGCTCAGAGTCGGAGTTTGTGCCTCTTGGCCCTCCACGTCATAGCTTCTACTTCGAGTTCGAGTCCACTGTACTTGGCAACCCGCTGGGGTTTTATGAAATGCATGATCCTGCTTCTGACTACTTTGCTGATTTCTATATAAACTGTGTCGACCCCGACGATGAAGGAACAGACTTCGATGGGGACATCCCCGCTGAGTTGCGTTCCCTCATCGAAAGGGAAGACGAAAGGCATGCTCAGCCGCTAAAAGAAGAAGTAATTTCCATAAATTTGAAAGATGAGGGTGACCCCCGAATGATGCAAATTGGTTCAACTCTGTCCCCCGAGGATCGTACTGCGCTGATTGATCTGCTCAAAGAATACTTCGAGGTTTTCGCATGGTCTCACAAAGACATGCCGGGCATCTGTAGACACCTCCCAAACGGGGCATCGCCATACAGATTGATCACGTTTGTTTGCTCGATTGGTTGCTTGCTTCGTAAACCAAAATCATGGACATTCCCATGGCTAGGAATATCGCCACATGATAGCGGTTATCATCAAAACAGAGTCGCCACCTAGTTTATTAAAACTGGGAAAATAGACAGAGATTCTGGATACGGGAGCCAAAAGTACAATAAGGGGAAGGTGTTAGGCACCCCTCTTTGCCCAGTCGTGAGACTGGCCCATAATCGTTCAACATAAGACGTATAGATGCTTTATTCAACTCTAACACATAGTCTGTTTAATTAAGCCTTTAACAGTGAATAAGGTGAGTCAGGACTGTAATTGAAAGCATGCATCAGAAATAAACAAAACAGGCAGGCTGTCCTAGGAAAATCGATCTCTCGGCCGGTGAATGGATTTCACGGCCGAGGGATCCCACTGGATTGATATACCGGCCGAGGGATCAAAGCCCCGGTCGATGTTCTTCCTCACACCAGACAGAAAACTTAGCAGATAATCAAAACGCTACAATTAAACATAAAAACGATAAGTAAACCAAACCAGAGGCCGTTGGGCCTCACCACCTTGATCCCTCAGTTGCTTGATTGCTTTGGATTGAGTGTGATTGATTGATTGCTTGATCGAGAATCCTAGAGTTAGGGTTTGAACTTCGGGGTTTGATCGCCGGATTGACGGCTACCTTCGGAAGGTTAGGGCTTTTGGAGTATGGGATTGAGGGAGTATTTGTGCAGAGCTTCGAGGTTTGAGAGAGTGTGTAAGTATCTCAATTTCTGTGTGTTAATTCGGAACCCAAAGGCCCCTTTATATAGGCATAGGGATGACTCACTCCGGCCAATCAAATCACGAGATGGCAATTGCAATTGCAATGCATCTCTAACTCTACGTCGTAATCTCCGAACGTAGCCCGAACGCATCGGAAAGGTAGTGTAGTTGGATCAAACCAAACGTCTGACAGAACGTTCGAGAGTCTGGAAAAAGGTCGATCTGGCGGCCGAGTAATGGATGTTGCGGCCGTGTAATGGATGTCTCGGCCGAAGGATAGATCTTGCGGCCGAGGAATTGATCTCTCAGGGAGATTTTGCTGGCAACAGGTTGCTCGGGTGAGGGATTGATGTTATGGCCGTGGGATCGATGTCACGGCCGACAGATGGATTCTCCTAGGCTTTCGTATTTCTGTCTGAAAGGCTGTATGGCTTTGAATTAGGTCCTCTAAGTGGTCAAAGTTCTTACCGAAAGTCCTAAGGTCCTCAAGGAAGCAATCAGCAATCATTGTATCCATTTCATCATCGGGATTGTCCCAAGGTGGGACTTGAAATAATCGTTAGGCCAAATTGGGGTGTCTACAGATGCCCCTCTTTGACTGAACTCAGACGGATCGCGAGACATGTTTGAGTAAGAGTCAAAGCTGTAAAAAGCAACTCAATTTGGTCCAACCACTATTCCAAGGGGTTTTCGAAAAAGGTTTTGTTATGGTCGGGCCGGGAGGCTGCCTACGTATTCCACAAGGGAAATTCAGACCAATCGTAGTTCGGGCAATAAAGAAAAGTAAAAAGTTTGGAGGGTTAGGGACAGAAGACGTACCTTAGGGCTTTAAAAGCCGTAGTGTGACGTACCTAGACTGAGCCAGGGTTTTGGCGGAAGATAGTTGAAGGAGCGCGGGGCTACCTGGGGAGTTTTTGCGGAGAGCTTCCTTAGTATTTTGGGGTAGATCAGTACACTGCAGGTGCGTTTGCTTTTCTTGATCGTCCTTACTTTGACCGAAAGGAGCTCGGTAGAGTAGCCTATCCTTGCGAATGAGCTGGATGGGATTGATGTAATGGGGTGGAATCCAAACCATCTGCTGGGATGAGTTGGACGCCGGTTTGTTTTTGAGATGTGGGGGGCACATGGCCAGTAATTGGAGCACGGAGCTTTTGGAGATGAGGGAACCGAGGCACGGAGCCGGTTGTAGTAATGAGGCGAGAGCCTGGAGAGTGATAGAATTGAGGCGTGGAGCCTATTGCAATCTTGAGGCGAAGGCCTGAGGGGATGGGATAGGACCGAAGCGCGGAGCTGGTATTGATCATAAGGCGAGCTGTGGTGTCAGAGCTTTGAGCTTGACGTAATGAACCGAAGTGCGGAGCTGGTTGTATTCTGATGGTCTGTGCACGGAGCTTTCTCATCATAAGTGTTGGCGTGGAGCCAAAGGATCGAGGCGCTGAACCGATCAATAAAATCGAGGCATAGTGCCGGTTGATTGCAGGGTTGACCTGTTTCATGAGAGATATGCAGAGTGTATATGTGTGATGATGGTTGTTAGATGTGAACATATATGATGATGCAGACTCGATGTGAAAATGTTGATGCAATATGTGCACGGGCCCGTGCGTGTGTGTTTGTTTTAAGCTTAGAGCTTCTATCAAGTTCCGGACTTGAGCATTCAGAGCGTAGAGCTCGAGCATTCGGACGGCAAAATCCGAGCATTCAAAGTACAGGCTTTGAGCGTCCAGTACGCAGTGGTTGGGCATCCAAGCGTAGGGCTTGAGCATCCAGTACACAGTGGTTGGGCATCCAAGCGTAGAGCTTGAGCATTCAAAAAATGTTAGATTTTTGAGCATTCAAGCGTAGAGCCTGAGAATAGATGTCTTGATTGCTGGGGCGGCTTAGAGCCTGTTGCTTGTTTACGGCTTTGAGCCAGTTGAGATAATGGGCTTGGAGCCGCTGAGATTGTTTGTTACGGCTTCGAGCCTGTTAAGAACTTGATTGTGTACGGCTTCGAGCCAGTTGAGATAATGGGCTTAGAGCCGCTGAGTTGGTTGTTACGGCTTCAAGCCAGTTGAGATAGTAGATACAGGCTTCGAGCCTGTTGAGGTGATGGTTACGGCTTGGAGCCATTTGAGATAGTAGATACAGGCTTCGAGCCTATTGAGGTGATGGGCTTGTAGAACTGCTGAGCTGTTGAGTATTCCATCTTCCATCTTCCACGGGGTTTGATTGGTTCCTTATGCTTGGGATGTTTCCAAGGCTAGTTTTGAGTATGCTCGGGATTGCCTCCAAGGCTAGATTCCACATGCTCGGGACTGTCCCCAAGGCTAGTTCTGAGTATGCTTGGGATTGTCCCCAAGGCTAGATTTCCACATGCTCGGGATTGCCCCCAAGGCTAGTTTTTGAGTATGCTTGGGATTGTCCCCAAGGCTAGATTTCCACATGCTCGGGATTGCCCCCAAGGCTAGTTTTTGACCATATTCCACTTTGTTAGGGAGACTTCCATTACTTCCACTGACGGGGTGATTCACACATGCGCTCTAGGAGATTTCCATCGCCTCCTTTGGCAAATTCAACTTGTTTTGGGAGATTTCCACCATCTGATGAGGTGATCCTTATGCATGCCTAAGAGATTTCCTTTGCCTCCTTGTTAGGTAGATTCAACTTTGTTAGGGAGATTTCCCATTACGTGCCTTCCGGAGGGTGCGCTTGACCAGAACTGCGTAAATGTGCATTAAAGTGGGAGCCACATGATTGTTTCATCGGCCTGGAAGTGGTGAGGCTGCTTATCTTTAAGATGTGAGCTCGGGGTAGCTACAGAGCTGCTGAATGACTGAGATAGTAGGCACGGGGCTGTTGAGGTAAGCGCGAAGCTGTTTGAGCGACTTGGGCACAGGGCTGCTGGACGAACACGGAGCTGCTGATAGTGAGCCTAAAGCCGCTTGGTGATAATGGGTATAGAGCTTTTGAGCACAGGGATGAGCGTAGAACTGTTGAACAGCTTGGAAAGTGAGCACATGGTGCTGCTGAGTGACCTAATGGTGCAAGAAGTATGGCGCTTGCAAAGACGGTGTTTTCATGGGCGTTTGAGCCACTGAGTTTGAATACTAGATAGTTGTTGAGTTATGATGCTGTCTGAGATGGCGAACAAGGAGCACATGGTGTTGCCAGGTGGTTAGTTGGAGCTATTGAATGAGCCTGACTGTTGGAGTGATGAGCTTGAGGCCGCTAGGTGAGCGAGACCGTTAAATGATTGTGAATGTAGAACCGCTGAGTTGGTTGGCGTAGAGCTGCTGGATTTGCTTGATGATAGCACGAAGCAAGGAGATGTGAAGTGCGGAGCCACTTTAATGCTGTTGACATGGTGCCAATTGTAGAGTTGCTGAGGTGTGGGCGTAGAGCCGCTAAGCAGTACTTGAGCGTCCTTAATGGTAAGCTTCCTGAAAAGCAAAAAGTTTGCTTTAGTTCGGAGTTTTTGATTTTTTATGATTTAAGAGTGAACTTCTTATTTGTGGGATGAAATCCCTTTTAGCTAGGGGCGTGAATGAGAAGGACCCGTGGTTGGGTCGAAATTGTTCTGTTTAAAGAAGCTAAAATAACTGTGCCTCCTGTTTAGGCAATGCATGCTTTTTAAACGTCGATTTGATGCCCCTAGCTTTATATTTGTTCATGCAATGAGATTAACTCCCTTTTTGTCCTTGGCAGAGAAACAGGAGACTGGAGGCTCGCGGTCGAGGCAAAGAGGTGCACAAGTGGTTTATGACGTTGCCGGAGCAGGCTCGGGAGTTAGTACGCTCTGCTGGTCTTGAGGCGTTTGTTTTGGGCCTCAATCTTCCGAAGACGGATTGGTCGTTAATGACCTCGCTGGTTGAAAGGTGGTGGGATATTACCAATACGTTCCACTTTCCTTCTGTCGGCGAGATGACGATCGCGCCAGGTGATTTTTCTTTGCTTACTGGCCTATGAGTAGGTGGAGCTCCTCTTTGGGTTAACCCTAGGCTTTGGGAGCGAGTAGGGGATTTGGAGTGGTTCTTGGGCAAGGTGCCCCCTCTTCACTCGTGTGGTCATGTTGACGTCTCTTGGCTGATCAAGACTTTTATGAAAGTTGATATCTTGACTCAGGTGAGTGTTGAGTAGTTGACACGGGCTTTCCTTCTCTATCTCCTCGGGCAGACATTGTTTGCCGACAAGGATAGTTCAGTGCATACACAGCTCTTGGCCCCTTTGCAGCATTTGGGGGCTGTTAGGGAGTTTGATTGGGGATCATCTGCTTTGGCCACCTTGTATGGTAATCTTGGAGCTTGCCCATGGGACAAGAGTTTTATCCTTGGCGGTCACTACCGAGTGCTTTAAGGTATATCCTCCTTCTTTTCTAGTTGTGATTTTTCCCTTGCTACGAGCGATGGTTGGTGGGGCAACTGAAGCCACGGTTGCCAATTTTGACCCTTGGCAACGAGTTTTGGACCGATTGATGGTTGACCAGGTACCCCTTGCATTCCTTGTTTTTAGATCTCCATTCCTCTGTGCTGTGGCTGATTTAGACTTTGTTTGTAGGCGAGGTTCGACCCTTGGAGTGGTGTATCAGAGGACACCCCTCTTTCCAGGGTTCCAAATTGTACTCGTAGCCTGTTCGAGGGTCCCTTTTGTTAAGCCTGGTACTTATGTGATCGGGTGGCTAGCCAGTGGCGCCCGCGTGCTGAGGATCTTCAGTTTGTTCCTCCTCCTCCTTCGGCGTTGATGAGATCTACTTCTTCGATGTCTAAAGTAGACTTGGAGAATGCTCAGATCAGAGACTAGGCGGGTTTCCTTCTTTAGGCAGGTGACTGTATGGAGTACTGCCATTTTTCCTTGGTTTTGCCTATTGTTCCTCCAGTTGCTTTTGTTTGGCCATGGGCCCTTTCCTTTGTCTCCTTCCATTCTGATGACGGAGAAGAGGCGCTTGGTGCTTGCCCTTTGTTTTGCATTCTTTTCCTTGTAGCTTTGAGGCTGAGTGAGCATCAGCTGTCAGTGGGGAGGATAGCCAGTAATCCCCTTCTTCATCTTAGAGATCGTCTCGAAGACGGCGTCACGACCAGCTTTAGGATTTTCTTTTTCCTTCCTGTTCATGGTTAGTAAAGGAAGAAGCAGAAACTGTATTTGTATAATGAAAGCAACCACAGTGATGATTTCGTAGGCAAGCTTTTGTTCATGAAATGAGAAATGCTTTTTATGCTTCTAGATGTCTTGAGTTCGCATGCGATAGTCAGAACATGGCTTTTTGAACAAGTATCTGCTAATAGACAGTAATTTGTGTGAAAATGAAATACTGGCCGAAGAATTGATTATTCGGCTGAAAAATCGATATTGTGGCCGATGTATTGATTCTTCGGCCGTTACTTTGATTTTCCAAAGGTAGATTTTGTTTTGGCCAAGTGGCATCCTCTTTTCTCTTCCTTCTTATGCTTGGTTTTGATTTTCTTGCCTTTTGCTTTTGCCATGTTCCATAGTCCGATTGCCAAACTCGGGAGTTTTCAAGGTATCTTGCTCATTGTGTCAATTACCTTTAGGTTAGAGGGGATGAGCAATAATTCTTGTGTCTATTGCTGTTGCCAATTCTTCGAGAAAAGCATACTCATCTTTTGCGAGCTCAATACGCAGGGTTAGCTATGCCTATCATTGAGTACAAATTTGTTGATGTTTTTCCTTCTCTCCAAATGTTTGGGCCGCATCTCGATGTGAGATTGCCTATGTATCCCAATCAGGGAATCATGCCTTTTACGTAGTTCCAAAATCATCACCTTTGAGGTTGAGTTTTTCACTCTTGGTTTTTCTTCTCACATGCTCTTGATTTTGCCTAGGTTACCTAATGGAGGTTGAGTCCCTAGCGAGCTTTTCTTTGAATGCCTTAACTTTTGCCTAGGCTGCATTTTTGCATTTTCTTGCCCTAGCAGGCTTTGCTCTTACTTTTGCTTGGGTTTTTAGGTTACCCAATGAGCACTTCTCTTAAGAGGGTTTCTGCGTTTCGGAGAGGAATTTGATGGAGATATTTTTCTAAATCTCTCTTGTGTTTGTACCTTCATAATGGGCGAGCTAACCCTAAGTGTTCTCGCGGAGATAGTGTCTTCTTTCTAAGTTTTGACAAAAACCTAGTTTCTTAAGCAACTAAAGTTCATCCTTTCCTTCCTTTTTGTCAGCGACACAGGGAACTTGATTCCTTGAAATTTCCCTTGTTTGGCAAAGAGACTATAGTGTTTGGCAATTGCAATTTAGGAAGTAAATCATTGAATAAGCGTAGTCTAGAGGATGAAACAGGAATTCACTTAGCAGAAATTAAATGCCCAAGCAGGGGCTCAAAACAGGTTTTAGCTTGATAAAAGCAATGTTTAATGTTCTTTGCCATGTTGTGACTTCTTAGCTATTGTAGCATTTCGAGGTCGTTTTCAAAACCCTTGCCTTTCGCAACTTTATACTCTTTTCCACCATCTTCTTTGCCAAACAGGGCCTTTGAACTAGATCTATCTTCACTGATGGCTACTTCTTTGAGCCATGAGCAGTCCCCAAATGGAAGTGTTGGTCTAGGTTTTCATCACCCTTTCTTCCTCCTTATTGATTGTGTAGTTGTCAGCTATTTCCACTTGATTGAATAGTGATGCTAAGGAGATTCCATCGAGTGGATCATCGTATTCTCCTTCCATTCCGTCAAAGTCACTTTCCCCTTTGCTTGTCCTTCCTCATTACTTTTATCAGACATGTTAGGATCGATCACTTCCGATTGATCGGACTCATTGTTTTCTTCCTCTTACATCATGAAACATTCATCCTCCTCTGGGAAGGTAAAGGTTGGCTTGGCTTGGTTGTTTTGGACAATGTATTGGCCAGGATTGTATGTGGGGTTGTGAGATAGGTTTATGAGATTGATGTTTCGGGGTGGTGGTTCAGCATTGTGGATTGGCTTGCACATCAGGTTTTGGAAGTTTTATAGTTTGGCTTTCAATGAGGTCTTGAATGTCATGGCGGAGACGCATGCAGTTATCTGTTTCATGCCTAAGGTGTTGGTGGTAGGCGCACTGTTTGTTAGGATCATGGTTTGGGCCGTAGGGTGGCTGAGGAAGTGGTTTGTTTAAAGGTTTGAGATGCTCCTAACGGCTCAGAATGGCTAAGGCTTGAGATGAGGTCATATAGAGAGGGTCAAAGTTGCGACGGGGGCGATTTGAGCTTCAGGATGAGCTAATTTTGAAAAGGGTCTTGTGGTAAGGTTGAGTTAAGGGTGTTGACGGAGGCAGGAGATGTACGGGTTGGGAAGGTTTCCTTTGGAGGAGTTTTCTTCTTTCCCAATGAGGCCTAGCTCGATCCCCTCTTCAATCTGCAGCCCAATAGCATGCAGGCGCTTGAAATCAGTGATAGCCTGAGTGCAAATGTGCGTGAGGTACTTGGGCTGCAAACTCTTGACGACTATTCTCACTTGATCTTCCTCAGAGGGGCGGTTCTTGGCGGCTTTTTCTCTCCATCTAGCCACAAAGGTTGCAAAGTCTTTGTTCGATTCTTGCTTAGTCATTTCCAAATTTCGAGTTGTTAACGTTGTATGCATATTGCTTGACAAAAGCATTGGCAATTTCTGGCCAAGTATGATAGTGCACAAACTCCAAAGTGAGAAACCAATCGAGAGTGCTTTCAGTAAGAGTCCTTTGAAATAACTGAACAATGAACTCATCATTCAAGCCCATTGGCTTCAAAGTGTTGATGACAGGGCGGACAGGGCTAGTGGGATTGCCAGTTCTATTGAACTCCTCAGGTAGTTGAGAATCTGGAAAGAGTCCTTCAAAATTTAGAATTTGGTCCCCTTGTGAACGGTCCAGAGTACGTTTGATCTCCTTGACTTGTTTGGCCAATTCAGGGTTTTCTGCCAATACCACTTCTTGAGGATTTTCATCTTCCACCGATTTCTCTTCGTTCTCAGCATCTCTTGCTACTTTCTCTGCTAGTAAGATAGCGACTTTGAGCTTGATGATTAGCAATGATGGCGTCCTTATCTGCCATGAGAATGGGAGGATTACTTGATGAAGCTTAGGATTTGGTAGATGATTCAGTTTGTTGAGGAGATGACCGCGGAGTCCCTGGAAGTGATTGGGACCGTAGCAGTGTAGGTGTTTTGGCCGGTGAGAGCGACAGACGGGACGGTTGCAAAGACCTCTGTTTGGCGTGACTTCGGGTGTTGTAAGAGTATAAAATTGGTTGTGGTTGCTTCTTTGATTTACCTATTGTGCCTGCTTAAAAAGTAGAATACCTGGAAGTCGGTACTTTGCCTGTGTAGGGTTAGGATTTGGGCTGAAAATCCCAACCCTTCTGCACAGAAAGAGTTAATTACAACAACAGATGATACAAGGTGTGAGGAAGAACTTTTGCAAGTAGAATGCAAATAGGTTCCTAGCCTGTAGGTTCCTGTCTTAGTTTGATAAGTTCTATGGCTTTCTAAAGCATGCAAGGTTTTGGTAGTTTCAGGGTGCTCCGTTGTCAAAGGGCACCAATCCTCTCACTAGCCCATCATAGGCGGTGAGTGGGTGATTTCCTTTTTGATATACCACTAGGTACGAGTGACTGTGGAGTTTGCTGGAACCCCCAACATAGCCCGTGTCATGCCGGGATATCAGGTGAACTCAACGGGTTGCCCGCTCGATGCATATGATAGATGAATTAAACAAGGCATGTATTAGTCTTATGTTGAACTTTCTGGTTATGGCTCTCATATTCCCCAGCAGAGTTGCCAAAAACTGTAGACACCTCCCAAACGGGGCATCGCCATACAGATTGATCACGTTTGTTTGCTCGATTGGTTGCTTGCTTCGTAAACCAAAATCATGGACATTCCCATGGCTAGGAATATCGCCACATGATAGCGGTTATCATCAAAATAGAGTCGCCACCCAGTTTATTAAAACTGGGAAAATAGACAGAGATTCTGGATACGGGAGCCAAAAGTACAATAAGGGGAAGGTGTTAGGCACCCCTCTTTGCCCAGTCGTGAGACTGGCCCATAATCGTTCAACATAAGACGTATAGATGCTTTATTCAACTCTAACACATAGTCTGTTTAATTAAGCCTTTAACAGTGAATAAGGTGAGTCAGGACTGTAATTGAAAGCATGCATCAGAAATAAACAAAACAGACAGGCTGTCCCAGGAAAATCGATCTCTCGGCCGGTGAATGGATTTCACGGCCGAGGGATCCCACTGGATTGATATACCGGCCGAGGGATCAAAGCCCCGGTCGATGTTCTTCCTCACACCAGACAGAAAACTTAGCAGATAATCAAAACGCTACAATTAAACATAAAAACGATAAGTAAACCAAACCAGAGGCCGTTGGGCCTCACCACCTTGATCCCTCAGTTGCTTGATTGCTTTGGATTGAGTGTGATTGATTGATTGCTTGATCGAGAATCCTAGAGTTAGGGTTTGAACTTCGGGGTTTGATCGCCGGATTGACGGCTACCTTCGGAAGGTTAGGGCTTTTGGAGTATGGGATTGAGGGAGTATTTGTGCAGAGCTTCGAGGTTTGAGAGAGTGTGTAAGTATCTCAATTTCTATGTGTTAATTCGGAACCCAAAGGCCCCTTTATATAGGCATAGGGATGACTCACTCCGGCCAATCAAATCACGAGATGGCAATTGCAATTGCAATGCATCTCTAACTCTACGTCGTAATCTCCGAACGTAGCCCGAACGCATCGGAAAGGTAGTGTAGTTGGATCAAACCAAACGTCTGACAGAACGTTCGAGAGTCTGGAAAAAGGTCGATCTGGCGGCCGAGTAATGGATGTTGCGGCCGTGTAATGCATGTCTCGGCCGAAGGATAGATCTTGCGGCCGAGGAATTGATCTCTCAGGGAGATTTTACTGGCAACAGGTTGCTCGGGTGAGGGATTGATGTTATGGCCGTGGGATCGATGTCACGGCCGACAGATGGATTCTCCTAGGCTTCCGTATTTCTGTCTGAAAGGCTGTATGGCTTTGAATTAGGTCCTCTAAGTGGTCAAAGTTCTTACCAAAAGTCCTAAGGTCCTCAAGGAAGCAATCAGCAATCATTGTATCCATTTCATCATCGGGATTGTCCCAAGGTGGGACTTGAAATAATCGTTAGGCCAAATTGGGGTGTCTACAGCATCGATCCTGAAATCGTGCAGCACCGAATTCCGTTGGCTCCAGGGGCCGTTCCAGTCAAACAGAAGCTC
Organism: Rhododendron griersonianum; assembly: GCA_018127125.1. Taxonomy (NCBI): domain Eukaryota; kingdom Viridiplantae; phylum Streptophyta; class Magnoliopsida; order Ericales; family Ericaceae; genus Rhododendron; species Rhododendron griersonianum. The sequence continues at coordinate 37,444,959 of CM030788.1, read as the reverse complement.
CGCCGAATGAGGCCGGATTGGGTCGAGAAGATTAAGGAGGAAGTCACCAAACAGATCGACGCTGGGTTTCTAAGGGTTGCCGAGTATCCGAAATGGGTGGCCAACATCGTGCCAGTTCCTAAGAAAGATGGGAGGATCCGTGTCTGCGTCGACTTTAGGGACTTAAACAAAGCAAGCCCCAAAGATAGTTTTCCCTTGCCTCACATCGATGTGCTTGTGGACAACACGGCGGGGCATGCTTTGCTCTCTTTTGTCGACGGATTCTCAGGGTACAACCAGATCTTTGTGGCACCAGAGGACCAAGAAAAGACAACCTTTGTCACTGAGTGGGGTACTTACTGCTATATGATGATGCCGTTTGGGTTGAAGAACGCCGATTGCACCTTCCAGCGGGCCCAGACCACTTTGTTACACGATCTAATCCACAAGACGGTTGAGGTCTATGTCGACGACATGATTGTCAAGGCAAAGGAAAAGGAGGATTTCATCCCAGCACTCAGGCAGTTTCTCGAAAGGCTCCGCAAATACAACGTACGTCTTAATCCACAGAAGTGCACATTTGGGGTCACAGCAGGCAAAATGTTGGGGTTCCTGATCACCGCAAGAGGAATTGAGGTCGATCCCTCCAAGATTACAGCAATTCTCGAGATGGAACCGCCATAGTCGGAAAAGGGAGTGCGGAGCTTTCTGGGTAAGGTTCAGTTCATCAGCCGATTCATAGCCAAGCTAACACTGACTTGCGAACCGCTATTCCGTTTGCTCAAGAAGGACGTTCGTTTCGAATGGACGGAGAAGTGCCAAGCTGCTTTCGAATCCATCAAGGTGTATCTGAGGAAGCCGCCTGTCTTAATGCCGCCTACACCTGGTCGACCTCTGATCCTGTACTTATCTGTTACCCCGACGTCTATGGGATGTTTGCTGGCGCAAGAAGGAGATAAGGGAATCGAGAAAGCCATTTACTATCTGAGCAAGAAGATGGTGGGGAGTGAGGAACGTTACACCCCTTTGGAAAAGACGTGTTGGGCGCTAGTTTGGGCTACCAAAAAGCTTAGACATTACATGCTAGCCTATTCGGTGAAGCTGATTTCTCGGATGGATCCTATCAAGTATCTATTCGAGAAGCCAGCGCTCACCCATAAGCTAGCACGTTGGTTACTTCTGCTGGTTGAGTTCGATCTCCAATATGTTACGAGGAAATCAGTGAAGGGCCATGCCGAGGCAGAATTCCTGGCCGACCACCCGATCGACGGGCCTGAGGACGTGGATTTCAATTTCCCGGACGAGGATGTGTTAACAATTGTCGAGGAAGTATGGACGCTCTATTTTGATGGGGCCACTAATCAAAGAGGTTTTGGAGTTGGGATACTGCTCATTACGCCCGCTGGGGCTCATATCCCCCTCGCTTTCAAGTTGAACTTCGACGTCACCAACAATCAAGCTGAGTACGAGGCTTGTATCGTCGGGATGGAAGCTGCTATTGCACTGGGAGTCGAGAAGCTTGAGATAATTGGGGATTCGAACCTAGTAATCTCTCAGGCTAATGGAGACTGGAAGGTCCGTGAGGAAAAGCTGAAGCCTTATCACCAAGATGTGGAAGAACTGATTCCTCGCTTCAATAAGGTGACCTTCACCCATATTCCACGCTTGAAGAATCAGTTCGCCGATGCTTTGGCGACTTTGGCTTCAATGATCGAACTTCCAGTAGGGGTCCGGATGCGACCAATTGTGATTGAACAGAGGGACTTGCCCGCTTATGAATATGTCAACGCCGTTGATGATGTCGATGATGGCCTACCCTGGTACCATGATATCTGGAACTTTGTCAAACGAGGAGAGTTCCCTGCTGGAGCTTCGAGGAAGGACCGGGTTGCTCTGCAAAGGCTGGCTGCTCAGTACATCATTTGTGGAGGGAAACTGTATCGAAGGTCTCACTGCGGAATGCACAAGCTGTGTGTCAACGGGGCCGAAGCTACAAGGATAATGGAAGAAATTCACGAAGGGGTCTGCGGTCCCCACATGAGCGGAGTCATGCTTGCGCGGAAGATCCTCAGGCAGGGTTACTACTGGTCAACGATGGAATCCCAATGCATCGACTACGTACGGCGCTGTTTCAAGTGTCAAATCCATGCCAACCTGCAGCATGTTCCACCCTCTAAGTTATATGGCATGACCTCGCCATGGCCGTTCTCTGTGTGGGGGATTGGCGTTATTGGGATGATCACACCTCCAACTTCAAATGGTCACAGGTTCATACTGGTGGCAATAGATTACTTCACTAAGTGGGTCGAGGCCGAATCTTACAAGACTCTGACAACAGTTCAAGTGGCTCAGTTCATTCGAAAGAACATCATTTACCAGTATGGCGTTCCTCAGGCATTCGTCTCAGACAATGGGAGTCATTTCAAAGGAAGGGTCCTGGACCTCTTCGAGGAATTTGGCATCGAGATCCACCGATCAACTACCTATCGCCCACAAACAAATGGAGCAGTCGAGGCCGCTAATAAGAACATTGAGGTGATCATCAAGAAGACTATTGAGTCCGCAAGAAATTGGCACGAGCAGCTGCCTCTGGCACTATGGGGGTATAGGACGTCGATTCAAACTTCAACCGGTGCAACTCCTTTCTCCCTGGTCTATGGAATGGAAGCAGTACTTCCTATCGAGCTTGAGGTTCCCTCTCTGAGGATCATGGTTGAAAGTGGCCTGGAAGAATCTGATTGGCTCAGCGGGAGGTTTGTCGAACTGATGCTATTCGATGAAAGGAGACTCCGAGCTCTGTATCATGTTCAAGGTTACCAGCGTCGAATCGCCCGGGCATTTGACAAGAAGGTGAAGTCCAGGGGCTTAGTCGAAGGGGACATGGTCACAAAAGAGATACGGGCTCCAGTGTTTGATGCTCGCGGGAAGTTTCGGCCAAAGCGATCCGGACCGTTCATTATCAAGACCATCCTATCTGGGGGTGCTGCTCAACTCATCGATCTCGACGGCAATGAATTCAACACTTTGGTTAACCTAGATCAACTCAAACGTTTCTACCCCTGAGAGATGCTCGTTGGGCCGAAAACCACAAGGGTGGGCGGTTCCAAGCAAAAGTTAGAGCAGCCTGCTAGATCGAAAACCTGTGAAGGCGGTCTAGGCAAAAATAAATAGGCAAAAGTCGAAAGCTCGCTAGGCCGAAAACCTGTGAAGGCGGCGCTAGGCAAAAGTTAGAGCGTAAAAGGAGAGGTAAAATACACGAGCGAACCTTAGCCTGAACTACGTTCTGACCTGATTCCTTGAAAAGGGATACGTAGGCAGTCTCACTCTGAGACCCGGTCATATTCTATCAAAAGCAATCTAGGATTCAACGTTCCGGTGCCGTAGCATGATCCGAGTAAAGTCAAGGGACAAGTCAAAGTTTCATCGAGAAATCTGAAGGGGGAAACCCTCCATCTTTCAACCTTATTATACAATCACAATTTCTAATACAAGGGCTGAGCATGAAAACCTTAAAAACAGTGAAGCATGAAAAACATAATGAAATGCTTGAGAAGCCTAACGGCTCACAGTTTATTCTAACTACAGCAAAGTGGTCCGGAGTCAGTCGACGTTTTCTCTTGCTTCAATATCTGCTCTTAACCATTGTCGATAAACGTTCCTTAGTCTTGGAGTGAAATCTGGAGACTCTGCTTGAAGGACTCTGTCGCCCCAACGCCTTTTATACCCATTGAGGGTCTGAGCATTGAAATTGGGAACTCGAAAATCCCCGGCAGTAATACGAACATTCCCCTGAGGGATACCTAGTTGACGAAGGATGCGGCCCGGGATGTAGAAGGTGAACCGTGTCAACCCTGCAATCACCACCCTGTCAAACCCATCTGAGTAAACCGCCATTTCCTCCAGTTCCAGCCATGGACACCTCCAGACGATCTCATCGGGCTGTATCTCCTGCATGAAAGCGAACCATTCCTCCTCATTCATCTCAGGGTACCTCATCCCCCTTTGATGAAGTCTCTTCGGAAAAAGATGCCAGCCATCCTCCGGAGCATGCAATAGATTCAGCTTGTCAGATAACCATAGCTGCATGAGTGAAAAGACAAGTAAGAAACCAGATAAAGCCTGAGCGAAAAGACAAGTAAGGAGCTAGCAAATAGCCTAAGCCGAGTGTCGAGGTAAAACGAGAAAGTGCGTAAAACCGAAAAAAGGTGAGCTGAGTGAGATTGCCTGTAGAAGAAGCGGACTGCCGCTGAAGGTGCGTGTCACCCCAGTATACACCAAATCCAAACCTTGAAGCGTTTCGGTGAGTACCATAGGGATCACATTCTTACGAGCCACCATCTCCGCAGCAACGCTCACAAGAAGGGGACTGACCCGCCCGTCCGCCGGGATAAGCAAGTAAGCAGCTAGAAGACAGATCACCAAGGCAAAGCGGCGCCTTGCCTGCCAAGTTTCGTCTCTCAAGTCGCCCTCGGGACTATACCGCTCTATCAGCTGCGGGATGTGGACCTGGCCACCCCTAGTATGGAGTTGGCCAAACCCCGGGGAATCTCAAGCGTGGTAGTCAGCAGGCCGGGCATGCTCACTTGATAATGGGGCACAATAAGCGTCGAAGATGTATACGTCCGAAGATACGCCTGAAACTCTTCGATGGTCGGGCATATCTCGTCGTCCCCAAAACGGAAGACGTGGACGTCCGGATCCCAAAACCGGAGGGCAGCTCTCAGAAGCGCCGGGCGAAGCGGCACGTGCCGGAGATACCACAGGGAATCGAGGCCGTGATATTGGAAGTTCAACCAATCAACGCCTATCATTTGCACCAACCAAGGCTTAATCAAGGAAGGAATGGGGTTTTCCATCAGAGAAAATACAGAGGAAATGCTAAATATGGGAGAAAGCAGTGAGGTGTTGTGACCCTGCAATGTGTGGCATGCGTCTTTATAGACCAAGCATGCATTATTTTCCTCCGAGGATGCATTTGCCATTAGCTATCCTCCAAGCCCTCCTTACAATAAGGACACTGCCTCCTGAAAGCCAGAGACCGCGTTAAGAACGTGGGGAGGCGAAGACAAAGGGTAGCCAGGAAATGGACAGACAGTCAGACAAGTGGCTCTGTGTCACACTTTTGTGGCGTGCGCCATAAGTCTACCAGCGTTCGCAGGACTTCCTATGATACTGGCGTACGTGGCTTAACTACTGGCGCACGCCAGTAAAAGCATGCACCAGATACCAGCAACAGCAGCAACTATCACCGAGCAACCGATTTCGATTCTGGGGCTTGTTTGGCAGATTTGTCGATACGTACAAGTCTTGAATGGTGTTTGGGACTGTAAGGAAGCATTGGCTCAGAAACGTCGCGTTTAACGAAGAATTCGGACCTCCGGCGGCCCGTATCCTCCAAAATTTAGGATACGGAGACTCAAAGTTCGTGCCAAGGGTTTCGTGCCAAGTTTTCTTATACCGTACAAGTCGTGTAGGCCTTATGTGACTATACGGGGGTGTCAGTTTTAGTCTGGGACCATATCGAGTCATCTTTGGCGTATTATGTCCATTTTGTGACATTTTTGTGCATTTTGCGACTTATTTCTCATTTCGATTCGTTTTTCCTGAGTCTTTCCATTCGTACAGGTCTTTGTACATGTCTGTGGTCTCACGAGAGTGTCAGTTTCCCTTCCAGAGGAGGATTGGGCGTTTCGGCCCGCCAATGCCAAAACGTACGTATCCTCCGCGTGTCTTAAGGATACGCGACGTATCCTGGGACTTTCCTCCCATTTTATTTGAGCTAGATCAGTCCTACACGTATCCTAGCGTTTGTCGGTTGATTCAGGACATTTGTCAATGCATGTCAGATGTTAGTGGTTGTTTTGTTTACTTCTATCATCAATGCCATCAATGTAGAAGTCGAATGAACAGAAAATGCAATTACTATACTATCCAAAGCGTGTATCTCTAGAAACAAAAGGTGGAAATGTATGAAACGGCACAACGGCCCGAGCAAAACAAGCAAAATCACGTACTGGGCAACATCCGCCCGCAAATCGGAAGGCACGCAGGCCCTATCTCAAAATCAAGTCAAAAGTCAAGTATCAACAGTCAACAGGCAAAGAGACGGTAAAGTATCTGAGGCTCAGTGGTAGCCCTCACTCGCTAAAAAGCTCGTCGGTGTCGTCGGTGTCGCTCTCCTCTCCCGCAGCCAACTCTCCAGGGGCTAGTCGGAACCCAGGGTCGCTAGCAGACCCAGAGTCGCTGCTGAGGGACACGGACTCCTCGTCCTCGCCCTCGTCCTCCTCCTCCTCTCTCCTCTTCTTCTTCGCGGGCCCCTCTGCTGGCTTCTTCTAAGCAGGCCTCTTCTGCAGCTCTCTCTGAGGCGGTGGTGACCCTCTGTCAGGAGCGATCACCACCCCTTTGGTCTCGGGTCGTGTGGTCCTCGCCGGTCGCTGGACCGCGGCAGGAGCCTTCCCCTTGCCCTTCGGAGGGGCTGGCCTCGCTGTCTGCCGCCTAAAAGCCGTCCTAGCGTGTCCCTGCATTGTCATTCAATTCAAATCATTATGTATCAACATTGTGCATAGTGTATATGTAAATGCTGAAACAGGAATCAAGAGCAGGTACTTCTAAGCATGCATTGTAACAGACATGCACAGTTGCTAAGTATCGAATTCGGAGTTCTGGGTTTATACCTGAGGCTGCGTAGTAGGCGCTGGAGCTGCCGGCGGGTAGTGCAACTGCAAGGGAGTACCACTCGCTATCTAGTGAAACTTCTTCTCCATGGCAAGCATCAAGCGCATGGCCGCCCTCGCCCACTCTAGCGGCACCTGAATCACAAGTATTGGAAATCAAAGGCAGCTCAAATACAGTGCAAATACGATACAGGAAATAAGTAAAGCTGAAAGTACATCATACCGGTCCCGTGACCTCTGCTGGCTCAGTCCTAGCAGGCTCGAAGCGAACCTCTGCGGCCTCCCCCTGAGGGTCACGCACCGTCAGCGTCCAAGAAAGCTGAGTGAGCCCGGTTGACTCCGCAAACTCACTCCTCTCCCTAGAACGGCCCGACCTGCTCCGCCGTCCCGACCTCTCCTCACCGGCAGCCAAGACCTCTGCCTGCACTGCCCTGTGCTCCATCACCCCAAGCGCCCCGGCCAAGTATCGCCTCTGGTAGACGGCGTAGTCTAGCCCCCGCCTCAAAAAGGAAGTCGCAGCAGCAGGGACAGTGAACCTCCTCAGCTCTCTCAGCGTGTACCGCCCAGTGTGCTAGGCACGAGGTGGAAGTGGCCCCGGGACAACGAACTCGGACGAGTTGAGCGACTGTCGTGTCACTCGGTCGCCCAAGTACCACTGCCACCCGAAAGCCGACTCCAGCAGCACCCGGCTCGCAGTCACCACCCTGCTCCTCGCCAGGTACTCAGGCTCAGGCCCTGTAAACCTCCACGGGTCCCACTCCACCTGCAAAGCAATCAAGGGCATCAGCAACAGCATTAAAGCAATTCAAAGGCACGAACTACCAAAAGGGAAAGCTAGCCTCACCTGAGAGTTTGTCAGGTGGTCAAGGTATAGCCGGAAGTCTGAAAACGTCTTCTGCGACCTCTTCTTCCCGACGCGGAGCGGTCCCCAGACCATCGCTTGTGGGAGCACCCTCGGGTCCGGACTCCTGTTCTCCGGAGGGTGCATCCTCAGCACCTCGTAAGCCCACAACTGCAGGAATTTCAAACAGTCAAACAGCCAAGGCGTCAGAAATACAACATATGCAAGATAAAGTGCAAGTATGGAATGAAATTGAAAGACAGTATTGATTCCTTACCTCCCACACTCTCCAGTACCCAGCAGCTGCCTTCCTCCCTCTGGAGAACTCGCCCAAGAAGCTGTAGCACGTACCTAAGGTCGCTCCTCCCCAGTCAAACCGAGAAGCCGACCTCAAGTCAAAAAGGGCTGGCAGGTAGGACAAGTGCACCGTGGACCACTTGTTCGGGTACAAAGTAGCCCCGAACAAGTACAATAGGTACACCCTCGCTAGCTGTGCCAACTCTAGCTCAGAGACCCCCTCTCCTGCCAACTCCAGGACCGGAACCCTCTGCTCCACATGCTTCGCAAACTGGTCGTGTGAGACCGTCTCTGAGCTCCCCGCAGGCACCATGCCCAAGAACCACCTGTAACAACTCCGATTTTCAGTAAATAAAAATCTCGTTGATTATTATTTTGACTCTATAAATTCCTTATTTCCAATAATCCGTCGTGATTAGATTCAAAACCTAATTTCTTTTCGCCTTGCGATGTAGTCATTTTCTAAAGACAAGTGAGATAGCAACCCTAAGACATCCTATTTAGCAAGCCTAGCTAGCTTCTAACTATCGTTAGGATAGCCTAATCAAACCTTTGAACCATTTGAACCCTAAGTGAGACCTTGACCAAAAGTCAACCCTTGATCTATTACCCATTGGACGATAGATACTAGGATAATCTTTATCCATTGGACCATAGATTTACACCTTGGATATTGTGACAAGATTGCTAGGTACACTTTATAAGATTATATATTACTTACCATCTTTACCCATTGGACGATAGAAGTTAGGAAAATTATTAACCATTGGACGATAGGTTAACCTTTCTACCTAGTACAAGGTCCATTAGTTTAATTAGATTCACCATGAGTCATTGTACTATTATAGATAGATTATATAAGTTTAGTACTTTCATCCTTTAACCATTGGTTAATAAATGTTAGGGGAATTATAATCCATTAGTCCATAAAACCATATCAAGCTATGTACTAGGTTAAATTAGTTAATTCTTTCCTAGATATGATATGTACTTATTTAATTAAAGTATATGATATGTTTACATCATCCTAGGATACTATGTATTAGTATATAGTATATAAGTACATAGGTGGCATTTTGACATAGTTTAATAGGAAGTTTTGACTTAAAAGTCCAAGATGAGATCATAGGGTACATTGTCCTTTTAGTTAGTCTTTCTTTTAACCAAGGAAGGAAGAGAGAGAGAGGGAGAGAGAGAGAGACAGAGAGAGAGAGAATTCGGGAGAGGGAGAGGAGAGAGAGGCCGAGAGAGATAGAGAGATAGGAGAGAGAGAGAGAGAGAGATGCATGTACCTTCTTGATCTTCTTCTACCAAAAACCCTAGTTATATATATATATGTACATGTACTAATGAAAGATGAAAGATTTAAAGGACATGAGGTGGACTAAAATACTAGATCTTCCTTGCCATGTCAAGCCTTACACCAAAACCTTACTCTTTCACTTAGTCAACTACCAACCCTTTGTCCTTTCTCCATTAGGTGTCCAAGAGAGAGAGAGAGAGAGAGAGGCCGGTTGAGAAAGAGAGAGAGAGAGAGAGAGTGATGTGTGTGACTAGTGTACTTCCATATCGCCCTACATCATCTTATTGCATCACTTTGTACCACCATATCTAGGGTTTCTTATTCTTTCAACCCTGAAGGACTACCATATCTTATTTTCTTATTCTAGACTAGACACAAACCCCATTTGAATAGATTAAACCTTGTCCTAGGTTAGAAGAAAGAACAAGGAAAATCCATTGGTCTTTCAACCTTTGTACCTTCTTTGGACCAAAAGGAGAGAGAGAGAGAGAGAGAATGCCGAGAGAGATGGGAGAGAGAGAGGCCGAGAGAGAGGGAGAGAGAGAGAGAGAGAGATTTGTGTGATGTGTGCAAGTGTACAACCAAGCCTAGTCACGTCCTTTTGCTCAACACCTCATCCAATCTAAGGACAATCAAATCTAGTCAATCTATGATCCATTGGATAACAAATGTTAGGGGAAATGTTGCCTCTTGGATAATAGACCAACTTGGCCTATAAATAGCAAGCCATTTCAAGACTTTGAACTCACACCTTCAAGCATTGCTCCAACTTCTCTCTAGAAAGTCTAGTGTTCTTGATGTTCTTGTTGTTCTTGCTTAGTTCTTAGTTGTTCTTGAAGTTCTTCCCTAGTTCTTCAAGAAACTCTTCTAGTGCCGCCACTAAGCCGCCACTCCACCACCCTACCGATCCAAAAGTTCTAGTAGCTTTAGTCAAGATCAAGTTTCGAGAGAAACCTTTCTCTTTCGAAGCTAGCGAAGCCATTCCTAAGCCGTTACTCCGTCCGACGTACTATTTTCCTAATCCGTAGCCGACTACCACCAAGAAGAATGGTAGATATCCTATATCTACTTTTCTCTACGTATATGTAGAATACTCTTTAGATTTAGTATAATTTTACTATACTTTCAAAGACCTAAGTATAGCGTATTGCATGCATATTTCGAAATGATAGCGAATTATTCTAAACCTTTGAAATCTCGAGCATACGTAGATTATACGAGCTACTTTCTCTAAGCATGATTAGAAAGGTTTAGAAGTTGTTATCTTGATTAACCATGGCATGAATAGCTTAACGTTAGAACACTCAATAAACATATGCTGTTTTGAACTTAAGAAAGCATGATTTAGGATTAAGCTGTTTTAATCTTAGAATGAATGTAAGCATGATTATGTGATTACTTGACTACTTGTTGTTGATAAAGCATAAGTGATTTATCACTCCAAAGGTGTCCGTCTATGTGGCACTATGCTTAACCTTGTGTGATTAAATGTGAGTATGATGATGTGACAAAATGAGCATGCTATCTAATGTAGAGTTGAATGATCTTGTTAGTTTAGTTGCAAGATTACTTAAATTGTGAAATGAATTACCGCGGAGTCATTGCATGCAACGAGACACGAAAACCAAAAAAGTAGAAACATGACACCTATGGTGTGGTTAAAGAAAGGATGGGATTAACATGCGGAAAATATTTTGAAAGTACATAATGACCGGACTTGGTAGTCATTGTGTAAGTGTTTGAAAACCGTAATGTGGCCGGACTTGGTAGCTCATTGCGTCGATTTCCAGTGGGGCCGGACGTGGTAGTCTCATGTGGAAATATGGCTTGGCCGGACTTGGTAGCCAATGCAAGATTTGAAAGAATGTGTTTTGTAAAACCATGATATGGCCGGACTTGGTAGCCATCGTGTGTGTTGCTAATGGAGCCGGATGTGGTAGCCTCATTAGTAGCAATTTGTGGAAGAAACTTTGGAAATTATGGTTTTGTTAAAGGTAAAAAGGTTGACACGGTCTACGACGAGTCGCGTAGGAGAAACTCGAGAAAAGGCATGACACCAACGCTAATAAGATATCGAATGTGGATATGTCATTGTTTAACTATGTTGTTGAATGAGCATGTGTAATCGGTTATATGCTTCCTTGCTTTAAGTTAAGAGTTAGTGGGTATAGTTTATTCTATTGAGCTTGTAGCTCACGGTGTTACCTTTTTGGTGACCCTGACATATTATACTGGGGGCGACGCTGGTATAATGTGTCAGAGTTAATTGATGAGCAAGGTGAACAGTATACATTGGAGGCCTTTGGAGCCGAAGAGCTTGCTAGGATGGAGGAAGAAGCAGAGTGATAGAATACCCTAGAATTCCCCTCCTTGTGTAATAAAAAGTACTCTAGTAAGACTTATGTTGTAATAATGAGCTTGACTCTTAGTCTTTTTATTCAATAAAATGTCTAATTAACGAACCCGAAAATGGGGGCGTTACACCACCTCAGCGCCGCAGTGTCCCTGTGGATCCCCGAGTCGAACGGGATCGGGTCACCTCCTACCCTCAGGCCAGTGATGGCCGCAAAGTCCGTCGGTGTCACCGTCATCTCCCCGATCGGGAAGTGGAAGGAGTTCGACGTATCCCACCACCTCTCAGCCAGGGCAGACAGTACGCCGTGGTCGCTCCTCACCGCTGTCAGCGTGGGGATGAAAATGCCAAACCCCGCCGCGTTCACCAGCTCTCGTGCCCCCACAGGCAGACTCAAGTACAGCTCAAGCGAGTGCGCTGGTCCACCATGCCCCCGCAAGCTAACCACTCCTCTCTGCAATCAAAGCAACAGGAAATAGCATAAGTACAACAGTTCAAATTCAGTGGATAGTCGAATCAAGGACTTTAAAGAGTATCTAAAGCTTCGAACATTCAGGCAGTCGATTATCAAACTATCAGGCATCCTATTCAGTCGATTCAAGTCATTTTTAGGTCGATTCAAGCTTCGAACATTCAGGCAATCGATTATCAAGCTACCAGGAGACTATTCAGCCGATTATCATTTTCGAGCATCCTATTCAGTCAATTCAAGTTGTTAGAGCATCAAAGGTACTTATTGGGTCGATTATCATGTTTCAATGGCATTCTACAAAGTCAAGTCAAATTTCAAGGCAACCTATCAGTCGAGTTACGTTACATGGCATACTACAAGTCGATATCAGTTATCCACAGGCATTCTATGGTCGAATTATGAAGTCGAAGCATTCTACAGTCAATCCAGGTCGAGGTATCACTAACTCTACACAGTCGATCAAAAGCAAGGGTTCAAGTATCATGCATCACAAGTACGAAATAAAGGCTAAAGCGAAGTTCAAAGGTATACCTGAGTCCAGCCCCTGGACAAGTGCTGCTCAGGGTCTCTCAGCACCAGCTTCTCGTCATAGTCCCTCTGGCAAGGGACGTAGCTCTCGGTGCCCGACGGCACAAACACGTGCGGCTCTGGAGGAACGTACGTCCTAGCCACAAACGGGGTACAAGCGGTCTGCCGTCTGGCCTCCGCTAAGTCAACCGCCACCTCGTACAACCCGGGACCCTCCTCCTGCTCCCTCTCAGCCTCCTCGGCCTCTCACTCAAGCTCTCTCTGGTCTCTCTCCGCTGCCTCGGCCTCTCGCCTCAGTCTCTCCGCCTCGTCGGACCGGGCTATCTCCCTCAGCCTCTCCTCTCGAGCCCTCAAAATAGCCGCGACCAATGCAGGGCTCTCTCTCATGAGCCGAGCAAGCTCAGAGTCTCCCACAAACTCCGCCAAGTCACGGCTCATGATCGGCTCATGACTAGACGAACCCGCGGGTGCCACAAACTCAACCCGGTCTACGTGAGCCGCCCTCGGAGTCTCCTCCTCCACCACCGGGTCTTTCCCCCTATCCGAACCTCTCGGCGACAACCCCGGTCGGACCTCACCAACACCGCCACTGCCGCCGGCCCCAGCCGAACCACCGCCGGACACCACAAAGCCCTCTACGCCACTCCTCGAGTCCAATCGTTGCACCCGTGGGCCCCCTGGACTCGCTGCAACTGGCGTACGCCCTAGGTCAACTGGCGCACGTCGCTCGTCGCCACCATTGACCTCTTCTGCATGGCTACCATTGCCGCCGCCGTCGCCTGGGATCTCTGCACCGGTGTCTGGGGAAGCCTCCTCTACCGATTGATCGTCGATTCGAGCCTCAACGGACTCGGCCTCAATCCTCGGCCGAGCCGCCTCTTCGCCACTACCTTGCTCACCGCCGATTTCTGCCATGGGTGAGTGTGGGTGAGTGAATTTTGAGAAGAGAATGGAGATGAAGATTTGGGAGAGTTTGAGAGTTTTGGAAGGTTTTAAAAACCGAAGTATGGCGGTTTCGTGCAGTCTGGGAGTTTAAACGACGAAGAACAGCACCGGGCCGGGGTCTGGGCCGGATCTGGGCTTGGATACTTCAGCCTATGTGGCGTACGACACAAATCAACTGGCGCACGCCAGTAGTTCTTGGGCCTGGGGCCCAGTTCGCAACCCGTGATCAAAATTAAGGCCCGTGGTCATCAAATTGATGTTACTACTTCGGATGGTTATTTCCCAAGCAGAACCCGTCCAATTTCAAATCAACGACGATCTATCCGTCCAATTTCAAATCGACGACAATCTATCCGTCCAATTTCAAATCAACGACAATCTATCCGTCCAATTTCAATCAACGACGGTCTATCCGTATGCTAGTATCTTTCCCCGGCAGAGTCAACCCATCCACAATGGATTGTTACCCCAGGAGAGTTCTTCATCTACAGGGGTCTATCTCATCCCCTCAAATCAATCGGGCAGCGGTTTGTATCGTTGTTATCCCCAGCAAGTGACAGCCTGTTCTGTCCATTCAACGACAATCTATTCGTCCAACTTCAATCGACGACGGTCCGTCCGTATGTCTGTATCTCTCTCAACGGAGCCGATTCACGGCTTATCTTCCCCAGCTGAGTCTCGCCTGGACCCGGCTATCAAAAGTCAAAACCAGCATCAACCTATCTTTGCATATCAATATCCTCGGCAACAGCAATCTATCCGCTCTGCCAATCCGATCAATCAGGTTCTTTAAATTTTTCGTCTATCATTGAACTCGTACGTCCGGCTCTGGATGGCCTAGATAGGTGTCTAGAAAACCTTTGACGTTACTTACGCCAAGTCAATGGTGCTCTAAGTGCCGTCAAAGGGGGGCTACTGTAGACACCCTATTCTGGACTGTCCAGATTAGTTTACTTACGGTCTTTGATTCCCCGATGATGATTAAGGTCAAGAAAATCCCGAGTTTGTGAATGAGTTTGAGCGTCCTGCACCTCATCCGAACCTTTCTCAAACCCTTGTCAAACCCTCAAGCCAGAACCAAACGGCCTTAGCAAAACCCTATTGGAGTACGCTGGTTCTTGACTAGCGTGCGCAGGAAGCACTGCCACGTGTCAGTCATCGCCAGTTACTGGCGCACGCCACTCAACAAGAGGCGTACGCCAGTCAATGCCAGTCAAATCAACCTTTTTCAGCCAGACATGCGGGAGATTTTGTAACCACCTGACGTCAGCTGGCAGCCCCTGATGATTACTTCAGCCAGAGCTGCTCCCTCCTCTCTCCTACACCCTCCATCAACTAGTCCCATGCATTTAATGCATGGGAGGCTCCTCCCTCCCTTAACCTCCAAACACCCCCTTAGAACCAGCTGATTTCAGTCCATCCCACCACCATAAATACCCCCCTTGCATTCATTTACAAGGGGTTAGCTCCATTAGAGCTTTAAGCCCTCTTGTCTTTTTCTTCTTAAGTGTTCTTTGCTTCCTTTCTTTCCCATAGAAAGAGTAAGTTAAGAGCACACTCACCACAGTCCATAACCCTCACCACAATCATCCTCCAACCTTCACCTTCAAGCTCAAAGTTCAAACCATCCATCAAAACTCTCAAGCAAAAAGGTATATCACCTTTGCTTTATGTTATCTGTTCTGACACCTGAGGGGGGCTGGCAGGGTCAAGGCTGGTAATCTATACCAGTCCTGGCCCTAACGTTGGCAGGGTTTCAAAACCGTTTGGGATGATCAGGTGGCGCACGCCCGTTAGTTGTGCCGTACGCCAGTAATGGCTGTATGGTAAAACTGGTGTGGGGATCACCAATCGTCATTTTTCTTATTTCATTAGTATCTGATCACCTTGCAAGCATGTTAAAACAAGTTTACAGCTTTCTGTATTGTAGAACTGTTTAAGCATAGTACTTAGTTTTTCCATTCTGTTGCTTTGGAATGCCTCTGAGGGCCTTCTAGTCATGTTCCAGAGCCCAGATGGTGCAAAGCCAAGCACTGACTGAGTGGTGTCAACTGGCGCACGGTACCATGTACCTTGCATGGTAACTAGGCCCTTGCATGGTAACTAGGCCCCTGGCCTCTCTTTCTCCACCCTTCACTGTTTAAGGGGTTTTCTGTTCATTTGGTGGCTTCTTAGCCCTTTAATCTGTCTGTAATAAGCTTAGTAACTTATATCAACTGCGTGGTGTGTCTTGGGTGTGCACTGGTCCTTTCCAGATCCCAGAGGGTTGATAACAGAAGTTGTGGATTTGAGCTCACCGGCGCACGCCAGTTGTGGGGTGGCGCACGCAGGTCAGGGCTGCTTGGATTTGGCAGATCTTGGTAGTCCAGTTACGAAATCCATCGAGATGTGCTCCCACTTCCATGTTGGAATCGGCAAGGGTTGAAGGTCTCCTCCGGGTTTCTGATGTTCGGCCTTGACTTGTTGACACACAAGGCAGGTTGATACAAATCGGGCCACGTCCTTTTTCATTCCTTCCCACCAGTATGTCCTCCGTAAATCATGATACATCTTTGTACCGCCCGGGTGAACTGCGAAGTTTGAATGGTGAGCTTCTTGGAGTACAGCTTCTCGAAGAGTTCCAATATTAGGTACGAATACCTTTCCTTTGAATCTCAGGCTATTGTCTTCCTCGATCGTCCATCCTGGTAGCGCCTTTCCTTCTCGAATTCGGTACCGGATGAACTCGCAATTTTGTTCGGAGGTTTGAGCTAGTAAGATCTCTCGGTGTAGTGCTGGTTTTGCAACAAGAGCATACAGTCGGGCGTTCCCATTTTCTGATGAAGGTCTCGGTTGAATTCGTTGAGTGTATCCACCATTTCCCATTCCTTGATAGCGTTTTTGACTTTCTGAGCCCTGTCCTTTCGGCTTAGAGCGTCTGCTACCACGTTGGCCTTGCCGGGATGATACTGTAGTGTAAACTTGTAATCTTCCAAGTATTCCATCCAATGGCGCTGCCTCAGATTCAACTCCTTCTGAGTGCATAGGTATTTGAGGCTCTTGAGGTCGGTAAAGACCTCGAATTGTTCTCCCCACCGGTAGTAGCGCCAAGTTTTGAGGGCGAATACTACTGCAGCCAATTCTAAGTCATGAGTAGGGTAATTCTTCTCATGTGGTCGGAGTTGTCGTGATCCGTAAGCTACAACTTTTCCATTCTGCATCAGCACGCAGCCCAAGCCATCTTTCGATGCGTCGCAATAGACGGTATAATCCACGCCTCGTTTGGGAATGATGAGTATCGGCGCACTGGTCAGCCTTCTTTTCAGCTCCTGAAAAGATTTCTCACAGGCTTCATTCCAATCCAGCTTCACTCCTTTCTGAGTGAGTCTCGTCATTGGTTTGGCGAGAGTCGAGAAGTCTAGTATGAATCTTCGGTAGTATCCAGCCAATCCTAGGAAACTTCTGATTTCGAACACGGAGGTTGGCTGCTTCCAATTTAGCACTGCCTCAACCTTACTTTCGTCCACAGCTATTCCATCCTTGGATACTACGTGTCCCAAGAACTTAACCACTTCTAGCCTAAACTCGCATTTACTTGCTTTGGCAAAAAGTTGGCTATCTCGGAGTACTTGTAGCACTATCCGAAGGTGTCCCATGTGCTCCTCCTTGCTGGCGGAGTATATCAAGATGTCATCAATGAACACCACTACAAACTTATCTAAGTAGGGTTGAAAAATCTTGTTCATGAGACACATGAATACTGCCAGGGCATTTGTCAGTCCAAATGGCATTACTACAAACTCGTAGTGTCCATATCTGGTGCGGAAAGCGGTCTTGGAGATGTCCTCATCTAGGATTCTAAGTTGATGGTATCCTGATCGAAGGTCAATTTTTGAGAAACAGGTTGCTCCTCTCAACTGATCAAATAGATCATCGATTCTAGGTAGGGGGTATCGATTCTTGACCGTGACTTGGTTTAGCTTCCGATAATCAATGCACAGTCGAAGCGTTCCTTCTTTCTTCTTCACGAACAATGCAGGTGCTCCC
Organism: Rhododendron griersonianum; assembly: GCA_018127125.1. NCBI lineage: Eukaryota > Viridiplantae > Streptophyta > Magnoliopsida > Ericales > Ericaceae > Rhododendron > Rhododendron griersonianum. The sequence continues at coordinate 37,427,541 of CM030788.1, read as the reverse complement.
CATGGTGATGTGCTTGGCCTGATAAATCCTTTATCCAACAGCTCCTGCAATTGGGTCTTGAGCTCCTTTAATTCTGCGGGGGCCATACGGTATGGTGCCATGGAGATTGGGGCTGTTCCCGGTTGGAGTTCTATAGAGAAGTCTATCTCTCTCTGTGGTGGTAAGCCAGGAAGTTCTTCAGGGAAAACATCGGCGTACTCGCAAACGATGTGTGGTAATCCCAGCTCCATCCTGTCAGTTTCTTCCATTTGGAGGCTAGCTAGCCATCCAAATAGTTGATTCTGCCACCTAGATCTCTTCGTCGTCAGACTCGCTATTTGTCTATCCCCCTTAAAACGGAAACAAGTTCCATCAAGGGTGTATGCCGTCACCGTCTTTTGATGACAGTCTATGACTGCTCGGTGTGCGGATAGCCAGTCCATTCCCAAGATTACGTCGAAGTCCGCCATGTCGATCACTCTGAGGTCGTAGGTTAAGCGTAAATTGGCTACTTCTAATTCGCACCCTCTACACACTAGACTAACAGCTATACTCCCCCCCAACGGTGAGGCTACTTTCGTACTTGTCTTAAGGGGTTCTGTTTCTAGTGCTAGAGCAGTAACGCAGGCAGTCGATATAAAAGAATGCGATGCTCCGGAATCAAACAAGGCTTGTACACAGGTAGTATATAATAGTAGCGTACCTTGGATCACAGAGGGATCCGATTCTTGCTCCTCAGTCTGTAGTGCAAATATGCGCCCTCCAGTGCCATGCTGGGTTCCCATGGGCTGTTTGCCTTGGTTTTGCCCAATTGTTGCTGCAGTGGGCCTCCCGAATTCTGCTTCACAGAACCGATTGATCCAGGGTTTTGAGTCCTTTGAGCTCCAAAGCTTCCAATTCTCTCCTTCAGAGGTTGAGGGCACTCACGCTTGTAGTGGCCTATGGCCTAACAGTTGAAGCACTGAACTGTCGCCCTGTTTTGGCCATTCCTCTGCGGTCCACCACGTCCTGGTGCAGTAGTCCTCCAAGCTTGGTTGTTTTGAGACGAGGCAAAGGGTTTGGTAGGGTAAGGTCCACGGTTGCTGCTGACCGCTTGGGTTCGAATCGGTCCACCAGTATCGCCGGTCGCTTTTCTCCATCGGGTCTTAAAATCAGCCTCCTCACTCTCCAGTCGAAGAGCACACTTCACCACACCAGAGTAGGTGGGAAAGGCTTGTGCTACTACGGCCCTTCGAGCGGTTGTCAGCCCCCACTCAAATCTTCTTGCCTTCTTATCCTCCGTTGCCACGGCGGTTGGGGCATAACGAGACAGCTCCTCGAACTTGGCCGCGTACTGGGTAACGGTCATCGTCCCTTGCTTCAGGTTCAAGAATTCTTGCTCCTTGGCTAGGCGAATGGGTGTGGGAAAATACTTGTCAAGAAACAAGGTTTCAAATTCAGCAAAGGTCATGGCGGCTATGGCATGGGTTGCCTCCATCAAATCCCACTAGTAACGGGCTTCTCCCTTCAGTTGGTACGTGGCTAAGGCTACACGATCTCCATCGCGGGTAATCTCCAAGGTGTCCAGGATCACCTTGACTTCTTTCAGCCAGATTTCGGCCACGGTAGGGTTGGTATCTCCATTGAAAGTCGAAGGTCGACGTTTGCAGAATTCGTTCATTGCTCGAGTTCGGTTCATAGGTTCATCATCGCGGTTAGGGTTTCGGCGGTTGGCATTCAAAGCAGCCACAAATGCTTGCATGATTTGGGTTAGGTTAAGGTTCGCGTTTGCGTTAGAGGATTCTCCGGTCTCGTATCCTAATCCACTGCGTCGGTTCACCATCTACGAGTAAAAATTGTAAAGGGGGAGGTTTAGCCTAATGAACAATTTCTTTTTCGTAATTGGTTTTCTCCCTAAGATCGAAAGCAATAATTTAAGCAAGATGCAACATTATACCTTAATATAAGGCAAACTTTTTCATAGATAAGCAGAGGATTACAACATAAGCATAGAATTTTACTACAAAATAAAACACAAGACAGATTTTCCTAGTACAAGCTAAAACGATCCTTCATAATTCCTACTACATGATTCCTTGGGGCTTTATTCTAATGCTATTTCTCTAAGGTAGGACAATTCCAAACATCTCTCTCACTCTTTTCTTGTAGTCTCTTTTGGCTCTGGCCACGGCTTCCTCGAGGAGTTTATATCCTTGCTCAAGAAATTCCTCTTCCGTTAGAACAGGTGGTTCCTCTAATGGTTCTAGGTAGTATTGAGAATAGTCCAGTATTGCAGCTTCCAATTCAGGGTTAGTCTCTACGTCTTACATAGGGAAACTAAATGGTTGCTCGAAGTCCTCCACATGTGGTGCAGGGTTTTCGGTAGGTGGAAGGTATTCGTGGTCCACGGCCGGAGGTGGTATCTCCCAAGTGATTGGTACTTCGTAGAGTTCCATGTCGTCTTCGGATAAGGGTGTTGGTCCTGTGTACTCGGGTACTAGTAATGACCGATAGTTGGCCAAGACTCTTGGGGAAAAAGGTGGGCATCCTCCTTGTTTCTTGTTTGACATCTAAAAAAATCAAGAGGGTTATACTTCGGATTTTTAATGGTATAAAGGGGTGGTCACGCATCGAGTGCGGGTATGCATATAAACAGTGATCATGGAAAGGAAACATACACATCTTCCATTACATAAGAAGGGGTAGATACATCATAGATGGCTCATATTGGCCTAAGTCTCCTATTACATAGGCAAGCTTATTATTGCCATCAAAGTGAAAGTACTGCTTAGAGAAATCTTAAACAAGGGGTGGTGGCCCTAATTTTCAACATCCTACATATCTCGAAGGATTACAATTTATTTATTAAAGGTACACCCTATTGGCTTCTTTCACTTCGGGGTCTCCTCTTCCTCTAGAGTGGTATCATTGGCGTTCTCCTTGTCGCCATTTCTCTCCTCCTCATCACCAATTTCAATGCTTTCCATCAAGGGTAGGGTACCAAAGATTCCACGAAGGGCATAAAGGATTGGAAACATTCCAGGGAACCAGAGATCCTCTTCTACGGGGATGGAGGTATTTCGTTGCACTCTCTTGAAATCTCGTATCTCAGTAAGTGTAGTAGCGACAAATTCGGGGTTCTTAAGTAGTTGAGTGGTCGTGGTTTCCATGGCGATCTTGAGTTGGTGGATTCCAGCTAACAGGTTAATCAGGTGACTCATCTACAAGGAAAGTTTTAAACCTCAATTAGTAATGTTTTAAGACAGGGTTTAATCTAAATAGGAAGTTTTCAAATTTCTAAGTTCCACATTCGATTATTGATTTAAGTCATCATCCAATTGTTCGGGAATTCCCAACTCAGTGGTATTGCCAGTTCCACACTTTGCTTTAATCCGAAGATTGTTTTGACAAAATTCCACCCAATTTGGGACGGTAAACTTAAACTCAATTCACGTTTGTACAATGGTCAATCTATCTCATGGTTCTACCCATTCTACCCATGGCCGAGGTTTTGAACCTAAAGCTCTGATACCAAATTGTAACGCCCCCATTTTCGGATACGTTAATTAAACATTTTTATTAATAAAACTAACAGAGTCTGGCTCATTATTACATTGTTAATCTCACAAAGGAGTACATTTATTCAAAAGGGGAGGGAACTAAGGTTCCTAACTACAGCTTCGCCTGCTCTTCCATTCTAGCCAGCTCTTCGGCTCCAAAAGCCTCCATAGTTTACATCTCACCCTGTTCGTCTATCAGGTCTGACACATTATACCGACGTCGCCACCAATATAATATGTCAGGGTCACCAAAGGTAACACCGTGAGCTTACAAAGCTCAATAGGATAAACTATACCCACTAATCCTTAACTTAAACAACAGGCACAAGAACAATTACACATGCTCATTCAATAACATAGTTTAGCAATTACACATCCACATTTGCTATCTTTCTAACGTTGGTGTCATGCCTTTTCGTGTTTCTCCTACGCGACTCATCGTAGACTGTGTCACCATTTTTCTACTTCATTAAAACTTCCAAATCTCATTTCAAAAATCCGTTTTTAACACACCCAACCTCAATTCCGCCGTTCCGGGTTCTCGAGTTTCCTCACAATGGTTCCACCGTCCCGGGTTCCCATTGGCACACATCTTGCATTGGCTCCTTCCCACGGATAACCAAGCCACACACCCAACCTCGGTTCCGCCGTTCCGGTCTCCCGAGTATCCTCACAATGGTTCCGCCGTCCTGTAGACACCTCCCAAGTGGGGCATCGCCATACAGATTGATCACGTTTGTTGCTCGATTGGTTGCTTGCTTCGTAAACCAAGATCGTGGACATTCCCATGGCTAGGAACATCGCCACACGATAGCGGTTATCATCAAAACAGAGTCGCCACCCAGTTTATTAAAACTAGGAAAATAGACAGAGATTCTGGGCACGGGAGCCAAAAGTACAATAAGGGGAAGGTGTTAGGCACCCCTCTTTGCCCAGTCGTGAGACCGGCCCATAATCGTTCAACATAAGACATGTAGATGCTTTATTTTATTCTAACACGTAATCTATTTTTAGCCTTTAAGCAGTTAATGGTGAGCCAAGACGGTTATTGAAACATGCATCAGAAAGCAGGAAACAAAACAAGCTGTCCCAGGGTAATGGATCCCGCGGCCGATGAATGGATGTCACGGCCGAGGGATCCTCCTGGTTTGATGTATCGGCCGAGGGATCAAAGCCCCGGTCGATGTTCTTCCTCACACCAGACAAAAAGATTAACAAATGATCAAAACGCTATTGTTAGTCATAAATACAGTAAGTAAGACAAACCAGAGGCCGTTGGGCCTCACCACCTTGATCCCTCAGTTGCTTGATTGCTTCGGATTGTGTGTGATTGACTGATTGCCTTTGTGAAAACCCTAGGGTTACGGTTTGAACTTTGGGGTTTGATCGTCGGATTGATGGCGGCCTTCGGAAGGTTAGGGCTTTTGAAGAGTGGGTTTGAGAGAGTATTTTGACAGAGTATCGGAACTTGGGTGATTGATTTCACTTATGAATTTTGTGTGTATATTTTTGGAGTCCAAAGGCCCTTTATATAGGCAATTGGTGACTCACTCCGGCCAATCAAATGGTACGATTGCAATTGTAATTGCAATGCAACTCAAACTCTTCGTTGCAATCTCTGAACGTGGCCCGAACGCATCGGGAAGGTAGTGTAGTTGGATCAAACGTCTGATAGAACGTTCCAGAGTCTGGAAAAAGGGCGATCTGGCGGCCGAGTAATGGATCACACGGCCGAGGAATGGATGTCGCGGCCGAAGGATAGATCTTGCGGCCGAGGGATTGATCTCTTAGGGAGATTTTCTAGCAACAGGTTGCTCGGGTGAGGAAATGATGTTAAGCCCGTGAGATCAATGTTACGGCCGACAGTTGGATTCTCCTAGGCTTCTGTATTTTCTGTCTGAAAGGTTGTATGGCTCTGATTGGGTCCTCTAAGTGGCTCAAAGTTCTTACCGAAAGTCCTAAGGTTCTCGAGAAGGCAATCAGCAATCACTGTATCCATTTCATCATCGGGATGATCCCCAAGGTGGGACTTGAAATAATCGTTAGGCCAAATTGGGGTGTCTACAGATGCCCCTCTTTGACTGAGCTCAGACGGATCGCGAGACATGTTTGAGTAATAGTCAAAGCTGTAAAAAGCAACTCAATTTGGTCCAACCACTATTCCAAGGGGTTTTCGAAAAAAGTTTTGTTATGGTCGGGCCGGAAGGCTGCCTACGTATTCCACAAGGGAAATTCAGACCAACCGTAGTTCGGGCAATAAAGAAAAATCAAAAGTTTGGAGGGTTAGAAACAGAAGACGTACCTTCGGGCTTAAAAAGCCGTAGTGCGACGTACCTAGACTGAGCCAGGGTTTTGGCGGAAGATAGTTGAAGGAGCGTGGGGCTGCCCGGGGAATTTTTGTGGAGAGCTTCCTTAGTATTTTGGGGTAGATCAGTACACGGCAGGTGCGTTTGCTTTTCTTGATCATCCTTACTTTGACTGAAAGGAGCTCGGTTGAATAGCCTATCCTTGCGAATGAGCTGGAAGGAATTGATGTAGTTGGGGTGGAATCCAAGCCATCTGCTGGGGATGAATTGGACGCCGGTTTGTTTTTGAGATATGAGGGGCGCAGGGCCAGTAACTAGAGCACGGAGCTTTGGGAATGAGGGAACCGAGGCACGGAGCCGGTTGTAGTCATGAGGCGAGAACCTGGAGTGATGGTTTCTGACGTGGTGGAACCGAAGCGCGGAGCCGGTCATAGTCATAAGGCAAGAGCCTGGGGTGATTAGAACTAAGGCGTAGAGCCTGCTGTGGTCATGAGGCGAGGGCCTGAGGTGAGCTTAGAGCTTGATGGAACCGAAGCGTGGAGCTGGTTGCATTCTGATGATCTGTGCACGGAGCTTTCTAATCATAAGTTTTGGCATAGAGCCAAAGGATCGAGGTACTGGACCGATCAATAAAACCGAGGCATAGAGCCGGCTGTTGCAGGGTTGACCTGTTTCATGAGAGATATGCAGAGTGTATATGTGTGATGATGGTTGTTAGATGTTGTAGACACCCCAATTTGGCCTAACGATTATTTCAAGTTCCACCTTGGGATCATCCCGATGATGAAATGGATACAGTGATTGCTGATTGCTTCCTTGAGAACCTTAGGACTTTCGGTAAGAACTTTGAGCCGCTTAGAGGACCCAATTCAAAGCCATACATCCTTTCAAACATAAATACAGAAGCCTAGGAGAATCCATCTGTCAGCCGTGACATCGATCCCACATCGATCCCACGGCCCTAACATCATTTCCTCACCCGAGCAACCTGTTGCTAGCAAAATCTCCCTGAGAGATCAGTCCCTCGGCCGCAAGATCTATCCTTCGGCCGAGACATCCATTCCTCGGCCGTGATATCCTTTACTCGGCCGCCAGATCGACCTTTTTCCAGACTCTGGAACGTGTTCTGTCAGACGTTTGATCCAACTACACTACCTTCCCGATGCGTTCGGGCTACGCTCAGAGATTACGACGTAGAGTTAGAGATGCATTGCAATTGCAATTACCATCTCGTGATTTGATTGGCCGGGGTGCGTCGCCAATTGCCTATATAAAGGGCTTTTGGACTCCGAAAATAAACACACGAAATTCATTAGAGTATACACTCTCTCAAGCCTCGAAACTCTGCACAAATACTCTCTCAAACCCACTCTACAAAAGCACTAACCTCCCGAAGGCAGCCGTCAATCCGACGATCAAACCCCGAAGTTCAAACCCTAACCCTAAGGTTTTCAATCAAGCAATCAGTCAATCACGCCCAATCCAAAGCAATCAAGCAACTGAGGGATCAAGGTGGTGAGGCCCAACGGCCTCTGGTTTGTCTTATTTACTGTATTTCTGACTAACCGTAGCGTTTTGATCATCTGTTAATCTTTCTGTCTGGTGTGAGGAAGAACACCGACCGGGGCTTCGATCCCTCGGCCGGTACATCAAACCAGGAGGATCCCTCGGCCGTGACATCCATTCACCGGCCGCAGGATCCATCTCCCTGGGACAGTTTTGTTGCTTTCTCTGATTTCTGAATGCATGCTTACTTATCACACTGGCTCACTTTGCTTACTGTTTAAAGGAATAAATAAACAGACTATGTGTTGGAATTAAACAAAGCATCTACATATCTTATGTTGAATGATTATGGGCCAGTCTCACGACTGGGCAAAGAGGGGTGCCTAACACCTTCCCCTTATTGTACTTTTGGCTCCCGTATCCAGAATCTCTATCTGTTTTCCTAGTTTTAATAAACTGGGTGGCGACTCTGTTTTGATGATAACCGCTATCATGTGGCGATGTTCCTAGCCATGGGAATGTCCATGATTTTGGTTTACGAAGCAAGCAATCAATCGAGCGAACAAACGTGATCAATCTGTATGGCGATGCCCCGTTTGGGAGGTGTTTACAGTTTTTGGCGACTCTGCTGGGGATATGAGAGCCATAACCAAAAAGTTCAACATAAGACTAATACATGCCTTGTTTAATTCATTTATCATATGCATCGAGCGGGCAACCCGTTGAGTTCACCTGATATCCCGGCATGACACGGGCTATGTTTGGGGTTCCAGCAAACTCCATAGTCACTCGTACCTAGTGGTATATCAAAAAGGAAATCATCCAATCACCGCCTATGATGGGCTGGTGAGAGGATTGGTGCCCTTTGACAACGGAGCACCCTGAGACTACCAAAACCTTGCATGTTTTAGAAAGCCATAGAACTTATCAAACTAAGACAGGAACCTACAGGCTAGGAACCTACTTGCATTTTACTTGCAGAAGATTCTTCCTCACACCTTGTATCATTTGTTGTTGTAATTAACTCTTTCTGTGCAGAAGGGTTGGGATTTCCAACCCAAATCCTAACCCTACACAGGCCGAATACTGACTTCCAGGTATTCTATTTTTCAAGCAGGCACAATAGGTAGGTTAAAGAAGCAACCTCAGCCAGTTTTATACTCTTACAATACCCGAAGTCACGCCAAACAGAGGTCCTTACAGTCATCTCATCGGTCGCCTTCGTCTACCAAGACACTCTCACCGCAACGGTCCCAATCAGTTTCAGGGACTTCGCGGTCGTCTCCTCAACAAACCCGATTATCTATCCAATTCCAAGCCTCACCAAGCAATCCCTCTACCTACATCCCAAAAATGACAGACAATGATGCTACCATCACCGAGCTCCGAGCCCAAATTGCCTATTTACAAGCTGAGAAAGCAGCAAGAGATGCTGAAGACAAGAAAAACGAGGAGGAAGCAGAAAATCCTCATGAAATTATAGAAAACCCTGAATTGGTCAAACAGGTCAAGGAGATCAAGCACGCTTTGGCTCGTTCACAAGGAGACCAAATTCTAGATTTCGAAGGACTCTGCCTCTTTCCAGAATCTCAACTGCCTGAACGGTTCAAAATGCCAAACATCGAGAAGTTCAACGGGACTGGTAATCCTACCAGCCATGTCCGCCATGTCATCAACACTCTGAAGCCTATGGGCTTGACCGACGAGCTCATCGCTCAATTGTTTCAAAGAACTCTCACTGGAAGCGCCCTCGATTGGTTTCTCACTTTGGAATTTGTACACTATCAAACTTGGCCAGAAATTGCCAACGCTTTTGTCAAGCAGTATGCGTACAATGTCCAAATTGAGCTAACTACCCGAGACTTGGAGATGACTAAACAAGAATCCAATGAGGACTTTGCTACCTTTGTGGCAAGATGGAAAGAAAAGGCTGCCAAGATGAAAAGCCGCCCTTCCGAGGAAGATCAAGTGAGGATAGTTGTCAAGAACCTACAGCCCAAATACCTCACCCACATTTACACTCAAGCTATCACTGACTTCAAAAGCCTACACGCCACTGGATTACAAATTGAAGATGGGATCAAGTTGGGCCTCATTGGAAAAGAAGAAACCCCTCCACCCAAAAAAACCTTTCCAACCCGTGCGTCTCCTGCCTCCGTCAACACCCTTAACTCAGTCTTGCCATAAGACCCTTTTCAAACTAGCTCATCTAGAAACACGAATCGCCCTCGCCGCAATTTCAACCCACTCTATATGACTCCATCCCAAGCCTTAGCCATCCTAAGCCGTCAAGGGCACCTTAGGCTCTTGAATAACCCACCTCCTCAGCCACCTTATGGCCCAAGCTATGATGCCAATAAGCAATGTGCATACCACCAACACCCTGGACATGAGACAGACCGCTGCATGCGTCTTCGTCATGACATCTAGGATCTCATTGATAGTCAAGCTATAAAACCTCCTAAGCCTAATGTACAAACCAATCCACTTCCTGCTCACAACAACAAACTACCGCCTCAAAATATCAATCTCATAAGCCTATCCAATAGCCCCACATATAATCCTACCCTACACATTATTCCAAATACCCAATCCAAACCATCCCTAATCCTCTCTAAGAATGAGGAATGCTTTGCAACAGGGGGAGAACCCCACATCTATGCCATTGATGATGGGGATTGGTGGTTGGACATGCGTCAAGCCCTGCCAATTGATTGGAAAGTTGGAAGAATTGAGCCTGCTGATCCTTGGGGCACCCAAGAAGAAGAAGTGGGTCACCTAACCCGAAGCGGAAGGGTGTATAAACCTCCTAAACTAAGTGGGGAAAGTTCAACCTCAACACGAGTAATGGAAGAAGAAGAAGGAGAAGAAAGCCAAAGGACCGAACCTGAGGAAGACAGGGTGCTAAGACAACTAAAGAAAATCCAAGCTGATATCTCTATTTGGGGATTACTCATGTCCTCCTACGAGCATCGTAATTCCTTCTTCAAAACCTTGGGGAAAGCCAAAGTTCCCATCGACATCACCCCCGAAGAACTGGTAGGTTTCATAATGGCGTCAAAGGCTCCAAAACCGACGATAGCTTTCACTGACAAGGATCTACCACCTGAAGGGCCTGCACACAACAAACCTCTTTACATTTCACTTAAATGGATCCCACTGGTCTTGGTGGATAATGGGTTTGCTTTAAACGTATGTCCTCAAAGGACCCTCAACAAGCTAGGGGTAAACGCCATCGACGTACGCCCTTCAAGCCAGGGTGTAAGGGGATATGACAATTCAAAGAGAAGAGTGGTTGGGTGTGTCACACTGCCAGTAGAAGTGGAGAAGATCAAAAGGGACGTGGAGTTCCATGTGATGGATATACCAGCCACCTTCAATCTTTTACTAGGAAGGCCTTGGCTACATGACGCTGGGGCCGTACCTTCCACTTTGCATCAGAAAGTCAAATTCGCAGTAGATGGAAGGGTCATAACCATTATGGGGGATTCATCAATCCGAGCTCATTCTGATACGCCTGTCCAAGAGGTAGAAACCGAGGAAACCTTCCTTACTGGATTCAGTCTTGAGGAAGCAACTGTTGTGCAAGCCTTAATGGCTGAGAGAAACTTCTACGTGAGCACTACCGCCATATGGATGATGAAGAAGCAAAAATACCTCCCTAGGTTGGGTTTAGGTAAAAGATCACTAGGCATCCCGCAAATGATTGATCCTCCGCATAATCAATACGCCTTTGGTCTTGGCTACACCCCGACAGAAGCCGAGGTAAAAAAGAAGAGGAGCATGGAAAAGGCTAAGGCAAGAGGAAGCAGGGTCAAAGAAGAGAAACTCGTGATCCCAAAAACACTCAATGGCTGGTTTGTAAGAGAAGGAGAAGACTTTCCATTCTGTGGCTTCGCAGAAACATGGGAAGACGAAGTTACCAAGCAATGGTACCGTGGAATGCAAATCTTCTTTGATCAGGAATGGACTGACAATGACATGGAAGAAGAACCAACCAATTCATCTCCTACTCCCGAAGACTGGATTGAGGTGCTAGCTGAATTTGACCTAAAGATTCTGTTTGGCAAAGAGGGTGAAGAAGAGTATAAAACTGCAAAAGGAAAAGGAGCCACTCCCGAGATACTGCAGTAAATCGCATGACAAAAACATTGCTTTCATTTCCTAAAGACAAGTTAGGACATGTTTTAGGCCCCTGTTTGGGCATTATCTACAATTAAATAAATCCCATTTTATCACTTCTATGCTTGACAAATGATTCCATCTTTAAAATGTGATTGCTATACACTATAACCTCTCTGCCAAAGATAAAAGGATTTTAAGAATCTAATTCTTTATGTTACCGACAAAAGGAAAGAAGGGACGAACTTTGATTACTTAAAACTAGGTTTTTATCAAAACTCAGGAAGAAGACGCTATCTCTGTGAGAACACTTAGGGTTAGCTTACCCATTGTGAAAGTACAAACGCAACAGGAGGTTCATAAAGACATCTCCATCAGATTCCTCTCCAAAACACTAAAACCCTCTTGAGAGAAAAATGCTCGTTGGGCAAACTATACACCCAAGCAAAAGTAAGAGCAAAGCCTGCTAGGACAAGAAAAAGCGAAAAACGCAGCCTAGGCAAAAGTTAAGGCATTTGAAGGAAAGCTCGCTAGGGACTCAACCTCTATCAGGTAACCTAGGCAAAACTTAGAGCATGAGAGAAAGAAAAACCAAGAGTGAAAACCCAACCCCCAAAGGTGGTGATCTTGGAACTACGTAAAAGGCCTGATTCCCTGATTGGGATACGTAGGCAATCTCGCATCGAGATGCGGCCCAAACATTTGGAGAGAAGAAAGACAATACCAAAAGGGTTTGTACTCAATGATAGGCATAGCTAACTCTGTGTATTGAGCTCACAAAAGATGAGTTAGTCATTTTCCAGGGAATTGGCAAAAACAAAGACATGTAAGAATCATCGTCCGTCCTCTTTGACTCAAAAGTCGTCGACATAAGGGACAAAGCATTCTAACAATCCCAAAACATGGCAAAGAGGTTGTAGGAACAGCAAAAGCAAATAAAGAGCCTGAATCAAGTTCAAGTGTAAGAAGGGAAAAACGCCACTTGGCTAAAGCAAAAATCCAACTTCTTTAGGAAATAGAAGTAGCGGCCAAAGAATGGAATCCTCGGCCGAGTGATCCATTCCTCGGCCCATGTTTAAATCCAAACACTCACAAAACTTTGAAAATATTGCATACAAGTTTGAAGTATCTAATTTCCAATACATGCTGAGGATGCTTCATAAAAATACAAATATCAAATTATCTGTTTTTAGAGCTAACAAATACAGGTACAAGATAGGGAAAGCTAGCTACTGCCCACGACCCCTTTTGGGCGCAGGATGAAAACACTCAGGAACTGGAACACTGATCCTCTATCCCTCACCAGCCTCAACATCTCCATCACCAGCTCCGGTACTCCCACCCTCGCTAACTCCAGCACTCTGGGTAACCGACACTGTCGGTACTCGCTCTGCTTCAAGCTGCAGAGACACGGGGTATAGGCATTCAGTTTCACATAAAATGTGGGATGGAAAAAGAAGAGATCAAAGGATGTATACAGCAGCTATTCGGCCACACTGCCATAGAGCCAAAGCCTCTGCACTCTAGAAAGCACGCAACCATTCCTGAACCACCTCAGCGGGCACCTGCAGAGGAAGCAATTGCATATACAATCAAGTAAGCAAGGAATGCTGAAGGAAACCAAAGCAGAATCTACAATATTACCTGCTGAATTCCTGCAGGAAGCATGTAGAACTGCGTAGCACACGGTGTCAGTGTCAAACGCTCCTCTTCTCCATTTGCATTGTGGAAAGAAATGAAACTGGGGGCCCGTGGCCAAACAGGAGGAGCAACAGCAGCAGTAGCAGTAGGAAGGGTCAATGAGACTGAACGAAAGGTTGAGTAATCTCCCGCTACGAGAAAACTCATGGCTGGCTGTCTCTCAAGAGCGAGTAACAAGCCCTCCCCGGTCAAAAGATGGGTCGATCTCATACCAACAGGAGGAGGAAGAGGAACAAGCTGCAACGCCTCGGAATGTGGAAAGTACTAACTCGCTACCCTCTCTCCAAGATACCAGGCTCTCAAAAATGGCCCCTCCAGAAGGAAGTGCTGGCTGTCCAACGCCCGAGCTGAGGTCAACTCCAGAGGAGCATCATCAAGTAGCACGCCCCATGGGTCAAAACACACCTATAACAAGGGAAATAGCATCAAAATGACAGAATGAGGAAATTGCACGAAAATCAGAGGATAAAGAGATATCATACCTGATCCACCGTTAGGCGATCCAAAACTCGCCTCCAAGCCAGCAAGTCCATGGCAGGCGACCGTGACTTCCGAACTCCCTTCAATCAACGGGCTGCCCGTGGAACAAACCTAGGCTCTCTGTGCCCGATCGAAGGAGGAAACTGCAACAAGTGCTCAAAAGCCCAGAGCTACAAGCGAAGACGGAAAACATGAATAACAAAGATAGAAGCAACAAGAGAATAGCGCAGAAATCAAAATGTGTACCTCAAGAATACGGTGGTGTCCGCCGAGCGACAAACTAACCCCCTGGGAACAAGCACTGAGGTGTCCGTACAACATGGCTAGGGCGGGAGTTCCCTAATCAAACTCTGCTATGGTCTCTAAGTGCACCAAAGCAGCTAAGAACTGGACATGCACCGAATTCTCCTTGTTACAAAACAAAGTTTGCCCAAGGAGATAAAGCAGGAAAGCTCGTACCAGCTGAGAAAGGGGAATCTCCGTCAGGATATCAGCTTGATCAAACTCTTCCCGAAGCCAGGTATATGTGATATGACCACTCTCTGACACAATGGGAACCTTCCCCAAAAGATATCCAAGGGCACCCTTTCGCTCATGGATCCGCGGGTCAATCGGAAGAGGATCGCCGCCAACTCTCAGGCCTGTAAGCAAAGCGAAGTCACCTGGAGTGATCGTCATCTCCCCAGCCTCCGGAAGGTGGAAAGTATTGGTGGTATCCCACCACCGCTCCACCAAAGATGTGGTCAATCCCAACTCCGCCTTCGGAAGGTGGAAACCAAGTATCAAGGGCTCGAAGCCAGCCAAAGCAACCGCATCCTTGGCCTCCTGAGGAAGCCTCTCATACCACTCAAACACCTGGGGGCAGCTTCCCCACATGCGCAACCTCTCATTTGCCTGGCAAAATATGTAGAAGAAATCAAATACACAAAATATCGCCTATACAGGGGGCAACTTCTAGAGCTCAAACTCCCTATCAAATATCAAATTATTACTCTGCGAAATCTCATATACAAAAATCATTTGACAGGATAAAATTCTACCTTCCTATTGGTGAGACCAAAGTGCTGCTCTGGCTCCCTGTGCAAGACCTCAGGTGGGATGTCACTGAGGGGAGGAGGGTATCGCAAGGAACCACCACGCCCGACCAGGTGAACCTGAGGAGCGTAAGTGGCAACGTCAAATGGTGGAAGAATATCACCACCTACAGCCTCGGGTTCGACCTCAGGAGGAATGGGTTGCGAAGAACTTCCCCCAACAGTGGCCCTGCGCCGACTTGAACGAAGAACACAGGAACTTGAAACCCCACCAAGAATCGCGGCCTCAACGGCCGGAGCTTTGCCCGTATCCCTAGGCGCAGCGGGAGCGTCAGATGATGGAGGAGGCGGTGATGATGCCATCAGAACCGTGTGGTCGGAAGGGACGACGGCGGTAAGGTGGGGGATGGCGGCGGCCGACGAGGAGAGAGAGGAGAGAGCGGCGGCGATTGTTTGAACGAGAGAAGAGGATGAGGGATAGAAAGGATGAAATGACCCGTGAGATCGATTAAGTTTAACTTAAATCGATTTTCTAACTTTTGGCTATCTCACGGCCGAGACATCGATTCCTCGGCCGAGACATCAATCCTTCGGCCGAGAGATTGATCTCCTGGCCTCCCAATCTATCTCCCTCAGCAACATCAAATTTTGCTCAGTACATCAACTTAAACGATTACGGACTACTAAGTCCTCAACCAACCAAGTAGCCTTGGGGGCATCCCCGAGCCAATGCGACATGATCAAAACTAGCCTTGGGGGCATGTCCAAGCATGAGGAAGTTCTCTCTCCACAAACTGCTGGCCAAAACAAGTCAGAACACTCAGCGGCTCTATGCCCATATTCACTATCAAAACACTGTGACTCCAAGTCCACCACCTCCGCAGGCTCAAAGCTATTATCTCAGCGGCTCTACGCCCGTTACTTCAACAGGCTCTACGTCTGTATTCTCTCACCTGGCGGCTCTAGGCCCAATCACTATTAGCAGCTCTACGCTTGCCATTTCCAGCAGCCATACAACCATCAAACTCACATAGCGGTCCCGTGCCCATCATCTCTACACAACTCAGCGGCTCTACACCAGCCATTTTATCAACTTAGCAGCTTTATGCTCGCCATCTCAACAGCAGGCTCTACGCCTACAAATCATACTCAAGCAATCTCAATTGGCTCTAAGCCATAGCAACCATCCCAGCAGCTCTACGCTCGCTATCACAGCAACAGACTCTACGCCTGAATTCACTCAACTAAGCGGCTCCAAGCCCACCATTTCAACAAACTCTACGCCTGTATTCAATCAACTCAGCGGCTCCAAGCCCTCGACTCAGCAGCTCTATGCTCGCTATCACTCACTCAGCGGCTCTAAGCCCACTATCTCAGCTGGCTCGAAGCCATAACCACCATCTTAGCGGCTCCAAGCCCATTATCGACAGGCTCTACGCCTGTTATTACAACTCAGCGGCTCGAAGCCCACTAACTCAACTGGCTCGAAGCCGTAACAATCAATCTCAGCGGCTCGAAGCCCATTATCGACAGGCTCTATGCCCATATTCGCTCATTCAGCAGCTCTACGCTCGCTATTACAACTCAGCGGCTTTTAAGCCCACTATCCCGACTGGCTCGAAGCCATAACAACCATCTTAGCGGCTCCAAGCCCATTATCGACAGGCTCTACGCTTGTTATCACAACTCAGCGGCTCAAAGCCTAACATCTCAACTGGCTCGAAGCCGTAAACAAGCAACAGGCTCTACGCCGCCCCAACAATCAAGACATCTATTCTCAGGCTCTACGCCTGAATGCTCAAAAATCTAACATTTTTGAATGCTCAAGCTCTACGCTTGGATGCCCAACCACTGTGTACTGGATGCTTAAGTTATACACTTGAATGCTCAAGCTCTACGCTTGGATGCCCAACCACTGCGTACTGGACGCTCAAAGCCTATACTTTGAATGCTCGGATTCTGCCATCCGAATGCTCAAGCTCTACGCTCTGAATGCTCAAGTCCAGAACTTGATAGAAGCTCTAAGCTTAAAAACAAACACACACGCACGGGCCCGTGCACATATTGCATTATCACATCGAGTCTGCGCAATCATATCTGTTCACATCTAACAAACATCATCATACATATACACTATGCATATCTCTCATGAAACAGGTCAACCCTGCAATCAACCGGCTCTATGCCTCAGTTTTATTGATCGGTCTAGCACCTCGATCCTTTGGCTCTACACCAACACTTATGATGAGAAAGCTCCATGCACAGACCATCAGAATACAACCAGCTCTACGCTTCGGTTCAACACGTCAAGCTCAAAGCTTTGACACCTCAGGCTCTCGCCTTATGATCAATACCAGCTCCGCGCTTTGGTTCCATCAAGCACTAAGCTCACCTCAGGCCCTCGCCTCAAAAACTGCAACATCTTCTCAGGCCCTCGCCTCATGACCACAGCAGGCTCTACGCCTTAGTTCTAATCACCCTAGGCTCTCGCCTTATGATCAATACCAGCTCTGCGCTTCGGTTCCATCAAGCTCTAAGCTCACCTCAGGCCCTCGCCTCAAGACTGCAACAGGCTCTACGCCTTAGTTCTAAATCACCCTAGGCTCTCGCCTCATGACTACAACCGGCTCTGTGCCTCGGTTCCCTCGTCCCCAAAGCTCCGTGCTCTATGTTTCTGGCCCTGCGCCCCCATATCTAAAAAACAAACGGCGTCCGACTCATCCCAGCAGATGGTTTGGATTCCACCCCATTACATCAATTCCTTCCAGCTCATTCGCAAGGATAGGCTACTCAACCGAGCTCCTTTCAGTCAAAGTAAGGATGATCAAGAAAAGCAAACGCACCTGCCGTGTACTGATCTACCCCAAAATACTAAGGAAGCTCCCCGCAAAAATTCCCCAGCAGCCCCGCACTCCTTCCACTACTCTTCGCCAAAACCCTGGCTCAGTCTAGGTACGTCACACTACGGCTTTTTAAGTCCTAAGGTACGTCTTCTGTCTCTAACCCTCCAAACTTTTATTTTTTCTTTATTGCCCGAACTACGATTGGTCTGAATTTCCCTTGTGGAATACGTAGGCAGCCTCCCGGCCCGACCATAACAAAACCTTTTTCGAAAAAACCCTTGGAATAGTGGTTGGACCAAATTGAGTTGCTTTTTTACAGCTTTGACTCTTACTCAAACATGTCTCGCGATCCGGATTGAGTTCAGTCAAGGAGGGGCATCTGTAGACACCCCAATTTGGCCTAACGATTATTTCAAGTCCCACCTTGGGACCATCCCGATGATGAAATGGATACAGTGATTGCTGATTGCTTCCTTGAGAACCTTAGGACTTTCGGTAAGAACTTTGAGCCACTTAGAGGACCCAATTCAAAGCCATACAGCCTTTCAGATAGAAATACAGAAGCCTAGGAAAATCCATCTGTCGGCCGTGACATCGATCCCACGGCCCTAACATCATTTCCTCACCCGAGCAACCTGTTGCTAGCAAAATCTCCCTGAGAGATCAATCCCTCGGCCGCAAGATCTATCCTTTGGCCGAGACATCCATTCCTCGGCTGTGATATCCTTTACTCGGCCGCCAGATCGACCTTTTTCCAGACTCTGGAACGTGTTCTGTCAGACATTTGATCCAACTACACTACCTTCCCGATGCGTTCGGACTACGCTCAGAGATTACGGCGTAGAGTTAGAGATGCATTGCAATTGCAATTACCATCTCGTGATTTGATTGGCCGGAGTGAGTCACCAATTGCCTATATAAAGGGCCTTTGGACTCCGAAAATAAAGACACGAAATTCATTAGAGTATACACTCTCTCAAGCCTCGAAACTCTGCCCAAATACTCTCTCAAACCCACTCTACAAAAGCCCTAACCTCCCAAAGGCAGCCGTCAATCCGGCGATCAAACCCCGAAGTTCAAACCCTAACCCTAAGGTTTTCAATCAAGCAATCAGTCAATCACGCCCAATCCAAAGCAATCAAGCAACTGAGGGATCAAGGTGGTGAGGCCCGACGGCCTCTAGTTTGTCTTATTTACTGTATTTCTGACTAACCGTAGCGTTTTGATCATCTGTTAATCTTTCTGTCTGGTGTGAGGAAGAACACCGACCGGGGCTTTGATCCCTCGGCCGGTACATCAAACCAGGAGGATCCCTCGGCCAAGACATCCATTCACCGGCCGGGGGATCCATCTCCCTGGGACAGTTTTGTTGCTTTCTCTGCTTTCTGAATGCATGCTTACTTATCGCACTGGCTCACTTTGCTTACTGTTTAAAGGAATAAATAAACAGACTATGTGTTGGAATTAAACAAAGCATTTACATATCTTATGTTGAATGATTATGGGCCAGTCTCACGACTGGGCAAAGAGGGGTGCCTAACACCTTCCCCTTATTGTACTTTTGGCTCCCGTATCCAGAATCTCTATCTGTTTTCCTAGTTTTAATAAACTGGGTGGCGACTCTATTTTGATGATAACCGCTATCATGTGGCGATGTTCCTAGCCATGGGAATGTCAATGATTTTGGTTTACGAAGCAGGCAATCAATCGAGCGAACAAACGTGATCAATCCGTATGGCGATGCCCCGTTTGAGAGGTGTCTACAGATGTGAACAGATATGATGATGCAGACTCGATGTGATAGTGAAGATGCAATTGATGCAAATGTGCACAGGCCCGTGCGTGTGTGTTGATTTAAGCTTAGAGCTTCTTTCAAGTTCCGGACTTGAGCATTCAGAGCGTAGAGCTCGAGCATTCGGATGGCAGAACCGAGCATTCAAAGTACAGGCTTTGAGCATCCAGTACGCAGTGGTTGGGCATCCAAGCGTAGAGCTTGAGCATTCAAGTGTAGAACTTGAGCATCCAGTACACAGTGGTTGGGCATTCGAAGAGCTTCGAGCGTTCAAAATGTTTAATTTTGAGCATTCAGGCGTAGAGCCTGAGAATAGATGATGTCTTGATTGTTGGGGCGGCGTAGAGCCTGTTGAGATAGTTACGGCTTCGAGCCAGTTGAGATAGTGGGCTTGGAGTCGCTGAGTTGTGATATCAAGCGTAGAGCTGCTGATTCGATGGCTTAGAGCTAGTTTGAGATAGTGGGCCTGGAGCCGCTGAGCGATGGGCGAGGACGTAAAGCCTGCTGAGTTGGTTGTTACCGCTTAGAGCCAATAGCGGGCGTGGAGCCGCTGAGTTATGGTAGTGAGCATAGAGCCTCTGAGTCAAGGGCTTAGAGCCGCTGGGTGATGAGTTGGTGAATTCAGGCGTAGAGCCGCTGAGATAGTTACTATGGCTTCGAGCCAGTTGAGACGGTAGATATAGGCTTCAAGCCTGTTAAGGTGATGGGCTTCGAGCCGCTGAGATTGCTTGAATATGATTATAGGCATAGAGCCTATAGTCGGGATGTTGAACGTGGAGCTACTAAATGTTTTGAGATGGGCTTTGAGTCGCTGAGATGGTGGCGAGTGGGTGGGCTTCGAGCCGCTGAATAATAGGCATAGAGCCACTGAGCTATTTGATAGTGAATACGGGCGTAGAGCCGCTGTGTGAGTTTGATGGTTGTATGGCTGCTGGGGGTGGCAAGCAAAGAGCTGCTGATAGTGATTGGGCTTAGAGCTTGTTGAGTGTCTTGATTTGCTTTGGTCAGCAATTTGTGGAGAGAGATTTTTTTGGTGCTCGAGCGTGCCCCCAAGGCTAGTTTTTGATCATATTGGCTCGGGATGCCCCCAAGGCTGACTTGATTTTGCTTCTGTGGGTCACGGACCCAGGATTCTATAATGGCCTGAATTGGTGCACTGAGCAAAATCCATTAGGGCTGAAGAAAATTGATTGGAGGGCCAAAAGATCGATCTCTCGGCCGAAGGATTGATGTCTCGGCCGAGGTATCGAATACTCGGCCGCTTAATCGGTTCGTTTCCAGGGGCCTATAAAAGGCCGCGGCCTCAGCCATTTCATTTCACTTCCCTCTTTCCTCGGTTTCTCTCCTCGTCCGAGAAACTTACCGAGAGCTCCTCTCGTCTTTCACTTGGTTCTTGTCAGCTCCGAGCCATGGATAGCGTGCGGCTGGTGATCGCGGAGGGAGTCTGCGACGTTCTTGGTCTTGTCTTGATGCTTGATTAGGGACCCTCGCATGGGTGGTTTGCTTCCGTGATGCGGAGCTCCTGGCGTGGCGGTGGTACGCGGTGTGGTGATTTTTCTGGGCCATATGGTGATTCTTTTGAGCCACGTGGTGTCCCTTCTGCACCGTAGTACTTCTCTGGTATACACCGCCCCAGGGGTGTCCTTTTCTTTTTTGCTGCTGATCTCTGGTGTTCGGACCACCAGAGGGTTCGGCATCCTCTTCTGCATAGGTTTGTTCGACAGGAAACCAATGTATAGTTTGTTTAAGAAATGTGGGATGATCCACCTTGTGATGTAAAAAGCTTTTGTTATATGAAACAAAAATCTTTTGCTCTGCTATGTGATTGTGTATGCCATATCTACGTTGTTTGCGTGTGATAACTTGTTAATCCAGCGAAACGAACTGAACCGTGGAAACAATCTGTAAAACAGCCATTCTGGCGGCCGACCTAATGATTACGCGGCCGAGGCTTTGATCTGGCGGCCGAAGGATCGTTTTGTCTACCTGGGTTTGACTTGTAGGTCAACCCTGATTTTCACGGGCCGATGGATTGATCCTACGGCCGTCATATCGAAGTGCCGGCCGAGAGACTGACCAAATTACCGAGAATTAAGAATCCGATTCCGATTCAAACTAAGACTCGACTTAGTTCTATAAATGCGCGTTCTACGAACCCGATAGCATTGACAGTAGCAATTCCTTGCGCATGGCGCAACCAGTCCTTGATCAGTGGTTGGATTCCTTTAATGGCCTCGACTGTTTACACTTTAAGTCCTTTGGCATGGACTTTCTCTTCTCCCTTCGTCAAATTCCTGTGAATTTTGCCTTCCTTAGGGCAGCCACCAGTTTGTGGGATCCTGCTTTTCACGTCTTTCGATTTAGGAAAGGGGAATTGTGTCCTACTATCGAGGAGTTTGCAGCCATCATGGGTCATTCGGATAGAGAGGGTTTCGTTGTCCCTAACCCTTTGTTTGGTCGAGGTGATCTCTTGAAGGATCTGCTCCAAATTCAGAAACATGAAGTTAGGTTCTTCATAGTGAAGGGAAAGCTGGAGATTCTTCAGTTTATCCAGCGCTTTGGTACAGCTGAGGCTCATCGTCAAGTTTCCCAACAGAAAGCATGCTTTCATGCGTTGTGCATTTGTCTCCTTCATTATTACTTGCTTGGCCCTTCCTCTGGCCATGCTGATCCCATACTGCTTAACATCGCTCAACAAATTGAAAATCGTGTGAATTTTGCTGGCTTAGTGTTGGCAGAGACCTTGATGGGTCTGGACGTGATGAAGGGTCTAGATGTGATGAAGGACAGTCCTACAGCTCAGTTCACTCTTTATTTGTTTATTTGTCAAGTTTATCTTTTCACTCATCACTCTTTTGTTTTGACTCACATGTTCTCTCAACTCGCAATTTTCCCTTATTCTCTAGGTGTGGTTGTTTGAGAAACTAAAGGTGTGGGATGCGCCAGAGCGACTTCCTTATAATCCAGACCAATGCACGGAGCGTCGCATGGTTAAACAGTTCTCAACTGATGCTGCTTGGGAAGCATGGATGAAGACCTGCAGAGGTGATTGGATTCAATGGGTTTGCCCCTGGTATGGTGTTGAGAGCATGACTGCGAGTACCATGAACCATTTTGGGGTAGCAGTGATTGGCATTACTCGAGTCGTTTTCTACTTTTCTGCTCTCTTTCAAAGACAGTTTGGGGCTGAACAAATCGCAATCCTGGGTGACCCTGAGTACATTGTTTCTAAGGTCCATGATGCCAACTTTCGTCGCAATATGCTGCGTTTTTGGCCGAATAGAGTGATGCAGGAGGTTGCTGAGAACTTTGCTGTCAAGCTATTAGGTTCTTACAAACTCTGGTTGAAGAAAGACCTTTTGGAGGATAGTAGTGCAAAGAGAAGGAAGACCTAAAGATTGACATTTTGCTTATGTTTTTCAAAAGATGTTTGCTTGATTCTAGCTTTCATGGATTAAGAATTGTTTAGGTTTGCCTTGTCTTTTTCCTTTGGAAATAATAAAACATTTGGTCGTTTTGTTTGAAGATGTTATTGCCATGATTTGATAGTGAACATGCTTTAGGATAGACCTAGAAACTTCGGAAGTGATGATGATAGCAGTGGCCGGATCTCAAACTTAGAGATTGCCTACGTATCCCATAGAGGGAATCAGACCATAAACGTAGTTCCAACAAAGGGGATTTGTTTTGTTTTTAGTTAGGGTCCACTCGGGTATTTTCCTCTCCTTTTGTGCTCTAAATTTTGCCTAAAACCGCCCTTGCGGGTTTTCGGTCTAGCGAGCGTTTTTATTTATGCCTTAGCTTTTGCCTAAGCTGTCCTTGCGGGTTTTTGACCTAGCAGGCTGCTCTAATTTTTGCTTAGATCCGCCCACCCTTGTGGTTTTCGGCCCAACGAGCATCTCTCAGGGGTAGTACTTCCTCAGCTTGTCAATGTTGACTGGCATCGCGAATTCCATTCCATCCAAGTCTGCAATGTATGCTGCTCCTCCAGAAAGTATGCGTTTGATAAGGTAGGGGCCTCCCCAGTTTAGGCGACTCTGCTGGGGAGGTGTCTTTTGGTTTATGGTTAGTACCCGTTCCACGGAATACATCGAGCGGCCGCTATCACGCCGTAACGCAATGGCGGCACAGCAAGACGGCACGATTATCGAGGAGATCGAGGAAACCAATAGCGCGGGCATGGCCGCGCAAGCGCTGCGAGCCCTCCAGGACGGCCAGCGGCAGTTCCTCGAGACGCAGCGACAGCTGCTCGCGGCTTTTGCTGGTCTCACCGAGGTCATCTCAGCGGCGCTCCCAAAGGCCGCAGTCGGTCAAAACGATGAACCGCCACAAAACCAAGCGGGGGGCAGCACTAGCCAGACAATGCAGCCCCAGTTTCCCCCAACAGTGCCTCCCCACTTGCGCCCTATACTCGTCGGAGGCATCGCGGGAAATAACACTGGAGACCGCCAAAAGGAAGCAGCCGCTGACGGTGCTAGCACACCCTCCGCGGGACCCTATATTACCATGGCGGAAGTTCAGGCCCTGTTAGCGCAGCAGAAGGCGAGCGAGGCGAGCAGGAAGGAGCCGGCCATTACTGATGTTGGGGCCCCGTCCGCGGGACAGTTCATCACCCTGGCGGACGTACAAGCCCTCCTCACTAAGGAGAAAACCAAGATGGTCCTACCCTCTCTCCCTAGCCCGGATATCCGCCCGCCTTACCCCATGACAATCCTGTCGCTGCCATACCCGGAAGGGTATGCCCCACCCAAATTTGTAAAGTTTGACGGAAAGGAGGGAAGTGCCCAAGAGCATGTGGTACGTTTCATGGAGTCGCTGGGGGCCCACGCGTCTGATTATAACTTACGCCTGCGGGAATTCTCGAAGTCCCTCACCTCGCGCGCGTATACTTGGTACGTCAACCTGGAGCCTTATTTGATCACCACCTGGGAGGAAATGGTGAACAGCTTCTACGCCAAATTCTTCCAGGTTCGCGAGAAAGTGACAGTGATCAGCTTGACGAAGGAGACGCAGGCTAGTGGAGAAGACATAGTGGACTACATCAGGAGGTTCCAGGATCGGGCGGTTGACTGCACCGAGTCCGCGAAGGAGGTACAATTGGTGGAAATTTGTATTGGCGGGATGATGGACGAGTTTAAGATGCTGCTTATCAATTTGAAGCTGGGAACATTCTCGGCCTTACTGGAGTCGGCGTACAATATCCGCCATGTGGTCAAACCGGCGAGGAAGGATGCATGGAAAGGCAAGGCCGCCAGCGCCACTGTGGCTGTCGCGGAAGTTCCGCGGACTCAGCAGGCCGCAGGGACGCGAAAGCGGAGAGAGCGCGAGATGGGGCCAGCGCCAGATTTCCCATGTACAATGGATGAGGTACGGGCCTTGGTGAACGCATGGGTGCAGGATGGAGAGTTGGCACTCCCCCTGTCGAGTATGAGCCAACGCGGGAGGACCGCGAGCACCCAAGGTACTGTATGTACCACAGGCATACCAAGCATCCAACGAGCGATTGTTGGTCTTTGAAGAGGCTGTTCAAGCGGAAGCAGAACGCGAATGAGCTAAGGATAGGACGGCGCGACGTCCGCGACGAGCCCTATCCAGCTCACGGGAACAACGGGGAGGTCAACATGGCGGAGTGCTACCCGTTCATGTACAATGATGACGATGAGGCCGAAAGCACATACTACATGGGAGGAGAAGATGAAGAAGCAGGGGCCTACATGGTCTCGTGCTATGAAATAACGGAAGAATTCGGGGAGGGTCCAGCCCCCGCGGTGATACCAGACCCCAATGCGTCAACCAAAACTTTACAGAACAGTGCGAAGTTCCGCGCATTCTTCGACGGTTTCGGGTTCACACCGGCGGCAAGATTGGAAATTACCAAGGCGATTGTCAACATCGCGGAGGTACATCAGGAGTCGTGCATGACCGCGGAGGGGTCAGTCCCGCGGACGATCCGCGACGAATCTAATTCAGTCACCTTCTCGGACGTGGATCGATGGGTGCCTTACCCCCACAACCGCCCCCTGTATGTTACATCCCGTGTCAACGGGATGGCGCTAAAGAGAACTTTCCTTGATGGCGGAGCCTCCATCAATCCGATGCCGATGTCAACATTCAAGAAGGTGGGGATACAGTCTAACAGAATAGTGGAATCCCCGATAACCATCACGGGGTTTGGAGGAGATAAGAAACAGTCCCTGGGATACGTAGTGGTAGACCTAGAAGTGGGGGCAATCCGCTCGGCCACTAAATTTCATCTCATCAACGCAGATCCGAATTACCAGATCATCCTCGGAAGAAGTTGGATGCACAAGTACGCGGTCGTACCATCTAGTTATCACCAATGCTTGAAGGGAATCTGGGCAGGGAAGAAGGTCACAGTTCGCGCATCGGAAAACCCATTTGATACCAACGAAACACACCTATCAGACGCAGTCTACTTCTCGGAGTTGGGCGAGGTATCTCAGGCGATCACCGCCAAGCCTCGCGCGGTCAAGATCCCAAGGTGGGAGGATATCAGAGATGAAAAGCCAGAGACACGCCGGAGAGAGCCCGCCACGACAGACACCGCAACCCCCAGGAAGATTACCAAGACGAAGGAGGGGGGTAAAACAGTGTATTATTTGTGACGGTCCACCGGGGCAGCGGATGATCATGAAGCCGCTGGCCCCGGCGGTACATGTGCCGCGGCGGAAGAAGAAGAAGTAATAGACAAGCCGGAGCCCGCTCCGGAGTGCATGCAAGACCAGCCCAGGCCACAGCAAGAGGCTCTAGAAGAAGTTGATCTTAACGACGGGGAAGGCCCCAAAAGGCCGGTGTTTGTAAGTAAGGAGTTGAGCGGAGAATTCCGCGAGAAACTGATAACACTACTACGCGCTAACTCAGACGTGTTCGCGTGGCATTACGAGGAGATGCCCGGGTTGGATCCAGAGTTGGTTACGCATCACTTGGATACCTTCCCAAATTCTAAGCCCGCGAAACAGTCCCAGCGGAAATACCACCCCGATTTAGAAGGACAGATCAAAGAGGAAGTCGAGAAGCTGCGGAAGGCAGGTTTCATCCGCCCGATCCAGTACCCGGAGTGGCTGGCAAACATTGTCCCTGTAAAGAAGAAAAATGGCCAAATTCGAGTCTGTGTCGACTTCCGCGACCTCAACAAAGCGTGCCCAAAAGATGAGTTCCCGCTGCCACACATCGATACATTGGTGGATGCCACTTCCGGTCACCAGATGTTTTCTTTCATGGACGGTTTCAGCGGGTACAACCAGATCAAGATGGCCCCGAGGACGCGGAGAAGACGGCATTTCGAACACCATTGGGTAATTTCTACTACATCGTCATGCCTTTTGGGCTCAAGAATGCGGGGGCAACGTACCAGCGGGTCATGACAGCAATTTTTCACGACCTCATGCACAAGATAATTGAAGATTACGTGGATGACTTGGTGGTGAAATCCAAGGAGCGCAAGGACCACCTCGCGGACTTAGCCACTGTCTTCGCGAGATGCAGAAAGTTCAATCTCAAGATGAATCCGTTGAAGTGCGCATTTGGAGTCACCGCGGGAAAATTCTTGGGCTTCCTGGTACATCGACACGGAATCGATGCGGATGAAGCGAAGATCAAGTCTATCACGGAAATGCCCCCGCCCCACTCACAGAAAACACTCAAGCGATTCCTGGGAAAGGTATCATACCTACGTCGTTTTATTCCCGCGATGGCGGAGATCGCGGCACCATTCGCGGACCTGTTAAAGGGAAATGCGAAGTTTGAATGGAAGGAAGACCACCAGCAGGCGTTCCAGCGGATCAAAGCGGCATTGACTTCTCCTCAGACAATGGTGGCACCAGTCGCGGGGAAGCCGCTGATCCTTTATCTGACCTCTACCCCGAGATCCATTGGGGCCCTGCTGGTGCAAGAGGTGGATGGGACAGAGCGCCCAGTCTACTACATCAGCAGGAAGGTACACGGGGCGGAGGAAAGATATACCGCCATAGAAAGACATTGCTTGGCCCTCGTCTTTACCGCGCAGAAGCTCCGGCACTATTTCCTCTCTTTTCCCATCCAGATAATCACTAAGTGCGACCCCGTCAGGTTCCTCCTGTCGCGCCCCGCCCTTACGGGACGGGTCGCCCGTTGGTTGCTGGCACTCGCGGAATTCGACATCTCGTGCGTAACTCCAAAAGCAATCAAGTGTCAAGCTCTAGCCGACTTGCTAGCTCAGTTCCCAAGCGGACAATGCGAGCCGCTAGAAGATTGCCTACCCGGAGATGGTTTCGAAGCTCTCGCGGCCAGCACAGATGAACAGCACTGGACGCTCAGCTTCGATGGGGCCGTGGGTAGTGGATCAAGAGGCGCGGGAATAGTACTACAAGCAGAAGAGGGAGACAGAGTGCACCTGGCATACAAACTGAATTTCCCATGCTCCAACAATGAAGCGGAATATGAGGCGTTAATCCTGGGTCTAATAGCAGCAAAAGAGAGAGGGGTCAAACACCTAAGGATAGCGGGAGACTCAAAGCTGGTAGTTTTGCAAACGGAAGGGATCTACGCGTTGAAGGAACCAACGCTGGCACCATACCGAACAACAGTGCAGAAATTGATGAAATTCTTCAAAGGTGTCAGTATCATTCACAAACCCAGATCAGAGAACCGTTTCCCGGACGCTCTCGCAACGCTGGGGGCAAAGACGGAATTTAAGGAAGACAGAGCCTGCATTGAAATTGTGAAGAGGTTTGAACCAGCCGTGGTGGAAGACTTCGCGGAGCCGACCGAAGATTGGCGCGGATCTATTAAAATTCAGTTAGTCACCGGCGTGGGACATCTATCCACCGCGGAACTGTCAAGTTTTATAGTTTTACGCGGAGAATTGTATTATCGCGGCCCGCAGGGGTGGCTCGCGCGGTGTATTGGCGCGAAGGAGGCAGAAGAAGTATTGGACAGGATCCACATCGACAACTGCGCGGATAACGAGATAGCCCTATACAGGAGAATTCAGAGGCAAGGTTATTACTGGCCTACTATGAAGAAAGAGGCTGATTTGATTACGAAGAATTGCACTCGGTGTTCCCTGTACATGGCCCAGCCTGAATGTCTGATGGCAAACACTGACAACCAGGAAGTGGACTGGAGACAAGTCTACATCGATTACTTACGAGAAGGAGCCCTACCCACCGAGCGAGCTGAGTCCGCGAGGGTCGTCCGCGGCGTGCGGCGTTTCTTCCTAGAAAAGGGACTACTGTTCAGAAGAACTCTGGATGGGATGCCGCAAGTATGCGTAGACAAGGAGCAGGCGGAGGAGGTTCTGGCCAAGACCCACGGAACTGAGCACCAAGGATGGAGGAAGCTTCATGAGCAGATGGTTAACCTGGGGTATTTTTGGCCCACCATGGAGAAAGATTCGAAAAGACACGTGCGAAGATGCCAGGCCTGCCAGAAATTCGGGAACTTGGTTCATGCTCCCTCCGTGGAGTTACATTCCGTCCGCGCCCCTTATCCCTTCCACACTTGGGCAATGGATCTGGTCGGACCGATCAGACCAGCGTCGCGGAAGAACAGATGGATCTTGGCTGCAACGGAGGTTTATACCAAGTGGGTCGAGGCTGTTCCGCTGAAGAAAGCAACAGGAGACGCAGTAGCAGCATTCATCAAGGAAAACATCATTTGCAGGTTCGGCATACCGAAAGTGATCCTTTCTGATAACGGTACTCCGTTCATCAATCACCACGTGGGAAGCCTCCTCGATGAATACACGGTCGATCACCGTACATCTAGCGCCTACTACCCTCAGGGAAACGGGCAAGCGGAAGCAACGAACAAGACTCTGATCAGAATTTTGAGCAAACTGTTAGACGAGCGCGGGGGTACTTGGGCAGATCACTTACCGATAGCTCTTTGGGCTTACCGAACTTCGAAAAGGAAATCTACCCGCGCCAGCCCCTTCAGCTTGGTATACGGAGCGGAAACGGTCTTACCGGCAGAACTAAGTGTCCCCTCCGCGCGGATGATACTTGCGATGGAGAGTTCCACGGAGGAAAGAAAAGCAGACTTGGAAGCCCTGGAAGAGAGAAGAGCAACGGCGGCCCTTGCCCACGAGAAATACTGGGAGTCCGTGGCACGCTACTACAACAAGGGCGTGGTGCCGCGGGTATTTGAGGTCGGGGAGTTGGTTTGGAAGGCAACCACGGCGGTAATGAGGGATATGAAAACGCCTAAATTCACCCCTAGATGGGAGGGGCCCTATGAGGTGGTCAGTGCCTCTGCAAGCGGGTACTACCACCTAGCCCGCGTCGAAGATGGTTTCAAAACAGGAGCAGTAAACGCTAAGTATGTCAAGAAATTCTACCCGTAAGGAGAAATGCTGGAAGCAAGCAGGCTGCTCTCCTGCCCTACCGGTCTTCACCCTCCCTTTATTTTAAGAACAGTTTGTTTTCTTTCTCCCCTCTTGTAAACAGTTGATCGGATCTATCGTTAATGAAAAATGGGCACTTGTTCCTAATTCATGTTGTTGTTTAACTTCCCTTTTTTACGATGGGGTGAGGTGATAAAACCCCGCGGAGAGAACATTTCCGCGGTACTACCAACTCCCTTTCGTGACTCTTTCATTTTCTAACTTAACGATTATCAAAAAGAGACGATGCTAAGTCGCGAGAGGTCAGAACATGACCCGCGAGATTCATACTTAGTGATTGTCAAAAAGAGATGATGTTAAGCCTTAGGCGGCCAGAACATGGCCCCCGGTCCATTCCTTCTAACTTAACGATTATCAAAAAGAGACGATGCTAAGTCGCGAGAGGCCAGAACATGACCCGCGAGATTCATACTTAGTGATTGTCAAAAAGAGATGATGTTAAGCCTTAGGCGGCCAGAACATGGCCCCCGGTCC
Organism: Rhododendron griersonianum; assembly: GCA_018127125.1. Lineage (NCBI taxonomy): Eukaryota > Viridiplantae > Streptophyta > Magnoliopsida > Ericales > Ericaceae > Rhododendron > Rhododendron griersonianum. The sequence goes on along the minus strand of CM030788.1, from coordinate 37,397,360 downwards.
ATTCCTTCAAACTTAACGATTGTCAAAGAGAGATGATGCTAAGTCGCGAGGAGTCAGAACATGACCCGCGAGATTCTATACTTAGTGATTGTCAGAAAGAGACGATGTTAAGCCTCAGATGGCCAGAACATGGCCCCCATTTCATTTCTCCGAGATTAACGATTATTTAGAAGAGATAATGCTAAGTCGCGAGAGGTTAGAACATGACCCGCGAGGTTTACACTTAAGTCTTGAGCGGCCAGAACGTGGCTCCCCCGAGTGACAAATTTAGTAGATGATGAACAGGTCACAAGAAGTCAGAGCATGGCTCGCGGACCCCAGCAAAAAAAAAAAAAACAGCTACGATATTATCAATACAAAGACTGTTTTATTTTTTACGGTAAGACCCAAAGTTTTATTCAATCAAAAAAAAAAATAATAGTACATGTGTTCAAAGAAAGAAAAAGTACAACAGCAACACTTTCTAGGCCTGCCAGTCCAAGAATACAAGCCCGTCCGGGTCAGGATCGGCTAGGTTCAGCGAGGCAGCAGCCAGCTCCGCATCATGCTGCAACACCCGAGCAAAGCTGACCTCTAGATTGGTCAAGTGTTGGCGGGTAGACTCCAGCTGTTGGCGAGTGGACTCCAACTGGGCAGCCAAGTCCTGGATCTCAGGCCTCAGAGCTGCTCTCTCCCCCGCTGCCCGCAGAGCAGAACTCCGCGCGCACAGCCAAGCCAGGTCAAACCCGAAGACTTGCATGTCCGCGGCAACCTCCAGCAGTTCAGCCTCGGTCCCAGGATTGAAGTCCCTGTAGCGAAGCTGCCCCCAAGGAATGAGCACGTTGTGGAGGCTGCTGAGGTAGATTACCCCAAGCCGGGCAGACCGCGGGTTAAAGGAGCTGAAGGTCTCCGGATGAGACCGGGCTATGGCGTTCAGCAGCGGCCAGTGTTCCACAGGCACATCATAGCCCGCAGGAAAGAGGCGGATGGGCTCCGCGGTCTCAGTATCCATGGGCCCCTTCCCCAAATCTAACGCGGGTTGCCGGGGCGGCGACTGCTCTCTCGACTCCACCTCATCCCTTTGCTCGCCCATCTCCAAATTCAGATCGAGCTCGTAATCCCCAAGTGCTTGGCTCCCCTGTCCCCCCAAAACATCGTCAGTTGGCAAGAAGTCCATATCTTTAAATAAGGAATGGAAATCTGAGTCAGTAATGGAGGTGGGGCCACCAATAAGTTCTTCATTTACCTCCAGCTGTCGGTCTGAGGGTTGAGCGGAAGGCTCGGCCGGCGGGATCGGCGGGCGTCTCGCGGATTGGAGAGGAGAGTGGGTTTGCGAGGTAGAACAGGCCGGGGAATGAGGACTGGCGGCGTCCATGGCTGCATCCCGCTCCGCGTTCGAGCCCGGGCCTTGCAAAAACGAGGCATTGGAAACCCCTGGAGAACCACCAGCAACCCGGCCCAGATAACTCTCCGTTGATCGGATGCGGGCACTAGTGGACTGTTGGTGGGAGCCAGAAGGCGTGGAAGCTGAAGCCACCTCGGGTTGCCCCGTGACAGACCCCCCGGCGGCAGGGCGAGGAAGCTCTCCGAGGTTGTCCTCGTCTCCCTCCCTCAGCAACCGTGCAGCCGCCGCGTTGAGAGGGTCCGCGGCGATTTCGGCCTGGCCCACAGATTCGCGGGTACTTGTCGATGGCGGAGCCTCGCGAGCCTCTGAAGCTGCTGCATGGGATGGAGAAGGGTCTCGATCAGCAGAATATACTATCACATTGCCGGATTCCTCCGGGGAAGAATACGACTCGGAGGAGACTGTGTTGGGATCTCCCCCAAGGTCAACAACAGAAGGCTCGTTAGGCAACATACCTCCGATAACCGCGGAGGACTCAGGTTCCGGGTGAAGGAAAGGAACGGGCCCCGCTCGAGGCTGAATCACCTCCGTTGCCCTCTGCTCCTCCGGGGGGGAGTCAGAAATCTCCACTATACTGGCGTCTTCCGCGACAGGCTCCCTCGCGGACGCGGATGCCCGGGCCTGCAAGGCGCTGATGGGAAGGGCGTCTTCATCATCATCATCACCATCATCCTCATCGCCTGCCCCCGCGCCGTCGTCCTCTTCCTCGTCGGACTCGGTCAGAGCTGTTGAGAAATCATGGCAAAATACAAGTCAGGAGGCTGTAAAATGCGGAGCAACAGAAATGGCATCCTAACAAAACAAAGCTTACCGTCGAGGCGGCGTCTTTGAACGTCTGGGGCATCGTCTTCCGCCCCATCCGCTGCCTCTTCTGCCACCGCCGCTGCCGCGGCTGCCTCTGGCTCGTATGCCACGAAGGTGCTAGCATCTCGCTCTCGCTGCTGAAGAAAAGAAAGAAAGCAAGACAGAAGGAGTAAGTCTCAGAAAGCAAAAGACAAAGTATTGCAAGGAAACGATTGACCACATGGAGAACACTTACATTGCGGAGACGCTTTCGGCGGCGGGGCACCCCCGCCGCGGGCGTCTGAGAAGAGGACGGCTGAGATGGTCCTGCCGGTGGAGAAGGCGGAGGCTGTGTCCGCCGGGGTCCCCGCGCGCGGGTTCGCCCCGGAGCGGCTTGAGGAGGTGCAGGCGCTTCCACGGGAAAAACCCTGTTCACGGGCACGGCATGGATCACGGCCCATTGACTGCGGGGCCCGCGCCACTCAGTCGCCCGTACTGCAGTTATGGCCCGCAGAGAGGTATCCCGAGTCCGAACTTCAGGCACTTCGGGGACCACGGCCTGCCCGCGGACGAATGTCAAGAAGGAGTCAAGGTTCCTCCTCCAGAATACGCGGAACTCCTGGGTGTAACGTGAAACCCTATCCCTCTCGGGGATGAGCAAGTTCCCAAGTTGAACCAGGACTGGGGAAAGCTCCCCCTCATGAACCGGAGCTGCGACCCCGCGAAAGAAGACATCAAGGGGGTAAGACCGGGAACCCCTTGATCAAAACCCAACTGCCTCGCGAAGCGATCCGGGCGGTACACCGCCACCCCAGTACCCTCACTGGACAAGGTCGGGAGCCACCCCGGGAGGGCAATGAGTGCGGAGTTGATCACCGTCCGCGCCGTGGCATTGTTGTCGCTCGCTGCATTGAGGGAAGCAGCAACTGGGAGAAGACATTGGCCCACGCCCATGACACCCGGGTAGGGAACGTTGTAAGGACGAGGAATGAAATTGGCTTCGACGTCACATGCCTCGTACCACGAGGCCTCGCTACTGGTCCCGTGCCATTGTTCTGCGCGGGAACGCACCCCCGAGGCTTGAAAGGCCAGTGGTTCCGGGGCGACAGTTCGAAAATGCTCGAAGAAATACGCGAGCAAGAAGGTGGAGTGAGCCATCGAAAAATGGTCACACCTTCCGAGGGACCTGGCGTAGTCCGCCTGAACCAGGTCCAGTTGGCGGTAGAGCTTGGCGAAGTCCAAGGTGTTGCCCCCGCGTAGTGACAAGCGGGTGAGGATATGTACATCCTCGAGTGAGAGTCCACTCTCTCCCCATGCCCATGCAAAGGAATGGGAATCACTGCTCCAGCGTGAGCACGCGAACTCCAAGTTCTTAATGGCAGCTACCTGTCGAGGAATGCTTAGGCGCCGCGACAGTTGGACGGCCTCAAGAGCACCACTGGCCAGCAGCACCTGCTTCCAGCGGGGATTACCGACGACGTCATCAACCCAGTCCGACCAGTCAGTGGGTACGGAGGCTTGGGATCCGAAACGGCACTCCACAAAGGGGAAATCCCCGCGCTCGAGACGGAGACGCAGCACCGAAGAGGGATTGACGGGCTCTGCATCCTCCGGGGCGGAGGGGGCCGTGAAGAAAGTTGGGTCAATCACGGGGGGAAGCAGAATACGCCTCAGCAAGGGCCCAGAATGGATCCCCAGACGAATGCAAGTATGGGGCCCTTTGCCACTGGTCCGCGGAGGGTACCGGGATCTCGACGATTGGACCACGCGCAGCCATTTGTGAGTAAAGTAAGAGAAAAGGGAAGGTGTGGACCGCGAGAGGTGGAAAGAGACAAGAAAGACGATCGCTGGAAAGTCAGAGGAGAAATTGACAGCACTTCGACGAAAATTTGGGGTTTGGTAAAAAAGGAAATAATGGACGAGGAGTTTATATAGTGGTCAAACGGTGGGGACATTTATGACGTCAGTACACGAAGGGTCACGTCGGTACACGAAGAGACATTAGCAGTTATTATGCCCGATGCTCCGCGGAACAGACCCAGAGTAACCGCGGAAACTTACAAAGAGGATGGTACGCACGCGGACGACGTGCACTTATCGTACGCGCGCGGGGGGCATATGTAGGCGCGGTCAAAATTATTGACAGGTCATCAGGGAAGACCTGTTGACCAGCCTATCGGCTGAGGACACGTGGCGACCAGGTCCACGCGGAAAGTCAAACTTTATCCCAAGGAGACGTTTGACTGACCAATAGAAAGGAAACACGTAGCACGATAAAATGGACATCCGCGGGGCCGGCCCGCGGAACTGAATACTCCGCGGAAGTAGCCCGCGGAAGTGAAGATCTCGCGGGCCCCGCCAGGGAGAGCTAAAAGACATACTGGGATTGGAATTGATGCAAAAACTGTAAGGAGACTCCGGGATCCTATTCTGGCCTAAAAGGCAGGCCCGGAAGGGATCCCGCGGAAGACGAACGATCGCCGCGGGTCGCGACCTTGCTCTTGCGGGAATTGGGGAAGCTCTTGTGGCTTGGTGGCTTGGGATGGAGGTAGCGTCGCGGAAGCGCGGGTCCCCCCGCGGAAGTCCTCCGCGGGAGGACGAGTCTTCCGCGACCTGGAGGTACGGGAGGGACACGTGTTGGGGTCTTATAGGAGCGCCGTCCTGGGCCTGACCTAGGCCCATGCGCCCTATAAATACCCCTGACATTCCCAATGATTGCCAGAGGCTGACCTTTCTGGAAAAAGAGAGAGAGAAAGCACTGATTCTGAGGAAGGAGAACATTCTTCCCCGGAGAGAAGGTGACTTCACTCATCTAGATTCTAGAAAGGGCAGACGTCATTCACCCCCCGCGGAGAACAAAGGAGACACGTTGCCTTTGTCTTTTCCGTACCTCTTGCTCTAGCCCTCACCCCACGAGATTATTCCTCTTTTCCCCTCGGTACTGATTATCGACCAATCGAACCTCTCCAGCTCACTCTTGCACACGTAAGCGACCTCACAGAACCCGCTTTTCACCCACACCGCCCTTGCGGGTTTTCGGTCTAGCGAGCGTTTTTATTTATGCCTTAGCTTTTGCCTAAGCTGTCCTTGCGGGTTTTTGACCTAGCAGGCTGCTCTAATTTTTGCTTAGATCCGCCCACCCTTGTGGTTTTCGGCCCAACGAGCATCTCTCAGGGGTAGTACTTCCTCAGCTTGTCAATGTTGACTGGCATCGCGAATTCCATTCCATCCAAGTCTGCAATGTATGCTGCTCCTCCAGAAAGTATGCGTTTGATAAGGTAGGGGCCTCCCCAGTTTGGCCTAAACTTGCCCCTTGGGTCTGAAACGTGGCGACGGATTGCCTTGAGCACCATGTCTCCTACCTTAATGTCTCTAGGTTTTACCTTCTTGTTGAATACTCGTGCAATGCGGCGTTGATACCCTTGTACATGGTATAACGCTCTCAGCCTCCTTTCGTCTAGTAATGCCAACTCGTCGTAGCGGTTTTGAACCCAATCTTCTTCGATCATTCCAGTCTCAGCTAGAACCCTTAGCGAAGGCAATTCCAGCTCGATAGGCAAGACAGCCTCCATTCCATAAACCAGAGAGTAGGGAGTAGCCCCAGTTGAAGCTCTTTCAGTTGTTCGATAACCCCATAATGCCAAAGGTAGCATTTCTGGCCAGTCTGTGTAGGTGTCGGTAGTCTTCCGCAGAATCCTCTTGATATTCTTGTTTGCAGCCTCAACTGTTCCATTAGTTTGGGGTCGATAAGTAGATGACCGATGATTCTGTATTCCAAATTCGGCAAAAAGCTTCTTTGTCGCTCCATTGAAGTGTGACCCATTGTCACAGACGAACTCGTGAGGTACACCATATCGGTAGATGATATTAGTGCGAATAAATTTGGCCACATGAGTGGCTTTGAGAGTAGCATAAGAAGCTGCTTCTACCCACTTGGTGAAGTAGTCGATAGCCACTAGAATGAACTGATGCTTGTATTTTCCCTTTGGATTTATACTTCCAATGACGTCTATCCCCCAAGTGGAGAATGGCCAAGAGGATGTCATGCTATACAATTCCGTAGGGGGAATACGCATGCGATCGGCGTGAGTTTGACATTTGTAGCATCGACGGACATAGTCAGCACAGTCGGCCTCCATCGTGGTCCAGTAATATCCCTGCCGCAGGATCTTCTTCGCCATTGTTGCCCCATTCATGTGTGGCCCACAAATTCCTTCGTGTATTTCCTCCATTACCTTACGACTATATTCCATCGTGACGCAAAGTTGATTTGGGCCCAAGTGTGCCCTTCGATACAGTGCTCCTCCACAGATTACAAATCGAGCGGCAAACTTCCACAGAGCTGTTTTGTCTTTCGAGGTGGCCTCGGATGGGTATTCTCCTCCTTCCAAGAATTTCTTTACGTCTTCATACCATGGCTTGCCATCGTCTTCACTTTCCTCGGTAAAGGTACATTCGCATGCTGGTTTGACCTTTTGTTCGATCATGAGTGGCCGCATTGTGAATCCCAGGGGTATTTCGACCATGGATGCTAATGTTGCCAGCACATCTGCAAACCTATTGCTCACTCGGGGAGTGTGTGTGAAGATAACGGAATCGAATTGTGGAATTAAATTATCCAGCACAGAGTGATACAGCTTCAGTGTGTCTTCCTTGACCTTCCAGTCTCCTCTTGCTTGAGAAACCACAAGGTTTGAATCCCCAATGACTTCTACCCTTTTTGCCCCTAGCTCTAGGGCTGCCTCCATTCCAGCAATACAAGCCTCATATTCAGCCTGGTTGTTAGTGACTTCAAACCTCAGTTTATATGACAAAGGGATATGGGAGTCATTTGGGGAAACTTGCAACACCCCTATGCCATATCCACATTGGTTTGACGCCCCGTCAAAGTAAAGCTGCCAGGGTGTCGTCTAAGAGACATAAGATGTCCTCGTCGGGGAACACGAAGTCTTTTGCCTCGGCTTCTGTCACAGGATGTTCTGCCAAGAATTCTGCCACAGCTCTTCCCTTCACTGATTTCCTTGTCATGTATTTGAGGTCGAATTCTGCTAGCAGCAATAACCACCTAGCTAGCTTTCCGATAAGTGCTGGCTTTTCGAAAAGATACTTGATTGGGTCTAAACGAGAGACCAGCACCACCGGATGTGCTAATAGGTAGTGCCTCAGTTTCTTTGTGGCCCATACTAGCCCCCAACAGGTTTTTTCTCGAGGGGAGTGTATCTTGTTTCATAGTCCATCATTTTTTTGCTGAGGTAGTATATGGCACACTCTACTTTGGCGTCGTTTTCTTACACTAGCATGCATCCCATGGATGTGTTCGTTACTGAGAGATACAGAATCAATGATTTCCCAGGAATAGGCGGTGACAGTACAGGCGGGTTCTGAAGATATTCTTTGATTGTCTCAAACGCTTGCTGACAGTCTTGGCTCCACTCAAAGTCAATACCTTTCTTTAGTAGCTTGAAAAGGGGTTCGCAGGTAGTTGTGAGCTTGGAAATGAACCTGCTGATGAATTGTACCTTCCCCAAGAAACTTCTTACCTCCTTTTCTGTCTTAGGCGGCGATATTTCCATGATAGCCTGTATTTTGGAAGGGTCTACCTCGATTCCTCTTTGAGTGATGAGAAATCCCAACATTTTTCCAGCCGTTACCCCAAAAGTGCATTTTTGAGGATTAAGACGTAGCTTGTATTGCCTAATCCTTTCGAAGAACTTCCGAAGTGCTTCATGGTGCCCTTCCCTTTCCTTTGATTTGACTATCATATCGTCGACATACACCTCGACCTCTTTGTGCATCATGTCTTGTAGTAGTGTTGTTGCCATCCTTTGGTAAGTGGCTCAAGCATTCTTTAACCCGAATGGCATCACTCGGTAACAGTAGGTTCCCCAAGGTGTAGTGAAGGTGGTTTTCTCTCTATCCTCAGGAGACATAAGGATTTGATTATACCCAGAAAATCCATCCATGAAGGATAGCAATGCATGGCCTGCGGTGTTGTCTACCAGTTCGTCTATGTGAGGTAATGGGAAGTCATCCTTTGGACTGGCTCTGTTGAGATCTCAGAAATCTACACAAACCCTAATTCCTCCAGTTTTCTTTGGTACGGGAACGATGTTAGCTACCCATTGTGGATATTCGGTGACTATGAGAAAACCGGCGTTGATTTGTTTAGTGACTTCTTCTTTTATCTTTAAGACCCAATCAGGGCGCATACGCCTCAGTTTTTGTTTAACTGGTTTTGCATCAAGATGAAGGGGAATTTTATGCTGAACAATTTCAGGGTCTATTCCAGGCATGTCCTCGTAAGACCAGGCTAAAACATCTTTGTATTCTTTTAGCAAAATGATTAGTTTTTCACTTTCTTGAAGGGATAGCGTGGTACCAATTTTAACCATTTTAGGCTCGTTTTCAGAGCCTATGTTTGCTGTGATTATTTCCTCAGAAAAGGGTTTAGCGTGCCTTTCTTCTTTTCTCTCGATGAATTCTAGAATCTCCTTTGGAATTTCTTCCTCAAAATTTGGTGTGTCGGAATCCATACAATTGATTATAGGCAAAGTGAAATACTCTAAATTTTCCTTCTCATTGCTAAGATTATCAAAAGACATTTCAGAGTCAAACTCAAAATAAATGTTATGCTTTGGTGCTTTGACCAGGTTTTCCTCACTAGACTTAGTAGTTTAAAAGCTTGACTCGGACTGAGTCGACTCGGAGTCGGAATCGGAATCGGAACTAAGACGAGAACTAGCGCTTTTCATTTTGTATTTTAGGGTATGCTCCACGGTCCAGTTAGGGTAAGCCCCTTTTTCAGCATCCACAATCAATTCAGAGCAGTCTTTTTCATCACCAGGTTGATCATCAGTACTTCGCTGTCACCTTGATTCGCACTTTCATCATTGTCACCCTGCAAGTCTTGGAGGGCCATTTGATTCGCTATTGCTGTTATCTCCTCCAATTGAGCTTCAATTTCTGCTTCGTCGCTGTTGTCGACTCTTCGTGTGTCAACAAAGCCCCACCAATTACCAATTCTATCTATGACGGGGTGGATCACCCTTATTTCATTGTTGGTGACTTCCTCATCAAAGAGTAGGTTTAGTGATATTTCGTCTAGTGGGTCGTTGTCGACAGACTCTTCTTCCTTTGCCTCTTTAGTTTCGAGGTTATTGACCTCGTCTATGGGCCAATAGTCGTCGGTAGGTGCATAGGGGTCATAAAAATAGATTGGGACCCTGCGAAGCCCTTCTTCTTCAATCAAGTCTTCTACTTCTTCCTCATAAACCGTTCTAGCGAACATGACATGGATGTCTTCAATGATAGTCACCACAGGTTTTGGTTGATTTACCGGAGTGATGTATTCAGAGGGGTTGAAATCTTCAACAGCAGAGTGGAGCGGGCCAGACAGCTCGGTGACAACTTGAAAGTGCAAATCATACGTGGATAGTGAAGCAGTCATTTTCCTGAAAAGATTTTTGTTTGAGTTAGATTGGTTGATCTTACCTACTGTTCATTTGACTTAGAGAGATTCCTAAGGTTTAACCTGCAAAATAAAAAGACTTTACAACATGCATATATACAATGGGTGTGAGGAAGAACTTTTGCAAGTAAAATGCAAATAGGTTCCTAGCCTGTAGGTTCCTGTCTTAGTTTGATAAGTTCTATGGCTTTCTAATACATGCAAGGTTTTGGTAGTCTCAGGGTGCTCCATTGTCAAAGGGCACCAATCCTCTCACCAGATGATAGGCGGTGATTGGGTGATTCCCTTTTTGATATACCACTAGGTACGAGTGACGGTGGAGTTTGCTGGAACCCCCAACATAGCCCGTGTCATGCCGGGATATCAGGTGAACTCAACGGGTTGCCCGCTCGATGCATATGACGGATGAATTAAACAAGGCATGTATTAGTCTTATGTTGAACTTTTTGGTTATGGCTCTCAAGTCCCCAGCAGAGTCGCCAAAAACTGTAGACACCTCCCAAGCGTGGCATCGCCATACAGATTGATCACGTTTGTTGCTCAATTGGTTGCTTGCTTCATAAACCAAGATCGTGGACATTCCCATGGCTAGGAACATTGCCACACGATAGCGGTTATCATCAAAATGGAGTCGCCACCCAGTTTATTAAAACTAGGAAAATAGACAGAGATTCTGGGCACGGGAGCCAAAAGTACAATAAGGGGAAGGTGTTAGGCACCCCTCTTTGCCCAGTCGTGAGACCGGCCCATAATCGTTCAGCATAAGACATGTAGATGCTTTATTTTATTCTAACACATAATCTGTTTTTAGCCTTTAAGCAGTTAATGGTGAGCCAAGACGGTAATTGAAACATGCATCAGAAAGCAGGAAACAAAACAAGCTGTCCCAGGGTAATGGATCCCGCGGCCGGTGAATGGATGTCACGGCTGAGGGATCCTCCTGGTTTGATGTATCGGCCGAGGGATCGAAGCCCCGGTTGATGTTCTTCCTCACACCAGACAGAAAGATTAACAAATGATCAAAATGCAATGGTTAGTCATAAATACAGTAAGTAAGACAAACCAGAGGCCGTTGGGCCTCACCACCTTGATCCCTCAGTTGCTTGATTGCTTCGGATTGTGTGTGATTGACTGATTGCCTTTGTGAAAACCCTAGGATTAGGGTTTGAATTTTGGGGTTTGATCGTCGGATTGATGGCGGCCTTCGGGAGGTTAGGGCTTTTGAAGAGTGGGTTTGAGAGAGTATTTTGACAGAGTATCGGAGCTTGGGTGATTGATTTCACTTATGAATTTCGTGTGTATATTTTCGGAGTCCAAAGGCCCTTTATATAGGCAATTGGTGACTCACTCCGGCCAATCAAATGGCACGATTGCAATTGCAATTGCAATGCAAATCAAACTCGTCGTTGCAATCTCTGAACGTGGCCCGAACGCATCGGGAAGGTAGTGTAGTTGGATCAAACGTCTGACAGAACGTTCCAGAGTTTGGAAAAAGGGCGATCTGGCGGCTGAGTAATGGATCACACGGCCGAGGAATGGATGTCGTGGCCGAAGGATGGATCTTGCGGCCGAGGGATTGATCTCTCAGGGAGATTTTCTAGCAACAGGTTGCTCGGGTGAGGAAATGATGTTAAGGCCGTGAGATCGATGTTACGGTCGACAGATGGATTCTCCTAGGCTTCTGTGGGCAGCATGCCCTCGGAGAAGGATTCGTTCCTTTCCGACGGACTTCTGGGGCAAGGGCCCTCGTGGGAAATCGAGGGAGCGCGAGCGCAGGTGGCAGGCGCTCGAAAATACAGAGTCGCCACTCGGGTTTTGAAGGTCCGACACCCAAGGAACCGTATTTTGAAGCACCTGCCGCGCTATTTGATTTGAAAAAGTGAAGGCACCAGTCCGTCATAACCATATCTGGGTTCGGGAGCCAGGTTACGAGAGGGGAAGGGTTTTAAGGCACCCCTCTCACCCAATCCGGAGATCGGTCTCTACTTGAGCATTTTGAAAATATTTACAATTCTTCTTTTATTAATCAGATTTTAGCCAATTAGGGCGGGGGAACAGTTAATCGGGGATTAAAACTATAACACGCTTTGCAAGATGTGATGAATAGCATGGATGGATGAAATATTAAAGGAAATAAATGGAATAAAGTACAAAGTATCAGTAAAACACCAAAGCAGTGCTTGGTATGATTTTGTCACACACAGTGGCCAACTTGCATGCATGGGTCAACCTGCATGCAAGTGAACCGTCGCGCGACAAACCCATACACTCGCGCGAGGATTTGTGTTTCACCAATAGTTTGAAGTTTATCCCCTTCTGGGCTCTGGAAGGACTAGTGCACACCCAGGAGGCAAACCAAGCAGTTTTATGGTACTGAAAGTAAATAATTATTACAGATAGATTGGAATAAATTGAAAATACAACCCCTAAACAGTGGGGGAAATAAACAGAGGCCAAAGGCCTAGTTGCCCATGCAAGGGCCATTACTGGAAATCAGTGAAACATCGCGCGATAGAGTGGAATACTCGCGCGAGGGTTCTGACTGGACTTCCAGGAATTGCTTTGCATGCTTGGGGCTCTGAGACATATTCAGAGACATCCCAAGGGCATTCCAAACTAACTGAAACAGCAAGCTAAGGATAGGACCATTTTAAAAACAAGTTAGCAATGCAAGGGCTGCCTCTGGAAATCAATGGACCATCGCGCGACAGAGTGGAATACTCGCGCAAGGGTTCTGACTGGACTTCCAGGAGTTGCTTTGCATGCTTGAGATTCTGAGAGGTTCCGGAATATCCCAAAGGCAATACAAACTGACTAAAATGATAAACCAAGGAACTGAAATTGTTTTTATCATGCATAACAGTGACCTATATATGAAGATAAAAACAGAACAAAGATACTCATGCATAAAACAAGAAATGACCAGCTTCCCTTCCCCACGTGGACAAATCTCTTGCAGACAGAACTGTCGCGCGAGTGTTCGTGTCCGTCGCGCGAGGGTTTGGCTGGTTACAGGTTCTTGTAACTCTGCTGACTTTAGGGGCAGGACTGGTATTGATTACCAGCCTTGGCCCTGTCAGCCCCCCTCAGGGATCAAGACAGGAAAAGGTAAATTTTATACCTTTGCTTGAATGGCTTATGAAATGGATTAGATGGAGTGATGTAGCCTTGCAAGGGAGTGTAGTGGATTTGAAAGACTAGGAAGTGGTTAGGGTTTGTTAACTTTGTGCTTGACTAGCCTAATGACTTGATAATCTTGTGATTTTTGTGAAAACTTGTAACTTGGTAACCTTTTGCATGGAAGAGCAATGGGGGTATATATAGGAGGAGTGAGTGGACAAGGTGGTTGCCAAACTTGGCTTTGCAACCAGCCAACAAGGCTGGTCACAACTTGGTGGAGAAGCTAGCCACCAAGGTGGTGAAGTGGTTGGGAAGATGCATGGGCTAGAACCTGCCAGGACGCTGTTCAGCTGAAGAAAACGGGGTTCCAGCCCATGTGACATTTGATCATCACAAAAATCCAGCTGGACAACGGTGATGGGGACAGGTGGAACCATCGCGCGAGGGTTTAAAACCATCGCGCGAGGGTCAACAGTCAAACTTTGACTTTGACCAACACCTAGCAAGCTAACTATCGCACGAGGAACAAGAAGTATCGCGCGACGATCAAACTTCGGTTAGGGTTTTGACTGAAGGTTTTAGGGGGTTCAAAAGGGTTCAAAAGGGTTCAAAGGGTTCAAGGAGGGTTCCAAGTCCAATCCATTCCACATTCAAGCTTGTTTGATCCGATCTCATCATCGGGGAAACAAGAAACTGAAAAATAAAGTAAAACAAACGGGAGACCTAGATTGGGGTGTCTACAGTAGTCCCTCTTTGACGGCACGCGGAGCACCAATGACTGGTACGGGTAACGTCAAAGATTTCTAGACACCCACCAAATCCGCCCGAAAGCCGATTAAATGGAAAATGCAGTCTAGTATATAAAAATACCGTGCACCAAAAGATAGATTGGACGGATTGATCGCCGCTGATCTGAAATCGGACGGATGGATCGTCGTTGAATTGAAATCGGACGGATAGATCGTCGCTGATTTGAGATCGGACGGATGGATCGTCGCTGATTTAAGATCGGACGGATGGATCGTCCCTGATTTGAAATCGGACGGATAGATCGTCTCTGATTTGAAATTGGACGGATAGATCGTCGCTGATTTGAAATTGGACGGATGGATCGTCGCTGATTTGAAATTGGACAGATAGATCGTCGCTGATTTGAAATCGGACGGATAGATCGTCGCTGATTTGAGATCGGACCACTGCTGGGGATGTAAGATTCCATGTAAAATTTCTCGGGATGAAAGCAAAAACCTTCATAATGACCTTCAAATCCATTATCAGAACATATCAAGACCTCATAGGCTCCAAAAGAGGAGTAACTGAATCTGGGCCAAACCTAAGGCTGAATTGGGCCTGAGGCCCAAACAAACCATCGCGCGACAGTTACGAACACTCGCGCGAGGGTTTCCTGTTAGGGCTTGGATTTGAAATGGCCCAGACCCGGCCCAAACCTGTTTCAATCGTTTTGACGTCGCGGGGACGTTACAAAAATAGTGCAAGGCGGTTTCAAAACTTCAAAACCCTCTCATACTCTCATCTCTCCTTTCACACCCCCTCTCAAACTTTGATCCATCCACAAAAATCATCACACCCACACACGCCCATTACAGCCATGGCAGACCACCACGACGATAGCGGCGGGGGTGATGCTATTGATCGACCGGAGGACCGAGGAGGGCCCATGGGTCTTCAAACAGTCGATCAGACGGCGGCGGAGGTTGGTACAGACGCTGGTGCAGCGGTGGCAGTGAAGAACAGAGCCGCGAGCAGAAACCTGGTGATGGCGAGATCCATCGCGCGACAGAACCTGAGGCTCGCGCGATGGTTGAAACAGGGGCCGTGGGCCACAGTGTTGAGCGACTGGACCCGAGCATGGCCGTAGAAGGGTCGGTGGTGGCCGGAGTGCACTCAGAAGCTGCAGGGGGCAATAGTGGCAGCGAGCACCGTCGCGCGATAGAGGAGGAGCCTCGCGCGACGGTTCAGTCTGGAGAAGGTGGTGGCAGTGGGGCCAGAGATGATGATAATGAGCCGACCGGGTCGCCGCCGAGGGATCCGTCAAGGGGAAAAGGAGCTGTCGAGGAAGAGGGGACCACGGAGGTGCCCTACCGGGAAGAAGACATATTGTTTCGGCCCGCGGCGACGTCGTCGAGTCATAGACCGATCACGAAACACGACGTCGCCGAGTTCTTGAGTGATGAAGCGTTGGCAAGGCTTCTTGGGGATAACCCCCTGATCGGGGAGTTGGTCTTGAAGGCCAGAGAGGATCGGGTGCGGGCTATTGAGGCGTCGGAGGCCGCGGAGAGAGCCGAGAGAGAGAGAAAGGAGAGAGAGGAGCCTTTGAGAGAGGTTGAGGCCGAGGAGAGGGCCGAAGCGGAGGCGCAAGGGCCTAGAGTGACAGCGGTGGCAGAGGCGAGGAACATGAGACGCCCTGGTTTTTCAGTGGAGACGTACGTGCCTCCTACACCACACTTGTTCGTACCGTCGGGCTTTGCGGCTTACGTACCGCTACAGAGGGACTATGATGTTGAGCTTGTGTTGAGGGACCCCCGGGCCCACATTGCCCGTACTTGGATGGAGGTACATTCCCAGAAAAACTCCCTTTTGTAATTCAATTTCGATACCATGCTTGTTGTAGCTAGATTTCGATACTCGCTTGAAAGCACTTGAACTTAGAATTGCATGCGATATTCATGTGCCAAACCACACCAAAACAATACACCATGAGTGACATACGCCTTGCATGAGGCAACACGAACCAAACACACGCCATAGGCTTCATTGATTACCTAGAACTTGAAAATCATGGCACACCATACTCTGAGGTCGAATCATGGCATGACAAGATATTCCCCACATCCTGTGTGCAACAGCTTGAGCCAAACACGTGCTGTAGGCTTCATTGATTACCTAGAACTTGAAAATGAAATCCCTGCATACTGATAATATCCTTCGCTGCTTGTCTTTGCATTTGAAATAGGTGGGAGCGAGTCCGAGGGACATCCGCGGCTTTGGGGGCGCGTGTAGGTCCTTGGAGCTATACGAGGCTTTACCAGAGAGGGTGAGGAGGCTGGTAGACGAGGGAGGCTTTGGAGAGTTTGTACGGACGCTGACACGGGCGAGAGCCGATCACGCGGTCCTAGTTGCACTTGCTGAGAGGTGGAGGGATACCACCAATACCTTCCACCTACCTCCTGGGGAGATGACGATGACGCCCGCAGACTTTGCGGCGATCACAGGGCTTAGGGTTGGAGGCGAGCCCATCCCATTCGACTCGAGGATCCAGGAGGATCGGGCTGCATTGGAGTGGTTTCTGGGCGAGGCGCCCAAGATTGAGGAGGGGATGGCGCGGTATGACCAGTTCACGGGGTACTTGCAGAAGAAGGTGACGAATGACCAGGAGGCGGAGCAGATGGCCCGGGCGTACCTGCTATACCTGTTTGGTGCCACTTTGTACCCAAACAGACGGAGCAAAGTGCATCTCTCCTACTTGCCGGCGTTGAGGGACCTGAGGACGGCCTCACGCTTTGACTGGGGCGGGGCTGCACTTGGCACAGTCTACCACTTCTTTGGTGACTCGTCGAGGACGGGTCAGAGCACGGCTGGCTACTGGAGAGCTTGGGAGGTACAATCCTGGCCCTTTGCACAACACAATTTCGATTACGCTTGTCTATTTGATTGACTGCTTCAATTTCAGATATTGCATATCCTGTGACTAATGTTTGTACTTGACTAAATATTGCACAGCTTTGGGCCTACGAGGTATTGCGGATGTATCCGCCATAATGCAAGCACCCGGACTTGAGCACCCTCCCCTGCGCGCTGATATGGAGCAAGTCCAACATGGGGAAGAAGGAGGGGAGAGGCGACCTCAATGCCTTTAGGCTGTACTTGGACGAGCTTAGGGCTTCACAGGTATGATATAGAACACCAATCCTTCAATATGCATTCCTTTCTTTGATTCCAATGCTGTCGCTGATCAATTGCCTGCATTGCCTGCTTGTTTTTAACGCAGATCAATTGGGATCCTTGGAGAGGGGCGCGGCCAGAGCCAGAGTACTTGGCCAGGAGTAGAGCTGTTATAGCCAGCAGGGTGCTGTTGGAGTCGGCTTTCGGTTGGCAGTGGTACTTGGGAGACCGGGTGACACGTCAGTCACTTGGCCATCTCGAGTTCCAGGTGCCAGGGCCACTTCTGCCTCGGGCTTCACACACAGCAGAGTACACGCGAGCTGAGCTGGAGAGGTACACGCGGTCGGACACCGAGTTGGCACACTACTTGCATCCTGAAAAGGACTATGCGGTTTACCAGAGAGACTTCCTGGCGGGCCCGCTTGGGATCCGTGGCCTTAGAGAGGTGCGGAACCAGGCCGCAGGAGCTACTGAGGAGAGGAGAGCTGCCGGTGAGAGACAGAGGGGAGGCGAAGGCCGTGTGAGGCGAGGCCTAGGCGGACATGTGGTTGGTGGACCTCCAGAGCTGCTTTGGAGGATACCTGTGGTTGACAGCCAGGGGAATCCTGCAGAGATACAGTTAGTGCCTGCGAGAGCGGAGCCCACTCCTGTGACCGTGGCGGTAAGACTTAGCTTCCAGTATTGCTTTTTAATTCAATACACACGCTTGAATTACTGTCAATTGACCTGATAAATCCAAATTACATGCAGGTACCGACTGAATGGGTGAATGAGGCTGTGTGACGCATGCTAGCCCTGGAGAATGTAGTGAGAAGAGCGGCGAGCGGCATGCCACTGGAGCTGCACTACCAGGCACCGTCACCACAGCTGAGTCAGCCAGCCGTTGTTCAGAGGAAACAGGTACATAAACGATACAATCCTGCTTTCGATACATTCTTGCTTTTGATGCTTTCGATACATTCCTGCTCTTGATTATAAAATGTACCTGCTTTCAACATATGAAATACAATATGCACAATGCGTACTCATGCTTTGAAATGAAATGACAATGCAGGTACAGGGGAAGATGAATCCTAGGAGGAAGAGCGCGCGAGATCCGCCACCGAAGAAGGTGGCGGCAAAGAAGCCCACGGCTCCAGCTAGCAGTTCACGGCGACAGGTTAGTGCCCGCGAGAGCCGTTAGACATGCCGAGCTGCAGTACCAAATCAAGATGCGGGAGAAGCCGACGCGAGAGAAGCCGACACAAGAGGAGCCGCCCCGCCGCATGAGGCGATTGGTCTTGTCAGACCCTCCCGAGGCAGAAGAGGAGGAGGAAAAGGAAGAAGAAGGAGAATAGGAGGAAGAAGAAGAAGAGGAAGAGCGACGTCCCTCTTCTAGCAACGGTTCCGACGACTCTGTGGATGATCCCCCTTATAAGGACAACCCACATGAGCAGCAAGGCGGTGATAGCAGCGATGACTGGCTCGGACGGCACTGAGGACCACCGCGACGTCTCCTTTTCTTTTGATTTTGATTCGGGGCTGCACGCCCAAGTAGATAGTTTAGTTTGACACATATACAGTTTTTGAGGGCTTGCGTGCCTTTTGATTAGCGGGCGCTTGTGCCCAAACTATCTTGATAGCTTTTGATCGGTCGAAGTGCCACAGATACAGTAGTTCCCTTTTGTTGACATGGATATATCTTGGTTTAGCTATAAAAGTTGCATTTTAAGGCTTATTGTTTCTCATTATGAATAAGAGAAAGTAAAACCAACCACTAATACCAAAACTTGCATTGACAACGCACCAAAATTGTTCACAAACACACGTGAATGCACAAAATGCGACCAAACTGCAAAGAAAATGGAAATATACCCCAGGACACGGCTAGGATACGAGGATACGAGAAAATGGGCATTTATGGGCCAAATTTCAAAATAACCCGAACCGGACAAGACTGACTCTTATACAGGACCAAGTATACTTAACATGACTTGTTCCAATTGATGGAATTGAATAAGATGCCCCGAAACAAGATTTGGAAGCGAAAACGCTCAAAAATGACGCAAAAACGATCTAACATGGCAAACATGACTCAATTATGTCTCGGACTGAAACCGACACCTCCATACAGTCACTTAAGGTCCAGATGACCCGTATGGCATGACCGAATTGGGCTAGAACCTCCATAGCGAGTTTCGACCTCCCGAAACCCTGACTTGAACCTGAAATAGGCCCCCGAGGGCCCGAAATCTTCATTAAACACAATATTTCGAATCTGATGCTTGGATACAGTCATATATACCTACAATGACTTGCTGGAATCATCAAAAGTTCAAAAAGACCCTTGGAATGAAAAACGACCAAAACAGGTCAGTAGCTGCTGAAATCTGTCAAAACTACAGACAAACCATCGCGCGATGGTGTGAAACAGTCGCGTGAGTGAGTCTATGTCGCGTGATGATTTGGAACTGTCGCGCGATGGTCAAACCCTGCTGAGCTGCCTTTGTTTGACCAAATTATTGCCATAAACCTATTCACTTCCCCACGTCTTGCAAGCTATTCTGAAGTTGCAGAAGAGGGTTGTCCTTGCATGGCAAGGTGGTAGAACACTTAGGCCTCAATCTCATCCTCCGGCGCGAGAACCGAGGACGATATTTCCAATATTTTGCCTATAAGAAGAAGGCATTAGGAGTAATGTAGGGTATACCCCTCCTCGTTACTGAACATGGGAGATTCGTTAATGGAAACACTCGATCCTTGGCTTATGAGGACGAAACCATAAATTGGGCGAGCCCCCGGTCTCGATGCTTGTCCTCAATTCATGATCTCCGATTCAGTCGACCGTGCGTCGAGCTTCTCCAAGCTGCATTGCCTTTCTGGGACCCGACTGTGCATGTCTTCCGGTTCCATCAAGACGAGATGTGCCCAACCATGGAAGAATTCCAAGCGTATGTGCCAGGCTTTGCCAACTTAGATGTCCTTGCAGTTCCGCCACTTCACGAAGGCATGGAGCAGATCCTACAAGTAAAACTCAACATTCCCGAGGCACTGACGGCCAGCATCATTTAGAACAGCGAACTCAACATCATTCGACTGATCGAGCTGTATGGCCCCGAGGGAGCCCTGGGAGATTACGTAGGGGAAGCTCATAGGCGCTTCGTATTGTCCATATGCGCACTGGCTGCTTATATGCTGATTCCTATCGAAGGAAGGGTGAGTCCCAAACTCGTGAGCATGGCCCTACAAATGGATGCCCAGAGAAACATCATGCCCGTGGTTTTAGCGGAAACGCTCCTGGGCTTGGATATGGTGAAGCTTGAGCAAGCAGATTCATTCAGTGGATGTCCTATCCTGCTCCAGGTAAATTCTCACTCAACTCATTTCTCGCATCTTCGTCTTTACCCGAATACTCAGGCTGTACTTGATTTCTAACTTATCTCCTGCTCTCATGCAGCTCTGGCTGTCGGACAAAGTGGGAGTTTTAGAAGAGCCACAGGCTGGCTTTGAAGACTTCCCCAGGCTTTTGGTCGAAAGACCGATGATATTCCCTGACCTGACGATGGACATATGGTTCGCATTTCTGAATGACATGCACCCTGAAGACATAGTCTGGAGATGTCCTTGGTTAAATCT
Organism: Rhododendron griersonianum; assembly: GCA_018127125.1. Lineage (NCBI taxonomy): Eukaryota > Viridiplantae > Streptophyta > Magnoliopsida > Ericales > Ericaceae > Rhododendron > Rhododendron griersonianum. The sequence goes on along the minus strand of CM030788.1, from coordinate 37,377,087 downwards.
TCCGGAAATGACGATCAATTCGGCTGGATTCAGTAGAGTGGTAATCGCTGGCTTAATGAGCTTCACCTTTTACATCCCAGGGCGTACTCTTCGTCAACTCGGGAGAAGCCAAGGGTACAAACGCTATGGAGCGGAAGACTTCGAAATCCCCGTATTTGACTCGTGGAATCTGCGCTGCTACAAAGGCAACTGGAGCAACAGGGCCTTGAAAGAACCGATTCCGGACTTCAAGACATGGCTGGAAAATCGCTATGTAAGATGGCTTCGTGCTGAAGTTGAAGCAAGGCTAAGGGGATATTTTTCTGAATCCTGTAGAAATCAAGTTTGTAATCAGAAAAGCCCTAAAACCGTCAGGCTGTCTGAGCTGTCTCCTTTACTTTTTAGTGTTTACTTTGTAAGTTGCACGTCCCGTTGCCCGGCTCGACCGGTTGAGTAACAACCTTGAATAAGAATAATTCGGACATTATCCAACCGAGAGACTGATTCTATCACCGAATGTGCGATTTGAACAAACGACACTTTGACGTAGTCATAACTGTCCATAATGACCTACTGGAAGCATCGGAATTCCAAAATCTAACCCAAGGCAAAATGCGACAAACCACCCTCACAAAAGACAGTAGCCTGTCCTTCTGGGCCAAAATAAATTGAATCCTCACGCGAGACTCACTCAGTCGCGTGATACTTCCGAACCGTCGCGCGATGGAGAGACTCTGTTACAGCTGCCAGCCTTGACTCATCTGGAAATTAAAGTGTGGCAAGCTCTGCCACCAGCTCTGGACGTGCAGGGCCTCCTGGGTTATCACAGAGGTGTGCCCTTGAATATTAGGACACAGGGGACACCTTGCATGGATATTTCATCCAAGGTAAAGATATCTCACCCTTACTTGGCTATAAAGGAAGAGTTGCTTCCTGAATGAAGGGCATGACCTCCGTTAGAAAAAGAAAATCTCAGATACTCTCCCTCCAATGGCAAATCATCTCCCTGCATTAATCAGCCCGTGGCTTGAAGAATTTGTTGCGAGCGACTGGCTATGCTTCCGTTCCCACGGGCTGGCCGCCTTTCGCTTCCTAAAAAGTGTAAGGCTTCGCCCCGAAATCCTGAGAGCAGCCCTGCAGTTTTGGGATCCAGACATCCACGTGTTCCGATTTGGGGACGACGAGCTATGTCCGACCGTAGAAGAATTCCAGGCGTACCTCCAAGGTTTTGCATCGAGCGTGATTGTCGTGCCGCCTTATAGAAGGAGTATGCCGAAGCTCCTAAAAACCTGTCTGAACATTTCAAGTGGAGCGGCGGGTAGCCTACTGGCTCGCGGGCAAATAAACGTCCTATGCCTGATGGAATGGTATAGTCCTGATGGTGATCCAGAGGATACTGCCCTGCAAGTCCGACGCCGTTTCGCTCTATCAATTGGGGTACTAGCCGCATACCTGTTGGTGTCCCCAAATGGACGGCCTGATCCCTCGCTGGTGGATGTGGCCATCCAGCTAGGAGCCAGAAGGAACGTGGTTCCTATGGTTCTTGCAGAAACGCTCATGGGTTTGGATTTGGTGGCCGCTGGCCAAACAGAGATATTCGGCGGTAGCCCACTCTTGTTGCAGGTAAACTCTCACTCAGCTCACCTTTTTCCGATTTTCACAAGTCTGCTTTTACCTCAACACTCGGCTAAGGCTATATAGAAGCTCCTTACTTGTATTTTCGCTCAGGTTTTATATGGCTCCTTACTTGTATTTTCGCTCGTACAGCTATGGCTATTCGATAAACTCGGGCTAATTGCAGCTCCTGAAGCGAACTGGCCCCATCTGCCCGGGCGAATGCATCAGAGAGAGATGCTGTATCCAGACATGTCTGTGGAGGAGTGGTATACTTTCATGAGAGAGATATCCCCGCGTGAAATCATCTGGCGACACAAAACCTTGAACATTCCGGACATGGCCCTGAATTCTGCGGGTTTCGAGCGGATGGTGATTGCTGGGCTGTCTAGTTTCACCTTCTACATTGCAGGCCGTATCCTTCGGCAACTAGGCATGAACCAAGGGCTGCACCAAGCCGGGGTAGAGGATTTCTAGATTTCTGCATTCACTGCCCAACATCTGGTTGGGTACGAGCACAACTGGGGTTTGAGACAACTCGGCGGAGCAGAACAAGATTTCAGCACAAGACTCAAACGCCGCTACGTAGCATGGCTGAGAAAAGACATTGCAAGAAGACAAAATGCAAACTGACTTCTGACATGACTCCAATGATCTAGAATAAACTGTGAGCCCGTGAGGGCCTCTAGCATTTCATTCTATTTTTATGCTTACTGTTTTAAGGACTCTGCTCAGCCTATGTATTAGAAATAGTAGTTTTGAATAAAAGTGAAGGATGGTAAACTTTCCCTTTTTGGTCCAAGTGTTGAACACCGCGCTGCTTGAATGTCGAGGTACACTTTGGGACCATGGATCGAGTGGATTGATTGTGACCGAATCTCACGGAGAGATTGCCTACGTATCCCAAGCTAGGGAATCAGGTCAGAACGTAGTTCAGGCTAAGGTTCGCTCGTGTATTTTAGCTCTCCTTTTGCGCTCTAAATTTTGCCTAGAACTGCCTTTTACAGGTTTTCAGTCTAGCGAGCTTTGATTGAATGCCCATTTATTTTTGCCTAAACTGCCCCCTTGGGTTTTCAGTCTAGCGGGCTTGCTCTAATTTTTGCTTGGCACCGCCCACCCTTGTGGTTTTCGGCCTAACGAGCTTCTCTCAAGGATAGTAACGTTTAAGTTGATCCAGGTTGACCAGAGTATTGAACTCGTTGCCGTCCAGATCAATAAGCTGAGCCGCCCCACCCGAGAGGATGGTCTTGATAATGTAAGGTCCCGCGCGCTTCGGGCGGAATTTACCACGTAGATCGAAAATGGGAGCCCGGATTTCCTTTGTAACCATATCCCATTCAGCCAAGTCGCGAGACCTCACTTTCTTGTTGAATGCCCGAGCAATTCTGCGCTGATACCCTTGAACATGATACAAGGCACAGAGCCTCCTCTCATCAAAGAGCATGAGTTCAACGAATCTCCCACTAAGCCATTCGGATTCTGTGAGTTCACATTCAGCCATGATCCTCAAAGTCGGTACTTCAAGCTCGATGGGAAGCACAGCTTCCATCCCATAGACTAGGGAAAAAGGGGTTGCCCCTGTTGATGTTCGAATTGACGTACGATACCCCCAAAGAGCTAGGGGCAACTGCTCGTGCTAGTCCCTGGCGGACTCTGCGGACTTCTTGATAATTGTCTCAACGTTCTTATTGGTTGCTTCAACTGCCCCATTCGTCTGAGGGCGATAGACCGTCGAGTGATTAACCTGAATCTTGAACTCATCGAAGAGCTCTAAAACCCTGCCTTTGAAATGAACCCCATTGTCTGACACAAAAGCCTGAGGGACCCCGTACCGATAGATGATGTTCTTCCTGATGAACTGAGCAACCTGAACTGCAGTTAAAGTTTTGTAGGATTCAGCTTCAACCCACTTGGTGAAATAGTCTATGGCCACCAAAATAAACCGATGCCCGTTCGAAGCAGAGGGCCTGATCATTCCAATGACGTCGATTCCCCAAACAGAGAAAGGCCAAGGTGATGACATGCCAAAAAGATTAGAAGGGGGAACGTGTATGAGGTTGGCGTGGATTTGACACCTATGGCAACGGCGTACATAATCCACACACTGGGATTCCATGGTAGACCAAAAGTAGCCTTGCCGTAGGATCTTCCTGGCGAGCATAACTCCACTCATGTGAGGGCCGCAGACTCCCTTGTGGATTTCCTCCATTATTCTGATGGCCTCAGTGCCATTAACACAAAGCTTGTGCATCCCGCAGTGTGATCTCCGGTACAACTTCCCTCCACAGAGAATGTATTGCGCAGCCAGCCTTCGTAGAGCGGTTTGATCCTTCTTAGTGGCGTCCGGTGGGTAACTATCGTTCTCAATGAAATTCCATATGTCATGGTACCAGGGTAGGCCGTCATCGACGGTGTTGACATACTGATAAGCAGGCAAGTCCCTTTGTTCAATAAGGATCGGACGTAGCTTGACTCCCAACGGGAGTTCGACCATGGAAGCCAAAGTTGCCAAGGCATCAGCAAACTGATTCTTTAGACGGGGGATGTGCATGAAGGTCACCTTGTTGAAATGAGGAATGAGATCCTCCAGGTCTTGATGATAAGGCTTCAATCTATCCTCCCGAACTTTCCAATCCCCGTTGGCCTGAGACATAACAAGGTTGGAATCGCCGATGACCTCAAGCTTTTCAACACCAAGCGCGAGGGCAGCTTCCATGCCAACAATACAGGCTTCATACTCAGCTTGGTTGTTAGTGACATCGAAGTTGAGTTTAAACGCAAGCAGAATATGATAACCATCCGGAGTTATCAACAAAACCCCAATCCCATATCCTTTCTGATTAGCCGCTCCATCAAAGTAAAGAGTCCAGGTGTCTTCGTCAAGTGCTAGCACCTCCTCGTTTGGAAACACAAAGTCTGAGTCTTCTGGCCCGTCAACGGGATGATCAGCCAAGAATTCTACAACCGCACGCCCTTTGACAGACTTCCTAGTGACATACTCGAGATCGAACTCGGCGAGCAAGAGCAACCAACGCGCTAACTTACCAGTAAGCGCAGGTTTCTCAAACAGATACTTGAGAGGATCCATTCGAGAAATCAACTTCACTGGGTAAGCCAGCATGTAGTGTCTCAATTTTTTAGATGCCCACACGAGAGCCCAACATGTCTTCTCAAGAGCAGTGTAGCGTTCTTCGGCGCCAACCATCTTCTTACTCAAGTAGTAAATGGCCTTCTCGACCCCCTTGTCTCCTTCCTGAGCCAGTAAACATCCCATAGAAGAAGGAATCACTGACAGATAGAGTATCAAAGGCTTCCCAGGAACCGGCGGCATCAAGACCGGTGGGTTTTGCAAGTAGTTCTGAATAGAAGTGAATGATGCCTGGCACCTGTTTGTCCAAACAAATGGGGTATTCTTCTTGAGTAGACAAAACATCGGCTCGCAAGTTAAAGTTAACTTGGCGATGAATCTGCTGATGAACTGAACCTTCCCCAGAAAGCTGCATACTCCCTTTTCAGATTCTGGAGGCTTCATGTCGAGCACAGCCTTAATTTTAGACGGATCGACCTCAATTCCACGAGAAGTGATCATGAAACCAAGCATCTTGCCTGCCGTGACACCGAAGGTGCACTTCTGGGGATTAAGACGCATGCAGAATTTACGTAATCTCTCAAAGAACTTCCTAAGCACAGGAATGTGACCTTCTCGGGTTTTAGACTTGGCGATCATGTCATCGACGTAGACCTCGACTTCTTTGTGCATCATGTCATGCAGGATGGTGGTAGCAGCTCGCTGATAAGTAGGCCCGGCGTTCTTCAAGCCGAAAGGCATGACCAAATAGCAATAAGTCCCCCATTCAGTGATGAACGTGGTTTTCTCACGGTCCTCGGGTGCCATGAGAATTTGGTTGTAGCCGGAAAAACCATCAATGAACGAGAGCAAGGAGTGCCCTGCAGTATTATCCACAAGCACATCGATGTGTGGCAAGGGAAAATCATCTTTGGGGCTCGCCTTGTTCAAGTCCCTGAAATCAACACAAACCCGAATTTGCCCATTTTTCTTAGGAACATGGACAATGTTGGCCACCCATGTGGGATATTGAGAAAACTAGCGTCGATCTGCTTAGTAACCTCCTCCTTGATCTTCTGAACCCAATCTGGCCTCATCCGTCTGAGCTTTTGTTTCACAGGCTTGGCATCTGGCAACAAAGGGATCCGATGCTCCACAATCCCGGGGTCAATACCAGGCATATCTTGATGAGACCACGCAAAGACATCGCTGAACTCAGTGAGCAACTCTTTGAAATCACGATGCTCCTCTGGCGAAAGCGTGGAGCCCACTTGAACCATTCGGGGATCGTTTTCATCTTTCAAGTTTATAGAAACTACTTCTTCTTTTATTGGCTGAGCATGCCTTTCGTCTTCCCTTTCAATGAAGGCACGGATTTCCTTGGGAATATCCCCATCGAAATCTATCCCCTCATCGTCAGGGTCGACACAGTTTATATAAAGATCATTGAAATAGTCATATGTCATGGTACCAGGGTAGGCCGTCATCGACGGTGTTGACATACTGATAAGCAGGCAAGTCCCTTTGTTCAATAAGGATCGGACGTAGCTTGACTCCCAACGGGAGTTCGACCATGGAAGCCAAAGTTGCCAAGGCATCAGCAAACTGATTCTTTAGACGGGGGATGTGCATGAAGGTCACCTTGTTGAAATGAGGAATGAGATCCTCCAGGTCTTGATGATAAGGCTTCAATCTATCCTCCCGAACTTTCCAATCCCCGTTGGCCTGAGACATAACAAGGTTGGAATCGCCGATGACCTCAAGCTTTTCAACACCAAGCGCGAGGGCAGCTTCCATGCCAACAATACAGGCTTCATACTCAGCTTGGTTGTTAGTGACATCGAAGTTGAGTTTAAACGCAAGCAGAATATGATAACCATCCGGAGTTATCAACAAAACCCCAATCCCATATCCTTTCTGATTAGCCGCTCCATCAAAGTAAAGAGTCCAGGTGTCTTCGTCAAGTGCTAGCACCTCCTCGTTTGGAAACACAAAGTCTGAGTCTTCTGGCCCGTCAACGGGATGATCAGCCAAGAATTCTACAACCGCACGCCCTTTGACAGACTTCCTAGTGACATACTCGAGATCGAACTCGGCGAGCAAGAGCAACCAACGCGCTAACTTACCAGTAAGCGCAGGTTTCTCAAACAGATACTTGAGAGGATCCATTCGAGAAATCAACTTCACTGGGTAAGCCAGCATGTAGTGTCTCAATTTTTTAGATGCCCACACGAGAGCCCAACATGTCTTCTCAAGAGCAGTGTAGCGTTCTTCGGCGCCAACCATCTTCTTACTCAAGTAGTAAATGGCCTTCTCGACCCCCTTGTCTCCTTCCTGAGCCAGTAAACATCCCATAGAAGAAGGAATCACTGACAGATAGAGTATCAAAGGCTTCCCAGGAACCGGCGGCATCAAGACCGGTGGGTTTTGCAAGTAGTTCTGAATAGAAGTGAATGATGCCTGGCACCTGTTTGTCCAAACAAACGGGGTATTCTTCTTGAGTAGACAAAACATCGGCTCGCAAGTTAAAGTTAACTTGGCGATGAATCTGCTGATGAACTGAACCTTCCCCAGAAAGCTGCATACTCCCTTTTCAGATTCTGGAGGCTTCATGTCGAGCACAGCCTTAATTTTAGACGGATCGACCTCAATTCCACGAGAAGTGATCATGAAACCAAGCATCTTGCCTGCCGTGACACCGAAGGTGCACTTCTGGGGATTAAGACGCATGTAGAATTTACGTAATCTCTCAAAGAACTTCCTAAGCACAGGAATGTGACCTTCTCGGGTTTTAGACTTGGCGATCATGTCATCGACGTAGACCTCGACTTCTTTGTGCATCATGTCATGCAGAATGGTGGTAGCGGCTAAGTAGGCCCGGCGTTCTTCAAGCCGAAAGGCATGACCAAATAGCAATAAGTCCCCCATTCAGTGATGAACGTGGTTTTCTCACGGTCCTCGGGTGCCATGAGAATTTGGTTGTAGCCGGAAAAACCATCAATGAACGAGAGCAAGGAGTGCCCTGCAGTATTATCCACAAGCACATCGATGTGTGGCAAGGGAAAATCATCTTTGGGGCTCGCCTTGTTCAAGTCCCTGAAATCAACACAAACCCGAATTTGCCCATTTTTCTTAGGAACATGGACAATGTTGGCCACCCATGTGGGATATTGAGAAAACTAGCATCGATCTGCTTAGTAACCTCCTCCTTGATCTTCTGAACCCAATCTGGCCTCATCCGTCTGAGCTTTTGTTTCACAGGCTTGGCATCTGGCAACAAAGGGATCCGATGCTCCACAATCCCGGGGTCAATACCAGGCATATCTTGATGAGACCACGCAAAGACATCGCTGAACTCAGTGAGCAACTCTTTGAAATCACGATGCTCCTCTGGCGAAAGCGTGGAGCCCACTTGAACCATTCGGGGATCGTTTTCATCTTTCAAGTTTATAGAAACTACTTCTTCTTTTATTGGCTGAGCATGCCTTTCGTCTTCCCTTTCAATGAAGGCACGGATTTCCTTGGGAATATCCCCATCGAAATCTATCCCCTCATCGTCAGGGTCGACACAGTTTATATAAAGATCATTGAAATAGTCAGAAGATGCCTCGTTCATTTCACAAGACCCTGAAGGGTCGCCAAGTACAAGAGAATCAAACTCGAAATAAAAGCTATGACGTGGAGGGCCCAGAGGCACAATCTCCGACTCAGAGCTAGACTTAGACGACTCAACAGACTTTGTATCTGACTCAGACTCGGACTCAGAGGTGTCATCAATGCAAGTTAGGCACGGCTTGAAAATGTAATTTTTAAGGCTACCCCTAGCTTCAACAATGAGAGAGGTAGGGTCCTCGAGGGCGTCGGGCCCGAGCATGAGCACTTCAGCTTCCCCAGCCAAACCCACTTGGGAGAATTCCTGGAACAGCAGCTCCACAGAGGGCACGACCTGAGGGTCTTCATTCACATCCCAGAGATTAGCAGGAACATCTCCCAGTTTGCGCTTTCCTCTGTCAGTAGTTGGTGCAGAGACGGGCACTTCCATGTCTAAGCCCAGGTCCTCGGCCAGATCTTTCATCAGTTGGGAGTCCCAGAAGTTCAAGTCTTTCACGACAGCCACTTCAGCAACAGGCTCTGGATTTGCGATGAAAGGAACATCCCAAAGACCAGTGTCAGCCAGGGAACGATTGACCGCCCAGACTTCATTTCCAACTTGGACATCCACTATGTCATCAACTTCCCAAAGGTTAGCAGGTGGAACAAGGTCCGTAACCATGATACTGCAGTCCCTGTTATTCGGATAAGGCACCTCGGGATGCGGGCATTCTTCATTAATAATGTAAGAGCAAGAGTCGAAGTCGGTGTCGGGATCAGTATCACAAACCGAATCAAAGACCGAACTAAAGAGGGAAACCTGGTCTCCCAGGTCTCGTGGATTTTCCTGGACAAGCTCGCCCTCTGCGTAGTGAAGCATGTAATCCGGTATAGCGTAGCCTTGAAGGGGATTAGGGTCAATGTCCATGGGAGCATTCCAAGTTGGCTCGGGATCCCAGTGGTACTCTTCTTCGGGAACCAATGGTTCGATTGGGTGAAACAGCATGTATAAGGAGAAGCCATCCAAGGGATGGAGCATGGCCGCTTCATGACCAGCCAACCAGCCATCATACCAGGCTTGATCGAATGGAACATTTTCAGGCTGTGGAGGAAACCCGTCCGCTTCCAGGCTTGACCATTCATTGAGCAGCGGAATGGCGTAGTCCAGGTTGTCTGCAATGGCCCAGCCAGTGGCCTGCATGCTGTCTTGGGGTGGAGTTTGAATGGATCGAGACTGATCCACTGGACCGAGAGGCAAATCACCCATATTTCCATACGGGCTGTCAAGCGAGGAAGCAGAATTGATCTGCACAGCAGGGATTGACTGGTGGAAGAGAGAGCTGACAGACTCATCGGAAACAGGTGATCCGATTTGCCAAGGTTCCGAGGGCGCATCGGTGTCAACCATCCGGCCTTCAACCATATGTATGTAAGAAACCTCGGCAGAAGATTCGAGCGGGAACAGTAATGGGCCTGGGTTGATCGGATGAGGCTATATAGTCGGTGGGGTTGAATATGGTGGAGCTGAGGGATATCTGGTTGATGTGGGGAGCAGCATTGTGCTTGGGAAGGGAATTGGCAATGACGTTAGGCTTTTGAGGTGATGGAGGGGTTTCCAGCGTGCCAACGTCAATGAGATCCTGGATTGCATGATGGAGGCGAAAGCAGGAGTCGGTGAGGTGACCTGCTCCTTGATGGTAAGCACAGTAAAGGTTGGCTTAAAAGCCAGGTGAAGGGTTCTTGGGTAAAGGAGTTGGATCCAGGGGCTTGAGATGCCCTGATTTAACCAACTTTTCCAAGACCGAGGATAGAGGCACCTCGATAGCGGAAAAGCTGCGGGGTTGGTTCCGAGGTCGGTTATTCTGCGGAGCTTGGACCTGATTGACGTCCGCAATGTGGTTGGTTGTATTGGAGGAGGTGGCGTTAGAACCGCTGGTTGCTGTGTTGGAGTAAGTCCCTGTTCCAAACAGCGCATTGGCGTTCCCAGAGTATGCCCGAGTCTTAGCCTTAGGCGGATTAAAGGATTCTCCCTTTGCTAGAACCCCACTCTGCAGCGCATCCTCGATGGCTAGGCCAGAATCGAAGAAGGTTTCAAAGTTCGCAGACGCTTGAGCAAGCACCAGATGCCTAGCATAGTCGGGCTGGAGGTTGCGGGAAATGATACGGAGCTGATCCTTCTCGCTGGGGCGATCTGTCATCAAAGCGGCCTTGGCCCTCCATCTTTTGACAAAGTCAGCAAAAGACTCCTTTGCTTCCATTTTGGTGGATTCGAGTTCCCGGGTGGTCATCTTCAGTTGGGAGTTGTAGCTGTACTGCGAAATAAACGCAGCCCCAATATCTTCCCAAGTCCTCCTTTTGACAATGTTGAGCGACAAAAACCAATGGAAAGCGGGGCCGGAAAGGGTTTGAGGGAAAAGCTGAGACATGGCCTCCGGCTCAACAGAGAGTAGCTTCATGGCGGCATGTTAACTGTAAAGGTGGGTCTTGGGATCACCGCTTCCATCGAATTTGGCCAAGTCGGGCATTTTGAACTTCTCAGGGAGCCTGGCGTTAGGATACAAACAGAGACGGTCCAAATCAATTCCCCCAGCGTTGATCTTTTCAGTTTTGGAAATGGATTCCTCCAACTTGGTAATCTTCGCCATAAGTGCGGTCATGTCGGGGTTCTGAGCTAGCTCTTCTTGGTTTGGAGGAAGTCTACCACCTGCGAGGTTTGCAGCGGGCCTACGGCCTTCCCTTGGGTTCAGTACCATGAGACGTCCTGCGTGAAGCGGATCCAGAACCAAAAAGGGTTGTTCCTGGTCAGACTCATCGTCCTCGCCTTCCTCTTCGAGAGGGGGTGGAAGGCGAGTGTTGATAAGGTCATTCAGGCGGGCGATGTTAGTATCTGTCTGAGCTGCCCTCTGTTGCATGGCGGTGATGCTGTCCTGAAGGTTCATGAGCATGGTCTCCAAGGTAAGAGGTTCTGGTTGTGGCTGTTCCATTGTGACAGGAGGTTCGGAGATGCTTGATGCGGACGATGGGGTAGTTGGACGCCCTTCCTGTAAGACTAGTGGTGAACCTGACTGTGAACCTGTGGGCTACCACAGCCCTGGGTGTTGAGATCGGGGCGGCCCAATTTTGGAAAAAATCGCGCGCCTCGTGCCGTTTTGGGTAAAATAGTTTGATTTGTCGTTTTGGTTTGGTTTGAAGAGTCGCCACCCGGATTTGTGGTATATTACCCGAGAAACCGTTTTGTTTTGAAAAATGGTTGATTTGAAATTGAAAACCAGAGATCGTTTTGAGGGTCCGGAAGCCATGTTACGAGGGGGGAAGGGTTTTACGGCACCCCCCTCGCCCGATTTGAAATCGGTCTCTACTAAACGTTTGTGGGATTTTTAAAAGGGATTTTGTTTCATTTTAACCAGCTAGCAAGTATCCACAGTAATACCATGTAGGAAGTGCGTGCATGTGCATGTGTACAGGGGAGGATGAAATAGCCATGCAAAATATGCAAGATGATTGAAAATGCAGCCCTGTCACTGTATTCACTCTCGAGCGCTCGGGAGTGGTCCCGAGCGCTTGGGAGTTCTGACACTCTCAACCTGCAAAGCTTTGTTAGCACAGACAGAATATAATGTAAAACTGGAAACTGAAATGTTATTAAGTACACTACTGGCTCAGCAGAGGACTTGAAAGACTGAGCTAAGCCTTCAATCTTTCAGATCATGCATCCCTGCCTTGACAAGATTAGATTTTCAACTTTAAATGAGCAAATAGGTACATTCATGCATGCAGAAATTAGAGAACACAGCAGACTGGGAAATGGAATGCAAAGGCATGCATGAACTCCCGAGCGCTCGGGAATGGTCCAGAGCGCTTGGGAGTAAGATGCCAGTCAGCTTTGCTTCAAACTGGAAATGGTGCTGACTTGACCTACAAACACCCTTGCTTTGATTTTTCCCAAGAAGAGAACATCTTTTAACTTTCGAAAAACCTTATTTTACACGAAAACTTGTAAGAAATGCTTCTGTTTTAGGGAAAATGATTTTCTGTGCATGGATGCCAAAATGAAACCACTTCCCTTAAGGGTGCACCTCATTCCCAGCCTACTGCGTGACAAAGAAACATGCATGAAACTGGGAACAGTCCCGAGCGCTCAGGAGCATTCTTGAGCGCTCTAGAGTGTTTCCAGTAAGGGTTTTGTGAAAACATTTTTTTTGTACCCCATTGCTCTTGTTTTTACACTAAGGTCTCCCAACCATGCACCCAGTATTGAAGACTGGGTCAGGCTGAGAGACCCCCCTCAGAAGGGAAGAACAGCCTCTTTGCCTTGACCAAAGGTAAAGATTTCTACCTTTTGTTTGGACTTTGCTCTTTGGAATGGCTTTGAAATGTGGATGAAGAGAGAAGAGTACCAGAAATCAGAAGTAGGGAGTGTTCTGGATTTCTTGCCCTTTTCCTTGGTGATTTCTAAAACCTTTGGAGTTTGGAAAGAGAGTTTTAGTTTGGAAAACCTTTGCCTTGAATAAGAGAGAGAGAGAGAGAGAGCAGAGAATAGAGTTCTCCAGGAGAAGGATTTCGTAGTCCTTAAGCCTGAAACCAGACCCTCCTATTTATAGGCTCAACTAACCTATAGTTTAGAAATGAAATGGTTTTTGAATAAAACATTTTAAAATGGGAAAATCCTTGGCCTGAAGATCTCTGCCAACAGAGGTTGAGTGTTGCCCGAACCATCGGCCGGCTCAAGATGGTAGTAATGATGAGTTGCATGGATAGTGAGTGATACTGCCATCCATTGGGCAACACATCAGTCTCGAGCGCTCGAGAGTGAGCCAGGCCAGAGGTTTTGGAAAATGGTTTTGAGCGCTCGGGACTACTCCCAAGCGCTTGGAAATGCTTTTGACCATTTTTATTCCCTTTTCAAATCTTTCAAGGAGCAAAGTCTCGATCGGTGTGAGGCTTGTTTTAATCCAAAGTCATCATCGGGGAGACTCCGGGCCACAAATCAAGGAATTTTGACAAGTCCAAATTGGGGTGTCTACAGAACCTGACTGAGAATCTGAGTGCTGTGCTGTCGAAGGTGAGCGCGGAGAGTCTTCCGTGATGACTGACTGGGACTCTAACCTGACAAGCCTTTGAACCGGACTGAGTTGCAGACGTTCCCAAGTGGGTTTGGCAACTCGCTTCGATACTTTCCTTGGCGGTGCAATGATTCAGAACTTTGCAACAAAACAAGAGAAGGCTTAAAAGGGGTCCTACAGAAGCTTTAATCTAAATAAAAGACTAAAGTGCAGATGCAGCCAGCGTCGTCGGTGTCGCCCTAGACTCTAGAGCTAGAAGACAAGTCTGTCTCAAGACGTTCGGACATTGCTTGAGGCCCTCAGAATTCTTTTCGAATGTGTACCCTTATTTGAAACGAGCGGTCCTAAAGGATGTCAAAAGAAGTCTAAACCTTCGTCCATCCCGCTGTTTGGGATTTCAAACTTGAAGTCAGAACAACTCGGTATGAATATCATGATACTATAACCAGGTCGGCGTGAGCAACACTGTGCTATTAGCTGGGCGGTGTAAGCATCATGATATTTTACTTCGCTGTCCCTCGTTTTCTATTTGGAATCCTAAACAGGTTTAGACGAGGGTGTAGAAAGGCTTCTGATTTCCTAAAGTCCCACCGTCTGAAGGACTGGGAAACTGACAACGTGCACCATTAAGATGCACGACTCCTCATCGGGCCATCACAGTGTCCTAATGATTTCAAAGACAGACCTGGAAAGATTGAGGACCTAAGAGGCGCCCTAGACATGCTTCTACGCAGAACGGGATGTATGTACAGTTCATGCTGTAGGGAAAGCAGTAACACGTAGACAGTATATGGGGTTAGATGCAAATAGATCTTAACCTGTGGGTACCTATCCTACTTTGGAGAGTTCTAATGCTTTATATATGCAAAGGCCGGTTTTGGTTTGTAACAGGTTCCTCGGACTAAGGCCACGGATATACCTCCCATTGCCCGCGATACGCAGAGCAACGGTCGAACGGTAGCATGACCTATCATCGTCGAAGGTTGTTGGTCATTCGAGGTCCTCGGGCTCCGGTAAACCATGCCGGATTGCCAAAACGATCCAACGAGGCTTATCCCACATCGATGCACATGAAATGCTAGAATTTGATTAAGAAACAAGAATCATAATTTTGCAAAATGCTTTTTCAAATTTGGCTCACTTTATTTGTTTCATCTTTAGAAGAAACTACACAAGTGAACAATCGAAAAAGTCCCAGATTAGATTGGCCGAACACGAGGTCCTGTTAAATCACCATTCCAACCTTCGGCAGCGCGAAGCTCACCGTTTTGACAGACTTTTAAGGGATTGTTCGCAAGCATATTAAATCCTAAGTATGAATTAATATTGGTTCGATTTATATCCCCAGCAGAGTCGCCACTGTGGGCAGCATGCCCTCGGAGAAGGATTCCGTTCCTTTCCGACGGACTTCTGGGGCAAGGGCCCTCGTGGGAAATCGAGGGAGCGCGAGCGTAGGTGGCAGGCGCTCGAAAATACAGAGTCGCCACTCAGGTTTTGAAGGTCCGACACCCAAGGAACCGTATTTTGAAGCACATGCCGTGCTATTTGATTTGAAAAAGTGAAGGCACCAGTCCGTCATAACCATATCTGGGTTCGGGAGCCAGGTTACGAGAGGGGAAGGGTTTGAAGGCACCCCTCTCGCCCAATCCGGAGATCGGTCTCTACTTGAGCATTTTGAAAATATTTACGATTCTTCTTTTATTAATCAGATTTTAGCCAATTAGGGCGGGGGAACTGTTAATTGGGGATTAAAACTGTAACACGCTTTGCAAGATGTGATGAATAGCATGGATGGATGAAATATTAAAGGAAATAAATGGAATAAAGTTCAAAGTATCAGTAAAACACCAAAGCAGTGCTTGGTATGATTTTGTCACACACAATGGCCAACTTGCATGCATGGATCAACCTGCATGCAAGTGAACCGTCGCGCGACAAACCCATACACTCACGCGAGGATTTGTGTTTCACCAATAGTTTGAAGTTTATCCCCTTTTGGGCTCTGGAAGGACCAGTGCACACCCAGGAGGCAAACCAAGCAGTTTTATGGTACTGAAAGTAAATAATTATTACAGACAGATTGGAATAAATTGAAAATACAACCCCTAAACAGTGGGGGAAATAAACAGAGGCCAAAGGCCTAGTTGCCCATGCAAGGGCCATTATTGGAAATCAGTGAAACATCGCGCGATAGAGTGGAATACTCACGCGAGGG
Organism: Rhododendron griersonianum; assembly: GCA_018127125.1. Taxonomy (NCBI): domain Eukaryota; kingdom Viridiplantae; phylum Streptophyta; class Magnoliopsida; order Ericales; family Ericaceae; genus Rhododendron; species Rhododendron griersonianum. The sequence continues at coordinate 37,361,558 of CM030788.1, read as the reverse complement.
TTCTGACTGGACTTCCAGGAATTGCTTTGCATGCTTGGGGCTCTGAGACGTATTCAGAGACATCCCAAGGGCATTCCAAACTAACTGAAACAGCAAGCTAAGGACAGAACCATTTTAAAAACAAGTTAGCAATGCAAGGGCAGCCTCTGGAAATCAAAGGACCATCGCGCGACAGAGTGGAATACTCGCACGAGGGTTCTGACTGGACTTCCAGGAGTTGCTTTGCATGCTTGGGATTCTGAGAGGTTCAGGAATATCCCAAAGGCAATACAAACTGACTAAAATGATAAACCAAGGAACTGAACTTGTTTTTATCGTGCATAACAGTGACCTATATATGAAGATAAAAACAGAACAAAGATACTCATGCATAAAACAAGAAATGACCAGCTTCCCTTCCCCACGTGGACAAATCTCTTGCAGACAAAACTGTCGCGCGAGTGTTCGTGTCCGTCGCGCGAGGGTTTGGCTGGTTACAGGTTCTTGTAACTCTGCTGACTTTAGGGGCAGGACTGGTATTGATTACCAGCCTTGGCCCTGTCAGCCCCCCTCAGGGATCAAGACAGGAAAAGGTAAAATTTATACCTTTGCTTGAATGGCTTTTGAAATGGATTGGATGGAGTGATGTAGCCTTGCAAGGGAGTGCAGTGGATTTGAAAGACTAGGAAGTGGTTAGGGTTTGTTAACTTTGTGCTTGACTAGCCTAATGACTTGATAATCTTGTGATTTTTGTGAAAACTTGTAACTTGGTAACCTTTTGCATGGAAGAGCAATGGGGGTATATATAGGAGGAGTGAGTGGACAAGGTGGTTGCCAAACTTGGCTTTGCAACCAGCCAACAAGGCTGGTCACAACTTGGTGGAGAAGCTTGCCACCAAGGTGGTGAAGTGGTTGGGAGGATGCATGGGCTAGAACCTGCCAGGACGCTGTTCAGCTGAAGAAAACGGGGTTCCAGCCCATGTGGGCCCATGTGACATCTGATCATCACAAAAATCCAGCTGGACAAGGGTGATGGGGACAGGTGGAACCATCGCGCGAGGGTTTAAGACCATCGCGCGAGGGTCAACAGTCAAACTTTGACTTTGACCAACACCTGGCAAGCTGACTATCGCGCGAGGAACAAGAAGTATCGCGCGACGGTCAAACTTTGGTTAGGGTTTTGATTGAAGGTTTTAGGGGGTTCAAAAGGGTTCAAAGGGTTCAAGGAGGGTTCCAAGTCCAATCCATTCCACATTCAAGCCTGTTTGATCCGATCTCATCATCGGGGAAACTAGAAACTGAAAAATAAAGTAAAACAAATGGGAGACCCAGATTGGGGTGTCTATAGCTTCTGTATTTTCTGTCTGAAAGGCTGTATGGCTTTGATTGGGTCCTCTAAGTGGCTCAAAGTTCTTACCAAAAGTCCTAAGGTTCTCGAGAAGGCAATCAGCAATCACTGTATCCATTTCATCATCGGGATGGTCCCCAAGGTGGGACTTGATATAATCGTTAGGCCAAATTGGGGTGTCTACACGTCCCGGGTTCCCATTGGCACACACACACTCACAACTCACATAATGACTTCCACAATGGTCATTATGTAGTTTCAAAAATATTTTACCAAGGCCATGCCTTTAATCACACCCTAGGTGTCATGTTTCTAACGTTCTCGGTTTTCATGTCTCGTTCTCATGCATAGACTCCGCGGTAAGACTTTCATAGTAATCTTGAAACTAAACTAGCAAAATCATCCAACTCTATATCATTTAGCATGCTCAATCATTCGTAAAGCATAACGTCACATGTACGGACGCCTTTGGAGTGATAATCACTTATGCTTTACTTTAAACAACCACAAGTAATACAAGTAAGCACATAACAAGTCTAATATCATTTAAAAAGGTCAAAGTACAGTTACTTAAAGTTAAGCCACGAACGTTATCTAAAGTTCATTCTTTCTTCCAAAAAGTTCAAAAAAGCATATGTTTATTGAATTGCAATGCATATATCAAAATAGTGTGGATGGAGATTCTACGTTTTCACAGGAGAAGTAGATATTGAAATCCATGTGATCATACCATTACCTATACTTAATCAATTCAAGTTTCTACACTTTGAGTTTAAGAGGTAAGATCTATCTACATATTCTTAGGAATAGTAAACAAGGACAAATCTATGTATACTTTGGAATAACGGGGACGGAGAATCCTACCGTTCTTCTTGGCGGTAGTGATGACTACGGAGTAGGATGGTACGTCGATGGAGTAACTTCTTAGGAATGGCTTCCGGTAGCTTCGAAAGAGAATGGTTTCTCTCGAAACTAAATCTTGACTAACACTACTTGACTTTTTGGATCGAAAGGGTGGTCGAGTGGCGGTTTAGTGGCGGCTTAGGATGAGTTTCTTGAAGAACTTATGAAGAACCTCAAGAACAAGGAAGAACACTCAAGAACAAGCTAAGAACAAGCAAGAATACAAAGCTTTCTAGAGAGAAGTTGGAGTAATGAAAGGTGTGAGTTCAAATGGTGAGAAATGGTTGCTATTTATAGGCAAAAGTTGGCTCCCTCTCCTCCCATCATGGCCGGCCCCTCTCTCTCTCTCCATATCCAATGGATTTCTTCCATATTGTAGACACCCCAATTTGGCTCAACGATTATTTCAAGTCCCACCTTGGGAACCATCCTGATGATGAATATGATATGTGGTTGTTGTGGTTGACTTCATGAAAGCCTTAGGAACTTTGTGGAACTCTTAAGGGATTAAGGAACACTTTGAAATAGGTGATAGGAGTACCAAGCGATACTTAGAGTGGATAGACACGTGTTTTAGCCTTAGTAGCATCGTCGATCTTCAAATAAGTCTGCTTTCAGCCCAATTTTCATAAATTAAACTTCCTTATTTTTGTGGTTGGATTCCACCATCTTGTAGTACTTTCAAAACCTTTTTTATTGATATATAATAAGTCTTAAATTTGAAACGAGGGAGATATGAGAATTTTACCAAAACAATCCTTTTTTTTTTTTTTGGGTAACTTAGCTTGAAATTAAAAAAGGTTAAGCGAATGTACAGCCTACAAGAGGCATACCCTAGGAGGAAAAGAAAAGGAAAACAAATAAGAGTGACGAAAGTGCGGTAAACCATGCATAACCCGCATGGAGAGTAGGATAAAGTAGATACATAACAAAATGCTATGTGTACTGAAATACGTGAAATGTGAAATTGAACTAGTACCTGGCACAACCCGCCAGGCTAGGAAATTAAGTAAATAAAGTAGATAGTCATGGTCAACGGTGACCACCTGATAACCGGTGCTGAGGAGAGATCCTCCTCCCCCAAGGCTGGGATAAGAAGACCAAGAACCTAGATGCCCACCACCCCGAAGCTAGCAAAATACCCACTCAACAGAAGTCAACTACTACAGAGGGACTCGGACCGAGAGAGGCTCGAACTGGAGATGTCGGCATCCGACAAGGCTACCCTGCTAAGCACCCTGCACACCATGCCCATTCCATCCAGACTACTACATCCTCGCCCAAATCTCCTAGGCTCGCTAACGACTATAAGTGGAACAGGAAGAGGGACCACCAAAAGTAGCCACTCAAACCACAAGTGGACCAAGCTGCTCTATTGGATCAGTGCAAACCACTAAATCTAATCAGAAACAGACTACGAAGCTACCCCTTTCAATCAGTGAGAATCCACCAATCTAGTCAATGACAGCTCCGGCAACTACCTTGCTCAATCAGACTCCATCCATAATCTAATCATCGGCACCCACAGCTGCTGCTACTGCGAGACTGCCCCTTAACTAGGAGAATCCAATCTAATCAATAATAGCCACGACCACTAGAATACTACGCAAATCCTCAGAGCTAAAAGCGCAGGCTCAAGGGATATAGAGGGCTCGACGAAGAGCCCGACCCCCGATTTCAGTCCAACAGATGACCGCCTATCGGGGGTTGCAAAACTAACAGTGAACTGGCCCAAAGTCCAGCAACAATATAAATGCAAAAACAGTACATTGCATGATAGAATAGTAAATTTCCCCACTGCTAAAAAAACCTTCCCCACTGCCCGGGCCACCCAGCCGGCTTACCTGCCCGGGCTGGCCTGCCATCGGGCGGCAGCTGCCTACTGCTTGGCCCGGGTTGGCTGCTTGCCCGGGCTAGCTGCGGATGGCTTTCCCAGCGGCTGGACGCAGGTGGACTCGTATCGCCCGGGCTGAAGCTGCTGCCTAGCCTCTGCCCAAGCAAACAGTCACTGGCACTGCTGCCCCCGGCCCGAGCCACTCATGGATGGCCTGCCCGGACTGAAAACCGGCTGGCTGGCTGGGTATTGCCCGGGCTGTTTGCCCGGCTGGCTGGAAGGGAGCTGGGAGGATGCTAGGCTGGCCTCACCAGGCTAGCTGTGGTTGGGCCCCCTGCCCGAGCTGGCTTTGGACCACTTGCCCGGGCTGGACTGACGGCGACTGTGAGGTGGCTAACTATGAGGCCGGACCAGTGGCCGACCGCTGTGGCTAGCCATGGCTGGTAGATCTGAACGGCACCAAGGCTTGGAGTTGTGCCCCACCGCGGCGGGGTTGGGAATGGAGAGAACCCAGGTGTTGGCTGGATCTGAGATGTACCAAGCCAGAGGTGGCTAGATGCTGATGAGGGTCACTACGGCGGGGCTGGTCACCACGGCGGAGCCGGAGCTGGTCACCACGGCGACTGCAGCACCCTGGCTGTGATTGGCCAGTAATGGCCGTTGTACTTTCAGATCTGCTCGGTGCAGATCCCAATAAAGGTACCCGCCGGTTCACGGCGGGGTTGAGGTTGGATACCATGCCTACGGCTGTTGAGCCACGGCGACTGGACCAGTGTGAAGTTGGACCGGACCTGATAGAGGCCGGCTAGAGTGAGGTCGACCGAACCAGATCTGGCCGGAGCGACGGCCCGAGGGCTACCGGCTGTGGAGGGCGGTGGAGGAGAGACTCTCTAAGGAGAGAGGATCCCTTGCCCGGATGACTTCCTTGTTGTTGCTGCTGCGGCTGGCCGGAGGTGGCAGCCGGCTGGATTTTGACCGGGCCAAGGGAGCTTTCTCTCTCTAGGCTAGAGAGAGAAGCTCCCAGCCTTTTTTCTCAAAGACCATCCCTCATTAACAATCCATTTTTTGACCCACTAAGGGTAAAATTGTCATATCTTTTGATGTACTAAATATATTTGATCCAAACCACTTGGGTTAGAAAGTAGACTCAACAAGCTTTCCAACGGTCCAAAGAACACGCAAAACCGAGTTCGGGAGTGTCCGGAGCGAGCCTGCAAAGTTTGGCCTTTTGCTGGAAAATCCTTTCCGCGGCCGCGAAATCCTTTCTTCGGCCGTGAAATCATTTAGGCGGCCGGCAGACCGATGTTTTCCAGATTCTGGAATGTTCATCAGCTTTTCAATCCGTTCGCCCAAACCCTAGCAGCCACGAACCATTACTTCGGGGCTACGAATACACTTACCATAGAGGTCTTATTGCCCTAGAACTCCACTTTGATTCACGCCATTTGATTGGCCGGAGTGTGTCACCAATTGCCTATATAAAGGGCCTTAGGGTTCTGAAATAACACCCACAAAATACACATCTCTCCACTCCATGATCCGTCCCCAAACTCTACAGAAATCATCTCCTATCAATCCTCTACAAAAGCCCTAACCTCCCGTGAGTAGCCGCATCCGAGAGTAAAAAACCCCAAAGAACTCACTTTGTTCTAGGGTTTTGTGAAGTTGACTACCACAATCAACCATTATTATCTACAATCAATCGCAATCCAAGCAATCAATTACTGAGGGATCAAGGTGGTGAGGCCCAACGGCCTATGGTTTGATTTAATTTCCGTCTCTCGCTTTTAATTAGTTCTTTCTATTAACTGTTCGTATTCTGGTGTGAGGAAAAACATCGGCTGGGGAATCAATTCTTCGGCCGATATATAGATCCAGTGGGATTCCTCGGCCGTGACATCAATTCACCGGCCGAAGGATCTATTTGCTGAGAAATATTTGTTTTCTGTTTATTCTGATGCATGCTTTCATTTATCGTACTGGCTCACCTTATCAACTGTTAAAGGTAAAAAGCAGATTATGTGTTAGAATTAAATAAACCAAATATACATTGTATGTCTGTAGACACCTCCCAAACGGGGCATCGCCATACAGATTGATCATGTTTGTTGCTCGATTGGTTGCTTGCTTCGTGAACCAAGATCGTGGACATTCCCACGGCTAGGAACATCGCCACACGATAGCGGTTATCATCAAAATAGAGTCGCCACCCAGTTTATTAAAACTACGAAAATAGACAGAGATTCTGGGCACGGGAGCCAAAGGTACAATGAGGGGAAGGTGTCAGGCACCCCTCTTTGCCCAGTCGTGAGACCGGCCCATAATCGTTCAACATAAGACATATAGATGCTTTGTTTAATTCCAACACATAACCTATTTATTTAAGCCTTTAAACAGTAAAATAAGGTGAGCCAATGCGATAAGTAAAGCATGCATAAGAAAGCAGAACAAAACAAGCTGTCCCAGGGTAATGGATCCCGCGGCCGGTGAATGGATGTCACGACCGAGGGATCCTCCTGGTTTGATGTATCGGCCGAGGGATCGAAGCCCCGGTCGATGTTCATCCTCACACTAGACAGAAGGATTAACAGATGATCAAAACGCTACGGTTAGTCATAAATATAGTAAGTAAGACAAACCAGAGGTCGTTGGGCCTCACCACCTTGATCCCTCAGTTGCTTGATTACTTCGGATTGAGTGTGATTGACTTATTGCTTGTCAGAAAACCCTAGGGTTAGGGTTTGAAACTTCGGGGTTTGATCGTCGGATTGATGGCGGCCTTCGGGATTTAAAGAGTGGGTTTGAGAGAGTATTTTGACAGAGTATCGGAGCTTGGGTGAGTGATTTCACTTATGCATTTCGTCTGTGTATTTTCGGAGTCCAAAAACCCCTTTTTATAGGCAATTGGTGACTCACTCCGGTCAATCAAATGGCATGATTGCAATTGCAATGCAATTCAAACTCTTCGTCGCAGTCTCTGAACGTGGCCCGAACGCATCGGGAAGGTAGTGTAGTTGGATCAAACGTCTAACAAAACGTTCCAGAGTCTGGAAAAAGGATGATCTGGCGGCCGAGTAATGGATCACACGGCCGAGTAATGGATGTTGCGGGCGAAGGATGGATCTTGCGGCCGAGGGATTGATCTCTCAGGGAGATTATGCTAGCAACAGGTTGCTCGGGTGAGGAAATGATGTTAAGGCCGTTAGATCGATGTTACGGCCGACAGATGGATTCTCCTAGGCTTCTGTATTTTTTGTCTGAAAGGCTGTATGGCTCTGATTAGGTCCTCTAAGTGGCTCAAAGTTCTTACCGAAAGTCCTAAGGTTCGCAAGAAGGCAATCAGCAATCACTGTATCCATTTCATCATCGGGATGGTCCCTAAGGTGGGACTTGAAATAATCGTTAGGCCAAATTGTGGTGTCTACAGATGCCCCTCTTTGACTTAACTCAGACGGATCGCGAGACATGTTTGAGTAAGAGTCAAAGCTGTAAAAGCAACTCAATTTGGTCCAACCACTATTCCAAGGGGTTTTTGAAAAAGATTTTTGTTATGGTCGGGCCGGGAGGCTGCCTACGTATTCCACAAGGGAAATTCAGACCAACCGTAGTTCGGGCAATAAAGAAAAATAAAAAGTTTGGAGGGTTAGATACAAAAGACGTACCTTCGGGCTTAAAAAGCCGTAGTACGACGTACCTAGACTGAGCCAGGGTTTTGGCGGAAGATAGTTGAAGGAGCGCGGGGCTGCCCGGGGAATTTTTGCGGAGAGCTTCCCTAGTATTTTGGAGTAGATCAGTACACGGCAGGTGCGTTTGCTTTTCTTGATCATCCTTACTTTGATTGAAAGGAGCTCGGTAGAATAGCCTATCCTTACGAATGAGCTGGAAGGAATTGATGTAGTTGGGGTGGAATCCAAGCCATCTGTTGGGGATGAATTGGATGCTGGTTTGTTTTTGAGATATGGGGGGCGCAAGGCCAGTAACATAGAGCACGGAGCTTTGGGATGCGGGAACCGAGGCACGGAGCCGGTTGTAATCATGAGGCGAGAGCCTGGAGTGATGGTTTCTGACGTGGTGGAACCGAAGCGCGGAGCCGGTCATAGTCACAAGGCAAGAGCCTGGGGTGATTAGAACTAAGGCGTAGAGCCTGTTGTGGTCATGAGGCAAGGGCCTGAGGTGAGCTTAGAGCTTGATAGAACCGAAGCGCGGAGCTGGTATTGATCATAAGGCGAGAGGAGATTGGACTGAGGCGTGGAGCCTGTGGCAATCTTGAGGCGAGGGCCTGAGATGATCTTAGAGCTTGATAGAACCGAAGCGCGGAGCTGGTATTGATCATAAGGCGAGAGCCTGAGGTGTCGGAGCTTAGAGCTTGATGGAACCGAAGCGCGGAGCTGGTTGCATTCTGATGGTCTGTGCACGGAGCTTTCTCATCATAAGTTTTGGCATAGAGCCAAAGGATCGAGGTACTGGACCGATCAATAAAACCGAGGCATTGAGCCGGCTGATTGCAGGGTTGACCTGTTTCATGAGAGAAATGCGGAGTGTATATGTGTGATGATGGTTTGTTAGATGTGCACAGCTATGATGATGCAGACTCGATGTGAAAATGTTGATGCATTTGATGCAAATGTGCACGGGCCCGTGCGTGTGTGTTGATTTAAGCTTAGAGCTTCTTTCAAGTTCCGGACTTGAGCATTCAGAGCGTAGAGCTCGAGCATTCGGACGGTAGAATCTGAGCATTCAAAGTACAGGCTTTGAACATCCAGTACGCAGTGGTTGGGCATCCAAGCGTAGAGCTTAAGCATTTAAGTGTAGAACTCGAGCATCCAGTACACAGTGGTTGGGCATTCGAAGAGCTTCGAGCATTCAAAATGTCAGATTTTGAGCATTCAGGCGTAGAGTGTAGACACCTCCCAAACGGGGCATCGCCATACAGATTGATCACATTTGTTTGCTCGATTGGTTGCTTGCTTTGTAAACCAAGATCGTGGACATTCCCATGGCTAGGAACATCGCCACACGATAACGGTTATCATCAAAACAGAGTCGCCACCCAGTTTATTAAAACTGGGAAAATAGATAGAGATTCTGGGTACGGGAGCCAAAAGTACAGTAAGGGGAAGGTGTTAGGCACCCCTCTCTGCCCAGTCGTGTGACTGGCCCATAGTTATTCAACATAAGACATGTACATGCTTTATTCAACTCTAACACATAGTCTGTTTAATTAAGCCTTTAACAGTGAATAAGGTGAGTCAGGACTGTAATTGAAAGCATGCATCAGAAATAAACAAAACAGACAGGCTGTCCCAGGAAAATCGATCTCTCGGCCGGTGAATGGATTTCACGGCCGAGGGATCCCACTGGATTGATATACCGGCCGAGGGATCAAAGCCCCGGTCGATGTTCTTCCTCACACCAGACAGAAAACTTAGCAGATAATCAAAACGCTACAATTAAACATAAAAACGATAAGTAAACCAAACCAGAGGCCGTTGGGCCTCACCACCTTGATCCCTCAGTTGCTTGATTGCTTTAGATTGAGTGTGATTGACTGATTGCTTGATCGAGAACCCTAGAGTTAGGGTTTGAACTTCGGGGTTTGATCGCCGGATTGACGGCTGCCTTCGGAAGGTTAGGGCTTTTGGAGTATGGGATTGAGGGAGTATTTGTGTAGAGTTTCGTGGCTTGATTGAGTGTGTAGGTCTATCAATTTCTGTGTGTTAAATTCGGAGCCCAAAGGCCCCTTTATATAGGCATAGGGATGACTCACTCCGGCCAATCAAATCACGAGATGGCAATTGCAATTGCAATGCATCTCTAACTCTACGTCGTGATCTCCGAACGTAGCCCGAACGCATCGGAAAGGTAGTGTAGTTGGATCAAACCAAACGTCTGACAGAACGTTCCAGAGTCTGGAAAAAGGTCGATCTGGCGGCCGAGCAAAGGATGTCGCGGCCGTGGAATGGATGTCTCGGCCGAAGGATAGATCTCGCGGCCGAGGGATTGATCTCTCAGGGAGATTTTGCTGGCAACAGGTTGCTCGGGTGAGGGATTGATGTTATGGCCGTGGGATCGATGTCACGGCCGACAGATGGATTCTCCTAGGCTTCCGTATTTCTGCCTGAAAGGCTGTATGGCTTTGAATTGGGTCCTCTAAGTGGTCAAAGTTCTCACCGAAAGTCCTAAGGTCCTCAAGGAAGCAATCAGCAATCATTGTATCCATTTCATCATCGGGATTGTCCCAAGGTGGGACTTGAAATAATCGTTAGGCCAAATTGGGGTGTCTACAGATGCCCCTCTTTGACTGAACTCAGACGGATCGCGAGACATGTTTGAGTAAGAGTCAAAGCTGTAAAAAGCAACTCAATTTGGTCCAACCACTATTCCAAGGGGTTTTCGAAAAAGGTTTTGTTATGGTCGGGCCGGGAGGCTGCCTACGTATTCCACAAGGGAAATTCAGACCAATCGTAGTTCGGGCAATAAAGAAAAGTAAAAGTTTGGAGGGTTAGAGACAGAAGACGTACCTTAGGGCTTAAAAAGCCGTAGTGTGACGTACCTAGACTGAGCCAGGGTTTTGGCGAAGAGTAGTTGAAGGAGCGCGGGGCTACCTGGGGAGTTTCTTTGCGGAGAGCTTCCTTAGTATTTTGGGGTAGATCAGTACACTACAGGTGCGTTTGCTTTTCTTGATCGTCCTTATTTTGACTGAAAGGAGCTCGGTAGAGTAGCCTATCCTTGCGAATGAGCTGGATGGGATTGATGTAATGGGGTGGAATCCAAACCATCTACTGGGATGAGTTGGACGCCGGTTTGTTTTTGAGATGTGGGGGGCACATGGCCAGTAATTGGAGCACGGAGCTTTTGGAGATGAGGGAACCGAGGCACGGAGCCGGTTGTAGTCATGAGAGCCTGGAGAGTGATAGAATTGAGGCGTGGAGCCTGTTGCAATCTTGAGGCGAAGGCCTGAGGGGATGGGATAGGACCGAAGCGCGGAGCTGGTATTGATCAGGATGAGAGCCTGTGGTGTCAGAGCTTTGAGCTTGACGTAATGAACCGAAGCGCGGAGCTGGTTGTATTCTGATGGTCTGTGCACGGAGCTTTCTCATCATAAGTGTTGGCGTGGAGCCAAAGGATCGAGGCGCTAAACCGATCAATAAAACCGAGGCATAGTGCCGGTTGATTGCAGGGTTGACCTGTTTCATGAGAGATATGCAGAGTGTATATGTGTGATGATGGTTGTTAGATGTGAACAGATATGATGATGCAGACTCGATGTGATAATGTTGATGCAATATATGCACGGGCCCGTGCGTGTGTGTTTGTTTTAAGCTTAGAGCTTCTATCAAGTTCCGGACTTGAGCATTCAGAGCGTAGAGCTCGAGCATTCGGACGGCAGAATCCGAGCATTCAAAGTACAGGCTTTGAGCGTCCAGTACGCAGTGGTTGGGCATCCAAGCGTAGAGCTTGAGCATTCAAGTGTATAACTTGAGCATCCGTACACGGTGGTTGGGCATCCAAGCGTAGAGCTTGAGCATTCAAAAATGTTAGATTTTTGAGCATTCGAGCGTAGAGCCCGAGAATAGATGTCTTGATTGTTGGGGCGGCTTAGAGCACTGTTGCTTGTTTACGGCTTGAGCCAGTTGAGATAGAACAGGCTTCGAGCCTGTTAAGAGTTTGTGATAACAGGCGTAGAGTTGTTGTGATAGCGAGCATAGAGCTGCCGAGATAGTAAACATAGGCTTGGAGCCTGTTGAGGTGATGACTTGGAGCCATTTGAGATAATGGGTTTTGAGCCGAGATTGTTTGTTTACGGCTTGAGCCAGTTGAGATAGCGGGCTTAGAGCCGAGTTGTGTAGAGATGATGGGCACAGGGGCAGCTGAATTGATACGGGCTTGAGCCGCTATGATAAAGGGCTTGGAGCCGCTGGGTGATAGTAGGCGAAGGCTTCAAGCCTGTTAGTAATGGGCCTTGAGCCGCTGAGTTGATTGTTATGGCTTTGAGCCGAGTTGAGATGATGGGCTTCGAGCCGTGAGCTGCTTGTGTGCGGCTTGAGCGGTTGAGATGGTGGGCTTGAGCCGAGTTGATAAGGTGGCGGGCGTAAAGCCGGATAGAGGATTGTTGAGAATTGTTACGGCTTTGAGCTGCGAGCTGTTCAGTATTCCATCTTCCATCTTCCACAGGGTTTGATTGGTTCCTTATGCTTGGGATGTTTCCAAGGCTAGTTTTGAGTATGCTCGGGATTGCCCCCAAGGCTAGATTTCACATGCTCGGGATTGCCCCCAAGGCTAGTTCTTGACCATATTCCAGTTTGTTAGGGAGATTTCCCATTACCTCCACTGGGAGTGCCTTCCGGAGGCCAAACGCCTTCTAGCGACTCAAATGTCTTGTGGTGGCTAAATGCTTTCTGCAAGCTGGCAACATAAACGCTTTCTGGAAGCTAGCAATATAAACGCCTTCTGGAGGGTGCATTGAGTGGAAGCCACGAGATTGTTTTACTGGCCTGCCGAGCGCGAGATTGTGCACATGGCGTGGCATAGAGCTGTTGAGGTGTGGGTGTAGAGCTGCTGAGCAGTACTTGAGCGTCCTCAATGTTTCGGTAAGCTTCTTTTTGTCCTTGGCAGAGAAATAGGAGATTAGAGGCTCGCGGTGGAGGCCTTTAGTGCACAAGTGGTTTGCGACGTTGTCGGAGCAGGCTCGGGAGTTAGTACGCGCTGCTGGTCTTGAGCCGTTTGTTTTGGGCCTCAATCTTCTGAAGATGGATTGGTCGTTGATGACCTCGCTGGTTGGTGGGATACTCCCAACATGTTCCACTTTCCTTCTGTTGGCGAGATGACGATCACGCCAGGTGATTTTTCTTTGCTTACTGGCCTATGAGTAGGTGGAGCTCCTCTTTGGGTTAACCCTTGGCTTTGGGAGCGAGTAGGGGATTTGGAGTGGTTCTTGGGCAAGGTGCCCCCTCTTCACTCGCGTGGTCATGCTGACGTCTCTTGGCTGATCAAGACTTTTATGAAGGTTGATATCTCGACTCAGGTGAGTGTTGAGTAGCTGACACGGGCCTTTCTTCCCTACCTCCTTGGGCAAACGTTGTTTGCCAACAAGGATAGTCCAGCACATACACAGTCTCTAGCCCCTTTTGCAGTATTTGGAGGTTGTTTAGGAGTTTGATTAGGGAGCATCTGCCTTGGCCAACTGGTAGCCCCTTTCCTCTCTGGGCTTTTGAGTATCTTCTTCAGTTTTCTACTGACACTAGACATGCGGATGCGGACTGTGTTCCTTGCTACGAGTAATGGTCTGTGGGGCAATGGAAGCCACACGGTTACCAGTTTTGAGCCTTCCTGAGTGGTGACGGGTTTTGGACCGATTGATGGTTGACCAGGTACCCCTTGCATCCCTTGTTTTTAGATCTCCATTCCTCTGTGCTGTGGCTGATTTAGACTTTGTTTGTAGGCGAGGTTCGACCCTTGGAGTGGTGTATCAGAGGACACCCCTCTTTCCAGGGTTCCAAATTGTACTCGTAGCCTGTTCGAGGGTCCCTTTTGTTAAGCCTGGTACTTATGTGATCGGGTGGCCAGCCAGTGGCGCCCGCGTGCTGAGGATCTTTAGTTTGTTCCTCCTCCTCCTTCGGCGTTGATGAGATCTACTTCTTTGATGTCTAAAGTAGACTTGGAGAATGCTCAGATCAGAGACTAGGCGGGTTTCCTTCTTTAGGCAGGTGACTGTATGGAGTACTGCCATTTTTCCTTGGTTTTGCCTATTGTTCCTCCAGTTGCTTTTGTTTGGCCATGGGCCCTTTCCTTTGTCTCCTTCCATTCTGATGACGGAGAAGAGGCGCTTGGTGCTTGCCCCTTGTTTTGCATTCTTTTCCTTGTAGCTTTGAGGCTGAGTGAGCATCAGCTGTCAGTGGGGAGGATAGCCAGTAATCCCCTTCTTCATCTTAGAGATTGTCTCGAAGACGGCGTCACGACCAGCTTTAGGATTTTCTTTTTCCTTCCTGTTCATGGTTAGCAAAGAGAGAAGCAGAAACTGTATTTGTATAGTGAAAGCAACCACAGTGATGATTTTGTAGGCAAGCTTTTGTTCATGAAATGAGAAATGCTTTTTATGCCTCTAGATGTCTTGAGTTTGCATGCGATAGTCAGAACATGGCTTTTTGAACAAGTATTTGCTGATAGACAGTAATTTGTGTGAAAATGAAATATTGGCCGAAGAATTGATTATTCGGCTGAAAAATCGATATTGTGGCCGATGTATAGATTCTTCGGCCATTACTTTGATTTTCCAAAGGTGACATCCTCTTTTCTCTTCCTTCTTATGCTTGGTTTTGATTTTCTTGCCTTTTGCTTTTGCCATGTTCCATAGTCCGATTGCCAAACTCGAGAGTTTTCGAGATATCCTGCTCATTGTGTTAATGACCTTCAGGTTAGAGGGGATGAGCAATAGTTCTTGTGTCTATAGCTGTTGCCAATTTTTCGAGAAAAGCATACTCATCTTTTGCGAGCTCAATACGCAGGGTTAGCTATGCCTATCATTGAGTACAAATTTGTTGATGTTTTTCCTTCTCTCCAAATGTTTGGGCCGCATCTCGAATGAGAGATTGCCTACGTATCCCTAATCAAGGAATCAGGCCTCTTACGTAGTTCCAAAATCATCACCTTTGAGGTTGAGTTTTCACTCTTGGTTTTTCTTCTCACATGCTCTTGATTTTGCCTAGGTTACCTAATGGAGGTTGAGTTCCTAGCGAGCTTTTCTTTGAATGCCTTAACTTTTGCCTAGGCTGCATTTTTGCATTTTCTTGCCCTAGCAGGCTTTGCTCTTACTTTTGCTTGGGTTTTCAGGTTACCCAACGAGCACTTCTCTCAAGAGGGTTTCTGCGTTTCGGAGAGGAATTTGATGGAGATATTTTTCTAAATCTCCCTTGTGTTTGTACATTCATAATGAGCGAGCTAACCCTAAGTGTTCTCGCAGAGATAGTGTCTTCTTTCTATGTTTTGACAAAAACCTAGTTTCTTAAGCAACTAGAGTTCATCCTTTCCTTCCTTTTTGTCAGAACACAAGGAACTTGATTCCTTGAAATTTCCCTTGTTTGGCAAAGAGACTATAGTGTCTTGGTAATTGCAATTCAGAAATAAATCATTGAATAAGCATAGTCTAGAGGATGAAACAAGAATTCACTTGGTAGGAATTAAATGCCCAAGCAGGGGCTCAAAACATGTTTTATTTTGATAAAAGCAATGTTTAATATTTTTTGCCATGTTGTGACTTCGTAGCTACTGTAGCATTTCGAGGTCGTTTTCAAAACCTTTGCCTTTCTCAACTTTATACTCTTTTCCACCCTCTTCTTTGCCAAACAGAGCCTTTGTACTGGATCCATCTTCATGGCTTGCACGGTGGCTACCTCTTTGAGACATGAGTAGTCCCTCAAATGGAAATGTAGTCTGGGTTTTCATCACCTCTTTTTTCCTTTTCGTTGATTATGCAGTCATAAGAGAGATTAGTTACTTCCACTTGGCCGAATAGTGATGTTAAGGAGATTCCATCGAGTGGATCATCGCATTCTCCTTCCATTTCGTCAAAGTCACTTTCCCCTTTGCTTGTTCTTCCTCATTACTTTTGTCAAACATGTTAGGATCGATCACTTCCGATTGATCGGACTCATTGTTTTCTTCCTCTTCCATCATGAAACATTCATCCTCCTCTGGGAAGGTAAAGGTTGGCTTGGCTTGGTTGTTTTGGACAATGTATTGGCCAGGATTGTATGTGGGGTTGTGAGATAGGTTTATGAGATTGATGTTTCGGGGTGGTGGTTCAGCATTGTGAGTAGGGAGTGGATTGACTTGTACATTAGGTTTTAGAGGTTGTATAGTTCATCTATCATGCCCAGGGTGTTGGTGGTAGGCGCATTGTTGGTTGGGATCATGGTTTGGGCCATAGGGTGGCTGAGGAAGTGGTTTGTTTAAAGGTTTGAGATGCCCCTAATGGCTCAGAATGGCTAAGGCTTGAGATGAGGTCATATAGAGAGGGTCAAAATTGCGGCGGAGGCGATTTGAGCTTCGGGATGAGCTAATTTGAAAAAGGTCTTGTGGTAAGGTTGAGTTAAGGGTGTTGATGGAGGCAGGAGATGTATGGGTTGGGAAGGTTTTCTTTGGAGGAGTTTTCTTCTTTCCCAATGAGGCCTAGCTTGATCCCCTCTTCAATCTGCAGCCCAGTAGCATGCAGGCGCTTGAAATCAGTGATAGCCTGAGTGCAAATGTGCGTGAGGTACTTGGGCTGCAAACTCTTGACGACTATTCTCACTTGATCTTCCTCGGAGGCGGTTCTTGGCGGCTTTTTCTCTCCATCTAGCCACAAAGGTTGCAAAGTCTTTGTTCGATTCTTGCTTAGTCATTTCCAAATTTCGAGTTGTTAACGTTGTATGCATATTGCTTGACAAAAGCATTGGCAATTTCTGGCCAAGTATGATAGTGCACAAACTCCAAAGTGAGAAACCAATCGAGAGTGCTTTCAGTAAGAGTCCTTTGAAATAATGAACAATGAACTCATCATTCAAGCCCATTGGCTTCAAAGTGTTGATGACAGGGCGGACAGGGCTAGTGGGATTGCCAGTTCTATTGAACTCCTCAGGTAGTTGAGAATCTGGAAAGAGTCCTTCAAAATTTAGAATTTGGTCCCCTTGTGAACGGTCCAGAGTACGTTTGATCTCCTTGACTTGTTTGGCCAATTCAGGGTTTTCTGCCAATACCACTTCTTGAGGATTCTCATCTTCCACCGATTTCTCTTCGTTCTCAGCATCTCTTGCTACTTTCTCTACTAGTAAGATAGCGACTTTGAGCTTGATGATTAGCAATGATGGCGTCCTTATCGCCATGAGAGTGGGAGGATTACTTGATGAAGCTTAGGATTTGGTAGATGATTGAGTTTGTTGAGGAGATGACCGCGGAGTCCTGGAAGTGATTGGGACCGTAGCAGTGTAGGTGTTTTGGCCGGTGAGAGTGACAGACGGGACGGTTGCAAAGACCTCTGTTTGGCGTGACTTCGGGTGTTGTAAGAGTATAAAATTGGTTGTGGTTGCTTCTTTGATTTACCTATTGTGCCTGCTTAAAAAGTAGAATACCTGGAAGTCGGTACTTTGCCTGTGTAGGGTTAGGATTTGGGCTGAAAATCCCAACCCTTCTGCACAGAAAGAGTTAATTACAACAACAGATGATACAAGGTGTGAGGAAGAACTTTTGCAAGTAGAATGCAAATAGGTTCCTAGCCTGTAGGTTCCTGTCTTAGTTTGATAAGTTCTATGGCTTTCTAAAGCATGCAAGGTTTTGGTAGTTTCAGGGTGCTCCGTTGTCAAAGGGCACCTATCCTCTCACTAGCCCATCATAGGCGGTGATTGGGTGATTTCCTTTTTGATATACCACTAGGTACGAGTGACTGTGGAGTTTGCTGGAACCCCTAACATAGCCCGTGTCATGCCGGGATATCAGGTGAACTCAACGGGTTGCCCACTCGATGCATATGATAGATGAATTAAACAAGGCATGTATTAGTCTTATGTTGAACTTTCTGGTTATGGCTCTCATATTCCCCAGCGGAGTCGCCAAAAACTGTAGACACCTCCCAAACGGGGCATCGCCATACAGATTGATCACATTTGTTTGCTCGATTGGTTGCTTCCTTTGTAAACCAAGATCGTGGACATTCCCATAGCTAGGAACATCGCCACACGATAACGGTTATCATCAAAACAGAGTCGCCACCCAGTTTATTAAAACTGGGAAAATAGATAGAGATTCTGGGTACGGGAGCCAAAAGTACAGTAAGGGGAAGGTGTTAGGCACCCCTCTCTGCCTAGTCGTGTGACTGGCCTATAGTTATTCAACATAATACATGTACATGCTTTATTCAACTCTAACACATAGTCTGTTTAATTAAGCCTTTAACAGTGAATAAGGTGAGTCAGGACTGTAATTGAAAGCATGCATCAGAAATAAACATAAACAAACGGCTGTCCCAGGAAAATCGATCTCTCGGCCGGTGAATGGATTTCACGGCCGAGGAATCCCAGGATTGATATACCGGCCGAGGGATCAAAGCCCGGTCGATGTTCTTCCTCACACCGAACCGAAAACTTAGCAGATAATCAAAACGCTACAATTAAACATAAAAACGATAAGAAACCAAACCCGAGGCCGTTGGGCCTCACCACCTTGATCCTCGGTTGCTTGATTGCTTTAGATTGAGTGTGATTGACTGATTGCTTGATTGAGAACCCTAGAGTTAGGGTTTGAACTTCGGGGTTTGATCACCGGATTGACGGCTGCCTTCGGAAGGTTAGGGCTTTTGGAGTATGGGATTGAGAGAGTATTTTGACAGAGTTTCGTGGCTTGATTGAGTGTGTAGGTATCTCAATTTCTGTGTGTTAAATTCGGAGCCCAAAGGCCCCTTTATATAGGCATAGGGATGACTCACTCCGGCCAATCAAATCACGAGATGGCAATTGCAATTGCAATGCATCTCTAACTCTACGTCGTGATCTCCGAACGTAGCCCGAACGCATCGGAAAGGTAGTGTAGTTGGATCAAACCAAACGTCTGACAGAACGTTCCAGAGTCTGGAAAAAGGTCGATCTGGCGGCCGAGCAAAGGATGTCGCGGCCGTGGAATGGATGTCTCGGCCGAAGGATAGATCTCGCGGCCGAGGGATTGATCTCTCAGGGAGATTTTGCTGGCAACAGGTTGCTCGGGTGAGGGATTGATGTTATGGCCGTGGGATCGATGTCACGGCCGACAGATGGATTCTCCTAGGCTTCCGTATTTCTGCGTGAAAGGCTGTATGGCTTTGAATTGGGTCCTCTAAGTGGTCAAAGTTCTCACCGAAAGTCCTAAGGTCCTCAAGGAAGCAATCAGCAATCATTGTATCCATTTCATCATCGGGATTGTCCCAAGGTGGGACTTGAAATAATCGTTAGGCCAAATTGGGGTGTCTACATAGAGCCTGAGAATAGATAATGTCTTCATTGTTGGGGCGGTGTAGAGCCTGTTGAGATTTGCTTGTTTACGGCTTTGAGCCAATTGCGATAATGGGCTTGGAGCCGCTGAGTTGGTTGTTACGGCTTCGAGCCAGTTGAGATAGCGGGCGTAGAGCCTGTTGCTGTGATAGCGAGCGTAGAGCTGCTGATTCGAGGGCTTAGAGCCAGTTTGAGATAGTGGGCCTAGAGCCGCTGAGCGACAAGCGAGGGCGTAAAGCCGCTGAATTGGTTGTTATGGCTTTGAGCCAGTTGAGATAGTGGGCTTGGAGCCGCTGAGTTGTGATAGCGAGCGTAGAGCTGCTAAGTTAAGGGCTTGGAGCCGCTGAGTGAATGAATACGGGCGTAGAGCCGCTGAGATAGTCGTTATGGCTTTGAGCCAGTAGCGGGCGTGGAGCTGCTGAGTTGTGGTAGTGAGCACAGAGCTGCTGAGTCAAGGGCTTGGAGCCGTTGAGTGATGAGTTTGAAACTGCTGAGCTGTCGACGATGCAAGGAGCATGGTGTTGTCGAGTGACCTGTGCACAAGGCTACCGAGCGTAGAGCTGCTGTGGTAATGAGCTCAGGGCTGCTGAGTGTCTTGTTTTGCTGTAGTAGGAGCTTCGGCCAGCAGTTTGAGGAGAGAGATTTTTTTGGTGCTCGGGCGTGTCTCCAAGGCTAGTTCTTGGTTATATTAGCTCGGGATGCCCCCAAGGCTGACTTGATTTTGCTTCTGTTGATCACAGACCCAGAATTCTATAATGGCTTGAGTCAGTGTGGTGAGCAAAATCTGATGCTGCTGAAGGAAACTGATTAAAGGGCCAAAAGTTCGATCTCTCGGCCGAGCAATTGATGTGTCGGCCGAATCATCGATGAACCGGCCGAGTGATCGCTTCATTTCCAGAGCTCTATAAAGCCGAGGCCTCGGTGTTCTTTTGTTCCATCTTTTCCTCTTCTCTCTCCATCCTCTTCTGCCGAAAAGTCTCTCGAAGACCTTTCTCCTTCTCCTCCTCGATTCCCGCCGGGTCCGGGCCGTGGGTGATATGCTGACGTGGCTAGCATGCGCGGAGGGAGACCGCGTTGTTTTCGGTCTTGTCTTGATGCTTGATTAGGGACCCTTGCATGGGTGTCTTGCTTCCGTGATGCGGAGCTCCTGGCGTGGCAGTGGTACGCGGTGTGGTGATTTTTCTGGGCCATGTGGTGATTCTTTTGAGCCACATGGTGTCCCTTCTGCACCGTAGTACTCCCCTGGTATACACCGCCCCAGGGGTGTCCTTTTCTTTTTTGCAGCTAGTCTCTGGTGTTTGAACCACCAGAGGGTTCGGCATCCTCTTCTGCTTCCTTTTTTCTGTTTTTCTGTTTCTTTTCCTGCATAGGTTAGTTCGACAGGAAATCGATGTATAGTTTGTTTAGGAAATGTGGGATGATCCACCTTGTGATGTAAAAAGCTTTCGTTATATGAAACAAAAATCTTCTGCTCTGTTATGTGATTGTGTATGCTAAATCTACGTTGTTTGCGTGTGATAACTTGTTAATCCAGCGAAACAAACTGAACCGTGGAAACAATCTATAAAACAGCCGTTCTGGCGGCCGGGGGATCGTTTCGTCTGCCTGGGTTTGACTTTTTGGTCAAGCCTGATTTTCATGGGCCGATGGATTGATCCTACGGCCGTCATATCGAAACGCCGGCGGAGAGACCAACCAAATTACCGAGGATTAAGAATCCGATTCCAATTCGAACTAAGACTCGACTTAGTTCTATAAATACGCGTTCTACGAACCCGATAGCATTGTCAGTAGCAATTCCTTGCATATGGCACAACCAGTCCTTGATCAGTGGCTGGATTCCTTTAATGGCCTCGACCGTTTACACTTTAAGTCCTTTGGCATGGACTTTCTCTTCTCCCTTCGTCAAATTCCTGTGAATTTTGCCTCTTTTTTTTTTGTGGGTAAAATAGCTTGAAATAGAAAAAAAGGATAACCGGATATACAGCCTACAAGGGGCATACCCCAGGAGGAAAAGAAAAAGAAAACCAACAAGAGTAAGAAAATTGACAATGCCAAATGGCTACATGGCTAAATGATGAGCGTTGTTTCCAATCCATCTAGCAAGAGGGAAGGAAAACAACGCCTATTGAAAGCAACAAAATAGACTACACCCATGTAAGGCACTAAGAAGTGCAGTCCTGAAGAGTTAACACATTACACTTGAAAGAAGCTAATTCATTACACTTGTAGTGCAACTTGCTGTAATTCATTACACTTGAAAGAAGCTAGATCACAACAGCAACTGATATGGCTGGACAACAGCAGACAGCAGCAAACTGGACAGTAACTGGACCAACCCACACCATCTGGACTGCAACCAACATAGGCTGCTAGCTGTTGGTGGAAGCAGCAGCAGCAACAGGGGTTCAAAACTGCAGCCAGATGGCTTCTGACTTGGGGACAAAACATGGGGCAAGGCTGCTATGTTGGTAGTCAGCATAATAGCCATCACAGAAAGCAGATCAGCAGCAGTCCATCAGAATAGAAAGCAGATCAATAGCAGTCCAAAACTTCTGAAGTTCCCAACAGCATACCATAACAGTCAAACACAGTCACTTAGTGGAACATATACTATACTATACAGAGGATGTCCCCCTCTGTGAAGGGAGATCCCATCGACAGCCCCTGATGGTTAGGCGAAGCAGAACCATAACTTGGCGTAAAACAACCATTCAATAGGAAATCAGTACAATACAAAAGCTAGGTTAATAGAATGCAATTCAGCTATCGCCACAGAAATAGCCACTATTACTTGAGATGCTAATACAAATGACTATACAACACCAACAAAACAACTGCACTAAGTGGAACATATACTATACTATCAGCAGGACCACTTATTCAGCAGGATATCAGAGAACAACAAAGCCAAATTCAGCCCTAGACTGTACTGTTGCACAAAAGGCCAAAGCAGATTATGAGATGAGCTGCCCCATACGATCATTTAGCAGCATCAGTATAATCAGCATAAGAGGCAGCTGATTGCAGCCAATAGAGTAATCTATATCCATATCAAGACAGAACAGCAGCAATGCCACAGTAAACAGAGTAATCTAAAGTTGCAATTCCAATAGAAATCTGAAGCAAAGACTACAGAACTCACTAGCAGCAGTGAACAGCTGCTAAGATAGAAGTAATAGCAGCAACAAGCAGTCGATCAAAACTGATTCTGGATTCCTAGGAAAATGTGGTCCTAACCACCAACTCCCTCGGAAAACTCACTCCTCCCTCTCAACTTTTTTCAGAAACTAAGGGATACGGATCCACCCTACTCCTTCCACTAAGCCTCTCATAATGCCCCCGCTAATTATTACCTCCACTCTCAAAGAAAGGATGAGGCCCTATCACACTCTCACATGGAAACACAGATTGTAGTGAATGCTAACAACTAAACTCTCAACACAAATGAACCTTTAGTCCAGTAGAGATACCACCAGAGTATAAGATAACTACCTGTGTATGTAGAAGTACTAGCAGACTTACTATGCTAACTGCTGCTGTTAGCTCTTGCTGAAGCATGTTGAAATCTTGCTCTCCCCTGCTTCTGTGACTGTGGCTGTACTGAATGATTTGGTGGATTTCCAAGGGGTATAGCTGTGTAAGCTCCGTGACCATCGATCTGCAATTTTGAAAATATGAGTAGAAATCCAATCAGTTTAAATATTGAAGTTAAGCATGAATGTTCCACATTGATAGTAAATGAGAAGGTCCCTTGAAATCTAAGGACAACAATCTAAGGAAGGTCCCTTGAATTTTGCCTTCCTTAGGGCAGCCACTAGTTTGTGGGACCCTGCTTTTCACGTCTTTCGATTTAGGAAAGAGGAATTGTGTCCTACTATCGAGGAGTTTGCAGCCATCATGGGTCATTTGGATAGAGAGGGTTTCGTTGTCCCTAATCCTTTGTTCAACCGAGGTGATCTCTTGAAGGATTTGCTCCAAGTTCAGAAACATGAAGTTAGGTTCTTCCTAGTGAAGAGAAAGCTAGAGATTCTTCAGCTTATCCAGCGCTTTGGTACAACTGAGGCTCATCGCCAAGTTTCTCAACAGAAAGCATGCTTTCATGCGTTGTGCATTTGTCTCCTTCATTATTACTTGCTTGGCCCTTCCTCTGGCCATGCTGATCCCATACTGCTTAACATCGCTCAACAAATTGGAATTTGTGTGAGTTTTGCCGGCTTAGTGTTGGCAGAGACCTTGATGGGTCTGGATGTGATGAAGGGTAATCCTACAGCTCAGTTCTCAAGCAGTCCTTTGCTATTGCAGGTTCACTCTTTGTTTGTTTATTTGTCAAGTTTATCTTTTCACTCATCACTCTTTTGTTTTGACTCACATGTTCTCTTAACTCACAATTTTCCCTTGTTCTCTAGGTGTGGTTGTTTGAGAAACTAAAGGTGTGGGATGCGCCAGAGCGACTTCCTTATAATCCAGACCAATGCACGGAGCGTCGCATGATTAAACAGTTTCCAACTCAGGCTGCTTGGGAAGCATGGACGAGGACTTGCAGAGGTGATTGGATTCAATGGGTTTGCCCCTGGTATGGTGTGGAGAGCTTGATTGCAAGTACTATGAACCATTTTGGTGTAGCAGTGATTGGTATTACTCGAACCATTTTCTACTTTCCTACTCGCTTTCAAAGGCAGTTCGGGGCTGAACAAACCGCAATCCTGGGTGACCCTGAGTACATTATTTCTAAGGTCCATGATGCCAACTTTCGTCGCAATATGCTGCGTTTTTGGCCGAATAGAGTGATGCAGGAGGTTACTGAGAACTTTGCTGTCAAGCTATCAGGTTCTTACAAACACTGGTTGAAGAAAAACATTTTAGAGGATAGTAGTGCAAAGAGAAGGAAGACCTAAAGATTGACATTTTGCTTATGTTTTTCAAAAGATGTTTGTTTGATTCTAGCTTTCATGGATTAAGAATTGTTCACGTTTGCTTTGTCTTTTTCCTTTGGAAATAATAAAATATTTGGTCGTTTTATTTGAAGATGTTATTGCCATGATTTGATAGTGAACATGCTTTAGAATAGACCTAGAAACTTCGGAAGTGATGATCATAGCAGTGGCCGGATCTCAAACTTGGAGATTGCCTACGTATCCCATAGAGGGAATCAGGCCATAAACGTAGTTCCAACAAAGGGGATTTGTTTTTTATTTAGTTAGGGTTCACTCGGGTATTTTCCTCTCCTTTTGTGCTCTAAATTTTGCCTAGAAATCGCCCTTGCGGGTTTTCGGTCTAGCGAGCGTTTTATTTATGCCTTAGTTTTTGCCTAAGCCGCCCTTGCGGGTTTTTGACCTAGCAGGCTGCTCTAATTTTTGCTTGGATCCGCCCACCCTTGTGGTTTTCGGCCCAACAAGCATCTCTCAGGGGTAGTACTTCCTCAATTTGTCAATATTGACTGGCGTCGCGAATTCCATTCCATCCAAGTCTGCAATGTATGCTGCTCCTCCAAAATGTATGCGTTTGATAAGGTAGGGGCCTCCCCAGTTTGGTCTAAACTTGCCCCTTGGGTTTGAAACGTGGCGACGGATTGCCTTGAGCACCATGTCTCCTACCTTGATGTCTCTGGGTTTTACCTTTTTGTTGAATGCTCATGCAATGCGGCGTTGATACCCTTGTACATGGTATAACTCTCTCAACCTTCTTTCGTCTAGCAGTGCCAACTTGTCGTAGCGGTTTTGAACCCAATCTTCTTCGATCATTCCAGTCTCAGCTAGAACCCTTAACGAAGGCAATTCCAGCTCGATAGGCAAGACAGCCTCCATTCCATAAACCAGAGAGTAGGGAGTAGCCCCAGTTGAAGTTCTTTCAGTTGTTCGATAACCCCATAATGCCAAAGGTAGCATTTCTGGCCAGTCTGTGTAGGTGTCGGTAGTCTTCCGCAGAATCCTCTTGATATTCTTGTTTGCAGCCTCAACTGCTCCATTAGTTTGGGGTTGATAAGTAGATGACTGATGATTCTGTATTCCAAATACGACAAAAAGCTTCTTTGTCGCTCCTTTGAAGTGCGACCCATTGTCACAGACGAACTCGTGAGGCACACCATATCGATAGATGATATTAGTGCGAATAAATTTGGCCACATGAGTGGCTTTGAGAGTAGCATAAGAAGCTGCTTCTACCCACTTGGTGAAGTAGTCGATAGCCACTAGAATGAACTGATGCTTGTATTTTCCCTTTGGATTTATACTTCCAATGACGTCTATCCCCCAGGTGGAGAATGGCCAAGGGGATGTCATGCTATACAATTCCGTAAGGGGAATACGCATGCGATCAGCGTGAGTTTGACATTTGTAGCATCGGCGGACATAGTCAGCACAGTCGGCCTCCATCGTGGTCCAGTAATATCCCTGCCTTAGGATCTTCTTTGCCATTGTTGCCCCATTCATGTGTGGCCCACAAATTCCTTCGTGTATTTCCTCCATTACCTTACGACTATCTTCCGTTGTGACGCAAAGTTGATTTGGGCCCAAGTGTGCCCTTCGATACAATGCTCCTCCACATATTACAAATCGGGCGGCAAACTTCTGCAGAGCTGTTTTGTCTTTCGAGGTGGCCTCGGATGGGTATTCTCCTTCTTCCAAGAATTTCTTTACGTCTTCGTACCATGGCTTGCCATCGTCTTCACCTTCCTCGGTAAAGGTGCATTCGCATGCTGGTTTGACCTTTTGCTCGATCATGAGTGGCCGCATTGTGAATCCCAGGGGTATTTCGACCATGGATGCTAATGTTGCCAGCGCATCTGCAAACCTATTGCTCACTCAGAGAGTGTGTGTGAAGATAACGGAATCGAATTGCCGAATTAGATTTTCCAGCACAGAGTGATACAGTTTCAGTGTGTCTTCCTTGACCTTCCAGTCTCCTCTTGCTTGAGATACCACAAGGTTTAAATCCCCAATGACTTCTACCCTTTTTGCCCCTAGTTCTATGGCTGCCTCCATTCCAGCAATACAAGCCTCATATTTAGCCTGGTTGTTAGTGACTTCAAACCTCAGTTTATATGACAATGGGATATGAGAGTCGTTTGGGGAAACTAGCAATACCCCTATGCCATATCCACATTGGTTTGATGCTCCATCAAAGTAGAGCTGCCAGGTGTCGTCTAAGAGACATAAGATGTCCTCGTCGGGGAACATGAAGTCTTCTGCCTCGGCTTCTGTCACAGGATGATCTGCCAAGAATTCTGCCACAGCTCTTCCCTTCACTGATTTCCTTGTCATGTATTTGAGGTCAAATTCTGCTAGCAGCAATAACCACCTAGCTAGCTTTCTGATAAGTGCTGGCTTTTCGAAAAGATACTTAATTGGGTCTAAACGAGAGACCAGCACCACTGGATGTGCTAACAGGTAGTGCCTCAGTTTCTTTGTGGCCCATACTAGCCCCCAACAGGTTTTCTCGAAGGGAGTGTATCTCGTTTCATAGTCCATCATTTTTTTGCTGAGGTAGTATATGGCACACTCTACTTTGGCATCGTTTTCTTGCGCTAGCATGCATCCCATGGATGTGTCCATTACTGAGAGATACAGAATCAATGGTTTCCCAGGAATAGGTGGTGATAGTACAGGCGGATTCTGAAGATATTCTTTGATTGCCTCAAACGCTTGCTGACAGTCTTGGCTCCACTCAAAGTCAGTACCTTTCTTTAGTAGCTTGAAAAGGGGTTCGCAGGTAGTTGTGAGCTTGGAAATGAACCTGCTGATGAATTGTACCTTCCCCAAGAAACTTCTTACCTCCTTTTCTGTCCTAGGCGGCGATATTTCCATGATAGCCTGTATCTTGGAAGGGTCCACCTCGATTCCTCTTTGAGTGA
The DNA here is from genome assembly GCA_018127125.1 of Rhododendron griersonianum. NCBI lineage: Eukaryota > Viridiplantae > Streptophyta > Magnoliopsida > Ericales > Ericaceae > Rhododendron > Rhododendron griersonianum. Next base: position 37,334,649 of record CM030788.1, on the reverse strand, counting down.
TGAGAAATCCCAACATTTTTCCAGCCGTTACCCCAAAAGTGCATTTTTGAGGATTAAGACGTAGTTTGTAATTCCTAATCCTCTCAAAGAACTTTTGGAGTGCTCCATAGTGTCCTTCCCTTTCCTTTGATTTGACTATCATATCGTCGACATATACCTCAACCTCTTTGTGCATCATGTTGTGCAGTAGTGTTGTTGCCATTCTCTGGTAAGTGGCTCCAGCGTTCTTTAACCCAAACGGCATCACTCGGTAGCAGTAGGTTCCCCAAGGTGTGGTGAAGGTGGTTTTCTCTCTATCCTCAGGAGACATAAGGATTTGATTATACCCAGAAAATCCATCCATGAAGGATAGCAATGCATGGCCTGCGGCATTGTCTACTAGCTCGTCTATGTGGGGCAATGGGAAGTCATCCTTTGGACTGGCTCTGTTGAGATCTCAGAAATCTACGCAAACCCTAATTCCTCCAGTTTTCTTTGGTACGGGAACGATGTTAGCTACCCATTGTGGATATTCGGTGACTATGAGAAAACCGGCGTTCATTTGTTTAGTGACTTCTTCTTTTATCTTTAAAACCCAATCAGGGCGCATATGCCTCAGTTTTTGTTTAACTGGTTTTGCATCAGGATGAAGGGGAATTTTATGCTGAACAATTTTAGGGTCTATTCCAGGCATGTCCTCGTAAGACCAGGCAAAAACATCTTTGTATTCTTTTAGCAAAAGGATTAGTTTTTCACTTTCTTGAAGGGATAGCGTGGTACCAATTTTAACCATTTTAGGCTCGTTTTCGAGCCTATGTTTGCTGTGATTATTTCCTCAGAAAAAGGTTTAGCGTGCCTTTCTTCTTCTCTCTCGATGAATTCTAGAATCTCCTTTGGAATTTCTTCCTCGAAATTTGGTGTGTCGGAATCCATACAATTGATTATAGGCAAAGTGAAATACTCTAAATCTTCCTTCTCATTCCTCTAAGGCAGGGAGATCCATTGTCCTCATAATTGTTTGTCATTGTTATGGAAGTGCTCACCTGTTTGTTGAGAGAGAAATCCCTCCTTCCTGATTTTCAATTTCATTGGAGATGTGGTAATACCAAGATTATCAATCTCTGCTTTGCTGATGACCTGATGATTTTCTGTAAAGGGGATCTGTCCTCTGTCAGGCATATTCATGATGCTCTCATTGAGTTCCAGGAGTTGTCAGGCCTTTCCCCTAGTCCGGGGAAGAGTAGTATCTTCTTCTCTGGAGTCAATGCCACCTCTAGAGTAGCCATTCTAAATATCCTAGACTTTAAAGAAGGCACATTACCTGTTAGATATCTTGGAGTACCTCTAATCTCCACTAAACTCAAAGCCTCTGACTGTCAGCGCTTAGTGGATAGCATTACTGCCAAAACTAAGTGTTGGACAAATAGAGATTTAACATATGCTGGTAGGGTGCAGTTGATAAAGAATGTTCTGTTTTCCATGCAAACCTATTGGTCCTCCCTATTTATCATCCCTAAAAAGGTGATAAAAGAGGTGGAGGCTATACTAAGAGCATTTCTTTGGTCAGGTCCTGATCTCAAGAGAATGGGTGCTAAGGTCTCTTGGGAATATTTATGCTCTCCTAAGCAGGAGGGAGGTCTTGGGTTTAAATCCATGCAAACGTGGAATAAGGCAGCCATTGCCAAGCATATTTGGTTCCTCATTTCTGGAGGGGAGCAGTCCATGTGGTGTCAATGGGTCAAATCCTACTTAATAAAAGGGAGGAATTTTTGGAATCTTAAAATTCCTGGAGGATGCTCTTGGGTTTGGAGGAAGTTACTGAACCTCAGACCTTTGGTGCAACCCTTCATTATTAGTGTGTTAGGTGATGGCCACTCCACTTCATTATGGTATGATAATTGGCATCCACTTGGCCCTTTGATAGCGAACTTTGGTGCCAGGATTGCTTTAGATGCTGGTATACCTCGGGATGCTACTGTATCCCACATTATCCACAATTCAAATTGGGTTTTTCCTATTACGTAAACTATTGAACTCAATGAGATCAGAAGAACATTACCACCACTTCTCTTCTCCAGGTTGGATGAGTCAGATTATGTTAAGTGGTCTCTTAATGCAAATGGTCAGTTCTCAATTACATCTTTGTGGGATAAATTGAGAACTTCATTCCCTAAAGTTGGTTGGCACAAGTTGGTGTGGTTCTCAGGCCACATACCAAAGTGTAGCTTCATTACTTGGTTGGCTGTGCAGCAAAGACTATCCATGGCAGATAGACTAATGCTGTTTGGTGTTACCAACTCCTCTCAATGTAGCTTTTGTCAGGGGAGTGAAAGTCATGACCACCTTTTCTTTAATTGTCCATTCTCCCAACAGGTGTGGGACACTATTCTTACTAAACTTCATGTAACTTGGCACTCTCGACCATGGTCTGAGTGGGTCACTTTCCTCTCAAACAAAAAGGGCAAATCTGTTCATGTAGTACTTACTAAACTGGTATTTACAGCAACAGTTTATCATGTGTGGATCGAGAGGAATGTAAGGAAATTTTAAGGCACATCCTGTTCTGGGGAGGTAGTTGCTCATAAAATTTATTCTATGGTGAGGGCGAGACTATTTTCATTACAAACGCTGCCACCATCTCAAGCTGACTGGGTGGTAAATGAATGGAATCTTAGTGGCCAATAACATTTTGTTGTGGTTGGAAGCTAGCTTAACATGAGTACTTCATTTGTTTTCCTACCTTTATCTACTTAGATTGTGATATACCATTGAGCTGAATTCTGAGTATCCTGTTTTTGGCTCCTATTACTGCTACGTATCCAGGTTGTTACCTTATTCATTGTAGGTTATCCTGGAAATCCAAAGCAAGTGAGAGTTCATACTATATTGTGTGCAATCCATGTGAGCTGTGTACTATAGCCCCAACTGTCCTTGTGAGAGGAGGTAATATTTAGTGGGGGCATCGTGTGAGGTTAAGTAGAGGGTGTGGAGGGATCCATTGTTCTTGGCAGTGTAAAAGAGAGTGGGAGGTGTGAGATTTCGAGGGTGTAGTAGTGTGAGTACTATATTCCCCAAGAACTTTGTTTCAATCTTGTCCTTACCTATTATTGCATCCATGTACTGCTGCTGCTACTTTCCCGTGGCTGTGGTTGCTGTGGAGTTTAGTTTAGTCACTTTTGTGGTTGCTGAATCTGCTGTCACTACAACACATACTGCTTTTAATAGCATAAGTTAATAGCATTTTTTTTAAAATGCTATTGTAGTGAGGAAATTATAGCGTTCAGCCATTTGGTCTAAAGGAAACACTCGCGCCCTAATTTACTATAGCTTTCCAGAAGTCTTCAACAGCATTCCACTCTTTTTCAAAACGAAAAACAGCCTTCCACGCTTCCACCAAAATTATAAGCGCCAATCGTTGCCCCCAAAATCACTCTCTGCCCTTCCTGAAAATTTCAATAGAAGCCCTAATTCAAACCACAAAGCCCTGATTCAGTCGCACCATCAAATCCAAATGGCGATCCAAAAGCTACCTGAAGACCTACTCGTGGAGATCCTGTCTCGGCTTCCGGTGAAACTCCTTCTCCGATCCAAATCCGTCTGCAAATGCTGGTACTTTCTCCTCCAAACCCCTGGCTTCATTTACCTCCACCACGATTGCGCCGCCTCCATCGCCGCCGCTAAAAACACCGACTACCTCCTCGTCAAGCGGTTCCTTGACCGCGGCGAGGGCGGTGTCATGCTATCCTTTGTCCCCGACGAAACCCAAGTTGAAGATATAGACATATCTTCCACTGGTCTAGATATGAAACAACTGCAAATCTTGGGTCCTTGTAATGGCGTCGTCTGTCTCACCCGATTCGCTTTAAACTCCAGTTCCACCAAAACTATAGGCGCCAGATCTGCCAATTGTTTCGTGCGAGTTGCTGCAAGATTTCTGTGCGAACTGGTGCTGGTTTCTAATGGATCGATCTTTTAGGTGTTCTAGGGTTTTAATCGAGAGGAACAGGTTTGTCCCTTGTTCTCTATTTCTCCTAATTTCCAACCGATTAACCTCTGTTTCTTATTAATCGCCTCATCTTCTTCATACTTCTGCTTCCTCATTCCATAGTCAGAGGAGAATCAAAGCAATATTCGGTGATATTGCACTCGTTGAAGCAAACATTCATTGCTCGGAGAGTTCTTACCAGGTTTGATTTGATTTTTTCATTCAGTTGTTGCCCAAATACAAGGTTAGGGTTTTAATCGGCATGTATTAGTTTGTGATAAGTGATAACCATCTAAGGAATTGCAAAGATACAAGGCTAGGGTGGATTAGGGCTTTGAAAAAAGAAACCGACAATATTTTTTCTCCTTTTTGATGGATTCACGAGAATAGACCCATCCTATGATTAATCAACCATTTATCTATATGCTTTGCCTATTTTTCTTTTTTATAGTAGTCTTTGCACACTAGCTTAGTATTATGTCAATTTTTATACGTCTTTCTGGTTTCTCTGAACGGTTGGGTTTCTGTTTTGACTTAGGACCTAGAAAAAAAAAGACTTTGTTTTCTCTGACTTTGGGTTTAAAACCAGGTTTGCGCGTGTCAGATATTCACACTTATGTATTCAGGACTCTACCGTACAGCTTAAAGTGCAACATAAAACATGTAATCACTTTTTTTAATCTTTCATTATTGTATATAAGCTAGGTAAAAAGTTGTCAAAGAAATGACACTCTACATTGACTTGTCCAAGACTTTGAAATATGATGAGCAAAGTCGTGTTTAGTCTATGAAGTAACTTGTGTAGTTTCACTCGCTCTTTCAGCTTTTATGATGCATGTAGATTTGAGGTAACTCAACTAGATCTTGTTTTGTTCCAAAGTGGATCATAATTTTGTGTATCACTCAAGCAGAATTGGTTATACTTTGCATATGCCTGACCTTTTTTTGTTAGTAGCAGTATCTTTGGGTGTACACTGTTAGGATAATGGGAGTACAATTATGTGTTTTTCAATTAGGCTTTTAAGGAGGAGTAGGATTAACCTAATTTTCTTGTTTAATGCGGCTTAACCAATCACAAAAGCGTGTTATCGAAATACGCTTGTTTAAAAATTTGGTCAGGGAACACAGGTCTTTTTTCACTGCTATGCTTCAGTGTTTTAACGATATTCTTATCATTGCTAGCTGTAACTTGCTTTTGTTACCTCTCTCTTCTTTCCTCACTTGTTTATTATGGTGTCATTTGGTTGAATTGGTCTTAATTGGTCTATTGTTAGGCTGCTTCATGTGATGATTCAGATTTCTATGTTGGACCCTATGCTCATTTGTAGGGCCTCATTGGTGATCTGTTGCAACATTGTTCTTGTGAACTAGTTTACCCTCTTGATGAAGGGACAATTGAGTTTGATGCAGTTATTAGTTGGCGTCAATGAGCTGCATAAGTTTGGATGTTTGGGCCTAGGTTGTTCATGTTGCTTTGATTCTTTAGTCTTTACTTCCAATTTCATGATGACTCCTTGATTATTCCTGGTTGAAAGTTTGTATTGCATATGTTCTTAATCTCCTTTGATTATATATCCTCGTTGCTGGTCAGAAAAAAACAAACAAAGAGCTGCCGCTAAGGTGCACTTAAAAGGACATGGCGTCAGATTCTGCACCTCCTACAAAAACTGTAGGTCTTTCCTCCGTGCCACTAATGTAACCATTTGCATCAGAAATTCCGGTTATCGTATGATATCAAGTTTTCCTTCTATATTTTTATGACAGTTTCAACTGGTTTGGCTACGACTGGATGTGGAAGAAGAAGAAAATTACAGATCACAGTTCGCTAAGTGTCAAGAAAGTTTTATTACGTAAGTCATGCTCAAGAAGTTTGGGTGGCATGTTGTTTGGTCTTTTGTCTTGTGGTATCTTAGATTTGCAGGCCGAATTTAATTTCCTGCTTGGTGCTTCTTTTTGTTTCCATGTTTCATTTATTTGGGAACCATTTTGTTATTCTTTCGGCTGGTTTTTGTGATCTACTCTCTGACGTGCACATATGCTGGATCAAGGGAGGTCGACAAGCGGTTTCCTGCTTTAGTGTCCATGCTCTGGCAAATACGGCAGGTTAAGGATTGTTTTACTTAAAGTACTTGGGGATGGCTTTGTAAATAAAGTAGATCACAAGTTCCACTCTTGGGCAAGCATTTTCCTGCAGTCTATATCAATCTGTGCATTTCAAAACACCAATGCTGTAGAATTTCTCTACCTATGCCCATGTAATTTCTCTGTTATGTGTAGAAGATATATATGGGCTTTACTAGACTTATCACTACAACAATTATGACTTCAATAGCATTAATTGATAGCGGTTTTTTAGAAATGCTGTGATAGAGAAGCAATTATAGTGTTTTGTGATAAGGGGAGGAAACGCAGAAGTAACTACCCTCTAACAGAGAGGCTATTCTAGTCTAAAAAACTTTGCTTGTTTTAGTATGTTTTGTATGCTTTAGAGCTGTTATTTGTTGGAATTTGTGCTTAAAGTTTCTTTTAAACCCGGGACCTTATTACACATAATCTGACACTTAAGCCACTTTTTTTTTTCTTTTTCTATAAGCATATATGTCTTTTCTCACCTGCTCTTGTCTTAAATTACTGAAGGATGGCCTACTATTGAAACTGAAGAGAGTAAGTGTAGAATCATAACACCACAAGAATGGTATTTGACCACATTCAGAATGTTATTGACTTAACTTTCATGCAATTGATCATTTGGTTTTCGTGTGATTTCAGGTCTTGGCTCCTCGGATAGGGTACCTACCTCTACTAGTTCCACAAATTAAACCATTCTTCAATAGTGCACTTCATCCCGGCATAGACACTATATGGTTTGAGTACAAAGGGTTACCCCTAAAGTGGTATGGTACTCTTTCCTTATCTATCAGACATGATACATATTTTTGTACGTTTGGGATTTAACATTTTGGATGAATGTTGTTGGCTAGAACTTATGTTTGTGAGAGGATATATTGAGTTCTGTTGATCAAATGCGTTTCATGAATGGAATCACTTGGCAGATATGAGAGAGGTCCATTGAGTTGAATTTTAAGAGTTGTGTTGCCTGAACTACTTTCACATGTCCTTGGAGATTTATGTAGGCGGGAAAACTGCCTTTGCTTTTATTCATGTTTAAATATTGATTTTTTGTGTGTATTCTATCACTGAGCCATTATTATGCTACCTGAACTGCTTTATTTTTCTGACACCAGTGTATTAACAAGATACCTGACTTCCAGATTCTCCTCACCTCCAAAAAGCTATCAAAAGCTTTGGCGCTAATACTTTTCTGGGGGCCATGGTATTTCATAGCAATCCAAGACGGTGACGCTCACTCAGATTGGGTCAGCTCTGTCCGATTTAGCCCCAACACGCAGCAGCCAACCATTGTGTCCTCTTCATGGGATCGTACCGTTAAGATCTGGAACCTAACTAACTGCAAGATAAGGTCCACCCTCGCCGGCCACTCTGGCTATGTGAACACGGTGGCAGTGTCCCCTGAGATGAATGAAGGTGGCGCCGCTCAATCCTCTGGCATAAAAAACAAGGTATAACATTGTGATTAATGTATATTATGCGTAATTATATGAGCAGTTTTGTGTTTCCATTCCTGGTGCTGCTTTTTATTCTTGTTATTATCCAAATGTAAACCAATATGTTTGGTGTTATGGTTAAGTGGATGAAACATAAATATTGGTTAGTTTTGTTTTCGTCCTTTCTCCATCCCTACAAGGCCCCTTGGAGTTCCAAATGCTTTTCACTCCAGTTGATTGAATTCGTGCGCCTGTTTGTGCATCTTGTCCATGAATCCTGATATGGATTGATTTTTGCTTACTCAGATTGTGCTATTTGCTGATAGTATTGATTGGAGTCTGGGGATATCTGTTATTATCACTTTATAAGATCTCTATATAAGTGAATTTTGTGGCCAAGATGTCTGAATTTTTTTGATTTTCCCAGCATTATGCATTGCAGTATTGATTGGAGTCTGGGGATATCTGTTATTATCACTTTATAAGATCTCTACAAGTCATAGGTCGGGACCATTTTCTTTTCTCTTGTTCATAGTTTTGTGGCTGCTCATATTCTTTTCTGCGGGCCGCATCTGTGTTGATTCATTTCATTCATTCCAATGATATTGGGGCTTTTGTGCTGATCCATTCCGAACTATTTGTTATTTGTTTTAGGTCTGTTATGAGTTGTCTTTCTATATTTTGGCAGGACAAGGAACCTAATGACAGAAAAATCAGTAAACTTTGTGAATATGCTTCAAGAAACCCTCTCCAGATTCCTAAGGTATGAGCGTTTTCGTATAACCTGAAGCTTTAACACCGAAGATGGCTTATAAATTGTTATTGTGAAGTATATGCTATGTGTAATAGAGCATTTTCAACTTAGTTTTTTTGCTGTTGGTTGTGTACTTAAAATGTAATGGACCTAATGGTATGGAGACGAGCAGCCTTTACTTATCTTGGAGTAAACTACCTTCAGTAATTTACTAGACTAGTCACACCACTTCAATGAACTATACATCTTTTTCCTTTTCCTCTCTTTTTGACAGTTTTGTGCTTGATTACTATGCTAATTGAGTTCCAAATCTTATTCTCAGATCACGAGCTCTCTTGAGCAAAGGTGTTACACAGGGATTTAAGAAGTGTGTCATTAGTAGTTTGATTCTTCTTTTGTGGTGACTGGTATAATTTTACGAGAAGTAGTTCAGTGTGTGTTTACTCTCTTCTCATTTGAGAAGTTCTATATGGAATCCCATCCTCGATTAGAAATCCTCCAGCATACTATTACATGATTCTAGTACTGCGGTTTCTTCCATTTTGGAAAAGATTTTTGAGAATCAGAGCAGTTTATCTCAATTATTTTGATTTCTGTGTTAATAGGATCAAATGTTGGCTACGGCTACCTCTTATTACTGATGAAATCTTTACCATGTTGATAATTTCAGGAAGTACAAGCTGCCTATGTCATAGATCATACCTTTCCCAAAATGGATGATATATTTACAGGTATGTGGATGGCTTTGGGAGCAGAAAGGGTATAAGTTTGGCAAAGAAGTAAGCTTCAAGTAAAGAAATTCTGCGGAATGAGATTGTTGATTACATTTTCAGGAAGGAGGAATTACATTAGTTTTTTTTCTTTCAATGAGTTTAATTAGTCACTCTTTTATGTAGTTTTTGTAGGGGAATTGTTTTCCCCGCTAATGTAATGAATCTTTATTCAATGGTTGAATTGTATGTTGTACATTGTACATTGACGTTTGGATATAGTTGGTGTTGAATGGAATATTTCATTTTTGTTTTTTCTTAAATGAAATTACCATGATCTTATTTGAAAATACTATCATATTGGTATTATAGAATATTAAAAAAAAACGAGGCCAAAAATTGGCTAATATAGAGTTCATTGCAAGCTATAAAAAGTAGTATAGGATAGCAGGCAAAGAACGCTATGGAAAGTATAAGATAGCGTTTTAAAGAACACTGTATTAGTCAATGCTATTAAAAGTCTTGGACGTTCGACAGCGGGCAAAGAATGCTATTAAAAGTTTATCTACAACAGCAGTCAAAGAACGCTATTAAAAGTATGTTAAAGACAGCACGGAAAGAACGCTATAAAAAGGTTACGTACTATAGCGTGCAATGAACGCTATTAAAAGTCTTGACTTTTAATAGCATCGCCTAATAAGGCGTTCTTCGGAACGCTATCTATGACATTTAACAGCGTTTTTCGCACGCTATAAAATGTGATTTTTGTTGTAGTGTGTTGTTGTATCTGCTACTGTTTTGGCTATTCAGAGTTGCCATTATGCTAGCTGCTGCTGTTACGTATTTACTGCTACTGAAATCTGACTGTTGTTGTATCTAGCTGTTGATTATTGATGTGTATCATTTTGGTGGTGTTCCATTTTGAGGTCAAGGGGGAGCTGTTACTTATAGGCTGATTTTGATGTGAATCCCAAGCTGTTATTACTACTTACGGGCTGTTATTGCCTATAGGATCCCCCCCCTTTTTGTAATTACCTATGGGTTCCCCCCCCCCCCCCCCCCTTTTTGTATCCCTTTTGTATAGGTGTAATCGGGATGTTCGTATACAAGTTTGTAAGTTTCATTTGTTATATTCGCCTAACCAATAGGGGCTGTCATTGGGATCTCCCTTCGCAGAGGGGGACGTCCTCTGCATTTTGTATGTGAGAGCTAGCAGTGAGTGTTCTGCTATGACCTGCTGTTTCTGCCACTGCTGCATTTTGTGCTCTCAGTACAGTCTTGGAACACTGCTGTCTCGTGGGGTAGCTGCTGTGTGTAGCTGCTGTAATTGCTGATTGTAGCTGCTGCAACAATTCAGAAGTTGTTGTGCCCGCTATACATGGCTCAGTCATTGGAGGCCCCCATTGAACCTGTCCAATTCAGGCACAGCTAGTCAGGTTGATGGCTCAGTCCTAGTTGGTTGCTGACTGTTCAGGCACAGCAGGTCAGGGTGCATGCTGCTGTTATAGCTGCTGGTAGCTGCTGTTATTTCCTATTTTGGGGATGCTTGTTGTGGGCAGCATGCCCTGGAAATTCCGGTTTCCAAAATGCAAAGGGCCCGGATCGAGGGAGCTCGAGCGCAGGTGGCAAGCGCTCAAAAATACAGAGTCGCCACTCGAGTTTTGAAGGTCCGACACTCAAGGAACCGTATTTCGAAGTACCTACCGCGCTATTTGTTTGAAAAAAGTGAAGGAAACCAGTCCGTCATAACCATATCTGGGTTCGGGAGCCAGGTTACGAGAGGGGAAGGGTTTTAAGGCACCCCTCTCGCCCAATCCGGAGATCGGTCTCTACTCAGGCATTTTTATGAAAATATTTGTGATTCTTCTTCTATTAATCAATTTTAGCCAATTAGGGCGGGGGAACAGTTAATCGGGGATTAAAACTGTAACATATTTACAGGATGTGACTGATATAGCATGGATGAGCAGTTAGTATAGGATGAGAACAGACTGCTGTGGGAATTTAAACAGACTGGAAAGCTCCTGTTTTGGAGTGTCGCACGCAAGAGGTAACCAGTATGCACTGATCAAGTCAATGCATGCTGATCATACCTGCGCGCGCTACTACAAGACCTGTGCGCGCCAGTAAACCTAAGCCCACAGCTCTTATTCTCAAACCTTCTGGGCTCTGGAAGGACCAGTGCACACCCAGGACAAACCAAGCAGTTTAAACTCTCTGGGCTCTGGAAGGACCAGTGCACGCCCAGGACAAACCAAGCAGTTTATGCAGTCATAATATATAGTTTAAAGGCTGAAAAGCCTAATAAATAAACAAAAACACCCCATAAATAGTGTGGGGAAAAAAAATAGCCTAAAACCAAGTTAAGCATGCAAGGCCAGCCACTGATCGGGTATAAACAATCGCGCGAGGGTTCCAAACCGTCGCGCGACAATGCGCTCGGGCGCGCGATGGTTGCGCCCTGGCGCGCGACGATTGCGCCCTGGCGCACTGGTCAAATGGAGCGTTGACCATCGCGCGATGGTTTGGGTGCAGCGCGCGCGGGTTCGAGCCAACTTTCCAGTGTCTGGTTTTTCACGTCCTGGGTTCTGGGTTCTGAGACAAGTCCAGAATGATCCCAGGGGTACTCCAACAGAACATAAATGAATATTGAAATGCTAGCTAGCAATTTAAGCTCTAAGAAAAGCAATAAACTGGTTTTTTTGCATGCTTAACAGTGATCTATATACTAAGTAAAAATTACAACAGTCATGCACATGGCTAAAACAAGAAATGACCAGCCTCCCTTCCCCGCGTGGTCCAATCTCATGCAGACAGGACTGTCGCGCGAGTATTCGGGACCATCGCGCGAGGGTTGGCTTGGCCACGGTTTTTGAAACCTTGCTAGCTTTAAGGCCAGGACTGGTATTGATTACCAGCCTTGACCCTGCCAGCCCCCCTCAGGGATCAGAACAGAGAGCAGAACCAAGGTAAGTTATGCCTTTGGTCTTTGAGTTTGAAAAAGTATTGAGCTTTGAGTTGTGGTTGAGATGTTTGAGGTTGTTTGAGGAGTGAAAATGGGGGAGGAAGAACAAGCTTTGTTCTTGGAAGCTTTGGAATGTAAGCCTTTGGAAGGTGGGATTTTTGTACCAAATCTTGAACCAATTTTTTTGTAACCCTTTGAAAGAGAACAAAAGGGGGGGCATTTATAGGATTAGCACATTCCATTAATGGAATGGTAGCTCTGGTCCAAGGAATGGAGGCCAGTCAGCCACGAGGCTGGCTGGGGATTACTTGGTGATTAAGCTGCCCAGCTGAATAAAGGTGAAGGGGACAGGTTCTGACCGTCGCGCGAGGGTTCCAAACTGTCGCGCGACAATGCGCCCTGGCGCCCGACGGTGCGCCCTGGCGCGCTGGTCAACGGTCAAGTTTTGACTGTTGACCACACCTGGCAGCTTGACCAGTGCGCGATGGTTCTCAACCAACGCGTGCCAATAGGGTTTTTTGGCTTTTGGAAATGGCTTAAGACTAGGTTAGGTTCAAGGGTTTTGCAAACACTCAAAGCTCAAACACTCGACATTCCCGGGGTGTTCTTGATCCGTTTCATCATCGGGGAATCAAAAACCGTAAGTAAACTAATCTGGAAGCCCAGATTGGGGTGTCTACACTTATACTGTGCAGACCAGCTAGTGCAGTTTTATTTATGTGTGCTAAGCAAAGATGGTATTCTACTGTTAGTGAGCTGTATTCCTAAGTTCACTCTAGCTCTCTTGTGGAGTTTAGTCGCAAACGTTCAGACGGTGTAGTTTCATTCTGTTATGATTTTGATGGTATCTTCTAGGCGTTGTTTTCCCTCCCTCTTACTAGATGGATTGAAAACAACGCATATCTTTTAGCCCATGTAGCCATTTGGCATTAGCAATTTCTCTACTCTTTTTTTGTTTTCTTTTCTTTTCCTCCTGGGGTATGCCCCTTGTAGGCTGTATATTCGTTTAATCTCTTTTTCAATTTCAAGCTAGTTTTTCCAAAAAAAAAAGTTTATCAAAAGACATTTCAGAGTCAAACTCAAAGTAAATGTTATGCTTTGGTGCTTTGACCAGGTTTTCCTCACTAGACTTAGTAATTTCAAAAGACGAAAAGCTTGACTCGGACTGAGTCGACTCAGAGTCGGAATCGGAATCGAAACTAAGACCAGAACTAGCGCTTTTCATTTTGTATTTTAGGGTATACTCCACGGTCCAGTTAGGGTAAACCCCTTTTTCAGCATCCACAATCAATTCAAAGCTGTCTTTTTCATCACCAAGGTTGATCATCAGCACCTCATTGTCACCTTTATTCGCACTTTCATCATTGTCACCTTGCAAGTCCTGGAGGGCCATTTGATTCGCTATTGCTGTTATCTCCTCCAATTGAGCTTCAATCTCTGCTTCGTCACTATTGTCGACTCTTCGTGTGCCAACAAAGCCCCACCAATTACCAAATCTATCTATGACGGAGTTGATCACCTTTATTTCATTGTTGATGACCTCCTCATCAAAGAGTAGGTTCAGTGATATTTCGTCTAGTGGGTCGTTGTCAACAGACTCTTCTTCCTTTGCCTCTTCAGTTTCGAGGTTATTGACCTCGTCTATCGGCCAATAGTCGTCAGTAGGTGCATAGGGGTCATAAAAATATATCGGAACCCTGCGAAGCCCTTCTTCTTCAATCAAGTCTTCTACTTCTTCCTCATAAACCGTTCTAGCGAACATGACATGGATGTCTTCAATGATAGTTACCACAGGCTTTGGTTGATTTATCGGAGTGATGTATTCAAAGGGGTTGAAATCTTCAACACCAGAGTGGAGCGGGCCAGACAGCTCGGTGACAACTTGAAAGTGCGAATCATACGTGGACAGTGAAGCAGTCATTCTCGTGAAAAGATTTTTGTTTTAGTTAGATTGGTTGACCTTACCTACTGTTCATTTGACTTAGAGAGATTCCTAAGGTTTAACCTGTAAAAGAAAAAACTTTACAACATACACATATACAATGGGTGTGAGGAAGAACTTTTGCACGCAAAATGCAAATAGGTTCCTAACCTGTAGGTTCCTGTCTTAGTTTGATAAGTTCTATGGCTTTCTAATACATGCAAGGTTTTGGTAGTCTCAGGGTGCTCCGTTGTCAAAGGGCACCAATCCTCTCACCAGCCCATTATAGGCGGTGATTGGGTGATTCCCTTTTCGATATACCACTAGGTACGAGTGACGGTGGAGTTTGCTGGAACCCCCAACATAGCCCGTGTCATGCCGGGATATCAGGCGAACTCAACGGGTTGCCCGCTCGATGCATATGATAGATGAATTAAACAAGGCATGTATTAGTCTTATGTTGAACTTTTTGATTATGGCTCTCAAGTCCCCAGCAGAGTCGCCAAAAACTATAGACACCTCCCAAACGGGGCATCGCCATACAGATTGATCATGTTTGTTGCTCGATTGGTTGCTTGCTTCGTGAACCAAGATCGTGGACATTCCCATGGCTAGGAACATCGCCACACGATAGCGGTTATCATCAAAATAGAGTCGCCACCCAGTTTATTAAAACTAGGAAAATAGACAGAGATTCTGGGCATGGGAGCCAAAGGTACAATGAGGGGAAGGTGTTAGGCACCCCTCTTTGCCCAGTCGTGAGACCGGCCCATAATCGTTCAACATAAGACATATAGATGCTTTGTTTAATTCCAACACATAACCTGTTTATTTAAGCCTTTAAACAGTAAAATAAGGTGAGCCAATGCGATAAGTAAAGCATGCATCAGAAAGCAGAACAAAACAAGCTGTCCCAGGGTAATGGATCCCGCGGCCGATGAATGGATGTCACGGCCGAGGGATCCTCCTGGTTTGATGTATCGGCCGAGGGATTGAAGCCCCGGTCGATGTTCTTCCTCACACCAGACAGAAGGATTAACAGATGATCAAAACGCTACGGTTAATCATAAATATAGTAAGTTGTAACGCCCCCAATTTTCCGGGTACGTTAAAAGGACAATTTTATTGAATTTCTAAATAGAGTCTGGCTCGTTATTACATCAAATTCCCATCAGAGTGCTTTCATTACATAAGGGAAGGAAAATCTAGGGTTCCTATCTACGGCTCTGCTTGCTCCTCCATCCTAGCCAGCTCATCGGCTCCAAAAGCCTCCAAAGTATACAGCTCTCCCTGTTCATCTATCAGGTCTGACACATTATACCAGCGTCGCCACCGATATAATATGTCAGGGTCACCAAAGGCAACACCGTGAGCTACAAAAGCTCAGCAGAATAATCCCATACTCGCTAACCCATAACTTACAAAATGAATCATACAGATAAGGTTTTCTACACAATACATGTTTTTTTAATAAAACAGTTAACAATGACATATCCACATTCTTCATTAACTAACGTTGGTGTCCATGACTTTTCTGAGTTCCTCCTACGCGACTCGTCGTAGACCGTGTCACCTTTTCACTTCTCATTTCCAAATCAACATTTCGAAATCGTTTTCTCTTTCACAAACACACCACACAATGGGCAAGTCCGGCCACATTGTGGTTTTCAAATATCACACACGATGGGCTACCACGCCCGGCCACATCGCGGTTTTCAAAATCCACACAAGGGTTTTCACGCCAGGTCCCTATTGAGTGTACGGATAAATCATGTTACTAATGAAGCTACCAGGTCCGGCTTCATTGGTGACACACACACAATGGGCTACCAAGTCCGGCCACATTGCTGCTTTCAAAATCCATTCACTCAATGAGCTGCCACGTTTGGCCACATGAGGGTTTAAAACACACCCAACCTCGGTTCCGCCGTTCCGGGTTCCCGAGTATCCTCACAATGGTTCCGCCGCACCGGGTTCCCATTGGCACACATTAGCATTGGCTCCTCTCCACGGATAACCAAGCCACACACCCAACCTCGGTTCTGCCGTTCCGGGTTCCCGAGTATCCTCACAATGGTTCCGCCGCACCGGGTTCCCATTGGCACACATTAGCATTGGCTCCTCTCCACGGATAACCAAGCCACACACCCAACCTCGGTTCTGCCGTTCCGGGTTCCCGAGTATCCTCACAATGGTTCCGTCGCACCGGGTTCCCATTGGCACACATTAGCATTGGCTCCTCTCCACGGATAACCAAGCCACACACCCAACCTCGGTTCCGCTGTTCCGGCTTCCCGAGTATCCTCACAATGGTTCCGCCGCACCGGGTTCCCATTGGCACACAATCACATTTCAAAGCTTTTTCTCCTTTTCAAAACACACACGACTCACATAATGACTCCCACATTGGTCATTAAGTAGTTTCAAAAATATTTTACCAAGTCATTGCCTTTAATCACATCCTAGGTGACATGTTTCTAATTTTCTCGATCTTCGTGTCTTGTATTCATGCTTAGACTCCACGGTGGGACTTTTTCACATAAATCATTTAATTTGAAATCTTGAAATTAAACTAGCAAGATCTTCCAACTCTATTTTATTTAGCATGCTCATTTTATCCTTGATTTCACATAATCATGCTCAAGCAATTAACATACAAGGAAAAGCATAGTGCCACATGGACGGACACCTTTGGAGTGGTAAACCACTTATGCTTTATCAGTAACAAGTAAGACAAGCAACATGTATACAAGCTTATAATCATTTTAAGGATCGAAATGCGAATACTTCTAATCAAGTTAATATTTTGAAAATCCGTTCTTTCCTCCTTTTAAGGAAGTTTAAAACAACACATGTTTACTCGGAAAATAAGGTTGATATTTTCAACATACTCCCCTTCCTTTTCATTTCTTTTAGGAAAATACTTTTCAATTTCCTCAATCGTATCAACGTACAAACTACACACAAGAATCATACGATATGCTTCGAGATACAAAGTATAGGAAAGTTTACAAGATTGTATCTTCATTTCAAAAAATAATAATAAAGCGAGCTTGCGAGTAATTTATAATACTTTAACTAGCCTTATCATACGCAAACATAACTAAAGATATAATAGGGAAAATGAGTAGAGATTAAGCTACCTTGATCCGAAACTAGTCGGGGCCGAATAAGCTAGTTGAAAAATCCTACGGGCGGTGAAACTCACGAATCTGGACCAAACTTTGGATGGCAGTAACTCGGTCAATATTTGGCCGAATGAGATCGTTCTTGAGTTGAAATCGAAGCTCTAGAAGTGCTCTACAACTTTTGTGAAGGAAGTTGATCCTAGAAACTACTTTAGGTAGGAGAAATATGGTGATAAAGGAAGGGACAGCTTGCTGTCTGGAATCTGGAAAATCCGAATTTTTGCTGAACTTCGGAGGTCAATATCTTTGTCGTTTCTTGACCGATTAGGGTGGTTTTTGGGCCTAATTTGAAGGGCTCGAAGTGCTCTACAACTTTCCCGAAGGAAGTTGGTCCTAAGGACTACTCTAAGCAGGAGCAAAATGCGGATTTGTGAAGGGCAGTAAGCTGCCTAGAAAAACAGGAATGGTTTCTAGAGAGAAGTGAGAGCAAAGGAGTGAGGGGTGAGTTGAATGGCAAGTGAATGGTGCTATTTATAGCAAAACTTGGCTTATTATCCAAGGGATAAATTTTTCCCTAACAATTATTGTCCAAGGGATAATCTTTGGAAGGCATGGCTTTGAAAGCATGCCATGACTTGTCATATCCAACTCTAGGCTTAAGGCTAATGAACTTAGGTTATTATGGAGGGTTCATGGCTAGTCTTGTCCTTGGTTGGCTTGTAATTAGGTTGACAATAGGAGATTAGGCTTAAGGCTAAACATGTAGCTTGTTGGAGTGTTCAATACTCAAGCACACAAGCACACTCTCTCTCCCCTCTCATGGCCGGCTCCTCCCTTTCTCTTTTTCTCCCATTTTTTTGTTCCATTGTATAGTCACATCTTGTCTCCAATCATGCCAAAGTCTACCCTAACTTGTCATTGCAATATTTTTTTTTTTGGACATAAGGCTATATAATTATGAAGGTTTAGGTCTAGTCTTGTCCATAAGTGTGCCTAATAACTATCACCCAATGGATAATATTTTTCCTAGCAATTATTCACCAAAGGATAAGAAAAAAAATAAAGAAGAGCTTTCAAGTGTGAACTTATTGACCAAGGGTTAAGAATTTCCTAGGAAATCTTTATCCAAGTATATAGGTATATTTACTTATAAATAATCTTAAAGAAAATCTAGGAAAGTAACTCTAAAATAATTAGGCTTAAGGCTAACTCTAGGTTTGCATGCATGGCATGACAAATGTTGCTTCTTTTGGAAGCAAGGCAATGACTTGTCTAGTCAATTTTGTCATTGGTTTGACTAGTTTCTATTGACCAAGGGATAAAAATTTCCCTAACATTTATTAACCAAAGGTTAAAGGAATAAAGAAGATGGCATGGGCTTGAATGACTAGTCAAGGGATATAATTATTAATCCTAATGGCCTAAGGTAGGTCATGATTTAAGGTTTAAGCTTTCAAAAGGTAATCTTATGGGCCAATGGTTGATAATTTCCTAGAAAGTAAACCTAGGCATATTTAGGCATGCCTAAGTACTAATTATTCTTATTAGGCCTAAATAGAGTAATGACATGGCTAAGGCTTTCAAGTGTCAACATTGACCAAAGGTTAAAATTTTCCTAGGAAACTTTTATCCAAGGGGTATACTAATATAAGCTTAAAGAAAATTTAGAAATGTAATTATGTTGGCCAATTTAGGGTTAAGGCTAGGGTTTTTAGACTTGCATGCTTGGAAGGCTAAGTTTGCTTCCTTTTGAAACAAAATAATGGCTTCCTATCTTACAAGTACCTAAGTGACTAGTCTTACCAAGTCTAAGTCTTATTAGCAAGACTAGTTTCTATTGTCCAAGGGGTAAAATTTCTCCTAACACTTATTAACCAAAAGTTAAGGAAGAAAAATGCCACATAAGGCTTTGAAATGACATAACATAAGGTCAAATAATTATTTCTAATGGTCTATTGGTTTAATAGGTTAGTGAGGGGTTCATAAGGCTCAAAGATGGTCAAAAAGGTCCACTTAAGGTTAGGGAAATGTAACTAGGTGAATCGGTAGTTTGGTTTCCTTAACTAATCGGTTGGAAACTATTTCTACATGCCAAGTAGGATTACTAGCCAAGAAATAAAATTTTAAGATCTTATTTCAAATACTAGAAAAATATACAAGTGCTTTTATAAGCATATTTGTCTTTAGAAAATGACTATGTTGACCGGTGTTTAAAAGATATAATTTTTAAAAGTCTCAAATCTAATTATGACGGATTATTAGGAATTAAAAGGAATTTAAAAAGCAAATCCAAGTAATCAAAAAAAAAAATTCAAATATTTAACGAAATTTTTATTTACCAAAAATCAGGGTCGTTACAGTAAGTAAGACAAACCAGAGGCCGTTGGGCCTCACCACCTTGATCCCTCAGTTGCTTGATTGCTTCGGATTGAGTGTGATTGACTGATTGCTCATCAGAAAACCATAGGGTTAGGGTTTGGAACTTCGGGGTTTGATCGTCGGATTGATGGCGGCCTTCGGGAGGTTAGGGCTTTTGAAGAGTGGGTTTGAGAGAGTATTTTGACAGAGTATCGGAGCTTGGGTGAGTGATTTCACTCATGAATTTCGTGTGTGTATTTTCGGAGTCCAAAGGCCCCTTTTTATAGGCAATTGGTGACTCACTCCGGCCAATCAAATGGCATGATTGCAATTGCAATTGCAATGGAATTCAAACTCTTCGTCGCAATCTCTGAACGTGGCCCGAATGCATCGGGAAGGTAGTGTAGTTGGATCAAACGTCTGACAGAACGTTCCAGAGTCTAGAAAAAGGATGATCTAGCGGCCGAGTAATGGATCACACGGCCGAGGAATGGATGTTGCGGCCGAAGGATCGATCTTGCGGCCGAGGGATTGATCTCTCAGGGAGATTATGCTAGCAACAGGTTGCTCGGGTGAGGAAATGATGTTAAGGCCGTTAGATCGATGTTATGGCCGACAGATGGATTCTCCTAGGCTTCTGTATTTTCTGTCTGAAAGGCTGTATGGCTCTGATTAGGTCCTCTAAGTGGCTCAAAGTTCTTACCGAAAGTCCTAAGGTTCGCAAGAAGGCAATCAGTAATCACTGTATCCATTTCATCATCGGGATGGTCCCCAAGGTGGGACTTGAAATAATCGTTAGGCCAAATTGGGGTGTCTACAATGTCGAACGATTATGGGCTAGTCTCACGACTGGGCAAAGAGGGGTGCCTAACACCTTCCCCTTATTGTACTCTTGGCTCCCGTACCCGGAATCTCTGTCCATTTTTCCTAGTTTTAATAAACTAGGTGGCGACTCTATTTTGATGATAACCGTTATCGTGTGGCGATGTTCCTAGGCATGGGAATGTTCACGATCTTGGTTTATGAAGTGGAACAAAACAAGCGTGATCAATCTGTATGGCGATGCCCCGTTTGGGAGGTGTCTACAGTTTTTGGCGACTCTGCTGGGGATTTGAGAGCCATAACCAGAAAGTTCAACATGGAATTAATATTTGCTTTATTTAATTCTTTTTCATGTGCATCGAGCGGGCAACCCACGTTGAGTTCACCTGATATCCCGGCATGACACGGGCTATGTTGGGGGTTCCAGCAAACTCCTAACGGAGCACCCTTTGAGACTACCCGAAACCTTGCATATTGTAGAAAGCCATAGAACTCTTTCCAAACTAGGACAGGAAATCCCGAGCGGGTTAGGACTATGTGTTGCATTATATCTGAAACTCTTGTTTGATTCAATGTTTAGTACTCTTTAGAGTTTTAATTGCTGTAGAAGACGAATTCATGCTCATTTTATCAAGAGTTTGTGATGAAGTCTACCTGTCTTGAGATAAAGAATAGTCCTTGCATAACTCTGTCTCTCTTTGAGATAAGTTTTGACTTGTGAAAGGTTGTCATAGTCTTATACTGTTAGGAGTTTCGAAAAAAAAACAAAAGAAAACAAAAGATAAAAAAACAAAAGTCTTCTTTTATCTCTAGGTTTTATTTCTTTCTTTCTTTCTAGGATTCTTTCAAAAAAAAAACAAAATGAAACGAATCTTTCTTTTTATTTCTTTCACTTTCAATTTTTGCTAGGATCTTTTCAAAAGAACAAAAAAATATATATTTCCTTATTCTTTAGGTTTTCATAAATTTCTTTCTTTCTTTGTTTTTTCCTAGGATCTTAAAAAGAAAAAAGAAAATGTGGGGATTTCATCAATCTTTTATCTTGCATGGTACATTGTATATATGATCACTTGATTGTATAATTGTCGCATGATTGCTTGCTGTATTGCATTACTACCTGATCACATCACTTCATAGTACTAATATGATGTTCAACCACTTGGTTGCATGCATGGTAAATGGGTCATCATATTAGGGGCAGCTTACATTCTAGGGGCAATAGGCGTTGGTGCACTGCACAATCACTTGATTTGGGATGTCTCAACATAAACGTAATTGAGCTTTTGCTTCTTTTAGATTTGCTTTTGGACTTAGCTGTGACAGTTGTGGCCGCCAATCTCTCAGAAGCCCTTTCCTCCAGAGGTTGATAGCATCGTGATCATAATGGAAAACCATGAGCTTGCCCAACAAGTCAAGGACATCAAAGCTGCCTTGGCTCGCTCAAAAGGAGATCAAATCCTTGATTTTGATGGACTCTGCCTTTTTCCAAATGCCAAACTGCCAGAGCAGTTCAAGATGCCCGATATTGAGAAGTTCAATGGCACCGGCAATCCCACCAGCCATGTCCGCCATATCATCAACACCCTGAAACCCATGGGCCTGAAT
This sequence comes from Rhododendron griersonianum, assembly GCA_018127125.1. Classification (NCBI taxonomy): domain Eukaryota; kingdom Viridiplantae; phylum Streptophyta; class Magnoliopsida; order Ericales; family Ericaceae; genus Rhododendron; species Rhododendron griersonianum. The sequence continues at coordinate 37,312,856 of CM030788.1, read as the reverse complement.
GATGAACTCATTGCCCAACTTTTTCAAAGGACTCTCACAGGCAGTGCTCTCGACTGGTTTCTCACTCTGGACTTCACAAAGTACAACGGGTGGCAAGAAATTGCCAATGCTTTCATCAATCAATATGCCTACAATGTCCAGATTGAGGTAACCACTCGAGATTTGGAGATGCTCAAACAAAAGCCAAATGAGAGCTTTGCCAATTTTCTTACTAGGTGGAGAAAGAAAGCCGCACAGATGAAAACTCTTCCCTCAGAAGAAGACCAAATCAGAATGGTGGTAAGAAATTTGCAGCCGCAGTTCCTGAGGCACATGTACCCAAGCAATTTCTACTTTTAAGTGCCTCTATGCTACTGGATTGCAAGTTGAAGATGGCCTTAATCAAGGATTACTCGACAATGGAGAAGTCAGCCACAAGGTAGAGACATGCACAAATACCAACACTGATAGTGGTATTAATATGGTGAGATCCCATCACAAGCGTAAGAGGGAATTTGTTCCTCTTGGAATGAAGTTAGAAGATGTATTCCACATCTTAGAAGCAACAGGCGATCTGAAATCATTGCAACCAAAATTTCCTAGTAATCTTGCACAGAAGGATGGGGAGTATTGCAAGTATCACCAGGTGACTGGTCATTCCATTGAACAATGTAGGGCTCTCAAGAATGCAGTCCAAGATCTCATCGATCAAGGGATAGTTGATCCAACCAAGCTGGATGATTGAGAAGCGGCGGCCAAATTCTGTCATATGTTTTGAGTCAATCTTTGGGTCTTTCTTTTGACCCTTATTTGCTTCTTTTTAGGATTTGAATCTCGAATTTGTTCTCCTTTAGGAGTTTGAGTCTTGAGTTTATTTTCTCTTGAAATTAAAGTCATTTTGTTCATCTTGATTTTGGATCAACTCTTTGCACTCAGCATGAAATGTGAATCTCTCCCGGAATATGAATCTCCTTAAACCTGAACTACGAATGGCCTGATTCTCTTTAGAGATACGTAGGCACCTTAGGGTCGGCCATATTTTTGAAAATGTTTTCTCTTGTGCTAATTTGCTGCCACAGAATACTCATGATAACATTAAGTGTTGAAAACAATCCTCAAGGATTTCAAAGTAATCTCATGATATCGCTTGAAACACTTCATGATCACTTCAGTTATCAAAATCACCAAAAGAGTTTTCAAAACGAACTGTGACCCATGTCATTTCTGTTGAGTTGAGGGAGAGTTGAAAACACTTGTGCACTTTCATGGAGCCACTTGTAAGAGGAGCAAGCTCGCTAGATTGGAAAACCCTCAAGGGCGGTCTAGGCAAAAGTTAGAGCATAAAAATAAAATGAAAATTTAGCCATGACTCCAAGCACCCACTTTGAGTCTCAAGACTTATCCTCGATTTTGAAGAACCACTTGATAAAACATCAAAGCCTCTTAATCTCTTGGTTAGGATTCTAGTTGCTCTATTGCGCGATTCAAAATGAAGAAAGGCCATCATTTCTCTATCCAAACACTTATCCCTTGCTAGCCACATTGAGCCTCTGGATAGTTTCTTTCAAATAAAGCATGCTAGACAGCCATCCCCCACACTGGGGTAGATAAGAATGCAATGAGGGATGACTACAAAATGAAAAGTAAGCATCCCGTCACACAAGGGGGTTTTGAAAGAAGAAAAACATCATCCCTTCCAATCCAAAAACAGGGGGCATTTTGAAGAAACATCTCCCTCTCATACAAAATAGAGCGATCAGATGGTTGCTAGCTTTTGGAACCCAAGCATGGGTAGAAAGTAGGTTTGAGCCGTTATATTCCTTCCTTTCTTAAGCCAACACCCTAACCTACAATATGGTCCATAATAAAGTCCTCTCGGATTGAAGAACGCAACTTAGCAACAAAGTCCTAGATACTAGGGGCATAACCAATGTGGAAGGAAAAGTGGTGTGAAGCAAAGGGGCACAACTACATCCCCCTTTTAGAAGGGCACAATCTCTCATGAGGCACGCGGTGGTCACTTATCAATCCAACTCAAAGTAGTCAATTCACCCTGAAGCAGTAAACTCGCTAGGGTCATGGGTTCGTGGAACAGTTTTGCGTCTCTTGACGACTGAGTGGTTTTGAATGTGAATCATGTAGGTAAAATGACATGGTTTTGAAATCCTCAAGGAGAAATTTTCAAAATTGATTTTATCCTAAGCATTTTTGACATAGCAATACAAGCACAATTACTTATTTGTAAATTTTCACGGAGATAATACGGGTTTCCCATTTCATGAGGAGTGTAGCTAGAAGGTCCCTAGGCCATACAGTGTGTTAGCAGCGTTGCTAGAGTGTTGTAATCTTTCAAGCCTCATGGATCTCATCGTCTTCTTTGTCATAGTCATTTGGCTAGTATAGAGTTTGTTGCCATCTTATGGTGTAGGAGAAGCACTAGCTTGAGTACGCGAAAGTTGAGATGTCCCAAAACACTTGTTTGCATATCACCACAATCACATGGTTGCTTGATGTGTAGTTTAGACAATTGCATTGGCCTCTTGGCCCGTACAGTTGATTTGTCTACATGAGCACCTCACTGTTTAGCCTTATCTAGACATTTTCCTAGGCCTCTTTGGCCCGCGCATTTGATTCGCTTTCATGTCTTTATGGCTGTTGTGGTTATTTGGTATTGCATTGGTCTCTTGATCTAATACTTGATTTTTGTCTTCACTACTACATGTTGCTTGCATTATGAATGTGTTTGATTATCTGTTTTTATGACGCCTCTTGGCTAGAGGAAAAAATAGGTGCTATCTCTTGATACATTAGGTCTCTCGACCACTATGCCTCTTGGTATTGCATCTCTCGATGTACTAGGTCTCTTGACCACTATGCCTCTTGGCATTGCATCTCTCGATGTATTAGGTCTCTCGACCACTATTCCTCTTGGCATTACATCTCTCGATATATTAGGTCTCTTGACTTATACATCTCTCGGTGTTGTGTCCCTTGACGCCTGAGTCTCTTGACCTACATGCCTCATGGCCTTGCATCTCTTGATATGTTATGCCTCTCGACATGTTGTGCCTCTTGGCCCCTAAATAATGTGGTATTGTGGTGTACTATGTCTCTTGACATATTTTGCCCTTTGACATCCTTTATTGTGGTATGACCTATTTTACTCTAAGCATTCTATTAACAAAATAATGTGCACATACCTCTTACACCATTGTCTTGAATAATGTGGCTTGCAGTGGTTGATGTCTTTGTTGCATGTCACTTGACGTAAGCTAATCACATGTCCAACGATTTGAAGCATAATGAGTGTTACATTCTAAATTTCAAATAGAGTGCACAGATATCAAAATTACGTCTCTCGTCTTGTACGCCTCATGGTGTTGTATCTCTTGATGCATTATGATGATGTTTATGAGTCACTAGATTTATTTTGCCTGAACATTCCCTTGAATGAAACCTGGTGCTACACTCATAGGATTCACTAGTTGAGTGCATTTTGCTATCAAATATACCCTGTGTTTGCATTTGAAACAGGTTACAACCGGCTCTATGCCTCGGTTCTATCACTTCAAGCTCCAAGCTCCGACTCCTCAGGCTCTTGCCTTATGATTGATACCGGCTCTACGATCATCAAGCTCCAAGCTCCGACTCCTCAGGCTCTCGCCTCATGATTGCAACCGGTTCCGTGCCTCGGTTCTCCCATCCAAACGCTCCGTGCTCCAGTTACTGGCCTTATGCCCCCCATCTCAGAATCGGCGTCCGATTATCTCCAGAAGATAGTTGGATTCCACCCAATTACATCTATTCCATCAAGCTCATTCGCAAGGATATGCTACTCTACCGAGCTCCCCTCAGTCAAAGTAAGGATGATCATGAAAAGCAAATGACTCACCTGCTGTGTATTGATCTACCCCAAAATACTGAAGATGCTCTTCGCAAGAATTTCCCCGGCAGCTCGGCGCTCCTTCAACTACTCTCCGCCAAAATCTTGGCATAGCTCAGGTACATTGCTCGAAGGCTTGGTATGGCCCGATGGCAAATTCCTCCTCTAAAGCTCTGCGCTTTTGTGTTTGGTTGTCCCGAACAACGATTGGTCTGAATTTCCCCTGTGGAATATGTAGGCAGCCTCCCGGCCCGACCATTACTAAAACCTTTTTCAAAAACCCTTGGAATAGTGGTTGGGCCAAATTGAGTTGCTTTTTTTACAGCTTTGACTTTTACTTGAATACGCCTCGCGGTCTATCCAAGTTCAGTCAAAGAGGGGCATCTGTAGACACCCCAATTTGGCTCAACGATTATTTCAAGTCCCACCTTGGGGACCATCCCGATGATGAATATGATATGTGGTTGTTGTGGTTGACTTCATGAAAGCCTTAGGAACTTTGTGGAACTCTTAAGGGATCCACCTTGGGGACCATCCCGATGATGAATATGATATGTGGTTGTTGTGGTTGACTTCATGAAAGCCTTAGGAACTTTGTGGAACTCTTAAGGGATTAAGGAACACTTTGAAATAGGTGATAGGAGTACCAGGCGATACTTAGAGTGGATAGAAACGTGTTTTAGCCTTAGTAGCATCGTCGATCTTCAAATAAGTCTATTTTCAGCCCATTTTTCATAAATTAAACTTTCTTATTTTTGTGGTTGGATTCCACCATCTTGTAGTACTTTCAAAACCCTCTTTATTGATATATAATAAGTCTTAAACCAATTTGAAACGAGGGAGATGAGAATTTTACCAAAACAATCCATTTTCTGACCCACTAAGCGTAAAATTGTCATATCTTTTGATGTACTAAATACATTTGATCCAAATTACTTGGGTTAGAAAGTAGACTCAACAAGCTTTCCAACGGTCCAAAGAACACGCAAAACCGAGTTCGGGAGTGTCCGGAGCGAGCCCGCAAAGTTTGGCCTTTTGCTGGAAAATCCTTTCCGCGGCCGCGAAATCCTTTCTTCGGCCGTGAAATCATTTAGGCGGCCGGCAGACCAATATTTTCCAGATTCTGGAATGTTCATCAGCTTTTCAATCCGTTCGCCCAAACCCTAGCAGCCACGAACCATTACTTCGGGGCTACGAATACACTTACCATAGAGGTCTTATTGCCCTAGAACTCCACTTTGATTCACGCCATTTGATTGGCCAGAGTGAGTCACCAATTGCCTATATAAAGGGCCTTAGGGTTCCGAAATAACACCCACGAAATACACATCTCTCCACTCCATGATCCGTCCCCAAACTCTACAGAAATCATCTCCTATCAATCCTCTACAAAAGCCCTAACCTCCCGTGAGTAGCCGCATCCGAGAGTAAAAACCCCCAAAGAACTCACTTTGTTCTAGGGTTTTGTGAAGTTGACTACCACAATCAACCACTATTATCTACAATCAATCGCAATCCAAGCAATCAATTACTGAGGGATCAAGGTGGTGAGGCCCAACAGCCTATGGTTTGATTTAATTTCTGTCTCTCGCTTTTAATTAGTTCTTTCTATTAACTGTTCGTATTCTGGTGTGAGGAAGAACATCGGCTGGGGAATCAATTCTTCGGCCGATATATAGATCCAGTGGGATTCCTCAGCTGTGACATCAATTCACCGGCCGAGGGATCTATTTGCTGAGAAATATTTGTTTTCTGTTTATTCTGATGCATGCTTTCATTTATCGTACTGGCTCACCTTATCAACTGTTAAAGGCTAAAAACCAGATTATGTGTTAGAATTAAATAAAGCAAATATACATTGTATGTCGAACGATTATGGGCCAGTCTCACGACTGGGCAAAGAGGGGTGCCTAACACCTTCCCCTTATTGTACTCTTGGCTCCCGTACCCGGAATCTCTATCCATTTTTCCTAGTTTTAATAAACTAGGTGGCGACTCTATTTTGATGATAACCGTTATCGTGTGGCAATGTTCCTAGCCATGGGAATGTCCACGATCTTGGTTTATGAAGTGGAACCAAACAAGCGTGATCAATCTGTATGGCGATGCCCCGTTTGGGAGGTGTCTACACATATCTTGTCATATCCTAGGCTTTGAAAGGCTACCAAGATCTTCCCCTTTCTTTATTTCCATTTTAGGACAAAATCTAAGTTATTCTATGGGGTTTTTGTCTTGTCTAGTACCTTAAAGAGTTAGAATACTAGATATGGTTGTCCTAGGTATACAAGTGCAAGAAAAACCCTAGATTTTGGTGGTACAAGATGATGTAGGAAGATTGGCCAAGATTGGACTAGATTTGGAAGGTACACTAGCACACACATCACTCTCCCTCTCTCCCTCTCATCCGGCCGTCTCTCTCTCTCTCCCTCCATCTCTCTCTCGGTCTCTCTCTCTCTCTTGGTACAAAGTACATATATATATATATATACATGGTTATAAGGACAAAGGTAGGAAGAGTAAGGATTGGATGGTAAGGTTGTAAGAGATTTTGTAAGGAAAATCTAGTATTGAATTATCTCCATAACTTCTTTCACAAGTACTTGTACTCTTAGGTATATAAAACTTGGATTTTGGAAGAATACAATCCCATGGAAGTACAACATATCATGCTCTCCCTCTCTCCTTCCTATCTCTCTCTCTCTTGGCCTCCTATCTCTCTCCTCTCTCGGCATTCTCTCTCTCTCCCTCTCTCTCTCTCTCTTCTTCCCTTGTACTATATGTACATACATAGGTGAAAGGATACAAAGTACCCTAGTACCTTCATGATCTTCCTAGGTCAAGATATCTTAATAAACTATGTCAATTGGCACATGTTGCACTCTTAAATCATATAATAGAACCTAGAATCCTAGGGTGACATATACCTATCTTAATACTTTAATGAATTAGGCACATGTTGGTAGATAAACTAATAAGACCTTGGTACTTGGCTAGACTTGAATGAATGACCAAGAGTACACCATATCTTGGTTCTCTCTCTCCTATCTCTCCCATCTCTCTCGGCTCTCTCTCCTCTCTCACTGTCGGCTCTCTCTCCCGAATTTCTCTCTCTCTCTCTCTCTCTCTCTCTCCCCCTCTCTCTCCCTTGTACTACTTATGTATATTTATATAAGTACATATCTACCTAATAGAGTTTTGAAGTACAAGGTATTTAGTAAACTAAGGGGATTTGAAAGAATAAGGATTTCCTATTTAAATAATGAAATGAACACATGTTTTCTACCTCTATATTATATTGGAGTAGGTGTACTAGTACCCTATTATAATATTTAGGTAAGTACTAAAGAATCTGGCCGGGTAGGTATCTAGTCAAAATTTCACATTATAATACTCCGATTTGACACATGTCTCCTTATAATATAGTATTTGTACTTAGGGAATCCTAGAATCCTATTTTATATTAGATACTCTTCCAATTCTTTAATGGGAGAATCCCATGGGATCCTAGACAATGAATTAACTATTATATCTTAGTACTAGTCCTATTATCCAATGGATAATAATTCTCCTAACAACTATGGACCAATGGACAAAGGTCAAAGGTTGACTTTTGGTCAAAGGGTTCATCTAGGGTTCAAGAGATCAAAAGGTTCAAATGGTTCGAGGAAGGTCTAGAGTTTAATTAGATTATCTCCAAGGATTAGGTTAGACGCTAACTAGGCTTGCTAAGTAGGATTTCTAGTCAAGAATATAACCTAGGCTTAAGCTCGATGTTTAAGAGAATAGGCCAACACACTTGTCTTTAGAAAATGATCTTATTGAGGAATCTAATCATGACGGATTACTAAGAATAACTCAAGTTGATAAATCATTCAAGAAGAATTAAAGACTTTTCGAATTAACAACGAAATTTTTATTTAGTAAAAATCAGAGTTGTTACAGGTTCATCTAGGGTTAGTAGTTAGGCTTTTCTTAATTAATCAGTTAGAAGCTAACTAGTCTTGCTAAGTAGGGTTTCTAGTCAAGAAATATGATTCTAAGACTTCATCTTAACGTGAGGAAAATATACAAGACATTTGTCTTTAGAAAATGGCTAGATTGCTCGGAGTGAAGAAATCTAATTTTATAAGTCAAAAATCTAATTATAGCGGATTATTTAAAAGAAATTTTAAAATTCAAATTTTTTAACGAAATTTTTATTTACCAAAAATCAGGGTTGTTACATGACCTCTGCAGTCCAAAAGGTTGTCTCTCCCTTACTCTTCTTGCGAGTCGGCTCTTCTTGTGTAGGCCTTTTCCTCAGCTGGTATTACGGCATCTTTCCGCGAGCCGCGACGCTCTCTGCCTCCCTCTACGTGCTAGCCGCTGGCTGTGAAACACTAGTCTACCTCTGAGTGGCAGCAGGAGAGGTAGTGGTGGTGGCTATCTTCTTCTTATGAATAGGCCGCACAATCTTGAGCCTTAAAGCCACCCTAGCCTATCCCTGCATTGACATTTCATTCATTTCAGTATATGTTGTGCATATTGTACATATATTAAATGTTTAAAACCGGAATCAAGAGCAGGTGTATCAAGCATGCATTGTATATCCAAACAGGCTTATCTAGTATCGAAAGCAGAATTGAACAGTTTTTTGAGTAATACCTGAGGCCTTGTCTGCGCAGAAGTAGGAGTGTGGGCTGCATGCCCGAAAAATTAAATATATTTTTCCCGCGTTTGAAGAAAAATACATTGTTTGAAGAGTCGCCACCCGGATTTGCGGTATATCACCCGAGAAACCGTCTTTATTTGGAAAATCGGTTGATTTGAAGTTGAAAACCAGAGATCAGTTTCAAGGGTTCGGAAGCCATGTTACGAGGGGGGAAGGGTTTTACGGCACCCCCCTCGCCCGATTCGAGATCGGTCTCTACTAAACGTTTGTGGGATTTTTCAAAAGGGGATTTTGTTTCATTAGACCATTTAGCAAGTATGTACAGTTTATAGCAGGCAAACAGTGCATGCATGTGCAGTTGTACAGGGGAAAGTGAAGTGATGGAGTAACGGTGAGCAAATGCACAAATGACAGAAAATTGGAGACTGCCACTGACTTCACTCTCGAGCGCTCGGGTAAAGTCCCGAGCGCTTGGGAGTTCTGACACACTGAACCTGCAAAATTTGTTAGTACGGACAGAATACGATGCTAAACTGGGAATTGAAATGACATTAAGTACACTACTGGCTCAGCAGAGGACTTAGAAGACTGAGCTAAGTCTTCTATCTTTCAAATCATGCATCCCTGCCTTAACAAAGTTAAATCTATGAATTTAAAAGAGCAACAGGTCACACCAATGCATGCAGAGACCAGGTAACACAGTAGACTGGGAAATGGGAAGCAATGGCATGCATACACTCCCGAGCGCCCTGGAACGGTTCCGAGCGCTTGGGAGTGTGCTGCATGTCAGCTTTCTCTCAAACAAGAAGTGGTTCCATCTTGACATGTAAAAGCCCTTATTTTGATGTTTCCAAAGGGGAGAACATCTTTTAACTTTGACAGAAGGCAGTCTTGTTCACACATGAAAACTTGTGAGGAAATATTTCTGTTCTTAGGGGGAAACCATTTTCTGTGCATGCATGTCAAAATGAAACCAATTCTTTTAATATTACACCTCGTTCCCAACCTGCCATGGGACAAAGGGGCAAGCATGAAATCTGGGACAGTCCCGAGCGCTCCAGAAGACTCTCGAGCGCTTGGGAGTGTGTCCAGTAAGAGGTTTTATGAAAATATTTTCTTGTGGCCCATTGCTCTTGTTTTTACACTAGGGTCTCTCAACCATGCACCCAGTATTGAAGACTGGGTCAGGCTGAGAGACCCCCCTCAGAAGGGAAGAACAGCCCTTAAGTTGTGACCAAAGGTAAGAGTTCTACCTTTTCCTTGAACCTTGCTCCTTGGTGTAGCTTTGAAATGTGGATGGAGAGAGGAGAGTGCAAGAGATCAGATGGATATTCTGGATTTCTTGCCCTTTTTCCTTGGTGATTTGCAAAACCCTTTGAAATTTGGAAGAGAGTTTGGAGGTTTTTGGTCTTTGGCTAGAGAGAGAAAAAGAGCAGAGAGTAAGGGTGCTCTGGAATGAAATTTTTCGTCTCTCCTTCTAGCTGAAAACCAGCCATATTTATAGGCAAAACATCAAATGGTTTTTGAAAATCCAATGGTTTTGGTAAAATATTTCTTTAATAGGTAAACCCTTGGCCTGAAAATCTTCCTACCAGAGATTGAGTGTGGAATGAGCCATCGGCGGGCTGAAAGTGGCTGTAATGATGATTTGCAAGGTGAGTGGGTGATACAGCCATGCATTGGGCAACAGAAAAGTCTCGAGCGCTTGGGATTACTCCCGAGCGCTTGGGACCTCACTCTCGAGCGCTCGAGAAAGAGCCAGGCCAGAGGTTTTGTGAAACAGTTTTGAGCGCTTGGGATTGCTCCCAAGCGCTTGGAAATGCCTTTTTTACCATTTTTAATACTTCTTCAAATCCATCAAGGAGCAAAGTTCCGATTGGTACCCGGCTTGTTTCAATCCAAAGTCATCATCGGGGAGCCTCCGGGCCACAAGTCAAGGAATTTTGAAAAGTCCAAATTGGGGTGTCTACAAGGAGCTAAAGTCACCGGTGGGTAATGTAGTCGTAGAGGGGTGCCACTATCTATCTTGTGGAACTCCTTCTCCATAGCAAGCATCAGGCGGACAGCCTCCTGCACCCACTCAGCAGGCACCTGTGTTACAATTTTGGGGAATAGTCAGAATACAGTTCAAACTACAGTTCAGATATGGTACAAAGGAACGATACAAGCAAAAAGTACATCTTACCGGTCATGTGATCCATGCTGGCTCTAACCTAGTAGGCTCAAACTCAATAGTGGCGGCCTCTCCTTGCGCATCGCGCACCGCCAACGTCAACGAGAGCTAAGGAAGGCCGGTCGCTACAGCATGGCTGCTCCTTTCCTTCGAGCGAGCTATCCTACCCCTTTGACCTCTCCTCTCTTGCTCAGCCTGCATTGCCTCCCCAATCATGGTTTGGTGCGCCATCACTCCGAATGCCCCCGCCAAGTACTGCCTCCGATAGATGGCATAGTCGCACTCTGGCCACAAAAAGGCATCAAGGTCCTCCGGAATAGTAAACCGCTGCAGCTCAGCCAGCGTGTACCTACCTGTGTGCGAAGCACGAGGCGGAAGTGGCCCAGGGACTATGAACTCAGATGAGCCAAGCGACTGTCGTGTTACCTAGTCGCCCAAGTACCACTGCCACCCGAAAGCCGACTCCAGCAGCACTTGGCTCGCGGTCACCACTTTAGTCCTCGCCACATATTCTGGCTCAGGCTCCACGCCACTCCATGGGTCCCACTCCACCTGCAACACAGTCAAAAGCCAAAATAAAGGGCACCAGCGATAGCATTAAAGCATTTTAAAGCAAAGTCAATCAACAATGGAATTCTAGTTTACCTGGGTGCTCGACAACTCGCCGAGGTAAGCTCGGAAGGCTAGGAGGCTCCCCTTTGACTTCTTCTTGCCCTTGTACTATGACCCCCAGACCATGGCACGTGGGAGCATCCTCATGATCGGGCACCTGCTCTCTGGAGGGTACATCTTCAACACCTCGTAGGCCCACAGCTATAAGGTTTTCAAACAAGCAAGGCATCAAACTATGGTTTATGCAATTCAAAGATTACAAATGAAATGGAAAGTGCAAGTTTGAAATGAAATTGGACTGCAAGTTTGAAGTTCATACCTCCCATATCCTCCAGTAGCCTGTTGTTGCCTTCTTATCTCGGGTGAACTCCCCCATGAAGCTATAGCACGCCCCAAGAGCTGTTCCCCCCCAGTCGTACCGAGAGGCCGTGCGTAAGTCATAGAAGGCTGGCAAGTAAGACAGGTGCTTTGTAGCACGCTTGTTTGGGTACAACGTGGCCCCAAAGAAGTACAGTAGGTGGGCCCTTGCCATCTATTCTTCCTCTTGTTCAGTGGTCGGTATCCTCCCTTGCAAGTATCTCCTGAACTGGTCATACCGGACCATCTCCTTTCCTCTCACAAGTGCTTGTCCTAGAAACCACCTCAGTGCTACCTCATTTTTATGGATCCCTAAGTCAAACGGGAACGGCTCGCTTCACACCCTCAAACCTGTAATAGCTGCGAAGTACAGCGGGGTCACGATCATCTCCCCGATTGGAAAGTGGAAGGTTTTTGGAAGTATCCTGCCACCTCTCAGCTAAAGCCGTCAACACGGCGTGGTCGCTCTTTGTCGCTGACAGTGTGAGGATGAACGGACCAAACCCTGCAGCGTCCATTAACTCCTGCACCCGCTTGGGCAATCCACGGTACAACTCTAGTGAGCTTGCTGGGCCACCATGCCCTCTCGAGATGGCCACTGTCCTCTATTCAAAACAACAACAATCAAGACAAAAGAAGTGTATCAGAACATGTGCATTTCAAATTCAAAAACCAGTCAATCTCAATTATCAAGGCATTCTACCAGTCGATCTCAATTATTGAGGCATTCTACCAGTTGATCTCACTTATCATGGCAATCTATCAGTTGAATCAATTATCAAGGCATTCTATCAGTCGAATCAATTATCAAGGCATACTATCAGTCGAACCAATTACCAAGGCATACTACTAGCCGAATCAATTATCAAGGCATTCCACCAGTCGATTTCAATTATCAAGGCATTCTGCCAGTCGATCTCAATTATCATGGCAATCTATCAGTCGAATCAAGTTTCAAGGTATACTGTTCTACGGTTGAGTTCTAAAGTCCAAGCATCCTACAATAGATTCAAATTATTCCAAGTTACTTTGTCGAGCAAGCTGTCAAGACGTTCTATAGTTGAAATCAGATTCTGAGGCATTCTAAGTCAATTCAGGGCATATCATTCAAAGAGTTTACACAACAAGATAAGTTACGTGGTTCAGGTGACATGCATTGTAAACTTTACAGTTCAAAAATAACATATGCAGATATAACAGTACAAAATGAAAATTGAAGCAAGTTTCAAGGGTATACCTACTGCCAAGTTCGCGCCAGGTGCTCTTCAGGGTCCCTCAGAACAAGCTCAGGGTCGTAATGCTCTTTTTTTTGGGTAACTTAGCTTGAAATAGAAAAAAAGGTCGTAATGCTCTTGTCGGGGCACGTAGCTGTCAAACCCGGAGGGGATAAAAACATGAGGCTCTGGTGGCGTGTATGTCTCCCCAACAAACTCAGGGCGAGGCTCTTTCACCCTAGACTCTACCAACGCCACTGCAGACTCCTGCACCCATGTCGCCGCCTCTTGGGCCCTCTCGACCATCTCGGTCTCCCTCGCGAGCTCCTCGCCCTCCCGCCTCAGCCTCTCCTCCTCATCGGCTAAGGTAATTTGCCTCAACCTCTCCTCTCGGGCTGCTAGAACCATCTCGACCATTGCAGGGTTCTCCTTCATTAGCCGAGTAAGCACGTCTTCGCCTACAAACTCCGCAAGGTCACTACTTGAAATGGGGTCATGCCTTGAGGACCCCATGAGCGGTATAAACTCAACCTGCTCCACTGGCACTTCTCTCGATGTCTCCTCAATGACCACAGGATCCTTTCCCCTTGCTGGATCCCTCGACGGTAGCCCCGATTGAGCACTAACACCGACGCCGCCACTGCCACTGCTTCCGACCCCAGCCGAACCTCTTCCAGTCACTACAAGAGCCTCAACACCACTCTGAGAGTCCAATCGGCTCACACGTAAACCCCCCCTATTTCAGAAACAATCGGCGTACGCCCCTAGTCCACCGACGTATGCCCCTAGTCCACCGCCGCCCGCGCTGCTCGAAACTCTTGCACCTGTACTCGACGATCCTCTTCCTGATGGTTGATAGTTGATTTGAGGCCCCGAAGTCTCGCCTCCAACTCTCGGCTGACCCCTCTCATTGCCGCCATCACCATTGCCACCATTGCCTTCATTACCACTACTGCCGCTAACGATTTCAGCCATGGAGGTGTTGGGTTGAGTGGGTTTTGGAAGGACAAGAGTGAGAGAGTTTGGAAGCAAAAGGGACGTTTGAAACTGGCAAATGGCGGTTTCGTGTATCGATCAGAAGTTTATAGGATGAAGGAGAGAAACTGGGCCGGGTCTGGGCTCGGGTTTGCCACTTCGACCCGCATACGCCGTCCATGTACCAGCGTACGCCAGTTGCTTTTAGGCCTCAGGCCCAATCTTTGTTCTTGAATCAAAATTCTTCCCGAGTTGCAGCCCATGTTGCCCCAAGTCATGTTTTCAATCAAAGGTTAATCAACGGCGATCTATCCGCACAATTTCAAATCAGTGATGATCTATCCGTCCAATTCAAGTGACAGCCTGCACTGTCCTCAAGCGATGGCATGTCTCGTCCACCCCATGTATCCCTAATAGCATCGATCCATCTGCAACTAATTCTTCCTCAGGAGAGTCTGTTTCTGCAAACAGCCGGTCCTGTCCAAAATCAAGCAAGCAGCGGCCTGTCCAGTCCATTCTTTTAAAGCGGCGATCCGTTCGTCCAATTCACCATTGATCCCCAGCGATGGTCCGTTCGTCCAATTCAATCAATCAGGTTCTTTAAGTATTCATGTCTACTTTACTAGCATGTTCTGTTCTTGATAGCCTTGAAGGGGTGTCTAGAAACCTTTGACATTACTTGTACCAAGTCAATGGTGCTCCAAGTGCCGTAAAAGGGGGACTACTGTAGACACCCTATTCTGGACTGTCCAGATTAGTTTACTTACGGTCTTTGATTCCCCAATGATGATTGAGATCAAGAACACCCCGAGATTGTTAGTGTGTTTGAGTTTTGGGCATCCTTAAGCCCTTTCAGAACCCTTCAAGCCAGAGCCAGGAAGCCCCAACAAAATCCTACCTGTGCACATTGGTTATCCACTGGCGTACGCTGGTACACTGCCACGTTTCAGTCATCGATCAAACTTGGCCATTTTATTGGCGCACGCAGGTCAACTACTGGTGTACGCTGGTCAAAGGTAGTCCCATCATCTTTATTCAGCCACGTGTACAAGACTTTTGGGGCACCCCAGTACACTGTTTGATCGGTTGAGAAGTGATTTCGGGCAGAGGATGTTCCCCCTCTCTCACACAACCACCCCATCACCTTGTCTCATGCATTTAATGCATGGGAAGCCTCCATTCCATCCCAACCAGCCCATTGCAGCTGGTTACTCCCCTCTCCCCCTCTATAAATACCCCTTGCATTTATATGCAAGGGGTTACCAACTTGAAGAGTATTAGTTGCTCCTTGTCTCTTGTTCATCATTTTCTTTGCTAAGAAGGTGATAAACAAAACTCATACTCCTACCACTCACATCCACTTACATACACTCTCCATCCAAACCAAGTTCAAAGCTCAAGCTCTCTTGCAAACTAAAAACCAAAGGTACACCACCTTTGTTAAACTCTCTGTTCTGATCCCTGAGAGGGGCTGGCAGGGGCGTGGGGTGAAGTTCCCCGTGACGTCGCACGCCTCATACCAAGAAGCGTCGCTGTTGGCCCTGTACCACTGCTCTGCACGGGACCGTTGTGCCGATGCTGGGAAGCTCCGCGGAACTGGAGCAATGGTGGAGAAGTGCTCGTAGAAATAAGTGAGCAAGAAGTTGGTATGGACCATGGAAAGATGGTCACACCTCCCGAGAGACCTCGCGAGGTTAGTGTGAACCAGGTCCAATTGACGGTGGAGAGACCCTAGGAACAAAAGGGCCAGTGCAATAGGCTCCCCGCGGGCCAAGAGAATGGCGAGCGGGAAGACCGCTGGAGAAGGCCTGTCTGATATGGGTAGTTGGGGAGGACGAAGTAGGAAAGGAAGAAAGCTAAGATACCCGCCATGTAAAGCTGTTGCTCATAGTGAGGGCCCTCAATGAAGTCCCACGCTTCCCCTGGAATCACAGTCTTCGCGAGCTAGAGATCCTTAAAGAAGTCTTCTTGGCATTCGCCGCGGCATCCTTGCAGACCCCTTGGGCAGTGAACCGAGGACCCCATTGGGCCAATTTGCCTAACCTCTTTAGCTCCGTGACGTCCTGTTGATCCACGAGAGAGATTATCCAAGTCGAGCGGGCTGACCCTGCGGAGAGAGACACGAGTAAGGATGACCACGTCCTCCAAAGAAAAGCCACTTTCGCCCCAGGCTCATGCAAAGGAATGGGCATCAATGCTCCAACGTGAGAGCGCGTGCTCCAAGTTCTTGATTGCCACCCCATGCCTCGGGATGTTCAAATTCTGCTACAGCATCACGGCGTCGAAGGTGCTGGAACCAAGGAGAATCTGCTTCCGGCCAGGATTGCTCATGACTTCATCAACCCACTCTGGCCAATCAGTGGGTGGAGAAGATTGAGCCCCAAAGCGGCACTCGGAGTGAGGGAAGTCTCCGCGTTCAATATGGAAGCAAAGGACAGAGGACGGATTGACCAGTTCTGCTTGCCCCAAGTCAACAGGAGCTGTGAAGAATGTGGGGTTGGATAAGGGAGCCCCTTCAGCGGGGTAGGCCTCTACAAGGGCCTAGAATGGGTCCCCGACCGTTTGGAGATAAGGGGCTCTCCGCCACTGCTCCACGGTTGGTACAGGCTCCTCAATGATTACGTTAAGCACCATGGACATTTGTTAAAGAAAGGTGAGTAGTTTCTGAAGAGCGGAAGAGAAAAAGAGAGAGAGAACGGGAGAGCTGTTGATTGCAGAGTGAGAAGAGAGAGCGAGAGAGCTTTGACTCAAGATTGAACGGTAGGTGAGAAGGAATGAAGAATGGAGGCCTTATATAGTAAGTCCAATAATGAGCATTAATGGCGACCGTACACCAAAGGTCACCTCAGTACACGAAAAGGCTACATCAACAGGCATGAAACCCACTGTTTCGCAGAACGGTTTGTAGGTATTCGTGAAAAGTTGCAGAGGATAAAATACGCATGCATACGACATGGACCCGCCGTACTCGCGCGGGGGGCATATGTAGGTGTGGTCAAAATTATCAACCCTTGACCAAGAAAGACTGATTGACCCACAAATCAACAATGGACACATGGCAACAGGTGCCCCGCGGAAGGAAGGCCTTGGTCAAATCTAAACCTGAAGAAGAAGGGTTGACTACCCAATTGGGGAGGAACACGTGTATAAAGGTAGAAGGAAGCACCCGCAGAAAGTGTTCGCAGAAGGGGCTAGCCCCCACAGAAATCCACCTGCTCCGCGGAAAGGGGAAAATGGGCCCCTAAGACAGCTTCAGCAGCAGAGGACTACAGGTGAAGTCCCGCGAGTTAGTGAAACTTAACAATTATGAGAAAGAATCTAATTAAAGAGTCTCTAGAGTTTCACCCGGACCGCAAGGCAGAGTCTAAGAGGAGCTCTGCGATGAGAACATGATCGCCACAGGTCGTGACCTTGCTCCAGCGGGAATAGGGGAATTTCTTATGGCTTGGGATGAAGGTTGCATCGCGGGGATTTGAGCTCTCTTGCGGAGAAGATTCCGCGAGAGGACGAGTTTTTCCAAGACCCAGAGGTACATGAGGGACACATGTCGGGGTTTCATAGGAGCGCCGTCCTAGGACCTAGGCCCAGGTGCCTTATAAATACCCCTGACATTTCCAATCATTTGACAGAGCTGACTTTTTCTGGAGAGAGAGTATGTGAGCACTAAATTTGAAACTGGAAAGAGCCAGACACCCCTCGCAGAAGAAAACAAGGGATGCGCTGCCTTTGTCTCTTCTGTACCTCTTGCTTCTCCGAGTCTCCCCACACCCCACGAGATTTCTCTCCCTTTTTCCCTTACTTATTATCTACCAATCGCACCTCTCCAGCTCACACGTATTCACACGTAAGCGATACCTCCGCGGAACTCCCTACCTACATTGATCTTCCTAGCGATAGTTTGGTTTTTGGGTCCAAGTTGATGATGCTTGTGTTTGTGACAAATCTTTCTGTAGACACCCCAATCTGGGTCTCCCATTTGTTTTACTTTGTTTTTCGATTTCTTATTTCCCCGATGATGAGATCGGATCAAACAGACTTGAGTTTGGAATGGATTGAGCTTGGAGTGATTGGAACCCTTCTTACACTCGCGTGACTGTCGCGCGATCTTTTGGTTTACTCGCGCGAGTGTTAGGTTGCCAGGTGGTGGTCAAAATGGTCTTTGACCATCGCGCGCCAGTACTTACACTCGCGCGACACTCCCACTCTGTTGAGTGATGGTTCTGGCCTGTCACTTTTACCTTTTTCTAGCTGGATTTTTGTGATCATCAGGTGCCATGTGGGGCTAGAACCCCGTTTTCGTCGACTGAACAGTATTGTGCAGGCTTGGGGTGCACCACCCACACAACTACTCCCACTCACCTTGGTGGCTTGTTTCTCCACCAAGTAAGGCTGACCAGCCTTGTTGGCTAGTTGCAAGGCCAAGACTTCTACCCACCTTGCACCTCCACTCCTCTTATAAATACCCCCATTGCTCTTCCATGTGAAGGGTTACAAGGTTACCAAGTTACTAAGTTATCAAAAAAAAGTCATCAAGATCTAGCACAAAGTTCACAAACCCTAACCACACTTCCTACTCTTTCACTCTTGTGTTTTCCATACACTTATTTGGCAAGCTACACCACCTTGTCCAATCCATTCCAAAACCTTTCAAGCAAATGTATAAACTTTTACCTGTTTCCTGTTTTGATCCCTGAGGGGGGCTGGCAGGGCCAAGGCTGTTAATCAATACCAGTCCTGGCCCTAAAGTCAGCAGGGTTACAAGAAACTGTGATCAACTAAACCCTCGCGCGATGGACCCAAAGACTCGCGCGACAGTTCTGTCAGCAAAGGGTGCTGGTCATTTCTTGTTTTACCTATGTGCATGACTGTTGTAGTTTTATTTTGGCTTTTACATCACTGTGTTGGATGTTAAAACTCATAGAATAATTTAGCTTACTACCTTAGTTGGTTTGGAATGCCCTTGGGTTGCTTCTGAACATGTCTCAGAGCCCCAAGCATGCAAAGCAATTTCTGGAAGTTCAGTCATGAGCATCGCGCGAGTGTTTCACTCTGTCGCGCGATAGTTCACTGATTTCCAGAGACTGCTCTTGCATGGGCAACTAGGCCTTTGGCCTCTGTTTATTTCTCCCCCACTGTTTAGGGGTGTATTTTTGTGTGGCCCGTGATCCTCGATCCTTACTCCTCCGTTGGTGGTTCAATGGTGGTTGAGCCTTCGTCTCCTAGCTTGCACAGGAAGCGCACAACTAAGACCTGGCCGGGGGTTGTCCCGGCAAGGCCCTTCGGCGAGAGGATAAGTATAGTGTAGAGATAGGAAGCAGAAGGCTGAAGAGTGTATGAGTGTGAGTATAGAGTAGCGCGTACCTGTTAAGGTTACCATCACTAGATATTTATAGGGCCTCCTGGCTTGCTCTCCAAGTACGATCGCGTGCTTTCCACGAGCCGAGTGACGTCATAGTGACATCAAGGAATAGATCTGGTAACTGTTTTTGGGGCTGAGCTGGCACACCCATGTGCGCCCATGATCATCTTCTGTTATAACCACCTCTGCACGTGGCAGGACGCGTGGCTTAACAGTTAGCTGTCGTCGGCTGCCAGCCGTGCTCTGAAGGTGGCCGAACACGGATTATGCCGAGCCTGGCCATGCGTCCAATGGGGAAGGTAACGTTGCCGTAGACCTTGCCGATGGCAGAGTCCGAGCACGGGCTTATCTTCTGCCGAGCCCGTGGCAAGTCGAGTATCAATGACGGAATACCGACGGGCGCCGTGCGCAAGGCCTACGTCTGTTAGGGAGCGGGTTCAGCTCGCACCACTGAGAACGCTTTGTGTTCGGCCTGCTACAATAGCCCCTCAATCTCTGCCGATGCCAAGCGCGTGGCAGGGATTGAAGTCAAGCATTGGCCGAACCTGTCGACTGCCGAACACGGTCTTCGCTTGTCAAAGGTGAGCCTTCGCCGAACATAATCCATCCTCCTCTTTTAGGAGCAAGATTAGCCGTTAATCGGAGAGCCTTAGTGTAGGAGTGCCAGATGTCGCTCTATGGATGGGTACGGCTGGTGAGGGGACGGCTAGCAAACTCTGCAGGTTGTCTTATCCGTGGCACGTATCACGCGTTGAATGGCCAATGGTTCGGCGGTGTAATGATGGGCGGGAGTTTCGAATCCCAAACCCTAGCTCCATAAAAGGAGCGGGGTGAGGAGAGAGAAACGTCTCGATCTCTCTCTCTCCAGACTTCCATTGCCAGAGCTTCCAACAGCAACCGTTCATCTTCTGGTTTTGGTTCCCAGCGATTCTGCCACCAGATCTCGCCACAAATCCAGGTATGTGATTGATTCTTGCTTCTCTTCACTTTTTTGCAGTTTTCATTCGATTTCCTTTTCCTTTTTTGGGTTTTTGGGGCATTTTTGTTCTGAGTGAACAGTGCGCCCTGGAGATGAACGAACTGTTCATCTCATTCTTCAACCTGTTCTTCCGAGCGTAGATCTTTCATAGTGTCGGGGCTTGGCCATCGATGGAGTTGGCCGAGCCCCAATTTCTGACGTTTCACAGGTTTAGGCCGAACACGGATTTGGCCGAGCTTTGAAGAAGATGATGGGGTGGGCCAATTAGGATGCCAAGTGGAGTGAGATCCCTGCTTTCTAGTCGACGACGAGGTCTCATATTCTTGTTTTTGCCTTTGTTAGGTCTGGCTCACCCAATCATCGTCAGCTCATCCGACTCTGAAAGTTCAGGGGACAATTCTGCAGATCTTGTGATCCGAGAATACTTGGAGGTACACAGAAACCGACGTCAAGCTTCTTCCATCGCCTTGAATATGCCAGGTTCTAGCGACTCCAACGCCGAGCGTGACCACGAATACGACGGCGGTTCAACACTGAGCTAGAGATAACCTTTACCACTAGCACAGAATCCGAAGCCGAGCATGAACTCGGGCCTGAGGCCGAGTCCAGGCTCCGTTCTCAGGCCAGAGCCACGACCTCTTCCCGTTCTGCTCCTGCCGAGACTTCGTCTGAGGACAGGGAGTTTGCCGACCTCTTTGAGCGAGGGCAGGTTTGCCCCCATGCCCATTACTTCAGTGGGTGACCCAACGAGTATGCAGACTTCTGCCGAGCGTACCACATCCCAGATGATGTCGTCGTCCACCAGGTGGCTAGTAATAGGATAAGGGACAAGAGGGGAGATCATCCCGAACATATAACAGTCCCCCTGATGGCCATATGTGAGGCCGGGCTTCGCTTCCTTCTTCACCCGTTTCTGAGGGAACTGCTTTCTAGGTTCGACATAATGCCACATTTCTTCTCGATCAACATTTTTAGGATAGTAATGCCCGTGATTAAGTTGAAGGAACTGCACGACCTCGAATTCACCGTTGCCGACCTCTTTCATACTTACATTATGTCTAGGCACGGGAAGACTGGCCGCAGGTATCTGTCAACGCGTAGTGGTAAGGAGCCTTTGATAAATGGTCTTCCCGATACCGACAAGTGGGCTAACTTTTATGTCGAAGTTAGTGGAAATTACGAGTTCGTCAATCAGTCAGTGCGGCTACATTCTGTGCCGAAGATAACGGACTTCCGAGGTTTCCTTTTGTTTCTTTAGTCTGTCGAACGCGATTTATTCCTTCATTGAATTCTTGATAATTTGCTAACACCTTCTCTTTTTGCAGATCACCGAGCAATAACCAAGACCCAGAATTCTTTGGCTGTCAATGGTCACGTGGAGACGTTAAAGGCCTTAATCTGCCGCGACGCACCGACGCTGCTAGGTTACGAACCTTTGTACAAAGGGAAATTGACGAAGAGGAAGAAGAAGGACAAGGAGGCTGGGCCGAGCACGAAGGATAAGGGCAAGAAGGTAGCTGCTAAGAAGCAAGGTGTTGGCGACGATATTCCAAAGCCGAGCAAGAAGTCGAAGGAACCGAGGCTTAAGTTTCCCACATTCAAGAAGTCTGCCAACTTCTGGTTTCAAAATAGTCAAGGTATCAGTATTCCTCCCATCCGAACCCTTATCCCCGAGTTTGCTGACGATATGGGCAGAAGAAACGTCGTGAAGACTAACCTCAGAGACTGTGCCGCAGCTCGCCAGAAGGAAGCTGCACTGGCCGAGCATGCTGTGAAGAAGCAGAAGGTTCATGACTT
Organism: Rhododendron griersonianum; assembly: GCA_018127125.1. Classification (NCBI taxonomy): domain Eukaryota; kingdom Viridiplantae; phylum Streptophyta; class Magnoliopsida; order Ericales; family Ericaceae; genus Rhododendron; species Rhododendron griersonianum. The sequence goes on along the minus strand of CM030788.1, from coordinate 37,290,877 downwards.
CTTCCCCACACGGCCGCCGACTCCGCTGCTGAAGGAGAAGGAACAGACCGAGTCGTCAGCTGCGGGTGGCTCGAAGGCTATGGAGACGGTGGCTGGCGCGGCTGGCAGGTTGACAGTGCAAGAGTTTGCACCGTCTTTTGCAATGGCCGACGGCAGGGTCGTCAATGTTGAAGACAATGTCAAGGTTGAACCTGGATTGGCCGTCACCATGCTTCATGGCCTTGCTCTGCCGAGGGACATGGAAAGAGTTCCTGGGGAGCTTCAGCCGAGCATCGCGCACTTGAGCGCCTATCTAGTTCAGGTATTGGTTTGCTTTGTATTTCTCCTTTTTGAGTTGATGTTGTATACTTCCCTTTATTGCCGAGCCTGACCGGTGTATCTTCTACAGGCCGGACAAGCTGCGCTGCGAGTGTCCAGCCAGGCTGACCTTTTGGCGGCCGAGAGAATGCGTTACCGTGATGACGCTAAGGTCGAGCGTGAAAAGACGAAGGCTGCGAAGACTGCCTTGAAGCTGGCCAAAGCCAAGGTAGCCGAGTGGCCCGAGCTTGAAAAGGAAAGAGATGACGCGCTGGAGAAGGCAAAGAAATCCGAGCGCGAGCTCGGCCAGGTTGTGAGGAGGGAGAAGAGGAAGATGAAGGAGGTTGACGAGAAGGCTTTCCAAGCTAGGTACGATAGAGCTGGTGCCGAGTACATCCGGGAGGATCGGTCGATGGTTAACGAGGAGCTCTTGAAGAAGCTGCCGATCGCGTACTGGACTGGGTACAAAGATGGGGTGAAAGCTGCGTGTGGGGTTATGCAGATGGAGCCTGACATGAATCTGATGAAGTCAATCCCCGTAGCTGAAGTGCCCGAGCTCGTGTTGCCGTACACCGACGAGGAGTGTGCTCCACTTCTTCCGGAGGAATATCCCGATAGTGAGGAGGATGTTGATGATCTGACTGGGGCCGATGCTGAAGGTGGAGGTGGAGGTGGCCCAACTGGAGGGAAGGCAGGTGATGCGGGGGACGGCATAGCTGATGATGCCGAGCAAGACACCGAGCAGGCCCATAAAAATGGTGATAGGAGCGCCGATGTTGAAAATGAAGGGGCTGCTGATGTTGTTGCCGAAGATGTTCCACCTCAACTTTAGGGTTGTAGTTTCTTCTCTTTTTTTTGAGTTTTGTCTTTGAATTTTTGTTGGACTGTACGGCTCCGAACTTGGGGGTTTACCGTGCTAGGTGTAATAGTTAATTTGGGGGTCGGCACCGAACGGTTTACTACGCCGACTTCCCAGCTTAGGATCTTTGGCAACAATTGTCTTTATTTTCAAAGTTTGAATGAATGCACGGCTTTTTTTTTTTTGGGTAACTTAGCTTGAAATTAAAAGAGGTTAAGCGAATGTACAGCCTACAAGGGGCATACCCCAGGAGGAAAAGAAAAGAAAAACAAATAAGAGTGACAAAAGTGCGGTAAATCATGCACAACCCGCATGGAGAGTAGGATAAAGTAGATACATAACAAAATGCTATGTGTACTGAAATACGTGAAATGTGAAATTGAACTAGTACCTGGCACAACCAGCCAGGCTAGGAAATAAAGTAAATAAAGTAGATAGTCATGGTCAACAGTGACCACATGATAACCGGCGCTGAGGAGAGATCCTCCTTCTCCAAGGGTGGGATAAGAAGACCAAGAACCTAGATGCCCACCACCCCGAAGCTAGCATAATACCCACTCAACTGAAGTCTACTACTACAGAGGGACTCGGACCGACAGAGGCTCGAAATGGAGATGTCAGCATCCGACAAGGCTACCCTGCTAAGCACCCTACACACCACGCCCATTCCATCCAGACTACTACATCCTTGCCCAAATCCCCTAGGCTCGCTAACGACTATAAGCGGAATAGGAAGAGGGACCACCAAAAGTAGCCACTCAAACCACAAGTGGACCAAGCTGCTCTTTTCGATCAGTGCAAACCACTAAGTCTAATCAGAAACAGACTACGAAGCTACCCCTTTCAATCAGTGAGAATCCACCAATCTAGTCAATGACAGCTCCGGCAACTACCTTGCTCAATCAGACTCCATCCATAATCTAATCATCGGCACCCACAGCTGCTGCTACTGCGAGACTGCCCCTTAACTAGGAGAATCCAATCTAATCAATAATAGCCACGACCACTAGAATACTACGCAAATCCTCAGAGCTAAAAGCGCAGGCTCAAGGGATATAGAGGGCTCGATGAAGAGCCCGACCCCCGATTTCAGTCCAACAGATGACCGCCTATCGGGGGTTGCAAAACTAACAGTGAACTGGCCCAAAGTCCAGCAACAATATAAATGCAAAAACAGTACATTGCATGACAGAATAGTAAATTTCCCCACTGCTCAGAAAACCTTCCCCACTGCCTGGGCCACCCAGCCGGCTTACCTGCCCGGGCAGGCCTGCCATCGGGCGGCAGCTGCCTGCTGCTGCTGCTGCCCACTGCCTGCTACTGCCTGCTGCTTGGCCCGGGCTAGCTGCGGATGGCTTTCCCAGCGGCTGGACGCAGGTGGACTCGTATCGCCCAGGCTGAAGCTGCTGCCTAGCCTCTGCCCGAGCAAACAGTCACTGGCACTGCTGCCCCCGGCCCGAGCCACTCACGGATGGCCTGCCCGGGCTGAAAATCGGCTGGCTGGCTGGGTATTGCCCAGGCTGTTTGCCCGACTGGCTGGAAGGGAGCTGGGAGGATGTTAGGCTGGCCTCGCCAGGCTAGCTATGGTTGGGCCCCCTGCCCGAGCTGGCTTTGGACCACTTGCCCGGGCTGGACTGACGGCGGCTGTGAGGTGGCTAACTGTGAGTTGGCCGGACCAGTGGCCGGCCGCTGTGGCTAGCCATGGCTGGTAGATCTTAACGGCACCAAGGCTTGGAGTTGTGCCCCACCGCGGCTAAGCCCCATAGCGGCTAAGCCCCACGGCGGCGGGGTTGGGAATGGAGAGAACCCAGGTGTTGGCTGGATCTGAGATGTACCGAGCCAGAGGTGGCTGGATGCTGATGAGGGTCACCACGGCAGAGCTGGTCACCACGGCGGAGCCGGAGCTGGTCACCACGGCGACTGCAGCGCCCTGGCTGTGATTGGCCAGTAATGGCCGTTGTACTTTCAGGTCTGCCCGGTGCAGATCCCAATAAAGGTACCCGCCGGTTCACGGCGGGGTTGAGGTTGGATACCATGCCTATGGCTGTTGAGCCATGGCGACTGGACCAGTGTGAAGTTGGACCGGACCTGATAGAGGCCGGCTAGAGTGAGGTCGACCGAACCAGATCTGGCCGGAGCGGCGGCCCGAGGGCTGCCGGCTATGGAGGGCGGTGGAGGAGAGACGGCCCGAGAGCTGCCGGCAGTGGAGGGCAGTGGAGGAGAGACTCTCTAAGGAGAGAGGATCCCTTGCCCGGATGACTTCCTTGTTGTTGCTGCTGCGGCTGGCCGGAGGTGGCAGCCGGCTGGATTTTGACCGGGCCAAGGGAGCTTTCTCTCTCTAGGCTAGAGAGAGAAGCTCCCAAACGTCCCTCAGAACTTTCATGAATGCATGGCTTCTTTTTGCAACGTCTCTGTTAATGCCGAGCTTGACTGATTGCTTTCATGTCTTCACAAGATTTTGTAGATCTTGCATGTTATGAATGTGTAGTTGTCCGTAGCCCCCACTTTGGTTTGGGTTTGGCAGAATAGTTGAGAATTTTGTATGATGTGAATGGTTAAGTATAAATGTTTCAGCCGAACCTTGACCAAAGTACTAATAGATCGCCGAACATGGATTGTAGTAATCTGGCATGATTCAGCCTTTATCGATTTGAGGAGTGTTAGGTGCCCCCTTGCCAGTGGCTGGGGCTCGGCCAAAGTGTCAGCCCCTGACCATGGTAGAGGAACGTTGAGAGTAGCTGATTGATATGCAATATCAAAGAAAACACTAACTTTATAAACGTAAATACAATAAAACTAAAGACTTAAGCACCAAGAATATGCATTATTGGGTGCTCATCAGTACACTTTTTAGTACTCAACAAGTTAAAATTTTGAACTTCTGTACATACAAGTGCAATCATTAAGAGTACAATCACAAAGAAGGAAGAGGATCAAAAGAACACACAAAAAAATATTATTACACAAGTTTGAGAATACAATGCTAGTGGGTTATTTTTTCTTTTATAGAGAAAGGTGAAGCATAGAATCTAGAAAAGTGAAAGTATACAAGCATAAAGATGCCACATGGCAATACGGAAATATTCCCTACATGGATTACATTGGATATTGTAGACACCCTAATTTGGCCTAACGAGTATTTCAAGTCCCACCTTGGGGACCATCCTGATGATGAATAGGAAAATGTGATTGATGATTGACTTCTCGTAAACCTAAGGACTTTGGTGAGTACTTTTTGCCACTTAGAGGACCCAATCGAGAGCCAAATAGCCTTTTAGACAGGAATACAGCATTCTAGGAAAATACATCTGTTGGCCGCAAGATCAATCTCACGGCCCTTACTTCTTTCTTTCACCTGTGGAATATGGTGTTTGAAAATCTCTCAGAGAGATCGTTTCCTCGCCCGCGAGATGCATTCCTCGGCGATCTGGCGACCATCAGATCTATTTTCGTATTGTTCTGGAATGTTCTGTCTTCGTTTGATCTGAGCCCAACCCTAGCAGCCACAAAGCGAGACTTTGGGGCTACGTAAAGAGTTTCCATGCAGAGTTCTTATTGCCCTATACTTTCGATCTGAACCATGCATTCCTATTGGCAGGAGTGATGTCATCCAATGCCTATAAATACCTCAGCATTAGGGTTCCAAAATACATGTTCAATATCCCATTACAAGAACTAATAACTCTACAAAAATCATCTCTCATACTCTCTCTACAAAAGCCCTAAACCCCCGTCTGCAATCGTGATTTGAGCAATCAAACCCTGAAGTATAAACCCTAATCCTAGGGTTCAAGAAGCAAGCCAGTCAATCACTCTCAATCCAAAGCAATTGTGCACTGAGAGATCAAGGTGGTGAGGCCTAGGGGCCTATGGTTTAATCTATTTCCCTTTCATGTATTTTATTTTATTTTATTTTTTTTGGGTAACTTAGCTTGAAATTAACAAAGGTTAAGCGAATGTACAGCCTACAAGGGGCATACCCCAGGAGGAAAAGAAAGGGAAAAAAAAAACAAGAATGTCAAAAGTGCGGTAAACCATGCACAACCCGCATGGAGAGTAAGATAAAGTAAATACATAACAAAATGCCATGTGTACTGAGATATATGAAATTGAACTACTATCTGGCACAACCCGCCAGGCTAGGAAATAAAGCAAATAAAGTAAATAGAGTAGATAGTCATGGCCAACAATGACCACATGATAACCAACGCTGAGGAGAGCAGCTACAAAGCAATACGACTTCTAGGCAGTCTGAATGGCTACTACAGAGGAACAAGGCATCAAGAGGTTCGAACCAGAGTTGACGGCATCCGACAAGGCCCCCTGCTAAGAACCCTGCTCACCACGCCCAATCCTTCCGGCCTAATAGTCCCTCATCCAAGCCTAAGTCTCGCCAAAACCGCCTACTGAAACCAACTACCCGGTCTCCTCCTCCTCCAAGGCTAGGTTAAGAAAACCAAGAACCTAGTACTTCCATCAACCCCAAAGCTAGTATAATACCCACTCAACAGAAGTCAACTACTACAGAGGGACTCGGACTGAGAGAGGCTCGAACTGGAGATGTCGGCATCCGACAAGGCTACCCTGCTAAGTACCCTGCACACCACGCCCATTCCATCCAGACTACTACAACCACGCCCAAATCCCCTAGGCTCGCTAACGACTATAAGCGGAACAGAAGGAGGATCCACAAGAAGTGGCCACTCAAACCTCAAGTGGACCAAGCTGCTCCTTTCGATCAGTGCAAGCCACCAATCTAATCAGTAACAGACTGCGAAGCTACCCCTTTCGATCAGTGAACAACCACCAATCTAATCAATGACAGCTCCGGCAACTACCTCGCTCAATCAGAATCCATCCACCAATCTAATCAGTGGCACCCACAGCTGCTGCTACTGCGACCTACCCTTTTCAATCAGAACAGATTCTAATCTAATCAACGATAGCCACGACCACAAGAATACTACACACAATCTCGGGGCTAAAAGCACAGGATCTAGGGATATAAAAGACTCGACAAAAAGCCCGATAAACTATAACTGGGCTCAACAAAGAGCCCGATAAACTGGGCATGAAGGCATCCCATGCGTACTGATCTGCACATATACAGTTGTAAATCTGAATATAATATATTTGCTTTTGTACTCATTTGAAAAGAGACCTAAAAAGTCCATTTTCCAATTGCAAAGTGTTGCAAATAGTGGGCCTAGGACTTCACCATTTCAGAGGCAGAACCTAGTCCACGTAATTTACCAAAACCGAAACTAGAAACCGGGATCAGCACATGGTTCCGTCAGAAGTGGTTTTGAATGCCCAATCTCATAGATTTCATGTGAAAATCACTCTCCTCCTTCCCAAATGAGGAGCCGGATTCAGGCACATCATATGTAGAAAACTTGGCAAGACCACCAGATAAATCTGAATCTATCAAAATAATAGAGTCAAGCTGAAATACCTCCAAGATAAAACTAGATGGGTCTCAAACCGCTGCAAATCGGAGGGTGTGAAGATAATCTCCATCGCTGGCTAAAGTTTACCCACGCATCATACAGTAGCCGAGCTCTGAATTTCCTCTCCATGACTCACCGGCAGCATCTGAAATTAGATTGCCCTGATTTGAAACTTGCAATTGACCTTCAAACTTAACATACACGGCCCATCGGGTTTGGTGTAGAGGCTTGAAAGATCAGATTGTAGGTAGATGAACGAAAATGTGAAAATATACAGATTATGAGTTGGTGGCTGTATGCAGTTGAGATAATATGTTAAAAATGGAGACTAGGAAATGGTTTTGGACTGATCCGAGCCTGATTCCCTCAAGGACAGCCCCATTACAAGTTATGATCAGAGCGTGAATTACCTCTATATCGGATTAAGGGTGGAATTTGACAGGGGGAGTGCATTCTCTCTCTAGAATGTAGAGAGAGAAGCTGTAACACCCCCAATTTTCGGGTACGTTAAAAGGACAATTTTATTGAATTTCTAAATAGAGTCTGGCTCGTTATTACATCAAATTTCCATCAGAGTGCCTTCAGTACATAAGGGAAGGAAAATCTAGGGTTCCTATCTACGGCTCCGCTTGCTCCTCCATCCTAGCCAGCTCCTCGGCTCCAAAAGCCTCCAAAGTATACAGCTCTCCCTGTTCATCTATCAGGTCTGACACATTATACCAGCGTCGCCACCGATATAATATGTCAGGGTCACCAAAGGCAACACCGTGAGCTACAAAAGCTCAGCAGGATAATCCCATACCCGCTAACCCGTAACTTACAAACAATAGATCATATAGGTAACGATTCTCAAATAGAACATGTCCCTCACTTGTTAACCCATAATTTAAAGCAATAGGACATAGAAGTAGCATACTATCTCATGTAAAATAACACATGCATAAACAATAAGAAATTTGCAATGACACATTCACTATTCATCTATCGTTGGTGTCCGTGACTTTTCTGAATTTCTCCTACGCGACTCATCGTAGACCGTGTCACCATTTCACCATTCATTTCCTAATCAACATTTCAAAAACAAATCTGTTTTTAACACACCCACACCACACAATGGGCAAGTCCGGCCACATTGTGATTTTCAAAACACACACCCAACCTCGGTTCCGCCGTTCCGGGTTCCCGAGTATCCTCACAATGGTTCCGCCGCACCGGGTTCCCATTGGCACACATTAGCATTGGCTCCTCTCCACGGATAACCAAGCCACACACCCAACCTCGGTTCCGCTGTTCTGGCTTCCCGAGTATCCTCACAATGGTTCCGCCGCACCAGGTTCCCATTGGCACACAATCATATTTCAAATCTTTTTCTCCTTTTCAAAACACACACGACTCACATAATGACTCCCACATTGGTCATTATGTAGTTTCAAAAATATTTTACCAAGTCAGTGCCCTTAAACACACCCTAGGTGTCCTGTTTCTAATTTTTTCGATTTCTGTGTCTCGTTCTCATGCATAGACTCCGCGGTGAGACTTTTCACATAAGTAAACATAAATCATTCATTTAAATCTTGAAACTAAACTAGCAAGATCATCCAACTCTATTTTATTTAGCATGCTCAATTTAATCATACTCGAACATTTAACACACAAACTAAAGCATAGTGCCACATGGACGGACACCTTTGGAGTGGTAAACCACTTATGCTTTATCAACAACAAGTAGTCAAGCAATCATACAACAAGCTCATCACCATCCTTATGATTGAAACTAAACGATAAATTCTTACTTAAAGTCGTTCTTTCTTTCTTCGAAGGAAGTTCAAAAGAGCATATGTTTATTGAGGGTAAGGTTCATTAATCGACATGCATTTGGAAAATAAGTAAAGTATCATCAAGCGGATAAGGGTAATTCTACGTTTCAAAAGTATATACATTTATATTTAAGGAAAGTAGATATACCATTATCTATGCTTAATCAATTCAAGTTTCTGCACTTAGAGTTTAGAAGGTAAGATCTATCCAATAATTTCTTAGGAATAGTAAACATAAAAAAAAAAGAATCTATGTATGCTTAGGAATAACGGGGACGAAGAATCCTACCTTGATCCGAAACTAGTTGGGGCCGAAATAAGCTCTTTGAAAAATTCTACAGACGGTGAAACTCCAAATTCGGACCCAACTTTGGATGGCAGTAACTCGGTCAATATTTGGCCGAATAAGGTCGTTCTTGAGTCTAAATCGAAGCTCTAGAAGTGCTCTACAACTTTTGTGAAGGAAGTTGATCCTAGAAACCACTTTAGGTAGGAGAAATATGGTGATAAAGGGATGGACAGTTTGCTGTCTGGAATCTGGAAATCCGAATTTTTACTGAACTTCGGATGTCGATATCTTTGTCGTTTCTTGCCCGATTAGGGTGGTTCTTGGGTCTAATTTGAAGGGCTCGAAGTGCTCTACAACTTTCCCGAAGGAAGTTGGTCCTAAGGACTACTCTAAGCAGGAGCAAAATGCGGATTTGTGAAGGGCAGTAAGCTGCCTGGAAAAACAGGAATGGTTTCTAGAGAGAAGTGAGAGCAAAGGAGTGAGGTGTGAGTTGAATGGCAAGCATGTGGTGCTATTTATAGGTAAAACCTTGGCTCTCTCTCCTCCCTCTTGGCCGGCCTCTCTCTCCCTCTTTGTCCAATGGATTTTGTTCCAATGGCTTGTCATTTCAAGCATGCAAGCATGCCATGGCTTTGTCATGACTAACTTCCTAGGCTTAAGGCTAAGAACCTAGGTTATTATGGAGGGGTTTTGGTTTAGTCTTGTCTAGGAAAAGTTTGCTTGCAAGAAAGAAGAACATAATTGGCTAGGATCATGCTTAAAGTTAGCTAGGAAATGGGTTGGCAATGGTAAATAGGCTTAAGGCTAAACATGTAGCTTGTTGGAGTGTTCAATTCTCAAGCACACAAGCACACTCTCTCTCCCCTCTCATGGCCGGCTCCTCCCTTTCCCTTTTTCTCCCATTTTTTTTTGTTCCATTGTATAGTCACATCTTGTCTCCAAGCATGCCAAAGTCTACCCTAACTTGTCATTGCTATTTTTAGACATAAGGCTATATAATTATGAAGGTTTAGGTCTAGTCTTGTCCATAAGTGTGCCTAATAATTATCACCCAATGGATAATATTTTTCCTAGCAATTATTGACCAAAGGATAAGAAAAAATAAAGAAGGGCTTTCAAGTGTGAACTTATTGACCAAAGGTTAAGAATTTCCTAGGAAATCTTTATCCAAGTATATAGGTATATTTACTTATAAATAAGCTTAAAGAAAATCTAGGAAAGTAACTCTAAAATAATTAGGCTTAAGGCTAACTGTAGGTTTGCATGCATGGCATGACAAATGTTGCTTCTTTTGGAAGCAAAGCAATGACTTGTCTAGTCAATTTTTGTCATTGGCTTGACTAGTTTCTATTGACCAAGGGGTAAAAATTTTCCTAACATTTATTAACTCAAAGGTTAAAGGAATAAGAAAGGTGGCATGGCTTGAATGACTAGTCAAGGGATATAATTATTAATCCTAATGGCCTAAGGTAGGTCATGATTAAGGTCTAAGATTTCAAAAGGTAATCTTATGGGCCAATGGTTAATAATTTCCTAGAAAGTAAACCTAGATTTATTTAGGCATGCTTAAGTACTAACTAGTCTTATTAAGCCTAAAAAAAATTGACATGGCTAAGGCTATTGACCAAGGGTTACAATTTTCCTAGGAAACTTTTATCCAAGGTATATAAGTATATTTACTTATAAATAAGCTTAAAGAAAATTTAGGAAAGTGACTTTGTTGGGCAATCTAGGGTTAAGGCTAGGGTTTTTAGACTTGCATGCATGGAAGGCTATGTCTTACCTCTTTTTGAAGCAACATAATGGCCTCCTATTGTTCAAGTACCTAAATGGCTAGTCTTACCAAGTCTAAGCCCTTATTAGCAAGACTAAATTCTATTGTCCAAAGGGTAAGATTTTCCCTAGCAATTATTAACCAAAGGTTAAGGAGAAAATGCCACATAAGGCTTTGAATTGACATAACATAAGGTCAAATGATTATTTCTATTGGTCTATTGGTTTAATTAGGCTTAGGAGGGTTCACAAGGTTCAAAGGTGGTCCAAAAGGTCCACTTAAGGTTAGGGAAATGTAACTAGGTGAATTGGTAGTTAGGGTTTGCTAACTAATCGGTTGAAAACTAATTCTACATGCCATGTAGGATTTCTAGCCAAGAAATAAATTTTAAGACTTTATTTCAAATACAAGGAAAATATACAAGTGCTTTTGTAAGCATACTTGTCTTTAGAAAATGACTATATTGTCCGAAGCAAAAATTTTTATAAGTCTCAAATCCAATTATGACGGATTATTAGGAATTAAAAGGAATTTAAAAAGCAAATCCAAGTAATCAAAATAAAATTCAAATATTTAACGAAATTTTTATTTACCAAAAATCAGGGTCGTTACAGGACCACACAGCCTTATAAAGATATGTTAGAATGGCAAGAAAAAGTGAAGCCCTATTAAACTGCTCGTTTTTCTGGTGTGAGGAAGAACATCGGCTGGGACATCGTTCCTGCGGCCGGTATATTAATCCAGTGGGATCCCATGGCCGTGACATCCATTCACCGGTCGTAAAATCTATTTGCTGGAACAGCCTACTGTTTTCGTTTATTTTGATGCATGTGGTTTATTACTTGTTCTGGCTCTCTTTATAAACTTTTTAAAGGTTTAGTGACCAGTTTATTTGTAGGATTAAATAAAGCAAACAATAGTTATATGTTGAATGATTATGGGCCAGTCTCCCGACTGGGCGAAGAGGGGTGTCCAACACCTTCCTCTTATCGTACTTTTAGCTCCCGTACTCGAAATCTCTACTTGTTTTCTTAGTTTTAATAAATTAAGTAGCGACTCTATTTAGTAGAAATTTGTTATCGTGTAAAGATATTCCTAGCTATGGGAATATCCATGATTTCAATAGTTGGTGAGGAAATAAGTATAGAGGATATCTGTAGGGCGATGCCCCTTCGGAAAGGTGTCTACAGATATATTCTTTACAGACATATCTTACATTATTACAATGGACAAACAACTTTACCATTCCTACAAAAAAGAAATGACTTAAAGTAAAGCAACAATTATCCTTGCCACTTTACTTTATCTTTATTTCACTTCACACTTATTGCACACCACACTCTAAGCTGTAGAGTAACAATTGACACTAATCTGAGTAGTATTGGGAATCATTCGAGTCATACTTTCGGAGACAAATTCGGTAGATTGGGTGATCTCGGTCTCTATCATCCATTTCCCACTATTCATAAAGTTCCTCCAAAATATATAAAAGATATCAAATATTCTGACGCCACTCTTTTGGATATTCCTCATTAAATGTTCAATTTGAAGCTTAAGTTTTTTTTTTTTGGGTAAAATAGCTTGAAATAAAAAGAGGATAAGCGAATTTACAGCTTACAAGGGGCATACCCCAGGAGGAAAAGAAAAGAAAGAAAATAAAAGATTGAGAAAATGACCTAAGCCAAGTGGCTACATTGAGCATCGTTTACGATTACAATGAAAAGGGATGTAAATCACATGTTTCACTACCATCTATTACCATCTGAGACAATACGAAGTCTCAGCCGCACAGCTTGATAGCAGAGCAACAGCTGCTGGACAGAACACAATCTGCCCCCAATCTTTGATCTGTTCTTCACATATGCTGAAGCTTGATATAATCTGAATCACTTGAATCAGAGCAGCAACAGCAGTACAGTACATGGTAGCAGCAGCCACGCTCCAAGGGACAACCCCCCGAGGATAGGTAAAACCAAAAGCTTGACTATTAAACCTACTCAATCTAGAAGGCAGGACTGAACACAAGTCCAAAACAGCAATTACAATGTAAAACCAAGCAACTAATAGCTTGTTACCATATCAGAACATAACAGCTAGCTGGTATCACTAGCAGCCATAGCAGACAGCAGACTTCAATCCTAACAGCCATAAAACTGAACAGCAGCATCAGAAAAACAAAGCTAGCAAATCCTGCTATAGATGCAATCTTCAATCTAGTAGCAGTCAAGGGTCTCCAGCACAACTAGCAACAGCAGGACAGAAATGACAACTGTAGTAGAATCCTAGTAAGAACAAATCTACAGCAGAATCCTAGTAAGTATGCAACATGCAGAGGACGTCCCCCTTTGCGAAGGGAGATCCCAATGACATCCCCAGTTGGTTAGGCATAAATAATAGCAAAAAGCACCAAAACAGGACTGCCCTGCTATAGTAGAAAATGTGTTTTAAATGTACAAATAAGGACAGTCCTATCAGTCAGCAACTACTAACAGAAATATGGACAGTCATGTGGACTAACAACAAGCTGGACAGCTCAATAGCTACAGCAGCTAGCCTATCCTAAAGCTAGCTGGAAATGTACAAAAACTGGACACCAACATCTATACAACTGAACTATAACTTGGCATAGTACAACTGTGGGCAGCATGCCCTGGAAATTCCGGTTTCCAAAATGCAAGGGCCCGGATCGAGGGAGCGCGAGCGCAGGTGGCAAGCGCTCAAAAATACAGAGTCGCCACTTGAGTTTTGAAGGTCCGACACTCAAGGAACCGTATTTCGAAGCACCTGCCGCGCTTTATTTGAAAAAGTGAAGGAAACCAGTCCGTCATAACCATATCTGGGTTCGGGAGCCAGGTTACGAGAGGGGAAGGGTTTTATGGCACCCCTCTCGCCCAATCCGGAGATCGGTCTCTACTTAGGCATTTTTATGAAAACCTTTGTGATTCTTCCTCTTTTAATTGATTTTAGCCAATTAGGGCGGGGGAACAGTTAATCGGGGATTAAAACTGTAACAATTTGCAGGATGTGATCAAATAATGACATGGATGAGTAGCATGATGAATAATAAACGGAATGATATTGAAACAGCGATCAGATGCCAAAACTAGGCTCGGGGTAGATTTGCCCTGCACGATGACCAACTTGCATGCCTGAACAGATCTGCATGCAAGTCAATCATCGCGCGAGACGCACTGACTCTCGCGCGAGTGTTGTCATCTCACCACAGTCCCAAAATCATCTCCTTCTGGGCTCTGGAAGGACCAGTGCACACCCAGGAAGCAAACCAAGCAGTGTATTGGAAGACTAAAATGCTAATTATTACACAATACTCCAAGCAGGAGCGAAATAAGATGAAACACAACCCCTAAACGGTGGGGGTATCAAAACAGAGGCCAAGGGCCAAGTTGCCCATGCAAGGGCCATTCATGGAAATCAGAGAGTCGCGCGACAGAGAGTAAACCTCGCGCGACACTCCCGACTGACTTCCAGGAATTGCTTTACATGCTTGGGGTCCTGAGACAGATTCAGGGGATCCCAAGGGCATTCCAAACTGTTTAAAGCAAATAAACTAGCTACTGTATTTGTTTTGCATGCATCACAGTGATCTAAAAATCAAAGTAAAGTACATCAGGCATGAAAATACTACAAAACAGAAAAGGGGTAGCTTCCCTTCCCCACGAGGTCCATTCTCTTGCTGACACGAGTGTCGCGCGAGTAAAGGGGACCATCGTGCGAGGGTGTGGCTGCCACGAATTCTTGTAACTTTGCTGGCTTTAGAACCAGGACATGGTATTGATTACCAGCCTTGGTCCTGTCAGCCCCCCTCAGGGATCAAAACAGAAACAGCTTGAACATTATACCTTTGCTTGGAAAGGGTTTGGGAGTAGATTGGATTGATTGGTGTGATCTTGCTACCAAGAGTGTATGAACACCCTGAGTTCAGAGACTTAGAAAATGGTTTGAGGGTTAGTAACTTTGTGCTAGCTAGTGTAGAGCTTGTGAAATGACTAATGAATCTCTTAAGCAATTTTTGGAACCCTTTACATGGAAGACCAATGGGGGTATTTATAGGGGGAATGTAAGGCTTAGTTAGGGGCCAAACAAGACTTTAGGACCAGCCACCAAGGCTGGTCACAACTTGGTTGTGAGGCTAGCCAACAAGGTGAGAGAGTGGTTAGGGGATTACATGGGGTTATAACCTGCCAGCACGCCGTTCAGCTGAGGAGAACGGGGTTCCAGCCCATGGGAACCCATGTGCCAAGCAATCATCACAAGTCCAGCTGGATTCTGTGATAGGGACAGGAGGGAACCATCGCGCGAGTGTTCGGAAGTGTCGCGCGAGGGTCAAAAAGTCAACAGTTTGACTTTGACTACACGTGGCAAGCTAAGTGTCGCACGAGGGACAGAAAGGCTCGCGCGAGGGTCAACTCTGGTTTTAGGGGTTTGACTGAAGGTTCAGAAGGGTTCAAAGGGGTTCGAGTAGGGTTCTAAGCGTTCCAAGCCTAATCCATTCCCGATCCAAGCTCTGTTTGATCCGATTTCATCATCGGGGAAACAAGAAAATCGTAAAATAAAGTAAAACGATTGGGAGACCCAGATTGGGGTGTCTACAGTAGTCCCTCTTTGACGGCACGCGGAGCACCATTGACTGGTACGGGTAACGTCAAAGATTTCTAGACACCCACCAAATTCGCCCAAAAGCCGATTAAATGGAAAATGCAGACGAGTATATAAAAATACCGTGCACCAAGGGGAGAGATTGGAAATCGGACGGATAGATCGTCGCTGATTTGATTGATCGGACAGATAGATCGTCGCTGATTTGATTGATCGAACGGATAGATCGTCGCTGATTGATGATCGGACGGATAGATCGTCGCTGCAGATGTTGACGGGACCGGCCGTCGTTGATGGGGATCAAGCTATCCTCGGCACAAAGTATTCCAACAAACACGGGTAGGTCGTGTCAGGCAGGTTGAATTCCATCTGTAGGAAATCAGAGCTAATCTCCTTATCAAAGACCATCCGAGACAGAGCAATAAGCCTACTGGAAGATGCGCTTACGGCTAGACTGAGGGTGATTGTCGTTCGGGAAGGGCCAAGGATGACTCTCCTGGGGAACAATCAGTTGCGGATGAACGGACCATCGAACGATGTTCTGGTCGTTGTTTGTGGAATTGACAGGACCGGCTGTCGTTGAAAGCGGACGGGGAGATCATTGTGCTGAGTGATCAAGCCGTTGGGGGAATTGACAGGATCAGCTGTCGTTGAAAGCGGACGGGGAGATCATTGTGCTGAGTGATCAAGCCGTTGGGGGAATTAACAGGATCAGCTGTTGTTGAAAGCGGACGGGGAGATCATTGTGCTGAGTGATCAAGCCGTTGGAGAATTGACATGATCAGCTGTATAAATGATCAAACCGTTGAAGCCTGGATGGGAGGATCAGCAGTATAAATGATCAAACCGTTGAAGCCTGGATGGGAGGATCCGAAGTATAAATGATCAAACCGTTGAAGCCTGGATGGGAGGATCAGCAGTATAAATGATCAAACCGTTGAAGCCTGGATGGGAGGATCAGCAGTATAAATGACCAAACCGTTGAAGCCTGGATAGGAGGATCAGCAGTATAAATGATCAAACCGTCGAGGTTGGACAGGACCGGCTGTCGTTGATAGAGACGGCGGATCACTATAAAAAGTGATCGAGCCATTGAGGTTGGACAGGACCGGCTGTCGTTGATTGAGACGACGGATCGCTATAAAAAGTGATCGAGCCATTGAGGTTGGACAGGACCGGCTGTCGTTGATAGAGACGGCGGATCGCTATAAAAAGTGATCGAGCCATTGAGGTTGGACAGGACCGGCTGTCGTTGATAGAGACGGCGGATCACTATAAAAAGTGACCGAGCCATTGGAAATTGGACAGAACCGGCTGTCGTTGACGGAGACGGCGGATCGCTATAAAAAGTGACCGAGCCATTGAGGTTGTACAGAACCGGTCGTTGATTGAGACGGCGGATCGCTATAAAAAGTGATCGAGCCATTGAGGTTGGACAGAACCGGCTGTCGTTGATAGAGACGGCGGATCACTATAAAAAGTGACCGAGCCATTGAGGTTGGACAGGACCGGCTGTCGTTGATAGAGACGGCGGATCACTATAAAAAGTGACCGAGCCATTGGAAATTGGACAGAACCGGCTGTCGTTGACGGAGACGGCGGATCGCTATAAAAAGTGACCGAGCCATTGAGGTTGGACAGGACCGGCTGTCGTTGATTGAGACGGCGGATCGCTATAAAAAGTGATCGAGCCATTGAGGTTGGACAGGACCGGCTGTCGTTGATTGAGACGGCGGATCGCTATAAAAACTGATCGAGCCATTGAGGTTGGACAGGACCGGCTGTCGTTGATAGAGACGGCGGATCTCTATAAAAAGTGACCGAGCCATTGAGGTTGGACAGGACCGGCTGTCGTTGATAGAGACGGCGGATCACTATAAAAAGTGACCGAGCCATTGGAAATTGGACAGAACCGGCTGTCGTTGTGTTGATCCAAGTAGCACAAACAGTGGATAACATGGATAGAAGCAAGGCGGACTGCAGTTGGGGAGAAATTGGTGACAACTGCTGGGCTGTTTACTTGCTGCCTTCAATACCGAGCAGGCTTGCTTTGTCGCTTGATGGATTTTTCCTGCATTCAACATTTGATATACACACAATATGCAATGATATGTATAACATATTGAAAATGCAGATGCAAGCTTAGGGCGGCTCCTAGGAGGACAACGACGCCTAAGGACTACCACTGAGCCTTATTACTGAACTGTCTGCTTCTGAGACGCGCACCCAGATAGAAAGACGCTGAACGAGCTGGCGTGCCCCAATTGACGTTTGAGCAATGGAATTGGGCCTGCGTGCCCTTTCTTTGATGCTTCGGCAGGTGTGCCCCAGAGATGCTTTGCTTGGTCTTGGGCTGACGTGCCCTTTCTGCTTTACAAGATTCCACTGCTTGCGGATTACAGATACTAGGGTAGCAATGTAACAATTGCATTTTCCAGTTTATTGACTCTCTTTTGCAAGTATTGAAGAGAATGCAAAAACTAACCACTAATATCTAATTTGCATTGACAAGTGCTTTGAATCGACACACAGACGCGCGCACATATGTACAGACTCACCTAGCTCGAACGAAAAAAAGAGACAGAGCCCCAGGGTACAATGCGAACCCTCAGACACACGGAACACAATGAAATTTTGGGCATTAATGTGCCAAAACTCACAATATTCCTGAATAGGTGAAACTGACACTTATGAAAAGTAGAAAAGGTACAAAGACCTGTACAAACAAAATCAAGAAAAACACCCCGACATGACAGTTGAAAAACTGGAAAAATGTCGCAAAGACGGACATAAGACGCAGATTATGACACGTATAGGCCCGGACTGAAACCGACACCCCCGTGCAGTCACATTAAGTCCATATGACTTGCATGGTATGACAAGACTTGGCAAAAGCCCCTGGAATGACATTCGAGGGTAGTAGCCAACTGCTACTGCCTGCTGCAAGAAGCGTACGCAGGTTTGAGACCAACGCGCATCACTCGAACAAACGCGCTGCGGTAGCTTACACCAGACTTCGCTGAACTTAGAATAAACTGTGAGCCTGTTAAGGCCTCGCCAGCATTTCGTTCTGTTTTTGATGCTTCAATTATTTTTAAGACTTATGCTCAGCCTGTAAATTGAAGAAGCAGTTTGGTAATAAAATTGAAAGACGAAGGTTTTCCCCCTTTTGGTTCCTCCAATGAAGCTTGTCTTGATCTTCGATCCTCTTCGACCTTTGAGGTGTACCAAAATGTCAACCATGGATCCAATTGATAGATTGTGACCGAGTCTCGAAGAGAGACTGCCTACGTATCCCAAGCTAGGGAATCAGGTCAAAACGTAGTTCAGGCTACGGTTCGACAGAGTATGACCCAGTCTCAACGAGAGACTGCCTACGTATCCCAAGCTAGGGAATCAGGTCAAAACGTAGTTCAGGCTAAGGTTCGCTCGTGTATTTTGGCTCCCCTTTTGCGCTCTAAATTTTGCCTAGGACTGCCTCTGCAGGTTTCCAGCCTAGCGAGCTTTGATTGAATGCCTATTTATTTTTGCCTAAACTGCCCCCTTGGGTTTTCAGTCTAGCAGGCTTGCTCTAATTTTTGCTTGGGACCGCCCACCCTTGTGGTTTTCGGCCCAACGAGCTTCTCTCAAGGGTAGTAACGTTTAAGTTGATCTAGGTTGACCAGAGTGTTGAACTCGTTGCCGTCCAGATCGATGAGCTGAGCTGCTCCACCCGAGAGGATGGTCTTGATAATGTAAGGTCCCGCGCGTTTTGGGCGGAACTTGCCACGTAGATCGAAGATGGGAGCCCGGATTTCCTTCGTAACCATGTCCCCTTCAGCCAAGTCACGAGACTTCACTTTCTTGTTGAATGCCCGAGCAATCCTGCGCTGATATCCCTGAACATGATACAAGGCACGGAGCCTTCTTTCGTCAAAGAGCATGAGTTCGACAAACCTCCCGCTAAGCCATTCAGACTCCGCGAGTTCACATTCAGCCATGATCCTCAAAGTTGGTACCTCCAGCTCGATGGGAAGGACAGCTTCCATCCCGTAAACCAGGGAAAAAGGGGTTGCCCCCGTGGATGTTCGAATTGACGTGCGGTACCCCCAAAGAGCTAGAGGCAGCTGCTCGTGCCAGTCCCTGGCGGACTCTGCGGATTTCTTGATGATAGTCTCGATGTTCTTGTTGGCCGCTTCAACCGCCCCATTCGTTTGAGGGCGATAGACCGTTGAGTGATGAACCTGGATCTGGAATTCTTCGAAAAGCTCCAATACCCTGCCTTTGAAATGGACCCCGTTGTCAGAAACAAACGCCTGCGGAACCCCATACCGATAGATGATGTTCTTTCGGATAAACTGAGCAACCTGAACCGCCGTCAGGGTCTTGTAAGATTCGGCCTCGACCCACTTGGTGAAGTAATCTATTGCCACCAAAATGAACCGATGCCCATTCGAAGCAGAAGGCCTGATCATACCGATAACGTCGATACCCCAAACAGAAAAGGGCCAAGGCGATGTCATGCCAAATAGTTTAGAAGGAGGGACATGCATGAGATTGGCATGGATTTGACACCTATGGCAGCGGCGAACATAATCCACACACTGGGACTCCATGGTAGACCAAAAGTATCCATGTCGTAAGATTTTCCTGGCAAGCATGACCCCGCTCATGTGAGGGCCACAAGTTCCTCCATGATTTTGATGGCCTCAGCGCCGTTGACACAGAGCTTATGCATTCCGCAGTGAGATCTCCGATACAGTCTCCCGCCACAGATAATGTACTGAGCGGCCATTCTTCGGAGCGCCGCTCAATCCTTTTTGGTAGCGTCGGTCGGAAACTGACCACTTTCGACGAAGTTCCAGATATCGTGATACCAGGGTAGGCCGTCATCGACATCATCGACGGCGTTGATGTATTGATAAGCAGGCAAGTCCCGCTGTTCGATTAGAATAGGACGAAGCTTGATACCAATCGGAAGCTCGATCATGGAAGCCAGAGTTGCTAGAGCATCGGCGAATTGGTTCTTCATCCGAGGGATGTGCGTGAACGTGACCTTGTTGAAACGAGGAGTGAGGTCCTCCAAGTCTTGGTGATAAGGTTTCAATCTGTCTTCCCGAACTTTCCAGTCTCCGTTAGCCTGAGAAACGACAAGGTTGGAGTCACCAATAACCTCAAGTTTTTCAACACTGAGCGTAAGAGCAGCTTCCATGCCAACAATGCAGGCCTCATATTCAGCTTGGTTGTTCGTGACATCGAAATTGAGTTTGAATGCAAGCGGAATATGAGCACCATCGGGGGTTATAAGCAAAACTCCAATCCCGTATCCCTTCTGATTGGCTGCCCCATCAAAGTAAAGAGTCCAGGTGTCTTCGACAACTGCCATCACTCCTTCATCCGGAAACGTAAAATCTGAGTCCTCTGGCCCCTCAACGGGATGATCAGCCAGAAATTCGGCGACCGCGCGCCCTTTGACAGATTTCCTAGTGACATATTCGAGGTCGAACTCTGCGAGCAACAGCAACCAACGTGCTAACTTACCTGTAAGCGCAGGTTTCTCAAACAGATACTTGAGAGGATCCATTCGAGAAATCAACTTCACTGGGTAAGCCAGCATGTAGTGTCTTAATTTCTTGGATGCCCAAACAAGAGCCCAACACGTCTTTTCGAGGGCAGTGTAGCGTTCTTCAGCGCCAACCATCTTCTTACTTAGGTAGTAAATGGCCTTTTCGACTCCCTTTTCTCCCTCTTGAGCCAGCAAACACCCCATAGACGAAGGATTCACGGACAAGTAAAGTATTAAAGGTCTCCCTGGCACCGGCGGCATTAAAACCGGAGGGTTCTGCAGATAGGTTTGAATGGAGGTGAAAGCCGCCTGGCACTTGTCTGTCCAAACGAATGGGGTATTCTTCTTCAATAGACGGAACATCGGCTCGCAAGTTAATGTTAACTTAGCGATGAATCTGCTGATGAACTGTACCTTTCCCAAAAAGCTTCGCACTCCCTTTTCAGAATCTGGTGGCTTCATCTTGAGGACTGCCTTGATTTTGGATGGGTCGACCTCAATTCCACGAGAAGTGATCATGAAACCGAGCATCTTACCCGCTGTAACCCCAAAGGTGCACTTCTGAGGATTTAGACGCATGCGGAACTTTCGTAATCTCTCGAAGAATTTCCTAAGCACAGGAACATGACCTTCTCGAGTTTTGGACTTGGCGATCATATCATCGACGTAGACCTCGACTTCTTTGTGCATCATATCGTGTAGGATAGTGGTAGCAGCTCGCTGATAAGTGGGTCCAGCGTTCTTCAACCCAAAAGGCATGACCAGGTAGCAATAAGTCCCCCATTCAGTGATGAACGTGGTTTTCTCGCGGTCCTCGGGCGCCATGAGAATTTGGTTGTAGCCAGAGAAGCCATCCATGAACGAGAGCAAAGCGTGCCCCGCAGTGTTGTCCACAAGCACATCGATGTGTGGCAAGGGAAAATCGTCTTTGGGGCTTGCTTTGTTCAAGTCCCAAAAATCAACGCAAACTCGAATCTGGCCATTCTTCTTAGGAACGGGGACGATGTTGGCAACCCACGTGGGATACTGAGCGACCATGAGAAAGCCAGCGTCAATCTGCTTGGTAACCTCCTCCTTAATCTTTTGGACCCAATCTGGTCTCATCCGTCGGAGTTTCTGCTTCACAGGCTTGGCATCCGGGAATAAAGGAATGTGATGCTCCACGATCTCGGGATCAATTCCGGGCATATCTCGATGGGACCATGCAAAAACGTCACTGAACTCGGTGAGCAGCTCCTTGAAATCACGATGCTCCTCTGGCGAAAGTGTGGAGCCCACTTGAACCATTCGGGGATCATTTTCATCTTTCAAATTTATAGAAACTATTTCTTCTTTTAATGGCTGAGCATGCCTTTCGTCTTCCCTTTCGATGAAGGCACGGATTTCCTTGGGAATGTCCCCATCGAAATCTATCCCCTCATCGTCAGGGTCGACACAGTTTATATAAAGATCATTGAAATAGTCAGAAGATGCTTCGTTCATTTCACAAGCCCCTGAAGGGTCACCAAGTACAAGAGAGTCAAACTCAAAATAAAAGCTATGACGTGGAGGGCCTAGAGGCACAAACTCCGACTCAGAGCTAGACTTAGAGGACGAGACAGACTCTGACTCAGACTCAGACCCAGACTCAGACGTGTCATCAATGCAAGTTAAGCGTGGCCTGAAAATGCAATTATTCAAAGAGCCCTCGGCTTTCACAATGAGAGAGGTGGGATCCTCGAGGGCGTCGGGCCCGAGCATGAGCACTTCGGCTTCTTCAGCTTCCCCAGCCAAACCCGCTTGGGAGAATTCCCGGAATAGCAGCTCCAGATTTCCCTGATCGATAGATCCCAGCCAGTCAGTCTTGGTCTTCAGCTGATTAAGCTTCCTCTTGAATTCTTCTTTCGCTGGTTCATCATCACTACTTGACCAGGTGTCATTAGCAAAAATCTCAAACCCAGGCAGCAGCTCCCCGGTTTCAGAATGAACGAAGGGCTCAGCCTGCCCGGTGTAAGTGGCACTTCCGACTTCACGTACGAATTTGGGACCGCTGCAGAGGATCCGAGGTTTTCCCATATACTTCCTCCGTTTGGCATCTTTGGTAGAGGCGATATACCCCAAACCAAAGCGGCCCTCGTTGAAAGGAAAAGTAGGGAACTCCGGGACCCCTTGACGGCGAGAGCCTAAACCAATGCCTGGAAAGTGAGACATCCTTCTCATAATGTCCAGCGCGACAGAGCTTATGAGGAAATTCCCGTCCACGTTGATGGCCATCACTATGCCTGAAGTATCGAAAGAGAAACCCCCGAGGTCGACATCTTCTTCACCATGTTGAATCCCCAAAACAGGAGTCCCGTCCTCCTTGAGCGGGCGGATGCCTGAATCCCCGCAGATGGTTAGAGTACCAGTGGGTAGTCCCAGAATAACCTTTTGGTGGAGGGTAGATGGCACAGCCATGATGTCGGACCGATGAAGCCATGGCCTGCCCAACAGAAGATTGAAAGTTGCAGGAATGTCCACGACATGGAACTCCACGTCCATCTCAAAACCCTCAGCATCGAGTTTGAGCTTCAAGATACCCTCGACCACGCGACGGGTGTCGTCGTATGCCTTGACAGCCAGATTGGAAGGTGCCAGATCCTTCTTGGTGAGTCCCAGACGATAAGCGACCCTCAGAGGGCAGACATTGATGGCGGAGCCGTTGTCAATAAGAACAGTCGGGACCCAGAGTCCTCGACACTTGACGGTGATATGCAAGGGGCGATTGTGGTCGACTCCTTCGACCGGCAGATCTTTGTCCGTGAAGATTACCGTATGCTTGGAGGTCGGAGGGAGGATGAGAGACATCATTGCCTCTGGCGTAACGTCGACCTGGACTTCAAGGCGGGATAGGGCATGACACAGCCTCTGACGATGCTCTTTGGATGAACAGATCAGTCCCCAGATAGAAATAGCGGCAGGAATCCGCTCAAGTTGCCGCTGAACCAGATCAGGAACCGGATTGCCAGCTGATACCTTGGGAAAGACACAGGCTCGTTTCTTTGATTAGCAGGATTGGAGGAATTCCCGGCCTGCAGATTAGTAGGCTAAAAAATCCGTCCGCTCCTTGTAACATTGTGGACGCTTCCCAAAGAGGGCACTAGTTGAGGGCTTTCCATCACATCCCAAAGATCAGCGGGGACATCTCCCAGTTTGCGCTTCCCCTTGTCAGTAGTTGGTGCAGAGACGGGCACTTCCATGTCTAAGCCCAGATCTTCAGCCAGATCTTTCATCAGCAAGGAGTCCCAGAAGCCCAAGTCTTTTACAGCAGCCACTTCAGCAACAGGCTCTGGATTTGCAATGAAGGGAACATCCCAGAGACCAGTGTCAGCCAGGGTACGATTGACAGCCCAGACTTCATTCCCAACTTGGACGTCCACTATGTCGTTAACTTCCCACAGATTAGCGGGCGGAGCGCGGTCCGTAACCATGACACTGCAGTCCCTATTGTTGGGGTAAGGCACCTGAGGGCGCAGATTTTCTTCGTCGACAATGTAGGAACAGGGGTCATGGTCAGTGTCGGGGTTAGTATCACAAACCGAATTAAAGACCGAACCAAAGAGGGAAATGTGGTCTCCCAAAGCGCGTGGATCATCCTGGACAAGCTCATTCTCCGCGTAGTGAAGCATGTAGTCCGGCGTGGCATAGCCCTGCAGAGGGTTAGGGTCGACATCCATGGGAGCAAACCAGGTTGGCTCAGGATCCCAACAATATTCCGCTTCGGGAACTGGAGGCTCGACCGGGTCGAATAGCATGTTCAAGGAGAAACCGTCCAAAGGGTCAAGCAAGGCCGCTTCATAACCGGCCAACCAGCCATCATACCAGGCTTGATCGAATGGGACATTTCCGGGCTGTGGAAGAATCCCGACCATTCCAAGGGTGGACCACTCGTTGAGGAGAGGAGCGGCATAGTCCCAATGGTCCGCTATGGCCCAGTCAGTGGCTTGCATGTTATTATCTGAGGGAGGCACCCAAGACTGATAGGGATCAGGAAATGGGCCAGCGACGGTTGCGTACGGGCTGTCAAGCGACGAGGTAGAGTTGATTCGCACAGCAGGGATTGACTGATGGAAGAGGGAGCTGACAGATTCTTCGGAGACAGGTGAAGCAGCTTGTGGAAGCTCCGAAGGTGCATCTGCATCAACAACTTGGCCTTCGACCAATTGTATATAAGAAACCTCGGTGGACGGCTCGAGCGGGAAAGGCACGACGGGCCTGGGTCGATCGGTTGAGGCCATATAGTCAGTGGGGTTAAATATGGTGGAGCTAGGGTTGATAGGAGTGGAGCTGAGAGATATCTGGCTGATGTGGGGTACAGCGTTGTGCTTAGGGAGAGAGTTGGCAATGACGTTGGGTTTTTGAGGTGGTGGAGGAGTCTCCAATGTGCCATCGTCGATGAGATCCTGGATCGCATGACGGAGGCGAAAGCAGGAGTCAGTGAGATGACCCGCTCCTTGATGGTAAGCGCAGTAAAGGTTGGCTTTGAAGCCGGGTGAAGGGTTCTTGGGTAGAGGAGTTGGATCCAGGGGCTTCAGATGCCCTGATTTGACCAACTTTTCCAAGACCGAGGATAGAGGTGCCTCGATGGCGGAAAAGCTGCGGGGTTGGTTCCGAGGTCGGTTGTTCTGCGGATTTTGAACTTGATTGACATCCGCAATGTGATTAGCAGTGCTGGCGGAAGCGGCGTTGGTGCCGGCGGTTGCTGTGTTGGAATAAGTCCCCGTTCCGAACAGTGCATTGGCGTTTCCCGAATAAGCCTGAGGTTTTGTTTTGGGGGCATGCGAGGATTCACCTTTCGGTAGAATTCCGCTCTGCAGAGCATCTTTAATGGCCAGGCCAGAGTCGAAGAAAGTTTCAAAGTTGGCGGATGCCTGAGCTAGAACCAAGTGCCTAGCGTAGTCTGGTTGGAGGTTGAGGGAAATGATACGGAGCTGATCCTTCTCGCTCGGGCGATCGGTCATCTACGCGGCCTTAGCTCTCCATCTTTTGGCAAAGTCTGCAAAGGTCTCCTTAGCCTCCATTTTGGTAGATTCAAGTTCCCGAGTAGTCATTTTCAGCTGGGAGTTGTAATTGTACTGCGAAATAAACGCAGTCCCAATGTCTTCCCAAGTCCTCCTTTTGGCAATGTCGAGTGACAAAAACCAATGGAAAGCAGGACCCGAAAGGGTCTGAGGAAAGAGCTGCGACATGGCCTCTGGCTCAACAGAAAGAAGCTTCATGGCGGCGTGGTAGCTGTAGAGATGAGTCCTGGGGTCACCGCTCCCGTCGAACTTAGCTAAGTCTGGCATTTTGAACTTCTCGGGAAGCTTGGCTTTGGGATACAGGCAAAGGCGATCCAGGTCGATCCCTCCGGCACTGATCTTTTCTGTCTTAGCAATGTATTCCTCCAGTTTGGCCATCTTGTCCATCAGCGCAACCATAACTGGATTCTGAGCTTGACCTTCCGGGTTTGGAGGCAGTCTACCGCCTGCAAGGTTTCCGCGGGTCTGCGAGCTTCCCTCGGGTTCATCACTATGAGACGTCCCGCGTGAAGTGGATCTGGGACCAAGACGGGCTGCTCCTGGTCAGACTCATCGTCCCCACCTTCTTCTTCGAGAGGGGGTGGAAGGCGAGTGTGGATGAGGTCATTCAGGCAAGCAATGTTAGTGTCGGTCTGAGCCGCCCTCTGTTGCATAGCGGTGATACTGTCCTGGAGGTTCATGAGCATGGCCTCCAAGGTAAGGGGTTCTGGTTGTGGTTGTTCCATCGTGACGGGCGTTTCAGAGCCGCTTGAGGTGGATACCGGGGTAGTCGGACGTCCTTCTTGTGAAGCCGGTGGTGAACCTGACTGAGAACTTGACTGAGATTCTGAGTGCTGTGCTGTCGGAGGTGAGTGCAGAGAGTCTTCCGTGATGACTGACTGGGACCGTAACCTGACGAGCCTTTGAACCGGACTTAGATGCAGACGTTCCCAAGCGGGTTTGGCGACTGGCCTCGATACTTTCCTCGGTGGTGCAATGATTCAGATCTTTGCTTGCAAGGGAAAAGGAGGTTTGATAAGGGTCCTGCAGTAACTTTAATCTAAATAAAAGACTAAAGCGGATGCAGCCCACGTCGAGAGTGTCACCCTAGACTCTAGAACCAGAAGACGAGTCTGTCTTACGACGTTTTGGACACTGCTTTTAGGCCCTCAGAATTCTTTTGCAGATGTATCCTTGTTTGGAACAAGCGGTCCTAAAGGATGTCAAAAGGAGTCTAAACCTTTGCCCATTTCGATGTTCGGGGTTTCAAGTTTTTGAAGCCAGAACGACTCGGCATGAATATCATGATGCTATAACCAGGTTGGCGTAGGCAGCACTGTGCCATTAGCCGGGCGGTGTAAGTGACGAGGCACTTGTTACCTTTTGGTGTAAGCATCATGGTATTCTACTCCGTGGTTCTTCGTTTTCTGTTTGAAACCCTAAACAGGTACACGGGCAAGGGTGCAGAAAAGCTTCTGATTTCCTAAAGTCCCACCGTAAAAGGACTTTAAAAGATGATAACGCGCATCACCGAGATGCACGACTCCTCATCGGGCCACAACAATGTCCTACTAAGCCTGAAGACAGACTCGGAGCAGATTGAGAACCTAGGAGCCATCCTAGACATGCTTCTACGCTGAACGAGATGTATGTACAGTTCATGCGATAAGGAAAGCAGTAACACGTAGGCATTTAGAGGGTTAGATGCAAGTAGATCTTAACCTGTGGGTACCTGTCCTAATTTGGAGAGTTCTAATGCTTTGTATATGCAAAAGGCCGGTTTTGGTTCGTAACAGGTTCCTCGGACTAGGGCCACAGATATACCTCCCGTTACCCGCGTTTTTCGCAGAATAACAGTCGAACGGTAGCATGACCCATCATCGTCGAAGGTTGTCGGTCATTCGGGGTCCCCGGGCTCCGGTAAACCGTGCCGGATTGCCAAAACGATCCAACGAGGCTTTTCCCACATCGATGCAAATGAGATGCTAGAATTTGTTTTAAAAGAAGAAGAATCACAGAGTCGTAAAAACGCCTTTTCAAATTTGGCTCACTTTATTTAGTCCATCTTTAGAAGAAATTACGCGAGCGAACAATCGAAAAAGCCCCAGATTAGAATGGCCGGACACGAGGTCCTGTTAAATCACCGTTCCAACCTTCGGCAGCGCGAAGCTCACCGTTTTGACAAGCTTTTAAGGGATTGTTCCCAAGCGTATTAAATCCTAAGTGTGAATTAATATCGGTTCGATTTATCCCCAGCAGAGTCGCCACTGTGGGCCGCATGCCCTGGAAATTCCGGTTTCCAAAATGCAAGGGCCCGGATCGAGGGAGCGCGAGCGCAGGTGGCAAGCGCTAAAAAATACAGAGTCGCCACTTGAGTTTTGAAGGTCCGACACTCAAGGAACCGTATTTCGAAGTACCTGCCGCGCTTTATTTGAAAAAGTGAAGGAAACCAGTCCGTCATAACCATATCTGGGTTCGGGAGCCAGGTTACGAGAGGGGAAGGGTTTTATGGCACCCCTCTCGCCCAATCCGGAGATCGGTCTCTACTTAGGCATTTTTATGAAAACCTTTGTGATTCTTCCTCTTTTAATTGATTTTAGCCAATTAGGGCGGGGGAACAGTTAATCGGGGATTAAAACTGTAACAATTTGCAGGATGTGATCAAATAATGACATGGATGAGTAGCATGATGAATAATAAACGGAATGATATTGAAACAGCGATCAGATGCCAAAACTAGGCTCGGGGCAGATTTGCCCTGCACGATGACCAACTTGCATGCCTGAACAGATCTGCATGCAAGTCAATCATCGCGCGAGACGCACTGACTCTCGCGCGAGTGTTGTCATCTCACCACAGTCCCAAAATCATCCCCTTCTGGGCTCTGGAAGGACCAGTGCACACCCAGGAAGCAAACCAAGCAGTGTATTGGAAGACTGTAAAATGCTACTCCCTCCGTCCCATAATATTTGTCCGGTCCGCAAAACGAGGACTAAAAAATAATGCATTTCTTTCAATAAAAAATTCAAACTTTTTTCATAAATTACAAGAACTCATCGATATCTAATGAATTGTTGAAAAAATTTTGAATTTTTCTTGCAAAAAACATATTATTTTTACGTCCTTGTTTTGCGGACCGGACAAATATTATGGGACGGAGGGAGTAATTATTACACAATACTCCAAGCAGGAGCCAAATAAGATGAAACACAACCCCTAAACAGTGGGGGTATCAAAACAGAGGCCAAGGGCCAAGTTGCCCATGCAAGGGCCATTCATGGAAATCAGAGAACTGTCGCGCGACAGAGAGTAAACCTCGCGCGACACTCCTGACTGGACTTCCAGGAATTGTTTTACATGCTTGGGGTCCTGAGACAGATTCAGGGGATCCCAAGGGCATTCCAAACTGTTTAAAGCAAATAAACTAGCTACTGTATTTTGTTTTTGCATGCATCACAGTGATCTAAAAATCAAAGTAAAGTACATCAGGCATGAAAATACTACAAAACAGAAAAGGGGTAGCTTCCCTTCCCCACGAGGTCCATTCTCTTGCTGACACGAGTGTCGCGCGAGTAAAGGGGACCATCGCGCGAGGGTGTGGCTGCCACGAATTCTTGTAACTTTGCTGGCTTTAGAACCAGGACATGGTATTGATTACCAGCCTTGGTCCTGTCAGCCCCCCTCAGGGATCAAAACAGAAACAGCTTGAACATTATACCTTTGCTTGGAAAGGGTTTGGGAGTAGATTGGATTGATTGGTGTGATCTTGCTACCAAGAGTGTATGAACACCCTGAGTTCAGAGGCTTAGAAAGTGGTTTGAGGGTTAGTAATTTTGTGCTAGCTAGTGTAGAGCTTGTGAAATGACTAATGAATCTCTTAAGCAATTTTTGGAACCCTTTACATGGAAGACCAATTGGGGTATTTATAGGGGGAATGTAAGGCTTAGTTAGGGGCCAAACAAGACTTTAGGACCAGCCACCAAGGCTGGTCACAACTTGGTTGTGAGGCTAGCCAACAAGGTGAGAGAGTGGTTAGGGGATTACATGGGGTTATAACCTGCCAGCACGCCGTTCAGCTGAGGAGAACGGGGTTCCAGCCCATGGGAACCCATGTGCCAAGCAATCATCACAAGTCCAGCTGGATTCTGTGATAGGGACAGGAGGGAACCATCGCGCGAGTGTTCGGAAGTGTCGCGCGAGGGTCAAAAAGTCAACAGTTTGACTTTGACTACACGTGGCAAGCTAAGTGTCGCACGAGGGACAGAAAGGCTCGCGCGAGGGTCAACTCTGGTTTTAGGGGTTTGACTGAAGGTTCAGAAGGGTTCAAAGGGGTTCGAGTAGGGTTCTAAGCGTTCCAAGCCTAATCCATTCTCGATCCAAGCTCTGTTTGATCCGATTTCATCATCGGGGAAACAAGAAAATCGTAAAATAAAGTAAAACGATTGGGAGACCCAGATTGGGGTGTCTACAACAACCATATAGTGCAACCATATACTATCAGCTTAAGAGTGCAAAGCAAACAGCAGCAGCCAAAAAAAAACCAATGCAGCAGCAGAACTCTCCCTCACACACCTTCAGTATCCAGTAGAAACCAAAGTATAAGATAACTACCTGTGTAAGTAGGAGTAATAGCAGACTCACTTTGCTGAATCCCTTTGACTAATTAAAGTTTTGGCAGCTGAGAAGTTCCAGCACAGTGACTGCTGAACCCCACCCTTGCAGACTGACCTCACACTCAACTCACAAGCTCTGAGAACCACATACTTTCCTCACTAACTACTAACAGTCTCGAGAGCTGAGAACCCCTTACTCCCTCCTCTAAACCTCACATAGCTCCCCCACTAAGATTGAACCCCTAGGATTGAAGCTTAAGTTGTTAGAGAGAGGGGCAACTTTATTATTTATATTGCCCCCTCACGTGTAGCCGGGCTCTCCTTTATAAGAGGGCTAAACACGTGTAAATATTTTAACATTAGGTAAGCGGTGAGGTTCAAACACAAGATCTAATGCCTGCTCTGATACCGTGTTGTTTGGTGAGAAAGAGAGTGTAGGGTATTAATAAACCCTCACACACATAATCTGTTCTGTTACTGCTATGGAGCTGCTCTGTAACTGCTTCTATTATTATTTTCCTGTTATGTGGTTGCTGTTCGAATGGGGCATTGGTCATAATGTTTCAATGCTGCTGGTTATTGGCTCTCATGTGAAGCTTTGGTTTCAGCATGATTCGGCTGATTTCCAGTAGTTAGCTTCTGGATGCCCTTTGTTCATCTGCTAGTTATCCCTACCGTTACTGCTGTAGCTTTCTGATGGAATACGGGCTGCTATTAGGCTATGTTACCACGTTTTGCTACTGTGTGGAATTAGCTCTATGTTATCATGTAAGGTGTTTTCCTTCCCTCTTGTAAAATGGACTGCAAACACCGTGCTTCATCTAGCTTCATGTAGCTAGTTGGCGTAGGCAATATTTTGTAATTTTCTTTCATTTTTTCTTTTCTTTTCCTCTTGGAGTATGCCCTTTGTAGGCAGTATATTCGGTTAGCCTTTTTTCAATTTCAAGCTGATTTACCAAAAAAAAAAAAAACTCCTTACAAGCTGACATAGGCATGAAGATTTAACGAGTAAAAATGGCGATTTGGGGTGATTGAGGTGAGCCTGGTGCTTTCATCTGATTCTAACAGTGTTCATGGCCGACGGTACTGTATCTATTGCAGATGGTTTGGGTCTAAAAGCTTTAGACTCTAATGAAGTTTGAAGAAGACAACAGATCTCGGAGCTTTCTAAATCCCCTCAGTTTCGTCCTACCCTAGCAGAGGTTGAAACCCAAAAGTTGAACATCTCAACTGATTTCAAGTCGGAATCCACGCTTCGAAATGTAGTTCATGCTACATCTCCATCTGGGTATGGGGTTTCCAGCCCTAAAACATCAAAGAACCTGAGTCCTTCAAAGAAATTACAGCAGATTTTCGAGGAGGCTTTAGTGAGAGAAGCGAAGGAACGAGCGGCCAATCTCCTTGACATTAATGCCAAGCTCGAGCGCCAACAAGGAAAGGTAAAACTTTTGAACCCTAATCCTAAGATTTTGTTCAACGCTAGAGGGAATCCCTACGTGGACGGTGATCCCAATCTAGGTTATAGCCTGGAGGATGTTACTCCTTGTCGTCCTTCTGGTTTACCTCCACAATCAGGCTCAGATCCTTCCCTTAGTTCCCCTTCTCATATACCAGTTTCTAACCTATCCCACTCTCCACCTAAATACAATCTTATCTCAAACCAAAATCAGCAATCCACACTCAGAAACCCTCCATAAACTTGACCTTATCTAGTTCCTAATCAATCTAGACCAAATCCGAATGCACCTAAACCAAAACCGAAAAATTGGGTATCCTTACTATAATCACAAAGTCCCTCACTGGACATGAAACTTTTTTTTTTGGGTAAAATAGCATGAAATAGAAAAAAGGGTAACCGGTAGGGATAGATATTGAACTAACAGATGTTGGTAGGTGGAACAGGTATTTAGTGGGCCATTTCCTCGATGGGAAAATGCCATACCCTTTAGTGGTTTCCACTTCCAGGTACCAATGGAAAGATTTGTTTGTGGCTGTAGAGCCAGATGTTACTGGTTGTTATTTATTTGAATTCAGAGATGAACTGGCTAAACAGCAAGTATTGGATGGAGGACCTTATTTTTTCTCACAAAAATATTTAGTCCTTAAGGATTGACATAGAATGATGAAACCGGTCAAGGATCAGCCATCCCATATTCTAGCATGGGTAAGACTGCGTAACTTACCTTTAGAACTATGAAACCAAGAGTGTTTGAGCTGGGTGGCTAGTACCATTGGTAAACCACTTCATGTGGACCATGCCACGGCTAAAACCTTAAGGCAACCAGGCCTTCTTCAAACCAAGTCAACCAGTGCTAGAATTTGCATTGAGATTAGTGCCGAACATGACCTTCCTGAAGATGTGAGAATCACTATAGAAGGTAATTCAGTAGTAGTGCCTATTGAATATCAAGTTTTACCCCTTATGTGCAAGCACTGTCAAGTATTTGGCCCCTCTACTACTCAATGTTCTAAGAGGTGTAGAGAGCACAGAGAGGTGTAGTTGTCCAGTTCATGGTTTCTGATATGGTTGTTCTGCTGTTCTGCTGTTAGTGCTTGACTGCATGCTGCTGTTTTCTGCATGCTGCTGTGGTTTACTGCTAGCAGCAGCTACAGCTGCTAGCAACAGCTACAGCCCTGATGTTCATGTAGCAGGGCAGCTGCTCTTTTGCTGTATTGCAGCTGTTTGTAACCATTTGATGTATTGCAGGACACAAGCTTGTAACCATTTGATGTATTGCAGTTGTTTTGCTGTTTTGTGCTATTCTAGCAGCCTGTTTTGCTGCTCTTTTGCTGTTTTTTTGTGCCTAACCAGCTGGGGATGTCGTTGGGATCTCCCTTCGCAGAGGGGGACGTCCTCTGCATGTTGCATACTTACTGGGTTCTGATGTAGCTTTGTTCTTATAGCTACTGCTACTGCAGAAATAGTAGTTCAGTAGTTCTGCTGATGCTTCGGGCTCTGAAGTGGTATTAGTTCTGCTCCTGTCCAGTTCAGTAGTTACACTATGCAGCCCTTGCAGCCCTGCTGCTGTCCAGCTCTGCTGCTGTCCAGCTCTGCTGCTGTCCATTGCAGCCCCAGATTTGATGAGGTTCCAAGTGTTTTGAAGAGGTTCCAAGTGGTTGTAGTTTTGGATTATCAAGTGCAGTAGTTGAACACTAACATGTTAGTTGGTTATTACCTGCATTAGCTGCTTTAGCAGCATCTGAGGTGGACACAGTTCTGCTGTCCAGTTTTACTTAGGAACCTCAGTTTAGTTGGTTGTATCTCAGTTTCAGTTTCAGTTTCATCATGTATATTGGTTGTATCTCAGTTTCATCATTTTGTCAATTGTTTTGTATCCCTCTGTTAGATGCATAGGAAACGGATGCTCTACTTACTTCTAGTCCTATGTAGCCGTTTGGCGTAGGCTTTCTCTTTTGTTTTGTTTTCCTTTTCTTTTCTTTTCCTCCTGGGGTATGCCCCTTGTAGGCTGTATATTCGGTTAGCCCCCCCTTTTTATTTCAAGCTGATTTACCCAAAAAAAAATGTTCTAAGAAAGCACTTTCCCAAGATCTTGTGGCACAAGCTTGTATGGTTCTCTGGCCACATCCCAAAGTGCAGTTTCATCACATGGCTAGCTATACAGAATAAACTATCCACTGCAGATAGACTTGTCTTATTTGGACTACATCCTAATTCTCAATGTAGTCTATGTCAAGGGAGGGAAACCCATGATCATCTTTTCTTTAATTGCCCATTCACAAAGCAAGTGTGGAATGCTCTTCAGTCCAAACTTCATGTGTCATGGTCTGATAGATCTTGGGCTGACTGGGTGACATTGTTGTCAAATGTAAAAGGAAAAAGTCTTAAGAGTCTTATCACTAAGCTGGGCTTCACAGTAGCTGTGTACAATATTTGGATTGAGAGAAATGTGAGAAGGTTCCAAAGTCACTGTTGTTCTTGGGAGATAGTAGTTCATAAAATCTGCACCATGGTGAGAGCAAGGATATTATCACTTCCTAAATTACCTCAATCACAAGCACAATGGGTTGTAAATGAATGGAACATTGTTGCATGTTGACTTATTGTTGTTGGCGGCTTGTTTTTCCAAATGCTACTATTTTGTTGGTTTGTAGTTTTCTGTGCAGATTGGGTAGTATGGCCAAGGAGCATGAGCTTGAGTGTGTCCAAGGGCTGCATTAGTGGTGGCAATCGTTCAAGCTTCTATTACTTCTAGTTATCAGGTATTTACCTTATTCTTGGCAAGGTTACTTGGAAGCTTTGTGTGAAACTTTCTCAAATAGTGTGAAGCCATGTGAGATGAGTGCTAGAGCCCCATCCTTTCTTTGTGAGAGGAGGTAATAAGTAGTGGGGACATTTTATGAGTGCTAGGGAGGGAGTTTTTGGGGCCGTGTCCTTGCACAATTGATTAGAGGAGTGGGAATTGTGAATGCTGGAGTTTTGACAGTTGCTGGAACAGCTATACTATTTCTTTGTGCAGTTCAGCATTTAATTTGGTACTGTTGTTCTGTTATTGCTGATGCAAATGTAACACCAATCTCAATAGGAATCTGTTATTGGATCTGTTGGATTGTTACTACTTTGTTGTTGATGCTTTGTAGATGTCAGGGCTTCATTTCATCTCATCTCATTAGACCTCACTGTGAGACATTCTGCATTTCACTAGTGTCTGATGAGACATTCTGCAAGCTCCTGTTTGAGTTATGTAGTCTGAATCTGATATCATTTGCTACTGCTATTCATATCTCATGTTGCTGCAAGCTACTGTTTTGATATTATCTTCAGTTTTAGCAGCTATTTTTTTTCTAAGAGTAGTCTGTTGCTGTTGCTGACTGTTGGCTAATGATGCTCTCATCCCATGAGCATCATGTTGTGCCTACCCTATGTGTTCTGCAGCCAGCTACTACTGCTGGTGTTGTGAGGCTGATTTGACTAACCAATCTGCTGTTGTTCTGCTGTTATTCAGTCGTAAGCTGCTGTTGTAGTTGCTGTTGTAATTACTACTGCTGTTATTTCTTGTCCTTTTGGAACTCCCAATATTTTGTATAGGCCTAACCAACTGGGGCTATCGTTGGGATCTCCTTTCGCAGAGGGGGACGTCCTCTGCATGGTGTTCTATTTTCTGCTGCTGTTCTGTCTTTTTCTGTGCAGTCCAGCTGCTGCTGTTGTTTTTTTGGTTTCAGTTCAGCCCAGTGCTATGACTGCTGTCTGCTATGACTGCTGTCTGCTGTTCTACTGTCTGCAGCTGTTTGCTGTTACAGCAGCTGTGTTGCTGTTGCTGATGCATACTGCTGTTTTTGCTGCTGCTCATGTGCAAATGGACTGCTAATTGTCTACCCAAACTGCTACCTTTTCTGTTGGTTACTAGTTTTGCTAGGTCTGCTACGGCTGCTGCTACTTTGTTGCTGTTTTCTGCTGCTTTCTGTCCAGTAGCTAAACAGTTATTGGCAACCTTCGCAAAGTTGGTGACGCCTGTTTTTAGTTCAAGCCAAGATGGTGTTGACTGCTATTTTGTTATGGCTTCTGCTCATATGCTATTGTCCCGCTGTTATGTACCTCTTAAATATGGTATAAGCTGTGGTATTCTACTGCTGTAACTTCAGCCCAGCTATTGTACAGTTCCATGTGTATGCTAGTCTTAGCTGACATTCGGTTCTGAATATTTCTACCCGTTGCTTACCTGTTTTTTGTAATACTTGGGAGTCCAAGGACAGGCTTTGTCATTCTTTTAGACGTTGTTTTCCTTCCCTCTTACTAGATGGATTGGAAACATCGTAGCCCATTTATCCCATGTAGCCGCTTGGCATAGGCAATTTTCTCTACTTTTGTTTTGTTTTGTTTTTCTTTTCCTCCTGGGGTATGCCCCTTGTAGGCTGTATATTCGGTTAGTCTCTTTTTCAATTTGAAGCTGATTTACCCAAAAAAAATGTTCTAAGAAAGCACCCTCAACTTCCACTCAACTCAATCAAGAATGGACTCTAGTGGGTAATGGGACATAGGCTAATGTCCCCACTCAATCAGATCCCCATACTACATTACATACTTTACCTACCTCTTCCAAGAGTTCACAGGCATAAGTGCTTGCTGATTCAGAGGATGAGCTAGATAAGGTTCTTAAGGGAATTGTTAGTAGCTCTCAATAGACATTAAGCCAGATTCAGATTGGTGTTCCTATTCAGCAGCTTCCTGCAAATGTTAGAAGTCAAAAGGAAGCTTTTGTCCTAACTGTCAGTAGTCAAAAGGATCCACACACACTGACTCAGCAAATGCCTTCACTAAACACTGTACACAACTTAGAAGAAATGAAGGGAAGTGCTGAGAATTTAAATTCTAACAGTCAGCAGATTGATCCTAGCTCTACAGCTCCAATTTCCAGATCTGCAACTAAGAAAGCTGCCAAAATAGCAGCTAAGCTTAGATATCAAGAACCACCTGATTCGGGAGCTATGTCAGATATAAAATTGATGATGGGAGGTTCAACCAAGGCTGGACAGTTAGGAAGGCAGAAGAGCAATACAAAAGGCTCTTTCCACAAATCAGGGAAGTAAATCTCTTTATTTGTGTTTTTTGTCCACATATAGTTATATCAGTGTTTTGCTCCACTCCTATTTTTACTGATTGTAACATTGTGGTTATATCTAGCATTATTTTATGGATTGCTCACCTATATTCTTTGGCTTTTGGAATGTGAGGGGTCTTAATGATCCTCTCAAATAGCAGGAGGCAAAAAATTGGGTCTTTAAAATAAATTATCCTTAGTTGGATTCATTGAACATAAAATCGAAGATCCCAAAGTTTCTAGAATTGTCAGTTCTATGCTCCCTTAGTGGAATTTGGTTAAAAATCACCCCAACTCTACTAAGGGGAGACTGTTGATTTGCTGTAACCCACTAATTTTCCATGTTCAAGTACTAAATTAATCCAATCAGTATATCCACTATAAAGTGCTCACCTGTGATGGCCAATACTCTTTTGTGGCCACGTTTATTTATGGGGCTAACTGTTACCTAGAGAGACAACAACTATGGGCTGACTTACAGCAACTCTGTGTTGCTAACCCTTGGGTGGTCTTAGGTGATTTCAATGCCATAAAGTCTCCCACTGAAAAGTTGGTGGGGATAGGACTTGGGTGCCCTGGATGGAGGAATTTAATTCTTGCCTCCAATCAACAAAATTAGTTGACCTCAGATACTCTGGCTGCCTTTACACTTGGTCTAATAAGCAAATAGGGGATGCCTACATTACCACCAAGATTGATAGAGTCCTGGTCAATGAAAGTTGGATCAAAGACTTTTGTTGGTCCAATTCTCATTTCCTCAATCCTGAAGTGTCTGATCACTCCCCGGCTGTTGTATATTTGACCGTTGGCTCACCTCCAAGAAAAAGGCCTTTCAGGTTCTTTAATTTCTTGCCCGAACACCCTAATTTCCTTAACACTGTTCAGCAGGTTTGGAGGAAGGTAATCATTGGAAATCCTATGTACTGTGTCTGTGAGAAACTCAAGCACTTGCAGGTGGATCTCAAAAAATTGAACACTAATGAGTTCAGTGATCTGTCATCAAGGGTGGCCTCCCTTAAACAACAATTGGAAGCCATTCAAAGAGAGCTTGGCTCTCATCCCAATGACCCCTCAAAGCAGGCTACTGAAAGATAACTGTGTAAGCAATTCCTTGTTTTTGCTAGGGTTGAAGAAAGTTTTACCATGCAAAAGTCAAGAATTCAGTGGCTAAAGTTGGGGGATCAATGTACTTCATTTTCCTTCAAAACCATTAGTAATTCCAGGAATAGGAACAGGATTTCTAGTTTGGTTTTGGAAGATGGATCTGTCAACCAGGATATCGAGTTGGTGAAGCACACCTTCATCAACTTCTACACTAACTTGTTAGGCACCAAACATCAGAATGATTATACTGGATCCTCCAGAGTGGACCAACTCATTACTAAGAAACTCTCCCATTCTCAAAGTTTGGAAATGGTGATTGAGGTAACTGATAAAGAGGTCAAGGATAACTTCTGGTCTCTTAATCCTCAAAAAGCACCTAGCCCTGATGGTTACAATGCTGCCTTCTTCCAAAAGGCTTGGCCTGTGATAGGCCATGAGGTGACCTCAGCTGTTAAACTCTTCTTTAGATCTGGTCAACTTTTGAAAAAGGCTATTGCTACCCTAGTTGCTTTGGTGCCTAAGATCCCCAACCCTTCCAAGGTAGGGGATTTCAGACCCATCTCATGTTGCAATGTGGTTTATAAATGTATTGCAAAAATCCTAGCCAACAAAATCAAATATGTCCTTCCATCCCTTATCGACTCTGCCCAATCTGGCTTTATACAGGGTAGGAAGATAGCTGATAACATATTCCTTTTTCAAGAATTAATGAGGGGTTACCACAAACACTCTTCATCCCCTAGATGTGCCATGAAAATGGATATCTTGAAGGCCTATGATAATGTCTAATGGGACTTCCTTTGGGATGTCTTGGTCTCCATGAATTTCCATCCTAAGATGATCCAATGGTTGAAAGCCTTTGTTTCCACAGCCAATTACTCCTTGTGCTTCAATGGGGGAAGCAATAGGGTACATTCATGGCCAGAAAGGTTTAAGACAAGGTGATCCTCTGTCTTCATACTTATTTGTGATAGTCATGGAGGTACTTACTTGCATTCTTAAGGAGAAGTCTCTTCTCTCAGATTTTAAGTTCCATTGGAAATGTGGTTCCACCAAACTTGTCAATCTTTGCTTTGTAGATGATCTTTTGATTTTTTTGCAAAGGTGAAGTGAATTCTATTACCCACATTAAACAAGCCTTAACTGAGTTTGAGGCTTTGTCTGGACTCTCCTAGCCCTACTAAGAGTAACATTTTCATCTTTGGTGTTAATCCTACCACCAAATCCTCCATTTTAAATATTTTGGGTTTTCAAGAAGGGTCTTTACCAGCAAGGTACTTGGGAGTACCTCTTCTATCGACCAAACTCAAGTACACCGATTGTAAAGTCATGGTTGATAGGATTATAGCCAAAACCAAATCATGGACGACCCATAGGTATCTATCTTATGCTAGAAGGATACAATTGATAAAGTGTAGACACCTCCCAAACGGGGCATCGCCATACAGATTGATCACATTTGTTTGCTCGATTGGTTGCTTGCTTTGTGAACCAAAATCATGGACATTCCCATGGCTAGGACCATCGCCACAAGATTTGGCATCGTCCCCCGGGACATCATTCAATCATTTTCTGCCATAGATTTGGCATCGTCCTTCGGGACATCTTTCAATCATTTTCTGCCATAGATTTGGCACCGTCCTCCGGGACATCATCTTTCATTCATTTTCCGCCATAGATTTGGCGTTGTCCTGAGTGACATCTTTCAATCACTTTTCGCCATAGATTTGGTTTTAATCCTTTCGTGACAAACTAACTTGTCTCATTGGATGGCACCCCTCGGGGTTTAATCACATTTTATCCCTTCGAGACAAACTAACTTGTCTCGTTGGTGTATGGCATCGATTACAACCTTTTTTTTGCCTGTTTAATTTTTCCACCCACTGAGACTGAGTAATCGGTGGGCGCTTCTCAATCAATTTATCTTGTCAATTATTTGCTAGCATGTCTTTATGCTTTCTACAGCATGCATGTTTGCATTTGCCCCAAAGAACTACGCTGGTCTGATCCCTATAGAAAAGGGTACGTAGGCAGCTCGAAAGGGCACGACCTCATGTTTCGAATGCTTGTACATCTTTACTTGCATTTGATTTTGAATTAAGGATTTAGTAGGGCTCGAATTGGGCTGTCTCAATCTTTGGACGTCACTCATATCCAGACATGATACCGAGCGCCATCCAAAGAGGGGCACTGTAGACACCCCAATAGTTAGCGGGGGTATCATGAGAGAAATAGTGGAGGGAGAAAGGGGACCCATGCTCTTGGTATTGGA
This sequence comes from Rhododendron griersonianum, assembly GCA_018127125.1. NCBI lineage: Eukaryota > Viridiplantae > Streptophyta > Magnoliopsida > Ericales > Ericaceae > Rhododendron > Rhododendron griersonianum. The sequence goes on along the minus strand of CM030788.1, from coordinate 37,250,665 downwards.
TTAAAAAGTGGGAGTTGTGAGTTTCCAAGGGAGTAGAAAGGTGAGCCACATACATGCTATGGGCATTGACTTGTTGTATGTTTGCCTCACTTCATTACATTCTTATTCCATCTGGGATATTATGGGCTTAAGGTGTTAGTGTTGTTATTTGCCAACTTCTTTTGTTTATTTTCTACTACTGTTGAACTAATCTGGGCAGGTGAGTCTATTGTTCTGATTAGGCATTCTACTGCTATCAGTTGGTTTAATGGTACTTTGCTGGTGATGTTGATGGATTTTTGTTATGGCTGGTACTAGCTCTGAACACTTAGTAGTATCGAGGCCTTCATAAAGTAGTATAAGGTGTTTAACCTATTTGTGTTATGTGAACGAGAGCTTGGGGTGACTTCTGCTATCAAGGAGGGTTGTCCCTTGGCATGCTTAAGCTTGGTTGGGAGCCTGTCCCTAGTTGCTTCCTGCTGTTGTGTTCTGTTACAGCTTCTGTTTAGGGCTATTATAGCTGCTATCATCAAGCTCCTGCTGCTTACTATTCTGTGTGCCAGTCCAGCAATTCGGCTATTGATTTTTTACTCTCATGTGAAGCTTGGGGTGTGTCCCTTTGTTTTGATCCTACCCTTGGGGGGTTGTCCCAAGGGATGTTTAAGCTTTCCTAGGGGGCTTGTCCCTAGCTACCTACTCTCTCCTCTTTTTGGGTATCTCTAGTTTTCATCATTTTCGTAGCAGCTTGCTACTCTGTTACTGCTTGATGCTACTGGGTAATGCTTCAACTGTAGCAGCTTGTTGTTTTTTATCATTTTCATCATTTTCGTAGTAGCTTGTTGTTTTGCAGCTGCATACTGCTTGCTACTGCTGATGTTCTACCTACTGTTGATGTTCTACCTAAAATCTCCTGGCTGCTGTCGTGACAGCTTGTTATGAATCTGAACCGGTCCATGTTGAAGAATGCAACTGTAGACACCCCAATTTGGACTTATTAATCATCCTTAATTTGTGCCCTCGAGGCTCCCCGATGATGAAATTGGATTGAAACAAGCCTTGAATCAATCAGAGCAATGCTTCTTGAGGAACTTTGAAAGGAAAAATAAAGGGTCAAAATCAATCTCAAGCGCTTGGGAGCAGTTCTGAGCGCTCAAAACCATTTTCCAAAACCATTGGCCTGGCTCACTCCCGAGCGCTCGAGAGTGGAAGTCCCGAGCGCTCGAGACCTCTGTGCTGCCCAATGAATGATAAAGTTTCCCACTATCCATGCAACCCATCATTACAGCCATTTGAGCCGGCTGATGCTTGAGGCAACACTCAACCTCAGTCAGAGAGGGTCAGTTCTGAAGATCTTCCCTCCAAGAAAAGATTTCATTTCAATTTCATTTCTCAAATGAAACCTTAGGTTATATTGCCTATATATACCCTCACTTCTGCTGAGGAGAGGAGAAAATCTCTCTCTCTAAAAACTCTCATTGTTCAAAAAAAGGGCAACCACTCTCTTTCCTTTTTTTGCAAAAAACTTGATTTTCAAAGCAAAGCTTGCAAGAAGCAAAAGATCAAGAAAGATGTTGGGAGTTCAGAATACCTTTGGTCTCTGATTTCTGGCATTTTTCCCTCTTTCCTCACTTCTCAAAATCTCTCAAGAAGCAAGGTTCTCATTGAAGGTAGAAATCTATCTACTTTGATTTCAAGCAAGAGGCTGTTCTCCCTTCTGAGGGAAGTCTCTCAGCCTGTCCAAGTCTTTAATACTGGGTGCATGGTTGGGAGACCTTAGTGTAAAAACAAGAGCAAAGGGACCGTGAAACATTTTTTTTCAAAAACCCACTGGAAACACTCTCGAGCGCTCGCGAGTGCTCCCGAGCGCTCGGGACTGTTTCCCGTTCCATTCCTTGCATTTTTGGTAGACGGTGGGTAGGGGTGAAGTGCATTTCTAAATGAAATGGTCTTATCATGGCATGCAGACGTAGAAAACCCAATGTTTTTCACCAAAGTTCGAGCTAAAACAAGATTTTCCAAGGTTAAAAAGGAAATTTTATTCTTAAAAGAATCAGAACTGGAATGTCTGCATGCCAAAATAAGATCACTTCCTATTTGAAAGCAAGCTGACATGCATCTCACTTCCAAGCGCTTGAGATCACTCCCGAGCGCTCGGGAGTGTCTGCATGCCACTGCAGTTCATTACTCCCCCCTATCTTGCCATGCTTCTGATATTTCATATGCAGGAATGTGTCCATTTGCCCTCAAGAATACAGATCTGACCTTGCAGAGGCAAGGAGGCATGGTTTGGTGGATTAGAGTGTGGTCTTAATCAGTCAAGCCCTCTGCTGAGCCTACTTCATGTTTAAGCAATATTATCATTCATTTTCAGTATTATATTCTGCTTGTGTCTAACAAGTTTTGCAGGAATGGCCAGTAGTACTCTTGAGCGCTCGGGAGTGATTCCAGCAACAATTTTCCAGTTTTCTGTCATCAAGCATCCATTCATCGTTATTTTGTTACATCCTGTCCACTTTTTTTTTTGGGTAAATCAACTTGAAATAAAAAGGGGGGGGGGGGGGGGGGGGCGAACCGAATATACAGCCTACAAGGGACATACCCCAGGAGGAAAAGAAAAGAAAAGAAAAAAAGAAAAAAAAACAAGAGAGCGCCTACGCCAAACGGCTACATAGGACTAGAAGTAAATAGAACGTCTGTTTCGTATCCATCTAAAAGAGGGATACGAAACAGAACACATAGTGCAACTTGCAAAATAAAGGGGCTAACATGACAATAGAGTTAACACTAAATTACATGCTACTGAACTTCTAAATTTCATGCTACTAAATTACATGCTACTCATCCAGCCATGACTGGGCAGTAGCCACACATCAACAGCAGCAAACTGGACTGCAGCTCTTCAAAACACTTGGAAAGGAGGAATGCAGGTCTTCAGCAGGACATCCAGGTTTAGAACATTAGCCAAAACAGGTTCAGAACAGGTTCAGAACATCAGAATCTGAACTTGAACATCGGCAAAACTTGAAGTGATAACCATGCACAACCAGCTGAACTTGGAACAACAGTTGCTATTGAACCAAATATGGAACTAACCCAAAAGAAGTAACACAAAAGTATGTACAGAACTAACAGAACTGACAGCAACAACAGAACTGCTATCATGACAGCATGTTTGGAACTACACAGCAGCTGCTCATCACCATGCAGAGGACGTCCCCCTCTGCGAAGGGAGATCCCAACGACATCCCCAGTTGGTTAGGCATATACTACAACATAGCACCTTCAAAATTCTAGACTAACTATATGAGGAACAACAGAACAACATCTGCTATGGAACTAGCACAGCAGCTGCTATGGAACAACAGCTGCTATGGAACTAACTGTATGAGGAACAAGTAGCCAAACCATATTCAGAACATCAGATTCTGAACCTTAGCAGTCCAACAAGTAGCCAAACCATATTCAGAACATCAGATTCCATCACACAAAACTGCTATCATGACAGAACTTTCCAAACCCACAGTAACTAGCTGATTCTATCACACAGAACTGCTGGCCTTAATGAAACAGGACAGCAGCTAGCAGGACATCAGATTCAGAACAGCAGATTCATAACAGGTATCATGACAGAACTGATTCTATCACATAGAACTGCTATCACACAAAAAGTAGGTACAATATCTGAACATCATCATGCAGAGATCTCAAAATTCTAGACTAACTGAATGGCAACTATCCCTAGCAGCAGCAACACAGTAACAGGACAGCTGCTATAATAGATTAAAGGACAGCTGCTATAACAGGACAGCTGCTATCCCTATCTGCTCCCAACTGAACAACTGAACCAAAAACAACTGAACCAAAAACTCTCCCTACATTTATCTGCTCCCCACCTTACCCCCTCGAAACCTAACTCACCAAAAATTGAAAGCAATAGGGATCCGAACACCCTCAACTCTCCCTTACACAAAGTCTCCCACTAGCTATTACCTCCACTCTACAAGAACTCAGGGGCACGAGCACACAGCTCACAGGTCACAGGTACACACATCAAAATTGTAACTCAGATGTCAGTCATCAAAGATTAAGGTATATACCTGATAAAATAGAAGTAATAGGAGATATAGCCAACTGAACTAGAATGCCAACATAGATGTACCAGCAGCCAACCCCCCAAGTTGAACCCATGTAGCTCATGACTTGGCACACAAATGATGCACCTGTTAAAAAATGAGCTAAGTATCTTGGTGATAACATGTTGATAGTTTGGAAAACAAAAGATGCAAATGTAAATTGTACACCAATAAGTAGCTAGAAGAAACAATTAACTTCCAACAAAATTCCATGCATTAACAATCTGATCTGCCTGAGACTGTGGCAGTTTGGGTAAAGTTAGCATCCTTATTCTCACTAGCACTAGCATACACTCCTTATTTGTCATACTTGTGAAAACTTGCTACTTGCTTAATGGAACAAAATTATTTTGCAAAATCCCATAAACATTGAGTAGAGACCGACATCGTGTCGGGCGAGGGGGGTGCCGTAAAACCCTTTCCCCCTCGTAATATGGCTTCCGAACCCTTAACAATCTCTGGTTTTCAATTTCAAATCAATCATTTTCAATCAAAGCGGTTTCTCGGGTGGCGAACCATAAATCCGGGTGGCGACTCTTCAAATTTTTCAATTCGATTCAAAAGCGGTGTTTTTCGGGCAGCCTTGATCCACCCGGGGCTGTGGTAGCCCACAACAACAATTGGCACTACTATCACAACTTGGATCACTTGAGCTGTTGTCTGCTGTTGCACAATAAGGAGCTGCTGCCATCCTTTGCAGTAGCTGAAAATGACCACTAAGCTGAAAGTCTTATCTAATAGGTGGTATTGCTACCATGGTTTTGTTCATTGGTGAACCTGATCCCATTTCAGCACATTGGAATAGTGCTCTATCCCTTTTGTAGATGGGTAGGAAACAAATGTATGTTTTTTTTGGGTAAATTAGCTTGAAATTAAAAGAGGTTAAGCGAATGTACAGCCTACAAGGGGCATACCCCAGGAGGAAAGAAAAGGAAAAAAAAACAAGAATGATAAAAGTGCGGTAAACCATGCACAACCCGCATGGAGAGTAAGGTAAATGACATATGGGTAGAGATAATAGCCCCGTTGTACTAATGATAGCACAACGGGGTATGATATGAATGGATAAGAGTACAAACATGTGGTGAAATGAAATGGAAATGAAAATAAACTACTTCCTGGCACAACCCGCCAGGTTAGGAAATAAAGTAAATAGTTACGGTCAGTGATGACCATAAGATAACCAGCAATTAGGAGAACAGCTACAAGTAGTACGGCTTCCAGGCAGTCTGAACGGCTACTACAGAGGAACAGGCATCAAGAGGCTCGAACTAGAGTTGACGGCATCCGACAAGGTCCGCTGCTAAGAACCCTGCACACCACGCCCAATCCTTCCGGCCTAACATTCCCTCATCCTAACCTAAGGCTCACCAAAACCACCCACTGAAACCAACTACCCAGAAACCTCCTCCTCCAAGTCTGGACTAAGAAAACCAAGAACCTAGTACTTCCAGACCCAAGTCTAGTAAAATACCCACTCAAAGAGATCAGCTACTACAGAGGAACTCAGACCGAGAGAGGCACGACCTGGAAATGTCGGACAAGGCTACCCTGCTAAGCACCCTGCACACCACGACTACTCCCCCCTGACCCTAATCCCCTAGGCTCGCCAACAACTAAAAGCGGAAGAGGCCAATCAAACCCCAAGCGATCCAAGCTGCCCCTCGCTCAATCAGAAACCATCCACAGATCTAATCAGAGCACCCGCAGCTGCTGCTACTGCAAGACTACCCCTTTCAACCAGAACAGAAACTAATCAAAGACAGCTCAGGCAGCTACCTCGCTCAATCAGAACCATCCACAGATCTAATCAGAGCACCCGCAGCTGTTTCTACTGCAGGACTACCCCTTTCAACCAGAACAGAATCTAATCTAACCAAAGATAGCCACGACCACAAGAATACTACACTAAACCGCAGGCTAAAAGAACAGGAACTAGGGATATGAGGCTCGACCAAGAGCCTAACCCCCGATTTCAGTCCAACAGATGACCACCTATCGGGGATCGCCGAACTAACAAAAAACTGGCCTGTTCGTCCAGCAACAGATTGACAATAAATAAATAAGTGCAACGCGCATATTGAATAACGATAGGCACAATGGATACGATATTTTCAGCCTATCCGGGGTACCGGGATGACTGCTTGGCTGGCCAATCCTGTGGATGGCATGATGTTGGCTGGCTAGGCAGGCCTGCTGGCCTGCTATGCTGGTGGTTGCCCGAGCTGGCTGGCTGCCCAGCAAGGCCCCAATGCTTGCTGGCTTGCTGCCTATGCCAAAATGCCCGGGCCAGCTGCTAGGATGCCGGCTGGCCTACTTGGCACTGCCCAGGCTGGATTCAGCTCCCGCCGGTGGACCCCGGCGACCGGCGGCCATAGGTGGCACGATGACCGGCCCTTCGTGGCCAGAAGCCAATCGGGAGCCAACCAGTCCTCTGCTCCCGGCTGTTGATGATGAACCAAAACCCAAAAGTGGGTGGCCGGCCAGAGTTGGCCGGAGTTGACCTGCTGCTGCTTCCCCCGGAATCGAGAGACCGGCGGCTGTGCACTTGTGGATGGCCGACTCACCCAGGAGAGTGAAGTCTATGCCGAGGGTTCTCCAGTTATGGGCTCTCACCCCATCTAACACAATACCAGTGCTACTCCACTGAGAGCAGTAGCGAAGGGACCCTGTCGACCATCATCGGATCTGGTACGGGTGGTGGCGACTGGGTTATCACTACGGCCATGGCAGACCTGAACCTGCAGCTGTGGGCTTCGCTGGTAGGATGGCCAACGGTTGTACCCACGACCGAAAGCGGCCTGTGGTGAGCTTGGCCGTTGAAGATTCCCGGCTGGAATCTCAAACCAGATCTGAAAATCCGACCAACGTTTGGCCGGACATGGTGGATACGGAGAGAACGAGTGGGAGGCGTTGGAGGAGAACTAACCCTAAGGAGGGACGTTCCCTTGCCGTCCTGCTGTTGATACCGACGACATCCCGCCGGGAGTGGTGGTGACCAGACCGGGGGGGAGCTTTCTCTCTCTAGGTTAGAGAGAGAAGCTCCCAGTCGCTTTTTTCTAAACAAATGTATGTTATTTGTTTTGTCCCCATCTCTTTAGATTGTTATCCATTTCATGTAGCCAATTGGCATAGATTTCCAATTTTCTCAATCTTTGTTTTGTTTTGTCTTTCTTTTCCTCCTAGGGTATGCCCCTTGCAGGTTAAATATTCGGTTAGCCTTTTTTAATTTCAAGCTATTTTACCAGCAAAAAAAAAAAAACTCCTTACAATACTTAGCTAACCAATGTGGGACAATGTCTAACACTAACAATATTCCAACACTCCCCCTCAAGCTGGGGAGAAGATATCAAAAAGTCCCAGCTTGACCCCAAGCACCTAGCTCGTGGGTCCTGTTCTTGAGCTACTGCACAAGACCCCGTTGGGGTTCAATCAAGTCAATCATCCATTCAAATGGAGCTGCCTTCGTTCAAGACTAGCTTCGGCAAGTCATCTAGATCCACGGTTGTCTTCATTACTGGTCCAGACTTACTCGGTTGTGGTGCACTCCGTTTAGATCTAGATCGAGGAAGCACTATAGTGGATCTGGTTTAAAGAACAGGCCTTCTATGGCAATTGAAAATCTGGTCGTACAGGTTCAGTTCTCTTCCCGGCGACGGCGACTTAGATGCTGGGCATCATCTAGCTTACCGGCCATGGTGGTGTCCCACTTCTTCGAGCCGGCCAAAACTACACCGGTGGAAGTCCGAACCAACACCAACACTCAATACCTGATCTTTTGAACTCCGACGCCCAGCCGAATGGTTTGGGGCAGACGGTGATAAGGAAATGGGTTATCCACTACTGCGGCTGTGGCTTGCAGGGCAAATATAAGGTGAAGCTGGTGAATCCGAACCACAAAGGTTTGATTTTTTGAGGTCAGAGGAATGATCCTTCGGACTGGATCTGTGTATTGGGCAAGTTCAGATGGCTGCTAATTACAAACTTGTTTGGGCAGTTTCAATATGGTTCTTTGTAGCCGATTTACCCAAAAAAAAAAATGGTTCTTTGTAGTTGCTTAGTCAAATGCTAGATTTGTTGCTGCACTTTTGGGCCAGCGGACTGTTAGTATTTGGGTTTTCAATTCAGGTGCTACCAATATCATCTTCACACGTAGTGTAGTTCGACACAGACTAAGAACTGAAGTTGTTCCATTTTGGTTTCAATGGAGTTTTGTGTTGATTGGTATTAAAATTAGAACTAAGCTTACATAACCTAGTTTTTGGTTTACTCATCTGTGAGCTTTGAAATGAGAAATAGTGCAGTACTAGTGGCTGTTTATGGGCACATGAAGCCCATGTTTCAATCCTAGTTTAGATACTGGCACCTTGCCCAATTTGGGGCTGATCGCTCATGCTTTTACTGAGGTTCTCATATTCCAAGTTTCTTTGCTTCTCTAGCCTAGTTCTTTAGTGTAGTGTGGTGTGTTTGAGGTTATCTACGACTAGATTGGTGGTTATGCGCTGATTGAAAGTTGTAACTTCGCGAGTTATCATTGATTAGATTAGGGTTTTGCTCTGATTGAAAGGGGCGGCTTGATGAGTTGTCATTGATTAGATTGGGGTATTGCTCTGATTGAAAGGGGCAGCTTGGTCTCACCTGCAATTTGAGAGGCCTTTTCGGTGTTATGCGCTGTTTGGTTCTTGTACTGTTCTGCTTCTTGTTTTAGCAAGCCTAGGGGATTAGGTTGAGGGTGTAGTAGTCTGGATGGAATGGGCGTGGTGTGCAGGGTGCTTGGGAGGGTAACCTTGTCGGATGCCGTCATCTCCAGTTCGAGCCTCTTCTCTGTGCCTATCCTTCTATAGTAGTTGTTCTTTAGAAGTGGGTATTATGCTTGTTTTCTGGGTTTGGTTGGAGTATTAGTGTGTTGGATTGCTTATCCCATCTCTGGAGTCTGTGGATGTTGGTAGTTGGCTGAGAGTGGTTGTTTCGGCAAGCCTTAGGCTTGGATGAGGGAGTATTAGGACTGATGGAATGGGCATGGTGTGCAGGGTGGGCCCCCCTGTCGGATGCCGTCATCTTTGGTTCGAGCCTCTTCTTGGTGCCTTGTTCCTTTGTAATAGCTGCTCAGCCTCTCTTGTTGTCGATTTGCTTTGTTGCCGCTAGTTCTCAGTGATGGTTATTATCATTTGGTCATTTCTGACCGTGACTATTGATTTTATTTCCTATCCTGGCGGGATGTGCCAGGCAGTAGTTTGCTTTCATGTTCTACTATTCATATCACTGCATATCATACCCTGTTGTACTACATATCATACCCCGTTGTACTACATATCATACCTTGTTGTGCTTCATTTCTTATAGATGGATAGGGCAATGGGGTATGACGACAAATCACATTGCACTTTGTTATCTACTTTATTCTACCTTACTCTCCATGCGGGTTGTGCATGGTTTATCGCAATTTTTTTATTCACTCTTCTTCATTTCCTTTTCTTTTCCTCCTGGGGTATGCCCCTTGTAGGCTGTACATTTGGTTAACCTTTTTTAATTTCAAGCTAATTTACCCAAAAAAACTCTAGCCGTGGTTTGAATTACGATTTAGTAAATATGTCAGCCAATTGAGCGCCGATGGAGACAAAGGGAGTAGCTATCACACCATTGGTTAACTTTTCCCACACAAGATGACAGTCCACTTCAATATGTTTAGTTCTTTCATGAAAGACTGGATTTGATGCAATGTGAATTGCCGCCTGATTATCACAGTATAGATTTATAGGAAGTTTCACTCCAAATTTGATTTCCTCAAGAAATGAGTGCACCCATACAATCTCACATGTCGTATAGGCCATTGGTCGATACTCTGCTTCAACACTAGACCGGGCAACCACTGTCTGCTTCTTACTCTTCCAATTGACAAGATTTCCACCCAAGAAGACCCTGTAGTAGATCTTCTGTCGGATGGTCCTCCTGCCCAATCAGAATAGGTAAATGCCTCAACACGCAAGTGTCCATTAGCCCGGTAGAACAAACCAATTTTGGGATGTGCCTTAAGATACTTCACAATCCTAACAACAGCCTCCCAATGTGGAACATGAGGAGCAGACATAAACAGACTCACAATACTAACAGCAAACGAGATGTCCAGACATGTAATAGTAAGATAATTTAGTTTACCAACCAAGCGACGATACTGCTCCAGTCGTGCCACCTTAATACCCAAGAAGTATCATAATTTTCCTAAGTCTTTGGTATGGAACTCACGCTGTAAGAATCCTTTCAACTCATCAATGCCTTTCTGATCATCACTAGTAATGATAATATCACCCATATAGATGATCAACAATACCTTGCCGTGATCAGATGTAAGAGAAAAGACAGAATGATCGCACTGACATCGATGCATGCCAAATCGCAGGACAACATTACTGAACTTGCCAAACCAGGCTCTAGGAGACTGCTTAAGGCCATACAATGCTTTGTGAAGACGACACACCTGATTAGTCTCCTCCTGAGTAACAAACCCTGGTGATTGCTCCATATAAACTTCCTCCTGAAGATCCCCATGAAGAAAGGTATTTTTAACATCTAACTGGAATAGAGGCCAACCAAGATTGGCTGCAAGCGAGAGAGATAAGAAGTCGAACAGAGCCAAGTTTGGCAACTAGAGAAAAAAAGTCTCAGAATAATCAACACCATAGGTTTGAGTATATCCTTTAGCTACTAGATAGGCTTTGTAGCTCTCAATAGACCCATTAGGATGATACTTAACTGTGAACACCCAGCGACACCTAATAGTGGTCTTTCCAGGTGGGAGAGGTACCAACTCCCAAGTACCATTATGATGAAGGGCTGACATTTCATCCTCCATCGCTGTCTGCCACTCAGAAATAGACAAGGCTTCCTGGACAGTGTTAGTAACAAATATAGACGAAACAGAAGTGGCAAATGCATGAAGAGATGGAGATAAATGAGCGACATAACGATCAATGGGATGAGAAGTACAAGTACGAGTACATTTGCGAAAAGCAATAGGAAGATAAGTGGGAGAGACGACCGAATCTCGCGACGCAGGGGAAGATGTGGTAAAAGGCTGAGGTGGCGGAACTTTAGGCCGATGAGCATATACTTGCAACGATGGCAAAGGTGGAATTGTTGTGAGTATGTGTGAGACAGATCCATCGAAGAAGAGACTGGGGCCTGGATCCAGAGAACGAATATAACATGTGTAACCAAACACGTGAGGGGGTAAAAATATAGTGGACAACTAGGAAACAAAACAGAGTGCAGAATCTGACCCCCTAAGACGGTAGACGACATATGATTAATAAGGTATGATGCAGTAAGAACAGCATCACTCCAATAGGATTTGGGTACTTGCTGTTGAAATAAAAGGGCACGAGCAACTTCGAGAATATGTCGCAACTTGCAGAAACTAGTTTTGGGATGTTCATTAGGATGGGTTCTGTAGTGGGCCGAAACATCCGAAGGGTCAAAGGGTTCATTGAGGTGACCTTTTGGATCCACTGTTCAGTTATCTCAGTTCGTTTGTATGAGAGAAATCATCTTGACGCGTCACCCCGGTCGTTTACCGAACGATAAGTGGTCCTACGGCTGCTCACCGAGCTTCAGCTACCTTTCCGAACGTGAAACTGTGGTCTTGTTCGGTAACGGGCCCGTTTACTCGGTTGGACGTCTTCTCCTTTCGGACCGATGGTTGTTCGATGAGCAAGTCTTATCCTCGGTAAACTCTTATGTTCGGAAGGATTCTCCGGGTAAGGCGGTAGAAGGACGTTCTAAGGCGGTGGAAGAACGTTCTAGAAGCTCTTTCTGATAGGACCGACGATAAGCACGTTCACCTCTCTGATAACTGATGTGACATCTTTGACACTGACCCATGTGGGTCTGCAGATCTTGAAGGGCGGCATTCATTAAATGCCTCTGACACGTGACGTCATCCGAGCGAAGCGGTGCGCGTGTAATGCACCTCCACCTTGTCCAGTACTCCAAGTCTCTGCCTATAAATAGAGGAATACCTCTTCTAGGTAAAAGGTCAGAAAATCTCTTCCCTAACTCATCTCCTACTAAACCTCTTCTTCTTCATTTTTCTTCCATATTCTAATTAGATCGTCGGAGCTTCCACCTAGAGGAACGCCACCCTCCGGTCTGCAGGTACACGACGTTCTTCTTCACTACGGTTCAAGCAACAAGGAAGGAGAAAGGTTCAAGAGGTCCAAGGATAAATCACCCCCCCACAATTGGCGACTCTGCTGGGGAAGATCTGAGCTTTCCTATCAAACTGTGGGCTTTGGTTTATCCCAGGTTTCCTCCTCTCTCCTCCGTTCTTCACCGCCTAATCAAGGAATGGCTCAACGTCTTCCTCCTCCAGGTCCGGAGAACTTCACTCTCGACTTAGCTGGGTTCGGCTCCATTAATGCTGAACCTAGCCAGGCCGCAAGAACCACTCTACCAATTTCACGTCAACTTTCCTACCCCCCAACCGAGCTTGAACTTGCCTTGGCAGAGCAAAAGCGTCAGGCTACGGTAATAGCACTCCTCCAACAATGGCTCGAAGAGCAGGACGGTGGTGTGGCCACGACTCCTGTGCATGGCCATCCTGCCGAGCCAAGTCATCCGAAGAAAACTCACAAATGCAGTAGAAAGTCTCGCCAGGCGCATACATCCGAGGGTGTCCCTTCCGAACGAAGCACTGTCTTCGATAGGCTCGAACACGCCCCCAGGGTCTAACCTACGGCTTCTTGTCCTCACTTGGCAAGTATCGTCCGAGATGAAAGCACGCGCTCTTCGGTAACGAGCTCCACAGCAAGTACTCGCAGAGTGGGAGCTTCAGGGAGAACGTAGGACGTTTCCCGGCGGCATCAGGAACGGATAGACGGGAAAAGACCCTTGGATCTTAATGATCCACCTCGGCATGCACGCGTAAGCGGACATCCCGAGCGGTCCGAGCAATCAAGGTCCCACACAAATCGTTATCCGGAGGGGCGGCATCCAGCTGGCTCACATAGCCATCACCGAGCGATAAGTAGGGGAGAACGGCCGGGGCAAGATAATACTATTGTCCTGTACGACCAATTCACAGGTATGCCAACCATGTACCATCTAGTCGACGAAGGTTTCGACCCTAGGCAAGTTCGTCATGGGGACTCGAGAGGTGAGCAACGGGAACATTCGGAAGGTGCTAGACTTTGGCAACATGAACAGAACAGGTGGCCGCAACATCATCGCGAGGAGCCTCGGGAGAATCGAATGGCCCACCTCGATGCTCCACCACCTACGATTCCGAGTGTCCCGGAGCCAGTAGATGACTCCAAACTCGCCAAGGCCAAGGCCTCTCCCTTCGTTGATGCTATACAACAGGAGCGACCTCCGGATCGCTTTGTCTTGCTGAAGCTCAAATGGTATGAGGCTAAAGAAGACGCAGTCGCGTTCGTTTGCCGATTCAGACAGACGATGAGCCTCCATAACTTTTCCGACGCACTTATGTGTAAGATTTTTCCTCTTACTTTGAGTGAACCAATAATGTTGTGGTACAATCAACTCAAGCTGAAGTCCATTAAGTGCTTCAACGAGCTAGAGTTGGAGTTCACTAAACGGTTCGTTATGAGCAACGTCCAGCCGAAGACGCTTTCGATGCTGGTCAACATGAGGAGGACGGGAGGCGAAACCCTTCGGTTGTATACCGAACGATATTGGGAAGCTTACAACCTCATCCCTGATTGTGATCAAAGCGTGGCGGCCGAATCATTCATGAACGGATTGGATCCTACCTCGGCGATGTTTAGAGACTTATCTCGAAATCCGCCAAAGACAATGAGAGCTCATGGTAATCATCAAAAAGGACTGCGTACACGAGGAAGCAGTCGCCGAGCGTAACGCTCCGAAGGGGACAGAGGTTCCGAAAACCACTGCTGCGACAAAGAAACAGGTGGTTAATGTTCGACAAGGCCAGACAGGCCAGGGCAATGCTGGGTCAAGCACGCACAAACCGAACAATAGAGGCAAGCCTCCCCAGGTCCCACAGCAGCAACAACCTCCATGGCAGCAGACGAAAAGAGAACCAAGGCCTGACGAGTATGTGGCCGAGCGTACTGCGTTCACCGAACCAATCTACAAGTTGTTGAGCACCATCGGATAATTACCGTTCTTCGTATGGCCTACGGGTTTCCTGGGAACGGCTGGCAATGGCCCCGGAATGTGCACGTTCCACAAAGACCGTGGCCATTACACCACCCAATGCCAACCGTTCAAGCGCTACCTGGAAGAGCTTGCGGCAGCTGGGCACCTCAATCAATGGATCGATCTTCGGCGAAATCCACTACCCCCTCCTCCGCCTCCACCAGCTAGAAATCTCGTTGGAGTAATCCAAGGCATTGTGTCCGAAGGACGAGCGGCCGAACTCTACTCCGAAATTGATAAAGCTGTCGCTGCTCTGGCCGTCTGCAACATTGGAGTTTCACTGAAGAGAAAGTGGATCGACCCTAGCCTTGATGGTCCGATAACTTTCACATCTGAAGACTTGCAAGGAGTTCAAATGCCACATGCCGACGCCCTCATTGTCTCGGTAACAGTTGGCACATCCATTGTTCAACGAGTGCTGGTAGATCAGGGAAGCTCGGCGGAAGTTACGTTCTACTCTACATACAAAAGCCTTGGGCTCAAGCCAGACCAACTTCGGACAGCGAGCACACCCCTTGTCAGCTTCATCGGAGCACCTGTGTGGCCCCTCGGTTTGATCACTCTTCCTGTGCGAGTCGGCTCCCGAGTGATTAATGTCGAATTCGTAGTGGTTAGTTCTCCTAGCCCCTACAACATCATCCTCGGTCGAACCTGGCTACACGGAATGAAGGCGGTCGCCTCTACCCTTCACCAGGTCTTGAAGTTTATCGGCTGGAATGGAAGGCAGGAGAGCCTTCGGGGAGATCAAATCCAGTCGAAGAAATGCTATGTCAGTACTGTGACTAACGAGCGGAGTTGCTTGGAGGTACAGTGTGTTGAGACAGCTGACATTCCCGTTCCCGAAGAAGTAGGATTGCCGGCCGAGCAACGATCAACCGAAGAGCTTGTGCGAATGCCAATTACCGAAGATGGAGGAAGATACTTCCTCGTCGGTAGTTCCTTGGACGAATCCGAGCGTACGGATATGTTCAATTTCCTCAAAGCGAACATAGAAGTATTTGCTTGGACTCCTCAGGAAATGCCAGGGGTAGATCCATCTTTCGCCTCTCATTCTCTCGACGTAGATCCGAACCGACGCCCAGTGGTCCAGAAGGTTCGTCACTCGGCGGCCTTGCATGTGGAGGCAATCATGGCTGAAGTGGATCAACTGTTGGCAGCTGGGGCTATTCGGGAAATTTTATACCCAACTTGGCTCGCTAACCCCGTTGTTGTTCCAAAGAAAAATGGAAAGCTCAGGGTCTGTGTCGATTACACCAACTTAAATGATGCTTGTCCGATGGATCGATTCCCCCTTCCTCGGATAGAGCAAATGGTGGACGCAACAGCCGGATATGAGCGCTTGAGCTTCATGGATGCTTACTGGGGCTATCACCAGATCGCCCTTGCCAAGGACGATCAAGAGAAGACGGCGTTCATCTCTCCCCGAGGAACGTACTGCTACAACGTCGTTCCCTTCGGATTGAAGAATACCGAAGCGACCTTCCAACGAGCAATCACCAAGATGTTTCTCCTCAAGCTCGGCAAAACAATGGAAGCATACATTGACGATATGGTGTGCAAGAGCAAGCTCGGCAGAGATCATCTTCAGGATCTTGGGGAAATTTTTGACATCCTCAAGGAACACTGGCTTCGCCTCAATGCCGAGAAGTGTGCGTTCGGCGTGGGTTCGGGAAAGTTCCTGGGATACATGGTGAGCCGCCGAGGGATAGAAGCTGACCCGACTCAACTCACCACCGTACAAAACCTCCGAGCTCCAACTACAATCAAAGAAGTCCAGCGACTGACAAGGATGGTTGCAGCATTAAATCGATTCATCCGGCGTTCGGGCGACCTTTGCAGACCCTTCTTCCAGGCAATCAAGACCAGTCGGCGTAGGTTTGTGTGGACCAAGGAGTGTGAGCAAGCTTTGCAATCCTTACAGGATTACCTTTCCCATGCACCGCTCCTCGTCACCCCCGAACCCGACAAAGATTTGTACCTTTACCTTGCTGTTTCGGATCATGCAACGAGTGCTGTGCTCGTTCGGAAAGAAGGGATGGACCATTTGTCAATTTTCTTTTCAAGCAAAACGATGACGGAGTCTCAGACGAGGTATCTGCCTATGGAAATGTTGGCACTATCGCTCGTTTTAGCAAAAACGAGCCTTTTGCCCTACTTTCAGTGTCATAGGATTGTGGTCCTCACTGAGTTTCCTCTCAAGGCCGTTCTTCAGAAGACCACCTCCTCCAGTAGGATCTTGAAATTCTCACAAGACCTTGCCAATTATGACATCCAGTTCGAGCCACGGATTGCAATTAAGGGCCAGGCGTTGGCTGACTTCTTTGCCAAGCTTACCCCTGGGTTGAAGGACGAGGACAACACATTGGCAGCTGCTGCTGAGGAAGCTCGGATTGCTAAGGAGGAAGAGTTTGTTGAGTGGAGTAATCCTCCTCCCGAGTCTCTTCGCGCTCGGTTCACCTTGGGCACGAAGAAGCCAAGGAAGGAATGGAAGCAATTTTCCGGGGATGTTTGGAGGATGACGGTTGATGGAGCCTCAAACATCCATGGGGCTAGCGGACGGCAACCGGGCAAGAGAGCCTCTCTCTCTAGAGAGGCTCTCCTCCACCGCCCAATCACAACCGGCAACCCCTTGGGTCCGGCCATCTATCACCTCCGGCCACCTCTGGTCCTCTAAACAGTCGTCGACCAGCCCACAGCTGGCCTCCTCTGGCCCAGTCAAATCACAGCCGGCCACATACGGTCCGGGCACTACAGCGGCGGCATGGCAGTTTACCTCTTGGGATCCGCGCCGTGCAGATCTGGAATCAAGATCCGGCCAACCCACAGCCGGTCTTCAACCTCACGGCCGAGGGTCTTCTAACAGAGATCTAAAGTCGTGCTTCTCACAGCCAGTCTTCAACCTCACGGCCGAGGGTCTTCTAACAGAGATCTAAAGTCGTGCTTCTCACAGCCGGTCTTCAACCAACGCCGTGGGGCTCAACAGCCGTCGGCTGCCGGAGTCAGTCCGGCCGTCACAGATCGTGGTCCAACTCCGGTTCTGCTCCTGTATGGCATGGGCACCGGCCCTAACGTCATCGAGCAGTCCTTGCGGGCCAGGGCCTTCCATCGATGGACAGCCTAGCAGCTTGGGCCATCAGCCCCAGTCAGCATCAGCACCAGCCTGGGCCGTCACCCAGCCCAGCAACTTAGCAGGCCAACCACGGCATGCCTGGCAGCAGGCAGCCCGGGCAGGCAGCCACTCGGCCAAGCAGCAAGCTCGGGCGGGCAGTCATCACATGGCCAAGAGGCCCAGCCTTACGGGCAAGCAGCCAGCTGGCCAGGCAACCAGCTCAGGCGGGCATAACCTTTCCAGCCAGCCAGCCAGCCCGGTATCCCGGCTAGGCTGAAAATCATCGTATCCATTACACCCATCGTTATTCAATATGCGCTTTGCAATTATCTATTTATTGTCAATTTGTTGCTGGACTTATGGGCCAGTTTACTATTAGTCTCTGCGATCCCCGATAGGTGGTCATCTGTTGGACTGAAATCGGGGGTCGGGCTCTTGGTCGAGCCTTTTTATATCCCTAGATCCTGTGCTTTTTTAGCCCCGAGGTTGTGTGTAGTATTCTTGTGGGCGTGGCTATCGTTGATTAGATTCATATTTGTTCTGATTGAAAGGGGTAGTTTCGCAGTAGCTGCAGCTATGGGTGCCACTGATTAGATTGGTGGATGGATTCTGATTGAGCGAGGTAGCTGCCGGAGCTGTCATTGATTAGATTGGTGGTTGTTCACTGATCGAAAGGGGTGGCTTTGCAGACTGTTTCCGATTAGATTGGTGATTTGCACTGATCGAAAGGAGCAGCTTGGTCCACTTGTGGTTTGAGTGGCCACTTCTGGTGGATCCTCTTACTGTTCCGCTTATAGTCGTTAGCGAGCCTAGGGGATTAGGGTGAGGGTGTAGTAGTCTGAATGGAATGGGCGTGGTGTGCAGGGTACTTAGCAGGGTAGCCTTGTCGGATGCCGACATCTCCAGTTCGAGCCTCTCTCGGTCCGAGTCCCTCTGTAGTAGTTGATTTCTGATGAGTGGGTTATGCTAGCTTTGGGCTTGATGGAAGTACTAGGTTCTTGGTTTTATTAGCCCAGCCTTGGAGGAGGAGGATATTGGGTAGTTGGTTTCAGTGGGTGGTTTTGGCGAGCCTTAGGCTTGGATGAGGGAGTATTAGGCCTGAAGGATTGGGCGTGGTGAGCAGGGTTCTTAGCAGGGGGCCTTGTCGGATGCCGTCAACTCTGGTTCGAACCTCTTGATGCCTTGTTCCCCTGTAGTAGCCGTTCAGACTGCCTAGAAGCCGTATTACTTGGTAGCTGTTGTCCTAAGTGTTGGTTATCATGTGGTCATCTCTGACCGTATCTATTTACTTTATTTCCTATCCTGACGGGTTGTGTCAGGTAGTAGTTCATTTTCATTTCATTTCATTACATGTTTTATACTCATATCCATCCATATCATACCCCGTTGTGCTATCCTTAGTTCAACGGGGCTATGATCTCTACACATATGACACTTTATCTTACTCTCCATGCGGGTTGTGTATGGTTTATCGCACTTTTATCATTCTTATTTTTTTTTTCCTTTTCTTTTCCTCCTGGGGTATGCCCCTTGTAGGCTATACATTCGGTTAACCTTTTTAATTTCAAGCTATTTTACCCAAAAAAACAAAACATCCATGGGGCAAGGGCTGGAATTGTTCTCGTTTCTCCGTCAGGGACGGTCCACGAGAGTTCGGTTTCCATTGGCTACCCCGCAACGAATAACGAAGCCGAGTACGAAGCTCTCATTGCTGGGCTGAACCTTGCTCTTCGGATGGAAGCAGATTCGATTCATGTCTTTTGTGACTCCAGGCTGATTGTGTGCCACCTCAACGATAACTATCAGGCTAAGGACGAACGGATGAACGCTTACGTCAGTCATGTTCTTTCTCTACTCAAACAGTTTGGGCGCGTGCAGATAGAGTGGATTGCTCGGGAACATAATGCCCATGCCGATGCTCTGGCGGGCCTCGGGCAGTCGCACAATAGTTTTCGACGAGGTAGAATCACCGAGCTTCGAGCCCGTTACTCGTTCGGTAAATGTTATCACCCTCGGTCCAAGTCAGATGGACCCCATTATCGCCTACCTGAAGCATCAGACCCTCCCGGAAAATAAGAGGAAGCTCACAAGATTCGCTGCCGAGCAGCAAATTATCTCCTTGATCCGAATGGCAACCTGTATCGCCGAACGTTCACCGGGCCGGACTTACGCGTGGTACATGAGGATCAAGTCCAAGGTATCTTGGACGAGCTTCATTCTGGAAGCTGTGGTGGCCACTCAGGTGGCCGAACGATGGCCCAATGAGCGTTGACACAAGGCTATTGGTGGCTTAAGATGGTAAAGCAATCTGAGGAATATGTGAAGCGTTGCGTTCGGAGTCAGAAGCATGCATCCATCCCTCACCAACCTGCATTTCCTCTTAAGATGATCACCAGTCCTTGGCCATTTGCTGTCTGGGGCTTTGATATTGTGGGAAAGCTACCAAAGGCCCTTGGGGGATTTGAGTATATGCTCACCGCTACTGATCTATTCACAAAATGGGTTGAAGCCTCTCCGCTGGTGAAGACTACGGCCGGGGATGTCGAATGCTTTATCTGGAAGAATATCATCTCAAGGTTCGGTGTACCGTATGCTATTCTCTCGGATAACGGTTCTCAGTTCGTCGCTGCGGCAATCCAGAATTTCTACCGGGAGCATCATATCACCATCCATACCTCATCTGTCGCGTATCCCCAAGGTAACGGCCAGGCCAAAGCATCGAATAAGGCTATTACTCGGGGGCTTAAGCGTCGTTTGGATCGCAAGCTCGGCAAGTGGGTCGATGAGCTTCCTCAGGTTTTGTGGAGCTATCGTACTACTCCTCAACGTTCCACAGGCCGAACTCCGTTCTCCATGGTCTATGGCATGGAGGCGGTCTTACCCCTCGCTACCCTAATACCAACTGTTCGGTTTGAGAACTTTAATCCGGTGGATAATAACGCTCTAGTTGGGGCAGAATTGGACTTTGCTGAAGAACTTCAGGACAACGCCAATCTTCGGCACGCTGCCTATCAACAAGAGGTTGCCCGGGGGTATAACAAGAACGTTCGGGCTCGGCCGTTCAACGTTCGGATGGTTGTCGAGGCAAAGAAGTTGACCAAGTTCAAGGACCCCTACGAAGGCCCATACCGAGTGGTGCAGAAGATTGGCCACAGAGTCTATAAGCTCGCCGAGATGGATGGTACGCTGATCACAAACCCATGGAACGCCCAAAAACTTCGAAAATTTCATGGGTAGCCTCGGCGACTCTCCACTCTCTTGATTTTTGTACGTTTTGTTTTTGTTCGGATTGTAAGCCTTTGGGCGTTTTGTTAATGAAAGTTTATTTTTCTAGCATTCTTATTTCTTCGGATCAAACGTTCGGTCGATTGGGTATTCTATCTCGCCCGGTTCGGTTTCTTCGGAACTTGGCACTTCCACCCTATTTTTCCTTCGGTATTTGGCGAAATTCTCGAAGCCTCAGTTTTTCCCCATCGATGGGGCTCGGCACTTCTTCTCTTCGTTTACCCACTTTCCTGCCTTAATGTCTTTCTGCACTTACTATGGTAACACACTAAGGCAGGGGGGTTCCTATGGGTAAACATAGACTGGACAAATGAACAAGGAAATTAAATAGAGTAGGTGGCATCCATCGTTCGGACCCCTTAATACTCGCAGTTGGAGGAGTAATAGGTGGCATCCATCGTTCTGACCCCTTGATATTCTCAGTTGGACGAGTAATTGTACTTGTGTTTATGTTTACAATCTGGAACATATTTGTGGGCATTTGAGACTAACAAACATTCACACAGAAAGAACATATACCGAATAACAATACTTGGACATTTTTAATGGAAATGAAACTTTTTAGCATTTCATCAGGGCATGACGGATGGTGCATCGTTCGGTGCCATCCCTGAGACTGGAAAACCCTACCGAGGAATGGCCGTGGTAAATCGTTCGTGGCCATCCTCAACCTGTATTAATTACATAGCTACGATTCGGCAAAAGCCCATTGTTCGGCACCGACCGTTCCAAGTCTTTCAAATTTAAAAAAAGAAAAGAAAAGAGAAAAACAGATCTAAAGAGTTCAAAGTCTCATGCTTCGGGAGTAGGAGTGACCGAGGGAAGAATGGTGGAATCTTGTGCTGGAATTGCGGCACTCTCTTGCTCGGCTGGACTGGTCACAGCCTCATCAATAGTTGGCTCTTCGGCCTCAGCTACGTCAGCAGGAAGAGGAGGCACTTCAACAAGGCTCTTGCGTTCATCATCTGGTTCAACACCGGCTTCGTCTAAATCCATGTTGAATCCGAGCTTGAAGCTTCTTTTGTGTTGCGCCTCCTTCATCTCTGTTCGAAAGGCCAAGAGTTGGTCCGCTGCATCTTGCTCGGCCTGGTAATAACCCTTGTCAAATTCTTCCTGCAGCAGTTTTTTCATCTCTTCTTCCATCTCTTTCATGCACAGAGCTCTTCCCTCGGCCAAGCCTTCGTCTTTCCCCTCAGCTCTTGTCTGCTCGGTAGAATCTTGCAGCCCCTTTATCAGGTCGTTCAGATTGGCAATAGAGATCTCCTGACTTCGGCGAACTGCTTCGGATTGCTCCAAACTCTTTTTGTACTCCTCAACTTCCCCCTGGCTGAGCTCCACTTTCTGCTTGAGTAGTTTTGACTGTTTGTCATGCTCGCTCAGGTAGCACTGGGCACTCATTATTGACTGTGTAGCCTGCAAATAACAAGTGCACAAATATCCGAGTGAGATCACTAAGGAAAATGAACAAAACAAACAAGTAGTTTTGTATCAAAAGTTACTTACCCTTCCTACATGAAAGTAGTAGTCGTTCAATGCTGCCTTGAGGGACTGGGGAGCAGTGATGTCCTTCGGCAGCATGAGCCCAGATTGGAGTGTGAAGCCGAGAGAGGGATCCTCTTAGAGGCTGTCGGATTTTAGGATCTGCTTTTTATCAGGCGTGACGAAGTTCGGAATCCATGGCACGTTGAGATCCGAGGAGGCTTTCGTCTCGCCTTCGATAGCTTTCTTTTTCTCCTTTTCCTTCTCCTCGACCCTCGGCAGGCCGCTACCCACTCCTGATGCCTTTGTGGCGTGGGACTTAACCCATTTTGTGGGATGGACATCTTCGGAGGAGTGAGTGGTGGAAGGGGGCCGTTTTTGTGACTGGGACGGAGGTGAAGTTACCTTGCTTGGGGCCGAGCCTGAAGCACCGACTGCAGCAGATTTCTTCTGTTCGGACAGCTCTCTTTCCTTCTCCTCCAACTTCTTCTGTAGCACCGCCTTCATTCCTCGGGGAGGCATTGTTTCGTCTTCTTGGAAGGGCTCCTCTCGGCCCTTTTCGGCTGGTAGTCGCAATTTCCCTCGGAGTGGCTTGTCCCTCCTTGGAAGTAGCTCTTTGGGAAGCTCAACTGGATCTGCTTCGGGAGCTTTGCCTATCGCCTTGCTTCGGATCCTACCACCGTATGTAGCGTCGTAGCGAAGGATCGTCGGGGCGTCTCTTTCTTCACTCGGAATAGTGAGAAGTGACAAAGCTAGCCCACATCCTTTTGCTATTCTCAGTAGATCCTTGTTGAGCTTTAAAGTATCTGCCGAGAACAAATAGATGAAGGAAAATTAGAAATGATAGTTTCATGATGGAAAACACTATAGGAAGAGATGAATTGACAATGCAAAATACTTACAGGGTTCTCCCCTACGGGTCGCAACCCCAAATCTCCCATACTCGTGTGGCGGGAATTGAAAGTTTCCTTGGACTTCAACATAATCCGAGGCCCACTTCTCCGAGTCGTACATGCCCTCGGGAATGATTTTTTCTATGTTTCTCCGAGAACACAGGTAATACCGGGAAAATCTAACATTCCGCGATATCATGTAATTCTCGAAGATGTGGTGGGCCTCCAAGGGAAACATCTTCACCTCGGCGAGCTTTATCACCGAGTGAATGATGCGGTAGGAGTTCACGCTCAGTTGGCATGGAGTGAGGCTGAAACGATGCAGGATCTCCCTCAGGACCCTGTGCATTGGGAACTGAAGCCCACCTTCGGTAATTGCCATCAGAGGGACCGTGACGTGTTCATCGCTGAACAGTATTCGGTTTCCTTCGACGGGCGAGACCACTACGTCGTTAGGGATCTCGTAGGTCCGCCGAAAGATATCGATCCCCTTTTGGTCCTCAAAATAGTCCTAGTAGGGACAGGGATCCTTTCCCGTTCGGTTAGGGATTTCGTTGGGATCCAGCTGTACGATCTTCCTCTTCTTCTTCTTCAGGGGCTGGGAAGAAGATTCACCCATGACTTCCGTTCCTTCTTCGGCCCGGCTTGTTGAGGCGGTGGGATTTTCCTCGTCCAATGCCTTATCCCCGGAATACCCTCCCTCGGCTCCATCCTCGGCTTCCGCGCCCTCGTCTTCTTCCTCGTTTGGGTTTTCTTCATCCTTATCCGAGGAGTCGTCTTCAAGGTCTATAATATCCTTCTCCGGACCTATGGACCAAAGAGGAGTCACCTGGGTTGGGAAATCTACTCCCTCGACACCCTCAGCTACTCGGCTGCTCCCTCCGTTGCGGTAACCCCGAGCTAGGTTACGTATAGCTTCGGCGATCTGGGGTGCGATTCCCTCGGCATAGTTGGGATTGCTTTCTCCCGAGCGGAGAGATTCCCCCGAGGAAGTTGACGACTCCATACCTAAAACACAAGTGCATGGGATAAGACTGTTAGCGAAGGGCGAGGTCATTAATCCTATGGTGCCTCTGTTCAGTGTTCTATGTTAGCCGAGTGAACCCAACACTCCCGAGCGACTATATGTCGAGTGGGAATTCTGAGCACGGTTTGCGTCGGAAGCCATTAAGGCTATGTATGTTCGGATACGTTATTCGACAACTTTCGGGTATATTTCTTCGGAGAAACCAGGGTAGGTGTTTGTTTGTGTTCGGAAGAACACGGGTTGAAGATGAACATGAGCTCGGAAGAACACATGAAGATCTTCAACCTGTTCTTCAGCACCCAGAAACGGGACCAGATGAAACAAAAGGAAAAACCCATGCTCTGGGTCAAAACATGCACAAAAACCATCGAAATGCAGATAAACGCGTAGAGAATCAAGAAATACCTGGAAAATAGAGGAAATCTGTGAACAAAATACAGTAGGATTCGAGATTTGGTTGATTGTTGGTGAAGAACGGCGTCTGGCGGTTGGAACGATCAAAAGTGCAGAGAGAGAAAATGATTTCCCCTCTTCACTTTTTATACCTGGGGTGGAATTCGAAATGGCGCCGAGACCCCAGCCGTTGGATTGGAGCGGGAGATTGACGTTCCGCGCGATGACTGACGCGTGGACGGTGATGTGATACGCCGTACCACGACCCAATGACCTGATGACACGTGTAAGTATTTGAAATCGGCGGTTTCAGAAGCATTAATTGCAAGTTCAGTATTTGTCTGCTTCGGAGTTCGTATCCATCTTGTGTTCGGGATTCGCTCGCATTCGGAAAAATTATTAACGGAGGAATTGTCGAGATCAAGCTAGCTTTGTTCGACCACTACTTTCAACTCCTCCTTTCCTACCGAACACACAAAGCAGGAGTTGAGGGGCTATTGTAGTGGGCCGAAATATCCGAAGGGTCAAAGGGTTCATTGAGGTGACCTTTTGGATCCACTGTTCAGTTATCTCAGTTCGTCTGTATGAGAGAAATCATCTTGACGCGTCACTCCGGTCGTTTACTGAACGATAAGTGGTCCTACGGCTGCTCATCGAGCTTCAGCTACCTTTCCGAACGTGAAACCGTGGTCTTGTTCGGTAACGGGCCTGTTTACTCAGTTGGACGTCTTCTCCTTTCGGACCGATGGTTGTTCGACGAGCAAGTCTTATCCTCGGTAAACTCTTATGTTCGGAAGGATTCTCCGGGTAAGGCGGTAGAAGGACGTTCTAAGGCGGTGGAAGAACGTTCTAGAAGCTCTTTCTGATAGGACCGACGATAAGCATGTTCACCTCTCTGATAACTGATGTGACATCTCTGACACTGACCCATATGGGTCTGCAGATCTTGAAGGGCGGCATTCATTAAATGCCTCTGACACGTGACGTCATCCAAGCGAAGCGGTGCGCGTGTAATGCACCTCCACCTTGTCCAGTACTCCAAGTCTCTGCCTATAAATAGAGGAATACCTCTTCTAGGAAAAAGGTCAGAAAATCTCTTCCCTAACTCATCTCCTACTAAATCTCTTCTTCTTCATTTTTCTTCCATATTCTAATTAAATCGTCGGAGCTTCCACCCGGAGGAACACCACCCTCCGGTCTGCAGGTACACGGCATTCTTCTTCACTACAGTTCAAGCAACAAGGAAGGAGAAAGGTTCAAGAGGTCCAAGGATAAATCACACCCCCCCCCCCCCAACAGATTCTCAGCTGCCAAAATCATTCTTTTAAGTCAAATTTTGAGAAAATTTGAGCCTTTGGCATGTTTGCAAACAGAACTCTCTGCCGAGGAAAAGGTAACTTGTTATCCTACAAAAAATGATTGTATTTTCCTCTTATTTGTTCAGTCCTTCTGTTTACATAGAATGCCTCACATGCCCACTAAGAGGTTGTAGGTTCCATTAATCCTTCCGACTGAAGCTGGTGGATCTCTTGGAGAGCAAACTGATAATGCTCAGGATTCACCCCATGGTGACTGGCTTTTGTAGTGTTGGAGTTTGTCCCACATCGGTTAATTATCTCCTCCAAAATTAGTATATGAACCTAGACGACCTCTCCACTCTTTACCAATTGGTTTGAAGTTGGATGCTTTAACATGGTATCAGAGTTAGGGTTTCGGAGAATTTGTTCCCATTGTTTGTGCCATAAGTGCACCGTTATTTGTTGTGATCCAAGTGTTATGAATCCTTTGTTTATCTCTCCACGTGTGAGTCGGGGGTCGCACGTGCGGGGGAGTGTTAGAGTTTGTCCCACATCGGTTAATTATCTCCTCCAAAACTAGTATATGAGCCTAGGCGGCCTCTCCATTCTTTACCAATTGGTTTGGAGTTGGATGCTTGTAGACACCTCCCAGACGGGGCGTCGCTATACAGATTGATCACGTTTGTTTGCTCGATTGGTTGCTTGCTTCATAGACCAAGATCGTGGACATTCCCATGGCTAGGAACATCGCCACACGATAGCGGTCATCATCAAAACAGAGTCGCCACCCAGTTTACTGAAACTGGGAAAATAGACAGAGATTCCGGGTATGGGAGCCAAAAGTACAATAAGGGGAAGGTGTTAGGCACCCCTCTTTGCCCAGTCGTGAGACTGGCCCATAATCATTCAACATAAGACATATAGATACTTTGTCTAATTCCAACACGTAGTCTGTTTATTTATTCCTTTAAACAGATAAAGGTGAGCCAGGACTGTAATTGAAAGTGTGCATAGAAAAGCAGGAAGCAAACAAAGCTGTCCCAGGGAAATGGATCCCGCGGCCGGTGAATGGATCTCACAGCCGAGGGATCCTCCTGGTTTTATGTACCGGCCGAGGGATCTGAACCCCGGTCGGTGTTCTTCCTCACACCAGACAGAAATGTTAATAGATGATCAAATCGCTAAGGTTAGTCAAAAATGCAGTAAGTAAGACAAACGAAAGACCATTGGGCCTCACCACCTTGATCCCTCAGTTGCTTGATTGCCTCGGATTGGGTGTGATTGACTGATTGCTTGATTAAAAACCCTAAGGTTAGGGTTTGAACTTCGGGGTTTGATTGTCGGATTGACGGCTGCCTTCGGGAGGTTAGGGCTTTTGAAGAGTGGGTTTGAGAGAGTATTTTGGCAGAGTTTCGTGGCTTGAGAGAGTGTGTATTCTATGAATTTCGTGTGTTTATTTTCGAAGTCCAAGGGCCCTTTATATAGGCAATTGGTGACTCACTCCGGCCAATCAAATGGCACGATTGCAATTGCAGTTGCAATTGCAATGCACCTCTAACTCTACGTCGTAATCTCTGAGCGTAGCCCGAACGCATCGGAAAGGTAGTGTAATCGGATCAAACGTCTGATAGAACACGTTCCAGAGTCTGGAAAAAGGTCGATCTGGCGGCCGAGTAAAGGATATTACGGCCGAGGAATGGATGTCTCGGCCGAAGGATAGATCTTGCGGCCGAGGGATTGATCTCTCCGGGAGATTTTGCTAGCAACAGGTTGCTCGGGTGAGGAAATGATGTTGGGGCCGTGAGATCGATGTCACGGCCGACAGATGGATTCTCC
Source organism: Rhododendron griersonianum (assembly GCA_018127125.1). Taxonomy (NCBI): domain Eukaryota; kingdom Viridiplantae; phylum Streptophyta; class Magnoliopsida; order Ericales; family Ericaceae; genus Rhododendron; species Rhododendron griersonianum. The sequence continues at coordinate 37,223,057 of CM030788.1, read as the reverse complement.
TAGGCTTCTGTATTTCTGTCTGAAAGGCTGTATGGCTTTGAATTGAGTCCTCTAAGTGGCTCAAAGTTCTTACCGAAAGTCCTAAGGTTCTCAAGGAAGCAATCAGCAATCACTGTATCCATTTCATCATCGGGATTGTCCCAAGGTGGGACTTGAAATAATCGTTAGGCCAAATTGGGGTGTCTACAGATGCCCCTCTTTGACTGAACTCAGACGGATCGCGAGACATGTTTGAGTAAGAGTCAAAGCTGTAAAAAGCAACTCAATTTGGTCCAACCACTATTCCAAGGGTTTTCGAAAAAGGTTTTGTTATGGTCAGGCCGGGAGGCTGCCTACGTATTCCACAAAGGAAATTCAGACCAATCGTAGTTCGGGCAATAAAACAAAAGTAAAAAGTTTGGAGGGTTAGAGACAGAAGACATACCTTAGGGCTTAAAAAGCCGTAGTGTGACGTACCTAGACTGAGCCAGGGTTTTGGCGAAGAGTAGTTGAAGGAGCACGGGGCTGCCGGGGGAGTTTTCTACGGAGAGCTTCCTTAGTATTTTGGGGTAGATCAGTACACTGCAGGTGTGTTTGCTTTTCTTGACCATCCTTACTTTGACTGAAAGGAGCTCGGTAGAGTAGCCTATCCTTGCGAATGAGCTGGAAGGAATTGATGTAATTTGGGTGGAATCCAAGTCATCTGCTGGGGATGAATCAGATGCTGTTTTTGAGATATGGGGGTGCAAGGCCAGTAAATAGAGCATGGAGCGTTGGAAATGAAGGAACCGAGGCGCGGAGCCGGTTGGAGGAGCTTGATTGAACCGAGGCATAAAGTCGGTTGCATTCTGATGGTCTGTGCACGGAGCTTTCTCATCATAAGTTTTGACATAGAGTCAAAGGATCGAGGCGCCGGGCCGATCAATAAAATCGAGGCGTAGAGCCGGTTGATTTGCAGGATTGACCTGTTTCATGAATAAGAAATATGCATAGTGTGTATATGATGATAGTGGTTAGATATGAGCAGATATGATGATGCAGACTCGATGATAACAATGGTGATGCAATTGATGCTTATGTGCACGGGCCCGTGCGTGTGTGTTTGATTTAAGCATAAAGCTTCTTTCAAGTTCCGGACTTGAGCATTCGGAGCATAGAGCTCGAGCATTCGGAGGGTAAAGTCCGAGCATTCAAAGTACAGGCTTTGGGCATCCAGTACGCAGTGGTTGGGCATTCAAACGTAGAGCTTGAGCATTCAAGGTATAAACCTTAAGCATTCGAACATAGAGTTCGAGCATCCAGTACGCAGTGGTTGGGCATTCAAACGTAGAGCTTGCGCATTCAAGTGTAGAACTTGAGCATCCAGTACACAGTGGTTGGGCATTCGAAGGGCTTCGAGCATCCAAAGTGTAGAACTTTGAGCATTCAAACATGGAGCTTGAGAATAGATATCTTGCTGGGTAGTGAGTTTGTAGAATTGCTGAGTTGTTGAGTATTCCATCTTCCATCTTCCACGGGGTTTGATTTGTTCCTCATGCTTGGGATTCTTCCAAGGCTAGTTTCCACACGCTCGGGATGCTTCCAAGGCTAGTTCTGAGTATGCTCAGGATTGTCCCCAAGGCTAGTTCTGAGTATGCTCGGGATTGCCCCCAAGGCTAGTTTTTTGAGTATGCTCGGGATCGTCCCCAAGGCTAGTTCTGAGTATGCTCGGGATTGCCCCCAAGGCTGGTTTTTTGAGTATGCTCGGGATCGTCCCCAAGGCTAGATTCCACATGCTCAGGATCGTCCCCAAGGCTAGTTCTTGACCATATTCCACTTTGACTTCGTTGACTTGTTGACCCAAAGTGCCATAAGGTTTGTTAAATGCTTCGGTGATTAATGTCTTCATAGATTTCCATCGTCTTTGCTGACAAGATGATCCTCATGCACGCCTAGGAGATTTCCTTCTCCTCCTAATTTCAACCTTGTTAAGCAGACTTTCAACTCTCCTACTAAAGGGATGCTTTCCGAAGTGTGCGCTGGGCCAGAACTGCATAAATGTGCATTAAGTGGGCGTCACAGGATTGCTTCACCGGCCTGGAAGTGGTGAGGCTGCTTATCTTCAAGATGTGAGCTCGGGGTAGCTACAGAGCTGCTGAATAACTAGTAGGCACGAGGCTGTTGAGGTGAGTGCAGAGCTGTTTGAGTGACTTGGGCACAGGGCTGCTGAGTATGAGTATAGAGTGGCTGGTAGTGATAGTGAACTTAGAGTTGTTGATAATTACTTGAACTCAAAGCCTTTGGAGGAGTGAATACGGAGCTGATGAGCGACTTGGGCACAAGGCTGCTGAATGTAAAAGGGGCTATTGAGTGATCATGATGGCGAGCACAGGGCCGCTGAGTGGGCTTAGAGCTGCTGAGCCTAAAGCTGCTAGGTGATAGTTAGCATAGGTGTGTGGCCCGTGATCCTCTGGTCCTCGATCCTTCGTTGGTGGTTCGATGATGGGTTAGCTTTCTTCTCCTGGCCTGCACAAGGAACGCACGACTAAGACCTGGCCGGGGGTTGTCCCGGCAAGGCCCTCCGGCGAGAGGATGAGTATAGCGCAGAGAGGAAGCAGAAAGCTTAGAGAGAGTAAGTGTGAGTATTCAGTAGCGTGTACCTGTTAGGGTTACCATCACTAGGTATTTATAGTGCCTTCTGACTTGCCCTCCAAGTATGATCGCGTGCCTTCCACGGGCCTAAGTGACGTCATAGCGACGTCGAGGAATAGATCTGGTAACCGTTTTCAGGGCTGAGCTGGCACACCCTTGTGCGCCCGTGACCACCTTCTGTTGTAACCGCTTCTGCACGTGGCAGGATGCGTGGCTTTACAGCTAGCCACCGTCGGCCGCATGCCTAGCTCCGAGGTGGCCGAACACGGGCCTGACCGAGCCTGGTTATTCGGCCATCAGGGGAGGTAAAGTCGCCTGTAGACACCCCAATTTGGCCTAACGATTATTTCAAGTCCCACCTTGGGACAATCCCGATGATGAAATGGATACAATGATTGCTGATTGCTTCCTTGAGAACCTTAGGACTTTCGGTGAGAACTTTGACCACTTAGAGGACCCAATTCAAAGCCATACAGCCTTTCAGACAGAAATACAGAAGCCTAGGAGAATCCATCTGACGGCCGTGACATCGATCCCACGGCCATAACATCAATCCCTCACCCGAGCAACCTGTTGCCAGCAAAATCTCCCTGAGAGATCAATTCCTCGGCCGCAAGATCTATCCTTCGGCCGAGACATCCATTCCTCGGCCGTGAAATCCTTTACTCGGCCGCCAGATCGACTTTTTTCCAGACTCTCGAACGTTCTGTCAGACGTTTGGTTTGATCCAACTACACTACCTTTCCGATGCGTTCGGGCTACGTTCGGAGATCACGACGTAGAGTTAGAGATGCATTGCAATTGCAATTGCCATCTCGTGATTTGATTGGCCGGAGTGAGTCATCCCTATGCCTATATAAAGGGGCCTTTGGGTTCCGAATTAACACACAGAAATTGAGATACTTACACACTCTCTCAAACCACGAAACTCTGCAGAAATACTCCCTCAATCCCATACTTCAAAAGCCCTAACCTTCCGAAGGCAGCCGTCAATCCGGCGATCAAACCCCGAAGTTCAAACCCTAACCCTAGGGTTCTCGATCAAGCAATCAATCGATCACACTCAATCCAAAGCAATCAAGCAACTGAGGGATCAAGGTGGTGAGGCCCAACGGCCTCTGGTTTGTCTTAATTTATTGCTTTTCTGATTAATCGTAGCATTTTTGATTATCCATTAATCTTTCTGTCTGGTGTGAGGAAGAACACCGACCGGGGCTTCGATCCCTCGGCCGGTACATTAAACCAGTGTGATTACTCAGCCGTGACATCCATTCACCGGCCGAGTAATCGATCTCCTGGGACATTTTGTTTGCTTTTCTGCTTTCTAATGCATGCTTCAATTATCGCACTGGCTCACTTTGCTTACTGTTTAAAGGAATGACTAAACAGACTATGTGTTAGAATTAGACAAAGCATCTATACGTCTTATGTTGAATGATTATGGGCCAGTCTCACGACTGGGCAAAGAGGGGTGCCTAACACCTTCCCCTTATTGTATTTTTGGCTCCCGTATCCAGAATCTCTATCTGTTTTCCCAGTTTTAATAAACTGGGTGGCGACTCTATTTGATGATAACCGTTATCATGTGGCGATGTTCCTAGCCATGGGAATGTCCATGATTTTGGTTTATGATGTGAGCAACCAATCGAGCAAACAACGTGATCAATCTGTATGGCGATGCCCCGTTTGGGAGGTGTCTACAGTTTTTGGCGACTCTGCTGGGGATGTGAGAGCCATAACCAAAAAGTTCAACATAAGACTAATACATGCCTTGTCTAATTCATTTATCATATGCATCGAGCGGGCAACCCGTTGAGTTCACCTGATATCCCGGCATGACACGGGCTATGTTGGGGGTTCCAGCAAACTCCACAGTCACTCGTACCTAGTGGTATATCAAAAAGGAAATCACCCAATCGCCGCCTATGATGGGCTGGCGAGAGGACTGGTGCCCTTTGACAACGGAGCACCCTGAAACTACCTAAACCTTGCATGCTTTAGAAAGCCATAGAACTTATCAAACTAAGACAGGAACCTACAGGCTAGGAACCTACTTGCATTTTCACTTCCAAGTCCTTCCTCACACCTTGTATCATCTGTTGTTGTAAATAACTTTTTCTATGCAGAAGGGTTGGGATTCAGCCTAAATCCTAACCCTACACAAGCCAAGTACTGACTTACAGGTACTCTACTTTTCAAAGCAGACACAATAAGTAAAACAAAGAAGCAACCACAGCCAATTTTATACTCTTACAATACTCGAAGTCACGCCAAACAGAGATCTTTGCAACCGTCCCGTCTGTCACTCTCACCGGCCAAAACACCTACACTGCTACGGTCCCAATCACTTCAAGGGACTCCGCGGTCATCTCCTCAACAAACTCAATCATCTACCAAGTCCTAAGCTTCATCAAGTAATCCTCCCACTCTCATGGCAGATAAGGACGCCATCATTGCTAATCATCAAGCTCAAAGTCGCTATCTTACTAGCAGAGAAAGTAGCAAGAGATGTTGAGAACGAAGAGAAATCGGTGGAAGATGAGAATCCTCAAGAAGTGGTATTGGCAGAAAACCCTGAATTGGCCAAACAAGTCAAGGAGATCAAACGTACTCTGGCCCGTTCACAAGGGGACCAAATTCTAGATTTTGAAGGACTCTGCCTTTTTCCAGATTCTCAACTACCTGAGAAGTTCAATAGAACTGGCAATCCCACTAGCCATGTCCGCCATGTTATCAACACTCTGAAGCCAATGGGCTTGGATGATGAGCTCATTGTTCAGTTATTTCAAAGGACTCTTAATGAAAGCGCTCTCGACTGGTTTCTCACTTTGGAGTTTGTGCACTATCATACTTGGCCAGAAATTGCCAATGCTTTTTTCAAGCAATATGTATACAACGTCCAAATTGAGTTAACAACTCGAGATTTGGAAACGACTAAGCAGGAATCAAACAAGGACTTTGCAACCTTTGTGGCTAGATAGAGAGAAAAAGCCGTCAAGATGAAGAACCGCCCCTCTGAGGAAGATCAAGTGAGAATAGTTGTCAAGAGTTTGCAACCCAAGTACCTCACACACATTTACACTCAGACTATCACTGATTTCAAGCGCCTGTAGGCTACTGGGCTGCAGATTGAAGAGAGGATCAAGCTAGGCCTCATTGGGAAAGAAGAAACTCCTCCACCCAAGAAAACCTTCACAACCCGTACATCTCCTGCCTTCGTCAACGCCCTTAACTCAATCTTACCATAAGACCCTTTTCAAATTAGCTCATCCCAAAGCTCAAATCGTCCCCGTTGCAACTTTGACCATCTTTACATGACCTCATCTCAAGCCTTAGCCATTCTGAGCCATTAGGGGCATCTCAAACCTTTAAAACAAACCACTTCCTCAGCCACCCTATGGCCCAAACCATGATCCTAACAAACAGTGCGCTTACCACCAACACCCTAGGCATGAGACAGATAACTGCATGCGTCTCCGCCATGACATTCAAGATCTCGTTGATAGCCGAACTATAAAACTTCCAAAACCTAATGTGCAAGCCAATCCACTTCCTACTCACAAAGCTGAGCCACCACCCCAAAACATCGATTTCATAAACAACCCCACATACAATCCTGGCCAATACATTGTCCAAAACAACCAAACCAAGCCAACCTTTACCTTCCCAGAGGAGGACGAATGTTTCATGATGGAGGAGGAAGAAAACAATGAGTCCAATCAATCAGAAGTGATCGATCCCGACATGTCTGAAAAAAGTAATGAAGAAGAACAAGCAAAGGGGAAAGTGACTTTGACGGAATGGAAGGAGAATACGATGATCCACTCGATGGAATCTCCTTAGCATCACTATTCAATCAAGTGGAAATAGCTGACGACTACACAATCAATAAGGAGGAAGAAAGGGTGATGAAAACCTAGACCAACACTTCCATTTGGGGACTGCTCATGGCTCAAAGAAGTAGCCACCAGTGAAGATGGATCCAGTTCAAAGGCCCTGTTTGGCAAAAAAGAGGGTGGAAAAGATTATAAAGTTGCGAAAGGCAAGGGTTTTGAAAACGACCTCGAAATGCTACAATAGCTAAGAAGTCACAACATGGCAAAGAACATTAAACATTGCTTTTATCAAGCTAAAACCTATTTTGAGCCCCTGCTTGGGCATTTAATTTCTGCTAAGTGAATTCCTGTTTCATCCTCTAGACTATGCTTATTCAATGATTTACTTCCTAAATTGCAATTGCCAAACACTATAGTCTCTTTGCCAAACAAGGGAAATTTCAAGGAATCAAGTTCCCTGTGTCGCTGACAAAAAGGAAGGAAAAGATGAACTCTAGTTGCTTAAGAAACTAGGTTTTTGTCAAAACTTAGAAAGAAGACACTATCTCCGCGAGAACACTTAGGGTTAGCTCGCCCATTATGAAGGTACAAACACAAGAGAGATTTTGAAAAATATCTCCATCAAATTCCTCTCCAAAACGCAGAAACCCTCTTGAGAGAAGTGCTCGTTGGGTAACCTGAAAACCCAAGCAAAAGTAAGAGCAAAGCCTGCTAGGGCAAGAAAATGCAAAAACGCAGCCTAGGCAAAAGTTAAGGCATTCAAAGAAAAGCTCGCTAGGGACTCAACCTCCATTAGGTAACCTAGGCAAAATCAAGAGCATGTGAGAAGAAAAACCAAGAGTGAAAAACCCAACCTCAAAGGTAATGATTTTGGAACTACGTAAAAGGCCTGATTCCTTGATTAGGGATACGTAGGCAATCTCACATTGAGATGTGGCCCAAACATTTGGAGAGAAGGAAAAACGTCAACAGATTTGTACTCAATGATAGGTATAGCTAACCTTGCGTATTGAGCTCGCAAAAGATGAGTATGCTTTTCTCGAAGAATTGGCAACAGCAATAGACACGAGAGCTATAGGTCATCCCCTCTAACCTAAAGGTAATTGACACAATGAGCAAGATACCTTGAAAACTCCCGAGTTTGGCAACCGGACTATGGAACACGGCAAAAAGCAAAAGGCAAGAAAATCAAAACCAAGCATAAAGAAGGAAGAGGAAAGAGGATGCCACTTAGCCAAAACAAAATCTACCTTTTGGAAAATCAAAGTAACGGCCGAAGGATCTATACATCGGCCATAACATCGATTCTTTAGCCGAGTAATCAATTCTTCGGCCAATATTTTATTTTCACACAAATTACTGTCTACCAGCAAATACTTGTTCAAACAGCCATGTTCTGACTATCGCATGCAAACTCAAGACATCTAGGGGCATAAAAAGCATTTCTCGTTTCATGAACAAAAGCTTGCCTACAAAATCATCACTGTGGTTGCTTTCACTATACAAATACAGTTTCTGCTTCTCTCTTTGCTAACCATGAACAGGAAGGGAAAAGAAAATCCTAAAGCTGGTTGTGACGCCGTCTTCGAGACGATCTCTAAGATGAAGAAGGGGATTGCTAGCTATCCTCCCCACTGACAGCTGGTGCTCATTCAAACTCAAGCTACAAGGAAAAGAATGCAAAACAAGGGGCAAGCACCAAGCGCCTCTTCTCCGCCATCAAAATGGAAGGAGACAAAGGAAAGGGCCCGTGGCCAAACAAGAGCAACTGAAGGAACAACAGGCAGAACCAAGGAAAAATGGCAGTACTCCATACAGCCACCTGCCTAAAGAAGCAAACCCGCCTAGATCTGAGCATTCTCCAAGTCTACTTTAGACATCGAAGAAGTAGACCTCATCAACGTCGGAGGAGGAGGAGGAACAAACTGAAGATCCTCAGCACGCGGGCGCCACTGGCTGGCCACCCCATCACATAAGTACCAGGCTTAACAAAAGGGACCCTCGAACAGGCTACGAGTACAATCTGGAACCCTGGAACGTGTAAGAGGGGTGTCCTCTGATATACCACTCCAAGGGTCGAACCTCGCCTAAAAACAAAGTCTAAATCAGCCACAGCACAGAGGAATGGAGATCTGAAGACAAGGAATGCAAGGGGTACCTGGTCAACCGTCAATCGGTCCAAAACTTGTCGCCAGGGCTCAAAACTGGCAACCGTGGCTTCCATTGCCCCACCAACCATTGCTCGTAGCAAGGGAAAAAAATCACAACGAGAAAAGAAGAAGGATATACTTCAAGTACTCGGTAGTGACCACCAAAAGTCATGTCCCGTGAACAAGCCCTAAGGAGGCCATACAAGGTGGCCAAGGCAGATGCTCCCCAATCAAGCTCCCAAACAGCCTCCAAATACTACAAAGGGGCTAGAGACTGCCTATGCACTAAACTATCCTTGTTGGCAAACAACGTTTGCCCAAGGAGGTAGAGAAGAAAGGCCCGTGTCAGCTACTCAACACTCACCTGAGTCGAGATATCAACCTCCATAAAAGTCTTGATCAGCCAAGAGACGTCAACATGACCACGCGAGTGAAGAGGGGGCACCTTGCCCAAGAACCACTCCAAATCCCCTACTCGCTCCCAAAGCCAAGGGTTAACCCAAAGAGGAGCCCCACCTACTCATAGGCCAGTAAGCAAAGAAAAATCACCTGGCGTGATCGTCATCTCGCCAACAGAAGGAAAGTGGGACATGTTGGGAGTATCCCACCAACCAGCGAGGTCATCAACGACCAATCCATCTTCAGAAGATTGAGGCCCAAAACAAACGGCCTAAAACAAACGGCTCAAGACCAGCAGCGCGTACTAACTCCCGAGCCTGCTCCGACAACGTCGCAAACCACTTGTGCACTAAAGGCCTCCACCGCAGGCCTCTAATCTCCTATTTCTCTGCCAAGGACAAAAAGAAGCTTACCGAAACATTGAGGACGCTCAAGTACTGCTCAGCAACTCTACACCCACACCTCAACAGCTCTATGCCACGCCATGTGCACAATCTCGCGCTCGGCAGGCCAGTAAAACAATCCTGTGGCTTCCACTCAATGCACCCTCCAGAAGGCGTTTATATTGCTAGCTTCCAGAAAGCGTTTATGTTGCCAGCTTGCAGAAAGCATTTAGCCACCAGAAGACATTTGAGTCGCTAGAAGGCGTTTGGCCTCCGGAAGGCACTCCCAGCAGTGGAGGTAATGGGAAATCTCCCTAACAAACTGGAATATGGTCAAGAACTAGCCTTGGGGGCAATCCCGAGCATACTCAAAACTAGCCTTGGAAACATCCCAAGCATAAGGAACCAATCAAACCCTGTGGAAGATGGAAGATGGAATACTCAACAGCTCAGTAGCTCAAAGCCGTAACAATTCTCAACAATCCTCTATCAGCGGCTTTACGCCCGCCACCTTATAAAATCTGCGGCTCGAAGCCGACCATCTCAACTAGCTCGAAGCCGTACACAAGCGATCTCAGCGGCTCACCGTTTCAACCGGCTCGAAACCATAACAATCAACTCGGCTCGAAGCCCATTACCTCAACAGCTCAAGCCTTCGTCCCACTATCACCCAGCCGCTCAAGCCCTTTATCATAGCGGCTCGAAGCCCGTATCAATTCAGCAGCCCCGTGCCCATCATCTCTACACAACTCAGGCGGCTCTAAGCCCGCTATCTCAACTGTCGAAGCCGTAAACAAACAATCTCGCGGCTCAAAACCCATTATCTCAAATGGCTCCAAGTCATCACCTCAACAGGCTCCAAGCCTATGTTTACTATCTCATCACTCTATGCTCGCTATCACAACAAACAGACTCTATGCCTGTTATCACAAACTCTTAACAGGCTCGAAGCTTGTTCGCTATCTCAACTGGCTCAAGCCGTAAACAAGCAACATGTGCTCTAAGCCGCCCCAACAATCAAGACATCTATTCTCGGGCTCTACGGCTGAATGCTCAAAAATCTAACATTTTTGAATGCTCAAGCTCTACGCTTGGATGCCCAACCACCGTGTATTCTGGATGCTCAAGTTATACACTTGAATGCTCAAGCTCTACGCTTGGATGCCCAACCACCGCGTACTGGACGCTCAAAGCCTGTACTTTGAATGCTCGGATTCTGCCGTCCGAATGCTCGAGCTCTACGCTCACGAATGCTCAAGTCCGGAACTTGATAGAAGCTCTAAGCTTAAAACAAACACACACGCACGGGCCCGTGCACATATTGCATTTTCACATCGAGTCTGCATCATCATATCTGTTCACATCTAACAACCATCATCACACATCTAACAAACAAGCATCACACATATACACTCTGCAATCAACCGGCACTATGCCTCGGTTTTATTGATCGGTTCAGCGCCTCGATCCTTTGGCTCCATGCCAACACTTATGATGAGAAAGCTCCGTGCACGGACATCAGAATACAACCAGCTCCGCGCTCGGTTCATTACGCTGCTTAAAGCTCTGACACCACAGGCTCTCATCCTGATCAATACCAGCTCCGCGCTTTGGTCTCATCAAGCTCTAAGCTCACCCCAGGCCTTCGCCTCAAGATTGCAACAGGCTCCACGCCTCGATTCTATCACTCTCCAGGCTCTCGCCTCATGACTACAACCGGCTCTGTGCCTCGGTTTCCTCATCACCAAAGCTCCGTGCTCCAGTTACTGGCCCTGTGCCCCTCACGTCTCAAAAGCAAGCCGGCGTCCAATTCAACCCCAGCAGATGGTCTGGATTCCACCCCACTACATCAATTCCTTCCAGCTCATTCGCAAGGATAGGCTACTCTACCGAGCTCCTTTCAGTCAAAGTAAGGATGATCAAGAAAAGCAAACGCACCTGCAGTGTACTGATCTACCCTAAAATAACTAAGGAAGCTCTCCGCAAAAACTCCCCAGGTAGCCCCGCGCTCCTTCAACTATCTTCCGCCAAAACCCTGGCTCAGTCTAGGTACGTCACACTACGGCTTTTAAAGCCCTAAGGTACGTCTTCTGTCCCTAACCCTCCAAACTTTTTACTTTTCTTAATTGCCCGAACTACGATTGGTCTGAATTTCCCTTGTGGAATACGTAGGCAGCCTCCCGGCCCGACCAGAACAAAACCTTTTTCGAAAAACCCCTTGGAATAGTGGTTGGACCAAATTGAGTTGCTTTTTACAGCTTTGACTCTTACTCAAACATGTCTCGCGATCCGTCGCATCAAACAAAGAGGGGCATCTGTAGACACCCCAATTTGGCCTAACGATTATTTCAAGTCCCACCTTGGGACAATCCCGATGATGAAATGGATACAATGATTGCTGATTGCTTCCTTGAGAACCTTAGGACTTTCGGTGAGAACTTTGACCACTTAGAGGACCCAATTCAAAGCCATACAGCCTTTCAGACAGAAATACAGAAGCCTAGGAGAATCCATCTGACGGCCGTGACATCGATCCCACGGCCATAACATCAATCCCTCACCCGAGCAACCTGTTGCCAGCAAAATCTCCCTGAGAGATCAATTCCTCGGCCGCAAGATCTATCCTTCGGCCGAGACATCCATTCCTCGGCCGTGAAATCCTTTACTCGGTCGCCAGATCGACCTTTTTCCAGACTCTCGAACGTTCTGTCAGACGTTTGGTTTGATCCAACTACACTACCTTTCCGATGCGTTCGGGCTACGTTCGGAGATCACGACGTAGAGTTAGAGATGCATTACAATTGCAATTGCCATCTCGTGATTTGATTGGCCGGAGTGAGTCATCCCTATGCCTATATAAAGGGGCCTTTGGGTTCCGAATTAACACACAGAAATTGAGATACTTACACACTCTCTCAAACCACGAAACTCTGCAGAAATACTCCCTCAATCCCATACTTCAAAAGCCCTAACCTTCCGAAGGCAGCCGTCAATCCGGCGATCAAACCCCGAAGTTCAAACCCTAACCCTAGGGTTCTCGATCAAGCAATCAATCGATCACACTCAATCCAAAGCAATCAAGCAACTGAGGGATCAAGGTGGTGAGGCCCAACGGCCTCTGGTTTGTCTTAATTTATTGCTTTTCTGATTAATCGTAGCATTTTTGATTATCCATTAATCTTTCTGTCTGGTGTGAGGAAGAACACCGACCGGGGCTTCGATCCCTCGGCCGGTACATTAAACCAGTGTGATTACTCGGCCGTGACATCCATTCACCGGCCGAGTAATCGATCTCCTGGGACATTTTGTTTGCTTTTCTGCTTTCTAATGCATGCTTCAATTATCGCACTGGCTCACTTTGCTTACTGTTTAAAGGAATGACTAAACAGACTATGTGTTAGAATTAGACAAAGCATCTATACGTCTTATGTTGAATGATTATGGGCCAGTCTCACGACTGGGCAAAGAGGGGTGCCTAACACCTTCCCTTTATTGTACTTTTGGCTCCCGTATCCAGAATCTCTATCTGTTTTCCCAGTTTTAATAAACTGGGTGGCGACTCTATTTGATGATAACCGTTATCATGTGGCGATGTTCCTAGCCATGGGAATGTCCATGATTTTGGTTTATGATGTGAGCAACCAATCGAGCAAACAACGTGATCAATCTGTATGGCGATGCCCCGTTTGGGAGGTGTCTACATCGCCGAGGATTTTGTCGAGGGTATAGGCTGAGCACGATCTTGTCCACTGCCGAACCCGCGGCGAGTGGGGTGTCGTTGGAACACACTGACGGGAGCCGTGCATGAGGCTCACGCTTGGCCCTAGACGGGTCATGGTCCGTTTCACTGCGAACCATCCATGTTCGGCCTGCTACAATAGCCCCTCAATCTCTGCCAAAGCTGAACGCGGCGAGGTAGGGATTGAAGTCGAGTCTTGGCCGAACTTGTTGAAACGCCGAGCGTGGCTTGTGTTTTGTCAATGTAAACTTCTGCCGAACCTGCACCATCCTCTTTACAGAAGCATGTGCAGCCATTGATGGAAGTCTCTAGTGGAGGAGTGCCAGATGTCATCTTGTGGCTGGGTACGGCGAAAGAGAGGACGGTTGGCAGGCCCTGTAAGCTGTCCTTTCAATGACACGTGTCATTCGCTGTATGGCCATTGGTTCGACGGTGTAATGATGGGTGGGAAACTCAAATCCCAAACCCTAGCCCTATAAAAGGGGCGAGGCGAGGAGAGAGAAGCTCCTTCGTTCTCTCTCTCTCTAAAACTCCATTTTCCAGAGCTCCAGAGCAACCGTTCGTCTTCCAGCTTCGATCTCCAGCAGATTCTGCCACCAGATCTCGCCACAAATCCAGGTATGAGATCGTTTCTTGCTTCTCTCTGACTTTCTGCAGTTTTCAGTCCATTTACCTTTGGTTTTCTGGGTCTTTGGGGCATTTTTTGTTCTGAGTGAACAGTGCACCCTGGAGATGAACCGGCTGTTCATCTCCCTCTTCAACCTGTTCTTTCGAGCATGGAGCCTCCAAGGGGTCCTGGGCTTGGCCGTTGATGGAATAGGCCGAGCCCCAGTATCTGTTGTTTGGGAGGTTCCAACCGAACATGTTTTGGCCGAGCCTTGAGAACGATGATGGGGTGGGCCATTTAGGATACCGAGCGTAGTGAGACACCTATTTTCTGGCCGACGACGAGGTCTCATGTCTTGTTTTTGACTTTGTTAGGCCTGGCTCCCCCAATCATCGTCATCTCATCCGACTCTGAAAGCTCATGGGACGATTCTGCGAACCTTGTGATCCGAGAGTACTTGGAGATACACAGAAGCCGACGTCAAACTTCTTCCATCGCCTCGAACATGTCAGACTCTGGTGATTCCAATGCCGAGCTTGACCACGAGTACGGTGGTTTCAACATCGACCCAGAGATAACCTTCTCTACTAGCACAGAATCCGAAGCCGAGCACGAACTTGGACCGGAGGCCGAGTCTAGGATTCGTTCCCAGGCCGGAGCTACGACCTCTTCACTCTCTGCTCCTGCTGAAACTTCGTCTGGGGACAGAGAGTTTGCCGACCTCTTCGAGCGAGGGTAGGTTTGTCCCCACGCCCATTACTTCAGTGGGCGTCCCATTGAGTATGCAGACTTCTGCCGAGCGTATGACATACCGGATGATGTCATCGTCCACCAAGTGGCTAGTAACAGGATTAGGGACAAGAGGCAAGATCGTCCCGAGCACATAACGGTCCCTCTGATGGCCATCTGTGAGGCCGGGCTCCACTTCCCCCTTCATCCATATCTGAGGGAACTGTTAGCTAGGTTCGGCATAGTACCTCACTTCTTCTCGATCAATAGTTTTAGGATTGTGATGTCCGTAGTTAAGTTAAAGGAACTTCACAACCTTGATTTCACCATCGCCGATCTCTTCCATACATACATTATGTCTAGGCACGGGAAGACTAACCGTAGGTATTTGTCCACACGTAGCGGTAAGGAGCCGTTGATAAACGGACTTCCTGACACTGATAAGTGGGCTAATCTGTACGTCGAAGTCAGTGGGAACTACGAGTTCGGCGATCAGACTGTGCGGCTGCATTCTGTGCCGAAGATAACGGATTTCCGAGGTTTCCTTTTGTTTCTTTAATCTGCCGAACATGATCCATTCTTTTAATGAATTCGTTGATATTTTGCTTACATCTTCTTTCCTTTACAGATCACCGATCAATAACCAAGACTCAGAACTCTTTGGCCGTAGACAGTCACGTGGAGATACTAAGGGCTTGTATCTGCCGCGACGCGCTGACGCTGCTGGGTTACGAGCCTTCGTACAAGGGGAAGTTGACGAAGAGGAAGAAGAAGGATAAGGAGGCAGGGCCGAGCACGAAGGCCAAGGGTAAGAAATCAGCTGCTGAGGTAGGTGTTGGCGACGAAGTTCCAAAACCGAGCAAGAAGGCGAAGGAGCCGAGGGTAAAGTTTCCCACTTTTCATAAGTCAGCCGACTTCTGGTTCCAGGAAAGTCTGCCAACCGACCTTCAAGGTACCCACATCCCTCCAATCCGAACCTTAATTCCTCATTTTGTCGACGACATGGGGAGGAGAAATGTGGTGAGGATGAACCTTAAGGAAGCAGCTGCTGCCAGCAAGAAGGTAGCTGCTCCTTCTCCCACCGAGAGTCCTACAAAGAAGTAGAAGGTACATGACTTCTTTCCTGCCAGGCCGCCGACGCCACTTCCAAAGGAAAAGGACCAAACCGAGTCTTCGGCAGCGGGAGGCTCAAAGGCTGTGGAGAGGGCAGTAGGTTCAGGTGGGCGAGTGATCGTCTCAGAGTTTGCACCATCGTTCGCGATGGCCAACGGCAGAGTGGTCACGGTGGAGGACAGCATCAAGGAGGAGCCTGGTCTTGCTGTGACCATGCTGCACGGGCTTGCTCTTCCGAAGGACATGGACAGGGTTCCAGTGGAGCTCCAGCCGAGCCTGGTTCATACCAGTGCATATCTCGTTCAGGTACGCTTTTGACTTGGTTTTCTTTTTTATGTTTTGATGTATTGCCGAGGCTGATGATTTTATCTTGTGTAGGCTGGGCAAGCTTTGCTGCGTGCTTCTCGGCAAGCCGAACTCTTGGCCGCTGAGAAGACACGTTACCGCGATGAAGCGAAAGCAGAGCGTGAAAAAGCAAAGGTTGCGAAGAACGGCTTGAGGTTTGCCAAGTCGAGGGTTGCCGAGCTCGAGAAAGAGAGGGATGAGGCCCTTGAGAATGCAAAGACGGCCGAATGCGAGCTCGGGCAGGTTGTCCGCAGGGAGAAGAGGAAGATGAAGGAAGTGGATGAGAAGGCATTTCAGGCTGGATATGATAGAGCCGGCGCCGAGTACGTGAGGGAGGCTCGGTCAATGGTCAACGAGGAACTAGCGAAGAAGCTGCCGATCGCGTACCGAACTGGGTACAAGGATGGGGTGAAAGCTGCGTGTGGGGTCATGCAACTGGAGCCGGACATGAACCTGATGAAGTCGATCCCCGTAGCTGAAGTGCCCGAGCTCAATTTGCCGTACACTGAAGAAGAGTGTGCCCCACTTACCCCGGAGGAGTTTCCCGAGAGTGAGGATGACGTCGAAGATATGACTGTGGCCGATGCTGAAGGTGGAGGGGATGGCGCACGTGGGAAGAAGAGGGACGAGGCTGACAACACCGAGCAGGCTACCGAGCAAGTTGAGAAGAATGATGAAGTGGCCGTTGAAGTCGAGGACGATGCTGCTCGTCTTACTGAAGCTGCAGCCGAGGGTGATCCGCCACAACCTTAGAGTTTATAGTTTTTCTTTTTGAGCTTTTGTTGGACTGGACGGCTCCAAACTTGGGAGTTTACCGTGCCAGATGTAATAGTTGAATGAGGGTCGGCACCGAACGGTTTACTACGCCGATCCTCCTAGCTTAGGATCTTTAACAACACTTGTCTTTTTGAATGAATGCACTGCTTTTTTTGCAACGTCTCTATTATTGCCGAGCTTGTCTGATTGCCTTCATGTCTTCACAAAATTTTATGGGTCTTGCATGTTTGTGAATGTGTAGTTGTCCGTAGCCCCCACTTTTGGTTTGGGTTCGGCAGAATAGTTGAGAGTATTTCATGATCGAAATGGTTAAGTATAGATATTGCAGCCGAGCCCTGACCAAAGTAGTATGGCCGTAGTTACTATAGGTTGCCGAACATGGATGTATTGTGATCTGACATGATCCAACCTTTGACTTAGTTTGAGAGTGTGAAGTGCCCCCTTGCCAGTAGATGGGGCTTGGCCAAAATGTCAGCCCCTGGCCATGGTAGAGGAACGTTTGAGAGTAGTGATTGTTGTGTGTGGGTTGTTTGCTCGCCAAATTGCGAGTGTAACCTTTCGGTGGCCGACCATAGTGTCTTGCCAATCCGAGCCGAAGCCTAAGTTCCAAAAGTGTATTTCAGGCTCGGCGGACCATATGTCCAGTGATTGCTTCTTTGGGCGGTGAAATTGGCCGAAGCAAAGGGCTTTTTAAGGAGCCGTTTGGTGGGTGTGACCGAAGTCATCGTTTGTGTGTGGCATTCTAGCCGAGAGTGGAATGATACTTGAAATGTTGTGAAGATTTTTGGATCAAAAAAAAAGATTGTCATTTCATTGATATTTCTTCGAAGTATAGGGAGAGTAATAAAAACAGCAACAGTGGGTCGAGGCCCTTCTTTGAAAAGCAAATGTAAAAGAGTTATGCCGATGCTGAAGAAGACAAAAACTCGGAATGCATGAAGTGTTGGCCGAGGGTAGTTGTCTGATTAAAGCATCACATGTAGGCCTTCCTGAGGTTCTGTGCATTCCACGGGTTGGTGAGCACCTTGCCGTGCATGTCTTCGAGGGTGTAAGCCCCTTCACCAGCAACCTTCACAATAAGAAATGGCCCCTCCCAATTAGGCATGAACTTTTTCTTTTTGCTTGCTTGGACGACCTTTCGCCAAACCAAGTCGTCGGGCTTGAACAGACCGTCTTGTTCGAGGCCTCGGCTTGGCCATTTCCTTGAGGGTAGGCTGGTGTCGAGTTGAAGAATCTGATGCCGAACTCCTCACAGAGGCTTGTTAGGCCATCCCCGACAAATTGGGTGTCGTTGTCGGAGACGATGGCGTAGGGTACGCCGAACCTTGTCACAATGTTCCTCCATACGAATCGTCGGACGTCTGCTTCTGTGATGGTGACCAGGGCCTCGACTTCTACCCACTTGGAGAAATAATCCGTTGCAGTGATCAAGAATTTGAAGCCCCCGGGTGCTGTCGGGAGTTTCCCGACGATGTCGAGCCCCCACTGCGCGAATGGCCATGGACTTGTGATGGGAGAGAGATTCTGAGCCGGCTGCCTGGGGATTGGGGAGAAAAGTTGGAATGGTCGGCACCTTCGAACAATATCCTCGCAGTCCTTCTTCATGTTTTTCCAAAAGTATCCTTGACTCATCGCGCGTTGGCATAACGAACGTCCACCAGAGTGGCAGCCGCAGCTTCCGGAGTGCAGTTCGTCAAGGACCTCGGCGACCTGATTTGGGTGGACGACAAGAAGATAGGGCCCGAAAATGGATTTTCTATAGAGTTGGCCGTTCTCAGAGAGCCAATAGTACGCGGCCTTGTTTCGGATACGGAAGGCTTCCTTCTTGTCGTCGGGTAAGGTATCGGTTCTGAGGAAGGCAACGATTTCATCCATCCAGCTCGGACCAAGTTCAATGTTGAGCACTTCTGGAGTTGTGTCGAAACTCGGGTGGTCAGTGTTCCCAAAATTTATGGTTCGGAACTCTGATGCTTTTGAAGCCGACGCGAGGCCAGCAAGTGCTTCGGCGTGTGCGTTGTGCTCGCGGTTGATCTACTCGATGTTGAAGTTCTTGAAGCGAGTAATGAGTTCTGCTACCATGGTTTGGTACTTCATCATCCGTGGATCCCTAGCTTCGTAGTCCCCCAGAACTTGATTGACTATGAGTTGAGAGTCGCAGAACACGGCTAAGTTGTCAACCTTCATTGCGATTGCCGAGTGTAGGCCAGCAAGCAGTGCTTCATATTCGGCCTCATTATTTGTGGCAGGAAAATCGATGGTGATTGCACTCTCGTGAAGTGTACCGAATGGTGAGACCAATACGACTCCGGCACCTGCTCCGTTGTTGTTGGAGGCGCCGTCAACTTGCATTCGCCAAGTGTCTCCCTGAAAGAGGAGCCACCGGTTCTCTTTTGGTTGGTGTTCGGCAGAGGGTTGGGTGGGAATAGTGTGTAGGAGCTCGGAGTCTTCTGGGGTGAGCTCAGCAATAAAGTCGGCGAGGACCTGCCCCTTTATTGCTGTCCTCGGTTCAAAATGGATATCGAAGTTCGCAAGCTCGACCGCCCACTTCGAAACTCGGTTTGAGAGGTCGGCTTTTCAAAAAAGTGCTTTGAGAGGGTGCTCGGTCAACACTGTTATTGTGTGCGCCTGAAAGTATGGCAGAAGTTTCCTTACCGCAGATACCAGGGCGAGTGCCAGTTTTTCCAGTGGAAGGTACCGAGTCTGGGCGGGTAGGAGTGTCTTACTTGTGAAGTATACTGGCATATCGTCGGCCCCTTCTCGCCGAACAAGTGCTGAGCTAATTGCGTGGCTCGAGACTGCAAGGTAAAGATAGAGATTTTCGTATTCTTTGGGCTTTACCATTAGCAGTGAAGAACCCAGGTAATCTTTGAGCTCGGCCAACGCTCTGTCGCAGTCCGGCGTCCACTCAAAACTTCGCCGGCTTTGCCCTTTGAGAGCGTGAAAGAAGGAGTGGCACTTGTCGGACGATTTGCTGATGAAGCGGTTGAGGGCCGCCACCATCCCAGTTAGTTTTTGTACCTCTATGATTGATCTTGGTGGCCGAAGGTCGACCACTGCCTTGATTTGGTTGGGGTCGGCTTCGATGCCGCGTCGTGTGACCAGGTGGCCAAGGAATTTACCGGCACTTACGCCGAACGCGCATTTCTCCGGGTTTAAACGGAGTTTGTGGAATTTAAGGATCTCGAAGACCTCGGCCAGCTCCTTCAAATGGTTGTGCTCCTTTTGACTTTTGACGACGAGATCGTCAATGTATGCTTCCAGGATGTTGCCTATTTGTGCATAGAGCATCTTGAAGATCGCTCTGTTGAATGTGGCTCCGTAGTTCTTTAGACCGAACGGCATCACCCTGTAGCAAAAAATTCCATGTGGAGTAATGAATGCTGTCTTCTCCATGTCGGCCGGGTCCATAGCAATCTGGTGATAGCCACGGTAGGCGTCCAGAAAACTTAGCCGAGCATGGCCGGCTGTTGCATCTACGAGCTGGTCGATCTTTGGTAGTGGGAACCAGTCCTTGGGACAGGCGTCGTTAAGATTCGTGTAATCGACGCAGACTCGCCACTTTCCATTCTTTTTCTTGACGACCACCGTGTTGGATAGCCAGGTTGGGTATTGCACTTCCTGAATGGCGTTGGTGTCGAGGAGTCGGTTGACTTCTTCGATCACGGTGTCGGTGTGCTCTGGTGCCGAACGTCGAGCCCGTTGAACGACTGATTTGGCGTCCTTTTTTATGTTGAGGGAGTGGCAAATAAAGTTGGGATCCACCCCTGGCATTTCCTCCGGGGTCCATGCAAAGACTTTAAGATTGTTTTTGAGGAACAGGAACATCTCTTCTCGCTCGGCGTCAGATAGTGAGGAGCCAAGCAAGAAGAAGCGTGATCCGTCCTCGTTGATGGGCATTTTCACCAGGTCCTCCTCAGCAAAAGGCCGACGTCTTCGATTATGGCCAAGTCTGGAACTTCAACCCACTGCACTTGTTTTGCTTTGGAAGAACTGTGTACGGCGGAGACGTAGCACTTTTTGGAGGCGATTTGGTCACCTCGTAAGTCTTCTTGTCTCCCAGTGGTGCCGATGAAGCGGACGAGTTGGTGGTACGTGGAGGCAATGGCCTGCAATCTGTGAAGCCAATTTCGTCCCAGGATGGCGTTGTATGGGCTCGGCACGTTGACGACGATAAATTCAACCGAGAGTGTTTTTGTGCCGACGACGACAGGGAGGAAGATTCGGCCAACCGGCCAAACTGGTGCTCCGCTGAAGCCGATGAGGGGTACTTCGGTTGGTAGTAGTGCCGATTCTGGGAGTTCCAGCTTTTTGAATAGATCGTAGTACATAACCTCGGCCGAGCTCCCTTGATCAATGAGAACGCGTTTGACGTCGTGAACGCCGATCTGGACGGTGACGACGAGGGCGTCTGAATGCGGTGTTTGAACGTGTTCAAGGTCACATTCGGTGAAGCTGATCGTCCACGTTGGCACGTCTTGTGGTCGTTGACGCTTGGATCCTCATCTGACGGAGAGTACTTCCTTTGAAGTCGAGGCGTGATCGATGTCGGCTTTGAGGGCAGTCTCGGACGCCTTGGTTACTGGGCCGTGGATGACATGGATCAGCGGGCGTTGTTCATTGGGGTTGGGATTTGTCTGCCGGGCGGGCATCTTTGAACGATCAATGTATTGATCGAGATGACCTTGAGCCGCAAGCTTCTCAAGGAGAGCCTTGTATGGTGCGCAGGCAGTCGTGTAGTGGCCGAGCTCGTTGTGGTAAGTGCATTTTTTCCTTGGATTTTGATCCGGTTGGCCGGTGTCGGTTCCGAGCTTGCCCGTCGGCCATTCAAACCACGGTTGTCTCATTATTTCCTTCAGAAAAGACCAAATCGGTTCCTTGAAGTGAGTGGTTTCGGCCACATAGTCATGCTCCTTCGGCAGACGCTCCTTCCCCTTTTTGATGTTGTGCACTTGCTTCTTTGGCTGCGTTGGTTGGGTTGCCACTTGTGCTGGCAGCTGGTGCACGGTCAAGGAGAATGGATTGGTTGAGCTCGGGATTCCCTAGGCCGCTCTGTCTGCATAAAGTTTCTCGAGAGCACAAAATCTTTCCACGACGCGCATCAGTTCACCCATGCCGTGTGGTGGGCGGATGGCGAGTTCGTCTAAGATCTTGCTGCTAGTTTCCAGGCCGTTTTTGAAAGTGCGCGCAGCCCAAAATTCATCGATCCCTGGAATTTCGTTGAATAGCTGCCAGTAACGCTCGGCATATTGCCTGAGGGTTTCCGACGATAGTTTTCTCATTTGAGACAATGATTCAGGCTCTTTAGCCGTTTTGTTGCTTGTGATGAAGCGTGTGTTGAAGGCGCGTTCAAGGTCGGCCAGGTTCCTTACGGATCCAACGGGCAATTTGTTGAACCACTGGAGTCCCAGGGAGCCGAGGCTAGACGGGAACGCCTTGCATTTTACTTCATCTTTTAGTGTGCAGAGCTCAATGGTTTGTCTGAAGTGGATGAGGTGAGTGTAGGCCTCACACGTCGACGGATCGAACTTCGTGAATTTGGGCAGGTGGAAAGTGGGCTCTGGCGGCGTGTTGATTATGTGGGAGGTGAAAGGGGAAACGCTGAGATCTTTTAGTTGTCGTTCGAACCCTGGGCGCGGTGGTTTGCCTTGTTCGTCCGTTTTTGATCTCTTTGAATCCCTTTCCTTGTGTTCTTTTGCCGCCGTCTTCTCGGCTTCCCTCCGCCGAAGCTTGTCTCGTAGGTCCGTCGCTGTTCGGCGTGGGCCGTCGACGGTTTTATCCTTGTTGCGACGGGATTTGTTCTCATCGTTCGCGCCCTCAATATGTACACCTTTCCCGTTACGCCGAGCGTGGTGCTCGTCGTCCTTGTTTTCAATCGGGGTGTTCCCTAGGCGTTCGGAAACATGGGGTCTGGTCCGTGCAGAGTCTCGGCTACGGTGCGAGGCCGTCGTGCGAGAGAACTCAGCGCGACCAGTCGAGTACGTGCTTGTAAACGACTCGGTATCCCTTGTCCTAGTTCCGTCGTGATGGCTTCTAGAACGATGTGTTCCAGATACGGTGGGTTGCTTGTAGAGGATGATTTCTCTGGCGTCGCCTGGTGCTGGAGTGAAGCCTAGGCAGTCTTTCACGGATCCGCGTTGGCCTCCCTCGTTCAGACGCCCTTGTGGTGGTGGAGGTGGAGGCGGAGGCGGTGTTTGCCCTCCTCTACCCCTGTCTCCGCCAGATCTTGATGCGGCAGGGGTGGTGTCCTGCTGCATGCGTTGCTTCATTTGGGTCACCTCTGCCCTTAGCGCGGCCAGTTCATTGTCACGTTCGTCATCGCGACGCTGCAACAGGCGGATGTACGCCGAAGTTACGTCGTCTGAGACGGGCGAGAGCCCGGACCCAGGGGCGAGGGAGAGGGACATGTGCCTTTCGAGGGTTGGCGTGGAATTGACGTTTCCACCTGTGTCTTTGGCCCCCGAAACGGTTGCATCTGCTAGATCTCCGTCCATGGTAGGTGATTTTGTGATTGTTCTACGAAGGAGTAAGGGGTTTTGGAGGGTGAGAGAGCCGTTTAAGTCAGAAGTGTTTCACGTCGGGTTCACCAATTGTATGGCCCGTGATCCTCTGGTCCTCGATCCTTCGTTGGTGGTTCGATGATGGGTTAGCTTTCTTCTCCTGGCCAGCACAAGGAACGCACGACTAAGACCTGGCCGAGGGTTGTCCCGGCAAGGCCCTCCGGCGAGAGGATGAGTATAGCGCAGAGAGGAAGCAGAAAACTTAGAGAGAGTAAGTATGAGTATTCAGTAGCGTGTACCTGTTAGGGTTACCATCACTAGGTATTTATAGTGCCTTCTGACTTGCCCTCCAAGTACGATCGCGTGCCTTCCACGGGCCTAAGTGACGTCATAGCGACGTCGAGGAATAGATCTGGTAACCCTTGTGCGCCCGTGACCACCTTCTGTTGTAACCGCTTCTTGACGCGTGGCTTTACAGCTAGCCACCGTCGGCCGCATGCCTAGCTCCGAGGTGGCCGAACACGAGCCTGACCGAGCCTGGTTATTCGGCCATCAGGGGAGGTAAAGTCGCCGAGGATTTTGTCGAGGGCATAGGCTGAGCACGATCTTGTCCACTGCCGAACCCGTGGCGAGTGGGGTGTCGTTGGAACACACCGACGGGAGCCGTGCAGGAGGCTCACGCTTGGCGCTAGACGGGTCATGGTCCGTTTCACTGCGAACCACACATGTTCGGCCTGCTACAATAGGCATAGAGCTGCCGAGTTTCTAAAGTTGAGTGACCTGAGTATGGAGCTTTTGAGCACGGGGTGCTACTGAGGTGGGGGAGCCATTGACATGTTTTGATGGTAGCGAGCATGTAGCTGCCGAGATAATAGGTGCAGGGAGCTGCTGAATTGAGCTACTGTTGAGAGGGAGTAGTGGAGATTGGACCTGCTGAGCGCAAGGCGACCTGTGCATAGAATTGCTCGGAGCTTATGAAACCCAACAAGGTCGTGAATATGACAAGGCATGCGTATGGTGCTATTGAAAAGCAAGTGTGAGGCTTCTGAGTTATGAAGGCAGAGCTATTGACGCGAAGCAAGGAGCTATGAAGATGTGAAGTGCGAAGCCATGAAGATGTGAAGTGCGAAGCCACTTTAATACTGTTGATATGGTGCCAATTGTAGAGTTTGCTGAAGCTATCTTTTAGCTTCTTTGACTTGGCTCTATCGGTTATAGACACCAAGCTTGGTATGGTTGGTTCAAGGACCGAAATCCAGGAGAATCCTGCAATCCACATCTAAATAGTTTAGAAAACAACAATGGATAGGAAAACAACATGCAACAGGCTTGGAATCGACCATGAGCCGAAGTCCTTTTTATGCTGACTGCTAGGGGCAAAACCACCAAGTTCAGGAACCCTCGTTCAAATGTTGAACCACTGCGGGTGACATAGTTTGCAACGTGACATATATGCATATTGAACTGAACATTCAGGAAGAAATCGACACCCCCTGTTTAGGCAATGGATGCTTGATTCTAGCTTATTTGTGCGTGTCAATGACAACCTAATTGCCCCTAGTACAGAGATATGTGATGTGTGCGACAATGAACATGAATGCAATGTTTCTCTTTCTGTTTGCCAGAGATCTTGGCATGCCCCTGACAATGCTGTGTGACAGCATTCCAAAAGAGTTGAGGTGTTCCCCAAGGATATGACGCTTCTTAGGCTGAGCTTTTTTTCAAGTGTGCTGGTAGGGAGGTAGACTTTAAAGTGCATCCCTTTGTTGCCCTTTATTCCTTGATGGCCATGATGCCCTGATGAACCTGCCTTGCTTGAACATAAGAACACCTCATACTTGGGGTTAGATCGTGCAACCAAGACAACTACCTCCATGACATACACATGAAGTACTAGGATAAAGAGATTAATGCAAAAGATAGGGTGATAATGATATGCATGTGCATCCGCAATGTATTCTGGACATCTCAACTTTCGCGTATTTGATAATGGCTTATTGCTTATACTAGCCAGGTGTTTTGAAAGACCGCAATGCCCTAGCGGCACCACTGAAAACATAGTTTGGTCAAGGAACCATATTGCTGCACCCTTCATGAAATGAGAGACCCATGTTATTTCCTCAGAAATTTGCAAAAAGTGACTGCGCTTGTATTAACTGTGTTAAGAATGCTTAGGATAAAACCATTCTTGAAAGCTTTTCCTCGAGGATTTCAAGGTCACATCATTCCATCCATGTTCCACACTCACGTCATTCAATCATCAAAGGACGTAGAACTATTTTGCAAACCTATGCCCCTAGTCAATTAGGTGAGTTTGTTGCTTCGAGCATGATTTGGTTGACTTGGGTTGGATTGATAAGCACCTACTGAGACCCACACAAGAGGTTGGATACTTTTGAGAGAAGTGCATAAAGGGGAACATAGCCATGCCCCCTGTCTCACGTAACTCTCCATGTTGTGCAATTTGCCAAGATGATGCAAATTCCAAGATTCTTGCCCTTCGTGTTAAGTCCCACACTGGTGATGCCCCTAGTGTCTAGGACCTTGCTACTAAGTCATGTTCCCCAATCTGAGAGGACTTTATTATGGACCATAATGTAGGCTTGGGGTTTTGGCTTGAAAAAGAAGCGGATGTAAAGGCTCAAACCTAATTTCTACTCACGCTTGGGTTTTAAAAGCTAGCAGCCATCTTCAACATTTTTATCAACTCTTGTTGTCTCTTGCCTCACTTTGTGTGAAAGAGTTGGTTTCTTCAAAAATGTCCTTCGTATGTATTGGAAGAAATGTTTCCTTCAAAATGCCCCTTGAATGACAAGATGCTCATTATTTCATTGATTTTTCTTTCATCTCTCCTTGTATTTTTTTGTGTTTGCCCCAGTGTAGGGGATGGCTACCTAGCAGGCTGTTCAAAGAAATTATCCAGAGGCTCGATGTGGCTAGCAATGGATAAGTGTTTGGGATAGAGAAATGAATGCCTTTCTTCATCTTGGAACACACGACAAAGTGGCAAGGATCCTTACCAAGAAATTAGGGGCTTCGATGTTAACCAAGTGAATTTTCTAAGATTGAGGACAATCCTTTGAGACACATAGTAGATGGAGACATTGCTGTTTTCTCATTTTGTTTGTGCTCTAACTTTTGCCTAGACCGCCCTTACAGGTTTTCAATTTAGCGAGCTCATCATTTTTTTTTCTCCTCTCTTTTCTTCTTTCTCCTTTTTCCTACTCTTCATCTTTGACAGCATGTTTTGCTTACAAGTGATCTCTATGAGGGTGCAAAGATGTGTCAACTCCTCAACAAAAATGACGCGGGTCTTAGCTTTGAAAAACTCGTTTTGCTCTTTTGACAATTCAAGTGATTATGATGTGTTCCAAAAGATGTCATAAGATTACTTTTGAAACCCTTGTGGATTGTTTTCAACATTTGATGTTATCATGAGTATTCTATGGCAGCGAACTAGCACAGGAGAAAGCATTTTCAAAATTTGTGGCCGACCAAAAGGTGCCTACGTATCCCAATAGAGAATCAGGCCATTCGTAGTTCAAGTCTAAGGAGATTCACATTTCATGCTAGGTGCAACAAGCAGATTTATGACCAAAATAAACTCAAGACATAGACCTTTTAAAAAGGAAACAAATATGGACCAAAATAGTAGCAAAAAATAGCTAGATAAGACTCCTCAAAAGATTGACTCTTAGCCTAAGACGTGACAGGCATGGATGCTACTGCTACCTAGTGATCAAACTCAGCTGGATCAATCTTCTCTTGATCGATGAGGTCTTGGATCGCATTCTTGAAAGCCCCACATTCTCTGATAGAGTGACCATTTACTTGGTGGTACTTGCAATACCCTCCGCCTTTTTGTATAAAGTTTGGAAATTTTGGCTGTAACGGCTTCAATACCCCTTTTGCTTCCAAGATACAGAACACCTTTTCCAAGTTCATTCTAAGGGGAACAAAGTTTCTCTTTTGCCTGCGGTCGAGATGGGATCCCATCATTTTAATATTACTATTGCTTATGTTCATCTTACAACTGTTTTTCCCTTTGAGAGATTCCTGGTTTAGATCGATGGTATTGAGAAGAAGTTGATTTTCATGTTGCTGCTGCAGATCATTCACCACCATTTCAATTTGGTTGTCCTTAGCGGGATAAGTTTCTTTCTGAGCTGCGTTTTTCGTCCATCTAGTAGGGGGAGGTGGAGGTGGAGCTTGTGAAGGACTTCTTTGCAAACTGTGAACAATGGTGGCTAGGGTAGCCACTGATTCAGCCAATACATTAACTTTAGCAGCCAGAGCTTCAATCTTCTTGTCAGCCATCGCTGTCACGTCTTAGACCAAACCCAAAATTTAGGAAAAGCAAGAACTTAGCTATGCTCAGGTTGAGATGTCCAAAATCAAGTGTCTATGCAATGCACACATCAAACACACTTATTCAAAATGCAAATCTAGCATGATGGGGTGGTTTAACCAAATGATATTCGATGTTAACACATGGTCATGCAATGTGCTATGAAAGGAAATGAGGGTGATGGACTTTTCTTTTGGTTTTAGTCCCCTGCATGGTTAGAGAAAGGCAAACAAAATGAGCACCATAGCTACTTTCACAGATTATGGATGAGTCATGCATAACAGTTCATTTCATAGGTATGAGTTTATCGGATACCATAGATAGCCAGCAATTTTTGATATGGATGATTCTTAAGACTCGTTGTTTACAAATACTGCATGTCACTGAAGATCCGATTTCCAAGCCAATCCACATTATGAGGCAGACCGAAAAAGCTGAGCAGATGACCACAACGGAGAGTAGCCTCGGAGTCTATCGTTGTGCTAGCGGCTATTTGGATGTTCCACTTTTTGGTTTTAAGAAAAACTTGTTGTTTGAGGATTTGATGATCTTTAGCTATTTTCACTTAAGAAAAGTTTCGAAAAGTTTTTATCTATCTCAATTTTTGGTTAGGGAAGATTATTTCACTCCAAACAATGCTAACGTGATTCTACCAGCTTCAGGTTATTCTTTCAGCAAGTGTTTATCAAAACTTATTTTTACCAAAGCACATCGAAGTTGATCTATCAGAAACTTATTCAACAAGTTTTTTTCTTTCTTTTCTCTTTCTCAAAACATGATTGAGGTAATTGGGATTCACATGATTACCTGCCAGCACATTGACAAACTCCTAAATCTTACCGGCTTGTTGCGGTAAGCATGCTCAAAATTTTGAATTTTGAAAGATGGGTTGCTAGGCCGATTTGGAAATAGGAATCAAAGTCCTAAGTTGAATCATTCATCGAGAAATGAGTATAGCAAGTTCTATCCATAATGTCCTTGACTTTGCATATAATCATCCATAATCTACTCTACTACCTCACACTCCCACTTTCCTTTAGCCTTGCAAGGCAGTAACCCCAGTTCAATTGCCGACGGGGCGGCCAGTGTTTGATTTCATTCTAGAAATCCATGCTTCGCGGTGACTTAAGTAAAGCGGGAGTGTTAAGTAAGCAATGATGCTTTTTACCAAAAATATACCTTGCAGTCAACGCCATTAGTGCTTGGCTATAAAGACTTAGGGTTAGGGCTTTTAGTTCAAGCCCTAACCTTTCTGCACAGAAAAAGATGTTACAACAACATATACAAGGTGTGAGGAAGAACTTCTGCAAGCAAATGCAAGTAGGTTCCTAGCCTGTAAGTTTCTGTCTTAGTTTGATAAGTTCTATGGCTTTCTAATACATGCAAGGTTTAGGTAGTCTCAGGGTGCTCCGTTGTCAAAGGGCACCAATCCTCTCACCAACCCATCTTAGGCGGTGATTGGGTGATTCCCTTTTTGATATACCACTAGGTACGAGTGACTGTGGAGTTTGCTGGAACCCCCAACATAGCCCGTGTCATGCCGGGATATCAGGTGAACTCAACGGGGTTGCCCGCTCGATGCATATGATAAATGAATTAAACAAAGTATGTATTAGTCTTATGTTGAACTTTCTGATTATGGCTCTCAAATCCCCAGCAGAGTCGCCAAAAACTGTAGACACCTCCCAGACGGGGCGTCGCTATACAGATTGATCACGTTTGTTTGCTCGATTGGTTGCTTGCTTCATAGACCAAGATCGTGGACATTCCCATGGCTAGGAACATCGCCACACGATAGCGGTCATCATCAAAACAGAGTCGCCACCCAGTTTACTGAAACTGGGAAAATAGACAGAGATTCCGGGTATGGGAGCCAAAAGTACAATAAGGGGAAGGTGTTAGGCACCCCTCTTTGCCCAGTCGTGAGACTGGCCCATAATCATTCAACATAAGACATATAGATGCTTTGTCTAATTCCAACACGTAGTCTGTTTATTTATTCCTTTAAACAGATAAAGGTGAGCCAGGACTGTAATTGAAAGTGTGCATAGAAAAGCAGGAAGCAAACAAAGCTGTCCCAGGTAAATGGATCCCGCGGCCGGTGAATGGATCTCACGGCCGAGGGATCCTCCTGGTTTTATGTACCGGCCGAGGGATCTGAACACCAATCGGTGTTCTTCCTCACACCAGACAGAAATGTTAATAGATGATCAAATCGCTAAGGTTAGTCGAAAATGCAGTAAGTAAGACAAACCAAAGGCCGTTGGGCCTCACCACCTTGATCCCTCAGTTGCTTGATTGCCTCGGATTGGGTGTGATTGACTGATTGCTTGATTAAAAACCCTAGGGTTAGGGTTTGAATTTCGGGGTTTGATTGTCGGATTGACGGCTGCCTTCGGGAGGTTAGGGCTTTTGAAGAGTGGGTTTGAGAGAGTATTTTGGCAGAGTTTCGTGGCTTGAGAGAGTGTGTACTCTATGAATTTCGTGTGTTTATTTTTGGAGTCCAAGGGCCCTTTATATAGGCAATTGGTGACTCACTCCGGCCAATCAAATGGCACGATTGCAACTGCAATTGCAATGCACCTATAACTCTACGTCGTAATCTCTGAGCGTAGCTCGAACGCATCGGAAAGGTAGTGTAATCGGATCAAACGTCTGACAGAACACGTTCCAGAGTCTGGAAAAAGGTCGATCTGGCGGCCGAGTAAAGGATATTACGGCCGAGGAATGGATGTCTCGGCCGAAGGATAGATCTTGCGGCCGAGGGATTGATCTCTCCGGGAGATTTTGCTAGCAACAGGTTGCTCGGGTGAGGAAATGATGTTGGGGCCGTGATATCGATGTCACGGCCGACAGATGGATTCTCCTAGGCTTCTGTATTTCTGTCTGAAAGGCTGTATGGCTTTGAATTGGGTCCTCTAAGTGGCTCAAAGTTCTTACCGAAAGTCCTAAGGTTCTCAAGGAAGCAATCAGCAATCACTGTATCCATTTCATCATCGGGATTGTCCCAAGGTGGGACTTGAAATAATCGTTAGGCCAAATTGGGGTGTCTACAATGCTTTAACAGGGTTTATATTTTCATTTTTCTTAAAAGGAATAGTAATGAAGAAATCTAGGTTTTTCCAAAGCAGATGGAAACATTTGGTAAGGAACTTGGAATGAGAATCTGCACAAGAGGATTGGATTATGATGTTCTTATGGTGGAAAAATCTTCAAAGAAAAAAGGTTTGGCTGAGTGGTCCATAGCAGTAGATAATTTTTGTCTTCAACCATTTCTTTAACCAAGTACCTTTGCTAAGGGTTTGGAGGATATCAAAGCATAATAACAAATCTTTTCCAAGAAGATCTGAACCATAAACTTGATGTTTTATGGTATAACCTAGGAAAAGTTGGATAGAAATATGCTTACTGATCAGGGTTATGACAAAAGTTTCTCCATTGGCTGCAGTGAAAGGTCTGAAACAAGATTGCGAGTAGGGTCTGGGTAGGATGGATGGGTTTATGATAGAGGTTGTTATACTAGTATTAAAGAAAGCAATTACTGGTATGGGTCGCTTATACTTGCCAAGCAAAATTTGGATTTTGGCAAGAGGTTGGGCTAGGAAGATGTTTGAGAATTCAAAGGTATTTCACAGGGGAAAGTATCAACCTCATTAAACTCAAAGGAATAGTTTGATTCAGAATTGGACTCATCAAGAGAGAAGGCCAAGACTATCTCTGTTGAGAAAAGTGACTCAATGTTTGCATGAGCAAGATATATTGTCATCTATAAGGACCAGAGAGCTCACATTTTATCTCTTGTAGACTTTTGTGGACATTGCTTTGCATAATGACCATTTTTCTTACAATGTATCAACTATTAGATTTCCAATGTCCTAAAAAAAAATTCTTGAAATATCTCTATTTTTTCTAATGGGAAAACTTTTTGTGTTTGGAAAACCTATGGAATTGGGAAGAAGGCTGAAATTTCCACTTTTGGTAGTGTTTGGCTTTCCAAGAGGTCGAGCGACAAGTGCATTTCTGATCTTTACATTTGATGGACAAATCTGGTATGTCACAAGCTTTGTCAAAAAGCTTTCCTTGTTCTTCTAAGACTCAAAGGATTTTTTGGTGATTGGACAACTTTTCCAAGGTAATCAAGACATGTTTATAGATATTGCCGAGGGAAGTTGTATTTATCATCATTCCTTTTGTTTGAAGCAATCTCAATGTCTCATTTCCCAATGGCTCAGGAAGAAATTTGAGAAAGGTTTGCTTCAGATTGACATCATCCGTTCCATTAATTAAAAGATAGAACCTTTGGGGCATGCAATCATAATGGATTTTCAAATCTTTTCGTTTGAACGAGCAACACTTCTGTAGACACCCTATTTTGGACTTTCCAGAATGGTTTATTTACGGTCTTTGATTCCCCAATGATGATTAAGGTCAAGAACATACCGAGTTTGTTAAAGAGTTTGAGCTTTGAGCGTCCTGAGCCTCATCCGAACCCTTTTCAAACCCTTGTCGAACCCTCAAGCCAGAACCAAATGGCCTCAGCAAAACCCTACTGGAGTACACTGGTGATGGACTAGCGTGCGCTGGAAGCACTGCCACGTGTCAGTCATCGCCCGTTACTGGCTCACGCCACTCAACAAGGGGCGTACGCCAGTCAATCCCAGTCAAATCAACTTTATTTAGCCGTTCGCGCGGGACTTTTGTGGCCACCCTGACGTAGTCTACAGCTCCCTGATGATTGTTTTCGTCCAGGGCTGTCCCCTTCCCTCCTACAACACCTTTCAAGCCAAGTCCCATGCATTAAATGCATGGGAGGCTCCCTTAAGCCAAACAAGCCCTTATGCCCAAACTGATCTCAGTCCCTCTCCTCTATATATACTCCCCTCTCTCACTCTTGCAAGGGGTTACCAAGTTCAAAAGGGGTTAGCACCATTAAAGAAGTTCAAGTCCCTTTGTCTTCTTTTCCATTACCCTCCTTTGCTTCCTTTCTCTTCCATAGAAAGAGTAAACAAGGGAATACTCTCCATAGTCCATAACCTTCACCACATTCTCATTCATCATCATCTTCAAGCTCAAAACTCAAGCTCTCTCTCAAAACTCACAAACAAAAGGTATAAAACCTCTTGTTTCTGTTTTCTGTTCTGACCCCTGAGGGGGGCTGGTAATTTATACCAGTCCTGACCCTAATGCTGGCAAGGTTTCAAAACCGTGCATGATGATCAGGAGGCGCACGCCAGTTATATGTGCCGTACGCCAGTCATGGTTGTGTAGCAAAACTGGTGTGGGGATCACCGATCATCATTTTTCTTATTTCATTACTATCTGATCACCTTGATGCATGCTAAAATCAACCTCTTGCTTTCTGTATCTTAGAGTAGGTTTCTCTTTCCCTCTGTATTTATTGCTTAGTTTGGCCTCTGGGATCCTTCTGGTCATGTTCCAGAGCCCAGATGATGCAAAGTCAAAGCAGTGAAACCCATTGACAACTGGCGTATGTCTCTTACTTAGTGGCGTACGGCAGTGGTGGCGGTTCCAGTGGCTTGGCCTTGCATGGATCTTTCATCCAGGCCTTTGATCTTCCTCCCCTCACTGTTTAAGGGGTTTTCTGCTCATTTGGTGGCTTATAAGCCCTGATCCTGTCTGTAATAGCTTAGTAATCCATATTTTAACTGCGTGGTTTGTCCTGGGTGTGCACTGGTCCTCTCCAGAGCCCAGAGGGTTGAGAACAGAAGCTGTGGTATTGGGCTCACTGGCGCACGCCAGTTGTGGGTGGCGCACGCGGGTCCTGACTGCATGCAGTGGTTTGTCCAGTGCATGCAGGCTTGCTCCTGTGTGTACCATTGCACGGTCAGTGTGTGCTAGTTTGTCTAAAACGTCCACAAAAGCTTGTTCTCAATCTATTATACTTGTTAGATCAAACATCAAACATCCATGAGCATCTTGCCATATTTTTGTACATAAATGCAAATGTGTTATAGTTTTAATCCCCATTTACTGTTCCCCCGCCCTAACTGGCTAAGAAAATGATCAAATAAAGAGAGAATGCAAATGTTTTATAAAAATGCCTGAGTAGAGACCGATCTCTGGATTGGGCGAGAGGGGGTGCCATAAAACCCTTCCCCTCTCGTAACCTGGCTCCCGAACCTCAGATTTCAAAGGTGACGACGGACCAGTCTACAAGCCTTTTTCAAACTCAAACAAGTGCAATTCAAAACGTTTTTCAAAACCACAGTTTCTCGGGTACTTTCCACAAAACCCGAGTGGCGACTCTCTGATCTGCGAAGCACTTCGCCGCGCTTTCCGCGAGATAGGGCGCACCCGAAATTTTCTTGCTTAAAACCGCGGGAGTTTTTGGGGCGTGTGCCCACAACTTCATACTGAGATATTCTTCTCGAACAATTGCCTTGTGATTACTATGGGTTCCAAGAAATTCAGTGTGCAGCACATCAATGAAGTGGTCAAGACTAGGCAACTGCTTAAGCTGTAGCTGTCCATACTCATCGAGAGCAATGTACCATTGGCGAAGTCGTCCAAAAAATTTTGCTGTACATTTTGTGAATAGAGCACTTATGGTGGCATTTGGAGCAAGCATGCTAGTTGTGCGCCGGGCATGTATCTCATAAAATTTGTCCAACCATTTTTGATGGTGTCAAAAGAGAACCCCTGGGTGTAGACATTTAAGTGGGAAAAAGAGTCAAAAGTTGGTGGTAGAGGAGGAATTTCTGGTTCAAAGGCTTCCTTGACAATAGGGTCCTCAACATTCTCTTTTGGTGTTGGATTTTCAGAATTCATCATATAGACATATGGAAAATTCATGGAGTCAGTGGACTCAGTATCTCTAAAGGTGGACTATTTTCAGGTATTGAGGCAAGGGTATGAAGCATGGTGGAGATTGGGTTTGCTGCAGATTTTGATGAAGAGATAGGGTTGATTGAACCATCAACTGAGCAGATTTTAGTTTAGAATCAGAGAGAGCTGATGTGAAGGTAGTTGGAAAAGGAGAAGAGACCATCGATGGGTGAGTTGGTTTTATTTGAGGCTTTTGATAAGGCAATTTAGGTGGAGAGGGTCTTTTTGGCGGAGGAGGGATCGGTAAAAAGGCTGAAGAACCACCAAATATGCTTGAACTTGATTCCCCAATTTCTCGATGAGGAGAAAAAGGTTAGGGTTGAGACATGGGAGGATAAGTGGGAAAACTTTGCTGAGAGAAAGAGAATATATCAAAGAAATTTTGTAGCTGAGAATGCTGCTGGGCTTGAAGGGATTGGAGTTTGATTTTCAAATGCTTCATTTTAGCATCTTTTTGATTAAAAAAAAAAAATTTGTTGAAAACGTCTGATTAGTATATGCCATTTGGAGAAGTTCATGATGAACATTCTGAATTTTCTGCTGCAAATCATGGATTAGAAGCTCCAAAGTGGATAACTCCTTTTGGACAGTAATTTCAAGGGATTGCTGTGAATGAGCAATTCTTTGCATAATTTTGTTTTGAGCTAGAGAGTTTGCTACCTGCTAGTTTATAGCAGCCTCAACTGCTGAGACCCTTTTTGTATTTCCATCAAGAAGAATGGTGGTAGAATTTGGAATTTTATGGCGGTGAGTGGTTTTTTCTTGTGGGTTATGGAATTCCAGGGGGAAAATCTTCTTTAGTCTAAGAAGAGGAAGAAGAAAACATGTA
Organism: Rhododendron griersonianum; assembly: GCA_018127125.1. Classification (NCBI taxonomy): domain Eukaryota; kingdom Viridiplantae; phylum Streptophyta; class Magnoliopsida; order Ericales; family Ericaceae; genus Rhododendron; species Rhododendron griersonianum. The sequence continues at coordinate 37,187,849 of CM030788.1, read as the reverse complement.
ACATCCTATCGGTTTGGGAAGAAGGGCTAGTTGTAGGAGTATGGTGGTAAGGAGGTGGAGGTTTGCAGGTGGAATGAGAGAAAATAGGTTTTGGAGGAGGTGGTTTTTGCGACTTTGGGAACTCATTGAGTTCATGAAATGGAATGCCATCATTGAGGAGAAGGCAGTCTTCAAGATAGTCATCATAGTCACAAATATCAAAATATTTATGACTAGTTTCAGGATGTTGAAAATAGTATACTTGAAGGCCAGATGATTGAAAGTATTTGATTAGAGGTCCAGTTGTGAAACTGTCAACAAACATTTGGATTTGTGAGGGAAAAATTATAGGATGGAAGGGGGATGAGGATGTATCCTTCGAAAAACTGATTTCAACAGCACAATCTGGTTTAGTACGAAAAACAAGGTTAGAAGATTGCACAGGTGCAGCCTTTTGATGATTTTTTTCATAAGCTGTAACCCAATATTTTGGGAGAAGCTTAAGAAGTTCTGGGGGAGATATCTGACGGGGAACATGTACACAAGAGGCTTGGTGAGGTGCATTGACAGTTAGGAAGAGGGCTTCATCTGTAGAGGTAGGTAACAACATATCAAGGATGCAGTTTTGGAGACGGTAGGCCATTTGGTAGTGGAGGGTGGCTGCATATGTTGTGGAAATCTGGAAAGCACCACCAATTTGAATTTGCACTTTTAAAACAGTTAGCAGATGGGGATCTGCTAATGGCATGTTGAAATTTGGATAAAATGTGAAAACAACTGTTTCGGCGTTAAGAGCAGTTTGAACAATGGCAATACACGCATGCTAGTACTGCAATAATTGGGTATCTACCAAAGCGAGTCTGAAAGTGACCGATAATCCCTTTCGTCCATGAAAAGTGACTTCTAGACGTTTGGCTCCAAAATGAAGATGAGTAAATCCTTATTGTTGCCAAAGGCGTGGCAAATCAACAGGGATCTCCAAAGGGAGGAGTTGTTTAGCTTCTGTGGCTGGTATAAAGCACTGATCAAATTTAGAGGCTTGAACATACTCTTTTTACAGAGGTTGATCTTTTGGTAGAGAAAAGTTGGGTAACAGTTCTTTTTACAGAGGTGTTTGGTCTAGCAAAATCATTATAGGGATTTAGGAAAAAAAGATCAATAGAAGAAACCTTACTATCATTAGGGATGTACTCAAACTCATACAAATATTCAAGATTGGAAGAAGAAGCAGAACGAATTTCAGTTGGTAGAAGAGCGTGAAGGGGTAAGAGCAGTGTTGGTAGAAAAACGATTCATACTAAATGGGTAAAAGCTTGGGTTCTTCTTTTTCTCATACATTAAATCGTTTATCAAAGTAAGATGCTTAACCTATTTTGGATAGTCGAATTTTGTATACTAGGGTAGATTAACCGAGACACACTGCTTCCTCACGAGCTAAAGTCTCAAGGTACTTTTAACTCATTGATACAAAATTTTCACAACTAAAATAGTTAATGAAATTTCTGATGTGGAGGATCCTTTGAAGGCAACCACAAAGCATATGCTTCAGTTTTCCCAATAGAAAATATTTGAAGTAGTTTTGGAAAAGAAGTTCCCAGTAGGGATTTAAGCTAAAAACACTATGGCCTCTAATACCACAAATGCAATCACTAGTACAATCACAAAGAAGGAAAAGGGTCAAAAGAACACACAGGAAAATATTATTACACAAGTCTGAAAATACAATGCTGATGGCTTCTTCCTTTTATAGAGAAAGGTGAAGTGTAGAATCTAGGAAAGTGAAAGCATACAAGCATAAAGATGTCACATTGCTACACGGACATATTCCCTACATGGATTTACAATTACTCACAGAATATTCTTATAATTTTAGTGTCAAAAGTATTAATATGAAGTGCTCTTTTTAGGGGGCGACTATTCGCAACCCCGTATTTTCTCCCTTAGCCCGTTAAAAAATTTCAAAAATTATATTTCGGTAACTACATGTCGAAAATATGTTCAACCTTCGGTAAATAACTGCTGAACATACATTTCGGTAAATAGCTGTTGAAAACAAGATTATATTTCGGTAACTATATGTCGGAAATGCACAAGAAACATATATTTCGGTAATTAGATGCTGAAAATGTATCTCAATTTCGGTAACTAACTGTCGAAAATGTATCTCAATTTCGGTAACTAACTGTCAAAACATATTTCGATAGTTGGAAATTTTTAATGGGCTAAGTGAGAAAATACGGGGCTGCGAATAGTCGCCCCCTCTTTTTATTCAGTGATGAATATTTAAATTTTTATTATGTACTTGTGGTTGATTATTAGAACTCTTGACCTCTTAGTAATATTATGTCTTCCTTTAATGAGGCTATTACTTGGGTTATAGTGACTAGATTTTTTGCGATTTGATATAATTCTAATACTTAAATTTTCTTACTGCTTATAATAAATTGTGGTTGACCATGAACAAAAAAGATTCAAATATGATGAAGTCGAGTTCCTATGTTAAATTTCTACTAAATCCATTAGCAAACACCATCCAACACTTGTTTGAAAGGAATTTTTTGAAATTCAATATTTTAGTGTCAACCTTGCTCTTTATTCTACTCTGTATTTTATTAAAAGGCAAAGTATAAAGGGTTATTTACCTAGACAACCCTCCATGTTTATCTGTTTTTCACGGACAACCCCTCCACGAATTCTTGCTACGGCGAAACCCCTTCATTAAAGTTTTTTTTGTCCCGTACACCCCTTTCGTTAGAGTTCCGCCAAGTTCTGTTAATTTTTTTACTGAAATTATTTTCAAAATAATAAAATGTTCCAATATTGCCCATAATGAGTCCATGGGAGCCTAAACCATTATCTTGAAATATATGAATATTGCCGGCGTTGGTGGTCCGAATCGAGGTGTCAAAATTCGATTTTGACCAGTGGGTCTTGTGCGTCTCACTGAGACGAGCTCAGTGGTGGTGACGGGGTCGAGTTTCGTCACCGGAGGAAGGCGCACGGGCTGTTCGAACGCAGCGGGTGAAGGCAGCAGTGCAGTTTACTAGAGCTCAGAGCAAGAGTGGTTGAACGGAGGTTTTGAACACAGGGTTGTTTAAGCGTGGATATGGGTAGCACGTCGCCGGAGGAGCTCGGAGGTAACGGCAATCACTGGTCAAAGGCGACGCACGGCGGCAGAAAGACTGTTTTGCAAAGCCCGAGGGTGAGGTTGCTCGGATTGAAGATTGGAGCATAGAATCAAAATCGTCTCGTCGAGACGATCTCGGGGGTACTCGGATTGTAGCCGGAGGTGGCCGAAGGGGTGAACGCGCCGGTCAGCAGTTGCGCGTGCGGAGTGAGTAAGATCAACTCGCGGCGCCTTGTCATTGAGGCCATACTCCAATCATCTTCTCCGGCGAATATCTGTAAACGGGTTTGAAGAACACCTTCTCCGGCGCCTCTCCATCTTCGATGCCTCTGTCGCTGCCACCCTTCTGAAAGATCACCCCCTCCGGCGCCGCCTCCGTCTTCTCCACATCCCCGCATTTGGAGAAAGAGAGAGAGTGTAGACACCCCAATTTGGCCTAACGATTATTGCAAGTCCCACATTGGGGACCATCCTGATGATGAAATGGATACAGTGATTGCTGATTGACTTCTCTTGAACCCATGGACTTATGGTAAGAACTTTGAACCACTTAGAGGACCCAATCCAAAGCCATACAACCTTTCAGACAGAAATACAGAATCCTAGGAGAATCCATCTGTCGGCCGTAACATTGATCTCACGACCTTAACATCATTTCTTCACCCGAGCAACCTGTTGCTTGAAAATCTCCCAGAGAGATCAATCCCTCGGCCGCAAGATCTATCCTTCGGCCGCAACATCCATTCCTCGGCCGTCAGATTGTCTATTTTCCAGACTCTAGAATATTCTGTCAGACGTTTGATCCAACTACACTACCTTCCCGATGCGTTTGAGCTACGCCCAGAGATTACCACGAAGAGTTTGCATTGCATTGCAATTGCAATTGCAATCGTGCGTTTTGATTGGCCGAAGTGAGTCATCCCTTTGCCTATATAAAGGAGCCTTTGGGTTCCGAAATTGATAAGTGAATACACCCTCTCAAGCCCCAAAATTCTGCACATAGACACTCTCAAATCCCCTCTTCAAAAGCCCTAACCTCCCGAAGGCAGCCATCAATCCAACGATCAAACCTCGAAGTTCAAACCCTAACCCTAGGGTTTTCAAAGAAACAATCAGTCAATCACCATCAATCCGAGGCAATCAAGCAACTGAGGGATCAAGGTGATGAGGCCCAACAGCCTCTGGTTTGTTTTATTTATTGTATTTATGATTAATAATAGCGTTTTGATCATCTGCTAACTTTTCTATCTGGTGTGAGGAAGAACACTGACCGGGACTTCGATCCCTCGGCCGGTACATAAAGCCAGGAGGATCCCTCGGCCGTGACATCCATTCACCGGCCGCTGGATCCATCTCCCTGGGACAGTTTGTTTTGTGTTCTGCTTTCCAACGCATGCTTTACTTATCACATTGGCTCACCATATTTACTATTTAAAGGCTTAATTAAACAGACTACGTATTAGAATTAAACAAAGTATCTATATGTCTTATGTTGAATAATTATGGGCCAGCCTCACGGCTGGGCAGAGAGGGGTGCCTAACACCTTCCCCTTACTGTACTCTTGGCTCCCGTACCCAGAATCTCTATCTATTTTCCTAGTTTTAATAAACTGGGTGGCGACTCTGTTTTGATGATGAACGCTATCGTGTGGCGAAGTTCCTAGCCATGGGAATGTCCACGATCTTGGTTTATGAAGCAAGTAACCAATCGAGCAACAAATGATCAATCTGTATAGCGATGCCCCATTTGGGAGGTGTCTATAGTTTTTGGCGACTCTGCTGGGGACATGAGAGCCATAACCAAAAAGTTCAACATAAGACTAGTACATGCCTTGTTTAATTCATTTATCATATGCATCGAGCGGGCAACCTCGTTGAGTTCACCTGATACCCCGGCATGGCACGGGCTATGTTAGGGGTTCCAGAAAACTCCACAGTCACTCGTACCTAGTGGTATATCAAAAAGGGAATCACCTAATCACCGCCTATGATGGGCTGGTGAAAGGACTGGTGCCCTTTGACAACGGAGCACCATGAGACTACCTAAACCTTGAATGTATTAGAAAGCCATAGAACTTATCAAACTAAGACAGAAACTTACAGGCTAGGAACCTACTTGCATTTGCTTGCAAAAGTTCTTCCTCACACCTATTGTATATATATATATATGTTTTTCTTTTACAGGTTAAACCTTAGGAGTCTCTCTAAGTCAAATGAACAATAGGTAAGATCAATCAATCTAACTATAACAAAAATCTTTCAGGAAAAATGACTGCATCACTATCCACGTTTGATTCGCACTTTCAAGTTGTCACCAAGCTGTCTGGCCCGCTCCACTCTGCTAGTGAGGATTTTAACCCCTCTAAATACATCACTCCGGTAAATCAACCAAAGCCTATGGTAACTATCATTGAAGACAACCATGTCATGTTCGCTAGAACAGTCTATGAAGAAGAAGTAGAAGACATGATTGAAGAAGAAGGGCTTCGCAGGGTCCCAATCTATTTTTATGACCCCTATGCACCTACCAATGACTATTGGCCAATAGACGAGATCAATAACCTCGAAACTGAAGAAGCAAAGGAAGAAGAGTCTGCTGACAATGATCCACTAGACAAAATATCACTAAACCTACTCTTTGATGAGGGGGTCACCAACAATAAAATAAGGGTGATCCACCCCGTCATAGATAGCTTTGGTAATTGGTGGGGCTTTGTTGGCACACGAAGAGTCAACAACAGCGACGAAGTAGAGATTGAGGCTCAATTGGAAGAGATAACAGCAATAGCAAATCAAATGGCCCTCCAAGACTTGTAGGGTGACAATGATGAAAGTGCGAATCAAGGTGACAGTGAAGTGCTGATGATCAACCTTGGTGATGAAAAAGATTGCTCTGAACTGATTGTGGATGCTGAAAAAGGGGCTTACCCTAACTGGACCGTGGAACATACTCTAAAATACAAAATGAAAAGTGCTAATTCTGATCTTAGTTTCGATTCCGATTCCGACTCCGAGTCGACTCAGTCTGAATCAAGCTTTTCATCTTTTGAAACTACTGAGTCTAGTAAGGAAAACCTGGTCAAAGCACCGAGGCATAACATTTATTTTGAGTTTGACTCTGAAATGTCTTTTGACAATCTTAGCAATGAGAAGGAAGATTTAGAGTATTTCACTTTGCCTATGATCAATTGTGTGGATTCCGACAAACCAAATTTTGAGGAAGAAATCCTAAAAGAAATTCTAGAATTCATCGAGAGAGAAGAAGAGAGACACGCTAAACCTTTTTCTGAGAAAATAATCACAGCAAACATAGGCTCTGAAAATGAGCCCAAAATGGTTAAAATTGGTGCAACACTATCTTCTCAAGAAAGTGAAAAACTAATCCTTTTGCTAAAAGAATACAAAGATGTTTTTGCTTGGTCTTACGAGGACATGCCTGGAATAAACCCTGAAATTGTTCAGCATAAAATTCCCCTTCATCCGGATGCAAAACCAGTTAAACAAAAGCTAAGACTTGTGCGCCCTGATTGGGTCTTAAAGATAAAAGAAGAAGTCACCAAACAAATCAACGTCGATTTTCTCATAGTCACCGAATATCCACAATGGGTAGCTAACATAGTTCCCGTATCGAAGAAAACTGGAGGAATCAGGGTCTGTGTAGATTTTCGAGATCTCAACAAAGCCAGTCCAAAGGATGACTTCCTATTACCCCACATAGACGAGCTAGTAGACAACACCGCAGGCCATGCATTCCTATCCTTCATGGATGAGTTTTCAGGGTATAATCAAATTCTTATGTCTCTTGAGGATAGAGAGAAAACCACCTTCACTATGCCTTGGGGAACCTACTACTACTGAGTGATGCCATTCGGGTTAAAGAATGCTGGAGCCACTTACCAGAGAATGGCAATAACACTACTGCACGACATGATGCACAAAGAGATCGAGGTATATGTCGACGATATGATAGTTAAATCAAAGGAAATGGAAGGACACTATGTAGCGCTCCAAAAGTTCTTTGAGAGGATTAGGCAATACAAACTACGTCTTAATCCTCAAAAATGCACTTTTGGGGTAACAGCTGGAAAAATGTTGGGATTTCTCATCACTCAAAGAGGAATCGAGGTAGACCCTTCCAAGATACAGGCTACCATGGAAATATCACCACCTAGGACAGAAAAGGAAGTAAGGAGCTTCTTGGGGAAAGTACAGTTCATCAGCAGGTTCATTTCCAAGCTCACAACTACCTGTGAACCCCTTTTCAAGCTACTGAAGAAAAGTACTGATTTTGAATGGAGCTAAGACTGTCAGCAAGCGTTTGAGGCAATCAAAGAATATCTTCAGAATCCACCTGTATTGTCGCCACCCATCCTCCCATCCCTGGGAAGCCATTGATTATGTATCTCTCAGTAACAGACACATCCATGGGATGCCTGCTAGCGCAAGAGAACGATGCCAAAGTAGACTGCGCCATATACTACCTCAGCAAAAAAATGATGGACTATGAAACAAGGTACACTCCCCTTGAGAAAACCTGTCGGGGGCTCGTATGGGCCACAAAGAAACTAAGGCACTACCTGTTAGCACATCTGGTGGTGCTGGTTTCTCGTTTAGACCCAATCAAATATCTTTTCGAAAAGCCAGCACTTATCGGAAAGCTAGCTAGGTGGTTATTGCTGCTAGCAGAATTCGACCTCAAATACATGACAAGAAAATCAGTAAAGGGAAGAGCTGTGGCAGAATTCTTGGCAGATCACCCTGTGACAGAAGCCGAGGCAGAAGACTTCATGTTCCCCGACGAGGATATCTTATGTCTCTTGGACGACACCTGGCAGCTTTACTTTGATGGAGCAGCAAACCAATGTGGATATGGCATAGGGGTATTGCTAGTTTCCCCAAACGACTCTCATATCCCTTTGTCATATAAACTAAGGTTTGAAGTCACTAACAACCAAGCTGAATACAAGGCTTGCATTGCTGGAATGGAGGCAGCCCTGGAACTAGGGGCAAAAGGGTAGAAGTCATTGGGGATTCAAACCTGGTGGTATCTCAAGCAAGAGGAGACTGGAAGGTCAAGGAAGACACACTGAAACTATATCACTCTGTGTTGGAAGATCTAATTCCACAATTCGATTCCGTTATCTTCACGCACACTCCTCGAGTGAGTAATAGATTTGCAGATGCACTGGCAACATTGGCGTCTATGGTCGAAATACCCCTGGGATTCACAATGCAGCCCCTCATGATCGAACAAAAGGTCAAACCAGCGTGCGAGTGTACCTTCACCGAGGAAGGTGAAGACGATGGCAAGTCATGGTACGAAGGCGTGAAGAAATTCCTGGAAGAAGGAGAATACCCATCCGAGGCCACCTCAAAGGACAAAATGGCTCTGCGGAAGTTTGCCTCCCGATTTGTAATCTGTGGAGGAGCACTATATCGAAGGGCACACTTGGGTCCAAGTCAACTTTACGTCACAACGGAGGACAGCTGCAAGGTAATGGAGGAAACACACGAAGGAACTTGTGGGCCACACATGAATGGGCAACAATGGAAAAGAAGATCTTGCGTCGGGGATATTACTGGACCACAATGGAGGCCGACTGTGCTGATTATGTCCGCCGATGTTACAAGTGCCAAACTCATGCTGATCGCATGTGCATTCCCCCTACAGAATTATATAGCATGACATCCCCTTGCCCATTCTCCACCTAGGGGATAGATGTCATTGGAAGTATATATCTAAAGGGAAAATACAAACATTAGTTCATTCTAGTGGCCATCGACTACTTCACCAAGTGGGTAGAAGCGGCTTCTTATGCTACCCTCAAAGCCACTCATGTGGCCAAATTTATTCGCACCAATATCATCTATCGATATGGTGTACCTCACGAGTTCATCTGTGACAATGGATCGCACATCAAGGGAGTAACAAAGAAGCTTTTTGCCGAATTTGGGATACAAAATCATCGGTCATCTACATATCGACCTCAAACTAATGGAGTAGTTGAGGCTGCAAACAAGAACATCAAGAGGATTCTACGGAAGACTACTGACACCTACACGAACTGGCCAGAAATGCTACCTTTGGCACTATGGGGTTATCGAACAACCAAAAGGACTTCAATTGGGGCCACTCCCTACTCTCTGGTTTATGGAATGGAAGCCGTCTTGCCTATCGAGCTGGAGCTACCTTCATTAAGGGTTCTGGCTGAGACTGGAATGATCGAAGAAGACTTGGTTCAAAACCGCTACGACGAGCTAGCATTACTAGACGAAAGGAGGCTGAGAGCGTTATATCATGTGCAAGGGTATCAACACCGCATTGCACGAGCATTCAACAAAAAGGTAAAACCTAGAGACATCAAAGTAGGAGACATGGTGCTTAAAGCAATCCGTCGCCACATTTCAGACCCAAGGGGCAAGTTTAGACCAAACTGGGGAGGCCCCTACCTTATCAAACGCATACTTTCTGGAGGAGGAGCATACATTGCAGACTTAGATGGAATGGAATTCGCAACGCCAGTCAACATTGACAAGCTGAGGAAGTACTACCCATGAGAGATGCTCGTTGGGCCAAAAACCACAAGGGTGGGTGGACCCAAGCAAAAATTAGAGCAGCCTGCTAGGTTGAAAACCCGCTAGGGCGGCTTAGGCAAAAACTAAGGCATAAATAAAACGCTCGCTAGACAAAAAAACCCGCAATGGCGGTTTTAGGCAAAATTAAGAGCACAAAAGGAGAAGAAAATACCCAAGTGGACCCTAACTAAAAACAAAACAAATCCCATTTGTTGGAACTACGTTAATGGCCTGATTCCTTCCATGGGATACGTACGTAGGCAATCTCTAGATCGAGATTCGGCCGCTGCTATCGTTATCACTTCCAAATTTCTAGGTCTATCCTGAAAACATGTTCACTATCAAACCATGACAATAATATCTTCAAATAAAACGGCCAAAATGTTTTATTATTTCCAAAGGAAAAGGAAAAGCAAACCTAAACAATTCTCAATCTATGAAAGCTAGAATCAAACAACATCTTTTGAAAAACATAAGCAAAGTGTCAATCTCTAGGTCTTCCTTCTCTTTGCACTATTGTCCTCCAAAAGGTTTTTCTTCAACCAGCGCTTGTAAGAACCCGATAGCTTGTCAGCAAAATTCTCAAAAACCTTCTGCATCACCCTATTCGGCCAAAGACGCAACATATTGCGACGAAAGTTGGCATCATGAACCTTGGAAACAGCGTACTCAGGGTCACCCAGGACTGCGGTTTGTTCAGCCCCGAACTGCCTTTGAAAGCGAGCAGGAAAATAGAAGATGACTCGAGTGATACCGATCACTGCTACACCAAAATGGTTCATGGTACTCACGGTCATACTCTTAACACCATACCAGGGGCAAACCCATCGAATTCGATCACCCCTGAGAGTCTTCATCCATGCTTCCCAAGCAGCCTCAGTTGGAAACTGTCTAATCGTACGACGCCCCGTACAGTGGTCTGAACTATAGGGAAGTCGCTTCGGCACATCCCACACCTTTAGTTTCTCAAATAACCATACCTAAAGAACAAGGAAAAATTGTGAGTTGAGAGAACACGTGAGTCAAAACAAAAGAGTGATAAGTGAAAAGATAACTCGACAAATAAACAGACAAAGAGCGAACCTGCAGTACCAAAGGATTGCCTGAGAACTGAGCTGTAGAATCATCCTTCATCACATCAAGACCCATCAAGGTCTCTGCCAACACTAAGCTAGCAAAACTCACACGGTTTCCAATTTATTGAGCAAGGTTAAGCAGCATGGAATCAGCATGGCCAGAGGAAGGGCCAAGCAAGTAGTAATAAAGGAGACAGATGCACAGCGCATGAAAGCACGCTTTCTGTTGAGAAACTTGACGATGAGCTTCAGCTGTACCAAAACGCTGGACAAAATGTAAGATTTCCAGCCTTCCATTCACCATGAAAAACCTAACTTCATGTTTCTGAACTTGGAGCAAATCCTTCAAAAGATTACCTCGGTTAAACAAAGGATTAGGGACAATGAGACCCTCTCTATTTGAATGACCCATGATGGCCGCAAATTCCTCGATAGTAGGACACAATTCCTCTCTCTTAAATCGAAAGACATGAAAAGTAGGATCCCACAAACTAGTGGCTGCCCTAAGGAAAGCAAAATTCACAGGAATTTGATGAAGGGAGAAGAGGAAGTCCATACCGATGGACTTAAAGTGTAAACGGTCGAGGCCATTAAAGGAATTCAACCACTGATCAAGGACTGGTTGTGCCATATGCAAGAAATTGTTACTAACAATGCTATCGGGTTCGTAGAACGCGTACTTATAGACTAAGTCGAGTCATAGTTCGAATCGGAATCGGATTCTAAATCCTCAGTAACCTAGTCGGTCTCTCGGCCGGCACTTCGATATGACGGCCGTAGGATCAGTCCATCGGCCCGTGAAAATCAGGGTTGACCTAAAATTCAAACCCAGGCAGACGAAACGATCCTTCGGTCGCCAGATCTAAGCCTCGGTCGCGTAATCAGTAGGTCGACCACCAGAATGGCTATTTTACAGATCGTTTCCACGGTTCTGTTCGTTTCACTGGATTTTCATCAGATTAACAAATTATCATACACAAATGGTGCAAATATAGCATACACAATCATATAGCAGAGCAAAAGCTTTTGTTTCAATAACAAAAGATTTTTACATCACAAGGAGGATCATCCCACGTTTCCTAAACAAACTATATATTGGTTTCCTGTCGAACTAACCTATGCAAGAAGAGAAACAGAAAAACAAAAAAGGAAGGAGAAGAGGATGCCGAATCCTCTAGTGGTCCGAACACTAGAGACCAGCAGCAAAAAAGAAAAAGGACACCCCCAGGATGACGTGTACCAAAGAAGCACTGCGGTGCAAGAAAGACACCGGATGGCACAGAAAAACCATCATACCACGTACAAGCACCATCCCAAGAGTTCCGCGTCACGAAAGCAAGCCACCCATGCGAGGGTTCCTAATCAAGCATCAAGACAGGACCAAGAACAACGCGGCCTCCCTCCGCGGTCGCTGACCGCACGCTGCCCATTGCTCGGGCCCAACGAAACGCCAAAGGAAGTGGAAGAGTCTTCGAAGGCAGAGAGGGCGAGAGGTGTCCTCGGTTGTTGAAAAAAAAAAGTAGGAGAAATGAGACGCTGATCGGGGTCTTTAAATAGACCTCTGGAATTAAGGCATCTCACGGCCGGTTCATCAATGATTCGGCCGATAAATACATCATTCGGCCGAGGGATCTATCTCCTGGCCTTCCAATCAATTTCCTTCAGCCCCAGCGGCATCATATCTTGCTCAATGCACTAACTCAAGCTATTATGGACTTCTGGATCCTCGGCTAACAAAATAACCTTGGGGGCATCCCCAAGCAAATACGACGCAATCAAAACTGGCCTCGGGGGCATATCCGAGCATGAGGAAACTCTCTCTCTCCGTAACTGCAAGCTCACAACAACTGGTCACTTGGCCACTGAGGATTATCAAACTCGAGCTCTCGCTTACAAGATCAAGGTATTCTTGATACATCCAACTCAGGCTCTATGCCCGAATAACTGTGCTCCAGAAGTACATTCAGCAGCCCCAGGCTTATCATCTCAGCAAGCTCCATTTTCGATGCCTCCATGATCAAAAACCCCAGGCTTGCTGGTTAAGCTTGTCAAGCTATCCAGCGGCTTTACAACGCAACACTGCATATCTCACTGCTTCGCCAAATGATCGATGGCTCTACGCCCACATCCATCAACTCACTCAACGGCTCTATGCCTATGCTCACTCAGCGGCTCCAAGCCCATTATCATAGCGGCTCTACACCCATATTCCCCATCTCAGCGGCTCCAAGCCCACCATCTCAATGGCTCCAAGCCCATTATCATAGCGGCTCTACGCCCGTATTCCCCATCTCAGCGGCTCCAAGCCCACCATCTCAACAAGCTCCACGCCAACCAACTCAACAGGCTCTAAGCCCAATCACCATCAACAGCACCAAACTCATTATCACTCAACAGCTCCATGCTCGCTACTCAACGGCTCTAAGCCCATTATCATAGCGGCTCTAAGCCCATATTCGCCTTCTCAGCGGCTCCAAGCCCTCGACTCAGCAGCTCTACGCTCGCTATCCCAGCAGCAGGCTCTACGCCTATAATCATACTCAAGCAATCTCAACTGGCTCGAAGCCGTAACAACTATCTCAACAGGTTCTACGCCGCCCCAACAATCAGGATATCATCAACTCTCAAGCTCAAAGCTTGAATGCTCAAAATCCAACATTTTAAATGCTCGAAGCTCTTCGAATGCCCAACCACTGTGTACTGGATACTCAAGTTCTACACTTGAATGCTCAAGCTCTACGCTTGAATGCCCAACCACCGCGTACTGGACGCTCAAAGCCTGTACTTTGAATGCTCGGATTCTGCCGTCCGAATGCTCGAGCTCTACGCTCCGAATGCTCAAGTCCGGAACTTGAAAGAAGCTCTACGCTTATATCAAACACACACGCACGGGCCCGTGCACATATTGCATCAATTGCATCACCATTATCACATCGAGTCTGCATCATCATATCTGTTCACATCTAACATCCATCATCACATATATACACTATGTATATCTCTCATGAAACAGGTCAACCCTGCAATCAACCGGCTCTACGCCTCGGTTTTATTGATCGGTCCAGCCTCTCAATCCTTTGGCTCTACGCCAAAACTTATGATGAGAAAGCTCCGTGCACAGACCATCAGAATGCAACCAGCTCTACGCTTCGGTTCAAATCACGTCAAGCTCTAAGCTCCGACACCTTAGGCTTTCGCCTTATGATCAATACCAGCTCCGCGCTTTGGTTCTATCAAGCTCAAAGCTTCAATCTCCTAAGGCCCTCACCTCATGACCATAGTAGGCTCTACGCCTCAATTCTATCACCTCAGGCTCTCGCCTCATGACTACAACCGGCTCCGTGCCTCGGTTCCCTCATTTCCAAAGCTCCATGCTTTAGTTATTGGCCTTGCGCCCCCCCATATCTAAAAAAAAAACGGCGTCCGATTCATCCCCAGCAGATGGCTTGGATTACACCTCAATCACATCAATTCCTTCCAGCTCATTCGCAAGGATGGGCTACCCTTCCGAGCTCCCTTCAGTCAAAGTAAGGATGATCAAGAAAAGCAAACGCAACTGCCGTGTACTGATCTACCCCAAAATACTAAGGATGCTCTCCGCAAAAACTTCCCTGGCAGCCCCGCGCTCCTTCAACTAATCTTCCGCCAAAACCCTGGCTTAACCCAGGTACGTTGCGCTACGGCTTTTAAAGCCTGAAGGTACGTCTTCTGTTCCTAAACCCTCCAAACTTTTTCTTTTTCTTTACTGCCCGCCCGAACTACGGTTGGTCTGAATTTTTCTTATGGAATACGTAGGCAGCCTCCCGGCATGACCATAGCAAAAACCTTTTTCAAAAACCCCTTGGAATAGTGGTTGGACCAAATTGAGTTGCTTTTACAGCTTTGACTCTTACTCAAACATGTCTCGCGATCCGTCTGAGCTCAGTCAAAAAGGGGCATCTGTAGACACCCCAATTTGGCCTAACGATCATTTCAAGTCCCACCTTGAGGACCATCCCGATGATGAAATGGATACAGTGATTGCTGATTGACTTCTCGTGAACCCATGGACTTATGGTAAGAACTTTGAACCACTTAAAGGACCCAATCCAAAGCCATACAACCTTTCAAACAGAAATACAGAATCCTAGGAGAATCCATCTGTCGGCCGTAACATTGATCTCACGGCCTTAACATCATTTCTTCACTCGAGCAACCTGTTGCTTAAAAATCTCCCTGAGAGATCAATCCCTCGGCCACAAGATCTATCCTTCGGCCGCAACATCCATTCCTCGGCCGCCAGATCCTTTGCTCGGCCACCAGATTGTCTATTTTGCAGACTCTGGAACGTTCTGTCAGACGTTTGATCCAACTACACTACCTTCCCGATGCATTCGAGCTACGCCCAGAGATTACCACGAAGAGTTTGCATTGCATTGCAATTGCAATCGTGCGTTTTGATTGGCCGGAGTGAGTCATCCCTTTGCCTATATAAAGGAGCCTTTGGGTTCGGAAATTGATAAATGAATACACCCTCTCAAGCCCCGAAATTCTGCACATATACACTCTCAAATCCCCTCTTCAAAAGCCTTAACCTCCCGAAGGCAACCATCAATCCGACGATCAAACCCCGAAGTTCAAACCCTAACCCTAGGGTTTTCAAATAAGCAATCAGTCAATCACCATCAATCCGAGGTAATCAAGCAACTGAGAGATCAAGGTGGTGAGGCCCAACGGCCTCTGGTTTGTTTTATTTACTGTATTTATGATTAATAGTAGCGTTTTGATCATCTGCTAACTTTTCTGTCTGGTGTGAGGAAGAACACCGACCAGGGCTTCGATCCCTCGGCCGGTACATAAAGCCAGGAGGATCCCTCGGCCGTGACATCCATTCACCAGCTGCTGGATCCATCTCCCTGGGACAGTTTATTTTGTGTTCTGCTTTCCAACGCATGCTTTACTTATCGCATTGGCTCACCATATTTACTGTTTAAAGGCTTAATTAAACAAACTATGTGTTAGAATTAAACAAATCATCTATATGTCTTATGTTGAATAATTATGGGCCAGCCTCACGGCTGGTCAGAGAGGGGTGCCTAACACCTTCCTCATACTGTACTCTTGGCTCCCGTACCCAGAATCTCTATCTATTTTCCTAGTTTTAATAAATTGGGTGGCGACTCTGTTTTGATGATGACCGCTATCGTGTGACGATGTTCCTAGCCATGGGAATGTCCACGATCTTGATTTATGAAGCAAGTAACCAATCGAGCAACAAACGATCAATCTGTATGGCGATGTCCCGTTTGTGAGGTGTCTACAGAGAGAGAGAGAGAGAGAGAGAGATGGACCTTAGAATGGTGGGGGAAGAGTTTTGGTTTATTTTTCCAATTATTTGTGGCCAATACAGAGGAGAAAAGGAGAAAGTGGGGGTAATAATCAATACCATCGGGTTCATGGAAAATTGGAACTGTACAGGTACATCATCGCTTACGAATTTCGTTCAAATGCAAATTAGGAATTTCGTTCTTGAGATTTTTTGTGTGGTGATTTCTGGGTATTGCCGGAGAAGATGACCAGAGAAGATTTTTTGCAGGAGAGAGAGAGAAGTTGTCGTGTGTGGTGTGGTGGAGAGAATGGGGTGTGGAAAAAAAAAGACTAAGTATTGACTATATATAAGAGAGGGTAAAATGGTTTTTTCATCGATTCCGTCCAACGGCGTTAGGGCCTCCAAACGAAAACATTAATGAAGGGATTTGGCCGTAGCGAGAATTCATAGAGGGGGTGTCCGGAAAAAACGGGTAAATGTTGAGGGATCTCTCAGTAAATAACCAAGTATAAATCACCTCCATATGGTTAGCCTTTTTTTGCAGATGACCTCCCTGTGGTTTTGAAGTAAAGTGCTACTGTTACATTTTTCATCCAAATTGACGGAAAGTGTACAACACACACCTATTTTGAGATTGGGAATGGAAAAAAAAAAACTGAATAAAGGTAATTTTGGTTATAAAATGACAGCATTACCCTTCTCATCTTCTTCTCCAACACTATCCTCCCAAGTCCCAAGCTAAGCTTGATCCCACCAGCTACCGAACAAATCAAAAGCTAGTAAGGAGTAAGCCACAGTGTTCGATTTCCACGATGATCTCACTTCCCTCCATAGAAGGTTAACAATGATTCAGTCTCTTACGTGATGTTGAAAACAAACGGAGTAGGAGTATATCGTTAGAAGTCATGAAACTATGGTTGAAGAATCTCAAACTCGCAACATGTTATGCAGAGAACCTGTTTGATGAAATTACTTACGAATCTCTTAAAGGGGGAAAAAAAAAAAACGAAGAAGCAAGTTGGTGGTCCGAAAGAGGATAAGGTAAGCAACTTTTGTTCTCTCAAATTTCAACGTACTTGTTTTTTTTATCGGAAACACAAACAAAAGAGGACAAAACGTGATCGGATTTAGGAATGTAGATTTATTTCTGTAGGTTTTGGTTTATTATTCTCTACTGCGTTAGTTTTTTTTGGTTTCCTACACCTGAATGGGGCTGTTTCCTCCCCTTTGGGAGTTTCCTTTGGTTTGGTTGTGTGTTTTTTCTGCGGCGAATGTTGTGCCCAGAAGGTTTGTATGTGGAAGTGGGGTGCTTTCTACCTGGTCTCTCCCTTGTGACTTGATTCGTCCGTTGTGTTGTGGGGATCTTGCTCTTCTTGATTTACTGTTTCTCCTATCAATAGAAACTCCTAACAGTTTGGCAAAAAAAAAAAAACATAGACTGGAACCGTTTAATAAATGGAAATTGATTTTCGCACTCCACTTTTAATGTGAAGTTACTAGTAATTTTATGAACAAAATGGAGCGCCATCAATAAAAAGTGGAGTGCGAATATCAAAATCCTTAATAAATTTGTTCTCTTCTTATTTCCCACATTATCTCGGCAACCAATCAGAGGTTAGGCTTCCCTAATCTAGATCGCATGCACATCAATCAAAAGAAATGAACACACTCAGATGAATACTTTTTTTAAAATAAATCAAAATGAAAAAATATATATATCTCATTTAATAGGTGATTCCTTGCTTGATTTAAGTTTCAGATAGGGGTATGCCATGTGTTGTGGGGATCTTACTCTTTTTGATTTACTGTTCCTCCTATCAATGAAAATTTCTACTCTCTGTCCCTTTTTAAGTGTCATGTTTCGTAACTCTAACTTATTAAAAAGATATCATTATTACACCTTTTAAATCAACTTTTCCCTCTACTTTTCCTATTTACCCTCTATGGAGACATCATCATTACATTTTTACTCACTAACTTTTCAAAATGGAATCCACTTTTAGGGGCAAAATAGAAAATACATCAACTTTTACCCATTAACTTTACAAAATGGACACTTATTAAGGGACAGCCCAAAATGGAATACTGGACTCTAAAAAAGGAACGGAGGGAGTAACATTTTGGCAAAAAAAAAAAAAAAGATTGGAATCGTTTAATAAATGGAAATTGATTTTCGCCCTCCAATTGTAACGTGAAGTTACTAGTAACTTCATGAATAAAGTAGAGCGCCATCAGTAAAAAGTGGGGTGCGAATATCAAAATCCTTAATAAATTTGTTCTCTTCTTATTTCCCACATTATCTCGGCAACCAATCAGAGGTTAGGCTTCCCTAATCTAGATTCCATGCACATCAATCAAAAGAAATGAACACACTCAGATGAATTCTTTTTTTAAAAATAAATCAAAATGAAAAAATATGTATATCTCATTTAATAGGTGATTCCTTGTTTGATCTAAGTTTCAGATAGGGGTATGCTACTCAATTTCTGATCGGTAGAAACTGAATTTGGGTTTCAATTTCCGATCGATAGAAATTGATTTGGGTTTTAATTTCAATTTCCATTTGCAATTAAATTGAATTAATTTCTACCATCAGAAATTGGGTGTCAAAAGTACTAATTCATGAATGTCCACTTAGGTTTTAGAATTTTATTTTATTTTTTTGTCAAATGATAGGATACTTCATAATAATGAAAAAAATACAAAGAATAGGGAGCTATTCCAAGAGAGGGGATATAGCACCCACCCATGGGTTGCGAACATGGTAAGGGCAAACCTGCGCTTGCAACATGGTAGAGTTTGATTTCCCCTGAAGACAAACCATAATTTAAGTGGAGAGCCATGACGGTGGGTTCCTGTACTAGTCTCCCCTGAGGTTTGGATTGCGTAGTCGGGTCCAGTAGTGGCTCAGCTGCAGGGTTGTTCCTTGGTTACCAAAAATAAAATGAGATGAGATATAACAACCACAAAAGAGGCTTCAACACCACGTAGAACATCCAGGACCTCACATAACCTAATGCGCAAAATAGATGGAGCATATCTCTAATCAGCGCAACACCAGATAAGTGACCAAAAAATCCAACAAAACACCCACGTAGGGGTGATGGAAGCCTCCACAATGGGAGAGAAAACAGGAAGAAACGAAAATATCTATAAATAAAAAATCTACAGCAGACTCACACCCCTAAATTTAGTCGCCCAAAAACGCCGGTTAAGACTGATGTGAAATTTTAATGTATTCGCAAGCGCACGAATCGTACCGAAGTATAGTAATGCAAGAGCGAGGTCGAACCCACAGGGACTTGGTGATTTTTTGTAGGAAAACTAAATAAACTTAAATTGATTAAACCCTAACCTAGTTGACAAAAGTTGTAATTGATTTTTAAACTAACAATTGAATAAAACTGTGATAAAAGAAGACAACTAACTATGAAACTATCACGGAAAAGTAGTGGAGATTACGATAAGAAAGGCAACTAAGGTTTTGGAATCCACACCCATAAATATTTATCAATCAATTTTACGCAATGATTTCTCTTTTAATTTCTACACAATGATTTAGAAGCCAATCTTAACCACCATGGATAATGTATCGTTAAGCCCTTTTTATTTATAACAAAAATATGTTCCTCCTCTGCTTCAAAAGTTTAAGCCAAAATCATCAACTATATCCGTATGAACAAATCACAGTAGATATCCCGAACATAAATATAAACTTTGATAAGCCAAGCTATTCGATTAATAGGGTGATATCAAATCATGGAAAAAACTTATTCTGATTGAATCCATATCCGATTTTCAACTAAATTAATTAATGAGATTAGAACAATAAACTACAAAAGCACGTTGGAAAAATCATATGCATAAAACCATTCAACAAAATTCATGGGGTTTCATCCTCAACCCTAGTCTAAAAGTTTAGCTGCTCATGAAGTACAGAAACATGATCGTATAATAAAAGAACTCCATTGAACTAAAGCTTACAAAAAGAAAATAGTTATTTTCTTCCCAAGCTTTTCCTCGGCCAATGCTCTGATGCCGAGGGCTGCTGCCGCGTGCCGCTTCTGTTCGTCCGAGATCCCCTTTAAGCAAAACCCTCTTGGTCTCCTTTTATAATTGCCGATTGAGTGTTTCCTTGTAATGGAGATTTCCTCCTTTGATTCACTTTTCTAATTCTTGGACCAATTACCACCGAATCCCCCTTATTTCCTAATCCGGGTTGGAACTTTAGCCTAGGTTTAGCACTTGGACCAAATCTCCAACCTTATTAGGATTGAAATTAATTAATTCGGTGCTTTCCTCTTGCCTTCCAATAATAGCTTGGGCCCACCGTTTGAATTTGTTCATTTTATCATATTTTCCTGCAAATTCAATGATTAAAGTGAATGATAAACTAAAATAACAATATTAGTCAATTAAGTGCAATAGAGAGCTAGAAAATGTATGATATTGGGACTTTTATATGTCAATATTTTGCGCTCATCAAAGACTACGGCCCAGAACCTCAATCACTACAGCAACCACACCCCACCGTACTACGACACCGACTGCTACCCCCGTCCCAAAATACTACAACCTCATCAGGGCGCCAATCTATGTGCTGTCCAAAGGGACGAGGAAAGGGCCGGCCTAATAACAACGATGGAACTGCAGGAAGATCAAACAAAAAAGTACACGATGAGGAAGATTGAAACGAGGAGCACGCAGGTGGACTGCTCTGATGAGGAAGATCGGAAGAAGCCTCTGTCACTTAGCATCAATGTCCCACAAGCAAGAGCGACGTTGATGCCAAGTGACGAAGGCTGCCAAGGGATGTCCAATTGAAATTGGATAACAAACTAATTCAATTTTCATCTCTCTCTCCTCTTTCAAGTCTTGTTTTTCAACTAAATACTCTCATGTTTAATTTTTTGAAAATTAAAGTAGTAAACAATTCAGCTAGCATAATTAAAAAAATTAATACTCCCTCCGTCCCATTTTCATTGTACATTTTTGAATTGCGTGTTATTTTTTAATTGCTTATATCTTTCAATCTATAATATTTTTCATAATTTTGAAAACATTGTATTATAGAACTAATCGAGATCTATCAAACAAAATTCATATTGCATATATATTTTTCAAGATTAACACTAAAAGATATAGGTAAAAGACATAAAAAAGACAAACAGAATGATGGATAATGAAAATAGGACGGAAGGAGTAGATTTCTTTCTTTTGTCAACTTACATTCTCTAAGCAATTTTCCATGCAAGAGAGAGAGAGAGAGGTTGAAGAAAAGACAGAGATATATATGTAATTATCTCAAATCAAAGTACATGGGTATTAGAGTCACTAAGCATTTTCTGTTAACGGAGATAGAGATGCTGTAACGCCCCCAATTTCTGGGTACGTTAAATAGACAATTTTATTGAATATTTTAAGAGAGTCTGACTCATTATTACATCATAACTCTCATAAGAGTTCATTAGTTACACAAGGGAGGAAAACTAGGGTTCCTAACTACAGCTTTGCCTACTCCTCCATCCTAGCCAGCTCTTCTGCTCCAAGGTGTACAGATCACCTTGATCATCTACAGAGTCTGACACATTATACCAGCGTCACCACTGATATAATATGTCAGGGTCACCAAAGGTAACACCGTGAGCTATAAAAGCTCAGCAGAATAATCCCATACCCGCTAACCCATAACTTACAAACAATGAATCATACAGATAACGTTATCTGCACAGTGCATGCTTATCTAATAAAACAGTTAACAATGACACATCCACATTCATTATTAACTATCGTTGGTGTCCGTGACATCAGAGTTTCTCATACGCAGCATTTCGTAGACTGTGTCGTCATCTTCACTTTTCATTAACCAAATCATCATTTTTAAAATCGTTTTTACACACCCAACCTCGGTTCCGCCGTTCCGATCTCCTGAGTATCCTCACAATGGTTTCGCCGCACCGGGTTCCCATTGGCACACAATAGCATTGGCTCGTCTCCACGGATAACCAAGCCACAAACCTCACAATGGTTCCGCCGCTCCGGATTCCCATTGGAACACACACAGCCTCACAATGGTTCCGCCACTCCGGATTCCCATTGGAACACACACAACCTCACAATGGTTCCGCCGCTCCGGATTCCCATTGGAACACACACAGCCTCACAATGGTTCCACCACCACGGATTTCCATTGGAACACACACAGCCTCAATATGGTTCCGCCACCACGGATTCCCATTGGAACACACACAACCTCACAATGGTTCCGCCACCACGGATTCCCATTGGAACACACACACACACACATCTCCCATTGGGCAAACGGCCACAATGTAGTTTCAAAAATATTTTATCCAAGGTCATAAATCTTTCTTTTACACACACACACACACCACATAATGGGCAAGTCTGGCGACATTGCGATTTTAAAACAGTTTTTTCCTTTTTCCAAAAACACACATTTTCATTAGCCACACCCTAGGCGTTATGTTTCTATTTTCCTTGATTCTCGTGTCTCGTTATCATGCATAGACTCCGCGGCAGGACTTTTCACGCAAGAAATCATAAATCATTCATTGTAATCTTGAAACTAAACTAGCAAGATCATCCAACTCTATATCACTTAATCATACTCAAATCACAACTTAAAGCATAACGCCACATGTACGAACACCTTTGGAGTGGATACCACTTATGCTTTATCACACAACCACAAGTAATGCAAGCAATCATACAAACAAGCTCATCACCATCCTTAGGATCAAAGTACGAATACTTAAAGATAGAGTGAAGATTTATCTACATTCATTTCAACAACATAACTTCATACACATACTATTTATATTTAGAGTTAGAAAGCATATGAAAAATCTACATATACTTAGAGTTAGAGGTCATAGGAAAAGTCTGCCGTTCTTCTTGGCGGTAGGGCGGCTACGAAAAGAAAGTTGGCGATCGAATGGAGTAGCGTCCTACGGAAAGCTTACGGTGGCTTCGAAAGAGAAAGGTTTCTCTCGAAACTAAATCTTGACTAAACTTTCTAAGCTTCTTGGATCGAGAGGGTGGTCGAGTGGCGGTCTAGTGGCGGCTTGGGATGAGTTTCTTGAAGAACTCAAGAAGAACTTAAGAACAAAGGAAGAACTTCAAGAACAAAGTAAGAATACTAGATTTTCTAGAGAGAGAAGTAGAAGGCTTGAAGGTGTGAGTTCAAGGCAAGAGTGGGATGCCTATTTATAGCAAAATTTGGCTCTCTCTCCTCCCCCCTTGGCCG
Organism: Rhododendron griersonianum; assembly: GCA_018127125.1. Classification (NCBI taxonomy): domain Eukaryota; kingdom Viridiplantae; phylum Streptophyta; class Magnoliopsida; order Ericales; family Ericaceae; genus Rhododendron; species Rhododendron griersonianum. The sequence goes on along the minus strand of CM030788.1, from coordinate 37,164,513 downwards.
GCCACCTCTCCCTCTCTTTACCCCATGGATTTTGCTCCATTGTTTGGTCAAATCACATCTTTAAGCATGGCATAGCCTTCCTTCACTTGTCAATCCATCTTTTTAGGCTTAAGGCTATGTGATCATGAAGGGTTTTGGTTTAGTCTTGCCCTAGGATGAGGTTGCTTGCAAGAAAGAACAAAAAGAAAGACTAGAAAATGGGTTGTAAAGTAGTTTATAGGCTTAAGGCTAAAAGGTTGCTTGTGTGAGTGACCAAAGACACACACACACCACACTCCCTCTCTCGGCCTCCCCCTCTCTCTCTCTCTCTCTCCTCACGGCTCTCTCTCTCTCTCTCGGACAAAGTACATATATATATATATATATGCTTATATGGAAAGTCTAGGAAGGATAATGGACTATTAAGTATACATGTGCTTGGTGAATCTAGGAAAGTAACTTAAATAGGGTTAGGGCTATTTAGTCTAGGGTGGCATGCATGGCAAGGCTATGGTTGCTTCTCTTTGAAGGCCATGACTAATTTTTATTACCCAAGGGGTAAAATTTTCCCTATCATTTAACCAAAGGGTAATGAGGTAAGTCATGAGTGTGGTCTTGAAAATGACTAATCAAGGAGTAAGATGATTACCTGTAATGGTCTAATGGTTCAATTAGGGTTAGGAAGGTTCATAAGGCTCAAAGATGGTCAAAAAGGTCCATCTAGGGTTAGGAGGTTGTAACTAGGAGAAGTGGTAGTTCGGTTCCTCCAACTAATCGGTTGAAAACTAACTCTACTTGCCAAGTAGGATTTCTAGCCAAGAAAGATAATTTTAAAGGACTAAAATCTAATTATGACGGATTAATAGAAATTAAAAAGGAATTTTAAAAGTAATACCGAGTAATTAAAATAAAATTTAAATATTTAACGAATTTTTTATTTACCAAAAACCAGGGTCGTTACAGATGCACTTTACTCAAAAATAAGGATCCGGATCCACATTTCAAAAACCACACGGAGGCAAATTGGTTATTAGTAAAAGTTAAGAAAGTCATCTACCAAATGGCCAGCCTACAAGGAGTCCATACTTTGCCCTTTATTGAATAATGACAAATGAGAACATATTCATCTCTTTTTAACAAGAAAACTAACAAGCAGTCTGACCAAAAACAGAATTTTCTCCTTTACTCTGAGATGCAAAACTAACCAATTTTTAAATTTTTTTTTTATCATTCAAAACTAATCAAATTGAGTCCTAACATTATCGTCTTCTACGGACTTGGGTACGATAAATTAACTTTGACCAGTGGCTCGAAGTTCAAAAAAATAAGCTAAAATAAGCTAAGGTTGATTTTACCCAGAAAACCATGGCAGTAGAGTTGACTTTTGTCACTGCAATTCCAATTGAAAGGAAAAAAAGTTAAAACTACTTGGAATAGCACCCAGATAAGGTTTTCAGAGTTTTGGATGGATTGTGCAGATTTGTTCACCCTCCTTAAATGAGGGTGAACATTACCTTTTTTTTTATTGGTTGAAATGGTGTGAATCCCACTACAAAGTGATGTCATGCTCACCAATAGGAAGGAGAGTAATTTTCACCCTCTTAAGTGGAAGGTGAACAAAACTCAACTCTTGGAGGTTGGAAGTAGGGGTGAGCAAATAACTTGCAGACCTGCGGGTCCGACCCGACCCGAAGGGTTTTGGACGGCTTCGACCAAGTAGATCGGACGGTTGCGGTTTGGAATCTGTGAAAAAATCGGGTTTATCGAACCTCGTAACTTTTGAAAATTTCTCCTTCTCTGTTCATTAATTATCTTTTATTTGAAATTCTTAGTTAAACAGTCTCTCTTTCCGTATGGGTATGTATGTGTGTATATGTACACTTGTATGTGTGCTTAGTTGTCTCAGTCAAAGAAAAAGGTTTTGTGTCTAGGTCAACTGATTTTGTTAGGGCTTTTGTTTTGGTAAGATTTTGTATCTTGATCAATTGATTTTTTTTAAGGATTGTGCTTGCTTAACGTTGATAGACTGATTCCTTAGGTTAATGCTGAAATCCAAACCAATAAATTCTCAACTTAACCGTATCTTACTAGAAAAACTGGTTATACTTTTATGCTTTGTTTCTTTTGACTTTGTTGAGAGATTGATCAGTAATTTAAAGGAGATGATGAGATTGATTTCGTTTGGCTAAATGCATATATTCTTGCTCACCAACTTGATGACTCTCTAACATTCTCAAGTTATATATTCTCGAGAGGTAGGTTCTTTAAGATATATGTAGCATGTGTGGTTTTTTGGAACTTGTGGTTGGGAAACATGGTGGATAAATTTGAAGATTTAGGGTGTTATGGATATAATAGTACTATCTTCATTGATGCTTTGTGGTTTATCATTAATAACTTTCTATGTGATATTTCTACTTAAGGCATCACCTAAAGTTTTGGCTTTGTTTTTTTTGGATTCCTTCATGTTCAATGCAGAAGCAACTCAAAGGGAAGTTTTGGGCATAATGTTGTTACGAGAGCACTAAATTCTCTTGCAAAGTACAACTTTGAGCCAAGATCATATGAAACAGAGATTAAGCTTGGATGCTGAAAATTGAGATGCCACTCATTCAATATTAGTGGGTATAAACTTCATTTTTGCTACATGTTTTTTTTTTTCATCTTTGATACTCATTCAAAGATGAAAAAATTGAGATGCCACTCACCAGCCTCTCGATCTCCTCTCACTCGACCCTCTCTCATAGTGATTCGCACAGTTTACCCAACGCCGAGTTTGACAACTCCACCTTTCTTCCTCAGATTTGTTCTCCCTCTCTCATACTGTAATTTATGTCATAGGTGCTCTTTGTTTCACCAGAGAGGATTTTAAATGTCAAGTTATGTCTATATTTTCTTCCACTCCAATGATATCACTTTTGGTGGTGGATGGAGCTCATTGTGTTTCAGAATGGTGAGTTGTTGCAATGCCATTTGACTTAGTACCTTCTAACATGGTATTACCGCATGATTAGACTAAACTGAAAATACTTGAACATGTCACATAATTTCCGGCCTTCATATATGAGGCTCAGGGCATCCTTACTTCGTACTAGGCTTAATGTTCAATGCATTCTGGCAACGACTACAGCTGCGTGCAACCACCAAAACTTTGGACGATGTAATGTGTGAACTGGAGATTCCCCAAACAGATCTCATCAAGTCAGCCCATTCGAGGGACAACTTACTGTTGTCAGTTAGTTTGAGCAGAAACAGGCAAGTGTGGATCAATAAAATATTTAGGTACAATGCCTCTGTGTTTTTATGCATGGTGGACAATTCATTAGCTATATCAATGTTAATCACTCGCTGCTTTTCATTTTATCCTTTAGTACTGTATGTCTTTGATTCCTTCCCAAAAAAAATTTCCATTATAGAATGAAGGATCTGATGACGTTTCTCAAGTCCTCCCCCTTCGTGGACATTAAAAGCATCATTATATACTGCAAATTTCAGGTAACCACACGAGTTTTCCAGCTAGATATACATGTATCCTACAATATGGGTTGAGAGTAGACTTATTTTTAACTTGTATTTCTGTATATTGCTTTATGAATAGAACTGTTAACTTGTAAGTAATTTTTTTTTTCAATCCATTGCAGTTCAATGGAAAAAAAACTTACACGAAAGTCGAAATTGATGAAGTGCGAGCCGAGTGGATAAAGTCCGTCATGAATGAAGTATAATCAGCTTATATGTGTAAGTTAGCTCTTCCTTTATTTGAGTTTACTGTGAGCTTGCTCTGCTGTCCAGTTCTGAATTGTGGCTGCTTGTGATGGCTATTGTTGTTGTCTGCTTTTTTTCTATGGATTCTGTTCTGCTACAGCTTCGGTTGTGGCACTAGTATTGCTTAATCTTAAGCGATTGTTGTTGTTTTTGTCATAGCTTTTGTTGCTGTCTGTTGAATAATGGCTCTCGATAGCTGCTGCTACTGTTTTAGTTGCATGCAATCTGTCGTGTGGCTTCTGGTATATGCTAGAATACTTTATGAGTTCTACATCTGTTTTGTTGCTGATGCTGTTTCTACTGTGGTCGGCATGGCAATAGTTAGCTGCTGTAACGTTCTGTTTGGTGCTGATCAGTAAGATGTACTGAGAAATACCAACTTACATTTATCATATTTCTACTATTTGTCTAGTTTACATGGTGATCACCCCAACATATGCGAGAGTACACCTCATTGTGATTTCTGCTGTTGGCCACCAAGCATATCTAGTCATGAGCAATAAGAGTGTGCACCTGCTGTTAACCTTTTGTGTGGGTCTGTATCTGGGTACGTTCATCCCATTAGGGTCACATTGCAAAGTTATGTTTCTTAATTCCATGAGTGTACATGTTCTGAAGATGTGGAGTGTAATTATAGTGTCTTATTTCAACAGTTACATACACTGTGGGGGATGGATTTACCCTTGAGCCTCCTGAGTCCTTTCTCGTTGCTTGAACCGTGGAGATCTTGACCGGCGACGCCGTGTACCTGCAAACCGGAGGGTGGTGTTCCTCCGGGAAGAAGCTCCGACGATCTAATTAGAACCGGAGGGAAGAAGAAGAAGTTTGGGTAGGAAAAATAGCTTGGGGGAGAAGAGATCTAACCCTTTTCCCAGAAGGGGTACTTTGCTATTTATAGGCCCAGGCATGGAGTGCTGACCAAGGTGGAAGTGCACTGCACGCGCGCCTGCCACGCTCGGATGACGTCACGCGTCAGAGGCACTCAAGTGATTCAGCCCTTCAAGACCTGTAGACCCATGTGGACCCACGTGGGCCAGTGTCAGATACGTCCCATCTGTTATCAGAGAGGTGAACGTGCTTATCTCTGCTTCTATCAGCAGAAGCTTCTAGAACGTTCCACAACCGCCCTAGCCGAGGGACTCTCCCGAACGTATGATATCGCCGAGCATAGTACTCCTTCGCCGAGCATCTACCACCCCGGACGGAGAGGCACCCATCCGAGTAAATACTTCATTCGCCGAACGAGAACATCGCTCGAAGCTCGGAGTAAATACTTCTTACGCTCGGTGAACAGTCGGAACGCCAACTGAAGCTCGGTGGGAGACAGGGTTGACACGTCACGTTTGACTTTTCTCATACAGGCGAACTGAGACAACTGGACTGTGGACCCAGAGGGTTATCCCACTGAACCTTTTGAACCTTTGGATATTTTGGCCCACTACATACACTTATGAATTATTTACAATTTTTCATGACTTTGGATTCTTAATTTTGTCTACCTTCACAAGTGTAGACCCCTGCCTTGTAGAGTTGTGCAGTATTGGATGCTTGATGTTGGATAATTCAAAATAACCATAGTCTTTTGAATTTGATGCTTTATGCATCACGGTGGGGTAATTTTAAATTCTTGGTGGGAGTGGAAAAGTGGAAAGGTGCCCGGAACTGATTGCTAGAGCCTTATGGAATGTATTTTTTTTGGCTGCTTTGGGCTTATTTACTTTCTACTCGTTGGCACATGTAATGTCAACAGATTATATCTGCTCTAATGTCCTTTGTCTGAGTTAAACATGGGCAGTTGGTTGCTGTACGTGTACTTCCTTGGGCAAAGGAAAACCTTAACTATACTGCTCAGGCACTCATCATATCTGCTGGTATGATCAGTACCTTTCTTGATTTTGTTCGAACACTGTCTTTTTACTGTTGAATATAATTTTTTTTTAATTGTCTTTCATGTCATGTGATTGAGAGTGTTGAAGTTGTTTCTTCATTTGTAGAGTTTATCAGTGACATGGTTTTAATAAAAGACAGGTGATTTGATTTCATTTGGTATTTTAAGGTTTAGATTCCCGATCTTCTAGAGAGAGAGAGAGAGGGGTTTATCTCTAGAGCCTTACATAGAGCCTTTGTTTTTTCTTGCTTCCATTTCTTTCCCTTTGCCGTAGGGGCAATGCCAGTATTGTGAGTTCTGTTGATCCTATTGTTGGCCAATGCGATCATGGTTGTCCGGTTTTATGATTTCATTGTGAAATATGACAAGGCTACTTTATGCCCAGATATGTGTTTTTATGAATGGTAATTTCAAGATGTTCTCTTGATTGCAGACTCGTGCTTCCAGTATGCTAATGTAGTTAGTTATTCGCTTTTTTGTTTTCTGCTGGATTTAGGCATTGGAGTTCTTGATGCTGCTATTTTTTATTTTCTGGTGGATTTAGGCATGCTCTGAAAATGACGAAGTGCTTGAAATTGGCTTCAGAGAATGACGAGTGCTTGAAATTGGCTTCAAAGAATGAAGAATTCGTTGTAGCTTAGGACATAACTCCATGCTTATGGTTCAATTAGTTTTCTGTGTCCTTTTTATTGTTAAGCTTTTGTTCTGCATTTTATATGCATTTTCAGAAATTTGATTGACGTTAGATTAATTCAATGTAGGCTTTCCGGCACGATGTTTCTATCTATGACATGTTTTGTGCAAGATGCAATATCAGTTATGCATATTTCGTATTGCTATGTCTTTTGTTTTGGAGAAGATAGCTACGGGTTGAATACATATTTTACGTGTATTTATTATTGGTTAGAGATTCGGGCATTTTTTAAATGCACAAAAAAAAAAAATCCATCTTTCAATCACATTTCTAGACTGTGATGATAAGAACATTTAATCACGGTTTTAGACGAAAATCGTGATCTAAAAACCAGAAAAGATCACACCTAACTATTTTCCATCTCATTTTTTAGCCATAAAAGATCACAGTGTTTGGTGGTGATCGTTATCTACATATAATCACGGTTTTTCAGGAAGAGTGTGATCAAAACTCAGGAAAGAACACGGAAATGAGTTTCCATCTCGGTTTTGGCTAGAAACGATCACGCTTTTTGGGTGTGATTGTTTCTATCTTTCAATCATGGTTTAAAACCGTGATAAAAGAGTGACTTACAATCACACCCAAATCCATCACGGTAGGAGGAGTGTGATAAAAGACTAACTATCACTGTCAATAGCTGTGATTGTTATGCTTTATTGTAGTAGTGAAGCCTTTGAAAGGATTAAAGCGGCTCTGACATCTCCCTAGACGATGGTGGCTACGGTCGCGGGAAAGCCGCTGATACTCTACCTAACCTCCACCCCGAGATCCATCGGGGCCCTGCTGGTGCAAGAAGTAGATGGGACGGAGCGCCCAATCTGCTACATCAGCAGGAAGGTCCAAGGAGCAGAAGAAAGATACACGCCCATTGAGCGGCACTGTTTAGTCCTCGTCTTCACCGCGCAGAAGCTCAGACATTTTTTTCTGTCGTTCCCCATACAGGTAATCACTAAGTTCGATCCAGTAAGGTATCTCCTATCCCGTCTCGCGCTCACAGGCCAGGTTGCCTGCTGGTTGTTAGCACTCGCAGAATTCAAAATTTCATGCACAACGCCGAAAGCAATCAAATGCCAAGCCCTATCCGACCCCTTGGCACAGTTCCCAAGCGGCCAGTGCGAACCACTTGAAGAATCTCTACCCGGAGATAGTTTTGAAGCTCTCACGGCCAGCACGGATGAATCGCACTGGACGCTCAGCTTCGATAGGGCCGCGAGTAGTTGATCAGGAGGCGCATGAATAGTGTTGCAAAACGAAGAAGGAGAGAGATTCCATTTGGCCTACAAATTGAGCTTCCCATGCTCTAATAACGAGGCAGAATACGAGGCGCTGATCTTGGGTCTCGTAGCAGCAAAAGAAAGAGGGATCAGACACCTGAAGATAGTGGGAGACTCAAAATTGGTAATTCTGCAAACGAAAGGGGTTTACGCGTTGATGGAACCAACCCTGGCACCGTACCGAACAACGGTCCAGAAGTTGATGAAATTTTTCAAAAGCATCAATATCATTCATAAGCCCAGGTCAGAAAATCGCTTCCCAGACGCCCTTGCAACGCTGGGGGCAAAGACGGAATTTGAGGAGAAAGGGCTTGCATAGAGATTGTAAAGATGTTTGAACCGTCCGTGGTAGAAGATTTTTCAGAGCCGACGGAGGACTGGCTTGGATCCATCAAAATTCAATTAATTACTGGCGTAGGACACTTGCCCACCGTGGAGCTCTCATGCTTCGTAGTCTTGCGTGGAGAGTTGTATCACCGTGCTCCGCAGGGGTGGCTCGTGCGGTGCGTTGATTCGAAGGAGGCAGGAGAAGTCTTGAATCAGATCCACGACAACAATTGTGCAGACAACGAGATAGCCCTGTACAGGAGGATTCAAAGGCAGGTTTACTATTGGCCCAGCATGAAGAAAGACGCCGATCTAATCGCAAAAAAATGCATTTGGTGCTCTTTATACGCGGCCAAGCCAGAATGTCTAATGGCGAGTACTAGCGACCAAGAGACAGATTGGAGACTGGTTTACGTTGATTACTTGCGGGAAGGATCCTTGCCCATAGAGCGGACTGAGTCCACGAGAATCATCCGCGGGGCGCGACGCTTCTTCTTGGAGAAGGGGTGCCTGTTCAGAAGGACCCTCGATGGAATGCCCCAGAAATGTGTAGATAAAGAGGAGGCAGAGGAGGTTTTAACAAAGACCCACGGAACTGAGCATCAAGGATGGAGAAAGCTTTATGAACAGTTGGTTCATCTGGGGTATTTCTGGCCTACCATGGAGAAAGATTCCAAGTAGCATGTGCAGAGATGCCAAGCTTGTCAGAAGTTTGGGAACTTGGTTCACGCTCCTTCCGTGGAATTGCATTCAATCCGCGCCCCTTATCCCTTCCACACCTGGGCCATGGATCTGGTTGGACCAATCAGGTCAGCGTCGCGGAAAAACAAATGGATCCTAGCAACCATGGAGGTTTGCACCAAATGGGTTGAGGCTGCTCCGCTGAAGAAGGCCACTGGAGACGCGGTGGCAGCATTTATCAAAGAAAACATCATTTGCAAGTTCGGCATACCCAAGATGATTATATCCGATAACGGGACTCCATTCATTAATCACCATGTGGGAAACCTCCTCGACGAATACGTGGTCGATCACCGTACATCTAGTGCCTACTATCCGCAAGGAAACGGGCAAGCGGAAGCAACAAACAAGACCCTGATAAGAATTCTGAGCAAGCTACTGGACGAACGCGGGGGGTACTTGGGCGGATCATCTACCAATAGCCCTTTGGGCTTATCGAACTTCGAAAAGAAAATCTACCCGCGTCAGCCCCTTCAGCCTGGTGTATGGAGCGGAAACAGTCTTGCCCGCAGAACTGAGTGTCCCCTCCGCGCGGATGATCCTCGTGGTGGAAAACTGTGAGGAAGGAAGAAGAGCAGATCTAGAAGCCCTTGAAAAGAGAAGGGTTGCAGCGGCCCTCGCTCATGAGAAGTACTGGGAGTCCGTGGCACGCTACTACAACAAGGGCGTGGTACCGCGGGTGTTCAAGGTTGGGGATTTAGTCTGGAAGGCTACCGCGGTGGTGATGAGAGATTTAAAGACTCCGAAGTTCACACCCAGATGGGAAGGGCCCTATGAGGTAATTGGTGCTTCCGCAAGCGGATACTACCACTTGGCCCACGTAGAAGATGGTTTCAGGACAGGGGCGGTAAATTCCAAGTATATCAAGAAGTTCTACCCATGAGAAAAGCAATGGAATTCCTGATCTTCTGTTTTACTTTACAAGTTTCCCCTGTAGTTTTCTTTTAATGATGTCTCAAAATTTAATGAAAAGCGATGTCATTCTGTGAACCACAATGAAATTTTGTAAGAATGAATCGTCAGACTGATTGTTGCTGGAGACTTTTAATGAAGCGCTATGATTATCCCTCTCTTATTTTGTCTCCTTAACGTTGTATGTTATCGATCCGGACTTAACGGTTATCAAATAGAGATAATGTTAAGTCGCGAGGGGTCAGAACATGACCCGCGAGTTCCAAACTTAACGGTTATCAAATAGAGATAATGTTAAGTCGCGAGGGGTCATAACATGATCCGTGAGTTCCAAACTTAACGGTTATCGAATAGAGATAATGTTAAGTCGCGAGGGGTCAGAACATGACCCGTGAGTTCCAAACTTAACGGTTATCAAATAGAGATAATGTTAAGACGCGAGGGGTTAGAACATGACCCGTGAGTTCCAAACTTAACGGTTATCAAATAGAGATAATGTTAAGACGCGAGGGGTCAGAACATGACCCGCGAGTTCCAAACTTAATGGTTATCAAATGGAGATAATGCTAAGTCAATAATGGCCAAAATGTGGCCCGCGGACTGGCAGCTGGCGACCATCCCAAGTAATGACCCAAGTCAAAAGTGACTAAGGCATGCTCCAAAGAAGACGATGGTAATATTATTTCAAAAGAAGGCAAAATTAATACACGGCTAGCATTAGCCATGGGCTCCTTCCCCAGATCTGCAACAGGGCTCCTCCAAGGGGAGGTCTGCTCCCTGGACTCCACCTCTTCCCTTTGTTGCTCGCCCATTTCTAAGTTCAAATCAAGCCCAAAATCCCCAAGAGCTTGACTTCTCTATCCTCCCAAAACATCGTCAATTGGCAAGAAAGTCATATCTTTAAATAGAGAATTCAGATCTGAGTCAGTAATGGAGGTGGGCCCCCCACAGAGTTCTTCATTTACCTCCAGCTGTCGGTTCGCAGGGAGAGCTGAAGGCTCGGCGGGCAGGGTGTCCGTGCGTCTCGCGGACGGATGGGGAGAGTGAGTCTGGGAGGTGGAGCACGCTGGGGAATGAGGACTAGTTGCGTCTGCGGCTATGTCCCTCCCCACGTTTGACCCAGGGCCTTGCAGGAAAGAGGCATTAGAGACACCTGGGGAGCCGCCAGCAACCCGATCCAAGAAGCTTTCAGTAGAGCGGATTCGGGCACTTGTAGACTGTTGTTGGGAGCCAGAAGGGGTGGAAGTTGAGCCTACCCCGGGCTGATCCGCGGCAGGACCCCCCGCGGTAGCGTGAGGAAGCTCTTCAACGTTTTCTTCCTCCTCTTCCCTCAGGAGCTGCGTGGCCGCCGCGTTGATTGGCTCCGCGGCAATTTTGGCCTGGCCCACGGACTCATAGGCGTCCATTGGCGGAGGGGGCTCGCGAGCCTCAAAAGATGCTGCATTAGATGGGGAGGGGTCTCGATCAGTAGAATAAACTATTATGTTTTCAGAGTCCTCGGTGGAGACCGTGTTGGGATCTCCTCCAAGGTCAACAACAGAAGGCTCGTCAGGTAACATACCTCTGATCACCGCGGAATGCTCCGGCTTCGGGTGAGAGAAAGGGACTGGCCCCGTCCTGGGCTGAATAATCCCCACTTCCCCCTACTCTTCCGGAGAGTCAGAGATGGCCACTAAGATGATGCTCTCCGCGGCAGGGTCCCCCGCGAGAATGGATGACTGGGCGCGTAGGGCTTCCAAGTGGACGTTGAGAGGGAGGTTATCGTCATCGTCGTCATCATCATCATCATTGTCATCACCGTTGCCTACGTCCATGTTCTCCTCCTCCTTGTCATCGGATTCCACTACGGTTGTTCAACGGATTTTCACAAAATGAGATTAGAAGTCAGAAGGAAATGACAGAAGTGACATCACAAAAAAAAATGAAGAAAGAGAAAGAACTTACTCTCAAGGCGGCGTCGCTTGGTTTGAACGACCGGAATACCAGCTTCCCCTTCTTCGCCCGCGGCCTGTTCCGCCGCCTCTGCCGCGGCAGCCACCTCCGCCACGGCGGCCGCCTCTGGCTCAAAGGCCACGAAAGTACTAGCATCCCGCTCCCACTGCTGGAAGGAAGAAGCAAAGTAATGAGAACAAGTGCCAGAGAAAATGGAGTGATAAAAGTAAAGATGATTGAATGTGGGGAATAAGGGGCCACATACTATGCGAACGCGTTTGTGGCGTCGGGCTTCCCCCGCCGCGGGCGCCTGGGAAGAAGATGGTTGGGATGGCTCCGCGGGGGTCAGAGGTTGTGTCCTTCCGCGGGTTGCTTGCGCACTTGTACGCCTCGGGGCAGCTTGAGGAGGCGGAGGAGGCATTGTGGGGAATCCCCTATTCAAGGGCGCGACGTTAATTACGGCCCATTGGTTGTGGGGCCCGCGCCAATCAACTCCTCGGATCTCGGTAATGGCCCGCAGTGAAGTATCCTGCACACGGACCGTGGACACCTCGGGAATGACAACCTGCTCGCGAACTAACGTCAGGAAAGAGTCCAGGTTCCTCCTCCAAAACAAGCGGAACTCCTGAGTATAGCCTGCGACTCTATCCCTGGCAGGAATGGGCAAGTCCCCAAGCTGCATCAGAATGGGAGTGAGTTGAGTCGCCATAAAGCGAAGTTGGGACTCCCCGAAGGAAGGCATCGGAGGAGCAGGCCCGGGCATTCCTTGATCAAAACTCAACTGCCTTGCGAAGTGGTCCGGGCGGTAGACAACTACTCCGGTGGCCTCATTGTTCAGAAATGGGAGCCACCCGGGGAGAGCTATGAGCGTAGAGTTAACAATTGCCCGCGCCACAGAATCACTCCTGCTCGCGGCATTGAGAGAAGAGGAAGTGGGAAGGAGGCACAGACCCACGCCCATGACACCTGGAGAAGTAATGTTGTAGGGCCGTAGAGTAAAGTTGGCTTCGATGTCACACGCCTCGTACCACAAGACATTGCTGCTGGTACCATGCCATTGCTCTGCACGAGACCGCTATCCTGACGCTTGAAAGGCCCGCAGGACGGGGGCGACAGCACGGAAATGCTCGAAGAAGTACGCGAGCAGGAAGTTGGTGTGAACCATTGAAAGGTGGTCGCACCTCCCGAGAGACCTGGCATAGTCAGCCTGTACCAAGTCCAGCTGTCGGTAGAGTGACCCCAGAAATAAAGGCACCAACGCGACAGGCTGTCTGCGGGCTAAAAGCACGGCCAATGGAAAGACCGCCGGGGAGAGGCCGTCGATGGGATAGTCAGGCAGGACATAATAAGAGAGGAAAAAGGCAAAAAATCCCGCCATGTAGAGCCGTTGCCCGTAATGAGGACCCGTGACAAAGTCCCGCGCAATACCTGGGACGACTGTCCTTGCGGGCTGGAAGTCCTTGTAGAAATAGCGAATCCAACTCTCGAGGGAGGTCTTCTTGGCGTTCGCCGCCGCAGTCTTGCGGGTACCCTAAGCAGTGAAAATGGGGCCATTCTGGGCCAACCTGTGCAGTCTCCTTAGCCCCTCGACGTTCTCTCGGTCTTCACGAGAAAGTTTGGCCAAATCCAGGATATTGGCTCCACGGAGGGGTAGACGAGTAAGAATGAAGGCATCCTCCAGTGAAAGTCCGCTCTCCCCCCAAGCCCACGCAAAAGAATGGGTATCGATGCTCCAGCGTGAGCACGCAAATTCCAAGTTCTTGATAGCCGCCCCTTGCCGGGGGATACTCAGATGCCGCGACAGCAGGATGGCGTCGTAGGCACCGCTAGCCATCAATACCTGCTTGGGGGGGGGGGGGGGTCACTGGTGATCTCATCCACCCACTCCGTCCAGTCAGTGGGTGGAGAAGCTTGGGCCCCGAAGCGGCACTCCACAAAGGGAAAATCTCCGTGCTCGATGCGGAAACAAAGGACGGAGTAAGGATTGATCAACTCCGCTTGTTCCAGGATAGCAAGGGTTGTAAAGATGGTAGGATCAGCCACGGGCGCGCCCTCAATAGGGTAGGCCCCCGCGAGGGCCCAGAATGGGTCCCCAACCGTTTGCAAATACGAGGCCCTCTTCCATTGGTCCACGGGAAGAATGGGGACTTTGATGTTTGGGTTACGCGCAGCCATTTGCACTTGATGTGGAAGAAAAAGAGAAGATGTGACCGCGAAGGACAGAAAACAACAAGTAAAAAGTGATTGCTCGCTGAGAAGGAGAAGGGAAAATGACAGCACTTCGACAGGGATTTGAACGGTAGGTGAAAAAGGAAATAATGAATAAATGGTTTATATAATGGTTAAACGGTGGAACATTTATGACGACTGTATATGAAGAGGCACGATGGTACATGAAGAGACGTTGTCAACGGTTAACATACCCATTGTTCCGCGGGGTAACTCAAGGGCAACCGCGGAAACTCGCAAACGAGGCAATGCGCACGCGAATGACATACACCCGCCATACGCGCGCGCGGGGGCATATGTAGGTGCGGTCAAAATTATTAATACATCACCAGGGAAGACTTTTTGACCGTACAATTGCGCGTGGACACATGGCAATGGGACCCGCGGGGATGAGAAGTCTCGATCAAAGCTTCATTCAAAGAGAAGTAGTTGACTGCCCAATGGGGAAAGAACGCGTGCAAAAACATAGAAAGGTGGTCCCCGCGGAAGTATGCGCAGAAGAAAAGCTACCGCGGTATCTCCGCTGGCCCCACGGGAAAATCAAACATATCTCGAGTTGGTATCAGCAGCAGAGGGTTATGAGAAGGCCCCGCGGATTGCTGAATGTTAATAAGTCTAAAGAAACCATATTGAGAAGTCTCCGGAGTTCCATCTGGGCCTAGAGGCAGGGCTCGGAGGGGACTCCGCGGAATACACACGATCACCGCAGGTCGCGACCTTGCTCCTACGGGAATTGGGGAATTTCTTGTGGCTTGGGATGGAGGTAGCGTCGCGGAAATTCGAGCCCTCCCGCAGAAAAGCTTTCGCGGGAAGACGAGTTCATCCAAGACTTGGAGGTACAGAGGGGACACGTGTTGGGGTCTGTAAGAGCGTCGTTCTGGGCCTGACCTAGGCCCAGGTGCCCTATAAATACCCCTGACATTCTCAATGATGGCCAGAGCTGACTTTTCCAGAAAGAGGGGGTGTGAGCACTGATTCTGAGGAAGGAGAACATTCTTCCCCGGAGAGAAGGTGACCTCACCCATTCGAATCCAGAAAAGGTCAGACACCCCCCCCCCCCGCGGAGAATGAAAGAAACACGCTGTTTTTGTCCTGTAGACACCCCAATCTGGGTCTCCCAATCGTTTTACTTTATTTTACGATTTTCTTGTTTCCCCGATGATGAAATCGGATCAAACAGAGCTTGGATCGGGAATGGATTAGGCTTGGAACGCTTAGAACCCTACTCGAACCCCTTTGAACCCTTCTGAACCTTCAGTCAAACCCCTAAAACCAGAGTTGACCCTCGCGCGAGCCTTTCTGTCCCTCGTGCGACACTTAGCTTGCCACGTGTAGTCAAAGTCAAACTGTTGACTGTTTGACCCTCGCGCGACACTTTCGAATCCTCGCGCGATGGTTCCCTCCTGTCCCTATCACAGAATCCAGCTGGACTTGTGATGATTGCTTGGCACATGGGTTCCCATGGGCTGGAACCCCGTTCTCCTCAGCTGAACGGCGTGCTGGCAGGTTCTAACCCCATACAATCCCCTAACCACTCTCTCACCTTGTTGGCTAGCCTCACAACCAAGTTGTGACCAGCCTTGGTGGCTGGTCCTAAGGTCTTGTTTGGCCCCTAACTAAGCCTTACATTCCCCCTATAAATACCCCCATTGGTCTTCCATGTAAAGGGTTCCAAAAATTGCTTAAGAGATTCATTAGTCATTTCACAAGCTCTACACTAGCTAGCACAAAGTCACTAACCCTCAAACCACTTCCTAAGCCTCTGAACTCAGGGTGTTCATACACTCTTGGTAGCAAGATCACACCAATCAATCCAATCTACTCCCAAACCCTTTCCAAGCAAAGGTATAATGTTCAAGCTGTTTCTGTTTTGATCCCTGAGGGGGGCTGACAGGACCAAGGCTGGTAATCAATACCATGTCCTGGTTCTAAAGCCAGCAAAGTTACAAGAATTCGTGGCAGCCACACCCTCGCGCGATGGTCCCCTTTACTCGCGCGACACTCGTGTCAGCAAGAGAATGGACCTCGTGGGGAAGGGAAGCTACCCCTTTTCTGTTTTGTAGTATTTTCATGCCTGATGTACTTTACTTTGATTTTTAGATCACTGTGATGCATGCAAAAACAAAATACAGTAGCTAGTTTATTTGCTTTAAACAGTTTGGAATGCCCTTGGGATCCCCTGAATCTGTCTCAGGACCCCAAGCATGTAAAGCAATTCCTGGAAGTCCAGTCAGGAGTGTCGCGCGAGGTTTACTCTCTGTCGCGCGACAGTTCTCTGATTTCCATGAATGGCCCTTGCATGGGCAACTTGGCCCTTGGTCTCTGTTTTGATACCCCCACTGTTTAGGGGTTGTGTTTCATCTTATTTGGCTCCTGCTTGGAGTATTGTGTAATAATTAGCATTTTACAGTCTTCCAATACACTGCTTGGTTTGCTTCCTGGGTGTGCACTGGTCCTTCCAGAGCCCAGAAGGGGATGATTTTGGGACTGTGGTGAGATGACAACACTCGCGCGAGAGTCAGCGTGTCTCGCGCGATGATTGACTTGCATGCAGATCTGTTCAGGCATGCAAGTTGGTCATCGTGCAGGGCAAATCTGCCCCGAGCCTGGTTTTGGCATCTGATCGCTGTTTCAAGATCATTCCGTTTATTATTCATCATGCTACTCATCCATGTCATTATTTGATCACATCCTGCAAATTGTTACAGTTTTAATCCCCGATTAACTGTTCCCCCGCCCTAATTGGCTAAAATCAATTAAAAGAGGAAGAATCACAAAGGTTTTCATAAAAATGCCTAAGTAGAGACCGATCTCCGGATTGGGCGAGAAGGGTGCCATAAAACCCTTCCCCTCTCGTAACCTGGCTCCCGAACCCAGATATGGTTATGACGGACTGGTTTCCTTCACTTTTTCAAATAAAGCGCGGCAGGTGCTTCGAAATACGGTTCCTTGAGTGTCGGACCTTCAAAACTCAAGTGGCGACTCTGTATTTTTGAGCGCTTGCCACCGGCGCTCGTGCTCCCTCGATTTTCAGAAAAGGGCCGCTATGGCGAAAGGAACGGAATCCTTTTTCCGCGGGCACGCTGCCCACAGTGGCGACTCTGCTGGGGAAAAATCGAACCGATATTAATTCACACTTAGGATTTAATACGCTTGGGAACAATCCCTTAAAAGCTTGTCAAAACGGTGAGCTTCGCGCTGCCGAAGGTTGGAACGGTGATTTAACAGGACCTCGTGTCCGGCCATTCTAATCTGGGGCTTTTTCGATTGTTCGCTTGCGTAGTTTCTTCTAAAGATGGACTAAATAAAGTGAGCCAAATTTGAAAAGGCGTTTTCACGACTCTGTGATTCTTTTTCTTTTAAAACAGATTCTAGCATCTCATTTGCATCGATGTGGGAAAAGCCTCGTTGGATCGTTTTGGCAATCCGGCACGGTTTACCGGAGCCCGGGGACCCCGAATGACCGACAACCTTCGACGATGATGGGTCATGCTACCGTTCAACTGTTATTCTGCGAAAAACGCGGGTAACGGGAGGTATATCTGTGGCCCTAGTCCGAGGAACCTGTTACGAACCAAAACCGGCCTTTTGCATATACAAAAGCATTAGAACTCTCCAAATTAGGACAGGTACCTACAGGTTAAGATCTACTTGCATCTAACCCTCTAAATGCCTACGTGTTACTGCTTTCCTTATCGCATGAACTGTACATACATCTCGTTCAGCGTAGAAGCATGTCTAGGATGGCTCCTAGGTTCTCAATCTGCTCCGAGTCTGTCTTCAGGCTTAGTAGGACATTGTTGTGGCCCGATGAGGAGTCGTGCATCTCAGTGATGCGCGTTATCATCTTTTAAAGTCCTTTTACGGTGGGACTTTAGGAAATCAGAAGCTTTTCTGCACCCTTGCCCGTGTACCTGTTTAGGGTTTCAAACAGAAAACGAAGAACCACGGAGTGGAATACCATGATGCTTACACCAAAAGGTAACAAGTGCCTCGTCACTTACACCGCCCGGCTAATGGCACAGTGCTGCCTACGCCAACCTGGTTATAGCATCATGATATTCATGCCGAGTCGTTCTGGCTTCAAAAACTTGAAACCCCGAACATCGAAATGGGCAAAGGTTTAAGACTCCTTTTGACATCCTTTAGGACCGCTTGTTCCAAACAAGGATACATCTGCAAAAAGAATTCTGAGGGCCTAAAAGCAGTGTCCAAAACGTCGTGAGACAGACTTGTCTTCCGGTTCTAGAGTCTAGGGTGACACTCTCGACGTGGGCTGCATCCGCTTTAGTCTTTTATTTAGATTAAAGTTACTGCAGGACCCTTATCAAACCTCCTTTTCCCTTGCAAGCAAAGATCTGAATCATTGCACCACCGAGGAAAGTATCGAGGCCAGTTGCCAAACCCGCTTGGGAACGTCTGCATCTAGGTCCGGTTCAAAGGCTCGTCAGGTTACGGTCCCAGTCAGTCATCACGGAAGACTCTCTGCACTCACATCCGACAGCACAGCACTCAGAATCTCAGTCAGGTTCTCAGTCAGGTTCACCACCAGCTTCACAAGAAGGACGTCCGACTACCCCGGTATCCGCCTCAAGCAGCTCTGAAACGCCCTTCACGATGGAACAACCACAACCAGAACCCCTTACCTTGGAGGCCATGCTCATGAACCTCCAGGACAGTATCACCGCTATGCAACAGAGGGCGGCTCAGACCGACATTAACATTGCTCGCCTGAATGACCTCATCCACACTCGCCTTCCACCCCCTCTCGAAGAAGAAGGTGGGGATGATGAGTCTGACCAGGAGCAGCCCGTCTTGGTCCCAGATCCACTTCACGCGGGACGTCTCATAGTGATGAACCCCAGGGAAGCTCGCAGACCCGCTGCAAACCTTGCAGGCGTTAGACTGCCTCCAAACCCGGAAGGACCAGCTCAGAATCCAGAAATGGTTGCGCTCATGGCCAAGATGGCCAAACTAGAGGAATCCATTGCTAAGACAGAAAAGATCAGTGCCGGAGGGATCGACCTGGATCGCCTTTGCCTGTATCCCAACGCCAAGCTTCCCGAGAAGTTCAAAATGCCAGACTTAGCTAAGTTCGACGGGAGCGGTGACCCCAGGACTCATCTCTACAGCTACCATGCCGCCATGAAGCTCCTTTCTGTTGAGCCAGAGGCCATGTCGCAGCTCTTTCCTCAGACCCTTTCGGGTCCTGCTTTCCATTGGTTTTTGTCACTCGACATTGCCAAAAGGAGGACTTGGGAAGACATTGGGACTGCGTTTATTTTGCAGTACAATTACAACTCCCAGCTGAAAATGACTACTCGGGAACTTGAATCTACCAAAATGGAGGCTAAGGAGACCTTTGCAGACTTTGTCAAAAGATGGAGAGCTAAGGCCGCACAGATGACCGATCGCCCGAGCGAGAAGGATCAGCTCCGTATCATTTCCCGCAACCTCCAACCAGACTACGCTAGGCACTTGGTTCTAGCTCAGGCATCCGCCAACTTTGAAACTTTCTTCGACTCTGGCCTGGCCATTGAAGATGCTCTGCAGAGCGGAATTCTATCGAAAGGTGAATCCTCGCATGCCCCCAAAACAAAACCTCGGGCTTATTCGGGAAACGCCAATGCACTGTTCGGAACGGGGACTTATTCCAACACAGCAACCGCCGGTACTAATGCCGCTTCCGCCAGCACTGCTAATCACATTGCGGATGTCAATCAAGTTCAAAATCCGCAGAACAACCGACCTCGGAACCAACCCCGCAGGTTTTCCGCCATCGAGGCACCTCTATCCTCGGTCTTGGAAAAGTTGGTCAAATCAGGGCATCTGAAGCCCCTGGATCCAACTCCTCTACCCAAGAACCCTTCACCCGGCTTCAAAGCCAACCTTTACTGCGCTTACCATCAAGGAGTGGGTCATCTCACTGACTCCTGCTTTCGCCTCCGTCATGCGATCCAGGATCTTATCGACGATGGCACACTGGATACTCCTCCACCACCTCAAAAACCCAACGTCATTGCCAACTCTCTCCCTAAGCACAACGTTGTACCCCACATCAGTCAGATATCTCTCAGCTCCACTCATATCAACCCTAGCTCCACCATATTTAACCCCACTGACTATATAGCCTCAACCAATCGACCCAGGCCCGTCGTGCCTTTCCCGCTCAAGCCGTACACTGAGGTTTCTTATCTACAATTGGTCGAAGGTCAAGTTGTTGATGCAGATGCACCTTCGGAACCTTCACAAGCTGCTTCACCTGTCTCCGAAGAATCTGTCAGCTCCCTCTTCCATCAGTCGATCCCTGCTGTGCAAATCAACTCTGCCTCGTCGCTTGACAGCCCGTACGCAACCGTCGCTGGCCCATTTCCTGATCCCTATCAATCTTGGGTGCCTCCCTTAGATAATAACATGCAAGCCACTGGCTGGGCCATAGCGGACCATTGGGACTATGCCGCTCCTCTCCTCAACGAGTGGTCCACCCTTGGAATGGACGGGATTCTTCCACAGCCCCCGGAAATGTCCTATTCGATCAAGCCTGGTATGATGGCTGGTTGGCCGGTTATGAAGCGGCCTTGCTTGACCCTTTGGACGGTTTCTCCTTGAACATGCTATTCGACCCGGTCGAGCCTCCAGTTCCCGAAGCGGAATATTGCTGGGACCCTGAGCCAACCTGGTTTGCTCCCATGGATGTCGACCCTAACCCTCGGCAGGGCTATGCCACGCCGGACTACATGCTTCACTTCGCGGAGAATGAGCTTGTCCAGGATGATCCACGAGCTTTGGGAGACCACATTTCCCTCTTTGGTTCGGTCTTTAATTCGGTTTGTGATACTAACCCCGACACTGACCATGACCCCTGTTCCTACATTGTCGACGAAGAAAATCCGCGCCCTCAGGTGCCTTACCCCAACAACAAGGACTGCAGCATCATGGTTACAGACCGCGCTCCGCCCGCTAATCTGTGGGAAGTTAACGACATAGTGGATGTCCAAGTTGGGAATGAAGTCTGGGCTGTCAATCGTACCCTGGCTGATACTGGTCTCTGGGATGTTCCCTTCATTGCAAATTCGGAGCCTGTTGCTGAAGTGGCTGCTGTGAAAGACTTGGGCTTCTGGGACTCCTTGCTGATGAAAGATCTGGCTGAGGATCTGGGCTTAGACATGGAAGTGCCCGTCTCTGCACCAACTACTGACAAGGGGAAGCGCAAACTGGGAGATGTCCCCGCTGATCTTTGGGATGTGAAGGAAAGCCCTCAACTCGTGCCCTCTTTGGGAAGTGTCCACAACGTTACAAGGAGCGGACGGATTTTTCAGCCTGCTAATCTGCAGGCCGGGAATTCCTCCAATCCTGCTAATCAAAGAAACGAGCCTGTGTCTTTCCCAAGGTCTGCACCTCTTGAAGTATCAGCCGGCAATCCAGTTCCTGATCTAGTTCGGCGGCAACTTGAGCGGATTCCTGCCGCTATTTCTATCTGGGGACTGATCTGTTCATCCAAAGAGCATCGTCAGAGGCTGTGTCACGCCCTATCCCGCCTTGAAGTCCAGGCCGACGTTACGCCAGAGGCAATGATGTCTCTCATCCTCCCTCCAACCTCCAAGCATACGGTAATCTTCACGGACAAAGATCTGCCGGTCGAAGGTGTCGACCACAATCGCCCCTTGCATATCACCGTCAAGTGTCGAGGACTCTGGGTCCCGACTGTTCTTATTGACAACGGCTCGGCCATCAATGTCTGCCCTCTGCGGGTCGCTTATCGTCTGGGGCTCACCAAGAAGGATCTGGCACCTTCCAATCTGGCTGTCAAGGCATATGACGGCACCCGTCGCGTGGTCGAAGGTATTTTGAAGCTCAAACTCGATGCTGAGGGTTTTGAGATGGACGTGGAGTTCCATGTCGTGGATATTCCTGCAACCTTCAATCTTCTGTTGGGCAGACCATGGCTTCATCGGTCTGACATCATGGCTGTGCCATCTACCCTCCACCAAAAGGTTATTCTGGGGCTACCCACTGGTACTCTAACCATCTGCGGGGATTCAGGCATCCGCCCGCTCAAGGAGGATGGGACTCCTGTTTTGGGGATTCAACATGGTGAAGAAGATGTCGACCTCAGGGGTTTCTCTTTCGATACTTCAGGCATAGTGATGGCCATCAATGTGGATGGGAATTTCCTCATAAGCTCTGTCGCGCTGGACATTATGAGAAGGATGTCTCACTTTCCAGGCATTGGTTTAGGCTCTCGCCGTCAAGGGGTCCCGGAGTTCCCTACTTTTCCTTTCAACGAGGGCCGCTTTGGTTTGGGGTATATCGCCTCTACCAAAGATGCCAAACGGAGGAAATATATGGGAAAACCTCGGATCCTCTGCAACGGTCCCAAATTCGTACGTGAAGTCGGAAGTGCCACTTACACCAGGCAGGCTGAGCCCTTCGTTCATTCTGAAACCGGGGAGCTGCTGCCTGGGTTTGAGATTTTTGCTGATGACACCTGGTCAAGCAGTGATGATGAACCAGCGAACGAAGAATTCAAGAGGAAGCTTAATCAGGTGAAGATCAAGACTGACTGACTGGGATCTATCGATCAGGGAAATCTGGAGCTGCTATTCCAGGAGTTCTCCCAAGTGGGTTTGGCTGGGGAAGCTGAAGAAGCCGAAGTGCTCATGCTCGGGCCCGACGCCCTCGAGGATCCCACCTCTCTCATCGTGAAAGCCGAGGGCTCTTTGAATAATTGCATTTTCAGGCCACGCTTAACTTGCATTGACGACACGTCTGAGTCTGGGTCTGAGTCTGAGTCAGAGTCTGTCTCGTCCTCTAAGTCTAGCTCTGAGTCGGAGTTTGTGCCTCTAGGCCCTCCACGTCATAGCTTTTATTTCGAGTTTGACTCTCTTGTACTTGGTGACCCTTCAGGGGCTTGTGAAATGAACGAAGCATCTTCTGACTATTTCAATGATCTTTATATAAACTGTGTCGACCCTGACGATGAGGGGATAGATTTCGATGGGGACATTCCCAAGGAAATCCGTGCCTTCATCGAAAGGGAAGACGAAAGGCATGCTCAGCCATTAAAAGAAGAAATAGTTTCTATAAATTTGAAAGATGAAAATGATCCCCGAATGGTTCAAGTGGGCTCCACACTTTCGCCAGAGGAGCATCGTGATTTCAAGGAGCTGCTCACCGAGTTCAGTGACGTTTTTGCATGGTCCCATCGAGATATGCCGGAATTGAACCCGAGATCGTGGAGCATCACATTCCTTTATTCCCGGATGCCAAGCCTGTGAAGCAGAAACTCCGACGGATGAGACCAGATTGGGTCCAGAAGATTAAGGAGGAGCTTACCAAGCAGATTGACGCTGGCTTTCTCATGGTCTCTCAGTATCCCACGTGGGTTGCCAACATCGTCCCCGTTCCTAAGAAGAATGGCCAGATTCAAGTTTGCGTTGATTTTCGGATCAAACAGAGCTTGGATCGAGAATGGATTAGGCTTGGAACGCTTAGAACCCTACTCGAACCCCTTTGAACCCTTCTGAACCTTCAGTCAAACCCCTAAAACCAGAGTTGACCCTCGCGCGAGCCTTTCTGTCCCTCGTGCGACACTTAGCTTGCCACGTGTAGTCAAAGTCAAACTGTTGACTGTTTGACCCTCGCGCGACACTTCCGAATCCTCGCGCGATGGTTCCCTCCTGTCCCTATCACAGAATCCAGCTGGACTTGTGATGATTGCTTGGCACATGGGTTCCCATGGGCTGGAACCCCGTTCTCCTCAGCTGAACGGCGTGCTGGCAGGTTCTAACCCCATACAATCCCCTAACCACTCTCTCACCTTGTTGGCTAGCCTCACAACCAAGTTGTGACCAGCCTTGGTGGCTGGTCCTAAGGTCTTGTTTGGCCTCTACTCAGCCCTTACATTCCCCCTATAAATACCCCCATTGGTCTTCCATGTTAAGGGTTCCAAAAATTGCTTAAGAGATTCATTAGTCATTTCACAAGCTCTACACTAGCTAGCAAAAAGTCACTAACCCTCAAACCACTTCCTAAGCCTCTGAACTCAGGGTGTTCATACACTCTTGGTAGCAAGATCACACCAATCAATCCAATCTACTCCCAAACCCTTTCCAAGCAAAGGTATAATGTTCAAGCTGTTTCTGTTTTGATCCATGAGGGGGGCTGACAGGACCAAGGCTGGTAATCAATACCATGTCCTGGTTCTAAAGCCAGCAAAGTTACAAGAATTCGTGGCAGCCACACCCTCGCGCGATGGTCCCCTTTACTCGCGCGACACTCGTGTCAGCAAGAGAATGGACCTCTTGGGGAAGGGAAGCTACCCCTTTTCTGTTTTGTAGTATTTTCATGCCTGATGTACTTTACTTTGATTTTTAGATCACTGTGATGCATGCAAAAACAAAATACAGTAGCTAGTTTATTTGCTTTAAACAGTTTGGAATGCCCTTGGGATCCCCTGAATCTGTCTCAGGACCCCAAGCATGTAAAGCAATTCCTGGAAGTCCAGTCAGGAGTGTCGCGCGAGGTTTATTCTCTGTCGCGCGACAGTTCTCTGATTTCCATGAATGGCCCTTGCATGGGCAACTTGGCCCTTGGTCTCTATTTTGATACCCCCACTGTTTAGGGGTTGTGTTTCATCTTATTTGGCTCCTGCTTGGAGTATTGTGTAATAATTAGCATTTTACAGTCTTCCAATACACTGCTTGGTTTGCTTCCTGGGTGTGCACTGGTCCTTCCAGAGCCCAGAAGGGGATGATTTTGGGACTGTGGTGAGATGACAACACTCGCGCGAGAGTCAGCGTGTCTCGCGCGATGATTGACTTGCATGCAGATCTGTTTAGGCATGCAAGTTGGTCATCGTGCAGGGCAAATCTGCCCCGAGCCTGGTTTTGGCATCTGATCGCTGTTTCAAGATCATTCCGTTTATTATTCATCATGCTACTCATCCATGTCATTATTTGATCACATCCTGCAAATTGTTACAGTTTTAATCCCCGATTAACTGTTCCCCCGCCCTAATTGACTAAAATCAATTAAAAGAGGAAGAATCACAAAGGTTTTCATAAAAATGCCTAAGTAGAGACCGATCTCCGGATTGGGCGATAGGGGTGCCATAAAACCCTTCCCCTCTCGTAACCTGGCTCCCGAACCCAGATATGGTTATGACGGACTGGTTTCCTTCACTTTTTCAAATAAAGCGCGGCAGGTGCTTCGAAATACGGTTCCTTGAGTGTCGGACCTTCAAAACTCAAGTGGCGACTCTGTATTTTTGAGCGCTTGCCACCGGCGCTCGCGCTCCCTCGATTTTCAAAAAAGGGCCGCTATGGCGAAAGGAACGGAATCCTTTTTCCGCGGGCACGCTGCCCACAGTGGCGACTCTACTGGGGAAAAATCGAACCGATATTAATTCACACTTAGGATTTAATACGCTTGGGAACAATCCCTTAAAAGCTTGTCAAAACGGTGAACTTCGCGCTGCCGAAGGTTGGAACGGTGATTTAACAGGACCTCGTGTCCGGCCATTCTAATCTGGGGCTTTTTCGATTGTTCGCTTGCGTAGTTTCTTCTAAAGATGGACTAAATAAAGTGAGCCAAATTTGAAAAGGCGTTTTTACGACTCTGTGATTCTTCTTCTTTTAAAACAGATTCTAGCATCTCATTTGCATCGATGTGGGAAAAGCCTCGTTGGATCGTTTTGGCAATCCGGCACGGTTTACCGGAGCCCGGGGACCCCGAATGACCGAAAACCTTCGACGATGATGGGTCATGCTACCATTCGACTGTTATTCTGCGAAAAACGCGGGTAACGGGAGGTATATCTGTGGCCCTAGTCCGAGGAACCTGTTACGAACCAAAACCGGCCTTTTGCATATACAAAAGCATTAGAACTCTCCAAATTAGGACAGGTACCCACAGGTTAAGATCTACTTGCATCTAACCCTCTAAATGCCTACGTGTTACTGCTTTCCTTATCGCATGAACTGTACATACATCTCGTTCAGCGTAGAAGCATGTCTAGGATGGCTCCTAGGTTCTCAATCTGCTCCGAGTCTGTCTTCAGGCTTAGTAGGACATTGTTGTGGCCCGATGAGGAGTCGTGCATCTCAGTGATGCGCGTTATCATCTTTTAAAGTCCTTTTACGGTGGGACTTTAGGAAATCAGAAGCTTTTCTGCACCCTTGCCCGTGTACCTGTTTAGGGTTTCAAACAGAAAACGAAGAACCACGGAGTGGAATACCATGATGCTTACACCAAAAGGTAACAAGTGCCTCGTCACTTACACCGCCCGGCTAATGGCACAGTGCTGCCTACGCCAACCTGGTTATAGCATCATGATATTCATGCCGAGTCGTTCTGGCTTCAAAAACTTGAAACCCCGAACATCGAAATGGGCAAAGGTTTAAGACTCCTTTTGACATCCTTTAGGACCGCTTGTTCCAAACAAGGATACATCTGCAAAAAGAATTCTGAGGGCCTAAAAGCAGTGTCCAAAACGTCGTAAGACAGACTCGTCTTCTGGTTCTAGAGTCTAGGGTGACACTCTCGACGTGGGCTGCATCCGCTTTAGTCTTTTATTTAGATTAAAGTTACTGCAGGACCCTTATCAAACCTCCTTTTCCCTTGCAAGCAAAGATCTGAATCATTGCACCACCGAGGAAAGTATCGAGGCCAGTTGCCAAACCCGCTTGGGAACGTCTGCATCTAAGTCCGGTTCAAAGGCTCGTCAGGTTACGGTCCCAATCAGTCATCACGGAAGACTCTCTGCACTCACCTCTGACAGCACAGCGCTCAGAATCTCAGTCAGGTTCTCAGTCAGGTTCACCACCGGCTTCACAAGAAGGACGTCCGACTACCCCGGTATCCGCCTCAAGCAGCTCTGAAACGCCCTTCACGATGGAACAACCACAACCAGAACCCCTTACCTTGGAGGCCATGCTCATGAACCTCCAGGACAGTATCACCGCTATGCAACAGAGGGCGGCTCAGACCGACATTAACATTGCTCGCCTGAATGACCTCATCCACACTCGCCTTCCACCCCCTCTCGAAGAAGAAGGTGGGGATGATGAGTCTGACCAGGAGCAGCCCGTCTTGGTCCCAGATCCACTTCACGCGGGACGTCTCATAGTGATGAACCCCAGGGAAGCTCGCAGACCCGCTGCAAACCTTGCAGGCGTTAGACTGCCTCCAAACCCGGAAGGACCAGCTCAGAATCCAGAAATGGTTGCGCTCATGGCCAAGATGGCCAAACTAGAGGAATCCATTGCTAAGACAGAAAAGATCAGTGCCGGAGGGATCGATCTGGATCGCCTTTGCTTGTATCCCAACGCCAGGCTTCTTGAAAAGTTCAAAATGCCGGACTTGGCTAAGTTCGACGGGAGCGGTGACCCCAGGACTCATCTCTACAGCTACCATGCCGCCATGAAGCTCCTTTCTGTTGAGCCAGAGGCCATGTCGCAGCTCTTTCCTCAGACCCTTTCGGGTCCTGCTTTCCATTGGTTTTTGTCACTCGACATTGCCAAAAGGAGGACTTGGGAAGACATTGGGACTGCGTTTATTTTGCAGTACAATTACAACTCCCAGCTGAAAATGACTACTCGGGAACTTGAATCTACCAAAATGGAGGCTAAGGAGACCTTTGCAGACTTTGTCAAAAGATGGAGAGCTAAGGCCGCGCAGATGACCGATCGCCCGAGCGAGAAGGATCAGCTCCGTATCATTTCCCGCAACCTCCAACCAGACTACGCTAGGCACTTGGTTCTAGCTCAGGCATCCGCCAACTTTGAAACTTTCTTCGACTCTGGCCTGGCCATTGAAGATGCTCTGCAGAGCGGAATTCTATCGAAAGGTGAATCCTCGCATGCCCCCAAAACAAAACCTCGGGCTTATTCGGGAAACGCCAATGCACTGTTCGGAACGGGGACTTATTCCAACACAGCAACCGCCGGTGCTAATGTCGCTTCCGCCAGCACTGCTAATCACATTGCGGATGTCAATCAAGTTCAAAATCCGCAGAACAATCGACCTCGGAACCAACCCCGCAGCTTTTCCGCCATCGAGGCACCTCTATCCTCGGTCTTGGAAAAGTTGGTCAAATCAGGGCATCTGAAGCCCCTGGATCCAACTCCTCTACCCAAGAACCCTTCACCCGGCTTCAAAGCCAACCTTTACTGCGCTTACCATCAAGGAGCGGGTCATCTCACTGACTCCTGCTTTCGCCTCCGTCATGCGATCCAGGATCTTATCGACGATGGCACACTGGAAACTCCTCCACCACCTCAAAAACCCAACGTCATTGCCAACTCTCTCCCTAAGCACAACGCTGTACCCCACATCAGCCAGATATCTCTCAGCTCCACTCATATCAACCCTAGCTCCACCATATTTAACCCCACTGACTATATAGCCTCAACCAATCGACCCAGGCCCATCGTGCCTTTCCCGCTCGAGCCGTACACTGAGGTTTCTTATCTACAATTGGTCGAAGGCCAAGTTGTTGATGCAAATGCACCTTCGGAACCTTCACAAGCTGCTTCACCTGTCTCCGAAGAATCTGTCAGCTCCCTCTTCCATCAGTCGATCCCTGCTGTGCAAATCAACTCTGCCTCGTCGCTTGACAGCCCGTACACAACCGTCGCTGGCCCATTTCCTGATCCCTATCAATCTTGGGTGCCTCCCTCAGATAATAACATGCAAGCCACTGGCTGGGCCATAGCGGACCATTGGGACTATGCCGCTCCTCTCCTCAACGAGTGGTCCACCCTTGGAATGGACGGGATTCTTCCACAGCCCGGAAATGTCCCATTCGATCAAGCCTGGTATGATGGCTGGTTGGCCGTTTATGAAGCGGCCTTGCTTGACCCTTTGGACGGTTTCTCCTTGAACATGCTATTCGACCCGGTCGAGCCTCCAGTTCCCGAAGCGGAATATTGCTGGGACCCTGAGTCAACCTGGTTTGCTCCCATGGATGTCGACCCTAACCCTCGGCAGGGCTATGCCACGCCGGACTACATGCTTCACTTCGCGGAGAATGAGCTTGTCCAGGTGTAGACACCTCCCAAGCGGGGCATTGCCATACAGATTGATCACATTGTGTTTGCTCGATTGGTTGCTCATTCATAAACCAAAATCATGGACATTCCCATGGCTAGGAACGTCGCCACATGATAATGGCTATCATCAAATAGAGTCGCCACCCAGTTTATAAAAACTGGGAAAATAGATAGAGATTCTGGATTCGGGAGCCAAAAGTACAGTAAGGGGAAGGTGTTAGGCACCCCTCTCTGCCCAGTCGTGAGACTGGCCCATAATCATTCAACATAAGACGTATAGATGCTTTGTCTAATCCTAACACATAGTCTGTTTAATTATTCCTTTAAACAGTAAGCAAAGTGAGCCAGTGCGATAAACGAGCATGCATCAGAAAGCAGAAAAACAAACAAATGTCCCAGGGAGATGGATCTCGTGGCCGGTGAATGGATCTCACGGCCGAGGGATCCTCCTGGTTTTATTTATCGGCCGAGGGATCAAAGCCCCGGTCGATGTTCTTCCTCGCACCAGACAGAAAAGCTTAGCGGATAATTTAAATGCTACGGTTAGCCATAAATGCAATAAGTAAAACAAACCAGAGGCCGTTGGGCCTCACCACCTTGATCCCTCAGTTGCTTGAATGCCTCGGATTTGAATGTGATTGATTGATTGCTTGATCGAGAACCCTAGGGTTAGGGTTTGAACTTCGGGGTTTGATCACCGGATTGACGGCTGCCTTCGGAAGGTTAGGGCTTTTGGAGTATGGGATTGAGGGAGTATTTGTGCAGAGCTTCGTGGTTTGAGAGAGTGTGTAAGTATCTCAATTTCTGTGTGTTAATTCGGAACCCAAAGGCCCCTTTATATAGGCATAGGGATGACTCACTCCGGCCAATCAAATCACGAGATGGCAATTGCAATTACAATGCATCTCAAACTCTACGTCATGATCTCCGAACGTAGCCCGAACGCATCGGAAAGGTAGTGTAGTTGGATCAAACCAAACGTCTGACAGAACGTTCGAGAGTCTGGAAAAAGGTCGATCTGGCGGCCGAGTAATGGATGTTGCGGCCGTGTAATGGATGTCTCGGCCGAAGGATAGATCTTGCGGCCGAGGGATTGATCTCTCAGGGAGATTTTGCTGGCAACAGGTTGCTCGGGCGAGGGATTGATGTTAGCCGTGGGATCGATGTCACGGCCGACAGATGGATTCTCCTAGGCTTCTGTATTTCTGTCTGAAAGGCTGTATGGCTTTGAATTGGGTCCTCTAAGTGGTCAAAGTTCTCACCGAAAGTCCTAAGGTCCTCAAGGAAGCAATCAACAATCATTGTATCCATTTCATCATCGGGATTGTCCCAAGGTGGGACTTGAAATAATCGTTAGGCCAAATTGGGGTGTCTACAGATGCCCCTCTTTGACTGAACTCAGACGGATCGCGAGACATGTTTGAGTAAGAGTCAAAGCTGTAAAAAGCAACTCAATTTGGTCCAACCACTATTCCAAGGGGTTTTTGAAAAAGGTTTTGTTATGGTCGGGCCGGGAGGCTGCCTACGTATTCCACAAGGGAAATTCAGACCAATCGTAGTTCGGGCAATAAAGAAAAGTAAAAAGTTTGGAGGGTTAGGGACAGAAGACGTACCTTAGGGCTTTAAAAGCCGTAGTGTGACGTACCTAGACTGAGCCGGGGTTTTGGCGGAAGATAGTTGAAGGAGCGCGGGGCTACAGGGAGTTTTGCGGAGAGCTTCCTTAGTTATTTTAGGGTAGATCAATACACGGCAGTGCGTTTGCTTTTCTTGATCATCCTTACTTTGACTGAAAGGAGCTCGGTAGAGTAGCCTATCCTTGCGAATGAGCTGGAAGGAATTGATGTAATGGGGTGGAATCCAAACCATCTGCTGGGGATGAGTTGGATGCCGGTTTGTTTTTGAGATGTAGGGGAGGCGCAGGGCCAGTAGCTGGAGCACGGAGCTTTGGCGATGAGGGGACCGAGGCACGGAGCCGGTTGTAGTCATGAGGCGAGAGCCTGGGGAGTGATGGAGTCGAGGCGTGGAGCCTGTTGCAATCTTAAGGCGAAGGCGAGAGCCTGAGGTGATTGATAAGACCGAAGCGCGGAGCTGGTGCTGATCATAAGGCGAGAGCCTGAAGTGACTGATAGGACCGAAGCACGGAGCTGGTGTTGATCATAAGGCGAGAGCCTGAGGTGACTGATAGGACCGAAGCACGGAGCTGGTGTTGATCATAAGGCGAGAGCCTGAAGTGATTAGATTTGAGGCGTGGAGCCTGCTGTGGTTTATGAGGCGGAGGCCTGAGGTAAGCTTAGAGCTTGATGGAATCGAAGCACGGAGCTGGCATAAGGCAAGGGCCTGAGGTGAAGGAATTGAGGCATGGAGCCTGAAGTGATTGAGGCGTGGAGCCTTCATGCAGTCTTGAGGCGAGGGCCTGAGTTGTCGGAGCTTAGAGCTTGACGTGATATGAACCGAAGCATAGAGCTGGTTGCATTCTGATGGTCTGTGCACGGAGCTTTCTCATCATAGGTGTTGCGCGGAGCCAATGGATCGAGGCGTTGGGCCGATCAATAAAACCGAGGCATAGAGCCGGTTGATTGCAGGGTTGACCTGTTTCATGAGAGATATGCAGAGTGTATATGTGCAATGCTTTGTTAGATGTGAACAGATATGATGCAGACTCGATGTGATAATGTTGATGCAAATGTGCACGGGCCCGTGCATGTGTGTTTGTTTTAAGCTTAGAGCTTCTATCAAGTTCCGGACTTGAGCATTCAGAGCGGAGAGCTCGAGCATTCGGATGGCAGAATCCGAGCATTCAAAGTACAGGCTTTGAGCGTCCAGTACGCAGTGGTTGGGCATCCAAGCGTAGAGCTTGAGCATTCAAGTATATGACTTGAGCATCCAGTACACAGTGGTTGGGCATCCAAGCGTAGAGCTTGAGCATTCAAAAATGTTAGATTTTTGAGCATTCATGCGTAGAGCCTGAGAATAGATGTCTTGATTGTTGGGGCGGCTTAGAGCCTGTTGCTTGTTTACGGTTTCGAGCCAGTTTGAGATGATGAACACAGGCTTCGAGCCTGTTAAGAACTTGATTGTGTACGGCTTCGAGCCAGTTGAGACAATGGGCTTAGAGCCGCTGGGTTGGTTGTTACGGCTTCGAGCCAGTTGAGATAATGGGCTTGGAGCCGCTAAGTTGAGTGATTACAGGCGTAGAGCCTGTTGCCGTAATAGCGAGCATAGAGCTGCTGAGATAAAGGGCTTCGAGCCATTGAGTGATAGTAGATGTAGGCTTCAAGCCTGTTGAGGTAATGGGCTTCGAGCCGCTGAGATGATGAGGTGATAAATACGGGTGTTGAGATGATTGTTTACGGCTTCGAGCCAGTTGAGATGGTGGGCTTCGAGCCGTTGAGTTGATGAAACGGCGGGCGTAGAGCCTGTCGAGAACTGATTGTTTACGGCTTTGAGCCAGTCGAGATGGTGGGCTTCGAGCCGCTGAGTTGATGAGATGGCGGGTGTGTAGAACTGCTGAGCTGTTGAGTATTCCATCTTCCATCTTCCACGGGGTTATGCTTGGGATGTTTCCAAAGCTAGTTTTGAGTATGCTCGGGATTGCCCCCAAGGCTAGATTCCACATGCTCGGGATCGTCTCCAAGGCTAGTTCTGAGTATGCTCGGGATTGCCCCCAAGGCTAGTTCTTGAATATGCTCGGGATTGCCCCCAAGGCTAATTCTATATGCCCAAGGCTAGTCCTTGACCATATTCCAATTTGTTCGGGAGATTTCCATTACCTCCACTACTGGGAGTGCCTTCCGGAGGCCAAATGCCTTCTAGCGACTCAAATGTCTTTTGGTGGCTAAATGCTTTCTGCAAGTTGGCAACGCTTTCTGGAAGCTAGTAACATAAACGCCTTCTGGAGGGTGCATTGAGTGGAAGCCGCAGGATTGTTTTGCTGGCCTGCTGAGCGCGAGGTTGTGCACATGGCGTGGCATAGAGCTGTTGAGGTGTGGGCGTAGAGCCGCTGAGCAGCACTTGAGTGTTGCAAGTTGTCAACGCTTCCTGAAAAGTAAAAGGTTTACTTTAGTTCGGAGTTTTAATTTGCATGATCAAAAGTGAGTTTTTTTGTTTTGATTTGCGGGATGAAATCCCTCTTAGCCAGGGGCGTGAATGAGAAGGACCCATGGTTGGGTCGAAGTTGTTCTGTTTAAAGAAGCTAAGATAACTGTGCCCCCTATTTAGGCAATGCATGCTTTTTAAACGTCGATTTTATGCCCCTAGCTTTTTATTTGTTTATGCAATCGTGAGATTAACTCCATTTTTGTCTTTGGCAGAGAAATAGGAGATTAGAGGCTCGCAGTGGAATGGTTTGTGATGTTGCTGGAGCGAGCTCGGGAGCTAGCACGTGCTGCTGGTTTCGGGGCGTTCATTTTGGGCCTCAATCTTCCGAAGATGGATTGGTCGTTGATGACCTCGCTGGTTAAAAGGTGGTGGGATACTACCAACACGTTCCACTTTCCTTTTGTTGGTGACATGACGATCACTCCAGGTGATTTTTCTTTGCTGACCGGCCTGTGAGTAGGTGGAGCTCCTCTTTGGGTTAACCCCAGGCTTTGGGAGCGGATAGGGGCTTTGAAGTGGTTCTTGGACAAGGTGCCCCCTCTTCACTCGCGTAGTCATGTTGACGTCTCTTGGCTGATCAAGATTTTTATGAAGGTTGATATCTCGACTCAAGTGAGTGTTGAGTAGCTGACACTGGCCTTTCTTCCTTACCTCCTTAGGTAAACATTGTTTGCCAACAAGGATAGTTCAGCACATACACAGCCCCTAGCCCCTTTTGCAGTATTTGGGAGGTTGTTTAGGAGTTTGATTAGGGAGCATCTGCCTTGGCCAACTGGTAGCCCCTTTCCTCTCTGGGCTTTTGAGTATCTTCTTCAGTTTTCTACTGACACTAGACATGCGGATGCGGACTGTGTTCCTCGCTACGAGTAATGGTCTGTGGGGCAATGGAAGCCACACGGTTACCAGTTTTGAGCCTTCCTGAGTGGTGACGGGTTTTGGACCGATTGACGGTTGACCAGGTACCCCTTGCATCCCTTGCTTTTAGATCTCAATTCCTCTGTGCTGTGGCTGATTTAGACTTTGTTTGTAGGCGAGGTTCGACCCTTGGAGTGGTATATCAGAGGACACCCCTCTTGCACGTTCCAGGGTTCCAGATTGTACTCGTAGCCTGTTCGAGGGTCCCTTTTGTTAAGCCTGGTACTTATGTGATCGGGTGGCCAGCCAGTGGCGCCCGCGTGCTGAGGATCTTCAGTTTGTTCCTCCTCCTCCTCCAGCGTTGATGAGGTCTACTTCTTCGATGTCTAAAGTAGACTTGGAGAATGCTCAGATCTAGGCGGGTTTGCTTCTTTAGGCAGGTGGCTATATGGAGTACTGCCATTTTTCCTTGGTTCTGCCTGCTGTTCCTTCAGTTGCTCTTGTTTGGCCACGGGCCCTTTCCTTTGTCTCCTTCCATTTTGATGACGGAGAAGAGGCGCTTGGTGCTTGCCCCTTGTTTTGCATTCTTTTCCTTGTAGCTTGAGGTTGAATGAGCACCAGCTGTCAGTGGGGAGGATAACCAGCAATCCCCTTCTTTGTCTCAGAGATTGTTTTGAAGACGTTGTTACGACCAGCTTTAGGATTTTTCTTTTTCCTTCCTGTTCATGGTTAGTAAAGGAAGAAGCAAAAACTGTATTTGTATAGTGAAAGCAACCACAGTGATAATTTTGTAGGCAAGCTTTTGTTCATGAAATGAGAAATGCTTTTTATGCCCCTAGATGTCTTGAGTTTGCATGCGATAGTCAGAACATGGCTTTTTGAACAAGTATCTGCTGATAGACAGCAATTTGTGTGAAAATGAAATATTGGCCGAAGAATTGATTACTCGGTTAAAGAATTGTTATTGTGGCCGATGTATTGATTCTTCGGCCGTTACTTTGATTTTCCAAAGGTAGATTTTGTTTTGGCCAAGTGGCATCCTCTTTTCTCTTCCTTCTTATGCTTGGTTTTGATTTTCTTGCCTTTTGCTTCTGCCATGTTCCATAGTCCGATTGCCAAACTCGGGAGTTTTCAAGGTATCTTGCTCATTGTGTCAATTACCTTTAGGTTAGAGGGGATGACCTATAGCTCTCGTGTCTATTGCTGTTGCCAATTCTTCGAGAAAAGCATACTCATCTTTTGCGAGCTCAATACGCAGGGTTAGCTATACCTATCATTGAGTACAAATCTGTTGATGTTTTTCCTTCCCTCCAAATGTTTGGGCCGCATCTCGAATGAGAGATTGCCTACGTATCCCTAATCAAGGAATCAGGCCTCCTACGTAGTTCCAAAATTATTACCTTTGAGGTTTTCCACTCTTGGTTTTTCTTCTCACATACTCTTGATTTTGCCTAGGTTACCTAATGGAGGTTGAGTCCCTAGCGAGCTTTTCTTTGAATGCCTTAACTTTTGCCTAGGCTGCGTTTTTGCATTTTCTTGCCCTAGCAGGCTTTGCTCTTACTTTTGCTTGGGTTTTCAGGTTACCCAACGAGCACTTCTCTCAAGGGGGTTTCTGCGTTTCGGAGAGGAATTTGATGGAGATATTTTTCTAAATCTCCCTTGTGTTTGTACCTTCATAATGGGCGAGCTAACCCTAAGTGTTCTCGCGGAGATAGTGTCTTCTTTCTAAGTTTTGACAAAAACCTAGTTTCTTAAGCAACTAGAGTTCATCCTTTCCTTCCTTTTTGTCAGCGACACAGGGAACTTGATTCCTTGAAATTTCCCTTGTTTGGCAAAGAGACTATAGTGTTTGGCAATTGCAATTTAGGAAGTAAATCATTGAATAAGCATAGTCTAGAGGATGAAACAGGAATTCACTTAGCAGAAATTAAATGCCCAAGCAGGGGCTCAAAACAGGTTTTAGCTTGATAAAAGCAATGTTTAATGTTCTTTGCCATGTTGTGACTTCTTAGCAATTGTAGCATTTCGAGGTCATTTTCAAAACCTTTGCCTTTCGCAACTTTATACTCTTTTCCACCCTCTTCTTTGCCAAACAGAGCCTTTGAACTGGATCCATCTTCACGGCTTGCACGGTGGCTACCTCTTTGAGACATGAGCGGTCCCCAAATGGAAATGTCAGTCTAGGTTTTCATCACCCTTTCTTCCTCCTTATTGATTGTGTAGTCGTCAGCTATTTCCACTTGATTGAATAGTGATGCTAAGGAGATTCCATCGAGTGGATCATTGTATTTTCCTTCCATTTCGTCAAAGTCATTTTCCCCTTTGCTTGTTCTTCCTCATTACTTTTGTCAGACATGTTAGGATCGATCACTTCCGATTGATCGGACTCATTGTTTTCTTCCTCCTCCATCATAAAACATTCATCTTCCTCTGGGAAGGTAAAGGTTGGCTTGGCTTGGTTGTTTTGGACAACGTATTGGCCAGGATTGTATGTGGGGTTGTGAGATAGGTTTATGAGATTGATGTTTCGAGGTGGTGGTTCAGCATTGTGGATTGGCTTGCACATCAGGTTTTGGAAGTTTTATAGTTTGGCTTTCAATGAGATCTTGAATGTCATGGCGGAGACGCATGCAGTTATCTGTTTCATGCCTAAGGTGTTGGTGGTAGGCGCACTGTTTGTTGGGATCATGGTTTGGGCCATAGGGTGGCTGAGGAAGTGGTTTGTTTAAAGGTTTGAGATGCTCCTAACGGCTCAGAATGGATAAGGCTTGAGATGAGGTCATATAGAGAGGGTCAAAGTTGCGACGGGGGTGATTTGAGCTTTGGGATGAGCTAATTTGAAAAGGGTCTTGTGGTAAAATTGAGTTAAGGGTGTTGACGAAGGCAGGAGATGTACGGGTTGTGAAGGTTTTCTTGGGTGGAGGAGTTTCTTCTTTCCCAATGAGGCCTAGCTTGATCCTCTCTTCAATCTGCAGCCCAGTAGCCTGCAGGCGCTAGAAATCAGTGATAGTCTGAGTGTAAATGTGCGTGAGGTACTTGGGCTGCAAACTCTTGACAACTATTCTCACTTGATCTTCCTCGAGAGGCGGTTCTTCATCTTGGCGGCTTTTTCTCTCTATCTAGCCACAAAGGTTGCAAAGTCCTTGTTTGATTCTTCTTAGTCGTTTCCAAATCTCAAGTTGTTAACTCAATTTGGATGTTGTATGCATATTGCTTGACAAAAGCATTGGCAATTTCGGCCAAGTATGATAGTGCACAGACTCCAAAGTGAGAAACCAATCGAGAGCGCTTTCGGTAAGAGTCCTTTGAAATAACCGAACAATGAGCTCATCATCCAAGCCCATTGGCTTGAGTGTTGATGACATGGCGGACATGGCTAGTGGGATTGCCAGTTCTATTGAACTTCTCAGGTAGTTGAGAATCTGGAAAAAGGCAGAGTCCTTCAAAATCTAGAATTTGGTCCCCTTGTGAACGGGCCAGAGTACATTTGATCTCCTTGACTTGTTTTGGCCAATTCAGGGTTTTCTGCCAATACCACTTCTTGAGGATTCTCATCTTCCACCGATTTCTCTTTGTTCTCAGCATCTCTTGCTGCTTTCTCTGCTGATAAGGTAGCGACTTTGAGCTTGGTGATTAGCAATGATGGCGTCGTTATCTGCCATGAGAGTGGGAGGATTACTTGATAAAGCTTAGGATTTGGTAGATGATTGAGTTTGTTGAGGAGATGACCGCGGAGTCCCTAAAAGTGATTGGGATCGTAGCAGTGTAGGTGTTTTGGCCAGTGAGGGTGACAGACGAGATGGCTGCAAGGACCTCTGTTTGGCGTGACTTCGGGTGTTGTAAGAGTATAAAATTGACTGTGGTTGCTTCTTTGTTTTACTTATTGTGTCTGCTTTGAAAAGTAGAGTACTTGTAAGTCAGTACTTGGCTTGTGTAGGGTTAGGATTTAGGCTGAAAATCCCAACCCTTCTGCACAGAAAAAGTTATTTACAACAACAGATGATACAAGGTGTGAGGAAGGACTTGGAAGTGAAAATGCAAGTAGGTTCCTAACCTGTAGGTTCCTGTCTTAGTTTGATAAGTTCTATGGCTTTCTAAAACATGCAAGGTTTTTGGTAGTCTCAGGGTGCTCCGTTGTCAAAGGGCACCAATCCTCTCACCAGCCCATCATAGGCGGTGATTGGGTGATTCCCTTTTTGATATACCACTAGGTACGAATGACTGTGGAGTTTGCTAGAACCCCCAACATAGCCCGTGTCATGCCGGGTTATCAGGTGAACTCAACGGGTTGCCCGCTCGATGCATATGATTAATGAATTAGACAAGGCATGTATTAGTCTTATGTTGAACTTTTTGGTTATGGCTCTCACATCCCCAGCAGAGTCGCCAAAAACTGTAGACACCTCCCAAGCGGGGCATCGCCATACAGATTGATCACATTGTGTTTGCTCGATTGGTTGCTCATTCATAAACCAAAATCATGGACATTCCCATGGCTAGGAACGTCGCCACATGATAATGGCTATCATCAAATAGAGTCGCCACCCAGTTTATAAAAATTGGGAAAATAGATAGAGATTCTGGATT
Source organism: Rhododendron griersonianum (assembly GCA_018127125.1). Classification (NCBI taxonomy): domain Eukaryota; kingdom Viridiplantae; phylum Streptophyta; class Magnoliopsida; order Ericales; family Ericaceae; genus Rhododendron; species Rhododendron griersonianum. The sequence goes on along the minus strand of CM030788.1, from coordinate 37,126,179 downwards.
CGGGAGCCAAAAGTACAGTAAGGGGAAGGTGTTAGGCACCCCTCTCTGCCCAGTCGTGAGACTGGCCCATAATCATTCAACATAAGACGTATAGATGCTTTGTCTAATCCTAACACATAGTCTGTTTAATTATTCCTTTAAACAGTAAGCAAAGTGAGCCAGTGCGATAAACAAGCATGCATCAGAAAGCAGAAAAACAAACAAATGTCCCAGGGAGATGGATCTCGCGGCCGGTGAATGGATCTCACGGCCGAGAGATCCTCCTGGTTTTATTTATCGGCCGAGGGATCAAAGCCCCGGTCGATGTTCTTCCTCACACCAGACAGAAAAGCTTAGCGGATAATTTAAATGCTACGGTTAGCCATAAATGCAATAAGTAAAACAAACCAGAGGCCGTTGGGCCTCACCACCTTGATCCCTCAGTTGCTTGAATGCCTCGGATTTGAATGTGATTGATTGATTGCTTGATCGAGAACCCTAGGGTTAGGGTTTGAACTTCGGGGTTTGATCGCCGGATTGACGGCTGCCTTCGGAAGGTTAGGGCTTTTGGAGTATGGGATTGAGGGAGTATTTGTGCAGAGCTTCGTGGTTTGAGAGAGTGTGTAAGTATCTCAATTTAGGTGTGTTAATTCGGAACCCAAAGGCCCCTTTATATAGGCATAGGGATGACTCACTCCGGCCAATCAAATCACGAGATGGCAATTGCAATTGCAATGCATCTCAAACTCTACGTCGTGATCTCCGAACGTAGCCCGAACGCATCGGAAAGGTAGTGTAGTTGGATCAAACCAAACGTCTGACAGAACGTTCGAGAGTCTGGAAAAAGGTCGATCTGGCGGCCGAGTAATGGATGTTGCGGCCGTGTAATGGATGTCTCGGCCGAAGGATAGATCTTGCGGCCGAGGGATTGATCTCTCAGGGAGATTTTGCTGGCAACAGGTTGCTCGGGCGAGGGATTGATGTTATGGCCGTGGGATCGATGTTACGGCCGTCAGATGGATTTTCCTAGGCTTCTGTATTTCTGTCTGAAAGGCTGTATGGCTTTGAATTGGGTCCTCTAAGTGGTCAAAGTTCTCACCGAAAGTCCTAAGGTCCTCAAGGAAGCAATCAACAATCATTGTATCCATTTCATCATCGGGATTGTCCCAAGGTGGGACTTGAAATAATCGTTAGGCCAAATTGGGGTGTCTACACCAGGATGATCCACGCGCTTTGGGAGACCACATTTCCCTCTTTGGTTCGGTCTTTAATTTGGTTTGTGATACTAACCCCGACACTGACCATGACCCCTGTTCCTACATTGTCAACGAAGAAAATCCGCGCCCTCAGGTGCCTTACCCCAACAACAAGGACTGCAGCATCATGGTTACAGACCGCGCTCCGCCCGCTAATCTGTAGGAAGTTAACGACATAGTGGATGTCCAAGTTGGGAATGAAGTCTGGGCTGTCAATCGTACCCTGGCTGATACTGGTCTCTGGGATGTTCCCTTCATTGCAAATCCGGAGCCTGTTGCTGAAGTGGCTGCTGTGAAAGACTTGGGCTTCTGGGACTCCTTGCTGGTGAAAGATCTGGCTGAGGATCTGGGCTTAGACATGGAAGTGCCCGTCTCTGCACCAACTACTGACAAGGGGAAGCGCAAACTGGGAGATGTCCCCGCTGATCTTTGGGATGTGAAGGAAAGCCCTTAACTCGTGCCCTCTTTGGGAAGTGTCCACAACGTTACAAGGAGCGGACGGATTTTTCAGCCTGCTAATCTGCAGGCCGGGAATTCCTCCAATCCTGCTAATCAAAGAAACGAGCCTGTGTCTTTCCCAAGGTCTGCACCTCTTGAAGTATCAGCCGGCAATCCAGTTCCTGATCTAGTTCAGCGGCAATTTGAGCGGATTCATGCCGCTATTTCTATCTGGGGACTGATCTGTTCATCCAAAGAGCATCGTCAGAGGCTGTGTCACGCCCTATCCCGCCTTGAAGTCCAGGCCGACGTTACGCCAGAGGCAATGATGTCTCTCATCCTCCCTCCAACCTCCAAGCATACGGTAATCTTCACGGACAAAGATCTGCCGGTCGAAGGTGTCGACCACAATCGCCCCTTGCATATCACCGTCAAGTGTCGAGGACTCTGGGTCCCGACTGTTCTTATTGACAACGGCTCGGCCATCAATGTCTGCCCTCTGCGGGTCGCTTATCGTCTGGGGCTCACCAAGAAGGATCTGGCACCTTCCAATCTGGCTGTCAAGGCATATGACGGCACCCGTCGCGTGGTCGAAGGTATTTTGAAGCTCAAACTCGATGCTGAGGGTTTTGAGATGGACGTGGAGTTCCATGTCGTGGATATTCCTGCAACCTTCAATCTTCTGTTGGGAAGACCATGGCTTCATCGGTCGGACATCATGGCCGTCCCATCTACCCTCCACCAAAAGGTCATTCTGGGACTACCCACCGGTACTCTAACCATCTGCGGGGATTCAGGCATCCGCCCGCTCAAGGAGGACGGGACTCCTGTTTTGGGGATTCAACATGGTGAAGAAGATGTCGACCTCAAGGGTTTCTCTTTCGATACTTCAGGCATAGTGATGGCCATCAACGTGGATGGGAATTTCCTCATAAGCTCTGTCGCGCTGGACATTATGAGAAGGATGTCTCACTTTCCAGGCATTGGTTTAGGCTCTCGCCGTCAAGGGGTCCCGGAGTTCCCTACTTTTCCTTTCAACGAGGGCTGCTTTGGTTTGGGGTATATCGCCTCTACCAAAGATGCCAAACGGAGGAAATATATGGGAAAACCTCGGATCCTCTGCAGCGGTCCCAAATTCGTACGTGAAGTCGGAAGTGCCACTTACACCGGCGGTGAGCCCTTCGCTTCATTCTCGAAACCGGGAGCTCGCCTGGGTTTGAGATTTTCCGATGACACCAGGTCAAGCGGTGATGATGAACCAAATAAAGAAGAATTCAAGAGGAAGCTTAATCGGGTGAAGATCAAGACTGACTGGCTGGGATCTATCGATCAGGGAAATCTGGGCTGCTATTCCAGGAGTTCTCCCAAGTGGGTTTGGTTGGGAAGCTCAAGAAGCCGAAGTGCTCATGCTCGGGCCCGACGCCTCGAGGATCCCACCTCTCTCATTGTGAAAGCCGAGGGCTCTTTGAATAATTGCATTTTCAGGCCACGCCTGACTTGTATTGACGACACGTCTGAGTCTGAATCTGAGTCTGAGTCAGAGTCTGTCTCGTCCTCTAAGTCTAGCTCTGAGTCGGAGTATGTGCCTCTAGGCCCTCCACGTCATAGCTTTTATTTCGAGTTTGACTCTCTTGTACTTGGTGACCCTTCAGGGCTTGTGAAATGAACGAAGCATCTTCTGACTATTTCAATGATCTTTATATAAAATGTGTCGACCCTGACGATGAGGGGATAGATTTCGATGGGGACATTCCCAAGGAAATCCGTGCCTTCATCGAAAGGGAAGACAAAAGGCATGCTCAGCCATTAAAAGAAGAAATAGTTTCTATAAATTTGAAAGATGAAAATGATCCCCGAATGGTTCAAGTGGGCTCCACACTTTCGCCAGAGGAGCATCGTGATTTCAAGGAGCTGCTCACCGAGTTCAGTGACGTTTTTGCATGGTCCCATCGAGATATGCCCGGAATTGATCCCGAGATCGTGGAGCATCACATTCCTTTATTCCCGGATGCCAAGCCTGTGAAGCAGAAACTCCGACGGATGAGACCAGATTGGGTCCAAAAGATTAAGGAGGAGGTTACCAAGCAGATTGACGCTGGCTTTCTCATGGTCGCTCAGTATCCCACGTGGGTTGCCAACATCGTCCCCGTTCCTAAGAAGAATGGCCAGATTCGAGTTTGCGTTGATTTTCGGGTCTTGAACAAAGCAAGCCCCAAAGACGATTTTCCCTTGCCACACATCGATGTGCTTGTGGACAACACTGCGGGGCACGCTTTGCTCTCGTTCATGGATGGCTTCTCTGGCTACAACCAAATTCTCATGGCGCCCGAGGACCGCGAGAAAACCACGTTCATCACTGAATGGGGGACTTATTGCTACCTGGTCATGCCTTTTGGGTTGAAGAACGCTGGACCCACTTATCAGCGAGCTGCTACCACTATCCTACACGATATGATGCACAAAGAAGTCGAGGTCTACGTCGATGATATGATCGCCAAGTCCAAAACTCGAGAAGGTCATGTTCCTGTGCTTAGGAAATTCTTCGAGAGATTACGAAAGTTCCGCATGCGTCTAAATCCTCAGACGTGCACCTTTGGGGTTACAGCGGGTAAGATGCTCGGTTTCATGATCACTTCTCGTGGAATTGAGGTCGACCCATCCAAAATCAAGGCAGTCCTCGAGATGAAGCCACCAGATTCTGAAAAGGGAGTGCGAAGCTTTTTGGGAAAGGTACAGTTCATCAGCAGATTCATCGCTAAGTTAACATTAACTTGCGAGCCGATGTTCCGTCTATTGAAGAAGAATACCCCATTGTTTGGACAGACAAGTGCCAGGCGGCTTTCACCTCCATTCAAACCTATCTGCAGAACCCTCCAGTTTTAATGCCGCCGGTGCCAGGGAGACCTTTAATACTTTACTTGTCCGTGAATCCTTCGTCTATGGGGTGTTTGTTGGCTCAAGAGGGAGAAAAGGGAGTCGAAAAGGCCATTTACTACCTGAGTAAGAAGATGGTTGGCGCTGAAGAACGCTACACTGCCCTCGAAAAGACGTGTTGGGCTCTCGTTTGGGCATCCAAGAAATTAAGACACTACATGCTGGCTTACCCAGTGAAGTTGATTTCTCGAATGGATCCTCTCAAGTATCTGTTTGAGAAACCTGCGCTTACTGGTAAGTTAGCACGTTGGTTACTGTTGCTCGCAGAGTTCGACCTCGAATATGTCACTAGGAAATCTGTCAAAGGGCGCGCGGTCGCCGAATTTCTGGCTGATCATCCCGTTGAGGGGCCAGAGGACTAAGATTTTACGTTTCCGGATGAAGGAGTGATGGCAGTTGTCGAAGACACCTGGACTCTTTACTTTGATGGGGCAGCCAATCAGAAGGGATACGGGATTGGAGTTTTGCTTATAACCCCCGATGGTGCTCATATTCCGCTTGCATTCAAACTCAATTTCGATGTCACGAACAACCAAGCTGAATATGAGGCCTGCATTGTTGGCATGGAAGCTGCTCTTACGCTCGGTGTTGAAAAACTTGAGGTTATTGGTGACTCCAACCTTGTCGTTTCTCAGGCTAACGGAGACTGGAAAGTTCGGGAAGACAGATTGAAACCTTATCACCAAGACTTGGAGGACCTCATTCCTCGTTTCAACAAGGTCACGTTCATGCACATCCCTCGGATGAAGAACCAATTCGCCGATGCTCTAGCAACTCTGGCTTCCATGATCGAGCTTCCGATTGGTATCAAGCTTCGTCCTATTCTAATCGAACAGCGGGACTTGCCTGCTTATCAATACATCAACGCCGTCAATGATGTCGATGACGGCCTACCCTGGTATCACGATATCTGGAACTTCGTCGAAAGTGGTCAGTTTCCGGCCGACGCTACCAAAAAGGATCGAGCGGCGCTCCGAAGAATGGCCGCTCAGTACATTATCTGTGGCGGGAGACTGTATCGGAGATCTCACTGCGGAATGCATAAGCTCTGTGTCAACGGCGCTGAGGCCATCAAAATCATGGAGGAAATTCACGGAGGAACTTGTGGCCCTCACATGAGCGGGGTCATGCTTGCCAGGAAAATCTTACGACAGGGATACTTTTGGTCTACCATGGAGTCCCAGTGTGTGGATTATGTGCGCCGCTGCCATAGGTGTCAAATCCTTGCCAATCTCATGCATGTCCCTCCTTCTAAACTATTTGGCATGACATCGCCTTGGCCCTTTTCTGTTTGGGGTATCGACGTTATCGGTATGATCAGGCCTTCTGCTTCGAATGGGCATCGGTTCATTTTGGTGGCAATAGATTACTTCACCAAGTGGGTCGAGGCCGAATCTTACAAGACCCTGACGGCGGTTCAGGTTGCTCAGTTTATCCGAAAGAACATCATCTATCAGTATGGGGTTCCGCAGGCGTTTGTTTCTGACAACGGGGTCCATTTCAAAGGCAGGGTATTGGAGCTTTTCGAAGAATTCCAGATCCAGGTTCATCACTCAACGGTCTATCGCCCTCAAACGAATGGGGCAGTTGAAGCAGCCAACAAGAACATTGAGACTATCATCAAGAAATCCGCAGAGTCCGCCAGGGACTGGCACGAGCAGCTGCCTCTATCTCTTTGGGGGTACCGCACGTCAATTCGAACATCAACGGGGGCAACCCCTTTTTCCCTGGTTTACGGGATGGAAGCTGCCCTTCCCATCGAGCTGGAGGTACCAACTTTGAGGATCATGGCTGAATGTGAACTCGCGGAGTCTGAATGGCTTAGCGGAAGGTTTGTCGAACTCATGCTCTTTGACGAAAGAAGGCTCCGTGCCTTGTATCATGTTCAGGGATATCAGCACAGGATTGCTCGGGCATTCAACAAGAAAGTGAAGTCTCGTGACTTGGCTGAAGGGGACATGGTTACGAAGGAAATCCGGGCTCCCATCTTCGATCTACGTGGCAAGTTCCGCCCAAAACGCGCGGGGCCTTACATTATCAAGACCATCCTTTCGGGTGGAGCAGCTCAGCTCATCGATCTGGACGGCAATGAGTTCAACACTCTGGTCAACCTGGATCAACTTAAACGTTACTACCCTTGAGAGAAGCTCGTTGGGCCGAAAACCACAAGGGTGGGCGGTCCCAAGCAAAAATTAGAGCAAGCCTGCTAGACTAAAAACCCAAGGGGGCAGTTTAGGCAAAAATAAATAGGCATTCAATCAAAGCTCGCTAGGCTGGAAACCTGCAGAGGCAGTCCTAGGCAAAATTCAGAGCGCAAAAGGGGAGCCAAAATACACGAGCGAACCTTAGCCTGAACTACGTTTTGACCTGATTCCCTAGCTTGGGAGACGTAGGCAGTCTCTCGTTGAGACTCGGTCATACTCTGTCGAACCGTAGCCTGAACTACGTTTTGACCTGATTCCCTAGCTTGGGATACGTAGGCAATCTCTCTGTGAGATTCGGTCACAATCAATCAACTCGATCCAGGTTTTTTCCATTACCGGAGCGCACCTCAACTTTCAAACGACGTGGTGTTCAACACTTGGACCAAAAAGGGGAAAATTCTTAATCTTTCACCTTTATTCAAAATTATTATTTTTATTACATAGGCTGAGCAGAGCCCCAAGAAAAATAGTAAAGCATAAAAAACATAACGAAATGCTAAGAGGCCCTCACGGGCTCACAGTTTATTCTAGATCATTGGATTTGAGTCAGGAGTCAGTCTGCGTTTTGTCTGCTTTCGACCTCTTCTCTTAACCATACTACATAGCGGTGTTTGAGTCTTGTACTGAAGTCGTCTTCCGCTCCTCCGAGTTCTCTCAAACCCCAGTTGTGTTCATACCCTGCTAGATGTTGGGCTGTAAAAGCTGGAACGTGGAAGTCTTCTATCCCAGCTCGATGAAAGCCTTGGCTCATGCCCAGTTGCCGCAGGATACGACCTGGAATGTAGAACGTGAAACTGGACAGGCCAGCAATCACCATTCGCTCGAAACCTGCAGAGTGCAGAGCCATATCCGGGATGTTCAGGGCTCTATGCCGCCAGACGATCTCACGCGGAGACATCTCTCTCATGAAGGTGTTCCACTCCTCCTCAGACATTTCTGGGTACAGCATTCCCCTTTGGTGCATCCGCCCGGGCAGACGGGGCCAATCCGCTTCAGGAGCTGAGATTAGTCCAAGCTTGTCACATAGCCATAACTGCATGAGCGAAAAGACAAGTAAGGAGCCACATAAGCCCGAGCGAAAGAAAACAAGTAAGGAGCTACCATACAGCCTTAGCCGAGAGTCGAGGTAAAAACAGACTGTGTGAAAACCGGAAAAAGGTGAGCTGAGTGAGATTTTACCTGTAACAGGATTGGACTGCCACCAAGTGTGTTTGTCTGACCTGTGGCCACCAAATCCAAACCAATGAGTGTCTCAGCGAGTACCACGTTCTTCCGAGCACCCATCTCCGCAGCCACGTGTACCAACGAGGGGTCAGGCCGTCCATACGGAGACACCAGCAGGTATGCGGCCAGTATGCCAACCGACATGGCGAATCGACGTCGAGACTGCAGAACCATATCCGCTGGATCGCCGTCAGGCCCGTACCACTCCATTAGACGCGCGATGTTTATTTGTCCGCCAATCAACAGGCCTTCCGCTGCACCCTGGGAAATGTTCAGACACGTCTTCAACAGCTTTGACATGCTTTGCCTGTAAGGTGGCACGACAATCACGCTCGAAGCGAAACCTTGGAGATATGCTTGGAATTCTTCAACGGTCGGGCACAACTCGTCGTCCCCAAATCGGAACACATGGACGTCCCGGTCCCAAAACTGCAGGGCTGCTCTTAGAATTTCGAGGCGTAGCCTTGCACTTTTTAAGAAGCGAAAGGCCGCCAACCCGTGGGAACGAAAGTATAGCCAATCGCTCGCGACAAATTCTTCGAGCCACGTGCCAATTAAGGTGGGGAGATGATTTGCCATTTGAGGAACAGTGTTCGAGATTTCCCACGGAAACACACCCTTCGTTCAGGGACTCACCCCTCTTTATAAAGCCAAGGAAGGAGGCATACCTTTCCTATTAAGTGAGGTGGCCTTGCAAGGTGTCCCTCCACTTGCTAAAAATCAAGGGAACATCTCTGGAGAAAGCCAGGAGCCCCCTGCACGCCCAGGCCTGCTGACAAGTTCTGCCACCTCTTTTTGTCCGAATGAGTCAAAGCTGGCCACTGCAACAGGAATTCTCCATCGCGCGATGGTCCTGGAGTGTCGCGCGACTGTTCATGTCCGCGCGATGGTTGTGATTGCTCGCGCGAGATTTCAGTTTATTTCGACACAGTAGGGCAGGCTACTGCCTTTTTGGGGTCATTTTCCGGATTTTGGCTCGGGCCATATTTTGAAATTTCAATGCTTCCAGTAGGTCATTATGAGTATTTATGACTACGTCGAAGCGTTGTTTCTTCAAATTACGCGTTCAATGACAAGTTCGTTCCCTCAGAGAAATAACGGCCGGATAATTCATAGGTTTTATTTAGCCGATCAAGCCAGGCAAAGTGGCATACAATTTACAAAACAAGTGCTGAAAAGCGAAGCCTACTGGCCTTACTAATTACAATTTGTTCTCCCACGGGATTCAGAAATATCCCCTCAGTCTTGCCTCAACTTCAACACGGAGCCATCTTATGTAACGACTTTCCAGCCACGTCCTGAACTCTGGAACTGATTCCTTCAACGTCCTATCGCCCCAGTTGTCTCTATGGCAGCGCAAATCCCAGGAAGTGAACGCGGGGATGTCAAAGTCTTCTGCTCCGTATCGTTTGTATCCTTGGCTCCTTCCAAGCTGACGGAGCGTGCGCCCAGGGACGTAAAATGTGAAGCTTGACAGGCCGGCGATTATCACTCTTTTGTATCCCGCTGTTTTGAGCGTCATTGCTGGAAGGTTTAACCAGAGACACCTCCAGACTATATCTTCGGAATGCAGATCATTCAGGAAGGCAAACCATATCTCCACTGGCAAGTCGGGGAATATCATCGGTCTCGCGACCAACAATCTGGGAAACTCTTCGAAGCCAGCCTGTGGCTCTTCCAAAACCCCAACTTTGTCTGCCAGCCAGAGCTGCATGAGAACAAGGGACGAGTCAAAATTCAAAAACAGCCTAAGCATTTGGAGTGAGGTTGAAAATGCAAGAAAGCGTGTCGAGTGTGTATTTACCTGGAGCAAGATAGGGCATCCGCTGAAAGAGTCGGCTTGCTCAAGCTTCAGCATGTCCAAACCCAGGAGCGTCTCCGCTAAGACCACGGGCATAATGTTTTTTCCGTTGTCCATTTGTGAGGCGATGCTCACCAGTTTGGGATTTACCCCTCCGTCAATGGGAACCAGCATATACGCAGCCAGTGCGCATATAGACAAGACGAAGCGTCGTTGAGCTTCCCCGACATAGTCTCCCAGGCCAGCCTCCGGGCCATACAGTTCGATCATGGCCAAGATGGCCAAACTGGAGGAATCCATTGCTAAGACAGAAAAGATCAGTGCCGGAGGGATCGACCTGAATCGCCTTTGCCTGTATCCCAACGCCAAGCTTCCCGAGAAGTTCAAAATGCCAGGCTTAGCTAAGTTCGACGGGAGCGGTGACCCCAGGACTCATCTCTACAGCTACCACGCCGCCATGAAGCTCCTTTCTGTTGAGCCAGAGGCCATGTCGCAGCTCTTTCCTCAGACCCTTTCGGGTCCTGCTTTCCATTGGTTTTCGTCACTCGACATTGCCAAAAGGAGGACTTGGGAAGACATTGGGACTGTGTTTATTTCGCAGTACAATTACAACTCCCAGCTGAAAATGACTACTCGGGAACTTGAATCTACCAAAATGGAGGCTAAGGAGACCTTTGCAGACTTTGTCAAAAGATGGAGAGCTAAGGCCGCGCAGATGACTGATCGCCCGAGCGAGAAGGATCAGCTCCGTATCATTTCCCGCAACCTCCAACCAGACTACGCTAGGCACTTGGTTCTAGCTCAGGCATCCGCCAACTTTGAAACTTTCTTCGACTCTGGCCTGGCCATTGAAGATGCTCTGCAGAGCGGAATTCTATCGAAAGGTGAATCCTCGCATGCCCCCAAAACAAAACCTCGGGCTTATTCGGGAAACGCCAATGCACTGTTCGGAACGGGGACTTATTCCAACACAGCAACCGCCGGTACTAATGCCGCTTCCGCCAGCACTGCTAATCACATTGCGGATGTCAATCAAGTTCAAAATCCGCAGAACAACCGACCTCGGAACCAACCCCGCAGCTTTTCCGCCATCGAGGCACCTCTATCCTCGGTCTTGGAAAAGTTGGTCAAATCAGGGCATCTGAAGCCCCTGGATCCAACTCCTCTACCCAAGAACCCTTCACCCGGCTTCAAAGCCAACCTTTACTGCGCTTACCATCAAGGAGTGGGTCATCTCACTGACTCCTGCTTTCGCCTCCGTCATGCGATCCAGGATCTTATCGACGATGGCACACTGGAGACTCCTCCACCACATCAAAAACCGAACGTCATTGCCAACTCTCTCCCTAAGCACAACGCTGTACCCCACATCAGCCAGATATCTGTCAGCTCCACTCATATCAACCCTAGCTCCACCATATTTAACCCCACTGACTATATAGCCTCAACCAATCGACCCAGGCCCGTCGTGCCTTTCCCGCTCGAGCCGTACACTGAGGTTTCTTATCTACAATTGGTCGAAGGCCAAGTTGTTGATGCAGATGCACCTTCGGAACCTTCACAAGTTGCTTCACCTGTCTCCGAAGAATCTGTCAGCTCCCTCTTCCATCAGTCGATCCCTGCTATGCAAATCAACTCTGCCTCGTCGCTTGACAGCCCGTACGTAACCGTCGCTTGCCCATTTCCTGATCCATATCAATCTTGGGTGCCTCCCTCAGATAATAACATGCAAGCCACTGGCTGGGCCATAGCGGACCATTGGGACTATGCCGCTCCTCTCCTCAACGAGTGGTCCACCCTTAGAATGGACGGGATTCTTCCACAGCCCGGAAATGTCCCATTCGATCAAGCCTGGTATGATGGCTGGTTGGCCGGTTATGAAGCGGCCTTGCTTGACCCTTTGGACGGTTTCTCCTTGAACATGCTATTCGACCCGGTCGAGCCTCCAGTTCCCGAAGCGGAATATTGCTGGGACCCTGAGCCAACCTGGTTTGCTCCCATGGATGTCGACCCTAACCCTCGGCAGGGCTATGCCACGCCGGACTACATGCTTCACTTCGCGGAGAATGAGCTTGTCCAGGATGATCCACGCGCTTTGAGAGACCACATTTCCCTCTTTGGTTCGGTCTTTAATTCGGTTTGTGATACTAACCCCGACACTGACCATGACCCCTGTTCCTACATTGTCGACGAAGAAAATCCGCGCCCTCAGGTGCCTTACCCCAACAACAAGGACTGCAGCATCATGGTTACAGACCGCGCTCCGCCCGCTAATCTGTGGGAAGTTAACGACATAGTGGATGTCCAAGTTGGGAATGAAGTCTGGGCTGTCAATTGTACCCTGGCTGATACTGGTCTCTGGGATGTTCCCTTCATTGCACCTGTTGCTGAAGTGGCTGCTGTGAAAGACTTGGGCTTCTGGGACTCCTTGCTGGTGAAAGATCTGGCTGAGGATCTGGGCTTAGACATGGAAGTGCCCGTCTCTGCACCAACTACTGACAAGGGGAAGCGCAAACTGGGAGATGTCCCCGCTGATCTTTGGGATGTGAAGGAAAGCCCTCAACTCGTGCCCTCTTTGGGAAGTGTCTACAACGTTACAAGGAGCGGACGGATTTTTCAGCCTGCTAATCTGCAGGCCGGGAATTCCTCCAATCCTGCTAATCAAAGAAACGAGCCTGTGTCTTTCCCAAGGTCTGCACCTCTTGAAGTATCAGCCGGCAATCCAGTTCCTGATCTAGTTCAGCGGCAACTTGAGCGGATTCCTACCGCTATTTCTATCTGGGGACTGATCTGTTCATCCAAAGAGCATCGTCAGAGGCTGTGTCACGCCCTATCCCGCCTTGAAGTCTAGGCCGACGTTACGCCAGAGGCAATGATGTCTCTCATCCTCCCTCCAACCTCCAAGCATACGGTAATCTTCACGGACAAAGATCTGCCGGTCGAAGGTGTCGACCAAAATCGCCCCTTGCATATCACCGTCAAGTGTCGAGGACTCTGGGTCCCGACTGTTCTTATTGACAACGGCTCGGCCATCAATGTCTGCCCTCTGCGGGTCGCTTATCGTCTGGGGCTCACCAAGAAGGATCTGGCACCTTCCAATCTGGCTGTCAAGGCATATGACGGCACCCGTCGCGTGGTCGAAGGTATTTTGAAGCTCAAACTCGATGCTGAGGGTTTTGAGATGGACGTGGAGTTCCATGTCGTGGATATTCCTGCAACCTTCAATCTTGTGTTGGGCAGACCATGGCTTCATCGGTCTGACATCATGGCTGTGCCATCTACCCTCCACCAAAAGGTTGTTCTGGGGCTACCCACTGGTACTCTAACCATCTGCGGGGATTCAGGCATCCGCCCGCTCAAGGAGGACGGGACTCCTGTTTTGGGGATTCAACATGGTGAAGAAGATGTCGACCTCGGGGGTTTCTCTTTCGATACTTCAGGCATAGTGATGGCCATCAACGTGGATGGGAATTTCCTCATAAGCTCTGTCGCGCTGGACATTATGAGAAGGATGTCTCACTTTCCAGGCATTGGTTTAGGCTCTCGCCGTCAAGGGGTCCCGGAGTTCCCTACTTTTCCTTTCAACGAGGGCTGCTTTGGTTTGGGGTATATCGCCTCTACCAAAGATGCCAAACGGAGGAAATATATGGGAAAACCTCGGATCCTCTGCAGCGGTCCCAAATTCGTACGTGAAGTCGGAAGTGGCACTTACACCGGGCAGGCTGAGCCCTTCGTTCATTCTGAAACCGGGGAGCTGCTGCCTGGGTTTGAGATTTTTGCTGATGACACCAGGTCAAGCAGTGATGATGAACCAGCGAAAGAAGAATTCAAGAGGAAGCTTAATCAGGTGAAGATCAAGACTGACTGGCTGGGATCTATCGATCAGGGAAATCTGGAGCTGCTATTCCAGGAGTTCTCCCAAGTGGGTTTGGCTAGGGAAGCTGAAGAAGCCGAAGTGCTCATGCTCGGGCCCGACGCCCTCGAGGATCCCACCTCTCTCATTGTGAAAGCCGAGGGCTCTTTGAATAATTGCATTTTCAGGCCACGCTTAACTTGCATTGACGACACGTCTGAGTCTGGGTCTGAGTCTGAGTCAGAGTCTGTCTCGTCCTCTAAGTCTAGCTCTGAGTCGGAGTTTGTGCCTCTAGGCCCTCCACGTCATAGCTTTTATTTCGAGTTTGACTCTCTTGTACTTGGTGACCCTTCAGGGGCTTGTGAAATGAACGAAGCATCTTCTGACTATTTCAATGATCTTTATATAAACTGTGTCGACCCTGACGATGAGGGGATAGATTTCGATGGGGACATTCCCAAGGAAATCCGTGCCTTCATCGAAAGGGAAGACGAAAGGCATGCTCAGCCATTAAAAGAAGAAATAGTTTCTATAAATTTGAAAGATGAAAATGATCCCCGAATGGTTCAAGTGGGCTCCACACTTTCGCCAGAGGAGCATCGTGATTTCAAGGAGCTGCTCACCGAGTTCAGTGACGTTTTTGCATGGTCCCATCGAGATATGCCCGGAATTGATCCCGAGATCGTGGAGCATCACATTCCTTTATTCCCGGATGCCAAGCCTGTGAAGCAGAAACTCCGACGGATGAGACCAGATTGGGTCCAGAAGATTAAGGAGGAGCTTACCAAGCAGATTGACGCTGGCTTTCTCATGGTCTCTCAGTATCCCACGTGGGTTGCCAACATCGTCCCCGTTCCTAAGAAGAATGGCCAGATTCGAGTTTGCGTTGATTTTCGGGACTTGAACAAAGCAAGCCCCAAAGACGATTTTCCCTTGCCACACATCGATGTGCTTGTGGACAACACTGCGGGGCACGCTTTGCTCTCGTTCATGGATGGCTTCTCTGGCTACAACCAAATTCTCATGGCGCCCGAGGACCGCGAGAAAACCACGTTCATCACTGAATGGGGGACTTATTGCTACCTGGTCATGCCTTTTGGGTTGAAGAACGCTGGACCCACTTATCAGCGAGCTGCTACCACTATCCTACACGATATGATGCACAAAGAAGTCGAGGTCTACGTCGATGATATGATCGCCAAGTCCAAAACTCGAGAAGGTCATGTTCCTGTGCTTAGGAAATTCTTCGAGAGATTACGAAAGTTCCGCATGCGTCTAAATCCTTAGAAGTGCACCTTTGGGGTTACAGCGGGTAAGATGCTCGGTTTCATGATCACTTCTCGTGGAATTGAGGTCGACCCATCCAAAATCAAGGCAGTCCTCGAGATGAAGCCACCAGATTCTGAAAAGGGAGTGCGAAGCTTTTTGGGAAAGGTACAGTTCATCAGCAGATTCATCGCTAAGTTAACATTAACTTGCGAGCCGATGTTCCGTCTATTGAAGAAGAATACCCCATTCGTTTGGACAGACAAGTGCCAGGCGGCTTTCACCTCCATTCAAACCGATCTGCAGAACCCTCCGGTTTTAATGCCGCCGGTGCCAGGGAGACCTTTAATACTTTACTTGTCCGTGAATCCTTCGTCTATGGGGTGTTTGCTGGCTCAAGAGGGAGAAAAGGGAGTCGAAAAGGCCATTTACTACCTGAGTAAGAAGATGGTTGGTGCTGAAGAACGCTACACTGCCCTCGAAAAGACGTGTTGGGCTCTCGTTTGGGCATCCAAGAAATTAAGACACTACATGCTGGCTTACCCAGTGAAGTTGATTTCTCGAATGGATCCTCTCAAGTATCTGTTTGAGAAACCTGCGCTTACTGGTAAGTTAGCACGTTGGTTGATGTTGCTCGCAGAGTTCGACCTCGAATATGTCACTAGGAAATCTGTCAAAGGGCGCGCGGTCGCCGAATTTCTGGCTGATCATCCCGTTGAGGGGCCAGAGGACTAAGATTTTACGTTTCCGGATGAAGGAGTGATGGCAGTTGTCGAAGACACTTGGACTCTTTACTTTGATGGGGCAGTCAATCAGAAGGGATACGGGATTGGAGTTTTGCTTATAACCCCCAATGGTGCTCATATTCCGCTTGCATTCAAACTCAATTTCGATGTCACGAACAACCAAGCTGAATATGAGGCCTGTATTGTTGGCATGGAAGCTGCTCTTACGCTCGGTGTTGAAAAACTTGAGGTTATTGGTGACTCCAACCTTGTCGTTTCTCAGGCTAACGGAGACTGGAAAGTTCGGGAAGACAGATTGAAACCTTATCACCAAGACTTGGAGGACCTCATTCCTCGTTTCAACAAGGTCACGTTCACGCACATCCCTCGGATGAAGAACCAATTCGCCGATGCTCTAGCAACTCTGGCTTCCATGATCGAGCTTTCGATTGGTATTAAGCTTCGTCCTATTCTAATCGAACAGCGGGACTTGCCTGCTTATCAATACATCAACGCCATCGATGATGTCGATGACGGCCTACCCTGGTATCACGATATCTGGAACTTCGTCGAAAGTGGTCAGTTTTCGGCCGACGCTACCAAAAAGGATCGAGCGGCGCTCCGAAGAATGGCCGCTCAGTACATTATCTGTGGCGGGAGACTGTATCGGAGATCTCACTGCGGAATGCATAAGCTCTGTGTCAACGGCGCTGAGGCCATCAAAATCATGGAGGAAATTCACGGAGGAACTTGTGGCCCTCACATGAGTGGGGTCATGCTTGCCAGGAAAATCTTACGACAGGGATACTTTTGGTCTACCATGGAGTCCCAGTGTGTGGATTATGTGCGCCGCTGCCATAGGTGTCAAATCCATGCCAATCTCATGCATGTCCCTCCTTCTAAACTATTTGGCATGACATCGCCTTGGCCCTTTTCTGTTTGGGGTATCGACGTTATCGGTATGATCAGGCCTTCTGCTTCGAATGGGCATCGGTTCATTTTGGTGGCAATAGATTACTTCACCAAGTGGGTCGAGGCCGAATCTTACAAGACCCTGACGGCGGTTCAGGTTGCTCAGTTTATCCGAAAGAACATCATCTATCGGTATGGGGTTCCGCAGGCGTTTGTTTCTGACAACGGGGTCCATTTCAAAGGCAGGGTATTGGAGCTTTTAGAAGAATTCCAGATCCAGGTTCATCACTCAACGGTCTATCGCCCTCAAACGAATGGGGCGGTTGAAGCAACCAACAAGAACATTGAGACTATCATCAAGAAATCCGCAGAGTCCGCCAGGGACTGGCACGAGCAGCTGCCTCTAGCTCTTTGGGGGTACCGCACGTCAATTCAAACATCAACGGGGGCAACCCCTTTTTCCCTGGTTTACGGGATGGAAGCTGTCCTTCCCATCGAGCTGGAGGTACCAACTTTGAGGATCATGGCTGAATGTGAACTCGCGGAGTCTGAATGGCTTAGCGGAAGGTTTGTCGAACTCATGCTCTTTGACGAAAGAAGGCTCCGTGCCTTGTATCATGTTCAGGGATATCAGCGCAGGATTGCTCGGGCATTCAACAAGAAAGTGAAGTCTCGTGACTTGGCTGAAGGGGACATGGTTACGAAGGAAATCCGGGCTCCCATCTTCGATCTACGTGGCAAGTTCCGCCCAAAACGCGCGGGACCTTACATTATCAAGACCATCCTCTCGGGTGGAGCAGCTCAGCTCATCGATCTGGACGGCAACGAGTTCAACACTCTGGTCAACCTGGATCAACTTAAACGTTACTACCCTTGAGAGAAGCTCGTTGGGCCGAAAACCACAAGGGTGGGCGGTCCCAAGCAAAAATTAGAGCAAGCCTGCTAGACTGAAAACCCAAGGGGGCAGTTTAGGCAAAAATAAATAGGCATTCAATCAAAGCTCGCTAGGCTGGAAACCTGTAGAGGCAGTCCTAGGCAAAATTCAGAGCGCAAAAGGGGAGCCAAAATACACGAGCGAACCTTAGCCTGAACTACGTTTTGACCTGATTCCCTAGCTTGGGATACGTAGGCAGTCTCTCGTTGAGACTCGGTCATACTCTGTCGAACCGTAGCTTGAACTACGTTTTGACCTGATTCCCTAGCTTGGGATACGTAGGCAATCTCTCTGTGAGATTCAGACACAATCAATCAACTCGATCCAGGTTTTTTCCATTACCGGAGCGCACCTCAACTTTCAAACGACGTGGTGTTCAACACTTGGACCAAAAAGGGGAAAATTCTTAATCTTTCACCTTTATTCAAAACTATTATTTTTATTACATAGGCTGAGCAGAGCCCCAAGAAAAACAGTAAAGCATAAAAAACAGAACGAAATGCTAAAAGGCCCTCACGGGCTCACAGTTTATTCTAGATCATTGGATTTGAGTCAGGAGTCAGTCTGCGTTTTGTCTGCTTTCGACCTCTTCTCTTAACCATACTACATAGCGGTGTTTGAGTCTTGTACTGAAGTCGTCTTCCGCTCCTCCGAGTTCTCTCAAACCCCAGTTGTGTTCATACCCTGCTAGATGTTGGGCTGTAAAAGCTGGAACGTGGAAGTCTTCTATCCCAGCTCGATGAAAGCCTTGGCTCATGCCCAGTTGCCGCAGGATACGACCTGGAATGTAGAACGTGAAACTGGACAGGCCAGCAATCACCATTCGCTCGAAACCTGCAGAGTGCAGAGCCATATCCGGGATGTTCAGGGCTCTATGCCGCCAGACGATCTCACGCGGAGACATCTCTCTCATGAAGGTGTTCCACTCCTCCTCAGACATTTCTGGGTACAGCATTCCCCTTTGGTGCATCCACCCGGGCAGACGGGGCCAATCCGCTTCAGGAGTTGAGATTAGTCCAAGCTTGTCACATAGCCATAACTGCATGAGCGAAAAGACAAGTAAGGAGCCACATAAGCCCGAGCGAATGAAAACAAGTAAGGAGCTACCATACAGCCTTAGCCGAGAGTCGAGGTAAAAACAGACTGTGTGAAAACCGGAAAAAGGTGAGCTGAGTGAGATTTTACCTGTAACAGGATTGGACTGCCACCAAGTGTGTTTGTCTGACCTGTGGCCACCAAATCCAAACCAATGAGTGTCTCAGCGAGTACCACGGGCACCACGTTCTTCCGAGCACCCATCTCCGCAGCCACGTGTACCAACGAGGGGTCAGGCCGTCCATACGGAGACACCAGCAGGTATGCGGCCAGTATGCCAACCGACATGGCGAATCGACGTCGAGACTGCAGAACCATATCCGCTGGATCGCCGTCAGGCCCGTACCACTCCATTAGACGCGCGATGTTTATTTGTCCGCCAATCAACAGGCCTTCCGCTGCACCCTGGGAAATGTTCAGACACGTCTTCAACAGCTTTGACATGCTTTGCCTGTAAGGTGGCACGACAATCACGCTCGAAGCGAAACCTTGGAGATATGCTTGGAATTCTTCAACGGTCGGGCACAACTCGTCGTCCCCAAATCGGAACACATGGACGTCCCGGTCCCAAAACTGCAGGGCTGCTCTTAGAATTTTGGGGCAAAGCCTTGCACTTTTTAAGAAGCGAAAGGCCGCCAACCCGTGGGAATGGAAGCATAGCCAATCGCTCGCGACAAATTCTTCGAGCCACGTGCCAATTAAGGTGGGGAGATGATTTGCCATTTGAGGAACAGTGTTAGATATTTCCCACGGAAACACACCCTTCGTTCAGGGACTCACCCCTCTTTATAAAGCCAAGGAAGGAGGCATACCTTTCCTATTAAGTGAGGTGGCCTTGCAAGGTGTCCCTCCACTTGCTAAAAATCAAGGGAACATCTCTGGAGAAAGCCAGGAGCCCCCTGCACGCCCAGGCCTGCTGACAAGTTCTGCCACCTCTTTTTGTCCGAATGAGTCAAAGCTGGCCACTGCAACAGGAATTCTCCATCGCGCGATGGTCCTAGAGTGTCGCGCGACTGTTCATGTCCGCGCGATGGTTGTGATTGCTCGCGCGAGATTTCAGTTTATTTCGACACAGTAGGGCAGGCTACTGCCTTTTTGGGGTCATTTTCTGGATTTTGGCTCGGGCCATATTTTGAAATTTTAATGCTTCCAGTAGGTCATTATGAGTATTTATGACTACGTCGAAGCGTTGTTTCTTCAAATTACGCGTTCAATGACAAGTTCGTTCCCTCGGAGAAATAAAGGCCGGATAATTCAAAGGTTTTATTTAGCCGATCAAGCCAGGCAAAGTGGCATACAATTTACAAAACAAGTGCTGAAAAGCGAAGCCTACTGGCCTTACTAATTACAATTTGTTCTCCCACGGGATTCAGAAATATCCCCTCAGTCTTGCCTCAACTTCAACACGGAGCCATCTTATGTAACGACTTTCCAGCCACGTCCTGAACTCTGGAACTGATTCCTTCAACGTCCTATCGCCCCAGTTGTCTCTATGGCAGCGCAAATCCCAGGAAGTGAACGCGGGGATGTCAAAGTCTTCTGCTCCGTATCGTTTGTATCCTTGGCTCCTTCCAAGCTGACGGAGCGTGCGCCCAGGGACGTAAAATGTGAAGCTTGACAGGCCGGCAATTATCACTCTTTTGTATCCCGCTGTTTTGAGCGTCATTGCTGGAAGGTTTAACCAGAGACACCTCCAGACTATATCTTCGGAATGCAGATCATTCCGGAAGGCAAACCATATCTCCACTGGCAAGTCGGGGAATATCATCAGTCTCGCGACCAACAATCTGGGAAACTCTTCGAAGCCAGCCTGTGGCTCTTCCAAAACCCCAACTTTGTCTGCCAGCCAGAGCTGCATGAGAACAAGGGACGAGTCAAAATTCAAAAACAGCCTAAGCATTTGGAGTGAGGTTGAAAATGCAAGAAAGCGTGTCGAGTGTGTATTTACCTGGAGCAAGATAGGGCATCCGCTGAAAGAGTCGGCTTGCTCAAGCTTCAGCATGTCCAAACCCAGGAGCGTCTCCGCTAAGACCACGGGCATAATGTTTTTCCCGTTGTCC
This sequence comes from Rhododendron griersonianum, assembly GCA_018127125.1. Classification (NCBI taxonomy): domain Eukaryota; kingdom Viridiplantae; phylum Streptophyta; class Magnoliopsida; order Ericales; family Ericaceae; genus Rhododendron; species Rhododendron griersonianum. The sequence goes on along the minus strand of CM030788.1, from coordinate 37,105,498 downwards.
ATTTGTGAGGCGATGCTCACCAGTTTGGGATTTACCCCTCCGTCAATGGGAACCAGCATATACGCAGCCAGTGCGCATATAGACAAGACGAAGCGTCGTTGAGCTTCCCCGACATAGTCTCCCAGGCCAGCCTCCGGGCCATACAGTTCGATTAGGCGAAGGATGTTGAGCTCGCCGTTTCGAATGATGCTGGCTGTCACCGCCGCCGGAATGTTGAGTTTTGCCCGTAGAATTTGCTCCATGTCTTCATGGACGGGCGGCACAGCAAGAACGTCTAGATTGGCGAACCCCGGGGCGTATGCCTGGAACTCTTCTATTGTGGGACACATTTCATCTTCGCGGAATCGAAAGACGTGTACAATGGGGTCCCAGAAAGGCAATGCGGCTTGAATGATTTCGACGCACGGTCGAGCAAATCGGAGATCTCGAATCGAGGATAAACAGCTAGACCGGGGACTCACCCAATTTATGGTTTCCTCTCTCATTAGCCAAGGATCAAGGGCTTCCATTAGAGAGTGTCCCATTTTAGATAAGTTGAAGGGGTGTACACTTCATTAAGCCCTAAAACCCTTCTTCAAATAGCCAAGGAGTTGGTGAGACCAAGGCATAGGTGTCCTACCACCTTGCATGGCAGAACAGCCTTCCTTCTGCAAACCCATAACAACTTTCAAGACGTGGAAATAATGAACAGCTCCATGCCAATAATTTGGTCAAACAAAGGCTGCTTAGCAGGAATTGACTCTCGCGCGACACTCTCGAAGCATCGCGCGATGGTTGGTCTGCAGTTTTGACAGATTTCAGCAGCCACTGTCCAAAATTGGTCGATTTTCATTCCAGAGGTCATTTGGTGCTTTTGGAGATTCCAGCAAGTCATCATAAGCATATGTGACTGTATCCAAGCATTGGATCCCGAATGCCGTGCTCAATGAAGATTTTGGACCCTCGGAGGCCTGTTTCAAGTTCAAACCAAGGTTTCGGAAGTTCGAAACTCGTTCCGGGGACTCTAGCCCATTTCGGTCATGCTATGCAGGTCGCCTGGACCTTGAGTGATTGTATGGAGGTGTCGGTTTCAGTCTGGGACATAATCGAGTCATCTTTCAATGTTTTATACCATTTTTTTTTTTGGTGTTGTTTTGAGCATTCTTCGGTATGAGTCCATTCTTGGGGCGTTCTGTTCAATTCCGTCAATTGGCACAGGTCATGTCGACCGCCGTTGATCGTTTAAGTGCGTCGTTTTCACTTTTTCAAGGCATTGTGATTTTTGGTCTATTAATGCCCAAAGTTTCATTGTTTCCCGTATCCTCGTATCCTGATTGTGTCTTAGGGTATATTGCCTTTCTCTTTCAGAGCTAGGTTGTTTTATACACTCATACGTGTCTGTGTGTGGTCTCGATGTGTCGTCAACGCAAGTTTGGTATTAGTGGCGGGTTTTTACTGATTCTTATGCACAATAAGAAGCTGTAAAACTTTAGAATGCAACTTTTATGTACTAAATCATGATCTATCCATGTCAAAAGCAAAAGGACTACTGTATCCATGGCCCTCGGCCGATCAAAGCTACTAAGTCAAAACAGGGCACATGCGCCCGCCAATCAAAAAGAGGCGCGCAGGCTCTCAAAATGTCTATCTGTCGAAAGCTATCTACTTGAGCACACAGGCCCTAAATCAAAGGCAAAAAGGGTAACAGAGGCCTCGTCAGCACCCCTCAAGCCCGTCATCGCTGTCTGAAGTATCGTGCAGCTCCCGGGGATCATCTCTGTACCTCGGATCGTCAACAGAGTTGTCAGAGCCACTGCTGGTGGACGAGTGCTCCTCACCCTCTTCTTCTGCCGCTTCTTCCTCACCCGCTTCTTCCTCATCCTCGGAAGTGGGACTCATGATCAATTTCAGCCTGCGAGTCGGGCCCGGCTTCTCCAACGTCGGCTTCTCGCGCTTCTTCAGTTGGTACCGAAGCTCAGCTTGCCTCGCAGCTTGCTTGGCTTCCTCCTCGCGTGCACGCGCTGTCTGTGAACTCCTCGTCTGTCGCCGCGTGGTGGTAACCAGAGGCGCGGATTTCTGTGCCACCACCTTCTTCGGTGGCGGATCTCGCGCACTCTTCCGCCTAGGGTTCATTTTCCCCTCCACCTGCATTATCATTGCATTTCAAAAGCATGAGTATCTATTGCACGTATTGTATTTCTGTATTGAAAACAGGTACATCTATCAAGCTATCAAGACAGGAATGTATCGAAAGCAGAATATATCGAAAGCAGGACGTATCGAAAGCTAGAATGTATCGTTTTCATACCTGGGTCCTCTGAACAACGGCTGGCTGAGTCGGCTGTAACGTCGGTGCCTGGTACTGCAACTCCAGTGGCGTGCCGCTCGCCGCCTTTCTCACCACGTTCTCCAACGCCAGCATGCGTCGAACGGCGTCGTTCACCCACTCGATTGGCACCTGCATGCAATTCAAGTTCATCAGACTATTCAGCAGATAATTCAAGCATTTGAAGTTCAAAAGCAATATTGGAAGCTGATTCGTACCAACACAGTCACAGGAGCAGGCTCCGCTCTCGCGGGCACTAACTGTAGCTCTGCAGGATTCCCCTGGCTGTCAACCACAGGAATCCTCCAAAGCAGCGCGGGGAGTCCACCAACTGCCGGTCCACTCGGGGCTCGCCTGGTCCGGCTCTCACCTCCTCTCCGTCCCTCTCCGGCTGCTCTCCTCTCCTTAGCGACCCCTGCGGCCTGGCCTCGCGCCTCTCTCCGGCCACGGACCCCCAGTGGACCTGCCAGGAAGTCTCGCTGGTAGACTGCATAGTCCCTGCCAGGACGCAAGTATCGCTCAAGCTCAGTATCCGGCCTCGTGTACCTCTCCAGCTCAGCCCGCGTGTACTCTCCTGTGTGTGAAGCTCGAGGTGGGAGTGGCCCTGGCACCCAGAACTCAGGGTAACCAAGCGATTGGCGCGTCACTCGGTCTCCCAAGTACCACTGCCAACCAAAGGCAAACTCTAACAGCACCCTGCTGGCCGTGACAGCTCTGCTCCGGGCCAAGTACTCAGGCTCTGATTTCGCTCTCCTCCAAGGATCCCAATTGACCTGCGTTTCAAAGCAAACGGGCAATGCAGATAATTGATCAGCAACAGCATTAAAGCAAGGAAATGAATGCAGGTCTAAGGCTTACAGTTACGTATTCATACCTGTGAGGCCCTAAGCTCGTCTAAGTACAGCCTGAAGGCGTTGAGCTCGCCTCTCCCCTCCTTTTTCCCGGTGCTCGCCCTGCTCCACTTCAACGCACAAGGGAGAATGCTCAAGTCCGGATGCTTGCATTCCGGCGGATACATCCGCAAAACCTCGTAAGCCCAAAGCTGCAAGGTTTAGACAAGTTCGAACATTAGTCAAGGCATACAGCATTTGAAATCGAAACAATCAAGCAAGCTAAACAATGGACAAGCATGATCAAATTGTGCTCAAAAGAGGTAGAATTGTACCTCCCAGACCCTCCAGTAGCCAGCTGTGCTCTTACCCGTCCTCGACGAGTCGCCAAAGAAGAGGTAGGCCGTCCCAAGAGCCGTTCCGCCCCAGTCAAAGCGCGAGGCCATCCTCAAGTCCCTCAACGCCGGCAAGTAAGAAAGGTGGACGTTGCTTCGCCTGTTTGGGTACAGTGTGGCACCAAACAGGTATAGCAAAAACGCCCGGGCCATCTGCTCCGCCTCCTGATCACTCGACACCTCCTTCTTCAGGTAGCCCTTGAACTGGTCATACCTCGCCATCCCCCCCTCTATCTTGGGCACTCTGCCCAGAAACCACTCCAGAGCAGCCCGATCCTCCTGGATCCCCGAGTCAAACGGGATGGGCTCACCTCCAACCCTCAGCCCTGTGATTGCTGCGAGCGGGCGTCACTGTCATCTCCCCAGGAGGTAGGTGGAAGGTATTGGTGGTATCCCTCCACCTCTCAGCAAGTGCAACAAGGACGGCATGGTCAATCCTCGCTGGGGTCAAAGTCCGCACAAACTCCCCAAAGCCTGCCTCGTCTACTAGCCGCCTCACTCTCTCCGGCAGCCCCTTGTACAGCTGCAAAGACATGCACGCGCCCCCGAAGCCACGGATGTCCCTCTGATCAGCTCCAGCCTATTTCAGATACAAAGACAAGCAGCAAATGGTCTGTCAGTACACGGGAAGTTCATTCTCAAGTTCTAGGTAATCAATGAAGCCTACGACAGATGGTTGGTTCAAGTTATTGCGTATTGGGCCTATACTACAGAAATACGTGGCTTTAGCATGCTTTGGTTCGCAGGATCATCCGTGCAATTCTAAAAGTTCAAGCATGTTCTAAGCAAGTAACGAATGTGAACTATCAAAGCAAGAATATCGAATTACAAAGGGTGTTTTCTGGGAATATACCTCCATCCATGTCGCTGCAATGTGGGCCCGGGGATCCCTCAACACCAACTCGTCGTCGTAATCTCTCCGCGACGGTGCACGGGCCGCAACGCCCGATGGCACAAAAAGGTGCGGCGTAGGAAGCACGTACGCTTCCGCGGAAAAGCCCGACCGACTCGTGCTCTTCGCCTCCTCCACGGCCGTCACCCTAGGCCCCTGCGCCTCAACTCGAGCTCTCTCCTCAGCCTCTGCATCCCTCAGAAGCTCCTCTCTCTCCAGTCTCTCTCTCTCGGATCGCTCTGCCGCCTCCGATGCAGCGACGGCCCTTGCCCAGTCCTCCTTGGCCCTCAAAACTATCTCCCCGACCAAGGGGTTATCCTCTAACAGTTTTGCCAACATTTCGTCTGGAAGGTGTTCGGCGACATCATACTTCGTAATCGGCACGTGTCTCGACGACGTGGCCGCAGTCGACTCTGGCTTGAACAACACGTCCTCCTCCCGGATCTCAACCGGAGGCACCGTGGTCTCCTCCTCCGCGTCGACAACACTTTTACCCTTCGCCGAATCCCTCGGCGGGGACCCGGACGGTTCAACAGTGTTATCTCACTGCCACTGCCTCCTCCAGAATCAATGCTCGCGCGAGACTCCTCCTCCATCGCGCGAGGTTGTTCTTCAGCACCGATCTCTCCTGCGTCCATCGGACTCGCTCCGACCACCACTGACCCCTCTACGGCCGTGACCGGGTCCAGCCCAACTTACATCACTTGCCACTCACCAGCACCGCCGGAGCCCTCGCGTAGGTCCCCACCAGAACCCTTGCCTCCGCCGCCATCACCGCCGCCTGTCGCCGCTGCACTGGCGTCTATACTAACCTCCGCGACAACCTCCGTCGGTGGTTGATCCCCTGTATCGACAGCTGTGGGCCCCCCCTGATCCTCGGCTTGATCAATGACCCCTCCTCCGCTTCCACTGCTGCCATGGTCTGCCATGGTTCAGCGATCAAGAGTTGGTTCGTCGACTTCGTGGGTGGAACCAAGGTTTGGAAGGAGTTTGGGAGGAGAGACGAGAGTTTGAGAGAGTTTCAAAGTTTTGAAACTGTTCTGGTTACTGTTTCTGAAACGTCCCCGCGACGATTTAAACGTTTGGAACGCGTTTGGGCCAGGTCTGGGCCTGTTTAGACCCAAGCCCTGACTTATGACCCTCGCGCGATGGTCCGTGAATGTCGCGCGACACTTCACATTGGGCCTCAGGCCCAATCCAGATTCTGAGTCTGGCCCGATTTCAATTACGCTCCTTTTGGGGTCCACGACATGTTGATATGTTGCCAATAAATTTGAGGGTCATTTTGGGAGCTTTGTCTTCAGACCTGAAGAATTTGGTATCCCCTGCAGCGACGATCTATCCGTCCGATCAAAGCAGCGACGATCTATCCGTCCGATCATCAAATCAGCGACGATCTATCCGTCCGATCATCAAATCAGCGACGATCTATCCGTCCGATCAATCAAATCAGCGACGATCTATCCGTCGGGTCAATCAAATTAGCGACGATCTATCCATCCGATTTCCAATCTCTCCCCTTGGTGCACGGTATTTTTATATACTCGTCTGCATTTTCCATTTAATCGGCTTTTGGGCAGATTTGGTGGGTGTCTAGAAATCTTTGACGTTACCCGTACCAGTCAATGGTGCTCCGCGTGCCATCAAAGAGGGACTATTGTAGACACCCCAATCTGGGTCTCCCAATCGTTTTACTTTATTTTACGATTTTCTTGTTTCCCCGATGATGAAATCGGATCAAACAGAGCTTGGATCGGGAATGGATTAGGCTTGGAACGCTTAGAACCCTACTCGAACCCCTTTGAACCCTTCTGAACCTTCAGTCAAACCCCTAAAACCAGAGTTGACCCTCGCGCGAGCCTTTCTGTCCCTCGTGCGACACTTAGCTTGCCACGTGTAGTCAAAGTCAAACTGTTGACTGTTTGACCCTCACGCGACACTTCCGAATCCTCGCGCGATGGTTCCCTCCTGTCCCTATCACAGAATCCAGCTAGACTTGTGATGATTGCTTGGCACATGGGTTCCCATGGGCTGGAACCCCGTTCTCCTCAGCTGAACGGCGTGCTGGCAGGTTCTAACCCCATACAATCCCCTAACCACTCTCTCACCTTGTTGGCTAGCCTCACAACCAAGTTGTGACCAGCCTTGGTGGCTGGTCCTAAGGTCTTGTTTGGCCCCTAACTAAGCCTTACATTCCCCCTATAAATACCCCCATTGGTCTTCCATGTAAAGGGTTCCAAAAATTGCTTAAGAGATTCATTAGTCATTTCACAAGCTCTACACTAGCTAGCACAAAGTCACTAACTCTCAAACCACTTCCTAAGCCTCTGAACTCAGGGTGTTCATACACTCTTGGTAGCAAGATCACACCAATCAATCCAATCTACTCCCAAACCCTTTCCAAGCAAAGGTATAATGTTCAAGCTGTTTCTGTTTTGATCCCTGAGGGGGGCTGACAGGACCAAGGCTGGTAATCAATACCATGTCCTGGTTCTAAAGCCAGCAAAGTTACAAGAATTCGTGGCAGCCACACCCTCGCGCGATGGTCCCCTTTACTTGCGCGACACTCGTGTCAGCAAGAGAATGGACCTCGTGGGGAAGGGAAGCTACCCCTTTTCTGTTTTGTAGTATTTTCATGCCTGATGTACTTTACTTTGATTTTTAGATCACTGTGATGCATGCAAAAACAAAATACAGTAGCTAGTTTATTTGCTTTAAACAGTTTGGAATGCCCTTGGGATCCCCTGAATCTGTCTCAGGACCCCAAGCATGTAAAGCAATTCCTGGAAGTCCAGTCAGGAGTGTCGCGCGAGGTTTACTCTCTGTCGCGCGACAGTTCTCTGATTTCCATGAATGGCCCTTGCATTGGCAACTTGGCCCTTGGTCTCTGTTTTGATACCCCCACTGTTTAGGGGTTGTGTTTCATCTTATTTGGCTCCTGCTTGGAGTATTGTGTAATAATTAGCATTTTACAGTCTTCCAATACACTGCTTGGTTTGCTTCCTGGGTGTGCACTGGTCCTTCCAGAGCCCAGAAGGGGATGATTTTGGGACTGTGGTGAGATGACAACACTCGCGCGAGAGTCAGCGTGTCTCGCGCGATGATTGACTTGCATGCAGATCTGTTCAGGCATGCAAGTTGGTCATCGTGCAGGGCAAATCTGCCCCGAGCCTGGTTTTGGCATCTGATCGCTGTTTCAAGATCATTCCATTTATTATTCATCATGCTACTCATCCATGTCATTATTTGATCACATCCTGCAAATTGTTACAGTTTTAATCCCCGATTAACTGTTCCCCCGCCCTAATTGGCTAAAATCAATTAAAAGAGGAAGAATCACAAAGGTTTTCATAAAAATGCCTAAGTAGAGACCGATCTCCGGATTGGGCGAGAGGGGTGCCATAAAACCCTTCCCCTCTCGTAACCTGGCTCCCGAACCCAGATATGGTTATGACGGACTGGTTTCCTTCACTTTTTCAAATAAAGCGCGGTAGGTGCTTCGAAATACGGTTCCTTGAGTGTCGGACCTTCAAAACTCAAGTGGCGACTCTGTATTTTTGAGCGCTTGCCACCGGCGCTCGCGCTCCCTCGATTTTCAAAAAAGGGCCGCTATGGCGAAAGGAACGGAATCCTTTTTCCGCGGGCACGCTGCCCACATGTCCCTCTTGTACCTCTTGCTCTTTCTCTCACCCCACAAGATTTCTCCCCTTTTTTCCCTTTCACTAATCATCAGTCAATCGCACCTCTCCAGCTCACATCTATACACTTAAGCACATCCAGCGGAACCTTTGCCCACCTACAGTCGTGTTCGCAATTTTCTTCTTCTTCTTCTCTCTCTGGGTCTTGAAACGTGAAATGAACGACATGCGGAGGGGGGCTTGACCCATGTATATTCTCGGATCCACCTTGTTTTGACTCGCGAGCTTCCCTTTAATTTTCCAGCCATTGGATTAGATCCAACGGCTTAGAGTTGAGGTCCGGACTAAGAGTAAAATCTGGGATCCTGGAGGTGAAAACCATTGTGTGTGTGTATTGTATATACACACACACACACATATTACACGCCTTACAACCCTAGGACTCCCTAGCAGCCGCTGTTCATTTCTGTTCATTTCTCTTCCAGAGAAGAGAATCCAGACCGGCAAACCCCATGGCCCATACCCTTCCACTTCCATATCTCAGCCTCCGCCTTCTGTTGTGAGCCTCTGTCCCATTCCAGACGAAAGGCACACCATTGCGGCGTCATCTCTGTTCCATCTCTCTCTCTCTCTCGCGTCCCTAGAGTCCGGCGTCCACCGTTCGACTTTGGAACGACAGAATCGGTAAACCTCTGTAAGTTTGAACACACAAACGGCTTGCTCTATCTCTCTCTCAATTTTTTTCTGGGTTTTTCAATTTTTGCAGTTGTGTTTGGCTGAGATGTGAGATTTGATTTGTTCTGAACTTCTGAGATTCGTTTAGCCCAACCCAACCGACTGGACCCGACCAAAACAATCGGTTACACGGACGATTTTGGCAATTCTACGGATTGGTTACGTGTTCAAAAATGGTCTACCCGACTAGTTAGGTCGGGTTGTGGGTTAGGGCAAAACCCAACCCAGATGACTCGTGCTCAACCCCTACTTGGAAGCAAAAGATAAACATATAAATTTCTGTTTGACCAAAAAAGAAGAAGAAGATAAACATAAAAAAAGAATGAAAGTAGAAATAATATAGAGTTTTTGCTAACCTTAGTGTGGGCTGCCAGAGACCGAGAGGCCTTCTTCGGAGGACTCCCCGTGCGCTGCCCGTTTTGAGGTTTTACTGAGAAATTTTGAAAAGTCGCCACCCGGGTTTTTGTAAAATGGTTTGCCACTCGAGAACCTGGAACTTGAATGTAAGGACCCGTAATTTTAGAAATTATTTAAAGGGTTATTTGATATTAGAAATTGAGGAAAATTTGAAATGTGTGTTATGTGATTTGGGGTTTGAGCGATAGAATTGCAATTAGAGGGGTGTAAAGTGTAATTAGTAGATATTTGGGTATATATAGGAGGGTGAGAGAGTAGAGAATTATTTTTTCTCCTCCCTCTCTCACCGGCGTCTCTCCCCCTCTCGGCTCCTCTCTCTCTCTCCCTCTTCCTCTCGCTCCCAACCAAAACCCACTCAAACCAACCTCCATTCCACCTTCCTCTCGTGCTTTTGAGCTTGTAGCTTGCCCGGTTCGGCTCGGATCGGAGTATTTTGGACGTATTTCAAAGTTGGAGTTCCGAGGCTTGCGTGGCCCGATCTCCTCGCGTGTTTGCTCTCCGACTTCGAGGTAGGGACTTCTTGTACATGTTATGTGTAAATATGGTGTTTATGTTGATAGATCGTGCATATTATTGTTGTTGTAGTCGGTGTGGTTGAAACCCAGAAAATCTGCAGAAAAACTGCTCGAAAGCCTCCCGTATCGATACGGCCCTTAAACCGTATTGATACCCCACAAGCTGGACAGATTCGTAACCAACCCGTATCGATACGGATTTTTCCCGTATCGATACTATGAGCTTATCTCCAGATTTCACTGTTTTGTTCCAAAACCCATTGTTTTGACCCCCGATCATCTCTAGCACCTCTTGAACATCATTGGACCTTCTATAAACTTGATTGTTCGATCTCCATTGACTCATTGATGTTTTCGTTCCCGAGACACTCGTAAAACGTAAATTTAGTATCGTTATAAGCGGAGGATGTGTCGTAAGGAGGTTTAAGGGCGTTGCAGGTCATGCGAGGTTTTGTGGTGAGTATGAAAGGGTAGAATGGTGTCCGTCTAGTGATCAAGAAGGTAGACCGAATTCTGTGTTTTCATGATCCGTCTTGTAGTTCCCTTTAATTCCCTTTGGTGCTTTCCGTGAGGTCTAGATGTCAATCTTAGAAAGAGGTATGCCATAGGGTGGTGTTGGGTTGGTACTTTGCGTGTAGTACTGCTATAGGTGTACTTAGAGGAAAGGTCGTGTATTAAATTATTAGACGTAATCATGATATGGGTAATGGCCTGGAATGTTTGAAAAGTCAATGTTGTGATAAAACTGTTGAGATGATATATTAACTCGTGTTCTCACGACTCATCGAGCCTCTCAATTCTTTGGGCACTCGTCCTGTGTGGTTCAAGCGTAGAGGCAAATGAGTAGGGTACTATAAGAATATGTTTAAGGGCTTTGTGCCTTGAGTGGGATGTGGACTTATAAATTAATAAAAGGGGCATAAACATGTATGTTTGTGGAGTTATGAATGATTGATTGAAGTTTTGCTGGTACAAGCGATAAATTGACGGTTATGGATAATGTGAGAGGTGACCCAAGTGGTCGTTAATGAGGGAATAGACTCGGGGTGACCCTACGCTCGAGGGAACTAGACCCGAGGTGACCCAAGTGATGATTATTATTGAGGGAAAAGACTCGGGGTGACCCTACGCTCGAGGGAATAGACCCGAGGTGACCCAAGTGGTTATTATTATTATTAAGGGAATAGACTCGGGGTGACCCTACGCTCGAGGGAACTAGACCCTAGTGATTATCGAGGGAAAATCTGACAAAAGAAAGAAAAGGAAAGAGGATCGTTTAATAAGAAATGGGATTTGGTTATGAAATGAGGAACGTGAAAGATTGTGAAATGAGAATGAAAGTGGAGATAGATGTGATGCGAAGTATCAGTTGATAAACTAAGGATTGGTTAATTATGTTAGATGTGAGAATATTAGAGACGTTGGTGTGGGGTGCAAAGTGATAGGTATTGTACATAGGGTCGCCTAGAACCCCTTGGCCATTGTGAGTTGTTTGTTGATAGCCATGTGAATCTTGGGTATATCTGTCTCTATTCATTCCCTCTAGAAGCGTACTCGGCATGTTTCCTTATGACATGTGCATAGATTTCTCTACTGGGCTAGTGTAGCTCAACCTATCTTTTTCAAATATATTGCAGGTCATTGTCACGGAGTGCTTGGATTGCATGCTAAGGTCGTTGTTTAAAGCTATTTTCAGATGTACTTGCTTATCTTTGTAAACCAAACTGCATCGTAATATACTTTCTATTGTGGAATTCTGTAATTATTGGACAGGTTTATAGAATTGGGAACTAAACTATCTTTTGGGTTATTTATTGTAATTATGGTGAGGATTTTGATTATCAAATGTTATTATTGTTTATGTTGAAAATCGAGGGTGTGACATTGAAAATGATATTTAAGCTTGAAGATAAAACATAGATTTTTTGATTCAGGAGCCAAGTTACGAGAAGGGAAGGCTTTTATTTGGCACCCTTCTCGCCCGAAACGAGGACCGGTCTCTACTAAATATTTGTGGGATTTTGAAAAATGCTTATGTTTTAACTTTTAAAACACATAGCAAGTTGAATGTGTGGTGTAGGCATGTGCCAGAGTGTACAGTATATACAAGAATGAAACAGGATAGAAAATGGCATGTTATGAGTGAAATGAATGCAAACTGTCAAAAATCTGCAGAAGGTGGAGATAACTCCTTTGCGCTGGGCAGTTAATGCCCGGCGCAAAGCATCCTCTGGGACAACTCCTTTGTGTTGGGGCCTTGGTGCCCAGCACAAAGCAGTTGTCCAGATTAGTTTCTGAAAATATTTGATTTCTTTATCCAAACAATGGATTAATTGGTAAAATACATGAATGATGGCCTTTTGATAAGGTTTTGAGGTATTTCTAAATGAAACAGTAAAAAGATGGTACTGAAAATTATTAAAAACGGATAATAAATACTAGAGATGGACATAAAAGCTCCTGGGCTCCACTGATATTGGGGTAATCAATAAGCGCAGGAAAAAGAGCTTTGTGCTGGGAAGTGAGTACCCAACACAAGGCAGTTAACCAACCATGGGAATAGGTGCTTTGCGCTGGGGAGTGAATGCCTAGTGCAAGGCACCCGAGATCACATTTTTTTTGTAATAGAAACCCACGATCGCGTTAGTGAACTAATGTCCCTGTTGTGGGTTCCTAGTTCCCTCAGATAAGCATAAACCAGAAATGCAGGTAGTTTACTACCTTTGAGTGCTTGATCAAGACTTTGAGGCCTGTTTTTAGATGGTTTAAAGAGTGTTTTGGGTTGGAGAATAGTGAAAAAGAATTATTGTGGTGGAGTGTTGGAGAAATGTAGTTTTTTTAAGAAGGGAAATGAGATTTTTCTCTTTAATTATAAGGCATTTCTGATTTTTCCTTAAAGAAAACCCAAAAAATGTATATATTCTTAGAGAGAGAAAGGAGGGAGGTATTGTAGAATGAAATGGGGGTGAATGGATGTTGTAGTGTATGTATGTGTGTCTTGAAATGGCTCTTAGAACCTCTATTTATAGGGAAAAACGGAGGGGAGACATCTGTGCAGGTTTAGAGTCAACTAGATGCTTTATAAAGTCATGATGAGATTTTTGCAGCATTGAGCTGTCAGTAACAGAATTTGATTCCTAGCACTGGGGAGTTAGTGTTTGGAGCTAGAGAGTGTGTTGGACTCTTTTGCGCTGGGTAATTGTGTAGACACCCCAATTTGGCCTAACGATTATTTCAAGTCCCACCTTGGGACAATCCCGATGATGAAATGGATACAATGATTGTTGATTGCTTCCTTGAGGACCTTAGGACTTTCGGTAAGAACTTTGACCACTTAGAGGACCTAATTCAAAGCCATACAGCCTTTCAGACAGAAATACAGAAGCCTAGGAAAATCCATCTGACGGCCGTAACATCGATCCCACAGCCACAATATCAATCCCTCACCCGAGCAACCTGTTGCCAGCAAAATCTCCCTGAGAGATCAATCCCTCGGCCGCAAGATCTATCCTTCGGCCGAGACATCCTTTCCACGGCCGCGACATCCTTTGCTCGGCCGCCAGATCGACCTTTTTCCAGACTCTCGAACGTTCTGTCAGACGTTTGGTTTGATCCAACTACACTACCTTTCCGATGCGTTCGGGCTACGTTCGGAGATTACGACGTAGAGTTAGAGATGCATTGCAATTGCAATTGCCATCTCGTGATTTGATTGACCGGAGTGAGTCATCCCTATGCCTATATAAAGGGGCCTTTGGGTTCCGAATTAACACACAGAAATTGAGATACCTACACACTCAATCAAACCTCGAAACTCTGCACAAATACTCCCTCAATCCCATACTCCAAAAGCCCTAACCTTCCGAAGGCAGCCGTCAATCCGGCGATCAAACCCCGAAGTTCAAACCCTAACCCTAGGGTTCTCGATCAAGCAATCAATCAATCACATTCAAATCCGAGGCAATCAAGCAACTGAGGGATCAAGGTGGTGAGGCCCAACGGCCTCTGGTTTGTTTTACTTATTGCATTTATGGCTAACCGTAGCATTTAAATTATCTGCTAAGCTTTTCTGTCTGGTGTGAGGAAGAACATCGACCGGGGTTTCGATCCCTCGGCCGATAAATAAAACCAGGAGGATCCCTCGGCCGTGAGATCCATTCACCGGCCGCGAGATCCATTCCCCTGGGACAGCTTTGTTGTTTCTTGCTTTTCTGTGCATGCTTCAATTATCGCACTGCTCACTTTGCTTATTGTTTAAAGGAATAATTAAACAGACTATGTGTTAGGATTAAACAAAGCATTTATACGTCTTATGTTGAATGATTATGGGCCGCCTCACGGCTGGGCAAAGAGGGGTGCCTAACACCTTCCCCTTATTGTACTTTTGGCTCCCGTATCCGTAATCTCTATCTATTTTCCCAGTTTTAATAAACTGGGTGGCGACTCTATTTGATGATAGCCATTATCATGTGGCGACGTTCCTAGCCATGGGAATGTCCATGATTTTGGTTTATGAAGTGAGCAACCAATCGAGCAAACACAATGTGATCAATCTGTATGGCGATGCCCCGTTTGGGAGGTGTCTACAGTTTTTGGCGACTCCGCTGGGAATATGAGAGCCATAACCAGAAAGTTCAACATAAGACTAATACATGCCTTGTTTAATTCACTTATCATATGCATCGAGCGGGCAACCCGTTGAGTTCACTTGATATCCCGGCATGACACGGGCTATGTTGGGGGTTCCAGCAAACTCCACAGTCACTCGTACCTAGTGGTATATCAAAAAGGGAATCACCCAATCACCGCCTATGATGGGCTCGTGAGAGGACTGGTGCCCTTTGACAACGGAGCACCCTGAAACTACCAAAACCTTGCATGCCTTAGAAAGCCATAGAACTTATTAAAACTAAGACAGGAGCCTACAGGCTAGGAACCTACTTGCATTCTACTTGCAAAAGTTCTTCCTCACACCTTGTATCATTTGTTGTTGTATTAACTCTTTCTGTGCAGAAGGGTTGGGATTTTCAAACCCGAATCCTAACCCTACACAGGCCGAAAACTGACTTTCAGGTATTCTATTTTTCCAAGCAGGCACAATAGGTAGGTTAAAGAAGCAACCTCAGCCAGTTTTATACTCTTATAATACCCGAAGTCACGGCAAACAGAGGTCTTTACAGTCGTCTCATCGGTCGCCCTCATCTGCCTAGACACTCTCACCGCAACGGTCCCAATCAGTTTCAGGGACTTCGCGGTCGTCTCCTCAACAAAACCGATCATCTACCCAAATTCCAAGCTTCAAAAATGGCAGACAATGATGCTACCATCACCGAGCTCCGAGCCCAAATTGCCTATTTACAAGCCGAGAAAGCGGCAAGAGATGCTGAAGACAAGAAAAATGAGGAAGGAGCAGAAAATCCTCATGAAATTATAGAAAACCCTGAATTGGCCAAACAGGTCAAAGAGATCAAGCACGATTTGGCTCGCTCACAAGGAGACCAAATTCTAGATTTCGAAGGACTCTGCCTCTTTCCAGAATCTCAGCTGCCTGAACGGTTCAAAATGCCAAACATCGAGAAATTCAACGGGACTGGCAACCCTACCAGCCATGTCCGCCATGTCATCAACACCCTGAAGCCTATGGGCTTGACCGACGAGCTAATCGCTCAATTGTTTCAAAGAACTCTCACTGGAAGCGCCCTCGATTGGTTTCTCACTTTGGAATTTGTGCATTATCAAACTTGGCCTGAAATTGCTAACGCCTTTGTCAAGCAGTATGCGTACAATGTCCAAGTTGAGCTAACTACCCGAGATTTGGAAATGACTAAACAAGAATCCAATGAGGACTTTGCTACCTTTGTGGCAAGATGGAGAGAGAAGGCCGCCAAGATGAAAAGTCGCCCTACCGAGGAAGATCAAGTGAGGATAGTTGTCAAGAACTTACAGCCCAAATACCTCACTCACATTTACACTCAAGCTATCACTGATTTCAAACGCCTACATGCCACTGGGTTGCAAATCTAAGATGGAATCAAGCTAGGACTCATTGGGAAAGAAGAGGCCACTCCTCCACCCAGTAAAACCTTTCCAACCCGTACATCTCCTACCTCCGTCAATATCCTTGACTCAGTCTTGCCACAAGACCCTTTTCAAACTGGCTCATCTAGAAACACGAATCACCCTCGCCGTAATTTCAGCCCACTCTATATGACTCCATCCCAAGCCTTAGCCATCCTAAGCCGTCAAGGGCACCTTAGACTCTTGAATAATCCACCTCCTCAGCCACCTTATGGCCCAAGCTATGATGCCAATAAGCAATGTGCTTACCATCAACACCTTGGACATGAGACAGACCGCTGCATGCGTCTTCATCATGACATCCAGGATCTCATCGATAGTCAAGCCATAAAACCTCCTAAGCCTAATGTACAAACCAATCCACTTCCCGCTCACAACAGCGAACCACCGCCTTAAAATATCAATCTCATAAGCCTATCCAATAGCCCCACATATAATCCTGCCCTACACATTACTCCAAATACCCAAGCCAAACCATCCCTAATCCTCTTCGAGAACGAGGAATGCTTTGTAACAGGGGGAGAACCCCACATCTATGCTATTGATGATGGGGATTGGTGGTTGGACATGCGTCAAGCCCTGCCAAATGATTGGAAAATTGGAAGAATCGAGCCTGCTGATCCTTGGGGCACCCAAGAAGAAGAAGTGGGTCACCTCACCCGAAGCGGAAGAGTGTATAAACCACCTAAACTAAGTGGGGAAAGTTCAACCTCAACACGAGTAATGGAAGAAGAGGAAGGAGAAGAAAGCCAAAGGACCGAACCTGAGGAGACAGGGTGCTAAGACAACTAAAGAAAATCCAAGTTGATATCTCTATTTGGGGATTGCTTATGTCCTCCTACGAGCATCGCAATTCCTTCTTTAAAACCTTGGGGAAAGCCAAAGTTCCCATCGACATCACCCCCGAAGAACTGGTGGGTTTCATAATGGCGTCGAAAGCTCCAAAACCAACGATAGCTTTCACTGACAAGGATCTACCCCCTGAAGGGCCCGCACACAACAAACCTCTCTACATTTCACTTAAATGTCTCACCAAATGGATCCCATTGGTCTTGGTGGATAATGGGTCTGCTTTAAACGTATGTCCTCAAAGAACCCTCGACAAGCTAGGGGTAAACGCCACCGACGTGCGCCCTTCAAGCCAAGGGGTAAGGGGGTATGACAATTCAAAGAGAAGAGTGATTGGGTGTGTCACACTGCCGGTAGAAGTGGAAAAGATCAAGAGGGATGTGGAGTTCCATGTGATGGATATACCAGCCACCTTCAATCTCTTGTTAGGAAGGCCTTGGCTACATGACGCTGGGGCAGTACCTTCCACTTTGCATCAAAAAGTCAAATTCGCGGTAGATGGAAGGGTTATAACCATTCTAGGGGATTCATCAATCCGGACTCATTCTGATACACCTGTCCAAGAGGTAGAAACCGAGGAAACCTTTCTCACTGGATTTAGTCTTGAGGAAGCAACTGCTGTGCAAGCCTTAATGGCTGAGAGAAACTTCTACGTAAGTGCCCCCGCCATATGGATGATGAAGAAGCAAAAATACCTCCCTGGGTTGGGTTTAGGCAAAAGATCACAAGGCATCTCGCAGATGATTGATCCTCCGCATAATCAATACGCCTTTGGTCTTGGCTACACCCCAACAGAAGCCGATGTAAAAAGGAAGAGAAACATGGAAAAGGCTAAGGCAAGAGGAAGCACGATCAAAGAAGAGAAACTCATGATCCCAAAAACGCTCAATGGCTGGTTTGTGAGGGAAGGAGAAGACTTTCCATTCTGCGGCTTCGCAGAGACATGGGAAGACGAAGTTACCAAGCAACGGTATCCTGGAATGCAAATCTTCTTTGATCAGGAATGGACTGACAGTGATTTGGAAGAAGAGCCAACTAATTCATCCCCTACTCCTGAAGACTGGATTGAAGTGGTAGCTGAATTTGACCTAAAGATTCTGTTTGGCAAAGAGGGTGAAGAAGAGTATAAAACTGCAAAAGGAAAAGGAACCACTCCTGAAATATCACAGTAAATCGCATGACAAAAACATTGTTTTCATTTCCTAAAGACAAGTTAGGACATATTTTGGGCCCCTGTTTGGGCATTATTTATGATTGAATAAATCCCCATTTTATCACTTCTATGCTTGACAAATGATTCCATCTTTAAAATGTGATTGTTATATACTACAATCTCTCTGCCAAAGATAAAAGGATTTCAAGAATCTAATTCTTTATGTTACCGACCAAAAGGAAAAGAGGGACGAACCCTGGTTACTTAGAACTAGACTTTTTATCAAAACTCAAGAAAAAGACGCTATCTCCGTGAGAACACTTAGGGTTAGCTTGCCCATTGTGAAAGTACAAACACAACAGGAGATTCATAAAAACATCTCCATCAAATGCCTCTCCAAACACCTCTTGAAAGAAAAACGCTCGTTGGGTAAAATATACACCCAAGCAAAAGTAAGAGCAAAGCCTGCTAGGACAAAGAAAAAGTGAAAAACACGGCCTAGGCAAAAGTTAAGGCATTTGAAGGAAAGCTCGCTAGGGACTCAACCTCTATCAGGTAACCTAGGCAAAACTTAGAGCATGAGAAACCAAGAGTGAAAACCCAACCCCCAAAGGTGGTGATCTAGGAACTACGTAAAAGGCCTGATTCCCTGATTGGGATACATAGGCAATCTCGCGTCGAGATGCGGCCCAAATATTTGGAGAGAAGAAAGATGATACCAAAAGGGTTTGTACTCAATGATAGGCATAGCTAACCCTGCGTATTGAGCTCACAAAAGATGAGTTAGTCATTTTCCAAGGAATTGGCAAAAACAAAGGTATACAAGAATCATCGTTCGTCCTCTCTGACTCAAAAGTCGTTGACATAAGGGACCAAGCATTCTAACAAAACATGGCAAGGAGATTGCAAGAATAACAAAAGCAAATAAGAGAGCTTGAATCAAATGCAAGTGTAAGAAGGGAAAAACACCGTTTGGCTCATAGCAAAAAACCTAACTTCTTTAGAAAATGGAAGTAACGGTCGAAGAATGGAACCCTCGGCCGAGTGATCCATTCCTCGGCCCAAGTTTAAATCCAGGCATTCATAAAACTTTGAAAAATACTGCATGAATATCTAATCTCTCATACATGCTGAGGATGCTTCAAATACAAATAAAAAAAATACAAATGTCAAATTATCTGTTTTTAGAACTAACAAATACAGGTACTAGAAAGGAAAGGCTAGCTACTGCCCACGACCCCTCTTAGGCGCAGGACGAAAACGCTCAGGAACTGAGACACTGATCCTCTGTCCTTCACCAGCCGCGGTATCTCCATCACCAGCTCCAGTACTCCCACCCTCACTAACTCCAGCACTCTGAGTGACCGACACTGTCGGTACTCGCTCTGCTTCAAGCTGCGGAGATACAGGATAGGCGTTTAGTTTCACATGAAACATAGGATGGAAAAGAAAGAAATCAAAGGATGCATACCGCAGCTATTCGGCCACGCTGCCGCCGAGCCAAAGCCTCGGCACTCTGGAAAGCACGCAACCATTCCTGAAACACCCCAGCGGGCACCTATAGAGGAAGCAATTGCATATATAATCAAGTAAGCAAGGAATGCTGAAGGAAACCAAAGCAGAATCTACAAATATTACCTGCTGGATCCCGGCGGGAAGCACGTAGAACTGCGTAGTACACGGTGTCAGTGGCAAACGCTCCTCTTCTCCACTCACATTGTGGAAAGAGATGAGACTGGGGGCCCGTGGCCAAACAGGAGAAGCAGCAGCAGCAGTAGTGGTAGGAAGGGTCAAGGAGGCTAAACGAAAAGCAGAGTAGTCTCCTACTACGAGAAAATTCAAGGCTGGCTGTCTCTCAAGAGCAAGTAGCAAGCTATCCCCGGTCAAAAGATGGGTCGATCTCATGCTAACAGGAGGAGGGAGAGGGACAAGCTGCAACGCCTCGGAACGCGGAAAGTACTGGCTCGCTACCCTCTCCCCAAGATACCACGCTCTCGAAAATGGCCCCTCCAGAAGGAAGTGCTGGCTGTCCAACGCCCGAGCTGAGGTCAACTCCAAAGGAGCATCGTCAAGTAGCACGCCCCATGGGTCAAAACGCACCTATAACAAGGAAAATGGCATCAAAATGACAAAATGAGAAAATTGCACAAAAATCAGAGGATAAGGAAGATGTCATACCTGATCCACTGTCAGACGATCCAAAACTCGCCTCCAAGCCAGCAAGTCCATGGCAGGCGACCGTGACTTCCGAACTCCCTTCAACCAACGGGCTGCCCGCGGAACGAACCTAAGCTCTCTGTGCCTAGTCGGGGGAGGAAACTGCAACAAGTGCTCAAAAGCCCAGAGCTACGAGCAAAGACGAAGAGTATGAATAACAAAGATGGAAACAACAAGAGAGTAATGCAGAAATCAAAAAGTATACCTCGAGAATACGATGGTGTCCGCCAAGCGACAGACTAACTCCCCGGGAACAAGCACTGAGGTGTCCATACAACGTGGCTAGGGCAGGAGTTCCCCAATCAAACTCTGCTATGGTCTCTAAGTGCACCAAAGCAGCCAAGAATTGGACATGTACCGAATTCTCCTTGTTGCAAAACAAAGTTTGCCCAAGGAGATAAAGCAGGAAAGCTCGTACCAGCTGAGAAAGGGGAATCTCCGTCAAGATATTAGCTTGATCAAACTCATCCCGAAGCCAGGTATATGTGATATGGCCACTTTCCGATACAATGGGAACCTTCCCCAAGAGGTATCCAAGGGCACCCTTCCGCTCATGGATCTGCGGATCAATGGGAAGAGGATCGCCGCCAACCCTCAGGCCTGTGAGCAAAGCAAAGTCGCCCGGGGTGATCGTCATCTCCCCAGCCTCCGGAAGGTGGAAAGTGTTGGTGGTATCCCACCACCGTTCGACCAAGGATGTGGTGAATCCCAACTCCGCCTTCGGGAGATGGAAACCAAGAATCAAGGGCTCGAAGCCAGCCAAAGCAACCGCATCCTTGGCTTCCTGAGGGAGCTTCTCATACCACTCAAACACCTGGGGGCAGCTTCCCCACACGCGCAGCCTCTCATTTGCCTGACAAAATACGAAGAAGAAATCAAATACACAAGATATCGCCTATACAGGGGGCAACTTCTAGAACTCAAACTCCCTATCAAAATATCAAGCTATCATTCTGCAAAATCTGACATACGAAAATCATTTGACAGGATAAAATTCTACCTTCCTGTTGGTGGAACCAAAGTGCTGCTCTGGCTCCCTGTGCAAGACCTCAGGAGGGATGTCACTGAGGGGAGGACGGTATCGCAAAGAACCACCACGCCCGACCAAGTGAACCTGAGGAGCGTAAGTGGCAATGTCAAAAGGAGGAAGAATATCACCACCCACATCAGTAGAAATCTCGGGTTCAACCCCGGGAGGAGTGGGTTGTGAGGAACTCCCTCCAGCAGTGGCCCTGCGCCGACCCGAATGCAAGACGCGGGAACTCGAAACCCCGCCAAGAATCTCGGCCTCGACGGCCGGAGCCTTGCCCGTATCTCTAGGTACGGCGGGAACATCGGATGGTGGAGGAGGAGGAGGTGTCGAAGCCATGGCAGCCAAAACCGTGGTGGTCGAAAGGTGAAAAACGACGAGGAGAGAGAGGAGGCGACGGCGGCGATCGTTTAGATGAGAGGAAAGAGTGAGGAACGGAAAGAAAAATGTGACCCGCGAGATCGATTTAACTGAACTTAAATCGATTTCCTGGCATTTGGAGTTCTCACGGCCGATACATCAATTCCTCGGCCGAGACATCAATCCTTCGGCCGAGAGATCGATCTCCAGGCCTGCCAATCAATTTCCTTCAGCAATGTCAGATCATGCTCAGCGCATTAATTCAAGCCACTATAGAATCCTCAACCAACCAAGTAGCCCTGGGGGCATCCCCAGGCCAACACTATGATCAAGACTAGCCTTGGGGGCATGCCCAAGCATCGAAGATCTCTCTCCACAAACTGCTGGCCAGCAAAACAAGACACTCATCAGCCCTGAGCTCAAAACTTCAGCGGCTCCAAGCCCATTATTGGCAGGCTCTACGCCCATATCAATTCATCCAGCGGCTCTACGCCTTCAACTTAACGGCTCTACGCCCACTATCCTGACAGGCTCAAAGCCCATCATCTCTACGCAACTCAGTGGCTCTAAGCCCCCACCTACCAATTCAGCAGCCCCGTGCCCATCATCTCTAACACAACTCAGCGGCTCTACGCCCGCCATTTCATCAACCCAGCGGCTCGAAGCCTATGTCTACTATCTCAGCAGCTCTATGCTCGCTATCACAGTAATAGGCTATACGCCTTCGCCTATCAACTCAGCGGCTCGAAGCCCATTTTGCCTCTACAGGCTCAAAGCCTTTATCACCCAGCGGCTCGAAGCCCTTTATCATAGCGGCTCTACGCCCGTATCAATTCAGCGGCCCTGTGCCCATCGTCTCTACACAACTCAGCGGCTCCAAGACCGCTATCTCAACTGGCTCAAAGCCGTAAACAAGCAATCCCAGCGGCTTGAAGCCCTTTATCTCAGCAGCTCGGCAATAGGCTCTACGCCTGTTATCACAAACTCAAGCAGCTCAAGGCCTACTATCACCCAGCGGCTCAAAGCCGTGAACAAGCAATCTCAGCGGCTCGATGCCCATTATCGACATGGCTCTACGCCCATATACACTCATTCAGCAGCTCTACGCTCGCTGTCACAACTCAGCGGCTCTAAGCCCACTATCTCAACTGGCTCGAAGCCGTAAACAAGCAACAGGCTCTAAGCCGCCCCAACAATCAAGACATCTATTCTCAGGCTCTACGCCTGAATGCTCAAAAATCTAACATTTTTGAATGCTCAAGCTCTACGCTTGGATGCCCAACCACTGTGTACTGGATGCTCAAGTTGTATACTTGAATGCTCAAGCTCTACGCTTGGATGCCCAACCACTGCGTACTGGACGCTCAAAGCCTGTACTTTGAATGCTCGGATTCTGCCGTCCGAATGCTCGAGCTCTACGCTCTGAATGCTCAAGTCCGGAACTTGATAGAAGCTCTAAGCTTAAAACAAACACACACGCACGGGCCGTGCACATTTGCATCAACATTTTCACATCGAGTCTGCATCATATTTGTTCACATCTAACAAAGCATTGCACATATACACTCTGCATATCTCTCATGAAACAGTCAACCCTGCAATCAACCGGCTCTATGCCTCGGTTTTATTGATCGGCCCAACGCCTCGATCTTTTGGCTCCATGCCAACACTTATGATGGAAAAGCTCCGCGCGCAGACCATCAGAATGCAACCAGCTCTACGCTTCGGTTCATATCACATCAAGCTCTAAGTTCACTTCAGGCCTCCGCCTCATAAACCACAGCAGGCTCCATGCCTCAAAACTAATCATCTCAGGCCCTCGCCTTACACCAGCTCCGCGCTTCGGTTCAGCATGACAAGCTCAAAGCTCTGACACCACAGGCTCTCAATCACCTCAACACCAGCTCCGTGCTTCGGTCCTATCAATCACCTCAGGCCCCCGCCTCATAAACTACAGCAGGTTCCACGCCTCAATCCAATCACCTCAGGCTCTCGCCTTATGATCAACACCAGCTCCGTGCTTCGGTCTTATCAATCACCTCAGGCTCTCGCCTTATGATCAACACCAGCTCCGCGCTTCGGTCCTATCCAATCTCCTCAGGCCTTCGCCTCAAGATTGCAACAGGCTCCACGCCTCGATTTCATCACTCTCCAGGCTCTTGCCTCATGACTACAACCGGCTCCGTGCCTCGGTTCCACCAAAGCTCCGTGCTCCAGTTACTGGCCCTGTGCCCCTCACATCTCAAAAACAAACCGGCATCCAACTCATCCCCAGCAGATGGTTTGGATTCCACCCCATTACATCAATTCCTTCCAGCTCATTCGCAAGGATAGGCTACTCTACCGAGCTCCTTTCAGTCAAAGTAAGGATGATCAAGAAAAGCAAACGCACCTGCAGTGTACTGATCTACCCCAAAATACTAAGGAAGCTCTCCGCAAAAACTCCCCAGGTAGCCCCGCGCTCCTTCAACTACTCTTCGCCAAAACCCTGGCTCAGTCTAGGTACGTCACACTATGGCTTTTTAAGCCCTAAGGTACGTCTTCTGTCTCTAACCCTCCAAACTTTTTGCTTTTCTTTATTGCCCGAACTACGATTGGTCTGAATTTCCCTTGTGGAATACGTAGGCAGCCTCCCGGTCCGACCATAACAAAACCTTTTTCGAAAACCCTTGGAATAGTGGTTGGACCAAATTGAGTTGCTTTTTACAGCTTTGACTCTTACTCAAACATGTCTCGCGATCCGTCTGAGTTCAGTCAAAGAGGGGCATCTGTAGACACCCCAATTTGGCCTAACGATTATTTCAAGTCCCACCTTGGGACAATCCCGATGATGAAATGGATACAATGATTGCTGATTGCTTCCTTGAGGACCTTAGGACTTTCGGTAAGAACTTTGACCACTTAGAGGACCTAATTCAAAGCCATACAGCCTTTCAGACAGAAATACAGGAAAATCCATCTGACGGCCGTAACATCGATCCCACGGCCACAATATCAATCCCTCACCCGAGCAACCTGTTGCCAGCAAAATCTCCCTGAGAGATCAATCCCTCGGCCGCAAGATCTATCCTTCGGCCGAGACATCCTTTCCACGGCCGCGACATCCTTTGCTCGACCGCCAGATCGACCTTTTTCCAGACTCTCGAACGTTCTGTCAGACGTTTGGTTTGATCCAACTACACTACCTTTCCGATGCGTTCGGGCTACGTTCGGAGATTACGACGTAGAGTTAGAGATGCATTGCAATTGCAATTGCCATCTCGTGATTTGATTGGCCGGAGTTAGTCATCCCTATGCCTATATAAAGGGGCCTTTGGGTTCCGAATTAACACACAGAAATTGAGATACCTACACACTCAATCAAACCTCGAAACTCTGCACAAATACTCCCTCAATCCCATACTCCAAAAGCCCTAACCTTCCGAAGGCAGCCGTCAATCCGGCGATCAAACCCCGAAGTTCAAACCCTAACCCTAGGGTTCTCGATCAAGCAATCAATCAATCACATTCAAATCCGAGGCAATCAAGCAACTGAGGGATCAAGGTGGTGAGGCCCAACGGCCTCTGGTTTGTTTTACTTATTGCATTTATGGCTAACCGTAGCATTTAAATTATCTGCTAAGCTTTTCTGTCTGGTGTGAGGAAGAACATCGACCGGGGTTTCGATCCCTCGGCCGATAAATAAAACCAGGAGGATCCCTCGGCCGTGAGATCCATTCACCGGCCGCGAGATCCATTCCCCTGGGACAGTTTCGTTTGTTTCCTGCTTTTCTGTGCATGCTTCAATTATCGCACTGGCTCACTTTGCTTACTGTTTAAAGGAATAATTAAACAGACTATGTGTTAGGATTAAACAAAGCATTTATACGTCTTATGTTGAATGATTATGGGCCAGTCTCACGGCTGGGCAAAGAGGGGTGCCTAACACTTTCCCCTTATTGTACTTTTGGCTCCCGTATCCAGAATCTCTATCTATTTTCCCAGTTTTAATAAACTGGGTGGCGACTCTATTTGATGATAGCTATTATCATGTGGCGACGTTCCTAGCCATGGGAATGTCCATGATTTTGTTTATGAAGTGAGCAACCAATCGAGCAAACACAATGTGATCAATCTGTATGGCGATACCCCGTTTGAGAGGTGTCTACAAATTGATGTTTTGCACTGGGCACATGGTGCCTTGTGCTGGATAGTTGATGGGTTCAGGTTCTGGGAAGCCCAAAAGTTGTTGATCAAGCCTTCAAATTCATGGTTCTGTCTCGTATCATCATAGGAGATCTAGGCTAGGTAGTTCGGGGAGCCTTAATTTGGGGTGTCTACACTCAGCTTAATAGCCGAAATATAATATGCAAATAATGTCAAACAAGTTTGAACTTTAATACATATCTCAGGGATATTGGTACATTTTCACATATATCAATAAACTTTTTTCAAATATCGAATCACTTTTATATTTTTTCACCGCCCTTATGGCTAAGGTTAGCATTTTTCAATGATACACTATATATATTTTTTGGGGTAAGATAATACACTATATATATAAAAGGTTGTTTTTTACTCATAAACCATGGCAGTAGAGTTGACTTTGGTCACTGCATCTACATTGAAAGAAAAGTGAAAGCTACTCGGAATTACACCCGGATAAGGTTTTCAGAGTTTGGAAGTTGGAAGTAAAAGATAGAAATGAAGATACAATCATATATATATATATATATATATATATATAATTTTGATATTTGCGCTCCACTTTGGCGTTCCACTTTTAATGTGAAATTTCTAGTGAAGCGCCGTCAATAAAAAATGAAGCACGAAAATGATTTTTCTATATGTAAGGAGTATACTTTTGTGTTGGGAAAGATTAAAGAGGATTCACGTAATCTACTACAGTTCTAGTAATAAATTATTGGTGGCGGGTGGCTTACCGAACACTAACCAGCCAAAGCCATATTGATCAAACCTTTTCTTTTCCATTTATAATTTTCTTTTTTTTGGGTAAACTTTTCCATTTATAAGGTGCCGTTCCAGATTGTTAGAAAAAGAATGTTTTAGAAAATGAATGTAATTTCAAACTCCAAAATTATATATTTACTCAAATAATTTTTCTACAAATATAGATCTTATTTGTTAGATTTCATTGAGTTCTTTTAAACGATGCAAAAAAAATTAAAGAATTATTTTTTATTTTCATTATATTTAAGTTTGAAATTACATTTTTTTTGAAAAAACATGGTTTAAAAAAAAAGCGGAACGAAGCCTAATTAACTTCACATAAACTACTCTCCCGACAAAAACACCCACAAATAATAAAAAATTAGTGTTTTGTTTTGTAATCGACTCCATTTCTTTCTGCTTTTTGCCTTTATGAACCTCCCAGTCCCCGGTTTTTTCCTTTCTCAACTAACCCTTCTACATTGAATGCTCTCATTTAAAGAAACCAGCTCCTTTCCCTGCAAAATTAGTTGTACACACACATACAGAGAGAGAGAGAGAGAGAGAGAGAGAGGGGCACAGTGTGCTGTTTTGCTCTATGAGCGGTTTATGGTTTGATGAGAGAGAGAGGTGACCCTTGTACCTCTAGTTTTTCAACGACCTCACTGATGAGTACATTAATGGTGGTGCATCTGGTGGTTATAGAGAGAGAATGAAGAGAGAGAGGGTGAAAGCCAAGGAACAGTCTGGCCTTAGTAATTGCTTATCAGCATCATTTCACCTATAAAGTCCCTCCACTGTCAATGCTTTTTTTTGTACATCTCTCTCCCTCCTCCATCTCTCTCTTTCTCTCATTTTCCTCTCATTTCATTCTTCCCCCTTTTTTCCTCTGTTTTCCATTCTTTCTCTGTTTATTTACTGAAAATCTCAGTCAAATCAACAATCCCACCATTTCTTTCGAAAAACCTCATCTGGGTTTTCTTTCTCTCGCTCAACATTTACAAATTTCCTTCAAAGGATTGTGTTTTTTTTCCTCGGCAAAATATTTTCTTGGAAAATTTTCGGGTCTCCCGTTGCAATGGATGTATCTATAGCTCTACTGCTGTTCACGGCGATCACTAGTTATCTGCTGTGGTTCACCTTCATCTCAAGATCATTGAAGGGTCCACGTGTCTGGCCCTTATTGGGCAGCTTACCAGGATTGATCGAGAACTGCGACCGCTTGCATGAGTGGATCGCAGACAATCTGCGCGCGTGCGGCGGCACGTACCAGACCTGTATATGTGCAATTCCCTTTCTGGCCCGGAAGCAAGGTCACGTGACGGTCACGTGCGATCCGAGGAATCTGGAGCACATACTCAAGACCCGGTTCGACAATTACCCGAAGGGCCCCACCTGGCAGGCCGTTTTTCACGACCTGCTTGGCCAGGGGATCTTCAATTCCGACGGTGACACGTGGCTCTTCCAGCGGAAGACGGCTGCCCTCGAGTTCACAACTCGGACGCTGCGCCAAGCCATGGCTCGGTGGGTGAACCGAGCCATCAAGCTGAGGTTATGCCCAATTCTGGAGACGGCTTGGCTCGAAGCTGAGTCGGTAGATCTGCAAGATCTCATGCTCCGGCTCACTTTCGATAACATTTGCGGCTTGGCTTTCGGGAAAGACCCCCAAACCTTATCTCCGGGGCTACCTGATAACAGCTTCGCGGCGGCTTTCGACCGAGCCACCGAAGCCACGCTGCAGCGGTTTATATTACCGGAGATATTGTGGAAGCTAAAGAAATGGCTCCGGCTCGGAATGGAAGTTGGCTTGAGCCGAAGCCTCGGGCACGTGGACAGCTACTTGTCCGACGTCATCAAGACACGTAAGCAAGAAATGATGAGTCAGCAAAAGGATTCTAACCCTCACGATGACTTGCTCTCGAGATTCATGAAGAAGAAAGAATCCTACTCGGAGAAATTCCTCCAACACGTGGCACTCAATTTCATCCTAGCTGGACGCGACACGTCATCTGCCGCGCTGAGCTGGTTTTTTTATTTGGTCATCCAAAACCCAATAGTCGAAGAAAATATCATAAAAGAAATCTGCACCGTTTTGATCGAGACACGTGGCGATGACGTGTCAAAGTGGGTTATCGAGCCGCTTGAATTTGAGGAAGTAGATCGTTTGGTGTATCTCAAGGCTTCGCTATCAGAAACCCTCCGGCTATACCCATCGGTGCCGGAGGACTCAAAACACGTGGTCGCCGATGATATTTTGCCCGACGGGACATTTGTTCCGTCGGGATCGTCGGTGACATACTCGATATACTCCGCCGGGAGAATGAAGTCCACGTGGGGGGAGGACTGTTTGGAATTCCGGCCGGAGAGGTGGTTGTCCGGTGAGCGCAAGAGTTTCGTGACCCACGACCAGTTCAAGTTCGTGGCATTCAATGCCGGTCCAAGGATCTGTTTGGGGAGGGATTTGGCTTACTTGCAAATGAAGTCGATCGCAGCAGCGGTGTTGCTCCGCCACCGGCTGGCGGTGGTTCCCGGCCACAAGGTGGAGCAGAAGATGTCCCTTACTTTGTTTATGAAGTATGGGCTCAAGGTCAATGTGTACAAAAGGGATTTATCAGCAATTATGGAAAGTGTTAGAAAGGAGAGAGAAAGTGAGAGTGTTGGCGGTGGCGGTGGCAGCGGTGGTGGG
This sequence comes from Rhododendron griersonianum, assembly GCA_018127125.1. NCBI lineage: Eukaryota > Viridiplantae > Streptophyta > Magnoliopsida > Ericales > Ericaceae > Rhododendron > Rhododendron griersonianum. The sequence goes on along the minus strand of CM030788.1, from coordinate 37,076,469 downwards.
GTGGATGTGGTGGTTGGGGTTGATAAATGAGGGGAAATGTGGTGGTTGGGTTTTGTTGATATGATATGAATTGGAGGGGGGTGGATGAGCTAGAGAGACCCAATTTAGGGGAGTTTGTTTGGTTACAAGGACAGGGTTGGCTCCATGTGAGGTGAGTTTGTTGGGCTAACCATCTTTAAGGGATACTCTACTCATCAATGCTTTTGAATGGGCTTTTAGTGGAAAGAGAGAAAATGACATATGATTTCATTAATTCTTATGACAGATAGGTCCAAAACTTGTGAGAAAACTTTCACCGACAGTTTCTTTTGACTTTTTTTATTTTATTTTTCCATGTAAGTTCCTCCACATTTTATTGCACCATAAACTCTGGTTTGGAGTTGATCAATGTAATGGGAGTTTGTTGATCAATCATGTAAAATGTAAGGTGGATTGAGCATATATAGGTCAGACTATTTAATCCCATTAATCTCCATTTTGATAGCCTGATTTTGCGAGATAAATATGTTGAGACCGTTCGATCTCTAGATATCTTTGTTTTGTTTTTTTGAAACGAAATCTTATTTACTCGTGAGAGCTTCCAAAACCAAATTTAACGAGTCAAATCAGTGAGGTAAAACCCGTGGTGATTCAAGAAGTAACTTCTCATAATTGTATAATGCTTTGCATAATCTTTTTATTTGATCCAATCTAAGTTTTTGGGTCTGTCCTATAAATAAAGCTAATAGTAATTGGTTTGACATTATTCTATTTTCCAGCAAGTTCTTTGTCTAAAATTAGTTCCCCGTGTGGAACCTTTTCTACCCTCTGTGGGTATTTCCGCTCCCTCAATGAGGTGCTTGGAGGGGAGGACGGTAAGACTGGTCAAATTATCGCTGCCGTCTTCAATCCTCTTTGCATTTCCTCTCTGTGTGGAACTTTTAATGTATTCGGTGAGTGCCTACCCAACCCACATGGACCCAAGTGTTGTGGTCTTCGTACCCAACAGAGGGCTCCAAGATTTAGGCGTTTGTTGCCTCCGGACAGTTTTTTATACTATATGAGCATGAGATTGTCTGTTAAAAAAAAAAAGTATGTTTCATGTCTACATTCTTCCTATACGATTAACAACCTTTCCCCTCCTCCCATCTTTTTGTTGGCGAAAATAAAAATGCAATTGAAGCAGCGCCAATGCCATCTAAGAATTTTTTATTTTATTTTGAAGAGGCAATTCTACCTCATATCAAAAGCCCGAAGGTATTACGGATTTTATCACAAGATATAGGAGTGAACCAAAAAACTACCAAAACCTAGACGCGAACACATGCACCAATCGCAAATTCAATGACACCTATTGCAGAAACAGGCCGACCAAAATATATTAGACAGAAAGTTTGAAGGCCGTTTAAGAATGACCACAAAAAAGAAAAGAAACGACAGAGAGTCTGAAGGCCATATAGTCTACAATGGTCTGTTTACCTTTTTTATTTTGTCCCTAATGTATTATTGCACACATTAATTTTTTCCCTATCTTCATCCAACCATTCTTCATCCAATTAGGGTTATTTCATACGGGAACAAGATATGCTGAGCACAATTGACCTACTTTAGACTCACCTCCGGGCTCCAATCTACATCGGTGGAGCCGAACTGTCATTTATATGGTCTTACAAGGTGACATAGATTGAGATGTGATCAAATTAACTTTGTCTGGATGACCAGCATAACTATACAAAAGTGGTTTCTAATTGATAGTGGGATTGATTTTCTAAAATTAGTTGATTGAGTGCACATAAGCTGGTTCGGACACTTGAATTATCAAAAAATTAAATAACTATACAATAGACCTTTCATTTTCTTTTTATCCTTGCATGATTTCCCAGAGAATACATTCACTTTCTAAGTTTCCAAAATATCTAGAGAATTTAGTTAATCACGATTCATGAGCATCTCCAAAGGTTTTTCTAGAGTATTGGCTTTACATATATCTGACCACAACCCCTATGATTCTAATGGGCTTTCTGTTAGTTTGTAATTTCTACCACCACCAAGGCCCAAATGATACCTATTTCAAAAAAATAATATAATAATCATAATAATAAAATAATTTTTATCGTCATCTTTCACATCTTTTTTATTTTTGTTCAACATTCTTTCCCTAATGAAACGGACCTGAGGTATGTAATTACTCTGTTATTTGGTTCCGATTGGGAAGACAATCCTGTTCGGGACCATTCATTTGCTGCAATTAACGATTTTGGATGTTTTTACACTTTTGTCGGTAATAGTGTATTCTTACCGGTAAAAGTATATGAGAAAATCCGGACCGTTGAATCTATCAATAGACGGTCCCGATCTGGACTGTCTCATCCAGTCCAAACCATTAGACTGGAGAGGAACCGGACCCTTTCTTTTCTCTGTGAAGTTTATTCAAGTTCTTGCACTCATAGAAGGGTTCTCTAAATACTATTATATATCAGTATGTATTTCCTGCTGATGTATACATCTAAAAACATTTATTCTTTGGACAAAGCAACCGTTCATCTTGAAAATCAATAATTCAAATTTGTTGAATTTATTATTGGTCATAGTCGTTTATTACCGATCATAAATTGAAAACAAATCTGAACCCTTAAAAATTTCATCCAACGGCTGCAATCAGTTGGATCACACTTCTAACGGCTGCAATCACTTGGATCACACTTCTACAGTCCAAAACTGGACTACAGACAAGCCAAATTCAATACATTCCGGGAAAAAAAAAAATTGAATACATTAAGTAAGCTTCAATTAAATATAGCAACCAAGTTGAATACGTATCACTTTCTATGGATCTCCAAGCACTTACAAATTTGACTATTTCATTTGCTTTACTGATCATATTAAGTACAGATCAATTTAAGCAAATTCCCACTTGAGAATTCTTAACAATGCTTCACAAACCAAATACGAAAAAACCCAAACAGGTAAAACACATATTACCCTCCACCCCCACCTGAGGAAATCTTCCCTCTCAACCTCTCAAATGACCACGATACCCATGACAGAATATGAGTTCAGTAAGTATCAAACTTCCCTTCCGTATTCACTTCTTCTTGGAGTGCATGGATTCAACTTTCCCATCGTTCCCTCCTAACAACAAATACTTATCTTTCCTAGTCAATTGGGTGCACTCAAAGCCCAGCACCCCACCCAAAACCTTCTGCACGTGGTTGGCCACCTCGAATGACGATTTTCCACCCTTGCAAGTCATCTCCTCCGGCAACCGGTCAAGGAACGTAATCTCGTAGCTCGGCCTCGGGTTCATGAAGTAGAAATACGGGTCCCAAAACTTCCACCCACGTACTGTGGTCCCTTGGAACATGTTCTGCTTAACATTCATTGCAACGGGCACTATTCTATCGCTTAATTCAGCGAATAGAGCACTGAACCGGAGCAAGTAGGGCTCACGGCACGTGGTCCCCTCTGGACAAACCACTAGATCACCCTTCTGGAGCAGCTCTTTGATCCGGGCTGCATCCGCCTCGCGATCACGGGTCAGAGCAATAGCCGGGATAGGCGACATGAACCTGGAGAGGCGGCTTACGCTATATGTCACGCATGAGACTTTACGTTTGAGTGCAATGGCAATGATGATAGGGTCGAGGGCTGTACGGTGATTGCACACGTAGAGGTTTCCAGGAGTCCCAGGGGATGGGGCCGGCGGCGGATTGCCACGGATGACAAGGTTGATGCCGAGCATACGATAGGAGTGGCGTACGACACGCTCAGGGAGGGGGAGGTTGAAGTAGACACGAATGAGGGACAACATGAAGCCAAATGGCAGCCAAACGTAGGTGAGAAGCGCGTTAAGCGGGGTTGGGGGCTGGACTAATCGGCCGTCGTGGAAGATGATTGGGCTTTTGAGGCGATCAAGAGGTACCGGCTTTGCTGATTTGTCAGGGTGCACCATGTAGCCCTCCTGTTTTGAACAGAGGACCGTCCCACCATTAGATCAAACTAAACATACAAGTGGTAACAATGCGTATTCACAAACAAAATTTCAATGAAAAATCAGAGGCATTGTCACGTGGTGCTTTTTGTGCTTAAGAGTAAAAAAGACTCGCCTTTCTAGACAAGCCAAACAAAGCCTTAGACATGGATTGCACTGGGCTCTTATGAAAAGTAAGAAGAAATTTCCTAAAAACTAGGGGCCTTCATAAGAAAAATTAGGGACTAAAATTACATGGAATATTACATTTCTGTAGAAAAAAATACAAAACCGGTGCATACAAAGGGGAAATCGAATGTATAATCTAAAACGGAAATGATTCGGAGTAGCATTTGTGCACTGATCTCAGTTATTACTTATAAATTAACATATTTTAGAAACTAAACACAAAGAGTCAAAGACTAGTAGGTAACCAAAAAAAATATCATTTCCTTCAGTCTGCACTGTCCTTCTTTACATTTTGTCACATTTGAAAACTTTTTCCGATCATTAAATTAAGTGGAAAACTGGGGGAGAAAAATGATAAAAGCCACACAAAAATCAATGAAACGAAAACATCCTCTCTTTTTTCCTTTTGTCTTTTTAATCTTTTAACATCCCAAAGACTGTATAGTAGTTGTATACGACATATTCTCAGCAACTAAACAACAATTGAATTTCAAGAGGGAAGAAAACAAACCTTGCAGATGGACATGAAATCGTGATCAGACTCGCGATCTCCGATGCCTATATCAGGCATTTCACCCCCACCAAACTCCTCCATAACAGCCAGTTTCTTCCATTTTCCTACCAATATCCCGGGACTCTTCACGAATCCGGTGGCCCTCTTCGTCTTCGGATTCACTTCAATCTCCGTTCCCAACACCTTATCCCCTCCCAAATACTCCCTCACGAAAGCCTCCACCATCACCGTTGGATTCGCCGTCACCACCACCTGTCCCAGGAAAATCAGTATTCAATATAACTCAATGAATATTACCAGTTATCAAACAAAAATAATTACTCAATAGTTTCGATTTCTATCAGTTCATATTTGCTTTCCCCGTCAAAAGCAATGACACTTATCGAACACATTGAAGCTCTCCGCCCTCACGTCCGATTTTTATCAGTTCATATCGATTTTTATCATTTCTCCGCTCTCCGCCCTCACTTATCGATTTTTATCAGTTCATATTTGCTTTCCCCGTCAAAAGCAATGACACTTGTCGAACACTTATTTGCATGTAGTAATTCGATTGGAAATTAGAAAAACAAAACAAAGGCTCACCTTCCTCTGACACTTATCGAACACATTGAAGCTCTCCGCCCTCACGTCCGCCGCGTAAAATCTCGGAAGCACGGCCCGAGACGTGAGCTCGATGTCTCGGATCTTGAGCCCTGCGTAGGATATGAAGATGAGCATCTGGATGGCCAGAGCTTCGGAGACGAACAAGTAGGCGACTGCGATGAGCGGGAAGGAGAGCAGCAGAACGAGGCCGCGGAGGAGGCTCCCGGCTTCGATCGCCACCAGCATGAAGTACGGGAACGACGATCGAGAGATCAGGAGCGTCCCGTCGAGATCCGCCGCGATCGACTTGTCAGTCACGGCGGACGCGTCGCAGGCTGTGATTGACCCGAATTTCTTGTTTCCGGCGGTTGGATTCGCCGGAGACATGGCTCCTCTCTCTCTCTCTCTACAACTGTGTTCCTCTCTCTATAATAACTACGGAGGTGGTACTGAATTGTCTCATTTTTTGGTAGAGGGGGAGGGAAGGTCTGGTTTTAAATGCGGGGGATGATCAACGAAATGACGGATCTACCTCTGTAGTAGTTCCCCACGGTTGAGAAATTTGCCGGTTTGAAGACGAAATGACTCATGTGTCCTCTTCTCCATTTGAGTTCACTTTGTGTGCACTTTTCTACAAATGCGTATTTTCTTTCAAGAAAATGAGAATATTATTGTGTTCTTTCTTTCCTTTTTTTTTTTTTTAATACAAAAGAAGCCTGATCTATTAGGGGAAAAGGGGGTCCAATTTTGTTCACCCTCGGCAAATGAGGGTGAATGTTATCCTTACTTTTATGAGTTCATTCTAGGAAAATGATATTGGCACTTCAAAAATTGATATAGGCACTTCAAAATTAGTGTAATTTCAAAGTCATTTTCATTTATTTGTTGGAGTGCCTGCATCAATTTTTGGAGTACCAATATCATTTCCCTTCATTCTAATTTGTAAGTTCCACCGGATTTAACCATAGTTAGCATTATATGACACAAAATTATGGCAAATCTTATCCTCACTTTTATTGATTCATTCTAACATGTAAGTCCCACCAGATTTAACCGTAGTTAGCATTAAATGACACAAAATTATGGCAATGAGACAAAATCTACTTATTTGAAAATTATTCCTTGCAGAAGTGAAAAAGTATGGCTTCACTCTTAGGAGAAACCAAACTGATTTTACTTGCCGCTTTTCCTCCCATGAGTTTTCTTTTTTATTTTGATATGTTTGCTGTCACGCCATCGATTTTCAACATAAATGGATAAAATCTTTTAAAGAAAATTTCCGCGTTTAACTAGCATAATACCCAAAGAGAGTTCCCACCTGTTTAATTTACAAATCAAGTCCCCAAGATTAAACGAAATACAATATGGCACTCCGACCCAAAATTAAACTTAAGTACAAATATGAACAAGTTATTGGATTACAAACGGTTTGGTCAAAGAATTCAAAAGTTTTCAGTTACAAACCCATCTTTAACAAAAGGGTGATCATTACAAGATGATTAAGTAACTAATGAAGCTAACTTCCAAAAAGTATTCTTCTTCATCCAAGCACTTAATGCATGCGAGCTATTGACCGGAATTTGAACCTGAAAAGAAGGATTTTGTTGAGCTACACTAGCCCAGTAGGTAATTCTATACTCAAGTTATATGAAAATGCGATGAAGCATGCAACTAGAGTGAATGAACTTCAACAAATGAACGTGAGATACAAGAGCTACCAAAATGAACAGACGGATTAAGACTGGAGAATCCTGGACGTCCTACAGATGTTCCTAACCATTCATACGTCAACTAGAAGCAACATTTAAACTCATATCATTCACCATAGAGCCTCATTTCATAAAACTTTCCTTTTTGATTTTCCAAAACAATTTAGAGAAAACTCAAGGTCGTTACGGGTCAAACTCCGTTGATTCGAGCTTGAATACCGGAGTCCGTTGATTTGTGCTCAAATACCGGATCCGTTGATTCGCTCAAGAATACCGAAGGATTGATAAAAATCATCTTTTCAAAATCTAAATTTATTTCTTTAATAAAACCTTGATAGAACCAACCATTCATTTCTCTTTTTCGACAACCACAATCCCAAGCAACAAGCAATCCAAACATCAACATAGACTTCTAAAGTCAATCAAAATTCTCTTTATCATGCGAGACATTCAACTGTGTTACCACCCCTTGCGTCACATTGAATTCTCTCCATCTAGGTTTTCGCATTACTACACCTTGCGTTGCGAGCCCTCTAGAGTCTTCACATTACCACACCTTGTGTTGCAGGACCCTCAATTCAGAATTCACAACTCACATAAACATAAAAGCATTATCAATCTGTATATAAGCAGACATCACTTTCTAAGCTCACAGTCGTTCTTACATCATTAACCAGTATACAAACTCATAAGCACACCCCCATTGCACATTGATAAATACTTTAAGCCCACGTTATTCCTCTAAGTCTATCATGACGCCCTACGTCACATATAGAACCCACAATGACTCTACGACACACCACCCACTACGTTCTAAACGAGAATCTTATAGAACGAGTGCCAAAGGAACCTAGGGAGCTCAACAAGACGAAGTGCGAGGATACGAGTCACAATACCACCCATCGGATCACTAAACAAGCTCATATCTACTCATAACATTCACCAAGCCCACGGTACTCCTATCAACCTTACGGTACATTCCCTAACCAACGACACTAATATTATACTTTAACGAGTGCCAAGAGACAAGATCGAACAACGAGTCATTAAGACACAAGCAACCACACTCAAGAATGACTTAAACATGTTCTAATCATATAGGGAGTCATAACACAGAACGAAAACAACCTTAGGGTAAGACACAAACATTGGCAAACTGACACACCTCTAATCAAATGGTCATAACTTTATGTGTACTTAGAGTATTAAGGTGATTCCATTGGCAAATGAAAGCTGACTTCAAGACCTTCGAATCGATATAAAGTTTGCATGAAACGGACATTGGACGAAGAAGTTATTGCCGTTTAAAGTTGGCTGAAACTCAGAAAATGGGCTGAAATTTCCAGATTCGACCGAAACGCAAAACCCAACCTTAAGCACGAAACAAAGCACGATCTAGGTATATAAACATCACATAAACGTATGACAAGAGTAAGAAATCCCTACCACAATGGGTTTTGAGCAAAACCCTAAGTACACCAAGTGCTACAAGCTTGAATCTACCAAGAACAAGCTCCTCCCAAGCTTTGCTACAAAATCTACAGTGTATATAACCCAAAAACAAGATAAACAAGCATGGATCAACAAATGATTGAGAGGAGAGAGAAAAACGTGATTGAGAGCCAATGAGTGAGAACAAGAACACAAATTTTACCCTTTGTTCACCAAATGTGAGAATCAAGTGAGTTTGAGGTAGAAAACCCTTGGGGTGCGTTTGGTTGGATGGAATGGAATGTGAATAGGAATGGAATAGAATTGAAGGAATTGAGAATGATTCTCATATTTGGTTGTGCTTAGGAATAGTCATTCTCATCTCCAATGGAATAGTGTGGCAATAGTAATTTTTGGAGTGACAATAGCATTTTTTGGAGTGGCAATAGTAATTTTTGGAGTGACAATAGTAATTTTTGGTGCGGCAATAGTGAATGTTGGAGTGGCACTAGTAATTTTGGTGTGACAAAGAAATGGAATAACAATTCCTTTGTTTTTTTGGATGGAATGACAATTCTTTTGCTAAGGTGAATAGTGATTCCATTTGGAATCATCATTTCATTATTCAATGGTGAACCAAACATTGGAATAAGTAAGTCATTGGAATGACTATTCCATTCCAACCTTGATTCCATCCAACCAAACATACCCTTGGATCTTGAAGATTTGAGGTAGAAATCAAAGGATTTGAGTGAGATTGGAGTGGGATAGGTGAGAGGGGGTGTTTCTAGGGTTATTTTGTGAGTTTGAGTGTGAAAAATGGTAAAGGGGTGTATTTATAGAGGTCTGAATCTCGTGCTGAAAAATCAGAATTTTTGCAGGGTGTACCGGTACTGGGAAACTGCAGTACCGGTACACCTACCCAGAAGGTTTAGCATTGCACAGTTTCTGGTTGAGGTGTACCTGTACTGGGAAAAGCTGTACCTGTACACCATGGACAGATTTAAAATTTTTGCCAACATTCATCGAATCAACCCCCGATTGCTACCAATACTTCCAAACAACATTACAACATCAAATTACGGTCTTCCACCTATTAAACGATTAAAGAAAATAGAAAAAATTAACGAGTCTCTACATTTGCTCTGATGAATTCACATTTTGAAGCATTGGTATTTTAGGGAAAAAAAAGGTAGGAATGTTTGTTTCACTTTAATATGAGATGAACGAAAAATTCCCATGAAATCTTGATACTATAACACTCTGATTAATTTACTATGAACACTAAACAATACCCAAAAGCTCATTCAAACAATTCCCCTAAAAGTTCAACTTGGCATAATACAAGAAAGACTAATTGGATTGCATCAAATGTTTGTCATAAACATATAGACTTCTCCACTCCCACAAAAAGCAAACAAAATTTTTCAAATTAGAAACTAAAAGTTTGTGCAAGCAAATCATATGCAATCCAAAAAATTTGTCCAATGCTATATTATGTTTTTTGGTAACAAGTTCTAGTAATATCAAAGGAAAAACAAGTCACAAAAATTCTCAAGTAATCCAGCATTGCCTTCCACAAATAAAAAGCACCCAAAAAAATGTGTAAAAAATTTAATTTGATGAATTGATAATTATCTGCAAGTAGTTTATGGGAAGTAGATCTTGTATGAATCCTTCCTATATAATGGGTTTGAATGCTAACTATGAGTAAATTTGATTGGACCTATAAGTTAGAGCATCCATAGTGGAATAATCAAAAGTCGTCACATCATTTTTTGGTTATCCATTTAAGAGATTGCTAAGGTTAGCAATGTAGATTTCCATAATGGCATAATCAAAACTTACCAAATCACCTTTTCAACTTATAAAAATCTAAATATTGTCACCATATAAAATATTTTTTTTAAAATAGTTTTCGAACAAATAAAAACAGGTTATTAGAAATAGAAAATAATTTTTTGAAAAAACACTTTTCAGGAAAAAGCTTAAAAAATAGTTTTTGAAAAACAGTTTTACTATTTTTGCAAAAAAAAAAAATAACAAAAACTTCTTTTAAAAATGAGAGAGAGAGAGAGAGAGAGAGAGAGAGAGGTTTTTGTGTAATGATGAGTGTACTAGATTAAGAAAATATGGAAACCACTAAATTTGGTTATTGCCTAAAGGTTGATAGTTTTAATTATCCAATGGCCAAAATTTGATGAGTTGCTAAGAAGTTGTTAAGTTTGGTTATGCCACTGTGAGTACTTTTTTGAGGAAACATTGCTAATTTTAACAATCCTATGGTTTTGGAGCATCCGCAGTGGTATAATCAAAACCAAAAAGTTGCTAAATTTAGCAATATTTGCTCAAAAAAGAGCTCACATTGGAATAACCAAACTTAGCAACCTGTTAGGGTATCCACAATGATATAATCAAAAATCGATAACCAAAAATTATCACATCAGCTTTTGATTATTCATTTAAGATATTGCTAAGTTTAGCAATGTAAATGTCTACAATGACAAAATCAAAATTAGATAACCAAAATTTGTCACATCATCTTTTCAAACTACAAAAAACTAAAAATTGTGAACAGTAGAAAATAATTTTTCTAAAAATAATTTTGAAACTAATAAAAACTATTTACTAAAAATAGAAAATAGTTTTTGAAACTTTTTTTTAGAAAAAAAACTATTTTTAACAAAATTGTTTTCTAAAAAAATAATTTTTTAGTAAAATATTTTTTTCCGAAAATATTGTTCGAAAACAAAGAGAGAGAGGAAAAGGAAAGAGAGATAGAACATTTTTGTATAATGATTGATGTATTTGATTGAGAATATGGAGGATCTATTAAATTTGGTTATTGTCAAAAGATTGTTAGTTTTGATTATCCAAAGCGCAAAATTTAATTATTTCTACGGAGGTTGTTAAGTTTGATTATAGTATTATGAGTCATATTTTGCACCAACATTATTAACTTTTTCTTTTGATTATAGCAAAAAAAAAATTGAACGGCAGTTAACAACCTTTTGGCAACTCATTAAATTTTGGCTCTTGGATAATCAAAATTAACAATTTTTTTTTGATAGGCAAAACTGTCAATCTTTTGCTAATAATCAAATTTAGTTGTTCTCATATTTTCTCAATCAAGTACACCATCATTAGACAAAAACCTTCTCTCTCTTCCATTTTCAACATGTTTCTAAGAAAAATACTTTTAAAAACAGTTTTTATTTTTTTTTGCGAAAACAATTCTTTTCAAAACAGTTTTTTTATTTAAACTTTTTTTCCAAAAACTTTCTTTTATTCAAAAACTGTTTTTAAACTTTTTCCAGAAAACTGTTATTTTTTAAATCAAAATTTCAAAAAACTATTTTTCTTTTTCTAATAACCTGTTTTTATTAGTTTGAAAACTATTTCAAAAAATTGTTTTCTATGTCACAATTTCTAGATTTTTATAAGTTGAAAAGGTGATGTGACAAGTTTTGACTATTCAATTTTGATTGTATCATTGTGGACCTCTACTGCAAACCTTAGCAACCCTTTAAATAGATAACCAAAAGATAATGTGATAACTTTTTGTTATCCACTTTGATTATTCCACTGTCGATGCTCTTAGAAGGGACCAATAAAAATGAGGGTAATATTCACCTTCATTAGCCAACAATATTAGCTGAGCGTGAACAAAATCGGACTTGGAAAAGGGATGCGGGATTTGAATCCTAAATTCCTAATCTATAACGTTTTCGACCAACTGGACTAGAAGGCAACTTCAACTATTGTACACTTCGACTATTGTGTGACCACGTTTCCTTTTTATTCTGTGTCTTCTTTTTTTTTTTGCTTTTATTATTTGGTTTTAGCCTAGCCCAAAAATGTTTTGCAAATGAATTCACTCACAAATCCCTCCACTTCTAAAGGAATTAATCATCACTATTATTTGCTTAAATCCTAAGCAATCATCTATTTTCAATGAACGAAAAATATTAGTGAAATTCTCAAATTATGAGTAGAATAAATTTTGGAAATGTCGATATTATTTAGACCTTGCTCATTATCAGTTGCATAAAAAACGTTATTCGTCTATGCTTGTGACCAAGTAACCATTCCGTCATTGAAGAAATAAAATTACTCAGACATATATGTCTATAATTTGTTTGGTGTAGTGTACCTAGACTTAAAAAAGGGGAGGGGGAGATCTTATTTCACTTCGGATTATTTATTCTTCTTGATGAGAGGAATTTGAAAATATTTTACCTGTACCTTAAAATCCAAGATAAAGCCCAAGAAGCGAAGGACTCGGTGAAGGGCAAGGCCGTTGTAGGCGTGGAGGAGGAGACCACGGAGGTTCCTGTTGAGTATAGGGAGGAGGATGTGCTTTTTCGGCTAGCGGAGGGGTCGTCTAGTCATAGGCCGGTCACCAAGCAAGACGTTGCCGAGTTTTTGAGCGACGAGGCCTTAGCGAGACTCCTTGAGGAGTACCCTGCGGTTGGGATCGCAGTATTGGAGGCCAAAGAAAACTGGGCAAGGGAGATAGCAGCCTCGGAGGCAGTGGCGAGAGCCGAGAGAGAGAGAGCCGAGAGGGAGGAGCCCTTGAGAGATATGGAAGCCGAGGAGAGAGCCGGTGCTGAGGCAATGGTGCCTTGGGTGACAGTTGTGACTGAGGCAGCGAACACAACACATCCCCCTTTTTCAGCTAAGGAGTATGTATCTCCTACACCACACCTGTTCGTGTTGTCGGGTTTTCAGGCCTACAAGCCACGACGGACTGAGTACAACGCCGAGCTTGTCCTGAGAGACCCCAAGACGCACATCTCGAGCAGCTGGACAGAGGTACATTCTCAAAAATCTCCTTGGTAGTTCAATTTCGCTCGCATGTACTTGAATTGAATAGCATAGAATGATCCTGAATCGAACCATGTCATGATACTATAATCCTCATAATGTACGCCACACATGTAATAACTTGAACCAACCATCTGAGTTTGCATTGATTACCTAGAACTTGAAAATGAAAGCACTGCATGCTGACATGTTCCCCTGTTGCTTGACCTTGTGTTTGAAACAGGCGAGAGCGAGACAAAGGGACATTCGCGGCTTCGGAGGCGCGAGTAGTTCCTTGGAGTTGTACAAGAGCTTGCTGCCAAGAGTGAGGCAGTTAGTGGATGAAGCGGGATTCGGCGAGTTCATACAGACTCTTTCCCCGGTCAGAAATCACCATGCTGTCTTGGTAGCGCTTGCAGAGAGATGGAAGGATACCACCAATACCTTCCACTTACCACCTAGGGAGATGACAGTGACGCCGACAGACTTTGCGGCAATCACTGGATTGAGGGTTGGAGGAGAGCCCATCTCGTTTGACTCAGGCATTCATGAGGACCCAGCGGCGTTGGAGTGGTTTTTGGGAAGAGTGCCCAAGATTGAGGAGGGGACGGTGAGATACGAACAGTTCAAGAAGTACCTCAAGAAGAAGGTGACGACTGAGCGAGAGGCAGAGCAGATGGCCCGAGCGTACCTACTGTACTTTTTCGGTGCTTCCCTGTATCCAAGCAGGTGAAGCAAGGTGCACCTGTCGTACCTGCCAGCGTTGAGGGACCTGAGGTTGGCCTCGCGCTTTGACTCGGGTGGAGCAGCACTTGGTGCAGCCTACAGTTTTCTGGGGGACTCGTCGAGGACAGAGCAAGGAGCTGCTGGCTACTGGAGGATCTGGGAGGTATAATTTTAATATTGCAAAGCACCATTTTCATTTGATTGCATAGCCCGCTTGAATGTATAACTACATAACTGTATAACCTGTGAATGATACATCTGTATGTTTGAAAACCGTGCAGCTCTGGGCCTATGAAGTGTTGAAGATGTATCCACCGTAGAACAAGTGTCTCGACCTGAAGACTCTCCCCTGCGCGCTCATTTGGAGCAAAGAGTATATGGGGACGAAGGAAGGAAGAGGCGACCTTAATGCCTTCAGGCTGTACTTGGACGAGATGAAAGCCTCGCAGGTATAACACAAAAACCCCAATGGTTAATCATGCATTCCAACTATTGCTTTAATGTTGTCGCTGATCAATTGTTCACATTGCCTGTTTGTTGCCATGTGCAGGTCGAGTGCGATCCCCAGAGAAGGACAGAGCCAGAGTCGGAGTACTTGGCCAGGAGCAAGGTCGTCACGGCGAGCAGAGTGTTGCTAGAGTCGGCATTCGGCTGGCAGTGGTACCTTGGCGACCGAGTGACACGACAGTCACTTCGTTTTGCTGAGTTCCAGGTGCCAGGGTCACTTCCACCCTGTGCTTCACACACTGGCGAGTACACGCGGGCTGAGTTGGAGGCGTTCACACTGCCTGATATTGACTTGACGCGCCACCTACGTCCCGAGCTAGACTACACCGCCTACCAGAGAGACCACTTGGCGAGGCCACTCAGGGTTCGAGCTTTCAGAGAGGTGCGAAGTCAGGTTCACGGAGATGCAAAGGAGAGGAGAGCTGCCACAGAGAGACAGAGAGGAGGTGAGGGCTGCGTGAGGCAGAGTCTGAGTGGTCCAGTGGTAGGTGGGCCACCTGAGTTGCCATGGAAGATAACAGTGGTGGACAAGCAGGGAAATCCAGCTGAGGTACACCTTGCACCTGCGAGGGTAGAGCCTGCACCAGTGACGGTCCCGATAAAACTTAACTTCCATTCTCGTATTTCAATGAACCTGCATTATTGTTGAACTGCCTGATAATCCCAAACTGCATGCAGGTGCCCGTCGAGTGGGTGAACGAAGCCGTTCATCGCATGCTTGCAATGAAGAACGTGATTAGAAGAGCGGCGAGTGGCATGCCACTGGAGTTGCACTACCCAGCACCGACCCCACCACCAGCTCAGCCAGTAGCCATTCAGAGGACTCAGGTATACATTTTAGAAAACGATACATTCTTGCTTTCGATACTTGTGATATGCACTTGCTTTCGATACATATATGCTTTGATAGCCTTTGATAACTAATAGAATGTACCTGTTTTCAACATTTGATATACAATACGCACAATGTATACTAATGCGTTAAATGAAATAACAATGCAGGCACAGGGAAGGGTGGCTTTCAGAAGGAAAAGCACACGAGACCCTCCTCAAAAGAAGGTGGCAGCAAGGACTCATGCACCTCCGGCTGCTACACAGCGGCAGACGAGGAGTACACGACAGGTGGCCGGAGATTTGCAGGCAGCCAAGGAGGCCGCTGCTCGCGCAGCTGAGCGATACCAAATGAAGGCACGCGAGAAACCATCTCAGGAGGAGAGGACTCAAAAGAGAACAAAGTTGATCCTGCCAGAGACCTCTGAGGAAGAGGAAGAGAGAGAAGAAGGGAGAGAAGAAAAGGGAGAAGAAGAAGAGGATGAGGAGCGCTCGTCCACCAGTAGCGGCTCTGACGACTCCGTTGACGATCTAGGGTACAAGAAAGACCCTAGGGAGGTAGAGGATGACGACGACGATTGGCTCACGGAGCGCTGAGGGCTACCATTGAGCCTCCTTTTACTTTCTGCACTTTTGATTTTTGCTTTTGGGCCTGCGTGCCCAAATAGATAGCTTGATAGAGGGCCGGCGTGCCCTAGCTGACTTTTGATAGCAGTTTTTGGGGCCTACGCGCCCTTTTGACTTATGGGTGAATGTGCCCTGGCTGACATGATGTCTTTTGATTGGCCGAAGTGCCGCACATACAGTATATCACCGTTCTGATATGGATATGCATGGTAGTTATAAAATTTGCATCTTCTGGTTTATTAAATCCTGTAATGGATAAGAGAAAACGAAAACAAACCGCTAATACCAAAACTTGCATTGACAACGTACTGAGACTGCGCACAGACACACACATATGTACAAGTATTACTAGCTCACAAAAGAATGGGAAACGTGTCCTAGGATACGACCAGGACACGGGGATACGAGGAATATAATGAAATTTTGGGCATTAATGGGCCAAAATTCAAAATACTTCAATTTAGATGAAACTGACACTTCTATAAGGTCAAATTTGCACAACATGACTTGTACAAATCGACGAAACTGAGAAAAACGTCCCGGAATAAGATTTAGACTGAAAAATGCTAAAAATGTCGCAAAAACGGACACAAGATGGCAAAAATGACTCGATTATGTCCCGGACTGAAATCGACACCTCCGTACAGTCACATTAGGTCCATATGACCTGCACGGCATGATAGAACTCAGCAAAAACCCTTAAAATGAAATTCGACCTCTCGAAACTTCGATTTGAACTTGAAACGAGCCGTCGAGAGTCCAAAATCTTCGTTAAGCGCAATATTTCAAATCCGATGCTTGGATACAGTCACATATGCTTATAATGACTTGCTGGAACCATCAAAAGTGGAAAAAAGCCCTTGGAACAAAAAATGGCCAAACGAGATCAGTAGCTGCTGTAAACTGTCCAATTGCAGACTGCACATGCGCGCGTCGAAGTGGGATGGACGTGCAAGACAAGCTCACACGCGTGTTGTAGCAGGACTAGTGCGCGAAGGTCAGCCTGTGCTAAGGTGCCTTTGTTTGACCAGATCATTCCTTTAAGGCACAAGAAGCCTTGTCATCTCCCTAAACGTCATGTAGACAGTTTTGAAGCTACAAGAGAGGGTGTCCTTGCATTGCAAGGTGTTTGGACACCTTGCATGGAGCTTATCCCTTGGCACGAGAACCGAGGTCGATATTTCCAAGAATTTGCCTATAAGAGGAGAGTGTTGGCATATTGTAAGCATACATCCCTCCCTCAAAGTACAAAACTCTTTCATCACTTGTAATGGAAAATCCTTTGGCTGCCTTACTCGATCCCTGGCTAACGAGGTTCGAAACCATTGATTGGGCGAGTCCCCAATCCCGAGGCCTGGCCTCAATCCGCGATCTCCGTTATGTGGGACCACGCCCTGAGCTTCTCAGAGCTACAATGGGTCACTGGGATCCAGTCATGCATGTCTTCCGATTTTACGACGACGAGATGTGTCCAACCGTGGAGGAATTTCAAGCATACCTCCGAGGTTTCACCAACTCTCATGTTCTTGCTATTCCTCCACTCCGAGAGAACATGGAGCACCTCCTACGGATGACGCTCAACATATCCGAAGAGCTGTCAGCAAGTATAGTTCAGGATGGCGAACTCAACATCGCTCGTCTCATTGAGTTGTACGGTCCGAAGGGAGTCTTGGAGGATTATGTTGAGCAGGCTCATAGACGCTTTGCACTTTCAATTTGCGCACTGGCCGCTTATATGCTGATTCTTGCTGACAGAAAGATTAGCCCTAGCCTAGTGAGCATTGCTTCACAGATGGGAGCCCGAAAGAATATTATGCCCATTGTCTTGGTGGAGACCCTCATGGGCTTGGATTTGGTCAGAAGCGGCCAAGCAGATTCATTCAGCAGATGCCCTCTCTTGCTCCAGGTAGGTTCTCACTCAACTCACCTTTTTCTTATTTGCGCACTTTCTCATTTTATCTCGACACTCGGGGAAGGATCGCTCTAAAACCTTACTTGTCTTTTCACTTAGGCTTTATCTGGCTCCTTACTTGTTTTTCCACTTATGCAGCTTTGGCTTTCAAATAAAATAGGCGTGCTCGAAGCACCGCAGGTGGGTTTTGATCACTTTCCCAGGCATTTGGTTGAGAGATCGATGTTGTACTCGGAACTGCTGGTCGGGGAGTGGCACGCCTTTCTGAACGACATGGACTCCGAAGACATCATCTGGAGATGTCCCTGGTTGAACCTTCCGGATATGATTGTCACCTCCACAGGGTTCGAAAGAGTGGTGATCGCTGGACTAGCGGGCTTCACTTTTTACATTCCTGGGCGCATACTCTGTCAACTTGGCATGAGCTAGGGAAACCAACGTTCCGAGACAGAAGACTTCGAGCCTCCTGATTTTGATGCTCGAAATTTGCATAACTATCGGTGCAGCTGGAATGACAGGGAGTTGGAGGGACCTCTTCCAGATTTCAAGACATGGCTGGAGAGTCGCTATATGAACTGGCTTCATGAAAAAGTCAAGGCAAGATCGGGGGGATATTACTGAATCCCAAGGAAACCCTGTTCGTATTGAGAATAAGCTCGAGAGCCGTTGGGTTGCTCGAGCATTTTGCTTTGCTTTTTGAATGCTTGCTTTGTAACGTCATATGGCCTTTATGCCTGGCATGTTTTATGAAATAATGACTTGAATAGCAGAAAGATTTGGGAATTCCTCTCCCGAGAGCTCGAAACCATCATTAAGCTCACGATTGCTGAACTAACACTTCGATACAGTCATAAATACCCATAATGACCTGCTGGAAGTGTTGAAGCTCAAAAACTGGCCTAGGACGAAAAGTGAAAAATCACCCCCCAAAAGGCAGTAGCCTATTTTTCTAGCAGGAAATAGCTGAACCAGCGTGCGTTGAGATGACACAAGCGCGCGTGTTCAACGCATGCGCGTGAGGATCCCACACCGGCGCGTGCTTGTCCAATCCAGTCACAGTTGCCAACTTTGACCCATCTTGAAATTGAAGTGCTGCATGCATGGTCACCACTCTTAGCTGCCCAGGACACCTCTGGGATATTTCACAGGTGTGCCTTTGTATTAAAGGGGTAGTGACACCTTGCCTTGATATTTCCCTTGGAAAAGGAGGGATATTTTCCATACTTTGGCTATAAAGGGCAATGTTCCTGTAAGTTTACGGTACACCTTCAGAAGCAAAAATCCACAATCACTCACAATGGCAAATCCCCTACCAACCTAATCGGCCCATGGCTAGAAGCATTTGTTGTCAGCGACTGGCTATCCTTTCGGTCCCACGGGCTGGCCGCTTTCTGCTTTCTTCGAAGCATAAGGCTTCACCCTGAAATCCTAAGGGCGGCCCTACGGTTCTGGGACCCAAACGTCCATGTGTTTAGATTTGGGGACAACGAGCTGTGTCCGACCGTGGAGGAATTCCAAGCATACCTCTAAGGTTTTGCCTTTAGTGTGATTGTAGTGCTGCCTTATAGAAAAAGCATGCCAAAGCTTTTGAAAACCTATCTCAACATCTCGGGAGGAGCAGCGGAAAATCTGCTGAGTGGCGGGCAAATCAACGGCATGCGCCTGATGGAGTGGTACGGGCCTGAAGGCAACACAGAAGATACCGCCATGCAGGCCCGGCGCCGATTTGCACTGGTAATCAGCGTGCTAGCTGCATATTTGTTGGTGTCTCCGGATGGACGGGTTAATCCTTCACTAGTGAGTGTCACTGCTCAAATGGGCACTAGAAGGAACGTGGTGCCATTGGTTCTTCCGGAAACACTCATGGGTATGGATTTTGGTTTCTGCCGGCCAAACAGATACATTTAGCGGTAGCCCACTCTTGCTGCAGGTAAACTCTCACTCAACTCACCTTTTTCCAGTTTTTCACACATTCTGCTTTTACCTTGACTCTCAGCTAAGGCTATATTGGAGCTCCTCACTTGTTTTTCCGCTCAAGTTTTATATGGCTCCTTACTTGTCTTTTCGCTCATGTAGCTGTGGCTATCAGACAAACTTGGACTGCTGACGGCTCCTGAGGCGAATTGGCCCCATTTGCCCGGCCAAATGCATCAGCGCGGGATGATTTACCCAGAGATGTCGACAAGTGAGTGGTACACATTCATGAACGAGATGTCACCAAATGAGATCGCCTGGAGGCACGAGGCGCTGAATATTCTGGACATGGCCACCAACTCTGCAAGTTTTGAGAGAATGGTGATTGCGGGGTTGGCCAGTTTCACCTTCTACATTCCAGGCCGTATCCTCCGCCAACTAGGCATGAGCCAAGGGCTACACCGAGCCGGGGTGGAGACTTTCCACCTTCCTGCATTCACTGCCCAAAACTTGATCGGATATGAGCACAACTGGGGCTTGAGGCCGCTTGGCGGAGCAGATCCAGATTTCAGCACGGAACTCAAGCATCGCTACAAAGCATGGCTAAGAAAAGAAATTGCAAGGAGGCAAACTATAGACCGACTCCCGACAAAACTCCACTGATCTAGAATAAACTGTGAGCCTGTTAAGGCCTCTAGCATTTTATTCTGTTTTTATGCTTAACTGTTTTAAAGAAGCAGCTCAACTTGTGTAATAGAAGTAGTAGTTCGCAATAAAATTGAAAGATTAAGAGTTCTCCCCTTTTGATTCAAATGTTGAACACCGCGCAACTTTGAACGTTGAAATGCACCCTGGAACAGGAAACCATGGATCAAGTTGATTGGTTGTGACCGAATCTCACGGAGTGATTGCCTACGTATCCCTTTTCAAGGAATCAGGTCGCACGTAGTTCAAGCTAAGGTTCACTCGAGTGTTTTTTACCTCTCCTTTTACGCTCTAAATTTTGCCTAGAACTTTCTTCACAGGTTTTCAGTCTAGCGAGCTTTGATTGATTGCCTATTTATTTTGGCCTAGACTGTCTCCTTAGGTTTTCAGTCTAGCAGGCCTGCTCTAATTTTTGCTAAGAACCGCCCACCCTTGTGGTTTTCGGCCCAATGAGCTTCTCTCAGGGATAGTAACGTTTGAGTTGATCCAGGTTAACCAGGGTGTTGAACTCGTTGCCGTCGAGATCAATGAGCTGAGCCGCTCCACCAGAAAGGATTGTCTTGATGATGTAAGGTCCCGAGCGCTTCGGACGGAACTTACCTCGAGGATCGAAAACAGGGGCCCGGATTTCTTAGTAACCATATCCCCTTCGATCAAGTCCTGAGACTTCACCTTCTTGTTGAACGCCCGAGCAATTCTTCGCTGATACCCCTAAATGACGGATTCCGTGAGTCCACATTCTATTATGACCCTCAATGACGATACCTCGAGCTCAATGGGAAGTATTGCTTCCATCCCGTAAACTAGGGAAAAGGGAGTTGCCCCTGTTGATGTTCGATACCCCCAAAGAGCTAGAGGTAGCTGCTCGTGCCAGTCCCTGGCGGACTCAGCGGTTTTCTTGATGATTGTCTCCACGTTCTTGTTAGCTGCTTCGACAGCCCCATTTGTCTGAGGGCGATAGACTGTTGAATGATGTACTTGAATCTTGAACTCATCGAAAAGTTCCAAAACCTTGCCTTTGAAATGAGTCACATTACCTGACATAAATGCCTGTGGGACACCGTATCGATAGATGATGTTTTTTCTGATGAACTGGGCAACTTGAACTGCAGTTAGGGTTTTGTAAGACCCAGCTTCTACCCACTTGGTGAAGTAATCTATCACCACTGAAATGAACCGATGGCCATTTGAAGCAGACGGTCTGATCATGCTGATAACATCGATGCCCCGGACTGAGAAAGGCCAAGGCGATGTCATGCCAAACAAATTGGATGGAGGAACATGCATAAGATTGGCGTGAATCTGGCACTTGTGACAGTGGCGTACGTAATCCACACACTGTGATTCCATAGTGGACCAGAAGTAACCCTGCCGCAGGATCTTCCTGGCAAGCATGACACCGCTCATGTGAGGACCACAGACTCCCTCATGAATCTCCTCCATTATCCTAGCGGCCTTAGCGCCATTAACACAGAGCTTGTGAATCCCACAATGAGATCTCCTGTAAAGCTTTCCTCCACAGATGATGTATTGGGTAGCCAACCTTCGCAACGCAGTTTGATCCTTTTTAGTTGCCTCAACCGGATACTCCCCACTCTCAATGAAGTTCCACATATCATGGTACCAGGGTAGGCCATCATCGACATCATCGACGGCGTTGACATACTAATAAGCAGGGAAGTTCCGCTGTTCAATCAAGATAGGGCGGAGCTTGACAACCAACGGAAGTTCGACCATGGAAGCCAAAGTTGCCAAAGCATCGACGAATTGATTCTTCAAACGGGGAATGTGAGTGAATGTCACCTTATTGAAGCGAGGAATGAGATCTTCCAAGTCTTGATGATAAGGTTTCAGTTTTTCTTCCCGAACTTTCCAATCCCCGTTGGCCTGAGATACAACAAGGTTAGAATCGCCAATGACCTTGAGCTTTTCAACACCAAGTGTAAGTGCAGCTTCCATGCCAACAATACAGGCCTCATACTCAGCTTGGTTGTTCGTGACATCAAAGTTCAGTTTGAACGAAAGCGGAATATAAGAGCCATCGGGCGTTATCAACAATACTCCGATCCCATATCCTTTCTGATTAGCTGCCCCATCAAAGTAGAGAATCCACACGTCCTCGACCATCATCAGCACCTCTTCATCTGGAAACACAAAGTCTGAGTCCTGCGGTCCATCAACAAGGTGATCTGTCAAAAATTCTGCGACCGCACGCCCATTGACGGATTTCTTTGTGACATATTCGAGATCAAATTCGGCTAGTAAGAGCAACTAACGTGCTATATTACCAGTAAGCGCAGGTTTCTCGAACAGATACTTGAGAGGATCCATTCGAGAAATCAACTTCACTGGGTAAGCCAGCATGTAGTGTCTCAGCTTTTTAGAAGCCCAAACAAGAGCCCAACATGTCTTTTCCAAGGCAGTGTATCGCTCTTCACATCTGACCATTTTCTTGCTTAGGTAGTAGATGGCCTTCTCAACCCCTTTGTCGCCCTCTTGAGCCAGCAAGCAACCCATAGATGAAGGATTCACAGACAAGTACAGTATTAAGGGCTTCCCAGGCACCGACAGCATTAGAACCGGAGGGTTCTGCAAATAGTTCTGAATAGACGTAAATGCCGCTTGACACTTGTCCGTCCATACAAACGGGGTGTCCTTCGTGAGTAGACGAAACATCGGCTCGCAAGTTAAGGTTAACTTGGCGATGAATTTGCTGATGAACTGAACCTTCCCCAAAAAGCTCCGTACTCCCTTTTCAGACTCCGGTGGCTTCATCTCAAGCACTGCCTTGATCTTCGACGGATCGACCTCAATTCCACGAGAAGTGATCATGAAACCAAGCATTTTGCCCGTTATGACCCCAAAGGTGCATTTCTGTGGATTGAGACGCATGCGAAACTTACGGAGCCTCTCAAAGAACTTCCTAAGCATGGGAATGTGACCTTCTCGAGTTTTAGACTTGGCGATCATGTCATCCACATAGACCTCAACCTCTTTGTGCATCATGTCATGCAAGATGGTCGTAGCAGCCCTCTGATAGGTAGGACCGGCATTCTTCAACCCAAACGGCATGACCAAGTAGCAATAAGTTCCCCACTCAGTGATAAACGTAGTTTTCTCATGGTCCTCAGGTGCCATAAGAATCTGATTGTAGCCCGAGAAGCCATCCATGAACGAGAGCAAAACATGCCCAACGGTATTATCCACAAGCACATCGATGTGTGGCAAGGGAAAATCGTCTTTGGGGCTTGCTTTGTTCAAGTCCCTGAAATCGACACATACTCGAATTTGTCCATTCTTTTTAGGAACAAGAACAATGTTGGCTACCCAAGTGGGGTACTGAGAGACCATGAGGAAACCAGCGTCGATCTGCTTGGTGACTTCTTCCTTGATCTTCTGCACCCAATCCGGCCTCATCTACCTTAGCTTCTGTTTCACAGGTTTAGCATCTGGCAACAAAGGGATCCGATGCTCCACTATCTCTGGGTCGATGCCTGGCATGTCTTGATGAGACCATGCGAAGACATCGCTGAACTTGGTGAGCAGCTCTTTGAAATCACGATGCTCCGTTGGTGAAAGCGTGGAGCCCACTTGAACCATCCGGGGATCATTCTCATCTTTTAAGTTTATAAAAACTACTTCTTCTTTTAATGGCTGAGTATGCCTTTCGTCTTCCCTTTCGATGAGGGCACGGATTTCCTTAGGAATGTCCCCGTCAAAATAAATCCCTTCATCGTTGGGGTCAACATAGTTTATATAGAGATCATTGAAGTAGTCAGAAGATGATTCTTTCATTTCACAAAACCCATCAGGGTTGCCAAGTACAACGGAATCAAACTCAAAGTAAAAGCTATGACGTGGAGGGCCGAAAGGCACAAACTTCGACTCAGAGCTAGACTTAGACGACTCCGACTCAGAGCTAGACTTAGACGACTCCACAGACTCCGTGTCAGACTCAGACTCAGACTCAGACTCAGACTCAGACGTGTCATCAATGCAAGTTAGGCGCGGTTTGAAGATGCAATTTTTAAGACTACCCTTGGCTTCCATGATGAGGGAGGTGGGATCCTCAAAGGCGTCGGGCCCAAGCATGTGCACTTCGGCTTACTCGGCCAAACCCACTTGGGAGAACTCACGGAACAGCAGCTCTAAGCTCCCCTGATCAAAAGATCCCAGCCAGTTAGTCTTGACCTTAACCTGGCTAAGCTTCCTCTTGAATTCCGCCCTTGCAGGCTCTTCATCGATGTCCGACCAAGTGTCATCAGTGAACACTTCAAAACCAGGTAGCAGCTCCCCGGTTTTTGGATCTATAAACGGTTCAGCCTGTCCTGTGTAAGCAACATTCCCCACCTCACGCACGAAGTAGCTATCGGGGTCACCATAGAGGGTTCGAGGTTTTTCCGTACATTTCCTTCTCTTGGCATCCTTGGCAGAGGCGATGTACCTCAAGCCAAAGCGGCCCTCACTAGAAGGAAAGGTAGGGAACTCCAGGACCCCTTGTTGGTGAATCCCTAGTCCCATGCCTGGCAGGTAGGACATCATCCTCATTATGTCCAAAGCAACAGAGCTTATAATGAAGTCCCCATCCATATTGATGGCCAAGACAGAGCCAGATGTGTCAAAAGCGAAACCCCCTAGGTCCACGTCTTCTTCGCCGTGCATGATCCCCAAAATAGGCGTTCCATCTTCCTTGAGTGGGCGAATTCCAGAATCCCCGGAGATAGTCAACGTGCCGGTAGGAAGTCCCAGCATGACTTTTTGGTAGAGAGTAGATGGCATAGCCATGATGTCGGATCTATGGAGCCATGGCATGCCCAGCAGCAGATTGAAGGTGGTGCACCCCAAGCACCTGCAAAACGCTGTGCTGGCGACGAAAACAGGGTTCTACAACCCTGTAGACCCCTTGATGATTATAAAATCCAGGTGGAAAAGGTGATAGGGATAGGTATTGACAGGTGCACATGTGTAAACCTACTCGCGCGCTGGTCAACAGTCAAAGCTTTGACCTTTGACCAACACCTGGCAAGTTGACTAACGTGCGCGGATTCCAAAGCAACGCATGTTCGTCAAACCTAGGGTTAGGGCTTTGACCTAGGGTTTTGGGGTTCAAAGGGGTTCCAATCACTCAAAGTTCAAACCTTCCCATTCTCAAGACTGTTTTTGATTTGATTCATCATTGGGGAAACAAGAAACCGAAAAACGAAGTAAATTAATTGGGAAACCCAGATTGGGGTGTCTACAGTTCTTATTGTTTCCCCTATTCGCAGACCTGCCCCTATCCTCTGTACTCAACGATGAACCCGAAGCAGTATCCTCACTCAATACCCTCCTCCGAGCCTCTTCGCCTAATATCAAACTAGCAACATCCTCCAGTTTTATTTTTTCAGACCAGGAAGAATTGCTTACTGCCACGACAAGTCCGTTCCAACTTTTTGGCTAACTTGATAGTAAAACAAGAGCTTTAATTTCATCATCGAAATTAATACCCATAGATTCTAGATGATTCGTGACCGTATTAAATTCATTGAGATGTTCAGCAACATTCGAATTTTCAGGCATCTTTAGGTTAAACAATTTTTCCATAAGATATATCTTATTCACTGCTGAAGGCTTTTCGTACGTCTTTTCTAGGGCTTTGAACAAATCTATTGTAGTATTTTCTTTGACAATATTTGACGCGACCGATGGCTCGAGGGTTAATCGCACAGTCCCCAAAGCTTTGCGATCCAAAATATCCCAATCTACTTGTTTTATGCTTTCTAGCTTAACGCCGCTGATCAGATGATATAGATCCTTCTGATACAAAATATCCTTCATCTGCATCTTCCAGAAAGCATAGTTCATACCATTGAACTTCTCGATCTTGACTTTGTCTTCTGCCATTGTGTGAAACCCTAGATCTCCTAACCCGTAGCTCTGATACTAGTTGTTAGGGATTCAAACGTCCAAACCCACAAGCAAACGCACACAATTGAAGAACAAACCAAGAACAGAAAACAATATAAAGCAAGAAAAGAACAAGACACAGAGATTACGTGGTTCCGACTTAAGCTGATTGCTTAATCATACGTTCACGGGGTGCTGGGGTGTTTCAGTATGATGTAAAATATGTCAGAGTTACAAAAAAAAGGAGACAGCCTTAGCTTTTCTTTTATATCATAAGTATACAATGGACCAAAACCCTAAAAAGGCTAACCCGTACGCATCTCGGTTTGCGCTTAGCTTAAATAGATTTCATCCCAACACTAATTTTGAGACTTTGAAGTTAATAACCGAGCAAACCCTCTAGTGGCTAGCCCCAAGGTTTTAAATGTTCGACCTCTATAGAATTTGAATATGCGACCTCACGGAGGACATAGACTTGTTGATTTCTTGTACTCATTTTAGTAATGTAGCAAGCCGAACATGACTATTCGCGTTGGCGCAGACCGAACCTGGACCAAGCCGCATCCAAACCTTATGCATGGCTTCCCTTCGTTATCGCCATCCCACTTGCCTCACGCTCAGCGTTAGCCAAGCCTGTGCTCGGCCACCTTCCTTAGCGAATATCTCTATCAGCGTATTCCCCCTCAAGGGGCGTACGTTGTGCTCGGCTTAGCCTGAGCTCGGCCACCCATGAAGCACAGCCACTGTTGATGCTCGGCCACCCGCGAGGCATGGCCGCGGCCGACGATCGGAGGCCTGCTGAGGCCTTTCCACGTGTCAAAGCGGTTACACCAGAAGATAATCATGAACACGCATGGGCGTGACAGCTCACCCCAAAAGCAGTTACCAGATCTATTCTATGATGTCACCGTAGCGTCACTTGGCTTGTGCCAAGCACGTGATCGTACTTGGAGGGCAAGCCAAAAGAAGTCTATAAATACCAGGTGATGGCAACCCTAAAAGGTACATGCTACTACACGCTCATATTGAATAACTCCAATCCCTTGCCTCTCTCTGCATATACTTATCCTCTCGCCGGAGGACTCTGCCGGGGGAATCCCTGGCCAGGTCTTAGTCGTGCGTTCACTGTGCAGGCTAGGGGAAGAAGGCTTGAAGACCATCTAACCACCAGAGGAGGAGCGAGGATCAAGGGCCACACAATTGGTGAACCCGACGTGAACCGCTTCTGATTCAAACGGCTCTCACTTCCTTCAAAACCCCCTTCCTCCTTCCTAAAACAACGACCAAACCGTTCAACATGGACGGAGATCAGGCGGATGTAGCCATCTAGGGGGCCAAAGACGCTAGTGGGAACGTCATCCCCACAACATCCCATGAGAGGCATATATTCATGTCCCTCGCCCCTAGATCCGGTCTTTCACCAGTCGCAGACGAGGTAACGACGGCCTACATCAGTTTGCTACAACGTCACGACGACGAACGCGATAACGAGTTGGCTGCATTAAGGGCGGAGGTGGCCCAGATGAAACAGCGTATGCATCAAGAAACCACACCCGCCACATCCAGATCCGGTGGAGGCGGGAGTAGACGAAGGCAGACGCCGCCATCGCCACCACCACCCCTACCACAAGAGCGTCTGCACGAGACAGGCCAGCGCGGATCCGTGAAGGACCGCCTTGGCTTTACCCCAGCGCATGGCGACGATAGGGAAATTATCCTCTATAAACAACCCACCGCATCTGGAACACATCGTTCTAGAAGTCATCACGAGCGTACAAGAACAAGGGACACCGAGTCGTTCACGAGCACATACTCGACTGGTCGTGCGGAATTCTCTCGCACGACGGCTTCGCACTATAGCCGAGATTTCGTACAGACCAGACGCCACATCTATGAGCGTCTCGGGGACATCCCACCTGAGAATTTGGATCCCGAACACCAAACATGACGGAAAGGAAAAGACGTATGCACCGAAGGCGCGGTTGACGACAACAAAACCCGCCGTAACAGAGAGAAATTCATCGACGGCCCACGCCGAACGATTACAGACTTAAGAGACAAACTTCGGCACAGGGACGCCGAGAAGACTTCAACGAAAGAGCCCAAAGGATGGGAGTCCAAAAGGACAAAAATAGACGAGCACGGCAAGCCGCCGCGCCTGGGTTTTGAGAGACAACTGAAGGACCTGGGCGTGTCTCCATTCACGTCCCACATCATCAACACGGCGCCCGAACCCACTTTCCATCTACCCAAATTCACAAAGTTTGATCCGGCAACTTGCGAGGCTTACACCCACTTAATCCACTTCCGACAGACCATTGAGCTCTACACCCTAAAGGATGAAGTAAAATGCAAAGCGTTCCCGTCCAGCCTCGGCTCCCTTGGACTCCAGTGGTTCAACAAACTGCCCGCTGGATCCATACGGAACCTAGCCGACCTCGAACGCGCTTTCAATACCCGCTTCATCACAAGCAACAAAACTGCCAAGGAGCCGGAGTCCTTATCCCAGATGAGGAAACTCCCATCCAAAACTCTCAGACAATACGCCGAGCGCTACTTGCAGCTGTTCAATGAGATCCCGGGGATCGACGAGTATTGGGCCGCACGTACCTTCAAAAATGGCTTGGAGACCGGCAGCAAGATCCTGGACGAGCTCGCCATCCGCCCACCCCACAGCATGGGAGAATTGATGCATGTCGTAGAGAGGTTTTGTGGTCTCGAGGAATTCTATGCGGATAGGGCGGCCCAGGGAATCCCAAGCTCAACCAACCCATTTTCCTCGACCGCACACCTGCTGTCAGCACCAATAGTAACCCAACAGTCGCAGCCCAAGAAGCAGGTGCACAACATCAAAGAAGGGAAAAAGCGTCCACCGAAAGTACACGACTATGTGGCCGAGACCACGTACTTCAAGGAGCCAATCTGGTCCTTCCTGAAAGAAATAATGCGACAACCATGGTTCGAGTGGCCGACAGGCAAGCTCGGCACCGACACTGGACAACCTGATCAGAATCCAAGGAAGAAGTGATCCTACCACAACGAACTCGGCCACTACACAACTGCATGTGCACCTTACAAAGCTCTCCTGGAAAGACTCGCAACTCAAGGACATCTCGATCAGTACATCGAACGAACGAAAACACCCGCCCGACAACCAACAGGCAATCCCAACCCCAATGAGCAGCGCCCGCTGATACATGTTATCCATGGACCAGTGACGAAGGCATCCGAAACCACACTCAAGGTCGACATCGATCGCCCCTCCACATCCAAGTAGATACTCTCAGTCGGTTGCGGATCCAAACGTCAACGCCCACAAGAAATACCCAAGTGGTCAATAACCTTTACCGAACGCGACCTTGAGCACGTTCAAACTCCACACTCGGACGCCCTCGTTGTCACCGTTCAAATCGGGGTCCACGACGTCAAGCGCGTCCTCATTGATCAAGGAAGCTCGGCAGAGGTCATGTACTACAACCTTTTCAAGAAATTTGATCTACCAGAGTCAGCCCTACAACCCACCGAAGTACCTCTCATCGGCTTCAACAGAGCACCTGTTTGGCCACTTTGCCGAATCTTTCTCCCAGTCGTTGTCGGCTTGAGAACTTTGACCGTCGAATTCATCGTCGTCAACGTGCCAAGCCCATACAACGCCATTCTTGGCCGAACCTGGCTCCACGGCATGCAAGCAATCGCTTCCACCTACCACCAGGTTGTCCGCTTCATTGGCATGAATGGGAGACAAGATGAGGTGATTGGTATGGTTGAATTGAGTTTCGGTTGGGTCTAGCTACAAAATCCACTTTTCTCTTTCTCAGTTTCTCTCTTTAGAACTCCATTGCTCAAAGCTCAAATTGCCCACGGTTTTCTCTCTTCTCTGACTCGGGCGAGTGTGGGGATGTGGTGTGTTCTTCGTTGGCAATGGGGAGGGGTATTTATAGGAAATTTTGGAGAGGTAGGATAAGATCGCATTAATGGAGGATGTGTTCTTTGGATTAAGAATGGACGGAGCAGGGCTAGGTTCGATGTTAGAGAGGAAGATGGATAAGAATAAATGTAAATTCGGATTTTGCGGGGTACGAAGAAATTTTCTAGTTTGCGTGGGGGATGAACATGGTTTCTTGGAGGGGAAGAAAGAGGGAGGGAGAGGGAGAGAGAGAGAGATGGAGAGCTGTGGGAGAGGGAGAGAGACAGCTGAGAGAGTGAGGGAGATGCATGCATGCCGTGTGCATGTATGCTTGGTGTAAAAAAAAAAATAAGGCTTTAAATAGTATGAATTCTATTAATAACATTATTGCTATTATTATTATTATTATTATTATTATTATAAAAATCAGGTCATTACAAAAATATCTAGTCGCCAAATGTTAATGGTGACTAAAATTTACTTTGGACGGCTAGATTGTTAATCGCCAAATGTGCTTTTCCATGTAGTGCTCACTACACCACCCTTCAACCGCCAAGCATCGCTTCCCATCTTAAAGTCGTCGAAACCCAAATGTACCCTAAACAACGCAGAAGCGCCGAACCACAAAACACAATCCCAACAAACAATTTTTTCTTGGCGAATAAACCGCTATCCGGATCGCGCCACAAGCGGTGGATAGCAAGATCAATTATCAAACAACTAGTGCGTGTGTGTGCATGCATGGAACGAAAAAACCAATAACGACAACTAAAACTGCTGGCGGGATTGCGCCCATTTTTACGACAACCGACACAAATTGGTCAGCCATAGCTAGAACCCCAGAGCCAAAAAAAAAAATGGAGATTCATATATGTAATTAGTAAGGGCAATCAAATTGTGCATTTTCTTACTCTCTTTTTTGTTCGGGAGCCAGATTGTGAGAATGAATTCTCTTACAAGACATTATGAAAACTACACTTTAGAAGCGCAATCTGAGAATCAGCTGTAGAGGAGCTTTCTATTCTCATTTTGGATTATTTTTCCAAATTCACAATCTATTTTAAGCATTATTCTCAAATATTCATTCATAATCTATTCTGAGTATTATCTCCCAAATACTCTACCAGATTCATAATCCATTCTTGCCACAATCCAAAACCAATAACTCACAATCCAAAATGCAAAAATAATTAGGCTTCCAAACGATTCCTTAATTAGTGACATCATGGATGGAGAGTTAATTAGGATCTCCAAACAGGATGACTATTTAATTATTCTTTTCTTTTTTTTCCGTAAAACACAACAACGTGGTGGATGCAAAATCTTAACAAACTTAACTACCCAAAAGAATCTATGGACTTTTTTGTTTGTTTCGATTTCTGTTCCTTATTTCTTGCTATGATTTTAATCGATATGAGAGGACAAGCCTCGAGATCAGTATTTGACTTTTTTTATACTGCAGGTTGAAAAGTCTCAATAAGCAAATTAATGGAGCCCAAAGATGGGTACACACAAAGTACACTTTAGGCTCCGTTCCAAAAATCTTCTTAAAAAATAAGCATCTTATTTCACATTTTCAAACTCAAAAATAATGTAAATGAAAAATAATTTTTCAATTTTTTTGCACCGTATTAAAGATCTCAATGAGCTCTATCAAACAAGATCTATAGTGGTAGGAAAATTATTTACGTATGCACATAATTTTTGAGCTTGAAATTGCCTTCTTAAAAAATAAGTACTTATTATTGGTTCTGGAACACAGCCTAAATTGCATGAGATTCATTTCCGGGTCTCATACTACTTATCATTGCCGTTTAATATGCTAAGATCATCATTTTAGGGTCGCTGTAAAAAATCAACTCATTTGAATATTAGTACGGGTTTGATTGATTCACCCCAAATATAGGGTCGAAAATCGATCAAAGTCCTTATCGATATCCATATGAACTAATTTTGTAATAAACTCTTTAAAATAGTTTTTAAACAAATTAAACGGCTCTAATCATTTATTTTGTGTGAGACCTTGAGCTGAATTCCACACAATCAAGTGTACATTTCGTGTGCACCAAATGACGTACCTGTAGGTTTTTGGGAAAATTAATGAAGTGGCTGTAATTTGTGGGTAGGAAATTTATGGGGGTGGATGGGCAAGTGGATGATTGAGGGTAGACTTGATGGACTTCTTCATGTGCTAGTCAACATCGATCCGTGTTTTTGTCAACATCACATGACGTCTAAAGCTTTACAAACGTCAACAATCCCACCACCGTTGGAAGTCCCCGTCAATTAACGTCAAGGAGAGCTGGGTTAGCCTCATGATCTTGACATGAGACTTTGAAATTTATGCCTACTTAAGATTTTATATTCAATTTTTTTTGCTAACAATTATTGAGATCACTTCATTTACAAGCATAAACATGTGAAAAGAGGAAAATTGGGGAGCCTGCTGGTGTGCTGGCCATCCAAATGGCATAGTTTTGGCACAAATGACCAACTACCAACATGCCTCCCTAATGCCTCGTTTGGCACCCAGCCCTCTTTCCATTTTAGACTAATGAGATGATTTATTTATTTTTGGGGATCCATTTTGGGTCCCACAAAAATACTTCACACCGTTCGTTATTCTTAAAATATATTTTTACGCATTCCGGCAAAAAATTAGTTTAGTACAATATCAGTAAGAGCTTTTTCAGATCGAATTCGTAAAGTTAAACACTCGATTTCAAATTACTAATTGACTGATTTGAGGGGCTCAACAACAACAACAGAAGAACCCATTGATTTGTGGGGCTCATTGATTTAAAATAATTCAAACCGCTCAATATACTTAAAATGTTTTTTAATGGGTTCTTGCAAAAATTAAACTTAATTTGATATCAGTAAAGGCTTTTTTCTGAATTCATAGGGCGAAACACTCAATTTCAAATCAATGGTTTTGTTGATTTTTTGTGGGCCCATTTCGGGTATCACAAAAATAATTTTGCCCTACGAATTCTGAAAAAGCCCTTATCGATATCAAGTTGAGCTAATTTTTTTTGCAGTAAAACATACAAAAATAACGAGCGGTCTGAATTATTTTTGTGGGACTCGAAATGGACCCAAAAGAAATAAATAAATCATTACTCTAAAACGAAAAGAGGGTTGGCTGCCAAACGAGGCATTAGGGAGGCATGTTGGTAGTTGATCATTTGTGCCAAAACTACGTCGTTTGGATGGCGAGCACACATGTTGCCCAGAGTGGGCCAGCAGGCTTCCCAACTCCCCTACTGAGCTTTGAAGCCTGGTCAAATAGGTGGTTGTTCATTAATACCACCGCAAACCGACGTAGTGAGGCCCATTAGGAAATTTGGGTTTTTTTTTTTTTGAAAGGTCAGGAAATTTGGGTTGGTATTCCAGTTGGTGGGCAAAATGTAGGAAATTTAGGGCTACCAACATGCACCAGCTTTAATATAGGTTGGGAGGATAAATTGGCCCACCAACTTCAACCTATAATCATACTCCCCAAGTATATTCAATAAAAAAAATGTTTTAAACCCTGTACAATCTACAAGTTTTTACCGCTCATGATTATTTTTTATTCAAGATATCCAGATTAATTTATGTGAATTTTTTTTATACTAGTATGTAATAGTGAGAGGTGTCAACTTCAAGGGGTTGGTTCAAAATAGAATAACCCTGAGTTAAGGTCTTTTTTTCTTATAGGCAAAATATTTATTAAGAAAATTTGACAAATGGTACATCAAGTTGAGGGAGAGAGGATGGAAATTCAACCAATAGTTGGATAAAAAAAAAAGAAACACCTAGTGTGCTGAGACCCAAACTAGGGATGGCATTCGGGGCGGATATTGGCATATCCGTACCTGATCTCTGAAACTGAAAGCCGAACCAAATCCGCACCTACCCGAACAGGGAGGGGAGGACTGAACCGTAACCAAACCAAACGGGGTTCGGGTAATCCCCGAACAGAATGGGTAACCGAATACTACAAGAGAGAGAGAGAGAGAGAGAGAGAGAGAGAGCGCAGATCTAGAAACTGATTTCTATAAACTAATCGAGCAACACAAACACCACCTTCGATTCAATGAACGTCTATTAGATTGCAAAATGGAACAAAACTGGAACCTTGTAGTCTTGTTGCAATGGACCTCGGTTCTTGCGCTCGGTCTGAGAGACGATGATCGACGAGACAACATCAGCTCAGCTCCTTCTTTACCTCTTCAAAGTGATGATGATGGAGGCGAGAGGAATGCCTGGAGTGAGGCTGATCGACGGCGACTCAGCGAGAGGGGCAGGGGCGAACCCACCATAGGGCACGTGGGGTCACGTGCCCCCACGCCTTTTTTTTTAAAAAAAATTTCCCGATTTTGTGTGTGTGTGTGTGTGTATATATATATATATATATATATATATATATATATATATATAATATATGCGAACTTATGCAATAAGTTGAAGTTGGTGCAATGGTACGCAACCTCCGTTAAGGAACTAGTGGCGAGAATTCGACTCCCCTTCCCTGCACTCCAAAGGTTTTTTTATTGTATTTTTTTTCGGCCAAAATCCGCTAAAACTCTTAGTTACTGTTTTTTTTTTTCCAAAATCCACTAAAACTCTTTCACAACCAAGGTTTCCCCTACTCCCCAACATCTTCAATTATTTGTGTAGTACTTAATATGAATCCGCACATTGTATTTGTACATTTTTGATCTCCGAAACTTGTACTTGTAGAGTTAATAATAGGAAAATAGATTATGAACATGTGATAATTTTGTTTTAACACATATAGTTGAGGTGCGCAAATTTGCCCAAGTAGCTTGTTATTAAAATGCGTATATACTTTTAAATTATTACATTATCATGAATGTTAAAATTATTTTGGTGTGAATGTGTTTAACTGTAACTTACATATTACAGCGTTACAAAAAAAATTGGTGCCCCCGCTATGTCAAATTCTTGGGTCCACCACTGGAGAGGGGTGTGGATGATCGTCGACAAGAGGGGTAAGGATGATCGGTTGGGATCTTAGGAGTTAGGATCGACGTGATTCTGAGAGAGGTGATGATGTTTGGATTTTGGCGTTCCGATTCCGAACCCTAATCGCCCACCTTTAAATATATAAAGGGTTATCACACTCCAGGTCCCTAGACCTTAACACATGCAACAAGTTCGTCCCTAAAATATTTGAAAGTTTGCACTTTGACCCCTGGTCTATTTTTATTGGAGTAATATATATATATATATATATGTGTGTGTGTGTGTGTGTGTGTGTGTACAGTCTGTCTCCCATGAGGGGGTCCTCATTTTAGTTAAAATGCGGACCCCCTTTTTCCGATTGAATTTCAATGATCTGAGCCACTCAATATGTTCAGAATGTAATTTTAAGGGTACCCACGAGAAATCGGCAAAAAAAAATGACCGGAAAGGGTTTCATCTGAACAATTCCAAACAATTTTTTATTGAACGATTCAAATAAAAATTGCTCAAATCAAGCCCTTACCGGTCATTTTTTTTTTGATGATTTCTCGCAAGTATCCTTAAAATCACGTTTTGATCATATTGAGCGCCTCGGATCATTGAAATTCGATCAGGAAATGGAGAAATGAGGAGATCCACATTTTAACTAAAATGAAAACTTTCTCACGGGAGACGAACTGTATATGTGTGTATTTATATAAATAAATATATATTATGATTTCGGTTCGGTTCGAGGATCTACTAAACCATACCCGCACCGATACCCGCTTGGTTATCCAAGATCTCAATCATACCCATACCCATGGGGAATTTTATTATTATTATTTTTTGTTTTTTGTTTTTTGTTTTGGGGTAAATTAGCTTGAAATTAAAAAAGGTTAACCGAATGTACAGCCTACAAGGGGCATACCACAGGAGGAAAAGAAAAGGAAAAAAAAAAAACAATGACAAAAATGCGGTAAACCATGCACAACTCGCATGGAGAGTTAGATAAAGTAAATACATGAAGATGCCATGTGTACGGTAAGTAAAGTAAATAGAGCTAAATGAAATAGAGCTACCACTTGGCACAACCCGCCAGGCTAGGAAATAAGGTAAGTAAAGTAAATAGTCGAGGTCAGAGATGACCACATGATAACCAACACTGAGGAGAAGCCACCGAGTAAGACGGCTACAAAGCAGTTGATCGGCTACTACAGAGGAACAAGGCATCAAGAGGCTCGAACCAGAGATGACGGCATCCGACAAGGCTACTGCTGCTGCTCAGTACCCTGCTCACCACGCCCAATCCTTCCGGCCTACTACTCCCTCATCCAAGCCTAAGGCTCGCCAAAACCTCCTGCTGAACCCAACTACCTAATAACCTCCTCCTCCAAAGATGGGCTAAGATAACCAAGAACCTGATACTTCTAACAAGCCCAAAGCAAGCATACTACCCACTCATCAGAGGTCAACTACTACAGAGGGACAGGAACCGAGAAGAGACTCGCACTGGAGATGACGACATCCGACAAGGCTACTGCTGCTGCTCAGTACCCTGCACACCACGCCCATTCCATCCAGACTACTACTCCCTCAACCCAAACCCCTAGGCTCGCTAACAACTAAAAGAGGAACAGAACAGAATCCACAAAAGTGGCCCCCCTAACCGCCGGTGGACCAAACTGCTCCTTTCGAGCAGTGAAAACCACTAATCTAATAAAAAACAGTCTGCGAAGCTACCCCTTTCGATCAGTGAACGACCACCAATCTAATCAATGACAGCCCAGGCAGCTACCTCGCTCAATCAGAACCCATCCAACGATCTAATCAGCAGCAGCTGCAGCTGCTGCTACTGCGATGCTACCCCTTTCAATCAGAACAGACCCTAATCTAATCAACGATAGCCACGACCACACTAAACTACGCACAACCTCCAGGCTAAAAAAGTACAGGATCTAGGGATATAAAGGCTCGACCAAGAGCCCGACCCCCGATTTCAGTCCAACAGATGACCGCCTATCGGGGTTCGCAGATACTAATAGTAAACTGGCCTAAATGTCCAACAACAAGTATTGATTAGATTGGTGGACTGCTACCAGCCAACCCGTGAGCAATTTTTGAGCTCGACAGCTCAATTTAACAATGGCTACCCAGAATCCAGGTCTGCTAAGGTATGACCAGCAATTAAGGCGAGTACAAACATGATTTACACAATAATCCAGCATAACTCCAACCTAAATTGAACCTGAAAACGGCCAAGACAGATTTTGGCAAATGAATAAAGCCACTCAATTCCATGGCAGTAAGGGTTTCTGATTCCAGATGAGCTCTTTGAGCAATAAGCCCTTGAATAACATGTCTGAAAGGTAGAGAACAAGGAAAAGCCTAGGCTAACACCCATTTCAGTTGAGACCCATTATCCAGATCCAATCAAGTCGACTGGAACATGTTCCAACCAGCATCACAAATGAGCTGAATCCGAATCACAATAGATCCCTTGGTCGATGACCCAAATTAAGTAGATCGAAGACAAACCGAATTTGAAAACATAATCTCACATCGTGAGCAATCTGAGCTGCGATTACCTCAGGTGTAGCTCCAATTGCCAGACTTCTATACGGCCCATCGGCTCGATGTAGCGGCATGAACAGATCGGAGTGTGGAAGATGAAACGCATGTGTGAAGTAGAAATCAAAAGATTTACTACCTGTTGTGGAAATCGGTTCATACCCGTGGATTCCAGCTCTGGATTTTGGATCCTCCTCTCTTCGCCCCAACTGAATAGTAGACGAACAAAATACCAGACCCTAATCTCCGTCTGGATCTGAAACAGAATTAAACGGAAAATACCTCCAATATTGAACGAAGATTCAATCGCCTTGAACCCCTCTGAAAATATGGAGATCGGATGGTAGTGAAGATGGAAGTGGAAAAATTTGAATCAGGAGCTGAAAGTTGAATCCCGGATGGTACACCACTGTATCAGTCCAAGGTGAGGACCAGGTCCACCGACTGGAATTTGTTCCAGAAGTTTGAGAGTGTTGATACATCTGAACCAGGATTGAATTACCTCTGGATCAGTCCGGATTTGATAAATCTGGAAGGAGGAGTGCATTCTCTCTCTATTTCTAGAGAGAGAAGCTCTCAACAGCCTTGCACCGTTGTACTGTGAAGTGAGTTACTATTGGGGAATTTTTCGATTATGGGTCGGGAAAAATTTTCGGTTACGGTTCGGGTACCCATCGGTTCGGTTCATTTTGCCATCCCTAACCCAAACACCTTTGGGGCGAAGCCCGAGAACACTTTAAGGGCCTCAACACGCCTAGATAAAACATATACAACACAAAACACCTAAATGGCCTAAAAAGCCCACATATGCAAATTCACCTCAAACCCATAAAGGTGAGACCCATAGAAAACATAGGCCAAAGCCCAACCCTATAAGCCCAAACCCAGCCCGAAACCTACAGGCCACCACCACTACCCTACCATTACGCCGGCCACCGCTCTAGCAGGCACCACCTCCACAAGCTATCAAACAACCAACCCAATCAGCCACGAAAATTTGACCTCCAAACTCCGCCGACGAGCCCCATACGCAATGAGTTAAGTAACCATGACTGTGGGAAGGGATGAATGAAAAGACTTCAGAGCAATTGAACATATTTCTCCTAGCGCTTACGCTGCCCTACCCTGCCACTTCAATTGTAGAATTGGTTTTATTATATCTAAAGGGGAGTGATTTTGGCACTCCCCAAATTAATATTTGAGGAGTGTCAAAATCACTCTCCATCTCAAAATTGCCAGGAAAAAACTACTATGATAGTACCAATTCATAGTGGATCAAAAAAAAAAAAAAATTAGTACCAATTCATAATTGTGGGCCCAACAAAGTGTCCACTAGACAATTTGAGGCATTCATTTTTGTAGGGTTTCTGCACCCTCATGACAAAAAATCAAATTGGTCGAAAAAGTTTGATCAAGCAATGTTATCATATATTTCTTGAAGGACGGAAAATAAAATATGAGAATAATCGTTTATTTTTTTAAGGAAAACCGATATGGTGTGATCATGTGCATTCAAAAAACAAAAGAATGTTTTATTTTTTTTCATGAATGACCTATACATGGATTAATAAAATGATTGGCTGAAACCGTCAAAGTGGTTCGGACTATACTTGAACTGAAAAAAGAAGTACACCGAACTAATTAAACAAAGCCTAATCTTCCAAACGATTGGGGTTGATCCATTTTTTCTATTGAGTTCTGTCGAGGGAGCGTATGTGATATTCAAAGCACCTCAATCTTTTCGAACGATCACATTTGATGTCAATTTTGGTCTACCATCTCTTTAGTGTTACTTTCAACCGTAAGCACACATGATAGAAGAAATTGAGTTAAATTGCTTGGGCCATTTCTGTATTTTCCTAGCTCTAAAAAGAGGGCATTGTCCACTGGATAAATATCAGGGACCCAAAGTTCAAGCACACTGAAGAGTGAAGACCCAACTCACGGGGCTTTGGGAAAATGACGGTGCAGGATGTATTTTGATAATTAATATTCGTCAAGGACATGCTGAAAATGTCATTGGCGGATATTAATTATCAAAACACGTACTTGGCCGTCATTTTCCCTTCTTTTTTTTTTTGGGTACTTCGGAAATTTCACTCTATTCAATTATTGGCCCCATTGTTCCTAAATTTAAGTATTTTTGGTTTTAGAATTTTTGTTCGTCACTTAATTTTTGTTAAATTCACAATATTTGTTTTAGATTACTCATTTGTCTCGACTAGAGGAGTCTAAAAAGTAAAAAATTGACCAAGAGCAAATTGTTTTTTACTGAAGACGAGTAAATACCAAACAGTTGGTATTTTCGTCGTTTTATATGAACTTTTTCAATTTCGGTCCATATATTTTCACTTTGCTGATTCCTTTAATTGAGACAAATGGATTCCAAAGATTACGTCGAAAAACTAAACAAAAATATACGAAAAGCAAAAAATGATAGAGCAAAAATTAAGGGAGAATCAAGAATGGGGTAGTGATATGTTTTTTTTTGGTCAATCGGCAAGTTTTATTAATTACGAATCAAACGACAAGTCCGAAGAAGCCTCCAATTGTCCGAAGAAGCCTCCAATTGAGCCCAGATAGGAAAATCCCCAATCCAAGTTAGTGAAGCATCAAAAGATAGGACATACTTGGCTACAAAGTGAGCCACCCTATTACAAGAACAAGGAATAAAATTGAAGTTACAAGAATGAAAGCTAGCTAGAGCTAAAGTGTCGCGAACCACCACTTCCAAGTTGGCACTGATTGAACATCTCCCTTGCAGCATACGAAAAATCTTTTGAGCGTCACCCTCTAGAATAACATTGTCACTTCCATGATTCAATAGACTAGTCATTGCCATGCATACTCCCTTACCTTCCTGTTCCCCACTTTTCCGCCGCGTAGGCGTGAGCGGAAAATCAATGGCGTGTGCGGTATGAGCGCGGGCGTGCCAGGACTTGTTGTCGTCCAACGTATGAAAGGCGTGAGCGCCTCGATCTGACTTCGTATGTAATGCGACTGCGTGTGACCCAAAGGGTGAGGCCACAAAGAGGTTCGTGATTTGCCACAACGAAGTGGACTTAGAATTTCCCAACCGTGTGAGAAAAAGAAGAGGATATCGTAGAATTACTTTACTATATCATAATAATAAAGTAAGGGGCGAATAGAGATATGAATAACTTTATTATGTTTCGTAATAATAAAGTTGGGATACAAGAGAGACGAAGCTCGAATTACTTGGTGAAGTAATTGAGTAAAAGGTGAGAAAATAGAGATAATTGCTTCGCTGGAAAGACTTTGGTTTTTTAAGCGTTGAGCTTGATTGGTGTTGGACCCTTTTTTCTTCTTTAGTTCTTCTATTTATAAGCCAAGCAGCCTCCACGGTTTTGCATGTAAGGGTGTTTGCTGGCTCCTCCTTGTGACGCTATGTGTCCCATGATTGAGCTTTTCCCTCCAAAGCAACGGTTATTGGAAGTTGGCAGAATATGGCACATGTTATTCTTCAATCATGGGCAGTTACTTGAGATAATGGGTTCCCTCCACTACTTGCTTCCGTGGAACTAAAAGGACATGGGTTATTTGACTGGGTCAAATAGCCATGTGGCAAAATCCCCCATTAACTCACTCCATTTTTTATGAGATGATTCCAGAAGGCTTAGTCAACATAACAATGGGCCTATTAAAAATAAGAGGCCTTGCTCCCATCACATAAACCGAGTGGGCCTAACCGATATGGCCCAAAACTCATGACTTGAAATTATACCCAGATTGGGCTAAAATTAACCGGGCCCAATAAACATTGGTTTGGCCCATTAATTTTAATCCAATAACTTTTCACTTCAAGGCCCAATTTAATTGAATTTCAATTAAATAGCCGCTCAACGCTAGTCCAGGACTGGGTGCCAAAAACGGGTGTAAACACTTCCACAAATTCTGTCGAGTGTGTTCCCGAGATAGGAATGGACTCCATGCGCAAAATATTCCCCAGGTGATCATGAACTACAAAGCCCACTTCGCCTCTACCGGTTTCCTTCACAAAGGCACCATCAACATTAATTTTCAGCGTCTCAGGAGGTGGTCTCTTCCAGGCCAGTACATTCTCCTCTTGACTTCTCCTCACCCTGCTCCTTTCCTCGTCAACCGCTTGGCTGTATTCAGAAAAACCCGCCATGGCTTTAGCAATAATCCTCTCTTCCCCTTGCCGTGTGTAGGCGCGGTCAAGATTATTGACATGTCATCAGAGAAGACTTTTGACCAACCA
The DNA here is from genome assembly GCA_018127125.1 of Rhododendron griersonianum. Classification (NCBI taxonomy): domain Eukaryota; kingdom Viridiplantae; phylum Streptophyta; class Magnoliopsida; order Ericales; family Ericaceae; genus Rhododendron; species Rhododendron griersonianum. Next base: position 37,034,504 of record CM030788.1, on the reverse strand, counting down.
ATTGGCCGTGGACACGTGGCAATTAGGTCCACGCGGAAAGACAATCTTAGTCAAAACACTATTATGAGAAGACGTTTGACTGACCAATGGAAGGGAAGCACGTGTGGCCCATAAGATCGATGCCCGCGGAAATAACCCGCGGAAGGGAAGACCTCGCGGGACCCCTGCGGGCCCCGCGGGGGGAGAGCTAAAAGCGTACCGGGGTTGGTACAGAAAACTACAGAAAGACCCCGGGATCCTATTCGGGCCTAAAAGGCAGGCCCGGAAGGGACCCCGAGGGAGGCAAACGATCGCCGCGGGTCGCGACCTTGCTCTTGCGGGAATTGGGGAAGCTCTTGTGGCTTGGTGGCTTGGGATGGAGGTAGCGTCGCGGAAGCGCGAATCCCCCCGCGGAAAATCCTCCGCGGGAGGACGAGTCTTTCGCGACCTGGAGGTACGGGAGGGACACGTGTTGGGATTTTATAGGAGCGCCGCTCTGGGCCTGACCTAGGCCCAGGTGCCCTATAAATACCCCTGACATTCCTAATGATTGCCAGAGGCTGACTTTTCTGGAAAAAGAGAGAGAGAGAGAGAGCACTGATTCTGAGGAAGGAGAACATTCTTCCCCGAAGAGAAGGTGACCTCACTCATTTGATTCCAGAAAAGGCAGACGTCATCCCCCCCGCGGAGAACAAAGGAGACACGTTGCCTTTGCCCTTTCCGTACCTCTTGCTCCGTCCCTCACCCCACGAGTTCATTCCTCTTTTCCCCTCGGTACTAATTATCAGCCAATCGCACCTCTCCAGCTCACTTTTCTACACGTAAGCAGCCCCAAAGGAACCCGCTTCACCCACATTTAGGCGACTCTGCTGGGGAGGTGTCTTTTGGTTTATGGTTAGTATCCGTTCCACAGAATACATCGAACGGCCACTATCATGCCGTAAAGCAATGACGGCACAACACGATGGCGCGCCAGTTATCGAGGAAGTCGAAGAAACCAACAGGGCGGGCACGGCAGCGCAGACGCTGCGGTCTCTCCAGGACGGCCAGCGGCAGTTCCTCGAGACGCAGCGACAGCTGCTCCCGGCCTTTACTGGTCTCACTGAGCTCATCTCAGCGGCGCTCCCAAAGGCCGCGGTCGGTCAAAACGACGAACCACCACAAAACCAGGCAGGGGGCAGCACTAGCCAAACGGTGCAGCCCCAGGTTCCCCCAACGGTGCCTCCCCATTTGCGCCATGTGCTTGTAGGAGGCATCGCGGGAAATCACGCTGGAGACCGCTGCTTCGTTCTCGATATATATCCAAAGAGATCACCCCAAGCGTAGGGTATAAACCTCCAATTGAAGCATAATAAATCCGGAAGTTCGGGATCGTACCCAAGGGATAAATAATACGACTTGATGGATTGTAGATGCAAGTATGGTTTCCGGCTTTTAGTCAGCCAACTTGGTTTTTCGTATGCGGTGGAAAGTAAAAAGGCTAAATTAAACGAGAATAAACTAGATAAAAAGAAGGTTAGGTCTAGGAATCACTAGCGCCCACGACTCAAGCAAAACCACATTTTTCACCCCAATACACGGTTTAACCCGGAAGATAAGATAGTTCGAAAATTAAGCTAGCTATAGAATTTATTTAGCAAACACCTCGAGCGTCAGAGCTCCAAGCATCATGTGTGGTAAGTAGGCGAAACTCTTACCTACACATGATCAAGGAGGTTAACACCTCGGTAATTTGACAAACAAATCCAAGCCCCACATCAATTTCCAAAACAAAGTTGCAAACTTTTTGGTGAAAAATGCAATTTTTACTCAAGCCATGGGGTGCTAATCACCCCATGACCCAACCTTATGAAACTACTCACACATATCTATGAAGATAAGAGCAAGCAAAAATCTACTTAGCATAAGTGTAAACACAAGCCTAAGAGAAAATTAGATAGAAAGATAGATCGGGAGAAAATGAACAACTTTAATAAAGGCGAGAGTATCAAAAGTTAACGAATAAGAGCAGAAAATAAAAAAGTAAGAGCTGAAAATGAAGAACACTCAAGAACACGAAGAACAATTTGAAATCTAAGTCTAGATCTAAAAATGCGTTCAAATCTACTTTTCTACGTGTTTGTAAAAAAAAGCTCTTTGTACAAGTGACATCACGGGTATTTATAACCCCCAAGTGCGCGCACGGAATATTCCTCAAAAGATCCAAAAATTCCCTCGTAAGCTCTCTGTACTGATGTCTCCATTCTTTCCCATCGATGTCGAGTGGCTTAGCGGCTGACAGGAGATAAGAGCTTGGTACCGATGTCTCCATTCTTTCCCATCGGTGCCGAAGTGCTTATCTTCAGAACTTGGACTTGCTTGGCTGCCTGCTCATGCCTTGGCCATTGCTCGGGCCACGCTTGGTAACGGGCCACGCCTTGCTCATGCCTTGCCTTGCCTTGGCCAGGCAGCCTGCCTTGCTTTGGTTTGCCCGAGCCATCGGGCCGCGCCTGCCTTGACTGCTTTGCAACGGGCCATGCCTTGGCATTGGGTCGTCTTTGGCTCTTAAAACCCCTTTATTTGGTGATTTACCTACAAAACAAGACTAGCAACTCTACAAGCAAAAGCAATTAAAAGCAACTAATTAGGCGATAAAATAAACTAAAACTAACTACTAGCGCACCCTTTATTACATTCTCGGGTGCTTATCACACCCCCCAACTTAAGGTTTGCTAGTCCCTAGCAAATAAAACACGAAAACTTGAAAACTAAAAACTTTGCAATTCATCCGCTTCCACAACTTAGAACATGCTCAACATTGTAAACCAACAAGAGTTTAAACAATCCGACTTTTTATTTCATTTCTACAACTCACAGTTTCAGTTTCCAACTAAACAAGCTAAGTATCAAGAAATTCTAAGAGCAAGCTAAAAAGGTTCATGTCCTCGAACAATGGGAGGATACGGGACACAAAACCTTGCGATTTCAGACTAAACCATATCCACCGAAGAGTGCTGGATAAACAGGCAATAGTGAAACAAGAAATACTATGCCTCAAACAACTACAACACTTTATTCAACAGAATTAACAAACTTAACAGATGATTATTGGATAACGAAAGGGAAGCAAGCTATACAACTAATCATGCAAATATCAGACAGTCAATCATAAAGGAATCCAAGCGCGCAAAAAATCAACTAAGGACTTTTCAAGCTTTTAATGACCTTGGTTACCAAGAAAGGGTTAGCAAGAATGGGCGACGGTCTATACTAGCATGGTTAATCTACCCGAATGACCGCCGCCAACACAAAAAGAACCAAGTCAAGGGCCACACCGGCCAAACCAATATCAACCAATCACTAGCTACTGATGTGCAAAACTAACTTCAAAATAAAAATGCAAAAGACAAAATAAAAGGATAGAGTGGTCGGCATGTCAACCAACCTAGACCCCGACCAAGTAAGAGGATTTCTAACCACCGACTCTCTACACCAACCACCAACCTCATCCGGCTTCTCACGGTATTGTACCTCGAGCTCCCTCTTTCCATCGGATTCATCCCATCCGGAATGAATGCTAGCCTAAGTCAAACCAATCATCTCATCAAAGTATTCAACCCTCTTTCGAATTCGCTTTTTCTCTTTCATAGTATTTCTTTGATTTCTTTTTTTTTTTTTTTTGAGGAATAGGGTCATTTGAGATTAGATTTGTAGTGAGAGAGATATTGGAGCCAAATTTTTGGGCTTTTTGGAGAGTAAGATGAAAATTTGGGGCTTTTGCTTTTGTAGTGGGAGAGGAGAGATAGAGAATCATGTAACAATTTTTCGCTTTTTCGCATTCCAACCACTTCTATCACATTCACACCACCCCTAAATCTCCTTGAACAATGAAAACTCATCCCAACATCCCTCCGAACAACCGGTTTCCTAGGTTAAGCAAAGAATGGGAGAAATAACATGTTGCAAAATAGGACAAGGTGACTCATATGTGGTGTAATCATGCAAGAATGCCTTGTATCTTCTCCTAAGTGCGCTTTAGATTCCAAAATGATTGAAAATCGACATTTAAAACACAACTAGAGATAGACATGCGATTATTCACCTAACTATGAGCATTTTATTGAATTGAAAAGGTGGGGATATGACCAAACCTTGCTCAAAAACCTAACTCAAAACCTAGAGCGTTCAATTCTTAGCCAAGCATGCAAATTGATAAGCACAAAATTCTTAGGATTGCTACGAACTCTTGCCAACTAACATTTATTGAGCATGTAACAAGTTATGAAAAAGAACTAAAAACATGACAAAAGGAAAAATTGCAAGTCAAAAAACCCTTATTTATTTTTAAAATTTTCCATTTTCTCATTTTTTTGGAATTTTCAATTTCTATTGTTTTTGAATTTTCAAATTTTCAAAATTTTCACAAAATCAAGCAACTAGCAAACAAATAGCACATAAGCTAACCCCTCCCCCCAACTTAAAGCGATGCTATGCCCTCATAGCATTAGGAACATGAGCGAAGGAAGGAAAGAGTGCGCGAATGTACCGTCCAAGGGGAATGTCAACCCCTAAATACCCCGACCAAGTAGGAGGATTTCATGTCAATTGCTTGCGCCAGTCTGATTAGATGCTTCCAGGGTTTACTCTTTCGGTTTTGCCCACTCGAAACCACAGCTAGTCACACTGGGTCATATCCAAAGCTTTACCGGACTAATAACCGCGGCTCATAGCCGCACCCATGCTTAGGGCTCCTGAATGTCTCACTCACTCCGGCTTTAGACCCAAACTACCAAGGCTGGTGTGGTAGCACATAAACCCTGCAGAAGACTTAAGAGAACGACTTTCCACAAGACAAATGACATTAGTAACATCGGCCCGTGTTATCCGGCTTCAAACCAAACCAAAAATTAAAAGACATGAAATAAAGGAAACACACAAGAAACATGTAAAAGCAAATAGAAACATGCAAAACAAAATGCAATGCACCACCCGATCATCACGCGATCAAACGAGTCATACTTTTCTTCCCATCCCTTACCGGTGGGGTAAGCAATGAGTGGCTATACTAGACCGTTGAGAATTTGTTATGCTAGCGCCCGTAATAAAATTTATCGCTCGACCTCGCCAAACAATGAAGTTCAGCGTCCCCTATGATCAAAACAAAGCAAGATAAGATACAACCTAGCGTGCACTCCAGGCAATATCACACCTCACCCATAGATCTAAGTTGCCACCGATAGGGGCCTATTCGGAGAGCATGGATCATTAACGATAAACTATTACCAAGAAGAACTAATGAAAGCCCTTTTCACACTAACACGTTGATGACATCTTTTGAATGTGAAATATCTCCAAGATTTTATTCAAAACATAGAACACAAAACAGATAAACATGCTAAAACAGAACCAAACATGACAAAATAAAACATGCATAACTAACACAAAACACGACAAAGCACAAAAGAATAACACATATGTACATTTAGCACGCCATTAATAACTATTAGAAGAAATAGAGCACTCCAAGCTACACTCTTTACCAAAAATTGAACTCGACCATGCCACAAGATAAGATACTTTGAGTAAAGCAATTGCTGAGTTCGTTTTAAAAATTTAAGTTCCACCAAGTGCATAGCCCAAACAAAATCAAATTTTAAGTTGTTGACAAAATCTACAATATAAGGATGATAAACCACAAGAAAATCATCAACACCAAGAAAATCAATTATTTCTATGATTGGTAACTTCTCAAGAATAGGCTCACATGCATCTTGTTTTTCTAACAAAGAGAATAAGTAATCTACCTCAGCGTCCATTTCTTTAGCGGTGAGAGGATCAAGGCACGAAGAACTCTAAGGGACAATTGTAGCTTCCATGGGCTCCAACTCTTCAAAGATTGGTCCATAAGCATCTTGTTTAGCTAACAACGAATACAAGTAATCCACTTCGGCATCCATTTCCTTAACGGTGAGAAGTTTAGCCAACGGATCATAACAAAGAGGGTAACTCTGGACCTCAGTTTCATCAATAGGCTCTAAGGAGCTGTCACAATCTAAACTAACAGTTTCAACCAAGATATACGGTTTAATTTCCTCTTCCATGGCATCCGAGTTAGAATCCTCAAAATTTTCAGACAACTCACAAAATTGGAGCTTTTGGGCTAATTTATCAAGGTAATCCCAACCCTCTTCAGCGTTTTTATCCAGGAATTCATCATTGGACATAAAATCAACTTGACATGTCTTAAGATTTAAACCATGGCAAAAGATAGCCAGAAGACTGCTAAGCTCACAATTAAAACTCAACCAAGAGAATACGGAACATTTAAAACGCTCCCAATATTGCGAAAAAGACTCATTATCTTGTTGGTAAAAATGAGATAGTTCTTGTAAAAGCATATGAGTCTCATATGAGGGAGTGAAAGTTTTGAAAAATTGTTCCGTAATCTCTTGTCATGTCGATCCTGGACTCAAAGAATAGAACCAATCTTGAGCACTATCACGCAAAGACGTTGGGAATACTTGTGTGGGCTCCCGCGCCCGGAGCGCGATTTAGACAGAGTCGCCACCCGGATTTTTGAGATGGATGATCCGAGGAACCGATGGGGTTTTGTTTTGAAAAGAAAGGCCTTTTGGTCTAGCGAAACTGTTTGAGATTTTGGATCCGGGAGCCAGGTTACGAGCGGGGAAGGTTTTGTTGAAAACCACCCCGCTCGCCCGGTGAAAACCGGTCTCTACTAAGCATTTTAAATGGGGGGATTAATACCATTCGGAAAACCTTAAAAAACACATAAAGGGAAAAGGGGAACAAGATAAATCATAACACGTTGCCATGCTTGTAACAACTCCGATTTTCAGTAAATAAAAATCTCGTTGTTTATTATTTTGACTCTATAAATTCCTTATTTTCCAATAATCCGTCATGATTAGATTTATTCGATTCAAACCATAATTTCATTTCGCCTTGCGAATTAGTCATTTTCTAAAGACAAGTGAGATAGCAACCCTAAGTCGTCCTATTTAGCAAGCCTAGCTAGCTTCCGACTAATCGTTAGAATAGCCTAATCGAACCTTTGAACCGTTTGAACCCTAAGTGAGACCTTGGCCAAAAGTCAACCCTTGATCTATTACCCATTGGACGATAGATACTAGGATAATCTTTATCCATTGGACCATAGGTTTACACCTTGGATATTGTGACAAGATTTCTAGGTACACTTTATAAAATTATGTGTTACTTACCATCTTTACCCATTGGACGATAGAAGTTAGGAGAATTATTAACCGTTGGACGATAGGTTAACCTTTCCACCTAGTACAAGGTCCATTAGTTTAATTAGATTCACCATGAGTCATTGTACTATATTAGATAGATTATATAAGCTTAGTACTTCATCCTTTAACCATTGGTTAATAAATGTTAGGGGAATTATAATCCATTGGTCCATAAAACCATATCAAGCTATAGTACTAAGTTAGTATTAGTTAATTCTTTCCTAGATACAATATGTACTTGTTTAATTAAAGTATATGATATGTATATGTCATCCTAGCATACTATATATTAGTATATAGTTATAAGTACATAGGTGGCATTTTGACATAGTTTAATATGAAATTTTGGCTTAAAAGTCCAAGATGAGATCACATAGTACTTGTCCTTTTATTATTCTTTCCTATATATGTATATATTAACCTAGGAGAGAGAGAGAGAGAGAATTCGGATAGAGAGAGAGGGGAGAGAGGCCGAGAGAGAGAGAGAGATGAGGGAGAGAGATAGGAGAGAGAGAGAGGGAGAGAGATATGCATGTACCTTTCTTGATCTTCTTCTACCAAAACCCTAATTCTATATATATTAGTACTTGTACCTTGAAAGATGAAGGATAGGATGACATTAGGATGACATAGGTTAGATTGTTAGTACTAGATTTTCTTACCAAAATCTTCTTACAACTGTTAGTTTATTTTTACTCTTTCAACCATTGTCCTTTATTGATTAGGTGTCCAAGAGAGAGAGAGAGAGAGAGAGAGAGTGGCCGAGAGAGAGAGAGAGGGAGAGGCCGGATGAGAGAGGGAGAGAGAGTGTGATGTGTGTGACTAGTGTACTCCCATATCTTCCTACATCATCCTATTTCATCACCTTGTACCACCATATCTAGGGTTTCTTATTCTTTCAACCCTAAAGGACTACCATATCTTATTTCTTATTCTTTCCAAGGACTTGATTGGACCAAAACCCCATTTGAATAGATTAAACCTTGTCCTAGTTTGAAAGAAAGAATAAGGGAAAATCTTAGTCTTTCAACCCTTGTACTTCTTTGGACCAAAGAGAGAGAGAGAGCGAGAGAGAGAGAGCCGAGAGAGATGGGAGAGAGAGAGAGGCCGGGAGAGAGGGAGAGAGAGGGAGAGAGATTGTGTGATGTGTGCAAGTGTACAACCAAGCCTAGTCATTGTCCTTTTGATCAACACTTCATCCAATCTAAGGACAATCAAATCTAGTCAATCTATGATCCATTGGATAACAAATGTTAGGGGAAATATTGTCTCTTGGATAATAGACCAACTTGGCCTATAAATAGCAAGCCATTTCAAGCCTTTGAACTCACACCTTCAAGCATTGCTCCAACTTCTCTCTAGAAAGTCTAGTGTTATTGTTGTTCTTGTTGTTCTTGCTTAGTTCTTAGTTGTTCTTGAAGTTCTTCCCTAGTTCTTCAAGAAACTCTTCTAGTGCCGCCACTAAGCCGCCACTCCACCACCCTACCGATCCAAAAGTTTTAGTAGTATTAGTCAAGATCAAGTTTCGAGAGAAACCTTTCTCTTTCGAAGCTATCGAAGCCATTCCTAAGCCGTTACTCCGTCCGACGAACCATTTTCCAAACCCGTAGCCGTCTACCGCCAAGAAGATCGGTAGATATTCTATATCTACTCTTCTCTACGTATACGTATATATGTAGAATACTCCTTACGTATAGTATAGTTTTCCTATGATTCTCAAAGATCTAAGTATAGCGTATTGCATGCGTATTTCGAAATGATTATGGATTATTCTAAACCTTTGAAATTCTAAGTATACGTAGGTTATCTTGTCCTTAAGCATGACTAGAAATGTTTAAGAGTTGTTATCTTGAATAACCATGGCATGATTAGCTTAAACGTTAGAAGTACTCAATAAACATATGCTATTTTTTTACTTAAGAAAGCATGATTTAGGAATTATGCTGTTTTAATCCTAGAATGAATGTGAGCTTGATTATGTGATTACTTGACTACTTGTTGTTGATAAAGCATAAGTGATTTATCACTCCAAAGGTGCCCGTCCATGTGGCACTGTCACGCCCTCGATTTTCAATATAAATATAAGGGGTTTCTATAAATAAAACATCACAATATTCTATTCGATACCTGAAAGATTTCCATTTCCATAACTATACTCCCAAGTCCACAAGGTTCCAGAATTTATTACAACATCGGCTCAACGGCCCCAAATTAAAATAAGTATCAAATTTCAAAAAAAATTAAGGATTACAATATTCCAAGTCAGAAGAATTACGGTTTTAGTTACAAATGCATCCTTTAAAAGAGGTTTACAAAAATGAATAAGTAACTCCTTTGGTTAGCTTTCAAAAGTAATGTCCACACTCCAAGCGTTCCAATCATGCAAGCTAAAGTTCTGGATTAGCACCTGAAAATAACAATAGGCTTGAGCTACACTAGCCCAGTAGAAAAGTCTACGCAAACTCTATATGCAAATGAGGTGAATCAAGCACCATGAATGAGTGAACATGGACAAATACGCTCAATGCACAAGTGACTACCATTAAGCTGCAAGCTATAGTCTAAGGTTCCTTGACTTCACCTAAATGCCACTAATCGTTTGCTTCTTTAACTAAACACGTCAATAAACTCACGTTGTTCCACATTTGTCTATAATCAATTCAAAACATCTTATTATTCTTCGTACGGTACTACAATCTTTCTTGTGTCCATGTTGATCATCATCAAATCCCTTTATGACAAAACCTTTCCTTTCTTTTAATCGGTTATTTCCCCTCAATCATCACTTGGGTCACCTCGGGTCTATTTCCCTCGAGCGTAGGGTCACCCTGAGTCTATTCCCTCTATAATAATCCTCACTTGGGTCACCTCGGGTTTAGTTCCCTCGAGCGCAGGGTCACCCCGAGTCTATTCCCTCTATAATAATCATCACTTGGGTCACCTCGGGTCTAGTTCCCTCGTGCGTAGGGTCACCCCGAGTCTATTCCCTCAATAATAATAATCACTTGGGTCACCTCGGGTCTAGTTCCCTCGAGCGCAGGGTCACCCCGAGTCTATTCCCTCAATAATAATAATCACTTGGGTCACCTCGGGTCTAGTTCCCTCGAGCGCAGGGTCACCCTGAGTCTATTCCCTCAATAATAATAATCACTTGGGTCACCTCGGGTCTAGTTCCCTCGAGCGCAGGGTTACCCCGAGTCTATTCCCTCAATAACGACCACTTGGGTCACCTCTCACACTTTTCATAATCGTCCTCACTTCATAATTGACTTTATCATCAATCTTTCGGTTGTACCACAATTCTTCAATCCACCATTACATAACTTTTCAGACTGTCAAGCATATCAAGATTCCGACTAATAAATTAATACACGCCATTCCTTTTAAACATATCACAATATCGCACATCCTCACCGTACCTATAATTACACCCCGTACCTTCACATACCACATATCAAGTATAAGGAAAATGTCTTATATATCCACGCCTAGCGTTGTTTAACTCAAAGGAATGTTTTACTTGTTTGGTTTTTACATCGCATGCCAACACATACAACCTTCGCCCACCTATATTCCTTATGTTCTCTAAACCCTCATTTCGGTGTCAAAGGACTCATACGGAACTCAATGACCACTACAAGGCCTAGTATATCCCTAGTTTCGTCAAACTATTCAATTAAGTACTCAAGAGAGCCTAAGAACATCCGTGTCTCACCCACACGATCCTAAGGAAAAGGATTATCCGACGTTTACGAACACATCTATCTTATTTTGACTACCAAACCTTATCGGTTAAGGATTAGGAGATGAGACCACCACCATTGGAAAGTAGACCTTCCGTACATCAATTTCGATATAAAATTTGTCCAAAACAGAGTTCGGATGAAAAAGTTATGCTCGTTCGAAATTTTTCCAAAAATGCTGATTTTTCAATGTCTACCGGTAGACATTAATCTCTACCGGTAGAAATTAATCTCTACCGGTAGAAGACCCAAATGTCACAAAAAATGACAGATTTTTGAATACCTACCGGTAGACATTAATCTCCTACCGGTAGAAGACCAAAATTTCACAAAAGTGACACTACTGGACAGCGTTTCTACCGGTAGGTCCACAATTTCTACCGGTAGAACTTGGGTTCTCAGTGCACGATTTTCAGATTTCACCAGAACAATTCAAACAACGAAACCAACGATCTAGGGCACGATTTAAGTACCAAAACAACTCATAAAGCATATAAAGAGAGGTAGAATTCCCTACCTCGAGTTTTCAAGTCGAAATCGAAGGGATTGATCAAGCCCTAGCTTCCGGAATCCAAACCGAACCAAATACTCCGAACCGAGCTCTATCCAACGAGATACAAGCTCCAATACGCAAATAGAAGACGAGGTTGAGGTTGATTGTTGTGGGTTTTGAGTTGGAGATGAGTTCTTGGGGTGAGGGAGTGCGAGAGAGAAAGAGCCGAGAGAAGAAGAGAGAACGGGAGAAAGAAAGAAATGGGGAAAATTGTTTCCCTGCCACACACACCACACACTTATATACACACACCTCACACACTTAGCCATAGCACCCAAAACTTCCAATTCTTTCACTTTAAACCCCAAATTTCATATAAACACATCTTCCACATTATAATATATCTCTTTCTCATTTACAAGCATTAAAACTAGGGAATTTAAATACGGGTCTCTACAGGCACTATGCTTAACCTTGTGTGATTAAGTGTTGAGCATGATAATGTGATAAAATGAGCATGCTATATAGTATAGAGTTGGATGATCTTGTTAGTTTAGTTTCAAGATTACTTAAAATTGTGGAATGAATTACCGCGGAGTCTATGCATGCGAACGAGACACGAAAACCGAGAAAGTAGAAACATGACACCTAGGGTGTGGTTGATATGGATAAAATGAAGGATGGGATTAATATGCGGAAAATATTTTGAAAGTACATAATGACCGGACTTGGTAGTCATTGTGTAAGTGTTTTCGAAAACCGTAATGTAGCCGGACTTGGTAGCTCATTGCGTAGATTTCCAATGGGACCGGACGTGATAGTCTCATGTGGAAATGGGGCTTGGCCGGACGTGGTAGCCAATGCAAGATTTGAAAGAATGTGTTTTGTGAAACCATGATTGGCCGGACTTGGTAGCCGTCGTGAGTGTTACTAACGGAGCCGGACTTGGTAGCCTCGTTAGTAACAATTTGTGAAAGAAACGTGGAAAATTGTGGTTTTGATAAAGGAGAAAAAGATGACACGGTCTACGATGAGTTGCGTAGGAGAAACACGAAAAGGCATGACACCAACGCTAAAAGATATCGAATATGAATGTATTATTGTTTACCTATGTTATTGAATGAGCATGTGTAATTGTTTATATGCTTCCTTGCTTTAAGTTAAGAGTTAGTGGGTATAGTTTATTCTATTGAGCTTGTAGCTCACGGTGTTACCTTTTTGGTGACCCTGACATATTATACTGGGTGCGACGCTGGTATAATGTGTCAGAGTTAATTGATGAGCAAGGTGAGCAGTACGTGTTGGAGGCTTTTGGAGCCGAAGAGCTTGCTAGGATGGAAGAAGAAGCGGAGTAGTAGAATACCCTAGAAATTCCCTCCTTGTGTAATAAAAGTACTATAGTAAGACTTATGTTGTAATAATGAGCTTGACTCTTAGCCTTTTTATTCAATAAAATGTTTAATTAACGAACCCAAAAATTGGGGCGTTGCAGTGCTAGTGGTGCTTGCTGTACAGGGATGATAAAGATGGCATGGTGATGATATAAACAAGAAAGATATACAAATGGACTGTCTGAATCACTATCCTCCGTCAGGCGGCATATCGGTTTATAACGCGCGGCTTACTGATACGCCATGCGTGGTTCCGATCTGGATACCAAACTTTTATTGTTTTGTAAAGCTTCGCACGGTGTACCCATTACATCGCACGGTGTTATTTTAAAACTTCAGACAACTCACAGCCGTCAGATCATCTCAGACCTGCACCATTCTTTCAAGCCATGGAAAGAAAACCATTTTTGATATGTTTGCCTGTTTTGAAAAGATCTATGGAGTTTGAAACATGGCTTGTAGATATGGTCTCATTTTGGGACTTCTTTTGGTACACAGAAAAGATCCAACAACAGACGATCGTGATCCAAATAGCTTGAACAAGAAAGCAATATCATTTTGAAATGCCGTGCGTGCAAGCTTACTACGCCGTGCGACGCTACAGAGCGCCGCGCAGCGTAGCACACTTTTGCACAGAACACTGGTTTTGTTTTGTAAAAGAGGTTTTAGGTCAGATCCTAACCAAAAGGGTTAAGCCTGAAAACAGAAAGGTCCCCTCAGGGCCAGGACAGAGCCTAGCCCAAGGAAACTTGGTTTTTACCTTGGATCTGGAGCTTGAATGAGTCTTGATGAAGGCGGATGGACGTCGGAAGGTTGAAAAAGAGAGTAGAAGTGTGGATGTGCGTAGTAGATGGGTGTATTGGGTAGTTGAGGTCTCAAAGTTAGTAAGGAGCTAACTTCAATGGTGAGGAGAAAAATGGAGTAAAAGAACCTAGAGAATGTCTTTTAAGAACAACCTTCTCAAGGCTTGGAAATGGGAAAGTGGGGGTGAAAGCAAGAAGAGAGAGAAAGGGTATAATGGTGATCAAGGGCCCTTTTCCCTTGAGTGGAGGGGTGTATTTATAGGCAAGAGCCTTGGATTTTGAATTTCAAAAGTTGGAGGTATTTTCTGAGCGGGCCAGAAGTGTGCTTTCGGCTTAGCCGTATTGCAGCTGTGGCTCAAATAGGCGTGGCCGATAGCTTTCTGAGCCAGTCAGAACTTTACCTAAAATGCCGTGCGATTAACCTCATGAACGCGTGCGGCGTATTAAATTTCGATACGCCGTGCGGTTTAGAGATGTCACGCGCGGTATTTCAGACTTGCTCCAGGGCTTTCTGGGCTTTTGGGCTTTCTGGACTTTTGGGCTTTGTTTCGGGCTGACGGTTTATTTGGGCTAAGGATCTGTTTGGGTTTAAGGGAGTTCTTCATTCAAGCTCGCAAAGGTTCCGTTTCCTTTATTTCATCATCGGGGTGGACAAAGACCCTTCGAGGTCCGGATTGGGGTGTCTACAGTAGTCCCTCTTTAACGTAACTCGGACATCATTGTCTTGATACGAGTGACGCTTAAAGAATAGGCATCCCGATCCGTTGCTCTAAAGTCTTTGAACAGAGACAAAATACTCGAAAATGCAAGTAAATGACAATGGTGGTCGCGTTCGTGGAACTGCCTACGTACCCCGTTTGTAGGGATCAGACCAACGTAGTTCAATTGGGACAATGTAATTGCAGCAAACAATGCAAAGAAAAAGTTTGAAGTAAGCCTTTTGAAAATTCGAGGTGAGTTCTCGGGAGGCGCAATTCGGTTTGAAACTTGATTTGGGACTTGATTTTGAGACTTGATTGAAATTGAGACGAGCCTTCGGGAGGCGAAATTTGGTTTGAGACTGGTTTGAAATTGAGACTTGATTTTGAGACGAGCCTTCGGGAGGCGAAATTTGATTTGAGACCGATTTGAAATTGAGACTTGATTTTGAGACGAGCCTTCGGGAGGCGAAATTTGATTTGAGACCGATTTGAAATTGAGACTTGATTTTGAGACAAGCCTTCGGGAGGCGACATTTGATTTGAGACTGGTTTGAATTTGAGACTTGATTTTGAGACGAGCCTTCGGGAGGCGAAATTTGATTTGAGACTGATTTGAATTTGAGACTTGATTTTGAGACGAGCCTTCGGGAGGCGAAATTTGATTTGAGACTGATTTGAGTTTGAGACTTGATTTTGAGATGAGCCTTCGGGAGGCGACATTTGATTTGAGACTGGTTTGAATTTGAGACTTGATTTTGAGACGAGCCTTCGGGAGGCGACATTTGATTTGAGACTGGTTTGAATTTGAGACTTGATTTTGAGACGAGCCTTTGGGAGGCGAAATTTGATTTGAGACTGATTTGAAATTGAGGAACGCGAATTTAGCAAATACTGCGAGTAAGTGTGAATACGACCAGTCCTCGGGGGACGGGGAAATTTTTGCGAGTCCCGGGGGACTAGGATCAAATAATTCCATCATTAATGCACGCTATTCCAAAGGATTTCTGCGGCAAAACGGCTGGAGCTTTTGGTTTCCGAGATGATTTTGGTGGCTGGAGTGTTCAATTTCCGAGAGAACACATTTATTCCTCTGAGGCCATAATGCCGTGCGGGCCTTCATTACGGCGCGCGGCATTTCTGATTCCCATGCACCTCTTCGATTTTCGAGATCAGTTGGCTGGTCTAAGGGTGCCCATTAATACAGGCGTGCCCTTTCGTCGGTCAGGACCCTTTTTAAAGGGATGGTGATGCCTCATTCTATGCACCATTCTCCCAAGTCTCTCTACCTTCTTCCCCATTCTAAGAAAAAGGTTACTTTCGAGACTCGACATGGCGGACAGCGACTTGACTGCAAGAGTGACTTCCCTCGAGGCTGAGATGGGTTTTTATCACGAAGAGATCGAGCAACTGAATCGTCAGATCGCGAGGCTTATATCAACGATTCGCACCCTTCGTCGCGCGGTGTCCAACCTTCAGGACTTCGCTTTTGATCAAATGGACAACAAACACGACCCGGAGTATGCACCAGGGCGTGATTCAGATGGGGCTGCAGAGGACTCAGAAGGGAATCCGAATGGCTCGGATGACCGTTCTGGCGAAGGGGACGGTGCGTCCGGCGGAGGGAACGACTGAGGATGAGGATTGAAGAAGAAGAAAAAGGGGCAGTAGGATTTTTGTTTTTGTTTTGGATCTTCTCCTTTTTTTCTTCTTTCTTTTTTTTGAACGATGTAATGAAAATCCTGGGGGATTACCTTGGGCTTCATGGAATGAAAAATCCCCTTTTCTTACTATCGCTTGTCTCCTTTTTTGCTTACGCTGTACATGAACGAAATTGAATGCGAATTCCACTGTCAGAAACTGCCCTCAGAATCTAAACTGTCGAATTAACCCAGAATGCCGTGCGTAGCATGGGTAATGCTGTGCGTTGTGGTAACTCGAGAATTCTCATCCAGTTAAGATATTATGCCGCGCGCTTCTCTCCAATATGCCGTGCGGTACATCTCTCTTTGAACCCGGTCCATTTAAAGTCCAGACGAACCGGTTCAGGGGAGATATATATATATATACGGGGCGTACACAGTACGCCCCGATCGTTTTGAATTTCCCTCTCTCTCCTGTCTCTCTCGAACGTCTCTCTCTCTCTCGATCATCTCTCTGTCGCTGCTCTCTCTCTCTCTCGCTGTCTCTCTCTCTCTCTTTCGGTTCTTCTCTCTCTCTCGCTGCTCTCTCTCTCTCTCGGTTCTTTCTCTCTTTCTTATACCATGGATGATATAGATACACCCGGGGATGACCATCCCCCACGTGTCGAGGTTGCACTGGCCACGGTGGTCCCGGAGAGTAGTGCGACAGTCGGGGAGGGGTCAGAGACCGTGGGGGTCTCGGCCCCGGCGGCATTGGCCGAGGAGGCTTCGGCCTCGGCTGCCGCGGCGGTTGGCAGTGGCGGCGGTGACGGTGGTAGCAGGGTGTTGGCCGGGTATGGCCAGGAGACGGAGACTCCGAGTGCAGTGGAGCCTAGGGGTGAGGACGAGGCTACAGGCCAGACAGAGGGTGCAGTTGGTTCGGAGGAGAGGGTCACAGGGGCTCGTGGTGGTGACAAGCTTGACGGAGTGGAGGTGGAGACAGAGGCCTCTCCTGTGAGAGAGCCTTGGGTCGACTTAGGGAAGGCCCCCATTGTCGAGGAGGAGTTGGTGGAGGAGAGGGAGACACCGGCTCTGTTTGTCACTAGTGGTGAGGGTGCAGGGTCGTCGCGGCCCATAGGGTTGAGCGACTACTTGGAGGTGGCATCCCTGGACGACCTGGTTGAGACCTTCCGAGGGGTGCCAGGGCTAGCGGAGGCTTTACTGGAGGCTCGGGAGAGGGAGCTCCAGGCTGAGGTGGAGGCAGGGGCTACTGGAGGGCCTCAGGGAGTAGAGGAGGAGGCTGCCGGAGGTGAGACAGCTCCTCAGAGGAGTGTTGTGGAGGAGGCAACGGTGGCCCTGAAGGGGCGCGGAGCTTATGTGGCGGAGTCCTACGTGCCCTTTCAGCACGTAGTGGTCCCTACACTTTTGGACGCCTACAGACCGGCACGGCCTACGTACGACGAGGCTCTGGTCCTGAGGGACCCACAGCAGCACCTTTCTTTGCGCCGAGACGAGGTATACCTTAAACACTTGCATTTCAAACTTCAATGCATCGCACTTTCATTTCCTTATTTTGAATGTTGTATTCGCTTTGAATAGTATACCTGTTTACTGAATGTTACCAACTTATTGCAACAAGCGATCACCATCTCGTGCTACGGTGGTGCGGCCGACATGCCGACGTTCTGGGAGAGACTCCCCGAGGCTGTGAGGGAGATTGTGAGGCAAGCGGGCTTCGGGGAGTTTGTGAGCGTGCTGACGAGGGCGAGCAACGATCGCCAGGTGGTGAGGGCACTAGCTGAGAGGTGGTGGGACACGACGAACACGTTCCACTTCCTTTTTGGCAAGCTGACGGTGACGCCGCTGGACTTTGCGGCGATCACTGGTCTGAGGGTCGGGGGTGACCCTATCCCTTACGACGCCGTTACGGGGAGGAGTGCGGTGCTCCAGCGGGAGACACTGGGGTACGTGCTGAGGGCGGAGAAGGAGGACGCTCAGTACGCTCAGCTGTTGGGGTTTTGGACGGAGGAGCTCCCGACTGACAGGGTGCAGGAGGAGCAGATGGCGCGGTGCTTTCTGTTGTACTTGCTCGGTGCATCCCTATTTCCCAACAGGCGCAACCGGGTACACCTTTCGCTCCTACCGGCCTTGAGGGACGTCGGGGAGATAGCCCGTTTTGACTGGGGCGGTGCAGCTTTGGGGGCGTGCTACACCTTCATGGGGTCTCTTTCCCGAGGAGCGGAGAAGAGCCTCGGCGGTTACTGGAGGGTCTGGGAGGTACATTTTGAACTTCTCTTGCATTTCATTTGTCTTTCTATTCGCTTATTGCATATCCTGTGCTAATCTTTGATGTTTGATTCTGTAGCTGTGGACGTACGAGGCACTGGATATGTACCCTCCCGAGATCTCCTGCCCTAGCGACACAGTGCTTCCCCGGGCCCTACGTTGGTCCAAGGACTTCCGGGGGGTGAAGAAGGGGAAGGGCGACTTGAATGCCTACCGCCTCTTCCTAGACGAGCTTCATCCTGACAGGGTATGATTACATCTTGCATGCTTTCATTTGTTTGACAGTTCTTATTCAAGTCTCATGCTGATGTTATTCATCTTTGATTGCAGATTCGCTGGCGTGTGTGGGACCGCTGCGATCTTCCTTACTTGGTCCGGAGTAGGGAGGTGACGAGGGGGAGAGTGCTGCTCGAGTCCCCTTACGGCTGGCAGTGGTACCTGGGTGACCGGGTGTCACATCAGTCGTTGAGGCTGGACGCTTATAGAGTCCCTGGTCTCCTTCCTACTCTGGTGCAGAGGACGAGCTTGTACACCAGGGGGGAGGTTGAGCGGTTCGTACGATTGGACCTTGAGCTGGAGCCGCTCTTCCAGGCGGGCATGGACTACTCTGAGTACCGGGCTCGGTACTTGATGCCGAGTTTTGGGGTACGGGCTGCTGCTTGGGAGGCGACGCTTCGAGCGCCAGGTGGTGCAGGTGGTAGAGGCGGACAAGGACGGAGGGGAGGGAGAGGAAGAAGACGCGAGGGTAGTGGTGGTGGTAGAGGTGACGGTGCAGGTCCGAGCGGGGCCAGCTTGCCTCGACTCTCCTGGACCGTAGACGTGACGACTGCCCAGGGGGTTTCTGGTGTAGTGGTGGTGCCACGTCCCATAGTCGCGGCTCCGGAGTTCCTTGCTCAAGTATAACTTGCAATCTTCCGCCCATTTGCATGCACTTGTTAGTATCATTGTATATTCTAATCAATTGACCTATTGCGCAGGCGACTCCGGAGTACGTGAGAGAGATGGCCGGGGCCATGATGGGCCTAGAGCAGTTGGTGAGGCAGTACGCCATGGGACATGCCCCAGAGGTGCTTCTTCGTGCTGGTGGGACTATGGCGCTTTCGAACCCTCTGCTTTTATTTCCTGTTGCCTATACTATGTTTACAATCTAAATGACGAATACCATGTTATTGCAGGCTGGAGGAGGGACTTCGCGTGGGCCGCGCAGGAAGTCTGTGCGCATGCAGGTGCCATAGGCTTCCTCTGTAGGCTCGCGAGAGGAGCCTCCGTCGAAGAGGCAGCGGCTTTCTGGGGGGACAGAGGACGAGCCGGTCGACATCTCTGACGAGACTGAGGAGCCGACGGACGTCGACCTTGCAGACACCTCGGGGAGTACGGTGCCTAGGGTGTCAGGTACGCAGGAGGCGGCCGGTTCTCAGGCAGAGGAGGCCTCTGGGGAGGACGGCGAAGTGGGTGAGGACGATGACGAGGACGAGGATGAGAGTTGAGTTCCCTTTTGTTTTGCTTTTGGCTTTTGGTGGAGCCTGCGTGCTTCTTTTGGAAGGGTGCCTGTTTACCCTCAGTAGATAGGATTTTGGGGCTTGCACGCCTTTTGGTACTTCGACTCATGGATATCTTGGAGATTAAATATATAGAGAAGCTTATTTCTTTCATTGTTTACGTCATTCAACTTCCCTTATTGTCGTTTGTCTAAGAAAGATTGAATAACAGAAACACTAACCAATGCATGCATGCGACTAATCCTTTGAGCCATAATCTGAAGCGAACTTGAGTATTATGATGAGCAGTATGTTGGGGCAAAGATTTATCGACATTGGAATAGAAATCAAAGAAGATAAATGAATAACTCTAAAAAACTGATCCCTTAGTGCAAGACTTTACGAAAATATCCCTGTTGCGGACTTTTGTTTATCAACGATGACCTTTGATATTTGACACGTGGTTATGAAACTCAAGCTCTCATTTGAGAACTGAAAACTACTTGAAAACATGCCTGAAAAGCAAGAAAACCTTGACTTTGGAGGGTGACATTCTCAGATTTTGACATTAACCACGAAACGGAACTTGGATGAAGTCTCTTTTGGCCATTGTGACCTGCGGGACTCGAAAAAACCAACTTGAAATGGCTCGAAACGGACTCCGATACCTTGACATGACCTAGGAAATGGGTTTTATTGACTTTTTGGTGTCCTCACGTCGAATTTTGAGAGTTGGCTCGAAGCGGGAGTTCCCCGAAGTCCCAAATACCCATTGAAACGTATTCTGAGGGTTGGTGATGCTTGCGGGTGCCTCGAATTGGTTTCAAACCTCTGCTGTCAAAGTCTGCAGAAATGCAGACTTAATATGCCGTGCGGGGCTACAAAGCGCCGTGCGTGGCTTCATCTGATTCCACGGCGTATCCATGCTATGCCGCGGTTTTCTCCTGATTTTGTTATGCCGTGCGTTACCTCGATATACCGCGCGGCACTATTTTCCTGACATTCTGCCATTTGCTGCTTCCCAAGACAGATTGCACGAAGGTTGAAGTTTGACCTGTCCAATGCATGTCTACTTTGTTCTTTTAGAGCATGACCAAGCTTTTCCCTATGCAAGACTCATGGAAAATCTATACTTTTGGAACCCAAGGCTCTTTTGAAAGTTGAAGTTGTCTCCTCTATCCTTCTATAAATTCAGGCCTTAGGTCTCATATTAACCATATCTTTCTTCCTCAAGTCTTCATTTCCTCCCAATGGCTCTTTCTCTCACCGGTTCGCTACGGCCGTGGTTGATTTCCATGGAGGGGGTCGATTGGCTCAACTTTCGGGCGCATGGTCTCTACTCTATGAGATACCTTCGTAACATCCGCCTTCGTCCCGAACTCCTAAAGGCTGCCATAAGTCTTTGGGATCCGGAGGTGCACGTATTCCGCTTTGGTGAACAGGAGCTTTGCCCTACAATCGAGGAGTTTCGCGCCTATCTTGGCGGCTTCGGCTCTGGAGACGTCATTGTTCCTCCCGTGCACAAGAACATGTCCAAGGTTCTTGCTGCCTTTCTAGGTCTGAATGACGGTGTTGCTCGTTACTTGGTTAGCAATGGCAATCTCAACGTGATGCGCCTCATTGAGATGTTCTCTCTTCTCGGCAACCTAGCGGACGCAACCTACCACACTCGACGCATGACCGCTCTTTGTATGTGCTTACTTGCCGCTTACTTCTTGGTTCCCTCCACTGATCATGCTAGCTCGGCATTGGTCAGTATTGCAGTGCAGATTGGAGCTCGGAAGGACGTGATTCCGATGGTATTGGCTGAGACACTGATGGGTTTAGACAAGGTTCGTTCTGGAGAGACTGAGACTTTTGGAGGTAGCCCCCTTCTCTTATAGGTTAGTTTTCGCCTCATCTTTCTTCTTTCCAGTTCTTCCTATTTTCTTTAACGTTGGGCTTGGCTTTCTACGGTTTCTCACTTGTTTTCCCTCTTTGGCAGATTTGGCTATGTGACAAGGTGAACGTACTGACTCTCCTTCCTGGCAACTTGGCGTATGGGGCTAGGTTACTATCCTCTCAGTGCTTTGAATTTGCGGATAGGCGAGAATCCGAGTGGGTCAACTTCTTCAAACGTCAGCGGGCTGATACTATTTCCTGGAGATGCCCATGGCTTGACCTTCCACCCATGACTGTACACTATATGGGTTCCCAGTGGGTGGTTCTTCCTGGGCTGGAGGCTTTCACCTTTTACATCCCCTATCGAGTTTAGCGTCAGCTTGGTCTGAGACAGGAGGTTCCTGCAGAGATCCTGGTGGATGTAGTTCTGCCTTTCTTCCGCCATTCAGTTCTTTGTAACTACCAGCGATTCTGGAGGTCTCGCGAGGTGACCGATGCTCATCCTTACCCGTCTGTTGCAGTGCGTGGGAGTTACAGGAAATGGCTCAAGAAGGACATTGCTGTGAGGTCGGGTGCCCAAGGAAACTGACTCGATCTTACTACCCTGATCATTGAATAAATCATGGACCTCCTTTTTATTGTATTGCACTTTTATTTTCGAAGATCATGCTCAGCCTTATGTATTAGAAGCAGTTATTTTAATAAAGTGAGTTACAGAGGGTCTCCCCCTCTCTGATTCTGCCTTTCTGAAATCTATCAACCTGGATTTTTGTTTTGATTGCTCGTGACCGAGTCCCATAGTGAGACTGCCTACGTATCCTTTTTGATGAAGGAATTAGGTCATGACGTAGTTCAAGAATAGGGTTCGCTCTGGTTTTAACACTCTCCTTTTGCGCTCTAATTTTTTGCCTAGTACTGCCCTTTCGGGTTTTCGGTCTAGCGAGCTCGTTCATTGTATGCCTTAACGTTTGCCTAAGATGCCCTTGCAGGTTTTCATCCTAGCAGGCCTTTTGCTCTAATTTTTGCCTGGAACTGACTGCCCTTGCAGTTTTCAGCCTAGCGAGCTTCTCTCAGGGGTAGTAGCGCTTGAGTTGATCCAGGTTGACTAGGGTTGAGAATTCGTTTCCGTCTAGATCGATGAGTTGCGTAGCTCCTCCAGATAGGATAGTCTTGATGATATAAGGCCCAGACCATTTTGGTCGAAACTTTCCTCGCGGATCATAGATCGGTGCTCGTATTTCCTTTAGAATCATGTCGCCTTCCACTAAGTCCCTGGGCTTCACCTTTTTATTGAATGCGCGCGCAATTCTCCTTTGATATCCTTGAATGTGGTAAAGTGCCCTTAAACGGCGTTCATCGAATAACATAAGTTCTTCAAACCGGTTGCTCAGCCAATCTGCCTCCCGGACATTGCATTCAATCATAGTCCGGAGGGATGGAACCTCTAATTCTATGGGGAGTACGGCCTCCATGCCATAAACCAAGGAGTATGGAGTTGCCCCTGTTGGTGTACGTACAGACGTGCGGTATCCCCACAATGCCAAAGGTAGTCGTTCGTGCCAATCCCTTGCAGATTGAATGGTCTTTTCCAAGATAGTTTTGATTGTCTTGTTGGCTGCTTCCACAGCCCCATTGGTCTGCGGTCGGTAGGTTGTTGACTTGTGTATTTGGATATGAAACTCCTCTAAGACTTCCCTAGCTCGGCCTTTAAAATGAACCCCATTATCGGATACGAATGCCTGTGGGACCCCATACCGATAAATGACGTTTTGCTTGATAAAGTGCGCGACTTGAACTGCTGTCAGGGTTGCATACGAGGCTGCTTCTACCCATTTCGTGAAGTAATCGATAGCCACCAGGATGAACTTATGGCCATTAGAAGCTGCGGGCACAACCCTTCCAATGACATCAATACCCCATGTCGAGAAAGGCCACGGCGAGGTCGTTTGCTGCAGCTCATGTGGTGGAACATGCGTGAGGTTAGCGTGAATTTGGCACTTATAGCAACTGTGGGCAGCATGCCCTAAAAATGGGGGAGAAGGATTCCGTTCCTTTCCCAAGGCAATGGGGCCCGGATCGAGGGAGCGCGAGCGCAGGTGGCAAGCGCTCAAAAATACAGAGTCGCCACTCGGGTTTTGAAGGTCCGACACCCAAGGAACCGTATTTCGAAGCACCTGCCGCGCTGTTTGGTTTGAAAAAGTTAAGGAACCAGTCCGTCATAACCATATCTGGGTTCGGGAGCCAGGTTACGAGAGAGGAAGGGTTTTATGGCACCCCTCTCGCCCAATCTGGAGATCGGTCTCTACTTAGGCATTTTGAAAACATTGCGATTCTTCTTTTATTAATCAATTTTAGCCAATTAGGGCGGGGGAACAGTTAATCGGGGATTAAAACTGTAACATGTTTGCAGGATGTGATAGATGACATGGATGAGCAGTTAGTATAAGATGAGAACAGACTGCTGTGAGAGTTTAAACAGACTAGAAAGCTCATGTCTTGGAGTGTCGTGCACAGGAAGAAACCAGTATGCACTGATCAAGTCAATGCATGCTGACCAAACCTGCGCACGCTACTACAAGACCTGCGCGCGCCAGTAAGCCTAAGCCCACAGCTCTTATTCTCAAACCCTCTGGGCTCTGGAAGGACCAGTGCACACCCAGGACAAACCAAGCAGTTTATAGCAGTTATAATATACAGTTTAAAAGCTGAAAAGCCCAACAAATAAACAAAACACCCCATAAACAGTGTGGGGACAAAATAAAGGCCTGATACTAAG
Organism: Rhododendron griersonianum; assembly: GCA_018127125.1. NCBI lineage: Eukaryota > Viridiplantae > Streptophyta > Magnoliopsida > Ericales > Ericaceae > Rhododendron > Rhododendron griersonianum. Next base: position 37,010,101 of record CM030788.1, on the reverse strand, counting down.
TTAACCATGCAAGGCCAGCTACTGATCGCGGACAAATAGTCACGCGAGGGTTTCAAACAGTTGCACGACGGTGCACCCGGGCGCGCGATGGTTGCGCCCTGGCGCGCAACGATTGCACCCTGGCGCACTGGTCAAATAGAGCGTTGACCATCGCGCGATGGTTTGGGTGCAGCGCGCGCGGGTTCGAGCCAACTTTCCAGTGTCTGGTTTTGCTCGTCCTGGGTTCTGAGACAGGTCCAGAATGATCCCAGGGGTACTCCAACAGAACAGAAATGAATATTGAAATGTAAAACTAACATTTTAACAAAGGAAAGCAGTAAATTGGTTGTTAGCATGCTTAACAGTGAGCTATATGCTAAGTAAAAATTACAACAGTCATGCACGTAGCTAAAACAAGAAATGACCAGCCTCCCTTCCCAACGTGGACCAATCTCTTGCTGACAGAACTGTCGCGCGAGTGTTCGGGTCCATCGCGCAAGGGTTTGCTAGGCCACGGCTTTTGAAACCTTGCTAGCTTTAGGGCCAGGACTGGTATTGATTACCAGCCTTGACCCTGCCAGCCCCCCTCAGGGATCATAACAGAGAGCAACTACGGTAAGCTATACCTTTTGGCTTTTCGAGTTTGAATGAGTGCTTGAACTTTGAGTTGAGTTTGAGGTTGAGGTTGAACAATGTGATAGAGCTTGCAAAATGAGTGTATGTAGATGGCTAGAGTGATGAAGTATCAAGTGTATTTGGGTTTGTGTAACTTTTTGTGCTTGATTTTTTGTAACCCTTTTAATGGATGAACCATAGAGGTATTTATAGGCATGGAGAGTGAATCTGGTTGGTGCCAGGAGAGGGACAAAGCCAGCCACAAGGCCTGGCTGAAGTTGCATTGGTGGCCAATTTTCTGCCTCTGAAAAAGTAGGTGGGGACCCAACCATCGCGCAAGGGTTCTAGTCTGTCGCGCGATGGTTGCGCCCTGGCGCGCATCAGTAGAGTTTTGGCTTTTGGAAGTGGCTTAGGCTAGGTTAGGTTCAAGGGTTTTCAAACACTCAAAACTCAAACACTCGACATTCCCAGGGTGTTCTTGATCCGTTTCATCATTGGGGAATCAAAAACCGTAAGTAAACTAATCTGGAAGCCCAGATTGGGGTGTCTACAGCAACGTCGTATGTATTCCACACATTCCGTCTCCATGGTGGACCAGAAGTAGCCGTCTCAAAACATTTTTGGCAAGCATCATGCCGTTCATGTGAGGACCGCATACTCCTTCGTGGACTTCCTCCATCACCCTTTTTGCCTCCTCACCATGAATACACAGCTTGTGGGTTCCACAGTGAGACCTTCGGTATAGATTTCCTCCATAAATGATGTACTGAGCTGCCATTCTTCGAAGGGCGATCCTGTCTTTCTTGCTTGTTTCAGAGGGGTACTCTCCTCTTTCCACGAACTCCAATTATCGTAGAACCAAGGGTGACTGTCTTCGGGTTCGTCGATGGCCATGAGATGTTGGTATACTGGGGTGTCCCTTTGCTCGATCATAATTGGCCTTAGCTTCACACCGACAGGGATTTCGACCATAGAGGCCAATGTTGCCAAGGCGTCAGTGAATTGATTCCTGAGTCTCGGGACATGAGTGAAAGTTACTTTGTTAAAATGGGGAATGAGATCTTCGAGATCTTGATGGTACGGCTTTAACTTCTCTTCCCTGACCTTCCAATCACCGTTTGCTTGAGAAACGACCAAGTTCGAATCTCCCACAACTTCCAACTTTTCTATACCGATCTCAATGGCTGCTTCCATACCAACAATGCAAGCTTCGTATTCCGCTTGATTGTTGGTGACTTCGAAGTTAAGCTTAAATGCAAGCGGGATATGCGACCCATCCGGTGAAATCAACAGCACGCCAATTCCGAATCCTTTCTGATTGGCAGCTCCATCGAAATACAACCGCCACACGTCCTCGACTATGGTCAATATGCCTTCATCTGGGAACTCAAATTCAGCATCTTCCTTTCCTTCGACTGGGCAGTCGGCCAAAAATTCAGCGACAGCTCTTCCTTTCACTGACTTTCTGCTGACATATTTCAATTTAAATTCTGCCAGCATCAATAGCCATCGTGCCATTCTTCCTGTGAGTGCTGGCTTTTCGAACAAGTACTTCAGAGGATCCATTCGGGATATCAATCTTACCGAATAGGCCACCATGTAATGTCTTAACTTTCTGGAAGCCCAAACAAGTGCCCAACACGTCTTTTCTAATGGAGTATAACGTTCTTCAGACCCAACCATCTTTTTGCTGAGGTAATAGACAGCCCTTTCAACCCCATCGTCTCCTTCCTGTGCCAGCATACACCCCATGGAAGACGGAGTGACTGACAAGTATAGGTTCAAAGGTTTTCCTGGTTCCGGTGGCATCAAGACTGGCGGATTCCTTAGATAGGCTTTGATGGCCTCGAAGGCTTGCTGACATCTGTTGTTCCACGCAAATGGTGTTCCTTTCTTGAGCAAGCGAAATATGGGTTCGCATGTTGAAGTCAGTTTTGCAATAAACCGGCTGATGAACTGTATTTTGCCAAGGAAACTCCTTACGTCTTTTTCTGTCCGTGGTGGTTCCATTTCTAGAATGGCCTTAATCTTTGATGGATCGATTTCGATGCCGCGAGTGGTGATCATGAACCCGAGCATTTTCCCTGTAGTGACTCCGAACGTGCATTTAGCCGGGTTGAGGCGCATCATGTACTTCCTTATCCTTTCGAAGAACTTCCTCAACGCGGGTAAGTGACCTTCTCGCTCTTTTGCTTTAACGATCATGTCGTCAACGTAAACCTCTACCTCTCTATGAATCATATCATGCAACAAAGTTATAGAAGCTCGCTGATAGGTGGAGCCAGCGTTTTTCAGCCCGAAAGGCATGACCCGATAGCAATAAGTTCCCCATTCAGTAATGAACGTGGTCTTCTCTCGGTCTTCCGGGGCCATGAGAATCTGGTTATATCCTGAGAAACCATCCATGAAGGAAAGTAAGGCATGTCCTGCGGTGTTATCAACTAGCACGTCAATGTGGGGCAGAGGGAAGTCATCCTTGGGGCTAGCTTTGTTTAAGTCCCTAAAGTCCACACAGACCCTGATTTTGCCATCCTTCTTTGGAACGGGAACGATGTTGGCGACCCACTGAGGGTATTTAGTTACCATTAAGAACCTAGCATTGATCTGTTTAGTCACCTCCTCTTTTATTTTAAGCACCCAGTCAGGCCTCATGCGTCTCAGTTTTTGTTTTACTGGTTTTGCGTCAGGGTGAAGGGGAATCCGATGTTCCACGATTTCAGAATCAATTCCGGGCATGTCAGCGTGTGACCATGCAAAAACATCTTCGAATTCTTTTAACAATTCTATAAGAGCTTGGCGCTCTTCTTCTGACAACGCGGAACCGATCTGAACCATTCGGGGGATTCCCTTCATCCCTCAAATTTATTGAAACAACTTCTTCTTTTACAGGCTGAGCATGCCTTTCGTCTGCCCTTTCGATTAGGGACCGAATTTCTTCAGGAATTTCCCCCTCGAAATCGATCTCTTCATCATTGGGGTCGACACAATTTATTTCAAAATCAGGGAAGTAAGCGGAATCAGATTCATTTATTTCATCATTAGCAGAGGCCTTGGGGGCACCATACACACGGGTAGACTCAAACTCAAAATACAGACTCTGAGGAGTTGGGCCAAGAGGCACCGACTCAGACTCAACAGACTCAGAAGACTTAGAAGACTCAGAAGACTCAAAGGACTCAAAGGTGTAGACACCCCAATTTGGCCTAACGATTATTTCAAGTCCTACCTTGGGACCATCCCGATGATGAAATGGATATAGTGATTGCTGATTGCTTCCTTGAGAACCTTAGGACTTTCGGTAAGAACTTTGAGCCACTTAGAGGACCCAATTCAAAGCCATACAGCCTTTCAGACAGAAATACAGAAGCCTATGAGAATCCATCTGTCGGCCATGACATCGATCCCATGGCCCTAACATCATTTCCTCACCCGAGCAACCTATTTCTAGCAAAATCTCCCTGAGAGATCAATCCCTCGGCCGCAAGATCTATCCTTCGGCCGAGACATCCATTCCTCGGCCGTGATATCCTTTACTCGGCCGCCAGATCGACCTTTTCCCAGACTCTGGAACGTGTTCTGTCAGACGTTTGATCCGATTACACTACCTTCCCGATGCATTCGGGCTACGCTCAGAGATTACAACGTAGAGTTAGAGATGCATTGCAATTGCAATTGCCATCTCGTGATTTGATTGGCCGGAGTGAGTCACCAATTGCCTATATAAAGGGCCTTTGGACTCCGAAAATAAACACACGAAATTATCAGAGTACACACTCTCTTAAGCCACGAAACTCTGCCAAAATACTCTCTCAAACCCACTCTTCAAAAGCCCTAACCTCCCGAAGGCAGCCGTCAATCCGGCGATCAAACCCCGAAGTTCAAACCCTAACCCTAGGGTTTTCAATCAAGCAATCAGTCAACCACGCCCAATCCAAAGCAATCAAGCAACTGAGGGATCAAGGTGGTGAGGCCCAACGGCCTCTGGTTTGTCTTATTTACTGTATTTTTAACTAACCGTAGCGTTTTGATCATCTGTTAATCTTTCTGTCTGGTGTGAGGAAGAACACCGACCGGGACTTCGATCCCTCCCTCGGCCGGTACATCAAACCAGGAGGATCCCTCGGCCGTGACATCCATTCACCGGCCGCGGGATCCATCTCCCTGGGACAGTTTTGTTGCTTTCTCTGCTTTCTGAATGCATGCTTACTTATCGCACTGGCTCACTTTGCTTACTGTTTAAAGGAATAAATAAATAGACTATGTGTTAGAATTAAACAAAGCATCTACATGTCTTATGTTGAATGATTATGGACCAGTCTCACGACTGGGCAAAGAGGGGTGCCTAACACCTTCCCCTCATTGTACTTTTAGCTCCCGTATCCAGAATCTCTATCTATTTTCCCAGTTTTAATAAACTGGGTGGCGACTCTGTTTTGATGATAACCGCTATCATGTGGTGATGTTCCTAGTCATGGGAATGTCCATGATTTTGGTTTACGAAGCAACCAACCAACCGAGCAAACAAACGTGACCAATCTGTATGGCGATGCCCCGTTTGGGAGGTGTCTACAAAAGGACTCAGCTTCCGATTCAGACTCATGACTGGTTGCACTTAGTATGAAAGTCCAATTCTTATAATCTCCAGCGGCATCCACGATGAGTGAAGTTGGATCTTCGGGGGCCTCCTGCCCCAGCATCTGCACTTCTGCTTCCACGGCTATACCCAATGGTTCGTCCTCCTCGAATAAGGTCGCTAGGCTACCCACGGCAAGAGCTTCAACCCAATATGTCGTCTTTGCTGGTTTGATCACCGCTTCTAGTTCTTCATCACTTTCAGGCCAGACATCATTAGTGAATATCTCAAACCCTGGTAGGAAGGTATTGGTTTCTTTGTCCCAGAATGGTTTCGGCTGCCCTTGATAAATCTGCTTTGCCTTTTCTTTGACAAAATAATCTTCCAATCTATCTCCCTTCTTTTCCTTCCTATCCTCGGAAGGGTGGTATCCCACACCTGTTACGCGGGTTAAAGTTCCTAGTTCTTCAAACTGTGCTGGCCCCTGAAGATTCTTTCCCAGCCCCAATCCTGGCATGTAGGACATTCTCTTCATTATCTTTATGGCAACATTACTAACGACGAAGTCGTCATCAATCTTGACAGTGAAAACATAACAAGAGGTGTCAAGAGAGAAACCGCCCAGGGCAACGTCCTCTTCCCCATGTTGTATCTCTAAAAGTGGGGCATTGTCTTCCACAGGAGCACGAATCCCAGAGTCGCCATGAATGGTGAGCATCCCAGTTTCCAGTCCCAGTCTAACTTTCTGGTGGAGCGTTGAAGGAACTGCCATGATGTCAGGTCGATGCATCCAAGGTCTACCCAGCAGTAGGTTGAAGGATGCAGGAATGTTTACCACATGGAACTCCACATCCGTTTGGTAAGGCCCGAAAGTCATAGGGAGCATGAGGGTGCCAGTCACATCCTGACGGGTGTTGTCATATGCCCGAACTTTGACTTCTGATGGAGAGAAATCACTATTTTTGTATCCCAGGCAATAAGCAACACGGAGTGGACATACATTGATTGCTGACCCGTTGTCAATCAAGATTACCGGTACCCATTTTCCGTGGCATTTCAGAGTGATATGGAGTGGTCGATTGTGATCAGTTCCTTCAGCGGGCAAATCTCGATCAGTGAAGGTGATAACATGTTTGACGGGTATGGTTTTGATGAGTGCCACAAGTTCGTCAGGGGTTATGGCGGAAAGAACTTTTAGGTGAGAGAGAGCTTGGATGAATCCTTCGCGATGGCGGGTGGAATGAACAAGCACGTCCCAAACAGACATTTTGGCTGGCGTCTGTTCAAGCTGGCGCTTGATTATTCCTTCTGGGTTTTTCTCAGGGCGTGAAGGCTCTTTAACTGGTGGGGCAAAGGGTTGGAAAGTATCTTTGATTGGGGTAACGAACGGGTTAGAAGGTTCTTTGGTCAGTGGAGCTGAAGGGTTGGAAGATTCTCTGATTTGAAGATTAGGGGGTTGATATATTCGACCACTCCTGGTCAATTGACCAATTTGTTGGTACTTGGACTCTTCATTCCACAAATCAGCAAGGGCCTTGCGCTTGTTTCCAATGGTGGTGTCTTGGAGGTTGGCAGCCAAGTCAGCAACAACCAGGTCTTCCCACAGATCCTCGGGCTTCCATTTTTCAGCTTCTGCTACTGCCCTGTTTACGGTCCACTTTTCATTTCCCACCTTTATGTTGATGATTTCCGTATTACCCCACAGATTTGCCTTAGCACCCGGTTCATCTTCCCACAAATTCATCATGGCAACATAGGCATCTTTTGGGAAGGTGACAGATGACTCCGACTTAACTTCATCGACTAGGTAGTCCATTGGGTTGAACCTATTACTAGCCACATCTTCTGACGGTTCTGGGTATGGAGCAAGACCCACGTTGTTGTATGGGTCATTAGCTATGAGATCGTGGAGGTAGGAGGAGAAGTTTGGTCGAAATGGAACAGGTTCAGGCCAATCGTAGATCACCGTTGGTGATTGGTATTCTTCTGCAAAACAGCATGGGTATAGAGAAGGTATCTAAAGGATCATTCCAGGCCAAGAGTTGGTATTCATCCGGAATTGGATTCCACTCCCATTCAGGCATTTCCGGCAAGTTCCCATTTTGACTTTCGAACATCATATTCAAAGAAAATCCATCAAGAGGGTCAGCATAAATGTTTTGCCAATCAACTTCCCATCCTGGTTCAAAGAACGGATTCACATCTTCTGGGAAATTAGCGACTTCAAACTCTTTCCAATCGGCAATCAAATCTCCCCAATCCCAAAGGTAACAGAGGGCAGTTTCTTCGGGAATTTCCACAACAGGTTTTGGTTTGGTATCAGGGATGATGAAAGAGGTAGGATCAAAGTCCTGGCTTTTGACTTGGGTGATTTGGTTGATATGGAATGGGGCATTATGCTGTGGCAAGGGATTTGTCATGGTGTTTGGTTTGTCAGAAGGAGGAGTATCAATGACTTTATTGTCGATGAGGTTTTGAATCTCATGACGGAGACGGATACAATTATCAGTGGTATGGCCATGCTTTTGGTGGAAATCGCAGTAGACGTTCTGGTTTAGGTTGGGTGGAATGTTCTGTGGTGGCTGAAGAAGATTCAGCACTCCTACTTCAGTAAGCTTCTTGAGCAAAGCGGATCTAGGAGTGCTAAATTGGGTAAAGAATCTTTGTTGGGACTTTGGTTTTTCCGAAATTTGGTTTACTTCTGCTGGTTTGGTGGATGAAGTTCCAGCCTGGTTGGAATTCCCGAAGAGGACATTGCTGTTCCCTGAATACACCCTTTTGGGCTTTGCTCCTGATTCCTTCTTTTCCAATGTTCCGTCTCACAGTGCTTCCTCTACAACCAGGCCCGAGTCGTAGAAAGTTTTGAAATTTGGGGCTGCCTGGGAGAGAACCATGTATGGGGCAAAAGAGTTTGGCAGATTCTTGGTGATGATCCTTATTTGTTCTTTTAAGTTTGGTTTGCTTTGCATCTGAGCGGCTTTAGCCCTCCAACGTTTCACAAAGTCAGCGAAGCCTTCTTTCTCACCCATCTTGGTGCTCTCTAATTCCCTCGTGGTCATCTTTAGATCGACATTGAAATCGTATTGAGCCACAAATGCCGTCCCAATGTATTCCCAAGTCCTTTTCTTAGAGGGTTCCAGGGTAAGAAACCATTGCAAGGCCGGCCCTGACAAGGATTCATGAAATAGCTGGGCCATGGCTTCCTTTTCGATTCCCCTCATAGTGAGTGAACCCACATACCCTTGAAGGTGAGCTTTTGGATCTCCGGTACCATCAAACTTTGCGAAATCTACACCTTTAAACTTTTCTGGTAACTTAGCGTTAGGGAACAAGCACAATTTGTTCATGTCAATTTTTCCTCTCCCTAATCGCTTATTTTCTTGCATAGATTCTTCCAATTACCAATTTTGACCATAAGGGCGGCTAAATTGGGATCGATTGCTGGCGTGTCTTTGGCTGGCGTCTCCTCCTTGGGTATGTCGATTTTAACCAAAAGCTTGTCACAAACCTCCTGCATAGACTCCATTATCATATTCATGTCGCCTTTCATGGATGCAACCGAGGCTTTGAGTTGCGTATCCATCCCAGCAAGGGATTGCCTAAACTGAGCATCCATGGTAGCCATGTTCTGCCTAAGCTCTTCTACCCCGTTTCCTTGGTCAGCCATTGGTAAGAGATTTTCAAGTGACTGAGGCTCCTGTATTGTCGGGCTTGGCGAAACTGCAAATGACGACTGGCCTTCCTGTTCTATGTGGACCTCAACCAGTTGGGTTTCTTCCAGGGTATCTAGGCGAACCAATCTTCGAGATGGACGAAACCAATTGGGCAAAGCCTCTTCTTTTTGCAGGTGTCCAATGTTTCTGAACTTGTAATAAGGCAAAAGGGAACAACTCAAAATCCGTCCCGAGTGTCAGTCCTACCTTCCACGTGCCTCCTAGGTCCTAAAACCTACCGTGACTTGAGTTTCACTTGGGGCATTTGTACAGAAGATTTCTGGCGGTCCGGGTAGGTACTGTCAGGCAGGTTAAATTCCGATCGTTTCGGAACCAAAGCCAATCTCCTTATCTTGACCATCCGAGACAGAGCAATGTGACCGTCAGAATCCAAATACGCACACCTCCAAGGTTAATCCCATGTCAAGGGAGCCGTTCGGGCACGGCAAACACCGGAGGTATCACAACCCCCATGGATTTATAGTCTCCTAGAGTGACCGAAAAGTCCTAAAGAATTCTAAGGGAGCCCAATCCTCTAGCCTGCAGGATGCAATGATGCGTGAATGATATGTATGTACAGAAAAGAAATACACATAAACAGGATATATCACATAAGTCCTAGCCACGGGTTCCTGTCCTAGTTGGGAAGGTTCTATGGTTATGTACAGGTGCAAAGGCCGGTTTTGGTTTGAGAGAGGTTCCCCGGACTAGAGCCAAGATGTACTACCCCATGTCAAGTGTATTGCAAGACAATGGTCGAACAGCACGATGGCCCATCATAATCGAGGGTTGCTAGGCATTCCGGGAGAGCTTGTCACCGGTAAACCGGGCAAGATAGCCAAAACACGATAACGCGGCTTGTGCGGTGCATAGTGTAAAAAGAAAGTTAAGTTCTCCAAATTGCATTAAATCCCCCAAGTAAAATGCCTTTCAAGTTTGGCCCTCTTAATTATTCAACACTTCTTTACGTATTATTATTATTATTATTTTTTTTTAAAAAGAAGTTTTGAATAAGTGAGTCCCCAGCAGAGTCGCCACTGTGGGCTCCCGCGCCCGGAGCGCGATTTAGACAGAGTCGCCACCCGAATTTTTAAGATGGATGATCCGAGGAACCGATGGGGTTTTGTTTTGAAAAGAAAGGCCTTTTGGTCTAGCGAAACTGTTTGAGATTTTGGATCCGGGAGCCAGGTTACGAGCGGGGAAGGTTTTGTTGAAAAGCACCCCGCTCGCCCGGTGAAAACCGGTCTCTACTAAGCATTTTAAATGGGGGGATTAATACCATTCGGAAAACCTTAAAAAACACATAAAGGTAAAAGGGGAACAAGATAAATCACAACACGTTGCCGTGCTAGTGGTGCTTGCTGTACATGGATGATAAAGATGGCATGGTGATGATATAAACAAGAAAGATATACAAATGGACTGTCTGAATCACTATCCTCCGTCAAGCGGCATATCAGTTTATAACGCGCGGCTTACTGATACGCCGTGCGTGGTTCCGATCTGGATACCAAACTTTTATTATTTTGTAAAGCTTCGCATGGTGTACCCATTACATCGCACGGTGTTATTTTAAAACTTCAGACAACTCACAGCCGTCAGATCATCTCAGATCTGCACCATTCTTTCAAGCCATGGGAAGAAAACCATTTTTGATACGTTTGCCTATTTTGAAAAGATCTATGGAGTTTAAAACATGGCTTGTAGATATGGTCTCATTTTGGGACTGCTTTTGGTATACAAAAAAGATCCAACAACAGACGATCGTGATCCAGACAGCTTGAACAAGAAAGCAATATCATTTTGAAATGCCGTGTGTGCAAGCTTACTACGCCGTGCGACGCTACAGAGCGCCGCGCGGCGTAGCACACTTTTGCACAGAACACTGGTTTTGTTTTGTAAAAGAGGTTTTGGGTCAGATCCTAACCAAAAGGGTTAAGCCTTAAAACAGAAAGGTCCCCTCAGGGCCAGGACAAAGCCTAGCCCAAGGAAACTTGGTTTTTACCTTGGATCTGGAGCTTGAATGAGTCTTGATGAAGGCGGATGGACGTCGGAAGGTTGAAAAAGAGAGTAGAAGTGTGGATGTGCGTAGTAGATGGGTGTATTGGGTGGTTGAGGTCTCAAAGTTAGTAAGGAGCTAACTTCAGTGGTGAGGAGAAAAATGGAGTAAAAGAATCTAGAGAATGTCTTTTAAGAACAACATTCACAAGGCTTGGAAATGGAAAAGTGGGGGTGAAAGCAAGAAGAGAGAGAAAGGGTATAATGGTGATCAAGGGCCCTTTTCCCTTGAGTGGAGGGGTGTATTTATAGGCAAGAGCCTTGGATTTTGAATTTCAAAAGTTGGAGATATTTTCTGGGCGGGCCAGAAGTATGCTTTCGGCTTAGCCGTATTGCAGCTGTGGCTCAAATAGGCGTGGCCGATAGTTTTCTGAGCCAGTCAGAACTTTACCTAAAATGCCGTGCGGTTAACCTCATGAACGCGTGCGGCGTATTAAATTTTGATACGCCGTGCGGTTTAGAGATGTCACGCGCGGTATTTCAGACTTGCTCCAGGGCTTTCTGGGCTTTTGGGGTTTGTTTCGGGCTAACGGTTTATTTGGGCTGAGGATCTGTTTGGGTTTAAGGGAGTTCTTCATTCAAGCTCGCAAAGGTTCCGTTTCCTTTATTTCATCATCGGGGCGGACAAAGACCCTTCGAGGTCCGGATTGGGGTGTCTACAACTTGTAAAATAGCCCTTTCATCGTTAGCAAAAACTTTCTCAAGGTCATCAATATGCGAAAATGAATTTTCTGAAGCCAAGCCATAAAATATAGGAAATGACAATGAACAATCAAATTGTTTTGCATACCTTCCATAGCACCTTGCAATATAGGCCATAGTACCTCTTGCTACTCAGCGTAAACAGACATACACAAAACTACTAACTAACTACTAGCAAACTAACAGATGGGAGGGGCTAGGCCGCCACCTCAACTCAACAAACAGAAAGTGCGAGGGGTTAGGCCACCACCTCGGCTCAGCAATGCAGATCAAATTAAGCTAATTAAACTAACTAAGCAAGCTAGCTAACTAACTAACTAACTCAATATCTAATCCGGCTTCGTTACACCTCAGGTTTGGCATAAAACCAGGTTAGAGGTATCCACCGAACTAGATACGAGCAACTAACAAAAAAAACTACTAAACTACAACTAAAAGAAAGAAGCGGGATACTCACAATGGTTTGTCGAGCCTCCATAAAGCCATAATAAGAAATCTCCGGCAACGGCGCCAAAAATGCTTCGTTCTCGATATATATCTGTTTGGCTCCGAAATGGCTCAAGGACTGAGCGGGCGTGCCAGGACTTGTCGCGTCCAAACGTGAAGGACTGGGCGTCCCTTTTCTGACTTCTAGATCTGAGAGCGATAGTGCTGCAAACCTAAGGGCTAGATTGCAGTGAAGGTTCGTGGCTTTGCCTCGTCGTGTGAGGACTTAGTAATTTCCTAACCGTGTAGGAAAGAAAGTAACAACGTAGAAGTACTTAACTATATTGAAATAATAAAGTAAGGGATGGAGAGAGATATGAATAACTTCATTATATTGCGTAATAACAAAGTTGGGATACAAGAGAGACGAAGCTCGAATTACTTGGTGAAGTAATTGAGTAAAAGGTGAGAAAATAGGGATAATTGCTTCGCTGGGAAGGCTTTGGTTTTTTAAGCGTTGAGCTTGATTGGTGTGGGAACCCTTTTCTTGCCTTGACCTCTAGTATTTATAGGCAAGGAACTTCGGCTCTTGCATGAAAAAGATTTCCCGCCCTTGCTCCTCGTGGTGACACGTGTCCCATGACCTCCCATCATGCATGGGATCATGGGTGGTTGAGAAGTTACAAACATCCTGCACATGTCTTTCTCTCCATCGTGGGTAATTACCAGAGGTAACTACCAATTACCCATCGGCTAACTCTTACCCATGAGCAGTTAGTGGGGTAATGGGTTCCCCCATTTCCTATTAACGTGGCACTTTGACAACTACCAGCCATTTGATTCGGTCAAATGGCTTTTCCCCAAGTAACAGCATTTTAACCTCTTTCCACTTTTCACGGGCCACCTAGATAATGGGCCATTTAATAAATTAAATGGCCTGTCAACTTATTTTCGGCCCATATTCACATTTGATCCATCACAACAAACCCAAATCAACCCTGGACCAGCCGAATAAACCTTGCAAAACAGGCCCAAACCCATGAATTCAAGCCCAAACCAAACTGAAATTAATTGGGCCCACATACTCTCATTTTGGCCCATTAATTTCGATCCAATAAGTCCTCAACCCATGACCCAAATCGATGAAACTTTAATCCAATAACCGTCCAATCATTGGCCTTGGACTGGGTGCCAAAAACGGGTGTAAACAATGCCCCCCCATGCCTTGATCTTGTTCAAGATCTAGGCTTGAAAGCTAGGACAGAACATGGTTTTTGGCAAGCCAAACGAGTCCTTAACATTAGGTTTGAAAAAATAAAGGATAATCAGGCTTTTTAGCCTAAAAAACCTTTTCGATTTTTCAAATGCTAAAAAGATAATCCGGCCATGATCAGGCCTAACCACTTTTTAATTTCCAAAGCATGTCTTTCAATTGAATTTGGACTCCTCTGTTTCTATCCGAACCAAATCCCAACAGTTTCGCAGATGAGGATCCCACCGAAGATTCCTAGTGGTAACCATCATTATCGCCTCCTTAAGCCTAGGGGACACGTGTCATCCCCCCAGGCTTTGCATTGGCTGCATGCAGCTTTTGAAGCCGTCAGGACTCTTCCTAGGGTCAATCAAGAGTCCCACCCTTGGTCTGCTTCTTCAACCTTGATCCACGAGACAGAGAGAGAAAAGAGGAGTAAAACACGGCATCAGTTACACCGTCTTCCACAAAAAGCCCAATCTTGCTTTCTCATTCTCTCTCTACATCTTCTCTGCGTCCCCTGCTCTTGTACCAACGAAGTCCAAAAAACCCTAAACCACCATCTCTGATCTGCACTAGAGATGGCGACCCATAGAGCAAATGCTCCTCCTCCAAATCCTAACAGCCTCGCCGTCCATGTTCGCAAGATCATTGACGAAGAACACATAGCGGTCACCAATGACGTCCTGGTCGTTGCGAACGCCGATCGAGTTGGATTGGGGCCTGCGTTTCAATTAGGGTTCCCCCCTCAACTTGCACCGATGTACCCGTTGGCTGAGGGGGCCCTACCCTTTGAATCCTCGTCTCCTGACTGGAACCGTTTCAGCTCTGACATTCCCAATCGTCTCTGGCACAGACCAGATTCCAAATACGTGGAGTGGCTCGACCGAATGCTTGAGGCCAAAGGAGATCTGTGGAGACAAATAGGCATCCGAGATGCCATTCTGCTCAGTCGTTCCCTCATTGATATGGACAAACACCTCTTCCTGGCCGCTTCCCAATTTTGGTCAGTTACCACGAATCCATTCCATTTCAAGGTAGGTCCGATGAGCCCCACCCTTCAGGACCTTGCTTTCCTGACAGGCCTCCGTCCCCATGGGATAGAGGCCAACTACTTCCTATCCCAGAAAACTCCTTACTTCGAGTACAAAGAACCCCTGTCCTTTACCCCTTTTCTTGGTCACTATGCCAAAAAGGGACCTGTAGAGGATAGTGAACACGTGGCCTTCCTTCTGTATTGGTTAAACAAGTTCATCTTCTGTGTTTCCGCGAATAGAGTCACCAAGGACTTCATAGACTTGGCCTGTGCCCTAGCTTCTGGGCAGAAGCTGGCACTAGGCCCTTTGGTCTTAGCCCATCTTTACCGAGGTATGAAGGAACTGATAAATAATAAATTCATATTCGCCCCTGGACCACTGTGGATTATGACTCTATGGCTATGGTCCTACTTCCCTAGACTTGCCCCACCCATGAACAAAAACTCAGAACACACATGTTATGGTCTTCACTTCACCGATGCCCGTGGCCCTAGATATGCTTTTGGAACCTACTTTAAATTCTTTTATCATGAGCTTACCAACATGGGAAAGGGCTGGCTACCCTTTGAAAGGGACACAGTTCCTTGGTGGTTGAAGCAAAGGGCCTCGGATCCTGGTGATGACTTTGATGAACACTTCGAAATCTGGACTAGCTTCTTGATCTCCAGGGACCTTATGTATGGGATGGCCTTCACTCCAACCAACTACAAGTGTGGGGTGGAATATTACAATACAGCCCAATTTGCTAGACAATTTGGCCTCTGCCAACTCACTCCTTTGCCCCCATACCAATCGTTGAATGAAGATTTCAGTGACAGGCCTGTGATCCAACCGAGAGAACTGGAAAGGGTTAGAACCCTTCTCCCTGAACTGAGAAAGACCTTTGCCCTCCATACTTTTGTTGAACGCACTGATAAGGGAGCCAAATTTGATAGCTGGTGGGGCGGCTACACGAGAATACACTTCGCTACTCCATACTTAAATGCCTTCGACAAGCTCATGCCTCAATCCACTGGGGTTCCAGAACCTGGCATTACCGTGCCCTTGCAGCAGATCAGCCCTTCTCTCTCCCTGGGTGCCAAGAGGAAAGGTAAGCTCTAGACCTTTGTTGTTTTTGCATTCTTCAATCCTTCACATCACTTGGACTGATCCTCTCCTTGTTTCTAGGCCCAGAGAAAATCCCAGAGGATACTCCCACTGATTCCACGCCACAGAAGCCCAAGAGAACTAAAATGCTGGCTCGGAAGCAGGCGCCAAAGGTAAAGTCCTTTAGCACCCTCTCATTTCTCCAGTACATTACTTACACTCTGAACTTTATCACAGGGCCCTCAAACCAATGTGGCTGGCAGAACAAGGAGTAGTGCCAAAACCAGTTCTCCCGAGTCTGATCCTTTGGAGAAGGTTTGTGCTCTTCTTGGCTCTGCCCTTGGCCTCACTGAATCCTTGGCTAACTTCCCTTCTTCCTGACAGGCCACCTCCAAGACCACAGAGGGACAAGCTGACTCTGCTCCTACCAAGAAAAGACTGAGCAAGAAAAAACCCACGCCAAGTGACTCTGAAAATACCGTGTCCGCCACAGAAGGCAATCCCATAGTAAGGATGTACTGTGACACGTCCCTTCCAATGTTTATGGCCCATTACCATCATCTAATCCCTCTTGTTTTTAATCCCAAGGAACTTGATGATTACTTTGAAGAAGAGAAAGAGATAGAAGACAAAGGGCTGGATACGCCATACCAGGAACCTGAACATGAGGCATCCTCTAGGACTCCAGAGAAACCTAGCTCGCCAGCAATCAAACCCATTTCTTCACCTGATCCTCCTGCCCAACCTGAATTTATCATCGTAGCCGAGGAGGACGAAGACGAAGATCTGGATACCCTGTTTAAGTCCGCCCATGACCTGCTGAAGGCAGTCAACTCTGGGACCTCAGGTAGTGGTCCTGGATCCACCTCTCAAATTCAATTCACACCAGACGAAATCGCTGAGGCCAAAACAACTCTTAAGATGGCCCTCCTTCAGAACTTTAAAGCCATCGTCCATCCAGCTCGAGCCTCTAATATCAAAAAGGCCATGGAGGTGCTGGTCAAGACCCAGGCCTTGGGTACCGAAGAGACCTCCCTCCAGTACTTTCAGAAAGAATTCCCCGCTATGATCAAGTCCCATGACTCCTCCACTCATGAGCTCGGCAAGGTCAATGCCAAGTTGGCAGAATTGGACTTGATGGAAATGGAGTTCACCAAATTCCGTTCTGAATGGGATCAGCTGAAAGAGGATATCAAGGTCAATGAGGCAAGCATCATTTCCACCTCCACTGAAATTCAAAACCTCAAAACTCAATTGGCACAAGCTGAAGGCCGAATGGAAGATTTTCGGAAGGAGTCCAAGATTCTGGCCCAACATCATGAAGAATTGAAGGCTGGATCCAAAAGCCAGAAAATGAAGCTGAACCTCCTAGCTGAAGAGGTCCCAGGCCTTCGTGGGCAGCGGGACACATTTGAAGCTCAAATTGCCAGCCTCAACACCTCCTGGACAAACCTCAAAAGCAGTCTTGAAGGCCTTCTGTAGGTCTGGACCTCAAAAACTTTTACTTTTAAAGCTTGGTTTTGTAATAACTAGTATTATCTGCTCCTTGCTTGGCCTAGAACTTTCCTTTAATTTGGCCAAGGCAAGGGTTTCGGTATGGTTTGGATAATACTTCTGTGGCCTAAACTTGAGGCCTTTATGTTCTTGCAAGAATAGGTCTTGGCCTCTGTTCAGGCCTTGGTAGTTAACACTTCTATGGCTTGTCAACTTGGCTTTCCCCAAAATCTCTCATCTCCCACATAGTAGGATAATGATGCTTCAAGTACTTTCCATTTGTTAACTGCTTAAACAAACCACCATTTAAATCCATAAGAAGATACACGTTACCTCTAAGGACTTGGGAGATCTGGTAAGGTCCTTCCCATGTTGGAGACCATTTGCCATATCTTAAGTTCTTGTCATTTAGAGGAAAAACAGCCTTCCAAACCAAATCACCTTCGGAGAAGCTCTTCTTCCTTACACGTTTATCATAGGACCTGGCAACCCTCCTCTTCTGGACCAACATAAGGTCCAGGGCTGAGAGTCTGACCTCATCCAAGTCCTCCAATTCTATCAGCATGGCCTGAGTATAATCTGCAGGAGTGAGGCCATGTTGATATGCCAACCTTGCTGACTTTACTGCAACCTCCATTGGTAGGACTGGATCATGCCCATAAACCAACATATAAGGAGTTATATTGGTGGCTTCCTTCTTTGAGGTTCTGTAGGCCCATAAGGCCTCAGAAAGTAACTCATGCCAAGACCTTGGGTTATCCTCCACCATCTTCTCAATAATATTGACCAGAGTCCTATTGGTGGACTCGGCCTGACCATTTCCTTGAGCATAATAAGGAGTAGAATTGGACATAATGATCTTTTGCTGTGCAGCAAAGTTGACCACTTGTTGACCCATGAAAATTGTACCCCTATCTGCCACCAAGTGTTCTGGCAATCCAAACCTATGGATAATTCTCTCCTTGATCACCCTGATTACCTCTTGTTGATCCACAGACTTTAAAGGCACCGCTTCTGCCCATTTAGTGAAATAGTCCGTGGCTACCAAGATGTAAGTATGATTTTCAGAGGAAGGAGTATAAATTTTTCCAACAACGTCCAAAGCCCAACCCCTAAATGGCCAAGGTTTGACCACAGCATGGTAATTAGCTGCAGGAGCATGTTGAATTTGGCCATGGGCTTGACAGGGCTGACATCCTTTGGAAAAGCAAATACAGTCCTCCAAAATGGTTGGCCAATAGTACCCATACCTTCTGATTAGCCATCTCATCTTTATTCCTGACTGATGAGCTCCACAGACTCCTTCATGGACCTCACTCATAACCTTCAGGGCTTCAGGGCGCCCTAGGCACCTTAAGAGCAAGTCATCCTCAAGGCTTTTCTTGTACAATTCATCTCCAACGAGGATGTAACTGATGGCCCTCCTTCTCACCTTCCTAGAAGCACTAAAGTAAGGCCTCTTGAGGACAGAGATGATAGGTGTACGCCAATCGTTCTCGGGTTCATCGTCTGACTCTTCACCAGTGAAGTCTGAAGTAAACACCTCCAGTCCTAGACCCCTTCTCCTAACAGAAGGTAACAATCTCTTCTGGACCGTGATGATCTTGTGAATCGTTTCTGGCGAGAGCTTCAGGCCTGTTGATGCCTGAGCCAAGCTGTTGGCTTCAGTGTTCTTACTCCTTGAAACATGTTTGACGGTGACATTGTCAAAATCTTGCATTAACTGTACGGCTGCCATATAATAAGGAGCTAACTCCTCACTATAGCATTTGAATGTTCCTGCCAAGTGATTGATCACAAGGAGTGAATCCCCAATAACCCTTACTTCTCTGGCCTCTAGATCTCTAAGGATCTCAAGGCCTATAACGACTGCTTCATACTCGGCTTGATTATTGGTACACGGGAAATCGAATTGAAAGGACAATTCAGTCCTCAGGCCTTGGGGAGAAACAATAATTATCCCACAGCCTGAGACCTCCTGAGTCCTTGACCCATCAAAAAGCAATGTCCAAGGAGTGGGTGATATTTCAAGGGCACTCAGTCCTATCGCAGATTCATCGCCGATATCCACGCATGGATGATCAGCAAGAAAATCTGCCAAGGCCTGGCCCTTTACAACTTTTTGAGGAATGTATTGGAAACTGAATTCCATTAGAGCTAAAGACCATTTGCCAATACGGCCTCTCATGATGGGCCGAGAAAGCAAGTACTTAACTAGGTCTGTTTTACTCATGATGTAAACCAAAACGGGCAGCATATAGTGCCTCAACTTTATTGCTGAAAAGTACAAGGCAAGACAAATCTTTTCAATAGGACTGTATCTCCGTTCACATGGAGTCAGCAACCTACTTAAATAATAAACCGCCTGTTCCTTTCCTTGAGCGTTGTCTTGAGCTAAAAGGCCTCCAATAGAGCCTTCACACTACAACAAAATCAGGTTCTACCGACGCAAAAAAGTTGTCGGCAAAGACATATTTGCGTCAAAGGCCTTCTGATGGCTTTCCTCCCACACAAAAGTGTCTTGGTCCTTCAGCTTCAAGAGTTGGGAAAAGACCTGGACCTTCCCTGCAAGGTTTGAGATGAACCTTCTCAAGAAGTTAAATGAACCCAAGAGCTTCTGCAACTCCTTCTTGGTGGTAGGAGGCTTTGCTTCCACGATTGCTTTGGCCTTGTTCTTGTCAACCTCAATCCCTCTGTTATGGACTAAGAATCCAAGGAATTTGCCTTCGGAGTTCTGTTGCATCCTCAAGAATGATCTCCTCAAGTGCTCCAAATGTTCGTCATAGGACTGAGACTTGACTACGATGTCGTCGATGTAGATCTCCATGAAACGCCCAATAAAATCATGAAATATGGCGTTCATAGCTCTCTGGAATGTGGCACCTGCATTCTTCAGGCCGAAGGGCATTACGACCCACTCAAAGGTCCCTAGGGCTCCAGGACACCTAAAAGCAGTCTTAGCCGTATCGGCCTCATCAATGAAGATCTGATTGTAACCAGAATGCCCATCCATGAAGGACAGAACCTTGTGACCGGAAGCTCCATCTACCAACTGATCTGCAACTGGCATTGGATACTCGTCCTTCGGGGAGGCCAAATTGAGGTTTCTGAAGTCCACACATACTCTGACCTTGCCATTCTTCTTGAAGACTGGCACAATGTTAGAGAGCCAAGTGACATACCTGGCTGTACGTATGAACCCAGCGTTAAAGAGGCGTTCAATCTCGTCCTTGACTTGCAAATAGACATCATTGGACATCCTCCTTGGTGGTTGTTTGAAAGGTCTGAACCCTGGTTGAATGGGGAGCTTGTGTTCCACTAGACCTCTGGACATACCTGGAAGCTCCTCATAATCCCAAGCAAAGCAGGATTTGAACTCCCTCAAGAGCTCGATGAGCTTTACTTTGACATCCTCTGGCAGAAGTTGGCTTATATACACAGGTCTGGGATTCTCTAGGTCTCCCAGATTAACTTCTTCCAAAGGATCTTGCACGTCAGCCCTCAGATCATCTAACTTGGCTGGAGCTGCCTCAAGGTCTTCAAGGCGGATTTCGTCCAGATCTTCAACCAGGTTATCATCCTCATTGATCACTTCGGCCGCAAAGGCCGAATGATCATCTTCCAATTCTTCACTTCCCATAAGCCTCTTCTCCAGCAAGTAGGCTTCAAACTTCGACAAAGTGGCCTGAAGGGCCACACTCTTCTCCCCTTCCGAAGGGTTTACTGACATTGGGAAGGGCGTTTGGATGAAGCTGTAATCGGCCTGCTTGATTCCGTGATCATAGGACCGATTAACTCCTGAAAAAGTGCCTTCACCTCTTCAGCTGATTTGTTACCATGTGTAGGGGCTACTCTGTGGCGGCCATACTTGTCAAGCCCTGCCACTTTCATGGGACCAACCCCTTCGTCGTATAAATGGGCCTCTGCATGGTTAGTAGAGGCCTAGAAAGGTCTGCGGTCAGCCCATATGACCTCCACATCGTCTAGATTCCAAAAAATGAGACACTGATGAAGGGTTGAGGGAACCGCTTGACAGGAGTGAATCCAATCTCTCCCCAATAGAACGTTGAAGGAAGAGCGTGAATCAACAACAAAGAAGGGTGTTGTCAATGTCTTGGATCCAACTGTTAAGTTCATGATGAGAATACCTTGACAAGCTGTCTCCTTTCCTGTGAAATCCGTCAAGGTTGAAGTGCATGAGACTAGGTCTTGATCAGTCTTCCCAAGCTTCTGCATCATGAACCTAGGAATGAGATTGGTGGCAGACCCATTGTCCACCAGAAGTCGGTTGACTGGCATTCCATCAAGGCAACCAGCAATGTACAAGGGCTTGATGTGTTTGTTCATTGCAGGGCTTGGCCTTTCAAAGATTACGCTGGCTGCCCTATCCTCAGGTCTTCCCCCAGTCTCGTCCTTCAGCACAATCACTGAAGGCCCGTTCAGTCCTACAGAGAAGGACTCGTTCAAAATTTCGGCCGTCTGTCCCATTTCCACAAAATCTCCCTCCAAGGCAATTGGAGTGTTGCCTTTGGCTTCCAGCTCTGCTGGCAAGATCACCACCATGTTGCAGTGCATATTGGAGCCCTGACCAGGTTTGAACTCCCTCGCCTGTGGATTCAACCCTGACTTGCCCCCCGAGTCTTGCTTGCTTGGTTGGAGGGCTGTCCTCTTGAGCAGCGTCACTGGTCTTGGAGAAGGCTCAATCCTAGCCTCCTCTAAGGTTCTCTCCAAGAGTGGTTGTTTCTTGGATACAGTAGTTTGTTTCAGAGGCGTCTTGGCAACGGCCTCTTTGTACGTCTTTCCCGCAGGAACTTGCTTCTTGGGTAAAGTCCTTGGAGGAGGCTTAATGATAGCCTCTTCCACAGTCCTTTCCAAGGGCTTGTGTACTCTCCTAGCCTTAGGCATTTCAACCTGAGGCTCCTGTGCTGGGACTTCAATCTTCAACTTCCCATTGGGGTCATCTTCGACCATTGGATCATCTAGCAAGTCTGTTTCTTCCTCAGCCCTTCTGATCGCCTGCCTGAATCGTTGGCGGCGCCTCTTCTGAGATCTGGACAAAGGTGGAGGAGGAGAAGGAAGCTTGGGATGCTCAACCCTATGCCACTCATTTGGCGGGGTGGCTGGGGGCCTCACAGCCCTAGGTTTCCCTTTGGATGGAGCAGATATCCTCAGGTTGTCAAGCTCGTCCTCCACTTCAACCAACCCTGGCTGGATTCGGTTGAAGACTGATGCTCGTGCAATCCTCCTTCCCATAGGTCTGTGCGGCTCCTCAGACCTTTCTTCAATCCTTCCCACAATAATGCTCTTCAGAACTGGCTTGCTAGGACTGGCATGATGTCCACACTCTGTACAAACCAATGAGCAAGTTGGTTTCTCTGGCTTCTTCACTCCTGTAGGCCTGGACCACCATGAATTCTGCCTTTCAGACCTTCTGACCCGCTCAGTCCTGAAATCACTTCCCTCACAGTAAGGATCCCAGTACCTGCCTGGGCTGGACTTGTGAACTTCTCTGGAGGGGGCTCCCAAGCTTATCTTCTACCTAGGAGCAGTCCTAGGCATGCCTCTCATGTCGACAGAGACCATGTTTGTGCTCAGCCCTGAAGGAAATGGATTGCCATCTACCCCCATGGGCTGTTTCTCTTTCTCGGGAAACTTGAACTCTCCCCGCTCAATCTTATCCTGGATGTCATTTCTAAATACTATGCAGTTATTCGTTGAATGACTCCAAGAGTTGTGATACTTACAATACTCCTTGCCCTTCATATCTTCCACGGTTGGAATCCTGTGACCAAACGGCAATTTGAGCAGCTTGTCAGCAAGGAGTTGATCAAAGATAGCCTCAGCCCTTCCCACGTCAAAGGTATAGGCCCTGGTTAGCCTATTAGGACTGTTCTGGATAGGTTGCTTCGTGGGCTCCATCTTGACAAAGGCCTTGCAGACGTATGGCTTCTTGTTGATGATCTCTGCTACGGCCACGTCTGGGTCTACCTCTGCTTCCACTGCAGCCACCTCGTAGTTAGGGTCACAGTAGTACGTCCCTTTGGATGATGTCTTCCTGTCCTGCTCCTCGGCCAAGAGCCTTTCGTAATGAGAAGCCTTGGAGGACAATTCAAACAGATCTCTGAATTCTGTCCCATAGAACTTCTTCTTCATCTCAAAGCCCAAGCCGTTTAGTGCTATACGCACGTATTCGGCCTCTGGAAGGACTATCTTGCACTTGAACCGGGCCGTCTTGAAACGTAGGAGATAGGACTCCACGGATTCAAGATAGGTTTGACGATAGCATGACAGGTCTGCCAACGTCACTTCTGGTTCTACCCTGTAGAACTGTTGGTGGAACATCTCCTCCAATTGAGCCCAGGTCTGCACGGAGTTGGGTGGAAGGTTGATGTACCAAGTAAAGGCTGTCCCAGTGAGAGAATTGGGAAAAAGCCTCAACTTCAGAGCATCAATGGCCCCAGCTTCTCCGCATTGAACTTGAAACCTGGCAATGTGCTCTACCGTTGAATGCATGCTTTCCCCGTTGAAGGTCTGGAACTCTGGAACTCTGTAGCCCTTCGGGAAAGGTGTTCTGTCCACCTCTTCGGTATGAGGCTTTCTGTACATCGGTCTTCCCAAAGGTCTGAACCCCGGCCCTAACTGCTCCTGGAGCAAGTTCAGGACTTGGTCCCGTCCCATAAGCATGTTTGGCACAGGAGGCGGATGTGGATGCACCTCTTGTGCCTGTTGGTCCTGGACTGAACTTGCCCCCCGAGTCTCAGAGGTTTGAGGAGTGTAAGCCGCTCCTTTGTCCTTTCCAGAGTCCTGGCCTCCTTGCGGAGGCCTTTTGTCCGCTTTGTCAGGTTTGGGCTGATCGTCGGCCAGCACAAACCTTCGTTCTTCATTTGCTGGAGGCGTCTGGGCTCCTCCAATCACGACTCCCTTCTCCCTTTGCCCCCCGAGTGCAGGACTGTTGGAAGAAGTAGCATGGTAGAATGTTTGAGGAGGGGGTGGTCCCCCTAGTAGGCCAGCTTGGTCTTGACCGTTGCCAAAAACACCAAACTGTGGAAAGCTCTGCTGCTGATGAGCGAGCGGTAGCCTCTCTGTAATCGTAGCAGTCAATTTTTGGACTGCTATGGCCAGAGGTTCCAAGGATTGAGAGAACGATTGAGAGATTGACTGTGTAATGTCGTGAGAGATCTCGCGTCCTGCCATGAACATGTAATTTTTGACGCTGTCGGTAGCGTCGTCAAGATCTTTAGTGCTGACCGCAGGGCCAACTTCCTGGAGTACTGGCACGTTGACTGCCACTCCCTCAGGACTCTGTGGTGGATCCGAGATGGATGGATCCGACTGTTGTTGCTGTTGCTTCCTTGCCATAATAAAACCCTTAGACGATTAGGGTCCCATCGGGCGTGCCAAAAGATGTTTGGCTCCGAAATGGCTCAAGGACTGAGCGGGCGTGCCAGGACTTGTCGCGTCCAAACGTGAAGGACTGGGCGTCCCTTTTCTGACTTCTAGATCTGAGAGCGATAGTGCTGCAAAACTAAGGGCTAGATTGCAGTGAAGGTTCGTGGCTTTGCCTCGTCGTGTGAGGACTTAGTAATTTCCTAACCGTGTAGGAAAGAAAGTAACAACGTAGAAGTACTTTACTATATTGAAATAATAAAGTAAGGGATGGAGAGAGATATGAATAACTTCATTATATTGCGTAATAACAAAGTTGGGATACAAGAGAGACGAAGCTCGAATTACTTGGTGAAGTAATTGAGTAAAAGGTGAGAAAATAGGGATAATTGCTTCGCTGGGAAGGCTTTGGTTTTTTAAGCGTTGAGCTTGATTGGTGTGGGAACCCTTTTCTTGCCTTGACTTCTAGTATTTATAGGCAAGGAACTTCGGCTCTTGCATGAAAAAGATTTCCCGCCCTTGCTCCTCGTGGTGACACGTGTCCCATGACCTCCCATCATGCATGGGATCATGGGTGGTTGAGAAGTTACAAACATCCTGCACATGTCTTTCTCTCCATCGTGGGTAATTACCATAGGTAACTACCAATTACCCATCGGCTAACTCTTACCCATGAGCAGTTAGTGGGGTAATGGGTTCCCCCATTTCCTATTAACGTGGCACTTTGACAACTACCAGCCATTTGATTCGGTCAAATGGCTTTTCCCCAAGTAACAGCATTTTAACCTCTTTCCACTTTTCACGGGCCACCTAGATAATGGGCCATTTAATAAATTAAATGGCCTGTCAACTTATTTTCGGCCCATATTCACATTTGATCCATCACAACAAACCCAAATCAACCCTGGACCAGCCGAATAAACCTTGCAAAACAGGCCCAAACCCACGAATTCAAGCCCAAACCAAACTGAAATTAATTGGGCCCACATACTCTCATTTTGGCCCATTAATTTCGATCCAATAAGTCCTCAACCCATGACCCAAATCGATGAAACTTTAATCCAATAACTGTCCAATCATTGGCCTTGGACTGGGTGCCAAAAACGGGTGTAAACAATATCCAAAGAGATCACCCCAAGCGTAGGGTATAAACGTCCAATTGAAGCATAATAAATCCGGAAGTTCGGGATCGTACCCAAGGGATAAATAATACGGCTTGATGGATTGTAGATGCAAGTATGGTTTCCGGCTTTTAGTCAGCCAACTTGGTTTTTCGTATGCGGTGGAAAGTAAAAAGGCTAAATTAAACGAGAATAAACTAGATAAAAAGAAGGTTAGGTCTAGGAATCACTAGCGCCCACGACTCGAGCAAAACCACATTTTTCACCCCAATACACGGTTTAACCCGGAAGATAAGATAGTTCGAAAATTAAGCTAGCTATAGAATTTATTTAGCAAACACCTCGAGCGTCAGAGCTCCAAGCATCATGTGTGGTAAGTAGGCGAAACTCTTACTTACACATGATCAAGGAGGTTAACACCTCGGTAATTTGACAAACAAATCCAAGCCCCACATCAATTTCCAAAACAAAGTTGCAAACTTTTTGGTGAAAAATGCAATTTTTACTCAAGCCATGGGGTGCTAATCACCCCATGACCCAACCTTATGAAACTACTCACACATATCTATGAAGATAAGAGCAAGCAAAAATCTACTTAGCATAAGTGTAAACACAAGCCTAAGAGAAAATTAGATAGAAAGATAGATCGGGAGAAAATGAACAACTTTAATAAAGGCGAAAGTATCAAAAGTTAACTAATAAGAGCAGAAAATAAAAAAAGAAGAGCTGAAAATGAAGAACACTCAAGAACACGAAGAACAATTTGAAATCTAAGTCTAGATCTAAAAATGCGTTCAAATCTACTTTTCTACGTGTTTGTAAAAAAAAAAGGCTCTTTGTATAAATGACATCACGGGTATTTATAACCCCCAAGTGCGCGCACGGAATATTCCTCAAATGATCCAAAAATTCCCTCGTAAGCTCTCGGTACCGATGGCAAAGGGCTTAAAATGCTGATAAGCTCTCGGTACCGATGTCTCCATTCTTTCCCATCGATGTTGAGTGGCTTAGCGGCTGGCAGGAGATAAGAGCTTGGTACCGATGTCTCCATTCTTTCCCATCGGTGCCGAAGTGCTTATCTTCAGAACTTGGACTTGCTTGGCTGCCTGCTCATGCCTTGGCCATTGCTCGGGCCACGCTTGGTAACGGGCCACGCCTTGCTCATGCCTTGCCTTGCCTTGGCCAGGCAGCCTGCCTTGCTTTGGTTTGCCCGAGCCATCGGGCCGCGCCTGCCTTGACTGCTTTGCAACAGGCCATGCCTTGGCGTCGGGTCGTCTTTGGCTCTTAAAACCCCTTTATTTGGTGATTTACCTACAAAACAAGACTAGCAACTCTACAAGCAAAAGCAATTAAAAGCAACTAATTAGGCGATAAAATAAACTAAAACTAACTACTAGCGCACCCTTTATTACATTCTCGGGTGCTTATCAACCGCCAGAAGGAGGTGGCCGCTGATGGTGCCAGCACGCCCTCTGCGGGACCCTACATCACCATGGCGGAAGTCCAGGCCCTGCTAGCGCAGCAGAAGGCAAGTGAGGCGAGCATAAAGGAGCCAGCCGTTACTGAAGTTGGGGCCTCGTCCGCGGGACAGTTCATCACTCTGGCGGACGTGCAAGCCCTCCTCACTAAGGAGAAAGCAAAGATAGTCTTACCCTCCCTCCCTAGCCCAGATATCCGCCCGCCTTATCCTATGACGATCCTATCACTACCCTACCCGGAAGGATATACCCCACCAAAATTCGTGAAATTTGACGGGAAAGAGGGCAGTGCCCAGGAACATGTGGTCCGTTTCATGGAATCTCTTGGGGCCCACGCGTCCGATTATAACTTGCGTCTCCGAGAATTCTCGAAGTCTCTCACCTCCCGCGCATACACTTGGTATGTCAACTTGGATCCTTACTCGATCACCACCTGGGAAGAGATGGTGAATAGCTTCTACGCTAAATTCTTCCAGGTCCGTGAAAAAGGTAACGGTGATCAGCTTGACAAAGGAAACACAAGCTAGTGGGGAAGACGTGGTGGACTACATCAGGAGGTTTCAGGATCGTGCAGTCGACTGCACTGAGTCCGCGAAGAAGGTTGAACTGGTGGAAATCTGCATTGGTGGGATGATGGACGAATTCAAGATGTTGCTCATTAATCTGAAGTTGGGAACATTCTCTGCCCTACTAGAATCGGCATACAACATCCGCCATGTGGTCAAGCCGGCCAGGAAAGATGCATGGAAAGGCAAGGCCACAAGCGCCACTGTGGCCGTCGCGGAGGCGCCGCGGGCTCAACAGGCCGCGGGAGGACGAAAGCGGACAAAGCGCGAGATGGGGCCGGCGCCAGATTTCCCCTGCACGATGGATGAAGTGCGAGCCTTGGTGAATGCATGGGTGCAGGACGGAGAGTTGGAACTCCCCCCTGTGGAGTATGAACCGACGCGGGAAGACCGCGAGCACCCAAGGTACTGTATGTACCACAGGCACACCAAGCACCCGACGAGCGATTGTTGGTCATTGAAGAGGTTGTTTAAAAAGAAGCAGAACGCGAATGAACTAAGGATAGGACGGCGCGACATCAGCGTCGAGCCTTATCCAGTCCACGGAAACAACAATGGAGAAGTCAACATGGCGGAGTGTTACCCGTTCATATACAACGATGAAGACGATACTGACAGCAACTACTACATGGAGGGAGAGGATGACGAAGCATGGGCCTACATGGTCTCGTGCTATGAAATAACAGAGGAATTCGGGGATGGTCCAGCCCCCGCGGTGACACCGGATCCCAATGCGTCGGCCAAGACATTGCAGAACAGTGCAAAATTTCGCGCATTCTTTGACGGCTTTGGCTTCACACCGGCAGCAAGGTTGGAAATCACTAAGGCGATTGTCAACATCGCGGAAGTTCATCAGGAGTCGTGCATGACCGCGGAGGGATCCATCCCGCACGCGATCCGCGATGAGTCCAACTCGGTCACCTTCTCGGACGCGGATCGACGGGTGCCTTACCCCCATAACCGCCCGTTGTATGTTACATCCCGCGTCAACGGGACGGAGCTGAAAAGGACCTTCTTAGATGGTGGGGCCTCCATAAACCTGATGCCAATGTCAACGTTCCAGAAGGTGGGGATACAGACCAACAGGATAGTAGAATCTCCGATCACCATCACGGGATTTGGAGGTGACAAGAAGCAGTCTTTAGGATACGTGGTGGTAGACCTAGAAGTGGGGGCAATCCGCTCAGCCACTAAATTTCATCTCATCAACGCGGACCCTAATTATCAGATCATTCTCGGAAGAAGTTGGATGCATAAGTACACGGTTGTACCATCTAGCTACCACCAATGTTTGAAAGGAATCTGGGCAGGAAAGAAAGTCACAATTCGCGCATCTGAAAACCCGTTTGATACCCATGAAACACACCTCTCGGACGCGGTCTACTTCTCGGAGCTGGGCGAGGTATCTCAGGCGATCACCGCCAAGCCTCGCGCTGTCAGGATCCCAAGGTGGGAAGATATTAAAGATGAAAAGCCGGAGACACGACAGAGAGACCCATCCGCGACAGACGTCGCAGCCCCCAGGAAGATTACAAAGACAAAGGAGGGGGGCAAAACAGTGTACTACCTATGACGGTCCACCGGGGCAGCGGCCGACCATGAAACCGCTGGCCTCGGCGGAACATGTGCCGCGGCAGAAGAAGAAGAAGAAGTAATACAAAAGCCGGAGCCCGCTCCGGAATGCATGCAAGATCAGCCCAAGCCGCAGCAGGAAGCATTAGAAGAAGTCGATCTAAGTGACGGAGTAGGCCCAAAGAAGCCGGTGTTCATAAGTAAGGAATTGCGCGGAGAGTTCCGCGAGAAGCTAATAGCACTGCTACGTGCTAATTCAGATGTATTCGCGTGGCACTACGAGGAGATGCCTGGATTGGACCCAGAGCTGGTAACACACCACTTGGATACTTTCCCAAACTCTAAGCCCGCGAAACAATCCCAGCGGAAGTATCACCCCGATTTGGAAGGACAGATCAAGGAAGAGGTCGAGAAGCTGTGGAAGGCAGGATTCATTCGCCCAATCCAGTACTCGGAGTGGCTGGCAAACATTGTCCCTGTGAAGAAGAAAAATGGCCAAATCAAAGTATGCGTTGACTTCCGCGACCTCAACAAAGCGTGTCCAAAGGATGAGTTCCCGCTGCCACACATTGATACATTGGTGGATGCCACCTCGGGCCACCAGATGTTCTCCTTCATGGATGGTTTCAGCGGATACAACCAGATCAAAATGGCTCCAGAGGACGCGGAGAAAACAGCATTTCGAACACCATTGGGAAATTTCTACTACATCGTAATGCCCTTTGGGCTCAAGAATGCGGGGGCAACATACCAGCGGGTCATGACAGCAATTTTCCATGATCTCATGCACAAGATAATCGAAGATTATGTGGACGACCTGGTGGTGAAATCCAAGGAGCGGAAGGAGCATCTTGCAGATTTAGCCACTGTCTTCGCGAGATGCAAAAAGTTAAACCTTAAGATGAACCCCCTGAAATGCGCATTCGGAGTCACCGCGGGAAAATTCTTGGGTTTCCTGGTACACCGCCATGGAGTCGACGCGGACGAGGCCAAGATCAAGTCCATCACGGAAATGCCCCCGCCCCACTCCCAGAAGACGCTCAAACGATTTTTAGGGAAAGTATCCTACCTTCGCCATTTTATTCCCGCAATGGCGGAAATCGCGGCGCCGTTCGCGGACCTGTTGAAGGGAAACGCAAAATTTGAGTGGAAGGAGGACCATCAGCAAGCGTTCCAGCGGGTTAAAACGGCGTTGACTTCTCCCCAGACAATGATGGCACCAGTCGCGGGGAAGCCGCTGATTCTTTATTTGACCTCTACCCCGAGATCCATTGGGGCCCTGCTGGTGCAAGAGGTAGATGGGACAAAGCACCCAGTCTACTACATCAGCAGGAAGGTACACGGAGCGGAGGAAAGGTAAACCGCCATCGAAAGACGCTGCTTAGCCCTCGTCTTTACCGCGCAGAAACTCCGGCACTATTTCCTGTCATTTCCCATCCAGATAACCACTAAGTGTGACCCAGTGAGATATCTTCTGTCGCGCCCCGCCCACACAGGACGGGTCGCCCGCTGGTTGCTAACACTCGCGGAATTTGACATCTCATGCGCAACTCCAAAAGCAATCAAGTGTCAAGCCCTAGCAGACCTACTAGCTCAGTTCCCAAGCAGACATTGCGAGCCGCTTGAAGATTGCCTACCCGGAGATGGTTTCGAAGCTCTCGCGGCCAGCACAGATGAACAGCACTAGACGCTCAACTTCGATGGGGCCGCGGGTAGTGGATCAGGAGGCGCGGGAATAGTGTTGCAAACCGAAGAGGGAGACAGAGTCCATTTGGCATACAAATTAAATTTCCCATGCTCCAACAACGAAGCGGAATACGAAGCGTTAATCTTGGGTCTAATAGCGGCAAAAGAGAGAGGAGTCAAGCACCTAAGGATAGCGGGAGACTCAAAATTGGTAGTCTTGCAAACGGAAGGGATTTACGCGTTGAAAGAACCGACTCTGGCACCATACCGAACAACAGTGCAGAAACTGATGAAATTCTTCAAAAGTGTCAGTATCATCCACAAACCCAGATTAGAGAACCGTTTTCCGGATGCTCTTGCGACGTTGGGGGAAAAGACGGAATTCGAAGAAGAGAGAGCCTGCATTGAAATTGTGAAGATGTTTGAGCCATCCGCAGTGGAAGACTTTTCAGAGCCGACCGAGGATTGGTGCGGGTCTATCAAGATTCAGTTAGTCACCAGCGTAGGGCACCTGTCCACCGCGGAGCTTTCATGTTTCATAGTTCTACGCGGAGAATTGTATTATCGCGGCCCGCAGGGGTGGCTCGCGCGATGTGTTGATGCGAAGGAGGCAGAGGAAGTATTGGACAGGATCCACAACGACAACTGCGCGGACAACGAGATAGCCTATACAGGAGAATTCAGAGGCAGGGTTATTATTGGCCTACTATGAAGAAATATGCTGATTTGATCACGAAGAATTGCACTTGGTGTTCCCTGTACATGGCCAAACCAGAATGCCTGATGGCAAGCGTTGACAACCAGGAGACAGACTGGAGACAAGTCTACATCGACTACTTACGAAAAAGATCCCTGCCCATCGAGCGAACTGAGTCCGCGAGGGTTCTCTGTGGAGCACAGCGTTTCTTCTTGGAAAAGGGACTCTATGAAGTGATCAGTGCCTCTGCTAGCGGGTATTACCACTTGGCCCGCGTCGAAGATGGTTTCAAGACAGGGGCAGTAAATGCTAAGTACGTCAAGAAGTTCTACCCGTGAAGGAAGAAGACACTGGAAGCTCGCAAGCCTCTGTCCTGCCCTGCCAGTTCCCCCCTTGTTCAGTACTGTTTGTTTCTTTTCTTCTTTCTTGTGATTTTATTTAAAAGAACAATGAAGAGAGTGACATCATGCCGCGAATTACCCTAAAAAGCTTGTAACCGTTGGCTTGATCTTCTGTTAATGAAAAATGGGCACTTATTCCTAATTCATACTGTTGCTTTACTGTTTTACGCTGAGGTGAAGCGATACGGCCCCGTGGAGAGAACATTTCCGTGGAACTATCGGCTCCTGTTCATGATTCATTCATTCAAACTTAACGGTTATCGAAAAGAGATGATGCTAAGTCGCGAGGAGTCAGAACATGACCCGCGAGATTTATACTTAGTGATTGTCTCAAAAAAAGATGATGTTAAGTCTTAAGTGGCCAGAACATGGCCCCCGATTCATTTCTCCGAACTTAACGATTATCAAAAAGAGATGATACTAAGTCGCGAGGAGTCAGAACATGACCCGCGAGGTTCATGCTTAGTGATTGTCAAAAAGAGATAATGTTAAGTCTCTAATGGCCAGAACATGGCCCCAATTTCAAACTTAACCATTGTCGAAAAGAGATGATGCTAAGTCGCGAGAGGTCAGAACATGACCCGCGAGATTCATACTTAGTGATTGTCAAAAAAGAGATAGTGTTAAGTCTAAGCGGCCAGAACATGGTCCCCCAAGTGATAAACTTAGTATTTCAATAAGGCCAAAGCATGGCTCGCGGACTCAAGCAAAAGAACGTGTATCATGATATCATCGACACAAAGACAATCTTATTTCAATAAGGCCAAAGTTTTATTCAAATGAGAAAGAAGGAAAATGGTACATGTGTTTAAAGAAAAAAAAAGAGAGAAGAAGCAAAAAACTCTCTAAGTCTGCCAATCCAAGAAGACAAGCCCATCAGGGTCAGGATCGTCTAGATTCAGCGAGGCGGCAGCTAGCTCCGCGTCGTGCTGCATTACTCTAACATAACTGGCCCTCAGATTAGCCAGGTGCTGTCGGGCAGACTCCATCTGGGCCGACAAGCCCTGGATTTCAGGCCTCAGAGCGGCCCTCTCCCCCGCGGCCCTCAGAGCAGAGCTTCGCGCGCACAGCCAGGCCAGGTCAAACCCAAAGACCTCCATATCCTGGGCAACCTCCAGCAGATCGGCCTTGGTCCCGGGATTGAAGTCCCTGTAGCGAAGCTGCCCCCAAGGAGTGAGCACGTCGTGAAGGCTTTTGAGGTAGATCACCCCAAGCCGGACAGACCGCGGATTGAAGGAGCTGAAGGTCTCCGGATGAGACCGGGTTATGGCGTTCAGCAGCGGGGAGTATTCTGCGGGTACAGGATAGCCCGCGGGGAAGAGGCGGATTGGCTCCGCGGCCTCAGTGTCCATGGGCCCCTTCCCCAGATCTAAAGCAGGTTGGCTGGGCCTGGGCGGAGACTGGAGCCACCAATAAGCTCTTCGTTTACCTCCAGCTGTCGGTCTGAAGGTTGAGCGATAGGCTCGGCGCGCGGAGTCGGCGTGCGTCTCGCAGACTGGTGAGGAGAGTGGGTTTGTGAAGTGGAGCACGCCGGGGAATGGGGACTGGCGGCGTCCACAGCCGTGTCCCGCTCCGCGTTCAATCCCGGGCCTTGGAGGAACGAGGGATTGGAGACCCCTGGAGCGCCGCCAGCAACCCGGCCCAGATAGCTCTCCGTGGAACGGATGCGGACGCTGGTGGACTGCTGGTGAGAGCCAGAAGGAGTAGAGGTTGAACCCGCCTCAAGTTGGCCCGCGGCAGGACCCCCAACGGCAGCATGAGGAAGCTCCTCGAGGTCATCTTCATCTCCCTCCCTCAATAGTTGTGCAGCCGCCGCGTTGAGAGGTTCCGCGGCAATATCGACCTGGCCCACAGACTCGCGGGTGTGGCGGGGGCTCGCGGGCCTCAGAAGTTGATGCGCGAGAAGGAGATGGGGCTGGGTCAGCAGAATGTACTATTACATTTTCAGATTCCTCCGGGGAAGAATACGACTCGGAGGAAACCGTGTTGGGATCTCCCCCGAGGTCAACGATGGAAGGCTCGTCGGGTAACATACCTCCAATAACCACGGAGGATTCTGGCTCCGGATGAAGAAAAGGAACTGGCTCCGCTCGAGGCTGAATCACCTCCGCTGCCCTCTGTTCCTCTAGGGAGTCGGAGATTTCCACTATGGCAACATCCTCCGTGATAGGGGCCCTCGCAGGC
Organism: Rhododendron griersonianum; assembly: GCA_018127125.1. NCBI lineage: Eukaryota > Viridiplantae > Streptophyta > Magnoliopsida > Ericales > Ericaceae > Rhododendron > Rhododendron griersonianum. The sequence continues at coordinate 36,976,075 of CM030788.1, read as the reverse complement.
GCGGACGCGGACGCTCGGGCCTGCAAGACTCTGAGGGGGAGTTAGTCTTCATCATCATCATCATCGTTATCATCATCGCCCACCTCCGCGTCCTCATTTTCTTCGTCATCGGACTCCGCCACAACTGTTTGAGAAATTATGGCAAAATAGAAGTCAGGGACTGAGGATGCAAGATAACAGAAATGACATCCTAGTAAAGCAAGGCTTACCATCAAGATAACAGAAATGACCCCGCCCGCTGCTTCTTCCGCTGCCTCCGCTGCCGCGGCTGCCTCTGGCTCATAGGCCACAAAAGTGCAAGCATCCCGCTCCCGTTGCTAAAGAAAAGGGAGAAGCAAGACAAAGAGAATAAGCCCCCGAGAACAAAGAGATGAAGCATTGTAAAGAGATAATTGAGCACGGGGGAAGACACTTACATTTCGGATGCATTTTGGGCGACAGCGCTCCCCCGCCGCAGGCGCTTGAGAGGAGGACGGTTGAGATGGTTCTGCTGGTGGAAGAGGTGGAGGCTGCGTCCTCACACGGGGTCCCCGCACGCGGGTTCGCCCCGGGGCGGCTTGAGGAGGTGCAGGTGCCGCTGCCACAGGGAAGACCCTGTTCACGGGCTCGACATGGATCACGGCCCATTGACCGCGGGGTCCGCGCCAGTCAGTTGCCTGAACTACAGTAATGGCCCGTATAGAAGTATCCCGAGTCCGGATCGCAGACGCCTCAGGGACCACAGCCCACTACGCCAAATTTTTGCATTAACGGCATTAAAAAACTGCCGGTAATAGTCCAAAAACCGCCGGTAAAAGTAAATTACCGCCGCTAAAAGTTCCGTCGGCAAAACAATTGTCGGAAATACAAAAACGGCGGTAAATTACCGCCGGTAAAAGTTTCGGAAAAATAATGACATTGCCGAGATTCGAACCCGCGACCCGTTGATTAATACCCGAGCACTTACCCACTGAGCTACATAAAATTATGTGTTTTATTAGAAGAATAATAATATTTATATTATATAAAGATTATTATCGGCGGTTTTTGCTTACCGCCGTTAATAGTAAGTTTTACCGGCGGTTTTACATTACCGCCGGTAATAGTTAGTTTTACCGGCGGTTTTACTCATGCCGTTAATAAATGGCGTTTATAGTTACTTCTTGCGGCGGTTTGTTATTACCGCCGATAATAGCACCCTTTACCGACGGTTTTATTACCGCCGGTAAAAAAACTGCCGGCAAAGGCAATTTTTGGCGTAGTGGCCTGCCCGCGGACAAACGTTAGGAAGGAGTCAAGATTCCTCCTCCAGAACGCGCGGAACTCCGGCGTGTAACTTGAAACCCTGTCCCTGCCAGGGATGGGCAAATTCCCAAGTTGTGTCAGGATTGGGGAAAGCTGCCCCGCCATGAATCGAAGCTGTGACTCCGCGAAGGAGGGCATTGCGGGGGCAGGCCCGGGCACCCCTTGGTCGAAGCCCAGTTGCCTTGCGAAGCGGTCTGGGCGGTACGCCGCCACCCCAGCTGTCTCATTGCACAAGGTTGGGAGTCACCCAGGAAGAGCAATGAGCACGGAATTGATCACTATCTGCGCCACGGGATCGTTGCCATCCGCGGCTTTGAGAGAAGAAGCGACTGGGAGAAGGCATAGGCCCATGCCCATGATGCCCGGAGAGGGAATGTTGTAGGGACGTGGAATGAAATTGGCCTCAACGTCACACGCCTCGTACCATGAGGCCTCACTGCTGGTTCCGTGCCACTGTTTCACGCGGGACCACACCCCTGACGCTTGGAAGACCAGGGGATCCGGGGCAACAGTACGAAAATGCTCGAAGAAGTACGCGAGCAGGAAGGTGGAGTGGGCCATCGAAATATGGTCACATCTTCCAAGGGACCTGGCGTAATCCGCTTGAACCAGGTCCAGCTGGCGGTAGAGTGATCCTAGGAACAGCGGCGCTAGGGCGACAGGTTGGCCGCGGGCGAGGAGGACGGCCAGCGGGAAGACTGCCTTAGAAAGGCCATCGATGGGATAGTCGGGCAGGACGTAGTAAGAGAGGAAGTAAGAAAAGAAGCCCGCCATGTAGTATCGCTGACCATATTGGGGGCCCGCGACATAGTCTCGCTCAGCACCAGGAGCAACAGTCCTCGCGGGCTGAAGGTCCTTGAAGAAATAACGCAACCAGCTGCCAAGGGAAGTCTTCTTGGCATTCACCGCGGTCGCTTTGCGGACCCCTTGATTGGTGAAGATGGGCCCGTTCTGGGCATGCCTGTGAAGCGTCCTCAAAGTCTCCACCTCATCTCGTTTCGCATGCGGGAACTTGGCAGTATCCAGGATGTTGCCCCCGTGGAGAGACAAGCGGGTGAGAATGGAGACATCCTCCAGTGAGAGTCCACTCTCCCCCCATGCCCATGCAAAGGAGTGGGTGTCACTGCTCCAGCGAGAGCACGCGAACTCTAGATTCCTGTTGGCAGCCACCTGTCGGGGAATGCTCAGGTGCCGCGACAGCTGGACGGCCTCAAGAGTACCACTGCCCAGCAGCAGCTGCCTGTAGCGGGGATTGTTGACAACGTCATCCACCCAATCCGCCCAGTCGGTGGGTGGGGAAGCTTGGGCCCCGAAGCGACATTCCACAAAGGGGAAGTCCCCGCGCTCGAGGCAAAGGCGAAGCACGGAAGAAGGGTTGAGGGGTTCTGCATTCTCCAGGGTGGCAGGGGCCGTGAAGAAAGTAGGGTCAGCCACAGGAGCACCCGCAACAGGATACGCCCCAGCGAGGGCCCAGAATGGGTCCCCAACTGTCCGCAAATACTGGTCCGCGGAGGGGACTGGGACTTCAACGATCGGGCCACGCGCAGCCATTTATGAGTAATGTGAAAGAGAAAGGGGAGTTGTAACTGCGAAGGGTGGAAAGACGAGAAAGAAAATGATCACTCGAGAGTCAGAAGAGAAAAGGACAGCACTTCGACGAAAATTTGGAGTTTGGTGAAAAAGGAAATAATGGACAAAGGGTTTATATAGTGGTCAAACGGTGGGGACATTTATGACGTCTGCACACGAAGGGTCATGACGGTACACGAAGAGACATAACGGCACACGATGAGACGTTAGCAGTTATCATACTCGTTGCTCCGCGGAACAAGTCCGGGGCAACCGCGGAAACTTACAAAAGGGATAGTACTCACGCAGACGACGTGCACTTGTCGTACGCGCGCGGGGGGCATATGTAGGCGCTGTCAAGATTATTGACATATCATCAGAGAAGACTTTTGACCAACCAATTGGCCGTGGACACGTGGCAATTAGGTCCACGCGGAAAGACAATCTTAGTCAAAACACTATTCTGAGAAGACGTTTGACTGACCAATGGAAGGGAAGCACGTGTGGCCCATAAGATCGATGCCCGCGGAAATGACCCGCGGAAGGGAAGACCTCACGGGACCCCTGCGGGCCCCGCGGGGGGAGAGCTAAAAGCGTACCGGGGTTAGTACAGAAAACTACAGAAAGACCCCGGGATCCTATTCGGGCCTAAAAGGCAGGCCCGGAAGGGACCCCGCGGGAGGCAAACGATCGCCGCGGGTCGCGACCTTGCTCTTGCAGGAATTGGGGAAGCTCTTGTGGCTTGGGATGGAGGTAGCGTCGCGGAAGCGCGAGTCCCCCCGCGGAAAATCCTCCGTGGGAGGACGAGTCTTTTGCGACCTGGAGGTACGGGAGGGACACGTGTTGGGGTCTTATAGGAGCGCCGCTCTGGGCCTGACCTAGGCCCAGGTGCCTTATAAATACCCCTGACATTCCCAATGATTGCCAGAGGCTGACTTTTCTGGAAAAGGAGAGAGAGAGAGCACTGATTCTGAGGAAGGAGAACATTCTTCCCCAGAGAGAAGGTGGCCTCACTCATTTGATTCCAGAAAAGGCAGACGTCATCCCCCCCGCGGAGAACAAAGGAGACACGTTGCCTTTGTCCTTTCCGTACCTCTTGCTCCGTCCCTCACCCCACGAGTTCATTCCTATTTTCCCCTCGGTACTAATTATCAGCCAATCGCACCTCTCCAGCTCACTTTTCTACACGTAAGCAGCCCCAAAGGAACTCGCTTCACCCACACCGTGATCCCGTAAACACTTCGTCATTCCTCACTTAGCAGACCCAACGAATCCCATTTCTTTGAGCCTGAGATAAGATTTCCCAACCTGACCCATATCTCCTCAAACATCGTAGTTGCCATAACCTCAGGTCTGAATCTACATGGTGAAGCCAACCACACCCGAGCAACCCACGCACTGGCAAAGCATGTGAGCAAGAGTTTCGGGTTCCAAACCACATACAGGACACATACGATTCTCATGCATCATTCTTCGATATAGCACCTCAATTTGGTGTAAACATTTCAACATAAAAATTCAAACCTTCATAGGGGCCTTAATGTTCCACACTCTCCGCCACGTATCTGTTGGGAAAGGATTTCCAGAAACCAGTAATGACGCGTACAGATTAGACAACAAGAAAATCGCAAAACCCTACAAGGCGGAATTAAAGTTTTACCTCAACTCCCTACGAACACGAGCTCTGGTTGAACTTGTTATAGCACGTCTTGCTATAAGCCACGTATACTGCTCGACTGCACCTTACGATCTTCTATCGTATTCCCTGCACGTCTAGAACACGAACCGAGTGTGGACTCTTTCGTGGTCTGTTTGCTCTCTCTAAATCTGCCTCTATTTCTGTGAATAATAGAAACGTGTAAACTGACCTAGAGAGCATAACGTGTATATATAGGGTTACGATAGGGACTTAAGGAGTAATAAGTCAGGGCTCCCAGTGTAAATAAGAAATCTTAATCCCACCAGGATTCTATTTCTTATTTCACTAATTATAATTCACCCCACTACAAAATTATAATTGCACTCCCGTCTTTATCTCAATTATATTACGAGCTCCATGATATTAAATACTTATTTATCTCCCCACGTTAAGATTACAGATACCCGTTGATTAAAATAAATTACTAACAATCTCCCACTTAATCAACATCTTAACCTTGAGACTATCCGCTTAACTTATTCGATATGTCGGATACAAAATCCACCTGCAGGGTTTGACATATTCGAAACTTATAAGCTTACTCAAGGGGGTATCATCAATCCCTACTAGGACGTGGATTCCATCAATAATTAATAGTTGTCATATACATAATGTTGCGACTCAACTCACCGAGACTATTGACCGTATAAAAAATCTCACCATTTAATGAATCAAAATCAACAACATTAAATATATACCTCTAATAATTATCTTTGGATTAAGAGTATAAGTATTCATAATAACCATGAGGTTTCAATTGTCTTATAAAGTTAGTACAAAGACAATTACCTCAATGCGGTCTTGTTCAATACACACAAAGTGTACTAGCACAATGAGTTGGAACTAAACTGTTTCCTGTAGTCAAGACAGACCTACTAAACATTGTACTACAGTCCTACCGATGGTATGTCCAGTTCCATCTAAGACTGTGAACCATATCTTATATTTCACAAGGACCGACGATCCGATCTTCTGTGTGTAAGCCGAACTCTACACACCGGATCATCTACTTTGTAAAATAAAAGACACACTGCACAACATACAATAATATCATGCAAATATTGCCCATCAAAGATTCTCATCAAAAACATAATTTTTACATAACCTCCTAACAAACTCCCACTAAGACTCAAAGTCATGCTGCCACGCATCTCACTCACATTCCCTCTACGTGACTATCAAAAATCCTAGCCTGTAAGCTGTACGTAAAAAAACTCTGCTAGATTGTTTACCAATGCGATCTTGGTCACAGCTACATCACCTCTCTGAACGATCTCTCGAATCAGGTGAATCATACGCTCGATGTGTTTTCCTTCTTATGAGTCAATGGCTCCTTAGAATTAGCAATTGCACCACTATTGTCACAATAGATGTAATAGCTAATTGCACTAAAGGAATCACTTCTAGATCCATCAAGAAGTTTCTAAGCCAAACGGCCTCTTTGGTTGGTTAAGAAGCTACCACATACTCGGCCTCCATGGTAGAATCAACAATACAAGATTGTTTGATACTCTTCCAACTTATGGCTCCACCTCCCAAGGTAAACACATATCCCGAGGTAGACTTTTTGGAATTCCTATTTGACATAAAGTCTGAGTCTGTGTACCCATAAGGTACCAGACTATCTGACTGGAACACCAACATATGATCTCTAGTTCTTTTCAGATACTTGAGTATATGTTTCACTGCAGTCCAATGTTCTTGCCCTGGATTAGACTGAAATCTGCTAACCATGCCAACGGCAAATCAAATATCAGGTCTAGTATACAACATAGCATACATAAGGCTTCCTACTTCCGAGGCATAAGGAACTGACTTCATTTTGTCCATCTCCTCAGATGTTTTAGGATACTGATCCTTGGATAGGTTTATTCCATGTCTAAAAGGGAGGAACCCTTTCTTGGAATCCTGCATGCTAAAACGGGCAAGAATGTCATCGATATAAGTAACTTGTGATAAGCCCAATATCTTGTTCTTGCATAAGCTTAATCCCAAAGATGTGATCGGCTTCTCTCAAGTCCATTTCGAATTGGCCGGATAACCACACTTTAATTGAAAACAACACTCCCACATCGTTTCCGATGAGCAGAATATCATCGACATATAGCACTAGAAACATTACCACTTTTCCGTTGAGCTTCTTGTACACACATGACTCATCCGGACATTGATCAAAACCAAAAAACCTTGATTGCTTGATCAAAACGGATGGTCCAAGATTTAGATGCCTACTTAAGCCCATAAATAGACTTCTTAAGTTTGCACACAACATGTGATCTTGACCTTTTGCTATGAATCCATCCGGTTACACCAAATAGATGCACTCATCCAGATTTTCATTAAGGAATGCGGACCTGATTAGAGTACATAGACTCCATCTCTGATTTCATAGCCTTTTGCCAAAATTCCACATCTTTATCTTGAAGTGCCTCATTGTAGTTACAGGGTTCCGCATGTTGATCATTTCAAAATACTCTCCCAACAACGTATACCAACTGAGTGGAATAATAATCCTCCCACTATGACGAAGTACCGGTGTGTCAATAGGTGCCTCTACAGATGTCACTTGTGGTGTTTCCTCTTGCACTACTGGTGGTAAAGAAGTTTGTGCCGGTATCTCTCCTCTCAATTCCTCTAGAACAATTTGACTTCTAGGCTTGTGTTCTATCACATAGTCCTCTTCTAAGAATCGGGCATTAGTGCTAATAATGACCTTCTTATCCGTAGAACTATAAAATAGTCCACCTCTCGTTCCTCTAGGGTACCCCACAAACAAACAAACTTCTGTCCTTGATTCGAATTTATCTGCGTTCCCATTCAGCACATGTGCTGGACTACTCCAAATCCGAACATGCTGCAGACTAGGTTTGCGCCCAGTCCATAGTTCTGTGAGTGTAGATGGTACTGACTTAGATGGTTCCAAGATAAGAATATACGCTGTTGTTTCTAATGCGTGTCCCCAAAACGAAATTGGTAAATCTGAATAACTCATCATTAATCTGACCATATCCATAAGAGTCTCATTCATTCTCTATGCTACACCATTTTGTTGTGGCATACCTGAAGCTGATAGCTGGGATGTAATCCCTTCAGCTGACAAGTAGTTCTTAAACTCTCCCAAGAGGTATTCGCCACCACGATCAGATCGCAGTGTCTTGAGACATTTACCTAGACGCTTTTCCATTTCCGCCCTATACTCCCTGAATTTCTCAAAGCATTCGGACTTACGGTGCATCAAATAAATGTATCCATACCTTGAGTAATCGTCAATAAAAGTGACAAAGTACTCAAAATCACCTTTTAGCTTGGACATTCATAGGTCCACACAAATCAGAATGAACCAATTCCAACGGCTCTTTGGCTCTATATCCTTTTGCTGAAAAAAGGCCTCTAGGTCATCTTACCTTCTAAATAGGATTCACAGACTGGAAGTTCCTCAACTTCCAATGAACCTAAAGGTCCATCCCTGACCAGTCTAGAAATCCTATTTAGATTAATATGACCAAGACGTAAGTACCAAAGATACGTTTAGTTCAATTTAGAAGGCTACAATCTCTTACATGGCAAATTATTAGTGTTATTCAATTCATGCAGTTGCACTGTAGAAAATATAGGATTAATAATGTAGAGATTATCCACCAAATATCCATTCTTGATCAACTTAGAAACTGAAACCAAGTTTCTTCTAATAGAGGGAACATAAAGACAATCTCTCAAAATTAAACTCCTATTACTACTGTAAATTTAAAAAGACATTTCCTACTGCAATTGCTGCCACTCTCGTAACATTTTCCATATGTAAATAAATTTCCCCATCACTAAGTCTTTTGGTTTCCTGGAACCCATGCAACAAATTACAAAACATGATTAGTGGCTCTTGTATCTACACACCAGGTACCGGTAGATAACACCACTAAACGTCATTCAACAACCAGTGAAAAAGATTTATCCTAATTGTTCACTTTATTGAGATAGAATGGACATTCCTACTTCCAATGTTCTTTCTGCTTGCAGTGAAAACACTTGCCCGCAGGCTTTTCCACTCTAAAACCTTTTTTTGAGACTAGTTCTGCTTCTTCTTGCCTTTCAGCTTAGAAGTAGAAGCCTTCTCTACCACTAACACTGATGGTGGTTTCTTCACAACCAAAAGACCCTCAGCTGCTTGGAGTTCCTTAAGAAGTTTTCGCCAAAAATTAATGCATTTTGTTCATATAATAGTTCAGAAGAAATTACTTAAAACTCTCAGACTGCAGTGAGTTAAGAATGAAATCGATCTGGGTTTTCCCATCAATTTCAGCTCCAAGGATCTCTAGTTCATTCAGAAGAGCTATCATCTTCAGAACATGATCCCTAATCAGGGTCCCTTCAACATGGGTGATATTCACCAATTTTTATAAAGTTTTTCTTCTTGTTCTGTGGCATTCTCATCAGGTTTAGTAGGGCACACCTCAGACAACACAAATTTGTGCCCCTCAGCAATTAACACAATATCCAAATTCCCTTTCAGTCAATATAATTCGATCCAGTAAATTTATTAGCTTTGAGAATAATTGCAAGTGGATTGAAAAAAACTCATTTTTGAATCCGAGAATCACATAACAATTATGAAGGGCAATAAAACCTTAAATTTCATTTTAATATTGGTTCCCTCAACCACGTGTTAAAAGAAAAATATTGGCAACCCTACACACCGTGAAGAGCATGCCTCGATGGGAAGGTCGTCTACTCTTCATCATTCGTGTAGATAGGCACAACCTTTTAATTTTACGATCCAGACATTATACTGTGCCAAGTAAAATTAAATAGCCAATATAGCTTCGGTCCTATAAATAATAATAGTGACTCAGATGGTGAGGATATTATTATTTACAGCTAAGTGTATACCATTACCTAGCTTTTAGACCTATTATTCCGTTATGAACCACCTCAGATGGTGAAGTAACCCACACAACAATTATCTTAGAGCTATCCCTTTAGAAAGTTTGTACCGATAATGCCACAATTAATTTTGCCCGATGGGGGGGAAGGTTCTAAAACCATCACACATAATTAATTACATCATCTACATACTAGTAATGGAGACCGTGGGATTTATAAAAATAAACTCCCTCTCCCACTTAGTTATTTTAAAAAAAAATTGTGAGGGTTATCAAAATTTTCGAGTTTGCAAAACTGTGATCTAGGTCAAAAGCCAAATATTACCATGTTGTCCCAATATGGTAAACTATCACATATGCAAACAATATGGAAACACAAATAATAAGGAAACACAAGATAAAGAATCCAGCTATTATGGTCAAAGATACAATCCTTGAGCAATAAGGAATCCTTCCAAACTTGAAATCCTTAAGCAATAAGGAGTCTTTCCAAACTTGAAATCCTTAAACAATCTTTCCAACCTTGAAATCCTTCAGCTATACTTGTGTGGAAGACTTGGATACTTTGAATCAATCAAGGAAACCAAAATCCAACCGTGCTACGGCAAGAAAATTCGGATTTGATATATTCCCGCGTAAACTGCACAGCCTTCAATATTTTGGCCATATCTTCCTCATCCAACCTCCGACTGAAGTGATTCAAATTGGGTTGGATTCGAAATTCAATTATCTACAACTTCCGTGAAGAACAGATTTTCTAATTCCAACGTTTACTGGGTCAAAATAGCCCTGCAATCAGACCACACGAATCTGGAAAAAAATTGTTGCGAGCCAAACAACTTGTATCTTCTGTATCTCCCTTCTTCGATCTCCGAATAACCATCGAATGCTATTACAATCGAAGAAACATACATACATCGATCTTATGCCTCCATTGGAGTTCACATGCTACGTTAATTATTACAACCACAAAAAATAATCGTGGCACCCAATAAATAATACATGCTACGTTAATTATTACAACAACGAAAAATAATCGTGGTACCCAATAAATAACAATAACCACACAAAAATTACGTGGGATCCAATCACACAAAATCAACAAAAAATCATGTGACCATAATAGCTGGGTAAGAACGCTGCAAAACAAGGGTTAGCACAGTTCTACGTTCTATCCTCTATAACCTACGGACAACATGGCCTGTTTAATCCATACGCGTGATTACAACTTGGCTCTGATACCACTGTTGGGAAAGGATTCCCAGAAACCAGTAATGACGCGTACAGATTAGACAACAAGAAAATCGCAAAACCCTATAAGGCGGAATTAAGGTTTTACCTCAACTCCATGCGAACACGAGCGCTGGTTGAACTTGTTATAGCACGTCTTGCTATAAACCACGTATACTGCTCAACTGCACCTTATGATCTTCTATCGTATTCCCTACACGTCTAGAACACGAACCGAGTGTGGACTCTTTCGTGGTCTATTTGCTCTCTCTAAATCTGCCTCTATTTCTGTGAATAATAGAAACGTGTAAACTGACCTAGAGAGCATAACGTGTATATATAGGGCTACGATAGGGACCTAAGGAGTAATAAGTCAGGGCTCCCAGTGTAAATAAGAAATCTTAATTCCACCAGGATTCTATTTCTTATTAGGGGCGACTATTCGCAGCCCCGTATTTTCTCCCTTAGCCCATTAAAAATTTCCAACTACCGAAATATGTTTCGACAGTTAGTTACCGAAATTGAGATACATTTACGACAGTTAGTTACCGAAATTGAGATACATTTTCAGCATCCAATTATCGAAATATATGTTTCTTGTGCATTTCCGACATGTAGTTACCGAAATATAATCTTATTTTCAACAGCTATTTACCGAAATGTATGTTCGGCAGTTGTTTACCGAAGGTAGAACATATTTTCGACATGTAGTTACCGAAATATAATCTTCGAAATTTTTTAACGGACTATAGGAGAAAATACGGGGCTGCGAATAGTCGCCCCCTTCTTATTTCACTAATTATAATTCACCCCACTACAGAATTATAATTGCACTCCCGTCTTTATCTCAATTATATTACGAGCTCCATGATATTAAATACTTATTTATCTCCCCACGTTAAGATTACAGATACCCATTGATTAAAATAAATTACTAACAGTATCAACATCTGTCCCTACACCATTGCTCTGCCCCTTGGCCACAACATTATTACTGTGGTTTGCAAGAGTCTCCTTCGCTATTACGTACGCTGTCTTGACTGTAAAGTTGCCATGAGTAGTTCTCCTCCAAATTTTACGATCTTGTAATCCTGTAGTACTAATAGGAAATTTGTAAAATTTGCTCTGCATCCCTTTCAAAAAAGATGTCCCGAATCTGAGCCAGTTTCCATTGCATAGTGTCCTTATCAGTTACGGTGTATCAATTAGGTCACTCACCTTTATCCATCTCGCATCATTAGGATTGGGTGTTAGAATTTTAGGATACAACGGGTCCAACAACCAAGGATCACTCCACGTGTTAATGCTCTCCCCATTACCAACCCTCCACTGCCTTCCATTCTCAATGACCTCCCGGCTTGCTAGTATACTCTGCCAAGCCCAAGAAGAAGTCTGTTTTTGTTGAGCCTTCAAGAAAGAAGAGTTGGGAAAATACTCCAACCTTGCTTAGCAAGCATCGCAAGATTGAAAGCTTCCAAATCCCTGAATCCAAGACCTCCCTTGCCTTTCACTTCCGTAAGTTTTCCCCAACTCAACCAGTGAATCTTCCTTGTATTGCACCATTCCAGAAAAAATTCGCCACCACCGAATTAAGAGACTTACATAAACTGGTAGGAATCTTTACGCAGGCCATGACAAATATGGGGAGCGTCAGTAGTACCGATTTGGCTAGGACTTCCTTACCTTCTAAATTAAAGTTCTGCCCATCCCAGCCCTTAATACGATTAACAACTTTATCTTTAACATCCGCCAAGGCTTTTCTTTTAGATCTCTGCCAATAATATATGGAAGTCCCAAGTATTTACTACCCACTGCACTATTCGAAAAACCACGGACTTGTCGACAATCTTTCTTACTTGATTCCGGAGTGTTAGCACTAAAAATCATGGACGATTTATTAACATTCACCAGTTGACTAGAGGCATTCCTGTATTTATTCAGCACATCCTTAATAACCTCGCTTTCTCCTTTGCTAGCCCTACAAAACATCAGAGAATCATCTACAAACAAGAGGTGAGAGATAGTAGGTCCTCCACAGCATATTTTAATACCCTTTAAGTGCCCCTGACTCTCCTTTTGTGACAGCAGACTAGAAAGACCTTCGGTGCAAATAAGGAACAAGAAAGGGGATAACGGATCCCCTTGTCGAATTCCTTTGGAGGGTTTAAAATAACCATACTGTTCACCATTCACAGAAATAGAGTATGAGACAGTGGAAACACATTCCATAATCCAATTAACCCATCTGGAATCAAACCCCATATGTAGCATCACTCTTTCCAGATACAACTATTCCACACGATCATAAGCCTTAGTGATGTCAAGCTTCAAGGCCATATAGCCCTCCTTACCAGTTCGTTTGTTCTTCATAGAGTGAGTAACTTCTTGGGCAATTAAAATGTTATCCACAATTTGCCTATTTTTAACACAAGCACTTTGCGTATGGCTAATTATGGAGGGCAACACCAGCCGTAAATGATTTGCAAGCTCTTTGGCAATGATCTTATAAACTACGTTGCATAATGAAATAGGCCTATATTGAGATACCTGTAAAGGAGTCTTCACTTTCGGAATAAGAACAATTTGCGTATGGTTGAAACTCTTCAGCAAATGGCCTGTACGGAAGAATTGTTGCACCGCACTAATGATATCTTCTCCTACTACATCCCAGTATCTCTGGAAAAAACCAGCCGTCATACCATCAGCTCCAAGGGCTTTTGATGGTCCCATATCAAAGAGAGCCTGTTTAATCTCTTGATTGCTGAAGCTTGGAGTACGGGTATTATTCATGCTCGCAGTAACTCTTGACTTAACTGCACTCAGAACCTCCTCAACATCAGAAGATCCCTCTGATTGGAACAAATTCTGGAAATAGGCCACAAATTTGGCTGCCACCTCTCCTGAGTCTTCACACCAGTCCCCATTCTCTTTATACACCCAGAAATTCTGTTTCGCCTCCGTCTTTGAGCCACTTTGGCATGGAAAAATGAGGAATTACGGTCTCCCTTCACCATCCAAACTTTCCTGTACTTCTGTCTCCAATACGACTCCTCCTGTTCCCAAGCCTTGCCAAGTTCCTTCTCTAAATGTCGAACTTCTCCATCAGTCCCTTGGCTCCTATCCTCACCAATGTCCTTCAATTTTTGTTGCAACTCAATAATTTTCCTTCTCGAGTTGAAATCCTTGGCCTTGCTCCACCGTCTCAGTTCATGATGGCAATTCTTAACTCGCTAAAAGACCGTACATATTTTGGAGCCTCTAACTTCCCCAGACCAGCCTTTCTGTACCACCTCACTACTTTCTGGGTCACTAGCCCACCTACAATCAAAGCGGAAAGGTCTGAACCGCTTAGATTGAGGTGGGTCAGTGTCCAGAAGTAACGCTGCATGATCCGAACCAACAGAAAACAAATGTTGTACCCGTTCTTTATCATACCATACCCTCCATGCTATTGAGACCAAAACCCTATCCAATCTTTCTTTAATAAGCCCATCTCTCGTACGTCTGTTGACCCAAGTGAACGGATAGCCCATGTACCCCAAATCAATACCTCCCAAATCAGAGACAAACTCACGGAATGCTCGAAGAGTCCACACCTCTCTCTGTCTACCCCCTACTTTCTCATCTTCCCACAACAGGTCATTAAAATCTCCCCACACAATCCATTCTCCTGATTCTTGTCTTCTATACTGTAACAATTCAACCCACTGATCTTTTCGAATTCTGTCAATGGAGCTCTCATAAACATTCAACAAATGCCAATCCCAACCTGATTCTTCATCACTTACTAAAACATCAATGAAAAAACTACTTTTATGGATAGTACTAACCTTCAAATCCTTCTTCCACAGTACCCCAAGTCCCCCTGCAATACCAACTGGATCAACAACTTGAACATAGTCCATCCTTATTAACTTCTGAATATAGTCAATTCTACAAAACTGGTTTTTCGTTTTGGAGAGAAAAACCAGCTGGGGGGAATGGAACCCTACAAAACTCCTTCAGTTGATGGGCTGTCAGGGCTCCCCCCAATCCCTGACAGTTCCAAGCGAGTAGCTTCATCTGGCCACTTGGGGCCAATTCGGCTGGCTTCCTCCACCATTTTATCCGTCTCTTCCCCTTCTTTAGAACCATCTCGCATCTGTTTCTTCGCTCCATCAATATTGAGAGAGAGAGAGAGAGAGAGAGAGAGATGCTTGAGTCCATGGGGATGTGGACTGTAGTGTCCCAAGGCACTTACTACAAGGGCCGGTGTGGTGCCTGTTAATCTAGGGTTTTAGTGTTTCTTGTTATTTGTTATTATTTTAAGGGTAGTTTAGTCCTTTTGTTATAATAGGTTTATCTAACGTTATTAGGGTTAGCCTATATAACCTCTTTATTATTCTTGTAATCATAATCTCTTTTGGAATACAATACGTAGTTCTCTTCTCTGAAGTTTCATGGTATCAGAGCAGGTCTTCTTAGACCCACCGGCTGCCGTTGCCGGTGTTGCACAGTAGCATCTCTCCTTTTCTCTCATACGACAGCAACATCCCCATCTCTCTCTAATACGGCACTCTCTCTCTCTCTCTTTCTCTCTTGTACGCCACACTCAATCTAACAAGCACCACCATCGACATCTCTGATCACCAGTAACCACCTCCGATCACCTTCTGACCATTGCCGACCATCGCAGACCTTGTTCCAGTCACCGGCAACACTGGGTTGTTCTTGAAAATCCCTCGATCAGTTGTGCAGTGACAACTTTGGATGTTTCTCTTACTGGTTGGGGTCTCTCTCTCTCTCTCTTCAGATCAGTTTTGAACCGGATTTAGGTTACCGTAGTTATCTCTCTATAATTTTCTTCAGTACAGTAATTTTCTTATCTGTTTATCATCATGGTTGACGATAAAACTCAAGCTATCAGTGTGCGTTTAACTGGTAATAACTGTTCTTACTGGGCATATGTTATGAAGAATTTTATTGTGGGTAAAGGAGTATGGGGACATGTAGATGGTTCAGTACCATGTCCTGTTCTAGATAGTAAGTCTGAAGGGTCTGCCACCGCTATTGAAAAATGGAAGATTGAAAATGCACAGATACTTACTTGGATTCACAACTCTGTTGAACCAAGTATTGGAATGAATTTCTCGAAATATGACACATCAAAGAAAGTGTGGGATTATTTGAAATCTATGTATCTTGAATCAAACTTTGCTAAACAATATGAGCTTGAGATGTCTATTCGCAGTGCTACTCAAAAGGATAAATCGATTCAGGAATTCTATAATGAGATGACAAATTATTGGGATCAGCTGGCTGTTATGGAACCGTCAGACTTGCAATTACTTGATAGCTATTTGCAGTATCGTGAGAAAAACCGTCTTGTTCAGGATCTGATGGTTCTTCGAGGTGAATTTGAACCCCTCCGTGGAGCTATCTTACATCGGTCTCCCTTACCTACAGTGGATGGTGCAGTTCGTGAACTTATTGCAGAGGAAACTAGGTTCAAAGTATCCTCCATTTCTCCTCCTACTCAGTCTGTGTTTGTCACTCCAGCAGCTCCCCCTATTCAGCACTTGGCACCCCTTCTACCCACTCCAGCTTCACATTTGATACAGGTTACTGGCAAGCCCAAGCCTCGGGTTGCCATGGATGAGTGCAGTTTTTGCCGTCAAAAGGGACATTGGAAGCATGCATGTCCTAAGCTTTCGCAGCCAAAAGGACGTAATTCGACTGCACCATCATTTTCTCGGCCACCATCACAGGCTCCTCGATCTCCAACAGCCTTTGCAACTCCTACCGCTAGCGGAGTCCCACCTTCTCCCTTATTTGATCAGTGGCAGCAATTTCAGGCATTTATAGCTACCCAAGGGAATCATTCACAGGCTTCTGCTATGACCACTACCATGCCAGGTTTGCACAGTGCTTATACCACAGGTATCTTACCCACCACATGGATTTTTGATTCCGGTTGCTCCAATCATATGACTCCTGATTTGTCGTTACTTTGTAATTCTATCTCCCCTGTCCCTCCCATTAGTATTGCTACTGCAAATGGATCTCATATGCATGTTGTGCTTGCTGGGTCCATCCTTCCAACTGCTTCTTCTTTATTGTCACTTCCTAATGTCTTCTATGTGCCCCATTTGTCTTTAAGCCTTGTTTCGATAAGTCAGTTGTCCGACTCTGGTTTTGACGTCTTGTTCTCTTCCTCTGGTTGTGTTGTGTAGGACCGGGTGTCCAAGAAGCAGATTGGGACCGGCCGTAGAGTTGGTGATCTATATGTGCTGGAGAGCTTGCATGTTCCTATGGAGTCTACTTCCACTGAATTGTCGTCTTTTCGTTTGGATGAAAAATCCTCTCCTTTTTATCTTTGGCATTCTAGATTAGGTCATTTGTCTAGTGAGCGATTGAAACTTCTTGTTCAGTCTGGATTTTTGGGTAACATTTCTATTAGTGATATTTTTGAGTGCAGTGGTTGTAAGTTAGCAAAGATGTCTGCTTTACCATTTAATAAAAGTACTTCTTTTTCCACTTCACCTTTCCAAGTTCACACAGATTTGTGGGGGCCTTCCCCGATTGCAACCAAGGGTGGTTCTGTTTATTACGTCTCCTTTGTAGATGATTACAGTCGATATACATGGGTCTATTTGCTTACACATAAATCTGATTTTTATAAAGTCTATCGCACATTTCATATGATGATTCAAATTCAGTTTTCTGCCACGATTAAAATTCTTCGTTCTGACTTGGGTGGGGAATACTCTCTTACAGAATTTACAGATTTTTTAGCAACTCATAGAACAATTCATCAATCCTCGTGTACTGATACACCTTCCCAAAATGGTCGTGCTGAAAGAAAACATCGCCATCTTCTTAACACTGCTAGGTCTCTTCTTCTATCTTCTTCTGTTCCCGCTATATTCTGGGGAGAAGCTGTCCTTACTGCAGCTTATCTATTGAATCGAATGCCTACCCCTCTTCTCTCTGGTGCTTGCCCTTACGAGCGTCTCTATGGTCAAGTTCCCAACTACTCCCTCCTTCGTGTGTTTGGTTCTACTTGTTTTGTCCTTCTTCCTAAGAAGGACCGCACTAAGCTTAGTGCTCGATGTGTCCTCTGTGTTTTCTTGGGGTATGGTATCAATCAGAAAGGCTATCGCTGTTATGACCCTATGACAAAGAAGCTGTATGTGTCGAGGCATGTTACTTTTCTTGAGCTTTTGCCCTATTTTTCCCTTCCTCCCAAAATTGCTCCTGTCACTAAGGCAGACTTGGTTCATATTGACCCATTTCCTTCTGAGGTCCCTTCTGAAGAGTACATTTCTACTATCAAAGTGTCCGATCTTCCTGTGGCGTCTTCTGCTCCCTCTCGGTCTACTCTTATTCCACCCTTTCTGTATGCATACTCTCGGAATCGACACAATGCAGTCTCTCCGGCTCCTCCTCCCAGCTCTATTGATCCTCCCGCTGCCTCCTTGGACCCTGGTCCTGAACCTCGGTATCCTCCTCGTGAACGTCGTCCACCGGTAAGACTTGGTTTTACTAATACCTGTTTCTCTTCTACCTACTGCTCTTTTCTCTCTCGTATCCATACTTATGTTGAACCCAGGTCATATAAAGAAGCTTGTAATGATCCCAATTGGGTCAATGCTATGAATGATGAACTCACTGCTCTTGCTAAGACTCAAACTTGGGATTTGGTACCTCTACCAGATGGTAAGAATATCATTGGTTGCAAGTGGGTTTATAAAGTCAAAACTCATTCTGATGGTTCTTTAGAGCGGTATAAAGCTCAGCTTGTTGCAAAAGGCTTCGCTCAAGAATATGGGATTGATTATGAGGAGACCTTTGCTCCTGTCGCAAAGATGACCACGGTCCGCACATTGATATCTGTTGCTGCGGTGCACCAATGGTCTCTCTTTCAGTTGGATGTCAAGAACGCTTTTCTCAATGGGTATCTATCTGAAGAAGTGTATATGCGGCCCCCTCCGGGTCTTTCTAACTCTCCTGATCTTGTATGTCGTCTCCGCCGTGCTCTTTATGGCCTTAAGCAGTCTCCTCGTGCTTGGTATGAGCGGTTTCATTCTGTTGCACTGTAGATTGGGTTCCGCCCTAGTCAGCATGACTCAGCTCTCTTTATTCGTCAGACTTCTGCAGGGATCGTTCTTCTTTTATTATATGTGGATGACATGATTATTACGGGCTCTGATTCTGCAGCTATTACTGAGGTTAAGTCTCATCTATTTCGTGAGTTCGAAATGAAGGATTTGGGTCTGCTTCGCTATTTTCTCGGTATTGAGGTGGCTTCATCCCCAAAAGGTTACTTGTTATCGCAAACTAAATATGTCTCTGATATTCTTCATCGTGCTCATCTAACTGATGACAAGATTGTTGATACTCCTCTTGAATTGCATACCAAGTTCAATCCTTCTGATGGTGTTCCTTTAGATGATCCTACCCAGTATCGTGAATTGGTTGGTTGTTTGGTCTATCTTACGGTGACTCGCCCGGACATCGCTTATGCGGTTCATATCGTCAGCCAATTTGTTTCTACTCCTCGGTCTACTCATTGGGCTGCCCTCCTACGTATTTTGCGCTATGTTCGTTGCACTACCTTTCAGTGTTTGTTGATCTCTTCCACTTCCAGTTTGACTCTTCGGGCCTATGCTGATGCTGATTGGGCTGGTGATGTTTCTGATAGGAAGTCTACCTCAGGTTTTTGTGCTTTTCTCGGGGATTCTCTTCTCTCTTGGAAAAGCAAGAAACAATCGGTTATTGCTCGCTCTACTGCTGAAGCTGAATATCGTGCTATGGCTTCGGCTACAGCTGAAATAGTTTGGCTACGATGGCTTCTGTCTGATATGGGTGTCTCTCTTGTATCTCCCACACCTCTTTATTGTGACAATAAGAGCGCCATCCAGATTGCCCACAATTCCGTCTTCCATGAGCGTACTAAGCATATCGAGATTGATTGTCATTTTGTGCGCCAACATCTACAGTCAGGCACGATTGACTTGCCGTTTGTTCCATCCTCGCTACAGTTGGCTGATTTTTTTACGAAAACTCACACTGCTGCTCGTTTCCGTTTTCTTCTAGGCAAACTCATGATGCTCTCTGCGCTCACCTCTTGAGTTTGAGGGGGGGGGTGTTAATCTAGGGTTTTAGTGTCTCTTGTTATTTGTTATTATTTTAAGGGTAGTTTAGTCCTTTTGTTATATTAGGTTTATCTAACGTTATTAGGGTTAGCCTATATAACCTCTTTATTATTCTTGTAATCATAATCTCTTTTGGAATACAATACGTAGTTCTCTTCTCTGAAGTTTCAGTGCCGTTATTGTGGCCTACCACCGTACCACTTGTTTTGTAGTATTATTGTGCAAATCATTCAAGTAAAACAATAAAGTTGATTGAATCTGTGTAGTCACATTATCGAATCATACTTCATTTTCAAGGAACAGCTAGCAATATGTGTCATAGAATGAACTATTAAGAAAAAAACATTCCAATCATGTGGCCACTATTGTCCGGTTAATCTATTCAATCAACTTTATTGTTTTACTTGAATGATTGTCATCCCTCTAAAACCAGTTGGTATTAGAGCATTCAACATTACACCATAGATGTGTTTTTAGAGAAGTCTCAGTGATTTGCATTACTGAATACACCAAACATAGGCATGCAAATTAACCTTCAATCCCTTGTAGTGCAACAAGAAGCATGAGCAGCAGCAAATGAACAATATTTGCACTTAGCAAAAGAGTACAACCAGTCATTGATGACTGTACCTCAATTCGAACCTCATCACATGGATAGAAGACAAGGATAAAGACACAACACATCACATCACAATTACAGAAGATAAAAACAAATAAAGAAGAAAGCAGCAAATGATTCCTCAGGCTCCGCTCTTGAACGGGATGGCTCTGATCACTACCTGATGGTACAGTGCAGCAAGTGCAGCTCCAATGAAGGGTCCAACCCAGAAAATCCACTGAGTTTAAAACAGAAAGTAGGATATTAATACTAGCGTAAACCATGGTGTCATTGAAAAGATTTTCTTGTTTAAACCATGTTTGATTTACGGAAAAGGGGAAGCACAAAACTAAATAACCCAGGATAATATTTACTCCTGAACTTGGCAGAACAAATAGGCACGGGAAAACTTCTCTCCTGCACATTATGTCCCACGAGGAGGGGGTGGGGGTGGGGGCAGGGGTGGATCTTATGCCTGGATCTCTTTTACAGCCAAATGAGTAAAAGTCCCTCCTTGGGTAAGTAATACCCGGATTATCTATCTGGGATAATTAGCTTGCCTAATCCCATAAGCAAATCAAACATGGCCTTTGAGAATTGAGATTACTATATAAACTAAAAACTCACCTGGTCATCCCATGTATGATCCCTGTTGTATATGATAGCAGCACCAAGACTCGGGCCAGGGTTGATGCCAGTTCCGGTGATGGGGATTTTAGCCAAGTGAACCAAAAACACTGCAAACTCCATAGGGAGAGGAGCCAAAATCTGCAGTTTCGGACAAAAAAACAGCAAAATGTGTCAAACAAGTCTCTGAACATTCCGCAAGGATAGAAGCACAGCAGTTGAGAAGCCTTTTAACAACCATGTACAGATATGAAGTCTCAATTTAAACAATATGACAACAAAAATTTTCCCTGTTCAACAAATGGCCCATTGAATTACAATTGTTCCATATACAAGATAACATTCTTGGCAATTGACTTGCTCAAATTCTGCCTTTTCCTTTTTAACAAAAGTACATAACCTTGCTTTAACTCTCTACAGCAGATGTTTCAACATCATGGAGTTTCTCCTATCGACATCCAAGCAATTCCAATATAAACACTAATTGAACTTGACCAACCGTTTTATTGGGATTCCCACCTTTACTTATACCTCATACATTATAAGCTAGACTGTTTTGAGCAAGGATTCGTCGAATAATTTGTGGGAAAAGAGAAGGAATGGGAAAAGGGTATGCACCCATATCCGAATGGTCCCTATATTCTCCTCATTACTCTCTAAATTCAAGATTGAAACACAGCTTAGATGACTATCAAAGTACGAAGACAGAGAAGCCAAATTGTAAGCTTCACCCACTTAATACCATTACTTTAGGAGTTGAGGCACCGCCCGTAGTTCTTTACCAATGGACAAGATCATCAGTACTTCTCCCTTTCATTAAAATACAAAACCTCCAATGTTGTCCAATCAACTCCAAAACTACCGTTCTCACATCAATCCTAACTTCCAAAAAATCAGATGAATAAATAACCAGTTCCATTGCTCAGATTCATAATACAAAGTGCTTATGGACAATTACGGAAAGGAAACACATCAAAGAATTAAAAACATCCATATTGGAACAACATTCTAATTAACTCCACTGTAAAGAGATTATTTACTCCAGTGGCGTACCCAGAAATTTAGGTCGGTGGGGGCACCATTAAACATAGTATTAAATTTTTCTATCTTTTACTTATACTCCAGGAAACAACCATAATATGAAACAAATGAACTTAAAACATAAAATTTGCTACAATATACATATAGATAATGAGTCTTTATGGACAACAAATACATAAAAGAGAACTTTTTGAAAACTTGACCAAGATACTAGGAATGCAAGTATTATAAGAAAAAATGTGTATAATGTTTTGATACAAATTGTCATGGCCTTTATAATTTGGGGTAAATTTAAATGATTCAAAATTGCAGTGGGGGCCGTGCCCCCACTGGTCTCATTGTGGATCCACCACTGATTTACTCTGGTATGGCTTCTAAGCAGGGGACTGCACAGTGCAGTTGGCAGTTTGTGGGCCCTTATTGAGTTTATTTCAGCAATCGGAATCGTCAAGAACAATAGCCACGTTAAAAATAATCCTAATCGAATACGAATGAGTAACTCATCGGATAACATTAACGTTTATACTGAGTCTTTTGGGTTTGTTTCAACGTGGCCGAACCCATAATAAGAAATGTAAATACTTTCCAATGACAACGACATATTAACTCGTATCCGATTGGCATGATTTTTAACGTGATTAATGTTCCCGACATGCTCAACGAGATGAACGAGGTCAACGGTAGTATGCAGTCTCCACAATGGGACTGCCAAGAAGCCATATCCTATTTACTCACCGAATTCAAGCGCAATGGTAAACTTTAACAAACACACACACCCCTATGCATATGAGTGTGAGAATATATGTAGATATCTATATATTGAGAGAGAGAGAGAGAGAGAGAGAGAGAGACTCACAGGAACATGGGAATCTATAGCACTTCTTTTGGCATCAGTTGCGGCGAAGACAGTATAGACAAGAACAAATGTACCAACAATCTCAGCACCAAGGCCATCGCCCTTTGTGTAACCAGGGGCCACAATGTTAGCACCACCACCCAATACCTCATACTGTGATTTTTGGAAGCCCTTGACAACTCCAGCACCACAGATTGCACCAAGGCATTGCATCACCATGTAGTAGAGTGCCCTGGTTAGGGACAATTTCCCTGCCAGAAACAGCCCAAATGTCACGGCAGGGTTTGTGTCCACCTTACCAATGTCATTATTAAGTTGAGATCAGCACGAGAAAAAGAAGGTATTACGAACAGAAGGGAATTTTAAAGATAGCGTATGTGTTCAATAGATGAGAGATTGCAAGAAAATTTTGGAAAGTGTTCGGATTCTTGGGGAAAGGCAATTTCAACTAATTGTGATGTCTTGTGTTTGGATGAGTTTTTGAGAAGTTTTTAAAATTTTTTGTAGGATTATGAGTGGAGAGAGAAATGAGAGTAATGATTGAAAGTAGAGAGATAGAAAGAGAAATAAGAATAATGATTGAAGATAGGTGTGAGTAATGATTAGAAGTATGAGTAATGAGTATTTTTTGAATTGAGAATTTTTTTTCAAATCACTATCCAAACAAGGCCTTAGTTTTCGAAACTAAAAAGTGACCTGAAACATGAGATGCTTTAGCCCCTCAGATTACTCTATACTTGTTTGGCTACTCTATACTTGTTTGGCTTTCCTATCCGCCTCCTCCACTAGGTCCGATATACCTAGGAATATGCATGTCCTGTTTGAGATGAGGTAGCCTTTCTTCATTTTACAAACACACATAACAACATAGAAACTAAAATGTTTTAGTTTTGTGACTTCTTCAATTTCTCCCCTTTTTTTATCGGAAAAAATAACAATTTATTGAGGAACTTGTCAAAAGTTACGACAAGTTTTGGAGAAAGGGAAGGAGAATCCAACTACGGTTGGACTAAACACTTGAGGGCAAAGCCCTAAAAGCCCTAAAACACGTAATGGGCCAAGCCCGAACATGTAACACCTAAGGACCACAAAAATGCCCAGATCAAAACAAAATCAGCTCAAACATATAATGGGCCTAACTGCCTAGATCTGAAACAAGATAAACACAGCCCAAGAAAGCCCAAAACCTAACACTACTCTTCAAACACAACTTCAATCACAGTTTTCAACCACCACCGACCACCAAAACCAGTCAGCCTTCCTACCACAACCACCGGATCGCCTCCACCTAAACACCATCGAGCCACCACCGGCAACCCAAAGGAAAGACGAAAACAGCAACAACCAGACCCATACTAATGTGGATGCTCACACAAGCCCTTTGACAAAGACCGAACCACCTAGTAGTGGACACGGCGGAGGCCACACCAATGAAGCCATCCACCATCGCTAGACCGCCAAGCCATTAAGCCGAAACCCTGGTAACCCAATAGTAAACCAAGAAGGGGTCCAAACGGAGAGGAAAAAACGAGATCGAGGGAAAGGGGTAGAAGGGGAGAAGACTGGGAAGGAAAGAGCACTGAATAAACAAGGCCAGGGGCCGAAAAACAAAAGAGAGGAGAGGGAGAAGACAAAGGAAATATGAGAACCATACCAGAGCCACCCTTGACGGACGTCTGCGACTCCATCAAACGATCGCTGAGAAACTGCCAATTCGGCCCCCATAAACGATTAGGAGACGACGGATGCTGAGAACCATGAAAGCGGCGTCGTCCACCAACACCACCACTGGCCACCATCTCGTTACCTACCGATTAGTTTTTGAAAAGGAGGAAAGATTGAAAAAAAATAAAAATGAAAACAGGCGAGATCCAAAGAAGGAGAGAAGGGGTGAAGGAAAAGGGGGGAGGAAAAAGATAGAGAGAAGAAGAGGAAAGGGGTGGGGTGGGGGAGGCGGCTAACGGCGGGTGCCGGCAAAATGAATTCCAAAAGGGGGTAATTTTGAGTGACAAAATGAACCAAAACATGAAAAATCCCCAAGATCAAAAACCACCATCAAGGCTAGAACAAGGGCCAAAGAAAATAGTACCATGACCTAATATAAGACAGATCAGAAACATTGAGTAATGCAGAGGAGAAAGTGTGGGCAGCATGCCCTCGGAGAAGGATTCCGTTCCTTTCCGACAACTTTGGCAAGGCCCTCTTTGGATCGAGGGAGCGCGAGCGGAGAGGCAAGCGCTCGTAAATACAGAGTCGTCACTCGGGTTTTGAAGGTCCGACACCTAAGAAACCGTATTTTCGAAGCACCTGCCGCGCTGTTTGATTTGAAAAAGTGAAGGAAACCAGTCCGTCATAACCATATCTGGGTTCGGGAGCCAGGTTACGAGAGGGGGAAGGGTTTTAAGGCACCCATCTCGCCCAATCCGGAGATCGGTCTCTACTTAACCAATTTTGAAAACATTTGTGATTCTTCTTTTATTAACCAATTTTTAGCCAATTAGGGCGGAGGAACAGTTAATCGGGGATTAAAACTGTAACATTTTGCAGTATGTGACCGTAAATAGCATGGATGGATGGAGAATTGAACAATAAATGGAATAAAGTTCAAAACGTTGATCAAACGTCAAAACAGTGCTTGGTATGAATTTATCACAAACAATGGCCAACTTGCATGCATGGATCAACCTGCATGCAAGTGAACCATCGCGCGATAGTCCCATACACTCGCGCGAGTGTTCACACCTTTCCAGCAGTTTGAACTTTATCCCCTTCTGGGCTCTGGAAGGACCAGTGCACACCCAGGGGGCAAACCAAGCAGTTTATAAGTAATAGAAAGTATTTAATTATTACAAATAGACTGGAATGAATTGAAAATACACCCCTAAACAATGGGGGAGAAATAAATAGAGGCCAAAGGCCTAGTTGCCCATGCAAGAGCAGTCTTTGGAAATCAGTGAACTATCGCGCGACAGAGTGAAACACTCGCGCGATGCTCCTGACTGGACTTCCAGGAATTGTTTTGCATGCTTGGGGCTCTGAGACATGTTCAGAAGCAACCCAAGGGCATTCCAAACCAACTAAGGTAGTAAGCTAAATTATTCTATGAGTTTTAACATGCAACACAGTGATGTAAAAGCCAAAATAAAACTACAACAGTCATGCACATAGGTAAAACAAGAAATGACTAGCACCCCTTCCCCACGTGGACCAATCTCTTGTTGATAGAACTGTCGCGCGAGTCTTTGGGTCCATCGCGCGAGGGTTTAGTTGATCACAGTTTCTTGTAACCCTGCTGACTTTAGGGCCAGGATTGGTATTGATTACCAGCCTTGGCCCTGCCAGCCCCCCTCAGGGATCAAAACAGGAAACAGGTAAAAGTTTATACATTTGCTTGAAAGGTTTTGGAATGGATTGGACAAGGTGGTGTAGCTTGCCAAATAAGTGTATGGAAAACACAAGAGTGAAAGAGTAGGAAGTGTGGTTAAGGTTTGTGAACTTTGTGCTAGATCTTGATGACTTTTTTTTTATAACTTAGTAACTTGGTAACCTTGTAACCCTACACATGGAAGAGCAATTGGGGTATTTATAAGAGGAGTGGAGTTGCAAGGTGGGTAGAAGTCTTGACCTTGCAACCAGCCAACAAGGCTGGTTAGCCTTACTTGGTGGAGAAACAAGCCACCAAGGTGAGTGGGAGTAGTTGTGTGGGTGGTGCACCCCAAGCCTGCACAATACTGTTCAGTCGATGAAAACGGGGTTCTAGCCCCACATGGCACCTGGTGATCACAAAAATCCAGCTGGAAAAAGGTGAAAGTGACAGGCCAGAACCATCGCGCGACAGAGTGGGAGTGTCGCGCGAGTGTAAGTACCGGCGCGCGATGGTCAAAGACCATTTTGACCACCACCTGGCAACCTAACACTCGCGCGAGTAAACCAAAGGTTCGCGCGACAGTCAAACCTCAGCTAGGGTTTAGACTTAGGGTTTTGAGGTTCAAAAGGTTCAAGAAGGGTTCCAATCACTCCAAGCTCAATCCATTCCAAACTCAAGTCCGTTTGATCCGATCTCATCATCGGGGAAACAAGAAACCGAAAAACAAAGTAAAACAAATGGGAGACCCAGATTGGGGTGTTTACAGTAGTCCCTCTTTGACGGCACGCGGAGCACCATTGACTGGTACGGGTAACATCAAAGATTTCTAGACACCCACCAAATCAGCCCAAAAGCCGATTAAATGGAAAAATGCAAACAAGTATATAAAAATACCGTGCACCAATTTGAACAAAGAGTTGATCGATTGTCGAAGCGAACTCCTTTGGGGAATAAATGATAATTGGACGGATAGATCGTCGCGGATTTGAAATTGGACGGATGGATCGTCGCTGATCGAGATTGGACGGATTGATCGTCGCTGATTTGAAGTTGGACGGATTGATCGTCGCTGATTTGAAATTGGACGGATTGATCGTTGCTGATTGATAATTGGACGGATGGATCGTCGTTGACTGAGATTGGACGGATGGATCGTCGCTGATTTGAAATTGGACGGATGGATTGTTGCTGAATGGACGGATTGCTCGTCGGATTTGAAATTTGGACGGATTGATCGTCGCTGATTGAAGTTAGACGGATGGATCGTCGCTGACTTGAGGGGGACCACTGCTGGGGATGTAAAAATGCCCCAGAATATTTCCAAGACGCCCCCCCGAAGTTGCTATAAGATCGTAAAAGAACTTGCAGACCATTATAAGGGATAAATGAGATCGGGCCAGGTCTAGAAGCTAGATTGGGCCTAAGGCCCAAAAGAATCGTCGCGCGACAAAGAGGAACACTCGCGCGAGGGTCTCTAGTCAGGGTTTGGACTTGGAAAAGCCCAGACCCGGCCCAAACCTATTCCATCCGTTCAAAACGTCGCGGGGACGTTACAGAAACAGTACTCGGACAGTTTCAAAAATCCCAAAACCCTCTCAACTCTCACCCTCTCTCAAATCCCACTCAAACCCTTGATTGCTCCACCAAAAACATCAAACCCAAACCTAACCACTCACCCATGGCGGACCACGGCAATGGAGAAGGCAGGGGCGAGGTCGTTGATCAGCCAGAGGACCGAGGAGGTCCAATGGGTGTTGAAATAGGGGATCAAACGCCGGCGGAGACCATCGCGGAGGCTGGTGCAGTGGCGAGAGGCAGCGATGGTGAAGAACAGGGCCGCGAGCAAGAGGCCAATGGTGGCGAGGAGCGTCGCGCGACAGAGCCAGAGGCTCGCGCGACGGAGGGAGCCGGGGCCGTAAAGGCTGTTGTTCATCGATTGGATCCAAGCACGGCCGTGGGAGGCTCGGTGGTGACCGGGAGGAGTTCTGGCAGTGCAGGGGGTAGTGGAGCCAGAGGTGATGATGTCAAACCTATCGGGTCCCCGCCGAGGGACTCGGCGAAGGGTAAAGGGGCCGTTGTTGAGGAGGAAACATAGAGGTTCCGTTCCGAGAAGAGGACATATTGTTTCGGCCCACGGCGATGTCGTCAAGTCATAGACCGATCACAAAACACGACGTCGCCAAGTTTTTGAGTGACGATGCTTTGGCAAGGCTCCTTGAGGATAACCCCGCAATTGGGGAGTTGGTTTTGAAAGCCAAGGAAGATCGGGCTAGGGCCATTGAGGCATCAGAGGCGGCGGAGAGGGCCGAGAGAGAGAGAAAGGAGAGAGAGGAGCCTTTGAGGGATGCCGAAGCCGAGGAGAGGGCCGGAGTCGAGGCATAGGGACCCAGGGTGACTGCAGTGGCGGAGGCGAGGGCCATAACACGCCCTGGATTTTCAGCGGAGGCATACGTACCTCCCACACCACACCTGTTCGTGCCATCGGGCTTTGCGGCCTACGTGCCACAGCAAAAGGACTATGACGACGAGCATGTGTTGAGAGATGTCAGGGCCCACATAGCAGAGACATGGATGGAGGTATACTCTCAGAAAAACTCCCTTTGTAGTTCAATTTCGATACTTGCTTGAAAGCACCTGAACTTAGAATTGCATAGGATACTTTAGGATTAAAGCATGACATGACAACATACTCCTTGTAACATAGGCCATGCATGTAATAACTTGGACCAACCATCTGTTGCACACTGCATTGATTATCTGAAACTTGAAAACGGAAGCCCCACACGCACTTGAACTTAGAATAACACACAACATTTCCAAGCTGAACCATTACCTGTTGACATAACACATCTCGCATGAAATAGTTCGAGCCAACCATCCGCCGCACACTGCATTGATTACCTAGAACTTGAAAATGAAAGCCCTGTATGCTGACAATTTCCCTTGCTACTTGTTTTTGTGTTTGAAATAGGCGAACGCAAGACAGAGGGATATCCGCGGCTTTGGGGGGCGTGTAGGTCCCTACAGCTATACGAGGCTTTGCCAGAGAGGGTGAGGCAGTTAGTGAATGAGGCGGGTTTTGGGGTGTTTGTGCAGACGTTGACCTCGGCGAGGAACGACCATGCAGTCCTGGTTGCGCTTGCAGAGAGGTGGATGGATACCACCAATACCTTCCACCTACCTCCAGGGGAGATGACGGTGACGCCCACAGACTTCGCGGCGATCACTGGGCTTAGGGTTGGAGGAGAGCCCATCCCATTTGACTCGGGGATTCAGGAGGATCGGGCTGCACTAAAGTGGTTTCTGGGTGAGGCACCCAAGATCGAGGAGGGGATGGCGAGGTACGATCAGTTCAAGAAGTACTTGAAGAAGGAGGTGACCAATGACCGGGAGGCGGAGCAGATGGCCCGGGCTTACTTGTTGTACCTGTTTGGTGCTACCTTGTACCCAAACAGAAGGAGCAAAGTGCATCTCTCCTACTTGCCGGCGTTGAGGGACTTGAGGATGGCCTCACGCTTTGACTGGGGCGGTGCAGCACTTGGCATTGCCTACAGCTTCTTTGGTGACTCGTCGAGGACAGGACAGAGCACTGCTGGCTACTGGAGGGTTTGGGAGGTACAATTCTAACCATTACAAAGCATAAATTGGTTATACTTGTCCATTTGTTTACTTAGTTCGCTTGACTGCTCAATTTCAAACATTGTATACCCTGTGACTAATGCTTGTACTTGTCTAAACATTGCACAGCTTTGGGCTTACGAGGTATTGCGGATGTATCCGCCGAAATGCAAGCATCCAGACTTGAGCACCCTCCCCCGCACACTGATATGGAGCAAGACAAACATGGGGGCCAAGGAGGGAAGAGGCGACCTCAATGCCTTTCGGCTGTACCTAGACGATCTCAGGGCTTCATAGGTATATCATAAACCCTTCGATATGCATTCCTTTCTTTGATTTAATGCTGTCGCTGATCAATTGCTTACATTGCCTGTTTGTTTCAACTGCAGATCAACTGGAATCCTTGGAGAGCAGCAGGGCCAGAGCCTGAATACTTGGCCAGGAGCAGAGCTGTCACAGCTAGCAGGGTGCTACTGGAGTCGGCCTTCGGTTGGCAGTGGTACATGGGGGATCGTGTGACTCGCCAGTCACTTGGTCACCTTGAGTTCCAGGTGCCAGGGCCACTCCCTCCCCGGGCTTCGCACACAGGCAAGTACACACGGGCCGAGCTGGAGAGATACACGCGGCCGGACACTGAGCTGACTCACTACTTGCGTCCTGAAAGGGACTATGCCGTCTACCAGAGAGAGCACCTGGCGGGTCCACTGGGGATCCGAGGCTTTAGAGAGGTGCGGAGCCAGGCCGCAGGAGCTGCTGAGGAGAGGAGAGCTGTTGGAGAGAGACAGATAGGAGGTGAAGGCCGTGTGAGGCGGGGCCTGAGTGGACCTGTGGTTGGTGGACCTCCTGAGCTGCTTTGGAGGATCCCTGTGGTTGACAGCCAGGGGAATCCAGCGGATATACACCTTGCACCAGCCAGGGTCGAGCCTACTCTCGTGACTGTTCCGGTAAGACTTAGCTTCCATTATTGTATTTCAATTCAATGTACTTGAATAGTTTGATAAACCCAAGTTACATGCAGGTGCTGACGGAATGGGTGAATGAGGCTGTCCGACGTATGCTGACCTTGGAAAATGTGGTGAGAAGAGCAGCGAGTGGCATGCCATTGGAGTTGCATTATCCAGCACCGACACCATAGCCAGCTTAGCCAGCCATTGCTCAGAGGACTCAGGTATATAAAACGATTCATTCCTGTTTTCGATACATTCCTGCTTTCAATATATGCATGCCTTGATAGCTTTCAATAAACGATAGAATGTACCTGTTTTCAACACTTGAAATACAATATGCACAAGGTATACTCATGTTTCAAATGAAATAACAATATAGGCACAG
Organism: Rhododendron griersonianum; assembly: GCA_018127125.1. Taxonomy (NCBI): domain Eukaryota; kingdom Viridiplantae; phylum Streptophyta; class Magnoliopsida; order Ericales; family Ericaceae; genus Rhododendron; species Rhododendron griersonianum. The sequence continues at coordinate 36,944,840 of CM030788.1, read as the reverse complement.
GGGAGGGCGGCTCCTAGGAGGAAAAGCGCGCGAGACCTACCTCAGAAGAAAGTTGTGGCAAAGAAGCCTATTCCTCCAGCCACCACTACACGGCAACAGACCAGGAGTTCACAACCGGCAGCTGCGAGTCGGGAGGCAGCTAGGTAGGCCGTTAGACGCGTTGAGCTGCAATATCAAATCAAAATGCACGAGAAGCCATCTCAAGAGGAAAGAGATCCAAAGAGAGCGAGAGGGACCGCGTCCAGGGTAGCCGAGGCAGAGGAAGAAGAAGAAGAAGAAGAGGAGGCAGAGGAAGAAGAAGAGGAGGAGGAAGAAGAAGAGGAGGAGGAGTGTCCCTCCACTAGTAGCGGCTCCGACGACTCTGTTGATGACCCAAGGTACAAAGATGATCCTCGTGAGCTGCAGGACGATGAGAGCGACGACTGACTTGGACAGCGCTGAGGGCTACCACGAAGCCTCCTTTACTTTCTGCACCTTTTGACTTTTGATTTCGGGCCTGCGTGCCCAAGTAGATAGCTTAGTTGACATGGATACACGTTTTGAGGGCCTGCGTGCCCTTTTGATTAGCGGGCGCATGTGCCCTAACTGACTTGATGGCTTTTGATTGGCCGAAGTGCCACATATACGATAGTTTCCTTTGTTTTGATATGGATAGATCATGGTTAGCTATAAAATTTGTATTTTCAAGGTTTATTGCTCCTCATTATGAATGAAAGAAAGTAAAACCAACCACTAACACCAAACTTGCATTGACAATGCACCAAAACTGCTCATAGACACACGTGCATGTACAAAATGCGACCAACCTGGAAAGAAAATGGAAATGTACCTTAGGATACGGCCAGGATACGAGAAAATAATGAAAATTTGGGCATTAATGAGCCAAAATCCAAAACAACTCGATTTAGACAAAACAGACACTTCTGCAAGACCAAGCATACTTAACATGACTTGTCCCAATTGACGGAATTGAGGGAAATGCCCCGGAAAGAGACTTGGACCGAAAAATGCTCAAAATAACGCAAAAATGGTCTAAAACCAAAAACATGACTCGATTATGTCCCGGACTGAAATCGACACCCCCATACAGTCACATAAGGTCCAAGTGACCTGTATGGTATGACAACACTCAGCTAGAAAGCCCAGAATGAATTTCGACCTCTCAAAACCTTGGTTTGAACTTGAAACAGGCCACCGGGGGTCCGAAATCTTCGTTAAACGCGACATTTCAAATCCGACACTTGGATACAGTCACATATCCTCATAGTGACTTGCTGGGACCATCAAAAGTGCAGAAAAACCTTTGGAGCCCAAAATGACCAAAACTGATCAATAGCTGTTGTAATATGTCAAAAATGCAGACTAACCCTCGCGCGAGGGAGTGGAACCATCGCGCACTACAAGAAAATGTGGCATTAACGGGATTTTTCTTACCGGCATGTGTTAAAATGACATTAATACTAGTTATTCCCGGCATTAATACTAATGCCGAAAAATATTATCTTTAAACGACATTAATTATAAAATGCTGGTAAAAATTACTCAAAAACGGCATTATTATAGAAAATCCCGATAAAAATTACTCAAAAACGGCATTATTATGGAAAATGCTGTTTTTAGTTTCCTTATGGGCGGCAAAATTACCACGAACGTGCGCAATTTTTTCTCCCCTCCTAAAACGACGTCGTGTAGCGCACTGTGAAGCACTCCACCGTACTTTTTCCCTCCTTACTTTTTTTCTTTTTCCCTCTTATTTTTTCCCTTTCTATCTCTCGGTCCTTACTTGATTCACTCCTGAAACCAGTGCAAACAAAAATCTCCCAAATTAAAACCCCCAAATCGGAAGCCCCCGAACAGAAGCTCCCGAAACCTGGTGAGCGATCTCTCTGCAAACAACAACCTGGTGATCGATCGATCTCTTTGCATGATATCTCATGGTTCTCACCATCGCAGGTACACTATTTCTTCTTGATTGAACAAATTTGTGTTTTGGGTTTGCAGATTTGCGTCTGGGTTTGAACTTTGCATCCCCTCTCTATTTTGAGTTTTGAGTTTACAAAATTTCTTCATTTGTTCACCTTTGAACCTTGAATCCCATTTCTCTGTTTAGGGTTTCAGAATTGCATGCTCATAGTTCCAAAATTGATGTATTGTGTAGAGGTATTTGCTGTGGGATTGATTTCTTTTTGGAAATGAAATTACATTGTTGAACTGATTCAATTCTGTGTGCCAGCTGCCAGTTATTCTATGGACCATTGTCCACCCCTTGAGTCATTTTTTCATGCTTAGATTCTAAAGCATAAGAACACATTAGTTGAATGGTGGGAAGCATATTGACTATGGACTATGGCAGGCTTTCTGTTTCTCTTCTTAGATTCTAAGTCCCATTTTTTTGCTGCTTAGAATGAAAATGCTTCTCAACCACTTCTTATTGGTTAAAATAAAACACGCCACCAAGACAAAGGGACATATCGGCAGGGAGAATAACAGGGAGCTCTTCCACTTACGGTGATCTGTTTGTGTCAAAACCACTAAAGGGATACTAGAAAGACGAGTTTTTTCAATTTATCTTCCACAAAATCCCCTTATCCGATGTTTAAGAACAAGTCACTTAAAAAATAAGTTAGAAAACTAGCAGAGATCCACATAAGTTACCCTGTCTGATGCATTATTCTTCTGATAGACTGCATAGTCTGCTCAATTTCCAGAAGAATATCCTGTTCCTCCGATGTGAACATATCTAACCGCTGTCTGGTTGCAGTTAAATTAACACTCGGCTTGTTTCTCCATTCTCCAGCATTAGAGGTATCCCGGCCATGTGAGTTAGGGAACTCTCTCTTCCCAAAGGATCGTTTCCCATGCCCCCACTGAACCTGTGCCCCTTCATTCCCACCAATATTTGCTGAATCCCAGCCATCTTTGCTTGCTGACTGATTTGACTCTTCATTCCTTTCTGCATGGGCTGCATCGGCCCCCCAACTGGACCATGCTTTCGGCTTTACCGCAGAGACATTCTCCTCTGCCTGGGATGCATCCGCACCCCAAGAGGACCATCCACTCTGCTTTGAAACTATGCAGGCCCTAGAATTTTGTTTCTTTGCAGCAAGCCAGTCAGTGCCATCACTAGAGTCATCTCTTTGAGCCACCTGTTCGGTTTCCTGTGCTGCTGTAGAGGGCAGCACAGAATGGCTCACCCACATGGTTGTTAGAATCATACGATTCACGATCATATCAGAGCTTAGAGAAAATAAACTGAGCAGCAATAAAACTGTGACCATTAACAAATGTTAAGCACCACATACTAGATCTTAGAGAAAATTTGTTAATTTGATTTTGGGGCTTTGGAATTATTGACAAGGCAAGGGACCTTCTGAAGAGAGCCATGTTGGTGACCCTATGGGTAAATTGGCTTCAACAAAATACAAGAAGTTTTGAGGATAAGACTGATTTCTTTTATCGGCTTCTTTTCGGGTTTTGGCTTCTTTTTATCCCAGTTCTCCTTCATAAGGGAGCCAAACATGTGCATTGTATAATTTTTCTTGGTGTTTACCAGTCATATGCCTCCCATTTCACTTTAGTGTATTGGTGGTTTGGTCGATATGTTTGCGAGGGTCTGGATATGGAACAACAATTATACCCTGCTTAATTATATATTTTTCAAGTAAAGGAAAACATTTTTTCTTTTTCTTGTTGCTATAGGTGCACTGCTTGCAGTTTCTGATATACGAGGTTGTCTCAGGTGGTAATTTGAGGAAGCCTGGGGGGCTCTTTGGGAATAGCAGCTCCGAGATTCCTGTTAATGATTTGAAACAACCTGAAACTTTCTTCTACAAGCTTAGCTTTTTCTTGCATATATTAGACTATACAGGTTTTATTATCTCCCTGTTCAATTTTAAAATGTGGCATGTTCCTTTTCTGGCATATTAATTTAAAAACGATTTCCCCTTTGGACATTTAAGATTAATACCATGCAAGTTATTAGACTATAAAAATTTTCATCTACAGTTATGTAAAATGGTGCTAGCATTCGTTCTCTCTTTTGAATCTTTCACTTTCCTCTCTTTCTCGCACTTAAATGTGTTCTTGTTGCTGTATTTTTTTTTTGAACGGCTTCTTGTTGCTGTTTATGAGGGGAGTGTAATGCTGCACTTATTAAATTGAAGAGCAAACATCGACCTGAATTATATCCTCTCTGAAAGAGGAAACGTTGAACTCGGGAAAACAAGTTGTCAAGTACTAAGAATTCTACTCTCCATGAAGATGTCTGTGATGGCCCCATAAACATCTAAGACCCCAAAATGTTTTCCTTATCTATATCTGCTATTCAGACTTCATTGACAGGTCTTTACCGAGGTTGTGAAGGCCCCCAGATTCGATGAGGCTGTTACTGAGGTTGTGAACCCCTCAGATTCAATATGAGTTGCTGATGCTTGTTTTAACAAACAAATGTCCTGTCAGAACTGAGTCATTTGACCTACCTACTAATAGGTTTACCTCTAGTGTAGCAATCTGGTTCAAAGCCACGGTATTGGAACATGTAATGGTATCAGTGACACAACGCTATACTGTCCAATGAGGGGACCGTATGGGCAGATGATTAGGTAACTATTAGTAGTGGGGATCCGAACTCCTGTTACGTAATGTCCTGTATTTAAAACCCTAATGATATCAAAGAGGTTTTAGTCAGATATCTGCTCATAGTGGTCAGAAACGCTCAAGAGGAGCTGTTGATCGACATCTTTAGGTAATCTTATAAGTTGCTGTTGATCTACGTTGTCAAATCATCCTACTCAAAACCTATTGGCTATGAGTGGAGATGCCGCCAAGCTCATAGAACAGTTTTGGATTTGATAATTAAACAATTTGGACAAGCTCTAACAGATGTTGTAGACACCCCAATTTGGCCTAACGATTATTTCAAGTCCCACCTTGGGACAATCCCGATGATGAAATGGATACAATGATTGCTGATTGCTTCTTTGAGGACCTTAGGACTTTCGGTGAGAACTTTGACCACTTAGAGGACCCAATTCAAAGCCATACAGCCTTTCAGACAGAAATACAGAAGCCTAGGAGAATCCATCTGACGGCCGTGACATCGATCTAACGGCCACAACATCAATCCCTCACCCGAGCAACCTGTTGCCAGCAAAATCTCCCTGAGAGATCAATCCCTCGGCCGCGAGATCTATCCTTCGGCCGAGACATCCATTCCACGGCCGCGACATCCTTTGCTCGGCCGCCAGATCGACCTTTTTCCAGACTCTGGAACGTTCTGTCAGACGTTTGGTTTGATCCAACTACACTACCTTTCCGATGCGTTCGGGCTACGTTCGGAGATCAGGACGTAGAGTTAGAGATGCATTGCAATTGCAATTGCCATCTCGTGATTTGATTGGCCGGAGTGAGTCATCCCTATGCCTATATAAAGGGGCCTTTGGGCTCCGAATTTAACACACAGAAATTGATAGACCTACACACTCAATCAAGCCACGAAACTCTGTCAAAATACTCTCTCAATCCCATACTCCAAAAGCCCTAACCTTCCGAAGGTAGCCGTCAATCCGGTGATCAAACCCCGAAGTTCAAACCCTAACTCTAGGGTTCTCGATCAAGCAATCAATCAATCACGCCCAATCCAAAGCAATCAAGCAACTGAGGGATCAAGGTGGTGAGGCCCAACGGCCTCTGGTTTGTTTTACTTATCGCATTTATGGCTAACCGTAGCATTTAATCGTTTGCTAACTTTTCTGTCTGGTGTGAGGAAGAACATCGACCGGGGTTTCGATCCCTCGGCCGATAAATAAAACCAGGAGGATCCCTCGGCCGTGAGATCAATTCACCGGCCGCGAGATCCATTTCCCTGGGACAGTTTTGTTGGTTTCCTGCTTTCTGAATGCATGCTTCAATTATCGCACTGGCTCACTTTGCTTACTGTTTAAAGGAATAAATAAACAGACTATGTGTTGGAATTAAACAAAGCATCTATACGTCTTATGTTGAATGATTATGGGCCAGTCTCACGACTGGGCAAAGAGGGGTGCCTAACACCTTCCCCTTATTGTACTTTTGGCTCCCGTATCCAGAATCTCTATCTGTTTTCCCAGTTTTAATAAACTGGGTGGCGACTCTATTTGATGATAACCGTTATCATGTGGCGATGTTCCTAGCCATGGGAATGTCCATGATTTTGGTTTATGATGTGAGCAACCAATCGAACAAACAACGTGATCAATCTGTATGGCGATGCCCCGCTTGGGAGGTGTCTACAGTTTTTGGCGACTCTGCTGGGGATATGAGAGCCATAACCAAAAAGTTCAACATAAGACTAATACATGCCTTGTCTCATTCATCTATCATATGCATCGAGCGGGCAACCCGTTGAGTTCACCCGATATCCCGGCATGACACGGGCTATGTTGGGGGTTCCAGCAAACTCCACAGTCACTCGTACCTAGTGGTATATCAAAAAGGGAATCACCCAATCACCGCCTATGATGGGTTGGAGAGAGGATTGGTGCCCTTTGACAACGGAGCACCCTGAAACTACCAAAAACCTTACATGCTTTAGAAAGCCATAGAACTTATCAAACTAAGACAGGAACCTATAGGCTAGGAACCTACTTGCATTTTACTTGCAAAAGTTCTTCCTCACACCTTGTATCATCTGTTGTTGTAATTAACTCTTTCTGTGCAGAAGGGTTGGGATTTTCAGCCCAAATCCTAACCCTACACAGGCAAAGTACTGATTTCCAGGTATTCTACTTTTAAAGCAGGCACAATAGGTAAATCAAAGAAGCAACCACAGCCAACTTTGTACTCTTATAACACCCGAAGCTACGCCAAACAAAGGTCTCTGCAACCCTCCCGTCTAGCATCTTCATCTGACAAAACACCCTCACCACAACGGTTCCGACCGCTCTCAGAAACTTCCCGGTCATCCCCTCAACAGACCCCGTCATTCACTAAACCTCAAGCTTCGTCAAGCAACCCTTCTACCTTCATGGCAGACAACGACGCCACTATTGCCGAGCTCCAAGCACAAATCGCTGCATTACTAGCAGAAAAGGCAGCTAGAGATGCTGAAGATGAGGAAAAATCGATGGAAGATGAAAACCCCCATAAAGTGGTATTGGCAGAAAGTCCTGAGTTGACCAAACAAGTCAAGGAAATCAAACAAGCCTTGGCTCGTTCGCAAGGGGATCAAATTCTGGATTTCGAGGGACTTTGCCTCTTCCCAGAATCCAAGCTGCCTGAGAATTTCAAGATGCCAACATTGAGAAGTTCAATGGAACTGGCAACCCTACCAGTCATGTTCGCCATGTTATCAACACCCTGAAGCCGATGGGCTTGAACGACGAGCTCATCGCCCAGTTGTTCCAGCGAACTCTCACCGGAAGTGCTCTCGATTGGTTCCTCACTTTGGAGTTTGTACATTATCAAACTTGGCCAGAAATCGCCAATGCTTTCGTCAAGCAATATGCATACAACGTCCAAATTGAACTAACAACTCGAGACTTGGAAATGACCAAACAGGATTCCAATGAGGACTTCGCCACCTTTGTGGCAAGATGGAGGAAAAGGCTGCCAAGATGAAGAACCGTCCCTCCGAGGAAGACCAAGTGAGGATAGTTGTCAAAAATTTACAACCCAAATATCTCAGGCATATTTATACACAGGCTATCACCGATTTCAAGCGCTTGCATGCCACTGGGTTGCAAATCGAAGATGGAATCAAGCTAGGACTCATTGGGAAAGAAGAGGCCACTCCTCTACCTAAGAAAACCTTCTCTAGCCGTACATCTCACGCCTCCGTGAATGCCCTTGGCTCTTTGTCTCAAGACCCTTTCCAAACTAGCCCATCCCGAAGTTCAAATCGACCTCGTCGCAACTTTGATCCTCTCTATATGACCTTGTCCCAAGCTTTGACCATCCTTAGCCGTCAAGGGCATCTTAAACCTCTAAACAAGCCACTTCCTCCGCCGCCCTATGGTCCAAACCATGATCCAAACAAGCAATGCGCCTATCACCAACATCCTGGGCACGAAACAGACAATTGTATGCGTCTTCGTCACGACATTCAAGATCTTATTGATAGTCGAACCATAAAACCACCAAAACCTGATGGGCAAGCTAACCCACTCCCTACTCATAATGCCGAACCACCACCTCGAAGCATCAATCTCATAAATCTCTCTCACAACCCCACATACAATCCCAGCCAATACGTTGTCCAAGACAAACCAAACCAAACCTACCTTAACCTTCCCTGAGGAGGACGAATGTTTCATGATAGAGGAGGAGGAGGATGATAATTCTGATCAGTCAGAAGTAATTGACATTGATATGTCCGACATAAGCAGCAAAGATCAGGTAGAGGAGGAAAAGCTAAGGAAGTGGAAGGAGCACTCTTGGGCGAAACACAATTTGGAGGATCCAGACATTCCATTTGTAGAAGATGACGAATGGCTTCGTATCTGGTTTGAGAATAGGAAGAAGGAAAAAGAAAGGGTCATCATGATGAGAAGGCACGCTCGCTTCGAGCCTGCCCAAATAGTGGTACACATCAACCGTCCCAAAATTCCAACACCACCCATTGTTTGGGAAACAATCAATCTCATTGAGAAAGTAGAGGAGTTCCAAATGCAGCCATGGGTCAACCCTTACGACGAGTGCGATTATAGTCAATGGATAGAGGAAAGAGAAGATCTAGATTTCATGTGCACAGAACCCTATAAAACAGGGGAAAGCGACTTTGATGAAATGGAAGAAGAGTGCAATGATCCGCTCAATGAAACCTCCTTGGCATCACAATTCAATCAGGAGGAAATAGCTGATAATCACGCAATCAATGAGGAAAGAGAAAGGGAGTTTTCTGCTGACACATCCATCTGGGGATTACTCATGGTTCAAGGAGGTAGCCATCGTGCAAAAGATGAACCCAGTTCAAAGGCTCTGTTTGGCAAGGAAGAGGGTGGGAAAGAGTACAAAGTTGCAAAAGACAAGGGAAATGATCCCGACATGCTGCAGTAGCTGAGAAGTCACAACATGGCAAATAAGAAACAATAAAACATTGTTTTCGCTTTAAACAAACTAGAATGAGTTTTGGGCCCCTGTTTGGGCATTTTATCTTCGCTAAGAGAATTCCTTTTTCATCTTCCAGATTATGCTTATCTAAATCCAAATTTCTAAATTGCAATTGCCATGCACTATGCTCTCATTGCCAAAACAAGGGAAGAATTCGAAGGGATCAAAATCTTTGTGTCCCCGATAAAAGGAAAGGAAAGGATGAACTCTAATTACTTAGAGCTTTCTAAATTGCAATTGCCATGCACTATGCTCTCATTGCCAAAACAAGGGAAGAATTCGAAGGGATCAAAATCTTTGTGTCCCCGATAAAAGGAAAGGAAAGGATGAACTCTAATTACTTAGAACTAGGTTTTTACCAAAACTCAGGAAGAAGACGCTATCTCCGTGAGAACACTTAGGGTTAGCTTGCCCATTGTGAAAGTACAAACGCAACAGGAGATTTATAAAAAACATCTCCATCAGATTCCTCTCCAAAAACACCAGAACCTTCTTGAGAGAAAAATGCTCGTTGGGCAATCTATACACCCAAGCAAAGGTAAGAGCAGAGCCTGCTAGGACAAAGGCAAAACAAAAACACAGCCTAGGCAAAAGTTAAAGCATTCAAAGGAAAGCTCGCTAGGGACTCAACCTCTATCAGGTAACCTAGGCAAAATTTAGAGCATGAAAGAAAGAAAAACCAAGAGTGAAAACCCAACCCCAAAAGGTGGTGATCTTGGAACTACGTAAAAGGCCTGATTCCCTGATTGGGATACGTAGGCAATCTCGCGTCGAGATGCGGCCCAAACATTTGGAGAGAGGAAAACGTCAACATGTTTGTACTCAATGATAGGCATAGCTAACCCTGCGTATTGAGCTCACAAAAGATGAGTTAGTCATTTTCCAAGGAATTGGCAAAAACAAAGACACATAAGAATTGTAGTTCATCCTCTCTAAACCAAAAGTCGTCAATACAAAGGGTATGATCCTTCAAAAGACTCTTAAAGTTTGGCAATCAGGCTGTAAAGCATGGCAAAGGCAGGAGACAAAGACTAAGCATAGGAAAGGATGTGAAACAGGATGCCACTTGGCTAAAGCAAAACCTATCTTCCTTGGGAAAATAGATATAACGGCCGGACAATCAATACCTCGGCCGCAACAATGATCCTTCGGCCGAATGATCGATTCTTCGGCCAAATATTTTTCACACAAAATAACTGTCTATCAGCAAATACTTGTTCAAAAAGCCATGTTCTGACTATCAAAACATTTTGGGGCATGAAAGGCATTTCTCATTTCTCAAAAACTTGTTTACAAAACCGTTGTTGTGATTGCTTTTACTATACAAATATAGTTTCTGCCTATCATCTACTAACTATGAACAGGGAAAAGAAAAGCCCTAAAAGCTAGGCGATCTCTGAGAAGAAGGCAAAGGCTGCTCACTGGTCCCCACATTCCCCTCAGCAGCCGATACTCTCTCAGCCTCAAGCTGCAGCCAAGAAAGATATAAACATTCAGACTCAAGGGATAATGCATAGCAGATAAAGCTCATGAAGAAAGTCATACCTCGAGGATCCTACGGCGCTGTCTCCGAACCAAAACCTCTGTACTCTGATAGGCGTGAAGCCATTCCTGCACTATCTCGGCAGGCACCTGTGGAACAATCAAGCATTACAAACATCTAAAGCAAGGGTACAATGCGAAATGATGAAAGCTAACATAGGAAGTTAAAAATACCTGTGAAGCCCCGACTGGCAAAGTATAGAGCGGGGTCGTGCAAGGAGTCAGCGTCAGGCGCTCCTCCTCCCCATCGTCTGAGTGGAAGGAGACAAACGAAGGAGCCCGTGGCCAAACAGGAACAACGGGAGGAGCCTCAACAGAGGGGGTCAAGAAAAGACGGCAGTACTCCGTATAGTCACCTGCCTGGAGGAGTAAACCTGCCCAATCTCTGATCCGGGCATTCTTCAGATCTTCCCTCGACATCAAGGAAGTGGACCTCATGGATACTGGAGGAGAAGGAGGAACAAGCTGAAGAGCCTCAGCGCGTGACCGCCACTGACTGGCCACTCGATCGCCTAAGTACCAGGCTCGGCAAAATGGACCCTCGAGCAAGCTACGAGTCCGGTCCAGAACTCTACAACGTGCAAGAGGGGCATCCTCTGGTACACCACCCCAAGGGTCAAACCGTACCTACAAAGCAAGGACAAATCAGCCCCGACACAAAAATATGGAAGTCCAAAGGATAAGAGGTACAAAGAAAAAGGTACCTGATCAACCGTCAGTCGGTCCAAAACTCGCCGCCACTCGGGAAGGCTCAAGACTGGTGACCGTGGCCTCCGTTGCCCCATCAACCATCGCTCGTAACGAGGTATGCAGTTCGCATCACCGTGCCTAGTCTCAGGAGGAAACTGAAGAAGGTGCTCAAAAGCCCAGAGCTGAAAAGCAGGTTAACCAAAGCAAGTTCAGAACTAGGAAAAGGCTAAAGTGAAAACAGAAGTACAAAGGAACGATACATACCTCAAGCACTCGAAAGTGACCACAAAGAATGGGACTCTTGTCCCGCGAGCAAGCTCCAAGACTGCCATACAGAGTGGCCAAGGCAGACGAGCCCCAGCCAAACTCCCGAATAGCTCCCAAGTGCTGCAAAGGAGCCAAAAACTGTGTGTGTACCGAACCATCCTTGTTGGCAAACAACGTTTGCCCAAGGAGGTAAAAAAGGAAGGCCCGCGTCAACTGCTCAGCACTCACCTGGGTCAGAATATCAGCCACCATGAAAGTCTTGCTTAGCCAAGCAAGATCTACATGACCTCGAGAACGAACAGGGGGCACCTTGCCCAGAAACCACCTCAAAGCACCCTCTCGCTCCCAAAGCCGGGGGTCAACTCGAAGAGCAACTTCGCCTATCCGCAGGCCAGTCAACAAAGAAAAATCACCCAGAGTGATAGTCATCTCACCAGCAGCAGGAAAATGGAAGGTATTGGTGGTATCCCACCACCTCTCAACCAGCGAGGTCATCAATGACCAATCCATCTTTGGAAGATCGAGGCCCAGAATGAACGTCTCGAAACCTGCAGCACGTACTAATTTCCGAGCCTGCTCTGGCGGCTTCAAGAACCATCTATGCACCTCCTTGCCTCCACCGCGAGCTTCCAGCCTCCTGTTTCTCTGCCAAAGACAAAAGGGAGTTAATCTCATGATTGCATAAACAAAGAAAATACTAAGGGGCGTCAGATTAACATCTAAAAGCATGCATTGCCTAGACAGGGGGCATAGTTATTTTAGCTTCCTTAAACAAAAATAAATTCAACCCAAACATGGGTTCCTCATATTCACGCTCCTAGCCAAAAGGGATTTTCATCCCACAAGCAAAAACTTTTATTCTAAAATGCAAGGATTTCCAAAACTCCGAACTAAAGTAAAACTTTTTACTTTTCAGGAAACTCACCGGCACGTTCAGAACGCTCAGGTGAAACTCAGGCTCTCGACGAACCACCTCGGCCCCTGGGCCACCAACAGGAGGGCGGTATTGCAGAAAACCGCCATAACCCAGCCTACGTGAAGGACGAACGTAGGTAGTAGCATCAAACAAACCGGGCTCCTCAATCGCCTCCTCATCGGAAGATGGATGCTCGCACCTACATGAAGGGTGCGAGGATGAACCTGCAACGCCCGAAGATGGCGTGGCCATCACGTCCAAGCCAAGAAAAAAAGAAAACCAACGGTCTCAGACAACCGAAGCCAGCAGCAACGGCAATGACGGCGGTGGTCGGAGAGGATGGTCGCCGGAGATGCTGGTGGCCGACAGTAGTGGAGGAGGGCGGCGGCGTGCGGTGGTCGTCGGGCGAGAGGAACGGAGGAAAATGAGAGAGGAGGAGAAGAAGGGATTAAATGGGCCGTAAGATCGATTTAACTGAACTTAAATCGATTTAACTGAACTTAAATCGATTTCCTGACTTTTTGGCGTTCTCACGGCCGAGACATCAATTCCTCGGCAGAGACATCAATTCTTCGGCCGAGGGATCGATCTCCTGGCCCCTTAATCAAATTTCCTCAGCAACAGCAGATTTTGCTCGATGCACTAGCTCAAGCCATTACAGACTTCTAAGTCCTCGACCAACCAAGTAGCCTTGGGGGCACCCCCAAGCCAATGCAACATGATCAAAACCAGTCTTGGGGGCATACCCAAGCATGAGGAAAATCTCTCTCCACAAACTGCTGGCCGGTAAAACAAGACACCCAGCAGCCCTGAGCTCAAAACTTCAGCGGCTCCAAGCCCATTATTGACAGGCTCTACGCCCATATCAACTCACTCAGCGGCTTTATGCCTATACGAACTCAGCGGCTCCAAGTCCACTATCCTGACAGGCTCAAAGCCCATCATCCTTACACGACTCAGCGGCTCCTAGCCCGCTATCTCAACTAGCTCGAACCCATAACAACCATCTTGGCGGCTCTAAGCCCATTATCGACAGGCTCTACGCCCTTTATCACAACTTAGCGGCTCAAAGCCTATTATCTCAAATGGCTCCAAGCCATCACCTCAAATAGGCTCGAAGCCTATCTCAACAGACTCTACGTCTACTATCACCCAGCGGCTCGAAGCCCTCGAATCAGCAGCTCTGTGCTCGCTATCACAACAACAGACTCTACGCCTGTTATCACTCAATTTGGCGGCTCCAAGCCCATTGTCTCAACTGGCTCGAAGCCGTACACAATCAAGCTCTTAATAGGCTCAAAGCCTATGTCTATTACCTCAGCGGCTCAAAGCCCATTATCTCAACAGGCTCGAAGCCTATATCTACCACCTCGGCGGCTCCAAGCCCATTACTCTAATAGGCTCAAAGCCTGTATCTACCCTCTGAAATGGCTCGAAGCCATAAACTCAGCGGCTCAAAGCCCAACATCTCAACTGGCTCGAAGCCGTAAACAAGCAACAGGCTCTAAGCCACCCCAACAATCAAGACATCTATTCTCAGGCTCTACGCCTGGATGCTCAAAAATCTAACATTTTTGAATGCTCAAGCTCTACGCTTGGATGCCCAACCACTGTGTACTGGATGCTCAAGTCATATACTTGAATGCTCAAGCTCTACGCTTGGATGCCCAACCACTGCGTACTGGACGCTCAAAGCCTGTACTTTGAATGCTCGGATTCTGCCGTCCGAATGCTCGAGCTCTACTCTCTGAATGCTCAAGTCCGGAACTTGATAGAAGCTCTAAGCTTAAAACAAACACACACGCACGGGCCCGTGCACATCTACATCAATATTTTCACATCGAGTCTGCATCATATCTGTTCACATCTAACAACCATCATCACACATGTACACTCTGCATATCTCTCATGAAACAGGTCAACCCTGCTATCAACCGGCTCTATGCCTCGGTTTTATTTGATCGGCCCAACGCCTCGATCCTTTGGCTCCGCGTCAACATTTATGATGAGAAAGCTCCGTGCACAGACCATCAGAATACAACCAGCTCTACGCTTCGGTTCATCACGTCAAGCTCAAAGCTCTGACACCACAGACTCTCATCCTGATCAATACCAGCTCCGCGCTTCGGTCCTATCTAATCTCCTCAGGCCTCCGCCTCATAAACCACAGCAGGCTCCACGCCTCAATCAATCACCTCAGGCTCTCGCCTTATGATCAACACCAGCTCCGCGCTTCGGTCCTATCAATCACCTCAGGCTCTCGCCTTATGATCAACACCAGCTCCGCGCTTCGGTCCTATCAATCACCTCAGGCTCTCGCCCTATGATCAACACCAGCTCCGCGCTTCGGTCCTATTAATCACTCTCCAGGCTCTCGCCTCATGACTACAACCGGCTTCGTGCCTCGGTCCCCTCATCGCCAAAGCTCCGTGCTCCAGCTACTGGCCCTGCGCCTCCCCTACATCTCAAAAACAAAACGGTGTCTGAATCATCCCCCGCAGATGGTTTGGATTCCACCCCATTACATCAATCCCATCCAGCTCATTCGCAAGGATAGGCTACTCTACCGAGCTCCTTTCAGTCAAAGTAAGGACGATCAAGAAAAGCAAACGCACCTGCAGTGTACTGATCTACCCCAAAATACTAAGGAAGCTCTCCGCAAAGAAACTCCCCAGGTAGCCCCGTGCTCCTTCAACTACTCTTCGCCAAAACCCTGGCTCAGTCTAGGTACGTCACACTACGGCTTTTAAAGCCCTAAGGTACGTCTTCTGTCTCTAACCCTCCAAACTTTTACTT
The DNA here is from genome assembly GCA_018127125.1 of Rhododendron griersonianum. Classification (NCBI taxonomy): domain Eukaryota; kingdom Viridiplantae; phylum Streptophyta; class Magnoliopsida; order Ericales; family Ericaceae; genus Rhododendron; species Rhododendron griersonianum. The sequence goes on along the minus strand of CM030788.1, from coordinate 36,929,542 downwards.
TTCTTTTGCCCGAACTACGATTGGTCTGAATTTCCCCTGTGGAATACGTAGGCAGCCTCCCGGCCCGACCATAACAAAACCTTTTTCGAAAACCCCTTGGAATAGTGGTTGGACCAAATTGAGTTGCTTTTTACAGCTTTGACTCTTACTCAAACATGTCTCGCGATCCGTCTGAGTTCAGTCAAAGAGGGGCATCTGTAGACACCCCAATTTGGCCTAACGATTATTTCAAGTCCCACCTTGAGACAATCTTGATGATGAAATGGATACAATGATTGCTGATTGCTTCTTTGAGGACCTTAGGACTTTCGGTGAGAACTTTGACCACTTAGAGGACCCAATTCAAAGCCATACAGCCTTTCAGACAGAAATACAGAAGCCTAGGAGAATCCATCTGACGGCCGTGACATCGATCTAACGGCCACAACATCAATCCCTCACCCGAGCAACCTGTTGCCAGCAAAATCTCCCTGAGAGATCAATCCCTCGGCCGCGAGATCTATCCTTCGGCCGAGACATCCATTCCACGGCCGCGACATCCTTTGCTCGGCCGCCAGATCGACCTTTTTTAAGACTCTGGAACGTTCTGTCAGACGTTTGGTTTGATCCAACTACACTACCTTTCCGATGCGTTCGGGCTACGTTCGGAGATCAGGACGTAGAGTTAGAGATGCATTGCAATTGCAATTGCCATCTCGTGATTTGATTGGCCGGAGTGAGTCATCCCTATGCCTATATAAAGGGGCTTTTGGGCTCCGAATTTAACACACAGAAATTGATAGACCTACACACTCAATCAAGCCACGAAACTCTGTCAAAATACTCTCTCAATCCCATACTCCAAAAGCCCTAACCTTTCGAAGGTAGCCGTTAATCCGGCGATCAAACCCCGAAGTTCAAACCCTAACTCTAGGGTTCTCGATCAAGCAATCAATCAATCACGCCCAATCCAAAGCAATCAAGCAACTGAGAGATCAAGGTGGTGAGGCCCAACGGCCTCTGGTTTGTTTTACTTATCGCATTTATGGCTAACCGTAGCATTTAATCGTTTGCTAACTTTTCTGTCTGGTGTGAGGAAGAACATCGACCGGGGTTTCGATCCCTCGGCCGATAAATAAAACCAGGAGGATCCCTCGGCCGTGAGATCAATTCACCGGCCACGGGATCCATTTCCCTGGGACAGTTTTGTTGGTTTCCTGCTTTCTGAATGCATGCTTCAATTATCGCACTGGCTCACTTTGCTTACTGTTTAAAGGAATAAATAAACAGACTATGTGTTGGAATTAAACAAAGCATCTATACGTCTTATGTTGAATGATTATGGGCCAGTCTCACGACTGGGCAAAGAGGGGTGCCTAACACCTTCCCCTTATTGTACTTTTGGCTCCCGTATCCAGAATCTCTATCTGTTTTCCCAGTTTTAATAAACTGGGTGGCGACTCTATTTGATGATAACCGTTATCATGTGGCGATGTTCCTAGCCATGGGAATGTCCATGATTTTGGTTTATGATGTGAGCAACCAATCGAACAAACAACGTGATCAATCTGTATGGCGATGCCCCGCTTGGGAGGTGTCTACAGATGTGAAAGTTGTTCATGAATTTCGTGATGAGTAGCTCTTATGTTTCTTCTTGTCATACAAAAAACAAGTACATAAATATTTTTATTTGGTTGTAGTTGTCTCCAAACATATCATCAAATGTGGCATTCAAGTTATAAGGCCCCTTTGAACCCCCTCCTCTCCTTTGTCCCTGTGAAATATGCCGCATGATTGGCTTTTTGACAGCATATGCTTTTTTGCCTCTTTCCCTTGTTGACTTATCCGAGACGACTTCTTGATTACTATGGCCATCACTTTCAGTTGGATTCTGGTATTCCTATGGCATCTAAAGTTTCTTGCATGAAAATGATAGCTGGACTTTGCCTTCTCTCTGTCTTCCTTGTCCTGATTTCATGCCTCATCCCAATGTTCCTGACTCTATCATTTGGGATGGTTCACCTTCATCCAAGGGTGGGCACATTTGTGGATTTAGGTTGACATTTTGAGTATGACTGAACCAAATCCTATTTGAATTTCCAGGTTGTTGGATGAACTTTCGGATTTTAAGTTTTTTATCCTGTATTTTTTTTTATGTTATGTCCTACGGGCGTACAACTAATATTCGGAAAGTAAAATTTCAATAATGTTTCAAGGATTTGTTCCTTTGCCCTGCACTCACCAATTCTAGGTTTTTTTTTTTTGGGTAAATTCACCAATTCTAGGTTGTTGGGTACTAAAGAAGAATGACATTACCAAATGCCATACACACATGTATTGTCAACCGCGCTTGTTGGAAGTTTGTCTTACACAGTTTTGCCTACTCATTTTGTAGCTCTTTGATCCCATTAAGTCACTGGACCTTAGTTAGGGAAGTCTAATCATATCAGTTTACTTTACGAAAGAAGTGTATATTCCAACACTCTAAGTCTGGTGCTACAAAGGAATGTAAGCTCTTTGTCTTACTTGATTAGAATTTAGTAAAGTGAACTACGGGGAATTATATGGTAGGAAGAGCCAATTGACAGAGATCAACATGGTTTCAGAAAACAAAGTTGTGCCTAGTAATTAGAGAAGAATGCTCCAAAATCGTCAATTTAGACAAGTCCCAAGACTCTGGATATACTGAGTTTGTCTAGGAGTGAAAGATGAGGGAGCTGATGAATTGAGGAGAGAGATATGTGATCTACAAGTTACCGTTATCTTTTTTGTGCACTCGAGGATCTTAGCCCTAAATCCTTTATTAACTCAACTTAGCTATTCTAGGTCTGAAGTGCTTTGTCTCATTGTCTGGTTGTTGTGTTATAAATTTATGGGGAAACCTTAGAGACCTAGATATCTCCAAAAAATTAAACTAGAAGCAGTTAAGTAACTTGTGTATTGTTACTTAAGATCAAGAGTGATTCGACAAAGACCAACCATGGCTAACGTAGGAGGAATTCATTGGCAAAATGACACCATGCAGGGACAAGTGAAGAATATGCAGATGGGGTTTGGCCATCAAGACACGAAAATCTTCACTATGGTGCGGAAATAGCAAAGACGATGTGGTTTAGATCAAGTGAAAAAACAGTGGCTTTTTTTTTTGGTTGGTATAGCCATAGCTGAAGTGAACTGGTACATTAAATTGCATTTGTTCCTCTTTTTTTTTTTTTGGGTAATTTAGCTTGAAATTAAAAAAGGTTAAGCGAATGTACAGCCTACAAGGGTAATGCAAACAATGATACAATGTTTCCAAATGTCCAGCAACAAGACAAGATATAAATAATTGCATAGTGCAATGCAAACAATGATACAATGTTTCCCTCACTGCTCGAACCACCTGGCCTAGCGTACCTGCCCGAGCGGGCTGCCGCGAGCTGCTGCTGCTGCCTGCAACCTGCTGCTGCTGCTGGCCGCTGCTGCTATCCGCTGCTGCCTGCTGCTTGGCCCAGGCTGGTTGTTTGCCCGGGCTAGCTGCTTGGGTGGCCTTCCCTGTGGCTGGCCAAAGGTGGAATGAGATTGCCCGGGCTGAAGCCGCTGCTAAGCCCCTGCCCGAGCAAACAGTCCCTGGCAGCCGTGGCTGCCTCCATCCGAGCCATTCACGGAAGGCCTGCCCGAGCTGGCCTGCTTGGCTGTTGGTGCCCGACAGTTGTTGGAGGGAGATGGAGGGAGGTGCATAGACCGGCTCGTAGAAGGCCGGAGGTTGGCCTGGCTAGGTTGACTGACTGGAGATGAAGGCCGGGCCAGTTCTTGCCCGAGCTGGCTGAGAGTCCGGATGGACCACTTGCCCGGGCTGACTGACGGCGGCGGTTGACGGCGGCTGATGAATGGAGGCCACCTGAGGTAGGCCACCTCACGGCGGCTATTGGGTCCCACGGCTGGGTTGGGCTGAAGATGGTGGCCGACAGCTGTAACGCCACGGCAGGTGTTGAGCCACGGTTGTTGAGCCACGGCGGTTGAGCCACGGCTGGGGTATCTGTACATCTAGATCTCATCGGTGATTGAGCCTTGTTGCCGTGCCACTGTCCGAGCACATATTGAAACAACAAAGGTCATCATCTCCGGCGAGGACTGGTAGAACAGAACGGAACCCATGAAGCCTCGACCCATGCTGCTGCTCAAGCTCCGGCCATGGCAGTCACTGCCATTGAGAAGACCGGCAACGATTGAGACGCCCTTAGTTGATTGTCCCTACCGCTGGTCGGAATTGATTGTCCACCGAGTAATCAGTGGATGTTGTGGGTTGTTCCTTGAAGAAGATGAACAGTGACGCCGGACATGGCCGGCGCACTTCCAGATCTGAAAAGGCCGGTAAGAGAACTTGCCGGAGATAAAGGCAACTCAGCCACGAGGGCTAAGCTGCTGTACTGGCCGGGCCTGGACGGCCGGCTGTGGGTTGAATAGGCCATCGAAGGCCAGCTGTGGGCTGGCCGGGTAGAAGGGCTGGAACTTGCCTGATTCCAGATCTGGGATGTAGAAGGGGCGGTGGAGGAGAGCCCCTGTCGTGCGAGGGGCTCCCTTGCCCGAGGACTGCTGCTTCTGCTGTTGGATGGCCGGCGTGGCTGGGCTGGGCTGGGCCAGGCGTGGCTGGCTGCTGCTGCCTGCTTTTGGCCGGGAGGGAGCTTTCTCTCTCTAGCTTAGAGAGAGAAGCTCCCACTTATCCCCCGGTTTTGGCATGTTTTTTGCATTTGTTCCTTAGAATGAGGTTCTAAGGAGGTCAGATCGGCTTTATACAAAAACAAGACATTAATTGCTTGTATTTTACTCACAAACTCAAGTACGGTAAAGAAGTATAATACACATTCATAGACTTGATGCCTGGCCAGCTACTTGTGAATCATACTGGAAGATGATAAAGAAGATTATTTGTTATTAGATTACTTAACTGGTGGAAGGAAATTGCTCTAGTACTGAACATTCTCGCAGTGTTGTGTATACTCCAATGGAACCATATTTTAGAGCACGTGCCATATGGTATTCTTGTTCCCATTCAACAAGGCATACTGATTAATGTTCCAAGTAGCATAGGTTCAGATTGCATAGGTTAGAGAGTGAGAAACTTTTTATATCAAAGACTAAAGTAGATCAATAAAATTGTGGCACTAACACTACTTTTGGTGAGTTAGAAACTTTGTCTATCACAGACTGAAGTAGATTCATGAAAAAGCCCACACACATTTCGCCTAATTTGAATGTCAGGTTTAATTTTTGGGTTAGCCTTATTTTTTCGCAGTTTTATCCAGTATGCCTATTGCAGTAGAAAGGTGATTGAAAAGTTATGGCTGCTAATCGTGCATTAGCTTTGAATATTCTCTGGATAATCTGAGGTGCTTAGTGTATTGCAGTAGAATGAGATAATGTTTTATGCTTTCTTTTCATGCAGCCTTTTGTTTTGCAGTTTCTTTTAGAGTTTGAACAAGCGTCATGTAGAGACCCGTATTTTTGAGGCCATATTTTTCTCTTGTAAACGTACGACTTGTCGAGATAGACGGTGTGGATTTATGGTGCGGCGTGTTCGTGAAAGGATAAAAGGGTAAATGTGTGAGAGGTGCATGTGTGAGTGTGTGGTGTGAGAAGTAGGGGATAATTTTTCCTTGGTCTTCCAATAAATTCTAGAGGAATGCTTTCCACTTTCTCATTTTCTATCTCTCGGCTCTCTCTCTAACTCTCACATATCTCTCTCTCGGCTCTCTTCCATTCTCACTCAAGAACCCATCAAAATCACTTGAGCTCTACACATACCCACCTCTATTTTGCCTTCTATACGCATTATTGAGCCTTAATTTCGTGGGTCAAGCTCGGGGAAGGAGGAACCGGCTGGTTTTGAAGTTTTGGAGGCTAGGGCTTTATTTGATCTCATGAGTTCGGCTTTGATACTTGAGGTAGGGAAATCTAACTAATTTTATGTGTTTATGAGTTGATATAGTGTTTGAGACTTGCTATTGATCATTGTATTGAGATTTGTTGTTGAATTCCTTTGAAATCCCCAAAATCTTCTGCTGTCCCGTTTTCCACTGTTCAGCAGTTTTTCTGAGATTTTTCCCAACTTCAAACAGTCATAACTTCCTCGTCCGATATGGAAAATACGTAAATTATATATCGAATTCGAGATATTGAAGTCAGCTTTCCAGGGCCACCGGAATCACCTTAAAACTCTAAGTACACATAAAGTTATGATCATAGGAGTGAAGGTGTGTCAGCTGCCTCGTTTTTCTGCTGTTGCTGTCATTTTCTGGGTTTTTGCCCAACTTCGACTGGCCATAACTTCCTCGTCCGAAGTCCAATTTGAGCGTATGATATATCGATTTCAAGGTTTTGAAGTCATCTTTTAATTGCCACCGAAATTACGTTGACAGGTTAAGTATACAAAAAGTTAGGACTGTAGAAGTGGAGGATGGTTAGTTGGCACAACTTAAGAATGAGTTTGATAGACCTAAAATATTGCACAAATGTTGAGTTATGAATTTATGATGAGTGTTGATTGAAATGTGATATGAGGACACATGAACAATAATTGTGAAATGGTGACGATCATGGAAAATGCAAGGTGAAATGGTTAATCGGTAAACTAACATTAGATATGGTGAGGTGATGACTTATTATTGATATGAGTTATGTTTATGCGAGAAGGGCGTGAATGTTATACTCGTAGGTATGTGGGCGTTGCCCTCTTAATGATTGTAATACAGTAGACCCTATTATGAAGTTGTATCGATAGGTTTGCATCGTGAGTATATGTTGAATATGGGAATAGACCCGGGTAAAGCCGTGGTGACCCAAGCGCCTTGTGAATGCGGGAATAGACCCGGGTAGAGCCGTGGTGACCCAATTGCTCTGCGGATTTGAGAATAGACCTGGGTAAAGCCACGGTGACTCTCTTCCGGTTCGACTTAGGGAAAAGACCCGGGGAAAGCCGTGGTGACTCTAAGGGCGATGTTGGTTGTATTGAACGAAGAATTTGGGATATCATTGTAGTGTATGGTAACTTGTGGTAACGGGTTTCGAGTGGGATTTTAACTACGCTATTCTTATTATTATCTGTTGTTCGATTTTTCATTTGGTAGAGTGTTTGCCAAAGAGGCATAGATGACCCACCGTAGTGTGACACGTTGAGGAGGACCGGTATAGGCATTCACACGTTAGGCTATAAACGGAATCTAATAGTAGGGATGTGTTAAATGATGAGACGTGACATGAGAAAAAGATGGTTAATGCGAGAAATTCCTTGAGTTCTTAGAAGTCTTGACTGTGTAGTACGTTCATATTTGGCTCTAATTGCTATTGTCTATCGACATGATCTCCTTCTTTTCGTACTTGTCTTCTCGTATATACATAAAGTTAGCATAGATTTTTCTACTGGGCTAGTGTAGCTCAACCTATCATTTTTCAGGTACAAATCAGAGGCTGTGACATGGGTTGTTGTGCTTGCATGTGATCCTACATTTTTAAACCGACTTCAGAAAGTTAATTTTGCATCTCTTATAAACTTTATCTCCGGATGAAGAAATTGTAATCTTATTATTATTATTAAATGAAGGATTCCTATAAACTCTTAACTTTCTTTTAATGTGATCTAGTGGTTTTAGGCCGTTGGGCCAATGATGTAAATTTGGAAATGCTTTGGAGTTTGGAAATGATTTGCGAAAAAGGGAAATAGAAATGGCTTTTGGGTAATATTTGTATTGTTGTGAGGATTTTTATTTATGGAAAGTCTTTAATATTTATGTTGAAAATCGAGGGCATGACACGTCATGTACGAGTTCCTTTTGTTTAACTGAGACACTTTCTGCTCTGCTTCATCATAATAAGCATGTAGTTTCTTTTAGGTTGGGACAAGCTTCATGTAGGAGAGTGCCTTGAGTTTGCAAAATTGAGAACCTTTGACCTCAATTTCATCACGATAAGCGATTCTGCTTGTATACAGTTTCCTTTCCTGCTCGAGTCAAAACTCACTTTTGTATTCTGACTTGAATGAAGTCGGGAAGTAATATGATAAGAGCAACCGCTTGTGTCCATTAATTCACACAGGCACTGCTTATGCTTGAGGTATGCAAGTCCAAAATACGCTTTCATCGAGCTTTCTCACCATTATTTTTTTAAAGTTTAGATAGGAAGAGATAGTTTTGTGTGTTCCCTTGTTCCTCTTTTCTTTGCTTTTACACCGCTTCTTTTTCTTTTCTTCATCAGGGTATATACTTAGCATCGGTGACAAAAGCAGGATGCTTGACAGTGCATGACTTTGAAAATCTTTCTTCCCAGGGTAAATAATTTTTTTCTTGCAAGTTCCCATGCTGGAGTTCTCTGTACTTTTAGTCTCCCTAGACTTACTATGACCATGTTAATTTAGATCTGTTTAAGGTTTGGGAGATCGATTTTTTGGTTTTACAGGTTGGTGCTATAAATATGCTTTTGGTTGTAGTTTTTCAAATTGCTCCTAGACATGGTTCAAATTCTAATGGATGAGCCCAAGTATGAAGGTTATTTTACTTATGGTTTCTGGGTCACTATGCCACCAGCATTCATACACGAGTTCAACCATTTCAAACCCCTATATATAAAGAACTTAAAGTTCAGAAGTCCTTTTCATATATAGAAGCATGTGATGACAGTGAAGATGCTTGGATTTGGAGCTGCAAGTGCTATGGATTCTCCATGCCACTTTATCTGGCCAGCTTTATCTTTATATGTGACATCTTTTTCCTTCTTAGGACTTGTCAGCACTCGAGGTATAATCCATTTGGACAAGAAAACTAACTATTGATTAAAATAGCTCATCCATGACCAACGGTCAATTTGTAGCCAAACTAGCTATGTTCCCTGGACTTTTCTGAAATTGTGAATTGCTCTTATTGACACTTAATACACGGACAAGGATATGGAATAGGTGTCCTATTTGCTAGATGGCCTTGTTTCTAAGGAGTTTGTATAATGAATCGAATTGGTTAACATAACCATGCATGCTCAAGTTTAGTTTCTAACTATCATTTCACCGTTGCATAATATAAAAGGCTTTTGAGAAAGATGGAATGTAGCTGTGCCCAGTTCTTCCTAGATGTACGAATCAGGTGAGTCAGACACCATACACCAAGTCAACACCCACACCTGCACCCGACTCGTACCAGAACCGAAACGCTCAGAACTCCAACATGAATGCTTCTATGTAGTTATGACTTTGGCCAATGCTTACACAAGGTCTTGGACGAACTCTGTGTTCATAGGTTGACTGTGCAATTCATAGTCTTCATATTTGCATCTCTGCTTATGGCTGCTACTATATAGATACCCACACACCTATGTATAAACGTGTAATTGTTTCTTGTATTTGCAGGTTGATAGGACGTAGACGGACATGGAAGACATGCAATAGGAATGACAGGAAATCTTCTAGATAATGAAAACTGTTTTTGTTCTTTTTGTTTTGGAGCTCGCAACCAAAAGCATATTTTGGGTCTTTGTGTTGCTTTGGTTAGTATGATCTTTTGTTTTTGGAGACACATGCAATTGAAACTTATATTTTGACGCTTCGGGTTTGATTTTCACATTGGCATTCTATGCCTAGCATTGTTATTTTTTGTTGCTTTGATATTGTCTTTTGTGATGTCCAATTTGCTTATATACGGAATTTGCATTTTGGTTTTCGTAGTGCAACTTCAAATTGTTTTGGACAGTTGCAATTTTGTATGCAGGAAATGTGTTATCAAAAATGGTACTAGGTTAGGATAATTTGTTAATGAAAAAATCATATATTAAAAATGAAAATTGGAAAAAAAAAAAAAACTTTTAGCGGCGTTTTACAAATGCCAGTAAAAGCAATGAAAAGAAAATACCAAGATATAAAAATGGCATTTTGAAAAATGCCGGTAAAAGTTATAAAAAAAAACGGCACTAATAAAATGCCGGTAATATTCCTTTTCCGGCATTTGCATCAAATGCCGTTAATAAATGTATATTCGGCAATTCTTTTTCCGGCATTTGACAAATGCCGGGAAAACTAGTAACAAATGCCGGTTTTATTTCCGGCATTTGTACAAATGCCGTTTATGTATTACCGACACTTACCTAGACGGCATTTTTTATTTTCGTCAACAAATGCCGGGAATACTATTTCCGGCATTAATTTGATCTTTACCGGCATTTATAAAATGCCGCAAAAAGCTTAATTTGGCGTAGTGACGCGAGGAGAGCTCTCTCGCGCGATGAAGTGGAACAGTCGCGCGACGATCAGACCCTGCTAAGCTGCCTTTGTTTGACCAGATCATTGCCTGAAGCCTTATCACCTTCCCAATGTCTTGCAGACTGCTCTGAGGTTGCAGGAGAGGATGTCCTTGTTTGGCAAGGTGGTAGGACACCTTGCATGGAGTTAAGCCATGGCACGGAAACCGAGGACGATGTTTCCGATTTTTTTTTCTATAAATGAAGGGTATGAGGAGCAATGTAGGGGTATACCCCTCCTCTCATAAACACAAACCTTCCTAATTACTGAAAATGGAAAGTCCATTAGCGGCCATACTCGACCCCTGGCTAATGTCGGAAACCGTTGATTGGGAGGGTCCCCGATCCCGAGGCCTGGCCTCAATTCGTGACCTTCGTCATGCAAGGCGATGCCCTACGCTTCTCGAAGCGGCCATGAGTTACTGGGATCCGGTCATGCATGTGTTTCGTTTTTACAACGACGAAATGTGCCCGACGGTGGAGGAGTTTCAAGCCTATCTTCGAGGCTTCGCTGACCCCTATGCTCTAGCCATTCCTCCCTTTCAAGAGGACATGGAGCACCTCTTAAGGATGAAACTCAACATCTCTGAAGAGCTGTCGTCCAGCATACTCCAAAACGACGAACTCAACATCGTTCGTCTCATTGAACTGTATGGCCCGGAAGGAGGCCTTGGGGATTACGTCGGGCCGGCTCAAAGACGCCTCGTGCTCTCCATTTGCGCGCTTGTCGCCTATATGTTGATTCCCGCTGACGGGAGGGTTAGTTCCAAGCTGGTGAGCATCGCTTCCCAGATGGTCGCCCGGAAAAATATCATGCCCATAGTCCTGGCGGAAACTCTTATGGGTCTGGATTTGATCAAAAGCGGCCAGGCAGACCTGTTCAGGGGATGCCCTCTCCTGCTCCAGACAGGTTCTCACTCAACTCACCTTTTTCTATTGCTCACTTTCATTTTACCTCGATGCTCGGGTAAGGATCGCTCAAAAAGCCTTACTCGTTTTTTCACTCAGGCCATATCTGACTTCTTACTTGTTTTTAACACTCATGTAGATTTGGCTTGCGGACAAGGTAGGCGTGCTCGAAGCCCCTGAGGCTGGTTTCGACTACTTCCCCAGAAACTTGGTGGAGAGACCGATGGTGTACCCCGAGTTGCTGGCGGTGGAATGGCACGTCTTATTGAATGACATGTATCCCGAAGACCTCATGTGGAGATGTCCTTGGCTGAATCTCCCGGAGATGACCGTGAACTCCGCTGGGTTTGAAAGAGTGATGATAGCCGGGTTGACAAGCTTTACCTTCTACATCCCAGGACGCGTGCTCCGCCAATTTGGGATTAGCTAAGAAAACAGACGCTTTGAGAGAGAATTGTTCGAGCTCCCGGACTTCAACGCCTGTAACCTGCACATCTATGGGTACAGCTGGGATGAGAGAGAGTTGGAGGAACCAGTCTCGAATTCCGTCACATGGCTGGAGAGCCGTTACGTGAAATGGCTTCGCAAAGAAGTCAAGGCAAGATCGGGGGGAAATTTCTGAATTCCTTGTAAATCAAGCTTGTAACAAGAATAAGCTCGAAAACCGTTGGGTTATCTGGGCTGTTTGCTTTACTTTTGTGTGTTTGCTTTGAAAGCTGTAAGACCTTTTGCTTGGCTTGACTGGTTAAACAAGAACTTGTGTAAAGGCTAAAATATGGACACTGCTTCCTCAAGGGCTCGAAATCATCACTAAACATGCGATTTGAACAAACAACGCTTCGACATAGTCATAAACATCTATAATGACCTGCTGGAAGTGTTGGAAATCCAAAAATTGGCTCAAGACGAAATGCGAAAATCCATCCTCCAAAAGACAATAGCTTGTTTTTCCTGGCCCAAATTAGGTTAAACCATCGCGCGATGAAGGAATACAATCGCGCGAGTGAGGCTCAATAGCGCGATAAACCCAGACCGTTGCGCGATGGAGGAATCCTGTTACAGCTACCAGCTTTGACTCATTCCAAAGTTAATGAGCTGCAAGCGTTGTCATCACCCTTGGACGTGCAAAAGTCTTCTGGGACATCACAGTAGTGTACCCTTGAATTAAAGGGTAGTGCCACCTTGCATGGATATTTTCCTCCAAAGCAAAGGATGTTTGTCCATTCTCTGGCTATAAAAAGGGAATGCCCCCTGAATGAAAGGCACACCTTCAGTAAAAGCTCCATATACACTTCCCCAATGGCAAATCACCTCCCTACACTAATCAGCAGAATTTGTTGCAAGCGACTGGCTATGCTTCCGTTCTCATGGGCTGGCCGCCTTTCGCTTCCTTAAAAGCATAAGGCTCCGCCCCGAAATCCTGAGAGCGGCGCTACAGTTCAGGGACCCGGATGTCCACGTGTTCAGGTTCGGGGACAACGAGCTATGCCCGACCGTGGAGGAATTCCAAGCGTACCTCCAAGGTTTTGCTTCTAGTGTGATTGTCGTGCCGCCCTATAGAAAAAGCATGCCGAAGCTTCTGAAATCCTGTCTGAACATCTCGAGGGGAGCAGCTGTCAGCCTGCTGATCGGCGGGCAAATAAACATTGTGCGCCTGATGGAGTGGTACGGGCCCGACGGTGATCCAGAGGATACCGCCCTACAGGCTCGACGCCGATTTGCTCTGTCAATTGGCGTATTAGTTGCATACTTGCTAGTATCTCCGAATGGACGGGCTGACCCCTCATTGGTGGATGTGGCCGCTCAGATGGGCGTTCGAAGGAACGTGGTTCCTATGGTTCTTGCAGAAACACTCACAGGTCTGGATTTAGTGGCCGCCGGCCAAACAAACATATTCGGTGGCAGCCCACTCTTATTGCAGGTAAACTCTCACTCAGCTCACCTTTTTTCGATTTGCACACGGTCTGTTTTTACCTCAACTCTCAGCTAAAGGCTATGTTGGAGCTTCTTACTTGTTTTCTCACTCAAGCTTTATATGGCTCCTTACTTGTCTTTTCGCTCATACAGTTATGGCTGTCAGATAAACTCGGGCTAATTGCAGCTCCTGAAGCAAACTGGCCCCATCTGCCCGGGCAGATGCATCGAAGAAGGATGCTGTATCCAGAGATGTCTGTGGAGGAGTGGTACACCTTCATGAGTGAGATGTCCCCACATGAAATTGTCTGGCGGCACGAAGCTTTGAACATTCCGGATACTGCCCTGAACTCTGCAGGCTTTGAGAGGATGGTGATTGCTGGGCTGTCCAGTTTCACGTTCTATATTCTAGGGCGTATCCTTCGTTAGCTAGGCATGGACCAGGGCCTGCACCGAGCTGGGATAGAAGACTTCCAAATTCCTGCGTTTACTGCCCAACATCTGACCGGGTATGAGCACAACTGGGTTTGAGACAACTTGGTGGAGCGGATCCAGACTTCAGCACAGGACTCAAGCGTCGCTACGTTGCATGGCTAAGGGAAGAAGTTGCAAGGAGACAAAATATAGACTGACTCCTGACACGACTCCAATGAACTAGAATAAACTGTGAGCCCGTTAGGGCCTCTAGCTAGCATTTCATTCTGTTTTTATGCTTAACTATTTTTAAAGACTCTGCTCAGTCTGTGTAATAGAAATAGTAGTTTGAATAAAAGTGAAAGATTGAGAACTTTCCCCTTTTAGTCCAAGTGTTGAACACCGCACCGCTTTGAATATCGAGGCACACCCTGGAATAAAAACCATGGATCAAGTTGATTGATTGTGACTGAATCTCACAGAGAGATTGCCTACGTATCCCTTTTAAAGGAATCAGGTCGCACGTAGTTCAAGCTAAGGTTCGCTCGTGTATTTTGGCTCTCCTTTTGCGCTCTAATTTTTGCCTAGAACTGCCTTTTACAGGTTTTCAGTCTAGCGAGCTTTGATTGAATGCCTATTTATTTTTGCCTAAACTGCCCCCTTGGGTTTTCAGTCTAGCAGGCTTGCTCTAATTTTTGCTTAGAACCACCCACCCTTGTGGTTTTCGGCCCAACGAGCATCTCTCAAGGATAATAACTTTTGAGTTGATCCAGGTTGACCAGAGTGTTGAACTCGTTGTCGTCCAGATCAATGAGCTGAGCCGCTCCACCCGAGAGGATGGTCTTGATAATGTAAGGTCCCGCGCGCTTTGGACGGAACTTACCACGTGGATAAAAAATGGGAGCCCGGATTTTCTTCGTAACCATATCCCTTTCGACTAAATCCCGAGACTTCACTTTCTTGTTGAATGCCCGAGCAATTCTGCGTTGATACCCCTGAACATGATATAGGGCACGGAGCCTCCTCTCATCAAAGAGCATGAGTTCAACGAACCTCCCACTGAGCCATTCGGATTCCGTGAGTTCACATTCAGCCATGATCCTTAAAGTCGGTACCTCAAGCTCAATGGAAAGCACAGCTTCCATCTCGTAGACCAGGGAAAAGGGGGTTGCCCCTGTTGATGTTCGAATCGACGTACGATACCCCAAAAGGGCTAGAGGCAGTTGCTCGTGCTAGTCCCTGGCGGACTCCACGGATTTCTTGATGATTGTCTCGACATTCTTGTTAGTTGCCTCGACTGCCCCATTCGTCTGAGGGCGATAGACCGTCGAATGATGTATCTGAATTTTGAACTCATCGAAGAGCTCTAAAACCCTGCCTTTGAAATGAACTCCATTGTCTGACACGAATGCCTGTGGAACCCCGTATCGATAGATGATGTTCTTCCTGATGAACTGAGCGACCTGAACTGCCGTTAAGGTTTTGTAGGATTCAACTTCTACCCACTTGGTGAAATAATCTATTGCCACCAAAATGAGCCGATGGCCATTCGAAGCAGAGGGCATGATCATGCCGATAACGTCGATACCCCAAACAGAAAAGGGCCAAGGCGATGTCATGCCAAACAAATTGGAAGGCAGGATGTGTATGAGATTGGCATGGATTTGACACTTGTGGCAGCGGCGTACGTAATCCACACACTGGGATTCCATAGTGGACCAAAAGTAACCCTGTCGCAGGATCTTCCTAGCGAGCATGACTCCACTCATATGAGGCCCACAAACTCCCTCATGAATTTCTTCCATTATCCTGATGGCCTCGGCACCATTGACGCAAAGCTTGTGCATTCCGCAGTGAGACCTCCTATAAAGCTTCCCTCCACAGATGATGTATTGAGCAGCCAACCTTCGCAATGCAGTTTGATCCTTCTTAGTGGCGTCAGCCAGATAACTGCCATTCTCAATGAAATTCCATATGTCATGGTACCAGGGTAGGCCGTCATCGACATCATCGACGGTGTTGACGTACTGATAAGCAGGCAAGTCCCGCTGTTCAATAAGGATTGGACGAAGCTTGACACCCAGTGGGAGTTCGACCATGGAAGCTAAAGTTGCTAAAGCATCAGCAAATTGATTCTTCAAACGGGGAATGTGTGTGAACGTCACTTTGTTGAAACGGGGAATGAGATCTTCCAGGTCTTGATGATAGGGTTTCAGTCTGTCTTCCCGAACTTTCCAGTCCCCGATGGCCTGAGACACGACAAGATTGGAATCGCCAATGACCTCGAGCTTTTCGACACCAAGCGTGAGGGCAGCTTCCATGCCAACAATGTAGGCCTCATACTCAGCTTGATTGTTCATGACGTTAAAGTTCAGTTTAAACGCAAGCGGAATATGAGAACCATCGGGAGTTATCAACAAAATCCCAATCCCGTATCCTTTCTGATTAGTCGCCCCATCAAAGTAAAGAGTCCAGGTATCTTCGACAACCGCTAGCACCTCTTCATCTGGAAACACAAAATTCGAGTCCTCTGGCCCATCGACAGGGTGATCAGCCAGGAATTCCGTGACCGCACGTCCCTTGACGGACTTCCTCGTGACGTATTCGAGGTCAAACTCGGCGAGCAAGAGCAACCAACGTGCTAACTTACCAGTAAGCGCAGGCTTCTCAAACAGATACTTGAGAGGATCCATTCGAGAAATCAACTTCACTGGGTAAGCCAGCATGTAGTGTCTCAATTTCTTAGACGCCCAAACAAGAGCCCAACATGTCTTTTCAAGAGCAGTGTAACGTTCTTCGGCACCCACCATCTTTTTACTTAGGTAGTAAATGGCCTTCTCGACCCCCTTATCTCCCTCTTGAGCTAGCAAACACCCCATAGATGAAGGATTCATAGACAAGTAAAGTATTAAGGGCTTCCCAGGCACAGGTGGCATTAAAACCGGAGGGTTCTGTAAGTAGTTCTGAATAGAGGAGAAAGCCGCTTGACACTTGTTTGTCCAAATGAACGGGGTGTTCTTCTTGAGTAGATGAAACATCGGCTCTCAAGTTAGAGTCAACTTGGCGATGAATCTGCTGATAAATTGGACCTTCCCCAGAAAGCTGCACACTCCCTTTTCAGACTCCGGCGGCTTCATGTCAAGCACTGCCTTAATCTTAGATGGATCAACCTCAATTCCCCGAGAAGTGATCATGAAACCAAGCATTTTGCCCGCTGTGACCCCAAAGGTGCATTTCTGAGGATTAAGATGCATGCGGAACTTACGTAACCTCTCGAAGAACTTCCTAAGCACATGAATGTGGCCCTCTCGAGTTTTGGACTTGGCGATCATGTCATCGACGTCGATCTCGACCTCCATGTGCATCATGTCGTGCAGGATAGTTGTAGCAGCCCGCTGATAGGTGGGTCTGGCATTCTTCAAACCGAACGGCATGACCAAATAGCAATAAGTCCCCCATTCAGTGATGAATGTAGTTTTCTCACGGTCCTCGGGTGCCATAAGAATCTGGTTGTAACCCAAAAAGCCGTCCATGAACGAAAGCAGAGCATGCCTCGCAGTATTATCCACAAGCACATCAATGTGTGGCAAGGGAAAATCGTCTTTGGGGCTTGCTTTGTTTAAGTCCTTGAAGTCAACACAGACTCGAATCTATCCATTCTTTTTAGGAACTGGAACAATGTTAGCCACCCATGTGGGATACTGAGAGACTATGAGAAAACCCGCGTCGATCTGCTTAGTGACCTCCTTCTTAATCTTCTGCACCTAATCCGGCCTCATCCGTCTAAGTTTCTGTTTCACAGGTTTAGCATCTGGCAACAAAGGAATGCGATGTTCCACAATCTCAGGGTCGATGCCGGGCATGTCCAGATGAGACCATGCAAAGACATCGCTGAATTCAGTGAGCAGCTCCTTGAAATCATGATGCTCCTCTGGGGAAAGCGTGGAGCCCACTTGAACCATTCGGGGATCATTCTCATCTTTCAAGTTTATAGAAACTACTTGTTCTTTTAATGGCTGAGCATGCCTTTCGTCTTCCCTTTTAATGAAGGCACGGATTTCCTTGGGAATATCCCCATGAAATCTATCCCTTCATCATCGGGGTCGACACAGTTTATATAAAGATCATTGAAGTAGTCAGAAGATGCCTCATTCATTTCACAAGACCCTGGAGGGTCGCCAAGTACAAGGGAATCAAACTCAAAATAAAAGCTATGACGTGGAGGGCCCAGAGGCACAAACTCCGACTCAGAGCCAGACTTAGACGACGCAACAGACTCTGTATCAGACTCAGACTCAGAGGTGTCGTCAATACAAGTTAGGCGTGGTTTGAAAATGCAATTTTTAAGGCAACCCTTGGCTTCCATAATGAGAGAGGTGGGATCCTCGAGGGCGTCGGGCCCGAGCATGAGCACTTCAGCTTCCCCAGCCAAACCCACTTGGGAGAATTCCTGGAACAGCAGCTCCAAATTCCCCTGATCAATGGATCCCAGCCAGCCAGTCTTGACCTTCACCTGACTCAACTTCTTCTTGAATTCTGCCCTTGCTGGCTCATCATCACTGCTTGACCAGGTGTCATCAGCGAAAACTTCAAACCTAGGCAGCAGCTCCCCAGTTTCAGAGTGAATAAATGGCTCAGCCTGTCCGGTGTAAGCAGCATTCCCCACTTCACGCACGAAATAGCTGTCAGGATCACCATAGAGGGTCCGTGGTTTTCCCGTACATTTCCTCCTTTTGGCATCTTTGGCCGAGGCAACATACCCCAAACCAAAGCGGCCCTCATTAAAAGGAAAGGTAGGGAACTCCAGGACCCCTTGATGGCGAATCCCTAAGCCTAGGCCAGGGAAAAAGGACAGCCTCCTCATAATGTCCATCGCGACAGAACTTATGATGAAGTCCCCATCCACATTAATGGCCAAAACAGAGCCAGAAGTGTCAAAAGAGAAACACCCGAGGTCCACATCTTCTTCACCGTGCATAATTCCCAAAACGGGAGTCCCATCTTCCTTAAGCGGACGAATTCCAGAGTCCCCGCAGATGGTTAAAGTACTGGTAGGCAGTCCCAAGATGACCTTTTGGTGGAGCGTGGATGGTACAACCATGATGTCAGATCAATGGAGCCACGGCCTGCCTAGCAGAAGGTTGAAGGTAGCAGGAATGTCAACAACATGGAACTCAACATCCATCTCAAAACCCTCAGCATCGAGTTTGAGCATTAGGGTACCCTCGACCACGCGACGAGTGCCGTCATACGCCTTGACAGCCAGATTGGAAGGTGCAAAGTCTTTTTTAGCCAACCCCAGACAATAAGCAACCCTCATAGGGCAGACGTTGATTGCTGACCCGTTGTCGATGAGAACAGTCGGAACCCAGAGTCCTCGACACTTGACGGTGATGTGCAAGGGGCGATTGTGGTTGACCCCTTCGACATGCAGATCCTTATCAGTAAAGACCACAGTGTGCTTGGAGGTTGGAGGGAGGATGAGAGATACCATCGCCTCAGGTGTAACATCAGCCTGAACCTCGAGGCGAGAAAGAGTGTGGCATAGTTTCTGACGGTGCTCGTTGGATGAACAGATCAGACCCCAAATTCATATAGCAACGGGAATCCGCTCGAGTTATCGTTGGACAAGATCGGCAGCTGGTGGACCAGTTGATGCCTCAAGAGGTGCAGACCTTGGGAAAGCAACGGGTTCGTTCCTTTGGTTAGAAGAGTTGGACGAGCTTCCAGCTTGCAGATTCGCAGGCTGAAAAATCCGTCCACTCCTCGTAACATTGTGAACGTTCCCCGAGGAAGCCACGACTTGAGGGTCTTCATTCACATCCCAGAGATTAGCAGGAACTTCTCCCAGTTTGCGTTTTCCTCTGTCAGTGACTGATGCAGAAACAGGTACTTCCATGTCTAAGCCCAAATCTTCAGCCAAGTCCTTCATCAGCAGAGTATCCCAGAAGTCCAAGTTTTTGATAGCGGCCACTTCAGCAACGGGCTCCGGATTTGCAATGAAAGGAACATCCCAGAGACCACTGTCGGCCAAGGAACGATTAACCGCCCAGAGTTTAGCCCCAACTTGGACATCTACTATGTCATCGACTTCCCAAAGGTTAGCAGGTGGGACAAGGTCCGTAACCATGATGCTACAGTCCCTGTTACTTGGATAGGGCACTTCAGGGCATGGGAACTCCTCGTTGACAATGTAGGAGTAGGGATCAAGATTAGTATCACAGACTGAATCAAACACCGAGCTGAAAAGGGAAACATGGTCCCCCAGAACCCGTGGGTCTTCCTGGACAAGATCGTCCTCCGCGTAGTGTAGCATGTAATCCGGTATGGCGTAGCCTTGAAGAGGGTTAGGGTCCAAATCCGTGGGAGCCTGCCAAGTTGGCTCGGGGTCCCAGTAGTACTCTTCTTCAGGGACCAAAGGTTCAGGCTGCTGAAACAGCATGTACAAAGAGAAACCGTCCAGAGGGTCAATCATTGCTGCTTCATAGCCGGCCATCCAGCCATCATACCAGGCTTGATCGAATGGGAGATTCTCAGGCTGCGGGGGAAACCCATCCGCTTCAAGAGTTGACCACTCATTGAGCAAAGGGATGGCGTAGTCCATGTTGTCTGCGATAGCCCAACCTGTAGCTTGCATGCTGACTTCTAACGGAGTTTCAACAGATCGAAACTGATCCACTGGATCGAGAGGTGAGTTAGTGTCAGCCACGTTTACATACGGGCTGTCAAGTGAAGAGGCAGAATTGAGATGCACGGCGGGAATTGACTGATGGAAGAGACTACTGACAGAGGCGCCGAGGACAAACTCCCCATTTTGTGCGAGTTCCGGAGGTGCATCAGTGTCGGAAAGCTGACCGTCCACCACGTGTATGGAAGAAACCTCGGCAGAAGGTTTGAGCGGAAAGGGTACTATCCTCGGCAGAAGGTTTGAGCGGAAAGGGTACTATCAGCCTAGGCTGATCGGTTGAGGCTATATGGTCAGTTGGGTTGAATATGGTGGAGTTGGGGTTGATATGAGTGGAGCTGAGAGATATCTGGCTGATGTGTGGAGCAGCGTTGTGCTTGGGAAGGGAGTTGGCAATGACATTGGGCTTCTGAGGCGGTGGTGGTGTTGCAAGCGTGCCATCGTCAATGAGATCCTAAATCGCATGACGAAGGCGAAAGCAGGAGTTAGTGAGATGACCCGCTCCTTAATGGTAGGCACAGTAGAGGTTGGCCTTGAAGTTAGGTGAATGGTTTTTGGGTAAAGGAGTCGGATCCAAGGGCTTGAGATGCCCTAACTTGACCAACCTTTCCAAGACCGAGGACAGAGGTGCCTCGATAGCGGAAAAGCTGCGGGGTTGGTTATGAGGCCGATTATTCTGTGGAGTCTGCACCTGATTGACATCTGCAATGTTGTTGGTCGTGTTGGAGGAAGTGGCGTTAGTACCACTGGTCGCTGTGTTGGAATAAGTTCCTGTCCCAAACAGCGCATTCGCATTCCCAGAGTATGCCCGAGGCTTTGACTTAGGAGGATTTAAGGATTCCCCTTTTGCCAGAATTTCACTTTGCAGTGCATCCTCGATGGCCAGGCCGGAGTCGAAGAAGGTTTCAAAACTGGCGAATGCCTGAGCTAGGACCAGATGCCTAGCATAATTTGGCTGGAGATTGCGAGAGATGATGCGGAGCTGATCCTTCTCGCTGGGGCGGTCAGTCATTAAGGCGGCCTTGGCCCTCCATCTCTTGACGAAGTCTGCAAAGGACTCCTTAGCTTCCATCTTGGTGGATTCAAGTTCCCGGGTGGTCATCTTCAGTTGGGAGTTGTAGCTGTACTGCGAAATAAACGCAGCCCCTAATGTCCTCCCAGGTCCTCCTTTTGGCGATGTCGAGTGACAAAAACCAATGGAAAGCAGGGCCTAGTTGTTTGAGGGAAGAGCTGTGACATGGCCTCCGGCTCGACAGAGAGAAGTTTCATGGCGGCATGGTAACTGTAAAGATGGGTCTTGGGATCACCACTCTTGTCAAATTTAGCCAAGTCTGGCATCTTGAACTTTTCGGGAAGCCTGGCGTTGGGATACAAGCAAAGACGGTCCAGATCAATCCCCCCAGCATTGATCTTTTCAATCTTGGAAACAGATTCCTCCAGCTTGGCAATCTTGGCCATGAGTGCGGTCATGTCGGGGTTCTGAGCTGGCTCTTCTTGAGTAGACTTGCCGACTGCGAGATTTGCAGCAGGCCTGCGGACTTCCCTTGGATTCAGCGCAATGAGACGTCCTGCATGATTCGGATCTGGAACCAAAATAGGTTGTTCCTGGTCAGACTCATCGTCCTCGCCTTCCTCTTCAAGAGGAGGTGGAAGGCGAGTGTGGATAAGGTCATTCAGGCGGGCAATATTGGTATCTGTCTGAGCTGCCCTCTGCTGCATGGCGGTGATGCTATCCTGAAGGTTCATAAGCATAGTTTCCAAAGTAAGAGGCTGTGGCTGCGGTTGCTCTATCATGACGGGAGGTTCAGAGATGCTTGATGTAGATGATGGGGAGGCTGGTCCCTCTTCCTGTAAGATCGGTGGTGAATCTGACTGTGAACCTGACTGAGAGTCTAACTGTTGCGCGGCCGATAGTGAACGCGGAGAGTCTTCCGTGATGACTGACTGGGATTGTAGCCTGACGAGCCTTTGAATCAGATTGAGATGCAGACGTTCCCAAGCGCGTTTGGCCACTTGCTTCGATACTTTCCTCGGCGGTGCAATGATTCAGAACTTGCAGCAAAGAAAAAGAAGGCTTAAAAGGGGTCCTGCAAAGACTTTAATCTTAAATAAAAGACTAAAGCACAAGTGCAGCCAGCGTCGTCAGTGTCGCCCTAGACTCTAGAACTAGAAGACAAGTCTGTCTTAAACTGTTCGGACATTGCTTGAGGCCCTCAGAATTTTTTTCGAATATGTATCCTTGTTTGGAACGAGCGATCCTAAAGGATGTCAAAAGAAATCTAAACCTTTGTCCATTCCGCCGTTTGGGGTTTCAAACTTGAAGTCAGAACGACTCGGTAAGAATATCATGATACTATAACCAGATTGGCGTGAGTAGCACTGTGCTATTAGCCGGGCGGCGAAAGTGACAAGGCACTTGTTACCTTTTGGTGTAAGTATCATGGTATTTACTCCATTGTTCCTCGTTTTCTGTTCGAAGCCCTAAACAGGTATATAGACAAGGGTGTAGAAAAAGGCCTCTGATTTCCTAAAGTCCCACCGTTTAAAGGACTTGAAAATTCAACACGTGCACCATCGAGATGCACGACTCCTCATCGGGCCCTAACAGTGTCCTAATTATTTTAAAGACAGATTTGAAAAGATCGAGAACCTAGGAGCCGCCCTAGACATGCTTCTACGCAGAACGGGATGTATGTACAGTTCATGCCGTAAGAAAAGCAGTAACACGTAGACAGTATATGGGGTTAGATGCAAATAGATCTTAACATGCGGGTACCTGTCCTAGTTTGGAGAGTTCTAATGCTTTGTATATGCAAAGGCCGGTTTTGGTTCGTAACAGGTTCCTCGGACTAGAGCCACAGATATACCTCCTGTTACCCGCGTAACCGCAGAGTAACAGTCGAACGGTAGTATGACCCATCAACGTCGAAGGTTGTTGGTCATTCGGGGTCCTCGGGCTCCGGTAAACCGTGCCGGATTGCCAAAACGATCCAACGAGGCTTTTCCCACATCGATGCAAATGAGATGCCAAAACTTGATTAAGAAGAAGAAGAATCACAATTTTGCAAAATGCCTTTTCAAATTTGGCTCACTTTATTTGGTTCATCTTTAGAAGAAACTACACAAGTGAATAATCAAAAAAGTCCAAGATTAGATTGGCCGGACACGAGGTCTTGTTAAATCACCATTCCAACCTTTGGCAGCGCGAAGCTCACCGTTTTGACAGACTTATAAGGGATTGTTCGCAGGTGTATTAAATCCTAAGTATGAATTAATATTGGTTCGATTATCCCCAGCAGAGTCGCCACTGTGGGCAGCATGCCCTCGGAGAAGGATTCCGTTCCTTTCCGACAACTTTGGCAAGGCCCTCTTTGGATCGAGGGAGCGCGAGCGGAGAGGCAAGCGCTCGTAAATACAGAGTCGCCACTCGGGTTTTGAAGGTCCGACACCCAAGGAACCGTATTTTTGAAGCACCTGCCGCGCTGTTTGATTTGAAAAAGTGAAGGAAACCAGTTCGTCATAACCATATCTGGGTTCGGGAGCCAGGTTACGAGAGGGGAAGGGTTTTAAGGCACCCCTCTCGCCCAATCCGGAGATCGGTCTCTACTTAGGCATTTTGAAAACATTTGTGATTCTTCTTTTATTAACCAATTTTTAGCCAATTAGGGCGGGGGAACAGTTAATCGGGGATTAAAACTGTAACATTTTGCAGGATGTGACCGTAAATAGCATGGATGGATGGAGAATTGAACAATAAATGGAATAAAGTTCAAAACGTTGATCAAACGTCAAAACAGTGCTTGGTATGAATTTATCACAAACAATGGTCAACTTGCATGCATGGATCAACCTGCATGCAAGTGAACCATCGCGCGATAGTCCCATACACTCGCGCCAGTGTTCACGCCTTTCCAACAGTTTGAACTTTATCCCCTTCTGGGCTCTGGAAGGACCAGTGCACACCCAGGGAGCAAACCAAACAGTTTATAAGTAATAGAAAGTATTTAATCATTACAAACAGACTGGAATAAATTGAAAATTGTAGCAGGCCGAACACAAAGCGTTCTTAGTGGTGCGAGCCAAACCCGCTCCCTGACAGACGTAGGCCTTGCGCACGGCGCCCGTCGGTATTCCGTCATTGATACTCGACTTGCCACGGGCTCGGCAGAAGATAAGCCCGTGCTCGGACTCTGCCGTCGGCAAGGTCTACGGCGACGTTACCTTCCCCATTGGACGCATGGCCAGGCTCGGCATAATCCGTGTTCGGCCACCTTTAGAGCACGGCTGGCAGCCGACGACGGCTAACTGTTAAGCCACGCGTCCTGCCACGTGCAGAGGCGGTTATAACAGAAGGCGATCATGGGCGCATATGGGTGTGCCAGCTCAGCCCCGAAAACGGTTACCAGATCTATTCCTTGATGTCACTATGACGTCACTCGGCTCGTGGAAAGCACGCGATCGTACTTGGAGAGCAAGCCAGGAGGCCCTATAAATATCTAGTGATGGTAACCCTAACAGGTACACGCTACTCTATACTCACACTCATACACTCTTCAGCCTTCTGCTTCCTCTCTCTACACTATACTTATCCTCTCGCCGGAGGGCCTTGCCGGGACAACCCCCGGCCAGGTCTTAGTCGTGCGTTTCTTGTGCAGGCTAGGAGACAAAGGCTCAACCACCATTGAACCACCAACGGAGGAGTAAGGATCGAGGATCACGGGCCACACAATTGGTGAACCCGACGTGAACGCTTCTGATTCAAACGGCTCTCACATCCTCCAAAACTCCCTCACTCCTTCGTAAAACAACCACCAAACCACCTACCATGGGCGGAGATCTTGCAGACGCGGCCATTTCGGGAGCCAAGGACGCTAGTGGAAACATCATCTCCACGACACCCCCCGAAAGGCACATGTCCATCTCCCTCGCCCCTGGGTCCGGACTCTCACCGGTTTCGGACGACGTAACGGCGGCCTACATCCGTCTACTGCAGCGTCGCGACGACGAACGCGACAACGAGCTGGCCGCCCTAAGGGCTGAGGTTGCCCAAATGAAGCAACATATGCAACAAGACACTACCCCTGCTGCATCAAGATCTGGCGGAGGCAGGGGTAGAGGAGGGCAAACGCCACCTCCACCTCCACCACCACCACCACAAGGGCGTCAGAATGAGGGAGGCCAACGCGGATCCGTGAAAGACCGCCTAGGCTTCACCCCAGCACTAGGCGACGCCAGAGAAATCATCCTCTACAAACAACCCAACGCATCTGGAACTCACCATTCCAGAAGCCATCACGAGCGAACCAGGACGCGGGACACCGAGTCATTCACAAGTACATACTCAACTGGTCGTGCTGAGTTCTCTCGCACAACGGTCTCGCACCATAGCCGAGACTCCGCACGGACCAGACCCCATGTCTCTGAACGTCTAGGTGACATTCCGCCAGAGAATCTAGACGACGAGCACCGTGCTTGGCAAAACGGTAAAGGCGTACGCACCGAGGGTGGAAACGAAGACAACAAAACCCGTCGTAACAAAGACAAAACCATCGACGGCCCACACCGAACAACGACAGACCTGCGAGAAAAGCTTTGGCGCAGGGACGCCGAGAAGACACCAGCAAAGGAGAACAAGGAAAGGGAATCCAAGAGATCAAGGACGGATGAGCACGGCAAACCGCCGCACCCAGGATTTGAAAGACAACTGAAAGACCTCGGCGTCTCTCCCTTCACCTCCCACATCATCAACACGCCGCCGGAGTCCACCTTTCATCTACCCAAATTCACGAAGTTCGATCCGGCGACATGCGAGGCCTACACTCACCTCATCCACTTCAGGCAAACCATTGAGCTCTGCACACTAAAGGATGAAATTAAATGTAAGGCATTCCCGTCCAGCCTAGGCTCCATAGGACTCCAGTGGTTCAACAAATTGCCCGCTGGATCCATAAGGAACCTGGCCGACCTTGAACGCGCCTTCAACACACGATTCATCACGAGCAACAAAACAGCCAAAGAGCCTGAGTCTCTATCTCAGTTAAGGAAATTGCCGTCCAAAACTCTCAGACAGTACGCCGAGCGCTACTGGCAGCTGTTCAACGAGATTCCAGGAATTGAAGAATATTGGGCCGTACGCACTTTAAAAAACGGGCTGGAATCCGGCAACAAAATCTTAGATGAACTCGCCATCCGCCCACCCCACGGCATGGGAGAATTAATGCGCGTAGTAGAGAGATTCTGCGCTCTTGAGGAGTTCTATGCGGACAGGGCGGCTCAGGGAATCCCGAGCTTGACATCGTCCTTCACCTCGACCACTCCTCAACTGTCGGCACCAGTAATCACCCAGCAACCGCAATCCAAGAAGCAGGTCCACAACATCAAGGAGGGAAAGAAGCGCCCACCAAAGGAGCACGACTACGTGGCCGAGACCACACACTTCAAGGAACCAATCTGGTCTTTTCTGAAGGAAATCATGAGACAACCTTGGTTCGAATGGCTGACGGGAAAGCTTGGAACCAACACCGGCCAACCAGACCAAAACCCAAGGAAAAAATGCTCTTACCACAACGAGCTTGGCCACTACACAACTGCCTGCGCACCATACAAAGCCCTCCTCGAAAAGCTTGCAGCTCAAGGTCACCTTGATCAATACATTGATCGATCAAAGACGCCCGCCCGACAGACAAATCCCAACCCCAACGAACAACGACCACTGATCCACGTCATCCACGGACCAGTAACGAAGGCATTCGAGACTGCCCTCAGAGCCGACATTGACCACGCCTTAACATCAAAGGAGATACTCTCCGTCGGCTGTGGATCCAAGCGTCAGAGACCACAAGAAGTACCCAAATGGACGATAAGCTTTACCGAGCGTGACCTTGAACATGTTCAGACTCCGCATTCGGACGCCCTCGTCGTCACCGTCCAAATCGGCGTCCAGGACGTGAAGCGTGTCCTCATCGATCAAGGAAGTTCAGCCGAGGTTATGTACTACGACCTCTTCAAGAAGTTGGACCTACCAGAGTCGGCTTTACAGCCCACCGAAGTACCCCTCATTGGCTTCAAAGGAGCTCCTGTATGGCCGCTTGGCCGAATCTTCCTCCCGGTCGTCGTCGGCTCAAAGACTCTAACCGTCGAATTCATCGTCGTCAACGCGCCGAGCCCATACAACGCCATCCTCGGCCGAACTTGGCTCCATGGAATGCAAGCTATTGCTTCAATGTACCACCAGGTCGTCCGCTTCATCGGCGCCACGGGAAGACAGGAAGATTTGCGAGGCGACCAGGTAGCCTCCAAAAAATGCTACGTCTCCGCCGTCCACAATTCGTCCAAGGCAAAAACGGTGCAGTGGGTTGAAGTCCCAGACATGGCCATAATCGAAGACGTCGGCCAAAAAGCCGAGGACAAAGAAGAGGAAGACTTGGTGAAGATGCCCATCAACAAGGACGGATCTCGCTTCTTCTTACTCAGCTCTTCACTAAATGAGGCCGAGCGAGATGAGATGTTCCAGTTCCTTAAAGACAATCTAAAAGTTTTTGCTTGGACCCCAGAGGAGATGCCAGGGGTGGATCCCAGCTTCATCTGCCACTCCCTCAACATCAAAAAGGACTCCAAACCGGTGGTACAAAAAGCTAAACGTTCGGGCACCTGAGCACGCTGATGCCGTCATCGAAGAGGTCAACCGCCTGCTTGACAACAACGCTATACAGGAGGTTCAGTATCCAACTTGGCTCTCCAACACTATCGTCGTGAAGAAAAAGAACGAGAAATGGAGAGTTTGCGTCGACTACACCAACCTTAATGACGCTTGTCCAAAGGACTGGTTCCCGCTGCCGAAGATTGACCAACTAGTCGACACAACAGCTGGCCATGCACGGTTGAGTTTCTTGGATGCCTACCGCGGCTATCACCAGATAGCCATGGATCCAGACGACATGGAAAAGACAGCCTTCATTACACCACATGGCATCTTTTGCTACAGAGTCATGCCATTCGGCCTAAAAAACTCAGGTGCTACCTTCAACAGAGCAATCTTCAAAATGCTCTATGCGTAGATCGGCCACATCCTAGAAGCGTACATTGACGACCTTGTCGTCAAGAGTCAGAAGGAGCACAATCATCTCGCGGAACTAGCCGAGGTCTTCGAGATCCTCAAACACCACAAACTCCGTCTAAATCTAGAGAAGTGTGCGTTCGGCGTAAATGCGGGAAAATTCCTGGGGCACTTGGTCACAAGGCGCGGCATCGAGGCCGATCCCACTCAAATCAAGGCGGTGGCAGACTTACGGCCACCACGGACAATCAGAGAAGTCCAGAAGCTCACAGGGATGGCGGCCGCTCTCAACCGCTTCATCAGCAAGTCATCCGACAAATGCCATGCCTTCTTCCACGCCCTAAAAGGTAAAAGCCGCCGAAGCTTCGAATGGACGCCAGATTGCGACAAAGCCCTGACCGAACTCAAAGACTATCTGAGCTCGGCACCCCTAATGGTAAAACCCAAAGAGTTTGAAACCCTTTACCTTTACCTAGCAGTCTCACCTCACGCCATCAGCTCAGCTCTCGTTCGCCAAGAGGGAGCCTACGACAAGCCAGTTTATTTCACAAGCAAGACGCTGCTTCCTGCCCAGACGCGCTATCTCCCCCTGGAGAAGTTAGCACTTGCCTTAGTTTCTTCGGCGAGAAAACTTCCGCCATACTTTCAGGCGCATACAATCACGGTCTTAACCGAATACCCCCTCAAAGCTCTCTTCCGAAAAGCCAACCTCTCCAACAGAGTATCAAAATGGGCGGTCGAATTGGCAAATTTTGACATCCGCTTCGAACCAAGGACGGCAATCAAAGGGCAAGTCCTCGCCGACTTCATTGCCGAGCTAACTCCAGAAGACTCCGAGATCCTAAACACTCCTCCACCTACTCAACCCTCTGCCGAACATGAACCAAAAGGGAAATGGTGGCTCCTCTTTCAGGGAAACACTTGGCGATTGCAAGTTGACGGCGCCTCCAACAACAACGGAGTAGGAGCCGGAGTCATTTTGGTCTCACCTTGCGGAACTCTTCACGAGAGTGCTATTAGCATCGATTTTCCTGCCATGAATAATGAGGCCGAATATGAAGCCCTACTTGCTGGCTTACGTTCGGCAATCGCAATGAAAGTTGACGACTTGGCCGTGTTTTGCGACTCTCAACTTATAGTCAATCAGGTGCTGGGAGACTACGAAGCTCGGGACCCAAGGATGATGAAGTACCAGGCAACAGCAGCAGAACTCATCACTCGCTTCAAAAATTTCAACATCAAGCAAATCAACCGCGAGCACAACGCACACGGAGACGCACTTGCTGGCCTCGCTTCGGCTTCGAAAGCGTCTGAGTTCTGAACTATAAACTTTGGCAACATCGACCACCCAAGTTTTGACACAACTCCAGAGGTGCTCAACATTGAACTTGGTCCAAGCTGGATGGATGAGATCGTCTCTTTCCTCAGGAATGACACCTTACCCGACGACAAAAAGGAAGCTTTTCGAATCAGGAACAAGGCCGCTTACTATTGGCTCTCTGAGAGCGGTCAGCTCTATAGAAAATCCATTTCCGGGCCCTATCTTCTCGTCGTCCACCCAAACCAAGTTCCCGAGATCCTTAATGAACTTCACTCAGGAAGCTGCGGCTGCCACTCTGGCGGTCGCTCATTATGCCAACGTGCCATGAGTCAAGGATACTTCTGGAAGAACATGAAGAAGGACTGCGAAGAAGTTGTCCGGAAATGCCGACCATGCCAACTATTTTCCCCAATTCCCAAGCAGCCAGCTCAGAATCTCTCCCCCATCACAAGTCCCTGGCCATTCGCACAATGGGGGCTTGACATCGTCGGGAAACTTCCAACAGCACCTGGGGGCTTCAAGTTCCTGATCACTGCAACATATTATTTCTCCAAGTGGGCAGAAGCCGAAGCCCTCGTCACCATCACAGAAGCAAACGTCCGACGATTCGTATGGAGAAACATTGTGACAAGGTTCGGCGTACCTTATGCAATCGTCTCCGACAACGGCACCCAATTTGTCGGAGACGGCCTCACAAGCCTCTGCGAGGAATTCGGCATACGTTTCTTCAACTCAACCCCAGCTTACCCTCAAGGAAATGGCCAAGCCGAGCCTCGAACAAGACAGTCTGTGCAGGGATAAAACGCAGATTGAACTCAAAGAGTGGAAAATGGGCAAAAGAACTCCCCAGAGTTTTATAGGCTTACCGCTCCACACCACGTCGCTCCACAGGCCAAACCCCTTTCTCGATGGCATTCGGCATGGAGGCCGTCATCCCACTGGAATCAAGATTCCCAACCCTCCGAATAGAAACCTTCAACCCACAGACAAATGATGGAGTCGTGGAGCAAGAGCTAATTCTGGCTGAGGAAAAACGCGATGATGCTCGGCTAAAGCTTGCCGAATATCAACAGCAAGTTGCTAAAGGATACAACAGGAGTGTTCGAACAAGAAGTTCAAACCTGACGATTTGGTTTGGCGAAAGGTCGTACAGGCAAGTAAGAAGAAAAAATTCATGCCTAACTGGGAAGGGCCTTTCCGCATTGTCAAAGTTGCTGGTGAAGGGGCTTACACCCTCGAAGACATGAAAGGGAAAGTGCTCACCAACCCATGGAATGCACAGAATCTAAGGAGGGCATACATGTGAAGCTCCTACAACATGCAAGGTTGAAAACTACCCTCGGCCAACACTTATTGCCAAGAAATTTCAGTTTTTCCTGGCTTCGGCTGGATTCTCTATGTTTTTTACAATTCAAAGAAGGGCTTCGACCCACTGTTACTGTTTTTATCTTCAATATTTTACCTGTACTTTGAGAACTATCAATGAAAAGACAATCTTTTTGGTCAAAAGTTTTCAAAAGCATTTCAAGCATCATTCGACCTTCGGCTACGACACCGAACACAAACGTTGACTTCGGTCACACCCACAAACGGCTCCTCAAAAAGCCTTTTCGCTTCGGCCACAATAGCCGCCCAAAGAAGCAATCAATGGACGTACGGTCCGCCGAGCCTAAAATACACATATCTTATGGAACTTAGGCTTCGGCTCGGATTGGCAAGACACTATGGTCGGCCACCGAGAATCCACACTCGCATGTTGGTGAGCAAAGGTATGTTTTTAGTGTTTTCAGGTAAATTATGTGAATAAGGCGCGTTTTGACGCCATGGATGGTCCGAGTGTGTCCAAGTACTCGAGGTACTAAGGAAGACCCTGTTGGCCCCTGAAAGTCTGTCTAAGTATGGAAAAATGACTTTTCGAAAAAGTATCGATTTTCGAGATAAAAAATGGCAATAATTGATCCTTGGATTTTTCTAAGAGCAACTTCAAATTTGCAAGGTTTTATTTGAAGGGCAAGGTCATATTGTAGACACCTCCCAGACGGGGCATCGTCATACAGAATGATCACGTTTGTTTGCTCGATTGGTTGCTTGCTTCGTAAACCAAAATCATGGACATTCCCATGGCTAGGAACATCGCCACATGATAGCGGTTATCATCAAAATAGAGTCGCCACCCAGTTTATTAAAACTGGGAAAATAGATAGAGATTCTGGATACGAGAGCCAAAAGTACAATAAGGGGAAGGTGTTAGGCACCCCTCTCTGCCCAGTCGTGAGATTGGCCC
Source organism: Rhododendron griersonianum (assembly GCA_018127125.1). Classification (NCBI taxonomy): domain Eukaryota; kingdom Viridiplantae; phylum Streptophyta; class Magnoliopsida; order Ericales; family Ericaceae; genus Rhododendron; species Rhododendron griersonianum. Next base: position 36,897,726 of record CM030788.1, on the reverse strand, counting down.
ATAATCATTCAACATAAGACATGTAGATGCTTTGTTTAATTCCAACACATAGTCTGTTCATTTATTCCTTTAAACAGTAAGCAAAGTGAGCCAATGCGATAAGTAAGCATGCATTCAGAAAGCAGAGAAAGCAACAAAGCTGTTCCAGGAAATCGATTACTCGGCCGGTGAATGGATGTCACGGTCGAGTAATCACACTGGTTTTATATACCGGCCGAGGGATCAAAGCTCCGGTCGGTGTTCTTCCTCACACTAGACAGAAAGATTAGCAGATGATCAAAACGCTACGGTTTGTCAGAAATACAGTAAATAAGACAAACCAGAGGCCGTTGGGCCTCACCACCTTGATCCCTCAGTGCTTGATTGCTTCGGATTGGATGTGATTTGACTGATTGCTTGATTGAAAATCCTAGGGTTAGTGTTTGAACTTCGGGGTTTGATCGCCAGATTGACGGCTGCCTTCGGAAGGTTAGGGCTTTTGAGGAGTGGGTTTGAGAGAGTATTTGTGCAGAGTTTTGAGGCTTGAGAGAGTGTGTACTCTAATGAATTTTGTGTGTATATTTTCAGAGTCCAAGGGCCCTTTATATAGGCAATTGGTGACTCACTCCGGCCAATCAAATGGCACGATTGCAATTGCAATTGCAATGCACCTCTAACTCTATGTCGCAATCTCTGAGCGTAGCCCGAACGCATCGGGAAGGTAGTGTAGTTGGATCAAACGTCTGACAGAACACGTTCCAGAGTCTGGAAAAAGGTCGATCTGGCGGCCGAGTAAAGGATATCACGGCCGAGGAATGGATGTCTCGGTCGAAGGATAGATCTTGCGGCCGAGGGATTGATCTCTCAGGGAGATTTTGCTAGCAACAGGTTGCTCGAGTGAGGAAATGATGTTAGGGCCGTGGGATCGATGTCACGGCCGACAGATGGATTCTCCTAGGCTTCTGTATTTCTGTCTGAAAGGCTGTATGGCTCTGAATTGGGTCCTCTAAGTGGCTCAAAGTTCTTACCGAAAGTCCTAAGGTTCTCAAGGAGGCAATCAGCAATCACTGTATCCATTTCATCATCGGGATGGTCCCAAGGTGGGACTTGAAATAATCGTTAGGCCAAATTGGGGTGTCTACAGATGCCCCTCTTTGACTGAACTCAGACGGATCGCGAGACATGTTTGAGTAAGAGTCAAAGCTGTAAAAAGCAACTCAATTTGGTCCAACCACTATTCTAAGGGGTTTTTGAAAAAGGTTTTGTTATGGTCGGGCCGGGAGGCTGCCTACGTATTCCGCAAGGGAAATTCAGACCAACCGTAGTTCGGGCAATAAAGAAAAATAAAAGTTTGGAGGGTTAGAGACAGAAGACGTACCTTAGGGCTTAAAAAGCCATAGTGTGACGTACCTAGACTGAGCCAGGGTTTTGGCGAAAGATAGTTGAAGGAGCGCGAGGCTGCCAGGGGAATTTTTACGGAGAGCTTCCTTAGTATTTTGGGGTAGATCAGTACACTGCAGGTGCGTTTGCTTTTCTTGATCATCCTTACTTTGACTGAGAGGAGCTCGGTAGAGTAGCCTATCCTTGCGAATGAGCTGGAAGGAATTGATGTAATGGGGTGGAATCCAAGCCATCTGCTGGGATGAGTTGGACGCCGTTTGTTTTTGAGATATGGGGGGCACAGGGCCAGTAACTGGAGCACGGAGCTTTGCGAAATGAGGGAACCGAGGCACGGAGCCGGTTGTAGTCATGAGGCGAGAGCCTGGAGAGTGATGGAATCGAGGCGTGGAGCCTGTTGTAGTCTTGAGGTGAAGGCCTAAGGAGATTGGATTGATAGGACCGAAGCGCGGAGCTGGTGTTGATCATAAGGCGAGAGCCTGAGGTGTCAGAGCTTTGAGCTTAACGTGCTGAACCGAAGCGCGGAGCTGGTATAAGGCAAGAGCCTGAGAGTGATGAAATCGAGTCGTGGAGCCTGTTGTGGTCTTGAGGTGAAGGCCTGAGGAGATTGGATTGATAGGACCGAAGCGCGGAGCTGGTGTTGATCATAAGGCAAGAGCCTGAGGTGTCAGAGCTTTGAGCTTAACGTGCTGAACCAAAGCGCGGAGCTGGTATAAGGCAAGAGCCTGAGAGTGATGAAATCGAGGCGTGGAGCCTGTTGTGGTCTTGAGGCGGAGGCCTAAGGTGAGCTTAGAGCTTGATGGAACCGAAGCACGGAGCTGGTATTGATCGAGAGCCTGAGGTGATTAGATCGAGGCGTGGAGCCTGCTGCAGTCTTGAGGCGAGGGCCTGAGTTGTCGGAGCTTAGAGCTTGACGTGATTTGAACCGAAGCGTAGAGCTGGTTGCATTCTGATGGTCTGTGCACAGAGCTTTCCCATCATAAGTGTTGGCATGGAGCCAAAGGATCGAGGTGCTGAACCGATCAATAAAACCGAGTAGTAGAGCCGGTTGATTGCAGGGTTGACCTGTTTCATGAGAGATATGCAGAGTGTATATGTGCGATGATGGTTGTTAGATGTGAACAGATATGATGATGCAGACTCGATGTGATAATGCAATATGCGCACGGGCCCGTGCGTGTGTGCTTGTTTTTAAGCTTAAAGCTTCTATCAAGTTCCGGACTTGAGCATTCAGAGCATAGAGCTAGAGCATTCGGACGGCAGAATCTGAGCATTCAAAGTACAGGCTTTGAGCGTCCAGTACGCAATGGTTGGGCATCCAAGCATAGAGCTTGAGCATTCAAGTGTATAACCTGAGCATCCAGTACACAGTGGTTGGGCATCCAAGCGTAGAGCTTGAGCATTCAAAAATGTTAGATTTTTGAGCATTCAGGCGTAGAGCCTGAGAATAGATGTCTTTGATTGTTGGGGCGGCTTAGAGCCTGTTGCTTGTTTACGGCTTCGAGCCAGTTGAGATGATGGGCTTTGAGCCGCTGAGTTGTGATAGCGAGCGTAGAGCTGCTGAGTCGAGGGCTTGGAGCCGCTAAGTGAGTTGCTATGGCTTTGAGCCAGTTGAGATGGTAGATATAGGCTTCGAGCCTGTTGGAGTAATGGGCTTCGAGCCGCTGAGATTGGTTGTTATGGCTTCGAACCAGTTGGGATAGTGGGCTTGGAGCCACTAAGTTGTGATAACGAGCGTAGAGCTGCTGAGTGAACGAGTACAGGTGTAGAGCCTGTTGCTGTGATAGCGAGCATAGAGCTGCTGAGTTGATAAAATGGCGGGCGTAGAGCCGCTGAGTTGTTATGTGAGTTTGATGGTTTGTATGACTGCTGAGGATGGCAAGCGTAGAGCTGCTGATAGTGATTGGGCTTAGAGCCGCCAGGTGAGTGAATACAGGCGAAGAGCCGCTAAGATAATGGCTTTGAGCCTGTGGAGGTGGTGGACCTGGAGTCACAGTGTTTGATAGTGAATATGGGCGTAGAGCCGCTGAGTGCTCTGACTTGTTTTGGCCAGCAGTTTGTGGAGAGAGATTTTCCTCATGCTTGGATATGCCCCCAAGGCTGGTTTTGATCACATTGTGTTGGCTCGGGGATGCCCCCAATGCTACTTGGTTGGTTGAGGACTTAGAAGTCTGTAGTGGCTTGAGTCAGTGCACAGAGCAAGACCTGATATGGCTGAGGGAGATAGATTGGGCAGCCAGGAGATTGATCTCTCGGCCGAAGGATTGACGTCTCGGCCGAAATATCGAATACTCGGCCGTTTAATCGGTTCGTTTCCAGGGGCCTATAAAAGGCCACGGTCTCAGCCGTTTCATTTCACTTTCCTTTCTTTCCTCTCTGTTTTCCTACGTCCGAGACTTCCACCGAAGATCCCTTCCACTTCTCCTTGTTTCCTACAGCTCCGGGCCGTGGGTGATATGCTGACGTGGCTAGCGTGCGCAGAGGGAGACCGCGTTGTTTCTGGTCCTGTCTTGATGCTTGATTAGGGACCCTTGCATGGGTAGCTTTGATTAGGGACCCTTACATGGGTGGCTTGCTTTCGTGACGCGGAGCTCCTGGCGTGGCGGTGGTACGCGGTATGGTGATTTTTCTGGGCCATGTGGTGTCCCTTCTGCACCGTAGTACTCCTCTGGTATACATCGCCCCAGGGGTGTCCTCTTCTTTTTTGCAGCTGGTCTCTGGTGTTCGGACCACCAGAGGATTCGGCATCCTCTCCTGCTTCCTCTTTTTGCTTTTTCTGTTTCTCTTCCTGCATAGGTTAGTTCGACAGGAAATCGATGTATAGTTTGTTTAGGAAATGTGGGACGATCCACCTTGTGATGTAAAAAGAGCTTTCGTTATATGAAACAAAAACCTTTTGCTCTGCTATTGTGATTGTGTATGCTGTTTTTACGTTTGCTTGTACGTAATAACTTGTTAATCCAGTGAAACAAACTGAACCGTGGAATCAGTCTGTAAAACGGCCGTTCTGGCGGCCGATCTAATGATTACGCGGCCGAGGCTTTGATCTAGCGGCCGAAGGATCGTTTTGTCTGCCTAGGTTTGACTTACAGGTCAACCCTGATTTTCACGGGCCGATGGATAGATCCTACAGCCGCCATATTGAAGTGTCGACCGAGAGACCGACCAAATTACCGAGGATTAAGAACCCGATTCCGATTCGAATTAAGACTCGACTTGGTTCTATAAATACGCATTCTACGAACCCGATAGCATTGTCAGTAGCAATTCCTTGCAGATGGCACAACCAGTCCTGATCAGTGGTTGGATTCCTTTAATGGCCTCGACCGTTTACACTTTAAGTCCTTCGGCATGGACTTTCTCTTCTCCCTTCGTCAAATTCCTGTGAATTTTGCCTTCCTTAGGGCAGCCACTAGTTTGTGGGATCCTGTTTTTCACGTCTTTCGATTTAGGAAAGAGGAATTGTGTCCTACTATCGAGGAGTTTGCGGCCATTATGGGTCATTCGGATAGAGAGGGTTTCGTCATCCCTAATCCTTTGTTCAACCGAGGCGACCTCTTGAAGGATTTACTCCAAGTCCAGAAGCATGAAGTTAGGTTCTTCCTAGTGGAGGGAAAGCTAGAGATTCTTCAGCTTATCTAGCGCTTTGGTACAGCAGAGGCTCATCGCCAAGTTTCTCGACAGAGAGCATGCTTTCATGCGTTGTGCATTTGTCTCCTTCATTACTACTTGTTTGGCCCTTCCTCTGGTCATGCTGATCCTGTATTGCTTAACCTTGCTCAACAAATTGGAAACCGTGTGGGTTTCGCTGGCTTAGTGTTGGCGGAGACTTTGATGGGTCTAGACGTGATACAGGGTAACCCCACAGCTCAGTTCTCAGGCAGTCCTTTGCTATTGCAGGTTCGCTCAGTGTTTGTTTATTTCGTTAAGTTTATCTTTTCACTCGTCACTCTTTTGTTTTGACTCACATGTTCTCTCAACTCACAATTTTCCCTTATTCTCTAGGTGTGGTTATTTGAGAAGCTAAAGGTGTGGGATGCGCCAGAGCGACTTCCTTATAATCCAGACCAATGCACGGAGCGTCACATGATTAAACAGTTCCCAACTGAGGCTGCTTGGGAAGCATGGATGAAGACTTGTAGAGGTGATTGGATTCAATGGGTTTGCCCCTGGTATGATATTGAGAGCATGACTGCGAGTACCATGAAACATTTTGGTGTAGCAGTGATCGGTATTACTCGAGTCTTTTTCTACTTTCCTGCTCGCTTTCAAAGGCAGCTTGGGGCTGAACAAACCGTAATCTTGGGTGACCCCGAGTACACCGTCTCTAAGATCCATGATGCCAACTTCCGTAGCAATATGCTGCGTCTTTGGCCAAATAGAGTGATGCAGGAGGTTGCTTAGAACTTCGTTGTCAAGCTATCGGATTCTTACAAACGCTGGTTGAAGAAAAACCTTTTGGAGGATAGTAGTGCAAAGAGAAGGAAGACCTAGAGATTGACGCTTTGCTTATGTTTTTCAAAAGATGTTTGTTTGATTCTAGCTTTCATGGATTAAGAATTGTTTAGGTTTGCTTTTTCCTTTTTTCTTTGGAAATAATAAAACATTTGGTCGTTTTATTTGAAGATGTTATTGCCATGATTTGATAGCAAACATGCTTTAGGATAGACCTAGAAATTTTGGAAGTGATGACGATAGCAGTGGCCGAATCTCAAATTTGGAGATTGCCTACATATCCCATGGAGGGAATCAGGCCATAAACATAGTTCCAACAAAGGGGATTTGTTTTTTTTTTATTAGGGTCCACTCGGGTATTTTCCTCTCCTTTTGTGCTCTAAATTTTGCCTAAAACCGCCCTTGCGGGTTTTCGGTCTAGCGAGCTTTTTATTTATGCCTTAGTTTTTGCTTAAGCCGCACTTGCGGGTTTTCGACCTAGCAAGCTGCTCTAATTTTTGCTTGGGTCCGCCCACTCTTGTGGTTTTCGGTCCAACGAGCATCTCTCATGGGTAATACTTCCTTAGCTTGTTAATGTTGACCGGCGTTGCGAATTCCATTCCATCCAAGTCTGCAATGTATGCTGCTTCTCCAGAAAGTATGCGTTTGATAAGGTAGGGGCCTCCCCAGTTTGGTCTAAACTTGCCCCTTGGGTCTGAGACGTGGCGACAAATTGCTTTGAGCACCATGTCTCCTACCTTGATGTCCCTAGGTTTCACCTTTTTGTTGAATGCTCGTGCAATGTGGCGTTGATACCCTTGTACATGGTATAAGGCTCTCAGCCTCCTTTCGTCTAGTAGTACCAACTCGTCGTGGCGATTTTGAACCCAGTCTTCCTCGATCATTCCAGTCTCAGCTAGAACCCTTAACGAAGGTAATTCTAGCTCGATAGGCAAGACAGCTTCCACTCCATAAACCAGAGAGTAGGGAGTGGCCCCAGTTGAAGTCCTTTCAGTTGTTCGATAACCCCATAGTGCCAAAGGTAGCATTTCTGGCCAGTCTGTGTAAGTGTCGGTAGTCTTCCGCAGAATCCTCTTGATATTCTTGTTCGCAGCCTCAACTGCTCCATTAGTTTGAGGTCGGTAAGTAGACGACCGATGATTCTGTATCCCAAATTCGGCGAAAAGCTTCTTTGTCGCCCCCTTGAAGTGCGATCCATTGTCACAGACGAACTCGTGAGGTACACCATATCGATAGATGATATTAGTGCGAATAAATTTGGCCACATGAGTGGCTTTGAGAGTAGCATAAGAAGCTGCTTCTACCCACTTGGTGAAGTAGTCAATGGCCACCAGAATGAACTGATGTTTGTATTTTCCCTTTGGATTTATACTTCCAATGACGTCTATCCCTCAAGTGGAGAAAGGCCAAGGGGATGTCATGCTATACAATTCCGTAGGGGGAATACGCATACGATCAGCATGAGTTTGGCATTTGTAACATCGGCGGACATAATCAGCACAGTCGGCCTCCATTGTAGTCCAGTAATATCCCTAACGTAGGATCTTCTTTGCCATCGTTGCCCCATTCATGTGTGGCCCACAAATTCCTTCGTGTATTTCCTCCATTACCTTGCGGCTGTCCTCTGTTGTGACGCAAAGTTGACTTGGACCCAAGTGTGCCCTTCGATACAATGCTCCTCCACATATTACAAATCGGGCAGCAAACTTCCGCAGAGCTGTTTTGTCTTTTGAGGTGGCCTCGGATGGGTATTCTCCTTTTTCCAGGAATTCCTTCACCTCTTCGTACCATGGCTTGCCATCGTCTTCACCTTCCTCGGTAAAGGTGCATTCACATGCTGGTTTAACCTTTTACTTGATCATGAGAGGCCGCATTGTGAATCCCAGGGGTATTTCGACCATAGATGCTAATGTTGCCAGTGCATCTGCAAATCTATTGCTCACTCGAGGAGTGTGTGTGAAGATAACGGAATCGAATTGTGGAATTAGATCTTCCAGCACAGAGTGATATAGCTTCAGTGTATCTTCCTTGACCTTCCAGTCTCCTCTTGCTTGAGATACCACCAGGTTTGAATCCCCAATGACTTCTACCCTTTTTGCCCCTAGCTCCAGGGCTGCCTCCATTCCAGCAATACAGGCCTCGTATTTAGCTTGGTTGTTAGTGACTTCAAACCTCAGTTTATATGACAAAGGGATGTGAGAGTCGTTTGGGGAAACTAGCAATACCCCTATGCCATATCCGCATCAGTTTGATGCTCCATCAAAGTAAAGTTGCCAGGTGTCGTCTAAAAGACATAAGATGTCCTCGTCGGGGAACATGAAGTCCTCTGCCTCGGCCTCTGTCACAGGGTGATCTGCCAAGAATTCTGCCACAGCTCTTCCCTTTACTGATTTCCTTGTCATGTATTTGAGGTCGAATTCTGCTAGCAGCAATAACCACCTAGCTAGCTTTCCGATAAGTGCTGGCTTTTCGAAAAGATATTTGATTGGGTCCAAACGAGAGACCAGCACCACCGGATGTGCTAACAGGTAGTGCCTCAGTTTCTTTGTGGCCGATACTAGCCCACAACAGGTTTTCTCGAGAGGAGTGTACCTTGTCTCATAGTCCATCATTTTTTTGCTGAGGTAGTATATGGCACACTCTACTTTGGCGTCGTTTTCTTGTGCTAGCATGCACCCCATGGATGTGTCTGTTACTGAGAGATACAGAATCAATGGCTTCCCAGGGATGGGCGGCGACAGTACAGGTGGATTCTGAAGATATTCTTTGATTACCTCGAATGCTTGCTGACAGTCTTGGCTCCATTCAAAATCAGTACCTTTCTTCAGTAGCTTGAAAAGAGGTTCACAGGTGGTTGTGAGCTTGGAAATGAACCTGCTGATGAACTGTACCTTCCCCAAGTGTAGACACCCTATTTTGGACTTTCCAGAATGGTTTATTTACGGTCTTTTGATTCCCCGATGATGATTAAGGTCAAGAACATCCTGAGTTTGTGAATGAGTTTGAGCTTTGAGCGTCCTGAACCTCATCCGAACCCTTTTCAAACCCTTGTCGAACCCTCAAGCCAGAACCAAATGGCCTCAGCAAAACCCTACTGGAGTACGCTGGTGATGGACTAGCGTGCGCTGGAAGCACTGCCACGTGTCAGTCATCGCCCGTTACTGGCGCACGCCACTCAACAAGGGGCGTACGCCAGTCAATCCCAGTCAAATCAACTTTATTTAGCCGTTCGCGCGGGACTTTTGTGGCCACCCTGACGTAGTCTACAGCTCCCTGATGATTGCATTCGGCCAGGGATGTTCCCCCACTCTCATACATATCTCCCATCACCCTTAATGGGAGGAAAACTCTCCCTCCCTTAACCAAACCAGCCCCAATTGGCTGGTTACCAGCCCCTCTCCTCTATATATACTCCCCTCTCTCACTCTTGCAAAGGGTTACCAAGTTCAAAAGGGGTTAACCACCATTAAAGAAGCTTAAGCCTTTGTCTTCTTCTTCATTACTCTCATTTGCTTACTTTCTCTTCCATAGAAAGATCAAGCAAGGAAGCACATCCACTACACTCATAACACCCTCACTCTCATCCTCCAACCCTCAAAATCCCAAGTTCAAGCTCAAACTCACTTTCAAACTCACAACAAAAGGTATAAAACCTCTTGTTTCTGTTTTCTGTTCTGACCCCTGAGGGGGGCTAGCAGGGTCAAGACTGGTAATCTATACCAGTCCTAGCCCTAATGCTGGCAAGGTTTCAAAACCGTGCATGATGATCATGTGACGCACGCCAGTTCTATGTGCCGTACGCCAGTCATGGTTGTATAGCAAAACTGGTGTGGGGATCACCGATCATCATTTTTCTTATTTCATTACTATCTGATCACCTTGATGCATGCTAAAATCAACCTCTTGCTTTCTGTATCTTAGAGTAGCTTTCTCTTTCCCTCTGTATTTATTGCTTAGTTTGGCCTCTGAGAGAATTCTGGTCATGTTCCAGAGCCCAGATGATGCAAAGCCAAAGCATTGGAACCTAACGACAACCGGTGTACGGCCCTCCATTAGTGGCGTACGGTAGTGGTCTAGTTTCCAGTGGCTTGGCCCTTGCATGGATCTTCCATCCAGGCCTTTGATCATCCTCCCCTCACTATTTAAGGGGTTTTCTGCTCATTTGGTGGCTTCTAAGCCCTTATCCTGTCTGTAATAGCTTAGTAATCCATATTTTAACTGCGTGGTTTGTCCTGGGTGTGCACTGGTCCTTTCCAGAGCCCAGAGGGTTGAGAACAGAAGCTGTGGTATTGGGCTCACTGGCGCACGCCAGTTGTGGGTGGCGCACGCAGGTCCTGACTGCATGCAGTGGTTTGTCCAGTGCATGCAGGCTTGCTCCTGTGTGTACCATTGCACGGTCAGCGTGTGCTAGTTTGTCTAAAACGTCCACAAAAACTTGTTCTCAATCTATTATACTTGTTAGATCAAACATCAAACATCCATGAGCATCTTGCCATATTTTTGTACATAAATGCAAATGTGTTACAGTTTTAATCCCCATTAAATGTTCCCCCGCCCTAACTGGCTAAGAAAATGATCAAATAAAGAGAGAATGCAAATGTTTTATAAAAATGCCTGAGTAGAGACCGATCTCCGGATTGGGCGAGAGGGGGTGCCATAAAACCCTTCCCCTCTCGTAACCTGGCTCCCGAACCTCAGATTTCAAAGGTGACAACGGACCAGTCTACAAGCCTTTTTCAAACTCAAACAAGTGCAATTCAAAACATTTTCAAAATCACGGTTTCTTGGGTGCTTTCCACAAAACCCGAGTGGCGACTCTCTGATCTGCAAAGCGTTTCGCCGCGCTTTTCGCGAGTAGGGTGCACCCGGAATTTTCTTACACTAAAAATGCGGGGATTTTTGGGGCGTGTGCCCACAGTGGCGACTCCGCTGGGGACATTACATTAATCAACATTTGGAAATTAATACATGAATGAATGATTTTCAAAAGTCTGTCAAAACAGTACGCTCCGCGCTGCTGAAGAACGGAATGGTAACGTAACAGGATTCTACATCCGACCACTCCGAACTGGGGCTTTTACTATTGTTCACTCGTGTAGTTTTCTCCGAGTGTCGATTAATGAAGTGAGAGAAGCTTCAAAAGGCATTTTTCAAAAAGCATTGCATTTCTCTCTCTCGATCATTCTTTCGGCACGCGTTCATTTGCATTGGTGTTCTATCAGCCCCGTTGAGGTATTTTGGGTAACCGGTGTAGGTGGAGAAAAATAGATGACACCTAGAACAGCACCGAATCTCCTTCTTTCACGTGCTGTCCAACCGGAACCCTAATCTCTTCGCCTGAACCCTAACCTGTAAAACAGACAAGGGGTGAGCGCACCTCTGCCTCTCGTGGCAAAGGCCCTCCGATGCCTAAGTTAGTATCTCGTACTGTATCAAAAACCCTAATTATCAGTAGGAAAGTGTAGAATGAATGCAACTTATTGCGTACCTTTTCCCTCCAGGTTTACCTCGTATTTATAGATATGAGCATGCTTGCTTTTCAAGCATCCTTCTCGTCCCAGGCCTCCTGTCTCGTACAGGAAACCTGGCTCTTCTGGGAATCTCTTACTCAATCAACTGAGATCCCTTCCTCATAGGACCTCTTCTTACCACAGAACTCATCTCTTAGTAGGACTGTCTCTTGACTCATCTTTGCTGTATATCGGGCTCGTCTTACAGAGCACCCCTATTGCCTTATCCCTTAAGACAACGTTTTATCAAGTAACTCCATCTGTTCGGCATATACCCCTACCGAACAGACTGTACAAGTAGATGACCTCTCATGCCACTGGCCCATCTAGGCCGAACAGAACATATCAACTAATGACTTCTCATGTCACCGGATTTGTCCTAGCCGAACAGATTGTCTCATCCGGTGCCTCCTCGTAGCACTGGACCTTACCGCTGCCGTTCATCTTATATGGGGTCCCATATCACTTTCCTCATTACACGGATCTGGTACATCACGTGTTCGGCCCTTAATTGCACCTGTTCGGGAACACCTCCCTACAATTGCTCCCCAGCTTTCGCTCATTATCACTATTCGAAGATGATGAGTAAAGCTCAAAAGTGAATTTATAGCCGAACACACAAGATCCCGTGCAGATACAGTCATCGGGCTTCCATTGATGCTTTTTGGCGGTTTAGTCATAATTTCTCGAAATAATGACTCCACGTGGCGTGTTTTGTACACTTCGCATTAAATTTGAACTGACGTTCCATGTAACGGTGTTTAGAACGTTGTCCTTGCTGATTCCATTTCCGTTACTTCTCATGTAACGGACGTAAGGGGAGACGGTTCGAATCCGTCCCTTTCCCTTAACCCCAAAAAGGGGGGTTTTTTGGGATTTCACACCACAAAAGTTTTAAAGATTCTGTGATCTTCCCTCTGCAAAATCAGACGAAAACTGTTCATCCGCCATCGCCGCCGTCTGCGAATCTCGATCTCATCCTAGGAAATCCTTACCATATCCCTGTAAGACTCTCATTCTTACTTCTGTTTTCATTTCATCTTGAGACCTCATTCTCATATTTGTTTCTTAGTCTAGGGTTTCGATCCCTTTTCTAGATTTCGTTCTGTCTTAGTGTTTCCTCGAGTTCATCCATGGCGGATGAAGCTGATAGTGGCGTTGAACCAGGAAAATTCCGAAAACTCTGCGAGACACCCGCTGCAATGGCGGCGTTTAGGACTAAATACAATATTCCAGAAACCGTTGGTTTAGAACTCGCCCCTCTGGGTGCGACTAGAAATGCCTATAAATGGGATAGAACATGTATCCCAATCGTGGCAATTGTCGAGGGTGGAGTTCGTTTCCCCCTCAACCCACTACTTCGTCGTGTTCTTAATTGGTATCGACTCAACCCCATGCAAGTATCTACCAATTTTTTCAGATTGGTTATGGGAGTCGTAGCTTTGAACAAAATCTTGGGGACCAATATAGGAATCTGGGAAATCCAGTGGTGGTATAGCATTGTATTGAATCGAGAATACAATACTTACTACCTTAAAGTGAGAAAGGCAGAGAAGCGTTTCGTGCTTAACCTGCCAGACTCTGCTCGGGACCACGAGATGGACTTCCTACGTTACTGGAGCTTTCGAGCCCATGGGGGAAGATGGCCAGGTGGTGGGTGTCCACGTCCCCCACGAATGGGGCTTCCCACGTATGCCTCTGCTTTCTGTTCTTTTAAGCTTAATCATTTTTTCCTCTTACATCGAAGTTTCTCACTGAGAGTTCCATTTTTTGTTGTTTCAGCCGAAAACGCTAATAGACGCCCGAGGAGGGAACCAAGCTATATTCGAGAAGGGGAGATCAACACAGTTCTAAGATACAAAGGTGTTGTAGGTACAGGCACTGCTGGACGGGGGTGTGATGCAAATGTCTTACTAGGCTATGATCCAGCCTACAGGGGGTTTATTGATAGGAGACTTGCGAACCCAAGCACCAGCGGTGCATCAACCTCGACTGCACCCCCACCTAGGATTTCGAGGCCAGGTGCTGGAGTAACAATCGCCGGTCAGCCAGGAGAGGTTCCAATCTCTGAAGGGGTCCCTCTTCCTCGTTTAAATCTAAGAAGGTCTTCTCGTCATCAGGAGCCCGTTCAGCAAGAGCCCGAGCAATTAGTTATTCAACAAGACACCAGTCAATCATCCTCAGCAGGGTACTCTCCATCCCCACCAGTTTCAGGTACCATGTCTCATCAACCTCTTAATCTCAGCACCTTTCTTACTATCTCCCCCCGGGGACGCGGTGCCCCGGTCAGGGTGGCCTCTACTGGCCTTGCCCCCCCTGCACCTCAACGCTCCAGAGGGCCAGGACCTCGATCATCCTCCTCTCCTCAGGGACAAGATGGTTCTCAAGAGGCTTCTGATACCGATCGGGACAAACGCCCAAGACATCAAGAAGCCGGTGCTTCAGACACACAAACCCCTATACCAACCCTGGAGACTCCTGCATCGGTTACCCAGGTCGTTCATGAGGCTTGGGCCCCTCGACTCGTGAGGGGGGACCGTCCAGTAAATGTTGGGGACAGTGCGAGCTCTTCGGAAACCGCATTGGCCCTTGCTCAAAGCCTGCTGCTACCTGTGGATATGCAGAAGGAGTCCTCATCTACTTCTGATCGGCTTGTTTCCACTGGTCTTGTTAGCGGAATCAAGGTAATTTTAGTTATCTCAACTTTTGTTGCACCGTATTCGAGGTACATGATTTCTTTATCAGCGTATTAAAGAACTTGTTGGTTTGTCCTTTTAGCTTATCCAGAAGATGGTTACCCTGGGACAAAGGTTTCAGGAAGCAGATGCTGAAAGAATCAGACTGATGAACGAGAACACTCGTCTGATTCGATCAGTCACAAGGGTGGAAAGGGAGAGAGACAAAGCGAAGCTGGATACTGATGAGATGAACGGGAAGCTGGGTGCTGCTGAAGAAAACCTTCGCCAAGCGCTGTCTGAAATTGATAGCACCAAAAAGATAGCATATGATGATGGTTTTAAGAAAGGGTTTGATGCTGCTTCAGCAAGTTATGTGGAGCAGATGCCTGGTATCCAGGATCACATCTGGGCTGCTGGATGGGAGGCGTGCTTGATTAAGATCAAGGCCCCTGATGATTCCACCCTTTGGGTTGACAATGATTTGCCTAGCAAACGTGCCCAGCCATCTCATGGCTCCGTGGAGCCTGCTCTTGATGATATTGAAGAGCAAATTGACGACTTTGCTGATGTGGATGAAGAGATGGAGATGGAGACACAGGCTGCCCAACTTGGATCCCAAGAAGCCCATGACGAGCAGCCAACCATAGAGGGAGCAGCTGCAGAGACCGTCAACCTGGAAGAACAACTAGTTGGAGATAGTAATACTCCTGCTGATCCGAGCAACACTGCGCCTGAAGTCCAGAATCTGGATTAATTTGGTAAGCCTTGGCCTATTCCTCTGACCACTTAGTAAGATATTTGCTGGTCCTGCGTGACCACGATCTTCAGTCCTGCGTGGCATCAGTACTCTTTTGAATACATTTTAACATAGGTATTTTGGCCCTTCGTGGCAGTACATTGGTTTGCTCGGCCCTTTCGTGGCTTTTGTTCTTGGTACTGCACTTAGCCACTCGTGGCCAGAGGTTTCAGTTTTAATTTTACTAAGTTATTTCATACTTAGCCAGTTCTTCGTACATGTTCTTACATCTACCAAGTGTATTCATACTTGGATAAATATGCATTCTTTCGTATGCTCCCCAAGTTCTTAATTGGGTTCTAATGTGTTGCTGCCAAGTATTTTCAGATTTGGGACAGAGGCAAGGTATGCTGATAGTTTTTGAGTTTTATCATACTCAAAAGGAATCATGTTTAGACAAATTTTCGTTATGTCTTATTTACCCAAGTGTTTCATACTTTTGGGATTGATATTTAAGTTTCTCGTACTTAAAAAGATTGTTAAGTGTCTCGTACTTTAGAAGATCGTTGAGTGTCTCGTACTTAAAAAAGATCGTTAAGTGTCTCGTACTTTAGAAGATCGTTGAGTATCTCGTACTTTAGAAGATCGTTAAGTGTCTCGTACTTTAGAAGATCGTTAAGTGTCTCGTACTTTAGAAGATCGTTGAGTATCTCGTACTTTAGAAGATCGTTAAGTGTCTCGTACTTTAGAAGATCGTTAAGTGTCTCGTACTTTAGAAGATCGTTAAGTGTCTCGTACTTTAGAGATTCTCGCAAACAAGTATTTCGTTCTTAAAAATATGCGAAGTCATACGTTCTAAGGTGTTCATACCCATTACCTGCTCCCCAATACGAAGGAGGGACAGTTTGGCCATTGTTCGGATTCACAAGTTATAAAACATCCATAAACTAGAAAAATTGCTACTTTATTCATAATTGTGGAAATCAAGGAGTCGTTATGCGTACACCTTGCAACTAAAAGGAGAAAACGATGGAATTGTCTTCGTAATCCCCGCAAAATAACATAATTCTAAAACAGAATTTGAAAACAAAGGAATTGTCTTCGTAATTCCCTCACAATAACATAATCCTAAAACAGAATTTAAAAGCAAAAAAGTCTTTTAAACAAAGAACTTCCTCAAATTGTGGACATTCCAAGGCCTTGGTACCGGGTTCCCGTCCAGGTCAGCCAATCTATAAGCCCCATTGCCCGCAATTTCGGTTACTCGATACGGTCCTTCCCAATTTGCTCCCAGCTTTCCTTCATTAGCTACTTTGGTATTGCCAAGTACTTTTCGTAGCACGAGGTCCCCAATACCAAATTCTCGGGGGTGGACATGTTTATTGTAGCCTTTCATTAGCTGTTCCTGGTATGAGGCCAAATGGATTAAAGCCCTTTCCCTCCTCTCTTCGGCCAGATCAAGCGCAATTTCTAGAGCCCTGTCATTACCCCCACTCTCAACCAATGCAGTCCTATTGGTTGGAAGTCCAACTTCCAGGGGTATGACTGCTTCTGTACCATATGCCAACGAATAGGGGGTCTCTCCCGTAGATCTTCTAGGTGTTGTTCGGTGGGCCCACAGGACCAGGGGCAGTTCATCAGGCCATTTGCCTTTTGCCTTGTCCAACCTCTTCTTGATTCCATCAAGAATTGTTTTGTTGGAAGCTTCTGCTTGCCCATTGCTCTGAGGGTAGGCAGGGGTTGAGTAATAGTTCCTTATCCCATATTGGGAACAAAAAGTTTTGAACTTTTTCTGGAACTGTGCCCCATTATCTGTAATCAAAGAGTAAGGGACCCCAAATCGAGTGATAATGCTCTTCCACACAAACCTTTCTATCATAGGTTCAGTGATTTTGGCCAAAGGTTCTGCCTCAATCCACTTGGTGAAGTAATCAGTGGCCACCAACAAGAACTTTCGATTTCTTGTTGCTTTATGCAGTGGACCCACGATGTCCATTCCCCACTGGGCAAATGGCCAAGGGCTAGTTAATGGTACCAGATCCTCGGCTGGTGTCTTTATCATGGGTGAGAACTTTTGGCACTTCTCACAAATTTTAACATAGACCTTGGCATCTTCCTGCATGTGTGGCCACCAATAACCTTGAGAAATTGCTCGGTGGGCAATGGATCTGCCCCCAGCATGGCTTCCACATGTTCCCTCGTGTATCTCATGTAAGAACTTCTGTACCATTTCGGGGTGCACACACAGCAAATATGGCCCAGTGAAAGATTTCTTATATAATTTTCCATCAGGGGATAGCCAAAACCTTGCAGACTTGGTTTTGATTTTGTGTGCCTCTTTTTTATCCGTAGGGAGAGTTTCATCTCGTAAAAACTCTACGATTGGATCCATCCAACTTGGTCCTTGGTTCACGTCTAGGACCAAGTTCATACTTCTTCCGATGCTCGGCTCGGCCAAGTAGTCCACGGCTACCTTTCGCTTGAACTCAGTTGGTGCAGCTGCAGCCAACCAAGCCAAGGAATCTGCATGAGAATTCTGTCCGGAACTTATCTGTTCTATACATACCCTTTCGAAGGTATTAAGTAGAGTTTTGGCTGCCTCCACGTAGGCTGCCATCTTCTCATTTTGAGCTTCATACTCACCGGACAGTTGATTCACCACCAGCTGTGAATCACAGTAAACCCTGATTCTCTTAACCTTCAGAGTTTTGGCACTGTTCAAGCCAACCAGAAGAGCCTCATACTCTGCTACATTGTTTGATGCACTGAAGCCCAGCCGAACAGACTGTTCCAACATAACACCCTCAGGAGGGAACAAAACAATGCCAATACCTGAACCAGTGTTACAGGCAGAACCATCGACAAATAATTTCCATTCTAAAGGATCCTGTTCGGCAGGGGCCTTCCCTTTCCTCTTAGATAGTTCAACTTTCTGCTCCTGTCTCGTAGGAGGCCGAGGTGCTACAGTTGGTGAAAATTCCGCCACAAAATCAGCCAATACTTGACCCTTGATTGCAGTGCGCGACTGATAGTCAATATCATACTGACTTAACTCAACAGACCAAGTTGAGATCCGTCCAGAGAAATCTGCCTTTCGTAGCAGTGATCTTAAGGGAAACTCCGTATAAACCACAACTTTGTGGCTTTGGAAATAATGGGGCAGCTTTCGTGTTGCCGTCCTTAACGCAAGGACCAGTTTCTCAAGGGGCAGATACCTCGTTTCTGCGTCTAGAAGTGTTTTACTTACATAATAAACTGGGATCTGTTCGGGTCCCTTGTCCCTTAACAGAACCGCACTTACAGCATGTTCAGAAACTGCCAGATACAAAACCAAAATCTCACCTGGGTCTGGAGTTGACAAGAGGGGAGCTTGAGCCAAATACTTTTTCAAGTCTTGGAATGCCTGCTCACATTCTGCTCCCCATTCGAATCCCTCTCTTTTCTTGAGCAACTGGAAGAAAGGCCTACATTTGTCACTTGAACGGCTGATGAACCTGTTTAGGGCCGCAGCCATCCCTGTCAGCCTCTGGACTTCTTTCGTAGTCTTAGGACTTTGAAGCTTTTGTAAGGCCGTTATCTGATCAGGATTTGCCTCGATTCCTCTCAGAGTCACTAGGTGGCCCAGGAATTTCCCAGAGCCAACTCCAAATGCACATTTCGAGGCGTTGAGTTTCAACTTGTACTTCCTCAGAATTCCAAAGGCTTCTTTCAAGTCCTGAATGTGCCCCTGCCTGGTCCTGCTCTTGACTACCATATCGTCTATGTATACCTCCATAGTCTGGCCAAGAAGCTTCCTGAACATGATTGTAGCCAGCCTTTGGTAAGTTGCTCCTGCGTTTCTTAGCCCAAAAGGCATAACGCTGTAGCAGTACAACCCTCGTGGTGTAATGAAAGAAGTCTTCTCCTGATCAGGCCCAAACATGGCAATCTGATGGTATCCTCGATATGCGTCGAGGAAACTCATTCGTTCATACCCAGCAGTGGCGTCAACCAATTGATCAATCCTTGGGAGAGGGAAGCTATCTTTAGGACAAGCTTTATTCAAGTCTGTGAAGTCTACACAGACACGCCACTTCCCATTCTTCTTCTTTACAACTACAGTATTGGACAGCCACTCTGGGTAATAGACCTCTCGTATTGCTTTAGCCTCTAGCAAACGATCCACTTCTTCAATAACAGCGCCAACATGCTGTACTGCTGCCCTTCTTTTCTTCTGAATAACGGGCTTATGCTGTGGGTCGACATTTAGGTGGTGACAGATCACATCTGCATCCACCCCAGGCATCTCCTCTGGTACCCATGCAAACACATCCACATGTTCTTTCAAAAAACTTATTAATTCGGACTCTTCCTTATCCGGTAGTGTTTCTCCAATCAGAAAATACCTTTCGGGATCAGTTTCGTTGATCTGTATTTTCTTTAGGCCTTCCACTACTTTGTCTGTTGGATTTCTTCCAACATCTTCAACAGTTGGTTGATCTGCCTCTACTGTATGAACTTGATGGGCCTTCGGAACTTTCTTGATGATTGAAATCAAGCATTGTTGTGCTGATTTTTGGTTCCCTTTTATCTTTTCGATCCCGTGGGACCCTGGGAATTTCACCATCTGGTGATAGGTGGAAGAAACAGCTCTCATCTTGTGTAACCAAGTCCTTCCTATGATTGCATTATAGGAGGATGGTACATCTACAACTAAAAAATCCGTTCTCAGGACCACTGTTCCTGCCCGAACGGGCACTGTCACCTTTCCAAGGGGCCATACTGCACTTGCACCAAATCCAACCAAAGGCGTAATAGACTGTTCCAAATCTGTCTGCTTCAGCCCCAACTTCTTGAATGCATCGTAATACAATACCTCTGTACAGCTCCCAGAATCTACCAGGATTCTCTCAATGTCATATTCCCCAATTCGTAGGGTTATGACTAATGCATCGTTATGGGGCACCTGGACCTCTTTCAGATCTTCATCTGTAAAGACTATAGCTTCATTGGGCATATCATTCTCTCGCCCCCTCTTGTTTCCCACTCGCATAACATACTGGTCATGCTTGACCTGCCTCTGCATCAATCTCACCTCATTCCTCGTATAAGGCGTGGCCAATCCATGTATCATATGGATTACCCCCCTAGGATTCTGCTCGTAATCCAACTCCATTGCTTTCCCTTTATCTTTGGGATCGTCCTGAATAAATTCCTTAAGGTAACCACGAGAGACCAAATCATCGAGATGTTTCTTGTACATCTCACAATCCTCTGTCATATGACCCCAATCCTTGTGGTAACTGCAGTGCTGATTCGTAGCACGTTTTGCTTCCTTATCTCCACCTAGACTTGGGGGCCATTTGAAGAAAGGCTGATTCTTTATTCGATAAAGAATCCTGTAGATTGGCTCTTTCCAAACCGTGGTTATCGAAAAGAACGACTTTGAATCAGGCGCCTGTTTTTCCTTGTAAGGCTCTTTCTTAGCCTGCCCATATTCTTTCCTATAGGTCTTGGGCTCTGGCTTATCAAACTTCTTTGCTGGAGTTTTTGGCTGTTCGGCAACAGCTCTGCCTTCCTCCCGGAGTATGTCATCCTCCATCCTTGCGTGTTGTTCGATACACTCCATTAGCCTGGCCAGCGATGACACAGAATGCTTATTCAATGACCGGCGTAACTCTCCCCGAACAGGCAAGCCAGTTTTGAAGGTTGCAATAGCATACTCCTCACTGCAACTGTCTATCTCATTAAAGGTCTCCCAGTATTTCTTTGCATAATCTCTGATTGGCTCGCCATCCTCCTGCTTCATCATTGAGAGACTTTCGAATGTCTTGGGAGCCTTTCTACTTGTTAAGAACCGAGCAGTGAACTCTTCTGCTAACTGTGTCCATCCTCTTATGGAACGTGGTTCCAACTTATGAAACCACGATAAAGCCACCTTTCCCAAGCTTGAAGGGAACATTTTGCACATGATGGCATCATCCCCATCATGCATGAACATTGCCTGTTGGTAATGTTGCACATGAGCAACGGGATCTGCACTTGTCTCGTAAAGCACGAACGACCCGTGCTTCACTCTGCTCGGCAGACGCGCGTCCTGCAGCCTTTTTGAAAAGGGTGACGCTGCTATATTACTCAGGGCCCGCCTTGCTGCTTCACGTGCAGTCATAGACCCATCCTCTCGCTTTTTGGATTCGCGGGCCAATGCCCTGTTCCAATCACCATCAGGTCTCTCATACCTGTCCCTGGGGTGTTTTCTTATGCCTTCTTCAGGTGAGGAAGTTCGGCTTCTGCTTTTTCTGTAACGTGGGGGAGTCTTTTGCTTGCTTGGACTCCTGCTTCTTCTTTTTCGTGAAGAAGCTCTCTTTTTGGGAGGAGTGGGGCTTCTGGACCTGCTCCTCCTCCTTCGTGAAGGAGCCTTTGTGTACTGCACCATGACCAACCCATCTCCCTTGGACCCCCTTTCTGCTAACCTAGAATCCTCGGGATGTTTACGAATCCACTCTAACTCTCGGATCTCGTGTTCCCTCTTCCGTATCAGTCGAGCATATTCCTCGACTTCCTGCCTCTTTTTATCGAGGATATCCTCGTTGCTGTGCACACTTTTTGAATGTGCAACTGATTCTCCCCTGTGATGGGATTTGCTCCTTCGCGTGGAAGTTGTGGCCGTTTTGCCCTCCCTGCTCTTGGAGTTGTCATGGATGGCAAGAGGATCCCTGCTCGTGGTCCTCTTATCATGCCCGCTAGTTGGTTTTCTCGGAGCACCTGGTGGGGACTTATCCCCTCCGCCACCAGCCTGGTTTTTGTCATTAATCGGTGTGACTGGATCTACCTCCACCATGGTCGTATTTCAAAAAGGGAACTCTTTCGTTTCCCACAGACGGCGCCAATTGTAGGTGGAGAAAAATAGATGACACCTAGAACAACACCGAATCTCCTTCTTTCACGTGCTGTCCAACCGGAACCCTAATCCCTTCGCCTGAACCCTAACCTGTAAAACAGACAAGGGGTGAGCGCACCTCTGCCTCTCGTGGCAAAGGCCCTCCGATGCCTAAGTTAGTATCTCGTACTGTATCAAAAACCCTAATTATCAGTAGGAAAGTGTAGAATGAATGCAACTTATTGCGTACCTTTTCCCTCCAGGTTTACCTCGTATTTATAGATATGAGCATGCTTGCTTTTCAAGCATCCTTCTCGTCCCAGGCCTCCTGTCTCGTACAGGAAACCTGGCTCTTCTCGGAATCTCTTACCCAATCAACTGAGATCCCTTCCTCATAGGACCTCTTCTTACCACAGAACTCATCTCTTAGTAGGACTGTCTCTTGACTCATCTTTGCTGTATATCGGGCTCGTCTTACAGAGCACCCCTATTGCCTTATCCCTTAAGACAACGTTTTATCAAGTAACTCCATCTGTTCGGCATATACCCCTACCGAACAGACTGTACAAGTAGATGACCTCTCATGCCACTGGCCCATCTAGGCCGAACAGAACATATCAACTAATGACTTCTCATGTCACCGGATTTGTCCTAGCCGAACAGATTGTCTCATCCGGTGCCTCCTCGTAGCACTGGACCTTACCGCCGCCGTTCATCTTATATGGGGTCCCATATCACTTTCCTCATTACACGGATCTGGTACATCACGTGTTCGGCCCTTAATTGCACCTGTTCGGGAACACCTCCCTACAACCGGCACAGTTTACTGGAGCCCGGGGTCCTCGAATGCCCAACAACCTTGGACGATGGTAAGACGTATTACCGTTTGACCGTTGCTCTGCTGCACGCATTGCGATGGGAGGTATAAAACATCTCTAGTCTGAGGAACCCCTCTAAACCAAAACCGGCCTCGCCACGTGTACAAAGCAATAGAACCTTTCAAACTAAGACAGGAACCCACAGGGTAGGATTACTTGCATCTAACCCCCATAAACTGTCTATGTGTTACTGCTTTCCCTATCGCATGCCTGTACATACATTCATACCGCTCTGCGTAGGAGCATGCTAGGGCGGCTTTTAGGGTTTCTCTCTTTCAAACCCGTTTTATGCCTGCCAAGGCGCTGCCTGGACCGATGACGAGTCGTGCATCGTGATGGTGCACGTTATCAGCTTTCCAATTCCTTGGGTCAACGAGACTTTGGAAAATCGAGACTTTCTAAGTCCTTGCCTAAACCCGATCGAGGTTTCAAACAGAAAACTAGGAACAACGGAGAGAATGCCGTGATACTTACACCACTTTGGTTATCGTGCGAAGCACGTACACCGCTCAGGCTAAGTGGAGTGTTGCCACAACGCCGCCCCGGTTCCGGTATCACGTCATCTACACCGAGTTGTTCCGACCTCCAAAGTTGAAACTTCAAGAACGGAATAGTCAAAGACTTAGGCTGTTTCGACATCTCTTAGTGTTAGTCGATTCAAACAAGGATACACTGTCGAAAAGAAATCTGAGGACCTGGGCAGCGTCCGGCTGTCATAAAACGGTTTTGTCTGCTAGTTCTAGAGTCTAGGAGGACACCAACGACAACATGTACATTGCATTCCTTCAAAATAAAACTATTGCAGGGACACATCCTGAGCCTTCGATTGCTTTACTGTCTAGCTTTGGGCGTTGCACCGTCAAGGAAAGTACCGAAAAGAAGAGCCAAACCTGCTTGGGAGTGTCTGCCGGGGGTATTTCACTAGTACTTCCAAAGCCGTATCACCTCCCTCGATCATCAATCCAAAATGGCGGCACAAACAGAGCTGGCTGAGATAAAGAGGGTTGTGGAAGAAATGAGCCAGAAGCTGGACAAACAAATGATTATCATCCAGGGGCTGTTTGACCTTTTTACCTCTGCCCTGTCAAAATCGGGTCTGGTGCTAAACGCTGCTAATGCTGGGGCCAAAGAACCTCCTCAAGCCTGCCACACTCCGGCGGTCGGAATCAAGCCGTGCTCAAGAGACATGTTCAAAAGTCTGGCCGAGTTCCATGAGGTTAGAGTTCACCCAAAAGAGGATGCTGAATCCCTGTTCAAAGTCACCCCCAAAGGCAGAAGAATGCACCCTGTTGAAGGCGCAGTGTTGTGCAAAGCAAGCAGAGGTTCCACTTTGAACCCTCAATCCCATCGCCGGAGCCAGCCAAGGACCTTCTCATGCTTATCTGCACCTCTGGCCTCAGTTTACGAGAAGCTTCTCGATGCCGGTTCCATCAGGCCTCTAACCCCAACTCCACTGCCCAAGGTTCTCCCTGCTAGCCACAACCCTAATCACTTCTGCACCTACCATCAAATGCCTGGCCATTCCACCAATGCCTGTTATCGCCTCCGACATGCCATTCAAGATCTCGTCGATAATGGCATCATTTCAGTCCCACTCCCATCAAAACCCGACGGCATTCCCAGCTCCTTACTTCAACTCAATTCTGACCCTCTGGTCGGTCAGATATCTATCACCTCCACTCAAATCAAACCGAGCTCCACCATATTCCATCCTAGCCGCTATCTTGCCCCCAGAAATTCAACCCAAACCAACTGTGTTTATCCCTTCTGAATTCGAGGCCGTAGGTTGTGGAATAGAAGATGGGGCTGAAAGCGAGAAAGCACTGGTTGAGGACCGGATCGATCAAGCAAATGAGCGGACTGACAAGCTGGGGATCCTTGTTCAAGGGAGCACCGAGTAGGTTTGGTCAAGGAAGCTGAGGAAGCCGAAGTGCTGTTACTTGGGCCTGACATCCTCTAGATCCTACCTCTCTGTGAGGAAGCCAAGGGTAACAATAAAAGTTGCATTTTCAAATCACGTTTAGCTTGCATTGCACACTTTTGAGTCTGAGTCTGACACAGTGTCTGTCAAGTCGTCTTAGTCTAGCTCTGAGTCGGAGTTTGTGCCTCTTGGCCCTCCATGTCGTAGCTTCTATTCTCAATTCGAGTCTTTTGCTGTGCTTGGCAACCCCGTGGGGCTTTCTTTATGATATGCACTATCTTGCTTCTAAGTATTTTGCTGGCTTTTGAATAAACTGTGTCGACCCTGACGACGAAGGGATAGATTTCGATGGGGTCATCCCCAAGGAAATGTGTTCCCTCGCCGAAAGGGAAGACAAAAGGCATGCTCGGCCTATTAAAAGAAGAAGTAGTTTCAATAAACTTGAAAGATAAGGTAGACCGCCGGATGGTTCAAAATTGGCTCAACGCTGTCCCCCAAAGGAGCATTGTGCCCCGGATGGTTCAGAATTGGCTCAACGCTGTCCCCCAAAGGAGCATCGTGCCCGATCAGACAGGATCAAAGAATTCATCGACGTTTTGGCATGGTCTTACAAAGACGCGCCTGGCGTTGATCGTGAGATAAAGAAACTTCAAAACCCCTGCTAACGGATGTCAAGCCAGAAAGCAGAAACTCAAAAGGCTCCAGGCCTTGCACTGTGTCCAAGACAGCGTTAGCAGCATTCCATCAAGCACACATTAAAAAGGCACAAAAGTGGCCTGGAGCGAGGCATTTTCAACTGAAGCAGTCAAGACCTTGCATTATCAAAAGCCATCTTATCTGTTGCTGCAGCCAAAGATCATCAATCTCGATGACAACAAATTCAACACTATAATCAACCTGAATCAATTCACGAGCCGCTTTTCCCTGAGAGAAGCTCGTTGGGCCGAAAACCACAAGGGTGGCGGTGCCAAGCAAAAGTTAGAGCAAGCCTGCTAGACCGAAAACCTAAGGAGGTGGTCTAGGCAAAAATAAATAGGCAAAAAGTCGTAAGCTCGCTAGGCCGGAAACCTGAGAAGGCGGCACTAGGCAAAAGTTAGAGCGTAAAAGGAGAGGTAAAACACACGAGTGAACCTTGGCCTGAACTACGTTTTGACCTGATTCTCCAAACGTGGGATACGTAGGCAGTCTCTCTTCAAGACTCGGTCATATTCTATCAATTGGATCCATGGTTGACGCTTGGGTACACGTCAAGGGTCGAGAAGTTTCAAGAACAGGACAAGCTTTGTCAAAAACAGAAAGGGGGGAATCCTTTCATCTTTCAATCTTATTTCAAACTACTACTTCAATTTTAAAGCTGAGCAAAGCCTTAAAAAAAAAGAAGAAAAAGAGAAGCATCAAAAACAGAACGAAATGCTAGAGGCCCCAACGGGCTCACAGTTTATTCTAAGTTCAGCGAAGTCTAGTTTGCGCAGCTTTTCAGTCACACGTGCTAGTTTGAGACTCACACACGTTTGCTCAAAGTGACACGCGTTGGTCTCAAACCTGCGCGCGCTTCTCTAATTCCCGCAGCATACAGCAGTTGATAGCCATCACGCCTAACAATGATTTTGAAACCCCGGTGGGAATTTCAAGTTAAAACCAAGGTTTCGGTGCCTCGAAATTAGTTTTAAGGGCTCTTGCCAAGTTTTCTATGCTGTGCAAGTCATGTGTACCTAATGTGACTGTGCGGGGGTGTCGGTTTCAGTCCGGGCCTATGTGAGTCATTCCTTTGCGTCTTTTGTCCATCTTTGCGACATTTTTTCTAGTTTTCCGGTCTATTGCCCATTCCGGGGCTTTCTTCTCTGTTTCATTTATTCACACAGGTCTTTATACATATTTGACTATGTGTGAGTGTCAGTTTCACCTATCTAAGGGTATTTTGGATTTTGGCCTGTTAATGCCCAAAATTTCTTTATTGCCCATGTGTCAGAGAGTCCATGTCAAATCCTGGGACTCTTCTTCCTCATTCTTCCGAGCTAGGCAGTCTATACGTGTGCGTATGTCTGTGTGTCAACTCGATTCGCTCGTCAATGCAAGTTGGATATTAGCGATTGGTTTATACTCTATCTATCTCCAATGAACCGAGAATAATGCAACTTTTACAGCGCTGCTACGGCATCCATAGTCCAAGCAGCAAATCGTCAAGTACAGAGGGATAAATTGGCCCAACGCAAAAGCAAATCAAGCAAGTCATAGGGTGATCTAACCCACTCAAAAGTTATCTACTTGGGCACGCAGGCCCGCACCTCAAATCAAAGCCGCAAACCTCTAACCCACTCGAAAGTTAACTACCTAGACCTGCAGGCCCGCAACTCAAATCAAAGCAGTAAAGCATACGTGTGGCTCAGTGGTAGCCCTCAATCATCAAAATTTTCCTGGTCGTCGTTTGTGTCGTCCCGTCCTCTAGAAGCCGCCCTAGTCTGCCTTTGCATTTTCAATTTGTACATATGTGTTTAGCATGTATTGTCGTTGCATATTGCATATCAAATGTCAAAAGCAGGAAAGTGCTTCAAATCAAATCAATCCAAAGCACATGGAGGCTTTCAAATCAAATCAAATCAATCTAAAGCATGTTGAGGCATTGGCAAATCAAATCAAATCAGTGTTGAGGCCCATTCCCAACAGGCAGCCCATGTTGCCCTGATCATGCTTCCATCCCGGTTCGCTATTTCCCCAAGCAGAGCCCGTCCAATTTCAAATCAACGACGATCTATCCGTCCTATTCAAATCAACGACGATCTATCCGTCCCTATCCAAATCAACGACGATCTATCCGTCCAATTTCAAATCAACGACGATCTATCCGTCCTATTCAAATCAACGACGATCTATCCGTCCCTATCCAAATCAACGACGATCTATCCGTCCAATTTCAAATCAACGACGATCTATCCGTCTAACCTCAAATCAGCGACGATATATCCTTCCAATTCAAGTCAATGACGATCTACCCGTCCAAATTCAAATCAACGACGGTTTGTCCGTCCAACTTCTGATTCAACCGTTAGCGCATCTTCCAGCAGTCTTATTGCTCTGTCTCGGATGGTCCTTGATAAGGAGATTGGCTCTGATTCCCAACAGATGGAATTTAACCTACCTGACGCGACCTACCCGTGATTGTTGGAACTATCCGTGCCATGGTTAGCTTTATCCTCAACAACAGCCAGTCCTGTTCAAATTCAGCGATGATCAGCCATGTCATCACCGACGATCAGCCATGTCGTCCCTTCAACGATGATCAGTCATGTCATCACCGACGATCAGCCATGTCGTCCTCTCAACGATGATCAGCCATGTCATCACCGACGATCAGCCATGTCGTCCTCTCAACGATGATCACCCATGTCATCACCGACGATCAGCCATGTCGTCCTCTCAACGATGATCAGCCATGTCATCACCGACGATCAGCCATGTCGTCCTCCCAACGATGATCAGCCATGTCATCACCGACGATCAGCCATGTCGTCCTCTCAACGATGATCAGTCATGTCATCACCGACGATCAGCCATGTCGTCCTCTCAACGATGATCAGTCATGTCATCACCGACGATCAGCCATGTCGTCCTCCCAACGATGATCAGCCATGTCATCAACGATGATCAGCCATGTCATCAACGATGATCAGCCATGTCGTCCCCTCAACGATGATCAGTCATGTCATCACCCCGATCAACGGCGATCAGAATATTGCCCGCGTTCACCCCGAGCAACGGCGATCAGAATATTGCCCGCGTTCACCCCGACCAACGGCGATCAGAATATTGCCCGCGTTCACCCCGACCAACGGCGATCAGAATATTGCCCGCGTTCACCCCGAGCAACGGCGATCAGAATATTGCCCGCGTTCACCCCGAACAACGGCGATCAGAATATTGCCCGCGTTCACCCCGACCAACGGCGATCAGAATATTGCCCGCGTTCACCCCGACCAACGGCGATCAGAATATTGCCCGCGTTCACCCCGACCAACGGCGATCAGAGTATTGCCCGCGTTCATCCCGACCAACGGCGATCAGAATATTGCCCGCGTTCACCCCGACCAACGGCGATCGAAATATCGTCCGATCGATCCACGACGACGGTCTGCCCGTCCAATCAGTCTATGACACCGTTCGCCTATCCTAGTCCACATCGGTCTACAAGTAGCGCATCGTCCAACCTTAAATCAACGGCGGTCTGTCCGTCCAACCTCAAGTCAACGACGGTCTGTCCGTCCAACTTCAAAATCAACGACGGTCTGTCCATCCAAAATCAAATCAATGACGGTCTGTCCGTCCGACTCAACCGTTAGCGCATCTTCCAGCAGTCTTATTGCTCTGTCTCGGATGGTCCCTGATAAGGAGATTGGCTCTGATTCCCAACAGATGAAATTCAACCTACCTGACGCGACTTACCCGCGACTGTTGGAGTTACTTATGCCGAAAAAGGTTTTGATCCCTAGCGGCATTGATCTATCCGCAACTAATTATTCCCCAGGAGAGTCCGCCTCAGCATTCAATGATGGTCCACCCATCCCTATCTTCCAACAGAGTTCAAACTCTTTCCCAACGATCTTCAGATGGTCCGCCCGTCTTCAATCTCTCAATGGACGGTACATTTAAATACATGTCCGCATTTTTCTATTTCTTCTGGATAGCCTTGAGAGGGTGTCTAGAGACCTTTGACGTTACTTGTACCAAAACAATGGTGCTCCAAGAGCCGTCAAAGGGGGGCTACTGTAGACACCCTATTTTGGACTTTCCAGAATGGTTTATTTACGGTCTTTTGATTCCCCGATGATGATTAAGGTCAAGAACATCCTGAGTTTGTGAATGAGTTTGAGCTTTGAGCGTCTTGAACCTCATCTGAACCCTTTTCAAACCCTTGTCGAACCCTCAAGCCAGAACCAAATGGCCTCAGCAAAACCCTACTGGAGTACGCTGGTGATGGACTAGCATGCGCTGGAAGCACTGCCACGTGTCAGTCATCGCCCGTTACTGGCGCACGCCACTCAACAAGGGGCGTACGCCAGTCAATCCCAGTCAAATCAACTTTATTTAGCCGTTCGCGCGGGACTTTTGTGGCCACCCTGACGTAGTCTACAGCTCCCTGATGATTGCATTCGGCCAGGGATGTTCCCCCACTCTCATACATATCTCCCATCACCCTTAATGGGAGGAAAACTCTCCCTCCCTTAACCAAACCAGCCCCAATTGGCTTGTTACCAGCCCCTCTCCTCTATATATACTCCCCTCTCTCACTCTTGCAAAGGGTTACCAAGTTCAAAAGGGGTTAACCACCATTAAAGAAGCTTAAGCCTTTGTCTTCTTCTTCATTACTCTCCTTTGCTTACTTTCTCTTCCATAGAAAGATCAAGCAAGGAAGCACATCCACTACACTCATAACACCCTCACTCTCATCCTCTAACCCTCAAAATCCCAAGTTCAAGCTCAAACTCACTTTCAAACTCACAACAAAAGGTATAAAACCTCTTGTTTCTGTTTTCTGTTCTGACCCCTGAGGGGGGCTAGCAGGGTCAAGGCTGGTAATTTATACCAGTCCTGGCCCTAATGCTGGCAAGGTTTCAAAACCGTGCATGATGATCAGGTGGCGCACGCCAGTTCTATGTGCCGTACGCCAGTCATGGTTGTATAGCAAAACTGGTGTGGGGATCACCGATCATCATTTTTCTTATTTCATTACTATCTGATCACCTTGATGCATGCTAAAATCAACCTCTTGCTTTCTGTATCTTAGAGTAGCTTTCTCTTTCCCTCTGTATTTATTGCTTAGTTTGGCTTCTGGGAGCCTTCTGGTCATGTTCCAAAGCCCAGATGATGCAAAGCCAAAGCATTGGAACCTAACGACAACCGGTGTACGGCCCTCCATTAGTGGCGTACGGTAGTGGTCTAGTTTCCAGTGGCTTGGCCCTTGCATGGATCTTCCATCCAGGCCTTTGATCATCCTCCCCTCACTATTTAAGGGGTTTTCTGCTCATTTGGTGGCTTCTAAGCCCTTATCCTGTCTGTAATAGCTTAGTAATCCATATTTTAACTGCGTGGTTTGTCCTGGGTGTGCACTGGTCCTTTCCAGAGCCCAGAGGGTTGAGAACAGAAGCTGTGGTATTGGGCTCACTGGCGCACGCCAGTTGTGGGTGGCGCACGCAGTCCAGTGTATGCAGGCTTGTCCAGTGCATGCAGGCTTGCTCCTGTGTGTACCATTGCACGGTCAGCGTGTGCTAGTTTGTCTAAAACGTCCACAAAAGCTTGTTCTCAATCTATTATACTTGTTAGATCAAACATCAAACATCCATGAGCATCTTGCCATATTTTTGTACATAAATGCAAATGTGTTACAGTTTTAATCCCCATTAATTGTTCCCCCGCCCTAACTGGCTAAGAAAATGATCAAAAAAAGAGAGAATGCAAATGTTTTATAAAAATGCCTGAGTAGAGACCGATCTCCGGATTGGACGAGAGGGGGTGCCATAAAACCCTTCCC
This sequence comes from Rhododendron griersonianum, assembly GCA_018127125.1. Lineage (NCBI taxonomy): Eukaryota > Viridiplantae > Streptophyta > Magnoliopsida > Ericales > Ericaceae > Rhododendron > Rhododendron griersonianum. Next base: position 36,866,789 of record CM030788.1, on the reverse strand, counting down.
CTCTCGTAACCTGGCTCCCGAACCTCAGATTTCAAAGGTGACGACGGACCAATCTACAAGCCTTTTTCAAACTCAAACAAGTGCAATTCAAAACATTTTCAAAATCACGGTTTCTTGGGTGCTTTCCACAAAACCCGAGTGGCGACTCTCTGATCTGCGAAGCGTTTCGCCGCGCTTTCCGCGAGTAGGGCGCACCCGGAATTTTCTTGCACTAAAAATGCAGGGATTTTTGGGGCGTGTGCCCACACCAAGAAACTCCTTACTTCCTTCTCCGTCCTAGGTGGTGATATCTCCATGATAGCTTGTATCTTGGAAGGGTCTACCTCGATTCCTCTTTGAGTGATGAGGAATCCCAACATCTTTCCAGCTGTTACCCCAAAAGTGCATTTTTGAGGGTTAAGACGTAGTTTGTAATTCCTAATCCTCTCAAAGAACTTTTGGAGTGCTCCATGGTGTCCTTCCCTTTCCTTTGATTTGACTATCATATCGTCAACATACACCTCGACCTCTTTGTGCGTCATGTCGTGCAGCAGTGTTGTTGCCATCCTCTGGTAAGTGGCTCCAGCATTCTTCAACCCAAACGGCATCACTCGGTAGCAGTAAGTTCCCCAAGGCGTAGTGAAGGTGGTTTTCTCTCTATCCTCAGGAGACATAAGGATTTGATTGTACCCAGAAAATCCGTCCATGAAAGATAGCAATGCATGGCCTGCGGTGTTATCTACTAGCTCGTCTATGTGAGGTAATGGGAAGTCATCCTTTGGACTGGCCTTGTTGAGATCTCGAAAATCTACGCAGACCCTGATTCCTCCAGTTTTCTTTGGTACGGGAACGATGTTAGCTACCCATTATGGATATTCGGTGACTATGAGAAAACCGGCGTTGATTTGTTTAGTGACTTCTTCTTTTATCTTTAGGACCCAATCAGGGCGCATACGTCTCAGTTTCTGTTTAACTAGTTTTGCATCAGGATGAAGGGCAATTTTATACTGAACAATTTCAGGGTCTATTCCAGGCATGTCCTCGTAAGACCAGGCAAAAACATCTTTGTATTCTTTTAGCAAAAGGATTAGTTTTTCACTTTCTTGAGGGGATAGTGCGGTACCAATTTTAACCATTTTGGGCTCGTTTTCAGAGCCTATGTTTGCTGTGATTATTTCCTCAGAAAAAGGTTTAGCGTGCCTTTCTTCTTCTCTTTCGATGAATTCTAGAATTTCTTTTGGAATTTCTTCCTCAAAATTTGGTTTGTCGGAATCCACACAATTGATCATAGGCAAAGTGAAATACTCTAAATCTTCCTTCTCATTGCTAAGTTTATCAAAAGACATTTCAGAGTCGAACTCAAAGTAAATGCTATGCCTTGGTACTTTGAACAGGTTTTCCTCACTAGACTTAATAGTTTCAAAAGATGAAAAGCTTGACTCGGACTGAGTCGACTCGGAGTCGGAATCGGAATCAGAACTAAGATCAGAATTAGCGCTTTTCATTTGTATTTCAGAGTGTGTTCCACGATCCAGTTAGGGTAAGCCCCTTTTTCAGCATCCACAATCAGTTCAGAGTAGTCTTTTTCATCACCAAGGTTGATCACCAGCACTTCACTGTCACCTTGATTCGCACTTTCATCATTGTCACCCTGCAAGTCTTGGAGGGCCATTTGATTTGCTATTGCTGTTATTTCTTCCAATTGAGCTTCAATCTCGGGTTGTCGACTCGTCGTGTGCCAACAAAGCCCCACCAATTACCAAAGCTATCTGTGATGGGGTGGATCACCCTTATTTCATTGTTAGTGACCCCCTCATCAAAGAGTAGGTTTAGTGATATTTCGTCTAGTGGGTCATTGTCGACAGACTCTTCTTCCTTTGCCTCTTCAGTTTCGAGGTTGTTGACCTCGTCTATTGGCCAATAGTCGTCGGTAGGTGCATAGGGGTCATAAAAATAGATTGGAACCCTGCGAAGCCCTTCTTCTTCGATCAGGTCTTCTACTTCTTCCTCATAAACCGTTCCAGCGAACATGACATGGTTGTCATCAATGATAGCCACCATAGGCTTTGGTTGATTTACTGGAGTGATGTATTCGGAGGGGTTGAAGTCTTCAACAGCAAAGTGGAGCGGACCAGACAGCTTGGTGACAACTTGAAAGTGCGAATCAGACATGAACAGTGATGCAGTCATTTTTCCTGAAAAGGTTTTTGCTTTAGTTAGATTGATTAATCTTACCTACTGTTTATTTGACTTAGAGAGATTCCTAAGGTTTAACCTGCAAAAGAGAAACTTTACAACATACACATATACAATGGGTGTGAGGAAGAACTTGGAAGTAAAATGCAAGTAGGTTCCTGTCTTAGATTGACAAATTCTATGGCTTTCTAAAACATGCAAGGTTTTGGTAGTCTCAGGGTGCTCCGTTGTCAAAGGGCACCAATCCTCTCACCAGCCCATCATAGGCGGTGATTGGGTGATTTCCTTTTTGATATACCACAAGGTACGAGTGACTATGGAGTTTGCTGGAACCCCCAACATAGCCCGTGTCATGCCGGGATATCAGGTGAACTCAACGGGTTACCTGCTCGATGCATATGATAAATGAATTAGACAAGGCATGTATTAGTCTTATGTTGAACTTTTTGGTTATGGCTCTCATATCCCCAGCGGAGTCGCCAAAAACTGTAGACACCTCCCAGACGGGGCATCGCCATACAGATTGATCACGTTTGTTTGCTCGATTGGTTGCTTGCTTCGTAAACCAAAATCATGGACATTCCCATGGCTAGGAACATCGCCACATGATAGCGGTTATCATCAAAATAGAGTCGCCACCCAGTTTATTAAAACTGGGAAAATAGATAAAGATTCTGGATACGGGAGCCAAAAGTACAATAAGGGGAAGGTGTTAGGCACCCCTCTTTGCCCAGTCGTGAGACTGGCCCATAATCTTTCAACATAAGACATGTAGATGCTTTGTTTAATTCCAACACATAGTCTGTTCATTTATTCCTTTAAACAATAAGCAAAGTGAGCCAATGCGATAAGTAAGCATGCATTCAGAAAGCAGAGAAAGCAACAAAGCTGTTCCAGGAAATCGATTACTCGGCCGGTGAATGGATGTCACAGCCGAGTAATCACACTGGTTTTATATACCGGTCGAGGGATCGAAGCCCCGGTCGGTGTTCTTCCTCACACCAGACAGAAAGATTAATAGATGATCAAAACGCTACAGTTAGTAAGAAATACAGTAAATAAGACAAACCAGAGGCCGTTGGGCCTCACCACCTTGATCCCTCAGTGCTTGATTGCTTCGGATTGGATGTGATTTGACTGATTGCTTGATTGAAAACCCTAGGGTTAGGTTTTGAACTTCGGGGTTTGATCGCCGGATTGACGGCTGCCTTCGGGAGGTTAGGGCTTTTGAGGAGTGGGTTTGAGAGAGTATTTGTGCAGAGTTTTGAGGCTTGAGAGAGTGTGTACTCTAATGAATTTTGTGTGTATATTTTCAGAGTCCAAAGGCCCTTTATATAGGCAATTGGTGACTCACTCCGGCCAATCAAATGGCACGATTGCAATTGCAATGCACCTCTAACTCTACGTCGCAATCTCTGAGCGTAGCCCGAACGCATCGGGAAGGTAGTGTAGTTGGATCAAACGTCTGACAGAACACGTTCCAGAGTCTGGAAAAAGGTCGATCTGGCGGCCGAGTAAAGGATATCACGGCCGAGGAATGGATGTCTCGGCCGAAGGATAGATCTTGCGGCCGAGGGATTGATCTCTCAGGGAGATTTTGCTAGCAACAGGTTGCTCGGGTGAGGAAATGATGTTAGGGCCGTGGGATCGATGTCACGGCCGACAGATGGATTCTCCTAGGCTTCTGTATTTCTGTCTGAAAGGCTGTATGGCTCTGAATTGGGTCCTCTAAGTGGCTCAAAGTTCTTACCGAAAGTCCTAAGGTTATCAAGGAGGCAATCAGCAATCACTGCATCCATTTCATCATCGGGATGGTCCCAAGGTGGGACTTGAAATAATCGTTAGGCCAAATTGGGGTGTCTACACATATGTTGAGCCATTTCTTCTATAGAAAAGCATGCTATTTTCTGTTTTACACTAAAAGTTGGGGGTCAACATTTTGATTGGATTGAGATCTCAAATTTCTGCTAATGCCATTGTTTCCAAATGGGGGGGGTGTACTTGCTTATTTTCATTCAATAAATTAAAGTAAAGAAAAGGTAAAAGAAAGATTTAAAATGTAGTCTTTACTTAAAGGTTTAAAATGTAGTCTTTATTTAAGTTTAGGGAATGAAAATAAGATGTTGTGAAATTTGTTGGGTGCTATGGAAGCTGCTGGGAGCTGTGGAGCTGTGGAGCTGAAGTTTTGGCTATTTGAAGGCGATATCGATACACCATTTTGGTGCATCAATACCAGTTTGCAAGTAGATTCTAGTGGGCTTAAAGCCATTGGGTATTGATATAGAGTTATGTGTATCGATACCGAGAAGCTATGGCGGCCAAGACGAATTGTTCAAAGCTGTTCGGTATCGATACAAGAAACCCTTTTATCGGTACCGAGGTGTTTCGTGGCAGATTTTTAGGACATTTTTTAGATATTTCGTGGGCGAATGTGGGCTTGTATAAATACCCCATTATGTCACAAGTAGGGCATAGAATAGAGTAGGTAGGTAAACAACACTTTTTTAGATCTAGAATAGGATTTCATTTCTTGTTTCTTACTCTTGCTATTGTTCTTGCTTTGTTCTTCATTTTCCTAGTTAAATTTGCACTTTTCTTCCTTAGATAATTGTAATTAGTTATTTTACCCTTCATTAAAGTTGTAGCTACGCTTTTGATCTATCTAAATCTCTAGTCTATTTTGAATTCCGTTGTGTTTTCAATAATTAGCTTTGTTAATTCAATCTCTAGTATGAGTGAGTAGTTCTTTAGACTTGGTCATGGGGTGATTAGTACCTCATGGCTCAGGTTAATCTTGCTTTTCTCATCATAAAGTTTCAATCTTTGGTTCAGAAATCGAGTTAGTTCGGGTTCGCTTGTCAAACTGCTAAGGTGTTAATCTCCTTGATCATGTGTAGGCAAGAGCGTGCTACTTGCCACACATGATGTGTAACAACTCCGATTTTTACTAAATAAAAATTTCGTTGTTAATTCGAAAAGTCTTTAACTCTTCTTGAATGATTATTCAACTTGAGATATTCTTAGTAATCCGTCACGATTAGATTCGTCAATAAGATCATTTTCTAAAGACAAGTGAGTTAGACCTTCCTCCTATTTGTCAAGCGTAAGCCTAGGTCATATTCTTGACTTGAAATCCTACTTAGCAAGCCTAGTTAGCTTTTAACCTAATCCTTGGAGATAATCTAATTTAATCATTGACCTTCCTCGAACCATTTGAACCTTTTGACCTTTTTGAACCCTTTGACCAAAAAGTCAACCGTTGACCTTTGTCCATTGGTCCATAGTTGTTAGTAGAATTATTATCCATTGGTTAATAGGATTAGTACTATTATATTATAGTTAATTCATTGTCTAGAATCCCATGGGATTCTCCCATTAAAGAATTGGAAGAGTATCTAATATAAAATTGAGTTCTAGGATTCCCTGAGTACAAATATTGTATTATAAGGAGACATGTGTCAAATCGGAGCTTTATAATATAAAATTTTGACTAGATATCTACCCAGATTCTCTAGTACTTACCTGAATATTATAATAGGGTACCAGTTCAACCACCCCAATATAATATAGAGGTAGAAAACATGTGTCCAATTCATTATTTAACTAGGAAAATCTTATTCTTTCAAAAACTCTTTAGTTTATTAATAACCTTGTACTTCCAAAATCTAATTGATGATATGTATCTATATTAATATAATTATGTAGTACAAGGGAGAGAGAGGGAGAGAGAGAGAGAGAGAATTCGGGAGAGGGAGAGAGAGAGAGAGAGAGAGAGAGAGAGATAGCCGAGAGAGATGGGAGAGATAGGAGAGAGAAAACCAAGATATGTTGTACTCTTGATCAATCTTTGAAGTCTAGCCAAGTACCTAGGACTCATTAGTTTAATTACCAACATGTGCCTAATCCATTAAAGTATTAAGATAGGTATATGTCACCCTATAATCCTAGGTTATATTTAATGAGCAAACATGTGCCAATTGACATAGTTTATTAGGATATCTTGACCTAGAAATCTAGGAAATCATCAAGGTACTAGAGTCCTTGTATTCTTTCACCTATATAAGTATATATAAGTACAAGGGAAGGAGAAAGAGAGAGAGAGAGAGAGAGAGATAGAGGACAGCCGAGAGAGGGAGAGAGAGAGGAGGCCGAGAGGGAGAGAGATAGGAGGGAGAGAGAGAGAGAGCAAGATATGGTGTACTTCCTTGTTCTTTCTTCTATCAAATCCTAGATATATCTAGACATAAGTACATGTGCTAAATGAAAGAAGAAGATAGGATGATGTGAGATAGATTTAGGGTACTAGATTTGCCTTACAAAATCTCTTACAACTTACCGTCCAAATCCTTACTCTTTCTAAATCTTTGTCCTTATAACCATATATATATGTGTGTACTTTGTACCGAGAGAGAGAGAGAGAGAGAGAATGAGAGAGAGGCCGAGAGAGAGATGGAGGGAGAGAGAGAGAGATGGCCGGATGGAGGGAGAGAGGGAGAGAGGGAGAGTGTGATGTGTGCTAGTGTACCATCCTAATCTAGCCCAATCTTGGCCAATCTTCCTACATCACCTTGTACCACCAAAATCTAGGGGTTTTCTTGCACATGTCTAAACTAGGACAAACAATCTAGTATTCTAACTCTTTAAGGTACTAGACAAGACAAAAAAACCCCATAGAATAACTTAGATTTTGTCCTAAAATGGAAATAAAGAAAGGGGAAGATCTTGGTAGCCTTTCATAGCCTAGGATATGACAAGATATGGAAGAAATCCATTAGATATGGAGAGAGAGAGAGATGGCCGGCCAATGTGGGAGGAGAGGGAGCCAACTTTTGCCTATAAATAGCAAGCATTTCTCACCATTTGAACTCACACCTTTCATTGCTCCAACTTCTCTCTAGAAAGCATTGTATTCTTGCTTGTTCTTAGCTTGTTCTTGAGTGTTCTTCCTTTTTCTTGAGGTTCTTCATAAGTTCTTCAAGAAACTCATCCTAAGCCACCACTAAACCGCCGCTCGACCACCCTTTCGATCCAAAAAGTCAAGTAGTGTTAGTCAAGATTTAGTTTCGAGAGAAACCATTCTCTTTCAAAGCTAACGGAAGCCATTCCTAGACATTACTCCGTCCAATTGTTGACGTACCATCTTACTCCGTAGTCGTCACTACCACCAAGAAGAACGGTAGGATTCTTTGTCCCCGTTATTCCTAAGTATACATAGATTTTGTCCTTGTTTACTATTCCTAAGAATATGTAGATAGATTTTACTCTAAGTGTAGCATATCGTATGCATAACTCGAATTGATTAAAGTAAAGATAATGCCATCCGCCATGAAGAAACTCCAGCTCTAAAGAGACCCATTGACTGAAAGAGTGAGAGCTTATCTCTCTAACCCAGAGAGAGAAAGCTCCCTCCGGCTGGCCATTTCTGTGCCGGTCATCCCCATTTCCGGCAAGGAACATCCCACAAAGGACGATAAGGGATCAACCCTCCTTAGGGACTGCTCTACTCCATCGCCTCCAACCGGCTAACTACATCTCCGGAGCAGCAGCAGTAACTCGGCTGGACGGAAAACCTGGGTCCGGCCATCTACCGCCTCTGGTCCGCTCAACAGCCGTCGGCCAGTCACAGCTGGCCTCCTCTGGTTGGTGAGAGTCACCGACTGGATGACCCAGCTGTTGAGCAAATGGGGCTGCCGCCGTTGTCACGCCTCAGCACCCACAGGGTCAGTCGTCTTCTCAGTGACGGCGACCATCGACAGCGGCCATCGACAGTGGTTTTGCCGGTCATGATAGCTAAGGCAGAGGGCATAGATCTCGGGTTCAAATCAGGCCGAGTGGGTTCTTGAATTCGCAGATCTCAAAGTCATAGCTCGGGCTACATCAACCAAAGCCCGACGGAGGTATCCCAATTCGCAGCCTCGATCTGGTTTACCGGCAGCGAGGCTGTAATCAGACCAATCAAAGCTGTAATCAAGCTTTACAAATCTCATCTAAGGGGCATCCATTTTGGATCAAACCTTATTCTTCCTCATAAACCAGACGGAGGTATCCCAGTTCGTGGGTCATTTCACGGCAAAAGGAGTCACTGGAACTCTTATCCCAGTTCCGACGTTCAGCTTAGCAGCCATTATTTCCACCGCAGCACGGCGGAGGTCAGTTGCTTGTCGGAAATAGATGGTGTGCTGGTCAGAGGTAAATCACGGCTCTCTAATCAGTGATTAGGAGGTATTGGACTTAATCGTATTTGAACACTAATTGGGTGTGGTTTTTGCAAACCTGTGAACTAATTAGATGTTCCATATTGAGCAACCCAATGGGCAATCACTGTTTGGACTGAGTTTGGGTTCATTTGTTGGATCCTGTTAAGCCTGGGTGCGTGATTTTTTTTGTTCGGGCTCTTTGTTGAGCCCCATTATATTGTGTTGCTAGACTTATGGGCCAGTTTACTGTTAGTCTCTGCGATCCCCGATAGGCGGTCATCTGTTGGACTGAAATCGGGGGTCGGGCTCTTGGTCGAGCCTTTTATATCCCTAGATCCTGTGCTTTTTAGCCCTGAGGTTGTGCGTAGTATTCTTGTGGTCGTGGCTATCGTTGATTAGATTAGAATCTGTTCTGATTGAAAAGGGTAGTTCGCAGTAGCAGCAGCTGTGAGTGCCACTGATTAGATTGGTGGATGGATTCTGATTGAGCGAGGTAGCTGCCGGAGTTGTCATTGATTAGATTGGTGGTTGTTCACTGATCGAAAAGGGTAGATTCGCAGTCTGTTACTGATTAGATTGGTGGCTTGCACTGATCGAAAGGAGCAGCTTGGTCCACTTGAGGTTTGAGTGGCCACTTCTTGTGGATCCTCTTTCTGTTCCGCTTATAGTCGTTAGCGAGCCTAGGGGATTTGGGCGAGGTTGTAGTAGTCTGGATGGAATGGGCGTGGTGTGCAGGGTACTTAGCAGGGTAGCCTTGTCAGATGCCGACATCTCCACATGTAGCTTGGCCTGAATTGCATTCCACACTTCTGTTGAGTGGGTATTATACTAGCTTTGGGGTTGATGGAAGTACTAGGTTCTTGGTTTTCTTAACCCAGCCTTGGAGGAGGAGGAGACCGGGTAGTTGGTTTCAGTAGGCAGTTTTGGCGAGACTTAGGCTTGGATGAGGGACTATTAGGCCGGAAGGATTGGGCGTGGTGAGCAGGGTTCTTAGCAGGGGGCCTTGTCGGATGCCGTCAACTCTGGTTCGAACCTCTTGATGCCTTGTTCCTCTGTAGTAGCCGTTCAGACTGCCTAGAAGCCATATTGCTTTGTAGCTGCTCTCCTCAGCGTTGGTTATCATGTGGTCATTGTTGGCCATGACTATCTACTTTATTTGCTTTATTTCCTAACCTGGCGGGTTGTGCCAGATAGTAGTTCAATTTCATGTATCTCAGTACACATGGCATTTTGTTATGTTTTTACTTTATCTTACTCTCCATGCGGGTTGTGCATGGTTTACCGCACTTTTGACATTCTTGTTTTTTTACCTTTCTGTTCCTCCTGGGGTATGCCCCTTGTAGGCTGTACATTCGCTTAACCTTTTTTAATTTCAAGCTAAGTCACCCCAAAAAAAAAAAGATAATGGCATGATCACATAGATTTTCTAATCGACACCTCTTATGAAAACATAGAATCTCCATCTACACTATTCTGATATATGCATTGCAATTCAATAAACATATGCTGTTTTGAACATCTTGAAAGAAAGAATGAACTTTGAAGGATTACGTTCGTGGCTTAACTTTAAGTAATTGTACTTTGACCGTTTAGATAGTATTAGACTTGTTATGTGCTTACTTGCATTACTTGTGGTTGTTGAAAATAAGGCATAAGTGATTATCACTCCAAAGGCGTCCGTACATGTGACGTTATGCTTTACGAATAATTGAGCATGCTGAATAATATAGAGTTGGATGATCTTGCTAGTTTAGTTTCAAGATTACTATGAAAGTCTTACCGCGAAGTCTATGCATGAGAACGTGACACGAAAACCGAGAACGATAGAAATATGACACCTAGGGTGAGTAAAGGCATGGCCTTGGTAAAATATTTTTGAAACTACATAATGACCATTTTGGGAGTCATTATGTGAGTAGTGTGTGTGTGCCAATGGGAACCCGGGACGGCGGAACCATTGTGAGGATACTCGAGAACCCGAAACGGCGGAATCGAGGTTGGGTGTGTTCCAATGGAAATCCGTGGTAGCGGAACCATTGTGAGGCTGTGTGTGTTTCAAAAACCTCAATGTGGCCGGACTTGCCCATTGTGTGGCGTGCGTGTGTTAAAGATGTGATTTTTCGAAATGAAATTTGGAAGTGTTAATGAAGTGGAAAAATGATGACACGGTCTACGATGAGTCGCGTAGGAGAGACACGAAAAGGCATGACACCAACGTTAGAAAGGTAGCGAATGCGGATGTGTTATTGCTTAATTACTTCAATGAATGAGCATGTGTAATTGTCTATGTGACTTTCTGTTATAAGTAAGGATTAGTGGGTACGGTTTATCCTATTGAGCTTTGTAAGCTCACGGTGTTGCCTTCGGTGACCCTGGCATATTATATTGGTGGCGACACTGGTATAATGTGTCAGACCTTATAGACGAACAGGGTGAGATGTACACTGTGGAGGCTTTCGGAGCCGAAGAGCTGGCTAGGATGGAAGAGCAGGCGGAGCTGTAGTTAGGAACCTTAGTTCCCTTCCCTTTCGAATAAAATGTACTCCTTGTGAGATTAACAATGTAATAATGAGCCAGACTCTGTTTGTTTTATTAATAAAATGATTAATTAACGTACCCGAAAATGGGGGCGTTACATGATGCTTGGAGCTATGTCGCTCGAGGCGTTTGCCAAATGAATTCTAGAGCTCGCTCGGTGTCCGAAGCACATTTCTAGTCTAAAATGGTTTTCAATGCAAAATTCTCCGGGTTGAGAACCTTAGTTGTGTATCTCAAACCAAGTAATATTATGAGAAAAGTGGATTGAATTGAGTCGTGGGTGTTAGGATCTCCTAGACATAGCCTTCCATTTTTAGATTAGTTACATCTTCGTTCAATTTAACCGTTTATTTTCCACCATTCGAAGTAAAACAAAGTTGGCCATCTAAACGCCGAAAACCTTGCTTACATCTACAAATCCATCCAAGCCGTAACAAATATTCCCTTGGGTACAGTACTCGGTCTTCCGGATTATTATGCTTATCTTGACGTATAAACCCTACGCTTGGGGTGTTATTCTATTATATCGGAGACGACGAAGCATTTTTGGCGCCGTTGCCAGGAATTATCTTATTATGGCTTTCTTGGAGGTTCGACACACTGCTGTAAGTATTCAGCTCTACTTTAGGTATAGTAGTTTATGTTTGGTAGCTCATATTTAGTTTAGTGGATACCTCTAACCGATCTTCATATCATAACTTTTGGTGTAATGAAGCTAAGCTAAATATCGAGTTTGTCTTTACTTGTTTTAGTTTGCTTTAGTTGATTGCTTTGCGCTTAGTTGATGTAGTGGCATAACCCCTCGCAATCTTGTTGGAAGAGGTGGTGGCATAGCCCCTCTAGCCTGTTTACTTTTACTAGCAAGGGGTACTATGGCATATTTTGCAAGGTGCTATGGAGGGTATGCAAAGCAATTTGATTGTTCAATGTTACTTCCTATATTTTATGGCTTGGCCTTGGAAAATCCATTTTCTCATGTTGATGACCTTGAGAAAGTTTTTGCTAGCGATGAAAGGGCTATTTTACAAGTATTCTCAGCGTCTTTGCGTGATAGTGCTCAAGATTGGTTTTATTCTTTGAGTCCAAGATCTACATGGCAAGAGATTACAAAACAATTTTTCAAAACTTTCACTCCCTCATATGAAACTCATATGCTTACAAGAACTATCTCATTTCTATCAACAAGATGATTAGTCTTTTTCGCAGTATTGGGAGCAATTTAAATATTTTGTATTCTCTTGGTCGAGTTTTAATTATGAGCTTGGTAGTCTTCTAGCTATCTTTTGCCATGGTTTAAATCCTAAGACATGTCAAGTTGATTTTATGTCCAATGATGAATTCCTGGATAAAAACGCTGAAGAGGGTTGAGATTACCTTGATGAATTAGCCCAAAAGCTCCAATTTTGTGAGTTGACTGAAAGTTTTGAGGATTCCAACTCGGATGCCCTAAAAGAGGAAATTAAGCTGCATATCTTTGTTGAAACTGCTAGTTTAGATTGTGACAACTCCTCAGAGTCTGCACGGAGTGATGAGCCTATTGATGAAACTAAGGTCCAAAGTTCTCCTCTTGTGGATCCCCCTCTATGTGATGATCCGGGGGAGAAATGCCTCACCGTTAAAGTTGTCTCTTCCGATCTCCCGTATCTTGATCCTTCCCTGGAGGAATTACTCCTTGCTCACGAGATGAACATGCTTGACACATCAGGCGTCTACTATGAAGATGCGTTGGAAAAACCTCTCACCGCTAAGTAAATGGATGCAAAAGTGGATTACTTGTATTCGTTTTTGGCTAAACAAGATGCTTATAGACCAATCTTTGAAGAGTTGGAGCCCATGAAAGGTACAATTGTCCCTTAGAGTTCTCCGTACCTTGATCTTCTCACTGCTAAGGAAATGGATGGTGAGGTAGATTCCTTACACTCTTTGTTAGAAAAACAAGATGCATGTGGGCCTAATCTTGAGAAGTTACCAATCCTAGAACTAATTGATTTTCTTGGTGTTGACGATTTTCTTGTGGTTTATCATCCTTATATTGTAGATTTTGTCAACAAATTGAAAATTGATTTTGTTTAAGCTATGCACTTGGTGGAACTTAAGTTTTTAAAACGAATTCGGCAATTGCTTTACTCAAAGTATCTTATCTTATGGCATGGCCGAGTTCAATTCTTGACAAAGAGTGTAGCATGGGGTGCTATGTTCATTATATTAGCTCTTAATGCAATGATAATTATTCGAAACCATCGTGTGGCTGAACATACTCTCTCTCTCTCTCTCTCTCTCTCTCTCTCTCTCTCTCTCTCTCTCTCTCTCTCTCTCTCTTTTCTTTTTCTCTCTTGATGGTCTAGTATAGCCACCCGTTTCTTACCCCACCGGTGGCGAATGGGAAGAAAGTATGACTCGTTTTGATCGCGTGATGATCGGGTGGAGTCTTTTATTTGTTTCATTTGTAGTTTTGTTTCCTTTATGTTATGTCTTTTAATTTCCGTTTGGTTTGAAGCCGGATAACACGAGCCGATGGTTCTGATGTCATTTGTCTTGTGGAAGGTCGTTATTTCTTAAGTCTTCTGTAGGGTTTTAACATACTACCACACCAACCTTGGTGGTTTGGGCCTAAAGTCAGGAGGGTGAGTGAGGTGTTCAAGAGCCCTAAGCATGGGTGCGGCTAAGTGTCGCGGTTGTTAGTCCGATAAAGCCTTGGCCATGACCCTGTGTGACTAGCTATGGTTCTAGATGAGAGAACCGAAGGAGTGAGCCTTGGAAGCATCAAATTGGGCTAGAGCGAGACATTGGCATCAAAGCTTCCAACTTGGTCAAGGTATTGAGCGGTTGACATTCCCCTTGGAGGTACAATAGCTAGTTTTTTCCTTTCTTTACTTCTTCTGTTCTTCATGCTATGAGGGCATATGTAGCGACTCGTAAAATTTTTGTATTTTCTTTAGTCGTTTAAATAAATGGAAGATCGTATTTTGACTAGGTTATATGTTTATTAATGTGGGAGTACAGATTTACGTCTACCGTTGTGTATCGTACATTCGGAGAATAGTAAATTTTGAGTTTCGGTGTTAAAATGATGTTTGGAAGTGTTGGTAGCGATCGGGGTTTGATTTGATGAACGCTGGCAAAAATTTTCAAATCTGTCCACGATGTACCTATACCGTGGTTTACCAGTACCGGTACATCAGGCAAAAATTTCTGATTTTTCAGCACGCGATTCAAACACTATAAATAGACCTCTTATGTTATTTTCTCACTCCAAGGCCACGAACCAAGCCCTAAAATCGCCCCTCTACCTTCTCTCTTCAATCTCCTTTTATTTTGGGTAAAATAGCTTGAAATAAAAAGGAGGCTAACCGAATATACAGCCTACAAGGGGCATACCCCAGGAGGAAAGAAAAGAAGAAGAAAACAAGAGTAAGAAAATTGACAACGCCAAATGGCTACAAGACTAGAAAGAAAATAATAAACGATGTTTCCAACCCATCTAGAAAGAGGGGAAGAAAACAACGCCACTTGACAGCAACAAAATAGGATACAGGCCTATACCGAACTAAATTACATTGAAAAACTTGCAAGGGAGCTTTCAGGGCCTTTTTATCTAGCCATATGAACAACAGTTGAAATGTGCCTATTGCACATTGGCTGGAACTGGAACTACTTCAAATCAGTCGCAGGTAAAGAGCAATAGGACAGCAGAACTGGAAGCAGCAGCCACAACAGGCAGCCACAAACTGGACAGCAACAAGCCAGAAAGCAGCAGACGGTAAATGCAGTTTCTGGACTGAATCCAACACAATTACAGCTCAAATACTGGACTGTACTTTCTGAACAACAACCAAAAGGGATACAGCAGAGAACATAACAGAACAGTAGCAGAAATGTAGCTAGTGACTATACAGAGGACGTCCCCCTCTGCGAAGGGAGATCCCAACGACAGCCCCTATTGGTTAGGCAAAACAAAATAAAGAATAGCAGCTTTGATAGGACCAACTAGACAGCAAACAGCTTTGATAGCCTCACACCTGCTGAACTGAACACAAGCTCCAGCAAAATAGTAACTAAATAGTAGCAAAACAGCCACTACACAAGCAGCAGCAGCCACGAGATGAACCAATTTAGCAGAACTTGGGCAGCCTTAGAAGAACCCAATCTGGACGGCTCCCAAAGCAGGATCAGAACATGCAAGCTAGGGACGGCCCAAACAGCAGCAGAAACTGTCCAAAGCAGTCATAACAGGATGGAAGACAGCAGCAGAATGATCCAAAAGTAACCAAAACTACAGCCAAATATAGTAACAGCAGTTAACAGCAGCAAAACATTGGACATGCTCATTTGGACCCATAGGACAGCAGAAGCAACCGCAGCAGCAACCGTAGCAGAAGCAAAACAGAACAGAATAGCAGCAGAATAGCAGCAAAAACTGTAGCAGGAAAACAGCAAAACTAGCAGAACTAGCAGACAATGACTGAAAGCAAAAGCTAGGGACATGCCCCCTAGAAAGGCATCAACATTCCCAAGGACAACCCCCCAAGGATAGGTTAAAATGTGTACTATAAAACCATATGATAGATGCTCAAAACCGTAGCAAGCAGTCCAACTGAAGCAACACAAAAGAGCAGCAGTAGTTTAAAGCCATAACAGAGATGGATGTTCCAATCAGAAGCATAGCAGCCACAAATAGCATAGCCTGCTCTCAACAGAGACAGAGCAAACAAAGCCAAACGTAGTGAAACAACACACCAGCAGTAGCTACCAGGTAAGCAGCAGTAATAGTAGCAGAAAGTGTCAAATGTAACATCAGTAAAACTGAAAATTAACGCAGCTACAGAATTGCCCAATAATCAATAGAGTAGTAGCATTACTCGCACAATCAATCAATGTCCTTGGTAAGTATAGTGCTCACACCTCTACTCCCTCGGAAACTCACAACTCCCACTCTCTTTTTCAATACCAAGAACAAGGGGTCCCTCTTCTCCCTCCACTGAACCTCACAAGATTACCCCGCTAGTTATTATCTCCTCTCACAAGGAATGATGGGGATTTAGCACTCAACTCACATGGATTGCACACAATATGGAAAGAGCACACACGTGCTTTGAATACCCAAATAAATCCCTAAGGAGTAAGGTAACTACTTGGGTACTTAGCAGTAATATGAGAACATCATATGTGACTCCATCCTTGTGAAATAAGAACCATAGTGGAATGACACTCATGTGGAGACTCATAACATCAAGGGATATAGCTTTGAGGCTGCACCCCTTGACCAGTGACCTGCAAATGTGATAACATGAGTAGAATCCACTTTTCTTTCTAAAAAATTAATCATGAATGTTCCACAAAGAGAGTAAAAGTGAGGTCCTTTGAACTTGGATAAGGATAGCAACCTACACCTAACATTATTTGAAATTTTGTTAGCAATCACTCCAGGGGGGCAGCTAATATTCTGAAATTTTCTATAATTCCTCTCGATCCATAACTGATGCACATAGACTGTGAAAACCAGTTTCGCAATAGTGATGGCCAAGGATTTACCCTGCAAAGTGGACAACCTAGTCACCCACTGTTGCCAGGATGTCAGACCTGCCATATGAGGGGTCTTAGGAGACAGGATTCCCCTAATCTGTACAGCCATGGGGCAATCAAAGAACAGGTGATCACGGGATTCTACACCCAAACACAAACTACATATGGATGAGGATTTCATGCCAAACAAAACTAATCTATCCTCTGTAGATAACCTATTAAGAATGGCCAACCAATAAATCACACTACACCTAGGAACATGACCAGAAAACCAAATCACTTTACACCATGTGATGGCAGGAAAGTGTGTCCTCAAGTTTTCCCATAGGGATGAGACGGTGAATTTACCAGATGCAGTGAGAGTCCAAATACATCTATCCTCAATGGAGTCATTGATGGGGACAGCTTGTAGTTCAGATCTCACATCATTGAGGTCAAGGGATTGGGTTATTGGGAAGGCCCATTGGTTGTTCGTAATGATATCCTTCACAGTGGCATCCTTGAGTAGCCCTGAATCGTAGACAATTCTAGGCCCAAACTTTGGCAGAAGGGGGCCAAGAGGATGCCAATTGTCAAACCACAAAGAGGTTAACTGGCCATCCCCAATTTTATACTTTATGTGGGGTTGAATGAGTGGTCTAAGGTTAAGGATTTTCCTCCAAACCCATGAGGGGTTACTCGGTGTTTTAACACTCCAAAAACTTTTACCCTTAAGTAAGTAAGACTTAACCCATTGGCACCACATAGATTGCTCCCCACCAGAGACAAGGAACCAAATGTGCTTGGCAACAGCTGCCTTGTTTCAAATCTCCATAGATTTAAAGCCCAAACCACCTTCTTTAACAGGGGAGCAAAGATGTTCCCACGAAACTTTTGCACCTGTCTTCTTAAGGTCAGAACCTGACCAAAAAAAAGCTCTAAGGATGGATTCAACCTCTTTAATTACCCTTTTAGGGATAATAAAGAGAGATGACCAGTAAGTTTGCATTGAAAACAGAACTGATTTTATTAATTGAATTCTACCAGCATAAGACAAATACCTATGTGTCCATGATTTAGTCTTGGCTAAAATCCTGTCAACCATGACTTTACAGTCAGTGTGCTTGAGTTTGGTAGACAGAAGAGGTACCCCCAGGTACCTTACTGGCAATGACCCCTCCTGGAAACCTAGAATATTCAAAATGGATGTTTTTGTGGAAGGATTGACACCAGAGAGGAAAATGTTACTTTTGGTAGGACTAGGAGAGAGTCCAGATAATCTCTCAAATTCAACCAGAGAGTCTTTAATGTGAGTTATGGATCTCACCTCACCTTTGCAGAAGATCATAAGATCATCTGCAAAGCAAAGATTGACGAGTTTGGTGGAGCCGCATTTCCAATGGAACTTAGAGTCAGGGAGGAGAGACTTTTCCTTAAGGATACAAGTCAAGA
The DNA here is from genome assembly GCA_018127125.1 of Rhododendron griersonianum. NCBI lineage: Eukaryota > Viridiplantae > Streptophyta > Magnoliopsida > Ericales > Ericaceae > Rhododendron > Rhododendron griersonianum. The sequence goes on along the minus strand of CM030788.1, from coordinate 36,848,925 downwards.
CTTCCATGACAATCACAAACAAGTAAGAAGACAGGGGATCACCTTGTCGTAAACCTTTCTGCCCAAGAATGTATCCTATTGCCTCCCCATTAAAGCACAAAGAATAATTAGCTGTGGAGACACAAGCTTTCAACCACTGGATCATTTTAGGGTGGAAATTCATGGATGCAAGGACATCCCAAAGAAAATCCCATCTGACATTGTCATATGCCTTCATAATATCCACCTTCATGGCACACTTAGGGGATGCGGAATGTTTATGGTAACCCCTCATTAATTCCTGAGTAAGGAAGATGTTATCAGCTATCCGCCTGCCTTGGACAAATCCAGATTGGGCAGGATCAATAAGGGATGGAAGGACAGGCTTGACTTTGTTAGCTAGGATTTTAGCTATACATTTATAGACCACATTACAACATGAGATAGGCCTGTAGTCCCCTACCTTAGAAGGATTGGGGACTTTAGGAACCAGAGCAACTAATGTAGCATTAGCTCTCTTCAATAACTGGCCAGATCTAAAGAAAAGCTTAACAGCTGAGGTCACCTCATGGCCTATCACTGGCCAAGCTTTGTGAAAAAAAGCAGCATTGTAACCATCTGGACCAGGTGCTTTTTGAGGATTAAGAGACCAGAAAGTGTCCTTTATCTCTTTGTCAGTTACTTCCATCACCATTTCCAAACTTTGGGATGGGGAAAGTTTTCTTGTGATGAGTTGTTGCACTCTAGAGGATCCAGAGTAAGTACTCAGATGTTTGGTGCCCAACAAGTTGGTGTAGTGATTGATGAAAGTGTTCTTAACCAACTCAATGTTCTGGGTGACAGATCCATCTTCTTCTTCTTTTTTTTGGTAAAATAGCTTGAAATAAAAAGAGGCTAATCGAATATACAGCCTACAAGGGGCATACCCCAGAAGGAAAGAAAAGGAAGAAACACAATGACAGATCCATCTTCCAAAACCAAGCTAGAAATTATGTTCCTATTTCTAGAATTGCTAATGGTTTTGAAGAAGAATGAGGAACAATGATCCCCTAACTTTAACCACTGAATACGTGACTTTTGTTTGGCAAAACTTTCTTCTGCCCTAGCATAAACCAGGCACTACTTACACAGTTCCTTTTCAGTGGCTTGTTTAAAGGGATCACTGGGATTAGAGCCAAGCTCTCTTTGGATGGCTTCCAATTGCTGTTTGTAGGAGGCCACCCTGGTAGACAGTTCACTGAACTCATTAGTGTTCAGGTGTTTAAGGTCCTCCTGCAAGTGCTTAAGTTTCTCACAGACACAAAACATTGGATTACCAATGATAACCCTTCTCCAAACACGCTGAACAGTTTCAAGGAATTTAGGGTGTTCAGCTAAAAAGTTGAAGAACCTGAACGGCCTTTTCCTTGGAGGTAAGCAAGCTGTCAGGTACACAACAGCAGGGGAGTGATCGGACACTCCAGGGCTGAGAATATGAGCATTGGACCAACAGAAGTCCTTGATCCAACCTTCATTGACTAGAACCCTATCAATCTTGGTGCTGATGTGGGCATCTCCTAGTTGCTTATTAGACCAAGTGTATTGGCAACCAGAGTATCTAAGGTCAACTAATTCAATTGAATGCAGGCAAGAATTAAACTCCTCCATCCAGGGCAACCAGGTTCTATCCCCACCTACTTTTTCCATGGGAGACTTTAAGGCATTGAAATCACCTAGAACTACCCAAAGTGTAGCAACACAGAACTGCTGTAAAGCTGCCCAAAGTTGTTGCCTATCAAGATAACAAGTAGCTCCATAGACAAAGGCGGCAACAAAAGAGTATTGGCCAGCACAAGATTGCACTTTACAATGGATAAACTGACTGGATTGATGAAGCATTTGCACATTAAACACTAAAGGGTTCCAACAAATTAGAATTCTCCCCATTGGAGAGCTGGAATGATTGCTAACAAAATTCCATTGAGGGAGCATAGTGTTGACAATTTTAGAAACTTTGGGTCCTTTTTTTTTTTTTGGGTAAAATAGCATGAAATAGAAAAAAGGGTAACCGGATATACAGCCTACAAGGGGCATACCCCAGGAGGAAAAGAAAAAAGAAAACAAAAAAGATAAAGAAAATTGATAATGCCAAATGGCTACAAGGCATTGATGAGAAGCTATGTTTCCAATCCATCTAGTAAGAGGGAAAGGAAACACAGCCAATTGATAACAACAAAAACTATGCCCAAGGCATCTAGAAGTGCATCTTTTATTTTATGTTCAATGAATCCTATTAAGGATAATTTCTTATTAATAACCCAATTTTTTGCCTCCCTCTGCTTGAGAGGGTCATTAAGACCCCTCAAGTTCCAAAATCCAAAATGTATAGGTGAGCAATCCATTAAAGAAAACTAAGTATAACCACAAAGTTTCAAATCAGTATGAATGGGAGTGGAATGCAATAACACTGATAAACTATATGTGGACAAAAAAACACAAGGACAGAAAGTTACTTCCCTGATCTGTGGAAAGAGCCCCAGCTCTTCTGCTTCCCTTTCTGCCCTGCTTTGGAAGAGCCCCCCCTTCTGTAGCTTGATGTCAGGAACACCAGGATCAGGAGGTTCTTGAATTCTTAGTTTTGCAGCTAATTTGGCAGCTTTCTTAGCTGTTGATCTGGTTGGAGCTGCAGGACTAGGAATAACCTCCTGACTGAAGGAGACTGATCCCTTATTATTGCTAATCTGCTCCTGTGAACCATTGTGAATGCTGACTGCTTGTTCAGGGGTTTCTTGTTGCTCAATAGGTATAGTAGGGCTAGGGTTGCTGGTGGGGATAAAAGGAGAGGGAGTTTCATTTTGAGGCTGGATCAAGGTTACCCGAGAGCTGCTCACAATACCTTTAAGTACCTTTTCCAACTCATCCTCTGAATCAGTAAGCACCTCTACTTGGGGGGAGTTTGTAGCATGCTTGGTAGAGGTAGGTGAGGTAGGGTGAGTCCTTGTCTTACCATTACCAACTATGTTCCATTCCTGAATGGGCTGACAGGTTGATGGGGGTGGTTTCTTAGAGCATTGGGCTGTGGAATGGCCAAAAACTTGGCATAACTTGCACATCAGAGGTAACACTTGATATTCAATAGACACTACTACTGATTCTCCCTCCACAGTAATTCTCACATCCTCAGGGAGCTCATGTTTAGCACTGATCTCAATGCATATTCTAGCGCTGGTAGACTTAGTTTAATTTGAAGAAGACCCGGTTGTCTTGAGGTCTTAGCTGTGGCTTGATCCACATGTAGTGGTTTGCCAATAGTACTAGCCACCCTACTCAAACACTCCTGATTCCATAACTCTAGAGGGAGATTATGCAGTTTAACCCATGCTGGAATATGTGAGGGTTGTTCTTTGACTGGTTTCATCGTCCTATGCCAATCTTTGAGGACTAAGTATTTTTGTGAAAAAAAGTAAGGACCACCATCCAAAACTTCTTGCTTGGCCTGTTCATCCCTAAACTCAAATAGGTAGCATCCTCCAACATCTGGCTTGACAGCCACAAACAGCTATTTCCACTGATACCTGGCTGTGGAAACAACCAATGGATACGCCATTTTCCCATCAAGGAAGTGTCCCATTAGATATTTGTTCCACTTACCAACATCTGTAAGCTCAATGTCAATTTCAACCTGAGCTTCTTTGCCTCTAAAGAGGTCAGGAAAGAACTCCAGTTTCATGTCCAAAGATGAACTTTGGGACTGCAGTAAAGAAGCCCAATTTTTAGGCTTGGGTTTAGGTAGATTTGAGTTGGGTCTAGGTTTAATGGGTGCCTGTTGCGGTAAGCTTTGAGCAGGATATGCAAGTAAAGTCTGATTTACCTGATTTTTGGGAGAAAAAGGGCGCCTAGGTTTAGTATCAGCTTCAGGAAATCCCATATTAGGATCCCCTTCTAAATACGGGGTACCCCTGGCATTGATTAGGACCTTTGGAGTAGGAATTGGGAGTTGTACCTGTTGGTGAAGTGGAACATTGCGTGCTCGTTCCTCCGCCTCCAGGATCAATCCTTTCTTAAATAATGCTTGCTGCAGCTTTCTTGCAGTTCCTGATTTAGGGCTATGACTTTCAATACCAGTAGGAGCAGTATTAGATGGGTTTCCCGGTAGTAACAACCGAGAAGGAGAAGTACTCTGATGCTTAGGGCTTAGTGATTGAGAGATCTCAATCGATGAACTCAGCATCCGTGAAGGACTCTGGGCCTTGAACGATGTGAGATTTGACAGATCCGGACTCCATTTGTAATGAACTCGCAGGATTAGCTGGTAGGGTTGGAAAGGTTTGAGAATAACCTGAGATTAGAGGATTCGGCTCCTCCTGCCCAGAATGAACCGTGCATTTAGGGTTTTGAGAACTTATCTGCTTTCGCCTTAACTCGTTGGAGTCCTGGGTCTTGAACCCCAGCCCTTCAACGAAGGAAATGGTACCATCTGCCATGGGGAAAGTCACTGTACGAGGAAATCGCCTAGATCGCCCATAATCGCCTCTTCAAACGTTGAACAGTGTTTTGTGAAAAAACATTCTTCTCTCTTCAATCTCTCACCCAAATTCTTGGATTTCCATGTCAAACACCTCAAAATCTTCAAGATCTATGGGTTGTTCATCCTAATTTCATCCGGAATCAAGGTTATTGCGCTCAAAGAGGTAAGAACTCCATCATTTTTGGATTTCTCTCTCTCTCTCTCCTCTCAATCACTTGTTGAACCTCACTTATTTCTCTTGATCTTGGGAAATCTTGGACCTAGGTCTCGTATTGTAGCTTGGGAGGAGCTAGATCTTGGTGTTTCAAGCTTGGGTTACTTATGGTTTTGCTCAAAATCCATTGTGGTAGGGATTTCTTACTCTTGTTATACGATTATGTGATGTTTATGTACCTAGATTGTGCTTTGTTTCGTGCTTGAGGTTGGGTTTTGGTGTTTCGATCGAATCTGGAAATTTCTTCCCGTTTTCTGAGTTTCAGTCAATTTCAAACGACCATAACTTCCTCGTCCGATGTCCGTTTCATGAAAATTTTATATCGATTCGAAGGTCTTGAAGTTAGCTTTCGTTTGCCACCAGAATTACCATTAAACTCTTAGTACACGAAAAGTTATGACCATTTGAGTAGAGGTGTGTCAGTCGATCGATGTTTGCGGCTACTCCTAAGGTTATTTTCGTTCCGTGTTATGACTCCCTATATGATTAGAATATGTTTAAGTCACTCTTGAGTATAGTTGCTTGTGTCCTAATGGCTCGTTGTTCGATATTGTCTCTTAGTGCTTCGCACTTCTCGATGTATCAAAAGAGAGGTCACCCCAAGCGTAGGGTATAAGCGTCCGATTGAAGCATAATAAATCCGGAAGTCCGGGATCGTACCCACAGAGATAACTAATACGGCTTGATGGATTGTAGATGCGAGTATGGTTTCTGGCTTTTAGTCAGCCAACTTGGTTTTCCGTATGCGGTGGAAAGTAAAAAGGCTAAATAAAACGAGAATAAACTAGATAAAAGGAAGGTTAGGTCTAGGAATTACTAGTGCCCACGACTCAAGCAAAACCACATTTTTCACCCAATACACGGTTTTACCCGGAAGATAAGAAGGTTCGAAAATCAAGCTAGCTATAGAATCCATTTAGCAAACACCTCGAGCGACCGAGCTCCAAGCATCATGTGTGGTAAGTAGGCGAAGCTCTTACCTACACATGATCAAGGAGGTTATCACCTCGGTAATTTGACAAATAAATCCAAGCCCCACATCAATTTCCAAAACAAAGTTGCAAACTTTTTGGTAAAAAATACAATTTTTACTCAAGCCATAGGGTGCTAGTCACCCCATGACCCAACCTTATGAAACTACTCACACATATCTAAAAAGATAAGAGCAAGCAAAAATCTACTTAGCAAAAGTGTAAACACAAGCCTAAGAGAAAATTAGACGAAAAGATAGATCGGGAGAAACTAAACAACTTTAATAAAGGAGAGAGTAGCAAACACTAATTAATAAAAGCAGAAAATGAAATATTAAAGGGCTGAAAATGAAGAACACTCAAGAACAAGCAAAGAAATTTGAAATCCTAGATCTAGATCTAAAAATGGGTACATTTCTTTCCAAGTCGTGTAATGGTGACATCACGGGCTTTCATACTCCAAGATACGCGCATGGGATATTCCTAGAAGATGCTCTGAAGATTCCCTCGTAAGCTCTCGGTACCGATGGCAATGGGCTTAAAATGCATTTAAGCTCTCGGTACCGATGTCTCATTTCTTAGCCATCGATGCCTAGCAGGTTATAGCTGCTGGCTGAGATAAGGGCTCGGTACCGATGTCTCCAATCTTAGCCATCGGTGCCGAGTGGGTTATGGCTGCTGGCTGAGATAAGGGCTCGGTACCGATGGCTGAAATCCTTGCCATCGATGCCGAGAGCTTATCTCAGAACTTGTCTTGCTCGGGCTGCTTTGCCTTGCCTTGGCCATTGCTCGGGCCACTTGCTCGCTCATGCCTTGCCTTGGCCTTGCTCGGGCTGCGCCTTGCTCTTAAAACCCCTTTATTTGATGATTTACCTACAAAACAAGACTAGCATACTCTACAAGCAAAAGAAATCAAAAGCAACTAATTAGGCGATGAAATAAACTAAAACTAACTACTAGCGCACCCTTTATTACATTATCGGGTGCTTATCACACCCCCCAACTTGAGGTTTGCTAGTCCCTAGCAAATAAAACGCAAAACATTTAAAAACTAGTAACTTGCAATTCATTCCGCTACCATAACTTAGAACATGCTCAACATTGTAAACTAACAAGAGTTTAAAACAATCCAGCTTTTTATTTCATTTCTGCAACTCACAGTTTCAGCATCATATCAAACAAGCTAAGTATCAAGCAAGTCTAAGGGCAAGCTAAAAAGGTTCGTGTCCTCAAACAATGGGAGGATACGGGACACAAAACCTTGCGATTTCAGACTAAACCATATCCACCGAAAGAAGTGCTTGACAGGCAGGCAATAGCGAAAAAGGAATACTACGCCTCAAAAAAACTAAAGCACTTTATTCAACAGAATTGAAAACTAACAGATGATTATTGGATAACGAAAGGAAAGCAAGCTATACAACTAATCATGCAAATATCAGACAGTCAATCATAAAGGAATCCAAGCGCGCTAAGGATCAACTAAGGACTTTTTTAAGCTTCTAATGACCTTGGTTACAAAGAACATGTTAGCACAAAAATGGGCGACGGTCTTTTACTAGCTTGGTTAACTACCCGAATGGCCGCCGCCAACACAAATGAACCAAGTCAAGGCCAAACCGGCTAAACCAATATCAACCAACTACTAACTAATGAGAAACTACTACCACCAACTCCTTCACAACTAGTCACCATCCTCATCCGGCTTCCCACGGTATTGAGCCTCGAGTTCCCCCTTTTTATTGAACTTTTTCTCCTCCCGAATGAATGCTAGCCCATAAGCCAAACCAATTCTCTCATAAAAGTATTCAACCCTCTTTCGAATACACTTTTTCTTTTTCATAGTATTTCTTTGATTCTTCTTTTTTTTCTTTTCTTTTCCTTTGAGAAATCGGGTCATTTGAGGTAAGATTTGAAGTGAGAGAGATATTGGAGCCAATTTTGGAGCTTTTTGGAAGGGTACATGAAAATTTGGGTCTTTAACTTTTGTAGTAAGGGAGGAAAGATAGGAAATCATGTATCAATTTTTCGCCCTGTTGCATACCAACCACTTCAATCACATATCACAACACCTCCAAAACACCTTTGAACAATGAACACATATCCCAATAACCCTCCAAACAACCGGTCGCCTAGGTTAAAGCAAAGAACGGGAGAAATAACAGGTTGCAAAATAGGACAAGGTGACTCATATGTGGTGTGATCATGCAAAGAATGCCTTGTATCTTCTCCTAAGTGCGCTTTAGATTCCAAAATGATTGAAAATCGACATTGAAAACACAACTAGAGATAGACATGCGATTATTCACCTAACTACGAGCATTTTATTGAATTGAAAAGGTGGGGATATGGCCAAAACTTGTTCAAAGACTTAACTCAAAACCTAACCGTTCAATCCTTAACCAATCATGCAAATTGAGAAGCACCAAATTCTTAGGATTGCTACGAACTCTTGCCAACTAACAATTATTGAGCATGCAACAAGCTATGAAAAAGAACTAAAAACATGACAAAAGGAAAGAATTGCAAGTTAGAAACCTTTATTTATTTTTGAAATTTTCCATTTTCTCATTTTTTTTTGGATTTTTCAATTTTTATTGTTTTTGGATTTTCAAATTTAAAAATTTCTAGCAACTAGCAAACAAATAGCACATAAGCTAACCCCTCCCCCCAACTTAAAGCGATGCTATGCCCTCATAGCATTAGGAACAAGAGCGAAGGAAGGAAAGAGTGCGCGAATGTACCGTCCAAGGGGAATGTCAACCCCTAAATACCTCGACCAAGTAAAAGGATTTCATGTTAAATGCTTGCTCCAGTCCGTATAGATGCTTCCAGGGTTTACTCTTTCGGTTTTGCCCACTCGAAACCAAAGCTAGTCACACTGGGCCATATCCAAAGCTTTATCGGACTAATAACCGCGGCGCATAGCCGCACCCATGCTTAGGGCTCCTGAATGCCTCACTCACCCCGGCTTTAGACCCAAACTACCAAGGCTGGTGTGGTAGCAAATAAACCCTGCAGAAGACTTAAGAGAAAGACTTTCCACAAAACAAATGACATTAGAACCACCGGCCCGTGTTATCCGGCTTCAAACCAAACCAAAATAAAAACAGAAAAACAAAGAAAAAACACAAAAGATCATGCAAAACGATTTAGAAAATGCAACACATAATGCAATGCACCACCCGATCATCACGCGATCAAACGAGTCATACTTTCTTCCCATTCCTTACCGGTGGGGTAAGCAATGGGTGGCTATACTAGACCGTTGAGAATTTGTTATGCTAGCGCCTGTAATAAAATTTATCGCTCGACCTCGCCAAACAATGAAGTCCAGCGTCTCCTACGATCAAAACAAAGCAAGATAAGATACAACCTAGCGTGCACTCCAGGCAATATCACACCTCACCCATAGACCAAAGTTGCCACCGATAGGGGCCTATTCGGAGAGCATGGATCATTAACGACAAACTATTACCAAGAAGAACTAATGAAAGCCCTTTTTACACTAACACGTTGGTGAAATCTTTTCATGTGAAACATCTCCAAGACTTTATTCAAAACATAGAACACAAAACAGACAAACATGCTAAAACATAACCAAACATGACAAAATAAACATGCATAACTAACACAAAACACGACAAAGCACAAAAGAAAAACACATATGTACATTTAGCACGCCATTAATAACTATTAGAAGAAACAGAGCACTCCAAGCTACACTCTTTACCAAAAATTGAACTCGACCATACCACAAGATAAGATACTTTGAGTAAAGCAATTGCCGAATTCGTTTTAAAATTTTAAGTTCCACCAAGTGCATAGCCCAAACAAGATCAATTTTCAGGTTGTTAACAAAATCCACAATATAAGGATGATAAACCACAAGAAAATCGTCAACACCAAGAAAATCAATTACTTCTATGATTGGAAACTTCTCAAAAATAGGCTCACATGCATCTTGTTTTTCTAACAAAGAGTGTAAGGAATCTACCTCAGCATCCATTTCTTTAGCGGTGAGAGGATCAAGGCACGGAGAACTCGAAGGGACAATTGTAGCTTCCATGGGCTCCAACTCTTCAAAGATTGGTCCATAAGCATCTTGCTTAGCTAACAACGCATACAAATAATCCACTTCGGCATCCATTTCCTTGGCGGTGAGAGATTTTGCCAACGGATCATCACAATAGACGCCCGACATTTCAAACATGTTCATCTCATGAGCAAGGAGTAATTCCTCCGGGGAAGGATCAAGGTACGGGAGATCGGAAGAGACAACTTCAGCGGTGAGGCATTTTCCTCCCGGATCATCATATAAAGGGGGATCCACAAGAGAGGGAAGAACTTTCTTCTCGATCGGTGGTAGCTCCTCAAATTCATCCAACTTCGGGGTCCAAGAATTCATAGCACAAGCTTCATCCTCATTTAACAATGCATACAAACAACTAACTTCGGAGGATTCAAGAAATTCAGCCTCTTCGGCTGTGAGAGCAACCTCCAAAGGATCACTATAAAGCAACTCATCCACATGTTCCTCCACCAAAGAGTCGATAAAACTTACTTCATTCACATTTTCATCATCCCCCATTTGACTGCCAATATTGAACACATTAACCTCCATCTTCATATTCCCGAAGGTCATGTTAAGCAATCCGTTCCGACAATTGATAACTGCATCCGCCGTGGCTAAGAAGGGTCTCCCAAGGATCACCGGAGTAGAAGTAGCACAAGGGTCGGTTGGAGTCGTGTCAAGAATCACAAAGTCCACTGGATAGATAAACTGACCAACTTGCACCAAGACATCTTCCACTACCCCCCTTGGAATGCGAACACTCCGGTCGGCCAACTGAAGGGTGACTCGAGTAGGCTTCATCTCCCCCAACCCAAGTTCTTGATAGACGGAGAATGGAAGTAGATTGACACTTGCTCCAAGATCGAGCAAGGCTTGTTCGATACGCTTATCTCCAATGGTGATTGCAATGGTGGGACTCCCCGGATCTTTGTACTTTGGTGCAATGTTCGTCTGAATAATGGAGCTCACTTGTTCGGTCAAGAAGATCTTCTTTTGAACATTCAACTTCCTCTTCGAGTACATAGATCTTTAAGAAACTTAGCATAAGAGGGGATTTGCTTGACCGCATCCATAAGGGGGATATTGATCTTCACTTGATTGAACAACTCATGCAACTCCGCATTAAGATTCGGTTTCGCCAAAGCCTTCAAGCGTTGAGGATAAGGTGCCGGTGTTGGAACAACTCAAGGATCCGGTACACTTTCCTTCTCTTTACCCTTTTCCTTCTCCCTTCCTTCTAGAGCTTCCTCACTTGCCTCCTTGGGAGATTCCCCAAGGATTGTTGGACTTGACTGATCAATAGGAGGAGATAACAAGATAGGATCCGAGGGCATCTTCACTTGGTTGTCTACCACTTTTCCACTTCGAAGGGAGATTATCGCCTTTGCTTGCTCGGGGAAAATCACCTAGGAGCTAGCAAAGTGCACACCCTGGGAAGTCGGATTGGAAGTTGATTGTGGGTTGGGCTGAGGCTGAGTTGGGAATTTCCCCCTTTCTTGCTGCAATATCCCCACAGTGGTTGTCAATTTGCCCAATTGATTCCGAATATCATTCATCATTTGGGTCTGTTGCTCATTGAAAGTATTCTGGCCTTGCAAGAGGGCACCAAATTGCTCTTCCCAAGAACGCTTAGGGGGTTGTTGCTGTTGAAACTGAGAAGGTTGTTGAAATTGAGTAGGCTGCTGTTGGAATTGACTTGCTTGAGGAAATGGAGCAGGAGGAGCAAACCCCGGTGGAGCTTGAGCTTGAGGAAAACGGAAGGCATTCTGAGCTTGTTGTTTCCAAGGCAACTGTTGAGCAGGAGGTTGCATTTGAGAAGAGCTTCCCTCATTTGATTGACCCCAACGGAAAGAGGGATGTTGTCGAGTCCCCGAGTTGTAGGATTGAGAATAAGGGTCAAATCTTTGCACAGCATGCACCTCTTCTGGGACAATCCCATTTATCACATTCTTCAAGGCAGGGATATTAGGGCAAGATTCTGTAGAATGGCCCACCATCTCACAAATAACACACACTTCCTCCACTTGGCGCTCCACTTGGCGTACCGCCTTCACTTCTTGGGACTGAGCACTCTTAATCTCCAACTTATCAAGTTTACGAGAGATCTCCTCCAACCGTGTTTCAAAGGCCGTATGCTCCGAAATAGAAAACTTCCCAGAACCTGAAGGGCCTTGGTTGAACATCGCCCTATCCCCAGGATCAGCAAGCTGCCAAGTCTGAGTCTTCTCCGCTAGTATCTCATAGAAGTCCCAACCATCTTCTGGTGTCTTTCCCATAAAATCTCCACCACCCATTGTATCCAAGAGTTGTTTGCTCTCTTGAGAACATCCCGTGTAAAAGTAGTTAACTCTGAGATATAATGGGAGGTTGTGATGCGGAACTGACATAAGCAAATCCTTGTAGCGCTCCCAATACTTGTGATACGTCTCTCCATCCCTTTGCTTGAACATTTGGATCTGATCAATAAGCAACTTGGCCCTGCTAGCTGGGAAGAACTTTGTAGTGAAAGCATCCTGAACTTCACCCCAATTGCGCAAGGATCTAGGCTTCAAGGAATTGAACCATTGCTTCGCTTTATCCTTGAGAGTGAAGGGAAATAGCTTCAAGCGAGCTTGATCAAGTTGATTCTGAGCAGGACAAATGGAATACAAAATATTCTCAAACTCCCGGATATGCAAATAAGGATCCTCCAATTCCCGCCCCCGAAACTCTGGAATAACCCGAAGATACTCAGACTTGAATTCGAATGTAGTCCCAGCAGTCGGAGTAGGTATAACGATAGGCGATATAGAAGGAGCCCTTTCTGGATTCAGCAAATCACGGAGAGTGCGAACTGGAATTTCTTCGGCCATTGGGCCTTTTCTATTGCGATTTCGATTTACTTTGCGCGGTGGAGAGTGGGCAGGATACGCCCTGACAATGCTACGGATTCTCGGAGGCGATGAAGAACGGTGAAGCCGATTGGAATTTGGGCTCCGATACACAACAGGCATAAACCAACAAAACTACCAACTAACTACCAGCAAACTAACAGACCGGAGGGGCTAGGCCGCCACCTCAACAAGACAATAGAAACAGAAAGTGCGAGGGGTTATGCCACCGCCTCGGCTCAACAATGCAGATTAAAATGAAACGAACTAACTAACTACCTCAATATCTACTCCGGCTTCGTTACACCTCAAGTTTGGCATGAAACCAGGTTAGAGGTATCCACCGAATTAGATACGAGCAACTAACAAATAAACTACTAACTAAAAGAAAGAAGCGGGATACTCACAATGGTTTGTCGAGCCTCCATAAAGCCATAATAAGAAATCCCCGGCAACGGCGCCAAAAATGCTTCGCACTTCTCGATGTATCAAAAGAGAGGTCACCCCAAGCGTAAGGTATAAGCGTCCGATTGAAGCATAATAAATCCGGAAGTCCGGGATCGTACCCACAGAGATAACTAATACGGCTTGATGGATTGTAGATGCGAGTATGGTTTCTGGCTTTTAGTCAGCCAACTTGGTTTTTCGTATGCGGTGGAAAGTAAAAAGGCTAAATAAAACGAGAATAAACTAGATAAAAGGAAGGTTAGGTCTAGGAATTACTAGTGCCCACGACTCAAGCAAAACCACATTTTTCACCCAATACACGGTTTTACCCGGAAGATAAGAAGGTTCGAAAATCAAGCTAGCTATAGAATCCATTTAGCAAACACCTCGAGCGACCGAGCTCCAAGCATCATGTGTGGTAAGTAGGCGAAGCTCTTACCTACACATGATCAAGGAGGTTATCACCTCGGTAATTTGACAAATAAATCCAAGCCCCACATCAATTTCCAAAACAAAGTTGCAAACTTTTTGGTGAAAAATACAATTTTTACTCAAGCCATAGGGTGCTAGTCACCCCATGACCCAACCTTATGAAACTACTCACACATATCTAAAAAGATAAGAGCAAGCAAAAATCTACTTAGCAAAAGTGTAAACACAAGCCTAAGAGAAAATTAGACGAAAAGATAGATCGGGAGAAACTAAACAACTTTAATAAAGGAGAGAGTAGCAAAAACTAATTAATAAAAGCAGAAAATGAAATATTAAAGGGCTGAAAATGAAGAACACTCAAGAACAAGCAAAGAAATTTGAAATCCTAGATCTAGATCTAAAAATGGGTACATTTCTTTCCAAGTCGTGTAATGGTGACATCACGGGCTTTTATACTCCAAGATACGCGCATGGGATATTCCTAGAAGATGCTCTACATTCCCTCGTAAGCTCTCGGTACCGATGGCAATGGGCTTAAAATGCATTTAAGCTCTCGGTACCGATGTCTCATTTCTTAGCCATCGATGCCTAGCAGGTTATAGCTGCTGGCTGAGATAAGGGCTCGGTACCGATGTCTCCAATCTTAGCCATCGGTGCCGAGTGGGTTATGGCTGCTGGCTGAGATAAGGGCTCGGTACCGATGGCTGAAATCCTTGCCATCGATGCCGAGAGCTTATCTCAGAACTTGTCTTGCTCGGGCTGCTTTGCCTTGCCTTGGCCATTGCTCGGGCCACTTGCTCGCTCATGCCTTGCCTTGGCCTTGCTCGGGCTGCGCCTTGCTCTTAAAACCCCTTTATTTGATGATTTACCTACAAAACAAGACTAGCATACTCTACAAGCAAAAGAAATCAAAAGCAACTAATTAGGCGATGAAATAAACTAAAACTAACTACTAGCGCACCCTTTATTACATTATCGGGTGCTTATCACTTAGCACTCATTAGAGTATAATATTAGTTTCGTTGGTTGGAGAATATACCGTAAGGTTGATTGGAGTACCGTGGGCTATATAAGGGGAAAAGTGGTGAATGTTACGAGTAGACGTGAGTTTGTCTAGTGATCCTATGGGTAGTATTGTGACTCGTGTCCTCGTTCTATATGTTTTCCGTTAGGAACCTAGTGGGTGGTGTGTCGTAGAGTCTTTGTGGATTCGATACGTGACGTAGGGCGTTGTGATAGACTTTGATGAATAACGTGGGCTTAAAGTATTTATCAATGTGCAATGGGTGTGCTTATGAGTTTGGTATACATGGATAATGATGTAAGAACGACTGTGAGTTTGGAAAGTGATGTTCGCTTATATACGGATTGATAATGCTTTTATGTTTACGTGATTTGTGAATTATGAATTGAGGGTCCTGCAACGCAAGGTGTGGTAATGCAGAGACTCTAGAGGGCTCGCAACGCAAGGTGTGGTAATGCGGAAACCCAGGTGGAGAGAATTCAATGTGACGCAAGGGGTGATAACACAGTTGAATGTCTCACATGATGAAATGAATTATGATTGACTTGGAAGTTTGTGTTGATGTTTGTACTGTTGGTTGTTTGAGATTGTGGCTGTTGAAAAAGTGAATTAACGGTTGACTCTATCAAGGTTTATTTTAAAGAAAGAAATTCAAGTTTTGAAAAGAGGATTTTGGATAAAAATCCTCCGGTATTCTTGAGCGAATCAACGGATCCGGTATTTGGGCACAAATCAACGGACTCCGGTATTTCAAGCTCGAATCAACGGAGCTTGACCCGTGGTGGTCATGTGTTTTCTCGAAATTGTTTTGGAAATTCAAATGGAAAAGTTTTATGAAATGAGGCTCTACGGTAGATGGTATGAAATTAGAAGGTGGTTTGTGACATTCATTCGGAAAATTATTAGATGGTTGAACTATTATTGATGTTTGATCGATCGATATGAGTTTTGACGCTGCTTCTAGTTGACGTGTGGATGGTTAGGGTTATCTCTAAGATGTCTGAAATCTCGAAGTCTAAATTTGTTAGTTCATTGTGGTAATCCCTCTTGTGTCTCATGTTCAATTGTTGAGTCTCATTCAAGTTTGGCGCATACTTCATTGCATTTTCATATAACTTGAGTATAGATTTCTCTACTGGGCTAGTGTAGCTCAACCTATCATTTTCAGGTAAAAAGCAAGGAAGTTGGCATGGCGCGCATCTCGTGCTTGTTGTTCACGTGTCTCGGAGGTATAAAGAAGGAGTTGAATTTGCATTTTATTTGAAAGTAGTATTCGGAAGAAAGATTAATGAAAACCGTAATATTATTATGGTATTTGATAACTTGGGGCTTCGAGCCAAGCTTGTATCTTTTAAATTTAACTTTGAGAACTGGGGAAAATAAGTCATTTGGATATTACCGGTACTTCAATATTGTTTGTATTTATTGAAAATGATGATTATTTATGTTGAAAATCGAGGGCATGACAGCATAGCATCGTTTTAAGTTGGGGGAGGGATAGCTTTGTGCTATTTGTCTCTTTTTGTTTTGAGTTTTTCTTTAAAAAAAATTAAAAATGAGAAAATTCAAAAAATTTCAAAAATAAATAGAGTTTTACTTGCAATCTTCCCGTTAGTAGTGTTTTCGCATGCTAGATACTTTAATTATGCTCAATCGCGTTAATAATGGCAAGAGTCATGTATCCTGTCAAATTTGGTTATATGTTGAATCTATGTCATATGCATAGACATGAAATTTGATGAACAAGTTGAGCCTAAAAGTCATGTCAAGTAGTGTGCATCGCTAGAGTGGAGATTCATTTCTTAAGCATCCCATACTTTTTACTTTCATTTCCCGCTCTTGTGCAAATAATATCTTCTTTTGTTCATACTTGAGTAGTTGTGAATATCTCTTGTGCATCTTGTTGGAGTTGTTGGCATACAAAGGAAATGATTCAAGACATTTTTGTTTGATTAAACCGCATATGAGTCTCCTCGTCCTTGTTTTGAACCATAGTCCGAGTCTCTTCCATTGTTCAAACTTAGGTAATCGGATGTTTGGAGGGTTGCGTGAAAATAGTTTTCAATGATTGAAGGAGGTTTGGGGGTGGTGTGAATGTGATAGAAGTGGTTGGAATGCGAAAGGCGAAGATTTTGTATGTGATGCTCTCTCTCTCTCTTCTCCCACTACTAAAACCCAAAAGACCCAAATTTTCATCTCCCTCTCTAAAGCCTCCCAAATGTGGCTCCAATCTCTCTCACTACAAATCTCACCTCAAATGACCCGATTTCTCAAAAAGAAAAGAAAGAAGATCAAAGAAATACTATGAAAGAGCAAAAGCGAATTTGAAAGAGGGTTGAATACTATGATGAGATGATTGGTTTGACCTCCGGGCTAGCATACATTCTGGATGAGAAAGAGTCTGATGGAAAGGGGAGCTCGAGACTCAATACCGTGAGAAGCCGGATAAGGATGACGACTAGGTGTGGCGGAGTCGGTGGTAGTAGTTGTAGAGACACGAATAATTTTAATTCTCGAAGTATTTATTAGATGCCTAAATTGGAAAAATATGGTTATTTGGGTGATTAATTGAATTGGGGATTGAAGTGAAGGAATTGTGACTAGAAGGGGTGAATGTGTGGTTTACTTATATCTCTCTCTCTACCGATCTACCTCTCTCTCTTCTCCTCTCACTCAAAACTCCACCGTATACCTCCAAAACTTCAAGAATCAACCTCCCCTAAGCCTTCTAGTCGCGTCTTTGAGCTCAAAATTTCGTGGGTCAAGCTTGGAGGAAAGGATTTCGGTTGATTTCAAAGAGTTCGGAGCTAGGGCTTGTTCAAAATCTCTTGGGTTTCGCTCTTTGACTCGAGGTAGGGATATCTTCACCTCTTTTATATGTCAATGTGTTGATTTTGGTGTAAAAGTTGGTTCTTAGCCATAGTTTCTTGCCATATCGAAATCTGTCAAAAATTTGCAAATTACCTGCTGTAATGCAGTGGAACCGATACCACTTTTTTGAGGAAAGGTACCGATACCTAATTTTTGAGGTACCGATACCTTGACTCTGATTGCTCACTGGATTGGTTTGGTACCGATACCTACTTTTTGAGGTATTGGTACCAATGACTCAGAAAACTGTTTTGAACCTCGTTGACCATTCGTTGATTGTGTTGATCCCCGACCACTTCTAACACTCCCCAAACACATTCTAATCATCTCTAAACTTGATTACTCGCATTCCAATAACTTGTTGTTCGTCCCCACTCTTTTGGCTCTCTTTTTTTTTTGTGGGTAAATTAGCTTGAAATTAAAAAAAATTAACCAAATGTACAGCCTACAAGGGGCATACCCCAAGAGGAAAAGAAAATGAAAAAAAAAAGAATGAAAAAAGTGCGATAACCCATGCACAACCTGCATGGAGAGTAGGATAGAGTAAGTAACATAACAAAAGTGTCATGATTGTTGAAATCGTACCCCCGTTGCACTATCAATATAAGTGGAAGGATAGTACAACGGGGTATGATATGGAGTGATGCGAGAAGTAATAACATGAAAGCGAACTACTACCTGGCACATCCCGCCAAGCTAGGAAATAAAATAATAGTCATGGTCAGAAATGACCAAATGATAATCATCACTGAGGACTTGCAGCACCAAAGCAAATCGGCTTCAAAGGAGGCTGAACAGCTACTACAGAGGAACAAGGCACCAAGAAGAGGCTCGAACCAGAGATGACGACATTCAACAGGGGGCCCTACCCTGCACACCACGCCCATTCCATCCGGCCTAATACTCCCTCATCCAAGCCTAAGGCTCTCCAGAAAACAACCCGCTCTCAGCCTACCAAAGACCACAGACTCCAGAGATGGGATAAGCAGTCCAAGATACTAAAACTCCAACTAAGCCCAGAGTAACAAGCATAATACCCACTTCTAAAGACCAGCTACTACAGAGGGACTAGATACTGAGAAGAGGCTCGAACTGGAGATGTCGGCATCCGACAAGGTTACCCTCCCAAGTACCCTGCACACCACGCCCATTCCATTTGAGACTACTACACCCTCAACCTAATCCCCTAGGCTCACTAAAATCTAAAAGCGAGACAGATCAAGAACCAAAATAGCGCATAACCACCGAAATATGGTCACGCGATCCGCAAGTGAAACCAAGCTGCCCCTTTCAATCAGTGCACGACCACCAATCTAATCAATGACAGCCAACGAAGTTATCCCTTTCAATTAAGGCACGACCACCAATCTCTCTTTTGGCTCTCATTATAACAAAGAAAAGTGTAAAACTAAATGACTATGATACTTGTTTCCTGTTTATGCATCTGGGTTGTTATGTGAGCATCGTGGCATGTTTTTTTTTTTTTGGGTAAATTAGCTTGAAATTAAAAAAGGTTAAGCGAATGTACAGCCTACAAGGGGCATACCCCAGGAGGAAAAGAAAAAGAAAAAAACAAGAATGATAAAAGTGCAGTAAACCATGCACAATCCGCATGGAGAGTAAGATAAAGTGTCATATGTGTAGAGATCATAGCCCCGTTGAACTAAGGATAGCACAACGGGGTATGATATGGATGGATATGAGTAGAAAACATGTAATGAAATGAAATGAAATGAAAAGAACTACTACCTGACACAACCCGCCAGGATAGGAAATAAAGTAAATAGTTACGTCCAGAGATGACCACATGATAGCCAACACTTAGGAGAACAGCTACCAAGTAATACGGCTTCTAGGCAGTCTGAACGGCTACTACAGAGGAACAAGGCATCAAGAGGTTCGAACCAGAGATGACGGCATCCGACAAGGCCCCCTGCTAAGAACCCTGCTCACCACGCCCAATCCTTCCGGCCTAATACTCCCTCATCCAAGCCTAAGGCTCGCCAAAACCACCCACTGAAACCAACTACCCAATATCCTCATCCACCAAGGCTGGGCTAATAAAACCAAGAACCTAGTACTTCCATCAAGCCCAAAGCTAGCATAATACCCACTCTTCAGGAATCAACTACTACAGAGGGACTCGGACCGAGAGAGGCTCGAACTGGAGATGTCGGCATCCGACAAGGCTACCCTGCTAAGTACCCTGCACACCATGCCCATTCCATCCAGACTACTACACCCTCACCCTAATCCCCTAGGCTCACTAACGACTATAAGCGGAACAGTAAAAGGATCCACCAAAAGTGGCCACTCAAACCACAAGTGGACCAAGCTGCTCCTTTCGATCAGTGCAAACCACCAATCTAACCAGAGGTGGCCGGAGGTGATAGATGGCCGGACCCAAGGGGTTGCCGGTTGTGATTGGGCGGTGGAGGAGAGCCTCTCTAGAGAGAGAGGCTCCCTTGCCCGGTTGCCGTCCGCTAGCCTGCCTTCCTCCCTTGCCCGGTTGCCGTCCACAGCGAGTTACATTAGGGGTCTTAATGACAAGAATGTTTAGATTGCATCGTGGCATGTTTGTAATGTATTTGGCACATCAATTGATGACATGTATAAGAACGTGAATGAGGGAGAGTCTTAGTATGCGTATTGGTTAATTTCGAGAGTATGTGAGTTGGAGTTTGGAGTAAGGAGTCCCGTAACGCAAGGGGTGGTAATACAGAGACTCAAGTGAGTCTCGTAACGCAAGGGGTGATAATACGGTGATCCAAATTGTAGGGTTCACTGTAACGCAAGGGGTGGAAATATGGTAACTCTCGAGATGTTGTACTGTAACGCAAGGGGTGTAAATACAGTCACTGGAGATATGGGATAGTGTGTCGTGTCGGGATTGTTAGAGATGTTTGTGTCTTTTGAACTATATGGCATAATACGATGATACATTGGCTTGGAATGACCGTACTGAACGATAGACATACTCATAGTTGATTGCTTTTCATCGATTGAGCCATATCCTCTTGTCTTCTCTCTTTGCACCTATCATCATGTTTGCATATAAAATTGGTAAAGATTTTCCTACTGGGCTAGTGTAGCTCAACCTAATCTTTCTTTTCAGGACAAAATGCCAGACAATAGACTGCGTGCATTCGTGTGCTTGTACATGAAGACTTTTTGGGAGCTAACTTTGTTTTAGTTACTTAATCATCTTTTGTAATCGATTTTCTTTTGGTAAAGATGAGTTTGTAACTACTCATTCTAGAAATTCCTTTGACTAAACTCTTTGTAACTTAATTGGTTGTCCGTACAAGTACTTAAGTTTATTTTGGGGCCGGTGTGCCAATGTTGTATAATTCTAAACTTGGGAACTCTTTTGGGTATTATTTATGATATGCAAGGATCTTTTGTGTTTTTTTTTTTGGGTAAAACAGCTTGAAATAGAAAAAAGGATAACCGAATGTACAGCCTACAAGGGGCATACCCCAGGAGGAAAAAGAAAGGAAAAGGAAAGGGAAAGAAATAAAAGAAGGAGGGAAAATGGGAGATGCCTGTGCCAAGTGGCTACAAAGAGCTAGAGGGAAATAGAAATGACCTATCCAAGGGTTTCTAGTCCATCAACAAGATGGAGGAGAAAACCAAGGGCAAAACAGGTCAAGAACAACTGAAACTAGACAAGCCTATAGGTAAATCACCTATTACACATGAATTTGCCCAAAGCATATCAAAAGAGGATGCGTGTACAATTTTTTGCTTTCAAACCCACAACAAGGTTGAACAAGGTAATAGCAGAACACAGCAGCAAAACATAGGATGCACTTGTATCAGAATAGCAACTGCAGCAGCAGATGATAAAACCAATGCAGCAGCAGATGCTCCAAACGATCAGTAGTATCAGCAGCAAGCAGTCAGCAGCACAGTCATCCACACAACTAGGGACAACAGCAGCAGCCATAGTGATCCAATCAGAACAGATCAGCTCAGTAACAGAAACTGGTAGCAGCCACAAAACGTAGGTGGCCAATGCTAGGGACATGCCCCCTAGCAAAAGCAATATACACTCCAAGGACAACCCCCCGAGAATAGGCACAACCAATAGCTGAAAACAGAAAATAGCTAGTACAATGTCCACTCCATTCAAACTAACAGAAAACAAATTAGCAAACACTTGCTAATTAGCAAACACTAAGCATAACAGAACAGATCAGGACAGCAGCAGAAATGCAGCTAAATACAATGCAGAGGACGTCCCCCTCTGCGAAGGGAGATCCCACGACAGCCCCTATTGTTGAAATGGAATATTTATTTATGTTGAAAATCGATGGCGTGACAGTAGTTTTAGTATGACTTATCTAGTAGTTTTTCTTTATTTCTTATTCATAACTTTGTTTGGTGCTTGGCCGGCGTGTGGTCATGCCTTCGGTAGTTTAGGGTCGGTAGTGGCCAAGGGTAGATGAACCATGCTAGTATATGGCCACTACACTTTTTGTAGTTTATTTCCCTTTGTATCCAAGGTCGTTATATATAAGCTAATAAAGTCCTCCGTTGATCTTTTGTAGGCTTGCTAACTCCGTTTGATGCATGATTGATATTTACCGCTTTTTGAGTATTATTTGTTCCTTGTCGTGCAAATTTGTGAATAAATAGCCTTCCTTTCTTTCTAAGCACTCTTTTGATAGCAAGCATGGCTTTTGTCTCTTGCTATTGCATTTACTCGCTAGTGCTTGTCATGGGATGTATCTTATACCTCACTGTACGAAAAGTTAATTTGGAATGTATCCTTATGAGTTGCTGGAGTCGAAACTCAATGTGGTGCATGCGTACTTGACTATTCTAACATGACATAGTTTGTTCATCCTATTTTATGGCATGTTTATGTGTGGATTGCATGTACTCAAGTTTGAAGGGGTGTTTTTGAACTCTAGCCTAGTTCTAGTTGTTAAGCATAGTTTTCTATCTTGAACCTCGGGAAGGTTGCATAGCTTAGTTAAATATGCTTTGTTTTAGTTTGCTAGGGACTAGCAAAGCTCAAGTTGGGGGGGTGTGATAAGCACCCAATAATGCATGTTCTTGGTGCTTAAGTCCTTAGTTTTATCGTATTTACGTTTATAAAGTTAGTGTTTTCTTTGATATTGCATATAAGGTATGTTTTTAATGTTTTTAGGTAAATCGTGTGAATAAGGCACGTTTTGATGCCATGGATGGTCCGAGTGCGTCCAAGTACCTGAGGAACTAAGGAAGACCCTGTCGGCCCCTGAAAATCTGTCTAAGTATGGAAAAACAACTTTTCAAAAAAGTATCGATTTTCGAGATAAAAAATGGCGGTAATTGATCCTTGGATTTTTCAAAGAGCAACTTCAAATTTGCAAGGTTTTATTCGAAGAGTAAGGTCATGTTTTGAGCCATTTCTTCTATAGAAAAGCGTGTTGTTTTCTGTTTTTACAGTAAAAACTGGGGGTCAACATTTTGATTGGATTGAAATCTCAAATTTCTGGTAATGCCATTGTTTCCAAATGGGGGGCACTTCCTTATTTTCATTAAATAAATTAAAATAAAATAAAGGTAAAAGAAAGTTTTAAAATGTAGTCTTTACTTAAGTTTAGGCAAGAGCGTGCTACTTGCCACACATGATGCTTAGAGCTATGTCGCTCGAGGCATTTGCCAAATGAATTCTAGAGCTCGCTCGGGTTCCGAACCACATTTCTAGTCTAAAATTGTTTTCAATGCAAAATTCTCCGGGTTGAGAACCTTAGTTGTGTATTTCAAACCGAGTAATACTATGAGAAAAGTGGATTGACTTGAGTCATGGGTGTTAGGATCTCCTAGAGCCTTCTATTTTTATATTAGTTAAATCTTCGTTCAATTTAGCCGTTTATTTTCCACCGTTTGAAGTAAAACAAAGTTGGGCGTCTAAATGCCGAAAACCTTGTTTACATCTACAAATCCATCCAAGCCGTAACAAATATTTCCTTGGGTACAATACCCGGTCTTCCGAATTATTATGCTTATCTCAACGTATTAAACCCTATGCTTGGGGTGTTATTCCATTATATCGGAGATGACAAAGCATGTACTCCATTGGGTTGCCTTGTTATCATTTTGCTTGTAAAATGTGTCAAGGGTCCTACTTTTATAAATTTGCCTTAGAGCAAGTCTAATGGGGGGGATAGAAAATGAGGGGATGAATAGTTATTTTAGTGTGAAAAAGTGGTTGAAAGTAGAATGCACTCCCCCAGCCACGCCGGGCAGCAGCCACCATCTGGGCAAGGGATCCTCTCTCCTTAGAGAGGCTCTCCTCCACCGCCCTCCACAACCGGCAACCCTCGAGCCGCCTCTACATCCAACGGTCTCTGGTCCGCTCCGGACAGATCTGGTTCGGTCACACTCCACCTGGCCGGCCTTCATCTGGTCCGGTCAAACTCCACTCTGGTCCGGAGCTCCACAGCCGTGGGCTTCGTCTCCAACCTCAACCCCGCCGTGAACCGGCGGGTACCATTTGGGATCTGCACCGGGCAGATCTGAAATCAAGCCGGCCACTACTAGCCAACCACAACCAGCCACCACCAGCCGGTCTTCAACCTCACGGCTGAGGGTCTTCAACCATCACCGAGGAGCTCAACAGCTGTCAGTCCACCCATTGCGAACGGCGCCGTCTAGTCCCGGCCGCCGGGTAGCTCAAATTCCAGGGGGAGCTGCGGCGGTCACAACTCCGGGTAGCTCAGATTCCGGGAAGCTCAGATCTTGACGGTCACATCTCCGGTCAGATCCGGTCCTAAGATGCAGTGGATTACACAGTGGAGGACGGTGGATCTGAGTCGGAGCTGCAGTGGCTCAGCGGTCAACTCCAGCCGGAGTGAGCCTAGCCAGGCCAGCCCTGGCCTGCAGGCCACCCGGTTGGACCCAGGCCAAGTTTAGCCAGCCCGGGCATGGAGGCTCGAGCAGTGGAGAGGAGTCTTGCTCGGGCAGAGGCAGCCTGCTCGGGCAGGGAACCCGCCAGCCAAGCAGTCAGCTCGGGCGGGCAATCACTTCGGCCTTTCTTTCCCGGGCCATCAGCCAGCCCGGCCTTGGGCTGGCAAGGCAGAGTCTCGCCAGCCCAGCCCCGGTTATGCTGGAAATCTTAGTATCAATTTACTTAATCCTTTTTCAATCTGAAATTAATTTGTTGCTGGACTGTTGGGCCAGTTTACTGTGACTGTTTACTATGTTTATCTGTGAACCTCGATGGGCAGTCAGTCACCTGTTGGACTGAGATCGGGTGTTCGGGCTCCTTATCGAGCCGCGTTATATCCCAAGCTTCTTTACTTCTTTAGCCCGGATGTTGAGTGTAGTATGGTTGGAATCGTGGCTATCATTGATTAGATTAGAGTCTGTGCTGATCGAAAGGGGTAGCTCTGTAGCAGCAGCAGCAGCTGCTGCCTTGATTAAATTGGTGGTCGGATTCTGATTGAGCGAGGTAGTTGCCGGGGCTGTCACTGATTAGTTTGGTGGTCGTTCACTGTTCGTAAGGGGTAGCTTCGCAGGCTGTTTTGATTAGATTGGCGGTTTGCGCTGATCGATAGGAGTAGCCTGGTTCACCTGCGGTTCGAGTGGCCACTTCTTGTGGATCCTCTTACTGTCCCGCTTTTAGTTGTTAGCGAGCCTAGGGGATTAGGTTGAGGGTGTAGTAGTCTGGATGGAATGGGCGTGGTGTGCAGGGTACGTAGCAGGGTAGCCTTGTCGGATGCCGTCATCTCCAGTTCGAGCCTCTCTCGGTCCTAGTCCCTCTGTAGTAGTTGATCTCTTTAGTGGGTATTATGCTTGCTCTGGGCTTGTTGGAAGTATTAGGTTCTTGGTTGGCTTATCCCAACTCTGGAGGAGAGGGTTTTCTCCTCAGAGTTGGTAATCATGTGGTCATCTCTGGCCGAGACTATTTACTATATTTACTTTATTTCCTAGCCTGGCGGGTTGTGCTAGGTAGTAGTTCAATTTCATTTCTCAGTACACATGGCATTTGGTTATGTATTTACTTTATCTTACTCTCCATGCGGGTTGTGCATGGTTTACCGTACTTTTGTCATTTTTGTTTTTTCCCTTTTCTTTTCCTCCTGGGGTATGCCCCTTGTAGGCTGTACATTCGCTTAATCTTTTTTAATTTCAAGCTAAATTACCAAAAAAAAAAAAAAAAAGTGGTTGAAAGTTAGTTAAATGGATAATGCGACTCCCTCCTCTCCAATGGGGGGATGGAAAATGAGGGGATGGATAAAGTTAGTTAGATGGGATAATAGGACTCCCTCCTCTCCAATGGGAGGATCGAAAATGAGGGGAATATGATGGATAATTATTTTAGGATGAAAAATTGATTAACTAACTTTTTCTCCATTTTATTTTCTCCCAAATTAATTCAACTTAATTAAAAAATAATTAATTAAATGAACGATTTTCCAACGGGCAGATTCAAGATTAAAAAAAAGGGCCAACGGGCAGATATCAACCCCCCCCCCCCCAAAACCCAACATCTCTTCTCTCCCTCAGAGAAGAAAATGCAGAGTAAATCTCTCTCTCTCTCTCTCTCTCTCTCTCTCTCTCTCTCTCTCTCTCTCTCTCTCTCTCTCTCTCTCGATCGACCCAAAAAATTTCCCAATCAAACCCTCTCTCGACTGACTGAGAATGAAACCCCCTCTTTCCATCGACTCTCCGATGAGGGTTGTTGCCAGTGGTTAACCTTTCAACTGTGGGCAGATTTTCAGATAATCTGGCGTGTTAGGGCAAATTTTCCAGATTCCGGCAAGCTAGGGCAGATTTTCCAGCCATTTTCCAGCAACTCAGGTATACTCCGGCCGTCCAGATGCATCTAGAGATGGATATAAAGATGCATCTAGGGATGGATATATCTGTCCCCATATACATCAAAGCTATTTTCTATCTCCTTTTCCATCCCCCATTGAAGACCAGATTTCTCATTTGGGGCTGAAAAATGGCTATAGCAACCCTCCATTGGAGTTGCTCTTAGGCCCCCAAAAGAAAGAGGCCTGTGGAAGGGTCGCCTCGGTGATGGTGACTCAGAGTATAGAAAGGTTGTGGAGTATTATTTTAACAGAGGCGAATGTTAATCATAGCCGAATAAGCAATGGTCACGGTGTTAAAAGTGCATTAATACTGCAAAAAATTGCATTGACAATCGTAACTTTTTTGGTATTTTATGTGCATTATGCCTAGTAGACTGTGGCATAACCGTTCAAAACAAATACAGGGAAAAATTAATAATTTTGTACTGAGGAATGTAATGACTTAAGATAGTCGTCATACAAGACTTTTGTTTATACTATCTTCCAAAACATTTGAAAGGGAAATTGACACATTTTTTGGCAAATGCACTCCACAATTTGTCTTCTCATATTTTTCAATGCACAATAAAATACGCATTGTCGAGTGCATTTGTGGAAAAATAAAGTGCAAAAATTGATTTTCCTTTTGAAAATGGAAACAACAAAGAGATTAGCTACAAAACGCCCACTATGTCTGAAATTACTAATTAGTCAATCTTTTCTTTCTTGGCAGCTCCTTGGTATAGAAGAATAATAATAATCAGATGGTAGATGAGAAGATAACCCGAAAGGGAGTGGAAGATAAAATACTACTCCTTAATTTCTAGATCAAAGAATGACCAAACCATTCTTTTTGGCAATTTACTAGACAACTCCACATCTAGACATAACTAAAATAACAACACTTGTCTTCGGACCCAAACAAAACACCAACAAAACCCGGGTGGCCCTAGCAATTATTCAATGGTCTTCGGGCACTGTTGCCTGCTGCCCCAACACCCTTATCGACCACTCATTTTTGTAAAGTCTACAAACTTAACATTGAACCCCCAAAAATGTGTCGTGGATAAAGATGTTGAGACAGCATGTTGCGATACCCTAAGACCACAAAATAAATTTTCGGTACAGTCCAGTGGGATTTCTATAATCTAATCTTACAAATTCATCACAATTGGCAACGATCTTGGTATATCAAAATCTGTGGCTTTTGTCAATAGTGACGGAGTTATGACTCATCTTTTCAAAGGAGAAATTGGAACTTTACAAAACGTACACCCACATCCACATCTCACACAAACTACAAACACACTCAATTTTCCGCAACTGATCAACCATTCAACCGTATCAAGGTTTTCTACTTTGACCTAGAGAGAGAAGACAGAAGGAGGTTAGGAAAGAGGGAACGGGAAGAAATATGAAAGAAGAAAATGAACCTGAAGTACATGACCTAAAGGAAATAAACTGAAGCTACAGAAAAACCGCAGTTGGCAACAATTTGGAAACTGAATTCACGATTTATTTCACAAGACGAGAGATGGAAACTCTAACACTGACCCCACGCAAGGTAAGAAAGCGTACTAGCCATTTGGCTTCAATCTGCACAAAGCACAAAGCAAAAAGCAGAAGTCATAATGCTCAAACACAGATATATCAGGTTATGCAAATATGAAGCAGGCTAGCCGGGAATAGACCGCAAATAGTAACATGTTATACCATTAACCAAATATTGACAACAAACGTAACCCTGTAGCTTCGCTTAGGAAAAATCAGGTGAATCACACAAGTGACGCAAAACGAGCACATCACCACATTTTACACCTTTCCCTCTCTCATGGGAATAGCTTTGGTCATCCCCTTAACTCTCAGTGGTCGAGCTGCCCCTGATAAAAGAACCCCTCCGGCTACCGCCCACTATCACATCTTTCAAACGAGATATGGGACCCAGCATCCTGCCCATCTTCTGTCAATATAGTAGGGGAAGACAATCGTCAACATTGCATAAAAGTGAGGCAAACAAAAATTTACAAAAAAAAGGGGGGGGGGGGGGGCGGGGGTGTATGAAAGCTCATAGCAGTAAGCCAGTAACAAAAATATAGTAGCAGGTTTCAACAGAGGGTCCTCCCTTCTTTTGGTTGGTTTGATTTTAAGAAACTAACTTATGCGGAAAAGTAAATAGCAGGTTATAAAAGGCATGTAAATAAGAGGAAACCCAAGAAGCCCTCAATGATGTTGTCAAACGTAAGATTCTCAACAAATTACCAACAACAATTATATTAGCTGAACAAGTTCAACTACTAGAATGTAACTGGTATGACATTAACCAGAGAGGTACAACGGATAATGTGTACGAGTGCTGATATCTATGTTTCAACGGATTATAGATATGTTAAAATCGCAGTTAAATATTATTCGAAATCGAATAAAACATTACTACTATAAATATAAAAAAGGAATATGTTAGGTGATACAATGAAGTCTGTATGTTCCGAGGGATATTTCATCAATACAAGTGGTGGTGGTTTTGTTTGTCGATGGGTACTTAAAGGGTCGGATGGCATTTCAACATAAAAACCTAAGGCCGGGGGGTGGGGGGGGGGTGTGTTGTGGTGGTGGGTGGGAATTATTCATCACACTAGCCTTAACATGGCATCCAAAGCCACCAAGAATTCAAGCTACTCCGATCAATTGTGAGCTCGTGATAAAAGTAGGCAAGTTAATCAGAGATTTGGCTCTAAGAGGAACTTCTTGATCCATCTAATCTCTTCTGTCCTATCTTCTTAACCTTGAAGGAAGAACTACAAGACGATAAGAGAAGACCGTTGAGATTTTAATTTGAGTGTGAATTTGTTTAACTTATACCCTTTGTTACAGCAGTTGGGTGGCAATTTATTGAGGTCATGATGGGAATCATGGGATTGGAACATTGTATGGTACTTGGTGGGGGTAGGCAGGGACGGAACCAAGATTTTGTAAACGCGGGGGCCAAACTATAAACAACCGTTCCGGAAGCTTATAGTTTGTTTGGTTAAGGTTTTGAGGGAGATTTTTTGGGTAATGAGCGGAGAGAGATAGAAAAAGAAATGAAATTACTAATTGAAGGGAAAACTTTTGGGAAACCGTGCATAGAGAGAGGTTGGGTTCTAGGATCCAAAACAAACACATTCTTAAAGCATTTAAATGTCTAAATAACATCCAATACAAAACACAATATTTAGGTGCTCTTAATAAACAAAAAACAACTAATATTAATACTGAAATTAAAAAAACAAACCGAAACTATGCGGGGGCCGTGGCCCCCAAATGCCCTAAGCTAGTCCTGTCATTGGGAGTAGGCAACTGCAGGGCAGCTCTAGTATTTTAGTTCAGTTGTGACAAAAACCTACAGAAAATTATTGTATACATACTCTGTATTAAATTAAAGTTTATTTTGGTTGAAAATTTATTGGGCCTGATTTATTTTATTTTGTTGAGCTATATTATCTAACTTCACACAAATCTTAGTGAAGTTTCATTTACTTTTCCTTTGTACAAATGATCACAAATTCAAAGGAAACCCAAATTATGTTACAAAATACAAAATTTTAGTGCAGTTTTTAAATCCAGAGGTTCGCTTGAACCCCTGGATACAAGGTAGAGCAGCCCATGGGTAACTGTGCTGATGGAAGGTGTCAGCTTGGGGTGGCCTTTTTGATCGAGGCAACAGTAGGATGCCTACCATAAAACAAATTTTGGAAGTAGTAGAAGAGAGACGAGTGGTAGTAGTGAAGTGGAAGCACTGCAAGAGAAGCAGGTGGTAGCAAAGCGTGGATGGGGTGAGAAAGAGAGAGGAGGGGACCGATTGGTGGAGGTTTCAATTAGCTTCCGGAAGTGCCCTTGCATGGATATCTACAGTGAACACTGAACAGGGTTATTTCTGGGTACCAAGTTTTAGTTATCAATTGGTCATGGATTACACGTGGTTCGATGACCAATTTGATGACATGAGAAGTTGGTGACAAAAACGCTATAAAGCATACTTTGGGGTGTAGGTGTATTTACCCAAATAAAATCATTGACTAGGAATAAGAAATGTTAGTTACCACCTGTGGAACTATCAGATTAATAAATTGTACCCACTTATTGGATCTCCCTTTCCCCTCTCCCCATTTTTAATAAATTTTCGCCTATCAAAAAAAAAAAAAAAACTAACAGATTAGATCTCCAACAATCATACGACATTAAAAACCTAGCTCAGCTCAGCAACTATCTCCAAAGAGTTGTCTAGAACTATACCTGTGGTCTGCGTACTTCCATGTTGCACGATTAATAGGAAAGTATACAGAAAGCCCCTCTTAGTCTTAGCTGTCAGAGATGGTAAATCAAATGAGCCAACTTTCTTCTCAGAGAAAAAGCCCGGCCCTCGAAATAGTATAATTTTTGAAATATTAAACTCACAAGAACAAGGGCCACGGAAGTAATTAAGACAACAATCAGGTGCTAATTTTTATAGGGATTTGTGCACCTTCTGTTATAGAATTATAGTTTGTGAAGACTACCAAAAGAACAGTTTCAGTACTATTTCAGAGGTCCACCTCAACCACAAATCTCAACCTCTTATAATAAATATAAGTGGCAAATATGAGTGGCACAGCCACCTCCATTCAACCATTACTCATATTAAAGTGCCATGCATCTCCACCACAACAGCCCAATGGGTCAAGACTCATCTACTCGATGCCAGCAAAATCCTCTCTATATGCAATGCATGGCCCATCAAACATCGCTACATCACATACAAACAATTGGACACATGAGAACAAACCAAATGTGCTTAAACCAAACAAAACTAAGACTCATGACCAAATCGATTGGGTTGGGCTCTACAAGATAAGCAAAATGCCCAACATACCCACCTTTTTAAGGAAATTTGAATCTACATGCCAACCCCAGGTAATTTACACAAAAGGAAAAAAACGTTTGTGCAAAAACACTCTTCAGTTCACAGAGAGAAAAATTGTCCCCCCTATCAGTCCGATTCTAAAAAAATCTTCCTTTCAAATAAATTTCTTGAAAATCTGATTTAGAATCAATCTTGGGCGATTTTCAAAATTTGAAAGAACGTTGAGTTCCATTTTGATAGATCATTAAATAGTACTATTTCCATTCTATGTTGATGGGTAATCTAAATTATGAAAATGTGTGCTTTTTTTGGTATTATGATTGGTTAACTTTAGAATATTATGCTTATTTTTCATATTAAGTAAGTTGAATTCTTGGGTGCCAACTCCGATTTTTAATCCTAGTTCCGCCACTGATGGCCAAGAATGAAGTAGTGGATCTTTGTAACCTTTCTTCCGTTTCAAAAAAAGAATGAAGTAGTGGGTGAAAATACAATGATACTACAACAGATCTATAAAGAAAAACAGCAGCAACATACATAATGAAGCAGGCAAAATAATCTTGTCAAGCTAGGACAACATTATGAAACTCTTAAGATAGAAGTTTATAACTTTAATCAGACTTATTAAATTGATGTGCCATGTATGTAGCACACTTATATAGGAATAGGACAATCGGGGGTCATTAAATTGATGAGCCATGTATGTGGCACACTTATATAGGACAATCGTGAGTACCCGGATGAGACACTCAGTGAGTCAAAAAGGGGTGGGATACATGTCCGATACCCGTACGCTAGTTAGACACTTGAATCTTCTAAACTTTATCAAGAAAAACACACACGTTAGCTAGAAAAGAATCATTCCCAACATCCCATATGGTTAGGGAAACAAATTCCATATTTCCGTTATTGCATTTGTTTTCAAGACACTGCTACATATTTGTTCACATTTTATCTGAAAGTATATTCAGGACACATCCCCTTGCCCTTACCTAAAATTTGGACACATCTCCCAACATCCAAAGGTCTATGTTTTGGAAAGTTTGATGCTTGCATGCGCACGCAATAGTCATACTTGATCCATGCATCATAGTTGATGTCTATGTCTTAGTCCTTGCATTTGTGTAGAGAACAGGGCTAGGTTTCAAAATTCTCAGCTACCAATAAGGCTTTGCTATAAGAATCGTAAGTATTATGAGGAGAAAGAGTTTAAACACATCCCTATGTCATCATCAAAACCGGACAAAAAGGATTCCTGCAAAACAACTGCATAGTTTTAGCCATTTCAGATCAAACAAGGGCCTACCGCATCATTGACGCTAACCTGCCACTTAAGCTGCAAAGCTTGCCACCTTTCTTGCTGCCAATGCTGCCCAAGAATTACAAGGCCCATCACAGCTGCAGCGACAAATATAGACCAAAATGCATTTGCCTCTTTTGCCTGTGCATACAGAGAACAAGCTCTCCTCCTCCACCAACCTTCACCAGGAGGATCAGACCTGTCATAGTTATCTTTCTTTGCAGGCTTTGGCAATTGTGAGATGTCAGAATCTAAGCTTCCCTCAAGGCGTTCAACTGGACCAGGAATGACCGTGTGCTCTTCATAAGTTGGGGATCCACCCTCGGTTGTTTCACCATGGAAAGAACTAAATTCAGGACCACTGTGCGGACTCTGCTCTTTCTCAATCAAATATACCCCTTGCAATCTGTTACACTTTTCATCAAAAAATTGGATTCCGGGAAACTCATCTGGCACGGCCAATCCTTTGATGCTCCAGTTGTCGTCATCCTTTGCATCTGATCTACCGCCTTCCTCAGCTTCCAGCTCAGGATCTATAACATCAATTCTCCGTATGTCCTCAATCTCAATATTTTCAGGTTCCAAGGGCAAATTCTCATGTTGACTTGGTGGAAAGACAAAGTGACCAGACATAAACATTGCACGGGAAGTTTCAGCTTCATCCTCCCCAGCTGTATTTCCCTCATCATTATCATTCAATTCAACCCTTTCCGGACCTGGAGCAGCAGCATATGCTGATGCCGAGAGCGACACTACTTCCCATTCATTTCCACGGGAGGTATTTTTCTCTCCCTCCTCATTATCAGCCATCTACCAAAACTTTTGATGTTTTCTATACTCCACATAGAAAAGTGGACAAAAGTTACAACAGGAGTTCAAAAGAAATAATAAAGAACGCATAAATTATCCAGAAATCTTGAGAAAGGAAAACATCCATAACTAACAATTAGTAATGCCAAGGAATAAGGATAAGATGCCCAGTCCTCCTTAGTATTGACTCGTCTTTGCAATTGTGTCAATAATCATGGAAAAGAGAATAGTTTCTAAGAATGTTTCTCTTTTTTTGGGGTCCTTCTTGTGTTAGCGTGGACCTGGGATGCAATTCATTTTTAAAAAAAGGTAAGCCCAAGAGACATAATTCATTGCCTGTATGCATTCATTTCTACAGCTAAACCTTGTCCAAAAGTGGGCACATGATAGGTATAGCTATGAAATTTTATAATTGCCCTTTTGCCTAGCCATTAGAATGGAAAAAGTATATTAATTATAGTAACTCAAATACCTTGCCATTGGAGAAGCTCTATTATGTGATCTTATGAAATAATTTAGATAAGCGTACAGCTAAGAAAATAAATTGGATGCAAAATGTATATACTATAGAGATACATATGCACATACGGGTAAAATGGGTGCATACTTACATAAGTAAACATCAACGCCTCTGGTATATGGCTCCTCCTCCTGATGCCTAATGCCTCATGGACAATTAGAAAGCCATTTAATCATAAGTCCATTGCTCAACAATTGATGAAGTGGGAAGCGGGGAATGGTCTGTCTTTCTTTGGTTGGATAACTGGCATACTTTAGGTCCTCTTTTCCAGAAATTGGGTGGCATAGTAGTTTTAAACTTGGGCAGGTCTTTATCTGCTAAGGTTGCATCTATCATTCATGGGGATACTTGGAGATGGCCAAGACCTAGGAATGCTGTCACCCAAATCATACTCCTGCTTCTCTGGTTCATAATAACCAAACTTCTGATAGGGTAAATTGGATTCCTGATAATTCTGACAAATATACCTCACCTGAACCCCTGGTCCTATTATCCCTTGGGCTCACCTGATGCGGTTCTCTCATTCTGTGCACAGACATGCCTTAATTCAGTGGTTGGCTTTTCATGGCAGACTGACTACTAGAGATAGACTGCATAATTGGGGGGTGGTCCCCTCTGTGGAGTGTGTTCTTTGTAAAATCGGGGAGGAGTCCCACAAACACCTGCTTTTTGAATGTCCTTATGGTCATATCTTGTGGACACACCTGTTAAGGAAGTGGGATTCTGCTAGAGAGCCAATAGGGTTTGAGGAAGAAATCAATTGGGCTATCCCAATGGCCAGGGGCAAGTCTTTTAAATCTCAGTTACTCATAATCTCCTTTTGTACCATATACGGGGAGAAAGAAATTGCAGAATCTTCGGAGTTACTGGCAAAACTTTGCAATCCCTTCAGTTGGAAGTAGAGAAGGCATTAAATTATGTATGGTATCTCGGAGGAATTTTCCTAATACAATGGAGAATCAACAACTTGGGGGGTTCTTCTTTAGTCCCGAAACATTGAAGGGCGTTGGTTGTTTTTTCTGCTATTTTGAGGTTGTTATTTCTGCTATTTTGTAGGTTTGTTTTCTCTTGTTTGCCTTGTAGGACTCTGAAGGATATACCCTTGGTCCATATTTCTTTTTTGGTTAGTCTAATTGATTACCTTACCAACAAAACTTGGTACATTAAACAACAAATAAAAATTGAAAAGAGATTATAATGATAATGAATCGTCAGTAAATCTCCACTCAGTCAATGGCATTTGGTCGGGTGATTTTGACTCGTATTGCTAGGTTCTTTTCCCACTTCTGAGGCCTATTTGAGAACCAATACTGCCATCAATTAAGCCTTCTTGCAGAACTACTTCCCTTGAGCTCTCATTTTTTATTTGCTACGTTAACCAGAACAAACTATTCAACACCACATCTTTTCTGCTCTAGGTATCTTCAAAACATATCTTAACAACCCAATCCAATCTACCTCATCAACTATAATCACGCAAGGAAGAAAATAACTAGATTCAACCAAAACCGTAACAATCAAACTATACACACAAACAGACACATAGATTCAAACTTGTATCTATCAGTCCTACGAATCGTAATAGATCCATCCAACTCGAGCAGGAAAAAACAAATTCAACAGCATCAGATCTTCAAACGAATCGTGGTTAAACCATTGATGAGTTCATAATAAAATACTCACATAAGTGAAGACGAAGATCGGCGGCGGCGGCGGCGACGAAGGTCCGACGAGATTAACGCCAACTGTTTGAGAGAGAGAGAGAGAGTTTATACTGAGAATTGAGGTAAAGATAAAGTACCGGGACGGCCGGTAATCGTAGCGGGAGAATAGTCGGTTTAACCGTCTGTAGCAGATTAAGAGCGCTGTTTGAAATCTTTGGATAATCCTACTCCTAATCTGTTGGGTTTAGGATTTAGATTAGTGGGACGGACGTGGAGTGCGAAGGCAAGTCTCTGTTATGACGGTTGCGTGTGTCGAGGGAAAAGAATTTAGTGTTACGCAGGCCTCTCAAATGACCACTACCATGACCGGATTCAATCCAATCCGATCTAAATTTAGAAAAATTTGTAATTGAAATCCAATAATCCGTATACTAATCGGAAGGGAAAATGACGGCCAAGAACATGTTTTGATAATTAATATCTGCCAATGACATTTTCAGTATTAACAAATATTCTCAGCATGTCATTGACGGGTATTAATTATCAAAACACATCATGGACCGTCATTTTTTCTAATCGGATCAGACTAGGATGTATTCAATTCAACTCGATTTAATTAAAATTGGAATCTGACTCACGAAAACTAATAGGTCTTGAGATTGAGATGATTTTGAAATAAGTGGAGTAATAGGTTTAGACTTTAGACTTAAAGCTTTGTTTGGAACCTGGGAAAGAAAGAGAGAGGAAGGAAAAATTACAAAAAATAATTCCCCCATTGTTTAGTTTGGAGAGAAAGATGAGAGAAAATAAAAGTATCTAGAATTGTGAAAAGTACAATTTTCCTCTTATTTTCATCTCATTTTCCCCCACATTTTTCATTCTCTTACTTTCCCTCACTTTTCTCAAATTCCAAACAAAGTATAAACATTACTCCCTCCGTCCCTTTTTAAATGTTCCGCTTTGTAACTCCAATTTATTAAGAAAATATCATCATTACACATTTCACATCAACTTTTATCTATACTCTCCCTATTTACCCTATATGGAGATATCATCATTACACTTTTACTTACTAACTTTTTAAAATGGAATCTACTTTAGGAGTAAAATGAAAAATGTACCAACTTTTACCCACTAACTTTACAAATTGGACATTTGTTGTAACGCCCCGATTTTCCACGGAATTTCGGAAGCATTAACCTTAAAATACACTGAATTTTACAAACTATTAGGCCCCTATTTATCGTTATACAAGATTTACATTTAAGAAAAATACAAAAAATCTAACATTTATTTAAACGTCTTCAGAGCGACTCTATTCTTGATACAGATTCCAAGCATACTCGGTCTTCGCCCTTGGTATTCCTCTTGTGTCAAACAGCTCCACCATTGAACCCTGCACCCTCTGGCAAATTGATCGACGAAGCAACCGATTTACCAGGATACAAACGTATCCGTGAGTGATAATTCACCCAGTGGAATAATCTCAATCCTACCAACCCCTTACTCTACAATTAACATTCAATAATAACAATAATATCACAATTGATAATACACGAGAGGTACAAAATAATAGCACATCGTCTTTTTCTTTTTACTATCCATCATCTTACATGAAATCTAAGGATCATCTCCACGAGATCCTTTCCTCCCACATCCACTAACTACAACCGTCTCATGGGTCCACCCTTCCTCTTGCTTGTCCTGCACCGGGATCCTAGGTGAGCACACCTAAATTATGTATCTAGTATGTTCTCACTTAAGACCATAACAGGAGGATCGAGTCCTCCCATGACGCATCGTACATTAGGGTCGGACATCACCTACCACTAATTATAACCGTCTCATAGGACTTATTCCCTCTTGGACAAAAGAAGCGAATTTTCCCATGACGCATTATACATTAGCGTCACAACATCTCTCAACACTGGGCCCCATTGGTTATCCATTTCAAACACAGGGCCCCATTGGTTACCCTTGCCATCACCATGGCTCAAATCACAATCCACACACTCACACGTCCAACACTTTACCATTTTCCATTTACTTAACATCGTCTGTATGAATCACTACTCGTAACCACCCAGTGAATCTAAGTCCATTCTAGCATGTACAACATGATACAATCAATAACAACTCAATTCATAACATGATACATTTCAATGAGATAAAAAGTACATATCAAATAATATTGTACGAGTAAGTAAACACATAATATTTTATGATTGGGCCGATGCCCTTAAGGTTCGTTGAACAAGTAAATTAATTATAGTTTTTATTAATTTCAAAGGTGCCGTTAGCGATTTCGTAGGCTTAGCTTTGATAACGTACTAGAATAAGCTCTTAGGAACTAAAGTATAATCATTGAATCATAAATTTGATCCATTACAGCAACTTACAGTATAAAAATCTTAAAGGTGCAATTTTATTAGTTAAAGCTTACTATTACTAAAAATCTTATTTTATATATATATATATATATATATATATATATATACACACACACACACACATTAATGATAAGGCTTGACTGTTATTTGACCTGTTCACAAACATTAACTCTCATCTATTGAAAACAGGAGTACAATAATCATAGCATGGATTTATTCTACTAAAAAGAAATCAACCACATAGTTTAGGTTCAAATTGAGAACTAAAGTATATTCAGGGGGCAAAATGCAATTTCATAATATCACTTTAAAAGGAAAACGTGCATGCTACAGTAGCCTTCGGTTTTCAATTTCCAAAAAATAGAGTACTTCTGTTTTGATTCGCGAGTATGATAAATCCCATTATAACTTTTCAAATTCCACATATAGGAATTAGATATACTTTTTTTTTTTGAAAGGTCATTAGATATACTTAGGAGAAAGTAGGGAAGTGATTCTCCTACTTTTAATCTAGACAAAATAATTCGGTGGAGTCCGGTGGGTTTTCGTTTGGCGGTGAAAGATCGGTACTCTAGCAGCAACTTTGGACTGGAATAACTTGACCAAACCTCTGTTGTTTTGGACAATTCTTGTGTCTAACGCGAAGATCTTGAAATTCTCTACAACTTTCGTGAAGAAGTCTAAGTCCGAAAACCACTCTAAGTAGGAGAAAAATGGAAGTTTAGAAGGGTCGCTGAATCTGCCTGGAAATCAGAATCCGAGAATTTTACCGAACTTTGAATGGCGATAACTCTATCAATTCTAGACCGTTTTGGGCGATTCTTGGGTTGGAATTGAAGCTCTCGACACCCTCTACAAGTTTTATGAAGAAAACAAAGCCTAAAAACGAATTTAACTAGGAGGAGAATGGCCATAAAAACAGGTACGTGGAATGAACGAAAATGAAGTTCGTGGTGGTGCCTTCTTCCACTGCTCTTCTTTCTTCTTTTCTTCTCCTCCCTCTTTCTTCTTTTCTTCTCCTCCTCCTTTACTGCCCAGTGCCCAGCACTCACTCTCTCTCTGCCGTTTTAAATGGTAAAAGAAGTGAGAAGAAAAAAAGAAAAGAAAGGTAGAGATGATTAAGGGGATGTGAGGTGATGGGGGAGTTATGGGAAGTATGGGTAGGTACGTGGGAGGATGGGAAGTTACAAAGGGATGAGAGGAGGGAGAGGGAGAGGGAGAGAATCGGAGAGGTGAGAGGGAGTCAGGAGAGATGGGGATTGGGGAACACAATCCCACAATTTTAGAGAGCAATTATCATGTACACAAACATATATAATTGTATATTAAAATTTTGATGAATATAGAAATAAGATATATGACTAGCTAATTATTATATTTTTTTAAAGAGATAATTTCTGAATAAAAATACTTATAATTTAGTTAACTAATAAAATTTTTGGGTAACAATACGAGTTTTTATTTGAAAAATTTAGGGCCAAAATTAGGGTCGTTACATTTATTAAGGGACAGCCTAAAATGGAATACTGGACTTTAAAAATGGGACAAAGGGAGTATGAGTTTTGGATCCAATATCTGATTTAGATAACTGAAATCAAATTTATTGAATTCAGATCCAATTCAAACTATTGACATGCCTAATTTAAGGGGTGTTGGCATAGTCCGAGAGAGTATGTGGCTTCAACTACCTACCGTCAAGGGGTTAAGCTCCCATTGATACCTTAATCCTCCATACCTCTCCACAGTGGTGGTTCCATAATTAATATTAGAGGTCAGGGCACACACGATGCTTGTGCAAATCGAATTTTCACAACATTTTTGAAAATTTGATCAAATAATATGTGGGAAGCATTTTTACAAAAATGTTGTGAAAATTTGACTTGCGCACGTATCGCGTGTGCCCCGGCCCCTAGTATTAACCTATTGTGATAGATAAACAACAATTAAATTCTCAAAAAATCAATCGAATTGTTATATGTTGTAGTAACAATTAACATGTATATACATATCTATACATAGAGGCCGGAGCTGTAACGCCCCAAATTTCGGGTACGTTAAATAAAGACTTTATTGATAAAACCAAATGGAGTCTGGCTCATTATTACATCATGATTCCCATATTTACACAAAGGGAGGGGAAACTAAGGTTCCTAACTACAGCTCCGCCTGCTCCTCCATCCTAGCCAGCTCCTCAGCTCCAAAAGCCTCCAAGGTGTACTGTTTATCTTGATCATCTACAAAATCTGACACATTATACCAACGTCGCCACCAGTATAATATGTCAGGGTCACCAAAGGTAACACCATGAGCTACAAGAGCTCAGCAGAGTAAACCTATACCCACTAATCCTTATCTTACAAGTAGCAAACCAATAATCCATGATACATGATAGTAACCAAACTAACACATGTGCATTCAATAACTTCACATTTAGAGATGTACAATATCACATGCACATTCATTACTCGACTAGCGTAAGTGTCTGTGTCATCAGAGTTTCTCCTACGCAGCGTTTCGTAGACCATGTCACCATTTCACTTTTCATTTCCAAATCAACATTTTGAAAATCACATTTAACTCACCCAACCTCGGTTCCGCCGTTCCGGGTTCCCGAGTATCCTCACAATGGTTCCGCCGCACCAGGTTCCCATTGGCACACAAAATCTGCATTGACTCCTCTCCGCGGATAACCAAGCCACATTACCAATGAGGCTACCACGTCTGGCCACATTGGCAATCTTCACGATGGGCTACCACGTCCGGCCACATCGTGGTTTTCACAAACATTTAAATCACCTCCAATGAGACTACCACGTCCGGTCCCATTGGCAACACACACCACACAGTGAGCTGCCAAGTCCGGCCACATTGCGGTTTCTCAACATTTTTTCACACAATGGGCTACCACGTCCGGCCACATTGTGATTTCAAACACACCTTGTCATTAACACACCCTAAGTGTCATGTTTCTAACTTTTCTCGATTTTTGTGTCTCGCTTTCATGCAATGACTCCGCGGTAGGACTTTCCTCATAAACATAAATCATTCATTATAATCTTGAAACTAAACTAGCAAGATCATCCAACTATATACTACTTATTTATGCTCAAACCACAACTCAAAGCATAACGCCACATGTACGGACGCCTTTGGAGTGGAAAGCCACTTATGCTTTATTACACACCAAATCAATTAATTCTAATAATCACGTATACATGCTCATAACCATCTAAAGATCAAAATACGAATACTTCTGTTAGCATGCATTTGAACATACAAGTAAAATACCATTTTTCTTTGAGTTTAACGGATAAGGAAAATACTACGTATACTTAGAGATAGATGTTAAGATTAATCTACCGTTCTTCTTGGCGGTAGGTACGGCTATGAAAAAAAGTAAGTACGTCGGACGGAGTAACTTCCTACGGTGAGGTTCCGGTAGCTTCGAAAGAGAAAGGTTTCTCTCGAAACTAGTTCTTGACTAAAACTACTAGACTTTATGGATTGAAAATGTGGTTTAGGATGAGTTTCTTGAAGAACTTTAGGAAGAACTTCAAGAACAAAGTAAGAACACAAGAATTCTTGAGAGAGAAGTTGGAGATTGAAGGTGTGAGTTGAAATGGTGAGAATGGGGTGCTATTTATAGCAAAACTTGGCTTATTATCCAATGGATAAATTTTTCCCTAACAATTATTGACCAAGGGGCAATTTTGAAAGGCATGTCTTGGAAAGAGCTTGCTTGTAAGAAAGATCAAAATCATTGGCTAGGTTATGTTTAAAGAAGCCTAAAATGGGTTGTCATGAGGCAAATAGGCTTAAGGTTAAACCTTAGGTTTGCATGCATAAAGATTACCACCTTTGGAAGCAAAAATGATCCCCATGACTTGTCTTGTCATGGTTATATATACTTTGGCAAGACTTATTCCTTTTACTCAAAGGATAAAAATTACCCTAACAACTATTGCCCTTTGGGTAATGAATTTCCTAGAAAGTGTACCTAGGCAATTAGGCATGCTTATATTATTAGGCTATGAGATATGTATACCCATAGATATGGTTATCTATGTACTTAAGAATCTAGGAAAGTAACTTTGGAAGGTAAATAGGTTTAGGGCTATTTAGTCTAGGGTGGCATGCATGGCAAGGCTATGGTTGCTTCTCTTTGAAGCAAAATGATGAGATTAGGCCATGACTAATTTTTATTACCCATGGGGTAAAATTTTCCCTAACATTTATTAACCAAAGGGTAATGAGGTAAGTCATGAGTGTGGTCTTGAAAATGACTAATCAAGGAGTAAGATGATTACCTCTAATGGTCTAAAAGGTTCAAGTAGGGTTGAAAAGGTTCATAAGGCTCAAAGATGGTTAAAAAGGTCCATCTAGGGTTAGGAGGTTGTAATTAGGAGAAGTGGTAGTTTGGTTCCTCCAACTAATCGGTTGAAAACTAACTCTACTTGCCAAGTAGGATTTCTAGCCAAGAAATATAATTTTAAAGGACTAAA
The DNA here is from genome assembly GCA_018127125.1 of Rhododendron griersonianum. Taxonomy (NCBI): domain Eukaryota; kingdom Viridiplantae; phylum Streptophyta; class Magnoliopsida; order Ericales; family Ericaceae; genus Rhododendron; species Rhododendron griersonianum. Next base: position 36,806,672 of record CM030788.1, on the reverse strand, counting down.
ATCTAATTATGACGGATTATTAGAAATTAAAAAGGAATTTTAAAAGTAATACCGAGTATTTAAAATAAAATTTAAATATTTAACGAAATTTTTATTTACCAAAAATCAGGGTCGTTACAGGAGCACACACATCTATGCCGGAGCACACACGATGCGTGTGTAAGTTGGATATTGACAAATTTTGTCAAAATTCGATCAAACAATATAAGTGGGAAGCATTTGTACAAATTTTGTTAAAATGCGACTTACACATGCATTGAGCGTGCTCCCGTCTCTAGTAGAATGTTAAGGTTAATTCAAGTAGGTAATTAGGGGAAATTAACGTTTGACACGACACTATTTTGTCTATACCACAGTGCGGAGTGTTTCTTTCAAAGATGCATTGAACCCTTTTTTATGTTAGGACAAAATTGTGTTATTGACCAAGAAGGTTGTTTTCAAGATTTATTAATTTTATTTTTCTTATATTAGGACAAAACTGTGTTATTAACCAAGAAGGTTGCTTTTAGATGTGGGAATTCGAAAAGCACATGAGCCCTTTTGTTGCAATGTACTAAAACAGTAAATTAAATAGTGAAGGCAATCAAAATGACAAACATCGTTGTAGGTGGAGAAAAAACAGAGAGTACCTAGAACAGCGCTGAATCTTGTCTCTTCACGTGCTGTCCAATCGGAACCCTAACACCTTAGCCTGAACCCTAACCTGTAAAACAGACAAGGGGTGAGCGCACCTTTGCCTCTCGTGGCAAAGGCCCTCCGATGCCTAAGTTTGTATCTCGTACTGTATCAAACCCTAATTATCAGTAGGAAAGTATGGAACGAATGCAACTTATTGCGTACCTTTCGCCTCTAGGTTTACCTCGTATTTATAAACATATGTTAGCTTGCTCTTCAAGCATCCTCATTGCCCTAGGTCTCCTGTCCCGCACAGGAAACCTGGCCTTTCCGGGGATTCTCTTGCCCAATCAACCGAGATCCCTTACTCATAGGGACTCTCTTCTTTATGGAACTCGTCCCATCATAGGACTGTCTCCTCTCCTATCTTTACTGGATATCGGGTTCTTTTTCTAGAACATTCTTACCTCTTTATCTCTTAAGGTTACGTTCTTCCAGATAACTCTATCTGTTCGGCACATACCTCAACCGAACAGACTGTACCAACTAATGACTTCTCATGTCTTTGGCCCATCTCAGCCGAACAGCCTGCACCAACTAATGACTTCTCATGTCGTTGGTCCCTTTAGCCGAACAGACTATCTGATCCAATGACTCCTCGTACCACCGGATTTTATTGCCGCCGTTCATCTTTGTATGGAATCCCATATCACTTTTCTCATTGCACGGATCTGGCATGTCACGTGTTCGGCTACTAATTGTACATGTTCGGGAATACCTCCCTACAATTGCTCCCCAGTTTTGCTCACCACTACTGCTCGAGAGTGATGAGTAAAGCTCAAAAAATATGAACCTAAGGCCGAACAAACTAGATCCCGTGCAGACATAGTCATTGGATTTCTATTGATGTCTTTTGGCGGTTTACTCATTACTTTCTCGAAGTAATGGCTCCACGTGGCGCATTTCGTACACTTTTCATTTAATTCGAACTGACGCTTCGTCGAACGTCGTTAGAACGGCATCCATCAAACCCCTGTTTGAACGTTACTTTTTCACGTGACGGCGTAACCAGAGACGTTTCGTCTCCTTTCCCCGTCACTAATATCCCAAAAAGGGATATCTTTTGGGTTTTTACCCAAAAACTCGAAACTCTAGTCTTTCTCTCTCTAAAACCAGGCGAAACTTTCCCCCTCCAGTCCGCCATCGCCGCCGTCTGCAAACCTGATTGCAACTCAGAAAAACTCCTCAACATTCTCGTAAGATTCTCATCCTTTCTCCTTTGTGTTTGAATCTGAGATTTCGTTCTCAGATTCTACTATTCTTAGGGTTTCATTCGCACCCATTTCCAGATTTCATTCCATTTCAAATATATTCATGGCGGATGAAAGTGATAGCGGCCCTAAGCCTGGGAAATTTAGGAAACTTTGTGAAACGCCTGCCGCAATGGCGGCCTTTAGAACTGATTACAACATCCTAGATACTGTAGGTTTAGAACTCGCCCCTCTGGGAGCGATTAGAAATGCCTGTAAGTGGGATAGAACGTGTGTCCCAATCGTGGCCATTGTCGAGGGTGGAGTTCGTTTCCCCCTTGACCCACTCCTTCGTCGGGCTCTGAACTGGTATCGACTCAACCCCATGCAAGTGTCCACCAATTTTTTCAGATTAGTAATGGGAGTTGTAGCTTTAAACAGAATCTTAGGGACCCAATTAGGAATCTGGGACTTCCAGTGGTGGTACAGTATTGTATTGAATCGAGAATACAATACTTACTACTTAAAAGTGAGAAAAGAAGAGAAGCGCTTCGTGCTTAACCTGCCAGACTCTGCTCGTGATCATGAGACGGACTTCCTCTACGTAACTGGAGCTTTCGAGCCCAAGGGGGAAGATGGCCAGGTGGTGGGTGTCCACTGTCCCCACGAGTGGGGCTTCCCACGTACGCTTCTAATTTCTGCTCTTTTGTATCGTATTTCAGTTCATTTATTCTCCCTTTCATATCTAAACTGTACCTCTAAGTGTTCCCCTAACTTGTTATTTCAGCCACAAACACCAATAAACGCCCAAGCAGGGAACCAAGCTATGTCCGAACAACGGACATCAACAAGGTTCTCAGATACAAAGGGGAACCAGGCACACTAACCGCTGGTCGGGGCCGCGACGCCAACGTCTTGCTGGGCTACGATCCTGCTTACAAGGGCTTCATTGACAGAAGACTTGCCCACACAAGTACCAGCGGCGCCTCTACTTCCTCTGCTCCCCAGCCAAGGAACTCGAGATCCAGTGCTGGCGTGACAATCGCCGGACAGCAGGACGAGGTACCAGTATCCGAAGGCATCCCGTTGCCTCGCTTGGTACTCAGAAGATCTTCTCAGAGACAGGCCACTACTCAACAGCAGTCCGAACAGCCAACTCCTGAACGTGACACCAGCCAATCCTCATCATCTGGGTATTCCCCGTCGCCACTAAGTTCAGGTACGATGTCTCGACAGCCTCTGAATTTGAGCTCCCTCCTTACTGTCTCATCCCGAGGACGTGGTTCTTTGGGACGGGCGCCTTCCACCAGCGACGCGCCCCCGCCTCCCCGTCGTACCAGGGGGGCGTCGAACAGGACCAACTCGTCCCCATGTGAAACAAGCCTAGAGGCTGGAGACTCCCATCGGGACAAACGTCCCAGACATCAATCCACTGGTGATGGGACGGTTCAAGCTGCTGGGGTTGGTGACCAAACCATTACCCCGAGCACCCAAACTTCTCCTCAACCCTGGACCCCTCAACTCATCAGGGGCGACCGGCCAATGAGCATGGGGGACAGTGCCAGCTCATCTGAGATCGCTCTGGCTCTTGCCCAGGCACTGCTGCTGCCTGTAGATATGCAGAAAGAGTCCTCATCTCCTTCTGACCGGCTTGTATCCACTGGACTCGTCAGTGGAATCTTGGTAACTCAGTTATTCCCTCAACTTAGTTTTACCTTCCTTGTTGTTTTTACAGAAATTCTAACTTCTTTACTTCTTTTGACATTCCTCAGTTTATCCAGAAGATGGTCACGTTGGGCCAGAAGCTGCAAGAGATCGAGCTCGAACGAAACAGGCTTTTAAGAGACAACACAAGGCAGCTAGCTGCAAACGATCACAAGGCTGGAGAGGGAGAGAGACAAGGCAAAGCTAGACGCCGAGGAGGCAATGAACAAACTCCAGACTGCTGAAGACAATCTTAGCCAAGCATTGGCCGAGATTGATACCACCAAGAAGGCAGCTTACGAAGATGGTTTTCAAAAAGGTTTCGATGCTGCAACCGCGAGCTATGTCGAGCAGATGCCAGCCATACAGGACCAGATTTGGGGTGCAGGCTGGGAGGAGTGTTTAACAAAGGTTGGAGTCCCAGAAGATTCCAGCCTTTGGGTAGATAATGATTTACCGAGCAAACGTCTCCAGCCATCCCGTGACCTTGAGGAGCCTCTTCTTGATAATATCGAGGAACAGATCGATGACTTTGCAGATGCAGATGAGGAGATGCAGATGGAGTCTCAAGGTGCCCGATCTGGGTCTCAAGAAGCTCATCCTGAACAACCAACTGTTGGAGGAACAACCACTGAACCAGTCAATCTGGAGGAACAAGCAGCTGGGGGTGAGACCAACACAGAGGTTCCGAGCAACACTCCCCCAGAAGTCCAGAACCTGGACTGAGTTTGGTAAGCCTCTTTCTGATTTTCCTGACTATAATTGCAACAGTTTTTTGAGAGGTCATGCGTGACCGCAATCTCTCAGCCCTGCGTGGCAACATTAATTACATACTTAAGATAAAACAGGTATTCGGCCCTTCGTGGCACATTACTGTTATTTATGTTTTGCTCGGTACTTCATGAGCATAAATTCTCGTTTCTAATGTTTTGGGAACATTCCTTCGTATGCTAATTTATCTAAGTTTCTCATACTTGGAAAGTTAAGTCTTGTCGTACTTATCAATCTGTTCTGTGGCCTTGCATGGCCCGTGTATTTGCTCGGCTCTTCATAGCCTTTAAGTATCTCATACTTAAACAGAAGCCTAAGTGTTTTCATACTTGGCAAACTATACACCGAACCCTAAGTATTACGTACTTAGCTAAATTCAAGTGTTTCAGATTTGGAAAAATAAGCAAGTATTTCATACTTCTTATAAGTTTCTCGTATTTGGACAGAATGTTAAGTTTTGTCATACTCAGCAATTTGTGCATACAAGTTTCTCTCGTACTTGTATAGTCTAAGTACTTTTTCGTGCTTAGACAGTAATACGTATATTCATACGTTACAAGGCATTCATCCTTATTCTAAGTTTTTCATACTTAGTTGTAAGTGTTTTCATACTTATTTGAATTTGTCTAACATATGTCACTATGTTTTTATCCAAGTATTTCGTACTAGGAAAAGGAAGCAAGTATTTCGTACTTGCCTGCTTGGTTTTTTCATACCTTAGAAAGAATGTTACAAGTTTCTTTCGTACTTGTATAGAGTCTAAGTATGTTTTCTTGTACTTAGACAATTAATACGTATATTCGTACGTTACAAGGCATTCATGCCTATTTTAAGTGTTTCGTACTTAGTTAATCTAAGTTTCTCGTACTTAGAAAGTTAACACGTATATTCATACGTTACGAGTCACTTATACCCATTACCTGCTCCCCAATACGAAAAAGGGAAAGCTAGGCCATTGTTCGTATTTATAAGATAAAAAACAAAAATTTCCAGAAAGTCAATATACTGCAGAAAAAGTGACTTTATTCATAGTTCTCAAACTCAAGGAGGCGTTACGCGTACCTCTTGCAACTAAAGAAAAGTAAAAACAGAGGAATTTTCTTCGTAATTCCCACACAATTACATAGTCCTAAAAAATAAAAAATAAAAACAAAGTCTTTTAATCAAAGAACTTCCTCAGATTGTGGACATTCCAAAGCCTTGGCATCGGGTTCCCGTCCAGATCTGCCAACTTGTAGGCCCCAATGCCCACAATTTCAGTCACTCGATACGGGCCTTCGCAATTAGCCCCTAACTTGCCTTCGTTAGCCACTTTGGTATTACCAAGTACCTTTCGAAGTACAAGGTCTCCAATACCAAATTCTCGAGGGTGAACATGTTTGTTATAGCCCTTCATTAGCTGTTCCTGGTATGAGGCTAAGTGGACCAAAGCCTTTTCCCTCCTTTCCTCGGCCAGGTCGAGCTCGATCTCAAGGGCCCTGTCATTGCCCCCACTCTCAACCAATATAGTCCTATTGGTTGGAAGACCAACCTCTAGGGGTATGACTACCTCTGTACCATATGCTAACGAATAAGGGGTCTCTCCCGTAGACCTCCTTGGTGTTGTTCGGTGTGCCCACAGCACCAGTGGTAATTCGTCAGGCCACTTTCCCTTTGCTTTGTCCAATCTTTTCTTGATCCCATCAAGAATGGTTTTGTTGGAAGCTTCTGCTTGCCCATTTGTAGACACCCCAATCTGAGTCTCCCGATTGTTTTACTTTGTTTTTCGGTTTCTTGTTTCCCCGATGATGAGTTCGGATCAAACAGGCTTGAATGTGGAATGGATTGGACTTGGAGAGCTTGGAGCCCTTTTTAAACCCTTTGAACCCATGAAACCTTTAGTCAAACCCTAACCGAGGTTTGACCATCGCGCGACGCTTCTTGTTACTCGCGCGATAGTCAGCTTGCCAGGTGTTGGTCAAAGTCAAAGTTTGACTGTTGACCCTCGCACGATGGTCTCAAACCCTCGCGCGCTGGTCCAACCTGTCCCCATCATCTTTGTCCAGCTGGATTTTGTGATGATCAGTGGCCACATGGGCTAGAACCCCGTTTTCTTTGGCTTAACAGGGTTCTGACAGGTTTTGGAGCACTCACCCAGACAACTCTAACCACTCACCTTGGTGGCTCATTTCTCCACCAAGCAAGGGTGACCAGCCTTGTTGGCTGGTTGCTAGGCCAAGCCTTCCACCCACTTTGCACCTTCCATCCTCCTATAAAACCCCCATTGCTCTTCCATTGCAAGGGTTACCAAGTTTCAAAAAAGAAGAGTTATCAAATCTAGCACAAAGTTACAAACCTAAACCACATTTCCTAGTCTTTCAATCTAGTGTTCTCCATACAATCATTTGCAAGGCTACACCATTTGATCCAATCCTTTTCCAAAAACCATTCAAGCAAAGGTATAAGATTTAACCAGTTCCTGTTTTGATCCCTGAGGGGGGCTGGCAGGGCCAAGGCTGGTAATCAATACCAGTCCTGGCCCTAAAGTCAGCAGAGTTACAAGAAACTGTAATCAGCCAAACCCTCGCGCGATGGACCTGAATACTCGCGCGACAGTTCTATCTGTAAGAGATTGGTCCACGTGGGGAAGGGATGCTGGTCATTTCTTGTCTTATTTATGAGCATGTTTGTTGTGGTTTTGTTTTAATATATAGATCACTGATGTGCATGTTAAAACAAGTTCAGTTCCTTAGCTTACTACTCTAATTAGTTTGGAATGCCCTTGGGATGTTTCTGAACATGTCTCAGAGCCTCAAGCATGCAAAGCAATTCCTGGAAGTCCAGTCAGAACCCTCGCGCGAGGCTTTCACTCTGTCGCGCGATGGTTCACTGATTTCCAGTGGCTGCCCGTAGATACCTCCCAAGCGGGGCATCGCCATACAGATTGATCATGTTTGTTGCTCGATTGGTTTCTTGCTTCGTAAACCAAGATCGTGGACATTCCTATGGCTAGAAACATCGCCACACGATAGCGGTTATCATCAAAATAGAGTCGCCACCCAGTTTATTAAAACTGGGAAAATAGATAGAGATTCTGGATACGGGAGCCAAAAGTACAATAAGGGGAAGGTGTTAGGCACCCTCTTTGCCCAGTCGTGAGACTGGCCCATAATCATTCAACATAAGACATGTAGATGCTTTATTTAATTCTAACATGTAATCTATTTTTAGCCTTTAAGCAGTTAATGGTGAGCCAAGACTGTAATTGAAACATGCATCATCAGAAAGCAGGAAACAAAACAAAGCTGTCCCAGGGAGATGGATCCCGCGGCTGGTGATTAGATGTCACGGCTGAGGGTTCCTCCTGGTTTTATGTACCGGCCGAGGGATCGAAGCCCCGGTCGATGTTCTTCCTCACACCAGACAGAAAAGTTAATGAATAATCAAAGCGCTACGATTAAGCATAAATATGGTAAATAAGACAAACCAGAGGCCGTTGGGCCTCACCACCTTGATCCCTCAGTTGCTTGATTGCTTCGGATTGTGTGTGATTGACTGATTGCCTTTGTGAAAACCCTAGGGTTAGGGTTTGAACTTCGGGGTTTGATCGCTAGATTGATGGCTGCCTTCGGGAGGTTAGGGCTTTTGAAGAGAGGTTTTGACAGAGTATTTTGACAGAGTATCAGAGCTTGGGTGAACGATTTCACTTATGAATTTCGTGTGTTTATTTTCGGAGTCCAAAGGCCCTTTTTATAGGCAATTGGTGACTCACTCCGGCCAATCAAATGGCATGATTGCAATTGTAATGCAATTCAAACTCTTCGTCGCAATCTCTGAACGTGGCCCGAACGCATCGGGAAGGTAGTGTAGTTGGATCAAACGTCTGACAGAACGTTCCAGAGTCTGGAAAAAAGACGATCTGGCGGCCGAGTAATGGATCACACGGCCAAGGAATGGATGTTGCGGCCGAAGGATGGATCTTGCGGCCGAGGGATTGATCTCTCAGGGAGATTATGCTAGCAACAGGTTGCTCGGGTGAGGAAATGATGTTAAGGCCGTTAGATCGATGTTACGGCCGACAGATGGATTCTCCTAGGCTTCTGTATTTTTTGTCTGAAAGGCTATATGGCTCTAATTGGGTCCTCTAAGTGGCTCAAAGTACTTACCGAAAGTCCTAAGGTTTTCGAGAAGGCAATCAACAATCACTGTATCCATTTCATCATCGGGATGGTCCCCAAGGTGGGACTTGAAATAATCGTTAGGCCAAATTGGGGTGTCTACAGATGCCCCTCTTTGACTGAGCTCAGACGGATCGCGAGACATGTTTGAGTAAGAGTCAAAGCTGTAAAAAGCAACTCAATTTGGTCCAACCACTATTCCAAGGGGTTTTCGAAAAAAGTTTTGTTATGGTCGGGCCGGGAGGCTGCCTACGTATTCCATAAGGGAAATTCAGACCAATCGTAGTTCGGGCAATAAAGAAAAATAAAAAGTTTGGAGGGTTAGAAACAAAAGACGTACCTTCAGGCTTAAAAAGTCATAGTGCGACGTACCTAAACTGAGCCAGGGTTTTGGCGGAAGATAGTTGAAGGAGCGCGGGGCTGCCCGGGGAATTTTTGCGGAGAGCTTCCCTAGTATTTTGGGGTAGATCAGTACACGGCAGGTGCGTTTGCTTTTCTTAATCATCCTTACTTTGACTGAAAGGAGCTCGGTAGAATAGCCTATCCTTACGAATGAGCTGGAAGGAACTGATGTAGTTGGGGTGGAATCCAAGACATCTGCTGGGGATGAATTGGATGCCGGTTTGTTTTTGAGATATGGGGGGCGCAAGGCTAGTAACATAGAGCACGGAGCTTTGGGATACGGGAACCGAGGCACGGAGCTGGTTGTAATCATGAGGCGAGAGCTTGGAGTGATGGTTTCTGACGTGGTGGAACCGAAGCGCGGAGCCGGTCATAGTCACAAGGCAAGAGCCTGGGGTGATTAGAACTAAGGTGTAGAGCCTGATGTGGTCATGAGGCGAGGGCCTAAGGTGAGCTTAGAGCTTGATAGAACCGAAGCGCGGAGCTGGTATTGATCATAAGGTGAGAGGAGATTGGACTGAGGCGTGGAGCCTGTGGCAATCTTGAGGCGAGGGCCTGAGATAAGCTTGATAGAACCGAAGCGCGGAGCTGGTATTGATCATAAGGCGAGAGCCTGAGGTGTCGGAGCTTAGAGCTTGATGGAGCTGGTTGCATTCTGATGGTCTGTGCACGGAGCTTTCTCATCATAAGTTTTGGCGTAGAGCCAAAGGATCGAGGTACTGGACCGATCAATAAAACCGAGGCATAGAGCCGGCTGATTGCAGGGTTGACCTGTTTCATGAGAGATATGCAGAGTGTATATGCGTGATGATGGTTTGTTAGATGTGAACAGATATGATGATGCAGACTCGATGTGAAAATGTTGATGCAAATGTGCACGGGCCCGTGCGTGTGTGTTGATTTAAGCTTAGAGCTTCTTTCAAGTTCCGGACTTGAGCATTCAGAGCGTAGAGCTCGAGCATTTGGACGGCAGAATCCGAGCATTCAAAGTACAGGCTTTGAGCGTCCAGTACGCAGTGGTTGGGCATCCAAGCGTAGAGCTTGAGCATTCAAGTGTAGAACTCGAGCATCCAGTACACAGTGGTTGGGCATTCGAAGAGCTTCAAGCATTCAAAATGTCAGATTTTGAGCATTCAGGCGTAGAGCCTGAGAATAGATAATGTCTTGATTGTTGGGGCGGTGTAGAGCCTGTTGAGATTTGCTTGTTTACGGCTTTGAGCCAGTTGAGATAATGGGCTTGGAGCCGCTGAGTTGGTTGTTACGGCTTCAAGCCAGTTGAGATAGCGGGCGTAGAGCCTGTTGCTATGATAGCGAGCGTAGAGCTGCTGATTCGAGGGCTTAGAGCCAGTTTGAGATAGTGGGCCTGGAGCCGCTGAGCGACGGACGAGGGCGTAAAGCCACTGAATTGGTTGTTACGGCTTTGAGCCAGTTGAGATAGTGGGCTTGGAGCCGCTGAGTTGTGATAGCGAGCGTAGAGCTGCTGAGTTGAGGGCTTGGAGCCGCTGAGTGAATGAATACGGGCGTAGAGCCGCTGAGATAGTCATTATGGCTTTGAGCCAGTAGCGGGCGTGGAGCCGCTGAGTTGTGGTAGTGAGCATAGAGCTGCTGAGTCAAGGGCTTGGAGCCGCTGAGTGATTAGTTGGTGAATTCAGGCGTAGAGCCGCTGTATGATCGGTGATTACAGGCATAGAGCTTGCTAAGTCGAGGGCTTGGAGCCGCTGAGTGAATGAACATGGGCGTAGAGCCGCTATGATAATGGGCATTGAGCCGCTGAGTTGGTTGTTACGGGCGTAGAGCCTGGGTGACTTGAGCGACCTGTGCACAAGGTTATTGAGCGCGGAGCTGCTGAAGTAATGAGCTCAGGGCTGCTGAGTGTCTTATTTTGGTGTAGTAGGAGCTTCGGCCAGCAGTTTGTGGAGAGAGAGAGATCTTTGGCGCTCGGGCATGCCCCCAAGGCTAATTATGATCACGTCGTATTGGCTTGGGGGTGCCCCCATGGATGACTTGATTTTGCTTCTGTTGGTCATGGACCCAAAATTCCATAATGGCTTGAGTTAGTGTACTGAGCAAAATCTGATGTTGTTGAGGGAAACTGATTGAAGGGCCAGGAGAACGATCTCTCGGCCGAAGGATCGATGTCTCGGTCGAGGGATTGATGTCTCGGCCGTGAGATAGCCAACAGTCAGAAAATCGATTTAAGTTAAACTTAATCGATCTCACGGGTCATTTCACCCTTTCTTTTTCTATCCCTTATTCTCCTCTCCCGTTTCGAACGATCGCCGCCGCTCCCTCCTCTCTCTTCCGATCAACCACCACCGTTTTCCACCTTACCGCCGTCGTTCTTTCCGACCACACGGTTCCGGTCACTATTTCCTGCCATGGCATCATCACCACCTCCTTCTCCATCATCTGACGCTCCTGCTGTGCCTAGGGATACGGGCAAAGCTCCGGCCGTTGAGGCCGCGATTCTTGGCGGGGTTTCGAGTTCCCGCGTCTTACATTCAAGTCGGCGCAGAGCCACTGTTGGGGGGAGCTCCTCACAACCTATTCCTCCTGAGATAGAGCCCGAGGATTCTACTGATGCGGGAGGTGATATTCTTCCGCCGTTCGATGTTGCCACATACGCCCCTCAGGTTCACATGGTTGGGCGTGGCGGTTCATTGCGATACCGTCCTCCCCTCAGCGATGTCCCACCTGAGGTCTTACACAGGGAGCCGGAGCAGCACCTTGGTTTCACCAATAGGAAGGTACAATTTTATCCTGTCAAATAGTTTTTGTATATGAGATTTCGTGAAATGATAATTTGATATTTGTTAGGAAATTTGAGTTTTTAGAAGTTGCCCCCTGCGTAGGCGATGTTTTTGTATTGATTTTCTTCTTCGTATTTTGTCGGGCAAACGAGAGGTTGCGCGTGTGGGGAAGCTGCCCCCAGGTGTTTGAGCGGTACGAGAGGCTTCCTCAAGAGGCCAAGGATGCAGTTGCTTTGGCTGGCTTTGAGCCCTTGATACTCGGTTTCCATCTTCTGAAGGCGGAGTTGGGATTGACCACAGCATTGGTGGAGCGGTGGTGGGACACCACCAATACTTTCCACCTTCCGGAGGCTGGGGAGATGACGATCACTCCAGGTGATTTCACTTTGCTTACAGGTCTGAGAGTTGGTGGTGATCCTCTTCCAATTGACCCGCGGATTCACGACCCAGAGGGTGCTCTTAAATACCTTTTGGGGAAGGTCCCTCGTGTGTCAGAGAGTGGTCACATCACCTATACCTGGCTTCGGGAAGAGTTTGATCAAGCTGATATCCTGACAGAGGTTTCCGGTTTCTCAACTGGTACGAGCTTTCCTGCTTTATCTCCTTGGGCAAACTCTGTTTTGCAACAAGGAGAATTCGGTGCATGTCCAGTTTTTGGCCGCCTTGGTCAATTTGGACACTATAGCAGAGTTTGATTGGGGGACTCCTGCCTTAGCTATGCTGTATGGGCACCTGAATGCCTATTCCCGAGGTGTTAGTTTGTCGCTGGGTGGGCATCACTGCGTTCTTGAGGTATATACTTTTAGCTTTCTTTGTCGTTCTTTTGTCGCTTCGTTCTCCATATCTCACGCTCGCCTTTTATCTTGTAGCTCTGGGCCTTTGAATATTTGCTGCAGTTCCCTCCTCCGACTAGGCATATTGAGCCTAGGTTTGTTCCGCGAGCGGCCCGTTGGCTGAAAGGGGTCCAGAGGACACGGTCGCCTGCTATGAATTTGTTAGCTTGGAGGCGAGTTTTGGATCACCTGACGGTGGATCAGGTACGATGTCTCTCTATTCTCTGATTTTCATGCAATTCCTTCATTTTGTTATTTTGATGTTATTTCCCTCATTACAGGTGCGATTCGATCCGTGGGGCACTTTGCTCGACGATGCTCCTTTGGAGTTGACTTCGGCCCGGGCTTTGGACAGCCAGCATTTCCTCTTGGAGGGGCCTTTTTTGAGAGCTTGGTACCTTGGGGAGAGGGTAACGAGTCAGTACTTTCCACGCTCTGAGGCATTGCAGCTTGTTCCTCTTCCTCCTCCAGCTGGCATGAGGTCTACTCATCTATTGACAGGAGAGAGTTTGCTTCTTGCTCTTGAGAGACAGCCAGCCATGAGCTTTCTTCAGGCGGGAGATTATTCGGCCTTCCGTTTGGCCTCGCTGACCCTACCTACTGCTACTGCCGCTGCTGCTCCTCTTGTTTGGCCACGGCCCCCCAGCTTTATCTCTTTCCACAATGCAAATGGAGAAGAGGAGCATTTGACGCTGACACCGTGTGCTACGCAGCTCTACGTGCTTCCTGCCGGAGTTCAGCAGGTAATATTGTAGATTCTGCTTTAGTTTCCTTCAGTATTCTTCACTTGCTTTGCTGTATATGTAATTGCTTCCTCTGCAGGTGCCTGCTGATGTTATTCAGGAATGGTTGCGTTCATTCCAGAGTGCAGAGGCCTTGGCTCGACGGCAGCGAGGCCGGATAGTCGCGGTATATATCCTTTGATCTCTTCTTTTTCCATCCCACGTTTTATGTGAAACTGAATATCCATATCCTGTGTCTCTGCAGCTTGAAGCGGAGTGGGTGCCGACGGTGTCGGTTACTCAGAGTGCTGGAGTTAGTGAGGGTGGGAGTACCGGAGCTGGTGATGGAGATGCTGAAGCTAGTAAGGGACAGAGGATCAGTGTCCCAGTTCCTGAGCGTTTTCGTCCTGCGCCCAAGAGGGGTCGTGGGCAGTAGCTGGCTTTCTTTTCTTGTACCTGTATTTGTTAGCTCCAAAACAGATAGTTGATATTTGTATTTTTTATGAAGCAACTTCAGCATGTGTGGAAATTATTTATGACTTGTACTTTTTCTCAAGATACTTCAGACTTGTGTGCAATAGTTTTAAAGTTTTATGGGTGTTAGATTTTAAACATGGGCCGAGGAATGGATCGCTCGGCCGAGAATTCCATTCTTCAGCCGCTACTTCTATTTCCTAAAGAAGCTGGACTTTTGCTTTAGCCAAGTGGCGTTTTTCCCTTCTTACACTTGAATTTGATTCATGCTCTTTATTTGCTTTTACTGTTTCTACAGCCTCTTTGCCATGTCTTGAGATCGTTGGAATGCTTTGTTCTTTATGTTGACGACTTTTTGAGTCAGAGAGGACGAGCGATGACTCTCATGTGTCTTTGTTTCTGTCAATTCCCTAGAAAATGACTAACTTATCTTTTGTGAGCTCAATACGCAGGGTTAGCTATACCTATCGCTGAGTACAAATTGGCTGATGTTTTTCCTTCTCTCCAAATGCTTGGGCCGCATCTCGTTGTGAGATTGCCTACGTATCCCAATCAGGGAATCAGGCCTTTTTGCGTAGTTCCTAGATTACAACCTTTTGGGGTTGGATTTTCACTCTTGGTTTTCTTCTTTCATGCTCTAAGTTTTGCCTAGGTTACCTGATAGAGGTTGAGTCCCTAGCGAGCTTTTTGAATGCCTTGTCTTTTGCCTAGGCTGCGTTTTTTGCATTTTCTTGCCCTAGCAGGCTTTGCTCTTACTTTTGCTTGGGTATTTACCCAACGAGCATTTTTCTCTCAAGAAGGTTTCGGTATTTTAGAGAGGAATTTGATGGAGATGTTCTTATGCATCTCCTGTTGTATTTGTACCTTCGCAATGGGTAAGCTAACCCTAAGTGTTCTCACGGAGATAGGGTCTTCTTCCCAAGCTTTTGACAAAAAACTTAGTTCTTAAGTAATCAGGGCTCGTCCCTTCCTTCCTTTTTGTTAACATCATAAAGAATTAGATTCTTAAAACCCTTTCAACTTGGCAAAGAGACTGTAGCGTGTAGCAATAGTATTTTAAAGATTGAACCATTTAATCAAGCATAAAATGATAAAATGAGAACTTATTTTGTTGCAGAGAATGCCCAAACAGGGGCCCAAAATGTGTCCTAACTTTGTCTTTAGGAAATGAAAGTAATGTTTCATGCGATTTACTGCGGTATCTCGGGAGTTCCTCCTTTGCCTTTCACAGTTTTATACTCTTCTTCACCCTCTTCTTTGCCAAACAGAATCTTCAGGTCACACTCAGCTAATACTTCGATCCAGTCTTTGGGAATAGATGTCGATTTTGTTGGTTCTTCTTCCATATCACTGTCAGTCCATTCTTGATCAATGAAGATTTGCATTCCAGGGTACCTTTGCTTGGTAATTTCATCTTCCCATGTTTCTGCGAAGCCACAAAATGGGAAGTCTTCTCCTTCTCTTACAAACCAACCATTGAGTGTCTTTGGGATCATGAGTTTCTCTTCTTTGACCCTGCCTCCTTTTGCCTTAGCCTTTTCCATGCTCTTCTTCTTTTCTATTTCGGCTTCTGTCGGTGTGTAGCCAAGACCAAAGGCGTATTGATTATGCGGGGGATCAATCATTTGCGGGATGCCTTGTGATCTTTTGCCTAAACCCAACCCGGGGAGGTAGTTTTGTTTCTTCATCATCCATATGGCAGGGGTGCTTATGTAGAAGTTTCTCTCAGCCATTAAGGCTTGCACAGCAGTCGCTTCCTCAAGACTGAATCCAGTGAGGAAGGTTTCCTCGGTTCCTACCTCTTGGACAGGTGTGTCGGAATGAGCTCGGATCGATGAATCCCCCAGAATGGTTATGATCCTTCCATCTACTGCGAATTTGACCTTTTGATGCAAAGTGGAGGGCACTGCCCCAGCGTCATGTAACCAAGGCCTTCCTAGTAAAAGATTGAAGGTGGCTGGTATATCCATCACATGAAATTCCACGTCTCTTTTGATCTTCTCCACTTCTACTGGCAGTGTGACACACCCAGCCACTCTTCTCTTTGAATTGTCATAGCCCCTTACGCCCTGGCTTGAAAGGCGTATGTCGATGGCGTTTACCCCTAGCTTGTCGAGGGTCCTTTGAGGACATACATTTAAAGTAGACCCATTATCCACCAAGACCAGTGGGATCCATTTAGTGAGACATTTAAGTGAGATGTAGAGAGGCTTGTTGTGTGCAGGCCCTTCAGGAGGTAGATCTTTGTCAGTGAAGGCTATCGTTGGTTTTGGAGCCTTTGACGCCATTATGAAACCCACCAGATCTTCGGGGGTGATGTCAATGGGAACTTTGGCTTTCCCCAAGGTTTTGAAGAAGGAGTTACGATGCTCGTAGGAGGACATAAGCAGTCCCCAGATAGAGATATCAGCTTGGATTTTCTTTAGTTGTCTTAGCATTTGGTCTTCTTCAGGTTCGGTCCTTTGGCTCTCTTCTTCTTCTTCTTCCATTACTCGTGTTGAGGTTGAACTTTCCCCACTTAGTTTAGGAGGTTTATATACCCTTCCGCTTCGGGTGAGAAGACCTATTTCTTCTTCTTGGATGCTCCAAGGATTAGCAGGCTCAATTCTTCCAACTTCCCAATCACTCGGCAGGGCTTGACGCATGTCCAACCACCAATCCCCATCATCGATAGCATAGACGTGGGGTTCTGCAAAGTAATCGCCATTCTTAGAGAAGATCAGGGATGGTTTGGCTTGGGTGTTTGGGATAATGTATCGGGTAGGATTATATGTGGGGCTATTGGATAGGCTTATGAGATTGATTATTTTAAGATGGTGGTTCGTTATTGTGAGTAGGAAGCGGATTGGTTTGCACATTGGGCTTGGAAGGTTTTATAGCTCGACTATCAATGAGATCTTGGATGTCATGACGAAGACGCATGCAACGGTCTGTCTCATGTCCAGGGTGTTGGTGGTAAGCGCATTGTTTATTGGCGTCATAGCTTGGGCCATAAGGTGGCTGAGGAGGTGGATTATTCAAGAGCCTGAGATACCCTTGACAGCTTAGGATGGCTAAGGCTTGAGATGGAGTCATATAGAGAGGGTCAAAGCTGCGGCGGGGGCGATTTGCATTTCTAGACAAGTTAGCTAGGAAGGGGTCTTGTGGTAAGGTTGAGTTAAGGGTATTGATGGAGGCAGGAGATGTACGGGTTGGAAAGGTTTTTTTGGGTGGAGGAGTTTCTTCTTTCCCAATGAGGCCCATCTTGATTCCATCTTCGATTTGTAGCCCAGTGGCATGCAGGCGTTTAAAATCAGTGATAGCCTGAGTGTAAATGTGGGTGAGATATTTGGGTTGCAGGTTCTTGACAACTATCATCACTTGATCTTCCTCAGAGGGGCGGTTCTTCATTTTGGCGGCCTTTTCCCTCCATCTTGCCACAAAGGTAGTAAAGTCCTCATTGGATTCTTGTTTGGTCATCTCCAAGTCTCGAGTGGTTAACTCGACTTGGACATTGTATGCGTACTGCTTAACAAAAGCATTGGCAATTTCTGGCCAAGTTTGATAGTGCACAAATTCCAGAGTGAGAAACCAATTGAGAGCGCTCCCGGTGAGAGTTCTTTGAAACAATTGAGTGATGAACTCATCGGTTAAGCCCATAGGCTTCAGAGTGTTGATGACATGGCAAACATGGCTGGTAGAGTTGCTAGTCCCGTTGAATTTCTCAATGTTTGGCATTTTAAACTGTTCAGGTAGCTGAGATTCTGGGAAGAGGCAGAGCCCTTCGAAATCTAGAATTTGGTCTCCTTCTGAACGAGCCAAAGCGTGCTTGATTTCCTTGACTTGTTTGATCAGTTTCAGGGTTTCCTGTAACTTCATGAGGATTTCCGGCTTCTTCCTCATGTTTCTTATCTTCAGCATCTCTTGCTGCTTTCTCGGCTTGTAAATAGGCAATTTGGGCTCGGAGCTCAGCGATAGTAATGTCATTGTCTGCCATTTTTGGGATGTAGGTAGAGGGATTGCTTGGCGAAGCTCGGGATTGGGTAGATAGTCGGGTTTGTTGAGAAGATGACCGCGAAGTCCCTAGAATTGATTGGGACCGTTGCGGTGAGGGTGTCTTGACAGGCGAAGGCGACCGATGAGATGACTGTAAAGACCTCTGTTTGGCGTGACTTCGGGTATTGTAAGAGTATAAAACTGGCTGAGGTTGCTTCTTTAATGTAGTGCCTGCTTGAAAAGTAGAATACCTGGAAGTCAGTATTCGGCCTGTGTAGGGTTGGGATTTGGGTTGAAAATCCCAACCCTTCTGCACATAAAGAGTTATTTACAACAACAAATGATACAAGGTGTGAGGAAGAACTCTTGCAAGTAAAATGCAAATAGGTTCCTAGCCTGTAGGTTCCTGTCTTAGTTTGATAAGTGCTATAGCTTTCTAATACATGCAAGGTTTTGGTAGTCTCAGGGTGCTCCGTTGTCAAAGGGCACCAATCCTCTCACCAACCCATCATAGGCAGTGATTGGGTGATTCCCTTTTTGATATACCACTAGGTACGAGTGACGGTGGAGTTTGCTGGAACCCCCAACATAGCCCGTGTCATGCCAGGATATCAGGCGAACTCAACGGGTTGCCCGCTCGATGCATATGATAGGTGAATTAAACGAGGCATGTATTACTCTTATGTTGAACTTTTCGGTTATGGCTCTCAAGTCCCCAGCAGAGTCGCCAAAAACTGTAGAAACCTCCCAAGCGGGGCATCGCCATATAGATTGATCATGTTTGTTGCTCGATTGGTTGCTTGCTTCGTAAACCAAGATCGTGGACATTCCCATGGCTAGAAACATCGCCACACGATAGCGGTTATCATCAAAACAGAGTCGCCACCCAGTTTATTAAAACTGGGAAAATAGATAGAGATTCTGGATACGGGAGCCAAAAGTACAATAAGGGGAAGGTGTTAGGCACCCCTCTTTGCCCAGTCGTGAGACTGGCCCATAATCATTCAACATAAGACATGTAGATGCTTTATTTAATTCTAACACGTAATCTGTTTTTAGTCTTTAAGCAGTTAATGGTGAGCCAAGACTGTAATTGAAACATGCATCTGAAAGCAGGAAACAAAACAAAGCTGTCCCAGAGAGATGGATCCCGCGGCCGGTGAATAGATGTCACGGCCGAGGGTTCCTCCTGGTTTTATGTACCGGCCGAGGGATCGAAGCCCCGGTCGATGTTCTTCCTCACACCAGACAGAAAAGTTAATGAATAATCACAGCGCTACGATTAAGCATAAATATGGTAAATAAGACAAACCAGAGGCCGTTGGGCCTCACCACCTTGATCCCTCAGTTGCTTGATTGCTTCGGATTGTGTGTGATTGACTGATTGCCTTTGTGAAAATCCTAGGGTTAGGGTTTGAACTTCGGGGTTTGATCGCTGGATTGATGGCTGCCTTCGGGAGGTTAGGGCTTTTGAAGAGAGATTTTGACAGAGTATCGGAGCTTGGGTGAACGATTTCACTTATGAATTTCGTGTGTTTATTTTCGGAGTCCAAAGACCCTTTTTATAGGCAATTGGTGACTCACTCCGGCCAATCAAATGGCATGATTGCAATTGCAATGCAATTCAAACTCTTCGTCGCAATCTCTGAACGTGGCCCGAACGCATCGGGAAGGTAGTGTAGTTGGATCAAACGTCTGACAGAACGTTCCAGAGTCTGGAAAAAGGACGATCTGGCGGCCGAGTAATGGATCACACGGCCGAGGAATGGATGTTGCGGCCGAAGGATGGATCTTGCGGCCAAGGGATTGATCTCTCAGGGAGATTATGCTAGCAACAGGTTGCTCGGGTAAGGAAATGATGTTAAGGCCGTTAGATTGATGTTACGGCCGACAGATGGATTCTCCTAGGCTTCTGTATTTTCTGTCTGAAAGACTGTATGGCTCTGATTGGGTACTCTAAGTGGCTCAAAGTTCTTACCGAAAGTCCTAAGGTTCTCGAGAAGGCAATCAGCAATCACTGTATCCATTTCATCATCGGGATGGTCCCCAAGGTGGGACTTGAAATAATCGTTAGGCCAAATTGGGGTGTCTACACTGCCCTTGCATGGGCAACTTGGCGCCTCTGTTATTTTCCCCACTGTTTAGGGATTGTCTTTCCATTCATTTCAGTTGGTTTGTAATAATTATTTACTTTCCAGTACATATAAATTGCTTGGTTTGCCCTCCTGGGTGTGCACTGGTCCTTCCAGAGCCTAGAAGGGGATGAAATTTAACCTGTGGTGAGCCATCAATCCTCGCGCGATGGTTTGAGTATGTCGCGCGATGGTCTGCTTGCATGTACGTAGATCCATGCTTGCAAGTTGGCCATTGTGTTTGGCATATTCCAAACTCTGTGCAGTTTTGGTATCCTGATCAGAGGGTTAAATTTTATCCCATTTACTTCCATAGTACTTCATCCATCCATGCCATTTGATCACATCTTGCAAACATGTTACAGTTTTAATCCCCGATTAACTGTTTCCCCGCCCTAATTGGCTAAAATTTGGTTAATAAAAGAAGAATCGTAAATATTTTCAAAATGCTCAAGTAGAGACCGATCTCCGGATTGGGCGAGAGGGGTACCTTAAAACCCTTCCCCTCTCGTAACCTGGCTCCCGAACCCAGATATGGTTATGATGGACTGGTGCTTTCACTTTTTCAAATCAAATAGCGCGGCAGGTGCTTCGAAATACGGTTCCTTGGGTGTCGGACCTTCAAAACCCGAGTGGCGACTCTGTATTTTACGAGCGCTTGCCTCTCCGCTAGCGCTCCCTCGATTCAGAGAGGGCCTTGCCCGAAAAGTTGTCGGAAAGGGAACGGAATCCCTTCTCCGAGGGCATGCTGCCCACAGTGGCGACTCTGCTGGGGATAAATCGAACCAATATTAATTCATACTTAGGATTTAATACACTTGTGAACAATCCCTTAAAAGTCTGTCAAAACGGTGAGCTTCGCGCTGCCGAAGGTTGGAATGGTGATTTAACAGGACCTCGTGTCCGGCCATTCTAATCTGGGACATTTTCGATTGTTCACTTGTGTAGTTTCTTCTAAAGATGGATCAAATAAAGTGAGCCAAATTTGAAAGAGCATTTTGCAAATTTACGATTCTTCTTCTTCTTAATCAAATTCTAGCATCTCATTTGCATCGATGTGGGATAAGCCTCGTTGGATCGTTTTGGCAATCCGGCACGGTTTACCGGAGCCCGGGGACCCCGAATGACCAACAACCTTCGACGATGATGGGTCATACTACCGTTCGACTGTTGCTCTGCGGTCACGCGGGCAGAGCGGGAGGTATATCTGTGGCCCTAGTCCGAGGAACCTGTTACAAGCCAAAACCAGCCTTTGCATATACAAAGCATTAGAACTCTCCAAACTAGGACAGGTACCCACAAGTTAAGATCTATTTGCATCTAACCCCATATACTGTCTACGTGTTACTGCTTTCCTTACAGCATGAACTGTACATACATCCCGTTCTGCGTAGAAGCATGTCTAGGGCGCCTTTTAGGTCCTCGATCTTCTCAGGTCTGTCTTTAAAATCATTAGGACACTGTAATGGCCCGATGAGGAGTCGTGCATCTCGATGATGCGCGTTTTCAATTTTCCCAGTCCTTCGGACGGTGGGACTTTAGGAAATCAAAAGCCTTTCTACACCCTTGTCTATAAATCTGTTTAGGGCTCCAAATGGAAAACGAGGAACAACGGAGTAAATATCAAGATGCTTACACCAAAAGGTAACAAGTGCCTCGTCACTTACACCGCCTGGCTAATAGCACAGTGCTGCTCACGCCAATCTGGTTATAGTATCATGATATTCATACCGAGTTGTTCTGACTTCAAGTTTGAAATCCCAAACGGCGGAACGGACAAAGGTTTAGACTTCTTTTGACATCCTTTAGGACCGCTCGTTCCAAACAAGGATACATGTTCGAAAAGAATTCTGAGGGTCTCAAGCAGTGTCCGAACTTCTTAAAGACAGACTTGTCTTCTAGTTCTAGAGTCTATGGTGACACCGACGACGTTGGCTGCATTCCTACTTTAGTCTTTTATTTTAAAGTTCCTGCAGGACCCTATTAAGCCTTCTTTTACTTTGTTGCAAAGATCTGAATCATTGCACCGCCAAGGAAAGTATCGAAGCAAGTTGCCAAACCTGCTTGGGAACGTCTGCAACTCGATCCGGTTCAAAGGCTTGTCAGGTTACAGTCCCAGTCAGTCATCACGGAAGATTCTCCGTGCTCACTATCGGCCGCACAGCAGTCAAATTCTCAGTCAGGGTCACAGTCAGATTCACCACTAGTCTTACAGGAAGGGCGACCAGCCTCCCCATCATCTACATCAAGCGTTTCCGAACCTCCCGTCATGACAGAGCAGCCGCAGCCAGAGCCTCTTACCTTGGAGACCATGCTTATGAACCTCCAGGACAGCATCACCGCCATGCAGCAGAGGGCCGCTCAGACAGATACTAACATTGCCCGCTTGAATGACCTTATCCACACTCGTCTTCCACCTCCTCTCGAAGAAGAAGGCGAGGACGATGAGTCTGACCAGGAGCAACCCATTTTGGTTCCAGATCCGAATCACGCAAGACGTCTCATTGCACTAAATCCAAGGGAAGGCCGCAGGCCCGCTGCAAATCTCGCAGGTGGTAGACCTCCTCCAAATCAAGAAGAGCCAGCTCAGAACCCCGATATGATTGCACTTATGGCCAAGATTACCAAGCTGGAAGAATCCGTTTCCAAGACCGAAAAGATCAACGCTGGGGGAATTGATTTGGACCGTCTTTGTCTGTATCCCAATGCCAAGCTTCCTGAGAAGTTCAAGATGCCTGACTTGGCTAAGTTCAACGGAAGTGGTGACCCCAAGACCCACCTCTACAGCTACCATGCCGCTATGAAGCTACTCTCTGTTCAGCCGGAGGCCATGTCTCAGCTTTTCCCTCAGACCCTTTCGGGCCCTGCTTTCCATTGGTTTCTGTCACTCGACATTGCCAAAAGGAGGACCTGGGAGGATATTGGGGCTGCGTTTATTTCGCAGTATAGCTACAACTCTCAGCTAAAGATGACCACCCGGGAACTCGAGTCCACCAAGATGGAAGCTAAGGAGTCTTTTGCAGATTTCGTCAAAAGATGGAGGGCCAAGGCCGCTTTAATGACTGATCGCCCCAGCGAGAAGGACCAGCTCCGTATCATCTCTCGCAACCTTCAGCCGGACTATGCTAGGCATCTAGTACTTGCTCAAGCATCTGCAAACTTTGAGACCTTCTTCGATTCTGGCCTGGCCATCGAGGATGCGCTGCAAAGTGGGATTCTGGCGAAGGGGGAATCCTCTAATCCTCCTAAAACCAAGACTCAGGCATACTCTGGGAATGCTAATGCGCTGTTTGGAACAGGGACTTACTCCAACACGGCAACCAGTGGTTCCAACGCCACCTCCTCCAACACGACCAACCACATCGCAGATGTCAATCAGGTCCAGACTCCACAGAATAATCGGCCTCGAAACCAACCCCGCAGCTTTTTCGCTATCGAGGCACCTCTGTCCTCGATCTTGGAAAGGCTGGTCAAGTCAGGGCATCTCAAGCCCCTGGATCCAACTCCTTTACCTAAAAACCCTTCACCTGGCTTCAAGGCCAACCTCTACTGTGCCTACCATCAAGGAGCGGATCATCTCACTGACTCCTGTTTTCGCCTCCGTCATGCGATTCAAGATCTCATTGACGATGGCACATTGGAAACCCCTCTGCCACCTCAGAAGCCTAACGTCATCGCCAACTCCCTTCCCAAGCACAATGCTGTTCCACACATCAGCATGATATCTCTCAGCTCCACTCATATCAACCCCAACTCCACCATATTCAACCCAACTGACTATATAGCCTCAACCGATCAGCCCAGGCCAATGGTACCCTTTCCGCTCGAACCTTCCGCTGAGGTTTCCTACATACACGTGGTCGAAGGCCAGATAGTTGACACTGATGCACCCCCAGAACATGAACAGGATGAAACAACTCTGTCCAATGACTCTGTCAGCAGCCTCTTTCATCAGTCGATCCCTGTTGTGCAGCTTACTTCGGCCTCATCACTTGACAGCCCATATGCGACTGACGCTAGCCCGTCTTCTGTTTCTTTAGGCCAACACCAGCCTTGGGTGCCTCTTTCAGATATCAGTATGCAGGCCACTGGCTGGGCCATAGCAGACAACCTGGACTACGCCATCCCTTTGCTCAACGAGTGGTCAAGTCTCGAAGCGGATGGGTTTCCTCCACAGCCCGAAAATCTCCCTTTTGATCAAGTCTGGTATGATGGCTGGATGGCTGGTTACGAAGCGGCTATGCTCGATCCTTTGGATGGTTTCTCTTTGTGCATGCTCTTTCACCCAGTCGAGCCGTTGGTTCCCGAAGAAGAGTACTACTGGGACCCCGAGCCAACTTGGCAGGCTCCCATGGATGTTGACCCAAATCCCCTCCAAGGCTATGCTATACCAGATTACATGTTACACTACGCGGATGACGAACTTGTTCAGGAAGACCCACGGGTTCTGGGAGACCACGTCTCCCTCTTCAGTTCAGTCTTTGATTCAGTCTGCGACGCTGATCTCGATCCCTGCTCCTACATCATTAACGAAGAATTCCCACGCCCTGAAGTGCCTTATCCGAATAACAGGGACTGTAGCATCATGGTTACGGACCTTGTCCCGCCCGCCAATCTTTGGGAAGTTGATGACATAGTGGATGTCCAAGTTGGAACTGAAGTCTGGGCAGTCAATCGTTCCCTAGCTGAGAGTGGTCTTTGGGATGTTCCCTTCATTACAAATCCGGAGCCTGTTGCTGAAGTGGCCGCCGTGAAAGACCTGAACTTTTGGGACTCTTTGCTGATGAAAGATCTGGCTGAGGATCTAGGCTTAGACATGGAAGTGCCCGTCTCTGCACCGACTACTGACAGAGGAAAACGCAAACTGGCAGAAGTTCCTGCTAATCTCTGGGACGTAAATGAAGACCCTCAGGTCGTGCCCTCTTTGGGGAACGTTCACAACGTTACGAGGAGTGGACGGATTTTTCAGCCTGCTAATCTGCAAGCTGGTAGTTCGTCCAATCCTTCTAACCAAAAGAATGACCCCATTACTTTCCCAAGGTCTGCACCTCCTGAGGTTTTGGCTGGGTCACCAACTGCTGATTCAGTTCAACGACAGCTGGAGCGCATTCTGGCTGCTATTTCGATCTGGGGACTGATCTGTTTGTCCAAGGAGCACCGTCAGAGGCTTTGTCATGCTCTTTCTCATCTTGAGGTTCAAGCGGATGTCACGCCTGACGCAATGATATCTCTCATCCTCCCTCTAACCTCCAAACACACTGTGGTCTTTACTGATAAGGGCCTTCCAGTCGAAGGGGTCGACCACAATCGCCCTTTGCACATTACTGTCCAAGTGTCGAGGACTCTGGGTTCCGACTGTTCTCATTGACAACGGCTCGGCGATCAATGTCTGCCCCTGAGGGTTGCTTATCGTTTGGGGCTCGCCAAGAAGGATCTTGCGCCTTCCAACCTGGCTATCAAGGCATATGACGGCACCCGTCTTGTGGTCGAGGGCACTTTAATGCTCAAGCTCGATGCTGAGGGCTTTGAAATGGATGTTGAGTTCCATGTTGTGGACATTCCCGCAACCTTCAACCTTCTGCTAGGCAGGCCGTGGCTTCATCGATCCGACATCATGGCTGTACCATCTACCCTCCACCAAAAGGTCATTCTGGGTCTGCCTACCGGTACTTTGACCATCTGCAGGGATTCTGGCATTCGCCCGCTCAAGGAGGATAGGACTCCTGTTCTGGGAATTCTGCACGGCGAGGAGGACGTCGACCTCGGGGGTTTCTCTTTTGACACTTCCGGTACTGTGATGGCTATCAATGTGGACAGGAACTTCCTCATAAGCTCTGTCGCGCTGGACATTATGAGGAGGATGTTTTATTTTTGGGGCATAGGCTTAGGGTCTCGTCGACAAGGGGTCCCGGAGTTCCCTACTTTTCCTTTTAATAAAGGCCGCTTTGGTTTGGGGTATATCGCCTCTGCCAAAGATGCCAAGAGGAGGAAATATACAGGAAAACCTCGGACCCTCTACGGTGGTCCCGACAGCTACTTTGTGCGCGAGGTGGGAAATGCCGCTTACACTGGACAGTCCAAGCCGTTTGTTCATTCTAAAACTGGGGAGCTGTTGCCTGGGTTTGAAGTTTTCGCTGATGACACCTGGTCAAGTAGTGATGATGAGCCAGCGAGGGCAGAATTCAAGAGGAAGCTTAATCAGGTGAAGGTCAAGACTAACTGGCTGGGATCCATCGATCAGGGGAATTTGGAGCTGCTGTTCCAGGAATTCTCCCAAGTGGGTTTGGCTGGGGAAGCTGAAGTGCTCATGCTCGGGCCTGATGCCCTCGAGGACCCCACCTCTCTCATTGTGGAAGCCAAGGGTTCCCGTAAAAATTGTGTTTTCAAACCACGCCTAACTTGCATTGACAACACCTCCGAGTCTGAGCCCGAGTCTGAGTCTGAGTCAGATATAGAGTCTGTTGCGTCGTCTAAGTCTAGCTCTGAGTCGGAGATTGTGCCTCTGGGCCCTCCACGTCATAGCTTTTATTTCGAGTTTGATTCCCTTGTACTTGGCGACCCTTCAGGGTCTTGTGAAATGGATGAGGCATCTTCTGACTATTTCAATGATCTTTATATAAACTGTGTCGACCCTGACGATGAAGGGATAGATTTCGATGGGGATATTCCCAAGGAAATCCGTGCCTTCATCGAAAGGGAAGACGAAAGGCATGCTCTGCCATTAAAAGAAGAAGTAGTTTCTATAAACTGGAAAGATGAAAACGACCCCCGAATGGTTCAAGTGGGCTCCACGCTTTCGCCAGAGGAGCATTGTGGTTTCAAAAAGCTACTCACTGAATTCAGCGATGTTTTCGCGTGGTCTCATCGAGATATGCCTGGTATTGACCCCAAGATTGTAGAGCATCGGATCCCTTTATTGCCAGATGCTAAACCTGTGAAGCAGAAACTCAGACGGATGAGGCCGGACTGGGTTCAGAAGATCAAGGAGAAAGTTACTAAGCAGATCGACGCTGGTTTTCTCATGGTTTCTCAGTATTCCACGTGGGTGGCCAACATTATCCCTGTTCCTAAGAAAAACGGGCAAATTTGAGACTGTGTTGATTTTCGGGACTTGAACAAAGCGAGCCCCAAAGACGATTTTCCCTTGCCACACATCGATGTGCTTATTCCTTGTAGGTTATCCTGGTATTACATAGCTATTGAGCGTTCTTACTATATTGAGTGCATCCATGTGAGCTGAGTGCTATAGCCCCATCCGTCCTTGTGAGAGGAGGTAATATTTAGCGGGGGCATCTTGTGAGGTTTAGTTGAGGGAGTATAAGGATCCTTTGTTCTTGGCATTGTTTTAGAGAGTGGGAGTTGTGAGATTACAAGGGTGTAGTAGTGTGAGTACTATATTCATTGTTGTTGTTCCTGCTGTTTCTGCATTTCGGCTATGGTTGCTTGACCAGCTGCTGCTATGGTCATGTTCCAGTTCAGTTCAGTTGCCTATTTGTGAGTTGGCTACATTTCATTCGAGACATTTTGAGCTTTCTGCATTAGTACCTATGCGTTTTGTTGAGCCAAGGAGCAGTTCCTTAGTGTTTTCTGCTTCAATTCTCTACTGATACTGATTGACTGTTGTCTGTCATGATTGCTGGTCTATCTAGAATCTGTCCAACCATGCAGCAGCAGCTGGTCTAGTGTCTAGTGTCTAGTGTCTGTCTAGTGTCTGTTGTCTATCTAGTGTTTCCTGCAAGTGTTTGCTTATGTGTTGAGCTGCAGAATCTGTCCAACAGTTTGTCTGCTGCTAATTGTTGCTGTTTCAAGCTGCTATTTTCTGTTTGTGTACTTTGTATTTGATGTTATGGAGTGTACATTGTACTAGCTGTTTTCTGTTTTAAGATATTGGTTTTACCTATCCTCGGGGGGTTGTCCTTGGAATGTATATTGCTTTTGCTATGGGGCATGTCCCTAGCGGTGGCCACCAATGTTTTGTGGTTGCTACCAATTTCTGCTGCTACCAGTTTCTATTGCTGGTTGTTATGCTACTGACTGATCTGTTCTGATTGGATCCGAAGGCTTCTGCCATGTTTGCCTCATTAATCTGTTGCACTGTTGTACACAAATGGCTGCTGCTGCTGCTGCACTGCTATCAGTTGTTACTACGTTTCTGCTAACTGTTGTGCTGTACTCTGCAGCTGTCCAGTTGTTGGATGAACCAGCCTACAGTTTGACAGATCTCTTACTTCTAAGCAAGGGATGCTTAGTTCCAAATTGCTGAGTGCCAAAGTTCTACTGCTCCATCTTGCTACTGCTGCACTTGTAGTATGGTAGTGTTTATTATTATCAGTTAGTCCCTTGTCTCTTTTGTAATGGTTAGGTCCTTTTGGCGCTGTTTTCCTTCCCTCTTTCTAGATGGATTGGAAACAGCGCTTATCATTTTATCCATGTAGCCTTTTGGCGTTGCCAATTTTCTTTTCTTTTATTTTGTTTTCCTTTTTTCCTCCTGGGGTATGCCCCTTGTAGGCTGTATATTCGGTTAGTCTCTTTTTATTTCAAGCTGGTTTACCCAAAAAAAAAAAAGTAACTAGCAAAGTACATTAGCTTACAACATTGTTCCATTCATTTGCAATCAGCTCTACTTGTGAATAAGGAAAAATGGAAAGTGATAAAAGTCTTCCTCTCACCATGTTGCAAATTTTTTGGACAACTATCTCCCAAGAACAGGATTGATTTTGGAATTTTCTCAAATTTCTCTCAATCCAAATATTATAAATAGTTACTGTAAACCCCAATCTAGTGATTACACTTTTGAAAGTTTTACCCTTAAAAGTTGATAAGAAAGTTACCCAGTCTGCCCAAGACCTAGCAGGCCAAGTAACATGGAGTTTGGCCTGAATGGAATCCCACACCTGGTTGGAGAATGGGCAATTAAATAAGAGATGGTCGTGGCTTTCACTCCCCTGACACAAACCACAATATGGAGGAACATTCAGACCAAATGACACGAGCCTATCAGCAGTGGCTAGCCTATTTTGAATGGCAAGCCAAGTGACAAAGCTGCATTTTGGTACATGCGCAGAGAACCACATAACCTTATGCCACGAGACCTTGGGAAAGGGAGTTCTCAATTTGTCCCATAGGGAGGCAACTGTGAACTGCCCATTGGAAGAAAGAGTCCACCTTATTTGATCAGCCCCAGTAAACCTGGATTGAGCCGGAGATGGCAGAGTGTTTCTCACTTCATTTAGTTCAAATGTTTGGGTAATGGGGAACACCCAATTTGAACCATCAATAATGTGAGAGACAAAGGCATCACGTGGGATGCCAGAGTCATACACAATTCTAGGACCAAATCTATCCAATAAGGGACCGAGAGGGTGCCAATTGTCATGCCACAAGGTAGTTGAAATCCCATTACCTAGTATTCAAAGGACATATGGTTTAACCAAAGGCCTAAGATTCAAAAGCTTCCTCCAAACCCATGTACAGCAAGGCAAAAGTGTTTAAAAGTATTACACCCAATAGATAACAATACATACGGGTTTCATACTTGGTTAAGGTATACGCGGTGGTAGATGGCGGTGAAGGACAGATGGACAGAGGAAGGGTGGAACTGGAATTGTCTTATTGAGAGAGAGAGAGAGAGAGAGAGAGAGAGAGAGAGAGAGAGAGAGAGAGAGAGAGAGAGAGAAGTATTTATAAGTAAGGGGAAGATTTTAAAATTTGGACGTCAGGTGGGAATTTAAAATACAAATGGTTTGGAAGGAGTTTTTAGTGGGAGTAGTAGTACAACGCAAGTTTCCAACTTTTTTGATCCTCTTTTTTTATACTGTGTATTAGGTGGGGGTATGTATATTTACAAAGGGATTTACAAATGTTTTCTTTCGTAAACTATGATTTATTGGGAATTAATAAATAGATATAAATATGAACTGATAATTACATGTGAATATATACATGTTAAATTTTACTTTTAATTTATTTTTTGTGAGTACCATTTGTTGTAGGGGTGGGTATCGTGTCATGTCATCTGACCATAAATTATAATCACATATAATTGATAAAGAGATTTTTAATACCATCATAATCACATAAATTATAAAACCAACCCATTGTAAAATTGATAAATATCTCAAGTGAACAAGAAATAGGTCTTGTCGTTCAAAAATAACAACAAATAAATCTCAAAATTAAATAGTGTTATACGATTTTCATCTAAAATGATCCCATATGTGAAGCTTGGTTCGTATCTTTTAGGAAACATAATCCATAAATAACTTTTGGGGAGCTTTGGTGAGGAGGACATAGTATAGGGTTCAATGCCATAATTAGTCCATTAACATTTTCTGTATAGTCGTCAGGACAAATTAGGCAATAGGTGACAAAAATACCCTCCTGCAGCGCGCCTAATAATTTGCGGCGATATCTCAAAAACCGATGTGAAACTTCTCCTCCCTCACTGGTCTTCGCTCCCAGATCCGACAGTGGTGGCCGGTGTTGTGACATATGGCGTCGACAAGCTTACGGGAGGAATTAGAGGCGCCACTGGATGTGTTCACAAGGAGCGAGCGCCGTGGAATGTTTTG
The DNA here is from genome assembly GCA_018127125.1 of Rhododendron griersonianum. Lineage (NCBI taxonomy): Eukaryota > Viridiplantae > Streptophyta > Magnoliopsida > Ericales > Ericaceae > Rhododendron > Rhododendron griersonianum. The sequence continues at coordinate 36,776,316 of CM030788.1, read as the reverse complement.
GCGGCGATCGATTGAGGAGGATCTCTGTCGGACGTGTTCCCATTTGGACGGGTTTGGGATTTTTAGCGAAGAAGATAATGCTGGAATATAAGGAGAGAGAGAGGAGGAGGAGGAGGAAAAGGAGGGACAGAGAAAATGATATTGGCTTAATTATCAGGTGGTATTGTCTCTGCAAAGTAAGAAGTATTGGATCTTCAAAATGAATGGCATGTGGCTTGATGGAAAAATTACAAATTTTGGAGTTTCTAGATGAATGACATGTCATTTTGTATACCATACAATTAGTTGTAGGATTGATACAAGCAAATATTCTGACACTTCAAAGGGTGTGGGTCCCCATTAGCATCAGGCTTGGGTCTTGAGCCTAAAAAGTTCAAATATGCACTCTTTCTTTTTGGAGAATGAAATCTACATTCTTTATTATCAAAAAATACTATAGATAAGGTTATATTGGGAAATTTTGAAATATATATAATTTTAATAAATTAATACATATGATTATTGTCCAAATCTATACTCTTTGTTATAAAAAATAATACAACAAATAAGGTTAAGTCTGAGAAATCATACTCTGTATAATCACCATAAAACCAACAGATATGATTATTTGTCCAAATTTATACTTTGTATTATTTCAAAATACCAACATATAAGGTTATCTCTGGGGAATAAGCATTATATATAATTACTGTAGAGACTCGTAAATTATTATATTTTCTAAAATCGTTTAATGTGTGGAAGAACGTATTTTGACTAAGTTGTATGTTTATTAATGTGGGTATACGGATAAACGTCTACCGTTGTGTATCGAACACTCAGAAAATAGTGAAATTGGAGTTTTGATGTTGTAATGATGTTTGGAAGTGTTGGTAGCAATTGGGGTTCGATTCGGTGACCGTTGGCAAATTTCAATTTTTCCTCCAGGCAGTACCGGTACTGCATTTTGCCCAGTACCGATACCCAGTATCCAGAGCGTGGCCAATTTGGCATTTTTGGGGTTCCAGTATCAGTACTGCAAATTGCCCAGTACCGGTACCCGCTGTCAAATTTCTGAAATTTCAGCATGCTTTTCAGACTTCTATAAATACCCCCATTTACCATTTTTCAAACCCAAAACCCACGAAATAGATCTGAAAACACTCCCTCTCACCTACCCCACTCCAATCTCACCCAAATCTTTTGATTTCTACCTCAAATCTTCAAGATCCAAATGTTTTCTACCTCAAACTCACTTGATTCTCACATTTGGTGAACAAAGGGTAAGTTTTGTGTTCTTGCTCTCACTCCTTGACTCTTTATCATGTTTTTTTCTCTCTCTCCTCTCAATCACTTGTCGATTCAAGCTTGTTTATCATCTTTTTGGGTTATATCCACTCTAGATCTTGTAGCAAAGCTTGAGAGGAGCTTGTTTTGGAAGATTTGGGCTTAATCCACTTGATTCTCCTAGGATTTTGCTCAAAACCCACTTTGGTAGGGATTTTTCTCTCTCTCTCTCTCTCTCTCTCTCTCTCTATACATGTTATGTGGTGATTTTTGTGCGATATTAGTGTTTGATTGCTAAATATGGTTCAGGTGGAACACTTTAGGGTTTGAAGATTGCATATTCTTATGAAAGTTGTATTTTTGTCTTGATTGTCGTGACCCATGAATTATTTGTAATGTGTTAGTTAATGTTGGTGTGTGGAATGAACCGATGGTTTTGATGTTGACTGTGATGACATTGTGGTTGTCGTTGTGAAGTTTTAGTGTGGAGTTTATTGTAACACAAGGGGTGGAAATATAGAATCACAAGGGGTGTCGTTTACTATAACGCAAGGGGTGGAAATACAGAATCGTAAGGGGTGAAATACAGAATCGCTAGGGGTGGAAATTCTATGGGAGGTGTGCGTGCGTGTGTGTATATGTGTGAGTGAGATTGCTTCTCTACTAGTAAACGGTGTTGGTACGTATCGTTGTTGGATTTACCATTGTGTTCCAATGACTTTGAATTGTCGTTAGTTTACCTCTTTCAAAGAGATTTGCCATTTAGCATGACTCATTGTGTCTATGCTTATCATCTCATACACATAGATTTTACAGAGGATTTCTTATTGGGCTAGTGTAGCTCAACCTAATCTATCTTTTCAGGTTCAAATGCTGGACAGTAGCTTGCATGCATTGTGTGCTTGGAAGTGAAAGACTTTTTGGAAGCGAAAGACTTTTTGGAAGCTAACATCATTAGTTACTTATCATCATTGTAATTAACTTTCTTTTGATAAAGATGGGTTTATAACTATTTACACTAGAATTTCCTTTTGACTAAATCGTTTGTAACGTAACATAACTACTCATTCGTATTTGTATTTAAGCTTGTTTGGGGCCGGAGTGCCAAAGTTGTATATTATCTAAACTTGGGGACTTGTTTATAAAGTTAATAGGAGGGAAAAGTTAATAGGAGGGAACTCTTTGGGGTATTATCTACAATATGCGATGCATTTTTATTGAAATAAATTATTTATTTATGTCGAAAATCGAGGGCGTGACAATTACAATAAAATCAAAACAATTTGGTTATATGTTGTAATCTATACTATCTTTATCCCAAAGACAACAGATAAGATTATTTGTGCTTAAAATTTGAGTCTTTATAATTGCAATAAATAAGGAGATAAGGTTATTCGGCCAAATTTGTACTGTGTTGCTTTCAAATCTTAGTAAAAACAAAGACACACAGATAATGTCATATGTGTGACAAACAAAGTACACACATAATCTTATACTCCCTCCGTCCCGATTTGTTTGTCCTTTTTCACTATTTGGGACCTTCTACAAAATTGTCTATATGTTTCAATTTATAATATTTTTTACATGCAATATGGATCTTGTTTGATAGATTTCAATTAGGTCTAAAATATGATGTTTTCGAAATTGTGTAAAATATTATAGATTATGAGATATGGACAATTTTTTTGAAAGGCACGTATGTTGAAATTCAACAAACAAACTGGGACGGAGGGAATATGTGTTTTTTTATGTGTTAATCTATTTTTTGTATCTTATAAAAAAGTAACAGGTAACGTTATCTCTATCAATCAATGTTTTTTCTCTCTCCAAAATAAAGTAATATATAATGTTATCTGAGTTAATTTATTATATGTGTGTTCTAAAAAAAGCAACAGATATCGTTACCTGCAGTGCTCTATTCTTTTTTTTTTCAAATTTAAAATAAAGAAACATTTAATGTTATCTTTGCAAAGGCTAATCTTTGTATTTATATATATAAAAAAAGGAATATAACTTTATCTGTACAAAATAGTTGATGATTTAAAAAGTACAATAAAATTTCACTCTTTATTACAGCAAAAGATAACATTATTTGCGTTCACTATTTTCTGCATCTTCTAAAAAAGTTAACAGATTACGTACTTCAAACTAAATCAACAAATAGATGTACTTTCATGTTTTGGTCTTATAAGTTTTTAAAAATTTATTTGTTTTGAATGACTTAGGACATTCATGCAAAGTAATTGCGTTTTTCTATAACAAATATAATAACAGATAGTGTTATGTTATCTATGTTAATTTATTTCTTTTTCTATAAAAAAAAAGTAATAGATAACGTGATTTGTGACATTATGTTGTCTTTTTGTCTTTTTTAAAAAAACTATGAGTTTTGATCAAAATTTTATACTTTTTCGGTTTCTCTTGCTGAGATGAATTAATAAATCACAAAAATTTGACGCAAAATAAACAAATGCAAAAAAATTTAAATAAAAATAAAAAATAAATTACTTAACTTTTCAATCAAAATCCACCCTAAATCAAAATAGGCATTGGAAGCACCTACATTATTTTGATGACTGATGAGGGAGAAAGAGAGTGTGTTGTCAAAAATCCTGACATGTGAATAGAGTTTCAGGAAAATGAGGACATTTTGGCATTATTGAAACTTTCACCCTACTAGCTGGCTAGGCTGTGTCCTTGGTTTGGTAGACATTAGCATAGCACTATAGCCGGGGGGGGGTGTAAATGAACCGAATCGAGCCAAACCTTGTTAAGTTTGGCTTGGGTTCGTTAAGGTACTAGTCTGGCTCGAGTTCAGCTCGGGTTCAATTCGAATATGAACATCTTGGCTCGAGTTTGGCTCGTTAAACTCAAATGAATCGAGCGGAGCCGAATCTAAGTTCGAATTGAGCTCATCAAGACTCGGGTTTGGTTCGGCTCGGCTCATTAAACTCAAGCAAATTCAAACTCTCTCATTGATCGTATAGAATTTTGGAAGAAAAAAAAATTATTGAATTATATATACAACCTTTAAATTTTTTATATTTACAAATAGACCCCTATTGAGTTATTAAGGCTTTGTTCAGTTGTGGGTTTGGAAAATTTTTGGATTTGGTTTTTAGGTAATAAGTGAGAAGAGAAAATAAGGTAATAATTGGGGATAGGGGGAATGAGTGGAGAAAGATAGAGAAATGAGATTAATGATTGGATATAGGGATAATGAGTGGAGAAAGAAATGAAAGTAATGATTAGAAATATAGATAATGAGTGGATTTGGGTTTGGAATTTTTTTTCCAAACCCACAACCGAACAAGGGCTAATTAAATTTAAGTATAGGTTCGTGAGCCTAATCGAGCCGAATACCGTTAGGCTCAGGTTTGACTCATTTACGGAACGAGCCTAGAATTGAGGTTCAGATTCAGTTCGTTTAGTAAATGAATTGAACTCGAACGAGCTCTTGCCGAACCGAGCCTCAAACAGTTCACGAACGGCTCAGTTTATTTACAGCCCTACGCACGATCATTTGTTCCCAGGGTATTTTTGTCCATTACAGAACCTTTGGCACTATTATTGTTAAATCAATGAACTGTACACCGTATACAAACTTAGCGTGGGCTAATTGGCCAATTAGACTCTTATTAAGGACTTTAGATCAATTTCCGGGAAAATTTCAAAATACCCCACAATCTTTACACCAAAATTTAATTAGATTCCTAACCTTTTAAAAACTTCAATTTTACTCCTAATATTATCTTCCGTTAATCAAAACGCCCCTTATGTCCGAATGACTAACGGATTTCGTTAAAGGCTCCGTTAAATATCGTCCCAATCGAATTTTGATGATACGAGCCGCTCAATGAGTTCAAAACGCGATTTTAAAGGTACCAACGAGAAATCAGTAAAAAAATGACCGAAAAGGGCTTCATTTGAATAGTTTTTATAGAATAGTTCAATTAAAAACTGCTCAAATCAAGTATTTTTCGGCCATTTTTTTTTGCTGATTTCCCGCGGGTACCTTTAAAATCATGTTCTAATCACATTGAGCGGCTTGGATCATCGAAATTCGACTGGAAAAGGGGAGGTGCAGACCGAAGCAAAATCTGGACGTCCGGACTTGAACAAAATCCAGATCGATCCGCACCTTCCCTTTCCCATCGAATTTCGATGATCCGAGCCGCTCAATATGATTAAAACATGATTTTAAGGGTATTTCTAAAGAAATCAGCAAAAAAAATGATTGGGAAGGGCTTGATTTGAACAATTTTTTTTATTGAACTATTCAATAAAAACTGTTTAGATGAAGCTCATCTCGGTAATTTTTTTGCCGATTTCTTGCGGTACCCTTAAAATCACGTTTTGAATACATTGAGCGGCTTGGATCATCAAAAGTCAATTGGGACGCTATTTAACGGAGCTTTTAATGAAATTCGTTAGTTATTCGGACGGAAGGAGGCGTTTGAATTAACGAAAGATAATGTTGGGAATAAAATTGAAAATTTTAAAATGTTGGGAGTCTAATTGAATTTTGGTTTAAAGGTCGGAGGTTTTCCCTCAATTTCCTGATAACCCTTAATCTGTCCCCCATCTCGCTCGCTGTCGCTCTCGCGTCGGAGTTTAATTGAAGCAGAGAGAGGCCAAACTCGGACGCTTCCTCGATAACAAACCATACGTCCAACAAGAAGGAGAACAGAAAAACAAGTCTAAGAAGATGACCGCGGAAGTGGCTAACGGCGTCGCGGAGCCTCTCTCGTACCCCAACGGCGGCATAATGCATCAAAACCCTAGCAACGCCGCCGTCAAGAAGTCGCGCGAGACCGAGCGGCATTGGCAGCGGAAGCAGAAGAAGAATAATAACAAGGCCTCTCAGCAGCAGCGGTAGCCTTCCGTAGCGGCGGACGACAGCGACGAAGACAGCGCCGACGACAACGACAGTGCTAAAGAAAACGGCGATCCTCTGAAGGTATACCTTTCAATCGGTTTCTCTTTATGCTTGTTAGTTTTGTAGGGTTTTTTTCGTGAATTGGTGGCTACGCGGTGCATTGTACTGCAGATCTTTGAAACTAGGGTTTCTTGTTTTGTGATGCTGAAGGTTATTACTACTTTGGATTTGGCATAACACGAGTTACGACCATCTTATCAGGGCTTTGTTTGGAATTTGGATAATGGTGGATTGAATTTTCTAAACATCGCAGGAGCTGTGGAGGAAAAGGAGCGCCTAGCGCTTAGGGGCCGACTAATTGGCCTAGGCACTGACTAGCCGGCTGCCTAATCTAGGTGTTGGAGTCGGTTGGACCACCGCCTAGCACCTAGGCTGGGACTAGTCGGCCGACTTTTAGAACTCCGGGTGGATTTCGAATTGAGGGATGAATGGTGAATGCGGATGAGAATACAAGAGGCTTGGCTTTAGGTAACATGAGAAACTAGTGGGAATTATGCATTAGAGGTAGAAGAGAGACTATGAAACATGGATACAGATATGGGGTGTGCACACGATACAGCACAGACAAGGCGATGGGAGAAAAATTTAGAAAATGGGATGCTGATGCATTATGCTGCAGATCTGTTGAAAACTAGGGTTTCTTGTTTTGTGATGCTGAGGTTATTATTAGTTTGGATTTGCTGTTGCGTGTTTTTGGTTCAATGGCATACCACAAGTTACTATCTTATCAGGGCTTTGTTTGGAATTTGGATAACACGAGTTACTATCATATTTCGAATTGAGGGATTGATTGGTGAGTTTGAACAAAAATACAAGACGCTTACTATCTTATTAGGCATAATTTGAGTTACTATCATATTTCGAATTGATGGATTAAATGGTGAATTCAAACAAAAATACAAGACTCTTGGCTTTAGGTAACTTGTGAAACTACTAGGAAATAAGCATTAGAGGTAGAAGAGAGACTATGAAGCATGGATACTGAATTACTCATACGGGGTGTGCACACGGTACGGCATGGATAAGGCGATAAGAGAGAATTTTAGAAAACGGGATGCAGGTATGACTAGCATACTTAGGTTAAAGCATTTTTTTAGTATTTTGGCATTGGATTAAGCATTAATAATGAGAATGGTGATTAAAACGAGGGTTTCTTTTGTTTGTGAAAGCTGAAGTTATTAGTTATTTCCGCTTTGGATGAGCTGATGCGTGTATTTGGTTCAATGGCGCAATATGAGTTACCTTATCAAGGCTTGTGAAACTAGTGTGAGGTAGAAGAGAGATTATGAAGCATGGATATGGATACAGACGCAACAGATAGGATACGATATGATAATAGAATGCCAGTACGACTGGGATACATTGATTAAAAGTATTTTTTTTAGTTTTTTAGTATCGTATTAAGCATTAATTAATAAATAGAATGGTGATGAAAGTATTGTATTTTTCTTGTGCAATAGTGTTGTGTACAAATCTACTTATCTAAAAGGAAAAATGTTGTATACAAGTCTACTTGGATGCTTGTTTAATTATTGAAATCTAGTTGTGTTACGCTATAGGAATTTTTAAAGTCTACAAGAAAGATGGTAATTCTCACTTTGTCTTCCTCTCTAGAATGTAATTGCACTAGAAATCTATTATTTTTTTATATCCATAATAATTGTACTCTTTATAGTTTATACTATGCAAAAAGTGTCACAATCTTGACTTTGTAAGAGTTTGGATACATGACTTCAAAGTATCCGATACTTCAAAATTAAGAATATTAGTTTTTCTTTTGTAGATACTTCTGAGATATTTATCCGCGAGTATCCGTATCCGACAAGGATACGGCACCAAACCGACACAACCCATCTAGAAGTATCTGTGTAGCCATCGAGATATCTCTCTCAAACTCATTGATACCCGTAGGCAGCCTAAACTACAAAACTAGATTTGAGATTTTGTCATTCAGTGGAAAATCCATTATACATACATTTGAAATCGACATCTCAATGGAACCTAGGGTTTAAATTTTGCTCTTGCTGAGTTCTTTCTCCTGAGAAGTGTGTGTTATGGTGTCTTACCTTCCTTATATTGTGCTTTGTTCTTATTTTCTTTTGCTTATGGTTTGCTTGGTATTGACTTGTTTTTTATTTTTATTTTGGGTTTGGTTCACTGTTCTCTAACAGTGATTACCATCCATGCACATATAGTAGACTGAATATTGGGCAGTTTGAGGAATTCATGTTTTTTTACTTGCCAAGAATTGTTATGGTGTTGTTTTCTGTGTGTAGTGTTCAGTTTTGTATTTGTGTTTTTGTTTTGATGATCAGAAACAATGTTTTCGTTGGTAAACATGCCACACTCTCTCTCTCTCTCTTCCTTTTTTCTTTTCCTGGTTTTCAGAATAGGGATCTTGTACCATGATTAACATCCTCACAAAATTTGTTGTTTTGTGCGTACAGTTTGTTCCATAATTTCAAGGATGTTAGTCATCTAGAACTGCACATAGAGGAATACCAAAATCTTGCAACTTGGATTTTTTTGAGTGATTATTTATTCATACCTCTTATCTGGTGTCTTTTTGCTTGTTTTTGGACATTTAATAGGCTATACAGCAAGTTGAAGTTGAGTATGTACCAGAAAAGCAGAATTATATGGTGATTTTGATGAGGAGTTCAGGAAGGTCTTTGAGAAAATTCAGTTTTAAGGGACCTGTGGAATCTGAGGTAAGTGGACTTTTGATCAAAGTTGTGAATATTTATTTTGCAATGTGCTTTGCCCATAGTTATTAGTGCTCTTTCAGGAGAATGACAAAAGGATGAGACTGCTGCTAGTGCAGCCTCAAAAAAGAAGGCTGACTCTGATTCTGAAGAGGAAGAGCAGGATGCCCAACAGAAAGATAAAGGCGTCTCAAATAAGAAGAAAAAGGTTTGATTTTCAGTATCCTGTTTATTATGTTGCTGTTTCTATTATTATAATTTATTCTATCTACCTTGAGCTTGGCTAAAGTAATTGCACCTTGTCTCTTTCAGCTTCAACGGAGGATGAAGATTGCTGAACTCAAGCAGATATCTACAAAGCCTGACGTAGTTGAGGTGAGGATTGTTGGGAAATTGTCTAAACTTTCATAGTCACTGTTCTCTATTTCTTGGCTTAGGTGCATTTATCAGGCTGGCAATGTCGCACTTGTGGTTTGTAATCTGTGGATGGAACTTTTCATTTCCATGATTCTTTTGCTAGTTTTGTTAAATGTGTATATTCTTCTTCGTCTTTCATTCATTAGGTTACACAACAGAAAATGCCTTGAGAAAATTTGGGACTTCTAATACATGGTATATACTATCTCCCACCTGACAACTGATGATCTTTAGTCCTCTTGATTTTGTCTCAATTAAGGCACAAGAGGTATGGTTTCTCTTTATGGTACTGTCAAGTGAATCACTTCAGTATGAATAGTTCGGTTGTAGGAACCAGAAAGCAGAGACTGATTGGAAATGGCATGTTGCCCTATATATTGACTGGGGAGTTAATATGTGGAGACCTCTTTGTTATTCTATTTTACTCTTTTTCCTTGTCCAATTGCTCATAGAGTTGAAAGCTTTTTGTTAGTTTGATTGACGTACTTGAAGAATCAGAAAACGGATAAATATGCAGAGAGGATTTAAAGGACCTTATCTCCTTTCCGAGAGGCTATGCAGGAATCCCGCTGTACTATGATGGTTTTACCCCTAAATCAACCCATAAATTAAGTCCTTAGCCAGTCACACCCTATTTGACGCCAAAGTTGAATCATTAATGTCTCTGGATGGATTCTCTTAACTTAGTTGGCAATAGCTTGCAATTGTATTAGCTGAAGGCACCGTACTGGTAAATGGATTTTAGGTCTATGTTTCAATTTGATATTAGAAAATTATCTTATAATCAGAAATAGATTTAGATGTGGGGAAATAGGTATGTTGAAAATGAAATTCAAATTTTCATAGCCAGTTTGCAGGTAGAAGATTGGGAATAACCTAAAGCTGGATTTTTTCTGGCAGAGAAGTGTACTTTCCTAGTTCTGACTTCAGTTCTGTCATAACTTGGGAAAGTGTGATTTTTGTTGAAGTTAAACCTCTGTTAATGTGTCTATGTTTTCGACCATCTCATGTTGACCTTTTCATCAACTTTGAAATACTCTTTCTGTGTGTCTTCCAATATTCCGGGTTAAAGCAATAAATCCTCGTTGCTTCTTCCATCGTCCAGAAAGTCTTCTGTTTCATTTGTTCAGTTACTACCTATTTTCGCTTAGTTGTTCTGCTGCTTTTGCAAAGACTGCAATTGTATACTAAAATGTATGGGTTTAACGTTTGTGATTGTCTTCTGACTTTGTCCATACATGAGGATAAATAGTGTTAATTACATATTCGTTTTCATACTGCAGTTGGATATTTTAAGGAGGTTGCTCTGTGATTTTTATTCAAGTTTAAACTAAACCCCCTTTTTTTTTTTGGGTAAAATAGCTTGAAATAAAAAGAGGCTAAACGAATATACAGCCTACAAGGGGCATACCCCAGGAGGAAAAGAAAACAAAAGAATAGAGAAAGAAAAAATTAGCTACGCCAAGAGGCTACATGGAGTAAATGAAATGCGCTGTTTCCAATCCATCTAGTAGAGGGAGGGAAAACAGCGCGTCTAAGTAGGCTCTTAAGCATTACAAAAGAAGCTTCATTCAAGGCTCTTAAGCATTACATACTGAAAGTACTAAACTTGGGTTTTGACAGTGGAATTCACTCAAAAACTGATCCACATGCTGAACTGAATCTCAGCAACCACCTGTGGTCTTGTGTATCCTCTGAATCTCCCAAAGAGTTGAAGCAAAATGCAGACACAACCCAGTCACATAGTAGCCATAACTGATGCAGTCAAAACTGATGAAGCAGTCAAAACTGATGCAGTCCCTTTGAGTCACTATAACTGATGCAGTCAAAACAGTCTTCCAAACTTCAGAACTCACAATCTTCAAAACAGTCACAGCTGCTGCCAACAGTCACAACAGTCACAAAGCAGCAGTCCAGAAAACAGAACCTGCTACAACTTCTGAACTTTTACAATACTATACAATACTGAAAACATATACAATACTATACAGAGGACGTCCCCCTCTGTGAAGGGAGATCCCATTGACAGCCCCCGATGGTTAGGCATAATCTAAGTAAAGCTACCACAGATTGGCACCTAACTGAAAACAGAACCTGCTACAACTTCTGAACTTGTCTATCAACTTCTGAACCTGCTACAACTTCTTAACTTGAATCGAAATGATCTATCAACAGTCAGAATCTGGACAGCAGCTACTTGGAGGGAGTAAGTGGCCCACAACCTTGTGAGATGAGTGCTAGTGCCCCTTCCTTTCTTTGTGAGAGGAGGAGATCACACACCTGATATTAGACATTGCGGAGCATAGTCACACACCTGACAGTTGCTGTTGATGTTGTAGCAGTTACTGATCTGTACTGAACTGATCTGCCTGTTTTGGCCTTGTTATGCTGCTGCACTGCAATGAGTCAATGACAGTTGCTGTTATTGTAGCAGTTGTCTTACTTGTAGCAGCTGCTGTCTTTGCCCTGCTGTCGATTCACGTTTTGCCATTTCCCTTACTAGTTTTGTGGCTGGACAGTTGCTATTAGAAAGTTTTCTTTTGCTAGTTGCTACAGCTGCTTTTCTTTGCCTTCAATGAGATGTTCTACCTCTAGGTATGTGATTTATAAAAGTTGACTGACAAGGTTGTGTTATGTTGGGTTCATCCCTGACAAGGTTGTGTTATTTTGGGTTCAACCAATTGTGGAACCATTTTTTGTGCGAATAGGCCATTTATCTATTTTACCAGACGCAGTTCTGGCTATCCTTCTTGTAATTGTAGTTTTCGTGGAAGCTATTGTAGTTGATTATATAATAATTTATATGTTCAATTTTCAGGTGTGGGATGCAACTGCATCTGACCCCAAATTATTGGTGTTTCTTAGATCATATCGAAATACCGTTCCAGTGCCAAGACATTTGTGTCAGAAACGAAATTTTTTGCATGTTAGTCACTCCAGTTAACTTTCAACTATTGTTCAAGATGGATGCATGTTTGGTGCCATACTCAAATGGGAGAATTAGGGGGAGGGTGATGGAAGATAACGTTGTTGTAGTTTCTCTTATACGTAAATATGTGATTCTTGCAAGGGAGCGGTTGTGACTATCATGGAGCCTGGACATGTAGGTATTTGACAAAGGGGGCTTTTGGATGGTTTCTCTTTAATTGTTGGATGGGTTGGGATGAAACAATTATGTGAAGTCTTATTCAGAAGTGTAGAGGGGGTGGGATGAAATACATTTTTTGCGTGTTAGATATTGGGATTGTTCCTAAGCAGGATGCTTCCTCCCAATTTTGCTTGCCCTTTTTGGGAAGCGAGTTTTTATGGACACAATGTGGAACATTTAATTGGTATTGACTTTTCCAATTTGCCCTGATTTAATGCTTTGTTGACATGACATTTAAATGTAAAAAGAAGGGGCAAAAGAGTAATGTTGCACAACATTTTATGTTGACTTTTTAAAGTGGACATTCTTTTGGGGACATCCAAAAAAGGAAAGGACATATTGGGACGGAGGGAGTATTCTGCCTGGAATTTAAAGATCCATTGTGCATAATTCTTGGGCGGAACTTAATTATACTGACCTGATTTGAGTGTAGTTATCAAAGAATTTTTTGCTCCTAGACTTGTACCTCATTGTGTTTGAATTATCTTGCAGGGGAAGCGCGGTATTGAGAAACAACCGGTTCAACTTCCTGATTTTATTGCTGCTACAGGTGAGCTTACAGTTGTTTGCTTTGTGCTTGCATCATTTTGCTGTTCTTATAGCGGAACAAAGAAAATTGTGTCTTATCTTCTTCCTTTATGTTCGAGTCAGATTGTTTCTATGGCTGTTCTGCTGTTTAAGACAGCTACATTGTCTGCGAATGGCCTGAATTAGCAGGGATGCCACTTTGCTCATTTGAAATAGTATCCCATAGTTTTTCTCTTTAATCATTTGGATCTCGTTCTTCTTTGCCCAGTTGTGGAAGTGTTATTTCCAGAAATTTCCAAATTTCAGCGCCATTCGCCCAGCTGATTGTCCACAGAATGGGATTTCCAGTTGTCTGTTGAATTGAATCTTTACACTTGCCAATTGTCTGTTGAGTTGGACTCTTTATACTTGCCAATTGTCTGTTGAATTGGAATCTTTACACTTCAATTCAAGTTTCCTAGCATGCAGCCTTGAGTGCAAGAAACTAGTAGTAGAGAGTGCTGATGCTGCTTGATGCTGATATTTCTTAAGATATGTACACTAGTGCCAGTTGTCCTATTGGGTTTTCATTTGTCAATGGTATTCTGACGATGAACATAAATAATTTCTTTGTGCCCTTAAACTCTCTTTAGTGTACCTTTTTTTTTTTTTTTTTCTTTCTACACTACATCAGGTCTAAATGACGATTATCTTTTTCTTGTATTGATCTATGCTTGATGTATGCATTAGTACCCCTGGTTGCATAATTTAATGTCATTGCTTATTGGCATCCTACAGGCATACATTGAGAAAGAGGACAGTAAGAAGCTTAAACAAAAGCAGCGCGAGAGGATGCAGCCAAGGATGGGGAAAATGGATATTGATTATCAGGTTTCTCTCTTTTCTTTGCCTAAAGTAATTATATTTGATCTCGGATTTTGATTTTATAGTTTGTTGCCTAAGAACTTCTAATCTTTTGTTTTTTCTGTTGAAGCTGGACTTTTAAAGCATTGATGTCTTTTAACTTCTTAAATGTTTACGAAATATTAACAAGAATATTTTACTAGTAAAAATTTATTTAAATAAGAAATATTTTAGATTATATATTAGTTAATATTTAACCCTAATATTGGATTCAGAAATACCACAAACGGAGATCAACAACAAACCGAGGCAACAGGAAACATGATGATTTTTCATACTGGAGTGACCTGTATTAGTTAATATTTATTTGCCTGTTGTTCATGTTTGCAGGTTCTCCATGACACATTCTTAAATATCAAACTAAGCCTAAGCTGACTGCTCATGGTGATCTGTATCATGAAGGAAAAGAGTTTGAGGTAATAATGTTGTATAGTCGTAGTTATATCAATAAACAGACAAATGCATTTACCGTCTCATTCTGATGCTTTTCGAGAATATTGGATGTATCAGTTGATGGTCTTGAGGGACAATACTCCACACGCATATTCTCTTTTGATGGTTTTCTTTTGCTTAAAAGCAACATAAAGACCATCTATTTTTGCTAGTGGTTCTGAGGTTGGTGTCTAGTTTTCTCCCCTAGTCTGTTTCCTATATGCACGCAAACATGCCTACCATCTGACATATGTAGTTACTACTTTTATGGCTCCTACGATAATTTCAGAAACACTAGGCTGTTTTGTTTTTATTGCTCGACTATGAAGCATGGACATGGGGAAGATTTTCTGCATTTTCTTACTTTTTATTGTAGAATTTGTATGCCAAACATCATGTATATTCTGTGGACACACTGATTCTTGTATTTGTATAGAAAAGTATAGTTCATTGTATACATTTGTGTATCTACATAAGTGGTATTGAGTAGTACAGGTTGGTGTTCCAAGATTAGCCATTTGTGTCTGATTATGCAACAGTAACTTCAAAATTTCAAGAACATCTATCCAACAAAAATCTTCTCATCTTTCACTTGTCATTCTGTAGAAATTCGTGTATGAAAATAGTGACAGGATAGTAGGTTGCATTGATGATAGGTGTTGCATATAGGAGGTAGGCTTGAAAGTTCTATTCTGTTTCTGTTGGATTTTTTTGGTGAGGTGATATTGGATGAAAGATAATGAATAAAATTTAGCGGTCTCATTTTTTCTTTTTGACCTACCAATTTTTGTTCCCACTTCCCAGAGATATGGTCCACCACCTTCTTATCCACACTTAAATTCCTGGGCTGAATGGTGCAAGTTTTGGTTATCATCCTGGGGCCCTCCTGTCAATGAAGTAAGTTCCACTCTTATATGCTTGTGTATTCCTGTTCTAGTCTTTATTGTTTTGATTCTGTTTTTGTTTTAAACTGTTATTTATCAGTTCTATTTGTTTTTGTTCGTGATGTACTTATTTGTTATTCCTATTTCTACGACATAGTTTGGCCAGCCGCTGTACGGGGACCCAATATGGAGCTCATAGTAGAAGGCTATTGGCCACTGAAAAAGTGATTCCTAGTAGAGGGCTATTGGCTACCAAGGCCAGAATTTGTAAAAATCTTGTTAGACAAAGTATCTTTGATGGGTCTAAAAATATATGTTGCTCCGATTCAAAAGAAAGGCCCAATTCATCTGGGAAGTGGAGTATTGAGAAATATTTGTTGGCTCAATTTGTTTTGGAAAATGTGGATTCGGTGTTACCTCGGCTTTTATGGATCAAAGTTGATGTACTAGATTTGAAACGTACTTATTGCCTTGAATTGATGTTGACTCGAATCAATGTCGCTCACTTTGAAAGAATTAGATCAATTTTATAGAATGGAAACCTTGTTGATGGGAGGTTTGAATGTTGTAGCGCCTGGGGGTAGACTGTTGCAGTGGTGTGAAAGAATGCGTATCTGGTCACAATCTTCCTCTTCATGTCCTTTTTGATGCGTGATTTCTTCCTCGTCGTGCCCTTTATGATGCGCGATTTCCTGGTTGCGAGATTTCTAGGGCGATTTCTTCCTCTTAAACATAAGAGGTACCCTCTCTCACACACACACACACCAAAAAAAAACCCATTGTTATATGTCTAGATTGGGGTCGGACTGATTCCCTTCCCGGCTGGTTGTGTCTCGCCTTCGTGCCAGCGATCGGTGTCGTCGAAATTATCGGCCTATTCCACTGAGGGTTGAAACCCTCTGTATCCCTAAAATTTGTGTGTGGTACTTGAGATACTCGAAGAAATTAAACCTTTTTTTTCTTTTGTTACAAGGTTTGACATCAAACTGCAAGTTTAAAAAATTAATACAAAGGTTAAAGTGGGACTCATAAAATAGCTAGAAATCAAGATTAAATGCGAACCGCATTACAAGTTAGTTCAACAGTTATGGAGCTTCTAAATCCAAACCATATACATCTTTTCTGAGGACAACTTTAATATCTAAGATTGTAAGCACACTCAAACCTAATCAATAGTTTAAGAATGGTCACACTACAACATTTCGAATCATACTATTATCTTCGACTTCTCAAAATACTAGTACGCCACCAATCAGTAAACATGACCACCACCCCCACCAACTTTTTCAACCACCACACATCACTGCCCTCAGCCTTGCACTTTGCACAACTGCTCCAAACCCAACTTTGCATCATCTAGGCCTCGCCGTCATTGCTCAATGTTCTAGGTATCACTTATTTTTCAAAATTTAAACCTTTTTGTCGCGCCCCTCTTCTATTTTAGTTGCGATCAACCCCTCTTCTATATAGGTACAGAGCTATAAGTATTTCTTCTTCTCTCTCTCTCGTCTGTCTCTTCTCTCATCTCTCTTGTTGTGTAGCATATACATATATATATACATTATATATATATTTATAACTGTATATAGAATCCGAATGGATTCTGCTTCTGCTAGTAGCTCTATTTCCTCATCCTCACAAACGAATGCAAGGGATACTAGTAATCCTCTTTGGAGTTATGTTACAAAATTAGAGAAATTGGGTGATCAAGGGGGAAGTACTTTGTGGCAGTGCAATTTTTCAGTGTTGTCAAAAGGAGTTCATACACTAGTCGTCAATGGAATATTATTTTTATATTCAACGTATCCCCAACGTATCGTATCCTATTTTTTGGAAAAATCACGTATCCACGTATTCGTATCTTATCGTATCCGTATTCGTGCTAATTAGGTGATACTTACCTCTGTTGCAATGGAACAAACTCCAGGAGTCAGTCTTGAAGGGGAGTGATGTTTGTTACATCTGTCATCACAAACAAGGTGTCTGCATAAAGGTGAAGATTGCCATATGAGTTTTTTTTTTTTTTTCTTTTCCTCCTATCTCTATCTGGATTGTGAGTATATACTTAGATTAAGGTAATTGTTAAATCAACTTCAGTTTTCTTGGTCCGCAGTGCAATTATGGTCACTGTCAGAGCACTTTTCACCCCGCTTGTACTAGAACTGCTTCTTGTTCCACGAATATGAAGACAAGTGGTAGCAAGTTGCAACACAAGGCGTATTGAAATGGTATAGGGTTTGTCGGCTTGTCAACTAAATCAGTGTAACTAACTAAAATAATCAGTTCATTTCTATATAGTAGATTTTCCTTTTTTCATTACGTTATAATTTTCTTTAAGTAATGTAAGATTTGTGTGGTCCTTTGTCTGTTTGTTGTTGGCTTTCTATGCATGTGGTTTTCTATGCTGCTGCTGTTGCTTATTCTCCCCTTGTTTGTGTTTAAGCTTATTGGAAATTGAAATGCAGGACACACTGCGGAGTCTTAGAGTATATCTCTCCCATTCGCTTGCGAGGCTTCAAATCCGTAAGTATTCTCTTATTATGCAGAGCCCTGGCTGGTGGCGCTTAGATTTTTACTTATGTTGTTATATGCAGAGCCCTGGCTGGTGGTGCTTAGATTTATACTTAGTTGTTAAATGCAGAGCCCTGGCTGGTGGTGCTTAGTTTTGTGCTGATTGCCTGATTTAGTTGACATTGGCTCGTATTGTGATTGTTGCTATAAAAATTGTTAACTATTAACTCTTTAAAGGCACACTTTATTTTTAATAGGCCTTAGGTATTAAAAACCCTTGGGCCGGCCCTAGGCTACTAGTCACTGAAAAAGTGATTTCCTAATTGAGGGCTACTGGCTAAGAATGACAGAATTTGTAAAAATATTGTTTGACAACGTATCTTTGATGGGCCTAAAGTATATGGTGCTCTGATTCAAAAGAAAGGCATAATTCATATGGTAAGTCGAGTATTGAGAAATGTGTGTAGGCTCTATTAATTTTGGAAAATGTGGATTCAGTCACTTCGGTTTAATATGGATCAAAGTTTACGCAATAAATCCGAAACATAATTGTTGGCCTCGAATCAATGTTGCTCTCATTGAAAGAATGAGATCAATTTTATAGATCTAGAAATTCGCATGTAGTTTTGCGGAGATGGAAATAAAAGTGGTTCTTACTTCCTAGTAGTGTATGACTAGTGACCACACGAGAAAAACACATGACGGTTAATAGGTGTTTAGATTACTAGTCATGTGAAGAACAAATAGTGATAAACACATGACATATAGTAGGTGTTTCGACAACTAGTCATGTGAAAAAAAAAATAGTGATAAACACAAGACAGTTAGTAGTTATTTAGACAACTAGTCATGGGAAGGGAAAATATTGATTCCTAGTAGATGCAAAGACTAATGATTACTATGTGATAAGATCTTTGAAAGTATGGATTCGGTGTTATCTCGGTTTAATATGGATCATGATTTATGTACTAGATCCGAAACGTACTTGTTGCCTTGAGTTAATGAGACCTCGAATCAATTTCGCCCTTATTGAAAGAATTTATCAATTTTATAAATTCACAAATTCGCGTGTTGCTTCGGGAAGATAGAAATAAAAAAGTGATACTCAATTCATAGTAGTTTATGACTAATGATCATAAGAGAAAAACACATGTCGGTTAGTAGGTGTTTAGACTATTAGTCATGTGAAGAAAAATAGTGATAAACACATGACGGTTAGTAGGTATTTAGACTACTAGTCATGTGAACAAAAAATCGTGATAAACACATGACGGTTAATGATGCAAACCAAAATATGAAAGGGAATCCAAGATTCAAAGAAAGGAGCAAAATCCCATTCAAGGGGATAAACCCCAAAGGGTAGAGAGAGAAAATATGTCTCAATATATATTCAATATTCTTAATAATCAAAAAGCTATCTGATGAGGGCACAAGACACCTATTTATAGACTCAAAACCCTACGCACACTAAAGACAATAAAATGACAACAATACCCCTAAATCCTACTGCATCATAGTAGGTAATTAGACTACTAGTCATGTGAGAGAAAAAAATTGAATCCTAGTAGTGTATGACTAGTAGGTATTTAGACTACTAGTCATGTGAAAGGAAGAAAATGATTCCTAGTAGATGCAAAGACTAGTGATTATTATGCGATAAAAACTCTGAATGTGTGGATTCGGTGTTATCTCGACTTAATATGGATCAAGGTTTATGTACTAAATCCGAAACATAGTTGTTGCCTCGAATTGTTGATACCTCGAATCAATTTTGCTTTTGTCGAAAGAGTTAATCAATTTTTTAGATTCACAAATTCGCGTGTTGCTTCGGGGAGATTGTAATAAAAAAGTGGTTCTTATTTCTTAGTAGTGTCTGACTAGTGACCACATGAGAAAAATACATGACGGTTAGTAGGTGCTTATACTACTAGTCATGGGAGGAAAAAATTGCGATAAACACATGATGGATAGTAGGTATTTAGACTACTAGTCATGTGAAAGGTAGAAAATGATTCTTAGTAGATGCAAAGACTAGGGATTACTATGTGATAAGAACTCTGAAAGTGTGGTTTCGGTGTTATCTCGATTTAATATGGATGAAGGTTTATGTACTAGATCCGAAAAGTACTTTTTGCCTCGAATTCATGAACCTCGAATTAATTTCACATGTATTGAAAGAGTTTATCGACTTTTTAGATCCTAAAATTCGCGTGTTGCTTCGGGATGATAGAAATAAAAAAGTGGTTGTTACTTTCTAGTAGTGTATGACTAGTGACCACCCGTGAAAAACACATGACGGTTAGTAGGTGTTTTGACTAATAGTCATATGCAGAAAAAATAGTGAAAAACACATGACGGATAGTAGGTGTTTAGACTACTAGTCTTGTGAGGAAAAAATTGCGATAAACACATGATGGATAGTAGTTATTTAGACTACTAGTCATGTGAAAGAAAGAAAATGATTCCGAGTAGATGCAAAGACTAGTGATTATTACGCGATAAGAACTCTGAAAGTGTGGATTCGGTGTTATCTCGATTTAATATGGATCAAGGTTTATGTACTAGGTCCGAAAAATAGTTGTTGCCTCGAATTGTTGATACCTCGAATCAATTTTGCTTTTATTGAAATAGTTAATCAATTTTTTAGATTCACAAATTCGCGTGTTGTTTCGGGGAGATTGTAATAAAAAAGTGGTTCTTATTTTCTAGTAGTGTCTGACTAGTGACCACATGAGAAAAATACATGATGGTTAGTAGGTGTTTATACTACTAGTCATGGGAGGAAAAAATTGCGATAAACACATGATAAATAGTAGGTATTTAGACTATTAGTCATGTGATAGGTAGAAAATGATACCTAGTAGATGCAGAGACTAGTGATTACTATGTGATAAGAACTCTGAAAGTGTGGTTTCGGTGTTATCTCGATTTAATATAGATCAAGGTTTATGTACTAGATCCTAAAAGTACTTTTTGCCTCGAATTCATGAACCTCGAATCAATTTCACACGTATTGAAAGAGTTTATCGACTTTTTAGATCCTGAAATTCGCGTGTTGCTTCGGGTTGATGAAAATTAGAAAGTGGTTGTTACTTTCTAGTAGTGTATGACTAGTGACCACCCGTGAAAAACACATGACGGTTAGTAGGTGTTTTGACTACTAGTCATGTGTAGAAAAAATAGCGAAAAACACGACGGATAGTAGGTGTTTAGACTACTAGTCTTGTTAAAAAAAAATATCGATAAACACATGATGGATAGTAGGTGTTTAGACTACTAGTCTTGTGAAAAGAAAATAGTGATAAACACATGACGGTTAGTAGGTGTTTAGACTATTAGTCATGTGCGAAAGAAATTGCGATAAACTCATGATGGATAGTAGGTACTACTAGTCATGTGAAAGGAAGAAAATGATTCCTAGTAGACGCAAAGACTAGTGATTATTATGCGACAAGAACTCTGGAAGTGTGGATTCGGTGTTATCTCGATTTAATATGTATCTAGGTTTATGTACTATATCCGAAACATAGTTGTTGCCTCGAATTGTTGATGCCTCGAACCAATTTTGCTTTTATTGAAATAGTTAATCAATTTTTAGATTCACAAATTCGCGTGTTGCTTCGGAGAGATTGTAATAAAAAAGTGGTTCTTATTTCTTAGTAGTGTCTGACTAGTTACCACATAAGAAAAATACATGACGGTTAGTAGGTGTTTATACTACTAGTCATGGGAGGAAAAAATTGCGATAAACGCATGATGGATAGTAGGTATTTAGACTACTAGTCATGTGAAAGGTAGAAAATGATTGCTAGTAGATGCAAAAACTAGTGATTACTATGTGATAAGAACTCTGAAAGTGTGATTTCGGTGTTATCTCGATTTAATATGGATCAAGGTTGATGTACTAGATCCGAAAAGTATTTTTTGCCTTGAATTCATGAACCTCGAATCAATTTTGAACGTATTGAAAGAGTTTATCGACTTTTTAGATCTTGAAATTCGCGTGTTGCTTCGGGTTGATGAAAATTAGAAAGTGGTTACTTTCTAGTAGGGGTGTTATTCGGTCGGTTCGGTTCGGTTCGGGGTGGATTGGCCGGAAACCGATCGGGTTCGGGGTATGTAAGTACGGGACCGATCCCGACCGGGATTGACTTCGGTTCGGTTCGGTTCGGGGTGAGTTCGAGGATGTCGGGGATTTCGGGGATTTCGGTCCACCCCGAAATGGGCCATTTGGGCCGTTTGGGCCATTTGGGCCCATTTTTAAAACCTAAGTCTAACGACTGTTGGGCCATTTTTCCACCCTTATTTGGGCCATTTCCAGCCATTTTGGGCCCATTTTTATAAGGGGTCATTTTCACTTAATTTTATATGGGCCATTTTGGGCCATTTTGTTCACCTAAATTTGGGCCATTTTTTCCAAAGCAAACAGTCCAGACCCAAAGAAAACCACTTGTCAAATGGAGTGGAACAGGAAGACAGAAAGCAAAGAGGTGGTGCACCTGTTCCAGATTGAAAAAATGCTGATAAAAAAAAAACCATTCACAATCACCAGTTCACCACCTGTTCCAGATTCACCAAAGCAAATAGTCCACATGTTCGGCTGTTCCAGATTCAAAAAATGCCGGAAAAAAAAATAATTCACAATCACCATGTTCCAGATTGGCAGATTCACCAAATTAACACAGATTTTAACACATACACAGTCCAGAATAAAAAAAACTAAAGAAAGGATGACAGTAAAACGTTTTCGCCATCACCACCTCAACACATTCACCACCCACCACCACCTGTTCCATGCTAACACAATTACACAGTCACAATCACCCTTCACTACATTAGTTTCATTACAAAATACAACACCAAATTAACATTAAAGTTTACAAAACATTTCAAGTTCACTATCAAAACATCACCAATTGAAAATATTTCGCCATCACCACCTCAACACATCAAGCCAATGAAGCCATACCCTGTGAAGGAAAACATAAGAAAGAAATTAAGGTGGTTCAAAATCAACCCGATAAATTAAAACAAGAATTTGTAGACAAACAAAACAATTATATTTGTGTACCCATGATAGAACTCCTCAATCCAAGCACCAACCCTTTAGTCTTTATCACTTGATTCCATGACAACTAAAAACATAAAAAAAAAACAAAGAAAACATACAAGTAAGACATTCAACATAAAACATATTTAAGGACCATAAAATACTTGTCAATAAAAACTAAAAGTAAGAGTAGTACCCGAATCTAATGCCTCCAATTCATCAAGTTGTTCTCTTATATTGATCTTGGTTGGTTTCCTAATCCATTGTTGTGTGCAAATTAGTGCTTCCACGGTCTTCGGAGAGAGAGAACTTCGATAAGGATCAATGACACGTCCGCCCGTGCTAAAAGCGGATTCGGAGGCGACCGTGGACACGGGAATTGCTAGCACATCTCGTGCCATTTGAGAGACAATTGGATACTTTGAAGAGTTTAACTTCCACCAACGAAGTACATCAAAATTATCACAATCATCCTCACTAGTTTCCGCAAGATACTTTTCCAATTCCGTTTTGCTTGCCATATTGCCCTCCTTTTGTTTGTGCATCTTAAATTGAGATTTTAAAGATTTATGGTTACCAATATCCGTGTCAAGTCCATCCAAATCTACGGTGTTCGATGATCCCCCAACCTCTTTGTTACGCACATTCAAGCTACCATTATTCTTCACATACCATCCAAATAAACGGGTAATTTCACTTTTTAACTTATCCGTGAATTCACCAACTATTGCCTTATCATAGCCCAAGGTATTTTGCAAGCAATACTCAAAAAATGCAACTTTGCATCGAGGATCAAGAACAACCGCAAACATCATCATTTGATTAATCTTTTCAAAATCTCCCCAATACTTGTCAAACTTGGTACGCATACTCATTGCCAAACCAAACAAATCACTATCCTCATTTTCACACAACTTCATAATGTCTTGTTGAATCAACACCATTTCATCAAACAAAACATTGCAAGTGACGTACAAAGAACCCGAAAATTTCAAAGTTGCAACGTAAAAGACTCGAAGAAACTTTACGTACAACTTAATCTTTTCCCAATCACTTGAACTTGGAGGCCCAACGTACTCCTTCCGCCCTTTCCCTCCCCTCTTTTTCTTTCTCTTCTCAATTTCAATTACCCTATTTATACCCTCAAAACTATCAACATCATCAAAATCCTCGTCCATCTCCTCCTCTCTTACATTTAATTTAAAGCTCGGGTCATCACACATTCGATCAAAGGCCCTTTGATAAGTTAAAGCTCTCTCCAACATGAAATATGTATAGTTCCACCGAGTAGACACATCCAAACACGGTTTAAGCCTACACACAATTTTCTCCTTCTCAACACATGACCAAAACTCCGCCATTCTAGATGGGGAAGACCTCACATATCTCACCATATTGCGCACCCTTGCAATTGGGACATCAATCTCTTGCAATCCCTCACGTACGATTAGATTTAAGATGTGTGCCGAACATCTCACATGCAAGAACTCGTGATTTAAAATGGTGGTCTTCCTATCTTTGGTCTTTCTCTCCAAGTATTTAATCAAAAGATTATTTGAGGATGCATTATCTACCGTAACGGTTAGAAACTTGTCAATTCCCCATTCCAATAAGCACTCTTCAACCATTCTACCAAGAGTATCACCTTTGTGATTAGGAACAACACAAAAATTCAGAATTTTCTTTTGATACCTCCAATTCTCATCAATAAAATGACCCGTAAGACACATGTAATTCAGATTTTGGACCGAAGTCCAAGTGTCCGTTGTAAGACAAACCCTTTGATGCTTGAGTGTATGTTTCAATGTTATTTTCTCCTCCTCATACATGACTATGATTTGTTTTGCCATCGCAAGCCTACGAGGAGGATTCCACATTGGTTGAACAACACTAATAAATTCTTTGAATCCTTCACCCTCGACAAATGAAAAAGGCAACTCATCAATTATTATCATCCTCGCTAGTGCCCTTTTACAAGCTTCAGCACTAAAGGCCACAGGCACAAGGTTCGCACTTGTTTCACCATTGTGTTCTTTCTTTTGAAAACTAAGGAGTTTTTGCCTAGAACCCGTAAATTTCTTACTTGGTGGATATTTGGTACACTGATACGCTAGATGATGAGTTAGTGATTTAGTACCATTTAACTTCGAGTGACAAGCATAATCTGTCCCACACCAATTGCATGCAGCCCTAGGTTTTGGATGACCTTCCGGTGTAATAAGTGTAAAATGCTTCCAACATGCAGCCCTTTTTTTTATACCAACAGCCTTCTTTTTTTCAGACTCGTTATTAATTTCAGGCATGAGATCATCATTTAGTTCAGCATTTTGAGGGATATCAAACTCAGCACCTTCATCCATAACGTCATCATCCATATCATCCATCTAACACAACAGAAAATTAAAACCAACATAATCACAATCTGATTTTCATATTGTTCGTGCACTAATCTGATTTTTAATCCATCACCTCATGTTCATGCGAAAATTAAGCAATATGTAAATTGTAAACACTAAACCAATTAAACTCGTGAACTATATTCAACAAAAATATGATTTTCAAGCCAATTTAGGGTTTTGAGATTGAATACCTCATGCTCATGGTCAGACATTTCGCCAACGTTGTCGAAATATCTCAAAATATCTGTGACGCGATTCTGATAGCGATTTCTCCCCTTCCTCACGCTAGCCTCTCTGCATACACATAAACGAGACAGAAATAAACCACATTCAGTTACACAGAGTAATCAAGCAATGAAATTCCAAAAAAAAAAAACAGTAAGAGCCAGAAGTTAACAATTTTAAAAAAACAGTAAGCTCCTGTTCCCTATGCCATCCTCCCCATTTGCCCATTAGTCAATAAGCCATAGAAAGCAATATTGTAAACAAATCCAAATACATACAATTAACATCATTAAAAGCAAATAGGAAGAGCTTACCTTCTCGTTCACTTCACAAAACTTCAATCTCTCGGTGAAAATGGAATTCCCATTTCTGACCTTAAACTGGTGCAAACCAATCTACATGAATCATAGAAAATAGATTACGTGTGCACACACCACAACGCGTATACTGGAAATCAATAGTAACAAAGACATATTATCCACAATGCGACAACACCAATCTCCTACAAATACAAAGCTACAACTTTCATATCAACAAATCCAAGGGGAACGAAAGAAACGAACCTGATCGTGGAGGACCGGAGGTTAGAGAGAAGGGAGAGAAGATTCGGCCTGCAACTACCAAATTGGCTCTCTCGATTTCGGCCAACAACTCCCAGATCTTGAAGAAGAGAAGATGGAGGCCGGACTGCCGGAGCTTCTTTTTTCCTTTACAGAAGATGAAGATGGAGGCGAGGACGGCACTGGTGGAGGAAGTCGGTGCAGACTACAGATCGTGGAGGACCGGAGGTTAGAGAGAAGGGAGAGAGCTGAGGTCTGAGGGAATGGCTGCGCGTCTGAACTCTGGAGCGGGGACTGGGGAGAGTAAAAGTAGATAAGGTAGGGTTTGGGAGTGAACGGTCAAGATTAAAACACCAACGGGATTGACGGTCAAGATTAAAATGATTTATATAAATGTATATAATATATAGGGTTCGGTCGGTTCGGTCGGTTCGGTCCTATATCGGTTCGGTCGGTTCGGTCGGTTTTTTCGGTCTTTTTCGGTCCGGTCGGGTTCGTAACAGCCCTACTTTCTAGTAGTGTATGACTAGTGACCACCCGTGAAAAACACATGACGGTTAGTAGGTGTTTTGATTACTAGTCATGTGTAGAAAAAATAGCGAAAAACACGACGGATAGTAGGTGTTTAGACTACTAGTCTTTTTAAAAAAAAATATCGATAAACACATGATGGATGGTAGGTGTTTAGACTACTAGTCTTGTGAAAAGAAAATAGTGATAAACACATGAAAAGAAAATAGTGATAAACATTTGACGGTTAGTAGGTGTTTAGACTACTAGTCATGTGCGTAAAAAATTGCGATAAACTCATGATGGATAGTAGGTGTTTAGACTACTAGTCATGTGAAAGAAAGAAAATGATTCCTAGTAGACGCAAAGACTAGTGATTATTGTGCGACAAGAACTCTGGAAGTGTGGATTCGGTGTTATCTCGATTTAATATGGATCTAGGTTTATGTAGTATATCCGAAACTTAGTTATTGTCTCGAATTGTTGATGCCTCGAATCAATTTTGCTTTTATTGAAAGAGTTAATCAATTTTTAGATTCACAAATTCGCGTGTTGCTTCGGAGAGATTGTAATAAAAAAGTGGTTCTTATTTCTTAGTAGTGTCTGACTAGTTACAACATGAGAAAAATACATGACGGTTACTAGGTGTTTAGACTACTAGTCATGGGAGGTAAAAATTGCGATAAAAGCATGATGGATAGTAGGTATTTAGACTACTAGTCATGTGAAAGGTAGAAAATGATTGCTAGTAGATGCAAAAACTAGTGATTAGAACTCTGAAAGTGTGATTTCGGTGTTATCTCGATTTAATATGGATCAAGGTTGATGTACTAGATCCGAAAAGTATTTTTTGCCTTGAATTCATGAACCTCGAATCAATTTTGAACGTATTGAAAGAGTTTATCGACTTTTTAGATCCTGAAATTCGCGTGTTGCTTCGGGTTGATGAAAATAAGAAACTGGTTGTTACTTTCTAGTAGTGTATGACTAGTGACCACCCGTGAAAAACACATGACGGTTAGTAGGTGTTTTGACTACTAGTCATGTGTAGAAAAAATAGCGTAATACGACGGATAGTAGGTGTTTAGACTACTAGTCTTGTTAAAAAAAAATATCAATAAACACATGATGGATAGTAGGTGTTTAGACTACTAGTCTTGTGAAAAGAAAATAGTGATAAACACATGACGGTTAGTACGTGTTTAGACTACTAGTCATGCGCGAAAAAAATTGCGTTAAGCTCATGATGGATAGTAGGTATTTAGACTACTAGTCATGTGAAAGGAAGAAAATGATTCCTAGTAGACGCAAAGACTAGTGATTATTATGCGACAAGAACTCTGGAAGTGTGGATTCGGTGTTATCTTGATTTAATATGGATCTAGGTTTATGTACTATATCCGAAACATAGTTGTTGCCTCGAATTGTTGATGCCTCGAATCAATTTTGCTTTTATTGAAAGAGTTAATCAATTTTTAGATTCACAAATTCGCTTTCTGCTTCGGAGAGATTGTAATAAAAAAGTGGTTCTTATTTCTTAGTAGTGTCTGACTAGTTACCACATGAGAAAAATACATGACGGTTAGTAGGTTTTTAGACTACTAGTCATGAGAGGAAAAAATTGCGATAAACGCATGATGGATAGTAGGTATTTAGACTACTAGTCATGTGAAAGGTAGAAAATGATTGCTAGTAGATGCAAAAACTAGTGATTACTATGTGATAAGAACTCTGAAAGTGTGTTTTCGGTGTTATCTCGATTTAATATGGATCAAGGTTGATGTACTAGATCCGAAAAGGACTTTTTGCCTTGAATTCATGAACCTCGAATCAACTTTGAACGTATTGAAAGAGTTTATCGACTTTTTAGATCCTGAAATTCGCGTGTTGCTTCGGGTTGATGAAAATAAGAAAGAGGTTGTTACTTTCTAGTAGTGTATGACTAGTGACCACCCGTGAAAAACACATGACGGTTAATAGGTGTTTTGACTACTGGTCTTGTGTAGAAAAAATAGCGAAAACACGACGGATAGTAGGTGTTTAGACTACTAGTCTTGTTAAAAAAAAATATCGATAAACACATGATGGATAGTAGGTGTTTAGACTACTAGTCTTGTGAAAAGAAAATAGTGATAAACACATGACGGTTAGTAGGTGTTTAGACTACTAGTCATGCGCGAAAAAAATTGCGATAAACTCATGATGGATAATAGGTATTTAGACTACTAGTCATGTGAAAGGAAGAAAATGATTCCTAGTAGACGCAAAGACTAGTGATTATTATGCGACAAGAACTCTGGAAGTGTGGATTCGGTGTTATCTCGATTTAATATGGATATAGGTTTATGTACTATATCCGAAACATAGTTGTTGCCTCGAATTGTTGATGCCTCGAATCAATTTTGCTTTTATTGAAAGAGTTAATCAATTTTTAGATTCACAAATTCGCTTTCTGCTTCGGAGAGATTGTAATAAAAAAGTGGTTCTTATTTCTTAGTAGTGTCTGACTAGTTACCACATGAGAAAAATACATGACGGTTAGTAGGTGTTTAGACTACTAGTCATGGCAGGAAAAAATTGCGATAAACGCATGATGGATAGTAGGTATTTAGACTACTAGTCATGTGAAAGGTAGAAAATGATTGCTAGTAGATGCAAAAACTAGTGATTACTATGTGATAAGAACTCTTAAAGTGTGTTTTCGGTGTTATCTCGATTTAATATGGATCAAGGTTGATGTACTAGATCCGAAAAGGACTTTTTGCCTTGAATTCATGAACCTCGAATCAATTTTAAACGTATGGAAAGAGTTTATCGACTTTTTAGATCCTGAAATTCGCGTGTTGCTTTGGGTTGATGAAAATAAGAAAGTGGTTGTTACTTTCTAGTAGTGTATGACTAGTGACCAACCGTGAAAAACACATGACGGTTAATAGGTGTTTTGACTACTAGTCTTGTGTAGAAAAAATAGTGAAAAACACGAAGGATAGTAGGTGTTTAGACTACTAGTCTTGTTAAAAAAAAATATCGATAAACACATGGTGGATAGTAGGTGTTTAGACTACTAGTCTTGTGTAAAGAAAATAGTGATAAACACATGCTGGTTAGTAGGTGTTTAGACTACCAGTCATGTGCGTAAAAAATTGCGATAAACTCATGATGGATAGTAGGTATTTAGACTACAAGTCATGTGAAAGGAAGAAAATGATTCCTAGTAGACGCAAAGACTAGTGACTATTATGCGATAAGAACTCTGGAAGTGTGGATTCGGTGTTATCTCGATTTAATATGGATCAAGGTTTATGTACTATATCCGAAACATAGTTGTTGCCTCGAATTGTTGATGCCTCGAATCAATTTTGCTTTTAATGAAAGAGTTAATCAATTTTTAGATTCACAAATTCGCGTGTTGCTTAGGAGAGATTGTAATAAAAAAGTTGTTCTTATTTCTTAGTAGTGTCTGACTAGTTACCACATGAGAAAAATACAAGACGGTTAGTAGGTGTTTAGACTACTAGTCATGGGAGGAAAAAATTGCGATAAACGCATGATGGATAGTAGGTATTTAGACTACTAGTCATGTGAAAGGTAGAAAATGATTGCTAGTAGATGCAAAAACTAGTGATTACTATGTGATAAGAACTCTGAAAGTGTGATTTCGGTGTTATCTCGATTTAATATGGATCAAGGTTGATGTACTAGATCCGAAAAGGACTTTTTGCCTTGAATTCATGAACCTCGAATCAATTTTGAACGTATTGAAAGAGTTTATCGACTTTTTAGATCCTGAAATTCGCGTGTTGCTTCGGGTTGATGAAAATAAGAAAGTGGTTGTTACTTTCTAATAGTGTATGACTTGTGACCACCCGTGAAAAACACATGACGGTTAGTAGGTGTTTTGACTACTAGTCATGTGTAGAAAAAATAGCGAGAAACACGACGGATAGTAGGTGTTTAGACTACTAGTCTTGTTAAAAAAAAATATCGATAAACACATGACGGATAGTAGGTGTTTAGACTGCTAGTCTTGTGAAAAGAAACTAGTGATAAACATATGACGGTTAGTAGGTGTTTAGACTACTAGTCATGTGCGTAAAAAATTGCGATAAACTCATGATGGATAGTAGGTATTTAGACTACTAGTCATGTGAAAGAAAGAAAATGATTCCTAGTAGACGCAAAGACTAGTGATTATTACGCGACAAGAACTCTGGAAGTGTGGATTCGGTGTTATCTCGATTTAATATGGATCTAGGTTTATGTACTATATCCGAAACATAGTTGTTGCCTCGAATTGTTGATGCCTCGAATCAATTTTGCTTTTATTGAAAGAGTTAATCAATTTTTAGATTCACAAATTCGCGTGTTGCTTCGGAGAGATTGTAATAAAAAAGTTGTTCTTATTTCTTAGTAGTGTCTGACTAGTTACCACATGAGAAAAATACAAGACGGTTAGTAGGTGTTTAGACTACTAGTCATGGGAGGAAAAAATTGCGATAAACGCATGATGGATAGTAGGTATTTAGACTACTAGTCATGTGAAAGTTAGAAAATGATTGCTAGTAGATGCAAAAACTAGTGATTACTATGTGATAAAAACTCTGAAAGTGTGATTTCGGTGTTATCTCGATTTAATATGGATCAAGGTTGATGTACTAGATCCGAAAAGGACTTTTTGCCTTGAATTCATGAACCTCGAATCAATTTTGAACGTATTGAAATAGTTTATCGACTTTTTAGATCCTGAAATTCGCGTGTTGCTTCGGGTTGATAAAAATAAGAAAGTGGTTGTTACTTTATAGTAGTGTATGACTAGTGACCACCCGTGAAAAACACATGACGGTTAGTAGGTGTTTTGACTACTAGTCATGTGTAGAAAAAATAGCGAAAAACACGACGGATAGTAGGTGTTTAGACTACTAGTGTTGTTAAAAAAAAATATCGATAAACACATGATGGATAGTAGGTGTTTAGACTACTAGTCTTGTGAAAAGAAAATAGTGATAAACACATGACGGTTATTAGGTGTTTAGACTACTAGTCATGTGCGTAAAAAATTGCGATAAACTCATGATGGATAGTAGGTATTTAGACTACTAGTCATGTGAAAGGAAGAAAATAATTCCTAGTAGACGCAATGACTAGTGATTATTATGCGACAAGAACTCTGGAAGTGTGGATTCGGTGTTATCTCGATTTAATATGGATCTAAGTTTATGTATATATCCGAAACATAGTTGTTGCCTCGAATTGTTGATGCCTCGAATCAATTTTGCTTTTATTGAAAGAGTTAATCATTTTTTAGATTCACAAATTCGTGTATTGCTTCGGAGAGATTGTAATAAAAAAGTGATTCTTATTTCTTAGTAGTGTCTGACTAGTTACCACATGAGAAAAATACATGACGGTTAGTAAGTGTTTAGACTACTAATCATGGGAGGAAAAAATTGCGATAAACGCATGATGGATAGTAGGTATTTAGACTACTAGTCATGTGAAAGGTAGAAAATGATTGCTAGTAGATGCAAAAACTAGTGATTACTATGTGATAAGAACTCTGAAAGTGTGATTTCGGTGTTATCTCGATTTATAATGGATCAAGGTTGATGTACTAGATCCGAAAAGGACTTTTTGCCTTGAATTCATGAATCTCGAATCAATTTTGAACGTATTGAAAGAGTTTATCGACTTTTTAGATCCTGAAATTCGCGTGTTGCTTCGGGTTGATGAAAATAAGAAAGTGGTTGTTACTTGCTAGTAGTGTATGACTAGTTACCACCCGTGAAAAACACATGACGGTTAGTAGGTGTTTTGACTACTAGTCATGTGTAGAAAAAATAGCGAAAAACACGACGGATAATTGGTGTTTAACCTACTAGTCTTGTTAAAAAAAAAAATCGATAAACACATGATGGATAGTAGGTGTTTAGACTACTAGTCTTGTGAAAAGAAAATAGTGATAAACACATGACGGTTAGTAGGTGTTTAGACTACCAGTCATGTGCGTAAAAAATTGCGATAAACTCATGATGGATAGTAGGTATTTAGACTACTAGTCATGTGAAAGGAAGAAAATGATTCCTAGTAGACGCAAAGACTAGTGACTATTATGCGACAAGAACTCTGGAAGTGTGGATTCGGTGTTATCTCGATTTAATATGGATCAAGGTTTATGTACAATATCCGAAACGTAGTTGTTGCCTCGAATTGTTGATGCCTCGAATCAATTTTGCTTTTAATGAAAGAGTTAATCAATTTTTAGATTCACAAATTCGCGTGTTGCTTCGGAGAGATTGTAATAAAAAAGTGGATCTTATTTCTTAGTAGTGTCTGACTAGTTACCACATGAGAAAAATACATGACGGTTAGTAGGTGTTTAGACTACTAGTCATGGGAGGAAAAAATTGCGATAAACGCATGATGGATAGTAGGTATTTAGACTACTAGTCATGTGAAAGGTAGAAAATGATTGCTAGTAGATGCAAAAACTAGGGATTACTATGTGATAAGAACTCTGAAAGTGTGATTTCGGTGTTATCTCGATTTAATATGGATTAAGGTTGATGTACTAGATCCGAAAAGGACTTTTTGCCTTGAATTTATGAATCTCGAATAAATTTTGAACGTATTGAAAGAGTTTATCGACTTTTTAGATCCTGAAATTCGCGTGTTGCTTCGGGTTGATGAAAATAAGAAAGTGGTTGTTACTTTCTAATAGTGTATGACTTGTGACCACCCGTGAAAAACACATGACGGTTAGTAGGTGTTTTGACTACTAGTCATGTGTAGAAAAAATAGCGAGAAACACGACGGATAGTAGGTGTTTAGACTACTAGTCTTGTTAAAAAAAAATATCGATAAACACATGATGGATAGTAGGTGTTTAGACTACTAGTCTTGTGAAAAGAAAATAGTGATAAACACATGACGGTTATTAGGTGTTTAGACTACTAGTCATGTGCGTAAAAAATTGCGATAAACTCATGATGGATAGTAGGTATTTAGACTACTAGTCATGTGAAAGGTAGAAAATGATTCCTAGTAGACGCAAAGACTAGTGACTATTATGCGATAAGAACTCTGAAAGTGTGGATTCGGTGTTATCTCGATTTAATATGGATCAAGGTTTATGTACTATATCCGAAACATAGTTGTTGCCTCGAATTGTTGATGCCTCGAATCAATTTTGCTTTTAATGAAAGAGTTAATCAATTTTTAGATTCACAAATTCGCGTGTTGCTTAGGAGAGATTGTAATAAAAAAGTTGTTCTTATTTCTTAGTAGTGTCTGACTAGTTACCACATGAGAAAAATACAAGACGGTTAGTAGGTGTTTAGACTACTAGTCATGGGAGGAAAAAATTGCGATAAACGCATGATGGATAGTAGGTATTTAGACTACTAGTCATGTGAAAGGTAGAAAATGATTGCTAGTAGATGCAAAAACTACTGATTACTATGTGATAAGAACTCTGAAAGTGTGATTTCGGTGTTATCTCGATTTAATACGTATCAAGGTTGATGTACTAGATCCGAAAAGGACTTTTTGCCTTGAATTCATGAATCTCGAATCAATTTTGAACGTATTGAAAGAGTTTATCGATTTTTTAGATCCTGAAATTCGCGTGTTGCTTCGGGTTGATGAAAATAAGAAAGTGGTTGTTACTTGCTAGTAGTGTATGACTAGTAACCACCCGTGAAAAACACATGACGGTTAATAGGTGTTTTGACTACTAGTCATGCGTAGAAAAAATAGCGAAAAACACGACGGATAGTAGGTATTTAGACTACTAGTCTTGTTAAAAAAAATATCGATAAACACATTATGGAAAGTAGGTGTTTAGACTACTAGTCTTGTGAAAAGAAAAAGTGATAAACACATGACGGTTAGTAAGTGTTAAGACTACCAGTCATGTGCATAAAAAATTGCGATAAACTCATGAAGGATAGTAGGTATTTAGACTACTAGTCATGTGAAAGGAAGAAAATGATTCCTAGTAGACGCAAAGACTAGTGACTATTATGCGACAAGAACTCTGGAAGTGTGGATTTGGTGTTATCTCGATTTAATATGGATTAAGGTTTATGTACAATATCCGAAACATAGTTGTTGCCTCGAATTGTTGATGCCTCGAATCAATTTTGCTTGTAATGAAAGAGTTGATCAATTTTTAGATTCACAAATTCGCGTGTTGCTTCGGAGAGATTGTAATAAAAAAGTGGTTCTTATTTCTTAGTAGTGTCTGACTAGTTACCACATGAGAAAAATACATGACGGTTAGTAGGTGTTTAGACTACTAGTCATGGGAGGAAAAAATTGCGATAAACGCATGATGGATAGTAGGTATTTAGACTACTAGTCATGTGAAAGGTAGAAAATGATTGCTAGTAGATGCAAAAACTAGGGATTACTATGTGATAAGAACTCTGAAAGTGTGATTTCGGTGTTATCTCGATTTAATATGGATCAAGGTTGATGTACTAAATCCGAAAAGGACTTTTTGCCTTGAATTCATGAATCTCGAATCAATTTTGAACGTATTGAAAGAGTTTATCGACTTTTTATATCCTGAAATTCGCGTGTTGCTTCGGGTTGATGAAAATAAGAAAGTGGTTGTTACTTGCTAGTAGTGTATGACTAGTAACCACCCGTGAAAAACACATGACGGTTAGTAGGTGTTTTGACTACTAGTCATGTGTAGAAAAAATAGCGAAAAACACGACGGATAGTAGGTGTTTAGACTACTAGTCTTGTTAAAAAAAAATATCGATAAACACATGATGGATAGTAGGTGTTTAGACTACTAGTCTTGTGAAAAGAAAATAGTGATAAACACATGACGGTTAGTAGGTGTTTAGACTACTAGTCATGTGCGTAAAAAATTGCGATAAACTCATGATGGATAGTAGGTATTTAGACTACTAGTCATGTGAAAGGAAGAAAATGATTCCTAGTAGACGCAAAGACTTGTGATTATTGTGCGACAAGAACTCTGGAAGTGTGAATTTGGTGTTATCTCGATTTAATATGGATCAAGGTTTATGTACTATATCCGAAACATAGTTTCCTCGAATTTTTGATGCCTCGAATCAATTTTGCTTTTATTGAAAGAGTTGATCAATTTTTAGATTCACAAATTCGCGTGTTGCTTCGGAGAGATTGTAATAAAAAAGTGGTTCTTATTTCTTAGTAGTGTCTTACTAGTTACTACATGAGAAAAATACATGACGGTTAGTAGGTGTTTAGACTACTAGTCATGGGAGGAAAAAATTGCGATAAACGCATGATGGATAGTAGGTATTTAGACTGCTAGTCATGTGAAAGGTTGAAAGTGATTGGCAGTAGATGCAAAAACTAGTGATTACTATGTGATATGAACTCTGAAAGTGTGATTTCGGTGTTATCTCGATTTAATATGGATTAAGGTTGATGTACTAGATCCGAAAAGGACTTTTTGCCTTGAATTCATGAACCTCGAATCAATTTTGAACGTATTGAAAGAGTTTATCGACTTTTTAGATCCTGAAATTCGCGTGTTGCTTCGGGTTGATGAAAATAAGAAAGTGGTTGTTACTTTCTAGTAGTGTATGACTAGTGTTCACCAGTGAAAAACACATGACGGTTAGTAGGTGTTTTGACTACTAGTCATGTGTAGAAAAAATAGCGAAAAACACCACGAATTGTAGGTGTTTAGATTACTAGTCTTGTTAAAAAAAATATCGATAAACACATGATGGATAGTAGGTGTTTAGACTACTAGTCTTGTGAAAAGAAAATAGTGATAAATACATGACGGTTAGTAGGTGTTTAGACTACTAGTCATGTGCGTAAAAAATTGCGATAAACTCATGATGGATAGTAGGTATTTAGACTACTAGTCTTGTGAAAGGAAGAAAATGATTCCTAGTAGACGCAAAGAATAGTGACTATTATGCGACAAGAACTCTGGAAGTGTGGATTCGGTGTTATCTCGATTTAATATGGATCTAGGTTTATGTACTATATCCGAAACATAGTTGTTGCCTCGAATTGTTGATGCCTCGAATCAATTTTGCTTTTATTGAAAGAGTTAATCAATTTTTAGATTCACAAATTCGCGTGTTGCTTCGGAGAGATTGTAATAAAAAAGTTGTTCTTATTTCTTAGTAGTGTCTGACTAGTTACCACATGAGAAAAATACAAGACGGTTAGTAGGTGTTTAGACTACTAGTCATGGGAGGAAAAAATTGCGATAAACGCATGATGGATAGTAGGTATTTAGACTACTAGTCATGTGAAAGGTAGAAAATGATTGCTAGTAGATGCAAAAACTAGTGATTACTATGTGATAAGAACTCTGAAAGTGTGATTTCGGTGCTATCTCGATTTAATATGGATCAAGGTTGATGTACTAGATCCGAAAAGGACTTTTTGCCTTGAATTCATGAACCTCGAATCAATTTTGAACGTATTGAAAGAGTTTATCGACTTTTTAGATCCTGAAATTCGCGTGTTGCTTTGGGTTGATGAAAATAAGAAAGTGGTTATTACTTTCTAGTAGTGTATGACTAGTGACCACCCGTGAAAAACACATGACGGTTAGTAGGTGTTTTGACTACTAGTCATGTGTAGAAAAAATTGCGAAAAACACGACGGATAGTAGGTGTTTAGACTACTAGTCTTGTTAAAAAAAATATCGATAAACACATGATGGATAGTAGGTGTTTAGACTACTAGTCTTGTGAAAAGAAAATAGTGATAAATACATGACGGTTAGTAGGTGTTTAGACTACTAGTCATGTGCGTAAAAAAATGCGATAAACTCATGATGGATAGTAGGTATTTAGATTACTAGTCATGTGAAAGGAAGAAAATGATTCCTAGTAGACGCAAAGACTAGTGATTATTATGCGACAAGAACTCTGGAAGTGTGGATTCGGTGTTATCTCGATTTAATATGGATCTAGGTTTATGTACTATATCCGAAACATTGTTGCCTCGAATTGTTGATGCCTCGAATCAATTTTGCTTTTATTGAAAGAGTTAATCAATTTTTAGATTCACAAATTCGCGTGTTGCTTCGGAGAGATTGTAATAAAAAAGTGGTTCTTATTTCTTAGTAGAGTCTTACTAGTTACTACATGAGAAAAATACATGACGGTTAGTAGGTGTTTAGACTACTAGTCATGGGAGGAAAAAATTGCGATAAACGCATGATGGATAGTAGGTATTTAGACTACTAGTCATGTGAAAGGTATAAAATGATTGCTAGTAGATGCAAAAACTAGGGATTACTATGTGATAAGAACTCTGAAAGTGTGATTTCGGTGTTATCTCGATTTAATATGGATTAAGGTTGATGTACTAGATCCGAAAAGGACTTTTTGCCTTGAATTCATGAACCTCGAATCAATTTTGAACGTATTGAAAGAGTTTATCGACTTTTTAGATCCTGAAATTCGCGTGTTGCTTCGGGTTGATGAAAATAAGAAAGTGGTTGTTACTTTCTAATAGTGTATGACTTGTGACCACCCGTGAAAAACACATGACGGTTAGTAGGTGTTTTGACTACTAGTCATGTGTAGAAAAAATAGCGAGAAACACGACGGATAGTAGGTGTTTAGACTACTAGTCTTGTTAAAAAAAAATATCGATAAACACATGATGGATAGTAGGTGTTTAGACTACTAGTCTTGTGAAAAGAAAATAGTGATAAATACATGACGGTTAGTAGGTGTTTAGACTACTAGTCATGTGCGTAAAAAAATGCGATAAACTCATGATGGATAGAAGGTATTTAGACTATTAGTCATGTGAAAGGTAGAAAATGATTGCTAGTAGATGCAAAAACTAGTGATTACTATGTGATAAGAACTCTGGAAGTGTGGACTCGGTGTTATCTCGATTTAATATGGATCAAGGTTTATGTACTATATCCGAAACATAGTTTCCTCGAATTTTTGATGCCTCGAATCAATTTTGCTTTTATTGAAAGAGTTGATCAATTTTTAGATTCACAAATTCGCGTGTTGCTTCGGAGAGATTGTAATAAAAAAGTGGTTCTTATTTCTTAGTAGTGTCTTACTAGTTACTACATGAGAAAAATACATGACGGTTAGTAGGTGTTTAGACTACTAGTCATGTGCGTAAAAAAATGCGATAAACTCATGATGGATAGAAGGTATTTAGACTATTAGTCATGTGAAAGGTAGAAAATGATTGCTAGTAGATGCAAAAACTAGTGATTACTATGTGATAAGAACTCTGAAAGTGTGTTTTCGGTGTTATCTCGATTTAATATGGATCAAGGTTGATGTACTAGATCCGAAAAGGGCTTTTTGCCTTGAATTCATGAACCTCGAATCAATTTTGAACGTTTTGAAAGAGTTTATCGACTTTTTAGATCATGAAATTCGCGTGTTGCTTCGGGTTGATGAAAATAAGAAAGTGGTTGTTAGTTTCTAGTTGTGTATGACTAGTGTTCACCCGTGAAAAACACATGACGGTTAGTAGGTGTTTTGACAACTAGTCATGTGTAGAAAAAATAGTGAAAAACACGACGGATTGTAGGTGTTCAGACTACTAGTCTTGTTAAAAAAAAATATCGATAAACACATGACGGATAGTAGGTGTTTAGACTGCTAGTCTTGTGAAAAGAAACTAGTGATAAACATATGACGGTTAGTAGGTGTTTAGACTACTAGTCATGTGCGTAAAAAATTGCGATAAATTCATGATGGATAGTAGGTATTTAAACTACTAGTCATGTGAAAGGAAGAAAATGATTCATAGTAGACGCAAAGACTAGTGATTATTATGCGACAAGAACTCTGGAAGTGTGGATTCGGTGTTATCTCGATTTAATATGGATATAGGTTTATGTACTATATCCGAAACATAGTTGTTGCCTCGAATTGTTGATGCCTCGAATCAATTTTGCTTTTATTGAAAGAGTTAATCAATTTTTAGATTCACAAATTCGCGTGTTGCTTCGGAGAGATTGTAATAAAAAAGTGATTCTTATTTCTTAGTAGTGTCTGACTAGTTACCGCATGAGAAAAATACATGACGGTTAGTAGGTGTTTAGACTACTAGTCATGGGAGGAAAAAATTGCGATAAACGCATGATGGATAGTAGGTATTTAGACTACTAGTTATGTGAAAGGTAGAAAATGATTGCTAGTAGATGCAAAACTAGTGATTACTATGTGATATGAACTCTGAAAGTGTGATTTCGGTGTTATTTCGATTTAATATGGATCAAGGTTGATGTACTAAATCCGAAAAGGACTTTTTGCCTTGAATTCATGAATCTCGAATCAATTTTGAACGTATTGAAAGAGTTTATCGACTTTTTATATCCTGAAATTCGCGTGTTGCTTCGGGTTGATGAAAATAAGAAAGTGGTTGTTACTTTCTAATAGTGTATGACTTGTGACCACCCGTGAAAAACACATGACGGTTAGTAGGTGTTTTGACTACTAGTCATGTGTAGAAAAAATAGCGAGAAACACGACGGATAGTAGGTGTTTAGACTACTAGTCTTGTTAAAAAAAAATATTGATAAACACATGACGGATAGTAGGTGTTTAGACTGCTAGTCTTGTGAAAAGAAAATAGTGATAAACATATGACGGTTAGTAGGTGTTTAGACTACTAGTCATGTGCGTAAAAAATTGCGATAAATTCATGATGGATAGTAGGTATTTTAACTACTAGTCATGTGAAAGGAAGAAAATGATTCATAGTAGACGCAAAGACTAGTGATTATTATGCGACAAGAACTCTGGAAGTGTGGATTCGGTGTTATCTCGATTTAATATGGATATAGGTTTATGTACTATATCCGAAACATAGTTGTTGCCTCGAATTGTTGATGCCTCGAATCAATTTTGCTTTTATTGAAAGAGTTAATCAATTTTTAGATTCACAAATTCGCGTGTTGCTTCGGAGAGATTGTAATAAAAAAGTGATTCTTATTTCTTAGTAGTGTCTGACTAGTTACCGCATGAGAAAAATACATGACGGTTAGTAGGTGTTTAGACTACTAGTCATGGGAGGAAAAAATTGCGATAAACGCATGATGGATAGTAGGTATTTAGACTGCTAGTCATGTGAAAGATAGAAAGTGATTGGTAGTAGATGCAAAAACTAGTGATTACTATGTGATATGAACTCTTAAAGTGTGATTTCGGTGTTATCTCGATTTAATATGGATCAAGGTTGATGTACTAGATCCGAAAAGGGCTTTTTGCCTTGAATTCATGAACCTCGAATCAATTTTGAACGTTTTGAAAGAGTTTATCGACTTTTTAGATCCTGAAATTCGCGTGTTGCTTCGGGTTGATGAAAATAAGAAAGTGGTTGTTAGTTTCTAGTTGTGTATGACTAGTGTTCACCCGTGAAAAACCCATGACGGTTAGTAGGTGTTTTGACAACTAGTCATGTGTAGAAAAAATAGCGAAAAACACGACGGATTGTAGGTGTTTAGACTACTAGTCTTGTTAAAAAAAAATATCGATAAACACATGATGGATAGTAGGTGTTTAGACTACTAGTCTTGTGAAAAGAAAATTGTAATAAACACATGACGGTTAGTAGGTGTTTAGACTACTAGTCTTGTTAAAAGAAAATAGTGATAAACACATGACGGTTAGTAGGTGTTTAGACTACTAGTCATGTGCGTAAAAAATTGCGATAAACTCATGATGGATAGTAGGTATTTAGACTACTAGTCATGTGAAAGGAAGAAAATGATTCCTAATAGACGCAAAGACTAGTGATTATTATGCGACAAGAACTCTGGAAGTGTGGATTCGGTGTTATCTCGATTTAATATGGATCTAGGTTCATGTACTATATCCGAAACATAGTTGTTGCCTCGAATTGTTGATGCCTCGAATCAGTTTTGCTTTTATTGAAAGAGTTAATTAATTTTTAGATTCACAAATTCGCGTGTTGCTTCGGAGAGATTGTAATAAAAAAAGTGGTTCTTATTTCTTAGTAGTGTCTGACTAGTTACCACATGAGAAAAATACATGACGGTTAATAGGTGTTTAGACTACTAGTCATGGGAGGAAAAAATTGCGATAAACGCATGATGGATAGTAGGTATTTAGACTACTAGTCATGTGAAAGGTAGAAAATGATTGCTAGTATATGCAAAAACTAGTGATTACTATGTGATAAGAACTCTGAAAGTGTGATTTCGGTGTTATCTCGATTTAATATGGATCAAGGTTGATGTACTAGATCCGAAAAGGACTTTTTGCCTTGAATTCATGAACCTCGAATCAATTTTGAACGTATTGAAAGAGTTTATCGACTTTTTAGATCCTGAAATTCGCGTGTTGCTTCGGGTTGATGAAAATAAGAAAGTGGTTATTACTTTCTAGTAGTGTATGACTAGTGACCACCCGTGAAAAACACATGACGGTTAGTAGGTGTTTTGACTACTAGTCTTGTGTAGAAAAAATAGCGAAAAACACGACGGATAGTAGGTGTTTAGACTACTAGTCTTGTTAAAAAAAATATCGATAAACACATGATGGATAGTAGGTGTTTAGACTACTAGTCTTGTGAAAAGAAAATAGTGATAAATACATGACGGTTAGTAGGTGTTTAGACTACTAGTCATGTGCGCAAAAAAATGCGATAAACTCATGATGGATAGTAGGTATTTAGACTACTAGTCATGTGAAAGTAAGAAAATGATTCCTAGTAGACGCAAAGACTAGTGATTATTATGCGACAAGAACTCTTGAAGTGTGGATTCGGTGTTATCTCGATTTAATATGGATCTAGGTTTATGTACTATATCCGAAACATTGTTGCCTCGAATTGTTGATGCCTCGAATCAATTTTGTTTTTATTGAAAGAGTTAATCAATTTTTAGATTCAAAAATTCGCGTGTTGCTTCGGAGAGATTGTAATAAAAAAGTGCTTCTTATTTCTTAATAGTGTCTTACTGGTTACTACATGAGAAAAATAAATGACGGTTAGTAGCTGTTTAGACTACTAGTCATGGGGGGAAAAAATTGCGATAAACGCATGATGGATAGTAGGTATTTAGACTGCTAGTCATGTGAAAGGTAGAAAGTGATTGGTAGTAGATGCAAAAACTAGTGATTACTATGTGATATGAACTCTGAAAGTGTGATTTTGGTGTTATCTCGATTTAATATGGATCAAGGTTGATGTACTAGATCCGAAAAGGACTTTTTGCCGTGAATTCATGAACCTCGAATCAATTTTGAACGTATTGAAAGAGTTTATCGACTTTTTAGATCCTGAAATTCGCGTGTTGCTTCGGGTTGATGAAAATAAGAAAGTGGTTGTTACTTTCTAGTAGTGTATGACTAGTGTTCACCCGTGAAAAACACATGACGGTTAGTAGGTATTTTGACTACTAGTCATGTGTAGAAAAAATAGCGAAAAACACGACGGATTGTAGGTGTTTAGACTACTAGTCTTGTTAAAAAAAAATATCGATAAACACATGATGGATAGTAGGTGTTTAGACTACTAGTCTTGTGAAAAGAAAATAGTGATAAACACATGGCGGTTAGTAGGTGTTTAGACTACTAGTCTTGTGAAAAGAAAATAGTGATAAACACATGACGGTTAGTAGGTGTTTAAACTACTAGTCATGTGCGTAAAAAATTGAGATAAACTCATGATGGATAGTAGGTATTTAGACTACTAGTCCTGTGAAAGGAAGAAAATGATTCCTAGTAGACGCATAGACTAGTGATTATTATGCGACAAGAACTCTGGAAGTGTGGATTCGGTGTTATCTCGATTTAATATGGATCTAGGTTTATGTACTATATCCGAAACATAGTTGTTGCCTCGAATTGTTGATGCCTCGAATCAATTTTGCTTTTATTGAAAGAGTTAATTAATTTTTAGATTCACAAATTCGCGTGTTGCTTCGGAGAGATTGTAATAAAAAAGTGGTTCTTATTTCTTAGTAGTGTCTGACTAGTTACCACATGAGAAAAATACATGACGGTTAGTAGGTGTTTAGACTACTAGTCATGGGAGGAAAAAATTGCGATAAACGCATGATGGATAATAGGTATTTAGACTACTAGTCATGTGAAATGTAGAAAATGATTGCTAGTAGATGTAAAAACTAGTGATTACTATGTGATAAGAACTCTGAAAGTGTGATTTCGGTGTTATCTCGATTTAATATGGATCAAGGTTGATGTACTAGATCCGAAAAGGACTTTTTGCCTTGAATTCATGAACCTCGAATCAATTTTGAACGTATTGAAAGAGTTTATCGACTTTTTAGATCCTGAAATTCGCGTGTTGCTTCGGGTTGATGAAAATAAGAAAGTGGTTGTTACTTTCTAGTAGTGTTTGACTAGTGACCACCCGTGAAAAACACATGACGGTTAGTAAGTGTTTTGACTACTAGTCTTGTGTAGAAAAAATAGCGAAAAACACGACGGATAGTAGGTGTTTAGACTACTAGTCTTGTTAAAAAAAAATATCGATAAA
Source organism: Rhododendron griersonianum (assembly GCA_018127125.1). NCBI lineage: Eukaryota > Viridiplantae > Streptophyta > Magnoliopsida > Ericales > Ericaceae > Rhododendron > Rhododendron griersonianum. Next base: position 36,732,352 of record CM030788.1, on the reverse strand, counting down.
CACATGATGGATAGTAGGTGTTTAGACTACTAGTCTTGTGAAAAGAAAATAGTGATAAATACATGACGGTTAGTAGGTGTTTAGACTACTAGTCATGTGCTTAAAAAAATGCGATAAACTCATGATGGATAGTAGGTATTTAGACTACTAGTCATGTGAAAGGAAGAAAATGATTCCTAGTAGACGCAAAGACTAGTGATTATTATGCGACAAGAACTCTGGAAGTGTGGATTCGGTGTTATCTCGATTTAATATGGATCAAGGTTTATGTACTATATCCGAAACATTGTTGCCTCGAATTGTTGATGCCTCGAATCAATTTTGCATTTATTGAAAGAGTTAATCAATTTTTAGATTCACAAATTCGCGTGTTGCTTCGGAGAGATTGTAATAAAAAAGTGGTTCTTATTTCTTAGTAGTGTCTTACTAGTTACTACATGAGAAAAATACATGACGGTTAGTAGGTGTTTAGACTACTAGTCATGGGAGGAAAAAATTGCGATAAACGCATGATGGATAGTAGGTATTTAGACTGCTAGTCATGTGAAATGTTGAAAGTGATTGGTAGTAGATGCAAAAACTAGTGATTACTATGTGATATGAACTCTGAAAGTGTGATTTCGGTGTTATCTCGATTTAATATGGATCAAGGTTGATGTACTAGATCCGAAAAGGACTTTTTGCTTGAATTCATGAACCTCGAATCAATTTTGAACGTATTGAACGAGTTTATCGACTTTTTAGATCCTGAAATTCGCGTGTTGCTTCGGGTTGATGAAAATAAGAAAGTGGTTGTTACTTTCTAGTAGTGTATGACTAGTGTTCACCAGTGAAAAACACATGACGGTTAGTAGGTATTTTGACTACTAGTCATGTGTAGAAAAAATAGCGAAAAACACGACGGATTGTAGGTGTTTAGACTACTAGTCTTGTTAAAAAAAAATATCGATAAACACATGATGGATAGTAGGTGTTTAGACTATTAGTCTTGTGAAAATAAAATAGTGATAAACACATGACGGTTAGTAGGTATTTAGACTTCTAGTCTTGTGAAAAGAAAATAGTGCTAAACACATGACGGTTAGTAGGTGTTTAGACTACTAGTCATGTGTGTAAAAAATTGCGATAAACTCATGATGGATAGAACGTATTTAGACTACTAGTCCTGTGAAAGGAAGAAAATGATTCCTAATAGACGCAAAGACTAGTGATTATTATGCGACAAGAACTCTGGAAGTGGGGATTCGGTGTTATCTCGATTTGATATGGATCTAGGTTTATGTACTATATCCGAAACATAGTTGTTGCCTCGAATTGTTGATGCCTCGAATCAATTTTGCTTTTATTGAAAGAGTTAATTAATTTTTAGATTCACAAATTCGCGTGTTGCTTCGGAGAGATTGTAATAAAAAAGTGATTCTTATTTCTTAGTAGTGTCTGACTAGTTACCACATGAGAAAAATACATGACGGTTAGTAGGTGTTTAGACTACTAGTCATGGGAGGAAAAAATTGCGATAAACGCATGATGGATAGTAGGTATTTAGACTACTAGTCATGTGAAAGGTAGAAAATGATTGCTAGTATATGCAAAAACTAGTGATTATTATGTGATAAGAACTCTGAAAGTGTGATTTCGGTGTTATCTCGATTTAATATGGATCAAGGTTGATGTACTTGATCCGAAAAGGACTTTTTGCCGTGAATTCATGAAACTCGAATCAATTTTGAACGTATTGAAAGAGTTTTTCGACTTTTTAGATCCTGAAATTCGCGTGTTGCTTCGGGTTGATGAAAATAAGAAAGTGGTTGTTACTTTCTAGTAGTGTATGACTAGTGACCACCCGTGAAAAATACATTACGGTTAGTTGGTGTTTTGACTACTAGTCTTGTGTAGAAAAAATAGCGAAAAACACGACGGATAGTAGGCGTTTAGACTACTAGTCTTGTTAAAAAAAAATATCGATAAACACATGATGGATAGTAGGTGTTTAGACTACTAGTCTTGTGAAAAGAAAATAATGATAAATACATGACGGTTAGTAAGTGTTTAGACTATTAGTCATGTGCATAAAAAAATGCGATAAACTCATGATGGATAGTAGGTATTTAGACTACTAGTCATGTGAAAGGAAGAAAATGATTCCTAGTAGACGCAAAGACTAGTGATTATTATGCGACAAGAACTCTGGATGTGTGGATTCGGTGTTATCTCGATTTAATACGGATCAAGGTTTATGTACTATATCCGAAACATAGTTGCCTCGAATTTTTGATGCCTCGAATCAATTTTGCTTTTATTGAAAGAGTTAATCAATTTTTAGATTCACAAATTCGCGTGTTGCTTCGGAGAGATTGTAATAAAAAAGTGGTTCTTATTTCTTAGTAGTGTCTGACTAGTTACCACATGAGAAAAATACATGACGGTTAGTAGGTGTTTATACTACTAGTTATCGGAGGAAAAAGATAGTAGGTATTTAGACTGCTAGTCATGTGAAAGGTAGAAAATGATTGGTAGTAGATGCAAAAATTAGTGATTACTATGTGATATGAACTCTGAAAGTGTGATTTCGGTGTTATCTCGATTTAATATGGATCAAGGTTGATGTACTAGATTCGAAAAGGACTTTTTGCCTTGAATTCATGAACCTCGAATCAATTTTGAACGTATTGAAAGAGTTTATCGACTTTTTAGATCCTGAAATTCGCGTGTTGCTTCGGGTTGATGAAAATAAGAAAGTGGTTGTTACTTTCTAGTAGTGTATGACTAGTGACCACCCGTGAAAAACACATGACGGTTAGTAGGTGTTTTGACTACTAGTCTTGTGTAGAAAAAATAGCGAAAAACACGACGGATAGTAGGTGTTTAGACTAATAATCTTGTTAAAAAAAAATATCGATAAACACATGATGGATAGTAGGTGTTTAGACTACTAGTCTTATGAAAAGAAAATAGTGATAAACACATGACGGTTAGTAGGTGTTTAGACTACTAGTCATGTGCGTAAAAAAATGCGATAAACTCATGATGGATAGTAGGTATTTAGACTATTAGTCATGTGAAAGGAAGAAAATGATTCCTAGTAGACGCAAAGACTAGTGATTATTATGCGACAAGAACTCTGGAAATGTGGATTCGGTGTTATCTCGATTTAATATGGATTTAGGTTTATGTACTATATCTGAAACATAGTTGTTGCCTCGAATTGTTGATGCCTCGAATCAATTTTGCTTTTATTGAAAGAGTTAATCAATTTTTAGATTCACAAATTCGCGTGTTGCTTCGGAGAGATTGTAATAAAAAAGTGGTTCTTATTTCTTAGTAGTGTCTGACTAGTTACCACATGAGAAAAATACATGACGGTTAGTAGGTGTTTAGACTAATAGTCATGGGAGGAAAAAATTGCGATCAACGCATGATTGATAGTAGGTATTTAGACTACTAGTCATGCGAAAGGTAGAAAATGATTGCTAGTAGATGCAAAAACTAGTGTTTACTATGTGATATGAACTATGAAAGTGTGATTTTGGTGTTATCTCGATTTAATATGGATCAAGGTTGATGTACTAGATCCGAAAAGGACTTTTTGCCTTGAATTCATGAATCTCGAATCAATTTTGAACGTATTGAAAGAGTTTATCGACTTTTTAGATCCTGAAATTCGCGTGTTGCTTCGGGTTGATGAAAATAAGAAAGTGGTTGTTACTTGCTAGTAGTGTATGACTAGTAACCACCCGTGAAAAACACATGACGGTTAGTAGGTGTTTTGACTACTAGTCATGTGTAGAAAAAATAGCGAAAAACACGACGGATAGTAGGTGTTTAGACTACTAGTCTTGTTAAAAAAAAATATCGATAAACACATGATGGATAGTAGGTGTTTAGACTACTAGTCTTGTAAAAAGAAAATAGTGATATACACATGACGGTTAGTAGGTGTTTAGACTACCAGTTATGTGCGTAAAAAATTGCGATAAACTCATGATGGATAGTAGATATTTAGACTACTAGTCATGTGAAAGGAAGAAAATGATTCCTTGTAGACACAAAGACTAGTGACTATTATGCGACAAGAACTCTGTAAGTGTGGATTCGGTGTTATCTCGATTTAATATGGATCAAGGTTTATGTACTATATCCGAAACATAGTTGTTGCCTCAAATTGTTGATGCCTCGAATCTATTTTGCTTTTAAAGAAAGAGTTAATCAATTTTTAGATTCACAAATTCGCGTGTTGCTTCGGAGAGATTGTAATAAAAAAGTGGTTCTTATTTCTTAGTAGTGTCTGACTAGTTACCACATGAGAAAAATACATGACGGTTAGTAGGTGTTTAGACTACTAGTCAAGGGAGGAAAAAATTGCGATAAACGCATGATGGATAGTAGGTATTTAGACTACTAGTCATGTGAAAGGTAGAAAATGATTGCTAATAGATGCAAAAACTAGTGATTACTATGTCATAAAAACTCTTAAAGTGTGATTTCGGTGTTATCTCGATTTAATATGGATCAAGGTTGATGTACTAGATCCGAAAAGGACTTTTTGCCTTGAATTCATGAACCTCGAATCAATTTTGAACGTATTGAAAGAGTTTATCGACTTTTTAGATTCTGAAATTCGCGTGTTGCTTCGGGTTGATGAAAATAAGAAAGTGGTTGTTACTTTATAATAGTGTATGACTAGTGATCACCCGTGAAAAACACATGACGGTTAGTAGGTGTTTTGACTACTAGTCATGTATAGAAAAAATAGCGAAAAACACGACGGATAGTAGGTGTTTAGACTACTAGTCATGTGAAAATAAAATAGCGATAAAAACATGACGGTTAGTAGATGTTTAGACTACTAGTCTTGTGAGGAAAAAATTGCGATGAACACATGATGGATAGTAGGTATTTAGACTACTAGTAATGTGAGAGGAAGAAAATGATTCCTAGTGGATGCAAAGACTTGTGATTATTATGCGATAAGAACTCTGAAAGTGTGGATTCGGTGTTATCTCGATTTAATATGGATCAAGGTTTATGTACTAGATCCGAAAAATAGTGGTTGCCTCGAATTGTTGATGCCTCGAATCAATTTTGCTTTTATTGAAAGAGTTAAATCAATTTTTAGATTCTCAAATTCGCTTGTTGCTTCGGGGAGATTGTAATAAAAAAGTGGTTCTTATTTTCTAGAAGTGTCTGACTAGTGACCACATGAGAAAAATACAAAACGGTTAGTAGGTGTTTAGACTACTAGTCGTGGGAGGAAAAAATTGCGATAAACGCATGATGGATATTAGGTATTTAGACTACTAGTCATTTGAAAGGTAGAAAATGATTCCTAGTAGATGTAAAAACTAGTGATGACTATTTGATAAGAACTCTGAAAGTGTGATTTCGGTGTTATCTCGATTAAATATGGATCAAGGTTGATGTATTAGATCCGAAAAGTACTTTTTGCCTTGAATTCATGAACCTCGAATCAATTTCGAACGTATTGAAAGATTTTATCAACTTTTTAGATCCTGAAATTCGCGTGTTGCATCGGGGTGATGGAAATAAGAATGTGGTTGTTACTTTCTAGTAGTGTATGACTAGTGACCACCCGTGAAAAACACATGACGTTTAGTAGGTGTTTTGACTACTGGTCATATATAGAAAAAGTAGGGAAAAACACGACGGATAGTAGGTGTTTAGACTACTAGTCTTGTTAAAAAAAATATCGAAAAACACATGATGGAAAGTAGGTGTTTAGACTACAAGTCTTGTGAAAAGAAAATAGTGATAAACACATGACGGTTAGTAGGTGTTTAGACTACTAGTCATGTGCGTAAAAAATTGCGATAAACTCATGATGGATAGTAGGTATTCAGACTACTAGTCATATGAAAGGAAGAAAATGATTCCTAGTAGACGCAAAGACTAGTGATTATTATGCGTCAAGAACTTTGGAAGTGTGGATTCGGTGTTATCTCGATTTAATATGGATCAAGATTTTTGTACCATATTTGTACTATATCCGAAACATAGTTGTTGCCTTGAATTGTTGATACCTCGAATCAATTTTTTCTTTTATTGAAATAGTTAATCAATTTTTTGGATTCTTAAATTCGCGTATTGCTTCGGGGAGATTGTAATAAAAATGTTGTTCTTATTTTCTAGTAGTGTCTGACTAGCGATCACATGAGAAAAATACATGACGGTTAGTAGGTGTTTAGACTACTAGCCATGGGAGGAAAAACTTGCGATAAACACGTGATGTATAGTAGGTATTTAGACTTGTCATGTGAAAGGTAGAAAATGATTCGTAGTAGATGCAAAGACTAGTGATTTTTATGTGGTAAGAACTCTGAAAGTGTGGTTTCAGTGTTATCTCGATTTAATATGGATCAAGATTTATGTACCAGATCCGAAAAGTACTTTTTGCCTCGAATTCATGAATCTTGAATCAATTTCAAACGTATTGAAAGATTTTATCGACTTTTTAGATCCTGAAATTTGAGTGTTGCTTCGAGGTGATGGAAATAAAAAAGTGGTTGTTACTTTTTAGTAGTGTATGACTAGTGACCACCCGTGAAAAACCCATGACGATTAGTAGGTGTTTTGACTAATAGTCATAAGTAGAAAAAATAGCGAAAAACACATGACGGATAGTAGGTGTTTAGATTACTAGTCATGTGAAAATAAAATAGCGATAAACGCATGACGGTTAGTAGATGTTTAGACTACTAGTCTTGTGAGGAAAATATTGTGATAAACACATGATGGATAGTAGTTATTTAGACTACTAGTCATGTGTAAGGAAGAAAAGGATTCCTAGTTGTTGCAAAGACTAGTGATTATTATGCGATAAAAACTCTGAAAGTTTGGATTCGGTGTTATCTCGATTTAATATGGATCAAGGTTTATGTACTAGGTCCGAAAAATAGTTGTTGCCTCGAATTGTTGATGCCTCGAATCAATTTTGCTTTTATTGAAAGAGTTAATCAATTTTTAGATTCACAAATTCGCGTGTTGCTTCGGGGAGATTGTAATAAAAAAGTGGTTCTTATTTCCTAGTAGTGTCTGACTAGTGACCACATGAGAAAAATACATGACGGTTAGTAAGTGTTTATACTACTAGTCATGGGAGGAAAAAATTGCGATAAACACATGATGGATAGTAGGTATTTAGACTATTATTCATGTGAAAGGTAGAAAATGATACCTAGTAGATGCAGAGACTAGTGATTACTATGTGATAAGAACTCTGAAAGTGTGGTTTCGGTGTTATCTCGATTTAATATGGATCAAGGTTTATGTACTAGATCCTAAAAGTACTTTTTGCCTCGAATTCATGAACCTCAAATCAATTTCACACGTATTGAAAGAGTTTATCGTTTTTTAAATCCTGAAATTCGCGTGTTGCTTCGGGATAATAGGAATAAAAAAGTGGGTGTTACTTTCTTGTAGTGTATGACTAGTGACTACCTGTGAAAAACACATGATGGTTAGTAGGTGTTTTGACTACTAGTCATGTGTAGAAAAAATAGCGAAAAACATGATGGATAGTAGGTGTTTAGACTACTAGTCATGTTAAAAAAAAATATCGATAAACACATGATGGATAGTCGGTGTTTAGACTATTAGTCTTGTGAAAAAAAATAGTGATAAACACATGACGGTTAGTAGGTGTTTAGACTACTAGTCATGTGCGTAAAAAATTGCGATAAACTCAAGATGGATAGCAGGTATTTAGACTACTAGTAATGTGAAAGGTAGAAAATGATTCCTAGTAGATGCAAAGACTAGTGATTACTATGTGATAAGAACTCTGAAAGTGTGGTTTCGGTGTTATCTCGATTTAATATGGATGAAGGTTTTTGTACTAGATCCGAAAAGTACTTTTTGCCTCGAATTCATGAACCTCGAATCAATTTCACACGTATTGATAGAGTTTATCGACTGTGTGGCCCGTGATCCTTGATCCTTGCTCCTCCGTTGATGGTTCGATGGTTGTTGAGCCTTCTTCTCCTAGCCTGCACAGGGAACGCAAGTCTAAGGCCTGGCCGGGGGTTGACCCGGCAAGGCCCTCCGGCGAGAGGATGAGTATGTGCAGAGAGAGGAAGCAGAAAGCTTAGTGAGAGTAAGTGTGAGTATTGAGTAGCGTGTACCTGTTAGGGTTACCTTCACTAGTTATTTATAGTGCCTCCTGGCTTGCTCTCCAAGTACGATCGCGTGCCTTCCACGGGCCGAGTGACGTCATAGTGACATCACGGAATAGATCTGCTAACCGTTTTCGGGGCTGAGCTGGCACACCCATGTGCGCCCGTGATCATGTTCTGTTATAACCGCTTCTGCACGTGGCAGGATGCGTGGTTTTACAGCTAGTCATCGTCGGCTTCCAGCCGTGCTCTGAAGGTGGCCGAACACGGACAACACCGAGCCTGGCCATACGTTCAATGAGGGAGGTAACGTTGTCGTGGACTCTGCCGACGGCATAATCCGAGCGCAGGCTTGTCTCCTGCCGAGCCTGTGGCAAGCCAAATATTAATGACAAGTCATCGACGGCAGCCGTGCACGAAGCCGACGATTGGTACATGGCAGGTCATGTTCGCACCATTGCGAACATCTATGTTCGGCCAGCTACAATAGCCCCTCAATCTCTGCCGATGCCGTACGCATGGTATGGATTGAAGTCGAGCCTTAGGCCGAACTCGTCGAATCGCCGAGCGTGGTCTTGTTTGATGAAGGCGGACTCCAGCCGAGCCTGTATCGTCTCTTTTTCTTAGGAGCCAGCTCGACCGTCGATGAAGTACTCCAGTGGAGGAGTGCCAGATGTCACCTTGTGGCTGGGTACGGCAGACGAGAGGAAGGCTGGCAAACCCTGCAAACCGTCCTTTCAGTGACACGTGTCGTGTGCTGAGTGGTCAGTTGTTCGGCGGTGTAATGATGGGCGGGAGTTTCGAACTCCCAACCCTAGCTCTATAAAAGGAGCGGGGTGAGGAGAGAGAAACGCTTCGATCTCTCTCTCTCTCCAGACCTCCATTGCCAGAGCTTCCAACAGCAACCGTTCATCTTCTGGTTCTGGTTCCCAACGATTCTGCCACCAGATCTCGCCACAAATCCAGGTATGTGATCGATTCTTGTTTCTCTTCACCTTTTTGCAGTTTTCCTGGCATTTTCCTGTTCGTTTTCTAGACTTTTGGGGCATTTTTGTTCTGGGTGAACAGTGCACCCTGGAGATGAACGGACTGTTCATCTCCTTCTTCAACCTGTTCTTCTGAGCATGAACCTTCAAGGGGTTCTGGGCATGGCCGTTGATGGAGTAGGCCGAGCCCCAGTCTCTGATGTTTGGTAGGCTCAGACCGAACATGATTTGGCCGAGCCTTGAGAACGATGATGGGGTGGGCCATTTTAGGATGCCGAGCGTAGTGAGATCGCTGTTTTCTAGCCGACGACGAGGTCTCACGTTTTTATTTTTGACTTTGTTAGGTCTGGCTCCCCCAATCATCGTCATCTCATCCGACTCTGAAAGTTCAGGGGACGATTCTGCAAATCTTGTGATCCGCGAGTACTTGGAGATACACAGAAGCCGACGTCAAGCTTCTTCCATCGCTTCGAATATGTCAGATTCCAGTTCCAATGCCGAGCATGACCATGAATACGACGGCGGTTTCAATACCGAACCAGAGATAACCTTCACCACTAGCACAGAATCCGAAGCCGAGCACGAACTTGGGCCTGAGGCCGAGTCCAGGATTCGTTCCCAGGCCGGTGCTACAACCTCTTCTCAATCTGCTCCTGCCAAAACCTCGTCTGGGGACAGGGAGTTTGCCGACCTCTTCGAGCGAGGGCAAGTCTGTCCCCACGCTCATTACTTCAGTGGGCGCCCTAATGAATACGCAGACTTCTGCCGAGCGTACCACATCCCGGATGATGTCGTCGTCCACCAGGTGGCTAGTAATATGATTAGGGACAAGAGGGGAGATCATCCCGAACACATAACAGTCCCTCTGATGGCCATATGTGAGGCTGGGCTTCGATTCCCTCTTCACCCGTTTCTAAGGGAACTGCTAGCTAGGTTCAGCATAGTGCCACATTTTTTCTCGATCAATAGTTACAGGATAGTGATGTCCGTAATTAAGTTAAAGGAACTGCACGACCTTGAATTCACCGTTGCCGACCTTTTCCATACATACATTATGTCTAGGCATGGGAAGACTGGCCGTAGGTATCTGTTTACACGTAGTGGTAAGGAGCCATTAATAAACAGACTTCCTGACAGAATTCTTTGGCAGTAGACGGTCACGTGGAGACGTTAAGGGCCTTCATCTGCCGCGACGCGCCGACGCTGCTGGGTTACGAGCCTTCATACAAAGGGAAATTGACGAAGAGGAAGAAGAAGGATAAGGAGGCTGGGCCGAGCACGAAGGCTAAGGGTAAGAAGGCAGCTGCTGTTGAGCAAGGTATTGGCGAGAACATTCCGAAGCCGGGCAAGAAGGCGAAGGAGCTGAGGCTAAAATTTCCCACCTTCAAGAAGTCAGCCGACTTCTGGTTCCAGGATAGTCAACCAGCCGACTTTCAAGGTATCAACATTCTTCCCATCCGAACCCTTATTCCCCAGTTTGCCGACGAAATGGGGAGGAGAAATGTAGTGAAGACGAATCTTAGAGACGCGACTGCTGCCAGCAAGAAGGTAGCTGTACCTTTCGACAATCCTGCAAAGAAGCAGAAGGTCACTCATGACTTCTTTCCTGCAAGGCCGCCGACGCCACTTCCTAAGGAAAAGGACCAAACTGAGTCTTCGGCTGTGGGAGGCTCAAAAGCTGTGGATAGGGCAGCTGGTTCAGGTGGGCGAGTGATCGTGCCGGAGTTTGTGCCATCGTTTGCGATGGCCGACGGCAGGGTGGTTACGGTTGAGGACAGCATCAAGGAAGAGCCTGGCCTCGCTGTGACCATACTGCACGGACTGGCTCTGCCGAAGGACATGGACAGGGTTCCAGGAGAGCTTCAGTCGAGCTTGGTCCATACCAGTGCTTACCTCGTCTAGGTACGCTTTTTGACTTAGCTTTTGACTTAGTTTTTAGTTTTTTATTACTTGAAGTTTTACCGAGGCTGATGATTTGTTGTCTCGTGAAGGCTGGGCAAGCTTTGCTGCGTGCTTCCCGTCAAGCCGAGCTCTTGGCCGCTGAAAGGACTCGTTACCGTGATGACGCGAAAGCCGAGCGTGAAAAGACAGGCTGCGAAGAATGGCTTGAGGTTTGCCAAGTCCAGGGTTGCCGAGCTCGAGAAAGAGAGGGATGAAGCCCTTGAGAATGCAAAGATGGCCGAACGCGAGCTCGGTCAGGTTGTGCGGAGGGAGAAGAGGAAGATGAAGGAAGTGGATGACAAGGCTTTTCAAGCTGGGTATGACAGAGCTGGTGCCGAGTACGTCCGGGAGGCTCGGTCGATGGTCAACGAGGAGCTCGCAAAAAAGCTGCCGATTGCGTACCGAACTGGGTACAAGGATGGGGTGAAGGCTGCGTGTGGGGTCATGCAGATGGAGCCGGACATGAATTTGATGAAGTCAATCCCCGTAGCTGAAGTGCCCGAGCTCAGGTTGCCGTACACCGACGAGGAGTGTGCTCCACTTCCTCCGGAGGAGTATTCCGATAGTGAGGATGACGTTGAAGATCTGACTGGGGCCGACGCTGAAGGTGGAGGGGATGGTTCAAGTGGGGGGAAGAAGGCCGAGGCTGAAGACGCCGAGCAAGGCACAGAGCAAGCTGAGAAGAACGATGAAGTGGCTGTTGAAGCCGAGGACGGTGCTGGTCTAGTTACTGAAGAGGGTGATCCTCCCCAAATTTAGAGTTTCTAGTTTCTTAGAGTTGTGTTTTCTTCCTTTGAACTTTTGAAGTTTTTTGTTGGACTGGACGGCTCCGACCTTGGGAGTTTTACCGTGCCAGGTGTAATAGTTGACTTTGGGGTCGGCACCGAACGGTTTACTACGCCGTACTTCCCAGCTTAGGATCTTTGACAACACTTGTCTTTATTTCAAAGTTTTGAATGAATGCATGGCTTCTTTTTGCAACGTCTCTGTAAATGCCGAGCTTGACTGATTGCCTTCATGTCTTCACAAGATTTTGTAGGTCTTGCATGTTTATGAATGTGTAGTTGTCCGTAGCCCCCACATTGGTTTGGGTTCGGTAGAATAGTTGAGAATCTTTCATGATCGAAATGGTTAAGTATAAATATTGCAGCCGAGCCTTGACCAAAGTAGAATGGCCGTAATAATAGGCCGCCGAACATGGATGTGTTGTAATCTGACATGATCCAGTCTTTGACTAGTTTTGAGAGTGTTAAGTGCCCCCTTGCCAGTGGATGGAGCTCGGCCAAAGTGTTAGCCCCTGGCCATGGTAGAGGAACGTTGAGAGTAGTGATTGTTTGTGGGTGGTTTGCTCGCCAAGTTGCGAGTGTAACCTTTCGGTGGCCGACCATAGTGTCTTGCCAATCCGAGCCGAAGCCTAAGTTCAATTAGATATGTGTATTTTAGGCTCGGCGGACCATACGTCCAGTGATTGCTTCTTTGGGCATTGATATTGGCCGAAGCAAAGGGCTTTCTAAGGAGCTGTTTGTGGGTGTGACCGAAGTCATCGTTTGTGTTCGGCATTCTAGCCGAGAGTGGAAAGATACTTGAAATGTTTTAAAGATTTTTAAACCAAATAAAAGCTTGCCTTTTCATTGATAATCCTCGAAGTACAGATAAAGTAGAAGATAAAGACAGTAACAGTGGGTCGAGGCCCTTCTTTGAAACGCAAAAGAAAAACATAAAAGATTCAGGCCAAAGCTGAAGAAAACTGAAACTCTTTTTGCATGAAGTGTTAGCCGAAGGTAGCTGTCAGCCTGATGTGTTATGGAGGAAGTGTCACATGTATGCCCTCCTTAGGTTCTGTGCATTCCATGGGTTAGTGAGCACCTTCCCTTGCATGTCTTCGAGGGTGTAAGCCCCTTCACCAGCAACTTTGACGATGCGAAAAGGCCCTTCCCAATTAGGCATGAATTTTTTCTTCTTGCTTGCTTGTACGACCTTCCGCCAAACCAGATCGTCAGGCTTGAACTTCTTGATTCGGACACTCCTGTTGTATCCTTTGGCAACTTGCTGTTGATATTCGGCAAGCTTCAGCCGAGCGTCATCGCGTTTTTCTTCAGCCAGAATCAGCTCTTGCTCCACGGCTTCGTCATTTGTCTGTGGGTTGAAGTTTTCCGTTCGGAGGGTTGGGAACCTTGACTCCAGTGGGATGACGGCCTCCATGCCGAACGCCATTGAGAAGGGGGTTTGGCCTGTGGAACGACGTGGCGTGGAGCGGTATGCCCATAAAACTCTGGGGAGTTCTTCTGCCCATTTTCCTCTCTTTGAGTTCAGTCTGCGTTTTATCCCTGCACAGACTGTCTTGTTCGAGGCCTCGGCTTGGCCATTTCCTTGAGGGTAAGCTAGGGTTGAGTTGAAGAATCGTATGCCGAACTTCTCGCAGAGACTTGTGAGGCCGTCCCCGACAAATTGGGTGCCGTTGTCGGAGACGATGGCATAGGGTACGCCGAGCCTTGTCACAATGTTTCTCCACACGAATCGTCGGACGTCTGCTTCTGTGATGGTGACGAGGGCCTCGGCTTCTACCCACTTAGAGAAATAATCTGTTGCAGTGATCAAGAATTTGAAGCCTCCAGGTGCTGTCGGGAGTTTCTCGACGATGTCGAGCTCCCATTGCGCGAATGGCCATGGACTTGTGATGGGAGAGAGATTCTGAGCCGGCTGCTTGGGGATTGGGGAAAATAGTTGGCATGGTCGGCACCTCTGAATGATTTCTTCGCAGTCTTTTTTCATGTTTTTCCAAAAGTATCCTTGACTCATTGCGCGTTGGCATAACGAACGACCACCAAAGTGGCAGCCGCAGCTTCCGGAGTGCAGTTCATCAAGGATCTCGGCAACTTGGTTTGGGTGGACGACGAGAAGATAGGGCCCGGAAATGGATTTTCTATAGAGTTGACCGCTCTCAGAGAGCCAATAGTAGGCGGCCTTGTTTCTGATTCGGAAAGCTTCCTTTTTGTCGTCGGGTAAGGTGTCGTTTCTGAGGAAGGCAACGATTTCATCCATCCAGCTTGGACCAAGTTCAATGTTGAGCACCTCTGGAGTTGTGTCAAAACTTGGGTGGTCAATGTTGCCAAAATTTATGGTTTTGAACTCATATGCTTTTGAAGCCGAAGCGAGGCCAGCAAGTGCGTCTGCGTGTGCGTTGTGCTCGCGGTTGATCTGCTCGATGTTGAAATTTTTGAAGCGAGTGATGAGTTCTACTGCCATGGCCTAGTACTTCATCATCCTTGGGTCCCGAGCTTCGTAGTCCCCCAGCACTTGATTGACTATAAGTTGAGAGTCGCAGAATACTGCCAAGTTGTCAACGTTCATTGCGATTGCTGAGCGTAAGCCAGCAAGCAGGGCCTCATATTCAGCCTCATTATTTGTGGCAGGGAAGTCGATGGTGATCGCACTTTCGTGAAGGGTTCTGCAAGGAGAGACCAAAACGACTCCAGCTCCGGCCCCGTTGTTGTTGGAGGCGCCGTCAACTTGCATTCGCCAAGTGTCCCTGAAAGAGGAGCCACCGTTTTTCTTTTGGTTCGTGTTCGGCAGAGGGTTGGGTTGGAGGAGTGTTTAGGATCTCGGAGTCTTCTGGGGTGAGCTCGGCAATGAAGTCGGCGAGGACTTGCCCTTTGATTGCCGTCCTTGGTTCAAAGCGGATGTCAAAATTTGCCAACTCTACCGCCCATTTGGATACTCTGTTTGAGAGGTCGGCCTTTCGAAAGAGCGCTTTGAGAGGATATTCGGTTAATACCGTGATTGTATGTGCCTGAAAGTACGGCAGAAGTTTCCTCGCCGCAGATACGAGGGCGAGTGCCAACTTCTCCAGTGGAAGATATCGAGTCTGGGCGGGTAAGAGCGTCTTGCTTGTGAAATATACTGGCATGTCGTCAGCCCCTTCTCGCCGAACAAGAGCTGAGCTGATGGCATGGGTTGAGACCGCCAGGTAAAGGTAAAGGGTTTCGAACTCCTTTGGTTTTACCATTAGGGGTGAAGTACCGAGATAGTCTTTGAGCTCGGCCAGTGCTTTGTCGCAATCCGGCGTCCATTCGAAGCTTCGTCGGCTTTTCCCTTTAAGGGCGTGAAAAAAGGATTGGCACTTGTCAGACGACTTGCTGATGAAGCGGTTGAGGGCTGCCGCCATCCCCGTGAGTTTTTGTACCTCTCTAATTGTTCTTGGTGGCCGAAGGTCTGCCACCGCCTTGATTTGGTTGGGGTCGGCCTCGATGCCGCGACGTGTGACCAAGTGGCCGAGGAATTTTCTAGCACTTACGCCGAACGCACATTTCTCCGGATTTAGTCGGAGTTTGTGGAATTTGAGGATCTCGAAGACCTCGGCCAGCTCCTTCAGATGATTGTGCTCCTTTTGACTCTTGACGACGAGGTCGTCGATGTATGCTTCTAGGATGTTGCCTATTTGTGCATAGAGCATTTTGAAGATTGCTCTGTTGAATGTAGCCCCTGAGTTCTTGAGGCCGAATGGCATCACCCGATAGCAGAAAATACCATGTGGAGTGATGAATGCTGTTTTCTCCATGTCGTCCGGGTCCATGGCAATCTGGTGATAGCCACGGTAGGCATCCAAAAAACTCAACCGAGCATGGCCGGCAGTTGCATCTACTAGTTGGTCGATCTTCGGTAGCGGGAACCAGTCTTTGGGACAGGCGTCATTGAGGTTCGTGTAGTCGACGCAGACTCTCCATTTCCCATTTTCTTCTCGACGACCACAGTGTTCGAGAGCCAAGTTGGGTATTGCACTTCCTGAATGGCGTTGGTGTCGAGAAGTCGGTTGACCTCTTCGATGACGGCGTCGGCGTGCTCTGGTGCCGAACGTCGAGCTCGTTGAACCACCGGTTTGGAGTCCTTTTTTATGTTGAGGGAGTGGCAAATGAAGTTGGGATCCACTCCTGGCATCTCCTCCGGTGTCCATGCAAAGACTTCAAGATTGTCTTTGAGGAACTGGAACATCTCTTCTCGCTCCGCGTCAGTTAGTGAGGAGCCAAGTAAGAAAAAGCGTGATCTGTCACGCCCTCGATTTTTAACATAAATAACAATACCATTTTAAATACAAATCCTCACAATAGTACATACGGTATCCCAAATTACAATATAGTTTTTTTGAATCTCACAAATCTATTAATTGATACAGTATTCCAAAATAGAGAAAATAGTACAGTGCAGTTGATTTATGAAGAAAGACAAATACTTCAGAAAATATCTTTAGCTTGATGTCAGCATGCACTCCACACCCTCCTAGACTGTGTCCATGTAGTGTACCTAAAAAATGATAGGTTGAGCTACACTAGCCCAGTAGAGAAATCTATACTCAAGTTATATGAAAATACGATGAAGTATGCACAAAGAGTGAAAGAATTCGACAAGTGAACATGAGAAACTCGAGTTTATCACAACGGAAGACAGACTACGGCCAAAGAGTTCCAACCAGCTTGTAAGTATTCCTAACCGTTCACAAGTCATGTAGAAATATTATTAAAATCACACCAATCAAACGTACTCACAATAGGTTCGCAACCATTTCGACACTTCTCGTAATCTCAACCACTCTACATTTCCACCCCTTGCGTTGCAATCTGCATTTCCACCCCTTGCGTTGCAGTCAACATCACCCATTATTTGGGTCTCTGCATTACCACCCTTTGCGTTGCAGTCTGCATTTCCACCCATTGCGTTGCAGTCACTTCCTCATTCCAATTCTCAATTACAACCATTCAAATCCCAACAATCACACAACTCATTCAACAAACACATCTCTAACCTCATGACACAATAAGGTACGTCAATCAAACTGATTTATAGGTCAAACACGCATCGACAATCACATTTCAAAGTATTCTAAACGATCAATCATAACAGAACATCGACTGACAAATCAGTACACGCCTTTCTCTCTTAGTACAGCACAATATCGTACCGACTCCATAGCGACTCTACAACATACTACTCGCTAATATTGATTACTTAGATCTCGTGGAACGAACACCAAAAGAGTTTGAAGGATAGGTGAATCATGCGGACACGCATTACTATGCTACCACTCGGATCACTAGAAAAGCTCACGTCTACCAACTATACTTCCCACAACGTCTCTCACTTAGCCTTCGGTGCTCCTAAACAACCTTACATCACATATTCCATTTACAATGACACTAAGATTACACTTAAAGGGTATCGAAGGAATTTGAATGATCATTAACTCATAGGAACTCGAGTAATCAAGCTTAATGATGGTTTAACGATGTTTAAAAGGTGTTAGAAGTGATTGGGAGTCAAAACAGACGAACGAGAATCAACGGACCAAAACTGTCCCAAAGAGCAGTCAGTGTTCGACAATTCATTAAAGATTCCACATTCAATATTTTTCAATGATTCCAACGCTAAAAGATCACCAACTTACCAATCTTTAAAACCCATAAGGACCCATACCCAATAGCATCGTTTAACCATAACATGTGATGAAAAACGCAGCTCAATAAGCTGTCCAGATTTTCAGCTTGCAGGACAATCTTCTATAAATCGAGTTCTTAATATTTTTGAGTGATTCCAGTCTCGATAGTTGCGCGATTGAATGAAGTACAAAAGATGCGAAGGAACCCTAATCAAATTCGCACTCGAAACTTGGTTAAACAGGCATTTCCAGAGCAATACGAATCTGTCACGCAGCAGGACAGATTGACACACCTCCACTCAAACGATCATAACTTTCTGTGTACTACGAGTTTTAAGATGATTCCAGTGGCAAATGAAAGCTGACTACAAGACCTTCGAATCGATATAAAGTTTGCATAAAACGGACATCGGACGAGAAAGTTATGTCCGTTTGAAGTGGGCTGAAATCCAGAACACGAGACAGATTACAGACAAGTTTTCTAAAATTCACCATAAATTCAATTCTTAACGGTTTTGGGTGATTCTTGCGGCAAAAACGAGCTCTAAGTCTACTCTATTTCATACGAAGGAACCAAAATTCAACTCTGAGCTTAAGAAGGCATAAAACCCCAAAAACGTAGCCCCTGTTCTGCTGATTTTCAGAAACGGAAGAAATAACCTCAAGCAACGAAACAAGGCACGATCTAAGTACATAAACACCGTAGAAACGCATAACGAGAGTAAGAAATCTCTACCTCATGGGTTTTGAGCAAAACCCGACCCTTTGACCAAGTCAACCGAGCTTCCACGCGGTCCGATCAAGATTTTTCTTGGATATTCGGAAAGCCCGTACTCCGTATAGCAACTTTAATTCTTGGACTTCGTCTAGAATCACGCTCTAAGGTGTTGAGATCGAAGAGAGAAGAGAGGAGAGAGTTTTCGGAGGAGAGAATAGAGTGAGTGAGAGACGCAGGAGAGAGAGTGAGAGAAATGAGAGATGGGGAAATGTCTCCTGGGAATAATAGGGGTGGGAAAATAATCCCATGCTCTCACACCACACACACACACACAAGCACCTCTCATTTATTTACTCTTATACCCTTCCATGAACTTGCCACCTCCTATATCCGCATCGTCTATCTCGACAAGCCATACGATTACAAACGAAAAAGAAAAAAAAATACGGGCCTAAAAATACAGGTCGCTACATTCTATCCTCCTTAAAAAAAATTTCGTCCTCGAAATTTAAACCAAACCTACGAAAGCACATCATCAAAGAAACTCTAATCCACAAGACTGTGTCCACTCATGACGTTTCGTACCCATCGGCTCTTGTGTCCAAGACACAATGAACTCTACAATGCCACAATCAATTTGTATCACCTCTTACAAAAACGATCGTCAGATCCCAAGGTTCACACACATCAGATGACGGAGCTGTCATATTCGTATGAATCTTACTCGTGTTAGCAATCAGTTCTGGTCTCCCAAACCGTATCCATTTTCATTCTTTCCGACTAATCAGTTCCGGTTCTAAGGATAGTGTCCAATTTCAAAGGAGAACTTCACGAGATCGTAACTCAACAACTTGCCAAGCCATATACAATTAACAAGTTTAAGATTTTCCCATTCTCTCCCTTGAGGTTTATAAGACTTTTCATGTACACTAATAAAGTGGTCAACTCTCATGCGTTTCTATTTCACTTCCTTTCTTATTATTCAACTTACTCTCGTTCTCAAGACTCACATAAAACAAAGCTCTAATGACCCTCAATGCTAACTCAAGACAAATTCCCTTTAAAGGCATACGTTAGCTCAAAGTCTACGTGTCCAACACAATGGGATTAGAATTAAACAAAAATAATGAGTTTCCCACTCACCATTCTCATAGTAAGAGTGTAATATCACACACCTCCAAACAGTTTTGACGAAAAACTTAGTCCATTGAAAATTTTAGTTTTCGTAGTTGAAAAATCATCGAAACACGTCCACCTTGTGGCGAAATTTTATAGAATTTAGCAGGAAAAGTTCATTTACAATTTTTTTTTGAAAGATATCATCACCAATCAATCTTATGCATCTCACCTAGTCTTTAAGGGTAACGACAATTTAGACAACATGGTAATGAATTTAAAATAAGGTTCACATCATCATGATATAACCGACTTCAAACTTCTATCGTTATCATTTTCCAAAATGAACTAAACTAAGAATCAACTTTCATACGACATCACTCTCATTCGGAAAAGGAAAAGAAATTTTTGAGTTCAACCCGATCTTCAGACGTATCGATAGGACACTTCCATTAACCGAACACCAATAATTTCATACATAGATACTCAATACACATAAATCAAAACCGCTAACCACAATCTCTAACTCATATCTCTTTGTATCCCCATAACTCTTTTTACCAATTCTGGACTGCATCTTAAGGGCAAATTTCACACTCAGATTACACACAGATCAAGCACCTAAATGAAATTTCAACACTTACATGAAATATCTCCAGAAAATCAATCGTACAGTTTAATGGCTTACACAACACTAGCCACATATTCACACATTAACAAACTCACTCAGTATCCCACGGACTCACCGAGTACCCATCACTTCACAATTCTTGGCTTTAGGAAGCCCAACAGTTATCTCATTTCTTTTACTCTTATAATACCTTATACAATGTCTACTCACTTTACCAATCTCGAGTTTTCTCATTCATTCAGTCAAATCAAATCACGTATTTATCACATTTACAATCCTAAACATCACATCATAAATACACGTATCATCAATTCTAATCATTCCTCTATTTTAACAATATTGCAACCTATCAACATCTCATCACTTAAGAATCAATTTTACTCACACCAACAACTTCTAACAATCCCGATCACCACCAATTTCGCACCATTCCCACTAAAGACACCAACCACACTCCACTTCATTATCACCCTTAATAGTTCAACCTCATATCGCCCTTACTTCAAACAGGTTTCTCGCCACACACTTACATCAATCACTCGACTCAAGTCACATCGATATAGTTCACCTCAAGTCTTGTCGTCCCTCTCACCATGCAATGCCTTCAATATTCCCTATCGATCTGTCATAACGACACCCTCACGACATTCACCTCCGCAATGACGACTACAACACTATAACACTTTTTTTTTCAAGCCTAGAGATCTAACCCCTATACACAATCCTAGTATCCAATTGACTTCCCGAGAGTTCCATCTAGAAGGAGCGGTGATCAAGCGCATCTTCCAACTGGATCTATTCGGTAGTCGCCTGGGTGTCCAGGAGACACATACTGTATCTAGACACCTTACCTATAACCCTCATCTTCCTGAGTCAACCTCGAATACATACAAATCTCTAGGCGGGCTCAACTGCCTTACCTATACTCAAAATCACTACTTCAATAGCCACCATAACAGTAACAAAACACAATCATTATCACAACAAGACATCATCCCTTCAAACACATTCAAGACACTCACTCACTCAATCCTCTAGATATGATACACCTCACTCACTTAAAAAAAATTACTCTAAAGTATTTAAAACCTAACACGTAATCTGCGCAATTCAAATAAGACCTCACTTACGGTCTAACACTTCTATTACATACTAAAAGATATCACCTCTCACATGTGCCACTACGCATAAGCACTATAACAATCTCAGCCTTTCAGATTCTTTCCCGTCTAACAACTCATCTAAAAAAGGCACCTTACCACCAATGGCTCAAGATCAAAACTACCAACAGTAACGATAACGATAACAACGGTCACAACTATAACCACTACAAGAAGGTCAAACTTTTCTCTTTCTCAGACACGAGCACTAGCTCTTCACTGTTTCATGTAGACATAAATGCAATGCCAGTTCATTGGACACACGTCAGTCATGCAAGCTCACTCATATTTTTGTTAGAAATGCAATGATTTTTGAACCCATGAGACTAAGTCTCCCCACGGTCTCTAGGTATTCAAACCTAATGCTCTGATACCAATTTGTCACGCCCTCGATTTTTAACATAAATAACAATACCATTTTAAATACAAATCCTCACAATAGTACATACGGTATCCCAAATTACAATACAGTTTTTTTGAATCTCACAAATCTATTAATTGATACAGTATTCCAAAATAGAGAAAATAGTACAGTGCAATTGATTTATGAAGAAAGACAAATACTTCAGAAAATATCTTTAGCTTGATGTCAGCATGCACTCCACACCCTCCTAGACTGTGTCCATGTAGTGTACCTGAAAAATGATAGGTTGAGCTACACTAGCCCAGTAGAGAAATCTATACTCAAGTTATATGAAAATACGATGAAGTATGCACAAAGAGTGAAAGAATTCGACAAGTGAACATGAGAAACTCGAGTTTATCACAACGGAAGACAGACTACGGCCAAAGAGTTCCAACCAGCTTGTAAGTATTCCTAACCGTTCACATGTCATGTAGAAATATTATTAAAATCACACCAATCAAACGTACTCACAATAGGTTCGCAACCATTTCGACACTTCTCGTAATCTCAACCACTCTACATTTCCATCCCTTGCGTTGCAGTCTGCATTTCCATCCCTTGTGTTGCAGTCAACATCACCCATTATTTGGGTCTCTGCATTACCACCCCTTGCGTTGCAGTCTGCATTTCCACCCCTTGCGTTGCAGTCACTTCCTCATTCCAATTCTCAATTACAACCATTCAAATCCCAACAATCACACAACTCATTCAACAAACACATCTCTAACCTCATGACACAATAAGGTACATCAATCAAACTGATTTATAGGTCAAACACGCATCGACAATCACATTTCAAAGTATTCCAAACGATCAATCATAACAGAACATCGACTGACAAATCAGTACACGCCTTTCTCTCTTAGTACAGCACAATATCGTACCGACTCCATAGCGACTCTACAACATACTACTCGCTAATATTGATTACTTAGATCTCGTGGAACGAGCACCAAAAGAGTTTGAAGGATAGGTGAATCATGCGGACACGCATTACTATGCTACCACTCGGATCACTAGAAAAGCTCACGTCTACCAACTATACTTCCCACAACGTCTCTCACTTAGCCTTCGGTGCTCCTAAACAACCTTACATCACATATTCCATTTACAATGACACTAAGATTACACTTAAAGGGTATCGAAGGAATTTGAATGATCATTAACTCATAGGAACTCGAGTAATCAAGCTTAATGATGGTTTAACGATGTTTAAAAGGTGTTAGAAGTGATTGGGAGTCAAAACAGACGAACGAGAATCAACGGACCAAAACTGTCCCAAAGAGCAGTCAGTGTTCGACAATTCATTAAAGATTCCACATTCAATATTTTTCAATGATTCCAACGCTAAAAGATCACCAACTTACCAATCTTTAAAACCCATAAGGACCCATACCCAATAGCATCGTTTAACCATAACATGTGATGAAAAACGCAGCTCAATAAGCTGTCCAGATTTTCAGCTTGCAGGACAATCTTCTATAAATCGAGTTCTTAATATTTTTGAGTGATTCCAGTCTCGATAGTTGCGCGATTGAATGAAGTACAAAAGATGCGAAGGAACCCTAATCAAATTCGCACTCGAAACTTGGTTAAACAGGCATTTCCAGAGCAATACGAATCTGTCACGCAGCAGGACAGATTGACACACCTCCACTCAAACGATCATAACTTTCTGTGTACTACGAGTTTTAAGATGATTCCAGTGGCAAATGAAAGCTGACTACAAGACCTTCGAATCGATATAAAGTTTGCATAAAACGGACATCGGACGAGAAAGTTATGTCCGTTTGAAGTGGGCTGAAATCCAGAACACGAGACAGATTACAGACCAGTTTTCTAAAATTCACCATAAATTCAATTCTTAACGGTTTTGGGTGATTCTTGCGGCATTAAAACGAGCTCTAAGTCTACTCTATTTCATACGAAGGAACCAAAATTCAACTCTGAGCTTAAGAAGGCATAAAACCCCAAAAACGTAGCCCCTGTTCTGCTGATTTTCAGAAACGGAAGAAATAACCTTAAGCAACGAAACAAGGCACGATCTAAGTACATAAACACCGTAGAAACGCATAACGAGAGTAAGAAATCTCTACCTCATGGGTTTTGAGCAAAACCCGACCCTTTGACCAAGTCAACCGAGCTTCCACGCGGTCCGATCAAGATTTTTCTTGGATATTCGGAAAGCCCGTACTCCGTATAGCAACTTTAATTCTTGGACTTCGTCCGGAATCACGCTCTAAGGTGTTGAGATCGAAGAGAGAAGAGAGGAGAGAGTTTTCGGAGGAGAGAATAGAGAGAGTGAGAGACGCAGGAGAGAGAGTGAGAGAAATGAGAGATGGGGAAATGTCTCCTGGGAATAATAGAGGTGGGAAAATAATCCCATGCTCTCACACCACATACACACACACACAAGCACCTCTCATTTATTTACTCTTATACCCTTCCATGAACTTGCCACATCCTATATCCGCATCGTCTATCTCGACAAGCCGTACGATTACAAAAGAAAAAGAAAAAAAAATACGGGCCTAAAAATACAGGTCGCTACATGATCCGTCCTCGTTGATGGGCATTTTCACCAGGTCCTCCTCTGCTTTGTCCTCGGCCTTTTGGCCGACGTCTTCGATGACGGTCATGTCTGGGACTTCAACCCATTGCACTTGTTTTGCTTTGGAAGAACTGTGTACGGCGGAGACGTAGCATTTTTTGGACGCGATTTGGTCACCTCGTAAATCTTCCTGTCTTCCTGTGGCGTCGATAAAGCGGACAACCTGGTGGTATGTTGAAGCAATTGCTTGCATTCCATGGAGCCAAGCTCGGCCGAGGATGGCGTTGTATGGGCTCGGCGCGTTGACGACAATGAATTCGACGGTGAGAGTCTTTGAGCCGACGACGACCGGGAGGAAGATTCGGCCGAGCGGCCATACAGGAGCTCCGTTGAAGCCAATGAGGGGTACCTCGGTGGGCTGCAAAGCTGACTTTGGTAGGTCCAACTTCTTGAAGAGGTCATAGTACATAACCTCAGCTGAACTTCCTTGATCAATGAGGACGCGCTTGACATCATGAACACCAATCTGGACGGTGACGACGAGTGCATCCGAATGTGGAGTCTGAACGTGTTCAAGGTCACAATCGGTAAAGCTTATCGTCCATTTGGGCAAGTCTTGTGGTCGTGAACGTTTGGATCCACAGCCGACGGAGAGTATCTCTTTTGAAGTTGAGGCTTGATCGATGTCGGCTCTCAGGGTGGTTTCGAATGCCTTTGTTACTGGTCCATGGATGACGTGGATCAGCGGTCGTTGTTCGTTGGGGTTGGGATTTGGCTGTCGGGCGGGCGTCTTTGATCGATCAATGTATTGATCGAGGTGACCTTGAGCCGCAAGCTTCTCGAGGAGGGCCTTGTATGGAGCGCAGGCAGTCGTGTAGTGGCCGAGCTCGTTGTGGTAGGAGCATTTTTTCCTTGGATTTTGATCCGATTGGCCGGTGTCGGTTCCAAGCTTGCCCGTCGGCCACTCAAACCACAGTTGTCTCATTATTTCCTTCAGAAAAAAACCAAATTGGTTCCTTGAAGTGTGTGGTTTCGGCCACGTAGTCATGCTCCTTCGGCTGACGCTTCTTCCCCTCTTTGATGTTGTGCACTTGCTTCTTCGGCTGCGTTTGTTGGGTTGCAGCTTGTGCCGGCAGCTGGTGTACGGTCGAGGAGAATGGATTGGTTGAGCTCAGGATTCCTTAGGCCGCCCTGTCTGCATAGAGTTCCTCGAGAGCACAAAATCTTTCCACGACGCGCATCAGTTCACCCATGCCGTGTGGTGGGCGGATGGCGAGTTCGTCTAAGATTTTGCTGCCGGTTTCCAGACCGTTCTTGAAAGTGCGCGCAGCCCAATATTCATCGATTCCTGGAATTTCGTTGAATAGCTGCCAGTAATGCTCGGCATATTGCCTGAGGGTTTCGGACGAGAGTTTTCTCATCTGAGACAGTGACTCAGGCTCTTTAGTTGTTTTGTTGCTCGTGATGAAGCGTGTGTTGAAGGCGCGTTCAAGGTCGGCCAGGTTCCTTACGGATCCAGCGGGCAATTTGTTGAACCACTGGAGTCCCAGGGAGCCGAGGCTGGACGGGAACGCCTTGCATTTTACTTCATCCTTAAGAGTGCAGAGCTCAATGGTCTGTCTGAAGTGGATGAGGTGAGTGTAGGCCTCGCAGGTCGCCGGATCGAACTTCGTGAATTTGGGTAGATGAAAAGTGGGTTCCGGCGGCGTGTTGATGATGTGGGAGGTGAATGGGGATACGCCGAGATCCTTCAGTTGCCTTTCAAACCCTGGGCGCGGCGGTTTGCCATGCTCGTCCGTTTTTGATCTTTTGGAATCCCTTTCCTTGTGCTCCTTTGCTGATGTCTTCTCGGCTTCCCTTCGCCGAAGCTTGTCTCGCAGGTCCGTCGCTGTTCGGCGTGGGCCGTCGACGGTTTTGTCCTTGTTGCGACGGGTCTTGTTCTCGTCGTTCGCGCCCTCGGTATGTACGCCTTTCCTGTTGCGCCGAGCGTGGTGCTCGTCGTCTACGGTTTCGATCGGGATGTTCCCTAGGCATTCAGAGACATGGGGTCTGGTCCGTGCAGAATCTCGGCTACGGTGCGAGGCCGTTGTGCGAGAGAACTCTACACGACCAGTCGAGTACGTGCTTGTAAACGACTCGGTATCCCTTGTCCTGGTTCCATCGTGATGGCTTCTAGAACGATGTGTTCCAGATACGGTGGGTTGCTTGTAGAGGATGATTTCTCTGGCGTCGCCTGGTGCTAGAGTGAAGCCTAGGCGGTCTTTCACGGATCCGCGTTGGCCTCCCTCGTTCTGACACCCTTATGGTGGTGGTGGTGGAGGGGGTGGAGTTTGCCTGCCTCTTCCCCCGCCTCCGCCAGATCTTGATGCGGCAGGGGTGGCGTCCTGCTGCATGCGTTGCTTCATTTGGGGCACCTCCGCCCTTAGCGCGGCCAGTTCGTTGTCGCGTTCGTCAACGCGACGCTGCAGTAGGCGGATGTAGGCCGAAGTAACGTCGTCTGAGACGGGTGAGAGTCCGGACCCAGGGGCGAGGGACATGGACATGTGCCTTTCGAGGGTTGGTGCGGGGATGACGTTTCCACTAGCGTCTTTGGCCCCCGAAGCGGCTGCGTCTGCTAGATCTCCGCCCATGGTAGGTGATTTGGTGGTTGTTTTACGAAGGAGTGAGGGGTTTTGGAGGATGAGAGAGCCGTTTGAATCAGAAGTAGTTTCACGTCGGGTTCACCAATTGTGTGGCCCGTGATCCTTGATCCTTGCTCCTCTGTTGATGGTTCGATGGTTGTTGAGCCTTCTTCTCCTAGCCTACACAGGGAACGCACGACTAAGGCCTGGCCGGGGGTTGTCCCGGCAAGGCCCTCCGGCGAGAGGATGAGTATGTGCAGAGAGAGGAAGCAGAAAGCTTAGAGAGAGTAAGTGTGAGTATTGAGTAGCGTGTACCTGTTAGGGTTACCATCACTAGGTATTTATAGTGCCTCCTGGCTTGCTCTCCAAGTACGATCGCGTGCCTTCCACAGGCCGAGTGACGTCATAGTGACATCACGGAATAGATCTGCTAACCGTTTTCGGGGCTGAGCTGGCACACCCATGTACGCCCGTGATCATTTTCTGTTATAACCGCTTCTGCACGTGGCAGGATGCGTGGCTTTACAGCTAGCCATCGTTGGCTTCCAGCCGTGCTCTGAAGGTGGTCGAACACGGACAACGCCGAGCCTGGCCATACATTCAATGAGGGAGGTAACGTTGTCGTGGACTCTGCCGACGGCATAATCCGAGCGAAGGCTTGTCTCCTGCCGAGCCTGTGGTAAGCCGAATATTAATGACAAGTCATCGACGGAAGCCGTGCACGAAGACGACGATTGTTACATGGCAGGTCAGGTCTGCACCATTGCGAACATCTATGTTCGGCCCGCTACATCGACTTTTTAGTTCCTGAAATTCGCGTGTTGCTTCGGGATGATGGAAATAAAAAAGTGGTTGTTACTTTCTAGTAGTGTATGACTAGTGACCACCCGTGAAAAAGACATGACGGTTAGTAGGTGTTTTTACTACTAGTCATGTGTAGAAAAAATAGCGAAAAACACGACGGATAGTAGGTGTTTAGATTACTAGTCATGCTAAAAAAAAATATCGATAAACACATGATGGATAGTAGGTGTTTAGACTACTAGTCTTGTGAAAAGAAAAAAGTTATAAACACATGACGGTTAGTAGGTGTTTAGACTACTAGTCATGTGCGTAAAAAATTGTGACAAACTCATGATGGCTAGTAGGTATTTAGACTACTAGTCATGTGAAAGGAAGAAAATGATTCCTAGTAGACGCAAAGACTAGTGATTATTATGCGATAAGAACTCTGGAAGTGTGGATTCGGTGTTATCTCGATTTAATATGGATCAAGGTTTATGTACTATATCCGAAACATAGTTGTTGCCTCGAATTGTTGATACCTCGAGACAATTTTAATTTTATTCAAGGATTTAATCAATTTTTTAGATTCAAAAATTCGCCTGTTGCCTCGCGGAGATTGTAATAAAAAAGTGTTTCTTATTTCCTAGTAGTGTCTGACTAGTGACCACATGAGAAAAATATATGATGGTTAGTAGGTGTTTAAACTACTAGTCATGGGAGGAAAAGATTGCGATAAACGCATGATGGATAGTAGGTATTTAGACTACTAGTCATGTGAAAGGTTGAAAATGATTCCTAGTAGATGCAAAGACTAGTGATTACTATGTGATAAGAACTCTGAAAGAGGTTTCGTGTTATCTCGATTTACTATGGATCAAGGTATATGTACTAGATCCGAAAATTACTTTTTGCCTCGAATTCATGAACCTCGAATCAATTTCAAACGTATTGAAAGGTTTTATCGACTTTTTAGATCTTGAAATTTGAGTGTTGCTTCGAGGTGATGGAAATAAAAAAGTGGTTGTTACTTTTTAGTAGTGTATGACTAGTGACCACCCGTGAAAAACCCATGACGGTTAGTAGGTGTTTTGACTAATAGTCATATGCAGAAAAAATAGCGAAAAACACATGACGGATAGTAGGTGTTTAGACTACTAGTCATGTGAAAATAAAATAGCGATAAAAACGTAACGGTTAGGAGATGTTTAGACTACTAGTCTTGTTAGGAAAAAATTACGATGAACACATGATGGATAATAGGTATTTAGACGACTAGTCATGTGAGAGGACGAAAATGATTCCTAGTGGATGCAAAGACTAGTGATTATTATGCGATAAGAACTCTGAAAGTGTGGATTCGGTGTTATCTCGATTTAATATGGATCAAGGTTTATGTACTAGGTCCGAAAAATAGTTGTTGCCTTGAATTGTTGATACCTCGAATCAATTTTGCTTTTATTGAAAGAGTTAATCAATTTTTAGATTCACAAATTCGCGTGATGCTTCGGGGAGATTGTAATAAAAAAGTGGTTCTTATTTCCTAGTAGTGTCTGACTAGTGACCACATGAGAAAAATACATGACGGTCAGTAGGTGTTTAGACTACTAGTCATGGGAGGAAAAAATTGCGATAAACGCATGATGGATAGTAGGTATTTAGACTACTAGTCATGTGAAAGGTAGAAAATGATTCCTAGTAGATGCAAAAACTAGTGATTACTATGTGATAAGAACTCTGAAAGTGTGAGTTCGGTGTTATCTCGATTTAATATGGATCAAGGTTGATGTACTAGATCCGAAAAGTACTTTTTGCCTTGAATTCATGAACCTCGAATCAATTTCGAACGTATTGAAAAAGTTTATCGACTTTTTAGATCATGAAATTCGCGTGTTGCTTCGGGGTGATGGAAATAAGAAAGTGGTTGTTTATTTTCTAGTAGTGTATGACTAGTGACCACCCGTGAAAAACACATGACGGTTAGCAGGTGTTTTGACTACTAGTCATGTGTAGAAAAAATAGCGAAAAACACGACGGATAGTAGGTGGTTAGACTACTAGTCATGTTAAAAAATAATATCGATAAACACATGATGTATAGTAGGTGTTTAGACTACTAGTCTTGTGAAAAGAAAATAGTGATAAACACATGACGGTTAGTTGGTGTTTAGACTACTAGTCATGTGCATAAAAAATTGTGATAAACTCATGATGGATAGTAGGTATTTATACTACTAGTCATGTGAAAGGAAGAAAATGATTCCTAGTAGACGCAAAGACTAGTGATTATTATGCGACAAGAACTCTGGAAGTGTGGACTCGGTGTTATCTCATTTAATATGGATCAAGGTTTATGTACAATATCCGAAACATAGTTGTTGCCTTGAATTGTTGATACCTCGAATCAATTTTGCTTTTATTGAAAGAGTTAATCAATTTTTTAGATTCTTAAATTCGCGTGTTGCTTCCGGGAGATTGTAATAAAAAAGTGGTTCTTATTTCCTAGTAGTGTCTGACTAGTGAGCACATGAGAAAAATACATGACTGTTAGTAGGTGTTTAGACTACTAGTCATGGGAAGAAAAAATTGCGATAAACACAAGATAGATAGTAGGTATTTAGACTACTAGTCATGTGAAAGGTAGAAAATGATTCCTAGTAGATGCAAAGACTAGTGATTACTATGTGATAAGAACTCTGAAAGTGTGATTTCGATGTTATCTCGATTTAATATGGATCAAGGTTGATGTACTAGATCCTAAAAGTACTTTTTGCCTTGAATTCATGAACCTCGAATCAATTTCGAACGTATTGAAAAAGTTTATCGACTTTTTAGATCCTGAAATTCGCGTGTTGCTTCGGGGTGATGGAAATAAGAAAGTGGTTGTTTATTTTCTAGTAGTGTATGACTAGTGACCACCCGTGAAAAACACATGACGGTTAGTAGGTGTTTTGACTACTAGTCATGTGTAGAAAAAATAGCGAAAAACACGACGGATAGTAGGTGTTTAGACTACTAGTCATGTTAAAAAATAATATCGATAAACACATGATGTATAGTAGGTGTTTAGACTACTAGTCTTGTGAAAAGAAAATAGTGATAAACACATGACGGTTAGTTGGTGTTTAGACTACTAGTCTTGTGCATAAAAAATTGCGATAAACTCATGATGGATAGTAGGTATTTATACTACTAGTCATGTGAAAGGAAGAAAATGATTCCTAGTAAACGCAAAGACTAGTGATTATTATGCGACAAGAACTCTGGAAGTGTGGACTCGGTGTTATCTCATTTAAAATGGATCAAGGTTTATGTACAATATCCGAAACATAGTTGTTGCCTTGAATTGTTGATATCTCGAATCAATTTTGCTTTTATTGAAAGAGTTAATCAATTTTTTAGATTCTTAAATTCGCATGTTGCTTCGGGGAGATTGTAATAAAAAAGTGGTTCTTATTTTCTAGTAGTGTCTGACTAGTGACCACATGAGAAAAATACATGACGGTCTGTAGGTGTTTAGACTACTAGTCATGGGAGGAAAAAATTGCGATAAACGCATGATGGATAGTAGGTATTTGGACTACGAGTCATGTGAAAGGTAGAAAATGATTCCTAGTAGATGCAAAAACTAGTGATTACTATGTGATAAGAACTCTGAAAGTGTGATTTCGGTGTTATCTCGATTTAATATGGATCAAGGTTGAAGTACTAGATCCGAAAAGTATTTTTTGCCTTGAATTCATGAACCTCGAATCAATTTCGAACGTATTGAAAGAGTTTATCAACTTTTTAGATACTGAAATTCGCGTGTTGCTTCGGGGTGATGGAAATAAGAAAGTGGTTGTTTATTTTCTAGTAGTGTATGACTAGTGACCACCCGTGAAAAACACATGATGGTTAGTAGGTGTTTTGACTACTAGTCATGTGTAGAAAAAATAGCGAAAAACACGACGGATAATAGGTGTTTAGACTACTAGTCATGTTAAAAAAAAATATCGATAAACACATGATGTATAGTAGGTGTTTAGACTACTAGTCTAGTGAAAAGAAAATAGTAATAAACACATGACGGTTAGTAGGTGTTTAGACTACTAGTCATGTGCGTAAAAAATTGCGATAAACTCATGATGGATAGTAGGTATTTAGACTACTAGTCATGTGAAAGGAAGAAAATGATTCCTAGTAGATGCAAAGACTAGTGATTATTATGCGACAAGAACTCTGGAAGTGTGGACTCGGTGTTATCTCATTTAATATGGATCAAGGTTTATGTACAATATCCGAAACATAGTTGTTGCCTTGAATTGTTGATACCTCGAATCAATTTTGCTTTTATTGAAAGAGTTAATCAATTTTTTAGATTCTTAAATTCGCGTGTTGCTTCCGGGAGATTGTAATAAAAAGGTGGTTCTTATTTCCTAGTAGTGTCTGACTAGCGAGCACATGAGAAAATTACATGACGGTTAGTAGGTGTTTAGACTACTAGTCATGGGAGGAAAAAATTGCGATAAACACAAGATAGATAGTAGGTATTTAGACTACTAGTCATGTGAAAGGTAGAAAATGATTCCTAGTAGATGCAAAGACTAGTGATTACTATGTGATAAGAAACTCTGAAAGTGTGGTTTCGGTGTTATCTCGATTTAATATGGATGAAGGTTTATGTACTAGATCCGAAAAGTACTTTTTGCCTCGAATTCATGAACCTCGAATCAATTTCGAACGTATTGAAAGAGTTTATCGACTTTTTAGATCCTGAAGTTCACGTGTTGCTTCGGGGTGAAGGAAATAAAATAGTGGTTGTTACTTTCTAGTAGTGTATGACTAGTGACCACCCGTGAAAAACACATGACGTTTAGTAGGTGTTTTGACTACTAGTCATGTGTAGAAAAAATAGCGAAAAACACATGACGGATAGTAGGTGTTTAGATTATTAGTCCTGTAAAGGCTTATTTACCTTTTTGGTCCCCAAAGTGTTAGCGAGCTGCCAATTTGGTCCCCAATGTACACATTTAACCAATTTCGTCCCCAATGTTTAAAATGTGTGTCTAAATGGTCCCTAGCCCTAACGCCGTTTCTTGTTTCTGTCCACACGAGGGGCATGTTTGGTATTTCACGTATGTCATCTTCGTCAAACCCCAAACCTTAATCCTAAAAGGTAAAAAAAGCTTCCAAAAAACTTCCATTCGGGGGGCTTTCTTGTACCCATCAATTTTGTGTACAATGATGCATCTCCAATAGCCTCCTCTCCTCCTCCTCGCCTAGTCATTTTCGCCTGAGAGGCGAGGTAAACCAACAAAGACCCTCAACCAGCAGACTCGCTCCACCCTCGTCGTTTTGATTGGGAGCTACAGTACCTCGCTCCTTCGAGCGAGGTACGGTTCACTAGGCAAGGATTATTTTACTCTTTCCCCTTTGTTTCTGCAACTTCAGAGCCGGACGACGGAAAAATCGAACTCCAGCAGCTGCAAAATCGAACTCGACGGCGGTGGAAACAAACAACTCCACGACGGCGGCGGCAACAAAATCGTTTGGGATTTCCGATTTGGGCGACGGAGGTGCAACAACGTTGGGTTCCATCTGGGTTTTGCGATTTCAGAGAGAGAGGGAGAGTTATAGTTTCTGGGTTTGCCGACTTTGGGGATGGATTATCCGATTTGTGATGGCCTGAATCCATGGCCTGAATGGAGGGGTTTTCTGGTTGGTTAACCGGCCGACCGCCCGGAAGGTGGGTTTGTGATATTTTATTTTTTTTAAAAACAGAGTTTTGGATTTTGAGTAGAGATTTGCTGGTGGACTTATTTGGTGGTAGAGTTTTATTTGCTGCTGGTAGAGTTTGGATTTTGAGTAGAGATTTGCTGTTAGCTGGTGGACTTATTTGGTGGCTAGACAAAGTAGAAATTTGCACTTTTTGCTAAGCATTTTGCCTAGAATGAGTTTGAGTCTATTGGAGATGCTCTAAACCTTCCAAAAAACTTCACTCCAAGAAACCCAGATGAAGATCAAAAAGAAAAAAAATACCAGAATGAGTTTGAGTCTGAGGTTGGTTGATTGTTGTTGCTTGATTGATTCCCATTGTTGGCTTTAATCTTAGGGTTAGCAGGGTTTGAAGAAGATGAGATATGTGAAATACCAAAAATGCCCCTCGTGTGGACGGAAACAAGAAACAGCGTTAGGGCCAGGGACCATTTAGACACACATTTTAAACATTGGGGACGAAATTGGTTAAATGTGTACATTGGGGACCAAATTGGCAGCTCGCTAATACTTTGGGGACCAAAAAGGTAAATAAGCCGTCCTGTAAAAATAAATAATGATACACACATGATGGATAGTAGGTGTTTAGACTACTAGTCATATGAAAAGAAAATAGTGATAAACATATGACGGTTAGTAGATGTTTAGACTACTATTCTTACGAGGAAAAAATTGCGATAAACACATGATGGATAGTAGGTATTTAGACTACTAGTCATGTGAAATGAAGAAAATGATTCCTAGTAGATGCAAAGACTAGTGATTTTTATGCGATAAGAACTCTGAAAGTGTGGATCCGGTGTTATCTCGATTTAATATTGATCAAGGTTTATTTACTAGATCCGAAACGTAGTTGTTGCCTTGAATTGTTGATATCTCGAATCAATTTTGCTTTTATTGAAAGAGTTAATCAATTTTTTAGATTCACAAATTCGCATGTTGCTTCGGGGAGATCGTAATAAAAAAGTGATCTTATTTTCTAGTAGTGTCTGACTAGTGACCACATGAGAAAAATACATGACGGTAAGTTGGTGTTTAGACTACCAGTCATGGGAGGAAAAAATTGCGATAAACACATGATGGATAGTAGGTATTTAGACTACTAGTCATGTGAAATGAATAAAATGATTCCTAGTAGATGCAAAGACTAGTGATTATTATGCGATAAGAACTTTGAAAGTGTCGATTCGGAGTTATCTCGATTTAATATGGATCAAGGTTTATGTACTAGATCCGAAACATAGTTGTTGCCTCGAATTGTTGTTACCTCGAATCAATTGTGCTTTTAATGAAAGAATTGATCAATTTTTTAGATTCACAAATTCGCATGTTGCTTTGGGGAGATTGTATTAAAAAAGTGGTTCTTATTTTCTAGTAGTGTCTGACTAGTCACCACAAGAGAAAAATACATGACGGTTAGCAGGTGTTTATAGTCATGGGAGGAAAAAAGTGCGATAAACACATGATGGATAGTAGGTATTTACACTACTAGTCATGTGAAAGGTAGACAATACTGTGCCAAAATATACATACGGTACCAAAATACAACAAAACGGTGCAATACCTTACCAAAACATCCATACGGTTACAAAACACATCAAAACTGGAAAATACCTTGCCAAAACAACCATACGTTACCGTAACACACCAAAACGGTACAATAATTTACCAAAAGATACATACGGTTCCAAAACACACCAAAACGGTACAATACCTTTTCAAAACATCCATACGGTTCCAAAACACTGCTAAACAGTACAATACTGTGCCAAAAACATCCATACCTTTCCAAAACATAAAAAACGGTACAATACCATACTAAAACATCCATACGGTATTTACCCAAAAAAAACATCCATACGGTTTCAAAACACACCAGAACGGTACAATACCTTACCAAAACATCCATACGGTTCCAAAACAAACCAAAACGGTGTAATACCTTACCAAAGCGTCGATAAGGTTCCAAACACACCAAACCTGTACAATACCTTAGCAAAACATCAAAACGGTTCCAAAACACACCAAAACTGTATAATACCTTACCAAAACATCTATTCGGGTCCACAACACACCAAATTTGGGCATTACCGAACCAAAACATTCATACGGTACCAAAACACGACAAAACGGTACAATACCTTACCAAAACTTTTATACGGTTCCAAAACACAACTAAACGGTACAATACTGTGCTAAAACATCCATACCTTACCAAAACGCAACAAAACGGTACAATACCATAGTAAAACATCCATACGGTATTTACCAAAAAAAAAACATCCATACGGTTTCAAAACACACCAAAACGGTGCAATACCTTACCAAAACATCCATACGGTTTCAAAACACAACAAAACGGTAAAATACTTTTCCAAAACATCCATACGGTTCCAAAACACACCTAAACGGTACAATACTTTACCAAAACATCAATAAGGTTCCAAAACACACAAAAACTGTACAATACCATTGCAAAACATCCAAACGGTTCCAAAACACACCAAAACTGTACAATATCTTACCAAAACATCTATTCGGGTCCAAAACAGACCAAAATGGGACATTTCTAATCCAAAACATCCATACGGTACGAAAACACAACAAAATGGTACAATAACTTACCAAAACATCCTTACGGTTCCAAAATACACTAAAACGGTACAGTACCTTACCAAAACATCCATAAGGTTCCAAAACAAACCAAAATGGTACAATACCTTACCAAAACATCAAGTTCTAAAACACACCAAAACGGAACAATTCCTTTGCGAAACATCTATACGGTTGCAAAACGCACCTAAACGGTTCAATACCTTACCAAAACTTCCATACGGTTCCAAAACACACCAAACGGTACAATACATTACCAAAACATCCAAACGGTTCCAAAACTCACCAAAACGGTACAATACCTTACCAAAACCTCCATACGGTTTCAAAACACACCAAAACGGTACAATACCTTTCCAAAAACATCCACACGGTTTCAAAACACACCAAAACGGTACAATACCTTACCAAAACATCCAGTTCCAAAACACACCAAAACAGTACAATACCTTTTCAAAACATCTATACGGTTCCAAAACACACCTAAACGGTACAATACTGTGCCAAAACATCCATACGGTACCAAAACACAACAAAACGGTACAATACCTAACCAAAACATCCATACGGTTCTAAAACACCCCAAAAAGGTACAATACCTTACCAAAACATCCAAAGGGTTCAAAACACAACAAAACGGTACAATACCTTACCAAAACATCCAAACGGTTTCAAAACTGACCAAAACGGTACAATACCTTAACAAAACGTCCATACGGTTCCAAAACACACCAAAATGGTACAATACCTTGAGAGCTTCTCTCTCTACTTTAGAGAGAGAATGCACTCCCCATGGATCGATTCTACCGATTCAGTCCACCCTGTGGACCGATTCCACTACGGGCTAGAGGTAATCTTGTTCTGTGAGGGGCAATCGTGCTCTAATCCCGATTTTGAGAGTTCTCGATCCCACAGCCGTGGGTTTTCAACTTCACCGAATTGACCCTGAGCACCTAGCTCGTGGGTCCTGTTCTTGAGCTACTGCACAAGACCCCGTTGGGGTTCAATCATCCGTTAAAATTGAGCTGCTTTCGTTCAAGACTAGCTTCGGCGTGTCATCTAGATCCACGGTTGTCTTCATTATTGGTCCAGACTTACTCGGTTGTGGTACACTCCGTTTAGATCTGGTTCGAGGAAGCACTATAGCGGATCTGGTTTAATGAACATGCCTTCTATGGCGATTGAAAATTTGGCCGTACAGGTTCAGTTCTCTTCCCGACGATGGCGACTTAGGCACTGGGCATCATCGAGCTTACCAGCCATGGTGGTGTCCCACTTCTTCGAGCCGACCAAAACTACACCGGTGGAAGTCCGAACCAACACCAACATTCAATACCTGATCTTTTGAACTCCGACGCCCAGCCGAATGGTTTGGGGCAGACGGTGATAAGGAAATGGGTTATCCACTACTGCGGCTGTGGCTTGTAGGGCAAATATAAGGTTTAGTTGGCTGCTTTTTACAAACTTGTTTGGGTAGTTTCAATATGGTTCTTTGTAGTTGCTTAGTCAAATGCTAGATTTGTTGCTGGACTTTCGGGCCAGCGGACTGTTAGTATTTGGGTTTTCAATTCAGGTGCTGCCATTATCATCTTCACACATCTTCACACGTAGCAGGTCTAGTTGTTGGATCGGCATTGATAAATTGACATTGTGTTCAAAATTACCGTAGTCTTTTAAATTCAGATTGTGAACAAACTCGATGGGCAGTCAACTGATTGGACTGAGATCGGGTTATTATCAAGCTCTTTGTTGAGCTTCTTTAAATTCCTAGTTTCTTTGCTCCATTAGTCCGGTGGTCAAGCGTAGTATGGCTGTGACCGTGTCTATCATTGATTAGATTGGGGTCTTGTGCTGATTGAAAGGGGTAGCTTTGTTGCTGCCATTGACTAGATCGGTGGTAGGGCTCTAATTGAAAAGGGTAGCTTTCGGGGCTGTCATTGATTAGATTGGTGGTTGAGCACTGGTTGAAAGGGATAGCTTCGCGGGCTGTCATTGATTAGATTGGTGGTAGTACACTGTTCGAAAGGGGCAGCTTGGTTCTCTTGCAGTTTTGTGTGCCTCGATTTGTGTCTTGCCAGATGATTCGGTGGTAATGCACTGTTAATGGCGGCTGGATTTGAGGCCCTTGTATTGTCCCACTTTTAGGTTATAGTGAGCCTTGTGTACTAGGTCGAGAGTGTTCTAGACCTGATGGAATGGGCGTGGTGTGCAAGGTGCTTGGGGAGGTAGCCTTGTCGGATGTCGTCATCTCTGGTTCGACCCTCTCTCGGAGCCCGGTCCTCTGCAGTA
The DNA here is from genome assembly GCA_018127125.1 of Rhododendron griersonianum. NCBI lineage: Eukaryota > Viridiplantae > Streptophyta > Magnoliopsida > Ericales > Ericaceae > Rhododendron > Rhododendron griersonianum. Next base: position 36,694,225 of record CM030788.1, on the reverse strand, counting down.
ACTGTTCCTTAGAAGTGGGTGCTATACTTGATACTTCTGTGCGAGGTTGGAGCATTGGAATCTTGGTCAGCTTATTATGCATTGGAATATTTGATATTAGCTATTTATCTTATTTCCTAGTCTGGCGGGATGTGCCAGGATATAATTAGTTTCTTGTTATTTCTTTTCGCTTCATTTCGCTTCATTCATATCATACCCCGTTGTGCTATCCTTCCTTACAGATGGATAGTGCAATGGGGTATGATATCAAATCTCATTGCACGCTTGTTGCATTCCTTACTTTATCCTACTCTCCATGCGGGTTGTGCATGGGTATCGCACTTTTATCACTCTTCTTTCTTTTTCTTTTTTCTTTCCTCCTGGGTATGTCCCTTGTAGGCTGTACATTCGATTAACCTCTTTTAATTTCAAGCTAATTTACCTATAAAAAAAAAAACATCCGGTTCTAAAACACACCAAAACGGTACAATACCTTTCCAAAACTTCCAAACGGTTACAAAACTCACCAAAACGGTACAATACCTTACCAAAACGTCAATACGGTTCCAAAACATAACAAAATGGTACAATACCTTACCAAAACATCCAGTTCCCAAACACACCAAAACGGTACAATATCTTACGAAAACATCCATACGGTTCCAAAACACACCAAAATGGTACAATACCTTACCAAAACGTCCATACGGTTCCAAAACACACCAAAATGGTACAATACCTTACCAAAACATCCAGTTCTAAAATACACCAAAACGGTACAATACCTTACCAAAACCTCCGTACAGTTACAAAACACACCAAAACTGTACAATATCGTGCCAAGACAACCATACGGTACCAAAACACACCAAAACGGTACAATACCTTACCAAAACATCCATACGGTGATTTGCCCAAAAAAAAAATCCATACGGTTTCAAAACACACCAAAACGGTACAATACATTTCCAAAACATCCATACGGTTCCAAAACACACCTAAACAGTACAATACTGTGCCAAAATATCCATACCTTACCAAAACACAACAAAACGGTACAATACCATACAAAAACATCCATACGGTTTCAAAACACACTAAAACGGTACAATACCCTACCAAAACATCCATACGGTTCTAAAACACACCAAACGGTACAATATCTTACCAAAACGTCCATACGGTTGCAAAATGTACCTAAACGGTACAATACTATGCCAAAACATCCATACCTTACCAAAACACAACAAAACGGTACAATACATTACCAAAACATCCAAACGGTTACAAAACACACCAAAACTGTTCAATACTTTACCAAAACATCTATTTGGGTCCAAAACACACCAAAATTGGACATTACCGAACCAAAACATCCACACGGTACCAAAACACGACAAAACGGTACAATACCTTACCAAAACATCCATACGGTTCCAAAACACACCAAAATGGTACAATACCTTACTAAAACATCCATACGGTTCCAAAACACACCAAAACGGTACAGTACTGTGTGGCCCGTGATCCTTAATCCTCGATCCTCCGTCGATGGTTCGATGATGGTTGAGCCTTCTTCTCCTAGCCTGCACAGGGAGCACACGACTAAGACCTGGCCGGGGGTTGTCCCGACAAGGTCCTCCGGCGAGAGGATAAGTATTGTGCAGAGAGAGGAAGCAGAAGACTGGAGAGAGTATATGTGTGAGTATGTAGTTGCATGTACCTCTTTAGGGTTACCATCACCGGATATTTATAGGGCCTCCTGGCTTGCTCTCCAAGTACGATCGCGTGCCTTCCACGAGCCATGTGACGTCATGGTGACATCAAGGAATAGATCTGGTAACCGTTTTCAGGGCTGAGCTGGCACACCCATGTGCGCCCATGATCATCTTCTGTTATAACCGCCTCCGCACGTGGGGGGACACGTGACTCAGCAGCCAGCCGTCGTCGGCAGCCAGCCGTGCTCCGCAGGTGGCCGAGCACGTGTCTTGACGGGTGGCCGAACACGGATCTTTTGCTGAACCTGGCCATGGACCGACGGGGGAGGTAACGTCGCCGAGAACCTTGCCGAGGGCAGAGACCGAACACGGACTTGTCTTCTGCTGAGCCTGTGGCAAGTGGGATGTCAATGATGAACACCGACGGGAGCCGTGCACAAGGCCTACGTTCGGCACGGAGCAAGTTCGGTCCGCCAAACTGCGAACTTCTATGTTCGGCCTGCTACAATAGCCCCTCAATCTCGGCCGATGCCGTACGCATGGTAGGGATTCAAGTCAAGCCTTGGCCGAACTCGTCGAATCGCCGAGCGTGGTTTTGTTTGTTGAAGGTGAACTTCCACCGAGCCTATACCATCTTTTCTTTAGAAGCAAGCTCAGCCGTTGATGGAGAACTCTAGTGTAGGAGTGCCAGATGTCACCTCGTGGCTGGGCACGGCTGACGAGAGGATGGCTGGCAATCCCTGCAAGCTGTCCTTTCTATGACACGTGTCATGTGTTGAGTGGCCAGTGATTCGGCGGTGTAATGATGGGCAGGAATTTCGAATTCCCAACCCCAGCCCTATATAAAGGGCGACGTGAGGAGAGAGAAAGGTCTCATTCTCCTTCTCTCTCTAGAACCCCATTGCCAGAGCTCACCAGCAACCGTTCGTCTTCCAATCCTGATTCCCAGAGATTTTGCCACCAAATCTCGCTGAAAATCACAGGTATGTGTTCGATTCTTGCTTCTCTTCACTTTTTTGCAATTTTTTTGCACTTTCTGCTTGGTTTCCTGGGTTTTGGGGCGTTTTTTTGTTCTAAGTGAACAGTACGTCCCTGGAGATGAACGAACTGTTCATCTCCTCCTTCAACCTGTTCTTCCGAGCACAGATCCTTCATGGTGTCAGGGCTTGGCCATCGATGGGGTTGGCCGAGCCCCAACTTTTGACGTTTGGCAGGCATCAGCCGAACACGGGTTTGGCTGGGCCTTGAAAACGACGATGGGGTGGGCCAGTTAGGATGCCGAGCATGGTGAGATCCTTGCCTTTGTTAGGTCTGGCTCACCCAATCATCATCATCTCATCCGACTCTGAAAGTTCAGGGGACGATTCTGCAGATCTTGTGATCCGAGAATACGTGGAGAGACGCAGAAGCCGACGTCAAGCTTCTTCCATTGACTCGAATATGTCAGGTTCTAGTGATTCCAACGCCGAGCGTGACCACGAGTACGACGACAAGTTCAATACCGAGCCAGAGATAACCTTTACTACCAGGACTGAATCCGAAGCCGAGCGTGAACTTGGGCCTGAGGCTGAGTCCAGGCTTCGTTCTCAGGACGGAGCCACGACTTCTTCCCGTTCTGCTCCTGCCGAGACTTCGTCCGAGAACAGGGAGTATGCCGACCTCTTCGAGCAGGGTCAGGTATGTCCCCACGCCCATTACTTCAGCGGTCGACCTAACGAGTATGCAGACTTCTGCCGAGCGTACCACATCCCAGATGATGTCATCGTCCACCAGGTAGCTAGTAATAGGATCATGGATAAGAGGAGTGACCATCCCGAACACATAACAGTCCCCTTGATGGCCATCTGTGAGGCCGGGCTCCGTTTCCCCCTTCATCCGTTTCTGAGGGAATTGTTGGCTAGGTTCGGCATAGTACCTCACTTCTTCGCGATCAACAGTTACAGGATAGTGATGTCAGTAATTAAGTTGAAGGAGCTGCACGACCTCGACTTTACCGTCGCTGACCTCTTTCATACATACCTTATGTCTAGGCACGGGAAGACTGGCCGCAGGTATCTGTCAACGCATGGCGGCAAGGAGCCCTTGATAGATGGTCTTCCTGATACTGATAAGTGGGCTAACTTTTATGTCGAAGTTAGTGGAAATTACGAGTTCGGCGACCAGTCAATGCGGCTGCATTTTGTGCCGAAGATAACGGACTTCCGAGGTTTTCCTTTTGTTTCTTCAGTTTGCCGAACGCGATTCATTCCTTCACTATATTCCCGATATTTTGCTAACACTTTCTCCTTTTGCAGATCACTGAGCAATAACCAAGACCCAAAATTCTTTGGCCGTTGAGGATCACGTGGAGACGTTGAAGGCCCTGATTTGCCGTGACGCGCCGATGCTGTTAGGTTACGAACCCTCTTACAAAGGGAAGTTGAAGAGGAAGGAAAAGGAGGCGGGGCCGAGCACGAAGGCTAAGGGCAAGAAGACAGCCGCTAAGGACCAAGGAGTTGGTGTTCAGATTCCCAAGCCGAGCAAGAAGGTGAAGGAACCAAGGCCGAAGTTTCCCACCTTCAAGAAGTCAGCCGACTTTTGGTTTCAGAACAGTCAACCCGTCGATTTCCAAGGTATCAATATTCCTCCCATCTGAACACTGATCCCCGAATTCGCCGACGATATGGGCAGAAGGAACGTCGTGAAGCTCAACATCAGAGATGGCGCTGCTGCTCACCAAAAGGAAGCTGCACTTTCCGAGAATCCTGCGAAGAAGCAGAAGGTCACCCATGACTTCTTCCCCACAAGGCCGCCGACGCCACTCCCGAAGGAGAAGGAGCAAACTGAGTCATCGGCTGCGGCTGGGTCGAAGGCTATGGAGACGGCGGCAGGCTCGGGTGGCCGATCGATTGTGCAAGAGTTTGCGCCGTCCTTTGCAATGGCCGACGGTAGGATCGTCACTGTTGAAGACAGTGTTAAGGTCGAACCTGGGTTGGCCGTCACCATGCTTCATGGCCTTGCTCTGCCGAGGGATATGGACAGAGTTCCAGGGGAGCTGCAGCCGAGCATCGCGCACTTGAGCGCTTACCTTGTTCAGGTATTGACTTGGCTTTTGAATTTTCCCTTTTTAAGTTAACTTCTTTCCTCTATCGCCGAGCTTGATCATTTTATCCTCTTACAGGCTGGACAGGCTGCGCTGCGAGTGTCCGGCCAGGCCGATCTGTTGGTGGCCGAGAGAACACGCTACCGCGATGACGCCAAGGCCGAGCGTGAAAAAACGAAGGCTGCAAAGACTGCCCTGAAGCTGGCCAAGGCCAGGGTAGCCGAGCTCGAGAAGGAAAGGGATGAGGCACTAGAAAAGGCCAAGAAGTCTGACCGCGAGCTCGGGCAAGTTGTAAGGAGGGAGAAGAGGAAGATGAAGGAGGTGGATGAGAAGGCCTACCAAGCGGGGTATGATCGAGCTAGAGCGGAGTATATGAGAGATGCTCGGTCGATGGTGAATGAGGAGGTCCAAAAGAGGGTCCCCATTGCGTACCGAGCAGGGTACAAGGCTGGGGTGAAAGCTGCGTGTGGGGTTATGCAGCTGGAACCTGATATGAACTTGATGAAGACCATTCCTGCAGCCGTAGTGCCCGAGCTCGTGCTGCCGTACACGAAGGAGGAATGTGCCCCACTTCCTCCGGAGGAATTTCCCGAGAGTGAAGATGAAGTTGACGATCTCACTGATGCCGATGCCGACGGTGGTGGGGATGGCTCAGGTGGGAAAAAGACGGCCGATGCTGAAAACGCCGAGCAAGACATTGAGCAGGCTGAGAAGAATGATGAGGTGGCTGTTGACGCCGAGAATGAAGCTGCTCTTGGTGCTGAAGTTGCTGCAGGGGGCGTTCCTCCCCAACTTTAGAGTTCTAGTTTTTAGAGTTTTTGTTTTTGAATTTCTGAAATTTTTGTTGGACTGGACGGCTCCGAACTTGGGAGTTTACTGTGCCAGATGTAATAGTTGATTTGGGGGTCGGCACCGAACGGTTTACTACGCCGTACTTCCCAGCTTAGGACCTTTTGATAACACTTTTGTTTGGAATTTGAATGCATGCACGGCTTCTTTTGAGGGTTCGGAAGCCATGTTACGAGAGGGGAAGGGTTTTACGGCACCCCTCTCGCCCGATACAAGATCGGTCTCTACTAAATGTTTGTGGGATTTTTCGACAACATTTTATTTCATTAAAGCATTTAGCAAGTCGCCACAGGTATACCAAGTAGAAAGTGCATGCTGGTGCCAGTGGACATGAAGTGGCGAAATAACGATGGACAAATGAATAAATGACAAAAAACTGGAGATTGCCACTGACTTCACTCCTGAGCGCTCGGGAGTACTCCCAAGCGCTCGAGAGTGCCACTGTCCAACCCTGCAAGTTTTGTTAGGCACAGGCAATATATAAAGCCAAAGTTGAAAACTGAAGATTATTTTGAACCCCTGATAAGCTCAGCATAGGGTTTGGCAGATTGAAAGCAAACCCCAATCTTCCAAGCCATGCCTCCTTGCCTTTACAATAGCAGATATATACTTTTGAGAACAAATGAGCACATCCCTACACTTGAAAGATCAGAAGAATGGCAATACATAGGAAGCAGTGAACCGTAATGGCATGTAAACACTCCCGAGCGCTCTTGAATGGTCCCCGAGCGCTCGGGAGCGAGGCCAGTGGACTGAAAAACCTTTGTAGCCTCTTGCTCTTGTTGTTAAACCAAGATCAGGTGGCTCACAACCAGTATGAAGAACTGGTATGAGCCACTGATCTCCCTCAGACAGGGGAAAAACAGTAGGCTTAGGTACAAAAATGAAATTTTATACCTTTTGTGCTTGAACAAGACCTCTTGGATGGATATGGTAGCTTGAATAAGGGGTGAAAAATAGTAGAAAAAATGAAGTCTAAGACTTCAAATGCTCTTGTGAAGTTTAGATTTTCTTTGAAAATTATTTGATGATGGAAGTTGAAAAATGTTTGAGTTGGAAAATGTTTGAGGGTGTTTCCACCAAGGTTTTCTGAAAACAGGGGAGTGAGAGAGGTGAATTTCGTGGTCCCCTTGCAAGGTAGAACATGGGGGTATATATAGGGGAGGAGAAAATATGTTTGAATTTTGAAAAATAAAAGAAAATGAAATGGAAAATGATTTTGGGGGGAAAAATGGCATCATGAGATGCCCTGCCAGACCTGCATACTCAGTTAGGACCAAGTTTGAACGTTGAAAGATCTGAAAAGTCTGAAAAGTCATGGTCAAAGGCCAAGCTCAACATGAATTGGTCTGTCAGCACTCCCAAGCGCTTGGGAGTGTCCAAGCGCTCTAGAGTGGTCCCGAGCGCTTGGGAGTGGCAGCCCAACTTCAGAAGGGCGCCATGGACACTCCCGAACTCGGTTTTGGGTGTTTTTCGAAGCGTTGGAAAGCTCGTTGAGTCCTCTTTCTAACCCAATTGGTTTCATTCAAATATATTTTATATGCTGAAATGTGTACCAATTTTACCCTCAGGGTGTCGGGAAAAAAAGAGTTTTGGTTTTGAAAAAAGTCCAAGAAGCATCGTCCAAGTTTTCCAAGGCCTGTTTTGACCCTATTTCATCATCGGGGAGCCTCGAGGGCACAAATTAAGGATAATTAATAAGTCCAAATTGGGGTGCCTACAGTGGCCAAGTGACTGGCGTGTCACTCGGTCCCCCAAGTACCACTGCCAACCAAAGGCTGACTCCAACAGCACCATGCTGGCCGTGACAACTCTGCTCCTGGCCAAGTACTCAGGCTCTGGCCCTGTTCTTCTCCAGGGATCCCAGTTGATCTGCAGTTAAGACGAGCAGGCAATGCAGGCAATTGATCAGCGACATCATTAAAATCAAGGAAAGGAATGCATATTGGAAGTTGTGTGTTCTGATATACCTGTGAGGCCCTAAGGTCGTCCAAATACAGTCTGAAGGCATTGAGGTCACCTCTCCCCTCCTTCTTCCCCATATTGGCCTTACTCCATATCAGCGCATGGGGGAGGGTGCTCAAGTCTGGATGCTTGCATTGCGGTGGATACATCCGCAGTACCTCGTAAGCCCAAAGCTGTGCAATGATTAGACAAGTACAAGCATCAGTCATAGGATATGAAACATTCGAAATTAAAGCAATCAAGCAAGCTAAGCAATCGAATGGACAAGTATAATCAAATTTATGCTTTGTAATGGTTAGAGGTATACCTCCCAAGCTCTCCAGTAGCCAGCAGTGCTCTGACCTGTCCTCGGCGAGTCACCAGAAGTGGTAAGCTACACCCAGCGCTACACCACCCCAGTCAAAGCGTGAGGCTCCCCTCAAATCCCTCAACGCCGGCAAGTAGGAGAGATGCACTTTGCTCTGCCTGTTTGGGTACAAAGTAGCACCAAACAGGTATAACAAGTATGCCCGGGCCATCTGCTCCGCCTCCCGGTCATTGTTCACCTTCTTCTTCAGGTACTTCGTGAACTGGTCGTACCGTGCCATTCCCTTCTCGATCTTGGGCACCTCACCCAGAAACCACTCCAGGGCCGCTCTGTCCTCCTGAATCCCCGAGTCAAACGGGATGGGCTCTCCTCCGACCCTCAGCCCAGTAATCGCCGCGAAGTCCGCAAGCTTCATCGTCATCTCCCCGGGAGGTAGGTGGAAAGCATTTGTTGTATCTCTCCACCTCTCCGCAAGTGCAACCAGGACCGCGTGGTCATTCCTCGCTCGTGTCAGCGTCTGTACGAACTCTCCAAAGCCCGCCTCGTCTACTAGCTGCCTCACCCTCTCTGGCAAGGCCTCGTACAGCTCCAAGGACCTACACGCGCCCCCGAAGCCGCGGATGTCCCTCTGACTTGCTCCCGCCTGTTTCAAACACGAAGACAAGCAGCAAGAGATATTATCAGTATATAGGGATTTCATTTTCGAGTTCTAGGTAATCAATGAAGTCCACAACGGATGGTTGGTTCAAGTTACTACATGCAAGGCATATGTTACCAAGGGTATATCATTTTGGCATAGTTCGGCTCAGAAGTATCACGTGCAGTTCTAAGTTCAAGTGTTTTCAAGCAAAATATTGACATTGAACTATGAAGAGCAAATATCAAAATTGAATTACAAAGGGAGTTTTCTGAGAATACCTCCATCCAAGTACTCGCAATGTGGGCCCGGGGATCTCTCAGCACGAGCTCGTCGTCATAGTCTTTTTGTAGCGGTGCGTAAGCCGCAATGCCCGACGGCACGAACAAGTGTGGCGTGGGAGGTACGTATGTCTCCGCTGACAAGCCAGGGCGTGTCATGGCTCTCGCCTCCGCCACAGTCGTAACCCTAGGCCCCTGTGCCTCCGCTCCGGCCCTCTCCTCGATCTCAACATCCCTCAAAGGCTCCTCTCTCTCCTTTCTCTCCCTCTCGGCCCTCTCCGCCGCCTCCGATGCCTCTATGGCCCTCGCCTGCTCTTCCTTGGCCTCCAAAACCACGACTCCAATCGCGGGATTCTCCTCAAGAAGCCTCGCCAAGGCCTCGTCGCTCAAGAACTCGGCGACGTCATGCTTCGTAATTGGCCTATGGCTCGATGACGTCGCCGCGGGCCGGAACAACACATCCTCTTCCCGGAAGGGGATTTCGTTGGCCTCCTCCTCGGTAACAGCCCCTTTACCCTTCGCCGGGGACCCAATCGGCTCTACATCATCACCTCCGGCACCACTGCCTCCTGCGCTGTCTGAACTGCTCCCAACCACCACCGACCTTTCCACGACCGTGTGTGGGTCCACCGGCTCGACACTATGGCCCACGGCCCCAGCGTCCTCTGTCGCGCGAGCCTCTGACTCTGTCGCGCGACTGTCCTCGCCACCACCGACCTCCTGCTCGCGGCCGTGTACGTCATCTCCGCCGCCTATAACCACTGCACCGGCCTCTGCGATGGCCTCCTCTGATGTTTGATCCCCTGTTTCAACACCCATGGGCCCTCCTCGGTCCTCGGGTCGATCAAGGACCTCACCTCTGCCTTCTCCATCCCCGTGGTCTGCCATGGATGAGTAATCACGTGTGGGTTCGACGATTTCGTGGTTGAATCAAGGTTTGGGAGAGATTTGAGGGAGGAGATGAGAGTTTGGAGGAGTCCTGAGTATTTGAAACTGCTTGGAACTGTTTCAGTAATGTCCAGCGGTGTTTTGAACGGATGAAACAGGTTTGGGCCGGGTCTGGGCCTTTCCAGATCCAAGCCCTGACTAGAGACCCTCACGCGAGGGTTCGAAATTGTCGCGCGACAGTTTCGTTGGGCCTCAGGCCCAATCCAGATTCTAGGTCTGGCCCGATCTCATTTACCCCTCTTTTGGGTTCATGGAGTCTTGGTATGTTCTTATAATAAATTTGAGGGTCATTATGGAGGTTTTGCCTTCATCCCAAGGAATTTTACATCCCCAGCAGTGGTCTGCCCAATTCAGCGACGATCCATCCGTTCAAATCTCAATTCAGCGACGATCCATCCGTCCAATCAGTCAGCGACGTTCTAACCGTCCAATCTCAATTCAGCGATGATCCATCCGTCCAATCTCAATTCAGCGATGATCCATCCGTCCAATTATCAAATCTTCTCCTTTGATGCACGGTATTTTTACATGCTTGTGTGCATTTTTCCATTTAATCGGCTTTTGGGCGGATTTGGTGGGTGTCTAGAAATCTTTGACGTTACCCGTACCAGCTAATGGTGCTCTGCGTGCCGTCAAAGAGGGACTACTGTAGACACCCCGATCTGGATCTCCCATTTGTTTTACTTTATTTTTCAGTTTCTTGTTTCCCCGATGATGAGATCGGATCAAACAGGCTTGAATGTGGAATGGATTGGACTGGGAGAGCTTGGAGCCCTTTTTGAACCCTTTGAACCCTTGAAACCTTCAGTCAAAACCCTAACCGAGGTTTGACCGTCGCGCGACGATTCTTGTTACTCGCGCGATAGTCAGCTTGCCAGGTGTTGGTCAAAGTCAAAGTTTGACTGTTGACTCTCGCGCGATGGTCTCAAACCCTCGCGCGATGGTTTGCACCTGTCACTTTCATCGTGATCCAGCTGGATTTTTGTGATCATCAGGGCCATGTGGGGCTGGAACCCCGTTTTCGTCAACTGTATAGTGTTGTGCAGGCTTGGGGGATGCACCACCCACACAACCACCCCCACTCACCTTGGTGGCTCATTTCTCCACCAAGCAAGGGTAACCAGCCTTGTTGGCTGGTTGCTAGGCCAAGCCTTCCACCCACCTTGCACCTTCCATCCTCCTATAAAACCCCCATTGCTCTTCCATTGCAAGGGTTACCAAGTTTCAACAAAGAAGAGTTATCAAGTCTAGCACAAAGTTACAAACCCAAACCATATTTCCTAGTCTCTCAATCTAGTGTTTTTCATACACTCATTTGCAAAGCTATACCATTTGATCCAATCCTTTTCCAAAAACCATTCAAGCAAAGGTATAAGATTTAACCTGTTCCTATTTTGATCCCTGAGGGGGGCTGGCAGGGCCAAGGCTGGTAATCAATACCAGTCCTGGCCCTAAAGTCAGCAGAGTTGCAAGAAAATGTAATCAGTCAAACCCTCGCGCGATGGACCCGAATACTCGCGCGACAGTTCTATCTGCAAGAGATTGGTCCACGTGGGGAAGGGATGCTGGTCATTTCTTGTTTTATTCATGAGCATGTCTGTTGTAGTTTTGTTTTGATGTATAGATCACTGATATGCATGTTAAAATAAATTCAGTTCCTTAGCTTACTACTCTAGTTAGTGTGGAATGCCCTTGGGATGTTTCTGAATGTGTCTCAGAGCCTCAAGCATGCAAAGCAATTCCTGGAAGTTCAGTCAGAACCCTCGCGCGATGCTTTCACTCTGTCGCGCGATGGTTCACTGATTTCCAGTGGCTGCCATTGCATGGGCAACTTGGCCTTTGGCCTCTGTTATTTTCCCCACTGTTTAGGGGTTGTCTTTCCATTCATTTCAGTTGGTTTGTAATAATTATTTACATTCCAGTACATATAAACTGCTTGGTTTGCCCTCTGGGTGTGCACTGGTCCTTCCAGAGCCCAGAAGGGGATGAAATTCAACCCGTGTTGAGCCGCCAACCCTCGCGCGATGGTTTGAGTATGTCGCGCGATGGTCTACTCGCATGTACATAGATCCATGCATGCAAGTTGGCCATTGTGTTTGGCATATTCAAACTTTGTGCAGTTTTGATGTCTTGAATAGAGGGTTAAATTTTATCCCATTTATTTCCATAGTATTTCATCCATCCATGCCATTTGATCACATCTTGCAAACGTGTTACAGTTTTAATCCCCGATTAACTGTTCCCCCGTCCTAATTGGCTAAAATTTGGTTAATAAAAGAAGAATCGTAAATATTTTCAAAATGCTCAAGTAGAGACCGATCTCCGGATTGGGCAAGAGGGGTGCCTTAAAACCCTTCTCCTCTCGTAACCTGGCTCCCGAACCTAGATATGGTTATGACGGACTGGTTTCCTTAACTTTTTCAAATCAAATAACGCGGCAGGTACTTCGAAATACGGTTCCTTGGGTGTCGGACCTTCAAACCCGAGTGGCGACTCTGTATTTACGAGCGCTTGCCTCTCCGCTCGTGCTCCCTCGATCCGAGGGCCTTGCCCAAAATGTTGTCGGAAAGGGAACGGAATCCCTTCTCCGAGGGCATGCTGCTCACAGTGGCATTGGTACCACTGGTTGTCGTGTTGGAGTAAGTCCCTATCCCAAACAGCGCATTAGTATTCCCTGAGTATGCCCGAGTCTTGGTTTTAGGAGGATTAGAGGATTCCCCCTTCGCCAGAATCCCACTCTGCAGCGCATCCTCGATGGCCAGGCCAGAATCGAAGAAGGTCTCAAAGTTTGCAGATGCTTGAGCAAGCACCAGATGCCTAACATAGTCTGGTTGGAGGTTACGAGAGATGATACGGAGCTGATCCTTCTCGCTGGGGCGGCCAGTCATTAAGGCGGCCTTGGCCCTCCATCTTTTGACGAAGTCTGCAAAAGACTCCTTAGCTTCCATCTTGGTGGACTCGAGCTCCCGGGTGAGATCTTCAGCTGGGAGTTGTAGCTCTACTGCGAAATAAATGCAGCCCCAATATCCTCCCAGGTCCTCCTTTTGGCAATGTCGAGTGACAAAAACCAATGGAAATCAGGGCCTGAAAGGGTTTGAGTGAAAAGTTGAGACATGGCCTTCGGCTCAACAGAGAGTAGCTTCATGGCGGCATGGTAACTGTAGAGGTGAGTCTTGGGGTCGCCGCTTCCGTCGAACTTAGCCAAGTCGGGCATCTTGAACTTCTCAGGAAGCCTGGCGTTGGGATACAGACAGAGACGGTCCAAATCAATTCCCCCAACGTTGATCTTTTCGGTCTTGGAAACAGATTCCTCCAGCTTGGCGATCTTGGCCATAAGAGCGGTCATGTCGGGGTTCTGAACCGGCTCTTCTTGATTTGGAGGAGGTCTGCCACCTGCGAGATTTGCAGCAGGCCTGCGGACCTCCCTCGGGTTGGGCTGGACAATGAGACGGCCTGCGTGATTCGGATCCGGAACCAAAATAGGCTGCTCTTGGTCAGACTCATCGTCCTCGCCTTCCTCTTCAAGAGGAGGTGGAAGGCGAGTGTGGATAAGGTCATTCAGGCGGGCGATGTTGGTATCTGTCTGAGCTGCCCTCTGTTGCATGACGGTGATACTGTTCTGAAGGTTCATAAGCATGCCTCCAGGGTAAGAGGCTCTGGCTGCGGCTGCTCTGCCATGACGGGAGGTTCGGAGATGCTTGATGTGGATGATGGGGAGGTTAGTTGCCCTTCCTGTAAGATTGGTGGTGAATCTGACTGTGACCCTGACTGAGAATCTGACTGTTGTGCGGCCAATGGCGAACGCGGAGAGTCTTCCGTGACGACTGACTGGGACTGTAACCTGACAAGCCTTTGAACCGGATTGAGTTGCAAACGTTCCCAAGCGGGTTTGGCCACTTGTTTCAATACTTTTCTCGGCGGTGCAATGATTCAGAACTTTGCAACAAAGTAAAAGAAGGCTTAATAGGGGTCCTGTAGGAACTTTAATCTAAATAAAAGACTAAAGTACGAACGCAACCAACGTCGTCGGTGTCACCCTAGACTCTAGAACTAGAAGACAAGTCTGTCTTAAGAAGTTCGGACACTGCTTGAGGCCCTCAGAATTCTTTTCGAATATGTATCCTTGTTTGGAACGAGCGGTCCTAAAGGATGTCAAAAGAAGTCTAAACCTTTGTTCATTCCGCCATTTGGGATTCCAAACTTGAAGTCAGAACAACTCGGTATGAATATCATGATGTTATAACTGGATTGGCGTGAGCAGCACTGTGCTATTAGCCGGGCGGTGTAAGTGACGAGGCACTTGTTACCTTTTGGTGTAAGCATCATGGTATTCTCTCCACTGTTCCTCATTTTTCGTTTGAAATCCTAAACGGGTGTATATAGGCAAGGGTGTAGAAAGGCTTCTGATTTCCTAAAGTCCCAATGTTCAAAGGACTTGAAAATTTGAAAACGTGCATCATCGAGATGCACGACTCCTCATCGGACCATTACAGTGTCCTAACGATTTTAAAGACAGACCTGAGAAGATCGAGGACCTAAAAGGCGCCGTAGAAATGCTTCTACGCAGAACGGGATGTATGTACAGTTCATGCTATAGGGAAAGCAGTAACACGTAGACAGTATATATGGGGTTAGATGCAAATAGATCTTAACCTGTGGGTACCTGTCCTAGTTTGGAGAGTTCTAATGCTTTGTATATGCAAAGGCTGGTTTTGGTTTGTAACAGGTTCCTCGGACTAGGGCCACAGATATACCTCCCGCTGCCTGCGTGACCGCAGAGCAACAGTCGAACGGTAGTATGACCCATCATCGTCGAAGGTTGTTGGTCATTCGGGGTCCCCGGGCTCCGGTAAACCGTGCCGGATTGCCAAAACGATCCAACGAGGCTTATCCCACATCGATGCAAATGAGATGCTAGAACTTGATTAAGAAGAAGGAGAATCGTAAATTTGCAAAATGCTTTTTCAAATTTGGCTCACTTTATTTGGTTCATCTTTAGAAGAAACTACACAAGTGAACAATCGAAAATGTCCCAGATTAGAATGGCCGGACACGGGGTCCTGTTAAATCACCATTCCAACCTTCGGCAGCGCGAAGCTCACCGTTTGACAGACTTTTAAGGGATTGTTCGCAAGTGTATTAAATCCTAAGTATGAATTAATATTGGTTCGACTTATCCCCAGCAGAGTCGCCACTATGGGCAGCATGCCCTCGGAGAAGGGATTCCGTTCCCTTTCCGACAACTTTTCGGGCAAGGCCCTCGGATCGAGGGAGCGCGAGCGGAGAGGCAAGCGCTCGTAAATACAGAGTCACCACTCGGGTTTGAAGGTCTGACACCCAAGGAACCGTATTTTGAAGCACCTGCCGCGCTATTTGATTTGAAAAAGTTAAGGAAACCAGTCCGTCATAACCATATCTGGGTTCGAGAGCCAAGTTACGAGAGGGGAAGGGTTTTAAGGCAACCCTCTCGCCCAATCCGGAGATCGGTCTCTACTTGAGCATTTTGAAAATATTTACGATTCTTCTTTTATTAACCAAATTTTAGCCAATTAGGGCGGGGGAACAGTTAATCGGGGATTAAAACTGTAACACGTTTGCAAGATGTGATCAAATGGCATGGATGGATGAAATACTATGGAAATAAATGGGATAAAATTTAACCCTCTGTTCAAGACATCAAAACTGCACAAAGTTTGAACATGCCAAACACAATGGCCAACTTGCATGCATGGATCTACGTACATGCAAGCAGACCATCGCACGACATACTCAAACCATCGCGCGAGGGTTGGTGGCTCAACACGGGTTGAATTTCATCCCCTTCTGGGCTCTGGAAGGACCAGTGCACACCCAGAGGGCAAACCAAGCAGTTTATATGTACTGGAAAGTAAATAATTATTACAAACCAACTGAAATGAATGGAAAGACAACCCCTAAACAGTGGGGAAAATAACAGAGGCCAAAGGCCAAGTTGCCCATGCAATGGCAGCCACTGGAAATCAGTGAACCATCGCGCGACAGAGTGAAAGCATCGCGCGAGGGTTCTGACTGGACTTCCAGGAATTGCTTTGCATGCTTGAGGCTCTGAGACACATTCAGAAACATCCCAAGGGCATTCCACACTAACTAGAGTTGTAAGCTAAGGAACTGAATTTATTTTAACATGCATATCAGTGATCTATACATCAAAACAAAACTACAACAGTTATGCTCATGAATAAAACAAGAAATGACCAGCATCCCTTCCCCACGTGGACCAATCTCTTGCAGACAGAACTGTCGCGCGAGTATTCGGGTCCATCGCACGAGGGTTTGACTGATTACAGTTTCTTGTAACTCTGTTGACTTTAGGGCCAGGACTAGTATTGATTACCAGCCTTGGCCCTGCTAGCCCCCCTCGGGGATCAAAACAAGAACAGGTTAAATCTTATACCTTTGCTTGTATGGTTTTTGGAAAAGGATTGGATCAAATGGTATAGCCTTTTTGGAAAAGGATTGGATCGAGCGAGGTAGCTGCCGGGGCTGTCATTGATTAGATTGGTGGTCGTGCACTAATCGAAAGGGGTAGCTTTGCAGGCAGTTAGTGATTAGATTGGTGGTTGTGCACTGATCGAAAGGGGCTGCTTGGTTCACCTACAGTTCGAGTGGCCACTTCTTGTGGATCCTCTTTCTGTCCCTCTTTTAGTTGGTAGCGAGCCTAGGGGATTAGGTTGAAGGTGTAGTAGTCTGGATGGAATGGGCGTGGTGTGTAGGGTACTTGGCAGGGTAGCCTTGTCGGATGCCGACATCTCCAGTTCGAGCCTCTTCTCGGTCCCTAGTCCCTCTGTAGTAGCTGTTCTCTTAGAAGTGGGTATTATGCTTGCTCTCTGGGTTTGTTGGAAGTATTAGGTTCTCGGTTTGCTTATCCCAACTCTGGAGGTTGTGGTTTTTGGTAGTTGGTTGAGTGCTGGTTGTTTTGGCGAGCCTTAGGCTTGGATGAGGGAGTATTAGGCCAGAAGGATTGGGCGTGGTGTGTAGGGTACTTGGCAGGGTAGCCTTGTCGGATGCTGTCATCTCTGGTTCGAGCCTCTTCTTGGTGCCATGATCCTCTGTAGTATCCGTTCAGCTTCCCTTGAAGCCGTATTACTGTGTTGCTGCTTATCCTCAGTGTTGGTTATCATGTGGTCACCTCTGACTGTGATTATTTATTTTATTTCCTAACCTGGCAGGATGTGTCAGGTAGTAGTAGATCATTTACAACTATTACTAATTGTATCACTTAATATCATACCCCATAACGGGGATATGATCTCAGCATACATGGCATTTTTTGTTATGTTATTTACTCTATCTTACTCTCCATGCGGGTTGTGCATGGGCTATCGCACTTTTTCCAATCTTGTTTTTTTTCCTTTTATTTTCCTCCTAGGGTTTGCCCCTTGTAGGCTGTACATTCGATTAATCTTTTTTAATTTCAAGCTAAGTTACCCCCAAAAAAAAAATTGGTATAGCCTTGCAAATGAGTGTATGGTAAACACTAGATTGAGAGACTAGGAAATGTGGTTTGGGTTTGTAACTTTGTGCTAGATTTGATAACTCTTCTTTGTTGAAACTTGGTAACCCTTGCAATGGAAGAGCAATGGGGGTTTTATAGGAGGATGGAAGGTGCAAGGTGGGTGGAAGGCTTGGCCTAGCAACTAGCCAACAAAGCTAGTCACCCTTGCTTGGTGGAGAAATGAGCCACCAAGGTGAGTGGGGGTGGTAGTGTGGGTGGTGCATCCCCCAAGCCTGCACAACACTGTATAGTCGACGAAAACGGGGTTCCAGCCCCACATGGCCCTGATGATCACAAAAATCCAGCTGGATCACAGTGAAAGTGGCAGGTGCAAACCATCGCGCGAGAGTCAACAGTCAAACTTTGACTTTGACCAACACCTGGCAAGCTGACTATCGCGAGAGTAACAAGAATCGTCGCGCGACGGTCAAACCTCGGTTAGGGTTTTGACTGAAGGTTTCAAGGGTTCAAAGGGTTCAAAAAGGGCTCCAAGCTCTCCCAGTCCAATCCATTCCACATTCAAGCCTGTTTGATCCGATCTCATCATCGGGGAAACAAGAAACTGAAAAATAAAGTAAAACAAATGGGAGATCCAGATCGGGGTGTCTACACCCGGGAAGTCTGCTTGCTGCTCCGGACCGCATGGACATAACATCTTTTGGCCGCGGTTTGATCTCCGTATAAGTCCTCCTGTCGTCCGTTGGCACCTATGAAGCGGACCACCTGATGATAAGTGGAGGCGATAGCCTTTAACTTATGGAGCCAGGTGCGCCCAACAATGGCGTTATAAGGGCTTGGGACGTCGACTACGACAAATTCCATGTCAAGAACGACCGAGCCAGAGCAGACTGGGAGAGTGATCAAACCGAGGGGCCAGACTGGAGCCCCGTTGAAGCCTATGAGGGGGACTTCGGAAGGACGAAGGTCGGCGTCTGAGAGTTTCAAGTCTTTGAACAGGGAGTAGTACATGACCTCGGCTGAGCTGCCCTGGTCTACGAGGATGCGTTGGACGTTGAAGGCGCCGATGCGTAACGTGACCACGAGGGCGTCGTTATGTGGAAGTTGGACGCGGGCGAGGTCCTTCTCGGTGAATGTGATTGTCCACTTAGCTCCGTCGTCAGTCCGGGGCCGCTTTGCTTCGGGACCGACTAGCATGACCTGTTTGGAAGAGGAAGTGTCATCCAACTCGGCGCGGATGATACGAGCAGCTTCGGAGTTCAGAGGGCCGTGGATAATGTGAATCATTTGGACCTCTTCTTCGATGCGTGTCTCGGCCTGTTGTGCCCGAACCCTCATTTTCTCATGATCGATCTGGTTACCGAGATGGCCGCCGGCGACAAGCTACTCCAAGTAGGCCTTGAAGGGCTTGCAGGCGGTGGTAAAATGACCTTTTTCATTGTGGTAGATACATCAGACGATCGGGTTTTTGATTTTTTCATTTTCGGTGCCGAGTTTTTGGTTTGGAAAGGAGAAGAAAGGCTGGTCCTTTACTTGGTCAATAATCCTATAAATGGGAATAGTAAAGACGGTCTTCTCGGCATTGAAGTCGCTTGGCCTCGGTGCCTTCCTCGGGGACTGTTTGATATTGTTGACTTGTTTCTTTAGGGTTGATACCGATGCGGGAGCCGGAGCGGACACCGGGATGAGTGGTGTCTTAGAGCTCGTGGACTTCCCGATGCCCCTTTCTGCTTTAGATTCGATGAGTTGGCACCATGCCTCGATGCGAGTCATGAGGTCCTTCATGGAGTTAGGCTTGTGTCGGGCGAGGTTGTCGTAAACCTGCTCGTCTTGGGCGGTGAGGCCGAGCTTAAACCCGCGGGCCGAGATGACGCCGTCACAACCCTTAATTTCGTTGAACAGTTCCCAGTAGCGACCAGCGTACTGGCAGAGCATTTCGTCGTGTCATTTTCGGAGGGAGAGGAGAGAGTCAATCTCCTTCTCGTGCTTATTGCTCGTGACAAACCGAGCCATAAAAGCATCGCAGAGGGAGTCAAAAGAGGAGATTGACCGGACGGGGAGCTGGTTAAACCAGGTTAGGCCCAGGTTCCCGAGGCTTGCGGGGAAGACCTTACAGAGGAAGGCATCGTCCAAGGGCTCGTTACGGAGGAAAAGGGACATAACGAGTTTGTACTTTACTAAATGAGTGTATGCCTCGGTCTTGCCGTCGTACTTGGCAAATTTGGGTTGGGTGAAGCCTTTCGAGGGGGTGACCGAGTCGATCTCCCTTGTGAAGGGGGAGGTCGTGAGTCTCTCAAGCCGGGCATCGTGGTGAGGTCAGATCGAACGGTCGGATTCGTCTGGACGCTCTGTCGCGGGGTGCTTCTTCGGGATCAATTGGTCCAATCTTTCATGCTCCTTTCTCTTCGGCTGTGCGCTTCCTAACTTCTGGGGGGAGCGCTCACGTCGATACTTCTTGTAGCTATCTCGAGCATAGGGCTCGAGGTGCTCGGTAACCTGGCTTCCGCCACCCTTTTCTTTGGGATGTGAGACGAACGGGCTTTTTGATCGAGCGTTTTTTAGGCGCTCACGGTACCTTTTTGTTTGGAATTCTAGGAGGCTGTCGTCTTCGTTGGCAGCTTTGGTGAAACTGGGAGTGGGTTCACGGCGGCCATTCCCGATTTTGACTGAGTGGGTGTGTGGGCAGCATGCCCTCGGAGAAGGATTCCGTTCCCTTCCGACAACTTTTTGGGCAAGGCCCTCTCGGAATCGAGGGAGCACGAGCGGAGAGGCAAGCGCTCGTAAAATACAGAGTCGCTGCTCGGGTTTGAAGGTCCGACACCCAAGGAACCGTATTTCGAAGCACCTGCCGCGCTATTGGATTTGAAAAGTGAAAGCACCGGTCCGTCATAACCATATCTGGGTTCGGGAGCCAGGTTACGAGAGGGGAAGGGTTTTAAGGCACCCCTCTCGCCCAATCCGGAGATCGGTCTCTACTTAGGCATTTTGAAAACATTTGCGATTCTTCTTTTATTAACCAATTTTTAGCCAATTAGGGCGGGAAAACAGTTAATCGGGGATTAAGACTGTAACACGATTTGCAAGATGTGATAAGTAGCATGGAAATGACAAATAATAAATGGAATAAAGTTCAAAACATTGATCAAGCATCAAAACAGTGCTTGGTATGGACTTATCACAAACAATGGCCAACTTGGATGCATGGATCAAACTGCATGCAAGTGAACCATCGCGCGATACTTCCATACACTCGCGCGAGGATTGATGCCTCATCAACAGATTAAACTTTATCCCCTTCTGGGCTCTGGAAGGACCAGTGCACACCCAGGGGGCAAACCAAGTAGTTTATGTGTGCTGAATGTAAATAATTATTACAAAACAGACTGCAATAAATTGAAAGACAACCCCTAAACAGTGGGGGAGAAATAAGCAGAGGCCTAAGGCCTAGTTGCCCATGCAAGGGCAATTCCTGGAAATCAGAAGACCACCGCGCGACAGAGTGAAAGACTCACGCGATGATCCTGACTGGACTTCTAGGAATTGCTTTGCATGCTTGGGGCTCTGAGACATGTTCAGAAGCATTCCAAGAGCATTCCAAACCAACTAAAGTAGTAAGCTAAGGTACTGTACTTATTTTAACATGCATCTGTGTGATTTAAATGCCAAAAAGGCTACACAAGAGATGTAAACATAAATAAAACAAGAAATGATCAACATCCCTTCCCCACGTGGAACAATCTCATCCAGACACAAGTGTCGCGCGAGTATTCGGTTCCATCGCGAGGGTTTTTTTTATCACAGCTTCTTGTAACCCTGCTGACTTTAGGGCCAGGACTGGTATTGATTACCAGCCCCCCTCAGGGATCAAAACAGGAAACAGGTAAAAGTTTATACCTTTGCTTAAATGATTTTTGAAATGGATTGGACAAGGTGGTGTAGCTTTGCAAATAAGTGTATGAAAAATACAAGAGTGAAAGATTAGGAAGTGTGGTTAGGGTTTGTGACTTTGTGCTAGATTTTCTTGATAACTCTTTTTTTGTAACCCTTGATATGGAAAACCAATGGGGGTTTTATAGGAGGATGGAAGGGTGCAAGGTGGGTGGAAGGCTTGGCTTTGCAACCAGCCAACAAGGCTGGTCAGCCTTACTTGATGGAGAAACAAGCCACCAAGGTGAGTGGGAGTGGTTGTGTGGGTGGTGCACCCCAAGCCTGCAAAACACTGCACAGTCGACGAAAACGGGGTTCCAGCCCACATGGCCCCTGATGATTGTAAAAATCCAGCTGGAAAAAGGTAAAAGTGACAGGCCAGAACCATCGCGCGACAGAGTGGGAGTGTCGCGCGAGAGAGAGAACAACCGCGCGATGGTCAAAGGCTACTTTGACCACCACCTGGCAACTCAACACTCGTGCGAGTAAACCAAAGGATCGCGCAATAGTCAAACCTTGGCTAGGGTTTAAACTTAGGGTTTTGAGGTTCAAAAGGTTCAAGAAGGGTTCCAAACACTCCAAGCTCAATCCATTCCAAACTCAAGTCTGTTTGATCCGATCTCATCATCGAGGAAACAAGAAATCGAAAAATAAAGTAAAACAAATGGGAGATCTAGATCGGGGTGTCTACAGGGTGGAAGAGGCGGAGACGCTTCCACCACCAAGCCTCTCGAAGGCAGACAGCTTCCCGCGGGGACCTCTGGGGTTAGGGGAACGGGAGCGTTCCCTAGGCCCTGCCCCTTTTCCGTTACGACCCTCCTCCGGTGGTTCGAGGCGGTCCTTGGCTGAAGGGCGAGACCGGTGCTCCACCAGGTGGCCTCCTTCGCGACTGCGGAAAAGGCTATGATGGCTTCTTCTTCCGCCGCAGATTCCGGAGGAATGGGATGGTGAGATCTGGAGGAGGTGCTTGATCTCCGCCAGTTCGTCCCCGACATGCCTGTCGCACTCCACGACCGTTGTCAGGTCGTCGATCTTCTGCTCCAGGTGGCGGATGTAGGTTTGAAGTTCGGAGGCAGCCCCTGCGTCCTGTGTCGAAGTTCCGGCCTCGATCCTGACGGACATGTGGGCCTTTCCAAGGGCGCCTGGTCTGCCGGCGGTCAGGTTCTGGTCCCTGAGAGGACCGAGACTGAAGGTGGTCTTGCTAGGATGTGGATCATCGACTTCCACCATGGCTAGCTCAGGAGGCTTGAACGGAGCTTCTTGAAGAAGGAGGTGATTTGATTTTAGAATAGCGGCTAGATCCCCAGTAGAGTCACCAATTGTAGGGGTTCGATTAATCGGGATCTTGACCGTGGCTCTGGCTAGGTTCCTTCCTCTGCAGCTCCGCGCCTCCGCCGCTGGACTTGCAACAAGTCACTAGGGCATGTGTTGCCCAGTGACCCTCCAACGATCAAGTTAGATCTCAGGGGGAGTGTTTAGGTTTAGGGTTAGGGTAGAGTGGCGTACCTTCTTTAGGTGAGTATCCCTTCATATTATAGACCTAGGTTTATTTGGCCTCTAAGCTAGCGCATGGAGAATACACTCAGGTAACCGCCTCGGGTGACGTCATACATGACGAAAGAAACGAAACGGTTACGGAGCACATGGCTAGGCCTGATCCCAATGATTACGCCTGCTGCATGAGGAGCACGACCCTCGCGGGACCCATCTGGCGTAACTATCTCTCCTGAACGTCTCTAGAAGTACCGGAGCAGACACAAAGCTAATGAAAACTCCGAAGCACCGGAGAGCTGGTCCCGAACATACAACCGAACGGGATACAGAAGGGGACCTGCTGTCCGGCTATGGATCGAACCGTTCTCAAACGTTGGTTCACAACTTACGGCCAGGTTACCGAGCCGGTAACCGAGGCCACTACAATAATGTCGTTCAAGTCCTTGTTCGTTTAATCTTTGTAACAATTTCAAAGATTAATAAATTTTTGTCTTTTCAAAATAAAAATAAAAGAAAAAAGAATGGAAAACAAATAGAGGTGAAAAAAAGAAAAAAGGAAAATTTATAGAAATGGTTCTTCTAGTTTTACCCGAGTCTCATTTTCGTCCTCCAAGTATCAATTGTAACTCTTTTGACCTTTAAGTTTGGTTTTCGTACTCTCTCTCTCTCTCTCTCTCTCTCTCTCTCTCTCTCTCTCTCTCTCTCTCTCTCTCTCTCTCTCTCTCATACCAGCCCTAATCATTTCAGCCTTGGGGGAAGGAAAACAACCGCTCATCACTAACGTGGCAACATCCTCCAGATCAAACATGATTTTGTTTCCATTTCCAAGTTTCCAGTTAACTTACTCCACATTTTCCTCATGCGAACATTACATGCAATTACTCCGGTTTCCATTTTACAGAGTACAACGAAAATTATCACAACAACAACGTTAACATTTTAATTTTTCCAACAAACTAATTATGCGGGTAACTATAAAATTCTCTAGATCAATACTTTCTTTTAAAATCAAAGAACACGTAGCACTACTATATTTAGGTGAGTAGGTAGGAGGTTTCTACCTTGCTTCTTGGCGGTAGCGGGTTGACTAAGTTAGTGTTGGATCGGGTCGCGAATGATACGTCTCTTTAAGGCCTTGGTTTGACCGAGCACCTAACTTCTTCTTCTTAGGAAATGAAAAGCAAATAAATAAAATTGACTAACAAAAAGTCTTGGCTCTCTCTCTTTTCTTCCTATTCCTCACAGTTTCTTTTTTTCAAAAGAGGGAAGGTACGAAGGAAGTTGGTATCCTGGGATGGAAAAAGAAGGGGTATTTATAGATGTTTGACTTCTCCCTCCTTCCTCTCATCCGGTTTCTCTCTCTCTCTCTCTCTCTCTCCCTCCTAGACTTGTAGACCATAAGGCTAGGGTTTGATGATGAGCTATTTGTATTTATTTATAAATATATCAGTTGCTATGGCTATAAGTCAGACTAGAGGGAGGTTTTAGATAAGAACTTGTTCCTCTCTCTCTCTCCCTTTTCGGCAACATCTCTCTCTCTCTCTCTCTCTCTCTCTCTTTCTCTTTCTAATCTACTCCCTCCGTCCCTTTTTTTGAGTCCAGTATTCCATTTTGGGCTGTCCCTTAATAAGTGTCTATTTTGTAAAGTTAGTGGGTAAAAGTTGGTGTATTGTCTATTTTGTCCCTAAAAGTAGATTCCATTTTGAAAAGTTAGTGAGTAAAAGTGTAATGATGATGGGTAAGTATGGAAAGTAGAGGGAAAAGTTGATGTGTGTGTGAAGCAATAACATCTTGACACGGTGAGGCTCCAGATGGGAGCTTCTCTCTCTAGGATGGAGAGAGAAAGCTCCCCCCAGCCACGCCGGCCTGGCCTCCTTCGGCTCCAGCTCCAGCCGGCTGCCGGGCATCCCATCTCCGGCCAGCAATAGTAGCAACGTCAAGGGCAAGGGAGCCCCTCTCTCGACAGGGGCTCTCCTCCACCGCCTGTTCCATATCCGGCTACCCTTGGGTCCGGCCATCTAACACAATCCAACCGGAGTTCCTCCGGCCAAGTTCCAGCCCTGCTCTGGTCTGATCTGGCTCGGCCACCGCTAGAGCGGGCCTTCACAGGCGGGCAAGTTTCTCCAGGTACGGTTAGATCTAGTCCGGCCTCCATCTGGTCCGGCCAAGCTCTTCCCGTTGCCTCGCCGTGGGTGCAGCAGGCGCCGCCGTGGTGACCAACTCAGCGTGGCGACCACCTTCAACTGGCCTCCACGGCGCCAGTCATTGACTTCTCCGGCCAGATCTGGCCGTCAGACCTCGGTCCGGCCAGGTCTCCTCTCAGCCGTGGCTCAACAGCCGTGGGTCAACACCCGTCGTGGGTCTCCACCCCAAGTCAGCCGTCGCCGGCGATGTTTCAGCCAGGTGGTTTCGAGTTCGAGCCACGGTGGCTCACCGGTTTCGAGGTCGGCTGCCGGAGTCAGTCCGGCCGTCACAGATCATGGCCCGGCACGGGCCCTTACGTCATCGGGCAGTCCTTGCAGGTCAGGGCCAGTCAACCCCAAGCAGCCAGCCAGTGCGCTCATCGTTATTCAATTTGCGATTTGCAATTATCTACTATTGTGCACTGGCTGTTATTGTTATCGTTTATGTTTTCAGTTGTATGAGTTGCGAGGACTTCGAGGGCCTCGGATTGTACCCTATACCGACGGGTTGTGTCGGGTATTTACTGCTTTTGCCACGCCCGTGTCTAGGTTCCCTGTTGTACGTTCCATTCCTTGGGATAGATTGTTCGACGGGGGCATGAACACGGGCAACCCATGTAGCCACTTGGCGCTCTTTATATTTTTTGCTTGTCTTACCTGGGGTATGCCCCTTGTAGGCTGTACATTCGGTTAACCTCTTTTATTTTCAAGCTAACCGCCCTAGGGCTTTACCCAAAAAAAAAAAAGTTGATGTGAAAGGTATAATGATGATGTCTTTTTAATAATTTGGAGTTACGAAGCAGGACATTTAAAAAGGGACGGAGGGAGTATATTTTATTTTCTTAAAACTCCTTAGCCTGGCAAGCTATTCTATATAGGGTGAAGTATTGGGTGCAAGTGGGAAGTCATCTGACAACAGCTTATCTCTTTCTCCCTCTCTCTTTCTTTTCGGAAGAATATCTCTCTCTCTCACTCTCTCACTCTCTCACTCTCTTCACAGCACACAGCTTCACCTCTTTTTAATTTATTCTCTTTTCTGACAAGCTATTCCCATTAGACTATTTAGGGATATGATGGTGCAGGCGGAGGAAAATCTGGTAGAATCCTATCTCACTCTCACTCTCACTCTCTTCTCTCGGCATTAACTCTTTCTCTTCTTGAAAATTTCTCCCTCCCTGGTAGCTATAAATAGGATGAGGTAGAGTAGATATGATTGTTCTTTGGGTTTGAATCCCATTCGGCTCCCTCTGTCCATTTATGAGTGAGTATATTTATTAAGGCCTCAAAATCTAAATTTAATAATTTAAGATTTGTTTAAAAATCAACACTCAAATAAATAAAAGACAATCGAGTAAAAGAAATTTTATTAAACTTATAATTTTATTAAAAAAAAAATTAGGGTCGTTACACAAACATTCTTCTGAATAATCCCGTTAAAACATGTATTGAGCTCACTTAAGTCTTTGTAAGATTAATCATTGAATCCAAGAGACTTTATCCATTGTTTCAAGGCCTAGAAGATTTAGTCCGAAAAAGGACTTTGCAATAAAAGATTTCTTTTGCCAAATAATAAAAACTTCATCAATATAATCATCAAAATAATAAATAGTAATGCATATAACTTTCCAACAAATTATCATGCATATATTTTTCCAACAATAACAATCATTCGCAGATCAAGAAAAGTAGTGTATGAATATTTAAAATTGGTAGACCTTGGTTTGGGTCAAGCTTGAACCCACCCATGAGTCGTGGGATTAATTTCCTTCTCCACATTTATATTTCCAATTCGCCATATGTAATGCCCCGAATTTTGGGAACGTTAAATAGACAATTTTATTGATAATCTAAATAGAGTCTAGCTCATTATTACATCACAACTCTCACAAGAGTTCATTATTTACACAAGGGAGGGAAATTAAGGCTCCTAACTACAACTCCGCCTGCTCCTCCATCCTAGCCAGCTCTTCGGCTCCAAAGGCCTCCAAAGTGTACAGCTCACCTTGATCATCTACAAAGTCTGACACATTATACCAGCGTCGCCACCGATATAATATGTCAGGGTCACCAAAAGTAACACCATGAGCTACAAAAGCTCAGCAAAATAATCCCATATCCGCTAACCTATAACTTACAACAATAGGGCATAAAAGTAGTATACCAACTCATATACAATCAGATTTCCAAATAACACATGCATGTTTAGCAAGTAGTTAACAATGGCACATCCACACTCACTTTTCAACTAACGTTTGTGTCCGTGAGATCCGAGTTTCTCCTACGCGATATTTCGTAGACCGTGTCACCATTTTTACCCTTCAATTACCAAATCAACATTTTCGAAAAGTATTTTAACACACCCAACCTCGGTTCCGCTGCTCCGGATTCCCGAGTATCCTTACAACGGTTCCGCCGCTCCGAGTTCCCATTGGCACACAACTTGCATTGGCTCATCTCCACGGATAACCAAGCCATAATTCAATCCCCGGTTCCGCCGCTCCGAGTTCTTGAGTATCCTCACAATGGTTCCGCTGCTCCGGGTTTCCATTGGAACACACATACACCACACAATAGGCAAGTCCGGACACATTGCGGTTTTCAAACACTTTCCTTTTCAAAACACACCTTGTCTTTAACACACCCTAGGTGTCATGTTTCTACTTTCTCAATTTCCGTGTCTCGTTACATGCGTAGACTCCGCGGTAGAAACTAAACTAGCAAGATCATCCAACTCTATATCTTTGATACCATGTCATAACTTGCTATTTTCTCATAGTCATGCTCCAACATTTAGCACCAACATTTAGCACACATCATACAAGGACGGACACCTTTGGAGTGGAAAACCACTTATGCTTTATCACACATCATACAAGTAATTCAGGTAATCACGTATACATGCTCATAACCATTCTAAGATCAAAATACAAATGCTTTTCCATCAAGTTTATATTTCGAAAATCCGTTCTTTCTTCCTTTTTGGGAAGTTCAAAACAACATATGTTTTTCCGAAAAATAAAATCAGAATATTCAACATACTCCCCTTCCTTTTCAAAACTTTAGTAAAATACTTTTCAATTTCTCATGCATTTCAACATACAAATAATACACCATGCGACAAATAACCTTGCTATATTTAGTGTTAGAAAGTATAGGAGAATCCACCGTTCTTGGTGGTAGTGACGACTACAGAGAAAAGTAAGTACGTCGGACGGCGTGACTTCCTACGGTAAGCTTACGGTAACTTCGAAAGAGAAAGGTTTCTCTCGAAACTAGTTCTTGACTAAACTACTTAAACTTTTTGGATCGAAAGGGTGATCGAGTGGTGGTTTAGTGGCGGCCTTGGATGAGTTTCTTGAAGAACTCAAGAACAAAGCAAGAACACTAGAAATTCTAGAGAGAGAAGTTGAAGGATGAAGGTGTGAATTGAATGCTTGGACAAGGGTCCTATTTATAGGGAAAATGAAGCTTCTCTCTCTCCCCCTCTTTGGCCAAATTTCCCTCTCTCTCTCTCCTTCCCATGGTTTTGCTCCATTGTGTTGTCACATCTCACCTTTCATCATGGCATAGCTTGCCTCACTTGTCATTTCAAATTTTAGGTCAAAATCTAGGTTATCATGAAGGATTTTGGCCTTGTCTTGTCCTAGAAGGGTTTGCTTGCAAGGAAGAACAAAATAAAAGGCTAGGGTTATGTTTAAAGTAGCCTAGAATTGAGGTGTCAAGTAGTTATTAGGCTTAAGGGCTAAATGGTAGCTTGTTGGAGTGTATAACACACAAGCACACACCACACTCCCTCTCTCTCTCACTCTCGGCCTCTCTCTCTCTCTCTCTTGTACCATGTGTCTAATATATGTATGTGTGTATATATATATATATATATGTGTGTGTGTGTGTAAGGCTAAGAAGGTTTAGGTCCAAGTAGGCTTATAAGGCTAGGAAGAGTAATGATAAAGGTGAGGTTCTTTATTGACCAGTTAGTATCCAATGGATAATACTTCCCCTAGCAATCATACATATCTATACATATATGACTAGGTACACTTAGGTCTAAGTAGCCCTAATAGGTCTAGGAAAGGTAATTATTAAAGGTGGCTAAGAACATTGTCCATTGGTTAAAGGTTTCCTAGAAAGTGCACCTAGGTATAGTCATGATTACATTAGGTGTGCATGCATGACAAGGCTAGTTTGTCTTCTTTTGGAAGCATAATGGTGGCTTTTTATGGTCCAATGGTCTATAAATGTTAGGGAAGGGTTTGTCCAATGGTTCTTAAATGCTAGGGAAAGGTAACTAAGTTGAATGGTAACTAATTCTATTACTCAAAGGATAAGAATTTCCCTTCAAACTATTGTTCAATGGATAAATGAGAAAAGATATACTTGGAAGAAGTAATGATGAGGAATAAAGTCTTGAAATGACTTCCTAGTCTAGAGTTGGAAGGGTTCAACTAGGGCGTAGAAGGGTTCACAAGGTTCAAGATGTGCACCTTGGAATTAGGAGGATTCATAAGGGTCATAAGGTTCAAAAATGGTTAGGGAGATTTAACTAGGCTTTAGAAACCAATTGACTTGGCTAACTAATTGGTTGAAAACTAATTCTACTAGGATTTCTAGCCAAGAAATATAATTTAGGGACTTTATTTACTTACTAGGAAAATATACAAGTACTTTTATAGCATACTTGTCTTTGGAAAAGGGTTAGATTGTCCAAGGTTAAAAGATTAAATTTTTATAAGTTTCAAATCTAATTATGACGGATTATTTAGAGTTAAAATAAACTTTTAATGAAATCCAAGTAATTAAAATAAAATTCAAATTTTTAACGAAATTTTTATTTACCAAAAATCAAGATCGTTACACCATATTTTAAATTTTGGTTTTCATTTAGATTTGGAAAACTAGTAGAAAATTCAAAAATTCACTTTTTATAAACTTGCGCAGAATGAGTGGGAGGTTAGGAACACACATGCGCAACGTTTTGCGCAATATGCCCATGTGGCAGTGTCTCATTGACAGTTAAAAAATAGCAATCTATTTAGTTGCCAATGAAACATTGCCACATAGGTATGTTATTACCTTATTGTATTCATAGACTCTCTTGATTTAAATTCGTATCAATTTGTTTTGTACATGCTTAAGACGGATAGGACTAGATACCCAATGGGCGCCGCAAAGAACCATTGGCCTCGAAAGGTGCTGAGTTGAGCCCCTCCCGACCAGTTGAGTGGATCTTAATTGAAACAAAGAAAAACTTGCCGAAAAATTTATGCTGTGTTTGGTTTGGTTTTTGAAAAGTTTTTTGAAAAATAATAGGGGTAATAAGTGGAGAGAGATAGAGAGAGAAATATTGGAAGTATAGGGAATTTAGGGAGAATCTAGGGGGAATTTTTTGAAAAATTCTTTTTGAAAACTAAAGAGAACAAAGCATTAGGTTGTTTAGGATCATTGACTTGTGAAGGGAACAAAAAAGATCGGAAAAACATTAGGGAAATCAATTTCCATTTCCATGGTAAATTTCTCCACGAATCGATCATCCAGACACAAACTTACAAGGGTACAAAATCAAGTTTTTATCATTTTCCACATGACAGTGCCTAATCTTCTCAATGGGCCTTCCATTTTCTATTGGTATCTTTCCGACTTTGTGCCAATGCAGCCATAATCTCGGTCCAATTATTAAAGCATGTACAAGTTGCAACCCTGTATATGAAGTATGAACCAGCTGGAAATGAAAGAAAGAAAAAACTGCAGCAAAAAAAAAAAATTCACCAATAGCAAGTGACTCCGAAAGCAGTGAAAAATCTGGTGGAACTTCAAAGAAGAGTCCCTTGGTAAATGCCTCGTGGCTGGTGCACACACACCCCTTGCCTGTGGATATGCAGCAAGGATGATAGTATTCAAATCAACCGCATAATGTACTTCGGTATGCGGAGTATAGCCTCTCTGCAAATCCATTTTTCTACTAGAAAAACTAAGGCACGTTGGAAATTTAGTAGTGATGATATATGCGAATGAATGATTAATGTCTTTAAAAGGGGATACATTGTTGCACCAAAAATAGAACATGCAAGGGTGCTGACTGTTGAATTCCTTCATCCAATGCTATGCATGATACGAACGAGAACTAACTCAACCCGTAAGTTATGATCCCGAGTTATAGGCATATACTGAAACAAAAAATTTCAATACTATTGGACATAGGTAACCAACTTTACAAAAATACTGATGTTAATGGCCTAATTTTGTGACTGTATGATGTCGACCAACTGTCCCAAATGCTTAAGCTAGTGGAAAATGCACAATGATGTAAAACGAGCTTCTCAACGCCCTCCTTCATGTGCTGCGTCACATGTGGAGAGAGACATCAGACACGTGAAAAGAAGTGGGGACGGGGTATAAGAGTGATGGACACCCAAAAGAACCCAAACATTTTCTTCTGTCACAAACATAAGAAACAACAACCTTGGAGATGAAAAAGTGCAAGAGCATTGTAAAAATGGGAGTGCTAGAGCGTGAAGTGAATCTATACCTTCAATCTAGAATTATAGTGTTAGAGTGTTTCCTCTTTCTCCTCCTAGCTTTCCTCAGAATCCTTTTAGTTTCTTCCTTTGCTTCTGCCATTGAGTAGTTTCCTACATCTCCCAAATTTGAAGGCAGGTTTAAAGTAGTGGTTGCATCCAAATGATGCATAATAGAGAGTGATTTTTCAATTAACAGCAGAAATTCTTTGAGAAAGTACATCTCCACATTCCATGGTCACAGGAAAAGTAAAAAAAGAACCCTTTGAAAAATGTCTTTGCGAGGGGTTCATAGATTCTTTATGTGCTTCAAAGTTACGTTAATTTTTAGTGCATATGCTTATGTTAATCTCATTTCTGTAACCTAATGCACGAGAGGAAAAAACGTTGAAATTGACAAAAATAAATTGATTCTTAAGCCTCGCGAGTTGCTGGTTGTTCATTTGCTTGGATCATATGCCACACGGACTCGGCTAACCATTGTTGGAAGCGTGTATTTCACTAGGCACTGGATTAACATAACTCCCAAATCTAGTGGCACAAGGAGATTTCTAAATGTTTGTCCATCAAACATTCTTCCTCGCTTTCACAAGGTATGGTGTAAACATGGGCATTGGTATGCACATTTGACCTTTTTTACAAAGCATTCATAATTCATATACACAAAGGACTTGATAGACAATTCCTCAACATTTGATACGAATCTGTGATCTCCTCCCCTAATTTATAAATAACGATTATAGTAGTTAAGAATCAGCACAGGATTGTTTACGTCTTAAGTTCAAATATGTCCAACCTAACCAAAAGCCATTCAGTATGCATTTTTGCCTCTTATCCTTCCCTAAATGTGGAGTATGGACTGATACTCATAGCTTGTTTCAAATACTAAACTGGATCTAAATCGCTTAAGCCAAATTGATAACAGATCAATGAAAACTTGAACAAGGCAAGCACATGACACAATACATAGCTGGGGAAAAAAGGCCTGCTATATTAGTCTAGAATCAATTACCTGTTTCCTTTCCTTCAAGCAGGCAGGAAAACCCTCCGTCTATCTCCTCATCTGATTCAATAGGAATTCTCCATTCTCTCTCCTGCATCACCAACATTCATTTGGGCTTAAACAAGGAAAACAAGATTGTACTTTCTGCACCTGAAGCAACCTCAGACTCTTCCTTTCTCTTAAGTTCAAAAATCCATGGAGTTTTCATGGTAAATGTCAGGTTATATAAGTCAATGTCTTGTTTAAAATAAACATTTATGAGACCATGGATATGAAAAACAAAGAAAAGGAAATGAGATTTACCAGTTCAATCGGAGACATTCTCTTCTGTTTATGCTTCTTACTTGTACCCCTATGTGTAAAAGTAGCTTGTTCTGTTTTGACAGAGGTCCAGCTTCCCACTTCTATCTTTGGAAGCAGTGCAGTTTTGCCACAATTCCTTGGTGGCATTTCAGGGCTGGATTTAAACAAAAAAAAAATTTAATTGTTTGAAAGGATAAGAGGAAACAATAACGCTAAACTATTTATTATAAAACCAATAAAAGAACCACTGTATGCACTCTAAAGGGCAAAAACAATGTTTTACATTACTTGATCTTAGCCAAGGCTGATAGGTTGAAGGATAGACTACAACCAAGAAAAATTATTTTATACACTGGTTTCACTAAGTGAGAAAATTTCATACATCTCTTGAGCTGACGACAGCCAACTGGTACATTTTGACTTTGCCATATCATCTAATTATGATAGCAACTCTACTGATGCTAGATGTTGAGTTAGTGATTGACAATACATACAGTATGCATATGGAGATCATGAATGCAATTAATACAGTTAGATATCAGTTGTATCTTAGATGAAGTGGCATTTGAGTAATTGTGCTCAAAACTTCTAGTTCTGACTTCATAAATGCAAATACTTGTAGACCATTGTTTAAAGTTTCCTCTTAATGAAAGAGACCAGCGTAATCTAGTAAAGCAAACAGTCTTTGAACTTGCCAGGAGATTAACGCACCTAGAGGGTAGAGGGAAAAAATACATTAAAAAAAGTAGGGAAAAACCAGGAAATTTTTTTTTGTTATCAATGTACCCCTTGAGAGGTTGCATCTGCTGTTGAACAGAACGGCAACTGATACCCTACAATTTGAAAAAAGGAATGAAGAACACTAATATAGAAGAATTTCTGAAAAATAACAAATTTGATAAGTAGCTCTATGAGACAAGCAAACTACCTCTTCCAAAAGAATAGCGGGAGTAAGATGGTTTTGGTTAGGAACCTTCAAGCTGCAAACCATTGCCTGCAAGTGAGAATTATGTACAGTAAACAATCCAGAAACCCGCAATCATTAGCAGCACAAGAATTGAAATTCCACCCTCTGGCTCATGTCAAAGATAGGAAAAGGAGATTATCCAAGTAATAAGTTTCATTTGTTCTAGAGCTATGGTTGCATACCTGAATTTCTTGGGTGAGTTTATTGCAGAGTTCAGATTGCATTTTTTGCAAATAGACGTCAATCTGCTCTGGTAAAGTTAATATAAATGAAGAAATCTCCTTTAACTTCTCTCCATCTGTATCCTGGCTGACTTGATCAGAGAGAGATTTTATGCCTCCTGCTAGATTAGTTTTGATATCTTCTTGTCCCTTGGCCTGATTATCATTTTACAGTTGTTTTAGAAAGCGGCATCATTTGAAATCTGAAACATTAACTGCAGCGAATACGTGTGAGGAAAGGTATAGTGGTCTTACCATTACCTGCAGCAAATTACCATTAGCAATTAACTTCTGTCGTACGTCTTCAACTGATTGAAATTGAAAGGGAAATGATGTGAACAATTTAGTCACAAGCTTTTGAGTTTGCATCAAGAATGAACAGTTAATTAAATTGCTCTCTGTGGGCATCTTCTTGACACTTCATAATATATCACAAAGATGTTTAAGAAAACTGAGTGATGTTCACTGAAAAAAGCCAAACCAAGCATTTCATTGTGATTAATGTCTTTAAAACACCCTGAGCAATTTTGAATCAGTAAAAGTACAGCAGATGAGGCATGCCCACTGTTTTCAGTTCTAAACACCCTGAGGACAAGAGACTTGAGACGTTTTGAGAATACAAAACATAATCGACGTCTCTGAATGCTTTCTAGAAAATTTCAGGCAAGAGGGTCAGACAAAAAATAACTGATTGCAGAGAAGGATGGCTTTTACAAAATCAGGTAATTTCGTCTCAAAAGCTCATTAACCACTAAGTATTTGGCAGTTGAGATACTTACTTTCCATCAATGCTTCCTTTGTTCCTTTGTTTACTTGCATGATATCGCTCTGAACAGAGTCCATGATCGTTCCAAATCTGTTCAATGAAGTTTCCATCATTCCAATCCTGCGTTCAAGTTCTTCACTTGTCTGACCTGCATACTCAAGGTTCAATGCTCACAAACTTTGCTGAAACGAATAAAAATTAGACACTATCGAATTTCAAATTTTCAAACTGAATTTAAACATACAGTGCTTTTTTTGAATCTCCTTAGTGAGAATGAGAATCAGGGGTTCGAATGCACTTGGAAAAACTTACTTCTGTGATCTAGAACAGAACTAGAGTTCCACTTGCGCATAAGATTGCTAGAAGATCTCGAGACTTGCATCTGACTCTCTTCCAGCGAGTAGCTGATAGGGGGTAAGCAAGAAAGCTTCTTCACTGGATTCTCTCTTTCCTGAAAACTTATCCTCTACACAAGCAACATAGACAGTGAAATGATTAAGAAAATGCAAAAAGAATTTCCTCAACTGAAAATAAGTTCTTTTTTATAGTTTTCTTGTGTATTTACTATTTATCAGCGCTGGAAAACTAGGCACTTATCCAAGGACTTAACGTTCCGCAACCTCTTTCGTGAATGAGAACCAAAATTAAAACAGCAAAACTCATTGGTTAGTGTGTATCTTATTTTCAGAAGTTGGAGGACATAGTATAACGTGTACAACTGGTGAGGTGGACAGATGCAAATTTATGCAAAACACTTCAAACAATCAAATCAAACCAAAAACAGGGGAAAACATATGGCTAAAAGGCAACATTTTAGAGCAAGTTCCACATAGTTGTGAGAGCATATTCCATTCAAGAATACAAAACACGCAAGCTTTCCATTTTGATAAGAAAAGAGTATCAGTGACATTTCAGGAATATCTTGTCATTGGAAATTGCAGAAACACGTCTCAATGGTTTTCCATCTTATAGGAAAACTGAAATTTTCATGCTAATCGAACTAATTGTTAGTTGTTACCATTGTTTTTTATTTTTTTTGAACGGCTAGTTGTTATCATTGTTAACATCTTGGTACTGTACTTTCTAAGCACAATTTGAGAAAGCCTTACTTGCCGTGCACGTTGTTTGTTTGTACTAGAAAACTAGAAATGGCCATCCAAGCAACAAGAGAGCAGGTTGAAAACACATGCACATGCACATGCACACACATAATATAGATGATCAACTCCGAGTGACAGTAAGCCTTGACGTCTCTTTCATTCTCACATCTTATTTTATAACAGAATCTTTCATAATCATAAATGTAATGGTCAAATTTAATTTCGAAGTTTATCATATGCTGAAGTTACAAATCCTCGTTTGACTTATTTTTAGACTTCTAGTTGCCATCATGCTATGTTGCTTAGGACAATTTTTTTTTTCCCGGTCAAAAAAAAAAAATTTGTTCTAAGCAACATACCATGATGGCATTTACGCAAAAAACACATACCATGATGGCAGGTTTAGTAATTCTTTGTAATCAACCCAGGTTAAATTGAAGAGTTTCAAACTCCTTTTTTGTTTTTCCTTTTCCCAGATAGACAAGTTAAGGTGACTAGGTTTTGAGTCGCCTTACCAGGAGAATGCTAACCAAGCCGCTGGGGACATGACGAGTTCCAGACTTCTTACCATGAACGAGTAAGTTGCCGAGTAACAAAAGCAACAAATGAGAGCAAACTCGTACCGAGTCATTTATGAGAAATAAAAAATCATTATAGGTACTTCCCAGTAGCAGAAGCAGATGCATATTACTCAGTATCACCAACTCAACACGAAAATTTATGTCAAAGTTGATTTTTTATTTATTTATTTTCAACTCTATTTAAATTCAGATCACAACTCACAAGTCGGTGAATCATCACTACAGATAGATACATAGCTTTCATAAATGCAAATGTACTTTATGTACATATTCACATATTTTTATAAATGCGCACAGACACAAAAACCAGCCGATCCGAGCTTCGTAGTGTTTGATCTAGTAAATGAGCCAGAAACTTGAGCTCGAGCTCGGCTTGTTTGTAAACAAGCCGCTAATTTACTTAACGAGCCTAGACAAACTAGCCAAGCTTTTGTGACCCGAGCCAAGCTTTTGAGTGTCGAGCTCGGCAAAAGAGCCTAAAACTTGAGCTCAAACTCGGCTTGATCACTAAACGAGTAGAGTCGAGCCGAGCCGCAAGCTCCTCGCGAGCTTTCCAGCCATGACACACACATAGATGTACAAAATAACGGCTCGAGATCGAGATCTCGAGAGAGAGATAGAGAGTGACCAAAATAACGGCTCTAAACAAACAAGTGATAGAAGCTCGATTTTTTTTCCATTGCTTATTTAGCACGTTCCAATTCAGATCATAAGATCACTGAATCATGACTAGCTTAAAAACTAGGAGAGAG
Source organism: Rhododendron griersonianum (assembly GCA_018127125.1). Classification (NCBI taxonomy): domain Eukaryota; kingdom Viridiplantae; phylum Streptophyta; class Magnoliopsida; order Ericales; family Ericaceae; genus Rhododendron; species Rhododendron griersonianum. The sequence goes on along the minus strand of CM030788.1, from coordinate 36,657,155 downwards.
AGAGAGAGTTTACCTGATCGTTCGTGACGACCTCATCGAGAGAATTCTGCGAGAGCTGAGAAAACATTCCGCGCTGAGACGAAACTCCCTGCTGCGAAAACGAATGCTGCGACGGCTGCGAACGGAGCTGAGACGCCTGGCTTCTTCCAAACACCGATGACGACCCCGGCCCGGTCGGCCCAATGCTCGATCGCCTTTCCAAATCATCACCGCACCAAAACGGCATACATATGTTAGCTACAACACTCACATGTCACCACACAAAGACAGATATACATACGTGTGTGCGTTCTTATACGTGCACGTGTGTAGATTTCGTGACGGAATTGAACCTCGTGTGAGGAGGAAGAACGGAGATGGAGCTGAGATCGCAGGCTTTGTTGATCTTCAACTTCATTGAAACGAACGGTGACTGGTTGAAACCCTAGAGTGTCGAAAATGCGAATCCAATTGGTCGCTTGGATTTCCGAAATTGTGATGCGGTTTTTGTCTTCGAAGTGTTTGATCGACGCTCTGTTTGAGTTCCTCAAAGAGGCCAGAGCGTTGATGGAGTGAGAGACACTGTGCGAGTGTTCATCGGTTCGCGTGCATTATACTATATCCTACGAGAAATTCTTTGGGTAAATTACAGTTAACCCCCTCTAACTATGCCTCGGTGACACTTAACCCCCTCTAACTATTATTTTTGGCACTTAATCCCCTCTAACTAACTGAAATTCAAACGGTCATAACTTCTTCGTCCGAAATTGAAAATATGCAAATTATATATCGATTTCGAGGTCTTGAAGTCAGCTTTCTAATGACACCAAAATCACATCATGATTCAAAGCACACAGAAAGTTATGATCAAAACGGTCTTTCTGTCTACCAGCCCTTACTCTTTTGATCATAACTTTCTGTGTGCTTTGAATCGTGATGTGATTTTGGTGTCATTAGAAAGCTGACTTCAAGACCTCAAAATCGATATATAATTTGCATATTTTCGATTTCGGACGAAGAAGTTATGACCGTTTGAAATTATGACCGTTTGAATTTTAGTTAGTTAGACGTATAAGTACTTTACATTCGCTTGTGCGAGTGTTCATCGGTTCGCGTGCATTATACTATATCCTACGAGAAATCTTTTAGTGCCGAACACCGTCTCGGTCGTTGAAACGTGTTTTGTATGGCCCAAAAATATGTTTGAGTAATTTTTAAGTGTAAAATTATCAAAATACCCCCTCAAGGTCCAAACAGATCTGGACCATCCAAAATACGTTTGGACGGCTGAGATGCGTGCTCGGCACCACCCGTCTGGTGTCTGCTCCTGAAGAATTTCTCATATACTACTACTATACAAGGGCTTATCAACCTTTTTATCCCCAAAGTATTAGCTTTGTTTGGTTTCTATTTTTGGATATTTTAATTGGAAATTTTTTTAAAAATCACTAAAATTTTCAGAAATTTTATAAAAAAAAATGGGTGACTATTCGCAACCCTTTATTTTCTCCATTAGCCCACTCCATTCATTTACTCCATTTAACCCATTAATTTCCCTTTATTTACTCCATATAACCCATTAATTTCTCCAAATCTTCATATTATACTCCTCTCCTCCCAAAACACCAAATCTCCATAGCCACCACCACCAAAGCTACGAACACCGCCACTCCCTCCCCTCTTCTCTTCAAGGTTACTCTCTCTCTCAAAACGAAACCCACTTGGGAGCCGATCAAGCACTGTTTTTTTTCGACACAGAATTTTCAATTTTTTGAACCAGATTTTCGGCATTTCAGGTCCGAAAAAATGTAATATTTTCGACATTTGAATACCGTAATATTTAAATAATTTTGACAGTTAGTTACCGAAATGTTTATATATTTTCGGCAGTTAATTACCGAAATGTATATATATAGGACTTGTAGAGACCTATATTTCCGTTAATTATTTAAATGTTCATTTATTGTCTAATTAGGAGAAAATATGGTTTATTTGATGAATAATTGGATTGGGGACTAAAGTGGAAGAATAGAAGATTGAGGGAGTAAATGTGTAATTTCTAGATATGGGATTATATAAGGTGTGTGTGTGTGCAATGTAGGAGAGCATTTATCTCCACCTCCTCTCTCTCCCTCACGCTGGTCTCTCTCTCTCCACCGTATATATCTCTCTCTCTTGCTCTCTCTCAAAAACTCACCCAAAAACCTCAAACACCTCAAGAACCCACCCTCATTTCACCTCCTCTATGCAACCCCGAGCTCGTATCGCTTTGGGTGAGGCTCGGGAGGAAGATCTCGGTTGATTTCCAAAGATTCGGAGCTAGGGCTCGTTCTAGTTTCTTGGGTTCCGCTCCTTGAATCGAGGTAGGGATTTCTTTGCTATCTTTATGTGTTAATAGCTTGATTTGGTGTGAAATCCGTGCTTATAGTTGTTGTTGTTGGTATTGTGCTTGAATCCCTGAAATCTGCAGAAAAACCTGATCGAAACTACTCTATATCGATACAGGATTTTAACCATACGATACCATAAGAAAACAGAGACTTTGTAAATTCCTAATTTTCATCTTGTATCGATACAGCCATTTTGCTGTATCGATACCCATGCCTTTTGGACAGTTTCTCCTCCCACTGTTCCTGCTTCGATTACTTTGAATTCCGGACACTTCTAGCACTTCTTGGACATCTCCTAGCCAATCCTAAACATGTTCTTTAACTCCCTATGATTGAATGACCTTACGCTTGTTTTGTTGACCTTCCGTTGGTCACAAAAGTAGTAGTTTACTTGGTTAACATTATATTGGAACGCATCCAAACTGTTGATTGACCGTTGAAAATGTTTATGGTATAGTCGAAGCATTGTTGGCATGTCGTGTGGTGTTTTACTTATGAATGTGGTAGTAAGAGAGTTGTGGATTGTATTGTGGGCGCGAAAGTAACAATAGGGAGTCTCGTTGTAACGATCCTAATTTTTTGCAATAAAATTTAATGTTCAATTATCATTTCTTTTTACTTGATAACCTATTCTAAAAATAAAAAAAAAATAAAAAAACTAAATCCTAGAACTAAGTATATACGTACATACATATGTAAATATATTACACCCCACTATTATTACATGTGGATAAAATACTAGACTAGTTATACATATATATCCATAAGCATTAATTTTTTTTTATAAACATAAGCATTAATTGCATGCATGCATATATTGAGAGAGAGTGCCGAAAAGAGGCAAGGGAGGATGAACTTTTATCCCTTCTCTGACTCACCCTTATCACTTCCTTATCCTTGTGGCAATCTTGGTGGCCAAGAAAAACAATAAATGAGAGAGAGAGAGAGAGAGAGAGAGATAGGAGAGGTGAGGGTGGGAGTTTTGCTATAAATAGTGAACCTACCTCATACATTAGTTCACGTCTCACTTCCCATTCTCCCACCCAGCACATGCAAGAAAAGTTTCCAGAGAGAAAAGAGGGGGTGTTTTGCCGACTGAAATCGTGCCATTGGTGACTCGATTCGACACCGTTAGAATCAACCCACTACCACCTTGAAGCAAGGTAGAAACCTCCCATCTACTTACCCAAGTATATCATCATTAAAATTCTTTTGTTAAGAGTATTGAATCAACCCCACTATTATTACAGAGGGGATAGCCTCCCAGGCTGTCATTGATTAGATTGGTGGTTGTGCTCTGATCGAAAAGGGCAGCTTGGTTTCTCCTGCGGTTTGAGTGGGCTCATTTTGTGGCTCCTCCTTCTGTCCCTCTTTTAGATTATAGCGAGCCTAGGGGATTAGGTTGAGGGTGTAGTCTGGATGGAATGGGTGTGGTGTGCAGGGTACTTGGGAGGGTAGCCTTGTCGGATGCCGACATCTCCAGTTCGAGCCTCTTCTCGGTGCCTGGTCCCTCTGTAGTAGCTGTTCTTTTAGTGGAGGGTGCTTTGCTTGTCACTCTGGGTTCGGTTGGAGTTTTAGTTTCGTGGTTTGCTTATCCCATCTCTGGAACTTTGGTGATTGGTTGTTGGCTGAGGGTGGATTGTTTTCTGGCGAGCCTTTGGGCTTGGTTGAGGGTGTATTAGGCTGGATGGATTAGGTGTGGTGTGCAGGGTGGGGCCCCCTGTCGGATGCTGACATCTCTGGCTTGATTCACTTCTTGGTGCCTTGTTCCTTTGTAGTAGCTGTTCAACCTTCCCTTGATGCCGATTTACTATGCTCTGCTTGTTCTATGTGTTGGTTATCATTCGGTCATTTCTGACCGTGACTTTTGATTTTATTTCCTAGCCTGACGGGATGTGCCAGGCAGTAGTTTGATTTCATATTTTCTCTACTTCTTGTAGCACTTTGTATCATACCCCATTGTACTTCCTTCTCATAGTTGGATAGAGCAATGGGGTATGATGACAAATCACATTGTACCTTGTTATCTACTTTATTCTACCTTACTCTCCATGCGGGTTGTGCATGGTTTATCTCACTTTTTTCACTTTTCTTCTTTTCCTCTTCTTTTCCTCCTGGGGTATGCCCCTTGTAAGCTGTACATTCGGTTAACCTTTTTTAATTTCAAACTAATTTACCCAAAAAAAAATAAAATATACTATTGCTATGAATGCATGAAATTAAAAAAAAATAGAATTAAACTCTCCTGGATACTAGAAATGACATTTTTTTTTATGAATGAAGGAAAAGAGATCCTCATTTGTTAGAAGTACTGATACGTATTTTTTTTAAATTTCAAAAGCATGACTTAGTAATTAACGGTTGGAAATGGGTTAGGATATCTCTACTGGAATTAGATTCCAATTAATTTCGCATAAGAGATTTACAATGGTTAAGTAAAACATGATTATCGATGAAGTGTTAGTAAGGTATTTCTTGATAATGTGCCGTTACGATTTCGATTGATGAATAAGAGAAGCATGAAATTAAGATTTGTTTTATTCACATGATTTGTTGAACGTGCGAAATGATGCATGTGTACGAAACACGAGAAACGAGAAATGAAAGATGAAAAGAAACGAGAAAATGAAATGTGAAAAAGGTTGAGGATTATGTGAGCATGAGAACCGGTAGGTCCATTGAAGATGCTCAGCGGAATCATGACTCGGGTGTGCGTGTGTGAGCATGGGAGCCCGGTAGGTCCTGAAAGAATGGTCAGCGGAACTAGTGCCGTGTGTGTGTTGAGAAATGTGAAATGATTAAAGACTGAGAGCCCGATAGGTCCTAAAAGAGACGGTCAGCGGAATCAGTGCTTTTGGGTGGCAAAATCTGAATTTAGCCTGGGAGCCGATAGGTCCTGAAAGACAGTCAGCGGAACCAGTGCTCGAGGAAATAAGATGGAAAGTGGAATCGATACTTGAAAAATGAGGACACGGATTACGATACGCTGCGATGATGATAAACTCTGATAAGACACTGACACTTTATCTATTGAATTGATTTTTATGAGATGAACTGTTGACTCATGAAATTTATCATTCAAAGTTATATACTATTTTTGTTAGAGTATGGGACATAGAGGTAAGAGTTAGCTACTGAGCTTAATTGCTCATCGAATCTACTTTTTGTGGACCTGGCATCTTATGCCAGATAATAGAGACGGACAGGAAGGGTACTACAGTCTGGAGGAGTTTGGTGCAGAACAGATGGTTGCAGAAGAAGACGGACGCCCTGAGGAGTAGAAATTATCTTAGTACCTTTCTGAAATTTGGAATAATGTAATTTGAATTTATAAGACTATTTGGGTTTGTAATGACTTTAATTATCCTCTTTATTTAAATAAATGACAAACTATGTTTTAAATTTATTTATTTATTGTTCCCAAAAATCGGGGCATTACAACATGGTATCAGAGCCTTAGGTTCAAGCCCTCGGCCTTGGGTAGATTGGGTAGAACACTTTCCGAGAGCGTAAACTTGAATTATTAATCATAATTATTTCCTATGTTACCCTAAAAAAAAATTATATTAATTTCAGTCTAAACCATAAGTATTATTTAGTCGTCATCCGACTTAGACTTCAAGAATATGCAGTGAGAAAACATAGGTTTTTGACTTGTATGTGACATCTTACTTGCTTATGTGAGATTACTTGTATAGTAAATATTAGCAGGATCATAGGTAATCGATTACTTGTACTATAAGTAAAAAAAAAAAGAAGAGGTAGAAATCCTCTCCTAACTTAAGAACTCGATCGGTGTAGATGGTAAACACACGTAACGGGACGGACACCAGCACTAACGGCAACAACGACGCCAATGGTCAAACCAGCTTTCAAAACAACGGTCAAAGCAACGGGCCAAATCCCAATGCGAACGGACAACTAGGGGCACAGGATCTCGCCCAACTTCTTCAAGCTTTCATTGCAGCAACTAACAACGCAAACCGACCACCACCCCAAGCGATCGCACAAGGACCGATGACTCGTGCGCAAGCGATGAATGAGTTTTGCAAGCGCCGACCACCGGCCTTTCATGGGGAACCTGACCCGGCTCTAGCCGAAGCTTGGCTTAAGGAAACCAAGGTGATATTTCATACCCTAGAAATCACTCGAGATGGAGACCGAGTGGCTTTAGCCACATATCAGCTTAAAGGTGAAGCTCGTAATTGGTGGGAATTGATGGGACAACTCACGATGTCACAACTATGACATTTGTTGAGTTCGAGAACATATTCCTGGACAACTATTTTCCCACACCGATGAAACAAGCAAAGGCGCAGGAATTTAATAACCTCCAGCAAGAATCCATGACGGTGACTCAGTATGCCGCCAAGTTCGAAGAGCTGTCCCGCTATGCTCAGAATATCATTCCGACGGAAGATGACAAGGCAAGGAAGTTCGAATGGGGGCTCAATTCAACTCGTACGGCTGTGGTTGGACATGCCTTTCCCACTTATTATGAAGTAGTGAAATGTGCATTGAGGCTAGAAAGGGAAGACATGGACTCTAAGGCAAGATTGAAAAAGACGGTGACCACCTTTGGAGGACCAATTAGAACTGGTCAGAGTAGCAATAACAACAATAATCGAGGACCGTACCCAACTAAGCCATTCAATCAGCAACCCAACAACCAACAGTGGAGGAACATTGGGCCAGTGCAGAATCAGTTTCAGAGGCTACCGCAGGGGACTACTAGGGACATTTCAACTGTGCAGTGCTACAATTGCCAAGCTCTGGGACACTATAGCAGCCAGTGTCCCCAAGCTAGGAGGGAGAGACCAATGGGAGGTGGGAATCAACAGCAATTCTGACCCGTTGGCTTTGGCAATCAGAACCAAGGTGGAATGCAGTCGCAACAAAATGTTAAGCCAATGCAGCAAGCTTGGCCGCCACAGGACAATTGGAAAGGGAAACAATCAATGGGTACTCAGCAGAACATTGGAGGACGCATCTTTGCACTACAGACTGAGGAGGAGAAGGAACAGCAGCAGGATCCCTCTATAATCCAAGGTACGCTACTATTGTTCAGTACCTGCTTTCGAGCCTTATTCGATTCTGGAGCATCACATTCATTCATATCTGTTGTATGTGTATCTGCACTTGGACTAGAAACAGAACCCCTAGGTACGAATATGAATGTAACGTCGCCTTTGGGAGGGAGTATATCTGTTAACTTGATCTGTAAAGATGCGAGATAGAGGTAGCTAACCTGAGATTGACTTGTGACCTGCGAGTGATCGACATGTCAGATTTTGACGTAATCCTAGGAATGGATTGGTTGTCATCCCATCGAGCTGTCATAGATTGCCATCAGAAGATGGTGACGGCTTTTGCTCCTAATGGAACCTGTTTCAAATTTAAGGGGGATAGAGAAAGTCCAGATTCAACCACGCGACGATCGAGGTGGCAGGACCAACTTTTTGGATGGCTGGCTAGCCTTAAGTTGGAAGAAACTGATCGTATGGAATTAGGGTTACCCCACATCGTCTGCGAGTTTGCTGATGTTTTTCCTGAAGAACTACCTGGACTACCGCCGCGTCGAGAATTAGACTTTACTATAGAACTTCAACCTGGAACCGCCCCAATCTCTATGGCCCTGTACCGGATGGCACTTGCAGAATTGAGGGAGCTCAAGACTCAATTGCAAGATCTGCGTGACAAGGGTTTCATTCGACCGAGCACATCACCCTGGGGAGCACCCGCTTTGTTTGTAAAGAAGAAAGAGGGAACACTGCGTCTCTGCATCGATTATAGGCAACTGAATCGTGTCACGATCAAAAATCGTTATCCTTTACCTAGAATCGATGACCTATTTGATCAATTGAGAGGAGCGACCTATTTTTCAAAGATTGATCTACGATCAGGGTACCACCAGCTAAGGATTCGAGACGACGATATCTCCAAGACTGCTTTTAGAACAAGATACGGGCACTACGAGTTTGTGGTGATGCCGTTTGGACTCACTAATGCCCCGGCAGTATTCATGTGTCTCATGAACAAATTTTTCAACCCTACCTAGACAAATTCGTAATAGTGTTCATTGACGACATCTTGATATACTCTGCCTCGAAGAAGGAGCACGAGGAGCATCTCAGGATTGTACTACAGGTACTTAGGGATAACCAACTCTATGCTAAAGCTAGCAAATGTGAGTTTTGGCTGGAAGTGGTTAAGTTCCTAGGACATGTAGTGTCAAAAGAGGGAATTGCGGTAGATGAAAGCAAAGTTGAAGCTGTACTAAATTGGAAGCGACCCACGTCGGTGTTCGAGATCAGAAGCTTCTTGGGACTGGCCGGTTACTATCGAAGATTTATACTGGACTTCTCAACTCTAGCCAAACCAATGACGAAACTGACACAGAAAGGAATCAAGTTTGAGTGGAATGAAGCTTGTGAGAAGTCTTTTCAGGAGTTGAAGGAAAGGCTAACCAGTGCACCTATACTTATCATTCCGGAGAGGAATGTAGGCTATACGGTTTATTGCGATGCCTCCAAGGATGGATTAGGATGTGTTTTGATGCAGAATGGAAAAGTAGTTGTGTATGGGTCACGTCAACTACGACCACATGAGAAGAACTATCCGACACATGATCTAGAACTAGCAGCAGTGGTTTTTGCTCTCAAGTCATGGCGCTATTAACTATACGGGGAGCAATTCGAGGTTTTCACCGACCACAAAAGTCTCAAGTATTTGTTCACTCAGAAAGAGTTGAATATGAGATAGAGGAGATGGATGGAGTACCTGGAGGATTACAAGTTTACCATGTCTTACCACCCCGGCAAGGCAAATGTAGTAGCAGATGCCCTAAGTCGGAAGGAACGGGCGCAAAAAGCCAAAGTAGCTTCAAAAGAATGGGAAATGGTAGAGACGCTGAATGAGTTTAATTTGCAATCATCGTCAGAAAATGGACAAGCCCGTCTATATGCACTTGTTGCCAAGCCTGCATTACATCGAGAAATTTTGCTCGCTCAAAGTTTCGAGCAAGATTGTGAATTTGTACGATCCCAAATAGCCGCAGGAAAAGCACTCATGGGGTGGACCATACATACTGATAACAGCCTTTGATTCAAAGGTTTAATATTTGTACCCAGTATTGGCACTCTTCGGGAAGCAGTACTTCGAGAATTTCACCATTCGAACATTGCTGTGCATCCCGATGGTACGAAGATGTATCATGACCTACGTAGGACGTACTGGTGGGAAGGAATGAAGAAAGACGTGGCGAATTTTGTGTCAACCTGTTTGGTTTGTCAACAAGTTAAGGCTGAACATCAGAAGCCCGGAGGAGACCTGCAACCCTTACCGATTCCGACTTGGAAATGGGAACATATTTCCATGGATTTCGTGACTGGTCTACCTAGGTCGCCGAAGTCAAATACCGCTATCTGGGTAATAGTTGACCGCCTCACTAAGTCTGCACATTTTATACCAGTAAAAATGACGGAGAACATGGAGACCTTAAGTTGGCTCTATATTCAAGAGATTGTCCGATTGCACGGAGTACCCCTGTCCATAGTATCTGACCGGGACTCGAGATTCGTGTCAAATTTTTGGAAAGGATTACAAAAAGCCTTGGGAACAAACATTCGACTCAGCACCGCGTTTCATCCTCAAATGGACGGACAGACGGAGAGGACAATTCAGACACTGGAGGATATGCTAAGGGCCTGTGCACTTGACTTTTCTGGAAATTGGGAACGACACTTGGCCTTGGTTGAGTTCGCTTACAACAACAGCTATCAATCGAGCATTGAAATGGCTCCCTACGAAGCCTTGTACGGACGACCTTGCCGTTCACCTGTCTGCTGGACTAATGTAGGAGAAGCTGGGTTGATTGGACCAGATTTAGTCAGAAATACAACCGAGAAAATCAAAGTCATCCGAGAGAAGCTGATTACTGTTCAGAGTCGTCAGAAGAGTTATTCGGACAAGAGGAACAGACCCTTGTATTTTCAAGTTGGAGACCATGTGTTTCTAAAAATCAGACCGCGTCGAGGAGTGATTCGGTTTGGGATAAAGGGGAAACTATCACCACGATATATTGGACCGTTCGATATTTTGGAGAAGATTGGGAAAGTAGCTTACCGTCTAGCATTACCGCCTCAGCTAGATCGAGTCCATAACGTGTTTCACGTCTCCATGCTTCGCAAATACATGGCCCACCCCACTCACGTTATCAATTGGGAGGACGTCACCCTGAACGAAGACATAACATTCGAGGAGCAACCAGTGGAAATTGAGGATCACAGTGAGAAAAATATCCGAGGGAAGACGATCAAATTGGTGTGGGTCCTATGGAGACATCAAGGGGTAGAAGAATCCACCTGGGAACGAGAAGATACTATGCGAGAAAATTTCCCTCACCTTTTTCAGTCGTAGTGTGTACCTAATTTCGAGGACGAAATTTATTAAGGGGGATAGGTTGTAATGATCCTAATTTTTTGCAATAAAATTTAATGTTCAATTATCATTTCTTTTTACTTGATAACCTATTCTAAAAATAAAATAAAATAAAATAACTAAATCCTAGAACTAAGTATATAGGTACATACATATGTAAATATATTACACCCCACTATTATGACATGTGGATAAAATCCTAGACTAGTTATACATATATATCCATAAGCATTAATTTTTTTTTTATAAACATAAGCATTAATTGCATGCATGCATATATTGAGAGAGAGTGCCGAAAAGAGGCAAGGGAGGATGAACTTTTATCCCTTCTCTGACTCACCCTTATCACTTCCTTATCCTTGTGGCAATCTTGGTGGGCAAGAAAAACAATAAATAAGAGAGAGAGAGAGAGAGAGGAGAGGTGAGGGTGGGAGTTTTGCTATAAATAGTGAACCTACCTCATACATTAGTTCACGCCTCACTTCCCATTCTCCCACCCAGCACATGCAAGCAAAGTTTCCAGAGAGAAAAGAGGGGGTGTTTTGCCGACTGAAATCGTGCCGTTCGTGACTCGATTCGACACCGTTAGAATCAACCCATTACCACCTTGAAGCAAGGTAGAAACCTCCCATCTACTTACCCAAGTATATCATCATTAAAATTCTTTTGTTAGAGTATTGAATTATACTATTGCTATTTTTTTTTGGGGTAAAATTATACTATTATACTATTGCTATGAATGCGTGAAATAAAAAAAAATAGAATTAAACTCTCCTGGATACTAGAAATGACATTTTTTTTTTATGAATGAAGGAAAAGAGATCCTCATTTGTTAGACGTACTGATACGTATTTTTTTAAAATTTCAAAAGCATGACTTAGTAATTAACGGTTGGAAATGGGTTAGGATATCTCTACTGGAATTAGATTCCAATTAATTTCGCATAAGGGATTTACAATGTGTGTGGCCCGTGATCCTTGATCCCCGTTCCTTCGCTGATGGTTCGATGGTTGTGGAGCCTTCTTCTCCTAGTCTGCACAGGGAACGCACGACTAAGACCTGGCCGGGGGTTGTCCCGGCAAGGCCCTCCGGCGAGAGGATGAGTATAGTGCAGAGAGAGGAAGCAGAAAGCTAGAGAGAGTATGTGTGAGTATTGAGTAGCATGTACCTGTTAGGGTTGCAACCCTTCAGTATTTATAGAGTCTCCTTGGCTTGCTCTCCAAGTGCGGGCACATGCTTGGCACGAGCCATGTGACGTCATAGTGACATCAAGGAATAGATCTGGTAACCGTTTTCGGGGCTGAGCCGGCACACCCATGTGCGCCCATGATCACCTTCTGTTATAACTGCCTCTGCACGTGGCGGGACGCGTGGCTCAATAGTTAGCCGTCGTCGGCAGCCAGCTGTGCTCTGCGGGTGGCCGAACACGGATAATGCCGAGCCTGGCTATGCGTCCAATGGGGAAGGTAACGTCGCCGTAGACCTTGCCGACGACAGAGTCCGAGCACGGGCTTATCTTCTGCCGAGCCCGTGGCAAGTCGAGTATCAATGACGGAGTACCGACGGCGCCGTACGCAAGGCCTACGTCTGTCAGTGGAGCTGGTTCGGCTCGCACCACTGAGAACACTTTGTGTTCGGCCTGCTACAATAGCCCCTCAATCTCTGCCGATGCCGAGCGCGTGGCAGGGATTGAAGTCAAGCATTGGCCGAACCTGTCGACTGCCGAACACGGTATTCGCTTTGTCAAAGGTGAGCCTTCGCCGAACATAATCCATCCTCCTCTTTAGGAGCAGCATTTGCCGTTAATCGGAGAGCCTTAGTGTAGGAGTGCCAGATGTCGCTCTATGGATGGGTACGGCTGGTGAGGGGACGGCTGGCAAACTCTGCAGGTTGTCCTATCCGTGGCACGTGTCACGCGTTGAATGGCCAATGGTTCGGCGGTGTAATGATGAGAGGGAGTTTCGAATCCCAAACCCTAGCTCTATAAAAGGAGCGGGGTGAGGAGAGAGAAACGTCTCGATCTCTCTCTCTCTCTCCAGACTTCCATTGCTAGAGCTTCCAACAGCAACCGTTCATCTTCTAGTTTTGGTTCCCAGCGATTCTGCCACCAGATCTCGCCACAAATCCAGGTATGTGATCGATTCTTGTTTCTCTTCACTTTTTTGCAGTTTTCATTCGATTTCCTTTTGCTTTTCTGGGTTTTTGGGGCATTTTTGTTCTGAGTGAACAGTGCGCCCTGGAGATGAACGAACTGTTCATCTCCTTCTTCAACCTATTCTTCTGAGCGTAGATCTTTCATAGTGTTCTGGGCTTGGCCGTCGATGGAGTAGGCCGAGCCCCAGTCTCTGATGTTTGGTAGGCTTAGACCGAACATGATTTAGCCGAGCCTTGAGAACGGCAATGGGGTGGGCCAGTTAGGATACCGAGCGTAGTGAGATCCCTATTTTCTAGCCGACGACGAGGTCTCATGTTTTAATTTTTGCCTTCTGTTAGGTCTGGCTCACCCAATCATCGTCATCTCATCCGACTCTGAGAATTCAGGGGACGATTCTGCAGATCTTGTGATTTGAAAATACGTGGAGAGGCACAGGAGCCGACGCCAAGATTCTTCGATCGACTCGAACATGACGGGTTCCAGTGATTCCAACGCCGAGCGCAACCACGAGTACGACGGCAGGTTCAATACCGAGCCGGAGATATCCTTTACTACCAGTACTGAGTCCGAAGCCGAACACGAGCTTGGGCCCGAGGCTGAGTCTAGGCTTCGTTCCCAGGCCGGAGCCACAACTTCCTCCCGTTCTGCTCCCGCCGAGACTTCTTCCGATTATAGGGAGTTTGCCGACCTTTTTGAGAAGGGGCAGGTTTGTCCCCATGCCCATTACTTCAGTGGGCGTCCCGATGAGTATGAAAACTTCTGCCGAACGTACCACATCCCAGGCGACGTCGTTGTCCACCAGGTAGCTAGCAATAGGATTAGGGATAAGAGGGAAGATCATCCCGAGCATATAACAGTCCCTCTGATGGCCATCTGCGAGGCTGGGCTCCGTTTCCCCCTTCATCCATTTTTGAGGGAATTACTGACCAGGTTCGGCATAGTCCCTCATTATTTTGCCATCAATAGTTACAGGATAGTGATGTCCGTAATTAAGTTGAAAGAGCTACACGATATTGAGTTTACCGTGGCCGACCTCTTTCACACGTATATCATGTCCAGGCACGACGGTACCGAGCGTAGGTACCTGTCAATGCGTGGTGGTAAGGAGCCCCTGATAAATGGGCTTCTTGATACTGATAAGTGGGCTAACCTCTATGTTGAAGTTAGTGGGAATTATGAGTTCGGCAGTCAGTCAGTGCGGCTACACTCTGTGCCGAAGATAAAAGACTTCCGAGGTTTAATTCCGTTTCTTTGATCCGCCGAGTACGATTTACCTTTCCATTGTATTTCTGATATCTTGACAACACAACACTTTTTCATTTTGCAGATCATCGATCAATAACCAAGACACAACAGTCTTTATCCGTTGAGGCTAACGTCGAGACGTTGAAGGCTCAAATTTGCCGTGACGCGCCGACGTTGCTCGACTACACTCCTTCTTACAAGGGGAAGTTGAGGAGGAAGAAGAAAGAGGCGGGGCCGAGCACGAAGGCTAAGAAAGCAGCAGCTAAATAGCAAGGGGTTGGTGACAAGTTTCAAAAGCCGAGCAAGAAGGTGAAGGAACCCAGGCTAAAATTTCCCACTTTCAAGAAGTCAGCCGACTTCTGGTTCCAAAACAGTCAACCAGCCGACTTCCAAGGTATTGATACTCCTCCCATCCGAACTCTGATCCCTGAATTTACCGACGACATGGGCAGAAGGAACGTCGTGAAGATGAACCTCAGAGACGGCGCCGCAGCCCGCCAGAAGGAAGCTGCACTGGCCGAGAATCTTGCAAAGAAGCAGAAGGTCACACACGACTTCTTCCCCACGAGGCCGCCGACGCCACTCCCGAGGGAGAAGGAGCAAACTGAATCATCGGCGGCAGCTGGGTCGAAGGCCATGGAGGTGGCGGCGGGCTCAGGCGGTCGACCGATTGTGCAAGAGTTCGCGCCATCCTTCGCAATGGCCGACGGCAGGATCGTCACTGTTGAAGACAGTGTAAAGGTCGAGCCAGGGTTGGCCGTTACCATGCTTCACGGCCTTGCTCTGCCGAGGGATATGGACAGAGTTCCAGGGGAGCTGCAGCCGAGCATCGCGCATTTGAGCGCCTACCTTGTTCAGGTATTTGACTTGACTTTTGAATTTTCCCTTTTTGAGTTGACTTCTTTCCTCTTTAGCCGAGCTTGATCATCTTACCCTCTTACAGGCTGCGCTGCGAGTGTCCGGCCAGGCCGATCTGTTGGCGGCCGAGAGAACACGATACCGTGATGACGCTAAGGCCGAGCGTGAAAAAATGAAGGCTGCCAAGACTGCACTGAAACTGGCCAAGGCAAGGGTAGCCGAGCTTGAGAAGGAGAGGGACGAGGCACTGGAGAAGGCCAAGAAGTCTGACCGCGAGCTCGGTCAAGTTGTGAGGAGGGAGAAGAGGAAGATGAAGGAGGTGGATGAGAAGGCCTACCGGGCGGGGTATGATCGAGCCGGAGCAGAGTATATGAGAGATGCTCGGTCGATGGTGAATGAGGAGGTCCAGAAGAGGGTTCCTATTGCGTACCGAAAAGGGTACAAGGCTGGGGTGCAGGCTGCTTGTGGGATTATGCAGTTGGAGCCTGATATGAACCTGATGAAGACCATCCCTGCAGCCGTAGTGCCCGAGATCGTGCTGCCGTACACGAAGGAAGAATGTGCCCCACTTCCTCCGGAGGAATTTCCTGAGAGTGAAGATGAGGTTGACGATCTCACTGACACCGATGCCGATGGTGGTGGGGATGGTTCAGGTGGGAGGAAGACGGCCGACGCTGAAAACGCCGAGCAAGGCACCGAGCAGGCTGAGAAGTATGATGAAGTGGTCGTTAATGCCGAGGATGGTGCTGCTCGTGTTGCTGAAGTTGCTGCAGAGGGTGATCCTCCCCAAATTTAGAGTTTCTAGTTTTTTAGAGTTGTTTTTTTTTTTTGAACTTTTTTGAAATTTTTGTTGGACTGGACGACTCCGAACTTGGGAGTTTGCCGTGCCAGATGTAATAGTTAAACGGGGGTCGGCACCGAACGGTTTACTACGCCGTACTTTCCAGCTTTAGGACCTTTGGTAACTCTTTTGTTTGAAACTTGAATGTGTGCACGGCTCTTTTTGCAACGTCTCTGTTTATGCCGAACTTGACTGATTGCCTTCATTCCTTCACAAAATTTGAGGGTCTTGCATGTTTTGAATGTGTTGTTGTCCGTAGCCCCCACTTTGGTTTGGGTTCGGCAGTATAGTTGAGAATCTTGCATGATTGAAATGGTTAAGTATAGATATTTCAGCCGAACCTTGACCAAAGTAGACTAACCATTCTAATAGGTCGCCGAACATGGGAGTATTGGAAGCTAACATGATTCAGCATGTTTTGTTTGTAAGGATGTGAGATGCCCCTTACCAGTGGCTGGGGCTCGGCCAAAGTGTCAGCCTCTGGCCATGGTAAAGGAAAGTTGAGAGTAGCTGATTGATTTGTGGGTTTTTTGCTCGCCAAAATGCGAGTGTGGATTTTCGATGGCCGACCGAAGTGTCTTGCCAATTCGAGCCGAAGCCTAAGTTCCATAAGATATGTGTGTTTTAGGCTCGGCGGACCGTACGTCCATTGATTGCTTCTTAGGGCGGCTATAGTGGCCGAAGCAAAAAGGCTTTTTGAGGAGCCGTTTGTGGGTGTGGCCGAAGTCAACGTTTGTGTTCGGTGTCGTAGCCGAAGGACGAATGATGCTTGAAATGCTTTTGAGAACTTTTAAACCAAAAAGCTTGTCGTTTCATTGATAGTTTTCAAAGTACAGGAAAAATAGAAAAAATAGTAACAGTGGGTCGAGGCCCTTCTTTGAAACGTAAAAGAATAACATAAAAGATTAAGGCCGAAGCCAAAGAAAACTGAAACTCTTTTGCAAGAAGTGTTGGCCGAAGGAAGTGTTCATCCTGATGTGTTGTGGAAGAAGCGTCACATGTATGCCCTCCTTAGGTTCTGTGCATTCCATGGGTTGGTGAGCACCTTTCCTTTCATGTCTTCGAGGGTGTAAGCCCCTTCACCAGCAACTTTGACGATGCGGAAAGGCCCTTCCCAGTTAGGCATGAATTTTTTCTTCTTGCTTGCCTGTACGACCTTTCGCCAAACCAAATCGTCAGGCTTGAACTTCTTGATTCGAACACTCCTGTTGTATCCTTTGGCAACTTGCTGTTGATATTCGGCAAGCTTTAGCCGAGTGTCATCGCATTTTTCTTCAGCCAGAATTAGCTCTTGCTCCACGGCTTCATCATTTGTCTGTGGGTTGAAGGTTTCTGTTCGGAGGGTTGGGAACCTTGACTCCAGTGGGATGACGGCCTCCATGCCGAATGCCATTGAGAAGGGAGTTTGGCCCGTGGAGCGACGTGGTGTGGAGCGGTAAGCCAACAAAACTCTGGGGAGTTCTTCTGCCCATTTTCCTCTCTTAGAGTTCAATCTGCGTTTTATCCCTGCACAGACTGTCTTGTTCGAGGCCTCGGCTTGTCCATTTCCTTGAGGGTAGGCCAGGGTTGAGTTGAAGAAACGTATGCTGAACTCCTCGCAGAGACTTGTGAGGCCGTCTCCGACGAATTGGGTGCCGTTGTCGGAGACTATGACATAAGGTACGCCGAACCTTGTTACAATGTTCCTCCATACGAATCGTCGGACGTCTGCTTCTGTGATGGTGACGAGGGCTTCGACTTCTACCCACTTTAAGAAATAATCCGTTGCAGTGATCAAGAATTTGAAGCCTCCGAGTGCTGTCGGGAGTTTCTCGATGATGTCGAGCCCCCATTGTGCGAATGGCCAGGGACTTGTGATGGGGGAGAGATTTTGAGCCGGCTGTTTGGGAATTGGGGAAAATAGTTGGCAGGGACGGCATTTCCGAACGATCTCTTCACAGTCTTTTTTCATGTTTTTCCAAAAGTATCCTTGACTCATCGCGCGTTGGCACAACGAACGTCCACCTGAGTGACAGCCACAGCTTCCGGAGTGAAGTTCGTTGAGGATCTTGAGAACTTGGTTTGGATGGACGACGAGAAGATAGGGCCCGGAGATGGACTTTCTGTAGAGTTGACCGCTTTCAGAGAGCCAATAGTACGCGGCCTTGTTCCTGATTCGATAGGCTTCCTTTTTGTCGTCGGGTAGGGTGTCATTTCTGAGGAAAGCGACGATCTCATCCATCCAGCTTGGGCCAAGTTCAATGTTGAGCACCTCTGGAATTGTTTCAAAACTTGGGTGGTCAATGCTGCCAAAGTTTATAGTTCTGAACTCAGAGGCTTTCGAAGCCGATGCGAGGCCAGCAAGTGCGTGTGCGTGTGCGTTGTGCTCGCGGTTGATCTACACGATGTTGAAATTTTTGAAGCGAGTGATGAGTTCTGCTGCCGTTGCCTGGTACTTTATCATCCTTGGGTCCCGAGCTTCGTAGTCTCCCAGCACCTGATTGACTATAAGTTGAGAGTCGCAAAACATGGCCAAGTCGTCAACTTTCATTGCGATTGCCGAGCGTAAGCCAGCAAGCAGTGCTTCATATTCGGCCTCATTATTCGTGGCAAGAAAATCGATGCTGATAGCACTCTCGTGAAGAGTTCCGCAAGGTGATACCAAAACGACCCCAGCTCCTGCACCGTTGTTGTTGGAGGCACCGTCAACTTGCAACCGCCAAGTGTCTCCTTGAAAGAGGAGCCACGGTTTCCCTTTTGGTTCATGTTCGGCCGAGGGCTGAGTAGGGAGTGTTTAGAATCTCAGAGTCTTCTGGCGTTAGCTCGGCAATGAAGTCGGCGAGGACTTGCCCCTTGATTGCCGTCCTTGGCTCGAAGCGGATGTCAAAATTTGCCAATTCGACCGCCCATTTGGATACACGGTTTGAGAGATCGGCTTTCCGAAAAAGAGCTTTGAGGGGGTATTCGATTAAGACTATGATTGTATGTGCCTGAAAGTATGGCAGAAGCTTTCTCGCCGCCGATACGAGTGCGAGTGCCAACTTCTCCAGTGGAAGATATCGTGTTTGGGCAGGAAGCAGCGTCTTGCTTGTGAAATAAATCGTCATGTCGTCGGCTCCTTCACGGCGAACGAGGGCGGAGTTGATGGTGTGAGGTGAGACGGCTAGGTAAAGGTAAAGAGTTTCAAACTCCTTGGGTTTTACCATTAGGGGTGACGTACTAAGATAGTCTTTGAGCTCGACCAATGCTTTGTCGCAGTTCGGCGTCCATTCGAAGCTTCGTCGGCTTTTCCCTTTAAGGGCGTGAAAAAAGGAGTGGCATTTGTCAAACGACTTGCTGATGAAGCGGTTGAGGGCTGCCGCCATCCCTGTGAGTTTTTGTACCTCTCTGATTGTTCGTGGTGGCCGTAGGTCTGCCACCGCCTTGATTTGATTGGGGTCGGCCTCGATGCCGCGTCGTGTGACCAAGTGGCCGAGGAATTTTCCAGCACTAACGCCGAACGCACATTTCTCCGGATTTAGACGGAGTTTGTGGAATTTGAGGATCTCGAAGACCTCGGCCAGTTCCTTCAGATGATTGTGCTCCTTCTGACTCTTGATGACAAGGTCGTCGATGTAAGCTTCTAGGATGTTGCCGATCTGTGCATAGAGCATTTTGAAGATTGCTCTGTTGAATGTAGCACCTGAGTTTTTAAGGCCGAATGGCATGACTCTATAGCAAAAAATACCATGTGGAGTGATGAATGCTGTTTTCTCCATGTCGTCCGGGTCCATGGCTATCTGGTGATAGCCACGGTAGGCATCCAAGAAACTCAACCAAGCATGGCCTGCTGTTGCGTCGACTAGCTGGTCGATCTTCGGTAACGGGAACCAGTCCTTTGGACAGGCGTCATTGAGGTTCGTGTAGTCGACGCAAACTCTCCATTTCCCATTCTTTTTCTTTACAACCATAGTGTTCGAGAGCCAGGTTGGGTACTGCAGCTCTTGTATTGCGTTGGTGTCTAGAAGTCGGTTGACCTCTTCGATGACGGCGTCGG
The DNA here is from genome assembly GCA_018127125.1 of Rhododendron griersonianum. Classification (NCBI taxonomy): domain Eukaryota; kingdom Viridiplantae; phylum Streptophyta; class Magnoliopsida; order Ericales; family Ericaceae; genus Rhododendron; species Rhododendron griersonianum. Next base: position 36,637,233 of record CM030788.1, on the reverse strand, counting down.
CGTGCTCAGGTGCCGAACGTCGAGCTCTTTGTACCACCGGTTTGGAGTCCTTTTTTATGTTGAGGGAGTGGCAAATGAAGTTGGGATCCACCCCTGGCATCTCCTCTGGGGTCCAAGCAAAGACTTCCAGATTGTCTTTGAGGAACTAGAACATCTCTTCTCGCTCGGCGTCGGTTAGTGAAGAGCCAAGTAAGAAAAAGCGTGATCCGTCCTCGTTGATGGGCATTTTCACCAGGTCTTCCTCTGCTTTGTCCTCGGCCTTTTGGCCGACGTCTTCAATTACGGCCATGTCTGGGACTTCAACCCATTGCACTTGTTTTGCTTTGGAAGAACTGTGTACGGCGGAGACGTAGCATTTTTTGGACGCGATTTGGTCACCTCGTAAATCTTCTTGTCTTCCTGTGGCGCTGATGAAGCGGACGACCTGGTGGTACGTTGAAGCAATAGCTTGCATTCCATGGAGCCAAGTTCGGCCAAGGATGGCGTTGTATGGGCTTGGCGCGTTGACGACAATGAATTCGACGGTTAGAGTCTTTGAGCCGACGATGACCGGGAGGAAGATTCGGCCGAGCGGCCATACAGGAGCTCTGTTGAAGCCAATGAGGGGTACTTCGGTGGGCTGTAAAGCCGACTCTGGTAGGTCCAACTTCTTGAAGAGGTCGTAGTACATAACCTCAGCTGAACTCCCTTGATCAATGAGGACGTGCTTGACGTCATGAACACCGATCTAGACGGTGACGACGAGTGCATCCGAATGCGGAGTCTGAACGTGTTCAAGGTCACGCTCGGTAAAGCTTATCGTCCATTTGGGCACTTCTTGTGGTCGTGACCGACCAAGAGAATCTCTTTTGAGGTTGAGGCGTGATCGATGTCGGCTTTGAGGGTGGTTTCGAATGCCTTTGTTACTGGACCGTGGATGACGTGGATCAGCGGTCGTTGTTCGTTGGGGTTGGGATTTGTCTGCCGGGCGGGCGTCTTTGATCGATCAATGTATTGATCGAGGTGACCTTGAGCTGCAAGCTTTTTGAGGAGGGCTTTGTATGGTGTGCAGGCAGTCGTGTAGTGGCCGAGCTCGTTGTGGTAAGAGCATTTTTTCCTTGGGTTTTGATCTGGTTGGCCTGTGTCGGTTCCAAGCTTGCCCGTCGGCCACTCGAACCAAGGTTGCCTCATGATCTCCTTCAAAAAGGACCAAATTGGTTCCTTGAAGTGTGTGGTTTCGGCCACGTAGTCATGCTCCTTCGGCGGGCGTTTCTTTCCCTCCTTGATGTTGTGGACCTGCTTATTGGATTGCGGTTGCTGGGTGATTACTGGTGCCGGCAGTTGAGGAGTGGTCGAGGTGAAGGACGATGTCAAGCTCGGGATTCCCTGAGCCACCCTGTCCGCATAGAACTCCTCAAGAGCGCAGAATCTCTCTACTACGCGCATTAATTCTCCCATGCCGTGGGGTGGGCGGATGGCGAGTTCATCTAAGATTTTGCTGCCGGATTCCAGCCCGTTTTTGAAAGTGCGTGCGGCCCAATATTCATCAATTCCTGGAATCTCGTTGAACAGCTGCCAGTAGCGCTCGGCATACGGTCTGAGAGTTTCGGACGGCAATTTCCTTAACTGAGATAGAGACTCAGGCTCTTTGGCTGTTTTGTTGCTCGTGATGAACCGTGTGTTGAAGGCGCGTTCAAGGTCGGCTAGGTTCCTTATGGATCCAGCGGGCAATTTGTTGAACCACTGGAGTCCTAAGGAGCCTAGGCTGGACGGGAATGCCTTACATTTAATTTCATCCTTTAGTGTGCAGAGCTCAATGGTTTGCCTGAAGTGGATGAGGTGAGTGTAAGCCTCGCATGTCGCCGGATCGAACTTCGTGAATTTGGGTAGATGAAAGGTGGACTCCGGCGGCGTGTTGATGATGTGGGAGGTGAAGGGAGAGACGCCGAGGTCTTTCAGTTGTCTTTCAAATCCCGGGCGCGGTAGTTTGCCATGCTCGTCCGTCCTTGATCTCTTGGAATCCCTTTTCTTGTTCTCCTTTGCTGATGTCTTCTCGGCTTCCCTTCACCAAAGCTTTTCTCGCAGGTCCGTCGCTGTTCGGCGTGGGCCGTCGATGGTTTTGTCTTTGTTACGACGGGTTTTGTTGTCTTCCTTCGCACCCTCGGTGCGTACGCCTTTACCATTTTGCCGAGCACGGTGCCTGTCGTCTAGATTCTCTGGCGGGATGTCACCTAGACGTTCAGAGACATGGGGTCTGGTCCGTGCGGAGTCTCGGCTGTGGTGCGAAACCGTTGTGCGAGAGAACTCAGCACGACCAGTTGAGTATGTACTTGTGAATGACTCGGTGTCCCGCGTCCTGGTTCACTCGTGATGGCTTCTGGAACGGTGAGTTCCAGATGCGTTGGGTTGTTTGTAGAGGATGATTTCTCTGGCGTCGCCTGGTGCTGGGGTGAAGCCTATGCGGTCTTTCACGGATCTGCGTTGGCCTCCCTCGTTCTGACGCCCTTGTGGTGGTGGTGGTGGAGGTGGAGGTGGCGTTTGCCCTGCTCGACCCTTGCCTCCGCCAGATCTTGATGCAGCAGGGGTAGTGTCTTGTTGCATATGTTGCTTCATTTGGGCCACCTCCGCCCTTAGCGCGGCTAACTCGTTGTCGCGTTCGTCGTCGCGACGCTGCAGTAGATGGATGTAGGCCGCCGTTACATCGTCCAAAACTGGTGAGAGCCCGGAGCCAGGGGCGAGGGAGATGGACATGTGCCTTTCGAGGGGTGGTGTGGAGATGACGTTTCCACTAGCGTCTTTGGCCCCTGAAGCGGCTGCGTCTGCTAGATCTCTGCCCATGGTAGGTGATTTGGTTGTTGTTTTACGAAGGAGTGAGGGGGTTTGGAGGATGAGAGAGCCGTTTGAATCAGAAGCGTTTCACGTCGGGTTCACCAATTGTGTGGCCCGTGATCCTTGATCCCCGTTCCTTCGCTGATGGTTCGATGGTTGTGGAGCCTTCTTCTCCTAGCCTGCACAGGGAACGCACGACTAAGACCTGGCCGGGGGTTGTCCCGGCAAGGCCCTCCGGCGAGAGGATGAGTATAGTGCAGAGAGTGGAAGCAGAAAGCTAGAGAGAGTATGTGTGAGTATTGAGTAGCATGTACCTGTTAGGGTTGCAACCCTTCAGTATTTATAGAGTCTCCTTGGCTTGCTCTCCAAGTGCGGTGCTTGGCACGAGCCATGTGACGTCATAGTGACATCAAGGAATAGATTTGGTAACCGTTTTCGGGGATGAGCTGGCACACCCATGTGCGCCCATGATCACCTTCTGTTATAACCGCCTTTGCACGTGGCGGGACGCGTGGCTCAATAGTTAGCCATCGTCGGCAGCCAGCTGTGCTCTGCGGGTGGCCGAACACGGATAATGTCGAGCCTGGCTATGCATCCAATGGGGAAGGTAACGTCGCCGTAGACCTTGCTGACGACAGAGTCCGAGCACGGGCTTATCTTCTGCCGAGCCCGTGGCAAGTCGAGTATCAATGACGGAGTACCGACGGCACCGTACGCAAGGCCTACGTCTGTCAGTGGAGCGGGTTCGGCTCGCACCACTGAGAACACTTTGTGTTCGGCCTGCTACACAATGGTTAAGTAAAACATGATTATCGATGAAGTGTTAGTAAGGTATTTCTTGATAATGTGCCGTTACGATTTCGATTGACGAATAAGGGAAGCATGAAATTAAGATTTATTTTATTCACATGATTTGTTGAATGCGCGAAATGATGCATGTGTACGAAACACGAGAAACGAGAAATGAAAGATGAAAAGAAACGAGAAAATGAAATGTGAAAAAGGTTGAGGATTATGTGAGCATGAGAACCGGTAGGTCCATTGAAGATGCTCAGCGGAATCATGACTCGGGTGTGCGTGTGTGAGCATGGGAGCCCGGTAGGTCCTGAAAGAATGGTCGGCGGAACCATGACTCGGGTATGCGTGTGTGGCCTAGGAGCCCGGTAGGTCCTGAAAGAATGGTCAGCGGAACTAGTGCCGTGTGTGTGTTGAGAAATGTGAAATGATTAAAGACTAAGAGCCCGGTAGGTCCTGAAAGAGACGGTCAGCAGAATCAGTGCTTTTGGTTGGCAAAATCTGAATTCAGTCTGGGAGCCGATAGGTCCTGAAAGACGGTCAGCGGAACCAGTGCTCGAGGAAATAAGATGGAAAGTGGAATCGATACTTGAAAAATGAGGACACGGATTACGATACGCTGCGATGATGATAAACTCTGACAAGACACTGACACTTTATCTATTGAATTGATTTTTATGTGATGAACTGTTGACTCATGAAATTTATCATTCAAAGTTATATACTATTTTTGTTAGAGTATGGGACATAGGGGTATGAGTTAGCTACTGAGCTTAATTGCTCATCGGATCTACTTTTTGTGGACCTGGCATCTTATGCCAGATAATAAAGACGGACAGGAAGGGTACTACAGTCTGGAGGAGTTTGGTGCAGAATAGATGGTTGCAGAAGAAGACGGACGCCCTGAGGAGTAGAAATTATCTTAGTACCTTTCTGAAATTTGGAATAATATAATTTGAATTTATAAGACTATTTGGGTTTGTAATGACTTACTTATCCTCTTTATTTAAATAAATGACAAACTATGTTTTAAAATTTATTTATTTATTGTTCCCAAAAATTGAGGCGTTACACTCGTAACGCAAGGGGTGGAAATACGGAGACTCTAGTGGACCTCGTAACGCAAGGGGTGGTAATACGATGGTCCTAGTGGTCGGGGTTCACCGTAGCGCAAGGGGTGGTAATACGGTAACTCTTGAGACGTTGCACTGTAACGCAAGGGGTGGAAATACAGTTTGTGGACGTTTGTGTTGATGAGTGGTGTCGGGGTTGTCAGAGGGTTGTGTCTTTTGGGCTTGATAACATGTTGTGTTCGTGATATGTCTTAGAGTGGTCACACTGAACCTTGCCATATTCTCTTGTAGATTGTTAGTCATCGATTGAACTGCATCTTCTTGTCAACTTCCTTTGCACCCATCATCTTATTTGCACATAAGTTTGGTAAAGATTTTCCTACTGGGCTCGCATAGCTCAACCTAATCTTTCTTTTCAGGTTTAAGCGCTGGATAGTGACTTGCATGAACTGTGTGCTTGGGAGTGAAAAGGACTTTTGGAAGCTATCTAAATTTTAGTTACATAGTCATCTTTTGTTATAGACTTTCTTTGATAAAGATGAGTTTGTAACTTAATGGTTTGTCCGTACAGTCATTTGAGAACTATTTGGGGCCGTGTGCCAAATTGTATATTCTTTTGACTTGGGAACTGTTTGGGGTATTAATTTTTTTTTTTTTGGGTAATTTAGCTTGAAATTAAAAAAAGGTTAAGCGAATGTACAGCCTACAAGGGGCATACCCCAGGTTTGGGGTATTAATTACACTATGCGAAGGTCTTTTATTGAGAAAGCTTTATTTGATTATGCTAAAAATCTAGGTCGTGACAAATTGGTATCAGAGCGTCTAGGTTTAGAACACCTAGAGACTGTGGGGAGACTTTTAGTTTCATAGGTTCAAAATGTCATGCAATTTTCATAACATGCGTGTGCTTGTGTGCATTGATATTACTTGACTTACGTGGCATAGCATTTCAATACAGTAGAGTGGTGTAGAGTTGTTTTTGACCCGTGTTGGGATAGTTGGAGGTTTTGACCTCATTAAATGATGTTGTGATTGATGAACCTTCTCTTTCTTATAATTGTAGTAAGATGCCTCCGAGGACGCGTGTTAGACGAGGTGGGGTTGGAAACCGGGGTGGCCGAGGCCGTGGGGTGCCTCCCGAGGATGAGGTTAGTCAGCATGGGGAGAATCCAGGTGGGAATCCGGGGGCTGGGGCCGGTCGAGGTACATGTGTGCCTCCAAATCAAACTCAATTTACTAGGGATCTAGTTGCGGCACTCACAGCTGTAAATCTTTTGAACCAAGCTCCGAGAGAGAATGCCGAGGATAGAGCCATGATAGCAATGCGGGAGTTTAGCCGTAGGAATCCTCCGACGTTTGATGGAACCAATAGTGACCCTTTGGTAGCCGACCATTGGTTAACCCAAATCCATAAGCTCTTTAGAGCTCTTAACATCACCGAAGACCATATCAGAGTGGGAATTGTGGCAGTTCAGTTGGTCGGAGAAGCCGGTGAATGGTGGGAAGCGGTCTTGGAATCAAGAAAGGATGCAAGGAGGGCGGCGAGGACCGCGGCTCAAGTAAATGAGCCAGACGTTGAGAATTTGACTTGGGCGGAATTTGAGATGCTCTTCGAGGAGCAATATTTTCCAGAAACGAGTCGTGACCAGTTGAGAAATGAGTTTGAGAAGCTAGAGCAAGGGGATATCATTGTTTCGGAGTATGCGGTAAAGTTTCAATCCTTGTCCCGTTTTGCGCCGGAGATGGTGGCAACCGAAGAAAGGAAGTGTAGGCGATTCGAAAGGGGTTTGAGTGATACCGTGAAGAAGTTTGTTGTGGCACAACGAAAGGGAAAGTTCTCCGAATTTGTGGAGTGTTCTAGGAGCATCGAGACACCAAGAGAAGCACCCAAAAATCCTAAGGCTTGGGAACCGAGACAACTAATGGGAGGTATGAGTTCATCGTCGGGAAGTTTCGGTAGTCAAGGGAGGAATAGACAACGGGATCAAATGTCGACTTCTAAAGGTCCGTCAAACTTTAGACCTCCACCTTCTTCTTCATTTGGAACGCGAGGAGTTTCCAATAGACCTTCGATCGTTTGCCATGAGTGTGGTCAAGCGGGGCACGTCTGTGCTCAGTGTCCGCGGCTCTTGGGGACTTGTTTCACTTGCGGGAAGTCCGGTCACTTTGCTAGGAATTGTCCGCGTGGGGATGGGGCTCGCAGTGAGTCAGGGTCAGTGCAGCAGCCAAGGGGTGGACAGGGTTCTGCTCGGCAGTCGTTTCGGGGTGCTCAGAGGCAGCAGCAGCCTCACTTCCGTCAGACTACTTCAGTTCAGGGGTCTCAGGTTGAGAGAGGAGCTAGTTCATCTACGCCTACCCAGGGTTCCGGTCATCGGGGTGGACACGTCCAGAGTCAGACTACTCAGGGGAGGGCCTTTGCTATTACTTCAGCCATTCCGCCTCCACCACCTCCTGTTACCTCTTAAGCCCCGGAGACTTCGGTAGTGAGGGGTACATTTCTTCTGTTCAATTCTTTTGCTAGAGTACTATTTGATTATGGAGCTTCTCATTCATTCATTGCTGCATCTTTTGCTTGTGCTTTGGAGTTGGAGATCGAGAGTATTAGTCCTCCGTTGTATGTTGACACACCTATAGGAGGTAGATCGCCCTTAGATCGTATTTGCCGGGATTGTGAACTTATTATACGAGACCATCGTTTTACTTTTGATTTCATCGTGCTGAACATGTCAGGGTTAGACCTTATTTTGGGAATGGATTGGTTGTCTATGTTTCACGCCACCATAGATTGTTTCAAGCGTAAGGTCCGTATTTGTCCGCCTGGGGGTGCTTGTTTTGAATTCTTCGGGGAGCGTCGGGAACCGATGGAACCGTATCTGTGTGAGTCCCGAGAACATGAATCGATGTATGCTTTGCTAGCGAGCTTGACCTTAGATGAGGATGAGTCCACGCGTGGGGAGTTACCTCCCGTTGTTTGTGATTTTCCGGACGTGTTTCCGAAGGAGTTACCCGGTTTACCACCTGAGAGAGAAATCGAATTTCACCATTGAGTTACTTCCTGGTACCGCACCTATTTCCGTACCTCCTTACCGCTTTGCACCCGCCGAGTTGAGAGAATTGAAGACCCAGTTGCAAGAATTGGAGAGTTTGGGATTTATTCGCCCGAGTACTTCACCGTGAGGAGCACCGGCTCTGTTTGCTCAAAAGAAGGACGGGTCGCTTCACCTATGTATTGATTACCGTAAGTTGAACCGCGTCACTATTAAGAACAAGTACCCAATGCCTAGAATCGACGACTTGTTTGACCAACTTCGAGGCGCCACTTGTTTCTCTAAGATCGATTTGAGGTCCGGTTACCACCAGTTGAGAGTTCGGAGGGAAGACATTCCTAAAACCGCATTTCGTACCTGTTATGGCCATTACGAGTTTGTTGTTATGCCCTTTGGATTAACGAATGCACCGGCAACCTTTATGGACTTGATGAATCGTATTTTTCGTGCCTACCTCGACCGTTTCGTAGTTGTCTTCGTGGACGATATCCTTATCTACTCGCCTTCGGAGGAAGAACACCAATCTCATCTATCCATCGTTCTTGAACTTCTGAGAGAACACCGTTTGTATGCCAAGCTTAGCAAATGCGAGTTTTGGTTGTCCGAAGTTAAGTTCTTGGGTCACGTTGTGTCGAAAGATGGGGTATCCGTTGACCCGGGGAAGATAGAGTCCGTGATGAATTGGCAGCGACCGAAGAATGTACTCGAGATTCGTAGTTTTTTGGGCTTGGCCGGGTACTATCGTCGCTTCGTACTTGATTTTTCTCGCCTAACGGCTCCGTTGACCAAATTGACTCGCAAGGGAACTCGTTTCGCTTGGAATGACGCATGTGAGAAGGCCTTTCAAGAATTGAAGAAAAGATTGACTACAGCGCCGAACACTTCTTTTAGTTGTACTTCTAGATGCCTTGGGCATAGTTTTGTTGCTATCAATTGGCTGTGTTTCCTTTCCCTCTTCTAGATGGATTGGAAACATAGCTTCTCATCAATGCCTTGTAGCCATTTGGCGTTACCAATTTTCTTTATCTTTTTTGTTTTCTTTTCTTCTTTTCCACCTGGGGTATGCCCATTGTAGGCTGTATATCCGGTTACCTTTTTTTCTATTTCATGCTATTTTACCCAAAAAAAAATTGACTACCGCGCCGGTTTTGGTTATACCCGAACGGGGAGTTGGTTATTCCGTGTATTGTGACGCGTCGAAAGAGGGTTTGGGGTGCGTTTTGATGCAATTGGGACGTGTTGTAGCATATGGATCGCGGCAATTGAAAACTCATGAGCGAAACTACCCTACTCAGGACTTAGAACTTGCGGCCGTCGTGTTTGCTTTGAAGAGTTGGCGCCATTACCTATACGGTGAGAGGTTCGAAGTCTTTTCTGACCATAAGAGCCTAAAGTACTTATTCTCTCAAAAGGAGCTTAACTTGCGACAACGCCGTTGGATGGAACACCTAGAGGATTACGATTTCGAGTTGCAATATCATCCGGGTAAGGCGAATGTGGTAGCAAACGCATTGAGTAGAAAATCGACACAACTTGCAAATTTGGCCATCCACGAGTGGAAAACGATGAATGATTTAGGCTCGTATGCGTTGCATTTTGAGGAAGTATGGGAAGGAGTCACTTTGTGTAACTTGACCGTTCAATCGACTTTGTCGACTCAAGTGATTGAGGCTCAACAGCAAGACGAGGAAGCGGGAGAGTTCCGTACTAAGTTCCTTAGTGGGAATGCTCGAGAGGGGTGGATGATTCACGCCGATCAAGGTTTGCGATACCAAGGAAAGTTGTTCGTACCCATTTCGTGTCGGGAGGAAATCTTGAGAGAATTTCATCACTCACCCTTAGCCGTGCATCCGGGAGGAATGAAAATGTATCATGACTTGCGTAGACAGTTTTGGTGGCCGGGAATGAAGAGAGATGTCGTTATCTTTGTATCCAAGTGCCTTACATGCCAACAAGTCAAAGCCGAGCTTCAACGACCCGCCGAAGAGTTACAGCCGTTGCCAATGGCCGAATGGAAGTGGGAGAATGTGACAATGGATTTTGTTACCGGTTTACCAAGATCACCGAGGGGACACGATGCTATTTGGGTGATAGTCGATCGATTGACCAAGTCCGCACATTTCTTACCGATTCAGGTTACGGATTCGATTGATACGCTTAGCCGTTTATATATTCGTGAGATTATCCGCCTTCATGGAATACCTGTCTCTATTGTATCGGATCGAGATCCAAGGTTTATCGCGCGATTTTGGCAGAGTCTGCAGGCCGCTCTTGGTACTAATCTCTTGTTTAGCACCGCGTATCATCCTCAAACGGATGGGCAATTCGAGAGAACGATCCAAATTCTAGAAGATATGCTTCGGGCTTGCATTATGGACTTTCGGGGTAATTGAGAGGATCATCTACCGTTAGTCGAATTCGCGTACAACAATAGTTACCAATCTAGTATCGAGATGGCACCGTATGAAGCTTTGTATGGGAGACCGTGTCGATCACCCGTTTGTTGGACCGACCGAGTTGGGCGAGGCTACATTAGTTGGGCCGGAATTGGTTCAAGAGACTTCCGAAAGCATGAGAGCGATTCGTCAACGTCTTCTAGAAGCCCAAAAGAGAACCACCGAACAAGTCAAGACGATTCGCCAACGATTGCTAACTGCTCAAAGTAGGCAAAAGAGTTATGCCGATCGCCGTCGCCAACCTTTATCATTTGAAGTGGGGGATCACGTGTTCCTAAAGGTGTCGCCGCGTCCGGGACTATCTCGTTTTGGACAAAGAGGCAAGCTTTCACCGCGTTTTATCGGGCCATTTGACATTATCGAAAAGATTAGGGAAGTCGCGTATCGATTGGCTTTACCGCCGAGATTATCGGGCGTTCATGATGTATTCCACGTATCGATGTTGCGGAAGTATGAGCCGGATCCGTCACACGTTCTTGAGTGGTCCGAACTTGAGTTAGAAGCCAACGCGTCTTATGAGGAGGAGCCGATATGTATCCTAGATTCGCGCGAGCAAGTTTTGAGGGGTAAAACCATTCCATTGGTGCGAGTCTTATGGAGTCATCTCGGGAAGGAAGAGTCGACGTGGGAAAGGGAAGACGAAGTGAGGGAGAAGTATCCGCTTTTGTTTCCAAATTAACCAATGTGAGTTTTAAGTTTAAACCTTATGATTGTTAGCTTATTGTTGGTGATACGTGTTGTTACATGAGCATGATAATTTGATGCATGATCTTAAATGACTTGAGTTGAAAATTTCGGGATGAAATTTCTTTAAGGAGGATAGACTGTAGAGACCTGTATTTCCGTTAATTATTTAAATGTTCATTTATTGTCTAATTAGGAGAAAATGTGGTTTATTTGATGAATAATTGGATTAGGGACTAAAGTGGAAGAATAGAAGATTGAGGGAGTAAATGTGTAATTTCTAGATATGGGACTATATAAGGTGTGTGTGTGCAATGTAGGAGAGCATTTATCTCCACCTCCTCTCTCTCCCTCACGTCGGTCTCTCTCTCTCTCCACCGTTTATATCTATCTCTCTTGCTCTCTCTTAAAAACTCACCCAAAAACCTCAAACACCTCAAGAACCCACCATCATTTCACCTCCTCTACGCAACCCCGAGCTCGTATCGCTTTGGGTGAGGCTCGGGAGTAAGATCTCAGTTGATTTCCAAAGATTCGGAGCTAGGGCTCGTTCTAGTTTCTTGGGTTCCGCTCCTTGAATCGAGGTAGGGATTTCTTTGCTATTCTTATGTGTTAATAGCTTGATTTGGTGTGAAATCTGTGCTTATAGTTGTTGTTGTTGTTGTTGTTGTGCTTGAATCCCTGAAATCTGCAGAAAAACCTGATCGAAACTACTCTGTATCGTTACGGGGTTTTAACCGTATCGATACCATAAGAAAACAGAGACTTTGTAAATTCCTAATTTTCATCTTGTATCGATACAACCATTTTGCTGTATCGATACCCATACCTTTTGGACAGTTTCTCCTCCCACTGTTCCTCCTTCGATTACTTTGAATTCCAGACACTTCTAGCACTTCTTGGACATCTCCTAGCCGATCCTAAACATGTTCTTTAACACCCTATGATTGAATGACCTTACGCTTGTTTCGTTGACCTTCCATTGGTCGCAAAAGTAGTAGTTTACTTGGTTAACATTTTATTGGAATGCATCCAAACTGTTGATTGACCGTTTTTTTTTTTGGGTAATTTAGCTTGAAATTAAAAAAGGTTAAGCGAATGTACAGCCTACAAGGGGCATACCCCAGGAGGAAAAGAAAGGAAAAAAAAACAAGAATGATAAAAGTACTGTAACCATGCACAACCCGCATGGAGAGTAAAATAAAGTAACATATGAGATACAAATGGATCTGAAAAGAACCATGAAATGTACTGAAATGAAATTGAACTACTCCTGGCACAACCCGCCAGGCTAGGAAATAAAGTAAATGAAGTAGATAGTCATGGTCAACGAGGACCACATGGTAACCAGCGCTGAGGAGAGATCCTCCTCCTAGGCTGGGCTAAGAAAACAAAGACCCGAGACTACCATTACCCCAAAGCAAGCATAATATCCATTCAACAGAAGTCAACTACTACAGAGGAACTCGGACTGAGAGAGGCTCGACCCGGGGATGACGGCATCCGACAAGGCTACCCTGCTAAGTACCCTGCACACCACGCCCATTCCACCCAGACTACTACATCCTCGCCCAAATCCCCTAGGCTCGCTAACGACTCAAAGCGGAACAGAAAGAGAGGCCACCAAAAGTAGCCACTCAAACCTCAAGTGGACCAAGCTACTCTTTTCGATCAGTGCAAACCACCAATCTAATCTAAAACAGACTGCAAAGCTACCCCTTTCGATCAGTGAGGAACCACCAATCTAGTCAACGACAGCTCCGGCAACTACCTTGCTCAATCAAACTCCATCCATAATCTAATCAACGGCACCCACAGCTGCTGCTACTGCGGACTACCCCATAACTAGGAAGAGTCTAATCTAATCAATACTAGCCACAACCATAAGAATACTACACTCGACCTCAGAGCAAACAAAAGCTGGTTCTAGGGATATAAAAGGCTCGACAACGAGCCCGACCCCCGATTTCAGTCCAACAGATGACCGCCTATCGGGGATCGCAGAGTCAAACAGTAAGCTGGCCCAGAATTCCAGCAACAAGACAAGAAATAATTAATTGCATAGTGCCATGTAAACAATGATACAGTGTTTCCCTCACTGCCCGAACCACCTGTCCTAGCATACCTACCCGAGCGGGCTGCCGCGAGCTGCTGCTGCTACCTGCAACCTGCTGCTACTGCAGGCCGCTGCTGCTTTTCGCTGCTGCCTGCTGCTTGGCCCGGGCCGGCTGTTTGCCCGGGCTAGCTGCTTGGATGGCCTTCCCTGTGGCTGGCCGAAGGTGGAAAGAGATTGCCCGAGCTTAGGCCGCTGCTAAGCCCCTGCCCGAGCAACCGGTCCCAGGCAGCCGTGGCTGCTTCCATCCGGCCATTCACGGAAGGCCTGCCCGGGCTGGCCTGCTTGGCTGTTGGTGCCCGTAGAAGACCGGAGGTTGAAGGCCGGGCCAGTTCTTGCCTGAGCTGGCACTTGCCCGGGCTGACTGACGGCGGCGGTTGATTGATGAATGTAGGCCACCTGAGGCAGGCCGCGCTCACGGTGGCTATTGGCCAACGGCTGTAACGCCTCGGCAGGTGGCTGTCTGCTCCGGTTGGATGTTTGAAGACCAGCGGCGGCCGGCGGAAGACCAGCGGCGGATCTGATGAAGACCAGCGGCGGCCGGTGGAAGACGAGCTGCTGCCCGCTCCGGTTAGATGTTTGAAGACCAGCGGCGGCGGCGGATCTGTTGAAGACCAGCGGCGGCCGGTTGTTGAATGACCCGAGGATTCCAACTGATCTGTTAAAGACAAGTTGAAAGTCGATCTATGGCCGGAGTGACTGGCCTTAGGAGGCCGGACCAGAGGTGGCCGGTTTGAGGTGGGCTGTGGTCGCTGCTGCTGTTAAAGGCGGCAGCCACCGGAGTTGTTGCCGGACCAGATCTGGTGGTGGAAGGCCGGACCCGTGGGTAGCCGGTTGGTGACGGTACGGGCGGTGGAGGAGAGCCCCTGTCGAGAGAGGGGCTCCCTTGCCCTTGGGATGACCGAAGATGGACAGGCCGGAACGTGATTGGCCGGAGGTGGCCTGGCTGTTTGGCCGGAGGGAGCTTTCTCTCTCTAGGCTAGAGAGAGAAGCTCCCAGCCGATGGTCCCCTCTTTTTTCAGGACTTCTCCCGCATTTGTTGATTGACCGTTGAAAATGTTTATGGTATAGTCGAAGCATTGTTGGCATGTCGTGTGGTGTTGTACTTATGAATGTGGTAGTAAGAGAGTTGTGGATTGTATTGTGGGCGCGAAAGTAACAATAGGGAGTCTCGTAACGCAAGGGGTGGAAATACGGAGACTCTAGTGGACCTCGTAACGCAAGGGGTGGTAATACGATGGTCCTAGTGGTCGGGGTTCACCGTAGCGCAAGGGGTGGTAATACGGTAACTCTTGAGACGTTGCACTGTAACGTAAAGGGTGGAAATACAGTTTGTGGACGTTTGTGTTGATGAGTGGTGTCGGAGTTGTCAGAGGGTTGTGTCTTTTGGGCTTGATAACATGTTGTGTTCGTGATATGTCTTAGAGTGGTCACACTGAACCTTGCCATATTCTCTTGTAGATTGTTAGTCATCGATTGAACTGCATCTTCTTGTCAACTTCCTTTGCACCCATCATCTTATTTGCACATAAGTTTGGTAAAGATTTTCCTACTGGGCTCGCATAGCTCAACCTAATCTTTCTTTTCAGGTTTAAGCGCTGGACAGTGACTTGCATGAACTGCGTGCTTGGGAGTGAAAAGGACTTTTGGAAGCTATCTAAATTTTAGTTACACAGTCATCTTTTGTTATAGACTTTCTTTGATAAAGATGAGTTTGTAACTTAATGGTTTGCCCGTACAGTCATTTGAGAACTATTTGGGGCCGTGTGCCAAATTGTATATTCTTTTGACTTGGGAATTGTTTCGGGTATTAATTACACTATGCAAAGGTCTTTTATTGAGAAAGCTTTATTTGATTATGCTAAAAATCTAGGTCTTGACAGGACTTTTCTTGTAACGCCCCTCATTTTCGGGTACGTTAAGTAAACATTTTATTGATAAAATCAAATGGAGTCTGGCTCATTATTACATCCATAACCTCACAAGGAGTACATTTATTCAATAAGGGAGGGAACTAAGGTTCCTAACTACAGCTCCGCCTGCTCTTCCATTCTAGCCAGCTCTTCGACTCCAAAAGCCTCCAAAGTGTACATCTCACCCTGTTCATCTATAAGGTCTGACACATTATACCGGCGTCGCCACCAATATAATATGTCAGGGTCACCAAAGGCAACACCGTGAGCTTACAAAGCTCAATAGAATAAACCATACCCACTAACCCTTAACTTACAACCAGGAAGCATATAAACAATTACGCATGCTCATTCAATAACATAGTTTAGCAATTACACATCCACATTCTCTATTTTTCTATCGTAAGTGTCCGTGTCATCAGAGTTTCTCCTACGCAGTGTTTCGTAGACCGTGTCACCATTTTACCTTTTATTCACCAAATCAACATTTCGAAAATTGTTTCTTTTGCACACCACACAATGGGCAAGTCCGGCCACATTGAGGTTTTTAAAGCACACACAGCCTCACAATGGTTCCGCCACCACGGATTTCCATTGGAACACACCCAACCTCGATTCCGCCCTTCCGGGTTCTCGAGTATCCTCACAATGGTTCCGCCGTCCCGGGTTCCCATTGGCACACATCTTGCATTGGCTCCTCTCCACGGATAACCAAGCCATACCTCACCATGGTTCCGCCAGTCCGGATTCCCATGGGAACACACACAACCTCACAATGGTTCTGCCACCACGGATTCCCATTGGAACACACACAGCCTCACAATGGTTCTGCCACCACGGATTTCCATTGGAACACACCCAACCTCGATTCCGCCGTTCCGGGTTCTCGAGTATCCTCACAATGGTTCCGCCGTCCCGGGTTCCCATTGGCACACACACACACACACACACTACTCACATAATGACTCCCAAAATGGTCATTATGTAGTTTCAAAAATATTTTACCAAGGTCATGCCTTTAAACACACCCTAGGTGTCATGTTTCTATCATTCTTGGTTTTCGTGTCTCGTTCTCATGCATAGTCTCTGCGGTAGGACTTTCATAGAAATCTTGAAACTAAACTAGCAAGATCATTCAACTCTATACTAAGTATCATGCTCACTTTATCACGTTATCATCCTCAACATTTCATTACACAAAAATAAAGCATAGTGCCACATGGACGGACACCTTTGGAGTGGTAAACCACCTATGCTTTATCAACAACAAGTAGACAAGTAAACACGTATACATGCTCATAATCATTTCAAGATCAAAGAACGAATACTTCAAGTTAAACTACGATCATTCTCTTCCAAAATTCATTCTTCCTTTCAAGGTTCAAAACAACATATGTTTATTGAATTGCAATGCATATATCAAAATAGTGTAGATGGATATTCTACGTTTTTATGGGAGAAGTGGTCTACTATCAATTCGAAATACGCATACAATACGCTATACTTAGAGTTTAGGGGTAAGTTCTATCTACATTCATTTCAACAACATAACTTTATACACTTACTATTTATATTTAGAGTAGTAAGTTTGGGATAAACTACATAAACACACGAATATCAATACTTAGGATTTGAGTGGATGGAATAGTCTACAATCATTTCAAAATACGCATATCATAAGGTATATTTAGAGTTAGAAAGCATAGGTAAAATCCACATATACTTAGAGTGTAGGAGGTGTAGGAAAATCCTACATATACTTAGAGTTAGAGATCAAAGGAAAAGTCTACATTCATTTCAACATACGCATATCATAAGTTATATTTAGAGTTAGAAAGAATAGGTAAAATCCACATATACTTAGAGTGTAGGAGGTGTAGGAAAATCCTACCTTGATTTGAAACTAGTCGGGGCCGAATAAGCTAGTTGGAAAATTCTACGGGCAGTGAAACTCCAAATTCGGACCCAACTTTGGATGGCAGTAACTCGGTCAATATTTGGCCGAATATGATCGTTCTTGAGTCGAAATCGAAGCTCTAGAAGTGCTCTACAACTTTTGTGAAGAGAGTTGATCCTAGAAAGTACTTTAGGTAGGAGAAATATGATGATAAAGGAAGGGACAGTTTGGTGTCTGGAATCTGGAAATCCGAATTTTTACTGAACTTCGGATGCCAATATCTTTGTCGTTTCTTGACCAATTAGGGTGGTTCTTTGGTCTAACTTGAAGATCTTGAAGTGTTCTACAACTTTCCCGAAGGAAGTTTATCCTAGAAACTACTTTAGGTAGGAGAAAGATGAGGTTTTGTGGAGGGCAGTAGGCTGTCTGGAAAAACAGAAATGGTTTCTAGAGAGAAGTTGGAGCAATGCTTGAAGGTGTGAGTTCAAGGCTTGAAGTGAGCTTGCTATTTATAGGCCAAGGGCTCTCTCTCTCTCTCCCTCATCCGAAATCTCTCTCTCTCTCTCTCTCCTATCTTTGATTTTTTTCTTATTTGAACACATGAAAGACTAGATTTTGTACTTATGAAATCTATTTATTTTTTTGGGGTAAAATAGCTTGAAATAGAAAAAAGGATAACCGGATATACAGCCTACAAGGGGCATACCCCAAGAGGAAAAGAAAAGAAAAACAACAAGAGTAAGAAAATTGACAACGCCAAATGGCTACATGGCTAATTGATGAGCTTTGTTTCCAATCCATCTAGCAAGAGGGAAGGAAAACAATGCCTATTGAAAGCAACAAAATAGACTACACCCATGTAAGGCACTAAGAAGTGCAATCCTGAAGAGTTAACTCATTACACTTGAAAAGAAGCTAACTAATTACACTGATATGGCTGGACATGGCAGCAAAACACAAAACAGCAGCAGCTAACAGCTATCAGCATGCAACCGGAGCTGATCAGACAGCATTCCAAACTGAACAACAGTTACAGCAGATCAGACAGCAGTCTACAGCAGAGCAGAGGATGCCCCTTGGCCTTCAGTAGCTGGACTGCAGAGCTCGAAAGCAACCATGGGAGCAGTAGCAGTAACACTCAGGTGTAGCAGAGATTAGAATGCAGCCATCACACAATCCAGGATTCAACAGATAGTAAAATGCATAAGCTGGACTGAATCCAACTCAAAATTACAGCTCAACTAAAGGACTGCACAAATAAATGACAATGCAGAGGACATCCCCCTCCGCGAAGGGAGATCCCAACGACAGCCCCTATTGGTTAGGCAAACATCAAAAGAAAACAGCAGTAATAGAAACAAATGGAGAACATGAGATGCTAGCTGCCAACTGAGGAGTGCAGCCAATGAGGAATGCAGAACATTAGATGTCAACTGCCACCATAACAGCAACTACACAAATAGCAGCAGAACAACAGCAGCAGCTGGAAACTGAAAACAGCAGCAACAGTATTAGCTGGCTGCAGAACACATAGGGTAGGCACAACATGATGCTCATGAGATGAGAGCATCAGCAGCCAACAGTCAGCAACAGCAGCAGACTGCTCTAGAAAATAGCTGCTAAAACTGTTAGATGCTCAAATCAGAATTAGCAAAGCATTCCAACTGAAGCAAAACCAAAAGAGCAGTAGTAGAAAGACCACAAAGCAGTTTGCAGCCGAGGGATGACATAGCTGAAACAGCAGCAGCTTAGCAGTAACTACAGCGAACAGTAGCAAACAACAGCAGGTATAACAGGACAGCAGCAGGTATAACAGTTCCAATATAATACTAGATATGGTTGTCCTAGGTTTACAAGTGCAAGAAAAACCCTAGATTTTGGTGGTACAAGATGATGTAGGAAGATTGGCCAAGATTGGGCTAGATTTGGAAGGTACACTAGCACACACATCACTCTCCCTCTCTCCCTCTCATCCGGCCATCTCTCTCTCTCCCTCCATCTCTCTCTCGGCCTCTCTCTCTCTCTTTCTCTTTATTCTTCTCTTGTACTTATATATACATATATAGGTGAAAGAATACAAGTACTCTAGTACCTTAATGATCTTCCTAGATTTCTAGGTTAAGATATCCTAATAAACTATGTCAATTGGCACATGTTGTTTATAAAATACAACCTAGAATTCTAGGGTGACATATACCTATCTTAATACTTTAATAGATTAGGCACATGTTGGTAAATAAACTAGTAAGACTTAGGTACTTGGCTAGGCTAGGAAGATTGATCAAGAGTACACCAAATCCTAGCTCTTCTCTCTCCTATCTCTCCCTCTCTCTTGGTTATCTCTCTCTCACTCTCGGCTTCTCTCTCTCTCCGTCTCCCAAATTCTCTCTCTCTCTCTCTCTCTCTCTCTCTCTCTCTCTCTCTCTCTCCCTTGTACTACATAATTATATTAATATAGATACATATCATCAATTAGATTTTGGAAGTACAAGGTTATTAATAAACTAAAGGGTTTTGCAAGGTTATTAATAAACTAAAGGTTATTACTCTCCATGCGGGTTGTGCATGGGCTATCGCACTTTTTTCAATCTTGTTTTTTTCCTTTTATTTTCCTCCTGGGGTATGCCCCTTGTTGGCTGTACATTCGACTAACCTTTTTTAATTTCAAGCTAAGTTACCCAAAAAAAACAAAAAACTAAAGGGTTTTTGAAAGAATAAGATTTTCCTAATTAAATAATGAATTGGACACATATTTTCTACCTTTATATAATATTGGGGTGGTTGTACTGGTACCCTATTATAATATTCATATAAGTACTAGAGAATCTGGGTGGATATCTAGTCAAAATTTTATAATATAAAGCTCCGATTTGACACATGTCTCCTTATAATACAATATTTGTACTCAGAGAATCCTAGAACCCAATATTATATTAGATACTCTTCCAATTTTTTAATGGGAGAATCCCATGGGATTCTAGACAATGAATTAACTATAATATAATAGTACTAGTCCTATTATCCAATGGATTATTCTACTAACAACTATGGACCAATGGACAAAGGTCAACGGTTGACTTTTTGGTCAAAGGGTTCTACTTAGGGTTCAAGAGATCCAAAAGGTTCAAATGGTTCGAAGAAGGTCAACGATTAAATTAGATTATCTCCAAGGATTAGGTTAGAAGCTAACTAGGCTTGCTAAGTAGGATTTCTAGTCAAGAATATAATCTAGATTTAAACTTGATGGTTTAGGAAGGTAGTCCAACCTACTTGTCTTTAGAAAATGATCTTATTGCTCGGAGTGAAGAAATCTAATTTTATAAGTCTAGAATTTAGTAACGACGGATTTTTGGGTATTAAAAAGGAATTTTAAAAGAAGTCCAAGTAATTAAAATAAAATTCAAATTTTTAACGAAATTTTCACTGACCAAAAATCAGGGTCGTTACATTTCTAATCTTCAGTAATATGATATTGTCAAATAAATTTTTGGTAATCTAATACCGAGTATATACCAGAATTTGGCAGTTAATTACCAAATTATATATATTTTTTCAACAATTAGTTACCGAAATATATATATATATATATATGTTTTCGATATTTTCAACAATTTGGTGATTCAATGGCGATTGTACTGAGAGAGAGAGAGAGAGAGAGAGAGAGAGAGAGAGAGAGAGAGAGAGAGAGAGAGAGAGGAGTGGCGGTGATGTGGCGGTGATGTGGCGGTATTCTTGATCAAGTGGTGGTGGCTATGGCGAGCTATGGAGATGGAGGAGGCGTGAACGAGGGAAGAGAGGAAGAAGACGATGATGGGTTGTGTCTAAAAAGTTAGAAGGGCAAGTAGGACATTTTGCATTGGGGGCTCATGTTGTAATTATTTGAAAAATTTTAATGGGCTTATGGAGAAAATAAGGAGTTGCGAATAGTCACCCCTTAAAAAAAACACCTGAACTGTAACTAATGACAAAAAGACACTTGAAATTAACATTCATTAACAAAAAAAATCTCCGCCATCCAATTTTTTTTGGGGTAAATCAGCTTGAAAATAAAAAAGGCTAACCGGATATACAGCCTACAAGGGGCATACCCCAGGAGGAAAACAAAACAAATAAAGAATGGAAGAAAGAGAAAATGGAAAGGAAGGCCAACTGGCTACATGGGGAGGGTAATACCAGTAGGTAACATACTAAATAGATGGAAACAAAACAAAAGGGTATACATTGTTTCCTATCCATCTACAAAAGGAGGTAAATATGGCTGGACAAACTGAGCAGTCAAGGCCTCTAAGTAAATGTACCACAGAACTGGACTGGACTGGAACTGGACAGCAGCTTCAGAACACAAAATGGTAAATGGACTATCAGATAGAGCACAGCCAACAGTTCAGCAATAGCAGAACAGCCGTTGGTACAACACTATGCAGCATAACATTGGGACTACACTACAGAACACTATGCAGAACTAATGCAGAACTGATGCAGCTTGAATGCTGCTTCAGAGCTGGTGCTTCAGAACTGCTGCCTCAATCACAGAGACAGCAGCAGCATCAGCAGGCATGTGTTTTACCCAAATCATCTTGAACTTGGAAGCTTGGAGCACTTGGACAGCCTTCAACATGGGCAGCAGAACTGGACAGACAACACAGACACCAGCAGGAACTCTAGTAGCTAGAGCTTGAACCAACTAGCACACTTGTTGTAAGCCAGCCACAGAGAGTCACAGAACAGGCATTTCCATTCACACACAGACAATTGAAACTAGACAATATGTATGCAGAGGACGTCCCCCTCTGCGAAGGGAGATCCCAATGACAGCCCCAATTGGTTAGGCAAAACAATATAACGCAGAAGCAGCCCAAAACATAACAAAAATCTGCACCTTCATAACAGACTGCATTTTTAGAAGTTTGTCTTCCTCACAAACTTAAACGAATTACCATAACATAACAATGGGGTGGGAGAGAAGTTGCACAATCACAACCATCTCAATACTAACAGCAGCACCAACTAACATCAGTCAACTAACTACTGAAACTGCAACTCAAATAACTACTGAACCACGGCAAGGAACCTGCTTCAGAAGTATGGATAGTCCATCACAGAACAGCAGCAAATCTGGCCTCAAGCTGCTGTAGCAAACAAGGCAGCAGCAGTACTAAAACAGATCAAACGCTGGTGACCAAACTTCAGTGACTGAGCCATGTACAGCAGGCACAAATGGTGATCAACATCAACAGCAGAATCAAGTGACATATCATTATAGCAGTAACAGTCAGCCATCACAATAATCTGAGAACATTTACTGAGAACAGCTAAATATATGAAAGCTAGTACAGATACTGGCTCACACACCTCCTCTACTGAACACTCATGTGCTAGGAGACCACCAACTCCCTCCCTAGACCTCACAAAACGCCCACTACAAATTCCCTCCTCTCTCAAAGAAATGAAGAAGCACAAGCACTCATCTCACCAGGTAGCACACATCTCACACTTTATAAGGAAGATTCACACACAGTTCTCGTCACCAAAGTATAAGGTATTTACCTGCTAAATAGAAGTAATAAAGATACTCTCATACTCTCATCCTGTCAGTCACAACCTGCCAAGAGAAGATATGCTTTGGAAAACAAATGCAACTCAAAACAAGTAAACACATGCACACAAGCTCACAACAACACATGCACTTCCACCATGCAATATATGATTACTCCAAGGTGATACCCCATTCTCTGATAAATCTAGTATCATTAGAGCCTGGGGGCAATTTGGGCAAAGACATAAGTCTACCCTTAACCATGTTATAAATTTTGTGAACTATTGCCTCCCAGGAGCTAGTAGTAGTTTGAAACTTCCTCATGTTCCTCTCAATCCAAAGATGATAGACTGTAACAGTGAATATCAATCTTACAACAACACTCTTTAGAGATTTTCCTTTAAAAGTGGATAACTGAGAAATCCAGGCTGCCCATGACTGTGGGGGCCACCTCTCATCAATTTTTGCTAGGATAGCATTCCAAACTTTCGTGGAGAATACACAATTAAAGAACAAATGGTCATGGCTTTCACTGCCAGTGCAAAGGCAGCAATGACAAGAAGGCTTAATCCCAAAAAGAACAAGCCTATCCTTAGTGGAAAGTCTTCCTTGGATGGCAATCTAGGTAATGAAGCTACATTTTGGGATATGGCCAGGAAACCAAACTGTTTTGTGCCAAGTTACTTTGGGAAATGGCTCTCTCAATTCCTCCCATAGAGAGGCAATGCTAAACTGTCCATTTGGGTTAAGTGTCCATCTAATCTGGTCCCAACCATTCCTTACTAAGGGAAGTTGAGATCTGACTTCATTCAGCTCCCAAGTTTGCGTGACCGGGAATGCCCAAGTAGAGTTGAGAATTATTTGGGACACTTTGGCGTTCAAGGGAAGTCCAGAATCATACACAATTCTGGAGCCAAACTTGTTCAATAAAGGGCCTGAAGGATGCCAGTGATCATGCCATAGGGATGTGATGTCCCCATTACCAATAATGTGAAGTATGTATGGTTGAACTAAATTCCTCAAATTAAGTAACTTCCTCCAAACCCAGGAGGGATTACTTGGCATTTTAAGACTCCAAAAGTTCCTACCCTTTAATAAATAGGATTTAACCCATTGGCACCACATTGATTGCTCGCCCCCTGAAATCAAGAACCAAATATGTTTAGCAACCGCCGCCTTATTCCAAATTGCCAGAGATTTGAAACCAAGACCACCCTCATCCTTGGGAGCACAAAGATGCTCCCAAGCAACCTTAGCCCCAGTCTTTTTAAGATCAGGGCCGGACCACAAGAAGGCTCTAAGGATGGACTCAACTTCCTTAACGACCTTTTTTGGTAAAATAAATAGGGAGGACCAAAATGTTTGCATTGAGAACAAAATGTTTTTTATAAGTTGCATTCTCCCAGCAAAAGTAAGATCCCTATTAGTCCAACATTTAGTTTTGGCAGTAATACTATCTACCAATCTCTGACAATCAACAGCCTTGAGTTTGGTAGATAATAATGGGACCCCCAGGTATCTCACAGGGAGGGAACCCTCCTGGAATCCAAGCTCTTGCAAGATAGTTTCCTTAACCCTCACACTAACACCTGAAAAGAATATGCTACTCTTACCAGGACTAGGGGAGAGACCAGAAAGAGACTCAAACTCAGTCAATGCATTCCGGATGTGCTTGATCGATGGAAGCTCCCCTTTACAAAATATCATTAGATCATCGGCAAAGCAAAGATTAATCAACTGATTATCTTTACATCTCCAATGGAAGTGGAAATCCGGGAGATGAGATTTCTCCCTAAGCAAAGCCGTAAAAACTTCCATGACAATAACAAAGAGATAAGAGGATAGAGGATCCCCCTGCCTCAGACCCTTCCTACCTTTAATGTAGCCTGTAACTTCTCCATTGATACAAAGAGAGTAGTTAGCAGTGGTTACACATGCTCTGAGCCACTTGATCATGGTAGGATGAAAGTTCATAGCAGAAAGAACATCCCAAAGAAACTCCCATCTAACATGATCGTAAGCTTTCATTATGTCCACTTTCATGGCACACCTAGGAGAAGGTGATGACTTGTGATAACCTCTCATGAGTTCCTGAGTGAGGAATATGTTATCGGCTATTCTCCGACCCTTCACAAAGCCTGATTGGACAGGATCAATGAGAAGAGGAAGAACAGATTGCAGTCTCCTAGCTAAAATCCTAGAGATGCATTTGTAGATGGTATTGCAACATGATATGGGCCTAAAATCACCCACCTTAGAAGGGTTTTGCATCTTAGGAACAAGAGCTACAATGGTAGAGTTAGCTTTGATGAGTAATTGACCAGACCTGAAGAAATTCTGGACAGCCGAGGTGACCTCATTCCCAATGACAGGCCAAGCTTTCCTAAAAAACCCTGCGTTGTACCCATCAGGGCCTGGGGCCTTGGAGGGATTAAGAGACCAAAAGGTTTCTTTGATCTCCAAATCGGTAACAGGAGAGACCATCCGATGACTTTGTTCAACACTAAGCTTATTTCTAATTAATTGCTCAACTCTATTTGAACCCAGATGAGGGGTGGGGTGAGGAGTACCAAATAGAGTTGTGTAAAAGTTAACAAACTCTGCCTTGATAACCTGAGGATCATGAGTGATAGAGCTGTCTCCAAGCACTAAACTTGTTATTTTGCTTCTATTCCTCCTATTACTTACAGTCTTAAAGAAATAGGAAGTGCACTGATCGCCAAGTTTCAACCATTGTATTCGCGACTTTTGCTTGGCTAGACTTTCTTCAGCTCTAAGCATAGTGATATATTGTCTGTGTACCACCCTCTCATATGCTATGGCAGAACCATTGTTAGGATGAGACCCTAAACTAGCTTGAATGTTTTCTAACTCCTGTTTGATGGCACACACCCTATCAGAGATGCCACTGAATTCAGCTTTATTAAGCTGCTTCAGCTCATTTTGCAAACGTTTAAGTTTTTCACACACACAAAACATAGGGTTACCGATTATGATTGACCTCCATACCCTACGGACAATTGTGAGAAACTGTGGATGATCAGCGAGGAAGTCAAAAAACCTGAAAGGCTTAATTGATTTCCTTTTTTTTGCTGCACCCATACCACAGCAGGAGAATGGTCTGAGATTCCGGGGACTAAAAAATGAGCGGAGGATTGGGTAAATGTTTTCATCCATGGCTCATTCACAACCACTCTATCAATTTTAGAGGTCACAAAATGAGGAGGGTCCTGTTTATTTGACCAAGTGAATAAGCACCCGGTGAATCTAAGATCATCAAGTTCAGAGGCAAACAAACAATGATTTATGTCATCCAAGTGTGGAGACCACTGAGAATTACCCCCAACCTTCTCCCTAGGGTGTCTAATAGCATTAAAATCCCCTAGGACCACCCAAGGTAAAGAGGTCCTGAACTGACTAAGACAATGCCAAAGAGACCTCCGCTCCAAATTAGAGCTAGCCCCATACACCATAGTGACCAAAAAGAGTGCACTCCCATCCTTGGGTTGGACCTCACAATGAATGAATTGATCAGACTGACTTAGCACAGTAAGAGAGAGTACTCCTGGATCCCAACCCATAAAAATCCTCCCTAAAGCCGCCTGGGGGTAATTATTCACAAAACTCCAATCAGGACAGATGTATTTAGTTACTCTGTCTGCCCAAACAGCCCTAATTTTATGCTCAAGAAAGCCAACTAGGTTAAGTTTATTAGAGATGACAAAAGTTTTAACTTCTTTCTGTTTAATGGGGTCATTCAGACCACGGATATTCCAAAAACCTAGATTGAAAGCTTGCAAAGACATACAACCAGTAATTAATGCAGAGATTGAAAGAAAGTCTCAAGCAGAAATAGATATGTAACGACAGAAAATGGAAAATAAGCAGACTGCCTTACCAAAAAAAAAGGATACAAAAGCATTAAGTCCCTCCACTGCTCAAGGAACTAAGTGACTGTTCCTTAGCTAGCTTCCTCAATCGTTTCTGGGCAGACTTGGAGAGAGCATTGACATTAACAAGGCCAGTAGAGGGAACTGGCTTAGCATCAGTCCCTTTGGCCTTTGGACCTAAAAGATCAGGAGGTTCAGGTGGCTTGATCCCAGATTGAACAATGACTCCTTCCACTTCCATTGGATGAAGACCTAGGATTCCATGTGGAGTATCACCGGAACCCACTTCCAGAGAGGCTGGAGGCTCTAAAAGTACCATATTCTCTGACACCTGATTGCTACTGACCACTCTTTCCAGAACCTCCAGCAGTTCAACCTCAGAATCACTACCTGTTGTAGCATTTACTTGACCTTGAAAAGATTGTTCACAAGCTGCTCTTTGTCCCCCTTTGTCAAGGATGGAAGGCGCATGAACCACAGGACCCTTGACCACATTTCCATTATCCTCAGACGCCACAGCTTCAGAGGGTGTAATTGGCTGCAACTCACCAGAATTAGGAAGATCAGCTAATACACTTGGATTGCCATTAGAGTCTTCAATTGCAGATTGTGAGGAAGAGGCTTGACCCGAAACCACATCAGCTGAGATGGTATCCCTTTTACCCTTACCTTTACTAACCACTTGCCAGGTATCCTTTTGGCCTGAGACTTTAGTACCCGATTGTTTAATACACGATCCTTTAGGATGCCCAAACACTTTGCAATCTGTACAAATTGGAGGTAGCCATTGATATTGTAAAGCTACTACAACTGCCTCACCATTGATGGTTATTTGAATGTCGTCTGGCAAGTCGGTTCCAGCATCAATTTCCACACATATACGAGCATAATCCAGCCGAAGTTTTTTTGCTGTAGCTTGATCCACGTGGAGAGGTTTGCCAATGGTACTAGCAATCTTGCTAAAGCACTCAGCTGTCCAAAACTCAAGTGGAAGTTTCAAAATCTTGATCCAAGCTGGAATTTTAGAAGGTTGGTCCTTGGTTGGGAGCATCATACGTTTCCAATTTTGCAATACAAGAAATCTTCTAGAAAAGAAATGGGGGCCATCCTCTAAAGCTTTCAACTTAGCGGCCTCATCCTTGAACTCGAATAAGAATCTCGAGCCAAGTTCTTTAACTGATAAGAGATCGTCCTTCCACACTGTCCGGGCTGTAGCCTTAAGTAAAGGAAATTCCATCTTCCCATCAAGAAAATGCCCTATTAGGCAGTGATTCCAACTGCATTCATCAATGTCCGTTTCATCTAACTCCACCATAGCACACTTACCTTTTTGAAGTTGAGGGTAGTGCTCCAACTTCATACTTTTAGAAGGCCCTTGAGCTGCGAAGAGGGAAGCCCAGTTCTTTGAGTTACCTTGGGGACGAGTAGGGTTCTGATGTCGGTTGGTATGGGGTTTGTTAGGGTTGGGGAGAATCCCAGTAGCTGGCTTATGAGCAGGAAATCTATTTGAAGGATCCGTAACAGGTTCCATAGCTGTTTGATGAGAAGCGGAAACTTGTACCTGATTTTGATGGCCACCGAACTGAGAAGGAGGAGCTTGTTTTTCAGCTCGTCTCCATGACTGCTGGATGCTCTGAAGTTTGGCTGTAACTACATCTAGTATAAATGGGTCTTCCGAAGTGTTGAGTTCGTCCTCCAGATGACCCACGATCTCAAGCATTCGAGCTTCGGAATTCGAACTCATAACCCCCTTTTGAGGCACCTGTTGGGGCTTGTGTCCGCCATCCAATTCCGTCAATTTGTAACGAATGGAGTTAACGGAAGGCGTAAACCTCCCTTTTTTTTACTTTTTACTTTTAACTCTTTCTTTTTTTATTGTAAAAATAGGCAATAAAGTTCTTTTTTCATTCAGTTTCACCAGATCTAGTTCCAAGTGTGCTTTTTGCTCCCACAGCCCAACACGTTTGGGAGGATTTTCAAGCCCGCTTCACTCAAGATAATCTGCCCCGAATATTTCAAATCCAAAGTTCCATTTTTCACATGTTCAGGGTGCTATGTCAATAGCAAACTATTATACGAAGCTGCGTGGATTTTGGGATGAGTTAGATTCTTATCGCCCTCTTTCCACGTGCAATTGTTGTCAATGCGGTGAAAGGAGTAAGCGGCATGCACATCATAATGAGGATTGTCTCATGCAATTTCTCATGGGGCTCAACGATACTTACAATCCCATTCGAGGCCAAATACTACTTCTAAAGTCAGTACCCGATATTCGCGAAGCTTATAAAATATGGTGACCCAAGACGAGAAACAGCGAGAAATTGGGGATAATTCGCTTGCGGACGATTTCTCAGTTGTAGCGGCTGTTTATTTAATCAATCGATTGCCTACTCAACTCCTTTCTAACATTACACCTTTTGAGCGTTTGTATGGTCATCCACCCACTTATGACCACCTTCATGTTTTTGAAAGTTTATGTGTAACGCCCCGATTTTCCAAGGGAATTTCGGAAGCATTAATTTATATACTTAGCATAAATAATATCTTTTTATTACTGTCACGCCCTTGATTTTTAACTTAAAAATAAATACTTTTCATAATTAAGAATCCACACATAATACTAACCGAATAACCCAAAAGAGATTTTTCATTTCACATGACCAAAATACATGTCCTGTTCCAAGTACTTCAGAAGTTTACAACCTTGGCACGTTGGCGCAAATATAACGTAATTACAATTAAAGTTGAAAGCTAAGAAGTTTACATAAATTTCATGTCAAAAGAGTGATTGTGAAAGTGTGGGCTACCCGCCCAAAAAATAAAGTTTTTGATTTGAAAGATTGAAAACTTGAAGAGTCGAAAAATATGTTTTGATTTGAAAGAAATTGAAGAGTCGCCACCCGGATTTGAGGTTCGCCATCCGAGAAACCATTTTATTCGAAAATCGATAGATTGAAATTGAAAACCAGAGATTGTTAAGGGTTCGGAAGCCACATTACGAGAGGGGAAGGGTTTTACGGCACCCCTCTCGCCCGACGCGATGTCGGTCTCTACTCAATGTTTGTGGGATTTATATTAAACATATTTTGCTTCATTAAACAATTAGCACGCATTCATAAGTATAACAAGTAAAGAGGTGCATGCATGTGCTAGTGTACATAGTATAACAATAGGGTAATATGAGAAAAAAAATAACAAGAGAAATGAACAGTGACCGGAATTACTCCCGAGCGCTCGGGAGTGGTCCTGAGCGCTCGAGAATGCTGCTGGGCAACCCTGCAAAGTTTTGGTTAGAGCAAACATATTCTGATACTTCAAACAGGAATATAAGGCTATTAATATACACCAGAGCTCAGCAAAGGGTTTAAATAGTTAAGAACTAGTCCTAACCATCTAAACCTTGCTTCCTTGCAACTGAAAATAAAATTAATTGAGCTATGGAAGGGCTCATGCACATTCAGTAATTACTAAAACACAGGAGATGCCATGTTTGACGACAAAATAGGATTTTAATGACAGCAGCACTCCCGAGCGCTCGGGACTGAATACAGTGCCCAGAAAATGGTTTTATTTCTTTGTATTGCTCTTGCTTTTATTCCTTAAACTAAAATCAAATAAGCTCATAACCAGTATGAGGAACTGGTATGGGCCCTTTGATTCCCCTCAGAAATAGAAAAACAGTAGATTTGAAGGTGTTTATACCTTTGCTTGACTTGAACTTTGTTTCTCGGATTGAATTGAAGGCTTGAAAATAGATGGAAAACAGTAGAAAACAGAGCCTTAGATGTATCTGAGACTGAAAATGTGTTTGTGATTTTCTTGAATTTTTCTAAGAAAAATGCTTGAGAAAATGATGAACTTTTTAGAAAATGTATGAGAGAGAGTTTGAGAGACTGATTTTTGGTAGCAAAAGGGGGAAGAAGAGGCTGTTTTTTCGTGGCCCTTTGAGAGGTAGAAAGATGAGGTATTTATAGGCAAGCCAAAAATTAGGATTTTAGTTTGAAAATCAAATCAAAAATAGAGAGAACATGGTTTTGGGAGGGAAACAAGGGCTGAACAGATTCCTGCTGGCTCAGGCAGGCCTCTGGCATGCTCAGGTTTGAACTGCAGGGCTGAAAAGTTTGAAAAAACGTGGTCAAAGATCAAGCTCAACATGCATTGGCCTGTCAGCACTTCCAAGCGCTTGGGAGTGGCACTCCCGAGCGCTGTAGAGTGGACCCGAGCGCTTGGGAGTGGCTGCCCAACTTTAGAAGGGCGCCACGAACACTCCCGAACTCGGTTTTGGGTGTTTTTTGAAGCGTTGGAAAGCTCGTTAAACCCTCTTTCTAACCCAATTGGTTTCATTCAAATGTATTTTATATGCTGAAATGTATGCCCATTTTACCCTTAGGGTGTCGGGGAAAACGACGGTTTTGGTTTGTAAAAGTCCAAGAGGCATCGTTCAAGCTTTAGCCGAGTCTTATTTTGATTCATTTTAATCATCGGGGAGCCTCGATGGCACGAATTAAGGATAGCTAATAGGTCCAAATTGGGGTGTCTACAGAAAGTTACATCATAGCTTCCCAAAAAAAAAAAAAAAAAGATGCTAGGTAACTTCTCGATGTCAGCTTTCAAAGTGATGAAGTCAAATGCACGGCAAGCACTCCATGTCAATGCCCTTGTGATGTACCTGAAAAGAATGATAGGTTGAGCTACACTAGCCCAGTAAGAAAGTCTCTACAAACCTTGTATGCAAATGAGAAGATTTTGAACATAAAAGAATAAGATATGAGACAACGAAGAGAATGCAAAGAACGCTAACTTCATGCTGGAAACTCAAGACTCAAGGAATATTTCACTCATTATTAATCAAATCAAGTCATTGTACAACCATCCTTTACAGTTTCCCCTTTTACCCAAAGTTTCATTTGCACACCTCCACGTTATGTGTTTTACATTCCAGATCTCGTGGACCCCGTATGTCTCCCGTTGTTCTCCAATGTGAGATCAAGTAGCTCTTTCTCCAATAATATGCCGAACGGTGGGCTTAAAGAACTTTCCGGATTTTAGGGCCCCATTTACCCACAACACATTTCCGGGTGCTTGTGACCCCGTACATTCCTTTTACATTCTGAGGGTGCTCATGACCCAATACATCCGATTCAAGTTTTGGGTACTCGTGACCCCGTACATCAGTTTTAAGTTCCGGGTATAAGAGCCCGGCCGTATGCCGATTACAACTCATTTGTATTGCATTTCGTCATATGTGTTGCTAAAGTTCTGGTTTCACGATAGAAGATAAAGAGAGATATTGTCGTTAAGTAAATGATTCGCACACCAATCCATATTTCTATTTTGTTTCCAAACTCGTTATCTCCACTCACTCCTCGTATTACATAGCATCAAGTGTCAAGTTTTCGCATGCGTCTATGATTTATCCATCCTCCTATCTAACAATCCACCTTATCAACACACACATTTAGTTTTAACGAATTCACCCCATCTATCTTAGCTTCTCACATTATCACTAACAATTAAACGAACGCACCAATAAAGCATTAAAGAGGCAAAATATTTTGTGCATCATAATAAACTTTCTCTCGTAAAGGCAAGGGAACTTCTCTCTCTAGAGAAGTTCTCCTCCACCGCCAACCCATATCCGGCCACCGCTCAGGTCCGGCCATCTATCTCTGGTCCGGCCACCTCAATGGGAAAGGAGAGTCCCATTCAACAGTTGTGGGCTGTCCTTGAGGAATCAGACTTCGGTCAGTCCACTGGCTCGGTTCAACCAAGTTCAGGTCCCGGCCGAGTCGGAGTCAAGCCTGGGTCTCCGGTCGATTCACTCCATAACCACCGTTGGAGTCAAAGCCCAAATGGTTCTGAACCATGGGTATCAAGCTCTGCTCATCTCGACACCTGATCTCATTCCATTCTCGCTAAGGTGCGACTGTGGCGCGGGGGTTGGTTCGTCCATGGTCGGATTTCAGCCCCTCGAACGGAGGTGGGTTCGTCCATGGTCGGAGGTGGGTTCGTCCAGGTATTTCCTAAAGGCTTACTGAACAAAGCTTGTTGGTCTGGGTTGGTCCAAGCTTACAGATCCACCGGTCGACGGTCGGTACAGCAACGAACAGGCCCTTTTTGGGCTCAACAGCCGTCGGCTACCGGAGTCAGTCCGGTCGTCACAGATCATGGCCCAATCACCTCCTGTACGGCACGGGCACCGGCCCTAGTCATCGGGCCAGTCAACAAGGCCAGGCCAGTCAACCCC
This sequence comes from Rhododendron griersonianum, assembly GCA_018127125.1. Taxonomy (NCBI): domain Eukaryota; kingdom Viridiplantae; phylum Streptophyta; class Magnoliopsida; order Ericales; family Ericaceae; genus Rhododendron; species Rhododendron griersonianum. The sequence goes on along the minus strand of CM030788.1, from coordinate 36,604,774 downwards.
AAGCAGCCAGCTTTTTTGGGTAGGCTGGAAAACACAATTTTAATTCATTATCAATACTTGTTGCTGGACATATGGACCAGTTTACTGTTAGTATCTGCGAACCCCAATAGGCGGTCATCTATTGGACTGAAATCGGGGGTCGGGCTCTTGGTCGAGCCTTTATATCCCTAGATCCTGTACTTTTTAGCCTGGAGGTTGTGCGTAGTTTAGTGTGGTTGTGGCTATCGTTGATTAGATTAGGGTCTGTTCTGATTGAAAGGGGTAGCATCGCAGTAGTAGCAGCTGCAGCTGCCGCTGATTAGATCGTTGGATGGGTTCTGATTGAGCGAGGTAGCTGCCTGGGCTGTCATTGATTAGATTGGTGGTCGTTCACTGATCGAAAGGGGTAGCTCGCAGACTGTTTCTGATTAGATTAGTGGTTTTCACTGATCGATACGAGCAGTTTGGTCCACCGGCGGTTAGGGGGCCATTTGTGTGGATTCTCTTATGTTCCTCTTTTAGTTGTTAGCGAGCCTAGGGGTTTGGGTTGAGGGAGTAGTAGTCTGGATGGAATGGGCGTGGTGTGCAGGGTACTGAGCAGCAGCAGTAGCCTTGTCGGATGTCGTCATCTCCAGTGCGAGTCTCTTCTCGGTTCCTGTCCCTCTGTAGTAGTTGACCTTTGATGAGTGGGTAGTATGCTTGCTTTGGGCTAGTTAGAAGTATCAGGTTCTTGGTTATCTTAGCCCAGCTTTGGAGGAGGAGGTTATTAGGTAGTTGGGTTCAGCAGGAGGTTTTGGCGAGCCTTAGGCTTGGATGAGGGAGTAGTAGACCAGAAGGATTGGGCATGGTGAGCAGGGTATTGAGCAGCAGCAGTAGCCTTGTCGGATGCCGTCATCTCTGGTTCGAGCCTCTTGATGCCTTGTTCCTCTATAGTAGCCGATCAGCTTGCTTTGTAGCCGTCTTACTCGGTGGCTTCTCCTCAGTGTTGGTTATCATGTGGTCATCTCTGACCTCGACTATTTACTTTACTTACCTTATTTCCTAGCCTGGCGGGTTGTGCCAGGTGGTAGCTCTATTTCATTTAGCTCTATTTACTTTACTTACCGTACACATGGCTTCTTCATGTATTTACTTTATCTAACTCTCCATGCGGGTTGTGCATGGTTTACCGCACTTTTGTCATTCTTATTTTTTTCCTTTTCTTTTCCTCCTGGGTATGCCCCTTGTAGGCTGTACATTCGGTTAACCTTTTTAAATTTCAAGCTAATTTATCCCAAAAAAATAATAAAGCATTAGGACGACAATTCATTCCATATGATATTGTATTCAACGCAACGAGAGCCAACGAATAAGGATGACCAAGGAATCATTGGAGTACGAATAACTATGTTTGGAAGTGGTTTAGAGCAGCTATAAGCGTGTTACAAATGAGTGGATGTCACCGCAATCGAATGAGGAAAAGAAAGAAGCAAAACTGTCCCAAACAAGGGAGGTATCAATACCTCCCAATGATGGTATCAATACCAAAGGGTCCAAAATGATTCCAGCTTCAAAGGCGTGTTTGATAGCCGGATTGGGGCTTGGGATAGGACTCCAAAAGTGAAGTGCAGTTCAAAAAGTGTGTTTGGTTGGATTTTTATCCCATGGATTACAAATCCCTTAGGAATACCAATCCCCCCATCTGATGGGATTAGTCAACCCATGGGGGGGGGGGGAGGGGGTGTTATTACGAATTCCATCCCCATGGGATTGAGCAAAACCAGTTTAAAAACCCACCTCAATCTCAATCCCAATCCTAATCCTAGCCAAAACAAACATGTTATTTACAATCCCACCTCATTCTCAATCCCAATCCTAATCCTATGCAAAACAAACATGAATAAATAATTCATCCCATCATTAATAATCCCACCTCATTACAAATCCCCCCAAAACAAAATCTGCAATCAAACACGCCCCAAGGGTATCGATACCTTGAAGAATGGTATCGATACCAGAGTGCTATCTGGGTTTTTCAACACAATGGTATCGGTATCGATACCTTCTTAAGAAGGTATCGATACCAGCTCGTTTAGAGCAGATTTTCTATAGATTTTTCTCTCGAATCAAACACAACTCAAACAACAATCCAAAGCAGGAATCATGTGCAAAACCAATTCAAGAACATACAGAGAGTGAGAGAAATCCCTACCTCAAACTTGGTGAACGAGCTCCAAATGAGAGATTGGGCCTCGGCCTCCAAAATCAACCCCGAGCAAAATACGGCACATCGAGCTTCTATCGACGCGATACGAGCTCCAATACACAAAGAGGTGAAGGATTTAAGGTTGATTGATGAATGGTGGAAGTTGATTTGTAGGGTTTTTTAGTGAGAATATGAGAGAGACAGATAGAGGGGGTGCCGAGAGAGAGAGAGAGAGAGAGAGGAACGGTAGAGAGAGGGAGAGATGGGAGAAAATATCTCTCTCCTGACCACACACACATATATACTACACATCACACACGCACCCTCAAGTTTCCAATTCTAACACATTAGACCCAAAATCAATATTCTCCACCAATTTCCCCATTTTATTCCACATAATACATTTAAATCTATTAAATGAAATTGTGGGTCTCTACAATTACGAATCCCATCCCCATGGGATTGAGCAAAACCAGTTTAAAAATCCACCTCAATCTCAATTCCAATCCTAATCCTAGCCAAAACAAACATGTTATTTACAATCCCACCTCATTCTCAATCCCAATCCTAATCCTATGCAAAACAAACATGAATAAATAATTCATCCCATCATTAATAATCCCACCTCATTACGAATCCCCCCAAAACAAAATCTGCAATCAAACACGCCCCAAGGGTATCGATACCTTGAAGAATGGTATCGATACCAGAGTGCTATCTGGGTTTTTCAACACAATGGTATCGGTATCGATACCTTCTTAAGAAGGTATCGATACCAGCTCGTTTAGAGCAGATTTTCTATAGATTTTTCTCTCGAATCAAACACAACTCAAACAACAATCCAAAGCAGGAATCATGTGCAAAACCAATTCAAGAACATACAGAGAGTGAGAGAAATCCCTACCTCAAACTTGGTGAACGAGCTCCAAATGAGAGATTGGGCCTCGGCCTCCAAAATCAACCCCGAGCAAAATACGGCACATCGAGCTTCTATCGACGCGATACGAGCTCCAATACACAAAGAGGTGAAGGATTTAAGGTTGATTGATGAATGGTTGAAGTTGATTTGTAGGGTTTTTTAGTGAGAATATGAGAGAGACAGAGAGAGGGGGTGCCGAGAGAGAGAGAGAGAGAGAGAGAGGAACGGTAAAGAGAGGGAGAGATGGGAGAAAATATCTCTCTCCTGACCACACACACATATATACTACACATCACACACGCACCCTCAAGTTTCCAATTCTAACACATTAGACCCAAAATCAATATTCTCCACCAATTTCCCCATTTTATTCCACATAATACATTTAAATCTATTAAATGAAATTGTGGGTCTCTACAATTACAAACCACGGAACAGTGTCTCCTTATTACAACCTGGAATGACGCTGATATGCTCTACCCCACATGTACGGAGGCCCTTGGGTGACATGACGTCACAGAGCAATGACTCAGAGCGACTCTAGTTCTAATACGGATCCCAAGCGAAACTCTTGCTCAGTCTCCGTCCCTGGAATCTCTCCTGTGATATACTACTCCAAACTGGGGTCCTGTTCATTTGCTGGTGTGGGCTACCACAGCCCCGGGTGGATCGGGGCAGCCCGAAAAACACCTTTTTTTGAATCGAATAGAAAATTTTGAAGAGTCACCACTCGGATTTGAGGTTTGCCATCCGAGAAACCGTTTTAATTGAAATCGATTGTTTGAATTGAAAACCAGAGATTCGTTTGGGGGTTCGAAAGCCATGTTACGAGAGGGGAAGGGTTTTACGGCACCCCCTCGCCCGATACAAGATCGGTCTCTACTAAACGTTTGCGGGATTTTTAACAAAAATATTTTGTTTCATTAAAGCAGCTAGCAAGCATGCATAGATATATCATGCCAAGAGTGTATGCTAGTGCATGTGTATGAGATATAATGAAATGATAATGAAAAATGAACAATGACAGAAGAAATGGAAAACTGCTACTGGAATCATTCCCGAGCGCTCGGGAGTGCCGTCAGCACCTCCTGCAAATTTTGTTAGTACCAAACAAAACAAACTCATCCATGACTGATTACTGTCAAACCAGGAGGAATGAGTGGGAAATCACTCCTGAGCGCTCAAGAGCAGTCCCGAGCGCTTGGGAGTGAAACCAGCAGACTGAAAAACTTATGTATCCTGTTTTGCTCTTGTTGTTAAACTAAGATCAGGTGGCTCACCACCAGTATGAGGGACTGGTATGAGCCACTGATCTCCCTCAGACAGGGAAAAACAGACAATAACTTGGAAAAAACCAAGTTTTATACCTTTTCTTGGCTTGAGCTTGACTTCTTGGGTTGAATTGTTTGCTTGAAAAATGGATTGAAAACTGTAAGAGGAGATGAAATCTAGGATTCCATTCCTCTTTAGGATGTTTGCTTGATTTCCCTTGAGAACTAGTAATTTTCCTTAAGAAATGAGAATTGTTTTGAAGAGAGTTTGAGAGGGTTTGGAGATTGATTTTTGGCAGCAAAAGGGGGAGGGATAGACTGAATTTTCGTGGCCCCTTGGAGGGTGGAACATTGGGGTATTTATAGGCAAACATAACCTATGGTTTGGAAATAAAATGAAAGATTAAAAAGTTTGGGAGGGAAAATTCTCATGATGAGATGCCCTGGCTGGCCTGAGACGCTCAGGTTTGAACCTGCAGGTTTGAATGGACTGAAAAGCCTAAAAAGCCATGGTCAAGGGTCAAGCTCAACATGCATTGGCCTGTCAGCACTCCCAAGCGCTTGGGAGTGGAACTCCTGAGCGCTCTAGAGTGTTTCAGAGCGCTTGGGAGTGGCTGCCCAACTTCAGAAGGGCGCCACGACACTCCCGAACTCGGTTTTGGGTGTTTTTCAAAGCGTTGGAAAGCTCGTTAAGTCCTCTTTCTGACCCAATTGGTTTCATTCAAATGTATTTTGTACACTAAAATGTGTACCAAATTTACCCTCAGGGTGTCGGAAAAAAGAGGATTTTGGTTTTGAAAAAGTCCAAGAAGCATCGTCCAAGTTTGTCCAAGGCCTGTTTTGATTCAATTTCATCACCGGGGAGCCCTGAGGGCACAAATTAAGGATGATTAATAGGTCCAAATTGGGGTGTCTACAGCTGGTTTCTCTGCAAAATCTGGCGCGGAGCCAGGGTACTCTATACCGTGAGTGATTAGATTCACCCAACAGATATTCCTAACCCATTAATTCATAAAATACAAGCAATAATATAAAATGAACAGAAAGAATAAAGTTACAGCAACAGGGAGCATATTATGAAATTATCTTGTCTTTAGGTGATTTCTAGATTTCTCTACCATGAGAAATAATCCTCCCGAACAACCTCTGAACTATGGCGACTCTGTCGATGTGGGCTACCACAGCCCCGGGTGGATCGGGGCGGCCCGATAAACACACCGTTTTTGAATCGAGTCAAAAAATTTGAAGAGTCGCCACCCGGATTTGTAGTTCGCCACCCGAGAAACCGTCTTGATTTGAAAATTATTGATTTTAATCGAAAACCAGAGATTGCTTTGAGGTTCGGAAGCCATGTTATGAGGGGGGAAGGATTTTACGGCACCCCCCTCGCCAGATACGGAATCGGTCTTTACTAAATGTTTGTGGGATTTTTCAAAGGGATTTTATTTCACTAGACAAGTAGCATTTATCCACAGGTATATCATATAAGAGGTGTATACCGGTGCATGTGTACAGGGGGATGACAAAAATGATAATGGAAGAAATGCAAATAACAGGAACTGAGATCCTGTCACAGAGTCCACTCTCGAGCGCTCGGGAGTACTCCCGAGCGCTTGGGAGTGCTGATGCCCAACCTGCAAGTTTCGTTAGCACAAACAGGGTACAATACTAAGACTGTAAATTGAAGTGATTTTAAACATTTAACATGCTCAACAGGGGACTTGGCAGGCTAGAGCTGAATCTTAGCCTTCCAAGTCCCATCTCCTTGCCTTTACAAGAGCAGATCCACAGTCTAGAAGAGTAAACAGGCACATGCATGGACATGCAAAGACAGGAAAGTGGCAAGACTGGAAAGGAAGTGAAGGTGATTGCATGCAAACACTCCCGAGTGCTTTGAGACAGTCCCGAGCGCTCGGAAGTGAGTCAGGCCCTGAAATGACTTTGAACAAATGGCAAGCCCATTTTGACACATTGATGCTTCAGATTTATGCCTTTGAAGATAAAAATTTCCCTTTTTAACATTTGGACAAGCCGTTTTTGCATGAGCTTTTGAACAAAAAGGTTTCTGCTTTGAAGCGACAAATCACAAACATCAATATGCTTCAAAAGGACTATTTTGTTTAAAATCATACTTCACTCCTCCTGCATGTCTACCTAAGTGCCCAAAAAAAAGGAAAATGGGACTGGAGGCACTCTCGAGCGCTCGAGAGTGCTTCCAGTAAGTTAGCACAGAAAACGTTTTCATGCCCCTTTGCTCTTGTTTTTCACTAAGGTCTTCCAACCACACACCCAGTATTAAAGACTGAGGTGGGCTGGGAGACCTCCCTCAGAGAGGAAGTACAGCCCTTTGATTTGAACCAAGAATAGAAATGTTTCTACCTTTTGTGAGACTTTGCTTCTTGAAATTACTTTGAGAGGTGGGGAATGATGGGAAGTATCAGAGATCAGAGCTTGAAACTACCCTGAAATCCTTGCATTTTTTTGATGCTTGGATCCTTTGAAAATCTTTTTTTTGAGCTTCAAGAGCAAAACTTTGCCTAGAGGTTTGAAGATTTTGAGACTTGTTTGACCAGAGAGGGAGAAGGTTAGAGAGAGAGATTTTTCATCCTCCTTTCCACTGACCAAAAGGGTACATATATAGCAAATATAACCCAAGGTTTTAATTTGAAAATGAAATGAAATAAAATCTTTTGTTTGGGGGGAAAATCTCCAGGCATGACTCCCTCTGACTGAGGTGGAGTGTTGCTCGGAGAAAATCCTGGACCAGCCGGCTGCAATGATGGATTGCATGGATAGTGGGGAACCTTTTTCACCCATTGGGCAGCGACAAATGTCTCGAGCGCTCGGGAGTGGTCTCGAGCGCTCAAGAGTGAGCCTGGTCCAAGGTTTTGAAAAATGTTTTTGAGCGCTTGGAAATGTTCCTGAGCGCTTGAGCGCTTGAAACTGATTTTGCACCTTTTATTTTACTCTTTAAAGTTTTCCAAGAAGCATGGTCTCGATTGGTCCAAGGCTTGTTTTAATCCGAGCTCATCATCGGGGAGCCTCCGGGCCACAAATCAAGGAAATTTGAGAAGTCCAAATTGGGGTGTTTACAGTCGATTTACCCTCTCCTTGCTTGCCCAGCCTGTGGTCCCAGACGAATAAGACCAAACTATATGTCGGGTCAAACTCGGCTGTACCATCACAAGGAGCGAATGATAACCAACCAACCGCGAGAAATGATATCCATACTCCGGTTTCATCCCATAAATCCACCCCCGGAATATTCGGAAGATAAATCCAACAGTGCCATGTTCAGGGTTCGCAAGATGATGATCCACCGGTCTTTAACCACAAGTGCCGATACCGACGACCATTCTTTCAAGAAACCCACGGTCCTCGACTACTCTGGTTATCTCCTGACCGTAACAAAATTTCACTTTCCTTAGGATTTAATGTCTTATCAATTTATTCCACGTACGAGTACCACCCGGGGCACCTATTGTCCAATTTCTATGTCATGAAGCTAACAACAAGGAAATCAACAATTTATCAAAATATGTTTCCACAATTTTTGTCATTTTTAATTTATTGAGTCGTCTTTTGTTAGGGTCCTTTAATACTTTATATTATTGGTGATATAATTAGTTTATTACTATGATGACAAATTAATAACTATTAGGATAAATTAGTCCCCCTCAATACTAAGTAGTGTAAAATAAATTTCTTTTTGAGATTTATTATGAGGATAATTATTTCTCCCTTTTTTTTTACACATATATACTTTAAATATTAGTCTTTCCTTAATGATATTTACCTAGTATCAATAGAAAAATTTTCCATAGTATCAATAGAATTTTTTTCTTCTTTTGCTTTTTGTACAAAATACTTAAGTTTAGTAGATTTTGAATCCATTTTTAAAAAAAAAAATTCTATTATTAGCTAATAAGGGTTATTAATCTGATATTTACCCATAACGAATTTTAAAGAAATATTTTATTACTACTAGTAATATAAAAGTAATACTATCAATTCCTTTAGTCCCCTAATTTTTTTTTAAAAATTTCCAAATGAAAGCTATTATAATAATAATAACATTATTATTTTTTTGATATCTATAAGGACCAAATTCGTAGTCTTAATTGTATTGGCAATTATTATTTTTTTTGGGGTAAATTAGCTTGAAATTAAAAAAGGTTAACCGAATGTACAGCCTACAAGGGGCATACCCCAGGAGGAAAAGAAAAGGAAAAAAAACAAGAATGACAAAAGTGCGGTAAACTATGCACAACCCGCATGGAGAGTTAGATAAAGTAAATACATGAAGAAGCCATGTGTATGGTAAGTAAAGTAAATAGAGCTAAATGAAATAGAGCTACCACCTGGCACAACCCGCCAGGCTAGGAAATAAGGTAAGTAAAGTAAATAGTCGAGGTCAGAGATGACCACATGATAACCAACACTGAGGAGAAGCCACCGAGTAAGACGGCTACAAAGCAAGCTGATCGGCTACTACAGAGGAACAAGGCATCAAGAGGCTCGAACCAGAGATGACGGCATCCGACAAGGCTACTGCTGCTGCTCAGTACCCTGCTCACCACGCCCAATCCTTCCGGCCTACTACTCCCTCATCCAAGCCTAAGGCTCACCAAAACCTCCTGTAGAACCCAACTACCTAATAACCTCCTCCTCCAAAGCTGGGCTAAGATAACCAAGAACCTGATACTTCTAACTAGCCCAAAGTAAGCATACTACCCACTCATCAGAGGTCAACTACTACAGAGGGACAGGAACCGAGAAGAGACTCGCACTGGAGATGACGACATCCGACAAGGCTACTGCTGCTGCTCAGTACCCTGCACACCACGCCCATTCCATCCAGACTACTACTCCATCAACCCAAACCCCTATGCTCGCTAACAACTAAAAGAGGAACAGAAGAGAAACCACAAAGGTGGCCCCCTAACCGCCGGTGGACCAAGCTGCTCCTTTCGATTAGTGAAAACCACTAATCTAATCAGAAACAATCTGCGAAGCAACCCCTTTCGATCAGTGAACGACCACCAATCTAATCAATGACAGCCCAGGCAGCAACCTCGCTCAATCAGAACCCATCTGTAGACACCTCCCAAACGGGGCATCGCCATACAGATTGATTGTTTGTTGCTCGATTGGTTGCTTGCTTCATAAACCAAGATCGTGGACATTCCCATGGCTAGGAACATCGCCACACGATAGCGGTTATCATCAAAACAGAGTCGCCACCTAGTTTAATAAAACTAGGAAAATAGATAGAGATTCTGGGTACGGGAGCCAAGAGTACAGTAAGGGGAAGGTGTTAGGCACCCCTCTCTGCCCAGCCGTGAGACTGGCCCATAGTTATTCAACATAAGACATGTAGATGCTTCGTTTAATTCCAACACATAGTCTGTTTAATTATGCCTTTAAATAGTAAATAAGGTGAGCCAATGCGATAAGTAAAGCATGCGTTAGAAATCAGAAAAGCAGAGCTGTCCCAGGAAATTGATTACTCGGCCGGTGAATGGATGTCACGGCCGAGTAATCACTCTAGTTTTATGTATCGGCCGAGGGATTGAAGCCCCGGTCGGTGTTCTTCCTCACACCAGACAGAAAAGTTAACAGATAATCAAAACGCTACGATTAGGCATAAATACAGTAAATAAAACAAACCAGAGGCCGTTGGGCCTCACCACCTTGATCCCTCAGTTGCTTGATTGCTTTGGATTGGGTGTGATTGACTGATTGCTCCTCGGAAAACCCTAGGGTTAGGGTTTGAACTTCGGGGTTTGATTGCTGGATGTGGCTGCCTTCGGAAGGTTAGGGCTTTTATAGAGGGAATATGTGAGATGATTTCTGCAGAGTTTTGAGGTATGAGATGAAGGAATTGAATGTTAATTTCGGAACCCTAAGGCCTCTTTATATAGGCAATTGATGACTCACTCCGGCCAATCAAATGGCATGAATTAAAAAGGAATTCTAGGGTTCAAAGATCTCTAGACGCGATCTATTTCGTAGCCCGAACGCATTGGAAAAAGGCTGCTAGGGTTTTGGTGCGTCGATCAAACGACTGACAGAACTTTCCAGAATTCTGGAAAAAGACGATCTGGCGGCTGAGGAATCAATCTTACGGCCAAGGAATGGATTTGGCGGCCGAGGAATCGATCTTACGGCTGAGGAATGGATTTGACGATCTGGCGGTCGAGGAATGGATCTGGCGGCCGAGGAAACGATGTTGCGGCCGAAGGATAGATCTTGCGGCCGAGGGATTGATCTCTTAGGGAGATTTTCAAGCAACAGGTTGCTCGGGTGAGGAAATGATGTTAAGGCCGTGAGATCGATGTTACAGCCGACAGATGGATTCTCCTAGGCTTCTGTATTTTCTGTCTGGGAGGCTATATGGCTCTGGATTGGGTCTTCTAAGTGGCTCAAAGTTCTTACCGAAAGTCCTACGGTTCTCAAAAAGGCAATCAGCAATCACTGTATCCATTTCATCATCGGGATGGTCCCAAGGTGGGACTTGAAATAATCGTTAGGCCAAATTGGGGTGTCTACAGATGCCCCTCTTTGACTGAACTCAGATGGATCGCGAGACATGTTTGAGTAAGAGTCAAAGCTGTAAAAGGCAACTCAATTTGGTCCAACCACTATTCCAAGGGTTTTTGAAAAAGGTTTTGTTATGGTCGGGCCGGGAGGCTGCCTACGTATTCCACAAGGGAAATTCAGACCAATCGTAGTTCGGGCAATAAAGAAAAGTAAAAAGTTTGGAGGGTTAGAGACAGAAGACGTACCTTTGGGCTTACAAAGCCGTAGTGTGACGTACCTAGACTGAGCCAGGGTTTTGGCGAAGAGTAGTTGAAGGAGTGCGGGGCTGCCGGGGAGTTTTTGCGGAGAGCTTCCTTAGTATTTTGGGGTAGATCAGTACACGGCAGGTGCATTTGCTTTTCTTGATCATCCTTACTTTGACTGAAAGGAGCTCGGTAGAGTAGCCTATCCTTGCGAATGAGCTGGAAGGAATTGATGTAATTAGGGTGGAATCCAAGCCATTTGCTGGGGATGAGTCGGACGCCAGTTGTTTTTGGGATGTGGAGGGCGCAGGGCCAGTAACTAGAGCACGGAGCTTTGGGGATGAGGGAACCGAGGCACGGAGCTGGTTGTAGTCATGAGGCGAAGGCCTGAAGTGAAGGTTTCTGATGTGATGGAACCGAGGCACAGAGCTGGTTGTAGTCATAAGGCGAGAGCCTATGGTGATCAGATTGAGGCATAGAGCCTGCTGTGGTCGTGAGGCGAAGGCCTGAGGTAGGCTTAGAGCTTTGTCGGAACCGAAGCGTGGAGTTGGTTGTATTCTGATGGTCTGTGCACGGAGCTTTCCCATCACAAGCATTGGCATAGAGCCAAAGGATCGAGGCGCTGGACCGATCAGATAAAACCGAGGCGTAGAGCCAGTTGATTGCAGGGTTGACTTGTTTCATGAGAGATATGCATAGTGTATATGTGTGATGATGGTTGTTAGATATGAACAGATGCAGACTCGATGTGATAATGGTGATGTAATTGATGCTTATGTGCACGGGCCCGTGCGTGTGTGTTGATTTAAGCTTAGAGCTTCTATCAAGTTCCGGACTTGAGCATTCAGAGCGTAGAGCTTGAGCATTCGGACGGCAGAATCCGAGCATTCAAAGTACAGGCTTTGAGCGTCCAGTACGCAGTGGTTGGGCATCCAAGCGTAGAGCTTGAGCATTCAAGTGTAGAACTTGAGCATCCAGTACACAGTGGTTGGGCATCCAAGCGTAGAGCTTGAGCATTCAAAATATTAGATTTTGAGCATTCAGGCGTAAAGCTTGAGAATAGAGGTCTTGATTGTTGGGGCGGCGTAGAGCCTATTGAGATTTGCTTGTTTACGGCTTCGAGCCAGTTGAGACGGTGGGCTTTGAGCCGCTGAGTTGATGAGATGATAAATACGGGCGTAAAGCCTGTTGATAATGGGCTTCGAGCCGCTGAGATGGTAGATATAGGCTTCGAGCCACTGATATTGCTTAAGTATGAATATAGAGCTACTTAGAGCTGTTGAGTATTCCATCTTCCATCTTCCACGGGGTTTGATTTATTCCTCATGCTTGGGATTCTTCCAAGGCTAGTTTCCACATGCTCGAGATGTTTCCAAGGCTAGTTCTGAGTATGCTCGGGATTGTCTCCAAGGCTAGTTCTGAGTATGCCCGGGATTGCCCCCAAGGCTAATTTTTTTGAGTATGCTCGGGATCATCCCCAAGGCTAGATTCCACATGCTCGGGATTGTCCCCAAGGCTAGTTCTGAGTATGCTCGGGATTGCCCCCAAGGCTAGATTTCCATTACCTCTACTGCTGGGAGTGCCTTCCGGAGGCCAAACGCCTCTTAGCGACTCAAATATCTTCTGGTGGCTAAATGCTTTCTGCAAGCTGGCAACATAAACGCTTTCTGGAAGCTAGCAACATAAACGCCTTCTGGAGGGTACATTGAGTGGAAGCCGCAGGATTGTTTTGCTAGTCTGCTGAGCGCGAGGTTGTGCACATGGCGTGGCATAGAGCTGTTGAGGTGTGGGCGTAGAGCCGCTGAGCAGCACTTGAGCGTCCTCAATGTTTCGGTAAGCTTCCTGAAAAGTAAAAGGTTTACTTTAGTTCGGAGTTTTAATTTGCATGATCAAAACTGAGTTTTTTTGTTTTGATTTGCGGGATGAGATCCCTCTTAGCCAGGGGCGTGAATGAGAAGGACCCGTGGTTGGGTCGAAGTTGTTCTGTTTAAAGAAGCTAAGATAACTGTGCCCCCTGTTTAGGCAATGCATGCATTTTAAACGTCGATTTGATGCCCTAGCTTTTTATTTGTTTATGCAATCGTGAGATTAACTCCCTTTTTGTCCTTGGCAGAGAAATAGGAGACTGGAGGCTCGCAGTGGAGGCAAAGAGGCGCACAAGTGGTTTGTGACGTTGCTGGAGCAGACTCGGGAGTTAGTACGCGCTGCTGGTCTTGAGCCGTCTGTTTTGGGCCTCAATCTTCCGAAGATGGATTGGTCGTTGATGACCTCGCTGGTTGAAAGGTAGTGGGATACTCCCAACACGTTCCACTCTCCTTCTGTTGGCGAGATGGCGATCATGCCAGGTGATTTTTCTTTGCTTACTGGCCTATGAGTAGGTGGAGCTCCTCTTTGGGTTAACCCTAGGCTTTGGGAGCGAGTAGGGGATTTGGAGTGGTTCTTGGGCAAGGTGCCCCTTCTTCACTCGCGTGGTCATGTTGACGTCTCTTGGCTGATCAAGACTTTTATGAAGGTTGATATCTTGACTCAGGTGAGTGTTGAGTAGTTGACACGGGTCTTTCTTCTCTACCTCGTTGTTTGTCAACAAGGATAGTTCAGTGCATAGGCAGTCTCTAGCCCCTTTGCAGTATTTGGGAGCTTGATTGGGGAGCATCTGCCTTGGCCACCTTGTATGGCCACCTTAGGGCTTGTTCACGGGACAGGACTATTGGCGGTCACTACTGGGTACTTGAGGTATATCCTTCTTCTTTTCTCGTTGTGATTTTTCCCTTGCTACGAGCGATGGTTGGTGGGACAACGGAAGCCACTGTCGCCAATTTTGAGCCTTGGCGACGAGTTTTGGACCGATTGACGGTTGACCAGGTACACCTTGCATTCCTTGTTTTTAGATCTCCATTCCTCTGTGCTGTGGCTGATTTAGACTTTGTTTGTAGGCGAGGTTCGACCCTTGGAGTGGTGTATCAGAAGACACCCCTCTTGCACGTTCCAGGGTTCCAGATTGTACTCGTAGCCTGTTCGAGGGTCCCTTTTGTTAAGCCTAGTACTTATGTGATCGGGTGGCCAGCTGGTGGCGCCCGCATGCTGAGGATCTTCAGTTTGTTCCTCCTCCTCCTCCGGCGTTGATGAGATCTACTTCTTCAATGTCATTTTTCCTTGGTTTTGCCTGCTGTTCCTTCAGTTGCTCTTGTTTGGCCACGGGCCCTTTCCTTTGTTTCCTTCCATTTTGATGACGGAGAAGAGGCGCTTGGTGCTTGCCCCTTATTTTGCATTCTTTTCCTTGTAGCTTTGAGGCTGAGTGAGCACCAGCTGTCAGTGGGGAGGATAGCCAGCAATCCCCTTCTTCATCTCAGAGATCGTCTTGAAGACGGCGTCACGACCAGCTTTAGGATTTTCTTTTTCCTTCCTGTTCATGGTTAGCAAAGAGAGAAGCAGAGACTGTATTTGTATAGTGAAAGCAACCACAGTGATGATTTGGTAGGCAAGCTTTTTGTTCATGTAATGAGAAATGCTTTTTATGCCCCTAGATGTCTTGAGTTTGCATGCGATAGTCAGAACATGGCTTTTTGAACAAGTATTTGCTAATAGACAGTAATTTGTGTGAAAATGTAATATTGGCCGAAGAATTGATTATTCGACTGAAAAATCGATATTGTGGCCGATGTATAGATTCTTCGGCCGTTACTTTGATTTTCCAAAGGTAGATTTTGTTTTGGCCAAGTGGCATCCTCTTTTCTCTTCCTTCTTATGCTTGATTTTGATTTTCTTGCCTTTTGCTTTTGCCATGTTCCATAGTTCGATTGCCAAACTCGAGAGTTTTTGAGGTATCCTGCTCATTGTGTTAATGACCTTCAGGTTAGAGGGGATGAGCAATAATTCTTGTGTCTATTGCTGTTGCCAATTCTTCGAGAAAAGCATACTCATCTTTTGCGAGCTCAATACGCAGGGTTAGCTATACCTATCATTGAGTACAAATTTGTTGATGTTTTTCCTTCTCTCCAAATGTTTGGGCCGCATCTCGATGTGAGATTGCCTACGTATCCCTAATCAGGGAATCAGGCCTTTTATGTAGTTCCAAAATCATCACCTTTGAGGTTGGTTTTTTCACTCTTGGTTTTTCTTCTCACATGCTCTTGATTTTGCCTAGGTTACCTAATGGAGGTTGAGTCCCTAGCGAGCTTTTCTTTGAATGCCTTAACTTTTGCCTAGGCTGCGTTTTTGCATTTTCTTGACCTAGCAGGCTTTGCTCTTACTTTTGCTTGGGTTTTCAGGTTACCCAACGAGCACTTCTCTCAAGAGGGTTTCTGCGTTTCCGAGAGGAATTTGATGGAGATATTTTTCTAAATCTCCCTTGTGTTTGTACCTTCATAATGGGCGAGCTAACCCTAAGTGTTCTCGCGGAGATAGTGTCTTCTTTCTAAATTTTGACAAAAAATCTAGTTTCGTAAGCAACTAAAGTTCATCCTTTCCTTTCTTTTTGTCAGCGACAAAGGGAACTTGATTCCTTGAAATTTCCTTTATTTGGCAAAGAGACTATAGTGTTTGGCAATTGCAATTTAGGAAGTAAATCATTGAATAAGCATAGTCTAGGGGATGAAATAGGAATTTACTTAGCAGAAATTAAATGCCTAAGCATGGGCTCTAAAAATGTTTTAGTTTGATAAAAGTAATGTTTAATGTTCTTTGCCATGTTGTGACTTCTTAGCTACTGTAGCATTTCGAGGTCGTTTTCAAAACCTTTGCCTTTCGCAACTTTATACTCTTTTCCACCCTCTTCTTTGCCAAACAGGGCATTTGAACTGTGTCCATCTTCACTGCTTGCACGGTGACTACCTCTTTGAGACATGAGTAGTCCCCAAATGGAAATGTCAGTCTGGGTTTTCATCACCTCTTTTTCCTCCTTATTGATTATGCAGTCATAAGAGAGATTAGTCACTTCCACTTGGCCGAATAGTGACTTTAAGGAGATTCCATCGAGTGGATCATCGTGTTCTCCTTCCGTTTCATCAAAGTCACTTTCCCCTTCGCTTGTTCTTCCTCATTACTTTTGTCAGACATGTCGGGATCGATCACTTCCGATTGATCGGACTCATTGTTTTTTTCCTCCTCCATCATGAAACATTCATCCTCCTCTGGGAAGGTAAAGGTTGGCTTGGCTTCGCTGTTTTGGACAATGTATTGGCCAGGATTGTATGTGGGGTTGTTTATGAGATCGATGTTTCGAGGTGGGGGTTCAGCATTGTGAGTAGGGAGTGGACTGACTTGCACATCAGGTTTTGGAAGTTTTATAGTTCAGCTATCAATGAGATCTTGAATGTCATGGCGGAGACGCATGTAGTTATCTGTTTCGTGCTTAGGGTGTTGGTGGTAGGCGCACTGTTTATTAGGATCATGGTTTGGGCCATAGGGTGGCTGAGGAAATGGTTTGTTTAAAGGTTTGAGATGCCCCTAACGGCTCAGAATGGCTGAGGCTTGAGATGAGGTCATATAGAGAGGGTCAAAGTTGCGACGGGGGCGATTTGAGCTTCGGGATGAGCTAATTTGAAAAGGGTCCTGTGGTAAGGTTGAGTTAAGGGTGTTGACGGAGGCAGGAGATGTACGGGTGGGAAGGTTTTCTTGGGTGGAGGAGTTTCTTCTTTCCCAATGAGGCCTAGCTTGATCCCCTCTTCAATCTGCAGCCCAGTAGCATGCAGGCGCTTGAAATCAGTGATAGCCTGAGTGCAAATGCGCCTGAGGTACTTGGGCTGCAAACTCTTGACGACTATTCTCACTTGATCTTCCTCAGAGGGGCGATTCTTGGCGGCTTTTTCTCTCCATCTAGCCACAAAGGTTGCAAAGTCTTTGTTTGATTCCTGCTTAGTCATTTCCAAATTTCGAGTTGTTAACTCAATTTGAACGTTGTATGCATATTGCTTGACAAAAGCATAGGCAATTTCTGGCCAAGTATGATAGTGCACAAACTCCAAAGTGAGAAACCAATCGAGAGCGCTTTCAGTAAGAGTCCTTTGAAATAACTGAACAATGAGCTCATCATTCAAGCCCATTGGCTTCAGAGTGTTGATGACATGGCAGACATGGCTAGTGGGATTGCCAGTTCCATTGAACTTCTCAAGTAGTTGAGAATCCAGAAAAAGGCAGAGTCCTTTAAAATCCAGAATTTGGTCCCCTTGTGAACGGGCCAGAGCGTGTTTGATTTCTTTGACTTGCCTGGCCAATTCAGGGTTTTCTGCCAATACCACTTCTTGAGGATTCTCATCTTCCACCGATTTCTCTTCGTTCTCAGCATCTCTTGCTGCTTTCTCTGCTAGTAAGGTAGAGACTTTGAGCTTGGTGATTAGCAATGATGACGTCATTATCTGCAATGAGAGTGGGAGGATTACTTGATGAAGCTTAGGATTTGGTAGATGATTGAGTTTGTTGAGGAGATGACCGCAAAGTTCCTGAAAGTGATTGGGACCGTTGCAGTGCAGGTGTTTTGGCCGGTGAGGGTGACAGACGGGATGGCTGCAAAGACCTCTGTTTGACGTGATTTCGGGTGTTGTAAGAGTATAAAATTGGCTGTGGTTTCTTCTTTGTTTTACTTATTGTGTCTGCTTTGAAAAGTAGAGTACCTGTAAGTCAGTACCTGGCTTGTGTAGGGTTAGGATTTGGGCCGAAAATCCCAACCCTTCTGCACAGAAAAAGTTATTTACAACAACAGATGATACAAGGTGTGAGGAAGAACTTTTACAGTCAAATGCAAGTAGGTTCCTAGCCTGTAGGTTCCTGTCTTAGTTTGATAAGTTCTATGGCTTTCTAATACATGCAAGGTTAAGGTAGTCTCAAGGTGCTCCGTTGTCAAAGGGCACCAATCCTTTCACCAGCCCATCATAGGCGGTGATTGGGTGATTCCCTTTTTGATATACCACTAGGCACGAGTGACTGTGGAGTTTGCTGGAACCCCCAACATAGTCCGTGTCATGCTGGGATATCAGGTGAACTCAACGGGTTGCCCGCTCGATGCATATGATACATGAATTAAACAAGGCATGTATTAGTCTTATGTTGAACTTTCTGGTTATGGCTCTCATATTCCCCAGCAGAGTCGCCAAAAACTGTAGACACCTCCCAAACGGGGCATCGCCATACAGATTGATCGTTGGTTGCTCGATTGGTTGCTTGCTTCATAAACTAAGATCGTGGACATTCCCATGGCTAGGAACATCGCCACACGATAGCGGTTATCATCAAAATAGAGTCGCCACCTAGTTTAATAAAACTAGGAAAATAGATAGAGATTCTGGGTACGGGAGCCAAGAGTACAGTAAGGGGAAGGTGTTAGGCACCCCTCTCTGCCTAGCCGTGAGACTGGCCCATAGTTATTCAACATAAGACATGTAGATGCTTCGTTTAATTCCAACACAGAGTCTGTTTAATTATGCCTTTAAATAGTAAATAAGGTGAGCCAATGCGATAAGTAAAGCATGAGTTAGAAATCAGAAAAGCAGAGCTGTCCCAGGAAATCGATTACTCGGCCGGTGAATGGATGTCACGGCCGAGTAATCACTCTGGTTTTATGTATCGGCCGAGGGATCGAAGCCCCGGTCGGTGTTCTTCCTCACACCAGACAGAAAAGTTAACAGATAATCAAAACGCTACGATTAGGCATAAATACAGTAAATAAAACAAACCAGAGGCCGTTGGGCCTCACCACCTTGATCCCTCAGTTGCTTGATTGCTTTGGATTGGGTGTGATTGACTGATTGCTCCTCGGAAAACCCTAGGGTTAGGGTTTGAACTTCGGGGTTTGATTGCTGGATGTGGCTGCCTTCAGAAGGTTAGGGCTTCTATAGAGGGAATATGTGAGATGATTTCTACAGAGTTTTGAGGTATGAGATGGAGGAATTGAACGTTAATTTCGGAACCCTAAGGCCTCTTTATATAGGCAATTGATGACTCACTCCGGCCAATCAAATGGCATGAATCAAAAAGGAATTCTAGGGTTCAAAGATCTCTAGACGCGATCTATTTCGTAGCCCGAACGCATCGGAAAAAGGCTGCTAGGGTTTTGGTGCGTCGATCAAACGACTAACAGAACATTCCAGAATTCTGGAAAAAGACGATCTGGCGGCCGAGGAATCGATCTTACGGCCAAGGAATGGATTTGGCGGCCGAGGAATCGATCTTACGGCTGAGGAATGGATTTGACGATCTGGCGGCCGAGGAATGGATCTGGCGGCCGAGGAAACGATGTTGCGGCCGAAGGATAGATCTTGCGGCCGAGGGATTGATCTCTCAGGGAGATTTTCAAGCAACAGGTTGCTCGGGTGAGGAAATGATGTTAAGGCCGTGAGATCGATGTTACAGCCGACAGATGGATTCTCCTAGGCTTCTGTATTTTCTGTCTGGGAGGCTATATGGCTCTGGATTGGATCCTCTAAGTGGCTCAAAGTTCTTACCGAAAGTTCTACGGTTCTCAAAAAGGCAATCAGCAATCACTGTATCCATTTCATCATCGGGATGGTCCCAATGTGGGACTTGAAATAATCGTTAGGCCAAATTAGGGTGTCTACACCATCCAACGATCTAATCAGCGGAAGCTGCTGCTGCTGCTACTGCGATGCTACCCCTTTCAATCAGAACAGACCCTAATCTAATCAACGATATCCATGACCACACTAAACTACGCACAACCTGCAGGCTAAAAAGTACAGGATCTAGGGATATAAAGGCTCGACCAAGAGCCTGACCCCCGATTTCAGTCCAACAGATGACCGCCTATCAGGGTTCGCAGATACTAACAGTAAACTGGCCCATATGTCCAGCAACAAGTATTGATAATGAATTAAAATTGTGTTTTCCAGCCTACCCAAAAAAGCTGGCTGCTTGGCGTTGACTGGCCTGGCCTTGTTGACTGGCCCGATGACTAGGGCCGGTGCCCGTGCCGTACAGGAGGTGATTGGGCCATGATCTGTGACGGCCGGACTGACTCCGGCAGCCGACGGCTGTTGAGCCCAAAAAGGGCCTGTTCGTTGCTGTACCACTGCCTTACCACTGCCTGTTCAAGGTTTGCCTCTACTGCCTTACCACTGCCGTAGTTGAAGTCTATGGCCATGGTTGTTCCAGCACAGCTCCGACTTGAGAATGACAGCCCATCCGGTAAGTCCGGCAAGCCACCGTCCTCTGTCAACAGGAACTATACATCCACCACTGCTCAAGCACATCCATCATCACCGGCGAGGCCCGAAAGAACAGAACCAGGCTCCGCTCCATTAGGCTCCGAACCTGGGAATGATGACTGCTCCGAACCGGATCTGTTGAGTAAATGGACCCACCACCAGTAGCAATGGGTAATCGATTGCAGTTTGATGAAGACAGCCGTGGACAATCAGATTATGCCCCACCGCCGTGCCACCGAGAATGGGGAGATCTTGACGAGCTTTGGCCGTGACCCGTACTTCCCCCTTTTACATGGGTTTTGAACAGTACCCATTTCCGGCGAGTAAATACCCTCCGATGATTTCTTGTCCCGTAATAGGACCCACGAGCTAGGACTCGGGGTCATCTCTCTAACTCCACCAGATGGGAGAGATGATGCGAACTTACCCTTTCTGGCCGACCTGAACTCACCGGCGGATTGATGTCTCCAGATCCAGCGAGGAGGTCAGGACCCTTCTTGACGGCCGGAAAGCCAGAGGTGGGTTTCCCTTGAACGTCCTCCGATGGACTCTCCAGCTCAGCACAAGATTGTACCGATTCTGAGCTTGTTTAGAAAACTGATTTCTCAAATCAGAGGATCCGAAAGAATGAAACCGAGAGCTTTAATTACCTCAAGGTATAGTATAATCTAAGAGGTATTCCGAAGGGTACCTCTAATATAGTATTTTCGGAGAGAAAACACAGGAGGAGTGCATTCTCTCTCTAAATTAGAGAGAAGCTCTCAACTCCAGTTTTAAAATTAGTCAAAAAAATTGTATTGGCAATTCCGTACGACAAAACGCATATTTTATATTGAGTTGTAATTTTATTATTTTTATAGGCTAGTGAGTTTGTATAGGATTAGAGTGGAAGGAATCTATTTATTTGTAATTGAGTGAGAGTGAATCGAACGTCTAAAGGCAGAATGTCTTCACGAATGGAAACGGGCTAAATCAGAACGGATTGATCGGGATATCAATCAGATATCCATTGAATACTACTGATTACTAAGGCGTATTGGTGGGCTGGTGCACACATTACAACTAATACAATTAGTTGCCTTATTTGACCTCCTAGGTTTTGGACTACAGCTACAGCCTTATAAATGGAAAAGGAACGGCAAAAGAAAAAGGCGGGAAGCCACATAATATAGTGCACGGTTATAAGAAAAAGCCAGTGGACGGCGGCAACAAAAAATAAGAGATGCACCTGTTTTTTTAGAGCTATTTCTAAAGGGAGATTTTGATTAGTTTTGGAGGGCTTGTGGACTCAAGGTCGTTGGCGATCAAGATCACTGGGTGCGGTGTACGTGTGACTCAGTAGGTAGTACTTAGAACGTTGTGAGGATTTACTTCGTTTGGATAGTGTGGGCTACCCGCCCAGATTTGAAAAATCGAAAGAGTTGCCACCCGGATTTATGGTTTGCCACCCGAGAAACCGTTTTGATTTGAAATGATTGATTCAAATTGAAAACCAGAGATTGCTTTGAGTTCGGAAGCCATGTTACGAGGGGGGAAGGGTTTTACGGCACCCCCCTCGCCCGATGCGATGTCGGTCTCTACTTAATGTTTATGGGATTTATCAAAAATATTTTGTTTCATTAAGCAACTAGCAAGTATGTACAAATATCAAAAGATAGCAGTGCATGCATGTGCAAAGTGTACAAGATATAATGAAATGATGATGATAAATGAACAATGACAGAAGAAATGGAAAACTGCTACTGACTTCACTCCCGAGCGCTTGAGAATACTCCCAAGCACTCGAGAGTGCCACTATCCAACCCTGCAAATTTTGTTAGCCTTAAAGACCTCTAGAAGCTGAAAAATAGAAAAACTAAGCTTGTAACATACAATGTTGCTTAGCAGAAGGGTTAAATAGCTAAGAACTGGTCCTAACCATCCAAACCTTGCTTCCTTGCAACTGAAAACAAACCTAACTGGGCTCTGGAAGGACCAGTGCACACCCAGTATCTACTAAAAACAGAAGATGAAATACATAATGAACAAAACAAAGTTTTAGTGGCAGTAGCACTCCTGAGCGCTCAGGAATGGTCCCGAGCGCTCGAGAGTGCACACAGTACCCAAAAAAAAAGTTTTGTTTCTTCGTGCTCCTCTTGCTCTTGGTGCTAAACTAAGATCAAATGGGCTCACAACCAGTATGAGGAACTGGTATGTATCATGATGAGGAAGCATGCTCGCTTCGAGCCTGCCCAAATAGTGGTACGCATCAACCGTCCCAAAATTCCAACGCCGCCCATTGTTTGGGAGACAATCAATCTCATAGAGAAGGTAGAGGAGTTTCAAATGCAACCATGGGTCAACCCTTACGACGAGTGCGATTATAGTCAATGGATAGAGGAAAGAGAAGATCTAGATTTCATATGCACAGAACCCTATAAGACAGGGGAAAGCGACTTTGATGAAATGGAAGAAGAGTGCAATGATCCGCTCGACGAAACCTCCTTAGCATCACTATTCAATTAGGAGGAAATAGCTGATAACCACACAATCAATGAGGAAGGAGAAAGGGAGATTCAAACTGACATTTCCATTTGGGGATTACTCATGGCTCAAGGAGATAGCCGTCGTACGAGCTTCAAAGATGAACCCAGTTCAAAGGCTCTATTTGGCAAAGAAGAGGGTGGAAAAGAGTATAAAGCTGCAAAAAAAGGCAAGGGAAATGACCCCGACATGCTGCAGTAGCTGAAAAGTCACAACATGGCAAAGAACGTTAAAACATTGCTTTTGCTTTCTAAAACAAACTAGAACGAGTTTTGGGCCCCTGTTTGGGCATTTTATTTCTGCTAAGAGAATTTCTTTTTCATCTTCCAGATTATGCTTAATCTAAATTCCTAAATTGCAATTGCCATGCGCTGTACTCTCATTGCCAAAACAAGGGAAAATTCGAAGGGATCAGGATCTTTGTGTCCCCGACAAAAGGGAAGGAAAGGATGAACTCTAATTGCTTATGAAACTATGTTTTTGTCAAAACTTAGAAGAAAGACACTATCTCCGTGAGAACACTTAGGGTTAGCTTACCCATTGTGAAAGTACAAACGCAACAGGAGATTCATAAAAACATCTCCATCAAATTCCTCTCCAAAACACTAAAACCCTCGTGAGAGAAAAATGCTCGTTGGGCAATTTATACACCCAAGCAAAAGTAAGAGCAGAGCCTGCTAGGACAAGAAAATGCGAAAAACGCAACCTAGGCAAAAGATAAGGCATTCAGAGAAAAGCTCGCTAGGGACTCAACCTCCATCAGGTAACCTAGGCAAAACTTAGAGCATGTGAAAAGAAAAACCAAGAGTGAAAACCCAACCCCCAAAGGTGGTGATCTTGGAACTACGTAAAAGGCCTGATTCCCTGATTGGGATACGTAGGCAATCTCGCATCGAGATGCGGCCCAAACATTTGGAGAGAGGAAAATATCAAAGGATTTGTGCTCAATGAAAGGCATAGCTAACCCTGCGTATTGAGCTCACAAAAGATGAGTATGCTTGTAATGCCCCCATTTTCGGGTGCGTTAAAAGGACAATTTTATTGAATAATCAAAGAGAGTCTGGCTCTTTATTACATCAAAATTTCCATAAGAGTGCCTTCATTACATACAGGGAAGGGAATCTAGGGTTCCTAACTACAGCTCTGCCTGTTTCTCCATCCTAGCCAGCTCTTCTGCTCCAAGGGCTTCCAAGGTGTACAGCTCCCCGTGATCATCTACAAGGTCTGACACATTATACCAGCGTCGCCACCGATATAATATGTCAGGGTCACCAGAGGTAACACCATGAGCTACGAGAGCTCAGCAGAATAATCCTATACCCACTAACCCTTAACTTACACATAGCAAGTCACATATAACAGCAATGAATCATAATGATATCTACGCAGTACGTGTTTATTCAACAGTTATCAACAATAACACATTCGCATGTTCTATTAACTATCGTTGGTGTTCGTGATATCAGAGTTTCTCCTACGCAAGGAAGCATATAAACAATTACACATGCTTATTCATCAACATAGTTAAACAATGACACATTCACATTCGATATCTTCCTAGCGTTGGTGTCATGCCTTTCTGTGTTTCTCCTATGCGACATTTCGTAGACCGTGTCACCATTTCACTTTTCATTTGCCAAATCAACATTTTGAAAATCGTTTCTTTTACACACGCACACCACACAATGGGCAAGTCTGGCCACATTGTGGTTTTCAAATATCACACACAATGGACTACCACGTCCGGCCACATCGCGGTTTTCAAAATCCACACAAGGGCTTTCACGCCAGGTCCCTATTGAGTGTATAGATAAATCATGTTACCAATGAAGCTACCACGTCCGGCTACATTGGTGACACACACACAATGGGCTACCAAGTCCGGCTACATTGCTGCTTTCAAAATCTATCCACACAATGAGCTGCCACATTCGGCCACATGAGGTTTTTAAAACACACACCCAACCTCGGTTCCACCGTTCCGGGTTCCCGAGTATCCTCACAATGGTTCCGCCGCACGGGTTCCCATTGGCACACAAAACTTGCATTGGCTCCTCTCCGCGGATAACCAAGCCTTATTGCCACATGAGGCTACCACGTCCGGCCCCATTGGCAATCTTCGCAATGGGCTACCAAGTCCGGCCACATTACAGTTTTCGCAAATCCACACAAAGGGCTACCATGTCCGGCCACATTGCAGGTTTTCACATCTACATAATGACTACCACGTCCGGCCATTATGTAGTTTCAAAAATATTTTTATCCATATCAACCACACCCTAGGTGTCATGTTTCTATTTTCTCGGTTTTTGTGTCTCGTTGCATGCCATGACTCCGCGGTAGTTCATTTCACAATTTAAGAAATCTTGAAACTAAACTAGCAAGATCATCCAACTCTATATTAATTAGCATGCTCACTTATCACATCATCCTGCTCAACATTTAATCAGACAAGGTAAAGCATAGTGCCACATGGACGGACACCTTTGGAGTGGTAAACCACTTATGCTTTATCAGCAACAAGTAGACAAGTAAACACATACACATGTTCCAAATCATCCTAAGATCAAAATACGAATACTTAAAGTTAAGCTACGAACATTATCTTTCAAAATTCATTCTTTCTTTTCATAAGTTTAAAACAACACGTGTTTATTGAAATTCTACGTATATATAGAAATAGTGTAGGCGGAGAATTCTACGTATACATAGGGGAAGTAGATGTAGGAAATCTATGTGATCATACTATCATCTATACGAGTCGAGTTTAATCTACATGAAGGCATGAATATCTATACTTAGGATTTGAGTGTATAGAATAGTCTACAATCATTTCAAAATACGCATACAATACGCTATACTTAGAGTTTAGGAGGTATAGGAAAATCCTACCTTGATCCGAAACTAGTTGGAAAATTCTACGGGCGGTGAAACTCACGAATCTGGACCGAACTTCGGATGGCAGTAACTCAATCAATATTTGGCCGAATATGATCGTTCTTGAGTTGACATCGAAGCTCTAGAAGTGCTCTACCACTTTTGTGAAGGAAGTTGATCCTAGAAACTACTTTAGGTAGGAGGAATATGGTGATAAAGGGGGAGACAGTAAGCTGTCTGGAAATCTGGAAATCCGAATTTTTGCTGAACTTCGGATGTCGATATCTTTGTCGTTTCTTGACCGATTAGGGTGGTTCTTGGGTCTAATTTGAAGCTCTCGAAGTGCTCTACAACTTTCCCAGAGGGAGTTGGTCCTAAGGACTACTTTAAGCAGGAGAATATTGGGGTTTTGTGAAGGGCAGTAAGCTGTCTGGAAAAACAGAAATGGTTTCTAGAGAGAAGTTGGAGCAATGCTTGAATTTCTAGAGAGAAGTTGGAGCAAGAAGTGAAGGTGTGAGTTTAAGCTTGGATGAACTTGCTATTTATAGGCCAAAGGTTGGTCTATTATCCAAGAGACAATTTTTCCCCTAACATTTGTGGTCCAATGGATAATAGTTTGACTAGATTTGATGGTACTTGGATGAGGTAGGATGATGGCTAAAGATCTTGACTAAAATCAAGAGTACTAGTACTTATATATTTACTAGTGTACTTAGAAGATCTAGCTTTTCTTCTATCTAAGGGATAAAAGTTCGCCTAACATTTATTACCCAATGGGTAAGGGTTTGCTTGACTAGATTTGGTACTTTGGATTTGATTTGGCAAGATATTGGCCAAAGATGTGACTAGGTTGTGTGAGTATACAAGCACACACATCACTCTCTCCCTCTCCTCTCCTCTCATCCGAAATCTCTCTCTCTCTCTCTCTCCTAATGTACATAAGTACATAGGTGGAAAGTTTTCAAAGATTTTTCTTCCAATCTAGGACAAATCTAGGTTATTCTACTGGGGTTTTTGTCTTTTTTTTTTTGGGTAAAATAGCTTGAAATAAAAAGAGGATAAGCGAATATACAGCCTACAAGGGGCATACCCCAGGAGGAAAAGAAAACAAAGAAAGAAAGAGAAAATTAGCAACGCCAAGAGGCTACATGTGATAAATGAAATGCATTGTTTCCAATCCATCTAGTAGAGGGAGGGAAAACAGCACGCCTAAGAAGACTCTTAAGCATTACAAAAGAAGCTTAATTCAAAGAAGAGAATATTGAACAAACTGAAGGTACTAAAGTGGAATTCAATCAAAACTGATCCACATGCTGAACTGAATCTCAGGAACCACCTGCTTCTGCTGGTGAACCACATGCTGAACTGATCAATTGGCTTCGGTCTTGTATCTGAAGCACACAACTACTAATCTATCTCCTCCAGCAGGTGTAAAAATGCAGACCAAACTGATGATGTAGTCAAAACTGATGCAGTTCCTTTGAGTCACTATATCTGATGCAGTCAAAACAGTCTTCCAAAACAGTCAGACTCTCCTCTGAAGCAGCTGTGTAGCAGCTAGTAGCAGGAAACAGAACCTGCTCCTGGGAAGGCTCATACCCTGGGACTGCAATGGATAGCAGCAGCATGAACAACTGATGCAGCTTCTGATTGGGACACAACCATCAGAGCAATCCATACCATACCATACCATACCAGAATAGCTAGACACAGTTACTAAGTAGAACATATGCAATACTATACAGAGGACGTCCCCCTTTGTGAAGGGAGATCCCATTGACAGCCCCCGATGGTTAGGCATAATCTACGTAAATCTGCTCCTAAGGCAGATCAAAATGCAACAACTAGCTCAGAAATTACACACCATAACAGAACATAAACTGAAGCAGTTCTGATGCAACTTCAGAACTGCTGCTGTCACAAACTTCTGAAGTGAAACTTCTGAAGTTCTAAAAGAATTGAAGTGCAGAAAGTAGATCAGCAGCAGTCCATCAGAACAGAATGCAGATCAGCAGCAGTCCAGAATACTATACAGGAAATCAGCTAGATGCTCATATCACTAAAGCAAGTAGTAACCAAAACAGGAGGTATAACAATACTATGCAGTTCTGAGTCTTAGTAGATTAGAACAGAACAGTAACAATGCCACAAGATGGCATTGGCATGAAATGGGCTGTTCTGAGCCATAGAAGATCAGAACAGAACAGCAGCATTGCCTCAAGTTAGAACTGATAATGAAATCCTATGGAAATGTGGTCCTAGCCACCAACTCCCTCGGAAAACTCACTCCTCCCTCTCAACTTTTTTCAGAAACTAAGGGATACGGATCCACCCTACTCCCTCCACTAAGCCTTTCATAATGCCCCCGCTAATTATTACCTCCACTCTCAAGGAAAGGATGAGGCTCTATCACACTCTCGCAAGGAAACACCGATTGTAGTGAATGCTAATAACTAAACTCTCAACACACATGAACCTTTAGTCTAGCAGAGAAACCACCAGAGTTAAGATAACTACCTGTGTATGTAGGAGTAATAGCAGACATGTTGAAATCCTGCTTTGTTACAGAAGTCCTGCTCTCACCATCGATCTGAATACTTAGAAGTTATAACCCTTCTGAATCCAGAGACAATTCTGGATCAAGTTAGAACAAGTGGAAACCCCTTGAGATTTAACCTGCATGTGTAATCATGTGAGTATATGGGTAATTTCATTCTAACTTATTACTGAGAATGTTAATCATGAACATTCCACATAGATAATAATTGAGAAGGCCCCTTGAACTTAGATAAAGACAGCAACCTGCATCTTACTTCATTTGAAATTTTGTGAGCAACCACTCCAGGAGGGCAATTAAGATTCTGGAATTTCCTATGATTCCTCTCAAGCCATAATTGGTGCACATAGGTTGTAAAGACAAGTTTAGCAATTATAATGGCCAGAGCCTTGCCCTGGACAGAGGACAGCCTACTCACCCACTGCTGCATGGATGTCAAGCCTGTCATGTGAGGGGTCTTTGGGGATAGGATTCCCCTAATTTGTGTAGCCATGGGGCAATCAAAAAAGAGGTGCTCATGGGACTCTACTCCCAAACATAGGCTGCAAATGGATGCAGCTTTCATTCCAAACATGACTAGTCTGTCTTCTGTAGATAATCTATTAAGGATGGCCATCCATGAGATCACACTACATCTAGGGATGTACCCTGAGAACCATACCACTTTATGCCAAGTGATAGCAGGAAAATGTATCCTTAAATGATCCCATAAGGATGAGATGGTGAACTTACCAGATGCATTGAGATTCCAAATGCATCTATCCCTAGTGGAAGCATTGATGGGGACAGCTTGTAATTCTGATCTCACCTCATTGAGATCAGGAGTTTGGGTCAGTGGGAAGGCCCAATGATTGTCCCTAATGATAGACTGCACAGTGGAATCCTTGTGCTGTCCAGAATCTAAGGTAATTCGAGGCCCAAATTTAGGCAACAGGGGCCCCAGGGGATGCCAGTTATCAAACCACAAGGAGGTCAATTGGCCATCCCCTATTTTATACTTAATGTGTGGTTGGATGAGCGGTCTAATGTTAAGAATTTTCCTCCATACCCATGAGGGATTACTTGGAGTTTTAACACTCCAAAAGCTCTTACCTTTAAGTAGGTAAGACTTCACCCATTGGCACCACATAGATTGCTCCCCTCCCGAGATAAGGAACCATATATGCTTGGCAACTGCTGCCTTGTTCCAGACCTCCATAGATTTAAAACCTAACCCTCCTTCCTTAACAGGAGAACAAAGATGTTCCCAAGAGACTTTTGCCCCTGTTTTCTTAAGGTCGGGGCCATACCAAAAGAAGGCTCTAAGGATAGATTCTACCTCCTTAATTACCTTCTTAGGGATAATGAAGAGAGATGACCGTAGTGGACCAAACCAAATGACTGGAGCCCACCGAAAAGTAGGCCGCGACCGAAGACGATGGCCGTACGTCATTCCACGTTCGGCTACAACCGAGGTCCGGGAGCGGGCATTGATTCGTCTTACCGACGAATGATCACTGTTGCTCACGTTCGGCCACCTTCGAAGAACTTCTCAAGCTCGGCCACCCTCCGGAGGCCGGCTCATTCATCAGACTCCTTCCCACGGGTCGCCGCCATGTTCGGCCACATGTCAAGCTCGGCCACATGTGGCCACGACCGAAGACGATGGTCGTATGTCATTCCACGTTCGGCTTCAACCGAGGTCTGGGAGAGGGCACTGATTCGTCTTACCGACAGACGATCACCGTTGCCCACGTTCGGCCACCTTCGAAGAACTTCTCAAGCTCGGCCACCCTCCGGAGGCCGGCTCATTCATCAGACTCCTTCTCACGGGTCGTCGCCATGTTCGGCCACATGTCAAGCTCGGCCACATGTGGCCGCGACCGAAGACGATGGTCGTACGTCATTCCACGTTCGGCTACAACCGAGGTCCAGGAGCGGGCACTGATTCGTCTTACCGACGGACGATCACCGTTGCCCACGTTCGGCCACCTTTGAAGAACTTCTCAAGCTCGGCCACCCACCGGAGGCCGGCTCATTCATCAGACTCCTTCCCACGGGTCACCGCCGTGTTCGGCCACATGTCAAGCTCGGCCACATGTGGGTCTCGACCGAACGCTGGGTTCGGCCACCCGTCAAGACACGTGCTCGGCCACCTGCGGAGCACGGCTGGCTGCCAACGACGGCTGGCTGCTGAGTCACGCGTCCCCCCACGTGTAGAGACGGTTATAACAGAAGATGATCACAGGCGCATATGGGTGTGCCAGCTCAGCTCTGAAAACGGTTATCAGATCTATTCCTTGACGCCACTATGACGTCACTTGGCCCGTGGAAGGCACGCGATCGTACTTGGAGAGCAAGCCAGGAGGTCCTATAAATACCAAGTGATGGTAACCTTAACAGGTACACGCCACTCAATACTCACACTTACTCTCTCTAAGCCTTCTGCTTCCTCTCTCTGCACTAAACTCATCCTCTCGCCGGAGGGCCTTGTCGGGACAACCCCCGGCCAGGTCTTAGTCGTGCGTTCCCTGTGCAGGCTAGGAGAAGAAGGCTCAAGAACCATCGAACCATCAACGGAGGAGAAAGGATCTAGGATCGCGGGCCACACAATGACCAATAGGTTTGCATTGAGAACAGAATTGATTTTATTAATTGAATCCTCCCAGCATAGGACAGGTACCTATGTGTCCATGATTTAGTCTTGGCCAAAATTTTGTCAACCATTACTTTACAATCAAAGTGCTTGAGTTTGGTGGACAGTAAAGGTACCCCCAAATACCTAACAGGCAAAGACCCCTCCTGGAAACCTAGGATACTTAATATGGATGCCTTGGTGGGAGGGCTAACACCAGAGAAGAAGATGCTACTCTTGGTAGGGCTTGGGGAAAGCCCAGACAACTTCTCAAATTCAGTCAAAGAATTCTGAATGTGATTAATGGAGCTTACTTCACCTTTGCAAAAGATCATAAGATCATCTGCAAAGCAAAGATTGACAAGTTTGGTAGTTCCAAATTTCCAGTGGAACTTAAAATCAGGTTGGAAGGATTTCTCCTTAAGTATGCAAGTTAACACCTCCATAGCTATCACAAAAAGGTAAGAAGATAGAGGATCACCTTGTCTTAAACCTTTTTGCCCAGGAATGTACCCTATTGCCTCCCCATTAAAACACAAGGAGTAATTAGCTGTAGACACACAAGCTTTCAACCATTGGATCATTTTAGGGTGGAAGTTCATTGAGGCAAGGACATCCCAAAGGAATTCCCACCTGACATTATCATAGGCCTTCATAATGTCCACTTTCATGGCACACCTAAGGGATGAGGAATGTTTGTGGTAACCTCTCATCAATTCCTGAGTAAGGAATATGTTATCAGCTATCCTCCTACCCTGGACAAAGCCAGATTGGGCAGGATCAATAAGGGAAGGCAGAACAGGTCTGATTTTATTGGCTAGTATTTTAGCTATACAGTTATATATCACATTACAACATGAGATGGGTCTGTAGTCTCCTACCTTAGAGGGGTTGGGGACTTTAGGCACCAAAGCAACTAGGGTAGCATTGGCCTTCTTCAAGAGTTGACCAGACCTGAAAAACAGTTTAACAGCTGAGGTCACCTCATGGCCTATAACAGGCCAAGCTCTATGGAAGAAAGTAGCATTATAGCCATCTGGCCCAGGAGCTTTTTGAGGATTAAGAGACCAAAAGGTGTCCTTGATCTCTTTATCAGTTACCCCCATCACCATTTGCAAACTCTGGGAGGGGGAGAGCTTCCTAGTTATAAGCTGTTGCACTCTAGAGGATCCAGAGTAATCAGTCAAATGTTTGGTGCCTAACAAGTTAGTGTAGTAGTTGATGAATGTGTGCTTAATCAACTCTATGTTTTGGGAAACAGACCCATCTTCTAGAACCAAGCTAGAAATTCTGTTCCTATTCCTTGAATTGGTAATGGACTTGAAAAAGAAGGAGGAACATTGATCCCCCAACTTAAACCATTGAATTCTTGATTTTTGCTTGGCAAAATTTTCTTCTGCCCTGGCATAAACTAGATACTTCTTGCACAGTTCCTTTTCAATGGCTTGTTTAGAAGGGTCACTAGGATCAGAGCCTAGCTCTCTTTGGATAATTTCCAATTGTTGTTTACAGGAGGCCACTCTTGAAGAAAGATCACTAAACTCTTTTGTGTTTAGTTTTTTAAGATCCTCCTACAATTGCTTGAGTTTTTCACAAACACAGAACATTGGATTTCCAATGATTATCTTCCTCCACACCTGCTGAACAGTGTCAAGGAACTTAGGGTGCTCAGCTAAAAAGTTGAAGAACCTAAAAGGCCTTAGATATGAAAGAGTAAGAAATCTAGATATGGTTGTCCTTAGATATGAAAGAGTAAGAAAGACTAGATTTTTTGGTTGTACTTGGATTGTGTACAAGGATGGCCAACAAGGGTGGACTAGATTTGGAGAGTACTCTTGCACACATCACCTTCCCTCTCTCTCCCTCATCCGGCCTCTCCCTCTCTCTCTTTCTTAGTGCAATGTACACATAAGCATGAAAGGACAATGGTTGGTGGTTGACTAGAAAGAGTAAGGATTTGGTTTGTAAGGTTGTAAGACAATCTTGTACTTCCAATCTCTCCATATTTTCCATCTCTCACTTCTTTCACAAGTACTTGTACTTAGGATGAATATACAATGGAGTTTGGTGGAAGAAAGACCAAGATTGTACTCCATATCTTTCTCTCTCTCTCCTATCTCTCTCATCTCTCTCTTGGCCATCTCTCTTCTCTCCCTCTCGGCTTCTCTCTCTCTCTCCCTCTCTCTCTTTCTCCCTTGGTTAATATAAGTATATATATATATATTATATATGCATTAGTATGACCAACCACAAAGTACAAAGGTACTAAATGATTTCCAAATCAAAATTCTATATTAAACTAAGTCAAATTGACACTTGTCCTAGTATAATATAGTATTGAGGTACAAGGAGAATCCTAGGGCTAGATATCTTATCTATATCCTTATTCTATTGGACACATGTCATCTATTAAGCAATTAACTAATAAATCCTAGTACTAGGTAGGAAGACTAACTCTTTTATCCAATGAGTAATAATTACCCTAGCATTTATTAACCAATGGTTTAAGAAGTAAAGTCATATATACTTTGAATAATACAAATATATATATATATGTACATGTATTGACCAAGTATGAAAGTACACAAGTACTATATGATCTTACTAGATCTTCCAAGTCAAAATTCCTTATTATACTAAGTCAAATAGCCACCAACAGCAGCAGCCAAGGCCACTGGCCATCAGAAGCAGCAGCTACGGGCTAAGGGTGTACGCCTGGCCACCACGCCGGTCTCCCACTACATTGGCAGCAGCAGCAGCCACGTCGGGCAAGGGAGCCCCTCGCACGACAGGGGCTCTCCTCCACCGCCCTCCCACTCCGGTCTGAAGCTCATCGCCATGGCTTCGTCCTACCTCAACCCCGCCGTGAACCGGTGGGTTCTATCTCAGATCTACTTTGAGCAGATCTGAATCAACCTCAACCCGGCAACACCACGAAGCCGGCCTTCATCCGACTACCACAGCTGGCCGCAGCAGTCCATAACTGGCCTTCGAAGGCCGTTCCACCCACGGCCGGCCGTCTCAGGCCCGGCCAGTACAGCAATCGCCATTGGGGGCGACGCCGTCCAGATCTGGCCCGTTCAGATCCGGCCGTTCAACAGGCGGCCGGCAGTGGTCACTCCACTGTGGGTTCCTCTTCCCACCACGAACAACCGCCGTGGCCTCCAGCCACCGTGGCCTTTATCACCGCCGTGGCCTCCAGCCGCCGTGGCCTCCATCACAGCCGTGGCTTTATTGCTTGGCGGTGAACTCCGGCCGGAGTGAGCCAAGCCAGGCCACCCAGCTAGCCCGGGCAATCCCAGCCAGCCCGGGCAGCAGCAGCAGAAGGCGTCAGCCCAGCCCGGGCTCCTGGCTTTTTAGGCCAGCCGGCCAACAAACAACCCAGCCACAGAACAGCCAAGCAAGCCAGCCTGGGCAGGCCATCCTGTGTGGCTCGGGCGGAGGGGGTAGCAGCAGTGCTGTCCGTGACTGTTCTGCTTGGGCAGAGGCTAGGCAGCAGCTTCTGCCCGGACGTTTCGAGTCTTACTTTCAGCAGCTGCGGCAGGCAGTAGCAGCAGGCTGCAGGCAGCAGCAGCGGCAGGCATCAGCCCGCCCGATGGCAGGCCAGCCCGGGCAGGCAAGCGGGCTAGTGGCTCGGGCAGTGGGGGTAGTATCCCTTACTTTACCATTATGCAATGCAGCCATACTCTTTGAACTTATCTATTTATTGTCATATTGTTGCTGGACTTAAGGGCCAGTTTACTCTTAGATTTTGCAACCCCCGATAGGCAGTCATCTGTTGGACTGAAATCGGGGGCGGGCTCTTCGTAGAGCCCTCTGTATCCCTTGAGCCAGTGCTTTTAGCCCTGAGGAGTTGCGTAGTATTCTTGTGGTCGTGGCTGCTATCGATTAGATTGGATTATCCTAGTTAAGGGGCTATCTCGCAGTAGCAGCAGCTGTGGGCGCCGATGATCAGATTATGGATGAGTCTGATCGAAAGAGGTAGCTGCCGGAGCTATCATTGACTAGATTGGTGGATCCTTGCTGATCGAAAGGGGTAGTTTTGCAGTCTGTTTCTGATTAGATTTAGTGGTTGCACTGATCGAAAAGAGCAGCTTGGTCCACTTGTGGTTTGGGGGGCTACTTTTGGTGGTCCCTCTTCCTGTTCCGCTTATTGTGGTTAGCGAGCCTAGGGGATTTGGGCGAGGATGTAGTAGTCTGGTTGGAATGGGCGTGGTGTGCAGGGTGCTTAGCAGGGTAGCCTTGTCGGATGCCGACATCTCTAGTTCGAACCTCTCGGTCCGAGTCCCTCTGTAGTAGTTGACTTCTTTTGAGTGGGTATTATGCTAGCTTCGGGGTGAGGGGCTTCTAGGTTCTTGGATTTCTTATCCCAGCCTTGGAGGAGGAGGATCTCTCCTCAGCGCAGGTTATCATGTGGTCATCGTTGACCAAGACTATCTACTTTAATTACATTAATTCCTAGCCTGGCGGGTTGTGCCAGGAAGTATTTACACTTCGCCTCACTTCATTTCATTTACTACATGGCTCTACTCAGACCCATTTGTATTGCCTATGTCACTTATTTTACTCTCCATGCGGGTTGTGCATGGTTACCGTACTTTTTTCATTCTTGTTGTTTTTCCTTTTCTTTTCCTCCTGGGGTATGCCCCTTGTAGGCTATACATTCGCTTAACCTTTTTTAATTTCAAGCTAAATTACCCAAAAAAAAACTAATAAAACCTTAGTACTATGGCTTGACTAGACTTTGTTGACTAATGGACCATAATTCCCCTAACCATTATTATCCAATGGTTAATGAATGGAAGTACTATGCTTATATACTTTATCTATATAAGTACGATGACTCATGGTGAATCTATTTTTAAACTAATAGACCTTGTACTAAGTAGAAAGACTAACCTATTGACCAATGGGTAACAATCCTCCTAACTTTTATTATCCAATGGACAAAGATGGTAAGTATTATGCTTTCACAATATATATATATAAGCATATTGACACGTGGCAATTCTATTATCTTAATAGGTCTAGTACTTGGTGGAAAGACTAAGCTATGGACCAATGGGCGATATTTTCTCTAACTCCTATGGACCAATGGGTAAAGGAGTAAAGTATAGACTTTCAAATATGGGTACCTAGGCCTATATAATATCATACAAGTGTACCTTGGTCAATCGAGTCTATCGTCCAATGGATAAAGATTTTCCTACTTCTATCGTCCAATGGATAATACTCAAGGTTGACTTTGGTTCAAAGGATTTCCTTCAGGTTTGGAAAGGTTCACAAGGTTCGACTAGGGTCAAGATTGGTAGTTAGGTCATCTCAATGAATCGGTTAGAAGCTGACTTGGCTTGCTAAGTAGGATTCATAGTCAAGAAATACGATTCTACGACTTCTCAATATGCTAGGCACTTGTCTTTAGAAAATGACCCTATTGCTCGAAGTGAAGAAATCTAATTACGACGGATTACTAGGGAAAATATACAAGTGCTTTTACAAGCATACTTGTCCTCGGGGAAATGACTAGAAAATTTATATGAAGAAAGCTATATTTATAAGTCTAGAATTTAGTAACGACGGATTTTTGGATATTAGAAAGGAAGTTTAAATGGAATCCAAGTAATAAAATAAAATTCAAATTTTTAACGAAATTTTTATTGACCAAAAATCAGGGTCGTTACAATGCTTTTCTCAAGGAATTGACAACAGCAATAGACACAAGAATTGTTGTTCATCCCTTTTAACCTAGAGGTCATGGACACAATAAATAGGACACCTCAAAAGCTCTCGAATTTGGCAATCAGGCTATAGAGCATGACAAAAGCAAACGACAGAAAATCAAAGACCAAGCATAGGAAGGAATGTGAAACAAGATACCACTTGGCTAAAGTAAAACCTAGCTCCCTTGGGAAAGACTACTGTGATCTTCCCAGCCGGCCTGCCTGCCTGGGCTGGCAAAAAAGCCCCAAGAATGGGCATCCCAACAGTGTTAACCCGATCTCAGTCCAAGCAGGTGACTGTCCATCGGGGATCTGAAAATGAATCTACAAGAAACTGATCTCTGACCAGTACACCTTCAATTTCCAACAAACAACTGACCTCGGCCGTGCTGCGATGGAAATAACGGTAAGCTGAACGTCGGAACTGGGAAATGAGTTCCGGTGACTCCAACAAACAACTGACCTCGGGCGAGTTAGGATGATCCGGTGAGTCCTCTGGCGCGGTTGAGATGACCATAGGATCAGTAAGTTGGACCAACCTCAAGCTGGCCTTTGTGAGTTCGTTGGTGAGATAGACCACCGACGAGTGATGATAGATGATGATGCTATCACAGTAGTGGCTTCTTGTTCCACAGAGTTGAACAGAACGGCGGGATGAGGCCAGTAAGACTGACCGCTCAGTGGATTCACCGGTGTTTCGTTGTGTGAAGTAGCCCAACCTGTTGGGCGTTGGACCTGGAATTAACCCCAACGCCTTGCAGTGGCGGCGATGTCTAGAACTTTCGGCGCGGCTGAGATGGCCATAGGAACACCTCATCAAACCCATCTCGAGTGCTGACCGATGTGAGACCGTTGGTGGGAATTACCACCTACACGTGATGGTTGAGCCCTCATCTGCAAACAGATCGAATCATCTAAAACCCAAATTCGACCCCTCGGCAAGGCGTGAAGATCAGGATATTGGCTCAAGACCTCATCTCTGTAAAGTTGAATGAGACCCACGGCTGGTGGTGAGTGTTGATATTGCTGGACTGAATCAGATGGTGAAAGATGCAGACGAAGAAGGAAAATAGATCTGGGTTACCACAACAGTAGTGGTCCATACATGTTCCGATTAGAGCTAGGATTACCTCAAAATCGGTTCTGTGGTGGGTTATGACAGGGGGAGTGCATTCTCTCTCTAGGTTTAGAGAGAGAAGCTCTTGGTCGAGCCTTTTATATCCCTAGATCCTGTGCTTTTAGCCCTGAGGTTGTGTGTAGTATTCTTGTGGTCGTGGCTATCGTTGATTAGATTGGGTTCTGTTCTGATTGAAAAGGGTAGTTCACAGTAGCAGCAGCTGTGGGTGCCACTGATTAGATTGGTGGATGGATTCTGATTGAGCGAGGTAGCTGCCGGAGCTGTCATTGATTAGATTGGTGGTTGTTCACTGATCGAAAGGGGTAGCTTTGCGGTCTGTTTCTGATTAGATTGGTGGCTTCGCTGATCGAAAGGAGCAGCTTGGTCCACTTGAGGTTTGAGTGGCTATCGTTGATTAGATTAGAATCTGTTCTGATTGAAAAGGGTAGTTCGCAGTAGCAGCAGCTGTGGGTGCCACTGATTAGATTGGTGGTTGGATTCTGATTGAGCAAGGTAGCTGCCGGAGCTGTCATTGATTAGGTCAGTGGTTGTTCGCTGATCGAAAGGGGCAGCTTGGTTCTCTTTCAGTCGTTAGCGAGCCTAGGGGATGTAGGCGAGGTTGTAGTAGTCTAGATGGAATGGGCGTGGTGTGCAGGGTACTTGGCAGGGTAGCCTTGTCGGATGCCGACATCTCCAGTTCGAGCCTCTCTCAGTCCGTGTCCCTTTGTAGTAGTTGGCTTCTGTTGAGTGGGTATTATACTAGCTTTGGGGTTGATGGAAGTACTAGGTTCTTGGTTCTCTTAACCCAGCCTTGGAGGAGGAGGTTATTAGGTAGTTGGGTTCAGCAGGAGGCTTGGGCGAGCCTTAGGCTTGGATGAGGGAGTAGTAGGCCGGAAGGATTAAGCGTGGTGAGCAGGGTACTGAGCAGCAGCAGTAGCCTTGTCGGATGCCGTCAACTCTAGTTTGAGCCTCTTGATGCCTTGTTCCTCTGTAGTAGCCGTTCAGCTTGCTTTGTAGTCGTCTTACTTGTTGGCTTCTCCTCAGTGTTGGTTATCATGTGGTCATCTCTGACCTTAATTATTTACTTTATTTACCTTATTTCCTAACCTGGCGGGTTGTGCCAGGTGGTAGCTCTATTTCATTTAGCTCTATGTACTTTACTTACCGTACACATGGCATCTTCATGTATTTACTTTATCTAACTCTCCATGCGGGTTGTGCATGGTTTACCGCGCTTTCGTCATTCTTGTTTTTTTCCTTTTCTTTTCCTCCTGGGGTATGCCCCTTGTAGGCTGTACATTCGGTTAACCTTTTTTTAATTTCAAGCTAATTTACCCAAACAAAAAAAAAATTAGACATACCGGCCGAATAATCAATACCTCGGCCGCAACAATGATTCTTCGGCCGAGTAAATCGATTCTTCGGCCAAGTGTTTTCATAAATTACTATCTATCAGTAAATACGTGTTTTAAAGCCATGTTCTGACTTTCACATGCATATCTCAAAGCATCTGGGGGCACAAAAAGCATTTCTCATTTCATAGACAAAAGCTTGTTTACAAAATCATTGTTGTGGTTGCTTTCACTATACAAATATGGTTTCTGCCTATCTCTACTAATTATGAACAGGAAAACGAAAAAAGCCCTAAAAGCTAGGCGATCTCTGAGAAGAAGGCAAGGGCTGCTCACTGGTCCCCACGTCCCCCCCACCAGCAGCCGGCACTCCCTCAGCCTCAAGCTGCAGCCAGAGAAGATACAAACATTCAGACTCAAGGGATAGTACACAGCAAATGAAAGTCATGAAGAGAGTCGTATCTCGAGGATCCTACGGCGCTGTCTCCGAACCAAAACCTCTGCACTTTGATAGGCATGAAGCCATTCCTGCACTATCTCGGCAGGTACCTGTGGAACAATCAAACATTACAAACATCTAAGCAAGGGATACAATGCGAAGTGATGAAAGCTAGAATGGAAAGCTAAAGATACCTGTGAAGCCCCGGCTGGCAAGGTGTAAAGCTGGGTCGTGCAAGGAGTCAGCACCAAACGCTCCTCCTCCCCATCATCTGAGTGGAAGGAGACAAACAAAGGAGCCCGTGGCCAAACAGGAGCAACGGGAGGAGCCGCAATAGGGGAGGCCAAGAAAAGACGGCAGTACTCCGTATAGTCACCTGCCTGGAGGAGTAAACCCGCCCAATCTCTGATCCGAGCATTCTTTAGATCTTCCTTCGACATCAAGGAAGTGGACCTCATAGACACTGCAGGAGGAGGAGGAACAAGCTAAAGAGCCTCAACACATGATCGCCACTGACTAGCCACTCGATCGCCTAAGTACCAGGCTCGGCAAAATGGACCCTCGAGCAAGCTACGGGTCCGGTCCAGGACTCTACAACGTGCAAGAGGGGCGTCCTCTGGTACACCACCCCAAGGGTCAAACCGTACCTACAAAGAAAGGACAAATCAGCCCCAACACAAGAATATGGAAGTCTAAAGGACAAGAGGTACAAAGAAAAAGGTACCTGATCGACCGTCAGTCGGTCCAAAACTCGCCGCCACTCGGGAAGGCTAAAAACTGGTGACCGTGGCCTCCGTTGCCCCACCAACCATCGCGCATAACGAGGTATGCAGTTCGCATCTCCATGCCTAGTCTCAGGGGGAAACTGGAGAAGGTGCTCGAAAGCCCAGAGCTGAAAAGCAGGTTAACCAAAACAAGTTCAGAGCTAGAAAAAGCCAAAGTAAGAACAGAGGTACAAAGGAACGATACATACCTCAAGTACTCGAAAATGACCACCGAGAATGGGACTCTTGTCCCGTGAGCAAGCCCCAAGGTTGCCGTACAGAGTGGCTAAAGCAGACGATCCCCAATCAAACTCTCTAATGGCCCCCAAATACTGCAGAGGAGCCAGGAACTGTGTATGCACCGAACCATCCTTGTTGGCAAACAAAGTTTGCCCAAGGAGTTAAAGAAGGAAAGCCCGCGTTAGCTGCTCGGCGCTCACCTGGGTCAGGATGTCAGCCACCATGAAAGTCTTGCTTAGCCAAGCAAGATCGATATGACCCCGAGAACGAACAGGGGGCACCTTGCCCAGAAACCACCCCAAAGCACCCTCTCGCTCCCAAAGCCTGGGGTCAACTCGAAGAACAACTCCCCCTATCTGCAGGCCAGTCAGCAAAGAGAAGTCACCCGGAGTGATAGTCATCTCGCCAGCAGAAGGAAAGTGGAAGGTATTGGTGGTATCCCACCACCTCTCAACTAGCGAGGTCATCAATGACCAATCCATCTTCGGAAGATCGAGGCCCAGAACAAATGCCTCGAAACCCCCAGCACGTACCAGTTCCCGAGCTGGCTCTGGCAGCCTCAAGAACCATCTATGCACCTCCTTGCCTCCGCCGCGAGCCTCCAGCCTCCTGTTTCTCTGCCAAAGACAAAAGGGAGTTAATCCCATGATTGCATAAACAAAGGAAACGCTAAGGGGCATCAAATTAACATTTAAAAGCATGCATTGCCTAGACAGGGGGCACGGTTATTTTAGTTTCCTTAAACAAAAACAAGTTCAACCCAAACACGGGTTCCCTTCATTCATGCCCTTAGCTAAAAGGGATTTTTCATCCCACAAGTAAGAGATTCACTCTTAAAATCATGCACAAGTTTTCAAACTCCGAACTAAAGTAAACTTTTTACTTTTCAGGAAACTCATTGGCACATTTAGAACACTCAAGTGCTGCTCAGGCTCTATGCGAACTACCTTGGCCTCCGGGCCACCCACAGGAGGGTGGTACTGCAAGAAACCGCCAAAACCCAACCTACGCGAAGGAAGAACGTAGGTGGCGGCATCGAACAAACCGGGCTCCTCAATCGCCTCCTCATCAGAAGACGGATACTCGCACCTACATGGAGGGTGCGAGGATGAACCCGCAACATCCGAAGATGGCGTAGCCATCACGTCCGAATCAAGAAGGGAAACTAACGGTTCCCAAAACGACCAAGAGCCGGCAGCAGTGATCGAAGAGGACGGTCGCTGGAGATGATGGTGGCCGACGGTGGTGGAGGAGAACGGCGGCGTGCGGTGGTGGTCGTTGAACGAGAGGAATGGAGAAGAACAGGAGAGGAGGAGGAGAAAAGATTAAATGGGCCGTGAAATCGATTAAACCGAACTTAAATCAATTTTTTGGCTTTTGGCTTTCTCACGGTCGACACATCGATTCCTCGGCCGAGACATCAATACTTCGGCCGAGAGATCGATCTCCTGGCCTCCTAATCAAATTTCCTTCGACAACATCAGATCATGCTCAGTGCACCAATTCAAGCCATTATGGATTCTGGGTCCTCGACCAACCAAGTAGCCTTGGGGGCACTCCCGAGCCAGTACAATGTGATCAAAACTAGCCTTGGGGGCATGCCCAAGCATCAAAATTCTCTCTCCACAAACTGCTAGCCAAAGCAAGTCAAAACACCCAGCGGCTCTACGCCCATATCCACTATCAAAGAACTAAGCAAGTTCCGTGCCCACATTCACCCGTACCAATTCATTCAGCGGCTCAAAGCCCACAATCTCAAACTGGCTCGAAGCCATAACAACCAATCCAACGGCTCTACGCCCAAATTCACCAACTCAGCGGCTCTACGCTCTCACCTATCAACTCAGCGGCTCCAAGCCTACCGTTTCAACTGGCTCGAAGCCGTAAACAATCAAGTTCTTAACAGGCTCGAAGCCTATGTCTACTATCTCAGCAGCCCATCATCGACAGGCTCTACGCCTGTACTCGTTCACTCAGCAGCTCTACACTCGCTATCACAACTTAGCGGCTCCAAGCCCACTATCCCAACTGGCTCGAAGCCATAACAACCAATCTCAGCGGCTCGAAGCCCATTACTTCAACAGGCTCGAAGCCTATATCTACCATCTCAACTGGCTCAAAGCCATAGCAACTATCTCAGCAGCTCCAAGCCCTCGACTCAGCAGCTCTACGCTCGCTATTACAGCAACAGGCTCTACTCCCGTTATCTCATCAAAGCGGCTCTACGCTCGCTATTACAGCAACAGGCTCTACACCCGTTATCTCATCAAAGCGGCTCAAAGCCGTAAACAAGCAAATCTCAACAGGCTCTATGCCGCCCCAACAATCAAGACATCTATTCTCAGGCTCTAGGCCTGAATGCTCAAAATCTAACATTTTGAATGCTTAAGCTCTACGCTTGGATGCCCAACCACTGTGTACTGGAGATGCTCAAGTTATACACTTGAATGCTCAAGCTCTACGCTTGGATGCCCAACCACTGCGTACTGGACACTCAAAGCCTGTACTTTGAATGCTCGGATTCTGCCGTCCGAATGCTCGAGCTCTACGCTCTGAATGCTCAAGTCCGGAACTTGATAGAAGCTCTAAGCTTAAAACAAACACACACGCACGGGCCCGTGTGCATATTGCATCACCATTATCACATTGAGTTTGCATCATCATATCTGTTCACATCTAACCATCATCATACATATACACTATGCATACCTCTCATGAAACAGGTCAGCCCTGCAATCAACCGGCTCTATGCCTCGGTTTTATTGATCGGTCCAGCGCCTAGATCCTTTGGCTCTACGCCAACACTTATGATGAGAAAGCTCCATGCACAGACCATCAGAATGCAACCAGCTCTACGCTTCGGTTCAAATCACGTCAAGCTCTAAGCTCCGACAACCCGGCCCCTCGCCTCATGACCACAGCAGGCTCCACGCCTCAATTTGACACCTTAGGCTCTCGCCTTATGATCAATACCAGCTCTACGCTTCGGTTCAACACGTCAAGCTCTGAGCTCCGACAACCCAGGCCTTCGCCTCAAGACTGCAGCAGGCTCCATGCCTCGATCTAATCACCTTAGGCTCTCGCCTTGTGTTCAATACCAGCTCCGCGCTTCGGTTCCATCAAGCTCTAAGCTCACCTCAGGCTCTCACCTCAAGATTGCAGCAGGCTCCACGCCTCAATCTAATCACCCCAGGCTCTCGCCTTGTTACTACAAACGGCTCTGTGCCTCGGTTCCCTCATCACCAAAGCTCCGTGCTCTAGTAACTGGCCCTGCGCCCCCCATATCTCAAAAAACAAACCGGCATCCGACTCATCCCTAGCAGATGGCTTGGATTCCACCCCATTACATCAATTCCTTCCAGCTCATTCGCAAGGATAGGCTACTCTACCGAGCC
This sequence comes from Rhododendron griersonianum, assembly GCA_018127125.1. NCBI lineage: Eukaryota > Viridiplantae > Streptophyta > Magnoliopsida > Ericales > Ericaceae > Rhododendron > Rhododendron griersonianum. The sequence continues at coordinate 36,560,882 of CM030788.1, read as the reverse complement.
CCTCTCAATCAAAGTAAGGATGATCAAGAAAAGCAAACGCACCTGCCGTGTACTGATCTACCCCAAAATACTAAGGAAGCTCTCCGCAAAAACTCCCCCGGCAGCCCCGCGCTCCTTCAACTACTCTTCGCCAAAACCCTGGCTCAGTCTAGGTACGTCACACTACGGCTTTTTAAGCCCAAAGGTACGTCTTCTGTCTCTAACCCTCCAAAACTTTTTCTTTTTCTTTATTGCCCGAACTACGATTGGTCTAAATTTCCCTTGTGGAATACGTAGGCAGCCTCCCAGCCCGACCATAACAAAACCTTTTTCAAAAACCCCTTGGAATAGTGGTTGGACCAAATTGAGTTGCTTTTTACAGCTTTGACTCTTACTCAAACATGTCTCGCGATCCGTCTGAGTTCAGTCAAAGAGGGGCATCTGTAGACACCCCAATTTGGCCTAACAATTATTTCAAGTCCCACCTTGGGACCATCCCGATGATGAAATGGATACAGTGATTGCTGATTGCCTCCTTGAGAACCTTAGGACTTTCAGTAAGAGCTTTGAGCCACTTAGAGGACCCAATTCAGAGCCATACAGCCTTTCAGACAGAAAATACGGAAGCCTAGGAGAATCCATCTGTCGGCCGTAACATCGATCTCATGGCCTTAACATCATTTCCTCACCCGAGCATCCTGTTGCTAGCAAAATCTCCCTGAGAGATCAATCCCTCGGCCGCAAGATCTATCCTTCGGCCAAGACATCCATTCCTCGACCGTGTGATCTATTACTCGGCTGCCAGATCGACCTTTTTCCAGACTCTCGAACGTTCTGTCGATTGTTTGATCCAACTACACTACCTTCCTGGTGCGTTCGGGCTACGCTCAGAGATTACAACGAAGAGTTTGCATTGTATTGCAATTGCAATTGCAGTCGCGTGCTTTGATTGGCCGGAGTGAGTCACCAATTGCCTATATAAAGGGCCTTTGGACTCCGAAAATATACACACGAAATTCATTAGAGAATACACTCTCTCAAGCCACAAAACTCTGTCAAAATACTCTCTCAATCCCACTCCTCAAAAGCCCTAACCTCCCGAAGATAGCCATCAATCCGACGATCAAACCCCGAAGTTCAAACCCTAACCCTAGGGTTTTCAATCAAGCAATCAGTCAATCACACCCAATCCGAAGCAATCAAGCAACTAAGGGATCAAGGTGGTGAGGCCCAACGGCCTCTGGTTTGTTTTATTTATCGCTCTTATACTTAATCATAGCTTTCTGATTATCTGTTAACCGTATAGTCTGGTGTGAGGAAGAACACCGACCGGGGCTTCGATCCCTCGGCCGGTACATCAAACCAGGAGGATCCCTCGGCCGTGACATCCATTCATCGGCCGCGGGATCCATCTCCCTGGGACAGTTTGTTTTGTTCTGCTTTCCTGATGCATGCTTTATTTATCGTATTGGCTCACCCTTTACTACTTAAAGGTTAAAAACAAACTACGTGTTAGAATTAAACAAAGTGTGTACATGTCTTATGTTGAACGATTATGGGCCAGTCTCACGGCTGGGCAGAGAGGGGTGCCTAACACCTTCCCCTTACTGTACTTTTGGCTCCCGTACCTAGAATCTCTATCTATTTTCCCAGTTTTAATAAACTGGGTGGCAACTCTGTTTTGATGATAACCGCTATCATGTGGCGATGTTCCTAGCCATGGGAATGTCCATGATTTTGGTTTACGAAGCAAGCAACCAATCGAGCAAACAAACGTGATCAATCTGTATGGCGATGCCCCGTTTGGGAGGTGTCTACACTAACCGTGGTCTTTCTTAGTGACAGAGTAATCTCGATTATCATAGAAAATATTTTTGGGAATTTTTGAAAACTCGATTTGATTTTAAACAATCTTTAACTAATTAATCGGAATTTAATTAATCAAAACAAGAATTTAAAGAAAAGCTAATATTACGGAATTTTTTATTTTATTAAAAATTTCAGAATATTACAACCTATCCGCTTAACAAAATTTCATCCTCGAAATTTAAGGTGCACTCTTTATAGGGAATAGTTCTTTGTAATTCTCTCTCATTACATCTTCTCTTTCCCAGATACTCTCTTCTATACCACGGTGTTGTTAGAGTACTCTAACTAGCTTGATTGTTTTTCCTCTGATGATCTTCTCTCCGTGGTCCTGGATTGCAATGGGTCTCTCTTCGAATGTCGTGTCCTCGTCAACTGTGACGTCTTTCAAGTTGATGACGTGGGAAGGGTGGGCCATGGGTTAAAACTCCAAGCAATCCCTCATGGGTTTGGAGGAAAATCCTTAATATTAGACCGCTTATCCAACCACACATTACCTATAAAATAGGGGATGGCCAACTAACCTCTTTGTGGTTTGATAACTGGCACCCCCTTGGCCCCCTTTTACCAAAGTTTGGGCCTAGAATTACCTTGGACTTAGGGCTGCACAAGGATACCACTGTGCAGGCTATCATTAGGAACAATCAATGGGCCTTCCCACTGACCCAAACCCCTGATCTCAATAAGGTGAGATCAGAATTACAAGCTGTCCCCATCAATGCTTCCATTGGGGATAGATGTATTTGGATTCTCAATGCTTCTGGTAAATTTACCATCTCATCTTTATGGGATCAGTTAAGAACACATTTTCCTGATATCACTTGGCATAAAGTGGTATGGTTTTCAGGGCACATTCCTAGATGCAGTGTGATTTCATGGATGGCCATCCTTAATAGGTTATCTACAGAAGACAGGTTAGTCATGTTTGGCATGAAAGCGGTATCCATTTGTAGTCTGTGTTTGGGAGTTGAATCCCATGATCACCTATTTTTTGAATGCCCCATGGCTACACAGATTAGGGGAATTCTGTCCGCAAAGACCCCTCACATGATAGGATTGACATCATTGCAGTAGTGGGTGAGTAGGTTATCCACTTTACAAGGTAAATCTTTGGCCATCACAATTGCTAAACTTGTGTTTACAACCTATGTGCATCAAATATGGCTTGAGAGGAATTATAGGAAGTTCCAGAATCTTAATTGCCCTCCTGGAGCACAAAATTTCAAATGAAGTTAGATGCATGCTGCTGTCTTTATCTAAATTCAAGGGCCCCTCTCAGTTATTATCTATGTGGAATATTCATGATTAACCTCACCTAAATGTTTAAGTTAGAATGGCAAAGTCCATCTACTCACATGATTACATTTGCAGGTCAATATTCAAGGGGTTTACCCCTTGATCCAACCATGGTTCAGATATGTACACAAATGATTCAAAAGGCCTGCTGTGCCTTGATGCTCAGAAATTGGACTAATACAAGATCCGAGGGATATTGCTGCTATTACTTCTATTCTAGCAGGTAGTTACCTTACTCCATGTCGAATGTTGTGGTATCAAGCAGTTTTTGAGTGTCTTTACTATATTGAGAGTTGACCTTGTGAGTTGTGTGCTAATGCCCCAACATTCCTTGTGAGTCTTGTGAGGTTCAGTGGAGGGAGTAAGTGGCCCTCAGCTTTGAGTTTGTGTGAGAGTGGGTGTTGTGAGGTCTCAAATAGTGCACAACCTTGTGAGATGAGTGCTAGTGCCCCTTCCTTTCTTTGTGAGAGTAAGGTTTAAACTGTGCACAACCTTGTGAGATGAGGTTTCAAACTGTGCACAACCTTCTGAATCAAACAAGTTTCAAACTTTCAGTATAGTGGCTGTTATTACCCTTGGCTGCTGTTCTATTGGTTTCATTTTAGTTCAGTAATAGTCATCATAATGTGCTGCTGTTATTGTTCTGCATTCCTTGATATTTTTAATCAGCATTTGAGTGCTGCTGAACTGTTTTGTGGCTTCCTGTTGTGATGACTGTTGCTGAACTGATTTACTGATGACTGTTGATAGACCATTTAGATAGACCATTTTTCTGATGAGTCCCTATTTCAATTCAAGTCAAGTTCTGAAGCTGTTGCTTTAGGAGCAGGTTCTGTTTTCAGTTAGGTGCCAATCTGTGGTAAGATTGAAGTTCATATGGTGCCAATCTGTGGTAGCTTTACTTAGATTATGCCTAACCATTGGGGGCTGTCAATGGGATCTCCCTTCACAGAGGGGGACGTCCTCTGTATAGTATTGTATAGGTTCTACTTAGTGACTGTGTTTGTCTATTCTGGTATGGTGTTGGGATCTGATATTGAAATGAGATCAGATGGTGTTTGTCTGTCCATGTTGTGTCCCCAAGTTGCATCAATTCTGAATTGTTGTTGCTCCTGTGACTGTTATGATTCAGAATCTGGCTGTGACTTTCTGCTATGATTCAGAATATGATATTGAAATGAGTTAGAGTTAGTTTCTTTTCAAGTAGGATACACAAGGCTGAAGCCAGTTGATCATGGTAGAGGATACACCTGTTGACTGAGGTCTCCAGCAGTAGCAGGTGGTTGCTGCATGGGGATCAGTTTTTGAGTGGATTCCATTATCTAAATTCAAGTTTAGTATGTTCAGTATTTTCTTCTTTGAATGAAATTGAAACATGTAATTGAAACATGCAAACATGTTGTTTGCTTCTTTTGTAATGTTTAAGAGTCTACTTTTAGGCTCTTCATTCATTAGGTGCCGTTTTCCCTCCCTCTACTAGATGGATTGAAAACGGCGCATTTCATTTACTCCATGTAGCCTTTTGGTGTAGCTAATTTTCTCTTTCTCTATTCTTTTGTTTTCTTTTCCTCCTGGGGTATGCCCCTTGTAGGCTGTATATTCGTTTAGCCTCTTTTTATTTCAAGCTATTTTACCCAAAAAAAAAAAGGGTGGGCCATGTACTTCCTTAGCATAGAGACATGGAATACATTGTGCACTCTGTCAAGCTGCGGCAGGAGTGCTAGCCTGTACGCAACTTCTCCAATCCGTTCAAGAATTTCAAATGGTCGGATGTAGCGAGGTGACAGCTTCCCTTTCTTTCCGAATCTAATGACTCCACATTTAGGTCTAATCTTGAGGAAGACGTGGTCACCAACGGTGAATTCTAAGGGTCGCGTTCTTCTGTCAGCATAACTCTTTCGGCGGCTCTGTGTTGTTTTGATTCGCTGAGTGATGACTTTGATCTTCTCATTTGTCTCTTTGACAAGATCTGGTCCAAGCAGGTACATCTCTCCCACTTTGGTCCAGCATATCGGTGATCTGCAAGGGCATCCATACAGTGCCTCGAATGGAGCCATTTCTATGCTTGCCTGATAACTGTTATTGTAAGCGAACTCCACTAAAGGTAGGTGTCGCTCCCAGCTTCCCTTGAAATCTAGTACACAAGCTTGGAGCATATCCTCTAGGGTTTGAATCATCCTTTCGGATTGTCCATCCATCTGAGGGTGAAAGGCGGTGCTCATCCTAAGATTTGTTCCTAGCGGTTTCTGTAAACCTTGCCAGAACGCCGAAGTGAATCGTGGTTCTCGATCTGACACAATCGATACTGGTACTTCGTGCAATCTGATGATCTCCTTAATGTACAATCGACTAAGAGTGTCCATGGAGTCTGTCACTCGCACAAGTAAGAAATGTGCGGACTTTGTCAAACGATCGACGATTACCCAGTTAGCATTATGATTGTTGACTGATCTAGGCAATCATGTGACGAAGTCCATGGTGATGTTCTCCCATTTCCATCCTGGAATAGGAAGAGATTGTAGCTGTCCTCCTGGCTTCTTGTGCTCGGCCTTCACTTGTTGGCATGTGAGGCATGTGGAGACATACTTAGCCACATCATCCTTCATTCCGCTCCACCAATACAGGCGGCGCAGGTTATGATACATCTTGTTGCCTCCTGGATGTACATCGAAGTTGGAATGGTGGAACTCCTTAAGAACTGCTTCTCTGAGGGTCCCTATATCTGGTACAAATATCCTGTCTCTGAATCTCAAACTCTTGTCCGGGTGAACTGCCCATCCGGTAACTGCTTTGTTGGTCGCCATCTGATATCGAATAAAGTTGCACTCCTGATCAAAATTCTAGGCGAGCAAGATTTCTCTATGCAACACTGGTGTAGCAATCATGGCGAAAAAGCATGCGCTGTTGGATTCCGGTGATGACTGAAGTCTAAACTCATTGATCTCATCCATCATCTTCCATTCTCTGACCGCCATACTTGCCACTTGTCCTCTGACTTGCGGCTAAGTGCGTCAGCAACTACATTGGCTTTACCTGGGTGATACAACAAAGTCAGCTTGTAGTCATATTCGCCCTCAAGACATGGCGTTATTACTTATATGGGAAAAAATTCGAGGTATTCACTGATCATAAGAGTCTGAAATATCTGTTCACCCAGAAGGAGCTGAATTTGCGCCAACGACGATGGATGGAATACATGGAGGACTGCTGCTAATTCCAGATTGTGCGTGGGATAGTTCCTTTCGTGTGGTTTAAGCTGACGTGAACCATACTCTATAACTTTCCTATTCTGCATGAGCACGCATCCGAGTCCGTCTCTTGAGGCGTTACAGTATACTGAATATCCCACGTTTCTCTTAGGAATTATCAGTATCGGCGCACTCGTCAATCTCCTCTTCAACTCCTGGAATGACTCCTCGCACGCTTCATCCCATACGAACTTGAATCCTTTCTGAGTCAGTCGGAACATGGGCTTGGATAAAGCGGAGAAATCTTGAATAAACCTTTTGAAGTATCCGGCTAGTCCCAGAAAGCTCCGAATCTCAAACACTGTAGTCGGTCGCTTCCAATTCAGAACGGCGTCAACTTTGCTGTCGTCGACGGAGATTCCTTTTTCTGACACAACATGTCCCAGAAATTTCACCTCTTTCATCCAAAACTCGCACTTACTAGCCTTAGCATACAGTTGATTGTTTCTAAGGGTTTGCAGTACGATTCTCAGATGTTCTTCATGTGCTTCCTTTGTTGGCGAGTAAACTAAGATATCGTCGATGAAGACCACCACAAATTTGTCCAAGTACAGGTGAAAGATCTTGTTCATCAGGCACATGAACACTGCTGGGGCATTGGTAAACCCAAACGGCATCACCAAGAATTCATATTGATTGTATCGAGTCCGAAATGCGGTCTTAGGAATATCGCTATCCCTAATACGCAATTGGTGATATCCAGACCTTAGATCGATCTTTGAGAAACAAGTTGACCCTCTCAGTTGGTCAAACAAGTCATTGATTCTTGGTAGTGGGTATCTATTCTTGAACGTCACGCGGTTCATCAACTGTCTGTAGTCGATGCATAATCGCAATGTTCCTTCCTTCTTCTTGACAAAGAGTGCTGGAGCTCCCCAAGGTGAAGTACTTGGTCGGATAAAACCCTTGTCCAACAATTCCTGCAATTGAATCTTCAGCTCCTTCAAATTCTGCTGGTGCCATTCTGTACGGTGCCATAGATATTGGTGCAGTACCCAGTTGAAGTTCAATAGTGAAATCTATCTCCCTCTGTGGAGGTAGTCCGGGCAGTTCTTCAGGAAATACATCTTCGAATTCACACACAACTCGGGGTAGGTCGTCCATCCGATCATTCTCTTGAAGTGACAGACTAGCTAGCCATCCCGACAGTTGGTTGTGTGGTTTGTGTACTAATGAAGTGGAGACGGGATCTTGTCTATCCCCCTTAAATTTGAAGCACGTCCCATCCTTTGAATAAGCCGTCACCATCTTGCAATGGCAATCTATGGTAGTTCAATAGGAAGAAAGCCAATCCATTCCCAAGATCACATCAAAGTCTACCATGTCGATAACCCTAAGATCACAAGTTATTCGCAGTCTAGAGACTTCTATTTTGCACCCTTTACAGACTAATCTCACAGACCCCCCAACGGTGAAGTAACCTACATCGTCGCTCCTAGGGGTTCTGTGTCTAGTCTAAGTGATTTCATACATGCAGTAGAAATGAACGAGTGCGATGCTCCATAATCAATTAAAGCTTGTACACAAGTGTTGAATAGTACGAGTGTACCTTGTATCATAAATGGATCATTCTGTTCTTCTTTCGCCTGTAGTGCGAAGATCCTGTCAGCTCCATTTGGTTGATTGTTCCCTGCTGGTGCTTTACCCGCTGCATTGTTCTGGTGTGGGCGGTTCTGCTGTTGATTCTGTGCTTGATTCCGGTGCCACCCAATTCTTGGCGGGTTCTGATTGTTCTGATTCCACCCGATCCTATTCTTGTTGTTTTGGGGTTGAGCAGGTCTTGGTGAAAACTTTGGCTGGTTCCCAAAATTATTGTTCTGCAGTTTGGGACACTGATTTTTTGAAATCATAGTAGTGAAAGCAACGGACTGGTTCGGATTTCTGGAATTGACTCTGTCCCTGCCCGGATCCCTGGTTCCTCCATGGTTGCATCTGATGTTGTTGCCGCCAGTTATTGCTATTCTGGTAGTGCGGCTTCTGAGCCGTGGGTCTATTCAATCTCACAGCGGAAATCCCCAAACTAGTACCGATTTTGGATACAAAACCCACCGATTTTTCAATCTGGTGGTTCAATCAATTCTCTAATCAAGGAGCTCATCCGTGGTTCAACCTCTGATTCCGAACAGAGCATACAAATCAGAAGGGCAAGATGACTACACAGAGGATCTAAGCTCCATTCGGAGCTTTCCATTCACTGTACCAGGTTCATCATCTATTACCACTCGTAATATATATCTCATCATCGGACTCACAATGGCCAGAACTTGAGGTGGGTTTGCTTGGCTGTTCCTATGGCCGACTCAACCGCGTCGGAAGTCCTAGCCACCGGTCGATCTAGGGCGATTGTCCTGCCGGAAGAAGGTTCTCAAAGTGGGTCTTGACTCACTGAGCCGTGCTCATTCCTAGCACGGTTTGTTTCAACCCAAGCTCCGGCGGTCTGGGGGTGTGGTTCCAACTAGGTTTTAGCAAAAATCATCAAACTTTGGGTGCTCATGCTTGGGTGCTCTCGGTGGTGTGGTTTTGACTCGGTTGGGTGCTCACGGTTCAGATCCGATTTACACCTGGGCATACCGATTGGACCTTAGTTCACCACTTCAAGATCAGTTCAATCCAGCAGCTGGTCTGTCCGATTTGTGCTGGAATTTACAGTTGACAGAGCATTTGGGGCGTGCCTTTTTTTTGAGGTATACCCCGACTGTATAAATTGGAGCTTTGCATTTGCTTAGCTTATGTCAATCACCATCATCAAATTTAGTGTTGGTTGACACTAAGATTCATGCCAAGTTATTAGACAGTATAAATTGGCTAAAATTTATTTCAAGTAGTAGATTCATTTGGACAAACTCGATGGGCTGAAATCGGGGGTCGGGCTCTTCGTCGAGCCCTCTATATCCCTTGAGCCTGCGCTTTTAGTTCTGAGGATTTGCGTAGTATTCTAGTGGTTGTGGCTATTATTGATCAGATTGGATTCTCCTAGTTAAGGGGCAATCTCGCAGTAGCAGCAGCTGTGGGTGCCGATGATTAGATTACGGTAGAGTTTGATTGAGCAAGGTAGTTGCCGGAGCTGTCGTTGACTAGATTGGTGGATTCTCACTGATTGAAAGGGGTAGCTTCGTAGTCTGTTTCTGATTAGATTTAGTGGTTTGCACTGATCGAAAAGAGCAGCTTGGTCCACTTGTGGTTTGAGAGGCTACTTTTGGTGGCCCCTCTTCCTGTTCCGCTTATAGTCGTTAGCGCGCCTAGGGGATTTGGGCGAGGTTGTAGTAGTCTGGATGGAATGGGCGTGGTGTGCAGGGTGCTTAGCAGGGTAGCCTTGTCGGATGCCGACATCTCCAGTTCGAGCCTCTCTCGGTCCGAGTCCCTCTGTAGTAGTTGACTTCTGTTGAGTGGGTATTATGCTAGCTTCGGGGTGGTGGGCATCTAGGTTCTTGGTCTTCTTATCCCAGCATTGGAGGAGGAGGATCTCTCCTTAGCGCCGGTTATCATGTGGTCACCGTTGACCATGACTATCTACTTTATTTACTTTATTTCCTAGCCTGGCGAGTTGTGCCAGGTACTAGTTCAATTTCACATTTCACGTATTTCAGTACACATAGCATTTTGTTATATATCTACTTTATCCTACTCTCCATGCGGGTTGTGCATGGTTTACCGCACTTTTGTCACTCTTATTTGTTTTTCTTTTCTTTTCCTCCTGGGGTATGCCCCTTGTAGGCTGTACATTCGCTTAACCTTTTTTAATTTCAAGCTAAGTTACCCAAAAAAAAAAAAACTCGATGGGCAGTCAACTGATTGGACTGAGATCAGGTTAATTGCAAGCTCTTTGTTGAGCTTCTTTAAATTCCTAGTTTCTTTGCTCCATTAGTCCGGTGGTCGTGCGTAGTATGGTTGTGACCGTGGCTATCATTGATTAGATTGGGGTCTTGTGCTGATTGAAAGGGGTAGCTTCGTTGCTGCCATTGACTAGATCGGTGGTTGGGCTCTGATTGAAAAGGGTAGCTTTCGGGGCTGTCATTGATTAGATTGGTGGTTGTGCACTGATTGAAAGGGATAGCTTCGCGGGCTGTCATTGATTAGATTGGTGGTAGTGCACTGATTGAAAGGGGCAGCTTGGTTCTCCTGCAGTTCGAGTGGCCACTTTTTGTGGCTCTTCTTTCTGCCCCTCTTTTAGATTATAGCGAGCCTAGGGGATTAGGTTGAGGGTGTAGTAGTCTGGATGGAATGGGCGTGGTGTGCAGGGTACTTGGGAGGGTAGCCTTATCGGATGCCGACATCTCCAGTTCGAGCCTCTTCTTCGTTCCTAGTCCCTCTGTAGTAGCTGTTCTTTTAGAAGTGGGTATTATGCTTGATCTCTGGGTTTGGTTGGAGTATTAGTTTCTTGGTTTGCTTATCCCATCTCTGGAGGCGGTGGTGATTGGTAGTTGGCTGAGAGCGGGTTGTTTTCTGGCGAGCCTTAGGCTTGGATGAGGGAGTATTAGGCCGGATGGAATGGGAATAGTGTGCAGGGTGGGGCCCCCTGTCGGATGCCGTCATCTCTGGTTCGAGCCTCTCTTGGCACCTTGTTCCTTTGTAGTAGCTGTTCAGCTTCACTTGTTGCCGTTTGCTATGTTGCTGCTAGTCCTCAGTGTTGGTTATCATTTGGTTATCTCTGGCCGTGACTTTTATTTTATTTCCTAGCTTGGTGGGATGTGCCAGGTAGTAGTTCAATATCTTGTTTTTACTACTCAAAAAACTTCATGTCATACCCCGTTGTACTATCTTTCTGCTTGATGGATGGTGTAACGGGGGTATGACCTCAACACACTTGGCACTTTTGTTATTTTTATTTACATTCCTCTACTCTCCATGCGGGTTGTGCATGGGTTATCGCACTTTTTTCATTCTTCTTTTTTTCCTTTTCTTTTCCTCCTGGGGTATGCCCCTTGTAGGCTGTACATTCGGTTAACCTTTTTTTTAATTTCAAGCTATTTTACCAAAAAAAAAAACCTTGGAGTCGGCATTCTCACGCTCCATTATGAGTGCACACTCAACAGCCTCGGGATAAGTGCAAAATTTCTGAGATACCACACTCTTTCGGATGCTAGGGTGAAGTCCCCACGCGAACCTTTTTGCCCGCGCTGTAGGGGTTGCTACTAAGCTGGTAGCATGATGCGCAAAACTTTCGAAGCACGTGATGTATTAGGAGACAGTCATCGTCCCCTGCTTTAAATCAATAAATTCTTGTAGCTTCGCGTCCTTGATTGGCTCTAGAAAGTATTTCTTGTTGAAAAGATTCTCAAATTGTCGCCATGTCATAGTTTCGATAGTGTTGGTGGCCTTGATCAGATCCCACCAATGGTAAGCTTCTCCTTGCAATTGAAAGGTAGCTAGAGCGATGCGGTCCTCTGCATTTGTGATGTTCATCGTATCAAGAAATTTGGCAATCTGCTTCAGCCAGGTCTCAGCGACTGTGGGGTCACCTTCCCCATCCCAGACAGGTAGATGGCGCTTGCAAAAGGCATCCAATAGCTGGTCTCTGTTTCTGACCTGACGACCCTGCTGCGGCGCTGGTTGACGGGCCCCATTCACCTGTGGCAAGGCTGCTGCCACTGCAGCGGCTATCACCTATGCCAATTGTGCCACGTCAAGTCCTTCGAGGTTTCCAGTAGGGTTGTTGCCATTGTTTCCGCCACTCGTACTGGCGCGATGAGGGTCATTTCCGTTGTCACCAGAGGTTCCGTTTTCCGAACAAGTGTTCACCATCTATGAGTGTTCGGAATTCTAGTTAAGAGGGGGTCTATAATTCAAAACTGTTTTGGAACTGTATGAACTTTTTTTTTTTGGGGGTAATTTAGCTTGAAATTAAAAAAGGTTAAGCGAATGTACAGCCTACAAGGGGGATACCCCAGGATGAAAAGAAAAAGAAAAAAACAAGAATGACAAAAGTGCGGTAAACCATGCACAACCCGCATGGAGAGTAAGATAAAGTAAATACATATCAAAATGCCATGTGTACTGAGATAAATGAAATAGAACTACTACCCGGCACAACCCGCCAGGCTAGGAAATAAAGTAAATAAAGTAAATAGTCACGGCCAGAGATGACCACATGATAACCAACACTGAGGAAAACAACTACCGAGTAATATGGCTTTAAAGCAAGCCGAACGGCTACTACAGAGGAGTAAGCAAAAAAAAGTGTTTTCATGAAAAACTACTACTTTTGAGGTGTAACATGCGCTTAACTAAGGGCAAGGGAACTTCTCTCTCTAGAGAAGTTCTCCTCCACCGCCCAACTCATATCCGGCCTTTCCTGGTCCGGCCAACCAATATCCGGCCACCTCTGGTCCGGCCATCTATCACTGTCCGTTCAAGGGAAGATCCTTTACCGGTCAAACCCACCAAATCTTCTGAAACCTTCTACTGACTTCCACCGCGCCGTCTTTCTGTCCGTTTTGGTTCGGTTAGATCGGACCCAGGGCTGCTCAGTTGCGGTGCAAGGTGGAAGGCGGTGACTCGTCGGACATAGCTTCGGCCAGGCTCGGATTGAGAGCTTTCAAGAACCAAAGCCGGCGTGCTCTCGATTAATCAGAGCTAGAGCTGCTTGGTTGGGTGCACGTTCAGACTCGCCGGACATAGCTTCGGCGTGCTCTCAAGAACCAAAGTCGGTGGCTCGCCGGACATAGAGGGAGTTACCCCGTTCAGATCTGGTCTCCTGCGACCACTCAGATCTAGATTCAAGCCGGCCCCGGCCAACCCACAGCCGGCCATCAACAACCGCCGTGGGCCTCAACAGCCGTGGGCCAGTTTGGAGCCAGGCCATCAACAGACGTTGGACTGCCAGCCGTCGCCGGTCAACTACCGCAGGGCAAGCCAGCCGGCTGGAGCCGGGCCAGCCTTTTTTGGGCCAAGCAGCTGGCAGGCAGCAGGCAGCAGCAGCTAGTAGCAGCCAGCCCGTTGGCAGGCCAGCCCGGGCAGGCAAGCCGTCGGGCAGTGAGGGATGTATCCATTTCTCTCACCGTTATTCATTTTGCGCTTTGCAATTGTCTACTTACTGTCAATTTGTTGCTGGACTTATGGGCCAGTTTACTGTTAGTCTCTGCGATCCCCGATAGGCGGTCATCTGTTGGACTGAAATCGGGGGTCGGGCTCTTGGTCGAGCCTTTTATATCCCTAGATCATGTGCTTTTTAGCCCTGAGGTTGTGTGTAGTATTCTTATGGTCGTGGCTATCGTTGATTAGATTAGAATATGTTCTGATTGAAAAGGGTAGTTCGCAGTAGCAGCAGCTGTGGGTGCCACTGATTAGATTGGTGGATGGTTTCTGATTGAGCGAGGTAGCTGCCGGAGCTGTCATTGATTAGATTAGTGGTTGTTCACTGATTGAAAGGGGTAGCTTCGCAGTTTGTTGCCAATTAGATGGGTGGTTTGCACTGATCGAAAGGAGCAGCTTGGTCCACTTGAGGTTTGAGTGGCCACTTCTGGTGGTTCCTCTTTCTGTTCCGCTTATAGTCGTTGGCGAGCCTAGGGGATTAGGTTGAGGGGGGAGTAGTCGTGGTGTGCAGGGTACTTAGCAGGGTAGCCTTGTCCGACATTTCCAGGTCGTGCCTCTCTCGGTCCGTGTCCCTCTGTAGTAGCTGATCTCTGATGAGTGGGTATTATGCTAGCCTTGGGTTTGGAGTACTAGGTTCTTGGTTTTCTTATCCCAGCTTTGGAGGAGGAGGTTACTGGGTAGTTGGTTCAGTGGGTAGTTTTGGCGAGCCTTAGGTTAGGATGAGGGAGGGTTAGGCCGGAAGGATTGGGCGTGGTGAGCAAGGCTCTTGCAGCGGGGCCTTGTCGGACGCCGTCATCTCTGGTTCGAACCTCTTGATGCCTTGTTCCTCTGTAGTAGCCGTTCAGATTGCCTAGAAGTCGTCTTACTTCGTAGCTGCTCTCCTCGGCGTTGGTTATCATGTGGTCATCGTTGGCCATGACTATCTACCTTATTTACCTTATTTCCTAGCCTGGCGGGTTGTGCCAGGTAGTAGTAGTTCACTTTTATATATCTCAGTACACATGGCATTTTGTTATGTATTCACTTTATATTACTCCCCATGCAGGTTGTGCATGGTTACGTATTTACTTCATCTTACTCTCCATGCGGGTTGTGCATGGTTTACCGCACTTTTGTCATTCTTGTTTTTTTTCTTTTCTTTTCCTCCTGGGGTATGCCCCTTGTAGGCTGTACATTCGCTTAACCTTTTTTAATTTCAAGCTAAGTTACCCAAAAAAAAAAAAAAAAAATCAAGAGGCTCGAACCAGAGTTGACGGCATCCGACAGGGCTACCCCGCCAAGTACCTTGCTCACCACGCCCAATCCTTCCGGCCTACTACTCCCTCATCCATGCCTAAGGCTCACCAAAACCACCTGCTAAAACCCACTACCCATTAACCTCCTCATCCAAAGCTGGGCTAAGAGAACCGACTATTGACAAGGCATGCAACCAATTAAGAAGTCAAACTTATGTTTTCTCACCGTATGATTCTCAATTATATAGTATTGATAGATTTAGAGAAATATATATGTAATAGATACGATCGAGTTACGCTCTCGGACGTGATCTAGCCAAGTCTGAGGGGTTGAACCTATGCTCTAATACCAAGTTGTAACGCCCCAATTTTCCAAGAGAATTTCAGAAGCATTAATTTATATACTTAGCATAAATAATATCTTTTTATTACAAACCACGGAACAGTGTCTCCTTATTACAACCTGGAATGATGCTGATATGCTCTACCCCACATGTATGGAGGCCCTTGGGTGACATGACGTCACAGAGCAATGATTCAGAGCGACTCTAGTTTTGATACGGATCCCAAGCGAACTCTTGCTCAGTCTCCGTCCCTCAAATCTCTCATGTGATAAACTGCTCCAAACTGGGGTCCTGTTCATCTGCTGGTTTCTCTGCAAAATCTGGCGCGGAGCTAGGGTACTCTATACCGTGAGTGATGAGATTCACCCAATAGATATTCCTAACCCATTAATTCATAAAATACAAGCAATAATATAAAATGAATAGAAAGAATAAAGTTATAGCAACAGGGAGCATATTATGAAATTATCTTGTCTTTAGGTGATTTCTAGATTTCTCTACCATGGGAAATAATCCTCCCGAACAACCTCTGAACTATGGCGACTCTGTCGATTTACCCTCTCCTTGCTTGCCCAGCCTGGGGTCCCAGACGAATAAGACCAAACTATATGTCGGGTCAAACTCGGCTGTACCATCACAAGGAGCGAATAATAACCAACCAATCACGAGAAATGATATCCATCCATAGGGGCTGGTTGGGAGCTTCTCTCTCTAACCTAGAGAGAGAAAGCTCCCTCTGATCCACGGTAGTGGCAGCAGCCACCGATCTTCCAGTCGAACAAGGCTCAGCCACCGGGCAGCAGCCACCTTCCGGGCAATGGATACTCTCTTCTTAGAGAGGCTCTCCTCCACCGCCCTCCACAACCGGCAACCCACCGCTCTCCTCCGCCGCCCTCCGCTCCGGACAGATCTGGTGCGGTCACTCCACCTGGCCGACCTTCATCTGGTCTGGTCAAACGTCACTGCGGAGCTCCACAGCCGTGGGCGCCTCCAACCACATCCCCGCCGTGAACCGGCGGGTACCATTTGGGATCTGCTCCGGGCATATCTGAAACCAAACAGAAGACCTCAACCATAGCCGACGAGCTCAATCGAGGACCTCAATACATCTGCAACGACGAGGGCGACCTTGGGTTGCTGTTCAGTCCGACGACGGCCACGGCGACCTTGGGTTGCGACCTTGGGTAACATCGAGCTGCTGGTCTGAATCTCAGCCTCCAGCTGCCGGTCTGAACTTGCCGGAGACGAGGGCAGTTCTGGCAACTGTGGGCCTCGACAGTGGCCACCAGCCAGCCAGCCAACATCTTGGCAGGCCAGCCCGGGCAGGCAAGCCGTCGGGCACAGCCTGCCTTCAGCCCGGGCAGTAAGCAGCAAGACCAAGGCCCGGGCAGGCAGCCCAATCAGCAGCCCAGGCCGGTATACCTGGGTCAATTCGTTATCATTATTTGCTCAATATGAGCTTTGAATTTGGCTATCTACATTTACTTTGTTGCTGGACTAGTGGGCCAGTTTACTGTTAGTTTTGCTACCCCCGATAGGCGGTCATCTGTTGGACTGAAATCGGGGGCCGAGCTCTTCGTCAAGCCCTCTATTTCCCTTGAGCCAGCGCTTTTAGCTCTGAGGAATTGCGTAGTATTCTTGTGGCGTGGCTATTATTGAATAGATTGGATTCTCCTAGTTAAGGGGCAGTCTTGCAGTAGCAGCAGCTGTGGGTGCCGATGATTAGATTATGGATGAGTCTGATTGAGCAAGGTAGTTGCCGGAGCTGTCTTTGACTAGATTGGTGGATTCTCACTGATTGAAAGGGGTAGCTTCGTAGTCTATTTCAGATTAGGTTTAGTGGTTTGCACTGATCGAAATGAACAGCTTGGTCCACTTGTGGTTTGGGGGGCTACTTTTGGTGGTCCATCTTCCTGTTCCGCTTATAGTCGTTAGCGAGCCTAGAGGATTTGGGTGAGGATGTAGTAGTCTGGATGGAATGGGCGTGGTGTGCAGGGTGCTTAGCAGGGTAGCCTTGTCGGATGCCGTCATCTCCAGTTCGAACCTCTCTCGGTCCGAGTCCCTCTGTAGTAGTTGACTTCTTTTGAGTGGGTATTATGCTAGCTTCGGGGTGATGGGCTTCTCGGTTCTTGGTCTTCTTATCCCAGCCTTGGAGGAGGAGGATCTCTCCTCAGCGCTGGTTATCATGAGGTCACCGTTGACCATGACTATCTACCGTATTTACTTTATTTCCTAGCCTGGCGGGTTGTGCCTGGTAGTAGTTCAATTTCACATTGCATTTTGTTATGTATTTACTCTATCTCACTCTCCATGCGGGTTGTGCATGGTTTACTGCACTTTTTTCACTTTTATTTGTTTTCCTTTTCTTTTCCTCCTGGGGTATGCCCCTTGTAGGCTGTACATTCGCTTAACCTTTTTTCATTTCAAGCTAATTTACCCAAAAAAAAAAAAATGATATCCATACTCCGGTTTCATCCCATAAATCCACCCCCGAAATATCCGGAAGATAAATCCAACAGTGCCATGTCCAGGGTTCGGAAGATGATGATCCACCAGTCTTTAACCACAAGTGCCGATACCGACGACCATTCTTTCAGGAAATCCACGGTCCTCGGCCACTTTGGTTTATCTCCTAACCGCAATAAAATTTCACTTTCCTTAGGAATTTAATGTCTAATCAATTTATTCCACGTACGAGTACCACCCGGGGCACCTATTGTCCAATTTTTAAGTCATGAAGCTAACAACAAGGAAATCAACAATTTAACGAAATACGTTTCCACAATTTTTGTCATTTTTAATTTATTGAGTCGTCTTTTGTTAGGGTACTTTAATACTTTATATTATTGGTGATATAATTAGTTTATTACTATGATGACAAATTAGTAACTATTAGGATAAATAAGTCCCCCTCAATAATAAGTAGTGTAAAATAAATTTCTTTTTGAGATTTATTATAAGGATAATTATTTCTCCCTTTTTTTATACACAAATATACTTTAAATATTAGTCTTTCTTTAATGATATTTACCTAGTATCAATAGAAAAATTTTCCATAGTATCAATAGAAAAATTTTCTTCTTTTGCTTTTTGTACAAAATACTTAAGTTTAGTAGATTTTGAATCCCCTTTTTTTTAAAAGTTTTATTATTAGCTAATAAGGGTTATTTTTTTTTGGGTAATGCCCTAGGGGGGTTAGCTTGAAATATAAAAGAGGTTAACCGAATGTACAGCCTGCAAGGGGCATACCCCAGGTAAGACAAAGAAAAAAAAAATATAAAGAGCGCCAAGTGGCTACATGGGTTGCCCTTGTTCTTGCCCCCGCCGAACAAACTATCCCAAGGAATAGAAAGTTCAACCGGGAACCTGGACACGGGCGTGGCAATAGCAGTAAATACCCGACACCAACCGTCGGTATAAGGTACAATTAGAGGCCCTCGAAGTCCTCGCAATACATACTACGGAAAACATAAAAGGCTCGACCAAGAGCCTAACCCCCGATTTCAGTCCAACAGATGACCGCCTATCGGGGGTCGCCGAACAAACTATAAACAAGTTGACAATAAACAAATAAGTGCAAAACGCATATTGAATAACGATAGGCGCGATGACTGCTTGGTGTTTGCTGCTTGCTGCCCCCAGAGACCAGGCTGCTGCTGCTGCTGTTAACGGCGGCAGCTACCGGATAGGGGGGGTGGCCATTGGAATGGGTTTGGACGGCAGCCCGGGCGGTTGAACCGTCCACCACATGGACTGAGGCCGCCGGAGAATCCAGGGGGGTTAGAGGCTGACTTGGACCAACCGACGACCGGCGGCCATGGGTGGCTGGCTTACGGCCCAAGACTGCCCGATGAAAGGGTCGTGCCCGTGCCGTTGAGCCCAAAAGGGCCGGCGGCTGGACTGACGACCGGATGCCTTGTTCCTCACCGTCGACCGGTGGATCTGAGCTTGGACCAACCGACGACCGGCAAAAACGGCGTGGTGAACGGCGGTGAAGGGCGCCTGTGAAGGCGGGACCAGAGGTGGCCGGCTGCAGCTGTTGAGCCACAGCGACCTGATCGAGGGCCCAGAGCTACGGCTGTTGAGTCACAGCGACTGGCAACTGGACCCGTGAAGGCGGACCTGATCGAGGCCGGCTAGAGTGAGGTCAACCGAACCAGATCTGGCCGGAGCGGCGGCCCGAGGGCTGCCGGCTGTGGAAGGGTGTTGGTGGAGATAGGGCCCGAGGCTGCCGGCTGTGGAGGGCGGTGGAGGAGAGACTCTCTAAGGATAGAGGATCCCTTGCCCTTGTGACTTCCTTGATGTTGCTGCTGTGGTTGGCCGGAGGTGGCAGCCGGCTGGATGACCGGGCCAAGGGAGCTTTCTCTCTCTAGGCTAGAGAGAGAAGCTCCCAGCCGACAGATGTATGTCCAGACCTTTGGGGGACTTTTCTTCAAGTCTAGTCCTAATAAGGGTTATTAATATGATATTTACCCATAATGAATTTTAAAGAAATATTTTATTACTACTAGTAATATAAAAATAATACTATCAATTCCCATAGTCCCCTAATTTCTTTTTATTTTTTTAAATTTCCAAATGAAAGCTATTATAATAATAATATTATTATTATTTTTTATTTTTGATATCTTCTTTTATTCCCAACACAACTCCTTTGGTTCCAAATCCCATAATCACAACAATAATCCTGTAAATCATTTCGATAATTAAATAATACTGTAACCAAGAACTTCGAATAAGCATAATTATCACACGGAACGGAATTTTAATAAACTAGAAATACCAGAATTTTAATGTCAGAAAAATTAATAATTTTTTTTTTTAATTTTGCGGCCGCAAGCTCAGAAGGCCAAAAAGTTTGCGGACCGCAAGGTTCGACCTTGCGGCCGCGAACTGCTGACTGGTTCAGCTCTATTTCGTTCGAAACTAAATTTTGACACTTCGGGGTCGATTCCAACCCTCTCCAAAGGCCAAAACTACTTTTTTATACTTAGAATTAATGATGAAAGTGATATCTACCTCTCCTCTGATCAATTTTGAAATTTTTGTTTCGTCAGAGAAGATGATCGGAGTACGGCTGTCCGGGCCTGGTTTAGGGTAGTTGATGGCTGTTTTGGGAAGCTTGAGGTGTGTATGGAAGTTTGGGAAGGTTAATTCGGGTTAAGAGGTGGTATAAGTCACAAACCCGCTTTTCTCTCTCTATGGTTCTCTCTCTCTAATCCTCCATGGGAGGAGCTCAAGCTTTTTCTCTCCTACCTATCTACTGGTTTTCTATATGGACAGAAGTTTGAGAGAGGTGTGGAGTTGTGGTTTTGGAGGTGAGGAAGGGGTGGTATTTATAGAGAAATTGGAGAGGAAGGAAAGGAGAGGAGAGGTGAGAGAGAGAGAGATTACGGGAGAGGGAGAGAGGGGTTATCTGGTGAAGGTTTTGGGAGGGAAAAATATTCTAGTGCGGATGAGTGTAGGAATTGGTATGGATATATGCAGAAACAAGCCTCGCGGCATTTGATCGTCCGATTTTAGGGGTTCCATCAAACTCCACAGTCACTCTACCTAGTGGTATTAGGTAAACTCAATGAGGTTGCCCGCTTGATGCATATGATAAATAAATTAAATAAAACATGTATTAGTCCTATGTCGAACTTTCTGGTTATGGCTCTCAAGTCCCCAACGGAGTCGCCAAAAACTGTAGACACCTCCTAGAGTGGGGCATCACCATACAAATTGATCGTTGTTATTTGTTTGGTTGTTTGCTTCATAAACCAAGATCGTGGATATTCCCATGGCTAGGAACATCGCCACACGATAACGGTTATCATCAAAACAGAGTCGCCACCTAGTTTATAAAAACTAGAAAAAACAGATAGAGATTCCGGGTACGGGAGCCAAAAGTACAATAAGGGGAAGGTGTTAGGCACCCCTCTTTGCCCAGTCGTGAGACTGGCCCATAGTTATTCGACATATGATTAATACATGCTTTATTTAATTCTAACACATAGTCTGTTTATTTAGCCTTTAAACAGTTAATGGTGAACCGAGACAGTAATTGAAAGCATGCATAAAAAAGACAGAATAAAAGAAAATGTTCCAGGAAAATAGATTCCTCGGCTGGTGAATAGATGTCACGGCCGAAGAATCCCACTGGATTGATGTATCGGCCGAAGGATCGAAGTCCCAGCCGATATTCTTCCTCACACCAGACTAAACAATTAACAGAGAGTTAAAAATACTACGGTTAGCATGCGTAAACTGAAAATAAATAAAACCAAAGGCCCTTAGGCCTTACCACCTTCATCCCTGGGCTTCGGATTAAGGGTGATTGACTGATTTTGGTTTTAGAAACCCTAGGGTTAGGGTTTGTACTTCGGGGTTTGATTGTTGGATCGCAGCTGCCTTCGGAAAGTTAGGGCTTTTGTAGAGGGAATATATGAGAGTGTTTAATTTCTTGGCTAGAGAAGATGAATTGTGTGTTTAATTTCGGAGCCAAAGGCTCCTTTATATAGGCATGGGGGTGACTCACTCCATCCAATCACAATGCACGATTAGAATTGGAAATATAGGGCAACTCTAACTCTTTATGATAATCTCCTTGCGTAGCCCGAACGCATCGAAATTTGGCTGCTAGGGTTTTGTGAACGGATCAAATAATTGACAGAAATTTCAGAATCTGGAAAAAAGACGATCTGGAGGTCGAAAAAAGGATTGGGCGGCCGAAGAATCGATCTAGCTGCCAAGGAATCAATCTCTCAGGGAGATTTTCAAACAACATGTTTCACAGGTGGAAAGAATGATGTTGAGGCCGTGAGATAAATGATACGGTCGAAAGATAGATTTTCCGGGGATACTGTAGTTCTGTCTGAAAGGCTATTTGGCTCTGGATTGGGTCCTATAAGTGGCACAAAGTACTCACCAAAAGTCCTAAGGTTCACGATAAGTCAATCAGCAATCACTGTATCCATTCATCATCAGGATGGTCCCTTAGGTTGGACTTGAAATAATCGTTAGGCCAAATTGGGGTGTCTACAGGTCCCATATGGTACCTTATCACACCAAAACGGTACAATACCATACCAAAACACTCATACGGTACCATACCACACCACAACGGTACAATACAGAACAAAAACGTACGAAAGCTCCCATACGGTACAATACTACACCGAAACACCCATATGGTTTTACATACCACACCAAAACGGTACAATACCATACAAGAACACTCATATGGTACCATACCACACCAAAACGTACCAAAGCACCCTTACGGTACAATACCGTAACAAAAGAACCATACGGTACCATACCACACCGAAACGGTATGGTACCATACAAAAACGTACCAAAGCACCCATACACAGTACAATACCGTTTCAAAACACCCATACGGTACCATACCACACCAAAACGGTACGATATCGTACCAAAACGTACCAAAGCACCCATACCGTACAACACCGAACCAAAAGAACCATACGGTACCATACCACATGAAAACGGTACAATACCGTACCGATACACTCATACGGTACCATACCACTCCAAAACGGTACCATACCGTGCCAAAATGTACCAATGCTCCCATATGGTAGAATACCGTAGCGAAATACCCATCCGGTACCATACCACACTAAAACGGTACAATACCATACAAAAACACCCGTACGATACAATACCACACCAAAATGGTACGATACCATACCATAACATACCAAAGCATCCATATGGTACAATATCGTACCAAAAGAACCATACGGTACCATACCACACCAAAATTGTACAATACCGTACCAAAACACTCATACGGTACCATACCACACCAAAACGGTACGATAGCTTACCAAAACACTCAAAACACTCAAAGTGCGAGCTGGGCTTGAGCTTCCTGAACCTCCAGATCTTTTAGGTCCTGGGGCCGAAGGAGGAGCTGCAGTGCAAGTTCCTTCCGGTGGGTTTGTCAACAAAACTCTCTCCAAGTCTGCTCAGAAAAGATTGAGGAAACAAGCTAAGGAACAGTCGCTATGTTCCTTGAACAGTGGAGGGACTTAATGCATCGGTATCTTTATTTTTCCTGTCTTTTATTTCCAGTTCTGCTTGAATTGTTTTAGTTTATGCAATCTAAGCAACCTCTTAGCTTGGGATTTTGGAACATTAGGGGTCTTAACGACCCAGTCAAACAAAAAGAAGCTAAATTTTTTGTGAATCATAACAAACTCTCCCTTGTGGGGTTGCTAGACTTGGCTACTAGAATAATGAAATATGTTTGTCCTCATTGGAATTTTGTGAGCAATTACCTTCATGCTCCCATTGGGAGAATTCTTGTATGTTGGGATCCTACTGTTGTTCAGGTTCTGGTACTAGACCAATCTGACCAGTACATTCACTGTGAAGTGCAATCCAAGGATGGTGGGGCTCCCTTTTTGGCAACTTTTATTTATGGAGCAAATACTTACCTTTAGAGACAGGCACTTTGGTCTAGTCACCTTCATCTTAACTCATCCCTTCCTTGGATTGTGCTTGGCGACTTTAATGCTATTAGATTTCCCAGAGAGAAGGTTGGGGGCACTATTAGCTGGCCCCCACACATGAATGAGTTTAATAATTGTCTGTATGCATTGGAACTAGATGACCTTAGGTATTCTGGGTGTTTCTTCACTTGGGCCAATAAACAAGATCCACCTCATTTTGTTAGCACCAAACTGGACAGAGTGCTTGTGAATGAGCCATGGATGACAGCTTTTAGCTATTCTCATGCTCATTTCCCCACCTCTGGGGTATCTAACCACTCTCCTGCCATTGTATGCATCATTCCGAATAATAAGCAATCACTTAAACCCTTTAAGTTCTTTGATTTCCTTGCTGATCATCCACAGTTCCTTAATGTGGTTATGAAGGTTTGGAGGAGAGTGGTCATTGGTAATCCAATGTTCAGCATTTGTGAGAAGCTCAGACTATTACAAGATGAGTTCAAACAAATCAATAGGAAGGACTTCAGTGATATCTCTAAGAGAGTGGATGACTCTAGGCATCTTCTTGAGTCACTATAAAAGGATTTAGGCATTCACCCCTCTGATCCCACTGTTATAGTCCTGCTACTGGTACAGCATTTGCTGTACAGCAGCGGGTACAGACCCCTTTTGCTCCCATCTCGGGTCCCGCAAAGACGATCGGAGCCGCTCATTTTGTTCAAAATACGTCGTTTAGGGTCCCTGTAAAAAATCACCTCAATCCGATATCGGGAAGAGTGTTTAAGAATCATCCAATTTTGCTTCAAAATTTAGCCTAAATTTTGAAGCAAAATTGGATGATTCTTAAACACTCTTCCCGATATCGGATTGAGGTGATTTTTTACAGGGACCCTAAACGACGTATTTTGAACAAAATGAGCGGCTCCGATCGTCTTTGCGGGACCCGAGATGGGAGCAAAAGGGGTCTGTACCCCGCTGCTGTACAGAAAATGCTGTACCAGTAGCATTTTTGCTGTTATAAGTCATGAGAGAGTGGTTCATAAGCAATACCTTGATTTGTTGAGAGCGGAGGAAAGTTTGGCTAAGCAAAAGTCTCGAATTCAATGGCTTAAATTGGGTGACCAGTGCACATCCTTTTTCTTTAAGTCTGTGAGTAATACCCGTAATAGAAGCAAAATCTCCAGTTTGATCTTAGATGATGGATCTCTCATTTATGATAGTAAAGATATTAAATCAAGGTTTGTTACATTTTACAATGATCTGCTTGGTTCTGCTCACCCTACTGCTTACCATGGGACTGATAGGGTTCAGCAGATTGTCCAGCAGAAATTAACTGATGGTCAAAGGATGGATATGGTTGCTGAGGTCTCTGATCTTGAAATTAAAGACACCTTCTGGTCTCTTAATCCTACAAGAGCACCTGGTCCTGATGGCTATAATGCTGGTTTTTTCAAGAAAGCATGGCCTATCATAGGTCATGAAGTTAGGTCTGGTCAATTACTTAGGAAAGCAAATTCTACTATTGTAGCGCTGGTTCCCAAGGTCCCCAACCCATCAAAGGTGGGGGACTATAGACCCATCTCTTGCTGTAATACTGTCTACAAGTGTATCTCTAGAATTCTTGCTAAACGAATCCAGCTAGCCCTTCATACCTTAATTGATCCTGTACAATCAGGTTTTGTTAAAGGGAGAAGGATAGCTGACAATATCTTCCTCACACAAGAACTCATGAGAGGATACCATAAGTCATCCTCCACTCCTAGGTGTGCCATGAAGGTGGATATCATGAAGGCCTATGATAATGTGAGGTGGGAATTCCTATGGGATGTCCTATTCGCTATGAATTTCCATCCTACCATGATTAAGTGGCTACAAGCTTGTGTCACCACTGCTAATTACTCTCTTAGCATTAATGGGGAAACCACTAGGTACATTATTGGGAAAAGAGGGCTTCGACAAGGTGATCCATTGTCCTCTTACCTTTTTGTCATTGTAATGGAGGTCCTCACTTGTCTTCTTAGGGAGAAATCCCTGCTTCCTAATTTCCATTTCCATTGGAGATGTGGAAATTCTAAGCTCATTAATCTCTGTTTTGCTGATGATCTCATGATTTTTAGTAAAGGGGATCTTACTTCAGTCAATCACATTCTGACTGCACTCACTGAGTTTCAGGCTTTATCGGGCTTATCTCCTAGTCCTGGGAAGAGTAGCATTTATTTTTCCGGTGTTAACATGAGCTCTAGGTTAGCCATTCTGAATGTCTTAGGGTTCAAGGAAGGCATCCTTTCTATTAGATATCTTGGTATGCCTCTTATCTCTACTAAACTTAAAGCCTCTGATTGCCAACGACTTGTGGATAGCATTACTGCTAAAACAAAGTCTTGGACAAACAGAGATTTAGCGTATTCGGGCAGAGTTCAGTTGATTAAGAATATACTTTTCTCTATGCAAACATATTGGTCCTCTCTATTTATCATCCCCAAAAAGGTGATTAAGGAGGTCGAGTCTATACTTAGAGCTTTTCTCTGGTCCGGACCTGATCTTAAAAGAACTGGTGCTAAGGTCTCCTGGGAGCATCTATGCTGTCCTAAGGAGGAGGGGGGTCTTGGTTTCAAATCCTTACAGGTTTGGAACAAGGCTGCCATTGCCAAGCACATCTGGTTCCTGATTTCTGGGGGGGAGCAGTCTATGTGGTGTCAATGGGTAAAATCATACTTAATAAAAGGGAGGAATTTTTGGAACCTTAAAATTCCTGGGGATTGCACTTGGGTATGGAGGAAATTATTGAACCTTAGGCAGTTGGTGCACCCCTATTTTCTTACTGTACTTGGTGATGGCCATTCCACTTCATTGTGGTATGATAATTGGCATCCACTTGGGCCTTTAATTGCTAGATTTGGTCCCAAAATAGCCCTTGATTCTGGCATTCCCAAGGATGCTACTGTGTACCATATCTTCCATAACTCAAGCTGGACTTTCCCCATCACCCAAACCATTGAGCTTAATGAGATAAGAAGAACCTTTCCTCCCCTTATCCCATCCAGGTTGGGGGGAGCTGATCGCATTAGATGGATTCTCACTCCTAATGGTCAGTTCTTAGTTGCCTCCCTCTGGGAGAAATTAAGAACACCCTTTCCATTAGTTGCGTGGCACAAATTGGTGTGGTTCCGAGCCCATATTCCAAAGTGCAGCTTTATCACGTGGCTAGCTATTCAGAATAGGCTATCCACTGCTGATAGGCTTGTGATGTTTGGCATGAACCTCTCCCCTCAATGTAGCTTTTGTCATGAAAGTGAGAGTCATGACCATCTCTTCTTTAATTGTATCTTCTCCCAGCAGGTGTGGTGCACCATGCTCTCCAAAATTCATGCATCTTGGCACTCTAGACCATGGCATGAATGGGTTACTTTCCTCTCTAATGTGAAAGGCAAATCTTTTCAAACTGTTATTATAAAGCTGGTATTTACAACCACTCTTTACCATATTTGGATTGAGAGGAATGTGAGGAAATTTCAAGGTACATCTTCCTCTTGGGAGGTAATTGCTCACAAAATTTACTCCATGGTGAGGGCAAGACTGTTATCATTACAAGCTCTTCCTCCAAGTCGAGCAGAATGGGTTTTTTTTTGGTTAAACCAGCTTGAAATAGAAAAGAGATTAAACGAATATACAGCCTACAAGGGGCATACCCCAGGAGGAAAAGAAAAGAAAACAAAAAAGAGTAGTAAATTTGCTAATGCCAAATGGCTACATAGGCTAGAAGATACACGATGTTTTCAATCCATCTATTAAGAGGGAGGGAAAACAACGCCTAGAGGATACCAACACTAGCTGGTCTGCACAGTGGAGTTAGGATACCATACAGTTTACTATCAGTAGAATACCATCTTAGCTTAGTATAACACTGCACTATACATTACAAAAGAGACATGTTGACAGCTTACTACCAGACATCATCCTTACAACTTGGAACCATGTTGAACTGCTGCTGCTGAACTGGGGGTCTTCAACTTTTGAGCCTGAACTGCTGCTGAACTGGATGATCTGGACTGGATGATCAAAGGGGCATAGCCTGAACTGCTGCTGCTGAACTGGATGACTGAGCATCAACTACCTGCAGTAGCTACAACTTCAACTTCTGAATTCCATAAGCATGGCTGCTTTGCTAGTAAACTTCAACTTCAAGTTCTGAACTTCTGAACTTCTGAACTTCAAAACTTTTAAACTTCAAAACTTGGGGACACAACATGGGTACGTCTTCCATCATAGAACAACAGTTTCTGAAGCTCCAATACCCTTTACACACAGTCAAATGAAACAAAACAATAAGCAGAGGACGTCCCCCTCTGCGAAGGGAGATCCCAATGACAGCCCCTATTGGTTAGGCGATAAACTTCATACAACTCAGAAAATACATTCAATATCAGTCAATATCAATCAATAGAAAATGCCAAAGCAGAGCATTAGCAGTAGCCACAGAAAATGCCAAAGCAGAGCATTAGCAGTAGACTACAACTTCTGAACTTGTATCTAACTATACAATACTGAACTTCTGATCCCATTGGCTGCCCACGTAGCAGCAACCAACCCTTGCACACACACAGCTTTATAGCAAACTGCAAAACTAGCATAACTAGCTCCAGCCTCAACTTCTGAACTTGACTAACAACTTCTGAACCTGCTACAACTTCTGATCCCATTGGCTCCCAGATACATTACTACAAAATCAAAATGCAACATCAAAATGCAGAGGACGTCCCCCTCTGCGAAGGGAGATCCCAATGACAGCCCCAGTTGGTTAGGCACACAAAAAGAGCTGAAGTCAACTACTAGCCTAAGGTAACATCAGAAGTGGAATGCAGCAGCTGCTACAAAATAGGACAGGACAGAATGTGGTACAAAATAGTAGCAGAATAGCTTGCTACAAAATAGCTTTCTACATCAGAACATGTCAGCAGATCAGCAGGTTCAGCAGGACAGACCAAGAGCTGGACACTAGCAGATCAGCAGGTTTCACTCTTTAGTAGATCAGTTTCATGGTGCCATTCTCCAAACTGAACAGCAGGAGCAGACAGCACAGTGGCTGGGATGGCTGCTGCTGGGGCAAGGGTGGCTGCTGCTTACGTGCTGGGATGGGATGGAATAGGAGCAGCAGCAGCAGCCTACACACTTGCTGGGATGGCATAGCCCCCAGCATAGCACCCAACAACACCACTTCATAACCTGCTCAATCTATACAATATACAGTCCATAACATCCATAACAGCAGCAAAATGGTTATTCCATAACAGACATAACACCACTATAGTAAGCATAAGAGGCAGCAGGCAGTAGCAGAACATGCAAGCCAAAACAGAGCTATGGAAATCTCTGTGCACTAGCCACAGCAGCACATGCAAGCCAAAACAGAGCTAAACAGCCACTAAACAATGGTGGCCACTTCTCAAACAGCCACTACATCAGCATGCCACTTCTCAAACAGCCACTAAACAATGGTACTCAATGGAGGTTGCTCCTCACAAAAGATTAAAATATATACCTGCTACATAGAAGTAATAGCAGTAAGTCCCTTTGAATCAAGTAACATAGGAGTAAGTCCCTCATTTGTGTAATGCCCTGAATGGAAAGCCCTAGTAACATAGGAGTAGTAGCAGTGCTAGTAACATTGCACAAAGCAGCCTGCCTGCTGGCCATCCCTGCAAAGAAAGCATCTACAACCATGGCCACAATATCAATAACCAATAGCATATATATCACAAGTTCCGCATTACCCAATGCCCCAACCTCTAATAAACCTATTATTTTGTGAGCCTACTGGCAACTTTGGCAACGACAGTAATCTACCCTTAACCATGTTAAAGATTTTGTGAACAACAACTTCCCAGGTGCTATTTGTATTTTGAAACTTCCTTAAGTTCCTCTCTATCCAAATATGATACACTGTAGTAGTGAATATCAACTTAGAGACAACATTCTTTAGAGATTTTCCCCTAAACGAGGAGAAGTGGGTAATCCATGCTGTCCAAGACTTAGGGGGCCAACTCGTATCCATTTTTTCCAACATAGCATTCCAAACCCGTGTGGAAAAACTACAATTGAAGAACAAATGATCATGGCTTTCACTACCATGGCAAAAACTGCATTGGGAAATTGGTTTAATCCCAAACAAAACTAATCTATCCTCAGTGGAGAGTCTACCCTGGATGGCCAGCCATGTGATGAAGGTACACTTAGGTATATGGCCAGAAAACCAAACAGCCTTGTACCAATTAACCTTGGGGAAAGGAACCCTCAATTCCTCCCATAGAGAGGCTATGCTAAATTGTCCAGATGCATTCAGAGTCCATCTAACTTGGTCCCTGGAGCCCCGCAACGATGGGAGATGCCGTCTAACTTCATTCAACTCCCATGTTTGCATGATTGGGAAAGTCCAACTAGAATTGTGAACTATGTGGGACACTTTGGCATTCAAGGGAAGGCCAGAGTCGTAAACAATTCTGGAGCCAAACTTATCCAACAACGGGCCTAACGGATGCCAAAGGTCATACCACATGGATGTGTTCTCCCCATTGCCAATAACATGACGAATGAAGGGCTGGACTAAGTGTCTTAGATTAAGTAATTTACGCCAAACCCAATAGGGGTCAGCTGGCATTTTAAGGCTCCAAAAATTTCTACCCTTTAATAAATAGGATTTAACCCATTGGCACCACATGGATTGCTCTCCCCCGGAGATCAAGAACCATATATGCTTGGCAACCGCAGCCTTATTCCATACCTCCATAGATTTGAACCCAAGACCCCCCTCATCTTTAGGAGCACATACCTGCTCCCAAGCTATCTTAGCCCCTGATCTTTTAAGGTCAGGGCCAGACCACAAAAAGGCCCTAAGGATAGATTCAACTTCCTTGATGACCTTTTTTGGTAAAATGAACAGGGAGGACCAATACGTTTGCATTGAGAACAAGATGTTCTTGATAAGCTGGACTCTCCCTGCATAAGTAAGGTCCCTATTGGTCCAACTTCTAGTTTTGGCTGTGATACTATCAACCAGCCTTTGACAGTCCACAGCTTTGAGTTTAGTAGATAACAATGGGACTCCCAAATATCTCACTGGGAGGGAACCCTCCTTAAATCCCAAATCATGCAGAATAGTCTCCTTAACTCCCACATTAACACCAGAGAAGAATATTGTAGACACCCCAATTTGGCCTAACGATTATTTCAAGTCCCACCTTGGGACAATCCCGATGATGAAATGGATACAATGATTGCTGATTGCTTCCTTGAGGACCTTAGGACTTTCGGTAAGAACTTTGACCACTTAGAGGACCTAATTCAAAGCCATACAGCCTTTCAGACAGAAATACAGAAGCCTAGGAAAATCCATCTGACGGCCGTAACATCGATCCCACGGCCATAACATCAATCCCTCGCCCGAGCAACCTGTTGCCAGCAAAATCTCCCTGAGAGATCAATCCCTCGGCCGCAAGATCTATCCTTCGGCCGAGACATCCTTTCCACGGCCGCGACATCCTTTGCTCGGCCGCCAGATCGACCTTTTTCCAGACTCTCGAACGTTCTGTCAGACGTTTGGTTTGATCCAACTACACTACCTTCCCGATGCGTTCGGGCTACGTTCGGAGATTACGACGTAGAGTTAGAGATGCATTGCAATTGCAATTGCCATCTCGTGATTTGATTGGCCGGAGTGAGTCATCCCTATGCCTATATAAAGGGGCCTTTGGGTTCCGAATTAACACACAGAAATTGAGATACTTACACACTCTCTCAAACCTCGAAGCTCTGCACAAATACTCCCTCAATCCCATACTCCAAAAGCCCTAACCTTCCGAAGGCAGCCGTCAATCCGGCGATCAAACCCCGAAGTTCAAACCCTAACCCTAGGGTTCTCGATCAAGCAATCAATCAATCACATTCAAATCCGAGGCAATCAAGCAACTGAGGGATCAAGGTGGTGAGGCCCAACGACCTCTGGTTTGTTTTACTTATTGCATTTATGGCTAACCGTAGCATTTAAATTATCTGCTAAGCTTTTCTGTCTGGTGTGAGGAAGAACATCGACCGGGGTTTCGATCCCTCGGCCGATAAATAAAACCAGGAGGATCCCTCGGCCGTGAGATCCATTCACCGGCCGCGAGATCCATCTCCCTGGGACAATTTTGTTGCTTTTCTGCTTTTCTGTGCATGCTTCAATTATCGCACTGGCTCACTTTGCTTACTGTTTAAAGGAATAATTAAACAGACTATGTGTTAGGATTAAACAAAGCATTTATACGTCTTATGTTGAATGATTATGGGCCAGTCTCACGGCTGGGCAAAGAGGGGTGCCTAACACCTTCCCCTTATTGTACTTTTGGCTCCCGTATCCAGAATCTCTATCTATTTTCCCAGTTTTAATAAACTGGGTGGCGACTCTATTTGATGATAACCGTTATCATGTGGCGATGTTCCTAGCCATGGGAATGTCCATGATTTTGGTTTATGAAGTGAGCAACCAATCGAGCAAATTCAATGTGATCAATCTGTATGGCGATGCCCCGTTTGGGAGGTGTCTACAAATATGCTACTCTTACCAGTGCTCGGGGAGAGACCAGAAAGAGCCTCAAACTCAGTCAACGCTTCCTTGATGAGTTTGATCGAAGAAAGCTCTCCCTTACAAAATATCATTAGATCATCAGCAAAGCACAGGTTTATCAATTGATTAGTTTTACATCTCCAGTGAAAATGAAAGCCCGGGAGCTGGGCTTTCTCCTTAAGTAAAATCGTAAGAACTTCCATCACAATAACAAATAGATACGGGGATAAAGGATCCCCCTGTCTCAGCCCCTTCCTCCCTTTAATGTACCCCGTCACTTCCCCATTGATACATAGGGAGTAGTTTACAGTGGTAACACATGCTTGAAGCCACTTAATCATTGTAGGATGGAAGTTCATGGCGGACAGGACATCCCAAAGAAATTCCCACCTAACATGGTCATATGCTTTCATTATGTCAACTTTCACGGCACACCTAGGGGTAGGAGATGATTTGTGGTACCCTCTCATGAGTTCTTGGGTGAGGAAAATGTTATCAGCGATTCTCCTTCCTTTCACAAATCCTGATTGGACAGGATCTATGAGCAAAGGAAGAGCAGATTGCAATCTCTTGGCTAAAATCCTAGAGATGCATTTGTAAATGGTATTGCAGCATGAAATGGGCCTAAAGTCGCCCACCCTAGAATGGGTTGCAAATGAATGGAATATTAGTGGCTCATAATTTTCTTACAGTTTGTGCCATAATTGTTTCCTTATTGATTTTGATAATCTAAAGTTTTCTGGTTTGTTCATGGTGACTCAAGACAGGTTGTGCATAGTGGCCATCCAGGGATGGTCAGACTTTTATTACTTCTAGTTTTATGGGTCTCAGAGGGACTGAATCCAGGGATGGCAGTTCCAAGTGAGCTGCCATTGTGAGGGACTGAATTCTGGGCTTCTACTACTTCTATGTACAAGGTTGATCATTTGGCCAAATTATGTTCAAAGGAGGGACAGCAACATATGACTACCTACTCAGCAATTCTTGGCCTCCTATTACTGCTAAGTATCCAGGTAGTTACCTTAATCCATGGAGGTTATCCGGGTATCCAAAGCATTTGAGCGTTCTTACTATATTGTGTGCGATCCATGCGAGCTGAGTGCTATAGCCCCATTCGTTTTTGTGAGAGGAGGTAATAATTAGCGGGGGCATCTTGTGAGTTTTAGTTGAGGGTGTAGAGGGATCCCATGTTCTTGGCATTATATGAGAGAGAGGGTGGTGTGAGATGATGAGGGTGTAGTAGTGTGAGTACACTTTCACCAAGAACTTTGATTCAACATTGTCCTTAGCTGCTCTGCATTCTTGTTACTGCTGTTGCAGCTATGTTTTTATTTCTATCAATTGTTACAGCTGATTTTCTGGTGATATAGTTGCTGTTCTGTTCTACTGGTGGTTCAGTAGTTGTGGTTCAGTAGTTGGTTCAGTAGTTGTATGGTTCAGTAGTTGACTGATGTCTGCTGTTGTTATGGTCCAGTAGTTGTTATGGTTCAGTAGTTGGTTCAGTAGTTGTTATGGTTCATCGTCTGCTGTTATGGTTCAGTAGTTGTTGGTTCCAGTTCTTGGTTCCTGTAGTGAAATGTATGATGAAGCATACATTTGTGCTTAGGGGCTATTGTTGGTCCCAGTCAGATAGTGGATTATGGTTTAGTACAAATAGGACTATACTTATGGTTCAGTAGTTGTTATTACTGCTGTCCTCTATGCTTCCTGTTATTGCTTATGGTGGCAGCTTACAACTCATGTTGTGCTTCCTTTTACTGCGGCCTTCTTTTGTTGTTTTGCCTAACCAATAGGGGCTGTCGTGGGATCTCCCTTCGCAGAGGGGGACGTCCTCTGCATTGTATTTAGCTGCATTTCTGCTGCTGTCCTGATCTGTTCTGTTATGCTTAGTGTTTGCTAATTTGTTTTCTGTTAGTGTGAATGGAGTGTACATTGTACTAGCTGTTTTCTGTTTTCAGCTATTGGTTGTGCCTATTCTCGGGAGGTTGTCCTTGGAGTGTATATTGCTTTTGCTAGGGGGCATGTCCCTAGCGTTGGCCACCTACGTTTTTGTGGCTGCTACCAGTTTCTGTTACTGAGCTGATCTGTTCTGATTGGATCACTATGGCTGCTGCTGTTGTCCCTAGTTGTGTGGATGACTGTGCTGCTGACTGCTTGCTGCTGCTGCACTGCTGATACTACTGATCGTTTGGAGCATCTACTGCTGCATTGGTTTTATCATCTGCTGCTGCAGTTGCTATTCTGATACAAGTGCATCCTATGTTTTGCTGATGTGTTCTGCTATTACCTTGTTCAACCTTGTTGTGGGTTTGAAAGCAAAAAGTTGTACACGCATCCTCTTCTGATATGCTTTCGGCAAATTCATGTGTAATAGGTGATTTACCTATAGGCTTGTCTAGTTTCAGTTGTTCTTGACCTGTTTTGCCCTTGGTTTTCTCCTCCATCTTGTTGATGGACTAGAAACCCTTGGATAGGTCATTTCTATTTCCCTCTAGCTCTTTGTAGCCACTTGGCACAGACATCTCCCATTTTCCCTCCTTCTTTTATTTCTTTCCTTTTCCTTTCTTTTTCCTCCTGGGGTATGCCCCTTGTAGGCTGTACATTCGGTTATCCTTTTTTCTATTTCAAGCTGTTTTACCCAAAAAAAAAAAACACTCATACGGTACCATACCAAAACGTACCATAGCACCCATTTAGTACCATACCGTACCAAAAGAACCATACGGTACGATATCACACCAAAACAGTACAATATTGTACCAAAATACTCATACGGTACCATACCACACCAAAACGGTACGATATCGTACCAAAATGTACCAAAGCTCCCATATGGTACAGTACCGTATCGAAACACCCATTCGATACCATACCACACTAAAATGGTACAATACCGTACAAAAACACCCATACGGTACCATATCACATCAAAACGGTACGATACCGTACCAAAATGTAGCAAAGCACCCATATGGTACAATACCATACCAAAAGAACCATACGGTACCATACCACTCCCAAACGGTACAATACCGTACCAAAACAATCATACGGGACCATACCACACCAAAACGGTATGGTGCCGTACAAAAACATACCAAAGCACCCTTACGGTACCTATTTTCGTTCAATTTATGTACAGCTATTCTTGTTGTTCCAGAATTATGTTGATGTGGGTGTGAGATAGGGTATCCTCTATGAACACTCTAAAGTCTAATGAGAATTGTTTTGGCAACGAAATTACTTTTTTGTCATCTTTTGTAACAAATTAGAGACACCAAAAGAGACGAAATTTTAATTTTGTTGCCAATTTCATTAAAATGGCGACGAAAATACTTTTTTCGTCACCTTTTGTGGCAACGAAATTATTTTTTCGTCGCCTATGTGTACTATTTGCGACGAAAACCAATTTCGTCACCTGTTACCTGATTTCTTGTTGTGATGGGTGTACTTGATTGAGAAAATGTGGAGACCACTAAATTTTTGTTTTTTTGGGGTAAATCAGCTTGAAATAAAAATGGGCTAACCGAATATACAGCCTACAAGGGGCATACCCCAGGAGGAAAAGAAAAAGAAAAGAAAAGAAAACAAGAGAGAGCCTACGCCAAACGGCTACATAGGACTAGAAGTAAATAGAACATCTGTTTCCTACCCATCTAATAGAGGGATACGAAACAGATGGCAAAATGATTACACATAGTGCAACATGCAAAATAAAGAGCCAACATAACAATAGATGTAACCAAATTACATGTTACTGAAATACAACTAACTATAGGTATACCAACAAAATAGACTACACCCATAGAGCAGCTTGCTGTACAAGAACAGATGCTAGATCAGAACGGCAGCAGCAACTGGAACTGAAACTGAAAGTGGAACTGAGCCACAAAGCTGGACAGCAGCAACAATCCATTGATTCAAGAGTGGACAGCAGTAGCAGCTAGCTGCATTGAAGATGGCAGCCAGCAGTAACACAACAGCCGGATACATCTTGAGATAAGAGTGGCCAGAACAAGCCAGCTGCATAGCAGTAAACGCAGCAGCAAATCGACCATTACAACTGCAGAAAATGCACAAAAGCCCTATACAACACTACCAAATAGAGCATCTAACCCTCTACAGCAGCAGTAGCTATAAGAAGATAAGAAGACAAAGTTATAGCAGAACCAGCAATTATGCATCATGCAGAGGACGTCCCCCTCTGTGAAGGGAGATCCCAACGACATCCCCAGTTGGTTAGGCATGAATTAAAGTAAGAAAAGCATCTCCTAACTGAATTAGTAGCTGATCAAATCCATATTTAACACTGCAGAATCTGGACAGTAGCTACTTGGACTAACAGAAATTACATAGCAGCTGTAGCAACTAGCAAAAGAAAAACTTTCTATTAGCAACTGTCCACACAAGTAAGACAACTGCTACAACATCAACAGCAGCAACACAGAACAGCAGAAACGCAGCAGCAACCTGTTTGGTTATTGGCAAAAGATTACTAGTTTTGATTATTCAATAGCATAAATTTGATGAGTTGTAAAGAGGTTGTTAAGTTTTGGTTATTCCACTGTGGACACTTTTGACGAAACTTTACTAATTTTAGCAACCTGTTTGCATGATGATTTACTAGCCCAATCAGAGAATGACAAATGACCATTCATGTTAGACAAAATAGAGTAGGCGTGGACTGAAATGCATGGAATCGCACAGTTAAAAGAACGGTGACGTTCTAAGTAATTTAACGTCGTTTTATAGGTAATGACAATCACTGCCAGATGTCACCCAAATAATAGCAAAGAAGAGAGGCAATTCAAAGCTCAAAGGCGCGAATTGTATTATTCAAAATGAGAAACGGTTACACCAAATTGACGCAGTCAAAGGAGTGAAGATTTAAGCATGTAACTGCCCATCTCCAACACGATGCAGTTAAGAGAAGTGGGGTGATGTATTAACTGAACCACCTCAAATGATCACAAGCAAGAACCGTGGAGGGAAAGTTTGAATTCAAATGTTGAAGTAACTTCGAACGCAGCTATGCGGGAGAATGAAGGCTGTGGAGGAGACTAAAGAGTTTGCCTATAAATAGAAGAAATGAAAGAAGGAAAAGCCCCAAGCAAATCTTCAAACAAACAGCTATGTTATGCTTGACTTGTCCATTAGGCAGTAATTTAGGAACTTAGATTTAGTTCGAAGTAGTTAAGAGTAGTTTGTAGTAGTAGTAATCAAACTGTAATCTGTTCTGTTCGCTCGTGAAGTTGTGGAATCAATTGGAAAGCAAGTTGTTTTGAATTGATCAAGGTATCTTGTTCACTCTTTGGTTTGTCGAATTTCTAGTGAATCGTTGTGCCATTTCAATATTTTTAGAAAGAAAAATCCTCTTCGTTGTTTTACCAAAATCCTCCGGTTAGCCTTTTTTCTATTTCAAGCTGTTTTACCAAAAAAAAAATATATATCCTCTTCGTTGAGGTAATTGAACCGATGCTAGAATCGCCTGATTAAATTTGGCTTTTATAAGTTAAATCTGAAAAGGATAACTACAAGCCTTTTCTGGCATGCTCACACACAATCATATTTCTGAAGTAAGCCAAAAATCTTAGCCAAATAATTTTTTGGCATGCCCGGTGGGACCCACTAAGGGGTTGAATATGGCTCCAAAACTTAGAAAACAAGCTGATGATTCCCAAATTGGTCCAGAACCAGAGGGAATTGCTCAAGTTGAGTCAGAGAA
Source organism: Rhododendron griersonianum (assembly GCA_018127125.1). NCBI lineage: Eukaryota > Viridiplantae > Streptophyta > Magnoliopsida > Ericales > Ericaceae > Rhododendron > Rhododendron griersonianum. The sequence goes on along the minus strand of CM030788.1, from coordinate 36,523,093 downwards.
AGGGGTTGCTGGACAAAAAGGCCTACTATAGGCCAAAGTGTCCAAAGTCCAGAACCAATGCTGGGCCCGAGGCGAAACCCACATTTGCACTATAGAAGTGCTAGAGTAGTACATGCAGATGAAATTAATATTCCCAATCGAGGAAAGGGGGTTCCTTCGAACCAACTCTCAGAAACGTTGGATGCATTTAAGGAATTGGCTATAACACAGAAAGCCATGTTGAAACATATGGAGAATTGGTCACCTGTTTAGGTTAACCCTTAAACACCTCCCAACAAAGGAGAGGGAAGGGAAAGAGCTAGTACTAGTAAAGATAGGTCTAGGCCTGGAAAGGAACCAATGGGTGCTGAAGAAGCACCCAAATCTTGGTATGAGCCTGTTAGGAGACCTTATTTTGAAGAAGAGGCCCCTTTTGTTGGACAAGGTCGAGGAAATAATGTCCCCAAAACACAAGGAAGATTTAGGAATGGACCACATAATGACTCTTTGTTCGAACCTATATTCGAGGGGCAAGAAGAAGAGATGAAGTCAAAGTATGGTTACTATTCGCATGATGAGCATAGCATAATCATGGGTATCCCTAGGCATACGAATGTACCTAGGGTGAGAAGGTCATATACTAACTTGCTCTTCGAAACCACACATGGGGGGTGGGAAGAAGAAACAAGGACACAATACATGAATGAGGAAAGTTATGTCCCCCCTCAGAATTCTGATAGGTATTTCCAGCCACAAGGTGGGCTAGGTGATGGCCTCATACTGGTTATCCTAGGGAACAGAATCTAAGGGAACCCCATTGGGATCAACCTCAGAATCATGGGGTACCTTTGGGAATAGACCAATTGGTAAGGGAACAAGTCATTGGACTCATAAAAGAAATTTGTGGGCCTCTAACTCAGGGGTACAAACTCCAGTATACAAAAAGTCTTATCCAAAATGGATAGATAGGCAATCCGAAGTCCCTAGGGGGTTTAAGATCCCATATTTTACTCTATTTTATGGAGATGGGAGACAATCCACAATAGAGCATATTGCTAGGTTCTCTGCTCAATGCAAAGAATTAACAAATAATGATTTTCAGAAGTTAAAATTATTTCCTAATTCGCTGACAGGAGTAGCTTTTGAATGGTACACTAATCTGCCTTCTGCAGTTCAAAATTGGCAAAAGATTGAAGAAATTTTCCATGCACAGTTTTACCAGACTGAACCAGAGGTTACCATGGCTGACTTGGCCAGATTAAGGCAAAGACCTGGTGAAAGAGCTGCACAATTCATTGCAAGGTTTAAGAAAGCCAGAACCAAATGCAAACTTCAGCTTCCTGAAGCTGAGTTTGTTAGATTGGCTCAAGATAGTCTAAATAAGGAACTTCAAAGGAAGTTTGATTCCATGGAGTTTAGAGACCTAGTTGATTTAACCTATAAAGTCTCAAGATATGAATTTTTGTTAAAAGAAGATATAGAGAGGAATAATTCCTCTTATTAAACCTATTACAAAGACCCTATTTTTGAGATTAATGCTGCAGAAATTGTTGAACATGAGCCCTGTGTATGTGACAGTTTGGTTCAAAAGGAAACTACTATAGCACAAAAGTTTAATAGAAAAGAATCAATAATGCTTATTCTTTTGATATTTCTAAAGTTGATGAAATTTTTGATTACCTGTTAAAGAAAAGGTTTATTAAACTGCTTGCTGAGGTTAAACTTCCATCCATGGAAGAGAAGAAGGGAAAAACATCTTGTAAATGGCATGATTATTGGAGTCATTCCACTAAGAATTGCAATGTTTTTCGTAACACGATATAGGAACAGATTAAGAAAGGGAGGATCAAATTTCCAGAGAAACCTATGGGAATGGATGCTAACCCTTTTCCAAGGATAGAAGAAGTTGATGCTAATGTTAATGTGCCAACATCTTTGGCACAGACTGTTGTGGGCAGGATGCCCTTAAAAAGGATTCCGTTCCTTTCTAAAAGAGGCCCGCGGATCGAGGGAGCGCCAGCGGATGGGGCAAGCGCTCGGAATACAGAGTCGCCACTCGGGTTTGAAGGTCCGACACCCAAGGAACCGTATTTCGAATCACCTGCCGCGCTATTTGATTTGAAAAAGTGAAGGCACCAGTCCGTCATAATCATATCTAGGTTCGGGAGACAGGTTACGAGAGGGGAAGGGTTTTAAGGCACCCCTCTTGTCCAATCTAAAGATCGGTCTCTACTTAGGCATTTTGTGAAAATGTTTGCGATTCTTCCTTTATTAATCAACTTTTAGCCAATTAGGGCGGGGAAAAGTTAAATGGGGATTAAAACTGTAACGGTTTGTAGGATGTGATAGATGGCATGGAAGCGAAAGCAATAAATAGGATAAAACCAGATTCTATTTAGAAGAGCAAACCCAGTACACTGTTCCAAACTTGATGTGCGCAGGAAGGAACTTGCCTGCACTAATCGAAGCCACTGCACGCAGTTCCAACCTGCGCGCGCCAATAGATAACACGCGCGTGGGGGTTTGCTTTTCTCACAACCTCTGTTTTTATCCTCCTCTGGGCTCTGGAAGGACCAGTGCTCACCCAGGACAAACCAAGCAGCTTATAGTAGTTACACTACACAGTTTAAAGGCTGAAAAGCCCTACAAATTAACAAAAACACCCCATAAACAGTGTGGGGATAAAAATAGAGACCAAGGGCCTAGTTACCCATGCAAGACTAGCTACTGTGGTTGAAAGGGGTAGTCTTGCAGTAGCAGCAGCTGCGGGTGCTCTGATTAGATCTGTGGATGGTTTCTGATTGAGCGAGGGGCAGCTTGGACCACTTGGGGTTTGAGTGGCCTCTTCTGGGGTTCCTCTTACTTTCCGCTTTTAGTCGTTAGCGAGCCTAGGGGATTAGGGTCAGGGGGGAGTAGTCGTGGTGTGCAGGGTGCTTAGCAGGGTAGCCTTGTCCAACATTTCCAGGTCGTGCCTCTCTCGGTCCGTGTCCCTCTGTAGTAGCTGATCTCTTTGAGTGGGTATTATACTGGACTTGGGTCTGGAAGAACTAGGTTCTTGGTTTTCTTAGCCCAGTCTTAGAGGAGGTTTCTGGGTAGTTGGTTTCAGTGGGTGGTTTTGGTGAGCCTTAGGTTAGGATGAGGGAGTGTTAGGCCGGAAGGATTGGGCGTGGTGAGCAGGGTTCTTAGCAGGGGACCTTGTCGGATGCCGTCAACTCTGGTTCGAGCCTCTTGATGCCTGTTCCTCTGTAGTAGCCGTTCAGACTGCCTGGAAGCCGTTCTACTTGTAGCTGTTCTCCTAAGTGCTGGTTATCTTGTGGTCATCACTGACCGTAACTATTTACTTTATTTCCTAACCTGGCGGGTTTTTTTTGGGGTAATTTAGCTTGAAATTAAAAAAGGTTAACCGAATGTACAACCTACAAGGGGCATACCCCAGGAGGAAAAGAAAAGGAAAAAATAAGAATGACAAAAGTGCGGTAAATCATGCACAACCCGCATGGAGAGTTAGATAAAGTAAATACATGAAGATGCCATGTGTACGGTAAGTAAAGTACATAGAGCTAGATGAAATAGAGCTACCACCTGGCACAACCCGCCAGGCTAGGAAATAAGGTAAGTAAAGTAAATAATCGAGGTCAGAGATGACCACATGATAACCAACACTGAGGAGAAGCCACCGGGTAAGACGGCTACAAAGCAAGCTGAACGGCTACTACAGAGGAACAAGGCATCAAGAGGCTCGAACCAGAGTCGACGGCATCCGACAAGGCTACTGCTGCTGCTCAGTACCCTGCTCACCACGCTTAATCCTTCCGGCCTACTACTCCCTCATCCAAGCCTAAGGCTCGCCAAAACCTCCTGCTGAACCCAACTACCTAATAACCTCCTCCTCGAAGGCTAGGTTAAGAGAACCAAGAACCTAGTACTTCCATCAACCCCAAAGCTAGTATAATACCCACTCAATAGAAGCCAACTACTACAGAGGGACACGGACTGAGAGAGGCTCGAACTGGAGATGTCGGCATCCGACAAGGCTACCCTGCCAAGTACCCTGCACACCACGCCCATTCCATCCAGACTACTACAACCTCGCCTACATCCCCTAGGCTCGCTAACGACTGAAAGAGGACCAAGCTGCCCCTTTCGATCAGTGAACAACCACCAACCTAATCAATGACAGCTCCGGCAGCTACCTCGCTCAATCAGAATCCATCCACCAATCTAATCAGTGGCACCCACAGCTGCTGTTACTACCCTTTTCAATCAGAACAGATTCTAATCTAATCAACGATAGCCACTCAAACCTCAAGTGGACCAAGCTGCTCCTTTCGATCAGCGAAGCCACCAATCTAATCAATGACAGCTCCAGCAGCTACCTCGCTCAATCAGAATCCATCCACCAATCTAATCAGTGGCACCCACAGCTGCTGCTACTGCGAACTACCCTTTTCAATCAGAACAGATCCCAATCTAATCAACGATAGCCACGACCACAAGAATACTACACACAACCTCAGGGCTAAAAGCACAGGATCTAGGGATATAAAAGGCTCGACCAAGAGCCCGACAACCCCCGATTTCAGTCCAACAGGTGACCGCCTATCGGGGATCGCAGATACTAACAGTAAACTGGCCCATAGGTCCAGCAACAAATTGACTGCAGGCTTGTTCTGTCCAATATTGGACTTGGAATTATGTTTGGAATCCGTGCCACTATTTTTATTTTATATTTGAAAGAAATTTAGGCCCAACCTGCCATCGGGCGGGCTGCTGCCTTCCTTGTGGCTGGACGAAGATTGACTCGAATCGCCCGGGCAAAAAGCTGCTGCCAAGCCTCTGCCCGAGCAAAACAATCACTGGCAGCCCACTGCTGCCCCCCGCCCGAGAAAAAAATGCCCGGGCTGAAGGCAGGCTGTGCCCGACGGCTTGCCTGCTCGGGCTGGCCTGCCAACGGGCTGGCTGCTACCAGCTGGCAGGCCCCTGTTGATGGCCTGGCCTCGAACTGGCCCACGGCTTGAAGTTGGCTGGCTGGGCAGGCCGCTGCTGCCCGCTGCTTGGCCCGGGCTGGCTGATTGCCCGGGCGGCTGGACCCCACGGCGGCTATTGGGTCCACGGCGGGGGTTGGGGTTGAAGATGATGGCCGATGGCTGTAGAGCCACGGTTGTTGAGCCACGGTGATCCGGAAGGAAGACCGGACCAGGGCCTGCCCGAGATGGCCTGACCACGACCTGGTCTGACTGAACAGATCTGGCCGGAGAGGTCCTTGACTGGCGGCGTGAAGGTGAGCCACGGTGAGCCACACGACGGCTGGGCCCCATGGCGGCTGTTGAGTCCCACGGCGAGGTCCCGGCGGCTGGGAGACCGGCTGATGGTGGCTGGTTGTGATTGGCCAGTAATGGCCGGTGTGATTTCAGATCTGCCGGTATAGATCCCAAATGGTACCCGCCGGTTCACGGTGGGGTTGAGGTTGGGGACGAAGCCCACAGCTGTGGAGCTCCGGACCAGATGAAGGCCGGCCAGGAGGAGGAGAGCCAGAGACAATCGGATGTAGAGGCGGCTCGGGGGGTTCCGATGGTGGAGGGCGGTGGAGGAGAGCCTCTCTAAGGAGAGAGGATCCCTTGCTCGGATGGTGGCTGCTGCCCGGCGTGGCTGGGCCTAGTGCTGACCGGCGAGGCCGGGCCTTGTTGTTGCTGCTGCGGCTGGCCGGAGGTGGCAGCCGGCTGGATTTTGACCGGTCCAAGGGAGCTTTCTCTCTCTAGGCTAGAGAGAGAAGCTCCCAAGTCCGACATTAACCAATGTTTGTTCTCCCCTAACCTGGCGGGTTGTGCCAGGAAGTAGTTCATTTTCATTTCCATTTCGTTTCACCACATGTTTGTACTCTTATCCATCCATATCATACCCCGTTGTGCTATCATTAGTACAACGGGGCTATTATCTCTACCCATATGTCATTTACCTTACTCTCCATGCGGGTTGTGCATGGTTTACCGCACTTTTATCATTTTTGTTTTTTTCCTTTTCTTTCCTCCAGGGGTATGCCCCTTGTAGGCTGTACATTCGCTTAACCTCTTTTAATTTCAAGCTAATTTACCCCAAAAAAAAAAAAAGACTAGCCACTGGTCAGAGATGGACCTGCGCGCGTGGGTAAGCCACAAGCACACGCGGGTTTGAACCACTTAACCAATGCTTGGTTTACATATGTCTGGGTTCTGGGACATGTCCAGAAAGATCCCAGGGGTATTCCATAACAACAGAAATACAAATTGAACTAAAACTAGCAGTTCTTACAAAGGAAAGCAGTAGACTAGTTTTCATCATGCTTACAATTTCCTATATACAAAGAAGAGCATAAAAGAGCAAGACACCAATCCCCATGCAGATCCGCGCGCGCAGCCACGGAGTGGTGCGCGCGAGCAAGCGATCGACGCGCGCTCGTTCTTACCACAACGATTTTTGAAACCTTGCTAGCCTTAGGGCCAGGACATGGTATTGATTACCAGCCTTGACCCTGCCAGCCCCCCTCAGGGATCAAAACAGTATTTAGTACAAAGGTGTTATACCTTTGGTTTTTGGTGTTTGAAAGAGTATTGAGATTTGATGTTTGAGGTTGAATGTGGTGTAAGATTTTGTAACCTTTTAATCCTTAACCTTTCTAACCCAAGATGTATGAATTTTTTGAACCCTTTAAAAGATGAACAAATGGGGGTATTTATAGGGCAAGACCCTTCCATTAATGGAAACCATTCCATTAATAGAAACCATCCATTAATGGAAAGTTAAAGGTCGGTTGCAACTTTAACCAACGCACGTGGGTTTCGGACACGCACGCGCAGGTCTAAATGATCACGCGCTGGTCAACAATCAATCAGAACCATTAGACCAACACATGGCACTTTGAACCGCGCACGCTGGTTCTCAACCAGCATGTGCCAATAGGGTTTTTGGCTTTTTAAAGTGGCTTAGGATTAGGTTAGGTTCAAGGGTTTTGCAAACACTCAAAGCTCAAACATGCTATCATTTCCGGGTGCTCTTGATCAAATTCATCATCGGGGAATCAGAAACCGAAAGTAAACTAATCTGGAAGCCCAGATTGGGGTGTCTACAGTAGCCCCTCTTTGACCGCACTTGAAGCACCATCGACTTGGTGCAAGTAACGGCAAAGATTTCTAGACCCCTCAAGGCAATCCAGAACAGAACATACTAGCAAAGTAGACAAGTAAACTTTAAGGAACCTGATTGAAGAAATGGACGAATAGTCCATTGCTAGGGATGGAAGTAGAAGTGGACGATTGCATCACCACTTGTTGATCGAATTTGGACAAGACAGGCTGTCGCTGCAGATGTGGACGGGGCACGCCGTTATTGCTGGGGATCAAACTATCCTCAGCACAAAGCATTCCAACAAACACGGGTAATTCGTGTCAGGTAGGTTGAATTCCATCTGTTGGGAATCAGAACCAATCTCCTTATCAAAGACCATCCGAGACAGAGCAATAAGGTTGCTGGAAGATGCGCTTGCGGCTAAACTGAAGGTGGTTGTTCAGGACAAGCCAAGGCGGACTCTCCTGGGGAACAATTTGTTGCGGATGAACAGACCATTGGACAATATCTGATCGTCGTTGTGGACGCGGATGATATCCTAATCGTCGTTGATCGAGGGAAAAGGATGATCTGACTGATCGTCATTGATGATATGGCTGACCATCATTGAATGACTGAGATGGACGATATGGGTGACCGTCGTTGATGATATGGCTGACCATCATTGAATAACTGAGATGGACGATATGGCTGACCATCGTTGAAGATATGGCTGACCACCGTTGAATGACTGAGATAGACGATATGGCTGACCGTTATTGATGATATGGCTGACCATCATTGAATGACTGAGATGGACGATATGGGTGACCGTCGTTGATGATATGGCTGACCACCGTTGAATGACTGAGATAGACGATATGGCTGACCGTCATTGATGATATGGTTGACCATCGTTGAATGGACTGAGACAGACGATATGGCTAATCGTTGTTGATGATAAGGCTGACCACCGTTGAATGACTGAGATGGACGATATGGCTGACCGTCGTTGATGGTATGACTGACCATCGTTGATGGTATGACTGACCATCGTTGATGATATGGCTGACCACCGTTGAATGACTGAGATAGACTATATGGCTGACCGTCGTTGTGATATACAAACCGAGATGAGGGAGACTTCTAACTCCTTCGTGAATAAACAACTTCCAACAGCAGGGGCTGTACCATTTCAGAGGTTACCATCTCAGAGGTTACCATTTCAGGGGCTGTTCACTGATTTGTACCCAGAGTTGAGGAGCTAGCAAGCAGGTTCTGAACCTGATCTGAACCTGATCTGAATAGTCCATGAGGGCAGATCGATGGTCACGGAGCTTTCAAGCTATACATCCACAGTCACAGAAGCAGGTCAACATGCTTCAGCAAGAGCTAACAGTAGCAGCCAGCATAGTAAGTCTGCTATTACTCCTACATACACAGGTAGTTATCTTATACTCTGTGGTTTCTCTACCAGACTAAAGGTTCATTTGTGTTGAGAGTTTAGTTGTTAGCATTCAATACAATCTGTGTTTCCCTGTGAGAGTGTGATAGAGCCTCATCCTTTCTTTGAGAGTGGAGGTAATAATTAGCGGGGGCATCATGAGAGGCTTAGTGGAGGGAGTAGGGTGGATCCGTATCCCTTAGTTTCTTAAAAAAGTTGAGAGGGAGCAGTGAGTTTTCCGAGGGAGTTGGTGGTTAGGACCACATTTTCCTAGGAATTCATAATTGACTGGTCTTTGCATTGCTGATGTTCCTGTTCATTCTATTGGACAGCCCATTATATTGGATTGGTGAACAGCCCATTCTGTGGCATTGCTGCTGTTCTGATTGTGATCTACTAAGGCTCAGTTTTGATTGTGATCTGCATTGTTCACTTTTGGAATTGCACAATCAGATGGTTCTGAAATGTGATGGTCAGATTGTTCAGATTGTTCTGCATGTTGTTTGCTACTACCTTCTTTTATGGTTATTGTATTGTATCAAGCTGATTTCCTGTTATGGTTATTGTATTGTACTGATTTCCTATTGTATGGTTGTTTTACGCCAAGTTATGGTTCTGCTTCGCCTAACCATCAGGGGCTGTCGATGGGATCTCCCTTCACAGAGGGGGACATCCTCTGTATTGTATAGTATATGTTCCACTTAGTGACTGTGATTGACTGTTATGGTATGGTGTTGGGAGCTTCAGAAGTTTTCTGTTCTGCTGTCTGTTCTGATGGACTGCTGCTGATCTGCTTTCTGTCATTTCTGAACTGCTGTCTGTTATGAGCTGCTGTTACTGCTATGTTTTTGCGAAGTCACTGCTGCCCAGCTATGTACTTTTGTTGCGGGACAAGTGTTGTTGCTATCAGGGGCTGCTCTGCTGCTGTCCAGCCCTGCTGGCCAGCCCTGCTACTGTCCATTGCAGTCCCAGGTTATGGGCTTCTGCTGCTGCTGCTGCAGTTTTGTATAGCCATCAGTTGAAGTTTTGTATAGCCATCAGTTTTATGTGTAGTCTATTTTCAAGTGTAATGTATTAACTCTCCAGGACATGGGAGTAGTCTATTTTGTTGCTTTCAATAGGCGCTGTTTTCCTTCCCTCTTGCTAGATGGATTGGAAACAACGCTCATCATTTAGCCATGTAGCCATTTGGCGTTGTCAATTTTCTTACTCTTGTTGGTTTTCTTTTTCTTTTCCTCCTGGGGTATGCCCCTTGTAGGCTGTATATCCGGTTATCCTTTTTTCTATTTCAAGCTATTTTACCCAAAAAAAAAACAACTTCCAGCTCCACAGGATCGCATCCTTTGGTTTACGAACTGAGATTAGGGAGATTTCCATTGCCTCCACTAACAAACATCACTGACTCTGCAGGATCGCATCCTTTGGTTTACAAACCGAGATTAGGGAGATTTCCATTGCCTCTGCTGACAAATTGAATCAAAACTGCAGGAGATTGCATCACATCCTTCGGCAAACAAATTGAGGATGAGGGAGCCAATCCGAACCTCGAGGGGTCTTTGTCCACCCCGATGATGAAATAAAGGAAACGGAACCTTCGCGAGCTTGAATAAAGAATTCCCTCAGCCCCAAACAAATCCTCAGCCCAAACGAATCCTCAGTCCAAATAAAACCAAAAGCCCAAAAGCCCAGAGAAAGCCCAAAAGCCCTGGACTGAACCTGGAACGCCGCACGTGACACCTCTACACCGCACGGCATATCAAAAGTCATTATGGCGCACGCGATCATGAGGTTAGCCGCACGGCATTTTGGGTAAAGTTCTGACTGGCTCAGAAAGCTGTCGGCCACGCCTATTTGAGCCACAGCTACAAAATGGCTCAGCCGAAAACACACTTCTGACCCGCCCAGAAAATGCCTCCAACATTTGAAATTCAAAATCCATGGCTCTTGCCTATAAATACACCCCTCCACTCAAGAGAAAAGGGCCCTTGATCACCAATATACCCTTTCTCTCTCTTCTTGCTTTCACACCCATTTCCCACTTCTAAGTCTTGAGAATGTTGCTTTCAAAAGACATTCTCTAGGCCTCTTGCTCCATTTTTCTCCTCACCATTAAAGTTAGTCCCTTACTAACTTTGAGACCCCAACTACCCAATACACCCATCTATTACGCACATCCATACTTCTCTTTCCCTTACCAACCTTACCGACGCGCATCTGCCATCATCCGTCCTCATTCAAGCTTGAGATCAGAGGTAAAAACTAAGTTTCCTTGGGTTAGGCTCTGTCCTGGCCCTGAGGGGACCCTTCTGTCGTCAGGCTTAGCCCCTTTTGGTTAAGATCTAGCCTAAAAATCATTTTTATAAAGCAAAACACCCCCTGTGCTGGGTAGGCTATGCCGCGCGGCGCTTTAATGCGTCGCACGGCGTAGTAAACTCACACGCGTGGCATTTCGGTTAACTGCTATTTTCTTGTTCAAACTGTCTAGATCATAATCGTCTTCACTGGATCCGTTTCTATCTATCATTGGTAGCCTCGGAATATGACCATATCTACAAGCCATGTTTTATCATCACAAATGAACTTTCACAACCATTCTGAATAAACGAATGCATTTAAAGTGGTTTTCTACTTATGGCTTGGAGGAATGATACTGTTTTGGGATGATCTGACGGCTGAGAGTTTTCTGATATCTTTGAAATAACACCGTGTGTCGTACTGGGTACGCCGTGCGAGGCTTTGAAAAACAACAACAGTCTGATGACAAGATCAGAACCACGCACGGCATATCATATAGCCGCGCGCCGTATAGCGGTATGCCGTGCAGCAGAAGATGGTGATCCAGACAGCTTGTTAAAAAGCCTTTCTCATTTATATTTTCATCGCATCATCTTTTATCACTTCTGTACAGTAAGCACCACAAGCACAACAACGTGATATATTTCATCTTGTTCCCCTTTCCCGTATGTGTTTTTGAAGTTTTCCAAACGGTATTAAATCCCCCATCTAAAATGCTTTGTAGAGACCGATTTTTACCGGGCGAGCGAGGTGCTTTTTTTCAACAAAACCTTCCCCGCTCGTAACGTGGCTCCCGGATCCAAAATCTCAACGTTTTCGCTAGATCAAAAACCTTTTTCTTTCAAACAAACATCTCGGTTTCTCGGATTATCCATCTCAAAAATCCGAGTGGCGAATCTTCAAACGTGCCGGGGCGCGGGAGCTCACAATGGCGACTCTGCTGGGGACTTTTTATTCAATACTTTACTTGTGTTTTTTTTTTTTTAAAAAGAATAAAAATTATTGAATAATCAAGAGGGCCAAGCTTGAAAAGCATTTTTCTTGGGGGATTTAAAATCATTTGGAAAATTTAACTTTCTTTTACACTATGCACCGCACAAGCCTCATTAGCGTGTCTCGGCAATCTTGCCTGGTTTACCGGTGACAAGCTCTCCTGGACGCCTAGCAACCCTCGACTATGACGAGCAATCGTGCTGTTCGACCATTGTCTTGCAATACACTTGACATGGGGTAGTACATCTTGGCTCTAGTCCGGGGAACCCTTCTGAGACCAAAACCGGCCTTCTGCACTTGTACTTAGCCATAGAACTTTCCCAACTAGGACAGGAACCCGTGGTTAGGACTTATGTGTTATATTCTGCTTGTGTGCATTTCTTTTCTGTACATACATATCATTCATGCATTTTGTGGGCTAGAGGATGGGGCTTCTATAGAATTCCTAAGATTATCCGGTCGGTCTAGGAGACCTTAAATCCATGGAGGTTGCGATACCTCTGGTGTTTGCCGTGCTCGAACGGCTCCCTTGACTCGGGGACTAACCTTGAGGATATACGTATCTGGATTCTGATGGTCACATTGCTCTGTCTCCGATGGTCAAGGTAAGGAGATTGGCTCTAGTTCCGAAGCGATCGGAATTTAACCTGCCTGACAGTACCTACCCGGGCCATCAGAAATCTTCTGTACAAATGCCTCAAGTGAGACCCAAGTCACGGTAGGTCTTAGGATTTAGGAGGCGTGTAGAAGGTAGGACGGTCACTCGGGATGGGTTCTGAGTTGCTCCCTTTTGCCTTGTTGCCAGCTCAGAAACATTGGTCGCCTGCGAGAAGAAGAGGCTATACCCAATTGGTTTCGTCCATCCCAAAAGTTGCTTCGCATAGGCACCCTGGAAGGAACCCAACTATTTGAGGTCCATATAGAACAAGAGGGGCAATCGTCACTAGAAGCTTCACCGAGACCAGCAATACAAGAATTTCTAGCCGAAATATTATCTGAAGGTCCCTTGTCAATGGCTCACCAAGGAAACGGGGTAGAAGAGCTTAGGCAAAACATGGCCGCTATGGACACCCAGTTTAGACAATCCCTTGCCAGTGTGGATGCACAACTCAAAACCTCGGTTGCGTCCATGAAAAATGACATGAATATGATGATGGAAACCATGCAGGAAATCTGTGACAAGCTCTTAATAAGCCTGACCCACCTAAGAGTGAGACGCTGGCCAGTGATACACCGGCAATGGATCCCAATTTATCCGCCCTTATGGCTAAGATTGGTAAGTTGGAGGAGTTTGTGCAAGAAAATAAGCGATTGAGAAGGGGGGAAATCGACATGAACAAGTTATGCTTATTCCCCAATGCTAAGTTACCGGAAAAATTCAAGGGTGTGGATTTTGCAAAGTTTGACGGTACCGGAGATCCAAAGGCGCATATCCAAGGGTATGTCGGTTCTATTACCATGAGAGGAATCGAAAAGGAAGCCATGACCTAGTTATTCCATGAGTCTCTATCAGGTCCAGCCCTCTAGTGGTTCCTTACTCTTGAACCCTCTAAGAAAAGGACTTGGGAAGATATTGGGACAGCATTTGTGGCTCAATATGATTTCAACGTCGATTTAAAGATGACCACAAGAGAATTGGAAAGTACCAAGATGGGTGAAAAAGAGAGCTTCGCCAATTTGAGGGCACTTTACCATGTTCAAGGATATCAAAGGAGAATTGCGCGCGCGTTCAACAAAAAGGTAAAGCCCAGGGATTTGACAGAAGGTGACATGGTTTTGAAGGAGATCCGGGCACCAGTCTATGATCCACGAGGAAAGTTCCGACCAAAATGGTCCGGGCCTTACATCATCAAGATCATCCTGTCCGGAGGAGCTACGCAACTCATTGACTTGGATGGAAACGAATTCTCAACCTTGGTTAACCTGGATCATCTCAAGCGCTACTACCCCTGAGAGAAGCTCGCTGGGTTGGAAAACCGCAAGGGCGGGCAATTCCAGGCAAAAGTTAGAGCAAAAACCTGCTAGGATGAAAACCCGCAAGGGCATCTTAGGCAAAAGTTAAGGCATACAATAAATGAGCTCGCTAGGCTGAAAATCCAAAAGGGCGGTACTAGGCAAAAATTAGAGCGCAAAAGGAGAGTGTCAAAACCAGAGCGAACCCTATCCTTGAACTACGTTATGACCTGATTCCTTCACCAAAAAGGATACGTAGGCAATCTCACTCTGAGACTCGGTCACAATCAATCAAAACAAAATCCAGGTTGACAGAATCCAGAAAGGCGGAATCAGAGAGGGGGAGACCCTCTGTAACTCACTTTATTAAAATAGCTGCTTCTAGTAACTAACACTCGATCCAGCTTTGTACTGACAAAATGAGTGGGGTCCTGTTTGTTGGCCCAAGTGAGGAAGCAGCCAGAGTACCTAAGATCATCAAGTTGTAATGCATACAAGCAGTTATTAAACTCATCCATATAAGAGGGCCAAGAAACAGTGCCCCCAACTTTTTCTCTTGGAAATCTAATGACATTGAAATCGCCAAGCACTATCCAAGGGGATGAAGAACCTAGATGATGTAGGCTAGACCAAAGAGCTTGCCTACTCAAATAATTGTTCTCACCATATACAAAGGTTGCAAGGAAAGATGGGTCTCCACATTTAGGATGCACTTCACAATGGATAAACTGATCAGACTGATCAATAACCTGAATTTGGAGAACATTTGAGCCCCAACACACAAAAACCCTACCCAATGAAGCATGAGGATAGTTGTTCACAAAATTCCATTGAGGGCAAACATATTTCATCACCCTAGTAGCCTTATCTTCCTTTATTTTATGCTCTAATAAACCTAAAAGTGAGAGCTTGTTACTATTCACAAAACATTTAACCTCCTTTTGTTTAATTGGGTCATTAAGACCCCTAATGTTCCAAAAGCCAATATTAAGAGGTTGTTGAGCCATAAAATAAACTTAAAGCACACTGGAAAATGTAAATGGCAGAATATGAAAGAATTAAGATACTGCCCTAACAAAAGGTTGGGGATGCAAATGAGCTAGTTCCTGCCCCTGGAACGAGAACTTAGAGATTGTCCCCGAGCAAGTTTCTTCATTCTTTTTTGAGCTGATCGGGAAAGAACCTTGTGGAATTTCCCCTGGAGATCATCGTTTGTGACTTTGACAGCAGTAGCAGCAGGCAGCAGCCGCCCGATGGCAGGCCAGCCCGGGCAGGTAAGCCGGCTGGGTGGCCCGGGCAGTGGGGGAAGTTTACTGTTAGTGCTCTGCACTTTGCAATTATTTATCTATTGTCATCTTGTTGCTGGACTTATGGGCCAGTTCACTGTTAGTCTCTGTGACCCCCGATAGGCGGTCATCTGTTGGACTGAAATCGGGGGTCGGGCTCTTCGTCGAGCCTTTTATATATCCCTTGAGCCTGCGCTTTTACCTCTGAGGTTTTGTGTAGTATTCTTGTGGTCGTGGCTATTATTGATTAGATTAGATTCTGTTCTAGTTAAGGGGTAGTCTCGCAGTAGCAGCAGCTGTGGGTGCCGATGATTAGATTATGAATGGAGTTTGATTGAGCAAGGTAGTTGCCGGAGATGTCATTGACTAGTTTGGTGGTTGTGCTTCGCAGTCTGTTTCTGATTAGATTTAGTGGTTTGCACTGATCGATTAGAGCAGCTTGGTCCACTAGAGGTTTGAGTGGCTACTTTTGGTGGTTCCTCTTTCTGTTCCGCTTATAGTCGTTAGCGAGCCTAGGGGATTTGGGCGAGGTTGTAGTAGTCTGGATGGAATGGGCGTGGTGTGCAGGGTGCTTAGCAGGGTAGCCTTGTCGGATGCCGACATCTCCAGGTCGAGCCTCTCACAGTCCGAGTTCCTCTGTAGTAGTTGACATCTGTTGAGTGGGTATTATACTAGCTTTGGGGTGATGGAAGTCTAGGTTCTTGGTTTTCTTAGCCCAGCCTTGGAGGAGGAGGATCTCTCCTCAATGCTGGTTACCATGTGGTCACCGTTGATCATGACTATCTACTTTATTTACTTCATTTCCTAGCCTGGCGGGTTGTGCCAGGTGGTAGTTCAATTTCACATATCTCAATACACATGGCATGTTGTTATGTATTTACTTTATATTACTCTCCATGCGGGTTGTGCATGGTTTACCGCACTTTTGCCACTCTTGTTTTTTTCCTTTTCTTTTCCTCCTGGGGTATGCCCCTTGTAGGCTGTACATTTGCTTAACCTCTTTTAATTTCAAGCTAAGTTACCCAAAAAAAAAAAAAAAGCTTCTTCATTCTTTTTTGAGCTGATCGAGAAAGAACCTTGTGGAATTTCCCCTGGAGATCATCGTTTGTGACTTTGACCCTTACCTCTGAACAATGGGGATCCGGCGGCTTAGGAGAGAGGGATTGATTCAATTCAAGAACCATGCCAATCCCAAGTACTGCGGAAGTTGAAGGTTCTAATGCACTGGTTGTGTCCGCCAATAAGAACTGTGCTTGCAGATCAGCTTCATGGGTGCTACTAACTATACCTTCCAGTACTCCCATCAATTCTCCCTCAGATTCAGTCTCACTCACTGTATCAACTGAATCAACTATATCAACTGAATTGCTAGCGTGTGGCTGTTTAGGCAGAGATCTAGTTATGGAGGAATCCTTTGGCGCCTGAATGGGATCATTTGATTTTTGTTCCAAGGCAGCTATCTGTTTGCCATTTCCTGCTTGAGACTCAACTTGGAAGGCAGATTTCAGAGAGGAAGAAGCTCCCCTAGTACAACGTTCTGTTGAGTGACCAAATACAAGACAATGCTTACAAATGGGGGGGGAGGACTTGATATTCAACAGAAACCAACACAGTCTCCCCTTCCACAGTGATTGCAACCTCATCAGGGAGGTCTAGTTCAGCACTAATTTCTATACAGATTCTAGCTGAAGTGGACTTAGTATGCAATAGGCCATGCTGTTTGGCGGTCTTAGCAGTGGCCTGGTCCACATGCAAGGGTCGCACTATTGTACTAGCCACCCGACTTAAACACTCTTGATTCCATAGTTCAAAAGGTAAGTCATGAAATTTAACCCAAGCAGGAATTCTAACTGGTTGTTCAGGAGCAAGTTTCATCATTCTATGCCAATCTTTGAGAACTAAATACTTCTGAGAAAAAAAGTACGGACCGCCCTCGAGGACTATCATCTTAGCCTGTTCATCTTTGAATTCAAAGAGATAGAACCCTGCCACATTAGGTTTAACAGCTACAAAGAGATCTTTCCACTGATTTCAGGCAGTGGATACCAGTAACGGATAATCCATTTTACCATCCAGGAAGTGACCTACCAAATATCTATTCCACTTACCAATATCAGTTAATTCAATGTCTATTTCAACTATGGCTTCCTTGCCTCTCTGAAGATCAGGAAAATGTTCAAGCTTCATATCCAAAGAAGGACTCTGAGATTGAAGTAATGAAGCCCAATTTTTAGGTTTAGGTTTAGCCTGACCAATCTTAGGTTTGGATGAATTAGGTGCAGTCCTCGACTCAGGTTTGCGAGAACCATAACGAGGTTTGGTGTCCTCAAGGTTATAGCCCATGTTAGGATCCCCTTCCTCATAAGGGTTTCCTCTGGCATTAATTAGAATCTGAGGCTTAGAGTTAGGAAGTTGTACCTTTTCTATTTCAGGATTGACGAGCAAATGGGCCGCTCTCTCCTCTGCTTCCCTTTGCAGAGCTTCCTCGAAGACTTGCTGCAGTTTCCTAGAGGGGCTAGGGTTCTTTGATGATTTCGGACTGAACGGCCTAAAATCTTCTGTAGCAGGAGCAGGTGCAGCACTTCTGAGAGTGGTACTGAGCTTGGGATCACTGGAGATGTCCAGTCGGGGCTCAAGTTTGCGTTAATGCCAAGGAGATTGGCAGCATAGACTGCCTTTGAAGATTTAGGGCTGGAAGCCCCAAACCCAGATGGAGATGCAGTAGGAACTGTACATCGGAGCATGGATTCCGACTGGAAATCATTTGAGTTGTTCATCTTCTTGTTTCCGACCTCTGTTAGGTTAGGGCGAAACTGAGGAGAATGAGAAAGCTCCGAGATCTGTTGTCTTCTTTGGAGTTCGTTGGAGTCTAACGCTTTCAGACCCAAGCCATCTGCAAAAGATACAGTACCCTCAGCCATGAACACTGGTTGACCCGGATGATAGCACCAGGTGCACCTCAATCACCCCAAATCGCCCAAATCGCCATTTCCTTTTTTTTTCTGAGTTTATCTGTTTTAGCTATTCAATCTTCTTTATACAAATAACAACAAAAGGGATTGAATGGCGTAAACATTGAAAGAACAAATTCTCATATATATAATTCCAAAACATCCATGAGTCGAAGTATAAAACTAAAGAAGGCATGCAAGCCCGATACTCAAAAGTCATATCTACTGAGGGTAAACAGGCACCCTCCCAAAAGAAGCACGCAGGCTCCACTAAAAGGCAAAAGCAAAAACAAACAAAAGAAGGAGCTCAACTCTCATCCCCATCCTCGTCCTCATCCTCCTCGTCATCCTCCTCGAAGACCTCCTCCGCCTGGGAGCTAGCCACCTCCTGAGTACCTGTCGCCCCAGGCACAGTGCCCCCTGAGGTGTCCCCCGGGTCGACGTCTGTGGGCTCGTCGGTCTTGTCGAAGACGTCGATAGGCTCATCCTCTGTCTCCCCGGAAAGTCGCGGCCTCTTCGACGGAGGTTCCTCCCGAGAGCCAGCAGAGGAAGCCTGTTGCGCTGGCATGCAAACAGACTTCCTGCGCAACCCTCGTGAAGCCCCTCCTCCAGCCTGCAATAACATGACATTCATCATTTGCATTGTAATCATGATATAGGCAATAAGAAGTAAAGCAAATAGTCAGAGTTTGAGAGCCTTACCATCGTCCCGCCAGCACGAACGAGCACCTCTGGGGTATGGCCCATAGCGTACTGCCTCACCAGCTGCTCAAGGCCCATCATGGCCTCCGCCATCTCCTTCACATACTCCGGAGTCGCCTGCACAATGAAAAGAACCGATTAGAGTATACAATGATAATAAGCAGGTGCATGCAAAGGCGAAAAAGTACGTGTCATACCTGAACAAGAAACTCCGGGTATACAATGATAATAAGCAGGTGCATGCAAAGGCGAAAAAGTACGTGTCATACCTGAGCAAGAAACTCCGAGGCTGCAGCTGTGGGACGTGGCACCACCACTACACCAGGAGCCCCCTGGGCAATCGTCACGTCCACAGTCCAGGAGAGTC
Organism: Rhododendron griersonianum; assembly: GCA_018127125.1. Classification (NCBI taxonomy): domain Eukaryota; kingdom Viridiplantae; phylum Streptophyta; class Magnoliopsida; order Ericales; family Ericaceae; genus Rhododendron; species Rhododendron griersonianum. The sequence continues at coordinate 36,504,043 of CM030788.1, read as the reverse complement.
GGGGCAAGCTGACCCCGCTCGGGCCCACGCTGTCACCCTGGCCTCCACCTCCTTTACTTTTGTCCTCCCTCCTACCACCTCTACCACCTCTACCTCCTCTGCCACCTCTACCGCCTCTGCCGCCTCTACCACCCAACGCCTGCTGCGTCGCCTCCCATGCAGTGCGTATCCCCAAGCTCTGCATCAAATGCCGAGCCTGGTACTCCGCGTAGTCAGCACCTGCCTGAAAGAGCGGCTCCACCTCTGGGTCCGGCCTCGTGAACCGTTCCACCTCCTCTCATGTGTACTGACTCGTCCTCTGCAAAGCAGGGAGGAGCCCAGGGACTCGAAACGCATCCAACCTCAGCGACTGACGTGACACTCGATCACCCAAGTACCACTACCAGCCATAAGGGGACTCTAGAAGTTCTCTCCCCCTCGTCACCTCCCTGCTCTGAGCTACATATGGGATGTCGAAGCGATCCCATATGTGCCAGTAGATCTGCAAATGAGAAGTGAGCATTGTCAGCATATTATTCGAAGTTAAAATAAGTATGCAAGTAATAATTAAGCAAAAGAGGATGCAGTTATACCCTGTCAGGACGTAGGTCGTCCAGGTAAAGGCGGTAGGCATCCAGGTTGCCCTTCCCCTTCTTCACTCGTCGATATTCCTTCGACCAGCGCAAGGCTCGAGGGAGTATCCTGTCGTCAGGACACGAGGTCTCAGGAGGGAACATGTCCAGAACCTCATACGTCCAGAGCTGCAAACCAAGGCATTACAAGTCAGCACATGATATACATAGGATGAACAGCAAAAGGAAAGCTAATCATTCAAAGGAGAGGAATCGAACCATACCTCCCAGACCCTCCAGTACCCACCAAGGCTCACTCCTGCCCCGCGAGAGAGAGACCCCATGAACGCATAGCATGTCCTCAGTGCTGCGCCTCCCCAGTCGAAGCGGGCTATCCGCCCGACATCCCTCAAGGCCGGTAGAAGCGAAAGGTGCACTCGGTTGCGCCTGTTGGGAAACAGGGACGCACCAAGTTAGTACAACATAAAGCACCTAGCCATCTGCTCCTCCTGCACCCTGTCCGTCGGAAGCTCCTTAGTCCAAAACCCCAAAAGCTGGGCGTACTGGGTGTCCTCCCTCTCCGCCCTCAGTATGTACCCCAGCATCTTTCGCTGGAACGCCGCACTCCTCCCCGTAGTGGCGTCGTAGGGGATAGGGTCACCCCTGACCCTCAGACCGGTGATTGCCGCAAAGTCCAAGGGCGTCACCGTCAACTCGCCGAAAGAGAAGTGGAACGAGTTCGTCGTGTCCCACCATCTCTCGGCTAGGGCCCTCACCACCTGGCGATCGTTACTCGCCCTCGTCAACACACTGACGAACTCCCTGAAGCCCGCCTGTCTCACTATCTCCCTCACAGCCTTAAGGAGTCTCTCCCAAAACTTTGGCACGTCGGCCGCACCACCGTAACACGAGATAGGGATCGCCTGTTGCAATAAATTGATAATATTCAGTGAGCAGGTATACTATTCAAGGCAAGTACGATATTCAAGTGAGGAAATGAAAGTACGATACATTGGAATTTGAAATACAAGTATTTAAGGTATATCTCGTCTCGACGTAAAGAAAGGTGCTGCTGCGGGTCCCTCAAGACTAGGGCCTCGTCGTACGTAGGCTGCTCCGGCCTGTAGGCGTCTAGGAGAGAAGGCACCACCACGTGCTAAAAGGGAACGTAAGACTCCACCACGTAAGCTCCCCGCCCCCTCAGGGCCTCCGTCGCCTCCTCCACGACACTCCTCCGAGGGACTGCCTCACCTCTAGCTGCCTCCTCAGCCTGCGGCTCCCTGCTAGCCCCAGCCTCAAGTTCAGCCCGGAGCTCTGTCTCCCGAGACTCCAGTAAAGCCTCTGCCAACCCAGGCACCCCCGTAAGGTCTCCACTAGGTCCTCCAAGGACGCCGCCTCTAAGTAGTCACCTAAACCTACGGGACGTGAAGACCCAGCACCCTTACTGCTGCCGACAAACATGGCCGGCGTCTCCCGCTCCTCCACTACCTCCTCCTCGATAATGGGGTCCTTCCCCAAGTCGGCCCGAGGCTCTCCCACAGGAGAAGCCTCCGTCTCCACCTCTGCTCCAACTAACCCGTCACCACTGCGAGCCTCCGTAGCCCTCTCCTCCAAACTGGTTACACCCTCCGCACTGCCTGTGGCCACGTCCTCGCCCCTAGGCTCCACTGTACTCGAACTCCTCGTGCCCTGGCCATAGCCAGCCACTACCAAACTGTCACCACCGTCGCCGCCCACTGTGGTGGCCGAAGCAATGGCCTCCCCGGCCACGGCCGCCTGGGCCGAGACCCCCACGGTCTCCGACGTCTCCTCGACTACCGTGACGCCCTCCGGAGTGATCGAGGGGGTGTAACCTCAACCCGCGGAGGATGGTCGCTCCCGGGTATATCCGCGCTATCCATGATCAATGTGAGAGAGAGAGCAGTCAAGAGAGAGAGATGCAGTCGAAAGAGAGAGAGAGCAATCGAGAGAGAGAGAGATGCAGTCGAGAGAGAGATAGAGAGCAGTTGAGAGAGATAGAGAGATGTGTAAGAGAGAGAGAAGCGTGAGAGACGAGAGAGAGGAGGGAATTTCAAACGGTGGGGCGTATCGTATACGCCTCACCCGTATATACTCCTCTCGAACCGGTTCGTCTGAAATTTAATTGGACCGAGTTTGAAGTAAGATGTTCCGCACGGCATATTGGGATGAGCAGACGGCATAATAACTTGACTGCATGCAATTCTTCGAGTTGTCATGACGCACGGAACTTTTTTTTTTGGGTAAATCAGCTTGAAAAAAAAAAGGAGCTAACCGAATATACAGCCTACAAGGGGCATACCCCAGGAGGAAAAGAAAAGGAAAGGAAAACAAAAGAGAAAGCCTACGCCAAATAGCTACATAGGACTAGAAGTAAATAGAGCATCTGTTCCCTATCCATCTAACAGAGGGATACACGACTAAAGTGGGGAGCTTCTCTCTAACCTAGAGAGAGAAAGCCCCCCGACAGCCACCACTAGGCCCAGCCACCGGGCAGCAGCCACCATCCGGGCAAGGGATCCTCTCTCCTTAGAGATGCTCTCCTCCACCGCCCTCCACAACCGGCAACCCACCGCCCTCCGCTCCGGACAGATCTGGTTCGGCCACACTCCACTTGGCCGGCCTTCATCTGGTCCGGTCAAACATCACTATGGTCCGGAGCTCCACAGCCGTGGGCTTCGTCTCCAACCTCAACCCCGCCGTGAACCGGCGGGTACCATTTGAGATCTGCACCGGGCATATCTGAAATCAAACCGGGGAGCTCAACCATCACCGAGGAGCTCAACCACCACCAGCCGGTCTTCAACCTCACGGCTGAGGGTCTTCACCGAGGTGCTCAACAGCCGTCGGTCCACCAGCCGGCCGCCGGAACCCCACCGCGGGACTCAACAGCCGCCGTGTGGCTCACCTTCACGCCGCCAGTCAAGGACCTCTCCGGCCAGATCTGTCCAGTCAGACCAGGTCGTGGTCAGGTCATCTCAGGCAGTGCGGGTTGTGCACTGGCCATTATCTTTTATGTTTTCCGTAGTTTGTATTACGACCACTTCGAGGGCCTCTAATTGTACCTTATACCGACGGTTGGTGTCGGGTATTTACTGCTATTGCCACGCCCGTGTCCAGGTTCCCCGTTGAACTTTCTATTCCTTGGGATAGTTTGTTCGGCGGGGGCAAGAACACGGGCAACCCATGTAGCCACTTGGTGTTCTTTATATTTTTTGTTTTGTCTTACCTGGGGTATGCCTCTTGTAGGCTGTACATTCGGTTAACCTCTTTTATATTTCAAGCTAACCGCCCTAGGGCATTTTACCCAAAAAAAACCGAGGGATACAAAACAAATGACAAAATAATTACACAATGTGCAACCAGCACTGAGATACAACCAACTAAACTGAGCTTCCTAATTAAAGCTACCACAGATTGGCACCATTTGAACTTCAATCTTAGCATGCAGGCCTTTACTGAAAACAGAAAACAGAACCTGCTCCTAACTGAAAACTGAACCTGCTCCTAAAGCAGCAGCTTCAGAACTGGATAGCAGGTTCAGAACTTGACTTGATTGGACTCAATTCAGCAGCTTCAGAATTGGACAGCAGACAGCAAAACTAGAAGCAGCAGCCACAACAAGCAGTCCAAGCTGGACAGCAACAAGCCAGGAAGTACGAACTAGAGTGACAGTTTCTGGACTGAATCAATAGCAACAGATTGCAGAACATCAGAGAAGCCGTAACCATTAACAGTAGTAGCAGAGCAGAAATACAGAAACAGCACAAACAGAAGCATAACTGAGCTGTAGAGAAGAGCTAGGGACGGCCCCCTAGAAAAGTATTAACATTCCTAGGGACAACCCCCCAAGGATAGGTTAAAACACCTTAGAAACACACGTAGACTAGCTGAAAATGTCTACTCACAACCATTTAAATTGCAGACACATGTGACAACTGTACATCCATTTGTTAAGCATTCTAACTGAAGCAAAACTAAAAGGGCAGCAGCTACATAACTAATGGTAGCTGGATCACTCCAATGGATCAATACAGCTGAACAGCAGCAGAAACCACATCCAAAACAATAGCAGCCTACTACCATTAGAGCAGCAAACAGCTGCAGCAATCAAAAAATGAGTAGCAGTCTGCAGCAGCTACATAACTAATGGTAGCAGTCTGCCCAGCTGTTTAATCGCTGGAACAGCAGCAGGTAATCAGTAGCTATAGCAATCAGAAAATGAATGTACAGCAATCAGCTAATCAGTAGCAGCCGTAGGCTGGCCAGAGAGCAGTAGCAGCAGAAAACAGATAACATCAGCAGGAATGTAAATCAGCTACAAAGTTTCAACAGATTATAGATTAATCAGCAGAGCAATGATAGCCAAACAATGAGCAACGATAGCCAAACAACCAAGAAAGAGACAGTGGCAACAGCAAGACATGAAAACCCTATTGCTTTATCTGCTAACCTACTACTCCCTCGAGGCCTAAACTCCCAACAACTGGAAGCAACAGGGTGGAACCCAACTCCCTCACCTCTCCCTCACAAAAAAACTCCCACTAAATATTACCTCCTCTCACAAGAAAAATGTGGCTCAACCGCACAACTCACGGGTACACACAAAAGCACTCAAAGTAAGCTTATAAGTAGGAGAATTAGCGGTCAAGTATCCATCATTGGAACTCGGTAGCCACCTTCATGGATGCCAAAACTGTATATAACCTGCTATGAATTTGAACCACATGAGATTGAATGACATAGTCAATTAGAACCAGCAACTAGCAAAGTAAATTAGCTCACAACATTGTTCCACTCATTTACAATCAACTCTACTTGTGATTGAGGGAAATTAGAAAGTGATAATAGCCTTGCTCTCACCATGTTGCAAATTTTTTGAACAACTATCTCCCAAGTACAAGATTGATTTTGCAATTTCCTCGAGTTTCTCTCAATCCAGATATGATAAACAGTTACCGTAAAGCCCAATCTAATGATTATACTTTTGAGAGTTTTGCCCTTAAACTTTGATAACAGAGTTACCCAGTCTGCCCAAGATCTAGCAGGCCATGTAACATGGAGTTTGGCCTGAATGGTATCCCACACCTGGCTGGTAAATGGGCAATTAAATAGGAGGTGATCATGGCTTTCACTCCCCTGACACAAACCACATTGCGGAGAAACATTCAGACCAAATGACAAGAGTCTATCAGTAGTGGCTAGTCTATTCTGAATGGCAAGCCATGTGACAAAGCTACATTTTGGCACGTGCGCAGAAAACCACACAACCTTATGCCATAAGGCCTTAGGAAAGGGAGTTCTCAATTTGTTCCATAGGGAGGCAATTGTGAATTGCCCATTGGAAGTGAGAGTCCACCTTGTTTGATCTGCCCCATTCAACCTGGACTGAACCAGAGATGGCAGAGTGTTTCTCACCTCATTCAGTTCAAATGTTTGGCTAATGGGGAACACCCAAATTGAACCATCTATTATGTGAGAGACAAAGGCATCACGTGGGATGCCAGAGTCATACACAATTCTAGGACCAAATCTATCCAATAAAGGGCTGAGAGGATGCCAATTGTCATGCCACAGGGATGTTGAATTCCCATTACCTAGTATACAAAGGACAAATGGTTTGACCAAGGGCCTGAGATTTAAAAGCTTCCTCCAACCCCATGTACAATCTCCAGGTATTTTCAGATTCCAGAAATTCCTACCTCTTATTAAGTACGATTTGACCCACTGACACCACATGGATTGTTCTCCCCTAGAGATTAGGAACCAAATATGTTTTGCAATGGCGGCCTTATTCCAAATTTGCAAAGATTTGAAACCAAGACCCCCCTCCTCTTTAGGGGAGCATAGATGCTCCCAAGAAACTTTAGCACCTGTTTTCTTTAAATCAGGGCCAGACCAAAGAAAAGCCCGAAGTATTGACTCAATATCCTTGATTACCTTTTTAGGATGGATAAACAAGGATGACCAATATGTTTGAATGGAGAAAAGCACATTCTTTATTAGTTGAACCCTACCAGCATAGGTGAGGTCTCTATTGGTCCAAGTTTTAGTCCTAGCAATCATGCTCTCCACTAAGCGTTGGCAATCCGAAGCCTTAAGCTTAGTGGGGAGGAGGGGAACACCCAGATACCTAACCGGGAGAGTGCCCTCCTAGAATCTTAAGACGTCCATAATGGCTATTCTAGTGGTAGTGTTGACCCCAGAGAAGTATATACTACTTTTCTCCGGGCTTGGAGAGAGGCCAGACAAAGCTTGGAACTCAGTGAGGGCTTCCTGAATAAGTGTGATTGAAGACAATTCACCCTTGCAAAAAATCATAAGATCATCCGCAAAGCAAAGATTGATGATCTTAGTATTCCCACATCTCCAATGAAAATGAAAGTCAGGTAACATGGATTTCTCTCTAAGTAGACAGGTGAGAATTTCCATAACAATGACAAAAAGGTATGATGATAGAGGGTCACCTTGCCTTAGACCTTTTTGCCCAATAATGTACCCAGTGGTCTCCCCATTCAAGCTTAAGGTGTAGTTAGCAGTGGTAACACAGGCTTGAAGCCATTTGATCATTGTTGGATGGAAATTCATAGAGGACAGGATATCCCAGAGAAATTCCCATCTGACATTATCATAAGCTTTCTTAATGTCTACTTTCATCGCACATCTTGGGGATGGGGATGATTTATGATACCCATGCATTAGCTCCTAGGTGAGGAAGATGTTGTCAGCGATTCTCCTTCCTTTAACAAACCCCGATTGAACAGGATCAATTAGAACGGGGAGGACAACCTGGAGTCTCTTGGAAAGTATTCTAGCAATGCATTTGTAACAGTGTTACAACATGAGATAGGTCTAAAATCCCCAACTTTGGATGGGTTAGGGATCTTTGGAACAAGAGCTACCATGGTAGAGTTGGCCTTCCTGAGCAGCTTACCAGACCTAAAGAAGGTCTTGACAGCTGCAGTGACCTCATGGCCAATGATAGGCCAAGCTTTTTTAAAAAAACCAGCATTGTAGCCATCCGGACCAGGGGCTTTGCTGGGGTTGAGGGACCAAAATGTGTCCTTAATCTCTTGATCAGAGACCTCCATGATCATTGCCAACTTTTGAGTATCAGTTAGTCTCTTATTTACTAACTGCTGGACTCTGTTATGTCCATGATAAGCATCAGGATGGGGTGAACCTAGCAAGTTAGTGTAATAGTTAACAAAATTGGACTTTATGACCTCTATGTCATGTGTGAGGGACCAATCCTCCAAGACCAGACTGGTTAATTTATTTCTATTTCTTGCATTAGTCATAGATTTGAAGAAATAAGAAGTACATTGATCACCTAACTTCAGCCACTGAATTCTAGACTTTTGCTTAGCCAGACTTTCCTCAGCCCTAAGCATTGTGAGTAGCTGTTTGTAAACTGCTCTTTCCTGACTAAGTAAGGAAGGATTAGGATTATGAGAACTCAGAGCATGCTGCAAGGTATCCAGAAGATGTCTGAAACCAATAACCCTAGCAGTGACATCACTAAATCTCTATTATTAATTTGTTTAAACTCACCTTGCAACAGCTTGAGCTTCTCACAGACACAATACATGGGATTCCCAATAATCACTCTCCTCCAGACTTTCTAAACTACATCCAAAAATTGAGGGTGATCCGCTAGGAAATCAAAGAACTTAAATGGTTTAATTGATCTCCTAGGACTAGGAAGAATAGTCGTAATGGCAGGAGAGTGATCAGAGATCCCAGGAGTAGGGAAATGAGCAAAGGAACAATCATACACCTTCATCCAATTCTCATTGACTAAAACTCGATCCAATTTTATACTAACAAAATGTGTAAGGTCCTGTTTGTTGGCCCAGATGAGAAAGCAACCTGTGTACTTAAGATCATCAAGCCCTAAAGAATACAAACAACTATTAAAGTCATCCATATAAGGAGGCCAAGAAGTAGTTCCCCCAACCTTCTTTCTGGGAAACCTAATGACATTAAAATCTCCAAGCACTATCCAGGGGGATGTAGTGCTCTGGAGATGAAGTCTAGACCACAAAGCCTGCCTAAGCAGATAATTGTTCTCCCCATACACAAAAGTTGCGAAAAAAGGGGGGTCACCACATTTAGGTTGCACCTCACAATGTATAAATTGGTCAGATAGATCGAGGACCTGAATTTGAGCAACGTTAGGGTCCCAACACACAAAAATCCTGCCTATGGGAGCTTGAGGATAGTTGTTCACAAAATTCCACTGAGGACAGACATATTTTATCACTCTAGATGCATTATCCTCCTTTATTTTATGTTCTAATAAACCCACAATTGATAGCTTGTTCTTATTTTCAAAACACTTTACCTCTTTTTGTTTGATTGGGTCATTGAGACCCCTGATGTTCCAAAAGCCAAAATTGAGAGGGTGCATAGACATAAAACAAATATTCAAGCAGAACTAATTATAGAAATGGCAGAAGGTAGAAAAAATAAGCATACTGCCTTGACAAAAGGGATATGGAATGGAAAAAAATGAACAGAGAGCTTTGACCGTTGAGAGCTTCTCTCTCTAGGAATAGAGAGAGAATGCTTCGGCTGGCCAAACCCATTCCGGCGGCAGCTGCAGCCGGCCACCTCTGGTCCGGCCATCACAGGCAGACGGCAACCGGGCAAGGGAGCCTCTCTCTCTAGAGAGGCTCTCCTCCACCGCCCACCACTAAAGCAGGCTTCCATCAATCAACCCACCGGCGTTCGAATCTGGGTTCCCTTCACCGGCGTTCAAACGGCTGCCGTTAATGGAGGATTCAGATCCCATCGGGCCGGTGGAAACCAAGGTGACCCGTGGTCCTATTCACGGTAACAGTGGGTGAGTCTCAAAGCCAGATCTCTCACTGAAATCAAAATCAAATCCCAAACCGTGGGTGAGTCTCAAAGCCAGATCTCTCACCGACCGGCCAAAGGGTTTACCGGCGTCGGAGCTCCATCACCACCGTTCTGCTTTAACCACAGTCCAGCGGTCTCAGTCCACGCGGTGGACTGGTTCAACAACAGGGGTACGCGGCGGAGGTTTCGGCCCGTCCAAACCCATTCCGGTGGCCCCCCCCTTTCTGGTGGCTGTCGCCGTTAACAGCAGCAACAGCTCGGGCATGGGAGCCTCTCTCTCTAGAGAGGCTCTCCTCCACCGCCCATTCCACATCCGGCTACCCCTTGGGTCCAGCCATCTACCACCTGCATGCGGTCTCTGGTCTGGCCAGATCTGTCCCGCTCAAAGGCCGTCGGCCATCATCAAACTTCAAGCCTGGCCGAGATCCGGTTGGAGCCAGGCCAGCCACGCTGCCTGGCATCCTTGCAGCCAGCCCGGGCAGGGAGCTAGCCAGCCAAGCAGCCAGCTCGGACAGGCAGTCAGTCAGTCAGTCAACAGCCCGAGCACAACCGGGCCAGCCAACAGCCTGGCAGGCCAGCCAGGCCAGTCACGCACGGGCCAGCCAGGTCAGGCATCAGCCAGCCAAGCAAAGCCAGCCGGCAGTCAAGGAGCCAGCCCAGCCCGGGCAGGCAGCCCAATCAGCAGCCCAGGCCGGTATACCTGGGTCAAATCATTATCAATATTTGCTCAATATGAGCTTTGAATATGGTTATCTACAATTAAATTGTTGCTGGACTTGTGGGCCAGTTTACTGTTAGTATCTGCGATCCCCGATAGGCGGTCACCTGTTGGACTGAAATCGGGGGTTCGGGCTCTTTGTTGAGCCTTTTGATATCCCTAGATCCTGTACTTTTTTAGCCCGGAGGTTGTGCGTAGTAGTTGTGGTCGTAGCTATCGTTTTTTGTTTTTGTTTTTTTGTTTTTTGTTTTTTTGTTTTTTGTTTTTTTGGGTAACTTAGCTTGAAATTAAAAAAGGTTAAGCGAATAAACAGCCTACAAGGGGCATACCCCAGGAGGAAAAGAAAGGGAAAAAAACAAGAATGACAAAAGTGCGGTAAACCATGCACAACCCGCATGGAGAGTAAGATGAAGTAAATACGTAACCATGCACAACCCGCATGGGGAGTAATATAAATTGAATACATAACAAAATGCCATGTGTACTGAGATATGTAAAAGTGAACTACTACTACCTGGCACAACCCGCCAGACTAGGAAATAAGGTAAATAAGGTAGATAGTCATGGTCAACGATGACCACATAATAACCAACGCTGAGGAGAGCAGCTACGAAGTAAGACGACTTCTAGGCAATCTGAACGGCTACTACAGAGGAACAAGGCATCGAGAGGTTTGAACCAGAGATGACGGCATCCGACAAGGCCCCGCTGCAAAAGCCCTGCTCACCACGCCCAATCCTTCCGGCCTAACCCTCCCTCATCCTAACCTAAGGCTCGCCAAAACTTCCCACTGAACCAACTACCCAGTAGCCTCCTCCTCCAAAGCTGGGATAAGAGAACCAAGAACCTTGACTTCCAAACCCAAGGCTAGCGAAATACCCACTCAACAGAGATCAGCTACTACAGAGGGACACGGACCGAGAGAGGCACAACCTGGAAATGTCGGACAAGGCTACCCTGCTAAGTACCCTACACACCACGACTACTCCACCCTCAACCTAATCCCCTAGGCTCACCAACGACTATAAGCGGAACAGAAAGAGGAACCACCAGAAGTGGCCACTCAAACCTCAAGTGGACCAATCTAATCAGATACAGACTGCGAAGCTACCCCTTTCGATCAGTGAACAACCACCAATCTAATCAATGACAGCTTCGACAGCTACCTCGCTCAACCAGAATCCATCCACCAAACTAATCAGTGGCACCCATAGCTGCTGCTACTGCGAACTACCCTTTTCAATCAGAACAGATTCTAATCTAATCAACGATAGCCACCAATCTAATCAGAACAGACTGCGAAGCTATCCCTTTCGACCAGTGAACGACCACCAATCTAATCAATGACAGCTCCGGCAGCTATCGTTGATTAGGTTAGAGTCTGTTCTGATTGAAAGGGGTAGCTTTGCAGTAGCAGCAGCTGCAGCTGCCACTGATTAGATTGGTGGATGGATTCTGATTGAGCGAGGTAGCTGCCGGGGCTATCATTGATTAGATTGGTGGTCGTTCACTGATCGAAAGGGGTAGCTTCGCAGGCTGTTGTTGATTAGATTAGTGGCTTGCACTGATCGAAAGGAGCAGCCTGGTTCACCAGCGGTTAGGGTGGCCATTTGTTGTGGATACTCTTTCTGTTCCTCTTTTAGTTGATAGCGAGCCTAGGGGATTGGGTAGAGGGAGTAGTAGTCTGGATGGAATGGACGTGGTGTGCAGAGTACTGAGCAGGGTAGCCTTGTCGGATGCCGGCATCTCCAGTTCGAGCCTCTTCTTGGGTACTGTCCCTCTGTAGTAGTTGACCTCTGATGAGTGGGTATTATGCATGCTTTGGGCTTGTTAGAGGTATTAGGTTCTCGGTTCTCTTAGCCCAGCTATGGATGAGGAGGTTATTGGGTAGTGGGTTCAGCAGGTGGTTTTGGCGAGCCTTAGGCCTGGATGAGGGAGTAGTAGGCCGGAAGGATTGGGCGTGGTGAGCAGGGTACTTGGCAGGGTAGCCTTGTCGGATGCCGTCATCTCTGGTTCGAGCCTCTTAATGCCTTGTTCCTCTGTAGTAGCCGATCAGCTTGCTTTCAAGCCGTATTACTCTGTAGCTGTTCTCCTCAGTGTTGGTTATCATGTGGTCATCTCTAGCCGTGACTATTTACTCTATTTACTGTATTTCCTAGACTGGCGGGTTGTACCAGGTAGTAGTTCAATTTCATATTTCATATATCTCAGTACACATGGCATTTTGTTATGTATTTTTTTTTTTTTGGGTAAACCAGCTTGAAATAAAAAGGAGGCTAAACGAATTTACAGCCTACAAGGGGCATACCCCAGGAGGAAAAGAAAAAGAAAAGGAAAAAGGAAAAAAAAAATCTAAGCCAAGTGGCTACATGAGATAACTAATATGCGGTGTTTCCAATCCATCTAGAAGAGGGAAGGAAAACAACGCCATTGCGATACATTACAAGAAAGCCACAAAATGGTCTATCAAAAGTACGCCATTACTGACTGTACCTCTACTTGTTGCACTTGGAAAGCACACAAGAGCATAAACTGGACTGCCCTGCTCTAGCAACAGCAGCAGCTTCTAATTTCTCAGGAACTAGTAGCAGCCACAAAACACAAAACATTGGTGGCATAAGTTGTAACTTCAGGAAATCTGTTGGCATAGACAATAGCAGTCAACACCATCTTAGCTTGAATGAAAAACAGGCTTCATCATCATGCAGAGTATCAATTCAACTTCAGATCTGAAGCTGTCCAGTCCAAAACTGGACAGGCTATACGATACGGCCAGCAGAACTGATGCAATTCTGATGCAGCTTCAGAAATGCCAGAACAGAATGCAGACCCAGCCCTTAGAATTGAAACTTCTGAAGCCTCCAAAAACTTCACAACATATACTAACAAGAACTGGAATTGGGAGCTGAACAAAAAGAAGGTAGTAGCAAACAACATGCAGAACAATCTGAACAATCTGACCATCACATTTCAGAACCATCTGATTGTGCAATTCCAATAGTGAACAATGCAGACACAGGGAACCATTGCACAATCAGAACTGCAGCTCTTCAAAACACTTGGAAAGGTTCAGAACATCAGAACAGGTTCAGAACATCAGAATTTGAACTTGAACATCAGCAAAATCTGAACCTTAGCAGTCCATAACAGGTATTGTGCTAGAACTAACAGCAGAACTAGCTATAAGAACAAAGCTACATGCAGAGGACGTCCCCCTCTGCGAAGGGAGATCCCAACGACATCCCCAGTTGGTTAGGCAACAAAACAGAACTGCTATCAGCTCAAAGTACTTCAAAACTGATGCAGCTAGGTTGGTAAGTACATTTCAAAACATGAACTGGACAACTGATGCAGCTCATAATTACATTTCAAAACATAGAACCAAGCTGCTATGTTGGTAATGAAACATAGAACCTACCATTACAACATCAGGTGTAGGGTATAACAGAGTCAGAACAGGTATAACAGAGTCAGAACAGGTTGCTATCATAACTGCTATAGCACCTATCCCTATTACAATGCACAAAATCAGCCAATTAAACACCATGCAGCCAATTATAGAGCTGCTATGGTAATGTACAGCAGCAGTACTGGACACCAACCCCTTTAGAACTCTCCCTCACACACCTTCAGAACTCACCCTCACACACCAAAGTATAAGATAACTACCTGTATAAGTAGGAGTAATAGCAGACTCACTTTTGGGCTATTGGGCTATTGCTGCTGAATTGTGAACCAAAAGGGAGCTCAACGTAGATACTCCTTTGAACTCCATCTTCTTTGAATGGAATGGAATCATTTAGGGTCAAGGGGTCCTGCTCTCCTGCAAGTCAGTCACAGTGACTGCTGAACCTTCTGAATCCCCCTTGAGTGGGGAAGTGACCTGCAAATTAGATGATGTTAGTAAAAATTCGTATCTACCACATATAATTTAGTTTAATGGTGAATGTTCCACATAGCAAGTATACTCAGAGGTCCCTTAAACTCTAGGGACAACAACCTATTCCTGACCTCATTTGAAATTTTATTAGCAACCACTCCAGGGGGGCAGCTAAGATTCTGGAACTTTCTAAGATTCCTCTCTAACCATACTTGGTGCACATAGACTGTGAAAACAAGTTTAGCAACTGTGACTGCCAAGGATTTACCCTTTAAGTTGGACAAATGACTAACCCACTGCTGCCAAGAAGACAATCCTACCATATGAGGGTTTGTTATGTATTTACTTTATCTTACTCTCCATGCGGGTTGTGCATGGTTTACCGCACTTTTGTCATTCTTGTTCTTTTTCCTTTTTTTCCTCCTGGGGTATGCCCCTTGTAGGCTGTACATTCGATTAACCTTTTTTAATTTCAAGCTAAGTTACCCAAAAAAAAAAAAAAGGATATGGAAGAGTTAATTCCTTCCTCTGGATTGGGAACTCAGAAACTGCTCCCGTGCAAGCTTCTTCATCCTTCTTTGCACTGATCTGGATATAACCTTCTGAAAGTTCTCCTTGAGCTCTTCTTTTGTGGCTTCATCCCGCACCTCTGAACCTTGGGGATCGGGTGGTTTAGGAGAGAGTGTTTGGTTTACCGATTCATCCCTTGGTACAGCTGAGAGGAATGGATCTGTTCTGCTGCCCATGCCTTCCAATTTAGGTTGTGGCTGTGAAACTTCATGACAGCTTTTGACCACTCCCTCTAGAACCTCTAACAGTTCCTCTTCAGATTCTGACTCATTCAAAGAGTCAACTGAGATGGCAGCTTGCTGCTTCTGAGGCAAGGAAGGGCTACCTTTAGAGGAATCCAATTTCGGCTGTATAGGATCCCTTGTTACTTGTTCCAATACTGCCATTTGCGTACCATTGCCCGATTGAAACCCAACTTGAATTGTGGATGTGGAAGGAGAAGAAGAGAGAGCTCTCTTAACACATCGCTCAGAGGAGTCTGTTCTGATTACTTAAAGTGTCTGAGGTTGCTCCTACCCAGCTGCTATAGTGTCTAAGTGTCTGAGGTTGCTCCCACCCAGCTGCTGCTGCAGCTGTTCGTTGCTATCCAGCAAGCTGCTATCATGTCTACCCCCTGCTGCAGACAACATGGTAGCCACTGCAGCACCTGATACTGTTCCATATACCATATACCAGTAGCAGCTGCTATACCTCTACATAGAGGATTGCGTATGTTCAATCTTTACCCCCTTTTGTAGATGGATAGGAAACAAATGTAACTTTTATTTGTTTTGTTTCCATCTATTTAGTTTGTCATCTACTGTATTACCCTCCCTATGTATCCACTTGGCCTAGCTTTTCAATTTCTCAATCTTCATTTTCTTTTCTTTGTTTTGTTTTCCTCCTGAGGTATGCCCCTTGTAGGCTGTACATCCGGTTATCCTTTTTTATTTTCAAGCTGAGTTACCCAAAAAAAAAAAAAAAGGCAACAATGGTTGCGTTGACCTTTCTTAGCAATTTACCAGATCTAAAGAAGGTCTTAACAGCTTAAGTGACTTCGCGACCAATAATAGGCCAAGCCTTCTTGAAAAACCCAGCATTATAGCCATCAGGACCGGGAGCTTTGGAAGGGCTAAGAGCCCAAAAGGTGTCCTTGATTTCCTGATCAGTTACCTCAGAGATCATAGCAGACCTTTGACTGTCTGTTAATCTTCTCTTGACTACCTGCTGAAGTAGGGTATATATATAGGCAATATAACCTATGGTTTTCAAAATGAAATGAAATTGAAATAAAATCTTTCCTTGGAGGGAAGATCTCCACCATCTGATCCCCTGCTACCTGAGGTTGAGTGTTGACTCAAACATCAGCCGGCTCAAAATGGCTGTAATGATGGGTTGCATGGATAGTGGGAAAACCTATCATCCATTGGGCAGCACAGAAGTCTCGAGCGCTCGGGAGTGGTCTTGAGCGCTTGGGACTTCCACTCTCGAGCGCTCGGGAGTGAGCCATGTCCCTGGTTTTGAAAAATGGTTTTGAGCGCTCGGGACTGCTCCCAAGCGTTTGAGATTGATTTCGACCATTTTATTTTTCCTTTCAAAGTCCCTAAAGAGGCATTGCTTTGATTAATTCAAGGGTTAGAATATCGGCATTCATGTAAGCCTTGCTCAGCCAAGCAAGGTCAATGTGACCTCGAGAGCGAACAGGGGGCACCTTGCCCAAAAACCACTCCAAAGCACCTACCCGCTCCCAAAGCCGAGGGTCGACCCGAAGAGGAGCTCCGCCTACTCGCAGGCCAGTAAGAAGAGAGAAATCACCAGGCGTAATTGTCATCTCACCAGCAGAAGGGAAGTGGAATGTGTTTGTGGTATCCCACCACCTTTCAACCAGTGAGGTCATCAACGACCAATGGAATAGGCTAAACACTGAGGATAGGCTCGTTGATGACCTCACTGGTTGAAAGGTGGTGGGATACCACAAACACATTCCACTTCCCTTCTGCTGGTGAGATGACAATACTTCAGGGAAATTCACTATCTCATCCCTTTGGGACAAACTTAGAACTCACTTTCCCATTGTTGCATGGCATAAAGTAGTTTGGGTCCCTGGTCATATTCCAAGATGCAGCCTTATTACTTGGATAGCCCTATGGAATAGGCTAAACACTGAGGATAGGCTTGTTCAGTTTGGCATCAAGTCCTCATCCCACTGCACATTTTGCACAGCTGTAGAGAACCATGGCCATCTTTTCTTTGAATGCCCCATGGCTTCCCAAATCAGGAATATCCTATCCTCTAAGACACCCTTCATGAGTGGACATCAGGGTTGGCAGCCTTGGGTGGAGTGCCTCTCTAACCTGAGAGGTAAGTCTCTGGCCATCATCATAGCAAAACTGGCATTCACAGTGTATGTCCATCATATTTGGCTTGAAAGGAACTATAGAAAGTTCCAGAACTCTTGTTGCCCCCCCACTGAAGTTGCTTATAAAATCTCCAATGATATCAGGAATAGACTTTTGTCCATTACTAATTTGCCTAGTGGTTTAAATGCTGGACAATTAAAAGTGCAATGGAACATCGTTTAGTGTTAGTCATGGTACCATACTATTGTATCATTTCAATCACCTCTTCCATATTTCATGTTGTTTTGCAGAGTTGAGGAACTAAGCATTGAGGGTGATCAATTGTCAGCATTCATGTTTTTTTTTTTTTTGGGTAAAATAGCTTGAAATAAAAAGAGGCTAAGCGAATGTACAGCCTACAAGGGGCATACCCCAGGAGGAAAAGAAAAGGAAAGAAAAAAAACAAAGATTGAGAAAATTAAACTAAGCCAAGTGGCTACATTGACCTAAGCCAAAGCTAAATTGAGACGGACCGATTGGGCTGATCTAACCCAAAAGGATTAACTAAATTATGTACCTAGGCAATATTTAAGCAAACATGGAATCACATGTTTCAATTCCATCTAAGAGATGGTAGAGAAACACATGTCAAAAGTAAATACAGAAGGTGAATCCTTCATATGTGACAGTAACAACATCTGGATTTCCACATGGTAATAGGAAACCCCTGGCAATGGCCGTGAATGGCAATGGCAATGGAGAGCAGTTCTGGTGTTGGACTAGAACAGCCATCCTTGGATGTTCCATAACAGAAGCAGCAACAGGTAAGCAGGGCATAACAGGTTCAGAACAGTCCAGCAGCACAGTCACAACAGTCAGCAGCGCTGAGCAGCCACAACAGACAAGTGCTGAACCGTGTCCACCAAAATACAGATCTGAACTATCTGACAATTCAAAGCAGGTAATAACAATGCAGAGGACATCCCCCTCTGCGAAGGGAGATCCCAACGACAGCCCCTATTGGTTAGGCCAAACAAAAGAACAGAGAAGCTGAATGCAGATCATATACACATAACATATGATCAGCCATCATATACACAACATTCTGAATATGCAGAATCAACTGGGCAGCCATTACAGCTGTGCAGCTCTAACAGAAGCAGCAGCAGGGCATCAGAACACAGGATACAGCCCTTACATCAGGAAAGAGCAACCAATTAGGATATAGCAGTCAACAGAAAATGGACAAAAGAGAACATCAGAGCTGGGAGAGGGATAGCAGGCTGAGGTGTCCATTTGAAGTAGGAACTCAACAGGATAATAGACTATCAAATGGTCTATCAACTGTCATCAGTAAATCAGTTCAGCAACTCAGTCATCACAAAACAGTTCAGCAGCACTCAAATGCTGATCAAAAACAGCAGCCAAGGGTAATAACAGCCACTATACTGCACATAGCAGAAAACAGATCATAACAGCAAACCACAGCATGCTGGTAGCAGTAAACCACAGCATGCAGAAAATAAAAGGAAAACAGCTACAGAACCAGTGGTTTAGGAATGGATGGATACTGCACATCCCTCATGCACAAAACCAGTCATAGCAGTAGTATGGGAAACTGAACCAAACTCTCCCTAACACTTATCTGCTCCCCACCTTACCCCCTCGAAACCTAACTCTCCAAAAAACTAAAAGCAAAAGAGGGGATCCGAACACCCTCAACTCTCCCTTACACAAAGTCTCCCACTAACTATTACCTCCACTCTACAAAAACTCAGGGGCACGAGCACACAGCTCACAGGGTACACACATCAAAATGGTAACTCAGATGTCAGTCATCAAAGGTTAAGGTATATACCTGATAAAATAGAAGTAATAGCAGATATAGCCAACTGAACTAGAAGGCCAAGACTTGGCACATGACTTGGCACACAAAAGATGCACCTGCCACAACTCAGTGATCTGACTTTGAAGTCCTACTTAGCTCCTCAACTCTCTTACATGCTCATGCTCTTGATGAAACTCTGCAAGACAACATGAAATATAGGAATGGTGAATGGAAGGATATAAAGTTATGTAAGTGTTGGGAGTGCATAACTTAAACAATGTTCCATTGTGTTTTTAAATGACCAGAAAGTATGCCACTAGGCAAATTGGCAATGGACAACAGCCTAGTCCTTAGAACATTGGAGATTTTATGGGCAACCACATCGGGAGGGCAACAAGTGTTCTGGAACTTCATATAATTCCTTTCCAACCAAATCTGATGAACATACACTGTGAAGGTCAGTTTTGCAATGGTGTTGGCTAAAGACTTACCTCTCAAATTAGAGAGACAGTCCACCCAAGACTGCCAACCCTGTTGTCCACTCACATGGGGGGACTTAGGGGACAGGATACTCCTGATCTGGGAAGCCATAGGACAATCAAAAAAGAGATGGGCATGGCTTTCCTCAGCAGGGCAAAAGGTGCATTGGGATAATGACTTGAGGCCAAACAAAACAAGCCTATCCTCAGTGTTTAACCTATGCAAAAGGGCCATCCAGGTGATTAGGCTGCACCTAGGAATATGGCCAGGAAACCACACAACCTTATGCCATGTAACAATAGGAAAGTGGATTCTTAGATTGTCCCAAAGGGATGAGATAGTGAATTTCCCTGAAGTATTAAGTGTCCACTTGCAATAATCCTTGGTCATAGGATTAAATGCAACCTTATGCAAATCAGCTCTGACCTCATTTAGGTTAAGGGTTTGTGTGCCCGGGAGGGCCCATTGATAATTGTGTATTATATCATGAACAGTTTCATCCTTAGTAAGCCCAGAGTCGTAAACAATTCTCTGGCCAAACTTTGAAATAAGGGACCTAAGGGGTGCCAATTATCATACCACAGAGAGGTAGACATTCCATCCCCCAGCTTGTATGTAATAAAAGGCTGAATAAGGGGCCTCAGAGATAGAATTTTCCTCCATACCCAAGAGGGATTACTGGGAGTCTTAATACTCCAAAAGCTTCTACCTCTGAGTAAGTAGGATTTAACCCATTGGCACCACATGGATTGTTCTCCACCAGACACAAGGAACCAAATGTGCTTAGCCACAGCAGATTTGTTCCAGATTTCCAAAGATTTAAAACCCAGTCCGCCTTCTTGAACTGGGGAGCAGAGGTGCTCCCAAGAGACCTTAGCTCCAGAAGTTTTGAGATCAGGTCCAGTCCAGAAAAAGGCTCTTAAAATTGCTTCCACCTCCTTAATGACTTTCTTAAGAAGGATGAAGAGAGAGGACCAATATGTCTGCATGGAGAACAATATGGACTTGATTAGTTGAATTCTCCCAGCATAGGAGAGGTATCTATTGGTCCAAGATTTTGTTTTTTGCAATAATTTTATCTACCATAATCTTACAATCAGAGTGCTTAAGTTTAGTGGACAAAAGGGGAACACCCAAATACTTAACAGGTAAAGATCCCTCCTGAAAACCTAGAATGTGCATGATTGAAGATTTGGTGGAAAACCCAAACTCAGTTTTTTGATCCAACTGAGAGGTGTAATTCTTTTTTGAGCTGTACGGGAAAGAACCTTGTGGAAAGGCGATTTTGGGGATCTCTGACAAGGGCATGGAACTCTTGTGATTTCTACCATGGCTGACGGTACTGTCTCCTTCTCGAAAGGGCTGGCTTGCAAAGCCCAGGATACAAATGAGATTCGTAGGAATCAGAAGAACTCTACACAACACGTTCAAAGCTCAGCCCTTATCGAGCAAACCCCACTCCCAACTTCTCACAACACGTTCAAGACGAGCCCCGCTCTTGAACTGCAACAGGCGTGTCTGAGCGATTCCGAAGTTCGGATGCTTGAAATTGTGGGTAAACTAGAGGAGGAGCTCAACAATTCGGCAGATCCCTTCGTGCTTGACGTCGTAACTGCTAAGCTACTAAGCATTCAGCAATCATGGAAGGAAGAAACTCAACAAGGGGGCATTCCAGGTGATGTTCACGCATCCTATTCAGATGGGCTAGGTCTCAAAGCACAAGACTCCAATGAAATTCGTCGCAAGCAAAGATCATCGATTGAGCCCTCAGCAGAAGGCACGTTCCATTCAGACGCTATATCCCATCTGGGTCTCGAATCAGGTTACCCTAACCTCAAGAAGCCGATGAATGGTCTCTCAGGAGAGGTTGATGATGGACACACGATCTCAAGATCTGGGCCGCAATCATCTCCGCATAGGTATGGGGAACACAGCCCTGAATCGTGCAAAAGTCCAGGTTCGGCTAGGAAGCTACAACAGGTGTTTTTGGAGGAAGGCTTGAGGGTAGAAGCTGAAGCTGCCATGACGGGCCTGACGCTTCCTCCGAATGGGTCTGGGGCACAGAAAATGAAGCAAGCATTATTCGAGGAGAAACTGGAAAGGGAGGCAGAAGCAAGAGCTCGGGTCACGCATCTGCATGGAAACACTTACCAGTTCCAGTGTACCCCTGCACAGGTTCGGAAATCTAACCCTAATCCAATTTCTGAAAACTCAACTCTAGTACAAGGATCTAAATTGGGTGTCGTACCAAATCCTGTGTCTCATGCATCCACGAGTACTAACCCTGTATCCCAGCCTAAAGCCATGAATCATACAGCGCAACCTAATAAGAATTGGGCCTCCCTATTTAGGTCACAAGGGCCCTCAAGTAATATGAAACTAGATTTCTTTCCAGAATTAAAGCGAGGAAAGAATGCTGTTGTTGAACTGGATGTTACTCACTTGGATGAGAATTGTTGGTCACATTGCTTGGTTGGTCATTTCCTAGATGATAGGATGGATTTTCGACTAGCAAATTCAACTGCCCATAAGCAGTGGGGAAAAAATACTAAGTATGGCCTGCTGTCAGTCAAGTCAGATAATGCAGGGTTCTTATATTTCGAATTTAAGGATGAAGCCTGTCAACTAGCAGTCCTAGAAGGGGGGCCATGGTTCTTCTCTCAAAAATTTCTTGTTCTTCAGAAATGGAGAAGAATGATGACCCCAACTAAGATTTCTCCGTCCTCTATTCCTTCTTGGGTGAAGCTTCATAACTTGCCCCTAGTGTGTTGGACAGAAGTGGGTTTAAGTAGAGTGGCTAGTGCTATAGGCCAGCCCAAATATGTTGATCGAGCTACAGAAAAGAGGACTAGACTTGCATATGCTAGGGTGTGTGTGGAAATTGAGGCTGCTGATGAACTGCCAGATGACATTCAGGTCACAGTGGATGGGGAAAGTGTATCAGTTAGGGTGGAATACCAAGTTATGCCTCCTGTTTGCTCAGAATGTAGGGTTTTTGGACATGCTACCTCCAGGTGTTCAAAGTCCATCCCTCATAAACAAACTCAGGATAATGAAGTTCCAAGTGAGGTTTGGCGTACTGTTAGTAAAGGAACATCTATAGGCAATGTAGGGGGTTCAGTAGCACTGGAGGCAGTTACAATTCCTGTGGTGGCTGTGGTGGATACTTCAACGCCTAAGGTCACAGAAGAGAACATAGATGGGAGTGATTCAGAAGAGGAGGAGCTGAATTTCAACACTAATATTCCTATTGAGCTGATGGTGGATATTCCAAGTGTGGAGGCTAGTTCAAGTAAACCTTCTCATGTTCTAGTTCCTGAGGTAATCTCGTCTCAACCAGATCCGCAAGAGAAACCATTTCCTCCGGATGATAACACTGAAGAAGTAACGGGTAAGGCTTCCTTTCATAGCTCCAAGGGTTCCAAATATCAGAACAAGGCCGGTGGAAAAAACAATAACAAAAAGTGGAGTAGCAGCTCCAAAAGACGGAATAAATGATATCCTTTTTGGTATCCTTTTGAGTGGTTGTAGCTTTATTTCTTTCAAGTTATGCTTCGTGTAGTTACTTTCTGATTTTGTGTCCAATGTCTTTACAAGCTTTCAATTTAGGTTTTTGGAACATTCGGGGTCTGAATGACCCCATTAAGCAGAAAGAAGCAAGATCTTTTGTGAACTCCAATAAGTTGAGTCTTGTTGGTTTACTTGAGCATAAAATTAAGGCAACTTGGGCAGATAGAATCACCCAATTCATTTGTCCTGGCTGGAGTTTTGTGAACAATTACCCTCAAGCTGCTCTAGGGAGGATTTTTGTTGGATGGGACCCTGATGTCTTGTCACTTACAGTGTTATGTCAGGCAGATCAATTTATTCATTGTTAAGTCCTTCCAAAAGATGGGAGTGCATTATTTTTGGTCACTATGGTCTATGGGGCAAACTCTATCCCAGACCGTAGATCTCTTTGGCTTAGTCTTTCTCAGTTTAGGACCTCTTCTCCCTGCGTGGTCCTTGGTGATATTAATGCTATTAGGCATCCTAGGGAGAAAGTTGGGGGGAATGCACAGTGGTTTCCTCCCATGGATGATATTAATCACTGTTTGTTGTCCTCTGGGCTTGATGACCTTGGGTTTTCAGGGTGCTTATTTACGTGGTCCAATAAACAGGTCCATCCCCATTTTGTGGCTTCCAAAATTGATAGGGTTCTAGTAAATGAGCCTTGGATGAAAATCTTATCTCAATCATCGGCTCAATTTTTGGTGCCTGGAATTTCAGACCATTCTCCAGGTGTAGTGTTTGTCCAGCCCAATCCAAGGAAGTCAATTAAACCCTTCAGGTTTTTTGACTTCCTTGCTGACCACCCTCAATTCCTTGCAATTGTCCAGAGGAGCTGGAGGACGATTGTACTTGGGAACCCCATGTTCTGTGTGTGTATGAAACTTAAACACCTTCAACATGATTTGAAGCAACTTAATAGGGAGGAGTTTAGTGGCATATCAGAGAGGGTGAGTGCCACTAAGCAAGTCTTAGAAAACTTACAAGTAATTATTGGCTCTCACCCAAATAACAGTGCTACCATAGAACAAGAGAGAGTGGTACACAAGCAATACACCACATTGCTAAGGGCTGAGGAAAGTTTAGCAAAACAAAAGTCTAGAATACAATGGTTGAAACTTGGAGATCAATGTACGTCCTATTTCTTTAAAGCCGTGAGCAATAGGAGGAATAGGAGCAAAATAACATGTTTAGAATTAAATGACGGATCTACCACACATGACCCCATGGTTATCAAAGAAGAGTTTGTTAACTTTTACACAACTCTTTTTGGCACGTCCCATCTCACCCCTCATCTGGGATCAACTAGAGTGGGTCAATTAATCAGGAATAAACTCAGCCCTGAGCTAAGTCTGAATATGGTCTCCCCTGTCTCAGATTTGGAGATCAAAGAGACCATTTGGTCTATTAATCCCACCAAAGCACCTGGCCCTGATGGGTATAATGGAGGGTTTTTTAGGAAAGCATGGCCAGTCATTGGGAGAGAGGTCACTTCAGCTGTACAGAACTTCTTCAGGTCTGGACAACTGCTCACCAAAGCTAACTCCACTATTGTAGCTCTTGTTCTTAAGGTACCAAACCCCTCTAGGGTGGGCGACTTTAGGCCCATTTCATGCTGCAATACCATTTACAAATGCATCTCTCGGATTCTAGCCAAGAGATTGCAATCTGCTCTTCCTTTGCTCATAGATCCTGTCCAATCAGGATTTGTGAAAGGAAGGAGAATCGCTGATAACATTTTCCTCACCCAAGAACTCATGAGAGGGTACCGCAAATCATCTCCTACCTCTAGGTGTGCCATGAAAGTTGACATAATGAAAGCATATGACCATGTTAGGTGGGAATTTCTTTGGGATGTCCTGTCCGCCATGAACTTCCATCCTACAATGATTAAGTGGCTTCAAGCATGTGTTACCACTGCAAACTACTCCCTATGTATCAATGGGGAAGTGACGGGGTACATTAAAGGGAGGAAGGGGCTGAGACAGGGGGATCCTTTATCCCCGTATCTATTTGTTATTGTCATGGAAGTTCTTACGATTTTACTTAAGGAGAAAGCCCAGCTCCCGGGCTTTCATTTCCATTGGAGATGTAAAACTAATCAATTGATCAACCTGTGCTTTGCTGATGATCTAATGATATTTTGCAAGGGAGAGCTTTCTTCGATCAAACTCATCAAGGAAGTGTTGACTGAGTTTGAGGCTCTTTCTGGTCCCTCCCCAAGCACTGGTAAGAGTAGCATATTCTTCTCTGGTGTTAGTGTGGGAGTTAAGGAGACTATTCTGCATGATTTGGGATTTAAGGAGGGTTCCCTCCCAGTGAGATATTTGGGAGTCCCATTGTTATCTTCTAAACTCAAAGCTGTGGACTGTCAAAGGCTAGTTGATAGTATCACAGCCAAAACTAGAAGTTGGACCAATAGGGACCTTACTTATGCGGGGAGAGTCCAGCTTATCAAGAACATCTTGTTCTCAATGCAAACGTATTGGTCCTCCCTGTTCATTTTACCAAAAAAGGTCATCAAGGAAGTTGAATCTATCCTTAGGGCCTTTTTGTGGTCTGGCCCTGACCTTAAAAGATCAGGGGCTAAGATAGCTTGGGAGCAGTTATGTGCTCCTAAAGATGAGGGGGGTCTTGGGTTCAAATCTATGGAGGTATGGAATAAGGCTGCGGTTGCCAAGCATATATGGTTCTTGATCTCCGGGGGAGAGCAATCCATGTGGTGCCAATGGGTTAAATCCTATTTATTAAAGGGTAGAAATTTTTGGAGCCTTAAAATGCCAGCTGACCCCTCTTGGGTTTGGCGTAAATTACTTAATCTAAGACATTTAGTCCAACCCTTCATTCGTCATGTTATTGGCAATGGGGAGAACACATCCATGTGGTATGACCTTTGGCATCCGTTAGGCCCATTGTTGGATAAGTTTGGCTCCAGAATTGTTTACGACTCTGGCCTTCCCTTGAATGCCAAAGTGTCCCACATAGTTCACAATTCTAGTTGGACCTTCCCAATCACGCAAACTTGGGAGTTGAATGAAGTTAGACGGCATCTCCCACCGATGCGGGGCTCCAGGGACCAAGTTAGATGGACTCTGAATGCATCTGGACAATTTAGCATAGCCTATCTATGGGAGGAATTGAGGGTTCCTTTCCCCAAGGTTAATTGGTACAAGGCTGTTTGGTTTTCTGGCCATATACCTAAGTGTAGCTTCATCACATGGCTGGCCATCCAAGGTAGACTCTCCACTGAGGATAGATTAGTTCTGTTTGGGATTAAATCAATTTCCCAATGCAGTTTTTGCCATGGTAGTGAAAGCCATGATCATTTGTTCTTCAATTGTAGTTTTTCCACACGGGTCTGGAATGCTATGTTGGAAAAAATGGATACGAGTTGGCCCCCTAAGTCTTGGACAGCATGGATTAACCACTTCTCCTCGTTTAGGGGAAGATCTCTAAAGAATGTTGTCTCTAAGTTGATATTCACTACTACAGTGTATCATATTTGGATAGAGACGAACTTAAGGAAGTTTCAAAATACAAATAGCACCTGGGAAGTTGTTGTTCACAAAATCTTTAACATGGTTAAGGGTAGATTACTGTCGTTGCCAAAGTTGCCAGTAGGCTCACAAAATAATAGGTTTAGTAGAGTTTGGGGCATTGGGTAATGAGGAACTTGTGTATTAATGAGGTACTTGTGTATTGGTGATATATATGCTATTGGTTATGGATATTGTGGCCATGGTTGTAGATGTTTTCTTTGCAGGGATGGCCAGCAGGCAGGCTGCTTTGTGCAATGTTACTAGCTCTTCTACTACTCCTATGTTACTAGGTAAATACCTTAATCTTTGGTGTCTGAATTTGAGTTTCATTTCAGTGTGTCCCACTATATTGTGTGGTTCCTGGGGAGTTGAGTGTTTGTGCCTCATCTTTCTTTTGAGAGTGGAGGTAATATCTAGTGGGGAATAATGTGAGATTTAGTGGAGGGAGTCAGTGGTGCTTTTCCCTTTGAGTGTGTGAAAAGTTGAGTGGGAGGTCAGCTTTCTAGGGAGTTACAAGGTAGTGAGTCCTCATATTGAGCTTGGAACTGCTGCTGTCATTTTGACAGCTCAACTGCTTCTGCTAGGGTTCGGATTGTTTTACTATAGTGGTGTTATTTCTGTTATGGAATAACCATTTTGCTGCTGTTATGGATGTTATGGACTGTATATTGTATAGATTGAGCAGGTTATGAAGTGGTGTTGTTGGAATGCAAATGTGTTGTTGGAATGCAAATGTTGTTGGGGACACTTCATGTACCTCTGCTTCTGATCTGCCTGCTGTTCTGAAATCTGCTGAAATCTGTTGGAGCAATCTGTTATGTGTAGAACTGCTGGCTGTTGCTGTCAGAAGTGAGGTAAACCATACATGATAGGCCATGAACCTGTTGCTGATTCTGCATGTTCTGAACCTGTGCAAGTTCTGAACTTGTTGCTGATTCTGCATGTTCTGAATGTATGCTGCTGCTGCTCCTATCCCAGCGGCAGCCACCCTTGCCCCAGCAGCAGCCACCATTGCTGTCTGAGTTATTTCTATGGAACAAGTGTATGGAACAAGTGTAATCCTGTTATGTCCCTCATATTGTTCTGAACTGATCTGCATTGCTGCTACTCTGCTGTTATTGTAGTTGCTAGACAAGTTCAGAAGTTGTAGCAGGTTCTGTTTTCAGTTATGCCTAACCATCGGGGGCTATCAATGGGATCTCCCTTCACAGAGGGGGACGTCCTCTGTATAGTATTGTATTTGTTTTCAGTATTGTATAGTAAGGTACAAGTTCAGAAGTTGTAGTTATGGTCTGTTATGGTTCAGTAGTTGTTGGTCTCAGTAGTGAAATGTATGGTGAAGCATTCAGTTGTTGTGCTTCCTTTGACTGGACTATCACTCATGTTCTAGCAGCTGCTGGGGACACTTCATGGACACAACTGATGCAGCAGTCCATTGGGGACACTTCATGGACATAGCTGCACCAGATTTAGTTGTTACCACTTATGGACACTCCATGGACATAGCTGCACCTCAGTTTTCTGATCTGGTTGGGACTGCTGTCTGATCTGATATGTTGATATGTTGATAGTGTATGGTGTATCTGATATGTTTGAGAAGTATTTGGGTGTTCCCCTTTTGTCCACTAAACTTAAGCACTCTGATTGTAAGATTATGGTAGATAAAATTATTGCAAAAACAAAATCTTGGACCAATAGATACCTCTCCTATGCTGGGAGAATTCAACTAATCAAGTCCATATTGTTCTCCATGCAGACATATTGGTCCTCTCTCTTCATCCTTCTTAAGAAAGTCATTAAGGAGGTGGAAGCAATTTTAAGAGCCTTTTTCTGGACTGGACCTGTGATAACAGTTCTGAAGTTCTGAAGTTCTGTTGTACAGTTCTGTGATGGCTGCTCTATTTTGGTTGTTGCAATCCACCTCATGTATAGTCAGGGTATTTCAGGGTTATGTAATTGGTTATTGTAAGCTTTAGGTCATTTTGGCGCTGTTTTCCTTCCCTCTTCTAGATGGATTGGAAACAGTGATTATCATTCCTCCCTTGTAGCCTTTTGGCGTTGCCTATTTTCTTTTCTTTTCTTTCTTTTCTTTTTTCCTCCTGGGGTATGCCCCTTGTAGGCTGTAAATTCGGTTATCCTCTTTTTAATTTAAAGCTGGTTTATCCAAAAAAAAAAAGAAGATTTCGTGGATGAGTTAACACCTGAGAAGAAGATATTACTCTTGTTTGGACTAGGGGAAAGCCCAGATAAAGACTGGAACTCTTCCAAAGAGGACTTGATGTAAAGATTTGGTGGATGAGTTAACACCTGAGAAGAAGATATTACTCTTGTTTGGACTAGGGGAAAGCCTAGATAAAGACTGGAACTCTTCCAAAGAGGACTTGATGTGTGAGACAGAGCTTATATCCCCCTTGCAAAAGATCATAAGGTCATCTGCAAAACACAGATTAACCAGCTTGGTGGATCCACATTTCCAATGGAAATTGAAATCCGGCAGTAGGGTTTTCTCCTTGAGAATACAAGTAAGTACCTCCATGACTATAACGAATAGGTATGAGGAAAGGGGGTCACCCTGCCTTAAGCCCCTTTGACCAGGAATGTACCCAATGGACTCCCCATTGAAGCTTAGGGAGTAGTTGGCAGTGGTTACACATGCCTTTAACCACCTAATCATTTGGGGATGAAAGTTCATAGATGAAAGGACATCCCAAAGGAATTCCCACCTAACATTATCATAAGCCTTCATTATGTCAACTTTCATGGCACATCTAGGTGAGGGGGATTGCTTGTGGTACCCTTTCATCAATTCCTGTGTGAGGAAGATGTTATCTGCAATCCTCCTACCCTGCACAAAGCCGGATTGTGCTGGATCAATCAGGTGAGGAAGAGCAGATTTAATTCTATTAGCAAGAATCTTGGCAATACACTTGTATATGAGGTTGCAACATGAGATTGGCCTATAGTCCCCAACTTTTGAAGGGTTAGGAATTTTAGGCACAAGAGCAACCAACGTTGCATTGGCTTTCTTAAGTAGTTGGCCAGATCTGAAAAATGACTTGACTGCAGAGGTGACCTCGTGGCCAATCACAGGCCAGGCATTATGATAGAAGGTAGCATTGTACCCATCGGGACCAGGGGCTTTTTGTGGGTTAAGAGACCAAAAATTATCCTTAACTTCTTTGTCAGAAACTTCCATAACCATATCAAGTCTCTGGGATGCAGATAATTTCCTAGTTATGAGCTGCTGGACTCTAGAAGTTCCATCATAGCCGCTTTGATGAGGGGAACCAAGCAGCTTGGAGTAGTAATTGATGAAAGAATTTTTGACTAACTCAATATCCTGGGTGATTGTACCATCTTCCAAGACCAGGCTAGTAATCCTATTTCTATTCCTAGAATTACTAATGGATTTAAAGAAGAATGAGGTACATTGGTCACCCAGCTTCAGCCATTGAATTCTAGATTTTTGCCTTGCAAAGCTCTCCTCAGCTCTTGCAAAAGTAAGGCACTGTTTACACAATACCTTCTCAGAAGCCTGGTTGGCTGCATCACTAGGGTTTGAGCCCAGGGCATTCTGAATATCTTCTAGTTGTTGCTTGGAGGAAGCAACTCTAGATGATAAGTCATTGAATTCATTGGTATTCAACTGTTTAAGATCCTTTTGTAGGAACTTCAGCTTTTCACAGACACAAAACATGGGGTTACCAATGATTACTTTCTTCCAAACTTGCTGGACAATGTTAATAAAATTGGGGTGATCAGCCAGAAAGTTGAAGAATCTGAATGGCCTACATTTAGGGGGCAAGGTGGGGGCCAGTGAGACCAATGCTGGAGAGTGGTCTGAGGCTCCAGGGTTAAGGAAATGGGCATTGGACCAGCAGAGAGTTTTAATCCAACTCTCATTGACTAGGACTCTGTCCAATTTAGTGCTGATGTGGGAAGCCCCAACTTGCTTATTGGACCAAGTAAATTGGCAACCTGAGTATCTAAGATCAACGAGTTCAACAGATTGGAGGCATTCATTAAGATCATCCATCCAAGGGAGCCAGTGCTTATCCCCTCCCACTTTTTCAGATGGAGACCTAATAGCATTAAGGTCTCCAAGGACTACCCAAGGGGATGCTAGAGCCAAAGTTTGCAGATTAGACCAGAGTGTTTTTCGTTCAAGGTGGCAATTAACCCCATAAACAAAGGTGGCTGCAAAAGAGTATTTACCATCACTAGATTGCACATCACAGTGTACGAATTGGTTTGATTGAGAAAGAAGCTGGACCGAAAAAACAGAGGGGACCCAACAGACCAAAATTCTGCCCATAGGGGAGTGGACATGGTTGCTAATAAAACTCCAATGAGGCAGGACGAGGCTAACAAATCTAGTGATCTTGGGCTCTTTGAGTTTATGTTCAATGAGCCCAACAAGAGACAATTTATTATGGTGAATCCATTTCTTAACCTCCCTTTGTTTAAGAGGATCATTGAGACCTCT
Organism: Rhododendron griersonianum; assembly: GCA_018127125.1. NCBI lineage: Eukaryota > Viridiplantae > Streptophyta > Magnoliopsida > Ericales > Ericaceae > Rhododendron > Rhododendron griersonianum. The sequence continues at coordinate 36,473,241 of CM030788.1, read as the reverse complement.
CATATTCCAAAAACCAAAATGTAGTGGTGTGCTATCCATTAATTCAACAAAAACTACCACAATGAGCAACAACTAATGAGTGTAAGAGTGATGCACAAGTTGAGCATTATTTAGATAATTGTGGACAAAAATGAGGAGAGATAAGTTACTTCCTTTGTTTATGGGAGCCTTTGGAGTGACTCCTTTGTTTGCCTTTTTGACTAGCTTTGGAGGAACCTCCCATTAGTAGCTTGGCATCAGGTATGGCATGGTGCAACAAATCAGGAGGTTTCTCTTTTTCATCACCACTTGGCCCTTGGTCAAGAGAGCTGATGTTGCTATCAGACCAAGCTGCTTTTGCAGCTTTGTTTGCTGCTTTGTTGGACTGCTGAGAGGGAGTATTGACTGGTGAGTTGTTATTACTGATGGTAGGTGGAGTCATGACCCTTTGGGAATGGATCACAGAGCTTACAACACCCTCCAAAACTTCCAGCAGATCTGCTTCTGAGTCATCAGACTCCTTCTCAAGGACTGGTGGCAGAACAGGGCAGGGAGGATCTTGAGGGCCAAGGAGATCCTTTTGAGGAGACAGCTTCCCCAACTTCTGTTTACCATGACTCACAATCTTCCACTCCGAATCTTCTGCTACTGGCAAGCTAGGGGAAGGAGTAGCAATATGTTTAACACATTTGGATGTGGTATGCCCAAATACATGACAGTGAGAACACATGGGAGGGAGAACTTGGTATTCAATGGGTACTACCACTATCTCACCTTGTACAGTCACTATGACTTCATCAGGAAGTTCTTGTTCTGCACTAATTTCGATACAAACGCGTGCTTTAGTGGTCTTGGTATGCAAAAGCCCGGGTTGCTTGGATGTTCTTGCAGTTGCCTGATCCACATGCATAGGTCGACCTACTGTACTGGCAACCCTACTGAGACATTCTTGATTCCACAGCTCAAAGGGTAGGTCATGAAACTTCACCCAAGCAGGTATTTTAGAAGGTTGTTCTAAAAGAGGTTTCATCATTTTGTGCCAATCTTTAAGAACTAGATATTTTTGGGATAAAAGTAAGGGCCCCCTTCTAATACTTGCATCTTGGCTTGCTCATCTTTAAATTCAAATAAATAGAAACCTGAGACATCAGGTTTGACAGCCACAAATAATTCTTTCCATTGGTATCTAGCAGTGGAGACTAAGAGGGGATAAGCCATCTTCCCATCCAGGAAATGACCTACCAGATATCTAGACCACATCCCCACGTCAGTTAATTCCACATCTATTTCTACTACGGCTTCCTTGCCTTTCTGAAGGTCTGGGAAGTATTCAAGTTTCATGTCCAGAGATGGACTTTGGGATTGAAGAAGAGATGCCCAGTTTTTGAGTTTGGGCTTGTTTTGTCCATTATGGGGTTTGGGAAAGGGGTGATGAGATTGAGGAGGCCGGTTGAAATTGGATTGAGGAGGCCGAGAACTAGTGTCTTCTACAGCGTACCCTTGTACAAAAGGGGGACGTCTGGGTTTAGTGTCCTCAATCGGAAACCCCATATTAGGGTCACCCTGTACGTATGGAGTCCCTCGAGCATTAATCAATATCGTAGAGTTAGGGTTACAGTTCTGTACCTCTGATGGAGTACGTTGAAATTGGTAGGTGTTCCCATGGAGATGAGTCACCTGTGTAGCACTAGTGTTGGCATTTTGTATCTCAATACGCTGACTTACAGACTGATTCGTGTTGCCATGGAGGAGAGTAGCTCGTTCCTCGGCTTCTAGTTTCTTGCTTTCCTCAAGGAAAACCTGGTGAAGCTTCCGAGATGGGGAGCTTTTAGACGAATTGGGGCTTTGAACCTCAATTGGTGTAGTTCGTTGTTGATGATGAACATGTCGAGCACGCTCCTGAGCTTCCTTTGCCAAGCCTTCCTCGAATAATGTTTGCTGTTGATTTTTTGCAGATCCTAAACTAGGGCTGCCACTTTGAACCCCCGTAAGAGAAGAGAGATTAGGGTTTTCTGGTATTGATGGTCTGACCTGAGAGCTAGAGTCCGACATCAGTTCTTCAAGAGAGGGACTCGTACTCTTGAATTCAGTTGTAGGAGATGGACAAAGATCAAACGGTTTGTGGGTGGAATTGGGAGGAGAGTACCGAGTATTCTTCTGTTGTTGCCTACGAAGTTCATTAGGAAAACAAGGAAGACAATTTCGAGCTCTGACATGTGAGGCGATTAGGGCAACTTCTGACAAGGCCATGGAGAAACAGTGAGGCCATGGCTGACGGAACAATATCAATGGCGGAAGGTTTAGGGATCAAAGCTCTGGATTCAAATGAGCTCCGAAGGAAGCAAGTACCGCACATGGAAAGCCCTAAAAGTGGGATTCCGTTTGCTCTAAACCCTCTGGGAGCTAGCTTTTCAGGGGACTATGAGCCTCAATCCACCAGGACCAGATCGGATCATTCTTCAAAGGGATTAGGGGCGCACAGCCCTAAATCGTCCAAGAATACAAGTCCATCTCGGAAGTTGCAACAAGTCTTCTTCGAGGAGGGGTTGAGGGTACAAGCCGAAGCTGCAACGAAGAGCTCGGTTCCACCATCTTCTTCAAATGGGTCTGAGGAGCAAAACCCAAGTAGCCCTAAATTGGCGATTTCAACAACAACAATAGGGTTTGGGGCCCGTAGCCCCAAATCGGCAAAAACTCAGGGCCTCTCTCAGAAACCTGACAATCAGCCGAGTTCAGTGCTTAATCAGGGGTCTCCGAAGGAAGGCACGCACTCGGATTCTGAAGCTCGGATGCTAGAAATCGTAGGTAATTTGGAGGACGAACTCAACACCTCGGAAGATCCATTCATCCTAGATGTGCTCACAGCCAAGCTACTGAGCATACAACAGGAATGGAATAAATCTGGCAAACAAGCGGAGGAGCAAATCGCTCTACGCAACCAGAGTTCTAAAGCTATGCAGAAAAACCAACAAGCCATTTTCGAAGACGGTCTGATGAAGGAGGCTGAAGCTAAGGCACGAGTGATTCACCTCCACGGAAACACTTACCAGTTTCAACGTACTCCATCAGAGGTAAGGAAACTGAACCCTAACTCACAGCAGCTTCCATCAACCTCTGTCATTAAAACTGCAGAAATGCCTAAAGTTTCTTCAGTAAATGCACCTCAATCTAGGCCGTTGAATAATGGTAATCAATCAACACTTCGAAATTCTTCTATTTCTGGACAACATCCCCAATTCAAACCAAAACAAAAAAATGACCAGGCTAAGCCCAAAAACTGGGCTTCCCTGCTGCAGTCCCAAAGCCCCTCATTGGATATGAAGCTTGAGTTTTTTCCTGACTTACTGAGAGGGAAAGAAGCCCAGGTGGAGATCGATATTGAACTAACAGATGTAGGAATGTGGACCAAATACTTAGTGGGTCACTTCCTCGATGGGAACATGCCTTACCCCTTGGTAGCCTCCACTGCTAGATATCAGTGGAAGGAGTTGTTTGTGGCAGTCAAGCCGGATGTTGGAGGCTGCTATCTATTTGAATTTAGGGATGAACAGGCCAAACAACAAGTGTTGGATGGGGGTCCCTACTTCTTCTCTCAAAAATACTTGGTACTTAAAGACTGGCACCGTATGATGAAACCAGTTAAGGAACAACCTACTCATATTCCAGCATGGGTTAAACTTCACAATTTACCCCTAGAGCTATGGAATCAAGAGTGCTTGAGTAGGATAGCTAGTACCATTGGTAAGCCACTACATGTCGACCAAGCCACAGCCAAAACCTCAAGACAGCCAGGTCTTTTGCAAACAAAATCAACAAATGCTAGAATATGTATAGAGATCAGTGCTGAAAATGAACTTCCAGATGAAGTTAGAATAACTGTGGAGGGAGAATCAGTTGTGGTGTTTGTTGAATATCAAGTCTTACCTTCACTCTGCAAGGAGTGCCAAGTCTTTGGCCACTCAACTGACCATTGTTCCAAGAAACCACCTCCAATTACCAGCCAGCCACTTCAGGAATGGACAGTGGTAGGTAGTGGGAAACTGAGAGCTAACCCTCCTTACAAATTCTCAGGTTCTACATCAACTACCCTACCATCCACCACCAAGCTTGAGGGTAAACCTCAAGCAGAACTTGCTGATTCAGATGATGACTCAGAAGAAGAATTAGAAAAGGTTCTTGAGAGTATAGTGAGCAGCTCTCAAGAGAAGTTGAATCTGTCTCAGAGTACAGAAGCTAACCCTCCTATGATCCCAACAGTCAATTCTGCCTTTGCTATTGAGGAGGCTGCTCATAACCTTAAAGAACCTAATCCCCTGTCTCTGCAAGAGCTTACAGATCCTTCTAACCAAACTGAAACATTAGAAACAGTGGGGGCCAATAAGGAAGAAGCTGGAACCCCTAATCAGCAGACTACAAGCCCAAACTCTGCTATATTTATTACCAAATCAGCAGCAAAAAAAGCTGCCAAAATGGCTGCCAAACTCAAGGACAAAGAACCTCCAAATCTCATTCCAGATATCAAACTTACCGGAGGAGGTTCTGGTAAAGCATGACAGCAGAGGAAACAGAAGAACTTTGCAAAGAGCTCTTCTAACAAATCAGGGAAGTAACATTCTTTCCTACCTTTGTCTGATTAATACAGTATTTACCTTTAATTTTATGTTTTCAATTCTGTTTGTAACTGTCTAGTGTTTAATGGATTGTGAGTCTTCACATTTTGGGTTTTGGAACTTGAGGGGCCTTAATGACCCTCTCAAACAAAGGGAGGCAAAAAATTGGGTTGTTAAGAATAAACTATCCTTAATTGGTCTTATTGAGCATAAAATCAAAGAATCCAATGTAACTAGAGTAGTCAACACCATGCTCCCTCATTGGAATTTTGTTAGCAATCATCCCTGCTCTCCTATGGGGCGTATTTTGATTTGTTGGAACCCCCTATTGTTTAATGTACAAATTCAGTTTCAGTCCAATCAGCTTATCCATTGTAAGGTGCAATCTTGTAATGGCCAGTTTTCTTTTGATGCCTCCTTTATATATGGAGCTACTAGTTACTTGGAGAGGCAACAACTATGGGCTCAACTACAGCAGCTTTGTGTAGTTACCCCTTGGGTAGTGTTAGGTGACTTCAATGCATTGAGATCTCCCCTTGAAAAAGTAGGTGGGGACAGAAATTGGTTGCCGTGGATGGAGGAATTCAATTCTTGTATCCAGTCAACTGAATTACTTGATCTCAGGTATACTGGGTGCCAGTACACTTGGTCTAATAAACAACTGGGAGATGCTCATATAAGTTCCAAGATTGATAGGGTTCTAGTTAATGAGAGTTGGGTCAAAGATTTCTGCTGGTCCAATGCACATTTTCTCAGCCCTGGTGTGTCTGATCATTCCCCTGCAGTTGTATATTTGACAACTGCCTCACCTACAAAGAAAAGACCTTTTAGGTTCTTCAACTTTTTAGCTGAGCACCCTAAATTCCTTGACATTGTTCAGCAGGTGTGGAGGAAGATAATCATTGGAAATCCAATGTTCTGTGTTTGTCAAAAGCTTAAGCAATTGCAGGAGGATCTTAAAAAACTAAACACAAATGAGTTTAGTGATCTTTCTTCAAGAGTGGCCTCCTGTAAACAACAATTAGAAGTTATCCAAAGACAACTAGGCTCTGACCTTAGTGACCTTTCTAAACAAGCCATTGAAAAGGAACTGTGCAAGCAGTATCTAGTTTATGCCAGGGCAGAAGAAAATTTTGCCAAGCAAAAATCAAGAATTCAATGGCTAAAGTTGGGGGATCAATGTTCCTCCTTTTTTTTCAAGTCCATTACCAATTCAAGGAATAGGAACAGAATCTCTAGCTTGGTTCTAGAAGATGGGTCTGTTTCCCAAAACTTAGAGTTGATTAAGCACACCCCGATTTCAGTCCAACAGATGACCGCCTATCGAGGATCGCAGAGTCAAACAGTAAGCTGGCCCAAATGTCCAGCAACAAGACAAGATATAAATAATTGCATAGTGCAATGCAAACAATGCTACCATGCGCAAAATGAATAATGGTGAGAGAAATGGAACATCCCTCACTGCCCAACGGCTTGCCTGCTGCCTGCCAACGGGCTGCCTACTCCTGCCAGCTGCTTGGCCCAAGGCTAGCTCGGCTCCAGCCGGCTGGCTAGCCCTGCGGTAGTTGACCGGCGACAGCCTGGCCCCAATCTGGCCCACGGCTGTTGAGGCCCACGGCGGCTGTTTGATGGCCGACTGTGGGTTGGCCGGGGCCGGCGAAAAACAGTGGCTGTGCCTTGGGAGTTGATGGCCGGCTGTTGGAGTTGAAGTTGATGGCCGACGGGAGAAAGCCCGGCCACAACTTCCACCCGCTGCCTCCGACGGGAGTTGAAGGCCGGCCACAGTTTCAGTTCGGTGAAACCGGCGGCCATGGCGGTGGCTGAAAGGGATGTTGACCGACCCTCAGGCCAGATCTGATACATTTTGGTAAAATCGGCGGCCATGGCTGTATTGGACGACCGACGACCAGTGGCTCTGTATTGGACCGACCAACGACGACCAGTGGCTCTGTATTGGACCGACCGACGACCGGCGGCCATGGCTGTGCTTGTTGGGAATGACGACCGGCGGATCTGATGAGTACTAGCGCCGGGCCTAAGCCGGCCGATGGAGCTGAGAAGAAGATCGGAGAAGGCCGTGAGCCCACGGATCTGCTGCTGCCTTGGCCGGAAAACGGCCGGACCAGAGGAGGCCGGACCAGAGATGGTCGGCTTTAGTGTTGGGCGGTGGAGGAGAGCCTCTCTAGAAAGAGAGGTTCCCTTGCCCGGCGATGACCTTGCTGTTGCTGCTGCTGTTAACGGCGACTCCCCGCCGGAAAATGGTGGTGGCCGGACCTAAGGGAGCTTTCTCTCTCTAGGTTAGAGGACCTAGAGAGAGAAGCTCCCACGGCTGTTGCTGCTGTCGTTTGGCATAGGCTAGAATCTTTTTTTTGGGTAAATTAGCTTGAAATTAAAAGAGGTTAAGCGAATATACAGCCTACAAGGGGCATACCCCAGGTAAGACAAAGCAAAAAGAAAACGACAAAATTTAAAAAGCCAAGTGGCTACATGGGTTGCCCGTGTCCAAGCCCCGTCAAACAAACTATCCCAAGGAATAGAGGGTTCAACGGGAAACCTGGACACGGGCATGGTAATAGCAGAAAATCCACGACACAACCCGTCGGGATAGGGGTAAATTAGAGGCCCTCGAAGTCCTCGCAAGCACATAAATAAGTAAGTAAGTCAGCTACTGCTACCAGAAGCAACCAGTAATACTAAAAGTAAACAGTAGTAGACTGTATGATAGATAAATGCCCGAGCCACACTGCCCGGGATGGCAAAAATTTGTTGGCCAAGCCTGCGGTTGGCTGGCCTGGGCTGGCCGGCCTTGGCCTTGCCTGGCTGGCCTTGGCCTTGTCGCCTGCTACTGCTGCCCGCTGCATGGCCCGAAAAAACCACGGCTGTTGAAGTGGCCAGAGAGGGCCTTGACTGCCCGGGCTGGCGGCCCAGGCTGATGAGGATGCTGATGCTGACTGGGGCCGAAGGCCCAAGCTGCTGGCTGGACTGACCTTACCAGCCTGCCAGGCTGCTGTCTGTCTGGATTGCCCGGGCTGGCCTTGCCTGGATGGCCTGGCCTACCGGCTGGCTTGCGTGGCCTTGAAAGCACCGCTGCCCGGGCTGCTTAGACGCCATCTATGGCATTTCATTGGACCAGATCGAGCCGACTGGTACCCATTGCAGAGACCGGGCTGTAGAGCCCGGGGCCCGTCCAGTGATGGCCAGCTATGGCTAGCCGGAACTGTTCATCTTCTTCCTTGTGCAGCTGGTACTTTTGAGTTTGAGACCAACTCCATATAGATGACCCAACCGATCCAGAACCGACATGGTATTACTCCACCCGCCGTGACATCTTGACACATAACGGGAGGAAACTGATTTGTGGAGAGGTCAGAGCTCAGAGAAAGGACCCAAGCTCTGGAAGCACCTGCGCGAAGAACGAGTGTACAGGGGGTGCAGGGCTGTGCATCGATGAGGTTAGGGCCGGAGCCCGATTTGTACATGAGGAGCAGTCCTGCGACCAACAGATCTGGGTTGGATCGCTCCGTGGCCGGAAGCTGCCCACTAGTGATGGCCAGACCGTAGTAGGCCTGCCGCTGCTGTCGCCGGAGCTGGACACCACGGCGGATGTTGAGCCTCACGGCGAGGTCGTGGTTGGAGGCCGGACCAGATCTAGAACGAACCAGATCTAGACCGTACCTGTTGTAGTTTGCCCGAGTGTGAAGCCCCGGTCCAGCGTTGGTCGGACTGGACCAGGTGATGGCCGTCGACTGCCGGATGTGGAGGGCGATGGAGGAAGTGTTGACCACGGCCGGAGCTGTTGCACCGGAGCTGGAGCTGGTCGATTGAGGCCAGATCTTATCAATGGATGGCTGGACCAGTGGGTAGCCAGTTGGGGAACGGGCGATGGAGGAGAGCCCCTGTCGAGAGGGGGCTCCCTTGCCCTGCCGGATGTTGCTGCTGCAGCTGCCAGCCGGAGGTGGCAGCCGGTTGCCGGAGGGAGCTTTCTCTCTCTAGGATAGAGAGAGAAGCTCCCAGCTACTTTTTCAGCTCAGGTTCTATTTACTTCTGCATAGGCTAGAATCTCTAGCTTGGTTCTAGAAGATGGGTCTGTTTCCCAAAACTTAGAGTTGATTAAGCACACATTCATCAATTACTACACTAACTTGTTAGGTACCAAACATTTGACTGATTACTCTGGTTCCTCTAGGGTGCAACAGCTTATAACTAGGAAGCTCACCCCCTCCCAGAGCTTGCAAATGGTGATGGGGGTAACTGATAAAGAGATCAAAGACACCTTTTGGTCTCTTAATCCTCAAAAAGCACCTGGGCCAGATGGCTATAACGCTTCCTTCTTCCATAGGGCTTGGCCTGTCATAGGCCATGAAGTGACCTCAGCTGTCAAACTGTTTTTCAGGTCTGGTCAACTCTTGAAGAAGGCCAATGCTACCCTAGTTGCTTTGGTGCCTAAAGTCCCCAATCCCTCTAAGGTAGGAGACTACAGGCCCATCTCATGCTGTAATGTGATATATAAATGTATAGCTAAAATACTAGCCAATAAAATCAGACCTGTTCTGCCTTCCCTTATTGATCCTGCTCAATCTGGCTTTGTCCAGGGTAGGAGGATAGCTGATAACATATTCCTTACTCAGGAATTGATGAGAGGTTACCACAAACATTCCTCATCCCCTAGGTGTGCCATGAAAGTGGACATAATGAAGGCCTATGATAATGTCAGGTGGGAATTCCTTTGGGATGTCCTAGCTTCAATGAACTTCCACCCTAAGATGATCCAATGGTTGAAAGCTTGTGTGTCTACAGCTAATTACTCCTTGTGTTTTAATGGGGAAGCAATAGGGTACATTCCTGGGCAAAAAGGTTTAAGACAAGGTGATCCACTATCTTCCTACCTTTTTGTGATAGCTATGGAGGTGTTAACTTGCATTCTTAAGGAGAAATCCTTCCAACCTGATTTTAACTTCCACTGGAAATGTGGAGCTACCAAACTTGTCAATCTTTGCTTTGCAGATGATCTTATGATCTTTTGCAAAGGTGAAGTTGCCTCCATTAATCATATCCAGAATTCCTTAACTGAATTTGAAAAGTTGTCTGGGCTTTCACCAAGCCCTTCAAATAGCAACATCTATTTCTCTGTAGTTAGCCCACCTACCAAGGCATCCATATTAGGTATCCTAGGCTTCCAGGAGGGGTCTTTGCCTGTTAGGTACTTGGGGGTACCCCTACTGTCCACCAAACTAAAACACTCTGATTGTAAAGTAATGGTTGACAGAATTTTGGCCAAGACTAAATCATGGACACATAGGTACTTGTCCTATGCTGGGAGGATTCAATTAATAAAATCAATACTGTTCTCAATGCAAACCTATTGGTCATCTCTCTTCATTATCCCTAAGAAGGTAATTAAGGAGGTGGAATCTATCCTTAGAGCCTTCTTTTGGTCTGGCCCCGACCTTAAGAAAACGGGGGCAAAAGTCTCTTGGGAACATCTTTGTTCTCCTGTTAAGGAAGGAGGGTTAGGGTTTAAATCCATGGAGGTCTGGAACAAGGCAGCAGTCGCCAAACATATTTGGTTCCTTATCTCGGGAGGGGAGCAATCTATGTGGTGCCAATGGGTGAAGTCTTACCTACTTAAAGGTAAGAGCTTTTGGAGTGTTAAAACTCCAAGCAATCCCTCATGGGTATGGAGGAAAATTCTTAACATTAGACCACTCATCCAATCACATATTACGTATAAAATAGAGGATGGCCATTTGACCTCCTTGTGGTTTGATAACTGGCATCCCCAGGGGCCCTTATTGCCTAAATATGGGCCTAGAATTACCTTAGATTCTGGACTGCACAAGGATTCCACTGTGCAGTCTATCATCAGAGACAATCAGTGGGCCTTCCCACTGACCCAAACTCCTGATCTCAATGAAGTGAGATCAGAATTACAAGCTGTCCCCATCAATGCTTCCACTGGGGATAGATGCATATGGAATCTCAATGCATCTGGTAAGTTCACCATCTCATCCCTATGGGATCATTTAAGGATACATTTTCCTGCTATCACTTGGCATAAAGTGGTATGGTTCCCAGGGTACATCCCTAGATGTAGTGTGATCTCATGGATGACTATCCTTAATAGATTATCTACAGAAGACAGACTAGTCATGATTGGAATGAAAGCTGCTTCCATATGCAGCCTTTGTTTGGGAGTAGAGTCCCATGAGCACCTCTTTTTTGATTGCCCCATGGATACACAAATTAGGGGCATCTTATCCCCAAAGACCCCTCACATGACAGGATTGACATCCATGCAGCAGTGGGTGAGCAGGCTGTCCTCTGTCCAAGGCAAGGCTCTGGCCACTAGAATAGCTAAACTTGTCTTTACAACCTATGTGCACCAATTATGGATTGAGAGGAATCACAGGAAATTCCAGAATCTTAATTGCCCTCCTGGAGTGGCTGCTCACAAAATTTCAAATGAAGTAAGGTGGAGGTTGTTGTCATTGTCCAAGTTCAAGGGGCCTTCTCAATTATTATCTATGTGGAATATTCATGATTAACATTCTCAGTAATAAGTTAGAATGAAATTACCCATATACTCACATGATAACACATGCAGGTTAAATCTCAAGGGGTTTCCCCTTGATCTAACTTGGTTCAGAATTGTCCCTGAGGGCAGGATTCATAGCAGTTCAGCTGCCAAAGTTTTTTTTTTGGGTAAATCAGCTTGAAATTAAAAGAGGTTAAGCGAATATACAGCCTACAAGGGGCATACCCCAGGTAAGACAAAGCAAAAAGAAAACGAAAAAATATAAAGAGCCAAGTGGCTACATGGGTTACCCGTGTCCAAGCCCCGTCGTACAAACTATCCCAAAGAGTAGAGAGTTCAATGGGAAACCTGGACACGGGCATGGCAATAACAGAAAATCCACGACACAACCCGTCGGGATAGGGGTAAATTAGAGGCCCTCGAAGTCCTCGCAAGCACAGAAATAACTAAGTAAATCAGCTACTGCTACCAGAACACAGCAACTAATAATACAAAACAGCTAAAAAGCAAAGAGTAGCCCGAGCCTCCACTGCCCGGGCTGGCAAAAGAAATGGCTGGCCTAGCCTGTGGCTGGCTTGTCGTTGGCCCGGCTGGCCTCTGGCTTGCTGGCCTGGAGACTGCCCGAGCTGCTTGATGCTGCAATGGTGATTGCCCGCCCGAGCTAGCAGCTTGACCGGGCTGCTTGGCCCGAGCGGGGATGTGGTGTCCTGGCCGAAAGGCAACGGCTCTAAGCCCCTGCCCCTACCTGACCTGGCTGGCCCGGGCAGGCCTCTGGGGCGGCCAGGCCGTGACCTCCCACCAGTTGATAAGCTCCACAGCGGCTGAGGAGCACGAGTTGGAGAGATCTGGTCGGCTGGGACATAGCCGGAGAAGATGAACAGTTGCCGTTGGTTGCAGATCTGCACGGCTCGGATCCCAATGGTTGCAGAACTGCACGGCTGTAATCCCCGGACCGAAAGTGGCCGGTTGATGTTTGATGCTTGACTGGACCAGAGAAGGCCAGCTATGGACTGGCCGGCGCCTGTTGACCGGACCAGAGGTGGATGATAGATGACCGGACCCTATGGGTTGCCGATTGTAGTTGATATCAGATCTGGTAGGAGCAGATCCGAAATGGTTCCCGCCGGTTCACGTCGGGTTGAGGTTGGAGGCGAGGCCCACGGCTGTGGAGCTTCGAACCAGAGTGGAAGTTTGTCCGGACCAAAGCGGAGGCTATGGCTGCCGGGTGTGGAAGGGGGCGGTGGAGGAGAGGCCCTGTCGTGCGAGGGTCTCCCTTGCCCGATGAGACCTGCTGCTGCCGCCGTCGGAGTGGATGGCCGGCGTGGTGGGGCCAGGCTTGGCTGGGCCGAAGTGGAAGAGCCAGGAGGGAGCTTTCTCTCTCTAGGCTAGAGAGAGAAGCTCCCAGGCTTTGACCAGATCTGCCTGCAAGGGAGAGCCTTAAATAAAAAGGTGTTTCAGCTGCCAAAGTTCAATTAGTCAAAGGGAATCAGCAAAGGCTTTCCATTCAGGGCATTACACAAGAAATCAGAGAACTCAGAAATTTACTGTTATTACTTCTATGTAGCTGGTATATATCTTAATCTTTTGTAAGGAGCAAGGTGTCAGTACATGAGGTGTGAGGTTGTAATAGTCATGTAATTGCATGCACTCTAGTGCACAGACTGATTGTGATAGCTCTGTAATTGTCTGTTTTGGACTTGCATGTGCTGCTGTGGCTAGTGCACAGAGAGTAGCTATCTTTCTGCTCTATAAGCCTAACCAATAGGGGCTGTCATTGGGATCTCCCTTCGCGGAGGGGGACGTCCTCTGCATTTTTGGCATTTCTGCATCAGTTGTCATATTCTGCACCAGTTCTGCATCTGGACTGATGGCAGCAGTTACCATTCAGTTAGTCTAGAAATGGTTCATGGACACATTGGGGACACTTCATAAACACATTGCCTTGAACCTGTTTTGGCTGTTCTGTTTTCAGTTATGTTCTGAGCTGTAGCAGGTTTTGTTTTCAGTTATGCCTAACCATCGGGGGCTGTCAATGGGATCTCCCTTCACAGAGGGGGACGTCCTCTGTATAGTTTTGTATATGTTTTCAGTATTGTATAGTATTGCTCAAGTATCATCACAAGGGGGCTTCCTGTCTGCTTGTGCTATGTGAGAGCTAGCAGAATTTGAACCTACTGTGTGTCCAGAATGTGGAAGCTGATAGATTGGAAGTGATGGATTGAAGAGCTGCATTGTTCCAAGTTCAGCCATCAAGTTCTGTCTTCAGTGTAATCAAGTTCTGTTTTGTTCTGATATGCCTGGAGCTGAGGCCTGTCCACCATAGTTCTGTCTGCTACTAAAGCTGCAGAATTGAATCAAGTCAAGTTCTGAAGTTAAGAAGTCAAGTCAAGTTCAAGTTCTGAAGTTCGAATGGTGCCACTCAAATGTGTTTTCAGTGTAATCATCTGTTTTCAGTGTAATCTTTTGTATAGACATGTTCAGTTCAGTTGAACAAGCAGTTGGTATGCTGTAATGTTCTATCAGTTCTGAAGCAACTTAGTGATAGCAGCAGCAGGTATGAGCAGCAATGCTGTGTTTCCTTTCCCTCTTCTAGATGGATTGGAAACATAGCTTCTCATCAATACCTTGTAGCCATTTGGCGTTATCAATTTTCTTTATCTTTTTTGTTTTCTTCTTCTTTCCTCCTGGGGTATGCCCCTTGTAGGCTGTATATCCGGTTACCCTTTTTTCTATTTCATGCTATTTTACCCAAAAAAAAAAGTTCATTAGAATCTAGGGCTTTGGATCCTAGCCTTTCTGCAAACGAGATTGTACCATCCGCCATGGTGATCGGCTCAAGAATCGCCCAATTCGCCCAAATCGCCCATTTAACCTGCTCTCTCCTTGAAAACCCGTATGGGTGCTTTGGTATATTTTGGTCGTCAGCATTCATGTTGGTGTGGCTCACTACAAATACCAGGACAAGAGCTAGCAACAGCTATGGAACTCCTATTTACTACTAGTATTCAGGTAGTTAACTTACTCCTTGTTGTCTGTTGAGGTGAAATACAGATTGTGAGTGTCTTACTATATTGTGTTTTGACCTATTGAGTTGTGTGCTAGAGACCCAACATTTCTTGAGAGAGGAGATAATAATTAGTGGGGGAGTCATGTGAGGTTCAGTGGAGGGAGGAGGTTTGTTCACTGCTATCTATTACTCCGAGCAACCAACCAACAATTTTGTCATTTTATAGTACTAGCTAGTATCCCATGTTCTGCATTTCTCATTGGCTGCATTCATTTGGCAGCTAGCATCCCTTTTGTTTGTCATATCCTGGCTTGTGTGATGGCTTGTCTGTCCAATTTTACTGTTCTGCTACTGTTCTGTTATGGCTAGTTCAGTAGTTGAACAATTTGTTCTGCTACTGTGTGTGATGCCCTAAGCATGTTGCCATGAAGCTACATTTATATGTTGCCCTAAGCATGTTGCCATGCCCTTCTGCTGCTGCTGTTGTTTTTTTTTTTGGGTAATTTAGCTTGAAATTAAAAAAGGTTAAGCGAATGTACAGCCTACAAGGGGCATACCCCAGGAGGAAAAGAAAAGGAAAACAAATAAGAGTGAAAAAAGTGCGGTAAACCATGCACAACCCTCATGGAGAGTGAGATAGAGTAAATACATAACAAAATGTTATGCGTACTGTAATACGTGAAATGTGAAATTGAACAACTACCTGGCACAACCCGCCAGGCTAGGAAATAAAATAAATACGGTAGATAGTCATGGTCAACAGTGACCACATGATAACCAGCGCTGAGGAGAGATCCTCCTCCTCCAAGGCTGGGATAAGAAGACCAAGAACCGAGAAGCCCATCACCCCGAAGCTAGCATAATACCCACTCAAAAGAAGTCAACTACTACAGAGGGACTCGGACCGAGAGAGGTTCGAACCGGAGATGTCGGCATCCGACAAGGCTACCCTGCTAAGCACCCTGCACACCACGCCCATTCCATCCAGACTACTACATCCTCGCCCAAATCCCCTAGGCTCGCTAACGACTATAAGCGGAACAGGAAGAGGGACCACCAAAAGTAGCCACTCAAACCACAAGTGGACCAAGCTGCTCTTTTCGATCAGTGCAAACCACTAAATCTAATCAGAAACAGACTACGAAGCTACCCTTTTCACTCAGTGAGAATCCACCAATCTAGTCAATGACAGCTCCGGCAACTACCTTGCTCAATCAGACTCATCCATAATCTAATCATCGGCACCCACAGCTGCTGCTACTGCGAGACTGCCCCTTAACTAGGAGAATCCAATCTAATCAATAATAGCCACGACCACAAGAATACTACGCAAAACCTCAGAGCTAAAAGCACTGGCTCAAAGGATATAGAGGGCTCGACGAAGAGCCCGACCCCCGATTTCAGTCCAACAGATGACCGCCTATCGGGGGTTACAAAACTAACAGTGAACTGGCCCAAAAGTCCAGCAACAAGATAAATGCAAAAACAGTACATAGCATGACTGAATAGTAAATTGCCCCACTGCCCGAGCCACCCAGCCGGCTTACCTGCCCGGGCTGGCCTGGCATCGGGCGGCTGCTGCCTGCTGCTTGGCCCGGGCTAGCTGTGGATAGCCTTCCCAGCGGCTGGACGTAGGGTTGACTCGAATCGCCCGGGCAGAAGCTGCTGCCTAGCCTCTGCCCGAGCAAAACAATCTGTGGCAGCCACTGCTGCCCCTCGCCCGAGCCACTCACGAATGGCCTGCCCGGGTTGGCTTGCTGGCTAGTTGCCCGGGCAGAATGCCCGGGCTGGCTGGAAGGAAGCTGGTGGGGAGCTAGGCTGGCCTCGCCAGGCTAGCTGTGGCTAGCCGCCCCACTACGGCTGGCGATGATGGCCGACGGCTGTTGAGCCACGGCGGATGAAAGCCGACGGGTGACTTGACAGATCTGGTCGTAGAGGCCTTGACTGCCCGGGCTACGATGGTCCAGACCAGGGTCTTCCCGAGCAAAGTGGCTGTGAAGTCCACGGCGGCTGCAAAGTGGATGCCTGGCTGAATAAAGCCATCGCCGGTGACGGGTTGACTTGGGATTGATAGCCCACCGGAGGCGGGGTTGGGGCTGGAGATGATGCTTGACGGCTATTGATAGCCCACCGGAAGAAAATTGCCCGGGCCAGCTGAAGACACGGCGGCTATTGGAAGACACGGCGACTATTGGGTCCACGGTGGGGATGGAAGACACGGCTGCTGAGCCACGGTGGTCCGGATGGAAGACCGGACCAGAGCCTGCCTGAGATGGCCTGACCACGACCTGGTATGACTGGACCGACCTTGACTGGCGGCGTGAAGGTGAGCCACACGGCGGCTGTTGAGTCCCGCGGTGGGGTCCCGGCGGCCGGCTGGTGGACCGACGGCTGTTGAAGACCCTCAGCCGTGAGGCTGAAGACCAACTGGTGGTGGTTGAGCTCGTCGGTAGGTTGAGCTCCTCGGTTTGGTTTCAGATCTGCCCGGAGCAGATCCCAAATGGTACCCGCCGGTTCACGGCGGGGATGAGGTTGGAGACGAAGCCCACGGCTGTGGAGCTCCGGACCATAGTGAAGTTTGACCGGACCAGATGAAGGCCGGCCAGGTGGTGTGACCGCACCAGATCTGTCCGGAGCGGAGGGCGGTGGAGGAGAGCGGTGGGTTGCCGGTTGTGGAGGGCGGTGGAGGAGAGCCTCTCTAAGAAGAGAGTATCCCTTGCCCGGATGGTGGCTGCTGCCCGGTGGCTGGCCTTGTGGTGGCTGCAGGGGGCTTTCTCTCTCTAGGTTAGAGAGAGAAGCTCCCCCATCAGAATACCCCTGCTGCTGCTGTTGTTTGTCTAGAATTCTGAAGGTGTTAAGGTTCAGATATCCCCAAGTCAGCTAAGGTTCAGAGTCTAACTGATGTTCTGAACCTTAGCTGTTGTTCTGTTGTTCTATGCTCTGAACCTTACCTGTTGCAGTAGTTTTGGAAATAGAGTTACATGGGAAAGGTCCCAAGATACACTATTTTGAAATTCAGTAGTTTTGCTATCTGTCATTGCTACTATTCTGCTGTTATCTGTCAGTAGTTTTACATGTTACTGCGGCTGCTGCACTGTTTTGCACAGCAGCACCTTGTTGCTTCTAGTGGTAGTTTTGGTTATTTTACATGTCCTTGTTGCTTGCCTAACCAATAGGGGCTGTCATTGGGATCTCCCTTCGCAGAGGGGGAATTCCTCTGCAATGTGTTACCTGCTTTCTGCACTCACAGATTGTAAATGAGAAAGAATGGGTAACAATTGTACTGTTTTGTGATGCTATATTTACTTCTAGTCCTATGTAGCCTTTTGGCGTAGGCTTTCTCATATGTTTTTTCTCTTCTTTTCTTTTTTCTTTTCCTCCTGGGGTATGCCCCTTGTAGGCTGTATATTCGGTTAGCCCCTTTTAATTTCAAGCTGTTTTACCCAAAAAAAATTGTACTGTTTTGTAATTGTTTAAGAACAGTTGTACTGTTATGTTCGTATTTCTCTGTTGCCTATGTGGAGCTTTGTCCTACCCATTGGGGGCTGTCCATGGGGAACTTAATTGGAGCAGTGGAAGGAATTGTTGTATTTCTTTTGTAAATCAGGATGGCTGCTGCTGCTACTAACACTTATGGATGGCTGCTGCTGCTGCATGTTCTGAGCCTCACGAAGCTGCTGTGGCAGCTGCCTCCTCCACATCAGCTTGCTAGATGTGCTACTACCAGCTTTGGACATGTTGTGCCAGGATATAGTTAGTTTTTTTTGGGTAAATCAGCTTGAAATTAAAAGAGGTTAACCGAATGTACAGCCTACAAGGGGCATACCCCATGAGGAAAAGAAAACAAAACAAGAAGATTGAGAAAAATGCGTTAACCATGCACAACCCGCATGGAGAGTAGGATATTGTAGATAAAATAACAAAAGTGTCGTAAGTGTAGAAATCATACCCCCGTAGTACTATCCATTTAAGTTGAAGGATAGTACTACGGGGTATGATATGAAGTGGTACGAGTATAAATTACATGATATGAACTGAAATTGAACTACCACCTGGCACAACCCGCCAGGCTAGGAAGTAAAGTACATAGTCACGGCCAGAGATGACCACATGGTAACCAACACTGAGGAGAACGGCAGCAAAGCAACACGGCTTCAAAGCAAGCTGAACGGCTACTACAGAGGAACATGGCACTAAGAGAGGCTCAAACCAGAGATGATGGCATCCGACAAGGCTACCCTGCCAAGCACCCTGCACACCACGCCCAATCCTTCCGGCCTACTACTCCCTCATCCAAACCTAAGGCTCGCCCGAACCACCTGAAGTCAACCAACTACCAACTACCACCTCCACCAAAGTTGGGATAAGCAAACCAAGAACCCACTACATCCAACAGACCCAGAGATCATGCAAAGTACCCACTCAAAGAGATCAGCTACTACAGAGGGACAAGGAACCGAGAAGAGGCTCAAACCGGAGATGTCTGCATCCGACAGGGCTACCTTGCTAAGTACCCTGCTCACCACGCCCATTCCATCCAGACTACTACTCCCTCAACCTAATCCCCTAGGCTCGCTAACGACTAACAGCGGGACAGAAAGATGAACCACACAAAGTGGCCACACGAACCGAAGGAGAGCCAAGCTGCATCTTTCGATCAGCGCCAAACCGCCAACCTAGTCAAAAAACAACCTGCAAAGATGTCCCTTTCAATCAGTGAACGACCACCAATCTAATCATGGACAGCCCCGGCAGCTACCTCGCTCAACCAGAATCCACACCAATCTAATCAGTGGCAGCCGCAAGGCAACCCCTTTCAATCAACACAAACTCTAATCTAATCAATGATAGCTACACCCAACCATACTACGCACAACTTCCGGGCTAAGAAGCAAAGTATCAAGGAATATAACGCGGCTCGACAAAGAGCCCAAACACTCGATCTCAGTCCAACAGGTGACTGCCCGTCGAGGTTCTCAGAAAATCACATTAAACTGGCCCTAATGTCCAGCAACAACAGATGAACCCAAACTCAGTCCAAACAGTGAATGCCCATTGGGTTGCTCAAAATGGAACAACTAATTAGTTCACAGGTTTGCAAAACCACACCCAATTAGTGTTCTAATACGATTCAGTCCAATACCTCCTAATCACTGATTAGAGGGCCGTGATTTACCTCTGACTAGCACACCATCTATTTCCGACAAGCAACTGACCTCCGCCGTGCTGCGATGGGAATAATGACTGCTAAGCTGAACTTCGGAACTAGGATAAGAGTTCCGGTGACTCCATATGCCGTGAAATGACCCACGAACTGGGATTGGTCCGATTACAGCCTCGCCGCCGGTAAACCAGATCGAGGCTGCCAATTATGAATACCTCCGTCGGGCTTTGATTGAAGTAGCCCGAGCTATGACTTTGAGTTACTCAATATGGATCGAAGATCCCCATCTCTGAGGCCGCTGCCGGAGCTGGGAGAAATCTGACCCGTGATTGAAATCAAAGATAACCTGAAATCCCACATGAGACCTCCGATTTTATTTCTTCATCGTGACCCCCAACTGCAGACCCCGCTATTGAAAGGTCCAGCTCTGGAAGAGACGCCCATACCGCCGAACGAAGTTGAACTCTCTAATAGAGGTTGCCCGACGCCGTAAGTCGCCCCACTCCAGTGATTGTGTTCTTGCCTTGAACCGGTTGTTGATATAACCGACCCTTCTCCTTTTCAACAACCCAGATGGGAAGTCTGGTTATGGGTAAATGAACCCCTTGGAAGATCATATACCAGCGCCACTTAGTGGATCTCTCTGTGAATTTGTGGAACCCAAACAATGTTTGGGGATCTTGAAAAAAAAACGGTAGAAAAAAATCGGTAGAAACCAGATTTTTTTGGACTGAATATCCCTTGGAGGAATGCTTATGAGAGGCCGGCTGTGAATCCCATAACCTGATAAGAATTCAAGTGGCCGGCTGGGCTGGAATTTGGGCGGTGGAGGAGAGCTTCCCTAGAGAGAGAAGCTCCCTTGCCCTTTTTTAGTTGGTCGGGGTTTTGGAACTTAGGATATAGTTAGTTTCTTGTTATTTCATTTCGTTTCATTTTGCTTCATTCATACCATACCCCGTTGTGCTATCCTTCCTTACAGATGGATAGTGCAATGGGGTATGATATCATATCACATTGCACGCTTGTTGCATTCCGTACTTTATCCTACTCTCCATGCGGGTTGTGCATGGGTTATCGCACTTTTTTTCATTCTTCTTTTTTCTTTTTCTTTCCTCCTGGGGTATGCCCCTTGTAGGCTGTACATTCGATTAACCTCTTTTAATTTCAAGCTAAATTACCCAAAAAAAAAAGTTGCACAACAATTGAGCCCAAATTGGGCAATGTGCCTAGTAACTAAACTGGGCAAGAGAGACTACTCAACCCCAGAATTGGGCAAAAATAACACCTGATTTTTTTTAAAACACCAATCTATGGCTTTTACCCTAATCGGTTACCCACCGAAAAATCTAGCTAAAACAAGGATTAATGAGATAAATCCAAAAGATTAACCCAATCTCAGTCCAAACAGATGACTGCCCATTCGAGTTTCTCAATATGGAAGTGATGATACCTGTCGATGGAAGGTCTGGCGAGAACCGAGCCCGGATTACCCCACAATGAACGACACCAGTCCCGTTTGAACAGTGACAACCACTGTTGTAGCTAGGGCCGGCCCGAATAGAACACCACCATGGCCGGCAAGCAACCCGAGGTTGCTGTCGCTAGAAAGAAAGCTGACCCTGTACGGCCAGATATTCCTACCAAATACTCACTACTGTACCACCGGAGAAACGCCGAGGGTTGTGAACTACTTTCTGTAAGGTCCACCAGATCTAAACAAGACACCACCATTTCTGACAAGCAGCTGCCCTCCACCGTGCACTGGAATGGCTGCTAGGCTATGTCGGAGCTGAGATAGGGTCGTCGGTGTTTTTGTTTGCCATGAAAAGGACCCACGAGCTAGGAGCTCTGGGTCTTCTTCGTGAAGATGAGATGGATCCCAGCAGCTCCGGGGTCATCTCTGTGACGACGACCGAATGTCCAGAGGTGGGTTTGGCCGCCCTCCGATGGACTCTCGAGCTCTCTAATCTGTTATGGAAATCGGTCCACGGGGTGGACTGAGGAAGAAAATAGATTCAGGTGTGAATCCATAAGAACCACCAGCCAAATTGATGGGATTTGCTTCAAAAATCTGATTTGGTAAAGTGTTTTGTTCCTTTTTGGTATATGAGTATAATGAATCGAAATTTCCCTTAATGGTGTTCTCCCTGCCATTACACTCATAGTTATGCACGATTTATCATAATTGTTTTTATCAAATTAAAATATATTACAGATAAAAAACTCTTTATGAGTGGTTCGAAGCCTATCCATGCACTTCGAAATTTGTTTAAGTATTTTTGATGATAAACAAAATATAATAAAAGAACATAATCAATCATTTGTTACTCTCTAATACTGCTTCTAAGTGTTTTAAGTCTCTTGATATTCCTGGCCGTTTTTTTGGGTAAAATAGCTTGAAATAAAAAAAGAGGATAACCGGATGTACAGCCTACAAGGGGCATACCCCAGGAGGAAAGAAAGAGAAAATCAAAGGTAGAAAAGATTGTCCTAAGCCAAGCGGCTACAATGACTAAGTAATGAGATCCACATGTTTCAATGCCATCTTAGAGATGGGAGAAAAACACATGCCAAAAGATGAGGTTACAGAACTAAATGAAGTGTTCCTCTTACAACACTTCTGAGATAAACTATACTACTGCTTGTTCAGTTCAGAGCAGGACTCAAACTACTGAACTGAACATGTCTATACTCTGCTGCCGTGCCTGAACTGATTACAACATTACAACTGAACTGATTACCACATTACAAGCTTCAGAGTTTGCCAACTGAACTGAACTGATTACCACATTTTTGGTCACTATGGTTAACTGGCTTCGGCCTTGTGCATGACTTGGGTCCTGGGACACAACATCACAGAACAGCCAGCAAGGCTAGCTGGGTAGCTGGGACTTGTTGTGCAAACTACCAGCAAGTCTAGCTGGGGGTGCCATTCAGCTTCAGAACTGATGCAGGTGAGCCAGGAGCAGTCCAGCTTCAGCAGTCAATACTGAAAGCAAATACAAAACAATACAGAACAATACAGAACAGAGGACGTCCCCCTCTGTGAAGGGAGATCCCATTGATAGCCCCCGATGGTTAGGCATAACTGAAAACAGGACTGAAGCAGAATTGAAGCAGAACATTCCTAGATGACTACATTCAGAACTGATGCAAAACACTACAGTACATTACATTACAGACCATAACAGAACTGTTGCAGAACTGATTACATCTACAAAACAGCAGAACACAGAACTGATCTTAAATTAGAACTGCACCATGCCCAGCTAGGTGTTGGGCCTGCCCAGTGCTTCAGCAGGGCTGGACAGCAGTCCAATTCCTTCTTTTGGATACACCTGACAACAGATTTCAGTTCTGATGGCAGATGCAATACTACAAATGGTTACAAGCTTATGTTCTCATGCTGAAACAGGACAGTTCTGATTCTGAACCTGCTACAACAATCAGAATCTGGGCAGAAATTACAACAGTCAAACCATTTGCAGAGGAATTCCCCCTCTGCGAAGGGAGATCCCAACGACATCCCCAGTTGGTTAGGCAAAACTAAAGCTAAATCTACCTGGAAATGAGCTGACAGGAGTCAAAGGCAGCAGTCAGAAAATGGCATGATCAATTCAGTATATGGCATGATCAACTCAGGAATTGTTCATGCCATTTTCTGAGGCATGATAAACTCAGAAACTCAGAAATCAGGTATAGAGATAGTCAAATGTTCTTAAGGTGCAACAGAAAATGCACCATAACCATGCTAGTCAGTCACACAACAGCTAGGACAGATTTGCCTACTTGCTATTCCACTCAGATACAGCAGAATTTGAATCCATGTAGCACCAATAAAGATTGATGTAACTACCTGAATAATAGAAGTAAATATAACCTGACTGCACTTGTCTTGTACTGTGACTGTGGGATCATAGATTTGCCTACTTGCTCTCCCCTGCTTCTGCTTCTGTTTCTGTGACCATCGATCTCATTAAGATCAAGGAGGAGCATGATCCCCCTTGACCAATGACCTGCAAATGTAACAGTATGTTAGTATCATAAAACCAATGGAAGACTCATAATATGTTAGTGCTTGAAGTACATCACTAAGCAATGTTCCATTGGATTTTTAGTTGTCTAGAAAGAGGACCACTAGGTAGGTTAGCCAAGGACAAAAGCCTAGACCTTACATCATTGAAGATTTTATGAGCAATTACAATGGGGGAGCAGGAAGAGTTCTGGAACTTTCTGTGGTTCCTTTCCATCCAAATATGATGAACATATATAGTGAAAGCCAACTTTGCAGTCTGTTTCTTATTAGATTTGGTGGTTGCACTGATTGAAAAGAGCAGATTGGTCCACTTGAGGTTCGAGTGGCTACTTTTGGTGGCCTCTCTTTCTGTTCCGCTTTGAGTCGTTAGCGAGCCTAGGGGATTTGGGCGAGGATGTAGTAGTCAGGGTGGAATGGGCGTGGTGTGCAGGGTACTTAGCAGGGTAGCCTTGTCGGATGCCGTCATCCCCTGGTCGAGCCTCTCTCAGCCCGAGTTCCTCTGTAGTAGTTGACTTCTGTTGAGCGGGTATTATGCTTGCTTTGGGGTGATGAATGTCTCGGGTCTTGGTTTTCTTAGCCCAGCCTAGGAGGAGGAGGATCTCTCCTCAGCGCTGGTTTTCATGTGGTCCACGTTGACCATGACTATCTACTTCATTTACTTTATTTCCTAGCCTGGCGGGTTGTGCCAGGAATAGTTCAATTTCATTTCAGTACATTTCACGGTTATGTCACTTTATTTTACTCTCCATGCGGGTTGTGCATGGTTACCGTACTTTTATCATTCTTGTTTTTTTCCTTTCTTTTCCTCCTGGGGTATGCCCCTTGTAGGCTGTACATTCGATTAACCTTTTTTAATTTCAAGCTAAATTACCCAAAAAAAGAAAGCCAACTTTGCAATAGTGTTGGCCAAAGACTTACCTCTCAAACTAGAGAGGCAATCCACCCAAGTCTGCCAGTTGTGATGTCCTTGCATGTGGGGGACTTTGGGAGACAGGATACTTCTGACTTGGGCAGCCATAGGGCACTCAAAAAATAAATGGGCATGGTTTTCCATGTCAGGGCACAATATGCATTGGGAGGTGGATTGGAGCCCAAACAGGACAAGCCTATCCTCAATGTTTAATCTTTGAAGAAGGGCCATCCAAGTAATTAGACTACACTTCGGTATGTGGCCTGGAAACCATACAACCTTATGCCATATAACAATGGGAAAGTGAGTTCTAAGGTTGTCCCATAGGGATGAGATGGAGAACTCCCCTGACTTAGTTAGAGCCCAAATGCATGTATCCTTGGTAGCTCTATTGATAGTAATTGTATGCAAATCAGTTCTTATTTCATTAAGTTCAAGGGTTTGGGTGACAGGGAAGGCCCACTGGTTGTTATGGATTATATGTTGAACAGTGGCATCCCTAACTATTCCAGAATCATAGATAATTCTAGGACCAAATCTTGGGAGTAGTGGTCCTAGGGGATGCCAATTGTCATACCATAGAGAAGTAGACATACCATCTCCCAACTTGTACAGAATGTGTGGCTGAACAAGGGGTCTCAAGGATAGGATTTTCCTCCACACCCAGGAAGGTTCACTTGGGACCTTAAAACTCCAAAAGTTCCTACCTCTGAGTAAGTAGGACTTGACCCATTGACACCACATGGATTGTTCCCCGCCAGACACAAGGAACCAAATGTGCTTCGCCACTGCAGATTTGTTCCAAGTCTCTAAAGACTTGAAACCAAGACCACCTTCTTGGACAGGGGAGCAGAGATGTTCCCAGGAGACTTTAGCTCCAGAAGTTTTGAGATCAGGTCCAGTCCAGAAGAAAGCTCTCAATATGGCTTCCACTTCCTTAATGACTCTTTTTGGAAGGATAAAGAGAGAAGACCAATAGGTCTGCATGGAGAATAGAATGGACTTAATCAATTGAAGTCTCCCAGCATAGGAGAGGTATCTGTTAGTCCAGGACTTTGTTTTTGCAATGATTCTATCCACCAAACTCTTGCAATCAGTATGTTTCAGTTTGGTGGACAGTAGGGGAACACCTAGATATCTAACTGGAAGGGTACCCTCCTGAAAACCAAGAACATGCAATATTGATGCTTTGGTGGAGGAGCTAACACCTGAGAAGAAAATACTGCTTTTGTTTGGACTAGGGGAGAGGCCGGATAAGGATTCAAACTCTTCCAATGATGACTGGATATGGTTTACAGAACTTAACTCACCCTTGCAAAATATCATGAGGTCATCTGCAAAACATAGGTTAACCAAATTGGTTGACCCGCATTTCCAATGGAAATTAAAATCAGGCAGTAGGGTTTTCTCCTTGAGAATGCATGTGAGGACTTCCATGGCAATAACAAATAAGTATGATGAAAGGGGGTCTCCTTGCCTCAATCCCCTTTGACCAGGGATGTACCCAATGGCTTCACCATTGAAGCTTAGGGAGTAATTGGCTGTGGTTACACAAGCCTTTAACCACCTGATCATCTGAGGGTGGAAGTTCATTGAAGCAAGGACATCCCAGAGGAAGTCCCACCTAACATTGTCATAGGCTTTCATTATATCTACTTTCATGGCACACCTAGGAGAGGAGGAGTGTTTGTGGTATCCCCTCATCAACTCCTGTGTAAGGAAGATGTTATCCGCAATCCTTCTGCCCTGAACAAACCCAGACTGTGCTGGATCAATCAAGTGAGGGAGGGCTGATTTTATTCTATTTGCTAGAATCTTGGCAATACACTTGTAAATGAGGTTGCAACATGATATTGGCCTATAATCCCCGACCTTTGAAGGATTGGGAACCTTAGGCACAAGAGCAACCAGTGTTGCATTGGCTTTCTTTAGCAGTTGGCTAGATCTAAAGAAATTCTTGACAGCAGAGGTGACCTCATGACCAATCACGGGCCAAGCCTTATGAAAGAAGGTAGCATTATATCCATCAGGTCCGGGGGCTTTCTGAGGGTTAAGAGACCAGAAAATGTCCTTAACTTCTTTGTCAGTAACTCCCACTACCATATCTAGCCTCTGAGACTCTGACAGTTTCCTAGTGATGAGCTGCTGGACCCTAGATGATCCAGCATAGTTGCTTTGGTGAGGGGAACCAAGCAACTTGGTGTAGTAATGGATAAAAGATCCTTTGATCAGCTCAATATCCTGTGTGGTTTTACCATCTTCCAATACCAAACTAGTAATCCTAGATCTATTCCTGGAATTACTAATTGGCAATACACTTGTAAATGAGGTTGCAACATGATATTGGCCTATAATCCCCGACCTTTGAAGGATTGGGAACCTTAGGCACAAGAGCAACCAGTGTTGCATTGGCTTTCTTTAGCAGTTGGCTAGATCTAAAGAAATTCTTGACAGCAGAGGTGACCTCATGACCAATCACGGGCCAAGCCTTATGAAAGAAGGTAGCATTATATCCATCAGGTCCGGGGGCTTTCTGAGGGTTAAGAGACCAGAAAATGTCCTTAACTTCTTTGTCAGTAACTCCCACTACCATATCTAGCCTCTGAGACTCTGACAGTTTCCTAGTGATGAGCTGCTGGACCTTAGATGATCCAGCATAGTTGCTTTGGTGAGGGGAACCAAGCAACTTGGTGTAGTAATGGATAAAAGATCCTTTGATCAGCTCAATATCCTGTGTGCTTTTACCATCTTCCAATACCAAACTAGTAATCCTAGATCTATTCCTGGAATTACTAATTGATTTGAAGAAAAAGGAAGTACATGAAGGGCAAGGGAGCTTCTCTCTCTAGAGAAGCTCTCCTCCACCGCCCAAATCCATATCCGGCCATCTTTGGTCCGGACCAACTATCACAATCCCAAGCTGTTCATAGCTTCACCCCAAGCTGTTCATTACCGCCAAGTGGACTGATTTCTTCAAGATAGAAGTTCATAAGAGAAAGGGGTCTCAAACCCACTTTTCCTCTGCCGATCTTCATCTCTTCCAAGGAGAATCGGTCCAACACCATCTCTCCAACTTCTGATTTCCGAGCATCAACGCTGAGTCGGAGATGACCATCTTCCACAGTCGTGGTTCCACTTCAACTTCACAGTTATGCATCTTCTCAGAGATGACCCAGAGTGTTTGGCTCGTGGGTATTATTCACGGCAAAGGAATCACCGGCGTTCAAAGCTGGGTTCCCTTCCTCCGGTGTTCAGAATTGCTTGGTGTTGTACTGTAGACCTGGTGTATCTCCAGTCCACCCGTGGACCGAATTCCACACCAGGTGAGAGTCAATCTACGCTTTGGTTCATCTGGTGTTTGGAAAATCACCATTTGTTTGATTCATCACGTTTTGGGCGAGGATGTCCAATTCCATCTCATCATACAGCCCATGGATCTGGGGATGCGCGTTAGAGACAGGGTGCTGCCGTCAGGCTTGTTCTTGTTCATCTGCTACAACCTAGTTCCCTTTCGTTATGTGTCGCTGGTGTCACGGCGGGAGGGGTAATCCCGGTGTCGGTTCTAGCGTTGCGTATGGGTTTCTGTTTCAAGCTCGTAGCAGTGCTCTCAATCTGGGTTTGGGACCAGACCTCCGTCTATGGCTGTCATATAATTAGTTTTGTTCGCCGACCATGAACTCCGGCGCCGGGTCGTGGAACCGCTGACGGCAATGGATTCAGGCAACAAGGCTGCTATCAGGTTTTGGTCCACGGTTTAACGCGTGGTTTGTGTGGTTTTGCGTTGTGATTAAGGGCTTTCCACCCCATTATCAGTTCCTAGATTAACATGGATATTTTCAATGGCAACCATATGAGATCCTCCACTGGCTTGTTCAATAGCAGCCCTGCTTGCTAGCTTGCTCGGTTGTACTGCTCTTTGGTCATTACTGTGTTGTTATTTTCTAGTTTAATCAGTGTGGGTGTGCACTTGCCATTATCTTGTATGTTTTCTGTAGATGTATTGTGAGGACTTCGAGGGCCTCTAATTGTACCTTCTACCGACGGTTGGTGTCGGGTATTTACTGCTATTGCCACGCCCGTGTCCAGGTTCCCCGTTGAACTTTCTATTCCTTGGGATAGTTTGTTCGGCGGGGGCAAGGACACGGGCAACCCATGTAGCCACTTGGCGCTCTTTATATTTTTGCTTTGTCTTACCTGGGGTATGCCCCTTGTAGGCTGTACATTCGGTTAACCTCTTTTATATTTCAAGCTAACCGCCCTAGGGCATTACCCAAAAAAAAAAAAAGGAAGTACATTGATCTCCCAGTTTCAACCATTGAACTCTTGATTTTTGTCTGGCAAAGCTCTCCTCAGCTCTGGCAAGGATAAGTGACTGTTTGCATAATACCTTTTCAGCAACTTGATTTGCTGTGTCACTAGGATCTGAGGCTAGGGCATTTTGAATATCATCCAGCTGTTGTCTGGTAGAGGCAACTCTAGATGATAGATCACTGAATTCTTTGATATTCAACTGTTTGAGATCCTTTTGTAGGATCTTCAACTTTTCACAGACACAATACATGGGATTACCTATGATCACCCTCCTCCAGACACTTTGAACAATGTTCATAAAGTTAGGATGGTCTGCCAGAAAATTAAAGAATCTAAATGGTCTAGATTTAGGAGGGGTGATGGGGGCCAATGCCACTATTGCAGGGGAATGGTCTGATACTCCAGGGTTTAGGAAATGGGCACTAGACCAACATAGAGTTTTGATCCAATTCTCATTGACTAGGACTCTGTCCAACTTGGTGCTAATGTGGGATATACCAACTTGTTTATTAGACCAAGTGAATTGGTTTCCAGAGTATTTAAGGTCAACTAGCTCTACAGATTGGAGGCAATTATTAATATCATCCATCCAAGGAAGCCAGTGTTTATCCCCACCCACTTTCTCAGATGGTGATCTGATGGCATTGAAGTCACCAAGAACTACCCAAGGGGATGCAAGAGCAGTTGTTTGCAGGTCACACCAAAGTGTCTGTCTTTCAAGATGGCAATTATCCCCATATACAAATGTAGCTGCAAATGAGTAATTGCCATCACAAGATTGTACATTGCAATGTATGAATTGGTTTGATTGGGAAACAAGTTGGACATTAAAGTAGGAGGGGTTCCAGCACACCAAAATTCTGCCCAAGGGGGAATGGGCATAGTTACTTATAAAACTCCAATGAGGTAAGATAATACTAATAATTCTAGAGACCTTTGGTTCTTTTACTTTATGTTCCATTATCCCCACAAGGGACAACTTATTGTTCTGTACCCATTTCTTAACCTCTTGTTGCTTGAGAGGGTCATTTAGACCTCTAGCATTCCAAATTCCAAAATGCAATGAATTGCTAATCATTAATACAAAAGAGTTAATATAACCACAATGAGCTGCAACTATCAAGATTAAGAGTGATGCAGAAGATGAGCTTATTTATATAATTGTGGACAAAAAGAGAAGGGAAAGTTACTTCCTTTTCTTATGTGAGGAGCCTTTGGATTGACTCCTATTTCTGCCATTGTGATTAGGCTTCTTGGAACCTCCCAATAGCAGCTTGACATCAGGGATAGCATATTTGACATCAGGTGGTTTCCCCTGTTTCACATCATCAACTGGTTGCTGATCATCAGATCTGGTGCTAGTACCAGACCTTGCTACCATTGAATCCTTGATAGCTGCCTCATTGGATACCACTGAGCTTACCACACTTTCTAGTACTTCCAGAAGTTCAACATCAGGGTCATCAGAATCTTCAGTATCTTCAGTATGCTCCCCTAACTTGGATTGGACAATAGGTGAGGCTTCTGACAGGACATGAGGTAGAGGGGTTTGGTGGGGGTGAATATTCTTGACTAGTGAGGATTGTTCTACTGCTTTCTGTTTCCCACGTTTCACAGCCTGCCATACCAATTGACTGGGGGGGGGAGGGGGGTACAACAGCTTGCTTGCTACATTTGGATGTAGCATGACCAAAGACATGGCATTGTGAACACATAGGAGGTAGGACTTGGTATTCCACAGGGATAACAACAGATTCCCCTTCCACTACTACTTGAACCTCATCAGGGAGGACTTGTTCAGCACTGACCTCAATTCAGATTCTTGCCTTTGTAGATTTAGTCTGTTGTAGACCTGGTTGTCTAGCAGTCTTTGCAGTGGCATGATCAACATGCAGGGGTCTTCCAATAGAACTAGCTATCCTACTCAAGCACTCTTGGTTCCACAGTTCCATTGGTAGATCATGCAATTTCACCCAAGCAGGTATTTTGGTAGGCTGTTCTCTAGCAGGCTTCATCATCCTATGCCAATCCTTTAGTACTAGATATTTTTGAGAGAAGAAATAGGGACCCCCTTCAAGGACTTGTATCTTGGACTGTTCATCTTTGAATTCAAACATGTAGAAGCCAGCCACATCAGGTTTTACAGCCACAAAATGCTCTTTCCATTGGCTCCTAGCAGTCGCAACTATGAGGGGATAGGCCATTTGTCCATCTAAGAAGTGGCCTACCAAATACTTGTTCCACATGCCTACATCGGTCAGTTCCAAATCTATTTCTACCAGCGCTTGTTTTCCTCTCTGGAGGTCTGGAAAATGATCCAGTTTCATGTCCAGAGATGGGCTTTGTGACTGGAGGAGGGCAGCCCAGTTTTTTGGCCTAGGCTTTGGCTGATGTTGACCTAGTTTAGGTCTGTAGTTGTATTGATGTTGGCCTAATTTGGCTGTCGTGGGTTTAATTTCTGTTTTAAAGTTTCTGAGATAAGGGTTGGGTTCATCCCCTTCCCCATATGGTTTCCCCCTTGCGTTAAACGGAAGCGTAGAAGTGGTTTTTAGGGCTATGTACCTGTTCTTGTAACTCAGCATTTCTCCATGACTGTTGAATGCTCTGCAATTTGGCTGTGACCACGTCTAGCACGAACGGGTCTTCCGATAAATTGAGCTCGTCCTCCAGTCGACTCACAATTTCAAGCATTCGAGCCTCGGACTCCGAACGCATACCTTGCTTCTCTTGTACCTCCGCCGGAGTGCGTTGAAACTGATAGGTGTTTCCATGGAGGTGGGTCACCTGTTGTTGTTGAAACCAATGTTCTGAATACCGTTTCGGACAGGGTACCGGTTTTCTTACTGGTACGGTACGTACCGGTACCGGTCAGGTACCGGGTACCGTTTCGGATTTACCGCAACTACAATATATATAATAATTATATATAATTATAACTCAAAAAAATTCTCATACTATGCTATTCATCATAAAATACATACATTAAGACTGCAAAATTCACATAATTGACTTAAATTCATTATTTTCCTTGTAAATCCAAGAAAAAAAGAAAAGAAAAACACTCTATCAATAGATTATCTATCGGGCAAAACCCACCTCCCCACTTACCTATTAAAATTAATGCCTTTAGCATTTTATTGCAATGTTCTAGTGTTTATGTTATTTTTGTAATTGATTGAAGTGTGGTGCAAGGTTCTGAATACCGTTTCGGATTTCCCGTCAAGTACAAGTATTTGCTAAAATTCTTACATATATGTATAGAATAAATGTCAAAAAGTAAAATATTATTCTAGTGTATTACTATTATTTTTTTGTTGATATTATTCTAGTGTATTACGTATTTAGATTGCAAAAAATAAAGAACATTTGTAATTGTAAACGTGATTCCAGCTGTTCCCAGTGAAAAGGCAAAACATAGCCTAAAAAATCAGGTGTGGCAGTCCCACCAAGAAAAGGACAAGTTTTATGGGTAAAGGACAATATACTAGCAATTCCTGGCACTTTATTTGTTGGACACACAAGTTGCACACACAGGATAAAAAAACCCTTCAATAGAGCTTATCATCTTCTTCCTTCCTCGATCGAGAAGAGTCAGAACTCAGAAGACCACACGAAAAGTAAATAAACAAAAATGCAGAGAAGATATCAACGGCGAGCACAATCGTCGGTACTGGAACACCTTCCGTCAGTCGTTGCTGCCGGCGTCGTCATTTTCAGAGGTAGCTGAACATTTTCAGATCTGATTTTTGTTTTTTTGGGCTGAGCAAAATACCGGACGAATTTTCCGGTAACGTATTCTCGGCCGGTATCGGCCGGTATTTCCGGTAAGGTCCGGTAAGGCCCGGTATTGGAGCCGGAACGATATTAGAGGGTTACAGTACCGTTTTTCTCTCAAACCGGTACGTACCGGCCGGTACGGAACGGTATTCATAACTCTGGTTGAAACCTCTGAGCAACTTTAGGGTTCGGATTGATTTGTGGTTTAGGGCTAATCGCCCCAGACCCTTCCGAAGATGATGATGGAATCGAGCCCTTTGCCGCGACTTCCGTTTCAACCTTCGGATCTTGTGACTGGTTCTCTCCGCCCTGGAGAAGAGGGGCTCGTTCCTCAGCTTCCAATCTCTTGCTTTCCTCAAGAAAAGCCTGCTGAAGCTTCCGAGAAGGGGAGGTTTTGGAGGATCTGGGACTATGAACCCCAAACCCGTTTGAAGGAGAGACGAGAACTGATTCTCGTTGTTGGTTAGCAGATCGTGCGCGCTCCTGGGCCTCCATTAGCAAACCTTCCTCGAATAGTGTTTGCTGTATCTGAGAGTTAGGGTTTGCTGGTCCGATGTCCAGAAATGGTGAAGTCTCGTTTGGTTTCGAGATGCGTGGAGCGACAGCTCCTTTGTTTTTCCTGCGAATTTCATTTGAGTCCAAGGTCTTGAGACCTAGACCATCCACGATGGAAACAGTGCCGTCTGCCATAACTCACTGAAGAGGGAGGAACACGGCCTTGTCAGAAATCGCCTTGTCAGAAATCGCCTTGTCAGAAGCCATTTTTGTTTTGATCCAAATTTTAGTGGCTGTTTGTCATGCTTTTGAACTGATCTGTCTTGGATCTGCACTGCTGTATCAGTTTTCTGCTACTGCATACTGTATCAGAACATTATTGGTTTGTTGTTGTTGTTTCAGAAGTTGTAATGTAGTTTGTTCTATTATTAGCCTAACCAATAGGGGCTGTCATTGGGATCTCCCTTCGCAGAGGGGGAAGTCCTCTGCATTTTGGCATTTTGGCATATTAACTGTGTGTGGCAGCTCAGTTTTTTGCAATTACACCTGCTGTCATGGCAGCTCAGTTTTTTGCTATTGCTAGCTACTGTCCCATGCTAGCTTCTGATGTTCTGAACCTTAGCTGTCCCATGATAATTACTGTTCTGAACCTGATGTTCCGAACCTGCTGTAATGAAGTTTGTTTTACGGTCAGAAGCTGTAATGTTCTGTATCAGTTCTGAATGTAGTCATGTTGGAATGTTGTCATCTTGGAATGTTGGAATGTTCAGTTGAAGAGTTTTAAGTCAAGGTGCAGCTGGAAGTTTTTTCAGTCAAGTCTATTGTAAGTCAAGGTGCATTGGCATGTTCAGTTGAAGATTTTTGAAGATTTTTGCATGTTCAGAAGATTTTTGCATGTTCAGTCTACTATGTGACTGATGGTTGCTGAGGTGGTTGCTGAGATCAGTTCAGTATGTAGTTGCATTTTCTACTATGTAATGCTTAAGAATCTACTTAGACGCGCTGTTTTCCCTCCCTCTTCTAGATGGATTGGAAACAACGCATTTCACTTACTCCATGTAGCCTCTTGGTGTAGCTAATTTTTCTTTCTCTATTCTTTTGTTTTCTTTTCCTCCTGGGGTATGCCCCTTGTAGGCTGTATATTCGTTTAACCTCTTTTTATTTCAAGCTTTTTCACCCAAAAAAAAATAATCAATCATTTGTTAACCTCTAATATTGCTTCGAAACGTTTTACGTCTCTTTTTTTTTTGGGTAACTTAGCTTGAAATTAAAAAGGTTAAGCGAATGTACAGCCTACAAGGGGCATACCCCAGGAGGAAAAGAAAAGGAAAACAAATAAGAGTGACGAAAGTGCGGTAAACCATGCACTAAATAGCAGCCGGGGTCCCTTGGGAGCTTCTCTCTCTAGGATGGAGAGAGAAAGCTCCCTCCAGCCACGCCGGCCTGGCCTCCTTCGGCTCCAACTCCAGCCGGCTGCCGGGCATCCCATCTCCGGCCAGCAATAGTAGCAACGTCAAGGGCAAGGGAGCCCCTCTCTCGACAAGGGCTCTCCTCCACCGCCCGTTCCATATCCGGCTACCCTTGGGTCCGGCCATCTAACACAATCCAACCGGAGTTCCTCCGGCCAAGTTCCAGCCCTGCTCTGGTCCGATCTGGCTCGGCCACCGCTAGAGCGGGCCTTCACAGGCGCGCAAGTTTCTCCAGGTACGGTTAGATCTAGTTCGGCCTCCATCTGGTCAGGCCAAGCTCTTCCCGTTACCTCACCGTGGGTGCAGCAGGCGCCGCCGTGGTGACCAACTCAGCGTGGCGACCACCCTCAACTGGCCTCCACGGCGCCAGTCATTGACTTCTCCGGTCAGATCTGGCCGTCAGACCTCAGTCCGGCCAGGTCTCCATCCAGCCGTGGCTCAACAGCCGTGGGTCAACACCCGTCGTGGGTCTCCACCCCAAGTCAGCCGTCGCCGGCGATGTTTCAGCCAGGTGGTTTCGAGTTCGAGCCACGGTGGCTCGCCGGTTTCGAGGTCGGCTGCCGGAGTCAGTCCGGCAGGCACAGATCATGGCCCGGCACGGGCCCTTACGTCATCGGGCAGTCCTTGCAGGTCAGGGCCAGTCAACCAGCCCAGGCCAGTCAACCCCAAGCAGCCAGCCAGTGCGCTCATCGTTATTCAATTTGCGATTTGCAATTATCTACTATTGTGCACTGGCTGTTATTGTTATCGTTTATGTTTTCAGTTGTATGAGTTGCGAGGACTTCGAGGGCCTCGGATTGTACCCTATACCGACGGGTTGTGTCGGGTATTTACTGCTTTTGCCACGCCCGTGTCTAAGTTCCCTGTTGTACGTTCCATTCCTTGGGATAGATTGTTCGACGGGGGCATGAACACGGGCAACCCATGTAGCCACTTGGCGCTCTTTATATTTTTTGCTTTGTCTTACCTGGGGTATGCCCCTTGTAGGCTGTACATTCGATTAACCTCTTTTATTTTCAAGCTAACCGCCCTAGGGCTTTACCAAAAAAAAAAAACCATGCACTACCCGCATGGAGAGTAGGATAAAGTAGATACATAACAAAATACTATGTGTACTGAAATACGTGAAATGTGAAATTGAACTAGTACCTGGCACAACCCGCCAGGCTAGGAAATAAAGTAAATAAAGTAGATAGTCATGGTCAACGGTGACCACATGATAACCGGCGCTGAGGAGAGATCCTCCTCCTCCAAGGCTGGGATAAGAAGACCAAGAACCTAGATGCCCACCACCCCGAAGCTAGAAAAATACCCACTCAACAGAAGTCAACTACTACAGAGGGACTCGGACCGAGAGAGGCTCGAACTGGAGATGTCGGCATCCGACAAGGCTACCTTGCTAAGCACCTTGCACACTGTAGAGACTCGCAAATTTGTTTTAATTTCAGAAATCGTTTATTTCGTCAATTAGTTGTATTGTTGGTAAAATCGCTCGTATGTTGTGGGGTGTACGGAGATACGTATCCGGGTGTGTATCGGACTCTCGTAGGATAGTAAAATGTTAGTTTTGATGTTGCAATGATGTTTGGAAGTGTTAGTACCAAGTCAGGTTCGTTTCGGTGTCCGTTGGAAAATTTTTTTTTTTCTGCCCTTCATGAACCGGTACAGCTTTTCCCCGTACCGGTACATGGTATCCAGAAGTTGTGATTTTTGACAGTTTGAAGGTTCATGAACCGGTACAGCTTTTACCCGTACCGGTACATGCTGCGTTTTCTGCAGATTTTCAGCACGCTTCTTGGACCACTATAAATAGACCTTTTATGTTATTTTCTCACTCCAAGGCCACGAACCAAGCCCTAAAATCACCCCTCTACCTTCTCTCTTCAATCTCTCACCCAAATTCTTGGATTTCTACATCAAACACCTCAAAATCTTCAAGATCTATGGGTTGTTCATCCTAATTTCATTCGGAATCAAGGTTATTGCGTTCAAAGAGGTAAGAACTTCATCATTTTCGGATTTCTCTCTCTCTCCTCTCAATCACTTGTTGAACCTCACTTATTTCTCTTGATCTTGGGAAATCTTGGACCTAGGTCTCGTATTGTAGCTTGGGAGGAGCTAGATCTTGGTGTTTCAAGCTTGGGTTACTTAGGGTTTTGCTCAAAACCCATTGTGGTAGGGATTTCTTACTCTCGTTATGCGTTAGTGTGATGTTTATGTACCTAGATCGTGCTTTATTTCGTGCTTGAGGTTGGGTTTTGTGCTTCTATCAAATCTGGAAATTTCTTCCCGTTTTTGGGTTTCAGCCCAACTTTGAACAGCCATAACTCCTTCATCCGATGCCCGTTTCACGCAAACTTTATATCGAATCGAAGGTCTGGAAGTTAGCTTTCGTTTGCCACCAAAATCACCTTTAAACTCTTTGTACACAGAAAGTTATGACCATTTGAGTAGAGGTGTGTCAGTCGGTCGATGTTTGCGGCTACTCCCTAGGTTATATTCGTTCCGTGTTATGACTTCCTATTTGATTAGACTATGTTTAAGTCACTCTTGAGTAGGGTTGCTTATGCCCTAATGGTTCGTTGTTCGATCTTGTCTCTGAGCACTCGTTAGTGTATAATATTAGTGTCGTTGGTTGGAGAATATATACCGTAAGGGTGGTTGGAGTACCGTGGGCTATAAGGGAGTAAGAGGTGAACGTTACGCGTAGACTTGAGTTTGTCTAGTGATCCTATGGGTAGTATTGTGACTCGTGTCCTCGTTCGATATGTTTTCTGTTAGGAACCAAGTGGGTGGTGTGTCGTAGAGTCTTTGCGGGTTCGATATGTGACGTAGGGCGTCGTGATTGACTTTGATGAATAACGTGGACTTAAAGTATTTATCAATGTATAATGGGGTGTACTTATGAGTTGGTATGCATGGTTAATGATGTAAGAACGATTGTGAGTGTGGAAAGTGATGTTTGTTTATATACGGATTGATAACGCTTTTTATGTTTACGTGAGTTGTGAATTCTGAATTGAGGGTCCTGCAACGCAAGGTGTGGAAATGCGGGGACTCTAGAGGGCCCGCAACGCAAGGTGTGGTAGTGCGGAAACCCAGGTTGAGAGAATTCAATGTGACGCAAGGGGTGGTAACACAGTTGAATGTCTCGCATGATGAAGAGAATTTTGATTGACCTTAGAGGTCTATATTGATGTTTGGATTGCATGATTGCTTGAGATTGTGGTTGCCGAGACAGAGAATGAAAGGTTGATTTTTATCAAAGAAAGCAATTTGAGTTTTGAAAAGAGGATTTTATTTTAAAATCCTCCGGTATCTTGAGCGAATCAACGGATCCGGTATTTGGGCACAAATCAACGGACTCCGGCATTCAAGCTCGAATCAACGGAGCTTGACCTGTGATGGTCTTGAGTTTTCCTTAAAATGTTTTGGAAATCTAAAAGGAAAGTTTTAAGTAATGAGGCACCATGGTGGATGGTATGAAAAGAGGAGATGGTTTGTGGAATTCATTTGAAACGTTGTTGGTTGAACTATAATTGTTGTTTGTTTGATTGATATGAGTCCTAATGCTTCTTCTAGTTGATGCATGGATGGTTAGGGTTATCTCTAAGATATACGGAAAGGTCTAAATTCGTCAGTTCTTTTTTTGTGATCCCTATTGTGTCTCATGTTCAATTGGGTGTCTCATTCGTGTCAGGTGTATATTTCATCTCATTTCCATATAACTTGAGTATAGATTTCTCTACTGGGCTAGTGTAGCTCAACCTATCATTTTCAGGTAAAGGTCAAGGAAGTTGGCATGACGTGCATCCCGTGCTTGCTGATCACGTGTCTCGGAGGTTCAAATGAGGAGTCAAGTTTGCATTTTTTTTAAGAAGTATTCGGAAAATTGATTAATGAAAATTGTAATATTGTTTTAGCATTTGTATAACTTGGGGTTTCGAACCAAGATTGTAACTCAAATTTAACTTTGAAAACTGGGAAAAGTATGTCATTTGGGTATTTCCGGTATTTTAGTGAAGGTTTTATTTATTAAAAATGTTTATAATTTATGTTAAAAATCGAGGGCGTGACACACACCACGCCCATTCCATCCAGACTACTACATCCTCGTCCAAATCCCATAGGCTCGCTAACGACTATAAGCGGAATAGGAAGAGGGACCACCAAAAGTAGCCACTCAAACCACAAGTGGACCAAGCTGCTCTTTTCGATCAGTGCAAACCACTAAATCTAATCAGAAACAAACTACGAAGCTACCCCTTTCAATTAGTGAGAATCCACCAATCTAGTCAATGACAGCTCCGGCAACTACCTTGCTCAATCAGACTCCATCCATAATCTAATCATCGGCACCCACAGCTGCTGCTACTGCGAGACTGCCCCTTAACTAGGAGAATCCAATCTAATCATTAATAGCCACGACCACTAGAATACTACGCAAATCCTCAGAGCTAAAACCGCAGGCTCAAGGGATATAGAGGGCTCGACGAAGAGCCCGACCCCCGATTTCAGTCGAACAGATGACCGCCTATCGGGGGTTGCAAAACTAACAGTGAACTGGCCCAAAGTCCAGCAACAATATAAATGCAAAAATAGTACATTGCATGACAGAATAGTAAATTTCCCCACTGCTCAAAAAACCTTCCCCACTGCCCGGGCCACCGCTGCCTGCTGCTTGGCCCGGGCTGGTTGCTTGCCCGGGTTAGCTGCGGATGGCTTTCCCAGCGGTTGGACGCAGGTGGACTCGTATCGCCTGGGCTGAAGCTGCTGCCTAGCCTCTGCCCGAGCAAACAGTCACTGGCACTGCTGCCCCCGGCCCGAGCCACTCATGGATGGCCTGCCCGGGCTGAAAACCGGCTGGGTGGCTGGGTATTGCCCGGGCTGTTTGCCCTGCTGGCTGGAAGGGAGCTGGGAGGATGCTAGGCTGGCCTCGCCAGGCTAGCTGTGGTTGGGCCCCCTGCCCGAGCTGGCTTTGGACCACTTGCCTGGGCTGGACTGACAGCGGTTGTGAGGTGGCTAACTGTGAGGCCAGACCAGTGGCCGCCCGCTGTGGCTAGCCATGGCTGGTAGATCTGAACGGCACCAAGGCTTGGAGTTGTGCCCCACGGCGACTAAGCCCCACGGCGGCGGGGTTGGGAATGGAGAGAACCCAGGTGTTGGCTGGATCTGAGATGTACCGAGCCAGAGGTGGCTGGATGCTGATAAGGGTCACCACGGCGGAGCCGGAGCTGGTCACCACGGCGACTGCAGCACCCTGGCTGTGATTGGCCAGTAATGGCCATTATACTTTCAGATCTGCCCGGTGCAGATCCCAATAAAGGTACCCGCCAGTTCACGGCGGGGTTGAGGTTGGATACCATGCCTACGGCTGTTGAGCCACGACGATTGGACCAGTGTGAAGTTGGACCGAACCTGATAGAGGCCGGCTAGAGTGAGGTCGACCGAACCAGATCTGGCCGGAGCGGCGGCCCGAGGGCTGTCGGCTGTGGAGGGCGGTGGAGGAGAGACGGCCCGAGGGCTGCCGGCGGTGGAGGAGAGACTCTCTAAGGAGAGAGGATCCCTTGCCCGGATGACTTCCTTGTTGGTGCTGCTGCGGCTGGCCGGAGGTGGCAGCCGGCTGGATTTTGACCGGGCCAAGGGAGCTTTCTCTCTCTAGGCTAGAGAGAGAAGCTCCCAGCCTTTTTTCTCAAAGACCATCCCTCATAAACAAACACGTTTTACGTCTCTTGATATTCCTGGCCTTAATTACTTTGACAAATGTAGTACCCTAATTACTGAAGGCAACTCAACCGCTTGGCTATAAACCTCCCTATTTATGACGTAATAGGTCTCAACCACCACTTGTCTTTACATCTTCGAAGCATGTATACTTGTCCATTAACGTCTCTTCAAATTTCTTTTCTCCTCTCACTTTCTTCCAAGTTTATCTAGAAATGGCTAGCAACTAGCAAAACTCTTTTCCTGTCGATCTAATGACTGAGTTTGCCAACAAGGTGGCAAACCTCATCGCTGAGTTCAGACAGGACAACAAAGTTGAACTCCAGGCCCTTCGAAGTGAGATCCAAGAGCTTTGTGCTTAACTGGTGGATGTAGAGACTGCTTCCCATCTCAATTTGGCCAGGACCTGGGATGAACTCATGGCCACTCTTTTGGCTCAAGAAGCCAAAAGTCCCCCAGAGGATGGGCCTTAGTAAAGGCTCATCTTTGGGACTGTGAGGATCGATACATGATCTTCATTTTGGTTTCTGGGCCAAGGTCTGGCCCTTTTGTCTTTTTTGTGAAGATTATTGTAGATCTTCATTCTCTCTTTTGTTCAGACCTACTTGGGTCTGTTTTTGTTCAAACCCACTTGTGTTTGTTTCTTTTTCTTTTGGTACATCCGTTAGGGTGTTTTGATGTAAATATAGTTCATGAATGAAATCCACCTTTTCCATGTCCTTTTTCTATACTGTTTGACAACCATAGAGATCATTCAAACAACTCATATAAATTAATGCATCTTGTAGTACTAGACTGTAAACTCTATGATCCCAATTATTTTGGTTCATACGCACTTATCCCTCAAATTGTTTGTAAGTGTCCACAAGAGAACTTCACCCTTCTAAGCTATTCCAAAGGTCTTTCAATCAAAGTTTAAATACTGGAAAGAACCCAAGAATTTTGAAATATATCCAAAGGGATTTTTTTTTTGGGGTAAAATAGCATGAATTAGAAAAAAGGGTAACCGGATATACAGCCTACAAGGGGCATACCCCAGGAGGAAAAGAAAAAAGAAACAAAAAGATAGAGAAAATTGATAACGCCAAATGGCTACAAGGCATTGATGTGAAACTATGTTTCCAATCCATCTAGTAAGAGGGAAAGGAAACACAGCCAATTGATAACAACAAAACTATGCCTAAGGCATCTAGAAGTGCATCTAAATGAATTGTTCCCTTCAGAACATGAATTACAGCAAGTCAAGTGCAGCTTGGATCCACAAAAGACAGTGTGAATAGGTTGAACAAAACAGGGCAGCAATAACAAGACTGCAACATCCTGACTAATGAAACTAGCTGGGGTATGTAGCATGAGCCAAAACTTGGCAGCTGGGCTGACCATCAGAAATGACAACAGGGCTTCCAAACTCCGAAGCTCCCAACCACTAATCAAACTTTTTTTTTTTGGGTAATGCCCTAGGGCGTTTAGCTTGAAAATAAAAGGGGTTAACCGAATATACAGCCTACAAGGGGCATACCCCAGGTAAGACAAAACAAAAAGGAAATGAAAATTATAAAGGCGCCAAGTGGCTACATGGGTTGCCCGTGTCCTTGCCCCCGCCGAACAAACTATCCCAAGGAATAGAAAGTTCAACGGGGAACCTGGACACGGCGTACAATCAGAGGCCCTCGAAGTCCTCGCAATACATACATTGGTTGTGTGCAGTAGCAGAAAACTATCAAGACCATGGTCTGACATACTACATCAGAATAAACAACAGCTACTACACTTAGCATTCAATACAGTAGCAGAAAATAGAGCAATAAGCTATAAACTGCATGACTGCCCGAGCAAAAAAATGCCCAAGCTGCTGGGCTGACCTAGCGAGGCTGCTAGGCTGTAGGATCGGCTCCTAGGCCGGGCTGATGAGGCTCGCAGGGCCAAAAATCCCTACTGACTGCCGTGGTGGTTGGTGTTTGCCCGGGCTGGCTGTTTTGCCCGGGCTGGATGAAAGGGTTATGGCCGCCCGAAGCTGGCTGACTGGCGAGCTGGCTGCTTGCCCGAGCTGGAACTGGGTAATTTGTAGGCTGGGCCTCTTGGCCATGTGATGACTGCCCGCCCGGGCTAGCCGCTTGGCCGAGTGGCTGCCTGCCCCGCCCGGACTAGCAGCTTGGCCCGCGCAGGGATGTGGTGACCTGGCTGAAAGCCAGCGACTGTGAAGCCTCCGCCTGGCCTGGCTGGCCCAGACGGCTTGAAGCGCCGCCTGCTCCACGGCGGCTGAGCCACTACTGTGAGCCACGGCGACGGGCTGACTTGGGATTGATAGCCCACCGGAGGCGGGGTTGGGGCTGGAGATGCTGGCCGACGGCTGGTGGGCCACGGGTGTTAGCCACGGCTGTTGAGCCACGGCTGGGGATCTGAACATTAGAACTCCTTGGTGAGTCAGCCCTACTGCTGTGCCACTGTTCGAACACATATTGAACAGCAGGGTCATCTTCTCCGGCGAGGACTGTTAGAGCAGAACCGAACCCATAGAATCTCGACCCATGAAGCTCAAAGCTACGGCCAGGCTGACCCTCTGTAGCCCCTTCGGTCCGGTGAGGATGAGAGGTGGATATTTGGCCGGACCACGAGAAGGACGGCTTGAGATTAGATCTGGACGGCGCGGATCCCAAAGGGTACCCCGTGCCTCCGCTGTAATACCCGGATATTTGGGCGGTGGAGGAGATCCTCTATAGCGATAGAGGTTCCCTTGCCCGAGGTCTGCTGCTGCTGCTACCGTCGATCGGAAGCCGGAGGGGTGCGGCTGGGCCAGGTGTGGCTGGGCCAGCGTGGGAGGCCGAAAATGGCTTTGGTTGGGCTGGAGGGAGGCGTTGGAGGAGAACTAACCCTAAGGAGGGACGTTCCCTTGCCATCCCCATGCCGGATCTGGGGTTAAACGGAGCTGGGATGGCCGGCGGTCGGAGGGTTAGGGCTGGATGGAGCTTTCTCTCTCTAGGTTAGAGAGAGAAGCTCCCCGTGAAGCACACTTAGTTCATTTTCTCCACTAATCAAACTTCATACAAACAGCAGCTACAACTTCATGAAGTGTACCCAATGGACTCCCCATTGAAGCTTAGGGAGTAGTTGGCAGTGGTTACACATGCCTTTAACCACCTAATCATTTGGGGATGAAAGTTCATAGATGAAAGGACATCCCAAAGGAATTCCCACCT
The DNA here is from genome assembly GCA_018127125.1 of Rhododendron griersonianum. Lineage (NCBI taxonomy): Eukaryota > Viridiplantae > Streptophyta > Magnoliopsida > Ericales > Ericaceae > Rhododendron > Rhododendron griersonianum. The sequence goes on along the minus strand of CM030788.1, from coordinate 36,430,027 downwards.
AACATTTTCATAGGCTTTCATTATGTCAACTTTCATGGCACATCTAGGTGAGGGGGATTGCTTGTGGTACCCTTTCATCAATTCCTGCGTGAGGAAGATGTTATCTGCAATCCTCCTACCCTGCACAAAGCCGGATTGTGCTGGATCAATCAGGTGAGGAAGAGCAGATTTAATTCTATTAGCAAGAATCTTGTCAATACACTTGTATATGAGGTTGCAACATGAGATTGGCCTATAGTCCCCAACTTTTGAAGGGTTAGGGATTTTAGGCACAAGAGCAACCAACGTTGCATTGGCTTTCTTAAGTAGTTGGCTAGATCTGAAAAATGCCTTGACTGCAGAGGTGACCTCATGGCCAATCACAGGCCATGCTTTATGAAAGAAGGTAGCATTGTACCCATCGGGACCAGGGGCTTTCTGTGGGTTAAGAGACCAAAAAATATCCTTAACTTCTTTGTCAGAAACTTCCATAACCATATCAAGTCTCTGGGATGCAGATAATTTCCTAGTTATGAGCTGCTGGACTCTAGAAGTTCCATCATAGCCGCTTTGATGAGGGGAACCAAGCAGCTTGGAGTAATAATTGATGAAAGAATTTTTGACTAACTCAATATCCTGGGTGATTGTACCATCTTCCAAGACCAGGCTAGTAATCCTATTTCTATTCCTAGAATTACTAATGGATTTAAAGAAGAATGAGGTACATTGGTCACCCAGCTTCAGCCATTGAATTCTAGATTTTTGTCTTGCAAAGCTCTCCTCAGCTCTTGCAAAAGTAAGGTACTGTTTACACAATACCTTCTCAGAAGCCTGATTGGCTGCATCACTAGGGTTTGAGCCTAGGGCATTCTGAATATCATCTAGTTGTTGCTTGGAGGAAGCAACTCTAGATGATAAGTCATTGAATTCATTGGTATTCAACTGTTTAAGATCCTTTTGTAGGATCTTCAACTTTTCACAGACACAAAACATGGGGTTACCAATGATTACTTTCCTCCAAACTTGCTGGACAATGTTAATAAAATTGGGGTGATCAGCCAGGAAGTTGAAGAATCTGAATGGCCTACATTTACGGGGCAAGGTGGGGGCCAGTGAGACCAATGCTGGAGAATGGTCTGAGGCTCCAGGGTTAAGGAAATGGGGATTGGACCAGCAGAGAGTTTTAATCCAACTCTCATTGACCAGGACTCTGTCCAATTTAGTGCTGATGTGGGAAGCCCCAACTTGCTTATTGGACCAGGTAAATTGGCAACCTGAGTATCTAAGATCAACAAGTTCAACAGATTGGAGGCATACATTAAGATCATCCATCCAAGGGAGCCAGTGCTTGTCTCCTCCCACTTTTTCAGATGGAGACCTAATAGCATTAAAGTCTCCAAGGACTACCCAAGGGGATGTTAGAGCCAAAGTTTGCAGATTAGACCAGAGTGTTTTTCGTTCCAGGTGGCAATTAACCCCATAAACAAAGGTGGCTGCAAAAGAGTATTTGCCATCACTAGATTGCACATCACAGTGTATGAATTGGTTTGATTGAGAAAGAAGCTGAACCGAAAAAACAGAGGGGTCCCAACAGACCAATATTCTGCCCATAAGGGAGTGGACATGGTTGCTAATAAAACTCCAATGAGGCAGGACGAGGCTAACAAATCTAGTGATCTTGGGCTATTTGAGTTTGTGTTCAATGAGCCCAACAAGAGACAATTTATTATGGTGAACCCATTTCTTAACCTCCCTTTGTTTAAGAGGATCATTGAGACCTCTCATATTCCAAAAACCAAAATGTAGTGGTATGCTATCCATTAATTCAACAAAACTACCACAATGAGCAACAACTAATGAGTGAAGTTGAGCATTATTTAGATAATTGTGGACAAAAATGAGGAGAGATAAGTTACTTCCTTTGTTTATGGGAGCCTTTGAAGTGACTCCTTTGTTTGCCTTTTTGACTAGCTTTGGAGGAACCTCCCATTAGTAGCTTGGTATCAGGTATGGCATGGTGCAACAAATCAGGAGGTTTCTCTTTTTCATCACCACTTGGCCTTTGGTCAAGAGAGCTGCTCCTGCTATTAGACCAAGCTGCTTTTGCAGCTTTGTTTGCTGCTTTGTTGGACTGCTGAGAGGGAGTAATGACTGGTGAGTTGTTATTGCTGATGGCAGGTGGAGTCATGACCCTTTGGGAGTGGATCACAGAGCTTACAACACCCTCCAAGACTTCCAGCAGATCTGCTTCTGAGTCATCAGACTCCTTCTCAAGGACTGGTGGCAGAACAGGGCAGGGAGGTTCTTGAGGGCCAAGGAGATCCTTTTGAGGAGACAGCTTCCCCAACTTTTTGGGTAAAATAGCTTGAAATAGAAAAAAAAAATAACCGGATATACAGCCTACAAGGGGCATACCCAGGAGGAAAAGAAAAGGACAAAAACCAACAAGAGTAAGAAAATTGACAACGCCAAATGGCTACATGGCTAAATGATGAGCGTTGTTTCCAATCCATCTATGAAGAGGGAAGGAAAACAATGCCTATTGAAAGCAACAAAATAGACTACGCCCATGTAAGGCACTAAATGTAAGACACATTACACTTGAAAGGCACTAAATGTAAGACACATTACACTTGAAAGGCACTAAATGTAAGACACATTACACTTGTGTAACAACCAACTCACACCTGCAACTGATAAGCCTTCAACAAAATAGGGCTATACAAAACTGCTGCAGCAGCAGAACATGAACCCATGGTTAGTAGCAGTTCTGATGCAGCAGAACTGATGCAGACTGCTGGCACTTCCTGAAGCTCCCTTAAAATTGATAAAAAATGCAGACACAGTCCCATAAAACAGTTCAGAACAGCAGCAGATCAGACAGCAGTCCACAGAGGATGCCCCTCAACCCTTCAGGAGCTGGACAAGTAAAAGCAGGACCTGCTCATTATGGAATGAGCTTCTCCCAAATGGCAGCAGCTCCGGACAGCAACTACAGAGCAAGAGTAGATGCATAATGATTCTTCAAATTGCTTTGAACACTCAGCTTGAACTCCACATGACTTGGAAAAGAGCAACAGAAACAACAGCTGATGCAACTTCTGACTTGGGGACACAACCATCAGCAGCAGATCAAAATAGCTAAACACAGTCACTAACTAGAACATATAAAATACTATACAGAGGACGTCCCCCTCTGAGAAGGAGATCCCATTAACAGCCCCCGATGGTTAGGCATAATCTACGTAAAGCTACCACAGTCAAAATAGCTAAACACAGTCCAAATGCAACAACTAGCTGGTACCACTATCAGTCTCAACCAAATAGGAAATCAGCTAGCTAGCAGAACATAACAGAAGCTACATAATAGGCCTAGAACAGAACTGCTGCTGTCACAGACAGAACAGCAACAGCAGCAACAGAACAGAATGCAGAACAGCAACTGCTGCTGAAATCACTAGAACAAAACATCAACAGCAGCAGCAGTCCATTAGAACAGAATGCAGATCAGCAGCAGCAGTCCAAATCAAACAGGAAATCAGCTGATGCTCAAATCACTAAAGCAAATAGTAACCAAAACAGGAGGTAACAAGACTTTGCAGTTACAACAGCAGGTATAACAAAAGAGGACTCAGAAGAAAACTGATAATGTAATCCTATGGAAATGTGTTCCTAACCACCAACTCCCTCGGAAGACTCACTCCTCCCTCTCAACTTTTTTTTTTTTGGGTAATGCCCTAGGGCGGTTAGCTTGAAATATAAAAGAGGTTAACCGAATGTACAGCCTACAAGGGGCATACCCCAGGTAAGACAAAGCAAAAATATAAAGAGCGCCAAGTGGCTACATGGGTTGCCCGTGTCCTTGCCCCCGCCGAACAAACTATCCCAAGGAATAGAAAGTTCAACGGGGAACCTGGACACGGGCGTGGCAATAGCAGTAAATACCCGACACCAACCGTCGGTATAAGGTACAATTAGAGGCCCTCGAAGTCCTCGCAATACATCTACAGAAAACATACAAGATAATGGCAAGTGCACACCCACACTGATTAAACTAGAAAATAACAACACAGTAATGACCAAAGAGTAGTACAACCGAGCAAGCTAGCAAGCAGGGCTGCTATTGAACAAGCCAGTGGAGGATCTCATATGGTTGCCATTGAAAATATCCATGTTAATCTAGGAACTGATAATGGGGTGGAAAGCCCTTAATCACAACACAAAACCACACAAACCACGCGTTAAACCGTGGACCAAAACCTGATAGCAGCCTTGTTGCCTGAATCCATTGCCGTCAGCGGTTCCACGACCCGGCGCCGGAGTTCATGGTCGGCGAACAAAACTAATTATATGACAGCCATAGACGGAGGTCTGGTCCCAAACCCAGATTGAGAGCACTGCTACGAGCTTGAAACAGGAAACCCATACGCAACGCTAGAACCGACACCGGGATTACCCCTCCCGCCGTGACACCAGCGACACATAACGAAAGGGAACTAGTTTGTAGCAGATGAACAAGAACAAGCCTGACGGCAGCACCCTGTCTCTAACGCGCATCCCCAGATCCATGGGCTGTATGATGAGATGGAATTGGACATCCTTGCCCAAAACGTGATGAATCAAACAAATGGTGATTTTCCAAACACCAGATGAACCAAAGCGTAGATTGACTCTCACCTGGTGTGGAATTCGGTCCACGGGTGGACTGGAGATACACCAGGTCTACAGTACAACACCAAGCAATTCTGAACACCGGAGGAAGGGAACCCAGCTTTGAACGCCGGTGATTCCTTTGCCGTGAATAATACCCACGAGCCAAACACTCTGGGTCATCTCTGAGAAGATGCATAACTGTGAAGTTGAAGTGGAACCACGACTGTGGAAGATGGTCATCTCCGACTCAGCGTTGATGCTCGGAAATCAGAAGTTGGAGAGATGGTGTTGGACCGATTCTCCTTGGAAGAGATGAAGATCGGCAGAGGAAAAGTGGGTTTGAGACCCCTTTCTCTTATGAACTTCTATCTTGAAGAAATCAGTCCACTTGGCGGTAATGAACAGCTTGGGGTGAAGCTATGAACAGCTTGGGATTGTGATAGTTGGTCCGGACCAAAGATGGCCGGATATGGATTTGGGCGGTGGAGGAGAGCTTCTCTAGAGAGAGAAGCTCCCTTGCCCTTCACCCTACCAGCATGTGTGAGGGTTATCCTTCTCAACTTTTTTCAGAAGCTAAGGGATACGGATCCACCCTACTCCCTCCACTAAGCCTCTCATAATGCCCCCACTAATTATTACCTCCACTCTCAAGGAAAGGATGAGGCTCTATCACACTCTCACAGGGAAACACCGATAGTAGTGATTGCTAACAACTAAACTCTCAACACAAATGAACCTTTAGTCTAGCAGAAAACCACCAGAGTATAAGATAACTACCTGTGTATGTAGGAGTAATAGCAGACATGTTGAAACCCTGCTTGTGCTTCTGAAGTCCTGCTCTCTCCATCGATCTGCAATTATGAAAATATGAGTGGGATCCAAATAGTTCAAATATTGAAGTTATGCATGAATGTTCCACATAGAAAGTAAATGAGTAGGTCCCTTGAGATCTAATGACAACAACCTACATCTAACTTCATTTGAAATTTTGTTAGCAACCACTTCAGGAGGGTTGGATTGGGCGTGGTGTGCAGGGTGCTTAGCAGGGCAGCCCTGTCGGATGCAGACATCGCCAGGACGAGCCTCTCTCAGTCTGAGTCCCTCTGTAGTAGTTGACTTCTGTTGAGTGGGTATTATGCTAGCTTTGGGGTGAAGGAAGACATGGCTCTTGGATTTCTTAGCCCAGCCTACGAGGAGGAAGTTCTCTCCTCAGCGCTGGTTATCATGTGGTCATCATTGACCATGACTATCTACCTTATTTACTTTATTTCCTAATCTGGCGGGTTGTGCCAGTACGTACTTCATTTTCACCTCATTTATTTCATGGTTCTATTCAGATCCATTTGTATTTCATATGTCACTTTATCTCACTCTCCATGCGGGTTGTGCATGGTTACCGTACTTTTTCAATCTTGTTTTTTTCCTTTTTCTTTTCCTCCTGGGGTATGCCCCTTGTAGGCTGTATATTCGCTTAACCTTTTTTAATTTCAAGCTAATTTACCCAAAAAACAAAAAAAACCACTTCAGGAGGGCAACTTAGATTTTGGAACTTTCTATAGTTCCTCTCAATCCACAGATGGTGCACATAGATTGTAAAGACAAGCTTTTTTTTTGGGTAAATCAGCTTGAAATAAAAAGGGGGGGGGGGGCTAACCGAATATACAGCCTACAAGGGGCATACCCCAGGAGGAAACAAAAGAAAACAAAAGATTGGAAAAATTGAAGACTGAGCCAAGTGGCTACATGGATTGGATTGTTGTGAACTAGATGGAGACAAAACAAACTACAAACATTTGTTTCCTACCCATCTACAAAAGGGGACCAGTTACAACATCCATTTGAACATTGTACCCTATAAGTGATGAAAATGAAACAAAACAGCTATCTGACTGAGCCTATCCAATGCTGACAGGGCCAATACCTTGTGTATCTTGTGTATCTTCTGAAGCAGCTAGCTGACTGAGCAGCTGGACTTGGGGGCTTGGGGACACAACAAGGACACGTGAAAGTTGTGTATTAGCTGTCCATCAGTGATGAAAATGAAACAAAACAAGACAGTCTGATGATACTTCATCTGATGCAGAACTGATTCAGAACTGATGCATTGTAGCTTGAACCTTGCATACTCTCCTCTCATACCTTGAACCTTACTTCTGAATTGTTGGACATTGCACTTTGCACATTGCACTCTTGTATTGTGACAGACTTGTGAGCTTCTGAAGCTCCCAAACACAGGTATCAGCAACCACAAAGAGATAGGAGCTGCTGCAGAGAAGCTGCAGCAGTTCTGAATACACCAGTTCTGAATACAATCAGCATCATGCACCCTTGTGAACTTGAACTTGAACAATACTATACCATACTGAAAACATATACAATCTCTCAACAGGTAATACGTTCCAGTCAGATGCTACACCCCATCTGGGCTTCGAACCAACTAACCCTAACCCCAAGAAGACGATTGATGGTTCCCCAGGCGAGGTTGGTGATGGACTTGTGATCTCAAGATCTGATCCTCCTAGGGTTGGGGATCACAGCCCTAAATCGTGCAAAAGCCCAGGTTCGGCTAGGAAGCTACAACAGGTTTTCTTGGAGGAAGGATTGAGGGTTGAAGCAGAAGCTGCTATGGGCACAGACCTGCCTCCGAATGGGCCTGGGGCGAACAACTCAGGTGCTCAAACCAACACTATTGCTACACAGAAAATGCAGCAGGCATTATTTGAGAAGGAACTGGAAAAAGAAGCAGAAGAGAGAGCTAGGGTCACGCATCTGCACGGAAACACTTACCAGTTCCAGCGTACCCCTGCACAGGTTCGGAAATCTAACCCTAATCCAAAGATATTGTTTAATTCTCGGGGAAATCCCTATGTAGAAGGAGATCCTAACCTAGGGTATCCTGTCGAGGATACTAAACCTAGATATCCTCCCTCAACTATAGTACAAGGAACTAAGTCAGGTGTTGTACCAAATCCAGTGTCTCATGCATCCACGAGTACTAACCCTGTTTCTCAGCCTAAAGCCATGAATCGTACATCTCAACCTAATAAGAATTGGGCCTCCCTATTTAGGTCTCAAGGGCCCTCAAGTAATATGAAATTAGATTTCTACCCAGAGTTAAAGAGGGGGAAGAATGCTGTTGTTGAACTTGATGTTACTCACTTGGATGAAAGTTGTTGGTCACATTGTTTTTTTTTTTTTTGGGTAATTTAGCTTGAAATTAAAAAAGGTTAATCGAATGTATAGCCTACAAGGGGCATACCCCAGGAGGAAAAGAAAGGAGAAAAAAAACACAAGAATGATAAAAGTACGGTAACCATGCACAACCCGCATGGAGAGTAAATAAAGTGACATAACCATGAAATGTACTGAAATGAAATTGAACTATTCCTGGCATAACCCGCCAGGCTAGGAAATAAAGTAAATGAAGTAGATAGTCATGGTCAACGTGGACCACATGAAAACCAGCGCTGAGGAGAGATCCTCCTCCTCCTAGGCTGGGCTAAGAAAACCAAGACCCGAGACATCCATCACCCCAAAGCAAGCATAATACCCGCTCAACAGAAGTCAACTACTACAGAGGAACTCGGGCTGAGAGAGGCTCGACCAGGGGATTACGGCATCCGACAAGGCTACCCTGCTAAGTACCCTGCACACCACGCCCATTCCACCCTGACTACTACATCCTCGCCCAAATCCCCTAGGCTCGCTAACGACTCAAAGCGAAACAGAAAGAGAGGCCACCAAAAGTAGCCACTCGAAAAACACTGATGGTGCATATCTAATTTAAACGTGAAGTGAATGGGCAAGGGAGTTTCTCTCTCTAGAGAAACTCTCCTCCACCGCCCTTACTACTGCCGGCCACCTGGTCCGGCCATCTTTTCGGTCACGGGTTGGCATCAAACCCAGTACTCAGGTCTGGCTATCTATCCATCCAAGGGGAATCATCAACAGTCGTGGAACATCAAACCCACCAAACCGTATCCCATCCGTTCCATCTCTCGGATCTTCTGATCTGAGAGAGTCGGAACAAGGCAAGCCCACCGCCGGTGAGTACGGGAAGGCAGCAACTCGCCGGAAATGGTGGTATCCCATCGTTTCTTCTGGTGGCTCTACAGTGGCGGCACAAGAGTTCCTCTTGGGCTCCGCGCCGTCCAGATCTGAAATCAAGCCGGCTCTACCAGCCATCAACAGTCAGCCAACATCAGCCGGCCATCTCTGGTCTGGCCAACAACCAACGCCGTGGAGCTTAACAGCCGTCGGCCATCATCAACATCAATGGATGCTGGAGTCAGTCCCGGTCGCCGGGTCACATCTCCGGCCAGATCCGGTCCTAAGATGCAGTACACAGTGGAGGACGGTGGATTGGAGTCGGAGCTATCGTGGCTCGGCGGTCAACTCCGACCGGAGTGAGCCATCTCAGGCCACCCCCTGTCCAGGCCAGCCCTGGCCGCTAGGGCAGGTCAATCAGAGGCAGCGGAGGGGACTTGCTCGGGCAGAGGAGGGGGGCTTGCTCGGGCAATACTCAAGCAGTTACCCGATCAGCAGCCTGGGCCTTCAGCCCGGGCCATCAGCCAGCCGGCCTTGGGCAGTAGCAGCCTGGGCACAGCCAGCTAGCCCAGCCCCGGTTGCCCGGCTAGGCCGGAAATCATCGTATCCATTGCGCCTTCGTTATTCAATTTGCGCTTTGCACTTATTTATTCATTGTCAATTTGTTGCTGGACTTTCGGGCCAGTTTACTGTTAGTCTCTGCGATCCCGATAGGCGGTCATCTGTTGGACTGAAATCGGGGTCGGGCTCTTGGTCGAGCCTTTACATGCCTAGATCCTGTTCTTGTTAGCTCTGAGGTTGGGTGTAGTATTCTTGTGGACGCGGCTATCGTTGATTAGATTAGTTTCTGTTCTGATTGAAAGGGGTTTTCGCAGTAGCAGCAGCTGTGGATGCCACTGATTAGATTGGTGGATGGTTTCAGAATGAGCGAGGTAGCTGCCGGAGCTGTCATTGATTAGATTGGTGGTTGTTACTGATCGAAAGAGGTAGCTTTGCTGACTGTTTCTGATTAGATTGGTGGTTTGCACTGATCGAAAGGAGCAGTTGGTCCACTTGGGGTTTGAGTGGCCACTTCTGGTGGATCCTCTTCCCGTGCCGCTTATAGAAGTTAGCGAGCCTAGGGGATAAGGTTGAGGGTGTAGTAGTCTGGATGGAATGGGCGTGGTGTGCAGGGCTCTTGCAGCGGGGCCTTGTCAGATGCCGTCATCTCCAGTTCGAGCCTCTCTCGGTCCGTGTCCCTCTGTAGTAGTTGGTTTCAGATGAGTGGGTATTATGCTAGCCTTGGGCTTGTTGGAGGTACTAGGTTCTTGGCTCTCTTAGCCCAGCTTTGGAGGAGGTGGTTATTGGGTAGTTGGTTTCAGTAGGTGGTTTTGGCGAGCCTTAGGCTTGGATGAGGGAGTACTAGGCCGGAAGGATTGGGCGTGGTGAGCAGGGCTCTTGCAGCGGGGCCTTGTCGGATGCCGTCATCTCTGGTTCGAACCTCTTGATGCCTTGTTCCTCTGTAGTAGCCGTTCAGACTGCCTAGAAGCCGTATTACTTTGTAGCTGCTCTCCTCAGCGTTGGTTATCTTGCGGTCATCGTTGGCCTTGACTATCTACCTTATTTACCTTATTCCTAGCCTGGCGGGTTGTGCCAGGTAGTAGTTCAATTTCATATATCTCAGTTCACATGGCATCTTGTTATATATTCACTTTATATTACTCTCCATGCGGGTTGTGCATGGTTACGTATTTACTTTATCTTACTCTCCATGCGGGTTGTGCATGGTTTACCGCACTTTTGTCATTCTTGTTTTTTTCCCTTTCTTTTCCTCCTGGGGTATGCCCCTTGTAGGCTGTACATTCGCTTAACCTCTTTTAATTTCAAGCTAATTTACCCAAAAAAAAAAGTAGCCACTCGAACCTCAAGTGGACCAATCTGCGCTATTCGATCAGTGCAACCACCAAATCTAATAAGAAACAGACTGCAAAGCAACCCCTTTCGATCAGTGAGGATCCACTAATCTAGTCAATGACTGCTCCGGCAACTACCTTGCTCAATCAAACTCCATCCATAATCTAATCATCGGCTCCTACAGCTGCTGCTACTGCGGGCTACCCCTAACTAGGAAAGAGTCTAATCTAATCAATAATAGCCACGACCACAAGAATACTACACTCGACCTCAGAGCAAAAAAACGCTGGTTCTAGGGATATAAAAGGCTCGACAACGAGCCCGACCCCCGATTTCAGTCCAACAGATGACCGCCTATCGGGGATCGCCAAACTAATAGTAAACTGGCCCGATCGTCCAGCAACAGATAGACAATAAACAAATAAGTGCAAAGCGCAAATTGAATAACGATAGGCGCAATGGATACGAGAGCTTGCTGCTTGCTGCCCGGGCTTACGGCAGGCTGTGATTGAACCCTGGCCTGGCCTTGCTGCTTGGCCCAGGCCTGCTGTGCCCGACGGGCTGCCCGTTGGCAGGCCAACGGGCTGAGCTGTTGACTGGCCGACGGCCTTTGGCCAGTCCAGAGACCGGGCGAACTGTGGTGTGGCGGACTGAGACCGCCGGACTAGGACCACCCACTGTTGGTGTGGCGGACTGAGACCGCCAGTTGATGAGAGATCTGGCTTTGAGACTTACCCAATGTTGCCGTGAATAGGAACACGGGTCACCTTGGTTTCGACCGGCCCGATGGGATCTGAATCCTCCATTAACGGCAGCCTTGAGCGCCGGTGAAGGGAACCCAGCTTCGAACGCCGGTGGGTTGATTGATGGACCTGCTTTAGTGATGGGCAGTGGAGGAGAGCCTCTCTAGAGAGAGAGGCTCCCTTGCCCGGTTGCCGTCCATCTGTGATGGCCGGACCAGTGGTGGGCGGTGTTGGTCAAGCCAAGACCGATTAGAGTCTTGAATGAGCCACCAGAGGAGACGGTGGGATCTGCTCCAGAATCGGTGGGTTTTCCGTGAGAACACCACCATTTCCGGCGAGTATCTGCCTTCCTGTGAAAAGTACCCACGAGCAAGGAGCTCGGGGTTATCTCTATGAACTTGAAAACCCAAGGCTGTGGGATCGTAATCTCTACGACGAGATTAGAGCACTGATTGATTACCTCTAACCCGTTGTGGAATCGGTCCACGGGGTGGACTTCGGAAGATCCCCTTTCTCTAGAGAACCTGTCGCCGGTGTGGGAAACAGTCTAAGAGAAGGATTGAAGAACATACAAAGATTCAAGAGTGAACCTGTTTGGTCCACCAGAAAATCGGTGGATTTGGTACAAAAATCTGGGGTTTGGAAAAGGGGGGAGTTCATTCTCTCTCTAGGAAGAGAGAGAAGCTCTCAACCCCACTGGTCACATTGTTTGGTTGGTCATTTCCTAAATGAGAGGATGGATTTTCGACTAGCTAATTCAACTGCACATAAGCAATGGGGAAAAAATACTAAATATGGCCTGCTGTCAGTAAAGTCAGATAATGCAGGATTCTTATACTTTGAATTTAAAGACGAAGCTTGTCAACTGGCAGTCCCAGAAAGGGGGGCCTTGGTTCTTCTCCCAGAAATTCCTTGTTCTACAGAAATGGAGAAGAATGATGAATCCAACTAAGATTTCTCCGTCCTCTATCCCTTCTTGGGTTAAGCTTCATAACTTGCCCCTAGAGTGTTGGACAGAAGTGGGATTAAGCAGGGTGGCTAGTGCAATAGGACAGCCCAAATATGTTGACCAAGCTACAGAAAAGAGGACTAGGCTTGCATATGCTAGGGTGTGTGTGGAAATTGAGGCTGCTGATATACTACCAGATGACATTCAGGTCACAGTGGATGGGGAGAGTGTATCAGTTAGGGTGGAATACCAACTAATGCCTCCTGTTTGCTCAGAGTGTAGGGTTTTTGGACATGCTACCTCCAAGTGTTCAAAGTCCATACTTTATAAACAAGCACAGGAACATGAAGTTCCGAAGGAGGATTGGCATGCTGTTAGTAACCGTGGGGGTTCAGTAGCACTGGAGGCAGTTACAATTCCTGTGGTGGCTGTGGTGGATACTTCAATGCCTAAGGTCTCAGAAGAGGACATAGATGGGAGTGATTCAGAAGAGGAGGAGCTGAATTCCAATACTGATATTCCTTTTGAGGTGATGGTGGATACCGGGGTTCCAAATTGTAGTGTGGAGGCCGGTTCAAGTATTCCTTCTAATGATCTAGACCATGAGGTATTCCCTGCTCAACCTGATCTGCAAGAGAAACCATTCCCTCCGGATGATAAGTCTAAAGAAGTAAAGGGAAAGGCTCCCTTTCAGAGTTCCAAGGGTTTCAACAAGTCCGGTGGAAAAAACAATAACAAAAAGTGGAGTAGCAGCTCCAAAAGACGGAATAAATGATATCCTTTTGGTATCCTTTTGAATAGCTGTAGCTCTATTTCTTCAAGATATGCTTCTTGTTGTTACTTTGTGATTTTGTTTCCAATGTCTTTTCAAACTTTCAATTTAGGTTTTTGGAACATCCGTGGTCTTAATGACCCCATTAAGCAGAAAGAAGCAAGATCTTTTGTAAACACCAATAAGTTGAGTCTTGTTGGATTTCTTGAGCATAAAATAAGGGCAACTTGGGCAGATAGAATCACCCAATTCATTTGTCCTGGTTGGAGTTTTGTGAACAATTACCCCCAAGCTGCCTTAGGGAGGATTTTTGTTGGATGGGACCCTGGTGTCTTGTCTCTTACAGTGTTATGTCAGGCAGAACAATTTATTCATTGTCAGGTCCATCCCAAAGATGGGAGTCCTTTATTTTTGGTCACTATGGTCTATGGAGCAAACTCTATCTCAGACCGTAGATCTCTTTGGCTTAGCCTTTCTCAGTTTAGGACCTCTTCTCCCTGGGTGGTCCTTGGTGACTTTAATGCTATTAGGCATCCCAGGGAGAAAGTTGGGGGGAATGCACAGTGGTATCCTCCCATGGATGACATTAATCACTGTTTGTTCTCCTCTGAGCTTGATGACCTTAGGTTTTCAGGGTGCTTCTTTACGTGGTCCAATAAGCAGGTCCCTCCTCATTTTGTGGCTTCCAAAATTGATAGGGTCTTAGTGAATGAGCCGTGGATGAAAACATTTCCCCAATCATCGGCTCAATTTTTGGTGCCTGGAATTTCAGATCATTCTCCAGGTGTGGTGTTTGTCCAGCCCAATCCAAGAAGGTCAATTAAACCCTTCAGGTTTTTTGACTTCCTAGCTGACCACCCTCAATTCCTTGCAATTGTCCAAAGGAGCTGGAGGACAATTGCACTTGGGAACCCCATGTTCTGTGTGTGTGTGAAGCTTAAACGTCTTCAACATGATTTGAAGCAACTTAATAAGGAAGAGTTTAGTGGCATCTCTGAGAGGGTGAGTGCCACTAAGCAAGCTTTAGAAAACATACAAGTAACTATAGGCTCTCATCCAAATAACAGCGCTGCCATAGAACAAGAGAGAGTGTTACACAAACAATACATCACATTGCTTAGGGCTGAGGAAAGTTTAGCAAAGCAAAAGTCTCGAATACAATGGTTGAAACTTGGAGATCAATGTACTTCCTATTTCTTTAAAGCTGTGAGCAATAGGAGGAATAGGAGCAAAATAACAAGCTTAGAATTAAATGATGGATCTACCTCACATGACCTCACGGTCATCAAAGAACAGTTTGTTAACTTTTACACAACTCTTTTTGGCACGTCCAATCTCACACCTCATCTGGGACCAACTAGAGTGTGTCAATTGATCAGGAATAAACTCAGCCCTGAGCATAGTCTTAATATGGTCTCCCCTGTCTCAGATTTGGAGATCAAAGAGACCTTTTGGTCTATTAACCCCACCAAAGCACCTGGCCCTGATGGATATAATGGAGGGTTTTTTAGGAAAGCATGGTCTGTCATTGGGAGAGAGGTCACCTCAGCTGTCCGGAACTTCTTCAGGTCTGGACAACTGCTCACTAAAGCTAATTCCACTATTGTAGCACTTGTTCCTAAGGTACCAAACCCTTCCAAGGTGGGTGACTTTAGGCCAATTTCATGCTGCAATACCATTTACAAATGCATCTCTCGGATTTTAGCCAAGAGATTGCAATCTGCTCTTCCTTTGCTCATAGATCCGGTCCAATCAGGATTTGTGAAAGGAAGGAGAATTGCTGATAACATTTTCCTCACCCAAGAACTCATGAGAGGGTATCACAAGTCCTCTCCTACCCCTAGGTGTGCCATGAAAGTTGACATAATGAAAGCATATGACCATGTTAGGTGGGAATTTCTATGGGATGTCTTATCCGCCATGAACTTCCATCCTACAATGATTAAGTGGCTTCAAGCATGTGTAACCACTGCAAACTACTCCCTATGTATCAATGGGGAAGTGACGGGATACATTAAAGGGAGGAAGGGGCTGAGACAGGGGGATCCCTTATCCCCGTATCTCTTTGTTATTGTAATGGAAGTGCTTACATCTTTACTTAAGGAGAAAGCCCAGCTCCCGGACTTTCATTATCACTGGAGATGTAAAACTAATCAACTGATAAATCTGTGCTTTGCTGATGATCTAATGATATTCTGCAAGGGAGAGCCTTCTTCGATTAAACTCATCAAGGAAGCTTTGAATGAGTTTGAGGCTCTTTCTGGTCTCTCTCCTAGCACAAGTAAGAGTAGTATATTCTTCTCTGGTGTTAGTGTGGGAGTTAAGGAGACTATTTTGCAGGAGTTGGGATTTCGGGAGGGTTCCCTTCCAGTGAGATATCTGGGAGTTCCATTGTTATCTACTAAGCTTAAAGCTGTGGACTGCCAAAGGCTGGTTGATAGTATCACTGCCAAAACTAGAAGTTGGACCAATAGGGACCTTACTTATGCGGGGAGAGTCCAACTTATCAAGAACATCTTGTTCTCAATGCAAACGTATTGGTCCTCCCTGTTCATTTTACCAAAAAAGGTCATCAAGGAAGTTGAAGCTATCCTTAGGGCCTTTTTATGGTCTGGCCCTGACCTTAAAAGATCAGGGGCTAAGATAGCTTGGGAGAAGTTATGCGCTCCTAAAGATGAGGGGGGTCTTGGCTTCAAATCTATGGAGGTGTGGAATAAGGCGGCGGTGGCCAAGCATATATGGTACTTGATCTCCGGGGGAGAGCAATCCATGTGGTGCCAATGGGTTAAATCCTACTTATTAAAGGGTAGGAACTTTTGGAGCCTTAAAATGCCAGCTAATCCCTCTTGGGTTTGGCGTAAATTACTTAATCTAAGACATTTAGTCCAACCCTTCATCCGGCATTTCATTGGCAACGGTGAGAACACATCCATGTGGTTTGACCTTTGGCATCCGTTAGGCCCTTTGTTGGATAAGTTTGGTTCCAGAATTGTTTATGACTCTGGCCTTCCCTTGAATGCCAAAGTGTCCCTCATAGTTCACAATTCTGGTTGGACTTTCCCAATCACGCAAACATGGGAGCTGAATGAAGTTAGATGGCATCTCCCACCTTTGCGTGGCTCCAGGGACCAAGTTAGATGGACTCTGAATGCATCTGGACAGTTTAGTATAGCCTCCCTTTGGGAGGAATTGAGGGTTCCTTTCCCCAAGGTTAATTGGCACAAAGCTGTTTGGTTTTCTGGCCATATACCTAAGTGTAGCTTCATTACATGGCTGGCCATCCAGGGTAGACTCTCCACTGAGGATAGATTAGTTCTCTTTGGGATTAAATCAATCTCCCAATGCAGTTTTTGCCATGGTAGTGAGAGCCATGATCATTTGTTCTTCAACTGTAGTTTTTCCACAAGTGTTTGGAATGCTATGTTGGAAAAGATGGATACGAGTTGGTCCCCTAGGTCTTGGCCAGCATGGATTAACCACTTCTCCTCTTTTAGGGGAAAATCTCTAAGGAATATAGTCTCTAAGTTGATTTTCACTACTACAGTATATCATATTTGGATTGAAAGGAACTTAAGGAAGTTTCAAAATACAACTAGCACTTGGGAAGTGGTTGTTCATAAAATCTTTAACATGGTTAAGGGTAGATTACTGTCGTTGCCAAAGTTGCCCGTAGGCTCACAAAATAATGGGTTTATTAGAGTGTGGGGCATCAATGGGTAATGAGGTATTTGTGAGTTTTGTGGGGTATTGTTTTTGTGGTTTCAATGAGTTTGGGGTATTGTTTTGTGGCCATGGTTGTGGATACTTTAGTTGCAGGTGTGTCCGCAGGTTCTATCTACTAGCTCTGCATAATAGACTAGTACAGTCAGGTTCTATCTACTTCTATTATTCAGGTAGTTACCTTAATCTTTTTTTTTGGGTAAATCAGCTTGAAATTAAAAGAGGTTAACCGAATGTACAGCCTACAAGGGGCATACCCCAGGAGGAAAAGAAAACAAAACAAGAAGATTGAGAAAAATGCGTTAACCATGCACAACCCGCATGGAGAGTAGGATATTGTAGATAAAATAACAAAAGTGTCGTAAGTGTAGAAATCATACCCCCGTAGTACTATCCATTTAAGTTGAAGGATAGTACTACGGGGTATGATACAAAGTGGTACGAGTATAAATTACATGATATGAACTGAAATTAAACTACCACCTGGCACAACCCGCCAGGCTAGGAAGTAAAGTACATAGTCACGGCCAGAGATGACCACATGGTAACCAACACTGAGGAGAACGGCAGCAAAGCAACACGGCTTCAAAGCAAGCTGAACGGCTACTACAGAGGAACATGGCACTAAGAGAGGCTCAAACCAGAGATGACGGCATCCGACAAGGCTACCCTGCCAAGCACCCTGCACACCACGCCCAATCCTTCCGGCCTACTACTCCCTCATCCAAACCTAAGGCTCGCCCGAACCACCTGAAGTCAACCAACTACCAACTACCACCTCCACCAAAGTTGGGATAAGCAAACCAAGAACCTACTACATCCAACAGACCCAGAGATCATGCAAAGTACCCACTCAAAGAGATCAGCTACTACAGAGGGACAAGGAACCGAGAAGAGGCTCGAACCTGAGATGTCTGCATCCGACAGGGCTACCCTGCTAAGTACCCTGCTCACCACGCCCATTCCATCTAGACTACTACTCCCTCAACCTAATCCCCTAGGCTCGCTAACGACTAACAGCGGGACAGAAAGATGAACCACACAAAGTGGCCACACGAACCGAAGGAGAGCCAAGCTGCATCTTTCGATCAGCGCCAAACCGCCAACCTAGTCAAAAAACAACCTGCAAAGATGTCCCTTTCAATCAGTGAACGACCACCAATCTAATCATGGACAGCCCCGGCAGCTACCTCGCTCAACCAGAATCCACACCAATCTAATCAGTGGCAGCCGCAAGGCAACCCCTTTCAATCAACACAAACTCTAATCTAATCAATGATAGCTACACCCAACCATACTACGCACAACTTCCGGGCTAAGAAGCAAAGGATCAAGGAATATAACGCGGCTCGACAAAGAGCCCAAACACTCGATCTCAGTCCAACAGGTGACTGCCCGTCGAGGTTCTCAGAAAATCACATTAAACTGGCCCTAATGTCCAGCAACAACAGATGAACCCAAACTCAGTCCAAACAGTGACTGCCCATTGGGTTGCTCAAAATGGAACAACTAATTAGTTCACAGGTTTGCAAAACCACACCCAATTAGTGTTCTAATACGATTCAGTCCAATACCTCCTAATCACTGATTAGAGGGCCGTGATTTACCTCTGACTAGCACACCATCTATTTCCGACAAGCAACTGACCTCCGCCGTGCTGCGATGGGAATAATGGCTGCTAAGCTGAACTTCGGAACTAGGATAAGAGTTCCGGTGACTCCATATGCCGTGAAATGACCCACGAACTGGGATTGGTCCGATTACAGCCTCGCCGCCGGTAAACCAGATCGAGGCTGCGAATTGGGATACCTCCGTCGGGCTTTGATTGAAGCAGCCCGAGCTATGACTTTGAGTTACTCAATATGGATCGAAGATCCCCATCTCTGAGGCCGCTGCCGGAGCTGGGAGAAATCTGACCCGTGATTGAAATCAGAGATAACCTGAAATCCCACATGAGACCTCCGATTTTATTTCTTCATCGTGACCCCCAACTGCAGACCCCGCTATTGAAAGGTCCAGCTCTGGAAGAGACGCCCATACCGCCGAACGAAGTTGAACTCTCTAATAGAGGTTGCCCGACGCCGTAAGTCGCCCCACTCCAGTGATTGTGTTCTTGCCTTGAACCGGTTGTTGATATAACCGACCCTTCTCCTTTTCAACAACCCAGATGGGAAGTCTGGTTATGGGTAAATGAACCCCTTGGAAGATCATATACCAGCGCCACTTAGTGGATCTCTCTGTGAATTTGTGGAACCCAAACAATGTTTGGGGATCTTGAAAAAAAAAACGGTAGAAAAAAATCGGTAGAAACCAGATTTTTTTGGACTGAATATCCCTTGGAGGAATGCTTATGAGAGGCCGGCTGTGAATCCCATAACCTGATAAGAATTCAAGTGGCCGGCTGGGCTGGAATTTGGGCGGTGGAGGAGAGCTTCCCTAGAGAGAGAAGCTCCCTTGCCCTTTTTTCAGTTACCTTAATCTTTGTTGGTGCTACATGGGGTCTGAATTCCTACTATATTGTGTGTGACCTTGTGAGTGGTGTGCTAGAGCCCCTACAATTCTTGAGAGAGGAGGGATTAAATAGTGGGGTGTCATGTGAGGGTTAGTGGAGGGAGCCCTGGATGGTGTGAGGTATGCAACAGGCTGTGTGAGTGGTATGGACTGTTATTGACTGTTTGAACCTGTTCTGAACGTGCCTGATCAACATATACCTGTTTTGATACCACTGTGGTTCTGAACCTGTTCTATTGACTGATATTGACTGACATTGAAGGTATCTTCTTAGCTGCTGTCCTGTTCCATTAAGGCCAGCTAGTGTATTGTGTGTGACCTTGTGGTCAGGAGGTAGAGGGTTTTGAGGGGAGTGAAGCATAAGAGCTTCAGTGTTTTGACTGCTGTAGCTTGTGCACAGAGATGCATGTGCCCAGTTTCTGAACTGATCTGCATATGCCATGATATGCTTCTGTATATCAGTTATGGACTGATTTCTGTGCTGTTATGGTCTGATCTCTGCTATGTTCTGTTATGTTCTAGTGAAGCAAGCTATTTTGTAGCAAAACTGATCTGATGTAGCAAGCTATTGTGCTACTATTCTGTACCATATTCTGTCCTGTTCGGTGTTCCGTTTTGCTGTTTTCTGTACGGTTATGTTGCTGCATGGTAGTTTAAGCCTAACCAACAGGGGATGTCGTTGGGATCTCCCTTCGCAGAGGGGGACGTCCTCTGCATGTTGTATAGTTGTTGGTATTATGCTTTAGTTTTGTTTGGTCATCTGAGCATAGATTACCTCAGATTGAGGTTTTATGGCTGTTATTGATGAAACCTGCTGCTGCTGCCTTGCTAGCAGCATGATGAAATCAATCTGAATCCCATATTACACTGCTGCTGTCCATATTACACTGCTGCAGCTGTCCATTTTACTCTACTGCTACTGTTCTGCATGCTGCTGCAGCTGTTCTGCTGCTGTCCAGCAACCGAACTGTTTTGATGCTGCTATAGTACAATTTCAGATGTTGTTTTGATATATACAGTCTAGCTCCTGACCTGATCTGCTGCTGTATTACTGTTAATTCTGTTATGGAACAAGTGTAGGTAAAGGTTAACTCCTGAAAAGGCTTTGGAGAGCTATTTTGTTTAGGCCTAACCAACTGGGGCTGTCGTTGGGATCTCCTTTCGCAGAGGGGGAAGTCCTCTGCATGTATATAGTTGTTAGTGTCTACTTCTCTATTGATTATGGACCTATCCTTGGGGGGTTGTCCCTTGGGATGATTATGCCTTGCTAGGGGGCATGTCCCTAGGTTTTGTGCATTTTTTGCTGTTCATACTGTGCTGTTTTGTACCTAAGGTTGTTGCCTTGTTGCTGCTGTTCTGCTAGCAACATGTAGATGCTGCTGAGCTGTTGTTGCTACTGCTGCTGCTACATGGTTTGCTGCTACTGCTACTGTTTTTGCTGCTGCTAGAAGCTGTTGTTGCTGCTGCTAGCAGCTGTTGTTGTTGCTGAACCTGCTGCTGCTGTTAGTAGGAGTGTTCTGAACATGTTAGTGGAGAAGAAGTGAACCTGTTGCTGACACTGCAAGTTCTGAACTGTATTACTTCTGTTATGGAACTGCTATATTGTTGTCATGTTCTGAACTGCTAGATTGTATCGCAAGCAATGTAATTGGGTTCTATGTTATGTCATGTTCTGTTGTCATTGCGTTGTTTTCTTCCCCTCTTCTAGATGGGCTGGAAACAGCGTCTATTAGGTTATTCCCTAGGCATGTAGCCATTTCGCATTGTTTCCTTTTCCTCCTGGGGTATGCCCCTTGTAGGCTGTATATCCGGTTTCTTTTTTCTATTTAAAGCTGATTTACCCAAAAAAAAAACATATACAAAACTATACAGAGGACGTCCCCCTCTGTGAAGGGAGATCCCATTGACAGCCCCCGATGGTTAGGCACAACTGAAAACAAAACCTGCTTCATACTACATTACAACTTCTGAACCAAGTGTAAATGAACCATTACAGCTCATCCCCAATGTGTCCACGAACCAATTCTAGACCAATGATGCAGAACATGACAACTGATGCAGAAATGCAAAATGCAGAGGACAACTATCATCTATCAGCAGCTACAATCACAACAGCTAACAGCCCTTAGCAGTCCAAACCCTATTGGTTAGGCCTACAGAAGTAAACACAACAACATGTCTTGGCATATGCAGATCAGGTCAGAAACTGGGTATACGCCAACTGAACCTTTCAGAACCTCAGAATATCAGAACCTAAAACATTCCAGAGCTGATGCAGAACCTAAAACAGAACTGATGCAGAACTGCTAACATTACAAGCTGAACCATAAACATATTTCAGAACAATTGATCCATAATTGCAGAGGAATTCCCCCTCTGCGAAGGGAGATCCCACGACAGCCCCTGATGGTTAGGCAATCAAACAGGAAGCATTTGGAACTGCATCTCAACTGAACACAGGGGGATAAGATAACTACCTGTGTATGTAGGAGTAATAGCTGACTTAGTACCTCTTGTTGAAGCATGTTGAAGCATGTTGACCAGCTTCTGTGACTGTGGCTGGACTGCAGGCAGGTTGCCCCTGCTTCTGCTTCTGCTTCTGTTTCTGTGACCATCAATCTCATTAAGATCAAGGAGGAGCTTGAAGCTGTATCCCCCTTGATCAATGACCTGCAAATGTAATAGTATGTTAGTCTCATAAAACCAAGGGAAGATTCATAATATGTTAGTGCTTGAAGTACACCACTAGACAATGTTCCATTGGATTTTTAGTTGTCGAGAAAGAGGACCACTAGGTAGGTTAGCCAAGGACAAAAGCCTAGACCTTATATCATTGGAGATGTTATGAGCAACTACAATGGGGGGGTAGGAAGAGTTCTGGTACTTTCTGTGGTTCCTTTCCCTCCAAATATGATGCACATATACAGTGAAAGCCAGCTTTGCAATAGTGTTGGCCAAAGACTTACCTCTCAAAATAGAGAGGCAATCCACCCAAGTCTGCCAGTTCTGATGTCCTTGCATGTGGGGGACTCTGGGAGACAGGATACTCCTGACTTGGGCAGCCATAGGGCAGTCAAAAAATAGATGGGCATGGTTTTCCATATCAGGGCACAATGTACATTGGGAGGTGAATTTGAGCCCAAACAGGACAAGCCTATCCTCAGTGTTTAATCTTTGAAGAAGGGCCATCCAAGTAATTAGACTACACCTCGGTATATGGCCTGGAAACCATACAACCTTATGCCATGTAACAATGGGGAAGTGAGTTCTAAGGTTGTCCCATAGGGATGAGATGGAGAACTCCCCTGACTTAGTTAGTGCCCAGATGCATGTATCCTTGGTATCTCTATTAACTGTAACTGTATGCAAACCTGTTCTTATTTCATTAAGTTCAAGGGTTTGGGTGACAGGGAAGGCCCACTGGTTGTTAGGAATTATATGTTGAACAGTGGCATCCCTAACTATTCCAGAATCATAGATAATTCTAGGACCAAACCTTGGGAGTAGTGGTCCTAGGGGATGCCAGTTGTCATACCATAAAGAAGTAGACATTCCATCCCCCAACTTGTACAGAATGTGTGGCTGAACAAGGGGTCTCAAGGATAGGATTTTCCTCCACACCCAGGAAGGTTCGCTTGGTACCTTAACACACCAAAAGTTCCTACCTCTGAGTAAGTAGGACTTGACCCATTGACACCACATGGATTGTTCCCCACCGGACACAAGGAACCAAATGTGTTTTGCCACTGCAGATTTGTTCCAAGTCTCCAAAGACTTGAAACCAAGACCACCTTCTTGGACAGGGGAGCAGAGATGTTCCCAGGAGACTTTAGCTCCAGAGGTTTTGAGATCAGGTCCAGTCCAGAAGAAAGATCTCAATATGGCTTCCACTTCCTTAATAACTCTTTTAGGAAGGATAAAGAGAGAAGACCAATAGGTCTGCATGGAGAACAGAATGGATTTAATCAACTGAAGTCTCCCAGCATAGGAGAGGTATCTGTTAGTCCATGACTTTGTTTTGGCAATGATTTTATCCACCAAACTCTTGCAATCAGTATGCTTCAGTTTGGTGGACAGTAGGGGAACACCTAGATATCTAACAGGAAGGGTACCCTCCTGAAAACCAAGAACATGCAATATTGATGCTTTGGTGGAGGGGCTAACACCTGAGAAAAAAATATTGCTTTTGTTTGGACTAGGGGAGAGGCCAGATAAGGATTCAAACTCTTCCAATGATGACTGGCTATGGTTTACAGAACTTAACTCACCCTTGCAAAATATCATGAGGTCATCTGCAAAACATAGGTTAACCAATTTGGGTGACCCACATTTCCAATGGAAATTAAAATCAGGCAGTAGGGTTTTCTCCTTGAGAATGCATGTGAGGACTTCCATGGCAATAACAAATAAGTATGAGGAAAGGGGGTCTCCTTGCCTCAATCCCCTTTGACCAGGGATGTACCCAATGGCTTCACCATTGAAGCTTAGGGAGTAATTGGCTGTGGTTACACAAGCCTTTAACCACCTGATCATCTGAGGGTGAAAGTTCATTGAGGCAAGGACATCCCAGAGGAAGTCCCACCTAACATTGTCATAGGCCTTCATTATATCTACTTTCATGGCACACCTAGGAGAGGAGGAGTGTTTGTGGTATCCCCTCATCAACTTCTGTGTGAGGAAGATGTTATCCGCAATCCTTCTGCCCTGAACAAACCCAGACTGTGCTGGATCAATCAAGTGAGGGAGGGCTGACTTAATTCTATTGGCTAGAATCTTGGCAATACACTTGTAAATGAGGTTTTTTTTTTTTTTTTGAGTAATTTAGCTTGAAATTTAAAAAGGTTAAGCGAATGTACAGCCTACAAGGGGCATACCCCAGGAGGAAAAGAAAGGAAAAAACAAAGAAGAGTGAAAAAAGTGCGGTAAACCATGCACAACTCGCATGGAGAGTGAGATAGAGTAAATACATAACAACATGCTATGCGTACTGTAAAATGTGAAATTCGAAATTTGAAATTTGAACTACTACCTGGCACAACCCGCCAGGCTAGGAAATAAAGTAAATACGGTAGATAGTCTGGGTCAACGGTGACCACATGATAACCAGCGCTGAGGAGAGATCCTCCTCCTCCTAGGCTGGGAAAAGAAACCCAAGAACCGAGACGCCCATCATTCCGAAGATAGCATAATACCCACTCAAAAGAAGTCAACTACTACAGAGGGACTCGGACCGAGAGAGGTTCGAACTGGAGATGTCTGCATCCGACAAGGCTACCCTGCTAAGCACCCTGCACACCACGCCCATTCCATCCAGACTACTACAATCTCACCCAAATCCCCTAGGCTCGCTAACAGTCAGCGGAACAGGAAGAGGGACCACGAAAAGTAGCCCCCCAAACCTCAAGTGGACCAAGCTGCTCCTTTCGATCCGTGAACCACTAAATCTAATCAGAAACAGACTACGAAGCTACCCCTTTCGATCAGTGAGAATCCACCAATCTAGTCAATGACAGCTCCGGCAACTACCTTGCTCAATCAGACTCCAACCATAATCTAAGCTGCTGCTACTGCAAGACTGCCCCTTAACTAGGAGAATCCAATCTAATCAATAATAGTCACGACCACAAGTATACTACGCAGGTCCTCAGAGCTAAAAGTGCTGGCTCAAAGGATATGGAGGGCTCGACGAAGAGCCCGACCCCCGATTTCAGTCCAACAGATGACCGCCTATCGGGGGATGCAAAAACTAACAGAGAACTGGCCCAAAGTCCAGCAACAATATAAGTGCAAAAAAGTACATTGCCTGACATAAATTAAACTTCCCCACTGCCCGAGCCACCCAGCCAACTTACCTGCTGCCGGCTGCTGCTTCCGCCTGCTGCTTGGCCCGGGCTGGCTGCTTGCCCGGGCTAGCTGCGGATGGCCTTCCCAGCGGCTGGATGAGGGTTGTCTCGAATCGCCCGGGCTGAAGCTGCTGCCTAGCCTCTGCCCGAGCAAAACAACCCCCCCCGCCCTGAGCCACGCACGGGTGGCTTGCCCGGGCTGGAAACTGGGCTGGCTGGCTCCTTGCCCGGGCTGAATGCCCGAGCTGGCAGGTAGGGTGCTAGGCTGGCCTCGCCAGGCTAGCTGTGGGTGAGCCCCACGGTGGCTGACTGGAGATGAACACCGGGCCAGGTGCCCGGGCTGGGCTGACGCCTCCTGCTGCTGCTGCCCGGGCTGGCTGGGATTGCCCGGGCTGATGAGCCCCACGACTGGGATTGCCCGGGCTGATGGCCCAAGCAGCAGGCCGGAGAGGGCCTTGAATGACGGCCTTGACTGGCGGCCACAGTGAGCCCCGGTGGCCTAAATGTGACCGTACCTGGATGTGGCCGAGCTTGTCGGAGATGTGAGCTTGCCCAGATCTGGGCGTTGACCGGCCGCCTGAAGGAAAACGACCGGCAGCCATGGCTTTGCTGTTCAGGTTCGGGGGTTTGGCCTTGCTGGGTCTCCGTACATGTAGATCTCAGTGGTGAGTTCGCCCTGCTGCCGTGCCACTGTTCGAGCACTCATTGAAGCAGCAATGGCCATCATCTCCGGCGAGGCCTGGTACAGAAGGTAACCCATGAAGTTTTGACCCATGATTCCAAACTCAAAGCCACGGTGGTTGTTGTTTGACCGGTCCAGACGGAGGCCGGACCAGGTGGAGCTTGATTGGCCAGTAATGGCCGTTGAACTTTCAGATCTGCCCGGTGCAGATCCCAATGAAGGTACCCGCCGGTGCACGGCGGGATTGAGGTTGGAGGCGAGGCCCACGGCTGTGGAGCTTGGGTCGAGTGAGGATCTATTGGGGCTAGACCTGTCAAGAGCTAGACCAGGCCGTGGCTGCCCAGTGATGGCCGAACCAGATCTGGCCTAAGAAGTTGTTGCAGGCCCAAGGTTGCCGCTTGTGAAGGCGGTGGAGGAGAGCCTCTCTAAGGAGAGAGTATCCCTTGCCCAGAAGGTGACTGCCATGGCCGGAGGGAGCCTGGGCCGGAGAAGGCCAGCTATGGCTACCCGATGGAGAGATAGAGGTGGCCGGTTGGAGGTTGGAGGCGATGGAGGAGAGCAGGCCCTAAGAAGGGTTGCTCCCTTGCCGTCCTTGCTGTTGATGTTGCTGCTGGCCGGAGGTGGAGACTGGCGCCCGGCTGGATCTGGACCGGGGGAGCTTTCTCTCTCTAGGTTAGAGAGAGAAGCTCCCTAGCATTATTCAGTTTTTTGCAATACACCACATTGCAACATGATATTGGCCTATAATCCCCAACCTTTGAGGGATTGGGAACCTTAGGCACAAGAGCAACCAGTGTTGCATTGGCTTTCTTTAGCAGTTGGCCAGATCTAAAGAAAGACTTGACAGCAGAGGTGACCTCATGACCAATCACAGGCCAAGCCTTATGAAAGAAGGTAGCATTATATCCATCAGGTCCAGGGGCTTTCTGAGGGTTAAGGGACCAGAAAATGTCCTTTATTTCTTTGTCAGTGACTCCCACTACCATATCTAACCTCTGAGACTCTGACAGTTTCCTAGTGATGAGCTGTTGGATCCTAGATGAACCAGCATAGTTGCTTTGGTAAGGGGAACCAAGCAACTTGGTGTAGTAATAGATAAAGGATCGTTTGATTAGCTCAATATCCTGTGTGGTATTACCATCTTCTAAGACCAAGCTAGTAATCCTAGTTCTATTTCTGGAATTACTAATTGATTTGAAGAAAAAGGAAGTACATTGGTCTCCCAGCTTCAACCATTGAACTCTTGATTTTTGTCTGGCAAAGCTCTCCTCAGCTCTAGCAAGGATAAAGTACTGTTTGCACAATACCTTTTCAGCAACTTGATTTGCTGTGTCACTAGGATCTGAGGCCAGGGCATTTTGAATATCATCCAGCTGTTGTCTGGTAGAGGCAACTCTGGATGATAGATCACTGAATTCTTTGGTATTCAACTGTTTTAGATCCTTTTGTAGGAACTTCAACTTTTCACAGACACAATACATGGGATTACCTATAATGTTTTGCCTTGTAGAGTGGACAATTTACTTATCCACTGTTGCCAAGAGGTCAACCCTACCATATGAGGGGTCTTTGGGGTCAAGATACCTCTAACTTGTGTGGCCATTGAGCATTCAAAGAATAGGTGGTCATGGGTTTCTACCCCCATACACAGGCTACAGATGGAGAAAGATTTCATGCCAAACATCACCAATCTATCCTCAGTAGATAACCTGTTGAGGATGGCCATCCATGAGATCACACTGCACCTGGGAATATATCCTGAGAACCAGACTACCTTATGCCAATTGTTAACAGGAAAGTGGGTTCTCATATGATCCCAAAGGGATGAAATACTAAACTTCCCAGATGCTGTAAGAGTCCAGATACACTTGTCTCCAATGGAATCATTGATGGAGACAGTATGTAGGTCAGCTCGCACCTCATTAAGATCGGGGGATTGCGTTACTGGGAAGGCCCATTGATTGTCTCTGATGATGGCCTTCACAGCTGAATCCTTAGGAATTCCTGAGTCATATACTATTCTAGGACCAAACTTTGGAAAAAGGGGGCCAAGGGGATGCCAATTGTCGAACCACAAAGAGGTTAGTTGGCCATTCCCAATATTGTACTTGATGTGAGGCTGGACACGTGGTCTAAGGTTAAGTAATTTCCTCCAAACCCAGGAGGGGTCATTTGGTATTTTAACACTCCAAAAACTTTTACCCTTAAGTAAATAAGACTTAGTCCGAACGGCGCCGCCTAGTCCCGGCCGCCGGGTAGCTCAGATTCCAGGGGGAGCGGCGGCGGTCACAACTCCGGGTAGCTCAGATTCCGGGAAGCTCCGATCTTGACGGCCACATCTCCGGTCAGATCCGGTCCTAAGATGCAGTGGTTTACACAGTGGAGGACGGTGGATCTGAGTCGGAGCTGCGGTGGCACGGCGGTCAACTCCGGCCGGAGTGAGCCTAGCTAGGCCACCCCTGTCGAGGCCAGCCCTGGCCTGCCAGGGCAGGCCACCCGGTTGGACCCAAGCCAAGTTTAGCCAGCCCCGGCATGGAGGCTCGGGCAGTGGAGAGGAGTCTTGCTCGGGCAGTGGTAGCCTGCTCGGGCAAGGAACCCGCCAGCCTAGCAGTCAGCTCGGGCGGGCAGTCACTTCGGCCTTTCTTTCCCGGGCCATCAGCCAGCCCGGCCTTGGGCTGGCAAGGCAGCCCAGCCCCAGTTATGCTGGAAATCTTAGTATCAATTTACTTAATCCTTTTCATTCTGAAATTAATTGTTGCTGGACTGTTGGGCCAGTTTACTGTGACTGTTTACTATGTTTATCTGTGAACCTCGATGGGCAGTCACCTGTTGGACTGAGATCGGGTGTTCGGGCTCCTTATCGAGCCGCGTTATATCCCAAGCTTCTTTACTTCCTTAGCCCAGATGTTGAGTGTAATATGGTTGGTATCGTGGCTATCATTGATTAGGTTAGAGTCTGTGCTGATCGAAAGGGGTTGCTCTGTAGCAGCAGCAGTAGCGGCCTTGATTAGATTGGTGGTCGGATTCTGATTGAGCGAGGTAGTTGCCGGGGCTGTCACTGATTAGTTTGGTGGTTGTTCACTGTACGAAAGGGGTAGCTTCGCAGGCTGTTTTGATTAGATTGGCAGTTTGAGCTGATCGTAAGGAGTAGCCTGGTTCACCTACGGTTCGAGTGGCCACTTCTTGTGGATCCTCTTACTGTCCCGCTTTTAGTTGTTAGCGAGCCTAGGGGATTAGGTTGAGGGTGTAGTAGTCTGGATGGAATGGGCGTGGTGAGCAGGGTACGTAGCAGGGTAGCCTTGTCGGATGTCGTCATCTCCAGTTCGAGCCTCTCTCGGTCCTTGTCCCTCTGTAGTAGTTGATCTCTTTCGTGGGTATTATGCTTGCTCTGGGCTTGTTGGAAGTATTAGGTTCTTGGTTGGCTTATCCCAACTCTGGAGGAGAGGGTTTTCTCCTCAGAGTTGGTAATCATGTGGTCATCTCTGGCCGAGACTATTTACTTTATTTCCTAGCCTGGCGGGTTGTGCCAGGTTGTAGTTCAATTTCATTTCTCAGTACACATAGCATTTGGTTATGTATTTACTTTATCTTACTCTCCATGCGGGTTGTGCATGGTTTACCGTACTTTTGTCATTTTGTTTTTTTCCCTTTTCTTTTCCTCCTGGGGTATGCCCCTTGTAGGCTGTACATTCGCTTAACCTTTTTTAATTTCAAGCTAAATTACCCAAAAAAAAAGACTTAACCCACTGGCACCACATAGATTGCTCCCCACCAGAGACAAGGAACCAAATGTGTTTGGCAACAGCTGCCTTGTTCCAAATCTCCATAGATTTAAATCCTAATCCACCTTCCTTGATTGGAGAGCAAAGGTGTTCCCATGAGACTTTGGCACCTGTCTTTTTAAGGTCAGGGCCAGACCAGAAAAAGGCCCTAAGAATAGATTCAATCTCTTTAATTACCTTTTTTGGGATAATAAAGAGACTTGACCAATAAGTTTGCATTGAAAATAGAATTGACTTTATCAATTGTATTCTACCAGCATAAGAGAGGTATCTATGGGTCCATGATTTAGTTTTTGCTACAATCCTGTCCACCATGAGTTTACAGTCAGTGTGCTTAAGCTTGGTGGATAGAAGAGGTACCCCCAAGTACCTAACTGGTAAGGTCCCTTCCTGGAAGCCTAAAATACTCAATATGGAAGCCTTGGTGGAAGGATTAACACCGGAAAAGAAGATGTTGCTCTTGGTAGGGCTGGGAGAAAGCCCGGACAATGCCTCAAACTCAGTCAAGGAGTCTTGAATATGAGTAATGGAACTCATTTCACCTTTGCAGAAAATCATAAGATCATCCGCAAAGCATAGGTTGACAAGTTTGGTGGAGCCACATTTCCAATGAAATTTAAAATCAAGGAGGATAGTCTTTTCCTTAAGGATGCAAGACAATACCTCCATGACTATGACAAATAGGTAGGAGGACAATGGGTCACCTTGTCGTAAACCCTTCTGCCCAGGAATGTAACCTATTGCTTCCCCATTGAAACATAGGGAGTAATTAGCTGTGGAAACACAAGCTTTCAGCCATTGGATCATCTTAGGGTGGAAGTTCATGGATGCCAGGACATCCCACAGAAAATCCCACCTGACATTATCGTAAGCCTTCATAATATCCACTTTCATGGCGCACCTTGGAGTAGAGGTGTGTTTATGGTAACCCCTCATCAGTTCCTGAGTAAGGAATATGTTGTCAGCTATCCTCCTACCTTGTACAAATCCAGATTGTGCTGGATCAATAAGTGAAGGCAGGATAGGCTTGATTTTGTTGGCTAGTATTTTGGCAATGCACTTATAAATCACATTAGAAGGGTTGGGGACCTTAGGCACTAAAGCAACTAGGGTAGCATTAGCTTTCTTTAAGAGTTGGCCTGGTTTAAAAAACAGCTTAACTGCTGAGGTCACTTCATGACCTATCACCGGCCAAGCTTTATGATAGAACGCTGCATTGTAACCATCTGGGCCAGGTGCTTTTTGAGGATTAAGAGACCATAATGTATCCTTAATCTCTTTATCAGACACCTCCATCACCATTTCCAAACTTTGGACAGGAGTGAGTTTCCTGGTGATAAGTTGATGTACTCTAGAAGATCCAGAGTAATGACTCATATGTTTAGTGCCCAACAGTTTAGTGTAGTAGTTGATGAAGGTCTGGTTAACCAACTCAATGTCAAACAAGTATTTGTTGAGGGGGTAGGCGGAGTTCTCTCTCTAACCTAGAGAGAGAAAGCTCCCCCCGGTCCAGATCCAGCCGGCCCCGGGCTCCCACCTCTGGCCAGCAGCAGCGGCAACAGTAAGGACGGCAAGGGAGCAACCCTCCTTAGGGAGTGCTCTCCTCCATCGCCTCCATTAGTCTGCAACAGCTATGGAGCAAAGCTCCCTCTGGCCTCCTCTATCCGGCCACCTCCATCGCCTCCATCGCCGGTCTCTCGATTCCGGTGGAAGCAGCAGCAGGCCACGGATCTTCCGGCCAGCCACAGCCAGCCACCACCACCAGCCGGTCACGGCTCGAGCAGAGGCCAGGTCTGGACTTCAACCAGGTCTGGATCCAACTCCATCCCGCCGTGGTCCGGCGGCTACCTTTTTGGGATCTGCTATGGGCAGATCTGAAATCAACCCAGCCAATACCGGCCACCCACCTCCTGGTCCGGCCTCCATCTAGTCCGGCCTCCGTCTGGTCCAGTCTGCACTTTGGTCCGGCCAAGGAATCATCAACCGCCGTGGCTCACAGCCGCCGACCTCTGTCTTCAACCTAGCGCCGCCGTGGAGTGCACAGCCACCGTGGGCATGACCGCCATGGGGCTCAGCCGCCGTGGGGCTCAACTCCTCCAGATCCTGCTTGGCCACGCAGCAGGCAGCAGCCTGCCCAATGGGTTTTTTTAATTTAATCAGTGCGGGTTGTGCACTGGCCATTATATTTTATGGTTTCTGTAGTTTGTATTGCGGGGACTTCGAGGGCCTCTTATTGTACCTTGTACCGACGGTTGGAGTCGGGTATTTACTGTTTTGCCACGCCCGTGTCCAGTCTCCCCGTTGAACTTTCTATTCCTTGGGATAGTTTGTTCGGCGGGGGCAAGGACACGGGCAACCCATGTAGCCACTTGGCGCTTTTTATATTTTTCATTTCTTTTTTTTTGTTTTGTCTTACCTGGGGTATGCCCCTTGTAGGCTGTAAATTCGGTTAACCTCTTTTATTTTCAAGCTAACCGCCCTAGGGCATTACCCAAAAAAAAACCAACTCAATGTCCTGGGTAACCGTTCCATTCTCCAAAACCAAACTAGAAATTCTGTTTTCCATGACTCACAATCTTCCACTCTGAATCTTCTGCTACTGGCGAGCTAGGGGAAGGGGTGGCAATATGTTTAACACACTTGGATGTGCTATGCCCAAATACATGACAGTGAGAACACATGGGAGGGAGAACTTGGTATTCAATGGGTACTGCCACTGTCTCACCTTGTACAGTTACTATGACTTCATCAGGAAGTTCTTGTTCTGCACTAATTTCGATACAAACGCGTGCTTTAGTGGTCTTGGTATGCAAAAGCCCTGGTTGCTTGGATGTTCTTGCAGTTGCCTGATCCACATGCATAGGTTGTCTCACACATCAAGTCCTCTTTGGAAGAGTTCCAGTCTTTATCTGGGCTTTCCCCTAGTCCAAACAAGAGTAATATCTTCTTCTCAGGTGTTAACTCATCCACCAAATCTTCAATCATGCACATTCTAGGTTTTCATGTGGGATCTTTACCTGTTAAGTATTTGGGTGTTCCCTTTTTGTCCACAAAACTTAAGCACTCTGATTGTAAGATTATGGTAGATAAAATTATTGCAAAAACAAAATCTTGGACCAATAGATACCTCTCCTATGCTGGGAGAATTCAGCTAATCAAGTCCATATTGTTCTCCATGCAGACATATTGGTCCTCTCTCTTCATCCTCCCTAAGAAAGTCATTAAGGAGGTGGAAGCAAATTTAAGAGCCTTTTTCTGGACTGGACCTGATCTCAAAACTTCTGGAGCTAAGGTCTCTTGGGAGCACCTCTGCTCCCCAGTTCAAGAAGGCGGACTGGGTTTTAAATCTTTGAAAATCTGGAACAAATCTGCTGTGGCTAAGCACATTTGGTTCCTTGTGTCTGGTGGAGAACAATCCATGTGGTGCCAATGGGTTAAATCCTACTTTTTTTTTTTGTGGGTAAAATAGCATGAAATAGAAAAAAGGGTAACCGGATATACAGCCTACAAGGGGCATACCCCAGGAGGAAAAGAAAAAAGAAAACAAAGGATAAAGAAAATTGATAACGCCAAGTGGCTACAAGGTAGTGATGTGAGGCTATGTTTCCAATCCATCTAGTAAGATGGAAAGAAAACACAGGCAATTGATAACAACAAAACTATGTTTAAGGTATCTAGAAGTGCATGTAAAGGAATTGATCCCCTTCAGAACATGAAGGGGATCAACCACTAATACCAAACCACTAATCAACCATTTACACAGTCATTAAAACTTCATTACAATCACAGCAGCAACAGCTAATCAGACTGATGCAGCTTGGATGAGTAAGACATAGTTTCTGAGCTTGACAAACAATCAGAACTGGACAGCCACGAGCTTCCAAACTTCTGAACCACATGCTGAACCACATGCTGAATGCAGAAGACTGAACCACATGCTGAACTGATGCAGTCCCTTTGTCAAAACAGTCTTCCAAAAGAACTGATGCCGTCAATATAGCTGTGATTGCTGCCAAGGCATTTTGCTTCCAAATCTGAAGCAATTCTGAAGTTGCTATTCTACAAGGTATATGCTTCCAAATCTGAAGCTCCCAATACAATCCCAGAACAGCCAAAATTCACACACAATCATAATCAAAATCAAAATCAGAATGCAAAATGCAGAGGACGTCCCCCTCTGCGAAGGGAGATCCCAATGACAGCCCCAATTGGTTAGGCTAATATTTGAAGAAATGCAGAACTGAACTACATAGCACTACACTACATAACTGATGCAGGACTGATCTGATGGAGCTTCTGAACTTCTGAACAGAATGCAGATATGTCCTAACACCATAACTATAACTTTCAGAACATCAAACCTCAGAACTTGGACTGCTCTGACAGCAGCTAAGCATGGCAAACCAGAATTCAGAATTCACACAGTCAAAATCAAGATCAAAACAATACAGAGGACGTCCCCCTCTGTGAAGGGAGATCCCATTGACAGCCCCCGATGGTTAGGCATAATTGAATACAGAACCTGCTACGTCTATCAACTTCTGAACCTGCTACAACACTAGCAGGCTCAGAACATCAGAACAGCAGGTTCAGAACATCATCATTGAAGATAAACTCAGAAACTCAGAAATCAGGTGCTACTAAGGGTGCAACAGAAATCAGATAAACCCTTGACAGATTTGCCTACTTGCTATTCCACTCAGATACAGCATAATTTGAATCCATGTAGCACCAATAAAGATTAAGGTAACTACCTGAATAATAGAAGTAAATATAACCTGACTGCACTTGTCTTGTCACTATGACTGTGGCTGGACAGCAGGCAGGTTGCTGATGTTTCTTTTTTTTGGGTAAATTAGCTTGAAATTAAAAAAGGTTAAGCGAATATACAGCCTACAAGGGGCATACCCCAGGAGGAAAAGAAAAAGAAAAAAACAAGATTGAAAAAGTACGGTAATCATGCACAACCCGCATGGAGAGTGAGATAAAGTGACATATGAAATACAAATGGATCTGAATAGAACCATGAAATAAATGAGGTGAAAATGAAGTACATACTGGCACAACCCGCCAGATTAGGAAATAAAGTAAATAAGGTAGATAGTCATGGTCAATGATGACCACATGATAACCAGCGCTGAGGAGAGAACTTCCTCCTCGTAGGCTGGGCTAAGAAATCCAAGAGCCATGTCTTCCTTCACCCCAAAGCTAGCATAATACCCACTCAACAGAAGTCAACTACTACAGAGGGACTCAGACTGAGAGAGGCTCGTCTTGGCGATGTCTGCATCCGACAGGGCTGCCCTGCTAAGCACCCTGCACACCACGCCCAATCCAACCAGACTACTACAACCTCGCCCAAATCCCCTAGGCTCGCTAACGACTAAAAGCGGAACAGAACGAGAGGCCACCAAAAGTAGTCACTCGAACCTCAAGTGGACCAAGCTGCTCCTTTCGGTCAGTGCAAACCACCAATCAAGTCAGAAACAGACTGCAAAGCTACCCCTTTCGATCAGAGAGAATCCACCAATCTAGTCAATGATATCTTCGGCAACTACCTTGCTCAATCAGACTCCATTCATAATCTAATCATCGATATCCACAGTTGCTGCTACTGCGAGACTACCCCTTAACTAGAACAGAATCTAATCTACTCAAAATAGCCACAACCACAAGAATACTACGCAACACCTCAGGGCTAAAAACGCAGGCTCAAGGGATATAATGGCTCGACGAAGAGCCAGACCCCCGATTTTAGTCCAACAGATGACCGCCTATCGGGGATCGCAGAGTCTAACAGTAAACTGGCCCATAGGTCCAGCTACAAACAATATTGGACTTGGAATCCGTGCCACTTTTTTTTGGAATCCGTGCCACTTTTTTTTTTTTGCTGAATCCATCTGGCCCATAGGTTGCTGATGTTTCTCTTGCTGAATCCATCGATCTCATTAAGATCAAGGAGGAGCATGAAGCTGTATCCCCCTTGACCAATGACCTGCAAATGTAATAGTATGTTAGTATCATAAAACCAAGGGAAGACTCATAATATGTTCGTGCTTGAAGTACACCACTAAACAATGTTCCATTGGATTTTTAGTTGTCTAGAAAGAGGACCACTAGGTAGGTTAGCCAAGGACAAAAGCCTAGACCTTATATCATTGGAGATTTTATGAGCAATTACAATGGGGGAGCAGGAAGAGTTCTGGAACTTTCTGTGGTTCCTTTCCATCCAAATATGATGAACATATATAGTGAAAGCCAGCTTTGCAATAGTGTTGGCCAAAGACTTACCTCTCGTATATTCGGTTTGCCCCCCCTTTTTATTTCAAGCTGATTTACCCAAAAAAAAAAAGACTTACCTCTCAAAATAGAGAGACAATCCACCCAAGTCTGCCAGTTGTGATGTCCTTGCATGTGGGGGACTTTGGGAGACAGGATACTCCTGACTTGGGCAGCCATAGGGCACTCAAAAAATAGATGTGCATGGTTTTCCATGTCAGGGCACAATATACATTGGGAGGTGGATTTGAGCCCAAACAAGACAAGCCTATCCTCAGTGTTTAGTCTTTGAAGAAGGGCCATCCAAGTAATTAGACTACACCTCGGTATATGGCCTGGAAACCATACAACCTTATGCCATGTAACAATGGGAAAGTGAGTTCTAAGGTTGTCCCATAGGGATGAGATGGAGAACTCCCCTGACTTAGTTAGTGCCCAAATGCATGTATCCTTAGTAGCTCTATTGATAGTAATTGTATGCAAATCAGTTCTTATTTCATTAAGTTCAAGGGTTTGGGTGACAGGGAAGGCCCACTGGTTGTTATGGATTATATGTTGAACAGTGGCATCCCTAACTATTCCAGAATCATAGACAATTCTAGGACCAAATCTTGGGAGTAGTGGTCCTAGAGGATGCCAGTTGTCGTACCATAAAGAAGTAGACATTCCATCCCCCAACTTGTACAGAATGTGTGGCTGAACAAGGGGTCTCAAGGATAGGATTTTCCTCCACACCCAGGAAGGTTCACTTGGGACCTTAACACTCCAAAAGTTCCTACCTCTGAGTAAGTAGGACTTGACATAGCAAAGAAACGTCTGACATGTAGGCGACTTAGACGAAATCTGACAAGGGCGTGGAGAAGCTGGTTCTCCATGGCCGACGGTACTGTTTCAATGGCCGACGGTCTGGGGCTCAAAGCCCTAGACTCCCATGAACTCCGGCGAAGACATCAACTCTCGGATCCACACCGAAATCCCCAAATACAGACTCCGCATCTGGGAAACCCTAGTAATCCAATGCTATTCGAGCTTGACAGTCCGCACATGCTCACCTCAAACGAATCCGATTCACGACTCAACAATGGAGGTACAGTTCACATACCTTCGTCCATTTCAACTTCAACCGGGTCTGGGGCACCTAGCCCTAACTCGTCAAAAATCCCTAATCCTTCTCAAGAGCATCAGCAACAACATACACGTAAACTGCAACTAGAATCCGAGGCTCGGATGCTTGAAATTGTGGGTCATCTGGAAGATGAACTCAACAATTCGGCAGACCCTTTCATTCTTGTTGTTGTAACAGCCAAAT
Organism: Rhododendron griersonianum; assembly: GCA_018127125.1. Lineage (NCBI taxonomy): Eukaryota > Viridiplantae > Streptophyta > Magnoliopsida > Ericales > Ericaceae > Rhododendron > Rhododendron griersonianum. Next base: position 36,392,865 of record CM030788.1, on the reverse strand, counting down.
TACAAAGCGTACAGCAAACATGGAAGGAAGATCTTCAGAAGGAAGCGGTCAGAAGGAAGCGGAAGAGCGAGCAACTCGTCTCAATTCCTATCGTCCTTCGTCTTCAACTGCACAAGGGATTCTCGATCCAGAATCACAACAGGTGAAATTTGGGGAATTCAGCCCTAAATCGGCCAACTGCTCAAGCCCCTCAAGGAAGCTCCAACAGGTGTTCGAACAAGAGTTAATCCGGGAAGCGGAGTCGCAGAACAATAGAGGTCAGGAGACCAAGAATCGTGCTCATCGTGTTCTTCCTGGGCCGCTCAACTCAGAAGTCGAGTTAAAGGGTTCGGTTCCTCCATCAAGCTCAGGAACAGCACTTCTCCATAACAACGCGAACCAGCAGCGTACTCCATCAGAAGTGACTCATCTCCATGGTAACACTTACCAGTTTCAGCGTACTCCATCAGAGGTACCATTCTATAACCCTAACCCTTCTAAATCTGGCCAAAACCCGTCTCACTTTAACTCTAAAACCAATACCAATCCCAAACCCAAATCTGGACAAAATAAGCATAAACCCAAAAACTGGGCATCTCTCCTTCAATCCCAAAGCCCCTCTTTGGATATGAAGCTAGAATATTTCCCTGACCTTCAGAAAGGGAAAGAAGCCTTAGTTGAAATTGATGTGGAATTAACTGACGTGGGAATGTGGAATAGGTATCTGGTAGGTCATTTCCTTGATGGGAATATGGCCTATCCCCTTCTTGTTTCAACTGCTAGGTATCAATGGAAGGAACTTTTCGTGGCTGTCAAACCAGATGTATCTGGGTTCTACTTATTTGAATTTAAGGATGAACAAGCCAAGCTACAAGTTTTGGAGGGAGGCCCCTACTTCTTCTCTCAAAAGTACTTGGTTCTTAGAGATTGGCACCCTATGATGAAACCTCTCAAGGATCAACCTACCAAAATCCCTGTATGGGTAAAATTTCATGACCTGCCTCTAGAACTGTGGAACCAAGACTGTCTTAGTAGGGTGGCAAGCACAATAGGTAGACCCATTCATGTGGATCAAGCAACTGCAAGATCCTCCAAGCAACCAGGGTTACTGCATACAAAATCCACCAAAGCAAGAGTTTGTATTGAAATAAGTGCAAACCATGAGCTACCTGATGAAGTAGCAGTAACAGTTCAGGGGGAAACAGTTGTGGTGCCCATAGAATATCAAGTTCTCCCTCCTATGTGTTCACTATGCCATGTTTTTGGTCATGCTACATCCAAATGTAGCAAGCAACCTATTGTACCCCCCCACCCCCCCCCCCCCCCTCCCAGTCAATTGGAATGGCAGGTTGTGAATCGTGGGAAACAGAAAGCAGTCGAACAGCCCTCCCTAGTCTGGAATGCTCACTCCCCTCAAAGCTCTCTACACCCTGACCTGTCAGTACCCTCTCCTCTGGATCAACCCAATCTCAAGGAGAATACTGAAGATTCTGATGAGTCTGATGTAGAACTTCTGAATGTACTAGAGGGGGTGGTAAGTTCAGTAGTACATGTAAATAACCTGACAGAGAACACAGAACGTAGTCAGTCCAATGAGGAAGCAAACAAGGAAGCAATGGCAGCAATATCGGGTACTAGTACTAGCTCTGAAATTCAGCAATCAGTTGGTGATGAGAAACAGAGGAAGCCACCTGATATCAAATTGCTATTGGGAGGTTCCAAGAAGGCTGGTCACAATGGCAAATATAGGAGTCAATCCAAAGGCTCCTCACATAAGAAAAGGAAGTAACTTTCCCTCCTCTTTTTGTCCACAATTATTTAAATAAAGCTCATCTTGTGCATCACTCTTAATCTCATTAGTTGAAGCTCATTGTGGTTATCTTTACCCTTTTGTATTAATGTTTAGCAAACCATTGCATTTTGGAGTTTGGAATGTTAGAGGTCTCAATGACCCACTGAAGCAACAAGAGGTTAAGAAATGGGTTCATAACAATAATTTGTCCCTTGTGGGGATAATTGAACACAAAATTAAAGAACCAAAGGTCACTGGAATTGTTAGTCTTATCTTACCTCATTGGAGTTTTATTAGTAACTATGTCCACTCCCCCTTGGGCAGAATTTTGGTATGCTGGAACCCCTCCTTCTTTAAAGTCCAACCTGTTTCCCAATCAAACCAATTCATACATTGCAATGTGCAATCATGTGATGGCAATTATTCCTTTGCAGCCACCTTTGTATATGGGGATAATTGCCATCTTGAAAGGCAGCCACTTTGGCGTGACCTGCAAACAGTTGCTCTTGCATCCCCTTGGGTAGTCCTTGGTGATTTCAATGCTATCAGGTCACCATCTGAGAAAGTGGGAGGTGATAAACACTGGCCCCATTGGATGGATGATATTAATGTTTGCCTCCAATCTGTGGAGCTGGTTGACCTTAAATACTCTGGGAATCAATTTACTTGGTCTAATAAACAAGTTGGTGTATCCCACATTAGCACCAAGTTGGACAGGGTCCTAGTAAATGAGAATTGGATCAAAACTCTATGTTGGTCTAGTGCTCATTTCCTAAACCCTGGAGCTTCTGACCACTCCCCTGCAGTTGTGGCTTTGGCACCCATCACCCCTCCTAAATCTAGACCATTTAAATTCTTTAATTTTCTGGCAGATCATCCCAATTTTATGAACATTGTTCAGAGTGTCTGGAGGAGAGTGATCATAGGTAACCCCATGTATTGTGTCTGTGAAAAGTTGAAGATCCTACAAAAGGATCTAAAACAGTTAAATACCAAGGAATTCAGTGACTTATCATCCAGAGTTGTGTCTACTAGGCAACAGCTAGATGATATTCAAACTGCCCTGGGTTCAAATCCTAGTGATGCAGCAAATCAAGTTGCTGAAAAGGTATTATGCAAACAGTACCTTACCCTTGCTAGAGCTGAGGAGAGCTTCGCCAGACAAAAATCAAGAGTTCAATGGTTAAAGCTGGGAGACCAATGTACCTCCTTTTTCTTCAAATCAATCAGTAACTCTAGGAATAGAACTAGGATTACTAGCTTGGTTATGGAAGATGGTAATGTCACACAGGATATTGAGCTAATCAAAGGAATAGAACTAGGATTACTAGCTTGATCAAGAGCTCTTTTGTCCATTACTACACCAAGTTGCTTGGTTCCCCTCACCAAAGCAACTATGCTGGATCATCTAGGGTCCAGTAGCTCATCACCAGGAAACTGTCAGAGTCTCAGAGGCTAGAAATGGTAGTGGGAGTCACTGACAAAGAAGTTAAAGACATATTTTGGTCCCTTAACCCTCAGAAAGCCCCCGGACCTGATGGGTATAATGCTACCTTCTTTCATAAGGCTTGGCCTGTGATTGGTCATGAGGTCACCTCGGCTGTCAAGTCTTTCTTCAGATCTGGACAGCTGCTAAAGAAAGCCAATGCAACTCTGGTTGCTCTTGTGCCTAAGGTCCCCAATCCCTCAAAAGTTGGGGATTATAGGCCAATTTCTTGTTGCAACCTCATTTACAAGTGTATTGCTAAGATCCTAGCCATTAGAATTAAGTCAGCCCTCCCTCAATTAATTGATCCAGCACAGTCTAGGTTTGTCCAGGGAAGAAGGATAGCAGATAACATATTCCTCACACAAGAGTTGATGAGGGGATACCACAAACACTCCTCTTCCCCTAGGTGTGCCATGAAAGTAGATATAATGAAGGCCTATGACAATGTTAGGTGGGACTTCCTTTGGGATGTCCTTGCCTCAATGAACTTCCACCCTCAGATGATCAGGTGGTTAAAGGCTTGTGTAACCACTGCCAATTACTCCCTAAGCTTCAATGGTGAAGCCATTGGGTACATTCCTGGTCAAAGGGGTTTGAGGCAAGGAGACCCCCTTTCCTCATATTTATTTGTTATTGCCATGGAAGTCCTCACATGCATTCTCAAGGAAAAAACCCTACTGCATGATTTCAACTTCCATTGGAAATGTGGGTCAACCAAATTGGTTAACCTATGTTTTGCAGATGACCTCATGATATTTTGCAAAGGTGAGTTAAGTTCTGTAAGCCATATCCAGTCATCATTGGAAGAGTTTGAATCTTTATCTGGCCTCTCCCCTAGTCCAAACAAGAGCAATATCTTCTTCTCAGGTGTCAACTCCTCCACCAACTCAACCTTAGAGCAAAAAAACGGGAGCTTCTCTCTCTAACCTAGAGAGAGAAAGCTCCCTCCGGTCTGCCACCACCATTTCCGGCTGGATCTCGCCGGTATCAACAGCAAGGAGGCCGAAGTAAACTAGACCAGGCAGGAAGAAGCGGCAGTCCTCGGGCAAGGGAGCCCCTCGCACGACAGGGGCTCTCCTCCACCGCCCCTTCTACATCCAGGCCCGGCCAGCCCACAACTGGCCTTCGATGGCCTTTTCAACCCTCAGCCGGCCGTCCAGGCCCAGCCAGTATAGCAGCTTAGCCCTCGTGGCTGAGTTGCCTTTTCAGATCTGGAAGTGACGATCAGGCCATTCCCAGCGATCAACCCGCTGCCGTGGGGCTTAGCCGGGGTGGGGCACAACTCCAAGCCGTGGGTTCTCTGACGTGGAACCCATTCCCAGCTCTGCCACCGCCGTGGGTTCTCTCCATTCCCAGTCCCGCCGCCGTGGGGCTTGCCGTGGGTTCTACTAGCCATGGCTTTTGCCCCTCGAACGGAGGAGGGTTCGTCCATGGTCGGAGGTGGGTAGCCCCAACAGCCATGGCCGCCGGTCATGGTTGGTCCAAGTTTTCAGATCCACCGGTCGTCGGTCGGTACAGCAACGATCAGGCCCTTTTGGGCTCAACAGCCAACGGCTGCCGGAGTCAGTCCGGCCATCGCAGTTCATGGCCCTAGCTGGCCAGATCTGGGACGCTCTAAGGCCGTCGGCCAGTCAATAGCCCGGGTTCAACTGGGCCAGCCAACATCCTGGCAGGCTAGCCAAGAGGCCAGCCAGGCCAGTCACGCACCAGCCCGGGCAGGCAAGCCGTCGGGCACAGCCTGCCTTCAGCCCGGGCAGCAAGCAGCAAGCAGCAAGCAGTCATCTGTTTATTGTCAACCTGTTTGTTTATTGTCAATCTGTGTATAGTTTGTTCGGCGACCCCCGATAGGCGGTCATTTGTTGGACTGAAATCGGGGGTTAGGCTCTTGGTTGAGCCTTTTATGTTTTCCGTAGTATGTATTGCGAGGACTTCGAGGGCCTCTAATTGTACCTTATACCGACGGTTGGTGTCGGGTATTTACTGCTATTGCCACGCCCGTGTCAAGGTTCCCCGCTGAACTTTCTATTCCTTGGGATAGTTTGTTCGGCGGGGGAAAGATCACGGGCAACCCATGTAGCCACTTGGCGCTCTTTATATTTTTTCTTTGTCTTACCTGGGGTATGCCCCTTGTAGGCTGTACATTCGGTTAACCTCTTTTATTTTCAAGCTAACCGCCCTAGGGCATTACCCAAAAAAAACTCCTCCACCAAAGCATCAATATTGCATGTACTATTTTACCCAAAAAAATATTGCATGTACTAGGTTTTCAGGAGGGCTCCCTTTTTTTTTGTGGGTAAAACAGCTTGAAATAAAAAGGGGCTAACCGAATATACAGCCTACAAGGGGCATACCCCAGGAGGAAAGAAAAGAAAAGAAAAGAAAGAATAAAAAGAGCGCCTACGCCAAACGGTTACATAGGACTAAAAGTAAGTAGAACGTCTGTTTTGTACCCATCTACAAGAGGGATACGAAACAGAACACAAAATGCTACTGAGCTAATAAATTCCATGGTACTATATTACAAAGGACTGCAGCTTCTTCAAAACAGCAGCCAGAAGTGACTTAGCACACCAAGCTGGGCATGTTGTTGGTTTACAGAAATTCAGAACCTAGCTTCAGAACTGGACAGCAGCTTCAGATCAGATCAAAACAGCAGCCAGAAGTCACTGACAGCAGGCAGCTGACCCTTTACAACTCAAACTTTACATAACAAAATAGCTTTACAAAGTCTGGACTGCTTCAAAGTCTACTAACAGGTGTTTGATAACAGTCCGCACCTCTGAACATAATTAGCAAAACACAATGCAGAGGAATTCCCCCTCTGCTAAGGGAGATCCCACGACAGCCCCTATTGGTTAGGCAAAACAAAAAGGAAGGCCGTAGTAAAAGGAAGCACAACAACTGAATGCTTCACCATACATGTCACTACTAGAACCAACAACTTTCGAACCATAACAGGAAGCATAACAGATTAGCTGTCCAACAGAACTGCTGATTCAGAGAATCTGAACAGCAGACATAACAGATTCAGAACCTTGTGGAACACAGAACTTCATGCCAGAACTTCACTTAGCAACAGAATATGTCTACTTGCTACTGAACAAGCTACGTTACAGCCCAAGTAGTTGGTGTGTTAGTCATCAGTAAATGCACTTGTAATCTGAACCATAACAGGAAGCATAACAGATCAGCAGACATAACAGATTCAGAACCTTGTGGAACACAGAACTTCATGACAGAACTTCACTTCACTAGCTGGCCTTAATGGAGCAACAACAAGTTCTGAACCTTAGTATCAGACTACACAACAGAACTGCAGAACTATCTGACAAGCACTCTTGTCCACCAAACTGAAGCATTCTGATTGCAAGAGTTTGGTAGATAAGATCATTGCAAAAACAAAGTCCTGGACTAACAGATACCTCTCCTATGCTGGGAGACTTCAGTTGATTAAGTCCATCCTGTTCTCCATGCAGACCTATTGGTCTTCTCTCTTTATCCTTCCTAAAAAAGTCATTAAGGAAGTGGAAGCCATACTGAGAGCTTTCTTCTGGACTGGACCTGATCTCAAAACCTCTGGAGCTAAAGTCTCGTGGGAGCATCTCTGCTCCCCTGTTCAAGAAGGTGGTCTTGGTTTTAAGTCCTTGGAGACTTGGAACAAATCTGCAGTGGCAAAGCACATTTGGTTCCTTGTGTCCGGCGGGGAACAATCCATGTGGTGTCAATGGGTCAAGTCCTACTTACTCAGAGGTAGGAACTTTTGGTTTGTTAAGGCCACTTTTGGTTTGTTAAGGCCCCAAGTGACCCTTCTTGGGTGTGGAGGAAAATCCTATCCCTGAGACCCCTTGTTCAGCCACACATTCTGTACAAGTTGGGGGATGGAATGTCTACCTCTTTATGGTACGACAATTGGCATCCCCTAGGCCCCCTACTACAAAGATTTGGTCCTAGAATTGTCTATGATTCTGGAATAGATAGGGATGCCATTGTCCAACATATAATCCATAACAACCAATGGGCCTTCCCTATCACCCAAACCCTTGAACTCAATGAAATAAGGACTGGTCTACATACAATTACTGTCAATAGTGCTACCAAGGATACATGCACATGGTCACTAACTAAATCAGGGGAGTTCTCCATCTCATCCCTATGGGACAACCTTAGAACTCACTTCCCCATTGTTACATGGCATAAGGTTGTATGGTTTCCAGGCCATATACCAAGGTGCAGTCTAATTACTTGGATGGCCCTTCTGCAAAGATTAAACACTAAGGATAGGCTTATCCTATTTGGGCTTAAATCCACCTCCCAATGTACGTTTTGCCCTGATGTGGAAAACCATGCCCATCTATTCTTTCAGTGCCCTATGGCCACCCAAGTCAGGAGTATCCTGTCTCCCAAAGTTCCCCAAATGCAAGGACATCAGAACTGGCAGACTTGGGTAGATTGCCTCTCTATGTTGAGAGGTAAATCTTTGGCCAACATTATTGCGAAGTTGGCTTTCACCGTATATGTTCATCATATTTGGTTGGAAAGAAACCACAGAAAATTCCAGAACTCTTCCTGCTCATCCGTTGTAGTTGCTCATAAAATCTCCAATGATATAAGATCTAGACTTTTGTCCTTGACTATTTACCTAGTGATCTTCCTTCTAGACAACTAAAAGTCCAATGGAACATTGTGTAGTGGCATTCAATCACCCTCTTGCACATGTTCTAACATTGCAGAATTGTGTTCACAGGCATCAAGCACAAGGCTGGATCCACATTCAAAGGGGGCAGTAGTCAGACTTGAAGCAGCAGGGGTTATACCTCAGCTCAGCATGTCATTGGTCAAGGGGGATCAGCTTCATGCTCCTCCTTGATCTTAATGAGATCTATGGTCACAGAAACAGCTGTCCAACCACAGTGACAGTCACAGAAGCAGATCAACATGCTTCAACAAGAGGCACCAATATTTACTTCTATTATTCAGGTTACAAGAGTGCAATGTGCAATGTCATGAGAGGAGAGTATGCAAGGTTCATCAGTCTAGTGCATTTTGTAATGCATCAGTTCTGAATCAGTTCCGCATCAGAACTGATGGACAGCTAACACACAACTTTCATGTGTCCTTGTTTTTTTTTTGTTTTTTGGGTAAATTAGCTTGAAATTAAAAAAGGTTAAGCGAATATACAGCCTACAAGGGGCATACCCCAGGAGGAAAAGAAAAAGAAAAAAAAACAAGATTGAAAAAGTACGGTAACCATGCACAACCCGCATGGAGAGTGAGATAACGTGACATATGAAATACAAATGGATCTGAATAGAACCATGAAATAAATGAGGTGAAAATGAAGTACGTACTGGCACAACCCGCCAGATTAGGAAATAAAGTAAATAAGGTAGATAGTCATGGTCAATGATGACCACATGATAACCAGCGCTGAGGAGAGATCTTCCTCCTCGTAGGCTGGACTAAGAAATCCAAGAGCCATGTCTTCCTTCACCCCAAAGCTAGCATAATACCCACTCAACAGAAGTCAACTACTACAGAGGGACTCAGACTGAGAGAGGCTCGCCTGGCGATGTCTGCATCCGACAGGGCTGCCCTGCTAAGCACCCTGCACACCACGCCCAATCCAACCAGACTACTACAACCTCGCCCAAATCCCCTAGGCTCGCTAACGACTAAAAGCGGAACAGAACGAGAGGCCACCAAAAGTAGTCACTCGAACCTCAAGTGGACCAAGCTGCTCCTTTCGGTCAGTGCAAACCACCAAACTAGTCAGAAACAGACTGCAAAGCTACCCCTTTCGATCAGAGAGAATCCACCAATCTAGTCAATGATATCTTCGGCAACTACCTTGCTCAATCAGACTCCATTCATAATCTAATCATCGATATCCACAGTTGCTGCTACTGCGAGACTACCCCTTAACTAGAACAGAATCTAATCTACTCAAAATAGCCACAACCACAAGAATACTACGCAACACCTCAGGGCTAAAAACGCAGGCTCAAGGGATATAATGGCTCGACGAAGAGCCAGACCCCCGATTTTAGTCCAACAGATGACCGCCTATCGGGGATCGCAGAGTCTAACAGTAACTGGCCCATAGGTCCAGCAACAAACAATATGAACAGTGTCGAGTGCCACTTTTTTTTTTTTGGAATCCGTGCCACTTTTTTTTTTTTTTTTTAAAGAAATTTTGCTTGACAAACATAAAACTTCCCCACTGCCCGGGCCATCCTGCCGGCTTACCTGCCCGGGCTGGCCTCCCATCGGGTGGCTGCTGCCTGCTGCTGCCGCTGCTGCTACCGGGAGCTGCTGCCGCCTGCTGCTGCCTGCTGCTTGGCCCGGGCATGCTGCTTGCCCGGGCTAGCTGCTGCTGGACGGGGATTGACTCGAGTTGCCCGGGCATAAGCTGCTGCCTAGCCTCCGCCCGAGCAAAACAAGCATTGACAGCCACGGCTGCCCCCCGCCCGAGCCAATCAAGGATGGCCTGCCCAGGCTGGCTGGCTGGCTGGTTGCTCGGGCTGAGTGCCCGGGCTGGCTGGAAGGGGCTGGTAGGGCGCTAGGCTGGCGTGGCCAGGCTAGCTGACTGGCTTGATGTTGATGGCCACCGTAGGAGGTGAATCACCCTCCCTCGATTGTGAATGAGCCATGGCTGTTGAGCCACGGCGGATGAAGGCCGAGGCGACGGCTGGGTCCGGCCATGGCAGTCCCTGCCATTGAGTTGGTCGTTGAAGAAGATGAACAGTGTCGCGGGACATGGCCGGCGCACTTCCAGATCTGAAATGGCCGGGGTCTCCGTGAGAAGGCCAGGCCGTGGGATTGAAGGCTGGACCAGAGGAGGCCGGACCTGGTAGTGGAGGCTGGACCAGAGGAGGCCGGAACTGATAGAGGGCTGTTAAGCCACGACTTGCCAATAAGAGGCTGGCCGGACCAGCAGTAGTGGTAGTCGGATGAAGGCCGGCTTCGTGGTGTTGCCGGGTTGAGGTTGATTCAGATCTGCTCAAAGTAGATCTGAGATAGAACCCACCGGTTCACGGCGGGGTTGAGGTAGGACGAAGCCATGGCGATGAGCTTCAGACCGAAGTGGGAGGGCGGTGGAGGAGAGCCCCTGTCGTGCGAGGGGCTCCCTTGCCCGACATGGCTGCTTCTGCTGCCATCGTAGTGGGAGACCGGCGTGGTGGCCAGGCGTACCTCCTTAGCCCGTAGCTGCTGCTCCTGATGGCCAGTGGCCTTGGCTGCTGCTGTTGGTGGCCGGCCGGAGGCCTGGCTGCCATGGCTGGGGGGCTGCCTGGGCCGAAGGGTTGCTTTCTCTCTCTAAGCTAGAGAGAGAAGCTCCCCAACCACTAGGGTCCAGCAGCTCATCACATTAATTGAATGTGTCCTTGTTGTGTCCCCAAGTCCCCAAGTCCAGCTGCCCAGTCAGCTAGCTGCTTCAGAAGATACACAAGGCACCAAGTAGAAGGCTGGATCCACATTCAAAGGGGGCTGTAGTCAGACATTCACCTGTTGACTAAGGTTCAACTCCAGCAGCTCAGACACGATTTCAGCATGTGGATCAGTTCTTGAATGGATTCAAGTTCAAATTCAAGTTTAGTTATTTCAGCATCTGTATTTCAGTTATTTCAGTTAATTCAGTATCATGTATAGTGGTTATATCTCAGTTTCCTTGCTGGTTACCAATCACGTATATGGTTGTAACCATTTTGCCATTTGTTTTGTATCCCTCTGTTAGATGGATAGGAAACAGATGCTCTATTTACCTCTAGTCCTATGTAGCCGTTTGACGTAGGCTTTCTTTTTGTTTTCCTTTTCTTTTCTTTTCCTCCTGGGGTATGCCCCTTGTATGCTGTATATTCGGTTAGCCCCCCCTTTTATTTCAAGCTGATTTACCCCAAAAAAAAAAAAAAAGTAGGACTTGACCCATTGACACCACATGGATTGTTCCCCGCCGGACACAAGGAACCAAATGTGCTTTGCCACTGCAGATTTGTTCCAAGTCTCCAAAGACTTGAAACCAAGACCACCTTCTTGGACAGGGGAGCAGAGATGTTCCCAGGAGACTTTAGCTCCAGAGGTTTTGAGATCAGGTCTAGTCCAGAAGAAAGCTCTCAATATGGCTTCCACTTCCTTAATGACTTTTTTAGGAAGAATAAAGAGAGAAGACCAATAGGTCTGCATGGAGAATAGAATGGACTTAATCAGCTGAAGTCTCCCAGCATAGGAGAGGTATCTGTTAGTCCAGGACTTTGTTTTTGCAATGATTTTATCCACCAAACTCTTGCAATCAGTATGCTTCAGTTTGGTGGACAGTAGGGGGACACCTAGATATCTAACTGGAAGGGTACCCTCCTGAAAACCAAGAACATGCAATATTGATGCTTTGGTGGAGGAGCTAACACCTGAGAAGAAAATATTGCTTTTGTTTGGACTAGGGGAGAGGCCAGATAAGGATTCAAACTCTTCCAATGATGACTGGATATGGTTTACAGAACTTAACTCACCCTTGCAAAATATCATGAGGTCATCTGCAAAACATAGGTTAACCAATTTGGTTGACCCACATTTCCAATGGAAATTAAAATCAGGCAGTAGGGTTTTCTCCTTGAGAATGCATGTGAGGACTTCCATGGCAATAACAAATAAGTATGAGGAAAGGGGGTCTCCTTGCCTCAATCCCCTTTGTCCAGGGATGTACCCAATGGCTTCCCCATTGAAGCTTAGGGAGTAATTGGCTATGGTTACACAAGCCTTTAACCACCTGATCATCTGAGGGTGGAAGTTCATTGAGGCAAGGACATCCCAGAGGAAGCCCCACCTAACATTGTCATAGGCTTTCATTATATCTACTTTCATGGCACACCTAGGAGAGGAGGAGTGTTTGTGGTATCCCCTCATCAACTCCTGTGTAAGGAAGATGTTATTTGCAATCCTTCTGCCCTGAACAAACCCAGACTGTGCTGGATCAATCAAGTGAGGGAGAGCTGACTTAATTCTATTGGCTAGAATCTTGGCAATACACTTGTAAATGAGGTTGCAACATGATATTAGCCTATAATCCCCAACCTTTGAAGGGTTGGGAACCTTAGGCACAAGAGCAACCAGTGTTGCATTGGCTTTCTTTAGCAGTTGGCCAGATCTAAAGAAGTTCTTGACAGCAGAGGTGACCTCATGACCAATCACAGGCCAAGCCTTATAAAAGAAGGTAGCATTATATCCATCAGGTCCGGGGGCTTTCTGAGGGTTAAGGGACCAGAAAATGTCCTTAACTTCTTTGTCAGTGACTCCCACTACCATATCTAGCCTCTGAGACTCTGACAGTTTCCTAGTGATGAGTTGCTGGACCCTTGATGATCCAGCATAGTTGCTTTGGTGAGGGGAACCAAGCAACTTGGTGTAGTAATGGATAAAAGATCCTTTGATTAGCTCAATATCCTGTGTGGTATTACCATCTTCCAATACCAAGCTAGTAATCCTAGTTCTATTCCTGGAGTTACTAATTGATTTGAAGAAAAAGGAAGTACATTGGTCTCCCAATTTCAACCATTGAACTCTTGATTTTTGTCTGGCAAAGCTCTCCTCAGCTCTAGTAAGGATAAGGTACTGTTTGCATAATACCTTTTCAGCAACTTGATTTGCTGTGTCACTAGGATCTGAGGCCAGTGCATTTTGAATATCATCCAGCTGTTGTCTGGTAGAGGCAACTCTAGATGATAGATCACTGAATTCTTTGGTATTCAACTGTTTTAGATCCTTTTGTAGGATCTTCAACTTTTCACAGACACAATACATGGGATTACCTATGATCACCCTCCTCCAGACACTTTGAACAATGTTCATAAAGTTAGGATGGTCTGCCAGAAAATTAAAGAATCTAAAAGGTCTAGATTTAGGAGGGGTGATGGGGGCCAATGCCACGACTGCAGGGGAATGGTCTGATGCTCCAGGGTTTAGGAAATGAGCACTAGACCAACATAGAGTTTTGATCCAATTCTCATTGACTAGGACCCTGTCCAACTTGGTGCTAATGTGGGAAATACCAACTTGTTTATTAGACCAAGTAAATTGATTTCCAGAGTATTTAAGGTCAACTAGCTCTACAGATTGGAGGCAATTATTAATATCAACCATCCAAGGAAGCCAGTGTTTATCCCCTCCTACTTTCTCAGATGGTGATCTGATGGCATTGAAGTCACCAAGAACTACCCAAGGGGATGCAAGAGCAGTTGTTTGCAGGTCACGCCAAAGTGTCTGCCTTTCAAGATGGCAATTATCCCCATATACAAATGTAGCTGCAAATGAGTAATTGCCATCACAAGATTGTACATTGCAATGTATGAATTGGTTTGATTGGGAAACAAGTTGGACATTAAAGTAGGAGGGGTTCCAGCAAACCAAAATTCTGCCCAAGGGGGAATGGGCATAGTTACTTATAAAACTCCAATGAGGTAAGATAAAACTAATAATTCTAGAGAACCTTTGGTTCTTTAACTTTGTGTTCAATTATCCCCACAAGGGACAGCTTATTGTTCTGTACCCATTTCTTAACCTCTTGTTGCTTCAGAGGGTCATTTAGACCTCTAACATTCCAAATTCCAAAATGCAATGGATTGCTAATCATTAATACAAAAGAGTTAATATAACCACAATGAGCTGCAACTATTAAGATTAAGAGTGATGCAAAAGATGAGCTTTATTTATATAATTGTGGACAAAAAGAGGAGGGAAAGTTACTTCCTTTTCTTATGTGAGGAGCCTTTGGATTGACTCCTATTTCTGCCATTGTGACTAGCCTTCTTGGAACCTCCCAATAGCAGCTTGACATCAGGGATAGCATGTTTGACATCAGGTGGTTTCTCCTGTTTGTCATCACCAACTGGTTGCTGATCATCAGATCTGGTGCTAGTACCAGACCTTGCTACCATTGAATCCTTGTTAGCTGCCTCATTGGACACTACTGAGCTTACCACACTCTGTAGTACTTCCAGAAGTTCTACATCAGGGTCATCAGAATCTTCAGTATGCTCCCCTAACTTGGATTGGACAATAGGTGAGGCTTCTGACAGGACATGAGGTAGAGGGCTTTGGTGGGGGTGAACATTCTTGACTTGTTCTACTGCTTTCTGTTTCCCACGTTTCACAGCCTGCCATTCCAATTGACTGGGGGGGGGGGGAGGGGGGTACAACAGCTTGCTTGCTACATTTGGATGTAGCATGCCAAAGACATGGCATTGTGAACACATAGGAGGTAGGACTTGGTATTCCACAGGGATAACAACAAATTCCCCTTCCACTACTACTTGAACCTCATCAGGGAGGACTTGTTCAGCACTGACCTCAATGCAGATTCTTGCCTTTGTAGATTTAGTCTGTTGTAGACCTGGTTGTCTAGCAGTCTTTGCAGTGGCATGATCAACATGCAGGGGTCTTCCAATAGAACTAGCTATTCTACTCAAGCACTCTTGGTTCCACAGTTCCATTGGTAAATCATGCAATTTCACCCAAGCAGGTATTTTGGTAGGTTGTTCTCTAGCAGGCTTCATCATCCTATGCCAATCCTTTAGTACTAGATATTTTTGAGAGAAGAAGTAGGGACCCCCTTCAAGGACTTGTATCTTGGATTGTTCATCTTTGAATTCAAACATGTAGAAGCCAGCCACATCAGGTTTCACAGCCACAAAATGCTCTTTCCATTGGCTCCTAGCAGTCGCAACTATGAGAGGATAGGCCATTTGTCCATCTAAGAAGTGGCCTACCAAGTACTTATTCCACATGCCCACATCGGTCAGTTCCAAATCTATTTCTACCAGCGCTTGTTTTCCTCTCTGGAGGTCTGGAAAATGATCCAGTTTCATTTCCAGAGAGGGGCTTTGTGACTGGAGGAGGGCAGCCCAGTTTTTTGGCTTAGGCTTTGGTTGATGTTGACCTAACCTGGGTCTGTAGTTGTATTGATGTTGGCCTAACTTGGCTGTTGTGGGTTTAATTTCTGTTTTAATATTTCCAGAAGGGTTGTGAACTGAATTTCTGAGAGAAGGGTTGGGTTCATCCCCTTCCCCATATGGTTTCCCCCTTGCGTTAAACAGAAGCGTAGAAGTGGTTTTAGGGCTATGTACCTGTTCTTGTAACTCAGCATTTCTCCATGACTGTTGAATGCTTTGCAATTTGGCTGTGACCACATCTAGCACGAACGGGTCTTCCGATAAGTTGAGCTCGTCCTCTAGACGACTCACAATTTCAAGCATTCGAGCCTCGGACTCCGAACGCATACCCTGCTTCTCTTGTACCTCTGCTGGAGTGCGTCGAAACTGATAGGTGTTTCCATGGAGGTGGGTCACCTGTTGTTGTTGAAACCTCTGAGCATCTTTAGGGTTCGGATTGATTTGTGGTTTAGGGCTAAGCGCCCCAGACCCATCCGAAGATGATGATGGAATCGAGCCCTTCGCCGCGACTTCCGTTTCAACCCTCAAATCTTGCGACTGGTTTTCTCTGCCCTGGAGAAGAGGATCTCGTTCCTCAGCTTCTAGCTTCTTGCTTTCCTCAAGAAAGACCTGCTGAAGCTTTCGAGAAGGGGAGGTTTTGGAGGATTTGGGGCTATGAACCCCAAACCCATTTGAAGGAGAGACGAGAACTGACTCTCGTTGTTGGTTAGCCAATCGTGCACGCTCCTGGGCTTCCATTAGCAAACCTTCTTCGAATAGTGTTTGTTGTATATTTGTTGCAGTTCCTGGGCTAGGGCTGCCACTGTGAACCCCCATAGGAGAAGAGGAAGAAGGTTTCTCTGGTATTGATGGCCGGATCTGAGAGTTAGAGTCAGATATCAAGCCTTTGTAGTTAGGGTTTTCTGGTCCGAGGTCCACAAATGGTGAAGTCTCGTTTGGTTTCGAGATGAGTGGAGCGACAGCGCCTTTGATTTTCCTGCGAATTTCATTTGAGTCCAAGGTCTTGAGACCTAGACCATCCGCGATGGAGACGGTGCCGTCTGCCATGACTCGCGAATTTAAACTTGAATCCACTCAATAACTGATCCAATGATCAACTGGTAGAGGATACACCAATGCAGAACTGATGCAGCTAGCAGCAGCCTGCCATTGCGGACACAACCATCAGCAGCAGCAGCAGTCCATATCACAACCCTGCGGGATTGTCTTTGTGTGCTTGAACAGGTGCAGAATTCAGGTGCTTGATCCAACTAGGGCCAGAATTCTGGAATTGAACCTCAGTCAACAGGTGATGATGATCATTGAACCTCACAACCAGCTTTGTGCTCAGGTGCAGAAATCAGGTGCAGGGTGCATAATGCTTGATCATATCACAGCTAGGGATAAGCCTTCTAACAAATGTATCTCCATCTAGTTGTTAAATCCTACTTACTCAGAGGTAGAAGCTTTTGGAGTATTAAGACTCCCAGTAATCCCTCCTGGGTATGGCGGAAAATTCTATCTCTGAGGCCCCTTGTTCAGCCTTTTAGTACATACAAGCTGGGGGATGGAATGTCTACCTCTCTGTGGTATGATAATTGGCACCCCTTAGGCCCCTTATTTTCAAAGTTTGGCCAGAGAATTGTTTACGACTCTGGGCTTACCAAGGATGCAACCGTTCATGACATAATACACAATAATCAATGGGCCCTCCCGGGCACACAAACTCTTGACCTAAATGAGGTCAGAGCTGATTTGCATAAGGTTGCATTTAATCCTATGACCAAGGATTATTTCAAGTGGACACTTAATACTTCAGGGAAATTCACTATCTCATCCCTTTGGGACAATCTAAGAATCCACTTTCCTATTGTTACATGGCATAAGGTTGTGTGGTTTCCTGGCCATATTCCTAGGTGCAGCTTAATCACCTGGATGGCCCTTTTGCATAGGTTAAACACTGAGGATAGGCTTGTTTTGTTTGGCCTCAAGTCATTATCCCAATGCACATTTTGCCCTGCTGAGGAAAACCATGCCCATCTCTTTTTTGAATGTCCTATGGCTTCCCAGATCAGGAGTATCCTGTCCCCTAAGTCCCCCCATGTGAGTGGACATCAGGGCTGGCAATCTTGGGTGGACTGTCTCTCTAATTTGAGAGGTAAGTCCTTAGCCAACACCATTGCAAAACTGACTTTCACAGTGTATGTTCATCAGATTTGGTTGGAAAGGAATTATAGGAAGTTCCAGAACACTTGTTGCCCTCCCGATGTGGTTGCCCATAAAATCTCCAATGTTATAAGGACTAGGCTGTTGTCCATTGCCAATTTGCCTAGTGGCATACTCTCTGGTCATTTAAAAACACAATGGAACATTGTTTAAGAAATGCACTCCCAACACCTACATAACTTTATATCCTTCCATTCACCATTCCTATATTTCATGTTGTCTTGCAGAGTTCTGAGATCCAGAGGAAGGACCTAACTCATTCATATCCTTTTTGTCACGGCAGTATGCTTTATAATTCTATCTTCTGCCATCTCTATTATTAGCTCTGCTTGAATATTTGTTTTATGTCTATACACCCTTTTAACTTTGGTTTTTGGAATATCAGGGGTCTCAATGACCCAGTCAAACAAAAAGAGGTTAAGTGTTTTGTAAATAAGAACAAGTTATCAATTGTGGGTTTATTAGAACATAAAATAAAGGAGAATAAAGCATCTAGAGTGATAAAACATGTATGCTCTCAATGGAGTTTTGTGAACTATCCCCAAGCTCCTTTAGGCAGGATTTTTGTGTGTTGGGATCCCAATGTTGTTCAAATTTAGGTCCTTGACCAATCTGAACAATTTATACATTGTGAGGTGCAACCTAAATGTGGTGACCCCCCCCTTTTTTGCAACATTTGTGTATGGAGAGAACAACTATCTGAATAGGCAGGCCTTGTGGGCTAGACTTCATCGCCTGAGCACCTCTTCCCCCTGGATAGTGCTTGGTGATTTTAATGTCATTAGGTTCCCCAGGGAGAAGGCTGGGGGAACTGCTACCTGGCCTCCTTATATGGATGACTTTAATAGTTGTTTGTATACCTTGGGGCTTGATGATCTCCGGTATACTGGTTGCTATCTCACCTGGGCCAACAAGCAGGACCCCTCACATTTTGTTAGTTCAAAGTTGGATCGAGTGTTAGTCAATGAGAATTGGATGAAGGTTTATAATCGCTCTTATGCTCATTTCCCTCCTCCTGGGATCTCTGATCACTCTCCTGCCATTACATATATTCTTCCGAGCCCTAGAAGTTCAAATAAACCTTTTAAGTTTTTCAATTTCCTAGTAGACCACCCTCAATTTTTGGCTGTTGTTCAGAGAGTTTGGAGGAGGGTGATTATTGGGAATCCAATGTATTGTGTATGTGAGAAGCTCAAATTGTTGCAAGGTGAATTTAAACAAATGAATACTAGAGATTTTAGTGATGTCTCTGCTAGAGTTGTTGATGTCAGACAACAACTAGACTCCTTGCAGCATGCTCTGAGTTCTCATAATCCTAATCCTTCATTGATTAGCCAGGAAAGAGCAGTTTACAAACGGCTCCTCATACTGCTTAGGGCTGAGGAAAGTTTAGCTAAGCAAAAGTCTCGAATCCAGTGGCTGAAGTTGGGCGATCAGTGTACCTCTTATTTCTTCAAGTCTGTGACTAATGCAAGAAATAGAAATAAAATAACTAGTCTGGTCTTAGAGGATGGGACTCTCTCACACATGACATTGAGGTCATTAAGTCAAATTTTGTGAACTTTTACTCTAATTTGCTTGGTTCTGCCCGTCATGATGCCTATCAAGGTCATAGCAGAATCCAGCAGTTAGTAAATAGGAGACTATCTGATAATCAAAAGCTGGAGATGATTGTGGAGGTCACTGATCAAGAGATTAAAGACACTTTGGTCCCTCAACCCCAACAAAGCCCCTGGTCCGGATGGTTACAATGCTGGGTTCTTCAAAAAGGTGTGGCCGATCATTGGCCATGAGGTCATTGCAGCAGTCAAGACCTTCTTTAGATCCGGTAAACTACTTAGGAAGGCCAACTCTTCCATGGTAGCTCTTGTTCCAAAGATCCCTAACTCGTCCAAAGTGGGGGATTTTAGACCTATTTCGTGTTGTAACACTATTTACAAATGCATTGCTAGAATACTTGCCAAAAGACTCCAGAATGTCCTCCCTGTTCTAATTGATCCTGTTCAATCGGGGTTTGTTAAAGGGAGGAGGATTGCTGACAACATCTTCCTCACCCAGGAACTAATGCGAGGGTATCATAAATCATCCTCATCCCCAAGGTGTGCAATGAAAGTAGACATTAGGAAAGCCTATGATAATGTCAGATGGGAATTTCTCTGGGATATTCTGTCCTCTATGAATTTACATCCTACAATGATCAAATGGCTTCAAGCTTGTGTTACCACTGCTAACTACACCTTTAGCTTAAATGGGGAGACCACTGGTTACATTATAGGGCAAAAAGGTCTACGACAAGGTGACCCTCTATCCTCGTACCTCTTTGTCATTGTTATGGAAATTCTCACTTGTCTACTTAGAGAGAAATCCATGCTGCCTGATTTTCATTTCCATTGGAGGTGTGGAAAGACTAAGATCATCAACCTTTGTTTTGCGGACGACCTTATGATTTTTTGCAAGGGTGAATTGTCTTCCATCACCCTTATTCAGGAGGCCCTCACAGAGTTTCA
Organism: Rhododendron griersonianum; assembly: GCA_018127125.1. NCBI lineage: Eukaryota > Viridiplantae > Streptophyta > Magnoliopsida > Ericales > Ericaceae > Rhododendron > Rhododendron griersonianum. Next base: position 36,372,957 of record CM030788.1, on the reverse strand, counting down.
AGCTTTGTCTGGTCTCTCTCCTAACCCTGAGAAAAGTAGCATATATTTCTCTGGGGTCAGCACTGTCACTAGAATTGCCATTATGGACGTTCTAAGATTCCAGGAGGGCAACCTTCCTGTCAGATATTTGGGTGTTCCCCTCTTCTCCACAAAGCTTAAGGCTTCGGATTGTCAACGTTTAGTGGAGAGCATGATAGCTAGGACTAAGACTTGGACCAATCGAGACCTCACCTATGCTGGTAGGGTTCAACTTATTAAGAATGTGCTCTTCTCCATTCAAACATACTGGTCTTCCTTGTTTATCCTTCCCAAAAAGGTAATCGAGGAAATTGAGTCAATACTTAGGGCTTTTCTATGGTCTGGTCCTGATCTAAAGAAAACTGGTACTAAAGTTTCTTGGGAGCATTTGTGCTCCCCTAAAGAGGAGGGGGGGTCTCGGTTTCAAATCTTTACAAATTTGGAACAAGGCTGCCATCGCAAAACATATCTGGTTCCTAATCTCTGGGGGAGAACAATCCATGTGGTGTCAATGGGTCAAATCATACTTAATAAAAGGTAGGAGTTTCTGGCATCTCATATTACCTAGTGATTGTACATGGGGCTGGAGGAAGCTTCTGAATCTCAGGCCCTTAGTTAAACCATATGTCCTTTGCATACTAGGTAATGGGAATTCAATATATTTGTGGAATGATAATTGGCATCCTCTCGGTCCTTTAACGAATAGATTTGGTCCTAGGATTGTGTATGACTCTTGCATCCCACGTGATGCCTTTGTCTCTCACATTATAGATGGTTCAAATTGGATGTTTCCCATTACCCAAACGTTTGAACTAAATGAGGTGAGAAACACTTTGCCACCAAGAGCAACAACAACGGGCAGATCTAGCCCGCTCCCCACTACTGCCCAGTCACCGCCTAGCCCTGGGCGTAGCTTTGGTCCGTAACCATGGATCGAAGCTACGGTTTGTTCTTGCTCTACCAAGCCTCGCCGAAGATGATGGCCTGTTGCTTCAATTTGTGCTCGTACAGTGGCACAGCAACATCGCTTCACTACCACTGAGGTCTAGAAGAGCAGATCTAAACAGCCCGGGCAGTGGCTCAGGTCGTGGCTAACCCACCGTGGCCATGGCCACCATCTCCAGCTCAACCCAGCCGCCGTGTTTTTTCCGGCAGCGGCAGCAGGCAGCAGCCCGCCCGATGGCAGGTTGGGCCTAAATTTCTTTCAAAAAAAAAAAAGTGGCACGGATTCCAAACATAATTCCAAGTCCAATATTGGTTTATTGTCAATCTGTTGCTGGACGAACGGGCCAGTTTGATGGTGTTATTAACCCCCGATAGGCGGTCATCTGTTGGACTGAAATCGGGGGTCGGGCTTATGGTCGAGCCTTTTATATCCCTAGAACCAGTTTTTTTTTGCTCTAAGGTTGAGTGTAGTATTCATGTGGTCGTAGCTATTTTTGATTAGATTGAACTCCTTCCTAGTTAGGGGTAGCCTGCAGTAGCAGCAGCTGCAGGAGCCGATGATTAGATTATGGTTGGAGTTTGATTGAGCAGGGTAGTTGCCGGAGCTGTCATTGACTAGATTGGTGGATCCTCTATGATCGAAAGGGGTTGCTTTGCAGTCTGTTTCTGATTAGATTTAGTGGTTTGCACTGATCGAAAAGAGCAGCTTGGTCCACTTGAGGTTCGAGTAGCTACTTTTGGTGGCCTCTCTTTCTGTTCCGCTTTGAGTCGTTAGCGAGCCTAGGGGATTTGGGCGAGGTTGTAGTAGTCAGGGTGGAATGGGTGTGGTGTGCAGGGTACTTAGCAGGGTAGCCTTGTCGGATGCCGTCATCCCCTGGTCGAGCCTCTCTCAGTCCGAGTTCCTCTGTAGTAGTTGACTTCTGTTGAGCGGATATTATACTTGCTTTGGGGTGATGGAAGCCTCGGGTCTTGGTTTTCTTAGCCCAGCCTAGGAGGAGGAGGATCTCTCCTCAGCGCTGGTTATCATGTGGTCCATGTTGACCATGACTATCTACTTCAATTATCTTATTTCCTTGCCTGGCGGGTTGTGCCAGGAATAGCTCAATTTCATTTCAGTACATTTCATGGTTCTTTTCAGATCCATTTGTATCACATATGTCATTTTATTTTACTCTCCATGCGGGTTGTGCATGGTTACCGTACTTTTATCATTCTTGTTTTTTTCTTTTCTTTTTCCTCCTGGGGTATGCCCCTTGTAGGCTGTACATTCGATTAACCTTTTTTAATTTCAAGCTAAATTACCAAAAAAAAAAAAAAAACACTTTGCCACCTCTGGTTCAGTCCAGGTTGAATGGGGCGGATCAGAAAAGGTGGACACTTACTTCCAATGGGCAGTTCACAATTACCTCCCTATGGGACAAATTGAGATCTCCCTTTCCTAAGGCCTTGTGGTATAAGATAGTGTGGTTCTCTGCGCATGTACCAAAATGCAGCTTTGTCGCATGGCTTGCCATTCAAAATAGGCTAGCCACTGCCGATAGACTCGTGTCATTTGGTCTGAATGTTTCCCCCCTTTGTGGTTTGTGTCAAGGGAGTGAAAGCCACGACCATCTCCTTTTTAATTGCCCTTTCACTAGTCAGGTGTGGGATACCATTCAGGCCAAACTCCATGTTACTTGGCCTGCTAGACCTTGGGCAGACTGGGTAACTCTGTTATCAAGTTTTAAGGGCAAAACTCTCAAAAGTATAGTTACTAGATTGGGGTTTACAGTAACTGTTTATCATATCTGGATTGAAAGAAATTTAAGGAAATTCCAGAATCAATCATGTACTTGGGAGATAATTGTTCAAAAAATTTGCAACATGGTGAGAGCACGGCTTTTATCACTTTCTAATCTTCCCCATTCACAAGCAGAGTTGATTGTAAATGAGTGGATTAATGTTGTGAGTTAAGTTATTGTAAGCTAATGTACTTTGCTAGCTGCTTTTCTGGTTGGCTGTATGTTTCATATGGGCAGGTTCACTTTCTAGGCAGATTCATATCAGAGGTGAGGACCTAAGCCATTATCCCACCAACAGCTGCTGTATTTCTGCAGTAGCACAATCAGAACACCGTATGGAACTCCTATTTACTACTAGTATTCAGGTAGTTACCTTATTCCTTGTTGTCTGTTGAGGTGTTGTACAGATTGTGAGTGTCTTCTATATTATGTGTTGACCTTGTGAGTTGTGTGCTTGAGACCCAACATTTCTTGAGAGAGGAGGTAATAATTAGTGGGGGAGTCATGTGAGGTTTAGTGGAGGGAGTATGAGGTTTGTTCTCTGCTGAGTGAGTGGGAGGAGAGAGGTTACTGCAGCTCTGATCATTGTGTGGTTAATATTGCTGCAGCTGCTATCTATTACTCTGCTACTGATATCTTCATTTTGGTGGTTGGCAGTTTGGCTAATGTTGATTGTAATGTTATTTCTAATGCCCTGTATTCAGACTGTTTTGGGCTGTTTCACCAGTTCTTTTGGGATATTCTGATGTAGCTCTGTTTTCTTAAGAGAAGGTGTATCTAAAAAAGGAACATATTCTGGGCTGAAGCTCCATCACAGCAGCCTGCTCTTTGTTGGGTTGTTGCTGTTATTGCCAAGATCTCAAGTTGCATTTTTTTTTTTGGGTAATTTAGCTTGAAATTAAAAGAGGTTAAGCGAATGTACAGCCTACAAGGGGCATACCCCAGGAGAAAAAGAAAGGAAAAAAAAACAAGAATGACAAAAGTGCGGTAAACCATGCACAACCCGCATGGAATAAAGTAAATACGTAACCATGCACAACCCGCATGGAAAGTAATATAAAGTGAATACATAACAAGATGCCATGTGAACTGAGATATATGAAATTGAACTACTACCTGGCACAACCCGCCAGGCTAGGAATAAGGTAAATAAGGTAGATAGTCAAGGCCAACGATGACCACGTGATAACCAACGCTGAGGAGAGCAGCTACAAAGTAATACGGCTTCTAGGCAGTCTGAACGGCTACTACAGAGGAACAAGGCACCAAGAGGTTCGAACCAGAGATGACGGCATCCGACAAGGCCCCGCTGCAAGAGCCCTGCTCACCACGCCCAATCCTTCCGGCCTAGTACTCCCTCATCCAAGCCTAAGGCTCGCCAAAACCACCTACTGAGACCAACTACCCAATAACCACCTCCTCCAAAGCTGGGCTAAGAGAGCCAAGAACCTAGTACCTCCATTTCTGAGCTAGTATGCCATATTCTGCATTTCTCATTGGCTGCATTCATTTGGCAGCTAGCATCACTTGTTCTCCATTTGTTTTTGTTGACCTAACCAATAGGGGTTGTCGTTGGGATCTCCCTTCGCAGAGGGGGATGTCCTCTGCAAAGTCTTTAAATGCACTACTGGTTCAGTCCTGTTCAGATTTACTGTTTCCCTTTTGTTTAGTCAGTCCAGCTGGTGTGATGGCTTGTCAGTCCAGTTTTTGCGATGGCTACATGGCTGCATGTCTGATCTGTCTGATCCTGTTCAGTTTTACTGTATCCCTTCCAGCTTGTGTGATGGCTTGTGTGATAGCTTGTCAGTCCAGTTTTGTGAGATGGCTGCATGTCTGATGCTTCCTGTTATTATGTTCAGTATACTATGTCCAGTGTTATGAACTGCTTTGTGCTATGTGAGAGCTAGCAGAATTTGAGCTGTAGATTGGAAGCTGATGGATTGAAGAGCTATGTTTTGCTCTGATATGCCTGGAGCTGAGGCTGCAGAATTGAATCAAGTCAAGTTCTGAAGTTAAGAAATCAAGTCAAGTTCAAGTTCTGAAGATCGAATGGTGCATCAATTAGAGTGAAGTTCAAATGGTGCCATTCAAATGTTCCAATCTGTTTTCTGTTTTCTGTTTAGTTGGTTGTATCCTAGTGATGGTTACACATTGTGTAATCATTTATCATTTGTCATTTGTTTTGTATCCCTCTGTTAGATGGATAGGAAACAGATGCTCTATTTTCTTCTAGTCCTATGTTGCCGTTTGGCGTAGGCTTTCTCTTTTGTTTTCTTTTTCTTTTTTTTTCATTTCCTCCTGGGGTATGCCCCTTGTAGGCTGTATATTCGGTTGTCCCCCCTTTTTATTTCAAGCTGGTTTATCCAAAAAAAAAAAAAAAACCATGGTTGGAAAAAACTAGCTCAGAAATTACAACACCATAATAGAACATAAACTGAAGCAGTTCTGATGCAACTTCAGAACTGCTGCTGTCACAACTTCTGAAGTTCCAAAAGAATTGAAGTGCAGAAAGCAGATCAGCAGCAGTCCATCAGAACAGAATGCAGATCAGCGGCAGTCCAGAATACTATGGAAATATGGTCCTAGCCAGCAATGCCTCGGAAAAGAAGATTGCAATGGTATGAAAGCTGTTCTGAGCCTTAGAAGATCAGAACAGAACAGCAGCAATGCCTCAAGTTAGAACTGATCATGAAATCCTATGGAAATATGGTCCTAGCCACCAACTCCCTCGGAAAACTCACTCCTCCCTCTCAACTTTTTTCAGAAACTAAGGGATACGGATCCACCCTACTCCCTCCACTAAGCCTCTCATAATGCCCCCGCTAATTATTACCTCCACTCTCAAGGAAAGGATGAGCCTCTATCACACTCTCGCAAGGAAACACCGATTGTAGTGAATGCTAACAATCTCAACACAAATGAACCTTTAGTCTAGCAGAGAAACCACCAGAGTTAAGATAACTACCTGTGTATGTAGGAGTAATAGCAGACATGTTGATATCCTGCTTTGTTTCTGAAGTCCTGCTCTCACCAAAGCTCTGCTTCCATCTCTGAATACTTAGAACCTTCAAGAGACAATTCTGGACCAAGTTAGATCAAGGGGAAACCCCTTGAGATTTAACCTGCATGTGTAATCATGTGAGTATGTGGGTAATTTCATTCTAACTTATTACTGAGAATGTTAATCATGAATATTCCACATAGATAATAATTGAGAAGGCCCCTTGAACTTAGATAAAGACAGCAACCTGCACCTTACTTCATTTGAAATTTTGTGAGCAACCACTCCAGGAGGGCAATTAAGATTCTGGAATTTCCTATGATTCCTCTCAAGCCATAATTGGTGCACATAGGTTGTAAAGACAAGTTTAGCAATTGTAATGGCCAGAGCCTTGCCTTGGACAGAGGACAGCCTACTCACCCACTGCTGCATGGATGTCAAGCCTGTCATGTGAGGGGTCTTTGGGGATAGGATTCCCCTAATTTGTGTAGCCATGGGGCAATCAAAAAAGAGGTGCTCATGGGACTCTACTCCCAAACATAGGCTGCAGATGGATGCAGCTTTCATTCCAAACATGACTAGTCTGTCTTCTGTAGATAGTCTATTAAGGATGGCCATCCATGAGATCACACTACATCTAGGGATGTACCCTGAGAACCATACCACTTTATGCCAAGTGATAGCAGGAAAATGTATCCCTAAATGAACCCATAAGGATGAGATGGTGAACTTACCAGATGCATTGAGATTCCAAATGCATCTATCCCCAGTGGAAGCATTGATGGGGACAGCTTGTAATTCTGATCTCACCTCATTGAGATCAGGAGTTTGGGTCAGTGGGAAGGCCCAATGATTGTCCCTAATGATAGACTGCACAGTGGAATCCTTGTGCAGTCCAGAATCTAAGGTAATTCTAGGCCCAAATTTAGGCAACAGGGGCCCTAGGGGATGCCAGTTTTTTTGGGTAAAATAGCATGAAATAGAAAAAAGGGTAACCGGATATACAGCCTACAAGGGGCATACCCCAGGAGGAAAAGAAAAGAAAACAAAAAAGAGTAAGAAAATTGATCACGCCAAATGGCTACAAGACATTGATGAGGAGCTACGTTTCCAATCCATCTAGTAAGAGGGAACGGAAAGACTGCCAATTGTTACCAACAAAAAGATTACGCCCAAGGCATCTAAAAGTGCTATTAAAGGCATCTAATAGTATTGTTTCCTTAGAGCACTTGAACTGGACACTTACACACTTGACAAGCACATGGTTTCTAATAGTATTGTTTCCTGACAAGCACTTGAACTGGACGATTCCAGAAAGCAGGACCCTTGCACACTTGCACTCATCGTATATAGCAGAACAGTCTGCCCCCAATCTGTGATCTGCCCTTCACATATGCTGAAGCTTGATAGGTGAAACAATCTGTGATGTGATTTGTTCTCCTCCTAGCAAAGCAATACACGCTCCAAGGGACAACCCCCCGAGGATAGGTGAAACTGAAGGAACACAAATCCAACACAGCAATTACAATGTAAAACCAATAGCTTGTTATGCTGCATACAAACTAGGTGGTACAATGTATCACTAGCAGATCAGAACAAAAGAATCTACTAAGGTATCTACTACTGGACTGCATATAAAACAGCAGCACAACAAGTCCCAACTGAGCCTTCATCTAATAAGCCTTCAACTGATATTGCTAGCAGCAGAACAGTCAAGCTTCAAACTGATGCAGCTTCAGAACTGCTGCTGTCACAGAACAGCAGCAGCAGTCCATCACACAAAACAAAACAAAATGCAGAGGACGTCCCCCCCTGCGAAGGGAGATCCCAATGACAGCCCCTATTGGTTAGGCGACTATTATAAATGAACAACCACTAAATAAACTTAATACAGCTTCTGAATATACAGCAGTCAACAACTACATTCAACATCTGAACTGAAAATGGACACTTGACATAGAACTGGACAATGGACATCACAAGGGTTCTTATCAGCATCCTTGTGCATCCCAATGATATTGAAAGGGTGCAGTTCTTAAGCCAAAACAGTACATCAGATTCAGAACAGCAGCCAAAACAGGACCTATCAGAACATCATAACATCATAACTGCCATGGCAGCAGCAGATACAGAACACACAGAGCTGCCATGGCAGCAGTTACAAGTAATAACAGATTACAGAAGCAGATTACAGAAGCAAGAAGCTTTTGGGTACCACAATTCCCTCTGAAAACTCACTCCATCAGCAAAACAGGAGGTATAACAAAACTATGAAATTACAAAGCCAAAACTCCCAACTCCCACTCTCTATACAATGCCAAAACAGGGAAACCTTATACTCCCTCAACTAAACCTCACATAATGCCCCCGCTAAATATTACCTCCTCTCACAATGACGGAAGGGGCTAGAACACTCAGCTCACAAGGATTGCACTCAATATAGTAGGAACTCTCAAAGCACCAAGGAACCTAAAAGAGATAAGGTAACTACCTGAGTACTTAGTAGTAGGGCTGTCCACCAATCCGACCCACCCGACAACCCGACCCGACCCGACCGAAAAATGAAGGCAGCGGACGGTTCTGATCGGGTGTTCGGGTCGGATTCGGGTCTGAAATCTGAAATTTTCCCTGTTGTCGGTCGGGTGTCGGGTTCACCTAATAATTTTCCTACCAACCCGACCCGACCGACAAAATCTATACAACGTAATAAAACCCACCCTACCGTCCAGTTCCACACTCCTCCAGTCCTCCTTACTCCTTAGTCCTCACGACGCCTCCTCCTCCTCCTCCAAATCGATCACGCCTCTTCCTCCATCGATCACATCTCCTCCTCCCCCAAATCGATCACCTCTCTCTCTCTGACCTCGAATGTGGGTGCTTGGGCGAGGAACAATTGGAATCATCATGGCCAACAAGAAGCTAGAGAGGTGCCTGAGAGATCAAAGTTTCAAGGGAAATAGATGCAGATTCTTGTATGGAGACTCCAAAGGATTCGTCCCAGCGACCAAAGCAAGTTAAGCAACCATGGCCCGTGGGAAATCCCTCCAGATTCTTGTATTGAAATTCCTCCAGATCTTGTAATCCTCTCTCTCTCTCAGCTGTGATGTGATTTTGTAAACGAAAATCTGTGATTTTGCGATAGTTTACTACAGATCTGTGATTTTGTGGGACTTTATCGTGAATTTGTGTTTTTGATTTACAACCCGCCGGACCCGACCGAACCCGACCGAACCAATCAACACTCGGTTCGGTTTGAACCCGACTACGATTTCGGTCTGGCTCGGGTTTGAACAATCCGACAACAATCGGGTCGGGTCCAACCCGACCCGAATCCGACCAAACCTGACCCGTGGACAGCCCTACTTAGTAGTAATAGAAGGCCAAGCAGGCAGGTTGCTGCACTCCCCTGCTTCTGCTTCTGTTTCTGTGACCAAGGAGGAGCATGAAGCTGTATCCCCCTTGACCAATGACTTGCTGTACAACCACCTGAGTGCTTCTGATGCAGCCTCAGAGACAACTCTGGACCAAGTTAGATCAAGGGGAAACCCCTTGAGATTTACCTGCATGTGTTATCATGTGAGTATATGGGTAATTTCATTCTAACTTATTACTGAGAATGCTAATCATGAATATTCCACATAGATAATAATTGAGAAGGCCCCTTGAACTTAGACAATGACAACAACCTGCACCTTACTTCATTTGAAATTTTGTGAGCAACCACTCCAGGGGGGCAATTAAGATTTTGGAATTTCCTATGATTCCTCTCAAGCCATAATTGGTGCACATAGGTTGTAAAGACAAGTTTAGCAATTGTAATGGCCAGAGCCTTGCCTTGGACAGAGGACAGCCTGCTCACCCACTGCTGCATGGATGTCAATCCTGTCATGTGAGGGGTCTTTGGGGATAAGATAGCCCTAATTTGTGTAGCCATGGGGCAATCAAAAAAGAGGTGCTCATGGGACTCTACTCCCAAACATAGGCTGCATATGGAAGCAGCTTTCATTCCAAACATGACTAGTCTGTCTTCTGTAGATAATCTATTAAGGATGGCCATCCATGAGATCACACTACATCTAGGGATGTACCCTGAGAACCATACCACTTTATGCCAAGTGATAGCAGGAAAATGTATCCTTAAGTGATCCCATAAGGATGAGATGGTGAACTTACCAGATACATTGAGATTCCAAATGCATCTATCCCCAGTGGAAGCATTGATGGGGACAGCTTGTAATTCTGATCTCACTTCATTGAGATAAGGGGTTTGGGTCATTGGGAAGGCCCACTGATTGTCCCTAATGATAGACTGCACAGTGGAATCCTTGTGCAGTCCAGAATCGAAGGTGATTCCAGGCCCAAATTTAGGCAATAAGGGCCCTAGGGGATGCCAGTTATCAAACCACAAAGAGGTCAACTGGCCATCCCCTATTTTATACTTAATGTGTGGTTGGATGAGTGGTCTAATGTTAAGGATTTTCCTCCATACCCATGATGGATTACTTGGAGTTTTAACACTCCAAAAGCTCTTCTTTTTTTTTTGGGGTAAAATAGCATGAAATAGAAAAAAGGATAACCGAATATACAGCCTACAAGGGGCATACCCCAGGAGGAAAGAAAAAGAAAACAAAAAAGATAAAAAAATTGATAACGCCAAATGGCTACAAGGTATTGATGAGAAACTATGTTTCCGATCCATCTAGAAGAGGGAAAAGAAACATAGCCAACTGCTTGTTCAAATGATAAAAATTTCAGAACTGATAAAACATTTCAGCATACCAACTGCTTGTTCAAATGAACTGAACATGTCTATACAAAAGATTAGATTACACTGAAATTAGAAAACAGATTGGCACATTTGAATGGCACCATTCGAACTTCAGAACTTCAGGACTTGAGCTTGACTTTACTTCTTAACTTCAGAACTTGAGCTTGGACTGACTAGCACTAGGCATATTAGAACTTGGAAACCAGCTTCAATCCATCAGCTACCACATTCTGGACAAACAGTAGGTTCATACTCTGCTGGCTCTCACATAGCACAAGGCAGTTCATAACAACTCTTAACAGGGCTAGCTCATACTGCTTGTTTAACACCAGCTGGACTGACTAAACAAAAGGGATACAGTAAAACTGAACAGGGCTGAAAGGAGAGCAAGTGGTGCTGCCAATACAATGATGGAGCTTCTGAAATTCTGAAGCTTCCAAACAGCCCATCAACATTACAGTCAGCAGATTCTGAACCTTAGGTGACAACACAGGAATCCATGACAGAAAGTATCATGCACCCTTGTGATGATACTTGAGTAATACTATACAATACTAAAACTAATGCAAAACTATACAGAGGACGTCCCCCTCTGTGAAGGGAGATCCCATTGACAGCCCCCGATGGTTAGGCATAACTGAAAACAAAACCTGCTACAGCCAACAGAACAGCCACAACAGGTTCAGAAAAGATGCAGGACAGCCAAAACAAGTTCAGATCAAGCTCATACTCCATTACAACTTCTGAACCTGTTTTGGAACTAGTTTTGTGGATGGATAAGTTCAGCTGGTGGTAGTTATGCTATTTAGCAGCCACATCAATGCTACATAACTAGCACCAGCTACAATAACAGCAGCAGCATAATAGCAGCTGCTACAATGCAGAACATAACAACAGAACAACACCAGCCACACGGGTACATTGATCAGGCATTCAAAACTGATGCAGCTAGGTTTCTGACTTGGGGATACAACATGGAACAGGGCTAATATTCCCACATGACAATATAACTGATGCAGAATATGCCAACTGATGCAGAGGACGTCCCCCTCCGCGAAGGGAGATCCCAATGACAGCCCCTATTGGTTAGGCTTACAAAAGTAAACACAAAACATATCTTAGCATATGCAAATCAGGTCAAACTGGGCACATGCACATGCATAGCAGTAAGATAGCTACCACAATCAGTCTTAGCATGCAACAAGAAGTAATAGCAGTGCCCTCACAAAAGATTAAAATATAATAACACCTCATCTGTAAGTGCTCCTCACAAAAGATTAAAATATATACCTGCTACATAGAAGTAATAGCAGTGCCCTGAATGGAAAGCCTTTTCTGAGTCCCTTTGACTAACTGAACTTTTAGCAGCTGAACTGCTATGAATCCTGCCCTCAGGGACAATTCTGGACCATGTTATATCAAGGGGAAACCCCTTGATATTTAACCTGCATGTGTTATCATGTGAGTATTTGGGTAATTTCATTCTAACTTATTACTGAGAATGTTAATCGTGAATATTCCACATAGATAATAATTGAGAAGGCCCCTTGAACTTAGACAATGACAACAACCTACACCTTACTTCATTTGAAATTTTGTGAGCAATCACTCCAGGGGGCAATTAAGATTCTGGAATTTCCTGTGATTCCTTTCTATCCATAATTGGTGCACATAGGTTGTAAAGACAAGTTTAGCGATTGTAATGGCCAGAGCCTTGCCTTGGACAGAAGACAGCCTGGTCACCCACTGTTGCATGGATGTCAATCCTGTCATGTGAGGGGTCTTTGGGGATAAGATGCCCCTAATTTGTGTAGCCATGGGGCAATCAAAAAAGAGGTGCTCATGGGACTCTACTCCCAAACAAAGGCTGCATATGGAAGCAGCTTTCATTCCAAACATGACTAGTCTGTCTTCTGTAGATAATCTATTAAGGATAGCCATCCATGAGATCACACTACATCTAGGGATGTACCCTGAGAACCATACCACTTTATGCCAAGTGATAGCAGGAAAATGTATCCTTAAATGATCCCATAAAGATGGGATGGTGAACTTACCAGATGCATTGAGATTCCAAATGCATCTATCCCCAGTGGAAGCATTGATGGGGACAGCTTGTAATTCTGATCTCACTTCATTGAGATCAGGAGTTTGGGTCAGTGGGAAGGCCCACTGATTGTCTCTGATGATAGACTTCACAGTGGAATCCTTGTGCAGCCCAGAATCTAAGGTAATTCTAGGCCCATATTTAGGCAATAAGGGCCCTAGGGGATGCCAGTTATCAAACCACAAAGAGGTCAAATGGCCATCCCCTATTTTATACGTAATGCGTGATTGGATGAGTGGTCTAATGTTAAGAATTTTCCTCCATACCCATGAGGGATCGCTTGGAGTTTTAACACTCCAAAAGCTCTTACCTTTAAGTAGGTAAGACTTCACCCATTGGCACCACATAGATTGCTCCCCTCCCGAGATAAGGAACCATATATGTTTGGCGACTGCTGCCTTGTTCCAGACCTCCATAGATTTAAACCCTAACCCTCCTTCCTTAATAGGAGAACAGAGATGTTCCCAAGAGACTTTTGCCCCCGTTTTCTTAAGGTCGGGGCCAGACCAAAAGAAGGCTCTTAGGATAGATTCCACTTCCTTAATTACTTTGTTAGGGATAATGAATAGAGATGACCAGTAGGTTTGCATTGAGAACAGTATTGATTTTATTAATTGAATCCTCCCAGCATAGGACAAGTACCTATGTGTCCATGATTTAGTCTTGGCCAAAATTCTGTCAACCATTACTTTACAATCCGAGTGTTTTAGTTTGGTGGACAGTAGGGGTACCCCCAAGTACCTAACAGGCAAAGACCCCTCCTGGAAGCCTAGGATACCTAATATGGATGCCTTGGTGGGTGGACTAACACCAGAGAAAAAGATGCTGCTCTTGGAAGGGCTTGGTGAAAGCCCAGACAGCTTCTCAAATTCATTTAAAGAATTCTGGATGTGATTAATGGAGGCAACTTCACCTTTGCAAAAGATCATAAGATCATCTGCAAAGCAAAGATTGACAAGTTTGGTAGCTCCACATTTCCAGTGGAAATTAAAATCAGGTTGGAAGGATTTCTCCTTAAGAATGCAAGTTAACACCTCCATAGCTATCACAAAAAGGTAAGAAGATATTATCATAGGCCTTCATTATGTCCACTTTCATGGCACACCTAGGGGATGAGGAATGTTTGTGGTAACCTCTCATCAATTCCTGAGTAAGGAATATGTTATCAGCTATCCTCCTACCCTGGACAAAGCCAGACTGAGCAGGATCAATAAGGGAAGGCAGAACAGGTCTGATTTTATTGGCTAGTATTTTAGCTATACATTTATATATCACATTACAGCATGAGATGGGCCTGTAGTCTCCTACCTTAGAGGGATTGGGGACTTTAGGCACCAAAGCAACTAGGGTAGCATTGGCCTTCTTCAAAAGTTGACCAGACCTGAAAAACAGTTTGACAGCTGAGGTCACTTCATGGCCTATGACAGGCCATGTTCTATGGAAGAAGGAAGCATTATAGCCATCTGGCCCAGGAGCTTTTTGAGGATTAAGAGACCAAAATGTGTCTTTGATCTCTTTATCAGTTACCCCCATCACCATTTGCAAACTCTGGGAGGGGGATAGTTTCCTTGTTATAAGCTGTTGCACCCTAGAAGAACCAGAGTAATCAGTCAAATGTTTGGTGCCTAACAAGTTTGTGTAGTAGTTGATGAATGTGTGCTTAATCAACTCTAAGTCTTGGGAAACAGACCCATCTTCTAGAACCAAGCTAGAAATTCTGTTCCTATTCCTTGAATTGGTAATGGACTTGAAAAAAAAGGAGGAACATTGATTCCCCAACTTTAGCCATTGAATTCTTGATTTTTGCTTGGCAAAATTTTCTTCTGCCCTGGCATAAACTAGATACTGCTTGCACAGTTCCTTTTCAATGGCTTGTTTAGAAGGGTCACTAGGGTCAGAGCCTAGTTCTCTTTGGATAACTTCTAATTGTTGTTTGCAGGATGCCACTCTTGATGAAAGATCACTAAACTCATTTGTGTTTAGTTTTTTAAGATCCTCCTGCAATTGCTTAAGTTTTTGACAAACACAGAACATTGGATTTCCAATGATTATCCTCCTCCACACCTGCTGAACAGTGTCAAGGAACTTAGGGTGCTCAGCTAAAAAGTTGAAGAACCTAAAAGGTCTTTTCTTTGTAGGTGAGGCAGTTGTCAAATATACAACTGCAGGGGAATGATCAGACACTCCAGGGCTGAGAAAATGTGCATTGGACCAGCAGAAATCTTTGACCCAACTCTCATTAACTAGAACCCTATCAATCTTGGAACTTATATGAGCATCTCCCAGTTGTTTATTAGACCATGTGTATTGGCAACCAGTATACCTGATATCAAGTAATTCAGTTGATTGGATACAAGAATTGAATTCCTCCATCCAGGGCAGCCAATTTCTGTCCCCTCCTACTTTTTCAAGGGGAGACCTCAATGCATTGAAGTCACCTAACACTACCCAAGGGGTAACTACACAAAGCTGCTGTAATTGAGCCCATAGTTGTTGCCTCTCCAAGTAACTAGTTGCTCCATATATAAAGGAGGCATCAAAAGAAAACTGGCCATTACAAGATTGAACCTTACAATGGATAAGCTGATTGGACTGAAACTGAATTTGTACATTAAACAATAGGGGATTCCAACAAATCAAGATACGCCCTATAGGAGAGCAGGAATGATTGCTAACAAAATTCCAATGAGGGAGCATGGTGTTGACTACTCTAGTTACATTGGATTCTTTGATTTTATGCTCAATAAGACCAATTAAGGAAAGTTTATTCTTAACAACCCAATTTTTTGCCTCTCTTTGTTTGAGAGGGTCATTAAGGCCCCTCAAGTTCCAAAACCCAAAATGTAAAGACTCACAATCCATTAAACAGTAGACAGTTACAAACAGAATTGAAAACATAAAATTAAAGGTAAATACTGTATTAATCAGACAGAGATAGGAAAGAATGTTACTTCCCTGATTTGTTCGAAGAGCTCTTTGCAAAGTTCTTCTGTTTCCTCTGCTGCCATGCTTTACCAGAACCTCCTCCGGTAAGTTTGATATCTGGAACGAGATCTGGAGGTTCTTTGTCCTTGAGTTTGGCAGCCATTTTGGCAGCTTTTTTGCTGCTGATTTGGTTATAAATATAGCAGGGTTTGGGCTTGTAGTCTGCTGATTAGGGGGTCCTGCTTCTTCCTTATTGGCCCCCACTCTTTCTAATGTTTCAGTTTGGTTAGAAGGGACTGTAAGCTCTTGCAGAGACAGGGGATTAGGTTCTTTAAGGTTATGAGCAGCCTCCTCAATAGCAAAGGCAGAATTGACTGTTGGGATCAAAGGAGGGCTAGCATCTGTCAACTTCTCTTGAGAGCTGCTCACTATACTCTCAAGAACGTTTTCTAATTCTTCTTCTGAGTCATCATCTGAATCAGTAAGCTCTGCTTGAGATTTACCCTCATGCTTGGTGGAGGAAGGTAGGGTAGTTGATGTAGATCCTAGGAATGTGTAAGGAGGGTTAGCTCTCATTTTCCCTCTACCTACCACTGTCCATTCCTGAAGTGGCTGGCTGGAAATTGAAGGTGGTTTCTTGGAACAATGGTCAGTTGAGTGGCCAAAGACTTGGCACTCCTTGCATAGTGAAGGTAAGACTTGATATTCAACAAACACCACAACTGATTCTCCCTCCACAGTTATTCTAACTTCATCTGGAAGCTCATTTTCAGCACTGATCTCTATACATATTCTAGCATTTGTTGATTTTGTTTGCAAAAGACCTGGCTGTCTTGAGGTTTTGGCTGTGGCTTGGTCCACATGTAGTGGCTTTCCAATGGTACTAGCTATCCTGCTCAAGCACTCTTGATTCCATAGCTCTAGGGGTAAATTATGAAGTTTAACCCATGCTGGAATATGAGTAGGTTGTTCCTTTACTGGTTTCATCATACGGTGCCAGTCTTTAAGTACTAGGTATTTTTGAGAGAAGAAGTAGGGACCCCCATCCAACACTTGTTGTTTGGCCTGTTCGTCCCTAAACTCAAATAGGTAGCAGCCTCCAACATCCGGCTTGACTGCCACAAATAACTCCTTCCACTGATATCTAGCAGTGGAGGCTACCAAGGGGTAAGGCATGTTCCCATCAAGGAAGTGACCCACTAAGTATTTGGTCCACATTCCTACATCTGTTAGTTCAATGTCGATCTCCACCTGGGCTTCTTTCCCTCTCAGTAGGTCAGGAAAGAACTCAAGCTTCATATCCAGCGAGGGGCTTTGGGACTGCAGCAGGGAAGCCCAGTTTTTGGGCTTACCCTGGTCATTTTTTTGTTTTGGTTTGAATTGGGGATGTTGACCAGAGATAAAAGAATTTCGAAGTGTTGATTGATTACCATTATTCAACGGCCTAGATTGAGGTGCATTTACTGAAGAAACTTTAGGCATTTCTGCAGTTTTAGTGACAGAGGTTGATGGAAACTGCTGTGAGTTCAGTCTCCTTACCTCTGATGGAGTACGTTGAAACTGGTAAGTGTTTCCGTGGAGGTGAATCACTCGTGCCTTAGCTTCAGCCTCCTTCATCAGACCGTCTTCGAAAATGGCTTGTTGGTTTTTCTGCATAGCTTCGGAACTCTGGTTGCGTAGAGGAGGGGTTTGCACCTCCGCTTGTTTGCCAGATTTATTCCAGTCCTGTTGTATGCTCAGTAGCTTGGCTGTGAGCACATCTAGGATGAATGGATCTTCCGAGGTGTTGAGTTCATCCTCCAAATTACCAACAATTTCTAGCATCCGAGCTTCAGACGAGCTCGTGCCTTCCTTCGGAGATCCCTGATTAAGTGCTGAACTCGGCTGAGTGAGGCCCTGATTTTTTGCCGATTTAGGGCTACGGGCCCCAATCCCTTTTGTTGTTGTTGAAATCGCCAATTTAGGGCTACTTGGGTTTTGCTCCTCAGCCCCATTTGAAGAAGATGGTGGAATCGAGCTTTTCATTGCAGCTTCGGCTTGTACCCTCAACCCCTCCTCGAAGAAGACTTGTTGCAATTTCCGAGATGGACTTGTGTTCTTGGGCGATTTAGGGCTGTGCGCCCCTAATCCCTTTGAAGAATGATTCGAACTGGTCTTGGTGGATTGAGGCTCGTGGGATTTAGAGCAAACAGAATCCCACGAGGATCCATTCTTGTAAACACCTGAGTTGCTTATTTGCTGCAGATTTGTTGCAGGTTCTGAGTTAGGGCTACCACTTTGAACCCCCGTAGGAGAAGAGGAATTAGGGTTTTCTGGTGTTGATATCCGGACCTGAAAGCTAGAGTCCGACATCACTTCTTCAAAAGAGGGACTTGTATTCTTGACGTCAGTTGTAGGAGATGGACAAAGATCAAACGGTTTGTGGGTGGAATTGGGAGGAGAGTACCGAACGTTCTTCTGTTGCCTACGAAGTTCATTAGAATCTAGGGCTTTGGATCCTAGCCCTTCTACAAACGAGATTGTACCATCCGCCATGGTGATCGGCTCACTGTTCCTCCATGTCAGATATCGCCCTAATCGCCTCACATAGTTCTCCCCCTTTCTTCACCCTTGCAAGAAGGTAGCTTTTTCATTACTCCAAAAGCTCTTACCTTTAAGTAGGTAAGACTTCACCCATTGGCACCACATAGATTGCTCCCCTCCCGAGATAAGGAACCAATAATGTTTGGCAACTGCTGCCTTGTTCCAGACCTCCATTGATTTAAAACCTAACCCTCCTTCCTTTACAGGAGAACAAAGATGTTCCCAAGAGACTTTTGCCCCTGTTTTCTTAAGGTCGGGGCCAGACCAAAAGAAGGCTCTAAGGATAGATTCCACCTCCTTAATTACCTTCTTAGGGATAATGAAGAGAGATGACCAATAGGTTTGCATTGAGAACAGTATTGATTTTATTAATTGAATCCTCCCAGCATAGGATAAGTACCTATGTGTCCATGATTTAGTCTTGGCCAAAATTCTGTCAACCATTACTTTACAATCAGAGTGCTTGAGTTTGGTGGACAGTAGGGGTACCCCCAAATACCTAACAGGCAAAGACCCCTCCTGGAAGCCTAGGATACCTAATATGGATGCCTTGGTAGGTGGGCTTACACCAGAGAAAAAGATGTTGCTCTTGGAAGGGCTTGGTGAAAGCCCAGACAACTTCTCAAATTCAGTTAAAGAATTGTGAATGTGATTAATGGAGCTTACTTCACCTTTGCAAAAGATCATAAGATCATCTGCAAAGCAAAGATTGACAAGTTTGGTAGCTCCACATTTCCAGTGGAAATTAAAATCAGGTTGGAAGGATTTCTCCTTAAGAATGCACGTTAACACCTCCATAGCTATAACAAAAAGGTAAGAAGACAGTGGATCACCTTGTCTTAAACCTTTTTGCCCAGGAATGTACCCTATTGCCTCCCCATTAAAACACAAGGAGTAATTAGCTGTAGACACACAAGCTTTCAACCATTGGATCATCCTAGGGTGGAAGTTTATTGAAGCCAGGACATCCCAAAGGAATTCCCACCTGACATTATCATAGGCCTTCATAATGTCCACTTTCATGGCACACCTAGGGGATGAGGAATGTTTGTGGTAACCTCTCATCAATTCCTGAATAAGGAATATGTTATCAGCTATCCTCCTACCCTGGACAAAGCCAGATTGAGCAGGATCAATAAGGGAAGGCAGGACAGGTCTGATTTTATTGGCTAGTATTTTAGCTATACATTTATATATCACATTACAGCATGAGATGGGCCTGTAGTCTCCTACCTTAGAGGGATTGGGGACTTTAGGCACCAAAGCAACTAGGGTAGCATTGGCCTTCTTCAAGAGTTGACCAGACCTGAAAAACAGTTTGACAGCTGAGGTCACTTCATGGCCTATAACAGGCCAAGCTCTATGGAAGAAGGAAGCATTATAGCCATCTGGCCCAGGAGCTTTTTGAGGATTAAGAGACCAAAAGGTGTCCTTGATCTCTTTATCAGTTACCCCCATCACCATTTACAAACTCTGGGAGGGGGAGAGCTTCCTAGTTATAAGCCGTTGCACTCTAGAGGATCCAGAGTAATCAGTCAAATGTTTGGTGCCTAACAAGTTAGTGTAGTAGTTGATGAATGTGTGCTTAATCAACTCTAAGTTTTGGGAAACAGACCCATCTTCTAGAACCAAGCTAGAAATTCTGTTCCTATTCCTTGAATTGGTAATGGACTTGAAAAAGAAGGAGGAACATTGATCCCCCAACTTTAGCCATTGGATTCTTGATTTTTGCTTGGCCAAAATTTCTTCTGCCCTGGCATAAGCTAGATACTGCTTGCACAGTTCCTTTTCAATGGCTTGTTTAGAAGGGTCACTAGGGTCAGAGCCTAATTCTCTTTGGATTATTTCTAATTGTTGTTTACTGGATGCCACTCTTGAAGAAAGATCACTAAACTCATTTGTGTTTAGTTTTTTGAGATCCTCCTGCAATTGCTTAAGTTTTTCACAAACACAGAACATTGGATTTCCAATGACTATCTTCCTCCACACCTGCTGAACAGTGTCAAGGAACTAAGGGTGCTCAGCTAAAAAGTTGAAGAACCTAAAAGGCCTTTTCTTAGTAGGTGGGGCAGTTGTCAAATATACAACTGCAGGGGAATGATCAGACACTCCAGGGCTGAGAAAATGTGCATTGGACCAGCAGAAATCTTTGACCCAACTCTCATTAACTAGAACCCTATCAATCTTGGAACTTATATGAGCATCTCCCAGTTGTTTATTAGACCATGTGTATTGGCAACCAGTATACCTGATATCAAGTAATTCAGTTGATTGGATACAAGAATTGAATTCCTCCATCCAGGGCAGCCAATTTCTGTCCCCTCCTACTTTTTCAAGGGGAGACCTCAATGCATTGAAATCACCTAACACTACCCAAGGGGTAACTACACAAAGCTGCTGTAATTGAGCCCATAGTTGTTGCCTCTCCAAGTAACTAGTTGCTCCATATATAAAGGAGGCATCAAAAGAAAACTGGCCATTACAAGACTAAACCTTACAATGGATAAGCTGATTGGACTGAAACTGAATTTGTACATTAAACAATAGGGGATTCCAACAAATCAAGATACGCCCTATAGGAGAGCAGGAATGATTGCTAACAAAATTCCAATGAGGGAGCATGGTGTTGACTACTCTAGTTACATTGGATTCTTTGATTTTATGCTCAATAAGACCAATTAAGGATAGTTTATTCTTAGCGACCCAATTTTTGGCCTCCCTTTGTTTGAGAGGGTCATTAAGGCCCCTCAAGTTCCAACACCCAAAATGTAAAGACTCACAATCCATTAAACACTATACAGCTACAACAGAATTGAAAAAATTAAAGGTAAATACTGTATTAATCAGACAAAGGTAAGAAAGAAGGTTACTTCCCTGATTTGTTAGAAGAGCTCTTTGCAAAGTTCTTCTGCTTCCTCTGCTGCCATGCTTTACCAGAACCTCCTCCGGTAAGTTTGATATCTGGAATGAGATCTGGAGGTTCTTTGTCCTTGAGTTTGGCAGCCATTTTGGCAGCTTTTTTTGCTGCTGATTTGGTTATAAATGCAGCAGGGTTTGGGCTTGTAGTCTGCTGATTAGGGGGTCCTGCTCCTTCCTTATTGGCCCCCACTCTTTCTAATGTTTCAGTTTGGTTAGAAGGGACTGTAAGCTCTAGCAGAGACAGGGGATTAGGTTCTTTAAGGTTATGAGCAGACTCCTCAATGGCAAAGGCAGAACTGACTGTTGGGATCAGAGGAGGGTTAGCTTCTGTACTTTGAGACAGAGTAAACTTCTCTTGAGAGCTGCTCACTATACTCTCAAGAACCTTTTCTAATTCTTCCTCTGAGTCATCATCTGAATCAGTAATCTCTGCTTGAGGTTTACCCTCATGCTTGGTGGGGGAAGGTAGGGTAGTTGATGTAGAACCTGGGAATGTGTAAGGAGGGTTAGCTCTCAGTTTCCCACTACCTACCACTGTCCATTCCTGATGTAGAACCTGGCTGGTAATTGGAGGTGGTTTCTTGGAGCAATGGTCAGTTGAGTGGCCAAAGACTTGGCACTCCTTGCAAAGTAAAGGTAAGACTTGATATTCAACAAACACCACAACTGATTCTCCCTCCACAGTTATTCTAACTTCATCTGGAAGTTCATGTTCAGCACTGATCTCTATACATATTCTAGCATTTGTTGATTTTGTGTGCAAAAGACCTGGCTGTCTTGAGGTTTTGGCTGTGGCTTGGTCCACATGTAGTGGCTTACCAATGGTACTAGCTATCCTGCTTAAGCACTCTTGATTCCATAGCTCTAAGGGTAGATTATGATGTTTAACCCATGCTGGAATATGAGAAGGTTGTTCCTTTACTGGTTTCATCATTCGGTGCCAGTCTTTAAGTACCAAGTATTTTTGAGAGAAGAAGTAGGGACCCCCATCCAACACTTGTTGTTTGGCCTGTTCATCCCTAAATTCAAATAGATAACAGCCTCCAACATCCGGCTTGACTGCTACAAATAACTCCTTCCACTGATATTTAGCAGTGGAGGCTACCAAGGGGTAAGGCATGTTCCCATCAAGGAAGTGACCCACTAAGTATTTGGTCCACATACCTACATCTGTTAGTTCAATATCGATCTCCACCTGGGCTTCTTTCCCTCTCAGTAGGTCAGGATAAAACTCAAGCTTCATATCCATTGAGGGGCTTTGGGACTGCAGCAGGGAAGCCCAGTTTTTGGGTTTAGCCTGGTCATTTTTCTGTTTTGGTTTGAATTGGGGATGTTGACCAGGAATAAAAGAATTTCGAGATGTTGATTGATTACCATAATTCAGCGACCTAGAGTGAGGTGCATTTACTGAAGATACTTTAGGTATTTCTGCAGTTTTAAGGACAGAGGTTGATGGAGGCTGCTGTGAGATAGGGTTCAGTTTCCTTATCTCTGATGGAGTACGTTGAAACTGGTAAGTGTTTCCGTGGAGGTGAATCACTCGTGCCTTAGCTTCAGCCTCCTTCATCAGACCATCTTCGAAAATGGCTTGTTGGGTTTTGTGTACAGCTTTGGGGCTAAGCTGCGAATTAGGATTATTCTCCCCAGTGCCGTTAGCAGTTGCTGCTCCTGATTTATTGCATTCCTGTTGTATGCTCAGTAGTTTGGCTGTGAGCACATCTAGGATGAATGGATCTTCCGAGATGTTGAGTTCGTCCTCCATCTTACCCATGATTTCAAGCATCCGACTTTCAGAATTCGAGCGCTTGCCTTCCTTCGGATTAGGGCTATTCTTCCCAGTGCCGTTAGTAGTTGATGTTGGACCCGTATTCTTGTTAGCTGCTTCAGCATACCCGCAACCCTTCTTCGAAGAAAACCTGTTGAAGTTTTCTCGCCGAGCTCATGTTCTTGGGCGACTTAGGGCTGTGAACCCCAGCGCCCTTTGGAGACGAAGACTGAGTCGATCTGGTTCTTCTTAGGTCAGAATCGACTGAGATGCTCGATCCTTGTGGATTTAGAGTGACCGGAATCCCTATTTTGGGGTCTTCCAAGTGCAGTTCTTGAGTCCTTCGATGCTCCTCTGAGTTCAGAGGTAGGACGGAATTTTCATCGAGTTGTGTTAGGTTCTTCTGTTTCCGACGAATCTCATTTGAGTCCTGGGCCTTGCTACCCAGCCCTTCCGAGAAAGAGATCGTGCCGTCTGCCATGGATGAGATCACAGTAAAGCCATGACCTCACCTGGAATCGCCATACCCTTGTCAGAAATCGCCCCTTGAGTACAGCAACTTCCTATTCCTTCAATTTCCTTGCTGCTTCTTTTTTTTGGGTAAAGCCCTAGGGCGGATAGCTTGAAAATAAAAGAGGTTAACCGAATGTACAGCCTACAAGGGGCATACCCCAGGTAAGACAAAACAAAAAAATGAAAATGAAAAATATAATGGACGCCAAGTGGCTACATGGGGTGCCCGTGTCCTTACCCCCGCCGAACAAACTATCCCAAGGAATAGAAAGTTCAACGGGGAACCTGGACACGGGCGTGGCAAAACAGTAGATACCCGACTCCAACCGTCGGTTTAGGGTACAATCAGAGGCCCTCGAAGTCCTCGCAATACATAGGAAATACAGTGATTAACCTAGAAAACAGTAAATAACAGTGGCTGCTGCCTGCTGTTTGCTGAGTGCAGGCAGGCAGGACATATGAAATAATAGTGGCCAGGCAGGCTGGATTGCCCAGGCGGCTGTCCGAATGGCTGCCTGGCGGGGCTGGCAGCTGCCAGCCAGGCAGGCTGGCCAAGCAGGCAGGCTGGCTGACGGCCCAGGCAGGCTGACTGACGGCCCAGGCTATTGAGGCCACGGCGGTTGTTCGTGGTGGGAATAGGAACCCACAGTGGAGTGACCACTGCCGGCGGCCTGTTGAACGCCCGGATCTGAACGGGCCAGATCTGGACGGCGCCGCCCCCAATGGCGATTGGTTGAAAATAAAGCAGCTCAGCCACGGGGCTAAATTGCTGTACTGGCCGAGCCTGAGACGGTCGGCCGTGGGTGGAACGGTCTTCGAAGGCCAGTTGTGGACTGCTGCAGCCAGCTGTGTTGCTACTGCTGCGGCTGGCCAGTTGGGTTCGTTGAAGAAGATGAACAGTGTCGCCGGACATGGCCGGCGCACTTCCAGATCTGAAATGGCCGGGGTCTCCGTGAGAAGGCCAGGCCGTGGGATTGAAGGCTGGACCAGAGGAGGCCGGACCTGGTAGAGGGCTGTTAAGCCATGACTTGCCAATAAGAGGCTGGCCGGACCAGCAGTAGTGGTAGTCGGATGAAGGCCGGCTTCGTGGTGTTGCCGGGTTGAGGTTGGTTCAGATCTGCTCAAAGTAGATCTGAGATAGAACCCACCGGTTCACGGCGGGGTTGAGGTAGGACGAAGCCATGGCGATGAGCTTCAGACCGGAGTGGGAGGGCGGTGGAGGAGAGCCCCTGTCGTGCGAGGGGCTCCCTTGCCCGACATGGCTGCTTCTGCTACCATCGTAGTGGGAGACCGGCGTGGTGGCCAGGCGTACCTCCTTAGCCCGTAGCTGCTGCTTCTAATGGCCAGTGGCCTTGGCTGCTGCTGTTGGTGGCCGGCCGGAGGCCTGGCTGCCATGGCTGGGGGGCTGCCTGGGCCGAAGGGTTGCTTTCTCTCTTTAAGGAACTTGTTGTTGGCTGTTCTAGATCAGCTTTTTGCTTTAGGGGATGCCAGTTATCAAACCACAAGGAGGTCAATTGGCCATCCCCTATTTTATACTTAATGTGTGATTGGATGAGTGGTCTAATGTTAAGAATTTTCCTCCATACCCATGAGGGATTACTTGGAGTTTTAACACTCCAAAAGCTCTTACCTTTAAGATGGTAAGACTTCACCCATTGGCACTACATAGATTGCTCCCCTCCCGAGATAAGGAACCAAATATGCTTGGCAACTGCTGCCTTGTTCCAGACCTCCATAGATTTAAAACCTAACCCTCCTTCCTTAACAGGAGAACAAAGATGTTCCCAAGAGACTTTTGCCCCTGTTTTCTTAAGGTCGGGGCCAGACCAAAAGAAGGCTCTAAGGATAGATTCTACCTCCTTAATTACCTTCTTAGGGATAATGAAGAGAGATGACCAATAGGTTTGCATTGAGAACAGTATTGATATTATTAATTGGATCCTCCCAGCATAGGACAGGTACCTATGTGTCCATGATTTAGTCTTGGCCAAAATTCTGTCAACCATTACTTTACAATCAGAGTGCTTGAGTTTGGTGGACAGTAGAGGTACCCCCAAATACCTAACAGGCAATGACCCCTCCTGGAAACCTAGGATACCTAATATGGATGCCTTGGTGGGAGGGCTAACACCAGAGAAGAAGATGCTACTCTTGGTAGGGCTTGGTGAAAGCCCAGACAACTTCTCAAATTCAGTCAAAGAATTCTGAATGTGATTAATGGAGCTTACTTCACCTTTGCAAAAGATCATAAGATCATCTGCAAAGCAAAGATTGACAAGTTTGGTAGTTCCACATTTCCAGTGGAACTTAAAATCAGGTTGGAAGGATTTCTCCTTAAGTATGCAAGTTAAATCCAAAGGGATTTTCTTTTTTTGGGTAAAACTGCTTGAAATACAAAAGAGGCTAAGCGAATATACAGCCTACAAGGGGCATACCCCAGGATGAAAAGAGAAGAAAAGGAAAAGTAAAGAAAATACCTAAGCCAAGTGGCTACATGAGATAACTAATATGCAGTGTTTCCAATCCATCTGGAAGAGGGAAGGGAAACAACGCCAATGCAGAGCAACAAAATACAAGCTTATAAAACTTATTACAAGATCACAAAACGGAGCACTATACATCTCAACAGGTTCATAACAGCAGGTTCAGAACTTGCACAACATCAGCAGGTTCAGAATTTGCACAACATCAGCAGGTTCAGAATGCAGAGTAAGAATGCATTCTGATACTTGACCAGCAGCAACAGGTCTCTAATAACAGCAGCACACCACAACAGGTTCAGAACAGGTCTCTAAAACTGGACAGGTTCAGATACAGATCAGGCAACAGGTTCAAAACAGGACATGCCCTCACAGGTAACAGCAGCAGCAGCTGGGCATAAGGCTTGGAGCTTGCTCCATAGCAGCATCCAACAGAGCTGCTGCTTCAAAACTGCTGCTTCAGAGCTGCTGCTTCAGAACTGCTGTTTCAATCACAGAAACAGCAGCAGCAGCAGGCATTGAACTTGGAAGCTAGGTGAACTTGGACAGCCACCAAAACAGAGCAAATCATAACTTGGACAGCCTTCAACCTGGGCAGCAGAACTGGACAGACAAAATAGACACCAGTAGGAACTCTAGTAGCTAGAGCTTGAACCAACTAGCACACTTGTTGTAAGCCAATAGCAGCCACAAAGAGGTAAACACTAGTGTGAAACAACCAGCAGCAGCAGATCAGCAGCAATAGCAGATTATGGACCATCACAGAACAGCAGCAGCCCAAACTTCTGAAGCTCCAAATACCATTCACTCACATTCAATTGAACCAAAACAATATCAAATACCAAATGCAGAGGACGTCCCCCTCTGCGAAGGGAGATCCCAATGACAGCCCCTATTGGTTAGGCGAAAAAGAACAACCACTAACCCAACATCATACAATCATCATACAAACACAGTACTGCTGATACATTAAACTGAAACAACAAGCTCTGATATACTCCCATAACAGACAGATATCATTGTGATTCTCAACATATCATTGGATAACATAAACAACATAGAAATGTAGCTTCATGGCAACATGCTTAGGAAATATAACAGCCACACATATCCTAGGATGTTCCATAACAGAAGCAGCAGGGCATAACAGATTAGATCATATGCTGTGCAAAAGGAGTAACTGAATATGCTGTGATTCTCAACTACAGTTGAAACCCTCATTAGGTATGGCTCATAGGAACTCAGTTAACAAGAAATGCAGCAACCTTAGTTACAAACATGCAGAGGACGTCCCCCTCTGCGAAGGGAGATCCCAATGACAGCCCCTATTGGTTAGGCAAAAGGTACACATTGGACTTACAAACTTCTATACAAACATCCCTATTCCACTAAGTAATCGGGATACAAAGGGAGATCCCTCATCCTAGCTGTCCAACAGAACAGCAGATTAAGAGATTCAGCATACAGATTCAGAATATGAGTGACAGTCCAAATAGCCACGACCCTAACACTGCTCAGCCATCAGACTGAACATCAGAAAATGAGTGACAATAATCATACAAAACACTACTGGACTGCCAAAAGGAGGGCTGCAAGTCAAACATGGTGCACAAGGGTGAGAGTCAGCAACAGCAGCCAACAGGCACAGAACCTCACATGACACCCCACTCCATGGAACACTGGATGGAACCTCACACCATCCAGGGCTCCCTCCACAAACCTCACATGGCACCCACTATTTATTCCCTCCTCTCTCAAGAAATGTAGGGGCTCTAGCACACCACTCACAAGGTCACACACAATAAGTAGGAAATCAGACACCATGTTGCACCAACAAAGATTAAGGTAACTACCTGAATAATAGCGGTAGATAGGACCTGACTGTACTTGTCTATGTTCTGCTGAATCATGTAAAGACCAGAGACCTCTGAATTTGGTGATGGCTAAAACCATCATGCAATGCAGAGCAACATTGCACAAAGGCAGTCTGCCTGCTGACAAACCTGCAAATAAGGTATCTACAACCATGGCCACAAAATGAATATCCAATAACAATATCATCACAAACTCACAAACACACAAACACCTCATTACCCATTGATGCCCCACACTCTAATAAACCTATTATTTTGTGAGCCTACAGGCAACTTTGGCAACAACAGTAATCTACCCTTAACCATGTTAAAGACTTTATGAACAACCACTTCCCATGTGCTAGTTGTATTTTGAAACTTCCTTAAGTTCCTTTCAATCCAAATGTGATATATTGTAGTAGTGAAAATCAACTTAGAGACGATATTCCTTAGAGATTTTCCCCTAACAGAGGAGAAGTGGGTAATCCATGCTGGCCAAGGCCTAGGGGACCAACTCGTATCCATCTTTTCCAACATAGCATTCCAAACCCGTGTGGAAAAACTACAGTTGAAGAACAAACGATCATGGCTCTCACTACCATGGCAAAAACTGCATTGGGAGATTGATTTAATCCCAAAGAGAACTAATCTATCCTCAGTGGAGAGTCTACCCTGGATGGCCAGCCATGTAATGAAGCTACACTTAGGTATATGGCCAGAAAACCACACAGCTTTGTGCCAATTAACCTTGGGGAAAGGAACCCTCAATTCCTCCCATAGAGAGGCTATACTAAACTGACCAGATGCATTCAGAGTCCATCTAACTTGGTCCCTGGAGCCACGCAAAGGTGGGAGATGCTGTCTAACTTCATTCAACTCCCATGTTTGCGTGATTGGGAAAGTCCAACCAGAATTGTGAACTATGAGGGACACTTTGGCATTCAAGGGAAGGCCAGAGTCATAAACAATTCTGGAACCAAACTTATCCAACAAAGGGCCTAATGGATGCCAAAGGTCAAACCACATGGATTTGTTCTCCCCATTGCCAATGAAATGACGGATGAAGGGTTGGACTAAATGTCTTAGATTAAGTAATTTACGCCAAACCCAAGAGGGATTAGCTGGCATTTTAAGGCTCCAAAAGTTCCTACCCTTTAATAAGTAGGATTTAACCCATTGGCACCACATGGATTGCTCTCCCCCGGAGATCAAGTACCATATATGCTTGGCCACCGCAGCCTTATTCCACACCTATATAGATTTGAAACCAAGGCCCCTCTCATCTTTAGGAGCGCATAACTTCTCCCAAGCTATCTTAGCCCCTGATCTTTTAAGGTCAGGGCCAGACCATAAAAAGGCCTTAAGGATAGCTTCAACTTCCTTGATGACCTTTTTTGTTAAAATGAACAGGGAGGACCAATACGTTTGCATTGAGAACAAGATGTTCTTGATAAGCTGGACTCTCCCCGCATAAGTAAGGTCCCTATTGGTCCAACTTCTAGTTTTGGCAGTGATACTATCAACCAGCCTTTGGCAGTCCACAGCTTTAAGCTTGGTAGATAACAATGGAACTCCCAGATATCTCACTGGAAGGGAACCCTCCCGAAATCCCAAATCCTGCAAAATAGTCTCCTTAACTCCCACACTAACACCAGAGAAGAATATGCTACTCTTACCTATGCTAGGGGAGAGACCAGAAAGAGCCTCAAACTCATTCAAAGCTTCCTTGATGAGTTTAATCGAAGAAGGCTCTCCCTTGCAGAATATCATTAGATCATCAGCAAAGCACAGGTTTATCAATTGATTAGTTTTACATCTCCAGTGATAATGAAAGTCCGGGAGCTGGGCTTTCTCCTTAAGTAAAATTGTAAGCACTTCCATTACAATAACAAAGAGATACGGGGATAAGGGATCCCCCTGTCTCAGCCCCTTTCTCCCTTTAATGTATCCCGTCACTTCCCCATTGATACATAGGGAGTAGTTTGCAGTGGTTTTTTTTTTTTGGGTAAACCAACTTGAAATAAAAAGGGGGGCTAACCGAATATACAGCCTACAAGGGGCATACCCCAGGAGGAAAGAAAAGAAAAGAAAAGAAAAGAATATAAAACAATAGAGCGCCTACGCCAAACGGCTACATAGGACTAGAAGTAAATAGAACGTCTATTTCAAACCCATCTAAAAGAGGGATACGAAACAGAACACATAATGCTACTGAACTACTAAATTTCATGCTACTAAATTACATGCTATTCATCCAGCCATGACTGGGCAGTAGCCACACATCAACAGCAGTCAAAACACTTGGGCATCAGAATCTGAACTTGGACAAAACACTATGGAACACCAGAACAATGCAGGTCTTCAACAGGTTCAGAACACCAGAATCTGAACTTGGACATCAGCAAACAGCTAACAGCTGAACTTGGAACAACAGCTAACAGAACTGCTGCACTTGATAATTGGACCTCATCAGGACACTTGGAATGGTGGACTGATGTTGCACTATGGAACACCAGAACAAACACAAATTTCATGCAGGTCTTCAACAGGTTCAGAACACCAGATTCTGAACTTGGACATCAGCAAAACTTGAAGTGATAACCATGCACAACCAGCTGAACTTGGAACAACAGCTAACAAATCATCAGGACACTTGGAATGGTGGACGGTAGCTTCAGAACTTGGTCTATCAGCAGCTTCAGAAACTGAACCTGGTCTCAGAACAGTCCTAAAGCTGCAACTTCAGAACTTGAAAGCAGTCCAACTTGGACAGCAACTAGCCAACTTGGACAGTTCATAGCAGTCACAGCAACTAGCCAACACCATGGACAGACAAAACCATCTGCTCTCATTTCAATCCCAACACCATATCATAATTGACAAACACATTCGTTAAGTAGAACCTATACAATACTATACAGAGGACGTCCCCCTCTGTGAAGGGAGATCCCATTGACAGCCCCCGATGGTTAGGCATAATCTAAATAAAGCTACCACAGAATTGGAACCACCACAAGAAAATAGTCTATCAACATGGTCTATCACTCCACTTGAGGTTCGAGTGGCTACTTTTGGTGGCCTCTCTTTCTGTTCCGCTTTTAGTCGTTAGCGAGCCTAGGGGATTTGGGCGAGGATGTAGTAGTCAGGGTGGAATGGGCGTGGAGTGCAGGGTACTTAGCAGGGTAGCCTTGTCGGATGCCGTCATCCCCTGGTCGAGACTCTCTCAGCCCGAGTTCCTCTGTAGTAGTTGACTTCTGTTGAGCGGGTATTATGCTTGCTTTGGAGTGATGGATGTCTCGGGTCTTGGTTTTCTTAGCCCAGCCTAGGAGGAGGAGGATCTCTCCTCAGCGCTGGTTTTCATGTGGTCCACGTTGACCATGACTATCTACTTCATTTACTTTATTTCCTAGCCTGGCGGGTTGTGCCAGGAATAGTTCAATATCATTTCAGTACATTTCATGGTTATGTCACTTTATTTTACTCTCCATGCGGGTTGTGCATGGTTTACCGCACTTTTTTCACTCTTATTTGTTTTCCTTTTCTTTTCCTCCTGGGGTATGCCCCTTGTAGGCTGTACATTCGCTTAACCTTTTTTAATTTCAAGCTAAATTACCCAAAAAAAAAAAAAACATGGTCTATCACTGCACATAGACCACAGTTTAGCAAATCACAAAACAGTTCAGCAGCTTAGAGTAATAACAGCCACTACACTGCACATAGCAGAAACAGATCATAACAGCAAAATAACATAGCCCTAGCATGCTAACAACCAGATATGAAATCAGAGAACAGCAGAAAACAGCAAAGCAGTAGCAGCATATTTGGTACCCCTGCTTCTGTGCCTGTGGCTGCCTGTTGCTGCACTTCATATCATCAGAGAGCAATCCCAATACTATACAGAGGGCGAAACAGACTAGACTGCAGCATGAAACTGGACTGCAGCAAAATAGGTTGAACAAAACAGGGTAGCAATCTAAAGTTAAACAAACTAGACTGCAGCATGAAACTGGCCAAAATAGACTCACTTGGCAAAACTAGACTTCATCAAAATTATCAGCTACCATATAACAGATTGAATCACTTGAGCTGCTCATCCAAGTGACTGGATACTTATAGCAACAGACCAGGAATACCCATGCTCAATATGAGGACTCACCGACTTATTACACCATTGAAATCTGACCTCCCACTCTTCTTTTTTTCGCACAAGCATAGGTAAAAGAGCTCCACCAACTCCCTCTGCTAAAACTCACATGAATGCCCCACTAATTATTATCTCCTCTCTTAAGTAATGATGGGGATAAAACACTCAGCTCACACGGAGTAATCCTACAAAGAGTAAGGTAACTCCCTGAGTATTTAGCAGTAATAGGTAACTCCCTGAGTTATTGAACTTGTGCTATTTGAGCCACTTGTGCACTGCAGAGTTAACAATGAAGCATGATGTAAAATATGTAACAAAATGAATAGTTAACTTCCAGTATAATGCCATTCATTAATAACCTGTTCTGCCTGAATTTGGGGAAGATTGGGTAAGGATAGAATCCTTGCTCTCACCATTGAACAAATTTTATGCACAACTACCTCCCAAGTAGATGGATTCCCTTGGAATTTCCTCACATTCCTTTCAATCCACACATGATAAACTGTACTTGTAAAACCTAGCTTGGTGATAACAGTTTGGAGGGATTTGCCTTTAGAATTTGTGAGAAGGGAGACCCAATCAGCCCAAGTTCTAGAGGGCCAAGAAACATGAAGCTTGGACTGAATAGAACCCCAGACTAACTTAGAAAATGAGCAATTAAAGTAAAGGTGGTCATGGCTTTCATTTTCCTGGCAAAAACAACATTGAGTTGGAAGTGGGAGACCAAAAGACACTAGTCTATCTGCTGTAGAAAGCCTGTTCTGAATAGCCAGCCAGGTGATAAAGCTACACTTGGGAATGTGACCAGAAAACCACACCACTTTGTGCCACAACACTTTGGGAAAGGGAGATCTTAATTTGTCCCAAAGAGAGTAGATTGTGAATTGACCATTAGGGGTGAGGGACCATCTGAACTGGTCATTCTCATTCACCCTAGAGGGTAACAGTATAGGTAGAGCCCTCCTAATCTCATTAAGCTCTATAGTTTGGGTAATAGGGAAAGCCCACCTAGAATTATGAATGATGTGAGACACAGTAGCCTCTTTTGGTATTCCTGAATCAAAGGTAACTCTAGGGCCGAATTTGTCAATTAATGGGCCCATGGGATGCCAGTTATCATACCACAATGAAGTAGAGTGACCATTACCAATCACACTAAAAATATAAGGTTGCACCTTGGGCCTAAGATTCAGCAGCTTCCTCCAAACCCAAGAGCAATCGCCTGGTATCTTTAGATTCCAGAAATTGTTCCTTTTGATTAAGTAAGATTTTACCCACTGACACCACATAGACTGCTCCCCCCCCCCCCCCAGAGATAATGAACCAAATGTGCTTGGCAATGGCTGCCTGATTCCAAATTTGCATGGACTTGAATCCTAAACCTCCCTCTTGTTTTGGAGAACAAAGATGTTCCCAAGAGACCTTGGCACCAGATTTTCTAAGGTCAGGTCCAGACCAAAGAAATGCCCTAAGAATTGATTCAACTTCCTTAATCACCTTTTTGGGGATGATAAACAAGGATGACCAATAGGTTTGAATGGAAAAGAGAACATTTTGAATTAATTGGACCCTTCCAGCATATGTAAGATCCCTATTGATCCAGGACTTAGTTTTGGCAGTTATACATGCTTGAAGCCACTTAATCATTGTAGGATGGAAGTTCATGGCGGATAGGACATCCCAAAGAAATTCCCACCTAACATGGTCATATGCTTTCATTATGTCAACTTTCATGGCACACCTAGGGGTAGGAGAGGACTTGTGATACCCTCTCATGAGTTCTTGGGTGAGGAAAATGTTATCAGCAATTCTCCTTCCTTTCACAAATCCTGATTGGACCGGATCTATGAGCAAAGGAAGAGCAGATTGCAATCTCTTGGCTAAAATCCGAGAGATGCATTTGTAAATGGTATTGCAGCATGAAATTGGCCTAAAGTCACCCACCTTGGAAGGGTTTGGTACCTTAGGAACAAGTGCTACAATAGTGGAATTAGCTTTAGTGAGCAGTTGTCCAGACCTGAAGAAGTTCTGGACAGCTGAGGTGACCTCTCTCCCAATGACAGACCATGCTTTCCTAAAAAACCCTCCATTATACCCATCAGGGCCAGGTGCTTTGGTGGGGTTAATAGACCAAATGGTCTCTTTGATCTCCAAATCTGAGACAGGGGAGACCATATTAAGACTTTGCTCAGGGCTGAGTTTATTCCTGATTAATTGACACACTCTATTTGGTCCCAGATGAGGTGTGAGATGGGACGTGCCAAAAAGAGTTGTGTAAAAGTTAACAAACTGTTCTTTGATGGCCATGAGGTCATGTGTGGTCGATCCATCATTTAATTCTAAACTTGTTATTTTGCTCCTATTCCTCCTATTGCTCACAGCTTTAAAGAAATAGGAAGAACATTGATCTCTAAGTTTCAACCATTGTATTCGAGACTTTTGTTTTGCTAAACTTTCCTCAGCCCTAAGCAATGTGATGTATTGTTTGTGTAACACTCTCTCTTGTTCTATGGCAGCACTGTTATTTGGATGAGAGCCTATAATTACTTGTATGTTTCCTAAGGCTTGCTTAGTGGCACTCACCCTCTCAGAGATGCCACTAAACTCTTCCTTATTAAGTTGCTTCAAATCATGTTGAAGGCATTTAAGCTTCACACACACACACAGAACATGGGGTTCCCAAGTGCAATTGTTCTCCAGCTCCTTTGGACAATTGCAAGGAATTGAGGGTGGTCAGCAAGGAAGTCAAAAAACCTGAAGGGTTTAATTGACCTTCTTGGATTGGGCTGGACAAACACCACACCTGGAGAATGGTCTGAAATTCCAGGCACCAAAAATTGAGCCGATGATTGGGAAAATGTTTTCATCCTAGGCTCATTCACTAAGACCCTATCAATTTTGGAAGCCACAAAATGAGGAGGGACCTGCTTATTGGACCACGTAAATAAGCACCCTGAAAACCTAAGATCATCAAGCTCAGAGGAGAACAAACAGTGATTAATGTCATCCATGGGAGGATACCACTGTGCATTCCCCCCAACTTTCTCCCTAGGATGCCTAATAGCATTAAGGTCACCAAGGACCACCCAGGGAGAAGAGGTCCTAAACTGAGAAAGGCTAAACCAAAGAGATCTACGGTCTGAGATAGAGTTGGCCCCATAGACCATAGTGACCAAAAATAATGCACTCCCATCTTTGGGATGGACCTGACAATGAATATATTGATCTGCCTGACATAACACTGTCAGAGACAAGACACCAGGGTCCCATCCAACAAAAATCCTCCCTAAAGCAGCTTGGGGGTAATTGTTCACAAAACTCCAACCAGGACAAATGAATTGGGTGATTCTATCTGCCCAAGTTGCCCTTATTTTATGCTCAAGTAATCCAACAAGACTCAACTTATTTGTGTTCACAAAAGATCTTGCTTCTTTCTGCTTAATGGGGTCATTCAAACCACGGATGTTCCAAAAACCTAAATTGAAAGTTTGAAAAGACATTGGAAACAAAATCACAAAGTAACAAAAAAAGCATAGTGTGGGCTACCTGCCCGAAAAACGAAAACGAATGTTTGTTTTTGGTGTTTTATATTTTCCCGCCGCTTCGAAGAGAAATACGCCGTTTGAAGAGTCGCCACCCGGATTTGTGGTGTGTCACCCGAGAAACCGTTTTGTTTGGGAAACCAATTGATTTGAAGTTGAAAACCAGAGATCAGTTTCAAGGGTCCGGAAGCCATGTTACGAGGGGGGAAGGGTTTTACGGCACCCCCCTCGCCCGATTCGAAATCGGTCTCTACTAAACGTTTGTGGGATTTTTCAAAGGGATTTTGTTTCATTTAGCAAGTATCCACAGTTATAACAGGTAAGAACTGCATGCATGTGCTGGTGGACAGTGGATGATTAAATGAAAGTGAGCAAAATGCATGATCACAGAAATTGAAGATCTGTCACTGGCTTCACTCTCGAGCGCTCGAGAGCCGTCCCGAGCGCTTGGGAGTTTTGATACCCAACCTGCAAGCTTTGTTAGCACAGACAGAATACAATGCTAAAATAGGAACTGAAGTGATATTAAACACACTACTGGCTCAGCAGAGGACTTGGAAGACTGTGCTAAGCCTTCAATCTTTCAAATCATGCATCCCTGCCTTAACAAAGCTAAATCTATGAATTTAAAAGAGCAACAGGCCACACTAATGCATGCAGAGACTAGATAACACAGCAGACTGGGAAATGGGAAGCAATAGCATGCATGCACTCCCGAGCGCTTTGGAATGGTTCGGAGCGCTTGGGAGTGAGCTGCATGTCAGCTTTCTCTCAAACAGGAAATGGTACCATCTTGACATGCAAACACCTTTATTTTGATGTTTCCCAAGAGGAGAACATCTCTTAGCTTTGGAAATACCATACTTTACATGAAAACTTGAGGGAAATGCTTCTGTTTTGGAGAAAATAGTTTTCTGTGCATGCATGCCAAAATGCAACCATTTTTTTTGGGTAATGCCCTAGGGCGGTTAGCTTGAAAATAAAAGAGGTTAACCGAATTTATAGCCTACAAGGGGCATACCCCAGGTAAGACAAACAAAAAAGAAATGAAAAATATAAAGAGCGCCAAGTGGCTACATGGGTTGCCCGTGTCCTTGCCCCCGCCGAACAAACTATCCCAAGGAATAGAAAGTTCAACGGGGAGGCTGTAAATACCCGACAAAACAGTAAATACCCGACTCCAACCGTCGGTACAAGGTACAATAAGAGGCCCTCGAAGTCCCCGCAATACAAACTACGGAAACCATAAAATATAATGGCCAGTGCACAACCCGCACTGATTAAATTAAAAACCCATTGGGCAGGCTGCTGCCTGCTGCGTGGCCAAGTAGGCCGTTTGCTGATTGCTCGGGCGGCCAAAAGCCCGTGGCTGGCGTGTTGTTGGCTGGCTGAAACTGGGAACTGTCATTTCCAACCCACTGTGTTACGAAGGGCCATGCATGAAACTGGGAACTGTCCCGAGCGCTCAGGAGTACTCTCGAGCGCTTGGGAGTAGTTCCAGTAAGGGTTTTGTGAAAACATTTTCTTGTGCCCCATTGCTCTTGTTTTTACACTAGGGTCTCCCAAGTCTTAACTGATAACTGAAAACAGAAATCAGACAGCAGTAGCCACAACAAGCAGTCTAATAGAAGCATCAATTCTGCAAGCAGTCCAGAGAATTCTGGCCCTAGTTGGATCAAGCACCTGAATTCTGGGATCAGTTATGGAGCAATCCAGGCATTGGTGTATCCTCTACCAGTTGTGGATTCAAGTTTAAATTCAAGTTAAATTCAAGTTTTGTATTATGTATAGTGGTTGTAGTGGTTGTATCCTCTACCTATCACATTTTGCCATTTGTTTTGTATCCCTCTGTTAGATGGATAGGAAACATATGCTATATACCTCTAGTCCTATGTAGCCATTTGGCGTAGGCTTTCCTTTCCTTTTGTTTTCCTTTTCTTTTGTTTTCCTCCTGGGGTATGCCCCTTGTAGGCTGTTTATTCGGTTAGTCCCCCTTTTTTATTTCAAGCTGATTTATCCAAAAAAAAACCATGCACCCAGTATTGAAGACTGGGTCAGGCTGAGAGACCCCCCTCAGAAGGGATGAATAGCCCTTTAGTTGTGACCAAAGGTAAAGTCTTATACCTTTTCCTTGAACCTTGCTCCTTGGTGTGCCTTTGAGATGTGGGTGAAGTGAGAAGAGTGCAAGAGATCAGAAGAGTATTCTGGATTTCTTGCCCTTTTTCCTTGGTGATTTGCAAAACCTTTGAAGTTTGGAAAGAGAGTTTGGAGGTTTTTGGTTTTGAGCTAGAGAGAGAGAGAGCAGAGGATGAGAGTTCTGGTGGAGTGAAAATTTCGTGGTCTTCTTTCTAGCTGAAAAACCAGTCATATTTATAGGCCAAGACCTCAAATGGTTTTTGAAAATCAAATGGTTTTGATAAAACATTTTTTAAAGGGAAAATCTTTGGCCTGAATATCTTTCACCAGAGGTTGAGTGTGGACCGAGCCATCGGCGGGCTCAAGGTGGTTATAATGATGAGTAACATGGTGAGTGGGTGATACTGCCATCCATTGGGCAATAGAATAGTCTCGAGCGCTTGGGATCACTCCCGAGCGCTTGGGACCTTACTCTCGAGCGCTCGAGAAAGAGCCACGCCAGAGGTTTTGTGAAACAGTTTTGAGCGCTTGGGATTGCTCCCAATCGCTTGAAAATGTTTTTAACCATTTTTAATCCCTCTTCAAATCTTTCAAGGAGTAAAGTTCTGATCGGTACCAGGCTTGTTTCAATCCAAAGTCATCATCGGGGAGCCTCCGGGCCACAAATCAAGGATTTTTGAAAAGTCCAAATTGGGGTGTCTACAGTTGCCCCTCTTTGGGCGACGCTCAGCATCCTATCTAGATACGAGTGCCGTCCAAAGATTGAGACAGCCCAATTCGAGCCAAATCAAATCCTCAATTCAAAATCAAATGCAAGTAAAGATACAAACATTTGATGCATGTGGTTGCGTCTTTTCAGACTGCCTACGTACCCTTTCCTGCAAGGATCAGACCAGCGTAGTTCTTTGGGGCAAATGCAAACATGCAGACATGCAAGCAAATGATAGAAAGAAGTCCCTCAGGACAGCGCCAAATCTATGGCGGCGACGGAAGGGTAAAACCGGGGGCGATGGGTGCCAAATATATGGCGGCGGAAAGGAGGGGTGCCAAATCTATGGCAGACAAGATGGGTGCCAAATATATGGCGGCGGAAAGGAGGGGTGCCAAATCTATGGCAGACAAGATGGGTGCCAAATATATGGCGGCGGAAAGGAGGGGTGCCAAATCTATGGCAGACAAGATGGGTGCCAAATATATGGCGGCGGTAAGGAGGGGTGCCAAATCTATGGCAGACAAGATGGGTGCCAAATATATGGCGGCGGAAAGGAGGGGTGCCAAATCTATGGCAGACAAGATGGGTGCCAAATATATGGCGGCGGAAAGGAGGGGTGCCAAATCTATGGCTGCGGATGAAGGAGAAGACCGGGGATGATGGTGACGACAATGATGAGAGTGACGGGGGAGAGCCCGAGGGCCACCGGTGGAGAGGGATTTGTCGTGCCTGAGACTTAGGTTTTTGCCTTGCTAGCTCACTCATACATAGACCCGAGCGTCGAGGTAGTCGTTGCTCCCAGGCCTGCGTGCCTTGATTTTGTTTGGGTCTGCGCGCCCCAGTGGTTTAGGATTGGGCGCGTGTTTGCCCCTGCTTTCGCACTTCCTTTCTTACTCATTGCAAATACCGTATTTCATCTATGAGAATTTGCACTTCGTTCTTCGGTGTTCGTTTGCACTTCCTTTAAGAATTGTATTTTATGAAATATATACGTCTAGCTTGCAAGAAAGTAGAGAGCACGTGAATTTCAACTGATACTCTGAAAATCTGACATCGACACACGGTCAGTAATGCACATTGCGACTTATCGTTGGGTTCAATGAAACATGCTTTACGTGGTACTCGAGAGACGAAAATCTTGGGAATTTTAACATTTTCTTAAGGAACGAGAACAGATACGCAAGAAAATATGTAACGGAAACCGCTGTATCCCCTGAGAATACGTTGAGAACTTTCTGATTGGAGTTGGGCGTATTTGTGGCGTCGGACTGAGGCTGGAACACCGGGATCAGAATCCTCTGTAAAATAGTAAAACTTTCGAGCGCTTGGGAGAGGTCTCGAGCGCTTGGGTCTTCACTCCAGAGCGCTCGAGACTTCTGTTATTGGCAGATTCAGAGTTGCTTCCCAATGCCACTCACTAGCTATTCCCATGTCGTTTTCTTCTGGATGCACCCTTCCAAGACGTCTCGTAACTTTGCACCATCTGTTCCCAGCAGAAGCAATTTCCCAAAGCAAGACTTGGGCTTTCCCACCCTTTTTTCAAATTTCCAAAGTTCTGAAATTTTGAATTTGTTTTGGAAATGTTGAGCTTTGAAGAGTTCCAAGGCTAATGTGGGCTGGCATTGCATTCCCCAGACCTCTATAAATAGAGAGCTCCTGCCTTGGCCATTCCTTCACACTTCATTTCATTCTTTTTTCTTTTTTTTGGGTAAATTAGCTTGAAATTAAAAGAGGTTAAGCGAATGTACAGCCTACAAGGGGCATACCCCAGGAGGAAAAAAAGAAGAAGAAAAAAAAACAAGAATGATAAAAATGCGGTAAACCATGCACAACCCGCATGGAAAGTAAGGTAAATGACATATGGGTAGAGATAATAGCCCCGTTGTACTAATGATAGCACAACGGGGTATGATATGGATGGATAAGAGTACAAACATGTGGTGAAATGAAATGGAAATGAAAATGAACTACTTCCTGGCACAACCCGCCAGATTAGGAAATAAAGCAAATAGTCATGGTCAGTGATGACCACAAGATAACCAGCACTTAGGAGAACAGCTACAAGTAGAACGGCTTTCAGGCAGTCTGAACGGCTACTACAGAGGAACAGGCATCAAGAGGCTCGAACCAGAGTTGATGACATCCGACAAGGTCCCCTGCTAAGAACCCTGCACACCACGTCCAATCCTTCCGGCCTAACACTCCCTCATCCTAACCTTAGGCTCACCAAAACCACCCACTGAAACCAACTACCCTGCACACTACGCCCAATCATTTCATTCTTCTCCTCCCAAATCCTTTTTCCTTCCAAAAAAATCCATTCCTCTCATGGCCTTGCTAAACCAAGCCTTGCTCCGTCCCTGGTTGGACAGCCTCGAAGGCATCGATTGGTTGAACTTCCGCGGTCACCGGCTTTACGCTCTTAGGCATCTTCGGGAAATTTCCATTCGTCCTGTCTTGTTACACGCGGCGGTGACCTTTTGGGATTCTGAAGCGTGCGTCTTTCGCTTTGGTTTTCAAGAGTTATGCCCTACTGTCGAGGAGTTCCATGCTTACCTTAGAAGTCACGACTCCACGGAGCCCATTGTCCCGATGCTTAGAGAGAGTATGAAGAATATTCTGAAAGCTAAGCTGGATGTTAGTGGAAACGTTGCCGAGTTTCTTTCTCAGGGCAATGCCATCAACATCATGCAACTGTACGAGAGATTCAGCCCCCCCGGGGATTTGACAGACTTCGAATACCAAGGCCGACGAATGGCGGCCTGTTGCATTTGTCTCTTGGCGGCTTTTCTGTTGGTTCCTTCAGTTGGTCAGCCCAGTTCTCTATTGGTAGGCATCGCTTTTCAGATCGAGGCTCGCAAAGATGTCGCGCCCCTAGTGCTTGCCGAGACTTTGATGGGTTTAGACGCGGTCAATGCTGGTCGGACAAGGGTTTTTGGTGGTAGCCTGCTGTTGCTGCAGGTTAGGGACCTCACTCAGCTCTCCTTTTTCTATTTCTCTTATTCATTTTACCTCATCGCTCGGCTTAGGCCTTATTCTGACTTCTTACTTGTTTTCTCTCTTTTTGGGTAGATGTGGCTTTGTGACAAGTTGAGCCTGTTGACGCCTCCGGCTAATGACTGGTGGTATCGTGCAAGTGGATGGAACCGCCCTTTTCTAGCGACGTACAGCAATGAGGATGACTGGGCTGATTTCTTTGCTTCTGCAGAGGAAGATGACATCGTTTGGCGGTGCCATTGGCTGAGGCTCCCTGCCATGACTGCTGGTAACATGGGTTCGACGCATGTCCTTGTGGCTGGCTTGTCCGGCTTCTCCTTCTATTCACCGTTCCGCATCCTCCGTCAGTTTGGACTCAATCAAGAAGTGCCGCCGTCGGGTTCTGAAGTGCTTCGTCTCCCTCCCTTCACCATTCCGGGCCTTCGGAGTTATGTTCGGTCGTGGGAAGCTCGCAGGACTGAACCAAGTGATCCACTTTTCTCTATTGCTACGACCGGAAGGTATCGCAGATGGCTGAGGAGAGATGTGGAAGCAAGGATGGGTTGACCACTTACTTTGCCGCTTTTTGGAATAAAAGGCGTGTATTAAAAAAATGTGTGTTTTTCGTTTTCATGCTCAGCTTGTAATAAAGAGATAATTTGAATAAAATCGGTTGATTAAGGGTTTCCCCCTTTTGGTTGGCTAATCGCATGCGCCTCTGAGAAAACGTTTTGATTCGTCAATTTGGATTTTGATTTAAGAGATATTTAGGACCGAACCTCAGCGTGAGATTGCCTACGTATCCCTCGTGAAAGGGAATCAGGCCCATACATAGTTCGGGCTAGGATTCGCTCGGGTATTAACGCTCTCCTTTTGCGCTCTAAATTTTGCCTAGAGCCGCCCTTTCGGGTTTTCGGCCTAGCGAGCTCCTTTTCAGTTTTTGCCTTAACTTTTGCCTAAGTCGCCCTTTCGGGTTTTCGACCTGGCAGGCTTGCTCTAAATTTTGCCTGGGACCGCCCGCCCTTGCGATTTTCGGTCCAGCGAGCTCTCTCAGGGGTAATACCGTTTAAGCTGATCCAAATTGACAAGATTAGAGAACTCGTTGCCTTCAAGGTCAATGATTGAGGCCGCTCCTCCAGAGAGTATGGTCTTGATGATGTATGGCCCTGCCCATTTAGGTCGGAACTTTCCTCACAGATCAAACACCGGCGCGCGAATTTCCTTAACTACCATGTCCCCCTCTTGCAGGTCTCTCAACTTCACTTTCTTGTTGAACGCCCGGGCGATCCTTCGCTGGTAACCCTGAATGTGGTACAACGCCCGTAGCCTTCTTTCGTCGAATAACATGAGTTCTTCAAATCTCCCACTGATCCATTCAGCCTCGTTGACTCCGCTTTCAGCCATGACTCTTAGCGATGTAACTTCTAGCTCGATAGGGAGAACGGCTTCCATACTGTACACCAAAGAATAGGGTGTTGCCCCCGTCGGTGTACGAATAGACGTCCGGTATCCCCACAGAGCTAGTGGTAATTGTTCGTGCCAATTCCTAGCTGACTGAGTGGTCCTTTCGAGGATCGTCTTGATCGTCTTGTTGGCTGCCTCAACTGCC
This sequence comes from Rhododendron griersonianum, assembly GCA_018127125.1. Taxonomy (NCBI): domain Eukaryota; kingdom Viridiplantae; phylum Streptophyta; class Magnoliopsida; order Ericales; family Ericaceae; genus Rhododendron; species Rhododendron griersonianum. Next base: position 36,330,180 of record CM030788.1, on the reverse strand, counting down.
CCATTTGTTTGTGGCCGATAGGTGGTCGAATGATGCACTTGAATTTTGAACTCGTCGAAGAGTTCCAAAACCTTTCCCTTGAAGTGAACTCCATTATCAGACACGAAGGCTTGAGGGACTCCATACCGATAAATGATGTTTTGCCTGATAAAATGAGCCACTTGAACGGCCGTCAATGTCTTATATGAGGCTGCCTCGACCCACTTGGTGAAGTAATCCACTGCTACCAGAACGAACTTGTGACCATTGGAAGCCGCGGGAGTGATCTTTCCAATAACATCGATGCCCCAGGCGGAGAATGGCCATGGTGTCGCCATTGAGTGTAATTCCGAGGGCGGGACGTGGATAAGATTGGCATGAGTCTGGCACTTATGACATCGGTGCACATACTCGATGCAATCTGTTTCCATGGTTGACCAATAGTATCCCAACCTCAGAACCTTCTTTGCTAGCATCATTCCGTTCATGTGGGGCCCACAAACACCTTCATGAACCTCTTCCATTACTGCTCTTGACTCATCATCGTGAACACACAACTTGTGAACTCCGCACGGAGATCGCCGGTACAATTTCCCACCGCAGATGATGTATTGAGATGCGAGCCGCTGTAAAGCGATCCGATCCTTCTTAATTGAATCCGCGGGAAATTCTCCCTTCTCGACGAGGTTCCAAATATCATGGAACCAAGAGAGACCATCATCTGGTTCGTCGATGTTCATAACATAGTCGTACACACGTTTCTCCCTCTGCTCAATCATGACGGGTCTTAGCTTTACCCCGATTGGGAGTTCCAGCATGGATGCTAAAGTGGCCAATGCGTCTGCGAATCGATTCTTCATCCTTGGTACGTGCGTGAAGGTCACCTTTTGAAAGTTTGGGATAAGCTCGTCGAGTTGCTGATACGGCTTCATCTTCTCATCCCTAACTTTCCATTCTCCATTTGCTTGTGATACGACCAAGTTGGAATCTCCGACAACTTCCAGTACCTTAACTCCAATCTCCAATGCAGCTTCCATTCCCACAATACATGCTTCGTATTCTGCCTCGTTGCTTGTGACTTCGAAGTTTAGCTTGAATGCGAGGGGAATATGTGACCCCTCAGGCGAGACTAGCAGTATGCCAATCCCAAAGCCCTTCTGATTAGCGGCTCCATCGAAGTACAACGTCCACGTTTCATCAACTGCTGTCATTACATCTTCGTCGGGGAATTGAAATTCAGTGTGTTCCGGGCCCTCAATCGGATGATCCGCCAAGAACTCCGCCACTGCTCTTCCTTTCACTGACTTGCGGGTGACGTACTTGATTTCGAACTCGGCCAATAAGAGCAACCAACGTGCTAACTTACCGGTAAGTGATGGCTTCTCGAATAGATACTTGAGGGGATCCATTCGAGAAATCAGTATCACCGAGTAAGCCAGCATGTAGTGTCTCAATTTCTTCGTGGCCCATATCAGTGCCCAGCACGTCTTTTCCAATGAAGTGTACCGTTCTTTGCTTCCCACCATCTTCTTGCTCAAGTAGTAGATTGCCCTTTCAACCCCATCTTCTCCTTCTTGTGCCATTGACGAGGGCGTGACGGACAAGTACAGGATCAAAGGTTTTCCCGGGATGGGTGGCATCAAGATTGGAGGATTCTGGAGATAAGTCCGCACTGCTTCAAAGGCCTTCTGACACTTGTCATTCCACTCGAATTTCACATCTTTCTTGAGAAGCCGAAACAGTGGTTCACAGGTCAAGGTCAACTTGGCGATAAATCGGCTAATGAATTGGATCTTCCCTAAGAAGCACCGGACCTCTTTCTCGGATTGGGGTGGTTCCATTTCAAGAATGGCTTTGATCTTGGAGGGATCCACTTCAATCCCCCTGGTTGTGATCATGAAGCCGAGCATCTTTCCGGCCGTGACTCCGAACGTGCATTTCTGTGGGTTGAGACGCATCCTGTATTTCTGAATCCTTTCCAAGAACTTTCTCAATGCTGGGAGATGGTCCTTCCGCTCCTTTCCTTTCACTATCATGTCATCGACGTATACTTCGACCTCTTTATGAATCATGTCGTGGAGCAGTGTCGTGGCACCCCTTTGGTATGTAGGACCGGCGTTTTTCAACCCAAATGGCATAACCCGATAATAGTATGTCCCCCACTCAGTGATGAATGTTGTCTTTTCCCTGTCTTCCGGAGCTAGGAGAATCTGATTGTACCCTGAGAAACCATCCATGAAGGATAGTAGAGCATGCCCTGCAGTGCTATCAACAAGTATGTCTATATGTGGCAGTGGGAAATCGTCTTTAGGGCTTGCTTTGTTCAGATCTCTGAAATCGACGCACACTCTAATTTTTCCGTCCTTTTTGGGGACTGGAACGATGTTTGCGACCCAAGTGGGGTACTCCGTTACGATTAGAAAACCGGCGTCAATTTGTTTTGTGAGCTCTTCTTTTATCTTAAGCACCCAATCGGGCCGCATTTTTCTCAGTTTCTGCTTAACGGGTTTTGCATCTGGGAAGAGAGGGATTTTGTGCTCGACGATCTCCGGGTCGATTCCGGGCATGTCCGCGTGAGACCAAGCGAAAACTTCTTTGAACTCTTTTAGCAAATCGGTGAGCTCTTGAAGCTCATCGGGGGACAGTCCGGAACCAACCTGAACCAATTGAGGGTTCTCCTCATCACCCAAATTTATAGAGATTATTTCTTCTTTTAAAGGCTGAGCATGCCTTTCATTTTCGCGATCGATGAGGGAACGGATCTCCTTGGGGACGTCCCCATCGAGATCTATTCCTTCATCGTCGGGATCTAAACAATTTATTTCAAAAATCGGCAAGTAAGCGAAAGCATCAATCATTTCATAAGCAGCCTCCTCAGAAGGGGGGAATACAGCGGTTGACTCAAATTCAAAGAAAAAGCTACGCTGTGGAGGGCCGATAGGCACAAACTCCGACTCTGTGCTAGACGATGAACTAGTGTCGGACCCGTATTCAGACTCAGTGTAGGTGCTGTGAGTGCGAGTTATATGTGGTATGAAAGTGCAATTATCATAAACGCCCACAGCCTACACGATGAGTTTGGAAGGATCTTCAACCTCTTCTTCCTCTTCAAGCACCAGCACAGCAGCGTCTTCGACCATACCCTCCGGATCTTCACCCTCGAACAGGAGTTGGAGACTGCCCACTCCAAAAGCCTCTAGCCAGTCGAGTGCATCAGATACTTCTTCTACCTTGGTCACCACTTCATCTTCCTCCCAAGTGTCGTTGGCAAAGATTTCAAACCCCGGGTGCTTCATTTTCGTTTCAAGATCCACAAAGGGCTCGGGTTCTCCTTGGTACAGCGCTTCTTCCATTTTCGGCTTAATCCCGGCTGCATGAGCCCGGGCACGGTTGCGCCACTTCTTTGTTGGATCGCTCTTCTTGGCCTCATATCCTAGACCAAAGCGTTCGTTACTCCCGGGAAAATCAGGGAATTCCGGGACTCCTTGACCATAAAGTCCCAAACCCATGCCCGTTAGATATTTCATCCTTTTCATGATTTCCAGCGCTGCGGAGCTCACCAAGAAGCCGTCCTCGGCCCGGATTGTGCACACTTTTGAAGTCATAACCGCAAAGCCTCCCATGGTAGTGTCTTCCTCTCCATGCATAATCTCTAGTAGTGGGGAGTTGTCCTCTGAGTGTGGACGGATGCCTGAGTCTCCATGGATGATGAGGGTTCCAGAATCTAAACCCATAATGAGTTTCTGATGCAGCGTCGAGGGTACACCCATGACATCTGACCTATGCAGCCACGGCCTCCCCAGCAGGAGGTTGAACGATGCAGGTATCTCCAACACACAGAATTCGACAGTGGTTTTAAACTTCCCCGTCACAAGTTCCAAGTTGATTGTTCCCAAAACATCGCGGCACGTATTATCATAGGCGCGGACACCCAGATTCGATGGTGCAAAATCCTTGTTTTGAGGCCCAAGCAATAAGCGGTGCGAAGTGGGCACACGTTGATGGCTGAACCATTGTCGATGAGAATTGCAGGGACCCATTTTCCAAGACACTTCATCGTCACGTGCAGTGGCTTGTTATGGTCAGCTCCCTCCGGCGGGAGGTCCTTTTCTGTGAACGATAGGGTGTGCTGGACGAGGTTCATCGGGTTTATGAGGGCAATGAGAGCTTCCGGGGCTATATCAGAGGGGACCTCGAATTTAGAGAGAGTGTTTACGAGCCTGCGGCGGTGCTCACGGGATGCAGCTAACACTCCCCACATAGACATGCGAACGAGGGTTTCTTGGAGCTGTCGCATTATAGGGTCGGTGGTGGTCGCTGGGTTTTGTTGTTGGGAGGCATCAGGGTTTGAATTTATGGAAGGGTTGAGATGGACAGGCGGGTTTGTGGAGTTAGGAGGGTTGTTTTGTGGAGCTTGAGGGGTGTTCGGGTTTGCCGAGTTGACAGGGTCGTTCTGCCGCGGCGGAGGGGCTCGGGACGAGCTTCCCCGCCGAAGATTGGTTGGCTGGTACACTCTTCCACTCATGGTAAGATTGCTGACCGTTTTGGGAATGGGCTCCCACCAAGTACCTTCCCAAAAGTTGGAGAAGTCAGAGTTGCAAGAGTCAGCCTTTCGTTTTCCTTTGTCAAGTGTAGTTTTCTCCAAGGTTTCGTTGAGGGTTTCCATCTCCAGAGCGTGCCACATATTCCCTTCCTCTAAGGAACTCCAAAAGTTGACGTTGTTGTTACCGTTGTTGTTGTTGTTGTTGTTGTTGTTGTTGCTACTGTTGTTAATCTGCAGAGAGCCTTCATCTATCATGGCTCTATTGACGGTCAGCTCCTCGCCATCAATCCACACATTCACCAATTCAGATTTTCCCCACAGCTCTTCAGAGTTCAGTACACAGATAGCGGGCTCATCGGGGGTTTCGACTATGGGCCGCGGAAGGTGCTCCCCAATAATGTATTCCTGCGGGATGAAGGCCTGATCCATGATATGGTCCAGAGCGTCGGATCCTCTAGCAATATTGATAATAGCGCTGACAGTGAGCCCCGAAAACATGCGGGGGTTCATGAAGTCCATTTCTTCACGAACTTCTTCCTCTAGGAAAAGGTATGCCAATGACGTCTCGTCTAACGGGTCGGAATCATCCGTCCACAGCCACCCATTGGGTTCGGGCTCCCATGCCCATTCATCCTCTTCTTCAATTGGTTCTGGCTCCAAAAACAGAGCAAACAGGGAGTACCCGTCCAACGGGTCGGTCAACACTTCTTCGAATTCTTGCCTCCAATTGCCATGTTCTAATTCTGCGACCTGGTGAGCATTGAGAGCCACGGGCCATATTCCAGTTATGATAGCCCGGTTTTCCACTGCCAGAAAATCACTTGCCAATTCTTCCCACTCTCTTTGGAAATCCCAATCCACAGTTTCAAGGGCACAGACGGTATCCTCGGTTGGCAACTCGACAATTGGTCTGGGTTGGGTGGTAGGGAGGATGTAAAGGCTCGGGTCAAAGGGATGGTCTAGGGAGATATGGTTGGTGCGGGCGTTAGTGTGTTTTGGGAGTGGGTTTGAGACGGTGTTTGGTTTTTATGGTGGTGTGGGGATAGTCTTATTGTCTATGAGATCTTGGATAGCATGGCGCAGGCGGAAGCAATTGTCGGTTGAATGGCCCGGGCCCTGTGGAAGGCACAGTATACGTTAGGGTTGTGGGATGCCAGGAGTTTTTGTGGTAGAGGAGTAGGGGCAAGTGGTTTAAGCATACCATCTTTGACCAACTTTTCGAGCACAGCAGAGAGGGGTGCCGAGAATTGAGCAAAGGCGCGAGATTGGGTACGGGGTTGACTGATTTGGGTCACAATCTGATTGACGGGCTCGGTTTGAGCTGTGTTTAAGAAAGTGTTCGGGAGGTTGGTGTAGTTCGAATTGCCAAACAGGGTGTTGCTACTTCCGGAGAAAACCTTCCTGGGCTTGGGTGTAGGCTCGGGTTTGTCAAGGATCCCCAATTGAATTGCCTCTTCGACGGCTAAGCCTGTGTCGAAGAATGTCTTAAAGTCCGAGCATGCTTGAGCCATAATCATGTGCCGTGCGAGAGTCGGTTGAAGGTTCCGGACAATCATCCGGATTTGGTCCCTATCACTTGGCCTGTCTTTCATCTGTGCGGCCTTAGCCCTCCACCTTTTTACAAACTCGGCGAAGGCTTCCTTTGCTTCCATCTTTGTTGATTCTAATTCTCGGGTGGTCACCTCCAACTGAATGTTGTAATCGTATTGCGCCACAAAAGCCGCGCATATGTCTTCCCATGAGCGTTTCTTTCTTTCATCCAGTATGGTGAACCAGTGCAAAGCATGCCCCACTAGAGTCTGCGAGAACATCTGCGCCATAGCATCCTTCTCTACTCCCCACATGGAGAGTGCCCCGATGTATCCGGTCAAGTGAGCCCTCGGGTTTCCTGTTCCGTCAAATTTAGCGAAGTTGATCGGCCTGAACTTTTCCGGAAGCTTTGCATTAGGAAACAAGCAAAGCTTGTTGATGTCAAAGCCGGTTGATGCTATCTTCTCATTTCTTGCCACAGACTCCTCCAACAGGGTGATTTTTGCTAATACCGCAGCCATCTCGGGGTTTTGCGGGGTTTCCAATTCAACAGCCAGCTGCTCCGGGTTCGGCATCGGATTCGGGTTAGGATTTAAGTTGAGATTAAGATTCGGATTTGGGACCAGATTCGGGATTGGGTTAGGATTCGGATTCAGGTTCAGTGGTGGAAGACGTCGTGCGACCCCAGTGATCATCATCATAAGCTGAGCGATTTGGTTATCAGTGCGCTCGCCGAGGTGTTGGATACTTTCCCTTATCTGTCCCATTCCTCCGTACAAGTTTTCCAGACTGGGGTTAGGAATGGGGTTAGGATTAAGGATGGGGTTAGGATTTGGGTTCGGTTCGCCTCCGTTTGGGTTACCTCCATTTGGGTTTGGGTTTGGATTGCCGGCATTTGGGTTTAGGTTATCCCCGCTTGGGTTTGGATTGGGGTTTGGGTTTAGGTTGCCTATCAATAGATCCATCTCCTCCCTCAAATCTGATGTACCGACAGAAACTGCTTGAAGTTGAAGCCGTTCCAATCTCTGTCCCAAGGGTCTGGTCCAGGAGGGTATGGTGTCCTTCTTCTGCGGCCCAATTGCTCAGTACTGATAGCAAAGCAAAAACCGTGCTCAGACGCGATTCCTGTTTTTATTTTCATGAACTATCTGCATAGGTTTTTAGAAAATGTGCATCATCGTCACCGTCATCGACTCTGATTTTCTAAGAATGATCGAGTGTCTTCCACACGAGGTTGCCTTGATCCTCAGATTTCTTTTTAGGGGGTATCCTTCGTTCAGAACGGCGAATTCTAAGAGATGTCAAAATGAACTAAGTATTCAACTAGTCCTCGTTCGAAGTCTCAATTTTGAACTTGGAATAACTTAGTATAGACGGCGTGATACCCCAACCATCGTGGTGTCAGTGACACGGTGCCATTAGCCAAGGTGGTGTAAGTAAAGTGACATCACGGCGCCGTTTTCCTTGTTATTCCTTATTCTCCTTTGAATCTTCGATTAGGCATTAGTCAAGGACTTAGTAACATCCTGATCTCCCAAAGTCTCCTCGTTCTAAGGACTTACGTATTTAAACAACACGCACATGGAGTGCGTGACTCTTCATTGGGTCTTGGCAACCTCGCGAAGACTGCGCAAGCGAGTCTCAGAATTCTATATGAGACACAAAAGGAAAGCGTAAGATGCAAGGTGCGATGTGCAAGGGTGACAGGATAACAGTCTTTCGAAGGTTGCCTAATTCCTCAGAATTTCTTTTTAGGGTGTATCCTTCGTTTAGAACGACAAATTCTAAGAGATGTCAAAATGAACTAAGTATTCAACTAGTCCTCGTTCGAAGTCTCAATTTTGAACTTAGAATAACTTTGTATAGACGGCGTGATACCCCAACCATCGTGGTGTCAGTGACACGGTGCCATTAGCCAAGGTGGTGTAAGTAAAGTGACATCATGGCGCCGTTTTCCTTGTCATTCCTTATTCTCCGTTGAAATTTCGATTAGGCATTAGTCAAGGACTTAGTAACATCCTGATTTCCCAAAGTCTCCTTGTTCTAAGGACTCATGTAGTTTAGACAACATACGCCAGAGTGCACGACTCATCATCGGGCCTTGCCAACCTTCTACAGACCGTGCGAGTGAGATTAAAAGCGCAGGACTCAAAAATGAACGGACAGCATGACGGCATGACATGCACGGTGAGATGCAGAAAGTAGTAACATGTAGACAGGATATGGCATATAATCCTACCCTGCGGGTCCCTGTCCTAGTTTGGAAGGTTCTATTGCTTTCTAAACACGTACGAGGGCCGGTTTTGGTTTGAAGTGGGTTCCCCGGACTAGAGTCAAAGTATACCTCCCACTATTGAGCGTACACCCAATAATGGTACAAACGGTAGGGATGACTCATCACGGTCGAGGGTTGCTGAGCATTCCGGGATTCCCCATCACCGGCAAGCCGAGTAGGATTGCCGAAACACAACAGCGGGGTTGCACAAGATATATACATACAAGAAATAAATAATGAAACAAAATCCCTTTTGAAAATCCCACAAATGTTTTTCAAGCCTGGCTCACAAGTTTAATTGATATTCAAGAAAAGCGGGCCGTTTTATCAACAAACCAACTTTTTCTCAAGTATTAATTAAACCTTTCCCCAGCAGAGTCGCCACTGTGGGCTACCTGCCCGAAAAACGAAAACGAATGTTTGTTTTTGGTGTTTTATATTTTCCCGCCGCTTCGAAGAGAAATACGCCGTTTGAAGAGTCGCCACCCGGATTTGTGGTGTGTCACCCGAGAAACCGTTTTGTTTGGGAAACCAATTGATTTGAAGTTGAAAACCAGAGATCAGTTTCAAGGGTCCGGAAGCCATGTTACGAGGGGGGAAGGGTTTTACAGCACCCCCATCGCCCGATTCGAAATCGGTCTCTACTAAACGTTTGTGGGATTTTTCAAAGAGATTTTGTTTCATTAGATCATTTAGCAAGTATCCACAGTTATAACAGGTAAGAACTGCATGCATGTGCTGGTGTACAGTGGATGATTAAATGAAAGTGAGCAAAATGCATGATCACAGAAATTGAAGATCTGTCACTGGCTTCACTCTCGAGCGCTCGAGAGCCGTCCCGAGCGCTTGGGAGTTCTGATACCCAACTTGCAAGCTTTGTTAGCACAGACAGAATACAATGCTAAAATAGGAACTGAAGTGATATTAAACACACTACTGGCTCAGCAGAGGACTTGGAAGACTGAGCTAAGCCTTCAATCTTTCAAATCATGCATCCCTGCCTTAACAAAGCTAAATCTATGTATTGCGAGGACTTCGAGGGCCTCTAATTGTACCTTATACTGACGGTTGGTGTCGGGTATTTACTGCTATTGCCGAGCCCGTGTCCAGGTTCCCCGTTGAACTTTCTATTCCTTGGGATAGTTTGTTCGGCGGGGGCAAGAATACGGGCAACCCATGTAGCCACTTGGCGCTCTTTATATTTTTTCTTTGTCTTACCTGGGGTATGCCCCTTGTAGGCTGTACATTCGGTTAACCTCTTTTATATTTCAAGCTATCCGCCCTAGGGCTTTACCCAAAAAAAAACAGGCCACACTAATGCATGCAGAGACTAGATAACACAGCAGACTGGGAAATGGGAAGCAATAGCATGCATGCACTCCCGAGGGCTTTGGAATGGTTCGGAGCGCTTGGGAGTGAGCTGCATGTCAGCTTTCTCTCAAACAGGAAATGGTACCATCTTGACATGCAAACACCCTTATTTTGATGTTTCCCAAGAGGAGAACATCTCTTAGCTTTGGAAATACCTTACTTTACATGAAAACTTGAGGGAAATGCTTCTGTTTTGGAGAAAATAGTTTTCTGTGCATGCATGCCAAAATGCAACCATTTCTTTTAAGATCATACATCATTTCCAACCCACTGTGTTACGAAGGGCCATGCATGAAACTGGGAACTGTCCCGAGCGCTCAGGAGTACTCTCGAGCGCTTGGGAGTAGTTCCAGTAAGGGTTTTGTGAAAACATTTTCCATTGCTCTTGTTTTTACACTAGGGTCTCCAAACCATGCACCCAGAATTGAAGACTGGGTCAGGCTGAGAGACCCCCCTCAGAAGGGATGAATAGCCCTTTAGTTGTGACCAAAGGTAAAGTCTTATACCTTTTCCTTGAACCTTGCTCCTTGGTGTGCCTTTGAGATGTGGGTGAAGTGAGAAGAGTGCAAGAGATCAGAAGAGTATTCTGGATTTCTTGCCCTTTTTCCTTGGTGATTTGCAAAACCTTTGAAGTTTGGAAAGAGAGTTTGGAGGTTTTTGGTTTTGAGCTAGAGAGAGAGAGAGAGAGCAGAGGATGAGAGTTCTGGTGGAGTGAAAATTTCGTGGTCTTCTTTCTAGCTGAAAAACCAGTCATATTTATAGGCCAAGACCTCAAATGGTTTTTGAAAATCAAATGGTTTTGATAAAACATTTTTTAAAGGGAAAATCTTTGGCTTGAATATCTTTCACCATAGGTTGAGTGTGGACTGAGCCATCGGCGGGCTCAAGGTGGTTATAATGATGAGTAACATGGTGAGTGGGTGATACTGCCATCCATTGGGCAATAGAATAGTCTCGAGCGCTTGGGATCACTCCCGAGCGCTTGGGACCTTACTCTTGAGCGCTCGAGAAAGAGCCAGGCCAGAGGTTTTGTGAAACAGTTTTGAGCGCTTGGGATTGCTCCCAAGCGCTTGAAAATGTTTTTAACCATTTTTAATCCCTCTTCAAATCTTTCAAGGAGTAAAGTTCTGATCGGTACCAGGCTTGTTTCAATCCAAAGTCATCATCGGGGAGCCTCCGGGCCACAAATCAAGGATTTTTGAAAAGTCCAAATTGGGGTGTCTACACATAGCTTGAAAGAAATAAAGCTACAACCATTCAAAAGGATACCAAAAGGATATCATTTATTCCGTCTTTTGGAGCTGCTACTCCACTTTTTGTTATAGTTTTTTCCTCCGGACCTGTTGGAACCCTTGGAACTCTGAGAGGGAGCCTTTCCCTTTACTTCTTTACACTTATCATCCGGAGGAAATGGTTTCTCTTGCGGATCAGGTTGAGCAGGGAATACCTCATGGTCTAGATCATTAGGAGGATTACTTGAACCAGCCTCCACACTACAATTGAGAACCCCTGTATCCACCATCACCTCAAAAGGAATATCGGTATTGGAATTCAGCTCCTCCTCTTCTGAATCACTCCCATATATGTCCTCTTTTGAGACCTTAGGCATTGAAGTTTCCACCACAGCCACCACAGGAATTGTAACTGCCTCCAGTGCTACTGAACCCCCAACGTTTTTTTTTTGGATAAATCAGCTTGAAATAAAAAAGGGGACTAACCGAATATACAGCCTACAAGGGGCATACCCCAGGAGGAAAACAAAAGAAAAGGAAAACAAAAGGAAAGCCTACGCCAAATGGCTACATAGGACTAGAGGTATATAGCATCTGTTTCCTATCCATCTAACAGAGGGATACAAAACAAATGGCAAAATGTGATAGGTAGAGGATACAACCACTACAACCACTATACATGATACAAAACTTGAATTTAACTTGAATTTAAACTTGAATCCACAATTGGTAGAGGATACACCAATGCCTGGATTGCTCCATAACTGATCCCAGAATTCAGGTGCTTGATCCAACTAGGGCCAGAATTCTCTGGACTGCTTGCAGAACTGATGCTTCTATTGGACTGCTTGTTGTGGCTACTGCTGTCTGATTTCTGTTTTCAGTTATCAGTTAAGGCTTGGAACTGATGCAGTTATCAGTTATCGAATTGATGCAGCTTCTGACTAAGGGACACAACCAGCTAACTTTGTGTGCAGAATTCAGGTGCTTGACTCATCAGTTCTGAAGTGTCCCCAAAGTGTCCATGAACTAGTTCTAGACTAACTGAATGGCATCTGCTGCCATCAATCCAGAAGTCCAATCAACTGGACTGTCCTGAGCCACATGATGCAGAACTGATGTAGACATTCAGAACTGATGCAGAACATATACAATGCAGAGGACGTCCCCCTCTGCGAAGGGAGATCCCAATGACAGCCCCAATTGGTTAGGCTAAAATTATAGAGGTTCCTTTACTAACAGCATGCCAATCCTCCTTCGGGACTTCATGATCCTGTGCTTGTTTATAAAGGATGGACTTTGAACATTTGGAGGTTGCATGTCCAAAAACCCCACACTCTGAGCAAACAGGAGGCATTAGTTGGTATTCCACCCTAACTGATACACTCTCCCAATCCACTGTGACCTGTATGTCATCTGGTAGTACATCAGAAGCCTCAATTTCCACACACACCCTAGCATATGCAAGCCTAGTCCTCTTTTCTGTAGCTTGATCAACATATTTGGGCTGTCCTATTGCACTAGCCACCCTGCTTAATCCCACTTCTGTCCAACACTCTAGGGGCAAGTTATGAAGCTTAACCCAAGAAGGGATAGAGGACGGAGAAATCTTAGTTGGATTCATCATTCTTCTCCATTTCTGTAGAACAAGGAATTTTTGGGAGAAGAACCAGGGCCCCCCTTCTAGGACTGCAAGTTGACATGCTTCATCTTTAAATTCAAAGTAAAAGAATCCTGCATTATCTGACTTTACTGACAGCAGGCCATATTTAGTATTTTTTTTCCCCATTGCTTATGAGCAGTTGAATTTGCTAGTCGAAAATCCATCCTCTCATCTAGGAAATGACCAACCAAACAATGTGTCCAACAATTCTCATCCAAATGAGAAACATCAAGTTCAACAACAGCATTCTTACCCCTCTTTAATTCTAGATAGAAATCTAACTTCATATTACTTGAGGGCCCTTGAGATCTAAATAGGGAGGCCCAATTCTTATTAGGTTGAGATGTACGATTCATGGCTTTAGGCTGAGAAACAGGGTTAGTACTCGTGGATGCATGAGACACTGGATTTGGTACATCACCTAACTTAGTTTTTTTTTTTTGGGTAATTTAGCTTGAAATTAAAAAAGGTTAATCGAATGTACAGCCTACAAGGGGCATACCCCAGGAGGAAAAGAAAGGAAAAAAATACAAGAATGATAAAAGTACGGTAACCATGCACAACCCGCATGGAGAGTAAAATAAAGTGACATATGTGATACAAATGGATCTGAAAAGAACCATGAAATGTACTGAAATGGAGTTGAACTATTCCTGGCACAACCCGCCAGGCTTAGGAAATAAAGTAAATGAAGTAGATAGTCATGGTCAACTTGGACCACATGATAACCAGCGCTGAGGAGAGATCCTCCTCCTCCTAGGGTGGGCTAAGAAAACCAAGACCCGAGACTTCCATCACCCCAAAGCAAGCATAATATCCGCTCAACAGAAGTCAACTACTACAGAGGAACTCAGACTGAGAGAGGCTCGACCAGGGGATGACGGCATCCGACAAGGCTACCCTGCTAAGTACCCTGCACACCACGCCCATTCCACCTAGACTACTACATCCTCGCCCAAATCCCCTAGGGTCGCTAACGACTCTAAGCGGAACAGAAAGAGAGGCCACCAAAAGTAGCCACTCGAACCTCAAGTGGACCAGGCTGCTCTTTTCGATCAGTGCAAACCACCAAATCTAATCAGAAACAGACTGCAAAGCAACCCCTTTCGATTAGTGAGGATCCACCAATCTAGTCAATGACTGCTCCGGCAACTACCTTGCTCAATCAAACTCCAACCATAATCTAATCATCGGCACCTACAGCTGCTGCTACTGCGGGCTACCCCTAACTAGGATGGAGTCTAATCTAATCAATAATAGTTACGACCACAAAAATACTACACTCGACCTCAGAGCAAAAAACGCTGGTTCTAGGGATATAAAAGGCTCGACAATAAGCCCGACCCCGATTTCAGTCCAACTAATGACCGCCTATCGGGGGTTAATAACACCATCAGACTGGCCCGTTCGTCCAGCAACAGATTGACAATAAACAAATAGTGCAAAGCGCAAATTGATAGGCGCAAAGGATACGAGTTTTTCAGCCTATCCGGGGTACCGGGCTGAAGGCAGGCTGTGATTGAGCCCTGGCCTGGCCTGGCTGGCCCGGGCTGGCTGATTGCCCGGGCTGGCTGCTGCCAGGCAGGCAGTGGCTGGCCTGGCTAAATTGCTGGGCTGCTGGGCTGGACTGCCCGAGCCACCAGTGAGCCGCCGGTGAGCTGCGGTACCTGAGCCACCAGTTGCGGTGGCCATTGATAAAGTTATGGCCAGGCCGTGCCACGGCGAGCCATGGCTGTTGATGCCCCGACGGGGCTGCTGCTGCTGGCCGCTGCTTGGCCGGAAAGATGACCGGACAAGAGAGTTGCAGAGATCGTGCCGTAGAAGCTCGGAAGTGGAGGCCAGCTGTGGCTGGCCGGACCAGTGGCCGCCCGCTTTGGGTAGCCATGGCTACGAGATCTGAACGGAGCCGAGGGTTAGTGAACCCATGGAGCTCCGATTGGAGGATGATAGGAGGCCGGCCCGAGGGTTGCCAGTTGTTGAATGGCCGGCGGAGAGAGGCGCCGGAACTGTTGAAGACCAGCGGCGGCCGGACCACGGCGACCCACAGTTGGGAGTCGATCCATGGCCGGCGGCCGCTGCTGCTGTTAATGGCGGCAGCCACCGGAGCTGCTGCCTTTGCTACTGTCGGAAATGGTGTTAGCTTCCAGATCTGGACAGGAAATGGTGGTAGATGGCCGGACCCGTGGGTAGCCGGTTGGTTATGGTACGGCGGTGGAGGAGAGCCCCTGTCGAGAGAGGGGTTCCCTTGCCTATGATTGTGCAACTGCTGCTGGCCGGAGGATGCCCGGCCGCCGGCTGGATGGGGCCGAAGATGGCCAGGCCGGCTGATTTGGCTGGGTCAGAGGGAGCTTTCTCTCTCTAGGTTAGAGAGAGAAGCTCCCCATTTTTCCTCTGACCTTCACCTGACTTAGTTCCTTGTACTATAGTTGAGAGAGGATATCTAGGTTTAGTATCCTTGACAGGATACCCTAGGTTAGGGTCGCCTTCTACATAGGGATTTCCCCGAGAGTTAAACAATATCTTTGGATTAGGGTTAGATTTCCGAACCTGTGCAGGGGTACGCTGGAACTGGTAAGTGTTTCCATGCAGATGCGTGACCTGAGCTCTCTGTACTGCTTCCTTTTCCAGTTCCTTCTCAAATAGTGCCTGCTGCATTTTCTGTGCAGCAATAGTGTTGGCTGGAGCACTTGAGCTGTTCGCCCCAGGCCCATTCGGAGGCAGGTCCGAGCCCATGGCAGCTTCAGCTTCAACCCTCAAACCTTCCTCCAAGAACACCTGTTGTAGCTTCCTAGCCGAACCTGGGCTTTTGCACGATTTAGGGCTGTGATCCCCAAACCTCTGAGGAGATGATTGCGGCTCAGAACTTGAGATCACGGGTCCATCACCGACCTCGCCTGAGGTACCATCAATAGGGTAACCTGGTTCGAGGCCCGGATGGGATGTAGCGTCTGAATGGAACGTATTTCCTGCCGAGAGATTGATCGTAGACCTCTGCTTGCGTCGAATTTCATTGGAGTCGAGGGCTTTGAGACCTAGCCCATCTGCTAGCATGGTCGTACCTACCTCGAAACCTTGTTGGAGCTTGCGAGAAGGGCTTGAGCTTTTGATCGATTTAGGGCTACCCGCCCCAAACCCAGTTGGAGATGGAGCAGGATTAGCCTTATTGGGGGAGGATCCTAGGTTGGACTCACCTGAGTTGATCACCCGTGATGTTACTAGAACCGACGAGGTCGGATGAGACTGTTGATCTGAGACATGCTGCTTTCGCCGGGGCTCACTGGAGTCGAGAGCCTTGAAACCCAACCCATCTGACATAGAAACTGTTCCGTCGGCCATGATGTATCAGACGGTCGCCCAACAAATCGCCCACCAAATCGCCATTCTACTGTTCAAAATCGCACCACCAAATAGCAGGTAGTTTTTTTTTTTTGGGTAAATTAGCTTGAAATTAAAAGAGGTTAAGCGAATATACAGCCTACAAGGGGCATACCCCAGGTAAGACAAAGCAAAAAGAAAACGACAAAAATATAAAAAGCCAAGTGGCTACATGGGTTGCCCGTGTCCAAGCCCCGTCAAACAAACTATCCCAAGGAATAGAGGGTTCAACGGGAAACCTGGACACGGGCATGGTAATAGCAGAAAATCCACGACACAACCCGTCGGGATAGGGGTAAATTAGAGGCCCTCGAAGTCCTCGCAAGCACATAAATAAGTAAGTAAGTCAGCTACTGCTACCAGAAGCAACCAGTAATACTAAAAGTAAACAGTAGTAGACTGTATGATAGATAAATGCCCGAGCCACACTGCCCGGGATGGCAAAAATTTGTTGGCCAAGCCTGTGGTTGGCTGGCCTGGGCTGGCCGGCCTTGGCCTTGCCTGGCTGGCCTTGGCCTTGTCGCCTGCTGCTGCTGCCCGCTGCATGGCCCGAGCTGGCTGATGATTGCCCGGGCTGGAAGGCCAACTGACCCCCGCGGCGGCTGTTGAAGTGGCCAGAGAGGGCCTTGACTGCCCGGGCTGGCGGCCCAGGCTGATGAGGATGCTGATGCTGACTGGGGCCGAAGGCCCAAGCTGCTGGCTGGACTGGCCTTACCAGCCTGCCAGGCTGCTGTCTGTCTGGATTGCCCGGGCTGGCCTTGCCTGGATGGCCTGGCCTACCGGCTGGCCTGCGTGGCCTTGAAAGCACCGCTGCCCGGGCTGCTTAGACGCCATCTATGGCATTTCATTGGACCAGATCGAGCCGACTGGTACCCATTGCAGAGACCGGGCTGTAGAGCCCGGGGCCCGTCCAGTGATGGCCAGCTATGGCTGGCCGGAATTGTTCATCTTCTTCCTTGTGCAGCTGGTACTTTTGAGTTTGAGACCAACTCCATATAGATGACCCAACCGATCCAGAACCGACATGGTATTACTCCACCCGCCGTGACATCTTGACACATAACGGGAGGAAACTGATTTGTGGAGAGGTCAGAGCTCAGAGAAAGGACCCAAGCTCTGGAAGCACCTGCGCGAAGAACGAGTGTACAGGGGGTGCAGGGCTGTGCATCGATGAGGTTAGGGCCGGAGCCCGATTTGTACAGGAGGAGCAGTCCTGCGACCAACAGATCTGGGTTGGGTCGCTCCGTGGCCGGAAGCTGCCCACTAGTGATGGCCAGACCGTAGTAGGCCTGCCGCTGCTGTCGCCGGAGCTGGACACCACGGCG
Organism: Rhododendron griersonianum; assembly: GCA_018127125.1. NCBI lineage: Eukaryota > Viridiplantae > Streptophyta > Magnoliopsida > Ericales > Ericaceae > Rhododendron > Rhododendron griersonianum. Next base: position 36,312,887 of record CM030788.1, on the reverse strand, counting down.
GATGTTGAGCCTCACGGCGAGGTCGTGGATGGAGGCCGGACCAGATCTAGAACGAACCAGATCTAGACCGTACCTGTTGTAGTTTGCCCGAGTGTGAAGCCCCGGTCCAGCGTTGGTCGGACTGTACCAGGTGATGGCCGTCGACTGCCGGATGTGGAGGGCGATGGAGGAAGTGTTGACCACGGCCGGAGCTGTTGCACCGGAGCTGGAGCTGGTCGATTGAGGCCAGATCTTATCAATGGATGGCTGGACCAGTGGGTAGCCAGTTGGGGAACGGGCGATGGAGGAGAGCCCCTGTCGAGAGGGGGCTCCCTTGCCCTGCCGGATGTTGCTGCTGCTGCTGCCAGCCGGAGGTGGCAGCCGGTTGCCGGAGGGAGCTTTCTCTCTCTATCCTAGAGAGAGAAGCTCCCACCTGGGCTTGATTCTAAATAACAGGTAGTTACCTTAATCCTTTCCAAAGGGATTTTCTTTACCTTTTAGTGAAACTTTCCCAAATAGTTGGGACATAAGTCTTCAAATGCTTACCATTTATTTTCCTTCATTGAATACATCCATTCAACTCTCTCAAATGGTATGCTCCACCTCTCAAAACTCTGTAGATTCGAAAAGGTCCTTCCCAATTTGGGGCCTAGTTTCCAAGTCCTTACATCTTCTCTTTGATTGGAATTGAAGAATGGCTTTCCATACCAAATCTCCTTCATCAAAGCTTCGAGATGCTACCCTTTTGTTGTAGCTTCTGGCTACTTTGTAACAAGATTTGATTTAAATCTTTCACTCTTTCTTCATCTACCTCTTCCAATTCCATGTTCATGGCTTGGTGGTATCCTCCCATGTCAAGATTATTTTAAGCAATCACTCTTTGAGATCTTACTAATATTTCCACAGGCAACACAGCATCATGCCCATATGTTAAGGCAAATGGTGTGGTTCCAGTACTTGTTCTTTTAGTAGTTCGATAGGCCCATAACACATTTAAGAGCATATCAGACCATTCCTCTGGATTGTTATCCACCATTCTTTGAATTCCTCTCTTAATAATTTTGTTGGTGGATTCAGCTTGACCAATTTTTTTTTTTTGGGTAATTTAGCTTGAAATTAAAAAAGGTTAATCGAATGTACAGCCTACAAGGGGCATACCCCATGAGGAAAATAAAGGAAAAAAAAAACAAGAATGATAAAAGTACGGTAACCATGCACAACCCGCATGGAGAGTAAAATAAAGTGACATAACCATGAAATGTACTGATATGAAATTGAACTATTCCTGGCACAACCCGCCAGGCTAGGAAATAAAGTAAATGAAGTAGATAGTCATGGTCAACGTGGACCACATGAAAACCAGCGCTGAGGAGAGATCCTCCTTCTCCTAGGCTGGGCTAAGAAAACCAAGACCCGAGACATCCATCACCCCAAAGCAAGCATAATACCCGCTCAACAGAGGTCAACTACTACAGAGGAACTCGGGCAGAGAGAGGCTCGACCAGGGGATGACGGCATCCGACAAGGCTACCCTGCACACCACGCCCATTCCACCCTGACTACTACATCCTCGCCCAAATCCCCTAGGCTCGCTAACGACTCAAAGCGGAACAGAAAGAGAGGCCACCAAAAGTAGCCACTCGAACCTCAAGTGGACCAATCTGCTCTTTTCGATCAGTGCAACCATCAAACCTAATAAGAAACAGACTGCAAAGCAACCCCTTTCGATCAGTGAGGAACCACCAATCTAGTCAATGACTGCTCCGGCAACTACCTTGCTCAATCAAACTCCATCCATAATCTAATCATCGGCTCCTACAGCTGCTGCTACTGCGGGCTACCCCTAACTAGGATAGAGTCTAATCTAATCAATAATAGCCACGACCACAAGAATACTACACTCGACCTCAGAGCAAAAAAAAGCCGGTTCTAGGGATATAAAAGGCTCGACAACGAGCCCGACCCCCGATTTCAGTCCAATAGATGACCGCCTATCGGGGATCGCAGAGTCAAACAGTAAGCTGGCCCAGAAGTCCAGCAACAAGACAAGATATAAATAATTTCATAGTGCCATGCAAACAATCTTCCCAGCGGCTGGACGTAGGGTTGACTCGAATCGCCCGGGCAGAAGCTGCTGCCTAGCCTCTGCCCGAGCAACACAATCCGTGGCAGCCACTGCGGCCCCCCGCCCGAGCCACTCACGGATGGCCTCCCCGGGCTGGCTTGCTGGCTGGTTGCCCGGGCTGGCTGGAAGGAAGCTAGTGGGGAGCTAGGCTGGCCTCGCCAGCTGTAAAAGCTTTTACTAATCTCCCTTTAAAGATGGACCCATTATCCACAGTTATGTTTCAGGGGATCCGAACCTAAAAATAATCCCTTTCAGAAACTCTATAACCTGAACCTGAGCTATGCTTACAAGGAGCAGGTCCTGCTGCTGCTGTTCTGAATTTGTGAATGGCTAAGCTAGGTTCTGAATTTGTGAATGTAAAGAATGTAAAGAATGGCATTGAATGCCTAGACTCAACTTAGAATTCCTAGACTCAACATCTGTAACCCCTTCTTTTGGCATGTGTTTTTCTCCCATCTCTTAGATGGCATTTTTTTTTTTGGGTAATGCCCTAGGGCGTTTAGCTTGAAAATAAAAGGGGTTAACCGAATATACAGCCTACAAGGGGCATACCCCAGGTAAGACAAAACAAAAGGAAATGAAAATTATAAAGGCGCCAAGTGGCTACATGGGTTGCCCGTGTCCTTGCCCCCACCGAACAAACTATCCCAAGGAATAGAAAGTTCAACGGGGAATCTGGACACGGCGTACAATCAGAGGCCCTCGAAGTCCTCGCAATACATACATTGGTTGTGTGCAGTAGCAGAAAACTATCAAGACCATGGTCTGACATACTACATCAGAATAAACAACAGCTACTACACTTAGCATTCAATACAGTAGCAGAAAATAGAGCAATAAGCTATAAACTGCATGACTACCCGAGCAAAAAAATGCCCAAGCTGTAGGACCGGCTCCTTGGCCGGGCTGATGAGGCTCGTAGGGCCAAAAATCCCTGCTGACTGCCGTGGTGGTTGCTGTTTACCCGGGCTGGCTGTTTTGCTCGGGCTGAAAAAGCCACGGCTGTGATGGAGGCCACGGCGGTGATGGAGGCCACGGTGGCTGGAGGCCACGGCGGTTGTTCGTGGTGGGAAGAGGAACCCACAGTGGAGTGACCACTGCCGGCATGGCCTGGCCCAAACTGGCCCACGGCTGTTGACTGATGGCGTGGTTCACGGCTGTCGAGGCCCACAAGGACCGGCAGCTGGTGGCTGTGGTTCAGACCGCTAGCTAACAGCAACTGGACTGAACAGCAACCCAAGGTAGCCGTCACCGGACTGAACAGCAACCCAAGGTCGCCGTCGCTGTCGCCGTTGCTGTAGATGGATCTGAGCGTGAACGAAGAAGCAGATCTGCTCTGGGTCTTCTATGTGGTAGTTGAGCTCCTCGATTGAGCTCGACGGCGATGTGGAACTCGCCGGTTCACGGACTGAACAGCAACCGAAGGTCGCCGGAACAGATCCCAAATGGTACCCGCCGGTTCACGGCGGGGATATGGTTGGAGGCGAAGCCCACGGCTGTGGAGCTCCGGCCCATAGTGAAGTTTGACCGATCCAGACGAAGGCCAGGCAGGTGGTGAGACCGCACCAGATCTGTCCGGAGCGGAGGGTGGTGGAGGATAGCGGTGGTCGCCGGTTGTTGAGGGCGGTGGAGGAGAGCCTCTCTAAGAAGAGAGTATCCCTTGCCCGGGAGATGGCTGCTGCCCGGTGGCTGGGCCTTGTTTGGCGGTGGCTACTGCCACTGCCGTGGAAGTGCCGGCTGATTTGGGTCAGAGGGAGCTTTCTCTCTCTAGGCTAGAGAGAGAAGCTCCCCCGTGAGCTTGCAGGTGCCAATTAACCTTTTCTCTTTTAGATGGCATTGAAACATGTGGATCTCATTACTTAGTCAATGTAGCCGCTTGGCTTAGGACAATCTTTTCTATCTTTGATTTTCTCTTTCTTTCCTCCTAGGGTATGCCCCTTGTAGGCTGTACATCCGGTTATCCTCTTTTTTATTTCAAGCTATTTTACCCACACAAAAAACCTAAACATAATCCCTTTCAGAAACTTTATAACCTAAACCTGGGTTATACTTATAAAAGCTTGAGCTTCTACCCATTTAGTGAAATAATCAGTGGCTACTAGGATGAATTTGTGCTCACCAGATGAAGGTGGATAAATCATTCCTATCATATCCATTGCCCAACCTCTAAAGGGCCATGGTATTACCACATATTATAGCTCTGTGATTGGTAAATGCTTAAGTGGCCCGGTCTTTTGACAAGCCTGGCAACCCTTGGCATAGTCAATACAATCTTTAAGAATAGTTGGCCAATAATATTCGTACCTTCTTTTCACAAAAGTATCTAGTCCTTAAAGACTGGCATAGAATGATGAAGCCAGTCAAAGATCAACCCTCTCATATTCCTGCTTGGGTGAAGTTGCTTAACCTACCCCTAGAATTATGGAATCAAGAGTGTTTAAGCAGGGTGGCAAGCACCATTGGCAGACCACTACATGTGGACCAGGCCACGGCGAAAACTTCAAAACAACCAGGTCTTCTTCAGACTAAGTCAACCAATGCTAGAGTTTGCATTGAAATTAGTGCTGAGCATGACCTCCCGGAAGATGTGAGGATTACAGTAGAGGGCATTTCAGTTGTAATCCCTATTGAATATCAGGTGTTACCCTCAATTTGCAAGCAATGTAAAGTGTTTGGACACTCGGATACCCAGTGCCCTAGGAAACCACCCCCAATTTCCAATGCTTCCAACCAGAATTGGATCAAGGTGAGTAAAGGAAAACAGGAAGATGACCTTACTTTGAATGTTTCTCATAATGCCTTAAGTACCTCACCTACTTCAACCAAATATACTACCATTATCCCTCAAGCTGGCATTGCAAATCCTGAGGATGAATTGGAAAAGGAGCTTGTACGTATCGTCAGCAGTTCACAAGAAACCTTGCTGTTGCCTCAGCTTGATATCCCAAATCCTCAGTTGTATGCCACTTCCCACCAACCTGCCATAAGCAACATCACCTCTGACAAACCTGTTGAGCTGATAGGAAACAATGAGGGACCTGATAGTGAATCTAAAAAACCTGATAATGAGGAACTTGATAATGAGGAACCTGGTTTCTTGAAGGGGGAAGAGGGCTATAATAAAGTGGAAAATTCATCCAGTCAGCAGCCCATTGTCCAGTCAGCAGTCATCCCAAACTCATCCAGTCAGCAGTCATCTAGTCCTGCTACACCATTGTCCAAATCGGCAGCTAAGAAAGCTGCTAAAATAGCTGCTAAGTTTAAGGACAAAGAACCCCCTGATATTTTGTTGACAGGAGGCTCCAACAAAGCTGGACAGTTTGGAAGGCATAAGAGCTCAAAGGGCTCTTTCCATCGCTAAGGGAAGTATCTTTCTTTCCTTGTTTTGCCCACTATAAGTTATTTCAGTTCTATTACTTTGTGGTTATATATAAAATTGTATTATGGATTGCTCACCTATACTTTTTGGAACTTGGAATGTGAGGGGTCTTAATGATCCTCTCAAACAGAGAGAGGCAAAAAATTGGGTTTTTAAGAATAAATTATCCTTAGTTGGATTTCTTGAACATAAAATTAAAGATCCCAAGGTTATTACTATTGTCAACACTATGCTCCCCAGGTGGAATTTTGTTAGCAACCATTCCAGTTCTCCTATGGGTAGAATTTTGATTTGTTGGAACCCACTAGTGTTTAATGTACAAGTATTGTCTCAATCTAGTCAATATATGCACTGCCAAGTTCATTCTTGTGATGGCCACTATACTTTTGTTGCCACATTTATCTATGGGGCTAATTGTTACATAGATAGGCACCAACTGTGGACAGATTTACAACAACATTGTGTTATCACTCCTTGGGTGGTATTAGGAGATTTCAATGCCATTAGGAATCCCAATGAAAAAGTAGGTGGCGATAGGACTTGGCTGCCTTGGATGGAGGAATTCAATACTTGCCTCGAATCAACTGAATTGATTGACCTCAGATACTCTGGTTGCCACTTTACCTGGTCTAATAAGCAATTGGGGAATGCCCACATCAGCACCAAGATTGATAGAGTCCTCGTCAATGAAAGTTGGATCAAAGATTACTGTTGGTCCAATGCTCATTTTCACAACCCTGGAGTGTCTGATCATTCCCCTGCTGTTGTTTGTCTGTCAGCTGGTTCACCTCCTAGGAATAAACCATTTAGGTTCTTTAATTTTTTGGCTGAACACCCAAAATTCTTAGAAACTGTCCAGCAGGTATGGAGGAAAGTAATCTTTGGTAATCCTATGTACTGTGTCTGTGAGAAACTTAAACAATTGCAGGAGGGTCTCAAAAAACTGAATACTGATGAGTACAGTGACTTGTCAGCTAGGGTGGTCTCTATTAGGCTACAACTGGAAGACATCCAAAGAGAGCTTGGTTCTTACCCCAATGACCCCTCTAAACAGACCACTGAACGAGAACTGTGTAAGCAGTACCTTGTTTTTGCTAGGGCTGAAGAAAGTTTTGCCAAGCAAAAGTCAAGAATTCAGTGGTTAAAGTTGGGGGACCAATGCACTTCATTTTTCTTCAAGTCTATTAATAATTCCAGGAATAGGAATAGGAATAGAATTTCTAGTTTGGTTCTGTAGGATGGATCTGTCACCCAGGACATTGAATTGGTGAAGCACACTTTCATAAACTACTACACTAACCTGTTGGGAACTAAGCATTCGACTGACTATTCTGGATCTTCCAGAGTGGACCAACTTATTACTAGGCGACTATCCCATTCCCAAAGTTTAGAAATGGTGATTGGGGTAACAGATAAAGAGATCAAGGATACCTTTTGGTCTCTTAATCCTCAAAAAGCACCTGGTCTAGATGGCTACAATGCAGCTTTCTTCCAAACAGCTTGGCCGGTGATTGGCCGTGAAGTGACTTCAGCTGTTAAACTCTTCTTTAGATCTGGTCAACTCTTGAAGAAGGCTAATGCTACCTCTGTAGCCTTAGTGCCTAAAATCCCCAATCCGTCCAAGGTCGGGGATTATAGACCAATCTCATGTTGTAATGTGGTATATAAGTGTATTGCTAAAATTCTGGCCAACAAAATCGAACCTGTATTACCATCTCACATTGACCCTGCCCAATCCGACTTTGTACAGGGTAGGAGGATAGCCGATAACATTTTCCTTACCCAGGAATTAATGAGGGGTTACCACAAACACTCCTCATCCCCTAGATGTGCCATGAAGGTGGATATCATGAAGGCTTACGACAATGTCAGATGGGATTTCCTCTGGGATGTCCTAGCCTCCATGAATTTCCATCCTAAGATGATCCAATGGTTGAAAGCCTGTGTTTCCAAAGCCAATTACTCCTTATGCTTCAATGGGGAAGCTATAGGATATATACCAGGGCAGAAAGGCTTAAGGCAAGGTGACCCGTTGTCTTCATACTTATTTGTGATAGTAATGGAGGTTTTGACTTGCATTCTAAAAGAGAAGTCTCTTCTTCCTGACTTTAGGTTCCATTGGAAGTGTGGCTCTACCAAACTTGTCAACCTCTGCTTTGCAGATGATCTTATGATTTTTTGCAAAGGTGAGGTTAGCTCGGTCAATCATATCAAGCAATCCTTGAATGAATTTGAAGCATTATCTGGCCTTTCCCCCAGTCATACCAAGAGTAACATTTTCTTTTCTGGTGTCAACCCTACCACTAAATCTTCCATCCTCGACTTATTGGGTTTTCAGGAAGGGTCTTTACCTGTTAGATACTTAGGGGTACCTCTTTTATCCACCAAGCTCAAACACTCCGACTGTAAAGTCATGGTGGATAGGATTGTGGCCAAAACAAAATCTTGGACCCTTAGGTACTTGTCTTATGCTGGAAGAATACAATTGATCAAGTCAATTCTCTTCTCTATGCAAACTTATTGGTCATCTCTCTTTTTTTTTTTTTTGGGTAAATTAGCTTGAAATTAAAAAAGGTTAACCGAATGTACAGCCTACAAGAGGCATACCCCAGGAGGAAAAGAAAAGGAAAAAAACAAGAATGACGAAAGTGCGGTAAACCATGCACAACCCGCATGGAGAGTTAGATAAAGTAAATACATGAAGATGCCATGTGTACGGTAAGTAAAGTACATAGAGCTAAATGAAATAGAGCTACGACCTGGCACAACCCGCCAGGCTAGGAAATAAGATAAATAAAGTAAATAATCAAGGTCAGAGATGACCACATGATAACCAACACTGAGGAGAAGCCAACAAGTAAGACGGCTACAAAGCAAGCTGAACGGCTACTACAGAGGAACAAGGCATCAAGAGGCTCGAACCAGAGTTGACGGCATCCGACAAGGCTACTGCTGCTGCTCAGTACCCTGCTCACCACGCTCAAACCTTCCGGCCTACTACTCCCTCATCTAAGCCTAAGGCTCGCCCAAACCTCCTGCTGAACCCAACTACCTAATAACCTCCTCCTCCAAGGCTGGGTTAAGAGAACCAAGACCTAGTACTTCCATCAACCCCAAAGCTAGTATAATACCCACTCAACAGAAGCCAACTAATACAGAGGGACACGGACTGAGAGAGGCTCGAACTGGAGATGTCGGCATCCGACAAGGCTACCCTGCCAAGTACCCTGCACACCACGCCCATTCCATCCAGACTACTACAACCTCGCCTACATCCCTTAGGCTCGCTAACGACTGAAAGAGGACCAAGCTGCCCCTTTCGATCAGTGAACAACCACCGACCTAATCAATGACGGCTCCGGCAGCTACCTTGCTCAATCAGAATCCAACCACCAATCTAATCAGTGGCACCCACAGCTGCTGCTACTGCGAACTACCCTTTTCAATCAGAACAGATTCTAATCTAATCAATGATAGCCACTCAAACCTCAAGTGGACCAAGCTGCTCCTTTCGATCAGCGAAGCCACCAATCTAATCAGAAACAGACCGCAAAGCTACCCCTTTCGATCAGTGAACAACCACCAATCTAATCAATGATAGCTCCGGCAGCTACCTCGCTCAATCAGAATCCATCCACCAATCTAATCAGTGGCACCCACAGCTGCTGCTACTGTGAACTACCCTTTTCAATCAGAACAGAACCCAATCTAATCAACGATAGCCACGACCACAAGAATATTACACACAACCTCAGGGCTAAAAGCACAGGATCTAGGGATATAAAAGGCTCGACCAAGAGCCCGACAACCCCCGATTTTGGTCCAACAGGTGACCGCCTAGCGGGGATCGCAGATACTAACAGTAAACTGGCCCATAGGTCCAGCAACAAATTGACTGTAGACTTGTTCTGTCCAATATTGAACTTGGAATTATGTTTAGAATCCGTGCCACTTTTTTTTTTTTTTTTTAAAAGAAATTTAGCCCCAAATTGGGCAATGTATCGACTGGACCAGCCAGCCCGTAAAGACTACTGTGATCTTCCCAGCCGGCCTGCCTGCCTGGGCTGGCAAAAAAGCCCCAAGAATGGGCATCCCAACAGTGTTAACCCGATCTCAGTCCAAGCAGGTGACTGTCCATCGGGGATCTGAAAATGAATCTATAAGAAACTGATCTCTGACCAGTACACCTTCAATTTCCAACAAACAACTGACCTCGGCCGTGCTGCGGTGGAAATAACGGAAAGCTGAACGTCGGAACTGGGAAATGAGTTCCGGTGACTCCAACAAACAACTGACCTCGGGCGAGTTAGGATGATCCGGTGAGTCCTCTGGCGCGGTTGAGATGACCATAGGATCAGTAAGTTGGACCAACCTCAAGCTGGCCTTTGTGAGTTCGTTTGTGAGATAGACCACCGGCGAGTGATGATAGATGATGATGCTATCACAGTAGTGGCTTCTTGTTCCACAGAGCTGAACAGAACGACGGGAAGAGGCCAGTAAGACTGACCGCTCAGTGGATTCACCGGTGTTTCGTTGTGTGAAGTAGCCCAACCTGTTGGGCGTCGGACCTGGAATTAACCCCAACGCCTTGCAGTGGCGGCGATGTCTAGAACTTTCGGCGCGGCTGAGATGGCCATAGGAACACCTCATCAAACCCATCTCGAGTGCTGACCGATGTGAGACCGTTGGTGGGAATTACCACCTACACGTGATGGTTGAGCCCTCATCTGCAAACAGATCGAATCATCTAAAACCCAAATACGACCCCTCGGCAAGGCGTGAAGATCAGGATATTGGCTCAAGACCTCATCTCTGTAAAGTTGAATGAGACCCACGGCTGGTGGTGAGTGTTGATATTGCTGGACTGAATCAGATGGTGAAAGATGCAGACGAAGAAGGAAAATAGATCTGGATTACCACAACAGTAGTGGTCCATACATGTTCCGATTAGAGCTAGGATTACCTCAAAATCGGTTCTGTGGTGGGTTATGACAGGGGGAGTGCATTCTCTCTCTAGGTTTAGAGAGAGAAGCTCTCAACCCCTTTTTTATGTCATCTCTCTTTATTATCCTTAAAAAGGTAATTAAGGTGATTGAATTAATCCTTCGGAGTTTTTTCTAGACTGGTCCTGACCTTAAGAGGACTGGTGCCAAAGTCTCATGGGAACACCTTTGCTCCCCTGTTAAGGAAGGTGGATTGGGGTTTAAATCTTTGGAGATTTGGAATAAGGCAGCTGTGGCCAAACACATTTGGTTCCTTGTCTCGGGGGGGGAACAATCTATGTGGTGCCAATGGGTTAAATCTTATTTACTTAAGGGCAAGAGTTTTTGGAGTGTTAAAACTCCAAGTGATCCATCATGGGTTTGGAGGAAAATCCTCAACCTTAGACCATATGTCCAGCCTCACATTAAATACAAAATTGGGAATGGCCAATCAACCTCTCTGTGGTTTGATAACTGGCATCCCATTGGCCCCCTCTTACCTAGATTTGGCCCTAGGATCGTCTATGATTCTGGGCTCCCAAAGGATGTCACAGTGCAGGCTATTATTAGGGATAATCAGTGGGCCTTCCCTGTGACTCAATCCCCTAATCTTAATGAAGTGAGATCTGACCTACAAACAGTCCAAATCAACGCTGCCATAGATGATAGATGCATTTGGACTCTAACTACCTCGGGGAAATTTACTATCTCCTCTCTTTGGGAGCATTTGAGACCTCATTTCCCTGTCATTACTTGGGTTAAAGTAGTATGGTTTTCAGGGCACATTCCTAGATGTAGTGTGATCTCATGGTTGGCCATTCAGAATAGATTATCTACTGAGGATAGACTCGTTCTGTTTGGCTTGAAATCTACATCCATCTGTAGTTTATGTATGGGGGTAGAATCCCACGACCACTTATTTTTTGGTTGTCCCATCGCTGCACAGATTAGAGGAATTCTTTCCTCTAAATGCCCTCATATGGTAGGATTGTCTTCTTGGCAGCAGTGGGTTAGTCATTTGTCCAACTTAAAGGGTAAATCCTTGGCAGTCACAGTTGCTAAGCTTGTTTTCACAGTCTATGTGCACCAAGTATGGTTAGAGAGGAATCTTAGAAAGTTCCAGAATCTTAGCTGCCCCCCTGGAGTGGTTGCTAATAAAATTTCAGCTGAGGTCAGGAATAGGTTGTTGTCCCTAGAGTTTAAGGGACCTCTGTCACGACCCTGACCCGCCCCTTGAGGTCTTAATCATGACAAATGCCAGTGATTTCTCACTAAGGCCAAATCATAAATCAAATATCACCTAAACAAGTGATAATCAAAAGGGGCTAAACATAACAGCGGAAACAAAAGTTAACTTTTATTGATAACGAACCAAAGTCTTACATAGATTTTACAAACCAAAAGGGTAAACCTCCCAGAGCTGTGCTTACATATAAACTCAAAAGCTGACAAACCATATACAAGCTAAGTGTCTACAAGCATAACTTCATATCTACAAGCTTCCAAATACACAACACATCTCAAAAGTAAACACGCCACCGCACTACGCGTCACTTCCTGAAAGGTGGAAAAGAAAAACCATAAGCCAAAGCTCGTGTGAATGATTAATACTTAACTCACAAGCCTTCCATGGACAACGCAAAATAATTTTGATAATATTCCAAATCAAATCAAAGAATTCAAATCCATAAGCCAAATATAATGCACATTCCGCTATTCAAAATTCAATGCTACCGGGCGTCCCCGGTAGTGGATAAGCCAGACGTCTACGCATTATCCCAAAACACACACCAACCTCAAACACCCTTGCTAGCCATTAAGCCGTCCCCTAGCAAGACCGGACGTTGGGAATGCCATTAAATAGATTCGCAAATATTTCACAAATAGGTCCACCTTCCATTGTTATCCATGGAGTACACAATTTATAAAACATGTTCAAATAAGCTCGATAAGGAAAACAAGTTCAAAACCATGTAATTTAGGTATTAAATCACTCACCTCGGCTCTACAAATCACCCGAACTTCCTAAAACAATAAGGCAACAAAACATGATTAGAGGATGCCAAACAAGTCTATTTTTAATGAACATAAGGTCCTAAGGTAAAAATATGAACTTAGATAGCTAGTCCTAAGAAATAATTCCAGACAACCTGCAATTCCACCAACTTTAACCCAAAATCTGACTTTGCACAGGAATAAGTAACACACAAACTTTACATACTTTTTAAGGTCTATGAATCTAGTTTCAAAATCAGAAGACGGATCGCAATTTCATCGCTCGAGCTAAAAAATAGGACCGTTTCCGTAACACGTGTCTGTGCAGTCAGCACAATCCGAATCTGCACGCTGAGAGGTTACGAATTTCTACAGAATTTAATACTTTGAATCTGATCCCGAAATTTTTACCATAGATAATAGACTCATAGAGGAACTCTCAATAAAAATCTCGTAATTTTTGGAGTTCAGAAACTGCCTCAAAAAAATTCCCCAAAAACAGGTCAGATTCAAGGTTTCTCAACTCTGCAGATTTCCAGAAATTTCATCTCCTTCTTCCTGCGATTTACAGCTCCGAAACCCTTCCAAAACAGTTCTAATCCACACCAAAACCTCACTAATCAAGTTCAAACTCATAGATATAGAAGAGCCACTCCAATAACATCAAATTTATGCGTCGAAACAAGCTTTAAACTCATTAATTCAAGAGATTCAAGTGGTGTTCCTCCCCAAACCCAAGTTCACCCAATATATACGAGATTCATCCACTAAACATGAAATTCAACTACTAAAACATGGGATTCAACATACAAAACACGAATTCGGGTAAGAGATGTAAGAATTACCGAGTTAAATCTTCAATTTCAAGCCTAGCCAAGATTTCCCCTAATTTTTCTTCTCTTTCTTCTTCTTCTCTTAGTCGGTCTCTCTCTCTCTACGATTCTGATATGAACAAGAGAAAGGAAGAACGTAGAACCTTCCCTGCTATGTTTTGCTAGGCTAGGAAAAATTATTGAGCGTGTGTGTGCCATATGCCAACTTATGCTCCAATTCCTAATAAACTAGCAAAACAAGACCAAAATCACATAATTAACCCAAAACATAGCACATAATCAAATTCTAATTATAATTAAGATCGGGGGTATTACAACCTCTGAGTATACTTGCTATGTGGAACATTCACCATTAAACTAAATTATATGTGGTAGATACGAATTTTTACTAACATCATCTCATTTGCAGGTCACTTCCCCACTCAAGGGGGATTCAGAAGGTTCAGCAGTCACTGTGACTGACTTGCAGGAGAGCAGGACCCCTTGACCCTAAATGATTCCATTCCATTCAAAGAAGATGGAGTTCAAAGGAGTATCTACGTTGAGCTCCCTTTTGGTTCAGAATTCAGCAGCAATAGCCCAATAGCCCAAAAGTGAGTCTGCTATTACTCCTACTTATACAGGTAGTTATCTTATACTTTGGTGTGTGAGGGTGAGTTCTGAAGGTGTGTGAGGGAGAGTTCTGAAGGTGTTGGTGTCCAGTACTGCTGCTGTACATTACCATAGCAGTTCTATAATTGGCTGCATGGTGTTTAATTGGCTGATTTTGTGCATTGTAATAGGGATAGGTGCTATAGCAGTTATGATAGCAACCTGTTCTGACTCTGTTATACCTGTTCTGACTCTGTTATACCCTACACCTGATGTTGTAATGGTAGGTTCTATGTTTCATTACCAACATAGCAGCTTGGTTCTATGTTTTGAAATGTAATTATGAGCTGCATCAGTTGTCCAGTTCATGTTTTGAAATGTACTTACCAACCTAGCTGCATCAGTTTTGAAGTACTTTGAGCTGATAGCAGTTCTGTTTTGTTGCCTAACCAACTGGGGATGTCGTTGGGATCTCCCTTCGCAGAGGGGGACGTCCTCTGCATGTAGCTTTGTTCTTATAGCTAGTTCTGCTGTTAGTTCTAGCACAATACCTGTTATGGACTGCTAAGGTTCAGATTTTGCTGATGTTCAAGTTCAAATTCTGATGTTCTGAACCTGTTCTGATGTTCTGAACCTTTCCAAGTGTTTTGAAGAGCTGCAGTTCTGATTGTGCAATGGTTCCCTGTGTCTGCATTGTTCACTATTGGAATTGCACAATCAGATGGTTCTGAAATGTGATGGTCAGATTGTTCAGATTGTTCTGCATGTTGTTTGCTACTACCTTCTTTTTGTTCAGCTCCCAATTCCAGTTCTTGTTAGTATATGTTGTGAAGTTTTTGGAGGCTTCAGAAGTTTCAATTCTAACAGCAGCAGTTCTGAAGCTGCATCAGAATTGCATCAGTTCTGCTGGCCGTATCGTATAGCCTGTCCAGTTTTGGACTGGACAGCTTCAGATCTGAAGTTGAATTGATACTCTGCATGATGATGAAGCCTGTTTTTCATTCAAGCTAAGATGGTGTTGACTGCTATTGTCTATGCCAACAGATTTCCTGAAGTTACAACTTATGCCACCAATGTTTTGTGTTTTGTGGCTGCTACTAGTTCCTGAGAAATTAGAAGCTGCTGCTGTTGCTAGAGCAGGGCAGTCCAGTTTATGCTCTTGTGTGCTTTCCAAGTGCAACAAGTAGAGGTACAGTCAGTAATGGCGTACTTTTGATAGACCATTTTGTGGCTTTCTTGTAATGTATCGCAATGGCGTTGTTTTCCTTCCCTCTTCTAGATGGATTGGAAACACCGCATATTAGTTATCTCATGTAGCCACTTGGCTTAGATTATTTTTTTTCCTTTTTCCTTTTCTTTTTCTTTTCCTCCTGGGGTATGCCCCTTGTAGGCTGTAAATTCGTTTAGCCTCCTTTTTATTTCAAGCTGGTTTACCCAAAAAAAAAAATATTCGTACCTTCTTATTAGCCATCTCATTTTAATGCCATCTTGATGAGCTCTACAAATGCCCTCATGTACTTCTGCCATTACTTTAAAGGCATTAACTTTGCTTAAACATTTTAAAAGAAGGCCATCTGCTCCTCTTTTAAATAGCTCACTGTAGACACCCCAATTTGGCCTAACGACTATTTCTAGTCCCACCTTGGGGACCATCCTGATGATGATATGGATACAGTGATTGCTGATTGACTTCTCGTGAACCTTAGGACTTATGGTGAGTATTTTTAGCCACTTAGAGGACCCAATCCAGAGCCAAATAGCCTTTCAGACAGAAATACAGCATCCTAGGAGAATACATCTGTCGGCCGCAAGATTGATCTTACGGCATCCACATCATTCTTTCACCCGTGAAACATACTGTTTGAAAATCTCCCTGAGAGATTGATTCCTCGGCCGCCAGATCCATTCCTCAGCCGCCAAATCCATTCCTCGGCCGCCAGATCGTCTTTTTCCAGAATTCTGGAATGTTCTGTCAGACGTTTGATCAGATCACCAAAACCCTAGCAGCCTTTTTCCGATGTGTTCGCGCTACGAAGCAGATTTCCACTAGAGATCTTGTTACCCTAAGCTACCTTATTGATTCACGCCATTTGATTGGCCGGAGTGAGTCACCAATTGCCTATATAAAGAGGCCTTAGGGTTCCAAAATAAACATTCAATTCCTCCACCTCATACCTCTAAACTCTGTAGAAATCACCTCTCATATTCCCTCTACAAAAGCCCTAACCTCAGAAGGCAGCTGTAATCCGACGATCAAACCCCGAAGTACAAACCCTAACCCTAGGGTTTTTGAGAAGCAAATCAGTCAATCATCCTCAATCCGAAGCAATCAAGCAACTGAGGGATCAAGGTGGTGAGGCCCAGGGGCCTAATGTTTGATCTCTTTTATGTTTTTGTACTATAATCATAGTATTTTGATTTCCTATTATCGTTTAAATCTGGTGTGAGGAAGAACATCGGCTGGGTCTTCGATCCTTCGGCTGGTACATTGATCCAGAAGGATTCCTCGGCCATGACATCCATTCACCGGTCGAGGGATCCATTCTCTGGGATAGTTTGTTTTCTGTTTTGATGCATGTTTTCATTACTCTTTTGGTTCACCTTATCAACTGTTAAAGGCTAAATAATCAGATTATCTGTTTAGAATTAAATAAAGCAAATACTAATCATGTGTTAAACGATTATGGGCCAGTCTTACAACTGGGCAAAGAGGGGTGCCTAACACCTTCCCTTTATTGTACTCTTGGCTTCCGTACCCAGAATCTCTATCTCTTTTCCTAACTTTTTAATAAACTGGGTGGCGACTCTATTTTGATGATAACCGTTATCGTGTGGCGATGTTCCTAGCCATGGGAATATCCACGATCCTAGTTTATGAAGTGGAACCAAACAAGCAATGATCAATCTGTATGGCGAGGCCCCGTTTGGGAGGTGTTTACAGTTTTTGGCAACTCTGCTGGGGACTTGAGAGCCATAACCAGAAAGTTCAACATAGAATTAATGTTTCATTTATCTAATTCTTTTTCATATGGATCGAGCGGGCAACCACGTTAGTTCACCTAATATCCTGGCATGTCATGGGCTATGTTAGGGGTTCTAACAAACTCTATAGTCACTTGTATCAAGTGGTATATCAAAGAGGGGATCTCCCCAATTGTCGCCTATAATGGGCTTATGAGAGGACTAGTGCCATTTGACAACGGAGCACCCTTGAGACTACCCAAACTTTACATGTGTTAGAAAACCATAGGACCTATCCAAATAAGACAAGATCCTGTAGGTTTGGAATCTACTTGCATCTTTTCAAGAAGTTCTTCCTCACACCTTGTATATGCTGTTGTAACATCGCTTTTTTTTTTGTGGGTAATTTAGCTTGAAATTAAAAAAGGTTAACCGAATGTAGAGCCTACAAGGGGCATACCCCAGGAGGAAAAGAAAAAGACAAACAACAAGATTGACAAAAGTGCGGTAAACCATGCACAACCCGCATGGAGAGTTAGATAAAGTAGATACATGAAGAAGCCATGTGAACGGTAAGTAAAGTAAATAAGGCTAAATGAAATAGAGCTACCACCTGGCACAACCCGCAAGGCTAGGAAATAAGGTAAGTAAAGTAAATAGTCGAGGTCAGAGATGACCACATGATAACCAACACTGAGAAGAAGCCACCGAGTAAGACGGCTACAAAGCAAGCTGATCGGCTACTACAGAGGAACAAGGCATCAAGAGGCTCGTACCAGAGTTGACGGCATCCGACAAGGCCCCGCTGCAAGAGCCCTGCACACCACGCCCAATCCTTCCAGCCTAACCCTCCCTCATCCTAACCTAAGGCTCGCCAAAACTACCCACTGAACCAACTACCCAGTAACCTCCTCCTCCAAGGCTGGGATAAGAAAACCAAGAACCTAGTACTTCCAAACCCAAGGCTAGCGTAATACCCACTCATCAGAAATCAGCTACTACAGAGGGACACGGACTGAGAGAGGCACGACCTGGAAATATCGGACAAGGCTACCCTGCTATGTACCCTGCACACCACGACTACTCCCCCCCCCCAACCCAATCCCCTAGGCTCGCCAACGACTACAAGCGGAACAGAAAGAGGAACCACCAGAAGTGGCCACTCAAACCTCAAGTGGACCAAGCTGCACCTATCTAATCAAAGACAGCACCGGCAGCTACCTCGCTCAACCAGAAACCATCCAACAATCTAATCAGCGGCATCCTCAGCTGCTGTTACTGCGAAAACCCTTTTCGATCAGGACTGAATCTAGTCTAATCAACGATAGCCGCGCCACAAGAATACTACACCCAACCTCTGAGCTAACAAGCACAGGATCTAGGCATGTAAAGGCTCGCCAAGAGCCCGACCCCCGATTTCAGTCCAACAGATGACCGCCTATCGGGGATCACAGAGAGTAACAGTAAATTGGCCCACAAGTCCAGCAACTAGTTGACAGTAAATAGATAATTGCAAGACACATTGCTTAACGATAAGAGAATTGAATATTATGAATCCCCTACTGCCCGAGCCACAGCCGGCTTACCTGCCCGGGCTGGCCTACCAACGGGCCGCTGCTGCCTGCTACTGCTGCCTGCTGAAGCTGCACGGCTGGCCTGCCATCGGGCGGCAACTGCCAGCCGGATTGAATCTAATTCAGAGGGCAGGCCTGGCGTGGCTGCCCTGGACAACAACCCCAAGGTCGCCGTCGCCGGAGAGCCCCGGACAATAACCCCAAGGTCGCCGTCGCCGCTGGTACCTGTGTTCAGTAACTCAAGTTGAGAACCCACTGAATCAGAAATCGAAGACCTCCGATGGTGGTTATGGCCGATGACGGGGTATCAAAGCTGGATTCAAGAACCCAAGTCGAGAACCCACTTCCGGCCGGATTGAATCTGAGGACGGTGACCCAAAACGGGAAGTTATTACACCAGATTAAAGGGCAAGGGATGAAACCCAGCCGCTCTGCAAGGCGGTGATGGCGCCGTCGTCGCTGAGAAGACTGACCCTGTGGCCAGTCGATGAGATCGGGTGTTGAGAGGAGTCGCGTGATGAAACCTAGCTGTTGATGTGTATCGAAATCCATGTCTGATTGGCCACCGAACCACTTTGAGAAGTTCGATGATGCCCGCGACTGTGCTACTGTCTTCTCCGGCGAGATTAGGCAACACAGTGCAGTACGGTGGTAGTGGGTCCAACCACGGCTGTAGATTCCCTTGGATGGATAGATGGCCAGACCGGAGTATTGGGTTTGATGCCGACCCGTGACCAGATAAGTGGCCGGACTAGAGGTGGCCGGCAATAGTAATGGGCGGTGGAGGAGAGTTTCTCTAGAGAGAGAAACTACCTTGCTCGTGTAACATCGCTTTCTGTGTAGAAGGGTTGGGGCTTGAACTAAGAACCCTAACTCTAAGTCTTTATAGTTGAGCGCTGAGGCATAGCATTGCCTGTAAGGTATGGTTTTGGTAAGTTGAAAGCACCACTGCTTACTTCTTACTCCTACTTCGCTTGAAGCACCACGAAGCATAGATTTCTAAAGCAACATCAAACAATGGCAATAGTGTAAGCCGCCCGTTGGAAATTGAATTGAGGTTTTTTTTTTTTTTTTTGGGTAAATCAGCTTGAAATTAAAAAAAGGGGGAGGGGGGGGGGGGGAATATACAGCCTACAAGGGGCATACCCCAGGAGGAAAGAAAGAAAATAAAATAAAACAAGAGACAGATATAACCTAAGCCAAACGGCTACACAGGCCTAAGAGACAATGAAACATCTGTTTCCTGCCCATCTAAAAGATGGGAACAAAACAGATGGCAAAAGGATTGCCCAACGAGCAACCTAGTAAAATAAAAGCCATTCTGACAAAAGAAGTATAAAATTACAACTGAACTCCATGCTCTTGCACCTGGACTGGGATTGAACTTGTAACTTGACTTGACTTGACTTGTGTTGAGAGTAACCATAACAGGAGTAACCATCATCAACTACAGCAGATAGCAGCCTTAACAGCAGTCATAGCTTTGCTGCCACATGAACCAACTACAGCAGATTTGATAGCAGCAGCTGCCATGGCAAAACAGGACATAACAGCAGCAGCTGCCATGGCAAAACAGGACCAGTAGCAGCAGCAGTGATAAAACAGGACATTGCAGGGCATCAGCAGCTACTTGATATGTACAAAGCTAGCTGGAATTGTACAAAGCTGGACACTAACCACTATACAACTGAACCATAACAGCAGATAGCAGTCTTCTGAATTGTAGAACACAACACTTTGTATACGAAACAAAACAGTAGCAGAAATGCAGAGGACATCCCCCTCTGCGAAGGGAGATCCCAAAGACAGCCCCTATTGGTTAGGCCAGACAACAAAATAAAGAGAAAAACAGTAGTATAGGAGCTACTTAGGGTACATCAGCAGCTACTTAGGGTATAGCAGCAGAAGCAGCAGCCCATCAGTAGTAGAAAAACAGCAGCTGTACTAATAAGCTGTAACAGAGCAGCAGCCACACTAATAACAGAGATAACATCAGAGTTGCCGCAGGCAACTAAACTGAACCATAACAACTAACTACTGAACCATGGCAACAGCAGAACAACATCAGTCAACTAACAACTGAACCATCAGTCACTAACTACTGAACCATAACCATCAGTCACTAACTACTGACCATAGCAGCAACCAAATGCAGTAAAATGGCCATAGCAGATGACTATCAGTCATTAATGACCATAGCAGCAACCAAATGCAGAAGTGCAGCATAAATGATCCCATAACAGCATAAATGATCAATCTAGGAAGGACTAGGTTGAATCAATCTAGGACTCACAACTCACACTCTCAAAACAGCTCCAAGGACAAGTGATCCCATAACACCCTCTACTAATCCTCACAAGATGCCCCTGCTAAATATTACCTCCTCTCACAAGGACGGATGGGGCTATAGCACTCAACTCACAGGAATAGCACACAATATAGTAAGAACGCTCAATTGCTCTAAATTTCCAGGATAACCAACAAGGTAAGGTAACTACCTGGATACGTAGCAGTAATATGGCCAAGCTCAGAAATTGTAAGAGCTTCAGATTAGCTTTGATTACATTTGGATCTCATGTTCAAGCTCTGATGATACCATTTACATCCTGCCAAGAAAGATAGGCTTGGAAAACAAATGCAACTCAAAGAAGAAAACACATGTAACCCAATTCACAATTCACATATACAAACACCATGCAATATACGATTATTCCACAATGAGACCCCATTCTCTTATAAATCTAGTGTCATTAGAACCTGGAGGCAGTTTGGGCAGGGACAGAAGTCTACTCTTAATCGAATTGAGGTTGCTCTAGCAATCTCTACTTTGAAAGGCCGAGCGAAAGAAGGAGTGCGAAGTGGAAGAATAGGTTATGGATGATGGCATGCAAAATTGAGGATATTATCGATAGAAGTAGCAATACTCAAATGGATGATTCAATATGACAAGTTTAGGACTTTGATTCCTATTTTCAAATCGGCCTAGCAACCCATCTTTCAAAATTCAAAATTTTGAGCATGCTTACTGCAACGAGCGGGTAAGATTTAGGAGTTTGTCATTGTGCTGGTAGGTAGTCATGTGGATCCCAATTACCTCAATCATATTTTGAGAAAGAGAAAGAAAAGAAAAAAACTCGTTGAATGAGTTTCTGATAGATCAACCCCGACGTGCTTTGGTGAAACTGAGTTTTGAAAAATATTTGCTAAAAGAATAATCTGAAGCTAGTAGAAGAGCATGGCAGCATTGTGTGTAGTAAAGGAATCTTCTTTAACCAAGAATTAAAAGAGAAAAACTTTCAAAACTTTTTAATGCCTGATGATAATCCTCAAATAACAAGTTTTCCTTAAAACTAAAAGTTGTGTAAGGTGGAACATACAAATAACCGTTAGCACAGCGGTGAACTCCGAGTCTACTCTCCGTTGTAGTCATCCGCTCAGCTTTTTCGGTCTATCTTATAGCGTGGACTGGCTTGGAAGTAGGGTCTTAAGTGTCATGCAATATTTGTAAGCAACGAGTTTTAAGAGTCATCCATATCAAAAATTGATGGTTGTCTATGGTATCCGATAAACTCATGCATGCACACGAATTGCTATGCATGACCCATCCATAATCGGTGAAAGTAGCTATGGTGCTATGTATATTATGTTTGCCTTTCTCTAACCATGCAGGGGACTAAAACAAAAGAGGAGTCCATCACCCTCATTTCTTCTCATAGCACATTGCATGATCACGTGCAACCATCAAACATCATTTGGTTAGGCCACCCCATCATGCTAGATTTGCATTTTAAGGGCAATAAGTGTGTTTGATGTGTGCATTGCATAGACACTTGATTTTGGACATCTCAACCTGAGCGTAACTAAGTTCTTGCTTTTCCTAAATTTTGGGTTTGGTTTTAGACGTGACAGCGATGGCTGACAAGAAGATTGAAGCTCTGGCTGCTAAAATTAATGTATTGGCTGAATCAGTGGCTGCCTTAGCCACCATTGTTCACAGTTTGCAAAGAAGTCCTCCACAAGCTCCACCTCCACTTCCCCCTACTAGATGGATGAAAAGGGTAGTTCAGAGAGAAACTGATCCCGCTAAGGACAACCAAATTGAAATGGTGGTGGATGATCTGCAACAGCAACATGAGAAGCAACTTCTTCTCGATACTGTCGGTCTAAACCAGGAATCTCTCAAAGAGAAAAATAGTTGTAAGAGGAACATAAGCAACAGTAATGTTGGACTGGTAGGATCTCATCTCAATTAACCACAAGCAAAAGAGAAAATTTGTTTCTCTTGGAAAAGGTGTTTTGTATCTTGGAAGCAAAAGGGGTATTGAAGCCGTTATAGCCAAAATTTCCTAAATTTATACAAAAAAGCGGAGGGGTATTGCAAGTACCACCAAGTAAATGGTCACTCTATCAGAGAATGCGGGGCTTTCAAGAACGTGATCCAAGACCTCATCGATCAAGAGAAGATTGATCCAACTGAGTTTGATCACTGAGCAGCAGCAATATCTAGGCCTGTCACGTCTTAGGCTATGAGTCAATCTTTTGAGGAGTCTTATCTAGCTAGTTTTGGCTACTATTTTGGTCCGTATTTGTTTCCTTTTTAAAAAGGTCTATGTCTTGAGTTTATTTTTGGGTCGTAAGTCCACTTGTTGCACCTGGCATGAAATGTGGACCTAAAATGAAAGTCTCCTCGGACTTGAACTACGAATGGCCTGATTCTCTTTTTGAGATACGTAGGCACCTTATGGTCGGCCACAATTTTGAAAATATTTTCTTTTGCGCTAAGTTGCTGCTATAGAATGATGTTCATGATAACGTCAAATGTTAAAAACAATCCTTAGGGATTTCAAAGTGATATCATGATATCTTTTTAAAACGATCATAAATCACTCGAGTTGTCGAATGCAAAAAATGAGTTTTTCAAAACTATGACCCACGTCATTTCTGTTGAGCTGAGAAGGAGTTGGAACATTTCTGCACCCTCACAAGAGGTCACTTGTAAGCAAATCATGCTGTTAAATATGAAGATTAGGAAAGAGGAGAAAGAAGAAAAGAGAGGAAAGATAAAGAGAAAAAAAAGAGATGAGCTCGCTAGATCGAAAATCCGCAAGGGCGGTCTAGGTAAAAGTTAGAGCACGAATAAAGTGAGAAATCAGCCATGTCGCCATGCATCTACTATGTGTCTCAAAGGATTGTCCTCAATCTTAGAAAATCCACTCGGTTAAACATCAAAGCTCTTAATCTCTTGGCTAGGATCCCTGTCACTTTGTCGTTTGATTCAAAATGAAGAGAGGCATTCATTTCATCCATCCAAACACTTATCCTTTGCTAGCCACATTGAGGCTCTGAATAATTCCTTTGAAAAGCTTGCTAGACAGCCATCCCCTACGCTGGGGCAAACAAAAAAATATAAGGAAAGATGAAAGAAAAATCAATGGAAAAAATGAGCACCCCGTCATACAAGGGACATTTTGAAGGAAACATTTCTTCCAATCCATACAAAGGACATTTTGAAGAAAAGAAAAAAAAACTCTTTCACACAAAATGAGACAAGAGTTGATAAGAATGCTGAAGATGGCTTCTAGGTTTTAAAAAAACCAAGCGTGAGTAGAAGTTAGGTTTGAGCCTTTACATCCGCTTTTTTTCTTAAGCCAAAACCCCAAGCCTACATTATGGTCCATAACAAAGTCCTCTCAGATTGAGGAACACGACTTAGCAGCAGGGTCCTAGGCACTAGGGACATAACCAGTGTGGAAAAGTGACGCGATAAGCAAACATCATGGGGTACGTATCACTTTGGCAAAGTACACATCATGAAGAATCATATGGGATAAGGGGCACAACTAGGCCCTCATCTATTCTCCTCTCAGAAGTATTCAACCCCCCGTGAGGATAGCTGCTTAACAATTCAACTCATGACGATCGACTCAAAACAATGACCTCACCTAAAATGACTAGGGGCATGGGTTTGTGAAGATCATGGCAAATTGAGTGGTATGGATATGGAGCATGATTGATGGAATGGTACGATTTTGAAATACTCGAGGAAAAGTTTTCAAAGTTAATTTTATCATAAACATTCTTGACACAGCAATACAAGCACAATTGTTTTTACAAACTTTCGATGAGACAAAAATGAGTTTCTCATTTCATGGGCCTTGGGCCAAAAAAAAAAAAGGAAAAAAAAAGGCCTTGGGTCAAACAATTTTTTCAGCAGTGTCGCTAGAGTATTGTAGTCTTTCTTGTCATAGTCACTTGACTAGTTTAAAGTCATTGTCGGTCTCCCTAGATCAAAGAGAAGCATTGGCTGGAATACGCGAGAGTTGAGATGCCCAAAATGCATTGCATGTCATCATCAAACTGTCATATGCACTTATCTCTTGACCCTAAAAATGGCTAGAGGAAGTAGTCACTTTGGTTGCATATCACTAACTCCAAGCATGAGGAGCTCTTATTTCAAGCAAAAGTATTGTTGTTACCAGCAAAATGTTTCCAAACAAAATTCACCAATCCTCAGCAAGGGTTTTTAAGCATGATCATCGTGACCATCATCAGGGGGAGCAAGTGTGAAACTGTCTCGCCCTTAGTTGATATGCATGGTTTGCTAACAAAGCAAGGGGCAATGAAGAGATACGCCTTTGAAGAGCTCAGTCTAGAAGAAGCCTTATCCTGGAAGAAGCACCAGTGCTTTAACCCTTTTCATGAGGGACTGTCATATGGCACTGTCGAGAGCATGCCAGAGACCTCTGTCTAGAAGCAAGAGAAGAATTGCATTCATACATTGCGTGTCTCCATGCTAGAGGCAATTAGTTATGCATAGTTGAATTGGAGTTAAGCATTCATTGCCTAAACAGGGGGCTTCTATTCCTTCCTAAACATTGAATATGCATATATATCACGTTGCAAACCATGTCACCCGCAATGGTTCAATGTTTGAACTAGGGTCCTTAAAAGTGTTGTGGCCTTGCCCCTAGCAGTCAGCATAAAAGGATTTCGGCCCGTGGTCGATTCCTAATTTGTTGCATGTTTTCTTATCCATGCCGTTTTCTAAACTATTCAAATGTGGAATTGTAGGTAGTTCTGAATGTTCTCCACATTCAAGTGATAAGCAAGCTCTCAATCTTCACAATCGCTCCAGTATGTTGAGTACTACTCGGAGTTGTCATGATTAGAAATGCAAACTACGAAGAAGCTAAATACCTCCAGAAGGCACCCGTATTGCCAAAAGGCACCCATATCGCCAAAGTCCTCCAGAAGGCATTTGTGTTGACAGAAAGCATTCAGCCTCTAGAAAGCATTTGTATGGCCAGCTTCCAGAAAGCGTTCAGCCTCCGAAAGGCACCCCGTTAGTGGAGGCGATGGAAATCTACCTAAAAAGGAGGCAAAGGAAATCTCCTAGGCTTACATAAGGATCACCTCATCAACAAAGACGGTGGAAATCTCCTAAAACAAGTTTAATTTGCTGAAGGAGGTGATGGAAATCTCCTAAAGCGTATGTGTGGATCACCCCATCAGTCGAGACGATGGAACTTTCCATGGCACCAAGTTGAAGGAGGTGATGGAAACCTCTAAAGGCAATAATAGCCAAAGCATTTAACAAACCTTATGGCATTTTGGGTCAGCAAGTCAACGGAGTCAAAGTGGAATATGGCCAGAACTAGCCTTGGGGACAATCCCGAGCATATGGAATTTAGCCTTGGGGACAATCCCGAGCATATGGAATATACTCAGAACTAGCCTTGGAAACATCCCAAGCATATGGAAACTAGCCTTGGAAGCATCCCAAGCATGAGGAACAAATCAAACCCCGTGGAAGATGGAAGATGGAATACTCAACAACTCTAATCTCAGCAGCTCCATGCCGTAATATACAACAAGATATCATCTGCTCTTAAGCTCTATGCTTGAATGCTCAAAGTTCAAAGCTTTGAATGCTCGAAGCTCTTCGAATGCCCAACCACTATGTACTGGATGCTCAAGTTCCATACTTGAATGTTCAAACTCTACGCTTGAATGCCCAACCACTGCGTACTGGATGCTCGAACTCTATGTTTGAATGCTTAAGGTTTATACTTTAAATGCTCAGGCTCTACGCTCTGAATGCCCAACCACTGTGTGGAAGTACTAAACTTATCAATCTCTGCTTTGCAGATGATCTCATGATTTTTTGTAAAGGCGATCTCAATTCCGTTAACCACATTCAGGATGCACTCACTGAGTTTTAGGCTTTGTCAGGACTATCTCCTAGTCCAGGGAAAAGTAGCATTTATTTCTCTGGAGTTAGCATAAGCTCTAGATTATCCATTCTGAATGCCGTTGGGTTCAAGGAGGGCACCCTACCTGTTAAATACCTTGGTGTGCCTCTTATCTCTACGAAGCTTAAAGCCTCCGATTGCCAACGACTGGTGGATAGCATTACTGCTAAAACTAAGTCTTGGACGAATAGGGATCTAACATATTCAGGTAGAGTACAGTTGATTAAGAATGTACTTTTCTCCATGCAAACCTTTTGGTCCTCTTTATTTATCATTCCCAAAAAGGTGATTAAAGAGGTTGAGTCTATCCTTAGGGCGTTTCTTTGGTCTGGCCCTGACCTCATGAGAACTGGTGCTAAGGTCTCTTAGGAGCATTTGTGCTCGCCTAAGCAAGATGGGGGTCTTGGATTTAAATCCATGCAAGTTTGGAACAAGGCTGCCATTGCCAAACACATCTGGTTCCTTATTTCAGGGGGGGAGCAATCTATGTGGTGTCAATGGGTTAAATCATATTTAATAAAAGGGAGGAATTTTTGGAACCTTAAAATCCCTGGGGATTGCTCGTGGGTTTGGAGGAAACTATTGAACCTTAGACCTTTGGTGCATCCATATTTTCTTAGTGTTCTAGGTGATGGCCAGTCCACTTCATTGTGGTATGATAACTGGCATCCACTTGGTCCGCTAATTCCAAAATTTGGCTCCAGAATTGCCCTTGATTCTGGTATCTCTAGGGATGCGACTGTGTCTCTCATTTTTTTTTTTTTTTGGGTAAATCAGCTTGAAAGTAAAAGAGGTTAACCGAATGTAAAGCCTACAAGGGGCATACCCCAGGAGGAAAAGAAAACAAAACAAGAAGAAATGCGTTAACCATGCACAACCCGCATGGAGAGTAAGATAATGTAGATAAAATAACAAAAGTGTCATAAGTGTAGAAACCATACCCCCGTAGTACTATCCATTTAAGTAGAAGGATAGTACTACGGGATATGATATGAAGTGGTACGAGTATAGATTACATGATATGAACTGAAATTGAACTACCACCTGGCACAACCCGCAAGGCTAGGAAGTAAAGTTCAAAGTCACGGCCAGAGATGACCACATGATAACCAACACTGAGGAGAACGGCAGCAAAGCAACATGGCTTCAAAGCAAGCTGAACGGCTACTACAGAGGAACATGGCACCAAGAGAGGCTCAACCAGAGATGACGGCATCCGACAAGGCTACCCTGCCAAGCACCCTGCACACCACGCCCAATCCTTCCGGCCTACTACTCCCTCATCCAAACCTAAGGCTCGCCCTAACCACCTGATGTCAACCAATTACCAACTACCACCTCCTCCAAAGTTGGGATAAGCAAACCAAGAACCTACTACAACCAACAGACCCAGAGAGCATGCAAAGTACCACTCAAAGAGATCAGCTACTACAGAGGGACAAGGAACCGAGAAGAGGCTCGAACCGGAGATGTCTGCATCCGACAGGGCTACTCTGCCAAGTACCCTGCACACCACGCTCATCCATCCAGACTACTACACCCTCAACCTAATCCCCTAGGCTCGCTAACGACTAATAACGGGACAAAAAGATGAACCACACGAAGTGGTCACACGAACCGTAGGAGGGCCAAGCTGCATCTTTCGATCAGCGCCAAACCGCCAATCTAGTCAAAAAACAACCTGCAAAGATGTCCCTTTCAATCAGTGTACGACCACCAATCTAATCATGGACAGCCCCGGCAGCTACCTCGCTCAACCAGAATCCACACCAATCTAATCAGTGGCAGCCGCAAGGCAACCCCTTTCAATCAACACAAACTCTAATCTAATCAATGATAGCTACACCCTACCATACTACGCACAACTTCCGGGCTAAGAAGCAAAGGATCTAGGAATATAACGCGACTCGACAAAGAGCCCAAACACTCGAACTCAATCCAACAGGTGACTGCCCGTCGAGGTTCTCAGAAAATCACATTAAACTGGCCCTAATGTCCAGCAACAATTTGGTAGGAATTGGTCCATCTAAAAGTCAAGATTAACCCGATCTCAGTCCAAGCAGGTGACTGTCCATCGGGGATCTCAAAATGAACCAGTTGTGTGTCAAAATGAATCTGCAATTTGTATTAATATTGCAGCCAATAGACTGCCCAATTCACAGATGTCTTTAATACCTGCAAACTGGGAGTGTCTTCAATGTCTGGCAGCAACCTGAGGTCGTCGTCGCCGGTGGACTGAGACCGCCGGGCTGAAACCAGCGGTGAAGGAGCTCCGACGCCGGAAAAGGACCACGGGTTTGAGACTCACCCACTGTTGCCGTGAAAAGGACCACGGGTCACCTTGGTTTCCACCAGCCCGATGGGATCTGAATCCTCCATTAACGGCAGCCTTGAGCTTTGAATGCCGGAGAAGAGAACCCAGCTTCAACCGCCGGCGGGTTGATTGATGGACCTGCTTTAGTAGTGGACCGATTCTCCTTGGATGAGATGATGATCGGTAGACTAAACAACCTGTCGCGGTCGCCACCGGAGCTTTGGCCACACACTAGCAGGTTCAGTCCAGATCTGATGTGTATAGAAGTCGTCCCTTTGTTGTGGTTAGTCGAAGTCGGAATAGTTGTGGACGACCCCATTTTCGGTGAGGAAGGGTGTATCTCGCCGACGACCACAACCGAGCAGCTCCGGCTCAGCTCCGGTGTTGGTCTAACCGAGATTGGGTTTTTTGTTGATGGGTACCGAAACCCAGGTGTAGAAAGATGCAACAGCTGGAATGGAGTTCTGATTTCGGTGTTGATGTGTAGAGAAAACCCATTCGATGCTGATGTGTAGCTTGATATGGTGGGTTTTGGTTGGGAAAACCCTTTCTCTCTCTAGAGTTTCTAGAGAGAAGGCAGAGCCCCCTCGAGGGGCCTGCTATGTGTCTCTCATATTACTAAATTCGAGCTGGGTTTTTCCCATCACCCAAACTATTGAGCTCAATGAGGTAAGAAGAACCTTGCCTCCTCTTATCCCCTTAAGAATGGAGGAGGCAGATCACATTAGATGGACTCTTACCCCTAATGGTCAGTTCTCAATTGCATCTCTGTGGGATAAATTGAGAACGCCCTTCCCAACAGTTGTGTGGCACAAATTGGTGTGGTTCACTGCCCATATTCCAAAATGTAGTTTTATCACTTGGCTGGCTATCCAGAATAGGCTATCCACTGCTGATAGGCTGGTGTTGTTTGGCATGAACCTCTCCAATCAATGTAGTTTTTGTCAAGGAAGTGAGAGTCATGATCACCTTTTCTTTAATTGTGTATTCTCTCAGCAGGTGTGGAACTCCATGCTCTCCAAAATTAGGGTCTCTTGGTCCTCTAGAACTTGGCCTGAATGGGTCACTTTCCTCTCCAATCTAAAAGGGAAATCTTTTCAAACTGTTATTGCAAAGTTGGTCTTTACAACTACTGTCTACCACATTTGGA
Source organism: Rhododendron griersonianum (assembly GCA_018127125.1). NCBI lineage: Eukaryota > Viridiplantae > Streptophyta > Magnoliopsida > Ericales > Ericaceae > Rhododendron > Rhododendron griersonianum. The sequence goes on along the minus strand of CM030788.1, from coordinate 36,282,752 downwards.
TTGAGAGGAATGTGAGGAAGTTTCAAGGTGTATCTTAATCTTGGGAGGTAGTTGCTCACAAAATTTTCACCATGGTGAGGTCACGACTTTTATCATTACCAACCTTGCCTCCATTTCGGGCAGGGTGGATTGCACATGAATGGAATATCAATAGGTCTTAATCCTCTCATTGATTGCTGCCATTGATGTCATAGCCTTTTGGTTGTTGTCATCCACAAGTTTTCTGGTTGGTATTTGTTTAGCTCAGGGCTGTACCTTCAGTTTTGCACTCATGGTAACATAAAGCTAGGAGAGCTGGATTCTGCTATTACTTCTATCCTAACAGGTATATACTTTAATCTTTGGTGACTGACTTTTGCGTTACAATTCTGAAGTGCGACATCCTATATTGTGTGTTCCTAGTGAGTTGTGTGCTTGTGCCCCATCATTCTTGTTTGAGAGTGGAGGTAATAAATAGTGGGGGTACCATGTGAGATTTAGCGGAGGGTGTTGGTGGAGTTCCCTTTGATTGTGAGGAAAAAGATGAGTGGGAGGTCAGTTGTCAAGGGTGATATAAGTCGGTGAGACCTCATAGTGAGTCGGGGAAACCCTGTTATGTTGCTATAATTGCACTTATAATGCTGCACCTGTTCAGTCTTTTGACTAATCCTGTATGTGTTGACTGATTGCCTGTCAAGTATGATGTTGAGTATGTGGAATCCTTGGATCAGTTGTAAGTCTGATTTGTGGTAGCATTGTGGTAGCATGGTCCGAATTGCTGCTGTCTGCATTTGTGGTAGTCTGATTTGTTAAGGCCTTGTATCTAATCTGATCTGCATGTGCTGCTGTGTTGTTAGAGCACAGAGAGGTGCAGCTGCCTCAGAGTGCAGCTGTGTTGTTTTTCTGCTGTGTTGTTCTGCTGTTCTGCATGCTGCTGTTTCTGCATGCTGCTCTTTTATTCATGTAGCAGGGCAGCAGCTACAGCCCTGATGTTCATGTAGCAGGGCAGTTGCTCTTTTGCTCTTTTGCAGCTGTTTGTAACCATTTGATGTATTGCAGCCTGTTTTGCTGTTTTGTGCTATTCTAGCAGCCTGTTTTGCTGCTCTTTTGCTATTTTTTGTGCCTAACCAACTGGGGATGTCGTTGGGATCTCCCTTCGCAGAGGGGGACGTCCTCTGCATGTTGCTATGATCTGCTGTTCTGCTATGGTCTGCTATAGATGCCTTGCAGCTGGCCATGACTGAACCTGTTCAAGCTACTGTGTTGCTCTTGGCCTCCTTCTACTACTAAGTATCCAGCCTCAGAAGTTTGGCTGTTCTGATTCAGAAGTTCAGAAGTTTTGATGGGCTGTTGATGTTCTGTGAGGGCTGTTACCAACATAGCAGCCTTGCTCCATGTTGTGTCCCCAAGTCAGAAGTTGTGTCCCCATGTTGTGTCCCCAAGTCCTGTTGGTCAGGCTAGACACCCCAGCTAGCTGCTTCAGAGGTACCCTGTTGGACTGCTGCTGTTCTGTGATAGCAGGTCTGCATCAGTTCTGCATGTTGTAATGTTGTAAGGATGATGTCCATCTGCCTTCTGCTGTCCAGTTTTACTTAGGAACCTTAGTTTAGTTGGTTGTATTGGTTGTATCTCAGTTTCAGTTTCAGTTTCATCATGTATATTGGTTGTATCTCAGTTTCATCATTTTGTCATTTGTTTTGTATCCCTCTGTTAGATGGATAGGAAACAGATGCTCTACTTACTTCTAGTCCTATGTAGCCGTTTGGTATGGCTTTCTCTTTTGTTTTGTTTTCCTTTTCTTTTCTTTTCCTCCTGGGGTATGCCCCTTGTAGGCTGTATATTCGGTTAGCCCCCCCTTTTTTATTTCAAGCTGATTTACCCAAAAAAAAACCACTGTGTACTGGATGCTCAAAGCCTGTACTTTGAATGCTCGGACTCTACCTTTCGAATGCTCGAGCTCTATGCTCTGAATGCTCAAGTCCTGAACTTGAAAGAAGCTCTACGCTTGAAACAACACACACGCAAGGGCTCGTGCACATAAGCATCAATTGCATCACCATTGTCATCATCAATTGCATCACCATTATCATATCTAACCATCATCATGCACATACTATGTTTTGCATCTCTCTCACTCATGAAACAGGTCAATCCTGCATACAACTGGCTCCACACCTCGGTTTTATCACTTCAAGCTCTACGCTTCACTAGCTCTATGCCGCCATATCTCAAAACTGGCGTCCGATCGTCTCCGGAAGATGGTTTGGATTCCACCAAATTACATCAATTCCATCAAGCTCATTCGCAAGGATAAGCTACCCAACCGAGCTCCCCCCCACTCAAAGTAAGGATGATCATGAAAAGCAATCGATTCACCCGCCGTGTACTGGTCTACCCCAAAATACTGAGGATGCTCTCCGCCAATACTTTCCCGGCAGCTCCACGCTCCTTCAACTACTCTCCGCCAAAATCCTGGCATAGCCCAGGTACATTGCACTATGGCTTTTAAAGCCAGAAGGTATGTCTTCTGTTTCTAACCCTCTAAACTTTTTATTTTTCTTTATTGCTCCCCGAACTACGGTTGGTCTGAATTTCCCTCGTGGAATACGTAGGCAACCTCCCGACCCGACCATAACAAAAACCTTTTTCAAAAACCCTTGGAATAGTGGTTCGACCAAATTGAGTTGCTTTTACAGCTTTGACTCTTACTTAAACATGTCTCGCGATCCGTCTAAGTTAAGTCAAAGAGGGGCATCTGTAGACACCCCAATTTGGCCTAACGATTATTTCTAGTCCCACCTTGGGGACCATCCCGATGATGATAAGGATACAGTGATTGCTGATTGACTTCTCATGAACCTTAAGGCTTATGGTGAGTATTTTTAGCCACTTAAAGGACCCAATCCAGAGCCAAATAGCCTTTCAGACAGAAATACAGCATCCTAGGAGAATACATCTGTCGGCTGCAAGATTGATCTTACGGCCTCCACATCATTCTTTTTTTTTTTTTTGGGTAAATTAGCTTGAAATTAAAAAAGGTTAAGCGAATGTACAGCCTACAAGGGGCATACCCCAGGAGGAAAAGAAAAGGAAAACAAATAAAAGTGAAAAAAGTGCGGTAAACCATGCACAACCCGCATGGAGAGTGAGATAGAGTAAATACATAACAAAATGCAATGTGAAATTGAACTACTACCTGGCACAACCCGCCAGGCTAGGAAATAAAGTAAATACTGTAGATAGTCATGGTCAACGGTGACCTCATGATAACCAGCGCTGAGGAGAGATCCTCCTCCTCCAAGGCTGGGATAAGAAGACCAAGAACCGAGAAGCCCATCACCCCGAAGCTAGCATAATACCCACTCAAAAGAAGTCAACTACTACAGAGGGACTCGGACCGAGAGAGGTTCGAACTGGAGATGACGGCATCCGACAAGGCTACCCTGCTAAGCACCCTGTACACCACGCCCATTCCATCCAGACTACTACATCCTCACCCAAATCCCCTAGGCTCGCTAACGACTATAAGCGGAACAGGAAGAGGGACCACCAAAAGTAGCCCCCCAAACCACAAGTGGACCAAGCTGTTCATTTCGATCAGTGCAAACCACTAATCTAATCAGAAACAGACTACGAAGCTACCCCTTTCAATCAGTGAGAATCCACCAATCTAGTCAAAGACAGCTCCGGCAACTACCTTGCTCAATCAGACTCATCCATAATCTAATCATCGGCACCCACAGCTGCTGCTACTGCAAGACTGCCCCTTAACTAGGAGAATCCAATCTATTCAATAATAGCCACGCCACAAGAATACTACGCAATTCCTCAGAGCTAAAAGCGCTGGCTCAAGGGAAATAGAGGGCTCGACGAAGAGCCCGGCCCCCGATTTCAGTCCAACAGATGACCGCCTATCGGGGGTAGCAAAACTAACAGTAAACTGGCCCACTAGTCCAGCAACAAAGTAAATGTAGATAGCCAAATTCAAAGCTCATATTGAGCAAATAATGATAACGAATTGACCCAGCTGTGCCCGACGGGCTGAAGGCAGGCTGTGCCCGACGGGCTGAAGGCAGGCTGTGCCCGACGGGTTGAAGGCAGGCTGTGCCCGACGGGCTGCCCGTTGGCAGGCCAACGGGCTGGCTGCTACCAGCTGGCTGGCCCCTGTTGAAGGCCTGGCCCCAAACTGGCCCACGGCTGCACGGCGGCTGTTGACTGGTGGTCTGGCCCACGGTGGCTAGTGGCCACGGTGGCTGGTGGCTGGTGGCCACTGTCGAGGCCCACAGTTGCCAGAACTGCCCTCGTCTCCGGCAAGTTCAGACCGGCAGCTGGAGGCTGAGATTCAGACCAGCAGCTCAATGTTACCCAAGGTCGCAACCCAAGGTCGCTGTCGCCGTCGCCGGACTGAACAGCAACCCAAGGTCGCCGTCGCCGGACTGAATAGCGACCCAAGGTCGCCCTCGTCGTTGCAGATGTATTGAGGTCCTCGATTGAGCTCGTCGGCTATGGTTGAGGTCCTCTGTTTGGTTTCAGATCTGCCCGGAGCAGCTCCCAAATGGTACCCGCCGGTTCACGGCGGGGATGTGGTTGGAGGCGCCCACGGCTGTGGAGCTCCGTAGTGATGTTTGACCGGACCAGATGAAGGTCGGCCAGGTGGAGTGACCGCACCAGATCTGTCCGAAGCGGAGGGCGGCGGAGGAGAGCGGTGGGTTGCCGGTTGTGGAGGGCGGTGGAGGAGAGCCTCTCTAAGAAGAGAGTATCCCTTGCCCGGAAGGTGGCTGCTGCCCGGTGGCTGAGCCTTGTTCGACTGGAAGATCGGTGGCTGCTGCCACTGCCGTGGATCAGAGGGAGCTTTCTCTCTCTAGGTTAGAGAGAGAAGCTCCCAACCAGCCCCTGATGGTTATTGGGCAGGATCAAGTTACCTCCACATCATTCTTTCACCCGGTAAACATATTATTTGAAAATCTCCCTGAGAGATTGATTCCTCGGTCGCCAGATCCATTCTTCAGCTGCCAAATCCATTCCTCGGCTACCGGATCGTCTTTTTCCAGACTGGAATGTTCTGTCATACGTTTGATTCGATCACCAAAACCCTAGCAGCCTTTTTCCGATGCGTTCCGGCTACGAAGCAGATTTCCACTAGAGATCTTGTTACCCTAAACTACCTTATTGATTCATGCCATTTGATTGGCCGGAGTGAGTCACTAATTGTCTATATAAAGAGGCCTTAGAGTTCCGAAATAAACATTCAATTCTTCCACCTCATACCTCTAAACTCTATAGAAATCACCTCTCATATTCCCCCTACAAAAGCCCTAACCTCAGAAGGCAGCTGCAATCTGACGATCAAACCTCGAAGTACGAACCCTAACCCTAGGGTTTTTGAGAAGCAAATCAGTCAATCATCCTCAATTCGGAGCAATCAAGCAACTGAGGGATCAAGGTGGTGAGGCCCAGGGGCCTAATGTTTGATCTCTTTTATGTTTTTGTACTATAATCATAGTATTTTGATTTCCTATTATCGTTTAAATCTGGTGTGAGGAAGAACATCGGCTGGGTCTTCGATCCTTCGGCTGGTACATTGATCCAGAAGGATTCCTCGGCCATGACATCCATTCACCGGTCGAGGGATCCATTCCTGTGGAGTACCAAGTCCTACCCCCTATGTGTAACACATGCCATGTATTTGGGCATCATACAAGTAAATGTGCTAGAGGAGCCTCTATCTCTTCACCCCACAACAACCTGCAGCTCAAGTTTGGGGGAGCTTCTCTCTCTAACCTAGAGAGACTCTCTAACCTAGAGAGAGAAAGCTCCCTCCGGCTGCCTGTGCCGGTCACCCCATTTTCGGTAAGGATCATCCCACAAAGGACGGCAAGGGATCAACCCTCCTTAGGGACTGCTCTCCTCCATCGCCTCCAACTAACCAACTCCATCTCCGGAGCAGCAATAGTAATACAGCTGGACAGAAAACCTGGGTCCGGCCATTCCTTCCGGCCGCCTCTGGTCCGCTCAACAGCCATCGGCGACAACGGATCTTGTCCAGAAATCACCAACACACGACTGAGAGGGTAATCTCAGTCCCAAACCTAATCTATCAACAACAAATTGCACCAAATCTGGTGGGTTCGGTGATGGTGATGTGGGTTTTCCAAACCCAACTCCATATCTGTCCCTCAGGTTCAAAGAAGCACTATTGCGGATCTGGTTCAACAGGGGCCAGAAATGGTGGTGTACGGTTCAAAACCCATCGACTCTTGGTTGGGCTCCGTTCTTCACCCAACCCTCGGCCAGGAGATGGTTTCATCGGTGGCTCCTGAGCTTACACAGTTCTGGGTTATATCCACGGCAGAGGACGGCGTCGGAGCTGCTTATAGCACACCGGAAATGGTGGGTGCTCTCGAGTTCCATTGCAGCAGCCGATGGTACTGTTACCCAGCAGATCTGGGTCGGAGCTGCTCGGTTGTGGTGCACGACGGAAGGCGGTGGCCTGCCGGTCATGACCCCACCGTGGGACCAACAGTCGCCGTGGGGCCAGCCGTCGTGTGGCTCTTCGGGGCTCACCTTCACGCCGCCAGCCACGAACCTCTCCGGTCAGATCTGTCCAGTCAGACCAGGTCAGGCCACCGTGGGGCCCAGCCATCGGCCACCGTGGGGCCCAACCGCCCGGGCAATCAGCCAGTCCGGTCTTCCATCACCGGCCACCGTGGGGCTCAGCCCGGGCAGGCAAGCCGTCGGGCACAGCCTGCCTTCAGCCCGGGCAGTAAGGCCCGGGCAGGCAGCCCAATCTGCTGCCCAGGCCGGTATACCTGGGTCAATTCATTATTAATATTTGCTCAATATGAGCTTTGAATATGGCTATCCACAATTACATTGTTGCTGGACTAGTGGGCCAGTTTATTGTTAGTTTTGCAACCCCCGATAGGCGGTCATCTGTTGGACTGAAATCGGGGCCGGGCTCTTCGTCGAGCCCTCTATATCCCTTGAGCCAGCGCTTTTAGCTTTGAGGATTTGCATAGTATTCTTGTGGACGTGGCTATTATTGATTAGATTGGATTCTCCTAGTTAAGGGGCAGTCTTGAAGTAGCAGCAGCTGTGGGTGCCGATGATTAGATTATGGATGAGTCTGATTGAGCAAGGTAGTTGCCGGAGCTGTCTTTGACTAGATTGGTGGATTCTCACTGATTGAAAGGGGTAGCTTCGTAGTCTGTTTCAGATTAGATTTAGTGGTTTGCACTGATCGAAAAGAACAGCCTGGTCCTCTTGTGGTTTGGGGGGCTACTTTTGGTGGTCCCTCTTCCTGTTCCGCTTATAGTCGTTAGCGAGCCTAGGGGATTTGGGTGAGGATGTAGTAGTCTGGATTGAATGGGCGTGGTGTGCAGGGTGCTTAGCAGGGTAGCCTTGTCGGATGCCGACATCTCCAGTTCGAATCTCTCTCGGTCCGAGTCCCTCTGTAGTAGTTGACTTCTTTTGAGTGGGTATTATGCTAGCTTCGGGGCGATGGGCTTCTCGGTTCTTGGTCTTCCTATCCCAGCCTTGGAGGAGGAGGATCTCTCCTCAGCGCTGGTTATCATGTGGTCACCGTTGACCATGACTATCTACCGTATTTACTTTATTTCCTAGCCTGGCGGGTTGTGCTAGGTAGTAGTTCAATTTCACATTGCATTTTGTTATGTATTTACTCTATCTCACTCTCCATGCGGGTTGTGCATGGTTTACCGCACTTTTTTCACTCTTATTTGTTTTTCTTTTCTTTTCCTCCTGGGGTATGCCCCTTGTAGGCTGTACATTCGCTTAACCTTTTTTAATTTCAAGCTAAATTACCCAAAAAAAAATGGTAAACAAAAGGTTGGCTGTGAACAATCTGATACAGAGCAGCTGAACTGTACTGTAGATGTACATGCATCAATTGTGCCTCAATAATTAAATAATCCAATTGTATCCCCTGTCCCTGAAGAAGAGGTTACTGACCATGAGGAGGAGTTACTTGAGGTTCTAGAAGGAGTAGTAAGCAGCAGTCAAAGGGCAGAGCCAATAGCCCCTCAAGAGAAGGGTTCCACAAAATTACACAGTGGAACTAGTCTACAGGATCCCAAGGCTGAGAAAGAGACAAGTGTTGATAACCAGTCCACCTCTGCCCCTTTTACTGTCCAAATCAGCTGCTAAGAAAGCTGCCCAAAGAGCTGCAAAACTCAAAAATAAAGAACCCCCTGATCCTTTGGCCATTTCAGATGTTAAACTTACAAAAGGAGGTTCCAACAAACCTGGTCAAAGTGGGAGGTAGAAGAGCTTTTTTTTTTTGGGTAATGCCCTAGGGCGGATAGCTTGAAAATAAAAGAGGTTAACCGAATGTACAGCCTACAAGGGGCATACCCCAGGTAAGACAAAACAAAAATGAAAATGAAAAAATATAATGGACGCCAAGTGGCTACATGGGGTGCCCGTGTCCTTACCCCCGCCGAACAAACTATCCCAAGGAATAGAAAGTTCAACGGGGAACCTGGACACGGGCGTGGCAAAACAGTAGATACCCGACTCCAACCGTCGGTTTAGGGTACAATCAGAGGCCCTCTAAGTCCTCGCAATACATAGGAAATACAGTGATTAAACTAGAAAACAGTAAATAACAGTGGCTGCCCATCGGGCAGGCTGCTGCCTGCTGTTTGCTGAGTGCAGGCAGGCAGGACATATGAAATAATAGTGGCCAGGCAGGCTGGATTGCCCAGGCGGCTGTCCGAATGGCTGCCTGCCCGGGCTGGCAGCTGCCAGGCAGGCAGGCTGGATGGCCAGCAGGATGTTGCTGACTCCATGGTGGCTGATAAAGCCACGGCTGTGATGGAGGCCACGGCGGCTGGAGGCCACGGCGGTTGTTCGTGGTGGGAAGAGGAACCCACAGTGGAGTGACCACTGCCGGCGGCCTGTTGAACGCCCGGATCTGAACGGGCCAGATCTGGACGGCGCCGCCCCCAATGGCGATTGGTTGAAGATAAAGCAGCTCAGCCACGGGGCTAAATTGCTGTACTGGCCGGGCCTGAGACGGCCGGCCGTGGGTGGAACGGCCTTCGAAGGCCAGTTGTGGACTGCTGCAGCCAGCTGTGTTGCTACTGCTGCGGCTGGCCAGCTGGGTTGGTCGTTGAAGAAGATGAACAGTGTCGCCGGACATGGCCGGCGCACTTCTAGACCTGAAATGGCCGGGGTCTCCGTGAGAGCTTTTCTAAAGGCTCTTCCCATATCTCAGGGAAGTAACTCTCTTTCTTAGTTTTTGTCCACATATAGTTATATCAGTGCACTTTGTACCTCACTCTCATTTATACTGATTTGTAACTTGTGGTTGTAAATAGTCTTGTCTTATGGATTGCTCACCTATACATATTGGTTTTTGGAATTTGAGGGGACTTAATGATCCTCTCAAACAGAGGGAGGCAAAAAATTGGGTCTTTAATAATAAGTTATCCTTAGTTGGATTCATTGAACATAAAGTAAAGGATCCCAATGTATCTAGAATTGTCAATACAATCCTCCCTCAATGGAATTTTGTTAGCAACCATTCTTGCTCTCCTATGGGGAGAATCTTAATTTGTTGGAATCCGTTAGTGTTTAAATCACAAGTACTGTATCAATCCAGTCAGTTTATCCATTGTGAAGTGCATTCCTGTGATGGCCTTTATAACTTTGTAGCCACTTTTGTTTATGGAGCTAATTCTTACCTAGATAGGCAACAACTTTGGGCTGACTTACAGCGAATCTGTGTTGTAACCCCTTGGGTGGTATTAGGAGATTTCAATGCCATTAAGTATCCCTCAGAAAAAGTAGGAGGTGATAGGACGTGGATACCTTGGATGGAAGAATTCAATACTTGCCTCCAGTCAACTGAACTAGTTGATCTTAGATACTCTAGTTGCCATTATACTTGGTCTAATAAACAGCTAGGGGATGCTCACATCAGCACCAAGATTGATAGGGTTCTGGTTAATGAGAGTTGGATCAAGGACTTCTGTTGGTCCAATGCTCATTTCCTCAACCCTGGGGTGTCGGACCACTCCCCTGCTGTTGTCTATTTGACAGCTCCTTCACATCCAAAGAGAAGGCCTTTCAGGTTCTTTAAATTTTTGGCTGAACACCCTAGATTCCTTGAAACTGTTCAGCAGGTTTGGAGGAGAGTAATTATTGGTAACCCAATGTTCTGTGTCTGTGAAAAGCTTAAGCATTTGCAGATAGATCTTAAAAAGCTGAATACCAATGAGTTTAGTGATTTGTATTCAAGAGTGGCCTCCTATAGGACCCAATTGGAGGCCATCCAGAGAGAGCTAGGATCAAATCCTAGTGATCCTTCAAAGCAAGCCACTGAAAGGGAATTGTGCAAGCAATACCTTGTTTATGCTAGGGTTGAAGAGAGTTTTGCCAAGCAAAAGTCAAGTGTTCAGTGGCTAAAGTTGGGGGATCAATGTTCCTCATTCTTCTTCAAAACCATTAGTAATTCCAGGAATAGGAACATAATTTCTAGTTTGGTTTTGGAGAATGGAACTGTTACCCAGGACATTGAGTTGGTTAAGCAGACCTTCATCAACTACTACACTAATCTGTTAGGCACTAAACATCTGAATCATTACTCTGGTTCCTCTAGAGTGCATCAACTTATCACTAGGAAACTCACTCCTGTCCAAATAGGGACCCGTGTTTGGGTTGAATTTGTTCTTGTTTAAATAAACTATAATAACCGTGCCCCCTGTTTAGGTAATGCATGCTTTTAAATGTTAATTTGATGCCCCTTAGCGTTTCCTATGTTTATGTAATCATGAGATTAACTCCCTTTTTGTCTTTGGCAGAGAAATAGGAGATTGGAGGCTCGTGGTGGAGGCAAGGAGGTGCACAGGTGGTTTTTGACGCTGCCAGAGCAGGCTCGGGAACTGGTACGTGCTGCGGGCTTCGAGGCGTTTGTTTTGGGCATCAATCTTCCGAAGATGGATTGGTCGTTTTTTTTTTTTTGGGTAATTTAGCTTGAAATAAAAAGAGAATAAGCGAATGTACAGCCTACAAGGGGCATACCTCAGGAGGGAAAGAAAGGAAAAAAACAAAGATTGAGAAAACAGATCTAAGCCAAGTGGCTACATTGGCCTAAGCCAATACTAAATAACTTTGGAATCCACATGTTTCAATTTCATCTAGGAGATGGAAGAGAAACACAGGGCTTGGTTCGTGTCCCTCTGTAGTAGTTGGCTTCTGTTGAGTGGGTATTATACTAGCTTTGGGGTTGATGGAAGTACTAGGTTCTTGGTTCTCTTATCCCAGCCTTCGAGGAGGAGGTTATTAGGTAGTTGGATTCAGCAGGAGGTTTTGGCGAGCCTTAGGCTTGGATGAGGGAGTAGTAGGCCAGAAGGTTTGAGCGTGGTGAGCAGGGTACTGAGCAGCAGCAGTAGCCTTGTCGGATGTCGTCAACTCTGGTTCGAGCCTCTTGATGCCTTGTTCCTCTGTAGTAGCCGATCAGCCTGCTTTGTAGCCGTCTTACTCGGTGGCTTCTCCTCAGTGTTGGTTATCATGTGGTCATCTCTGACCTCGATTATCTACTTTACTTACCTTATTTCCTAGCCTGGCGGGTTGTGCCAGGTGGTAGCTCTATTTCATTTAGCTCTATGTACTTTACTTACCGTACACATGGCATCTTCATGTATTTACTTTATCTAACTCTCCATGCGGGTTGTGCATGGTTTACCGCACTTTTGTTATTCTTGTTTTTTCCTTTTCTTTTCCTCCTGGGGTATGCCCCTTGTAGGCTGTACATTCGGTTAACCTTTTTTAATTTCAAGCTAATTTACCCAAAAAAAAAAAGAAACACAGGGCATACCCTAGTAGGAAAACAAAACAAGTTGAATAATTACATTAAAATTGACTACGCCTAGGCCAAGTGGCTACACAGCGCTAATAGGATCTAGATAATGGATGTTTCAATCTCCTCTAGGAAGAGGAAATGGAAACACACAACAAAAGATAATGGCAGACCCAGTCAAAATACCCGCCAGACTAGGAAATAAGATAAATAGCTAATAGAACATCAGATTCTGAACCTTAGAACAGCAGACATAACAGGTATCACAGAAAGAACTTTTCGTGAAGGAGCAGGTCCGGGAGCTTCTCTCTCTAGGTTAGAGAGAGAAAGCTCCCTCCGGCCAAACAGCTAGGCCACCTCCGGCCAAACACAATCCGGCCTGGCCACCTTCGGTCATCCCCTGTGAAGCAGCTCCCTCCGGCCTAACAGAGGGCAAGGGAGCCCCTCTCTCGACAGGGGCTCTCCTCCACCGCCCATACCATAACCATCCGGCCATGGGTCCGGCCATCCACCACCAGATCTGGTCCGGCTACAGCTCCGGTGGAGTTGAGGTGAGCTCCAAACGATCTCACAAAGACCAGCTCTGAGGTGAGTTTGACTGACCGATTTCGTGGCCATCGCAGCCGCGCCGGAGGTCCTACCCTCCGGCTGTATCATCCACCGTATCCCTAGATGGGGCAAGCTAGGGCGGAGATCTCAGATCAAACCCCTGCCGGAAATGGGTTCTCAGTCGGTTCTATCTACCACTGAACCGTGCTCAACCCGGGCTCAGTGGTCTCAGTCACCGGCGGTGGGCGAAGGCGACCTTGGGTTGTTGTTCAGTCCGGCGACGGCGACCTTGGGTAGCTCAACTGCGAGCGACCGGTTAATCACAGACCAGTTCAAAGCAGATGCCAGTTCTGGCAATTGCAAATTCTGATGTACAGGCGTGGGCCATCAGCAGCCGCTGTATGGCAGGCCAGCCGTGCAACCGTTCAACCCCGCTCGGGCCAAGCAGCTGACCTCCAGCCCGGGCAAATAGCCAGCCCGGGCCAAGCAGCAGGCTGCAGCAGGAGGCAGCAGCGTCCCGTTGGTAGGCCAGCCCTGGCAGGTAAGCCGGCTGTGGCTCAGGCAGTGGGGGATTCATAATATTTAATTCTCTTATCATTTTGCAATGTGTATTACGATTATCTATTTACTGTCAACTAGTTGCTGGACTTGTGGGCCAGCTTACTGTTACTCTCTGTGATCCCCGATAGGCGGTCATCTGTTGGACTGAAATCGGGGGTCGGGCTCTTGGCGAGCCTCTACATGCCTAGATCCTGTGCTTGTTAGCTCTGAGGTTGGGTGTAGTATTCTTGTGGCGTAGCTATCATTGATTAGACTAGATTCTGTCCTGATCGAAAAGGGTTTTCGCAGTAGCAGCAGCTGAGGATGCCACTGATTAGATTGTTGGATGGTTTCTGGTTGAGTGAGGTAGCTACCGGTGCTGTCTCTATTTAGTTAGGTGCAGCTTGGTCCACTTGAGGTTTGAGTGGCCACTTCTGGTGGTTCCTCTTTCTGTTCCGCTTGTAGTCGTTGGCGAGCCTAGGGGATTGGGTTGGGGGGGGGGGGGGGGAGTAGTCGTGGTGTGCAAGGTACGTAGCAGGGTAGCCTTGTCCGACATTTCTAGGTCGTGCCTCTCTTGGTCCGTGTCCCTCTGTAGTAGCTGATTTCTGATGAGTGGGTATTATGCTAGCCTTGGGCTTGGAAGTACTAGGTTCTTGGTTTTCTTATCCCAGCTTTGGAGGAGGAGGTTACTGGGTAGTTGGTTCAGTGGGTAGTTTTGGCGAGCCTTAGGTTAGGATGAGGGAGGGTTAGGCTGGAAGGATTGGGCGTGGTGTGCAGGGCTCTTGCAGCGGGGCCTTGTCGGATGCCGTCAACTCTGGTACGAGCCTCTTTTTTTTTTTTTTTTTTTTTGGGTAAATCAGCTTTAAAATTAAAAAAAGAAAACCAGATATACAGCCTACAAGGGGCATACCCCAGGAGGAAAACAAAACAAAGAAATATGGAAACAAAACAAAAGGGGATAACATTCCCTACCTATAGATAACATACTGAATAGATGGAAACAAAACAAAAGGGTATACATTGTTTCCTATCCATCTACAAAAAGGGGAATAACATTCCCTACCACTGTGCAAGAACAGGTTCAGAACAGCAAACTTGTCATGGCCAGCTGCAAGAACAGGTTCAGAACATTCAGCCATGAACTGGCTGTGCTCTCTAATGCAAAACTTGTCACTTCTGAACACAGATTCCATCACATCACATCAGCTGTGGCCCTTCAGAACAGCACAGAACAGCAGAGTATAATAGGAGTACCAACTTGAGACCACCAACTGATCTTGAGGCTTGTACCAACTTGAGACCAACACCAGCAGATTTCAGAACATTCAGCTGGATCAGAACTTGCACAGCTCAAATCTGGTCAATTTCAGAACTTGACCAGCAAACAGGAACAGCTCTAGACTTGACCAATTTGCTGGGGTAGGTTCAGCCTAGGTTCAGCAGCAGCAGCTTAGTGAAGTTCAGAAGGTAGCCATTCTGGTTTACAAAAGACTGATTACATATGGTGATTCCTTTTACTGATTTCCCATGGACAGCCCCCAATGGGTAGGACAAAACAAAACAGTACAACTGTTCTTAAACAATTACAACACAGTACCCATTCTTTCTCATTTACATCCTGTGAAAGCAGGTGACACATTGCAGAGGAATTCCCCCTCTGCGAAGGGAGATCCCAAAGACAGCCCCTATTGGTTAGGCAGGCAACTAAGTAGCTACACTACTACCCAATGCTGATAATAGAAGCAAAACCAGCTAAGGATCAGAACAACAGGGGTATGCAGCTAGGTATCTGAACTTTAAGTACATTTCAAAACTGTATGCAGCTACATATGGTGATTCCTTTTACTGATATCTGAACCTTAAGTACATTTCAAAACTGTTGCAGTTAGGTTCTGACTTGGGAACATAGAACCAAGCTGCTATGAGATACAGCAATCAACAAGCCAGGTTCAGAAAAGATACCTCCCACAATCAACAAACCAGGTTCAGAAAAGATGCAGGTTAGGCTTACAAAAGTAACACAAATCAGAGATATCATGACAGACTTCTAGCTTTCATGACAGACTTCTAGCTTTCAAAACATAGCAGGTTCAGAACTCAGAAGCAGATCAGAGATATCACCAGCACTTGTTCCATAACAGGTTCAGAACTCAGAAGCAGTGCATAACTAGGAACAGGGCATAAGAACAGGGATAGAACATCAGCCATGAACTGGCTGAGCTCTCTAATGTAAACTTGTAGCAGAACAAAGCAGAACAGTTAAAACAGCTGCTAAAGCAATCTGTAGCACAACTACCGACCGAACCATAATTGCAGATGAATTCCCCCTCTGCGAAGGGAGATCCCACGACAGCCCCTATGGTTAGGCAATCCACAAAACCAAACACTGTGGTGCTACAGATTGCTTAATGGCACCAAACACTGTGGTGCACAATGGCACCAACACATAAACCACTGAGGTGCAAAAGAAAATGCACTACATAAGAAGTCAGGTTCAGAATGCACTACACAGTGATAAAAAAGGCTGTCAAAAGTAACAAAGCACAGTTGTTGCATTGCTTCTATTGATTAACGGTTGCAACCCAACTCCCTCCACTCTCCCTCACAAAGTGCCTCCCACTAAATATTACCTCCACTCTCAAGAAGATTGAGGCTCAAGCACACTTCTCACAGGATCTACATATAGTGGCACACTCAATAACCTTGAAACCTACTAGCCTCCATGTTAGCAGGGGCTGCACCAGCCATCCAAATTTAGAGGCCACTGGAGTACTTTTATTAAGGCAGCCTTGCTGACCAAACCTGCAAATCTACAACCATGGCCACAATATGAATACACAAACACACAATACCTCATTACCCATTGATGCCCCATACTCTATTAAACCTATTATTTTGTGAGCCTACGGGCAACTTTGGCAACGACAGTAATCTACCCTTAACCATGTTAAAGACTTTGTGAACAACCACTTCCCAGGTGCTCGTTGTATTTTGAAACTTCCTTAAGTTCCTTTCAATCCAAATATGGTATACTGTAGTAGTGAAAATCAACTTAGATACGATATTCCTTAGAGATTTCCCCTTAAAAGAGGAGAAGAGGGTGATCCATGCTGGCCAAGGCCTTGGGGACCAACTCGTATCCATCTTTTCCAACATGGCATTCCAAACCCTTGTGGAAAAACTACAGTTGAAGAACAAATGATCATGGTTTTCACTACCATGGCAAAAACTGCATTGGGAGATTGATTTAATCCCAAAGAGGACTAATCTATCCTCCGTGGAGAGTCTACCCTGGATGGCCAGCCATGTAATGAAGCTACACTTAGGTATATGGCCAGAAAACCAAACAGCCTTATGCCAATTAACCTTGGGGAAAGGAGCCCTCAATTTCTCCCATAGAGAGGCTATAC
This sequence comes from Rhododendron griersonianum, assembly GCA_018127125.1. Taxonomy (NCBI): domain Eukaryota; kingdom Viridiplantae; phylum Streptophyta; class Magnoliopsida; order Ericales; family Ericaceae; genus Rhododendron; species Rhododendron griersonianum. Next base: position 36,266,450 of record CM030788.1, on the reverse strand, counting down.
TAAACTGACCAGATGCATTCAGAGTCCATCTAACATGGTCCCTGGAGCCACGCAAAGGAGGGAGAAGCCGTCTAACTTCATTCAACTCCCATGTTTGCGTGATTGGGAAAGTCCAACCAGAATTGTGAACTATGAGGGACACTTTGGCATTCAATGGAAGGCCAGAGTCATAAACAATTCTGGAACCAAACTTATCCAACAGAGGGCCTAACGGGTGCCAAAGGTCAAACCATATGGATGTGTTCTCCCCATTGCCAATTAAGTGACGTATGAAGGGTTGGACTACATGTCTTAGATTAAGTAATTTACGCCAAACCCAAGAGGGATTAGCAGGCATTTTAAGGCTCCAAAAGCTCCTACCCTTTAATAAGTAGGATTTAACCCATTGGCACCACATGGATTGCTCTCCCCCGGAGATCAAGTACCATATATGCTTGGCCACCGCAGCCTTATTCCACACCTCCATAGATTTGAAGCCAAGACCCCCCTCATCTTTAGGGGCGCATAACTTCTCCCAAGCTATCTTAGCCCCTGATCTTTTAAGGTCAGGGCCAGACCATAAAAAGGCCCTAAGGATAGATTCAACTTCCTTGATGACCTTTTTTGGTAAAATGAACAGGGAGGACCAATACGTTTGCATTGAGAACAAGATGTTCTTGATAAGTTGGACTCTCCCCGCATAAGTAAGGTCCCTATTGGTCCAACTTCTAGTTTTGGCAGTGATACTATCAACCAGCCTTTGGCAGTCCACAGCTTTAAGCTTTGTAGATAACAATGGAACTCCCAGATATCTCACTGGGAGGGAACCCTCCCGAAATCCCAAATCCTGCAAAATAGTCTCCTTAACTCCCACACTAACACCAGAGAAGAATATGCTACTCTTACCTGTGCTAGGGGAGAGACCAGAAAGAGCCTCAAACTCATTCAAGGCTTCCTTGATGAGTTTAATCGAAGAAGGCTCTCCCTTGCAAAATATCATTAGATCATCAGCAAAACACAGATTTATCAATTGATTAGTTTTACATCTCCAGTGATAATGAAAGTCCGGGAGCTGGGCTTTCTCCTTAAGTAAACTCGTAAGCACTTCCATCACAATAACAAAGAGATACGGGGATAACGGATCCCCCTGTCTCAGCCCCTTCTTCCCTTTAATGTACCCCGTCACTTCCCCATTGATACATAGGGAATAGTTTGCAGTGGTTACACATGCTTGAAGCCACTTAATCATTGTAGGATGGAAGTTCATGGCGGACAGGACATCCCAAATAAATTCCCACCTAACATGGTCATATGCTTTCATTATGTCAACTTTCATGGCACACCTAGGGGAAGGAGAGGACTTGTGATACCCTCTCATGAGTTCTTGGGTAAGGAAGATGTTATCTGCAATTCTCCTTCCTTTCACAAATCCTGATTGGACCGGATCTATGAGCAAAGGAAGAGCAGATTGCAATCTCTTTGCTAGAATCCGAGAGATGCATTTGTAAATGGTATTGCAGCATGAGATGGGCCTAAAGTCACCCACCCTGGAAGGGTTTGGAACCTTAGGAACAAGAGCTACAATAGTGGAATTAGCTTTAGTGAGCAGTTGTCCAGACCTGAAGAAGTTCTGGACAGCTGAGGTGACCTCTCTCCCAATAACAGACCATGCCTTCCTAAAAAACCCTCCATTATACCCATCAGGGCCAGGGGCTTTGGTGGGGTTAATTGACCAAATGGTCTCTTTGATCTCCAAGTCTGAGACAGGGGAGACCATATTAAGACTATGCTCAGGGCTGAGTTTATTTCTAATTAATTGACACACTCTAGTTGGACCCCGATGGGGTGTGAGATGGGACGTTCCAAAAAGAGTTGTGTAAAAGTTAACAAACTGTTCTTTGATTGCCATGAGATCGTGTGAGGTAGATCCATCATTTAATTCTAAGCTTGTTATTTTGCTCCTATTCCTCCTATTGGTCACAGCTTTAAAGAAATAGGACGTACATTGATCTCCAAGTTTCAACCATTGTATTCGAGACTTTTGTTTAGCTAAGCTTTCCTCAGCCCTAAGCAATGTGATGTATTGTTTGTGTACCGCTCTCTCTTGTTCTATAACAGCACTATTATTAGGATGAGAGCCTATAATTACCTGTATGTTTTCTAATGCTTGCTTAGTGGCACTCACCCTCTCAGAGATGCCACTAAACTCTTCCTTATTAAGCTGCTTCAAATCCTTTTGAAGTCGTTTAAGTTTCTCACACACACAGAACATGGGGTTCCCAAGTACAATTGTCCTCCAGCTCCTCTGGACAATTGCAAGGAATTGAGGGTGGTCAGCAAGGAAGTCAAAAAACCTGAAGGGTTTAATTGACCTTCTTGGATTGGGCTGGACGAACACCACACCTGGTGAATGATCTGAGATTCCAGGCACCAAAAATTGAGCCGATGATTGAGAATATGTTCTCATCCAAGGTTCATTCACTAATACCCTATCTATTTTGGAAGTCACAAAATGAGGAGGGACCTGCTTATTGGACCACGTAAATAAACACCCTGAAAACCTAAGGTCATCAAGCTCGGAGGAGAATAAACAGTGATTAATGTCATCCATGGAAGGATACCACTGTACATTCCCCCCCACTTTCTCCCTAGGATGCCTAATAGCATTAAAGTCACCAAGGACCACCCAGGGAGAAGAGGACTTAAACTGAGAAAGGCTAAGCCAAAGAGATCTACGGTCTGAGATAGAGTTAGCCCCATAGACCATTGTGACCAAAAATAATGCACTCCCATCTTTTGGATGGACCTGACAATGAATAAATTGATCTGCCTGACATAACACTGTAAGAGACAACATACCAGGGTCCCATCCAACAAAAATCCTTCCTAAAGCAGCTTGGGGGTAATTGTTCACAAAGTTCCAACCAGGACAGATGAATTGGGTGATTCTATCTGCCCAAGTTGCCCTTATTTTATGCTCAAGTAATCCAACAAGACTCAACTTATTGGTGTTCACAAAAGATCTTGCTTCTTTCTGTTTAATGGGGTCATTCAGACCACGGATGTTCCAAAAACCTAAATTGAAAGTTTGAAAAGACATTGGAAACTAAATCACAAAGTAACAAAAAGAGCATAGCTTGACAGAATTAAAGCTACCCTCATTCAAAAGGATACCAAAAGGATATCATTTATTCCGTCTTTTGGAGCTGCTACTCCACTTCTTGTTATTGTTTTTTCCACCGGACTTGTTGAGACCCTTGGAACTCTGAAAGGGAGCCTTTCCCTTTATTTCTTTAGACTTATCATCCGGAGGAATTGGTTTCACTTGCGGATCAAGTTGAGCAGGGAATACCTCCGGGTCTAGATCATTAGGAGGATTACTTGGACCGGACTCCACGCTACACTTGAGAGCCCCTGTATCCACCATCACCTCAAAAGGAATATCAGTATTGAAATTCAGCTCCTCCTCTTCTGAGTCACTCCCATCTATGTCCTCTTTTAAGACCTTAGGCATTGACGTATCCACCACAGCCACCACAGGTATTGTAACTGTCTCCAGTGCTACTGAACCCCCTACATTGATAGAGACTCCTTTACTAACAGCATGCCAATCCTCCTTCGGAACTTCATGACCCTGTGCTTGCTTATTAAGGATGGACTTTGAACATTTAGCGGTTGCATGTCCAAACACCCCACATTCTAAGCAAACAGGAGGCATTAGTTGGTATTCCACCCTAACTGATACACTCTCCCCATCCACAGTGACCTGTATGTCATCTGGTAGTACATCAGCAGCCTCAATTTCCACACACACCCTAGCATATGCAAGCCTAGTCCTCTTTTCTGTAGCTCGATCAACATATTTGGGCTGTCCTATTGCACTAGCCACCCTGCTTAATCCCACTTCTGTCCAACACTCTAGGGGCAAGTTATGAAGCTTAACCCAAGACGGGATAGAGGACGGTGAAATCTTAGTTGGATTCATCATTCTTCTCCATTTCTGCAAAACAAGGAATTTTTGGGAGAAGAACCAAGGCCCCCCTTCTAGGACTGCAAGTTGGCAAGCTTCATCTTTAAATTCAAAATATAAGAATCCTGCATTATCTGACTTAACTGACAGCAGGCCGTAGTTAGTGTTTTTTCCCCACTGTTTATGAGCAGTTGAATTTGCTAGTCGAAAATCCATCCTACCATCTAGGAAATGACCAACCAAACAATGTGACCAACAATTCTCATCCAAGTGAGTAACATCAAGTTCAACTACAGCATTTTTCCCCCTCTTTAATTCTGGATAGAAATCTAACTTCATATTACTTGAGGGCCCTTGAGACCTAAATAGGGAGGCCCAATTCTTATTAGTTTGAGATGTACGATTCATGGCTTTAGGCTGATCAGGATTAGTACTCGTTGATGCATGAGACACTGGGTTTGGTACACCACCCAGCTTATTTCTAGTATCTTTGACAGGAAACAATATTTTGGGATTTGGGTTAGTTTTCCGAACCTGTGCAGGTGTACGCTCGAACTGGTACGTGTTTCCATGCAGATGCGTTACCCTAGCTCTTGCTTCTGCTTCCTTTTCCAGTTTCTCCTCAAAAGTGTTGATTTGAGCACTAGAGCTGTTCACCCCAGGCCCCTTCGGAGGCAGGACTGATCCCATGGCAGCTTCAGCTTCAACCCTCAAACCTTCCTCCAAAAACACCTGTTGTAGCTTCCTAGCCGAACCTGGGCTTTTACTCGATTTAGGGCTGTGATCCCCAAATCCATGAGGAGAAGCTTGCGGCCCGGATCTTGAGACCGTGGGTCCATCATCAACCTCGCCTGAGGTACCATCAATCGACTTCTTGAGGGTAGGGTTACCTGGTTCGAGGCCCAGATGAAGTGTATCGCCTGAGTGGAGCCTCTGACGATCTTCTTTCCAAGATTGTTGAATGGTCTGTAGTTTAGCTGTCACAACATCAAGAACGAAAGGATCCTCCGAATTGTTGAGCTCATCCTCCAGGTGACCCACAATTTCGAGCATCCGAGCTTCGGATTCCATCTGCTTCCGTTCGTTCTGAAAGGCCTGTTGGAGTTTACGAGCAGGGCTCGTCTTGATGTGTTTTGGACTGTGAGTTCCAAATTTAACTTGGGGATCTGATGTTTCAGTCGATTTGGGTGGGAGTGGGGTTTGCTCGGTGAGGACTGCGGCTTCACCATGTTGTATTGAGTTCTTCTGCCTGCGGCGGAGCTCGTTTGAATCCTGGGCCTTGATGCCCAGCCCTTCGGAGAAGGAGGATGAGCCGTCTGCCATGGTGGGCAGGCTAACACAGGAGTTTGATGACTTCAACGGAGATCGCCCTGCCTTGTCAGAATCGCCCTTGTCGCTTTTGATCGCTTTAGGGCTACCCGCCCCAAACCCAGTTGGAGATGGAGCAGGATTAGCCTTAATGGGGGAGGATCCAAGGTTGGGCTCACCTGAGTTGATCACCCGAGATGTTACCAGAACCGACGAAGGCGGATGAGACAGTTGATCTGAGACATGCTGCTTTCGCCGGGGCTCACTGGAGACGAGAGTCTTGGAACCCAACCCATCTGACATGGGAACTGTTCCGTCGGCCATGATGAATCAGACGGAGGAGATCGCCCAACAAATCGCCCACCAAATCGCCATTCTGACCTTAATTTGGTACGAGCCTCTTGATGCCTTGTTCCTCTGTAGTAGCCGTTCAGCTTGCTTTGTAGCCGTCTTACTCGGTGGCTTCTTCTCAGTGTTGGTTATCTTGTGGTCATCTTTGACCTCGACTATTTACTTTACTTACCTTATTTCCTAGCCTGGCGGGTTGTGCCAGTTGGTAGCTCTATTTCATTTAGTCTTATTTACTTTACTTACCGTTCACATGGCTTCTTCATGTATTTACTTTATCTTACTCTCCATGCGGGTTGTGCATGGTTTACCGCACTTTTGTCAATCTTGTTTCTTTTTTTTCTTTTTCTTTTCCTCCTGGGGTATGCCCCTTGTAGGCTGTACATTCGGTTAACCTCTTTTAATTTCAAGCTAAATTACCCAAAAAAAAAAAAGAAGATAAATAGCTAATGTCGAAGATTCCAATGCATAATAAGCTGACCAAGATTCCAATGCTCCAACCTAGCACAGAAGTATCAAGTATAGCACCCACTTCTAAGGAACAGTTAATGCAGAGGACCGGGCTCTGAGAGAGGGTCGAACCGGAGATGACGACATCCGACAAGGCTACCTCCCCAAGTACCTTGCACACCACGCCCATTCCATCCGATCTAAAACTCTCTCGACCTAGTACACAAGGCTCACTATAACCTAAAAGTGGGACAGCACAAGGGCCTCAAATCCAGCCGCCTTTAACAGTGCATTATCACCGAATCATCTGGCAAGACACAAAAAGAGGACACAAAATACTGCAGGAGGACCAAAGCTGCCTCATTCAATCAGTGATCAACCTCCAATCTATTCAAAGACAGCCCCAGAGGCTACCTCTTTCAATCAGAGAACAACCACCAACCTAATCAACAACAGCCTCGAAAACTACCCCTTTCGATCAGAACCCAACCACCGACCTAATCAGTGACAGTCGCAAAAGCTACCCCTTTCAATCAGAGCAAGACCCAATCTAATCAATGATAGCCCCGTCACATCCATACTACACACAACAACCGGCTAGAGAAGCATAGTATCTAGGAATTTTAAGAAGCTCAACAAAGAGCTAAAATCCAAATGATTAACCCGACCTCAGTCCAACAGATGACTGCCCATCGAGGTTCTCAATCTGAATCTAAAAGTCATGCAGATAACATCTACAGATACAAGTAATTTTGCAGCCAATTAAGACTGCCCAGGTTAACAGAATGGATCTACAAGTCTGAGGAAGGATACCTGCAGATAAGAGGACCAACGACACTACCCTGACCGGTGGTTCCTAATGCTGTGAATAGGACCCAAGAGCTAGGAGCTCTGGGTCTTCTCCGTGAATATGAGATGAATCTCATGATCGGGTAGGCCTGTCGTCGCTACTGAGCACGACTCCACGGCCGAATACGCGATGAGAAGCCATTTCGAAGCTCGTCACCTACCGCTCCTACCCAACCTGTTGGGCGTCGGGCTCGGATAGATCTGGATTGCAAGATGGTGGTGGCCGATTCACCATGGATGTATTAGGTGAAAACCTGCTGAATTGAATTGGAAAAGCCCATCCTCGATAGAGGGCTGTCGTGGTGCCCCAAAATTGGGCAATTGAGATACGGCACCAACTGCCGCTGGACTGGTCCGGCGAGATGTCGCTCCACCACCTCATCCACGGCTGTGGTCTCTTACAATCAGCTACTCAAGGCTTCGACCATAGCTGGCCGTGAACAATTTTTGAGCACAAAGCTCCAGTCTGAAGTGAAACGGAAAAGCTATCCTCTAGATCTGGTAATTAGCTCCCACGCTAAACCCGAAGTCCATACACGGTATCAAATCCCATGGAATGGGCGTGGTGTGCAGGGTTGGGCCCTCTGTCGGATGCCATCATCTCCGGTTCGAGCCTCTTGGTGCCTAGTTCCTCTGTTGTTGCTGTTCAACCCCCCGATGCCGAGGTGCTTTGTAGCTGCTATTTTTTCAGTAAAGGTTATCATTTGGTCATTTCCGATCGAGACTTTTATTTTATTTCCTAGCTTGGCGGGTTGTGTCAGGCAGTAGTTCGCTTTCATGTTTTTTTTTTTGGGTAATTTAGCTTGAAATTAAAAATGGTTAAGCGAATGTACAGCCTACAAGGGGCATACCCCAGGAGGAAAAGAAAAGGGAAAACAACAAGAATGAAAAAAGTACGGTAACCATGCACAACCCGCATGGAGAGTAAAATAAGTGACATAGGCAATACAAATGGATCTGAGTAGAGCCATGTAGTAAATGAAATGAAGTGAGGCGAAGTGTAAATACTTCCTGGCACAACCCGCCAGGCTAGGAATTAATGTAAGTAAAGTAGATAGTCTTGGTCAACGATGACCACATGATAACCTGCGCTGAGGAGAGATCCTCCTCCTCCAAGGCTGGGATAAGAAATCCAAGAACCGAGAAGCCCCTCACCCCGAAGCTAGCATAAAACCCACTCAAAAGAAGTCAACTACTACAGAGGGACACGGACCGAGAGGTTCGAACTGGAGATGTCGGCATCCGACAAGGCTACCCTGCTAAGCACCCTGCACACCACGCCCATTCCAACCAGACTACTACATCCTCGCCCAAATCCCCTAGGCTCGCTAACTGCTCTTAGCGGAACAGGAAGAGGGACCACCAAAAGTAGCCCCCCAAACCACAAGTGGACCAAGCTGCTCTTTTCGATCAGTGCAACCACTAAATCTAATCAGAAACAGACTGCAAAACTACCCCTTCGATCAGCAAGAATCCACCAATCTAGTCAATGATAGCTCCGGTAACTACCTCTTTCGATCAGACTCATCCATAATCTGATCATCGGCGCCCACAGCTGCTGCTACTGCGAGATAGCCCCTTAACTAGGATAATCCAATCTAATCGATAGCAGCCACGACCACAAGAATACTACGCAACTCCTCAGGGCTAAAAGCACTGGCTCAAGGGATACAGAGGGCTCTACGAAGAGCCCGCCCCCGATTTCAGTCCAACAGATGACTTCCTATCGGGGGTTACAAAATCTAACAGTAAACTGGCTCTTAAGTCCAGCAACAATATGACAATAAATAGATAAGTGCAAAGAGTATGGCTGCATTGCATAATGGGAAAGTAAGGGATACTACCCCCACTGCCCGAGCCACTAGCCCGCTTGCCTGCCCGGGCTGGCCTGCCATCGGGCGGGCTGATGCCTGCCGCTGCTGCTGCCTGCAGCCTGCTGCTACTGCCTGCCGCAGCTGCTGCCTGCTGCCGCCTGCTGGACGAGAGTAAGACTCGAAACGCCCGGGCAGAAGCTGCTGCCTAGCCTCTGCCCGAGCAGAACAGTCACGGACAGCACTGCTGCTACCCCCTCCGCCCGAGCCACACAGGATGGCCTGCCCAGGCTGGCTTGCTTGGCTGTTCTGTGGCTGGGTTGTTTGTTGGCCGGGCTGGGCTGACGCCTTCTGCTGCTGCTGCCCGGGCTGGCTGGGATTGCCCGAGCTAGCTGGGTGGCCTGGCTTGGCTCACTCCGGTCGGAGTTCACCGCCAAGCAATAAAGTCACGGCTGTGATGGAGGCCACGGAGGCTGGAGGCCACGGCGGTGATGGAGGCCACGGTGGCTGGAGGCCACGGCGGTTGTTCGTGGTGGGAAGAGGAACCCACAGTGGAGTGACCACTGCCGGCGGCCTGTTGAACGGCCGGATCTGAACGGGCCAGATCTGGACAGCGCCGCCCCCAATGGCGATTGCTGTACTGGCCAGGCCTGAGACGGCCGGCCGTGGGTGGAACGGCCTTCGAAGGCCAGTTGTGGACTGCTTCGGCCAGCTGTGGTAGTCGGATGAAGGCCGGCTTCGTGGTGTTGCCGGGTTGAGGTTGATTCAGATCTGCTCAAAGTAGATCTGAGATAGAACCCACCGGTTCACGGCGGGGTTGAGGTAGGACGAAGCCATGGCGATGAGCTTCAGACCGGAGTGGGAGGGCGGTGGAGGAGAGCCCCTGTCGTGCGAGGGGCTCCCTTGCCCGACATGGCTGCTGCTGCTGCCAACGTAGTGGGAGACCGGCGTGGTGGCCAGGCGTACACCCTTAGCCCGTAGCTGCTGCTTCTGATGGCCAGTGGCCTTGGCTGCTGCTGTTGGTGGCCGGCCGGAGGCCTGGCTGCTATGGCTGGGGGCTGCCTGGCCGAAGGGTTGCTTTCTCTCTCTAAGCTAGAGAGAGAAGCTCCCCTTCAGAAGAGAGAAATGTTCGCTTTCATGTTATTTATACTCGTATCACTACATATCATACCCCGTTGTACTATCCTTCCGCTTAGATAGATAGTGCAACCGGGGTATGATCTCAACACATGGCAATTCTATTATCTTATTTACTTTACCACACTCTCCATGCGGGTTGTGCATGGGTTATCGCACTTTTTTCAATCTTGTTTTTTTCCTTTTCTTTTCCTCCTGGGGTATGCCCCTTGTAGGCTGTACATTCGGTTAACCTTTTTTAATTTCAAGCTAATTTACCCAAAAAAAAAAAAGAACGAGCAAAAAGGGGGTACCTCAACTCGATTATCCACTTCGTGAGCAGTCTGGGTTGAGATTACCTTTGATTTTGGAGTGAATGGAGTTGATTGTTAAGACCCAAATCGGGGTCAGATGATTCTCCAATCGCCAGACTTCTACACGGCTTCGGTGTATTGGTTTGAGCGAATCAGAGCGTGATAGATGCAACGAAGATGTGATGTTGGAATCACTAGATGACCTTCTTGATGGCCAATCTGAGCTTGGATTACCTCAGATGTGGTGTGTGCCGAAAGATTGACAGGGGGAGTGCATTCTCTAGAGAGAGAAGCTCTCAACCCCTTTCCCCTAGCAAGCTTTTTCTGTCTCCTTGTTGTGCAACTTGTTGTGGAGCTCCATTAAATCCCATGATTCTTTGATTCACTAGCCTGGTTCTTTAGCATAGTGTGGTGTGGCTGGGGCTGGGGCTATCATCGACTAGATTGGTGGTCATTCACTGATCGAAAGGGGTAGCTTCGCGAGCTGTCTTTGATTAGATTGGTGGTCGTGCACAGATCGAAAGGGGTAGCTTCGCGGGTTGTCATTGATTAGATTGGAGGTAGTGCTCTGATTGAAAGGGTTAGCTTGGTTTCACCTGCAGTTCGAGTGGCCACAGTTCGATGGTAATGCTCTGATAATGGGACTTGATCTGCCCCTCTTTTAGATTATAGTGAGCCTAGGGGATTAGGTCGAGGGTGTAGTAGTCTGGATGGAATGGGTTGGTGTGCAGGGTACTTGGGAGGGTAACCCTGTCAGATGCCGACATCTCCAGCTCGAGCCTCTTCTCGGTGCCTTGTCCCTCTGTAGTAGCTGTTCTTTTAGAAGTGGGTATTATGCTTGTTTCTCTAGGCTTGGTTGGAGTGTTAGTATCTTTTTTTTGGGTAACTTAGCTTGAAATTAAAAAAGGTTAAGCGAATATACAGCCTACAAGGGGCATACCCCAGGAGGAAAAGAAAAGGAAAAAACAAGAATGACAAAAGTGCGGTAAACCATGCACAACCCGCATGGAGAGTAAGATGAAGTAAATACGTAACCATGCACAACCCGCATGGGGAGGAATATAAAGTGAATACATAACAAAATGCCATATGTACTGAGATATGTAAAAGTGAACTACTACTACCTGGCACAACCCGCCAGACTAGGAAATAAGGTAAATAAGGTAGATAGTCATGGCCAACGATGACCACATGATAACCAACGCTGAGGAGAGCAGCTACGAAGTAAGACGACTTCTAGGCAATCTGAACGGCTACTACAGAGGAACAAGGTATCGAGAGGTTCGAACCAGAGATGACGGCATCCGACAAGGCCCCACTGCAAGAGCCCAGCTCACCACGCCCAATCCTTCCGGCCTAACCCTCCCTCATCCTAACCTAAGGCTCGCCAAAACTACCCACTGAACCAACTACCCAATAGCCTCCTCCTCCAAAGCTGGGATAAGAGAACCAAGAACCTAGACTTCCAAACCCAAGGCTAGCGAAATACCCACTCAACAGAGATCAGCTACTACAGAGGGACACAGACCGAGAGAGGCACGACCTGGAAATGTCGGACAAGGCTACCCTGCTAAGAACCCTGCACACCACGACTACTCCCCCCTCAACCTAATCCCCTAGGCTCACCAACGACTATAAGCGGAACAGAAAGAGGAACCACCAGAAGTGGCCACTCAAACCTCAAGCGGACCAATCTAATCAGAACAGACGGCGAAGCTACCCCTTTCGATCAGTGAACAACCACCAATCTAATCAATGACAGCTCTGACAGCTACCTCGCTCAACCAGAATCCATCCACCAATCTAATCAGTGGCACCCACAGCTGCTGCTACTGCGAACTACCCTTTTCAATCAGAACAGATTCTAATCTAATCAACGATAGCCACCAATCTAATCAGAAACAGACTGCGAAGCTATCCCTTTCGACCAGTGAACGACCACCAATCTAATCAATGACAGCTCCGGTAGCTACCTCGCTCAATCAGAAACCATCCACCAATCAAATCAGTGGCACCCACAGCTGTTGCTACTGCGAACTACCCTTTTCAATCAGAACAGAATCTAATCTAATCAACGATAGCCACGACCACCAGAATACTACACACAACCTCAGGGCTAAAAGCACAGGATCTAGGGATATAAAAAAGGCTTGACCAAGAGCCCGACCCCCGATTTCAGTCCAACAGATGACCGCCTATCGGGGATCACAGAGACTAACAGTAAACTGGCCCATAAGTCCAGTAGCAAGTTGACAATAGATACAAGTAATTTATCATCCAATTAAGACTGCCCAAAATCAACCGCTTAACTGACCTGTACCGCCGGTAAAAAAGTACAGATCCAGCGATGAATACGTACTGTTGTGGTGGTCCGGCGCCTGCACCGGCCGACCACACGGCCGGGAATTTGACGCCGGTGATTCCTTTGCTGTGAATAAGACCCACGAGCTTTGAACAGCCCAGCCCGGTGATTTTCCAAACGCCATAGCTGGTCTTTCTCAGAACCAGACCTGGGATGGGTCTGTGGGAGCAAAAGCTGCTCGATGTACACCCAAACCCCGAAGTTAGGAAAACCCACCTCAAGGTTTCGGTAGATAGAGAAGAAAATAGGAGAACTTGGTCGGTAAAACCCAACGCCGAAGGTTACCCATCACCAGATCCGACGAAGCTGCCCTCCGCCATGTAGCTTCAAGCCTGGAGCAGTGGAGCCGATGATGGCGTTGTAGTGAAATGGACCCACGAGCCAGAAGCTCCGAGTCATCTCCATGGTTTGAGATCGATTCCAGCAACTCTGGATCATCTCTATGCAGTTGAATAATCCTCCATTAACGGCAGCCTTGAGCTTTGAACGCCGGTGAAGGGAACCCAGCTTCGTGGGCGGTGGAGGCTCCCTTGCCCGGTTGCCGTCCGCCTGTGATGGCCGGACCAGAGATGGCCGGCTGCAGCTGCCTCCGGAATGGGTTTGGCCGCTGCTTGTTGTTACTAGGATCTCAAACCGAGATTGGGTTTTGTTTATGGGTACCGAAACCCAGGTGTCTCTCCGACTCAGTGTTGATGCTCGGAAATCAGATGTTGGAGAGATGGTGTTGGACCGATTCTCCTTGGAAGAGGTGAAGATCGGCAGATGAAAAGTGGGTTTGGGACCCCTTTCTCTGATGAACTTCTATTTTGAAGAAAATCAGTCCACTTGGCTGCACTGATACCAATCCACGGTTGTTGATGATTCCTATGGATGGATAAATGGCCAGACCGGAGGACTGGGTTTGATGCCGGCCCGTGACCGGATAAATGGCCGGACCAGAGGTGGCCGGCAATAGTAATGGGCGGTGGAGGAGAGTTTCTCTAGAGAGAGAAACTCCCTTGCCCCTTGAATCTTTGTATAGTGTTAGTATCTTGGTTTGCATATCCCATCTATGGGTCGGTGGTGATTGGTAGTTGGCTACGAGTGGGTTGTTTTTTGTTGAGCCTTGGGAATTTGGTTGAGGGAGTAGTAGTCCGGGCAGAATGGGCGTGATGTGCAGGGTTGGACCCCTTGTCGGATGTCGACATCATCGGATCGAGCCTCTTTTTGGTGCCTTGTTCCTCTATTGTAGTTGTTCAACCTTACCTCGATGTCGTTGCTTTGTACTACTTCTCCTCAGTGATGGTTCTTTAACTGGTCATTTTCCGACCGTGACTATTTACATTATATCCTAGCCTGGCGGGATGTGTTAGGCAGTAGATAGCTATCATTATCTATTATTCCTTGCATTAAATTGCACATTTTGTATCATCCTGTATCCTACCCCTGTTACTCTATCTTTCTTCACAAACCGACAGTGCAACGGGGGTAGGATACCAAACCACATTGCATGTTGTTATGTTACATTACTCTACTCTATTCTCCATGCGGATTTTGCATGGGTTATCACAATTTTTTCACTCTTCTTTTTCTTTCTTTTTTTTCCTCCTGGGGTATGCCCCTTGTAGGCTGTATATTTGGTTAACCTTTTTTAATTTGAAGCTAAATTACCCCCAAAAAAAAGGGTGACAAAAAAAATTCTAAGGAGACCTGAAAGAAAGATGATCACTATTGATCATCACAAAAAAAAAAAAAAAAGAGAGAGAGGGGGTGCCTAGAAAGGCAACTAAAACTTAATCTGAAACTTGCTTTGGAGTCGCCTCTGGAGGGTTTGCTGAAGGGCCAGCGCCTTTAGCTTTGTTATCTAAGTCTTCTGGCTCTTCGAAGAACTCAGCGATATCAAAAGGAGACAAGTCAAAGGATAGGGGTCTCCCTTGAAAACAAGAGAAAAGGGTGAACCTCATATATGGGTTCATTCTTAACCTTATACAGGAGTTGGCTTATAATAGCCATAGCTTGCATAACATGCGTTGGAGTAAGGTCTCCAAAATTCTCAGTTTTTTTTTGGTTAAACCAGCTTGAAATAAAAAGGAGACTAACCGAATATACAGCCTACAAGGGCATACCCCAGGAGGAAAAGAAAAGAAAAAAGAAAGAAAATTGGCAACGCCAAATGGCTACATGGATGAAATGAAAAGCGCTGTTTCCAATCCATCTAGAAGAGGGAAGGAAAACAGCGCCAAAAGGACCTAAACATTCAAGTGCAGCAAACACTACCATACTGATTGATGATAACAGGTCGAGAACGACTGAAAGTAATATGTCACTAGCCTATACAAACGAAATAACACATGAATAAGCCGTAGGACTTGACACCTGGAACTTGACTGCATATCAAAAGGACACAAGAGCCGCAAAACATCATGTACTGAGCAGCAGCTCGGGTGGGACAATAGCAGCAGCAGTAGCAGCATTGATTTTACATCAGTTTGCTCCAAGCATTGGATTGGCACTCATCAGTTTGCTCCAAGCAGCAGTAGTAACATCTCAGCAATGCTCCAAGCAGCATTGAATTGGAGAATAACCTGGGCAGCAACAACACAGCTGCAGAGTACAGCACAGCAGTTAGCAGCATGATGTCTCTCCACATTGTGATTTGTGCAGTAGCAGCAGCCATTTGTGTACAGCGGTGCAGCAGCATAACAAGGCCAACTTGGCAGCAGTGCAGCAGCAGAAGAAAGAGAAATGGATTGGGCCTGCACTCCATAACAGTGCAGGAGCAGTGCAGCAGCAAAACCAGGAAGCAGCCACAAAACAAAGGTGGCCACAGCTAGGGACATGCCCCCTAGCGAAAGCAATATACACTCCAAGGACAACCCCCCAAGGATAGGTAAAATCAAAGCTAAAAACAGAAAACAGCTAACCGCTAGTACAGACAAGCTGTTATGGTGCAGCTAACAGCACAGCAGCTAACAGCTAGGAACATCAATATTAAGCAGCAGACAAGCTGCACTGTGCAGCAGAAACTGTATCTCAACACATTGCAAACACTTGCTGGACTATACAATGTGTATATGTGCAACAACAATAGAGAAACAGAAGTGAAATGTATTAGTTTAACAGACCAGTCAATCATGACAGACAGCAGTCAATTAGTTTCAGAAAAACTTTGAAGTGGAATTTGAATTTTGAACCAGAACTATGAACTGAACACATTTGAACTGGACATTAATGACCATAGCAGCAGCCAACTATTCTGGAACTGGATTGGTGCATGACCATAGCAGCAGCTGGAAGCAGCTATGGCCGAAATGCAGAAACAGCAGGAGCAGCATAAATGATCACACTACTCCACCCTTGTAATCTCACAACTCCCACTCTCTAAACAATGCCAAGAACAGGGAATCCTTATACTCCCTCAACTAAACCTCACAAAATGCCCCCGCTAAATATTACCTCCTCTCACAAGGACGGATGGGGCTAAAGCACTCAGCTTACAAGGATTGCACTCAATATAGTAAGAACGCTCAATGCAATGGAATACCAGGATACCCAAAAGAAATAAGGTAACTACCTGAGTACTTAGCAGTAATAGAAGGCCAAGCACTGCTGAGAGAGGATTGAAGTCAGCCTTCCTGAGTACCCTTGAGCATAAGTTGCTGACCCTTTCGAAAAGTAGTTCAAGCTTGATGGAGCCTGACCCTGTAGAAGTATTAGCAGCTAAAACAGTCAACTGATCACTTAGAAACAGCATCTAGCAAAATAATTTAACTCACAATATTGTTCCACTCATTTACAATCAACTCTGCTTGGGAATGAGGAAAGTTAGAGAGTGATAAAAGCCTTGCTCTCACCATATTGCAAATTTTTTGAACAATTATCCCCCAAGCACATGATTGATTCTGGAATTTCCTCAAGTTCCTTTCAATCCAAATATGGTAAACAGTTACTGTAAATCCCAATCTAGTAATTACACTTTTGAGAGTTTTGCCCTTAAAACTTGATAACAGAGTTACCCAGTCTGCCCAAGGTCTAGCAGGCCATGTAACATGGAGTTTGGCCTGAATGGTATCCCACACCTGATTAGCAAAAGGGCTATTAAAAAAGAGATGGTCGTGGCTTTCACTCCCTTGGCACAAACCACAATGTGGAGAGACATTCAGGCCAAATGACATGAGTCTATCAGCAGTGGCTAGCCTATTCTGAATGGCAAGCCATGTGACAAAACTGCATTTTGGTACGTGTGCAGAGAACCACACTACCTTATGCCACAAGGCCTTAGGAAAGGGAGTTCTCAATTTGTCCCATAGGGAGGAGATTGTGAACTGCCCATTGGAAGTAATAGTCCACCTTGTTTGATCTGCCTCATTCAACCTGGACTGAACCAGAGGTGGCATAGTGTTTCTGACCTCATTTAGTTCAAATGTTTGGGTAATGGGGAACACCCAATTTGAACCATCTATAATGTGAGATACAAGGGCATCACGCGAGATGCCAGAGTCATACACAATCCTGGGACCAAATCGATCCATTAAAGGACCGAGAGGATGCCAATTATCATTCCACAGGGATGTTGAATTCCCATTACCTAGTATACAAAGGACATGTGGTTTAACCAAGGGCCTGAGATTCAAAAGCTTTCTCCACCCCCACGTACAATCACCAGGTATTTTAAGATGCCAGAAACTCGTACCTTTTATTAAGTACGATTTGACCCATTGACACCACATGGATTGTTCACCCCCAGAGATTAGAAACCAAATATGTTTTGCAATGGCAGCCTTGTTCCAAATTTGCAAAGACTTGAAACCAAGACCCCCCTCCTCTTTAGGGGAGCACAGATGCTCCCAAGAGACTTTAGCCCCCGTTTTCTGTCCGGGCAGCAAGCAGTAAGCCAAGGCCCGGGCAGGCAGCCCAATCAGCAGCCCAGGCCGGTATACCTGGGTCAATTCGTTATCATTATTTGCTCAATATGAGCTTTGAATTTGGCTATCTACATTTACCTTGTTGCTGGACTAGTGGGCCAGTTTACTGTTAGTTTTGCTACCCCCGATAGGCGGTCATCTGTTGGACTGAAATCGGGGGCCGGGCTCTTCGTCGAGCCCTCTATTTCCCTTGAGCCAGCACTTTTAGCTCTGAGGAATTGCGTAGTATTCTTGTGGCGTGGCTATTATTGAATAGATTGGATTCTCCTAGTTAAGGGGCAGTCTTGCAGTAGCAGCAGCTGTGGGTGCCGATGATTAGATTATGGATGAGTCTGATTGAGCAAGGTAGTTGCCGGAGCTGTCTTTGACTAGATTGGTGGATTCTCACTGATTGAAAGGGGTAGCTTCGTAGTCTGTTTCAGATTAGGTTTAGTGGTTTGCACTGATCGAAATGAACAGCTTGGTCCACTTGTGGTTTGGGGGGCTACTTTTGGTGGTCCCTCTTCCTGTTCCGCTTATAGTCGTTAGCGAGCCTAGGGGATTTGGGTGAGGTTGTAGTAGTCTGGATGGAATGGGCGTGGTGTGCAGGGTGCTTAGCAGGGTAGCCTTGTCAGATGCCGTCATCTCCAGTTCGAACCTCTCTCGGTCCGAGTCCCTCTGTAGTAGTTGACTTCTTTTGAGTGGGTATTATGCTAGCTTCGGGGTGATGGGCTTCTCGGTTCTTGGTCTTCTTATCCCAGCCTTGGAGGAGAAGGATCTCTCCTCAGCGCTGGTTATCATGAGGTCACCGTTGACCATGACTATCTACCGTATTTACTTTATTTCCTAGCCTGGCGGGTTGTGCCAGGTAGTAGTTCAATCTCACATTGCATTTTGTTATGTATTTACTCTATCTCACTCTCCATGCGGGTTGTGCATGGTTTACCGCACTTTTTTCACTTTTATTTGTTTTCCTTTTCTTTTCCTCCTGGGGTATGCCCCTTGTAGGCTGTACATTCGCTTAACCTTTTTTTAATTTCAAGCTAATTTACCCAAAAAAAAAAGAAAAAAAAAAGACCCCCCTCCTCTTTAAGGGAGCACAGATGCTCCCAAGAGACTTTAGCCCCCGTTTTCTTTAAATCAGGGCCAGACCAAAGAAAAGCCCTAAGTATTGACTCAATTTCCTTGATTACCTTTTTGGGAAGGATAAACAAGGAAGACCAATAAGTTTGAATGGAGAAGAGCACATTCTTAATAAGCTGAACCCTACCAGCATAGGTGAGGTCCCTATTGGTCCACGTCTTAGTCCTAGCAATCATGCTCTCCAGTAAACGTTGACAATCCGAAGCCTTAAGCTTAGTGGAGAGGAGGGGAACACCTAAATATCTTACAGGAAGGGTGCCCCTCCTGGAAACCTAGAACGTCCATAATGGCAATTCTAGTGGTATTGTTGACCCCAGAGAAATATATGCTACTTTTCTCGGGGCTAGGAGAGAGGCCAGACAAAGCTCGGAACTCAGTGAGAGCCTCCTGAATAAGGGTGATGGAAGACAGTTCACCCTTACAAAAAATGATAAGGTCGTCCGCAAAACAAAGGTTGATAATCTTAGTCTTCCCACATCTCCAATGGAAATGAAAATCAGGCAACATGGATTTCTCTCTAAGTAGACAGGTGAGAACCTCCATAACAATGACAAAGAGGTACGATGACAAAAACTAGTACTTCTGCAGTTGGAGAACAACGGGGGAGCTTCTCTCTCTAGCCTAGAGAGAGAAAGCTCCCTCTGACCCAAATCAGCCGGCACTTCCACGGCAGTGGCAGCAGCCACCGCCAAACAAGGCCCAGCCACCGGGCAGCAGCCATCTCCCGGGCAAGGGATACTCTCTTCTTAGAGAGGCTCTCCTCCACCGCCCTCAACAACCGGCGACCACCGCTATCCTCCACCACCCTCCGCTCCGGACAGATCTGGTGCGGTCTCACCACCTGCCTGGCCTTCGTCTGGATAGGTCAAACTTCACTATGGGCCGGAGCTCCACAGCCGTGGGCTTCGCCTCCAACCATATCCCCGCCGTGAACCGGCGGGTACCATTTGGGATCTGTTCCGGCGACCTTCGGTTGCTGTTCAGTCCGTGAACCGGCGAGTTCCACATCGCCGTCGAGCTCAACCGAGGAGCTCAACTACCACATAGAAGACCCAGAGCAGATCTGCTTCTTCGTTCACGCTCAGATCCATCTACAGCAACGGCGACGGCGACGGCGACCTTGGGTTGCTGTTCAGTCCGGCGACGGCTACCTTGGGTTGCTGTTCAGTCCGGTTGCTGTTAGCTAGCGGTCTGAACCACAGCCACCAGCTGCCGGTCCTTGTGGGCCTCGACAGCCGTGGGCCAGTTTGGGCCAGGCCATGCCGGCAGTGGTCACTCCACTGTGGGTTCCTCTTCCCACCACGAACAACCGCCGTGGCCTCCAGCCACCGTGGCCTCCATCACCGCCGTGGCCTCCAGCCGCCGTGGCCTCCATGACAGCCGTGGCTTTTTTCAGCCCGGGCAAAACAGCCAGCCCGGGCAAACAGCAACCACCACGGCAGTCAGCAGGGATTTTTGGCCCTACGAGCCTCATCAGCCCGGCCAAGGAGCCGGTCCTACAGCCTAGCAGCCCCGCTAGGCCAGCCCAGCAGCTTGGGCATTTTTTTTTTTGCTCGGGTAGTCATGCAGTTTATAGCTTATTGCTCTATTTTCTGCTACTGTATTGAATGCTAAGTGTAGTAGCTGTTGTTTATTCTGATGTAGTATGTCAGACCATGGTCTTGATAGTTTTCTGCTACTGCACACAACCAATGTATGTATTGCGAGGACTTCGAGGGCCTCTGATTGTACGCCGTGTCCAGATTCCCCGTTGAACTTTCTATTCCTTGGGATAGTTTGTTCGGTGGGGGCAAGGACACGGGCAACCCATGTAGCCACTTGGCGCCTTTATAATTTTCATTTCCTTTTGTTTTGTCTTACCTGGGGTATGCCCCTTGTAGGCTGTATATTCGGTTAACCCCTTTTATTTTCAAGCTAAACGCCCTAGGGCATTACCCAAAAAAAAGAGGTACGATGACAGAGGATCACCTTGTCGAAGACCTTTTTGCCCTATAATGTAACCAGTGGTCTCCCCATTTAAACTAAAGGTGTAGTTAGCAGTGGTAACACATGCTTGAAGCCATTTGATCATTGTAGGATGGAAATTCATAGAGAACAGAATATCCCAGAGAAATTCCCACCTTACATTATCATAGGCCTTCCTAATGTCCACTTTCATTGCACATCTTGGGGATGAGGATGATTTATGATATCCTCGCATTAGTTCCTGAGTGAGGAAGATGTTGTCAGCAATCCTTCTCCCTTTAACAAATCCCAATTGAACAGGATCAATTAAACCAGGGAGGGCATTCTGGAGTCTTTTGGCAAGTATTTTAGCAATGCATTTGTAAATGGTATTACAACATGAGATAGGTCTAAAATCCCCAACTTTGGACGGGTTAGGGACCTTTGGAACAAGAGCTACCATGGTAGAGTTGGCCTTCCTAAGTAGTTTACCAGATCTAAAGAAGGTCTTGACTGCTGCAGTGACCTCATGGCCAATGATCGGCCAAGCCTTTTTGAAAAAGCCAGCATTGTAACCATCCGGAGCAGGGGCTTTGTTGGGGTTGAGGGACCAAAATGTGTCCTTAATCTCTTGATCAGAGACCTCCACAAGCATTGCCAGCTTTTGAGTATCAGTTAGTCTCCTATTTACTAATTGCTGGATTCTGCTATGACCTCGATAAGCATCATGATGGGCAGAACCAAGCAAGTTAGAGTAAAAGTTGACAAAATTTGCCTTTATGTCCTCAATGTTATGTGTGAGGGTCCCATCCTATAAGACCAGACTGGTTATTTTATTTCTATTCCTTGCATTAGTCACAGACTTGAAGAAATAAGAGGTACACTGATCACCCAACTTCAGCCACTGAATCCGAGACTTTTGCTTAGCTAAACTTTCCTCAGCCCTAAGCATTATGAGGAGTTGTTTATAAACAACTCTTTCCTGGCTAATCAAGGAAGGATTAGGGTTATGAGAACTCAGAGCTTGCTGCAAGGTGTCAAGTTGTTGTCTGAAATCAACAACTCTAGCAGAGATATCACTAAAATCTCTAGTATTGATTTGTTTAAATTCACCTTGCAACAATTTGAGCTTCTCACAGACACAATACATTGGATTCCCAATAATCACCCTCCTCCAGACTCTCTGAACAACAGGCAAAAAATGAGGGTGATCTGCTAGGAAATTTTTTTGGGTAATGCCCTAGGGCGGTTAGCTTGAAATATAAAAGAGGTTAACCGAATGTACAGCTTACAAGGGGCATACCCAAGGTAAGACAAAGCAAAAAATATAAAGAGCGCCAAGTGGCTACATGGGTTGCCCGTGTTCTTGCCCCCGCCGAACAAACTATCCCAAGGAATAGAAAGTTCAACTGGGAACCTGGACACGGGCGTGGCAATAGCAGTAAATACCCGACACCAACCGTCGGTATAAGGTACAATTAGAGGCCCTCGAAGTCCTCGCAATACATACTATGGAAAACATAAAAGATAATGGCTAGTGCACAACCCGCACTGCCCGAGATGGCCTGACCACGACCTGGTCTGACTGGACAGATCTGGCCGGAGAGGTCCTTGACTGGCGGTGTGAAGGTGAGCCACACGGTGGCTGTTGAGTCCCGCGGTGGGGTCCCGGCGGCCGGCTGGGGGACCGACGGCTGTTGAGCACCTCGGTGAAGACCCTCAGCGGCGGCTAAGCCCCACGACGACTGCAGCGCCCTGGCTGTGATTGGCCAGTAATGGCCGTTGTACTTTCAGATCTGCCCGGTGCAGATCCCGATGAAGGTACCCGCCGGTTCACGGCGGGGTTAAGGTTGGATACCATGGCTACGGCTGTTGAGCCACGGCGACTGGACCAGTGTGAAGTTGGACCGGACCTGATAGAGGCCGGCTAGAGTGAAGTCGACCGAACCAGATCTGGCCGGAGCGGCGGCCCGAGGGCTGCCGGCTGTGGAGGGCGGTGGAGGAGAGACGGCCCGAGGGCTGCCGGCTGTGGAGGGCGGTGGAGGAGAGACTCTCTAGGGAGAGAGGATCCCTTGCCCGGATGACTTCCTTGTTGTTGCTGCTGCGGCTGGCCGGAGGAGGCAGCCGGCTGGATTGACCGGGCCAAGGGAGCTTTCTCTCTCTAGGCTAGAGAGAGAAGCTCCCAGCTGGCCTCTTTTCCTGTCCCATCATATAGGTCTGCTGCTCTCTGCTAGGAAATTAAAAAACTTAAAAGGTTTATTGGATCTCCTAGGACTTGGAAGAACATATGTAATGGCCGGAGAGTGATCCGAGATCCCAGGAGGAGGGAAATGAGCATAAGAACAATTATAGACCTTCATCCAATTCTCATTGACTAAAACTCGATCCAATTTTGAACTAACAAAATGTGAAGGGTAGTACGGGTCAGGGCTGTATCTCACCGACGACACGGCGGTGGGGCATTTCGACCACGGCGGTGGGTGCGATTACCAGATCCGGTCCATTACTCAGCAGTGGGTAACTAATTTTCATATTCACTCCGGCGCCGGAGGGCCGGTCATCATAGCCTTGGCCATCGGCCCGCCCAAGCTTCTCGGCAGTCGGAGTCAAGGCCAACCGCCTGACATCTCAAATCCTTGTTGGGAAAGGGGGTTTTCACTGTCCAAATGGCCGTCGATGGGTAGCTGGTTCGCCAGGCCAGTCAGTCCTGCCAGGCCAGCCCTGCAACCTAACACCAGGCAGGCAGCAAGCGGCAGCTGGAGCCCTGCATCCTATCAGATTCAATTGAGGTTTGTACTCGCCTTAATTGATGGTCATACCTCAGCAGAACAAACTGATTTTGCTCACGGGCTGGCTGGTTGCAGCCCGGCAATCAATACTTGCTGCTGGACATTAGGGCCAGTTTAATGTGATTTACTGTGTACCTCGACGGGCAGTCACCTGTTGGACTGAGATCGAGTGTTTGGGCTCTCTGTCGAGCCGCTTTATATTCCTAGATCCTTTGCTTCTTAGCCCGGTAGTTGTGCGTAGTATGGTTGGGTGTAGCTATCATTGATTAGATTAGAGTTTGTGTTGA
Source organism: Rhododendron griersonianum (assembly GCA_018127125.1). Classification (NCBI taxonomy): domain Eukaryota; kingdom Viridiplantae; phylum Streptophyta; class Magnoliopsida; order Ericales; family Ericaceae; genus Rhododendron; species Rhododendron griersonianum. The sequence goes on along the minus strand of CM030788.1, from coordinate 36,242,897 downwards.
TTGAAAGGGGTTGCCTTGCGGCTGCCACTGATTAGATTGGTGTGGACTGGTTGAGCGAGGTAGCAGCCGGGGCTGTCCATGATTAGATTGGTGGTCGTCCACTGATTGAAAGGGACATCTTTGCAGGTTGTTTTTTTGACTAGATTGGCGGTTTGGCGCTGATCGAAAGATGCAGCTTGGCCCTCCTACGGTTTGTGTGACCACTTCGTGTGGTTCATCTTTCTGTCCCGCTGTTAGTCGTTAGCGAGCCTAGGGGTTTAGGCTGAGGGAGTAGTAGTCTGGATGGATGAGCGTGGTGTGCAGGGTACTTGGCAGGGTAGCCCTGTCGGATGCAGACATCTCCGGTTCGAGCCTCTTCTCGGTTCCTAGTCCCTCTGTAGTAGCTGATCTCTTTGAGTGGGTACTTTGCATGCTCTCTGGGTCTGTTGGATGTAGTAGGTTCTTGGTTTGCTTATCTCAAGTTTGGAGGAGGTGGTAGTTGGTACTTGGTTGACATCAGGTGGTTCGGGCGTTGTAGCCGTTCAGCTTGCTTTGAAGCCGTGTTGCTTTGCTGCCATTCTCCTCAGTGTTGGTTATCATGTGGTCATCTCTGGCCGTGACGATGTACTTTACTTCCTACCCTGGCGGGTTGTGCCAGGTGGTAGTTCAATTTTAGTTCATATCATGTAATTTACGGTCGTACCACTTCATATCATACCCCGTAGTACTATCCTTCTACTTAAATAGATAGTACTACGGGGGTATGATTTCTACACTTCGACACTTTTGTTATTTTATTTACAATATCCTACTCTCCATGCGGGTTGTGCATGGTTAACGCATTTTTCTTAATCTTTTTGTTTTGTTTTCTTTTCCTCCTGGGGTATGCCCCTTGTAGGCTGTACATTCGGTTAACCTCTTTTAATTTCAAGCTGATTTACCCAAAAAAAAAAAAAAACAAAATGTGAAGGGTCCTGTTTGTTGGCCCAGGTGAGAAAGCAACCGGTGTACCGAAGATCATCGAGCCCCAACGTATACAAACAACTATTAAAGTCATCCATATAAGGAGGCCAAGAAGTAGTTCCCCCAGCCTTCTCCCTGGGGAACCTAATGATATTAAAGTCACCGAGCACTATCCAAGGGGAAGAGGTGCTCAGGCGATGAAGTCTAGCCCACAAAGCCTGCCTATTCAAATAATTGTTCTCCCCTTACACAAAAGTTGCAAAAAGGGGGGGTCACCACACTTAGGTTGCACCTCACAATGAATAAATTGTTCAGATTGATCAAGGACCTGAATTTGAACAACATTAGGATTCCAACACACAAAAATCCTGCCTAAGGGAGCTTGGGTATAGTTGTTCACAAAACTCCACTGAGAGCACACATGTTTTATCACTCTAGATGCTTTATCCTCCTTTACTTTATGTTCTAACAATCCCACAATTGATAACTTGTTTTTATTTACAAAACACTTAACCTCTTTTTGTTTGATTGGCCCATTGAGACCCCTGATGTTCCAAAAACCAAAGTTAAGCGGTTGTACAGACATAAAACAGATATTCAAGCAGAACTAATAATAAAGATGGCAGAAAATAGAATTATAAAGCATACTGCCCTGACAAAAAGGATATGATTGGGATCTCTGTAATTGCTCTGTTTTGGACTTGCATGTGCTGCTGTGGCTAGTGCACAGAGAGTAGCTATCTTTCTGCTCTATAAGCCTAACCAATAGGGGCTGTCATTGGGATCTCCCTTCGCGGAGGGGGACGTCCTCTGCATTTTTGGCATTTCTGCATCAGTTGTCATATTCTGCACCAGTTCTGAATGTTGGAATGTTGTCATCTGGGAATACTGGTGCAGCAAATGCCTTGCATTAATTACTGTAATTTTCCTGTCATTGGGTTGCATCTGGACTGATGGCAGCAGTTACCATTCAGTTAGTCTAGAAATGGTTCATGGACACATTGGGGACACTTCATAAACACATTGCCTTGAACCTGTTTTGGCTGTTCTGTTTTCAGGTTCTGTGGTAGCTTTACTTAGATTATGCCTAACCATCGGGGGCTGTCAATGGGATCTCCCTTCACAGAGGGGGACGTCCTCTGTATAGTTTTTTATATGTTTTCAGTATTGTATAGTATTGCTCAAGTATCATCACAAGGGGGCTTCCTGTGTTTGTCACCTAAGGTTCAGAATCTGATGTTAACCAAGCAGTATGAGCTAGCCCTGTTAAGAGCTGTTATGAACTGCTTGTGCTATGTGAGAGCTAGCAGAATTTGAACCTACTGTGTGTCCAGAATGTGGAAGCTGATAGATTGGAAGTGATGGATTGAAGAGCTGCATTGTTCCAAGTTCAGCCATCAAGTTCTGTCTTCAGTGTAATCAAGTTCTGTTTTGTTCTGATATGCCTGGAGCTGAGGCCTGTCCACCATAGTTCTGTCTGCTACTAAAGCTGCAGAATTGAATCAAGTCAAGTTCTGAAGTTAAGAAGTCAAGTCAAGTTCAAGTTTTGAAGTTCGAATGGTGCCACTCAAATGTGTTTTCAGTGTAATCATCTGTTTTCAGTGTAATCTTTTGTATAGACATGTTCAGTTCAGTTGAACAAGCAGTTGGTATGCTGTAATGTTCTATCAGTTCTGAAGTTATGTTATCAGTTCTGAGGCTAGTCAAGGGGAACACTTCTTTTGGCTGTGTTTCCTTTCCCTCTTCTAGATGGATTGGAAACATAGCTTCTCATCAATACCTTGTAGCCATTTGGCGTTATCAATTTTCTTTATCTTTTTTGTTTTCTTCTTCTTTCCTCCTGGGGTATGCCCCTTGTAGGCTGTATATCCGGTTACCCTTTTTTCTATTTCATGCTATTTTACCCAAAAAAAAAAAAGGATATGATTGAGTTAAGTCCTTCCTCTGGATTGTGATCTCAGAAGCTGCTCCCTTGCAAGCTTCTTCATTTTCCTTTGAGTTGATCTGGATATAACCTTCTGAAAGTTCTCCTTCAGATCTTCTTTTGAGGCTTTATCCCGTATTTCTGAACCTTGGGGATCAGGTGGCTTAGGAGAGAGTGCTTGGTTTACCATTCCACCTTTCGGTACAGCTGAGAGGATTGGACCTGATCTGCTACCCATGCCTTCCAAGTTAAGCTGAGGCTGTGAAACTTCATGACAGCTACTGACCACTCCCTCAAGAACTCCTAACAACTCATCTTCAGAATCTGACTCATCCAAAAGTTCAATAGGATTGAGGGCAAGCTGCTTCTGGGGTGAGGAAGGGCTATCTCTAGGGGAAACCAACTGCTCAACAGGTTTGTCAGTGGAAAGGGGGGGTTCAAGTGAGCTATTTGTTGTACGCTCTAGTACCCTATCTGATTCTATCTCTGAGACAGCAGCCACAGCTAGAGGAACAGTAGGGTTGGTTGAGGTAGCATTCAAATTTGTGTCAGGCTCTTGCTTTCCATTACCCATTTTAGTCCATTCCTGATTGGAATTGGAAGTAGAGGATGGTGTTTTAGAGCATTGGGTAATAGAATGACCAAAAACTTTGCATTCCTTGCACGAAGAGGGTAACACCTGATATTCAATAGGTACCACAACTGAATTGTTCTCGACAGTAATTCTCACATCTTCAGGAAGGTCATGTTCAGCACTAATTTCAATGCATACCCTTGCACTGGTTGACTTAGTCTGGAGAAGGCCTGGTTGTCTTGAAGTTTTGGCTGTGGCCTGGTCCACATGTAGTGGTCTGCCAATGGTACTTGCCACCCTACTTAAACACTCCTGGTTCCATAGTTCCAAGGGTAAGTTATGCAACCTCACCCAGACCGGGATATGAGAAGGTTGTTCTTTAACTGGTTGCATCATTCTATGCCAGTCTTTGAGGACAAGATATCTTTGGGAAATGAAATAGGGCCCCCCATCCAAAACACTTTGCTTAGCCTGTTCGTCTCTAAATTTGAAAAGGTAGCACCCTGCAACACCCGGTTTAACAGCCACAAACAACTCTTTCCACTGATTCTTGGCAGTGGAGAGAACCAAAGGGTAGGCCATTTTACCATCTAGGAAATGACCTACTAAGTACTTGTTCCACAACCCGACATCAGTAAGTTCAATATCTATTTCTACCTGAGCTTCTTTCCCTCGAAAAAAGTCAGGATGAAATTCTAGTTTTACATCAACAGCGCGACTTTGCGATTGTAGTAAGGCTGCCCAGTTTTTAGGTTTGGGTTTGGGGCCATTCAGAACCTGTCGGGGTTTATTGGGGATTCGATTGCCATTTGACTGACCTATGGAAGTCCATGGCCGCCTGGGTTTGGTATCAATTTCATCATATCCCATATTGGGGTCCCCCTCCAGGTATGGGATTCCTCTAGGATTGATTAGGGTTTTAGGAGCAAGAATTGATGATACCTGGTTTCGTTGCTGTTGTTGGAGAGGATCGCTTTGTTGTTGAAAAGGATCGCTCTGCACCTCAGCTGGACTACGTTGGGTCTGAGAGGAACTCCCATGGGCGAGATTCACTACTGCTCCAAAATTACACACCTCGTATTGTTGTTCGCGGGCCCGTTCCTCCGCTTCCAAGATCAAACCCTCCTGAAATAGCGCCTGTTGAATCTTCCTAGATGGACTGGATTTCTTGTTTGAATTTGGACTGATAGCCCCACACCCCGGAGATGTAGATGGTTGAGGAGTTTGTTTATCAGCCTTCTTCCATGTCTGTTGAATACTTTGCAGTTTGGCTGTCACTACATATAGCACAAATGGGTCTTCTGAAATGTTGAGCTCGTCCTCCAAATGATCGATGATATCAAGCATTCGAGCTTCGGAAGCCGAACGCACACCCTCCTTCTGGGGCACCTGTTGTGACTTGTGAACCGGTCTCAGCTGGTTGTGCTTGGGGCTGTGAACCCTAGTAATGGATTGGGGATCTGGGAGAATAGGAATGGAGCTGTTAGGGTTTGATTGTGGAGTCTTTGGTTGAGCGCTATCTGAAAGATCAGACAGCGGCGGCCTAGGGCTGAAAGCCCCAAACCCAACTGGAGATGGAGTTGGAAAGGCACTTCGAAGGGGGGGTCTAGTGCGGAAATCGCTTGAGGTGACCGTGTTCGAAGATTCAACAGTGGTGGTCTTCGAGGTTTCTAGGTTGGACAGAATCGATTGAGGCTGATGAGTTCTTGAAAGCTCGGAGCTTAGTTGCCGACGCTTGACTACATTGGAGTCGAGAGCCTTGAGGCCCAATCCATTTGCCATTGAAACAGTACCATCCGCCATGGAAGATCGACCTGGGTGAAATAAGGGAGACGAGTTACCCTAAATCACCCAAATCGCCTGAATCGCCCAAATCGCCCATTTGCACTTCCACTGCCAAACCTACGACAGCCCCAGTTGGAATTGGTTGTTCGTCAGCCATAGGAGCAGTTTTCAAAGATTCAGAAGGAAAATAAGGAAAAGTAAAAGTGAGTAATAGGGGGTATTGATATTTATGGGCCAAAAGTTAAGAGGCCTAGGGGTATTAATTTTTAGGGAAAATTTCAAAATGACACCTGAACTTTGCACCAAATGTCACAGAGACACCTGAACTTAAGTTTATTTCAATTAAACACCTGTACTAACAAAATCCCCAAATTTAGACACCTGAACTTAAGTTTATTTCAATTAAACACCTGTACTAACAAAATCCCCAAATTTAGACCCCCGCCGTTATTCTCTGTCCCAAAAATTGCTAACATGGCATCTCCAACCCGTTTTTTTTGTTGGATAAACCAGCTTGAAATTGAAAAGAGATTAAATGAATATGCAGGCTACAAGGGGCATACCCCAGGAGGAAAAGAAAAGAAAACAAAAAAGAGAGAAAAAATTGCTATTGCCAAATGGCTACATGGGCTAGAAGATACACACTGTTTTCAATCCATCTAGAAGAGCGAGGGAAAACAACGCCTAGGAGATACCACCAAAATCATAACAGACTGTAGCTACACTAGTTGGTAGGAATACAGCTCTGCAAAACTTACACTAAACATGACACCAATTACAAGACACCAATTACAAATTCCTGAAAGTAACCAAATATTTGCACATGAGATGGATTGAACTTGGACTGCTGAGCCTGAACTGGACAACTTCTGTAATTCTGAAACTTCTGAACTTGTGAGCTTCTGAAGTTCTGAAACTTCTGAACTTCTGTGCCTGACCTCTGTATATCCAAAATCCATCTGTGACCCTAATCTGTGCCCTTGCAAGCACAGAGCAGGTATTGTAACTGGAAATACCACCAAATCAGTCCTTGCAAGCACAGAGCAGCAGTTCACACCAAAGTAGCTCTCACACAACTGTGCTAGCTCTCACAATGCACAAAGCAGTTCAAAACAGGTCATAACATATCATAGCAGAACAAACACTGCTAGCTCTCACACTCAAGAGCAGAGGACGTCCCCCTCTGCGAAGGGAGATCCCAATGACAACCCCTATTGGTTAGGCAAAAATAAAAGACAGCTCCTTACAGAAGCAAATACAAAAAGCAGCTATACATAAGAACAAAACAACAGCTATATCAGAACACAGAACTGTTCTACATAACTGTACAGCAGCTGCCATGAACTGTTCTACAAAACCGTACAGAACACAGAACACAGAACAGGACAGAATGTGGTACAGAATAGTAGCAGGTTTCATGCTGCACTCTAGATCAATTTACAAAATAGAATTGGAACCAGGTTTCATGCCTTAGTAGATCAGTTTCCAGGGTGCCATTCTCCAACCCGTTTAAATTGCCCTATTACACATATTTCCAACAAGGGACGATGCACCCACTACGTATAAGTACTTTACATTCGCTTGGGTGCATCGTCCCTTGTTGGAAATATGTGTAATAGGGCAACTTAAACGGGTTGGAGATGCCATGTTAGCAATTTTTGGGACAGAGAATAACGGCAGGGGTCTAAATTTGGGGATTTTGTTAGTACAGGTGTTTAATTGAAATAAACTTAAGTTCAGGTGTCTAAATTTGGGAATTTTGTTAGTACAGGTGTTTAATTGAAATAAACTTAAGTTCAGGTGTCTCTGTGACATTTGGTGAAAAGTTCAGGTGTCATTTTGAAATTTTCCCTAATTTTTATCAAACCCCATTTTGAAGTTGAAAAGACAAGTGATGGCTAGAAGCATGCGTCATAAGTATGATCGAGTAATGGACAGCTAATTAGTACGGTTAGGCAAGCCCAAATATTTAAGTCATTACTTTGGCCAAAATATTTGGAGCTAGATGTTTAAGAAAAGGATTTCGAAGTGTCTTTAGGAACTAATTCTTGGATTGTTGTTCCCTTTTTTGTGAGTAATTCACTTCTCAGACATCAACTAGTTTTCAGAGTCAATATGACCTTTGAACTAGTAAAGGGAAGACTATTTATTAGTAGATTATTGGTTTGCTAATCAAACCACAAAACAGTATGAATATATAATGATAAAACTGGAAAGTTGTTCCACTCATTATATTCATAGAAGAATAAACATCTAGAACACCCATTTAGAGGATATTACAAAGGGAAATAGACCTAAAAAGGCTTGAATCTCTAACAGAGGTCATCCTTTTTGTGATCAAACTAAGATACAAGGACTTGAGCCTTCCTTGTTGGCAGGCTGAGAAGGACCGAAGCCCACCTCGTTAGATTCTTTGGCCTTCAAAGTTTTAGCCCAACGTGAAGGCATCACGAGGATTGATATGGCTACAGCTAGGAGCCGTAGCCCAACAGAAAAGCATCACGAGAACTGGTATGGCTACAATTTTATGGAAGTCACCATTCTTAATGAATCCCTTTTGAACCATCACGTTACTCAACCTCCTCTATTTTTGGGTTTCAAACCCAACCCAGCGATTTGGTGGGTGGTATCCACAGATTTTTAGGGAGAGAGAAGCAGATGAAAGATGAAAGGTGTAAGGAGGAATAAGATTTTGGTTGATAAAGTGTCCACCAAAGCTTCACACACACACAGAACATGGGGTCCCCAAAAGGGGCAAGGGAACTTCTCTCTCTAGAGAAGTTCTCCTCCACCGCCCAAACCCATATACGGTCCGGCCTCCTGGTCCGGCCAACCTTTATCCGGCCATTCCAGCCGTGGTTTTTAACAATCCTCACAGCCGTGGGTTTTAACAATCCTCCCAAACCACCAGATTTCTCTTCTCGGTGGTCAACAGAGGCACACTTCTGGGTGCTCAACAGTCCAAAATCGGAGCAGAGTTCTACTCGATTTCTGCTCGATCGAAGCATGTCGGTGACTCGGCTAGGCTTTCTCATCCTCACGAAGATGACCCAAAGCTCATTGCTCGTGGGTCCATTTCACCAAACGGAATCATCAATCTCAGCTATTCCACCGCTCTACACGGCACGGCGGAGGGCAGCTGCTGGTCGAAAATAGAGGTGTCCGGTTTAGATCTGGTGAACCACCGGCGTTTTCCAGTTATTGTTCCGATCTGCAGCAGTTCGGTCTCAACAGTCTCGGAAGTCCGGCGACTACGGCTGAAGCGGCGTTCCCTTCTCCGGCGTTCAAAGCTCAAGGCTGCCGTTAATGGAGGATTCAGATCCCCTCGGGCCGGTGGAAACCAAGGTGACCCGTCGGCAACAGTGGGTGACCCGTGGTCCTATTCAAGGCAACCGACTGGCCAAAGGGTTTACCGGCGCCGGAGCTCCTTCACCACAGTCCGGTGGTCCCAGTCCACGCAGTGGAAGGTTCAACAACAGGGGTACGTGGAGGAGGTTTCGGCCATCCAACAGCAGCAGCAGCAGCCTGGCCTCTGGTCTGGCCAGATCTGGCCTGCTCAAAGACCGTCGGCCAGTCAACAGCCCGGGCTCAACCGGGCCAGCCAACATCCTGGCAGGCCAGCCAGGCCGGTCACGCACGGGCCAGCCCGGGCAGGCAGCCCAATCAGTAGCCCAGGCCGGTATACCTGGGTCAAATAATTATCAATATTTCCTCAATATGAGCTTTGAATATGGTTATCTACATACATTGTGGAATTTGCATTTACATTGTTGCTGGACTTTGGGCCAGTTCACTGTTAGTTTTGCAACCCCCGATAGGCGGTCATCTGTTGGACTGAAATCAGGGGTCGGGCTCTTCGTCGAGCCCTCTATATCCCTTGAGCCTGTGCTTTTAGCTCTGTGGATTTGCGTAGTATTCTTGTGGTCGTGGCTATTATTGATTAGATTGGATTCTCCTAGTTAAGGGGCAGTCTCGCAGTAGCAGCAGCTGTGGGTGTCGATGATTAGATTATGGTGGAGTCTGATTGAGCAAGGTAGTTGCCGCAGCTGTCGTTGACTAGATTGGTGGATTCTCACTGATTGAAAGGGGTAGCTTCGTAGTCTGTTTCTGATTAGATTAAGTGGTTTGCATAGATCGAAAAGAGCAGCTTGGTCCACTTGTGGTTTGAGTGGCTACTTTTGGTGGTCCCTCTTCCTGTTCCGCTTATAGTCGTTAGCGAGCCTATGGGATTTGGGCGAGGATGTAGTAGTCTGGATGGAATGGGCGTGGTGTGCAGGGTGCTTAGCAGGGTAGCCTTGTCGAATGCCGACATCTCCAGTTCGAGCCTCTCTCGGTCCGAGTCCCTTTGTAGTAGTTGACTTCTGTTGAGTGGGTATTATGCTAGCTTCGGGGTGGTGGGCATCTAGGTTCTTGGTCTTCTTATCCCAGCCTTGGAGGAGGAGGATCTCTCCTCAATGCCGGTTATCATGTGGTCACCGTTGACCATGACTATCTACTTTATTTACTTTATTTCCTAGCCTGGCGGGTTGTGCCAGGTACTGGTTCAATTTCACATTTAACGTATTTCAGTACACATAGCATTTTGTTATGTATCTACTTTATCCTACTCTCCATGCGGGTTGTGCATGGTTTACCGCACTTTTGTCACTCTTATTTATTTTTCTTTTCTTTTCCTCCTGGGGTATGCCCCTTGTAGGCTGTACATTCGCTTAACCTTTTTTAATTTCAAGCTAAGTTACCCAACAAAAAAAAAAAAAAAGATTTTGGTTGATATTTATAGGCCAAGAGTTAAGAGGCCTGATTTTTTTTGGGTAAAGCCCTAGGGCGGTTAGCTTGAAAATAAAAGAGGTTAACCGAATGTACAGCCTACAAGGGGCATACCCCAGGTAAGACAAAGCAAAAAATATAAAGAGCGCCAAGTGGCTACATGGGTTGCCCGTGTTCATGCCCCCGTCGAACAATCTATCCCAAGGAATGGAACGTACAACAGGGAACCTAGACACGGGCGTGGCAAAAGCAGTAAATACCCGACACAACCCGTCGGTATAGGGTACAATCCGAGGCCCTCGAAGTCCTCACAACTCATACAACTGAAAACATAAACGATAACAATAACAGCCAGTGCACAATAGTAGATAATTGCAAATCGCAAATTGAATAACGATGAGCGCACTAGCTGGCTGCTTGGGGTTGACTGGCCTGGGCTGGTTGACTGGCCCTGACCTGTAAGGACTGCCCGATGACGTAAGGGCCCGTGCCGGGCCATGATCTGTGACGGTCGGACTGACTCCGGCAGCCGACCTCGAAACCGGCGAGCCACCGTGGCTCGAACTCGAAACCACCTGGCTGAAACATCGCCGGCGACGGCTGACTTGGGGTGGAGACCCACGACGGGTGTTGACCCACGGCTGTTGAGCCACGGCTGAGTGGAGACCTGGCCGGACCGAGGTCTGACGGCCAGATCTGGCCGGAGAAGTCAATGACTGGCGCTGTGGAGGCCAGTTGAAGGTGGTCGCCACGCTGAGTTGGTCACCACGGCGGCGCTTGCTGCACCCACGGCGAGGCAACGGGAAGAGCTTGGCCGGACCAGATGGAGGCCGGACTAGATCTAACCGTACCTGGAGAAACTTGCCCACCTGTGAAGGCCCGCTCTAGCGGTGGCCGAGCCAGATCGGACCAGAGCAGGGCTGGAACTTGGCCGGAGGAACTCCGGTTGGATTGTGTTAGATGGCCGGACCCAAGGGTAGCCGGCTGTCGAGAAAGGGGCTCCCTTGCTCTTGACGTTGCTACTATTGCTGGCCGGAGATGGGATGCCCGGCAGCCGGCTGGAGCTGGAGCCGAAGGAGGCCAGGCCGGCGTGGCTGGAGGGAGCTTTCTCTCTCCATCCTAGAGAGAGAAGCTCCCAAGAATACTTCCTCCCTCCTCTAAGAGGCCTGATTTTTACTACATTAAATCCATTAATGGATGGATACATACACCTTGAATGTGAAAAGACTAGTAGTAGTTGAGCTTTTAAGATGCCTACGTAAGCATTAATAGTTGCAATCAAATTTGAATAGTTGGTTACCAACTAAAGGATTGTGTTAACCAAACAAAACTGTTCGGTTAAATTAAAGCTGCACCAAGTTAACACAAAACCATACGAAATTGTAACAAGTAAAAGTAAACATTATTATTTTATTTTTTTTTGGGTAAATTAGCTTGAAATTAAAAAAGGTTAATCGAATGTACAGCCTACAAGGGGCATACCCCAGGAGGAAAAGAAAAGAAAAGAAACCAGAATGATAAAAGTACGGTAACCATGCACAACCCGCATGGAGAGTAAAATAAAGTGACATATGTGATACAAATGGATCTGAAAAGAACCATGAAATGTACTGAAATGAAATTGAGCTATTCCTAGCACAACCCGCCAGGCTAGGAAAAATGGTAATTGAAGTAGATAGTCATGGTCAACGTGGACCACATGATAACCAGCGCTGAGGAGAGATCCTCCTCCTCCTAGGCTGGGCTAAGAAAACCAAGACCCGAGGCTTCCATCACCCCAAAGCAAGCATAATATCCGCTCAACAGAAGAGTTAAGAAGCTGGGAGTAAGAGTTTTACACTTGTTTAAGATGTGATTGTACTTATCACATGCAACTATAAAGACACGCTTTTGGCAAAAAGTCTGAGCAAACTGAGGATAGGCCAATCTCATGGCTTCACACCAGTCTTTGGCCTGTTGCTCAACGATTTCCAATTGGGAGGCTTAATTATTCATCCTATAAGCATAAGAGAGTTAAGATTTCGTCCTCCTAGTTTAAAGTAATTATGATTTCGTCCCTGTACTAGTTTTTATCCCATTCTTACCCTTTTGTTGTTGTTATATATGTTAATATATATATATATATATATATATAGAGAGAGAGAACGTGGAAATTGGGGACGAAATATTCATCCCTGTCGTCCTCGCGAGAATCCCGTTCGATCCTGCTACCAGATACGCCAATATTCTCGCGTCCACATCCCGTGATTATCGTTCATGATATTCTCGCGTCTATATCCTGTGATTATCGTTCATTAACGGAATCCATCCGTTCGAATTTGGAGCTCAAACTTTCAAAAAACCCTAGTTCGTATTATACCCAAATCAATCGGAACCCCAAGCTCGTCGGAACCCTATCTCGACGACGCACTACTTTGAATGCATTCCCCTGTCCTTTCGGACTGGGGTTTTTTGCGGAAAACACCTCGACGTCAAAAAACAATCAAGCATTTCGTGGTTGAAGCCAGTGGCGGAGAAGAAGAAGGTGACGAAACCGACATGGGCAGAATTCGTAAGTCTATCCCTTAAACCCCATTTCGTTCTTCGGTAGTTTTGTTTGGATATGTCGGTTGGAGCAAGGTTACGCTTGTATATCTGATTTGTGTACGCCCATTGTGCAAAATTTGTTACTGTGATGTCATGAATCAGTGAGATTTAACCCAATATTCATGAATTCATGATTTGGAGTAATCGGCACAAATTAAGATTGATGCCGATATTCATGAAATCATGATTTCGCCATGAAGTAGATAAGTCATGTTTTAATAAATTTTGTTCGAAGGTAGATTAGGAACGGTAATGTAACGTCGTAATCGTCATGGTAATGTAACCATGAAATGTCATGATAATTTAGCCATAATACGATTACAGGAAATAAGGTTGGTGGGTATTTTGTTCGCTTTGCGCAGGTCCATTGGCTTTTCTAATGTTTAAAACGTAGTTGTTTCTACTTTCATATCTGCTTACAGAGAAATAAGAGTTCAATGAGCCATTGTTGTGCACATGTAGATTGTCATTCCCCCTGAAACTGTTTTCCCTCTCTTCATCTTGATGATTCTGTCTTGATTAAAGCCCTAGCTAAATGTAATTGTTATGGTAATTTAACCATGTAACTGTTTGAGTATGTAATGTTATATCTTGTTTTGATGGTAATTCAGCCATGTTTCTTGAAACAAGATCAGTGGGTAATATGAATGTTTGTCGTTCAGCCATGGTTCTTGAAACAAGTCATGCAAATATGGTCTCAAGTTGTCATGGTACAATGGTCAACTTAGAAGTAAATTTGACAACCTGAATTTAGTGTCAAGTGAAGCAAGTAGGTGATAAATTGACCATTTTTGTAATAGTATGATAATATCAGTTTTGAGTTTAAGAATTCCATGTTTCATACGTTATCCAGTCTTGTGTGATCATGAAAGCTTCATGAACAGTCTCAAAATTTACCGCTCTTTTTATGAACTAATGGAATGTCCAACATTCTTTCAGGAGTTAAGCCTACGAATGTGGAAGGGGGAGCTAGGATGAAGCAAAAAGAAGTGGATTTAGATGATGCAGTAGTTGAAGATACACCACCTTCAAAGATAAAAGCTAAGAGACTACAAGAAACTCATGACGAGGAAGGGTACTCGAATGGTCGCACACGTTCTGGGAGTGTAGCAAGAGGGAATAAGGCCAAACATCCTCGACTTGATGTGAAAGAGTCCGCGCCGAAACGCACAAGATCTGGGAGTGAAGCGCGAGGAATTAAAGCCAAACAGCCTCGACTTGATGTGGAAGAGTCCGTGCCAAAACGCTCAAGATCTGGGAGTGAAGCACGAGGAATTAAAGCCAAACAGCCTCGACTTGATGTGGAAGAGTCGGGACCTAAACGCACAAGATCTGGGAGTGTAGTGCGAGGAATGAAGGCCAAACATCCTCGTTCGAGGAAACATCGAGCTGTAAATGTGGGAGATATACGTGAGACAGCGTATCGTGCAAGCCTAAATGGCATAAAGACATTGATTGAGGAACTGGAATTGAGTGATGATCACAAGAAAAATCATGAAGAAAACACCATTCTGGAAGATTTTCAAGGCCATTATTGATAACAAGTTGACATTCGCGCATTGTCAAAAAAGCGACAAAATGATTATCAGGATCATCAACGCATATGATCCTGACACTGGAGGATTTAAATTGGGAGGCAAGACCATTAGGATAACAAGGGACGACATATTTAGTATATTTGGCATAACAGGGGGTTCTGAAAAGGTCAGTTTCAAGTATGGATCCAGAGAGGTCGTTGAAATGGTGAGAAGAGGTTCTATCGTAGCAGAACGTTTGTCAAGTTCTTCACTAAAGGAACTTGTGAAAGAGTATGCGCTTAGAAACAACAAGGCCGGTAGGGAAGATTTCGTAAGGCTACTGTGTGCGTACCTATTACACAGTCTTTTTTTTCCCGCCGGGACAACTGTGAATTGGGTATATTTGGAACGTGTTGAGGACTTGGTACGATTACGAAACTATGATTGGTGTGCGGCGATTGTGGATCAACTTATGATGTCAATAAGACAGCATCATGACAACCCAAGGAGGGTGTCAAGGTGTGTCGTGGTTCTTCTGGTAAGTAGCCTGTGTTTTAAACTACTTTTTGAAGTTGTGAATAAACATGATGTGTTTACCATGTTTCTATTTGAAATTTGCAGTACTGGCTATGCGAGCACACCAATCTGGTGAAGCCCCTCCATCCCGAAGAATCCCTTGGTATAATTAAGTGGAGGACGATGGATTTGGGAAAAGCATTTGGGGAAATAGCACTCAATGAGCTTGAATCTAATCAGGTATATGGTTTGTCAAATGTACTTGGCACAATTTTTGTTTTTTGAGATTCAACACTTGTTAAATCCTAGTTTATTAAAAATGATCATGTTTGCAATTCTGTAGTCATTGAATTTTGTTACTCTGATCATGATGGTAACCTGCAGTGACATGTTTGATTTCCAATTCATAAGGTGGTTACACGGCAACCATATGTTCATGATACCAGTATGGTTTCTGGGAACATAGATAATGGCGATGCCAGAAAGTCAAGGGAAAATATTGGAAAGGAGGGGGGAAATGGTTCAGAAGAATATGATAAAGGGACTGAATGCAGTAAGCGTACATATGCATTGGTGACTGGTAAAAAGAGGGATTTAGCAAGGATGAGAAGAACTCCAGACAGTGTGCACACGGTGGAGGATTTCTTGCAAAATAGCTGTGTGCACATGGAATACGGTGCCGAAATTGCATCACGAATAAGTTTTCTTCGGGACAGTGGTCCTAGTATTGAATACATCGGTAATCCTACAGAACATGATCAGAAATCAAGGCTAATTGGCGAGCTCCGTGACCAAATAGCGAAGATGAATGACCGTATGAAACAGACTGAGGAGATACATGCGACAGAAGAGTAACAGTCCATTGGGGACACTTCATGGACACAACTGCACCTGATTTCTGAGTTTCATACCTCAGTTTCATACATCAGATCTGCTTCAGTTCTGAACTGTATCAGTTCTGAAGCTCAGAAGTGGAATATTGTAATCAGTGAATTGTTGTAATGTTGTATCAGTGGAATGTGCCTGCTTTGAGGGTAGGCATAGTTTTGTTGTTATCAAGGGGCAGTTGTATAGGCCTAGTTTTGTTGTTATCAACTGGCTGTATTCCCTTTCCCTCTTCTAGATGGATTGGAAACATAACTTTTCATCAAAGCCTTGTAGCCATTTGGCGCTACCAATTTTCTTTATCTTTTTGTTTTCTTTTCTTCTTTTCCTCCTGGGGTATGCCCCTTGTAGGCTGTATATCCAGTTACCCTTTTTTTCTATTTCATGCTATTTTACCCAAAAAAAATCAAGGACAAGAAGATTGAAAGCTTGGATGAAACTGTTTTGGTCCTTCTGAGTGAAAATAGTAAGTTATGGGAACAACTTACGGAGACAGCGGTACACGAAGTGACGCAGAAATACAGACCAACGACATCGGAGGAGCAAGAGCGTTCTATGATAACCCGTTTGAGAGTGAGGACGAGGAAGGACACCAAAAAAGAAGAGTATGAATATGGACGTAAACGTAAGAGACCCACATCAGAATCGTCAAGAGTAAATGCAGAAGTCGACCCCAAAGGAGTGATCGATGTTGAAAACTTTATCGCAGGGCCAGAAAAGGAACCTTTGAAGCCTAAACCGATTAGAAACCTTTTTTTTTGGGGTAATTTAGCTTGACATTAAAAAAGGTTAAGCGAATGTACAGCCTACAATTTACCCAAAAAAATGTACAGCTTACAAGGGGCATACCCCAGGAGGAAAAGAAAGGAAAAAAAACAAGAATGATAAAAGTACTATAACCATGCACAACCCGCATGGAGAGTAAAATAAAGTGACATATGTGATACAAATGGATCTGAAAAGAACCATGAAATGTACTGAAATGAAATTGAACTACTCCTGGCACAACCCGCCAGGCTAGGAACTAAAGTAAATGAAGTAGATAGTCATGGTCAACGAGGACCACATGATAACCAGTGCTGAGGAGAGATCCTCCTCCTCCTAGGCTGGGCTAAGAAAACCAAGACCCGAGACTACCATCACTCCAAAGCAAGCATAATATCCACTCAACAGAAGTCAACTACTACAGAGGAACTCGGACTGAGAGAGGCTCGACCTGGGGATGACGGCATCCGACAAGGCTACCCTGCTAAGTACCCTGCACACCACGCCCATTCCACCCAGACTACTACATTCTCGCCCAAATCCCCTAGGCTCGGTAACGACTCAAAGCGGAACGGAAAGAGAGGCCACCAAAAGTAGCCACTCGAACCTCAAGTGGACCAAGCTGCTCTTTTCGATCAGTGCAACCACCAAATCTAATCTGAAACAGACTGCAAAGCTACCCCTTTCAATCAGTGAGGATCCACCAATCTAGTCAATGACAGCTCTGGCAACTACCTTGCTCAATCAAACTCCATCCATAATCTAATCATCGGCACCCACAGCTACTGCTACTACGGACTACCCTTAATTAGGAAGAGTCTAATCTAATCAATAATAGCCACGACCACAAAAATACTACACTCGACCTCAGAGCAAAAAAAGCCGATTCTAGGGATAAAAAAGGCTCGACAACGAGCCCGACCCCCGATTTCAGTCCAACAGATGACCGCCTATCGGGGATCGCAGAGTCAAACAGTAAGCTGGCCCAGAAGTCCAGCAACAAGACAAGATATAAATAAACGCATAGTGCTATGTAAGCAATGATACAATGTTTCCCTCACTGCCCGAACCACCTGTCCTAGCGTACCTGCCCGAGCGGGCTGCCGCGAGCTGCTGCCTGCTGCTTGGCCCGGGCCGGCTGTTTGCTCGGGCTAGCTGCTTGGGTGGCCTTCCCTGTGGCTGGCCGAAGGCGGAATGAGATTGCCCGGGCTTAAGCCGCTGCTAAGCCCCTGCCCGAGCAACCAGTCCCAGACAGCCGTGGCTGCCTCCATCCGGCCATTCACGGAAGGCCTGCCCGGGCTGGCCTGCTTGGCTGTTGGTGCCCGTAGAAGGCCGGAGGTTGGCCTGGCCGGGCCAGTTCTTGCCCGAGCTGGCTGACACTTGCCCGGGCTGACTGACGGCGGCGGTTGACGGCGGCTGATGAATGTAGGCCACCTGAGGCAGGCCTCCTCACGGCGGCTATTGGCCGACGGCTGAAACGCCACGGCAGGTGGTTGTCTGCTCCGGTTGGATGTTTGAAGACCAGCGGCGGCCGGCGGAAGACCAGCTGCTGCCTGCTCCGGTTGGATGTTTGAAGACCAGCGGCGGCCGGCAGAAGACCAGCGGCGGATCTGTTGAAGACCAGCGGCGGCCGGTTGTTGAAGACCAACTGATCTGTTGAAGACAAGTTGGAAGTCGATCCATGGCCGGAGTGACTGGCCTTAGGAGGCCGGGCCAGAAGTGGCCGGTTTGAGGTGGGCTGTGGCCGCTGCTGCTGTTAAAGGCGGCAGCCACCGGAGCTGTTGCCGGAACAGATCTGGTGGTGGAAGGCCGGACCCGTGGGTAGCCGGTTGGTTACGCTACGGGCGGTGGAGGAGAGCCCCCGTCGAGAGAGGGGCTCCCTTGCCCTTGGGATGACCGAAGATGGACAGGCCGGATCGTGATTGGCCGGAGGTGGCCCAGCTGTTTGGCCGGAGGGAGCTTTCTCTCTCTAGGCTAGAGAGAGAAGCTCCCAGCCACGTTTTTCTTAGGTCCTTTCGTTTCCTTTTAGAAACCTTAGGACAAATGTAGTGCATCGTCTACTCTCAAGCGAGGAGAAAGCTAAGATTAAGTCATATTTATTAAAAGGTAGAAACTTTTGGAGCCTTAAAATGCCTGCTAATCCCTATTGGGTTTGGCGTAAGTTACTTAATCTAAGATCTTTAGTCCAACCCTTCATTCATCATTCTATTGGCAATGGGGAGAATACATCCCTGTGGTATGACCTGTGGCACCCTTTGGGCCCTCCGTGACCAAATAGCGAAGATGAATGACCGTATGAAACAGACTGAGGAGATACATGCGAGAGAAATTTCAATCAAGGACAAGAAGATTGAAAGCTTGGATGAAACTGTTTTGGTCCTTCTGAGTGAAAATAGGAAGTTATGGGATCAACTTACGAAGACAACGGTACACGAAGTGACGCAGAAATATAGACCAACGACATCGGAGGAGTAAGAGCATTCTATGATAACCCGTCTGAGAGTGAGGATGAGGAAGGACACCAAAAAAGAAGAGTATGAATATGGACGTAAACGTAAGAGACCCACATCAGAATCGTCAAGAGTAAATGCAGAAGTCGACCCCAAAGGAGTGATTGATGTTGAAAACTTTATCGCAGGGCCAGAAAAGGAACCTTTGAAGCCTAAACCGATTAGAAACCTTAGGACAAATGTAGTGCATCGTCTACTCTCAAGCGAGGAGAAAGCTAAGATTAAGTCATATTTATTAAAAGGTAGAAACTTTTGGAGCCTTAAAATGCCTGCTAATCCCTCTTGGGTTTGGCGTAAGTTACTTAATCTAAGATCTTTAGTCCAACCCTTCATTCATCATTCTATTGGCAATGGGGAGAATACATCCCTGTGGTATGACCTGTGGCACCCTTTGGGCCCTTTGTTGGATAAGTTTGGTGCCAGAATTGTTTATGACTCTGGGCTTCCCTTGACTGCCAAAGTGTCCCTCATAGTTCACAATTCTGGTTGGACTTTCCCAATCACGCAAACATGGGAGTTGAATGAGGTTAGACAACATCTCCCCCCTCTGAGAGGTTCCAGAGACCAAGTTAGATGGACTCTTAATGCAACTGGGCAGTTTAGCATAGCCTCTCTATGGGAGGAATTGAGAGTTCCTTTCCCCAAAGTAAATTGGTACAAGGGATAGCAGAAACAGGTCGCTCGACTGTATTTTCAGGCGATTTACCATAGGCGATTCCCGGCGTTCTCTCGCTCGGGGGGGGAGTTCCTCCTCCTCCCCCCGGGCCTTCTCCACCGTCCGATCCAGAGTGGCCCAACTCCGGAGCTGAGCCAGAGCTAGGCGGTGGCTCACCGGAATCAAGGTTGACCAGATGGAAAAGCGGGGCTGGGTTCGGCTCAACTGTTCATACAGGAGAGATGGTCACTGGAGTAAGGGGATCTTAACCCCACCTACCCTTGACGATCGTCTACCCATTCAGTCCACTACAACTCTAATCGGCTCTCATCTGAGTCGGTTCAACAGGTTTCAGTCCTCACCGGGACACGGAGGTGGGGCGTTTCGACCATGGCTGTCTCCGTCTATCTGCATCCGACTGTTCATTGCTGCAGTGGGTGCTATTCTCACCAGATCCGGTCCATTGCTACAGCAGTGGTACCTGATTTTCAAATCCAAACCAGCGCCGGAGGGCTGGTCATCGTTCCCAAGTACAGTGGGTCAGCAATGGCCGTCGGACGGCCCAAGCTTCTTCCTCTCGCAAGTATTAGCAAGCCCAGTCGTCGGTCGAGCCACGGGGCTACCGTGGGCCACACTAAAGTATCATCTGTTTGGCTGGCTACAGTTGCTCCGGTGGGTAGCTGATTCTGGGCAGGCCAGTCGACCAGCCAAGCAGTCCAGCCAAGGCCAGCCCGGCATCCTTGCAGCCAGCCCGGGCAACCGGCCCACACAGCAGCCTGGCAGGCCAGCCAAGAGGCCGGCCAGGTCAGTCACGCACTCAAGCAACCAGCCCAGCCTGGGCAGCCAAGCATGGCCAGCCTGGCAGCCAAACAGCCAGCCCAGCCCGGGCAAGCGGGCCAACCAGCAGCCTGGCAGGCCGGCCAGGTCAGCCAAGCACAGGTCACCAAGGGCAGCCAAGGCCTGCTAGCTCCCACCAGCCAGGCCAAGCAAGCTCTGCCCCTACTAGCCAGGTCAGTCAGCCAAGAAGGCCAGGCATTGCAGCTAGGCAGCCCAGTCAGGCCAGCCTCAACCATAGCAGTCCAGCCCAGACCGGTAAACCTGGGTAGGCTGGAAAACACAATTTTAATTCATTATCAATACTTGTTGCTGGACATATGGGCCAGTTTACTGTTAGTATCTGCGAACCCCGATAGGCGGTCATCTGTTGGACTGAAATCGGGGGTCGGGCTCTTGGTCGAGCCTTTATATCCCTAGATCCTGTACTTTTTTAGCCTGGAGGTTGTGCGAAGTTTAGTGTGGTCGTGGCTATCGTTGATTAGATTAGGGTCTGTTCTGATTGAAAGAGGTAGCATCGCAGTAGCAGCAGCTGCAGCTGCCGCTGATTAGATCGATGGATCGGTTCTGATTGAGCGAGGTAGCTGCCTGAGCTGTCATTGATTAGATTGGTGGTAGTTCACTGATCAAAAGGGGTAGCTTCGCAGACTATTTTTGATTAGATTAGTGGTTTTCACTGATCGAAAGGAGCAGTTTGGTCCACCGGCGGTTAGGGGGGCCATTTTTGTGGCTTCTCTTCTGTTCCGCTTTTAGTTGTTAGCGAGCCTAGGGGATTGGGTTGAGGGAGTAGTAGTCTGGATGGAATGGGTGTGGTGTGCAGGGTACTGAGCAGCAGCAGTAGCCTTGTCGGATGTCGTCATCTCCAGTGCGAGTCTCTTCTCGGTTCCTATCCCTCTGTAGTAGTTGACCTCTGATGAGTGGGTAATATGCTTGCTTTGGGCTAGTTAGAAGTATCAGGTTCTTGGTTATCTTAGCCCAGCTTTGGAGGAGGAGGTTATTAGGTAGTTGGGTTCAGCAGGAGGTTTTGGCGAGCCTTAGGCTTGGATGAGGGAGTAGTAGGCCGGAAGGATTGGGCGTGGTGAGCAGGGTACTGAGCAGCAGCAGTAGCCTTGTCGGATGCCGTCATCTTTGGTTCGAGCCTCTTGATGCCTTGTTCCTCTGTAGTAGCTGATCAGCTTGCTTTGTAGTCGTCTTACTCGGTGGCTTCTCCTCAGTGTTGGTTATCATGTGGTCATCTCTGACCTCGACTATTTTTTTTTTGGGTAAATCAGCTTGAAATTAAAAAAAGGGGGAATATACAGCCTACAAGGGGCATACCCCAGGAGGAAAGAAAGAAAATAAAATAAAACAAGAGACAGATAGAACCTAAGCCAAACGGCTACACAGGCCTAAGAGACAATGAAACATCTGTTTCCTGCTCATCTAAAAGATGGGAACGAAACAGATGGCAAAAGGATTGCCCAACGAGCAACCTAGTAAAATAAAAGCCATTCTGACAAAAGAAGTATAAAATTACAACTGAACTCAATGCTCTTGCACCTGGACTGGACTGGAACTTGTAACTTGACTTGACTTGACTTGACTTGACTTGACCCAAACAGTAGAGGAGCAGCAGCCTTAACAGCAAAACAGCAGCAGGTCCTATACATCATCAACCTGACCAGCTTTGTAGTCAAAGCAGCATCATCATTGCAGCAGCAGGAAGCTGATAGAAACCAACAGATTATGGAGCTCGACAGCAGCTCCTATACACCATCAACCTGTGTGAAGCTAGCAGCCACATGAACCAACTACATCAGATTTGCACTGAGCTGAACAGTAGGCAAAACAGGACATAACAGCAGCAGCTGCCATGGCAAAACAGGACCAGTAGCAGCAGCAGTGATAAAACAGGTTGATGGTGTATCAGCAGCTACTTGATATGTACAAAGCTAGCTGGAATTGTACAAAGCTGGACACTAACCACTATACAGCTGAACCATAACAGCAGTGTCTTCTGAAGTGTAGAACACAACACATTGTACACGAAACAAAACAGTGGAAGAAATGCAGAGGACATCCCCCTCTGCGAAGGGAGATCCCAAAGACATCCCCTATTGGTTAGGCCAGACAACAAAATAAAGAGAATAGCAACACTACTTAGGGTACAGCAGCAGAAGCAGCAGCCCATCAGTAGCAGAAAAATAGAACAGCACACTGTTATCATCTATAACAAGACAGCTATAGTAAGACAACTATTAGTAGCTATAACAGGACAGCAACTAGCAACAGCAATAACAAAGATATGGGGATGCTTTAACAGCATCTGTAACAGAGCAGCAGCCACACTAATTACAGAGATAACATCAGAGCTGCCTCATAGCAAACAGCAACTAAACTGAACCATAACAACTAACTACTGAACCATGGCAACAACAGAACAACATCAGAACATCAGTCATCAGTCATACTGAACCATCAGTCATCAGTCAACTAACTACTGAACCATAACAACAGTAGACATCAGACAACTACTACACCCTCATCATCTGAACACATTTGAACTGGACATTAATGACCATAGCAGAGCTGCTAAATGATCAATCTAGGAAGGACTAGGTTGAATCAATCTAGGACTCACAACTCCCACTCTCCAAACAACTCCAAGGACAAGTGATCCCATAACACCCTCTACTAATCCTCACCAGATGCCCCCGCTAAATATTACCTCCTCTCACAAGGACGGATGGGGCTATAGCACTCAACTCACAGGGATTGCACACAATATAGTAAGAACGCTCAATTGCTCTAAATTTCCAGGGTAACCAACAAGGGATAAGGTTACCTGGATACGTAGCAGTAATATGGCCAAGCTCAGAAACTGTAACAGCTTCAGATCAGCTTTGATTACATTTGGATCTCATGTTCAAGCTCTGATGAAACCATTTACATCCTGCCAAGAAAGATAGGCTTGGAAAACAAATGCAACTCAAAGAAGAAAACACATGTTACCCAATTCACAATTCACATATACAAACACCATGCAATATATGATTATTCCACAATGAGACCCCATTCTCTAATAAATCTAGTGTCATTAGAACCTGGAGGCAATTTGGGCAGGGACAGAAGTCTACTCTTAACCATGTGATACATTTTGTGAGCTATTGCCTCCCAGGTGCTAGTAGTAGCTTGAAACTTCCTCATGTTCCTCTCAATCCAAAGGTGATACACCGTTACAGTGAATATCAATCTGATAACAACACTCTTAAGAGATTTTCCTCTTTTTTTTGGGGTAATTTAGCTTGAAATTAAAAAAGGTTAATCGAATGTACAGCCTACAAGGGGCATACCCCAGGAGGAAAAGAAAGGAAAAAAAACAAGAATGATAAAAGTACGGTAACCATGCACAACCCAGAGCAGATCTTCTTCTTCGTTCACGCTCAGATTCTTTTACAGCAACGGCGACGGCGACCTTGGGTTGCTGTTCAGTCCGGCGACGGCGACCTTGGGTTGCTATTCAGTCCGGTTGCTGTTAGCTAGCCGGATCTCGAGCTGTCGGTCTGAACCACAGCCACCAGCTGTCGGTCTGAACTTGCCGGAGATGAGGGCAGTTCTGGCAATCTGTGGGCCTCGACAGCCGTGAGCCACGCCATCAACAGGCCACCAGCCACCGTTGGCAGGTCAGCCCGGGCAGGCAAGCCGTCGGGCACAGCCTGCCTTCAGCCCGGGCAGCAAGCACCAAGGCCCGGGCAGGCAGCCCAATCAGCAGCCCAGGCGGGTATACCTGGGTTAATTCATTATTAATATTTGCGCAATATGAGCTTGGAATATGGCTTTCTACATTTACATTGTTGCTGGACAAGTGGGCCAATTTACTGTTAGTTTTGCAACCCCCGATAGGCGGTCATCTGTTGGACTGAAATCGGGGGCCGGGCTCTTCGTCGAGCCCTCTTTATCCCTTGAGCCAGCGCTTTTAGCTCTGAGGATTTGCGTAGTATTCTTGTGGTCGTGGCTATTATTGATTAGATTGGATTCTCCTAGTTAGGGGTAGCCTCGCAGTAGCAGCAGCTGGGGGAGCCGATGATTAGATTATGGTTGAGTCTGATTGAGCAAGGTAGTTGCCGGAGATGTCTTTGACTAGATTGGTGGATTCTCACTAATTGAAAGGGGTAGCTTCGTAGTCTGTTTCTGATTAGTTTTAGTGGTTTGCACTGATCGAAACGAACAGATTGGTCCGCTTAAGGTTTGGGGGGCTACTTTGGTGGTCTCTCTTCCTGTTCCGCTTATAGTTGTTAGCGAGCCTAGGGGATTTGGGTGAGGATGTAGTTGTCTGGATGGAATGGGCGTGGTGTGCAGGGTGCTTAGCAGGGTAGCCTTGTCGGATGCCGACATCTCCAGTTCGAACCTCTCTCGGTCCGAGTCCCTCTGTAGTAGTTGACTTCTTTTGAGTGGGTATTATGCTAGCTTCAGGGTGATGGGCTTCTCGGTTCTTGGTCTTCTTATCCCAGCCGTGGAGGAGGAGGATCTCTCCTCAGCGCTGGTTTTCATGTGGTCACCGTTGACCATGACTATCTACCGTATTTACTTTATTTCCTAGCCTGGCGGGTTGTGCCAGGAAGTAGTTCAATTTCACATTTCAAGTATTACAGTACGCATAGCATTTTGTTATGTATTTACTCTATCTCACTCTCCATGCGGGTTGTGCATGGTTTACCGCACATTTTTCATTCTTATTTGTTTTCCTTTTCTTTTCCTCCTGGGGTATGCCCCTTGTAGGCTGTACATTCGCTTAACCTTGTTTAATTTTTTTTTTTTTTTTGGGTAATGCCCTAGGGCGTTTAGCTTGAAAATAAAAGGGGTTAACCGAATATACAGCCTACAAGGGGCATACCCCAGGTAAGACAAAACAAAAGGAAATGAAAATTATAAAGGCGCCAAGTGGCTACATGGGTTGCTCGTGTCCTTGCCCCCGCCGAACAAACTATCCCAAGGAATAGAAAGTTCAACGGGGGATCTGGACACGGCGTACAATCAGAGGCCCTCAAAGTCCTCGCAATACATACATTGGTTGTGTGCAGTAGCAGAAAACTATCAAGACCATGGTCTGACATACTACATCAGAATAAACAACAGCTACTACACTTAGCATTCAATACAGTAGCAGAAAATAGAGCAATAAGCTATAAACTGCATGACTGCCCGAGCAAAAAGAATGCCCAAGCTGCTGGGCTGGCCTAGCGGGGATGCTAGGCTGTAGGACCGGCTCCTTGGCCGGGCTGATGAGGCTCGTAGGGCCAAAAATCCCTGCTGACTGCCGTGGTGGTTGCTGTTTGCCCGGGCTGGATGAGCTGCTGCCTGGGCAGAACCCACGGCTGTGATGGAGGCCACGGCGGCTGGAGGCCACGGCGGTGATGGAGGCCACGGTGGCTGGAGGCCACGGCGGTTGTTCGTGGTGGGAAGAGGAACCCACAGTGGAGTGACCACTGCCGGCATGGCCTGGCCCAAACTGGCCCACGGCTGTTGACTGATGGCGTGGTTCACGGCTGTCGAGGCCGACAAGGACCGGCAGCTGGTGGCTGTGGTTCAGACCGCTAGCTAACAGCAACCGGACTGAACAGCAACCCAAGGTAGCCGTCGCCGGACTGAACAGCAACCCAAGGTCGCCGTCGCCGTTGCTGTAGATGGATCTGAGCGTGAACGAAGAAGCAGATCTGCTCTGGGTCTTCTATGTGGTAGTTGAGCTCCTCGGTTGAGCTCGACGGCGATGTGGAACTCGCCGGTTCACGGGCTGAACAGCAACCGAAGGTCGCCGGAACAGATCCCAAATGGTACCCGCCGGTTCACGGCGGGGATATGGTTGGAGGCGAAGCCCACGGCTGTGGAGCTCCGGCCCATAGTGAAGTTTGACCGATCCAGACGAAGGCCAGGCAGGTGGTGAGACCGCACCAGATCTGTCCGGAGCGGAGGGTGGTGGAGGATAGCGGTGGTCGCCGGTTGTTGAGGGCGGTGGAGGAGAGCCTCTCTAAGAAGAGAGTATCCCTTGCCCGGAGGAGGTCTCCCTTCGCCTTCTGCCACTTACTTCGGCCTCCTTGCTGTTGTTACCGGCGAGATCCCGCCGAAAATAGAAGCTCCCCCAACTACTTAGTTCTCCTTTGTTTAATTTCAAGCTAAGTTACCCAAAAAAAAACCCGCATGGAGAGTAAAATAAAGTGACATATGTGATACAAATGGGTCTGAAAAGAACCATGAAATCTACTGAAATGAAATTGAACTATTCCTGGCACAACCCGCCAGGCTAGGAAATAAAGTAAATGAAGTAGATAGTCATGGTCAACGTGGACCACATGATAACCAGCGCTGAGGAGAGATCCTCCTCCTCCTAGGCTGGGCTAAGAAAACCAAGACCCGAGACTTCCATCACCCCAAAGCAAGCATAATATCCACTCAATAGAAGTCAACTACTACAGAGGAACTCGGACTGAGAAAGGCTCGACCAGGGGATGACGGCATTCGACAAGGCTACCCTGCTAAGTACCCTGCACACCACGCCCATTCCACCCAGACTACTACAACCACGCCCAAATCCCCTAGGCTCGCTAAAGACTCAAAGCGGAACAGAAAGAGAGGCCACCAAAAGTAGCCACTCGAACCTCAAGTGGACCAATCTGCTCTTTTCGATTAGTGGAAACCACCAAATCTAATCAGAAACAGACTGCAAAGCAACCCCTTTCGATCAGTGAGGATCCACCAATCTAGTCAATGACAGCTCCGGCAACTACCTTGCTCAATCAAACTCCATCCATAATCTAATCATCGGCTCCTACAGCTGCTGCTACTGCGGGCTACCCCTAACTAGGATAGAGTCTAATCTAATCAATAATAGCCACGACCACAAGAATACTACACTCGACCTCAGAGCAAAAACGCTGGTTCTAGGGATATAAAAGGCTCGACAACAAGCCCGACCCCCGATTTCAGTCCAACAGATGACCGCCTATCAGGGGTTAAAAACACCATAAGACTGGCCCGTTCGTCTAGCAACAGATTGACAATAAACAAATAAGTGCAAAGCGCAAATTGAATAACAATAGGCGCAATGGATACGAGATTTTCAGGCTGAAGGCAGGCTGTGATTGACCCCTGGCCTGGCCTGGCTGGCCTGGCCTGGCCTTGCCAGCTGCTGCCTGCTACTTGGCCCAGGCCTGGCCTAGCTGAAGACGGCCGGCGAGCCACTGTGGCTCCAACTCAGAACCACCGCAGCTCCCAACTGGCCGACGGCTGGAGAGGCCCCACCGCCGTGCACCGGTGAATCCTAACCCGTAATGCCGAGGAAAGACCTCCCATTGCCGTACCTCCAGTGAACCAAATCTGACCCGCTTGAGAGGCTTGCCAGTCTTGGCTTGCCGTTGAGAGGTCCGGCGCTGTGCACCGCTAGCTCGGTGATTCCTTTGCTGTGAAAAGACTCACGAGCTAGGAGCTCCGGGTCGACTCTGTATTGGGTTTCTGGGAAACCCAGACGAGAAACTCCGGTGGGAGCTGCGGTGGTTCTGTGAAACCCAAATCGGTGGACGAAACCCATGACCCAGAGGTGGGTGGCCGGCCAGAGTTGGCCGGAGCTGATGTCGATACATGACCGGAATCGAGAGACCGGCGACTGTGCCTGCTGCTGCACCGGAATCGAGAGACCGGCGGTTGTGTACTTGTGGATGGCCGATTCACCTTGGATGAAGAATCGCCCCTAATTTTTGAACCAGATCTACCCACGACCTGGGCTATCATCTCCGACGAACTAGAAAGGTGGGTCCAGCCGTCGGTCAGCTGGGTTCTTGAGATCCCAAGTTTCGATCGGAGCTGACCAGATAAAGATAGCTCCGGACCAAGTGAAAGGCCGGCTGGGATAAGGGTGAGGGGCGGTGGAGGAGAGCAGTCTCTAGAGAGAGATGCTCCCTTGCTCCCTCTTGTTTGCCTGCTGCTACTGTTTTTTTTTTGGGTAAATCAGCTTGAAAGTAAAAGAGGTTAACCGAATGTACAGCCTACAAGGGGCATACCCCAGGAGGAAAAGAAAACAAAACAAGAAGATTGACAAAAATGCATTAACCATGCACAACTCGCATGGAGAGTAGGATAATGTAGATAAAATAACAAAAGTGTCATAAGTGTAGAAATCATACCCCCGTAGTACTATCCATTTAAGTAGAAGGATAGTACTACGGGGTATGATATGAAGTGGTACGAGTATAAATTACATGATATGAACTGAAATTGAACTACCACCTGGCACAACCCGCCAGGCTAGGAAGTAAAGTACAAAGTCACGGCCAGAGATGACCACATGATAACCAACACTGAGGAGAACGGCAGCAAAGCAACATGGCTTCAAAGCAAGCTGAACGGCTACTACAGAGGAACATGGCACCAAGAGAGGCTCAACCAGAGATGACGGCATCCGACAAGGCTACCCTGCCAAGCACCCTGCACACCACGCCCAATCCTTCTGGCCTACTACTCCCTCATCCAAACCTAAGGCTCGCCCGAACCACCTGATGTCAACCAATTACCAACTACCACCTCCTCCAAAGTTGGGATAAGCAAACCAAGAACCTACTACAACCAACAGACCCAGAGAGCATGCAAAGTACCACTCAAAGAGATCAGCTACTACAGAGGGACAAGGAACCGAGAAGAGGCTCGAACCGGAGATGTCTGCATCCGACAGGGCTACCCTGCCAAGTACCCTGCACACCACGCTCATCCATCCAGACTACTACACCCTCAACCTAATACCCTAGGCTCGCTAACGACTAACAGCGGGACAGAAAGATGAACCACACGAAGTGGTCACACGAACCGTAGGAGAGCCTGCTGCTACTGTTGCTGTACCGGAGGGAGCTTTCTCTCTCTAGGTTAGAGAGAGAAGCTCCCAGTCGAGAAAAACCTCTGAGAGATTTTCCTTTAAAGGTGGATAAGTGAGAAATCCAGTCTACCCAAGACCGTGGAGGCCACCTCTCATCAATTCTTGCTAAGATTGCATTCCAAACTTGAGTGGAGAATACACAATTAAAGAACAAATGATCATGACTTTCACTGCCCGGACAGAGGCAGCACTGAGAAGAAGGTTTAATCCCAAAAAGAACAAGCCTATCTTCAGTGGAAAGTCTACCTTGGATGGCAATCCAGGTAATGAAGCTACATTTTGGGATATGGCCAGGAAACCAAACTGCTTTGTGCCAAGTTACTTTGGGAAATGGCTCTCTCAATTCATCCCAAAGAGAGGCAATGCTAAACTGACCATTTGAGTTAAGAGTCCACCTAATTTGGTCCCTACCATTCCTCACTGTGGGTAGCTGAGATCTGACTTCATTCAACTCCCAAGTTTGTGTCATTGGGAATGTCCAAGCAGCGTTGAGAATTACCCGAGACACATTGGCATTCAATGGAAGGCCAGAATCATATACAATTCTGGTACCAAACTTGTTCAATAAGGGGCCCAAAGGATGCCAATGATCATACCACAGGGATGTGTTGTCCCCATTTCCAATAATGTGACGTATGAATGGTTGAACTAACCTTCTCAAATTAAGCATCTTCCTCCAAACCCAGGAGGGATTACATGGCATTTTAAGGCTCCAAAAGTTCCTACCTTTTAATAAATAGGATTTAACCCATTGACACCACATTGATTGCTCGCCCCCTGAAATCAAGAACCAAATATGCTTAGCAACTGCAGCCTTATTCCAAATTGCCAAAGATTTGAAACCAAGGCCCCCCTAGTCCTTGGGGGCACAAAGTTGCTCCCAAGCAACCTTAGCCCCAGACCTTTTAAGATCAGGGCCAGACCACAAGAAGGCCTTAAGGATAGACTCAACTTCCTTAATGACCTTTTTCGGTAAGATAAACAGGGAGGACCAAAATGTTTGCATTGAGAACAAAATGTTTTTTATAAGTTGCATTCTCCCAATAAAAGTAAGATCCCTATTAGTCCAACATTTAGTTTTAGCAGTAATATTATCTACCAATCTCTGACAATCAATAGCCTTGAGTTTAGTGGATAGTAAGGGGACCCCCAGGTATCTCACAGGGAGGGAACCTTCCTGGAAACCAAGTTCTTGCAAGATAGTTTCATTAACCCTCACACTGACCCCTGAAAAGAATATGCTACTCTTTCCAGGGCTAGGGGAGAGACCAGAAAGAAACTCAAACTCAGCCAATGCATTCCGGATGTGTTTGATCGATGAAAGCTCCCCTTTACAAAATATCATTAGATCATTAGCAAAGCAAAGATTAACCAATCGATTATCTTTACATCTCCAATGGAAGTGGAAATCAGGGAGATGAGATTTCTCCTTAAGCAAAGCCGTAAAAACTTCCATGACAATAACAAAGAGATAAGAGGACATAGGATCTTCCTGCCTCAGACCCTTCCTACCTTTAATGTAACCGGTAACTTCTCCATTGATACAAAGAGAGTAATTAGCTGTGGTTACACATGCTTGAAGCCACTTGATCATTGTAGGATGAAAGTTCATTGCAGAAAGAACATCCCAAAGAAACTCCCATCTAACATGATCATAAGCTTTCATAATGTCCACTTTCATGGCACACCTAGGAGAGGGTGATGACTTGGGATAACCCCTCATGAGTTCCTGAGTGAGAAATATATTATCTGCTATTCTCCGACCTCTCACAAAGCCTGACTGGACAGGATCAATGAGAAGAGGAAGTACAGGTTGCAATCTCTTAGCTAAAATCCTAGAGATGCATTTGTAGATGGTATTGCAACATGAAATGGGCCTAAAGTCACCCACCTTGGAAGGGTTTTGTACCTTGGGGACAAGAGCTACAATGGTGGAGTTAGCTTTGGTGAGTAATTGACCAGATCTGAAGAAATTCTGGACAGCCGAGGTGACCTCATTCCCAATGACAGGCCATGCTTTCCTAAAAAACCCTGCATTGTACCCATCAGGGCCCGGGGCCTTGGTAGGACTAAGGGACCAAAAGGTTTCTTTGATCTCCAAATCAGTAACAAGAGAGACCATCCGATGACTCTGTTCAACACTAAGCTTACTTCTAATTAATTGCTCAACTCTATTTGAACCCAGATGAGGTGTGGGATGAGGAGTACCAAATAGAGTTGTGTAGAAGTTAACAAACTCTGCCTTAATAACCTGAGGATCATGAGTGATAGAGCTGTCCCTAAGCTCTAAACTTGTTATTTTGTTCCTATTCCTCCTATTACTTACAGTTTTAAAGAAACAGGAAGTGCATTGATCACCAAGTTTCAACCATTGTATTCGCGACTTTTGCTTGGCTAGGCTTTCCTCGGCTCTAAGCAGGGTGATATATTGCCTGTATACCACCCTCTCCTGTGCTATAGTAGAACTATTGTTAGGATGAGACCCTAGCATAGCTTGAATGTTTTCTAAGTCCTGCTTGATGGCACACACTCTATCAGAAATGCCACTGAATTCATCTTTATTAAGCTGCTTCAGCTCATGTTGAAGGTATTTAAGTTTTTCACTCACACAAAACATAGGATTACCAATTACAATAGACCTCCAAACCCTCTGAATGATTGTGAGGAACTGTGGATGATCTGCAAGGAAGTCAAAAAACCTGAAAGGCTTAATTGATTTCCTTGGATTGGGCAGGACACATACCACAGCTGGAGAATGGTCCGAGATTCCAGGTACCAAAAAATGAGCGGAGGATTGGGTAAATGTTTTCATCCATGGCTCGTTCACAACCACTCTGTCAATTTTAAAAGTCACAAAATGAGGAGGGACCTGTTTATTTGACCAAGTTAAAAAGCACCCGGTGAATCTAAGATCATCAAGCTCAGAGGCAAACAAACAATGATTGATGTCATCCATGTGTGGAGACCACTGAGCATTACCCTCCACTTTCTCCCTAGGATGTCTAATAGCATTAAAGTCACCCAGGACCACCCAAGATAAGGAGGTCCCATCAAAACACAACAAAATGGTACTTGGGAGCTTCTCTCTCTAGCCTAGAGAGAGAAAGCTCCCTTGGACCGGTCAAAATCCAGCCGGCTGCCACCTCCGGCCAGCCGCAGCAGCAACAACAAGGCCCGGCCTCGCCGGTCAGCACTAGGCCCAGCCACGCCGGGCAGCAGCCACCATCCGGGCAAGGGATCCTCTCTCCTTAGAGAGGCTCTCCTCCACCGCCCTCCACAATCGGAACCCTCCGAGCCGCCTCTACATCCGACGGTCTCTGGCTCTCCTCCTCCTGGCCGGCCTTCATTTGGTCCGGAGCTCCACAGCCGTGGGCTTCGTCCCCAACCTCAACCCCGCCGTGAACCGGCGGGTACCATTTGGGATCTGTACCGGCAGATCTGAAATCACACCTGCCATTATTGGCCAATCACAACCAGCCACCATCCGCCGGTCTCCCGGCCGCCGGGACCTCGCCGTGGGACTCAATAGCCGCCATGGGGCCCAGCCGTCGTGTGGCTCACCGTGGCTCACCTTCACGCCGCCAGTCAAGGACCTCTCCGGCCAGATCTGTTCAGTTAGACCAGGTCGTGGTCAGGCCATCTCGGGCAGGCCCTGGTCCGGTCTTCCTTCCGGATCACCGTGGCTCTACAGCCATCGGCCATCATCTTCAACCCCAACCCCCGCCGTGGACCCAATAGCCGCCGTGGGGTCCAGCCGCCCGGGCAATCAGCCAGCCCGGGCCAAGCAGCGGGCAGCAGCGGCCTGCCCAGCCAGCCAACTTCAAGCCGTGGGCCAGTTCGGGGCCAGGCCATCAACAGGGGCCTGCCAACTGGTAGCAGCCAGCCCGTTGGCAGGCCAGCCCGAGCAGCCAAGCCGTCGGGCACAGCCTGCCTTCAGCCCGGGCATTTTTTTCTTGGGCCGGGGGCAGCAGTGGGCTGCCAGTGATTGTTTTGCTCGGGCAGAGGCTTGGCAGCAGCTTTTTGCCCGGGCGATTCGAGTCAATCTTCGTCCAGCCACAAGGAAGGCAGCAGCCCGCCCGATGGCAGGTTGGGCCTAAATTTCTTTCAAAAAAAAAAAAAGTGGCACGGATTCCAAACATAATTCCAAGTCCAATATTGGACAGAACAAGCCTGCAGTCAATTTGTTGCTGGACCTATGGGCCAGTTTACTGTTAGTATCTGCGATCCCCGATAGGCGGTCACCTATTGGACTGAAATCAGGGGTTGTCGGGCTCTTGGTCGAGCCTTTTATATCCCTAGATCCTGTGCTTTTAGCCCTGAGGTTGTGTGTAGTATTCTTGTGGTCGTGGCTATCGTTGATTAGATTGGGATCTGTTCTGATTGAAAAGGGTAGTTTGCAGTAGCAGCAGCTGTGGGTGCCACTGATTAGATTGGTGGATGGATTCTGATTGAGCGAGGTAGCTGCCGGAGCTGTCATTGATTAGATTGGTGGTTGTTCACTGATCGAAAGGGGTAGCTTTGCGGTCTGTTTCTGATTAGATTGGTGGCTTCGCTGATCGAAAGGAGCAGCTTGGTCCACTTGAGGTTTGAGTGGCTATCGTTGATTAGATTAGAATCTGTTCTGATTGAAAAGGGTAGTTCGCAGTAGCAGCAGCTGTGGGTGCCACTGATTAGATTGGTGGATGGATTCTGATTGAGCGAGGTAGCTGCCGGAGCTGTCATTGATTAGGTTGGTGGTTGTTCACTGATCGAAAGGGGCAGCTTGGTCCTCTTTCAGTCGTTAGCGAGCTTAGGGGATGTAGGCGAGGTTGTAGTAGTTTGGATGGAATGGGCGTGGTGTGCAGGGTACTTGGCAGGGTAGCCTTGTCGGATGCCGACATCTCCAATTCGAGCCTCTCTCAGTCCGTGTCCCTCTGTAGTAGTTGGCTTCTGTTGAGTGGGTATTATACTAGCTTTGGGGTTGATGGAAGTACTAGGTTCTTGGTTCTCTTAACCCAGCCTTCGAGGAGGAGGTTATTAGGTAGTTGGGTTCAGCAGGAGGTTTTGGCGAGCCTTAGGCTTGGATGAGGGAGTAGTAGGCCGGAAGGATTGAGCGTGGTGAGCAGGGTACTGAGCAGCAGCAGTAGCCTTGTCGGATGCCGTCGACTCTGGTTCGAGCCTCTTGATGCCTTGTTCCTCTGTAGTAGCCGTTCAGCTTGCTTTGTAGCCGTCTTACCCGGTGGCTTCTCCTCAGTGTTGGTTATCATGTGGTCATCTCTGACCTCGATTATTTACTTTACTTACCTTATTTCCTAGCCTGGCGGGTTGTGCCAGGTGGTAGCTCTATTTCATCTAGCTCTATGTACTTTACTTACCGTACACATGGCATCTTCATGTATTTACTTTATCTAACTCTCCATGCGGGTTGTGCATGGTTTACCGCACTTTTGTCATTCTTATTTTTTCCTTTTCTTTTCCTCCTGGGGTATGCCCCTTGTAGGCTGTACGTCCTGAACCGACTAAGACATTGCCAAAGAGGCCTACGCTCCAAATTAGAATTTGCCACATACACCATAGTGACCAAAAAGAGTGCACTCCCATCCTTGGGTTGGACCTCACAGTGTATGCATTGATCAGACTGCCCTAACACAGTAAGAGAGAAAACTCCAGGGTCCCAACCCACAAAAATCCTTCCTAAAGCCGCCTGGGAGTAATTATTCACAAAACTCCAATCAGGACAAATGTATTTAGTGATTCTGTCTGCCCAAACAGCCCTAACTTTATGCTCAAGAAAGCCAACTAGATTAAGTTTATTAGAGCTCACAAATATTTTGACTTCTTTCTGTTTAATGGGGTCATTCAAACCACACATATTCCAAAAACCTAGATTGAAAGCTTGCAAAGACATAAAAACAATATCACAAGAAATAAGATGCAGAGATTAATTGCACAAGGGCCAGGGTTCGGGGGAGCTTCTCTCTCTAACCTAGAGTGTTAGAGAGAGAAAGCTCCCATCCGGCCACTTACAGGCGGCAGCAGTCAGCTGCGTCTGACCCAGCCCAACCCAGCCTCGCCGGCCACCCTCTCCAATGGCAGCAGCAGCTGTCCTCGGGCAAGGGAGCCCCTCGCACGAAAGGGGTTCTCCTCCACCGCCCCTCTACATCCCAGATCGGGAATCAACATCTCCAACCCTTCCACTCGGCCAGCCCTTAGCTGGCTTTCGAAGGTCGATTCAACCCACAGCCGGCCGTCCAAGCCTGGCCAGTACAGCAGCTCAGCCGTGGCTGAGTTGCCCTTATCTCCATCCACTTCACCCACCGGCCATTCCAGATCTGGAAGTGCGCTGACCATGTCAGGCGGCAATGTTCATCGTCTTCAACGACCAACCCAGCTGGATAGCCGCAGCAGTCCACAGCTACAGCTTGGGCAAGGAACCTCCGTCTCTAGGGCAACCCTTGGGTCCGGAACCCCATGGATCGAAGCACTTCGTTACTGTTCTGCCAGGCCTTGCCGGAGATAACTTTGCTGCTTCAATTGTGCTCGTACAGTGGCACGGCGGCAAAGCAAAGTCACCACTGAGGTCTACAAGTTCAGATCTGAACAGCAAAGGTTCATGGAGCTTTGGAACACCAACTGTCGTGGCTCAATCAACCGCCGTGGCTCAGCCACTGGTCTTTGTTTTCATCCCCATCCCCGCTGTGGACTTCACAGCCATCTTGGCAACCGTCATGGCCCACAGCCGCCGTGGGGCACATTCAGCCCTGGCGTCGGGTACCTCAGTGGCCAGGCCTGGCCAATGCTCTCCTTATAGCCCGGGCGGTCAGGGCCCTCTCCGACCTGATCTGTCCGGCCAGTCAGCCGTCGGCCTTCATCAGCAGCCATCGGCCACCATCTCCAGCCGTAGTGGGGCGGCCAGCCACAGCTATCCTGGCGAGGCCAGCCTAGCAACCCACCAGCCCCCTACCAGCCAGCCCGGGCATTCTGCCCGGGCACCAGCCAGCAAGCCAGCCTGGGCAGGCCACCCGTGAGTGGCTCGGGCGGGGAGGCAGCAGTGCTGCCAGGGACTGTTTTGCTCGGGCAGAGGCTAGGCAGCGGCTTCAGCCCGGGCGACTTGAGTCCATCTCCGTTCAGTCGCTGGGGAGGCCATCCGCAGCCAGCCCGGGCCAGCCCCGGCAGGTAAGCAGGCTGGATGGCCCGGGCAGTGGGTAATTTTATTGTTTTATTGATATATTGGTCAAGCAATGCACTGTATATTGCACTGTCATTTTGTTGCTGGACTTATGGGCCAGTTCGCTGTTAATTTTTGCGACCCCCGATAGGCGGTCACCTGTTGGACTGAAATCGGGGGTTTTGGGCTCTTTGATGGCTTTTATATCCCTTGAACCTGTACCTTTTTAGCCCGGAGGTTGGGCATAGTAGTAGTGGTCGCGGCTTG
Source organism: Rhododendron griersonianum (assembly GCA_018127125.1). NCBI lineage: Eukaryota > Viridiplantae > Streptophyta > Magnoliopsida > Ericales > Ericaceae > Rhododendron > Rhododendron griersonianum. Next base: position 36,206,327 of record CM030788.1, on the reverse strand, counting down.
TTGATTAGTTAGACTTTGTTCTAGTTAAGGGGTAGACTCGCAGTAGCAGCAGCTGTGGTTGCCGATGATTAGATTATGAATGGAGTCTGATTGAGCTTAGTAGCTGCCGGAGTTGTCATCGATTAGATCGGTGGATTCTCATTGATCGATAGGGGTAGCTTCGCAGGCTGTTTTTGATTAGATTAGTGGTTTTCGCTGATCGAAAGGAGCAGCTTGGTCCACCGGTGGTTAGGGGGCCACTTTTGTGGATTCTCTTCTGTTCCTCTTTTAGTTGTTAGCGAGACTAGGGGATTGGGTTGAGGGAGTAGTAGTCTGGTTGGAATGGGCGTGGTGTGCAGGGTGCTGAGCAGCAGCAGTAGCCTTGTCGGATGTCGTCTTATCCAGTGCGAATCTCTTCTTGTTCCTGTCCCTCTGTAGTAGTTGACTCCTGATAAGTGGGTGGTATGCTGCTTTAGGCTAGTTCAAGGTATCAGGTTCTTGGTTATCTTGCGGCTTTGTTGGCCATGACTATCTACCATATTCACCGTATTTACTTTATTTCCTAGCCTGGCGGGTTGTGCCAGGTAGTAGTGCATTTTGTTATGTATTCACTCTATATTACTCTCCATGCGGGTTGTGCATGGTTACGTAATTACTTTACCTTACTCTCCATGCGGGTTGTGCATGGTTACGTATTTACTTTACCTTACTCTCCATGCGGGTTGTGCATGGTTACCGCACTTTTGTCATTCTTATTTTTTTCCTTTCTTTTCCTCCTGGGGTATGCCCCTTGTAGGCTGTACATTCGCTTAACCTCTTTTTTAATTTCAAGCTAATTTACCCAACAAAAAAAAGATGCAGAGATTGAAAGAATAAGTACTGCAAATACTCAAAAGGATACCAAAAGGATATCAATTATTCTGAACGTGGGGGCGGGATTTAATGCCCCTCATTGACTCCTCCTTAGCTTGCTTCCTTAATCTTTTTTGAGCAGACTTGGAAAGAGAAAAGTTGCTAACAAGGCCTCCAGTGGGAACTTTCCCTGCAGCTCTTCCTTTGCCCACGGAATCTATACTATCAGGAGGTTCAGGCAACTTGAGTCCTGAATGGACTAAGACTCCTTCCACTACCGGAGAAAGGGAGACCCCAGTACCTACATCCGTAGAAGCTGGAATGTTGGACAAAGTCTCTGGCTCCTGCTTGCTACTTACCACACTTTCTAACACTTCCGACAGCTCACCTTTTTTTTTTTTTTTTGGGTAAATCAGCTTGAAATTAAAAGAGGTTAAGCGAATGTACAGCCTACAAGGGGCATGCCCCAGGTAAGACAAAGCAAAAACAAAACGACAGACATAAAGAGCCAAGTGGCTACATGGGTGGCCCGTGTCCAAGCCCCGTCGAACAAACTATCCCAGGGAATAGAAAGTTCAACGGGGAACCTGGACACGGGCATGGTAAAAGTAGAAAATCCACGACACAACCCGTCGGGATAGGGGTACATCAGAGGCCCTCGAAGTCCTCGCAGGCATACAGACTAGAGAAATATACAGAATAGCTACTGAAAGCAATCACAGAAACAACTAATCCCTGCTGACTGCCGTGGTGGTTGCTGCTTGCCCGGGCTGGATGAGCTGCTGCCTGGGCAGAACCCATGCTGCCGGGCTGGAAGGCCCTGCTCCTCAAAGACGCAGGCTGTGAGTTGGCCAGACCAGCGGTGGCCAACTGTGAGGTGGCCGGACCAGTGGCCGCCCGCTGTGGCTAGCCATGGCCGCTAGATCTGAACGGCACCGAGACTTGGATTGAGCCCCACGGCGGCAAAGCCCCACGGCGGCCCGACAGCTCATCTTCATCATCACTGAGTTCATCAACAAGGGTTTGAATTACAGATGTTCCAATTATATCGTCCACCTGCCCTTGTATGGACTGATCACAGGCTGCCTTTTGTTTCCCATTCCCCACTTGAGTCCAAGTTTGATCCGCAGGTTGGGGAGGGGGTGTAGGAATGAAGGTTTCCTTGGCACACTTAGATGTGTGGTGGCCAAACACATGGCATACGTCACACATGGGAGGAAGAACTTGATATTTTTTTTTTGGGTAAATCAGCTTGAAATTAAAAGAGGTTAACCGAATGTACAGCCTACAAGGGGCATACCCCAGGAGGAAAAGAAAACAAAACAAGAAGATTAAGAAAAATGCGTTAACCATGCACAACCCGCATGGAGAGTAGGATATTGTAGATAAAATAACAAAAGTGTCTTAAGTGTAGAAATCATACCCCCGTAGTACTATCCATTTAAGTAGAAGGATAGTACTACGGGGTATGATATGAAGTGGTACGAGCGTAAATTACATGATATGAACTGAAATTGAACTACCACCTGGCACAACCGGCCAGGCTAGGAAGTAAAGTACATAGTCACGGCCAGAGACGACCACATGATAACCAACACTGAGGAGAACGGCAGCAAAGCAACACGGCTTCAATGCAAGCTGAACGGCTACTACAGAGGAACATGGCACCAAGAGAGGCTCAAACCAGAGATGACGGCATCCGACAAGGCTACCCTGCCAAGCACCCTGCACACCACGCCCAATCCTTTTTTTTTGGGTAATTTAGCTTGAAATTAAAAAAAGGTTAACCGAATGTACAGCCTACAAGGGGCATACCCCAGGAGTAAAAGAAAAGAAAAAAATAAGAATGACAAAAGTGCGGTAAACCATGCACAACCCGCATGGAGAGTTAGATAAAGTAAATACATGAAGATGCCATGTGTACGGTAAGTAAAGTACATAGAGCTAGATGAAATAGAGCTACCACCTGGCACAACCCGCCAGGCTAGGAAATAAGGTAAGTAAAGTAAATAATCGAGGTCAGAGATGACCACATGATAACCAACACTGAGGAGAAGCCACCGGGTAAGACGGCTACAAAGCAAGCTGAACGGCTACTACAGAGGAACAAGGCATCAAGAGGCTCGAACCAGAGTCGACGGCATCCGACAAGGCTACTGCTGCTGCTCAGTACCCTGCTCACCACGCTCAATCCTTCCGGCCTACTACTCCCTCATCCAAGCCTAAGGCTCGCCAAAACCTCCTGCTGAACCCAACTACCTAATAACCTCCTCCTCGAAGGCTGGGTTAAGAGAACCAAGAACCTAGTACTTCCATCAACCCCAAAACTAGTATAATACCCACTCAACAGAAGCCAACTACTACAGAGGGACACGGACTGAGAGAGGCTTGAACTGTAGATGTCGGCATCCGACAAGGCTACCCTGCCAAGTACCCTGCACACCACGCCCATTCCATCCAGACTACTACAACCTCGCCTACATCCCCTAGGCTCGCTAACGACTGAAAGAGGACCAAGCTGCCCCTTTCGATCAGTGAACAACCACCAACCTAATCAATGACAGCTCCGGCAACTACCTCGCTCAATCAGAATCCATCCACCAATCTAATCAGTGGCACCCACAGCTGCTGCTACTGCGAACTACCCTTTTCAATCAGAACAGATCCCAATCTAATCAACGATAGCCACGACCACAAGAATACTACACACAACCTCAGGGCTAAAAGCACAGGATCTAGGGATATAAAAGGCTCGACCAAGAGCCCGACAACCCCCGATTTCAATCCAATAGGTGACCGCCTATCGGGGATCGCAGATACTAACAGTAAACTGGCCCATAGGTCCAGCAACAAATTGACTGCAGGCTTGTTCTGTCCAATATTGGACTTGGAATTATGTTTGGAATCCGTGCCACTTTTTTTTTTTTTTTGAAAGAAATTTAGGCCCAACCTGCCATCGGGCGGGCTGCTGCCTTCCTTGTGGCTGGACGAAGATTGACTCGAATCGCCCGGGCAAAAAGCTGCTGCCAAGCCTCTGCCCGAGCAAAACAATCACTGGCAGCCACTGCTGCCCCACGCCCGAGAAAAAAATGCCCGGGCTGAAGGCAGGCTGTGCTCGACGGCTTGCCTGCTCGGGCTGGCCTGCCAACGGGCTGGCTGCTACCAGCTGGCAGGCCCCTTTTGATGGCCTGGCCCTGAACTGGCCCACGGCTTGAAGTTGGCTGGCTGGGCAGGCCGCTGCTGCCCGCTGCTTGGCCCGGGCTGGCTGATTGCCCGGGCGGCTGGACCCCACGGCGGCTATTGGGTCCACGGCGGGGGTTGGGGTTGAAAATGATGGCCGATGGCTGTAGAGCCACGGCTGTTGAGCCACGGTGATCGCCTGAGATGGCCTGACCACGACCTGGTCTGACTGAACAGATCTGGCCGGAGAGGTCCTTGACTGGCGGCGTGAAGGTGAGCCACGGTGAGCCACACGACGGCTGGGCCCCATGGCGGCTGTTGAGTCCCACGGCGAGGTCCCGGCGGCCGGGAGACCGGCTGATGGTGGCTGGTTGTGATTGGCCAATAATGGCAGGTGTGGATTCTGGTTAGATTAGATTGGTGTGGATTCTGATTAGATTGGTGTGGATTGGTGTGGATTCTGGTTGAGCGAGGTAGCTGCCGGGGCTGTCCATGATTAGATTGGTGGTCGTTCACTGATGGAAAGGGACATCTTTGCAGGTTGTTTTTTGACTAGATTGGCGGTTTGGCGCTGATCGAAAGATGCAGCTTGGCCCTCCTACGGTTCGTGTGGCCACTTCGTGTGGTTCATCTTTCTGTCCCGCTGTTAGTAGTTAGCGAGCCTAGGGGATTAGGTTGAGGGAGTAGTCGGGGCTGTCCATGATTAGATTGGTGGTCGTTCACTGATGGAAAGGGACATCTTTGCAGGTTGTTTTTTGACTAGATTGGCGGTTTGGCGCTGATCGAAAGATGCAGCTTGGCCCTCCTACGGTTCGTGTGGCCACTTCGTGTGGTTCATCTTTCTGTCCCGCTGTTAGTAGTTAGCGAGCCTAGGGGATTAGGTTGAGGGAGTAGTAGTCTGGATGGAATGAGCGTGGTGTGCAGGGCAGCTACCTCGCTCAACCAGAATCCACACCAATCTAATCAGTGGCAGCCGCAAGGCAACCCCTTTCAATTAACACAAACTCTAATCTAATCAATGATAGCTACACCCAACCATACTACGCACAACTACCGGGCTAAGAAGCAAAGGATCTAGGAATATAACGCGGCTCGACAGAGAGCTCAAACACTCGATCTCAGTCCAACAGGTGACTGCCCGTCGAGGTTCTCAGAAAAACACATTAAACTGGCCCTAATGTCCAGCTACAATATGGTAGGAAATAAGCAAATGCAAGTCGCCTAATTATTAAGAGTTGACTATTAAAGGATACCGGGCTGCCGTGGGCTGGCTGGGCAGGCTGCCCAAGGCCGGCCGCCGTGGGCCGGCTACCACCAGATGAACCACCAGGCCCACCAGCACCTAGATCTGGCATGACTGGCCACTACCAGCTGTTGAGCCCCACGGCTGACGGCTGTTGAGCCCCACGGCGGGTTGGGGTTGGAGATGAAGGCCGGCGGCGGTTGTTGAGAAGACCAGATCAGAGAAACGGAGTAGTTGTGAAGGTCGGACCAGATGGAGACCGGACCGGTTGGACCTGGACCGAATGTGAAGACCAGATGGAGCTTGACCGGACCGAATGAGGACCGGACCGTGACTGCCCACCGGCCATCGGCTGTCACAATCGGCCGGATGGAGTTATTTGAGCGAACCAGTGGTGGCCGAACCTGATCTGATCAGAACGGACCAGAGGCGGTCGGATGTTTGATGGGAGGGCGATGGAGGAGAGCCTCTCTAAGGAGAGACGATCCCTTGCCCGGATAGAGGCTGCTGCACGGCGTGGATCACCAGAGATGGAGTTGAACGGCCGGAGGGGGGGCTTTCTCTCTCTATCCTAGAGAGAGAAGCTCCCCATGAGATTTTGAGTGCCTTTACTATAAGAACTTGATATTCCACAGGGATAACCACAGATTCACCTTCTACAATGACTTGAATCTCATCAAGAAGTACATGTTCAGCACACACCTCAACACAGATTCTAGCCTTCGTAGATTTAGTATGTAGAAAAGGCCAGGCTGCTTAGCTGTCTTAGCAGTGGTTTGGTCAACATGTAGGGGCCTCCCGATTGTGCTAGCCACTCTACTCAAGCACTCTTGATTCCAAAGCTCCAATGGAAGATCATGCAGTTTCACCCAGGCTGGGATTTTGGAAGGCTGTTTTTTTTTTTTTGGGTAATTTAGCTTGAAATAAAAAAAAGGATAAGCGAATGTACAGCCTACAATGGGGCATACCCCAGGAGGGAAAGAAAGAAAAAAAAAAAAACAAAGATTGAGAAAATTGAACTAAGCCAAGTGGCTATATTGACCTAAGCCAAGACTAAATAAACATGGAATCCACGTGTTTCTCTTCCATCTCTTCAATTCCATCTAAGAGATGGAAGAGAAACACAGGGCATACTCTAAGAGGAAAACAAACAAGTTGAATAATTACATTAAAATTGACTACGCCTAGGCCAAATGGCTACACAGCGCTAATAGGATCTAGATAATGGAATGGCAGGGCAATCCCCTCTAGGAAGAGGAATGGCAGCCTCGTCAAAATGTAATGGCAGCCCAGTCAAATACATGCAACTTCAGCACTTCCAAAGCTGGTAGTAGCACATGTAGCAGGCTTCCAATTCCAGTTCCAAAACTGATGTGGATGAGCACTTCCAAAGCTGGTCTTCAGCTCACAATGTAAAACTGCAGCAGAATTGGCAGCTGTTGGACCGTACCTCTTGCTGGACTGCACCTCACGGAATTGGCAGCCCTCTAGTATTGTGACTGCTCCTCTGCTGGGCTGCATCTCCCTGTGATAGAGTATTTTGATAGGTTCAGGACTTTATGACCTTGAAACACATTCTGCTTTGGCCAAAACAGCCCAGCAAAACAGTCTACAGAATTCTGGACAGCAGCAACTGATCTCCGGATTAAGCAACTAACCCTCCAAGGGACAACCCCCCAAGGATAGGCCAACCAAAAGCAAAGCTACTACAACGCGTAGAACAACAGAAAACAGACTTAAAAGCTGAACATAAAGGTGCAGAAAAGTGCAAAAGCAGAGGACGTCCCCCTCTGCGAAGGGAGATCCCAACGACATCCCCAGTTGGTTAGGCACAAAAACAGCAAAAAGAGCAGATCAGATACGTGCATATCAGAAAAGGACAGCTACTCTCAGTGCACTAGCTATAACAGTTAGCAGACAGTCAGCAACCACAATGCAGACAGCAGGAATGCTGAAGCAATGTGGCAAAGTGGCATCAACAGTTCAGCAACAGTTCAGCAATGCTGATCACAACAGTAAAAATGGTCTAACAAAGTGGTAGACTTGTTCACAACAGTAAAATGGTCTAACAAAGTTTGATACTTGTTCACTTGTTTTTTGCTGATCTGCTAGCAGAAAACTGATGTAGTCTGATCTGTTAGCAGAAAACAACTTGTTCACGTGTTTCCAAGGGTTAGCAATAACAACAACAAAATGATGTAGTCTACTGGTGCACACAACATGCTTAACAACAACAACAACAAAATGAACATGCAATTCTTCATGAGAACCCCTCACTCCTTCCTCTGAACCTCACATAGCTCCCCCACTAAATATTACCTCCTCTCTCAAGGACTGTTGGGGCTCTAGCACACAACTCACAGGGTTAACACACAATATAGTAACTACCTGCTAGAATAGGCAGATTCAGAACTGAACAACAACAGGTAGGTTCTGTGACCCTCTTATGCCAAGGATAAAGGTAACTACCTGCTAGAATAGAAGTAATAGAAGCCATACTAAACTACCCACAACTATTGGGGGAGCTTCTCTCTCTAACCTAGAGAGAGAAAGCTCCCTCTGACCCAGCCAAAATCAGCCCGGCTCACCTTCGGCGCCGGCAAGGAATAAAGGATGGCAAGGGATCATCCCTCCTTAGGGAATGATCTCCTCCATCGCCTCCCATTACCAACAGTACTGGAGCACCGTTTTGGTCCACCACGGAGTTGTCTTCCATGGCACAACATCTCACGAAGCTGTACATAGCTTCACCTTCCACGGCTACGATTCAGAGAAGGTCAAGCTGCCGGTCTGAATCAGAGCCACCAAGTGGACTGATTTTCTACAAGATTGAAGTTCATCAGAGAGAGGGGATCTTAAACCCACCTTTTTCTCTTCCGATCTTCATCTCGTTTAAGGAGAATCGATCCAATATCATCTTCAAACATCTGATTTCCAAGCTTCAACACTCAGTCGGACCATTGGTGGTGGCTTGCGGCTGGACTTAACGGCTGGGTTGCGAGGTTCTCGGAACTCCGGCGACCGCGGCTGAAGATTAATTTCAAGGTCTGAGCGTGGAAACCAGGTCATGGGTTTCCACCGGAGTTTGTCATCTGGGTTTCCCACCGGAGTTTCTCATCTGGGTTTCCCAGAAACCCAAAACAGTCGTCGGCAAGCCGTCGAAGTCTCTCAACGGCAAGCCACGACTGGCAAGCCTCTCCAGCGGGTCAGATTTGGTTCACTGGTGCACGGCGGTGGGGCCTCTACAGCCGTCGGCCAGTTAGGAGCTGTGGTGGTTCTGAGTTGAAGCCACCGTGGCTCGCCGGTCTTCTTCAGCTAGGCCAGGCCTGGGCCAAGCAGCAGGCAGCAGCTGGCAAGGCCAGGCCGGGCCAGGGCTCAATCACAGCCTCCCTACAGCCCGGTACCCCGGATAGGCTGAAAATCTCGTATCCATTGAGCCTATCGTTATTCAATTGACGCTTTGCACTTATTTGTTTAATTGTTTATTGTCAATCTGTTGCTGGACGAACGGGCTAGTCTATTGGTGTTATTAACCCCCGATAGGCGGTCATCTGTTGGACTGAAATCGGGGGTCGGGCTTGTTGTCGAGCCTTTTATATCCCTAGAACCAGCGTTTTTTTTGCTCTGAGGTCGAGTGTAGTATTCTTGTGGTCATGGCTATTATTGATTAGATTAGACTCTATCCTAGTTAGGGGTAGCCCGCAGTAGCAGCAGCTGTAGGAGCCGATGATTAGATTATGGATGGAGTTTGATTGAGCAAGGTAGTTGCCGGAGCTGCCATTGACTAGATTGGTGGATCCTCACTGATCGAAAAGGGTTGCTTTGTAGTCTGTTTCTGATTAGATTTGGTGGTTTGCACTGATCGAAAAGAGCAGCTTGGTTCACTTGAGGTTTGAGTGGCTACTTTTGGTGGCCTCTCTTTCTGTTCCGCTTTAAGTCGTTAGCGAGCCTAGGGGATTTGGGCGAGGATGTAGTAGTCTGGGTGGAATGGGCGTGGTGTGCAGGATACTTAGCAGGGTAGCCTTGTCGGATGCCGTCATCCCCTGGTCGATCCTCTCTCAGTCCGAGTTCCTTTGTAGTAGTTGACTTCTGTTGAGCGGATATTATGCTTGCTTTGGGGTGATGGAAGTCTCGGGTCTTGGTTTTCTTAAGCCTAGGAGGAGGAGGATCTCTCCTCAGCGCTGGTTATCATGTGGTCCACGTTGACCATGACTATCTACTTCATTTCCTTTATTTCCTAGCCTGGCGGGTTGTGCCAGGAATAGTTCAATTTCATTTCAGTACATTTCATGGTTCTTTTCAGATCCATTTGTATCACATTTGTCACTTTATTTTACTCTCCATGCGGGTTGTGCATGGTTACCGTACTTTTATCATTCTTGTTTTTTTTTTCCTTTCTTTTCCTCCTGGGGTATGCCCCTTGTAGGCTGTACATTCGATTAACCTTTTTTAATTTCAAGCTAATTTACCCAAAAAAAAAATAGAAGCCATACTGGAGAACATGCAGCTTCATAGCAGCCATAACAAGCAGCAGCCACCACAGGCAGATTCAGAACAGGTAGACTGTGACTGCTGGACCCTTCTGAATCCCCCTTGAACTACAACTGCTGAGAATGGTGGATTATGCAGCTAGGGGAAGCTTTGAAAGCCCTCCCCTTTGAGCTGGGACCTGCCAATGAAATGATGTGAGTAAACATTCAAGTTGACAAAACATTCAGATTAATCATGAGTGAATGTTCCACTTAGAAAGTAACTGAGTAGGTCCCTTGGACTCTAAGGATAGCAACCTGCTCCTAACCTCATTTGTAATTTTGGTAGCAACCACTCCAGGAGGGCAACTAACGTTCTGAAACTTCCTATAATTTCTTTCAAGCCAAATTTGGTGCACATAGACTGTAAATACAAGCTTAGCAATTGTGACTGCTAAGGCTTTACCTCTTAAGGTGGATAAATTACTAACCCACTGCTGCCAAGAGGTCAATCCAACCATGTAGGGGGTTTTATGGGATAGAATTCCCCTAATCTGAGTAGTTATGGGACACTCAAAGAATAGATGATTGCGCGATTCTACACCCATACACAAACTACATAAGGAGGTAGCTTTCATGCCAAACAGAACGAGTCTATCCTCCGTAGATAACCTATTCTGAATAGCCAACCATGAGATCACACTACACCTAGGAATGTGCCCGGGAAACCAGACCACCTTAGACCAAGTGATGGTAGGGTAATGTGATCTCGAGTGTTCCCAAAGGGAGGAAATAGTAAACTTCCCAGAGGCATTGAGAGTCCAAGCGCAAGTGTCCCCAACGGTGTCATTGATGAGGATTAAATGTAGGTCAGATCTTACTTCATTAAGATCAGGAGATTGAGTAATTGGGAAGGCCCATTGATTGTTCCTAATAATAGCCTTCACAGTGACATCTTTGGGAAGACCTGAATCATAGACAATTCTAGATCCATATCTTGGCAGGAGGGGACCAAGGGGATGCCAATTATCAAACCACAAAGAGGTTGATTGGCCGTCCCCAATGTTATACTTAATATGGGGCTGGACACATGATCTAAGGTTAAGAATCTTCCTCCAAACGCTCATCATTTAGCCATGTAGCCATTTGGCGTTGTCAATTTTCTTACTCTTGTTGGTTTTTTCCTTTTCTTTTCCTCCTGGGGTATGCCCCTTGTAGGCTGTATATCCGGTTATTCTTTTTTTCTATTTCATGCTATTTTACCCACAAAAAAAAAAATCTTCCTCCAAACCCAGGAAGAATCACTAGGAATTTTTACACTCCAGAAGCTCCTACCCTTAAGTAAATAAGACTTAACCCATTGGCACCACATAGATTGCTCCCCCCCGGAGATAAGGAACCAAATGTGCTTGGCTACAACTGCCATGTTCCAAACAGCCAAAGACTTAAATCCTAATCCACCTTCCTTGATAGGAGTGCAAAGGTGTTCCCATGAGACCTTTGCACCAGTCTTCTTAAGCTCAGAACCTGACCAAAAATAAGCTCTGAGGATTGATTCAATCTCCTTAATTACCTTTTAGGGATAATAAAGAGAGATGACCAATAGGTTTGCATAGAGAAGAGGATTGATTTTATAAGTTGTATCCTACCAGCATACGACAGGTATCTATGGGTCCACGATTTAGTCTTGGATACAATCCTATCAACCATGACTTTACAGTCTGTATGCTTGAGTTTGGTGGATAGAAGAGGTACTCCCAAATATCTAACAGGTAGGGACCCTTCTTGGAAACCCAAAATACTTAATATGGAGGTTTTGGTGGACGGGTTAACACCAGAGAAGAAGATGTTACTCTTAGTAGGACTAGGTGAACATTAGCTGCCCCCCTGGAGTGGTTGCTAGTAAAATCTCAAATAATGTCAGGTGTAGGTTGCTTTCCTTACCCAAGTTCAACGGACCTTCACCTTTACTCTCTTTGTGGAACATTCATGATTAACATATTTAGATACAATTGTGGATTCTACTCATATTTTTTACATTTGCAGGTCATTGGTCAAGGGGTGCAGCCTCAAAGCTATATCCCTTGGTCAGCAAGAGCTACAAACAGCTGCAGTCTGTCAAAGGGTTCAGCTACCAACATCTGCTATTGCTGCTGCACCTGATCTCTGAGTTCAGTAGCCATAGCCCAAGGGTTCAGCAGTCTCAGCTGAGTCTACTATTACTCCTACATACACAGGTAGTTATCTTATACTCTGGTGTGTGAAGGAGAGTTATGAAGGTGTGTGAGGGTGAGCTCTGATAGAGTCTAGCCAGTTGTTGTATTTGTTGTAGCATTGTGGTAACTTGTATTGGAGGCAGTCCTGTAGTTTCTTTTTTTTGGGTAAATCAGCTTGAAATTAAAAGAGGTTAAGCGAATGTACAGCCTACAAGGGGCATACCCCAGGTAAGACAAAGCAAAAACAAAACGACAGACATAAAGAGCCAAGTGGCTACATGGGTGGCCCGTGTCCAAGCCCTGTCGAACAAACTATCCCAGGGAATAGAAAGTTCAACGGGGAACTTGGACACGGGCATGGTAAAAGCAGAAAATCCACGACACAACCCGTCGGGATAGGGGTACATCAGAGGCCCTCGAAGTCCTCGCAGGCATACAGACTAGAGAAATATACAGAATAGCTACTGAAAGCAATCACAGAAACAACTAATCCCTGCTGACTGCCGTGGTGGTTGCTGCTTGCCCGGGCTGGATGAGCTGCTGCCTGGGCAGAACCCATGCTGCCGGGCTGGAAGGCCCTGCTCCTCAAAGACGCAAGCTGTGAGTTGGCCAGACCAGCGGTGGCCAACTGTGAGGTGGCCGGACCAGTGGCCGCTAGATCTGAACGGCACCGAGACTTGGATTGAGCCCCACGGCGGCAAAGCCCCACGGCGGCTGTTGGGTCCCGCGGCGGAAAGCAGATGAACCCAGTTGTTGGTAGTTAGACCCAAGGCTGGATCTGATATGTTCCGAGCCACAGGTGACTGGCTGATGATGATGGTTACCACGGCGGGGCTGGTCACCACGGCGGAGCCGGAGCTGGCCCCCACGGCGACTGCCACGCTCTGGCTGTGATTGGCCCGTAATGGCCGTAGTACCTTCAGATCTGCCCGGTGCAGATCCCAATAAAGGTACCCGCCGGTTCACGGCGGGGTTGAGGTTGGATACCATGCCTACGGCTGTTGAGCCACGGCGACTGGACCATTGTGGAGTTGGACCAGACCTGATGGAGGCCGGCTAGGAAGAGCTTGACCAAACCAGATCTGGCAGGGGCGGCCGCCCGAGGGCTGCCGGCTGAGGAGGGCGGTGGAGGAGAGACTCTGTAAGGAGAGAGGATCCCTTGCCCGGTTGTCTTCCTTGTTGTTGCTGTTGCTGCTGGCCGGAGGTGGTAGCCGACTAGATCTGCCCGGGCTGGCCGGAAGGGCTTGGCCGGGGGCCAAGGGAGCTTTCTCTCTCTAGGCTAGAGAGAGAAGCTCCCAGCCAGACTGCCCCCTCTGGTCGAATCTTTAAAGATGCAGAAGCTGTAGTCCACTGGGTTTTGCCGAACGGAGCTTACCTCCATGACTGGGTCGCCGGAGCTTACCTCCGTCGGCAATCTCTGCCATATCAAACCGAAGAAAACTTCCTCCGTGAAACCCATCAGGCTTGGAGCAAGTAGATATCAGGTTATGGTGGGATTGTGGGTATATGAGGACAAAAGGGAAAAATTATCCGGATTACCACTGAAGTAGCAGTCCAGTATGGGCACCGATTTGAGCTTTTGGTACCTCAAAACCGGATTTGTGGTGGGTATTTGTCAGAGGGAGTGCATTCTCTCTCTAGGTTTAGAGAGAGAAGCTCTCAACCTCAAGGATGCACTGTTTTACAAATGCATTGCTAGAATACTTGCCACTATACTTTTGTTGCCACATTTATCTATGGGGCTAATTGTTACATAGATAGGCACCAACTGTGGACAGATTTACAACAACATTGTGTTATCACTCCTTGGGTGGTATTAGGAGATTTCAATGCCATTAGGAATCCCAATGAAAAAGTAGGTGGCGATAGGACTTGGCTGCCTTGGATGGAGGAATTCAATACTTGCCTCGAATCAACTGAATTGATTGACCTCAGATACTCTGGTTGCCACTTTACCTGGTCTAATAAGCAATTGGGGAATGCCCACATCAGCACCAAGATTGATAGAGTCCTCGTCAATGAAAGTTGGATCAAAGATTACTGTTGGTCCAATGCTCATTTTCACAACCCTGGAGTGTCTGATCATTCCCCTGCTGTTGTTTGTCTGTCAGCTGGTTCACCTCCTAGGAATAAACCATTTAGGTTCTTTAATTTTTTGGCTGAACACCCAAAATTCTTAGAAACTGTCCAGCAGGTATGGAGGAAAGTAATCTTTGGTAATCCTATGTACTGTGTCTGTGAGAAACTTAAACAATTGCAGGAGGGTCTCAAAAAACTGAATACTAATGAGTACAGTGACTTGTCAGCTAGGGTGGTCTCTATTAGGCTACAACTGGAAGACATCCAAAGAGAGCTTGGTTCTTACCCCAATGACCCCTCTAAACAGACCACTGAACGAGAACTGTGTAAGCAGTACCTTGTTTTTGCTAGGGCTGAAGAAAGTTTTGCCAAGCAAAAGTCAAGAATTCAGTGGTTAAAGTTGGGGGACCAATGCACTTCATTTTTCTTCAAGTCTATTAATAATTCCAGGAATAGGAATAGAATTTCTAGTTTGGTTCTGGAGGATGGATCTGTCACCCAGGACATTGAATTGGTGAAGCACACTTTCATAAACTACTACACTAACCTATTGGGAACTAAGCATTCGACTGACTATTCTGGATCTTCCAGAGTGGACCAACTTATTACTAGGCGACTATCCCATTCCCAAAGTTTAGAAATGGTGATTGGGGTAACAGATAAAGAGATCAAGGATACCTTTTGGTCTCTTAATCCTCAAAAAGCACCTGGTCCAGATGGCTACAATGCAGCTTTCTTCCAAAAAGCTTGGCCGGTGATTGGCCGTGAAGTGACTTCAGCTGTTAAACTCTTCTTTAGATCTGGTCAACTCTTGAAGAAGGCTAATGCTACCTCTGTAGCCTTAGTGCCTAAAATCCCCAATCCGTCCAAGGTCGGGGATTATAGACCAATCTCATGTTGTAATGTGGTATATAAGTGTATTGCTAAAATTCTGGCCAACAAAATCAAACCTGTATTACCATCTCTCATTGACCCTGCCCAATCCGGCTTTGTACAGGGTAGGAGGATAGCCGATAACATTTTCCTTACCCAGGAATTAATGAGGGGTTACCACAAACACTCCTCATCCCCTAGATGTGCCATGAAGGTGGATATCATGAAGGCTTACGACAATGTCAGATGGGATTTCCTCTGGGATGTCCTAGCCTCCATGAATTTCCATCCTAAGATGATCCAATGGTTGAAAGCCTGTGTTTCCACAGCCAATTACTCCTTATGCTTCAATGGGGAAGCTATAGGATATATACCAGGGCAGAAAGGCTTAAGGCAAGGTGACCCGTTGTCTTCATACTTATTTGTGATAGTAATGGAGGTTTTGACTTGCATTCTAAAAGAGAAGTCTCTTCTTCCTGACTTTAGGTTCCATTGGAAGTGTGGCTCTACCAAACTTGTCAACCTCTGCTTTGCAGATGATCTTATGATTTTTTGCAAAGGTGAGGTTAGCTCGGTCAATCATATCAAGCAATCCTTGAATGAATTTGAAGCATTATCTGGCCTTTCCCCCAGTCATACCAAGAGTAACATTTTCTTTTCTGGTGTCAACCCTACCACTAAATCTTCCATCCTCGACTTATTGGGTTTTCAGGAAGGGTCTTTACCTGTTAGATACTTAGGGGTACCTCTTTTATCCACCAAGCTCAAACACTCCGACTGTAAAGTCATGGTGGATAGGATTGTGGCCAAAACAAAATCTTGGACCCTTAGGTACTTGTCTTATGCTGGAAGAATACAATTGATCAAGTCAATTCTCTTCTCTATGCAAACTTATTGGTCATCTCTCTTTATTATCCCTAAAAAGGTAATTAAGGAGATTGAATCAATCCTTCGGAGTTTTTTCTGGACTGGTCCTGACCTTAAGAGGACTGGTGCCAAAGTCTCATGGGAACACCTTTGCTCCCCTGTAAAGGAAGGTGGATTGGGGTTTAAATCTTTGGAGATTTGGAATAAGGCAGCTGTGGCCAAACACATTTGGTTCCTTGTCTCGGGGGGGGAACAATCTATGTGGTGCCAATGGGTTAAATCTTATTTACTTAAGGGCAAGAGTTTTTGGAGTGTTAAAACTCCAAGTGATCCATCATGGGTTTGGAGGAAAATCCTCAACCTTAGACCATATGTCCAGCCTCACATTAAATACAAAATTGGGAATGGCCAATCAACCTCTCTGTGGTTTGATAACTGGCATCCCATTGGCCCCCTCTTACCTAGATTTGGCCCTAGGATCGTCTATGATTCTGGGCTCCCAAAGGATGTCACAGTGCAGGCTATTATTAGGGATAATCAGTGGGCCTTCCCTGTGACTCAATCCCCTAATCTTAATGAAGTGAGATCTGACCTACAAACAGTCCAAATCAACGCTGCCATAGATGATAGATGCATTTGGACTCTAACTACCTCGGGGAAATTTACTATCTCCTCTCTTTGGGAGCATTTGAGACCTCATTTCCCTGTCATTACTTGGGTTAAAGTAGTATGGTTTTCAGGGCACATTCCTAGATGTAGTGTGATCTCATGGTTGGCCATTCAGAATAGATTATCTACTGAGGATAGACTCGTTCTGTTTGGCTTGAAATCTACATCCATCTGTAGTTTATGTATGGGGGTAGAATCCCACGACCACTTATTTTTTGGGTGTCCCATCGCTGCACAGATTAGAGGAATTCTTTCCTCTAAATGCCCTCATATGGTAGGATTGTCTTCTTGGCAGCAGTGGGTTAGTCATTTGTCCAACTTAAAGGGTAAATCCTTGGCAGTCACAGTTGCTAAGCTTGTTTTCACAGTCTATGTGCACCAAGTATGGTTAGAGAGGAATCTTAGAAAGTTCCAGAATCTTAGCTGCCCCCCTGGAGTGGTTGCTAATAAAATTTCAGATGAGGTCAGGAATAGGTTGTTGTCCCTAGAGTTTAAGGGACCTCTGAGTATACTTGCTATGTGGAACATTCACCATTAAACTAAATTATATGTGGTAGATACGAATTTTTACTAACATCATCTCATTTGCAGGTCACTTCCCCACTCAAGGGGGATTCAGAAGGTTCAGCAGTCACTGTGACTGACTTGCAGGAGAGCAGGACCCCTTGACCCTAAATGATTCCATTCCATTCAAAGAAGATGGAGTTCAAAGGAGTATCTACGTTGAGCTCCCTTTTGGTTCAGAATTCAGCAGCAATAGCCCAATAGCCCAAAAGTGAGTCTGCTATTACTCCTACTTATACAGGTAGTTATCTTATACTTTGGTGTGTGAGGGTGAGTTCTGAAGGTGTGTGAGGGAGAGTTCTGAAGGTGTTGGTGTCCAGTACTGTTGCTGTACATTACCATAGCAGTTCTATAATTGGTTGCATGGTGTTTAATTGGCTGATTTTGTGCATTGTAATAGGGATAGGTGCTATAGCAGTTATGATAGCAACCTGTTCTGACTCTGTTATACCTGTTCTGACTCTGTTATACCCTACACCTGATGTTGTAATGGTAGGTTCTATGTTTCATTACCAACATAGCAGCTTGGTTCTATGTTTTGAAATGTAATTATGAGCTGCATCAGTTGTCCAGTTCATGTTTTGAAATGTACTTACCAACCTAGCTGCATCAGTTTTGAAGTACTTTGAGCTGATAGCAGTTCTGTTTTGTTGCCTAACCAACTGGGGATGTCGTTGGGATCTCCCTTCGCAGAGGGGGACGTCCTCTACATGTAGCTTTGTTCTTATAGCTAGTTCTGCTGTTAGTTCTAGCACAATACCTGTTATGGACTGCTAAGGTTCAGATTTTGCTGATGTTCAAGTTCAAATTCTGATGTTCTGAACCTGTTCTGATGTTCTGAACCTGTTCTGATGTTCTGAACCTGTTCTGATGTTCTGAACCTTTCCAAGTGTTTTGAAGAGCTGCAGTTCTGATTGTGCAATGGTTCCCTGTGTCTGCATTGTTCACTATTGGAATTGCACAATCAGATGGTTCTGAAATGTGATGGTCAGATTGTTCAGATTGTTCTGCATGTTGTTTGCTACTACCTTCTTTTTGTTCAGCTCCCAATTTCAGTTCTTGTTAGTATATGTTGTGAAGTTTTTGGAGGCTTCAGAAGTTTCAATTCTAAGGGCTGGGTCTGCATTCTGTTCTGGCATTTCTGAAGCTGCATCAGAATTGCATCAGTTCTGCTGGCCGTATCGTATAGCCTGTCCAGTTTTGGACTGGACAGCTTCAGATCTGAAGTTGAATTGATACTCTGCATGATGATGAAGCCTGTTTTTCATTCAAGCTAAGATGGTGTTGACTGCTATTGTCTATGCCAACAGATTTCCTGAAGTTACAACTTATGCCACCAATGTTTTGTGTTTTGTGGCTGCTACTAGTTCCTGAGAAATTAGAAGCTGCTGCTGTTGCTAGAGCAGGGCAGTCCAGTTTATGCTCTTGTGTGCTTTCCAAGTGCAACAAGTAGAGGTACAGTCAGTAATGGCGTACTTTTGATAGACCATTTTGTGGCTTTCTTGTAATGTATCGCAATGGCGTTGTTTTCCTTCCCTCTTCTAGATGGATTGGAAACACCGCATATTAGTTATCTCATGTAGCCACTTGGCTTAGATTATTTTTTTTCCTTTTTCCTTTTCTTTTTCTTTTCCTCCTGGGGTATGCCCCTTGTAGGCTGTAAATTCGTTTAGCCTCCTTTTTATTTCAAGCTGGTTTACCCAAAAAAAAAATACTTGCCAGTCCTGTAGTTTCTGCTGCTGCACATTCCACACATGCCTTTCAAGGCAGTCTGAACTGTTGCTGAACTGATAGGGGGCTGTTATGTTCTGTTGCTGAACTGTTGCTGAACTGATAGGGGACTTCTGTTATGTTTTCTGATCTCTGATAGCAGGTTCTGTTTTCAGTTATGTTATGCCTGAGCTTAGTGGCTGTTTTGTGAGCTTAGTGGTAGCTTGTTCAGTGGTTTTATCATTTCTATTTTTAGCCTAACCAATCGGGGCTGTCATTGGGATCTCCCTTCGCAGAGGGGGACGTCCTCTGCATTTTGATTTTGATTTTGATTTTGACTGTGTGTCAAGTAATGTAGTGTGTTCTGAACTGCTGCTGTTGGTGTAATGTAGTGTGTTCTGAACTGCTGCTGTTGGTGTAATGTAGTGTGTTCTGAACTGCTGCTGTTGGTGTAATGTAGTGTGTTCTGAACTGCTGCGGCTGCTGTAATGTAGTGTGTTCTGTTGCTAGGAATCCATGTTGTGACTGTAGTGACTGTTGGCAGCAGCTGTGACTGTTGGAAGCTTCAGCAGTTCAGTTTTGATGGGCTGTTGATGTTCATGTTGTTGTGTCCAACTTAGCAGCTTGCTCCTTGTTCTGCACATCAGCAGCCTTGCTCCATGCTAGCTGCTTCTGCATCTAGCTGCTTCTGCTCCTTGTTCGTGTGTTGTGTCCCCAGCTAGCTGCTTCTGCATCAGTTCTGCTTAAGCCAAGATGGCTGTTCAAGTCATGCTCATGCAAGAGGCTGATCTGCTAGTACTGAGTGTAGATGTTATAGCATCTGACTGTTTTGGAAGACTGTTTATAGACTGTTTATAGTGACTCAAAGGGACTGCATCAGTTTTGAATGCTTCATCAGCACTATGCTGACCCAAACTGAATGAAGCTTCTGCGTTCCAAACTCTTTGGGAGATTCAGAGGATACACAAGAGTGGATTCCACTGAAAAAACCCAAGTTTAGTACTATGTAATGCTTAAGAGCCTTGAATGAAGCTTCTTTTGTAATGCTTAAGAGCCTACTTAGACGTGCTGTTTTCCCTCCCTCTACAAGATGGATTGGAAACAGCGCATTTCATTTCATTTCATTTACTCCATGTAGCCTTTTGGCGTAGCTAATTTTTTCTTTCTCTATTCTTTGTTTTCTTTTCCTCCTGGGGTATGCCCCTTGTAGGCTGTATATTCGTTTATCCTCTTTTTATTTCAAGCTATTTTACCCAAAATAAAAGGTGAAAGTCCAGACAAAGCCTCAAACTCTGTCAAGGCATTTTGGATGTGTGTAATGGAGCTCACCTCTCCTTTACAAAAGATCATAAGATCATCTGCAAAGCAGAGGTTGACAAGTTTAGTAGAACCACATTTCCAATGAAACTTGAAATCAGGGAGGAGAGACTTCTCCTTTAGGATACAAGTCAACACTTCCATAACTATCACAAACAGGTAAGAAGACAAGGGATCGCCTTGTCTTAAACCTTTCTGCCCAGGAATGTACCCTATAGCTTCCCCATTAAAGCACAAAGAGTAGTTAGCTGTGGAGACACAAGCCTTCAACCATTGGATCATCTTGGGGTGGAAATTCATGGAGGCAAGAACATCCCAAAGGAAGTCCCATCTGACATTGTCATATGCCTTCATTATATCCACCTTCATGGCACACCTAGGGGATGAAGAATGTTTATGGTAACCTCTCATTAATTCTTGTGTTAGAAAGATGTTATCAGCTATCCTCCTACCTTGTACAAATCCTGATTGGGCAGGGTCAATAAGTGATGGTAGGATAGGCTTGATTTTGTTAGCTAGGATTTTAGCAATACATTTATAGACTACATTGCAGCAAGAGATGGGTCTAAAGTCACCTACCTTGGAAGGATTGGGGATCTTAGGAACCAAAGCGACTATGGTAGCATTCGCTTTCTTCAATAACTGGCCAGATTTAAAGAAGAGTTTAACGGCTGAGGTTACCTCATGGCCAATTACAGGCCAAGCTTTTTGGAAGAAAGTATCATTGTACCCATCTGGGCCAGGCGCTTTTTGGGGATTAAGAGACCAAAACGTGTCCTTGATCTCTTTATCTGTCACCTCCATCACCATGGTTAAACTCTGAGAAGGAGAGAGTTTCTTAGTAATGAGTTGATGTGAGGATCCCAAGTACAAATTCAGATGCTTGGTGCCTAACAGGTTAGTGTAGTAATTGATGAAGGATTGCTTAACCAACTCAATGTCTTGGGTAATAGATCCATCCTCCAAAACCAAACTAGAAATTCTGTTCCGATTCCTTGAATTACTAATGGTTTTGAAGAAAAATGAGGTACATTGATCCCCCAATTTAAGCCACTGAATTCTCGACTTTTGCTTGGCAAAACTTTCTTCAGCTCTGGCATAAACAAGGTACTGCTTATACAGTTCTCTTTCAGTGGCCTGCTTAGAAGGATCGTTGGGATTGGAACCTAACTCTCTTTGGATGGCTTCCAAACGTTGTTTAAAGGAAGCCACCCTTGCTGACAATTCACTGAAGTTGTTAGTATTCAGATTTTTAAGATCCACCTGCAAGTGCTTAAGCTTTTCACAGACACAGTACATAGGGTTGCCAATGATTATTTTCCTCCAGGCCTGCTGGACAGTATCCAGGAACTTAGGATGCTCAGCCAAAAAATTAAAGAACCTGAAAGGTTTTTTCCTTGGAGGTGAGGCAGCTGTCAAGTACACAACAGCCGAAGAATGATCAGACACTCCAGGATTGAGAAAATGAGCATTGGACCAACAAAAGTCTGTGGTCCACCTTTCATTTACCAGAACCCTATCAATCTTGGTGCTGATGTGGGCATCTCCTAATTGTTTATTAGACCAAGTGTAGTGGCATCCAGAGTATCTAAGATCAACTAATTCAGTTGACTGAAGGCAGGAGCTAAACTCCTCCATCCAAGGCAACCAAGATCTATCTCCCCCTACTTTTTCAGTGGGATTCTTGATGGCATTGAAATCCCCTAAAACCACCCAAGGGGTAACTATACTAAGCTGTTGCAAATCAGCCCACAATTGCTGCCTATCCAAGTAGCTATTAGCCCCATAGATAAATGTAGCTACAAAAGCCGTCTTACTCGGTGGCTTCTCCTCAGTGTTGGTTATCATGTGGTCATCTCTGACCTCGATTATCTACTTTACTTACCTTATTTCCTAGCCTGGCGGGTTGTGCCAGGTGGTAGCTCTATTTCATTTAGCTCTATGTACTTTACTTACCGTACACATGGCATCTTCATGTATTTACTTTATCTAACTCTCCATGCGGATTGTGCATGGTTTACCGCACTTTTGTTATTCTTGTTTTTTCCTTTTCTTTTCCTCCTGGGGTATGCCCCTTGTAGGCTGTACATTCGGTTAACCTTTTTTAATTTCAAGCTAATTTACCCCCAAAAAAAAAAAATGTAGCTACAAAAGAGTACTTACCATCACAAGATTGTACTTTACAGTGAATAGCCTGACTAGATTGGTACAAAACTTGTAAGTTAAACACTAAAGGGTTCCAACAAATCAAAATTCTCCCCAGGGGAGAATTGGAGTGATTGCTAAAAAATTCCATCCAGGGAGCATAGAATTGACAATTCTTGGGACCTTGGGTTCTTTGAGTTTATGTTCAAGAAATCCAAATAAGGATAATTTATTATGAAAGACCCAATTTTTTGCCTCCCTTTGTTTAAGAGAGTCATTAAGACCTCTCAAGTTCCAAGAACCAAAATGTAAGGGTGTGCAATCCATCTAACAATTCTAAATAACCAAAAGTTACAGTTCAGTTTAGATAAGAATGAAAAGCAATAGCACTGATATAACTTTCTGGACAAAAATAGGTAATAAAGAGTTACTTCCCTGATTTGTTAGAAGAACTTTTAGAAGAGTTCTTCTGCCTTCCAAACTGCCCTGCTTTGTTAGAACCCCCCAACATCATTTTGATGTCTGAAATGACACTAGGGTCAGGAGGTTCTTTATCCTTAACCTTTGCAGCAATTTTGGCAGCTTTTTTTGCTGCTGATCTGGACATTGGAGCCGCAAGGACAGCTGCATTTTGCTGATCTGCATTCTGCTCATTGACTGGGCATACAGCTGCATTCTACTGATCTGCATTCTCCCTAGATGGAACTAGAAGCTTTTGTTGAGACAATGGGACTGGTTCCTTCTGACAGTTGACATCCTCCTCATGTTGAGGGATTAGCACTTCAATTTGGGACAAGTTCAAGGTCTCTTGAGAGCTGCTCACTATACTCTCAAGCACCTTTTCTAATTCACCCTCTGAATCATCAATCACTACAGCAGGAGTAGAAGATGATGTAGCACAAGGGTGTAGCTGAGTAGGATTATTCTTGTGTGTGCCATTACCCACTAAGATCCAATCTTGATTAGGCTGACTAGATGTTGTGGCTGACTTCTTAGAGCATTGAGCAGTAGAGTGGCCAAAAACTTGACATTGCTTGCACATTGAAGGCAACACTTGATATTCTATAGGCACCACGACTGATTCTCCCTCCACAGTAATTTTCACATCATCTGGAAGTTCATATTCAGCACTAATCTCGATGCAAATTCTAGCACTGGTTGACTTAGTTTGAAGGAGACCTGGTTGCCTTGAGGTCTTAGCGGTGGCTTGGTCTACATGTAAAGGTTTGCCAATGGTGCTAGCCACTCTACTCAAACACTCCTGATTCCATAACTCTAGAGGTAGGTTACGCAGTCTAACCCATACTGGAATATGAGAAGGTTGCTCTTTAACCGGTTTCATCATTCGATGCCAATCTTTGAGGACTAGGTATTTTTGTGAGAAAAAGTATGGACCACCACCTAGACTCAAATTAGAATGCCTAGACTCAACTTCTTTTGGCATGTGTTTTTCTCCCATCTCTTAGATGGCATTGAAACATGTGGATCTCATTACTTAATCAATGTAGCCGCTTGGCTTAGGACAATCTTTTCTATCTTTGATTTTCTCTTTCTTTCCTCCTGGGGTATGCCCCTTGTAGGCTGTACATCCGATTATCCTCTTTTTTATTTCAAGCTATTTTACCCAAAAAAAAAAAGTATGGACCACCATCCAATACTTGTTGTTTGGCTTGTTCGTCTCTAAACTCAAAGAGATAGCATCCTCCTACATCCGGCTTAACAGCTACAAACAGTTCCTTCCACTGATACCTGGCTGTAGAAGCAACTAAGGGGTACGGCATTTTCCCATCAAGGAAATGGCCCATTAAGTACTTGTTCCACTTACCAACATCAGTAAGTTCGATGTCAATCTCAACCTGGGCTTCTTTCCCTCTTAAAAGATCAGGAAAGAAATCTAGTTTCATGTTCATTGAGGGACTTTGGGATTGTAGTAAGGAAGCCCAGTTTTTAGGCTTAGGTTTAGGTAGATTTTGGGTCGGTTTAGTGTGTGTAGGTAGCGATTGATGTGGCTGATTTTTGGGAGAGGTGGGACGCCTAGGTTCATCCTCACGATACCTGGCGTTGATTAGGGTTTTAGGGAGCTGTACCTCATCCCTCCCAAATCCAGTTGAGGAAGATGGATGAGGTATATCTGCAGCTTTAAGAACAGTGGTTGGTGGGAACTGCTGTGATGTATATCTAGGTCGAAGGTCCTCTGAACTATATCCCATGTCAGGGTCCCCTTCTACGTAAGGATTTCCTCTAGCATTAATCAAAATCTTAGAGTTAGGGTTCGGTTTCCTTACCTCTGATGGGGTACGTTGGAATTGGTAGGTGTTACCATGGAGGTGACTCACCCGAGCCCTTGCTTCAGCTTCCTTTGTCAGAACATCTTCGAATAAAGCTTGTTGGGTTTTCTGCACAGCTTTAGGGCTGAGTTGCGAATTAGGGCTATTCGCCCCAGTGCCATTAGCGGATAATGTTGGAACCGAGCCCTTCATTGCGGCTTCAGCGTCTATCCTCAACCCCTCTTCGAAGAAAACCTGTTGTAGCTTTCGCGCTGGACTTGTGTTCTTGGGCGATTTAGGGCTATGAGCCCCAAATCCGTTTGGAGGTGATGACTGAACCGACCTGGTTCTGCTTGATTGTAGATCGAAATCACCTGAGATGCTCGATCCCTGAGAATTTAGAGCAAACCCAGTTGGGGATGATGATCGGAGAGTGGTTCCGAGTTTAGAATCACCCGAAATGCTCGCTGGTGGAGTTCCCATCTCAATAGGGATGGAGCAGTTAGGGTTTTTGGACTGCTGTAGATAGAGGTGAAGAGGACTTACAGAATCAACTAGGTTCCTCTGCTTCCTCCTTACTTCGTTAGAATCGATAGCTTTGTGACCCAGCCCATCTGCCATGGACACGGTACCATCAGCCATGGAGAATCAATGCTCCTCCACGCCTTTGTCAGTAATCCCCCAAAATCGCCTACATGTCAGACGTTTTTTTTCTTTTTCTTTTTTGGAAGGCTGTTCTCGGACCGGTTTCATCATTCTGTGCCAATCCTTAAGAACAAGATACTTTTGAGTGAAAAAATAGGGTCCACCATCAAGAACTTGCATTTTTGCTTGTTCATCTTTGAATTCGAACAAGTAGAACCCAGCCACATTAGGCTTGACAGCCACAAAGAGTTCTTTCCACTGGTTCCTAGCCGTGGAAGCTATAAGAGGATAAGCCATTGGACCATCCAAGAAGTGACCTATTAGATATTTGTTCCATTTATCCACATCGGTCAGTTCTACATCTATTTCAACCAAGGCGTCTTTCCCTCTTTGTAGATCAGGGAAATACTCCAATTTCATATCTAGAGAAGGGCTCTGGGATTGCAAGAGAGAAGCCCAATTTTTGGGTTTGGGTTTAAACTGACTTTGACCCACTCCGAATTTAGGATTGGAATTTTGTGTGTGAGTTCGAATTTCGGTAGCTACCTGATGTTGCTGAGGATTCGGACCGAGTGATTGATACTGTCGATGTTGACGATCGATCTGAGCTAATATTTCAAGACTTTGAGGTGGACGCCTAGGTCTAGTATCCTCAATAGGATAACCCAGATTGGGGTCTCCCTCCACATAAGGTTGCCCCCTGGTATTGTATAAGATTTTAGGGTTAGGAACAGGAATTGGTACCTGTAAATGGGTGGCTCGCTCCTCTGCTTCCCGAATTAACTCCTGCTCAAAGACTTGCTGTAGTTTGCGTGAAGGGCTAAGGTTTGATGTTGTTGATTTAGGGCTGTGAACCCTAACCTCCGATGTAGATGATGTAGGAACAGACTCTTGGAGGGAGGATCCTCTCTGGACTTCTATTGGATTGCTCAACCGTGGGAACTCTAGCTCCAACGAGTGTTCAATGTTAGGGTTAACAGAAGACATCTGTTGCACCTTCCCAGTTTCTGCTACTGATTCGTCTCCAAAAGCTAGTTGCGATCTCGGAGTAGGTTTAGTATTCTTGAAGTCGCTGGGATGAAGTGGGTTAGTGGATGGGTTGAATGGGGTAGAGAACCAGACCGTAGATCAAATGGTTTGATGGAGGAATTGGAAGAAGACGACCGAAGAGACTTCTGCTTCCTTCGAAGTTCATTAGAATCAAAAGCTACGAATCCAAGTCCATCAGCCATGGAGATTGAACCGTCCCCCATGATGAATAGTACCGAGATCGCACAAATCGCCTAACCCATCGCACAAATCGTCTAACCCTATTCTGACCTCGACTATTTACTTTACTTACCTTATTTCCTAGCCTGGCGGGTTGTGCCAGGTGGTAGCTCTATTTACTTTACTTACTGTACACATGGCATCTTCATGTATTTACTTTATCTAACTCTCCATGCGGGTTGTGCATGGTTTACCGCACATTTGTCATTCTTGTTTTTTTTTCCTTATCTTTTCCTCCTGGGGTATGCCCCTTGTAGGCTGTACATTCGGTTAACCTTTTTTTAATTTCAAGCTAATTTACTCAAAAAAAAAAAAATTGGCACAACGCTGTTTGGTTTTCTGGCCATATACCTAAATGTAGCTTCATTACATGGCTGGCCATCCAGGGTAGACTCTCCACTGAGGATAGATTAGTTCTATTTGGGATTAAATCAATTTCTCAGTGCAGTTTTTGTCATGGTAGTGAAACCCAACACCATTTGTTCTTTAACTGTGGATTCTCCACGCGGGTTTGGAATGCTATGTTGGCAAAAATTGATACAAGTGGCAAGGGAACTTCTCTCTCTAGAGAAGTTCTCTTCCACCGCCAACCCATATCCGGCCACCTCTCTGGTCCAGCCATCTATCTCCGGTCCGGCCACCTAATTGGGAAAGGAGAGTCCCTATCAACAGCAGTGGGGCTGTCCTTGAGGAATCAGACTTCGCTCAGTCCAAATCATCTTCGCTCAGTCCACTGGCTCGGTTCAACCAAGATCAGGTCCTGGCCGTCGCAGGGAGCTTAGTCTACATAGCGGTGGACGGCGCCGGAGCTAGGGTTCCCCGTGGTCCTCAACGGACTGGAGCGTTGACCCCAAGTCTTAGCTGTACGGGTAGTACGGGTCAGGGCTGTATTTCACCGATGACACGGCGATGGGACGTTTTTGACCATGGCTGTCTTCTTTGATTGCAACCGTGTGTCCATTGCTAGTGGGTGCGATTACCAGATCTGGTCCATTACTCAGCAGTGGGTACCTGTTTTTTCATATTCAATCCGACGCCGGAGGGCCGGTCATCGTTCCCAACGTGGAACTACAGTGAGTCAGCCATGGCCGTCGGCCGGCCCAAGCTTCTCGGCTGCCGGAGTCAAGTCCAGCCGCCTGACATCTCAAATCCTTGTTGGGAAATGGGGTTTTCACTGTCCAAATGGGGCTGGTTCAGGCAGATGTTCCGGTGGGTAGCTGGTACAGGCCAGGCCAGCTAGTCCTGCCAAGCAGTCCAGCCAGGCCAGTCCTACATCCTATCAGCCAGCCCAGCCACGGCCCGAACAGGTAGGCAGGAGGCGGCAGCCGGAGCCCTGCATCCTATCAGGTTCAATTTAGGTTTGTACTCGCCTTAATTGCTGGTCATACCTTAGCAGATCTGGATTCTGGATCGCCATTGTTAATTGAGCTGCCGAGCTCAAAAATTGCTCACGGGCTGGCTGGTAGCAGTCCACCAATCTCCGGCGAGGCCTGGTACAGAAGGTAACCCATGAAGTTTTGACCCATGATTCCAAACTCAAAGCCACGGCGGTTGTTGTTTGACCGGTCCAGACGGAGGCCGGACCAGGTGGAGCTTGATTGGCCAGTAATGGCCGTTGAACTTTCAGATCTGCCCGGTGCAGATCCCAATGAAGGTACCCGCCGGTGCACGGCGGGGTCGAGGTTGGAGGCGAGGCCCACGGCTGTGGAGCTTGGGTCGAGTGAGGATCTATTGGGGCTAGACCTGTCAAGAGCTAGACCAGGCCGTGGCTGCCCAGTGATGGCCGAACCAGATCTGGCCTAAGAAGTTGTTGCATGCCCAAGGTTGCCGTTTGTGAAGGCGGTGGAGGAGAGCCTCTCTAAGGAGAGAGTATCCCTTGCCCAGAAGGTGACTGCCATGGCCGGAGGGAGCCTGGGCCGGAGAAGGCCAGCTATGGCTGCCCGATGGAGAGATAGAGGTGGCCGGTTGGAGGTTGGAGGCGATGGAGGAGAGCAGGCCCTAAGAAGGGTTGCTCCCTTGCCGTCCTTGCTGTTGATGTTGCTGCTGGCCGGAGGTGGAGACCGGCGACCGGTTGGATCTGGACCGGGGGAGCTTTCTCTCTCTAGGTTAGAGAGAGAAGCTCCCCAGCCGTAGCTTATTAGTTCCAGTTATTTTTTGACCTTTTTGCCCTTGGTTTTCTCCTCTATCTTGTAGATGGACTAGAAAACCTTGGCTAGGTCTTTCTATTCCTCCCTAGCTTTTGTAGCCTTTTGGCTCAGGCGCCTTCACTTTTCTTTCTTACTTCTTTTGTTTTTTCTTTTTCCTCCTGGGGTATGCCCCTTGTAGGCTGTACATTCGGTTATCCTTTTTTTCTATTTCAAGCTGATTTACCCAAAAAAAAGGAGGTTTTGGCGAGCCTTAGGCTTGGATGAGGGAGTAGTAGGCCGGAAGGATTGGGCGTGGTGAGCAGGGTACTGAGCAGCATAAGTAGCCTTGTCGGATGCCGTCATCTCTGGTTCGAGCCTCTTGATGCCTTTTTTCTCTGTAGTAGCCGATCAGCTTGCTTTGTAGCCGTCTTACTCGGTGGCTTCTCCTCAGTGTTGGTTATCACGTGGTCATCTCTGACCTCGACTATTTACTTTACTTACCTTATTTCCTAGCCTGGCGGGTTGTGCCAGGTGGTAGCTCTATTTCTTTTTTTTGGGTAATGCCCTAGGGCGGATAGCTTGAAATATAAAAGAGGTTAACCGAATGTACAGCCTACAAGGGGCATACCCCAGGTAAGACAAAGCAAAAATATAAAGAGCGCCAAGTGGCTACATGGGTTGCCCGTGTCCTTGCCCCGCCAAACAAACTATCCCAAGGAATAGAAAGTTCAACGGGGAACCTGGACACGGGCGTGGCAATAGCAGTAAATACCCGACACCAACCGTCGGTAAGGGTACAAGTAGAGGCCCTCGAAGTCCTCGCAATACATACTACGGACAACCTAACAACATAGAGGCCCTCGAAGTCCTCGCAATACAATCCAGTGCACAACCCGCACTGATTAAACTAGAAAATAACAACATAGGATGACCAAATATAATCAGGGCCCGCTGCGGATGGCCTAACGAGCGACTGGACGAGGAAGACTCGAATCGCCCGGGCTGAAGCTGCTGCCTAGCCTCTGCCCGAGCAAAACAATCACTGGCAGCCAAGCTGCCCCCCGCCCGAGCCACTCACAGATGGCCTGCCCGGGCGATTGGCCGGAAGGTTGACCGCTGCTGCTAGCCGTTGCTGCTGGCCGCTCTGGACAGAGAGATGAAGGAGGTTGGTCGGTCCAGTGGAGACCAGCTGAGGCTGGCCGGACCAACGGCCGCCCGCTTTGGGTAGCCACGGCTACGAGATCTGAGGGAGCCGAGGGTCAGTGAACCCGTAGAGCTCCGATTGGGGGATGCCGGTTGGGTCAGCGAACCCGTGGAGCCGAGGGTCAGCCGAGGGTTGCCGGTTGGAAGGCCGGCGAGAGAGGCACTGGATCTGTTGAAAACCAGCGGCAGCCAGAACACGGCGACCCACAGTTGGGAGTTGTTCCATGGCCGGAATGGCTGGACCTTAGGAAGCCGGGCCAGAGTTGGCCGGTTTGAGAGGTGGGCGGTGGCCGCTGCTGCTGTTAATGGCGACAGCCACCGGAGCTGTTGCCGCTGCTACCGCCGGAGATGGTGTTAGCTGGGCCGAGGGCTGTTGTTGTACTGGCCGGGCCTGGACGGCCGGCTGTGGGTTGAATATGCCACCGAAGGCCAGATCTGGAATGTAGAAGGGCGGTGGAGGAGAGCCCCTGTCGTGCGAGGGGCTCCCTTGCCCGAGAACTGCTGCTTCTGCCGTAGGAAGGCCGGCGTGGCTGGGCTGGGCTGGGCTGGGCCAGGCGTGGCTGGCTGCTGCTGCCTGGTTGGAGCAACCGATTGGAGCCGGTGCGACACGGACCCAGACCACCCGTCGGCCAAAAGATCTGGATAGACTCCTCGAGAGAAGTCCTCGAGAGAAGTTCATTTAGCTCTATTTACCTTACTTACCGTACACATGGCTTCTTCATGTATTTACTTAATCTAACTCTCCATGCGGGTTGTGCATGGTTTACCGCACTTTTGTCGTTCTTGTTTTTTTCCCTTTTCTTTTCCTCCTGGGGTATGCCCCTTGTAGGCTGTACATTCGGTTAACCTTTTTTAATTTCAAGCTAATTTACCCCCAAAAAAAAATTGATACAAGTTGGTCCCCCAAGTCTTGGCCAGCATGGATTACCCATTTCTCCTCTTTTAGGGGAAAATCTCTAAGGAATGTTGTCACTAAACTGATATTCACTGCCACTGTGTATCATCTTTGGATTGAGAGAAACTTGAGGAAGTTTCAAGCTACTACTAGCACCTGGGAAGTTGTCATTCACAAAACCTTTAACATGGTTAAGGGTAGATTACTGTCGCTGCCAAAGTTGCCCGTAGGCTCACAAAATGATAGGTTTATTAGAGTATGGGGCATCACTGGGTAATGAGGTACTTGTGTATTTGTGATGGTATCTGTTATTGGTTATTGATATTTGTGGCCATGGTTAATGGCCCTACTTTCCTGGACATCCTTTTAGATACATTCTTTGCAGGTATAACAAATATGATGATCTAGTTAGCAAGCAGGTAGGTTGTTCACTGTTTTGGCATCCTTGAGGGTGGCTGCCAAGTGCTCCATCAGAATTGGTCTGGAGGATGTCACCCCAAGCTCCCACACTGTGGTCTCCTATTACTGCTACATAACCAGGTAGTTACCTTACTCCTTGTAGTGTTACTTGGGAATTCAAAGTATGTGTGTACTCTTTCCATACTGTGTGCTATCCATGTGAGTTGAGTGCTAAATCCCCATCATTCCTTGTGAGAGGAGGTAATAACTAGAGGGGGAATCGGGTGAGGTTCAGTGGAGGGAGGAGAGGGTTACCTTGTTCTTGGTTTTGAAAAAGAGAGTGGGAGTTGTAAGGTCCCGAGGGAGTAGAGGAGTGAGCACTATACTTACCAACGATTTTGACTGATTGTTTTCAGTTTTACTGATGTTACATTTGACTCTTACTGCTACTGCTACTGCTACTGCTACTGCTACTGCTACTGCTACTGCCACTGCTATACTGTCCTAAGTATGGCTGTTATATTTCTGTTATGGAACAACCTATGATATGTGTGGCTGCTATATTTCTGTTACGGAACTACCTTTTGCAGACTGTGTTCGGCCAGGTTGGGTAATCTAGGACCAACAAGTGTATGCAAAGGTGTTGGGCTGCAATTTCTGCTGTGGAAAATGCAGATTGGGTAAATCTACTGCTTTTGGTGCTATCTTTTGGCTGGTGCAATCTGATTTTAGGATCTGCTACTAGCTGTTATGGACTTGTATGCCATCTAGATTGAGCAGGTTATGTAGTTGAGCTGTTAGCAATGTATGTGTGTAGTCTGGGTGCTCTGCCATGTGGCTGGGCTGTTAGCTCTGACTATTTTTTGATGCAAATGTACTGCTACTGCTGCTGCTATGACTGTGTAGCTGGTCTTTGTGTTTTGTAACATACAAGATTGTAAGTTCTGAACCTGCTTTGGAGTGCTATATTTTGTTTAGGCCTAACCAACTGGGGCTGTCGTTGGGATCTCCTTTCGCAGAGGGGGAAGTCCTTTGCATGTATATAGTTGCTATTGTCTAATGTTGTTCTGTTGCATGGTGTGTATCTCGGGATAGTGGACTGTTTATTGCTACTATGTGGCTGGGCTGTTGTAGACACCTCCCCGAATGGGGCATCGCCATACAGATTGATAACGTTTGTTTGCTCAATTGGTTGCTTGCTTTGTAAACCAAAATCATGGACATTCCCATGGCTAGGAACATCGCCACATGATAGCGGTTATCATCAAAACAGAGTCGCCTCCTAGTTTGTTAAAACTAGGAAAACAGATAGAGATTCTGGATACGGGAGCCAAAAGTACAGTAAGGGGAAGGTGTTAGGCACCCCTCTCTGCCCAACTGTGAGACTGGCCCATAGTAATTCAACATAAGACATGTACATATTGTGTTTAATTCTAACACATAGTTTGTTTTTAACCTTTAAGCAGTAAAGGGTGAGCCAGTGCGACAAATAAAGCATGTGTCAGAAAGCAGGAAAGCAAACAAAACTGTCCCAGGAAATCGATTACTCGGCCGGTGAATAGATATCACGGCCGGGTAATCACACTGATTTAATGTACCGGCCGAGGGATCGAAGCCCCGGTCGGTGTTCTTCCTCACACCAGAATATACGATTAACAGATGATCAGAAAGTTATGATTAAGCTTAAGAACGATAAATAAAACAAACCAGAGGCCGTTGGGCCTCACCACCTTGATCCCTCAGTTGCTTGATTGCCTCGGATTGGGTGTGATTGACTGATTGCTTGATTGAAAACCCTAGGGTTAGGGTTTGAACTTCGGGGTTTGATCGCCGGATTGACGGCTGCCTTCGGGAGGTTAGGGCTTTTGAGGAGTGGGTTTGAGAGAGAGTATTTTGACAGAGTTTCGTGGCTTGAGAGAGTGTATTCTCTAATGAATTTCATGTGTTTATTTTCGGAGTCCAAAGGCCCTTTATATAGGCAATTGGTGACTCACTCTGGCCAATCAAATGGCACGATTGCAATTGGAATTGCAATGCACCTCTAACTCTACGTCGTAATCTTTGAGCGTAGCCCGAACGCATCGGGAAGGCAGTGTAGTTGGATCAAACATCTGACAGAACACGTTCCAGAGTCTGGAAAAACGTCGATCTGGCGACTGAGTAAAGGATATCACGGCTGAGTAATGGATGTCTCGGCCGAAGGATAGATCTTGCGGCCGAGGGATTGATCTCTCAGGGAGATTTGGCTAGCAACAGGTTGCTCGGGTGAGGAAATGATGTTAGGGCCGTGGGATCGATGTCACGGCCGACAGATGGATTCTCCTAGGCTTTTGTATTTCTGTCTGAAAGGCTGTATGGCTTTGAATTGGGTCCTCTAAGTGGCTCAAAGTTCTTACCGAAAGTCCTAAGGTTCTCAAGGGAGCAATCAGCAATCACTATATCCATTTCATCATCGGGATGGTCCCAAGGTGGGACTTGAAATAATCGTTAGGCCAAATTGGGGTGTCTATAGATGCCTCTATTTGACTGAACTCAGACGGATTGCGAGACATGTTTGAGTATGGCAAAATGATTACAACCAGTATACGTGATTGGTAACCACTATACTTGATACTGAGATAGCTGAACATACTAAAAGGCCAAACAACAGGTGTTGGACTTGATCAAAACCAAATGATTGCACATGAGGTGGATTGGACTTGAGGCATGATGGCAGCAACCAACACAACTTCTGTGCCTGAACTGCTGTGCCTATACTGGACAGTTTGAATGGGGGTCTTCAATGACTGAGACTTCTGAAGATCAACACAACTTCTGAAGTCAAAGCAGAGCTAGCTCTCACATAACAGCTCATAACATCTCATAACAGGGCTAGCTCATACTGCTTGCACTCACTCAGATTCTGAACCTTAGGTGTCCAACAGAACAACAGTCATAATAGGTAAGCTATTGCACTAGTCCATGACAATCAGTTCTGAACTTGAACAATACTGTACAATACTGAAAACATAGACAAAACTATACAG
This sequence comes from Rhododendron griersonianum, assembly GCA_018127125.1. Classification (NCBI taxonomy): domain Eukaryota; kingdom Viridiplantae; phylum Streptophyta; class Magnoliopsida; order Ericales; family Ericaceae; genus Rhododendron; species Rhododendron griersonianum. The sequence continues at coordinate 36,172,334 of CM030788.1, read as the reverse complement.
AGGACGTCCCCCTCTGTGAAGGGAGATCCCATTGACAGCCCCCGATGGTTAGGCATAACTGAAAACAGAACCTGCTACAACAAAACAGATGGTCTGCCAAAACAGGTTCAGAACATTTTAAATACAGAGCTGCCATGGTAAAACTTTAAATACAGGCATCAGATAATAGCAGCTACACTACTAATCCAATGCAACAGGTGCATGATCAAATCAGAAACAGGTGTAGCAGCAGAAAAGGTAGCTACACGTCTAGGTGAGAGACTTTACTCCCTCCACTGAACTTCACAAGATAGCCACTCAAAACTGCATGTCACCACAAGGATTAAGGTAACTACCTGCTAGGATAGAAGTAATAGTAGCAACTCAAAATCTGAGGTGTTTTTTTTTTGTTTTTTTGTTTTTGGGTAAATTAGCTTGAAATTAAAAAAGGTTAAGCGAATGTACAGCCTACAAGGAGCATACCCCAGGAGGAAAAGAAAAAGAAAAAACAAGATTGAAAAAAGTACGGTAACCATGCACAACCCGCATGGAGAGTGAGATAAAGTGACATATGAAATACAAATGGGTCTGAATAGAACCATGAAATAAATGAGGTGAAAATGAAGTACGTACTGGCACAACCCGCCAGATTAGTTAATAAAGTAAATAAGGTAGATAGTCATGGTCAATGATGACCACATGATAACCAGCGCTGAGGAGAGATCCTCCTCCTCGTAGGCTGGACTAAGAAATCCAAGAGCCATGTCTTTCTTCACCCCAAAGCTAGCATAATACCCACTCAACAGAAGTCAACTACTACAGAGGGACTCAGACTGAGAGAGGCTCGTCCTGGCGATGTCTGCATCCGACAGGGCTGCCCTGCTAAGCACCCTGCACACCACGCCCAATCCAACCAGACTACTACAACCTCGCCCAACTCCCCTAGGCTCGCTAACGACTAAAAGCGGTACAGATCGAGAGGCCACCAAATGTAGTCACTCGAACCTCAAATGGACCAAGCTGCTCCTTTCGGTCAGTGCAAACCACCAACCTAGTCAGAAACAGACTGCAAAGCTACCCCTTTCGATCAGAGAGAATCCACCAATCTAGTCAATGATATCTTCGGCAACTACCTTGCTCAATCAGACTCCAATCATAATCTAATCATCGATATCCACAGCTGCTGCTACTGCGAGACTACCCCTTAACTAGAACAGAATCTAATGTACTCAAAATAGCCACAACCACCAGAATACTACGCAACACCTCAGGGCTTAAAACGCAGGCTCAAGGGATATAATGGCTCGACGAAGAGCCAGACCCCCGATTATAGTCCAACAGATGACCGCCTATCGGGGATCGCAGAGTCTAACAATAAACTGGCCCATAAGTCCATCAACAACATGACAGAAGATAGATAAATGCAATGAACAGTGCATTGCCTGACAAACATAAAACTTCCCCACTGCCCGGGCCATCCTGCCGGCTTACCTGCCCGGGCTGGCCTCCCATCGGGTGGCTGCTGCCGCTGCCCGCTGCTGCTACCGGGAGCTGCTGCCGCCTGCTGCTGCCTGCTGCTTGGCCCGGGCTTGCTGCTTGCCCGGGCTAGCTGCTGCTGGACGGATATTGACTCGAGTTGCCCGGGCATAAGCTGCTGCCTAGCCTCCGCCTGAGCAAAATAAGCATTGATAGCCACGGCTGCCCCCGCCCGAGCCAATCAAGGATGGCCTGCCCAGGCTGGCTGTTGCCCGGGCTGGCTGGAAGGGGCTGGTAGGGCGCTAGGCTGGCCACGCCAGGCTAGCTGAATGGCTTGATGTTGATGGCCACCGTAGGCGGTGAATCACCCTCCTACGATTGTGAATGAGCCATGGCTGTTGAGCCGTGCGGATGAAGGCCGACGGGTGACGGCTGTTGAGCCCACGGTGGCTGAGCCCCGCAATGGTTGGACCGACGACTGTTGAGCTCCTCGGTGATGGTTGAAGACCCTCAGCCGTGAGGTTGAAGACCGACTGGTGGCTGGTTGTGGTTGACCAGTAGTGGCCGGCTTGATTTCAGATCTGCCCGGAGCAGATTCCAAATGGTACCCGCCGGTTCACGGCGGGGTTGAGGTAGGAGATGAAGCCCACGGCTGTGGAGCTCCGGGCCAGAGTGGAGTTTGACCGGACCAGATGAAGGCCGGCCAGGTGGTTTGACCAAACCAGATCTGTCCAGAGCGGCCCAGTGATCGTCGGATGTGGAGGCGGCTCGAGGGTTGCCGATAGTGGAGGGCGGTGGAGGAGAGAAGATCCCTTGCCCTCTCTCGGAATGATCCATCCGATGCTGCTGCTGCCGCTTGCTGGTGGTTGAACCAGAGTCAACCGGAGATAGTAGATCTGGACCAAGTAAATGGCCGGCTGGGATAATGGTGAGAGGCGATGGAGGAGAGCATTCCTAGAGAGAGATGTTCCCTTGCCTTTTACTTCGGCCTCCTTGCTGTTGTTACCGGCGAGAACCCGCCGGAAATGGTGGTGGCAGACCGAGGGAGCTTTCTCTCTCTGAGGTGTTGGTAGCTCTTGCTGAACATGAAGACTCATAAAATCAAGGGATATAGCTTGAGGCTGCACCCCTTGACCAATGACCTGCTGTGCCTGAACTGGACAGTTTCAATGGGGATCTTCAATGACTGGAAATTCTGAAACTTCTGAAGTGCCTGACCTGCTACACTCAGCACAGGAGCCACACAGGACAGGCACAAAAGCACTTCTGAAACTTCTGAAACTTTCAAAACAGACAGCACTTTCAAATCAGTTCAAAACATAACAATAAAGTCTGCCACTTCTTGGATATCCATCAGACTTCTATACAACATTTTGGTGTGTTTTGGAATCGTATGGATGTTTTCGTAACGTGTTCTACCATTTTGGTGTGTTTGGAACTGTATGGATGTTTTGGAAAGGTATTTTACCGTTTTGGTGAGTTTTGGAACCATATGGATGTTTTGTTAAGGTATTGTACCGTTTTGTTGTGTTTTGGGACCGTATGAATGTTTTGGCACAATATTGTACCGTTTCGGTGTGTATTGGAACCGTATGGATGTTTTGGAACGGTGTTGTACCGTTTTGGTGTGTTTTGGAACCGTTTGGATGTTTTTTTTTTTGGGTAATTTAGCTTGAAATTAAAAAAGGTTAAGCGAATGTACAGCCTACAAGGGGCATACCCCAGGAGTAAAAGAAAATAAAACAAATAAGAGTGAAAAAGTGCGGTAAACCATGCACAACCCGCATGGAGAGTGAGATAGAGTAAATACATAACAAATGCTATGCGTACTGTAATACGTGAAATGTGAAGTGTGAAATTGAACTACTACCTGGCACAACCCGCCCCGCCAGGCTAGGAAATAAAGTAAATACGGTAGATAGTCATGGTCAACGGTGACCACATGATAACCAGCGCTGAGGAGAGATCCTCCTCCTCCAAGGCTGGGATAAGAAGACCAAGAACCGAGAAGCCCATCACCCCGAAGTTAGCGTAATACCCACTCAAAAGAAGTCAGCTACTACAGAGGGACCCGGACCGAGAGAGGTTCTAACTGGAGATGACGGCATCCGACAAGGCTACCCTGCTTTGGTGTGTTTTGGAACCGTTTGGATGTCTTGGTTTGGTGTGTTTTGGAACCGTATGGATGTTTTGGTAAGGTGTTGTACCGTTTTGGTGTGTTTGGAACCGTATGGATGTTTTGGAAAGGTAATTTACCGTTTTGGTGTGTTTTGGAACCATATGGATGATTTGGTAAGATATTGTACCGTTTTGTTGTGTTTTGGGACCGTATGAATGTTGTGGCACAGTATTGTACCGTTTTGGTGGGTATTGGTACCGTATGGATGTTTTGGAACGTTATTTTACCGTTTTGGTGTGTTTTGGAACCGTTTGGATGTTTTGGTTAGGTATTGTTCCGTTTTGGTGTGTTTTGGAACCGTATGGATGTTTTGGTAAGGTATTGTACCGTTTTGTTGTGTTTTGGAACCGTGTTGATGTTATGGTAAGGTATTGAACTGTTTTGTTGGGTTTTGGTATCGTATGATTGTTTGGCATAGTATTGTACCGTTTATGTGTGTTTTGGAACCGTATGGATGTTTTTGAAATGTATTGTGCCATTTCGGTGTGTTTTGGAACCGTTTGGATGTTTTGGTCAGGTATTGTTCCGTTTTGGTGTGTTTTTGTACAATAAGTTTGTATTGGCACGGTTTTTTTTTTTGGGTAAAGCCCTAGGGCGGTTAGCTTGAAATATAAAAGAGGTTAACCGAATGTACAGCCTATAAGGGGCATACCCCAGATAAGACAAAACGAAAATTATAAAGAGCGCCAAGTGGCTACATGGGTTGCCCGTGTCCATGCCCCCGTCGAACAATCTATCCCAAGGAATAGAAAGTACAACGGGGAACCTAGACACGGGCATGACAAAAGCAGTAAATACCCGACACAACCCGTCGGTATAGGGTACAATCCGAGGCCCTCGAAGTCCTCGCATAAACGATAATGGCCAGTGCACAAAATTGACTAACAATGAGCGCAATGGATACGATGATTTTCAGCCAAGCCGGGATACCGGGCTGGCGGGTTGGGGTTGACTGGCCTGGGCTGGTTGACTAGCCTTGACCCGCAAGGACTGCCTGAAGACGTTAGGGCCCGTGCCCGTGCCGTACAGGAGGTGAACCACGGTTGGGCCATGATCTGTGACGGCCGGACTGACTCCGGCAGCCGACTGCTGTTGCGGCCGCCCCCCTGCCGCTGGCGATGATGGCTGGCCGTCCTACTTGACAGATCTGGCCGGAGGCCTTGACTGCCCGAGCAAGGTGGCTGTGAGGTCCACAGTTAGCAGGGTGACTGCCCAGTCGCCGTGATAGCCCACCGGAGGCGGGGATGGGGTTGAGCCACGGATAGCCCACCGGAGGCGGGGTTGAGTCCACCCACGGCTGTTGAGCCACGGCTGGGGTGGAGACCTGGCCGGACCGAGGGACGGCCAGATCTGGCCAGAGAAGTCAATGACTGGCAGTGAGCCACACGACGACTTGGCCCTACGGCGGCTGATGATGGTGGTCGCCACGGCTGAGTAGGTCCCCACGGCGGCGCCGGAGCTGGACACCATGGCGACTGTAGAAGCTTGCCCGACTGTGAAGGCCCGCTCTACGGGGTATTGGCACGGTTTTGTTCTGTTTTGGTGTGTTTTGGAACTGTATGGATGTTTTGATAATGTATTGTACAGGTTTTGGTACCGTATGGATGTTTCGGTAAGGTATTGTACCGTTTTGTTGTGTTTTGGTACCGTATGGATGTTTAGTCACAGTGTTGTACAGTTTAGGTGTGTTTTGGAACCGTATGGATGTTTTGGAAAGGTATTGTACCGTTTTAGTGTGTTTTGGAATTGTTTGGATGTTTTGGAAAGGTATTGTGCCGTTTTAGTGTGTTTTGGAATTGTTTGGATGTTTTGGTAAGGTAATGTACGATTTTGGTGTGTTTTGGAACAGTATGGATGTTTTTTTGTGTGGGTAAAACAGCTTGAAATAAAAAAGGGGCTAACCGAATATACAGCCTACAAAGGGCATACCCCAGGAGGAAAAGAAAAGAAAAGGAAAACAAAAAGAAAGCCTACGCCAAACGGCTACATAGGACTAGAGGTAAATAGAGCATCTGTTTCCTATCCATCTAACAGAGGGATACAAAACAAATGACAAAATGATTACAACCAATATACGTGATTAGCAACTAGCAAGAAAACTGAGATATGGGGTATGCCCCTTGTAGGCTGTACATTCGGTTAACCTTTTTTAATTTCAAGCTAATTTACCCCAAAAAAAAGAAAAAAAAGAAAACTGAGATACAATACATGATACTGAAATACATGTTTCAATTACATATTTAAACTGCATTCAAAGAAGAGAATACTGAACATACTGAAAATACTAAACTTGAATTTAGAGAGTGGAATCCACTCACGAACTGATCCACATGCTGAAAATTATGAGCATCCTCATGTCTGAACTGAACCTCAGCAACCACCTGCTACTGCTGGAACTGAACCTCAGTCAACAGGTGTATCCTCTACCATGACCAACTAGCTACGGGTGTAACCTCAAGCAGCTTGCCATAGCAGCAACAACAATTCAGAACTGATGCAGCTTAGATGAGGTATAATACAGCTTCTGACTTGGGGACACAGCCATCAGCAGCAGTCCATACTATACTAGAATAGCTAAACACAGTCACTAAGTAGAGCATATACAATACTATACAGAGGACGTCCCCCTCTGTGAAGGGAGATCCTATTGACAGCCCCCGATTTTTTTTTTGGGTAAAATAGCTTGAAATAAAAAGAGGCTAAGCGAATTTACAGCCTACAAGGGGCATACCCCAAGAGGAAAAGAAAAAAAAAGAAAATAAAAGATTGAGAAAAAAGACCTAAGCCAAGTGGCTACATTGACCATCGTTTACGATTACAATGAAAAGGAATGTAAACCACATGTTTCACTACCATCTAAGAGATGGGAGAGAAACACATTTGAAGGAGGACATATGCTAGACAGAACACAGTCTGCTGCATAACAACTGTTGGACAGAACACAATCTGCCCCCAATCTTTGATCAGTTTTTTTTTGGGTAAATCAGCTTGAAATTAAAAAGAGGCTAACCGAATATACAGCCTACAAGGGGCATACCCCAGGAGGAAAAGAAAAAAAAGAAAAAAAGATTGTGAAAATTGAAATCTAAGCCAAATGACTACATGGATTGGATATGTTGTAATCTAGATGGAGACAAAACAAACTACAACAACTGATTTGTTTCCTACCCATCTACATAATAACCTGTGCATAACAAATTACATATCTCTGAAGGTAATTTCGGATGCTGCGGATTCTAAAACACCATTTAGTAGCTAGCTCCTTTCATCTTGTAGGAAGAAGCATAACAGTCAAAATAGCAGCAGCAGCAGATACAGATGGGTAGGAACAACAGGATAGCTGCTATGGAACTAACTATAAGAGGAACAACAGACTCTTACTTGCTATACTTGATAATTGGACCTCATCAGGACACTTGGAATGGTGGACTGATGTTGCACTGACCTCATCAGCATAAACTGGACTGCCATGTACAGGTCAGTACATAACAGCAGATTTGAGTATCATCAGCACTAGCACAACCAAGAAGCATCAGCACTAGCACAACCACATTCTCCAAACTGGACTCCAAACTGGACAGCAGCCTTAGTAGATCAGATTCCATGCTGCCATTCTCCAAACTGGACAGCAGGAGGCTAAGGAAACTGCTTCCAGGTTGAGGCAGCCACAAAACATTAGCGGCCACCACTAGGGACAAGCCCCCTAGCAAAAGCATTATACATTCCAAGGGACAACCCCCCGAGGATAGGTAAGCTTCAATACAACTACTGAAACAACAAAAGAGACAAAGTGCAGAAAAGTGCAGAAAAACTGAGGCATGATCAACAGAGCCATTACAGCAATAACAGGTGCAACAGAGCAGCCATTACAGTCAGAGCCATTACAGCAATAACAGAAAAACAGCTAACTACTGAACCATCAGTCACCAGTCAACTAACTACTGAACAGTTGTCATCAGTCAACTACTGAACCAAATGCAGAAATGCAGAAATGATCATGCATACCAGAACATAACAGTAACAGTTCTGTTGTAAGCTATCAGCAGCAGATCAGAGCAGTAACAGTAACAGCCATCACAGCAGAAACAGTAACAGCCATCACAGCAACCCCATGTGTACAACAGCCCCAAAACTGGACAACCAAGCCAACTTGGACACAGAACCAAGCCAACTGAAAACAGAACCTGCTAACAGAACATAACAGCTAGCTGGAACCAACTAGCAGGTGAAAACATAACAGAACATAACAGCCCCCTATCAGTTCAGCAACAGTCATTAGTGAAATGGAAATGGTTTATCAAAATGCAACAACTAGCTGATACCACTATCAGAGATCAGAAAACAGCTAGCTAGGCAGGATTAACAGCAAAAGGCACCAAAACAGGACTGCCCTGTTATGACAGAGCAGAACAGAACAGTAACAGTCATGACAAAACTAAGGACTAGGTAGTACAGCCCTGAGCTAAACAAATACCAACCAGAAAACTAGATGACAACAACCAAAAGGCTTTGACATCAATGGCAGCAATCAATGAGAGGATTAAGACCTATTGATATTCCATTCATGTGCAATCCACCCAGCCGTAAATGGAGGCAAGGTTGGTAATGATAAAAGTCGTGACCTCACCATGGAGAAATTTTGTGAGCAACTACCTCCCAAGAGGAAGATACACCTTGAAACTTCCTCACATTCCTCTCAATCCAAACGTGGTAGACAGTAGTTGTAAAGACCAATTTTGCGATAACAGTTTGAAAAGATTTCCCTTTTAGATTGGAGAGGAAAGTGACCCATTCAGGCCAAGTTCTAGAGGACCAAGAGACCCTAATTTTGGAGAGCATGGAGTTCCACACCTGCTGAGAGAATACACAATTAAAGAAAAGGTGATCATGACTCTCACTCCCTTGACAAAAACTACACTGATTGGAGAGGTTCATGCCAAACAACACCAGCCTATCAGCAGTGGATAGCCTATTCTGGATAGCCAGCCAAGTGATAAAACTACATTTTGGAATATGGGCAGTGAACCACACCAATTTGTGCCACACAACTGTCGGGAAGGGAGTTCTCAATTTATCCCACAGAGATGCAATTGAGAACTGACAATTAGGGGTAAGAGTCCATCTAATGTGATCTGGCTCCTCCATTCTTAAGGGGGTAAGAGGAGGCAAGGTTCTTCTTACCTCATTGAGCTCAAGAGTTTGCGTGATGGGAAAAACCCAGGTCGAATTTAGTAAAATATGAGAGACAGTCGCATCCCTAGAAATACCAGAATCAAGGGCAATTCTGGAGCCAAATTTTGGAATTAGCGGACCAAGAGGATGCCAGTTATCATACCACAATGAAGTGGACTGGCCATCACCTAGAACACTAAGAAAATATGGATGCACCAAAGGTCTAAGGTTCAATAATTTCCTCCAAACCCACGAGCAATCCCCAGGGATTTTAAGGTTCCAAAAATTTCTCCCTTTTATTAAATATGATTTAACCCATTGACACCACATAGATTGTTCCCCCCCCCCCCCCCCCCGAAATAAGGAACCAGATGTGTTTGGCAATGGCAGCCTTGTTCCAAACTTGCATGGATTTAAATCCAAGACCCCCCTCTTGCTTAGGTGAGCACAAATGCTCCCAAGAGACCTTAGCACCAGTTCTCCTGAGGTCAGGGCCAGACCAAAGAAACGCCCTAAGGATAGACTCAACCTCTTTAATCACCTTTTTGGGAATGATAAATAATGAGGACCAATAGGTTTGCATGGAGAAAAGTACATTCTTTATCAACTGTACTCTACCTGAATATGTTAGATCCCTATTCGTCCAAGACTTAGTTTTAGCAGTAATGCTATCCACCAGTCGTTGGCAATCAGAGGCTTTAAGCTTCGTAGAGATAAGAGGCACACCAAGATACTTAACAGGAAGGGAGCCCTCCTTGAACCCAAGGGAGTTCAGAATGGATAACCTAGAGCTTATGCTAACTCCAGAGAAATAAATGCTACTTTTCCCTTGACTAGGAGATAGACCTGACAAAGCCTGAAACTCAGTGAGTGCATCCTGAATGTGGTTAATGGAATTGAGATCGCCTTTACAAAAAATCATGAGGTCATCTGCAAAGCAGAGATTGATAAGTTTATTACTTCCACACCTTCAATGGAAATGGAAATCAGGAAGCATGGATTTCTCCTTAAGAAGACAAGTAAGAATCTCCATCACTATGACAAATAAGTAAGAGGACAGTGGATCTCCTTGTCTAAGCCCTCTTTTCCCAATGATATAACCAGTAGTTTCCCCATTAATGCTAAGAGAATAATTAGCTGTGGTGACACAAGCTTGTAACCATTTGATCATGGTAGGATGAAAATTCATAGCTGAAAGGACATCCCAAAGAAATTCCCACCTCACATTATCATATGCCTTCATTATATCTACCTTCATAGCACACCTAGGAGAGGAAGATGACTTATGATAACCTCTCATAAGTTCTTGAGTCAAGAATATGTTATCAGCAATCCTTCTACCTTTAACAAAGCCAGATTGGACAGAGTCAATAAGAGAAGGAAGGGCTAACTGTATTCTTTTAGCAAGAATTTTAGAGATACACTTGTAAACAGTGTTGCAACAAGAGATGGGTCTATAATCCCCAACCTTAGATGGGTTGGGAACCTTAGGAACCAAAGCTATAATAGTAGAATTTGCTTTCCGAAGCAATTGACCAGACCTAAAAAAGGATTTAACAGCTGCAGTGACTTCATGGCCTATGATAGGCCAAGCCTTCTTAAAGAATCCTGAATTATAGCCATCGGGTCCTGGAGCTTTGGTAGAGTTAAGAGACCAGATGGTGTCTTTAATCTCCAAATCAGAGACCTCAGCAACCATGGCCATCTTTTGATCATCAGATAGTCTCTGCCTGACCACCTGATGAACCCTAGCAACCCCATGGTAGGCAGTAGGAAGGGGAGAGCCAATCAGATCAGTGTAGAAGCTAACAAATTTGGATTTAATATATTTAATATCATGGGTAAGAGACCCATCATCTAAGACCAAACTGGTAATCTTGCTTCTATTACGGATACTATTCACCGATTTAAAGAAAAAGGAGGTGCACTGGTCACCTAATTTAAGCCATTGGATTCTTGACTTTTGCTTGGCTAAACTTTCCTTAGCTCTTAACAAGGTAAGGAATTGCTTGTGGGCCACCCTCTCATGCCTAATAACAGAGGGATCAGAAGGATGAGAACCTAAGTCCTTTTGTAGTGACTCCAGAAGATGTCTAGAGTCATCTACTCTCTTAGAAATATCACTGAAGTCCCTTTTATTGATTTGCTTAAACTCAGCTTGTAACCGTCTGAGTTTTTCACAGACACAGAACATTGGGTTACCAATGATCACTCCCCGCCAAACCTTTTGAACCACTGTTAGAAACTGAGGGTGATCAGCTAGGAAATCAAAGAACTTAAAGGGTTTAAGAGATTTCTCAGCATTTGGAGTGATGCAGACAATGGCAGGGGAGTGGTCAGATACCCCAGGAATGGAGAAATGAGCATTAGAACTGCAAAAAGCAGTCATCCAATGCTCATTAACTAGAACTCTGTCCAGCTTGGTACTAACAAAATGAGGTGGATCTTATTTGTTTGCCCAAGTGTAAAGACACCCTGTATACCGAAGATCATCAAGCTCCAGAGTGTACAGGCATTGATTAAACTCATTCATATGAGGGGGCCAGCTTAAAGTGCCCCCAATCTTCTCCCTGGGAAATCTAATGGCATTAAAGTCGCCAAGCACAATCCAAGGGGAGGAGGATTTAAGGGGAAGAAGACTAGACCACAGTGCTTGTCTATTTAGATAATTGTTAGCCCCATACACGAAGGTTACCAAAAAGGGGGCCCCTCCACTCTTAGATTGAACATCACAATGGATGAATTGATCAGATTGACCCAGTACTTGAACCTGACTAACAGTAGGGTCCCAAGACACAAGAATTCTACCACTGGGAGCTTGAGGGTAATTGCTCACAAAATTCCAATGAGGACAAACATATTTCATTATTCTAGATGCCCATACTTCTTTTATTTTATGCTCTAGCAATCCAACAAGGGAAAGTTTATTAAGTTTCACAAAAGATTGAACTTCTTTTTGTTTGATTGGGTCATTAAGACCCCTAATGTTCCAAAATCCCAAATTAAGAGGTTGAATACACATAAAACAAATTTAAGCAGAGCAGGAAATAAGCAGAGAATGGAAATATTAGAATATTACCTAATAAAAGGATACTGGAAAGATTTCTGCTGGTCCAATGCACATTTTCTCAGCCCTGGTGTGTCTGATCATTCCCCTGCAGTTGTATATTTGACAACTGTCTCACCTGCAAAGAAAAGACCTTTTAGGTTCTTCAACTTTTTAGCTGACCACCCTAAGTTCCTTGACACTGTACAGCAGGTGTGGAGGAAGATAATCATTGGAAATCCAATGTTCTGTGTTTGTCAAAAACTTAAGCAATTGCAGGAGGATCTTAAAAAACTAAACACAAATGAGTTTAGTGATCTTTCTTCAAGAGTGGCCTCCTGTAAACAACAATTAGACGTTATCCAAAGAGAACTAGGCTCTGACCCTAGTGACCCTTCTAAACAAGCCATTGAAAAGGAACTGTGCAAGCAGCATCTAGTTTATGCCAGGGCAGAAGAAAATTTTGCCAAGCAAAAATCAAGAATCCAATGGCTAAAGTTGGGGGATCAATGTTCCTCCTTTTTTTTCAAGTCCATTACCAATTCAAGGAATAGGAACAGAATTTCTAGCTTGGTTCTAGAAGATGGGCCTGTTTCCCAAAACTTAGAGTTGATTAAGCACACATTCATCAACTACTACACTAACTTGTTAGGCACCAAACATTTGACTGATTACTCTGGTTCCTCTAGGGTGCAACAGCTTATAACTAAGAAGCTCTCCCCCTCCCAGAGTTTGCAAATGGTGATGGGGGTAACTGATAAAGAGATCAAAGACACCTTTTGGTCTCTTAATCCTCAAAAAGCTCCTGGGCCAGATGGCTATAATGCTTCCTTCTTCCATAGAGCTTGGTCTGTCATAGGCCATGAAGTGACCTCAGCTGTCAAACTGTTTTTCAGGTCTGGTCAACTTTTGAAGAAGGCCAATGCTACCCTAGTTGCTTTGGTGCCTAAAGTCCCCAATCCCTCTAAGGTAGGAGACTACAGGCCCATCTCGTGCTGTAATGTGATATATAAATGTATAGCTAAAATACTAGCCAATAAAATCAGACCTGTTCTGCCTTCCCTTATTGATCCTGCTCAATCTGGCTTTGTCCAGGGAAGGAGGATAGCTGATAACATATTCCTTACTCAGGAATTGATGAGAGGTTACCACAAACACTCCTCATCCCCTAGGTGTGCCATGAAAGTGGACATAATGAAGGCCTATGATAATGTCAGGTGGGAATTCCTTTGGGATGTCCTGGCTTCAATGAACTTCCACCATAAGATGATCCAATGGTTGAGAGCTTGTGTGTCTACAGCTAATTACTCCTTGTGTTTTAATGGGGAAGCAATAGGGTACATTCCTGGGCAAAAAGGTTTAAGACAAGGTGATCCACTATCTTCTTACCTTTTTGTGATAGCTATGGAGGTGTTAACTTGCATTCTTAAGGAGAAATCCGTCCAACCAGGGGATCCCACGGTGAGGCTCCAGATGGGAGCTTCTCTCTCTAGGATGGAGAGAGAAAGCTCCCCCCAGCCACGCCGGCCTGGCCTCCTTCGGCTCCAGCTCCAGCCGGCTGCCGGGCATCCCATCTCCGGCCAGCAATAGTAGCAACGTCAAGGGCAAGGGAGCCCCTCTCTCGACAGGGGCTCTCCTCCACCGCCCGTTCCATATCCGGCTACCCTTGGGTCCGGCCATCTAACACAATCCAACCGGAGTTCCTCCGGCCAAGTTCCAGCCCTGCTCTGGTCTGATCTGGCTCGGCCACCGCTAGAGCGGGCCTTCACAGGCGGGCAAGTTCCTCCAGGTACGGTTAGATCTAGTCCGGCCTCCATCTGGTCCGGCCAAGCTCTTCCCGTTGCCTCGCCGTGGGTGCAGCAGGCGCCGCCGTGGTGACCAACTCAGCGTGGCGACCACCTTCAACTGGCCTCCACGGCGCCAGTCATTGACTTCTCCGGCCAGATCTGGCCGTCAGACCTCGGTCCGGCCAGGTCTCCACTCAGCCGTGGCTCAACAGCCGTGGGTCAACACCCGTCGTGGGTCTCCACCCCAAGTCAGCCGTCGCCGGCGATGTTTCAGCCAGGTGGTTTCGAGTTCGAGCCACGGTGGCTCGCCGGTTTCGAGGTCGGCTGCCGGAGTCAGTCCGGCCGTCACAGATCATGGCCCGGCACGGGCCCTTACGTCATCGGGCAGTCCTTGCAGGTCAGGGCCATTCAATTTGCGATTTGCAATTATCTACTATTGTGCACTGGCTGTTATTGTTATCGTTTATGTTTTCAGTTGTATGAGTTGCGAGGACTTCGAGGGCCTCGGATTATACCCTATACCGACGGGTTGTGTCGGGTATTTACTGCTTTTGGGACGCCCGTGTCTAGGTTCCCTGTTGTACGTTCCATTCCTTGGGATAGATTGTTCGACGGGGGCATGAACACGGGCAACCCATGTAGCCACTTGGCGCTCTTTATATTTTTTGCTTGTCTTACCTGGGGTATGCCCCTTGTAGGCTGTACATTCGGTTAACCTCTTTTATTTTCAAGCTAACCGCCCTAGGGCTTTACCCAAAAAAAGAAATCCGTCCAACCTGATTTTAACTTCCATTGGAAATGTGGAGCTACCAAACTTGTCAATCTTTGCTTTGCAGATGATCTTATGATCTTCTGCAAAGGTGAAGTCGCCTCCATTAATCATATCCAGTATTCTTTAACTGAATTTGAGAAGTTGTCTGGGCTTTCACCAAGCCCTTCCAAGAGCAGCATCTTTTTCTCTGGTGTTAGCCCACCCACCAAGGCATCCATATTAGGTATCCTAGGCTTCCAGGAGGGGTCTTTGCCTGTTAGGTACTTGGGGGTACCCCTACTGTCCACCAAACTAAAACACTCTGATTGTAAAGTAATGGTTGACAGAATTTTGGCCAAGACTAAATCATGGACACATAGGTACTTGTCCTATGCTGGGAGGATTCAATTAATAAAATCAATACTGTTCTCGATGCAAACCTATTGGTCATCTCTCTTCATTATCCCTAAGAAGGTAATTAAGGAGGTGGAATCTATCCTTAGAGCCTTCTTTTGGTCTGGCCCCGACCTTAAGAAAACGGGGGCAAAAGTCTCTTGGGAACATCTTTGTTCTCCTGTTAAGGAAGGAGGGTTAGGGTTTAAATCTATGGAGGTCTGGAACAAGGCAGCAATCGCCAAGCATATTTGGTTCCTTATCTCGGGAGGGGAGCAATCTACGTGGTGCCAATGGGTGAAGTCTTACCTACTTAAAGGTAAGAGCTTTTGGAGTGTTAAAACTCCAAGCAATCCCTCATGGGTATGGAGGAAAATTCTTAACATTAGACCACTCATCCAATCACACATTACGTATAAAATAGGGGATGGCCATTTGACCTCCTTGTGGTTTGATAACTGGCATCCCCTAGGGCCCTTATTGTCTAAATATGGGCCTAGAATTACCTTAGATTCTGGACTGCACAGGGATTCCACTATGCAGTCTATCATCAGAGACAATCAGTGGGCCTTCCCACTGACCCAAACTCCTGATCTCAATGAAGTGAGATCAGAATTACAAGCTGTCCCCATCAATGCTTCCACTGGGGATAGATGCATATGGAATCTCAATGCATCTGGTAAGTTCACCATCTCATCCCTATGGGATCATTTAAGGATACATTTTCCTACTATCACTTGGCATAAAGTGGTATGGTTCTCAGGGTACATCCCTAGATGTAGTTTGATCTCATTGATGGCTATCCTCAATAGATTATCTACAGAAGATAGACTAGTCATGTTTGGAATGAAAGCAGCTTCCATATGCAGCCTTTGTTTGGGAGTAGAGTCCCATGAGCACCTCTTTTTTGATTGCCCCATGGCTACACAAATTAGGGGCATCTTATCCCCAAAGACCCCTCACATGACAGGATTGACATCCATGCAGCAGTGGGTGAGCAGGCTGTCCTCTGTCCAAGGCAAGGCTCTGGCCATTACAATTGCTAAACTTGTCTTTACAACCTATGTGCACCAATTATGGATTGAGAGGAATCACAGGAAATTCCAGAATCTTAATTGCCCTCCTGGAGTGGTTGCTCACAAAATTTCAAATGAAGTAAGGTGTAGGTTGTTGTCATTGTCTAAGTTCAAGGGGCCTTCTCAATTATTATCTATGTGGAATATTCATGATTAACATTCTCAGTAATAAGTTAGAATGAAATTACCCATATACTCACATGATAACACATGCAGGTTAAATCTCAAGGGGTTTCCCCTTGATCTAACTTGGTCCAGAATAGTCCCTGAGGGCAGGAAAGTTCAATTAGTCAAAGGGACTCAGCAAAGGCTTTCCATTCAGAAATTGACTACTATTACTTCTAAGTAGCAGGTATATAGTTTAATCTTTTGTGAGGAGCAACCTCCATGCACTTGCAGATGAGGGGTGAGTACATGAGGTGTGAGGTTGTCCAAGCTCTGTTATTGCATGCTAAGACTGATTGTGAGCCATGGTTCAGTAGTTAGTTGGATAGGTGGAGTTCATTTATGTATTAAGTTGCTGCTGCTAAGGATTGTTATACCTGCTGCTGTAACTGCATAGTATTGTTACCTCCTGTTTTGCTGATTTCACTTCAGAAGTTTGTGCCTGCTGCTGCTGTTCTGTGCTCTTCTGTGGCAGCAGCAGTATGCTTCCTGTTTTGATTGCCTAACCATAGGGGCTGTCGTGGGATCTCCCTTCGCAGAGGGGGAATTCCTCTACAATTATGGTTCAGTTGATAGTTGTGCAGTTCAGAAGTTAGAGCTGGACTGCTGTCAACCTTCAGTAGTTTTGGCATTGTAATTCCTGTGCTCTTCTGTGGCAGCAGCAGTTCTGAAATGAAGGGTCCAGCAGTCACTGTGACTGGTTCAATTAGCTCTAAACATCTAGAGCTGCCTGTTCTGACTGCATGTTCTCATTAGACTACATCAGTAGACTGTAGGTTCAGAGTTGGTTACTGCATCTAAAATGTGATAGCACTATGGTAGCATATCATCCACTGTAACTAACTGTTGCTAGTGCACTCAGAGTAGCTGTCCTTTTTCTGATTTACATGTGCATGTATCTGATCTGTATGTTTTTGTGTTTACTTCTGTAAGCCTAACCAATAGGGGCTGTTGGGATCTCCCTTCGCGGAGGGGGACGTCCTCTGCATAGTTTTTGCAATTGTGCATCAGTTGTCATATTCTGCATCAGTGTTGGAATGTTGTCATGTGGGAACATTGGTGCAGCAAATGCCTTGTATTAATTACTGTAATTTTCCTGTCATTGGGTTGCATCTGGACAGATGGCAGCAGTTGCCATTCAGTTAGTCTACAAATGGTTCATGGACACATTGGGGACACCTCATAAACACAACTGCACTCTATTGTTCTGACTGTTCAGAAGTTGTAATGGAGTATGAGCTGTATTTAAAATGTTCTGAACCTGTTTTGGCTGTTCTGTTCCATTCTGTGGTAGTTTTACTTAGATTATGCCTAACCATCGGGGGCTGTCAATGGGATCTCCCTTCACAGAGGGGGACGTCCTCTGTATAGTTTTGTATATGTTTTCAGTATTGAATAGTATTACTCAAGTATACTAACTTCATGGATTCCTGTGTTGGCACCTAAGGTTCAGAATCTGATGTCAACCAAGCAGTATGAGCTAGCCCTGTTAAGAGCTGTTATGAACTGCTTTGTGCTATGTGAGAGCTAGCAGAATTTGAGCTGTAGATTGGAAGCTGATGGATTGAAGAGCTATGTTTTGCTCTGATATGCTTGGAGCTGAGGCTGCAGAATTGAATCAAGTCTAGTTCTGAAGTTAAGAAATTAAGTCAAGTTCAAGTTCTGAAGATCGTATGGTGCCATTTAAATGTGCCAATCTGTGTTCTATTTTCAGTGTAATCATCTGTTTTCAGTGTAATCTTTTGTATAGACATGTTCAGTTCAGTTGAACAAGCAGTTGGTATGCTGTAATGTTCTATCAGTTCTGAAGTTATGTTGTCAGTTCTGAGGCTAGTCAAGGGGAACACTTCTTTTGGCTTTGTTTCCTTTCCCTTGTCTAGATGGATTGGAAACATAGCTTCACATCAATACCTTGTAGCCATTTGGCGTTATCAATTTTCTTTATCTTTTTTGTTTTCTTTTCTTCTTTCCTCCTGGGGTATGCCCCTTGTAGGCTGTATATCCGGTTACCCTTTTTTCTATTTCATGCTATTTTACCCAAAAAAAAAAAAAAAAGGATACTGGAGATTACTGGCCTTTATTGATCAAGGAACTCAGAGATTGCTCCCTCAGTTGCTTTCTTACCTTTTTTTGAGCTGATTTGGAGAGTGACTTATTGACAGCCAATTCCGCAACCGTCTCCTTGGATTTGATGTGCTGAATATCAGGAGGTTTAGGATTAAGATGATCTTGAGCTGAACGTGCCACCTCCCCAGAAAATTTATCATGAACTGCTTGATCAATTGATGCTGATTCAGGAACAGTTGCAGCTGGCCTAGGATCAGGATCAGGAGCAGTTGCAAGTTCAGGAACAGCAGAAGTGACAGGATGATTAGTGCTCCCACCCAGTGGAACAGCTGGCCTAGGTTGCTGAATTAAGGATTGAGCTTCTATAGTGCTGCTAACTATCCCCTGTAATACCTCCATCAGATCTTCCTCAGAATCACTTCCCTCTTTCTGGATTGGATCAAACATTCCAGATGAAACACTGCCCAGTTGAGGCACAAAAGAAGTTGGATTGGATATGAGAGGGACCACCTTCTGTTTCCCATGATTCACAACCTGCCAGTCCAGCTCATTGGGTGGAGGAAGAGGGGTCACTGTATGTTTGACACATGTGGATGTGGAATGACCAAAAACATGGCAATGTGTACACATGGGAGGTAGAACTTGGTATTCAATGGGTACCACGACTGTCTCCCCTTGAACACTAACAGTTACTTCATCAGGTAGTTCTTGTTCTGCACTTATCTCAATACAAACCCTTGCCCTGGTAGACTTGGTATGCAGAAGCCCTGGTTGCTTGGAGGTCCTTGCAGTTGCTTGATCAACATGAATAGGTCGACCTACTGTACTAGCAATTCTGCTAAGACATTCTTGGTTCCATAGCTCTAAAGGTAAATCATGAAATTTCACCCAAGCAGGGATTTTGGAAGGCTGGTCTCGGAGAGGTTTCATCATTCTATGCCATTCTTTAAGGACTAAGTATTTTTGGGAAAAGAAGTAAGGACCCCCCTCTAAAACCTGCAACTTGGCTTGCTCATCCTTGAATTCAAATAGATAGAAACCAGCGACATCTGGTTTGACAGCCACAAAGAGATCCTTCCATTGATTTCGAGCAGTGGATACGAGGAGTGGATAAGCCATCATTCCATCTAGGAAATGACCCACCAAATATCTATTCCATTTTCCTACCTCAGTAAATTCCACATCTATTTCAACTATAGCCTCTTTGCCCTTCTGAAGTTCCGAAAAAAAAAGCAAGTTTCATGTCCAAAGATGGGCTCTGGGATTGAAGAAGAGAGGCCCAATTTTTAGGTTTAGGCCTGTTCTGTCCAGCATAGAATCTGGGATTGGGATGGTGCGATCGAGAAGACTGATAAGGGATAGTACTAGGTCTAGTGCCCTCCGATTTATACCTTAAGTTTGGATCACCATCAATATTCCCACGATGTTTATTGGAAGACCAAGTCCGCCTAGGCTTAGTATCTTCTTCGGGGTATCCCATGTTGGGATCCCCTTCCAAGTACGAAATGCCTCTGGCATTGACTAGATATTTCGGATTATGGTTTGAAAGTACCTCCTGTTGTTGTTGCTGTATATGAACCTTTTTTTTTTGGGTAAATCAGCTTGAAATTAAAAGAGGTTAAGCGAATATACAGCCTACAAGGGGCATACCCCAGGTAAGACAAAGCAAAAAGAAAATGACAAAAATATAAAAGCCAAGTGGCTACATGGGTTGCCCGTGTCCAAGCCCCGTCAAACAAACTATCCCAAGGAGTAGAGGGTTCAACGGGAAACCTGGACACGGGCATGGTAATAGCAGAAAATCCACGACACACCCCGTCGGGATAGGGGTAAATTAGAGGCCCTCGAAGTCCTCGCAAGCACAGAAATAACTAAGTAAGTCAGCTACTGCTACCAGAAGCAACCAGTAATACTAAAAGTAAACAGTAGTAGACTGTATGATAGATAAATGCCCGAGCCACACTGCCCGGGATGGCAAAAATTTGTTGGCCAAGCCTGTGGTTGGCTGGCCTGGCTGGCCTTGGCCTTGTCGCCTGCTGCTGCTGCCCGCTGCGTGGCCCGGGCTGGCTGATGAATCCCCCGCGGCGGCTGACTGGATGAAGGCCGGGCCAAAAAACCCCGGCTGTTGAAGTGGCCAGAGAGGGCCTTGACTGCCCGGGCTGGCGGCCCAGGCTGATGAGGATGCTGATGCTGACTGGGGCCGAAGGCCCAAGCTGCTGGCTGGACTGGCCTTACCAGCCTGCCAGGCTGCTGTCTGTCTGGATTGCCCGGGCTGGCCTTGCCTGGATGGCCTGGCCTACCGGCTGGCCTGCGTGGCCTTGAATGCACTGCTGCCCGGGCTGCTTAGACGCCATCTATGGCATTTCATTGGACCAGATCGAGCCGACTGGTACCCATTGCAGAGACCGGGCTGTAGAGCCCGGGGCCCGTCCAGTGATGGCCAGCTATGGCTGGCCGGAACTGTTCATCTTCTTCCTTGTGCAGCTGATACTTTTGAGTTTGAGACCAACTCCATATAGATGACCCAACCGATCCAGAACCGACATGGTATTACTCCACCCGCCGTGACATCTTGACACATAACGGGAGGAAACTGATTTGTGGAGAGGTCAGAGCTCAGAGAAAGGACCCAAACTCTGGAAGCACCTGCGCGAAGAATGAGTGTACAGGGGGTGCAGGGCTGTGCATCGATGAGGTTAGGGCCGGAGCCCGATTTGTACAGGAGGAGCAGTCCTACGGCCAACAGATCTGGGTTGGGTCGATCCGTGGCCGGAAGCTGTCCACTAGTGATGGCCAGACCGTAGTAGGCCTGCCGCTGCTGTCGCCGGAGCTGGACACCACGACGGATGTTGAGCCTCACGGCGAGGTCGTGGTTGGAGGCCGGACCAGATCTAGAACGAACCAGATCTAAACCGTACCTGTTGTAGTTTGCCCGAGTGTGAAGCCCCGGTCCAGCGTTGGTCGGACTGGACCAGGTGATGGCCGTCGACTGCCGGATGTGGAGGGCGATGGAGGAAGTGTTGACCACGGCCGGAGCTGTTGCACCGGAGCTGGAGCTGGTCGATTGAGGCCAGATCTTATCCATGGATGGCTGGACCAGTGGGTAGCCAGTTGGGGAACGGGCGATGGAGGAGAGCCCCTGTCGAGAGGGGGCTCCCTTGCCCTTGTGTACATTCTTCTGCTTCCAGTTGAGTCCCCAACCCAGTTGAAGAGGAGGCACGATTGACCTCAGCCGTGTAGTTGGATCGTGGATTTCCCAGCTCAGTAGGGATGGAGCTGTCAGAGTTGTCCGATTGCTTTGATTGAAGGTGGGTGAATCGTAGGTCCCTCACACCCCCCGTGTACTTCTTGTAGTTGGACTTGATGTGCTCTCTCTTCTGCTTCAAGTTTCAGGCTTTCTTCGAAGAGTGCCTGTTGGAGTTTCCGAGATGGGCTCGGTTTTTTGGTTGGAGATGATGACTGGAACATAGATCCATTCTTGTAATCTCCTGAGTTGCTCATTCGTGGAGTTCCGAACTCAAAAGGATTGGAGTTGTTGGGTTTGTCAGTCTGAGATATGGGAATATGAAGAGGGCTTTCTGAACCTACGAGATTCTTTTGCTTCCTTCGTAGTTCATTTGAATCCAGGGCTTTGATACCCAGTCCTTCTGCGAATGAGATTGTACCGTCGGCCATGGATTTCACTGTTTCTCCACGGCCATGTCAGAAATCGCCTAATCGCCTTACATGTCAGAACGGCTTTGTTATGTATAAGGTTGTGCCAACTCATTCTCATCTTTTTTTTTTTGGGTAATGCCCTAGGGCGGTTAGCTTGAAAATAAAAGAGGTTAACCGAATTTACAGCCTACAAGGGGCATACCCCAGGTAAGACAAAACAAAAAAGAAATGAAAAATATAAAGAGCGCCAAGTGGCTACATGGGTTGCCCATGTCCTTGCCCCCGCCAAACAAACTATCCCAAGGAATAGAAAGTTCAACGGGGAGGCTGGACACTGGCGTGGCAAAACAGTAAATACCCGACTCCAACCGTCGGTACAAGGTACAATAAGAGGCCCTCGAAGTCCCCGCAATACAAACTACGGAAACCATAAAATATAATGGCCAGTGCACAACCCGCACTGATTAAATTAAAAACCCATTGGGCAGGCTGCTGCCTGCTGCGTGGCCAAGTAGGCCGTTTGCTGATTGCCCGGGCGGCCAAAAGCCCGTGGCTGGCGTGTTGTTGGCTGGCTGGGCAGGCCTGCTGGCCTGCTAGGCTGGTGACTGCCCGAGCTGGCTGGCTGGCCGGACCAGTTGCTGCCCGCATTGGGTAGCCATGACTGCAAAAAACAGATCTGCCCGTTGCTGTTGCTGTTGGTGGCCGGCCCGAGGCTGAGCTACCTGGCGGCCGGGATTGGTATTGAGCCCCACGGACCAGATGGCCGGTAGTGGCTTCAGATCTGCCCGGAGCAGATCCAAAAACGTAGCCGCCGGTCCTCGTCCGGTTGACTGTGGAGACTAAGCACTACGGCTATTTGAGCCACGGTGGTAGCTGTTGACTGGACCAGTTGGAGGCCGGGCCAGGTGGAGCTTGCTCGAACCAGATCTGGCCTGACCGAAATGGCCTTGTGGTGGCCGGAGGTTGCTGCTACCGGTTGTGGAGGGCGGTGGAGGAGAGTCTCTCTAAGGAGAGAGCCTCCCTTGCCCGTTGCTGCTGCTGCTGTTGGCCGGTGGCCGTTGCTGCTGCTTTTGGTGGCCGGCCGGTGGCCAGACCTTGTGGTGGCTGCCATGGCTGGATATGGGTTGGGCGGTGTAGATGGCCCGTAGATGGTTGACTGAACCAGAGAGGTCCAGATATGGTTGAACAACCGGACCAGAGGAGGCCGGCCCAGTGATGGCTGGCTTTCCCAGATCTATTACTGACCAGCGGAGGCCGGACCAGTGGTGGCTGGTTTGAGTCTTGGGCGGTGGAGGAGAGCCCCTGTCGTGCGAGGGGCTCCCTTGCCCGAGGTGTACTACTGCTGCTCCTGCTTAGCTCCGAATGCCAGCGGATTGGATGGATAGATGGCCGGAATGGGCTTGGCCAGGCCGGAGATGGTGGTTGCCGAGCTGGAGGGGGGCTTTCTCTCTCTAGGTTAGAGAGAGAAGCTCCCCCTCATTCTCATCTTTGATTAGTTCTTAACATATGCTGAAGGAGGACATCTCCTTTGGAAGCTAGATGAAACAGCTGCATAATGGCATGAAAACTGCAGCAACACAGCAGCCACACTTGCTACAGACAGGTCAGCAGCAGCAGGTCACCACTAGGGACATGCCCCCTAGCAAAAGCAATATACGCTCCAAGGGACAACCCCCTGAGGATAGGTAAAACGAAAAGCTTAACCATTAACAACCCAAGTCCAAAACAGCAATTACACTGTAAAACCAATAGCTAATAATGTGTTGTAACAGCTGACTTGGGGACAGTACTGCCTTTGACTCTTGTCTGACGACTGATGGTACAGTGTCAGCTCATTTCCAGGTAGATTTAGCTTTAGTTTTGCCTACCAACTGGGGATGTTGTTGGGATCTCCCTTCGCAGAGGGGGAATTCCTCTACAAATGGTTTGACTGTTGTAATTTCTGCCCAGATTCTGACTGTTGTAGCAGGTTCAGAAGTTCAGAACTGTCCTGTTTCAGCATGAGAACATAAGCTTGTAACCATTTGTTGTATTGCATCTGCCATCAGAACTGAAATCTGTTGTCAGGTGTATCCAAAAGAAGGAATTGGACTGCTGCTCTTCTGCCTTCTGCTAACCTCTGGACGATGTTGGACAGAAGCTCTGGGCAGGCCCAACACCTAGCTGGGCATGGTGCAGTTCTAATTTATAGCTGCTGTTCTGTATGTAGTTGCTGTTCTGTGTTCAATTCTGCATCAGTTCTGTTTTCAGTTATGCCTAACCATCAGGGGCTGTCAATGGGATCTCCCTTCACAGAGGGGGACGTCCTCTGTTTTGTATTGTTTTGTATTTGCTTTCAGTATTGTATAGTATGGTCCAAGTTCAGAAGTGTAGTCCAAGTAGCTGGTGCAACTTGTAGTCATTTTGTTTGGTTTTGTGTGATGGTCTGCTGCAGCAGCAGTGCTGAAGCTGCATCTAGCCTTGCTGGTAGTTCATTCCTTATTAGATGAAGGCTCACCAAGTTGCACAACAAGTCCCAACTACCCAGCTAGCCTTGCTGGCTGTTCTGTGATGTTGTGTCCCATGACCCAAGTCATGCACAAGGCCGAAGCCAGTTGACCATGTTGATTGAGCATAAACTCTGAAGCTTGTAATGTGGTAATCAGTTCAGTTGTAATGTTGCAGTGTCCTGCTTCGGATAGGCATGGCAGCAGAGTACAGACATGTTCAGTTCAGAAGTTTGAGTCCTGCTCTGAACTGAACAAGCAGTAGTATAGTTTATCTCAGAAGTGTTGTAAGAGGAACACTTCATTTAGTTCTGTAACCTCATCTTTTGGCATGTGTTTTTCTCCCATCTCTAAGATGGCATTGAAACATGTGGATCTCATTACTTAGTCATTGTAGCCGCTTGGCTTAGGACAATCTTTTCTACCTTTGATTTTCTCTTTCTTTCCTCCTGGGGTATGCCCCTTGTAGGCTGTACATCCGGTTATCCTCTTTTTTATTTCAAGCTATTTTACCCCTAAAAAAAAAAAAGGCTGCTATGTTGAGAGATAGCACAAACAGCCTAGAACGGCACAATCAGCCCAGAACGGCAGCAGCAGTCCATCGGAAATAGCATATCAGAGATTACAACACCATATCAGAACCTAACAGCTAGCTGGTACCACTAGCAGGAAACAAAGCTAGCAAATCCTGCTATAGATGCAATCTTCAATCTAGCAGCTAGCTGGTATAACAAACAGAGTAGACAAGTAAACTACTGAAGCTCAAAATAGTCAAGAGTCACCAGCACAAGAGGCAGCTGGGTATGCAAAAGAGGCAGCTAAATGGTGCAAATGAATGCAGAGGACGTCCCCCTCTGCGAAGGGAGATCCCAACGACATCCCCAGTTGGTTAGGCATAAATAACAGCAAAAGCATCAAAACAGCTGGGTATGCAAAAGAAGCAACTAACTGCCATATCAGAAACTGGACTGCCCTGCTATAGCAGAAAACGTGTTTTAAATGTACAAATATGGACATATGGACAGTGTAGCGGGCCGAACACAGACGTTCGCACGCCGAACCCAAATGTTTGCAATAGTGCGGACCTGACCCGCCATGAACCGATCGAAGGCTTCGTGCACGGCGTGCCGACGATGACTCATCATGCATGTTCGGTTTGCTTCAGGCTCGGCAGAGAACAAACCTACGCTCGGATTGTGCCGTCGGCAGAGTCCCCATCAACGTCACTTCCCTCATTAAACTCGTGGTCATGCTCGGCGTTGTCCGCGTTCGGCTACCTTCGGAGCACGGCGTGCAGCCGACGGTGGCTAGCTGTAAAACCACGCGTCCTGCCACGTGCAGGAGCGGTTATAACAAAAGGGGATCACGGGTACACATGGGTGTGCCAGCTCAGCCCTGAAAACGGTTATCAGATCTACTCCTTGACGTCACTATGACGTCACTTGGCCCGTGGAAGGCACGCGATGCCAGAAGGCGCTATAAAGATCGAGTGATGATAACCCTAACAGGGACGCGCTACTGAATACTCACACTGACTCTCTCTAAGCTTTCTGCTTCCTCTCTGCGCTATACTGATCCTCTCGCCGGAGGGCCTCGCCGGGACAACCCCCGGCCAGGTCTTAGTCGTGCGTTCCTTGTGCAGGCTAGGAGAAGAAAGCTAACCCATCATCGAACCACCAACGAAGGATCGAGGACCAGAGGATCACGGGCCACACAATTGGCGAACCCGACGTGAACCACTTCTGATCTGAACGGCTCTCTCATCCTCCAAACCCCCCTTACTCCTTCGTAGAACAATCACAAAAATCACCTACCATGGGCGGAGATCTAGCAGATGCAACCGTGTCGGGGGCCAAAGATGCAGGTGGAAACGTCAATTCCACGCCAACCCTCGAAAGGCACATGTCCCTCTCCCTCGCCCCTGGGTCCGGGCTCTCGCCCGTCTCAGACGACGTAACTTCGGCGTACATCCACCTGTTGCAGCGTCGCGACGACGAACGCGACAATGAACTGGCCGCGCTAAGGGCAGAGGTGGCCCAAATGAAGCAACGCATGCAGCAGGACGCCACCCCTGCCGCATCAAGATCTGGCGGAGACAGGGGTAGAGGAGGGCAAACACCGCCTCCGCCTCCACCTCCACCACCACAAGGGCGTCTGAACGAGGGAGGCCAACGCGGATCCGTGAAAGACCGCCTAGGCTTCACTCCAGCACCAGGCGACGCCAGAGAAATCATCCTCTACAAGCAACCCACCGTATCTGGAACACATCGTTCTAGAAGCCATCACGACGGAACTAGGACAAGGGATACCGAGTCGTTTACAAGCACGTACTCGACTGGTCGCGCAGAGTTCTCTCGCACAACTTCCTCGCATCGTAGCCGAGACTCTGCACGGACCAGACCCCATGTTTCTGAACGCCTAGGGAACACCCCGATTGAAAACAAGGACGACGAGCACCACGCTCGGCGCAACGGGAAGGGCGTACATATTGAGGGCGCGAACGATGAGAACAAATCCCGTCGCAACAAGGATAAAACCGTCGACGGCCCACGCCGAACAGCGACGGACCTGCGAGACAAGCTTCGGCGGAGGGAAGCCGAGAAGACGGCGGCAAAAGAACACAAGGAAAGGGATTCAAAGAGATCAAAAACGGACGAACAAGGCAAACCACCGTGCCCAGGGTTCGAACGACAACTAAAAGATCTCGGCGTTTCCCCTTTCACCTCCCACATAATCAACACGCCGCCAGAGCCCACTTTCCACCTGCCCAAATTCACGAAGTTCGATCCATCGACGTGTGAGGCCTACACTCACCTCATCCACTTCAGACAAACCATTGAGCTCTGCACACTAAAAGATGAGGTAAAATGCAAGGCATTCCCGTCCAGCCTCGGCTCCCTGGGACTCCAGTGGTTCAACAAATTGCCCGCTGGATCCGTAAGGAACTTGGCCGACCTTGAACGCGCCTTCAACACACGCTTCATCACAAGCAACAAAACGGCTAAAGAGCCTGAATCATTGTCTCAAATGAGAAAACTATCGTCGGAAACCCTCAGGCAATATGCCGAGCGTTACTGGCAGCTATTCAACGAAATTCCAGGAATCGATGAATATTGGGCTGCGCGCACTTTCAAAAACGGCCTGGAAACTGGCAGCAAGATCTTAGACGAACTCGCCATCCACCCACCACACGGCATGGGTGAACTGATGCGCGTTGTGGAAAGATTTTGTGCTCTCGAGGAACTTTATGCAGACAGAGCGGCCCAGGGAATCCCGAGCTCAACCAATCCTTTCTCCTCGACCATGCACCAGCTGCCAGCACAAGTGGCAACCCAACCAACGCAGCCAAAGAAGCAAGTGCACAACATCAAAAAGGGGAAGGAGCGTTTGCCGAAGGAGCATGACTACGTGGCCGAAACCACTCACTTCAAGGAACCAATTTGGTCTTTTCTGAAGGAAATAATGAGACAACCGTGGTTTGAATGGCCGACGGGCAAGCTCGGAACCGACACCGGCCAACCGGATCAAAATCCAAGGAAAAAATGCACTTACCACAACGAGCTCGGCCACTACACGACTGCCTGCGCACCATACAAGGCTCTCCTTGAGAAGCTTGCGGCTCAAGGTCATCTCGATCAATACATTGATCGTTCAAAGACGCCCGCCCGGCAGACAAATCCCAACCCCAATGAACAACGCCCGCTGATCCATGTCATCCACGGCCCAGTAACCAAGGCGTTCGAGACTGCCCTCAAAGCCGACATCGATCACGCCTCGACTTCAAAGGAAGTACTCTCCATCGGATGCGGATCCAAGCGTCAACGACCACAGGACGTGCCAAAGTGGACGATCAGCTTCACCGAACGTGACCTTGAACACGTTCAAACACCGCATTCAGACGCCCTCGTCGTCACCGTCCAGATCGGCGTTCACGACGTCAAACGCGTCCTCATTGATCAAGGGAGCTCGGCCGAGGTTATGTACTACGATCTATTCAAAAAGCTGGAACTCCCAGAATCGGCACTACTACCAACCGAAGTACCCCTCATCGGCTTCAGCGGAGCACCCGTTTGGCCGGTTGGCCGAATCTTCCTCCCTGTAGTCGTCGGCACAAAAACACTCTCGGTTGAATTTATCGTCGTCAAAGTGCCGAGCCCATACAACGCCATTCTAGGACGAAATTGGCTTCACGGAATGCAAGCCATCGCCTCCACGTACCACCAACTCGTCCGCTTCATCGGCACCACTGGGAGACAAGAAGACTTACGAGGTGACCAAATCGCCTCCAAAAAGTGCTACGTCTCCGCCGTACACAGTTCTTCCAAAGCAAAACAAGTGCAGTGGGTTGAAGTTCCAGACTTGGCCATAATCGAAGACGTCGGCCAAAAGGCCGAGGACAAAGCTGAGGAGGACCTGGTGAAAATGCCCATCAACGAGGACGGATCACGCTTCTTCTTGTTTGGCTCCTCACTATCTGACGCCGAGCGAGAAGAGATGTTCATGTTCCTCAAAAACAATCTTGAAGTCTTTGCATGGACCCCGGAGGAAATGCCAGGGGTGGATCCCAACTTTATTTGCCACTCCCTCAACATAAAAAAGGACGCCAAACCAGTCGTTCAACGGGCTCGACGTTCGGCACCAGAGCACACCGACGCCGTGATCGAAGAAGTCAACCGACTCCTCGACACCAACGCCATTCAGGAAGTGCAATACCCAACCTGGCTATCCAACACGGTGGTCGTCAAGAAAAAGAATGGAAAGTGGCGAGTCTGCGTCGATTACACGAATCTTAACGACGCCTGTCCCAAGGACTGGTTCCCACTACCAAAGATCGACCAGCTCGTAGATGCAACAGCCGGCCATGCTCGCCTAAGTTTTCTGGATGCCTACCGTGGCTATCACCAGATCGCTATGGACCCGGCCGACATAGAGAAGACAGCATTCATTACTCCACATGGAATTTTTTGCTACAGGGTGATGCCGTTCGGTTTAAAGAACTCCGGAGCCACATTCAACAGAGCGATCTTCAAGATGCTCTATGCACAAATAGGCAACATCCTGGAAGCATACATTGACGACCTCGTTGTCAAAAGTCAAAAGGAGCACAACCATTTGAAGGAGCTGGCCGAGGTCTTCGAGATCCTTAAATTCCACAAACTCCGTTTAAACCCGGAGAAATGCGCATTCGGCGTAAGTGCCGGTAAATTCCTTGGCCACCTGGTCACACGACGCGGCATCGAAGCCGACCCCAACCAAATCAAGGCAGTGGCCGACCTTCGGCCACCAAGATCAATCAGAGAGGTACAAAAACTAACTGGGATGGCGGCGGCCCTCAACCGCTTCATCAGCAAATCGTCCGATAAGTGCCACTCCTTCTTTCACGCTCTCAAAGGGAAAAGCCGACGAAGTTTTGAGTGGACACCGGACTGCGACAGAGCGTTGGCCGAGCTCAAAGATTACCTGGGTTCTTCACCGCTAATGGTAAAGCCCAAAGAATACGAAAATCTCTATCTTTACCTTGCAGTCTCGAGCCACGCAATTAGCTCAGCACTTGTTCGGCGAGAAGGGGCCGACGATATGCCAGTATATTTCACAAGTAAGACACTCCTACCCGCCCAGACTCGGTACCTTCCACTGGAAAAACTGGCACTCGCCCTGGTATCTGCGGCAAGGAAACTTCTGCCATACTTTCAGGCGCACACAATAACAGTGTTGACTGAGCACCCTCTCAAAGCACTTTTTCGAAAAGCCGACCTCTCAAACCGAGTTTCGAAGTGGGCAGTCGAGCTTGCGAACTTCGATATCCGTTTTGAACCGAGGACAGCAATAAAGGGGCAGGTCCTCGCCGACTTTATTACTGAGCTCACCCCAGAAGACTCTGAGCTCCTACACACTATTCCCACCCAACCCTCTGCCGAACACCAACCAAAAGAGAACCGATGGCTCCTCTTTCAGGGAGACACTTGGCGAATGCAAGTTGACGGCACCTCCAACAACAACGGAGCAGGTGCCGGAGTCGTCTTGGTCTCACCATGCGGAACACTTCACGAGAGTGCAATCACCATCGATTTTCCTGCCACAAATAATGAGGCCGAATATGAAGCACTGCTTGCCGGCCTACGCTCGGCAATCGCAATGAAGGTTGACAACTTAGCCGTGTTCTGCGACTCTCAACTCATAGTCAATCAAGTTCTGGGGGACTACGAAGCTAGAGACCCAAGGATGATAAAATACCAGGTCACAGCCGCAGAACTCATCACTCGCTTCAAAAATTTCAACATCGAGCAGATCAACCGCGAGCACAACGCACACGCCGACGCACTTGCTGGACTTGCCTCGGCTTCAAAAGCATCAGAGTTCCGAACCATAAATTTTGGGAACATTGACCACCCGAGTTTCGACACAACTCCAGAAGTGCTCAACATTGAACTTGGTCCGAGCTGGATGGATGAAATCGTTGCCTTCCTCAGAACCGATACCTTACCCGACGACAAGAAGGAATCCTTCCGTATCCGAAACAAGGCCGCGTACTATTGGCTCTCTGAGAACGGCCAACTCTATAGAAAATCCATTTCCGGGCCCTATCTTCTTGTCGTCCACCCAAATCAGGTCGCCGAGGTCCTTGACGAACTGCACTCCGGAAGCTGCGGCTGCCACTCTGGTGGACGTTCGTTATGCCAACGCGCGATGAGTCAAGGCTACTTTTGGAAAAACATGAAGAAGGACTGCGAGGATATTGTTCGAAGGTGCCGACCATGCCAACTTTTCTCCCCAATCCCCAAGCAGCCGGCTCAGAATCTCTCTCCCATCACAAGTCCATGGCCATTCGCGCAATGGGGGCTCGACATCGTCGGGAAACTCCCGACAGCACCCGGGGGCTTCAAATTCTTGATCACTCCAACGGATTATTTCTCCAAGTGGGTAGAAGCTGAGGCCCTGGTCACCATCACGGAAGCAGACGTCCGTCGATTCGTATGGAGAAACATTGTGACAAGATTTGGCGTACCCTATGCCATCGTCTCCGACAACGGCACTCAATTTGTCGGGGACGGCCTCACAAGCCTCTGCGCGGAGTTCGGCATCCGTTTCTTCAACTCAACCCCAGCCTACCCTCAAGGAAATGGCCAAGCCGAGGCCTCGAACAAGACCGTCTGTGCAGGGATAAAACGCAGATTGAACTCGAAGAGAGGAAAATGGGCTGAAGAACTCCCCAGAGTTTTATGGGCATATCGCTCCACACCACGTCGCTCCACAGGCCAAACCCCTTTCTCGATGGCGTTCGGCATGGAGGCCGTCATCCCTCTGGAATCAAGGTTTCCGACCCTCAGAACGGAAACATTCAACCCGGAGACAAATGATGAAGCCGTGGAACGAGAACTGATTCTTGCTGAAGAGAAGCGCGATGACGCTCGGCTGAAGCTTGCCAATTATCAACAACAAGTGGCGAAAGGGTACAACCGAAGTGTCAGAATCAAGAAATTCAAACCCGACGACTTGGTCTGGTGAAAGGTCGTCCAAGCAAGCAAAAAGAAAAAATTTATGCCTAATTGGGAAGGGCCTTTTCGCATTGTCAAGGTTGCTGGTGAAGGGGCTTACACCCTCGAAGACATGAACGGCAAGGTGCTCACCAACCCGTGGAATGCACAGAACCTCAGGAAGGCTTACATGTGATGCTTCAATCAGACAACTACCTATAGCCATTCCGAGTTCCTATTTTCTTCAGTTTCGGCATAACTCTTATTACATTTTTCTTTTTGCATTTCAAAGAAGGGCCTCGACCCACTGTTACTGTTTTTATTACTTTCCCTGTACTTCGAAGAAATATCAATGAAATGACAATCTTTTTTTTTTTTTGATCCAAAAATCTTCAAAAAACATTTCAAGTATCATTCCACTCTCGGCTAGAATGCACACACAAACGATGACTTCGGTCACACCCACCAAACGGCTCCTTAAAAAGCCCTTTGCTTCGGCCAATTTCACCGCCCAAAGAAGCAATCACTGGACATATGGTCCGCCGAGCCTGAAATACACTTTTGGAACTCAGGCTTCGGCTCGGATTGGCAAGACACTATGGTCGGCCACCGAAAGGTTACACTCGCAATTTGGCGAGCAAACCACCCACAAACAATCACTACTCTCAAACGTTCCTCTACCATGGCCAGGGGCTGACACTTTGGCCGAGCCCCATCCACTGGTAAAGGGGCACTTCACACTCTCAAAACTAGTCCAAGGCTGGATCCTGTCAGATTACAACACATCCATGTTCGGCGACCTATTACTACGGCCATACTACTCTGGTCAGAGCTCGGCAGTAGTATCTATAATTAACCGTTTTTTGATCATGAAAAACTTTCAATTATTCTGCCGAACCCAAACCAAAGTGGGGGCTATGGACAACCACACAATATCATGTGAAGGCGTGATGGCAATCAGACAAGCTCGGCATTAACAAAAACGTTGCAAAGGAAGCCATGCATTCATCTAAAAACTTCAAAATAAAGACAAGTGTTTTGAAAGATCCTAAGCTAAGGCCACAAGAGAGGTTGAGAGCTTCTCTCTCTAAACCTAGAGAGAGAATGCACTCCCTCTGACAAATATCCACCACAAATCCGGTTTTGAGGTACCAAAAGCTCAAATCGGTGCCCATACTGGACTGCTACTTCAGTGGTAATCCGGATAATTTTTCCCTTTTGTCCTCATATACCCACAATCCCACCATAACCTGATATCTACTTGCTCCAAGCCTGATGGGTTTCACGGAGGAAGTTTTCTTCGGTTTGATATGGCAGAGATTGCCGACGAAGGTAAGCTCCGGCGACCCAGTCATGGAGGTAAGCTCCGTTCGGCAAAACCCAGTGGACTACAGCTTCTGCATCTTTAAAGATTCGACCAGAGGGGGCAGTCTGGCTGAGAGCTTCTCTCTCTAGCCTAGAGAGAGAAAGCTCCCTTGGCCCCCGGCCAAGCCCTTCCGGCCAGCCCGGGCAGATCTAGTCGGCTACCACCTCCGGCCAGCAGCAACAGCAACAACAAGGAAGACAACCGGGCAAGGGATCCTCTCTCCTTACAGAGTCTCTCCTCCACCGCCCTCCTCAGCCGGCAGCCCTCGGGCCGCCGCCCCGGCCAGATCTGGTTTGGTCAAGCTCTTCCTAGCCGGCCTCCATCAGGTCTGGTCAAACTCCACAATGGTCCAGTCGCCGTGGCTCAACAGCCGTAGGCATGGTATCCAACCTCAACCCCGCCGTGAACCGGCGGGTACCTTTATTGGGATCTGCACCGGGCAGATCTGAAAGTACTACAGCCATTACGGGCCAATCACAGCCAGAGCGCGGCAGTCGCCATGGGGGCCAGCTCCGGCTCCGCCGTGGTGACCAGCCCCGCCGTGGTAACCATCATCATCAGCCAGTCACCTGTGGCTCGGAACATATCAGATCCAGCCTTGGGTCTAACTACCAACAACTGGGTTCATCTGCTTTCCGCCGCGGGACCCAACAGCCGCCGTGGGGCCTTTGCCGCCGTGGGGCTCAATCCAAGTCTCGGTGCCGTTCAGATCTAGCGGCCATGGCTAGCCACAGCGGGCGGCCACTGGTCCGGCCACCGCTGGTCTGGCCAACTCACAGCCTGCGTCTTTGAGGAGCAGGGCCTTCCAGCCCGGCAGCATGGGTTCTGCCCAGGCAGCAGCTCATCCAGCCCGGGCAAGCAGCAACCACCACGGCAGTCAGCAGGGATTAGTTGTTTCTGTGATTGCTTTCAGTAGCTATTCTGTATATTTCTCTAGTCTGTATGCCTGCGAGGACTTCGAGGGCCTCTGATGTACCCCTATCCCGACGGGTTGTGTCGTGGATTTTCTGCTTTTACCATGCCCGTGTCCAGGTTCCCCGTTGAACTTTCTATTCCCTGGGATAGTTTGTTCGACGGGGCTTGGACACGGGCCACCCATGTAGCCACTTGGCTCTTTATGTCTGTCGTTTTGTTTTTGCTTTGTCTTACCTGGGGTATGCCCCTTGTAGGCTGTACATTCGCTTAACCTCTTTTAATTTCAAGCTGATTTATCCAAAAAAAAAAAAGATCCTAAGCTAGGAGGTACGGCGTAGTAAATCGTTCGGTGCCGACCCCCCTTAAACTATTACATCTGGCACGGCAAACTCCCAATTTCGGAGCCGTCCAGTCCAACAAAAGTTCAAGAAGTTCAAAGAAAAACACAACTCTAAAGAAACTTGAAGCTCTATGGTTGGGGCGGATCACCGCCTGCTGCAGCTTCAGCAAGACGAGCAGCACTGTCCTCGGCGTCAACAACCCCTTCATCATTCTTCTCTGCTTGTTCGGTGTCCTGCTCGGCGTTCTCAACCTCGGCCTCTTTCCTCCCACCAGAACCATCCCCTCCACCTTCAGCGTCGGCCACAGTCAGATCATCAACATCGTCCTCGCTCTCAGAAAACTCCTCCGGCGGAAGTGGGGCACATTCCTCCTCGGTGTACGGCAGCATGAGCTCGGGCACTACGGCCGCAGGGATGGTCTTCATCAGGTTCATGTCAGGCTCTAGCTGCATAACAGCACAAGCAGCTTGCACCCCAGCCTTGTACCCTTTTCAGTACGCAATTGGAACCCTCTTCTGGACCTCCTCATTCACCATCGACCGAGCATCTCTCATGTACTCAGCTCCGGCTCGATCGTACCTCGCCTGGTAGGCCTTCGCGTCCACCTCTTTCATCTTCCTCTTCTCCCTCCTCACAACTTGACCGAGCTCGCGGTCAGACTCCTTGGCCTTCTCCAGCGCCTCGTCTCTCTCCTTCTCAAGCTCGGCCACTTTTGCCTTAGCCAGCTTCAGTGCAGTCTTGACGGCCTTCATTTTTTCACGCTCGGTCTTAGCGTCATCTCGATACCTTGTTCTCTCGGCCGCCAACAGATCGGCCTGGTTGGACACTCGCAGGGCAGCCTGCCCAGCCTATCAAAAGGAAAGATGGTCAAGCTCGGCCAAAAGGGAAAGAAGTTAGCACACAAAAAAAAAAAAAAGAGAGAAGGAAAATTCAAAATTAAAGTCAAATACCTGAACAAGGTAAGCGCTCAAATGAGTGATGCTCGGCTGCAGCTCCCTGGAACTCTCTCCATATCCCTCGGCAGAGCGAGACCGTGCAGCATGGTAGCGGCCAACCCAGGCTCGACCTTTACACTATCTTCGACAGTGACGATCCTGCCGTCGGCCATTGCGAAGGATGGCGCGAACTCTTGCACAATCGCTCGGCCACCTGAACCTGCCGCCTGTTCCACGGCTTTGGAGCCGCCCGCAGCCGAGGACTCAGTTTTGTCCCTCTCCTTAGGATGTGGTGTCGGCGGCCTTGTGGGGAAGAAGTCTTGTGTGACCTTCTGCTTCTTCGCAGGATTTTCAGCCAGTGCAGCCTCCTTCTGGCGGGCCGCGGCCCCGTCCCTCAGATTCAACTTCACCACATTCCTCCTCCCCATCTCGTCGGTAAACTCGGGAATGAGGGTTCGGATAGGCGGAGTGTTGATACCTAGAAAGTCGGCTGGTAGACTGTTTTGGAACCAAAAGTCGGCTGACTTCTTCAAAGATGGGAACTTGAGTCTTGGTTCTTTCGCCTTCTTGCTCGGCTTGCTTCCTCCCGCTCGATCCTCGGCGGTCTTCTTACCTTTAGCTTTTGTGCTCGGCCCAACCTCTTTCTTCTTCCTCCTCAACTTCCCCTTGTAAGAGGGAATGTAGTCAAGCAGCGTCGGCGCGTCGCGGTAAATTTGAGCCCTCAACGTTTCAACGTTAGCCTCGACGGATAAAGAGGGTATATTGCTCGGTTATTGCTCGGTTATCTGCAAGGAGAGGGTATATTCAAATTTTCAACAATACCAAGAAGGGATAAAATCACACTCGGTAATATAAAGAAAATAAAACCCAACCTCGGAAGTCCTTTATCTTCGGCACCGAGTGTAGCCGCATTGATTGACTGCCGAATTCATAGTTCCCACTAACTTCAACATAGAAGTTAGCCCACTTATCGGTGTCGGGAAGCCCATATATCAAGGGCTCCTTACCACTACGTGTGGACAGGTACCTGCGCTCGGTCCCGCCGTGCCTGGACATGATATACGTGTGGAAGAGGTCGGCCACGGTAAACTCGAGGTCGTGTAGCTCCTTCAGTCTAACTATGGACATCACTATTCTGTAACTGTTAATGGTAAAGTAATGAGGTACTATGCCGAACCTGGCCAGCAGTTCCCTCAGAAAAGGATGAAGGGGAAAACGGAGCCCGGCCTCGCAGATGGCCATCAGAGGGACCGTTATATGCTCGGGACGATCCTCCCTTTTGTCCCTAATCCTATTGCTAGCTACCTGGGGGACTACGACGTCGGCCGGGATGTGGTATGTTCGGCAGAAATTTTTGTACTCGTCAGGACGTCCGCTGAAGTAATGAGCATGGGGACAAACCTGCCCCCTCTCGAATAAGTCGGCAAACTCCCTATTGTCGGAAGAAGTCTCGGCGGGAGCAGAACGGGAAGAGGTCGTGGCTCCGGCTTGAGAACGAAACCTGGACTCAGCTTCGGCCCCAAGTTCGTGCTCGGCTTCAGACTCTGTGCTTGTGGAGAAGGTTATCTCCAGTTCGGTGTTGAAACCGCCGTACTCATGGTCACGCTCGGCGTTTGAGTCACCAGAATCTGACATGTTTGAGTCTATGGAGGAGGATCGACGTCGGCTTCTGTATCTCTCCACGTATTTTCGAATCACGAGATCGGCAGAATCGTCCCCTGAATTCTCAGAGTCGGATGAGATGACGATGACTGGGTGAGCCAGACCTAACAAAGTCAAAAACAAGAACATGAGACCTTGTCATCGGCCAGGAAAAAGGTATCTCACTATGCTCGGTATCCTAAATGGCCCACCCCATCATCGTTCTCAAGGCTCGGCCAAACCATGTTCGGTTGGAACCTACCAAAATACCAGAGACTGGGGCTCGGCCTATTCCATCAACGGCCAAGCCCAGAAACCCCTTGGAGGTTCCATGCTCGGAAGAACAGGTTAAAGAGGGAGATGAACAGTCCGTTCATCTCCAGGGTGCACTATTCACTTAGAACAAAAAATGCCCCAAAAGCCCAGAAAAGCAAATAGGAAACGATTGAGAAATGCAAAAAAGTGAAGAGAGGCAAGAATCGACCATGTACCTGGGTTTGTGGCGAGATCTGGTGACAGAATCGCTGGGAACCAGGACCAGAAGATGAACGGTTGCTGACTGGAAGCTCTGACAATGGAGGTTTGGAGAGAGAGAGAGAGAACGAAGCGTTTCTCTCTCCTCACCCCGCTCCATTTTATAGGGCTAGGGTTTGGGGTTCGAAACTCCCGCCCATCATTGCACCGCCGAACGGCTAACCACTCAGCGCATGACACGTGTCACTTAAAGGACAGTTTGCAGGGTTTGCCAGCCTTCCCCTTGTCTGCCGAACCCATCCACGAGGTGACATCTGGCGTTCCACCATTGGAATACTTCATCTGCGGTTAAGCCTACACCTGAGAAAGAGATGATTCAGGTTCGGCTGGAGTTCGTCTTCATCAAACCAATATGCACTCGGCAATTCAACAAAGTTCGGCCTAAAGCTCGATTTCAATCTCTACCATGCGTACGGCATTGGCAGAAATTGAGGGGCTATTGTAGCGGGCCGAACACAGACGTTCGCACGCCGAACCCAGATGTTCACAATAGTGCTGACCTGACCCGCCATGAACCGATCGAAGGCTTCGTGCACGGCGTGCCGACGATGACTCATCATGCATGTTCGGTTTGCTTCAGGCTCGGCAGAGAACAAACCTACGCTCGGATTGTGCCGTCGGCAGAGTCCCCATCAACGTCACTTCCCTCATTAAACTCGTGGCCATGCTCGGCGTTGTCCGCGTTCGGCTACCTTCGGAGCACGGCGTGCAGCCGACGGTGGCTAGCTGTAAAACCACGCGTCCTGCCACGTGCAGGAGCGGTTATAACAGAAGGGGATCACGGGTACACATGGGTGTGCCAGCTCAGCCCTGAAAACAGTTATCAGATCTACTCCTTGACGTCACTATGACGTCACTTGGCCCGTGGAAGGCACGCGATCGTACTTGGAGAGCAACCCAGAAGGCGCTATAAAGACCGAGTGATGATAACCCTAACAGGGACGCGCTACTGAATATTCACACTGACTCTCTCTAAGCTTTCTGCTTCCTCTCTGCGCTATACTGATCCTCTCGCCGGAGGGCCTCGCCGGGACAACCCCCGGCCAGGTCTTAGTCGTGCGTTCCTTGTGCAGGCTAGGAGAAGAAAGCTAACCCATCATCGAACCACCAACGAAGGATCGAGGACCAGAGGATCACGGGCCACACAAACAGTCATGTGGACTAACAACAATTTGGACAGCTCAACAGCTGGCCTATAACTTGGCATTACATCCATTTAGTGCAACCATATACTATCAGCTTACTAGTGCAAAGCAATCAGCAGCAGGCAGCAAAAAACTACTGAAGCTCAAAATAGTGTAACTCTAATCCCAAAACTGCAGTACTCTATTCCCAGAACAGCAGAATAGCAGTATAGCAGCAAGAAACTACTGAAGTTCAAAATAGTATAACAGATAACAGAGCAGTACTGAAGCTCACAACTACTCCCTAGTAACCACACACCACTCACTCTCAAGATCAAAACCAAGAGCTGGGTATCCACCTTCTCCCTCTACTAATTCTCTCATGATTCCCCCACTAATTATTACCTCCTCTCACAAGGATTGATGAGGAACTAGCACACAACTCACTGGGATATCTCACAATATAGTAGGGACACACTAAAGGGAGTAAGTTAACTACCTGAATACTTAGAAGTAATAGGAGCCCAATGACTGGTTAACCCTTCTGAATCCCCCCTTGAACTCAGTGCGACTTTGTTACTGTCCAGCAGCTGTTGCTAGCTCTCCTCTGAATACATAGAAGTAATAGATAGAAGCCGATTGGACCAGTCACTGTGACTGCTGAACCTTCTGAATCCCCCTTGAGTGGAGCAGTGACCTGCAAATGAGATGATGTCAGTAAAAATTCCTATCTACCACGCATAATTTAGTTTAATGGTGAATATTCCACATAGCAAGTATACTCAGAGGTCCCTTAAACTCTAAGGACAACAACCTATTCCTGACCTCATTTGAAATTTTATTAGCAACCACTCCAGGGGGGCAGCTAATATTCTGGAACTTTCTGAAATTCCTCTCTAACCATACCTTACTATACAACACTGAATACTAATACAATACTATACAGAGGACGTCCCCCTCTGTGAAGGGAGATCCCATTGACAGCCCCCGATGGTTAGGCATAATCTAAGTAAAAGTACCACAGAATGGCACCTAACTGAAAACAGAACCTGCTCCTAAAGCAGCAGCTTCAGATCTTGACTTGAATTGAAATAGAGACACAAAACAGTTCAGCAACAGTCATTAGTGAACTATCAAAATGCAACAACTGGCTGGTATTACATCACCATAACAGAACAATGGACTATTCACCATATCAGTAAGAAACCAACAATATAGGATCCGAAGGGGCAAAATCCATATCAGTAAGAAACCAACAACTGGCTGGTATTACTCTAGAGAAGCTCTCGTCCACAGCCCAAATCCATATCCGGCCATCTTTGGTCCGGACCAACTATCACAACCCCAAGTTGTTCAGTACCGCCAAGTGGACTGATTTTCTTCAAGATAGAAGTTCATCAGAGAAAGGGGTCTCAAACCCATTAACTGATTTACACAATCGGATAAAAGGGATCTTCAAACCCCACCGATTTCCACACCAGCTCCGACGACCCAGTCACGGTGAAAGCTCCGTTTTGGTCCACCACGGAGTTGTCTTCCATGGCACAACATCTCACGAAGCTGTACATAGCTTCACCTGCCACGGCTACGATTCAGGGAAGGTCAAGCTCCCGGTCTGAATCAGAGCCACCAAGTGGACTGATTTTCTACAAGATAGAAGTTCATCAGAGAGAGGGGATCTTAAACCCACCTTTTTCTCTTCCGATCTTCATCTCATTTAAGGAGAATCGGTCCAATACCATCTTCAAACATCTGATTTCCAAGCTTCAACACTCAGTCGGACCATTGGTGGTGGCTTGCGACTGATGAGGTAGGGACCATTGATCAAGTACGATGGTGTGCGCTTGATTTAACGGCTGGGTTGCGACGTTCTCGGAACTCCGGCGACCGCGGCTGAAGATTAATTTCAAGTTCTGTGCGTGGAAGCCATGGAATGGTTTGTTCTGCAATTTCTGGTGGTGGTGGCGGTGGTGGCTCACTGTTCAACCACTTGTAGGAACCTCTTCACGCCTGCCGGACAATTCCAGCCGCTGTTCAACCACTGTTCAGATTTTCAGGTGGAATCTCGTTCAAAGGGAGTGGGTTTCGGTCTGCTTATGCTTCTGAGTT
This sequence comes from Rhododendron griersonianum, assembly GCA_018127125.1. NCBI lineage: Eukaryota > Viridiplantae > Streptophyta > Magnoliopsida > Ericales > Ericaceae > Rhododendron > Rhododendron griersonianum. Next base: position 36,131,660 of record CM030788.1, on the reverse strand, counting down.
TGCTTCAGGTATAATTCCATAGACATTTTGACATTTACATGCTGGACTGGAATTAACATGCAGAAGTTATGTTCTAGCCTGGTATTTTTACAGTACATCAATTGGGAGAACCTCGATGGGCAGTCACCTGTTGGACTGAGATCGGGTTCGTTCAAGCTCTTGTCATCGGGGGTCGGGCTCTTGGTCGAGCCTTTATATCCCTAGATCCTGTATTTTTTAGCCTGGAGGTTGTGCGTAGTTTAGTGTGGTCGTGGCTATCGTTGATTAGATTAGGGTCTGTTCTGATTGAAAGGGGTAGCATCGCAGTAGCAGCAGCAGCAGCTACAGCTGCCGCTGATTAGATCGTTGGATGGGTTTTGATTGAGCGAGGTAGCTGCATGGGCTGTCATTGATTAGGTTGGTGGTCGTTCACTGATCGAAAGGGGTAGCTTCGCAGACAGTTTTTTATTAGATTAGTGGTTTTCACTGATCGAAAGGAGCAGTTTGGTCCACCGGCGGTTAGGGGGGCCACTTTTGTGGATTCTCTTCTGTTCCTCTTTTAGTTGTTAGCGAGCCTAGGGGATTGGGTTGAGGGAGTAGTAGTCTGGATGGAATGGGCGTGGTGTGCAGGGTACTGAGCAGCAGCAGTAGCCTTGTCGGATGTCGTCATCTCCAGTGCGAGTCTCTTCTCGATTCCTGTCCCTCTGTAGTAGTTGACCTCTGATGAGTGGGTAGTATGCTTGCTTTGGGCTAGTTAGAAGTATCAGGTTCTTGGTTATCTTAGCCCAGCTTTGGAGGAGGAGGTTATTAGGTAGTTGGGTTCAGCAGGAGGTTATGGCGAGCCTTAGGCTTGGATGAGGGAGTAGTAGGCCGAAAGGATTGGGTGTGGTGAGCAGGGTACTGAGTAGCAGCAGTAGCCTTGTCGGATGCCGTCATCTCTGGTTCGAGCCTCTTGATGCCTTGTTCCTCTGTAGTAGCCGATCAGCTTGCTTTGTAGCCGTCTTACTCGGTGGCTTCTCCTCAGTGTTGGTTTTCATGTGGTCATCTCTGACCTCGACTATTTACTTTACTTACCTTATTTCCTAGCCTGGCAGGTTGTGCCAAGTGGTAGCTATATTTCATTTAGCTCTATTTACTTTACTTACCGTACACATGGCATCTTCATGTATTTACTTTATCTAACTCTCCATGCGGGTTGTGCATGGTTTACCGCACTTTTGTCATTCTTGTTTTTTTCCTTTTCTTTTCCTCCTGGGGTATACCCCTTGCAGGCTGTACATTCGGTTAACCTTTTCTAATTTCAAGCTAATTTATCCACACACAAAAAAAACCATATCAGTAGAAGCAACAACAGCTAAGTAACAAGGCTGTCCATATCAGAACTGGACTGATATTTCATAGCCATAAGAGTGAACAGAAAATGAAATCAAGCAAATCAGGTTCAGAACCTGCCCTCATGGACTATTCAGATCAGGTTCAGATAAGTAGAAGTAGCAACAACAATTCAGATCAGAGTTCATAGCACATAGAGAAGCTGCACCTGAATAATAGAAGTAAATAGAATCTGACTGTACTTGTCTATGCTCTGCTGAATCATGTAAAGACCAGTGAACCTCTGAATTTGGTGATGGCTGAAGTACAGCCCCTGCTGATTCATGTCTGACTACAACCCCCTTTGAATGCCCTTGTGGAGCCAGTATGGATGTTTTGGTAAGCTATTGTACCGTTTTGGTGTGTTTTGGTACCATTTGGATGTTTTTGTAAGGTATTGTACCGTTTGGTGTGTTTTGGAACCGTATGGATGTTTTGGTAAACTATTGTACCGTTTCGGTGTGTTTTGGAACCGTATGGATGTTTGGTAAGGTATTGTACCGTTTTGGTGTGTTTTGGAACCGTTAGGATGTCTTGGTTTTTTATTGTTCCATTTTGGTGTGTTTTGGAACGGTATGGATGTTTTGGTAAGATATTGTACCGTTTTGGAGTGTTTTGGAATCGTTTGGATGTTTTGGTTAGGTATTGTTCCGTTTTGGTGCGTTTTGGAACCGTATGGATGTATTGGTAAGGTATTGTACCGTTTGGGTGTGTTTTGGAACCGTTTGAATGTTTTGGTATGGTATTGTACCATTTTGGTGTTTTTTGAAACCGTATGGATGTTTTGGTAAGGTATTGTACCGTTTTGGTGTGTATTGGAACCGTATGGATGTTTTGATAAGGTATTTTACCGTTTTGTTGTGTTTTGGAACAGTTTGGATTTTTTGGTAAGGTATTGTACCGTTTTGGTGTGTTTTGGAACTATATGAATGTTTTGGTAAGGTATTGTACCGTTTTGTTGTGTTTTTGTATCGTATGAATGTTTTGGCACAGTATTGTACCGTTTAGGTGTGTTTTGGAATCGTATGGATGTTTTGGAAATGTATTGTACCGTTTTGGTGTGTTTTGGAACCGTGTGGATGTTATGGTAAGGTATTGAACTGTTTTGTTGTGTTTTGGTATCGTATGATTGTTTTTTTTTTGGGTAATTTAGCTTGAAATTAAAAAAGGTTAAGCGAATGTACAGCCTACAAGGGGCATACCCCAGGAGGAAAACAAATAAGAGTGAAAAAAGTGCGGTAAACCATGCACAACCCGCATGGAGAGTGAGATAGAGTAAATACATAACAAAATGCTATGCGTACTGTAATACATGAAATGTGAAATTGAACTACTACCTGGCACAACCCGCCAGGCTAGGAAATAAAGTAAATACGGTAGATAGTCATGGTCGACGGTGACCACATGATAACCTGCGCTGAGGAGAGATCTTCCTCCTCCAAGGCTGGGATAAAAACCAAGAACCGAGAAGCCCATCACCCCGAAGCTCGCATAATACCCACTCAACAGAAGTCAACTACAACAGAGGGACTCGGACCGAGAGAGGCTCGAACTGGAGATGTCGGCATCCGACAAGGCTACCCTGCTAAGCACCCTGCACACCACGCCCATTCCATCCAGACTACTACATCCTCGCCCAAATCCTCTAGGCTCGCTAACAACAATAAGCGGAACAGGAAGAGGACCACCAAAAGTAACCCCCAAACCTCAAGTGGACCAATATGTACTTTTCGATCAGTGCAAACCACTAATCTAATCTGAAACAGACTACGAAGCTACCCCTTTCAATCAGTGAGAATCCACCAATCTAGTCAATGATAACTCCGGCAACTACCTTGCTCAACCAGACTCTCCATAATCTAATCATCGACACCCACAGCTGTTGCTACTGCGAGACTGCCCCTTAACTAGGAGAATCCAATCTAATCAATAATAGCCACAGCCACAAGAATACTACGCATCTCCTCAGAACTAAAAGCGCTGGCGCAATGGATATAGAGGGCTCGACGAAGAGCCCGGCCCCCGATTTCAGTCCAACAGATGACCGCCTATCGGGGGATGCCAAAACTAACAGTAAACTGGCCCATAAGTCCAGCAACAAGATAAATGCACAAACCATACATAGCATGACTGAAAATTGAAATGCCCCACTGCCCGGGCCACCCAGCCGGCTTACCTGCCCGGGCTGGCCAGCCATCGGGCAGCTGCTGCTGCTGCCTGCTGCTTGGCCCGGGCTGGCTGTTTGCCCGGGCCCGCTGCGGATGGCCTTTCCAGCGGTTGGACGAGGAAGACTCGAATCACCCGGGCTGAAGCTGTTGCCTAGCCTCTGCCCGAGCAAAACAATCACTGGCAGCCAAGTTGCCCCCCGCCCGAGCCACTCACGGAAGGCCTGCCCGGGCTGGCTCGCTCGGCTGTTGACGCCCCGACGGGCCTGCTGCTTCTGGCCGCAGGCTGGCCTTGTTGACTGGCCTGGCCTAGTTGACTGGCCCGAAGACTAGGGCCATGATCTGCGACGGCCGGACTGACTTCGGCAGCCGTCGGCTGTTGAGCCCAAAAGGGCCTGATCGCTGCTGTACCGACCGACGACCGGTGGATCTGAAAACTTGGACTAACCATGACCGGCGGCCATGGCTGTTGGGGCTACCCACGGCCGCTAAGCCCCACGGCGGCGGGTTGATCGCTGGGAAAGGCCTGATCGTCACTTCCAGATCTGAATAGGCAACTCAGCCACGAGGGCTAAGCTGCTGTACTGGCCGGGCCTGGACGGCCGGCTGTGGGTTGAAAAGGCCATCGAAGGCCAGCTGTGGGCTGGCCGGGCCTGGACGGCCGGCTGTGGGTTCCAGATCTGGGATGTAGAAGTGGCGGTGGAGGAGAGCCCCTGTCGTGCGAGGGGCTCCCTTGCCCGAGGACTGCCGCTTCTGCCGTTGGATGGCCGGCGTGGCTGGGCTGGGCTGGGCCAGGCGTGGCTGGCTGCTGCTGCCTGCTAAGGCCGGGAGGGAGCTTTCTCTCTCTAGCTTAGAGAGAGAAGCTCCCACTTCACATTATTGGAAATGGTACGCCATTGGTTGCTGGATCGTATGATTGTTTTGGCATAGTATTGTACCGTTTAAGTGTGTTTTGGAACCGTATGGTTTCGGTGTGTTTTGGAACCGTTTGGATGTTTTGGTCAAGTCTTGTTCCGTTTTGGTGTGTTTTGGTACCGTATGTTTGTTTTGGCACAGAATTTTACCGTTTTGGTGTGTTTTGGAACTGTATGGATGTTTTGATAATGTATTGTACCATTTTGGTACCGTATGGATGTTTTGGTAATGTATTGTACCGTTTTGTTGTGTTTTGGTACCGTATGGAAGTTTTGTCACAGTATTGTACTGTTTAGGTGTGTTTTGGAACCGTATGGATGTTTTGGAATGGTATTGTACCGTTTTGGTGTGTTTTCGAATTGTTTGGATGTTTTGGTAAGGTAATGTACGGTTTTGGTGTGTTTTGGAACCGTATAGATATTTTGGTAAGCTATTGTACCGTTTTGGTGTGTTTTAGAATTGTTCGGATGTTTTGGTAAGGTATTGTACCATTTGGTGTGTTTTGGAACCGTGTGAATGTTTTTTTTTGGGGGTAATTTAGCTTGAAATTAAAAATGGTTAAGCGAATGTACAGCCTACAAGGGGCATACCCCAGGAGGAAAGAAAAAAAGAAAAAAAACAAGAATGACAAAAGTGCGGTAAACCATGCACAACCCGCATGGAGAGTAAGATAAAGTAAATACATATCAAAATGGCACAAGCTTGTATGGTTCTCTGGCCACATCCCAAAGTGTAGTTTCATCACATGGCTAGCTATACAGAATAGACTATCCACTGCAGATAGACTTGTCCTATTTGGACTACATCCTAATTCTCAATGTAGTCTATGTCAAGGGAGGGAAACCCATGATCATCTTTTCTTTAATTGCCCATTCACAAAGCAAGTGTGGAATGCTCTTCAGTCCAAACTTCATGTGTCATGGTCTGATAGATCTTGGGCTGACTGGGTGACATTGTTGTCAAATGTAAAAGGAAAAAGTCTTAAGAGTCTTATCACTAAGCTGGGCTTCACAGTAGCTGTGTACAATATTTGGATTGAGAGAAATGTGAGAAGGTTCCAAAGTCACTGTTGTTCTTGGGAGATAGTAGTTCACAAAATCTGCACCATGGTGAGAGCTAGGATATTATCACTTCCTAAATTACCTCAATCACAAGCACAATGGGTTGTAAATGATTGGAACATTGTTGCATGTTGACTTATTGTTGTTGGCTGCTTATTTTTCCAAATGCTACTATTTTGTTGGTTTGTAGTTTTCTGTGCAGATTGGGCAGTATGGCCAAGGAGCATGTTATTGAGTGTGTCCAAGGGCTGCATTAGTGGTGGCAATCGTCCAAACTTCTATTACTTCTAGTTATCAGGTATTTACCTTATTCTTGGCAAGGTTACTTGGAAGCTTTGTGTGAAACTTTCTCAAATAGTGTGCAACCATGTGAGATGAGTGCTAGAGCCCCATCCTTTCTTTGTGAGAGGAGGTAATAAGTAGTGGGGACATTTTGTGAGTGCTAGGGAGGGAGTTTTGGGGCCGTGTCCTTGCGCTATTGATTAGAGAGGAGTGGGTATTGTGAATCCTTTCTTATTCTTGGTACTGTTGGATCTGTTTGACTGTTGGATTGTTACTACTTTGTTGTTGATGCTTTATAGCTGTCAGGGCTTCATTTCATTACATCTCATTAGACCTCACTGTGAGACATTCTGCATTTCACTAGTGTCTGATGAGACATTCTGTAAGCTCCTGTTTGAGTTATGTAGTCTAAATCTGATATCACTTGCTACTGCTATTCATATCTCATGTTGCTGCAAGCTACTGTTTTGATATTATCTTCAGTTTTAGCAGTTTTAGACATTCTGCATTTCACTAAGAGTAGTCTGCTGCTGTTGCTGACTCTCACCCATGAGCATCATGTTGTGCCTACCCTATGTGTTCTGCAGCCAGCTACTACTGCTGGTGTTGTGAGTCAGATCAGATCAGATCAGTCAGATCAGTTGCTGTACTGTTGTTATTCAGTTGGGATGTTATTCAGTTGTAAGCTGCTGTTGTAGCTGCTGTAATTTCTTGTCCTTTTGGAACTCCCACTATTTTGTTTAGGCCTGTGACCTGTGAGCTGTGTGCTCGTGCCCCTGAGTTCTTGTAGAGTGGAGGTATTCTGTGCAGTCCAGCTGCTGCTGTTATTCTTTTGGTTGACTGCTGTCTGCTATGACTGCTGTTGTTCTTTTGGTTTCAGTTCAGCCCTGTCTGCAGCTGTTTGCTGTTGCAGCAGCTGTGTTGCTATTGCAGATGCATACTACAGTTTTACTGCTGCTCAGGTGCAAATGGACTGCTATTTGTCTACCCGAACTGCTACCTTTTCTGTTGGTTACTAGTTTTGCTAGGTCTGCTACGGCTGGTTGGTGAAGCCTATTTTTCATTCAAGCCAAGATGGTGTTGACTGCTATTGTCTATGCCAACCTCAGTCCAGATGGTGTTAACTATTTTTCCTGAAGTTACAACTATGTTAACTAACTGGTTGGTGAAGCCTGTTTTTCATTCAAGCCAAGATGGTGTTTACTGCTATTGTCTATGCCAACCTCAGTCCAGATGGTGTTAACTGTTTTTCCTGAAGTTACAACTGTGTTAACTAACTGGTTGGTGAAGCCTGTTTTTAATTCAAGCCAAGATGGTGTTGACTGCTATTGTCAATGCCAACCTATGCTGTAACTTCAGTCCAGCTATTGTATTCCAATCCATGTGTATGCTAGTCTTAGCTAACATAAACCCATTGCTTACCTGTTTTTTGTAATACTTGGGAGTCCAAGCACAGGCTTTGTCATTCTTTTAGTCGTTGTTTTCCTTCCCTCTTACTAGATGGATTGGAAACATCGTAGCTCATTTATCCCATGTAGCCGCTTGGCAAAGGCAATTTTCTCTACTTTTGTTTTGTTTTGTTTTTCTTTTCTTCCTGGGGTATGCCTCTTGTAGTCTTTTTTTTTTTGTGGGTAAAATAGCTTGAAATAAAAAGAGGATAACCGGATGTACAGCCTACAAGGGGCATACCCCAGGAGGAAAGAAAGAAAAAATCAAAGATAGAAAATATTGTCCTAAGCCAAGCGGCTACATTGACTAAATACTAGAAATAACTTGATTCTAAGTAATGAGATCCACATGAGAGCTGGGAGCTTCTCTCTCTAGGATCCTAGAGAGAGAAAGCTCCCTCCACCCAAGCCGGCCTGGCCTCCTTCGGCTCCAGCTCCAACCGGCAGCCGGGCATCCCATCTCCGGCCAGCAACAGTAGCTACGTCAAGGGCAAGGGAGCCCCTCTCTCGACAGGGGCTCTCCTCCACCGCCCGGTCCATATCCGGCTACCCTCGGGTCCGGCCATCTAACTCAATCCAACCGGAGTTCCTCAGGCCAAGTTCCAGCTCCTCTCTGGTCCGATCTGGCACCGCTAGAGCGGGCCTACACAGTCGGGCAAGCTTCTACAGTCGCCATGGTGTCCAGCTCCGGCGCCGCCGTGGGGACCAACTCAGCCGTGGGGACCACCATCAACAGCCGCCGTAGGGCCCAGTCGCCGTGTGGCTCACCGCCAGTCATTGACTTCTCCGGCCAGATCTGGCCGTCAGACCTCGGTCCGGCCAGGTCTCCACCCTAGCCGTGGCTCAACAGCCGTGGGTGGACTCAACCCCGCCTCCGGTGGGCAAAACATCCGTGGCTCAACCCCATTCCCGCCTCCGGTGGGCTATCACGGCGACTGGGCAGTCACCTTGCTAACTGTGGACTTCACAGCCACCTTGCTCGGGCAGTCAAGGTCTCCGGCTAGATCTGTCAAGTAGGGCGGCCATTCATCATCGCCAGAGGCAGGGGGGCGGCCATCCACAGTTAGCCTGGACCAGCAGCTGGCAAGGCCAGCCACAGTTAGCCATCATCGCCTCAACCAGCAGCTGGCAAGGCCAGCCCGGGCCAGCCAGGCCAGGCCAGGGCTCAATCACAGCCAGGGCTGAAAATCTTGTATCCATTGCGCCTTCAATTTGCGCTTTGCACTTTTTTGTTTATTGTCAATCTGTTGCTGGACGAACGGGCCAGTCTGATGGTGTTATTAACCCCCGATAGGCGGTCATCTGTTGGACTGAAATCGGGGGTCGGGCTTATGGTCGAGCCTTTTATATCACTAGAACCAGTTTTTTTTTTGCTCTGAGGTCGAGTGTAGTATTCATGTGGTTGTAGCTATTATTGATTAGATTAGGCTCCTTCCTAGTTAGGGGTAGCCTGCAGTAGCAGCAGCTGTAGGAGCCGATGATTAGATTATGGTTGGAGTTTGATTGAGCAAGGTAGTTGCCGGAGCTGTCATTGACTAGATTGGTGGATCCTCACTGATCGAAAGGGGTTGCTTTGCAGTCTGCTTCTGATTAGATTTGGTGGTTTGCACTGATCGAAAAGAGCAGCTTGGTCCACTTGAGGTTCGAGTGGCTACTTTTGGTGGCCTCTCTTTCTGTTCCACTTTGAGTCGTTAGCGAGCCTAGGGGATTTGGGCGAGGATGTAGTAGTCAGGGTGGAATGGGTGTGGTGTGCAGGGTAGCCTTGTCGGATGCCGTCATCCCTTGGTCGAGCCTCTCTCAGTCTGAGTTCCTCTGTAGTTGACTTCTGTTGAGCGGATATTATGCTTGCTTTGGGGTGATGGAAGCCTCGGGTCTTGGTTTTCTTAGCCCAGCCTAGGAGGAGGAGGATCTCTCCTCAGCGCTGGTTATCATGTGGTCCACGTTGACCATGACTATCTACTTCAATTACCTTATTTCCTAGCCTGGCGGGTTGTGCCAGCAATAGCTCAATTTCATTTCAATACATTTCATGGTTCTTTTCAGATCCATTTGTATCACATATGTCACTTTATTTTACTCTCCATGCGGGTTGTGCATGGTTACCGTACTTTTATCATTCTTGTTTTTTTTCCTTTCTTTTCCTCCTGGGGTATGCCCCTTGTAGGCTGTACATTCGATTAACCTTTTTTAATTTCAAGCTAAATTACCCACACAAAAAAAAAAATGAGATCCACATGTTTCAATGCCATCTAAGAGATGGGAGAAAAACACATGCCAAAAGAAGGGGTTACAGAAGTTGAGTCTAGGCATTCTAAGTTGAGTCTAGGCATTCAATGCCATTCTATGCATTCGGATTGTTTACATTCACAAATTCAAAACCTAGCTTAGCCATTCACAAATTCAGAACAGCAGCAGCAGGTGAATGTACCACAGATTGGCACATATGAAAACAGGACCTGCTCCTTTAACAGCTTCAGAACTGGACAGCAGCTTCAGAACTTGACTTGAATTGAAGTAGGGACTCATCAGGATGCCACAAAACAGTTCAGTTCAGATCAGCACAGTCATATCAACAATAATGCTGTATCAAATGCTGACCTTAACACAAAATGGAACAGCAGCCAAGGGAATAACAGCCACTAAACTGAAAGATTGAAACTTGTGTGATTCAGAAGGTTGTGCACAGTTTGGGAAGTCACTGATAAGGAGATCAAGGTAGCACACCAACACCTAGCTGGGCATGGTGTTGGTTTACAGAAATTCAGAAAGGTAGCAATTGAAACAGAACAGCAGCAGCAGCTGACCCCATTGGCCCTAGGTAACAGTCCAACTGACCAATAGCAGAGCATGCACAATGTACAGCTCAAACTTTACAAAAACTTTACAGCTCAAACTTTACAGAACTGCTATTTACAGAAGTACCAAAGTTTTACAGTTCAAGCTTTATAAAAACTTTTTGTAGAGGACGTCCCCCTCTGCGAAGGGAGATCCCAACGACATCCCCTGTTGGTTAGGCATACAAACTGAACTGGACTGTTACAAACTGAACTGGACTGCTACAAAATCTACTACTAATGATGGCACCAGATTTCATAACAGCATCAGATTTCATAACAGACAGCACATATGATCTGGACATTTGATAACAGTCAGCACTCAACTGCAGTCTACTGATGCACATTTGATCCCAAAAGAAAAGGGTAGCAGGGTCTCCAGCACAACAGCAGGAGACACAAAAGGTTTGACAGAAAAGGTAGCACAGTCCTGCTGGATCAGGTGCAGAAATCAGGTGCAGAAGTGGTAGCTACACAACTAGGGACTGCAGCAAGCTAGGCAAGCTAGCTACACAAAAGGCCATCTAGTTAACAACTACTACAAGCAAACGGCAAAGTTGGTGTCTGTTAGTCCAGCAAACAGCAAACAGAACTCTGAACCTGCAGCTATGTATTTACAAACTGAGTGTGGTTTCCAAAAGGGTGAACAAAACACCCTAGATATTACCTCCTCTCTCAACTCACAAGCACTGCTAACAGACTCCAGCCCCTCTCTCAAGGAATGTAGGGGCTCTAGCACAAGGTCATCCGACAAGGATTAAGGTAACTACCTGCTAGAATAGAAGTAATAGCAGCCAAACTGGACAGCAGGCAGGTTCTGTGACCCTCTCATGCCAACATGTAGGACCAGTCACAGTGACTGCTGGACCCTTCTGAATCCCCCTTGAGCTACAACTGCTGAACCCTTCTGGATCAAAGGGGTGCCCAATGTGGATACTCATGTGGATCCCAACCTCTTGGAATGTAATAATCATATTGGATCAAGGGGAACAAGCTTTGAAGCTGAACCCCCTTGAACAAGGACCTGCAAATGACAACAAATGAGTAGAAGAATGTCCCAATATAACAAGTCTATTTAGTTTAAGCATGAATATTCCACAAAGATAATAAATGAGAGGGTCCTTTGAAAGACAGAGACAGCATTCTGCATCTAACCTCATGTGAAATTTTGTTAGCAACCACTCCAGGGGGGCAGCTAAGATTCTGGAACTTTCTAAAATTCCTCTCGAGCCATAATTGGTGCACATAGACTGTAAATACTAGCTTAGCAACTATGACAGCCAATGATTTACCTTTTAAATTGGACAAATTGCTTACCCACTACTGCCAAGAAGACAATCCTACCATAGAATGGCATTTAGAGGAGAGAATTCCTCTAATCTGTGTAGCAATGGGGCACTCAAAAAATAGGTGATCGTGGGATTCTACACCCATACAGAAACTACAAATGGAGGTGGATTTTATGCCAAACATAACAAGTCTATCCTCAGTAGACAATCTATTCTGAATGGCCAACCAAGAGATGACACTACACTTAGGAACGTGTCCTGAAAACCAAACCACTTTAGCCCAGGTAATAACAGGGAAATGAGGTCTCAAATGCTCCCAAAGAGAGGAGATAGTAAATTGCCCAGAGATAGTGAGAGTCCAAATGCACCTATCATCTATGGCAGTATTGATTTGGACATTTTGTAGATCAGATCTCACATCATTAAGATCAGGACACTGAGTTTTTTTTTTTTTGGGTAATTTAGCTTGAAATTAAAAAAAGGTTAAGCAAATGTACAGCCTACAAGGGGCATACCCCAGGAGGAAAAGAAAAGGAAAATAAATAAGAGTGAAAAAAGTGCGGTAAACCATGCACAACTCGCATGGAGAGTGAGATAGAGTAAATACATAACAAAATGAAATGTGAAATTGAACAACTACTTGGCACAACCCGCCAGGCTAGGAAATAAAGTAAATATGGTAGATAGTCATGGTCAACGGTGACCTCATGATAACCAGCGCTGAGGAGAGATCCTCCTCCTCCAAGGCTGGGATAAGAAGACCAAGAACCGAGAAGCCCATCACCCCGAAGCTAGCATAATACCCACTCAAAAGAAGTCAACTACTACAGAGGGACTCGGACCGAGAGAGGTTCGAACTGGAGATGTCGGCATCCGACAAGGCTACCCTGCTAAGCACCCTGCACACCACGCCCATTCCATCCAGACTACTACAACCTCACCCAAACCCCCTAGGCTCGCTAACGACTATAAGCGGAACAGGAAGAGGGACCACGAAAAGTAGCCCCCAAACCACAAGTGGACCAAGCTGTTCTTTTCGATCAGTGCAAACCACTAAATCTAATCTGAAACAAACTACGAAGCTACCCCTTTCAATCAGTGAGAATCCACCAATCTAGTCAAAGACAGCTCCGGCAACTACCTTGCTCAATCAGACTCATCCATAATCTAATCATCGGCACCCACAGCTGCTGCTACTGCAAGACTGCCCCTTAACTAGGAGAATCCAATCTAATCAATAATAGCCACGTCCACAAGAATACTACGCAAATCCTCAGAGCTAAAAGCGCTGGCTCAAGGGATAAAGAGGGCTCGACGAAGAGCCCGGCCCCCGATTTCAGTCCAACAGATGACCGCCTATCGGGGGTTGCAAAACTAACAGTAACTGGCCCACTAGTCCAGCAACAATGAAATTGTAGATAACCAAATTCAAAGCTCTAAATGAGCAAATATTAATAATGAATTGACCCAGGTATACCGGCCTGGGCTGCTGATTGGGCTGCCTGCCCGGGCCTTGGTGCTTGCTGCTTACTGCCCGGGCTGAAGGCAGGCTGTGCCCGACGGCTTGCCTGCCCGGGCTGGCCTGCCAACGGCTTCATCTCCGGCAAGTTCAGACCGGCAGCTGGTGGCTATGATTCAAACCGGTCAGGACAGCAACCGGACTGGACAGCAACCCAAGGTCGCCGTCGCCGGACTGAACAGCAACCCAAGGTCGCCGTCGCTGTAAAAGGACCTGAGCTTGAACGAAGACCTCCGGAAAAAAAATCAGTTCTGCTCTGGGTCTTCTATGTGAACGAAGCTCTGGGTCTTCTATGTGGTAGTTGAGCTCGTCGGCGATGGTTGAAGGCGAAGCCCACGAATCTCTGTTTGGTTTCAGATCTGCCCGGAGCAGATCCCAAATGGTGCCCGCCGGTTCACGGCGGGGATGTGGTTGGAGGCAAAGCCCACGGCTGTAGAGCTCCGGTTGTGGAGGGCGGTGGAGGAGAGCCTCTTTAAGAAGAGAGTATCCCTTGCCCGGAAGGTGGCTGCTGCCCGGTGGCTGAGCCTTGTTCGACAGGAAGAGCGTTGACTGCTGCCACTGCCGTGGATAGTGCCGGCTGATTTGGCTGGGTCAGAGGGAGCTTTCTCTCTCTAACCTAGAGAGAGAAGCTCCCAGTCAGCTTGTGCTTATGAGACTGAGTTATAGGGAAGTCCCACTGATTATCCCTAATAATCGCCTGCACGGTGACATCTCTTGTAAGCCCAGAATCATAAGCAATCCTAGGCCCAAATCTTGGGAAGAGAGGCCCAAGGGGATGCCAATTGTCAAACCACAGAGAAGTTAAATGGCCATTCCCAATTTTGTATTTAATGTGAGGCTGGACATATGGTCTAAGATTGAGGATTTTCCTCCAAACCCAAGATGGGTCACTTGGGACTTTAACACTCCAAAAACTTCTGCCCTTAAGTAAATAAGATTTAACCCATTGGCACCACATAGATTGCTCCCCCCCAGAGATAAGGAACCAAATGTGTTTGGCTACAGCAGCCTTATTCCAGATCTCCATAGACTTGAAGCCCAATCCACCTTCCTTGACGGGGGAGCAAAGGTGTTCCCATGAGACTTTGGCACCAGTCCTCTTAAGGTCAGGACCAGTCCAGAAGAAGCCTCGGAGGATTGATTCAATCTCCTTAATTACCTTTTTAGGGATAATAAAGAGAGATGACCTATAAGTTTGCATAGAGAAGAGGATTGACTTGATCAATTGTATCCTACCAGCATAAGACAGGTATCTAAGGGTCCATGATTTTGTTTTGGCGACAATCCTATCTACCATAACTTTACAGTCTGTGTGTTTGAGTTTGGTAGATAGAAGAGGTACCCCCAAGTATCTTACAGGTAAGGACCCTTCTTGAAAACCCAATATATTAAGAATGGAGGATTTGGAGGTAGGATTGACACCTGAAAAGAAAATGTTACTCTTCGTAGGGCTGGGAGAGAGGCCAGACAAGGCCTCAAACTCAGTCAAGGATTGTTTAATATGATTGATAGAAGTTACTTCACCTTTGCAAAAAATCATAAGATCGTCTGCAAAGCAGAGGTTAACAAGTTTGGTAGAGCCACATTTCCAATGGAACTTAAAATCAGGAAGAAGAGACTTCTCTTTTAAAATGCAAGTCAAAACCTCCATTACTATCACAAATAAGTACGAAGACAACGGGTCGCCTTGTCTTAAACCTTTCTGCCCAGGTATGTATCCTATAGCTTCCCCATTGAAGCACAAAGAGTAATTGGCAGTGGAAACACAGGTTTTCAACCATTGAATCATCTTAGGATGGAAATTCATGGAGGTTAAGACATCCCAGAGGAAATCCCATCTGACATTGTCGTAAGCCTTCATGATGTCCACCTTCATGGCGCATCTAGGGGATGAGGAGTGTTTGTGATAACCCCTCATTAATTCCTGGGTAAGGAATATGTTATCAGCTATCCTCCTACCTTGTACAAAGCCCGATTGGGCAGGATCAATGAGACATGGTAAGACAGGTTTTATTTTGTTGGCCAGGATTTTAGCAATACACTTATATACAACATTACAACATGAGATTGGTCTGTAGTCCCCGACTTTGGAGGGATTGGGGATTTTAGGCACTAACGCTACAGAGGTAGCATTAGCCTTCTTTAAGAGTTGACCAGATCTAAAGAAGAGTTTGACATCTGAAGTCACTTCATGGCCAATCACGGGACAAGCTTTTTGGAAGAAAGCTGCATTGTAGCCATCTGGACCAGGTGCTTTCTGAGGATTGAGAGACCAAAAGGTATCCTTGATCTCTTTATCTGTTACCTCAATCACCATATCCAAACTTTGAGAATGGGATAGTTTCCTAGTAACAAGTTGGTCCACTCTGGAGGATCCAGAATAGTCAGTCAAGTGCTTGGTACCCAACAAATTAGTATAATGGTTTATGAAAGTGTGTTTTACCAATTCAATGTCATGAGTGACTGATCCATCCTCCAAAACTAGACTGGAAATTCTGTTTCTATTCCTAGAATTATTAATAGTCTTGAAAAAAAAAGAAGTACATTGGTCCCCCAATTTTAACCATTGAATTCTTGACTTTTGCTTGGCAAAACTTTCTTCAGCCCTAGCAAAAACTTTCTTCAGCCCTAGCAAAGGTCTCTAGAATTGTTAGTCTTATCTTACCTCAATGGAGATTTATTAGTAACTATACCCATTCCCCTTTGGGCAGAATTTTGGTATGCTAGAACCCCTCCTACTTCAATGTCTAACTAGTTTCCCAATCAAACCAATTCATACATTGCAATGTACAATCTTGTGATGGCAATTACTCATTTGCAGCTACATTTGTATATGGGGATAATTGCCATCTTGAAAGGCAGTCACTTTGGCGTGACCTGCAAACAACTGCTCTTGCCTCCCCTTGGGTAGTTCTTGGTGACTTCAATGCCATCAGATCACCATTTGAGAAAGTGGGAGGGGATAATCATTGGCTTCCTTGGATGGATGATATTAATATTTGCCTCCAATCTGTAGAGCTAGTTGACCTTAAATACACTGGAAATCAGTTTACTTGGTCTAATAAACAAGTTGGTGTATCCCACATTAGCACCAAATTGGACAGGGTCCTAGTCAATGAGATTTGGATCAAAACTCTATGTTGGTCTAGTGCTCATTTCCTAAATCCTGGAGCATCAGACCACTCCCCTGCAGTCGTGGCATTGGCCCCCATCACCCCTCCCAAATCTAGACCCTTTAGATTCTTTAATTTTCTGGCAGACCATCCTAACTTTATGAACATTGTTCAGAGTGTCTGGAGGAGGGTGATCATAGGTAATCCCATGTATTGTGTCTGTGAAAAGTTGAAGATCCTACAAAAGGATCTAAAACAGTTGAATACCAAAGAATTCAGTGATCTATCATCCAGAGTTGCCTCTACCAGACAACAGCTGGATGATATTCAAAATGCCCTTGCCTCAGACCCTAGTGACATAGCAAATCAAGCTGCTGAAAAGGTATTATGCAAACAATACCTTATCCTTGCTAGAGCTGAGGAGAGCTTTGCCAGACAAAAATCAAGAGTTCAATGGTTGAAACTGGGGGACCAAATGAGAGGAACCGGTTGGGGAGCTTCTCTCTCTAGCTTAGAGAGAGAAAGCAACCCTTCGGCCCAGGCAGCCCCCCAGCCATGGCAGCCAGGCCTCCGGCCGGCCACCAACAGCAGCAGCCAAGGCCACTGGCCATTAGCAGCAGCTACGGGCTAAGGAGGTACGCCTGGCCACCACGCCGGTCTCCCACTACGATGGTAGCAGAAGCAGCCATGTCGGGCAAGGGAGCCCCTCGCACGACAGGGGCTCTCCTCCACCGCCCTCCCACTCCGGTCTGAAGCTCATCGCCATGGCTTCGTCCTACCTCAACCCCGCCGTGAACCGGTGGGTTCTATCTCAGATCTACTTTGAGCAGATCTGAACCAACCTCAACCCGGCAACACCACGAAGCCGGCCTTCATCCGACTACCACTACTGCTGGTCCGGCCAGCCTCTTATTGGCAAGTCATGGCTTAACAGCCCTCTACCAGGTCCGGCCTCCTCTGGTCCAGCCTTCAATCCCACGGCCTGGCCTTCTCACGGAGACCCCGGCCATTTCAGATCTGGAAGTGCGCCGGCCATGTCCGGCGACACTGTTCATCTTCTTCAACGAACCCAACTGGCCAGCCGCAGCAGTAGCAACACAGCTGGCTGCAGCAGTCCACAACTGGCCTTCGAAGGCCGTTCCACCCACGGCCGACCGTCTCAGGCTCGGCCAGTACAGCAATTTAGCCCCGTGGCTGAGCTGCTTTATTTTCAACCAATCGCCATTGGGGGCGGCGCCGTCCAGATCTGGCCCGTTCAGATCCGGGCGTTCAACAGGCCGCCGGCAGTGGTCACTCCACTGTGGGTTCCTATTCCCACCACGAACAACCGCCGTGGCCTCCAGCCGCCGTGGCCTCAATAGCCTGGGCCGTCAGTCAGCCTGCTTGGGCCGTCAGCCAGCCTGCCTGCCTGGCAGCTGCCAGCCCCGCCAGGCAGCCATTCGGACAGCCGCCTGGGCAATCCAGCCTTCCTGGCCACTATTATTTCATATGTCCTGCCTGCCTGCACTCAGCAAACAGCAGGCAGCCACTGTTATTTACTGTTTTCTAGGTTAATCACTGTATTTCCTATGTATTGCGAGGACTTCGAGGGCCTCTGATTGTACCCTAAACCGACGGTTGGAGTCGGGTATCTACTGTTTTGCCACGCCCGTGTCCAGGTTCCCCGTTGAACTTTCTATTCCTTGGGATAGTTTGTTCGGCGGGGGTAAGGACACGGGCACCCCATGTAGCCACTTGGCGTCCATTATATTTTTCAT
Organism: Rhododendron griersonianum; assembly: GCA_018127125.1. NCBI lineage: Eukaryota > Viridiplantae > Streptophyta > Magnoliopsida > Ericales > Ericaceae > Rhododendron > Rhododendron griersonianum. Next base: position 36,113,927 of record CM030788.1, on the reverse strand, counting down.
TTTCATTTTTTTGTTTTGTCTTACCTGGGGTATGCCCCTTGTAGGCTGTACATTCGGTTAACCTCTTTTATTTTCAAGCTATCCGCCCTAGGGCTTTACCCAAAAAAAGAAACTGGGGGACCAATGTACTTCCTTTTTCTTCAAATCAATTAGTAATTCCAGGAATAGAACTAGGATTACTAGCTTGGTCTTGGAAGATGGTAATACCACACAGGATATTGAGCTGATCAAGGGATCTTTTATCCATTACTACACCAACTTGCTTGGTTCCCCTCACCAAAGCAACTATGCTGGATCATCTAGGGTCCAACAGTTCATCACTAGGAAACTGTCAGAGTCTCAGAGGCTAGATATGGTAGTGGGAGTCACTGACAAAGAAGTTAAGGACATCTTCTGGTCCATTAACCCTCAGAAAGCCCCCGGACCTGATGGATATAATGCTACCTTCTTTCATAAGGCTTGGCCTGTGATTGGTCATGAGGTCACCTCTGCTGTCAAGTCTTTCTTTAGATCTGGCCAATTGCTAAAGAAAGCCAATGCAACGCTGGTTGCTCTTGTGCCTAAGGTTCCCAATCCTTCAAAGGTTGGGGATTATAGGCCAATATCATGTTGCAACCTCATTTACAAGTGTATTGCCAAGATTCTAGCCAATAGAATTAAGTCAGCCCTCCCTCACTTGATTGATCCAGCACAATCTGGGTTTGTTCAGGGTAGAAGGATTGCGGATAACATCTTCCTCACACAGGAGTTGATGAGGGGATACCACAAACACTCCTCCTCTCCTAGGTGTGCCATGAAAGTAGATATAATGAAGGCCTATGACAATGTTAGGTGGGACTTCCTCTGGGATGTCCTTGCCTCAATGAACTTCCACCCTCAGATGATCAGGTGGTTAAAGGCTTGTGTAACCACAGCCAATTACTCCCTAAGCTTCAATGGTGAAGCCATTGGGTACATTCCTGGTCAAAGGGGGTTGAGGCAAGGAGACCCCTGTCCTCATACCTATTTGTTATTGCCATGGAAGTCCTCACATGCATTCTCAAGGAGAAAACTCTACTGCCTGATTTTAATTTCCATTGGAAATGTGGGTCAACCAAATTGGTTAACCTATGTTTTGCAGATGATCTCATGATATTTTACAAGTGTGAGTTAAGTTCTGTAAACCATATCCAGTCATCATTGGTAGAGTTTGAATCCTTATCTGGCCTCTCCCCTAGTCCAAACAAAAGCAATATTTTCTTCTCAGGTGTTAGCTCCTCCCCAGAGCTTCAATATTACATGTTCTTGGTTTTCAGGAGGGTACCCTTCCTGTTAGATATCTAGGTGTTCCTCTACTGTCCACCAAACTGAAGCATACTGATTGCAAGAGCTTGGTGGATAAAATCATTGCAAAAACAAAGTCCTGGACTAACTGATACCTCTCCTATGCTGGGAGACTTCAGTTGATTAAGTCCATTCTGTTCTCCATGCAGACCTATTGGTCTTCTCTCTTTATCCTTCCTAAAAGAGTCATTAAGGAAGTGGAAGCCATATTGAGAGCTTTCTTCTGGACAGGACCTGATCTCAAACCTCCGGAGCTAAAGTCTCCTGGGAACATCTCTGCTCCCCTGTCCAAGAAGGTGGTCTTGGATTCAAGTCTTTGGAGACTTGGAACAAATCTGCAGTGGCAAAGCACATTTGGTTCCTTGTGTCCGGCGGGGAACAATCCATGTGGTGTCAATGGGTCAAGTCCTACTTACTCAGAGGTAGGAACTTTTGGTGTGTTAAGGTCCCAAGTGAACCTTCCTGGGTGTGGAGGAAAATCCGATCCTTGAGACCCCTTGTTCAGCCACACATTCTGTACAAGTTGGGGGATGGAATGTCTACTTCTTTATGGTACTCCCTCCGTTCCAAATTAATAGTCCGGTTCGGTCTCCAATGCATTTTTTAAATTGTTAATATCTTTCAATCTATAATGAATTTTATGTGCAAATCTGTTGGACTGAAATCGGGGGTCGGGCTCTTCGTCGAGCCCCTTTTTCGGGCTCGTTGTCGAGCCTTTTATATCCCTAGAACCAGCGTTTTTTGCTCTGAGGTCGAGTGTAGTATTCTTGTGGTCGTGGCTATTATTGATTAGATTAGACTCTATTCTAGTTAGGGGTAACCCGCAGTAGCAGCAGCTGTAGGAGCCGATGATTAGATTATGGATGGAGTTTGATTGAGCAAGGTAGTTGCCGGAGCAGTCATTGACTAGATTGGTGGATCCTCACTGATCGAAAGGGGTTGCTTTGCAGTCTATTTCTTATTAGATTTGGTGGTTTGCACTGATCGAAAAGAGCAGATTGGTCCACTTGAGGTTCGAGTGGCTACTTTTGGTGGCCTCTCTTTCTGTTCCGCTTTGAGTCATTAGCGAGCCTAGGGGATTTGGGCGAGGATGTAGTAGTCAGGGTGGAACGGGCGTGGTGTGCAGGGTACTTAGCAGGGTAGCCTTGTCGGATGCCGTCATCCCCTGGTCGAGCCTCTCTCAGTCCGAGTTCCTCTGTAGTAGTTGACTTCTGTTGAGCGGGTATTATGCTTGCTTTGGGGTGATGGATGTCTCGGGTCTTGGTTTTCTTAGCCCAGCCTAGGAGGAGGAGGATCTCTCCTCAGCGCTGGTTTTCATGTGGTCCACGTTGACCATGACTATCTACTTCATTTACTTTATTTCCTAGCCTGGCGGGTTGTGCCAGGAATAGTTCAATTTCATTTCAGTACATTTCATGGTTATGTCACTTTATTTTACTCTCCATGCGGGTTGTGCATGGTTACCGTACTTTTATCATTCTTGTGTTTTTTTTCCTTTCTTTTCCTCCTGGGGTATGCCCCTTGTAGGCTGTACATTCGATTAACCTTTTTTAATTTCAAGCTAAATTACCCAAAAAAAAAGAATTTTATGTGCAATATGGATCTCATATGATAGATCTCAATTAGTTCTATTATACAAAGTTTTTAAAATCTTTAAATACATTATAGATTGAAAGATATTAACAATTTAAAAGTTGCATTGGAGACCGAACCGGACTATTAATTTGGAACGGAGGGAGTATGACAACTGGCATCCCCTAGGACCACTACTCCCAAGATTTGGTCCTAGAATTATCTATGATTCTGGAATAGGTAGGGATGCCTCTGTTCAACATATAATACATAACAACCAGTGGGCCTTCCCTGCCACCCAAACCCTAGAACTTAATGAAATAAGAACTGGTTTGTATACAATTACTGTCAATAGTGCTACTAAGGATACATGCATATGGGCACTAACTAAGTCAGGGGAGTTCTCCATCTCATCCCTATGGGACAACCTTAGAACTCACTTTCCCATCGTTACATGGCATAAGGTTGTATGGTTTCCAGGCCATATACCGAGGTGTAGTCTAATTACTTGGATGGCCCTTCTTCAAAGATTAAACACTGAGGATAGGCTTGTCCTGTTTGGGCTCAAATCCACATCCCAATGTATATTGTGCCCTGACATGGAAAACCATGCCCACCTATTTTTTGAGTGCCCTATGGCTGTCCAAGTCAGGAGTATCCTGTCTCCCAAAGTCCCCCACATGCAAGGACATCAGAACTGGCAGACTTGGGTGGATTGCCTCTCTATTTTGAGAGGTAAGTCTTTGGCCAACACTATTGCAAAGCTGGCTTTCACTGTATATGTTCATCATATTTGGACGGAAAGGAACCACAGAAAGTTCTAGAACTCCTCCTGTCCTGCTCCCCCATTGTAGTTGCTCATAAAATCTCCAATGATATAAGGTCTAGGCTTTTGTCCTTGGCTGCCCTACCTAGTGGTCCTCTTTCTAGACAACTAAAAATCCAATGGAACATTGTTTAGTGGTGTACTTCAAGCACTAACATATTATGAGTCTTCCCTTGGTTTTATGAGCTTAACATACTACCACATTTGCAGGTCACTGGTCAAGGGGAAACAGCTTCATGCTCCTCCTTGATCTTAATGAGATCGATGGTCACAGAAACAGAAGCAGAAGCAGGGGAGCAGGGGTACAGATTTGATCCAGAAGAAACAAAAGCCTGCTGTCCAGCCACAGCCACAGATCAACATGGCTTGATCCACATTCAAAGGAGCAGGGGCTATACTTCAGCTCAGGTTCTATTTACTTCTATTACTCAGGTAGTTACCTTAATCTTTGTTGGTGCCACATGCTTTCTTTGGATTAGATTCTGAACTTGATTTGCATGGTATTATGGTGCATTTTCTGCTGCATGGTATTATAGCTGCTAGTTCTGGATTCTGAACCTGTTCTGTGGTGCTCTGCTCCTGATTTGCACCTAAATATGCATTGCCTAACCATTAGGGGCTGTCGTGGGATCTCCCTTCGCAGAGGGGGACGTCCTCTGCATTGCATCACATTTACACTGTATTCTGCTGCTGCACACTCCACACATGCCTTTCATGGCAGTCTGTTTCATTAATGACTGTTTTCTAGCTAGCTGATCAACATGGCTTGATCCACATTCAAAGGAGCAGGGGCTATACTTCAGCTCGGGTTCTATTTACTTCTATTACTCAGCTGCTAGTTCTGGATTCTGAACCTGTTCTGTGGTGCTCTGCTCCTGATTTGCACCTAAATATGCATTGCCTAACCATTAGGGGCTGTCGTGGGATCTCCCTTCGCAGAGGGGGACGTCCTCTGCATTGCATCACATTTACATTGTATTCTGCTGCTGCACACTCCACACATGCCTTTCTCTGATCTCTGATAGCAGGCTCTGTTATGTAATGCCTGAGCTTAGTGGCTGTTTTGTGATATCAGATGTGGTACCTTAGTTTGATCAGTGGTTTATCATTTCTAATTTTAGCCTAACCAATCGGGGCTGCATTGTAGCAGTTGCTGTTATGCTGCTGCACTGTTGTTGGTTCAGTAGTTGTTGTTGACAGCAGCTGTTGTTGTTCAGTTTTGTATTGCCTGATCTTAGTAGCTGTTTAAGTGGCAGTATACTGCATACTGTATCAGAACATTAGTGGTTTGTTGTTGTTTCAGAAGTTGTAATGTAGTTTGTTCTATTATTAGCCTAACCAATAGGGGCTGTCATTGGGATCTCCCTTCGCAGAGGGGGACGTCCTCTGCATTCTATATGTTCTGCATCAGTTCTGAATGTTGGAATGTTGTCATGGGGAATATTGTAATGCAGCAAATGCCTTGTATTGTTGTACCAGTTCTACATCAGCTCTGCATCATGTGGGAATATTGGACTATCACTCATGACAGTCCAGTTGTGGGAATATTGGACTATCAAATGCCTTGTCATTCAATTGGGACTGATGGCAGCAATTGCCATTCACTTAGTCTAGAATTGGTTCATGGACACTTTGGGGACACTTCTGGACTGATGAGTCCATGTAACTATTTCAAGCACCTGAATTCTGCACCTGAGCACAAAGTATCAGTTATGGCAGTCCAGCAGTGATCTTTCAGCTCTGAATTTGGAATGGTTTCAAGTTCATGTTCAAGCCTTAACTGAAAACAGAAATCAGAAAGCATTAGCCACAACAAGCAGTCCAATAGAAGCCTCAGTTCTGCATTTGTGTATCCTCTACCAGTTGATCATGGGATCAGTTATTGAGTGGATTTAGTTTTCAATATGTTCATTTAGTTCTTTTTTTTTTGGGTAAAACAGCTTTAAATAGAAAAAAGAACCGAACCGTATATACAGCCTACAAGGGGCATACCCCAGGAGGAAAAAGAAAACAACCAAGTAAGGAAATGACTATACCAAATGGCTACATGCCTAGGGAATAACCTAATAGACGCTGTTTCCAGCCCATCTAGAAGAGGGGAAGAAAACAACGCAATGACAACAAAACATGACATAACATAAACCCAATTACATAGCTTGGGATACTTTGCTCCAAAACATAACATGACAACAAGCATCAAAATTTTGACTTATTCTCCACTAACTTGTTCATAACATGTTCAGAACATGCAGACCACCAAAACAGCATCAAAACACATCTGCTCAATTCTGCATCATAGCAGACCACCAACTGATCTTGAGGCTTGTACCAACTTGAGACCAACACCAGCAGATTTCAGATTCAGCTGGATCAGAACTTGCACAGCTCAAATCTGGTCAATCAGCAGCAGCTCCAGCACACCACTCACACCATCCATGGCAGACACAATAGCTACGGAACAACAGCTGCTATGGCAACAGTCTGCAGAACACTGACTGCAGAACACTGCCATCTCCTTGAATACATCTGTGATAGTATATGCAACCTGCTGTGTGCAGAGTCACCCCACGATTCTGCAACAAAACAGCAGCAGAACTGGGCAGCTTCAGAACATGCAGCTTCAGAACATGCTCGACTCAATTCAGCATCACACCCATGCTGGTCAGAACAGCAACAGACTGCAGCCATAGCAAACAACCAAATGCAGATTGCAGCTCCAGGCAAGCATCAGAACTGTTGCTAACACCGAACAGCAGCAGCAGACCAAACAAATACAACTTCTGAACTAAACAACGCATACTATACAATACTGGACTAAACTACAATACTGGACCATATCAAACACAGTCACTAATGCAGCTACTTGGACTACACAGTTACTTGGACTACAACAACTGAACTTGAACCAAACTAAACAATACTGAAAACAAAAGCAAAACAATACAGAGGACTTCCCCCTCTGTGAAGGGAGATCCCATTGACAGCCCCCGATGGTTAGGCATTACTGAAAACAGGACCTGCTACAACTTCTGAACTTGTCTAACAACTTCTGAACCTCCTGCACCAAAACGTATGCATGGACTGTGTGCAGTCTGCATAACTAGCAACTAGCAGGTTCAGGAAAATGCACTCATCATTAAGTAGTGTATCCCTGATGACTGTGCAACAGGGCTGTTCTTATGAATGCAAATGAACACAGCAAAATCAGAAAAACAGCTAACTACTGAACCATTCAGTCATCAGTCAATTAATGTACCAAATGTAGAATTGTAGCAACACTTTGGTATCACAAGGTCACACACTAGCTAATGGCATTGAATAAGTACCATTTAAGTATGCTACACATGTCAGCAGGTTGGCAAGCAGCAGAAAACATGATCAGTCAAATGCAGTTCACTCCAAGTTGGAGCTCAGCAAAACATTATCCACACTCAATCTAGCACTGAAATCATGGGTGCCAAGAGACACAATGCAAATTCATGAGAACCATGTGAATTTCCTAGGAAACTCACCATTCGTACTCTTTTTCACATGACTCCTCACATCATACCACACTTCACACAGCATGTTGCTGCTGAAATGGAACCTCACACCATCCAAGGCTCCCTCCACTAAACCTCACATGAAAGGTTGCAACCCAACTCCCTCCACTCTCCCTCACAAAGTGCCTCCCTCTAAGTATTACCTTCACTCTCAAGAAGATTGAGGCTCAAACACACTTCTCACAGGTTCTACATATAGTGGCACACTCAAGAACAAGAAAACAAATGCAGCTGCAGCAGCTAGAGAGTAAGATATTTACCTTGTACATAGAAGTAATAGTAGTCCAGATTCAGCCCCTCCATGTTAGCAGGGGCTGCACTTCAGCCTTCCAAATTCAGAGGCCACTGGTGTACTTGATTAAGGCAGCCTTCCGGCTGACCAAACCTGCAACAACTACAACCATGGCCACAATATGAATACACTAACACACAACTACCCCATTACCCATTGATGCCCCACACTCTATTAAACCTATTATTTTGTGAGCCTACGGGCAACTTTGGCAACGACAGTAATCTACCCTTAACCATGTTAAAGACTTTGTGAACAACCACTTCCCAGGTGCAAGTTGTATTTTGAAACTTCCTTAAGTTCCTTTCAATCCAAATATGATATACTGTAGTAGTGAAAATCAACTTAGAGACGATATTCCTTAGAGATTTTCCCCTAAAAGAGGAGAAGTGGGTAATCCATGCTGGCCAAGGCCTAGGGGACCAACTCGTATCCATCTTTTCCAACATAGCATTCCAAACCCGTGTGGAAAAACTACAGTTGAAGAACAAATGATCATGGTTTTCACTACCATGGCAAAAACTGCATTGGGAGATTGATTTAATCCCAAAGAGAACTAATCTATCCTCCGTGGAGAGTCTACCCTGGATGGCCAGCCATGTAATGAAGCTACACTTAGGAATATGGCCAGAAAACCAAACAGCCTTATGCCAATTAACCTTAGGGAAAGTAGCCCTCCATTCCTCCCATAGAGAGGCTATACTAAACTGTCCAGATGCATTCAGAGTCCATCTAACTTGGTCCCTGGAGCCACGCAAAGGTGGAAGATGCCGTCTAACTTCATTCAACTCCCATGTTTGCGTGATTGGGAAAGTCCAACCAGAATTGTGAACTATGAGGGACACTTTGGCATTCAATGGAAGGCCAGAGTCATAAACAATTCTGGAACCAAACTTATCCAACAGAGGGCCTAACGGGTGCCAAAGGTCAAACCATATGGATGTGTTCTCCCCATTGCCAATTAAGTGACGTATGAAGGGTTGGACTAAATGTCTTAGATTAAGTAATTTCCGCCAAACCCAAGAGGGATTAGCAGGCATTTTAAGGCTCCAAAAGTTCCTACCCTTTAATAAGTAGGATTTAACCCATTGGCACCACATGGATTGCTCTCCCCCGGAGATCAAGTACCATATATGCTTGGCCACCGCAGCCTTATTCCACACCTCCATAGATTTGAAGCCAAGACCCCCCTCATCTTTAGGGGCACATAACTTCTCCCAAGCAATTGGGTGATTCTATCTGCCCAAGTTGGCCTGGTATGGGTTAGGCGATTTAGACGATTCCAGTACTGTTCATAATGGGGGACGGTACGATCTCCATGGCTGATGGAATTGGAATCAGAGCTGTCGATTCCAATGAACTGCGAAGAAAGATCCGTGGTCCAACTTCCACTCACCAAAATCTCAGCAATTCCAAATCCATTTCACTCGAATCCACGCCTGCTCCGATTCAGTCGGACCTGCAAGCCCTAAAACCGAATGTTTCAAGAGGTTTGATCCTCGAGTCTACTATTCGAACCACTATTCCTTCGGCATCTTCAGCTGAGGTTGGGAAGCTCAGTCCTAACTCGGCTGAGAAATCTAGGGCTCACAGTCCCAGGTACAACCAGACGGAACCAGTCCATCAGCCGCAAAAGGTGCCTCAGAAGGAAGGCATGCGTACAGATTCCGAAGCTCGTATGCTTCAAATCGTGGGTCACCTGGAGGACGAGCTCAACTCTTCTGAAGATCCATTTATTCTAGATGTGGTTATAGCCAAGTTACTGAGTATACAGCAGTCATGGAGAGAAGCTGAGAAACAGGTCTCTCCAAACAAGAAATCCAGCCCCTCTAGGAAGATTCAACAGGCGCTCTTTGAGGAGGGTTTGAAATTGGAAGCTGAGGAGCGGGCTCGCAAACAAAAATACGAAGTGATCAATTCTGGAACAGAAGTGATTATTGACCATGGGAGTTCCTCTCAGAATCAACAACAAACCGATCTTCTTCAAAAACAGGTACGTAGCCCTAAAACCACTTCTACGCGTCTGTTTAATGCAAGGGGGAAACCAGAGGCCATGGGGTATGATGAAATTGACACCAAACCCAGGAGGCCATGGACTTCCAATAGACCCCGACAGGCTCAGAATGGTCCCAAACCCAAACCTTAAAACTGGGCAGCCCTACTACAATCGCAAAGTCCGTCTGAGGATGTGAAACTAGACTTTCATCCTGACTTGTTTCAAGGGAAAGAAGCTAGAGTAGAAATTGATGTCGAACTTACTGACGTTGGGTTATGGAACAAGTATCTAGTAGGCCATTTCCTAGATGGGAAAATGGCCTACCCTTTGGTTCACTCCACTGCCAAGAATCAGTGGAAAGAGCTGTTTGTGGCTGTCAAACCGGATGTAGCAGGGTGCTACCTTTTCGAATTTAGAGACGAACAGGCTAAGCAAATTGTTTTGGATGGGGGCCCCTATTTCTTTTCCCAAAGATATCTAGTCCTCAAAGACTGGCATAGAATGATGCAACCAGTCAAAGAACAACCTTCTCATATCCCGGTATGGGTGAGGTTTTTTTTTTGGGTAAAACAGCTTTAAATAGAAAGAAAAGAATCGAACCGTATATACAGCCTACAAGGGGCATACCCCAGGAGGAAATGACTATACCAAATGGCTACATGCCTAGGAAATAACCTAATAGACGCTGTTTCCAGCCCATCTAGAAGAGGGGAAGAAAACAACGCAATGACAACAAAACATAACATAACATAAAACCCAAGTACATAGCTTGGGATACTTTGCTCCAAAACATAGCATGACAACAATATAGCTCAAAACATGCACAGGTTCAGAACATGCAGAAGTTCAGCCCTCACTTCTGACAGCAACAGCATCAAAACAGCATAAAAACACATCTGCTCAATTCAGCATCATAGCAGGAACTCTAGTTCTGCTGCTGCAACTGACAAGGCTTGGTAAACTTGCTCCATAGCAGTTAGGCAAGCTTCAGAACTGCCACAGCAGCTTAGTGAGGCTCGGCAGCAACAGTCTGTGTCCCCACACAACATGGACACAACATGGATACAAAACAGCAGCTTGGTTCAGAATCACCCCACGATTCTGTACAAAACAGCAGCAGAACTGGGCTGCTTCAGCCATACTGGACAGCAACAGCAGCAGCAGACCAAACAAATACAATACTGGGCCAACTACAATACTGGACTATATCAAACTTGGACCAAGGTTCACTCTGACACAGGGCAAACTACAATACTGGACTACACAGTTACTTGGACTACAACAACTGAACTTGCACCATACTAAACAATACTGAAAACAAAGCAAAACAATACAGAGGACTTCCCCCTTAGTAGACAGATCAGACATGCAGCAGCTTAGGGAGGCTCAGAACATGCAGCCATCCTTCCACTGATTTACAACCTGTGAATGCAGGTAACACGTTGCAGAGGAATTCCCCTCTGCGAAGGGAGATCCCAATGACAGCCCCTATTGGTTAGGCAATCAACAAAACATAACTGGAAGTACACTGCAGTCCTGAATTGGAACATTTAACAAGTACTCAAATGCCCAAACTTTGAGCAGAAAATGTAACCTGCTAGTCTAACAACTTCTGAACCTCCTGCAACAAAACATATGCAGAACTGCAACAAAACAACTTCTGAACCTCCTACAACCATACAACAGAAAGCATTTCAGCTACCAAAACAGGTTCAGAACATTCAGAGCTGAACACAATCAGAACTGGGCCTTAGTAAAATCAGTCATCAGTCATCTGTCAATTACTGTACCAAATGCAGAATTGTAGCAACACTTTGGTATTACAAGGTCACAAGTATGCTACACATGTCAGAGCACACTACAGTTCACTCAGCAACAGTTCAGCATCCAAAAGTACTGTCAAAACAGGAATGCTGAAAGTTTGAATGCTGATCCCAATAGTAACATATGTAACAAAGTGGTGCACAGTCTACTGAAGTAGTCTACTGGTGCACAAAATGAACATGCAATTCTTCATGAGCAAAAGCAGCTATGAGAACCATCTACATTCCTCACTAAGAGAACCCTCACTCCCTCCTCTGAACCTCACATAGCTCCCCCACTAAATATTACCTCCTCTCTCAAGGAATGTTGGGGCTCTAGCTCACAACTCACAGGGTTAACACACAATGTAGTAACTACCTGCTAGAATAGGCAGATTCAGAACTGAACAACAACAGGTAGGTTTTGTGACCTCTCATGCCAAGGATTAAGGTAACTACCTGCTAGAATAGAAGTAATAGAAGCCATAACAGGCTGCAGCCACAACAGGCCCCTTTGAGTGATGTGGATTCTCATTTGAACCCCAATCCTGCTGACCAAACCTGCAACATCTAATGCCACAATATGAATACACTAACACACAACTACCCCATTACCCATTGATGCCCCATACTCTATTAAACCTATTATTTTGTGAGCCTACGGGCAACTTTGGCAACGACAGTAATCTACCCTTAACCATGTTAAAGATTTTGTGAACAACCACTTCCCAGGTGCTAGTTGTATTTTGAAACTTCCTTAAGTTCCTTTCAATCCAAATATGATATACTGTAGTAGTAAAAATCAACTTAGAGACGATATTCCTTAGAGATTTTCCCCTAAAAGAGGAGAAGTGGGTAATCCATGCTGGCCAAGGCCTAGGGGACCAACTCGTATCCATCTTTTCCAACATAGCATTCCAAACCCGTGTGGAAAAACTACAGTTGAAGAACAAATGATCATGGGTTTCACTACCCTGGCAAAAACTGCATTGGGAGATTGATTTAATCCCAAAGAGAACTAATCTATCCTCCGTGGAGAGTCTACCCTGGATGGCCAGCCATGTAATGAAGCTACACTTAGGAATATGCCCAGCAAACCAAACAGCCTTATGCCAATTTACCTTGGGGAAAGGAGCCCTCAATTCCTCCCAAAGAGAGGCTATACTAAACTGTCCAGATGCATTCAGAGTCCATCTAACTTGGTCCCTGGAGCCACGCAAAGGTGGAAGATGCCGTCTAACTTCATTCAACTCCCATGTTTGCGTGATTGGGAAGGTCCAACCAGAATTGTGAACTATGAGGGACACTTTGGCATTCAATGGAAGGCCAGAGTCATAAACAATTCTGGAACCAAACTTATCCAACAGAGGGCCTAACGGGTGCCAAAGGTCAAACCACATGGATGTGTTCTCCCCATTACCAACTAAGTGACGTATGAAGGGTTGGACTAAATGTCTTAGATTAAGTAATTTCCGCCAAACCCAAGAGGGATTAGCAGGCATTTTAAGGCTCCAAAAGTTCCTACCCTTTAATAAGTAGGATTTAACCCATTGGCACCACATGGATTGCTCTCCCCCGGAGATCAAGTACCATATATGCTTGGCCACCGCAGCCTTATTCCACACCTCCATAGATTTGAAGCCAAGACCCCCCTCATCTTTAGGGGCGCATAACTTCTCCCAAGCAATCTTAGCCCCTGATCTTTTAAGGTCAGGGCCAGACCATAAAAAGGCCCTAAGGATAGATTCAACTTCCTTGATGACCTTTTTTGGTAAAATGAACAGGGAGGACCAATACGTTTGCATCGAGAACAAGATGTTCTTGATAAGCTGGACTCTCCCCGCATAAGTAAGGTCCCTATTGGTCCAACTTCTAGTTTTGGCAGTGATACTATCAACCAGCCTTTGGCAGTCTACAGCTTTAAGCTTTGTAGATAACAATGGAACTCCCAGATATCTCACTGGAAGGGACCCCTCCTGAAATCCCAAATCCTGCAAAATATTCTCCTTAACTCCCACACTAACACCAGAGAAGAATATGCTACTCTTACCTGTGCTAGGGGAGAGACCAGAAAGAGCCTCAAACTCATTCAATGCTTCCTTGATGAGTTTACCGGATCTAAAGAAGGTCTTGACTGCTGCAGTGACCTCATGGCCAATGATCGGCCACGCCTTTTTGAAGAACCCAGCATTGTAACCATCCGGACCAGGGGCTTTGTTGGGATTGAGAGACCAAAGTGTGTCTTTGATCTCTTGATCAGTGACCTCCACAATCATCTCCAGCTTTTGATTTTTTTTGGGTAAAACAGCTTTAAATAGAAAGAAAAGAATCGAACCGTATATACAGCCTACAAGGGGCATACCCCAGGAGGAAATGACTATACCAAATGGCTACATGCCTAGGAAATAACCTAATAGACGCTGTTTCCAGCCCATCTAGAAGAGGGGAAGAAAACAACGCAATGACAACAAAACATAACATAACATAAAACCCAAGTACATAGCTTGGGATACTTTGCTCCAAAACATAGCATGACAACAATATAGCTCAAAACATGCACAGGTTCAGAACATGCAGTAATCAGCAACAGGTTCAGAACATGCAGAAGTTCAGCCCTCACTTCTGACAGCAACAGCATCAAAACAGCATAAAAACACATCTGCTCAATTCAGCATCATAGCAGGAACTCTAGTTCTGCTGCTGCAACTGACAAGGCTTGGTAAACTTGCTCCATAGCAGTTAGGCAAGCTTCAGAACTGCCACAGCAGCTTAGTGAGGCTCGGCAGCAACAGTCTGTGTCCCCACACAACATGGACACAACATGGATACAAAACAGCAGCTTGGTTCAGAATCACCCCACGATTCTGTACAAAACAGCAGCAGAACTGGGCTGCTTCAGCCATACTGGACAGCAACAGCAGCAGCAGACCAAACAAATACAATACTGGGCCAACTACAATACTGGACTATATCAAACTTGGACCAAGGTTCACTCTGACACAGGGCAAACTACAATACTGGACTACACAGTTACTTGGACTACAACAACTGAACTTGCACCATACTAAACAATACTGAAAACAAAGCAAAACAATACAGAGGACTTCCCCCTTAGTAGACAGATCAGACATGCAGCAGCTTAGGGAGGCTCAGAACATGCAGCCATCCTTCCACTGATTTACAACCTGTGAATGCAGGTAACACGTTGCAGAGGAATTCCCCTCTGCGAAGGGAGATCCCAATGACAGCCCCTATTGGTTAGGCAATCAACAAAACATAACTGGAAGTACACTGCAGTCCTGAATTGGAACATTTAACAAGTACTCAAATGCCCAAACTTTGAGCAGAAAATGTAACCTGCTAGTCTAACAACTTCTGAACCTCCTGCAACAAAACATATGCAGAACTGCAACAAAACAACTTCTGAACCTCCTACAACCATACAACAGAAAGCATTTCAGCTACCAAAACAGGTTCAGAACATTCAGAGCTGAACACAATCAGAACTGGGCCTTAGTAAAATCAGTCATCAGTCATCTGTCAATTACTGTACCAAATGCAGAATTGTAGCAACACTTTGGTATTACAAGGTCACAAGTATGCTACACATGTCAGAGCACACTACAGTTCACTCAGCAACAGTTCAGCATCCAAAAGTACTGTCAAAACAGGAATGCTGAAAGTTTGAATGCTGATCCCAATAGTAACATATGTAACAAAGTGGTGCACAGTCTACTGAAGTAGTCTACTGGTGCACAAAATGAACATGCAATTCTTCATGAGCAAAAGCAGCTATGAGAACCATCTACATTCCTCACTAAGAGAACCCTCACTCCCTCCTCTGAACCTCACATAGCTCCCCCACTAAATATTACCTCCTCTCTCAAGGAATGTTGGGGCTCTAGCTCACAACTCACAGGGTTAACACACAATGTAGTAACTACCTGCTAGAATAGGCAGATTCAGAACTGAACAACAACAGGTAGGTTTTGTGACCTCTCATGCCAAGGATTAAGGTAACTACCTGCTAGAATAGAAGTAATAGAAGCCATAACAGGCTGCAGCCACAACAGGCCCCTTTGAGTGATGTGGATTCTCATTTGAACCCCAATCCTGCTGACCAAACCTGCAACATCTAATGCCACAATATGAATACACTAACACACAACTACCCCATTACCCATTGATGCCCCACACTCTATTAAACCTATTATTTTGTGAGCCTACGGGCAACTTTGGCAACGACAGTAATCTACCCTTAACCATGTTAAAGATTTTGTGAACAACCACTTCCCAGGTGCTAGTTGTATTTTGAAACTTCCTTAAGTTCCTTTCAATCCAAATATGATATACTGTAGTAGTAAAAATCAACTTAGAGACGATATTCCTTAGAGATTTTCCCCTAAAAGAGGAGAAGTGGGTAATCCATGCTGGCCAAGGCCTAGGGGACCAACTCGTATCCATCTTTTCCAACATAGCATTCCAAACCCGTGTGGAAAAACTACAGTTGAAGAACAAATGATCATGGGTTTCACTACCCTGGCAAAAACTGCATTGGGAGATTGATTTAATCCCAAAGAGAACTAATCTATCCTCCGTAGAGAGTCTACCCTGGATGGCCAGCCATGTAATGAAGCTACACTTAGGAATATGCCCAGTAAACCAAACAGCCTTATGCCAATTTACCTTGGGGAAAGGAGCCCTCAATTCCTCCCAAAGAGAGGCTATACTAAACTGACCAGATGCATTCAGAGTCCATCTAACTTGGTCCCTGGAGCCACGCAAAGGTGGAAGATGCCGTCTAACTTCATTCAACTCCCATGTTTGCGTGATTGGGAAGGTCCAACCAGAATTGTGAACTATGAGGGACACTTTGGCATTCAATGGAAGGCCAGAGTCATAAACAATTCTGGAACCAAACTTATCCAACAGAGGGCCTAACGGGTGCCAAAGGTCAAACCACATGGATGTGTTCTCCCCATTACCAACTAAGTGACGTATGAAGGGTTGGACTAAATGTCTTAGATTAAGTAATTTCCGCCAAACCCAAGAGGGATTAGCAGGCATTTTAAGGCTCCAAAAGTTCCTACCCTTTAATAAGTAGGATTTAACCCATTGGCACCACATGGATTGCTCTCCCCCGGAGATCAAGTACCATATATGCTTGGCCACCGCAGCCTTATTCCACACCTCCATAGATTTGAAGCCAAGACCCCCCTCATCTTTAGGGGCGCATAACTTCTCCCAAGCTATCTTAGCCCCTGATCTTTTAAGGTCAGGGCCAGACCACAAAAAGGCCCTAAGGATAGATTCAACTTCCTTGATGACCTTTTTGGTAAAATGAACAGGGAGGACCCATTCGTTTGCATCGAGAACAATATGTTTTTGATAAGTTGGACTCTCCCCGCATAAGTAAGGTCCCTATTGGTCCAACTTCTAGTTTTGGCAGTGATACTATCAACCAGCCTTTGGCAGTCTACAGCTTTAAGCTTTGTAGATAACAATGGAACTCCCAGATATCTCACTGGAAGGGACCCCTCCTGAAATCCCAAATCCTGCAAAATATTCTCCTTAACTCCCACACTAACACCAGAGAAGAATATGCTACTCTTACCTGTGCTAGGGGAGAGACCAGAAAGAGCCTCAAACTCATTCAATGCTTCCTTGATGAGTTTAATCGAAGAAGACTCTCCCTTGCAAAATATCATTAGATCATCAGCAAAGCACAGATTTATCAATTGATTAGTTTTACATCTCCAGTGATAATGAAAGCCCGGGAGCTGGGCTTTCTCCTTAAGTAAACTCGTAAGCACTTCCATCACAATAACAAAGAGATACGGGGATAACGGATCCCCCTGTCTCAGCCCCTTCTTCCCTTTAATGTACCCCGTCACTTCCCCATTGATACATAGGGAATAGTTTGCAGTGGTTACACATGCTTGAAGCCACTTAATCATTGTAGGATGGAAGTTCATGGCGGACAGGACGTCCCAAATAAATTCCCACCTAACATGGTCATATGCTTTCATAATATCAACTTTCATGGCACACCTAGGGGAAGGAGAGGACTTGTGATACCCTCTCATGAGTTCTTGGGTAAGGAAAATGTTATCTGCAATTCTCCTTCCTTTCACAAATCCTGATTGGACCGGATCTATGAGCAAAGGAAGAGCAGATTGCAATCTCTTGGCTAGAATCCGAGAGATGCATTTGTAAATAGTATTGCAGCATGAAATGGGCCTAAAGTCACCCACCCTAGAAGGGTTTGGAACCTTAGGAACAAGAGCTACAATAGTGGAATTAGCTTTAGTGAGCAGTTGTCCAGACCTGAAGAAGTTCTGGACAGCTGAGGTTACCTCTCTCCCAATAACAGACCATGCCTTCCTAAAAAACCCTCCATTATACCCATCCGGGCCAGGTGCTTTGGTGGGGTTAATAGACCACATGGTCTCCTTAATCTCCAAGTCTGTGACAGGGGAGACCATATTAAGACTATGCTCAGGGCTGAGTTTATTTCTGATTAATTGACACACTCTAGTTGGACCCAGATGAGGTGTGAGATGGGACGTTCCAAAAAGAGTTGTGTAAAAGTTAACAAACTGTTCTTTGATGACCATAAGATCATGTGAGGTAGATCCATCATTTAATTCTAAGCTTGTTATTTTGCTCCTATTCCTCCTATTGGTCACAGCTTTAAAGAAATAGGACGTACATTGATCTCCAAGTTTCAACCATTGTATTCGAGACTTTTGTTTAGCTAAGCTTTCCTCAGCCCTAAGCAACGTGATGTATTGTTTGTGTACCGCTCTCTCTTGTTCTATGGCAGCACTATTATTAGGATGAGAGCCTATAATTATTTGTATGTTTTCTAAGGCTTGCTTAGTGGCACTCACCCTCTCAGAGATGCCACTAAACTCTTCCTTATTAAGCTGCTTCAAATCCTTTTGAAGGCGTTTAAGCTTCTCACACACACAGAACATGGGGTTCCCAAGTACAATTGTCCTCCAGCTCCTCTGGACAATTGTAAGGAATTGAGGGTGGTCAGCAAGGAAGTCAAAAAACTTGAAGGGTTTAATTGACCTTCTTGGGTTGGGCTGGACGAACACCACACCTGGAGAATGATCTGAGATTCCAGGCACCAAAAATTGAGCCGATGATTGAGAATATGTTCTCATCCAAGGCTCATTCACTAATACCCTATCAATTTTGGAAGCCACAAAATGAGGAGGGACCCGCTTATTGGACCACGTAAATAAGCACCCTGAAAATCTAAGGTCATCAAGCTCGGAGGAGAACAAACAGTGATTAATGTCATCCATGGGAGGATACCACTGTACATTCCCCCCAACTTTCTCCCTAGGATACCTAATAGCATTAAAGTCACCAAGGACCACCCAGGGAGAAGAGGTCCTAAACTGAGAAAGGCTAATCCAAAGAGATCTACGGTCTGAGATAGAGTTTGCCCCATAGACCATTGTGACCAAAAATGATGCACTCCCATCTTTTGGATGGACCTGACAGTGAATAAATTGATCAGTCTGATATAACACTGTAATAGACAAGACACCAGGGTCCCATCCAACAAAAATCCTTCCTAAAGCAGCATGGGGGTAATTGTTCACAAAGCTCCAACCAGGGCAGATGAATTGGGTGATTCTATCTGCCCAAGTTGCCCTTATTTTATGCTCAAGTAAACCAACAAGACTCAACTTATTAGTGTTCACAAAAGATCTTGCTTCTTTCTGCTTAATTGGGTCATTCAGACCACGGATGTTCCAAAAACCTAAATTGAAAGTTTGAAAAGACATTGGAAACTAAATCACAAAGTAACAACAAGAAGCATAGCTTGACAGAAATAAAGCTACAGTTATTCAAAAGGATACCAAAAGGATATCATTTATTCCGTCTTTTGGAGTTGCTACTCCACTTTTTGTTATTGTTTTTTCCACCGGACTTGTTGAAACCCTTGGAACTCTGAAAGGGAGCCTTTCCCTTTACTTCTTTAGACTTATCATCCGGAGGAATTGGTTTAGCTTGCGGATCAAGTTGAGCAGGGAATACCTCCGGGTCTAGATCATTATATGTATTACTTGGACCTGTCTCCAAGCTACAATTGAGAGCCCCTGTATCCATCATCACCTCAAAAGGAATATCAGTATTGAAATTCAGCTCCTCCTCTTCTGGGTCACTTTCATCTATGTCCTCTTTTGAGACCTTAGGCATTGACGTATCCACCACAGCCACCACAGGTATTGTAACTGCCTCCAGTGCTACTGAACCCCCTACATCGATAGAGATTCCTTTACTAACAGCATGCCAATCCTCCTTCAGAACTTCATGACCCTGAGCTTTCTTATTAAGGATGGACTTTGAACATTTAGCGGTTGCATGTCCAAAAACCCCACATTCTGAGCAAACCGGAGGCATTAGCTGGTACTCCACCCTAACTGATACACTCTCCCCATCCACTGTGACCTGTATGTCATCTGGTAGTACATCAGCAGCCTCTATTTCCACACACACCCTAGCATATGCAAGCCTAGACCTCTTTTCTGTAGCTCGATCAACGTATTTGGGCTGTCCTATTGCACTAGCCACCCTGCTTAGTCCCACTTCTGTCCAACACTCTAGGGGCAAGTTATGAAGCTTAACCCAAGACGGGATAGAGGACGGAGAAATCTTAGTTGGATTCATCATTCTTCTCCATTTCTGCAGAACAAGGAATTTTTGGGAGAAGAACCAAGGCCCCCCTTCTAGGACTGCAAGTTGGCAATCTTCATCTTTAAATTCAAAATATAAGAATCCTGCATTATCTGACTTAACTGACAGCAGGCCATAGTTAGTATTTTTTCCCCACTGTTTATGAGCAGTTGAATTTGCCAGTCGAAAATCCATCCTACCATCTAGGAAATGACCAACCAAACAATGTGACCAACAATTCTCATCCAAGTGAGTAACATCAAGTTCAACAACAGCATTTTTCCCTCTCTTTAATTCTGGATAGAAATCTAACTTCATATTACTTGAGGGCCCTTGAGACCTAAATAGGGAGGCCCAATTCTTATTAGTTTGAGATGTACGATTCACAGCTTTAGGCTGAGCAGGATTAGTACTTGTTGATGCATGAGACACTGGGTTAGGTACAACACCCAACTTAGTTCTAGTATCCTCGACAGGAAACCCTAGATTAGGGTCTCCTTCTACATATGGATTAGGGTTAGTTTTCCGAACCTGTGCAGGTGTACGCTCGAACTGGTAAGTGTTTCCATGCAAATGCGTGACTCGAGCTCTTGCTTCTGCTTCCTTTTCCAGTTTCTCCTCAAATAATGCCTGCTGCACCTTCTGTGCAGCAATAGTGTTAACCCCAGGCCCCTTCGAAGGCAGGACTGATCCCATGGCAGCTTCAGCTTCAACCCTCAAACCTTCCTCCAAAAACACCTGTTGTAGCTTCCTAGCCGAACCAGGGCTTTTACACGATTTAGGGCTGAGCTCCCCAAATCTATGAGGAGAAGCTTGCGGCCCAGCTCTTGAGATCGAGGGACCATCATCAACCTCTCCTGAGGTACCATCAGTAGGCTTCTTGAGATTAGGATTACCTGGTTCGAGGCCCAGATGGAGGGTATCACCTGAATGGAGCCTCTGACGATCTTCTTTCCATGATTGTTGAATGGTCTGTAGTTTAGCTGTAACGACATCAAGAACGAAAGGATCCTCCGAATTGTTGAGCTCATCCTCCAGGTGACCCACAATCTCGAGCATCCGAGCTTCGGATTCCTTCTGCTTTTGTTCGTTCTGATAGGCCTGTTGGAGTTTACGAGCAGGGCTCGTCTTGATGTGTTTTGGACTGTGGGTTCCAAATTTACTTTGGGGATCTGATGTTGCAGTCGATTTGGGTGGGGGTGGGGTTTGCTCGGAGAGAACTGTGCCTTCACCATGCTGTACTGAGCTCTTCTGCCTACGGCGAAGCTCATTTGAATCCTGGGCCTTGCTGCCCAACCCTTCAGAGATTGTGCCGTCTGATATGGTGACCCTTGATGTTGAAGTCGAATGAGACTGCTGAGGTTTCGTATTTTCTGAAACCTGTTGTAGTCGCCGAACTTCAGTAGAATCCATGGCCTGAAGGCCCAGACCGTCCGCCATTGAAGAAGATCACTGGAAGAATTGGATCTCAGAAATCGCCATTGGGAACCCCATGTTCTGTGTGTGTGAGAAACTTCCCAGCTTTTGATTATCAGATAGTCTCCTATTTACTAACTGCTGGATTCTGCTATGACCTTGATAGGCATCATGATGGGCAGAACCAAGCAAATTAGAGTAAAAGCTCACAAAATTTGACTTAATGACCTCAATGTCATGTGTGATAGACCCATCCTCTAAGACCAGACTAGTTATTTTATTTCTATTTCTTGCATTAGTCACAGACTTGAAGAAATAGGAGGTACACTGATCGCCCAACTTTAGCCACTGGATTCGAGACTTTTGCTTAGCTAAACTTTCCTCAGCCCTAAGCAGTATGAGGAGCTGTTTGTAAACTGTTCTTTCCTGGCTAATCAATGAAGGATTAGGATTATGAGAACTCAGAGCATGCTGCAAGGAGTCTAGTTGTTGTCTGACATCAACTACTCTAGCAGAGACATCACTGAAATCTCTAGTATTCATTTGTTTAAATTCACCTTGCAACAATTTGAGCTTCTCACAGACACAAAACATTGGATTCCCAATAATCACCCTCCTCCAAACTCTCTGAACAACAGCCAAAAATTGAGGGTGGTCTGCTAGGAAATTGAAAAACTTAAATGGTTTATTTGAACTTCTAGGGCTCGGAAGAATATATGTAATGGCAGGAGAGTGATCAGAGATCCCAGGAGGCGGGAAATGAGCATAAGAGCGGTTATAAACCTTCATCCAATTCTCATTGACTAAGACTCGATCCAACTTTGAACTAACAAAATGTGAGGGGTCCTGCTTGTTAGCCCAGGTGAGATAGCAACCAGTATACCGGAGATCATCCAGCCCCAAGGTATACAAACAACTATTAAGGTCATCCATATAAGGAGGCCAGGAAGCAGTTCCTCCAGCCTTCTCCCTGGGGAACCTAATGACATTAAAATCACCAAGCACAATCCAGGGGGAAGTGGTGCTTAGGTGATGAAGTTTAGCCCATAAGGCCTGCCTATTTAGATAGTTGTTCTCTCCATACACAAATGTTGCAAAAAAGGGGGGGTCACCACATTTAGGTTGTACCTCACAGTGTATAAATTGTTCAGATTGATCAAGGACCTGAATTTGAACAACATTGGGATCCCAACACACAAAAATCCTGCCTAAAGGAGCTTGGGGATAGTTGTTCACAAAACTCCACTGAGAGCATACATGTTTTATCACTCTAGATGCTTTATCCTCCTTTATTTTATGTTCTATTAAACCCACAATTGATAACTTGTTCTTATTTACAAAACACTTAACCTCTTTTTGTTTGACTGGGTCATTGAGACCCCTGATGTTCCAAAAACCAAAGTTAAGTAGGGTGGCAAGTACCATTGGCAGACCACTACATGTGGACCAGGCCACAGCCAAAACTTCAAGGCAACCAGGCCTTCTACAGACTAAGTCAACTAGTGCAAGAGTTTGCATCGAAATTAGTGCTGAGCATGACCTTCCTGATGATGTGAGTATTACTGTAGGGGACAATTCAGTTGTGGTCCCTATTGAATATCAGGTGTTACCCTCATTGTGTAGGGAATGCAAAGTTTTTGGTCACTCCCAATGTTCTAAGGCACCACCCTTAGGTAATAAAAAACAAGAGCCTGACACAACCTTGAGTAGTACTCCAACCAACCCTACTATCCTTCTAGATGTGGCTGCTGTTTCAGAGATTGTTCCAGATGGAGTACTGGCAAGTAGATCATTTGATTTCACCGACAAACCTGTTGACCCTCTGAATTCCGTTAGGGGCAGCCCTGCCCTGCCTCAGAAGCAACATGTAATCAGTCCAGTCGACCCTTTGAATGAGGCAGAATCTGAAGAGGAACTATTAGGAGTTCTTGAGAGAGTGGTCAGTAGCTGTCATGAAGTTCCACAGCCCCAATCCCACTTGGAAAGCATGGGCAGCAGGTCAGATCCAATCCTTTCAACTGTACCAAGGGATGGAATGGTAAACCAAACACTCTCTCCTAAACCACCTGATCCCCAAGGTTCAGAAGTGCGGGATAAAGCCTCAAAAGAAGATCTCAAAGTTAACTTTCAGGAGGTTATATCCAGATCCGCTCAAAAAAAATTGAAGAAGCTTGCAAAGGAGCAGGCTCTGAGATCTAGAGGAAGAACCTAACTCATTCATATCCTTTTTGTCAGGGCAGTATGCTTTATACTTCTATCTTCTGCCATCTTTATTATTAGCTCTGCTTGAATAATTGTTTTATGTCTATACACCCTCTTAACTTTGGTTTTTGGAACATCAGGGGTCTCAATGACCCAGTCAAACAAAAAGAGGTTAAGTGTTTTGTAAATAAGAACAAGTTATCAATTGTGGGTTTAATAGAACATAAAATAAAGGAGGATAAAGCATCTAGAGTGATAAAACATGTATGCTCTCAGTGGAGTTTTGTGAACAACTATCCCCAAGCTCCTTTAGGCAGGATTTTTGTGTGTTGGGATCCCAATGTTGTTCAAATTCAGGTCCTTGATCAATCTGAACAATTTATACACTGTGAGGTACAACCTAAATGTGGTGACCCCCCCTTTTTTGCAACATTTGTGTATGGAGAGAACAACTATCTAAATAGGCAGGCCTTATGGGCTAAACTTCATCACCTAAGCACCACTTCCCCCTGGATTGTGCTTGGTGATTTTAATGTCATTAGGTTCCCCAGGGAGAAGGCTGGAGGAACTGCTTCCTGGCCTCCTTATATGGATGACCTTAATAGTTGTTTGTATACCTTGGGGCTGGATGATCTCCGGTATACTGGTTGCTATCTCACCTGGGCTAACAAGCAGGACCCCTCACATTTTGTTAGTTCAAAGTTGGATCGAGTCTTAGTCAATGAGAATTGGATGAAGGTTTATAACCGCTCTTATGCTCATTTCCCGCCTCCTGGGATCTCTGATCACTCTCCTGCCATTACATATATTCTTCCGAGCCCTAGAAGTTCAAATAAACCATTTAAGTTTTTCAATTTCCTAGCAGACCACCCTCAATTTTTGGCTGTTGTTCAGAGAGTTTGGAGGAGGGTGATTATTGGGAATCCAATGTTTTGTGTCTGTGAGAAGCTCAAATTGTTGCAAGGTGAATTTAAACAAATGAATACTAGAGATTTCAGTGATGTCTCTGCTAGAGTAGTTGATGTCAGACAACAACTAGACTCCTTGCAGCATGCTCTGAGTTCTCATAATCCTAATCCTTCATTGATTAGCCAGGAAAGAACAGTTTACAAACAGCTCCTCATACTGCTTAGGGCTGAGGAAAGTTTAGCTAAGCAAAAGTCTCGAATCCAGTGGCTAAAGTTGGGCGATCAGTGTACCTCCTATTTCTTCAAGTCTGTGACTAATGCAAGAAATAGAAATAAAATAACTAGTCTGGTCTTAGAGGATGGGTCTATCACACATGACATTGAGGTCATTAAGTCAAATTTTGTGAGCTTTTACTCTAATTTGCTTGGTTCTGCCCATCATGATGCCTATCAAGGTCATAGCAGAATCCAGCAGTTAGTAAATAGGAGACTATCTGATAATCAAAAGCTGGAGATGATTGTGGAGGTCACTGATCAAGAGATCAAAGACACACTTTGGTCTCTCAATCCCAACAAAGCCCCTGGTCCGGATGGTTACAATGCTGGGTTCTTCAAAAAGGCGTGGCCGATCATTGGCCATGAGGTCACTGCAGCAGTCAAGACCTTCTTTAGATCCGGTAAACTACTTAGGAAGGCCAACTCTACCATGGTAGCTCTTGTTCCAAAGATCCCTAACTCGTCCAAAGTGGGGGATTTTAGACCTATTTCGTGTTGTAACACTATTTACAAATGCATTGCTAGAATTCTTGCCAAAAGACTCCAGAATGCCCTACCTGCTCTAATTGATCCGGTTCAATCGGGGTTTGTTAAAGGGAGGAGGATTGCTGACAACATCTTTCTCACCCAGGAACTAATGCGGGGGTATCATAAATCATCCTCATCCCCAAGATGTGCGATGAAAGTAGACATTAGGAAAGCCTATGATAATGTCAGATGGGAATTTCTCTGGGATATACTGTCCTCTATGAATTTCCATCCTACAATGATCAAATGGCTTCAAGCTTGTGTTACCACTGCTAACTACACCTTTAGCTTAAATGGGGAGACCTCTGGTTACATTATAGGGCAAAAAGGTCTACGACAAGGTGACCCTCTATCCTCGTACCTCTTTGTCATTGTTGTGGAAATTCTCACTTGTCTACTTAGAGAGAAATCCATGCTGCCTGATTTTCACTTCCATTGGAGGTGTGGAAAGACTAAGATCATCAACCTTTGCTTTGCGGACGACCTTATGATTTTTTGCAAGGGTGAATTGTCTTCCATCAACCTTATTCAGGAGGCCCTCACAGAGTTCCATGCTTTGTCTGGTCTCTCTCCTAACCTTGAGAAAAGTAGCGTATACTTCTCTGGGGTCAGCACTGTCACTAGAACTGCCATTATGGACGTTCTAAGATTCCAGGAGGGCACCCTTCCTGTCAGATATTTGGATGTTCCCCTTCTCTCCACTAAGCTTAGGGCTTCGGATTGTCAACGTTTAGTGGAGAGCATGATAGCTAGGACTAAGACTTGGACCAATAGAGACCTCACCTATGCTGGTAGGGTTCAACTTATTAAGAATGTGCTATTCTCCATACAAACATACTGGTCTTCCTTGTTTATCCTCCCCAAAAAGGTAATCAAGGAAATTGAGTCAATTCTTAGGGCTTTTCTTTGGTCTGGCCCTGATCTAAAGAAAACTGGAGCTAAAGTTTCTTGGGAGCATTTGTGCTCCCCTAAAGAGGAAGGGGGTCTTGGTTTCAAATCTTTACAAGTTTGGAACAAGGCTGCCATCGCAAAACATATTTGGTTCCTAATCTCTGGGGGAGAACAATCCATGTGGTGTCAATGGGTCAAATCATACTTAATAAAAGGTAGGAGTTTTTGGCATCTCAAATTACCTAGTGATTGTACATGGGGCTGGAGGAAGCTTCTGAATCTCAGGCCCTTAGTTAAACCTTATGTCCTTTGCATACTAGGTAATGGGAATTCAATATCTTTGTGGAATGATAATTGGCATCCTCTCGGTCCTTTAACGGATAGATTTGGTCCTAGGATTGTGTATGACTCTGGCATCCCACGTGATGCCTTCGTCTCTCGCATTATAGATGGTTCAAATTGGATTTTTCCCATTACCCAAACGTTTGAACTAAATGAGGTGAGAAACACTTTGCCACCTCTGGTTCAGTCCAGGTTGAATGGGGCAGATCAGAAAAGGTGGACACTTACTTCCAATGGGCAGTTCACAATTTCCTCCCTATGGGACAAGTTGAGATCCCCCTTTCCTAAGGCCTTGTGGTATAAGATAGTGTGGTTCTCTGCGCATGTACCAAAATGCAGCTTTATCACATGGCTTGCCATTCAAAATAGGCTAGCCACTGCGGATAGACTCGTGTCATTTGGTCTGAATGTTTCCCCACTTTGCGGTTTGTGTCAAGGGAGTGAAAGTCACGATCATCTCCTTTTTAATTGCCCTTTCACTAGTCAGGTGTGGGATACCATTCAGGCCAAGCTCCATGTCACTTGGCCTGCTAGACCTTGGGCAGACTGGGTAACTCTGTTATCAAGTTTTAAGGGCAAAACTCTCAAAAGTGTAGTTACTAGATTGGGGTTTACAGTAACCGTTTATCATATCTGGATTGAAAGAAATTTGAGGAAATTCCAGAATCAATCATGTACTTGGGAGATAATTGTTCATAAAATTTGCAACATGGTGAGAGCACGGCTTTTATCACTTTCTAATCTTCCCCATTCACAAGCAGAGTTGATTGTAAATGAGTGGAATAATGTTGTGAGTTAAGTCTAATGTACCTCGCTAGCTGTATGTTTCAGATGGGCAGGTTCATTTTCTGGACGGACTCATATCAGAGGTGGCTTTCTGGGCAGGAGAGGCTGTCATAGTTCAGCAGTCATAGTCCAAGGGATGATTCAGAAGGGTTAAGCAGTCAGAATCCTATTACTTCTAAGTATTCAGGTGGTTAACTTACCCTTTGACTGCCTTGGAATGTACATCAGTTGTGTGTCCCTACTATATTGTGAGATATCCCAGTGAGTTGTGTGCTAGTACCCCATCATTCCTTTTGAGAGGAGGTAATAATTAGTGGGGGAATCATGAGAGGATTAGTAGAGGGAGAAAGTGGATACCCAGCTCTTGGTTTTGATCTAGAGAGTGAGAGGTGTGTGGTTACTAGGGATCACTTGTGAGTTTCAGATAGCAGCAGCCTGCCTTACTGCTGCTGCACTGCTTTTGTTTTGTGGTTCTGGGCTGTGTTTGTATTGCCTGATCTTAGTGGCTGTTTAAGTGGCCTCCATTTTTAGTATGGTAAAGTTCAGAATCTGATTGTTCTGAACCTGCTTCAGTTGGAACAAGTGCCCTTTTATGCTTCAGTTCTGTTATAGCTTTCAGTTGTTACAGACTGACTTGTTGGCCATGCTTTCAGCTTTCAGTTGCTACTAGCGGCTAGCTACTAGCTGCCTCAGAAGATACATCTGAATGCATGTCCCTTGCTTTTGGACTGTGAAAGTGCAATAGCAGCTGTTGGTCCAAGTTCATTTCTGCATTTCTGCACTTCTGCACTTCTGCATTTCTGCATTTTATATTGTTTGCCTAACCAATAGGGGCTGTCATTGGGATCTCCCTTCGCAGAGGGGGACGTCCTCTGCATGTTTTTTTTTTTGGGTAAATTAGCTTGAAATTAAAAGAGGTTAAGCGAATATACAGCCTACAAGGGGCATACCCCAGGTAAGACAAAGCAAAAAGAAAACGACAAAAATATAAAAAGCCAAGTGGCTACATGGGTTGCCCGTGTCCAAGCCCCGTCAAACAAACTATCCCAAGGAATAGAGGGTTCAACGGGAAACCTGGACACGGGCATGGTAATAGCAGAAAATCCACGACACAACCCGTCGGGATAGGGGTAAATTAGAGGCCCTCGAAGTCCTCGCAAGCACAGAAATAAGTAAGTAAGTCAGCTACTGCTACCAGAAGCAACCAGTAATACTAAAAGTAAGTTGAATAGTTAGTTCAATAGCAGTCCAATAGTTAGTTCAATAGTTAGTTCAATAGCAGTTGTGCATGGTTTGTAATATGTGGGCTGCTGTTTCTGGGCAGTCCAATATGTGGGCTGCTGTTTCTGGGCAGTCCAAGTTCAGCTGTTGTGCTAAGTCAGAAGTTGGGTTGGTCTTCAGAAGTCTCAAGTCATTGAAGGCTCCATTGAAACTGTCCAGTTTAGGCATTATTTTGGTGAAGAAATCAGTTGTTGTTGTTGTATGGTGAAGCATTCAGCAACATTGGGGACACTTCATGGACAGCAGGCCATTGGGGACACTTAATGAAAGCTGTTGCTGAGAGTTAGCAGACACAGAAGTAACGTGCAGATTGGATCTGCATTTCCATATTGGACTGCACTGTCAGGTGTGATGCAGGACTGTCAGGTGTCCATATTGTGTACAGAAGTTCTCATGTGCAAATCTGGTCACTTTCAGGAATTTGTAATAGGTGTCATGTTTAGTGTAAGTTTTGCAGTGCTACAGTCTGTTATGATTTTGTGGTATCTCCTTGGCGTTGTTTTCCCTCCCTCTTCTAGATGGATTGAAAACAGCGTGTATCTTCTAACCCATGTAGCCACTTGGCATTTGCAATTTTTTCTTTTGGTTTTCTTTTCTTCCTCCTGGGGTATGCCCCTTGTAGGCTGTATATTCGTTTAATCTCTTTTTAATTTCAAGCTGTTTTACCCAAAAAAAAAAAAAAAAAAAAACTTCTCCCAAGCAATCTTAGCCCCTGATCTTTTAAGGTCAGGGCCAGACCATAAAAAGGCCCTAAGGATAGATTCAACTTCCTTGATGACCTTTTTTGGTAAAATGAACAGGGAGGACCAATACGTTTGCATCGAGAACAAGATGTTCTTGATCAGCTGGACTCTCCCCGCATAAGTAAGGTCCCTATTGGTCCAACTTCTAGTTTTGGCAGTGATACTATCAACCAGCCTTTGGCAGTCCACAGCTTTAAGCTTTGTAGATAACAATGGAACTCCCAGATATCTCACTGGAAGGGACCCCTCCTGAAATCCCAAATCCTGCAAAATAGTCTCCTTAACTCCCACACTAACACCAGAAAAGAATATGCTACTCTTACCTGTGCTAGGGGAGAGACCAGAAAGAGCCTCAAACTCATTCAATGCTTCCTTGATGAGTTTAATCGAAGAAGACTCTCCCTTGCAAAATATCATTAGATCATCAGCAAAACACAGATTTATCAATTGATTAGTTTTACATCTCCAGTGATAATGAAAGCCCGGGAGCTGGGCTTTCTCCTTAAGTAAACTCGTAAGCACTTCCATCACAATAACAAAGAGATACGGGGATAACGGATCCCCCTGTCTCAGCCCCTTCTTCCCTTTAATGTACCCCGTCACTTCCCCATTGATACATAGGGAATAGTTTGCAGTGGTTACACATGCTTGAAGCCACTTAATCATTGTAGGATGGAAGTTCATGGCGGACAGGACATCCCAAATAAATTCCCACCTAACATGGTCATATGCTTTCATTATGTCAACTTTCATGGCACACCTAGGGGACAGGACATCCCATGTTCATTTATTTCAGTATCATGTATAGTGGTTGTAGTGGTTGTATCCTCTACCTATCACATTAATCACATATATTGGTTGTAATCATTTTGCCATTTGTTTTGTATCCCTCTGTTAGATGGATAGGAAACAGATGCTCTATTTACATCTAGTCCTATGTAGCCGATTGGCGTAGGCTTTCCTTTTTTGTTTTCCTTTTCTTTTCTTTTCCTCCTGGGGTATGCCCCTTGTAGGCTGTATATTCGGATGCTCCCGTTCTTGGTGTTACCAACAAACAGTTCTCTTTCAATGGCCTGTTTAGAGGGATCATTAGGGTGAGAACAAAGCTCTCTTTGGATGGCTGCCAGTTGTAGCCTAAGAGAGGCCACCCTAGCTGACAAGTCACTGTACTCATCAGTGTTCAACTTTTTGAGGCCCTCCTGCAATTGCTTAAGTTTCTCGCAGACACAGTACATAGGATTACCAAAGATTACCTTCCTCCAGACCCGCTGTACTGTGTCAATGAATTTTGGGTGTTCAGCCAAGAAATTAAAGAACCTAAAAGGTTTTTTCGAATGGCCAGGCAAGCATTGGGAGCTTAGAAAGCTCCCATCCGGCCACTTACAGGCGGCAGCAGTCAGCTGCGTCTGACCCAGGCCAGCCCAGCCTCGCCGGCCACCCTCTCCAATGGCAGCAACAGCTGTCCTCGGGCAAGGGAGCCCCTCGCACGAAAGGGGCTCTCCTCCACCGCCCCTTCTACATCCCAGATCGGGAATCAACATCTCCAACCCTTCCACTCGGCCAGCCCTTAGCTGGCTTTCGAAGGTCGATTCAACCCACAGCCGACCGTCCAAGCCTGGCCAGTACAGCAGCTCAGCCGCGGCTGAGTTGCCCTCATCTCCATCCACTTCACCCACCGGCCATTCCAGATCTGGAAGTGCGCTGACCATGTCAGGCGGCACTGTTCATCGTCTTCAACGACCAACCCAGCTGGACAGCCGCAGCAGTCCACAGCTACAGCTTGGGCAAGGAACCTCCCTCTCTAAGGCGTCTCTCCTCCTCCGCCCATCTTACATCCGGCAACCCTTGGGTCCGGAACCCCATGGATCAAAGCTCTTCGTTACTGTACTGCCAGGCCTTGCCGGAGATACCTTTGCTGCTTCAATTGTGCTCGTACAGTGGCACAGCGGCAAAGCAAAGTCACCACTGAGGTCTACAAGTTCAGATCTGAACAGCAAAGGTTCATGGAGCTCTGGAACACCAACTGCCGTGGCTCAGTGGCCAGGCCTGGCCAATGCTCTCCTTATAGCCCGGGCGGTCAGGGCCCTCTCCGACCTGATCTGTCCGGCCAGTCAGCCGTCGGCCTTCATCAGCAGCCATCGGCCACCATCTCCAGCCGCAGTGGGGCGGCCAGCCACAGCTAGCCTGGCGAGGCCAGCCTAGCAACCCACCAGCTCCCTACCAGCCAGCCCGGGCATTCTGCCCCGGCACCAGCCAGCAAGCCAGCCTGGGCAGGCCACCCATGAGTGGCTCGGGCGGGGAGGCAGCAGTGCTGCCAGGGACTATTTTGCTTGGGCAGAGGCTAGGCAGCGGCTTCAGCCCGGGCGACTTGAGTCCATCTCCGTTCAGCCGCTGGGGAGGCCATCCGCAGCTAGCCCGGGCAAGCAGCCAGCCCGGGCCAAGCAGGCAGCAGCCACCCGATGGCAGGCCAGCCCGGGCAAGTACACAGGCTGGATGGCCCGGGCGGTGGGTAATTTTATTGATTTATTGATATATTGGTCAAGCAATGCACTGTATATTGCACTGTCATTTTGTTTTTTTTTTTTGGGTAATTTAGCTTGAAATTAAAAAAGGTTAATCGTATGTACAGCCTACAAGGGGCATACCCCAGGAGGAAAAGAAAGGAAAAAAACAAGAATGATAAAAGTACGGTAACCATGCACAACCCGCATGGAGAGTAAAATAAAGTGACATAACCATGAAATGTACTGATATGAAATTGAACTATTCCTGGCACAACCCGTCAGGCTAGGAAATAAAGTAAATGAAGTAGATAGTCATGGTCAACGTGGACCACATGAAAACTAGCGCTGAGGAGAGATCCTCCTCCTCCTAGGCTGGGCTAAGAAAACCAAGACCCGGGACATCCATCACTCCAAAGCAAGCATAATACCCGCTCAACAGAAGTCAACTACTACAGAGGAACTCGGGCTGAGAGAGGCTCGACCAGGGGATGACGGCATCCGACAAGGCTACCCTGCTAAGTACCCTGCACACCACGCCCATTCCACCCTGACAACTACATCCTCGCTCAAATCCCCTAGGCTCGCTAACGACTCAAAGCGGAACAGAAAGAGAGGCCACCAAAAGTAGCCACTCGAACCTCAAGTGGACCAAACTGCTCTTTTCGATCAGTGCAACCACCAAATCTAATAAGAAACAGACTGCAAAGCAACCCCTTTCGATCAGTGAGGATCCACCAATCTAGTCAATGACTGCTCCGGCAACTACCTTGCTCAATCAAACTCCATCCATAATCTAATCATCGGCTCCTACAGCTGCTGCTACTGCGGGCTACCCCTAACTAGGAAAGAGTCTAATCTAATCAATAATAGCCACGCCCACAAGAATACTACACTCGACCACAGAGCAAAAAACGCTGGTTCTAGGGATATAAAAGGCTCGACAACGAGCCCGACCCCCGATTTCAGTCCAACAGATGACCGCCTATCGGGGATCGCCAAACTAACAGTAAACTGGCCCAGGCCAACAGGCTGGCTGCCACCAGTAGGCTGGCCCCTGTTGAAGGCCTGGTCCCAGACTGGCCCACGGTTCACGGTGTCCCACGGTGGCTGGGCCCCACGGTGGCCTGAGATCGGCCTGTAGAAGGCCGGGCCAGTTCTTGCCAGAGCTGGCTGAGAGTCCGGATGGAGGCCACCTGAGGCAGGCCACCTCACGGCGGCTATTGAAGACCAGCGGCGGCCGGCGGAAGACCAGCGGCCGATCTGTTGAAGACCAGCGGCGGTTTGAGGCCGGGCCAGAGATGGAAGTCGATCTGTTGAAGACTAGATGGAAGTCGATCCATGGTTAGTGTAACTGGACCTTAGAAGGCCGGGCCAGAGGTGGCCGGTTTGAGGTGGGCTGTGGCCGCAGCTAAGGCGGCTGCCACTGGAGCTGTTGCCGGACCAGATCTGGTGGTGGATGGCCAGACCCTTGGGTATCCGGTTGATAATGGTACGGGCGGTGGAGGAGAGCCCCTGTCGAGAGAGGGGCTCCCTTGCCCTTGATGTTGCAAACTGGCCGGAGGGAGCTCCCTTGCCCTTGCCCTGTTGGTGTTGGCCGGCCGGAGAAGACGCCTGCCGTAGCTGCTGCTGCCCGATTGCTGGCCGGGGGGGGCTTTCTCTCTCTAGGTTAGAGAGAGAAGCTCCCCAGGTCTGTCATTTTGTTGCTGGACTTATGGGCCAGTTCACTGTTAGTTTTTGCGACCCCCGATAGGCGGTCACCTGTTGGACTGAAATTGGGGGTTTTGGGCTCTTTGATGGCTTTTATATCCCTTGAACCTGTACCTTTTAGCCCGGAGGTTGGGCATAGTAGTAGTGGTCGCGGCTTGTTGTTTAGTTAGACTTTGTTCTAGTTAAGGGGTAGACTCGCAGTAGCAGCAGCTGTGGTTGCCGATGATTAGATTATGAATGGAGTCTGATTGTGCTTAGTAGCTGCCGGCCGGGTCTTCGTCGAGCCCTCTATACCCAGTGAGCCACCGCTTTTAGCTCTGAGGAATTGCGTAGTATTCTTGTGGTCGTGGCAATTATTGATTAGATTGGATTCTCCTAGTTAGGGGTAGCCTCGCAGTAGCAGCAACTGGGGGAGCCGATGATTAGATTATGGATGAGTCTGATTGAGCAAGGTAGTTGCCGGAGCTGTCTTTGACTAGATTGGTGGATTCTCACTGATTGAAAGGGGTAGCTTCGTAGTCTGTTTCTGATTTGTTTTAGTGGTTTGCACTGATCGAATCGAACAGCTTGGTCCGCTTGAGGATTTGGGGGCTACTTTTGGTGGTCTCTCTTCCTGTTCCGCTTATAGTTGTTAGCGAGCCTAGGGGGTTTGGGTGAAGGTGTAGTAGTCTGGATGGAATGGGCGTGGTGTACAAGGTGCTTAGCAGGGTAGCCTTGTCGGATGCCGTCATCTCCGGGTCGAACCTCTCTCGGTCCGAGTCCCTCTGTAGTAGTTGACTTCTTTTGAGTGGGTATTATGCTAGTTTCAGGGTGATGGGCTTCTCGGTTCTTGGTCTACTTATCCCAGCCATGGAGGAGGAGGATCTCTCCTCAGTGCTGGTTATCATGTGGTCATCGTTGACCATGACTATCTACCGTATTTACTTTATTTCCTAGCCTGGCGGGTTGTGCCAGGAAGTAGCTCAATTTCACATTTTACATATTACAGTACGCATAGCATTTTGTTATGTATTTACTCTATCTCACTCTCCATGCGGGTTGTGCATGGTTTACCGCACTTTTTTTCATTCTTATTTGTTTTCCTTTTCTTTTCCTCCTGGGGTATGCCCCTTGTAGGCTGTACATTCGCTTAACCTTTTTTAATTTCAAGCTAAGTTACCAAAAAAAAAAAAAAAAGAGGTCTTTTCCTTGGAGGAGTGGTGGCTGACAAATACACAACAACAGGGGAGTGTTCAGACACTCCTGGGTTGAGAAAATGAGCATTGGACCAACAGAAATCTTTGATCCAACATTCATTGACTAAAACCCTATCAATCTTGGTGCTTATGTGTGCATCTCCTAATTGCTTATTTGACCAAGTGTAGTAACAACCAGAGAATCTAAGGTCTACTAGTTCAGTTGATTGGAGGCAAGAATTGAACTCCTCCATCCATGATGTCCAGGACCTATCCCCTCCTACTTTTTCAGTAGGGGATTTAATGGCATTGAAATCACCTAATACCACCCAAGGGGTGGCAATACAGAGGTGCTGTAAGTCAGCCCAAAGCTGTTGTCTCTCCAGGTAACAGTTAGCACCATAGACAAACGTGGCAACAAAAGAGAACTGTCCATCACAAGTGAGTACCTTACAATGGACATACTGACTAGACTGACACAGAACTTGCACATGGAAAACCAAAGGATTCCAACAGATCAAAGTCTACCCATTGTAGAGCTGGGGTGATTGCTAACAAAATTCCAAAGAGGGAGCAAAGAATTGACAATGCTAGAGACTTTGGGTTCTCTGACTTTTTTTTTTGGGTAATTTAGCTTGAAATTAAAAAAAGGTTAAGCGAATGTACAGCCTACAAGGGGCATACCCCAGGAGGAAAAGAAAAGGAAAACAAATAAGAATGAAAAAAGTGCGGTAAACCATGCACAACCCGCATGGAGAGTGAGATAGAGTAAATACATAACAAAATGCTATGCGTACTGTAATACGTGAAATGTGAAATTGAACTACTACCTGGCACAACCCGCCAGGCTAGGTAATAAAGTAAATACGGTAGATAGTCATGGTCAACGGTGACCATATGATAACCAGCGCTGAGGAGAGATCCTCCTCCTCCAAGGCTGGGATAAGAAGACCAAGAACCGAGAAGCCCATCACCCCGAAGCTAGCATAATACCCACTCAAAAGAAGTCAACTACTACAGAGGGACTCGGACCGAGAGAGGTTCGAACTGGAGATGACGGCATCCGACAAGGCTACCCTGCTAAGCACCCTGCACACCACGCCCATTCCAACCAGACTACTACAACCTCACCCAAACCCCCTAGGCTCGCTAACGACTATAAGCGGAACAGGAAGAGGGACCACCAAAAGTAGCCCCCAAACCACAAGTGGACCAAGCTGTTCATTTCGATCGGTGGGAACCACTAATCTAATCAGAAACAGACTACGAAGCTACCCCTTTCAATCAGTGAGAATCCACCAATCTAGTCAAAGACAGCTCCGGCAACTACCTTGCTCAATCAAACTCATCCATAATCTAATCATCGGCACGCACAGCTGCTGCTACTGCGAGACTGCCCCTTAACTAGGAGAATCCAATCTAATCAATAATAGCCACGACCACAAGAATACTACGCAAATCCTCAGAGCTAAAAGCGCTGGCTCAATGGATATAGAGGGCTCGACAAATAGCCCGGCCCCCGATTTCAGTCCAACAGATGACCGCCTATCGGGGGTTGCAAAACTAACAGTGAACTAGCCCATAAGTCCAGCAACAATTTGACCGTAATCACCGTAAACTGACCCTATTATCCAGTAACAATTGATCACAGATAAGCAATGCAAAGCTCATAAAGGATACAGTGACTGCCCATCGGGCAGGCTGCTGCCTGCTGCGTGGCCAGGTAGACTGACCTGGCTAAGTTGCTGGGCTGCTGGGCTGGAAGCTCCTGGCCCGCAAGGGCTGCCCGAGCCACCGCCGATAGTGCGAAGCCCGAGCCCGGCCCTAGAGATAAATTATTCTTAAAAACCCAATTTTTTGCCTCCCTCTGTTTGAGAGGATCATTAAGACCTCTCAAGTTCCAAAAACCAAAATTTTTAGGCTGTATATTCGGTTAGTCTCTTTTTCAATTTGAAGCTGCTTTACCCAAAAAAAAAATGCCATATGTACTGAGATAAATGAAATAGAACTACTACCCGGCACAACCCGCCAGGCTAGGAAATAAAGTAAATAGTCACGGCCAGAGATGACCACATGATAACCAACACTGAGGAGAACAGCTAGTGAGTAATATGGCTTCAAAGCAAGCCGAACAGCTACTACAGAGGAACAAGGCATCAAGAGGCTCGAACCAGAGTTGACGGCATCCGACAGGGCTACCCTGCCAAGTACCCTGCTCACCTCGCCCAATCCTTCCGGCCTACTACTCCCTCATCCAAGCCTAAGGCTCGCCAAAACCACCTGCTAAAACCCACTACCCAATAACCTCCTCAACCATAGCTGGGCTAAGAGAACCGAGAACCTAATACCTCTAACAAGCCCAAAGCAAGCATAATACACACTCATCAGAGGTCAACTACTACAGAGGGACAGGAACCGAGAAGAGGCTCGAATTGGAGATGACGGCATCCGACAAGGCTACCCTGCTCAGTACCCTGCACACCACGCCCATTCCATCCAGACTACTACTCCCTCTACCCAAACCCCTAGGCTCGCTAACAACTAAATGGGGAACAGAAGGAGTATCCACAAAAAGTGGGCACCCTAACCGCCGGTGAACCAGGCTGCTCCTTTCGATCAGTGCAAGCCACTAATCTAATCAATAACAGCCTGCAAAGCTACCCCTTTCGATCAGTGAACGACCACCAATCTAATCAATGACAGCCCCGGCAGCTACCTCGCTCAATCAGAATCCACCACCAATCTAATCAGTGGCAGCTGCAGCTACTGCAAAGCTACCCCTTTCAATCAGAACAGACTCTAACCTAATCAACGATAGCCACGGCCACAACTACTACGCACAACCACCGGGCTAAAAAAGTACAAGATCTAGGGATATAAGAAGGCTCAACAAAGAGCCCAAACCCCCGATTTCAGTCCAACAGGCGACCGCCTATCGGGGATCGCAAATACTAACAGTAAACTGGCCCATAGGTCCAGCAACAATTTGACTGTAACTAAACAATAGCAAAGCGCATATTGAATATCGATGAAAGAAATGGATACTATGATTTGTAGTCTAGCCGGGGATACCGAGCTGGCTGCTTGTTTGGCCTGGCCTGCCAGGCTCGGCTGCCAAAACACAGTTGAAGGCCGTCGGCTGTTGAGCCACGGCGGTTGCTTTCCACCTTCAGCCGCAGTCGCCGGAATCCTAGACTGGGCAGTGATTGATACCCAAGAGTCCCACAGTGCTGGTCCGGCGAGTAGGCCCCCACCGAAGAACCATCTTGAAGCAATCCGGTCGCCGAACCACAGTGCGGGTCCGGCGAGTCCCACAGTGTTGGACCTACGCTCACGCCGTCCTCCGGTCGACGGACCTTGACCCAAAACTCCCGTCATCGGACCCTGAGCCAGAATAGGATGAAGTCGACTGGAGAACCTATCTTTGAACCAGATCCGGGAAGGGTTGGATCTGTATGTGCCGAAGCCTGAGATGAGTTCGGAGAACCCATATACTTCAAGGAACGAGTAATACCCAAACCCCATTTCAAGGTTCCGGCAAGTGGTGAAGCCTGAGATGAGTTCGGTGAGTGGAACTTGGTTGTCGATGTTGAAGACAACCCCTCTATCCCGTTGTCGAGTCGGTCACGGGGAGGGCTGAATCGACAACCCCAGTTGTTGATAGCTAGATCCACGGCTGGAATCTGATTTGTATCGAAGGCCAACTGTTGGTATCCCCTTTGGCCGGACCAGAGGTGGTCGGCTGTGGGTTGGCCGGACCTGAGAGGCGCTGGATTTGGTGCCGATCCATGGCCGGATAAATGGCCGGACCAGTGGTGGCCGGCTTTAGTGGTGGGCGGTGGAGGAGAGCCTCTCTCGAGAGAGAGGCTCCCTTTCCGTATGAATGTTTAGGTAAGCTATTGTACCGTTTTGGTGTTTTTTTGGATCCGTATGGATGTTTTGGTAAGGTATTGCACCGTTTCGGTGTGTTTTGGAACCGTTTGGATTTTTTTTTTGGTTAAACCAGCTTGAAAATAAAAAGGAGACTAACCGAATATACAGCCTACAAGGGGCATTCCCCAGGAGGAAAAGAAAAGAAAAAAGAAAGAAAATTGGCACGCCAAATGGCTACATGGATGAAATGAAAAGCGCTGTTTCCAATCCATCTAGAAGAGGGAAGGAAAACAGCGCCAAAAGGACCTAAACATTCAAGTGCAGCAAACACTACCATAGTGATTGATGATAACAGGTCGAGAACGACTGGAAGGACTTGACACCTGGAACTTGACTGCATAGGGGGCCAAGGGCGTGGAGAAGCTGGTTCTCCAAATCTCCATGGCCGACGGTACTGTTTCAATGGCCGACGGTCTGGGGCTCAAAGCCCTAGACTCCAATGAACTCCGGCGAAGGCGTCAATTCTTAGATCCACACCAAAAATCCCAAATAGAGACGCTGCATCTAGGAAACCCCAATAATCCAATCCTATTCGAGCTTGACAGTCCGCACATGCTCACCTCAGACGAATCCGTTTCACTATTCAACAATGGAGGTACAGTTCCCATACCTTTGTCAATTTCAACATCAACTGGGTCTGGGGCACCTAGCCCTAACTCGTCAAAAATCCCCGAAATCCCTAATCCTTCTCAAGAGCATCAGCAACAAGATTCTGAGGAGTGTTTAGGGGTTCTCAGTCCCAAACACAACCAGTCAAACTCAGCCCGTAAGCTGCACCAAGATTCTGAAGCAAGAATGCTTGAAATTGTTGGTCATCTCGAGGATGAGCTCAACAACTCAGAAGACCCCTTCATGCTTGATGTTGTTACGGCCAAGCTACAAGATATTCAGCAGGCATGGCAAAGAGCAGCCAAAAAGGAAGCTACTCAAAGAGCACAGGTGGTTCACCTCCATGGTAACACCTATCAGTTTCAACGTTCTACAGCAGAGGTACGAAATCCCAACCCTACTCCCAAAATTGTACTTAACCCTAGTGGAAATACTCACGTAGAAGGAGATCCGAATCTGGGTTACTCACTTCAGGATACCAGACCTAGAAATGCACCTCCCCACCTCACCTCTAAGCACGAGGCTGGTTCCTCAAGTCATGAAACGGGGTTCGAACCACAGGCCCAGTCCAAAACAAACCTCCACACAAAACCCCCTCAAACTCAGCAGTCTTTCCCTAAACCCAACTCAGGTAAAAATAAGCCTAAACCCAAAAACTGGGCATCACTCCTTCAATCCCAAAGCCCATCTTTGGATATGAAGCTAGAATATTTCCCTGACCTTCAGAAAGGGAAAGAAGCCACAGTTGAAATTGATGTGGAATTAACTGATGCGGGGAATTGGAATAGGTATCTGGTAGGTCATTTCCTTGATGGGAATATGGCCTACCCCCTCCTTGTTTCAACTGCTAGGTATCAATGGAAAGAACTCTTCGTGGCTGTCAAAACAGATGTTTCTGGGTTCTATCTATTTGAATTTAAGGATGAACAAGCCAAGCTACAAGTCTTGGAGGGAGGTCCCTATTTCTTCTCCCAAAAGTATTTAGTTCTTAGAGATTGGCACCGTATGATGAAACCCCTCAAGGACCAACCTACCAAAATCCCTGCATGGGTAAAATTTCATGACCTACCTCTTGAACTGTGGAACAAAGAATGTCTTAGTAGGGTGGCAAGCACAGTAGGTAGACCCATCCATGTGGATCAAGCAACTGCTAGATCCTCCAAGCAACCAGGGTTATTGCATACAAAATCCACCAAAGCAAGAGTTTTTTTTTTGTGGGTAATTTAGCTTGAAATTAAAAGAGGTTAACCGAATGTATAGCCTACAAGGGGCATACCCCAGGAGGAAAGAAAAAAGAAAAAGAAAGAAGAGTGAAAAAAGTGCGATAACCCATGCACAACCCGCATGGAGAGTAGGATAAAGTAAGGAATGCAACAAGCGTGCAATGCGAATTGATATCATACCCCATTGCACTATCCATCAATAAGGAAGGATAGCACAACGGGGTATGATATGAATGAAGCGAAATGAAATAACAAGAAACTAACTATATCCTGGCACATCCCGCCAGACTAGGAAATAAGATAAATAGCTAATGTCGAAGATTCCAATGCATAATAAGCTGACCAAGATTCCAATGCTCCAACCTAGCACAGAAGTATCAAGTATAGCACCCACTTCTAAGGAACAGTTCTTGCAGAGGACCGGGCTCCGAGAGAGGGTCGAACCAGAGATGACGACATCCGACAAGGCTACCTCCCCAAGTACCTTGCACACCACGCCCATTCCAACCGATCTAAAACTCTCTCGACCTAGTACACAAGGCTCACTATAACCTAAAAGTGGGACAGTACAAGGGCCTCGAATCCAGCCGCCATTAACAGTGCATTACCACCGAATCATCTGGCAAGACACAAACTGAGGCACACAAAACTGCAGGAGGAATCAGACCATCCCTTTCAATCAGTGAATCACCACTAATCTAGTAAGAACAGGCTCGATCACATCCCTACTACACCATAACATACGGCCCAGAGGAGCAAAGAAACAAGGAATGTGAACAAGCCCAGCACAATGCTAAGACCTTTGCCCCAGAATTGGGCAAATACAACTTGGGCGTACCACTAACAGACACTGGCCCGAACGTCCAGCAACAACATTTTTTGCAATATGAATCTACAGATTGTAATAATTATGCACCAATTTAGACTGCCCAAAATAGATCCCTACTATAGATGATACCTTCAATGTATTGCAGATCTCCATGAAGGTTTGGCTCTATTGTCGAGTCACTGATCGAGCAGAAAATCACCAATCCATTAGGCTCCGAACCTGGGATTGATGACTGCCCAACTAGCGTGTCCGGCGACCCACTGCCGGTACTTCCCCCTTTTTTCATTTTCCAACCCATTCGGCTGGATGTGGCACTGTCTATCTACCAAAATTTCTGGATAAACTCCCTGCCATACCAACAATCTGTAACCGACGAGAGCTTTGATTGAACAACCAGAATAATCGGTGGGCGGCGAAATCAAAAGAACTGGTTTCTGGTGCCAAGCGAGATAACCCAGCCGAGAACCCACTTCAGGCGAGATCCCCTTCTCTCGCTTTGATAATAGCCTGCGGCTATGTTGCTATCATCTCCGGCAAACTCAGCCAACACAGTAAAACGGATGAAGACTGAAGATGGGTCAAGCCGAGATAGTAAAAGCTTGCCCATTCATTACTACTGCCGATTAGAAATTGGAATTACCTCTGCCTCGGAATAACCGAAGAGAGCTTAATTACTTCATAATCGGTGAAATGTGGGATAGATATGAAGATGTGGGTTTAGGCAACCCAGATCCCCTTTCCTTGTTGAAACTCTAGCCTGTAAGAAATCAGACCACGGGTGGCTGAAGAAATCAACAGGTATAGGGTGAATCAATAAGTCCCACTTCAATAATCAGTGGGTTGTGATAGTTGGTCCGGACCAAAGATGGCCGGATATGGATTTGGGCGGTAGAGGAGAGCTTCTCTAGAGAGAGAAGTTCCCTTGCCCTTCCAAAGCAAGAGTTTGTATTGAGATAAGTGCAGACCATGAGCTACCTGATGAAGTAGCAGTAACAGTTCAGGGGGAGACAGTTGTGGTGCCCATAGAATATCAAGTTCTCCCTCCTATGTGTTCACAATGCCATGTTTTTGGTCATGCTACATCCAAATGTAGC
Organism: Rhododendron griersonianum; assembly: GCA_018127125.1. Classification (NCBI taxonomy): domain Eukaryota; kingdom Viridiplantae; phylum Streptophyta; class Magnoliopsida; order Ericales; family Ericaceae; genus Rhododendron; species Rhododendron griersonianum. The sequence continues at coordinate 36,071,427 of CM030788.1, read as the reverse complement.
AAGCAAGCTGTTGTACCCCCCCCCAGTCAATTGGAATGGCAGGTTGTGAAACGTGGGAAACAGAAAGCAGTAGAACAATCCTCCCTAGTCAAGAATGTTCACCCCCACCAAAGCCCTCTACCTCATGTCCTGTCAGAAGCCTCACCCCTTGTCCAATCCAAGTTAAGGGAGCATACTGAAGATACTGAAGATTCTGATGACACTGATGTAGAACTTCTGGAAGTACTAGAGAGTGTGGTAAGCTCAGTAATGTCCAATGAGGCAGCTAACAAGGATTCAATAGTTGCAAGGCCTGGTACTAGCACCAGATCTGATGATCAGCAACCAGTTGGTGATGAGAAACAGGGGAAACCACCTGATGTCAACCATGCTATCCCTGATGTCAAGCTGCTGTTGGGAGGTTCCAAGAAAGCTAGTCACAATGGCAGAAATAGGAGTCAATCCAAAGGCTCTCCTCACATAAGAAAAGGAAGTAACTTTCCCTCCTCTTTTTGTCCACAATTATATAAATAATGCTCATCTTGTGCATCACTCTTAATCTTAATAGTTGCAGCTCATTGTGGTTATATTTACTCTTTTGTATTAATGATTAGCACACCATTGCATTTTGGAATTTGGAATGTTAGAGGTCTAAATGACCCTCTAAAGCAACAAGAGGTTAAGAAATGGGTACAGAACAATAAGTTGTCCCTTGTGGGGATAATTGAACACAAAGTTAAAGAACCAAAGGTCTCTAGAATTGTTTTTTTTTTTTTGGTAAATTAGCTTGAAATTAAAAGAGGTTAAGCGAATATACAGCCTACAAGGGGCATACCCCAGGTAAGACAAAGCAAAAAGAAAACGACAAAAATATAAAAAGCCAAGTGGCTACATGGGTTGCCCGTGTCCAAGCCCCGTCAAACAAACTATCCCAAGGAATAGAGGGTTCAACGGGAAACCTGGACACGGGCATGGTAATAGCAGAAAATCCACGACACAACCCGTCGGGATAGGGGTAAATTAGAGGCCCTCGAAGTCCTCGCAAGCACAGAAATAAGTAAGTAAGTCAGCTACTGCTACCAGAAGCAACCAGTAATACTAAAAGTAAACAGTAGTAGACTGTATGATAGATAAATGCCCGAGCCACACTGCCCGGGATGGCAAAAATTTGTTGGCCAAGCCTGTGGTTGGCTGGCCTTGGCCTTGTCGCCTGCTGCTGCTGCCCGCTGCGAGGCCCGGGCTGGCTGATGATTGCCCGGGCTGGAAGGCCAACTGACCCCCGCGGCGGCTGACTGGATGAAGGCCGGGCCAAAAAACCACGGCTGTTGAAGTGGCCAGAGAGGGCCTTGACTGCCCGGGCTGGCGGCCCAGGATGATGAGGATGCTGATGCTGACTGGGGCCGAAGGCCCAAGCTGCTGGCTGGACTGGCCTTACCAGCCTGCCAGGCTGCTGTCTGTCTGGATTGCCCGGGCTGGCCTTGCCTGGATGGCCTGGCCTACCGGCTGGCCTGCGTGGCCTTGAAAGCACCGCTGCCCGGGCTGCTTAGACGCCATCTATGGCATTTCATTGGACCAGATCGAGCCGACTGGTACCCATTGCAGAGACCGGGCTGTAGAGCCCGGGGCCCGTCCAGTGATGGCCAGCTATGGCTGGCCGGAACTGTTCATCTTCTTCCTTGTGCATCTGGTACTTTTGAGTTTGAGACCAACTCCATATAGATGACCCAACCGATCCAGAACCGACATGGTATTACTCCACCCGCCGTGACATCTTGACACATAACGGGAGGAAACTGATTTGTGGAGAGGTCAGAGCTCAGAGAAAGGACCCAAGCTCTTGAAGCACCTGCGCGAAGAACGAGTGTACAGGGGGTGCAGGGCTGTGCATCGATGAGGTTAGGGCCGGAGCCCGATTTGTACAGGAGGAGCAGTCCTGCGACCAACAGATCTGGGTTGGGTCGCTCCGTGGCCGGAAGCTGCCCACTAGTGATGGCCAGACCGTAGTAGGCCTGCCGCTGCTGTCGCCGGAGCTGGACACCACGGCGGATGTTGAGCCTCACGGCGAGGTCGTGGTTGGAGGCCGGACCAGATCTAGAACGAACCAGATCTAGACCGTACCTGTTGTAGTTTGCCCGAGTGTGAAGCCCCGGTCCAGCGTTGGTCGGACTGTACCAGGTGATGGCTGTCGACTGCCGGATGTGGAGGGCGATGGAGGAAGTGTTGACCACGGCCGGAGCTGTTGCACCGGAGCTGGAGCTGGTCGATTGAGGCCAGATCTTATCAATGGATGGCTGGACCAGTGGGTAGCCAGTTGGGGAACGGGCGATGGAGGAGAGCCCCTGTCGAGAGGGGGCTCCCTTGCCCTGCCGGATGTTGCTGCTGCTGCTGCCAGCCGGAGGTGGCAGCCGGTTGCCGGAGGGAGCTTTCTCTCTCTATCCTAGAGAGAGAAGCTCCCACCTTTAATTTCTCTAGAATTGTTAGTCTTATCTTACCTAATTGGAGTTTTATTAGTAACTATGCCCATTCCCCCTCGGGCAGAATTTTGGTATGCTGGAACCCCTCCTACTTTAATGTCCAACTTGCTTCCCAATCAAACCAATTCATACATTGCAATGTACAATCTTGTGAGGGCAATTACTCATTTGCAGCTACATTTGTATATAGGGATAATTGCCATATTGAAAGGCAGACACTTTGGCGTGACCTGCAAACAACTGCTCTTGCATCCCCTTGGGTAGTTCTTGGTGACTTCAATGCCATCAGATCACCATCTGAGAAAGTGGGAGGGGATAAACACTGGCTTCCTTGGATGGATGATATTAATATTTGCCTCCAATCTGTAGAGCTAGTTGACCTTAAATACTCTGGAAATCAATTTACTTGGTCTAATAAACAAGTTGGTGTATCCCACATTAGCACCAAATTGGACAGGGTCCTAGTCAATGAGAATTGGATCAAAACTCTATGTTGGTCTAGTGCTCATTTCCTAAATCCTGGAGCATCAGACCATTCCCCTGCAGTCGTGGCATTGGCCCCCATCACCCCTCCTAAATCTAGACCTTTTAGATTCTTTAATTTTCTGGCAGACCATCCTAACTTTATGAACATTGTTCAGAGTGTCTGGAGGAGGGTGATCATAGGTAATCCCATGTATTGTGTCTGTGAAAAGTTGAAGATCCTACAAAAGGATCTAAAACAGTTGAATACTAAAGAATTCAGTGATCTATCATCCAGAGTTGCCTCTACCAGACAACAGCTGGATGATATTCAAAATGCCCTGGCCTCAGATCCTAGTGACACAGCAAATCAAGTTGCTGAAAAGGTATTATGCAAACAGTACCTTATCCTTGCTAGAGCTGAGGAGAGCTTTGCCAGACAAAAATCAAGAGTTCAATGGTTGAAACTGGGAGACCAATGTACCTCCTTTTTCTTCAAATCAATTAGTAATTCCAGGAATAGAACTAGGATTACTAGCTTGGTCTTGGAAGATGGTAATACCACACAGGATATTGAGCTGATCAAAGGATCTTTTATCCATTACTACACCAAGTTGCTTGGTTCCCCTCACCAAAGCAACTATGCTGGATCATCTAGGGTCCAGCAGCTCATCACTAGGAAACTGTCAGAGTCTCAGACGCTGGATATGGTAGTGGGAGTCACTGACAAAGAAGTTAAGGACATTTTCTGGTCCCTTAACCCTCAGAAAGCCCCCGGACCTGATGGATATAATGCTACCTTCTTTCGTAAGGCTTGGCCTGTGATTGGTCATGAAGTCACCTCTGCTGTCAAGTCTTTCTTTAGATCTGGCCAACTGTTAAAGAAAGCCAATGCAACACTGGTTGCTCTTGTGCCTAAGGTTCCCAATCCTTCAAAGGTTGGGGATTATAGGCCAATATCATGTTGCAACATCATTTACAAGTGTATTGCCAAGATTCTAGCCAATAGAATTAAGTCAGCCCTCCCTCACTTGATTGATCCAGCACAGTCTGGGTTTGTTCAGGGCAGAAGGATTGCGGATAACATCTTCCTCACACAGGAGTTGATGAGGGGATACCACAAACACTCCCCCTCTCCTAGGTGTGCCATGAAAGTAGATATAATGAAGGCCTATGACAATGTTAGGTGGGACTTCCTCTGGGATGTCCTTGCCTCAATGAACTTCCACCCTTAGATGATCAGGTGGTTAAAGGCTTGTGTAACCACAGCCAATTACTCCCTAAGCTTCAATGGTGAAGCCATTGGGTACATCCCTGGTCAAAGGGGATTGAGGCAAGGAGACCCCCTTTCCTCATACTTATTTGTTATTGCCATGGAAGTCCTCACATGCATTCTCAAGGAGAAAACCCTACTGCCTGATTTTAATTTCCATTGGAAATGTGGGTCAACCAAATTGGTTAACCTATGTTTTGCAGATGACCTTATGATATTTTGCAAGGGTGAGTTAAGTTCTATAAACCATATTCAGTCATCATTGGAAGAGTTTGAATCCTTATCTGGCCTCTCCCCTAGTCCAAACAAAAGCAATATTTTCTTCTCAGGTGTTAGCTCCTCCACCAGAGCATCAATATTGCATGTTCTTGGTTTTCAGGAGGGTACCCTTCCTGTTAGATATCTAGGTGTTCCCCTACTGTCCACCAAACTGAAGCATACTGACTGCAAATGTTTGGTGGATAAAATCATTGCAAGAACAAAGTCCTGGACCAACAGATACCTCTCCTATGCTGGGAGACTTCAGTTGATTAAGTCCATTCTGTTCTCCATGCAGACCTATTGGTCTTCTCTCTTTATCCTTCCTAAAAGAGTCATTAAGGAAGTGGAAGCCATATTGAGAGCTTTCTTCTGGACTAGACCTGATCTCAAAACCTCTGGAGCTAAAGTCTCCTGGGAACATCTCTGCTCCCCTGTCCAAGAAGGTGGTCTTGGATTCAAGTCTTTGGAGACTTGGAACAAATCTGCAGTGGCAAAGCACATTTGGTTCCTTGTGTCCGGCGGGGAACAATCCATGTGGTGTCAATGGGTCAAGTCCTACTTACTCAGAGGTAGGAACTTTTGGTGTGTTAAGGTCCCAAGTGAACCTTCCTGGGTGTGGAGGAAAATCCTATCCTTGAGACCCCTTGTTCAGCCACACATTCTGTACAAGTTGGGGGATGGAATGTCTACTTCTTTGTGGTATGACAACTGGCATCCCCTAGGACCACTACTCCCAAGATTTGGTCCTAGAATTATCTATGATTCTGGAATAGTTAGGGATGCCTCTGTTCAACATATAATACATAACAACCAGTGGGCCTTCCCTGTCACCCAAACCCTTGAACTTAATGAAATAAGAACTGGTTTGCATACAATTACTGTCAATAGTGCTACCAAGGATACATGGATGTGGGCACTAACTAAGTCAGGGCAGTTCTCTATCTCATCCCTATGGGACAACCTTAGAACCCACTTTCCCATTGTTACATGGCATAAGGTTGTATGGTTTCCAGGCCATATACCGAGGTGTAGTCTAATTACTTGGATGGCCCTTCTTCAAAGATTAAACACTGAGGATAGGCTTGTCCTGTTTGGGCTCAAATCCACCTCCCAATGTATATTGTGCCCTGACATGGAAAGCCATGCCCACCTATTTTTTGAGTGCCCTATGGCTACCCAAGTCAGGAGTATCCTGTCTCCCAAAGTCCCCCACATGCAAGGACATCAGAACTGGCAGACTTGGGTGGATTGCCTCTCTATTTTGAGAGGTAAGTCTTTGGCCAACACTATTGCAAAGCTGGCTTTCACTGTATATGTTCATCATATTTGGATGGAAAGGAACCACAGAAAGTTCCAAAACTCCTCCTGCTCCCCCATTGTAGTTGCTCATAAAATCTCCAATGATATAAGGTCTAGGCTTTTGTCTTTGGCTAACCTACCTAGTGGTCCCCTTTCTAGACAACTAAAAATCCAATGGAACATTGTTTAGTGGTGTACTTCAAGCACTAACATAATGAGTCTTCCCTTGGTTTTATGAATTTAACATACTATCACATTTGCAGGTCATTGGTCAAGGGGGATACAGCTTCATGCTGCTCCTCCTTGATCTTAATGAGATTGATGAGCACAGAAACAGAAGCAGAAGCAGGGGAGAGCAGGTGCCACAGCCACAGATTAACATGCTTCAACAAGAAGAAGGCTGGATCCACATTCAAAAGGGCTGTAGTCAGCAAGGGCTATACCTCAGCTCAGGTTCTATTTACTTCTATTATTCTGGTAGTTACCTTAATCTTTGTGGTGCACTGCTCCATCTACTTCTATTATTCAGGTAGTTGCTAGTGGACTGATTTCTGATTTCTGATTCTGCTAGTTCACTGCTCCATTTGACTGATTGCCTAACCATTAGGGGCTGTCGTGGGATCTCCCTTCGCAGAGGGGGACGTCCTCTGCATTGCATCACATTTTACATTGCATTATGTGTAGCTGCATTTCTGCTGCTATCCTGAACTGTTCTGTTGTGCATAAGATTCAGAAGTTGATGACTGTTGATAGACAGATTCAGTCATCAGTCCACACATGCATAAGTTGATTCAGAAGTTGATTCAGAAGTTACTTATGCACAACAGTCCACACATGCCTTTCAAGGCAGTCTCACTGTTATGAACACACCAATCAAACTATTATCTGCACTTTGTCTGTAACGTAGCTTGATCACTGGTTTATCTTTTCTAATTTTAGCCTAACCAATTGGGGCTGTCATTGGGATCTCCCTTCGCAGAGGGGGACGTCCTCTGCATGCTGAGTTCTGAACCTGTTTTGATCAAGTTCTGAACCTGTTTTGGACATTGTATTTGGATACTCTGCATATTGATGCTATGCTCAAATGAAGTCTTGTATTTGGTCAAGTTTTCTTGTAATTAGTCCAGTCATTTTGATTGGTATAAGGTTTATAAGCTTTGTAATGTCCTGCATTGGCGTTGTTTTCCTTCCCTCTTCCAGATGGATTGGAAACACTGCATGTTAGTTATCTCATGTAGCCACTTGGCTTAGGTAATTTTTTTACTTTCACTTTTTCTTTTCTTTTCCTCATGGGGTATGCCCCTTGTAGGCTGTATATTTTTTTTGGGTAATGCCCTAGGGCGTTTAGCTTGAAAATAAAAGGGGTTAACCGAATATACAGCCTACAAGGGGCATACCCCAGGTAAGACAAAACAAAAGGAAATGAAAATTATAAAGGCGCCAAGTGGCTACATGGGTTGCCCGTGTCCTTGCCCCCACCGAACAAACTATCCCAAGGAATAGAAAGTTCAACGGGGAATCTGGACACGGCGTACAATCAGAGGCCCTCGAAGTCCTCGCAATACATACATTGGTTGTGTGCAGTAGCAGAAAACTATCAAGACCATGGTCTGACATACTACATCAGAATAAACAACAGCTACTACACTTAGCATTCAATACAGTAGCAGAAAATAGAGCAATAAGCTATAAACTGCATGACTACCCGAGCAAAAAAATGCCCAAGCTGCTGGGCTGGCCTAGCGGGGCTGCTAGGCTGTAGGACCGGCTCCTTGGCCGGGCTGATGAGGCTCGTAGGGCCAAAAATCCCTGCTGACTGCCGTGGTGGTTGCTGTTTGCCCGGGCTGGCTGTTTTGCCCGGGCTGAAAAAAGCCACGGCTGTGATGGAGGCCACGGCGGCTGGAGGCCACGGCGGTGATGGAGGCCACGGTGGCTGGAGGCCACGGCGGTTGTTCGTGGTGGGAAGAGGAACCCACAGTGGAGTGACCACTGCCGGCATGGCCTGGCCCAAACTGGCCCACGGCTGTCGAGGCCCACAAGGACCGGCAGCTGGTGGCTGTGGTTCAGACCGCTAGCTAACAGCAACCGGACTGAACAGCAACCCAAGGTAGCCGTCGCCGGACTGAACAGCAACCCAAGGTCGCCGTCGCCGTTGCTGTAGATGGATCTGAGCGTGAACGAAGAAGCAGATCTGCTCTGGGTCTTCTATGTGGTAGTTGAGCTCCTCGGTTGAGCTCGACGGCGATGTGGAACTCGCCGGTTCACGGACTGAACAGCAACCGAAGGTCGCCGGAACAGATCCCAAATGGTACCCGCCGGTTCACGGCGGGGATATGGTTGGAGGCGAAGCCCACGGCTGTGGAGCTCCGGCCCATAGTGAAGTTTGACCTATCCAGACGAAGGCCAGGCAGGTGGTGAGACCGCACCAGATCTGTCCGGAGCGGAGGGTGGTGGAGGATAGCGGTGGTCGCCGGTTGTTGAGGGCGGTGGAGGAGAGCCTCTCTAAGAAGAGAGTATCCCTTGCCCGGAGGAGGTCTCCCTTCGCCTTGTTTGGCGGTGGCTGCTGCCACTGCCGTGGAAGTGCCGGCTGATTTGGGTCAGAGGGAGCTTTCTCTCTCTAGGCTAGAGAGAGAAGCTCCCCCGTTGTTCTCCTGTAGGCTGTATATTCGTTTAGCCTCTTTTAATTTCAAGCTGTTTTACCCAAAAAAAAGAGGGGGACGTCCTCTGCATTGTATATTGTATATGTTTTTGTTATGGTGAACCTTAGTTCAATTCTAAGGGAGCTTCAGAAGTTTTTGGAGTTCTGGGCTGTTCACAGCAGCAGGCTGAATGCTGCTGCTGAGTTGTGACTGTTTTGTATTGTGACTGTTTTGCTAGTCCTGATTGTTAACTAGATGGAGATACATTTGTTAGAAGGCTTATCCCTAGCTGTGATATGATCAAGCATTCTGGACCCTGCACCTGATTTCTGCACTTGAGCACAAAGCTGGTTGTGGGGTTCAATGATCATCATCACCTGTTGACTGAGGTTCAATTCTAGAATTCTGGCCCTAGTTGGATCAAGCACCTGAATTCTGCACCTGTTCAAGCACACAAAGACAATCCAGCAGGGCTGTGATATGGACTGCTGCTGCTGCTGATGGTTGTGTCCGCAATGGCAGGCTGCTGCTAGCTGCATCAGTTCTGCATTGGTGTATCCTCTACCAGTTGATCATGGGATCAGTTATTGAGTGGATTCAAGTTTAAATTCAAGTTTAGTTTTCAGTATGTTCAGTTATTTCAGTATCATGTATAGTGGTTGTAGTGGTTGTATCCTCTACCTATCACATTTTGCCATTTGTTTTGTATCCCTCTGTTAGATGGATAGGAAACAGATGCTTTATACCTCTAGTCCTATGTAGCCATTTGGCGTAGGCTTTCTTTTTGTTTTCCTTTTCTTTTCTTTTCCTCCTGGGGTATACCCCTTGTAGGCTGTATATTCGGTTAGTCCCTTTTTTATTTCAAGCTGATTTACCCAAAAAAAAAAAAAACACAAATGAGGCAAAACTGCAGAAAGAACTGGATTGGCATCATTGGATTGGCACTCAGCAATTTGCTCCAAACAGCAGTAGTAACATCAGTTTGCTCCAAGCAGCAGTAGTAACATTAATTGGATCTAAGCATCTCATGCTTAGCAGCAACACAGCAACCAATTGGCAGTACTGCAGCAGTAGAGGAGCAGCAAAACCAGGAAGCAGCCACAAAACAAAAGCTAGGGACATGCCCCCTAGCTAAAGCAATATACATTCCAAGGACAACCCCCCAAGGATAGGTATAATCACTTGAAGCTCAAAAATTGGACTCATACAAAATCCAAGGAATATTGCTGCTATTACTGCTATTCTACCAGAAGTTGTAGCAGGTTCAGAAGTTGATAGACAAGTTCAGAAGTTGTAGATGACTGTTGCTCCATGTTGGCAGCAGCTGTGACTGTTTTGAGGATTCAGAGGATACACAAGACCACAGGTGGATCAGTTTTTTGAGTGAATTCCACTGTCAAAACCCAAGTTTAGTACTTTCAGTATGTAATGCTTAAGAGCCTGGAATGAAGCTTCTTTTGTAATGCTTAAGAGCCTACTTAGACGCGCTGTTTTCCCTCCCTCTACCAGATGGATTAGAAACAGCGCATTTCATTTACTCCATGTAGCCTTTTGGCGTAGCTAATTTTTTCTTTCTCTATTCTTTTGTTTTCTTTTCCTCCTGGGGTATGCCCCTTGTAGGCTATATATTCGTTTAGCCTCTTTTTATTTCAAGCTATTTTACCCAAAAAAAAAAGAAGCTAAAACAGAAAACTGAAAGCAGCAGAAACTGCACCTCAACACAATGCAATGGTAAAAATGGTAGAAGGCATCTAATATGAAATGGTAGAAGGCATCTAATATGAGACCCTTAATCTGGTTGTATAACGACTGGACAGCAGCAGATTATGTTCTGGGCAACAAACGACACTAACCGAAGCAAATCAGCAGAAGCTAAATACAATGCAATGCAGAGGACGTCCCCCTCTGCGAAGGGAGATCCCACGACAGCCCCTATTGGTTAGGCAAAACAACAAAAGAAGGTCGCAGTAAAAGGAAGCACAACAAGAGTTGCAGGCTGCCACCATAATCAAAACAGGAAGCATTTGGACAGTAGTAATAACAACTACTGAACCATAATCCACTAAACCAACAACTACTGAACCATCAGGCAACTAAACTGAACCATAACAACTAACTACTGAAACTGCATCTCAACTAACTACTGAACCATGGCAACAGCAGAACAACATCAGACATCAGTCATCAGTCAACTAATGACCATAGCAGCAACCAAATGCAGAAACACTTTGGTGCATGACCATAGCAGCAGGAGCAGTATAAATGATCACACTAAATATTACAATGCCAAAACTCCCAACTCCCACTCTCTATACAATGCCAAAACAGGGAAACCTTATACTCCCTCAACTAAACCTCACATAATGTCCCCGCTAAATATTACCTCCTCTCATAATGACGGATGGGGCTAGAGCACTCAGCTCACAAGGATTGCACTCAATATAGTAGGAACGCTCAATGCAATGGAATACCAAGATGCCTAAAAGAGATAAGGTAACTACCTGAGTACTTAGCAGTAATAGAAGGCCAAGCACTGCTGAGAGAGGATTGAAGTCAGCCTTCCTGAGTACCCTTGAGCATAAGTTGCTGATCCTTTCGAAAAGTAGTTCAAGCTTGATGGAGCTTGACCCTGTAGAAGTATTAGCAGCTAAAACAGTCAACTGATCACTTAAAGACAGCATCTAGCAAAATAATTTAACTCACAATATTGTTCCACTCATTTACAATCAACTCTGCTTGTGAACGAGGAAAGTTAGAAAGTGATAAAAGCCTTCTTTTTTTTTTTGGGTAATTTAGCTTGAAATTAAAAAAGGTTAAGCGAATGTACAGCCTACAAGGGGCATACCCCATGAGGAAAAGAAAAGGAAAACAAATAAGAATGAAAAAAGTGCGGTAAACCATGCACAACCCGCATGGAGAGTGAGATAGAGTAAATACATAACAAAATGCTATGCGTACTGTAATACGTGAAATGTGACCGGGAATGCCCAAGCAGAGTTGAGAATTATTTGAGACACTTTGGCATTCAAGGGAAGGCCAGAATCATACACAATTCTGGAACCAAACCTGTTCAATAAAGGGCCTAAAGGATGCCACTGATCATGCCACAGGGATGTGGTGTCCCCATTGCCGATAATGTGAAGTATGAATGGTTGAACTAAGTTCCTCAGATTAAGCAACTTCCTCCAAACCCAGGAGGAATTACTTGGCATTTTAAGACTCCAAAAGTTCCTACCTTTTAACAAATAGGATTTAACCCATTGACACCACATTGATTGCTCGCCTCCTGAAATCAAGAACCAAATATGTTTAGCAACCGCAGCCTTATTCCAGATTGCCAACGATTTGAAATCAAGACCATCTTCATCCTTGGGAGCACCTTTGTGCTCCCAAGCAACCTTAGCCCTAGTCCCTTTAAGATCAGGGCCCGACCACAAGAAGGCCCTAAGGATGGACTCTACTTCCTTAACGACCTTTTTTGGTAAGATAAATAGGGAGGACCAAAAAGTTTGCATTGAGAACAAAATGTTTTTTATAAGTTGCATTCTCCCAGCAAAAGTAAGATCCCTATTAGTCCAACATTTAGTTTTGGCAGTAATACTATCTACCAATCTCTGACAATCAACGGCCTTGAGTTTAGTAGATAGTAAGGGAACCCCCAGGTATCTCACAGGGAGGGAACCCTCCTGGAATCCAAGCTCTTGCAAGATTGTTTCCTTAACTCTCACACTAACACCTAAGAAGAATATGCTACTCTTACCAGGGCTAGGGGAGAGACCAGAAAGAGACTCGAACTCAGTCAATGCATTCCGGATGTGTTTGATCTATTGAAGTTCCCCTTTACAAAATATCATTAGATCATCGGCAAAGCAAAGGTTAATCAACTGATTATCTTTGCACCTCCAATGGAAGTGGAAGTCAGGGAGTTGAGATTTCTCCCTAAGCAAGGCCGTAAGAACTTCCATGACAATAACAAAGAGATAAGAGGATCTCTAGCCTAGAGAGAGAAAGCTCCCTTGGCCCGGTCATCCAGCCGGCTGCCAACTCCGGCCAGCCACAGCAGCAACATCAGGGAAGTCACAAGGGCAAGGGATCCTCTCTCCTTAGAGAGTCTCTCCTCCACCGCCCTCCACAGCCGGCAGCCTCGGGCCGTATCTCCACCAACGCCCTTCCACAGCCGGCAGCCCTCGGGCCGCCGCTCCGGCCAGATCTGGTTCGGTTGACCTCACTAGCCGGCCTCGATCAGGTCCGCCCTTCAAGGGTCCAGTCGCCAGTCGCTGTGGCTCAACAGCCGTAGCTCTGGACCCTCGATCAGGTCGCTGTGGCTCAACAGCTGCAGCCGGCCACCTCTAGTCCGGCCTTCACAGGCGCCCTTCACCGCGGGTCACCACGCCGTTTTGCCGGTCGTCGGTTGGTCCAAACTCAGATCCACTGGTCAACGGTCGGTCAGCAGCGAATAGGCTTTTTTGGGCTCAACAGCCGCTGGCTGCCGGAGTCAGTCCGGCCGTCAGTCCAGCCGCCGGCCTTTTGGGCTCAACGGCACGGGCACCGGCCCTTTCATTGGACAGTCCTTTTCAGCTTGGGCCGTAAGCCAGCCACCCATCCGGCTGTCTCAGTCCATGCGGTGGACGGTTCAACCGCCCGGGCTGCCGTCCAAACCCATTCCGGTGGCCACCCCCCCTATCCGGTGGCTGCCCCGTTAACAGCAGCAGCAGCCCGGTCTCTGGTCTGGACAGATCTGGGCCACTCTAAGGCCGTCGGCCAGTCAACTCAACTGGGCCAGCCAGGCCAGTCACGCACCAGCCCGGGCAGGCAAGCCGTCGGGCACAGCCTGCCTTCAGCCCGGGCAGCAAGCAGCAAGCAGTCATCGCGCCTATCGTTATTCAATATGCGCTTTGCACTTTTTTGTCTATTGTCAATCTGTTTATTGTTTGTTCGGCGACCCCCGATAGGCGGTCATCTGTTGGACTGAAATCGGGGGTTAGGCTCTTGGTCGAGCCTTTTATGTTTTCCATAGTATGTATTGCGAGGACTGCGAGGGCCTCTAACTTACCTTATACCGACGGTTGGTGTCGGGTATTTATTGCTATTGCCACGCCTGTGTCTAGGTTCCCCGTTGAACTTTCTATTCCTTGGGATAGTTTGTTCGGCGGGGGCAAGAACACGGGCAACCCATGTAGCCACTTGGCGCTCTTTATATTTTTTCTTTGTCTTACCTGGGGTATGCCCCTTGTAGGCTGTACATTCGGTTAACCTCTTTTATATTTCAAGCTAACCGCCCTAGGGCATTACCCAAAAAAAAGAGATAAGAGGATAGAGGATCCCCCTGCCTCAGACCTTTCCTACCTTTAATGTAACCTGTAACTTCTCCATTGATACAAAGAGAGTAGTTAGCAGTGGTTACACATGCTTGGAGCCACTTGATCATGATTGGATGAAAGTTCATTGCAGAAAGAACATCCCAAAGAAACTCCCACCTAACATGATCATAAGCTTTCATTATGTCCACTTTCATGGCACACCTAGGAGAAGGTGATGACTTGTGATAACCTCTCATGAGTTCTTGAGTGAGGAAAATGTTATCTGCTATTCTCCGACCTTTCACAAAGCCTGATTGGACAGGATCGATGAGAAGAGGAAGAACAGATTGCAGTCTCTTAGCTAAAATCCTAGAGATGCATTTGTAGATGGTATTGCAACATGATATGGGCCTAAAGTCACCCACCTTGGAAGGGTTTTGTACCTTCGGTACAAGAGCTACAATGGTGGAGTTAGCTCTGGTGAGTAATTGACCAGACCTGAAGAAATTCTGGACAGCCGAGGTGACCTCATTCCCAATGACAGGCCAAGCTTTCCTAAAAAACCCTGCATTGTACCCATCAGGGCCCGGGGCTTTGGTGGGACTAAGAGACCAAAAGGTTTCTTTGATCTCCAAATCAGTAACAGGAGAGACCATCTGATGACTTTGTTCAGTACTAAGCTTATTTCTAATTAATTGCTCAACTCTATTTGGACCCAGATGAGGTGAGGGGTGAGGAGTACCAAATAGAGTTGTGTAAAAGTTAACAAACTCTGCCTTGATGACCTGAAGATCATGAGTGATAGAGCTGTCTCTAAGCACTAAACTTGTTATTTTGCTTCGATTCCTCCTATTACTTACAGCTTTAAAGAAATAGGAAGTGCACTGATCACCAAGTTTCAACCATTGTATTCGCGACTTTTGCTTGGCTAGGCTTTCCTCAGCTCTAAGCAAATTGATATATTGCCTGTGTATCACCTTCTCAAGTGCTATGGCAGAACCATTGTTAGGATGAGACCCTAGGGTAGCTTGAATGTTTTCTAAGTCCTGTTTGATGGCACACACCCTATCAGAGATGCCACTGAATTCAGCTTTATTAAGCTGCTTTAGCTCATGTTGTAGGTGTTTAAGCTTTTCACACACACAGAACATAGGGTTACCAATTACAATTGACCTCCAAACCCTCTGAACAATTGTGAGAAACTGTGGGTGATCAGCAAGGAAGTCAAAAAACCTGAAAGGCTTAATTGATTTCCTTGGATTGGGCTGCACGCATACCACAGCTGGAGAATGATCTGAGATTCCAGGAACCAAAAAATGAGCGGAGGATTGGGTAAATGTTTTCATCCATGGCTCATTCACAACCACTCTATCAATTTTAGAGGTCACAAAATGAGGAGGGTCCTGTTTATTTGACCAAGTGAATAAGCACCCGGTGAATCTAAGATCATCAAGCTCAGAGGCAAACAAACAATGATTGATGTCATCCAAGTGTGGAGACCACTGAGTATTACCCCCGACCTTCTCCCTAGGATGTCTAATAGCATTAAAATCACCAAGGACCACCCAAGGTAAAGAGGTCCTGAACTGACTAAGACAATGCCAAAGAGACCTACGCTCCAAATTAGAATTTGGTCCATACACCATAGTGACCAAAAAGAGTGCACTCCCATCCTTGGGTTGGACCTCACAGTGAATGTATTGATCAGACTGGCCTAGCACAGTAAGAGAGAATACTCCAGGATCCCAACCCACAAAAATCCTCCCAAAAGCCGCCTGGGAGTAATTATTCACAAAATTCCAATCAGGACAGATGTATTTAGTGATTCTGTTTGCCCAAACAGCCCTTATTTTATGCTCAAGAAAGCCGACTAGATTAAGTTTATTAGAGCTGACAAAGAGTTTAACTTCTTTCTGTTTAATGGGGTCATTCAGACCACGAATATTCCAAAAACCAAGATTGAAAGCTTGCAAAGACATACAAAACGAAATCACAAGTAATTAATGCAGAGATTGAAAGAATTAGTACTGCAAATACTCAAAAGGATACCAAAAGGATATCAATTATTCTGAACTTGAGGGCGTGAATTAATGCCCTCCATTAACTCCTCCTTAGCTTGCTTCTTCATCCGCTTCTTAGCAGACTTGGAGAGGTATTTATTGAAGCCACTGCTGCCCTTGGAAACCAGATCAGCAGCTGCCTTGCTGACTCCAGAACCTGACCGATCAGGAGGTTCAGGAGCTAGAGAGGAATTGAGCTCAGATAGAGTAGTAACCAAAGAGGTTGCTGACTTGATATGTTGGCTCATTTCTCCTTTATCCTTATTGCTACTCACTACCCCTTCCAAGACTCCAAGTAGCTCATCTTCGGAATCGCTGAGCTCCTCCCCATTGGAGGGAGTATCTAAGGGTGAACTACTGGATTGTAAAGGCTGATCACAGTCAACTCTAAGATTCTCTTTCTCAACAAGAGACACAGTCCCATCTTGAACCGAAGGTTGTGGGAAAGGTGGAGTTGTGGATTGTTTGCTAGCGCATTTGATTGTGTGATGACCAAAGACATGGCATATGTCACACTTGGGAGGCAGTACCTGGTATTCAACCGAAACAACTACAGATTCTCCAGCGACAATGACTGTGATCTCATCCGGGAGAACCCTCTCAGCACTCACTTCAATACAGATTCTAGCTGCAGTAGATTTAGTTTGGAGGAGGCCAGGTTGCTTGGCAGTCCTGGCTGTGGCTTGATCAACATGAAGGGGCTTCCCAATAGTACTTGCTACTCGACTCAGGCACTCCTTATTCCAAAGTTCAAAAGGAAGATCGTGCAACTTAACCCAAGCCGGAATTGTGGAAGGTTGTTCCTGAGCAGGCTTCATCATCCTGTGCCAATCCTTAAGGACAAGATACTTTTGAGAGAAGAAATAGGGTCCTCCTTCTAGAACCTGCATTTTAGCTTGTTCATCTCTGAATTCAAATAAGTAAAACCCAGCAACATTAGTCTTGACAGCCACAAAAAGATCCTTCCATTTGTACCGAGCAGTAGAGACCAACAGAGGATAAGGCATATGACCATCAAGGAAATGGCCGATCAGATATCTGTTCCATTGCCCCACCTCAGTTAGTTCTATGTCTATTTCAACCGTAGCTTCTTTTCCACTCTGTAGATCAGGAAAATACTCTAATTTCATATCCAAAGAAGGACTTTGAGACTGAAGAAGTGATGCCCAATTCTTAGACTTAGATTTCGCCTGACCCGTACTATTTTTGGAATTGAATTTACCCTGGTTTTGAGGATAAGCCAGCCCAATAGCTGGCTTATGAGCAGGCAAGCTAGTTGAAGGATCCGTAACAGGTTCCATAGCTGTTTGGTGAGAAGCGGAACCAGCAGTAAAATACCTAGGCCTAGGGTTATACAACACCCTAGGGCTTGAAGGCCTAGGATTATACAACACCTTAGGTTTAGAATTAGGGACTTGTACCTGATTTTGATGGTCACCGAACTGTGAAGGAAGAGCTTGTTTTTCAGCTCGTCTCCATGACTGCTGGATGCTCTGAAGTTTGGCTGTAACTACATCTAGTACAAATGGGTCTTCCGAAGAGTTGAGTTCGTCCTCCAGATGACCCACGATCTCAAGCATTCGAGCTTCGAAATCCGAATGCATAACCCCCTTTTGAGGCACCTGTTGGGGCTCGTGAACTGGTTCAGACTCATCTTCCCCTGTCAATTGACTGTGAACTCCGAACCCAGTTGAAGATGAGTGGTTTGCAGAGATGGCAAGAGCGTGACTCGCTCACTCCTCGACATCTAATTTCAAGCTTTCTTCAAAGAGAGCTTTTTTTTTTTTTTTGGGTAAATCAGCTTTAAATAGAAAAAAGAACCGGATATACAACCTACAAGGGGCATACCCCAGGAGGAAAAAAGAAAACAACCAAGTAAGAAAATGACTATGCCAAATGGCTACATGCCTAGAGAATAACCTAAAAGACGCTGTTTCCAGCCCATCTAGAAGAGGGGAAGAAAACAACGAAATGACAACAAAACATGACATAACATAAAGCTGACAACAAAACATGACAAACATTACTTTGCTCCAAAACATAACATGCCAACAATAGCAGCAACAGGAGTTCATTTCCATAACAGGTTCAGAACTTTGCTCCAATAGCAGCAACAGTTCCATCAATACAGACTGCAGCAACAGCAACAATACAACAGTCTGCAGCAGGAGGAGTTCAACTGCAGACTGCTCCACTAGTTCAGCAGCTCCACTAGTTCAGAACAGCAAGCAGATCAGACAACAGATCCATGATGCAGGTAGTTCATGCAAAATGCAGGTAGGAATCAACTAAGTTCAGAACCACCGTGGCAGTAGCAGTAGTAGTAATCTGGGCAGCCATCAATAAACAGCTACTAGGACTACAACTACAGAACTTATACAAAACTATACACTATACAAATACAAATACTTCTGAACTTGTCTATCAACCCAAGTGTGGACAATTCTTGCATCCAACATAACAGCTTCACATCAAAAGATAACAGCTACAGAGCAGCTTTGAAACAGAAACAGATCAGCAACAGCAACAGTATACAGCTACCAGGCTTCACCATAACAGGGCAGCAAACAGGTAAAACATAGCTAAGATACAGCTACATATGACCCCGGATGTGCCCCCACATACAGAAACTGAACCTCTTGCAGATCAGCAGGGCAGTCAGCAAGCATGAACTGCTATCATGACAGCAGGAACAGGACTGACACCATAAGTAACTGAACATCAAAATGCAGAGGACGTCCCCCACTGCGAAGGGAGATCCCAACGACATCCCCAGTTGGATAGGCGTATACTACAAAACGACACTATGAAAATTCTAAACAAACTAACAGAGAAATTAGAACTGCAGAACTGCTATCTGCCACCATCATTCAGCAATAGCAATAACAATAACAAAAGCTCAAAACAGAAACAGCTTGACATGGTGGACTACCTAAAAAGAATATGTGCAAAAGACTGCACATAGCAGAACAGCAGACTGCAGCTACAGCAGAAGACCATGGCAGAAAAGCAGCAACCAGCCAATAAATCTGTGCTCTCACATGACAAAGCAGAAGACCATGGCAGGAATGCAACTACAGAACTTGCAGAACACCATAACAGGTTCAGAACTGCTGCACATCAGCGACAGCAGCTACAGCAGCAACTACAGCAGCTCATCATCAGCAGGCACCACTCATCTCATCTCTAATGCATATGGAGCACACACTACAACACCCATGGGAAACTACAGGTCCACACTACTAGACACTCAAAGCAACAGGCTTGTATCCATCTACTCCCTCCACTATCACTCACATGATTCCCCCGCTATTTATTACCTCCTCTCACAAAAAAGGATGGAGCTCAAGCACACAGCTAATCGGGAAACACACAATATAAGTAGGCACTCAAAACCACTCCACACATGAGAATAAGGTATATACCTGCTATTTAGGAGTAAAAGCAGCATCAGAACAGTTTCAGAACAAGACAACTCCTGCAGCCTTTGGTCATACCTGCCAGAATGTATCTACAACCATGGCCACAGATATAAACCAATAACATATATGTCACAAACACACATAAATAACCAATTACCCAGTGATGCCCCAAACTCTAATAAACCCATTACTTTGTGAGCCTCCGGGCAATTTTGGCAACGATAGTAATCTACCCTTAACCAAGTTAAAGATTTTTTAGACTCAACGTAGTCCAAAGACAGCCACAAAATTATTTTAGCAGAGGGAGCTTTTCTCTCTACCCTAGAGAGAGAAAGCTCCCCAACGGCATCCAGCCTCGTCGGCCTCCCAGCCTCCTGGCCCAGCCACGCCGGCCTCCCACCTAGACGGCAGCAGCAGCGGACCTCACCGGGCAAGGGAGCCCCTCGCACGACAGGGGCTCTCCTCCACCGCCCTCCATACCCGGCCTCCCGGAGCTCAACTCCACCTGGTCCGGCCCAACCTCAACCCCGCCGTGAACCGGCGGGTACCATTCCGGATCTACCAGACCGGATCTACTCCGGCCAAGCTATGGTCGGCCCCAGCCGAGGGTTCATCTTCTACGGCCAAGCCCACCTCAGGCCGCATCTCAGCCGTGGGTGGTTCGGCTTCCTACCATCCTACGACTGGAGCTCCGAGTCATATGAAGCTCCAGACCTCACACCAGGCATTTCAAATGGGGCAAGTGGGTTTCACTGTCCAACCGTGGGACCTGTGCAGCTCCGATCGTGGTGCCTCGATTCCAGATCCAACCCCGCCGTGGACCGGCGGCTACCTCTTGGGATCTGCACCGGGCAGACCTGAAATCAAGCCACGGCCGTAGCTTTGTGTTCGGAACCTCATGGGTCGAGCTTTATGGGTTCCTTCTGTACCAGACCTTGCCGGAGATGTGTCCTTTCCTGCTTCAATTTGTGCTCGTACAGTGGCACGGCAGCTAGGCGGATTCACCACTGAGATCTACATGTGCAGAGTCCCAGCAAGGCCACACCTCCGAACCCTGTGCAGCAACGGTAATAACGGCCGTCGGCCATCATCAAGCATCAACGGTGACCGGGGTCAAGCCCAGCCGCCCACCTTTTACAGCTCCGTGGGGCTTAGCCAGCCACGGCGGCTCGCCGGGGTTCTCCAGGCGCCGGGCCATCCAGGCCAGGCAGGGGCTTCACAGCCATTGGCCTTCACCAGGCCTCCATATCCCTGCGTGGGCCAAGCAGCCAGGCCAAGCTGCTAGCCCGGGCAGGCAGTCACCATTTCAGTCACCAGCCTAGTAGGCCAGCCAGGCCAGCCCGGCCAACAAACAACCCAGCCACAGAACAGCCAAGCAAGCCAACCCGGGCAGGCCATCCTGTGTGGCTCGGGCGGAGGGGGTAGCAGCAGTGCTGTCCGTGACTATTCTGCTCGGGCAGAGGCTAGGCAGCAGCTTTTGCCCGGGCGTTTCGAGTCTTACTTTCGCCCAGCAAGCGGCAGCAGGCTGCAGGCAGCAGTAGCGGCAGGCATCAGCCCGCCCGATGGCAGGCCAGCCCGGGAAGGCAAGCTGGCTGGTGGCTCGGGCAGTGGGGGTAGTATCCCTTACTTTACCATTATGCAATGCAGCCATACTCTTTGCACTTATCTATTTATTGTCATATTGTTGCTGGACTTAAGGGCCAGTTTACTGTTAGATTTTGCAACCCCCGATAGGCAGTCATCTGTTGGACTGAAATCGGGGGCGGGCTCTTCGTAGACCCCTCTGTATCCCTTGAGCCAGTGCTTTTAGCCCTGAGGAGTTGCGTAGTATTCTTGTGGTCGTGGCTGCTATCGATTAGATTGGATTATCCTAGTTAAGGGGCTATCCCGCAGTAGCAGCAGCTGTGGGCGCCGATGATCAGATTATGGATGAGTCTGATCGAAAGAGGTAGTTGCCGGAGCTATCATTGACTAGATTGGTGGATCCTTGCTAATCGAAAGGGGTAGTTTTGCAGTCTATTTCTGATTAGATTTAGTGGTTGCACTGATCGAAAAGAGCAGCTTGGTCCACTTGTGGTTTGGGGGGCTACTTTTGGTGGTCCCTCTTCCTGTTCCGCTAAGAGCAGTTAGCGAGCCTAGGGGATTTGGGCGAGGATGTAGTAGTCTGGTTGGAATGGGCGTGGTGTGCAGGGTGCTTAGCAGGGTAGCCTTGTCGGATGCCGACATCTCCAGTTCGAACCTCTCGGTCCGAGTCCCTCTGTAGTAGTTGACTTCTTTTGAGTGGGTATTATGCTAGCTTCGGGGTGAGGGGCTTCTCGGTTCTTGGATTTCTTATCCCAGCCTTGGAGGAGGAGGATCTCTCCTCAGCGCAGGTTATCATGTGGTCATCGTTGACCAAGACTATCTACTTTACTTACATTCATTCCTAACCTGCCGGGTTTTTTTTGGGTAATGCCCTAGGGCGGTTAGCTTGAAAATAAAAGAGGTTAACCGAATTTACAGCCTACAAGGGGCATACCCCAGGTAAGACAAAACAAAAAAGAAATGAAAAATATAAAGAGCGCCAAGTGGCTACATGGGTTGCCCGTGTCCTTGCCCCCGCCAAACAAACTATCCCAAGGAATAGAAAGTTCAACGGGGAGGCTGGACACGGGCGTGGCAAAACAGTAAATACCCGACTCCAACCGTCGGTACAAGGTACAATAAGAGGCCCTCGAAGTCCCCGCAATACAAACTACGGAAACCATAAAATATAATGGCCAGTGCACAACCCGCACTGATTAAATTAAAAACCCATTGGGCAGGCTGCTGCCTGCTGCGTGGCCAAGTAGGCCGTTTGCTGATTGCCCGGGCGGCCAAAAGCCCGTGGCTGGCGTGTTGTTGACTGGCTGGGCAGGTCTGCTGGCCTGCTAGGCTGGTGACTGCCCGAGCTGGCTGGCTGGCCGGACCAGTTGCTGCCCGCATTGGGTAGCCATGACTGCAAAAAACAGATCTGCCCGTTGCTGTTGCTGTTGGTGGCCGGCCCGAGGCTGAGCTACCTGGCGGCCGGGATTGGTATTGAGCCCCACGGACCAGATGGCCGGTAGTGGCTTCAGATCTGCCCGGAGCAGATCCAAAAACGTAGCCGCCGGTCCTCGTCCGGGTTGACTGTGGAGACTAAGCACTACGGCTATTTGAGCCACGGTGGTAGCTGTTGACTGGACCAGTTGGAGGCCGGGCCAGGTGGAGCTTGCTCGAACCAGATCTGGCCTGACCGAAATGGCCTTGTGGTGGCCGGAGGTTGCTGCTACCGGTTGTGGAGGGCGGTGGAGGAGAGTCTCTCTAAGGAGAGAGCCTCCCTTGCCCGTTGCTGCTGCTGCTGTTGGCCGGTGGCCGTTGCTGCTGCTTTTGGTGGCCGGCCGGTGGCCAGACCTTGTGGTGGCTGCCATGGCTGGATATGGGTTGGGCGGTGTAGATGGCCCGTAGATGGTTGACTGAACCAGAGAGGTCCAGATATGGTTGAACAACCGGACCAGAGGAGGCCGGCCCAGTGATGGCTGGCTTTCCCAGATATATTACTGACCAGCGGAGGCCGGACCAGTGGTGGCTGGTTTGAGTCTTGGGCGGTGGAGGAGAGCCCCTGTCGTGCGAGGGGCTCCCTTGCCCGAGGTGTACTGCTGCTGCTCATGCTTAGCTCCGAATGCCAGCGGATTGGATGGATAGATGGCCGGAATGGGCTTGGCCAGGCCGGAGATGGTGGTTGCCGAGCTGGAGGGGGGCTTTCTCTCTCTAGGTTAGAGAGAAGCTCCCCCGGACATAGCAGGGATTAGTTCCTAACCTGGCGGGTTGTGCCAGGAAGTATTTACATTTTGCCTCACTTCATTTCATTTACTATATGGCTCTACTCAGACCCATTTGTATTGCCTATGTCACTCTATTTTACTCTCCATGCGGGTTGTGCATGGTTACCGTACTTTTTTCATTCTTGTTGTTTTCCCTTTTCTTTTCCTCCTGGGGTATGCCCCTTGTAGGCTGTACATTCGCTTAACCTTTTTTTAATTTCAAGCTAATTTACCCAAAAAAAAAAAAGTTAAAGATTTTGTGAACTTCCTTAAGTTTTCCCAAGTGCTAGTTGTAGCTTGAAACTTCCTTAAGTTCCTCTCAATCCAGATATGATACACTGTAGCAGTGAATATCAATTTAGTGACAACATTTTTTAGAGATTTTCCCCTAAAATAGGAGAAGTGGGAGATCCATTCTGTCCAAGGCTTGGGGGACCAACTCGTATCTATTTTTTCCAACATAGCATTCCAAACCCTTATGGAAAAACTACAGTTAAAAAACAAATGGTCATGGCTTTCACTACCCAGGCAAAAACTGCATTGGGAATAGGATCCCAAAAAGAACTAATGGGTCTAGGGTTCTTAGTTGGACTGGAATGTGAAACCGGTGGGAGTAGATCCTCAGGACAGAGATCGAACACTGCTGAGGTCCTCTGCTTCCTCCGCATTTCGTTAGAGTCAATTGCTTTGCCACCGAGCCCATCCAACATGTTGAATGAACCGTCTGCTCCAAAATCGAGTGGGTTCTCAAGTTTCGTGGAGGTTGAGAAGATTTGAGGTTTAGATGTGACATGAGACCGCTGATTATGACGATCTAGGGCTTGAAGGCCCAACCCATCTGCAAACGAGATCGTACCATCTGCCATGGCTGTTTGCTTCAACAGACCAGTGAGCTGAGGAAATCGCCCCAAATCGCCTACATGTCAGAAATCGCCTACATGTCAGAAATCGTGTCCTCCCAAAAATCCTGTGATTACCTGAGAGCATGGTGTTGACAACTCTAGTTTCATTGGATTCTTTGATTTTATGCTCAATAAGACCAATTAAGGATAGTTTATTCTTAACAACCCAATTTTTTGCCTCCCTTTGTTTGAGGGGGTCATTAAGGCCCCTCAAGTTCCAAAACCCAAAATGTGAAGACTCACAATCCATTAAACACTAGACAGTTACAAACAGAATTGAAAACATAAAATTAAAGGTAAATACTGTATTAATCAGACAAAGGTAGGAAAGAGTGTTACTTCCCTGATTTGTTAGAAGAGCTCTTTGCAAAGTTCTTCTGCTTCCTCTGCTGCCATGCTTTACCAGGACCTCCTCCGGTAAGTTTGATGTCTGGAATGAGATCTGGAGGTTCTTTGTCCTTGAGTTTGGCAGCCATTTTGGCAGCTTTTTTTGCTGCTGATTTGGTTATAAATATAGCAGAGTTTGGGCCTGTAGTCTGCTGATTAGGGGTTCCAGCTTCTTCCTTATTGGCCCCCACTGTTTCTAATGTTTCATTTTGGTTAGAAGGGACTGTAAGCTCTTGCAGAGACAGGGGATTAGGTACTTTAAGGTTATGAGCAGCCTCCTCAATAGCAAAGGCAGAATTGACTGTTGGGATCAAAGGAGGGTTAGCTTCTGTACTCTGAGACAGAGTCAACTTCTCTTGAGAGTTGCTCACTATACTCTCCAGAACCTTTTCTAGTTCTTCTTCTGAGTCATCATCTGAATCAGTAAGCTCTACTTGAGGTTTACCCTCATGCTTGGTGGAGGAAGGTAGGGTAGTTGATGTAGATCCTGGGAATGTGTAAGGAGGGTTAGCTCTCAGTTTCCCACTACCTACCACTGTCCATTCCTGAAGTGGCTGGCTGGTAATTGGAGGTGGTTTCTTGGAGCAATGGTCAGTTGAGTGGCCAAATACTTGGCACTCCTTGCAGAGTGAAGGTAAGACTTGATATTCAACAAACACCACAACTGATTCTCCCTCCACTGTTATTCTAACTTCATCTGGAAGTTCATTTTCAGCACTGATCTCTATACATATTCTAGCATTTGTTGATTTTGTTTGCAAAAGACCTGGCTGTCTTGAGGTTTTGGCTGTGGCTTGGTCCACATGTAGTGGCTTACCAATGGTACTAGCTATCCTGCTCAAGCACTCTTGATTCCATAGCTCTAGGGGTAAATTATGAAGTTTAACCCATGCTGGAATATGAGTAGGTTGTTCCTTTACTGGTTTCATCATACGGTGCCAGTCTTTAAGTACCAAGTATTTTTGAGAGAAGAAATAGGAACCCCCATCCAACACTTGTTGTTTGGCCTGTTCATCCCTAAATTCAAATAGATAGCAGCCTCCAACATCCGGCTTGACCGCCACAAATAACTCCTTCCACTGATATCTAGCAGTGGAGGCTACCAAGGGGTAAGGCATGTTCCCATCGAGGAAGTGACCCACTAAGTATTTGGTCCACATTCCTACATCTGTTAGTTCAATATCGATCTCCACTTGGGCTTCTTTCCCTCTCAGTAGGTCAGGAAAAAACTCAAGCTTCATATCCAATGAGGGGCTTTGGGACTACAGCAGGGAAGCCCAGTTTTTGGGCTTAGCCTGGTCATTTTTTTGTTTTGGTCTGAATTGGGGATGTTGACCAGAAATAGAAGAATTTCGAAGTGTTGAGTGATTACCATTATTCAACGGCCTAGATTGAGGTGCATTTACTGAAGAAACTATAGGCATTTCTGCAGTTTTAATGATAGAGGTTGATGGAAGCTGCTGTGAGTTAGGGTTCAGTTTCCTTACCTCTGGTGGAGTACGTTGAAACTGGTAAGTGTTTCCGTGGAGGTGAATCACTCGTGCCTTAGCTTCAGCCTCCTTCATCAGGCCGTCTTCGAAAATGGCTTGTTGGTTTTTCTGCGTAGCTTTAGAACTCTGGTTGCGTAGAGGAGGGGTTTGCTCCTCCGCTTGTTTGCCAGATTTCTTCCATTCCTGTTGTATGCTCAGCAGCTTGGCTGTGAGCACATCTAGGATGAATGGATCTTCCGAGGTGTTGAGTTCGTCCTCCAAATTACCTACGATTTCTAGCATCCGAGCTTCAGAATCTGAGTGTACTGAACTCGGCAGATTGTCATGTTGCTGTGATTTCTGAGAGAGGCCCTGATTTTTTGCCGATTTAGGGCTACGGGCCCCAAACCCTTTTGTTGTTGTTGATATCGCCAATTTAGGGCTACTTGGGTTTTGCTCCTCAGTCCCATTTGAAGAAGAAGGAGGAACCGAGCTTTTCATTGCATCTTCGGCTTGTACCCTCAACCCCTCCTCGAAGAAGACTTGTTGCAATTTCCGAGATGGACTTGTATTCATGGACAGTTTAGGGCTGTGCGCCCCTAATCCCTTTGAAGAATGATCCGAACTGGTCCTGCTTGAATTTAGATCGATATCCTCTGAGTTGCTCGATCTTTGGGGGTTTAGAGTAAACGGGATCCCATTGTTGGGGCTTTCCATGTGAGGTACTTGTTTTCTTCGAAGTTCATTAGAATCCAGAGTCTTGAGACCTAGTCCCTCCGCCATTGAAAGAGTGCCCTCAGCCATGGATTTCACTGTTTCTCCATGGCAATGTCAGAGATCGCCCTAATCGCCTCACATGTCAGAGCTATTTTTTAGGGCATAGCGTGACACGTTGAACTTCACAATGAATAAATTGATCCGACTGATCTAAAACCTGAATATTCAAAACACTAGGATCCCAACATACACAAATTCTACCAATGGGAGCTTGGGGGTAGTTGTTCACAAAGCACCAATTAGGACATACGAATTTTAGGATTCTACCAGCCCAAACTTCCTTCATCTTATGTTCTAATAAACCAAAAAGTGATAGACCGTTTTTATTCACAAAACATTTGACCTCTTTTTGCTTGATTGGGTCATTAATACCCCGTATGTTCCAAAAACCAATGTTAAGAGATTTTATAGACATAAGAAACAACTTTAAGCAGAACTAATTATGAATATAGGAAAATGAAAGTACGAGAAACTGTCCTAACAAAAGGATACGGAGGGATTGATGCCTTCCCCTAAATAGGGAACTTCGAGACTGCTCCCTAGCAAGCTTTTGCAATCTTCTTTGCGCTGATCTGGATAGAACCTTTTGAAAGCTTCCCTTTAGATCTTCCTTTGTTGCTTCATCTCTTACCTCTGCACCCCGGGGATCAGGAGGTTTAGGAGTGGGTGTTTGATTCACTTCTGAAACCTGTTCTTCCGTTGGACCTGCTGAGTGGCCAGGGTCTGTTTTACCACTCATGACTGCCATTTTAACCTGCTGCTGTGGAACCTCATGAGAGCTGCTGACCACGCTTTCTAGAACTTCCAACAGCTTCTCTTCAGATTCTGACTCACTCCCAAGGGCCCCAGAGTTGATATCTTGCTGCTCCTGCAGTATGGGAGGGCTACTTTTGGAGGAATCTCCTTGAAGCAGTATGGAACCTGCTGTTGGCTGTTCTAGATCAGCTTTTTGCTTGCCTTTGCCAGATGGAGTATCAACCTTAACTTCAGATAAGTGATGGGAGGAGGAGTGGATTGCACTCTTTGCACACCGCTCCGTTGGATGTCCAAATACATGACATAGTTTACAAATGGGGGGGAGGACTTGGTATTCAATGGATACAACCACAGATTCCCCTTCGACCAACACTGTGACCTCATCAGGGAGATCCTGCTCAGCACTAACCTCTATACAAATCCTAGCTGTTGTGGACTTAGTATTAAGGAGCCCAGGTTGTTTGGCAGTCTTGGCCGTGGCCTGATCAACATGTATGGGTCTCCCAATTGTGCTAGCTACTCGGCTCAGGCATTCTTGGTTCCATAGTTCCAAAGGTAAATCATGAAACTTAACCCAGGCAGGTACCTTAACAGGTTGCTCCTGTGCCGGTTTCATCATCCGATGCCAATCCTTGAGAACCAGGTATTTCTGTGAGAAGAAGTAAGGACCTCCTTCAAGAACAGTCATCTTAGACTGTTCATCCTTAAATTCAAATAGGTAAAACCCTGCTACATTTGATTTAACAGCCACAAAAAGATCCTTCCATTGGCTCCGAGCAGTGGCAGCTAGTAAAGGATATGCCATCTTGCCATCTAAAAAATGACCTACCAAGTATCTATTCCATAAGCCTATGTCAGTCAGTTCTATGTCAATCTCGATCATAGCTTCCTTACCTCTCTGAAGATCAGGAAAATAATCAAGTTTCATATCCAGAGACGGACTCTGAGATTGAAGGAGAGAGGCCCAGTTCTTCGGTTTAGGCTTATACTGACCATTATTCAGTTTGGGATTGATTTGATGAAATTTCTGACTATTATTCAAAGGCTTAGAGTGAGGTGCAGGTTCAGTAGTTGCACGAGGTACATGTACAGAATTCAGAACAGCACTATACCCCATATCAGGGTTTGACAGACGTACCTCTGACGGTGTGCGTTGGAACTAGTATGTATTACCATGGAGGTGAGTCACACGTGCTCGTGCTTCAGCTTCCTTCTTCAATCCATTCTCGAATACTTCTTGCTGAGTTTTCCGGGCAGCCATGGGGCTACTATGCGATTTAGGGCTAATCGCCCCAGAGCCAGTCGAAGTTGATGGGGGAACCGAGCTCTTCAAGGCTTGTTCCTCTGCTTCTCGGATTATGGCTTGCTCAAAGACCTGTTGAAGCTTACGAGATGGACTCGAATTTTTTGTCGATTTAGGGCTAAAATCCCCAAATACGGTTGTAGATGGAGGAGCTCGTTTCTCAGTTTCCCTCCATGACTGCTGGATATGTTGCAGTTTGGCTGTAACTACATCCAGAATAAATGGGTCTTCCGAGTTGTTGAGCTCGTCCTCCAAGTGACCCACGATTTCTAGCATTCGAGCTTCGGATGCCGAACGCACACCTTCCTTCTGGGGCTCCTGTTGTCTTTCGAAGTTCTTTCTCCGGATTTCGTTTGAGTCCAGGGCTTTGAGGCCCAAGCCCTCAACGAAGGAGATAGTCCCGTCGGCCATGGTGAACGCTCACTGAACAACGAAGATCGGCTCAATCTTGTCAGAAATCGACATGTTGTCAGAAATCGCCTCTGTCAAACTCGTTGATCTTAATATATACTACACCAAGTTGCTTGGTTATAGTAGGAACTCTCACTTGCTTTGGATTTCCAAGATAACCTACAAGGAATAAGGTAACAACCTGGATACGTAGCAGTAATAGGAGCCAAAAACAAGGTCTTACTCATCTGTATTGTTTTGATTTGATTTTGACTGTGTTTGAAGTTCAGAAGTTCAGAAGATATGTATCAGTTATGTAGTGTAGTGTTTTGTAGTGTTCTGAAGTTCAGAAGTTATGGATCATTCTACACTTGGAGGTTTCAGAAGTTCAGAATGTAGTGTAGTGTAGTGTAGTTTCAGAAGTTCAGAAGTTTTACAGTCATTCTACAGTTCTGTAGTGTAGTGTAGTGTTTTGTAGTGTTAAGCATATACCTTGTAGAATAGCAGATTCAGAATTGCTTCAGTTGGAAGTAAAATGCCTTGGCAGCAATCAGCATGTGGCAGCAATCAGTTCTTTTGGAAGTCTGTTTTGACAAAGAGACTGCATCAGTTCAGCATGTGGTTCAATGGTCTGCAATCAGCATGTGGTTCAATGTTCTTTTGGAAGCTCGTGGCTGTCCAGATCTGATGGGTTATCAAGCTCAGAAACAAGGTCTTACTCAAAGAGAGCCAAAGTTAATTTCCTGGTTGGGAGCTTCTCTCTCTAACCTAGAGAGAGAAAGCTCCCTCCGGTCTGCCACCACCATTTCCGGCTGGATCTCGCCGGTATCAACAGCAAGGAGGCCGAAGTAAACTAGACCAGGCAGGAAGAAGCGGCAGTCCTCGGGCAAGGGAGCCCCTCGCACGACAGGGGCTCTCCTCCACCGCCCCTTCTACATCCAGGCCCGGCCAGCCCACAACTGGCCTTCGATGGCCTTTTCAACCCTCAGCCGGCCGTCCAGGCCCGGCCAGTATAGCAGCTTAGCCCTCGTGGCTGAGTTGCCTTTTCAGATCTGGAAGTGACGATCAGGCCATTCCCAGCGATCAACCCGCTGCCGTGGGGCTTAGCCGGGGTGGGGCACAACTCCAAGCCGTGGGTTCTCTGACGTGGAACCCATTCCCAGCCCTGCCACCGCCGTGGGTTCTCTCCATTCCCAGTCCCGCCGCCGTGGGGCTTGCCGTGGGTTCTACCAGCCATGGCTTTTGCCCCTCGAACGGAGGAGGGTTCGTCCATGGTCGGAGGTGGGTAGCCCCAACAGCCATGGCCGCCGGTCATGGTTGGTCCAAGTTTTCAGATCCACCGGTCGTCGGTCGGTACAGCAACGATCAGGCCCTTTTGGGCTCAACAGCCGACGGCTGCCGGAGTCAGTCCGGCCATCGCAGTTCATGGCCCTAGCTGGCCAGATCTGGGACGCTCTAAGGCCGTCGGCCAGTCAATAGCCCGGGTTCAACTGGGCCAGCCAACATCCTGGCAGGCTAGCCAAGAGGCCAGCCAGGCCAGTCACGCACCAGCCCGGGCAGGCAAGCCGTCGGGCACAGCCTGCCTTCAGCCCGGGCAGCAAGCAGCAAGCAGTCATCTGTTTATTGTCAACCTGTTTGTTTATTGTCAATCTGTGTATAGTTTGTTCGGCGACCCCCGATAGGCGGTCATCTGTTGGACTGAAATCGGGGGTTAGGCTCTTGGTTGAGCCTTTTATGTTTTCCGTAGTATGTATTGCGAGGACTTCGAGGGCCTCTAATTGTACCTTATACCGACGGTTGGTGTCGGGTATTTACTGCTATTGCCACGTCCGTGTCAAGGTTCCCCGCTGAACTTTCTATTCCTTGGGATAGTTTGTTCGGCGGGGGAAAGATCACGGGCAACCCATGTAGCCACTTGGCGCTCTTTATATTTTTTCTTTGTCTTACCTGGGGTATGCCCCTTGTAGGCTGTACATTCGGTTAACCTCTTTTATTTTCAAGCTAACCGCCCTAGGGCATTACCCAAAAAAAAAAAGGTCTTACTCATCCAAACTGCATCAGTCTGATTAGCTGTTGCTGCTGTGATTGTATTGAAGTTTTAATGACTGTAAATGGTCGATTAGTGGTTCATAGTATTGTGGACATGTGCAATGTGGTATTAGTGGTTGATCCCCTTTACTATTAGTGGTAGATACCTTAAGCATATTTTTGTTGCTATCAGTTGCCTATGTTTCCTTTCCCTCTTACTAGATGGATTGGAAACATAGCCTCACATCACTGCCTTGTAGCCACTTGGCGTTATCAATTTTCCTTATCCTTTGTTTTCTTTTTCTTTTCCTCCTGGGGTATGCCCCTTGTAGGCTGTATATCCGGTTATCCTTTTTTCTATTTCATGCTATTTTACCCAAAAAAAAAAATAGGAGCCAAAAAGTAAAAAAACTTAAAATCGTCTGACATGTAAGGCGATTTTGGGGATCTCTGACAAGGGCATGGAACTCTTGTGATTTCTACCATGGCTGATGGTACTGTCTCCTTCTCGAAAGGGCTGGCTTGCAAAGCCCAGGATACAAATGAGATTCGAAGGAAGCAGATGAACTCTACACAACACGTTCAAAGCTCAGCCGTTATCGAGCAAACCCCACTCCCAACTTCTCACAACACGTTCAAGACGATCCCCGCTCTTGAACGGCAACAGGCGTGTCTGAGCGATTCCGAAGCTCGGATGCTTGAAATTGTGGGTAAACTAGAGGAGGAGCTCAACAATTCGGCAGATCCCTTCGTGCTTGACGTCGTAACTGCTAAACTACTAAGCATTCAGCAATCATGGAAGGAAGAAACTCAACAAGGGGGCATTCCAGGTGATGTTCACGCATCCTATTCAGATGGGCTAGGTCTCAAAGCACTCGACTCCAATGAAATTCGTCGCAAGCAGAGATCAACGATTGAGCCCTCAGCAGAAGGCACGTCCCATTCAGACGCTATATCCCATCTGGGTCTCGAATCAGGTTACCCTAACCTCAAGAATCCGATGAATGGTCTCTCAGAAGAGGCCGATGATGGACACACGATCTCAAGATCTGGGCCGCAATTATCTCCGCATAGGTATGGGGAACACAGCCCTGAATCGTGCAAAAGTCCAGGTTCGGCTAGGAAGCTACAATAGGTGTTTTTGGAGGAAGGCTTGAGGGTAGAAGCTGAAGCTGCCATGAAGGGCCTGCCGCTTCCTCCGAATGGGTCTGGGGCACAGAAAATGAAGCAAGCATTATTCGAGGAGGAACTGGAAAGGGAGGCAGAAGCAAGAGCCCGGGTCACGCATCTGCATGGAAACACCTACCAGTTCCAGCGTACCCCTGCTCAGGTTAGGAAATCTAACCCTAATCCAATTTCGAAAATCTCAACTCTAGTACAAGGATCTAAATTGGGTGTTGTACCAAATCCTGTGTCTCATGCATCCACGAGTACTAACCCTGTATCCCAGCCTAAGGCCATGAATCGTACAGCGCAACCTAATAAGAATTGGGCCTCCCTATTTAGGTCTCAAGGGCCCTCAAGTAATATGAAATTAGATTTCTTTCCAGAATTAAAGAGAGGAAAGAATGCTGTTGTTGAACTGGATGTTACTCACTTGGATGAGAATTGTTGGTCACATTGCTTGGTTGGTCATTTCCTAGATGAGAGGATGGATTTTCGACTAGCAAATTCAACTGCCCATAAGCAGTGGGGAAAAAATACTAAGTATGGCCTGCTGTCAGTCAAGTCAGATAATGCAGGGTTCTTATATTTTGAATTTAAGGATGAAGCCTGTCAACTAGCAGTCCTAGAAGGGGGGCCATGGTTCTTCTCTCAAAAATTTCTTGTTCTTCAGAAATGGAGAAGAATGATGACCCCAACTAAGATTTCTCCGTCCTCTATTCCTTCTTGGGTGAAGCTTCATAACTTGCCCCTAGAGTGTTGGACAGAAGTGGGTTTAAGTAGGGTGGCTAGTGCTATAGGTCAGCCCAAATATGTAGATCGAGCTACAGAAAAGAGGACTAGACTTGCATATGCTAGGGTGTGTGTGGAAATTGAGGCTGCTGATGAACTGCCAGATGACATTCAGGTCACAGTGGATGGGGAAAGTGTATCAGTTAGGGTGGAATACCAAGTTATGCCTCCTGTTTGCTCAGAATGTAGGGTTTTTGGACATGCTACCTCCAGGTGTTCAAAGTCCATCCCTCATAAACAAACTCAGGATAATGAAGTTCCAAGTGAGGTTTGGCGTACTGTTAGTAAAGGAACATCTATAGGCAATGTAGGGGGTTCAGTAGCACTGGAGGCAGTTTCAATTCCTGTGGTGGCAGTGGTGGATACTTCAATGCCTAAGGTCACAGAAGAGAACATAGATGGGAGTGATTCAGAAGAGGAGGAGCTGAATTTCAACACTGATATTCCTATTGAGCTGATGGTGGATATTCCAAGTGTGGAGGCTGGTTCAAGTAAACCTTCTCATGTTCTAGTTCCTGAGGTAATCTCGTCTCAACCAGATCCGCAAGAGAAACCATTTCCTCCGGATGATAAGGCTGAAGAAGCAACGGGAAAGGCTTCCTTTCAGAGCTCCAAGGGTTCCAAATATCAGAACAACAAGTCCGGTGGAAAAAACAATAACAAAAAGTGGAGTAGCAGCTCCAAAAGACGGAATAAATGATATCCTTTTTTGGTATCCTTTTGAGTAGTTGTAGCTTTATTTCTTTCAAGTTATGCTTCGTGTAGTTACTATTTGATTTTGTTTCCAATGTCTTTACAAGCTTTCAATTTAGGTTTTTGGAACATTCGGGGTCTGAATGACCCCATTAAGCAGAAAGAAGCAAGATCTTTTGTGAACTCCAATAAGTTGAGTCTTGTTGGTTTACTTGAGCATAAAATTAAGGTAACTTGGACAGATAGAATCACCCAATTCATTTGTCCTGGCTGGAGTTTTGTGAACAATTACCCTCAAGCTACTTTAGGGAGGATTTTTGTTGGATGGGACCCTGATGTCTTGTCTCTTACAGTGTTATGTCAGGCAGATCAATTTATTCATTGTCAAGTCCTTCCAAAAGATGGGAGTGCATTATTTTTGGTCACTATGGTCTATGGGGCAAACTCTATCCCAGACCATAGATCTCTTTGGCTTAGTCTTTCTCAGTTTAGGACCTCTTCTCCCTGGGTGGTCCTTGGTGATCTTAATGCTATTAGGCATCCTAGGGAGAAAGTTGGGGGGAATGCACAGAGGTTTCCTCCCATGGATGACATTAATCACTGTTTGTTTTCCTCTGGGCTTGATGACCTTAGGTTTTCAGGGTGCTTATTTACGTGGTCCAATAAGCAGGTCCACCCCCATTTTGTGGCTTCCAAAATTGATAGGGTTCTAGTAAATGAGCCTTGGATGAAAATCTTTTCTCAATCATCGGCTCAATTTTTGGTGCCTGGAATTTCAGACCATTCTCCAGGTGTAGTGTTTGTCCAGCCCAATCCAAGGAGGTCAATTAAACCCTTAAGGTTTTTTAACTTCCTTGCTGACCACCCTCAATTCCTTGCAATTGTCCAGAGGAGCTGGAGGACGATTGTACTGGGGAACCCCATGTTCTGTGTGTGTATGAAACTTAAACACCTTCAACATGATTTGAAGCAACTTAATAGGGAGGAGTTTAGTGGCATATCAGAGAGGGTGAGTGCCACTAAGCAAGTCTTAGAAAACTTACAGGTAATTATAGGCTCTCACCCAGATAACAGTGCTGCCATAGAACAAGAGAGAGTGGTACACAAGCAATACACCACATTGCTAAGGGCTGAGGAAAGTTTAGCAAAACAAAAGTCTAGAATACAATGGTTGAAACTTGGAGATCAATGTACGTCCTATTTCTTTAAAGCCGTGAGCAATAGGAGGAATAGGAGCAAAATAACATGTTTAGAATTAAATGACGGATCTACCACACATGATCCCATGGTTATCAAAGAAGAGTTTGTTAACTTCTACACAACTCTTTTTGGCACGTCCCATCTCACCCCTCATCTGGGATCAACTAGAGTGGGTCAATTAATCAGGAATAAACTCAGCCCTGAGCTAAGTCTGAATATGGTCTCCCCTGTCTCAGATTTGGAGATCAAAGAGACCATTTGGTCTATTAATCCCACCAAAGCACCTGGCCCTGATGGGTATAATGGAGGGTTTTTTAGGAAAGCATGGTCAGTCATTGGGAGAGAGGTCACTTCAGCTGTACAGAACTTCTTCAGGTCTGGACAACTGCTCACCAAAGCTAACTCCACTATTGTAGCTCTTGTTCCTAAGGTACCAAACCCTTCTAGGGTGGGCGACTTTAGGCCCATTTCATGCTGCAATACCATTTACAAATGCATCTCTAGGATTTTAGCCAAGAGATTGCAATCTGCTCTTCCTTTTTTTTTTTTGGGTAAAACAGCATTAAATAGAAAAAAAAGGTCACGGATATACAGCCTACAAGGGGCATACCCCAGGAGGAAAAGAAACAACCAAGTAAGAAAATGACTATGCCAAATGGCTACATGGCTAGAGAATAACCTAATAGACGCTGTTTCCAGCCCATCTAGAAGAGGGGAAGAAAACAACGCAATGACAACAAAACATGACATAATATAAAACCCAGTTACATTGAGCAATACACAGCAGACAGATTGCTTCACCAACAGAGCTTTGCTTCACCAACATAACAATATGACAGCAATAACATAACAATATGACAGTGGTGTGTCCATGAAGTGTCCCCAATGGGCTGCTGCTCCTCTGCCATCAGAGCTGCTTCCCCATACAACAACAACACTGATTGCTTCACCAACAACTACTGAAAGCACTCAACCCTTGCAAAACTTCTGAAGACCAACAGTTTCAATGGGGGTCTTCAATGACTTGAGACTCCTGAAGACCAACACAACTCCTGACTTCTGAGGTCACAGCAGCATCAGATGAGCATCCTCAAACACTAGTCTTACCAAAGGGCAGCAGACTATTTAGAACATGGGATTTCATTTGAGCATCAACACAACTTCAGAACTGACAAGGCAGATCTGAAGCTGAATTCAGAACAGGTCAGGCAGTCACAACTTGGATAAAATGGCTGCCAAAAGTAACAGCAGCCCTTATGTTGGACTGCCCATAAACAGAACAGCAGAGAAGACTGCCCAGAAACAGCATAACAACATCAACAGAACTAACAGAACTAATCAACATGCTAGCTCTCACATACTCAATATGCAGAGGACGTCCCCCTCTGCGAAGGGAGATCCCAATGACAGCCCCTATTGGTTAGGCAAATATAAGTATACAAAAGTAAATACATCAATAATCAAATTTTGAACCACGGCTAACATCAGATTCTGAACCTTAGGTGTCCAACAGGACAGTAGCAGAGATTCAGAACATAACAGCTACCACAGTTCATACCAACAGACCAACAACCATTCTGGGCAGCAACTACTTGGACTACACAGCTACTATGACTACAACTTCTGACCTTGTACAATACAATACAGCTACTGTCTCCCTCTGTGAAGGAAAACCCATTGACAGCCCACAAAACCTGCTACACCTCGTCTAGGTAACAGAAAATTAGAACACAACAGAACCTGCTACAAGATGTGACTGCCCAATTAGCACTATCCAACCACAAAACTAGTAACACAACTGAAAATAGCAGATCAGCAGCATAACAGCAGGTCAGTAACAAACAGAACAGCTGTAGATGCAATATGAGGACCAAAACAACAGAGCAGTCAGCAACATCAGAACACAGACCTTGAGCAGTCAGCCACATGGTACAATGGTTATAGTGCTCACCCCTCTACTCCCTCGGAACCTTACACCTCCCACTCACTTAACTAAACCAAGAATAAGGTGACCCTCTTCACCCTCCACTGAACCTCACCCAATACCCCTCTAGATATTACCTCCTCTCACAAGGAATGAAGGGGCTTTAGCACTCAGCTCACAAGGGTAGCACACAGTATGGAAGGATAACACACAACAATTAACCCTCAAAGGAATAAGGTAACTACCTGGTTACATAGCAGTAATAGGAGAGCACATTGTGGGAGCTTGAGGTCCAATCTGGGTATCCTCACAAATGTTATACCTGCACAGAATGTATCTAACAGGATGTCCAGGAAAGCAGGCCATTAATCTTGGCCACAAGTATCATAACCACCAAAATCAATATCACGTACCTCATTACCCAGTGATGCCCCAAACTCTAATAAACCTATCATTTTGTGAGCCTACGGGCAACTTAGGCAACGACAGTAATCTACCCTTAACCATGTTAAAGGTTTTGTGAACAACAACTTCCCAGGTGCTAGTGATAGCTTGGAACTTCCTCAAGTTTCTCTCTATCCAAAGATGATATACTGTGGCAGTGAATATGAGTTTAGAAACAACATTCCTTAGAGTTTTTCCCCTAAAAGAGGAGAAATGGGTAATCCATGCTGGCCAAGACTTTGGGGGCCACCTTGTATCAATTTTTTCCAACATGGCATTCCAAACCCTTGTGGAGAATCCACAATTAAAAAACAGATGGTCATGGCTTTCACTACCATGACAAAAACTGCACTGAGAAATTGATTTGATCCCAAATAGAACTAATCTATCCTCAGTGGAGAGTCTACCCTGGATGGCCAGCCATGTAATGAAGCTACTCTTAGGTATATGGCCAGAAAACCACACAGCCTTGTGCCAATTTACTTTGGGGAATGGAACTCTCAATTTCTCCCATAGAGAGGCTATGCTAAACTGACCTGTTGTATTAAGAGTCCATTTTACTTGGTCTCTGGAACCTCTCAGAGGAGGGAGAAGTTGTCTAACCTCATTCAACTCCCATGTTTGCGTGATTGGGAAAGCCCAACCAGAGTTATGTACTATGCTGGACACTTTGGCAGTCAATGGAAACCCAGAGTCATAAACCACTCTGGCACCAAACTTATCCAACAAAGGGCCCAAAGGGTGCCACAGGTCATACCACAGGGAGGTATTCTCCCCATTACCAATAGAATGATGAATGAAGGGTTGAACTAAATGTCTTAGGTTAAGTAACTTTCGCCAAACCCAAGAGGGATTAGCAAGCATTTTTAGACTCCAAAAGTTTCTACCTTTTAATAAATATGACTTAACCCATTGGCACCACATGGATTGCTCTCCCCCGGAGATCAAGAACCATATATGCTTGGCAACTGCAGCCTTATTCCACACTGCCATAGACATAAAACCAAGACCCCCCCTCATCTTTAGGAGCACAAAGCTGCTCCCAAGCTACCTTGGCCCCTGATCTTTTAAGGTCAGGGCCAGACCATAAAAAGGCCCTAAGAATAGATTCAACTTCCTTGATGACCTTTTTAGGTAAGATGAAAAGGGAGGACCAATACGTTTGCATTGAAAACAAGATGTTCTTGATAAGCTGGACTCTCCCCGCATAAGTAAGGTCCCTATTGGTCCAACTCCTAGTTTTGGCAGTGATACTATTAACCAGTCTCTGACAGTCCACTGCTTTAAGCTTAGTAGATAACAAAGGGACTCCCAGGTATCTCACTGGAAGAAAGTCTTCCTGAAATCCCAGCTCACGCAGAATAGTCTCCTTAACTTCCACACTAACACCAGAGAAGAATAAGCTACTCTTGCCTGGGCTAGGGGAGAGACCAGAAAGAGCCTCAAACTCAGTCAAAGCATCTTTGATGAGTTTGATCGAAGAAAGCTCTCCCTTACAGAATATCATTAGATCATCTGCAAAGCACAGATTAACCATTTGATTAGTTTTACATCTCCAGTGAAAATGAAAGTCAGGAAGCTGGGCTTTCTCCTTAAGTAAACTCGTAAAAACTTCCATCACTATGACAAACAGATAAGGGGACAAAGGGTCCCCCTGCCTCAATCCCTTCCTACCTTTAATGTACCCAGACACTTCCCCATTGATACATAGGGAGTAATTTGCAGTGGATACACAAGCCTTAAGCCAGTTAATCATTATAGGGTGGAAGTTCATTGCGGACAGGACATCCCAAAGAAATTTCCACCTAACATGGTCATATGCTTTCATTATGTCAACTTTCATGGCACACCTAGGTGTAGGTGAGGATTTGTGATACCCTCTCATAAGTTCTTGGGTGAGGAATATGTTAACCGCAATTCTCCTTCCTTTCACAAATCCTGATTGGACCGGATCTATGAGCAAAGGAAGGGCAACTTGCAATCTCTTGGTTAATATCCGAGAAATGCATTTGTAAATGGTATTGCAACAAGAAATGGGCCTAAAGTCACCCACCCTGGAAGGGTTAGGAACTTTTGGGACAAGTGCTACAGTAGTAGAGTTAGCTTTGGTGAGCAATTGTCCAGACCTGAAAAAGTTCTGAACAGCTGAAGTGACCTCCCTCCCAATAACAGGCCATGCCTTCCTAAAAAACCCTCCATTATACCCATCAGGGCTAGGAGCTTTGGTGGGATTAATAGACCAAATGGTCTCTTTGATCTCCAAATCTGAAACAGTGGAGACCATATTAAGACTTTGCTCAGGGCTGAGTTTATTCCTAATAAGTTGTCCCACTCTGGTTGGTCCCAGATGGGGTGTGAGATGGGGAGTGCCAAGAAGAGTTGTGTAGAAGTTAACAAACTCCTCCTTGATAACCTTAAGGTCATGAGTGGTAGAACCGTCATTCAACACTAGACTTGTTATTTTGCTCCTATTCCTTCTGTTGCTGACTGCTTTAAAGAAATAGGAGGTACACTGGTCTCCAAGTTTCAACCATTGGATTCGAGACTTTTGTTTAGCAAAACTTTCCTCAGCCCTAAGCAAAGTGATGTACTGTTTATGTACCACCTTCTCTTGTTCTATGGCAGACCTATTAATTGGGTGGGAGCTTATAATTGCTTGTAAGTTTTCTAACACTTGCTTAGTGGCACTCACCCTCTCAGAGATGCCACTAAACTCCTCCTTATTAAGTTGCTTCAAATCATGTTGAAGATGCTTAAGCTTCATACACACACAGAACATGGGATTCCCGAGTACTATTGTCCTCCAACTCCTCTGTACAATTGCAAGGAATTGAGGATGGTCAGCTAGGAAGTCAAAGAACCTGAAGGGTTTCATTGACTTCCTAGGGTTGGGCTGGATAAACACCACACCTGGATCTCAGCCGGGGTCCCTTGGGAGCTTCTCTCTCTAGGATGGAGAGAGAAAGCTCCCTCCAGCCACGCCGGCCTGGCCTCCTTCGGCTCCAACTCCAGCCGGCTGCCAGGCATCCCATCTCCGGCCAGCAATAGTAGCAACGTCAAGGGCAAGGGAGCCCCTCTCTCGACAGGGGCTCTCCTCCACCGCCCGTTCCATATCCGGCTACCCTTGGGTCCGGCCATCTAACACAATCCAACCGGAGTTCCTCCGGCCAAGTTCCAGCCCTGCTCTGGTCCGATCTGGCTCGGCCACCGCTAGAGCGGGCCTTCACAGGCGGGCAAGTTTCTCCAGGTACGGTTAGATCTAGTCCGGCCTCCATCTGGTCCGGCCAAGCTCTTCCCGTTGCCTCGCCGTGGGTGCAGCAGGCGCCGCCGTGGTGACCAACTCAGCGTGGCGACCACCCTCAACTGGCCTCCACGGCGCCAGTCATTGACTTCTCCGGCCAGATCTGGCCGTCAGACCTCAGTCCGGCCAGGTCTCCACTCAGCCGTGGCTCAACAACCGTGGGTCAACACCCGTCGTGGGTCTCCACCCCAAGGCAGCCGTCGCCGGCGATGGGTCAGCCTGGTGGTATCGAGATCGAGCCACTGTGGCTCGACGGTTTCGAGGTCGGCTGCCGGAGTCAGTCCGGCCATCACGGCCAATCAACCCCAAGCAGCCAGCCAGTGCGCTCATCGTTATTCAATTTGCGATTTGCAATTATCTACTATTGTGCACTAGCTGTTATTGTTATCGTTTATGTTTTCAGTTGTATGAGTTGCGAGGACTTCGAGGGCCTCGGATTGTACCCTATACCGACGGGTTGTGTCGGGTATTTACTGCTTTTGCCACTCCCGTGTCTAAGTTCCCTGTTGTACGTTCCATTCCTTGGGATAGATTGTTCGACGGGGGCATGAACACGGGCAACCCATGTAGCCACTTGGCGCTCTTTATATTTTTTGCTTTGTCTTACCTGGGGTATGCCCCTTGTAGGCTGTACATTCGGTTAACCTCTTTTATTTTCAAGCTAACCGCCCTAGGGCTTTACCCAAAAAAAAACACCACACCTGGAGAATGATCTGAAATACCAGGCACCAAAAATTGTGCCGACGATTGAGAAAAGGTTTTCATCCAGGGCTCATTCACTAATACTCTATCTATTTTCGTTGCCACAAAGTGAGGAGGCTCCTGCTTGTTAGACCACGTAAATAAGCACCCTGAGAACCTAAGATCATCCAGCTCAGAGGAGAACAAACAACGGTTAATGTCATCCATGGGGGAATACCACTGGGTATTCCCCCCAACTTTCTCCCTAGGATGCCTCATAGCATTAAAGTCACCAAGGACCACCCAGGGAGAAGAGGACCTAAACTGAGATAGATTATGCCAAAGAGACCTACGATCAGAAATAGAGTTTGCCCCATAGACTACAGTGACCAAAAACACTGCACTCCCATCTATTGGTTGGGCCTGACAGTGAATGAATTGATCTGCCCGACATAGCACTGTAAGGGACACGACCCCGGGGTCCCAACCCACAAAAATCCTCCCCAACGCAGCGTGGGTGTAATTGTTCACAAAACTCCAGTCAGGACAAATGAATTGGGTGATTCTATCTGCCCAAGCTGCCCTAATCTTATGCTCAAGAAAACCAACTAGGCCCAACTTATTAGTGTTCACAAAAGATTTTGCTGCTTTTTGCTTAATGGGGTCATTCAGACCACGAATGTTCCAAAAACCTAAATTGAAAGCTCGTAAAGACATAGAAAACAGAATCAACAGGTAACAACAGGTAGTAGATATTGAAAGAATTAAAACTACAACCTTTCAAAAGGATATGCAAAAGGATATCATTTATTCCGTTTCTTGGAGCTGTTGCTCCACTTTTTGCTGTTGTTTTTTCCATTGCCCTTGTTATTATGAGCTTTGAAACCCTTAGAGCTCTGAAAGGAAGCCTCTCCCTTTCCTGTTTCAGCCTTATCATCCGGAGGTACTGGTTTCACAAGAGGCACAGATTGAGAAGGAACTCCCACAGAGTCTGGGACACTATTAATTGAGCCAGCCTCCACACTACCTATTAGTACCCCTGTATCCACAATCACCTGATCAGGAGTATCAGTACTGACATTCAGTTCCTCCCCTTCGGATTCACTTCCAGCTATGTCATCCTCTGTGACCTTGGGCATTGATGTGTCCACCACAGCCACCACAGAAACTGTAGCTGCCTCTAGTGCTTCTGAACCCCCTACATTGCTTACAATGGAACCTTTAATTACAGTTTGCCAGTCACTCTTCGGTACACCACTGTCACGAGTTTGTTTATGAGGGATGGTTCTCGGACATCCGGTAGTAGCATGGCCAAACACCTTACACTCTGAGCAGACAGGAGGCATTAATTGGTATTCCACCCTCACTGATACACTCTCCCCATCAACTGTGACCTGTATGTCATCTGGAAGCTCATCTGCAGCCTCAATTTCCACACACACTCTAGCATAAGCCAGCCTAGTCTTTTTCTCCGTAGCTTGATCCACATGTTTGGGCTGACCTATTGCACTAGCTACCCTACTTAATCCCTCTTCTGTCCAACACTCTGGGGGCAGGTTATGAAGCTTAACCCAAGTAGGGATAGAAGATGGAGAGATCTTAGATGGTGTCATCATTCTTCTCCATTTCTTTAAAACAAGGAATTTTTGAGAGAAGAACCAAGGTCCCCCTTCTAGGACAGCTAGTTGACATGCTTCATCTTTAAACTCAAAATATAAGAACCCTGCATTATCTGACTTGACTGACAACAGTCCATACTTAGTCATCTTTCCCCACTGCTTATGGGCAGTTGAACTAGCTAGTCTAAAGTCCATCCTCGCATCTAGGAAATGACCAACCAAGCAATGTGACCAACAATTTTCATCCAAATGAGTAATGTCAAGTTCAACAACAGCATTCTTCCCTTTTTTTAATTCTGGGTAGAAATCTAACTTCATATTACTCGAGGGCCCTTGGGACCTAAACAGAGAGGCCCAGTTCTTATTAGTTTGTACCTGACGATTCATGGCTTTAGGTTGAGATACAGGGTTAGTACTCGTGGATGCATGGTTCAGTGGTTTTGGAACAGCACCCGACTGATTATTCAAGATCTTAGTATTAGAGTTAGAATTCCGAACCTCTGAGGGAGTACGTTGGAACTGGTAGGTGTTCCCATGTAGATGAGTCACCCTTGCTCTTGCTTCTGCTTCCCTTACCAGTCCTTCCTTGAAAGAAGCTTGCTGCACTACCTGAGCATCAGTAGTATGACCATGCGACTTTGGGCTAATTGCCCCCACCCCATTCGAAGATGATGGTGTAGCCGAGCCCTTCATTGCGTCTTCAGCTTCTACCCTCAACCCCTCCTCGAAAAAAGCCTGCTGTAGCTTCCGCGCTGAAGTCATATTCTTGGCCGATTTAGGGCTGTGAGCCCCAAATCCATTTGGGGGGGAAGACAGACCCGAACTTAATCGGGAGGAAAGATCGACTTCCGTTGAGATGAAGGATTTCGTGACTGTAGGACTTGAATCAGGGCTGATACTTGACTTAGGTCTGTATGACCCAAAACCAGCTATATGCGTTGTAGATGTAGACTGTTGTAGGCGAACAGAGCTATTTGGATCTGAGATAGACTTCTGTTTCCTGCGGATTTCGTTGGAGTCAATCGCTATGAGTCCAGGTCCCTCCTCCATGGAGATCTTACCTTCGGCCATGGGGGGAGGAGTTTGTTTCTCAGCTTCCCTCCATGACTGTTGGATATTTTGCAGTTTGGCTGTAACTACATCCAGAATAAATGGGTCTTCCGAATTGTTGAGCTCGTCCTCCAAATGACCCACGATTTCTAGCATTCGAGCTTCGGATGCCGAACGCACACCCTCCTTCTGGGGCACCTGTTGTCTTCTGACAATAGGGTTTTCTGGTTCGGAGCCCAGATTTTGATGGGAGGATATAGGCTGCGAGATGAACAGGTCGCCCATTTCTCTTCGCTTTCTCCGGATTTCGTTTGAGTCCAGGGCTTTGAGGCCCAAGCCCTCATCGAAGGAGATAGTGCCTTCTGCCATGGTGAACGCTCACAGAACAACGATGATCGGGTCAATCTTGTCAGAAATCGCCATGTCGTCTGAGGGCTTTCTTTCAGTTTCAGATGTTCTGCTGCTCTTCCTTTGCTCATAGATCCTGTCCAATCAGGATTTGTGAAAGGAAGGAGAATTTGCTGATAATATTTTCCTCACCCAAGAACTCATGAGAAGATATCACAAGTCCTCTCCTACCCCTAGGTGTGCCATGAAAGTTGACATAATGAAAGCATATGACCATGTTAGGTGGGAATTTCTTTGGGATGTCCTGTCCGCCATGAACTTCCATCCTACAATGATTAAGTGGCTTCAAGCATGTGTTACCACTGCAAACTACTCCCTATGTATCAATGGGGAAGTGACGGGGTACATTAAAGGGAGGAAGGGGCTGAGACAGGGGGATCCTTTATCCCCGTATCATT
Organism: Rhododendron griersonianum; assembly: GCA_018127125.1. Lineage (NCBI taxonomy): Eukaryota > Viridiplantae > Streptophyta > Magnoliopsida > Ericales > Ericaceae > Rhododendron > Rhododendron griersonianum. Next base: position 36,026,751 of record CM030788.1, on the reverse strand, counting down.
TTCCTCACCTAAGAACTCATGAGAGGGTACCATAAATCATCTCCTACCCCTAGGTGTGCCATGAAAGTTGACATAATGAAAGCATATGACCATGTTAGGTGGGAATTTCTTTGGGATGTCCTGTCTGCCATGAACTTCCATCCTACAATGATTAAGTGGCTTCAAGCATGTGTTACCACTGCAAACTACTCCCTATGTATCAATGGGGAAGTGACGGGGTACATTAAAGGGAGGAAGGGGCTGAGACAGGGGGATCCTTTATCCCCGTATCTATTTGTTATTGTGATGGAAGTTCTTACGATTTTACTTAAGGAGACAGCCCAGCTCCCGGGCTTTCATTTTCATTGGAGATGTAAAACTAATCAATTGATAAACCTGTGCTTTGCTGATGATCTAATGATATTTTGCAAGGGAGAGCTTTCTTCGATCAAACTCATCAAGGAAGCGTTGACTGAGTTTGAGGCTCTTTCTGGTCTCTCCCCGAGCACTGGTAAGAGTAGCATATTCTTCTCTGGTGTTAGTGTGGGAGTTAAGGAGACTATTCTGCATGATTTGGGATTTAAGGAGGGTTCCCTCCCAGTGAGATATTTGGGAGTCCCATTGTTATCTACTAAACTCAAAGCTGTGGACTGTCAAAGGCTGGTTGATAGTATCACAGCCAAAACTAGAAGTTGGACCAATAGGGACCTTACTTATGCAGGGAGAGTCCAGCTTATCAAGAACATCTTGTTCTCAATGCAAACGTATTGGTCCTCCCTGTTCATTTTACCAAAAAAGGTCATCAAGGAAGTTGAATCTATCCTTAGGGCCTTTTTGTGGTCTGGCCCTGACCTTAAAAGATCAGGGGCTAAGATAGCTTGGGAGCAGGTATGTGCTCCTAAAGATGAGGGGGGTCTTGGGTTCAAATCTATGGAGGTATGGAATAAGGCTGCGGTTGCCAAGCATATATGGTTCTTGATCTCCGGGGGAGAGCAATCCATGTGGTGCCAATGGGTTAAATCCTATTTATTAAAGGGTAGAAATTTTTGGAGCCTTAAAATGCCAGCTGACCCCTCTTGGGTTTGGCGTAAATTACTTAATCTAAGACACTTAGTCGAGCCCTTCATTCGTCATGTTATTGGCAATGGGGAGAACACATCCATGTGGTATGACCTTTGGCATCCGTTAGGCCCGTTGTTGGATAAGTTTGGCTCCAGAATTGTTTACGACTCTGGCCTTCCCTTGAATGCCAAAGTGTCCCACATAGTTCACAATTCTAGTTGGACTTTCCCAATCACGCAAACATGGGAGTTGAATGAAGTTAGACGGCATCTCCCACCGTTGCGGGGCTCCAGGGACCAAGTTAGATGGACTCTGAATGCATCTGGACAATTTAGCATAGCCTCTCTATGGGAGGAATTGAGGGTTCCTTTCCCCAAGGTTAATTGGTACAAGGCTATTTGGTTTTCTGGCCATATACCTAAGTGTACCTTCATCACATGGCTGGCCATCCAGGGTAGACTCTCCACTGAGGATAGATTAGTTTTGTTTGGGATTAAACCAATTTCCCAATGCAGTTTTTGCCATGGTAGTGAAAGCCATGATCATTTGTTCTTCAATTGTAGTTTTTCCACACGGGTCTGGAATGCTATGTTGGAAAAAATGGATACGAGTTGGCCCCCTAAGTCTTGGACAGCATGGATTACCCACTTCTCCTCGTTTAGGGGAAAATCTCTAAAGAATGTTGTCTCTAAGTTGATATTCACTACTACAGTGTAGTTACCTGCTAAGTACTCAGGTAGTTACCTTACCTCGTTTAGGTATCTTGGTATTCCATTGCATTGAGCGTTCCTACCATATTGAGGGCAATCCTTGTGAGATGAGTGCTCTAGCCCCATCCGTCATTGTGAGAGGAGGTAATATTTAGCGGGGGCATTATGTGAGGTTTAGTTGAGGGAGTACATGGTTTCCCTGTTTTGGTATTGTTTGGAGAGTGGGAGTTACTTTAGTTGTTATTACCAGATTTCTGCTATAGTACAGATCATGCTGTATAGATGTCCAGTTCCTCTTTCTGTTTTGGCTGTACTATGATAGGGATTACTTTCTGCGTAACTGCTGTGTCCAGCTCTGAGTCTAGCAGGTTTCAGCTAGTTCAGATGTCCAGTATGTTGCTCTGAGTCTAACTGTTCTGTTCTGCTGGGGTATGCATTTCTGCTGTGTTGCTGCTGTGTTGAGCGAGCTGATCCCAAGCAGGCTGATGTTATGAGATCTTTACTGCTATCTTAGTGACTGATGGTTCAGTAGATAGTTGCTCTCAGTGGTTTCTGCATTTTTTTGTTGCTCTCACTGATGTCTGATGCTTTGAGATGCAGATTCAGTAGTTGGTTGTTATACTGCAATTGCTTCCTTTTATTCGTCCTCTTTTGTTGTTTTGCCTAACCATCAGGGGCTGTCGTGGGATCTCCCTTCGCAGAGGGGGATGTCCTCTGCATTTTGCATTTTGTTTGTATTGTATTGTGTGTGCATGGTTTTGGGAGGTTCAGAAGTTTGGATCCCTGCTGCTCATCTGCCCAGCTAGCAGCTAACACACAACATGTGAAGCTGCTGTCTGCTGCTGCTAACACTTTTGGACAGCAGCAGCCTATTGCTTCTAGTGCCTGCAAGTTGGTTTGTTATGCTTGCAAGTTCACTTGTGGCAGTTACTCAATGCAGGCATATCAGAACTTGGAAACCAGGTGAACTTGGAACAATGCAGCTCTTCAATAATGCACTACACACACTGTGGTTCACTTTCAATTGTGGCAAGCTTCTCTGTGGTACACCAGGCTGTTATAGCTGTTCAAGTCAAGTTATTGCTCCTGTTATACCTACCTTATTGATCCTGTTATTGGTCCTGGAACACCATGTGGCTGCAAGCTATGATTGCAAATCAAGTAGCAGTTGATGATTCTGTCCAAGTTCAAGCCCAGTCCAGTTCTGAACCTGTTCAAGACCTGCATTTTGTCCAAGTTCAGATTTTGTCCAAGTTCAAGCCCAGTCCAGTTCTGATCCTATGGTGTTCCATAGTGTTTTGTCAAGTATTTTAGCAGCATGAAATTTACTAGTTCAGTAGCATTTTGTGTTCTGTTTCGTATCCCTCTTTTAGATGGGTTCGAAACAGACGTTCTATTTACTTCTAGTCCTATGTAGCCGTTTGGCGTAGGCGCACTCCTGTTTTTATTCTTTTCTTTTCTTTTCTTTTCTTTCCTCCTGGGGTATGCCCCTTGTAGGCTGTATATTCGGTTAGCCCCCCCTTTTTTTATTTCAAGCTGATTTACCCAAAAAAAAGAGAGGAACTTAAGGAAGTTTCAAAATACAAATAGCACCTGGGAAGTTGTTGTTCACAAAATCTTTAACATGGTTAAGGGTAGATTACTGTCGTTGCCAAAGTTCCCAGTAGGCTCACAAAATAATAGGTTTATTAGAGGTTGGGGCATTGGGTAATGCGGAACTTGTGATATATATGCTATTGGTTATTGATATTGTGGCCATGGTTGTAGATGCTTTCTTTGCAGGGATGGCCAGCAGGCAGGCTGCTTTGTGCAATGTTACTAGCACTGCTACTACTCCTATGTTACTAGGGCTTTCCATTCAGGGCATTACACAAATGAGGGACTTACTCCTATGTTACTTGATTCAAAGGGACTTACTGCTATTACTTCTATGTAGCAGGTATATATTTTAATCTTTTGTGAGGAGCAACCTCCATTGAGTACCATTGTTTAGTGGCTGTTTGAGAAGTGGCATGCTGATGTAGTGGCTGTTTGAGAAGTGGCCACCATTGTTTAGTGGCTGTTTAGCTCTGTTTTGGCTTGCATGTGCTGCTGTGGCTAGTGCACAGAGATTTCCATAGCTCTGTTTTGGCTTGCATGTTCTGCTACTGCCTGCTGCCTCTTATGCTTACTATAGTGGTGTTATGTCTGTTATGGAATAACCATTTTGCTGCTGTTATGGATGTTATGGACTGTATATTGTATAGATTGAGCAGGTTATGAAGTGGTGTTGTTGGGTGCTATGCTGGGGGCTATGCCATCCCAGCAAGTGTGTAGGTTGCTGCTGCTGCTCCTATTCCATCCCATCCCAGCACGTAAGCAGCAGCCACCCTTGCCCCAGCAGCAGCCATCCCAGCCACTGTGATGTCTGCTCCTGCTGTTCAGTTTGGAGAATGGCACCATGAAACTGATCTACTAAAGAGTGAAACCTGCTGATCTGCTAGTGTCCAGCTCTTGGTCTGTCCTGCTGAACCTGCTGATCTGCTGACATGTTCTGATGTAGAAAGCTATTTTGTAGCAAGCTATTCTGCTACTATTTTGTACCACATTCTGTCCTGTCCTATTTTGTAGCAGCTGCTGCATTCCACTTCTGATGTTACCTTAAGCTAGTAGTTGACTTCAGCTCTTTTTGTGTGCCTAACCAACTGGGGCTGTCATTGGGATCTCCCTTCGCAGAGGGGGACGTCCTCTGCATTTTGATGTTGCATTTTGATTTTGTAGTAATGTATCGGGCAGCCAATGGGATCAGAAGTTGTAGCAGGTTCAGAAGTTGTTAGTCAAGTTCAGAAGTTGAGGCTGGTGCTAGTTATGCTAGTTTTGTAGTTTGCTATAAAGCTGTGTGTGTGCAAGGGTTGGTTTTTTTTTTTTTTTTTTTGGGTAAATCAGCTTTAAAATTTAAAAAAAGGAACCAGAGATACAGCCTACAAGGGGCATACCCCAGGAGGAAAACAAAACAAAGAAAGAATGGAAGATAGAGAAAATGGAAAGGTAGGCCAAATGGCTACATGAGGAGGGATACTGAATAGATGGAAACAAAACAAAAGGGTATACATTGTTTCCTATCCATCTACAAAAGGGGGATAACATTGGCATAACAAGGCAGATTTCAACACAGGTTTCTGAACAGCAGCAGCAGCATGAACTGATGCAGATGAGCTGATGCAGACCATAGCTAACAACACAATACACTTGGAGAAACATAGAGAACTGATGCAGAACTAAGGCAGAACTGCAACATTACATATCCAACTACAAAAGGCTACATTACACTACACTGTTGCATAACTGATGCATAATGCAGAACTGGGCCACAGGTTGTGTAATAACAGCCTCTTGCCTAACACAGAACTGCTATCACTGAAGACAGGCCACCATGCAAAGACAGGCCACCATGTAACAGGTTGTAACAGGTTGTAACATTCAGCAGCAGAACTTCTAAACTTCCAAATCAGAACTGCAGCAGCAAACTGTGTCCCCACATAACATGGACACAACATGGACACAACAAAAGCATGCTGAACTTCTGAACTTCTGAAGCTTCCAATTCAGGAGCCAATTGTCTCATACCAGAACAATCAAATACTAAAGTAAACAGAGGACTTCCCCCTCTGTGAAGGGAGATCCCATCGACAGCCCCTGATGGTTAGGCATAACAGAAAATGAGATGCCAATAGAAAATGACTATACAGCTCCAACACAGCTGGAGACAATGCAATACAAACAATTGACAATGCACAAACAGAACATAAAAGGTTCAGAGCACAGGTGCAAAACAGCCTGCACTTTCATAATCTTCAAAACAGGCCGCACTTATCATAACAGCAAGAACAGAACAGAACAGCAGATGCAGATGCATGCAGCAGCAGCAGACTGTACTTTCATAATGGTGATTCCTTTTACTGGTAGGACAAAACAGGGACAACACAGAATCTGAGCAGAAGTGACCGCAGTCCAGTATAATTGAACCATAATTGAACCAGAATAACGATTCCTTCCACTACCAACTGAACCATAATTACAGAGGAATTCCAGCTCTGCGAAGGGAGATCCCACGACAGCCCCTATGGTTAGGCAATCCACAAAACCAAACACTGTATCTCATCTTACTGCAGAACCATCAGTCATCAGTCATCAGCGCAGGCACTATCACTGAACCAACTATGCAAATCAGGTTCAGAATGCAAAACTTCTGAAACAATACACAACCTACATTTGGTGCCATTGAAACTTCTGCAACCATACACAACTACAGCTAGAAGTTTCACCATACACAACTACTGAAACTTCTGCAACCAACACAACAACAGCTACAAAGCAGTTCACAAAACAGTCATAAAACAACTCAACTTACTGCATCTGAACTGGACAGCCACTACAACAGTCATAAAACAACTAACCTAATAGGTTATCAGATCAGAGACTGGGCACATGCAAATGCAGATCAGAAAAGGATAGCTACTCTCAGATTCTATCACACTTCCCTTGGTAGCACAAAATGTGAACTATGCCAACAGCACAAAAGATTAAGATATATACCTGCTGCTACATAGAAGTAATAGCCGTAGCAGCACATCAGTCAAAACAGTTTTAGCACAATGCCCAACTCATGCAATTCTTGACCAACACCTTCAGCCTTCTGAAAGGACTCCAACTTCTTTGAATGGACGTAGTAGTAATAGGAACCACATGGACTGATGGATTTGGGGTTGACATCCTCCAGACCAAGTCTGATGGTGCTCTAAGGATGCCATACCAATCTGCCTGCTAGCTAGCTAGCTCATCACACTTGTTATACCTGCAATTAACACAGCAACCATAACAGGAAGCATAACAGCTGCCACCATAATTTATAAAACAAATTGCCAAGGTATGCTCCATAGTATGATAAAGAGATGCTAATGCCAGGTGAAACTACCTAGTGATGCCCCATACTCTAATAAACCTTTCATTTTGAGAACCTACGGGCAACTTTGGCAGCGACATCAATCTACCCTTAACCATGTTAAAGATTTTGTGAACGACAACTTCCCAGGTGCTAGTTGTAGCTTGGAACTTCCTCAAATTTCTCTCAATCCAAAGATGATACACTGTGGCAGTGAATATCAGTTTAGTGACAACATTTCTAAGAGATTTTCCCCTAAAAGAGGAGAAATGGGTAATCCATGCTGGCCAAGACTTAGGGGACCAGCATGTATCTATTCTTGCCAACATAGAATTCCAAACTCGTGTGGAGAAACCACAATTGAAGAACAAATGATCATGGCTTTCACTACCTTGACAGAAGCTGCACTGGGAAATTGATTTAATCCCAAATAGCACTAACCTATCCTCAGTGGAGAGTCTACCCTGGATAGCCAGCCATGTAATGAAGCTACACTTAGGTATATGGCCAGAAAACCAAACAGTCTTATGCCAAATTACTTTGGGGTAAGGGACTCTCAATTCCTCCCATAGAGAGGCTATGCTAAACTGCCCATTAGCATTAAGAGTCCATCTAACTTGGTCCCTGGGACCACTCAGGGGGGGAAGATGCTGCCTAACCTCATTCAATTCCCATGTTTGCGTGATTGGGAAAGTCCAAACTGAATTTTGAACTATGAGGGACACTTTGGCAGTCAAAGGGAGCCCAGAGTCATAAACGATTCTGGCACCAAACTTATCCCACAGAGGCCCCAAAGGGTGCCAAAGGTCATACCACAGTGATGTGTTCTCCCCATTGCCAATAAAATGACGAATGAAGGGATGGACTAAAGGTCTTAGATTAAGTAGCTTACGCCAAACCCAAGAGGGGTTAGCAGGCATTTTAAGGCTCCAAAAGTTTCTACCTTTTAATAAATAAGATTTTACCCATTGGCACCACATGGATTGCTCTCCCCCGGAGATCAAGAACCATATATGCTTTGCAACCGCAGCCTTATTCCACACCTCCATAGATTTGAAACCAAGACCCCCCTCATCTTTAGGGGCACATAGCTGCTCCCATGCTACCTTAGCCCCTGATTTCTTAAGGTCAGGGCCCGACCATAAAAAGGCCCGAAGAATGGATTCAACTTCCTTGACGACCTTTTTTGGTAAAATGAAGAGGGACGACCAATACGTTTGCATTGAAAACAAGATGTTCTTGATAAGTTGGACTCTACCCGCGTAAGTAAGGTCCCTATTGGTCCAACTCCTAGTTTTGGCAGTGATACTATCTACCAGCCTCTGACAGTCCACTGCTTTAAGCTTAGTAGATAACAAAGGGACTCCCAAATATCTCACTGGGAGGGAACCCTCCTGAAATCCCAGTTCAAGCAAAATAATCTCTTTAACTCCCACACTAACACCAGAGAAGAATACGCTACTCTTGCCTGTGCTAGGAGAGAGACCAGAAAGAGCCTCAAACTCAGTCAAAGCTTCCTTGATGAGTTTTATCGAAGAATGCTCTCCCTTGCAAAATATCATTAGATCATCAGCAAAACACAGATTTACCAATTGATTAGTTTTACATCTCCAGTGAAAGTGGAAGTCAGGGAGCTGGGCTTTCTCCTTAAGTAAGGTCGTAAGCACTTCCATCACAATAACAAAAAGATATGGGGACAGGGGATCCCCCTGTCTCAGTCCCTTCCTCCCTTTAATATACCCAGTCACCTCACCATTGATACATAGTGAGTAATTTGCCGTGGTTACACATGCCTGAAGCCACTTAATCATTGTAGGATGGAAGTTCATGGCGGACAGTACATCCCACAGAAATTCCCACCTAACATGGTCATATGCTTTCATTATGTCCACTTTCATGGCACACCTAGGGGTAGAAGAGGATTTGTGATACCCTCTCATGAGTTCCTGAGTGAGGAAAATGTTATCAGCAATTCTCCTACCTTTCACAAATCCTGATTGGACCTGATCTATGAGCAACGGGAGAGCAGATTGCAATCTCTTGGCTAATATCCGAGAGATACATTTGTAGATGGTATTGCAGCATGAAATGGGCCTAAAGTCACCCACCCTGGAAGGGTTTGGTACTTTAGGAACAAGTGCTACTATAGTGGAATTAGCCTTGGTGAGCAATTGTCCAGACCTGAAGAAGTTCCGGACAGCTGAAGTGACCTCTCTCCCAATAACAGACCATGCTTTCCTAAAAAACCCTCCATTATACCCATCCGGGCCAGGTGCTTTGGTGGGATTAATAGACCAAAAGGTCTCTTTGATCTCCAGATCAGAGACAAGGGAGACCATATTAAGACTTTGCTCAGGGCTGAGTTTATTCCTGATTAATTGTCCCACTCTATTAGGTCCCAGATGGGGAGTGAGATGGGCTGTGCCATAAAGAGTTGTGTAAAAGTTAACAAACTCTTCTTTGATGACCTTGGGGTCATGTGTGGTAGAACTATCAATTAATTCTAAACTTGTTATTTTGCTCATATTCCTCCTATTACTCACAGCTTTAAAGAAATAGGAGGTACACTGATCTCCAAGTCTCAACCATTGTATTCGAGATTTTTGTTTAGCGAAACTTTCCTCAGCCCTAAGCAATGAGATGTATTGTTTGTGTACCACCTTCTCTTGTTCTAAAGCAACTCTATTATTTGGGTGGGAGCCTATGTTTACTTGCAAATTTTCTAAGACTTGCCTAGTGGCACTTACCCTCTCGGAAATGCCACTAAACTCCTCCTTATTAAGTCGCTTCAAATCATGTTGAAGGTGTTTAAGCTTCTCACACACACAGAACATGGGGTTTCCAATTACAATTGTCCTCCAACTCCTCTGGACAATTGCAATGAATTGAGGATGGTCAGCAAGGAAATCAAAAAACCTGAAGGGCTTGGCTGACTTCCTTGGATTAGGCTGGACAAACACCACTCCTGGAGAATGATCTGAAATTCCAGGCACCAAAAATTGAGCCGATGATTGAGAAAAGGTTTTCATCCATTGCTCATTCACTAAGACCCTATCAATTTTGGAGGCCACAAAATGAGGAGGGACCTGCCTATTGGTCCACGTAAATAAGCACCCTGAAAACCTAAGATCATCAAGCTCAGAGGAGAACAAACAGTGGTTAATGTCATCCATGGGAGGGTACCATTGTGCATTCCCCCCAACTTTCTCCCTAGGATGTCGAATAGCATTAAGGTCACCAAGGACCACCCAGGGAGAAGAGGACCTAAACTGAGATAGACTATGCCAAAGGAGTCTACGTTCTAAAATAGAGTTTGCCCCATATACCATAGTTACCAAAAATAATGCACTCCCATCTTTTGGTTGAACCTGACAATGAATAAATTGATCTGCCTGACATAATACTATAAGAGACATGACTCCAGGGTCCCATCCTACAAAAATCCTCCCTAAAGCAGCTTGGGGGTAATTGTTCACAAAACTCCAACCCGGACATATATATTGGGTGATTCTATCTGCCCAAGTTGCCCTAATTTTATGCTCAAGCAAACCAACAAGACACAATTTATTGGTGCTCACAAAAGCTTTTGCTGCTTTCTGCTTAATGGGGTCATTTAGACCCCGGATGTTCCAAAAACCTAGATTGAACGATTGTAAAGACATTGGAAACAAAAAAAACAAAATAACAACAATATGAATAGCTTAAAAGGAATACAGCTACACCACTCAAAAGGATACCAAAAAGGATATCATTTATTCTTTCTCTTGGAGCTACCACTCCACTTTTTGTTGTTGTTCTTTCCTCTGCCCTTGTTCTTCTGTGCTTTGAAATCCTTAACGTTCTGAAAGGATGCCTTTCCCTTTACTGTTTCACTCTCATCATCCGGAGGGACTGGTTTCCCTTGCGGAACAGGTTGAGAAGGGAATACCTCAGGTTGTAGATCATGAGAAGGTTTACTTGAGCCGGCCTCCACACTTCCCATGAGAACCCCCGTATCCACAGTCACCTCACAAGGAATATCAGAATAGCAATTCATTTCCTCACCTTCTGATTCACTCCCATCTATTACATCTACGGGGACCTTAGGCATTGAGGTTTCCACCACAGCCACCACAGGAATTGAAACTGCATCCAGAGCTGCTGACCCCCCAACGTTGCTTACAACGGTTCTATTAATAACAGTATGCCAATCCTCCTTCGGAACTCCATGGTCTTGAGTTTGTTTATGCGGGATGGACTTTGAACATCTTGATGTAGCATGGCCAAAAACCTTACACTCTGAGCAGATAGGCGGCATAAATTGGTATTCCACTCTAACTGATACACTCTCCCCATCCACTGTGACCTGTATGTCATCTGGAAGTTCATCCGCCGCCTCAATTTCCACACACACTCTAGCATATGCAAGCCTAGTCCTTTTTTCTGTAGCTCGGTCAACATGTTTTGGCTGACCAATAGCACTAGCCACCCTGCTCAGTCCCTCTTCTGTCCAACACTCAGGGGGCAAGTTATGCAACTTAACCCAAGAAGGGATAGAGGACGGCGAGATCTTAGTTGGGGTCATCATTCTTCTCCATTTCTTTAGAACAAGGAATTTTTGAGAGAAGAACCAAGGCCCCCCTTCTAATATTAGTATTTTTTCCCCATTGCTTATGGGCAGTTGAGTTTGCTAGTCTAAAGTCCATCCTCCCATCTAGGAAATGACCAACCAAGCAATGTGACCAGCAGTTCTCATCTAAGTGAGTAATATCTAGCTCAACAACAGCATTTTTCCCTCTCTGTAATTCTGGATAAAAATCTAATTTCATATTACTTGATGGTCCTTGGGACCTAAACAGGGAGGCCCAATTCTTATTAGGTTGCACCGTACGATTCAGAGCTTTAGGCTGAGATACAGGGTTAGTACTCGTGGAAGGTACGTCACCTGACTTTGATCCTTGTACAGTAGTTGGATTAGTGTTAGATTTCCAAACCTGTGCAGGAGTACGTTGGAACTGATAAGTGTTTCCATGAAGATGAGTGACCCGTGCTCTTGCTTCTGCTTTCCTTTCCAGTCCCTCCTCAAGTAAAGCTTGCTGCACTTTCTGAGCAGGGGTATGCGCACCGGGCCCATTCGTAGATGATGGTGGAACCGAGCCCCTCTTCTCAGGATAAGCTTCTACCCTCAAACCTTCTTCAAGAAATACCTGTTGGAGTTTCCTTGCTGAAATTGGATTTATGCCCGACTTCGGGCTGTGAGCCCCAAACCGTATCGGAGATGATTTCGGCCCAGAGGTTGAAGTCGTGGTTCCGAGTTCTACCTCCTCTGAGAGACCAGATATCAGCTTCACCTGACCTTTATTGTTCTGCAACCAGGTAGCTCGCTCCTCCGCTTCCCGGATTAACTCTTGTTCAAACACCTGTTGGAGCTTCCTTGACGGGCTTGAATATTTGGCCGATTTAGGGCTTGAATATTTGGCCGATTTAGGGCTAGAATCCCCAAACTCGGCTGTACAGTACGGAGGAACAGGACCTCCTAGCGTGGATCCAAGGTTGAGGTCGCCAGATGAATTCCTTTGCCTCCTTCTCATTTCGTTAGAGTCTATGGCCTTGCACCCTAGACCTTCCATCATCGAACTGGATTCACCTGGATTGCCCCCTTGTTGATTTTCTTCCTTCCATGATTGTTGAATGCTCAGTAGTTTAGCAGTTACGACATCAAGCACGAAGGGGTCTGCCGAATTGTTGAGCTCCTCCTCTAGCTTACCCACTATTTCAAGCATCCTAGATTCGGATTCGCTCAGACGCTTCTGATGCAGCTCAAGATCGGGGGCACCTGGGTCGCCCATTCCTCTTTGCTCTCTTCGGGATACGCTTGGGTCCAAGCCTTTGAGGCCCAAACCCTCATCGAAGGTGATAGAGCCGTCAGCCATGGTGGACGCTCACTGTTCAACGAAGATCGGCTCGGACCTGTCAGAAATCGCCATTGTCAGAGCCCTACCTTGTTGTGTATTGAGGCTGAGGAAAGTTTTTTGCAAGGGTTGGTTGCTGCTACGTGGGCAGCCAATGGGATCAGAAGTTCAGTATTGTATAGTTAGGTACAAGTTCAGAAGTTGTAGTCTACTGCTAATGCTCTGCTTTGGCATTTTCTGTGGCTACTGCTAATGCTCTGCTTTGGCATTTTCTATTGACTGATATTGAATGTATTTTCAGAGTTGTATGAAGTTTATCGCCTAACCAATAGGGGCTGTCATTGGGATCTCCCTTCGCAGAGGGGGACGTCCTCTGCTTATTGTTTTGTTTCATTTGACTGTGTGTAAAGGGTATTGGAGCTTCAGAAACTGTTGTTCTATGATGGAAGACGTACCCATGTTGTGTCCCCAAGTTTTGAAGTTTAAAAGTTTTGAAGTTCAGAAGTTTTGAAGTTCAGAAGTTCAGAACTTGAAGTTGAAGTTTACTAGCAAAGCAGCCATGCTTATGGAATTCAGAAGTTGAAGTTGTAGCTACTGCAGGTAGCTGCTGCTCAGTCATCCAGTTCAGCAGCAGCAGTTCAGGCTATGCCCCTTTGATCATCCAGTCCAGATCATCCAGTTCAGCAGCAGTTCAGGCTCAAAAGTTGAAGACCCCCAGTTCAGCAGCAGCAGTTCAACATGGTTCCAAGTTGTAAGGATGATGTCTGGTAGTAAGCTGTCAACATGTCTCTTTTGTAATGTATAGTGCAGTGTTATACTAAGCTAAGATGGTATTCTACTGATAGTAAACTGTATGGTATCCTAACTCCACTGTGCAGACCAGCTAGTGTTGGTATCCTCTAGGCGTTGTTTTCCCTCCCTCTTACTAGATGGATTGAAAACATCGTGTATCTTCTAGCCTATGTAGCCATTTGGCATTAGCAAATTTACTACTCTTTTTTTGTTTTCTTTTCTTTTCCTCCTGGGGTATGCCCCTTGTAGGCTGTATATTCGTTTAATCTCTTTTCTATTTCAAGCTGGTTTAACCAAAAAAAAAAAGTTGCTTGGTTCCCCTCACCAAAGCAACTATGCTGGATCATCTAGGGTCCAGCAGCTCATCACTAGGAAACTGTCAGAGTCTCAGAGGCTAGATATGGTAGTGGGAGTCACTGACAAAGAAGTAAAGGACATTTTCTGGTCCCTTAACCCTCAGAAAGACCCCGGACCTGATGGATATAATGCTACCTTCTTTCATAAGGCTTGGCCTGTGATTGGTCATGAGGTCACCTCTGCTGTCAAGTCTTTCTTTAGATCTGGCTAACTGCTAAAGAAAGCCAATGCAACACTGGTTGCTCTTGTGCCTAAGGTTCCCAATCCTTCAAAGGTTGGGGATTATAGGCCAATATCATGTTGCAACCTCATTTACAAGTGTATTGCCAAGATTCTAGCCAATAGAATTAAGTCAGCCCTCCCTCACTTGATTGATCCAGCACAGTCTGGGTTTGTTCAGGGCAGAAGGATTGCGGATAACATCTTCCTCACACAGGAGTTGATGAGGGGATACCACAAACACTCCTCCTCTCCTAGGTGTGCCATGAAAGTAGATATAATGAAGGCCTATGACAATGTTAGGTGGGACTTCCTCTGAAATGTCCTTGCCTCAATGAACTTCCACCCTCAGATGATCAGGTGGTTAAAGGCTTGTGTAACCACAGCCGATTACTCCCTAAGCTTCAATGGTGAAGCCATTGGGTACATCCCTGGTCAAAGGGGATTGAGGCAAGGAGACCCCCTTTCCTCATACTTATTTGTTATTGCCATGGAAGTCCTCACATGCATTCTCAAGGAGAAAACCCTACTGCCTGATTTTAATTTCTATTGGAAATGTGGGTCAACCAAGGGGGAGTTAAGTTCTGTAAACCATATCCAGTCATCATTGGAAGAGTTTGAATCCTTATCTGGCCTCTCCCCTAGTCCAAACAAAAGCAATATTTTCTTCTCAGGTGTTAGCTCCTCCACCAAAGCATCAATATTGCATGTTCTTGGTTTTCAGGAAGGTACCCTTCCTGTTAGATATCTAGGTGTCCCCCTACTGTCCACCAAACTGAAGCATACTGATTGCAAGAGTTTGGTGGATAAAATCATTGCAAAAACAAAGTCCTGGACTAACAGATACCTCTCCTATGCTGGGAGACTTCAGTTGATTAAGTCCATTATGTTCTCCATGCAGACCTATTGGTCTTCTCTCTTTATCCTTCCTAAAAGAGTCATTAAGGAAGTGGAAGCCATATTGAGAGCTTTCTTCTGGACTGGACCTGATCTCAAAACCTCTGGAGCTAAAGTCTCCTGGGAACATCTCTGCTCCCCTGTCCAAGAAGGTGGTCTTGGTTTCAAGTCTTTGGAGACTTGGAACAAATCTGTAGTGGCAAAGCACATTTGGTTCCTTGTGTCCGGCGGGGAACAATCCATGTGGTGTCAATGGGTCAAGTCCTACTTACTCAGAGGTAGGAACTTTTGGTGTGTTAAGGTCCCAAGTGAACCTTCCTGGGTGTGGAGGAAAATCCTATCCTTGAGACCCCTTGTTCAGCCACACATTATGTACAAGTTGGGGGATGGAATGTCTACTTCTTTATGGTACGACAACTGGCATCCCCTAGGACCACTACTCCCAAGATTTGGTCCTAGAATTATCTATGATTCTGGAATAGTTAGGGATGCCACTGTTCAACATATAATCCATAACAACCAGTGGGCCTTCCCTGTCACCCAAACCCTTGAACTTAATGAAATAAGAACTGGTTTGCATACAATCACTGTCAATAGAGCTACCAAGGATACATGCATTTGGGCACTAACTAAGTCAGGGGAGTTCTCCATCTCATCCCTATGGGACAACCTTAGAACTCACTTTCCCATTGTTACATGGCATAAGGTTGTATGGTTTCCAGGCCATATACCGAGGTGTAGTCTAATTACTTGGATGGCCCTTCTTCAAAGATTAAACACTGAGGATAGGCTTGTCCTGTTTGGGCTCAAATCCACCTCCCAATGTATATTGTGCCCTAACATGGAAAACCATGCCCATCTATTTTTTGAGTGCCCTATGGCTGCCCAAGTCAGGAGTATCCTGTCTCCAAAAGTCCCCCACATGCAAGGACATCAGAACTGGCAGACTTGGGTGGATTGCCTCTCTATTTTGAGAGGTAAGTCTTTGGCCAACACTATTGCAAAGCTGGCTTTCACTGTATATGTTCATCATATTTGGATGGAAAGGAACCACAGAAAGTTCCAAAACTCTTCCTGCTCCCCCATTGTAATTGCTCATAAAATCTCCAATGATATAAGGTCTAGGCTTTTGTCCTTGGCTAACCTTCCTAGTGGTCCTCTTTCTAGACAACTAAAAATCCAATGGAACATTGTCTAGTGGTGTACTTCAAGCACTAACATATTATGAGTCTTCCCTTGGTTTTATGATACTAACATGCTATTACATTTGCAGGTCATTGGTCAAGGGGGATACATGCTCCTCCTTGATCTTAATGAGATCGATGGTCACAGTGACAGTCACAGAAGCAAGGGAGAGCAGATCAACATGCTTCAACAAGAGGCAACAAGAGGCACCAAGTAGAAGGCTAGATCCACATTCAAAGGGGGCTGTAGTCAGACATTGGTTAAGGGGGTGCAGCCTTCATGTTCAGCAAGAACTACCAAAGCTGCTATTACTTCTACTCTAGCAGGTAGTTATCTTAATTCTTGTCAGTTTTTTTTTTGTTTCTGACTGTTAAGGGCTTTATCACCAGTTGTTTTTCTGTTACTGCACATTCCACATTCCACACATGCCTCAGTAGCTCATGTAGTTGCTGCCCAGTAGTGGTTTGTTGTTGATTCAGTTGTAATGAATCTTGTTCAGTGGTTTTTTTTTCATTTCTAATATTGGCCTAACCAATTGGGGCAGTCATTGGGATCTCCCTTCGCGGAGGGGGACGTCCTCTGCATTTTTGCATTTCTGCATCAGTTGTCATGTTCTGCATTAGTTCTAAATGTTGTCATGTGGGAATATTGGTGCAGCAAATGCCTTGTATTGTTGTATCAGTTCTGCATCATGTGGGAATATTGGACTATCACTCATGACAGTCCAGCTGAGTGTCCAACTTGTCTATCAACTTCAGAAGTTGTAGCTGGTTATGCTAGTTATGCTGTCTGCTATAAAGTTATAGCTGGTTATGCTAGTTATGCCACATCTGTCTTGTTGTAATTTTCTGCCCAGATTCTGACTGTTGTAGCAGATTCAGAAGTTGATGGACAAGTTCAGAAGTGCTGACTGTTATCAAATACCAAGATCATATGTGCTGTCTGTTATGAAATCTGATGCTGTTATAAAATCTGGTGCCATCATTAGTAGTAGACTTTGTAGCAGTCCAGTTCAGTTGTAACAGTCCAGTTCAGTTTGTGTGTCTAACCAACAGGGGATGTCGTTGGGATCTCCCTTCGCAGAGGGGGACGTCCTCTGCAAAAAGTTTTTGTAAAGCTATTTTGTAAATAGCAGTTCTGTAAAGTTCGATTGAGCTGTAAAAGGTCAGCTGCTGCTGCTGTTCTGTTTCAGTTGCTGCCTTTCTGAATTTCTGTAAACCAACACCATGCCCAGTGGCTGCTGTTTTGAACTGATACAACATTATTGTGGCTGCTGTTTTGGACATTCTGATATGGCTGATCTGATACAACATTTTGGACATTCTGAAGCTGTTGCAGCTGCTGCTTTAGGAGCAGGTCCTGCTGCTGCTGTTCTGAATGGCTAAGATAGGTTCTGAATTTGTGAAAGTAAAGAATGTAAAGAATGGCATTGAATGCCTAGACTCAACTTAGAATGCCTAGACTCAACTTTTGTAACCCCTTATTTTGGCATGTGTTTTTCTCCCATCTCTTAGATGGCATTGAAACATGTGGATCTCATTACTTAGTCAATGTAGCTGCTTGGCTTAGGACAATCTTTTCTATCTTTGATTTTCTCTTTCTTTCCTCCTGGGGTATGCCCCTTGTAGGCTGTACATCCGGTTATCCTCTTTTTTAATTTCAATCTATTTTACCCAAAAAAAGGTTGCACCTCACAATGAATAAATTGTTCAGATTGATCAAGGACCTGAATTTGAACTACATTTTTTTTTGGGTAAATTAGCTTGAAATTAAAAGAGGTTAAGCGAATATACAGCCTACAAGGGGCATACCCCAGGTAAGACAAAGCAAAAAGAAAACGACAAAAATATAAAAAGCCAAGTGGCTACATGGGTTGCCCGTGTCCAAGCCCCGTCAAACAAACTATCCCAAGGAATAGAGGGTTCAACGGGAAACCTGGACACGGGCATGGTAATAGCAGAAAATCCACGACACAACCCGTCGGGATAGGGGTAAATTAGAGGCCCTCGAAGTCCTCGCAAGCACAGAAATAAGTAAGTAAGTCAGCTACTGCTACCAGAAGCAACCAGTAATACTAAAAGTAAACAGTAGTAGACTATATGATAGATAAATGCCCGAGCCACACTGCCCGGGATGGCAAAAATTTGTTGGCCAAGCCTGTGGTTGGCTGGCCTTGGCCTTGGCTGGCTGGCCTGCTGTTGCTGCCCGCTGCGTGGCCCGGGCTGGCTGATGATTGCCCGGGCTGGAAGGCCAACTGACCCCCGCGGCGGCTGACTGGATGAAGGCCGGGCCAAAAAACCACGGCTGTTGAAGTGGCCAGAGAGGGCCTTGACTGCCCGGGCTGGCGGCCCAGGCTGATGAGGATGCTGATGCTGACTGGGGCCGAAGGCCCAAGCTGCTGGCTGGACTGGCCTTACCAGCCTGCCAGGCTGCTGTCTGTCTGGATTGCCCGGGCTGGCCTTGCCTGGATGGCCTGGCCTACCGGCTGGCCTGCGTGGCCTTGAAAGCACCGCTGCCCGGGCTGCTTAGACGCCATCTACGGCATTTCATTGGACCAGATCGAGCCGACTGGTACCCATTGCAGAGACCGGGCTGTAGAGCCCGGGGCCCGTCCAGTGATGGCCAGCTATGGCTGGCCGGAACTGTTCATCTTCTTCCTTGTGCATCTGGTACTTTTGAGTTTGAGACCAACTCCATATAGATGACCCAACCGATCCAGAACCGACATGGTATTACTCCACCCGCCGTGACATCTTGACACATAACGGGAGGAAACTGATTTGTGGAGAGGTCAGAGCTCAGAGAAAGGACCCAAGCTCTGGAAGCACCTGCGCGAAGAACGAGTGTACAGGGGGTGCAGGGCTGTGCATCGATGAGGTTAGGGCCGGAGCCCGATTTGTACAGGAGGAGCAGTCCTGCGACCAACAGATCTGGGTTGGGTCGCTCCGTGGCCGGAAGCTGCCCACTAGTGATGGCCAGACCTTGAACTACATTAGGATCCCAACACACAAAAATCCTGCCTAAGGGAGCTTGGGGATAGTTGTTCACAAAACTCCACTGAGAGCACACATGTTTTATCACTCTAGATGCTTTATCCTCCTTTATTTTATGTTCTAACAATCCCACAATTGATAACTTGTTTTTATTTACAAAACACTTAACCTCTTTTTGTTTGATTGGGTCATTGAGACCCCTGATGTTCCAAAAACCAAAGTTAAGCGGTTGTACAGACATAAAACAGATATTCAAGCAGAACTAATAATAAAGATGGCAGAAAATAGAATTATAAGTGTTATCAAAAAGGGGTTGAGAGCTTCTCTCTCTAGGCTAGAGAGAGAATGCACTCCCCCTTTACCAAAATTATGATTTTTGTATTAAATCCACAGATTTTCTGGTGGTAATCATCTTCACTCCATTGAGTATTTACCGAGAAATCAAGCCACCCATGGACTGATTTGTACAGCCAAGAGGTTCACCAAATACAGGGGTTTTCCCTGATTAAATCCTCATCTTTCTTCTGCCGTTTTTTTTAGACCATCCTGGAGAACCGGAAGTGGTTGTGGATAGCTATCAACAGCAGATCTTGTGCAGCTGTGGTCCGAGGTATACAGGTCACGGGATGCGTAGTGTGGAACTGAAGTAAATCTCCAGCTTCCTTTGCCCTCTTCAGCCCGCCTTTTGGAGAGCTTCGTACCAGATCGGCACCGGCTCCGATTATATCACGAGGGTTGGGCTCTCAACTTCATCTATCACAATCTCGGTGGCCACATACATCCGCTACACCTCCGAGAGCAGAAGCAAGTGAACCCTGTTCGGCCTAACATCGGATCTGGTGCGGCGGTGTCTGGTTGCGGGATACGGATTCCGGCGACTCAGGCTGAAGGCGTCCTTGTTCTCCGGCGTCCGGTGGTGTGGTTCTGACTGGGTTTTGGGAAATCACCAATCTTTTGTTTGGTTCATCTTCAATCTGTACCGATCGAAGGTACGGCGACGGGAGGACTTCCCTCGAGGAGTTTCTCCAGAATTATTGGGCGACGGACGGTATGGGTTCGACTCATCTCGTCTTTGCGGCCACCGGTTCCAGTTGGCTGATGAATTGGCCACCACCGACCCACGGCACCTGCTGGAGATGGCTCGTCGAACATGCCAGTGGGGCTATTAATCCCAAGTCGAAGCTACACAGCCATGGCCATTGCCGGCGGTGGCTCGCTGGACATGCCGCGTGTCTGTGCTCGGGCTGGCATGGTAGAGGTATGCTCAATTGGTAGGGATTTGTGTAGTGGGCAGTCTAATTGGCTGCTAAACTGATACAAACTGTTACAAAATATGCTTAATGGGCCAGTTTTCTGTTAGTAATTGCGATCCCCGATAGGCGGTCATCTGTTGGACTGAAATCGGGGGTCGGGCTCTTGGTCGAGTCTCTTATATCCCTAGACCCTGTGCTTTTTAGCCCTGAGGTTGTGTGTAGTATTCTTGTGGTCGTGGCTATCGTTGATTAGATTAGAATCTGTTCTGATTGAAAAGGGTAGTTCGCAGTAGCAGCAGCTGTGGGTGCCACTGATTAGATTGGTGGATGGATTCTGGTTGAGCGAGGTAGCTGCCGGAGCTGTCTTTGATTAGATTGGTGGTTGTTCACTGATCGAAAGGGGTAGCTTCGCAGTCTGTTACTGATTAGATTGGTGGCTTGCGCCGATCGAAAGGAGCAGCTTGGTCCACTTGAGGTTTGAGTGGCCACTTCTAGTGGATCCTCTTTCTGTTCCGCTTTTAGTAGTTAGCGAGCCTAGGGGATTTGGGCGAGGTTGTAGTAGTCTGGATGGAATGGGCGTGGTGTGCAGGGTACTTAGCAGGGTAGCCTTGTCGGATGCCGACATCTCCAGTTTGAGCCTCTCTCAGTCTGAGTCCCTCTGTAGTAGTTGACTTCTGTTGAGTGGGTATTATACTAGCTTTGGGGTTGATGGAAGTACTAGGTTCTTGGTTTTCTTAACCCAGCCTTGGAGGAGGAGGATACCGGGTAGTTGGTTTCAGTAGGCGGTTTTGGCGAGACTTAGGCTTGGATGAGGGACTATTAGGCCGGAAGGATTGGGCGTGGTGAGCAGGGTTCTTAGCAGGGGGCCTTGTCGGATGCCGTCAACTCCGGTTCTAACATCTTGATGCCTTGTTCCTCTGTAGTAGCCGTTCAGACTGCCTAGAAGCCGTTCTGCTTTGTAGCTACTCTCCTCAGCGTTGGTTATCATGTGGTCATTGTTGGCCATGACTATCTATTTTATTTACTTTATTTGCTTTATTTCCTAGCCTGGCGGGTTGTGCCAGATAGTAGTTCAATTTCATATATCTCAGTACACATGGCATTTTGTTATGTATTTACTTTATCTTACTCTCCATGCGGGTTGTGCATGGTTTACCGCACTTTTGACATTCTTGTTTTTTTCCTTTCTTTTCCTCCTGGGCTATGCCCCTTGTAGGCTGTACATTCGCTTAACCTTTTTTAATTTCAAGCTAAGTTACCCAAAAAAAAATAGAATTATAAAGCATACTGCCCTGACAAAAAGGATATGATTGAGTTAAGTCCTTCCTCTGGATTGTGATCTCAGAAGCTGCTCCCTTGCAAGCTTCTTCATTTTCCTTTGAGTTGATCTGGATATAACCTTCTGAAAGTTCTCCTTGAGATCTTCTTTTGAGGCTTTATCCCGTATTTTTGAACCTTGGGGATCAGGTGGCTTAGGAGAAAGTGCTTGGTTTACCATTCCACCTTTCGGTACAGCTGAGAGGATTGGACCTGATCTGCTGCCCATGCCTTCTTCAAGACAGCTACTGACCACTCCCTCAAGAACTCCTAATAACTCATCTTCAGAATCTGACTCATCCGAAAGTTCAATAGAATTGAGGGCAAGCTGCTTCTGCGGTGAGGAAGGGCTACCTCTAGGGGAAACCAACGGCTCAACAGGTTTGTCAGTGGAAAAGGGGGCTTCAAGTGAGCTATTTGTTGTACGCTCTAGTACCCTATCTGATTCTATCTCTGAGCAGCAGCCACAGCTAGAGGAACAGTAGGGTTGGTTGAAGTAGTATTCAAATTTGTGTCAGGCTCTTGTCTTCCATTCCCCATTTTAGTCCAATCCTGATTGGAATTGGGAGTAGAGGATGGTGTTTTAGAGCATTGGGTAATAGAATGACCAAAAACTTTGCATTCCTTGCACGAAGAGGGTAACACCTAAAGATCAACTGCGTCTTAGGGCAACCCCTCGAGGGGGCTCTGCCATCTCTCTAGAAAACTCTAGAGAGAGAAAAGGGGTTTTCCCCATTCAAACCCACCATATCCTTCCGATTACCAGATTAGAGGCATCTAATCAGCCATATCCTTTCGATTACCAGATTAGAGGCATCTAATCAACCATATCCTTCCGATTTAGAGGGATGAACATGAGGTAATCTGAGTTCTGTCCACCTATATCAACACTCACATCCAGCCGTGGGTTTCTTCCAACTTCGCAGCAGTGAGGTCTACAGCCGACATCCGGATCCCTAGCCGAAGGGTCGGATTGTTAGGGGTTTACTATTTTTAGATGATTCGATTGGCCAGCACTGAAGATGGGTGGTACTTCCTACCAGCGGACTCACACTCGAGTTGGGTCTGTTGGACTGAGATCCCAGCCGCGCCGGAAGATGCAAGGCGTGGGGGGTTAGTCAGCCGTGGGTACATCTGACCGGCCGTGGTTCATCTTAACGGCCAGGACTACCACAGCCGTGGGTTCATCTCAACAGCAGGGTCAGCCAAAACCATAACCGGAGCTCTCCATAGCTGCTGGTTTTCCGGTTGATTTCTCCCCAGATTTTGGTTCAAAGTCCACCCCGTGGACTGATTTCAACTACGGGCTTCCTCTCGGAGGTTCTATACACACAGGTCTGATCGGAATTCGCTCCAATTGCTGCCGGTGGAGTCAAGGTGAAGTCCTGATTTCATCCGTTGAATGCAGCGGTTGTGGTTGCTTCCATTGGATTACTCTCAGATGACCGCCACACCACAATCCGCCGTTAACAGCAGCAGCAGCAGCCCGGTCTCCGGTCCCCAGCCCGGGCAGGCAGCCCAAGCCGGTATACCTGGGTCAAATCATTATCAATATTTACATTGTTGCTGGACTAGTGGGCCAGTTTACTGTTAGTATCTGTGATCCCCGGATATTCGATGGTTGTGGGTTTTGCATTTATATTGTTGCTGGACTTTGGGCCAGTTCACTGTTAGTTTTGCAACCCCCGATAGGCGGTCATCTGTTGGACTGATATCGGGGGTCGGGCTCTTCGTCGAGCCCTTTTTTCGGGCACGTTGTCGAGCCTTTTATATCCCTAGAACTAGCGTTTTTTGCTCTGAGGTCGAGTGTAGTATTCTTGTGGTCGTGGCTATTATTGATTAGATTAGACTCTATCCTAGTTAGGGGTAGCCTGCAGTAGCAGCAGCTGTAGGAGCCGATGATTAGATTATGGATGGAGTTTGATTGAGCAAGGTAGTTGCCGAAGCAGTCATTGACTAGATTGGTGGATCCTCACTGATCGAAAGGGGTTGCTTTGCAGTCTGTTTCTTATTAGATTTGGTGGTTTGCACTGATCGAAAAGAGCAGATTGGTCCACTTGAGGTTCGAGTGGCTACTTTTGGTGGCCTCTCTTTCTGTTCCGCTTTGAGTCGTTAGCGAGCCTAGGGGATTTGGGCGAGGATGTAGTAGTCAGGGTGGAATGGGCGTGGTGTGCAGGGTACTTAGCAGGGTAGCCTTGTCGGATGCCGTCATCCCCTGGTCGAGCCTCTCTCAGTCCGAGTTCCTCTGTAGTAGTTGACTTCTGTTGAGCGGGTATTATGCTTGCTTTGGGGTGATGGATGTCTCGGGTCTTGGTTTTCTTAGCCCAGCCTAAGAGGAGGAGGATCTCTCCTCAGCGCTGGTTTTCATGTGGTCCACGTTGACCATGACTATCTACTTCATTTACGTTATTTCCTAGCCTGGCGGGTTGTGCCAGGAATAGTTCAATTTTATTTCAGTACATTTCATGGTTATGTCACTTTATTTTACTCTCCATGCGGGTTTTTTTTGGGTAAATCAGCTTGAAATTAAAAGAGGTTAAGCGAATATACAGCCTACAAGGGGCATACCCCAGGTAAGACAAAGCAAAAAGAAAACGAAAAAATATAAAGAGCCAAGTGGCTACATGGGTTACCCGTGTCCAAGCCCCGTCGTACAAACTATCCCAAAGAGTAGAGAGTTCAATGGGAAACCTGGACACGGGCATGGCAATAACAGAAAATCCACGACACAACCCGTCGGGATAGGGGTAAATTAGAGGCCCTCGAAGTCCTCGCAAGCACAGAAATAACTAAGTAAATCAGCTACTGCTACCAGAACACAGCAACTAATAATACAAAACAGCTAAAAAGCAAACAGTAGCCCGAGCCTCCACTGCCCGGGCTGGCAAAAGAAATGGCTGGCCTAGCCTGTGGCTGGCTTGTCGTTGGCCCGGCTGGCCTCTGGCCTGCTGGCCTGGAGACTGCCCGAGCTGCTTGATGCTGCAATGGTGATTGCCCGCCCGAGCTAGCAGCTTGACCGGGCTGCTTGGCCCGAGCGGGGATGTGGTGTCCTGGCCGAAAGGCAATGGCTCTAAGCCCCTGCCCCTGCCTGACCTGGCTGGCCCGGGCAGGCCTCTGGGGCGGCCAGGCCGTGACCTCCCACCAGTTGATAAGCTCCACAGCGGCTGAGGAGCACGAGTTGGAGAGATCTGGCCGGCTGGGACATAGCCGGAGAAGATGAACAGTTGCCGTTGGTTGCAGATCTGCACGGCTCGGATCCCAATGGTTGCAGAACTGCACGGCTGTAATCCCCAGATCGAAAGTGGCCGGTTGATGTTTGATGCTTGACTGGACCTGAGAAGGCCAGCTATGGACTGGCCAGCGCCTGTTGACCGGACCAGAGGTGGATGATAGATGACCGGACCCTATGGGTTGCCGATTGTAGTTGATATCAGATCTGGTAGGAGCAGATCCGAAATGGTTCCCGCCGGTTCACGTCGGGTTGAGGTTGGAGGCGAGGCCCACGGCTGTGGAGCTTCAAACCAGAGTGGAAGTTTGTCCGGACCAAAGCGGAGGCTATGGCTGCCGGGTGTGGAAGGGGGCGGTGGAGGAGAGGCCCTGTCGTGCGAGGGTCTCCCTTGCCCGATGAGACCTGCTGCTGCCGCCGTCGGAGTGGATGGCCGGCGTGGTGGGGCCAGGCTTGGCTTGGCTGTGCATGGTTACAGTACTTTTATCATTCTTGTGTTTTTTTTTTTTCCTCCTGGGGTATGCCCCTTGTAGGCTGTACATTCGATTAACCTTTTTTAATTTCAAGCTAAATTACCCAAAAAAAAAAAAAAAAAAAAGAGGGTAACACCTGATATTCAATAGGTACCACAACTGAATTGTTCTCGACAGTAATTCTCACATCTTCAGGAAGGTCATGTTCAGCACTAATTTCAATGCATACCCTTGCACTGGTTGACTTAGTCTGGAGAAGGCCTGGTTGTCTAGAAGTTTTGGCTGTGGCCTGATCCACATGTAGTGGTTTGCCAATGGTACTTGCCACCCTACTTAAACACTCCTGGTTCCAAAGTTCCAAGGGTAAGTTATGCAACCTCACCCAGACCGGGATATGAGAAGGTTGTTCTTTAATTGGTTGCATCATTCTATGCCAATCTTTGAGGACAAGATATCTTTGGGAAAAGAAATAGGGCCCCCCATCCAAAACACTTTGTTTAGCCTGTTCATCTCTAAATTCGAACAGGTAGCACCCTGCAACACCCGGTTTAACAGCCACAAACAACTCTTTCCACTGATTCCTGGCAGTGGAGAGAACCAAAGGGTAGTCCATTTTACCATCTAGGAAATGACCTACTTAGTACTTGTTCCACAACTCGACATCAGTAAGTTCAATATCTATTTCTACCTGAGCTTCTTTCCCTCGAAATAAGTCAGGATGAAATTCTAGTTTTACATCAACAGCGGGACTTTGCGATTGTAGTAGGGCTGCCCAATTTTTAGGTTTGGGTTTGGGGCCGTTCAGAACATGTCAGGGTTTATTGGGGATTCCATTGCCATTTGACTGACCTATGGAAGTCCATGGCCGCCTAGGTTTGGTATCAATTTCGTCATATCCCATATTTGGGTCCCCCTCCAGGTATGGGATTCCTCTAAGATTGATTAGGGTTTTAGGAGCAAGAATTGATGATACCTGGTTTCGTTGCTGTTGTTGGAGAGGATCGCTTTGTTGTTGAAAAGGATCGCTCTGTACCTCTGCTGGACTACGTTGGGTCTGAGAGGAACTCCCATGGGCGAGATTCACTACTGCTCCAGAATTACATACCTCGTATTGTTGTTCGCGGGCCCGTTCCTCCGCTTCCAAGATCAAACCCTCCTGAAATAGCGCCTGTTGAATCTTCCTAGACGGACTGGATTTCTTGTTTGAATTTGGACTGATAGCCCCACACCCCGGAGATGTAGGTGGTTGAGGAGTTTGTTTCTCAGCCTTCCTCCATGACTGTTGAATACTTTGCAGTTTGGCTGTCACTACATCTAGCACAAATGGGTCTTCTAAAATGTTGAGCTCGTCCTCCAGATGACCGACGATATCAAGCATTCGAGCTTCGGAAGCCGAACGCACACCCTCCCTCTGGGGCACCTGTTGTGACTTGTGAACCGGTCTCAGCTGGTTGTGCTTGGGGCTGTGAACCCTAGTAGTGGATTGGGGATCTGGGAGAATAGGAATGGAGCCATTAGGGTTTCCGGATTGCTGTGGATGGAGTTGAGTGGAACTAATTTGAACCGAAATACTCTTCTGCTTTCTTCAGTCTCATTGGAATCTTGAGCTTTGTACCCAAGCCCTTCTGCCATGGACACAGTACCGTCCGCCATGGAGAATCGAAGCTCCTCCAGGATCTTGTCAGTAATCGCCCCAGTCGCCTACATCTCAGTCGTCTCCTTAACCCTGTTACAGCTTCACTTACTTGCTGTTGGGCTCTGGATCGGACGATGGAGAAGGCCCGGGGCCTCAAGGAGGAACTCCCCCCCGAGCAAGAGACGCCGGGAATCGCCTGTGGTGAATCGCCTGCTACAGTGGTGAATCGCCTGCCTTCACTTATTGATCCAGCACAACCGTTTGGATGTTTTGGTATGGTATTGTTCCGTTTTGGTGTTTTTTAGAACCGTATGGATGTTTTGGTAAGGTATTGTACCTTTTTGGTGTGTTTTGGAACCGTTTGGATGTCTTGGTTTGGTATTGTTCCGTTTTGGTGTGTTTGGAACCGTATGGATGTTTTGGAAAAGTATTTTACCGTTTTGGTGTGTTTTGGAACCCTTTGGATGTTTTGGTAAGGTATTGTACCGTTTTGTTGTGTTTTGGAACCGTATGAATGTTGTGGCACAGTATTGTACCGTTTTGGTGTGTATTGGTACCGTATGGATGTTTTGGAACGGTATTGTACCGTTTTGGTGTGTTTTGGAACCGTTTGGATGTTTTGGTTAGGTATTGTTCCGTTTTGGTGTTTTTTGGAACCATATGGATGTTTTGGTAAGGTATTGTACCGTTTTGGTGTGTTTTGGAACCGTTTGGATGTCTTTTTTTTTTTTTTTTTTTTTTTTTTTTTGGGTAACTCAGCTTGAAAATAAAAAAGGATAATCGGATGTACAGCCTACAAGGGGCATACCCCAGGAGGAAAACAAAAACAAAGAAAAGAAAATGAAGATTGAGAAAATTGAAAAGGTAGGCCAAGTGGCTACATGGGAAGGGTAATACAGTGGATGGCATACTAAATAGATGGAAACAAAACAAATAAAAGTTACATTTGCTTACATTTGTTTCCTGTCCATCTACAAAAGTGTTTTTTTTTTTGGGTAAAGCCCTAGGGCGGTTAGCTTGAAAATAAAAGAGGTTAACCGAATGTACAGCCTACAAGGGGCATACCCCAGAGCGGAGGGAGAATAGGGGTCGTAAAAGGGTTTGTGCTGTGGGAGCTTCTCTCTCTAGGATAGAGAGAGAAAGCTCCCTCCGGCAACCGGCTGTCACCTCCGGCTGGCAGCAGCAGCAGCAACATCCGGCAGGGCAAGGGAGCCCCCTCTCGACAGGGGCTCTCCTCCATCGCCCGTTCCCCAACTGGCTACCCACTGGTCCAGCCATCCATTGATAAGATCTGGCCTCAATCGACCAGCTCCAGCTCCGGTGCAACAGCTCCGGCCGTGGTCAACACTTCCTCCATCGCCCTCCACATCCGGCAGTCGACGGCCATCACCTGGTACAGTCCGACCAACGCTGGACCGGGGCTTCACACTCGGGCAAACTACAACAGGTACGGTCTAGATCTGGTTCGTTCTAGATCTGGTCCGGCCTCCAACCACGACCTCGCCGTGAGGCTCAACATCCGCCGTGGTGTCCAGCTCCGGCGACAGCAGCGGCAGGCCTACTACGGTCTGGCCATCACTAGTGGGCAGCTTCCGGCCACGGAGCGACCCAACCCAGATCTGTTGGTCGCAGGACTGCTCCTCCTGTACAAATCGGGCTCCGGCCCTAACCTCATCGATGCACAGCCCTGCACCCCCTGTACACTCGTTCTTCGCGCAGGTGCTTCCAGAGCTTGGGTCCTTTCTCTGAGCTCTGACCTCTCCACAAATCAGTTTCCTCCCGTTATGTGTCAAGATGTCACGGCGGGTGGAGTAATACCATGTCGGTTCTGGATCGGTTGGGTCATCTATATGGAGTTGGTCTCAAACTCAAAAGTACCAGATGCACAAGGAAGAAGATGAACAGTTCCGGCCAGCCATAGCTGGCCATCACTGGACGGGCCCCGGGCTCTATAGCCCGGTCTCTGCAATGGGTACCAGTCGGCTCGATCTGGTCCAATGAAATGCCGTAGATGGCGTCTAAGCAGCCCGGGCAGCGGTGCTTTCAAGGCCACGCAGGCCAGCCGGTAGGCCAGGCCATCCAGGCAAGGCCAGCCCGGGCAATCCAGACAGACAGCAGCCTGGCAGGCTGGTAAGGCCAGTCCAGCCAGCAGCTTGGGCCTTCGGCCCCAGTCAGCATCAGCATCCTCATCAGCCTGGGCCGCCAGCCCGGGCAGTCAAGGCCCTCTCTGGCCACTTCAACAGCCGTGGTTTTTTGGCCCGGCCTTCATCCAGTCAGCCGCCGCGGGGGTCAGTTGGCCTTCCAGCCCGGGCAATCATCAGCCAGCCCGGGCCTCGCAGCGGGCAGCAGCAGCAGGCGACAAGGCCAAGGCCAGCCAACCACAGGCTTGGCCAACAAATTTTTGCCATCCCGGGCAGTGTGGCTCGGGCATTTATCTATCATATAGTCTACTACTGTTTACTTTTAGTATTACTGGTTGCTTCTGGTAGCAGTAGCTGACTTACTTACTTATTTCTGTGCTTGCGAGGACTTCGAGGGCCTCTAATTTACCCCTATCCCGACGGGTTGTGTCGTGGATTTTCTGCTATTACCATGCCCGTGTCCAGGTTTCCCGTTGAACCCTCTATTCCTTGGGATAGTTTGTTTGACGGGGCTTGGACACGGGCAACCCATGTAGCCACTTGGCTTTTTATATTTTTGTCGTTTTCTTTTTGCTTTGTCTTACCTGGGGTATGCCCCTTGTAGGCTGTATATTCGCTTAACCTCTTTTAATTTCAAGCTAATTTACCCAAAAAAAAGGGGCATACCCCAGGTAAGACAAAGCAAAAAATATAAAGAGCGCCAAGTGGCTACATGGGTTGCCCGTGTTCATGCCCCCGTCGAACAATCTATCCCAAGGAATGGAACGTACAACAGGGAACCTAGACACGGGCGTGGCAAAAGCAGTAAATACCCGACACAACCCGTCGTTATAGGGTACAATCCGAGGCCCTCGAAGTCCTCGCAAATCATACAACTGAAAACATAAACGATAACAATAACAGCCAGTGCACAGTAGTAGATAATTGCAAATCGCACATTGAATAACGAGCACACTGGCTGCGATGATTTTCAGCCTAGCCGGGATACCGGGCTGGCTACTTGGGGTTGACTGGCCTGGGCTGGTTGACTGGCCCTGACCTGCAAGGACTGCCCGATGACGTAAGGCCCGTGCCGGGCCATGATCTGTGACGGCCGGACTGACTCCGGCAGCCTACCTCGAAGCCTGCGAGCCACCGTGGCTCGAACTCGAAACCACCGCAGCTCCCGATTGTTGATGGAGGAGTATGCAGAGACCGGATTATAGAAGGCCGGTTGTGGTTTGGCCGGACCAGCGTTGGCAAGCCGTGGGCTGGCCGGACCAGTGGGTGGTTGGTCGCTGTGGGTAGCCATGGCTGCCAGATCTGGATCTGAAACCGTGACCGGCGGCCATGGCTGTTGGGGCACCCACCTCCGACCATGGACGAACCCTCCTCCGTTGGAGGGGTTAAAATCCGACCATGGACGCCACAGTCGTACCCGGCGGCGGCGACTGGCTTAACGCTTCGGCCATGGCTAACCTGTACCTGCGGCTGTGGGCTTCGCCGTTAGGATGACCCACGGTTGTACCCACGACCGAACGTGGCCTGTGGTGAGCTTGGCCGTTGGGGATTCTCGGCTGGAGCCTTGAACCAGATCTGAAATTCCGACCAATGAATGGCCGGATGTGGTGTATACGAGAGTGGGAGGCGCTGGAGGAGAACTAACCCTAAGAAGGGACGTTCCCTTGCCGTCCTTGCTGCTGTTACCGGCGATAACCTGCCGGAGCTGATGGTGGCCAGACCGTGGGAAAGCTTTCTCTCTCTAGGTTAGAGAGAGAAGCTCCCTCAGTCCAACAGTTGACTGCCCAATCGAGTCCTAACAAAAGTGTTTAAAGATTGAACATACGCAATCCTCAACTAAACAGGTTCAAAAACAAGAGTAAGTGGTAGGACTCGTCTGACATGTAAGGCGATTAGGCGATTTCTGACATGGCCGTGGAGAAACAGTGATATCCATGGCCGACGGTACTGTTCCAATAGCCGACGGTCTGGGGCTCAAAGCCCTAGACTCCCATGAACTCCGGCGTAGACACCATACCCTAGATCCAGGAAAAAATCCCTAAATACGTTCTCCTCAAATGTCAAATGAACTTCGGAGGAGGCAACAGGTCCTAAATCCTTCAAAATCCCCTCAATTCCATCCGCCGATGCAGGAAGGAATTCAACAGACGGGCAACTCAGGTGACTCCAGTTCGAGAATCAACCTCGGAAATACTGTACACGCATCCATTTCAGATGGGTCTAGGGTTTGCAGCCCTAAAACGTCTAAGCATTCAAGCCCTTCAAGGAAACTACAGCAGGTCTTCGAGGAAGCCCTGGTGAGAGAAGCAGGAGAGAGGGCATCCGAACTGCTTGTCGGTAACACCAAGAACGGGAGCATCTCGGATCATACCATCTCGCAAGATTTGAGGGTTGAAACGGAAGTCGTGGCGAAGGGCTCGATTCCATCATCATCTTCGGGTGGGTCTGGGGCACTTAGCCCTAAACCACAAATCAATCTGAGCCCTAAAGATACTCAGAAGTTTCGACAACAACAGGTGACTCACCTGCATGGAAATACCTATCAGTTTCAACGCACCCTGGCAGAGGTACAAGAGAAGCAGAGTATGCGTTCGGAGTCCGAGGATCGAATGCTTGAAATAGTGAGTCATCTGCAGGACGAGCTCAACTCATCGGAAGACCCGTACGTGCTAGATGTGGTCACAGCCAAATTGCAAAGCATTCAGCAGTCATGGAGAAATGCTGAGTTACAAGAACAGGTACGTAGCCCTAAAACTACTTCTACGCATCTGTTTAACACTAGGGGGAAACCATATAGGGAAGGGGATGAACCCAACCCTTCTGGAAATACTAAAACAGAAATTTTTTTTGGGTAATGCCCTAGGGCGGTTAGCTTGAAATATAAAAGAGGTTAACCGAATGTACAGCCTATAAGGGGCATACCCCAGATAAGACAAATCAAAAAAGAAAACGAAAATTATAAAGAGCGCCAAGTGGCTACATGGGTTGCCCGTGTCCATGCCCCCGTCGAACAATCTATCCCAAGGAATAGAAAGTACAACGGGGAACCTAGACACGGGCGTGGCAAAAGCAGTAAATACCCGACACAACCCGTCGGTATAGGGTACAATCAGAGGCCCTCGAAGTCCTCGCATAAACAATAATGGCCAGTGCACAACCCGCACCGATTAATCTAGAAAATAACAACATAATCATAACCAATCGCAAATTGAATAACGATGAGCGCAATGGATACGATGATTTTCAGCCTAGGGATACCGGGCTGGCTGCTTGGGGTTGACTGGCCTGGGCTGGTTGACTGGCCTTGACCCGCAAGGACTGCCTGAAGACGTTAGGGCCCGTGCCCGTGCCGTACAGGAGGTGAACCACGGTTGGGCCATGATCTGTGACGGCCGGACTGACTCCGGCAGCCGACTGCTGTTGAGCCCAAAAAGGGCCTGTGCCTGCGAGCCACCGTGGCTCTAACTCGGAACCACCGTAGCTCCCATCAGGCCGACGAATATGCAGAGACCGGACTATAGGTGGCCGGTTGTGGCTGGCCGGACCAGTGGGTGCTCGCTGTGGGTAGCCATGGCTGCCAGATCTGGACGGCACCGCTCCCAAAGGTTGAACAGTAAACCCATTCGAACCTTGAGATGTCTGGTTTGCCCGGCGGCTGTCGAGCCCACGGCGATTGTGGATGGCCGGTGAGCAGTAAACCCTTAGCCGTGAGGTTGAAGATCGGTTGGTGGTTGGCCGAACCAGAGATGGCCGGCTGGTGGTGCCTGATTGTGGATGGCCGGTGAGCCCGGCTTGATTTCAGACCTGCACGGCCCAGATCTCAAATGGTAGCCGCCGTGACACCGCTGTTGTGCCGGACCGTAGATGGCCGGCTGTGGTTTGCTGGACCAGAGGAGGTCAGTTGTGGGCTGGCCGACGACTCTAGAGTGGCCGGACCAGAGGTTGTGGGAAAGTGATAAGTGGCCGGACCCAAGGGGTTGCCGGTTGTGATTGGGCGGTGGAGGAGAGCCTCTCTAAGGAGAGAGGCTCCCTTGCCCTGATGGGGTTGGCCGGCCGGAGAAGACGTCTGCCATAGCTGCTGCTGCCGAGGGGGCTTTCTCTCTCTAGGTTAGAGAGAGAAGCTCCCCAGATCTACAATCCCCTGCTGCCACTGTTGCTGGGCCGATGGAGCTTTCCCAACTTCTGCTTGCTCCAGTACTGTTGTTAATGGGAGGCGATGGAGGAGATCATTCCCTAAGGAGGGCTGATCCCTTGCCGTCCTTGCCGATTGGAATTTTTGTCCACAGTTGGTGCCGGAGGGAGCTTTCTCTCTCTAGGTTAGAGAGAAGGGGATGAACCCAACCCTCCTGGAAATACTAAAACAGAAATTAAACCCACACCAGCCAAGTTAGGCCAACACCAATATAACTACAGACCCAGATTAGGTCAACATCAACCAAAGCCCAAGCCAAAAAACTGGGCTGCCCTCCTCCAGTCACAAAGCCCCTCTCTGGACATGAAACTGGATCATTTTCCAGACCTCCAGAGAGGAAAACAAGCGCTGGTAGAAATAGATTTGGAACTGACCGATGTAGGCATGTGGAACAAGTATTTGGTAGGCCACTTCTTAGATGGACAAATGGCCTATCCCCTCATAGTTGCGACTGCTAGGAGCCAATGGAAAGAGCATTTTGTGGCTGTAAAACCTGATGTGGCTGGCTTCTACATGTTTGAATTCAAAGATGAACAGTCCAAGATACAAGTCCTTGAAGGGGGTCCCTATTTCTTCTCTCAAAAATATCTAGTACTAAAGGATTGGCATAGGATGATGAAGCCTGCTAGAGAACAGCCTACCAAAATACCTGCTTGGGTGAAATTGCATGATCTACCAATGGAACTGTGGAACCAAGAGTGCTTGAGTAGGATAGCTAGTTCTATTGGAAGACCCCTGCATGTTGATCATGCCACTGCAAAGACTGCTAGACAACCAGGTCTACAACAGACTAAATCTACAAAGGCAAGAATCTGAATTGAGGTCAGTGCTGAACAAGTCCTCCCTGATGAGGTTCAAGTAGTAGTGGAAGGGGAATCTGTTGTTATCCCTGTGGAATACCAAGTCCTACCTCCTATGTGTTCACAATGCCATGTCTTTGGTCATGCTACATCCAAATGTAGCAAGCAAGCTGTTGTACCCCCCTCCCCCCCCAGTCAATTGGTATGGCAGGCTGTGAAACGTGGGAAACAGAAAGCAGTAGAACAATCCTCCCTTGTCAAGAATGTTCACCCCCACCAAAGCCCTCTACCTCATGTCCTGTCAGAAGCCTCACCTCTTGACCAATCCAAATTAGGGGAGCATACTGAAGATTCTGAAGATTCTGATGACTCTGATGTAGAACTTCTGGAAATACTAGAGAGTGTGGTAAGCTCAATAGTATCCAATGAGGCAGCTAACAAGGATCCAATGATAGCAAAGTCTGGTACTAGCACCAGATCTGATGATCAGCAACCAGTTGGTGATGAGAAACAGGGGAAACCACCTGATGTCAAACATGATACCCCTGATGTCAAGCTGCTGTTGGGAGGTTCCAAGAAGGCTAGTCACAATGGCAGAAATAGGAGTCATTCCAAAGGCTCCTCACATAAGAAAAGGAAGTAACTTTCCCTCCTCTTTTGTCCACAATTATATAAATAATGCTCATCTTGTGCATCATTCTTAATCTTAATAGTTGCAGCTCATTGTGGTTATATTTACTCTTTTGTGTTAATGATTAGCTATCCATTGCATTTTGGAAGTTGGAATATTAGAGGTCTAAATGACCCTCTAAAGCAACAAGAGGTTAAGAAATGGGTACAGAACAATAAGTTGTCCCTAGTGGGGATAATAGAACACAAAGTTAAAGAACCTAAGGTCTCTAGAATTGTTAGTCTTATCCTACCTCATTGGAGTTTTCTTAGTAACTATGCCCATTCCCCCTTGGGCAGAATTTTGGTATGCTGGAACCCCTCCTACTTTAATGTCCAACATGTTTCCCAATCAGACCAATACATACATTGCAATGTACAATCTTGTGATGGCAATTACTCATTTGCAGCTACATTTGTATATGGGAATAATTGCTACCTTCAAAGGCAAACACTTTGGCGTGACCTGCAGACAACTGCTCTTGCATCCCCTTGGGTAGTTCTTGGTGACTTCAATGCCATCAGATCACCATCTGAGAAAGTGGGAGGGGATAAACACTGGCTTCCATGGATGGATGATATTAATACTTGCCTCCAATCTGCAGAGCTAGTTGACCTTAAATACTCTGGAAATCAATTTACTTGGTCTAATAAAAAAGTTGGTGTATCCCACATTAGCACTAAGTTGGACAGGGTCCTGGTCAATGAGAATTGGATCAAAACTCTATGTTGGTCTAGTGCTCATTTCCTAAACCCTGGAGCATCAGACCATTCCCCTGCAGTCGTGGCATTGGCCCCCATCACCCCTCCTAAATCTAGACCTTTTAGATTCTTTAATTTTCTGGCAGACCATCCTAACTTTATGAACATTGTTCAGGGTGTCTGGAGGAGGGTGATCATAGGTAATCCCATGTATTGTGTCTGTGAAAAGTTGAAGATCCTACAAAAGGATCTAAAACAGTTGAATACCAAAGAATTCAGTGATCTATCATCCAGAGTTGCCTCTACCAGACAACAGCTGGATGATATTCAAAATGCCCTGGCCTCAGATCCTAGTGACACAGCAAATCAAGTTGCTGAAAAGGTATTATGCAAACAGTACCTTATCCTTGCTAGAGCTGAGGAAAGCTTTGCCAGACAAAAATCAAGAGTTCAATGGTTGAAACTGGGAGACCAATGTACCTCCTTTTTCTTCAAATCAATTAGTAACTCCAGGAATAGAAATAGGATTACTAGTTTGGTCTTGGAAGATGGTAATACCACGCAGGATATTGAGCTGATCAAAGGTTCTTTCATCCATTACTACACCAAGTTGCTTGGTTCTCCTCACCAAAGCAACTATGCTGGAACATCTAGGATCCAGCAGCTCATCACTAGGAAACTATCAGAGTCCCAGAGACTAGATATGGTAGAGGGAGTCACTGACAAAGAAGTTAAGGACATTTTCTGGTCCCTTAACCCTCAGAAAGCCCCCGGACCTGATGGATATAATGCTACCTTCTTTCATAAGGCTTGGCCTGTGATTGGTCATGAGGTCACCTCTGCTGTCAAGTCATTCTTTAGATCTGGCCAACTGCTAAAGAAGGCCAATGCAACACTGGTTGCTCTTGTGCCTAAGGTTCCCAATCCGTCAAAGGTTGGGGATTATAGGCCAATATCATGTTGCAACATCATTTACAAATGTATTGCCAAGATTCTAGCCAATAGAATTAACTCAGCCCTCCCTCATTTGATTGATCCAGCACAGTCTGGTTTTGTACAGGGCAGACGGATTGCGGATAACATCTTCCTCACACAGGAGT
Organism: Rhododendron griersonianum; assembly: GCA_018127125.1. Classification (NCBI taxonomy): domain Eukaryota; kingdom Viridiplantae; phylum Streptophyta; class Magnoliopsida; order Ericales; family Ericaceae; genus Rhododendron; species Rhododendron griersonianum. The sequence continues at coordinate 35,990,236 of CM030788.1, read as the reverse complement.
TGATGAAGGGTTACCACAAACATTCCTCCTCTCCTAGGTGTGCCATGAAAGTAGATATAATGAAGGCCTATGACAATGTTAGGTGGGACTTCCTCTGGGATGTCCTTGCCTCAATGAACTTCCACCCTCAGATGATAAGGTGGTTAAAGGCTTGTGTAACCACAGCCAATTACTCCCTAAGCTTCAATGGTGAAGCCATTGGATACATCCCTGGTCAAAGGGGATTGAGGCAAGGAGACCCCCTTTCCTCATACTTATTTGTCATTGCCATGGAAGTCCTCACTTGCATTCTCAAGGAGAAAACCCTACTGCCTGATTTTAATTTCCATTGGAAATGTGGGTCAACCAAATTGGTTAACCTATGTTTTGCAGATGACCTCATGATATTTTGCAAGGGTGAGTTAAGTTCTGTAAACCATATCCAGTCATCATTGGAAGAGTTTGAATCCTTATCTGGCCTCTCCCCTAGTCCAAACAAAAGCAATATTTTCTTCTCAGGTGTTAGTTCCTCCACCAAAGCATCAATATTGCATGTTCTTGGTTTTCAGGAGGGTTCCATTCCTGTTAGATACCTAGGTGTACCCCTACTGTCCACCAAACTGAAGCATACTGATTGCAAGAGTTTGGTGGACAAAATCATTGCAAAAACAAAGTCCTGGACTAACAGATACCTCTCCTATGCTGGGAGACTTCAGTTGATTAAGTCCATTCTGTTCTCCATACAGACCTATAGGTCTTCTCTCTTTATCCTTCCTAAAAGAGTCATTAAGGAAGTGGAAGCCATATTGAGAGCTTTCTTTTGGACTGGACCAGATCTCAAAACATCTGGAGCCAAAGTCTCCTGGGAACATCTCTGCTTCCCTGTCCAAGAAGGTGGACTTGGTTTCAAGTCTTTGGAGACTTGGAACAAATCAGCAGTGGCAAAGCACATTTGGTTCCTTGTGTCCGGCGGGGAACAATCCATGTGGTGTCAATGGGTCAAGTCCTACTTACTCAGAGGTAGGAACTTTTGGTGTGTTAAGGTCCCAAGTGAACCTTCCTGGGTGTGGAGGAAAATCCTATCCTTGAGACCCCTTGTTCAGCCACACATTCTGTACAAGTTAGGGGATGGAATGTCTACCTCATTATGGTACGACAACTGGCATCCCCTAGGACCACTACTCCCAAGATTTGGTCCTAGAATTATCTATGATTCTGGAATAGTAAGGGATGCCACTGTTCAACAAATAATCCATAACAACCAGTGGGCCTTCCCTGTCACCCAAACCCTGGAACTTAATGAAATAAGAACTGGTTTGCATACAATTACTGTCAATACAGCTACCAAGGATACATGCATTTGGGCACTAACTAAGTCAGGGAAGTTCTCCATCTCATCCCTATGGGATAGCCTTAGAACTCACTTTCCCATTGTTACATGGCATAAGGTTGTATGGTTTCCAGGCCATATACCGAGGTGTAGTCTAATTACTTGGATGGCCCTTCTTCAAAGATTAAACACTGAGGATAGGCTTGTCCTGTTTGGGCTCAAATCCACCTCCCAATGTATATTGTGCTCTGACATAGAAAACCATGCCCATCTATTTTTTGGGTGCCCAATGGCTGCCCAAGTCAGGAGTATCCTGTCTCCCAAAGTCCCCCACATGCAAGGACATCAGAACTGGCAGACTTGGGTGGATTGCCTCTCTAGTTTGAGAGGTAAGTCTTTGGCCAACACCATTGCAAAGCTGGCTTTCACTATATATGTTCATCATATCTGGATGGAAAGGAACCACAGAAAGTTCCAGAACTTGTCCTGCTCCCCCATAGTAATTGCTCATAAAATCTCCAATGATATAAGGTCTAGGCTTTTGTCCTTGGCTAACTTACCTAGTGGTCCACATTCTAGACAACTAAAAATCCAATGGAACATTGTTTAGTGGTGTACTTCAAGCACTAACATATTATGGGTCTTCCCTTGGTTGTATGATACTAACATACTATCACATTTGCAGGTCATTGGTCAAGGGGGATACAGCTTCATGCTCCCCTTGATCTTAATGAGATCAACATGCTTCAACAAGAGGCACCAAGTAGAAGGCTGAATCCACATTCAAAGGGGCAAAAGCCAGAAATGAAGCAGCAGGGGCTATGCTCAATGGTCTCTACATGAGTCAGCAGAGCATAGACTAGTGCAGTCAGGATATATTTACTTCTATTATTCAGGTAGTTACCTTAATCTTTGTTGGTGCTACATGATTCAAATTCTGCTATACCTGAGTGGAATAGCAAGTAAGCAAATCTGTCCTAGTTGTACTGTCAAGTTGGTTCAGTAAATTAAGTAGCAGTTGTAGTCCAATGCTTCCTGTTTTCATTGCCTAACCATTAGGGGCTGTCGTGGGATCTCCCTTCGCAGAGGGGGAATTCCTCTGCATTGTTCTGAACCTGTTTGGACGGTTCTGAACCTGTTCTGAATCTGTACATATTTCTGACAGACCTTTGTCCATGCCCATGCATCTGTTTTGTTGTAGCAGGTTCAGATGTTGATGTTTAATTCTATTTTCAGTTACTGCTTTACATGTTAAGCTGATAGAAAGTGGTTGCACTATATGGTTGATATAGTTATGTCAAAGAAGAACTGCACTTCTGTTTCAGTAGGGCTGTTGTGAACTGCATGATGCTTGAACTTGAACCATTGCAACTTCAATCCACCATTCCAAGTGTCCTGATCATCAAGTGCAGCAGCTGTTATCACTTCAACTTTTACTGATGACTGTTCTGATTTCTGTTGCACCTTTAGTAGCACCTGATTTCTGAGTTTTCAATGATGAGTGCCTACTTCAATTCAAGTCAAGTTTCTGTTTTCAGTTACGTACCAATCTAGCTTTAGTGATGTTCTGAACCTGCTGTTCTGATGTTGTTCTGATGTTCTGAGCCTGCTAGGGTTGTAGCAGGTTCAAAAGTTGATAGACGTAGCAGGTTCTGTATTCAATTATGCCTAACCATCGGGGGCTGTCAATGGGATCTCCCTTCACAGAGGGGGACGTCCTCTGTATTGTTTTGATTTTGGTTTTGACTGTGTGAATTCTGAATTCTGGTTTGCCATGCTTAGCTGCTGTCAGAGCAGTCCAAGTTCTGAGGTTCAGTAAATTAAGTAGCAGTTGTATTATCTGCATTCTGTTCAGAAGTTCAGAAGCTCCATCAGATCAGTCTTGCATCCCAGCTATATTGACGGCATCAGTTCTTTTGGAAGACTGTTTTGACAAAGGGACTGCATCAGTTCAGCATGTGGTTCAGTCTTCTGCATTCAGCATGTGGTTCAGAAGTTTGGAAGCTCGTGGACATGTGCAATCACAGCTATGTCTTACTCATCCAAGCTGCATCAGTCAGATTAGCTGTTGCTGCTGTGATTGTAATGAAGTTTTAATGACTGTGTAAATGGTTGATTAGTGGTTCATAGTATTGAGGACATGTGCAATGTGGTATTAGTGGTTGATCCCCTTCATGTTCTGAAGGGGATCGATTCCTTTACATGCCCTCTAGATACCTTAAGCATAGTTTTGTTGCTATCAATTGCCTGTGTTTCCTTTCCCTCTTACTAGATGGATTGGAAACATAGCCTCACATCACTACCTTGTAGCCACTCGGCGTTATCAATTTTCTTTACCCTTTGTTTTCTTTTTTTTTTTTTCCTCCTGGGGTATGCCCCTTGTAGGCTGTATATCCGGTTACCCTTTTTTCTATTTCATGCTATTTTACCCAAAAAAAAAAAAAAACTAAACAGGTTCTGGTAGGTCAGGTATAGTAGCTCATAACAGCACATCATAATATCAAATCATAGTAAGACAGTGCTGCAGTGGCTACATGTTGTCTGCAGCAGCATGGCAGCGGCCGTAGGGTAAACATAATAGCATCTTGCTGGGTAGGAGTTGCTGGACAGCAACCTCAGGAGTAGCAGCCACAAAACAGTGAGTAGCAAAGAACAGGTGGAGCTGCAGCCATCCATAGCAACAAAACCATCCATAGCAGCAGCCCATCCATCCATCCATAGTAGCATCAGAAACTGAAGAGTAGCTAACTCTTTTACAGCAGCAGCAGTAGCATGACAAGGCTTCATTAGTCCAAAACAGAAAACAGAACTACTGCAACAAGACAGAACAGCTAACTCTTGGTTTGGTATTGTTCCGTTTTGGTGTGTTTTGGAACCGTATGGATGTTTTTTTTTTTTTTGCTCGGCAAGCCGTATGGATGTTTTTTTTTTTGGGTAATTTAGCTTGAAATTAAAAAAGGTTAATCGAATGTACAGCCTACAAGGGGCATACCCCAGGAGGAAAAGAAAGGGAAAAAAAATAAGAATGATAAAAGTACGGTAACCATGCACAACCCGCATGGAGAGTAAAATAAAGTGACATAACCATGAAATGTACTGATATGAAATTGAACTATTCCTGGCACAACCCGCCAGGCTAGGAAATAAAGTAAATGAAGTAGATAGTCATGGTCAACGTGGACCACATGAAAACCAGCGCTGAGGAGAGATCCTCCTCCTCCTAGGCTGGGCTAAGAAAACCAAGACCCGAGACATCCATCACCCCATAGCAAGCATAATACCCGCTCAACAGAAGTCAACTACTACAGAGGAACTCGGGCAGAGAGAGGCTCGACCAGGGGATGACGGCATCCGACAAGGCTACCCTGCTAAGTACCCTGCACACCACGCCCATTCCACCCTGACTACTACATCCTCGCCCAAGTCCCCTAAGCTCGCTAACGACTCAAAGCGGAACAGAAAGAGAGGCCACCAAAAGTAGCCACTCGAACCTCAAGTGGACCAATCTGCTCTTTTCGATCAGTGCAACCACCAAACCTAATAAGAAACAGACTGCAAAGCAACCCCTTTCGATAAGTGAGGAACCACCAATCTAGTCAATGACTGCTCCGGCAACTACCTTGCTCAATCAAACTCCATCCATAATCTAATCATCGGCTTCTACAACTGCTGCTACTGCGGGCTACCCCTAACTAGGATAGAGTCTAATCTAATCAATAATAGCCACGACCACAAGAATACTACACTCGACCTCAGAGCAAAAAACGCAGGTTCTAGGGATATAAAAGGCTCGACAACGAGCCCGACGCCCGATTTCAGTACAACAGATGACCGCCTATCGGGGGTTGCCAAAACTAACAGTAAACTGGCCCATAAGTCCAGCAACAAGATAAATGCAAAAACTGTACATAGAATGACTGAATATTAAAATGCCCCACTGCCCGGGCCACCCAGCCGGCTTACCTGCCCGGCCTGGCTCGCTCGGCTGTTGACGCCCTGACGGCCCGATGACTAGGGCCAGTGCCCGAGCCGTACAGGAGGTGGCTGCACCTGCGGCAGCCGGCGGCTGTTGAGCCCAAAAGTGCCTGGTCGCTGCTGTACCGACCAACGACCTGTGGATCTAAAAACTTTGATCGACCATGACCGGCAGCCATGGCTGTTGGGGCTACCCACCTCCGACTATGGACGAACCCTCCTCCGTTCGAGGGGCAAAACCATGGCTGGTAGACCCACGGCTAAGCCCCACGGGGGCGAAGCCCCACGGCGGCGGGGCTGGGAAGAACCCACGGCGGCGGCGGGGCTGGGAATGGGTTCCCACGTCAGAGAGAACCCACGGCTTGGAGTTGTGCCCCACGGCGGCTAATCCCCACGGCGGCGGGGCTGGGAATGGAAGAACCCACGGCGGCGGCGGAGCTGGTCCCACGGCGACTGCATCGCCCTGGCTGTGATTGGCTATTAATGGCGGTTGTACGTTCAGATCTGCCCGGTGCAGATCCCAATAAAGTTGCCCACCGGTTCACGGCGAGGTTGAGGTTGGAGACACGCCTACGGCTGTTGAGCCACGGCGACTGGACCAGTGAGAGGTCGACCGAACCAGACCAGAAATCTGGCCGGAGCGGCGGAGGGCGGTGGAGGAGAGACAGCCCGAGGCTGTCGGCTGTGGAGGGCGGTGGAGGAGAGACTCTCTAAGGAGAGAGGATCCCTTGCCCGGATGACTCCATGTTGCTGCTACTGCTGGCCGGAGGAGGAGCCGGCTGGATTGGAGGGAGCTTTCTCTCTCTAGGCTAGAGAGAGAAGCTCCCAGGCATTCTCTCAGTTATTCGAGCCACGACCTTGTATGGATGTTTTGGTAAGCTATTGTACCGTTTTGCAGTGTTTTGGAACCGTTTGGATGTCTTAGTTTGGTATTGTTCTGTTTTGGTGTGTTTGGAACCGTATGGATGGTTTGGAAAGGTATTTTACCATTTTGGTGTGTTTTGGAACCATATGGATGTTTTGGTAGGGTATTGTACCGTTTTGTTGTGTTTTGGGACCGTATGAATGTTGTGGCACAGTATTGTACCGTTTTGGAGTGTGTTGGTACCGTATGGATGTTTTGGAACGGTATTTTACCGTTTTGGTTTTTTTTGGAACCGTTTGGATGTTTTGGTTAGGTATTGTTTAGTTTTGGTGTTTTTTGGAACCGTATGGATGTTTTGGTAAGGTATTGTACCGTTTTGGTGTGTTTTGAAACCATTTGGATGTCTTGGTTCGGTATTGTTCCATTTTGTTGTGTTTTGGTACCGTATGTTTGTTTTGGCACGGTATTTTACTGTTTTGGTGTGTTTTGGAACCGTTTGGATGTCTTGGTTTGGTATTGTTCCATTTTGGTGTTTTTTGGAACCGTATGGATGTTTTGGTAAGGTATTGTACCGTTTTGGTGTATTTTGGAACCGTTCGGATGTCTTGGTTTGGTATTGTTCCGTTTTGGTGTGTTTTGGAACCGTATGGATGTTTTTTTTTTTTTGGGTAAATTAGCTTGAAATTAAAAAAGGTTAACCGAATGTACAGCCTACAAGGGACATACCCCAGGAGGAAAGAAAAGAAAAAAAAAACAAGAATGACAAAAGTGCGGTAAACCATGCACAACCCGCATGGAGAGTTAGATGAAGTAAATACATGACAAGATGCCACGCGTACGATAAGTAAAGTAAATAGAGCTAAATGAAATAGAGTTACCGCCTGGCACAACCCGCCAGGCTAGGAAATAAGGTACGTAAAGTAAATAGTCAAGGTCAGAGATGACCACATGATAACCAACACCGAGGAGAAGCCACCAAGTAAGACGGCTACGAAGCAAGCTGATCGGCTACTAAAGAGGAACAAGGCATCAAGAGACTCGAACCAGAGATGACGGCATCCGACAAGGCTACTGCTGCTGCTCAGTACCCTGCACACCACGCCCAATCCTTCCGACCTACTACTCCCTCATCCAAGCCTAAGGCTCGCCAAAACCTCCTGCTAAACCCAACTACCTAATAACCTCCTCCTCCAACGCTGGGCTAAGATAACCAAGAACCTGATACTTCTAACTAGCCCAAAGCAAGCATACTACCCACTCATCAGAGGTCAACTACTACAGAGGGACAGGAACCGAGAAGAGATTCGCACTGGAGATGACGACATCCGACAAGGCTACTGCTGCTGCTCAGTACCCTGCACACCACGCCCATTCGAACCAGACTACTACTCCCTCAACCCAATCCCCTAGACTCGCTAACAACTAAAAGAGGAACAGAAAGAGAATCCACAAAAGTGGCCCCCCTAACCGCCGGAGGACCAAGCTGCTCCTTTCGATCAGTGAAAGTCACTAATCTAATCAAAACAGCCTGCGAAGCTACCCCTTTCGATCAGCGAACGATCACCAATCTAATCAATGACAGCCCAGGTAGCTACCTCACTCAATCAGAACCCATCCAACGATCTAATCAACGGCAGTTGCAGCTGCTGCTACTGCGATGCTACCCCTTTCGATCAGAACAGAGTCTAATCTAATCAACGATAGCCACGACCACAACTACTACGCACAACTCCAGGGCTAAACGAGCACAGGATCTAGGGATATAAAAAGGCTCAACAAAGAGCCTGAACCCCCGATTTCAGTCCAACAGGTGACCGCCTATCGGGGATCGCAGATACTAACAGTAAGCTGGTCCAAGAGTCCAGCAACAATTTGACAGTAATCACAGTAAACTGGCCCTATTGTCCAGTAACAATTGATCACAGATAAGCAATGCAAAGCTCATAAAGGATACAGTGACTGCCCATCGGGCAGGCTGCTGCTTGCTGCGTGGCCAGGCAGGCTGTTTGCTGATTTGGTTGGGTTGAGCTCCTGGGCCAAAAAAGGTGTAACCCACCGACGAGGACTGAGCCCGGATCCTCACCATTCAGTGAGCTTCATCAACAGCCCAGCCCATAATCTTGATCAGCCCCACGAGCAGAAGGCTCTGGGCAGGTCTGTGAGAATATTTGTGAACCTAAACCACCAGCCGCGGTCGCCACAGGTACGGCCACACTCTAGCAGGTTCAGCCCAGATCTGTGACAGATGAAACCCATGGCTGGATTTTGTGACCACAACCGAGCAGCTCTGATTCAGCTCCGGTGTTGGTCTAGTGAGCATCCAGTCGAGATACCTGTGAGTAGAGAACCTCCGAGAAAACCCTGTTGTTGAAATCGGTCCACAGGAGGAGTTTGAACCAGATTCAGGAGTGAATCGGTGGCTCCGAGAGGAAACTTGTTGAAATCGGTCCACGGGGTGGACTTTGGTCCAGATTCAAGAGTGAATCGGTGGGTTTGTCCCTTGGAATATGAGAGTACCCAAACCGAGGCTATCATTGACTAGATTGGTGGATCCTCACTGATCGAAAGGGGTTGCTTTGCAGTCTGTTTCTTATTAGATTTGGTGGTTTGCACTGATCGAAAAGAGCAGATTGGTCCACTTGTTTGAGTGGCTACTTTGGTGGCCTTTCTTTCTGTTCCGCTTTGAGTCGTTAGCGATGCAGTAGTTGACTTCTGTTGAGTGGGTATTATGCTTGCTTTGGGGTGATGGATGTCTCGGGTCTTGGTTCAGCCTAGGAGGAGGAGGATCTCTCCTCGGCGCTGGTTATTGACCATGACTATCTACTTCATTTACTTTATTTCCAGCGGCGGGTTGTGCCGAAACTTGGGTATATTTCATGTATAGTCAATTTTACCTCCGAACCGTACTTTTATCATTCTTGTGTTTTTTTTTCCTTTCTTTTCCTCCTGGGGTATGCCCCTTGTAGGCTGTACATTCGATTATCCTTTTTTAATTTCAAGCTAAATTACCCAAAAAAACAAAAAAAAAATGTTTCCAATTTGAGCTGGGTACCTCAGAATCGGATATGTGGGAGGCGATGGAGGAGATCATTCCCTAAGGAGGGATGATCCCTTGCCGTCCTTTATTCCTGCCGGGCTGATTTTGGCTGGGTCAGAGGGAGCTTTCTCTCTCTAGGTTAGAGAGAGAAGCTCCCAAGCCCCAATGCTAGTGTCTACCGTATGGATGTTTTGGTTTGGTATTGTACCGTTTTGGTGTGTTTTTGGACCGTATGGATGTTTTGGTAAGGTATTGTACCGTTTTGGTGTGTTTTGGAACCGTATGGATGTTTTGGTAAGGTATTGTACCGTTTTGGTGTGTTTTGGAACCGTTTGGATGTTTTTTTTTTTTGGGTAATTTAGCTTGAAATAAAAAGTGGCTAAGCGAATGTACAGCCTACAAGGGGTATACCCAGGAAAAAAAAAAGATTGAGAAAATCGATCTAAGCGAATTGACTACATTGACCTAAGCCAAGACTAAATAACCATGGAATCCACATGTTTTAATTCCATCTTAGAGATGGAAGAGAAACACAGGGCATACCCTAGGAGGAAAACAAAACAAGTTGAATAATTACATTAAAATTGACTACGCTTAGGCCAAGTGGCTACACAGCGCTAATAGGATCTAGATAATGGATGTTTCAATCCCCTCTAGGAAGAGGAAATGGAAACACACAACAAAAGATAATGGCAGCCCAGTCAAAATACATGCAAGGGGTATACCCAATTTCGGGGCTTTGGCTGTAGCAACTATGCTAGGTCTGTTTATAATCCAAGTTTCCTTGCTCCGCTGGGCCGTTTCTTATAGCGTAGTTTGACTGTGACAGTGATAGTTCTTATTAGATTGGTGGTTTTGCACTGGTTGAAAAGGGTGGTTATGGTCCTTTCTACAGTTTTGTGTGCCTCCTTTGTGATGCCAGATGATTCGGTGGTAACGCTCTGTTAATGGCGGATTTTCGAGGCCCTTGTACTGTTCCGCTTTTAGGGTAGAGTGAGCTTTGTGTACTAGGTCGAGAGAGTATTAGACTGGATGGAATGGGCATGGTGTGCAAGGTACTTGGGGAGGTAGCCTTATCGGATGTCGCATCTCCGGATCGAGCCTCTTCTCGGAGCCCGATCCTCTGCAATATCTGTTCCTTTAGAAGTGGGTGCTATGCTTGTTCATTCTGTGCTAGGTTGGAGTTTTGGAATCTTGGTCTGGTTTAATCCTTATCTGGTGACTAGTGGCTTTGGGTTTTGGATGAGGACGGGTTGTTTTTTTTGAGCTTGACTTCTATGTTTGGGCATTTGTGTACTGTGGAAGGTTCCAAAACAGGACTGCTTCCTTCCATGCTATGCATTATTCTTTGCTCTACATTATTTTTGGTATCCAATAGGGGCTGCGTAGGTGCCCTAATTGTTGTTGCTTGCCTAACCAATAGGGGCTGTCATTGGGATCTCCCTTCGCAGAGGGGGAATTCCTCTGCACACTCACATGTTGTAGCTGAGAAAGAATGGGTTACAACTGAACTGTTTTGTAATTGTTTAACAGAGAGTGAACTTGGAGCTTTGTAGAGCATTGTCCTACCCATTGGGGGCTGTCCTTGGGAAACTACTTCATCCCATTTCCCTTGCCTTTTCTTTCTTTTGTAAATCAAAGAGAGTGAATTTGGGATATAAAAGACAGTTGTAGCTCTGATTTGAATTTGACTGTTATGTGGCTGCTGCTGTTGGCACACTCACATGTTTGGAGGTTCTGAAGTTCTGAAGTTTATAATCAGCTGAAGCTCTGATCTGCTGCTGTTGGCTGCTGCTGTGTTCGGCAGCTACTGTTTAGAGATGGAAGCAGAAGTTCTGAAGCTGCATCAGAAGAAGTTCTGTAGAAGTTCTGAAGCTGCAGTTTTGTTGCTGCAGTGAGTTGGTTGTACAGCAATTTAGTTTTTTCAAGTGTAATGCATTAACTCTCCAGGACTGCAATTTTTTTTTTTTTGGGTAAATCAGCTTGAAATTAAAAGAGGTTAACCGAATGTACAGCCTACAAGGGGCATACCCCAGGAGGAAAAGAAAACAAAATAAAAAGATTAAGAAAAATGCGTTAACCATGCACAACCCGCATGGAGAGTAGGATATTGTAAATAAAATAACAAAAGTGTCGAAGTGTAGAAATCATACCCCCGTAGTACTATCTATTTAAGTAGAAGGATAGTACTACGGGGTATGATATGAAGTGGTACGACCGTAAATTACATGATATGAACTAAAATTGAACTACCACCTGGCACAACCCGCCAGGGTAGGAAGTAAAGTACATAGTCATGGCCAGAGATGACCACATGATAACCAACACTGAGGAGAACGGCAGCAAAGCAACACGGCTTCAAAGCAAGCTGAACGGCTACAACGCCCGAACCACCTGATGTCAACCAAGTACCAACTACCACCTCCTCCAAAGTTGGGATAATCAAACCAAGAACCTACTACATCCAACAGACCCATAGAGCATGCAAAGTACCCACTCAAAGAGATCAGCTACTACAGAGGGACTAGGAACCGAGAAGAGGCTCGAACCGGAGATGTCTGCATCCGACAGGGCTACCCTGCCAAGTACCCTGCACACCACGCTCATCCATCCAGACTACTACACCCTCAGCCTAAACCCCTAGGCTCGCTAACGACTAACAGCGGGACAGACTGCAATTCTTAGTGCCTTACATAGATGTAGTCTATTTTGTTGCTCTCATTAGGCGTTGTTTTCCTTCCCTCTTGCTAGATGGATTGGAAACAACGCTCATCATTTAGCCATATAGCCGTTTGGCGTTGTCAATTTTCTTACTTTTGTTGTTTTTCTTTTTTTTTTTTCCTCCTGGGGTATGCCCCTTGTAGGCTGTATATCCGGTTATTCTTTTTTCTATTTCAAGCTATTTTACCCAAAAAAAAAGGTTGGAGTTTTGGAATCTTGGTCTGGTTTAATCCTTATCTGGAGACTAGTGGCTTTAAGTTTTGGATGAGGACGGGTTGTTTTTGGCGATCTTTGGACTTTGGATGAGAGTGTTTTAGACTGGATGGAATGGGCGTGGTGTGCAGGGTTGGGCCCTCTGTCGGATGCCGTCATCTCCGGTTCGAGCCTCTTGGTGCCTAGGTCCTCTGTTGTTGCTGTTCAACCCCCCCGATGTCGAGGTGCTTTGTAGCTACTTTTATTCAGTAAAGGTTTTCATTTGGTCAGACTTTTATTTTATTTCCTAGCTTGGCGGGTTGTGTCAGGCAGTAGTTCGCTCTCATGGTATTTATACTCGTATCACTACATATCATACCCCGTTGTACTATCCTTCCGCTTAGATAGATAGTGCAACCGGGGTATGATCTCAACACATGGCAATTCTATTATCTTATTTACTTTACCACACTCTCCATGCGGGTTGTGCATGGGTTATCGCACTTTTTTCAATCTTGTTTTTTCCTTTTCTTTTCCTCCTGGGGTATGCCCCTTGTAGGCTGTACATTCGGTTAACCTTTTTTTAATTTCAAGCTAATTTACCCAAAAAAAATACATGCAACTTCAGCACTTCCAAAGCTGGTAGTAGCACATCTAGCAGGCTTCCAACATCAAGATGTGGAGGAACTAGCAGGTAGGTGTATTGAGCATAACAAGGGTCTCCAGCATAGCAAGAAACACCAGAATGGCTTGAACTCCATCAGAAGACGCCAGTTCTTGTAACAAGTCTTTCAATGTAAAAGAGAACTAGGCTCTGACAGAATGGCTACTTTCAGCTGGGAGCTTCTCTCTCTAGGATAGAGAGAGAAAGCTCCCTCCGGCAACCGGCTGCCACCTCCGGCTGGCAGCAACAGCAGCAACATCCGGCAGGGCAAGGGAGCCCCCTCTCGACAGGGGCTCTCCTCCATCGCCCGTTCCCCAACTGGCTACCCACTGGTCCAGCCATCCATTGATAGGATCTGGCCTCAATCGACCAGCTCCAGCTCCGGTGCAACAGCTCCGGCCGTGGTCAACGCTTCCTCCATCGCCCTCCACATCCGGCAATCGACGGCCATCACCTGGTCCAGTCCAACCAACGCTGGACCGGGGCTTCACACTCGGGCAAACTACAACAGGTACGGTCTAGATCTGGTTCGTTCTAGATCTGGTCCGGCCTCCAACCACGACCTCGCCGTGAGGCTCAACATCCGCCGTGGTGTCCAGCTCCGGCGACAGCAGCGGCAGGCCTACTACGGTCTGGCCATCACTAGTGGGCAGCTTCCGGCCACGGATCGACCCAACCCAGATCTGTTGGTCGCAGGACTGCTCCTCCTGTACAAATCGGGCTCCGGCCGTAACCTCATCGATGCACAGCCCTGCACCCCCTGTACACTCGTTCTTCGCGCAGGTGCTTCCAGAGCTTGGGTCCTTTCTCTGAGCTCTGACCTCTCCACAAATCAGTTTCCTCCCGTTATGTGTCAAGATGTCACGGCGGGTGGAGTAATACCATGTCGGTTCTAGATCGGTTGGGTCATCCATATGGAGTTGGTCTCAAACTCAAAAGTACCAGCTGCACAAGGAAGAAGATGAACAGTTCCGGCCAGCCATAGCTGGCCATCACTGGACGGGCCCCGGGCTCTACAGCCCGGTCTCTGCAATGGGTACCAGTCAGCTCGATCTGGTCCAATGAAATGCCATAGATGGCGTCTAAGCAGCCCGGGCAGCGGTGCTTTCAAGGCCACGCAGGCCAGCCGGTAGCCCAAGCCATCCAGGCAAGGCCAGCCCGGGCAATCCAGACAGACAGCAGCCTGGCAGGCTGGTAAGGCCAGTCCAGCCAGCAGCTTGGGCCTTCGGCCCCAATCAGCATCAGCATCCTCATCAGCCTGGGCCGCCGGCCCGAGCAGTCAAGGCCCTCTCTGGTCACTTCAACAGCCGTGGTTTTTTGGCCCGGCCTTCATCCAGTCAGCCGCCGCGGGGGTCAGTTGGCCTTCCAGCCCGGGCAATCATCAGCCAGCCCGGGCCACGCAGCGGGCAGCAGCAGCAGGCGACAAGGCCAAGGCCAGCCAGGCAAGGCCAAGGCCAGCCAGCCCAGGCCAGCCAGGCCAGCCAACCACAGGCTTGCCCAACAAATTTTTGCCATCCCGGGCAGTGTGGCTCGGGCATTTATCTATCATACAGTCTACTACTGTTTACTTTTAGTATTACTGGTTGCTTCTGGTAGCAGTAGCTGACTTACTTACTTATTTCTGTGCTTGCGAGGACTTCGAGGGCCTCTAATTTACCCCTATCCCGACGGGTGGTGTCGTGGATTTTCTGCTATTACCATGCCCGTGTCCAGGTTTCCCGTTGAACCCTCTATTCCTTGGGATAGTTTGTTTGACGGGGCTTGGACACGGGCAACCCATGTAGCCACTTGGCTTTTTAAATTTTTGTCGTTTTCTTTTTGCTTTGTCTTACCTGGGGTATGCCCCTTGTAGGCTGTATATTCGCTTAACCTCTTTTAATTTCACTCTAATTTACCCAAAAAAAAAAAAAAAGAAACACCAGCAACAGCAGCAAAACAACAGCAAAACAGAGGCTAAGCTGCAGCAGCAGCAGCAGCTTAGCAGCAACCTTAGAACATGCAGCAGTAGCAGCCATTAACAGTGCAGCAGCATAGTAAGGCTCAGAACAGATCAGTTCAGCAGCAACAGAAACTGGTAGCAGCAGAAGCTGGTAGCAGCCACAAAACATTGGTGGCCATCGCTAGGGACATGCCCCCTAGCAACAAGCCAGGAGTAGCAGATGATAAAATGTGAGTGTTGGACTGAGTCCACCTCAATTACAGCTAAAAAACAGGACTGAACTTTCTGAACAACAAAAGAAATCTGAAAGCAGAACAGGACAGAGCAGAAAGCAGGTAACACATTGCAGAGGACATCCCCCTCTGCGAAGGGAGATCCCAACGACAGCCCCTATTGGTTAGGCAAACAACAAAGAACAGAGAACTGGAATTGGATACCAAAAGTAATGTAGTAGCAGAAAAATAATGCAAAAGCATGGATGGAAAGTACAATGCAGTCCTGTTTTGGAACATTCCACAAGTACACAAATGCCCAAACATTGTAGCCATGATCCAAAATAACCAAAACTACCACAAAAGCAGAAAAAAGTAGAACCAATACAGCTCAAAAAGAATACAGCTCAAAAAGAAGCAACAGGCTGCTAGTCAGAAACAGTAGCAGCAAACTGTCCACATGAGCAGTCATAACAGGTAGATAGACAGCAGCAGAATGGTCAACAGGTAACCAAAACTACTGCAACAGCAGATAGCAGCAGATAGCAAAACTAGCAGACAATGCTTAGTGTTCAACTACTGAAGCAGTAATAGGGTGTTCAACTACTGAAGCTCACAAACAGTAGCAGTAGTAGATGCCTGAACCACAATTAATACAGAACCTCAATTCAACCACATTTATTATGTCCTCCCTTGCACTACCTTGGGAAGCTCACAACAGCCCTTTTCTATTCACTCATGTGCTACGGACCACCAACTCCCTCCCTAGATCTCACAAAACGCCCCCACTATATATTACCTCCTCTCTCAAAGAAATGAAGGAGCACAAGCACACATCTCACACACTTTGAGGTAGTTTCACACAGAATCTCCAATAAACCTCACCAAAGAATAAGGTATGTCCGGGCAAGGGAACTTCTCTCTCTAGAGAAGTTCTCCTCCACCGCCCAACCCATATCCGGCCATTCCTGGTCCGGCCAACCAATATCCGACCACCTCTGGTCCGGCCATCTATCACAGTCCGTTCAAGGGATGATCCTTTACCGATCAAACCCACCAAATCTTCTGAAACCACGCCTTCTCATCTTCTCCCTCCTACTGACTTCCACCGCGCCGTCTTTCTGTTCGTTTTGGTTCGGTTAGATCGGACCCAAGGCTGCTCAGTTGCGGTAAACCATGCAAAAGTGCGGTAAACCAGGAGGAAAAAAAGGAAAAAAAAAACAAGAATGACAAAAGTGCGGTAAACCATGCACAACCCGCATGGAGAGTAAGATAAAGTAAATACATAACAAAATGCCATGTGTACTGAGATTAATAAATTGAACTACTATCTGGCACAACCCGCCAAGCTAGGAAATAAAGCAAATAAAGTAAATAAAGTAGATAGTCATGGCCAACAATGACCACATGATAACCAGCGCTGAGGAGAGCAGCTACAAAGCAATACGGCTTCTAGGCAGTCTGAACGGCTACTACAGAGGAACAAGGCATCAAGAGGTTCGAACCAGAGTTGACGGCATCCGACAAGGTCCCCTGCTAAGAACCCTGCTCACCACGCCCAATCCTTCCGGCCTAATAGTCCCTCATCCAAGCCTAAGCCTCGCCAAAACCGCTTACTGAAACCAACTACCCGGTATCCTCCTCCTCCAAGGCTGGGTTAAGAAAACCAAGAACCTAGTACTTCCATCAACCCCAAAGCTAGTATAATACCCACTCAACAAGCAAGTGTGGAATGCAATTCAGGCCAAGCTACAGGAGATGTCGGCATCCGACAAGGCTACCCTGCTAAGTACCCTGCACACCACGCCCATTCCATCCAGACTACTACAACCTCGCCCAAATCCCCTAGGCTCGCTAACGACTATAAACGGAACAGAAAGAGGAACCACCAGAAGTGGCCACTCAAACCTCAAGTGGACCAAGCTGCTCCTTTCGATCAGTGCAAGCCACCAATCTAATCAGACTGCGAAGCTACCCTTTTCGATCAGTGAACAACAACCAATCTAATCAATGACAGCGCCGGCAGCTACCTCGCTCAATCAGAAACCATCCACCAATCTAATCAGTGGCACCCACAGCTGCTGCTACTGCGAACTACCCTTTTCAATCAGAACAGATTCTAATCTAATCAACGATAGCCACGACCACAAAAATACTACACACAACCTCCGGGCTAAAAAGCACAGGATCTAGGGATATAAAAGGCTCGACCAAGAGCCCGACCCCCGATTTCAGTCCAACAGATGACCGCCTATCGGGGATCGCAGAGACTAACAGTAAACTGGCCCATAAGTCCAGCAACAAGTTGACAATAGATAGATAAATGTAAATCGCATTGCTAGCTAGTATAATACCCACTACCCGAGCCCCCTCGAGGGGTTCAATGTACTGCAAAACCAAGCTCCAACCTGGAAGTCCGGCGAGCCACCGCTAGTAGTTCAGGTCTACAGTGCTAATTACGGTTTCAGCATATAGATTTCTTAAGCCAGATTGAATGCCCAAACTTAGATTTTGCAAGAAATCAATACTACTTCCTCAATCCGAAATGAGAGCAGTGCACTAATTAATCAAGCAGGGCAACGAAAGTATACCGCTACAGTACCTCAATACCAACGGAGATGGAGACCTCCATCAGCACGGACGTTGCTGCACTCGCATAGAATCCGACCTCAAAGCAATGGCCATGGCAGACCCTGTGTAGCCAGATCTGAACCATGTCTGGCGAGCCACCGCCCTCTGCCGTGTACCACACCCGAGCAACTTTGGACCAGATTTGTTGCATACAAAACTCACCGCCGGTAGCAATGGGTACTCGTGTTGGGCTTGAGAGTACCCAAACCGAGAAGCCTGGGTTTAGAGGTGCTCTAACCTGGAGCTAAGTCCAGCGAGCCACCTCCTTCCGCTGTGCACCACAACTAAGCAGCTCTAGCTCAGATCTGTTGGGTAACAGCACCACCACTGGCAGCAATGGATACTCGAGAGCACTCCGGTGCTGGTCTTAATAGCACCCATCTGAGATGCCTGGGTCTATAGAAACCTCCGAAGAAGAAATTTGAGAGATCAGGGTTGATGGCCCATGTTCCTGTGTGATTTAAAGTGATAAACCAAACAATCGGTTGTTAATATAACCGACCCTTCTCCTTTTCAACAACCCAGATGGGAAGTCTGGTTATGGGTAAATGAACCCCTTGGAAGATCATATACCAGCGCCACTTAGTGGATCTCTATGCGAATTTGTGGAACCCAAACAATGTTTGGGGATCTTGAAAAAATCAGTAGAAAAAAATCGGTAGAAACCAGATTTTGTTGGACTGAATATCCCTTGGAGGAATGCTTATGAGAGGCCGGCTGTGAATCCCATAACCTTATCAGGAATTCAAGTGGCCGGCTGGGCTGGAATTTGGGCGGTGGAGGAGAGCTTCTCTAGAGAGAGAAGCTCCCTTGCCCTTATTCTCTCTCTATTCCTTGCTACCTGGTGAGATGTGTGCTTGTGAATGGTACTTAACTTGAATGCACAAAACAGTAAAACAGTTAAACCAATCATCCCCAACAACTTCTGAACTGTTGCAGCTACTACAATCAGTAGAAAGCACAAGATGCACTCCCTAGCAGCAGCTATAACAGCCATAGCAGAAGTAACAGGCTGAAAACAGAACCTGCTACAACTTCTGAACTTGTCTATCAACTTCTGAACCTGCTACAACTTCTTAATGGTCTATCAACAGTCATCAGTAAAACAGTTAAGCAACAGTTCAGAATGGTCAAGATGCACAAGATGCACAAGATGCACTCCTATCTTGTAAACAGCAAACTAAAACAGATGTTCAGAATGGTCAAGCCCAGTAAACTGCAGTAAACAGCAGCAGAAAACTAAAACAGCAGCAGAATGGTCAAGCCCAGTACTACTGAAGCTATGGTCAACAGGCAACTAAAACCACAATTAGGGTGTTCAGCAAAACTGTAGACTTGCAATGGTTGATCCACAATAAATACAGAACCTCAAATGAAACCCAATTATTAAGTCCTCCCTTGCACTACCTTGGGAAGCTCACAACAGCCCTATTCTATTCACTCATATGCTGGGGACCACCAACTCCCACCCTAGAACTCACAAAACGCCCCCACTAAAATTACCTCCTCTCTCAAAGAAATGAAGGAGCACAAGCACACATCTCACCAGGTAGCACACAACTCACACACTCTGAGGAAGTATCACACAGAGAAACCTCACCAAAGAATAAGATATAAGATATATACCTGCTAAATAGGAGTAATACTCAAAATGACAAGCTACAGCAACCTGCTACAACCTGCCAAAACTCAGTGATCTGACTTTGAAGTCCTGCTTAGCTCCTCAACTCTCTTACATGCTCATGCTCTTGACGAAACTCTGCAAGACAACATGAAATATAGGAATGGTGAATGGAAGGATATAAAGTTATGTAGGTGTTGGGAGTGCATTACTTAAACAATGTTCCATTGTGTTTTTAAATGACCAGAAAGTATGCCACTAGGCAAATTGGCAATGGACAACAGCCTAGTCCTTATAACATTGGAGATTTTATGGGCAACCACATCGGGAGGGCAACAAGTGTTCTGGAACTTCCTATAATTCCTTTCCAACCAAATCTGATGAACATACACTGTGAAAGTCAGTTTTGCAATGGTGTTGGCTAAGGACTTACCGCTCAAATTAGAGAGACAGTCCACCCAAGACTGCCAGCCCTGATGTCCACTCACATGGGGGGACTTAGGGGACAGGATACTCCTGATCTGGGAAGCCATAGGACATTCAAAAAAGATTTCCTCAGCAGGGCAAAAGGTGCATTGGGATAATGACTTGAGGCCAAACAAAACAAGCCTATCCTCAGTGTTTAACCTATGCAAAAGGGCCATCCAGGTGATTAGGCTGCACCTAGGAATATGGCCAGGAAACCACACAACCTTATGCCATGTAACAATAGGAAAGTGGATTCTTAGATTGTCCCAAAGGGATGAGATAGTGAATTTCCCTGAAGTATTAAATGTCCACTTGCAATAATCCTTGGTCATAGGATTAAATGCAAACTTATGCAAATCAGCTCTGACCTCATTTAGGTCAAGAGTTTGTGTGCCCGGGAGGGCCCATTGATTATTGTGTATTATATCATGAACGGTTGCATCCTTGGTAAGCCCAGAGTCGTAAACAATTCTCTGGCCAAACTGTGAAAATAAGGGGCCTAAGGGGTGCCAATTATCATACCACAGAGAGGTAGACATTTCCATCCCCCAGCTTGTATGTAATAAAAGGCTGAACAAGTGGCCTCAGAGATAGAATTTTCCTCCATACCCAGGAGGGATTACTGGGAGTCTTAATACTCCAAAAGCTTCTACCTCTGAGTAAGTAGGATTTAACCCATTGGCACCACATGGATTGTTCTCCACCAGACACAAGGAACCAAATGTGCTTAGCCACAACAGATTTGTTCCAGATTTCCAAAGATTTAAAACTTAGTCCACCTCCGCCTTCGATTAACCTTTTTTAATTTCAAGCTAAATTACCCAAAAAAAAACTGGGGAGCAGAGGTGCTCCCAAGAGACCTTAGCTCCAGAAGTTTTGAGATCAGGTCCAGTCCAGAAAAAGGCTCTTAAAATTGCTTCCACCTCCTTAATGACTTTCTTAGGAAGGATGAAGAGAGAGGACCAATATGTCTGCATGGAGAACAATATGGACTTGATTAGCTGAATTCTCCCAGCATAGGAGAGGTATCTATTGGTCCAAGATTTTGTTTTTGCAATAATTTTATCTACCATAATCTTACAATCAGAGTGCTTAAGTTTAGTGGACAAAAGGGGAACACCCAAATACTTAACAGGTAAAGATCCCTCCTGAAAACCTAGAATGTGCATGATTGAAGATTTGGTGGATGAGTTAACACCTGAGAAGAAGATATTACTCTTGTTTGGACTAGGGGAAAGCCCAGATAAAGACTGGAACTCTTCCAAAGAGGACTTGATGTGTGAGACAGAGCTTATATCCCCCTTGCAGAAGATCATAAGGTCATCTGCAAAACACAGATTAACCAGCTTGGTGGATCCACATTTCCAATGGAAATTGAAATCTGGCA
The DNA here is from genome assembly GCA_018127125.1 of Rhododendron griersonianum. Taxonomy (NCBI): domain Eukaryota; kingdom Viridiplantae; phylum Streptophyta; class Magnoliopsida; order Ericales; family Ericaceae; genus Rhododendron; species Rhododendron griersonianum. The sequence continues at coordinate 35,969,215 of CM030788.1, read as the reverse complement.
GTAGGGTTTTCTCCTTGAGAATACAAGTAAGTACCTCCATGACTATAACGAATAAGTATGAGGAAAGGGGGTCACCCTGCCTTAAAGCCCCTTTGACCAGGAATGTACCCAATGGACTCCCCATTGAAGCTTAGGGAGTAGTTGGCAGTGGTTACACATGCCTTTAACCACCTAATCATTTGGGGATGAAAGTTCATAGATGAAAGGACATCCCAAAGGAATTCCCACCTAACATTATCATAGGCTTGGTTTGGTATTGTTCCGTTTTGGTGTTTTTTAGAACCGTATGGATGTTTTGGAAAGGTATTGTACCGTTTTGGTGTGTTTTGGAACCGTATGGATGTTTTGGTAAGGTATTGTACCATTTTGGTGTGTTTTGGAACCGTATGGATGTTTTGATAAGGTGTTGTACCGTTTTGGTGTGTTTGGAACCGTATGGATGTTTTGGAAAGGTATTTTACCGTTTTGGTGTGTTTTGGAACCATATGGATGTTTTTTTTTTTTGGGTAATGCCCTAGGGCGGTTAGCTTGAAATATAAAAGAGGTTAACCGAATGTACAGCCTATAAGGGGCATACCCCAGATAAGACAAATCAAAAAAGAAAACGAAAATTATAAAGAGCGCCAAGTGGCTACATGGGTTGCCCGTGTCCATGCCCCCGTCGAACAATCTATCTCAAGGAATAGAAAGTACAACGGGGAACCTAGACACGGGCGTGGCAAAAGCAGTAAATACCCGACACAACCCGTCGGTATAGGGTACAATCAGAGGCCCTCGAAGTCCTCGCATAAACAATAATGGCCAGTGCACAACCCGCACCGATTAATCTAGAAAATAACAACATAATCATAACCAATCGCAAATTGAATAACGATGAGCGCAATGGATACGATGATTTTCAGCCTAGGGATACCGGGCTGGCTGCTTGGGGTTGACTGGCCTGGGCTGGTTGACTGGCCTTGACCCGCAAGGACTGCCTGAAGACGTTAGGGCCCGTGCCCGTGCCGTACAGGAGGTGAACCACGGTTGGGCCATGATCTGTGACGGCCGGACTGACTCCGGCAGCCGACTGCTGTTGAGCCCAAAAAAGGGCCTGTTCGCTGCCTGCGAGCCACCGTGGCTCTAACTCGGAACCACCGTAGCTCCCATCAGGCCGACGAATATGCAGAGACCGGACTATAGGTGGCCGGTTGTGGCTGGCCGGACCAGTGGGTGCTCGCTGTGGGTAGCCATGGCTGCCAGATCTGGACGGCACCGCTCCCAAAGGTTGAACAGTAAACCCATTCGAACCTTGAGATGTCTGGTTTGCCCGGCGGCTGTCGAGCCCACGGCGATTGTGGATGGCCGGTGAGCAGTAAACCCTTAGCCGTGAGGTTGAAGATCGGTTGGTGGTTGGCCGAACCAGAGATGGCCGGCTGGTGGTGCCTGATTGTGGATGGCCGGTGAGCCCGGCTTGATTTCAGACCTGCACGGCCCAGATCTCAAATGGTAGCCGCCGTGACACCGCTGTTGTGCCGGACCGTAGATGGCCGGCTGTGGTTTGCTGGACCAGAGGAGGTCAGTTGTGGGCTGGCCGACGACTCTAGAGTGGCCGGACCAGAGGTTGTGGGAAAGTGATAAGTGGCCGGACCCAAGGGGTTGCCGGTTGTGATTGGGCGGTGGAGGAGAGCCTCTCTAAGGAGAGAGGCTCCCTTGCCCTGATGGGGTTGGCCGGCCGGAGAAGACGTCTGCCATAGCTGCTGCTGCCGAGGGGGCTTTCTCTCTCTAGGTTAGAGAGAGAAGCTCCCCAGATCTACAATGAGATGGGCACCGTTCCTCTCCTTTTTTTTTTTGGGTAATTTAGCTTGAAATTAAAAGAGGTTAACCGAATGTACAGCCTACAAGGGGCATACCCCAGGAGGAAAAGAAAAAAGAAAAAAAGAAACAAGATTGACAAAAGTGCGATAAACCATGCACTACCCGCATGGAGAGTAAGATAAAGTAAATACATGAAGAAGCCATGTGAACGGTAAGTAAAGTAAATAAGACTAAATGAAATAGAGCTACCACCTGGCACAACCCGCCAGGCTAGGAAATAAGGTAAGTAAAGTAAATAGTCGAGGTCAAAGATGACCACAAGATAACCAACACTGAGAAGAAGCCACCGAGTAAGACGGCTACAAAGCAAGCTGAACGGCTACTACAGAGGAACAAGGCATCAAGAGGCTCGTACTAGAGTTGACGGCATCCGACAAGGCCCCGCTGCAAGAGCCCTGCACACCACGCCCAATCCTACCAGCCTAACCCTCCCTCATCCTAACCTAAGGCTCGCCAAAACTACCCACTGAACCAACTACCCAGTAACCTCCACCTCCAAAGCTGGGATAAGAAAACCAAGAACCTAGTACTTTCAAGCCCAAGGCTAGCATAATACCCACTCATCAGAAATCAGCTACTACAGAGGGACACGGACCAAGAGAGGCACGACCTAGAAATGTCGGACAAGGCTACCCTGCTACGTACCCTGCACACCACGACTACTCCCCCCCCCCCAGCCCAATCCCCTAGGCTCGCCAACGACTACAAGCGGAACAGAAAGAGGAACCACCAGAAGTGGCCACTCAAACCTCAAGTGGACCAAGCTGCACCTAACTAAATAGAGACAGCACCGGTAGCTACCTCGCTCAACCAGAAACCATCCAACAATCTAATCAGTGGCATCCTCAGCTGCTGCTACTGCGAAAACCCTTTTCGATCAGGACAGAATCTAGTCTAATCAATGATAGCTACGCCACAAGAATACTACACCCAACCTCAGAGCTAACAAGCACAGGATCTAGGCATGTAGAGGCTCGCCAAGAGCCCGACCCCCGATTTCAGTCCAACAGATGACCGCCTATCGGGGATCACAGAGAGTAACAGTAAGCTGGCCCACAAGTCCAGCAACTAGTTGACAGTAAATAGATAATCGCAATACACATTGCAAAACGATAAGAGAATTAAATATTATGAATCCCCCACTGCCCGAGCCACAGCCGGCTTACCTGCCCGGGTTGCACGGCTGGCCTGCCATACAGCGGCTGTTGATGGCCCACGCCTGTACAACAGAATTGCAATTGCCAGAACTGGCATCTGCTTTGAACTGGTCTGTGATTAACCGGCCGCTCGCAGTTGAGCTACCCAAGGTCGCCGTCGCCGGACTGAACAACAACCCAAGGTCGCCTTCGCCCACCGCCGGTGACTGAGACCACTGAGCCCGGGTTGAGCACGGTTCAGTGGTAGATAGAACCGACTGAGAACCCATTTCCGGCAGGGGTTTGATCTGAGATCTCCGCCCTAGCTTGCCCCATCTAGGGATACGGTGGATGATACAGCCGGAGGGTTGGACCTCCGGCGCGGCTGCGATGGCCACGAAATCGGTCAGTCAAACTCACCTCAGAGCTGGCCTTTGTGAGATCGTTTGGAGCTCACCTCAGCTCCACCGGAGCTGTAGCCGGACCAGATTTGGTGGTGGATGGCCAGACCCATGGCCGGATGGTTATGGTACGGGCGGTGGAGGAGAGCCCCTGTCGAGAGAGGGGCTCCCTTGCCCTCTGTTAGGCCGGAGGGAGCTGCTTCACCGGGGATGACCGAAGGTGGCCAGTCCGGATTGTGTTTGGCCGGAGGTGGCCTGCTGCTACTGTTGCTGTACCGGAGGGAGCTTTCTCTCTCTAGGTTAGAGAGAGAAGCTCCCTTCCTCTCCTTTTTACTAAGCTCATATGGATGTTTGGTAAGGTATTGTACCGTTTTGTTGTGTTTTGGGACCGTATGAATGTTGTGGCACAGTAATGTACCATTTTGGTGTGTATTGGTACCGTATGGATGTTTTGGAACGGTATTGTACCGTTTTGGTGTGTTTTGGAACCGTTTGGATATTTTGGTTAGGTATTGTTCCGTTTTGGTATTTTTTGGAACCGTATGGATGTTTTGGTAAGGTATTGTACCGTTTTGTTGTGTTTTGGAACCGTTTGGATGTCTTGGTTTGGTATTGTTCCGTTTTGGTGTGTTTTGGTACCGTATGTTTGTTTTCGCACGGTATTGTTCCGTTTTGGTGTGTTTTGGAACCGTTTGGATGTCTTGGTTTGGTATTGTTCCGTTTTGGTGTTTTTTGGAACCGTATGGATGTTTTGGAAAGGTATTGTACCGTTTTGGGGTGTTTTGGAACCGTTTGGATGTCTTGGTTTGGTATTGTTCTGTTTTGGTGTGTTTTGGAACCGTATGGATGTTTTGGTAAGGTATTGTACCGTTTTGGTGTGTTTTGGAACCGTTTGGATGTCTTGGTTTGGTATTGTTCCGTTTTGATGTGTTTTGGAACCGTATGGATGTTTTGGTAAGGTGTTGTACCGTTTTGGTGTGTTTGGAACCGTATGGATGTTTTGGAAAGCTATTTTACCGTTTTGGTGTGTTTTGGAACCATATGGATATTTTGGTAAGGTATTGTACCGTTTTGTTGTGTTTTGGGACCGTTTGAATGTTGTGGCGTAGTATTGTACAGTTTTGGTGTGTATTGGTACCGAATGGATGTTTTGGAACGGTATTGTACCGTTTGGTGTGTTTTGGAACCGTATGGATGTTTTGGTTAGGTATTGTTCCGTTTTGGTGATTTTTGGAACCGTATGGATGTTTTGGTAAGGTATTTTACCATTTTGGTGTGTTTTGGAACCGTTTGGATGTCTTGGTTTGGTATTGTTCCATTTTGGTGTGTTTTGGAACCGTATGGATGTTTTGGAAATGTATTGTACCGTTTTGGGGTGTTTTGGAACCGTGTGGATGTTATGGTAAGGTATTGAACTGTTTTGTTGTGTCTTGGTATCGTATGATTGTTTTGGCATAGTATTGTACCGTTTAAGTGTGTTTTGGAACTGTATGGTTTCGGTGTGTTTTGGAACCGTTTGGATGTTTTTTTTTTTTTTGGTGGGTAAAACAGCTTGAAATAAAAAGGGGGGGCTAACCGAATATACAGCCTACAAGGGGCATACCCCAGGAGGAAAGAAAAGAAAAGAAAAGAAAAGAAAGAATATAAAAAAAAAAAGAAAAAAGAAAAAAGAAAAAAAGAGCGCCTACGCCAAACGGCTACATAGGACTAGAAGTAAGTAGAACGTCTGTTTCGTATCCATGTACAAGAGGGATACGAAACAGAACACATAATGCTACTGAGCTACTAAATTCCATGCTACTATATTACATGCTATTCATCCAGCTATGACTGGGCAGTTGCCACACAGGACTGCAGCTTCTTCAAAACACTTGGAAAGGAGGAATGCAGGTCTTCAACAGGACATCCAGGTTCAGAACATTACAATCTGAACTTGGACATCAGCAAAACTTGAAGAGATACCCATGCACAACAGCAATAGGGCCACCATAACAGGAAGCATAACAGCTTAGCTGTCCAACAGAACTACAGATTCAGAGAATCAGAACAGCAGACATAACAGATTCAGAACATCAGATTCTATCACACAGAACATCATGACAGAACTTCCTAAACCCACAGCAGCACACAGCAGTCACTTCACTAGCTGGCCTTAATGGAACAGGAACCAAAAGAGATTCAGAACAACAAGTTCTGAACCTTAGCAGTCCAAAAGAACTGACAGCATCAACAGAACTGCTATCAGACTACACAACAGCTGCTATGGAACTATCTAAATGAGGAACAACAGAACAATCATGCAGAGGACGTCCCCCTCTGCGAAGGGAGATCCCAACGACATCCCCAGTTGGTTAGGCATAAACGACAACATAGAACAACATCTGCTATGGAACAATAGCTGCTATGGAACTAACTATAAGAGGAACAACAGACTGTTACTTGCTGTACTTGATAATTGGACCTCATCAGGACACTTGGAATGGTGGACTGATGTTGCACTGACCTCATCAGCATAAACTGGACTCCCATGTACAGGTCAGTACATAACAGCAGAATTGAGTAGCATCAGCAGTGGTAGCAGTCCACTAAATAACTGGACTGCTATGGAACTAGCACAGAAAACACTTGCAAAACTAGACAGCATCTCTTGTCCAGCATCAAAAGCCCTCAAGAACACAGCAGCATAACTGACAGTAAAACAGTAGCTACAGAGTGCTTGTCAGATCAGTCGAAGAACTACCATAACAGTAATAATAATAATGTACATAATGTTGTTGAAAAACAACCAAGACAGGACAGTGCAACCTAGAGAGAGAAAGCTCTCTCCTGCACTGGCCATTTTCCGGCAGGCCCAAGTGAGTCCCGATCAGAGGCAAGGGAACGTCCCTCCTTAGGGCTAGTTCTCCTCCAACGCCTCCCACTCTCTTATCCAACCTTATCTTGTTCAATCCTTTATCCTCCATGTCCGGCCAAAGCTTGGTCGAATTTTTTCTGAACAAAACCCACCGATTCAGTACTGAATCTAGTTCAAGTCCACCCTGTGGACTGATTTCAACAATAGGTTTCTTCTCGGAGGATCTATACACAGAGGCATCTCGACTGGTTGCTCACTGGACCAGCTTCGGAGCAGAGCCAGAGCTGGTCGGTTGTGGTCATGGCAGACGACTGCGGCTCGCCGGACTTATAAACGGCCAGCCGGAATCTCACAGCTCATCTCGTCTCATCTCGGATTTCAAGATCTGTTTTTCACATCGGTTGGGTTTCTCAGAAACCCAAAACAGATACGATCCTGAGGTATTCCGATCTGGACAGCCATATCCTACCTTCTCTCTAGCCGTTCTTCACTTTCCGTGGTGAATCGGCCATCATCTACCAACATCAGGTCAGTATTCCAATCCTGAGGTCCTAAGCTCACATCGGAAACAATCCTATCACCAAGTTCCGTTTGGATCACAACCAGTCAGAGTCAACAGCCGCCGGCTGCCGGAGTCAGTCCGGCCGTCAGTCCAGCGGCTTGCTCGGGCAGAGGAGGGGGGCTTGCTCGGGCAAAGGCAGGCCAAGCCAGTCGGCCTTGGGCTGGCACGGCAGAGTCTCAGCCCCGGTTGCCCGGCTAGGCCGGAAATCATCGTATCCATTGCGCCTTTGTTATTCAATTTGCGCTTTGCACTTATTTACTCATTGTCAATTTGTTGCTGGACTTACGGGCCAGTTTACTGTTAGTCTTTGCGATCCCGATAGGCGGTCATCTGTTGGACTGAAATCGGGGTCGGGCTCTTGGTCGAGCCTTTACATGCCTAGATCCAGTACTTGTTAGCTCTGAGGTTGGGTGTAGTATTCTTGTGGACGCGGCTATCGTTGATTAGATTAGTTTCTGTTTTGATTGAAAGGGGTTTTCGCAGTAGCAGCAGCTGTGGATGCCACTGATTAGATTGGTGGATGGTTTCTGATTGAGCGAGGTAGCTGCCGGAGCTGTCGTTGATTAGATTGGTGGTTGTTCACTGATCGAAAGAGGTAGCTTTGCAGACTGTTTCTGATTAGATTGGTGGTTTGCACTGATTGAAAGGAGCAGTTGGTCCACTTGGGGTTTGAGTGGCCACTTCTGGTGGATCCTCTTCCCGTGCCGCTTATTGAAGTTAGCGAGCCTAGGGGATAAGGTTGAGGGTGTAGTAGTCTGGATGGAATGGGCGTGGTGAGCAAGGCTCTTGCAGCGGGGCCTTGTCAGATGCCGTCATCTCCAGTTCGAGCCTCTTTCGGTCCGTGTCCCTCTGTAGTAGTTGGTTTCAGATGAGTGGGTATTATGCTAGCCTTGGGCTTGATGGAGGTACTAGGTTCTTGGCTCTCTTAGCCCAGCTTTGGAGGAGGTGGTTATTGGGTAGTTGGTCTCAGTAGGTGGTTTTGGCGAGCCTTAGGCTTGGATGAGGGAGTACTAGGCCGGAAGGATTGGGCGTGGTGAGCAGGGCTCTTGCAGCGGGGCCTTGTCGGATGCCGTCATCTCTGGTTCGAACCTCTTGATGCCTTGTTTCTCTGTAGTAGCCGTTCAGACTGCCTAGAAGTCGTATTACTTTGTAGCTGCTCTCCTCAGCGTTGGTTATCACGTGGTCATCGTTGGCCTTGACTATCTACCTTATTTACCTTATTCCTAGGCTGGCGGGTTGTGCCAGGTAGTAGTTCAATTTCATATATCTCAGTTCACATGGCATCCTGTTATGTATTCACTTTATATTACTTTCCATGCGGGTTGTGCATGGTTACGTATTTACTTTATTCCATGCGGGTTGTGCATGGTTTACCGCACTTTTGTCATTCTTGTTTTTTTTTCCTTTCTTTTCCTCCTGGGGTATGCCCCTTGTAGGCTGTACATTCGCTTAACCTCTTTTAATTTCAAGCAAAATTACCCAAAAAAAAAAAGACAGGACAGTGCAACATCAGGACAGTGCACAACCAAGACAGGAGTGCAGTTGCAATACAACACCAAGAGAGAAAAGTAATGAAGCAACTGAATTACAACACCAAGTCAGAAATGCCAAGCACTATAGTGCCCTGGCTTAAAAAGAACAATGTCCTTGGAAAGTATAGTGCTCACACCTTTACTCCCTCGGAACCTCACAACTCCTACTCTCTTTTCCCTCTTCTCCCTCCACTGAACCTCACAAGATTCCCCCGCTAATTATTACCTCCTCTCACAAGGAATGATGAGGATTTAGCACTGAGCTCACAAGGGATGCACACAATATGGTAAGATCACTCAAATGCAATGAAATCCATGTAAACCTCCTAGAGCAAGGTAAAACATGACTACAAAGTAGGAGATAACTAATTTCTAGATTTGAAATCAAAGTACATGCAAGTCTCCCAGAATCTACCCATCTCAACCTGCCAAGAAAGAAAGTCTTTGGAAAACAAATGCAACTTAATAACAAGAACTCATGCCACCCAATTCACAATCACACATGCACACTCCAAACCATGCCACATATATGATTATTCCAAGGTTATACCCCATTCTCTAATAAATCTAGTATCATGAGAGCCAAGCAGTTTGGGCAGGGACAGAAGTTTTCCTCTAACCATGTTATAGATTTTGTGAACTATTGCCTCCCATGTGCTAGCAGTAGCTTGAAACTTCCTCATATTCCTCTCAATCCAAAGGTGATACACTGTAACAGTGAATATCAATCTGATGACAAAACTCTTAAGGGATTTTCCCGTAAAAGCGGAGATGTGAGAGATCCAGGCTGCCCAAGATTGGGGGGGCCACCTCTCATCAACTCTTGCTAAAATAGCATTCCAGACTTGCGTGGAGAATACACAATTAAAGAACAAATGGTCATGACTCTCACTACCAGGGCAGAGGCTACACTGAGAAGAAGGCTTAAGCCCAAAAAGAACAAGCCTATCCTCAGTGGAAAGTCTACCATGTATGGCAATCCAGGTAATGAAGCTGCACTTTGGGATATGGCCAGCAAACCAAATAGTTTTATGCCAAGTTACTTTGGGAAAAGGCTCTCTCAACTCCTCCCATAGAGAGGCTATGCTAAATTGTCTATTTGAGTTAAGAGTCCATCTTATTTGATCCCTTCCATTCCTCAAAGGGGGAAGCTGACGCCTGACTTCATTCAATTCCCAAGTTTGTGTGACTGGGAATGCCCAGGCAGAGCTGAGAATTATTTGGGAGACTTTGGCATTCAAGGTAATGCCAGAATCATACACAATTACGGCTGGGGAGCTTCTCTCTCTAACTTAGAGAGAGAAAGCTCCAACCCACCTCCGGCTGACTGTTCCGGTTAACAGCAGCAGCAACAGCAAGGCAGAACAACCATCCGGGCAAGGGATCCTCTCTCCTTAGAGAGGCTCTCCTCCACCGCCCTCCACTATCGGCCACCACTGGTCCGGCCGTTTATCCGGCTTAGGGTCAGCAACAACAACAGATCCAGAGAGAGGAAGCTCCCCCACGGCCCAGCCACGCCGGCCTTCCACCTCGACGCAGCAGCAGCAGGCACCTCGGGCAAGGGAGCCCCTCGCACGACAGGGGCTCTCCTCCACCGCCCCCACACCCGGCAACCCGGAGCTCAAACTCCACCTGGTCCGGTCAAAACCCAATCGGGTTCGAAGCTCAACAGCTTCGTCCCCAACCTCAACCCCGCCGTCAACCGGCGGGTACCATTCTGGATATACTCCGAGTAGATCTGAAATCAACATCAACTGCAACCACCCACCACCGGCCAGTCTGAAATCTCACGGCTGATGGCCTCCAGCCTTCGCTGAGGGGCTCAAGAGCTATCGGTCCATTCATTGGGAACGGCGCCGGCCTTCATCTGGCTACCGCTGGTCCGGCCAGCCTCTTTTGGCAAGTCAGGCCAGCCGGCCTTCATCTCAAACCCACCTTCATCGTGGGGTTCAACAGCCGCCGTGGGCCTTAGCCGCTGTGGTCCGGCCAGTCCAGGTACGGTCACCGCCAGTCAAGGCCTCTCCGGCCAGATCTGTTCCTCTCCGGTCACCGCCGTCGGCCTTCATCAACCGTGGCTTCCGGCCAGCCACAGCTGGCCATCACTGGACAGGCCAAGCCACATCCGGGCTTCTACAGCTCGGTCTCTGCAATTCCCTCCATCAACAGCCGCCGTGGGGCTCAGCCACCGTGGGGCCCAACATAGCACCCTACCAGTACCCTTCCTGCCAGCCCGGGCATTCAGCTCGGGTGAGGGGGCAGCAGTGGCTGCAGTGGCTGCAGTGGCTCGGGCGAGGGGGCAGCAGTGGCTGCCGGTGATTCTTTGCTCGGGCAGAGGCTAGGCGCTGGCAAGGCCAAGGCCAGCCAACCACAGAACAGGCCGGGCCTGCCCGGCCAACAGCAAGCCAGCCACAGGCTAGGCCAGCCAATTTTTCGCCAGCCCGGGCAGAGGAGGCTCGGGCAGTTATCTATGATGCAGTTTAACTACTGTTTACTTTTACTTCTATTGTATTACTAGTTGCTGTGTTCTGGTAGCAGTAGCTGATTTGATTAGTTATTTCTGTGATTGCGAGGACTTCGAGGGCCTCTAATTTACCCCTATCCCGACGGGTTGTGTCGTGGATTTTCTGCTATTGCCATGCCCGTGTCCAGGTTCCCCGTTGAACTTTCTATTCCTTGGGATAGTTTGTTCAACGGGGCTTGGACACGGGCAACCCTTGTAGCCACTTGGCTCATTATGTTTTTTCGTTTTCTTTTTGCTTTGTCTTACCTGGGGTATGCCCCTTGTAGGCTGTATATTCGCTTAACCTCTTTTAATTTCAAGCTGATTTACCCAAAAAAAAGAATCATACACAATTCTGGAACCAAACGTATTCAACAATGGGCCTAAAGGATGCCAATGATCATACCACAAGGATGTGATGTCCCCATTGCCTATAGCATGACGTATGAATGGTTGAACTAAATTTCTCAAATTAAGCAACTTTCTCCAAACCCAAGAGGGATCACTAGGCATCTTAAGACTCCAGAAGTTCCTACCCTTTAATAAATAGGATTTAACCCATTGACACCACATAGATTGCTCACCCCCTGAAATTAAGAACCATATGTGCTTAGCAACCGCAGCCTTATTCCAAATTGCCATAGATTTAAAACCAAGACACCCCTCATTCTTGGGAGCACAGAGATGCTCCCAAGCTACCTTAGCCCCAGTTCTTTTAAGTTCAGGGCCAGACCACAAAAAGGCCCTAAGTATAGACTCAACATCCTTAATGACCTTTTTGGTAAGATGAACAGGGAGGACCAAAATGTTTGCATTGAGAACAATATGTTCTTTATAAGCTGCATTCTCCCAGCATAAGTAAGGTCCCTATTAGTCCAACATCTAGTTTTGGCAGTGATACTATCTACCAATCTCTGACAATCAATAGCCTTGAGCTTAGTAGATAGTAAAAGGGACCCCCAGGTATCTCACCGGGAGGGAACCTTCCTAGAATCCAAGCTCCTGTAAAATAGTTTCCTTAACCCTCACACTAACACCCGAAAAGAATATACTACTCTTCCCCGGGCTAGGGGAGAGGCCAGAAAGAGCCTCAAACTCAGTCAACGCATCCTTAATGTGTTTGACAGATGGAAGCTCCCCTTTGCAAAATATCATTAGGTCATCGGCAAAGCAAAGGTTAATCAACTGATTATCTTTACATCTCCAGTGAAAGTGAAAATCCGGGAGATGAGATTTCTCCTTAAGTAGAGCTGTAAAAACTTCCATCACAATAACAAAGAGATATGAGGACAGAGGATCCCCCTGCCTCAGACCCTTCCTACCCTTAATGTAACCAGTCACTTCTCCATTGATAGAAAGAGAGTAATTAGCAGTGGTTACACATGCTTGAAGCCACTTGATCATGGTAGGATGGAAGTTCATTGCAGAAAGAACATCCCACAGGAACTCCCACCTAACATGATCATAAGCTTTCATTATGTCAACTTTCATGGCACACCTAGAAGAAGGTGATGACTTGTGATAACCTCTCATGAGTTCTTGAGTGAGGAATATGTTATCTGCTATTCTCCGACCTTTCACAAAGCCTGACTGGACCGGATCTATGAGAAGAGAAAGAACAGATTGCAATCTCTTGGCTAAAATCCTAGAGATGCATTTGTAGATGGTATTGCAGCATGATATGGGCCTAAAGTCACCTACCTTGGAAGGGTTTTGTACCTTAGGGACAAGAGCTACAATGGTGGAGTTAACTTTGGTGAGCAATTGTCCAGACCTGAAGAAATTCTGGACAGCTGACGTGACCTCATACCCAATGATAGGCCAAGCTTTCCTAAAAAACCCTGCATTGTACCCATCAGGGCCCGGGGCCTTGGTTGGATTAAGAGACCAAAAGGTTTCCCTGATCTCCAAATCTGACACCGGAGAGACCATCCAAATACTTTGTTCAAAACTGAGTTTATTTCTGATTAATTGCACAACTCTATTTGGACCCAAATGAGGTGTGGGGTGCGGAGTGCCAAATAATGTCGCGTAAAAGTTAACGAACTCCGTTTTGATAACCTGAAGATCATGAGTGATAGAGCTGTCACTAAGAACTAAGCTTGTTATTTTGCTCCTATTTCTCCTATTACTAACAGCTTTAAAGAAATAGGAAGTGCACTGATCTCCAAGTTTCAACCATTGTATTCGCGACTTTTGCTTGGCTAAGCTTTCCTCAGCTCTAAGCAACATGATGTATTGCCTGTGTACCACTCTCTCCTGTTCTATGGCAGGACTATTATTTGGATGAGATCCAATAATAGCTTGAATGGTTTCTAAGTCCTGCTTAATGGCACACACCCTCTCAGAGATGCCACTGAATTCAACTTTATTAAGTTGCTTCAGCTCCTGTTGTAGGTGTTTAAGTTTCTCACACACACAGAACATAGGATTGCCAATTACAATTGACCTCCAAACCCTCTGCACAATTGCAAGGAATTGTGGATGGTCTGCAAGGAAATCAAAGAACCTGAAGGGTTTAATCGACTTCCTTGGGTTAGGCTGTACACATACCACTGCTGGAGAATGGTCTGAGATACCAGGGACCAAAAAATGGGCGGATGATTGGGTAAAAGTCTTCATCCATGGATCATTCACTAACACTCTATCAAGTTTAGAGGCTATAGCCACATCGGCCCAGCCAACTGGCCCAGCCACGCCGGCCTTCCACCTCGACGCAGCAGCAGAAGGCACCTCGGGCAAGGGAGCCCCTCGCACGACAGGGGCTCTCCTCCACCGCCCCCACACCCGGCAACCCGGAGCTCAAACTCCACCTGGTCCGGTCAAAACCCAATCGGGTTCGAAGCTCAACAGCTTCGTCCCCAACCTCAACCCCGCCGTCAACCGGCGGGTACCATTCTGGATATACTCCGAGTAGATCTGAATTCAACATCAACTGCAACCACCCACCACCGGCCAGTCTGAAATCTCACGGCTGATGGCGTCCAGCCTTCGCTGAGGGGCTCAAGAGCTATCGGTCCATTCATTGGGAACGGGGCCGGCCTTCATCTGGCTACCGCTGGTCCGGCCAACCTCTTTTGGCAAGTCAGGCCAGCCGGCCTTCATCTCAAACCCACCTTCATCGTGGGGTTCAACAGCCGCCGTGGGCCTTAGTCGCCGTGGGGCTCAGCCACCGTGGGGCCCAACATAGCACCCTACCAGTACCCTTCCTGCCAGCCCGGGCATTCAGCTCGGGTGAGGGGGCAGCAGTGGCTGCAGTGGCTCGGGCGAGGGGGCAGCAGTGGCTGCCGGTGATTCTTTGCTCGGGCAGAGGCTAGGCGCTGGCAAGGACTAGTTGCTGTGTTCTGGTAGCAGTAGCTGATTTGATTAGTTATTTCTGTGATTGCGAGGACTTCAAGGGCCTCTAATTTACCCCTATCCCGACGGGTTGTGTCGTGGATTTTCTGCTATTGCCATGCCCGTGTCCAGGTTCCCCGTTGAACTTTCTATTCCTTGGGATAGTTTGTTCGACGGGGCTTGGACACGGGCAAAAATGGGCGGATGATTGGGTAAAAGTCTTCATCCATGGATCATTCACTAACACTCTATCAAGTTTAGAGGCTACAAAATGAGGAGGGACCTGTTTATTTGACCAAGTGAATAAGCACCCGGCGAACCTAAGGTGAAGTTCAGAGGCAAACAAACAGCGATTGATGTCATCCATGAGTGGTGACCTCTGAGAATTACCCCCAACTTTCTCCCTAGGGTGCCTAATAGCATTAAAGTCACCCAGGACAACCCAAGGTGAAGAGGTCCTGAACTGACTAAGACATTGCCAAAGGGATCTTCGCTCCAACAAAGAATTAGCCCCATACACCATAGTGACCAAAAAGAGTGCACTCCCATCCTTGGGTTGGACCTCGCAGTGAATGTATTGATCGGACTGACCTAACACTGTAAGAGATATTACTTCAAGGTCCCAACCCACAAAAATCCTACCTAAAGCCGCATGAGAGTAATTATTCACAAAACACCAATCAGGACATATGTAATTAGTGATTCTGTCTGCCCAAACAGCCCTAATTTTATGCTCAAAAAAGCCAACTAGATTAAGTTTATTAGAGCTCACAAAGGATTTAACTTCTTTTTGTTTAATGGGGTCATTCAACCCACGCATATTCCAAAACCCTAAATTGAAAGCTTGCACAGGCATACAAAAACAACTTGATGCAGAGATGGAAAGAATAAGTACTGCAAATACTCAAAAGGATACGAAAAGGATATCAATTATTCTTTGCATGGGGGCGGGATTTAATGCCCTCCATTGACTCCTCCTTTGCTTACTTCTTCAATCTCTTCTTAGCAGACTTGGATAAGTATTCATTGAAGCCAGTGCTGCCCTTGGAAACCAGATCAGCCACTTCCTTGCTGCCAGAACCTAACTGATCGGGTGGCTCAGGAGCAAGGGAGTAATCAGGCTCAGATTGATCTTTACCCAGAGAGGTTATTGACTTGATATGTTGTTTCAATTCCCCTTCATCCTGATTGCTACTCTCTACCCCTCCTAAAATTACTAGAAGCTGATCTTCCGAAACACTGAGCTCCTCCTCAGTGGAGTGGGCAGCAGGTGAGGATGGTTTGCTAGCACAGTCAACCTTATGATCATCTTCCTCAACATTAGGCACAATCACAGCTTGAACTGTAGGTTGTGGGGGAGATGAAGATGAGGAAGGTTTGCTAGCACATTTGCTTGTGTGATGGCCAAATACATGACAAGTGTCACATTTGGGAGGAAGTACTTGATACTCTATTGGAACAACAGCAGATTCTCCAGCAACAATGACCATGACCTCATCCGGAAGAACCTGCTCAGCACTCACTTCTATATAGATTCTAGCCCTAGTGGATTTAGTGTGGAGGAGGCCAGGCTGCTTGGCCGTCTTGGCTGTGGCTTGGTCTACATGAAGTGGCTTCCCAATTGTACTTGCAACTCGACTCAAGCACTCCTGATTCCAAAGCTCAAGAGGGAGATCATGAAATTTAACCCACGCTGGTATTTTGGAAGGTTGATCCTGAGCAGGCTTCATCATCCTGTGCCAATCTTTAAGAACAAGATACTTTTGAGAGAAGAAGTAAGGTCCTCCTTCTAGAACTTGAATTTTTGCTTGTTCATCTCTGAATTCAAACAAGTAGAACCCAGCTACATTAGTCTTGACTGCCACAAAGAGATCTTTCCACTGATTCCGCGCAGTTGAGACCAGCAGACGGTAAGGCATCTGCCCATCTAGGAAGTGACCAAACAAATACTTGTTCCATTTCCCTACCTCAGTTAGCTCTATGTCGATTTCAACCATAGCTTCTTTACCTTTCTGCAGATCAGGAAAATACTCTAATTTCATATCCTGAGAAGGGCTCTGTGACTGCAGAAGAGAGGCCCAATCCTTAGGTTTAGGCTTAACCTGGCCAGCCCTTTGTTTGGAATTGAATTGATGCATATGGATAGGGTGAACCTGATTCCGAAGAGAGGTTTGGGGGTCTTGATTGGGTAGAGTGTTGCCTTGATTTTGAGAGTGAGGTATACTGGTATTAAGATTATGTGTAGTGGAACTAGGAGTAAAATCCGTAACCGGATGGAATGAACCATTAGCACGAATCCCAGCCCTAGGTCGAGCATCTTCTGCACTATAACCCATATTGGGATCTCCTTCCTCATAAGGATTTCCCCTGGCATTGTATAGAATCTTAGGGTTAGGACCAGAATTTTGTACCTGCTTTTGTTGGCTGTCAAACTGGGCGGCCTTGACCTGTAGATGGGAAGCTTGTTCCTCTGCTTCCCGGATTAGGGCTTGCTCAAAGACTTGTTGAAGCTTACGAGATGGACTCGAATTTTTTGTCGAATTAGGGCTGAATTCCCCAAATACGGTTGTAGATGGAGGAGTTTGTTTCTCAGCTTCCCTCCATGACTGTTGGATATTTTGCAGTTTGGCTGTAACTACATCTAGGATAAATGGGTCTTCCAAATTGTTGAGCTCGTCCTCCAGATGACCCACGATTTCAAGCATTCGAGCTTCGGATGCCGAACGCACACCCTCCTTCTGGGGCACCTGTTGTGGCTTGTGAACTGGTCTCAGCTGGTTGTGCTTGGGGCTGTGAACCTTAGTAATGGATTGGGGATCTGAAAGAATAGGGATGGAGCTGTTAGGGTTTCCGGATTGCTGTGGAAGAAGTTGATTCGAACTGATTTGTTCCGAAATACTCTTCTGCTTTCTCCTCATTTCATTGGAGTCTAGAGCTTTGTACCCAAGCCCTTTTGCCGTGGTCACCGTACCGTCTGCCATGGAGAGTCGCCTAAATCGCCTACATCGCTTTCGTCGAGAGCTTCCTCTTGTTTTTTGGTCAGGTATTGTTCCGTTTTGGTGTGTTTTGGTACCGTATGTTTGTTTAGGCACGGTATTTTACCGTTTTGGTGTGTTTTGGAACCTTATGGATGTTTTGGAATGGTAATGTATTGTACCGTTTTGGTACCGTATGGATGTTTTGGTAAGGTATTGTACCGTTTTGTTGTGTTTTGGTACCGTATGGATGTTTTGTCACATTATTGTACTGTTTAGGTGTGTTTTGGAACCGTATGGATGTTTTGGAATGGTATTGTACCGTTTTGTTGTGTTTTCGAATTGTTTGGATTTTTGGTAAGGTAATGCACGGTTTTGGTGTGTTTTGGAACCGTATAGATGTTTTTTTTTTTTGGGTAATTTAGCTTGAAATTAAAAAAGGTTAATCGAATGTACAGCCTACAAGGGGCATAACCCAGGAGGAAAAGAAAGGAAAAAAACAAGAATGATAAAAGTACGGTAACCATGCACAACCCGCATGGAGAGTAAAATAAAGTGACATAACCATGAAATGTACTGATATGAAATTGAACTATTCCTGGCACAACCCGTCAGGCTAGGAAATAAAGTAAATGAAGTAGATAGTCATGGTCAACGTGGACCACATGAAAACCAGCGTTGAGGAGAGATCCTCCTCCTCCTAGGCTGGGCTAAGAAAACCAAGACCCGGGACATCCATCACTCCAAAGCAAGCATATTACCCGCTCAACAGAAGTCAACTACTACAGAGGAACTCGGGCTGAGAGAGGCTCGACCAGGGGATGACGGCATCCGACAAGGCTACCTTGCTAAGTACCCTGCACACCACGCCCATTCCACCCTGACTACTACATCCTCGCTCAAATCCCCTAGGCTCGCTAACGACTCAAAGCGGAACAGAAAGAGAGGCCACCAAAAGTAGCCACTTGAACCTCAAGTGGACCAAACTGCTCTTTTCGATCAGTGCAACCACCAAATCTAATAAGAAACAGACTGCAAAGCAACCCCTTTCGATCAGTGAGGATCCACCAATCTAGTCAATGACTGCTCCGGCAACTACCTTGCTCAATCAAACTCCATCCATAATCTAATCATCGGCTCCTACAGCTGCTGCTACTGCGGCCTACCCCTAACTAGGAAAGAGTCTAATCTAATCAATAATAGCCACGCCCACAAGAATACTACACTCGACCACAGAGCAAAAAACGCTGGTTCTAGGGATATAAAAGGCTCGACAACGAGCCCGACCCCCGATTTCAGTCCAACAGATGACCGCCTATCGGGGATCGCCAAACTAACAGTAAACTGGCCCGAACGTCCAGCAACAGATAAACAATAAACAAATAAGTGCAAAGCGCAAATTGAATAGGCGCAATGGATGCTAGCTGCCACCAGTAGGCTGGCCCCTGTTGAAGGCCTGGTCCCAGACTGGCCCACGGTTCACGGTGGCCCACGGTGGCTGGGCCCCACGGTGGCCTGAGATCGGCCTGTAGAAGGCCAGGCCAGTTCTTGCCTGAGCTGGCTGAGAGTCCGAATGGAGGCCACCTGAGGCAGGCCACCTCACGGCGGCTATTGAAGACCAGCGGCGGCCGGCGGAAGACCAGCGGCCGATCTGTTGAAGACCAGCGGCGGCCGGCGGAAGACCAGCTGCTGCTTGCTCCGATTGGGTGTTTGAAGACCAGCGGCGGCCGGCAAAGACCAGCGGTGGATCTGTTGAAGACCAGCGGCGGTTTGAGGCCGGGCCAGAGATGGAAGTCGATCTGTTGAAGACTAGATGGAAGTCGATCCATGGTTAGTGTAACTGGACCGTAGAAGGCCAGGCCAGAGGTGGCCGGTTTGAGGTGGGCTGTGGCCGCAGCTAAGGCGGCTGCCACTGGAGCTGTTGCCGGACCAGATCTGGTGGTGGATGGCCGGACCCATGGGTATCCGGTTGATAATGGTACGGGCGGTGGAGGAGAGCCCCTGTCGAGAGAGGGGCTCCCTTGCCCTTGATGTTGCAAACTGGCCGGAGGGAGCTCCCTTGCCCTTGCCCTGTTGGTGTTGGCCGGCCGGAGAAGAGGCCTGCCGTAGCTGCTGCTGCCCGATTGCTGGCCGGGGGGGGCTTTCTCTCTCTAGGTTAGAGAGAGAAGCTCCCCAGCACTTCTACCCCCTTTAACTTTGAAAAAATTGATTCTATGTGGAATCGTATAGATGTTTTGGTAAACTATTGTACCGTTTTGGTGAGTTTTGGAATTGTTTGGATGTTTTGGTAAGGTATTGTACCGTTTTGGTGTGTTTTGGAACCGTTTGGATGTCTTGGTTTGCTCCCCTGAAGAGGAAGGGGGTCTAGGTTTCAAATCCTTGCAAATTTGGAACAAAGCTGCCATTGCAAAACATATATGGTTTCTAATTTCTGGGGGTGAACAATCCATGTGGTGTCAATGGGTCAAATCTTACTTAATAAAAGGTAGGAGTTTCTGGCAACTTAAAATACCTGGTGACTGTACGTGGGGGTGGAGGAAGCTTTTGAATCTCAGGCCCTTGGTTAAACCACATGTCCTCTGAATACTAGGTAATGGGAATTCAACATCCTTATGGAATGATAATTGGCATCCTCTTGGTCCTTTAATGGATAGATTTGGACCAAGGATTGTGTATGACTCTGGCATCTCACGTGATGCCCTTGTATCTCACATTATAGATGGTTCAAACTGGGTGTTCCCCATCACCCAAACATTTGAACTAAATGAGGTGAGAAACGCTATGCCACCTCTGGTTCAGTCCAGGTTGAATGGGGCAGATCAAACAAGGTGGACCCTTACTTCCAATGGGCAGTTCACAATTTCCTCACTATGGGACAAATTGAGAACTCCCTTTCCTAAGGTCTTGTGGCATAAGGTAGTGTGGTTCTCCGCGCACGTGCCAAAATGCAGCTTTGTTACATGGCTTGCCATTCAGAATAGGCTAGCCACTGCTGATAGACTCGTGTTATTTGGTCTGAACATTTCTCCACTTTGTGGCTTGTGCCAAGGGAGTGAAAGCCACGACCATCTCTTTTTAAATTGCCCTTTCAGTATTCAGGTGTGGGATACCATTCAGGCCAAACTCCATGTTACATGGCCTGCTAGACCTTGGGCAGATTGGGTATCTTTGTTATCAAGCTTTAAAGGCAAAACTCTCAAAAGTGTAAAGATTGGGATTTACAATAACTGTCTATCATATTTGGATTGAAAGGAATATGAGGAAATTCCAAAATCAATCATGTGTTTGGGAGGTAATTGTTCAAAAAATTTGCAACATGGTGAGAGCAAGGCTTTTATCACTTTCTAATTTCCCTCATTCACAAGCAGAGTTGATTATAAATGAGTGGAACAATATTGTGAGCTAAATAATTTTGCTAGTTGCTGTTTCTAATAGATCGGTTGACTGTTTCTAGATGAAAATACATGTACAGGGTCAGGCTCCACCAAGCTTGAACTGCATTTCAAAGGGTCAGCACCTAATGCTCAAGGGTACTCAGGAAAGCTGGCATCAGCCCTCTCTCAGCAGTGTGCCAAGTCAGGAGCTACATGGGAGGGGTTGGCTGCTGGTTCAAAGGGATTCAGCAAAGTGAGCCTGCTATTACCCCTACTTACACAGGTAGTTATCTTATACCTTTGTTTCTACTGGATACTGAAGGTGTGTAAGGGAGAGGAGGTAATTCTTGGCATAGTATTAGAGAGTGGGTCTGAGTACTATATTTACTGAAACCTGGATTCAACCTTGTCCTTAGTTTTGTCATGGCTGTGGCAGCTCTGTCTGCTGCTGCTATACTGTTCTGTGGTGCACTGCTTTACTTATGGCTGTTGTTGGGTACTTTGCATTGTTAAGCTGATAGAAAGTGGTTGCACTATATGGTTGTACTATGCCAAGTTATAGTTCAGTGTTTAAGTGTTGGTGTCCAACTTTTGTACATTTCCAGCTTGTTTTTAGTCCATTTTCTGTCAGTAGTTGCTGACTGATAGGACGGCTCTGTTTGGTCCTTTTGCTGGTATTTCTGCCTAACCAACTGGGGATGTTGTTGGGATCTCCCTTCGCAGAGGGGGAATTCCTCTGCAATGTGTTACCTGCATACTGCTGCTACTGTAATCTGTTATGGTTCAGTTGTTTAGGATGCCTAATCTGCTACTGCTACTGCTATTATGTTTTAATTATGGTTCAGTTGTTTGGCTGCACTAACATATTTGCAGCTGTTCAATGTCATTGGGATGCACAAGGGTGCAAGATGCTGATTGTCATGGAGCTACCATGAAGTTTTTTTTAGTGGTGTGCCCAGTTTCGGATCTGATCGTCCTCTGCTGATTGAATTTAGAAGTTGTAGCTGCTGTTTGTAGCTGCTGCAACATTTCAGAAGTTGTTGTGCCAGCCATAAATGGCTCAGTCATTGAAGACCCCCATTGAACCTGTCCAGTTTGGTCATCACAGCTAGGGTGCGTGCTGTTGTTATTTCCTATTTTCTGTTTGTAGTCATCCTGGTAGCTGCTGTTATTTCCTGTTTTCGGGATGCTTGTAACCCTGGCTACAATCTAGTGGAGCAGGCTACCTTTTGCTACCTTTTGTTACTTTTGTATTTGCCTAACCAACTGGGGATGTCGTTGGGATCTCCCTTAGCAGAGGGGGACGTCCTCTGCATTTTGTGTGTGAGAGCTAGCAGTTATGGACTGATTTCTGTGCAAATTTATGTGAGAGCTAGCAGTGCTGTTTTGCTAGGGGCTGTTAGGAGCTGCTGATTTAATTCAGAAGTTAATTCAGAAATTATAGATGCAACACAGCTGCTGATTGTAGCTGCTGTTCTGCACCTGCTTGCTACTATGGCACAATGGTGGTTCTAGTTCCTTTCTCCATGGTGGTTCTAGTTCCTCCCTGCTAGCTGATGCGAATATACAGCCTACAAGGGGCATACCCCAGGAGGAAAAGAAAAGAAAACAAAAAAAGAGTAGTAAATTTGCTAATGCCAAATGGCTACATAGGCTAGAAGATACACGATGTTTTCAATCCATCTAGTAAGAGGGAGGGAAAACAACGCCTAGAGGATACCAACACTAGCTGGTCTGCACAGTGGAGTTAGGATACCATACAGTTTACTATCAGTAGAATACCATCTTAGCTTAGTATAACACTGCACTATACATTACAAAGGAGACATGTTGACAGCATACTACCAGACATCATCCTTACAACTTGGAACCATGTTGAACTGGATTGGCCTTGGAACCAGGTGGATTGATCAATGGGGGTCTTCAACTTTTGAGCCTGAACTGCTGCTGAACTGGATGATCTGGACTGGATGATCAAAGGGGCATAGCCTGAACTGCTGCTGCTGAACTGGATGACTGAGCAGCAGCTACCTGCTGTAGCTTAGTTCCTTTCTCCATGGTGGTTCTAGTTCCCCCTGCTAGCTGATGGTTGTGTCCCTAGTCAGAAGCTGCTAGCTACATCAGTTCTGCTAGCTGCATCAGTTCTGAATTGGTGTATCCTGCATCAGACATATCAGTGCTTGTAGGATTCAAGTTTAAATTCAAGTTTAGTATCATGTATAGTGGTTATATCTCAGTTTCCTTGCTAGTTACCAATCACGTATTGGTTGTAATCATTTTGCCATTTGTTTTGTATCCCTCTGTTAGATGGATAGGAAACAGATGCTCTATTTACCTCTAGTCCTTTGTAGCCGTTTGGCGTAGGCTTTCCTTTTTTGTTTTCCTTTTCTTTTGTTCCGTTTTGGTGTGTTTTGGAACCGTATGGATGTTTTGGTAAGGTGTTGTACCATTTTGGTGTGTTTGGAATCGTATGGATGTTTTTTTTTTGGGTAATGCCCTAGGGCGTTTAGCTTGAAAATAAAAGGGGTTAACCGAATATACAGCCTACAAGGGGCATACCCCAGGTAAGACAAAACAAAAAGGAAATGAAAATTATAAAGGCTCCAAGTGGCTACATGGGTTGCCCGTGTCCTTGCCCCCGCCGAGCAAACTATCCCAAGGAATAGAAAGTTCAACGGGGAACCTGGACACGGCGTACAATCAGAGGCCCTCGAAGTCCTCGCAATACATACATTGGTTGTGTGCAGTAGCAGAAAACTATCAAGACCATGGTCTGACATACTACATCAGAATAAACAACAGCTACTACACTTAGCATTCAATACAGTAGCAGAAAATAGAGCAATAAGCTATAAACTGCATGACTGCCCGAGCAAAAAAATGCCCAAGCTGCTGGGCTGACCTAGCGGGGCTGCTAGGCTGTAGGACCGGCTCCTAGGCCGGGCTGATGAGGCTCGCAGGGCCAAAAATCCCTGCTGACTGCCGTGGTGGTTGCTGTTTGCCCGGGCTGGCTGTTTTGCCCGGGCTGGATGAAAGGGTTATGGCCGCCCGAAGCTGGCTGACTGGCCAGTTGGCTGCTTGCCCGAGCTGGAACTGGGTAATTTGTAGGCTGGGCCTCTTGGCCATGTGATGACTGCCCGCCCGAGCTAGCCGCGCCTGCTCCACGGCGGCTGAGCCACTACTGTGAGCCACGACGACGGGCTGACTTGGGATTGATAGCCCACCGGAGGCGGGGTTGGGGCTGGAGATGCTGGCCGACGGCTGGTGGGCCACGGGTATTGAGCCACGGGTGTTAGCCACGGCTGTTGAGCCACGGCTGGGGATCTGAACATTAGAACTCCTTGGTGAGTCAGCCCTACTGCTGTGCCACTGTTCGAACACATATTGAACAGCAGGGTCATCTTTACCGTTTTGGTGTGTTTTGGAACCATATGGATATTTTTTTTTGGGTAATGCCCTAGGTCGGTTAGCTTGAAATATAAAAGAGGTTAACCGAATGTACAGCCTACAAGGGGCATACCCCAGGTAAGACAAAGCAAAAAATATAAAGAGCGCCAAGTGGCTACATGGGTTGCCCGTGTTCTTGCCCCCGCCGAACAAACTTCACGGGTGTGGCAATAGCAGTAAATACCCGACACCAACCGTCGGTATAAGGTACAATTAGAGGCCCTCGAAGTCCTCGCAATACATACTATGGAAAACATAAAAGATAATGGCCAGTGCAAAACCCGCACTGCTCGAGATGGCCTGACCACGACCTGGTCTGACTGGACAGATCTGGCCGGAGAGGTCCTTGACTGGCGGCGTGAAGGTGAGCCACACGGCGGCTGTTGAGTCCCGCGGTGGGGTCCCGGCGGCCGGCTAGTGGACCGACGGCTGTTGAGCACCTCGGTGAAGACCCTCAGCGGCGGCTAAGCCCCACGGCGACTGCAGCGCCTTGGCTGTGATTGGCCAGTAATGGCCGTCGTACTTTCAGATCTGCCCGGTGCAGATCCCGATAAAGGTACCCGCCGATTCACGGCGGGGTTGAGGTTGGATACCATGCCTACGGCTGTTGAGCCACGGCGACTGGACCAGTGTGAAGTTGGACCGGACCTGATAGAGGCCGGCTAGAGTGGGGTCGACCGAACCAGATCTGGCCGGAGCGGCGGCCCGAGGGCTGCCGGCTGTGGAGGGCGGTGGAGGAGAGACTCTCTAAGGAGAGAGGATCCCTTGCCCAGATGACTTCCTTGTTGTTGCTGCTGCGGCTGGCCGGAGGTGGCAGCCGGTTGGATTGACCGGGCCAAGGGAGCTTTCTCTCTCTAGGCTAGAGAGAGAAGCTCCCAGCGGCTCACCACACTTCATTTACCATATGGATATTTTGGTAAGGTATTGTACCGTTTTGTTGTGTTTTGGGACCGTATGAATGTTGTGGCATAGTATTGTACAGTTTTGGTGTGTATTGGTACCGAATGGATGTTTTGGAACGGTATTGTACCGTTTTGGTGTGTTTTGGAACCGTTTGGATGTTTTGGTTAGGTATTGTTCCGTTTTGGTATTTTTTGGAACCGTATGGATGTTTTGGTAAGGTATCCATTTTGGTGTGTTTTGGAACCGTTTAGAGATCTTGGTTTGGTATTGTTCCGTTTTGGTGTGTTTTGGAACCGTATGGATGTTTTAGAAATGTATTGTACCGTTTTGGGGTGTTTTGAAACCGTGTGGATGTTATGGTAAGGTATTGAACTGTTTTGTTGTGTTTTGGTATCGTATGATTCTTTTGGCATAGTATAGTACCGTTTAAGTGTGTTTTGGAACCGTATGGTTTCGGTGTGTTTTGGAACCGTTTGGATGTTTTGGTTAGGTATTGTTCCGTTTTGGTGTGTTTTGGTACCGTATGTTTGTTTTGGCACGGTATTTTACCGTTTTGGTGTGTTTTGGAACTTTATGGATGTTTTGATAATGTATTGTACCGTTTTGGTACCGTATGGATGTTTTTTTTTTTGTGGATAAAATAGCTTGAAATAAAAAGAGGCTAAACGAATATACAGCCTACAAGGGGCATACCCCAGAAGGAAAAGAAAACAAAAGAATAGAGAAAGAAAAAATTAGCTACGCCAAAAGGCTACATGGAGTAAATGAAATGCGCTGTTTCTAATCCATCTAGTAGAGGGAGGGAAAATAGCGCGTCTAAGTAGGCTCTTAAGCATTACAAAAGAAGCTTCATTCCAGGCTCTTAAGCATTACATACTGAAAGTACTAAACTTGGGTTTTGACAGTGGAATTCACTCAAAAACTGATCCACCTGTGGTCTTGTGTATCCTCTGAATCCTCAAAACAGTCACAGCTGCTGCCAACATGGAGCAACAATCATCTACAACTTCTGAACCTACTACAACTTCTGGTAGAATAGCAGTAATAGCAGCAATATCCCTTGGATTTTGTATGAGTCCAATTTATGAGCTTCAAGGCACAGCTAAGTCCAACTACATGACCTTCAACAATACAGAACAGCCATCAACTGTTGCTAGCAGCAACAAACCATCTACTTGCAGCAGTAACAGTAAACCATCTACTTGCATTGTAGAAGTATTGAAACAAGGGCAAGGGAGCTTCTCTCTCTAGAGAAGCTCTCCTCCACCGCCCATCCGATTTTGAGGTAGTCAAGCTCACAATCGGTTCAATCTGGAACTGATATAGGGGTCGTAGATCCAAACATCTACCAAACCCATACCCACATCTGGACTTCTACCAAACCCATACCATCCATCAGAGGACGTACACCTCTTGTCATCCGGCCGTCGATCCTTCTCGATGGAGGTGGTCTGATATAGAGCACCGGAGACCTAAGCTGTTCCAGCTTCTGCATCTTCCAGCATCTGGGTTTCGTTACCCATCAACAAGCTACCCATTTTGGGTTTTATCTCACCCAGCGACTGGGTTCGTCCCTGGTGGGTTCTATCTCGCCCAGCGACTGCAGAAGCGGTGGGTTCTATCTCGCCCAGCGACTGCAGCTGACGCCATTAATTCTTCTGCTCCGTTCAGATCTGTGGAACAGGAAGCCATTACTCGGCTTGGTCCTCTTGGACTGGACTGGGCTCCAATCACTACAGAACTTAGCAGAGCAAAATCAGTCCATGGACTGGGTTCCAATCACTACTGATTTCCGGCGATTGCTCAAAATCAGTCTGATCCGAAGATCTTCAATCAAGAAATACATCACCTGATTTTGATTTTGAACCAGTCGGAGTCAAAGCATGGGTCACCGGTCGGAGGTGGGTTCGTCCATGGTCGGAGGTGGCCGCCGGTCGTCGGTCGGTCCAAGATCCACCGGTCGACAGTCGGTCAGCAGCGAACAGGCCTTTTTAGGCTCAACAGCCGCCGGCTGCCGGAGTCAGTCCGGCCGTCAGTCCAACCACCGGCCCTTTTGCGGGCCAGGGCCAGTCAACAAGGCCAGGTTTTTTCAGCTTGGGCCATCAGCCAGCCCGGGCAGGCAGCCACTCGGACAGCCGCCCGGGCAATCAGCAAACAGCTTGCCTGCCCGATGGGCAGTCGCTGTATCCTTTATGAGCTTTGCGTTGCTTATCTGTGATCAATTGTTACTGGATAATAGGGCCAGTTTACTGTGATTACTGTCAAATTGTTACTGGACTCTTGGGCCAGCTTACTGTTAATATCTGCGATCCCCGATAGGCGGTCACCTGTTGGACTGAAATCGGGGGTTCGGGCTCTTTGTTGAGCCCTTTTATATCCCTAGATCCTGTGCTCGTTTAGCCCTGAGGTTGTGCGTAGTAGTGTGGTCGTGGCTATCGTTGATTAGATTAGAGTCTGTTCTGATCGAAAGGGGTAGCATCGCAGTAGCAGCTGCTGCAGCTGCCGTTGATTAGATCGTTGGATGGATTCTGATTGAGCGAGGTAGCTGCCTGGGCTGTCATTGATTAGATTGGTGATCGTTCACTGATTGAAAGGGGTAGCTTCGCAGGCTGTTATTGATTAGATTAGTGGCTCTCACTGATCGAAAGGAGCAGCTTGGTCCTCCGGCGGTTAGGGGGGCCACTTTTGCGGTTTCTCTTTCTGTTCCTCTTTTAGTTGTTAGAGACTAGGGGTTTGGGTTGAGGGAGTAGTAGTCTGGTTGGTTTGGGCGTGGTGTGCAGGGTGCTGAGCAGCAGCAGTAGCCTTGTCGGTCGTCATCTCCAGTGTGAATCTCTTCTCGGTTCCTGTCCCTCTGTAGTAGTTGACCTCTGATGAGGGGGTAGTTTGCTTGCTTTGGGCTAGTTAGTAGTATTAGGTTCTTGGTTATCTTAGCCCAGCGTTGGAGGAGGAGGTTATTAGGTAGTTGGGTTCAGCAGGAGGTTTTGGCGAGCCTTAGGCTTGGATGAGGGAGTAGTAGGCCGGAAGGATTGGGCGTGGTGTGCAGGGTACTGAGCAGCAGCAGTAGCCTTATCGGATGCCGTCATCTCTGGTTTGAGTCTCTTGATGCCTTGTTCCTCTGTAGTAGCCGATCAGCTTGCTTTGTAGCCGTCTTACTCGGTGACTTCTCCTCGGTGTTGGTTATAATGTGGTCATCTCTGACCTCGACTATTTACTTTACGTACCTTATTTCCTAGCCTGGCGGGTTGTGCCAGGCGGTAGATCTATTTCATTTAGCTCTATTTACTTTACTTATCGTACGCGTGGCATTTTGTCATGTCTTTACTTTATCTAACTCTCCATGCGGGTTGTGCATGGTTTACCGCACTTTTATCATTCTTGTTTTTTTTCCTTTTCTTTCCTCCTGGGGTATGCCCCTTGTAGGCTGTACATTCGGTTAACCTTTTTTAATTTCAAGCTAATTTACCCAAAAAAAAAAAAGAAGTATTGAAACAAAACAAAATGCAGAGGACGTCCCCCTCTGCGAAGGGAGATCCCAATGACAGCCCCTATTGGTTAGGCGAATACTACAATTGAAACTTTCAAACTTCTATACGAACATCCCGATTACAACAAAAGGGATACAAAAAAGGAACCACCTGCTTCTAGGATTTGTGGCCATTTTGGGGCCATACCTGATGCACATAGTAGCCATAACTGATGCACATAACTGATGCAATCCTGTTGAATCACTATAAATGATGCAATAGAAACTGATGCAGTCCTTTTGAATCTTCCAAACTTCTGGACTTACAATCTTCAAAACAACTTCTGGACTTACAATCTTCAAAACAGTCACAGCTGCTGCCAACAGTCACAACAGTCACAACATGGAGACCTAGCAACAGTCACTACATTACAGCAAGGTTCAGGTTGAGTCCTAGCAAGGTTCAGAACACACTACATTACAGCAGCAGCAGCAGTTCAGAACACACTACACTACACCATCAGCAGCAGTTCAGAACACACTACATTACAGAATTCACACACAGTCAAAATCAAAATCAAAATCAAATTGCAGAGGACGTCCCCCTCTGCGAAGGGAGATCCCAATGACAGCCCCTATTGGTTAGGCTAATATTAGAAATGATAAAACCACTGAACAAGCTACAGTACATCTGATACTACACAAGAGACAAAGTGCAGAAAAACAGCTTGATTGGTGTGCTCATAACAGTCAGACTGCCTTGAAAGGCATGTGTGGAGTGTGCTAGCTGCCACATGACCTCAAAAGAGCAACTAATTGCCACAGTAACAGCAACCATAGCAGCAGCTCATAGAAAGAACCTCAAAAGAGCACCAAGTATCTGTACACACATACGAAATGAAAGAGCAAACTGGACAGCCATGCCATGTCAGTCATTTGGACTATCAGTATCTGTACCCACATATGCTTGAATAAGGACTGAGTTCTCCAAAACAAGCTACCACAATGCTACAACACTATCAGAGCTCACCCTCACACACCTTCAGAACTCTCCTTCACACACCAAAGTATAAGATAACTACCTGTGTAAGTAGGAGTAATAGTAGACTCAGCTGAGACTGCTGAACCCTTCTGAAACTCCCTTGGGCTATGGCTACTGAACTCAGAAATCAGGTGCAGCAGCAATAGCAGAAAAGTAATAGTAGCTGTGACAGACTGCAGCTGTTGGTAGCTCTTGCTGACCAAGGGATATAGCTTTGAGGCTGCACCCCTTGACCAATGACCTGCAAATGTAAAAATATGAGTAGAATCCACAATTGTATCTAAATATGTTAATCATGAATGTTCCACAAAGAGAGTAAAGGTGAAGGTCCTTTGAACTTGGGTAAGGAAAGCAACCTTTTTTTTTGGGTAATTTAGCTTGAAATTAAAAAAAGGTTAATCGAATGTACAGCCTACAAGGGGCATACCCCAGGAGGAAAGAAAGGAAAAAAAATAAGAATGATAAAAGTATGGTAACCATGCACAACCCGCATGGAGAGTAACATAAAGTGACATAACCATGAAATGTACTGAAATGAAATTGAACTATTCCTAGCACAACCCGCCAGGCTAGGAAATAAAGTAAATGAAGTAGATAGTCATGGTCAACGTGGACCACATGATAACCAGCGCTGAGGAGAGATCCTCCTCCTCCTAGGCCAGGCTAAGAAAACCAAGACCCGAGACTTCCATCACCCCAAAGCAAGCATAATACCCGCTCAAAAAGAAGTCAACTACTACAGAGGAACTCGGACTGAGAGAGGCTCGACCAGGGGATGACTTGGGTAAGGAAAGCAACCTACACCTGACATTATTTGAGATTTTGCTAGCAACCACTTCAGGGGGGAAGCTAATATTCTGAAATTTCCTATAATTCCTTTCAATCCATAACTGGTGGACATAGACTGTGAAAACCAGTTTCGCAATTGTGGTGGCCAAGGATTTACCCTGCAGAGTGGACAATCTACTCACCCATTGCTGCCAGGATGTCAGACAAGCCATATGAGGGGTCTTAGAGGACAGGATACCCCTGATCTGTGCAGCCATGGGACAGTCAAAGAACAAATGATCACGGGATTCAACACCCAAACACAGACTACATATGGATGAGGATTTCATGGCAAACAAAACTAATCTATCCTCTGTAGATAATCTATTAAGAATGGCCAACCAAGAGATCACACTGCACCTAGGAATATGACCAGAAAACCAAATCACTTTACACCAAGTGATGGCAGGATAATGTGTCCTCAAATTTTCCCATAGGGATGAAATGGTGAATTTACCAGATGCAGTGAGAGTCCAAATACATCTATCCGCAATGGAATCATTAATGGAGACAGATTGTAATTCAGATCTCACATCATTGAGGTCAGGGGATTGGGTCGTAGGGAAGGCCTATTGATTGTTTGTAATGATATCCTTCACAGTGGCATCCTTGAGAAGTCCTGAATCGTAGACAATTCTAGGGCCAAACTTTGGCAGAAGGGGGCCAAGAGGATGCCAGTTGTCAAACCACAAAGAGGTTAACTGGCCATCCCCAATTTTATACTTAATGTGGGGTTGAATGAGTGGTCTAAGTTTAAGGATTTTCCTCCAAACCCATGAGGGGTTTTTTTTTTTTTTTTTGGGTAAAATAGCATGAAATAGAAAAAGGATAACCGAATATACAGCCTACAAGGGGCATACCCCAGGAGGAAAGAAAAAGAAAACAAAAAAGATAAAGAAAATTGATAACGCCAAATGGCTACAAGGTTTTGATGAGAAACTATGTTTCCGATCCATCTAGAAGAGGGAAAAGAAACATAGCCAACTGCTTGTTAAGATGATAAAAATTTCAGAACTGATAAAACATTTCAGCATACCAACTGGTTACTGAACATGTCTATACAAAAGATTAGATTACACTGAGGTTCACTTGGGACCTTAACACACCCAGATTGGGAGCTTCAGAACTTCAGTACTTAAGCTTGACTTTACTTCTTAACTTCAGAACTTGAGCTTGGACTAACTAGCACTAGGCATATCAGAACTTGGAAACCAGCTTCAATCCATCAGCTACCACATTCTGGAGTTGACACCTGCTGGATTGCCAATACAGTGATGGAGCTTCTGAAATTCTGAAGCTTCCAAACAGCCCATCAACATTACAGTCAGCAGATTCTGATCCTTAGGTGACAACACAGGAATCCATGACAGATAGTATACTATACAATACTAAAACAAATACAAAACTATACAGAGGACGTCCCCCTCTGTGAAGGGAGATCCCATTGACAGCCCCCGATGGTTAGGCATAATCTAAGAAAAGCTACACAGCAACAGCCACAACAGGTTCAGAAAATATGCAGGACAGCCAAAACAGGTTCAGATCAAGCTCATTCTCCATTACAACTTCTGAACCTGTTTTGGAACTAGTTACATAACTAGCACCAGTTACAATGCAGAACATATCAACAGAACAACACCAGCCACAAGGGTACATTGATCAGGCATTCAAAACTGATGCAGCTAGGTTTCTGACTTGGGGATACAACATGGAGTAGCAGTAAGATAGCAGTAACATGCATATGCACATGCATAGCAGTAAGATAGCTACCTCAAGCAGTAAGATAGCAGAGCCCTCACAAAGATTAAAATATACTCACACCTAATCTGGCTGGGCAACAGAACCCCAGCAGAACAGAACAGTTCAGGAATGTAGAGTGTGATGCAATGCAGAGGAAGTCCCCCTCTGCGAAGGGAGATCCCACGACAGCCCCTAATGGTTAGGCCAATGTACTGAGGAGCAACAGAAAATGCACTACACAATAATCCAATGCTCCATCACAACAACTAACAGTTTGCTCTGCAGAACTGAGGAGCAGCAGAAAATGCATCACAAAGATAGCATGAAGGGTTTTCTTAAGGTACCAAGAATTACCTCCTCTCCCTTACACACGTTCAGAAAATAATAGCAGTGCCCTGAATGGAAAGCCTTTTCTGTACAATAACTGAACAAAAACTGAATAATATTGAACTAGTTCTCACAACTGCTAGCTCTCACATAGCACCATGACAAATGCACCATAAATGCAGAACAAATCAGTTCATTAGCCACTAAACACTGATGGTGCATTTGTCAAACACTGATGGTGCATCAGTTCAGTAGCCACTGCTACAACATGTAGTGCCAACCAAGATTAAGGTAACTACCTGAATAATAGAAGTAAATATTGGTGCCTCTTGTTGAAGCATGGTGATCTGCTTCTGTGACTGTCACTGTAATCCCCTGAATGGAAAGTCTTTGCTGAGTTCCTGTGACCTGTCCTCAGGGACAATTCTGGACCAAGTTAGATCAAGGGGAAACCCCTTGATGTTTAAGCTGCATGTGTTATCATGTGAGTATATGGGTAATCTCATTCTAACTTATTACTGAGAATGTTAATCATGAATATTCCACATAGATAATAAATGAGAAGGCCCCTTGAACTTAGACAGTGACAACAACCTACACCTTACTTCATTTGAAATTTTTTGAGCAACCACTCCAGGAGGGCAATTAATGTTCTGGAATTTCCTGTGGTTTCTCTCTATCCATAATTGGTGTACATAGGTTGTGAAGACAAGTTTAGCAATTGTAATGGCCAGAGCCTTGCCTTGGACAGAGGACAGCCTGCTCACCCATTGCTGCATGGATGTAAGCCCTGTCATGTGAGGGGTCTTTGGGGATAAGATGCCTCTAATTTGTGTAGCCATGGGGCAATCAAAAAAGAGGTGCTCATGGGACTCTACTCCCAAACAAAGGCTGCATATGGAAGCAGCTTTCATTCCAAACATGACTAGTCTGTCTTCTGTAGATAATCTGTTTAGGATAGCCATCCATGAGATCACACTACATCTAGGGATGTGTCCTGAGAACCATACCACTTTATGCCAAGTGATAGCAGGAAAATGTATCCTTAATTGATCCCACAGGGATGAGATGGTGAACTTACCAGATGCATTGAGATTCCATATGCATCTATCCCCAGTGGAAGCATTGATGGGGACAGCTTGTAATTCTGATCTCACTTCATTGAGATCAGGAGTTTGGGTCAGTGGGAAGGCCCACTGATTGTCTCTGATGACAGACTGCACAGTGGAATCCTTGTGCAGACCAGAATCTAAGGTAATTCTAGGCCCATATTTAGGCAATAAGGGCCCTAGGGGATGCCAGTTATCAAACCACAAAGATGTCAAGTGGCCATCCCCTATTTTATATGTAATGTGTGATTGGATGAGTGGTCTAATGTTAAGAATTTTCCTCCATACCCAAGAGGGATTGCTTGGAGTTTTAACACTCCAAAAGCTCTTACCTTTAAGTAGGTAAGACTTCACCCATTGGCACCACATAGATTGCTCCCCTCCCGAAATAAGGAACCAAATATGTTTGGCGACTGCTGCCTTGTTCCAGACCTCCATGGATTTAAACCCTAACCCTCCTTCCTTAACAGGAGAACAAAGATGTTCCCAAGAGACTTTTGCCCCCGTCTTCTTAAGATCGGGGCCAGACCAAAAGAATGCTCTAAGAATTGATTCCACCTCCTTAATTACCTTCTTAGGGATGATGAAGAGAGATGACCAATAGGTTTGCATTGAGAACAGTATTGACTTTATTAATTGAATCCTCCCAGCATAGGACAAGTACCTATGTGTCCATGATTTAGTCTTGGCCAAAATTCTGTCAACCATTACTTTACAATCAGAGTGTTTTAGTTTGGTGGACAGTAGGGGTACCCCCAAGTACCTAACAGGCAAAGACCCCTCCTGGAAGCCTAGGATACCTAATATGGATGCCTTGGTGGGTGGGCTAACACCAGAGAAAAAGATGCTGCTCTTAGAAGGGCTTGGTGAAAGCCCAGACAACTTCTCAAATTCAGTTAAAGAATTCTGGATATGATTAATGGAGGCAACTTCACCTTTGCAAAAGATCATAAGATCATCTGCAAAGCAAAGATTGACAAGTTTGGTCGTTCCACATTTCCAGTGGAAGTTAAAATCAGGTTGGGAGGATTTCTCCTTAAGAATGCAAGTTAACACCTCCATAGCTATCACAAAAAGGTAAGAAGATAGTGGATCACCTTGTCTTAAACCTTTTTGCCCAGGAATGTACCCTATTGCTTCCCCATTAAAACACAAGGAGTAATTAGCTGTAGACACACAAGCTTTCAACCATTGGATCATCTTAGGGTGGAAATGCATTGAAGCCAGGACATCCCAAAGGAATTCCCACCTGACATTATCATAAGCCTTCATTATGTCCACTTTCATGGCACACCTAGGGGATGAGGAATGTTTGTGATAACCTCTCATCAATTCCTGAGTAAGGAATATGTTATCAGCTATCCTCCTACCCTGGACAAAGCCAGATTGAGCAGGATCAATAAGGAAAGGGAGAACAGGTCTGATTTTGTTGGCTAGTATTTTAGCTATACATTTATATATCACATTACAGCATGAGATGGGCCTGTAGTCTCCTACCTTAGAGGGATTGGGGACTTTAGGCACCAAAGCAACTATGGTAGCATTGGCCTTCTTCAAAAGTTGGCCAGACCTGAAGAACAGTTTGACAGCTGAGGTCACTTCATGGCCTATGACAGGCCAAGCTCTATGGAAGAAGAAGGCATTATAGCCATCTGGCCCAGGAGCTTTTTGAGGATTAAGAGACCAAAAGGTGTCCTTGATCTCTTTATCAGTTACCCCCATCACCATTTGCATACTCTGGGAGGGGGAGAGCTTCCTGGTTATAAGCTGTTGCACCCTAGAGGAACCAGAGTAATCAGTCAAATGTTTGGTGCCTAACAAATTAGTGTAGTAGTTGATGAATGTGTGCTTAATCAACTCTAAGTTTTGGGAGACAGACCCATCTTCTAGAACCAAGCTAGAAATTCTATTCCTATTCCTTGAATTGGTAATGGACTTGAAAAAAAAGGAGGAACATTGATCCCCCAACTTTAGCCATTGAATTCTTGATTTTTGTTTAGCAAAATTTTCTTCTGCCCTGGCATACACTAAATACTGCTTGCACAGTTCCTTTTCAATGGCTTGTTTAGTAGAGTCACTAGGGTCAGAGCCTAGTTCTCTTTGGATAACTTCTAATTGTTGTTTACAGGAGGCCACTCTTGAAGAAAGATCACTAAACTCATTTGTGTTTAGTTTTTTAAGGTCCTCCTGCAATTGCTTAAGTTTTTGACAAACACAGAACATTGGATTTCCAATGATTATCCTCCTCCAGACCTGCTGAACAGTGTCAAGGAATTTTGGGTGCTCTGCTAAAAAGTTAAAAAACCTAAAAGGTCTTTTCTTTGTAGGTGAGGCAGTTGTCAAATAAACAACTGCAGGGGAGTGATCAGATACACCAGGGCTGAGAAAATGTGCATTGGACCAGCAGAAATCTTTGACCCAACTCTCATTAACTAGAACCCTATCAAGCTTGGAACTTATATGAGCATCTCCCAGTTGTTTATTAGACCAAGTGTACTGGCAACCAGTATACCTGAGATCAAGTAATTCAGTTGATTGGATACAAGAATTGAATTCCTCCATCCAGGGCAACCAACTTCTGTCCCCACCTACTTTTTCAAGGGGAGACCTCAGAGCATTGAAGTCACCTAACACTACCCAAGGGGTAACTACACAAAGCTGTTGCAATTGAGCCCATAGTTGTTGCCTCTCCAAGTAACTAGTTGCTCCATATATAAATGAAGCATCAAAAGAAAATTGGCCATCACAAGATTGCACCTTACAATGGATAAGCTGATTTGACTGAAACTGAATTTGTACTTTAAACAATAGGGGGTTCCAACAGATCAAAATACGCCCCATAGGAGAGTTGGAATGATTGCTAACGAAATTCCAATGAGGGAGCATGGTGTTGACTACTCTAGTTACATTGGATTCTTTGATTTTATGCTCAATAAGACCAATGAAGGATAGTTTATTCTTAACAACCCAACTTTTTGCTTCCCTTTGTTTGAGGGGGTCATTAAGGCCCCTCACGTTCCAAAACCCAAAATGTGAAGACTCACAATCCATTAAACACTAAACAGTTACAAACAGAATTGAAAACATAAAATTAAATGTAAATACTGTATTTATCAGACAAGGAAGGAGAGAATGTTACTTCCCTGATTTGTTAGAAGAGCTCTTTGCAAAGTTCTTCTGTTTCCTCTGCTGCCATGCTTTACCAGAACCTCCTCCGGTAAGTTTGATATCTGGAATGAGATCTGGAGGTTCTTTGTCCTTGAGTTTGGCAGCCATTTTGGCAGCTTTTTTTGCTGCTGATTTGGTTATAAATACAGCAGAACTTGGACTTGTAGACTGCTGATTAGGGGGTCCAGCTTCTTCCTTATTGGCCCCCACTGTTTCTAATGTTTCAGTTTGGTTAAAAGGGGCTGTATGCTCTTGCAGAATAAGGGGATTAGGTTCTTTAAGGTTATGAGCAGCCTCCTCAATAGCAATGGCAGAACTGACTGATGTGATCACAGGAGGGTTAGCTTCTGTATTCTGAGTCAGAGTCAACTCTTGAGAGCTGCTCACTATACTCTCAAGAACCTTTTCTAACTCTTCTTCTGAGTCATCATCTGAATTAGTAACCTCTGCTTGAGGTTTATCCTCATGCTTGGTGGAGGAAGGTAGGGTAGCTGATGTAGATGCTGGGAATGTGTAAAGAGGGTTAGCTCTCAGTTTCCCACTACCTACCACTGTCCATTCCTGAAGTGGCTGGCTGGTAATTGGAGGTGGTTTGGAAGTGGTTTCTGGAGGTGGTTTCTTGGAACAGTGGTCTGTTGAGTGGCCAAAGACTTGGCACTCCTTGCAGAGTGAAGGTAATACTTGATATTCAACAAACACCACAACTGACTCTCCCTCCACAGTTATTCTAACTTCATCTGGAAGTTCATTTTCAGCACTGATCTCTATACATATTCTAGCATTTGTTGATTTTGTTTGCAAAAGACCTAGCTGTCTTGAGGTTTTGACTGTGGCTTGGTCCACATGTAGTGGCTTACCAATGGTACTAGCTATCCTACTCAAGCACTCTTGATTCCATAGCTCCAGGGGTAAATTATGAAGTTTAACCCATGCTGGAATATGAGTAGGTTGTTCCTTTACTGGTTTCATCATACGGTGCCAGTCTTTAAGTACCAAGTATTTTTGAGAGAAGAAGTAGGGACCCCCATCCAACACTTGTTGTTTGGCCTGTTCATCCCTAAATTCAAATAGATAGCAGCCTCCAACATCCGGTTTGACTGCCACAAATAACTCCTTCCACTGATATCTAGCAGTGGAGGCTACCAAGGGGTAAGGCATGTTCCCATCGAGGAAATGACCCACTAAGTATTTGGTCCACATTCCTACATCTGTTAGTTCAATATCGATCTCCACCTGGGCTTCTTTCCCTCTCTGTAGGTCAGGAAAAAACTCTAGCTTCATATCCAATGAGGGGCTTTGGGACTGCAGCAGGGAAGCCTAGTTTTTGGGCTTAGCCTGGATATTTTTTTGTTTTGGTTTGAATTGGGGATGTTGACCAGAAATTGAAGAATTACGAAGTGTTGATTGATTACCATAATTCATCGGCCTAGATTGAGGTGCATTCACTGAAGAAACTTTAGGCATTTCTACAGTTTCCATGACAGAGGTTGATGAAGGCTGCTGTGAGTTAGGGTTTAGTTTCCTTACCTCTGATGGAGTACGTTGAAACTGGTAAGTGTTTCCGTGGAGGTGAATCACTCGTGCTTTAGCTTCAGCCTCCTTCATCAGACCATCTTCGAAAATGGCTTGTTGGGTTTTGTGTACAGCTTTGGGGCTAAGCTGCGAATTAGGATTATTCTCCCCAGTGCCGTTAGCAGTTGCTGCTCCTGATTTATTCCATTCCTGTTGTATGCTCAGTAGCTTGGCTGTGAGCACATCTAGGATGAATGGGTCCTCCGAGGTGTTGAGTTCGTCCTCCAACTTACCCACGATTTCAAGCATCCGACTTTCAGAATTCGAGCGCATGCCTTCCTTCGGATTAGGGCTATTCTTCCCAGTGCCGTTAGTAGTTGATGTTGAACCCGTATTCTTGTTAGCTGCTTCAGCATCTACCCGCAACCCTTCTTCGAAGAAAACCTGTTGGAGTTTTCTCGCCGGGCTTGTGTTCTTGGGCGACTTAGGGCTGTGAACCCCAGCGCCCTTTGGAGACGAAGACTGAGCCGATCTGGTTCTTCTTAGGTCAGAATCGGCTAAGATGCTCGATCCTTGTGGATTTAG
Organism: Rhododendron griersonianum; assembly: GCA_018127125.1. NCBI lineage: Eukaryota > Viridiplantae > Streptophyta > Magnoliopsida > Ericales > Ericaceae > Rhododendron > Rhododendron griersonianum. The sequence goes on along the minus strand of CM030788.1, from coordinate 35,930,564 downwards.
AGTGACCGGAATCCCTATTTTGTGGTCTTCCAAGCGCAGTTCTTGATTCCTTCGATGCTCATCTGAGTTCAGAGCTAGGACGGCCTTTCCATCGAGTTGTGTTAGGTTCTTCTGTTTCCGACGAATCTCGTTTGAATCCTGGGCCTTGCTACCCAGCCCTTCCGAGAAAGAGATCGTGCCATCTCCCATGGTGAGATCACAGTAAAGCCATGACCTCACCTGGAATCGCCATACCGTTGTCAGAAATCGCCTCTTGTCAGACGTTCTGCCCCTCCCTGATGAAGTTTCCCCATGAGGGGTTACTCGGAGTTTTAACACTCCAAAAACTTTTACCCTTAAGTAAGTAGGACTTAACCCATTGGCACCACATTGATTGCTCCCCACCAGAGACAAGGAACCAAATGTGCTTGGCTACGGCTGCCTTGTTCCAAATCTCCATAGATTTAAAGCCCAAACCACCCTCTTTAAAAGGGGAACAAAGGTGTTCCCACGAAACTTTTGCACCTGTCTTCTTAAGGTCCGGGCCTGACCAAAAGAAAGCTCTAAGAATGGATTCAATTCAATAACTGGCCAGATCTAAAGAAAAGCTTAACAGCTGAGGTCACCTCATGACCTATCACTGGCCAAGCTTTATGGAAAAAACCAGCATTGTAACCATCTGGACCAGGAGCTTTTTGAGGATTAAGAGACCAGAAAGTGTCCTTGATCTCTTTGTCAGTTACTCCCATCACCATTTCCAAGCTTTGGGAATGGGAAAGTTTCCTAGTGATGAGTTCTTGCACTCTTGAGGATCCAGAGTAAGTACTCAGATGTTTGGTGCCTAACAAGTTGGTGTAGTGATTGATGAAAGTGTTCTTAACCAACTCAATGTCCTTGTGACAGATCCATCTTCCAAAACCAAGCTAGAAATTCTGTTCCTATTTCTAGAATTGGTAATGGACTTGAAGAAGAATGAGGAACATTGATCCCCCAACTTTAACCACTGAATACGTGACTTTTGTTTGGCAAAACTTTCTTCTGCTCTAGCATAAACCAGGTACTGCTTACATAGTTCCTTTTCAGTGGCTTGTTTAAGAGGATCACTGGGATTAGAGCCAAGCTCTCTTTGGATGGCTTCCAATTGCTGTTTATAGGAGGCCACCCTGGTAGATAGTTCACTGAACTCATTAGTGTTCAGTTGTTTAAGGTCCTCCTGCAAGTGCTTAAGTTTTTCACATACACAAAACATTGGATTACCAATGATAACCCTCCTCCAAACACACTGAACAGTTTCAAGGAACTTAGGGTGTTCAGCCAAAAAGTTGAAGAATCTTAACGGCCTTTTCCTTGGAGGTGAGCCTGTTGTCAAAAACACAACAGCAGGGGAGTGATCAGACACTCCAGGGCTAAGAAAATGAGCATTGGACCAAAAGAAGTCCTTGATCCAACATTCATTGACTAGAACCCTATCAATCTTGGTGCTGATGTGGGCATCTCCTAGTTGCTTATTAGACCAAGTGTACTGGCAACCAGAGTATCTAAGGTCAACTAATTCAGTAGAATGCAGGCAAGAGTTAAACTCCTCCATCCAGGGCAACCAGGTTCTATCCCTACCTACTTTTTCCAAAGGAGACTTTATGGCATTGAAATCACCTAGAACTATCCAAGGTGTAGCAACACTGAGCTGCTGTAAAGTAGCCCATAGTTGTAGCCTATCAAGATAACAGTTAGCTCCATAGACAAAGGTAGCAACAAAAGAGTATTGGCCATCACAGGATTGAACTTTATAATGAATAAACTGACTGGACTGGTATAGCACTTGGACATTAAACACTAAAGGGTTCCAGCAAATCAATATTCTCCCCAAAGGAGAATTGGAATGATTGCTCGCAAAATTCCATTGAGGAAGCATAGTATTGACAATTTTAGAAATATTGGGCTCTTTTATTTTATGTTCAATAAATCCAACTAAGGATAATTTCTTATTGGAAACCCAATTTTTTGCTTCCCTCTGCTTGAGAGGATCATTAAGACCCCTCAAATTCCAAAAACCAAAATGTATAGGTGAGCAATCCATAAAACAAACAAAATAAAACCACAAAGTTTCAAATCAGCAAGAATGAGAGTGAAAAGTTATTAGCCGTGGTTGTCACGGTGGAAAGGGGTTGAGAGCTTCTCTCTCTAGGCTAGAGAGAGAATGCACTCCCCCTTTACCAAAATTATGATTTTTGTATTAAATCCACAGATTTTCTGGTGGTAATCATCTTCACTCCATTGAGTATTCACCGAGAAATCAAGCCACCCATGGACTGATTTGTACAGCCAAGAGGTTCACCAAATACAGGGGTTTTCCCTGATTAAATCCTCATCTTTCTTCTGCCGTTTTTTTTAGACCATCCTGGAGAACCGGAAGTGGTCGGGATAGCTATCAACAGCAGATCTTGTGCAGCTGTGGTCCGAGGTATACATGTCACGGGATGCGTAGTGTGGAACTGAAGGAAATCTCCAGCTTCCTCTGCCCTCTTCAGCCCGCCTTTTGGAGAGCTTCGTACCAGATCGGCACCGGCTCCGATTATATCACGAGGGTTGGGCTCTCAACTTCATCTATCACAATCTCGGTGGCCACATACATCCGCTACACCTCCGAGAGCAGAAGCAAGTGAACCCTGTTCGGCCTAACACCAGATCTGGTGCGGCGGTGTCTGGTTGAGGGATACGGATTCCGGCGACTCAGGCTGAAGGCGTCCTTGTTCTCCGGCGTCCGGTGGTGTGGTTCTGACTGGGTTTTGGGAAATCACCAATCTTTTGTTTGGTTCATCTTCAATCTGTACCGATCGAAGGTACGGCGACGGGAGGACTTCCCTCGAGGAGTTTCTCCAGAATTATTGGGCGACGGACGGTATGGGTTCGACTCATCTCGTCTTTGCGGCCACCGGTTCCAGTTGGCTGATGAATTGGCCACCACCGACCCACGGCACCTGCTGGCGGTGGCTCGCTGAGCATGCCGGTGGGGCTATTAATCCCAAGTCAGAGCTGCACAAGGATGGCAGTAGCTTTGAGTTTGGGCAGTCATCATTCTCAGGTTTGTGCTCGGGCTGGCATGGTAGAGGTATGATCAATTGGTAGGGATTTGTGTAGTGGGGAGTCTAATTGGCTGCTAAACTGATACAAACTGTTACAAAATATGCTTAATGGGCCAGTTTTCTGTTAGTAATTGCGATCCCCGATAGGCGGTCATCTGTTGGACTGAAATCGGGGGTCGGGCTCTTGGTCGAGTCTCTTATATCCCTAGATCCTGTGCTTTTTAGCCCTGAGGTTGTGTGTAGTATTCTTGTGGTCGTGGCTATCGTTGATTAGATTAGAATCTGTTCTGATTGAAAGGGTAGTTCGCAGTAGCAGCAGCTGTGGGTGCCACTGATTAGATTGGTGGATGGATTCTGGTTGAGCGAGGTAGCTGCCGGAGCTGTCTTTGATTAGATTGGTGGTTGTTCACTGATCGAAAGGGGTAGCTTCACAGTCTGTTACTGATTACATTGGTGCATTCCGCTGATCTAAAGCAGCAAATTGGTCCACGTGAGGATTGAGTGGCAACTTCTGGTGGATCCTCTTTCTGTTCCGCTTTTAGTAGTTAGCGAGCCTAGGGGATTTGGGCGAGATTGTAGTAGTCTGGATGGAATGGGCGTGGTGAGCAGGGTTCTTAGCAGGGTAGCCTTGTCGGATGCCGACATCTCCAGTTGTAGCTTGGCCTGAATTGCATTCCACACTTGCTTGTTGAGTGGGTATTATACTAGCTTTGGGGTTGATGGAAGTACTAGGTTCTTGGTTTTCTTAACCCAGCCTTGGAGGAGGAGGATACCGGGTAGTTGGTTTCAGTAGGCGGTTTTGGCGAGACTTAGGCTTGGATGAGGAACTATTAGGCCGGAAGGATTAGGCGTGGTGAGCAGGGTTCTTAGCAGGGGGCCTTGTCGGATGCCGTCAACTCCGGTTCGAACATCTTGATGCCTTGTTCCTCTGTAGTAGCCGTTCAGACTGCCTAGAAGCCGTTCTGCTTTGTAGCTACTCTCCTCAGCGTTGGTTATCATGTGGTCATTGTTGGCCATGACTATCTATTTTATTTACTTTATTTGCTTTATTTCCTAGCCTGGCGGGTTGTGCCAGATAGTAGTTCAATTTCATATATCTCAGTACACATGGCATTTTGTTATGTATTTACTTTATCTTACTCTCCATGCGGGTTGTGCATGGTTTACCGCACTTTTGACATTCTTGTTTTTTTCCTTTCTTTTCCTCCTGGGGTATAGGTGAGCAATCCATAAAACAAACAAACTAAAACCACAAAGTTTCAAATCAGGAAGAATGAGAGTGAAATGCAAAGAGCACTGATATAACTTAATGTGGGCAAAAATAAGGATAAAAGTTACTTCCCTGATCTATGAGAAGAGGTCCAGCTCTTCTGCTTCCCTCTGAACCCTGCTTTGAAGGAACCTCCTCTCAGCAATTTGATGTCAGGAACTCCAGGATCAGGAGGTTCTTGATCTTTCAGTTTTGCAGCAACTTTTGCAGCTTTCTTAGCTGCAGATCTGGATATAGGGTCTGCCATGCTAGGATCTTTCAGTTTTGCAACTTTTGAAACATGACTATTGCTAATTTGCTCCTCTGAACTGTTGTGACCAGTAGTAGTTTGCTGTGGAGCTTCTTGTTGTTCAGTAGGAATACTAAGGCTTGGAGGGTTGGTGGAAGGACAATGAGGGGGTGATCCACTTTGAGGTTGGTTCAATGTTATTTGAGAGGTGCTCACAACTTTTTCTAGCATCTCTTCCAACTCACTTTCTGAATGAGTGAGCACTTCAGCATGAGGGCCATCTGCAGTTAGTTTGGAAAGGGTAGATGAGGTAGAGTGGTTCCTCAGATTACCATTGCCTACTAAGATCCAGTCCTGATTGGTTTGACTGGTTGGTGGGGGTGGTTTCTTGGAGCATTGGGCTGTTGAATGGCCAAAAACTTGGCAGAGCTTGCACATGAGAGGTAACACTTGATATTCAATAGGAACTACAACTGATTCTCCCTCCACAGTAATTTCCACATCTGCAGGAAGTTCATGTTGAGCATTGATCTCAATGCATATTCTAGCACTGGTGGATTTTGTTTGGAGAAGACCCGGTTGTCTTGAGGTCTTAGCTGTGGCTTGATCCACATGTAATGGCTTACCAATGGTGCTAGCCACCCTACTCAAACATTCTTGGTTCCATAACTCTAAAGGGAGGTCATGCAATTTAACCCATGCTGGAATGTGAGACGGTTGTTCTTTGACTGGCTTCATCATTCTATGCCAGTCTTTAAGGACTAGGTATTTTTGTGAAAAAAAGTATGGACCCCCATCCAATACTTCTTGCTTGGCTTGTTCATCCCTAAACTCAAAGAGGTAGCAACCTCCAACATCTGGCTTGACAGCCACAAACAACTCCTTCCACTGATATCGGGTTGTGGAGACAATCAAAGGATAGGCCATTTTCCCATCAAGGAAATGGCCCATCAGGTATTTGTTCCACATTCCAACATCGGTAAGTTCAATATCAATTTCCACCTGGGCCTCTTTCCCTCGAAATAGGTCAGGATAAAACTCCAACTTCATGTCCAGTGACGGACTTTGGGACTGTAGCAGTGAAGCCCAGTTTTTAGGCTTGGGTTTAGGACCATTGGAATTTGGTCTAGGTTTAATGGGTGGTTGTTGAGGTAGGGTATGGGTAGAATGTGTCGAATAATTCTGATTAAACTGAGATTTTGGGGAAAAAGGACGCCTAGGTTTGGTATCAGCTTCAGGATATCCCATATTAGGATCTCCCTCTAGATACGGGGTACCCCTGGTATTGATTAGAGTTCTTGGAGTAGGAATTGGTGGTTGTACCTGGCGTAGGTGGTCTTGTTCATGTTGAAGTCGTTCCTCTGCCTCTAGAACCAAACCTTCCACAAACAATGCTTGTTGCAGCTTCCTCGCAGTTCCTGAATTCGGGCTGTGTCCTTCAATCCCTGTAAGTGAGGAATTGGACGAGTCTACTGGTAGTGATGGCCGAGGGAGATTAGGGTTTACAGAGTCAGAACTTTGAATCGTTGCAATCCGTTGTTGTGAGGGACTCTGGGTCTTGATCGAATTGGGATCGATCCCAGATTGCTCCTCCGTTTGTTTTCCAGATTTTTTCCATAACTGTTGTATGCTCTGTAGCTTGGCTGTGAGCACATCTAGGACGAATGGATCTTCCGAGATGTTGAGTTCGTCTTCCAAATGACCCACGATTTCAAGCATCCGAGCTTCGGAATCCAAACACATGCCTTCCTTCGGAGACACCTGATTAAGCGCTGGACTCGGCTGATTGAAAGGTTGCTGTGATTTCTGAGAGAGACTGTGATTTTTTGCCGATTTAGGGCTCTGAGCCCCAAACCCATTTGATGTTGAGATTGACGATGATGTGGGAACTGTACCTTGACTATGGAGTCGTGGATGGAGTTCATTAGAGACGGGTATGTTAGAATCGAGCTCAAACAGGATCGGGCTATTAGGGTTTGACATTTGAGGAGGACGTATTTGGGGATTTTCTTCTGGACCTAGGGTATGATGTCTTCGATGAAGTTCATGTGAGTCTATGGCTTTAAGACCCAGACCATCGGCCATGGAGAGAGTACCGTCGGCCATAGAGATTACTGGTTCTCCATGCCGACTTGTCAGATATCGCCTATATCGCCTTACATGCCAGACGTTTTGCTCGTTGTTTCCATCCGTATGGATGTTTTGGTAAGGTATTGTACCGTTTTGTTGTGTTTTGGTACCGTATGGATGTTTTGTCACATTATTGTACTGTTTAGGTGTGTTTTGGAACCGTATGGATGTTTTGGAATGGTAATGTATTGTACCGTTTTGGTACCGTATGGATGTTTTGGTAAAGTATTGTACCGTTTTGTTGTGTTTTGGTACCGTATGGATGTTTTGTCACATTATTGTACTGTTTAGGTGTGTTTTGGAACCGTATGGATGTTTTTTTTGTGTGGGTAAAATAGCTTGAAATAGAAAAAAGAATAACCGGATATACAGCCTACAAGGGGCATACCCCAGGAGGAAAAGAAAAGGAAAAACCAAGAGTAAGAAAATTGACAACGCCAAATGGCTACATGGCTAAATGATGAGCGTTGTTTCCAATCCATCTATCAAGAGGGAAGGAAAACAACGCCTATTGAAAGCAACAAAATAGACTACACCCATGTAAGGCACTAAGAAGTGCAGTCCTGGAGAGTTAATACATTACACTTGAAAATAGACTACACACATTACACTGATAAGCCTTCATCTAATAAGCCTTCAACTGATATGGCTATACAAAACTGCTGCAGCAGCAGCAGAACATGACGGTTAGTAGCAAGGCAGGCCAGCAGAACTGATGCAGCTTCTGAATTGCTGCTGTGAACAGCAGTAGCAGGCACATAATCTGGACATCTAACTTGCTGCCAATGGCAGCAAGGAGTTGAGGCCCACATCTAACTTGCTCATTGTTTGATACAGCTGGACTAGTCAGTAGCAATAGCAACTTCAGCACCTCCTGCCATCATTGTTTGATGCCATACAGAACAGAATGAAGCCTCCAAAAACTTCTGAAGCTCCCTTAGAATTGATACAAAATGCAGACACAGCCCAGAAATGACAGAAGATGTCCCAATAGCATGCTGATCAGCAGTAGATCAGAACAGAATGCAGATCAGCAGCAGTCCAAAATACTATACAGAGGATGTCCCAACACCATAACTAAACTATACAGAGGATGTCCCCCTCTGTGAAGGGAGATCCCATCGACAGCCCCTGATGGTTAGGCAAAGCAGTACAATACATTAACCATACAATAGGAAATCAGTACAGTACAATACAATAACCATAATAACCATAACCATAGTAAACATAACAGGAAATCAGCTTGAAGCTCAGATCTCAAAAGAAGGTAGTAGCAACACAGTTCTTGAGAGTGAGTGGTGTGTGGTTGAGGTAATGTTTTGTTCTTGGTTCTGTTCTGCATTTCTGCATTTGGTTGCTGCATTGGGTTGCTGCTGATAGTCATCTGTTTTGGTTCAGTAGTTGCATTTCTGCTGTTGACTGATGACTGCTGAATAGTGTGCTAGATTTTAGTGATGTCACTGTATCTGATGCTGTAACTAGGTTCAGCAGTCCAGTGTGAACTGCTGCTGCTGCTGTTTACCTAGAACCTTACCTGTTTGTATAGAGTTACACTGCTATCTGTTATCAGTCAAGTTACACTATTCAGTAGTTTCTGATGTGATGGTGGCTGCTAGTATAGCAATTAGGCAAAGTTAAAAACAGCCTTGTTGCTCCATGTTGATAAGAATAAAAGCAGCCTTGTGAACTCTGAGTTGTTGCTACTTCTACTGATCTGAACCTGATCTGAATATCCATGAGTTAGCAGGTTCAGTTTTGATAGCAAGTTCTGCATTTCTGCTTCAGTACCTGTTCTGCTGCTATCTGTTATTGTTATACTGTAATACTGAATTTTGGCCATCTATGTTTGGGCATTTGTTGTTGCTTGCCTAACCAATAGGGGCTGTCATTGGGATCTCCCTTCACAGAGGGGGAATTCCTCTGCACACTCACATGTGGTACTCACAAAGAATGGGTTACAACTGTACTGTTTTGTAATTGAGTGAACTTGGAGCTTTCTAGAGCATTGTGTTATTACTATAGTGGTGTTATGCTTACTATAGTGGTGATATTTCTGTTATGGAACAACTGCTGCCTCTTATGCTTACTACAGCTGCTGATGGTCATCTCTGATGGACTGCTGCTGCCACCCTTGCCCCAGCAACAGCCACCCTTGCTGCATTACTCTTCTATCTGAATTACTCTTCTATGGTGGACTGAACTGCAGCTGCTTTGTTGTCAAATAGATGCATGCTACAGAGTATATTTTGAAAGTTTCAATTTATTGTATAGGCCTAACCAACTGGGGCTGTCGTTGGGATCTCCTTTCGCAGAGGGGGATGTCCTTTGCATGTGTATAGTTGCTATTGTTATGTTGCATGGTGTGTATTTCCAGAATTTATGTTGCATGGCTGTTGCATGGCTGTCTGCCAAGTGCTGCTGTCCTGTTGCAGAGGTATTTTCAGGTGGTTCAGGTGGTTCTGCCTGCTGCTGCTGTGTTGTCTGTCATTGCTCCCAAGTTTTGTGAGTTTTTGGAGGCTGGTGTATTGCACAAGTCCAACTAGAGAACAAAACTTGGGTTTTTGGTGGTGTATCAGTGGAGTCAACGAGGGGACAAATATGGGTTTTGTTTCTAGTTTTGCACAAGTTCGACTGTATAGTTCTGTGATGGCAGCACTATTTTGGTTTAGGTTGTTGCAATCCACCTCATGTATAGTCAGGGTGTGATTGGTTATTGTATAGTCACAAGGTTTAGGTCATTTTGGTGCTGTTTTCCTCCCCTCTTCTAGATGGATTGGAAACAGCGATTATCATTCCTCCCTTGTAGCCTTTTGGCGTTGCCTATTTTCTTTTCTTTTCTTTTTCCTCCTGGGGTATGCCCCTTGTAGACTGTAAATTCGGTTATCCTCTTTTTAATTTCAAGCTGGTTTATCCAAAAAAAAACACAGTTCAGAACAATCTGAAATCTGACCAACACATTTCAGAACAATCTGATTGTGCAACACAGTTCAGCAACACAGTTCAGAACAATCAGAACTGAGCCTTAGTAGATCACAATCAGAACTGAGCCTTAGTAAATCAGAACAGAACAGCAGCAACAATCAAAACTGATTATGAATTCCTAGGAAAATATTGTCCTAACCACCAACTCCCTCGAAAAACTCACTCCTCCCTCTCAACTTTTTTAAGAAACTAAGGGATACGGATCCACCCTACTCCCTCCACTAAGCCTCTCATAATGCCCCCGCTAATTATTACCTCCACTCTCAAAGAAAGGATGAGGCTCTATCACACTCTCACAGGGAAACACAGATTGCATTGAATGCTAACAACTTAACTCTCAACTCACATGAACCTTTAGTCTGGTAGAGAGACCACAGAGTATAAGATAACTACCTGTGTATGTAGGAGTAATAGCAGACTTACTATGCTGGCTGCTACTGTTAGCTCTTGTTGAAGCATGTTGACCTACCTCTGTGACTGTGGTTGGTCCAATTAACTTTTGAAGCTGAACCCCCTTGAACAAGGACCTATTGGAATGAAGCATGTTGAAATCCTGCTCTCCCCTGCTTCTGCTTCTGTGACATTCGATCTGATCCAATCAATTCAAATATTGAAGCTAAGCATGAATGTTCCACATAGAAAGTAAATGAGAAGGTCCCTTGAAATCTAAGGACAACAACCTACATCTAACTTCATTTGAAATTTTGTTAGCAACCACTTCAGGAGGGCAACTTAGATTTTGGAACTTTCTATAGTTCCTCTCAATCCACAGATGATGCACATAGACTGTAAAGACAAGCTTAGCTATTGTGATAGCTAATGTTTTGCCCTGTAGAGTGGACAATTTACTTATCCACTGTGGCCAAGAGGTCAACCCTACCATATGAGGGGTCTTTGGGATCAAGATACCTCTAACTTGGGTGGCCATGGAGCATTCAAAGAATAGGTGGTCATGGGTTTCTACACCCATACACAGGCTACAGATGGAGAGAGATTTCATGCCAAACATCACCAATCTATCCTCAGTAGATAACCTATTGAGGATGGCCATCCATGAGATCACACTGCACGTGGGAATATATCCTAAGAACCAAATTACTTTATGCCAATTGTTGACAGGAAAGTGGGTTCTCATACGATCCCAAAGGGATGAAATACTAAACTTCCCAGATGCTGTAAGAGTCCAGATATACTTGTCTCCAATGGAATCATTGATGGAGACATCATGTAGATCAGCTCTCACCTCATTAAGGTCGGGGGATTGGGTTACTGGGAAGGCCCATTGATTGTCTCTAATGATGGCCTTCACAGATGAATCCTTAGGAATTCCTGAGTCGTATACTATTCTAGAACCAAACTTTGGAAAAAGGGGGCCAAGGGGATGCCAATTGTCGAACCACAAAGAGGTTAGTTGGCCATTCCCAATATTGTACTTGATGTGAGGCTGGACATGTGGTCTAAGGTTAAGTAATTTCCTCCAAACCCAGGAGGGGTCATTTGGTATTTTAACACTCCAAAAACTTTTACCCTTAAGTAAATAAGACTTAACCCACTGGCACCACATAGATTGCTCCCCACCATAGACAAGGAACCAAATGTGCTTGGCAACAGCAGCCTTGTTCCAAATCTCCATAGATTTAAATCCTAATCCACCTTCCTTGACTGGAGAGCAAAGGTGTTCCCACGAGACTTTGGCTCCTGTCTTCTTAAGGTCAGGACCAGACCAGAAAAAGGCTCTAAGAATAGATTCAATCTCTTTGATTACCTTTTTTTGGGATAATAAAGAGACTTGACTAGTTGGGCGGGTAGTCACCAATCACCTCTAAGCAACAAGCTGGGCAGGCAGCCAGCTCGGGCAGTCACCTACCTAGCAGGCCAGCCCGGCCAACAAACAACCCAGCCACATGAACAGCCAAGCAAGCCAGCCCGGGCAGGCCATCCAGGAGTGGCTCGGGCGGAGGGGGCAGCCGTGTGCTGCCGTGACTGTTCTGCTCGGGCAGAGGTTAGGCAGCAGCTTCTGCCCGGGCGATTCGAGTCTTCCTTCATCCAGCAGGCGGCAGCAGGCAGTAGCAGCGGCAGGCAGTGGCAGCAGGCTGCAGGCAGCAGCAGCAGCAGGCATCAGCCCGCCCGATGGCAGGCAAGCCGGCTGGTGGCTCGGGCAGTGGGGTAGTATCCCTTTTCTTACCTTTATGCAATGCAACTAAGCTCATTGCACTTATCAATCTATTGTCATATTGTTGCTGGACTTATGGGCCAGTTTACTGTTAGTTTTTTGCATCCCCCGATAGGCGGTCATCTGTTGGACTGAAATCGGGGGCGGGCTCTTTGTCGAGCCCTCTGTATCCCTTGAGCCAGTGCTTTTAGCCCTGAGGAGTTGCGTAGTATTCTTGTGGTCGTGGCTACTATTGATTAGATTGGATTATCCTAGTTAAGGGGCAGTCTCGCAGTAGCAGCAGTTGTGGGCGCCGATGATTAGATTATGGATGAGTCTGATTGAGCAAGGTAGTTGCCGGAGCTGTCTTTGACTTGATTGGTGGATTCTCACTGATCGTAAGGGATAGTTTTGCAGTCTGTTTCTGATTAGATTTAGTGGTTGCATTGATCGAAAAGAAAAGCTTGGTCCACTTGAGGTTTGGGGGGCTACTTTTGGTGGTCCCTCTTCCTGTTCCGCTTATAGCTGTGAGCGAGCCTAGGGGATATGGGCGAGGATGTAGTAGTCTGGATGGAATGGGCATGGTGTGCAGGGTGCTTAGCAGGGTAGCCTTCTCGGATGCCGACATCTCCAGTTTGAACCTCTCTCGGTCCGAGTCCCTCTGTAGTAGTTGACTTCTTTGAGTGGGTATTATGCTAGCTTCGGGGTGAGGGGCTTCTCGGTTCTTGGATTTCATATCCCAGCCTTGGAGGAGGAGGATCTCTCCTCAGCACTGGTTATCATGTGGTCACCGTTGACCATGACTATCTATTTTATTTACATTCTCCTAGCTTGGCGGGTTGTGCCAGGAAGTATTTCCATTTCAGTTCATTTCATTTCATTTACTACATGGTTCTACTCAGACCCATTTTTTTTTTTTTTTTGGGTAACTCAGCTTGAAAATAAAAAAGGATAATCGGATGTACAGCCTACAAGGGGCATACCCCAGGAGGAAAACAAAACAAAGAAAAGAAAATGAAGATTGAGAAAATTGAAAAGGTAGGCCAAGTGGCTACATGGGAAGGGTAATACAGTGGATGGCATACTAAATAGATGGAAACAAAACAAATAAAAGCTACATTTGCTTACATTTGTTTCCTGTCCATCTACAGGTATAGTAGCTCATAACAGCACATCATAATATCAGATCATAGTAAGACAGTGCTGCAGTGGCTACATGTTGTCTGCAGCAGCATGGCAGCGGCCGTAGGGTAAACATAATAGCATCTTGCTGGGTAGGAGTTGCTGGACAGCAATCTCAGGAGTAGCAGCCACAAAACAGTGAGTAGCAAAGAACAGGTGGAGCTGCAGCCATCCATAGCAACAAAACCATCCATAGCAGCAGCCCATCCATCCATCCATAGTAGCATCAGAAACTGAAGAGTAGCTAACTCTTTTACAGCAGCAGCAGTAGCATGACAAGGCTTCTTTAGTCCAAAACAGAAAACAGAACTACTGCAACAAGACAGAACAGCTAATGCAGAGGACGTCCCCCTCTGCGAAGGGAGATCCCAACGACATCCCCAGTTGGTTAGGCATAGAATACAACGAGAAAAGCATCTCCTAAAGGGCAGAAACAGACAAGAGCTGATCTGAAAATGCACCATGAGACTCAAAACAACTGAAAATAAGAACATGAGCTGAACTGAACTGAAAAACAGTTTAAGGACAGCAGATAGACAAGAGCTGTACTGAAAAAACACCACTGTCAGAACAGCCCAATATCACCATCTAAAAGCACACTAACTATATCCTAGCAAAGGAATTGAAAAGAAGTTACAATAATAGCCATTGCACCAAACAACAACCAACAGTAACTGGACAGCCATATCAGTTATGAACTAACAGTCCACAACAAGAAGAACTACAAACTGTCCAAACTGTCCATATCAGTCCACAACAAGAAGTTCCTCAATCGACTGAGCAGCCATATCAGTTATGAATTGTACCTTGAAAAGAAGTTGAGCCAAAAGGGAAACCAAACTATAGCAATAGAATATGAATTCCCAAACTAAATATGAAGTCTCACTGGCTACTATCACCCTTGAAAACTGACCTCCCACTCTTCTTTTTTCTCACAAGAATAGGGAATAAAGGTATCCATCAACTCCCTCCGCTAATCCTCACAAGAGTCCCCCACAATGCAGAGGACGTCCCCCTCTGCGAAGGGAGATCCCAATGACAGCCCCTATTGGTTAGGCGAAAATGAAATTGAGAAAACCACAAAACAAACTAGTAGCCATAGAACTGATGTATTCAAAACAGTCAATCAATGATAATGTTGTCATCAACTGAACCTTTCAGAACATCAGAACTGATGCAGGGTTCCAACAGAACTGATGCAGAAGACTAAAACAGAACTGATGCAGAACTGATAACATTACAAGCTGAACTTGCAGAGGAATTCCCCCTCTGCGAAGGGAGATCCCACGACAGCCCCTAAACTGAACACAGGGGATAAGATAACTACCTGTGTATGTAGGAGTAATAGCAGACTAGTACCTCTTGTTGAAGCAATACAAGGCAGGTTGCTGAGTCCTGCTCTCCCCTGCTTCTACTTCTGTTTCTGTATCCCCCTTGACCAATGACCTGACAGTAGGAACCACCTGCTGCTGCCACATGTTGGACTGCCCAGAAACAGAACAGCAGAGAACATGCAGAAACTGAACTTGGTCCAACAGCATGCAGAGGAACTAAACTGAACAATAGCTGTTATGTACAATTACTGAACAAAAAACTGAACAATATTGAACTAGCTCTCACATTGCACCACGACAGATGCACCATAACAAGCCAGAACATGGGATACTAGCTACCACACAAGCCAGAATGCAGAACAGATCAGTTCAGTAGCCACTAAACACTGATGGCCACTAAACTACCAAGTAGTGCATCTTCAGCAGGCCTTGGCTGAAGTTCAGTAGCCACAGCTACAACATGTAGTACCAACAAAGATTAAGGTAACTACCTGAATAATAGAAGTAAATATTGGTGCCTCTTGTTGAAGCATGTTGATCTGCTTCTGTGACTGTCACTGTGGTTGGACAGCTGTTTCTGTGACCATAGATCTCATTAAGATCAAGAAGGAGCATGAAGCTGATCCCCCTTGACCAATGACATGCTGAGCTGAGGTATAACCCCTGCTGCTTCAAGTCTGACTACTGCCCCCTTTGAATGTGGATCCAGCCTTGTGCTTGATGCCTGTGAACACAATTCTGCAATGTTAGAACATGTGCAAGAGGGTGATTGAATGCCACTACACAATGTTCCATTGGACTTTTAGTTGTCTAGAAGGAAGATCACTAGGTAAATTAGTCAAGGACAAAAGTCTAGATCTTATATCATTGGAGATTTTATGAGCAACTACAACGGATGAGCAGAAAGAGTTCTGGAATTTTCTGTGGTTTCTTTCCAACCAAATATGATGAACATATACGGTGAAAGCCAACTTCGCAATAATGTTGGCCAAAGATTTACCTCTCAACATAGAGAGGCAATCTACCCAAGTCTGCCAGTTCTGATGTCCTTGCATTTGGGGAACTTTGGGAGACAGGATACTCCTGACTTGGGTGGCCATAGGGCACTGAAAGAATAGATGGGCATGGTTTTCCACATCAGGGCAAAACGTACATTGGGAGGTGGATTTAAGCCCAAATAGGATAAGCCTATCCTCAGTGTTTAATCTTTGCAGAAGGGCCATCCAAGTAATTAGACTACACCTTGGTATATGGCCTGGAAACCATACAACCTTATGCCATGTAACAATGGGGAAGTGAGTTCTAAGGTTGTCCCATAGGGATGAGATGGAGAACTCCCCTGATTTAGTTAGTGACCATGTGCATGTATCCTTGGTAGCACTATTGACAGTAATTGTATGTAGACCAGTCCTTATTTCATTGAGTTCAAGGGTTTGGGTGATAGGGAAGGCCCATTGGTTGTTATGGATTATATGTTGGACAGTGGCATCCCTATCTATTCCAGAATCATAGACAATTCTAGGACCAAATCTTTGTAGTAGGGGGCCTAGGGGATGCCAATTGTCGTACCATAAAGAGGTAGACATTCCATCCCCCAACTTGTACAGAATGTGTGGCTGAACAAGGGGTCTCAGGGATAGGATTTTCCTCCACACCCAAGAAGGGTCACTTGGGGCCTTAACAAACCAAAAGTTCCTACCTCTGAGTAAGTAGGACTTGACCCATTGACACCACATGGATTGTTCCCCGCCGGACACAAGGAACCAAATGTGCTTTGCCACTGCAGATTTGTTCCAAGTCTCCAAGGACTTAAAACCAAGACCACCTTCTTAAACAGGGGAGCAGAGATGCTCCCAGGAGACTTTAGCTCCAGAGGTTTTGAGATCAGGTCCAGTCCAGAAGAAAGCTCTCAGTATGGCTTCCACTTCCTTAATGACTTTTTTAGGAAGGATAAAGAGAGAAGACCAATAGGTCTGCATGGAGAACAGAATGGACTTAATCAACTGAAGTCTCCCAGCATAGGAGAGGTATCTGTTAGTCCAAGACTTTGTTTTTGCAATGATTTTATCCACCAAACTCTTGCAATCAGAATGCTTCAGTTTGGTGGACAGTAGGGGAACACCTAAATATCTAACAGGAAGGGAACCCTCCTGAAAACCAAGTACATGCAATATTGATGCTTTGGTGGAGGAGTTGACACCTGAGAAGAAAATATTGCTCTTGTTTGGACTAGGGGAGAGGCCAGATAAAGATTCAAACTCTTCCAATGATGACTGGATATGATTTACAGAACTTAACTCACCTTTGCAAAATATCATGAGGTCATCTGCAAAACATAGGTTAACCAATTTGGTTGACCCACATTTCCAATGGAAGTTAAAATCATGCAGTAGGGTTTTTTCCTTGAGAATGCATGTGAGGACTTCCATGGCAATAACAAATAAATATGAGGAAAGGGGGTCTCCTTGCCTCAATCCCCTTTGACCAGGAATGTACCCAATGGCTTCACCATTGAAGCTTAGGGAGTAATTGGCAGTGGTTACACAAGCCTTTAACCACCTGATCATCTGAGGTTGGAAGTTCATTGAGGCAAGGACATCCCAAAGGAAGTCCCACCTAACATTGTCATAGGCCTTCATTATATCTACTTTCATGGCACACCTAGGGGAAGAGTAGTGTTTGTGGTATCCCCTCATCAACTCCTGTGTGAGGAAGATGTTATCTGCTATCCTTCTGCCCTGGACAAACCCAGACTGTGCTGGATCAATTTAGTGAGGGAGGGCTGACTTAATTCTAATGGCTAGGATCTTGGCAATACACTTGTAAATGAGGTTGCAACATGAAATTGGCCTATAATCCCCAACCTTTGAGGGATTGGGGACCTTAGGCACAAGAGCAACCAGTGTTGCATTGGCTTTCTTTAGCAGTTGGCCAGATCTGAAGAAAGACTTGACAGCCGAGGTGACCTCATGACCAATCACAGGCCAGGCCTTATGAAAGAAAGTAGCATTATACCCATCAGGTCCGGGGGCTTTCTGAGGGTTAAGGGACCAAAAAATGTCTTTAACTTCTTTGTCAGTGACTCCCACTACCATTTCTAGCCTCTGAGACTCTGACAATTTCCTGGTGATGAGCTGCTGGACCCTAGATGATCCAGCATAGTTGCTTTGGTGAGGAGAACCAAGCAACTTGGTGTAGTAATGGATAAAAGATCTCTTGATCAGCTCAATATCCTATGTGACATTACCATATTCCTGGAATTACTGATTGATTTGAAGAAAAAGGAGGTACATTGGTCTCCCAGCTTCAACCATTGAACTCTTGATTTTTGTCTGGCAAAGCTCTCCTCAGCTCTAGAAAGGGTAAGGTACTGTTTGCATAATACCTTTTCAGCAACTTGATTTGCTGTGTCACTAGGATTTGAACCCAGGGCAGTTTGAATATCATCTAGCTGTAGCCTGGTAGAAACAACTCTGGATGATAGGTCACTGAATTCTTTGGTATTTAACTGTTTTAGATCCTTTTGTAGGATCTTCAACTTTTCACAGACACAATACATGGGATTACCTATGATTACTCTCCTCCAAACACTCTGAACAATGTTCATAAAATTGGGATGATCTGCCAGAAAATTAAAGAATTTAAAAGGTCTAGATTTAGGAGGGGTGATGGGTGCCAATGCCACAACTGCTGGGGAGTGGTCAGAAGCTCCAGGGTTTAGGAAATGAGCACTAGACCAACATAGAGTTTTGATCCAATTCTCATTTACTAGGACCCTGTCCAATTTGGTGCTAATGTGGGATACACCAACTTGTTTATTAGACCAAGTAAATTGATTCCCAGAGTATTTAAGGTCAACCAGCTCCACAGATTGGAGGCAAACATTAATATCATCCATCCAAGGAAGCCAGTGTTTATCACCTCCCACTTTCTCAGATGGTGACCTGATGGCATTGAAGTCACCAAGGACTACCCAAGGGGATGCAAGAGCAACTGTTTGCAGGTCACGCCAAAGTGTCTGCCTTTCAAGATGGCAATTATCCCCATATACAAAGGTGGCTGCAAAGGAATAATTGCCATCACATGATTGCACATTGCAATGTATGAATTGGTTTGATTGGGAAACAGGTTGGACATTAAAGAAAGAGGGGTTCCAGCATACCAAAATTCTGCCCAAGGGGGAGTGGACATAGTTACTAATATAACTCCAATGAGGTAAGATAAGACTAACAATTCCAGTGACTTTTGGTTCTTTAATTTTGTGTTCAATTATCCCCACAAGGGACAAATTATTGTTATGAACCCATTTCTTAACCTCTTGTTGCTTCAGTGGGTCATTGAGACCTCTAACATTCCAAATTCCAAAATGCAATGGTTTGCTAAACATTAATACAAAAGGGTAAAGATAACCACAATGAGCTTCAACTAATGAGATTAAGAGTGATGCACAAGATGAGCTTTATTTAGATAATTGTGGACAAAAAAGAGGAGGGAAAGTTATTTCCTTTTCTTATGTGAGGAGCCTTTGGATTGACTCCTATTTTTGCCATTGTGACCAGCCTTCTTGGAACCTCCCAGCAGCAATTTGATATCAGGTGGCTTCCCCTGTTTCTCATCACCAACTGATTGCTGAATTTCAGAGCTAATACTAGTACCAGACCTTGCTGCCATTGCTTCCTTGTTTGCTTCCTCATTGGACTGTCTATGTTCTGTGTTCTCTGTCAGCTTACTATCATTACTGGAATAAGGGTTGGTGGTCTTTTGAGAGTTAGAATTTACATAAACTACTGAACTTACCACCTCCCCTAGTACATTCAGAAGTTGTACATCACAGTCATCAGAGTCTTCAGTATTCTCCCCTAGATTGGATGGATCTAGAGGTAAGGCTACTGACAGGTCAGGAGGTAGAGGGCTTTGAGGGGAGTGAGCATTCTCGACTAGGGAGGGTTGTTCAACTGCTTTCTGTTTCCCACGATTCACAACCTGCCATTCCAATTGACTGGGAGGGGGGGGGGGGGGTACAATAGGTTGCTTGCTACATTTGGATGTAGCATGACCAAAAACATGGCATAGTGAGCACATAGGAGGGAGAACTTGATATTCTATGGGCACCACAACTGTCTCCCCCTGAACTGTTACTGCTACTTCATCAGGTAGCTCATGGTATGCACTTATTTCAATACAAACTCTTGCTTTGGTGGATTTTGTATGCAATAACCCTGGTTGCTTGGAGGATCTTGCAGTTGCTTGATCCACATGGATGGGTCTACCTACTGTGCTTGCCACCCTACTAAGACATTCTTGGTTCCACAGTTCAAGAGGCAGGTCATGAAATTTTACCCATGCAGGGATTTTGGTAGGTTGGTCCTTGAGAGGTTTCATCATAGGGTGCCAATCTCTAAGAACCAAGTACTTTTGAGAGAAGAAGTAGGGGCCTCCCTCCAAAACTTGTAGCTTGGCTTGTTCATCTTTAAATTCAAATAAGTAGAACCCAGATACATCTGATTTGACAGCCACGAAAAGTTCCTTCCATTGATACCTAGCAGTTGAAACAAGAAGGGGGTAGGCCATATTCCCATCAAGGAAATGACCTACCAGATACCTATTCCACATCCCCACGTCAGTTAATTCCACATCAATTTCAACTAGGGCCTCTTTCCCTTTCTGAAGATCAGGGAAATATTCTAGCTTCATATCCAAAGACGGGCTTTGGGATTGAAGGAGGGATGCCCAGTTTTTGGGTTTATGCTTATTTTGTCCAGATTTGGGTTTGGGATTGGTATTGGTTTTAGAGTTAAAGTGAGAAGGGTTTTGGTCAGATTTAGGAGCCTCAGCTCCTGGATTTAAAGGGAAATGAGAAGGGGGTCGTCTTGGCAGTGTCTTCTAACGGGAACCCCATGTTTGGGTCTCCCTGTACATATGGGATTCCAAGAGCATTAATTAAAATCGTAGGGTTAGGGTTATAGTATGGTACCTCTGATGGAGTACGCTGAAACTGGTAAGTGTTACCATGGAGATGAGTCACTTCTGAAGGAGTACGCTGCTGGTTCGCTTTGTTATGGATAAGTGCTGTTCCTGAGCTTGATGTTGATGGTGGAGCCGAACTCTTCAACTCGACTTCAGAGCTATGTGAGTTGAGCGGCCCAGGAGGAACACGATTCTTGTTCTCCTGACCTCTATTGTTCTGCGACTCCGCTTCCCGGATTAACTCTTGTTCGAACACCTGTTGGAGCTTCCTTGAGGGGCTTGAACATTTGGCCGATTTAGGGCTGAACTCCCCAAATACGGCTGAACAAGAAGGAGGAACAGTACCTCCTAGGGTGGGCCTTAGGTTGAGATCGCCAGTTCCCAGGTTCACCTGAACTGAACGGACCTGCTGAGATTCCCCAAATTCGGCTCTCTCTTCCGCTTCAAGTTTCAGACTTTCTTCGAAGAGTGCCTGTTGGAGTTTCCGAGATGGGCTCAAATTTTTGGTTGGAGATGATGACTGGAACATAGATCCATTCTTGTAATCACCTGAGTTGCTCATTCGTGGAGTTCCGAACTCAAAAGAATTGGAGTTGTTGGGTTTGTCAATCTGAGATATGGGGATATGAAGAGGGCTTTCTGAACCTACGAGATTCTTTTGCTTCCTTCGTAGTTCATTTGAATCCAGGGCTTTGATACCCAGTCCTTCTACGAATGAGATTGTACTGTCGGCCATGGATTTCACTGTTTCTCCACGGCCATGTCAGAAATCGCCTAATCGCCTTACATGTCAGAACGGCTCTTTTTCAAGATCATCTGAATTAGTTGATCTTAGATCACTAAACAATGTTCCATTGCACTTTTAATTGACCAGCATTTAAACCACTAGGTAAATTAGTAATGGACAAAAGTCTATTCCTGATATCATTGGAGATTTTATAAGCAACTTCAGTGGGGGGGCAACAAGAGTTCTGGAACTTTCTATAGTTCCTTTCAAGCCAATGGGTAGCTTTCTCACTGATTGAAATGGGTAGCTTCGTAGTCTGTTTCTGATTAGAATAGTGGTTTGCACTGATCGAAAAGAGCAGCCTGGACCACTTGAGGTTTGAGTGGCTACTTTTGGTGGTCCCTCTTTCTGTTCCGCTTGTAGTCGTTAGCGAGCCTAGGGGATTTGGGCGAGGATGTAGTAGTCTGGTTGGAAAGGGCGTGGTGTGCAGGGTGCTTAGCAGGGTAGCCTTGTCGGATGCCGACATCTCCAGTACGAGCCTCTCTTGTTCCGGGTCCCTCTGTAGTAGTTGACTTCTGTTGAGTGGGTGCTATGCTAGCTTCGGGGTGATTGACATCTAGGTTCTTGGTCTTCTAATCCCAGCCTTGGAGGAGGAGGATCTCTCCTCAGCGCTGGTTATCAGGCGGTCATCGTTGACCATGACTATCTACTTTATTTACTTTATTTCCTAGCCTGGCGGGTTGTGCCAGGTAGTAGTTCAATTTCCTATTTCTCGTATTTCAGTACACATAGCATTTTGTTATGTATTTACTTTATCTTACTCTCCATGCGGGTTGTACATGGTTTACCGCACTTTTGTCACTCTTATTTGTTTTCCTTTTCTTTTCCTCCTGGGGTATGCCCCTTGTAGGCTGTACATTCACTTAACCTATTTTAATTTCAAGCTAAGTTACCCAAAAAAAAAAAAATGATGGACATACACTGTGAATGCGAGTTTTGCTATGGTGATGGCCAGAGACTTACCTCTCAGGTTAGAGAGGCACTCCACCCAAGGCTGCCAATCCTGATGTCCACTCATGAAGGGTGTCTTAGAGGATAGGATATTCCTGATTTGGGAAGCCATGGGGCATTCAAAGAAGAGATGGCCAGGGTGCTTAGCAGGGTAGCCTTGTCGGATGCCGACATCTCCAGTTCGAACCTCTCTCGGTCCGAGTCCCTTTGTAGTAGTTGACTTCTTTTGAGTGGGTATTATGCTAGCTTCAGGGTGATGGGCTTCTCTGTTCTTGGTCTTCTTATCCCAGCCGTGGAGGAGGAGGATCTCTCCTCAGCGCTGGTTATCATGTGGTCACCGTTTACCATGACAATCTACCGTATTTACTTTATTTCCTAGCCTGGCGGGTTGTGCCAGGAAGTAGTTCAATTTCACATTTCAAGTATTACAGTACGCATAGCATTTTGTTATGTATTTACTCTATCTCACTCTCCATGCGGGTTGTGCATGGTTTACCGCACTTTTTTCATTCTTATTTGTTTTCCTTTTCTTTTCCTCCTGGGGTATGCCCCTTGTAGGCTGTACATTCGCTTAACCTTTTTTAATTTCAAGCTAAGTTACCCAAAAAAAGAGATGGCCATGGTTCTCTACAGCTGTGCAAAATGTGCAGTGGGATGAGGACTTGATACCAAACTGAACAAGCCTATCCTCAGTGTTTAACCTATTCCATAGGGCCATCCAAGTAATAAGGCTGCATCTTGGAATATGACCAGGGAACCAAACAACTTTATGCCATGCAGCTATGGGAAAGTGAGTTCTAAGTTTGTCCCAAAGGGATGAGATAGTGAATTTCCCTGAAGTATTGAGAGCCCACGTGCATGAATCCTGTACAGTGGAATTGAAAGCAACCTTATGCAAACCAGCTCTAATCTCATTGAGCTCAAGAGTTTGAGTGACAGGGAAAGACCAACGGTTGTGGTGAGTTATATCATGAACAGAGGCATCCTTGGTGAGCCCAGAGTCATATACAACTCTCTGGCCAAACCTAAGGAGCAAGGGGCCTAAGGGATGCCAATTGTCATACCATAAAGAGGTAGACATTCCATCACCCAGCTTGTATGTATTAATAGGTTGGGCAAGAGGTCTTAAAGATAGAATTTTCCTCCATACCCAAGATGGATCACTAGGGGCCTTGACACTCCAAAAGTTTCTACCTCTGAGTAAATAGGATTTAACCCATTGACACCACATGGACTGTTCTCCACCAGAAACAAGGAACCAAATGTGCTTAGCAACAGCAGCTTTGTTCCAAATTTCCAATGATTTAAAACCAAGACCCCCTTCCTTAACAGGGGAGCAAAGATGCTCCCAAGAGATTTTGGCTCCAGCCGTTTTGAGGTCAGGTCCGGTCCAAAAGAAGGCTCTCAAAATGGCTTCCACCTCCTTAATGACTTTCTTAGGGAGGATGAAGAGAGAGGACCAGTATGTCTGCATAGAGAACAAAATGGACTTGATTAACTGAATTCTCCCAGCATAGGAGAGGTATCTATGGGTCCATGTTTTTGTTTTTGCAGTGATTTTATCCACCATGATCTTACAATCAGAGTGCTTAAGTTTAGTGGACAAAAGAGGCACACCTAGATACCTAACAGGCAAAGATCCCTCCTGAAAACCAAGAATCTGCATAATTGATGCTTTGGAGGATGAGTTGACACCTGAGAAGAAGATATTACTCTTGCTTGGACTAGGGGAGAGCCCAGATAATGACTCAAACTCTTCTAAAGAGGATTGGACATGTGATACAGAGCTCACCTCTCCCTTGCAAAAAATCATGAGATCATCTGCAAAACACAGATTCACCAGTTTTGTGGACCCACATTTCCAGTGGAAATTGAAATCAGGCAATAGGGTTTTCTCCTTTAGAATACAAGTAAGGACCTCCATAACTATAACAAATAAGTATGAGGAAAGTGGGTCACCCTGCCTCAAACCCTTTTGCCCAGGAATGTACCCAATGGCTTCCCCATTGAAGCTAAGGGAATAGTTGGCAGTGGTTACACAGGCCTTTAACCACCAAGTCATCTGTGGGTGAAAATTCATATAAGTAAGGACATCCCAGAGGAAATCCAACCTAACATTATCATAGGCCTTCATTATGTCTACTTTCATAGCACACCTGGGAGATGTGGATTGCTTGTGATATCCCCTCATCAATTCCTGTGTGAGGAAGATGTTATTTGCAATCCTCCTACCCTGCACAAAGCCAGATTGTGCAGGATCAATCAGGTGAAGAAGAGTAGGCTTAATTCTATTAGCCAGGATCTTGGCAGTACACTTGTAGATAAGATTGCAACATGATATTGGCCTATAGTCCCCCACTTTTGAAGGATTAGGAACTTTAGGCACAAGAGCAACCAATGTTGCATTGGCTTTCTTTAGCAGTTGGCCAGACCTAAAAAATGATTTGATAGCAGAGGTGACCTCATGGCCAATCACAGGCCATGCCTTATGAAAGAATGAAGCACTATACCCATCAGGCCCAGGGGCTTTTTGTGGATTAAGAGACCAAAATGTGTCCTTAATTTCTTTGTCAGATACATCCATAACCATATCAATTCTCTGAGAGTCAGATAGTTTTCGAGTGATGAGCTGTTGGACTCTAGATGCACCAGCATAGCTGCTTTGATGGGGTTCCAGTAGCTTAGAGTAGTAATTGATAAAAGAAGATTTTACCAATTCAATATCCTGTGTGACAGAGCCATCATCCAAAACCAAGCTAGTAATCCTATTTCTATTTCTAGAGTTACTAATTGATTTGAAAAAGAATGAGGTACATTGGTCTCCCAACTTTAACCATTGAACTCTAGATTTTTGTTTTGCAAAGCTCTCCTCAGCTCTTGCAAGAGTAAGGTATTGTTTACACAATACTTTTTCAGTAGCTTGATTAGCCACATCACTAGGGTTTGCTCCCAGAGCTCTCAGAATATCATCTAAGTGTTGCTTGGAAGAAGCAACTCTAGATGATAGGTCACTAAACTCATTGGTGTTTAACTGTTTTAGATCCTTTTGCAGAATCTTCAACTTTTCACAGACACAAAACATGGGGTTACCAATGATAACTCTCCTCCACACTTTTTTTTTTTTTGGGTAAATTAGCTTGAAATTAAAAAAGGTTAAGCGAATGTACAGCCTACAAGGGGCATACCCCAGGAGGAAAAGAAAGGAAAAAAAAAAAACAAGAATGATAAAAGTACGGTAACCATGCACAACCCGCATGGAGGGTAAAATAAGGTGACATATGTGATACAAATGGATCTAAATAGAACCATGAAATGTATTGAAATACTCCTAGCACAACCCGCCAGGCTAGGAAATATGGTAAATGAAGTAGATAGTCATGGTCAACGAGGACCACATGATAACCAGCGCTGAGGAGAGATCCTCCTCCTCCTAGGCTGGGCTAAGAAAACCAAGACCCGAGACTTCCATCACCCCAAAGCAAGCATAATATCCACTCAACAGAAGTCAACTACTACAGAGGAACTCGGCCTGAGAGAGGCTCGACCAGGGATGACGGCATCCGACAAGGCTACCCTGCTAAGTACCCTGCACACCACGCCCATTCCACCCAGACTACTACAACCTCGCCCTAATCCCCTAGGCTCGCTAACGACTCAAAGCGGAACAGAAAGAGAGGCCACCAAAAGTAGCCACTCGAACCTCAAGTGGACCAAGCTGCTCTTTTCGATCAGTGCAAACCACTAAATCTAATCAGAAACAGAGTGCAAAGCTACCCCTTTCGATCAGTGAGGATCCACCAATCTAGTCAATGACAGCTCCGGCAACTACCTTGCTCAATCAAACTCCATCCATAATCTAATCATCGGCACCCACAGCTGCTGCTACTGCGGACAACCCCTTAACTAGGATAGAGTCTAATCTAATCAATAATAGCCACGACCACAAGAATACTACACTCGACCTCAGACCGGTTGGAATACTACACTCGACCTCATCCAAGAATACTACACTCGAGGCCCTTGTACTGTTCCGCTTTTAGGTTAGAGTGAGCCTTGTGTACTAGGTCGAGAGAGTATTAGACCGGTTGGAATGGGCATGGTGTACAAGGTACTTGGGGAGGTAGCCTTATCGGATGTCACATCTCCGGATCGAGCCTCTTCTCGGAGCCCGGTCCTCTGCAATATCTGTTCCTTAGAAGTGGGTGCTATGCTTGTTAATTCTGTGCTAGGTTGGAGTATTGGAATCTTGGTCTGTTTAATCCTTCTCTGGAGACTAGTGGCTTTGGGTTTTGGATGAGGGCGGGTTGTTTTTGGCGATCTTTGAACTTTGGATGAGAGTGTTTTAGACTGGATGGAATGGGCATGGTGTGCAGGGTTGGGCCCTCTGTCGGATGCCGTCATCTCCGGTTCGAGCCTCTTGGTGCCTAGTTCATCTGTTGTTGCTGTTCAACCCCCCGATGCCGAGGTGCTTTGTAGCTGCTATTATTCAGTAAAGGTTATCATTTGGTCATTTCTGATCGAGACTATTTATTTTATATCCTAACCTGGCGGGTTGTGTCAGGCAGTAGTTCGCTTTCATGTTATTTATACTCGTATCACTACATATCATACCCCGTTGTACTATCCTTCCGCTTAGATGGATAGTGCAACCGGGGTATGATCTCAACAAATATGGCAATTCTATTATCTTATTTACTTTACCACACTCTCCATGCATGCGGGTTGTGCATAGGTTATAACACTTTTTTCAATCTTGTTTTTTTTTTCCTTTTCTTTTCCTCCTGGGGTATGCCCCTTGTAGGCTGTATATTCGGTTAACCTTTTTTAATTTCAAGCTAATTTACCCAAAAAAAAAAGTAGGGGCCAGAGACACAAATGCTGGAGAGTGATCAGAGGCTCCAGGATTGAAGAAATGGGCATTGGACCAGCAGAGAGTTTTAATCCAACTCTCATTGACTAGGACTCTGTCCAATTTGGAGCTAACATGGGAATCCCCAACTTGCTTGTTGGACCAAGTGAATTGGCAGCCAGAGTACCTAAGGTCGACCAGTTCTACAGATTGAAGACATACATTAAGGTCATCCATCCAAGGGAGCCGGTGCTTAACACCTCCCACTTTCTCAGATGGAGACCTAATAGCATTAAGGTCACCAAGGACTACCCAAAGGGACTTGAACATCAGCAAAAGTAGCTCAAGGCTGGGAGCTTCTCTCTCTAACCTAGAGAGAGAAAGCTCCCTCCGGTACAGCAACAGTAGCAGCAGGCAAACAAGAGGGAGCAAGGGAGCATCTCTCTCTAGAGACTGCTCTCCTCCACCGCCCCTCACCCTTATCCGGTCAGCTCCGATGGAACCCAGCTGACCGACGGCTGGACCCACCTTTCTAGTTTGTCGGAGATGATAGCCCAGGTCGTGGGTAGATCTGGTTCAAAAATTAGGGGCGATTCTTCATCCAAGGTGAATCGGCCATCCACAAGTACACAACCGCCGGTCTCTCGATTCCGGTGGAAGCAGCAGTAGGCACAGTCGCCGGTCTCTCGATTCCGGTCACGGATCAACATCAGCTCCGGCCAACTCTGGCCGGCCACCCACCTCTGGGTCATGGGTTTCGTCCACCGATTTGGGTTTCACAGAACCACCGCAGCTCCCACCGGAGTTTCTCATCTGGGTTTCCCAGAAACCCAATACAGAGTCGACCCGGAGCTCCTAGCTCGTGAGTCGACCCGGAGCTCCTAGCTAGCGGTGCACAGCGCCGGACCTCTCAACGGCAAGCCACGACTGGCAAGCCTCTCAAGCGGGTCAGATTTGGTTCACTGGAGGTACGGCAATGGGAGGTCTTTCCTCGGCATTACGGGTTAGGATTCACCGGTGCACGGTGGTGGGGCCTCTCCAGTCGTCGGTCAGTTGGGAGCTGCGGTGGTTCTGAGTTGGAGCCACGGTGGCTCGTCGGCCGTCTTCAGCTAGGCCAGGCCTGGGCCAAGCAGCAGGCAGCAGCTGGCAAGGCCAGCCCGGGCCAGCCAGGCCAGGCCAGGGGTCAATCACAGCCTGCCTTCAGCCTGAAAATCTCGTATCCATTGCGCATATCGTTATTCAATTTGCGCTTTGCACTTATTTGTTTATTGTCAATCTGTTGCTGGACGAACGGGCCAGTCTTATGGTGTTTTTAACCCCCAATAGGCGGTCATCTGTTGGACTGAAATCGGGGGTCGGGCTTGTTGTCGAGCCTTTTATATCCCTAGAACCAGCGTTTTTTGCTCTGAGGTCTAGTGTAGTATTCTTGTGGTTGTGGCTATTATTGATTAGATTAGACTCTATCCTAGTTAGGGGTAGCCCGCAGTAGCAGCAGCTGTAGGAGCCGATGATTAGATTATGGATGGAGTTTGATTGAGCAAGGTAGTTGCCGGAGCTGTCATTGACTAGATTGGTGGATCCTCACTGATCGAAAGGGGTTGCTTTGCAGTCTGTTTCTGATTAGATTTGGTGGTTTCCACTGATCGAAAAGAGCAGATTGGTCCACTTGAGGTTCGAGTGGCTACTTTTGGTGGCCTCTCTTTCTGTTCCGCTTTGAGTCGTTAGCGAGCCTAGGGGATTTGAGCGAGGATGTAGTAGTCAGGGTGGAATGGGCGTGGTGTGCAGGGTACTTAGCAGGGTAGCCTTGTCGGATGCCGTCATCCCCTGGTCGAGCCTCTCTCAGCCGGAGTTCCTCTGTAGTAGTTGACTTCTGTTGAGCGGGTATTATGCTTGTTTTGGAGTGATGGATGTCCCGGGTCTTGGTTTTCTTAGCCTAGCCTAGGAGGAGGAGGATCTCTCCTCAGCGCTGGTTTTCATGTGGTCCACGTTGACCATGACTATCTACTTCATTTACTTTATTTCCTAGCCCGACGGGTTGTGCCAGGAATAGTTCAATTTCATATCAGTACATTTCATGGTTATGTCACTTTATTTTACTCTCCATGCGGGTTGTGCATGGTTACCGTACTTTTATCATTCTTGTTTTTTTCCTTTCTTTTCCTCCTGGGGTATGCCCCTTGTAGGCTGTACATTCGATTAACCTTTTTTTAATTTCAAGCTAAATTACCCCAAAACATGCCAACAATATTTTAACTCTGCCATAAACATTTCTCAGTAGTCAACTAATGGATGAAATGCATTTCAACACAATCTTAACTAGTAAACTATTATTACCCCTACTAACGAAAGGTCAACGTAACCAACACGAAGTCATTCAATCATAGGGAATCAAAGAACAGGTTTAGGATAGGTTAGTTGATGTCCAAGAGGTGCTAGAAGTGCTCGAAATTTGACAAAATCAAGGCAGGAACAGGGAAAGGAAAAACTGTCCAAAAGGCAGGGATATCGATACAGCCAAAATGCTGTATCGATACAGATGGCAAATCCGAAATTCCAAAAGTCTCTGTTTTCTTATTGTATCATACGGCTAAAACCCCGTATCGATACAGAGTGGTTTCGACAGGTTTTCTGCAGATTTCAGGGGCTTCGACCACAACAGCAACAGCAACAACTAAGAGCACGAATTTCACACCAAATCAAGCTATTCACACATAAAGATAGCAAGGAAATTCCTACCTCAAGGTCGTATGAACTTTCCCCGAGCCAAACGAGCCCTAGATCTTGAAATACTCCGAAATCGAGCCGGATAAACTCCCACCGAGCTAGACCCACGAAATTAAAGCTTAGAGGAGCAAGGATTGAAGGTTTTTGAGGTGAGTTTTGTGGAGTTTTGAGGGAGAGAGGAGGAGAGAGAGAGAACCGACGGGAGGGAGGAGAGAGTTTTGGGTTTCTCTCTTCTTCTTTTTTCTTTCACTGCACACACACACACCACACACGTATAAAACCCACACACACACACATGATAATTGCACTCACCCCCTTTGCACACTCCCCCACTGCACAAATGCCCAATTTTCATACTATTTACACCAAGACCTCATTGTACACTTACGTAACGTGATGTCATAATTACACGGGTCGTTACATTCTTCCCCACTTAGAAAATTTCGTCCTTGAAATTCGTCGTGTCATATGTGTCCATGTCAATAACAAACATATCCAACAATGAATGCCAAACTCATACTATTTCATTTGTGCTCGAGAAACTATGCCATGCTCAATGTGTAGATTACATGTGCCACTACAATAACCATGCTCTCGTAACCCAATTAAGTCTAGCCATACCCATGCTATTCTTCCAACTCATGTAAAAATTTCCTCAATGCCATGCCATGCCTATGCAAGTCACCCAACCATTTTATAACCACGCCCTACATGCGATACTATACTCATAACAATTCAACTAGCCTCACTCCCCAAATCTAAAGGCTTACTCCAAGTCTTAAAGGAAACCATTCCTAGCTACCTTTCCACCTCCCTTTTATGAGTCAGTAATTCAACGGTGTAACCCTTTAAATGTTCTACTCTGTCGCTACCCCATGTTTGCCTTCTATTATATTAACCAACACTCCAACTCGATCTTACAACCAGAATCGACTTACATTTCCCTTGTCAAACGCCATAAGCCAATCTCTCACAGTGAGAACCACCTACCGAATGTTATCGTCATCTCTTTCTACCAATTTCAATAGTTGCTTGTTCATACATATATTTACCCAACCACCACTTCTCTAACAGGATAAAGACCATTCAAGCTCTCCTACTAACAATAAAACGACTTTCCCAAAGATTTTGACACCTTAAGCAAACCATTTGATACCAATTACTTTGATACTCGTGTCCTATGATCTCAAGTTCTTCCCCGTTGTTCTATGTCACCATTTATCATTTACCCCACTTTCGATCATTCAAACGCCAAAACTTTTCTTTCCTAGGCCACGGCCTCAACATTCCCTTTCTATGCCTTTAATACTCATTTTCCTATGTACCACATCCATATAATTTCTCTTTATCACCTTTTACTTTTAGCTAGGGAATAAACCAAATCTCCTTGAAACATCATAATCTCTCCACCAAGCGACATACCGTATCGATTCCTTAGGACCTTTTCACTAAGCACAAGACTAAAGGACAATACGCACACTCCATCACTACTTCCGTCATTTCAATGGACATTCCCAACCAGTGTCACCAAAAGTTATCATACTATATTGACTCCTATTTGAACTCCTCAAAACAGAATCTACTCCCCAAGTTAACCCAACAAATCCTCCTTTTTCAATAATGAATTCGTGCTACGATAGCCACCTGAATTTAAACCAATTGAGTTCTCAAACCTCTAATTATAATTGTGACCTCATATAAGCCTTTCTAGATTACTCGTTTAACAATCCACTTCAATTCACAAATTCAAAAGAAACGACTCATTCCTCCTAGATTCAATCCACATAATGTGACATTAGAATTCTCATATGTTTTCATGTAAATTTTACAATATGTCTAGCCATCAAACTTTGCCTTCCAAAACAAGATAATCAGTCTCTTACCTAAGTTTGGTCAAATATTGCTGAGAATAAAACCAATATCTCAAGACTATACATGCCACCCAATGATCTACAACATTATGGCCCTTTTCCACTTAGCAAGAGAACGAGTAAACCTTAATATTCGCGCATCTATAATACCTATAACCACTTATAATTGCTCACTATATAACCCGACAATCTTTCCTCAACGTGATTCTAACTCTATCCTCACTTCGTATCGAATAAAAAAAAATATCGAATCTTAACCTAACGAGACTTACGATCCTCCTTCAATCCTTAACCAAAGCCTAAACATCCAATTCCTAACAACAAGATTCACTTCCTCTTTTCTAACCCCATGGCAATTTAATTTCCCGAACATACGTATGAGTGCTCCTTCACGAGTCCCAACTACTCACTCACAATACCAACCTTCGGTGTATCCATAAGACTTAGGTCAAGCAACATCTGGTTCCGCCAAAGAGTTACCACTCGACCCAATGAAACAAGACTTACTCCAATCATTAGCTAAGTTTTGAATTTTCATAGTCACAGAGAGGTTACAAATTAATTCTAGTCCAAATCACGTAGGCTAAGCTATTCCAACATCCACGATTTATTCATCACTAACTGTGTTGCCTATAAACCCAAATTTTTATCACCTAACTCCTCCATCCTTACTATGCTTATACTCTTCATTGGTTCTACGGTTCAACTAATTCCTGTCCATCGACTCATTAAGCCAAAACAAACACTAGTAACCAAGTCTTTATATCTTCCTAGAGTAGTCAATACCCCACAGTGGCGGTAAGCCCAGTTTCCAGACATAGTGTCATCAAACCCGATTACTCTAATCATAGCTTAAAACAAGTGATAAATGACTAGTTAAAGGCTGAACAAAACACTTCTCCGCTGAACCCTCCAGAAAGCATTCCAAGAATCCAGGTACACTTATCCACAACTTTTACTAGTTAACTAAGTTCTATCACTAACCTTAGCGTTATGACCGGATCAACTAGCTCCTAGTCTTACTCCTAAAGTAACACGTAAAGCACCTTACAAACCCACATTTCATAAATTCACCTTGCTCCCTGATGGTAACTCCAAGCAATAATTCAAATCTAACGTCGTACCATCTCATCTTAGAAATTCCCTGGCAACCTCACAATTTGTCTCCTCAAACCTACCTTCATAACTAGAGTTTCACTATATAACCACAAACATTTCAGAAAGTCCAAAACTTCAAATGATCCTTTTTTTTTTGTACTTCACAACCATTCCCTCCGGACAATAACTACTCCTAATTCTTACCCTCACAAGTTATTCCACAAGATAAGTTTTCTTCCCCAACATCCGAGGATTCTACAATAGTATTATACCCGTGTCAGAAGCGTTCCAACCTCTTATGCGCACTCCTTAATCATACTTTCTTATAACCCGATAAATCGTAACAATGTTCTCCGTGTACTCTAACCTTCTTAATTTCTCCTATACATCACTTCGGTTCACCCTAAGCCACCCCATTTACTAACGCACCCACAAGTGTTCTAAATACCTTCATTCTCACCGGACACACCTCTTTGCCATCAAACATCCCCTTTGCCAACAATAGATCGTAACTAACCACTTATGTGCCTATGGGACACTTTTACCCTCTTCAACAATTATATCTCCTGCCGAACAACATACCCAAAAAAAAGAAATGAACCTCTTGTCTCTCTCTCTTATCTAGATTACTAGTATAGCTCAATTCCTTTTTCTTTTGACACCACCATCCATCAATTTAGCTCGACACAAGAACTATTTCCCATATTACAGCACCAGTATCTATATATATATATATTCCTCGTCTATCTTTCATTGCTCTCCATGCATATAGCACCAAAGGTGAAAAATCATAAGGTTCTCTATATCTGACCGATATGTCAAAAACATTGTCCTTTTTTTTTTTTGGGTAAAGCCCTAGGACGGTTAGCTTGAAAATAAAAGAGGTTAACCGAATGTACAGCCTACAAGGGGCATACCCCAGGTAAGACAAAGAGAAAAATATAAAGAGCGCCAAGTGGCTACATGGTTGCCCGTGTTCTTGCCCCCACCGAACAAACTATCCCAAGGAATAGAAAGTTCAACGGGGAACCTGGGCACGGGCGTGACAATAGCAGTAAACAATAAGAGGCCCTCGAAGTCCTCGCAGACATACAACGGAAACTACAATTAGAGGCCCCCGATTTCAGTCCAACAGATGACCGCCTATCGGGGGTCGCCAATAAACACATAAACACTTAAACAGGTTGACTGCTTGGTGCTTGGTGCTTGCTGCCCGGGCTGGAGGCAGGCTCTGCCCGGGCTGGTGCGTGACTGGCCTGGCTGGCCTCTTGGCTGGCCTGCCAGGATGTTGGTTGGCCCAGTTGACCGGGCTGTTGACTGGCCGACGACCTTAGAGCGGCCCAGATCTGGCCAGACCAGAGACCAGGCTGCTGCTGCTGCTGGCGGGGGTGACTAGGACCAACCGACGACCGGCGGCCATGGGTGGCTGGCTTACGGCCCGATGAAAGGGCCGTGCCCGTGCCGTTGAGCCCAAAACGGCCGGCGGCTGGACTGGCGGCCGGATGCCTTGTTCCTCACCGTCGACCGGTGGATCTGAGTTTGGACCAATCGATGACCGGCAAAACGGTGACTGGCGACTGAACCCATGAAGGCCGGACCAGAGCTACGGCTGTAGAGCCACAGCGACTGGCGACTGAACCCATGAAGGCGGACCTGATCGAGGCCGGCTTGAGTGAGGTCAACCGAACCAGATCTGGCCGGAGCGGCGGCCCGAGGGCTGCCGGCTGTGGAAGGGCGTTCGTACGGCTCGAGGCTGCCGGCTGTGGAGGGCGGTGGAGGAGAGACTCTCTAAGAAGAGAGGATCCCTTGCCCTTGTGACTACCTTGAAGTTGCTGCTGTGGCTGGCCGGAGGTGGCAGCCGGCTGGATTGTGTTAGATGGCCGGACCCGAGGGTAGCCGGATATGGAACGGGCGGTGGAGGAGAGCCCCTGTCGAGAGAGGGGCTCCCTTGCCCTTGACTATGCTACTGTTGCTGGCCGGAGATGGGATGCCCGGCAGCCGGCAGGAGCTGGAGCCGAAGGAGGCCAGGCCGGCTTGGCCGGAGGGAGCATTCTCTCTCTATCCTAGAGAGAGAAGCTCCCAGGCTTTCTGCTTATTCCTTTTTCCCTCTTACATTGTCCTTTTATCGTGGGAATATGGCAAAATGGCTATCTTTTAACATCCAGTAGAAAAGTAGAAAAGAAGTTTTGTAATAAAAGAATTTTGTGTTGCAATGGTAGCCGTAGTGAGAACCAAACAAGGCATTTCATTTGAAGTCGCGTCGGCCGCACGCACTTCAAATCAAACCGCCAAGCTTAATAACCCAATAATGCCGCAAAGCACAAAAATAGTTTAGACGCTTTACATAGCCATAGATTACTAAAATGGACCATTCAGGCTCCTCAAACATCAAATATAAGTTATAAATGCTAGCCTATAAAATGATAGAACTCTAATGCATTGACTCACACCCTTCTCTAAGGACCCTTCTAACAAATATCAACTTCACCTCAACCAGACAATACCCAGTCATCTGGGACCCCAAACTTCAACAATTTCCAAGCAACACTCCAACCACCTCCAAACGTCAACATCCTACCTCGATTTGCAATGATTTCAAAGAAACACACTGGGTCCAATCAAATTTCACCATGCTATAACATCACATATAGAACACAACAAACATAAGTTTACAATGCAATTCTACTCAAATTCATCCTATGTCGACACAAGCATCATGCCACGTAGGTGGATGGATGTCACATGCACACAAGCACCCACACGTCATGCCCCTTCCTTTTGAAACATTTGATGCAATGGTTTTAAAACCCGAGGGAACCTCCCCACGATTCCTAGGTATTCTAACCTAGAGCTCTGATACCAATTTCTCACGACCTAGATTTTCAACATAATTAAATAAAGCTTTCTCAACAAAAGACCTTCGCATATTGCAATTAGTACCCCAAACAATTCCCACCTGTTAAGCTTTACAAAACAAGTCTCAATTTCAAAAGAATATACCATTTTGGCACTCCGGCCTCAAATAGATTACAAATGTTTGTATGGACAAACCATTAAGTTACAAACTCATCTTTATCAAAAGAAAGTTTATTACAAAAGATGACGATGTAACTAAATCAGAGTTAGCTTCCGAAAGTCCTTTTCACATCCATGCACGCATTTCATGCAAGTCACTGTCCAGCGTTTAAACCTGAAAAGAAGGATTTTGTTGAGCTACAATAGCCCAGTAGGAAAATCTTTACTAAATTTACGGGCAAACGAGATGATAAGTACAAATGGGAGATGACAAGAAGATACAGTCCAATCGATGGTTAACAATCAACATGAGAGTACGTCAGCGTTTAGTGGGATCACTCTAAAATATTTCACTAGCATGACGTGTCACCACGTCCAAGGGACACAACCATCTGACAATCCCGACATGACTCATCAACACAAACGTCCACGAACTGTATCTCCACCCCTTGCGTTACAGTACAATATCTCGAGAGTTACCGTATTACCACCCCTTGCGCTACGGTGAACCCCGACCACTAGGACCATCGTATTACCACCCCTTGCGTTACGAGATCCACTAGAGTCTCCGTATTTCCACCCCTTGCGTTACGAGACTCCCAATACCGACTTCCGACTCACAATAACTACATCCGCACTCACAATGCAAACCATGACTCTCTTACTATCACATTCATAAGTAAAACACCACAAGACATGCCAACAATATTTTAACTCTGCCACAAACATTTCTCAGTAGTCAACTAATGGATGAAATGCATTTCAACACAATCTTAACTAGTAAACTATTATTACCCCTACTAACGAAAGGTCAACGTAACCAACACGAAGTCATTCAATCATAGGGAATCAAAGAACAGGTTTAGGATAGGTTAGTTGATGTCCAAGAGGTGCTAGAAGTGCTCGAAATTTGACAAAATCAAGGCAGGAACAGGGAAAGGAAAAACTGTCCAAAAGGCAGGGGTATCGATACAGCCAAAATGCTGTATCGATACAGATGGCAAATCCGAAATTCCAAAAGTCTCTGTTTTCTTATTGTATCATACGGCTAAAACCCCGTATCGATACAGAGTGGTTTCGACAGGTTTTCTGCAGATTTCAGGGGCTTCGACCACAACACCAACAACAACAACTAAGAGCACGAATTTCACACCAAATCAAGCTATTCACACATAAAGATAGCAAGGAAATTCCTACCTCAAGATCGTATGAACTTTCCCCGAGCCAAACGAGCCCTAGATCTTGAAATACTCCGAAACCGAGCCGGATAAACTCCCACCGAGCTAGACCCACGAAATTAAAGCTTAGAGGAGCAAGGATTGAAGGTTTTTGAGGTGAGTTTTGTGGAGTTTTGAGGGAGAGAGGAGGAGAGAGAGAGAACCGACGGGAGGGAGGAGAGAGTTTTGGGTTTCTCTCTTCTTTTTTTTTCTTTCACTGCACACACACACACCACACACGTATAAAACCCACACACACACATGATAATTGCACTCACCCCCTTTGCACACTCCCCCACTGCACAAATGCCCAATTTTCATACTATTTACACCGAGACCTCATTGTACACTTACGTAACGTGATGTCATAATTACACGGGTCGTTACATTGACCATGACTATCTACTTCATTTACTTTATTTCCTAGCCTGGCGGGTTGTGCCAGGAATAGTTCAATTTCATTTCAGTACATTTCATGGTTCTTTTCAGACCCATTTTTTTTTTGGGGGTAATTTAGCATGAAATTAAAAAAGGTTAAGCGAATGTACAGCCTACAAGGGGCATACCCCAGGAGGAAAAGAAAAGGAAAACAAATAAGAATGAAAAAAGTGCGGTAAACCATGCACAACCCGCATGGAGAGTGAGATAGAGTAAATACATAACAAAATGCTATGCGTACTGTAATACGTGAAATGTGAAATTGAACTACTACCTGGCACAACCCGCCAGGCTAGGTAATAAAGTAAATACGGTAGATAGTCATGGTCAACGGTGACCACATGATAACCAGCGCTGAGGAGAGATCCTCCTCCTCCAAGGCTGGGATAAGAAGACCAAGAACCGAGAAGCCCATCACCCCGAAGCTAGCATAATACCCACTCAAAAGAAGTCAACTACTATAGAAGGACTCGGACCGAGAGAGGTTCGAACTGGAGATGTCGGCATCCGACAAGGCTACCCTACTAAGCACCCTGCACACCACGCCCATTCCATCCAGACTACTACAACCTCACCCAAACCCCCTAGGCTGGCTAACGACTATAAGCGGAACAGGAAGAGGGACCACCAAAAGTAGCCCCCAAACCACAAGTGGACCAAGCTGTTCATTTCGATCGGTGGAAACCACTAATCTAATCAGAAACAGACTACGAAGCTACCCCTTTCAATCAGTGAGAATCCACCAATCTAGTCAAAGACAGCTCCGGTAACTACCTTGCTCAATCAGACTCATCCATAATCTAATCATCGGCACCCATAGCTGCTGCTACTGCGAGAGTGCCCCTTAACTAGGAGAATCCAATCTAATCAATAATAGCCACGACCACAAGAATACTATGCAAATCCTCAGAGCTAAAAGCGCTGGCTCAATGGATATAGAGGGCTCAACAAAGAGCCCGGCCCCCAATTTTAGTCCAACAGATGACCGCCTATCGGGGGTTGCAAAACTAACAGTGAACTGGCCCATAAGTCCAGCAACAATTTGACCGTAATCACCGTAAAGTGACCCTATTGTCCAGTAACAATTGATCACAGATAAGCAATGCAAAGCTCATAAAGGATACAGTGACTGCCCATCGGGCAGGCTGCTGCCTGCTGCGTGGCTGAGCTGGCTAAGTTGCTGGGCTGCTGGGCTGGAAGCTCCTGGCCCGCAAGGGCTGCCCGAGCCACCGCCGGAAGTGCGAAGCTCGAGCCTGGCCCGAGTGTTGCCAGTTGTTGAATGGCCGGCGGAGAGAGGCGCCGCCGCTGCTGCTGTTAATGGCGGCAGCCACCGGAGCTGCCACCGCAGCCCCCATGTGGCCGACGGTTGTAGAGGCCCCGACGAACCTTGGTCGGAAGAAAATTGCCCGGGCCGGCTGATTGCCCGGACGGCTGGACTCCACGGCGGGGATGGAAGACACGGCTGCTGAGCCACGACGGATTACCAACGAGCAGCCAGGCTGTGTTCAGGCTGAGCCACCTTGACAGGCGGCGTGAAGGTGAGTCCCGCGGTGGGGTTCCAGCGGCCGGCTGGTGAACCGACGGCTGGTGAAGACCCTCGGTTGAGCTCGTCGGTTGAGGTTGAAGACCGGCTGGTGGTGGTTGAGCTCCTCCGATGAGCTCATCAGTGATGGTTGACGGCGTCGGTTTGATTTCAGATCTGCCCGGAGCAGATCCCAAATGGTACCCGCCGGTTCACGGCGGGGATAAGGTTGGAGACGAAGCCCACGGCTGTGGAGCTCCGGACCATAGTGAAGTTTGACTGGACCAGCTGAAGGCCGGCCAGGTGGTGTAACCGAACCAGATCTGTCCGGCGCGGAGGGCGGTGGAGGAGAGCGGTGGGTTGCTGGTTGTGGAGGGCGGTGGAGGAGAGCCTCTCTAAGGAGAGAGGATCCCTTGCCCGGATGGTGGCTGCTGCCCGGCGTGGCTGCAATCTTGTGGTGGCTGCCGGCTGGATTTGACCGGCCAAGGGAGGTTTCTCTCTCTAGGCTAGAGAGAGAAGCTCCCGGCCAAGGGCCCAGTGCGTTTAAAAATGCAGGATTATCAGTTTTCAGACCCATTTGTATCACATATGTCACTTTATTTTACTCTCCATGCGGGTTGTGCATGGTTACCATACTTTTATCATTCTTGTTTTTTTTTCCTTTCTTTTCCTCCTGGGGTATGCCCCTTGTAGGCTGTACATTCGATTAACCTTTTTTAATTTCAAGCTAAATTACCCCAAAAAAAAAAAAAGAAAAAAAAGGGGGAAGCAAGAGCCAGGGATTGCATGTCAGACCACAGTGCCTGTCTTTCAAAACAGCAATTAGCTTCATAAACAAAGGTAGCTGCAAAGGAGTATTTGCCTCCATTAGACTGCACATCACAGTGTATGAATTGGTCTGATTGAGAGAGAAGCTTAACAGTAAAAACAGATGGGTCCCAGCATACCAAAATTCTACCCATGGGGGAGTGAACAAAGTTGCTAATAAAACTCCAATGAGGCAGGATAAGACTAACAATCCTAGTAATGTATGACTGAAGGTGGGAGCTTCTCTCTCTAACCTAGAGAGAGAAAGCTCCCTCTGACCCAGCCAAATCAGCCGGCAGCCACCACAAGATTGCAGCCACGCCGGGCAGCAGCCACCATCCGGGCAAGGGATCCTCTCTCCTTAGAGAGGCCCTCCTCCACCGGCCTCCTCCACCGCCCTCCGCGCCGGACGGATCTGGCTCGGTTACACCACCTGGCCGGTCTTCAGCTGGTCCGGTCAAGCTTCACAACGGTCCGGAGCTCCACAGCCGTGGGCTTCGTCTCCAACCTCATCCCCGCCGTGAACCGGCGGGTACCATTTGGGATCTGCTCCGGGCAGATCTGAAATCAAACCGACGCCGTCATCCATCACTGACGAGCTCAACGGAGGAGCTCAACCACCACCAGACGGTCTTCAACCTCATCCGACGAGCTCAACCGAGGGTCTTCAACAGCCGTCGGTTCACCAGCCGGCCGCTGGAACCCCACCGCGGGACTCACCTTCACGTCGTCTGTCAAGGTGGCTCAGCCAGAACACAGCCTGGCTGCTTGTTGGTAATCCATCGTGGCTCAGCAGCCGTGCCTTCCATCCCCGCCGTGGACCCACTATCCGCCGTGGAGTCCAGCCGTCCGGGCAATCAGCCGGCCCGGGCAAATTTCTTCCGGCCAAGGTTCGTCGGGGCCTCTATAGCCATCGGCCACATGGGGGCTGCGGTGGCAGCTGGTGGCTGCCGCCATTAACAGCAGCAGCGGCGGCGCCTCTCTCCGCCGGCCATTCAAAGGCCAGCCCGGGCAGGCAAGCCGTCGGGCACAGCCTGCCTTCAGCCCGGGCAGCAAGCAACTAGCACCTCCATAATTCGTATCCATTGCGCTTTTCGATATTCAATATGCGCTTTGCACTTATTTGTTTATGTCAATTTGTTACTGGACGAACTGGCCAGTTTACTGTTTGTTCGGCGATCCCCGATAGGCGGTCATCTGTTGGACTGAAATCGGGGGTTAGGCTCTTGGTCGAGACTCATATCCCTAGTACCTGTTCTTTTAGCCTGCGGTTGTGTAGTTTCTTGTGGTCGTGGCTATCTTTGATTAGATTAGATTCTGTTCTGGTTGAAAGGGGTAGTCTTGCAGTAGCAGCAGCTGCGGGTGCTCTGATTAGATCTGTGGATGGTTCTGGTTGAGCAGGATAGCTGCCTGAGTTGTCTTTGATTAGATTCTGTTCTGGTTGAAAGGGGTAGTTTTGCAGTAGCAGCAGCTGCGGGTGCTCTGATTAGATCTGTGGATGGTTTCTGGTTGAGCGTGGGGCAGCTTGGACCGCTTGGGGTTTGAGTGGCCTCTTCTGGGGTTCCTCTTACTTTCCGCTTTTAGTCGTTAGCGAGCCTAGGGGATTAGGATCAGGGGGGAGTCATGCCTCTCTCGGTTCGTGTCCCTCTGTAGTAGCTGATCTCTTTGAGTGATTATTATGCTAGCCTTGGGTTTGGAAGTTCTAGGTTCTTGGTTTTCTTATCCCAGCTTTGGTGGTGGAGGTTACTGGGTAGTTGGTTCAGTGGGTAGTTTTGGCGAGCCTTAGGTTAGGTGAGGGAGGGTTAGGCTGGAAGGATTGGGCGTGGTGTGCAGGGCTCTTGCAGCGGGGCCTTGTCGGATGCCGTCAACTCTGGTACGAGCCTCTTGATGCCTTGTTCCTCTGTAGTAGCCGTTCAGCTTGCTTGGTAGCCATCTTACTTGGTGGCTTCTCCTCAGTGTTGGTTATCATGTGGTCATCTCTGACCTCGACTATTTATTTTACTTACCTTATTTCCTAGCCTGGCGGGTTGTGCCAGGTGGTAGCTCTATTTCATTTAGCTTTATTTACTTTACTTACCGTTCACATGGCTTCTCCATGTATTTACTTTATCTAACTCTCCATGCGGGTTGTGCATGGTTACCGCACTTTTGTCATTCTTGTTTTTTTTTTTTCATTTTCTTTTCCTCCTGGGGTATGCCCCTTGTAGTCTGTACATTCGGTTAACCTTTTTTAATTTCAAGCTAATTTACCCAACAAAAAAAACAATCCTAGTGGCCTTGGGCTCTTTGATTTTATGTTCAATGAGCCCGACAAGGGACAATTTATTATTATGAACCCATTTTTTGACCTCCTTCTGTTTAATAGGATCATTGAGACCTCTTATATTCCAACAACCAAAATGCAAAGGTGTACTATCCATTTAGATATTTACACAAAATAACCACCACAATGAGCTACAACTAATAAGTGTAAGAGTGATGCACAAGTTGAGCATTATTTAGATAATTGTGGACAAAAGTAAGAAAGTAGAGTTACTTCCTTTTTTTTCTTGGAGCCCTTGGGGTGACTCCTTTGTTTGCTATTGTGACCAGCCTTAGAGGAACCTCCCAAGAACAGCTTATGATTAGACTGATGCACCAAGTCAGGAGGTTCAATGGAAGAACCTAGAGCTTCTCTCTCTAACCTAGAGAGAGAAAGCTCTCTCCTGCACTGGCCATTTTCCGGCAGGCCCAAGTGAGTCCCGATCAGAGGCAAGGGAACGTCCCTCCTTAGGGCTAGTTCTCCTCCAACGCCTCCCACTCTCTTATCCAACCTTATCTTGTTCAATCATTTATCCTCCATGTCCGGCCAAAGCTTGGTCGAATTTTTTCTGAACAAAACCCACCGATTCAGTACTGAATCTGGTTCAAGTCCACCCTGTGGACTGATTTCAACAACAGGTTTCTTCTCGGAGGATCTATACACAGAGGCATCTCGACTGGTTGCTCACTGGACCAGCTTCGGAGCAGAGCCAGAGCTGGTCGGTTGTGGTCATGGCAGACGACTGTGGCTCGCAGGACTTATAAACGGCCAGCC
Source organism: Rhododendron griersonianum (assembly GCA_018127125.1). Lineage (NCBI taxonomy): Eukaryota > Viridiplantae > Streptophyta > Magnoliopsida > Ericales > Ericaceae > Rhododendron > Rhododendron griersonianum. The sequence goes on along the minus strand of CM030788.1, from coordinate 35,887,901 downwards.
GGAATCTCACCGCTCATCTCGTCTCATCTCGGATTTCAAGATCTGTTCTTCACATCGGTTGGGTTTCTGAGAAACCCAAAACAGATACGATCCTGAGGTATTCCGATCTGGACAGCCATATCCTACCTTTTCTCTAGCCGTTCTTCACTTTCCGTGGTGAATCGGCCATCATCTACCAACATCAGGTCAGTATTCCGATCCTGAGGTCCTAAGCTCACATCGGAAACAATCCTATCACCAAGTTCCGTTTGGATCACAACCAGTCGGAGTCAACAGCCGCCGGCTGCCGGAGTCAGTCCGGCCGTCAGTCCAGCGGCTTGCTCGGGCAGAGGAGGGGGGTTTGCTCGGGCAAAGGCAGGCCAAGCCAGCCGGCCTTGGGCTGGCAAGGCAGAGTCTCAGGCGGCAGCAGGCAGGCAGCAGCTGCAGCAGCCAGCTAGCCCAGCCCCGGTTGCCCGGCTAGGCCGGAAATCATCGTATCCATTGCGCCTTTGTTATTCAATTTGCGCTTTGCACTTATTTACTCATTGTCAATTTGTTGCTGGACTTACGGGCCAGTTTACTGTTAGTCTCTGCGATCCCGATAGGCGGTCATCTGTTGGACTGAAATCGGGGTCGGGCTCTTGGTCGAGCCTTTACATGCCTAGATCCAGTACTTGTTAGCTCTGAGGTTGGGTGTAGTATTCTTGTGGACGCGGCTATCATTGATTAGATTAGTTTCTGTTCTGATTGAAAGGGGTTTTCGCAGTAGCAGCAGCTGTGGATGCCACTGATTAGATTGGTGGATGGTTTCTGATTTAGCGAGGTAGCTGCCGGAGCTGTCGTTGATTAGATTGGTGGTTGTTCACTGATCGAAAGAGGTAGCTTTGCAGACTGTTTCTGATTAGATTGGTGGTTTGCACTGATTGAAAGGAGCAGTTGGTCCACTTGGGGTTTGAGTGGCCACTTCTGGTGGATCCTCTTCCCGTGCCGCTTATTGAAGTTAGCGAGCCTAGGGGATAAGGTTGAGGGTGTAGTAGTCTGGATGGAATGGGCATGGTGAGCAAGGCTCTTGCAGCGGGGCCTTGTCAAATGCCGTCATCTCCAGTTCGAGCCTCTTTCGGTCCGTGTCCCTCTGTAGTAGTTGGTTTCAGATGAGTGGGTATTATGCTAGCCTTGGGCTTGATGGAGGTACTAGGTTCTTGGCTCTCTTAGCCCAGCTTTGGAGGAGGTGGTTAATGGGTAGTTGGTCTCAGTAGGTGGTTTTGGCGAGCCTTAGGCTTGGATGAGGGAGTACTAGGCCGGAAGGATTGGGCCGGAAGGATTGGGCGGCGGGGCCTTGTCGGATGCCGTCATCTCTGGTTCGAACCTCTTGATGCCTTGTTCCTCTGTAGTAGCCGTTCAGACTGCCTAGAAGCCGTATTACTTTGTAGCTGCTCTCCTCAGCGTTGGTTATCACGTGGTCATCGTTGGCCTTGACTATCTACCTTATTTACCTTATTCCTAGCCTGGCGGGTTGTGCCAGGTAGTAGTTCAATTTCATATATCTCAGTTCACATGGCATCTTGTTATGTATTCACTTTATATTACTTTCCATGCGGGTTGTGCATGGTTACGTATTTACTTTATTCCATGCGGGTTGTGCATGGTTTACCGCACTTTTGTCATTCTTGTTTTTTTTCCTTTCTTTTCCTCCTGGGGTATGCCCCTTGTAGGCTGTACATTCGCTTAACCTCTTTTAATTTCAAGCTAAATTACCCAAAAAAAAAAAGTCAGGAGGTTCATTTTCATCACCATCTGCCCTTTGAATTTGATGATTGATGTTCCTGTCAGACCATGCTGTAATTGATTCCTCATTTGCTGCTATGCTGAACTGTTCAGAAGGTGAAATTTCAGTTGGATTGGCAGTATTGCTGGTGGTTGGAGTGATGACCTTTTGGGGATTAGAAGGATTAGTAACCACAGAGCTCACAACACTCTCTTGAACCCCCAATAAATCAGATTCAGAATCTTCAGAATCCTCCTCCAGAACATGTTGCGAGACAGGGGAGGGAGGAGTTTGAAGGCCTAGGACTTGTTCCCCCATCTTCTGTTTCCCATGAGACACCAACTGCCACTCTAATTCTTTAGCTACAGGTTTGATAGGAGGAGGAGTAATAGGGTGTTTGACACAGCTGGAAGAGCTATGCCCAAAAACCGGACAGTGAGAACACAAAGGAGGGAGGACTTGGTATTCTATTGGAACCACAACTGTCTCCCCTTGAACAGTCACTGCCACCTCATCAAGAAGGTCTAGGTCTGCACTAATTTCAATACAAACCCTAGCTTTAGTGGTCTTGGTTTGTAGAAGCCCTGGTTGCTTAGAAGTCCTAGCAGTAGCTTGATCCACATGGATAGGTCTACCTACTGTGCTAGCAACCCTGCTAAGGCAATCTTGATTCCACAGCTCAAGAGGTAGGTCGTGGAACTTCACCCACACAGGTATTTTGGTAGGTTGTTCTTGAAGAGGCTTCATCATTCTATGCCAATCTTTAAGAACTAAATATTTCTGAGAAAAAAAGTAGGGACCACCCTCTAAAACCTGCAGCTTGGCCTGCTCGTCTTTATATTCAAATAAATAGAATCCTGAGACATCTGGTTTAACAGCTACAAATAACTCCTTCCATTGGTATTTTGCAGTGGAGACCAAGAGGTGATAGGCCATTTTTCTGTCCAGGAAGTGGCCTATCAGATATCTATTCCACTTCCCCACCTCAATGAGTTCCACATCTATTTCAACCTGAGCTTCCTTCCCTTTCTGAAGGTCTGGGAAGTAGTCAAGTTTCAAGTCCAGAGATGGACTTTGGGATTGGAGAAGAGCAGCCCAGTTTCTAGGTTTAGGTATGTTCTGTCCAGTGTTGGTTTTGGGGTTTGACTGGTGATTTTTAGGAGGATTGGTATAGGTTTTAGAGTTAAAGTGAGAAGGGGCTTGTCCAGGTTTAGAGGTCTCGGCCCCTGGATTTGAAGAAAAATGAGAAAGGGGTCGTCTGGGTTTAGTGTCCTCAATCGGAAACCCCATATATGGGTCACCCTGTACGTATGGGATCCCATGTGCATTAATCAAAATCGCAGGGTTAGGGTTACAGTTTTGTACCTCTGATGGAGTACGCTGAAACTCGTACGTGTTTCCATGGAGATGAGTTACTCGTGTAGCACTAGGGTTGGGGTGTTGTACTTCAATACACTGACTTGCAGACTGGTTCCCTCTGCCCTGGAGAAGAGGAGCTCGTTCCTCAGCTTCCAGCTTCTTGCTTTCCTCAAGAAAAACCTGCTGAAGCTTCCTAGAAGGGGAGGTTTTGGACGATTTGGGGCTATGAACCCCAAACCCATTTTAAGAAGAGACGAGAACTGACTCTCGTTGTTGGTGAGCAAATCGTGCACGCTCCTGAGCTTCCATTAGCAAACCTTCCTCGAATAATGTTTGCTGTATATTTGTTACAGTTCCTGGGCTAGGGCTGCCACTTTGAACCCCCATAGGAGAAGAGGAAGAAGGTTTCTCTGGTATTGATGGCCGGATCTGAGAGTTAGAGTCAGATATCAAGCCTTTGTAGTTAGGGTTTTCTGGTCCGAGGTCCAGAAATGGTGAAGTCTCGCTTGGTTTCGAGATGAGTGGAGCGACAGCCCCTTTGATTTTCCTGCGAATTTCATTTGAGTCCAAGGTCTTGAGACCTAGACCATCCGCGATGGAGACAGTGCCGTCTGCCATGACTCACTGAACAGGGAGGAACTCGGCCCTGTTAGAAATCGCCATTAACATGTCAAAAATCGCCCTGCACCGTATGGATGTTTTGGAATGGTATTGTACCGTTTTGGTGTGTATTGGATCCGTATGGATGTTTTGGTAAGGTATTGTACCGTTTTTTTTGGGTAAATCAGCTTGAAATAAAAAGGGGGGGGCTAACCGAATATACAGCCTACAAGGGGCATACCCCAGGAGGAAAAGAAAAGAAAATGAAAACAAAACAAAAGAGAAAGCCTACGCCAAACGGCTACATAGGACTAGAAGTAAGTAGAGCATCTGTTTCCTATCCATCTAACAGAGGGATACAAAACAAATGACAAAATGATGAAACTGAGATACAACCAATATTCATGATGAAACTGAAACTGAGATACAACCAATACAACCAACTAAACTGAGGTTCCTAAGTAAAACTGGACAGCAGAAGGCAGATGGACATCATCCTTACAACATTACAACATTCCATCAGCCATCAGCCAGCTTCAATAGCAGTCCATCAGTAGACAACATCTACTGAAATCAGAACATCAGCAGTCCTATTGCACTACTGACACAATTTCTGACTTGGGGACACAACATGGAGCAAGGCTGCTTTGTTGGTAACAGCCCTCACAGAACATCAACAGCCCATCAAAACTTCTGAACTTCTGAATCAGAACAGCCAAACTTCTGAGGCTGGATACTTAGTAGTAAAAGGAGGCCAAGAGCAACACAGTAGCTTGAACAGGTTCAGTCATGGCCAGCTGCAAGGCAGATCATAGCAGACCATAGCAGAACAGCAGATCATAGCAACATGCAGAGGACGTCCTGCGAAGGGAGATCCCAACGACATCCCCAGTTGGTTAGGCACAAAAAACAGCAAAAGAGCAGCAAAACAGGCTGCTAGAATAGCACAAAACAGCAAAACAGGCTGCAATACATCAAATGGTTACAAGCTTATGTCCTGCAATACATCAAATGGTTACAAACAGCTGCAAAACAGCAAAAGAGTAGCTGCCCTGCTACAAGAACATCAGGGCTGTAGCTGCTGCCCTGCTACATGAACAAAAGAGCAGCATGCAGAAATAGCAGCATGCAGAACAGCATAACAGCCATCTCAGAAACCATGAACTGGACAACTACACCTCTCTGTGCTCTCTGTGCTCTAACAACACAGCAGCTATATTCCATAGAAAAAACAACACAGCAGAAAAACAACACAGCTGCACTCTGAGGCAGCTGCACCTCTCTGTGCTCTAACAACACAGCAGCACATGCAGATCAGATTAGATACAAGGCCTTAACAAATCAGACTACCACAAATGCAGACAGCAGCAATTCGGACCATGCTACCATCCTTACATGCTACCACAATGCTACCACAAATCAGACTTACAACTGATCCAAGGATTCCACATACTCAACATCATACTTGACAGGCAATCAGTCAAGACATACAGGATTAGTCAAAAGACTGAACATGTGCAGCATTATAAGTGCAATTATAGCAACATAACAGGGTTTCCCCGACTCACTATGAGGTCTCACCGACTTATATCACCCTTGACAACTGACCTCCCACTCATCTTTTTCCTCACAATCAAAGGGAACTCCACCAACACCCTCCGCTAAATCTCACATGGTACCCCCACTATTTATTACATCCACTCTCAAACAAGAATGATGGGGCACAAGCACACAACTCACTAGGAACACACAATATAGGATGTCGCACTTCAGAATTGTAACGCAAAAGTCAGTCACCAAAGATTAAAGTATATACCTGTTAGGATAGAAGTAATAGCAGAATCCAGCTCTCCTAGCTTTATGTTACCATGAGTGTAAAACTGAAGGTACAGCCCTGAGCTAAACAAATACCAACCAGAAAACTTGTTGATGACAACAACCAAAAGGCTATGACATCAATGGCAGCAATCAATGAGAGGATTAAGACCTATTGATATTCCATTCATGTGCAATCCACCCTGCCCGAAATGGAGGCAAGGTTGGTAATGATAAAAGTTGTGACCTCACCATGGTGAAAATTTTGTGAGCAGCTACCTCCCAAGAGGAAGATACACCTTGAAACTTCCTCACATTTCTCTCAATCCAAACGTGGTAGACAGTAGTTGTAAAGACCAACTTTGCAATAACAGTTTGAAAAGATTTCCCTTTTAGATTGGAGAGGAAAGTGACCCATTCAGGCCAAGTTCTAGAGGACCAAGAGACCCTAATTTTGGAGAGCATGGAGTTCCACACCTGCTGAGAGAATACACAATTAAAGAAAAGGTGATCATGACTCTCACTTCCTTGACAAAAACTACATTGATTGGAGAGGTTCATGCCAAACAACACCAGTATCAACAGTGGATAGCCTATTCTGGATAGCCAGCCAAGTGATAAAACTACATTTTGGAATATGGGCAGTGAACCACACCAATTTGTGCCACACAACTGTTGGGAAGGGCGTTCTCAATTTATCCCACAGAGATGCAATTGAGAACTGACCATTAGGGGTAAGAGTCCATCTAATGTGATCTCCTCCTCCATTCTTAAGGGGATAAGAGGAGGCAAGGTTCTTCTTACCTCATTGAGCTCAAGAGTTTGTGTGATGGGAAAAACCCAACTCAAATTTAGTAATATGTGAGACACAGTCGCATCCCTAGAGATACCAGAATCAAGGGCAATTCTGGAGCCAAATTTTGGAATTAGCGGACCAAGTGGATGCCAGTTATCATACCACAATGAAGTGGACTGGCCATCACCTAGAACACTAAGAAAATATGGATGCACCAAAGGTCTAAGGTTCAATAGTTTCCTCCAAACCCACGAGCAATCCCCAGGGATTTTAAGGTTCCAAAAATTCCTCCCTTTTATTAAATATGATTTAACCCATTGACACCACATAGATTGCTCCCCCCCTGAAATAAGGAACCAGATGTGTTTGGCAATGGCTGCCTTGTTCCAAACTTGCATGGATTTAAATCCAAGACCCCCCTCTTGCTTAGGCGAGCACAAATGCTCCCAAGAGACCTTAGCACCAGTTCTCCTGAGGTCAGGGCCAGACCAAAGAAATGCCCTAAGGATAGACTCAACTTCTTTAATCACCTTTTTGGGAATGATAAATAAAGAGGACCAAAAGGTTTGCATGGAGAAAAGTACATTCTTAATCAACTGTACTCTACCTGAATATGTTAGATCCCTATTCGTCCAAGACTTAGTTTTAGCAGAAATGCTATCCACCAGTCGTTGGCAATCGGAGGCTTTAAGCTTCGTAGAGATAAGAGGCACACCAAGGTATTTAACAGGTAGGGTGCCCTCCTTGAACCCAAGGGCATTCAGAATGGATAACCTAGAGCTTATGCTAACTCCAGAGAAATAAATGCTACTTTTCCCTGGACTAGGAGATAGTCCTGACAAAGCCTGAAAATCAGTGAGTGCATCCTGAATGTGGTTAACGGAATTGAGATCGCCTTTACAAAAAATCATGAGATCATCTGCAAAGTAGAGATTGATAAGTTTAGTACTTCCACACCTCCAATGGAAATGGAAATCAGGAAGCATGGATTTCTCCTTAAGAAGACAGGTAAGAATCTCCATCACTATGACAAATAAGTAAGAGGACAATGGATCTCCTTGTCTAAGCCCTCTTTTCCCAAGGATATAACCAGTGGTTTCCCCATTAATGGTAAGAGAATAATTAGCTGTGGTGACACAAGCTTGTAACCATTTGATCATGGTAGGATGAAAATTCATAGCCGAAAGGACGTCCCAAAGAAATTCCCACCTCACATTATCATATGCCTTCATTATATCTAACTTCATAGCACACCTAGGAGAGGAAGATGACTTATGATATCCTCTCATAAGTTCTTGAGTCAAGAATATGTTATCAGCAATCCTTCTACCTTTAACAAAGCCAGATTGGACAGAGTCATAAAGAGAAGGAAGGGCTAACTGTATTCTTTTAGCAAGAATTTTAGAGATATACTTGTAAACAGCGTTGCAACAAGAGATGGGTCTATAATCCCCAACCTTAGATGGGTTGGGAACCTTAGGAACCAAAGCTACAATAGTAGAATTTGCTTTCCGAAGCAATTGACCAGACCTAAAAAAGGATTTAACAGCTGCAGTGACTTCATGGCCTATGATAGGCCAAGCTTTCTTAAAGAATCCTGAATTATAGCCATCGGGTCCTGGAGCTTTGGTAGGGTTAAGAGACCAGATGGTGTCTTTAATCTCCAAATCAGAGACCTCAACAACCATGGCCATCTTTTGACCATCAGATAGTCTCTGCCTGACCACCGGTTGAACCCTAGCAACCCCATGGTAGGCAGTAGGATGGGGAGAGCCAAGCAGATCAGTGTAGAAGCTAACAAATTTGGATTTAATATCTTTAATATCCTGGGTAAGAGACCCATCATCTAAGACCAAACTGGTAATCTTGCTTCTATTACGGATACTATTCACCGATTTAAAGAAAAAGGAGGTGCACTGGTCACCTAATTTAAGCCACTGGATTCTTGACTTTTGCTTGGCTAAACTTTCCTTAGCTCTTAACAAGGTAAGGAATTGCTTGTGGGCCACCCTCTCATGCCTAATAACAGAGGGATCAGAAGGATGAGAGCCTAAGTCCTTTTGTAGTGACTCCAGAAGTTGTCTAGAGTCATCTACTCTCTTAGAAATATCACTGAAGTCCCTTTTATTGATTTGCTTAAACTCAGCTTGTAATCGTCTGAGTTTTTCACAGACACAGAACATTGGGTTCCCAATGATCACTCCCCGCCAAACCTTTTGAACCACTGTTAGAAATTGAGGGTGATCAGCAAGGAAATCAAAGAACTTAAAGGGTTTAAGAGATTTCTCAGTATTTGGAGTGATGCAGACAATGGCAGGGGAGTGGTCAGATACCCCAGGAATGGAGAAATGAGCATTAGAACTGCAAAAAGTAGTCATCCAATGCTCATTAACTAGAACTCTGTCCAGCTTGGTACTAACAAAATGAGGTGGATCTTGTTTGTTTGCCCAAGTGTATAGACACCCTGTATACCGAAGATCATCAAGCTCTAAAGTGTACAGGCATTGATTAAACTCATTCATATGAGGGGGCCGGCTTAAAGTGCCCCCAATCTTCTCCTTGGGAAATCTAATGGCATTAAAGTCGCCAAGCACAATCCAAGGGGAGGAGGATTTAAGAAGAAGAAGACTAGACCACAATGCTTGTCTATCTAGATAATTGTTAGCCCCATACACAAAGGTTGCCAAAAAGGGGGCCCCTCCACTCTTAGATTGCACATCACAGTGAATGAATTGGTCAGATTGACCCAGTACCTGAACCTGAACAACAGTAGGATCCCAAGACACAAGAATTCTACCACTGGGAGCTAGAGGGTAATTCTCACAAAATTCCAATGAGGACAAACATATTTTATTATTCTAGATGCCAACACTTCTTTTATTTTATGCTCTAGCAATCCCACAAGGGAGAGTTTGTTAAGTTTCACAAAAGATTGAACCTCTTTTTGTTTGATTGGGTCATTAAGACCCCTAATGTTCCAAAATCCCATATTAAGAGGTTGTATACACATAAAACAAATTTAAGCAGAGCAGGAAGTAAGTAGCAGAGAATGGAAATATTAGAATATTACCTAACAAAAGGATACTGGAGTTTACTGGCCTTTATTGATCAAGGAACACAGAGATTGCTCCCTCAATTGCTTTCTCACCTTTTTTAGAGCTGATTTGGAGAGTTACTTATTAACAACCAACTCCGCAACCGTCCCCTTGAAATTGACGTGCTGAATATCAGGAGGCTTAGGAGTAAGATGATCAAGAGCTGAACGTGCCACTTCCCCAGAAAAATTATCATGAACTGCTTGAACAGTTGTTGCTGTATCAGGAACAGTTGCAGGATCAGGAACAGTGACTGGATCAGCAGAAGTGACAGGATGTATAGTGCTCACACCCAATGGAACAGCTGGCCTAGGTTGCTGAATTAAGGAGTCTGCCTCTATAGTGCTGCTAACTACCCCTTGTAAAACCTCCATCAGATCTTCCTCAGAATCACTTCCCTCTTCCTAGATTGGATTAAACAATCCAAATGAAACACTGCCCAGTTGAGGCACTGAAGAAGTTGGATTGGATATGAGAGGGACCACCTTCTGTTTCCCATGATTTACAACCTGCCAATCCAGCTCAATGGGTGGAGGAAGAGGGGTCACAGTATGCTTGACACATGTGGATGTGGAATGACCAAAAACATGGCAATGTGTACACACGGGAGGTAGAACTTGGTATTCAATGGGTACCACGACTGTCTCCCCTTGAACACTAACAGTTACTTCATCAGGTAGATCTTGTTCTCCACTTATCTCAATACAAACCCTTGCCCTGGTAGACTTGGTGTGCAGAAGCCCTGGTTGCTTGGAGGTCCTTGCAGTTGCTTGATCAACATGAATAGGTCGACCTACTGTACTAGCAATTCTGCTAAGACATTCTTGGTTCCATAGCTCAAAAGGTAAATCATGAAATTTCACCCAAACAGGGATTTTGGAAGGCTGGTCTCGGAGAGGTTTCATCATTCTATGGCAGTCTTTAAGGACTAAATATTTTTGAGAAAAGAAGTAAGGACCCCCCTCTAAAACCTGCAACTTGGCTTGCTCATCTTTGAATTCAAATAGATAGAAACCAGAGACATCTGGTTTGACAGCCACAAAGAGATCCTTCCATTGATTTCGAGCAGTGGATACGAGGAGTGGATAAGCCATCTTTCCATCTAGGAAATGACCCACCAAATATCTATTACATTTTCCTACCTCAGTAAATTCCACATCTATTTCAACTATAGCCTCTTTGCCCTTCTGAAGTTCAGGAAAAAAGGCAAGTTTCATGTCCAGAGATGGACTCTGGGATTGAAGAAGAGAGTCCCAATTTTTAGGTTTAGACCTGTTCTGTCCAGCATAGAATTTGGGATTGGGATGGTGCGATCGAGAAGACTGATACAGGGATTTTGGTAGGTTGATCCTTGAGAGGTTTCATCATAGGGTGCCAATCTCTAAGAACCAAGTACTTTTGAGAGAAGAAGTAGGGGCCTCCCTCCAAAACTTGTAGCTTGGCTTGTTCATCCTTAAATTCAAATAAGTAGAACCCAGATACATCTGGTTTGACAGCCACGAAAAGTTCCTTCCATTGATACCTAGCAGTTGAAACAAGAAGGGGATAGGCCATATTCCCATCAAGGAAATGACCTACCAGATACCTATTCCACATCCCCACGTCAGTTAATTCCACATCAATTTCAACTAAGGCTTCTTTCCCTTTCTGAAGGTCAGGGAAATATTCTAGCTTCATATCCAAAGAGGGGCTTTGGGATTGAAGGAGAGATGCCCAGTTTTTGGGTTTATGCTTATTTTGTCCAGATTTGGGTTTGGGATTGGTATTGGTTTTAGAGTTAAAGTGAGACGGGTTTTGGCCAGATTTAGAAGGGTTAGGGTTATAGAATGGTACCTCTGATGGAGTACGCTGAAACTGGTAAGTGTTACCATGGAGATGAGTCACTTCTGATGGAGTACGCTGCTGGTTCGCGTTGTTATGGAGAAGTGTTGTTCCTGAGCTTGATGGAGGAACCGAACCCTTTAACTCGACTTCTGAGTTGAGCGGCCCAGGAAGAACACGATGAGCACGATTCTTGGTCTCCTGACCTCTATTGTTCTGCGACTCCGCTTCTCGGATTAACTCTTGTTCGAACACCTGTTGGAGCTTCCTTGAGGGGCTTGAGCAGTTGGCCGATTTAGGGCTGAATTCCCCAAATTTCACCTGTTGTGATTCTGGATCGAGAATCCCTTGTGCAGTTGAAGACGAAGGATGATAGGAATTGAGACGAGTTGCTCGCTCTTCCGCTTCCTTCTGAAGATCTTCCTTCCATGTTTGCTGTACGCTTTGTAATTTGGCTGTTACAACATCAAGAATGAAAGGGTCTGCCGAATTGTTGAGTTCATCTTCCAGATGACCCACAATTTCAAGCATCCGAGCCTCGGATTCTAGTTGCAGTTTACGTGTATGTTGTTACTGATGCTCTTGAGAAGGATTAGGGATTTTTGACGAGTTAGGGCTAGGTGCCCCAGACCCGGTTGAAGTTGAAATGGACGAAAGTATGTGAACTGTACCTCCATTGTTGAGTCGTGAATCGGATTCGTTTGAGGTGAGCATGTGCGGACTGTCAAGCTCGAATAGGATTGGATTACTAGGGTTTCCCAGATGCGGAGTCTGTATTTGGGGATTTCGGTGTGGATCCGAGAGTTGATGTCTTCGCCGGAGTTCATGGGAGTCTAGGGCTTTGAGCCCCAGACCGTCGGCCATTGAAACAGTACCGTCGGCCATGGAGAACCAGCTTCTCCACGCCCTTGTCAGATTTCGTCTAAGTCGCCTACATGTCAGAGGTGGAACTTGCCTGTGTTTTTGGTCTCCACACTTGGATAGGCTTAGTATCTTCTTCGGGGTATCCCATGTTGGGATCCCCTTCCAAGTACGGAATACCTCTGGCATTGACTAAATATTTTGGATTAGGGTTTGAAAGTACCTCCTGTTGTTGTTGAACGTGGAGTGCACATTCCTCTACCTCCGATTGAATCCCTTGCCCAGTTGAAGAGGAGGGCCGATTGAACTCAGCTGTGGCGTTGGATCGTGAATTTCCCAACTCGATAGGAATGGAGCTGAAAGGGGTGTCCGATTGCATTGATTGGGGTTGGATGAATCGAAGCTTCCTCACGTCATCGTGTGCCTCTTGTATCTGAACTTGACGTGCTCTCTCATCCGCTTCCAGTTTAAGACTCTCTTCGAAGAGTACCTGTTGAAGTTTTTTTTTGGGTAAAGCCCTAGGGCGGATAGCTTGAAAATAAAAGAGGTTAACCGAATGTACAGCCTACAAGGGGCATACCCCAGGTAAGACAAAACAAAAAATGAAAATGAAAAATATAATGGACGCCAAGTGGCTACATGGGGTGCCCGTGTCCTTACCCCCGCCGAACAAACTATCCCAAGGAATAGAAAGTTCAACGGGGAACCTGGACACGGGCGTGGCAAAACAGTAGATACCCGACTCCAACCGTCGGTTTAGGGTACAATCAGAGGCCCTCGAAGTCCTCGCAATACATAGGAAATACAGTGATTAACCTAGAAAACAGTAAATAACAGTGGCTGCCCATCGGGCAGACTGCTGCCTGCTGTTTGCTGAGTGCAGGTAGGCAGGACATATGAAATAATAGTGGCCAGGCAGGCTGGATTGCCCAGGCGGCTGTCCGAATGGCTGCCTGGCCGGGCTGGCAGCTGCCAGGCAGGCAGGCTGGCCAAGCAGGCAGGCTGACTGACGGCCCAGGCTATTGAGGCCACGGCGGCTGGAGGCCACGGCGGTTGTTCGTGGTGGGAATAGGAACCCACAGTGGAGTGACCACTGCCGGCGGCCTGTTGAACGCCCGGATCTGAACGGGCCAGATCTTGACGGCGCCGCCCCCAATGGCGATTGGTTGAAAATAAAGCAGCTCAGCCACGGGGCTAAATTGCTGTACTGGCCGAGCCTGAGACGGTCGGCCGTGGGTGGAACGGCCTTCGAAGGCCAGTTGTGGACTGCTGCAGCCAGCTGTGTTGCTACTGCTGCGGCTGGCCAGCTGGGTTCGTTGAAGAAGATGAACAGTGTCGCCGGACATGGCCGGCGCACTTCCAGATCTGAAATGGCCGGGGTCTCCGTGAGAAGGCCAGGCCGTGGGATTGAAGGCTGGACCAGAGGAGGCCGGACCTGGTAGAGGGCTGTTAAGCCATGACTTGCCAATAAGAGGCTGGCCGGACCAGCAGTAGTGGTAGTCGGATGAAGGCCGGCTTCGTGGTGTTGCCGGGTTGAGGTTGGTTCAGATCTGCTCAAAGTAGATCTGAGATAGAACCCACCGGTTCACGGCGGGGTTGAGGTAGGACGAAGCCATGGCGATGAGCTTCAGACCGGAGTGGGAGGGCGGTGGAGGAGAGCCCCTGTCATGCGAGGGGCTCCCTTGTCCGACATGGCTGCTTCTGCTGCCATCGTAGTGGGAGACCGGCGTGGTGGCCAGGCGTACCTCCTTAGCCCGTAGCTGCTGCTTCTAATGGCCAGTGGCCTTGGCTGCTGCTGTTGGTGGCCGGCCGGAGGCCTGGCTGCCATGGCTGGGGGGCTGCCTGGGCCGAAGGGTTGCTTTCTCTCTCTAAGCTAGAGAGAGAAGCTCCCCAACCGGTTCCTCTCCCGGTGGCTCACTGGTTGTCTTTTTTGTACCTGTTGAAGTTTTCGAGCTGGGTTCGATTTTTTGGTTGCAGATGATGACCGGAGCATGGATCCGTTCTTGCAATCACCTGAGTTACTCATTTGTGGAGTTCCGAACTCAAAAGTGGTGGAGTTGTTATGGTCTTCAGTCTGAGATAATGGACCCTGAGAAGGGGTTATAGAATCAACGAGGTTCTTCTGCTTCCTCCGTAGCTCATTAGAATCCAGAGCTTTGATACCCAGTCCTTTCGCCAATGAGATTGTACCGTCAGCCATGGATCTTACTGTTTCTCCACGGCCATGTCAGAGTTCGCCCTAATTGCCTCACATGTCAGAGTTCGCCCTGGGCCAGTGTAGTGGTATTGTACCGTTTTGTTGTCTTTTGGAACAGTTTGGATTTTTTGGTAAGGTATTGTACCGTTTTGGTATGTTTTGGAACTATATGAATGTTTTGGTAAGGTATTGTACTGTTTTGTTGTGTTTTTGAACCGTACGAATGTTTTGGCACAGTATTGTACCGTTTAGGTGTGTTTTGGAACCGTATGGATGTTTTGGAAATATATTGTACCATTTTGGTTAGGTATTGTTCCGTTTTGGTGTGTTTTGGAACCATATGGATGTTTTGGTAAGGTATTGTACCGTTTTTGTGTGTATTGGAACTGTATGGATGTTTTGGTAAGGTATTGTACCGTTTTGACAAGTTTTGGAACAGTTTGGAGGTTTTTTTTTTGGGTAAATAAAAAAAAAAAACCTCCAAACAGTTTGGAGGTTTTTTTTTTTGGGTAATTTAGCTTGAAATTAAAAAAGGTTAATCGAATGTACAGCCTACAAGAGGCATACCCCAGGAGGAAAAGAAAGGAAAAAAACAAGAATGATAAAAGTATGGTAACCATGCACAACCCGCATGGAGAGTAACATAAAGTGACATAACCATGAAATCTACTGAAATGAAATTGAACTATTCCTGGCACAACCCGCCAGGCTAGGAAATAAAGTAAATGAAGTAGATAGTCATGGTCAACGTGGACCACATGATAACCAGCGCTGAGGAGAGATCCTCCTCCTCCTAGGCCGGGCTAAGAAAACCAAGACCCGAGACTTCCATCACCCCAAAGCAAGCATAATACCCGCTCAACAGAAGTCAACTACTACAGAGGAACTCGGACTGAGAGAGGCTCGACCAGGGGATGACGGCATCCGACAAGGCTACCCTGCTAAGTACCCTGCACACCACGCCCATTCCACCTAGTCTACTACATCCTCGCCCAAATCCCCTAGGCTCGCTAACGACTCAAAGCGGAACAGAAAGAGAGGCCACCAAAAGTAGCCACTCGCACGATAGGGGCTCTCCCACGACAGGGGCTCTCCTCCAACGCCCTCCATACCCGGCCTCCCGGAGCTCAACTCCACCTGGTCCGGTCCAACCTCAACCCCGCCGTGAACCTGCGGGTACCATTCCGGATCTACCAGTCCGAATCTACTCCGGCCAAGCTATGGTCGGCCCCAGCCGAGGGTACATCTTCAACGGCCAAGCCAACCTCAGGCCGCATCTCAGCCGTGGGTGGTTCGGCCTTCTACCATCCTACGACTGGAGCTCCGAGTCATATGAAGCTTCAGACCTCACACCAGGCATCTCAAATGGGGCAAGTGGGTTTCACTGTCCAACCGTGGGACCTGTGCAGTTCCGATCGTGGTGCCTCGATTCCAGATCCAACCCCGCCGTGGACCGGCGGCTACCTCTTGGGATCTGCACCGGGCAGACCTGAAATCAAGCCACGGCCGTAGCTTTGAGTTCGGAACCTCATGGGTCGAGCTTTATGGGTTCCTTCTGTACCAGACCTCACCGGAGATGTTGTCCTTTCCTGCTTCAATTTGTGCTCGTACAGTGGCACGGCAGCTAGGCGGATTCACCACTGAGATCTACATGTGCAAAGTCCCAGCAAGGCCACACCTCCGAACCCTGTACAGCAACGGTAATAACTGTCGTCGGCCATCATCAATCATCAACGGTGACCGGGGTCAAGCCCAGCCGCCCACCTTTTACAGCTCCGTGGGGCTTAGCCAACCACGGCGGCTCGCCGGGGTTCTTCAGGCGCCGAGCCATCCAGGCCAGGCAGAGGCTTCACAGCCGTTGACCTTCACTAGGCCACCATATCCCCGCGTGGGCCAAGCAGCCAGGCCAAGCTGCTAGCCCGGGCAGGCAGTCACCATTTCAGTTCTAAGTAGCAAGCGGGGCAGCAGCAGCAGAAGGCGTCAGCCCAGCCCGGGCTCCTGGCTTTTTAGGCCAGCCCGGCCAACAAACAACCCAGCCACAGAACAGCCAAGCAAACCAGCCCGGGCAGGCCATCCTGTGTGGCTCGGGCGGAGGGGGTAGCAGCAGTGTTGTCCGTGACTGTTCTGCTCGGGCAGAGGCTAGGCAGCAGCTTCTGCCCGGGAGTTTCGAGTCTTACTTTCGTCCAGCAGGCAGCAGCAGCGGCAGGCAACAGCCCGCCCGATGGCAGGCCAGCCCGGGCAGGCAAGCTGGCTGGTGGCTCGGGCAGTGAGGGTAGTATCCCTTACTTTACCATTATGCAATGCAGCCATACTCTTTGCACTTATCTATTTATTGTCATATTGTTGCTGGACTTAAGGGCCAGTTTACTGTTAGATTTTGCAACCCCCGATAGGCAGTCATCTGTTGGACTGAAATCGGGGGCGGGCTCTTCGTAGAGCCCCCTGTATCCCTTGAGCCAGTGCTTTTAGCCCTGAGGAGTTGCGTAGTATTCTTGTGGTCGTGGATGCTATCGATTAGATTGGATTATCCTAGTTAAGGGGCTATCTCGCAGTAGCAGCAGCTGTGGGCGCCGATGATCAAATTATGGACGAGTCTGATCGAAAGAGGTAGTTGCCGGAGCTATCATTGACTAGATTGGTGGATCCTTGCTGATCGAAAGGGGTAGTTTTGCAGTCTGTTTCTGATTAGATTTAGTGGTTGCACTGATCGAAAAGAGCAGCTTGGTCCACTTGTGGTTTGGGGGGCTACTTTTGGTGGTCCCTCTTCCTGTTCCGCTAAGAGCAGTTAGCGAGCCTAGGGGATTTGGGCGAGGATGTAGTAGTCTGGTTGGAATGGGCGTGGTGTGCAGGGTGCTTCAGGGTAGCCTTGTCGGATGCCGACATCTCCAGTTCGAACCTCTCGGTCCGAGTCCCTCTGTAGTAGTTGACTTCTTTTGAGTGGGTATTATGCTAGCTTCGGGGTGAGGGGCTTCTCGGTTCTTGGATTTCTTATCCCAGCCTTGGAGGAGGAGGATCTCTCCTCAGCGCAGGTTATCATGTGGTCATCGTTGACCAAGACTATCTACTTTACTTACATTAATTCCTAGCCTGGCGGGTTGTGCCCGGAAGTATTTACATTTCGCCTCACTTCATTTCATTTACTACATGGCTCTACTCAGACCCATTTGTATTGCCTATGTCACTTTATTTTACTCTCCATGCGGGTTGTGCATGGTTACCGTACTTTTTTCATTCTTGTTATTTTACTCTCAAGTGGACCAAGCTGCTCTTTTCGATCAGTGCAAACCACCAATCTAATCAGAAGCAGACTGCAAAGCAACCCTTTTCGAACAGTGAGGATCCACCAAACTAGTCAATGACAGCTCTGGCAACTACCTTGCTCAATCAAACTCCATCCATAATCTAATCATCGGCTCCTACAGCTGCTGCTACTGCGGGCTACCCCTAACTAGGATAGAGTCTTGTTGATGTCTGAAACTGGACGGTCAATCCGAGCTCCGTCTTCAAGGAGTTCCTGCAAAACAGCGTCCGGGGACTGAGGGTGTTGCCAGTCGGGGACCCTCCGATGGCTAAGTTAGTAAGAGTATGTCCGGGTAGAATTCTATGTGCTCTGTGTATATCGAGTAGAGTACGTACCGTAAACCCATGGACGAGCTGCCCATTTATAGGCGAGGTGGTTCGTGTCACTGCGAGGGGCACGAAGGTGGTAGATCGTGGGCCACGACGACGGTTGAAGTCCCCCGAGGTGGGGGGACTCCCGTCCAAACTGGAGTGAGTGGTGGACGTGGGAGTCATGGCTCCATAGTCCAGGAATCCAGGGGACGTGGGGTTGCCCCCCTCACATCCGAGGATACCGGCGGGTGTAACCGTACTGACCCAGTCAGTGCTTATCATATCGTCCCAGAGAGGTTGGAGGAATCTGACCGAGCGACCTGAATATGACCGAGCGACGGCTGTCCGACCGAGCAGGTCACCTCTTGACACGTGTCGAAAGAACAACGCTCGACAGTAAATGCCTAAAAATATCCTCATCAGTTGCCCCCCATTCCCAAGTCGAGCAGAGCGAGCCTCGACGCTGGGAATAATTGCTCTGCTTGCGAACGCGGTGCTCGAGGCAGTTAATGCGAGGGAAAGAAGTCTCCCTTTACCCGAGGATAATGATGAGTAACCGCCAAAATATACACCCCACGTGAAGTTGGGTTTTCCAAATTTCAAAATTCCCGAGATACGAGGACGGCTGCGGTTGGGGATCTGGTGGCAGATCCTGCTTGCTCATGATCGGACGGTCGAGAAGTCCCAGGATTTTCCTTGATTCGCGCACCCGAGGAAGGGTATAAGTATGATCATGCAGCTATTCCCCAACACTCCTCGTTTTCTGCCCCCCAAGTCGATTTACAACGCTGGATCCAGAAACAGACGCCAATCCGGGTGACCCGATACCCGGGGTTGATTTTCCCCTTCAAGCGATCGAGCCCGTGGTTCCTCATTACAGATTAAAGGAATTATTTGGTGCTCTTCGCGTGTGGAACCAGTTGTTGCGATTCCGTTTTGAGCGACAAGCCCTAAAACCCCTTCTCCATTCGTACACCAGTCAAGAGCCGTTCTTGCACTTTGTGAGGGATCTTTCCCGTCTTGCTTCCGATTCCCCTGTACCTGAGATGGAAGAGACTGCCCCTGCCAATGTCATCGATGTGGAGACCGCTGTCAAGGTCCCGTCCTTTAGGGCTGAAACGCTCGTGAGCGTGATTTACGAGGAGGACCTGGGGACGATCAGAGCGGCCTACCAGATCCCGGATTCTGTGACCCTCCGAGTGGCCCGTCCGGAAGAGAGGGCTTGCTCCTTTGCAGAGGGCGAGGTGTGTGTCTATGAGCACGCCTTCTTCGCCGGGCTGCGAGTCCCATTTCCACGGATCGTCCGAGAGCTGCTGGGCCGCATGAAGCTTGCCCCTGGGCAGCTTATGCCAAATGCTTGGAACATCTTCTTTGGGGCATTCATGATGTTCGAGGCGCTGGGTGCAGAGGGCCGCCCTATGACGATCGACGATTTCTTTTACTGCTATACCCCGAAGGTGGGAGATGCGGGCTTCTGGTACTTCCAAGCACTTGACGGTCGCCAGATTGTGTTTGGGTACCCGTCGTCCGTCAAAAAATGGAAAGAGAAGTTCTTCTTTATTTCTGGAGAGGGATGGGAGTATCAGAGTGATGAAGTGGTTGGTGCCAACACCCCAGGGATCCAGACAGTGTGGGGAGACCCCGAGCTGAGTGACTTCTGGCGGGTGGAGAACCCCAACCCAGACATCGACGGACTGATTGCGGCCATGCGGAAAGAGAAGATCCCCTTTGAGGAGTTGGTGAACCCTCAGAAGCTGTTAGACCACCTATTGGGGCCAAATCCTGCGGGTAACGTTTTAATCCCTTCTCCTTATCCGTCTTTGACCGTGTCCTTCCCATTTTCTGACTATTGCTTTAATTGTGTTCTCACCTCCAGATATCAAGCCGTTTGACAAGGTGGCTTATACCCAGATGAGGGCCCGAGCGGCCGTTCCAACGAACCTTCCGCCAGCGGCTCCCACCAGGCTCTCCCGCCTGAGGATTGGCAAGGAGATTTTGGAAAAAACGCTGGAAGCAGCCGGTGGATCGGCCCTGAAGGCCCTGGGCAAGAAGAAGAGAAAGAGAGTTGCGGAGATAACCGACAAAGACGAGGCCCTTGTCGCGGAGATGGCGGACCCCGATATTTCGATCGGCCGGGTGTTAGAATCCCTCGTGAAAGAAGGTGAGCTCCCCGGTCCGACCGAACAGAAGAAAAGCGAGAAAGAACGGCCACCCTCTCCAACGGCAAAGGACCCGACTTCTTTAAAGAAAGTTGCATTCCAAACATCCCCCTCTACCCCTGCAGCCCCGTGGACGGAAACAGAGATGGCAAGTATGGCTGGGCTGATATACCCAGCGGCGAACGACTACGCAACAATCCCGGTGAAAGGGAGCATCCTGTCGGACCCGTCTGCCAGCCACCGAGCGTTGAACGCCTTTGTCCAACCTGTCTACGACGGCCTTGCTTCGCTGCCGGCGGAGAAGCTGCTGAGGAACTTTGAGCTGCATCTGAGTAGGGTAAGTGTTGCTTTTCAATACCCGCTCTTGTGACGAAACCCCTTGATGCCTAATGACTGTTCCTGTATTCGTTATCTATAGGCCATTGCTGAAGGAGTAGTTGTTGCTAGGAGGCTGGCCGACCGAGAGCTAAGGCTTCATGGTGTCATGCGCCAAGCCCTGGAGTGTCGCAACTCCTTGGAGCAGCTAGAGAAAAATCACTCCGGCTGCCCTTCAGCACTGCAACGAGCCGTGGAGGAGGCCGGCCGAGCGAGAGAGGAGGCGGAGCGGTTGCGTCAAGCGGCCAAAGAAGTTCAAGAGAAGTCCGAGGCAGACCTGAAGAACTTGAGGGAGGCCTTGTCAGGAAGGGAGGAGGAGTTGAGAGCACTGAAGTAGGCAACCGAGAACACCACCACCCGGCAGTCCACCATGATCCTGAAGCTTCAAAGCGATCTCGGCCAAGCGAGGGCCGCTACTGCCCAGGCGGTAGAGGAGTACAAAGCTTCTGACGAATGCGCTAGCGAGCAAATGCTGTACTTTTCTGGTGGCTTCGAGCAAGCCATTAAGCATGTGAGGGCCAAGTATACCGACGTTGACCTGAGCGAACTGAAGCCTGAGCCTCCGTCTGATGTGGAGAACACCGAGATAGGTGGTGGTGGAGGTGATGACGAAGATGACAACGCCCAGAGCTGAACCTGGCCGGCCTCTATGCCCAAATTTCCTGTGTTTTTGTCTTGACGTAGTTTGCTTTATTCTCGCAACTGAAAAACCTGTACTACCGTATAATCAGGGGAAGTGTGCACCACCGTATAATCAGGCATTCCACCGTATAACTGGGCATTCCACCGTATAATTGGGTATAACAATGTTTTCTTGTTTGTTATTCCAAGATGGAGAACGGGGTTCGTCCCTCTAGGGGCTTGACCGTTGTTGTTGTATCTGTTCATCTGTTGCTTGTCTTTGATTCCGCCCCACGAGAGTTTTGGGTGG
Organism: Rhododendron griersonianum; assembly: GCA_018127125.1. Classification (NCBI taxonomy): domain Eukaryota; kingdom Viridiplantae; phylum Streptophyta; class Magnoliopsida; order Ericales; family Ericaceae; genus Rhododendron; species Rhododendron griersonianum. The sequence goes on along the minus strand of CM030788.1, from coordinate 35,866,536 downwards.
AGTGTCACACTGAATGATCCGTCGAGAGCCGAGCAAATAAATAGGTGTTGAACGAGCGTGTCTGTCAGACCGAGCGGTTCCCCTCGGGAGCACTGGATAATCTCAATGATGGGCGAGAGAGGCTCACCGAATCAAGCAGATTTGATCATTAAATGCATGCTTTGTACCGATAAGAAAGTAATCATGTGAGGTGCACTTCATTAATTAATGCAGGCTATCCCGTACTCTTGGGCTGACGCCCAGACAAATGAGTGGTAGTAATTACGCCGTCGAGCGAGTGATTGTGTACGCTCTGGCAGTCGGCGCAAGTGTATCCCGCCAAACGAGGAGAGCATTCTGGCTAGACATCAAAGTAGTTTAGTTTCCCAAGGAATTTTAACAACACTTCCACTTCTACCGCCATTAAGGCAGTTATTAATTGATTCAAATGTCGAAAGAGTTGGTTGATCTCTCCTTCTATAAAAGCGGACCCTTGGTACTCCTTCTCCCCCACAAAACTTTTCATTTCTGAGGGAAAGAGAGAAAGGAAAGAGTCTGCAAAATGTCGCGTGACATCAACAACACTCTGGAGAACCTTTGCCAGCAGGTGCAGGGACTGAGAGGTGTCGTGGAGGGGCTGTCAGCGAGGGTGGAGGTGATGGAAGACACGGTTCGCAACGCGGAGAAAGTGGTCCGGCTCTTGCTGATAACAGGCTGGAACCCCCTTCATGGCCCTCGGCCGGCGACTCCATCTCCTCCACGGGGAATGGTAACCTCCCCTGAGGGCTCGCCGTCGGCCTCCCCCGAGGCCAAGAGAGGGCGCGAGGACGGGCCACACTAATGGCCTCCTGCGGACTCGCTTAGGTTTCAGGGTTTTTCTTTTTTTTTTTTGTAACGGGAGTCTTCCCCCTCCTCTCGAATTAAAAGAGGGGTTTAGTTAAATGAAAAATTTCCCTTTCACCATGAAACCTCTCTGTGAATGACTGTACAAAAAAGGTAGGCCTAGAGTCACGCAATATGGTTACTCATGCATAAAGCTTAAACGAAAGTGAAGCGATACCGTTCACCCTTTGAAATGCTGCAAGAAACTGCTGTGTATTAACTCGTTTAGTTCCGTCGCCTGTTTGAGGAGAGTCTGTTTGTTTCTTAAGATCATTTGTTTATAGACGAGCGCCGTCCTGGCAGGAGAGCGTGTTAACTCGCTGACCGATTGAAGAGGGCCATGTTAGTCTCTTCAAATCGTTTTATTTATAGACGAGTGTCGTCCTGTCAGGAGAGCGTGTTAACTCGCTGACCGACCGAAGAGGGCCATGTTAGTCTCTTCAAATCGTTTTATTTATAGACGAGTGCCGTCTTGCCAGTCTGACCGAAGAGGGCCATGTTAGTCTCTTCAAATCGTTTTATTTATAGACGAGTGCCGTCTTGCCAGGAGAGCGTGTTAACTCGCTGACCGACCGAAGAGGGCCATGTTAGTCTCTTCAAATCGTTTTATTTATAGACGAGTGCCGTCCCGTCAGGAGAGCGTGTTAACTCGCTGACCGACCGAAGAGGGCCATGTTAGTCTCTTCAAATCGTTTTATTTATAGACGAGTGCCGTCCCGTCAGGAGAGCGTGTTAACTCGCTGACCGACCGAAGAGGGCCATGTTAGTCTCTTCGGGTCGCTATACTAATTCGTGGTTTCCCGGGACAATCATTGTTCGAAAAGTTGTTAAGACCATCTTTCGAAAAGAAAAGACAAGGATATTCCCATTGATGATTAAAAGAGAGATTACAAATCGATCGTCTAGAAACTCATTGAATGGGATAGGGATAGGCGTATAGCCTAGAAAAAGAACAGCACTAGACCCAACTGTACGAGGGTCGAGAAACAAATTTAAAGAAAAGTAACTTGGAATTTACTGGTAATAAATTTTCAGATTGTCCGCGTTCCACGGGTGAGGGAGTTTCCAACCAGACATGGTGACCAGTTGGTATACCCCGGACTTGATGACTTTTTGGACCTAGAACAGGCCTTCCCACTTCGGATTCAGCTTACCTAGCTTCTTCTTCTCCAGCACCTTCTTTAAGACTAGATCACCAACTTGGAAAGCTCTATGTTTGACCTTCTTGTCGAAGTAAAGCTTCGCCTTCTGTTGGTATGCGGCCACTCTGACTGCGGCCGCTCGCCTGGTTTCCTCGAGCAAGTCGAGGTTTAGGCTGAGGGCCCTCTCGTTCTGCTCTGCATTGTAGTGTTGAACCCTGTAGCTTGGGATAGCGACCTCAACTGGGATAACCGCTTCAGAGCCAAAGGCCATCTGGAAGAGAGTTTGTCCCGTCGGAGTACGCACAGTGGTGTGGTATGCCCAGAGGGTGCTTGGTAACATTCCTGCCCATAACCCTTTGGCGTCGTCCAGCCTGGTTTTGATGATGCCAAGAAGGGTGCGGTTGGTGACTTCCGCCTGCCCATTGGCTTGAGGGTGACCAGGAGTTGCGTATTTGCATTTGGTGTTGAACTGCTCCCAGAAATCTCGCATCATCTCATTATCGAATTGCTTGCCGTTGTCCGAGACGATGGCATTGGGAATTCCGAACCTGCAAACAATGTGCTTCCAGACGAAATCTCTTGCTGCCTCTTGAGTGATTTTGGCGAGCGGCTTTGCCTCCACCCACTTAGTGAAATAGTCGATAGCGACTATGGCAAACTTGTGCTACCCTGGCCCCAACTTGAAGGGGCTAATGATGTCGATCCCCCATTGCGCGAACGGCCAAGGGTTATCGATGGGCGTGAGCGGCTCTGGAGGCTGATGGGGAATGTTGGCGAAGCGTTGACATTTGTCGCATCGGCGCACGAAGTTGTTGGAGTCGGCCTTCATGGTGGGCCAATAATAGCCCGCTCGGAGTGCTTTGAATACCAGCGCTCGGCCCCCGGAATGGTTGCCGCAGATTCCTTCATGAATCTCCCTCAGAATGAATTGGCCCTCCACATCTGAGACACACCTGAGATAAGGGTAGCTGTAGCCTCTTTTGTAGAGGGTGCCATCCTGGAGGAGGTATCTTGCCGACCGGTACCTGAGCTTCTTCGCTTCCCTTCTGTCCGAGGGAAGTTCCCCATCCTGGAGGAATTTAATGATGGATTCCGCCCATTCTGCATGGGAATGGATAACCTGGACCTCCTCGGGTTTTTGGTCATTGATACTTGGTTCTGCAAGGTACTGGAGAGCAGTCATGGGCCCCAGGTGTTCGTCAGGAGCACTTGCCAGGCGAGCCAAGGAGTCCGCCTTTTGGTTTTCTTCACGTGGGACCTGCAAGAACGTCACCGTCTCGAAGGTTGCTCTGATTTTGGCGACTAGCTCTGAGTACTTCTTCATCTTCTCGTTTTTGGCCTCAGCTTCCCCGTTGGACTGATGGATCACTAACTGGGAGTCGCTAAGGACTTTGACCACTTTAGCTCCCATCTGTGAGGATAGTAGCAACCCGACAGCGACTGCTTCGTACTCGGCCTCGTTGTTGGTTGCGTTGAATCCGAACCGTAGCGCATACTCCATCTGCTCACCGAATGGGGAGATAAGCACAATCCCAGCGCCGCTTGCGGATTTGTTGGACGTGCCGTCTGCGTAGACTGTCCAGCATACCACGTCTTGATCCTTTGTTTTGACCACACCATCTTTATCCTGTAAAGGGTTAATGAATTCTGCCAGGAAGTCTGCCATGATCTGTCCCTTCCTTGCCTTGCGCGGTTGGTAAACAATATCGAACTCACTGAGCTCGATAGACCACTGGATGAGTCGGCCGGACAACTCAGGCTTTTGAAGCACTTGCTTGAGCGGTCGGTCGGTCAGCACCACAATGGTGTGTGAGCAAAAATAAGGACGCAAGCGTCTCGCCGAGATAACCAAAGCAAAAGCTAGTTGTTCAATGAGTGGATACCTGACTTCAGGGCCGCGGAAAGCTCTGCTAACATAGAAAACTGGCTTCTGAATACCTCGCTCTTCTCTGAATAGGGCTGAACTGACTACGTTTGGGGAGACTGCCAAGTATAGGTAAAGCTGCTCTCCTGAAATGGCCCGGGAGAGTAAGGGGGGAGAGCTGAGGTAAGCTTTTAGGTGTGCAAACGCTTCTTCGCATTCGTTGGTCCACTCGAAAGCTTTCCGCAGAGTTTTGAAGAAGGGGAGGCACTTGTCCGTCGACCGACTGACGAATCGGTTGAGCGCTGCTACTCGCCCGGTAAGGCATTGAACCTCTTTGATCGTTCTTGGTGCCTGCATGTTGATCACTGCTTGAACTTTCTCGGGATTGGCTTCGATTCCTCTCTGGCTAACCATGAATCCAAGGAATTTTCCTGCTCCTACACCGAATGCGCACTTGGTTGGATTAAGCTTCATGCCAAATTTTCTGAGGATTTGGAAGGTTTCAGCCAAGTCGGTTGGGTGATCGCAGGCTGACTTGCTCTTAGTAAGCATGTCATCTACGTATACCTCCATATTCCGGCCGATTTGCCCGGCGAACATCTGGTTAACCAACCGTTGGTAGGTTGCTCCTGCATTCTTTTGTCCGAACGGCATAACCCGGTAACAGAATAGCCCTCACTCGGTTATGAAAGACGTACCTTCTCGGTCGGCCGGATGCATCAGGATCTGATTGTACCCAGAGAAAGTGTCCATGAAACTCAAGAGTTCATGCCCCGCTGTTGAATCAACCAGCTGGTCAATCCTGGGGAGTGGGTAGCTGTCCTTCGGGCAAGCTTTGTTCAAGTCTTTAAAGTCCACACACATGCGCCAGTTGCCATTCGCCTTTTTGACTAGCACTACGTTGGCCAGCCAGTCAGGATATTGCACCTCCTGGACGAATCCAGCATCGATCAGCTTCTGAATTTCCTCGAGGATGGCATCGCTTCTCTCTTTTCCGAAGATTCTCGGTTTTTGTTTTACAGGCTTGAAGGTAGGATCCACGTTCAGGTGGTGGGTCATTATCTCGGGATCGATCCCTGTCAGGTCCGCATGAGACCAGGCGAAAACGTCCTTGTTATCTTTCAGGAAAGTGACCAACTGCTCCCTTAGTTGAGTGGGGAGCAGCGAGCCAATCTGAAGACACCGGCCTTCTCCTATGTCTGCCTTGTCCAGCTTTTCTACTGGTTCCGCGTGAATTTCCTCCTTCCCGTCGCGCACTTCGAGGGCATCTACCACGAAGGTTTCTTGTGATCGTTTCTCTTTAAGGGTGGCGACGTAGCATTCTCGTACTGAGGCTTGATCTCCCTTCTGAGACCCCACACCGTTCTCGGTTGGGAACTTGATCACCAGATGGTACGTGGAGGTAACCGCCTTCATGCTATTGAGGGCCGCGCGCCCAAGAATTGCGTTATAAGCGGAGGGGCAATCCACAACGAGGAACTTGACCATTTTCACGATCTGGCAAGGCTCAGCCCCCATGGTGACTGGTAGATCAATCGTCCCCATGGGTTGAACCTTTTCGCCGGAGAAACCCACCAACGGGGACCGGACAAGCTGCAGTTTGTCCTTTGGGATCCCCATTTGATGGAAGGCCCCGGAAAAAAGGATATCTGCAGAGCTTCCATTATCAACAAGGATGGCATCAGTAATGTCTCTAATAGGGTTGCTGATGCTAGACAATGCCTTGAATCCTTACAGAAAAGCATGAGTCCTCATCAGATTACCCCCTCCATAATAAACCAAGAAAGAGTGGTGCACAGGCAACTCTTCACTTTGCTTAGGGCTGAGGAAAGCTTGGCTAAACAAAAGTCAAGAATTCAATGGCTGAAACTTGGGGATCAATGCACCTCTTATTTCTTTAAAGCGGTAAGTAACACAAGGAATCGAAGTAAAATTACTAGCCTGGTCTTGGATGATGGGTCTCTTACTCATGACATTCAAGACATTAAGAACAACTTTGTTGGGTTCTATACGGACTTGCTGGGAACAGCTCATTCTACCTCTTATCAGGGGCAAACTAGAATCCAACAGGTTGTCAATAGGAGACTTACAGATAGTCAAAGGACTGCCATGATTGCTGAGGTCACAGACCTTGAAATTAAGGATACCTTTTGGGCTCTTAATCCTAGCAAAGCCCCTGGTCCTGATGGCTATAATGCTGGGTTCTTCAAAAAGGCTTGGCCTATCATTGGTCATGAAGTAACTGTAGCAGTTAAGACTTTCTTTAGGTCTGGTAAATTGCTAAGGAAAATCAATTCTACCATTGTTGCACTGGTCCCTAAAATTCCTAATCCATCTAAGGTTGGGGACTTTAGGCCCATTTCATGTTGTAATACCATTTACAAGTGCATCTCTAGGATATTGGCTAGAAGGTTGCAGATTGTCCTTCCAATGTTAATTGATCCTGTTCAATCAGGTTTTGTGAAAGGAAGGAGGATTGCGGATAATATTTTTCTAACTCAGGAGCTAATGAGAGGATATCATAAATCGTCACCATCTCCTCGATGTGCAATGAAAGTTGACATTATGAAGGCATACGATAATGTTAGGTGGGAGTTCCTTTGGGATGTTCTATCCTCCATGAATTTTCATCCCACAATGATTAAGTGGCTCCAAGCTTGTATCTCCACTGCGAATTATTCCCTTAGCATCAATGGGGAGGTCACAGGCTACATTGTAGGACAAAAAGGACTTAGGCAGGGAGATCCTTTGTCTTCATACCTATTTGTGATAGTGATGGAGATTCTCACCTGTCTCCTAAGAGAGAAATCCCTCCTTCCAGATTTTCATTTTCATTGGAGATGTGGGCGTACCAAACTTATAAATCTATGCTTTGCTGATGATCTTATGATCTTTTGCAAAGGGGATCTAACCTCTATCAGTCATATCCAGGATGCCCTCTCTGAATTCCAAAGCCTGTCGGGTCTATCACCCAGCCCTGGAAAAAGTAGCATATACTTTTCTGGGGTTAGTTCAACCACTAGAATGGCCATTTTGGATGTCCTTAAGTTCAAGGAAGGCTCACTACCTATCAGATATCTTGGGGTGCCTCTCCTCTCTACAAAACTTAAAGCCTCTGATTGTCAGTCCTTAGTGGATAGCATAACTGCTAAAACTAAGTCATGGACTAATAGAGACCTCACGTATGCTGGCAGGGTCCAGTTGATTAAGAACGTATTGTTCTCCATTCAAACTTATTGGTCCTCCTTGTTTATCATCCCCAAAAAGGTGATCAAGGAGGTTGAGTCAATACTTAGAGCGTTTCTATGGTCTGGTCCCGACCTTAGGAAAACGGGGGCTAAGGTATCTTGGGAGCATCTGTGCTCTTCGAAACAAGAGGGAGGCCTTGGTTTCAAATCCATGCAGGTTTGGAATAAGGCGGCCATTGCCAAACACATTTGGTTCCTCATTTCTGGGGGGGAACAATCAATGTGGTGTCAGTGGGTTAAATCTTATTTAATACGGGGTAGAAACTTTTGGAATTTAAAAGTACCTGGGGATTGCACATGGGTTTGGAGGAAACTTCTGCATCTCAGACCATTGGTGAGGCCATATATACTTAGTGTAATAGGTAATGGCCAATCCACCTCCTTGTGGTATGATAATTGGCATCCACTTGGTCCTTTGTTAGCCAAATTCGGCCCCAGAATTGCTTATGATTCTGGAATTTCAAAGGAGGCTACTGTGTCTCACATTATCCAAAATTCATGCTGGGCTTTTCCCATCACTCAAACTTTGGAGATCAATGAGGTAAGAAGTACTTTACCACCTCTAATTTCTTCCAGAGTGAGTAGGGATGACCATATTAGGTGGACTCTAACTTATAATGGCCAGTTCACAGTTGCTTCCCTTTGGGATAAACTAAGGACTCCCTTTCCAAAAGTTGGATGGCATAGGTTGGTGTGGTTCTCAGGTCACATTCCGAAATGTAGTTTTATCACTTGGATAGCTATTCAGAATAGGCTCTCCACTGCAGATAGGTTGGTGTCTTTTGGCCTCCCTATTCCTGCCCATTGTAGTTTTTGTCAGAACTGTGAAAGTCACAATCACATATTCTTCAATTGCGCATTTACTAAGCATGTGTGGGATTCTATTCAAACCAAATTACGTGTCTCATGGACATCTAGAACTTGGTCTGAATGGGTCTCTTTTCTCTCTAATTCTAGAGGGAAATCTATAAAGGCTATTATCACTAAATTGGCCTTTACAGTCACTATTTACTACGTCTGGAATGAAAGGAATGCCAGGAAGTTCCAGGGCATGTCCTGTTCTTGGGAAGTTGTTGTTCATAAAATACTGTCAATGATGAAAACAAGGATTCTATCTTTACCTAAACTTCAAGCAGAATGGATTATGAATGACTGGTGTTAAATACTTTATGTTTGTAGCATTCTTCTTGTTTTCCTACCCTGACTTGACAGGCTATAGCAGGATGTGCTCAAAGGAGGGACAACAAAGGTCAAGAGCACAGTTGCAGCATTCTTCTTGTTTTCCTACCTGAATTGCATGGTGTTATGGTACTTTTTCTGCTGCACTTTCACTCGAATGGTTCTGTGGTGCACAATTGGTGATGGAACATTGGTTTATTATGTAGTGCATTTTCTACATTTTCTGCATTTTCTGCACTTTCACTTGACTGGTTCTGTGGTGCACAGTGGTGATGGAGCATTGGTGTCATTGAAATAACATTTTCTGCATTTTCTGCATTTGGTTCTGTTGTTAGTTGATTGATGACTGATGGTTCTGCAGTAAGTTGAGATACAGGGTATGGTGGTATGGTTGTATGGTATGGTTTTGTGGATTGCCTAACCATAGGGGCTGTCGTGGGATCTCCCTTCGCAGAGGGGGAATTCCTCTGCAATTATGGTTCAGTTGGTAGTTTGTGCTTCAGTTGTACTTTAGCAGTTCAGATTGTAAACCTGCTACAACAAAACTCTGATCAGAAGTTGTAGCAGGTTCAGTTCTGTATCAGTGCTGTTTTAGTCTGTAATGTTTCTGAAAGGTTGTCACTAGTCTGTAGCAGCTGCTGTATAGTCTGATAGCAGTGCTGTTGATGCTGTCAATCCTCTCTCAGCAGTGCTTGGCCTTCTATTACAACTAAGTACTCAGGTGTGGGAGTTATGCTGCTCCTGATGCATCTCATTTGGTTGCTGCATTTGGTATCCCTAGCTGCTGTTCTGTCATGGTTTGCATTTGACTGATGACTGATGACTGATGGTACAGTCATCAGTTGCTGCAATTGGTATCCCTTGCTAGTTGTTGGTTTAGTGGATTATGGTTTACTACAAATAGGACATTACTTAAGGTTCAGTAGTTGTCATTACTGCTGTCCATATGCTTCCTGTTTTGATTTTGGTGGCACCCGTCGACCTTATTTTGTTGTTTTGCCTAACCAATTGGGGCTGTCGTGGGATCTCCCTTCGCAGAGGGGGACGTCCTCTGCATTGCTTTACTTTGTATTTTCTGAACTGCTGAACTGTTCTGAACTGCTTTACTGCTGAACTGTTCTGTTCTGCTGTTCTGTCCTGTTCTGTTACTCAGAAAGGCTGCTTTCCTGTTCTATCCTTGGAATGTATATTGGAACTGTCCTTGGACTGTACTGAACTGCTCAGCAGCTGTGTTGGAGCCTGATATGTACATCAAGCCTGCCAATCCAAGCCCAATTCAATGATGCCAATTCAAGCCTGATATGTACCTCAAGCAGTGAAAGGAATCAGAATGGCTGCTGCTACTGCTAACACTTATGGATGGCTGCTGCTGCTGCATGTTCTGAGCCTCCTCCAGCTACTGCATGTTCTGTATCTGCTACTGCTGTTGTCCAGCTACTGCTACTGCTGTTTTGACTGTGGCAGCTACTCAGGCTGGATTAGGAGTAGCTACTCAAGCCTTGCACATTCAGAATTCCAGATATGTGCAAGTTTCAGAATTCCAAGTTCAAGTATAGTGGGACTTTTGTTCCCCTTTTGTAGATGGTCCACCATTCCAAGTGTCCTCATGATCAAGTGCAGCAGCTGCTGTGTAGTTTATCACTCCAAGTTCTGAACCTGTTCAAGACCTGTCCAAGTTCTGAACCTGGTCAAGTTTTGCTCATGTCCAAGTTCTGAACCTGTTCAAGACCTGCATGAAAGTTGCAACATCAGCCCTCATGAGCAAGTGCCCAAGTCCAGCAGTTCTGTAAGCTGTGTTGTGTCCAAGTTCAGATTCTGATCATGTAATTTAGTAGCATGAAATTTACTAGTTCAGTAGCATTATGTGTTCTGTTTCGTATCCCTCTTTTAGATGGGTACGAAACAGACGTTCTATTTACTTCTAGTCCTATGTAGCCGTTTGGCGTAGGCGATCTCTTGTTTTAATCTTTTTTCTTTTCTTTTCCTTTCTTTCCTCCTGGGGTATGCCCCTTGTAAGCTGTATATTCGGTTAGCCCCCCCTTTTTATTTCAAGCTGTTTTACCCAAAAAAACAAGGACCCTGCTGGTTTTGAAGTTTCCAATAGTGACGGTGATCACTAGTGGATCATCGTGAGGGTGTTGGACGCCTGTGGAGTCGCTGGCATGAAAACTGATGGTTTGCTCTTCCATTCTCCTTTCCTTCCAAGGCCTCTCGGTGTGGAGGATCTCTGTCGATCGCAACCTGCGGGCGTGGGCACGTCTAGAAGTATTGGACTCGCCACCCCCGGCATACCCACCAGAGATAGTGTGGATTTCTCCAAGTGCTCTGCGGGGTTCCGGATTAGTGCGAGGGTTACGGTCTTCCCGCCTGTCCTGGTGCTGGGGCCGAGCGGATGGCTCAGGCTTGTCTTGAAGGAACCTCCGCAAGCGCCCGCACTGGATCAGATTCTCAATCTGTTTCTTGAGCTCAATGCAGTCGGAGGTGTCGTGTCCATGATCCCTGTGGAAGCGACAATACTTGCTTCGGTCTCTAGGGACCCCTGGTTTCATTGCTTTTGGCCAACGAAGCTCTGGATCGTTGATCAAGTGAACCAGCACCTGCTCGGGCGTTGCGTTTAGCGGTGTGAACCGTTCGAAACGTCCTCGAACACGTGGACGATCCTCCCCTCTCGACTTCTTCTCCGGCTTGGCCTCCTTCTGGGGTTTGGAATGCTCCGCTTCATGCCTCCGTTTACCACTGCCTGATGCTTCATCCGAGTGACGTCGAGCGGCCATCGCCTCTTCGGCGTTGATGTGCTTCTGAAACTTGTTCATTAACTCCGCCATGCTAGACGGCGGCTTCTCCGAGATAGATTCGAAGAATTTGGTAGGCTGGAGCCCACCAATAAAGGTGGTGAGAGCCACTTTGTCGTCTACTTCGTCGATTAGGAGCGCCTCGTTGTTGAAGCGCTTAAGGTAATCGCGGAGCGATTCTCCTTCCTTCTGCTTGACGTTGAGAAGGTAGGTAGCTGGTCTGTGCTGACGCCGTCCGCTGTAGAAATGCTCGATGAATAGCTTGCTCAATTCGTCGAACGTCCCAATTGAGCCCGGCTTGAGCTTTCCAAACCAAACCCTGGCCGAGCCTTTCAAAGTAGTGGGGAAGGCTCGACACATGATCTGGTCCGGACAGGCGTGCAACGTCATGAAGGTCTTGTATGTCTCCAGATGGTCGAGCGGGTCGCCCAATCCATCAAAAGGCTCAAGCGATGGGAGCCTAAACTTTTGAGGGAGTGGGTAAATAGTGACTTCGGCCGTGAAAGGGAGATTGGTCTTCTGAACCAGATTCTCCACAGTCCTGGATCCTCGATCGTTAACCTGCTTCAGCACCTGGTCCATCTTCTCCTGCAGTTCTTTGAACGCAGCCCCCTGAGCCAATGATGACCCAGAGTTGGGAGCATTCCTGTGTCGGAGGGCGACGAAGCTATTATCGCCAGCCGCCGTGGACTGGCGATGATCAGCTGTGTCGGAGGGGTCCCCACCATGGTGGGTGCCCTGAATCTCTGGTGAATCTCCGCTCGCCTCCCGCTCTTCGTCCGGGGGAGTTGGTTGAGGGAGGCGTTGGAGAAGCTCCGCGTTCTGCTCCCGGAGCTGATTAACCATCTGAGTAAGTTGATTAACCTGCTCCTGGAGAGGGTTACCACGGTCTTCTCCATCTGGGCCGTTTCGTTGGCTTCCGGCTCTCGTGTTGACCATTCTATGGAGTTTTGAAACAGTTGAATTTATGAAGTAGGAAACTCGTCGCTTCCCACAGACGGCGCCAAACTGTTGATGTCTGAAACTGGACGGTCAATCCGAGCTCCGTCTTCAAGGAGTTCCTGCAAAACAGCGTCCGGGGACTGGGGGTGTTGCCAGTCGGGGACCCTCCGATGGCTAAGTTAGTAAGAGTATGTCCGGGTAGAATTCTATGTGCTCTGTGTATATCGAGTAGAGTACGTACCGTAAACCCATGGACGAGCTGCCCATTTATAGGCGAGGTGGTTCGTGTCCCTGCGAGGGGCACGAAGGTGGTAGATCGTGGGCCACGACGACGGTTGAAGTCCCCCGAGGTGGGGGGACTCCCGTCCGAACTGGAGTGAGTGGTGGACGTGGGAGTCATGGCTCCGTAGTCCAGGAATCCAGGGGACGTGGGGTTGCCCCCCTCACGTCCGAGGATACCGGCGGGTGTAACCGTACTGACCCAGTCAGTGCTTATCCTGTCGTCCCAGCGAGGTTGGAGGAATCTGACCGAGCGACCTGAATATGACCGAGCGACGGCTGTCCGACCGAGCAGGTCACCTCTTGACACGTGTCGAAAGAACAACGCTCGACAGTAAATGCCTAAAAATATCCTCATCAAGTCTAATCTAATCAATAATAGCCACGACCACAAGAATATTACACTCGACCTCAGAGCAAAAGAACTCTGGTTCTAGGGATATAAGAGGCTCGACAACGAGCCCGACCCCCGATTTCAGTCCAACAGATGACCGCCTATCGGGGATCGCCGTACAAACAGTAAACTGGCCCGTTCGTCCAGCAACAGATTGACAATAAACAAATAAATGCAGAGCGCAAATTGAATAACGATAGGCTGTCCGGGGTACCGGGATGACTGCTTGGTGCTAGGTGCTTGCTGTGCCCGACGGCTTGCCCGACAGCTTGCCTGCAACCAAACCAACCATACGTGATTGGCCTGGCTGGTCTTTTGGCGGATGTTGGTGGCCCGGTTGAGCCCGGGCTGTTGACTGGCCAACGGCCTTAGAGCGGCCCAGATCTGGCCAGACCAGAGACCAGAGGCCGGGCACCTGCTGCTGTTGTTAGCGGCGGCAGCCACCGGAAGAGGAGGGGTGGCCAGCGGACTGGGTTTGGACTTGGACGGCAGCCCAGCCGTTGAACCGTCCACCGCGTGGACTGAGACCGCCGGAGAACCCAGGGGGGTTTGAGGCTGACTCTAACCAACGACCGACGGCCACGGTTGAGGATGACCGGCCTCCGTGGCCAGAAGCCAACCAGTCCTCAGCTCCCGGCGGTGGAGGATGTCGAGGATGAACCAACACCAGATGTGGGTGGCCGGCCAGAGGCCGGAGTTGATGTCGATCCATAATCGTAAGATTCCGGCGGCTGTGCCTGCTAGACTAGAGGCCGGACCGAAGATGGCCGGCTGTGGGTTGGCTGGGAGCAGTGGCCGGACCAGCGGCGACCAGTCTGGTGTATAAGCGGTGGCCGGACCAAAGTTGGAAACTCCAAGCTCATGCCCAGCCGTGGGATTGACTCCGACGGCTGTTGAGTGGGCCAGAACTGGCCGGACCAGACGCCGCCGGGAGAAGATGGATGGCCGGACCCAAGGGTTGCCGGATGAGGAATGGGCGGTGGAGGAGAGCCTCTGTCGTGTGAGAGACTCCCTTGCCCTTGCTGACCTGTGCTGCGGCTGCCGGAGGGGGGATGACCAGCTGCCGGCTAGATTTTGATCGGCCAAGGGAGCTTTCTCTCTCTAGGCTAGAGAGAGAAGCTCCCATCTACCAGACCTCACACCAGTTGGTGTGTTTTTTTTTTTGGGTAACTTAGCTTGAAATTAAAAAAGGTTAAGCGAATATACAGCCTACAAGGGGCATACCCCAGGAGGAAAAGAAAAGGAAAACAAATAAGAGTGACAAAAGTGCGATAAACCATGCACAACCCGCATGGAAAGTAGGATAATAATATACATAACAAAATGCTATGTGTACTGAAATACGTGAAATGTGAAATTGAACTAGTACCTGGCACAACCCGCCAGGCTAGGAAATAAAGTAAATAAAGTAGATAGTCAAGGTCAACGGTGACCACATGATAACCGGCGCTGAGGAGAGATCCTCCTCCTCCTAGGCTGGGATAAGAAGACCGAAGAACCTATCTGCCCACCACCCTGAGGCTAGCATAATACCCACTCAACAGAAGTCAACTACTACAGAGGGACTCGGACCGAGAGAGGCTCGAACTGGAGATGTCGGCATCCGACAAGGCTACCCTGCCAAGTACCCTGCACACCACGCCCATTCCATCCAGACTACTACATCCTCGCCCAAATCCCCTAGGCTCGCTAACGACTATAAGCGGAACAGGAAGAGGGACCACCAAAGGTAGCCACTCAAACCACAAGTGGACCAAGCTGCTCTTTTCGATCAGTGCAACCACTAAAACTAATCAGAAACAGACTACGAAGCTACCCTTTTCAATCAGTGAGAATCCACCAATCTAGTCAATGACAACTCCGGCAACTACCTTGCTCAATCAGACCCTCCATAATCTAATCATCGACACCCACAGCTGCTGCTACTGCGAGATTGCCCCTTAACTAGGAGAATCCAATCTAATCAATAGTAGCCACAACCACTAGAATACTACGCAATTCCTCAGAGCTAAAAGCACAGGCTCAAGGGATATGGAGGGCTCAACGAAGAGTCCGACCCCCGATTTCAGTCCAACAGATGACCGCCTATCGAGGGTTGCAAAACTAACAATGAACTGGCCCAAAGTCCAGATACTAACAGTAAACTGGCCCACTAGTCCAGCAACAATGTAATTGTAAAGCGCAAAATGAATAACAGTGAAAGAAATGGATACACCCTTCACTGCCCGACGGCTTGTCTGCCCGGGCAGGCCTGCCCACGGGCTTGCTGCTACCAAACTGGCCCGTGGCTGTTGAGGGCCTAGCCCCAAACTGGTCCACGGCTGTTGAGGCCCATGGCCGGCTGTTGGTTGGCCCTGGCCACGGCTGTTGGGCTGACCAGAACGGCAAGGATGAGTGGCCTGGACTGGCCGGGCCCGGCCTGACTTGCCTCCGGCGAGGACTGAGTCTCCGGCGTAACCTCCCGGCGTAACCTTCCGGCTGGCTGCTGCAGTGAGTTTGGGTTTCTCCGGCGTAACCCTCCTGCGAGGACTGAGCCCGAAACCCTCAATGAACGGCGGAGCCGAGATCCGACCATGGACGAACCCCGCCTCCGTACTAGCGTTGCCGGTCGATTGTTGAGGAGTTCAGAACTCCGATGGTGGTGATGGAGTAGATCGTAAGGCGATTGAGCTCAAACGAAGTGTAGCTCCGGCCGCTTGTAGCTCCGGCCGCCGTGTAGACAGACCCCTGGACTAGAAGACGTAAGTCAATAGACCGATGGTGGTTATGTAGTAGATCGGACGGCGATCAACGGGACCTGGGCTCGAGTTCTGAGAAGGAAAACCCAGTTGACCCTCCGACTGGATGTCGGAACTGCTCCAGTATTGTTGTTAATGGGAGGCGATGGAGGAGATCATTCCCTAAGGAGGGATTATCCCTTGCCGTCCTTTATTCCTTGCCGGCGCCGAATGAAACTGAGCCGGCTGATTTTGGTCAGAGGGAGCTTTCTCTCTCTAGGTTAGAGAGAGAAGCTCCCATTCTACTCTTATTGCTATTATAGTTGGTGTGTTTTGTTAAGGCATTGTACCGTTTTGGTGTGTTTTGGAACCATATGGAGGTTTTGGTAAGGTATTGTACCGTTTTGTTGTGTTTTAGTACCGTATGATTGTTTTGGCACAGTATTGTACCATTTTGGTGGGTTTTGGTACCATATGGATGTTTTGGAAAGGTATTTTAATGTTTTGATGTGTTTTGGACCCGTATGGATGTTTTGGTAAGTTATTGTACCATTTCGGTGTGTTTTAGAACCGTTTGGATGTTTTGGTAAGTTATTGTACCGTTTTGGTGTGTTTTGGAACCGAATGAATGTTTTGGTAAGGTATTGTACAGTTTGGTTGTGTATTGGTACCATACGGTTGTTTTGGCCCGGTATTGTACCGTTTTGGTGTGTTTTGGAACCGTTTGGATGTTTTGATGTGGTATTGTACCGTTTTGGTGTGTTTTGGAACCACATGGATGTTTTGGTAAGGTATTGTACCGTTAGGTGTGTTTTGGAACTGTTTGGATGTCTTGGTTTGGTATTGTTCCGTTTTGGTGTGTTTTGGAACCGTATGGATGTTTTTTTTTTGGGTAATGCCCTAGGGCGGTTAGCTTGAAATATAAAAAAGGTTAACCGAATGTACAGCCTACAAGGGACATACCCCAGGTGAGACAAAGCAAAAAATATAAAGAGCACCAAGTGGCTACATGGGTTGCCCGTGTTCTTGCCCCCGCCGAACAAACTATCCCAAGGAATAGAAAGTTCAACGGGGAACCTGGACACGGGCGTGGCAATAGCAGTAAATTCCCGACAACAACCGTCGGTATAAGGTACAATTAGAGGCCCTCGAAGTCCTCGCAATACGTACTACGGAAAACATAAAAGATAATGGCCAGTGCATAACCCGCACTGCCCGAGATGGCCTGACCACGACCTGGTCTGACTGGACAGATCTGGCCGGAGAGGTCCTTGATTGGCGGCGTGAAGGTGAGCCACACGGCGGCTGTTGAGTCCCGCGGTGGGGTCCCGGCGGCCGGCTGGTGGACCGACGGCTGTTGAGCACCTCGGTGAAGACCCTCAGCAGCGGCTAAGCCCCACGGCGACTGCAGCGCCCTGGCTGTGATTGGCCAGTAATGGCCGTTGTACTTTCAGATCTGCCCGGTGCAGATCCCGATAAAGGTACCCGCCGGTTCACGGCGGGGTTGAGGTTGGATACCATGCCTACGGCTGTTGAGCCACGGCGACTGGACCAGTGTGAGGTTGGACCGGACCTGATAGAGGCCGGCTAGAGTGGGGTCGACCGAACCAGATTTGGCCGGAGCGGCGGCCCGAGGGCTGCCTGCTGTGGAGGGCGGTGGAGGAGAGATGGCCCGAGCGCTGCCGGCTGTGGAGGGCGGTGGAGGAGAGACTCTCTAAGGTGAGAGGATCCCTTGCCCGGATGACTTCCTTGTTGTTGCTGCTGCGGCTGGCCGGAGGTGGCAGCCGGCTGGATTGACCGGGCCAAGGGAGCTTTCTCTCTCTAGGCTAGAGAAAGAAGCTCCCAGCCAGGAATGATCTTCCTTATTGTTTATTCTTTTACCGTATGGATGTTTTGGTAAGGTATTGTACCGTTTTGTTGTGTTTTTGTATCGTATGAATGTTTTGGCACAGTATTGTACCGTTTAGGTGTGTTTTGGAACCGTATAGATGTTTTGGAAATGTATTGTACCGTTTTGGTGTGTTTTGGAACCGTGTGGATGGTTTTTTTTGGGGTAAATTAGCTTGAAATTAAAAAAAGGTTAACCAAATGTACAGCCTACAAGGGGCATACCCCAGGAGGAAAAGAAAAGGAAAAAAAAACAAGATTGAAAAAAGTGCGATAACCCATGCACAACCCGCATGGAGAGTGTGGTAAAGTAAATAAGATAATAGAATTGCCATATGTGTTGAGATCATACCCCGGTTGCACTATCCATCTAAGCGGAAGGATAGTACAACGGGGTATGATATGTAGTGATACGAGTATAAATTACCTGAAAGCGAACTACTGCCTGACACAACCCGCCAAGCTAGAAAATAAAATAAATAGTCTCGATCAGAAATGACCAAATGATAACCTTTACTGAATAATAGCAGCTACAAAGCACCTCGGCATCGAGGGGTTGAACAGCAACAACAGAGAAACTAGGCACTAAGAGGCTCGAACCGGAGATGACGGCATCCGACAGAGGGCCCAACCCTGCACACCACGCCCATTCCATCCAGTCTAAAACACTCTCATCCAAAGTCCAAAGATCGCCAAAACAACCTGCCCTCATCCAAAACCCAAATCCGCTAGTCTCCAGAGAAGGATTAAACAGACCAAGATTCCAATACTCCAACCTAGCACAGAATTAACAAGCATAGCGCCAAAGTACTGAAAAAGGGGTAAAGGACCGGGCAAGGGAGTTTCTCTCTCTAGAGAAACTCTCCTCCACCGCCCATTACTATTGCCGGCCACCTCTGGTCCGGCCATCTATCCGGTCACGGGTCGGCATCAAACCCAGTACTCCGGTCTGGCCATTTATCCATCCATGGGAATCTTCAACAGCCGTGGTTGGTATCAGTGCAGCCAAGTGGACTGATTTTCTTCAAATTAGAAGTTCATCAGAGAAAGGGGTCTCAAACCCACTTTTCCTCTGCCGATCTTCACCTTTTCCAAGGAGAATCGGTCCAACACCATCTCTCCAACATCTAAGTCGGAGAGACACCTGGGTTTTGGTACCTATAAACAAAACCCAATCTCGGTTTGAGATCCTAGTAACAACAAGCAGCGGCCAAACCCATTCCAGAGGCAGCTGCAGCCGGCCATCTCTGGTCCAGCCATCACAGGCGGACGGCAACCGGGCAAGGGAGCCTCCACCGCCCACGAAGCTGGGTTCCCTTCACCGACGTTCAAAGCTCAAGGCTGCCGTTAATGGGGGATTCAGATCCCATCGGGCCGGTGGAAACCAAGGTGACCCGTCGGCAACAGTGGGTGACCCGTGGTCCTATTCACGGCAACCAACTGGCCAAAGGGCTTACCGGCGCCGGAGCTCCTTCACCGCCGTTCTGCTTTATCCACAGTCCGTGGTCCTATTCACAGCCCCTTGCCCACGCGGTGGACGGTTCAACAACAGGGGTACGCGGAGGAGGTTTCGGCCGTCCAACAGCAGCAGCAGCAGCAGCCCGGTCTCTGGTCTGGCCAGATCTGGCCCGTTCAAAGGCCGTCGGCCAGTCAACAGCCCGGGCTCAACCGGGCCAGCCAACATCCTGGCAGGCCAGCCAAGCAAAGCCAGCCGGCAGTCAAGGAGCCAGCCCAGCCCGGGCAGGCAGCCCAATCAGCAGCCCAGGCCGGTATACCTGGGTCAAATAATTATCAATATTTGCTCAATATGAGCTTTGAATATGGTTATCTACAATTACATTGTGGAATTTGCATTTATTGTTGCTGGACTTCGGGCCAGTTCACTGTTAGTATTGCAACCCCCGATAGGCGGTCATCTATTGGACTGAAATCGGGGGCCGGGCTCTTCGTCGAGCCCTCTATATCCCTTGAGCCTGTGCTTTTAGCTCTGTGGATTTACGTAGTATTCTAGTGGTCGTGGCTATTATTGATTAGATTGGATTCTCCTAGTTAAGGGGCAGTCTCGCAGTAGCAGTAGCTGTGGGTGTCGATGATTAGATTATGGTGGAGTCTGATTGAGCAAGGTAGTTGCCGGAGCTGTCATTGACTAGATTGGTGGATTCTCACTGATTGAAAAGGGTAGCTTTGTAGTCTGTTTCTGATTAGATTTAGTGGTTTGCACTGATCGAAAAGAGCAGCTTGGTCCACTTGTGGTTTGAGTGGCTACTTTTGGTGGTCCCTCTTCCTGTTCCGCTTATAGTCGTTAGCGAGCCTAGGGGATTTGGGCGAGGATGTAGTAGTCTGGATGGAATGGGCGTGGTGTGCAGGGCGCTTAGCAGGGTAGCCTTGTCGGATGCCGACATCTCCAGTTCGAGCCTCTCTCGGTCCGAGTCCCTCTGTAGTAGTTGACTTCTGTTGAGTGGGTATTATGCTAGCTTCGGGGTGGGGGGCATCTAGGTTCTTGGTCTTCTTATCCCAACCTAGGAGGAGGAGGATCTCTCCTCAGCGCCGGTTATCATGTGGTCACCGTTGACCATGACTATCTACTTCATTTACTTTACTTTATTTCCTAGCCTGGCGGGTTGTGCCAGGTACTAGTACAATTTCACATTTCACGTATATCAGTACACATAGCATTTTGTTATGTATCTACTTTATCCTACTCTCCATGCGGGTTGTGCATGGTTTACCGCACTTTTGTCACTCTTATTTGTTTTCTTTTTTTGGGTAATTTAGCTTGAAATTAAAAAAGGTTAATCGAATGTACAGCCTACAAGGGGCATACCCCAGGAGGAAAAGAAAAGAAAAAAAACAAGAATGATAAAAGTACGGTAACCATGCACAACCCGCATGGAGTGTAAAATAAAGTGACATATGTGATACAAATGGATCTGAAAAGAACCATGAAATGTACTGAAATGAAATTGAGCTATTCCTGGCACAACCCACCAGGCTAGGAAATAAGGTAATTGAAGTAGATAGTCATGGTCAACATGGACCACATGATAACCAGCGCTGAGGAAAGATCCTCCTCCTCCTAGGCTGGGCTAAGAAAACCAAGACCCGAGGCTTCCATCACCCCAAAGCAAGTATAATATCCGCTCAACAGAAGTCAACTACTACAGAGGAACTCGGACTGAGAGAGGCTCGACCAGGGGATGACGGCATCCGACAAGGCTACCCTGCTAAGTACCCTGCACACCACACCCATTCCACCCTGACTACTACAACCTCGCCCAAATCCCCTAGGCTCGCTAACGACTCAAAGTGGAACAGAAAGAGAGGCCACCAAAAGTAGCCACTCGAACCTCAAGTGGACCAAGCTGCTCTTTTCGATCAGTGCAAACCACCAAATCTAATCAGAAACAGACTGCAAAGCAACCCCTTTCGATCAGTGAGGATCCACCAATCTAGTCAATGACAGCTCCGGCAACTACCCTGCTCAATCAAACTCCAACCATAATCTAATCATCGGCTCCTGCAGCTGCTGCTACTGCAGGCTACCCCTAACTAGGAAGGAGTTCAATCTAATCAAAAATAGCTACGACCACGTGAATACTACACTCAACCTTAGAGCAAAAAAAAAACTGGTTCTAGGGATATAAAAGGCTCGACCATAAGCCCGACCCCCGATTTCAGTCCAACAGATGACCGCCTATCGGGGTTAATAACACCATCAGACTGGCCCGTTCGTCCAGCAATAGATTGACAATAAACCAATATTGGACTTGGAATTATGTTTGGAATCCGTGCCACTTTTTTTTTTTTAAAAGAAATTTAGGCCCAACCTGCCATCGGGCGCAAAGCGCAAATTGAAGGCGCAATGGATACGAGATTTTCAGCCCTGGCCTGGGCTGGCTTTGCCAGCTGCTGCCTTACTGCTGGCTGCTGGCGATGATGGCTGGCCGCCCCACTTGGCAGATCTGGCCGGAGGCCTTGACTGCCCAAGCAAGGCTGTGAAATCCACAGTTAGCAAGGTGACTGCCAAGTCGCCGTGATAGCCCACCGGAGGCGGGATGGGGTTGAGCCACGGATGTTGAGCCCACCGGAGGCGGGGTTGAGACCACCCACGGCTGTTGAGCCACGGCTGGGGTGGAGACCTGGCCGGACCGAGGTCTGAACGGGGCGTGCTCGATCGTACCTGATTTGGAACTCAGCCGATCTGAGCCGCCATCTACGGCCATGAGACTGTTGAGCACCCAGAAGAGGTGCCTGAAAGTGGGATTTCCAGGACATAAATCGAGCAGAGCTCGGCTCTTGTTCTGTTCTGTAGGAGTCGGCCCACGAATGGACGGAAGGATGTACCTGTGATGAGTCTGGTTGAACCAGAGTCAACCGGAGATAGTAGATCTGGACCAAGTAAATGGCCGGCTGGGATAATGGTGAGAGGCGATGGAGGAGAGCATCCCTAGAGAGAGATGTTCCCTTGCCTTTTGCCCTTGCCGTCCTTGCTGTTATTAACGGTGACTACCCGCCGGAAAAGGTGATGGCCGGACTGGAGGGCCGGACTGGAGGGAGCTTTCTCTCTCTAGGTTAGAGAGAGAAGCTCCCCAGGTTAGAGACTATTTTGCATGATCTGGCCTCTTATTTGTTTTCCTTTTCTTTTCCTCCTGGGGTATGCCCCTTGTAGGCTGTACATTCGCTTAACCTTTTTTAATTTCAAGCTAAGTTACCCAAAAAAAAATATATATATATATATATATTAACAAGCATAGCACCCACTTCTAAGGAACAGATATTGCAGAGGACCGGGCTCCGAGAAGAGGCTCGAACCGGAGATGCGACATCCGACAAGGCTACCTCCCTAAGTATCTTGTACACCATGCCCATTCCAACCGGTCTAATACTCTCTCGACCTAGTACACAAGGCTCACTCTAACCTAAAAGCGGAACAGTACAAGGGCCTCGAAAAATCCGCCATTAACAAAGCATTACCACCGAATCATCCGGCAACACAAATGAGGCACACAAAACTGCAGAAAGAACCATAACCATCCTTTTCAACCAGTGCATTACCACCAATCTAATAAGAACTATCACAGTCACAGTCAAACTACGCTATAACAAACGGCCGAGAGGAGCAAGGAAACTTGGATTATAAACAGACCCAACATAGATGCTACAGCCATAGCCCCGAAATTGGGCATCCCAACAGTACCAGCCCGAACCCAGGCTTAACAAAATCCAACAGATGAACCCAAACTCAGTCCAAACAGCGACTGCCCATTGGGTTTCTCAATCTGATCATCCAGCTCGTGAGTAATTTTGAACACAAAAGGTCGATTTAATAATGGCGATCCAACAACCAGATTTGCTAATGCAATACCAGCAATTAAATCGATTAAAAAACATGATTTTAAACAATAACCAACCTGAATTGAAACGGAAGGCCCAGATCTGTGACTGCCCACCACCAGTCGGGCAACCCAGATTGAAACTGCTACATCAGGTGCTAAAAGGACTTGAGCTGGGTTGGGAGCTTCTCTCTCTAACCTAGAGAGAGAAAGCTCCCTCTGATCCACGGCAGTGGCAGCAGCCACCGATCTTCCAGTCGAACAAGGCTCAGCCACCGGGCAGCAGCCACCTTCCGGGCAAGGGATACTCTCTTCTTAGAGACGCTCTCCTCCACCGCCCTCCACAACCGGCAACCCACCGCTCTCCTCCGCCGCCCTCCGCTCCGGACAGATCTGGTGCGGTCACTCCACCTGGCCGACCTTCATCTGGTCCGGTCAAACGTCACTACGAAGCTCCACAGCCGTGGGCGCCTCCAACCACATCCCCGCCGTGAACCGGCGGGTACCATTTGGGATCTACTCCGGGCAGATCTGAAACCAAACAGAGGACCTCAACCATAGCCGACGAGCTCAATCGAAGACCTCAATACATCGGCAACGACGACGGCGACCTTGGGTTGCTGTTCAGTCCGGCGACGGCGACAGCGACGGCGACCTTGGGTAACATCGAGCTGCTGGTCTGAATCTCAGCCTCCAACTACCGGTCTGAACTTGCCGGAGACGAGGGCAGTTCTGGCAACTGTGGGCCTCGACAGTGGCCACCAGCCACCAGCCACCGTGGGCCAGACCACC
Source organism: Rhododendron griersonianum (assembly GCA_018127125.1). Lineage (NCBI taxonomy): Eukaryota > Viridiplantae > Streptophyta > Magnoliopsida > Ericales > Ericaceae > Rhododendron > Rhododendron griersonianum. Next base: position 35,843,106 of record CM030788.1, on the reverse strand, counting down.
AGTCAACAGCCGCCGTGCAGCCGTGGGCCAGTTTGGGGCCAGGCCTTCAACAGGGGCCAGCCAGCTGGTAGCAGCCAGCCCGTTGGCCTGCCAACGGGCAGCCCGTCGGGCACAGCCTGCCTTCAACCCGTCGGGCACAGCCTGCCTTCAGCCCGTCGGGCACAGCCTGCCTTCTGCCCGGGCAGCAAGCAGCAAGCCAAGGCCCGGGCAGGCAGCCCAATCAGCAGCCCAGGCCGGTATACCTGGGTCAATTCGTTATCATTATTTGCTCAATATGAGCTTTGAATTTGGCTATCTACATTTACTTTGTTGCTGGACTAGTGGGCCAGTTTACTGTTAGTTTTGCTACCCCCGATAGGCGGTCATCTGTTGGACTGAAATCGGGGGCCGGGCTCTTCGTCGAGCCCTCTATTTCCCTTGAGCCAGCGCTTTTAGCTCTGAGGAATTGCGTAGTATTCTTGTGGCGTGGCTATTATTGAATAGATTGGATTCTCCTAGTTAAGGGGCAGTCTTGCAGTAGCAGCAGCTGTGGGTGCCGATGATTAGATTATGGATGAGTCTGATTGAGCAAGGTAGTTGCCGGAGCTGTCTTTGACAAGATTGGTGGATTCTCACTGATTGAAAGGGGTAGCTTCGTAGTCTGTTTCAGATTAGGTTTAGTGGTTTGCACTGATCGAAATGAACAGCTTTGTCCACTTGTGGTTTGGGGGGCTACTTTTGGTGGTCCCTCTTCCTGTTCCGCTTATAGTCGTTAGCAAGCCTAGGGGATTTGGGTGAGGATGTAGTAGTCTGGATGGAATGGGCGTGGTGTGCAGGGTGCTTAGCAGGGTAGCCTTGTCGGATGCCGTCATCTCTAGTTCGAACCTCTCTCGGTCCGAGTCCCTCTGTAGTAGTTGACTTCTTTTGAGTGGGTATTATGCTAGCTTCGGGGTGATAGGCTTCTCGGTTCTTGGTCTTCTTATCCCAGCCTTGGAGGAGGAGGATCTCTCCTCAGCGCTGGTTATCATGAGGTCACAGTTGACCATGACTATCTACCGTATTTACTTTATTTCCTAGCCTGGCGGGTTGTGCCAGGTAGTAGTTCAATTTCACATTGCATTTTGTTATGTATTTACTCTATCTCACTCTCCATGCGGGTTGTGCATGGTTTACCGCACTTTTTTCACTTTTATTTGATTTCCCTTTCTTTTCCTCCTGGGGTATGCCCCTTGTAGGCTGTACATTCGCTTAACCTTTTTTTAATTTCAAGCTAATTTACCCACACAAAAAAAAACCCAGATCGACGGCCGCCTATCGCACCCAACGAGTTCTTTGGTGGCTGGAATTGACTCCGGCAGCGGTTGAAAGGACCCACGGTTGTGGAATCGAACAAACCACCACACCGACGAGCTCCGATGACCGGAGATTTTCAGCCCATAACCCAGCAAAGTGCAAAGCCCTCACAGAACCAGCACCCACATGGAAGGACTCCCTTCGCCATTACCGAGCACCAGAACACAACCAGCACCCACACGGGTAGGACTCTTGTCTCCGATACTGAGCACCGGTTCTGAAACAAAGAACTTGACTGCCTAGTACTCTCTAATAGGATCTCGAAGCACTCCCCTTATTTACACCTCACTCTCACCGGCAGAAAAACCAGCTCGAAGCATACACTTGGCTGGACGTCGGTGCTCGAGATTGGGATTGTGAGGTGGTGTTAGCCAATTGACCATGGAAGTCGAAGATGAACATCTGTGGTTGACAGCTTAGGTTGGGATGATGGCCGATTGACCATGGAAATCGAAGATGAAATCTGTTGTTCACAGATTATATGGACGAAAATTACACCTTTTTGGTCTTTGGACAAGATTCAGAAGTGAATCGGTCTGTGTGATGAAATGACAAACGGAACAGGAGTTGAGAGCTTCTCTCTCTACTCTAGAGAGAGAATGCACTCCTCCTTCCCTCATCCACTCTAGATCCGATTATGAGGTAAATAAAGCTCAAATCGGTACCATTCAGAACTGATATAGGGGTTTTCCAGGATTGGGTTCAACTATTTTCAGCATCAACATCTATCATCACTTGTTGATGGTATATCTCACGAACGATCTCATAAAGGCCGGCTCTGAGGTGGGTCTGACTGACCGATTCCGTGGCCATCTCAGTCGCGCCAGAGGTCCTGCTCTCTGACTATTTCATCCACCGTATCCCTAGATGGGGCAAGCTAGGGTGGAGATCTCAGATCAAAACCCTGCCGGAAGTGGTACTCAGTCGGTTCTTGAACCCACGCACAAGGGTCTCTCTACAATGGGTTCTGGAGGCACTCAACCCTCCTTCATCCAGCTATCACTGAACCGTGCTCAACCGAGGCTCGGTGGTCTCAGTCACCGGCGGTGGATCAATCATTCAATTTGGGCGCCGTTTCTTTCGAATTCCATTTCTGTCGGCATGAACCTGTGGTGGGTCTAGGGTCTCCTGTAGCCTAGGTCGACAACTACATCGGTTCACAGAGATCTGTTTCAAAGCAGATACCAGGTATGGCCGAATTACCAAGGTTGAAGATTTCTGAGTTTTAGTTCAAGTTCTGTACTTGGAAATCTTTGGTTGGAATCAAATGTAAATTGGCTGTAATTTATTGCAATCTGTAGATTCGTATCAAGAACCCGATGGGCAGTCATCTGTTTGGACTGAGATCGGGTTAATCTGATTTGCATTAATTTCATTAATCCTAGAATCGCGCAAGATCACAGTAGTCTTTACGGGCTGGCTGGTCCAGTCGATACACTGCCCAATTTGGGGCTAAATTGCCTGGTTTAATTACTAGGCTCATCTCCATTCAAGCTCTTTGATGAGCTTCTTTGTATGCCTAGTTTCCTTGCTTCATTAGCCGGTGGTAGTGCGTAGTATGGTTGTAACCGAGACTATCATTGATTAGATTGGGGTCTTGCGCTGGTTGAAAGGGGTAGCTTCCATGGCTGTCTTCGAATAGATCGGTTGTTAGGCTTTGATTGAAAGGGGTGGCTTCTTGAGCTGTCATTGATTAGATTGGAGGTTGTGGCCGGTTGAAAGGGGTAGCTTCCGTGGCTGTCATTGATTAGACTGGCTTGCGCTCTGATTGAAAAGGGCAGCTTTGGTTCTCCTGCGGTATTTTGTGTCCTCTTTTCGTGCCAAATGATTCGGTGGTCATGCACTGTTAATGGCGGCCTGAGGCCCTTGTACTGTCTCTCTTCTTGATTATAGCGAGCCTAGGGCGTTAGGTTGAGGGTGTAGTAGTCTGGATGGAATGGGCGTGGTGTACAGGGTACTTTGGGGGGTAACCTTGTCGGATGCAGACATCTCCAGTTCGAACCACTTCTCGGATCCTAATTCCTCTGTAGTAGTTGTTCTCTTAGAAGTGGGTATTACGTTCGATTCACTAGGTTAGTTTGGAGTTCTCGAATCTTGGTCTTCATATTCCATCTCTGGCGACTGTGGTGATGGTACATTATCTGGTTGTTCGACCGTGACTTCTTTATCTTACAGCTTAGCCTGGCGGGCTGTGCCAGGCGGTAGTTAACTTTCATGTTATTATTACTTCTTGTTTCACTTTGTATCATACCCCGTTGTGCTTTCTTCCTGATGGATAGTACCACGGGGTATGATACCGAATCACAATGCACTCTGTTATTTACCTTATTCTACTTTACCCTCCATGCGGGTTTTTTTTTTTGGGTAAAAAAGCTTGAAATAAAAAGAGGCTAAACAAATATACAGCCTACAAGGGGCATACCCCAGGAGGAAAAGAAAACAAAAGAATAGAGAAAGAAAAATTAGCTACGCCAAGAGGCTACATGGAGTAAGTGAAATGCGCTGTTTCCAATCCATCTAGAAGAGGGAGGGAAAACAGCGCGTCTAAGTAGATTCTTAAGCATTACATAGTAGAAAATGCAACTACATACTGAACTGATCTCAGCAACCACCTCAGCAACCATCAGTCACATAGTAGACTGAACATGCAAAAATCTTCTGAACATGCAAAAATCTTCAAAAATCTTCAACTGAACATGCCAATGCACCTTGACTTACAATAGACTTGACTGAAAAAACTTCCAGCTGCACCTTGACTTAAAACTCTTCAACTGAACATTCCAACATTCCAAGATGACAGCATTCCAATATTCCAAGATGACTACATTCAGAACATTCAGAACTCATGCAGGACATTACAGACCATTACATTACAGACCATAACAGAACCAGAACTGATAACATTACAGCAGAACCGATAACCATGCGGGTTGTGCATGGTTATCGCAATTTTTTCACTTTTCTTCTTTTCCTTTTTCTTTTCCTCCTGGGGTATGCCCCTTGTAGGCTGTATATTCGATTAAACTTTTTTAATTTCAAGCTAATTTACCCACAAAAAAAAAGAATCGGTCTGTACCTGACTAAGAGCTTGAGTTACTTCTGACCCAGATGTAAGGTGGATTGAAGAGCTTAACCACCAACAATTCGGTGGATTTGGTACAAAAATATGATTTTTGGTAAAAGGGGAGTGCATTAGAGAGAGAAGCTCTCAACCCTTATAGTGTGCTTAGGTTGATCTGTTCTAGAGTTGGTTGCTGATGTTTCTAACCGTGTGGATGTTATGGTAAGGTATTGAACTGTTTTGTTGTGTTTTGGTATCGTATGATTGTTTTGGCATAGTATTGTACCGTTTAAGTGTGTTTTGGAACCGTATGTTTTCGGTGTGTTTTGGAACCGTTTGGATGTTTTGGTCAGGTATTGTTCCGTTTTGGTACCGTATGTTTGTTTTGGCACGGTATTTTACCGTTTTGGTGTGTTTTGGAACTGTATGGATGTTTTGATAATGTATTATACCGTTTTGGTACCGTATGGCTGTTTTGGAAAGGTATTGTACCATTTTGTTGTGTTTTGGTACCGTATGGATGTTTTGTCACAGTATTGTACTGTTTAGGTGTGTTTTGGAACCGTATGGATGTTTTGGAATGGTATTGTACCGTTTTGGTGTATTTTCGAATTGTTTGGATGTTTTGGTAAGGTAATGTACGGTTTTGGTGTGTTTTGGAACCGTATAGATGTTTTGGTAAGCTATTGTACCATTTTTTTTTTTTGGATAAACCAGCTTGAAATAAAAAAGGGGGGGCTAACCGAATATACAGCCAACAAGGGGCATACCCCAGGAGGAAAGGAAAACAAAACAAAACAAAACAAGAGAGCGCCTACGCCAAACGGCTACATAGGACTAGAAGTAAATAGAATGTCTGTTTCGAACCCATCTAAAAGAGGGATACGAAACAGAACACAAAGTGCAACTTGCAAAATAAAGGAGCTAATATGACAAAAGGCTACTTAATTTCATGCTACAAAATTACATGCTACTCATCCAGCCATGACTGGGCAGTAGCCACACATCAATAGCAGCAAACTAGACTAACAACAGCTGAACTTGGAACAACAGCTGGACTGCCCAGAAACAGCATCAACAAAACTTGAAGTGATAACCATGCACAACCAGCTGACCTTAGAACAACAGCTGCTACTACAACATAGCACCTTCAAAGTTCTAGACTAACAACATCTGCTAAGGAACAAGCACAGCAGCTGCTATGGATCAGATTCTGAACCTTAGCAGAAGAAGATTCAGGGATTCAGAACAGCAGAGAATTCAGAACAGCAGCTTACAGCAGCAACTAACAGCAGCACTAGTCACTAACAGCAGAACTACTATATCTGCAGTAGCAGTAGCTATAAGAACAAAGCTACATGCAGAGGACGTCCCCCTCTGCGAAGGGAGATCCCAATGACATCCCCAATTGGTTAGGCACACAAAAAATAGCAAAAGAGCAGCAAAAACAGGCTGCAAAAACAAATAGTTACAAGCTTGTGTCCTGCTACATGAACATCAGGGCTGTAGCTGCTGCTAGCAGCTGTGCAGAAATATAGCAGGTGTAACTGGTATAACAGAATGGTAGGCTTGCTCTCACATGAGGAACAACAGTCCCAACCAACAACAGAACTGCTAACAGCTCATAAGTACATTTCAAAACTGATGCAGTACCCCTCAAACATCCAATTTGAGTAATGGTCAGTTCACTGTTGAGTAATGGAAAACACCCAATTTGAGTTATTAATAATGTGAGACACGAATACATCCTGTGGAATACCAGCGTCATATGCAATTCGGGGACCAAATCTATCCATTAAAGGACCGAGGGGGTGCCAGTTGTCATGCCACAAGTACGTGGAATTCCCATTCCCAAGAATATTAAGCACATATGGTTTAACCAAAAGTCTGAGATTCAAAAGTATCCTCCAAACCCATGTACAATCACCAGGTATTTTCAAGGTCCAAAAACTCCTACCTTTTAGCAAGTACGACTTGACCCATTGACACCACATGGACTGCTCTCCCCCGGAGATGAGAAACCAGATATGTTTTGCAATGATTTGAAACCATGACCCCCTTCCCTCTAGGGGAACACAGATGCTCCCACGAAACTTTAGCCCCAGTTTTTTTAAGGTCGGGTCCGGACCACAAAAAAGCCCTAAGAATTGACTCAACCTCCTTGATTACTTTTTTGGGAAGAATAAACAGGGAGGACCAATACGTTTGAATGGAAAAGAGAACATTCTTAATTAACTGAACCCTACCAGCATAGGTTAGGTCTCTATTCGTCCAAGTCTTAGTCCTGGCAGTGATGCTCTCCACCAATCGTTGGCAATCAGAGGCCTTGAGTTTAGTAGAAAGGAGAGGCACACCAAGATATTTGACAGGAAGTGTGCCCTCCTGAAATCCTAAGACATCTAGTATAGCCAATCTAGTGGTGCTGTTGACTCCAGAGAAATAGATGCTACTTTTCTCCGGGTTAGGAGAGAGACCAGACAAGGTTTGGAACTCAGTGAGGGCTTCCTGAATGTGGAAGATTGATGTCAACTCACCCTTACAAAAAATCATGAGGTCATCGGCAAAGCAGAGATTGATGATCTTAGTATTCCGGCATCTCCAGTGGAAGTGAAAACCAGGTAGCATGGATTTCTCTCTAAGTAAGCAGGTGAGAACCTCCATTACAATGACAAAGAGATATGAGGACAGAGGGTCGGTCACCTTGCCTTAGACCTTTTTGCCCTATGATGTAACCAGTGTTTTCCCCATTCAAGCATATAGTGTAGTTAGCAGTGGTAACACAAGCTTGAAGCCATTTGATCATTGTAGGATGGAAATTCATGGAGGACAAAATATCCCAAAGAAAATCCCATCTTACATTATCATAAGCTTTCCTTATATCTACCTTAAGGGCACATCTTGGAGTTGATGAGGATTTATGGTAGCCTCTCATTAGTTCTTGGGTGAGGAAGATATTGTCAGCAATCCTCCTCCCTTTAACAAACCCTGATTGAATAGGGTCAATTAGAACAGGGAGGACATGCTGCAATCTTTTAGAAAGTATTCTAGCTATGCATTTGTATATGGTATTACAACATGAGATTGGCCTAAAATCCCCAACCTTGGATGGGTTAGGGACCTTAGGAACAAGAGCCACCACAGTAGAGTTGGCTTTCCTGAGCAGCTTCCCAGACCTAAAAAAGGTCTTGACAGCTGCTGTGACCTCATGGCCAATGATATTGTACCGTTTTGGTGTGTTTTGAAATTGATTGGATGTTTTGGTAAGGTATTGTAACGTTTGGTGCGTGTTTTTGGAACTGTATGAATGTTTTTTTTTTTTGGGTAAAACAGCTTGAAATAAAAAAGGGGGGGCTAACCAAATATACAGCCTACAAGGGGCATACCCCAGGAGGAAAAGAAAAGAAAAGGAAAACAAAAAAGGAAAGCCTACGCCAATCGGCTACATAGGACTAGATGTAATTAGAGCATCTGTTTCCTATCCATCTAACAGAGGGATACAAAACAAATGGCAAAATGATTACAACCAATATACGTGATTAATGTGATAGGTAGAGGATACAACCACTACAACCACTATACATGATACTGAAATAAATGAACATATTGAAAACTAAATCCACTCAATAACTGATCCCATGATCAACTGGTAGAGGATACACAAATGCAGAACTGATGCTTCTATTGGACTGCTTGTTGTGGCTACTGCTTTCTGATTTCTGTTTTCAGTTAAGGCTTGAACATGAACTTGAAACCATTCCAAATTCAGAGCTGAAAGATCACTGCTGGACTGCCATAACTGATACTTTGTGCTCAGGTGCAGAATTCAGGTGCTTGAAATAGTTACATGGACTCATCAGTCCAGAAGTGTCCCCAAAGTGTCCATGAACCAATTCTAGACTAAGTGAATGGCAACTGCTGCCATCAGTCCCAATTGAATGACAAGGCATTTGATAGTCCAATATTCCCACAACTGGACTGTCATGAGTGATAGTCCAATATTCCCACATGATGCAGAGCTGATGTAGAACTGGTACAACAATACAAGGCATTTGCTGCATTACAATATTCCCCATGACAACATTCCAACATTCAGAACTGATGCAGAACATATAGAATGCAGAGGACGTCCCCCTCTACGAAGGGAGATCCCAATGACAGCCCCTATTGGTTAGGCTAATAATAGAACAAACTACATTACAACTTCTGAAACAACAACAAACCACTAATGTTCTGATACAGTATGCAGTATACTGCCACTTAAACAGCTACTAAGATCAGGCAATACAAACTGAACAACAACAGCTGCTGTCAACAACAACTACTGAACCAACAACAGTGCAGCAGCATAACAGCAACTGCTACAATGCAGCCCCAATTGGTTAGGCTAAAATTAGAAATGATAAACCACTGATCAAACTAAGGTACCACATCTGATATCACAAAACAGCCACTAAGCTCACAAAACAGCCACTAAGCTCAGGCATTACATAACAGAGCCTGCTATCAGAGATCAGAGAAAGGCATGTGTGGAGTGTGCAGCAGCAGAATACAGTGTAAATGTGATGCAATGCAGAGGACGTCCCCCTCTGCGAAGGGAGATCCCACGACAGCCCCTAATGGTTAGGCAATGCATATTTAGGTGCAAATCAGGAGCAGAGCACCACAGAACAGGTTCAGAATCCAGAACTAGCAGCTGAGTAATAGAAGTAAATAGAACCTGAGCTGAAGTATAGCCCCTGCTCCTTTGAATGTGGATCAAGCCATGTTGATCAGCTAGCTAGAAAACAGTCATTAATGAAACAGACTGCCATGAAAGGCATGTGTGGAGTGTGCAGCAGCAGAATACAGAGTAAATGTGATGCAATGCAGAGGACGTCCCCCTCTGCGAAGGGAGATCCCACGACAGCCCCTAATGGTTAGGCAATGCATATTTAGGTGCAAATTAGGAGCAGAGCACCACAGAACAGGTTCAGAATCCAGAACTAGCAGCTATAATACCATGCAGCAGAAAATGCACCATAATACCATGCAAATCAAGTTCAGAATCTAATCCAAAGAAAGCATGTGGCACCAACAAAGATTAAGGTAACTACCTGAGTAATAGAAGTAAATAGAACCTGAGCTGAAGTATAGCCCCTGCTCCTTTGAATGTGGATCAAGCCATGTTGATCTGTGGCTGTGGCTGGACAGCAGGCTTCTGTTTCTTCTGGATCAAATCTGTACCCCTGCTCCCCTGCTTCTGCTTCTGTTTCTGTGACCATCGATCTCATTAAGATCAAGGAGGAGCATGAAGCTGTTTCCCCTTGACCAGTGACCTGCAAATGTGGTAGTATGTTAAGCTCATAAAACCAAGGGAAGACTCATAATATGTTAGTGCTTGAAGTACACCACTAAACAATGTTCCATTGGATTTTTAGTTGTCTAGAAAGAGGACCACTAGGTAGGGCAGCCAAGGACAAAAGCCTAGACCTTATATCATTGGAGATTTTATGAGCAACTACAATGGGGGAGCAAGAGGAGTTCTGGAACTTTCTGTGGTTCCTTTCCATCCAAATATGATGAACATATACAGTGAAAGCCAGCTTTGCAATAGTGTTGGCCAAAGACTTACCTCTCAAAATAGAGAGGCAATCCACCCAAGTCTGCCAGTTCTGATGTCCTTGCATGTGGGGGACTTTGGGAGACAGGATACTCCTGACTTGGGCAGCCATAGGGCACTCAAAAAATAGGTGGGTATGGTTTTCCATGTCAGGGCACAATATACATTGGGATGTGGATTTGAGCCCAAACAGAACAAGCCTATCCTCAGTGTTTAATCTCTGAAGAAGGGCCATCCAAGTAATTAGACTACACCTCGGTATATGGCCTGGAAACCATACAACCATATGCCATGTAACGATGGGAAAGTGAGTTCTAAGGTTGTCCCATAGGGATGAGATGGAGAACTCCCCTGACTTAGTTAGTGCCCATATGCATGTATCCTTGGTAGCACTATTGACAGTAATTGTATGCAAACCAGTTCTTATTTCATTAAGTTCTAGGGTTTGGGTGACAGGGAAGGCCCACTGGTTGTTATGTATTATATGTTGAACAGAGGCATCCCTACCTATTCCAGAATCATAGATAATTCTAGGACCAAATCTTGGGAGTAGTGGTCCTAGGGGATGCCAGTTGTCATACCATAAAGAAGTAGACATTCCATCCCCCAACTTGTACAGAATGTGTGGCTGAACAAGGGGTCTCAAGGATAGGATTTTCCTCCACACCCAGGAAGGTTCACTTGGGACCTTAACACACCAAAAGTTCCTACCTCTGAGTAAGTAGGACTTGACCCATTGACACCACATGGATTGTTCCCCGCCGGACACAAGGAACCAAATGTGCTTTGCCACTGCAGATTTGTTCCAAGTCTCCAAAGACTTGAATCCAAGACCACCTTCTTGGACAGGGGAGCAGAGATGTTCCCAGGAGACTTTAGCTCCGGAGGTTTTGAGATCAGGTCTAGTCCAGAAGAAAGCTCTCAATATGGCTTCCACTTCCTTAATGACTCTTTTAGGAAGGATAAAGAGAGAAGACCAATAGGTCTGCATGGAGAACAGAATGGACTTAATCAACTGAAGTCTCCCAGCATAGGAGAGGTATCTGTTAGTCCAGGACTTTGTTTTTGCAATGATTTTATCCACCAAGCTCTTGCAATCAGTATGCTTCAGTTTAGTGGACAGTAGGGGACCTAGATATCTAACAGGAAGGGTACCCTCTTGAAAACCAAGAACATGTAATATTGAAGCTCTGGTGGAGGAGCTAACACCTGAGAAGAAAATATTGCTTTTGTTTGGACTAGGGGAGAGGCCAGATAAGGATTCAAACTCTACCAATGATGACTGGATATGGTTTACAGAACTTAACTCACCCTTGCAAAATATCATGAGATCATCTGCAAAACATAGGTTAACCAATTTGGTTGACCCACATTTCCAATGGAAATTAAAATCAGGCAGTAGAGTTTTCTCCTTGAGAATGCATGTGAGGACTTCCATGGCAATAACAAATAGGTATGAGGAAAGGGGGTCTCCTTGCCTCAACCCCCTTTGACCAGGGATGTACCCAATGGCTTCACCATTGAAGCTTAGGGAGTAATTGGCTGTGGTAACACAAGCCTTTAACCACCTGATCATCTGAGGGTGGAAGTTCATTGAGGCAAGGACATCCCAGAGGAAGTCCCACCTAACATTGTCATAGGCCTTCATTATATCTACTTTCATGGCATACCTAGGAGAGGAGGAGTGTTTGTGGTATCCCCTCATCAACTCCTGTGTGAGGAAGATGTTATCCACAATCCTTCTACCCTGAACAAACCCAGATTGTGCTGGATCAATCAAGTGAGGGAGGGCTGACTTAATTCTATTGGCTAGAATCTTGGCAATACACTTGTAAATGAGGTTGCAACATGATATTGGCCTATAATCCCCAACCTTTGAAGGATTGGGAACCTTAGGCACAAGAGCAACCAGCGTTGCATTGACTTTCTTTAGGAATTGGCCAGATCTAAAGAAAGACTTGACAGCAGAGGTGACCTCATGACCAATCACAGGCCAAGCCTTATGAAAGAAGGTAGCATTATATCCATCAGGTCCGGGGGCTTTCTGAGGGTTAATGGACCAGAAGATGTCCTTAACTTCTTTGTCAGTGACTCCCACTACCATATCTAGCCTCTGAGACTCTGACAGTTTCCTAGTGATGAGCTGTTGTTGGACCCTAGATGATCCAGCATAGTTGCTTTGGTGAGGGGAACCAAGCAAGTTGGTGTAGTAATGGATAAAAGATCCCTTGATCAGCTCAATATCCTGTGTGGTATTACCATCTTCCAAGACCAAGCTAGTAATCCTAGTTCTATTCCTGGAATTACTAATTGATTTGAAGAAAAAGGAAGTACATTGGTCCCCCAGTTTCAACCATTGAACTCTTGATTTTTGTCTGGCAAAGCTCTCCTCAGCTCTAGCAAGGATAAGGTATTGTTTGCATAATACCTTTTCAGCAGCTTGATTTGCTATGTCACTAGGGTCTGAGGCAAGGGCATTTTGAATATCATCCAGCTGTTGTCTGGTAGAGGCAACTCTGGATGATAGATCACTGAATTCTTTGGTATTCAACTGTTTTAGATCCTTTTGTAGGATCTTCAACTTTTCACAGACACAATACATGGGATTACCTATGATCACCCTCCTCCAGACACTCTGAACAATGTTCATAAAGTTAGGATGGTCTGCCAGAAAATTAAAGAATCTAAAGGGTCTAGATTTGGGAAGGGTGATGGGGGCCAATGCCACGACTGCAGGGGAGTTGTCTGATGCTCCAGGATTTAGGAAATGAGCACTAGACCAACATAGAGTTTAGATCCAACTCTCATTGACTAGGACCCTGTCCAATTTGGTGCTAATGTGGGATACACCAACTTGTTTATTAGACCAAGTAAACTGATTTCCAGTGTATTTAAGGTCAACTAGCTCTACAGATTTGAGGCAAATATAAATATCATCCATCCAAGGAAGCCAGTGATTATCCCCTCCCACTTTCTCAGATGGTGATCTGATGGCATTGAAGTCACCAAGAACTACCCAAGGGGAGGCAAGAGCAGTTGTTTGCAGGTCACGCCAAAGTGACTGCCTTTCAAGATGGCAATTATCCCCATATACAAATGTAGCTGCAAATGAGTAATTGCCATCACAAGATTGTACATTGCAATGTATGAATTGGTTTGATTGGGAAACTAGTTGGACATTAAAGTAGGAGGGGTTCCAGCATACCAAAATTCTGCTCAAAGGGGAATGGGTATAGTTACTAATAAATCTCCATTGAGGTAAGATAAGACTAACAATTCTAGAGACCTTTGGTTCTTTAACTTTGTGTTCAATTATCCCCACAAGGGACAACTTATTGTTCTGTACCAATTTCTTAACCTCTTGTTGCTTCAGACGGTCATTTAGACCTCTAACATTCCAAATTCCAAAATGCAATGGTTTGCTAATCATTAATACAAAAGAGTAAATATAACCACAATGAGCTGCAACTATTAAGATTAAGAGTGATGCACAAGATGAGCATTATTTATATAATTGTGGACAAAAAGAGGAGGGAAAGTTACTTCCTTTTCTTATGTGAGGAGCCTTTGGATTGACTCCTATTTCTGCCATTGTGACTAGCCTTCTTGGAACCTCCCAACAGCAGCTTGACATCAGGGATACCATGTTTGACATCAGGTGGTTTCCCCTGTTTCTCATCACCAACTGGATGCTGATCATCAGACATGGTGCTAGTATCAGACCTTGCAACCATTGAGTCCTTGTTAGCTGCCTCAATGGACACCACTGAGCTTACCACACTCTCTAGTACTTCCAGAAGTTCTACATCAGGGTCATCAGAATCTTCAGTATCTTCAGTATGCTCCCCTAACTTGGATTGGACAAGAGGAGAGGCTTCTGACAGGACAAGAGGTAGAGGGCTTTGGTGGGGGTGAACATTCTTGACTAGGGAGGATTGTTCTACTGCTTTCTGTTTACCATGTTTTACAACCTGCCATTCCAATTGACTGGGGGGGGGTACAACAGCTTGCTTGCTACATTTGGATGTAGCATGACCAAAAACATGGCATTGTGAACACATAGGAGGGAGAACTTGATATTCTATGGGCACCACAACTGTCTCCCCCTGAACTGTTACTGCTACTTCATCAGGTAGCTCATGGTCTGCACTTATCTCAATACAAACTCTTGCTTTGGTGGATTTTGTATGCAATAACCCTGGTTGCTTGGAGGATCTAGCAGTTGCTTGATCCACATGGATGGGTCTAGCTACTGTGCTTGCCACTCTACTAAGACATTCTTGGTTCCACAGCTCAAGAGGTAGATCATGAAATTTGACCCATGCAGGGATTTTGGTTGGTTGGTCCTTGAGGGGTTTCATCATACGGTGCCAATCTCTAAGAACTAAGTACTTTTGGGAGAAGAAGTAGGGACCTCCCTCCAAAACTTGTAGCTTGGCTTGTTCATCCTTAAATTCAAATAGGTAGAAACCAGAAACATCTGATTTGACAGCCACGAAGAGTTCTTTCCATTGATATCTAGCAGTTGAAACAAGGAGGGGGTAGGCCATATTCCCATCAAGGAAATGACCTACCAGGTACCTATTCCAATTCCCCGCGTCAGTTAATTCCACATCAATTTCAACCATGGCTTCTTTCCCTTTCTGAAGGTCAGGGAAATATTCTAGCTTCATATCGACAGATGGGCTTTGGGATTGAAGGAGAGATGCCCAGTTCTTGGGCTTAAGCTTATTTTTACCAGAGTTGGGTTTAGGGAAAGGCTGCTGAGTTTGAGGGGGCTGTGTGTGGAGGTTTGTTTTGGACTGGGTCTGTGGTTCGAACCCCATTTCATGACTTGAGGAACCAGCCTCGTGCTTAGAGGTGAGGTGGGGAGGTGCATTTCTAGGTTTGGTATCCTGAAGTGAGTAACCCAGATTCGGATCACCTTCTACATGAGGATTTCCACGAGGGTTAAGTACAGTTTTGGGAGTAGGGTTGGGATTTCGTACCTCTGCTGTAGAGCGTTGAAACTGATAGGTGTTTCCATGGAGGTGAACCACCTGTGCCTTTTGATTAGCTTCCTTTTTGGCTGCTCTTCGCCATTCCTGCTGAATATCTTGTAGCTTGGCCGTAACAACATCAAGCACAAAGGGGTCTTCTGAGTTGTTGAGCTCATCCTCGAGATGGCCAACTATTTCAAGCATTCTTGCAGATTGGTTGGGGTGCTGTACCTCAATACACCGACTTGCAGACTGGTTCTCTGTGCCCTGGAGAAGAGGAGCTCGTTCCTCAGCTTCCAGCTTCTTGCTTTCCTCAAGAAAAACCTGCTGAAGCTTCCGAGAAGGGGAGGTTTTGGACGATTTGGGACTATGAACCTCAAACCCATTTGAAGAAGAGACGAGAACTGACTCTCGTTGTTGGTGAGCAAATCGTGCACGCTCCTGAGCTTCCATTAGCAAACCTTCCTCGAATAATGTTTGCTGTACATTTGTTGCAGTTCCTGGGCTAGGGCTGCCCCTTTGAACCCCCACAGGAGAAGAGGAAGAAGGTTTCTCTGGTATTGATGGCCGGATCTAAAAGTTAGAGTTAGATATCAAGCCTTTGTAGTTAGGGTTTTCTGGTCCGAGGTCCAGAAATGGTGAACTCTCGCTTGGTTTGGAGATGTGTGGAGCGACAGCCCCTTTGCATTTCCTGCGAATTTCATTTGAGTCCAAGGTCTTGAGACCTAGACCATCCGCGATGGAGACAGTGCCGTCTGCCATGACTCACTGAACAGGGAGGAACTCGGCCCTGTCAGAAATCGCCATCGCCCTGTCAGAAATCGCCCTCCTTGGTCTCTCTTTCTTTGGGGGGCCCTGGATAGAATTTGATGATGCTTGTATGTATGAAAGTTTTGGTAAGCTATTGTACCGTTTTGGTGATTTTTGGAACCATACGGATGTTTTGGTAAGGTATTGAACCGTTTCGGTGTGTTTTGGAACCGTTTGGATGTTTTGGTATGGTATTGTTCCGTTTTGGTTTTTTTTGGAACCGTATGGATGTTTTGATAAGGTATTGTACCGTTTTGGTGTGTTTTGGAACTGTTTGGATGTCTTTTTTTTTTTTTGTGGGTAAATTAGCTTGAAATTAAAAGAGGTTAAGCGAATATACAGCCTACAAGGGGCATACCCCAGGTAAGACAAAGCAAAAAGAAAACGACAAAAATTTAAAAAGCCAAGTGGCTACATGGGTTGCCCGTGTCCAAGCCCCGTCAAACAAACTATCCGAAGGAATAGAGGGTTCAACGGGAAAACTGGACACGGGCATGGTAATAGCAGAAAATCCACGACACAACCCGTCGGGATAGGGGTAAATTAGAGGCCCTCGAAGTCCTCGCAAGCACAGAAATAAGTAAGTAAGTCAGCTACTGCTACCAGAAGCAACCAGTAATACTAAAAGTAAACAGTAGTAGACTGTATGATAGATAAATGCCCGACCCACACTGCCCGGGATGGCAAAAATTTGTTGGCCAAGCCTGTGGTTGGCTGGCCTGGGCTGGCTGGTCTTGGCCTTGTCGCCTGCTGCTGCTGCCCGCTGCGTGGCCCGGGCTGGCTGATGATTGCCCGGGCTGGAAGGCCAACTGACCCCCGTGGCGGCTGACTGGATGAAGGCCGGGCCAAAAAACCACGGCTGTTGAAGTGGCCAGAGAGGGCCTTGACTGCCCGGGCTGGCGGCCCAGGCTGATGAGGATGCTGATGCTGACTGGGGCCGAAGGCCCAAGCTGCTGGCTGGACTGGCCTTACCAGCCTGCCAGGCTGCTGTCTGTCTGGATTGCCCGGGCTGGCCTTGCCTGGATGGCCTGGGCTACCGGCTGGCCTGCGTGGCCTTGAAAGCACCGCTGCCCGGGCTGCTTAGACGCCATCTATGGCATTTCATTGGACCAGATCGAGCCGACTGGTACCCATTGCAGAGACCGGGCTGTAGAGCCCGGGGCCCGTCCAGTGATGGCCAGCTATGGCTGGCCGGAACTGTTCATCTTCTTCCTTGTGCAGCTGGTACATTTGAGTTTGAGACCAACTCCATATAGATGACCCAACCGATCCAGAACCGACATGGTATTACTCCACCCGCCGTGACATCTTGACACATAACGGGAGGAAACTGATTTGTGGAGAGGTCAGAGCTCAGAGAAAGGACCCAAGCTCTGGAAGCACCTGCGCGAAGAACGAGTGTACAGGGGGTGCAGGGCTGTGCATCGATGAGGTTAGGGCCGGAGCCCGATTTGTACAGGAGGAGCAGTCCTGCGACCAACAGATCTGGGTTGGGTCGATCCGTGGCCGGAAGCTGCCCACTAGTGATGGCCAGACCGTAGTAGGCCTGCCGCTGCTGTCGCCGGAGCTGGACACCACGGCGGATGTTGAGCCTCACGGCGAGGTCGTGGTTGGAGGCCGGACCAGATCTAGAACGAACCAGATCTAGACCGTACCTGTTGTAGTTTGCCCGAGTGTGAAGCCCCGGTCCAGCGTTGGTCGGACTGGACCAGGTGATGGCCGTCGACTGCCGGATGTGGAGGGCGATGGAGGAAGTGTTGACCACGGCCGGAGCTGTTGCACCGAGCTGGAGCTGGTCGATTGAGGCCAGATCTTATCAATGGATGGCTGGACCAGTGGGTAGCCAGTTGGGGAACGGGCGATGGAGGAGAGCCCCTGTCGAGAGGGGGCTCCCTTGCCCTGCCGGATGTTGCTGCTGCTGCTGCCAGCCGGAGGTGGCAGCCGGTTGCCGGAGGGAGCTTTCTCTCTCTATCCTAGAGAGAGAAGCTCCCAGCTGTTTAACCTTTTTCTTTGGCCTAACTTTGCTTAGCTAAACTTTTTTCCGTTTGGATGTCTTGGTTTGGTATTATTCCGTTTTGGTGTGTTTTGGAACCGTATGGATGTTTTGGTAAGGTATTGTACTGGTTTCGTGTGTTTTGGAACCGTTTGGATGTTTTGGTAAGGTATTGTACCGTTTTGGTGTGTTTTGGAACCGTTTGGATGTCTTGGTTTGGTATTGTTCCGTTTTGGTGTGTTTTGGAACCGTATGGATGTTTTGGTAAGGTGTTGTACCGTTTTGGTGTGTTTGGAACCGTATGGATGTTTTTTTTTTTTTTTGTGGGTAAAATAGCTTGAAATAAAAAGAGGCTAAACAAATATACAGCCTACAAGGGGCATACCCCAGGAGGAAAAGAAAACAAAAGAATACTGAACTACGCCAAGAGGCTACATGGAGTAAATGAAATGCGCTGTTTCCAATCCATCTAGTAGAGGGAGGGAAAACAGCGCGTCATTACAAAAGAAGCTTCATTCAAAGAAGAGAATACTGAACATACTGAAAGTACTAAACTTGGGCATTGACAGTGGAATTCACTCAAAAACTGATCCACATGCTGAACTGAATCTTAGCAACCACCTGTTTCTGCTGGTGTATCCTTTACCAACAGGTGCATCCTCTACCATGATCAATTGGCTTCGGTCTTGTGTATCCTCTGAAGCACACAACTACTAATCTATCTCCTCCAGCAGGTGTAAAAATGCAGACCAAACTGATGATGTAGTCAAAACTGATGCAGTTCCTTTGAGTCACTATAACTGATGCAGTCAAAAAATCTTCAAAACAGTCACAGCTGCTGCCAACGGTCACAACAGTCACACAGTCACAACATGGAGCAACCATCAGCAGCAGTCCAGAATAACTGAAGCTCCCAACACCATACCAGAATACTATACAATACAGAAAACATATACAATACTATACAGAGGATGTCCCCCTCTGTGAAGGGAGATCCCATTGACAGCCCCCGATGGTTAGGCATAATCTAAGTAAAGCTACCACAGATTGGCACCTAACTGAACACAGAACCTGCTACAACTTCTGAACTTGTCTATCAACTTCTGAACCTACTACAACTTCTTAACTTGAATTGAAATAGGGACACAAAACAGTTCAGCAACAGTCATCAATAATATGGTCTATCAAAATGGTCTATCAACAGTCATCAGTAAAACAGTTAAGCAACAGTTCAGCAGCACTCAAATGTTGATCACAACAGGAATGCTGAAAGTTTGAATGCTGATCACAACAGTAAAATGGTCTATCAAAATGGTATATCAAGGTACTGAACTATTACTGAACTAAGATGAAACCAGTAGAACAACAGTCAAGGGTTAGAACAGCAACTAAGATGAATATTCTGAAAGTTTGATACTTGTTCACTTATTTTCTGCTGTTCTGCTAGCAGAAAACAGATCATATGCAGTCCCTCCTCTCACAAAGAAAGGAAGGGGCACGAGCACTCATCTCACAAGGTTGTGGGCCACTTACTCCCTCCACTGAACCTCACAAGACTCCCCCACTAGATATTACCTCCTCTCTCAAGGATTGTTGGGGCTTTAGCTCACTACTCACAAGGTCAACTCTCAATAGTAAAGACACTCAAAAACTGCCTGATACCACAACAACATTCGACCAGGAATAAGGTAACTACCTGGTAGAATAGAAGTAATAGCAACAATATCCCTTGGATTTTGTATGAGTCCAATTTCTGAGCATCAAGGCACAGCTAAGTCCCTTTGAGTCATTTGTGTAATGCCCTGAATGGAAAGCCCTGAATGGCATATGTGGAGTGTGGAGTTCCTTGAATGACATCGATCTGCAATTTTGAAATGGAGCATAAATGTGAGTAGAAATCAGTCAGTTCAAATATTGAAATTAAGCATGAATGTTCCACATAGAAAGTAAATGAGAAGGTCCCTTGACTTCTAAGGACAACAATCTACATCTAACTTCATTTGAAATTTTGTTAGCAACCACTTCAGGAGGGCAGCTTAGATTTTGGAACTTTCTATAGTTCCTCTCAATCCACATATGATGCACATAGACTGTAAAGACAAGTTTAGCAATTGTGATAGCTAATGTCTTGCCTTGAAGAGTGGACAATTTACTTATCCACTGTTGCCAAGAGGTCAACCCTACCATATGAGGGGTCTTTGGGATCAATATACCTCTAACTTGTGTGGCCATGGGGCATTCAAAGAATAGGTGGTTATGGGCTACAGGTGGAATAAGATTTCATGCCAAACATCACCAATCTATCCTCAGTAGATAACCTATTAAGGATGGCCATCCATGAGATGACACTGCACCTAGGAATATATCCTGAGAACCAAACTACTTTATGCCATGTGGTGACAGGAAAGTGGGTTCTCATCTGATCCCAAAGGGATGAAATACTAAATTTCCCAGATGCTGTGAGAGTCCAGATACACTTGTCTCCAATGGAATCATTGATGGAGACAGCATGTAGATCAGCTCTCACTTCATTAAGGTCAGGGGATTGGGTTATTGGGAAGGCCCATTGATTGTCTCTAATGATGGCCTTCACAAATGCATCCTTAGAAATTCCTGAGTCATAGACTATTCTAGGACCAAACTTTGGTAAAAGGGGGCCGAGGGGATGCCAATTGTCAAACCACAAAGAGGTTAGCTGGCCATCCCCAATATTGTACTTGATGTGAGGCTGGACTAGTGGTCTAAGATTAAGTATTTTCCTCCAAACCCAGGAGGGGTCATTTGGAATTTTAACACTCCAAAAACTTTTACCCTTAAGTAAATAAGACTTAACCCACTGGCACCACATAGATTGCTCCCCACCAGAGACAAGGAACCAAATGTGCTTGGCAACAGCTGCCTTGTTCCAAATTTCCAACGATTTAAATCCTAATCCACCTTCCTTGACTGGAGAGCAAAGGTGTTCCCATGAGACTTTGGCACCTGTCTTCTTAAGGTCAGGGCCAGACTAGAAAAAGGCTCTAAGAATAGATTCAATCTCTTTAATTACCTTTTTTGGGATAATAAAGAGACTTGACCAATAAGTTTGCATTGAAAATAGAATTGACTTTATCAATTGTATTCTACCAGCATAAGAGAGGTATCTATGGGTCCAAGTTTTAGTTTTTGCTAAAATCCTGTCAACCATTAGTTTACAATCAGTGTGCTTGAGCTTGGTGGATAGAAGAGGTACCCCCAAGTACCTAACTGGTAAGGTCCCTTCCTGGAAGCCTAAAATGCTCATTATGGAAGCCTTGGTGGAAGGATTAACTCCGAAAAACTATGTTGCTTTTGGTAGGGCTGGGAGAAAGCCCGGACAAAGCCTCAAACTCCGTCAAGGAGTCTTGAATATGGGTAATGGAACTCACCTCACCTTTACAAAAAATCATAAGGTCATCCGCAAAGCAAAGGTTGACAAGCTTGGTGGAACCACATTTCCAATGAAATTTAAAATTAGGGAGGATAGACTTTTGGAAAGGTATTTTACCGTTTTGGTGTGTTTTGGAACCGTATGAATGTTTTGGTAAGGTATTGTACCGTTTTGTTGTGTTTTGGGACCGTATGAATGTTTTGGCACAGTATTGTACCGTTTTGGTGTGTATTGGTACCGTATGGATGTTTTAGAACGGAATTGTACCGTTTTGGTGTGTTTTGGAACCGTTTGGATGTTTTGGTAAGGTATTGTTCCGTTTTGGTGTGTTTTGGTACCGTATGGATGTTTTGGTAAGGTATTGTTCCGTTTTGGTGTGTTTTGGAACAGTATGGATGTTTTGGTAAGATATTGTATCGTTTTTGTGTGTTTTGGAACCGTGTGGATATTATGGTAAGGTATTGAACTGTTTTGTTGTGTTTTGGTATAGTATGATTGTTTTGGCATAGTATTGTACCGTTTTGGGGTGTTTTGGAACCGTTTGAATGTTTTGGTAAGGTATTGTACAGTTTGGTTGTGTTTGGGTACCGTATGGTTGTTTTGGCCCGGTATTGTACCGTTTTGGTGTGTTTTGGAACCGTTTGGATGTTTTGATATGTTATTGTAACGTTTTGGTGTGTTTTGGAGATGATTTGGTAAGGTATTATACCCTTTTGGTGTGTTTTGAAACCGTTTGGATGTCTTGGTTTGGTATTGTTCCGTTTTGGTGAGTTTTGGAACCGTATGGATGTTTTGGTAAGGTGTTGTACCGTTTTGGTGTGTTTGGAACCGTATGGATGTTTTGGAAAGGTAATTTACCGTTTTGGTGTGTTTTGGAACCATATGGATGTTTTTTTTTTTTTTGGGTAAATTAGCTTGAAAATAAAAAAGGTTAACCGAATGTACAGCCTACAAGGGGCATACCCAAGAGGAAAAGAAAAGGAAAAAACAAGATTGAAAAAAGTGCGATAACCCATGCACAACCCGCATGGAAAGTGTGGTAAAGTAAATAAGATAATAGAATTGAAAACGAACTACTGCCTGACACAACCCGCCAGGCTAGGAAATAAAATAAATAGTCTCGATCAGAAATGACCAAATGATAACCTTTACTGGAAAAAAGGCAGCTACAAAGCACCTCGGCATCGGGGGGTTGAACAGCAACAACAGAGGAACTAGGCACCAAGAGGCTCGAACCGGAGATGACGGCATCCGACAGAGGGCCCAACTCTGCACACCACGCCCATTCCATCTAGTCTAAAACACTCTCATCCAAAGTCCAAAGAACGCCAAAAACAACCCGCCCTCATCCAAAACCAAAGCCACTAGTCTCCAGAGGAGGATTAAACAGACCAAGATTCCAATACTCTAACCTAGCACAGAATTAACAAGCATAGCACCCACTTCTAAGGAACAGATATTGCAGAGGACCGGGCTCCGAGAAGAGGCTCGAACCGGAGATGCGACATCCGACAAGGCTACCTCCCCAAGTACCTTGTACACCATGCCCATTCCATCCGGTCTAAAACTCTCTCAACCTAGTACACAAGGCTCACTCTAACCTAAAAGCGGGACAGTACAAGGGCCTCAAAAAAATCCGCCATTAACAGAGCATTACCACCGAATCATCTGGCATCACAAAAGAGGCACACAAAACTGCAAAAAGAACCATAACCATTCTATTCAACCAGTGCATTACCACCAATCTAATAAGAACTATCACAGTCACAGTCAAACTACGCTATGACAAACGGCCCAGAGGAGCAAGGAAGCTTGGATTGTAAACAGACCCAGCATAGATGCAACAGCCATAGCCCCGAAATTGGGCATCCCAACAGTACTAGCCCGAACCAATTGGGCAGAAACAACCTGTGCACACTCTTCTACCACCAGCTCGTACCACAGTCATTTTAGACAAAACCAATCTACTGCAATTACTCAAAACCGGCAACACACCGGGTAATCCAACTAGAACTAGGATTAATGAAAAAATTCCACAAGCTAACTTGATCTCAGTCCAACAAATGACTGCCCATCGAGGTTCTCAATATTGAACTACAATATAAGGAATGATACCTGTCGAATGGACAAGTGACTGGTCAGCCCCAACATATGAACAGAACAGCACCTGCCATTAGGAGGACCGACGGCTTGCTGCCGCTACATGTTCCTCCAACCGGCACGAAACCCTTTGCCGGCAGCAAGAGCCACCGGCAGCTTGATGATCTGAGATGATCCGGCGAAGACCCACTCTTCTGGATCTGAAAATTCTGGCTACCTGGATATTTATCCGGCAGCCATGTAGGTGTTCCACGGTTGGGATAGTTGTGAACTTCCACTGATGGGCCAGCCCGAGTATAACCATGGCCGGAACCAGCAGCTGAATGGAATTGAAACCCAGTCAGACCTAACCTCTAGACGCCGGACGCCGGAGATCAGGACCACCGCACTTCGTTAGATGTGAGGCCCACAGGATTCATTAGGCCCACAGGACGTCCTCCGAGCCTCGGTTGAAATGACTGATCCACCGCCGGCTACTGAGACCGGCGAGCCTCAGTTGAACACGAGACCCCTGTACTGAGACCGATTAAGAACCCACTTCTGGCAGGGGTTTGAATCTGAGATCTCCACCCTAGCTTGCCCCATCGCGTTGCAGGAAACCAGAGATGAAACAGTCGGGGCTAGAACCTCCGGCGCAGCTGAGATGGCCATAGGATCGGCCAGTCGAACCCACCTCAAGAGCTGGCCTTTTGATTTCGATGGTAGATGATTCTGCCCCATCGGCCTTTTTGATTTCGAGTGATGGTGGATGATGCTGCTGAAAATAGTTGAACCCAAATTGGAGAACCCCTATAGCAGTACCGATTTTGGACCCAATCAGTGGGTTTTGCTTCTAAAATCTGATTTGGGCGGTGGAGGAGAGCTTCTCTAGAGAGATCCCTTGCCCTTACCATATGGATGTTTTGGTAAGGTATTGTACCGTTTTGTTGTGTTTTGGGACCGTATGAATGTTGTGGCATAGTATTGTACCGTTTTGGTGTGTATTGGTACCGTATGGATGTTTTGGAACGGTATTGTACCGTTTTGGTGTGTTTTGGAACCATTTGAATGTTTTGGTTAGGTATTGTTCCGTTTTGGTGTCTTTTGGAACCGTATGGATGTTTTGGCAAGGTATTGTACCGTTTTTGTGTGTTTTGGAACCGTGTGGATGTTATGGTAAGGTATTGAACTGTTTTATTGTGTTTTGGTATCGTATGATTGTTTTGGCATAGTATTGTACCGTTTGTGTGTGTTTTGGAATCGTATGGATATTTTTGAAATGTATTGTGCCATTTCAGTGTGTTTTGGAACCGTTTGGATGTTTTGGTCGGTTATTGTTCCGTTTTGGTGTGTTTTGGTACCGTATGTTTGTTTTGGCACGGTTTTGTACTGTTTAGGTGTGTTTTGGAGCTGTATGGATGTTTTGATAATGCATTGTACAGGTTTTGGTATCGTATGGATGTTTTGGTAAGGTATTGTACCGTTTTGTTGTGTTTTGGTACCGTATGGATGTTTAGTCACAGTATTATACAGTTTAGGTGTGTTTTGGAACCGTATAGATGTTTTGGAAAGGTATTGTACTGTTTTAGTGTGTTTTGGAATTGGTTGGATGTTTTGGTAAGGTAATGTACGGTTTTGGTGTGTTTTGGAACCGTATGGATGTTTTGGTAAGCTATTGTACCGTTTTGGTGTGTTTTGGTACCATTTGAATGTTTTTGTAAGGTATTGTACCGTTTGGTGTGTTTTGGAACCGTATGGATGTTTTTTTTCTTGGGTAATGCCCTAGGGCGGTTAGCTTGAAATATAAAAGAGGTTAACCGAATGTACAGCCTACAAGGGGCATACCCCAGGTAAGACAAAGAAAAAAAAATATAAAGAGCGCCAAGTGGCTACATGGGTTGCCCGTGTTCTTGGTACCGTATGGATGTTTTTTTTGGGTAAAACAGCTTGAAATTGAAAAAGAGGCTAACCGAATATACAGCCTACAAGGGGCATACCCCAGGAGGAAAAGAAAAAGAAATCAATAAAAAGATTGAAGAAAATTTCTAACGCCAATTGGCTACTAGGGGTAAATGATATGCGTTGTTTCCAATCCATCTAGACAGAGGGAAAGAAAACAACGCCAAAAGATATGGAAGCCTACCATCCTAGGCTTCCTAATCATTACCAAGATATGGAACTAACTGGAAATAACTGATAGTAAAGAGTTCTATTACAATCAGCTAGGAACTAGCTACTCAATGAATTACACATAAGAAAACTGCTGACGCTGACTGCTGCAGAACAAGCACATCCGCAGCTGATTGTCAGAGATTGGTAGATAGCTCTGCCCGAGCAAAACAATCACTGGCAGCCAAGCTGCCCCCCGCCCGAGCCACTCACAGATGGCCTGCCCGAACGATTGGCCGGAAGGTTGACCGCTGCTACTGGCTTGCTGCTGCTGGCCGTTGTTGCTGGCCGCTCCGGACAGAGAGATGAAGGAGGTTGGCCGGTCCAGTGGAGACCAGCTGAGGCTGGCCGGACCAATGGCCGCCCGCTTTGGGTAGCCACGGCTACCCAAAGCGAACCCGTGGAGCTCTGATTGGGGGATGCCGGTTGGGTCAGCGAACCCGTGGAGCCTAGGGTCAGCCGAGGGTTACCGGTTGAAAGGCCGGCGAGAGAGGCGCCGGATCTGTTGAAAACCAGCGGCGGCCGGACCACGGCGACCCACATATGGGAGTCGATCCATGGCCGGAATGGCTGGACGTTAGGAGGCCGGGCCAGAGTTGGCCGGTTTGAGAGGTGGGCGGTGGCCGCTGCTACCGCCGGAGATGGTGTTAGCTGGGCCGAGGGCTGCTGCTGTACTGGTCGGGCCTGGACGGTCGGCTGTGGGTTGAATAAGCCATCGAAGGCTAGATCTGGGATGTAGAAGGGGCGGTGGAGGAGAGCCCCTGTCGTGCGAGGGGCTCCCTTGCCCGAGTACTGCTGCTTGGCGTGGCTGGCTGCTGCTGCCTGGTTATGGCCGGGAGGGAGCTTTCTCTCTCTAGCTTAGAGAGAGAAACTCCCAGGCCTTTGTTTCCATACGGTGTTGTGTTTAGAGCTAGTATGGATGTTTTGGTAAGCTATTGTACCGTTTCGGTGTTTTTTGGAACCGTATGGATGTTTTGGTAAGGTATTGCATTGTTTCGGTGTGTTTTGGAACTGTATGGATGTTTTGGTAAGGTATTGTACCGTTTTGGTCTGTTTTGGAACCGTTTTTTTTTTTGGGTAAATCAGCTTGAAATAAAAAAGGGGCTAACCGAATATACAGCCTACAAGGGGCATACCCCAGGAGGAAAAGAAGAAAAAAAAAGAGAAGAAGAGAAAAACAAAAGAGAAAGCCTACGCCAAAAGGCTACATAGGACTAGAAGTAAATATAGCATCTGTTTCCTATCCATCTAACAGAGGGATACAAAACAAATGACAAAATGATTACACAAAGTAATTGCTGCTCCAAAGACAAAACAGCAGCAGCATTAATGCTACCAACTACCAAATGGAGCTAACCAACATTTACAAAACTACCAACTACCAAATGGAGCAATTAAACATCATGAAGAGGTTATGGGTCTGCCCAGAGAGCAGAAGACAGCATCAGCTTCAGAACTGATGCAGTTCTGATGGCAGAAGAGCAGCAGTCCATTGGGGACACAACATGGATCAAGCAACATCAGAACAGCAGCAACAGACCATCACAGAACAGCAACAGACCAGCTGGGCTGTGTAGTAACCAACAACATCAGAACAGCAGCATCAGGAAGCAGGATCGTTTTGGTGTGTTTTGGAACCGTATGGATGTTTTGGTAAGATATTGTACCGTTTTGGAGTGTTTTGGAATCGTTCGGATGTTTTGGTTAGGTATTGTTACGTTTTGGTGTGTTTTGGAACCGTATGGATGTATTGTTAAGGTATTGTACCGTTTGTGTGTGTTTTGGAACCGTTTGAATGTTTTGGTATGGTATTGTACCATTTTGGTGTTTTTTAGAACCGTATGGATGTTTTTTTTTTTTGGGTAATTTAGCTTGAAATTAAAAAAGGTTAACCGAATGTACAGCCTACAACGGGCATACCCCAGGAGGAAAAGAAAAAAGAAAAAAAAAAGATTGAAAAAAAGTGCGATAACCCATGCACAACCCGCATGGAGAGTACGGTAAAGTAAGTAAAAGAACAAAATGCCATGTGTGTTGAGATCATACCCCGTTGCACTATCCATCTAAGCGGAAGGATAATTCAGCGGGGTATGATATGAAGTGATACGAGTGATAATAACATGAAAGCGAACTACTACCTGACACATCCCGCCAGGCTAGGAAATAAAATAAATAGTCTCGGTCAGAAACGACCAAATGATAACCATCACTGAGTACTAATAGCAACATAGCAAATCGGCGACAGGAAGGCTGAGCAGCACTACAGAGGAACAAGGCACCAAGAAGAGGCTCGAACCAGAGATGACGGCATCTGACAGGGGGCCCCACCCTGCACACTACGCCCATTCCATCCGGCCTAATACTCCCTCATCCAAAATCCCAAAGAACGCTAGAAACAACCCGCCCACAGCCAAAACCCAAAGCCACCAGACTCCAGAGATGGGATAAGCAGACTAAGATTCTAATACTCCAACCTAGCACAGAAATAACAAGCATAGCACCCACAAAAGGAACAGATATTGCAGAGGACCGGCACCGAGAGAGGCTCGAACCAGTGAAGCGACATCCGACAAGGCTACCTCCCCAAGCACCTTGCACACCACGTCCAGTCCAACCGGTCTAATACTCTCGCGATCTAGTACACAAAGCTCACTATAACCTAACTGCAGAAAGAACCAATAATAATCCTTTTCAACCTGAGCAAAACCACAAATCTAGTAGGGACTATCACAGTCACAGACATACTACACAATAACAAACGGCCCAGAGAAGCAAAGAAACTTGGATTGTGAACAGACTCAGCATAGATGCAACAGCCATAGCCCCAAAATTGGGCAACCAAACAATACCGGCGATACACCAAAAGCCATAAAGACAAGCCCATTAAACCAAATACTAACAGTGCACTGGCCCATAGGTCCAGCAACAATTTGAGATGAAATAAACCACTACACAGCTCTATTTACAAAAACTGCACAGTTCTATAATGAACAAGGAAAGACCCTGCTCTTGTACACAGAAATAAATCGTGAATTCCAGCACAAACCATACCTGCGACTGGAATGCACATTCCTGATGTGATGAATTCAGACTGCAGCCCCAAAAACTGCTCTTTAAACAGCTCATTACCAAATGTTCACGGCTGGGCATTTCCGGTCCACAGGCGCGGCTGACCCTGTGCAGCTCTGACCAGCTGAGTAACCTAGGTCCAGAAGTTGCAATACCCAAACACAGAACTAGACCAGATAGATTGATCCGGTTAACAATGGAAAATAGGAAGATCCCCTTTCCGTTTAACACATGGTTTTCCAAAATCCACAACACAAACACAATTGTGGATCTAATTGATGTGTTCAATTGAAACAATAATCTGCTGCAGATCAGAAGATGAGCTCAGAACCGTACCTAACTCCATCAGATGAGAGACTGCCCACCAGTGACGAACTGACCCACCGGCGGTCTGTTATCTCCGGTGGTAGTTTGCAGATCTCGCGATGAAATCGAAGGCAGGATGTCCAGATGTGGGCTGGCTTGGACGTCCTCAGAAGGACTCTCAGCTCTACTACCCATGAATCAGTTCGATTAATCAAGAAAACGGGTAATGGTAGATTACTACCTCAAAATCATTTCGTGGACGAGAAGTTCTGAATCTGAAAACTCCGCCCTTGGTCGCCGTCGTTTAGCAAAACCTCCGCCATGTAGACCACGAACGGTAGAATCAGACGGATGAACATGATCAATCTGAGATGGATAATGGTAAAGGGTGAGCCGAGTAGAGCTTGGGATTACCTCTGCCTCAGTCTCTGTGACGATTTCCGTGGATTTGGATTTGGTAAAGGGTCCAAGAATCGGATCCATGGTGGGGTTGTAACAGGGGAGTGCATTCTCTCTCTAGGTTTAGAGAGAGAAGCTCTCAACCCTCCTACTGATCTGATAAGGATGTTGACATTGTATGGATGTTTTTTTTTTTTGGGTAATTTAGCTTGAAATTAAAAAAAAGGTTAAGCGAATGTACAGCCTACAAGGGGCATACCCCAGGAGGAAAAGAAAAAGGAAAAAAAAAACAAGAATGAAAAAAGTACGGTAACCATGCACAACCCGCATGGAGAGTAAATAAAGTGACATAAGTGATACAAATGGGTCTGAGTAGAACCATGTAGTAAATGAAATGAAATGAACTGAAATGGAAATACTTCCTGGCACAACCCGCCAGGCTAGGAGTTAATGTAAATAAAATAGATAGTCATGGTCAACGGTGACCACATGATAACCAGCGCTGAGGAGAGATCCTCCTCCTCCAAGGCTGGGATAAGAAATCCAAGAACCGAGAAGCCCCTCACCCCGAAGCTAGCATAATACCCACTCAAAGAAGTCAACTACTACAGAGGGACTCGGACCGAGAGAGGTTCGAACTGGAGATGTCGGCATCCGACAAGGCTACCCTGCTAAGCACCCTGCACACCACGCCCATTCCATCCAGACTACTACATCCTCGCCCATATCCCCTAGGCTCGCTAACTGCAATAAGCGGAACAGGAAGAGGGACCACCAAAAGTAGCCCCCCAAACCTTAAGTGGACCAAGCTATCCCTTTCGATCCGAGCAACCACTAAATCTAATCAGAAACAGACTGCAAAACTATCCCTTTCGATCAGTGAGAATCCACCAATCTAGTCAACGACAGCTCCGGCAACTACCTTGCTCAATCAGACTCATCCATAATCTAATCATCGGCGCCCACAGCTGCTGCTACTGCGAGACTGCCCCTTAACTAGGATAATCCAATCTAATCAATAGTAGCCACGACCATAAGAATACTACACAACTCCTCAGGGCTAAAAGCACTGGCTCAAGGGATACAGGGGGCTCGACAAAGAGCCCGCCCCCGATTTCAGTCCAACAGATGACCGCCTAACGGGGGATGCAAAAAACTAACAGTAAACTGGCCCATAAGTCCAGCAACAATATGACAATAGATTGATAAGTGCAATGAGCTTAGTTGAATTGCATAAAGGTAAGAAAAGGGATACTACCCCACTGCCCGAGCCACCAGCCGACTTGCCTGCCAGAGCTGGCCTGCCTGCAGCCTGCTACCACTGCCTGCCGCTGCTACTGCCTGCTGCCGCCTGCTGGATGAAGGAAGACTCGAATCGCCCGGGCAGAAGCTGCTGCCTAACCTTTGCCCGAGCAGAACAGTCACGGCAGCACACGGCTGCCCCCTCCGCCCGAGCCACTCCCAGATGGCCTGCCCGGGCTGGCTTGCTTGGCTGTTAATGTGGCTGGGTTGTTAATAAGCCACCGTGGCTGGCTAAGCCCACGGTGGAAAAATGGGCCATCGCCGGCGACGGCTGACTTGGGATATGCACAGGCCGGACTAAAGAAGGCCGGTTGTGGTTTGGCCGGACCATGGCTGACTGCCACGCTGTGGCGATGAGCCATGGTTGTTGAGCCACGGCCCGGGCTGCCTGACAGTGGCGGTTGACGGCGGCTGATGAATGGAGGCCACCTGAGGCAGGCCACCTCACGGCGGCTGGGTTGAGCTGGAGATGGTGGCCATGGCCACGGTGGGTTAGCCACGACCTGCGCCACTGCCCGGGCTGTTTAGATCTGCTCTTGTAGACCTCAGTGGTAGTGAAGCGATGTTGCTGTGCCACTGTACGAGCACAAATTGAAGCAACAGGCCATCATCTCCGGCGAGGCTTGGTAGAGCAAGGACAAACCGTAGCTTCGATCCAGTGGTTACGGACCAAAGCTACGCCCAAGGCTAGGCGGTGACCGGGCAGTAGTGGGGAGCGGGCTAGATCTGCCCGTTGTTGTTGCTGTTGGTGGCCGGCCCGTGGAGCTACCCGGCGGCCAGGGGCTGGTAAAGCCACGGCAGTGATGGAGTCGTGGATGGTGGCCGGACCAGATAGAGGATGGTCGAACCCGATCTGGCCGGAGCTTTTGGTACGGCCTGAGGTTGCTGCTTGTGGGTGGCGATTGAGGAGAGCACTCCCTAAGAAGGGTTGTTCCTTGCCGTCTTGCTGCTGCTGCTGCTGGCCGGAGGTGGGAGCCCGGCGGCCTGCTGCTGCCTTGTTGTTGCTGACCCAGATCTAGATCTGGCCTGTACGGGCCAGCCTTGTGGCTGCTGCCGGCTGTCGGTTGGCCGGACCAGAGGTGGCCAGCTGTGGTTTGGCCGGACCAGAGGTGGCCGGCTGTGGTTTGGCCGGACCAGAGGTGGCCGGAAGTGGGATAGGCGGTGGAGGAGAACTTCTCTAGAGAGAGAAGTTCCCTTGCCTCTCTGGGTGTGTATTGGAACCGTATGGATGTTTTGATAAGGTATTGTACCGTTTTGTTGTGTTTTGGAACTATATGAATGTTTTGGTAAGGTATTGTACCGTTTTGTTGTGTTTTTGTATCGTATGAATGTTTTGGCCCAGTATTGTACCGTTTAGGTGTGTTTTGGAACCGTATGGATGTTTTGGAAATGTATTGTACCGTTTTGGTGTGTTTTGGAACCGTGTGGATGTTATGGTAAGGTATTGAACTGTTTTGTTGTGTTTTGGTATCGTATGATTGTTTTGGCATAGTATTGTACCGTTTAAGTGTGTTTTGGAACCGTATGGTTTCGGTGTGTTTTGGAACCGTTTGGATGTTTTGGTCAAGTATTTTTTTTTGGGTAAATTAGCTTGAAATTAAAAAAGATTAATCGAATGTACAGCCTACAAGGGGCATACTCCAGGAGGAAAAGAAAAAAGGAAAAGAAGAAAAGTGAAAAAAGTGCGATAAACCATGCACAACCCGCATGGAGAGTAAAGTAGAATAAAGTAAATAACAAAGTGCATTGTGATTCGGTATCATACCTCGTAGTACTATCCATCAGGGAGAAAGCACAACGGGGTATGATACAAAGTGATACAAGAAGTAATAATAACATGAAAGTTAACTTCCGCCTGGCACAGCCCGCCAAGCTAAGCTGTAAGATAAAGAAGTCACGGTCGAACAACCAGATACTGTACCATCACTGAGGAAAAGCAGCAACATAGCAACACGGCACCGAGAGGAGGCTGAACAGCAACTGAAAACAACCTGCCTCAGCTAAAAACCAATCACCACAGTCGCCAGAGATGGAATAAGAAGACCAAGATTCTAAAACTCCAAACTAACCTAGTGAGTCGAACATAATACCCACTTCTAAGAGAACAACTACTACAGAGGAATTAGGATCCGAGAAGTGGCTCGAACTGGGAGATGTCTGCATCCGACAAGGTTACCCCCCAAAGTACCCTGTACACCACGCCCATTCCATCCAGACTACTACACCCTCAACCTAACGCCCTAGGCTCGCTATAATCAAGAAGTGAGACAGTACAAGGGCCTCAGGCCGCCATTAACAGTGCATGACCACTGAATCATATGGCACGAAAAGAGGTCACAAAATACCGCAGGAGAACCAAAGCTGCCCTTTTCAATCAGAGCTCAAGCCAGTCTAATCAATGACAGCCACGAAAGCTACCCCTTTCAACCGGCCACAACCTCCAATCTTATCAATGACAGCTCCAGAAGCTACCCCTTTCAATCAAAGCCTAACAACCAATCTATTCGAAGACAGCCACGAAAGCTACCCCTTTCAACCAGCGCAAGACCCCAATCTAATCAATGATAGCCACGGTCACAACCATACTACGCACTACCACCGGCTAATGAAGCAAAGAAACTAGGAATAAAAAGAAGCTCATCAAAGAGCTTGAATGGAGATGAGCCTAGTAACTAAACCAGGCAATTTAGCCCCAAATTGGGCAAATTGGGCAATATGTGCCCCGTAACTAAACTGGGCATGAAAATGGGTCCATATTGAACAAGAAATCAACCCTGCTCTTGAACTTATTGAACATGAAAATGCCCAATCAGCTGCTTTGTACTAGAACTTACTGTGATTTTCTAGGACAAATTACTGGTTTTGAGGTGGGATTGGATAACCCAAATCCGCACCAATGCATCTCTATTGATTTGTACTAGAACTTTTTTTTTTTTGGGTAATGCCCTAGGGCGTTTAGCTTGAAAATAAAAGGGGTTAACCGAATATACAGCCTACAAGGGGCATACCCCAGGTAAGACAAAACAAAAAGGAAATGAAAATTATAAAGGCGCCAAGTGGCTACATGGGTTGCCCGTGTCCTTGCCCCCGCCGAACAAACTATCCCAAGGAATAGAAAGTTCAACGGGGAACCTGGACACGGCGTACAATCAGAGGCCCTCGAAGTCCTCGCAATACATACATTGGTTGTGTGCAGTAGCAGAAAACTATCAAGACCATGGTCTGACATACTACATCAGAATAAACAACAGCTACTACACTTAGCATTCAATACAGTAGCAGAAAATAGAGCAATAAGCTATAAACTGCATGACTGCCCGAGTAAAAAAATGCCCAAGCTGCTGGGCTGACCTAGCGGGGCTGCTAGGCTGTAAGACCGGCTCCTAGGCCGGGTTGATGAGGCTCGTAGGGCCAAAAATCCCTGCTGACTGCCGTGGTGGTTGCTGTTTGCCCGGGCTGGCTGTTTTGCCCGGGCTGGATGAAAGGGTTATGGCCGCCCGAAGCTGGCTGACTGACCAGCTGGCTGCTTGCCCGAGCTGGAACTGGGTAATTTGTAGGCTGGGCCTCTTGGCCATGTGATGACTGCCCGCCCGAGCTAGCCGCTTGGCCGAGTGGCTGCCTGCCCCTCCCGGACTAGCAGCTTGGCCCGCGCAGGGATGTGGTGACCTGGCTGAAAGCCAACGACTGTGAAGCCTCCGCCTGGCCTGGCTGGCCCAGACGGCTTGAAGCGCCGCCTGCTCCACGGCGGCTGAGCCACTACTGTGAGCCACGGCGACGGGCTGACTTGGGATTGATAGCCCACCGGAGGCGGGGTTGGGGCTGGAGATGCTGGCCGACGGCTGGTGGGCCACGGGTATTGAGCCACGGCTGTTGAGCCACGGCTGGGGATCTGAACATTAGAACTCCTTGGTGAGTCAGCTCTACTGCTGTGCCACTGTTCGAACACATATTGAACAGCAGGGTCATCTTCTCCGGCGAGGACTGTTAGAGCAGAACCGAACCCATAGAATCTCGACCCATGAAGCTCAAAGCTACGGCCAGGCTGACCCTCTGTAGCCCCTTCGGTCCGGTGAGGATGAGAGGTGGATATTTGGCCGGACCACGAGAAGGACGGCTTGAGATTAGATCTGGACGGCGCGGATCCCAAAGGGTACCCCGTGCCTCCGCTGTAATACCCGGATATTAGGGCGGTGGAGGAGATCCTCTATAGCGATAGAGGTTCCCTTGCCCGAGGTCTGCTGCTGCTGCTACCGTCGATCGGAAGCCGGAGGGGTGCGGCTGGGCCAGGTGCGGCTGGGCCAGCGTGGGAGGCCGAAAATGGCTTTGGTCGGGCTGGAGGGAGGCGTTGGAGGAGAACTAACCCTAAGGAGGGACGTTCCCTTGCCATCCCCATGCCGGATCTGGGGTTAAACGGAGCTGGGATGGCCGGCGGCCGGAGGGTTAGGGCTGGAGGGAGCTTTCTCTCTCTAGGTTAGAGAGAGAAGCTCCCCAGCGTGGTACTACTAGAACTTTTCCAATCATCATCACACCGATGTGCTAACCCAATCTCAGTCCAACAGATGACTGGCCATTGAGTTTGTCAATATGAATCTACAGATTATAAATAATTTGCAGCCAATTTAGTCTGCCCAGTACATACATTCGACCTTCTTAATTTGGATACCTGCCGAAGGGAAGTCCGGCGAGAACCGATCCCGGGACCAGTTGTGAACTTCCACTGGTGTAGCTTGGCCGGCCCGAAGAAGTGGGACACCACCATGGCCGGTAAGCTCGACGATGCCCAGCACCTAGTTCGCCGTCGCTGGGAAGAGAGCTGACTTGTACGGCCAGATTTTCAAGCCATAGATGGCCTCTTCTTCGAGCCAGATCCGCTATAGTGCTTCAAACCTGTGGGACAGATATGGAGATGGGTTTGGAAAACCCACATCCGCCCTGGTGCCTCTCCAATTTGACGTATCACCATCACCGAACCCAACAGGTTTGGTGCGATTTGAGGTTAAAGAACCAGATAAGAAAACCCTCTGATGGATCCAAAAAAATACCAGATCTTAACGGAGTAACTTCCACCTCGTACGGCGAGCCGCCGCCCTCCGCCGTGTACCACAACCGAGTAAGTCTGGACCAGTAATGAAGACAGCCGTGGTACTAGATGACTCGCCGGATGTGGATTTGAACAGATGATTGACGTGATTGAACCCCCATCGGGGTCTTGTGCAGTGGCTTGAACAGCCAGATTGTAGATAGATGGAAGTTATGAGGATGTGGTGGGCCGATCAGAGCAAATTACCTCAAGAACAACCCTTTCTTGAACCTCATAAACGGCTGTGTGGTGGATTTTGACAGAGGGAGTGCATTCTCTCTCTAGGTTTAGAGAGAGAAGCTCTCAACCTCCGTTAGACTAGTTATTTTATTTCTGTTTTGGTCAAGTATTGTTCCGTTTTGGTGTGTTTTGGTACCGTATGTTTGTTTTGGCACGGTATTTAACCGTTTTGGTGTGTTTTGGAACTGTATGGATGTTTTTTTGGGTAATGCCCTAGGGTGGTTAGCTTGAAATATAAAAGAGGTTAACCGAATGTACAGCCTACAAGGGGCATACCCCAGGTAAGACAAAACCAAAAATATAAAGAGCGCCAAGTGGCTACATGGGTTGCCCGTGTTCTTGCCCCCGCCGAACAAACTATCCCAAGAAATAGAAAGTTCAACGGGGAACCTGGACACGGGCGTGGTAATAGCAGTAAATACCCGACACCAACCGTCGGTATAAGGTACAATTAGAGGCCCTCGAAGTCCTCGCAATACAAACTACGGAAAACATAAAGGATAATGGCCAGTGCACAACCCGCACTGCCCGAGATGGCCTGACCACGACCTGGTCTGACTGGACAGATCTAGCAGGAGAGGTCCTTGACTGGCGGCGTGAAGGTGAGCCACACGGCGGCTGTTGAGTCCCGCGGTGGGGTTCCGGCGGTCGGCTGGTGGACCGACGGCTGTTGAGCACCTCGGTGAAGACCCTCAGCCATGAGGTTGAAGACCGGCTGGTGGTGGTTGAGCTCCTTGGTGATGGTTGAGCTCCCCAGTTTGATTTCAGATCTGCCCGGTGCAGATCTCAAATGGTACCCGCCGGTTCACGACGGGGTTAAGGTTGGAGACGAAGCCCACGGCTGTGGAGCTCCGGACCATAGTGATGTTTGACCGGACCAGATGAAGGCCGGCCAGGTGGAGTATGGCCGAACCAGATCTGTCCAGAGCGGAGGGCGGTGGGTTGCCGGTTGTGGAGGGCGGTGGAAGAGAGCCTCTCTAAGGAGAGAGGATCCCTTGCCCTGATGGTGGCTGCTGCCCGGCGGCTGAGCCTAGTGGTGGCTGCCGGGGGGCTTTCTTTCTCTAGGTTAGAGAGAAGCTCCCCACTTTAGTTGTAATCTCACCTGTATGGATGTTTTGATAATGTATTGTACCGTTTTGGTACCGTATGGATGTTTTGGTAAGGTATTGTACCGTTTTGTTGTGTTTTGGTACCGTATGGATGTTTTGTCACAGTATTGTACTGTTTAGGTGTGTTTTGGAACCGTATGGATGTTTTGGAAAGGTATTGTACCGTTTTGGTATGTTTTCGAATTGTTTGGATGTTTTGGTAAGGTAATGTACGGTTTTGGAATTTACCCAAAAAAAAATGTACGGTTTTGGTGTGTTTTGGAACCGTATAGATGTTTTGGTAAGCTATTGTACCGGTTTGGTGTGTTTTGGAATTGTTTGGATGTTTTGGTAAGGTATTGTACTGTTTGGTGTGTTTTGGAACGTATGAATGTTTTGGTAAGCTATTGTACCGTTTTGGTGTTTTTTGGAACCGTATGGATGTTTTGTTCCGTTTTGGTGTTTTTTGGAACCGCATGGATGTTTTGATAAGGTATTGTACCGTTTTGGTGTGTTTTGGAACCGTTTGGATGTCTTGGTTTGGTATTGTACCGTTTTGGTACCGTATGAATGTTTTGGTAAGGTATTGTTCCGTTTTGGTGTGTTTTGGAACCGTATGGATGTTTTGGTAAGATATTGTACCGTTTTGGTGTGTTTTGGAACCGTATGGATGTTTTGGTAAGGTATTGAACTGTTTTGTTGTGTTTTGGTATAGTATGATTGTTTTGGCATAGTATTGTACCATTTTGGTGTGTTTTGGAACCGTTTGAATGTTTTGGTAAGGTATTGTACAGTTTGGTTGTGTTTGGGTACCGTATGGTTGTTTTGGCCCGGTATTGTACCGTTTTGGTGTGTTTTGGAACCGTTTTGGTCTGTTTTGGAAGTGTATGGATGTTTTGGTAAGGTATTATACCGTTTTGGTGTGTTTTGGAACCGTTTGGATGTCTTGGTTTGGTATTGTTCCATTTTGGTGTGTTTTGGAACCGTATGGATGTTTTTTTGTGTGTGGGTAAAACAGCTTGAAATATAAAAAGAGGCTAAGCGAATATACAGCCTACAAGGGGCATACCCCAGGAGGAAAAGAAAAAGAAAAGGAAAAAGTAAAGAAAATTTCCTAAGCCAAGTGGCTACATGAGATAACTAACATGCAGTGTTTCCAATCCATCTGGAAGAGGGAAGGAAAACCACGCCAATGCAGGGCATTACAAAGCTTATAAAACTTATACCAATCAAACTGACTGGACTAATTACAAGAACACAATATAGAGCAAAGCTTATAAAACTTATACCAATCAAACTGACTGGACTAATTACAAGAACACAATATAGAGCAACAAATAGCATGAGCACATACAGCCAATGACAGTAGTATAACTGAACTCATATCAAACAACCAACCCATACATCTACTGCTTCATAGCAAATAGCAGAACTGGACTATGAAAAGAGTAGTATAACTGGACTCTTGGTAAGTATGGGACTTCAAAAAAGCAATGTCCAACTCTGGACACTACTGGACAGCAGCAGCAGCCAGCAGACAGAAATGGGGCTTCATTTGAGCATCAAGATTCCTGGGTTCATTTGAGCCTCAAATGCAGAGTATCAAAATGCAATGTCCAACTCTGGTCAAGTTCAGAACTTGACCAAAACTTGACCAGCAGCAACAGGTTCAGAACTTGCAGAATCAGCAACAGGTAACAGCAGTAGCAGCAGATCATAAAATCTGGACAGGTTCAGAACTCAGCAGCAGCAACAGGTTCAGAAAATGTAGAATCAGCAACAGGTGCATAAGGGAACTGTGAAGATTCCAAAGCAGCAACATTCAGAACATGCAGAATCAGCAACATGCAGAATCTTGCACTTGTTCTCCACTAGATTTGTGAAGATTCCAAAGCAGCAACTGGGCAGCCCATTACAGCTGTGCAACTCTAATAAAGCAGCAGCAGGGCATAAGGATTATACATCATGCAGAGGGCATCACCCTCTGCGAAGGGAGATCCCAACGACATCCCCTGTTGGTTAGGCATAAACTACCATGCAGAAATACAGAACACAGGACAGGTCGTAAACAGTACAGCCCCTTACATTAGGAATGAACAACCACTAAACAAACTTCATACAACCTCTGAATATACAGCAGTCAACACAACAGTCAACATCTGAATATACAGTCAACTTCTGAATATACA
Source organism: Rhododendron griersonianum (assembly GCA_018127125.1). Lineage (NCBI taxonomy): Eukaryota > Viridiplantae > Streptophyta > Magnoliopsida > Ericales > Ericaceae > Rhododendron > Rhododendron griersonianum. The sequence goes on along the minus strand of CM030788.1, from coordinate 35,804,002 downwards.
GCCCCTTACATTAGGATACAGCAGTCAACAACAGATGCTCAAAATAGAACATCAGAGCTGGGAGAGGGATAGCAGGCTGAGGTGTCCAACAGAAAATGGACAAAAGCAGGTATAACAGCAGCAGAAACTAGCATTAACAGGGAACTGGCATTAACTGTTAATGCTAGTTAATAGATCAGACACCATATAACAGGACAGCAGCAGAATCTATCAGCAGAAACTAGCAGCTGAAAGCAGAACTAGCAGGTAAAACAGCAGCTAGCATCTATAACAGGACAACTGCTATCCCTAGCAGCAGTAACACAGTAGGCAAAACAGGTTCAGAACAATAAGCAACTGAGCCTTAGTAGATCAGACACCATAGAACAATAAGTAACTATCTCATCTTTTTGGGTAATGCCCTAGGGCGTTTAGCTTGAAAATAAAAGGGGTTAACCGAATATACAGCCTACAAGGGGCATACCCCAGGTAAGACAAAACAAAAGGAAATGAAAATTATAAAGGCGCCAAGTGGCTACATGGGTTGCCCGTGTCCTTGCCCCCACCGAACAAACTATCCCAAGGAATAGAAAGTTCAACGGGGAATCTGGACACGGCGTACAATCAGAGGCCCTCGAAGTCCTCGCAATACATACATTGGTTGTGTGCAGTAGCAGAAAACTATCAAGACCATGGTCTGACATACTACATCAGAATAAACAACAGCTACTACACTTAGCATTCAATACAGTAGCAGAAAATAGAGCAATAAGCTATAAACTGCATGACTACCCGAGCAAAAAAAAAAATGCCCAAGCTGCTGGGCTGGCCTAGCGGGGCTGCTAGGCTGTAGGACCGGCTCCTTGGCCGGGCTGATGAGGCTCGTAGGGCCAAAAATCCCTGCTGACTGCCGTGGTGGTTGCTGTTTGCCCGGGCTGGCTGTTTTGCCCGGGCTGAAAATAGCCACGGCTGTGATGGAGGCCACGGCGGCTGGAGGCCACGGCGGTGATGGAGGCCACGGTGGCTGGAGGCCACGGCGGTTGTTCGTGGTGGGAAGAGGAACCCACAGTGGAGTGACCACTGCCGGCATGGCCTGGCCCAAACTGGCCCACGGCTGTCGAGGCCCACAAGGACCGGCAGCTGGTGGCTGTGGTTCAGACCGCTAGCTAACAGCAACCGGACTGAACAGCAACCCAAGGTAGCCGTCGCCGGACTGAACAGCAACCCAAGGTCGCCGTCGCCGTCGCCGTTGCTGTAGATGGATCTGAGCGTGAACGAAGAAGCAGATCTGCTCTGGGTCTTCTATGTGGTAGTTGAGCTCCTCGGTTGAGCTCGACGGCGATGTGGAACTCGCCGGTTCACGGACTGAACAGCAACCGAAGGTCGCCGGAACAGATCCCAAATGGTACCCGCCGGTTCACGGCGGGGATATGGTTGGAGGCGAAGCCCACGGCTGTGGAGCTCCGGCCCATAGTGAAGTTTGACCTATCCAGACGAAGGCCAGGCAGGTGGTGAGACCGCACCAGATCTGTCCGGAGCGGAGGGTGGTGGAGGATAGCGGTGGTCGCCGGTTGTTGAGGGCGGTGGAGGAGAGCCTCTCTAAGAAGAGAGTATCCCTTGCCCGGGAGATGGCTGCTGCCCGGTGGCTGGGCCTTGTTTGGCGGTGGCTGCTGCCACTGCCGTGGAAGTGCCGGCTGATTTGGGTCAGAGGGAGCTTTCTCTCTCTAGGCTAGAGAGAGAAGCTCCCCCGTTGTTCTCCAACTAGTAACTATCTCATCACTTATGCTTGTGATGAGAGCAGCAGGCACTCAAAAGCAGGCAGATACCAAAATCCCTCTAAAAATTCACAACACCACTCATCTCATCACTTATGCCTATGGTGCTCACACCTCAACACCCTTGGAAGACTCACAACTCCCACAATACTAGTCATTCAAAAGCAACAGCCAGGATCCATCTACTCCCTCCACTATCCCTCACGTGATTCCCCCGCTATTTATTACCTCCTCTCCCAAAAAAGGATGAAGCTCAAGCACACAGCTAACCGGGAAACACACAATATAAGCAGGCACTCAACACTAGGATAGAAGCCAAACCACTCCACACATGAGAATAAGGTATAAACCTGCTATATAGGAGTAATTGTAGCATCAGAAAAGTTTCAGAACAAGCACAACTAATGCAGCCCTTGATCATACCTGCAAAGAATGTATCTACAACCATGGCCACAAATATCAATAACCAATAACATATATCATCACAAACACACAAGTACCTCATTACCCAGTGATGCCCCAAACTCTAATAAACCTATTATTTTGTGAGCCTATGGGCAACTTTGGCAACGACAGTAATCTACCCTTAACCATGTTAAAGATTTTGTGAACGACAACTTCCCAAGTGCTAGTTGTAGCTTGAAACTTCCTTAAGTTCCTCTCAATCCAAATATGATACACTGTAGCAGTGAATATCAATTTAGTGACAACATTTCTTAGAGATTTTACTCTAAAAGAGGAGAAGTGGGTGATCCATGCTATCCAAGACTTAGGGGACCAACTCGTATCCATTTTTACCAACATAGCATTCCAAACCCGTGTGGAAAAACTACAGTTAAAAAACAAATGATCATGGTTTTCACTACCATCGCAAAAACTGCATTGGGAAATTGATTTGATCCCAAAAAGAACTAATCTATCCTTAGTGGAGAGTCTACCCTGGATGGCCAGCCATGTAATGAAGCTACACTTAGGTATATGGCCAGAAAACCAAACAGCCTTGTGCCAACTAACTTTGGGGAAAGGAACTCTCAATTCCTCCCATAGAGAGGCTATGCTAAACTGTCCATTTGCATTCAGAGTCCATCTAACTTGGTCCCTGGAGCCACGCAAAAGTGGGAGATGCCGTCTAACTTCATTCAACTCCCATGTTTGCGTGATTGGGAAATTCCAAACAGAATTGTTAACTATGAGGGACACTTTGGCATTCAAGGGGAGCCCTGAGTCATAAACCATTATGGAACCGAACTTATCCAACAAAGGGCCTAACGGATGCCAAAGATCATACCACATGGATGTGTTCTCCCCATTGCCAATAAAATGACGGATAAAGGGTTGGACTAAAGATCTTAGATTAAGTAACTTATGCCAAACCCAAGAGGGGTTAGCAGGCATTTTAAGGCTCCAAAAGTTCCCACCCTTTAATAAATAAGATTTAACCTTGCTTTGATTTGCAGTCTGTTTCTGATTAGATTTGGTGGTTTGCACTGATCGAAAAGAGCAGCTTGGTCCACTTGAGGTTCGAGTGGCTACTTTTGGTGGCCTCTCTTTCTGTTCCACTTTGAGTCGTTAGCGAGCCTAGGGGATTTGGGCGAGGTTGTAGTAGTCAGGGTGGAATGGGTGTGGTGTGCAGGGTACTTAGCAGGGTAGCCTTGTCGGATGCCGTCATCCCCTGGTCGAGCCTCTCTCAGTCCGAGTTCCTCTGTAGTAGTTGACTTCTGTTGAGCGGATATTATACTTGCTTTGGGGTGATGGAAGCCTCGGGTCTTGGTTTTCTTAGCCCAGCCTAAGAGGAGGAGGATCTCTCCTCAGCGCTGGTTATCATGTGGTCCATGTTGACCATGACTATCTACTTCAATTACCTTATTTCCTAGCCTGGCGGGTTGTGCCAGGAATAGCTCAATTTCATTTCAGTACATTTCATGGTTCTTTTCAGATCCATTTGTATCACATATGTCACTTTATTTTACTCTCCATGCGGGTTGTGCATGGTTACCGTACTTTTATCACTCTTGTTTTTTTTTCTTTTCTTTTCCTCCTGGGGTATGCCCCTTGTAGGCTGTACATTCGATTAACCTTTTTTAATTTCAAGCTAAATTACCCAAAAATAAAAATAAAAATAAAAATAAAAATAAAAATAAAAAAATAAAATAAGATTTAACCCATTGGCACCACATGGATTGCTCTCCCCCGGAGATCAAAAACCATATATGCTTGGCAACCGCAACCTTATTCCACACCTCCATAGATTTGAACCCAAGACCCCCCTCATCTTTAGGAGCACATAATTGCTCCCAACCTACCTTAGCCCCTGATCTTTTAAGGTCAGGGCCAGACCATAAAAAGGCCCTAAGAATAGATTCAACTTCCTTAATGACCTTTTTTGGTAAAATGAACAGGGAGGACCAATACGTTTGCATTGAGAACAAGATGTTCTTAATAAGCTGGACTCTACCCGCATAAGTAAGGTCCCTATTGTTCCAACTTCTAGTTTTGGCAGTGATACTATCAACCAGTCTCTGACAGTCCACAGCTTTAAGTTTAGTAGCTAACAGTGGGACTCCCAGATATCTCACTGGAAGGGAACCCTCCTGAAATCCCAGAACATGCAAAATAGTCTCTTTAACTCCTTCACTAACACCATAGTAGAATATGCTACTCTTACCTGTGCTAGGGGAGAGGCCAGAAAGAGCCTCAAACTCAGTCAACGCTTCCTTGATGAGTTTGATCGAAGAAAGCTCTCCCTTGCAAAATATCATTAGATCGTCAGCAAAGCACAGATTTATCAATTGATTAGTTTTACATCTCCAGTGAAAATGAAAGTCCGGGAGCTGGGCTTTCTCCTTAAGTAAAATCGTAAGAACTTCCATCACAATAACAAAGAGATATGGGGACAAAGGATCCCCCTGTCTCAGCCCCTTCTTCCCTCTAATGTACCCAGTCACTTCCCCGTTGATACATAGGGAGTAATTAGCAGTGGTTACACATGCTTGAAGCCACTTAATCATTGTAGGATGGAAGTTCATAGCGGATAGGACATCCCAAAGAAATTCCCACCTAACATGGTCATATGCTTTCATTATGTCAACTTTCATGGCACACCTAGGGGTAGGAGAGGACTTGTGATATCTTCTCATGAGTTCTTGGGTGAGGAAAATATTATCAGCAAATTCTCCTTCCTTTCACAAATCCTGATTGTACCGGATCTATGAGCATAGGAAGAGCAGATTGCAATCTCTTGGCTAATATCCGAGAGATGCATTTGTAAATGGTATTGCAGCATGAAATGGGCCTAAAGTCACCCACCCTGGAAGGGTTTGGTACCTTAGGAACAAGTGTTACAATAGTGGAGTTAGCTTTGGTGAGCAATTGTCCGGACCTGAAGAAGTTCTGGACGGCTGAAGTGACCTCTCTCCCAATGACAGACCATGCTTTCCTAAAAAACCCTCCATTGTACCCATCAGGGCCAGGTGCTTTGGTGGGATTAATAGACCAAATGGTCTCTTTGATTTCCAAATCTGAGACAGGGGAGACCATATTAAGACTTTGCTCAGGGCTGAGTTTAATCCTGATTAATTGTCCCACTCTAGTTGGTCCCAGATGAGGAGTGAGATGGGGTGTGCCAAAAAGAGTTGTGTAAAAGTTAACAAACTCTTCTTTGATGACCTTAAGGTCATGTGTGGTAGATCTGTCATTCAATTCTAGAGTTGATATTTTGCTCCTATTCCTCCTGTTGCTCACAGCTTTAAAGAAATAGGATGTACACTGATCTCCAAGTTTCAACCATTGTATTCGAGACTTTTGTTTAGCTAAACTTTCCTCGGCCCTAAGCAATGTGATGTATTGTTTGTGTACCACCCTCTCTTGTTCTATGGCAGCGCTATTATTTGGGTGAGAGCCTATAACTTTTTTTATTTTTTTATTTTTTTTGGGTAACTTAGCTTGAAATTAAAAAAGGTTAAGCGAATGTACAGCCTACAAAGGGCATACCACTGGAGGAAAAGAAAAGAAAAACAAATAAAAGTGACAAAAGTGCGGTAAACCATGCACAACCCGCATGGAGAGTAGGATAAAGTAAATACATAACAAAATGCTATGTGTACTGAAATACGTGAAATGTGAAATTGAAATACCTGGCACAACCTGCCAGGCTAGGAAATAAAGTAAATAAAGTAGATAGTCATGGTCAACGGTGACCACATGATAACCGGCGCTGAGGAGAGATCCTCCTCCTCCTAGGCTGGGATAAGAAGACCAAGAACCTAGATGCCCACCACCCCGAAGCTAGCATAATACCCACTCAACAGAAGACAACTACTACAGAGGGACTCGGACCGAGAGAGGCTCGAACTGGAGATGTCGGCATCCGACAAGGCTACCCTGCTAAGCACCCTGCACACCACGCCCATTCCATCCAGACTACTACATCCTCGCCCAAATCCCCTAGGCTCGCTATCGACTATAAGCGGAACAGGAAGAGGGACCACCAAAAGTAGCCACTCAAACCACAAGTGGACCAAGCTGCTCTTTTCGATCAGTGCAAACCACTAAATCTAATCAGAAACAGACTACGAAGCTACCTCTTTCAATCAGTGAGAATCCACCAACCTAGTCAACGACAGCTCCGGCAACTACCTTGCTCAATCAGACTCCATCCATAATCTAATCATCGACACCCACAGCTGCTGCTACTGCGAGACTGCCCCTTAACTAGGAGAATCCAATCTAATCAATAATAGCCACTACCACTAGAATACTACGCAAATCCTCAGAGCTAAAAGCACAGGCTCAAGGGATATAGAGGGCTCGACGAAGAGCCCGACCCCCGATTTTAGTCCAACAGATGACCGCCTATCGGGGGTTGCAAAACTAACAGTGAACTGGCCCAAAGTCCAGCAACAATATAAATGCAAATCCCACAACCATCGAATATCCGGGGATCGCAGATACTAACAGTAAACTGGCCCACTAGTCTAGCAACAATGTAATTGTAGATAACCATATTTAAAGCTCATATTGAGCAAATATTGATAATGATTTGACCCAGGTATACCGGCCTGGGCTGCCAGGATGTTGGCTGGCCCGGTTGAGCCCGGGCTGTTGACTGGCCGACGGCCTTTGAGCGGGCCAGATCTGGCCAGATCGGAGACCGGGCTGCTGCTGCTGCTGTTAATGGCGGACTGTGGTGTGGCGGACTGAGACCGCCGGATAAACATAGTTTTAGATCCAACTGAGAGTAGTCCAATGGAAGCAACAACAACCGCTGCATTCAAAGGATGAAATCAGGACTTCACCTTGACTCCACCGGCAGCAATTGGAGCGAATTCCGATCAGACCTGTGTGTATAGAACCTCCGAAAGGAAGCTCGTAGTTGAAATCAGTCCACGGGGTGGACTTTGAACCAAAATCTGGAGAGAAATCAACCGGAAAACCAGTAGCTATGGAGAGCTCCGGTAATGGTTTTGGCTAACCCTGCTGTTGAGATGAACCCACGACTGTGGTAATCTTGGCCGTTAAGATGAACCACCGCTGGTCAGATGTACCCACGGCTGACTAACCCCCCACGCCTTGCAGCTTCCGGCGCGGCTGGGATCTCAGTCCAACAGACCCAACTCGAGTATATGAGTCCGCTGGTAGGAAGTACCACCCATCTTGAGTGCTGGCCAATCGAATCATCTAAAAACAGTAAACCCCAAACAATCCGACCCCTCGGCTAGGGATCCGGATGTCGGCTGTAGACCTCACCGCTGCGAAGTTGAAAGAAACCCACGGCTGGATGTGAGTGTTGATATAGGTGGACAGAACTCAGATTACCTCCGGTTCATCCCTCTAAATCGGAAGGATATGGCTGATTAGATGTCTCTAATCTGGTAATCGGAAGGATATGGTGGGTTTGAATGGGGAAAACCCCTTTTCTCTCTCTAGAGTTTTCTAGAGAGATGGCAGAGCCCCCTCGAGGGGTTGCCGAGAGCCTATAATTGCTTGCATGTTTTCTAGGACTTGCTTAGTGGCACTCACCCTCTCAGAGATGCCACTAAACTCCTCCTTATTAAGTTGCTTCAGATCATGTTGGAGGTGTTTAAGTTTCACATACACACAGTACATGGGGTTCCCAAGTACAATTGTCCTCCAACTCCTCTGGACAATTGCAAGGAATTGAGGATGGTCAGCAAGGAAGTCAAAAAACCTGAAGGGCTTAATTGACTTCCTTGGATTGGGCTGGACAAACACCACCCCTGGAGAATGGTCTGAAATTCCTGGCACCAAAAATTGAGCCGATGATTGAGAAAAGGTTTTCATCCAGGGCTCATTCACTAAGACCCTATCAATTTTGGAGGCCACAAAATGAGGAGGGACCTGCTTATTGGACCACGTAAATAGGCACCCTAAAAACCTAAGGTCATCTAGCTCAAAGGAGAACAAACATTGATTAATGTCATCCATGGGAGGATACCACTGTGCATTCCCCCCAACTTTCTCCCTAGGATGCCTAATAGCATTAAGGTCACCAAGGACCACCCAGGGAGAAGAGGACCTAAACTGAGATAGACTAAGCCAAAGAGATCTACGGTCTAAGATAGAGTTTGCCCCGTAAGCCATAGTGACCAAAAATAATGCACTCCCATCTTTAGGTTGGGCTTGACAGTGAATGAATTGATCTGCCTGACATAATACTGTAAGAGACAAGACACTAGGGTCCCATCCTACAAAAATCCTCCCTAAAGCCGCTTGGGGGTAATTGTTCACAAAACTCCAGCCAGGACAAATGAATTGGGTGATTCTATCTGCCCAAGTTGCCCTAATTTTATGTTCAAGTAAACAATTATTGGTGTTCACAATAGATCTTGCTGCACTCTGCTTAATGGGGTCATTTAGCCCACGAATGTTTCAAAAACCTAAATTATAAGCTTGTAAAGACATTGGAAACTAAACCACAAAGTAAGAACAAGATGCATAGCTTGAAATAATAAAGCTACAAGCACTCAAAAGGATATAAAAAAAAGGATATCAGCCAGTGACAGAGTACGATACTGTTCAGCTCTAACATGTAGGCGATTTGGCAATTTCTGAAAAAGGCCATGGAGAACCTATAACTCCCATGGCTGACGGTTCAATCTCAATGGCGGATGGGCTGGGCCTCAAAGCCCTAGATTCGAATGAAGTTCGGCGTAAACAACACCTCTTCGACTCAGGGAAATCTTCTCAGGTCCCGCAAGCTTATTCGGGTAACCCTAGCAACCCGATTATGTTTGAGCAGGAGCTTCAGACTCCACGAAACACTAGCTCAGGTGCAGATCCCGCTTCACCCTCATCTGGGTTCGGTATCCACAGCCCCAAATCAACCAAGAACTCAAGCCCTTCTCGGAAACTTCAGCAAGTTTTCATGGAGGAAGGTAAGAAGCTTGAAGCTGAGGAACGAGCTTCGGTTCCAACATCATCCGCTACAGGTACTAGGGCGAATAGCCCTAATTCGCAGAAAATCGAGCAAGCAATTTTCGAAGAAGGTCTGACAATGGAAGCTGCAGAAAGGGCACGGGTGATTCACCTCCATGGAAACACCTACCAGTTTCAGCGTACCACGTCAGAGGTAAGGAAATCGAACCCAAACTCAAAGATTTTGATTAATGCTAGGGGAAATCCCTACGTAGAAGGGGATCCTAATATGGGATATAGTTCAGAGGATTGCCGACCTAGATACACCTCGCAGCAGTCCCAACCAGTCACTGTACTTAAAACCGCAGATATACCCCATGTATCTCCAGTAATTGCACCTAGCTCTAACATAGGTTATTCTGCTGAGGACTATAAACCTCGGCAAGCTCCACAACCACAGTCCTCATCATCGTTACCTCAGATGAATTCTCATAAGCCTGTACATCCGCGGAACTTTCCCAGGTAGGGTACTGGCCATCACCAGTCAAAACCTAAGGTTAATTGGGCTTCCCTCCTCCAGTCTAGAAGTCCATCTATAGACTTGAAATTGGAGCATTTCCCTGATCTACAGAAAGGGAAAAATGCTCTGGTTGAAATTGATGTGGAGCTTACAGAAATTGGAAATTGGAATAGCTACTTGATAGGCCATTTTCTAGATGGAAAAATGGCATACCCACTCCTTGTGTCCACTGCTCGGAATCAATGGAAGGATCTGTTTGTAGGAGTTAAATCGGATGTGGCTTGCTTCTATTTGTTTCAATTTAGGGATGAACAAGCCAAATTGCAAGTCTTAGAAGGGGGGCCTTATTTCTTTTCGCAGAAATACCTTGTGCTCAAGGATTGGCATAGGATGATGAAGCCAGCTAAAGAGCAGCCCTCCATTATCCCGGTTTGGGTTAAATTTCATGATCTTCCCCTTGAGCTATGGAATCAAGAATGCTTGAGTAGAGTGGCCAGCTCAATAGGGAGGCCTCTTCATGTGGATCAAGCCACTGCCAAAACGGCTAAACAATCTGGCCTACTACATACCCGAACCACAAAAGCAAGAGTGTGTATTGAGATTAGTGCCGAGCAAGACCTCCCTGATGAAGTTACTGTGGTTGTAGCAGGGGAATCAGTAGTTGTCCCCATTGAATATCAGGTTCTTCCTCCAATGTGTAGCAGCTGCCGTGTCTTTGGGCACTCCACAGATTCTTGTGCAAAGAGAGGTGTTGCATCCTCACAGCCAGTCAATCAGGTAGAACAGGACTGGATTCCAGCTGGGAATGGAAGGATAGACTCCCAACATCAGGAGTCCCCTCTTATGATTGCTACTAATCTGGAAGAGGTAGCTAGGGAGCATGCACCAAAGATTCCTGTTCAGCAGCTACAGGAGTCATCTAAATCTAGTCCTCTCATGCTTCAAGTGGTACAAGCTGGCAACTCAATTGATGACTTTAGTGAGATAGAATCTGAAGTTGAATTAATGGGAGTTCTGGAAAGTGTGGTAAGGAGCTCTCTAGAGGCTGACTCACGGTCACAGCCCAAGTTGGAAGTCACAAGCTGTGGTAAAGAGTCTTTTTCCACATCTATGCCGAGTGCTGGAATGGGTATCGAGCTGAATCCTAAACCACCTGATCCCCAAGTTCCAGAGGTAAGGGTTGAAGCAATGGAGGAAGATTTCAAGGGGAATTTTCAGAAAGTTCTCTCTAGATCAGCCCAAAGGAGACAGAAAAAGCTTGCTAGGGAGCAGCCGCTAAGTTCCCTATCCAGAAGACGGAATTAAATTATCCGTATCCTTTTGACATGACATTATCCTTAATACTTCCATATCTTGTCATTTTCATACTTAGTTCTGCTTGAATAATTGTCTTATGTCTATGCATCCTCTTAAGATTGGTTTTTGGAATATAAGGGGTCTTAATGACCCAATCAAACAAAAAGAGGTAAAATGTTTTGTGAAAAATAACAATTTATCTTTTGTGGGTTTAATAGAGCATAAAATTAAGGAAGTTTGGGCTGTTAGGATCCTTAAATATATCCCTAATTGGAATTTTGTGAACAATTATCCTCAGGCTCCTATTGGTAGAATTTTTGTGTGTTGGGATCCCAGCTTAATCAATGTATAGGTTTTGGATCAATCTGATCAGTTTATTCATTGTGAGGTGCAGTCTAAGTGTGGGGGTGCCCCTTTTTTGGCTACTTTTGTGTACGGGGCTAATAACTATTTGAATAGGCAGGCCCTGTGGCAGCAGCCATCTCCCGGGCAAGGGATACTCTCTTCTTAAAGAGGCTCTCCTCCACCGCCCTCAACAACCGGCGACCACTGCTATCCTCCACCACCCTCCGCTCCTGGCCGGCCTTTCGTCTGGTCCGGTCTAACTCCACTCTGGTCCGGAGCTCCACCGTGGGCTTCGTCTTCTACCTCAACCCCGCCGTGAACCGGCGGGTACCATTTGGGATCTGTTCCGGCGACCTTCGGTTGCTGTTCAGTCCGTGAACCGGCGAGTTCCACATCGCCGTCGAGCTCAACCGAGGAGCTCAAATACCACATAGAAGACCCAGAGCAGATCTGCTCCAGGCGTTCAACAGGCCGCCAGCAGTGGTCACTCCACTGTGGGTTCCTCTTCCCACCACGAACAACCGCCGTGGCCTCCAGCCACCGTGGCCTCCATCACCGCCGTGGCCTCCATCACAGCCGTGGCTTTTTCAGCCCGAGCAAAACCAGCCCCGCTAGGCCAGCCCAGCAGCTTGGGCATTTTTTTGCTCGGGTAGTCATGCAGTTTATAGCTTATTGCTCTATTTTCTGCTACTGTATTGAATGCTAAGTGTAGTAGCTGTTGTTTATTCTGATGTAGTATGTCAGACCATGGTCTTGATAGTTTTCTGCTACTGCACACAACCAATGTATGTATTGCGAGGACTTCGAGGGCCTCTGATTGTACGCCGTGTCCAGATTCCCCGTTGAACTTTCTATTCCTTGGGATAGTTTGTTCGGTGGGGGCAAGGACACGGGCAACCCATGTAGCCACTTGGCGCCTTTATAATTTTCATTTCCTTTTGTTTTGTCTTACCTGGGGTATGCCCCTTGTAGGCTGTATATTCGGTTAACCCCTTTTATTTTCAAGCTAAACGCCCTAGGGCATTACCCAAAAAAAAAAACTATTTGAATAGGCAGGCCCTGTGGTCTAGTCTTCATCTTTTGAACTCTCCCTTCCCTTGGATAGTTTTAGGGGATTTTAATGCCATCAGGTTTTCGAATGAGAAGGTTGGGGGCTCCTCCCTCTGGCCTCCTCATATGAATGAGTTTAATCAATGCCTTTATAATTTATAGCTTGATGACCTCAGGTATTCAGGCAGCTTTCTCACCTGGGCTAATAAGCAAGACCCGTCTCATTATGTCAGTTCAAAGTTGGATAGAGTCCTTGTTAATGAACATTGGATGAAAACATTTAACTGTTCTTCTGCTCATTTTCCAACTGCTAGGATTTCTGATCACTCTCCAGGCGTTGTGACCATCACCCCTGGTCCTAAGAAATCTATCAGGCCATTTAAGTTTTTTGATTTCCTTGCTGAACATCCTCAGTTCTTAACTACAGTTCAAGGAATTTGGAGGAGAGTGATTATTGGAAATCCCATGTACTGTGTCTGTGAAAAACTTAGGTTATTGCAATATGAGTTTAAGCAGATAAATAGTAGGGAGTTTAGTGATGTCTCGAGTAGGGTTGCCGAATCCAGGCAAACCTTAGAGTCTTTGCAGAAAGGTATGAGCTCGCAATTGGCTTCTCCTTCCATCATTAACCAGGAGAGATTGGCTTACAGGCATCATTTAACGTTACTTAGAGCTGAGGAAAGCCTAGCTAAACAAAAATCTAGAATCCAGTGGCTGAGGCTTGGGGATCAATGCACTTCCTATTTCTTTAAATCTGTAAGTAACACTAGGAATAGAAGTAAGGAGGTCGTTACTGACTGAATTCTCAATCACTGTCCGAATTAAATGGTTGTGGTTTTTGCTAACCCGTGAGCTAGTTAGATTATCTGTTTAATGTCAAAGTTGTTGCTGGACTGTTGGGCCAGTGTACTGTTAGTTTTTGTGGAACCATCTTTGGGTTTCATTGTTCAAGCTCTTTGTTGAGCTTCTTAAAATTCCTAGTTACTATGCTTCTCTAGGCCGGTTGTTGTGTGTAGTATGGTTGTGACCGTGGCTATCATTGATTAGATTGGGTCTTGCTCTGATTGGAAGGGGTAGCTTTCGCGGCTGTCACTGATTAGGTCGGTGGTTGGGTTCTGATCGAAAGGGGTAGTTTTCGAGGCTGTTGTTGATTAGGTTGGTGGTTGTTCTCTGATTGAAAGAGGTAGCTTTTGGGGCTGACTTTGATTAGATTAGAGGTTGATCGCTGATTGAATGAGGCAGCTTTGGTCCTCCTGCAGTATCTTGTGTCCTCTTTTTATGTCTTGCCAGATGATTCGGTGGTAATGCACTGTTAATGGCGGCTAGATTCGAGGCCCTTGTACTGTCCCACTTTTAGGTTATAGTGAGCCTTGTGTACTAGGTCGAGAGAGTTTTAGATCGGATGGAATGGGCGTGGTGTGCAAGGTACTTGGGGAGGTAGCCTTGTCGGATGTCTGTCATCTTCGGTTCGACCCTCTCTCGGAGCCCGGTCCTCTGCAATAACTGTTCCTTAGAAGTGGGTGCTATACTTGATACTTCTGTGCTAGGTTGGAGCATTGGAATCTTGGTCAACTTATTATGCATTGGAATCTTCGTCATTAGCTATTTATCTTATTTTCTAGTCTGGCGGGATGTGCCAGGATATAGTTAGTTTCTTGTTATTTCATTTCGTTTCATTTCGCTTCATTCATATCATACCCCGTTGTGAATGAAGCGATGGGGTATGATATCAAATCACATTGCACGCTTGTTGCATTCCGTACTTTATCCTACTCTCCATGCGGGTTGTGCATGGGTTATCGCACTTTTTTTCACTCTTCTTTTTTTCTCTTTTTTTCTTTCCTCCTGGGGTATGCCCCTTGTAGGCTGTACATTCGATTAACCTCTTTTAATTTCAAGCTAAATTACCCAAAAAAAGAAGTAAACTCACCAGTCTGGTTTTAGAAGATGGGTCCCTCACTCATGACATTGAGGTTATCAAGTCCAGCTTTGTTAATTTCTATTCTGCTTTGCTAGGGACAGCCCATCCTACTCCATACGTTGGGCATTCTAGAGTCCAGCAGGTAGTCAAGAGAAGATTAACAGACAGTCAAAGGTCTGCTATGATCTCTGAGGTAACTGATCAGGAAATCAAGGACACCTTTTGGGCTCTTAGCCCTTCCAAAGCTCCCGATCCTGATGGCTATAATGCTGGGTTTTTCAAGAAGGCTTGGCCTATTATTGGTCGCGAAGTAACTTCAGCTGTTAAGACCTTCTTTAGATCTGGTAAATTGCTAAGAAAGGTCAACGCAACCATTGTTGCCTGCCCCCCCTTTTTATTTCAAGCTGATTTATCCCAAAAAAAACCATTGTTGCCTTGGTCCCTAAAGTCCCAAATCCATCTAAAGTAGGGGACTTTAGACCAATTTCTTGTTGTAACACAGTTTACAAGTGCATCTCTAGGATTCTGGCTAGAAGGTTGCAAATAGTCCTTCCAATGTTAATTGATCCTGTTCAATCAGGTTTTATTAAGGGTAGGAGGATTGCAGATAATATTTTCCTTACACAGGAGCTTATGAGAGGTTATCACAAATCATCTTCATCTCCCAGGTGTGCTATGAAAGTAGACATCATGAAGGCGTATGATAATGTTAGATGGGATTTCCTATGGGATGTTCTGTCCTCCATGAACTTCCATCCTACAATGATCAAGTGGCTCCAAGCTTGCGTTACTACTGCTAACTATTCTCTTAACATCAATGGTGAAGTCACTGGGTACATTTTAGGGCAAAAAGGTCTTAGGCAGGGTGACCCTCTATCCTCCTACCTTTTTGTGATTGTTATGGAGGTTCTCACCTGCCTACTTAGGGAGAAATCCATCCTCCCTAACTTCCACTTTCATTGGCGGTGTAGCAGGACTCAGCTCATTAACCTTTGCTTTGCGGATGATCTAATGATTTTCTGCAAGGGGGATTTGACCTCGGTCATTCATATTCAGGATGCACTCTCTGAATTTCAACTCCTGTCTGGCCTTTCTCCTAGCCCTGGGAAGAGTAGTGTATTCTTCTCCGGTGTTAATGTGGTCACTAGGTTGGCCATTTTGGATGTTCTGAAGTTCAAAGAGGGCTCTCTGCCTGTCAGGTATCTTGGAGTTCCTCTCCTCTCTACTAAGCTCAGAGCTTCTGATTGTCGGTGTTTGGTTGATAGTATAACTGCCAAAACTAAGTCCTGGACCAATAGGGACCTTACCTATGCTGGTAGGGTCCAGCTAATTCAAAATGTTCTCTTCTCTATCCAAAACTACTGGTCATCCTTGTTTATCATTCCTAAAAAGGTGATTAAGGAAGTTGAGTCAATTCTCAGGGCCTTTCTTTGGTCTGGCCCTGATCTTAAAAAATCTGGTGCCAAGGTCTCTTGGGAGCGCCTGTGTTCCCCCAAACAGGAGGGGGGTTTGGGATTCAAGTCCATGCAAATTTGGAACCAGGCTGCTATTGCCAAGCACATTTGGTTCATTATCTCAGGGGGAGAACAGTCAATGTGGTGTCAATGGGTCAAATCCTACTTAATAAAAAGCAACAATTTTTGGAATTTGAAGATTCCTGGTGATTGCACTTGGGTTTGGAGAAAGCTCTTGAATCTTAGACCTAAAGTACAGTCTTATATACTTAGTTTGATAGGTAATGGTCAGGCTACCTCCTTGTGGTTCGGCAATTGGGCACCCTTTGGGCCCTTTGTATGCCAAGTTTGGCCATAGAGTTCTCTATGACTCTGGAATATCTAAAGAGGCTATTGTGTCTCTCATCATCCATAACTCAAGATGGGCATTTCCAGTTACTCAAACACTGGAGCTCAATGAGATAAGAGGTGCAATGCCAATCCTCTTACCATCCAGAAGGAATGAGATTGACCAAGTTAAATGGTCCCTCACTCCTAATGGTCAATTTACAATTTCCTCTCTTTGGGACAAACTGAGAACTCCTTTCCCTAAAGTGTTGTGGCACAATTTGGTGTGGTTCTCTGGTCACATTCCAAAATGTAGTTTTATCACCTGGTTGGCTATTCAGACTAGACTTTCCACAGCTGATAGGCTAGTGTCTTTTGGCCTTCCCCTCTCTGCTCAATGTAGTTTTTGTCCAGAGAATGAAAGCCATGACCATCTGTTCTTTAATTGCCCATTTTCAAAGCAAGTGTGGGCCTATATTCAATCCAAACTTCATGTCTCTTGGGCTGATTGGGTCTCCCTTCTCACTAGCACAAAAGGGAGATCTATCCAAGCTGTTCTCACTAAATTGAGTTTTACTGTCACAGTCTACCAAATTTGGATTGAAAGAAATGTGCGGAAATTCCAAGGGTATCCCTCTACTTGGGAGGTAGTTGTTCACAAAATTTGTTCATTGATGCGAACAAGGATCCTAACTTTACCCAATCTGCCTCAACTTCAAGCAGATCAGTTTGTTAATGCATGGAATTTTGTTGGAAGTTAATGTTTAGTTACATATTGGCCTACAATCTGATTTCTTGCATCTGTTGTTTTCCAAACTGTCCAACAATCTGATTTAACAGGTTCCAAAGGAGATTTGCATCACACTATGAGAATTGCATTTCTGATTTTGATTATAGTACTTCTATTTAACAGGTATATACCATATTCTTTGGTAAGGTTAGAAGTTGTGTGAATCTGCCTCTTATAGTGTGAGATGTGTGCTACCTGGTGAGATGTGTGCTTGTGCTTCTTCATTCTTTGAGAGAGGTGGTAATATGTGGTGGAGGTGTATTGTGAGATCTAGAGAGGGAGTTGGTGGTATCCTAGCTTATGAGTGGTTAGAAGAGGGGTGTAGTGAGCTTTCCGAGGAAGTTGCAGGGGAGGACATAATGCTCAGAGCAGCTTCTATTTTGAATACCTTCTTTCTGTTACTGTTCTGCATCTGCTTTAGTTCAATAGCTGAGTACTACTATGAGTGCTACACTAAGCATGTTGCAATGAAGTTCTACTTTGTTATGTTCAGTGCTACAGTGAGTGCTACCCATAGATGAATACTTCTGCTTTAGTTTGCTACACTAAGCAGTTTACTTTGTTATGGTTGTGCAACTTCACTCCCACTCCATTGTTATGTTATGGTTGTGCACTGAAGTTCAAATTCTACTCCATTGGTAATTCGTTTAAGTATTTTGTAAGGAAGATACAGCTGTTATAATTTACCCAAAAAAAGATACAGCTGTTATGATGGGTATGCTGAGAGAGTTCAGTTCTATATTGTTATGATCTCTGACACAGCAAACTTCTGAAAGTGCAGTCTGTTATGAAGGTGCAGACTTTTTTGTTATGTTTTGGACTACTTCTGCTTTATATTGTTTTGCCTAACCAATAGGGGCTGTCATTGGGATCTCCCTTCGCAGAGGGGGACGTCCTCTGCATATTGTTTTGTTCCAATTGTCTGTGTGTGAATGTAATGGGAGCTTCAGAAGTTTGCTGCTGTTGTTCTGTGATGGAAGCAGAATCCATGTTTTGTTCCAATTATCTTGATGCAGCTATTCTGCTGTTGCTGGTTACTACACAGCCCAGCTAGCTGCCAGCTTTAGAAGTTCAGAAGTTTTGATGCAGCAGTTCTGGCTGCTGCTGTTATCCAGGACTGCATTTGAAGTCCCATGCAGCAGAAGAATTTTGGGCAACAGAATTTGAAGTCCCATGTTCTAAGTAGTCCCAACGGCAGCAGCAGCAGTTCTGGCTGCTGCTGATTCTGCTGCTGTTGA
Source organism: Rhododendron griersonianum (assembly GCA_018127125.1). Lineage (NCBI taxonomy): Eukaryota > Viridiplantae > Streptophyta > Magnoliopsida > Ericales > Ericaceae > Rhododendron > Rhododendron griersonianum. The sequence continues at coordinate 35,785,933 of CM030788.1, read as the reverse complement.
TTCTGAAGCTTGTTCAACCTGCATCACTACATAATAGTGTTCTGTAGTGTAGTGTTCTGTTGTACAGTTGTAAGGGCGATGCCAATGTTTTTTTTTTTGGGTAAATTAGCTTGAAATTAAAAAAGGTTAACCGAATGTACAGCCTACAAGGGGCATACCCCAGGAGGAAAAGAAAGGAAAAAAAACAAGATTGAAAAAAGTACGATAACCCATGCACAACCCGCATGGAGAGTGTGGTAAAGTAAATAAGATAATCAAATTGCCATATGTGTTGAGATCATACCCCGGTTGCACTATCCATCAAAGCGGAAGGATAGTACAACGGGGTATGATATGAAGTGATACGAGAATAAATACCATGAAAGCGAACTACTGCCTGACACAACCCGCCAGGCTAGGAAATAAAATACATAGTCTCGATCAGAAATGACCAAATGATAACCTTAAGTGAATAACAGCAGCTACAAAGCACCTCGGCATCGGGGGGGTTGAACAGCAACAACAGAGGAACTAGGCACCAAGAGGCTCGAACCGGAGATGACGGCATCCGACAGAGGGCCCAACCCTGCACACCACGCCCATTCCATCCAGTCTAAAACACTCTCATCCAAAGTCCAAAGATCGCCAAAACAACCCGCCCTCATCCAAAACCCAAAGCCACTAGTCACCAGAGAAGGATTAAACAGGCCAAGATTCCAATACTCCAACCTAGCACAGAAATAACAAGCATAGCACCCACTTCTATGGAACAGATATTGCAGAGGACTGGGCTCTGAGAGGCTCGAACCGGAGATGCGACATCCGACAAGGCTACCTCCCCAAGTACCTTGTACACCATGCCCAAACCAACCGATCTAATACTCTCTCGACCTAGTACACAAGGCTCACTCTAACCTAAAAGCGGAACAGTACAAAGGCCTCGAAATAAACCGCCATTAACAGAGCATTACCTCCGACATGTAGGCGATTTAGGCGAAATCTGACAAGGGCGTGGAGAAGCTGGTTCTCCAAATCTCCATGGCCGATGGTACTGTTTCAATGGCCGACGGTCTGGGGCTCAAAGCCCTAGACTCCAATGAACTCCGGCGAAGGCGTCAATTCTTAGATCCACACCAAAAATCCCAAATAGAGACGCTGCATCTGGGAAACCCCAATAATCCAATCCTATTCAAGCTTGACAGTCCGCACATGCTCACCTCAGACGAATCCGTTTCACGATTCAACAATGGAGGTACAGTTCCCATACCTTCGTCAATTTCAACATCAACCGGGTCTGGGGCACCTAGCCCTAACTCGTCAAAAATCCCAGAAATCCCTAATCCTTCTCAAGAGCATCAGCAACAAGATTCTGAGGAGTGTTTAGGGGTTCTCAGTCCCAAACACAACCAGTCAAACTCAGCCCGTAAGCTGCACCAAGATTCTGAAGCAAGAATGCTTGAAATTGTTGGTCATTTCGAGGATGAGCTCAACAACTCAGAAGACCCCTTCGTGCTTGATGTTGTTACGGCCAAGCTACAAGATATTCAGCAGGCATGGCAAAGAGCAGCCAAAAAGGAAGCTACTCAAAGAGCACAGGTGGTTCACCTCCATGGTAACACCTATCAGTTTCAACGTTCTACAGCAGAGGTACGAAATCCCAACCCTACTCCTAAAATTGTACTTAACCCTAGTGGAAATCCTCAAGTAGAAGGAGATCCGAATCTGGGTTACTCACTTCAGAATACCAGACCTAGAAATGCACCTCCCCACCTCACCTCTAAGCACGAGGCTGGTTCCTCAAGTCATGAAACGGGGTTCGAACCACAGGCCCAGTCCAAAGCAAACCTCCACACAAAACCCCCTCAAACTTAGCAGTCTTTCCCTAAACCCAACTCAGGTAAAAATAAGCCTAAACCCAAAAACTGGGCATCTCTCCTTCAATCCCAAAGCCCATCTTTGGATATGAAGCTAGAATATTTCCCTGACCTTCAGAAAGGGAAAGAAGCCACAGTTGAAATTGATGTGGAATTAACTGATGCGGGGAATTGGAATAGGTATCTGGTAGGTCATTTCCTTGATGGGAATATGGCCTACCCCCTCCTTGTTTCAACTGCTAGGTATCAATGGAAAGAACTCTTCGTGGCTGTCAAAACAGATGTTTCTGGGTTCTATCTATTTGAATTTAAGGATGAACAAGCCAAGCTACAAGTCTTGGAGGGAGGTCCCTATTTCTTCTCCCAAAAGTATTTAGTTCTTAGAGATTGGCACCGTATGATGAAACCCCTCAAGGACCAACCTACCAAAATCCCTGCATGGGTAAAATTTCATGACCTACCTCTTGAACTGTGGAACCAAGAATGTCTTAGTAGGGTGGCAAGCACAGTAGGTAGACCCATCCATGTGGATCAAGCAACTGCTAGATCCTCCAAGCAACCAGGGTTATTGCATACAAAATCCACCAAAGCAAGAGTTTGTATTGAGATAAGTGCAGACCATGAGCTACCTGATGAAGTAGCAGTAACAGTTCAGGGGGAGACAGTTGTGGTGCCCATAGAATATGACAGTTCAGGGCAAGGGAGCCTCTCTCACGACAGAGGCTCTCCTCCACCGCCCATTCCTCATCCGGCAACCCTTGGGTCCGGTCATCTATCATCTCCCGGTGGCCTCTGGACCGGCCAGTTCTGGCCCACTCAACAGCCGTCGGAGTCACTCCCACGGCTGGGCATGGGCATGGAGATCTTCCAACTTTGGTCCGGCCACCACTGATACACCAGATCTGGTCGCCGCTAGTCCGGCCACCGCTGGCCCAGCCAACCCACAGTCGGCCATCTACGGTCCGGCCTCTACATCGATTTCGGTGGAAGCAGCAGCAGGCACAGAAGGCCGGTCAAGCCACCAGGCCTCTACATCGATTAAGGATCGACATCAAATCCGGCCAAACTCTGGCCGGCCACCCACATCTGGGTTTTGGTTCAAACTCGACAACCTCCACCGACGGGAGCTGAGGACTGGTTGGCTTCTGGCCACGGATGGCCGGTCAAGCCTCCCATGGCCGCCGGTCGTCGGTTGGTCCAAGTCAGCCGCTAACCCCCTGGGTTCTCTGGCGGTCTCAGTCCGGGCTGCCGTCCAAACCCATTCCGGTGGCCACCCCCCTTATCTGGTGGCTGCCGCCGTTAACAGCAGCAGCAGCAGCCTGGTCTCTGGTCTAGCCAGATCTGGGCAGGTCAACAGCCCGGGTTCAACCAGCCAGGCCAGTCACGCACCAGCCCGGGCAGGCAAGCCGTCGCGCACAGCCTGCCTTCAGCCCGGGCAGCCTGCCTTCATCGCGCCTATCGTTATTCAATATGCGCTTTGCACTTATTTGTTTATTGTCAATCTGTTGCTGGATGAACGGGCCAGTTTATTGTTTGTTCGGCGACCCCCGATAGGCGGTCATCTGTTGGACTGAAATCGGGGGTAGCCTTTTGTGTTTTGCGTAGTATGTATTGCGAGGACTTTGAGGGCCTCTAATTGTACCTTATACCGACGGTTGGTGTCGGGTATTTACTGCTATTGCCGCGCCCGTGTCCAGGTTCCCCGTTGAACTTTCTATTCCTTGGGATAGTTTGTTCGGCGGGGATAGTTTGTTCGGCGGGGGTAAGGACACGGGCGCTCTTTATATTTTTTCTTTGTCTTACCTGGGGTATGCCCCTTGTAGGCTGTACATTCGGTTAACCTCTTTTATATTTCAAGCTATCCGCCCTAGGGCTTTACCCAAAAAAAAGTTCTCCCTCCTATGTGTTCACAATGCCATGTTTTTGGTCATGTTACATCCAAATGTAGCAAGCAAGCTGTTGTACCCCCCTCCCCCCCCCAGTCAATTGGAATGGCAGGTTGTGAAACGTGGGAAACAGAAAGCAGTAGAACAATCCTCCCTAGTCAAGAATGTTCACTCCCACCAAAGCCCTCTACCTCATGTCCTGTCAGAAGCCTCACCCCTTGTCCAATCCAAGTTAAGGGAGCATACTGAAGATACTGAAGATTCTGATGACACTGATGTAGAACTTCTGGAAGTACTAGAGAGTGTGGTAAGCTCAGTAGTGTCCAATGAGGCAGCTAACAAGGATTCAATAGTTGCAAGGCCTGGTACTAGCACCAGATCTGATGATCAGCAACCAGTTGGTGATGAGAAACAGGGGAAACCACCTGATGTCAACCATGCTATCCCTGATGTCAAGCAGCTGTTGGGAGGTTCCAAGAAAGCTAGTCACAATGGCAGAAATAGGAGTCAATCCAAAGGCTCCTCACATAAGAAAAGGAAGTAACTTTCCCTCCTCTTTTTGTCCACAATTATATAAATAATGCTCATCTTGTGCATCACTCTTAATCTTAATAGTTGCAGCTCATTGTGGTTATATTTACTCTTTTGTATTAATGATTAGCACACCATTGCATTTTGGAATTTGGAATGTTAGAGGTCTAAATGACCCTCTAAAACAACAAGAGGTTAAGAAATGGGTACAGAACAATAAGTTGTCCCTTGTGGGGATAATTGAACACAAAGTTAAAGAACCAAAGGTCTCTAGAATTGTTAGTATTATCTTACCTAATTGGAGTTTTATTAGTAACTATGCCCATTCCCCCTCGGGTAGAATTTTGGTATGCTGGAACCCCTCCTACTTTAATGTCCAACTTGCTTCCCAATCAAACCAATTCATACATTGCAATGTACAATCTTGTGATGGCAATTACTCATTTGCAGCTACATTTGTATATGGGGATAATTGCCATATTGAAAGGCAGACACTTTGGCGTGACCTGCAAACAACTGCTCTTGCATCCCCTTGGGTAGTTCTTGATGACTTCAATGCCATCAGATCACCATCTGAGAAAGTGGGAGGGGATAAACACTGGCTTCCTTGGATGGATGATATTAATATTTGCCTCCAATCTGTAGAGCTAGTTGACCTTAAATACTCTGGAAAGCAATTTACTTGGTCTAATAAACAAGTTGGTGTATCCCACATTAGCACCAAATTGGACAGGGTCCTAGTCAATGAGAATTGGATCAAAACTCTATGTTGGTCTAGTGCTCATTTCCTAAATCCTGGAGCATCAGACCATTCCCCTGCAGTCGTGGCATTGGCCCCCATCACCCCTCCTAAATCTAGACCTTTTAGATTCTTTAATTTTCTGGCAGACCATCCTAACTTTATGAACATTGTTCAGAGTGTCTGGAGGAGGGTGATCATAGGTAATCCCATGTATTGTGTCTGTGAAAAGTTGAAGATCCTACAAAAGGATCTAAAACAGTTGAATACTAAAGAATTCAGTGATCTATCATCCAGAGTTGCCTCTACCAGACAACAACTGGATGATATTCAAAATGCCCTGGCCTCAGATCCTAGTGACACAGCAAATCAAGTTGCTGAAAAGGTATTATGCAAACAGTACCTTATCCTTGCTAGAGCTGAGGAGAGCTTTGCCAGACAAAAATCAAGAGTTCAATGGTTGAAACTGGGAGACCAATGTACCTCCTTTTTCTTCAAAACAATTAGTAATTCCAGGAATAGAACTAGGATTACTAGCTGATGGTAATACCACACAGGATATTGAGCTGATCAAAGGATCTTTTATCCATTACTACACCAAGTTGCTTGGTTCCCCTCACCAAAGCAACTATGCTGGATCATCTAGGGTCCAGCAGCTCATCACTAGGAAACTGTCAGAGTCTCAGAGGCTGGATATGGTAGTGGGAGTCACTGACAAAGAAGTTAAGGACATTTTCTGGTCCCTTAACCCTCAGAAAGCCCCCGAACCTGATGGATATAATGCTACCTTCTTTCATAAGGCTTGGCCTGTGATTGGTCATGAAGTCACCTCTGCTGTCAAGTCTTTCTTTAGATCTGGCCAACTGTTAAAGAAAGCCAATGCAACACTGGTTGCTCTTGTGCCTAAGGTTCCCAATCCTTCAAAGGTTGGGGATTATAGGCCAATATCATGTTGCAACATCATTTACAAGTGTATTGCCAAGATTCTAGCCAATAGAATTAAGTCAGCCCTCCCTCACTTGATTGATCCAGCAAAGTCTGGGTTTGTTCAGGGCAGAAGGATTGCGGATAACATCTTCCTCACACAGGAGTTGATGAGGGGATACCACAAACACTCCCCCTCTCCTAGGTGTGCCATGAAAGTAGATATAATGAAGGCCTATGACAATGTTAGGTGGGACTTCCTCTGGGATGTCCTTGCCTCAATGAACTTCCACCCTTAGATGATCAGGTGCTTAAAGGCTTGTGTAACCACAGCCAATTACTCCCTAAGCTTCAATGGTGAAGCCATTGGGTACATCCCTGGTCAAAGGGGATTGAGGCAAGGAGACCCCCCTTTTTTTTTTTTTGGGTAAATTAGCTTGAAATAAAAAAAGGTTAATCGAATGTACAGCCTACAAGGGGCATACCCCAGGAGGAAAAGAAAAAAGGAAAAGAAGAAAAGTGAAAAAAGTGCGATAAACCATGCACAATCCGCATGGAGAGTAAAGTAGAATAAAGTAAATAACAAGGTGCATTGTGATTCGGTATCATACCCCGTAGTACTATCCATCAAGAAGAAAGCACAACGGGGTATGATACAAAGTGATACAAGAAGTAATAATAATATGAAAGTTAACTACCGCCTGGCACAGCCCGCCAGGCTAAGCTGTAAGATAAAGAAGTCACGGTCGAACAACCAGATAATGTACCATCACTGAGGAATAGCAGCAACATAGCAACACGGCACCGAGAGGAGGCTGAACAGCACCAACCTCAGCCAAAACCAATCACCACAGTCGCCAGAGATGGAATATGAACACCCAGATTCTAAAACTCAAAACTAACCTAGTGAGTCGAACATAATACCCACTTCTAAGAGAACAACTACTACAGAGGAATTAGGATCCGAGAAGTGGCTCGAACTGGAGATGTCTGCATCCGACAAGGTTACCCCCCAAAGTACCCTGTACACCACGCACATTCCATCTAGACTACTACACCCTCAACCTAACGCCCTAGGCTCGCTATAATCAAGAAGTGAGACAGTACAAGGGCCTCAGGCCGCCATTAACAGTGCATGACCACCGAATCATTTGGCACGAAAAGAGGACACAAAATACCGCAGGAGAACCAAAGCTGCCCTTTTCAATCAGAGCTCAAGCCAGTCTAATCAATGACAGCCACGGAAGCTACCCCTTTCAACAGGCCACAACTTCCAATCTAATCAATGACAGCTCCAGAAGCTACCCCTTTCAATCAAAGCCTAACAACCGATCTATTCGAAGACAGCCACGAAAGCTACCCCTTTCAACCAGCGCAAGACCCCAATCTAATCAATGATAGCCACGGTCACAACCATACTACGCACAACCACCGGCTAATGAAGCAGAGAAACTAGGAATACAAAGAAGCTCATCCAAGAGCTTGATAGATCCAACACAATTAACCCAATCTCAGTCCAACAGATGACTACCCATTCGAGTTTTTCATGTTGAATTTACATGTTAGAGGCAGTCCAAACACCAGCTTTAAAATCAAATGTATGGGATTGTCCGAGCTACTACCAGCGCGCAAACAGTTGTACTACTTGAATATTTGCGCAATACAATAACAAACAGAAAACCTGCTAATTGCAATCAAGAGTTACCAACCGTGGTTGTAATCTGGATCTGGATTGAAAATAATAATTAAACGAGTAAGTACCTCCGATGACCGGAGATTTTCAGCCCATAACCCAGCATAGTGCAAAACCCTCACAGAACCAGCACCCAAACGGAAGGACTCCCTTTGCCATTACCGAGCACCGGAACACAACCAACACCCACACGGGTAGGACTCTTGTCGCCGATACTGAGCACTGGTTTTGAAACAAAGAACTTCACTGCCGAGTACTCTCTAATAGGATCTCAAAGCACTCCCCTGATTTACACCTCACTCTCACCGGCAGACAGATAAGCCACCGGTAGACCAGCTCGAAGCATACACTCGTGCAGATCGAAAACCCACACTCGTGCAGATCGAAAACCAGCTCGAAGCATACACTCGGTTGGACGTCGGTGCTCGAAGATCGGGATTATGAGGTGGTGTTAGCCTATTGACCATGGAAGTCGAAGATGAACATCTGTGGTTGACAGATTAGGTTGGGATGATGGCCGATTGACCATGGAAATCGAAGATGAAATCTGTTGTTCACAGATTATATGGACGAAAATTACCCCTTTCTGGACTTTGGACCAGATTCAGGAGTGAATCGGTCTGTAAACCTGACTAAGAGCTTGAGTTACCTCTTACCCAGATGTAAGGTAGATTGAAGAGCTTAACCACCAGCAATTCGGTGGGTTTGGTACAAAAATATGATTTTTGGTACCATGGAAGTCCTCACATGCATTCTCAAGGAGAAAACCCTACTGCCTGATTTTAATTTCCATTGGAAATGTGGGTCAACCAAATTGGTTAACCTATGTTTTGCAGATGACCTTATGATATTTTGCAAGGGTGAGTTAAGTTCTATAAACCATATTCAGTCATCATTTGAAGAGTTTGAATCCTTATCTGGCCTCTCCCCTAGTCCAAACAAAAGCAATATTTTCTTCTCAGGTGTTAGCTCCTCCACCAGAGCATCAATATTGCATGTTCTTGGTTTTCAGGAGGGTACCCTTCCTGTTAGATATCTAGGTGTTCCCCTACTGTCCACCAAACTGAAGCATACTGACTGCAAATGTTTGGTGGATAAAATCATTGCAAGAACAAAGTCCTGGACCAACAGATACCTCTCCTATGCTGGGAGACTTCAGTTGATTAAGTCCATTTTGTTCTCCATGCAGACCTATTGGTCTTCTCTCTTTATCCTTCCTAAAAGAGTCATTAAGGAAGTGGAAGCCATATTGAGAGCTTTCTTCTGGACTGGACCTGATCTCAAAACCTCTGGAGCTAAAGTCTCCTGGGAACATCTCTGCTCCCCTGTCCAAGAAGGTGGTCTTGGATTCAAGTCTTTGGAGACTTGGAACAAATCTGCAGTGGCAAAGCACATTTGGTTCCTTGTGTCCGGCGGGGAACAATCCATGTGGTGTCAATGGGTCAAGTCCTACTTACTCAGAGGTAGGAACTTTTGGTGTGTTAAGGTCCCAAGTGAACCTTCCTGGGTGTGGAGGAAAATCCTATCCTTGAGACCCTTTGTTCAGCCACACATTCTGTACAAGTTGGGGGATGGAATGTCTACTTCTTTATGGTATGACAACTGGCATCCCCTAGGACCACTACTCCCAAGATTTGGTCCTAGAATTATCTATGATTCTGGAATAGTTAGGGATGCCTCTGTTCAACATATAATACATAACAACCAGTGGGCCTTCCCTGTCACCCAAACCCTTGAACTTAATGAAATAAGAACTGGTTTGCATACAATTACTGTCAATAGTGCTACCAAGGATACATGCATGTGGGCACTAACTAAGTCAGGGCAGTTCTCTATCTCATCCCTATGGGACAACCTTAGAACCCACTTTCCCATTGTTACATGGCATAAGGTTGTATGGTTTCCAGGCCATATACCGAGGTGTAGTCTAATTACTTGGATGGCCCTTCTTCAAAGATTAAACACTGAGGATAGGCTTGTCCTGTTTGGGCTCAAATCCACCTCCCAATGTATATTGTGCCCTGACATGGAAAGCCATGCCCGCCTATTTTTTGAGTGCCCTATGGCTACCCAAGTCAGGAGTATCCTGTCTCCCAAAGTCCCCCACATGCAAGGAGATCAGAACTGGCAGACTTGGGTGGATTGCCTCTCTATTTTGAGAGGTAAGTCTTTGGCCAACACTATTGCAAAGCTGGCTTTCACTGTATATGTTCATCATATTTGGATGGAAAGAAACCACAGAAAGTTCCAGAACTCCTCCTGCTCCCCCATTGTAGTTGCTCATAAAATCTCCAATGATATAAGGTCTAGGCTTTTGTCCTTGGCTAACCTACCTAGTGGTCCCCTTTCTAGACAACTAAAAATCCAATGGAACATTGTTTAGTGGTGTACTTCAAGCACTAACATAATGAGTCTTCCCTTGGTTTTATGAATTTAACATACTATCACATTTGCAGGTCAATGGTCAAGGGGGATACAGCTTCATGCTGCTCCTCCTTGATCTTAATGAGATTGATGAGCACAGAAACAGAAGCAGAAGCAGGGGAGAGCAGGAGCCACAGCCACAGATTAACATGCTTCAACAAGAAAAAGGCTGGATCCACATTCAAAAGGGCTGTAGTCAGACATGAAGCAGCAAGGGCTATACTTCAGCTCAGGTTCTATTTACTTCTATTATTCAGGTAGTTACCTTAATCTTTGTGGTGCACTGCTCCATCTACTTCTATTATTCAGGTAGTTGCTAGTGGACTGATTTCTGATTCTGCTAGTTCACTGCTCCATTTGACTGATTGCCTAACCATTAGGGGCTGTCGTGGGATCTCCCTTCGCAGAGGGGGACGTCCTCTACATTGCATCACATTTTACATTGCATTACATTGCATTATGTGTAGTTGCATTTCTGCTGCTATCCTGAACTGTTCTGTTGTGCATAAGATTCAGAAGTTGATGACTGTTGATAGACAGATTCAGTCATCAGTCCACACATGCATAAGTTGATTCAGAAGTTGATTCAGAAGTTACTTATGCACAACAGTCCACACATGCCTTTCAAGGCAGTCTCACTGTTATGAACACACCAATCAAACTATTATCTGCACTTTGTCTGTAACGTAGCTTGATCACTGGTTTATCTTTTCTAAATTTAGCCTAACCAATTGGGGCTGTCATTGGGATCTCCCTTCGCAGAGGGGGACGTCCTCTGCATTGTATATTGTATATGTTTTTGTTATGGTGAACCTTAGTTCAATTCTAAGGGAGCTTCAGAAGTTTTTGGAGTTCTGGGCTGTTCACAGCAGCAGGCTGAATGCTGCTGCTGAGTTGTGACTGTTTTGTATTGTGACTGTTTTGCTAGTCCTAATTGTTAACTAGATGGAGATACATTTGTTAGAAGGCTTATCCCTAGCTGTGATATGATCAAGCATTCTGCACCCTGCACCTGATTTCTGCACTTGAGCACAAAGCTGGTTGTGGGGTTCAATGATCATCATCACCTGTTGACTGAGGTTCAATTCTAGAATTCTGGCCCTAGTTGGATCAAGCACCTGAATTCTGCACCTGTTCAAGCACACAAAGACAATCCAGCAGGGCTGTGATATGGACTGCTGCTGCTGCTGATGGTTGTGTCCGCAATGGCAGGCTGCTGCTGCTGCTAGCTGCATCAGTTCTGCATTGGTGTATCCTCTACCAGTTGATCATGGGATCAGTTATTGAGTGGATTCAAGTTTAAATTCAAGTTTAGTTTTCAGTATGTTCAGTTATTTCAGTATCATGTATAGTGGTTGTAGTGGTTGTATCCTCTACCTATCACATTTTGCCATTTGTTTTGTATCCCTCTGTTAGATGGATAGGAAACAGATGCTTTATACCTCTAGTCCTATGTAGCCATTTGGCGTAGGCTTTCTTTTTGTTTTCCTTTTCTTTTCTTTTCCTCCTGGGGTATACCCCTTGTAGGCTGTATATTCGGTTAGTCCCTTTTTTATTTCAAGCTGATTTACCCAAAAAAAAAAAAAACACAAATGAGGCAAAACTGCAGAAAGAACTATAACCATCCTTTTCAACCAGTGCATAACCACCAATCTAATAAGAACTATCACAGTCATAGTCATACTATGCTATAACAAACGGCCCAGAGGAGCAAAGAAACTTGGATTATAAACAGACCCAGCAAAGATGCTATAGCCATAGCCCCGAAATTGGGCAACCAAACAGTACCGGCCCGAAAAATTGGGCAACCAAACTGGGCATGCCCCAAGTTGAGCCCCAAGATGGAGTTTACTAACAGACACTACACTGGCCCTATAGTCCAGCAACAAATATGACCCTAAACAGGTACATGCATTGAGTTGATTATGCAGCCAACAAAAGAACCTTGTGCTGTCTGGGAAACACATGAATAATGAACACTACCAAGCCTTCAAATAATGCTTTCAAATGATGCCAAACCTTCATTTAACCTCACGGCTATGGAGCTCAGCAAGCTACACCACAATCGCGAATGAACTGAACTTAACGGAGATGATTGAAAACTGGATTAACAACTAATGATCTATCTGTTGTACCAACGGCTGTTCTGCTATGTTCTGCTATGATCTGCCTTGCAGCTGGCCATGACTGATCAATTGCTAGCTCCAGCCATATTTACCCCCTTTTGTAGATGGATAGGAAACAAAGTATACCCTTTTGTTTTGTTTCCATCTATTTAGTATGTTATCTACTGGTATTCCCTCCCCTTGTAGCCATTTGGCCTACCTTTCCATTTTCTCTATCTTCCATTTTTTTCTTTGTTTTGTTTTCCTCCTGGGGTATGCCCCTTGTAGGCTGTATATCCGGTTAGCCTTTTTTATTTTCAAGCTAATTTACCCACAAAAAAAAAAAGGATATCATTTATTCCGTCTCTTGGAGCTGCTACTCCACTTTTTGTTGTTATTTTTTCCACTTGCCTTTTTATTCTGATACTTGAAACCGTTAGAGTTCTGAATTGATGCCTTTCCCTTTACTTCTTCAGTCTTATCATCCGGAGGAACTGGTTTCCTTTGCGGAACAGGTTGAGAAGGGGATATTTCGGGGTCTAGATCATGAGAAGGCTTACTTGAACCGGCCTCCACACTGCTAAGAGGAAAATCAGAACTGAAATTCAGTTCCTCTCCTTCCGATTCACTCCCATCTATGTCCTCTTCTGTGACCTTAGGTATTGAAGTTTCCACCACAGCCACCACAGGGATTGAAACTGCATCCAGTGCTACTAAACCCCCTACGTTGCTTATAGAGGATCCTTTAACAACAGTATGCCAATCCTCCTACCGTATGGATGTTTTGGTAAGGTGTTGTACCGTTTTGGTGTGTTTGGAACCGTATGGATGTTTTGGAAAGGTAATTTACCGTTTTGGTGTGTTTTGGGACCGTATGAATGTTGTGGCACTGTATTGTACCGTTTTGATGTGTATTGGTACCGTATGGATGTTTTGGAACGGTATTGTACCGTTTTGGTGTGTTTTGGAAGCGTTTGAATGTTTTGGTTAGGTATTGTTCCGTTTTGGTGTGTTTTGGAACCGTATGGATGTTTTGGTAAGGTATTGTACCATTTTGGTGTGTTTTGGAACCGTGTGGATGTTATGGTAAGGTATTGAACTGTTTTATTGTGTTTTGGTATCGTATGAATGTTTTGGCATAGTATTGTACCGTTTGTGTGTATTTTGGAACCGTATGGATATTTTTGAAATGAATTGTGCCATTTTGATGTGTTTTGGAACCGTTTGGATGTTTTGGTCGGGTATTGTTCCGTTTTGGTGTGTTTTGGTACCGTATGTGTGTTTTGGCACGTTTTTGTACTGTTTTGGTGTGTTTTGGAACTGTATGGATGTTTTGATAATGTATTGTACAGGTTTTGGTACCGTATGGATGTTTTGGTAAGGTATTGTACCGTTTTGTTGTGTTTTGGTACCGTATGGATGTTTAGTCACAGTATTGTACAGTTTAGGTGTGTTTTGGAATCGTATGGATGTTTTGGAAAGGTATTGTACTGTTTTCGTGTGTTTTGGAATTGTTTGGATGTTTTGGTAAGGTAATGTACGGTTTTGGTGTGTTTTGGAACCGTATGGATGTTTTGGTAAGCTATTGTACCGTTTTGGTGTGTTTTGGTACCATTTGGATGTTTTTGTAAGGTATTGTACCGTTTGGTGTTTTTTTTTTTTTTGGGTAAAATCCGTTTGGTGTGTTTTGGAACCGTATGGATGTTTTGGTAAGCTTTTTTTTTTTTTGGGTAATTTAGCTTGAAATTAAAAAAGGTTAATCGAATGTACAGCCTACAAGGGGCATACCCCAGGAGGAAAAGAAAGGAAAAAAACAAGAATGATAAAAGTACGGTAACCATGCACAACCCGCATGGAGAGTAAAATAAAGTGACATAACCGTGAAATGTACTGAAATGAAATTGAACTATTCCTGGCATAACCCGCCAGGCTAGGAAATAAAGTAAATGAAGTAGATAGTCATGGTCAACGTGGACCACATGAAAACCAGCGCTGAGGAGAGATCCTCCTCCTCCTAGGCTGGGCTAAGAAAACCAAGACCCGAGACATTCATCACCCCAAAGCAAGCATAATACCCGCTCAACAGAAGTCAACTACTACAGAGGAACTCGGGCTGAGAGAGGCTCGACCAGGGGATGACGGCATCCGACAAGGCTACCCTGCTAAGTACCCTGCACACCACGCCCATTCCACCCTGACTACTACATCCTCGCCCAAATCCCCTAGGCTCGCTAACGACTCAAAGCGGAACAGAAAGAGAGGCCACCAAAAGTAGCCACTCGAACCTCAAGTGGACCAATCTGCTCTTTTCAATCAGTGCAACCACCAAATCTAATAAGAAACAGACTGCAAAGCAACCCCTTTCGATCAGTGAGGATCCACCAATCTAGTCAATGACTGCTCCGGCAACTACCTTGCTCAATCAAACTCCATCCATAATCTAATCATCGGCTCCTACAGCTGCTGCTACTGCGGGCTACCCCTAACTAGGATAGAGTCTAATCTAATCAATAATAGCCACGACCACAAGAATACTACACTCGACTTCTGAGCAAAAAAACGCTGGTTCTAGGGATATAAAAGGCTCAACAACGAGCCCGACCCCCGATTTCAGTCCAACAGATGACCGCCTATCGGGGATCGCCAAACTAACAGTAAACTGGCCCGATCGTCCAGCAACAGATAGACAATAAACAAATAAGTGCAAAGCGCAAATTGAAACGATAGGCGCAATGGATACGAGAGCTTGCTGCCCGGGCTGAAGGCAGGCTGTGATTGGCCTGGCCTGGCTGGCCCGGGCTGGCCTTGCCAGCTGCTGCCTTGCTACTGCCTGCTGCTTGGCCCAGGCAGGCTGCGCCCGACGGGCTGCCCGTTGGCAGGCCAACGACCTGGCTAAGTTGCTGGGCTGCGGGCCGGAAGCTCCTGGCCCGCAAGGGCTGCCCGAGCCACCGCCGGTAGCCTCAAGCTGTTGAATGGCCGGCGGAGAGAGGCGCCGCCGCTGCTGCTGTTAATGGCGGCAGCCACCAGCTGCCACCGCAGCCCCCATGTGGCCGATGGCTGTAGAGGCCCCGACGAACCTTGGCCGGAAGAAATTTGCCCGGGCCGGCTGATTGCCCGGACGGCTGGACTCCACGGCGGATAGTGGGTCCACGGCGGGGATGGAAGACACGGCTGCTGAGCCACGATGGATTACCAACGAGCAGCCAGGCTGTGTTCTGGCTGAGCCACCTTGACAGGCGGCGTGAAGGTGAGTCCCGCGGTGGGGTTCCAGCGGCCGGCTGGTGAACCGACGGCTGTTGAAGACCCTCGGTTGAGCTCGTCGGATGAGGTTGAAGACCGTCTGGTGGTGGTTGAGCTCCTCCGTTGAGCTCGTCAGTGATGGTTGACGGCGTCGGTTTGATTTCAGATCTGCCCGGAGCAGATCCCAAATGGTACCCGCCGGTTCACGGCGGGGATGAGGTTGGAGACGAAGCCCACGGCTGTGGAGCTCCGGACTGTTGTGAAGCTTGACCGGACCAGCTGAAGGCCGGCCAGGTGGTGTAACCGAGCCAGATCCGTCCGGCGCGGAGGGCGGTGGAGGAGGCCGGTGGAGGAGGGCGGTGGAGGAGAGCCTCTCTAAGGAGAGAGGATCCCTTGCCCGGATGGTGGCTGCTGCCCGGCGTGGCTGCAATCTTGTGGTGGCTGCCGGCTGATTTGGCTGGGTCAGAGGGAGCTTTCTCTCTCTAGGTTAGAGAGAGAAGCTCCCACCAAGAAATTGTTACTGACTGCAGGATTGTTTTGGTAAGCTATTGTACCGTTTCGGTGTTTTTTGGAACCGTATGGATGTTTTGGTGAGGTATTGCACCGTTTCGGTGTGTTTTGGAACCGTATGGATGTTTTGGTAAGGTATTGTACCGTTTTGGTGTGTTTTGGAACCGTTTGGATGTCTTGGTTTGGTATTGTTCCGTTTTGGTGTGTTTTGGAACCGTATGGATGTTTTGGTAAGATATTGTACCGTTTTGGAGTGTTTTGGAATCGTTCGGATGTTTTGGTTAGGTATTGTTCCGTTTTGGAACCGAATGGATGTATTGTTAAGGTATTGTACCGTTTGTGTGTGTTTTGGAACCGTTTGAATGTTTTGGAATGGTATTGTACTATTTTGGTGTTTTTTGGAACCGTATGGATGTTTCGGAAAGGTATTGTACCGTTTTGGTGTGTTTTCGAATTGTTAGGATGTTTTGGTAAGGTAATATACGGTTTTGGTGTGTTTTGGAACTGTATAGATGTTTTGGTAAGGTATTGTACCGTTTGGTGTGTTTTGGAACAGTATGAATGTTTTGGTAAGCTATTGTACCGTTTTGGTGTTTTTTGGAATCGTATGGATGGTTTGGTAAGGTATTGCACCGTTTCGGTTTGTTTTGGAACTGTTTGGATGTTTTGGTATGGTATTGTTCCGTTTTGGTGTTTTTTGGAACCGTATGGATGTTTTGGAAAGGTATTGTACCGTTTTGGTGTGTTTTGGAATCGTTTGGATGTCTTGGTTTGGTATTGTACCATTTTGGTGTGTTTTGGTACCGTATGGATGTTTTGGTAAGGTATTGTTCCGTTTTGGTGTGTTTTGGAACCGTATGGATGTTTAGGTAAGATATTGTACCGTTTTGGTGTGTTTTGAAACCGTGTGGATATTATGGTAAGGTATTGAACTGTTTTGTTGTGTTTTGGTATAGTATGATTGTTTTGGCATAGTATTGTACCGTTTTGGTGTGTTTTGGAACCGTTTGAATGTTATGGTAAGGTATTGTACAATTTGGTTGTGTTTGGGTACCGTATGGTTGTTTTGGCCCGGCATTGTACCGTTTTGGTGTGTTTTGGAACCGTATGGATGTTTTGGAAAGGTATTGTACTGTTTTAGTGTGTTTTGGAATTGTTTGGATGTTTTGGTAATGTAATGTACGGTTTTTGTGTGTTTTGGAACCGTATGGATGTTTTGGTAAGCTATTGTACCGTTTTGGTGTGTTTTGGTACCATTTGGATGTTTTTGTAAGGTATTGTACCGTTTGGTGTGTTTTCTTTTTTTCGGGTAAAATCCGTTTGGTGTGTTTTGGAACCGTATGGATGTTTTGGTAAGCTATTTTACCGTTTCGGTGTTTTTTGGAACCGTATGGATGTTTTTTTTTTGGGTAAATTAGCTTGAAATTAAAAAAAGGTTAACCGAATGTACAGCCTACAAGGGGCATACCCCAGGAGGAAGAGAGAATGAAAAAAAAAAAAAACAAGAATGACAAAAGTGCGGTAACTATGCACAACCCGCATGGAGAGTTAGATAAAGTAAATACATGAAGAAGCCATGTAAACGGTAAGTAAAGTAAATAAAGCTAAATGAAATAGAGCTACCACCTGGCACAACCCGCCAGGCTAGGAAATAAGGTAAATAAAGTAAATAGTCGAGGTCAGAGATGACCACATGATAACCAACACTGAGGAGAAGCCACCAAGTAAGACGGCTACCAAGCAAGCTGAACGGCTACTACAGGGGAACAAGGCATCAAGAGGCTCGTACCAGAGTTGACGGCATCCGACAAGGCCCCGCTGCAAGAGCCCTGCACACCACGCCCAATCCTTCCAGCCTAACCCTCCCTCATCCTAACCTAAGGCTCGCCAAAACTACCCACTGAACCAACTACCCAGTAACCTCCACCACCAAAGCTGGGATAAGAAAACCAAGAACCTAGTACTTCCAAACCCAAGGCTAGCATAATAACCACTCAAAGAGATCAGCTACTACAGAGGGACACGGACCGAGAGAGGCACGACCTGGAAATGTCGGACAGGGCTACCCTGCTAAGCACCCTGCACACCACGACTACTCCCCCTGACCCTAATCCCTTAGGCTCGCCAACGACTAAAAGCGGAAAGTAAGAGGAACCCCAGAAGAGGCCACTCAAACCCCAAGCGGTCCAAGCTGCCCCTTGCTCAACCAGAACCCATCCACAGATCTAATCAGAGCACCCGCAGCTGCTGCTACTGCAAGACTACCCCTTTCAACCAGAACAGAATCTAATCAAAGACAGCTCAGGCAGCTACCCTGCTCAACCAGAACCATCCACAGATCTAATCAGAGCACCCGCAGCTGCTGCTACTGCAAGACTACCCCTTTCAACCAGAACAGAATCTAATCTAATCAAAGATAGCCACGACCACAAGAAACTACACAAACCGCTGGCTAGAAGAACAGGTACTAGGGATATGAGGCTCGACCAAGAGCCTAACCCCCAATTTCAGTCCAACAGATGACCGCCTATAGGGGATCGCCGAACTAACAGTAAACTGGCCCGTTCGTCCAGCAACAGATACAATAAATAAATAAGTGCAAAGCGCATATTGAATAACGATAGGCGCAATGGATACGATATTTTCAGCCTATCCGGGGTACCAGGTACTAACTGTGCTTACTGCTTGCTGCCTGGGCTGACTGGCGCCAGGCAGGCCGTGAAGGCTGTCCTCCTGGCTGGGCCGAAAAAGCCCGAGCTGTCTGCTGCCAGGCAGGCAGTGCTTGGCCGCCTGGCTTGAAAGTTGGGCTGGCTGATGGCCCAGGCCGAAGCCCAGGCTGCTGGGCTGGATGGCCCTGCCCCACCGACAGTGCCAAGCACTAGGTGATGTAGGTAGGGCCGCCACTGCCGGACCAGTGGTGGCCGGATCTCACCTCGGCTGGGATCTGATTTGGCCGGACCAGTGGTGGCCGGCCGCTGCTGCTGCCGGAGGGCAGAGTCCCACCTCAGGATCTGTGATTGAACCCCAACGGGGACTTGTGAACAGCGGTCTGATGTTGTTTGGCCGGAGACGGACTCCGGCAGCCGTTGATGTTTGATAATGGACTACGGCTGGTCAGCCCCACGGCGGGTCCGACACCGATGACTGGACGGTGACTGAGCGCTATTTGAATCGGATCTCCGATCGGACGGTGACTGGACCCGAGGGTTGCGGGATGAGAAGTGAGTGGTGGAGGAGAGAGGCTCCATGGTCGTGAGTTTGAGGCTCCCTTGCCCTTTCTATCCCGGCGCTGTAGCTGCCGGAATGATGTTGGCCGGTGGGTTGCCAGGCCGCTGCTGCCACTGTTGTTGGGCCGATGGAGCTTCCCAGCTCCTGCTTGCTCCAGTACTGTTGTTAATGGGAGGCGATGGAGGAGATCATTCCCTAAGGAGGGATGATCCCTTTTTTTGGGTAAATTAGCTTGAAATTAAAAGAGGTTAAGCGAATGTACAGCCTACAAGGGGCATACCCCAGGAGGAAAAAAGAAGAAAAAACAAGAATGATAAAAGTGCGGTAACCATGCACAACCCGCATGGAGAGTAAGGTAAATGACATATGGGTAGAGATAATAACCCCGTTGTACTAATGATAGCACAACGGGGTATGATATGGATGGATAAAAGTACAAACATGTGGTAAAATGAAATGGAAATGAAAATAAACTACTTTCTAGCACAACCCGCCAGTTTAGGAAATAAAGTAAATAGTTACGGTTAGAGATGACCACAAGATAACCAGACTTAGGAGAACCGCTACAAGTAGAACAGCTTCCAGGCAGTCTGAACGGCTACTACAGAGGAACAGGCATCAAGAGGCTCGAACCAGAGTTGACGGCATCCGACAAGGTCCCCTGCTAAGAACCCTGCACACCACGCCCAATCCTTCGGGCCTAACACTCCCTCATCCTAACCTAAGGCTCACCAAAACCACCCACTGCATCAGATGAAGTATTATAAGACTGTCTTGTTTTGTTTCATTTTCATCACTGATGGACTCCTTGTTGTGTCCCCAAGCCCCCAAGTCCAGCTGCTCAGTCAGATAGCTGCTTCAGAAGATACACAAGATACACAAGTTACACAAGGTATTGGGCCTGTCAGCATTGGATAGGCTCAGTCAGATAGCTGTTTTGTTTCATTTTCATCACTTATAGGGTACAATGTTCAAATGGATGTTGTAACTGGTCCCCTTTTGTAGATGGGTAGGAAACAAATGTTTGTAGTTTGTTTTGTCTCCATCTAGTCCACAACAATCCAATCCATGTAGCCACTTGGCTCAGTCTTCAATTTTTCCAATCTTTTGTTTTTCTTTTGTTTCCTCCTGGGGTATGCCCCTTGTAGGCTGTATATTCGGTTTGCCCCCCCCCCCCCCCTTTTTTATTTCAAGCTGATTTACCCAAAAAAAAAAAAACCAAGAACCTAGAACTTCCAGCCTCAAGCCTAGTATAATACCCACTCAAAGAGATCAGCTACTACAGAGGGACACAAACCGAGAGAGGCACGACCTGGAAATGTCGGACAAGGCTACCCTGCTAAGTACCCTGCTCACCACGACTACTCCCCCTGACCCTAATCCCCTAGGCTCGCCAACGACTAAAAGCGGGAAGTAAGAGGAACCCCAGAAGAGGCCACTCAAACCCCAAGCGGTCCAAGCTGCCCCACGCTCAATCAGAAACCATCCACAGATCTAATCAGAGCACCCGCAGCTGCTGCTACTGCAAGACTACCCCTTTCAACCAGAACAGAAACTAATCAAAGACAGCTCAGGCAGCTACCCTGCTCAACCAGAACCATCCACAGATCTAATCAGAGCACCCGCAGCTGCTGCTACTGCAAGACTACCCCTTTCAACCAGAACAAAAACTAATCTAATCAAAGAAAGCCACGACCACAAGAAACTACACAAAACCGCAGGCTAAAAGAACAGGAACTAAGGATACGAGGCTCGACCAAGAGCCTAACCCCCGATTTCAGTCCAACAGATGACCGCCTATCGGGGATCGCCGAACAAACAGTAGACTGGCCCGTTCGTCCAGCAACAGATTGACAATAAACAAATAAGTGCAAAGCGCATAATGAATAACAATAGGCGCAATGGATACGAGATTTTCAGCCATTCCGGGTTGCCGGGATGACTGCTTGGTGCTAGGTGCTTGCTGCCCGGGCTAAAGGCAGGCTGTGCCCGACGGCTTGCCTGCCCGGGCTGGCCTGCCAACGGCTGGCTGCAAACAGCTGGCTGGCCCCTGTTGATGGCCTAGCCCCAAACTGGCTCACGGCTGTCGAGGTCCACGGCAGCTGTTGATGATGGCAGGTGGCCTGGCCCACGGTGGCTGGTGGCAAGTTGATGGTAGCTGATGACCTGGCCCACGGCTGTCGAGGCCCCAGAATGCCAGAACTGCCCTCATCTCCGGCAAGTTCAGACCGGCAGCTGGTGGCTGTGATTCAGACCGGCAGCTTGAGATCCGGCTAGCTAACAGCACCCCAAGGTCGCCGTCGCTGGACTGAATAACAACCCAAGGTCGTCGTCGCCGTTGCCCATCATCAATCTACTCGGTTCAGCTCTGGGTCTTCCATGTGAACGAAGACCTCCGAATAGTTGAGCTCCTCGGTGAACGAAGACCTCGGTTGAGCTCCTCGGTTTGGTTTCAGATTTGGCCGGAGCAGATCCCAAATGGTACCCGCCGGTTCACGACGGGGATGTGGTTGGAGACGAAGCCCACGGCTGTGGAGCTCCGGCCCATAGTGAAGTTTGACAGGACCAGAGGAAGGCCGGCCAGGTGGTGTGACCGCACCAGATCAGTCCGGAGCGGAGGGCGGTGGAGGGCGGTGGAGGAGAGCCTCTCTAAGAAGAGAGTATCCCTTGCCCGGAGGAGGTCTCCCTTCGCCTTCTGCCACTTACTTCGGCCTCCTTGCTGTTGTTACCGGCGAGATCCCGCCGGAAATGGTGGTGGCAGACCGGAGGGAGCTTTCTCTCTCTAGGTTAGAGAAGCTCCCAACCGTTCTCTCAATACCTTTTCTATTTCCTTTTGGAGGGATGATCCCTTGCCGTCCTTTATTCCTTGCCGGCGCCGAAGGAAACTGAGCCGGCTGATTTGGCTGGGTCAGAGGGAACTTTCTCTCTCTAGGTTAGAGAGAGAACCGTATGGATGTTTTGGTAAGGTATTGCACCGTTTCGGTGTGTTTTGGAACCGTATGGATGTTTTGGTAAGGTATTGTACCGTTTTGGTGTGTTTTGGAACCGTTTGGATGTCTTGGTTTGGTATTGTTCCGTTTTGGTGTGTTTTGGAACCGTATGGATGTTTTGGTAAGATATTGTCCCGTTTTGGAGTGTTTTGGAATCGTTCGGATGTTTTGGTTAGGTATTGTTCCATTTTGGAACCGTATGGATGTATTGTTAAGGTATTGTACCGTTTGTGTGTGTTTTGGAACCGTTTTAATGTTTTGGTATGGTATTGTACTATTTTGGTGTTTTTTGGAACCGTATGGATGTTTTGGAAAGGTATTGTACCGTTTTGGTGTGTTTTCGAATTGTTTGGATGTTTTGGTAAGGTAATATACGGTTTTGGTGTGTTTTGGAACTGTATAGATGTTTTGGTAAGGTATTGTACCATTTGGTGTGTTTTGGAACCGTATGAATGTTTTGGTAAGCTATTGTACCGTTTTGGTATTTTTTGGAATCGTATGGATGGTTTGGTAAGGTATTGCACCGTTTCGGTGTGTTTTGGAACCGTTTGGATGTTTTGGTATGGTATTGTTCCGTTTTGGTGTTTTTTGGAATCGTATGGATGTTTTGGTAAGGTATTGTACCGTTTTGGTGTGTTTTGGAACCGTTTGGATGTCTTGGTTTGGTATTGTACCGTTTTGGTGTGTTTTGGTACCGTATGGATGTTTTGGTAAGGTATTGTTCCGTTTTGGTGTGTTTTGGAACCGTATGGATGTTTTGGTAAGATATTGTACCGTTTTGGTGTGTTTTGAAACCGTGTGGATATTATGGTAAGGTATTGAACTGTTTTGTTGTGTTTTGGTATAGTATGATTGTTTTGGCATAGTATTGTACCGTTTTGGTGTGTTTTGGAACCGTTTGAATGTTTTGGTAAGGTATTGTACAATTTGGTTGTGTTTGGGTACCGTATGGTTGTTTTGGCCCGGCATTGTACCGTTTTGGTGTGTTTTGGAACCGTTTGGATGTTTTGATATTGTATTTGTACCGTTTTGGTGTGTTTTAAAACTGTATGGATGTTTTGGTATGGTATTATACCATTTTGGTGTGTTTTGGAACCATTTGGATGCCTTTTTTTTTTGTTTTTTTTGGTTAAACCAGCTTGAAATTGAAAAAGAGAATAAACGAATATACAGCCTACAAGGGGCATACCCCAGGAGGAAAAGAAAAGAAAACAAAAAAAGAGTAGAGAAAATTGCTAATGCCAAATGGCTACATGGGCTAAAAGATATGCGTTGTTTTCAATCCATCTAGTAAGAGGAAGGGAAAACAACGCCTAGAAGATACCATCAAAATCATAACAGAAACATGAAACTACACCGTCTGAACGCCTGAGACTAAACTCCACAAGAGAGCTGGAGTGAACTTAGGACTACAGCTCACTAACAGTAAAATACCATCTTTTTTTTTTGGGTAATGCCCTAGGGCGTTTAGCTTGAAAATAAAAGGGGTTAACCGAATATACAGCCTACAAGGGGCATATCCCAGGTAAGACAAAACAAAAAGGAAATGAAAATTATAAAGGCGCCAAGTGGCTACATGGGTTGCCCGTGTTCTTGCCCCCGCCGAGCAAGGACACGGGCAACCTGGACACGGCGTACAATCAGAGGCCCTCGAAGTCCTCGCAATACATACATTGGTTGTGTGTAGTAGCAGAAAACTATCAAGACCATGGTCTGACATACTACATCAGAATAAACAACAGCTACTACACTTAGCATTCAATACAGTAGCAGAAAATAGAGCAATAAGCTATAAACTGCATGACTGCCCGAGCAAAAAAATGCCCAAGCTGCTGGACTGACCTAGCGGGGCTGCTAGGCTGTAGGACCGGCTCCTAGGCCGGGCTGATGAGGCTCGCAGGGCCAAAAATCCCTGCTGACTGCCGTGGTGGTTGCTGTTTGCCCGGGCTGGCTGTTTTGCCCGATCTGGATGAAAGGGTTATGGCCGCCCGAAGCTGGCTGACTGGCTAGCTGGCTGCTTGCCCGAGCTGGAACTGGGTAATTTGTAGGCTGGGCCTCTTGGCCATGTGATGACTGCCCGCCCGAGCTAGCCGCTTGGCCGAGTGGCTGCCTGCCCCGCCCGGACTAGCAGCTTGGCCCGCGTAGGGATGTGGTGAC
The DNA here is from genome assembly GCA_018127125.1 of Rhododendron griersonianum. NCBI lineage: Eukaryota > Viridiplantae > Streptophyta > Magnoliopsida > Ericales > Ericaceae > Rhododendron > Rhododendron griersonianum. Next base: position 35,761,653 of record CM030788.1, on the reverse strand, counting down.
CTGGCTGAAAGCCAACGACTGTGAAGCCTCCGCCTGGCCTGGCTGGCCCAGACGGCTTGAAGCGCCGCCTGCTCCACGGCGGCTGAGCCACTACTGTGAGCCACGACGACGGGCTGACTTGGGATTGATAGCCCACCGAAGGCGGGGTTGGGGCTGGAGATGCTGGCCGACGGCTGGTGGGCCACGGGTATTGAGCCACGGGTGTTAGCCACGGCTGGGGATCTGAACATTAGAACTCCTTGGTGAGTCAGCCCTACTGCTGTGCCACTGTTCGAACACATATTGAACAGCAGGGTCATCTTCTCCGGCGAGGACTGTTAGAGCAGAACCGAACCCATAGAATCTCGACCCATGAAGCTCAAAGCTACGGCCAGGCTGACCCTCTGTAGCCCCTTCGGTCCGGTGAGGATGAGAGGTGGATATTTGGCCGGACCACGAGAAGGACGGCTTGAGATTAGATCTGGACGGCGCGGATCCCAAAGGGTACCCCGTGCCTCCGCTGTAATACCCGGATATTTGGGCGGTGGAGGAGATCCTCTATAGCGATAGAGGTTCCCTTGCCCGAGGTCTGCTGCTGCTGCTGCTGCTACTGTCGATCGGAAGCCGGAGGGGTGCGGCTGGGCCAGCGTGGGAGGCCGAAAATGGCTTTGGTCGGGCTGGAGGGAGGCGTTGGAGGAGAACTAACCCTAAGGAGGGACGTTCCCTTGCCATCCCCATGCCGGATCTGGGGTTAATCGGAGCTGGGATGGCCGGCGGCCGGAGGGTTAGGGCTGGAGGGAGCTTTCTCTCTGAAGCTCCCCAGCGTAGCTGATGCTATCTTTTCAGCTGTTGCTTGATTATTAAAATACCATCTTTGCTTAGCTCATAACCGCAGTAAAAAATCTATGCACCTGCTGGTCTAATTACGGCTGCATAAAACAGCACTAGCTGGTCTGCACAGCACAAGCATCCCCAAAACAGGAAATAACAGCAGCTACCAGCAGCTATAACAGCAGCATGCACCCGTAGCAGTAATAGGACACTTTAGAACAGTCAGCAACCAAATAGGAGGTCCCCTACTGGGAGATACACCATCAACCTGACCTGTTGTGCTTGAACTAGACAGGTTCAAAGGGAGCCTCCAATGACTGAGCCATGTATAGCAGGCACAACAACTTCTGAATTGTTGGACATTGCACATTGCACTCTGAAAACAACAAGAGTAACAGCAGCAGTATAACAGCAGCCAGTCACACAGTCAAAATCAAAATCAAAATGCAAAATGCAGAGGACGTCCCCCTCTGCGAAGGGAGATCCCAATGACAGCCCCTATTGGTTAGGCGAATATAACAAATGAAACTTACAAACTTCTATACGAACATCCCGATGACAACTATACAAAAGGGATACAAGGGGGATGATCCCATAGGTAAATACAAAAAAGGGGGGATCCCATAGGCAATAACAGCCCGTAAGTAGCAGTAACAGCTCGGGATTCACATCAAAATTAAGCCCGTAAGTAACATCAATAATCAACAGCTAGAAAAGAAAAGCTGACCAATAGCAGCAGCCCTAGCAGTCAGATTTCAGTAGCAGTCAGCAACCATAATGTCACAACTGGAGCAGCCAACTGCTGCCATCAGTCCAGTAGTGATAACAGCAAGCAGCGATAGCAAGCAGTGATAGCAGCAGCAACGCTGCTACAGAAAATAGAACAGCCGCAGTAAAACAGATCAGACCATTCCAGCATTGAAGCAGCATGACAAGGCTGCTAGAAAAGCACAAAACGTCAAACAGCTACAGCAGCTATGATAGAACCAACACCAGCAAAGCAAACAGCTTCAACTGGACTGCAAACAGTCAGAACATCAACAGCAGCCAAACATCAGAACATCAGCAGCAACCCTGCTATAACACCACCATAGCAGAAGCAGCAAGAAAACAGACATAGAGAATAGATAGCCGTAGCAGCAGCCACGTCCCTAACAGCTAGCAATCAGACCGAGCAGTAGTCGCAAATAAAGGTGCAGAACATCAACAACAAAACCATAGCAGCAGCTTCAGAACAATTTGCATTCAAGTAAACTAAATAAACATCTTAACAGCTAGAACATGAGTGACAGTCGCAGAACATCAGAAAATGAGTGACAATAACCATAACCATACAATGGACTGCCAAAACTAGCAAAACAGAGCTAGCTATAGATACCAGGAGAATGCAACCATAATCAGAACAGAAACTGTAACAGAACAGCAGCAATTGTTAAAGCCCTTGGTATGTGTATAGCTCACACTACTACTCCCTTGAATTCTCACAACTCCCACTTTAATACAATACCAAGAGCTAGGGACTGTAGAGACTCGCAAATTTGTTTCAATTTCAGAAAATCGTTTATTTCGTTAAGTAGTTGTATTGTTAGTAAAATCGCTCGTATGTTGCGGGGTGTACGGAGATACGTATTCGGGTGTGTATCGGACTCTTGGAGGTTGGTAAAATGTTAGTTTTGATGTTGTATTGATGCTTGAAAGTGTTAGTACCAAGTCGGGTTCGTTTCGGTGTCCGTTGAAAAAAATTCTTTTTCTGCCCTTCATGAACCGGTACAGCTTTTCCCCGTACCGGTACATGGTGTCCAGAAGTTGTGCTTTCTGACAGTTTGAAGGTTCATGAACCGGTACAGCTTTTCCCCGTACCGGTACATGGTCTGTTTTCTGCACTTTTTCAGCACGCTTTTTGGACCACTATAAATACTCCTTTTTGTCATTTCCCACACCATTTGGCCACGAAAACAGATCTAAACACCCCCTCTCACCCACCTCACTCCAATCTCACCCAAACCTCTTGATTTTAAGTTCAAATCTTCAAGATCCAAGGGTTTCCAACCTCAAATCTCACTTGAATCTTGCTTTTGGAGAACAAGAGGTAAGTTTGTGTTCTCACTCTTGTCTTGGGGCTCTCACCCACGTTTTTCTCTCTCTCCTCTCAATCACTTGTTGATCCTCGTTTGTTTATCATGTTTTTGGGTCGTATTCACTCTAGATCTTGTACCTAAGCTTGGGTGAAGCTCATTTTCGAAGGATTCAAGGGTTTGGCTCTCGGTAGACCTAGGGTTTTGCTCAAAACCCACTTTGGTAGGGATTTCTCTCTCTCTCTACATGTTTTATGAGTGATATTGGTGATTGATTGCTATTTATGTTCGAATGGGGTGCTTGTGGCTTGGTAGTTGCTTATTTTATCAAAAAGGGGTAAAATGGTCATGATTGTTATAGTTCATGGGTTACGTGTAATGTGTGTGATAATGTTCGTACGTGTAACATGTGGTTGGAGCATCGGAAATGATCATGGAAATAGCGGATTTGTTGTGATGAAGTGAATGTGGTGTATATTGTGACGCAAGGGGTGGAAACACAAGAATCGCAAGGGGTGGATTATATTGTGACGCAAGGGGTGGAAACACAACTCGCAAGGGGTGGAAATGGGTTGGAGGAAGCGTGTGTGAGTGTGTGTGTGTGTGTGTGTGAGAATTGGTATGTTACATGAAATAGCATTGACTTGCGTTGTTGGACCTTGTCATGTAATTCAATTTGCCACATTCATGCTTATCATCTTATTGCATATAGAATCTGTAGAGAATTTCCTAATGGGCTCTAGTAGCTCAACAAAATCCTTCTTTTCAGGTTTAAACGCCGGTCAGTAGCGTGCATGCCTTGAACTTGAGACGTGGAGACTTTTGGAGGCTTACTTGACTTTGTTACTCATCCATCTTTGTATTTAGTTTACTTTTGGGTTTGAGATGGCCTTGTAACTAAATTTGTTGTTGAACGATCTTTTGCTTAAAGTTGTAACGTTCTTAATACTTGTACTTGAATCGAAGTTTAACTTGGGCCGGAGTGCCAACGTTGTATATTTTGAAACTTGGAGACTTGGCATGTAATTAAACAGGTGGGAACTCTCTTTTGGGATATTATTTACTTAATGCGAGGACTTTTATTGAAATGGTTATTTATTTATGTTTAAAAATCGAGGGCGTGACAGGGACCCTATTCTCCCTCCACTGTTTCTCACAAGATTCCCCCTCTAATTATTACCTCCTCTCACAAAGAAGGATGGGGCTCTAGCACACAGCTGACATGGGTTCCACAGTATAGTATGATCACTCAAGAATGAAGAAGCATCAATGCAATCTACTCAAAGTAAGATATCTACCTGGATACTTAGAAGTAATAGAAGTCCAACATGAAGGCATCAGTGAAGCCTTCAGAAACTGAACCCAGAATAGCTGAGCTTAGCTCCAAAACTTCATAACAAATAAGTATCCCCCTTTGACCTGCCTTATGAGTCACAAAATCACTAAAGAAAAAGTTAAAATCAGGTCCAACAGATACAGTAATGAAACCGTAACTGATATAAAATGAGCTTAAACAGTGTTCCACACATGTACAATCCAATCTGCTTGAGAGTGCGGCAAATTAGAAAGTGATAAAATCCTAGCTCTTACCATCGTGCAAATTTTGTGAACAACTACCTCTCGAGAACAGGATTGATTTTGGAACTTCCTCAAGTTTCTTTCAATCCAAATATGATAAACAGTTACAGTAAAGGCCAATCGAGTGATCACACTTTTAAGGGATTTACCCTTAACACCTGACAACAAGGTCACCCAGTCTGCCCAAGGTCTAGCAGGCCAAGAGACTTGGAGTTTAGCCTGAATGGAATTCCACACCTGATTGGTAAATGGACAATTAAATAAAAGATGGTCATGGCTTTCACTCCCCTGACACAAACCACACTGAGGGGAGATATTTAGACCAAATGACACAAGTCTATCTGTGGTGGATAGCCTGTTCTGAATGGCAAGCCACGTGACAAAGCTACATTTTGGGATGTGAGCCGAGAACCAAACTACCTTATGCCACATTACCCTAGGAAAGGGAGTTCTCAATTTGTCCCATAGAGATGCAACTGTGAACTGACCATTGGAATTAAGGGTCCACCTTGTTTGATCAGCCCCATTCAACCTTGCTTGAACAAGAGGAGGTAGAGTGCTCCTCCTCACCTCATTTAGATCAAAGGTTTGAGTAATGGGAAACACCCAATTTGAGTTATTAATAATGTGAGACACAAATGCGTCCTGTGGTATACCAGCGTCATATGCAATTCGAGGACCAAATCTATCCATTAAAGGACCGAGGGGGTGCCAGTTGTCATGCCACAAGTACGTGGAATTCCCATTCCCAAGTATATTAAGAACATATGGTTTAACCAAAGGTCTGAGATTCAAAAGTTTCCTCCAAACCCATGTACAATCACCAGGTATTTTCAAAGTCCAAAAACTCCTACCTTTTAACAAGTATGACTTGACCCACTAACACCACATGGACTGCTCTCCCCCAGAGATGAGAAACCAGATATGTTTTGCAATAGCTGCTTTATTCCAAACTTGCAACGATTTGAAACCAAGACCCCCCTCCACTTTAGGGGAACACAGATGCTCCCACGAAACTTTAGCCCCAGTTTTTTTTAGGTCAGATCTGGACCACAAAAAGGCCCTAAGAATTGACTCAACCTCCTTGATAACCTTTTTGGGAAGGATAAACAGGGAGGACCAATACGTTTGAATGGAAAAGAGAACATTCTTAATTAATTGAACCCTACCAGCATATGTTAGGTCTCTATTAGTCCAAGTCTTAGTCCTGGCCGTCATGCTTTCCACCAAACGTTGGCAATCAGAGGCCTTGAGTTTGGTAGAAAGGAGGGGCACACCAAGGTATTTGACAGGAAGTGTGCCCTCCTGGAATCCTAAGACATCCAGAATAGCCAATCTAGTGGTGTTGTTGACCCCAGAGAAATAAATGCTACTTTTCTCCGGGCTAGGAGAGAGACCAGACAATGTTTGGAACTCAGTGAGGGCTTCCTGAATGTGGATGATTGATGACAACTCACCCTTACAAAAAATCATGAGGTCATCGGCAAAGCAGAGATTGATGATCTTAGTATTCCCACATCTCCAGTGGAAGTGAAAATCAGGTAACAATGATTTCTCTCTCAGTAGACAGGTGAGAACCTCCATTACAATGACAAAGAGATACGAGGACAGAGGGTCACCTTGCCTTAGACCTTTTTGCCCAATGATGTAACCAGTGTTTTCCCCATTCAAGCTTATTGTGTAGTTAGCAGTGGTAACACAAGCTTGAAGCCATTTGATCATTGTAGGATGGAAATTCATAGAGGACAAAATATCCCAAAGAAAATCCCATCTGACATTATCATAAGCTTTCCTTATATCTACCTTAAGAGCACATCTTGGTGTTGATGTGGATTTATTGTAGCCTCTCATTAGTTCTTGGGTGAGGAAGATATTGTCAGCAATCCTCCTCCCTTTAACAAACCCTGATTGAACAGGGTCAATTAGAACAGGGAGGACGTTCTGCAATCTTTTAGAAAGTATTCTAGCAATGCATTTGTATATGGTATTACAACATGAGATAGGCCTAAAATCCCCAACTTTGGATGGGTTAGGGACCTTAGGAACAAGAGCTACCACAGTAGAGTTGGCCTTCCTGAGCAGCTTACCAGACCTAAAAAAAGGTCTTGACAGCTGCTGTGACCTCATGGCCAATGATAGGCCAAGCTTTCCTAAAAAAAACCAGCATTGTAGCCATCCGGACCATGGGCTTTGCTGGGGTTGAGGGACAAAATGTGTCCTTGGTTTCTTGATCTGTGATCTCAGCAATCATTGCCAACTTTTGATTATCAGAAAGTTTTTTATTGACAAGTTGCTGAATTCTGCTATGCCCATGGTAAGAATCAGGATGGGTAGTACCGAGTAGCTCTGTGTAAAAGTTAACAAAACTTGACTTAATGACCCCAATGTCATGGGTGAGAGTCCCGTCCTCTAAGACAGAATCATAGACAATTCTAGGACCAAATCTTGGGAGTAGTGGTCCTAGAGGATGCCAGTTGTCGTACCATAAAGAAGTAGACATTCCATCCCCCAACTTGTACAGAATGTGTGGCTGAACAAGGGGTCTCAAGGATAGGATTTTCCTCCACACCCAGGAAGGTTCACTTGGGACCTTAACACTCCAAAAGTTCCTACCTCTGAGTAAGTAGGACTTGACCCATTGACACCACATGGATTGTTCCCCGCCGGACACAAGGAACCAAATGTGCTTTGCCACTGCAGATTTGTTCCAAGTCTCCAAAGACTTGAAACCAAGACCACCTTCTTGGACAGGGGAGCAGAGATGTTCCCAGGAGACTTTAGCTCCAGAGGTTTTGAGATCAGGTCCAGTCCAGAAGAAAGCTCTCAATATGGCTTCCACTTCCTTAATGACTTTTTTAGGAAGAATAAAGAGAGAAGACCAATAGGTCTGCATGGAGAATAGAATGGACTTAATCAGCTGAAGTCTCCCAGCATAGGAGAGGTATCTGTTAGTCCAGGACTTTGTTTTTGCAATGATTTTATCCACCAAACTCTTGCAATCAGTATGCTTCAGTTTGGTGGACAGTAGGGGGACACCTAGATATCTAACTGGAAGGGTACCCTCCTGAAAACCAAGAACATGCAATATTGATGCTTTGGTGGAGGAGCTAACACCTGAGAAGAAAATATTGCTTTTGTTTGGACTAGGGGAGAGGCCAGATAAGGATTCAAACTCTTCCAATGATGACTGGATATGGTTTACAGAACTTAACTCACCCTTGCAAAATATCATGAGGTCATCTGCAAAACATAGGTTAACCAATTTGGTTGACCCACATTTCCAATGGAAATTAAAATCAGGCAGTAGGGTTTTCTCCTTGAGAATGCATGTGAGGACTTCCATGGCAATAACAAATAAGTATGAGGAAAGGGGGTCTCCTTGCCTCAATCCCCTTTTGTCCTTGGCTAACCTACCTAGTGGCCCTCTTTCTAGACAACTAAAAATCCAATGGAACATTGTTTAGTGGTGTACTTCAAGCACTAACATATTATAAGTCTTCCCTTGGTTTTATGATACTAACATACTATTACATTTGCAGGTCATTGGTCAAGGGGGATACAGCTTCATGCTCCTCCTTGATCTTAATGAGATCGATGGATTCAGCAAGAGAAACATCAGCAACCTGCCTGCTGTCCAGCCACAGTCACAGTGACAAGACAAGTGCAGTCAGGTTATATTTACTTCTATTATTCAGGTAGTTACCTTAATCTTTATTGGTGCTACATGGATTCAAATTATGCTGTATCTGAGTGGAATAGCAAGTAGGCAAATCTGTCAAGGGTTTATCTGATTTCTGTTGCACCCTCAGTAGCACCTGATTTCTGAGTTTCTGAGTTTATCTTCAATGATGATGTTCTGAACCTGCTGTTCTGATGTTGTTCTGATGTTCTGAGCCTGCTAGTGTTGTTGCAGGTTCAGAAGTTGCTAGACGTAGCAGGTTCTGTATTCAATTATGCCTAACCATCGGGGGCTGTCAATGGGATCTCCCTTCACAGAGGGGGACGTCCTCTGTATTGTTTTGATCTTGATTTTGACTGTGTGAATTCTGAATTCTGGTTTGCCATGCTTAGCTGCTGTCAGAGCAGTCCAAGTTCTGAGGTTTGATGTTCTGAAAGTTATAGTTATGGTGTTAGGACATATCTGCATTCTGTTTAGAAGTTCAGAAGTTCAGAAGCTCCATCAGATCAGTCCTGCATCAGTTATGTAGTGTAGTGCTATGTAGTTCAGTTCAGTTATGTAGTTCACCTACTTTGATTTGTCAGATAGTTCAGTTCTGCATTTCTTCAAATATTACCCTAACCAATTGGGGCTGTCATTGGGATCTCCCTTCGCAGAGGGGGACGTCCTCTGCATTTTGCATTCTGATTTTGATTTTGATTATGATTGTGTGTGAATTTTGGCTGTTCTGGGATGGTATTGGGAGCTTCAGATTTGGAAGCATATACCTTGTAGAATAGCAGCTTCAGAATTGCTTCAGATTTGGAAGCAAAATGCCTTGGCAGCAATCACAGCTATATTGACGGCATCAGTTCTTTTGGAAGACTGTTTTGACAAAGAGACTGCATCAGTTCAGCATGTGGTTCAGTCTTCTGCATTCAGCATGTGGTTCAGCATGTGGTTCAGAAGTTTGGAAGCTCGTGGCTGTCCAGTTCTGATTGTTTGTCAAGCTCAGAAACTATGTCTTACTCATCCAAGCTGCATCAGTCTGATTAGCTGTTGCTGCTGTGATTGTAATGAAGTTTTAATGACTGTGTAAATGGTTGATTAGTGGTTTGGTATTAGTGGTTGATCCCTTTCATGTTCTGAAGGGGATCAATTCCTTTACATGCACTTCTAGATACCTTAAGCATAGTTTTGTTGTTATCAATGGCCTGTGTTTCCTTTCCCTCTTACTAGATGGATTGGAAACATAGCCTCACATCACTACCTTGTAGCCACTTGGCGTTATCAATTTTCTTTATCCTTTGTTTTCTTTTTTCTTTTCCTCCTGGGGTATGCCCCTTGTAGACTGTATATCCGGTTACCTTTTTTTCTATTTCATGCTATTTTACCCAAAAAAAAACTGGTTAACTTACTTCTATTTCTCTTGTTGGTCACAGATTTGAAGAAATAAGAAGTACATTGGTCACCCAACTTCAACCATTGAACCCTAGATTTTTGCTTAGCCAAACTTTCCTCGGCTCTAAGCATTGTGAGAAGTTGATTATAAACCACTCTTTCCTAACTAATCAGAGAAGGATCAGGGTTATGAGAACTCAAGGCATGCTGCAAATTTTGTAGGAGTTGTCTAGTGTCAACAACCCTAGCCGAAACATCACTAAAATCTCTAGTATTAATTAACTTAAACTCCCCTTGCAACATCTTGAGCTTTTCACATACAATAAACATAGGATTCCCAATAACCACTCTTCGCCAAACCTTTTGCACCACAGCAAAAAACTGTGGGTGGTCAGCTAGGAAATCAAAAAATTTAAAAGGTTTGCTAGAATTCCTATGGCCAGGAAGGATGGTTGTAATGGCTGGGGAATGATCAGATATCCCAGGAGTGGAAAAATGAGCAAAGGGACAATTGAAGACCCTCATCCAATGCTCATTAACTAACACTCGATCCAGCTTTGTACTGACAAAATGAGTGGGGTCCTGTTTGTTGGCCCAAGTGAGGAAGCAGCCAGAGTACCTAAGATCATCAAGTTGTAATGCATACAAGCAGTTATTAAACTCATCCATATAAGAGGGCCAAGAAACAGTGCCCCCAACTTTTTCTCTAGGTACAACTACGTGGAGGGGCATGGCGATTAGGGGCGATCTGAAGATTCTCTTCTCTCGCGTCTGCTAACGTAGTTACTACTATGGCCGACGGTACGATCTCATTTGCTGATGGATTGGGGTTCAAAGCCCTAGACTCCAATGAGCTTCGGAGGAAACAACAGATCTCAGATCATTCCAAAACCTCTCAACCTCAACTGTTACAGTCGGGTCTCACAGCCCTAGACTCCAACGAACTTAGGCAGCAGAAACAGACCTCTGGTCCGCACATGCTCGTCCCAAATGCATCCAATACTCGATTCAATAGTGAAGGTGCAGATCCCACATCATTGTCAACTTCAACATCAACTGAGTTTGGGGCAATTCAGGGGGGCAATTCAAGCGACTCCAGTTCAGGACTCAATCTCGGAAATGATGTTCACGCTTCCTATTCAGGTGGGTTTGGGGTTTTCAGCCCTAAAACGGCTAAGCACTCAAGTCCCTCAAGGAAGTTACAGCAGGTCTTCGAGGAGGCCTTGGTAAGAGAAGCGGAGGAGAGAGCAACCGTTCAGCTTGCTGGTAGTGCTACCTGGTCGCAGAAAGTTGAGTTGAAGGGTTCGGTTCCACCATCAAGCTCAGGAACTGCACTTCTCCATAGCAACGCGAACCAGCATGTAAATCAACGTATTGAGCGTACTCCATCAGAAGTGACTCATCTCCATGGTAATACTTACCAGTTTCAGCGTACTCCATCAGAGGTACAAAACTGTAACCCTAACCCTAAGATTTTGATTAATGCTCGTGGAATCCCATATGTACAGGGAGACCCAAACATGGGGTTTCCGATAGAGGATACTTTACCAAGACGACCCCCTTCTCATTTCCCTTCAAATCCAGGAGCTGAGGCCTCTAAACCTGGACAAACCCCTTCTCACTTTAACTCTAAAACCAATACCAATCCCAAACACAACACAGGACAGAACAGGCCTAAACCTAGAAACTGGGCTGCTCTTCTCCAATCCCAAAGTCCATCTCTGGACATGAAACTTGACTATTTCCCAGACCTTCAAAAAGGGAAGGAAGCTCAGGTAGAAATAGATGTGGAACTGACTGAGGTGGGGAATTGGAATAGATATCTGATAGGCCACTTCCTGGATGGAAAAATGGCTTATCCCCTCTTGGTCTCCACTGCAAAATACCAATGGAAGGAGTTATTTGTAGCTGTGAAACCAGATGTCTCAGGTTTCTATTTATTTGAGTTTAGAGATGAGCAAGCCAAGTTGCAAGTTTTAGAGGGCGGACCCTATTTCTTTTCTCAGAAATATTTAGTTCTTAAAGAGTGGCACAGAATGATGAAGCCTCTCCAAGAACAACCTACCAAAATACCAGTTTGGGTGAAGTTCCATGACCTACCCCTTGAGCTGTGGAACCAAGATTGCCTTGGCAGGGTTGCTAGCACAGTAGGTAGACCTATCCATGTAGATCAAGCTACTGCTAGGACATCCAAACAACCAGGGCTTCTACAAACCAAGACCACTAAAGCAAGGGTTTGTAAAATTAGTGCAAAGCAAGACCTTCCTGATGAGGTAGCAGTGACTGTTCAAGGAGAAACAGTTGTGGTTCCAATTGAATACCAAGTCCTCCCTCCTATGTGTTCTCACTGTCAGGTTTTTGGGCATAGCACTTCTAGCTGTGTCAAACACCCTGTTACTCCTCCCCCCATCAAGCCTGTAGCTAAAGAATTGGAGTGGCAGTTGGTGTCCCATGGGAAACAAAAGATGGGAAAACAGGCCCTAGGCCTTCAGGATCCTCCCTCCCCTGCCTTGCAAAATGTCTTACAAAAGAATTCTGATGATTCAGAATCTGAATTACTAGGAGCTCTGGAGAAAGTTGTGACCTCTGTGATTACTCCTTCTAACCCCCAAAAGGCCAACAATCTACCTACTAGCAATAATAACATTCCACCTGAGAATTCAGATCCTAAGCAGTTCAGAACAGCAGCAATTGAGGATTCAATAGCAGCAAAGTCTGACAAGAACATCAGTCATCCAGATGGTGATGAAAAAGAACCTCCTGACTTATTGCACCAACCTGATATTAAAGTGTGGCTGGGAGGTTCCTCTAAGGCTGGTCACAATAACAATCAAAGGAGTCACTCCAAAGGCTCCAAGAAAAAAAGGAAGTAACTCTACCTTCTTACCTTTTGTCCACAATTATCTAAATAATGCTCAACTTGTGTCTCACTCTTCACCTATTAGTTGTAGCTCATTGTGGTGGTTGTTTAGTGTTTTGCTATTCACTCTTATTTTACTGATTGTAACTTTGTGGTTGTACTTAGTATTGTTTTATGGATTGCTCACCTAAAAATTTTGGTTTTTGGAACTTGAGAGGTCTTAATGATCCTCTCAAACAGAGGGAAGCAAAAAATTGGGTTGTTAAGAATAAATTATCTCTAGTAGGACTCATCGAACATAAAGTCAAAGAACCCAAAGTCTCTAGCATTGTCAAATCTATGCTCCCTCTGTGGAATTTTGTTAGCAATCACCCCAGCTCTGCAATGGGTAGACTTTTGGTATGTTGGAACCCTTTAATCTTCCATGTTCAGGTGTTGTGTCAGTCAAGTCAGTATGTCCATTGTAAAGTACTCACTTGTGATGGACAGTACTCTTTTGAGGCCACGTTTATCTATGGGGCTAGCTGTTACCTGGAGAGACAATAGCTTTGGGCTGACTTGCAACACCTTTGTACAGTCAACCCCTGGGTGGTATTAGGTGACTTTAATGCCATAAAATCTCCTATTGAAAAAGTACGTGGGGTTAGGTCTTGGACGCCTTGGATGGATGAGTTCAATTCTTGCCTCCAATCAACTGAACTAGTTGACCTTAGATTCTCTGGTTGTTACTATACTTGGTCAAATAAGCAACTGGGAGATGCACATATTAGCACCAAGATTGATAGAGTTCTAGTCAATGAGCGTTGGATCAAAGACTTTTGTTGGTCCAATGCTCAATTTCTCAACCCCGGAGTGTCTGATCACTCCCCTGCTATTGTGTATTTGTCAGCTACCACTCCTCCAAGGAAAAGACCTTTTAGGTTCTTTAATTTCTTGGCTGAACACCCTAAATTCATAGAAACAGTCCAGCAGGTCTGGAGGAGGGTAATCCTTGGTAATCCTATGTACTGTGTCTGTGAGAAGCTTAAGCACTTGCAGGAGGGCCTCAAAAAATTGAACACTGAAGAGTATAGTGACTTGTCAACAAGGGTGGCCACTATTAGGATACAACTGGAAGCCGTCCAAAGAGAGCTTGGTTCTCACCCCTAATGACCCCTCTAAACAGGCCATTGAAAGAGAACTGTGTAAGCAGTACCTTGTTTTTGCTAGGGCTGAAGAAAGTTTTGCCAAGCAAAAGTCAAGAATTCAGTGGTTAAAATTGGGGGACCAATGTACTTCATTTTTCTTCAAGACTATCCATAATTCTAGGAATAGAAACAGAATTTCTAGTTTGGTGTTGGAGGATGGATCTGTCACGCAAGACATCGACTTGGTGAAGCACACCTTCATAAATTACTACACTAATCTATTGGGAACCAAGCATTTGACTGACTATTCTGGATCATCCAGAGTGGACCAACTTATTACTAGGAGACTATCCCATTCTCAAAGTTTGGATATGGTGATTGAGGTAACAGATAAAGAGATCAAGGACACCTTTTGGTCCCTCAACCCTCAGAAAGCACCTGGTTCAGATGGCTACAATGCAGCTTTCTTCCAAAAAGCTTGGCCTGTAGTTGGCCATGAAGTGACTTCAGCAGTTAAACTATTCTTTAGATCTGGTCAACTCTTGAAAAAGGCTAATGCTACCTCGGTAGCGTCAGTGCCTAAAATCCCCAATCCCTCCAAGGTTGGGGATTACAGACCAATCTCATGTTGTAATGTGGTATATAAGTGTATTGCTAAAATCCTCGCCAGCAAAATAAAACCTGTCTTACCATTCCTCATTGACCCTGCCCAATCTGGCTTTGTACAAGGTAGGAGGATAGCTGATAACATATTCCTTACCCAGGAATTAATGAGGGGATAGATGTGTTATGAAGGTGGATATCATGAAGGCTTACGATAATGTCAGATGGGATTTCCTCTGGGATGTCTTAGCCTCCATGAATTTCCATCCTAAGATGATCCATTGGTTGAAAACCTGTGTGTCCACTGCCAATTACTCTTTATGCTTCAATGGGGAAGCTATAGGATACATACCTGGGCAGAAAGGTCTAAGACAAGGTGACCCGTTGTCTTCATACTTGTTTGTGATTGTAATGGAGGTTTTGACTTGCATCCTAAAGGAGAAGTCTCTTCTTTCTTTCCCTAAGCTCACTCTCCATTACAAGGGATGGAAAGGAGAGGAACCGGTTGGGGAGCTTCTCTCTCTAGCTTAGAGAGAGAAAGCAACCCTTCGGCCCAGGCAGCCCCCCAGCCATGGCAGCCAGGCCTCCGGCCGGCCACCAACAGCAGCAGCCAAGGCCACTGGCCATTAGAAGCAGCAGCTACGGGCTAAGGAGGTACGCCTGGCCACCACGCCGGTCTCCCACTACGATGGTAGCAGAAGCAGCCATGTCGGGCAAGGGAGCCCCTCGCACGACAGGGGCTCTCCTCCACCGCCCTCCCACTCCGGTCTGAAGCTCATCGCCATGGCTTCGTCCTACCTCAACCCCGCCGTGAACCGGTGGGTTCTATCTCAGATCTACTTTGAGCAGATCTGAACCAACCTCAACCCGGCAACACCACGAAGCCGGCCTTCATCCGACTACCACTACTGCTGGTCCGGCCAGCCTCTTATTGGCAAGTCATGGCTTAACAGCCCTCTACCAGGTCCGGCCTCCTCTGGTCCAGCCTTCAATCCCACGGCCTGGCCTTCTCACGGAGACCCCGGCCATTTCAGATCTGGAAGTGCGCCGGCCATGTCCGGCGACACTGTTCATCTTCTTCAACGAACCCAACTGGCCAGCCGCAGCAGTAGCAACACAGCTGGCTGCAGCAGTCCACAACTGGCCTTCGAAGGCCGTTCCACCCACGGCCGACCGTCTCAGGCTCGGCCAGTACAGCAATTTAGCCCCGTGGCTGAGCTGCTTTATTTTCAACCAATCGCCATTGGGGGCGGCGCCGTCCAGATCTGGCCCGTTCAGATCCGGGCGTTCAACAGGCCGCCGGCAGTGGTCACTCCACTGTGGGTTCCTATTCCCACCACGAACAACCGCCGTGGCCTCCAGCCGCCGTGGCCTCAATAGCCTGGGCCGTCAGTCAGCCTGCCTGCTTGGCCAGCCTGCCTGCCTGGCAGCTGCCAGCCCCGCCAGGCAGCCATTCGGACAGCCGCCTGGGCAATCCAGCCTGCCTGGCCACTATTATTTCATATGTCCTGCCTGCCTGCACTCAGCAAACAGCAGGCAGCCACTGCTATTTACTATTTTCTAGGTTAATCACTGTATTTCCTATGTATTGCGAGGACTTCGAGGGCCTCTGATTGTACCCTAAACCGACGGTTGGAGTCGGGTATCTACTGTTTTGCCACGCCCGTGTCCAGGTTCCCCGTTGAACTTTCTATTCCTTGGGATAGTTTGTTCGGCGGGGATAGTTTGTTCGGCGGGGGTAAGGACACGGGCACCCCATGTAGCCACTTGGCGTCCATTATATTTTTCATTTTCATTTTTTTGTTTTGTCTTACCTGGGGTATGCCCCTTGTAGGCTGTACATTCGGTTAACCTCTTTTATTTTCAAGCTATCCGCCCTAGGGCTTTACCCAAAAAAAAAAGTCTCTTCTTCCTGACTTTAAGTTCCATTGGAAATGTAGCTCCACCAAACTTGTCAACCTCTGCTTTGCAGACGATCTTATGATTTTCTGCAAAGGTGAAGTTAACTCTGTCAGTCATATTAAGCAATCCTTAATTGAGTTTGAGGCCCTGTCTGGCCTCTCTCCCAGTCCTACCAAAAGTAACATATTCTTCTCTGGTGTCAACTCTACCACCAAAACCTCCATTCTCAATATATTTTTTTTTGTTTTTTTTTTTTGGGTAAATTAGCATGAAATTAAAAAAGGTTAAGCGAATGTACAGCCTACAAGGGGCATACCCCAGGAGGAAAAGAAAGGAAAAAAAACAAGAATGACAAAAGTGCGGTAACCATGCACAACCCGCATGGAGAGTAAGGTAAAGTAAATACGTAACCATGCACAACCCGCATGGAGAGTAAGGTAAAGTAAATACGTAACCATGCACAACCCGCATGGAGAGTAATATAGAGTGAATACATAACAAAATGCGCTACTACTTGGCTCAACCCGCCAGGCTAGGAAATAAAGTAAATACGGTGAATACGGTAGATAGTCATGGCCAACAAGGCCACAAGATAACCAAGAACCTGATACCCCGAACTAGCCCAAAGCAGCATACCACCCACTCATCAGGAGTCAACTACTACAGAGGGACAGGAACAAGAAGAGATTCGCACTGGATAAGACGACATCCGACAAGGCTACTGCTGCTGCTCAGCACCCTGCACACCACGCCCATTCCATCCAGACTACTACTCCCTCAACCCAATCCCCTAGTCTCGCTAACAACTAAAAGAGGAACAGAAGAGAATCCACAAAAGTGGCCCCCTAACCGCCGGTGGACCAAGCTGCTCCTTTCGATCAGCGAAAACCACTAATCTAATGAGAATCCACCAATCTAATCGATGACAACTCCGGCAGCTACTAAGCTCAATCAGACTCCATTCATAATCTAATCATCGGCAACCACAGCTACTGCTACTGCGAGTCTACCCCTTAACTAGAACAAAGTCTAACTAAACAACAAGCCGCGACCACTACTACTATGCCCAACCTCCGGGCTAAAAAGGTACAGGTTCAAGGGATATAAAAGCCATCAAAGAGCCCAAAACCCCCGATTTCAGTCCAACAGGTGACCGCCTATCGGGGGTCGCAAAAACTAACAGTGAACTGGCCCATAAGTCCAGCAACAAAATGACAGTGCAATATACAGTGCATTGCTTGACCAATATATCAATAAATCAATAAAATTACCCACTGCCCGGGCCATCCAGCCTGCGTACCTGCCGCCTGCTGCTGCCTGCTGCTTGGCCCGGGCTGGCTGCTTGCCCGGGCTAGCTGCGGATGGCCTCCCCAGCGGCTGAACGGAGATGGACTCAAGTCGCCCGGGCTGAAGCCGCTGCCTAGCCTCTGCCCAAGCAAAACAGTCCCTGGCAGCACTGCTGCCTCCCCGCCCGAGCCACTCACGGGTGGCCTGCCCAGGCTGGCTTGCTGGCTGGTGCCCGGGCTGGCTGGTAGGGAGCTGGTGGGTTGCTAGGCTGGCCTCGCCAGGCTAGCTGTGGCTGGCCGCCCCACTGCGGCTGGAGATGGTGGCCGATGGCTGCTGATGAAGGCCGACGGCTGACTGGCCGGACAGATCAGGCCGGAGAGGGCCCTGACCGCCCGGGCTATAAGGAGAGCATTGGCCAGGCCTGGCCACTGAGCCACGGCAGTTGGTGTTCCAGAGCTCCATGAACCTTTGCTGTTCAGATCTGAACTTGTAGACCTCAGTGGTGACTTTGCTTTGCCGCTGTGCCACTGTACGAGCACAATTGAAGCAGCAAAGGTATCTCCGGCAAGGCCTGGCAGTACAGTAACGAAGAGCTTCGATCCATGGGGTTCCGGACCCAAGGGTTGCCGGATATAAGATGGGCGGAGGAGGAGAGACGCCCTAGAGAGGGAGGTTCCTTGCCCAAGCTGTAGCTGTGGACTGCTGCGGCTGTCCAGCTGGGTTGGTCGTTGAAGACGATGAACAGTGCCGCCTGACATGGTCAGCGCACTTCCAGATCTGGAATGGCCGGTGGGTGAAGTGGATGGAGATGAGGGCAACTCAGCCACGGCTGAGCTGCTGTACTGGCCAGGCTTGGACGGCCGGCTGTGGGTTGAATCGACCTTCGAAAGCCAGCTAAGGGCTGGCCGAGTGGAAGGGTTGGAGATGTTGATTCCCGATCTGGGATGTAGAAGGGGCGGTGGAGGAGAGCCCCTTTCGTGCGAGGGGCTCCCTTGCCCGAGGACAGCTGCTGCTGCCATTGGAGAGGGTGGCCGGCGAGGCTGGGCTGGGCTGGGTCAGACGCAGCTGACTGCTGCCGCCTGTAAGTGGCCGGATGGGAGCTTTCTCTCTCTAGGTTAGAGAGAGAAGCTCCCAACAATATATTGGGCTTTCAGGAAGGGTCTTTACCTGTAAGATACTTAGGTGTACCACTTCTATCTACCAAACTCAAACACACAGACTGTAAAGTCATGGTGGATAGGGTAGTTGCCAAAACAAAATCATGGACCCTTAAATTTCTGTCTTATGCTGGTAGGATACAATTGATCAAGTCAATCCTCTTTTCTATGCAAACTTATTGGTCATCTCTCTTTATTATCCCTAAAAAGGTAATAAAGGAAGTTGAATCAATCCTTCGAGGCTTCTTCTAGACTGGTCCTGACCTTAGGAGGTCTGGTGCCAAAGTCTCATGGGAACACCTTTGCTCCCCTGTCAAGGAAGGTGGATTAGGCTTTAAGTCTATGGAGATCTGGAATAAGGCTGCCATGGCCAAACACATTTGGTTCCTTATCTCTGGGGGGGAAACAATCTATGTGGTGCCAATGGGTCAAATCTTATTTACTTAAGGGCAGGAGTCTCTAGAGTGTTAAAGTTCCAAGTGACCCATCTTGGGTTTGGAGGAAAATTTTTTTTTTTTTTTTTTTGGGTAATTTAGATTGAAATTAAAAAAAGGTTAAGCGAATGTACAGCCTACAAGGGGCATACCCCAGGAGGAAAAGAAAAGGGAAAACAACAAGAATGAAAAAAGTACGGTAACCATGCACAACCCGCATGGAGAGTAAAATAAAGTGACATAGGCAATACAAATGGGTCTGAGTAGAGCCATGTAGTAAATGAAATGAAGTGAGGCGAAATGTAAATACTTCCTGGCACAACCCGCCAGGCTAGGAATTAATGTAAGTAAAGTAGATAGTCTTGGTCAACGATGACCACAAGATAACCTGCGCTGAGGAGAGATCCTCCTCCTCCAAGGCTGGGATAAGAAATCCAAGAACCGAGAAGCCCTTCACCCCGAAGCTAGCATAATACCCACTCAAAAGAAGTCAACTACTACAGAGGGACTCGGACCGAGAGGTTCGAACTGGAGATGTCGGCATCCGACAAGGCTACCCTGCTAAGCACCCTGCACACCACGCCCATTACAACCAGACTACTACATCCTCGCCCAAATCCCCTAGGCTCGCTAACTGCTCTTAGCGGAACAGGAAGAGGGACCACCAAAAGTAGCCCCCCAAACCACAAGTGGACCAAGCTGTTCTTTTCGATCAGTGCAACCACTAAATCTAATTAGAAACAGACTACAAAACTACCCCTTTCGATCAGCAAGGATCCACCAATCTAGTCAATGATAGCTCCGGCAACTACCTCTTTCGATCAGACTCATCCATAATCTGATCATCGGCGCCCACAGCTGCTGCTACTGCGAGATAGCCCCTTAACTAGGATAATCCAATCTAATCGATAGCAGCCACGACCACAAGAATACTACGCAACTCCTCAGGGCTAAAAGGACTGGCTCAAGGGATACAGAGGGCTCTACGAAGAGCCCGCCCCCGATTTCAGTCCAACAGATGACTGCCTATCGGGGGTTGCAAAATCTAACAGTAAACTGGCCCTTAAGTCCAGCAACAATATGACAATAAATAGATAAGTGCAAAGAGTATGGCTGCATTGCATAATGGTAAAGTAAGGGATACTACCCCCACTGCCCGAGCCACCAGCCAGCTTGCCTGCCCGGGCTGGCCTGCCATCGGGCAGAAGCTGCTGCCTAGCCTCTGCCCGAGCAGAACAGTCACGGACAGCACTGCTGCTACCCCCTCCGCCCGAGCCACACAGGATGGCCTGCCCGGGCTGGCTTGCTTGGCTGTTCTGTGGCTGGGTTGTTTGTTGGCCGGGCTGGCCTGGCTGGCCTACTAGGCTGGTGACTGCCCTAGCTGGCAGCCTGCCCCGCTTGCTGCTTAGAACTGAAATGGTGACTGCCTGCCCGGGCTAGCAGCTTGGCCTGGCTGCTTGGCCCACGCGGGGATATGGTGGCCTGGTGAAGGCCAACGGCTGTGAAGCCTCTGCCTGGCCTGGATGGCCCGGCGCCTGAAGAACCCCGGCGAGCCGCCGTGGCTGGCTAAGCCCCACGGAGCTGTAAAAGGTGGGCGACTGGGCTTGACCCCGGTCATCGTTGATGCTTGATGATGGCCGACGGCCGTTATTACCGTTGATGTACAGGGTTCGGAGGTGTGGCCTTGCTGGGACTCTGCACATGTAGATCTCAGTGGTGAATCCGCCTAGCTGCCGTGCCACTGTACGAGCACAAATTGAAGCAGGAAAGGACAACATCTCCGGCGAGGTCTGGTACAGAAGGAACCCATAAAGCTCGACCCATGAGGTTCCGAACTCAAAGCTACGGCCGTGGCTTGATTTCAGGTCTGCCAAGTGCAGATACCAAGAGGTAGCCGCCGGTCCACGGCGGGGTTGGATCTGGAATCGAGGCACCACGATCGGAACTGCACAGGTCCCATGGTTGGACAGTGAAACCCACTTGCCCCATTTGAGATGCCTGGTGTGAGGTCTGAAGCTTCATATGACTCGGAGCTCCAGTCGTAGGATGGTAGAAGGCCGAACCACCCACGGCTGAGATGCGGCCTGAGGTTGGCTTGGCCGTTGAAGATGTACCCTCGGCTGGGGCCGACCATAGCTTGGCCGGAGTAGATCCGGACTGGTAGATCCGGAATGGTACCCGCCGGTTCACGGCGGGGTTGAGGTTGGACCGGACCAGGTGGAGTTGAGCTCCGGGAGGCCGGGTATGGAGGGCGGTGGAGGAGAGCCCCTGTCGTGCGAGGGGCTCCCTTGCCCGGTGAGGTCTGCTGCTGCTGCCGTCAAGGTGGGAGGCCGGCGTGGCTGGGCCAGGAGGCTGGGAGGCCGACGAGGCTGGATGCCGTTGGGGAGCTTTCTCTCTCTAGGGTAGAGAGAGAAGCTCCCCCTGAGTTCTTGTAGAGTTCTTTTATCAATCCTTGTTCATTATGGTTTGGAGGAAAATCCTCAACCTTAGACCATATGTTCAGCCTCACATTAAATACAAAATTGGGAATGGCCAACTAACCTCTCTGTGGTATGACAATTGGCACCCCCTTGGGCCCCTCTTACCAAGATTTGGTCCTAGGATTGCCTATGATTCTGGGCTTACAAAGGATGTCACTGTGCAGGCAATTATTAGGGATAATCAGTGGGCCTTACCTATGACTCAGTCTCCTGATCTTAATGAAGTGAGAGCTGAACTACAATCTGTCCTAATTAGTGCTGCCATAGAAGATAGATGCATTTGGACTCTCACTACCTCTGAGAAATTTACTATATCCTCTCTTTGGGAGCATTTGAGGCCTCATTTCCCAATTATCTCCTGGACTACAGTGGTTTGGTTTTCAGGGCACATCCCAAAGTGTAGTGTGATAACTTGGTTGGCCATTCAGAATAGATTATCTACTGAGGATAGACTTGTTCTGTTTGGCATAAAATCCACATCCATTTGTAGTTTCTGTACAGGTGTAGAATCCCATGATCACCTATTTTTTGAGTGCCCCATAGCTACACAGATTAGGGGTGTTCTTTCCTCTCAATGCCCTTCTATAGTAGGGTTGTCTTCTTGGCAGCAGTGGGTAAGTAAATTGTCTAATTTAAAAGGTAAATCCATGGCTGTCACAGTTGCCAAGTTAGTATTTACAGTCTATGTGCACCAATTGTGGCTCGAGAGGAATCGTAGAAAGTTCCAGAATCTTAGTAGCCCCCCGGGAGTGGTTGCTAACAAAATTTCACATGAGGTTCGATGCAGATTGTTGTCTTTGTCTGTTAAAGGACCCTCTCATTTACTATCTTTGTGGAATATTCATGCTTGAACTAAATAGATTTGTTATATTGGGACAAAACCCTACTCATATCATTTCATTTGCAGGTCCAGATTCAAGGGGTTCAGCTTCAAAGCTTTGACCCCTTGAACCTCCATTCAAAGAAGTTGGAGTCCAAATGAGTATCCACATTGAGCTCCCTTTTCCCAAGGGAGTTTCAGAAGGGTTCAGCAGTTCAGCTGCCAAAAATTTCTGAAGGTGTTGGTCAAGAACTGATGTGCTGCTACTGCTATTACTTCTATGTAGCAGGTATATATCTTAATCTTTTGTGAGGAGCAACTCCCATGCAATTACAGATGAGGTGTGATTTTGTGCTGTTGGCATAGTCCACATTTTGTGCTACCAAGGGAAGTGCACATTTTGTGCTACCTAGTTGATGTCCATTTCAGTCCACTTGACTGATGGGCAGTCCAACTTCTAGCTGTCTGTTTATGACTTGGCAGTCCAGTTATAGCTATCCAGTTCCTGGTTTCTGATATGGCTATCCACAAGCTGTTTTCTGATGTGTGCTACCAAGGGAAGTGTGATATTCTGTGTGATAGAATCTAGTGTTCTGAATTTTAATCTGATGTAGCTAAGGTACCTGTTAGCACATTTTTCCATAATAGTGTAAATGTATGCTAAGACTCATGGCTAAGGCTGATTGTGATTTTAGTAAGCTGATAGTTCTGTTTTGGAATCATGTGATAGTTCTGTCTTGGATCTGCATGTGCTGCTGTTGCTAGTGCATAGAGAATAGCTATCCTTTTCTGATCTGCATGTGCATGTGCCCAGTCTCTGATCTGATCTGCATGTGCCCAGTTTCTGCATGTCCTTTTCTGCATGTCCTATTGCCTAACCAATAGGGGCTGTCATTGGGATCTCCCTTCGCAGAGGGGGACGTCCTCTGCATTTTGTGTGTATTGTAGCTGCTGATCGAATCAGAAGTTGTAGATCAGTACTGTAATCTGTTATGGTTCAGTACTGCTGCTGCCATTATAGTTCAGTAGTTTAGTTGTTAGCTAGCCTAGCAGTACAATAGGCTAGCTGCTCTGTTGTTCTCTGTTGCAGTCAACTGCTCTGATATGTCCCTAGAGATGACCATCTACTTTCAGTTAACTTGTTCTCCTATTGGACATATTATTCTGGTTCATTTAACTTTCCATCTAGTCGTGCCGTAAATTTAGATGGATGATTCATTTGTGTTCTTGATTATCAGTGTTCAGAAAATCTCTCTCTAACAGTTTCTTGTTATGCAAAAGCATGGGCTAGTTGTCGACTGCTGTTGACTGCTGTATATTCAGAAGTTGTAAGAAGTTTATTTAGTGGATGTTCATTTCTAATAGTCGCCTAACCAATAGGGGCTGTCATTGGGATCTCCCTTCGCAGAGGGGGACGTCCTCTGCATATTGTTTTGTTTGTGTGATGGACTGCTGTTGCTGTTCTGTGATAGCAACAGTTCTGAAGCTGCATCAGTTCTGAAGCCTGCCCAGGTCAATATCAGTTTAAGGCTTATTAGATGAAGGCTCAGCAAGCTGCAGCTGTAGCTCTGATTTGATCTGATGTTGCTGCTGTATTTGACTGTTATGTGGCTGCTGCTGGTGGCACACCCACATGTTTGGAGGTTCTGAAGTTTATAATCAGCTGAAGCTCTGATCTGCTGCTGTTGGCTGTTGTTGTGTTTGGCAGCAACTGTTTAGAGATGGAAGCAGAGCAGTTCTGAAGCTGCATCAGAGGAAGTTCTATAGAAGTTCTGTAGCTCAGTTCTGTTGAAGCACTGCAGTTTTGTTGCTGCAGTGAGTTGGTTGTACAGCAAGTTAGTTTTTTCAAGTGTAATGCATTAACTCTCCAGGACTGCACTTCTTAGTGCCTTACATAGATGTAGTCTATTTTGTTGCTCTCAATAGTCTATTTAGCCATATAGCCGTTTGGCGTTGTCAATTTTCTTACTTTTGTTGTTTTTCTTTTTTTCTTTTTCCTCCTGGGGTATGCCCCTTGTAGGCTGTATATCCGGTTATTCCTTTTTCTATTTCAAGCTATTTTACCCCAAAAAAAAAAAAACTTTTTCTCTAGGAAATCTAATGACATTGAAATTGCCAAGCACTATCCAAGGGGATGAAGAACCTAGATGATGTAGGCTAGACCAAAGAGCTTGCCTACTCAAGTAATTGTTTTCACCATATACAAAGGTTGCAAGGAAGGATGGGTCTCCACATTTAGGATGCACTTCACAATGGATAAACTGATCAGACTGATCAATAACCTGAATTTGGAGAACATTTGAGTCCCAACACACAAAAATCCTGCCCAATGAAGCATGAGGATAGTTGTTCACAAAATTCCATTGAGGGCAAACATATTTCATCACCCTAGTAGCCTTATCTTCCTTTATTTTATGCTCTAATAAACCCAAAAGTGAAAGCTTGTTATTATTCACAAAACATTTAACCTCCTTTTGTTTAATTGGGTTGTTAAGACCCCTAATGTTCCAAAAGCCAATATTAAGGGGTTGTTGAGCCACAAAATAAACTTAAAGCACACTGGAAAAAAGTAAATGGCAGAATATAAAAGAATTAAGATACTGCCCTGACAAAAGGATGAGTATGCAGATGAGCTAGTTCCTGCCCCTGGAACGAGAACTTCGAGATTGTTCCCGTGCAAGCTTCTTCATTCTTTTTTGAGCTGATCGAGAAAGAACCTTGTGGAATTTCCTCTGAAGATCATCGTTTGTGACTTTGACCCTTACCTTTGAACCTTGGGGATCCGGCGGCTTAGGAGAAAGAGATTGATTCAATTCAAGAACCATGCCAGTCCCAAGTACTGCAGAAGTTGAAGGATTTGATGCACTGGTTGTGTCCGCCAATAAAAACTGTGCTTGCAGATCAGCTTCATGGGTGCTACTGACTATACCTTCCAGTACTCCCATCAATTCTCCCTCAGATTCAGTCTCACTCACCGTATCAACTGAATCAACTTTATCAGCTGAATTGCTAGCATGTGGCTGTTTAGGCAGAGATCTAGTTTTGAAGGAATCCATTGGCGCCTGAATGGGATCATTTGATCTTTGTTCCAAGGCAGCTATCTGCTTCCCATTTCCTGCTTGAGACTCAACTTGGGAGGCAGATTTCAGAGAGGAAGAAGCTCCCTTAGTACAACGTTCTGTTGAGTGACCGAATACAAGGCAATGCTTACAATTGGGGGGGAGGACTTGATATTCAACAAGAACCAACACAGTCTCCCATTCCACAGTGATTGCAACCTCATCAGGGAGGTCTAGTTCAGCACTAATTTCTATACAGATTCTAGCTGAAGTGGATTTAGTATGCAATAGGCCATGCTGTTTGGCGGTCTTAGCAGTGGCCTGGTCCACATGCAAGGGTCGCCCTATTGTACTAGCCACCCGACTTAAACACTCTTGATTCCATAGTTCAAATGGTAAGTCATGAAATTTAACCCAAGCAGGAATTCTGACAGGTTGTTCAGGAGCAAGTTTCATCATCCTATGCCAATCTTTGAGAACTAAATATTTCTGAGAAAAAAAGTACGGGCCACCCTCGAGGACTATCATTTTAGCCTGTTCATCTTTGAATACAAAGAGATAGAACCCCGCCACATTAGGTTTAACAGCTACAAAGAGATCTTTCCACTGATTTCTGGCAGTGGATACCAGTGACGGATAATCCATTCTACCATCCAGGAAGTGACCTACCAAATATCTATTCCACTTGCCAATATCAGTTAATTCAATGTCTATTTCAACTATGGCTTCCTTGCCTCTCTGAAGATCAGGAAAATGTTCGAGCTTCATATCCAAAGAAGGACTCTGAGATTGAAGTAATGAAGCCCAATTCTTAGGTTTAGGTTTAGCCTGACCAATCTTAGGTTTGGATGAATTAGGTGCAGTCCTCGACTCAGGTTTGCGAGAACCATAACGAGGTTTGGTATCCTCAAGGTTATAGCCCATGTTAGGATCCCCTTCCTCATAAGGGTTTCCTCTGGCATTTATCAGAATCCGAGGCTTAGGGTTAGGAAGTTGTACCTTTTCTAATTCAGGATTGACAAGCAACTGGGCCGCTCTCTCCTCTTCTTCCCTTTGCAGAGCTTCTTCGAAGACCTGCTGCAGTTTCCTAGAGGGGCTAGGGTTCTTTGATGATTTCGGACTGAACGGCCCAAAATCTTCTGCAGCAGGAGCAGGTGCAGCACTTCTGAGAGTGCTACCAAGACCTAAAGGAGATGAATCCAGGGAAAGAGCACCTGGGCAAAGATCGAAGGGTTTGTGAAGGGTCTTGGTAGGAGAAGACCGAATGGTAATCGAATTTACTTGAGGATCGAGAATAGGAGCAGGATCCACGGGGTTCCTCTGCTTCCTTCTCATTTCATTAGAGTCAATAGCTTTGCCGCCGAGCCCTTCCAACATGGTGATTGAATCATCTGCTCCAAGATAGAGTCGAGATGAGTTCTCAGGTTTCGTAGAGGTTGAGATGATTTGAGGCTTAGCTGTGAAATGAGACTGCTGATTGTGGCGATCTAGGGCTTGAAGGCCCAACCCATCTGCTAACGAGATCGTACCGTCGGCAATGGCTGACTGCTTCAACAGACTAGTGAGCAGAGGAAATCGCCCCAAGTAGCCATCGAAAATCGCCCCTTCTCTCAAGAAATTGTTTGACTTCTCTTATTTTCCTCAAAGTTCCGTTTGGATGTCTTGGTTTGGTATTGTTCCGTTTTGGTGTGTTTTGGAACCGTATGGATGTTTTGGTAAGGTATTGTACCGTTTTGGTGTGTTTGGAACCGTATGGATGTTTTGGAAAGGTAATTTACCATTTTGGTGTGTTTTGGAACCATATGGATGTTTTTGGTAAGGTATTGTACCGTTTTGTTGTGTTTCGGGACCGTATGAATGTTGTGGCACAGTATTGTACCGTTTTGGTGTGTACTGGTACCGTATGGATGTTTTGGAACGGTATTGTACCGTTTTGGTGTGTTTTGGATCCGTTTGAATGTTTTGGTTAGGTATTGTTCCGTTTTGGTGTGTTTTGGAACCGTATGGATGTTTTGGTAAGGTATTGTACCGTTTTGGTGTGTTTTGGAACCGTGTGGATGTTATGGTAAGGTATTGAACTGTTTTATTGTGTTTTGGTATTGTATGATTGTTTTGGCATAGTATTGTACCGTTTGTGTGTGTTTTGGAACCTTATGGATATTTTTGAAATGTATTGTGCCATTTCGGTGTGTTTTGGAACCGTTTGGATGTTTTGGTCGGGTATTGTTCCGTTTTGGTGTGT
This sequence comes from Rhododendron griersonianum, assembly GCA_018127125.1. Lineage (NCBI taxonomy): Eukaryota > Viridiplantae > Streptophyta > Magnoliopsida > Ericales > Ericaceae > Rhododendron > Rhododendron griersonianum. The sequence continues at coordinate 35,734,160 of CM030788.1, read as the reverse complement.
TTTGGTACCGTATGTATGTTTTGGCACGGTTTTGTACTGTTTTGGTGTGTTTTGGAACTGTATGGATGTTTTGATAATGTATTGTACAGGTTTTGGTACCGTATGGATGTTTTGGTAAGGTATTATACCGTTTTGTTGTGTTTTGGTACCGTATGGATGTTTAGTCACAGTATTGTACGGTTTAGGTGTATTTTGGAACCGTATGGATGTTTTGGAAAGGTATTGTACCGTTTTAGTGTGTTTTGGAATTGTTTGGATGTTTTGGTAAGGTAATGTACGGTTTTGGTGTGTTTGGGAACCGTATGGATGTTTTGGTAAGCTATTGTACCGTTTTGGTGTGTTTTGGTACCATTTGGATGTTTTTTTTTTTTTTGGTAACTTAGCTTGAAATTAAAAAAGGTTTTTTTTTTTGGGTAATTTAGCTTGAAATTAAAAAAGGTTAATCGAATGTACAGCCTACAAGGGGCATACCCCAGGAGGAAAAGAAAGGAAAAAAAACACAAGAATGATAAAAGTACGGTAACCATGCACAACCCGCATGGAGAGTAAAAATAAAGTGACATATGTGATACAAATGGATCTGAAAAGAACCATGAAATGTACTGAAATGAAATTGACTATTCCTGGCACAACCCGCCAGGCTAAGAAATAAAGTAAATGAAGTAGATAGTCATGGTCAACGTGGACCACATGATAACCAGCGCTGAGGAGAGATCCTCCTCCTCCTAGGCTGGGCTAAGAAAACCAAGACCCGAGACTTCCATCACCCCAAAGCAAGCATAATATCCGCTCAACAGAAGTCAACTACTACAGAGGAACTCGGACTGAGAGAGGCTCGACCAGGGGATGACGGCATCCAACAAGGCTACCCTGCTAAGTACCCTGCACACCACGCCCATTCCACCCGGACTACTACATCCTCGCCCAAATCTCCTAGGCTCGCTAACGACTCAAAGCGGAACAGAAAGAGAGGCCACCAAAAGTAGCCACTCGAACCTCAAGTGGACCAAGCTGCTTTTTTCGATCAGTGCAAACCACCAAATCTAATCAGAAACAGACTGCAAAGCAACCCCTTTCGATCAGTGAGGATCCACCAATCTAGTCAATGACAGCTCCGGCAACTACCTTGCTCAATCAAACTCCAACCATAATCTAATCATCGGCTCCTACAGCTGCTGCTACTGCGGGCTACCCCTAACTAGGATGGAGTCTAATCTAATCAAAATAGCTACGACCACAAGAATACTACACTCGACCTTAGAGCAAAAAAAACTGGTTCTAGGGATATAAAAGGCTCGACAACAAGCCCGCCCCCCGATTTCAGTCCAACAGATGACCGCCTATCGGGGGTTAATAACACCATCAGACTGGCCCGTTCGTCCAGCAACAGATTGACAATAAACAAATAAGTGCAAAGCGCAAATTGATAGCCGCAATGGATACGAGAGTTTCAGCCTAACCGGGGTACCGGGCTGAAGGCAGGCTGTGATTGAGCCCTGGCCTGGCTGGCCCGGGCTGGCCTTGCCAGCTGCTGCCTAGGAGGCTGGTGGGGAGCTAGGCTGGCCTCGCCAGGCTAACTGTGGCTGGCCGCCCCCCTGCCGCTGGCGATGATGGCTGGCCGCCCCACTTGACAGATCTAGCCGGAGGCCTTGACTGCCCGAGCAAGGTGACTGTGAAGTCCACAGCGACTGTGGGCCACGGCGGTTGGTGGTACCTTGGCCGGATGCCTGGCTGAGCCATTACCGGCGACGGCTGACTTGGGATTGATAGCCCACCGGAGGCTGGGTTGGGGTTGAGCCACGGATGTTGAGCCCACCGGAGGCGGGATTGAGCCACGGGTGTCGACCCACGGCTGGGGTGGAGACCTGGCCGGACCGAGGTCTGACGGCCAGATCTGGCCGGAGAAGTCAATGACTGGCGGCGTGAAGGTGAGGCACGGTGAGCCACACGGCGTCGGAGCTGGACACCATGGCGACTGCTGCACCCACGGCGAGGTTGAGAGTCGAGCTAAAGACAAACGGGAAGAGCTTGGCCGGACCAGATGGAGGCCGGACCAGATCTAAACTGTACCTGTAGAAGCTTGCCCGAATGTGACCTCTAGCGGTGGCCGAGCCAGATCGGACGAGAGCGGAGCTGGAACTTGGCCGGAGGAACTCCGGTTGGATTGTGTTAGATGGCCGGACCCGAGGGTAGCCGGATATGGAACGGGCGGTGGAGGAGAGCCCCTGTCGAGAGAGAGGCTCCCTTGCCCTTGACGTTGCTACTATTGCTGGCCGGAGATGGGATGCCCGGCAGCCGGCTGGAGCTGGAGCCGAAGGAGGCCAGGCCGGCTTGGCCGGAGGGAGCTTTCTCTCTCTATCCTAGAGAGAGAAGCTCCGAAGTTCACGTAATTCCTAAAAATCTAAATTAAAAAAGGTTAAGCGAATGTACGGCCTACAAGGGGCATACCAGGAGGAAAAGAAAGGAAAAAAAAAAACAAGAATGACAAAAGTGCGGTAAACCATGCACAACCCGCATAGAGAGTAAGATAAAGTAAGTACGTAACCATGCACAACCCGCATGGAGAGTAATATAAAGTGAATACATAACAAAATGTCATGTGTACTGAGATATATGAAATTGAACTACTACCTGGCACAACCCGCCAGGCTAGGAAATAAAGTAAATAAGGTAGATAGTCATGGCCAACGATGACCACATGATAACCAACGCTGAGGAGAGCAGCTACAAAGTAATACGGCTTCTAGGCAGTCTGAACGGCTACTACAGAGGAACAAGGCATCAAGACGTTCGAACCAGAGTTGACGGCATCCGACAAAGCCCCCTACTAAGAACCCTGCTCACCACGCCCAATCCTTCCGGCCTAATAGTCCCTCATCCAAGCCTAAGGCTCGCCAAAACCGCCTACTGAAACGAACAACCCGGTATCCTCCTCCTCCACGGCTGGGCTAAGAAAACCAAGAACCTTGTACTTCCATCAACCCCAAATCTAGTATAATACCCACTCAACAGAAGTCAACTACTACAGAGGGACTCGGACAGAGAGAGGCTCGGACTGGAGATGTCGGCATCCGACAAGGCTACCCTGCTAAGTACCCTGCACACCACGCCCATTCCATCCAGACTACTACAACCTCGCCCAAATCCCCTAGGCTCGCTAACTACTAAAAGTGGAACAGAAAGAGGATCCACCAGATGTGGACACTCAAACCTCAAGTGGACCAGGCTGCTCCTTTCGATCAGTGCAAACCACTCATCTAATCAGAAACAGACTACGAAGCTACCCCTTTCAATCAGTGAACAACCACCAATCTAATCAACGACAACAACGGCAGTTACCTCGCTCAATCAGAATCCATCCACCAATCTAATCAGTGGCACCCGCAGCTGCTGTTACTGCGAAACTACCCCTTTCAATCAGAACAGAGCCTAATCTAATCAATGATAGGCACGACCACAAGAATACTACACATCCTCAAGGCTAAAAGGCACAGGATCTAGGGATATAAAAGGCTCGACCAATACCATTTGGATGTTTTTGTAAGGTATTGTACCGTTTGGTGTGTTTTGGAACCGTATGGATGTTTTGGTAAGCTATTTTACCGTTTCGGTGTTTTTTGGAACCGTATGGATGTTTTGGTAAGGTATTGCACCGTTTCGGTGTGTTTTGGAACCGTATGAATGTTTTGGTAAGGTATTGTACCGTTTTGGTGTGTTTTCGAATTGTTTGGATGTTTTGGTAAGGTAATGTACGGTTTTGGTGTGTTTTGGAACCGTATAGATGTTTTGGTAAGGTATTGTACCGTTTGGTGTGTTTTGGAACCGTATGGATGTTTTGGTAAGATATTGTACCGTTTTGGTGTGTTTTGGAACCGTGTGGATATTATGGTATGGTATTGAACTGTTTTGTTGTGTTTTGGTATAGTATGATTGTTTTGGCATAGTATTGTACCGTTTTGGTGTGTTTTGGAACCGTTTGAATATTTTGATAAGGTATTGTACAGTTTGGTTGTGTTTGGGTACCGTATGGTTGTTTTTTTTTTGGGTAAATCAGCTTGAAAGTAAAAGAGGTTAACTGAATGTACAGCCTACAAGGGGCATACCCCAGGAGGAAAAGAAAACAAAACAAGAAGATTGAGAAAAATGCGTTAACCATGCACAACCCGCATGGAGAGTAGGATAATGTAGATAAAATAACAAAAGTGTCATAAGTGTAGAAATCATACCCTCGTAGTACTATCCATTTAAGTAGAAGGATAGTACTACGGGGTATGATATGAAGTGGTACGAGTATAAATTACATGATATGAACTGAAATTGAACTACCACCTGGCACTACCCGCCAGGCTAGGAAGTAAAGTACAAAGTCACGGCCAGAGATGACCACATGATAACCAACACTGAGGAGAACGGCAGCAAAGCAACATGGCTTCAAAGCAAGCTGAACGGCTACTACAGAGGAACATGGCACCAAGAGAGGCTCAACCAGAGATGACGGCATCCGACAAGGCTACCCTGCCAAGCACCCTGCACACCAACGCCCAATCCTTCCGGCCTACTACTCCCTCATCCAAACCTAAGGCTCGCCCGAACCACCTGATGTCAACCAATTACCAACTACCACCTCCTCCAAAGTTGGGATAAGCAAACCAAGAACCTACTACAACCAACAGACCCAGAGAGCATGCAAAGTACCACTCAAAGAGATCAGCTACTACAGAGGGACAAGGAACCGAGAAGAGGCTCGAACCGGAGATGTCTGCATCCGACAGGGCTACCCTGCCAAGTACCCTGCACACCACGCTCATCCATCCAGACTACTACACCCTCAACCTAATCCCCTAGGCTCGCTAACGACTAACAGCGGGACAGAAAGATGAACCACACGAAGTGGTCACACGAACCGTAGGAGGGCCAAGCTGCATCTTTCGATCAGCGCCAAACCGCCAATCTAGTCAAAAAACAACCTGCAAAGATGTCCCTTTCAATCAGTGAACGACCACCAATCTAATCATGGACAGCCCCGGCAGCTACCTCGCTCAACCAGAATCCACACCAATCTAATCAGTGGCAGCCGCAAGGCAACCCCTTTCAATCAACACAAACTCTAATCTAATCAATGATAGCTACACCCTACCATACTACGCACAACTTCCGGGCTAAGAAGCAAAGGATCTAAGAATATAACGCGACTTGACAAAGAGCCCAAACACTCGAACTCAGTCCAATAGGTGACTGCCCGTCGAGGTTCTCAGAAAATCACATTAAACTAGCCCTAATGTCCAGCAACAATTTGGTAGGAATTGGTCCATCTAAAAGTCAAGATTAACCCGATCTCAATCCAAGCAGGTGACTGTCCATCGGGGATCTCAAAATGAACCAGTTGTGTGTCAAAATGAATATGCAATTTGTATTAATATTGCAGCCAGTAGACTGCCCAATTCACAGATGTCTTCAATACCTGCAAACTGGGAATGTCTTCAATGTCTGGCAGCAACCTGAGGTCATCGTCGCCGGTGGACTGAGACTGCCGGACTGAAACCAGCGGTGAAGGAGCTCCGACGCCGGAAAAGGACCACGGGTTTGAGACTCACCCACTGTTGCCGTGAAAAGGACCACGGGTCACCTTGGTTTGCACCGGCCCGATGGGATCTGAATCCTCCATTAACGGCAGCCTTGAGCTTTGAACGCCGGAGAAGAGAACCCAGCTTCGAATGCCGGCGGGTTGATTGATGGACCTGCTTTAGTAGTGGACCGATTCTCCTTGGATGAGATGATGATCGATAGACTAAACAACCTGTCGCGGTCGCCACCAGAGCTTTGGCCACACACTAGCAGGTTCAGTCCAGATCTGATGTGTATAGAAGTCGTCCCTTTGTTGTGGTTAGTCAAAGCCGGAATAGTTGTGGACGACCCCATTTTCGGTGAGGAAGGGTGTATCTCGCCAACGACCACAACCGAGCAGCTCCGGCTCAGCTCCGGTGTTGGTCTAACCGAGACTGGGTTTTTTGTTGATGGGTACCGAAACCCAGGTGTAGAAAGATGCAACAGCTGGAATGGAGTTCTGATTTCGGTGTTGATGTGTAGAGAAAACCCATTCGGTGCTGATGTGTAGCTTGATATGGTGGGTTTTGGTTGGGAAAACCCTTTCTCTCTCTAGAGTTTCTAGAGAGAAGGCAGAGCCCCCTCGAGGGGCCTGCTGTGTTGACTAAAAATGCTCGTTCCCGTATGGTTGTTTTGGCCCGGTATTGTACTATTTTGGTGTGTTTTGGAACCGTTTGGATGTTTTGATATTGTATTGTACCGTTTTGGTGTGTTTTGGAACTGTATGGATGTTTTGGTAAGGTATTATACCGTTTTGGTGTGTTTTGGAACCGTTTGGATGTCTTGGTTTGGTATTGTTCCGTTTTGGTGTGTTTTGGAACCGTATGGATGTTTTGGTAAGGTGTTGTACCGTTTTGGTGTGTTTGGAACCGTATGGATGTTTTGGAAAGGTAATTTACCGTTTTGGTGTGTTTTGGAACCATATGGATGTTTTGGTAAGGTATTGTACCGTTTTGTTGTGTTTTGGGATCGTATGAATGTTGTGGCACAGTATTGTACCGTTTTGGTGTGTATTGGTACCGTATGGATGTTTTGGAACGGTATTGTACCGTTTTGGTGTGTTTTGGAACCGTGTGGATGTTATGGTAAGGTATTGAACTGTTTTATTGTTGGTTTTTTTTGTGTAAAACAGCTTTAAATAGAAAAAAAGGCTAACCGGATATACAGCCTACCGTTTTGGTGTGTTTTGGATATACAGCCTACAAGGTGCATACCCCAGGAGGAAAAAGGAAACAACCGAGTAAGAAAATGACTATGCCAAGTGGCTACATGCCTAGAGAATAACATAATAGACGCTGTTTCCAGCCCATCTAGAAGAGGGGAAGAAAACAACGCCAAATGACAACAACAACATAGGATACGAAACATAAAACCAAATTACATTGCATGTGCATTCATCCTAAATCCACTATAGCATCAAATGAGCAGCAACAAGGCTTGGGATACTTTGCTCCATAGCAGCAAAGACAGCGGCAGAGCAGGCAAGCTTCAGAACTGATGCAGTTCTGATGCAGCTTCAGAACTGATGTAGTCCATCACAGAACAGCAGCAGCAACATAGCAGCAACATAGAGATAAGCATGTGCATGATAGTTCTGATGCATAACAGGCAAGCTTCATATAGTTCTGATGCATTATAGTTCTGTTGCTCACAACAGCAGCAACAACAGTTGCTGATCCACTAGCAGGACAGCAGGAAGCAGCAAAAGCAAAAATCAGAACTAGCTTCACAACTAGACTGCAAGTCATGTGGTGTATTGAGCAAATCAGCAACAGCAGTTTGCTGCCACAAATGCAGAAAACAGAACAGCAGCAGTCCAGCAGTCCAACATGGAGCTTCCAAACTTCTGAAGCTCCCAAAGAGTTGAAACAAAGTGCAGACACAGCCCACTATAGCATCTTGGCATGAATCCCCGAGATACACACCATACAACAGAACAACATTAGACACTAGCAACTATATACATGCAAAGGACTTCCCCCTCTGCGAAAGGAGATCCCAACGACAGCCCCAGTTGGTTAGGCCTAAACAAAATATAGCACTCCAAAGCAGTTTAATGTTCAGAACTTACAATCTTGAATGTTAACCAGGTTCAGGACTAAGCAGTAGCAGTACATTAGCATCAACTACATAACAGCTCAACTACATAACCTGCTCAAACTAGATGGCATACACCATAAGAGGTAGAAGCAGATCTTCATCTTCTGCTATTGGATTTACATTCCCAAACACAGTAGATTTACCCAATCTGCATCTTCCACAGCAGAAATTGCAGCCCAAAACCTTTGCATACACTTGTTGGTCCAAGATTACCCAATCTGGCCAAACACAGTCTGCAAAAGGTAGATCCGTAACAGAAATAACAGCCACACATATCATAGGTTGTTCCATAACAGAATTATAACAGCTATACTTAGGACAGAACAGTAGGGCAGTAGCTGAAAACAGAAAACAATCACTCAAAATATAGTGCTCACACCTCTACTCCCTCGGAACCTTACAACTCCCACTCTCTTAACAAAACCAAGAACAAGGTGACCCTCTTCTCCCTCCACTGAACCTCACCCGATTCCCCCTCTAGTTATTACCTCCTCTCACAAGGAATGAAGGGGATTTAGCACTCAACTCACAAGGAAGCACACAGTATGGAAGGAGACACACAAACCAAGTAACCCTCAAAGTACACACATACTTTGACCCCAAGTAACACTACAAGGAGTAAGGTAACTACCTGGTTACGTAGCAGTAATAGGAGACCACAGTGTGGGAGCTTGGGGCCAAATCTGATGGAGCACTTGGCAGCCACCCACAAGGATGCCAAAACAGTGCACAACCTGCCTGCTTGCTAACTGGATCCTCACATTTGTTATACCTGCACAGAATGTATCTAAAAGGATGTCCAGGAAAGTAGGCCATTAACCATGGCCACAAGTATCAAGTACCTCATTACCCAGTGATGCCCCAAACTCTAATAAACCTATTATTTTGTGAGCCTACGGGCAACTTAGGCATCGACAGTAATCTACCCTTAACCAAGTTAAAGGTTTTGTGAACGACAACTTCCCAGGTGCTAGTAGTAGCTTGAAACTTCCTCAAGTTTCTCTCAATCCAAAGATGATATACTGTGGCAGTGAATATCAGTTTAGTGACAACATTCCTTAGAGTTTTTCCCCTAAAAGAGGAGAAATGGGTAATCCATGCTGGCCAAGACTTGGGGGACCAACTTGTATCAATTTTTGCCAACATGGCATTCCAAACCCTTGTGGAGAATCCACAGTTAAAGAACAAATGGTCATGGCTTTCACTACCATGACAAAAACTGCACTGAGAAATTGATTTGATCCCAAATAGAACTAATCTATCCTCAGTGGAGAGTCTACCCTGGATGGCCAGCCATGTAATGAAGCTACATTTAGGCATATGGCCAGAAAACCAAACAGCCTTGTGCCAATTTACTTTGGGGAATGGAACTCTCAATTTCTCCCATAGAGAGGCTATGCTAAACTGCCCTGTTGTATTAAGAGTCCATTTTACTTGGTCTTTGGAACCTCTCAGAGGAGGGAGAAGTTGTCTAACCTCATTCAACTCCCACGTTTGCGTGATTGGGAAAGCCCAACCAGAATTATGAACTATGCGGGACACTTTGGCAGTCAAGGGAAGCCCAGAGTCATAAACCATTCTGGCACCAAACTTATCCAACAAATGGCCCAAAGGGTGCCACAGGTCATACCACAGGGATGTATTCTCCCCATTGCCAATAGAATGATGAATGAAGGGTTGAACTAAAGGTCTTAGGTTAAGTAACTTACGCCAAACCCAAGAGGGATTAGCAGGCATTTTAAGACTCCAAAAGTTTCTACCTTTTAATAAATATGACTTAACCCATTGGCACCACATGGATTGCTCTCCCCCGGAGATCAAGAACCATATATGCTTGGCAACAGCAGCCTTATTCCACACCTCCATAGACATAAAACCAGACCCCCCTCATCTTTAGGAGCACATAGGTGCTCCCAAGCTACCTTAGCCCCTGATCTTTTAAGGTCAGGGCCAGACCATAAAAAGGCCCTAAGAATAGATTCGACTTCCTTGATGACCTTTTTTGGTAAAATGAAGAGGGAGGACCAATACGTTTGCATTGAAAACAAGATGTTCTTGATAAGCTGGACTCTCCCCGCATAAGTAAGGTCCCTATTGGTCCAACTCCTAGTTTTGGCAGTGATACTATCGACCAGTCTCTGACAGTCCACTGCTTTAAGCTTAGTAGATAACAAAGGGACTCCCAGATATCTCACTGGAAGGGAACCCTCCTAAAATCCCAGCTCACGCAAAATAGTCTCCTTAAGAGCATCTCCAATAGCCTCAATTCAATCCTAGGCAAAGAGACTATCCAAAAGGTCCAAATGGTAGTTTAGCTAGTCCTTTCTAGTGTGAAGCTTCCAATAGCCTAAGCAATTGGCCCTTCAAAAAAACTGCAAAATAACGTGCACCTGCAAAAAAAAACGGAAACCTGCAAAAAAAAGGCATTTGAACTGGTATTGCAACAGCTCTTTTATTGTTCATATCGGGTAATAGCTTGAACTGGTAAACAAGTAATAGTTTCATTCATCTATAAATAAGTTCATATCACACATTTTCACAACCATTTGAACTTGAATTTTATTGTTCTAAACTTCATTCTTTCTCCTATTTCTCCTCAATTTCACACCAATCTCAGTTATAATTTTCTTGAAACATCATTCCATCTATCTTATTTATGTCTCGCAATCCTCTACTAAATTTTCTTCTTCACAATGACTCTGACGATCATAATTTGGAGTTACTTACCGTAGTCGCTATGGAAGAAGAAAGACTAAATAGTGAGAGTGGAGTAGTCCGACATCGGGGTTCTGTTCAAGGTCGCAATTATATTCATCGCGGAACTATCCTTGGCCATGAAAGGATTTTTCGTGACTATTTTGCAGAACCACCCGTTTATCCTCCCGAGTATTTTCGAAGGAGGTTTCGTATGAGCCGTTCTCTTTTTCTCCGTATTCAAGCTGCAATCGAAGCACATGATCCATACTTTGTCCAAGGAAGAAATGCTGCTAGAACGCTCGGTTTGTCTTCGCTTCAAAAGATGACGGCAGCAATTCGAATCCTTGCTTATGGGGTATCGGCTGATTTTTTAGATGAGATTGTGAGGATAGGAGAAAGCACCGCAATAGAGAGTCTAGAGAGATTTGTCAAAGCGGTGATTGAGATTTTTTCCGGTGAATACTTAAGGTCACCCACTAGCAATGACATTTGGTGAACGGCGTGGATTTCCTGGGATGTTAGGTAGCATTGATTGTATGCATTGGAAATGGAAGAATTGCCCAACGGCATGGAAAGGAATGTATAGTGGCCATATTCGCGAACCGACAGTTATTCTGGAAGCCATAGCGTCATATGATCGATGGATATGGCATGCATATTTTGGATTACCGGGATCTAATAATGACATCAATGTGCTAGAAAGATCAACCGTATTTAGTGAATTGGCCCAAGGACGTGCTCCTCCAGCCAATTACTCAATCAACGGTCATGACTATACAATGGGATATTATCTAGCAGATGGTATATATCCTCGATGGTCTACATTTGTGAAAACAATTCCGTGTCCGCAAGGAAACAAGAAAAAGTTTTTCGCAGCAGCACAAGAGTCAACAAGGAAGGATGTAGAGTGTGCATTTGGAGTGCTTCAAGCTCGTTTTGCGGTTATACATTAACCTGCACGTTTTTGGAGACTTAGCATGCTCAAAGTTATTATGAAGACGAGCGAGAAGATGATGTGCAAGACTATGAATATGAAAGGAATGATGGACCTCCCCCCGAACCAGTATCGCACGAGCATACTATGAAACTTATGGAGTTCATTCAACGCCAACATGCTATTCGAAGTAGAGAAACTCACGCCCAACTTCAATCAGACCTCGTCGAGCACTTATGGGAGTGACATAGCCAGTCGTAGGAATTTGTAGTAGTAAATTTCATTTATGCAATTATGTAATCTCATTTATGCAAGTATCTAATCCCATTTATGAATGTAATCCCATTTATGCAATCATGTAATTCTCATTTATGTAATTCGAAGACTTATGTATTTTTTTTTTCTAAACATCTGTTACGTTATAACCACAAAATGTCTTATTTTATCAATTGCAACAATGCCGGTCGTAAACCATTCAAGAAGCAATAAACAGGTATTACAAACTTAAAAAAAGAACATGCCATGTTAAGAAGTTCTACCTGGTTGCAAACAACACAGATTGATCTTTGCCCCCAGGTTGAATGGTTACAGTTTTTTTGTTTGCCAATCCTATAACAACAAACGCATTAAATAGGCACTTCATCATTCGAAACAAAAGAAAAGAGAACCTAAAGCAAGCTGGTGCAGAGTTCCAATTCCCAAACTTTACACCAAAACTGGTGCAGTTCCAGTTCCAGTTCCAATTCCAACAATGGCAGCAATAACAATTACACCAAAACTTGATCCATGACTGAATTCAGACCCAAACTTTGCAACAAGAAACATATATTGATAATAGAATTTAGCATATGAGTCAGCCATACACAAATATTCATCAGATGTAAATTTCGCCATCGAAAGGCTTACAAAGTTCGACACTTCGATTACTAACAAACTTAGGCAGCAAAAACCAGCAATCGTCAAGGCAACAAAAATCAGCAATCATCTACATTCTTGATGACAAAACTATAACAAAAACCAGCAATCATCGAGGCAAACTAGTTCAACCCCGCCAAAACATGTAGATATTCAAAAAAGTTCAACTGCTAACAATTCTAAATCCTTTTTTCGCGTTGTTGAAGGATCTCCCTTTGTCGGCTTTGATAGTACTCTTGTTGCACATGAGGCAAGACACTTGTATCCACCAACATTATTCTCTCTTCCTCTTTCATCTCTTCCACACGAAGAATTTTTTGCTTAATGGAGATTTTCTCTTCCCCTTGACGAAGTTTCTCTTTCTCAAGTTGGAGTCTCTCTTGCTCTTGAACATTTAGTTGTTGGATGATGTCCATTTTCTTGTCACTTGCTTTTTTTTGTTCTTCCTTGATATCAGTTAGTATTCCTGCAAGAGGAGAAGTGGAAATTTCTGCTTTCTTTCTTTTTTTCAATCGCTCCTTCTCACCTTTATTACCCGGAGGTCTCTCCAAGTCCACAAAGGTGGCATCACCTTCTCCAAGATCTACCAACTCTGGAGTAGAAAGAGAAGGTACTGTCCAAGTTTTGTTCTTCTTTGGTTTTCTCCTCTCAAAGTCCTCCAACCACTTTGGTTGATACCTCAACTGTTTCCAACAGTGTTCAAACTGAAATGAGCTATTTTTTGAGCTATTTTTTGAGGTATTTTTTGAGGTTTCGAGTGACTTGTAGTAAGTTTTTGCTTCAGAGACCTAAAAACATATTAAAAAAATTACATCAGATTAAAAACTATGAAGCAATGAGCAGCTGTAATGGTTAATGTTGAAGCTCAATACCTTGTCTTCCTCGGTCACACCACTTTGATGCCTCAATTCAATTTGAGCATAGCATCCACAGAACTTGTTAACAGAAAGTTGAATCGCTGACCACCTATTCATTAGAGAGTTCTCATTACGCTCAGAAACGAAAGACTTGTGCTCGTGGAAATAATCCCACACTCTTCTCCAATATGTTTTACGTTTCTGGTCATTTCCTTGCACAACATCCAAGCTTATATTCAGATATGACGATACAAGTAATTTGTCTTCTTCATCGGTGAAGTTGCCACCACGTTGCGGTTTCTTAGAAGTGGATCCCATTTGAGCTGAGGTTTGAGATGCTTGGGTTCTGCATTTTGATTTGCATAAGTAAATCCAACTTCATCTTGAGGCTCCATTGAGAGTTCATCTTCTAAAATCAAACTATCTTGTAAGAGATTTGTGAAATATGCATTTTTCTGCGCATCCATCCCTACAAGAACAAGAAGGTATCAACGAAGCTGACCATTCTTTCCTAGCCAATGGAAGTAATAGGACAAGGCAAATCATTCGTCCTTTTTGCAAAATTCCAGTGCTCGACTGATGGGAACTCTTACTTACAAAAAAGTAGCTTTTCGAGCTTCTAGATTATAAAACCTTTTGGGTTCCAAAGCGAAGTAATCCAAAATTCATGTTTTCTAAATCACAAAAATTTTGAACTTGAATTCTAGCAGTGACCATCTCATGCCATTGCATTTGATCAAATTAAGTGGTGAGACAAAGAGAATCGACTGTGCTTTTCTGAAACTAAATCCATCTCTAAGTGTATCCTAGCATCACACAGCAATCACCAAGGTGTGTTTTTTTTATCAAGAACTCCCAGTCTTTTAATAATCACAACCACAGTTCTGCCAATCCATAGTTCTATCCCTTGTAGCTGGTCTGCCATTGCAAACCTTGGCAGTTCTATCCCTTGTAGCTAGTCTGCCATTACAAACCAGCCTAAGTATCAAAGACCCCCTATTCATTAGCTAGCAAGTGGGTCGACGGTGACATGGTTAGCAGGTACCAAAACTATAGTCAAACAACTAGAGGCTAACATCAGAGGAAACCGAAACGTAAACAAAAGGATACAGAGATGAGAAAAGGTAATATACAGATGACTCGTAGCGTATTGATGTGTCACAAAAACAATTACTATAGCATCAATATAAATTGGACATCACTCAAAAATAAACCCTGAAGCTGATCAATTAAAAAGATCACATAAGCCGGCTGCTCAAATGCTGAACAAAAACATAGTGATCAATTAACTAGTGGATTGAAAATGGGTAAAAATAGATACAGAGTACTTCATTACAAAACAAAAACAAATAATAATGCCAGGTCTCATTCATTTCAAAACATGTTTCGTGTTTGAACTAATTCAACTCTGATGAAACCCAAAGCGCTTTCTCCGTGACAAAATTAAAGCAACACTAGCTAGCCCAGTGGACTAGTGTTTGCTTGGTTGCTTTGGCCGCATTCGTTGATAACTACACAAAATCAGAAAGCCCTTCAAAAAAATTTAAGAAAACACATTATTTCTCTAAATCAAATTGGGAATACTGCTGCACCTTCAAATCATTAGTAGTTCTTTGAATAAGGAAACTAAATGCTCAATGGGCCATTTTATCAAACAACTAATATACAAACCAAGCAACTTGAAGGATTGTTCTGTCGGACTTTATACCATTGAGATCTAATCTTCTCCAATTTCATATCCAAATTGATATGGCTGAAAACAATATATAATCTGAACCAGAATCACAAGTAGAACATGTAATTTTGAAAGAGGGAGAAACATACCTTGTCTTGATGTTAGAAGGATGAAAAATCTTAGCAAACCCACCAGCAATGCATCTGCTTGTTGAAATAGAGATGAGAAAATGAGGGAAACTGAGAGAAGTAGAGAACTGTTGGGCGGGAGAGTGGAGATGAGTCATCAGAGAAAGCGAGGGAAACTGAGAGCGGGAGAAGAAATTGCCACAGACGAGAGCTACAGTGCCACGCCAGGGCAAACGAGCTACTGTAGCGCACAACCAAATCCCCGAGCGTGGAGCTAGTCTGCTGGGAAGGGGTTTTTGGGCTTTGGCTAGTCATTTTGCTGAAAACTCTCCTTTGCTTAGCCTATTGGAGATGCTCTAACTCCCACACTAACACCAGAGAAGAATAAGCTACTCTTGCCTGTGCTAAAGGAGAGACCAGAAAGAGCCTCAAACTCAGTCAAAGCTTCTTTGATGAGTTTGATAGAAGAAAGCTCTCCCTTGCAGAATATCATTAGATCATCAGCAAAGCACAGCTTTACCAATTGATTAGTTTTACATCTCCAGTGAAAATGAAAGTCAGGAAGCTGGGCTTTCTCCTTAAGTAAAGTCGTAAGAACTTCCATCACCATAACAAAAAGATAAGGGGACAAAGGATCCCCCTGTCTCAGTCCCTTCCTCCCTTTAATGTACCCAGTCACTTCCCCATTGATACATAGGGAGTAATTTGCGGTGGTTACACATGCCTTAAGCCACTTAATCATTGTAGGGTGGAAGTTCATGGCGGACAGGACATCCCAAAGAAATTCCCACCTAACATGGTCATATGCTTTCATTATGTCAACTTTCATGGCACACCTAGGGGTAGGAGAGGACTTGTGATACCCTCTCATGAGTTCTTGGGTGAGGAATATGTTATCAGTAATTCTCCTTCCTTTCACAAATCCTGATTGGACCGGATCTATGAGCAAAGGAAGGGCAGATTGCAATCTCTTGGCTAATATCCGAGAGATGCATTTGTAAATGGTATTGCAGCAAGAAATGGGCCTAAAGTCACCCACCCTGGAAGGGTTAGGTACCTTTGGAACAAGTGCTACAATAGTGGAGTTAGCTTTGGTGAGCAATTGTCCAGACCTGAAGAAGTTCTGGACAGCTGAAGTGACCTCTCTCCCAATAGTGTTTTGGTATCGTATGATTGTTTTGGCATAGTATTGTACCGTTTGTGTGTGTTTTGGAACCTTATGGATATTTTTTGAAATGTATTGTACCATTTCGGTGTGTTTTGGAACCGTTTGGATGTTTTGGTCGGGTATTGTTCCGTTTTGGTGTGTTTTGGTACCGTATGTTTGTTTTGGCACGGTTTTGTACTATTCTGGTGTGTTTTGGAACTGTATGGATGTTTTGATAATGTATTGTACAGGTTTTGGTACCGTATGGATGTTTTGGTAAGGTATTGTACCGTTTTGATGTGTTTTGGTACCGTATGGATGTTTAGTCACAGTATTGTACAGTTTAGGTGTGTTTTGGAACCGTATGGATGTTTTGGAAAGGTATTGTACCGTTTTAGTGTGTTTTGGAATTGTTTGGATGTTTTGGTAAGGTAATGTACGGTTTTGGTGTGTTTTGGAACCGTATGGATGTTTTGGTAAGCTATTGTACCGTTTTGGTGTGTTTTGGTACCATTTGGATGTTTTTGTAAGGTATTGTACTGTTTAGTGTGTTTTGGAACCGTATGGATGTTTTCCTAAGCTATTGTACCGTTTCAGTGTTTTTTGGAACCGTATTGATGTTTTGGTAAGGTATTGTACCGTTTCGGTGTGTTTTGGAACCGTATGGATGTTTTGGTAAGGTATTGTACCGTTTTGGTGTGTTTTGGAACCGTTTGGATGTCTTTTTTTTTTGGGTAAAATAGCTTGAAATAAAAAAGAGGATAACCGGATGTACAGCCTACAAGGGGCATACCCCAGGAGGAAAGAAAGAGAAAATCAAAGGTAGAAAAGATTGTCCTAAGCCAAGCGGCTACAATGACTAAGTAATGAGATCCACATGTTTCAATGCCATCTTAGAGATGGGAGAAAAACACATGCCAAAAGATGAGGTTACAGAACTAAATGAAGTGTTCCTCTTACAACACTTCTGAGATAAACTATACTACTGCTTGTTCAGTTCAGAGCAGGACTCAAACTTCTAAACTGAACATGTCTATACTCTGCTGCCATGCCTATCCGAAGCAGGACACTGCAACATTACAACTGAACTGATTACCACATTACAAGCTTCAGAGTTTATGCTCAATCAACATGGTCAAGTGGCTTCGGCCTTGTGCATGACTTGGGTCATGGGACACAACATCACAGAACAGCCAGCAAGGCTAGCTGGGTAGTTGGGACTTGTTGTGCAACTTGGTGAGCCTTCATCTAATAAGGAATGAACTACCAGCAAGGCTAGATGCAGCTTCAGCACTGCTGCTGCAGCAGACCATCACACAAAACCAAACAAAATGACTACAAGTTGCACCAGCTACTTGGACTACACTTCTGAACTTGGACTATACTATACAATACTGAAAGCAAATACAAAACAATACAAAATAGAGGACGTCCCCCTCTGTGAAGGGAGATCCCATTGACAGCCCCCAATGGTTAGGCATAATCTAAGTAAATGTACCATAGATTGGCACCATATGAAAACAGGACCTGCTCCTAAAGCAGCTATAAATTAGAACTGCACCATGCCCAGCTAGGTGTTGGGCCTGCCCAGAGCTTCTGTCCAACATCGTGCAGAGGTTAGCAGAAGGCAGAAGAGCATCAGTCCAATTCCTTCTTTTGGATACACCTGACAACAGATTTCAGTTCTGATGGCAGATGCAATACAACAAATGGTTACAAGCTTATGTTCTCATGCTAAAACAGGACAGTTCTGAACTTCTGAACCTGCTACAACAGTCAGAATCTGGGCAGAAATTACAACAGTCAAACCATTTGCAGAGGAATTCCCCCTCTGCGAAGGGAGATCCCAACGACATCCCCAGTTGGTAGGCAAAACTAAAGCTAAATCTACCTGGAAATGAGCTGACTCTGTACCATCAGTCGTCAGACAAGAGTCAAAGGCAGCAGTCAGAAGATGGCATGATCAATTCAGTTTAGTATATGGCATGATCGACATTTTGGAAACTCAGAAATTGTTCATGCCATAACCATGCTGGTCAGTCTGTTCTTGACAGTACAAATCTTAACAGTTCACACAACAGCTAGGACAGATTTGCCCACTTGCTATTCCACTCAGATACAGCAGAATTTGAATCCATGTAGCACCAATAAAGATTAAGGTAACTACCTGAATAATAGAAGTAAATATAACCTGACTGCACTTGTCTTGGTTTGGTATTGTTCCGTTTTGGTGTGTTTTGGAACCGTATGGATGTTTTGGTAAGATATTGTACCGTTTTGGAGTGTTTTGGAATCGTTCGGATGTTTTGGTTAGGTATTGTTCCGTTTTGGTGTGTTTTGGAACCGTATGGATGTATTGTTAAGGTATTGTACCGTTTGTGTGCGTTTTGGAACCGTTTGAATGTTTTGGTATGGTATTGTACCATTTTGGTGTTTTTTAGAACCGTATGGATGTTTTGGTATGGTATTGTACCGTTTTAGTGTGTATTGGAATCGTATGGATGTTTTTTTTTTTTGGGTAATGCCCTAGGGCGGTTAGCTTGAAATATAAAAGAGATTAACCGAATGTACAGCCTACAAGGGGCATACCCCAGGTAAGACAAAGCAAAAATATAAAGAGCGCCAAGTGGCTACATGGGTTGCCCGTGTCCTT
The DNA here is from genome assembly GCA_018127125.1 of Rhododendron griersonianum. NCBI lineage: Eukaryota > Viridiplantae > Streptophyta > Magnoliopsida > Ericales > Ericaceae > Rhododendron > Rhododendron griersonianum. Next base: position 35,715,450 of record CM030788.1, on the reverse strand, counting down.
GCCCCCGCCGAACAAACTATCCCAAGGAATAGAAAGTTCAACGGGGAACCTGGACACGGGCGTGACAATAGCAGTAAATACCCGACACCAACTGTCGGTATAAGGTACAATTAGAGGCCCTCGAAGTCCTCGCAATACATACTACGAAAACATAGTAATGACCAAAGAGCAGCACAACCGAGCAAGCTAGCAAACAGGGCTGCTATTGAACAAGGCCAGTGGAGGATCTCATATGGTTGCCATTGAAAATATCCATGTTCGCACCTGCATCCCAAATGAGTGACTTCAATTCCAACAACGCAAAACAAGGCCAGTGGAGGACCTCTCTGCTCTCAGTGATTTCAATTCCAACAATGCCAGATATAAACAAACATGACAAGGATTAAAACTTAATCTAGGAACTGATAATGGGGTGGAAAGCCCTTAATCACAACGCGTTAAACCGTGGACCAAAACCTGATAGCAGCCTTGTTGCCTGAATCCACTGCCGTCAGCGGTTCGACGACCCGGCGCTGGAGTTCATGGTCGGCGAACAAAACTAATTATATGACAGCCATAGACGGAGATCTGGTCCCAATCCCAGATTGAGAGCACTGCTACAAGCTTGAAACAGGAAACCCATACGCAACGCTAGAACCGACACCGGGATTACCCCTCCCGCCGTGACACCAATGACACATAACGGAAGGGAACTAGGTTGTAGCAGATGAACAAGAACAAGCCTGACGGCAGCACCCAGTCTTTAACACGCATCCCCAGATCCATGGGCTGTATGATGAGATGGAATTGGACATCCTCGCCCAAAACGTGATGAACCAAACACATGGTGATTTTCCGAAACCCAATCGGAACCATACCACCGGACACCGGAGAACAAGGGTGAACGCGTCTTACCTCAGTCGCTGGACCGAGACCCACAACCAGACACGAATCGCCACCGCCCGTACCAGCTCCGATGATAGGTCGACAGGGTTCCTTCGCTACTGCTCTCAGTGGAGTAGCACCGGTATTGTGATAGATGGGGTTGAGAGCCCATATCTGGAGAACCCTCGGCTATGGAGGCTTCAATCTGTTGATAGAAGAGGCGAAAACCCACCATACCTCCGATGAACTGATTCTCCAAGGAAGATCAGTAGTTGACCCATTTCAGAAAAGTGGGTTTAACGGGAGATCCCCCCGCTTCGGTGAACCTCAATCGTGTATGCAGTGTGGATTAAAGAGGGGTTGTGATAGTTGGTCCGGACCAAAGAAGGCCGGATATGGATTTGGGCGGTGGAGGAGAGCTTCTCTAGAGAGAGAAGCTCCCTTGCCCCTCGTATGGATGTTTTGAAAAGGTATTGCACCGTTTTGTTGTGTTTTGGAACTATATGAATGTTTTGGAAAGGTATTGTACCGTTTTGTTGTGTTTTTGGCCCAGTATTGTACCGTTTAGGTGTGTTTTGGACCGTATGGATGTTTTGGAAATGTATTGTACCGTTTTGGTGTGTTTTGGAACCGTGTGGATGTTATAGTAAGGTATTGAACTGTTTTGTTGTGTTTTGGTATCGTATGATTGTTTTGGCATAGTATTGTACTGTTTAAGAATGTTTTCGAACCGTATGGTTTCGGTGTGTTTTGGAACCGTTTGGATGTTTTGGTCAGGTATTGTTCCGTTTTGGTGTGTTTTGGTACCGTATGTTTGTTTTGGCACGGTATTTTAGCGTTTTGGTGTGTTTTGGAACTGTACGGATGTTTTGATAATGTATTGTACCATTTTGGTACCGTATGGATGTTTTGGTAAGGTAATGTACCGTTTTGTTGTGTTTTGGTACCGTACGGATGTTTTGTCACAGTATTGTTCTGTTTAGGTGTGTTTTGGAACCGTATGGATGTTTTGGAAAGGAATTGTACCGTTTTGGTGTGTTTTCGAATTGTTTGGATGTTTTGGTAAGGTAATGTACGGTTTTGGTGTGTTTTGGAACCATATAGATGTTTTGGTAAGCTATTGTACCGTTTTAGTGTGTTTTGGAATTGTTTGGATGTTTTGGTAAGGAATTGTACCGTTTGGTGTGTTTTGGAACCGTATGAATGTTTTGGTAAGCTATTGTACCGTTTTGGTGTTTTTTGGAACCGTATGGATGTTTTGGTAAAGGTATTGCACCGTTTCGGTGTGTTTTGGAACCGTTTGGATGTTTTGGTATGGTATTGTTCCGTTTTGGTGTTTTTTTGGAACCGTATGGATGTTTTGGTAAGGTATTTTACCGTTTTGGTGTGTTTTGGAACCGTTTGGATGTCTTGGTTTGGTGTTGTACCGTTTTGGTGTGTTTTGGTACCGTGTGGATATTATGGTAAGGTATTGAACTGTTTTGTTGTGTTTTGGTATAGTATGATTGTTTTGGCATAGTATTGTACCGTTTTGGTGTTTTTTGGAACCGTTTGAATGTTTTGGTGAGGTATTGTACAGTTTGGTTGTGTTTGGGTACCGTATGGTTGTTTTGGCCCGGTATTGTACCGTTTTGGTGTGTTTTGGAACCGTTTCGATGTTTTGATATTGTATTGAACCGTTTTGGTGTGTTTTGGAACTGTATGGATGTTTTGGTATGGTATTATACCGTTTTGGTGTATTTTGGAACCGTTTGGATGTCTTGGTTTGGTATTGTTCCGTTTTGGTGTGTTTTGGAACCGTATGGATGTTTTGGTAAGGTGTTGTACCGTTTTGGTGTGTTTGGAACCATATGGATGTTTTGAAACGGTAATTTACCGTTTTGGTGTGTTTGGGAACCATATGGATGTTTTGGTAAGGTATTGTACCATTTTGTTGTGTTTTGGGACCGTATGAATGTTGTGGCACAGTATTGTACCGTTTTGGTGTGTATTGGTCCCGTATGGATGTTTAGGAACGGTATTGTACCGTTTTGGTGTGTTTTGGAACCGTTTGAATGTTTTTTTTTTGGGTAATGCCCTAGGGCGTTTAGCTTGAAAATAAAAGGGGTTAACCGAATATACAGCCTACAAGGGGCATACCCCAGGTAAGACAAAACAAAAGGAAATGAAAATTATAAAGGCGCCAAGTGGCTACATGGGTTGCCCGTGTCCTTGCCCCCACCGAACAAACTATCCCAAGGAATAGAAAGTTCAACGGGGAATCTGGACACGGCGTACAATCAGAGGCCCTCGAAGTCCTCGCAATACATACATTGGTTGTGTGCAGTAGCAGAAAACTATCAAGACCATGGTCTGACATACTACATCAGAATAAACAACAGCTACTACACTTAGCATTCAATACAGTAGCAGAAAATAGAGCAATAAGCTATAAACTGCATGACTACCCGAGCAAAAAAATGCCCAAGCTGCTGGGCTGGCCTAGCGGGGCTGCTAGGCTGTAGGACCGGCTCCTTGGCCTGGCTGATGAGGCTCGTAGGGCCAAAAATCCCTGCTGACTGCCGTGGTGGTTGCTGTTTGCCCGGGCTGGCTGTTTTGCCCGGGCTGAAAAAAGCCACGGCTGTGATGGAGGCCACGGCGGCTGGAGGCCACGGCGGTGATGGAGGCCACGGTGGCTGGAGGCCACGGCGGTTGTTCGTGGTGGGAAGAGGAACCCACAGTGGAGTGACCACTGCCGGCATGGCCTGGCCCAAACTGGCCCACGGCTGTTGACTGATGGCGTGGTTCACGGCTGTCGAGGCCCACAAGGACCGGCAGCTGGTGGCTGTGGTTCAGACCGCTAGCTAACAGCAACCGGACTGAACAGCAACCCAAGGTAGCCGTCGCCGGACTGAACAGCAACCCAAGGTCGCCGTCGCCGTCGCCGTTGCTGTAGATGGATCTGAGCGTGAACGAAGAAGCAGATCTGCTCTGGGTCTTCTATGTGGTAGTTGAGCTCCTCGGTTGAGCTCGACGGCGATGTGGAACTCGCCGGTTCACGGACTGAACAGCAACCGAAGGTCGCCGGAACAGATCCCAAATGGTACCCGCCGGTTCACGGCGGGGATATGGTTGGAGGCGAAGCCCACGGCTGTGGAGCTCCGGCCCATAGTGAAGTTTGACCGATCCAGACGAAGGCCAGGCAGGTGGTGAGACCGCACCAGATCTGTCCGGAGCGGAGGGTGGTGGAGGATAGCGGTGGTCGCCGGTTGTTGAGGGCGGTGGAGGAGAGCCTCTCTAAGAAGAGAGTATCCCTTGCCCGGGAGATGGCTGCTGCCCGGTGGCTGGGCCTTGTTTGGCGGTGGCTGCTGCCACTGCCGTGGAAGTGCCGGCTGATTTGGGTCAGAGGGAGCTTTCTCTCTCTAGGCTAGAGAGCCCGTTTGAATGTTTTGGTTAGGTATTGTTCCGTTTTGGTGTGTTTTGGAACCGTATGGATGTTTTGGTAAGGTATTGTACCGTTTTGGTGTGTTTTGGAACCGTGTGGATGTTATGGTAAGGTATTGAACTGTTTTATTGTGTTTTGGTATCTTATGATTGTTTTGGCATAGTATTGTACCGTTTGTGTGTGTTTTGGAACCGTATGGATATTTTTGAAATGTATTGTGCCATTTCGGTGTGTTTTTTTTTTTTGGGTAATTTAGCTTGAAATTAAAAAAAAAGGTTAATCGAATGTACAGCCTACAAGGGGCATACCCCAGGAGGAAAGAAAGGAAAAAAAATAAGAATGATAAAAGTATGGTAACCATGCACAACCCGCATGGAAAGTAACATAAAGTGACATAACCATGAAATGTACTGAAATGAAATTGAACTATTCCTGGCACAACCCGCCAGGCTAGGAAATAAAGTAAATGAAGTAGATAGTCATGGTCAACGTGGGCCACATGATAACCAGCGCTGAGGAGAGATCCTCCTCCTCCTAGGCCGGGCTAAGAAAAACAAGACCCGAGACTTCCATCACCCCAAAGCAAGCATAATACCCGCTCAAAAGAAGTCAACTACTACAGAGGAACTCGGACTGAGAGAGGCTCGACCAGGGGATGACGGCATCTGACAAGGCTACCCTGCTAAGTACCCTGCACACCACGCCCATTCCACCTAGTCTACTACAACCTCGCCCAAATCCCCTAGGCTCGCTAACGACTCAAAGCGGAACAGAAAGAGAGGCCACCAAAAGTAGCCACTCGAACCTCAAGTGGACCAAGCTGCTCTTTTCGATCAGTGCAAACCACCAATCTAATCAGAAGCAGACTGCAAAGCAACCCTTTTCGAACAGTGAGGATCCACCAAACTAATCAATGACAGCTCTGGCAACTACCTTGCTCAATCAAACTCCATCCATAATCTAATCATCGGCTCCTACAGCTGCTGCTACTGCGGGCTACCCCTAGAGTCTAATCTAATCAAAAATAGCCACGACCACAAGAATACTACACTCGACCTCAGAGCAAAAGAACTCTGGTTCTAAGGATATAAGAGGCTCGACAACGAGCCCGACCCCCGATTTCAGTCCAACAGATGACCGCCTATCGGGGATCGCCGTACAAACAGTAAACTGGCCCGTTCATCCAGCAACAGATTGACAATAAACAAATAAATGCAGAGCGCAAATTGAATAACGATAGGCTGTCCGGGGTACCGGGATGACTGCTTGGTGCTAGGTGCTTGCTGTGCCCGACGGCTTGCCTGCAACCAAAGCAACCATATGTGATTGGCCTGACTGGTCTCTTGGCGGATGTTGGTGGCCCGGTTGAGCCCGGGCTGTTGACTGGCCAACGGCCTTAGAGCGGCCCAGATCTGGCCAGACCAGAGACCAGAGGCCGGGCACCTGCTGCTGCTGTTAACGGCGGCAGCCACCGGAAGAGGAGGGGTGGCCACCGGACTGGGTTTGGACTTGGACGGCAGCCCAGCCGTTGAACCGTCCACCGCGTGGACTGAGACCGCCGGAGAACCCAGGGGGGTTTGAGGCTGAATCTAACCAACGACCGGCGGCCACGGTTGAGGATGACCGTCCTCCGTGGCCAGAAGCCAACCAGTCCTCAGCTCCTGGCGGTGGAGGATGTCGAGGATGGACCAACACCAGATGTGGGTGGCCGGCCAGAGGCCGGAGTTGATGTCGATCCATAATCATAAGATTCCGGCGGCTGTGCCTGCTAGACTAGAGGCCGGATCGAAGATGGCCGGCTGTGGGTTGGCTGGGAGCGGTGGCCGGACCAGCGGCGACTAGATCTGGTGTATAAGCGGTGGCCGGACCAAAGTTGGAAACTCCAAGCTCATGCCCAGCCGTGGGATTGACTCCGACGGCTGTTGAGTGGGCCAGAACTGGCCGTACGTTTGTTTTGGCACGGTTTTGTACTATTCTGGTGTGTTTTGGAACTGTATGGATGTTTTGATAATGTATTGTACAGGTTTTGGTACCGTATGGATGTTTTGGTAAGGTATTGTACCGTTTTGTTGTGTTTTGGTACCGTATGGATGTTTAGTCACTATATTGTACAGTTTATGTGTGTTTTGGAACCGTATGGATGTTTTGGAAAGGTAATGTACCGTTTTAGTGTGTTTTTGAATTGTTTGGATGTTTTGGTAACGTAATGTACGGTTTTGGTGTGTTTTGGAACCGTATGGATGTTTTGGTAAAGCTATTGTACCGTTTTGGTGTGTTTTGGTATCATTTGAATGTTTTTGTAAGGTATTGTACCGTTTCGTGTGTTTTGGAACCGTATGGATGTTTTGGTAAGCTATTGTACCGTTTCGGTGTTTTTTGGAACCGTATGGATGTTTTGGTAAGGTATTGCACCGTTTCGGTGTGTTTTGGAACCGTATGGATGTTTTGGTAAGGTATTGTACCGTTTTGGTGTGTTTTGGAACCGTTTGGATGTCTTGGTTTGGTATTTTTCCGTTTTGGTGTGTTTTGGAACCGTATGGATGTTTTGGTAAGATATTGTACCGTTTTGGAGTGTTTTGGAATCGTTCGGATGTTTTGGTTAGGTATTGTTCCGTTTTGGTGTGTTTTGGAACCGTATGGATGTATTGTTAAGGTATTGTACCGTTTGTGTGTGTTTTGGAACCGTTTGAATGTTTTGGTATGGTATTGTACCATTTTGGTATTTTTTGGAACCGTATGGATGTTTTGGAAAGGCATCGTACCGTTTTCGGTGTGTTTTCGAATTGTTTGGATGTTTTGGTAAGGTAATGTACAGTTTGGTGTGTTTTGGGACCGTATGGATGTTTTGGTAAGCTATTGTACCGTTTCGGTATTTTTTGGAACCGTATGGATGTTTTGGTAAGGTATTGCACCGTTTCGGTGTGTTTTGGAACCGTATGGATGTTTTGGTAAGGTATTGTACTGTTTTGGTCTGTTTTCGAATTGTTTGGATGTTTTGGTAAGGTAATGTACGGTTTTGGTGTGTTTTGGAACCGTATAGATGTTTTGGTAAGGTATTGTACCGTTTGGTGTGTTTTGGTACCGTACGTTTGTTTTGGCACGGTTTTGTACTGTTTTGGTGTGTTTTGGAACTGTATGGATGTTTTGATAATGTATTGTACAGGTTTTGGTACCGTATGGATGTTTTGGTAAGGTATTGTACCGTTTTGTTGTGTTTTATTACCGTATGGATGTGTAGTCACAGTATTGTACAGTTTAGGTGTGTTTTGGAACCGTATGGATGTTTTGGAAAGGTATTGTACCGTTTTAGTGTGTTTTTGAATTGTTTGGATGTTTTTTTTTTTGGGTAAATTAGCTTGAAATTAAAAAAATGGTTTAACCGAATGTACAGCCTACAAGGGGCATACCCCAGGAGGAAAAGAAAAGGAAAAAAAAATAAGAATGGCAAAAGTGCGGTAAACCATGACAACGCGCATGGAGAGTTAGATAAATTAAATACATGAAGATGCCATGTGTACGGTAAGTAAAGTAAATAGAGCTAAATGAAATAGAGCTACCACCTGGCACAACCCGCCAGGCTAGGAAATAAGGTAAGTAAAGTAAATAGTCGAGGTCAGAGATGACCACATGATAACCAACACTAAGGAGAAGCTACCGAGTAAGACGGCTACAAAGCAAGCTGATCGGCTACTACAGAGGAACAAGGCATCAAGAGGCTCGAACCAGAGATGACGGCATCCGACAAGGCTACTGCTGCTGCTCAGTACCCTGCTCACCACGCCCAATCCTTCCGGCCTACTACTCCCTCATCCAAGCCTAAGGCTCGCCAAAACCTCCTGCTGAACCCAACTACCTAATAACCTCATCCTCCTCCAAAGCTGGGCTAAGATAACCAAGAACCTGATACTTCTAACTAGCCCAAAGCAAGCATATTACCCACTCATCAGAGGTCAACTACTACAGAGGGACAGGAACCGAGAAGAGACTCACACTGGAGATGACGACATCCGACAAGGCTACTACTGCTGCTCAATACCCTGCACACCACGCCCATTCCATCCAGACTACTACTCCCTCAACCCAATCCCCTAGGCTCGCTAACAACTAAAAGAGGAACAGAAGAGAATCCACAAAAGTGGCCCCCCTAACCGCCGGTGGACCAAACTGCTCCTTTCGATCAGTGAAAACCACTGCTCTAATAAAAAACAGTCTGCGAAGCTACCTCTTTCGATCAGTGAACGACCACCATTCTAATCAATGACAGCCCAGGCAGCTACCTCGCTCAATCAGAACCCATCCATCGATCTAATCAGCGGCAGCGGCAGCTGCTGCTACTGCGATGCTACCCCTTTCAATCAGAACATACCCTAATCTAATTAACGATAGCCACGACCACACTAAACTACGCACAACCTCCAGGCTAAAAAAGTACAGGATCTAGGGATATAAAGGCTCGACCAAGAGCCCGACCCCCGATTTCAGTCCAACAGATGACCGCCTATCGGGGTTCGCAGATACTAACAGGAAACTGGCCCATATGTCCAGCAACAAGTATTGAAATGAATTAAAATTGTGTTTTCCAGTCTACCCAGTTTTACCGGTCTAGGCTGGACTGCTATGGTTGAGGCTGGCCTGACTGGGCTGCCTAGCTGCAATGCCTGGCCTTCTTGGCTGACTGGCCTGGCTAGCAGGGGCAGAGCTGGCCTGCTTGGCCTGGCTGGTGGGAGCTAGCAAGCCTTGGCTGCCCTTGGTGGCCTGTGCTTGGCTGACTTGGCCGGCCTGCCAGGCTGCTGGTTGGCCCGCCTGCCCAGGCTTCACTGTACACGGTTGCAAATCAGTGAAGACAGCCGTGGTTACGCCCCACCGCCGTGCCACCGGTGAATCTCATCACTTACCCGTAATTGCCTTTTACCAAGTCACCGTCCGTTCCATCCCATCCGGCTGGGTGTGGACAGATGCGGTGGGAAGTGGTGGCCGAGGAAAGACCTCCCATCGCCGTACCTCCAGTGAAACAAATCTGGTCGGCAGCAATAGTAGAACTGAACCCACCGGCGCTTGCTGTCTCCAGTAGAAGTCGTGGCTGACCTTGCCGTTGAGAGGTCCGACAACGATTGAGACGCCCTTATAGTTGATCGGACTTCTCTACCGCCGATCGGAGTTGAACACTCTAAAATAGTTGAGACCCATCGAGGTTGAACGGCGGTCAGAACGCCATAGAAGGTCGTCCGACGCCGGAGGTCGCCTCACTCCAGTGATTGTTCCAGATGTAGCTGGCCATTGAATCGGTTGTTGAAATACACCGACCCTCCTCCTTTTTGACAACCCAGATGGGAAGTTTGATAACGGGTAACGAAACCCCTTGGAATATCATAGATCAGCGCCACTCTCGTGGATCTCTCAATGAATTTGTGGAACCCAAAAAAGTTTTGGGAATTTTACAAAAATCGGAAGAAAAAGGAAACCAGGGGAGGGTTTGGTAGATGTTTGGCTCTACGACCCCTTCACCAGTTTCAGATTGAACCGAATGTGAGCAAGTTTACCTCAAAATCGGATTGGTGTGGTAGATGTACAGAGTGCATGTGGGTATGGGGAGTGCATTCTCTCTCTAAAGTAGAGAGAGAAGCTCTCAACCCAGCTAAGGCCCATTTGTTTGTTTGGATGTTTTGGTAACGTAATGTACGGTTTTGGTGTGTTTTGGAACCGTATGGATGTTTTGGTAAAGCTATTGTACCGTTTTGGTGTGTTTTGGTATCATTTGAATGTTTTTGTAAGGTATTGTACCGTTTCGTGTGTTTTGGAACCGTATGGATGTTTTGGTAAGCTATTGTACCGTTTCGGTGTGTTTTGGAACCGTATGGATGTTTTGGTAAGCTATTGTACCGTTTCGGTGTTTTTTGGAACCGTATGGATGTTTTGGTAAGGTATTGCACCGTTTTGGTGTGTTTTGGAACCGTATGGATGTTTTGGTAAGGTATTGTACTGTTTTGGTAAGGTATTGCACCGTTTCGGTGTGTTTTGGAACCGTATGAATGTTTTGGTAAGGTATTGTACTGTTTTGGTCTGTTTTCGAATTGTTTGGATGTTTTGGTAAGGTAATGTACGGTTTTGGTGTGTTTTGGAACCGTATAGATGTTTTGGTAAGGTATTGTACCGTTTGGTGTGTTTTGGAACCGTATGAATATTTTTTTTTTATTTTTTTTGGGTATATCAGCTTGAAATAAAAAGGGTGGGCTAACCGAATATACAGCCTACAAGGGGCATACACCAGGAGGAAAACAAAAGAAAAGGAAAACAAAAAAGGAAAGCCTACGCCAAACGGCTACAAAGGACTAGAGGTAAATAGAGCATCTGTTTCCTATCCATCTAACAGAGGGATACAAAACAAATGGCAAAATGATTACAACCAATACGTGATTGGTAACTAGCAAGGAAACTGAGATATAACCACTATACATGATACTAAACTTGAATTTAAACTTGAATCCTACAAGCACTGATATGTCTGATGCAGGATACACCAATTCAGAACTGATGCAGCTAGCAGCTTCTGACTAGGGACACAACCATCAGCTAGCAGGGAGGAACTAGAACCACCATGGAGAAAGGAACTAGAACCACCATTGTGTCATAGTAGCAAGCAGGTGCAGAACAGCAGCTACAATCAGCAGCTGTGTTGCATCTATAACTTCTGAATTAACTTCTGAATTAAATCAGCAGCTCCTAACAGCCCCTAGCAAAACAGCACTGCTAGCTCTCACATAAATTAGCACAGAAATCAGTCCATAACTGCTAGCTCTCACACACAAAATGCAGAGGACGTCCCCCTCTGCTAAGGGAGATCCCAACGACATCCCCAGTTGGTTAGGCAAATACAAAAGTAACAAAAGGTAGCAAAAGGTAGCCTGCTCCACTAGATTGTAGCCAGGGTTACAAGCATCCCGAAAACAGGAAATAACAGCAGCTACCAGGATGACTACAAACAGAAAATAGGAAATAACAACAGCATGCACCCTAGCTGTGATGACCAAACTGGACAGGTTCAATGGGGGTCTTCAATGACTGAGCCATTTATGGCTGGCACAACAACTTCTGAAATGTTGCAGCAGCTACAAACAGCAGCTACAACTTCTGAATTCAATCAGCAGAGGACGATCAGATCCGAAACTGGGCACACCACTAAAAAAACTTCATGGTAGCTCCATGACAATCAAGAATATAGGTACAAACAAGAACTGGATGCTCCATGACAATTAGCATCATGCACCCTTGTGCATCCCAATGACATTGAACAGCTGCAAATATGTTAGTGCAGCCAAACAACTGAACCATAACAACTGAACCATAATTGAAACATAATAGCAGTAGCAGTAGCAGTAGCAGATTAGGCATCCTAAACAACTGAACCATAACAGATTACAGTAGCAGCAGTAGGCAGGTAACACATTGCAGAGGAATTCCCCCTCTGCGAAGGGAGATCCCAACGACATCCCCAGTTGGTTAGGCAGAAATACCAGCAAAAGGACCAAACTGAACAGTCCTATCAGTCAGCAACTACTGACAGAAAATGGACTAAAAACAAGCTGGAAATGTTCAAAAGTTGGACACCAACACTTAAACATTGAACTATAACTTGGCATAGTGCAACCATATAGTGCAACCACTTTCTATCAGCTTAACAATGCAAAGTACCCAACAACAGCCATAAGTAAAGCAGTGCACCACAGAACAGTATAGCAGCAGCAGACAGAGCTGCCACAGGGCAGCAGCAGACAGAGCTGCCACAGCCATGACAAAACTAAGGACAAGGTTGAATCCAGGTTTCAGTAAATATAGTACTCAGACCCACTCTCTAATACTATGCCAAGAATTACCTCCTCTCCCTTACACACCTTCAGTATCCAGTAGAAACAAAGGTATAAGATAACTACCTGTGTAAGTAGGGGTAATAGCAGGCTCACTTTGCTGAATTCCCTTGAACCAGCAGCCAACCCCTCCCATGTAGCTCCTGACTTGGCACACTGCTGAGAGAGGGTTGATGCCAGCTTTCCTGAGTACCCTTGAGCATTAGGTGCTGACCCTTTGAAATGCAGTTCAAGCTTGGTGGAGCCTGACCCCGTACATGTATTTTCATCTAGAAACAGTCAACCGATCTATTAGAAACAGCAACTAGCAAAATTATTTAGCTCACAATATTGTTCCACTCATTTATAATCAACTCTGCTTGTGAATGAGGGAAATTAGAAAGTGATAAAAGCCTTGCTCTCACCATGTTGCAAATTTTTTGAACAATTACCTCCCAAACACATGATTGATTTTGGAATTTCCTCATATTCCTTTCAATCCAAATATGATAGACAGTTATTGTAAATCCCAATCTAGTAATTACACTTTTGAGAGTTTTGCCTTTAAAGCTTGATAACAAAGATACCCAATCTGCCCAAGGTCTAGCAGGCCATGTAACATGGAGTTTGGCCTGAATGGTATCCCACACCTAAATACTGAAAGGGCAATTAAAAAAGAGATGGTCGTGGCTTTCACTCCCTTGGCACAAGCCACAAAGTGGAGAAATGTTCAGACCAAATGACACGAGTCTATCAGTAGTGGCTAGCCTATTCTGAATGGCAAGCCATGTAACAAAGCTGCATTTTGGCACGTGCGCGGAGAACCACACTACCTTATGCCACAAGACCTTAGGAAAGGGAGTTCTCAATTTGTCCCATAGTGAGGAAATTGTGAACTGCCCATTGGAAGTAAGGGTCCACCTTGTTTGATCTGCCCCATTCAACCTGGACTGAACCAGAGGTGGCATAGCGTTTCTCACCTCATTTAGTTCAAATGTTTGGGTGATGGGGAACACCCAGTTTGAACCATCTATAATGTGAGATACAAGGGCATCACGTGAGATGCCAGAGTCATACACAATCCTTGGTCCAAATCTATCCATTAAAGGACCAAGAGGATGCCAATTATCATTCCATAAGGATGTTGAATTCCCATTACCTAGTATACAGAGGACATGTGGTTTACCCAAGGGCCTGAGATTCAAAAGCTTCCTCCACCCCCATGTACAGTCACCAGGTATTTTAAGTTGCCAGAAACTCCTACCTTTTATTAAGTAAGATTTGACCCATTGACACCACATGGATTGTTCACCCCCAGAAATTAGAAACCATATATGTTTTGCAATGGCAGCCTTGTTCCAAATTTGCAAGGATTTGAAACCTAGACCCCCTTCCTCTTTAGGGGAGCAAAGATGCTCCCAAGAAACTTTAGCACCCGTTTTCTTTAAATCAGGGCCAGACCAAAGAAAAGCCCTAAGTATTGACTCAATTTCTTTGATTACCTTTTTGGGAAGGATAAACAAGGAAGACCAATAAGTTTGAATGGAGAAGAGCACATTCTTAATAAGCTGAACCCTACCAGCATAGGTGAGGTCTCTATTGGTCCAAGTCTTAGTCCTAGCAATCATGCTCTCCACTAATCTTTTACAATCCGATGCCTTGAGCTTAGTGGAGAGGAGGGGAACACCCAAATATCTTACAGGAAGGGTACCCTCCTGGAAACCCAGAACGTCCAAAATATCCGTATGAATATTTTGGTAAGCTATTGTACCGTTTTGGTGTTTTTTGGAACCGTATGGATGTTTTGGTAAGGTATTGCACCGTTTCGGTGTGTTTTGGAACCGTTTGGATGTTTTGGTATGGTATTGTTCCGTTTTGGTGTTTTTTCGAACCGTATGGATGTTTTGGTAAGGTATTGTACCGTTTTGGTGTGTTTTGGAACCGTTTGGATGTCTTGGTTTGGTATTGTACCGTTTTGTTGTGTTTTTTTTTTTGGGTAAAACAGCTTTAAATAGAAAAAAGAAACCGGATATACAGCCTACAAGGGGCATACCCCAGGAGGAAAAGGAAACAACCAAAAAGAAAATGACTATGCCAAATGGCTACATGCCTAGGGAATAACCTAATAGACGCTGTTTCCAGCCCATCTAGAAGAGGGGAAGAAAACAACGCAATGACAACAAAACATGACATAACATACAACCCAATTACATTGCTTGGGATAGTTTGCTCCAAAACATAACATGACAACAATATAGCAGTTCAGTTCCAAAACAGAAGTAATACATTTCAGATCTTTGCTCCAATAGCAGCAACAACATAGCAGCAACAGGTTATGTCAGCAACAGGTTCTGCTGCTTCAGATGCTATCCAACAGACCAGCAGGGAAACTTCTGAAGCTTGCTTGCTCCCATATTGGGGAGGCAATCCAACAGACCATCACAGAAACAGCAGCAGCCCATCACAGAAACAAAAGCAGCAGGCAACAGGACAACATTAGACACTATCAACTATATACATGCAGAGGACTTCCCCCTCTGCGAAAGGAGATCCCAACGACAGCCCCAGTTGGTTAGGCCTAAACAAAACAAAGCTCTCCAAAGCATTTCCAGTAGTTAGATGGACTTGCAAAGCATGTTAACCTGCTCAACTAGATGGCATAAACAGACCAGGTAGGAGCAGATCCTAACTACTGAAAATGCTTACCAAACACAGTAGGTTTACCTTTACCTACACTTGTTCCATAACAGAAATACAGGTTCAGAACTCAGAAATACAGAAATAACAGAAATACAGCCACACATAACAGGTTCAGAACTCAGAAGCAGTGCATAACTAGGAACAGGGCATAACAGGTTCAGAACTCAGAAGCAGCATCAAGTTCAGAACTCAGAACTTGTTACCGTATGGATGTTTTGGTAAGATATTGTTCCGTTTTGGTGTGTTTTGGAACCGTATGGATGTTTTGGTAAGATATTGTTCCGTTTTGGTGTGTTTTGGAACCGTATGGATGTTTTGGTAAGATATTGTACAGTTTTGTGTGTTTTGGAACCGTGTGGATATTATGGTAAGGTATTGAACTGTTTTGTTGTGTTTTGGTATACTATGATTGTTTTGGCATAGTATTGTACCGTTTTGATGTGTTTTGGAACCGTTTGAATGTTTTGGTAAGGTATTTGTACAGTTTGGTTGTGTTGGGTACCGTATGGTTGTTTTGGCCCGGCATTGTACCGTTTTGGTGTGTTTTGGAACCGTTTGGATGTTTTGATATTGTATTGTGCCGTTTTGGTGTGTTTTGGAACTGTATGGATGTTTTGGTAAGGTATTATACCGTTTTGGTGTGTTTTGGAACCGTTTGGATGTCTTGGTTTGGTATTGTTCCGTTTTGGTGTGTTTTGGAACCGTATGGATGTTTTGGTAAGGTGTTGTACCGTTTTGGTGTGTTTGGAACCGTATGGATGTTTTGGAAAGGTAATTTACCGTTTTGGTGTGTTTTGGAACCATATGGATGTTTTGGTAAGGTATTGTACCATTTTGTTGTGTTTTGGGACCATATGAATGTTGTGGCACAGTATTGTACCGTTTTGGTGTGTATTGGTACCGTATGGATGTTTTAGAACGGTATTGTACCGTTTTGGTGTGTTTTTTTTTTTGGGTAATTTAGCTTGAAATTAAAAAAGGTTAAGCGAATGTACAGCCTACAAGGGGCATACCCCAGGAGGAAAAGAAAAGGAAAACAAATAAGAGTGAAAAAAGTGCGGTAAACCATTCACAACCCGCATGGAGAGTGAGATAGAGTAAATACATAACAAAATGCTATGCGTACTGTAATACATGAAATGTGAAATTGAACTACTACCTGGCACAACCCGCCAGGCTAAGAAATAAAGTAAATACGGTAGATAGTCATGGTCGACGGTGACCACATGATAACCAGCGCTGAGGAGAGATCCTCCTCCTCCAAGGCTGGGATAAAAACCAAGAACCGAGAAGCCCATCACCCCGAAGCTCGCATAATACCCACTTAACAGAAGTCAACTACTACAGAGGGACTCGGACCGAGAGAGGCTCGAACTGGAGATGTCGGCATCCGACAAGGCTACCCTGCTAAGCACCCTGCACACGACGCCCATTCCATCCAGACTACTACATCCTCGCCCAAATCCCCTAGGCTCGCTAACAACAATAAGCGGAACAGGAAGAGGACCACCAAAAGTAACCCCCAAACCTCAAGTGGACCAAACTGTACTTTTCGATCAGTGCAAACCACTAATCTAATCTGAAACAAACTACGAAGCTACCCCTTTCAATCAGTGAGAATCCACCAATCTAGTCAATGACAACTCCGGCAACTACCTTGCTCAACCAGACTCTCCATAATCTAATCATCGACACCCACAGCTGCTGCTACTGCGAGACTGCCCCTTAACTAGGTGAATCCAATCTAATCAATAATAGCCACAGCCACAAGAATACTACGCATCTCCTCAGAGCTAAAAGCGCTGGCGCAATGGATATAGAGGGCTCGACGAAGAGCCCGGCCCCCGATTTCAGTCCAACAGATGACCGCCTATCGGGGGATGCCAAAACTAATAGTAAACTGGCCCATAAGTCCAGCAACAAGATAAATGCACAAACCATACATAGCATGACTGAAAATTAAAATGCCCCACTGCCCGGGCCACCCAGCCGGCTTACCTGCCCAGGCTGGCCAGCCATCGGGCAGCTGCTGCCAGCTGCCTGCTGCTGCTGCTGCCTGCTGCTTGGCCCGGGCTGGCTGTTTGCCCGGGCCCGCTGCGGATGGCCTTTCCAGCGGTTGGACGAGGAAGACTCGAATCACCCGGGCTGAAGCTGCTGCCTAGCCTCTGCCCGAGCAAAACAATCACTGGCAGCCAAGCTGCCCCCCACCAGAGCCACTCACGGAAGGCCTGCCCGGGCTGGCTCGCTCGGCTGTTGACGCCCCGACGGGCCTGCTGCTTCTGGCCGCAGGCTGGCCTTGTTGACTGGCCTGGCCTAGTTGACTGGCCCGAAGACTAGGGCCATGATCTGCGACGGCCGGACTGACTCCGGCAGCCGTCGGCTGTTGAGCCCAAAAGGGCCTGATCGCTGCTGTACCGACCGACGACCGGTGGATCTGAAAACTTGGACCAACCATGACCGGCGGCCATGGCTGTTGGGGCTACCCACCTCCGACCATGGACGAACCCTCCTCCGTTCGAGGGGCAAAAGCCATGGCTGGTAGAACCCACTGCAAGCCCCACGGCGGCGGGGCTGGGAATGGAGAGAACCCACGACGGTGGCAGGGCTGGGAATGGGTTCCCACGTCAGAGAACCCACGGCTTGGAGTTGTGCCCCACGGCGGCAGGTTGATCACTGGGAAAGGCCTGATCGTCACTTCCAGATCTGAAAGGGCAACTCAACCACGAGGGCTAAGCTGCTGTACTGGCCGGGCCTGGACGGCCGGCTGTGGGTTGAAAAGGCCATCAAAGGCCAGCTGTGGGCTGGCCGGGCCTGGACGGCAGGCTGTGGGTTCCAGATCTGGGATGTAGAAGGGGCGGTGGAGGAGAGCCCCTGTCGTGCGAGGGGCTCCCTTGCCCGAGGATTGCCGCTTCTGCCGTTGGATTGCCGGCGTGGCTGGGCTGGGCTGGGCCAGGTGTGGCTGGCTGCTGCTGCCTGCTAAGGTCTGGAGGGAGCTTTCTCTCTCTAGCTCAGAGAGAGAAGCTCCCCCACTGAAGTTGTTTATAGGCTGTTTTGTTGTGGTTTGGTACCGTATGGATGTTTAGTCACAGTATTGTACAGTTTAGGTGTGTTTTGGAACCGTATGGACGTTTTGGAAAGGTATTGTACCGTTTTAGTGTGTTTTGAAATTGTTTGGATGTTTTTTTTTTTTTTGGGGTAAAATAGCATGAAATAGAAAAACATTGTTTGGATGTTTTGGTAAGGTAATGTACGGTTTTGGTGTGTTTTGGAACCGTATGGATGTTTTGGTTAGGTATTGTTCCGTTTTGGTGTGTTTTGGAACCGTATGGATGTTTTGTAAGGTATTGTACCGTTTTAGTGTGTTTTGGAACCGTGTGGATGTTATGGTAAGGTATTGAACTGTTTTATTGTGTTTTGGTATTTTATGATTGTTTTGGCATAGTATTGTACCGTTTGTGTGTGTTTTGGAACCTTATGGATATTTTTGAAATGTATTGTGCCATTTCGGTGTGTTTTGTAACCGTTTGGATGTTTTGGTCGGGTATTGTTCCGTTTTGGTGTGTTTTGGTACCGTATGTTTGTTTTGGAACGGTTTTGTACTGTTTTGGTGTGTTTTGGAACTGTATGGTTGTTTTTTTTTTGGGTAATTTAGCTTGAAATTAAAAAAGGTTAATCGAATGTACAGCCTACAAGGGGCATACCCCAGGAGGAAAAAGAAAAGAAAAAAACAAGAATGATAAAAGTACGGTAACCATGCACAACCCGCATGGAGAGTAAAATAAAATGACATATGTGATACAAATGGATCTGAAAAGAACCATGAAATGTACTGAAATGAAATTGAGCTATTCCTGGCACAACCCGCCAGGCTAGGAAATAAGATAATTGACGTAGATAGTCATGGTCAACATGGACCACATGATAACCAGCGCTGAGGAGAGATCCTCCTCCTCCTAGGCTGGGCTAAGAAAACCAAGACCCGAGGCTTCCATCACCCCAAAGCAAGTATAATATCCGCTCAACAGAAGTCAACTACTACAGAGGAACTCGGACTGAGAGAGGCTCGACCAGGGGATGACGGCATCCGACAAGGCTACCCTGCTAAGTACCCTGCACACCACACCCATTCCACCCTGACTACTACAACCTCGCCCAAATCCCCTAGGCTCGCTAACGACTCAAAGCGGAACAGAAAGAGAGGCCACCAAAAGTAGCCACTCGAACCTCAAGTGGACCAAGCTGCTCTTTTCGATCAGTGCAAACCACTAAATCTAATCAGAAACAGACTGCAAAGCAACCCCTTTCGATCATTGAGGATCCACCAATCTAGTCAATGACAGCTCCGGCAACTACCCTGCTCAATCAAACTCCAACCATAATCTAATCATCGGCTCCTGCAGCTGCTGCTACTGCAGGCTACCTCTAACTAGGAAGGAGTTCAATCTAATCAAAAATAGCTACGACCACGTGAATACTACACTCAACCTTAGAGCAAAAAAAAACTGGTTCTAGGGATATAAAAGGCTCGACCATAAGCCCGACCCCCGATTTCAGTCCAACAGATGACCGCCTATCGGGGGTTAATAACACCATCAGACTGGCCCGTTCGTCCAGCAACAGATTGACAATAAACCATCAGACTGGGTTGAGCTGGAGATGGTGGCCATGGCCACGGTGGGTTAGCCACGACCTGCGCCACTGCCCGGGCTGTTTAGATCTGCTCTTCTAGACCTCAGTGGTAGTGAAGCGATGTTGCTGTGCCACTGTACGAGCACAAATTGAAGCAACAGGCCATCATCTCCGGCGAGGCTTGGTAGAGCAAGAACAAACCGTAGCTTCGATCCATGGTTACGGACCAAAGCTACGCCCAAGGCTAGGCGGTGACCGGGCAGTAGTGGGGAGCGGGCTAGATCTGCCCGTTGTTGTTGCTGTTGGTGGCCGGCCCGTGGAGCTACCCGGCGGCCAGGGCTGGTAAAGCCACGGCGGTGTTGGAGTCGTGGATGGTGGCCGGACCAGAGGGAGGCCGGACCATACTGCTCGAGGAGAGCCGGCCCTGTGGTGGCTGCTCAAACAGATCTGGCTTGCCCGTAGCTGCTGCTGCTGTTGGCCGGTGGCCGGGGCTGCTGCTGGGGATGGAAACGAAGTCCCTCAGTGGTGGAGCCACGGGTTGTTGTTGCCCAGTCCAGATGGAGGCCGGACCAGATAGAGGATGGTCGAACCCGATCTGGCCGGAGCTTTTGGTACGGCCTGAGGTTGCTGCTTGTGGGTGGCGATGGAGGAGAGCACTCCCTAAGAAGGGTTGTTCCCTTGCCGTCTTGCAGCTGCTGCTGCTGTCCGGAGGTGGGAGCCCGGCGGCCTGCTGCTGCCTTGTTGTTGCTGACCCAGATCTAGATTTGGCCTGTACGGGCCAGCCTTGTGGCTGCTGCCGGCTGTCGGTTGGCCGGACCAGAGGTGGCCGGCTGTGGTTTGGCCGGACCAGAGGTGGCCGGAAGTGGGATAGGCGGTGGAGGAGAACTTCTCTAGAGAGAGAAGTTCCCTTGCCTTCAGTGGTTTGGTTGTTTTGATAATATTTTGTACAGGTTTTGGTACCGTATGGATGTTTTGGTAAGGTATTGTACCGTTTTGTTGTGGTTTGTACCGTATGGATGTTTAGTCACAGTATTGTATAGTTTAGGTGTGTTTTGGAACCGTATGGATGTTTTGGAAAGCTATTGTACCGTTTTAGTGTGTTTTGAAATTGTTTGGATGTTTTGGTAAGGTAATGTACGGTTTTGGTGTGTTTTGGAACCGTTTGTATGTCTTGGTTTGGTATGGTTCCGTTTTGGTGTGTTTTGGAATCGTATGGATGTTTTGGTAAGGTATTGTACCGTTTTGGAGTCTTTTGGAATCGTTCGGATGTTTTGGTTAGGTATTGTTCCGTTTTGGTGTGTTTTGGAACCGTATGGATGTATTTTTTTTTTGGGTAAATCAACTTGAAATAAAAAGGGGGGGCTAACCGAATATACAGCCTACAAGGGGCATACCCCAGGAGGAAACAAAAGAAAACAAAAGATTGGAAAAATTTAAGACTGAGCCAAGTGGCTACATGGATTGGATTGTTGTGTACTAGATGGAGACAAAACAAACTACAAACATTTGTTTCCTACCCATCTACAAAAGGGGACCAGTTACAACATCCATTTGAACATTGTACTCTATAAGTGATGAAAATGAAACAAAACAGCTATCTGACTGAGCCTATCCAATGCTGACAGGCCCAATACCTTGTGTATCTTGTGTATCTTGTGAAGCAGCTAGCTGACTGAGCAGCTGGACTTGGGGGCTTGGGGACACAACAAGGACACGTGAAAGTTGTGTATTAGCTGTCCATCAGTGATGAAAATGAAACAAAACAAGACAGTCTGATGATACTTCATCTGATGCAGAACTGATTCAGAACTGATGCATTGTAGCTTGAACCTTGCATACTCTCCTCTCATACCTTGAACCTTACTTCTGAATTGTTGGACATTGCACTTTGCACATTGCACTCTTGTATTGTGACAGACTTGTGAGCTTCTGAAGCTCCCAAACACAGGTATCAGCAACCACAAAGAGATAGGAGCTGCTGCAGAGAAGCTGCAGCAGTTTTGAATACACCAGTTCTGAATACAATCAGCATCATGCACCCTTGTGAACTTGAACTTGAACAATACTATACCATACTGAAAACATATACAAAACTATACAGAGGACGTCCCCCTCTGTGAAGGGAGATCCCATTGACAGCCCCCGATGGTTAGGCATAATCTAAGTAAAACTACCACAGAACATAGAACAGCCAAAACAGGTTAAGAACATTTTAAATACGGCTCATACTACATTACAACTTCTGAACCAAGTGTAAATGAACCATTACAGCTCATCCCCAATGTGTCCATGAACCAATTCTAGACCAATGATGCATAACATGACAACTGATGCAGAAATGCAAAATGCAGAGGACAACTATCATCTATCAGCAGCTACAATCACAATAGCTAACAGCCCTTAGCAGTCCAAACCCTATTGGTTAGGCCTACAGAAGTAAACACAACAACATGTCTTGGCATATGCAGATCAGGTCAGAAACTGGGTATACGCCAACTGAACCTTTCAGAACCTCAGAATATCAGAACCTAAAACATTCCAGAGCTGATGCAGAACCTAAAACAGAACTGATGCAAATCTGCTTACATTACAAGCTGAACCATAAACATATTTCAGAACAATTGATCCATAATTGCAGAGGAATTCCCCCTCTGCGAAGGGAGATCCCACGACAGCCCCTGATGGTTAGGCAATCAAACATGAAGCATTTGGAACTGCCGTATGGATGTATTGTTAAGGTATTGTACCGTTTGTGTGTGTTTTGGAACCGTTTGAATGTTTTGGTATGGTATTGTACCATTTTGGTGTTTTTTGGTACCGTATGGATGTTTTGGTAAGGTATTGTACCGTTTTGGTGTGTATTGGAACCGTATGGATATTTTGATAAGGTATTGTATCGTTTTGTTGTGTTTTGGAACTATATGAATGTTTTGGTAAGGTATTGTACCGTTTTGTTGTGTTTTTGTATCGTATGAATGTTTTGGCCCAGTATTGTACCGTTTAGGTGTGTTTTGGAACCGTATGGATGTTTTGGAAATGTATTGTACCGTTTTGGTGTGTTTTGGAACCGTGTGGATGTTATGGTAAGGTATTGAACTGTTTTATTGTGTTTTGGTATCGTATGATTGTTTTGGCATAGTATTGTACCGTTTGTGTGTGTTTTGGAACCTTATGGATATTTTTAAAATGTATTGTGCCATTTCGATGTGTTTTGGAACCGTTTGGATGTTTTGATCGGGTATTGTTCCGTTTTGGTGTGTTTTTGTACCGTATGTTTGTTTTGGCACAGTTTTGTGCTGTTTTGGTGTGTTTTGGAACTGTATGGATGTTTTGATAATGTATTGTACAGGTTTTGGAACCGTATGGATGTTTTGGTAAGCTATTGTACCGTTTTGGTGTGTTTTGGTACCATTTGGATGTTTTTGTAAGGTATTGTACCGTTTGGTGTGTTTTGGAACCGTATGGATGTTTTGGTAAGCTATTGTATCGTTTCGGTGTTTTTTGGAACCGTATGGATGTTTTGGTAAGGTATTGCACCGTTTCGGTGTGTTTTGGAACCGTATGGATGTGTTGGTAAGGTATTGTACCGTTTTGGTGTGTTTTGGAACCGTTTGGATGTCTTGGTTTGGTATTGTTCCGTTTTGGTGTGTTTTAGAACCGTTTGGATGTTTTTTTTTTTTTTGGGTAACTTAGCTTGAAATTAAAAAAGGTTAAGCGAATGTACAGCCTATAAGGGGCATACACAGGAGGAAAAGAAAAGGAAAACAAATAAGAGTGACAAAAGTGCGGTAAACCGTATGGATGTTTTGGTAAGGTATTGTACCGTTTTGGTGTGTTTTGGAACCGTTTGGATGTTTTTTTTGGGGTAATTTAGCTTGAAATTAAAAGAGGTTAATCGAATGTACAGCCTTCAAGGGGCATACCCCAGGAGGAAAGAAAAAAAGAGAAAAAAAGAAGAGTGAAAAAAAGTGCGATAACCCATGCACAACCCGCATGGAGAGTAGGATAAAGTACGGAATGCAACAAGCGTGCAATGTGATTTGATATCATACCCCATTGCACTATCCATCTGTAAGGCAGGATAGCACAACGGGGTATGATATGAATGAAGCGAAATGAAACGAAATGAAATAACAAGAAACTAACTATATCCTGGCACATCCCGCCAGACTAGGAAATAAGATAAATAGCTAATGACGAAGATTCCAATGCATAATAAGTTGACCAAGATTTATTTATTTATTTATTTATTTTGGGTAATTTAGCTTGAAATTAAAAAAGGTTAATCAAATGTACAGCCTACAAGGGGCATACCACAGGAGGAAAAGAAAGGAAAAAAAAACAAGAATGATAAAAGTACGGTAACCATGCACAACCCGCATGGAGAGTAAAATAAAGTGACATATGTGATACAAATGGGTCTGAAAAGAACCATGAAATGTACTGAAATGAAATTGAACTATTCCTGGCACAACCCGCCAGGCTAGGAAATAAAGTAAATGAAGTAGATAGTCATGGTCAACGTGGACCACATGATAACCAGCGCTGAGGAGAGATCCTCCTCCTCCTAGGCTGGGCTAAGAAAACCAAGACCCGAGACTTCCATCACCCCAAAGCAAGCATAATATCCACTCAATAGAAGTCAACTACTACAGAGGATCTCGGAATAAGAAAGGCTCGACCAGAGGATGACGGCATCCGACAAGGCTACCCTGCTAAGTACCCTGCACACCACGCCCATTCCACCCAGACTACTACAACCGCGCCCAAATCCCCTAGGCTCGCTAACGACTCAAAGCGGAACAGAAAGAGAGGCCACCAAAAGTAGCCACTCGAACCTCAAGTGGACCAATCTGCTCTTTTCGATCAGTGGAAACCACCAAATCTAATCAGAAACAGACTGCAAAGCAACCCCTTTCGATTAGTGAGGATCCACCAATCTAGTCAATGACAGCTCCGGCAACTACCTTGCTCAATCAAACTCCATCCATAATCTAATCATCGGCTCCTACAGCTGCTGCTACTGCGGGCTACCCCTAACAAGGATAGAGTCTAATCTAATCAATAATAGCCACGACCACAAGAATACAACACTCGACCTCAGAGCAAAAAACGCTGGTTCTAGGGATATAAAAGGCTCGACAACAAGCCTGACCCCCGATTTCAGTCCAACAGATGACCGCCTATCGGGGGTTAAAAACACCATAAGACTGGCCCGTTCGTCCAGCAACAGATTGACAATAATCAAATAAGTGCAAAGCGCAAATTGAATAACGATAGGCGCAATGGATACGAGATTTTTAGGCTGAAGGCAGGCTGTGATTGACCCCGGGCCTGGCCTGGCTGGCCCGAGCTGGCCTTGCCAGCTGCTGCCTTGCTGCTGCCTGCTGCTTGGCCCAGGCCTGGCCTAGCTGAAGACGGCTGGCGAGCCACCGTGGCTCCAACTCAGAACCACCGCAGCTCCTAACTGGCCGACGGCTGGAGAGGCCCCACCGCCGTGCACCGGTGAATCCTAACCCGTAATGCCGAGGAAAGACCTCCCATTGCCGTACCTCCAGTGAACCAAATCTGACCCGCTTGAGAGGCTTGCCAGTCGTGGCTTGCCGTTGAGAGGTCCGGCGCTGTGCACCGCTAGATCGGTGATTCTTTTGCTGTGAAAAGACCCACGAGCTAGGAGCTCCGGGTCGACTCTGTATTGGGTTTCTGGGAAACCCAGATGAGAAACTCCGGTGGGAGCTGCGGTGGTTCTGTGAAACCCAAATCGGTGGACGAAACCCATGACCCAGAGGTGGGTGGCCGGCCAGAGTTGGCCGGAGCTGATGTCAATCCTTGACCGGAATCGAGAGACCGGCGACTGTGCCTGCTGCTGCTTCCACGAATAGAGAGACCGGCGGTTGTGTACTTGTGGATGGCCGATTCACCTTGGATGAAGAATCGCCCCTAATTTTTGAACCAGATCTACCCACGACCTGGGCTATCATCTCCGACGAACTAGAAAGGTGGGTCCAGTCGTCGGTCAGCTGGGTTCTTGAGATCCCAAGTTTCGATCGGAGCTGACCGGATAAAGATAGCTCCAGACCAAGTGAAAGGCCAGCTGGGATAAGGGTGAGGGGCGGTGGAGGAGAGCGAAATGAAATAACAAGAAACTAACTATATCCTGGCACATCCCGCCAGACTAGGAAATAAGATAAATAGCTAATGACGAAGATTCCAATGCATAATAAGTTGACCAAGATTCCAATGCTCCAACCTAGCACAGAAGTATCAAGTATAGCACCCACTTCTAAGGAACAGTTATTGCAGAGGACCGGGCTCCGAGAGAGGGTTAAACCGAAGATGACGACATCCGACAAGGCTACCTCCCCAAGTACCTTGCACACCACGCCCATTCCATCCGATCTAAAACTCTCTCGACCTAGTACACAAGGCTCACTATAACCTAAAAGTGGGACAGTACAAGGGCCTCGAATCCAGTCGCCATTAACAGTGCATTACCACCGAATCATCTGGCAAGACATAAAAAGAGGACACAAGATACTGCAGGAGGACCAAAGCTGCCTCATTGAAGGTCAAACAAAACTACCACTGGGATTCTGACAGGGCGATGGCGATTTCTGACAGGGCGATGGCGATTTCTGACAGGGCCGAGTTCCTCCCTGTTCAGTGAGTCATGGCAGATAGCACTGTCTCCATCGCGGATGGTCTAGGTCTCAAGACCTTGGACTCAAATGAAATTCGCAGGAAATGCAAAGGGGCTGTCGCTCCACACATCTCCAAACCAAGCGAGAGTTCACCATTTCTGGACCTCGGACCAGAAAACCCTAACTACAAAGGCTTGATATCTGACTCTAACTTTCAGATCCGGCCATCAATACCAGAGAAACCTTCTTCCTCTTCTCCTGTGGGGGTTCAAAGGGGCAGCCCTAGCCCAGGAACTGCAACAAATGTACAGCAAACATTATTCGAGGAAGGTTTGCTAATGGAAGCTCAGGAGCGTGCACGATTTGCTCACCAACAACAAGAGTCAGTTCTCGTCTCTTCTTTAAATGGGTTTGAGGTTCATAGTCCCAAATCGTCCAAAACCTCCCCTTCTCGGAAGCTTCAGCAGGTTTTTCTTGAGGAAAGCAAGAAGCTGGAAGCTGAGGAACGAGCTCCTCTTCTCCAGAGCACAGAGAACCAGTCTGCAAGTCGGTGTATTGAGGTACAGCACCCCAACCAATCTGCAAGAATGCTTGAAATAGTTGGCCATCTCGAGGATGAGCTCAACAACTCAGAAGACCCCTTTGTGCTTGATGTTGTTATGGCCAATCTACAAGATATTCAACAGGAATGGCGAAGAGCAGCCAAAAAGGAAGCTAATCAAAAGGCACAGGTGGTTCACCTCCATGGAAACACCTATCAGTTTCAACGCTCTACAGCAGAGGTACGAAATTCCAACCCTACTCCCAAAACTGTACTTAACCCTCGTGGAAATCCTCATGTAGAAGGTGATCCGGATCTGGGTTACTCACTTCAGGATACCAAACCTAGAAATGCACCTCCCCACCTCACCTCTAAGCACGAGGCTGGTTCCTCAAGTCATGAAATGGGGTTCGAACCACAGACCCAGTCCAAAACAAACCTCCACACACAGCCCCCTCAAACTCAGCAGCCTTTCCCTAAACCCAACTCTGGTAAAAATAAGCTTAAGCCCAAGAACTGGGCATCTCTCCTTCAATCCCAAAGCCCATCTGTCGATATGAAGCTAGAATATTTCCCTGACCTTCAGAAAGGGAAAGAAGCCATGGTTGAAATTGATGTGGAATTAACTGACGCGGGGAATTGGAATAGGTACCTGGTAGGTCATTTCCTTGATGGGAATATGGCCTACCCCCTCCTTGTTTCAACTGCTAGATATCAATGGAAAGAACTCTTCGTGGCTGTCAAATCAGATGTTTCTGGTTTCTACCTATTTGAATTTAAGGATGAACAAGCCAAGCTACAAGTTTTGGAGGGAGGTCCCTACTTCTTCTCCCAAAAGTACTTAGTTCTTAGAGATTGGCACCGTATGATGAAACCCCTCAAGGACCAACCAACCAAAATCCCTGCATGGGTCAAATTTCATGATCTACCTCTTGAGCTGTGGAACCAAGAATGTCTTAGTAGAGTGGCAAGCACAGTAGCTAGACCCATCCATGTGGATCAAGCAACTGCTAGATCCTCCAAGCAACCAGGGTTATTGCATACAAAATCCACCAAAGCAAGAGTTTGTATTGAGATAAGTGCAGACCATGAGCTACCTGATGAAGTAGCAGTAACAGTTCAGGGGGAGACAGTTGTGGTGCCCATAGAATATCAAGTTCTCCCTCCTATGTGTTCACAATGCCATGTTTTTGGTCATGCTACATCCAAATGTAGCAAGCAAGCTGTTGTACCCCCCCCCAGTCAATTGGAATGGCAGGTTGTAAAACATGGTAAACAGAAAGCAGTAGAACAATCCTCCCTAGTCAAGAATGTTCACCCCCACCAAAGCCCTCTACCTCTTGTCCTGTCAGAAGCCTCTCCTCTTGTCCAATCCAAGTTAGGGGAGCATACTGAAGATACTGAAGATTCTGATGACCCTGATGTAGAACTTCTGGAAGTACTAGAGAGTGTGGTAAGCTCAGTGGTGTCCATTGAGGCAGCTAACAAGGACTCAATGGTTGCAAGGTCTGATACTAGCACCATGTCTGATGATCAGCATCCAGTTGGTGATGAGAAACAGGGGAAACCACCTGATGTCAAACATGGTATCCCCAGGCAGCAGCAGCCAGCCACGCCTGGCCAGCCTAGCCACGCCGGCCTTCCAATCGCAGCAGCGGCAGTCCTCGGGCAAGGGAGCCCCTCGCACGACAGGGGCTCTCCTCCACCGCCCTTCTACATCTCAGATCTGGAACCCACAGCCGGCCGTCCAGGCCCGGCCAGTCCACAGCTGGCCTTCGACGGCCTTTTCAACCCACAGCCGGCCGTCCAGGCCCTGCCACCGCCGTGGGTTCTCTCCATTCCCAGTCCCGCCGCCGTGGGTTCTTCCAGCCATGGCTTTTTGCCCCTCGTACGGAGGAGGGTTCGTCCATGGTCGGAGGTGGGTAGCCCCAACAGCCATGGCCGCCGGTCATGGTTGGTCTTCCGGCCGCCGCTGGTTTCAACAGTTCCGGCGCCTCTCTCGCCGGCCATTCAACCCGCAACCCTTGGGCCCGGCCTCCTATCAACCCCAATCGGAGCTCCACAGGTTCACTACCCTCAGCTCCCTCAGATCTATCTCGCAGCCACGGCTACCCAAAGCGGGCGGCCATTGTCCGGCGGCCAGCCACAGCTAGCTCGACAGCCGTGGGCCAGGCCATCAACTGGCCACCAGCCACCGTGGGCAGGCCACCAGGCATCAGCCGCCGTGCAGCCGTGGGCCAGTCTGGGGCCAGGCCTTCAACAGGGGCCAGCCTGCTGGTAGCAGCCAGCCCGTTGGCCTGCCAACGGGCAGCCCGTCGGGCGCAGCCTGCCTTCAGCCCGTCGGGCACAGCAGGCCTGGGCCAAGCAGCAGGCAGTAGCAAGGCAGCAGCTGGCAAGGCCAGCCCGGGCCAGCCAGCCCGCCCGATGGCAGGTTGGGCCTAAATTTCTTTCAAAAAAAAAAAAGTGGCACGGATTCCAAACATAATTCCAAGTCCAATATTGGTTTATTGTCAATCTGTTGCTGGACGCACGGGCCAGTCTGATGGTGTTATTAACCCCCGATAGGCGGTCATCTGTTGGACTGAAATCGGGGGCCGGGCTTATGGTCGAGCCTTTTATATCCCTAGAACCAGTTTTTTTTTTTGCTCTAAGGTTGAGTGTAGTATTCATGTGGTCGTAGCTATTTTTGATTAGATTGAACTCCTTCCTAGTTAGGGGTAGCCTGCAGTAGCAGCAGCTGCAGGAGCCGATGATTAGATTATGGTTGGAGTTTGATTGAGCAGGGTAGTTGCCGGAGCTGTCATTGACTAGATTGGTGGATCCTCACTGATCGAAAGGGGTTGCTTTGCAGTCTGTTTCTGATTAGATTTGGTGGTTTGCACTGATCGAAAAGAGCAGCTTGGTCCACTTGAGGTTCGAGTGGCTACTTTTGGTGGCCTCTCTTTCTGTTCCACTTTGAGTCGTTAGCGAGCCTAGGGGATTTGGGCGAGGTTGTAGTAGTCAGGGTGGAATGGGTGTGGTGTGCAGGGTACTTAGCAGGGTAGCCTTGTCGGATGCCGTCATCCCCTGGTCGAGCCTCTCTCAGTCCGAGTTCCTCTGTAGTAGTTGACTTCTGTTGAGCAGATATTATACTTGCTTTGGGGTGATGGAAGCCTCGGGTCTTGGTTTTCTTAGCCCAGCCTAAGAGGAGGAGGATCTCTCCTCAGCGCTGGTTATCATGTGGTCCATGTTGACCATGACTATCTACTTCAATTACCTTATTTCCTAGCCTGGCGGGTTGTGCCAGGAATAGCTCAATTTCATTTCAGTACATTTCATGGTTCTTTTCAGATCCATTTGTATCACATATGTCACTTTATTTTACTCTCCATGCGGGTTGTGCATGGTTACCGTACTTTTATCACTCTTGTTTTTTTTTCTTTTCTTTTCCTCCTGGGGTATGCCCCTTGTAGGCTGTACATTCGATTAACCTTTTTTAATTTCAAGCTAAATTACCCAAAAAAAAAAAGGTCTGCTACTAGCACCATGTCTGATGATCAGCATCCAGTTGGTGATGAGAAACAGGGGAAACCACCTGATGTCAAACATGGTATCCCTGATGTCAAGCTGCTGTTGGGAGGTTCCAAGAAGGCTAGTCACAATGGCAGAAATAGGAGTCAATCCAAAGGCTCCTCACATAAGAAAAGGAAGTAACTTTCCCTCCTCTTTTTGTCCACAATTATATAAATAATGCTCATCTTGTGCATCACTCTTAATCTTAATAGTTGCAGCTCATTGTGGTTATATTTACTCTTTTGTATTAATGATTAGCAAACCATTGCATTTTGGAATTTGGAATGTTAGAGGTCTAAATGACCCTCTGAAGCAACAAGAGGTTAAGAAATGGGTACAGAACAATAAGTTGTCCCTTGTGGGGATAATTGAACACAAAGTTAAAGAACCAAAGGTCTCTAGAATTGTTAGTCTTATCTTACCTCAATGGAGATTTATTAGTAACTATACCCATTCCCCTTTGGGCAGAATTTTGGTATGCTGGAACCCCTCCTACTTCAATGTCCAACTAGTTTCCCAATCAAACCAATTCATACATTGCAATGTACAATCTTGTGATGGCAATTACTCATTTGCAGCTACATTTGTATATGGGGATAATTGCCATCTTGAAAGGCAGTCACTTTGGCGTGACCTGCAAACAACTGCTCTTGCCTCCCCTTGGGTAGTTCTTGGTGACTTCAATGCCATCAGATCACCATCTGAGAAAGTGGGAGGGGATAATCACTGGCTTCCTTGGATGGATGATATTAATATTTGCCTCCAATCTGTAGAGCTAGGTGACCTTAAATACACTGGAAATCAGTTTACTTGGTCTAATAAACAAGTTGGTGTATCCCACATTAGCACCAAATTGGACAGGGTCCTAGTCAATGAGAGTTGGATCAAAACTCTATGTTGGTCTAGTGCTCATTTCCTAAATCCTGGAGCATCAGACCACTCCCCTGCAGTCGTGGCATTGGCCCCCATCACCCCTCCCAAATCTAGACCCTTTAGATTCTTTAATTTTCTGGCAGACCATCCTAACTTTATGAACATTGTTCAGAGTGTCTAGAGGAGGGTGATCATAGGTAATCCCATGTATTGTGTCTGTGAAAAGTTGAAGATCCTACAAAAGGATCTAAAACAGTTGAATACCAAAGAATTCAGTGATCTATCATCCAGAGTTGCCTCTACCAGACAACAGCTGGATGATATTCAAAATGCCCTTGCCTCAGACCCTAGTGACACAGCAAATCAAGCTGCTGAAAAGGTATTATGCAAACAATACCTTATCCTTGCTAGAGCTGAGGAGAGCTTTGCCAGACAAAAATCAAGAGTTCAATGGTTGAAACTGGGGGACCAATGTACTTCCTTTTTCTTCAAATCAATTAGTAATTCCAGGAATAGAACTAGGATTACTAGCTTGGTCTTGGAAGATGGTAATACCACACAGGATATTGAGCTGATCAAGGGATCTTTTATCCATTACTACACCAACTTGCTTGGTTCCCCTCACCAAAGCAACTATGCTGGATCATCTAGGGTCCAACAGCTCATCACTAGGAAACTGTCAGAGTCTCAGAGGCTAGATATGGTAGTGGGAGTCACTGACAAAGAAGTTAAGGACATCTTCTGGTCCATTAACCCTCAGAAAGCCCCCGGACCTGATGGATATAATGCTACCTTCTTTCATAAGGCTTGGCCTGTGATTGGTCATGAGGTCACCTCTGCTGTCAAGTCTTTCTTTAGATCTGGCCAATTGCTAAAGAAAGCCAATGCAACGCTGGTTGCTCTTGTGCCTAAGGTTCCCAATCCTTCAAAGGTTGGGGATTATAGGCCAATATCATGTTGCAACCTCATTTACAAGTGTATTGCCAAGATTCTAGCCAATAGAATTAAGTCAGCCCTCCCTCACTTGATTGATCCAGCATAATCTGGGTTTGTTCAGGGTAGAAGGATTGCGGATAACATCTTCCTCACACAGGAGTTGATGAGGGGATACCACAAACACTTATCCTCTCCTAGGTGTGCCATGAAAGTAGATATAATGAAGGCCTATGACAATGTTAGGTGGGACTTCCTCTGGGATGTCCTTGCCTCAATGAACTTCCACCCTCAGATGATCAGGTGGTTAAAGGCTTGTGTAACCACAGCCAATTACTCCCTAAGCTTCAATGGTGAAGCCATTGGGTACATCCTTGGTCAAAGGGGGTTGAGGCAAGGAGACCCCCTTTCCTCATACCTATTTGTTATTGCCATGGAAGTCCTCACATGCATTCTCAAGGAGAAAACTCTACTGCCTGATTTTAATTTCCATTGGAAATGTGGGTCAACCAAATTGGTTAACCTATGTTTTGCAGATGATCTCATGATATTTTGCAAGGGTGAGTTAAGTTCTGTAAACCATATCCAGTCATCATTGGTAGAGTTTGAATCCTTATCTGGCCTCTCCCCTAGTCCAAACAAAAGCAATATTTTCTTCTCAGGTGTTAGCTCCTCCACCAGAGCTTCAATATTACATGTTCTTGGTTTTCAGGAGGGTACCCTTCCTGTTAGATATTTAGGTGTTCCCCTACTGTCCACCAAACTGAAGCATACTGATTGCAAGAGCTTGGTGGATAAAATCATTGCAAAAACAAAGTCCTGGACTAACAGATACCTCTCCTATGCTGGGAGACTTCAGTTGATTAAGTCCATTCTGTTCTCCATGCAGACCTATTGGTCTTCTCTCTTTATCCTTCCTAAAAGAGTCATTAAGGAAGTGGAAGCCATATTGAGAGCTTTCTTCTGGACTGGACCTGATCTCAAAACCTCCGGAGCTAAAGTCTCCTGGGAACATCTCTGCTCCCCTGTCCAAGAAGGTGGTCTTGGATTCAAGTCTTTGGAGACTTGGAACAAATCTGCAGTGGCAAAGCACATTTGGTTCCTTGTGTCCGGCGGGGAACAATCCATGTGGTGTCAATGGGTCAAGTCCTACTTACTCAGAGGTAGGAAATTTTGGTGTGTTAAGGTCCCAAGTGAACCTTCCTGGGTGTGGAGGAAAATCCTATCCTTGAGACCCCTTGTTCAGCCACACATTCTGTACAAGTTGGGGGATGGAATGTCTACTTCTTTATGGTATGACAACTGGCATCCCCTAGGACCACTACTCCCAAGATTTGGTCCTAGAATTATCTATGATTCTGGAATAGGTAGGGATGCCTCTGTTCAACATATAATACATAACAACCAGTGGGCCTTCCCTGTCACCCAAACCCTAGAACTTAATGAAATAAGAACTGGTTTGCATACAATTACTGTCAATAGTGCTACCAAGGATACATGCATATGGGCACTAACTAAGTCAGGGGAGTTCTCCATCTCATCCCTATGGGACAACCTTAGAACTCCCTTTCCCATCGTTACATGGCATAAGGTTGTATGGTTTCCAGGCCATATACCGAGGTGTAGTCTAATTACTTGGATGGCCCTTCTTCAAAGATTAAACACTGAGGATAGGCTTGTCCTGTTTGGGCTCAAATCCACATCCCAATGTATATTGTGCCCTGACATGGAAAACCATGCCCACCTATTTTTTGAGTGCCCTATGGCTGCCCAAGTCAGGAGTATCCTGTCTCCCAAAGTCCCCCACATGCAAGGACATCAGAACTGGCAGACTTGGGTGGATTGCCTCTCTATTTTGAGAGGTAAGTCTTTGGCCAACACTATTGCAAAGCTGGCTTTCACTGTATATGTTCATCATATTTGGATGGAAAGGAACCACAGAAAGTTCCAGAACTCCTCCTGCTCCCCCATTGTAGTTGCTCATAAAATCTCCAATGATATAAGGTCTAGGCTTTTGTCCTTGGCTGCCCTACCTAGTGGTCCTCTTGCTAGACAGCTAAAAATCCAATGGAACATTGTTTAGTGGTGTACTTCAAGCACTAACATATTATGAGTCTTCCCTTGGTTTTATGAGCTTAACATACTACCACATTTGCAGGTCACTGGTCAAGGGGAAACAGCTTCATGCTCCTCCTTGATCTTAATGAGATCGATGGTCACAGAAACAGAAGCAGAAGCAGGGGAGCAGGGGTACAGATTTGATCCAGAAGAAACAGAAGCCTGCTGTCCAGCCACAGCCACAGATCAACATGGCTTGATCCACATTCAAAGGAGCAGGGGCTATACTTCAGCTCAGGTTCTATTTACTTCTATTACTCAGGTAGTTACCTTAATCTTTGTTGGTGCCACATGCTTTCTTTGGATTAGATTCTGAACTTGATTTGCATGGTATTATGGTGCATTTTCTGCTGCATGGTTTTATAGCTGCTAGTTCTGGATTCTGAACCTGTTCTGTGGTGCTCTGCTCCTGATTTGCACCTAAATATGCATTGCCTAACCATTAGGGGCTGTCGTGGGATCTCCCTTCGCAGAGGGGGACGTCCTCTGCATTGCATCACATTTACACTGTATTCTGCTGCTGCACACTCCACACATGCCTTTCATGCCTTTCTAGCTAGCTGATCAACATGGCTTGATCCACATTCAAAGGACCAGGGGCTATACTTCAGCTCAGGTTCTATTTACTTTTATTACTCAGCTGCTAGTTCTGGATTCTGAACCTGTTCTGTGGTGCTCTGCTCCTGATTTGCACCTAAATATGCATTGCCTAACCATTAGGGGCTGTCGTGGGATCTCCCTTCGCAGAGGGGGACGTCCTCTGCATTGCATCACATTTACACTGTATTCTGCTGCTGCACACTCCACACATGCCTTTCTCTGATCTCTGATAGCAGGCTCTGTTATGTAATGCCTGAGCTTAGTGGCTGTTTTGTGAGCTTAGTGGCTGTTTTGTGATATCAGATGTGGTACCTTAGTTTGATCAGTGGTTTATCATTTCTAATTTTAGCCTAACCAATCGGGGCTGCATTGTAGCAGTTGCTGTTATGCTGCTGCACTGTTGTTGGTTCAGTAGTTGTTGTTGACAGCAGCTGTTGTTGTTCAGTTTTGTATTGCCTGATCTTAGTAGCTGTTTAAGTGGCAGTATACTGCATACTGTATCAGAACATTAGTGGTTTGTTGTTGTTTCAGAAGTTGTAATGTAGTTTGTTCTATTATTAGCCTAACCAATAGGGGCTGTCATTGGGATCTCCCTTCGCAGAGGGGGACGTCCTCTGCATTCTATATGTTCTGCATCAGTTCTGAATGTTGGAATGTTGTCATGGGGAATATTGTAATGCAGCAAATGCCTTGTATTGTTGTATCAGTTCTACATCAGCTCTGCATCATGTGGGAATATTGGACTATCACTCATGACAGTCCAGTTGTGGGAATATTGGACTATCAAATGCCTTGTCATTCAATTGGGACTGATGGCAGCAGTTGCCATTCACTTAGTCTAGAATTGGTTCATGGACACTTTGGGGACACTTCTGGACCGATGAGTCCATGTAACTATTTCAAGCACCTGAATTCTGCACCTGAGCACAAAGTATCAGTTATGGCAGTCCAGCAGTGATCTTTCAGCTCTGAATTTGGAATGGTTTCAAGTTCATGTTCAAGCCTTAACTGAAAACAGAAATCAGAAAGCAGTAGCCACAACAAGCAGTCCAATAGAAGGGACAACCTGAGCAACCTTAGAACTAGTCAAAGCCTGGGAGCTTCTCTCTCTAGCCTAGAGAGAGAAAGCTCCCTCCTGGCTCTTCCACTTCGGCCCAGCCAAGCCTGGCCCCACCACGCCGGCCATCCACTCCGACGGCGGCAGCAGCAGGTCTCATCGGGCAAGGGAGACCCTCGCACGACAGGGCCTCTCCTCCACAGCCCCCTTCCACACCCGGCAGCCATAGCCTCCGCTTTGGTCCGGACAAACTTCCACTCTGGTTCGAAGCACCACAGCCGTGGGCCTCGCCTCCAACCTCAACCCGACGTGAACCGGCGGGAACCATTTCGGATCTGCTCCTACCAGATCTGATATCAACTACAATCGGCAACCCATAGGGTCCGGTCATCTATCATCCACCTCTGGTCCGGTCAACAGGCGCCGGCCAGTCCATAGCTGGCCTTCTCTGGTCCAGTCAAGCATCAAACATCAACCGGCCACTTTCAGTCCGGGGATTACAGCCGTGCAGTTCTGCAACCATTGGGATCCGAGCCGTGCAGATCTGCAACCAACGGCAACTGTTCATCTTCTCTGGCTATGTCCCAGCCGGCCAGATCTCTCCAACTCGTGCTCCTCAGCCGCTGTGGAGCTTATCAACTGGTGGGAGGTCACGGCCTGGCCGCCCCAGAGGCCTGCCCAGGCCAGCCAGGTCAGGCAGGGGCAGGGGCTTAGAGCCGTTGCCTTTCGGCCAGGACACCACATCCCCGCTCGGGCCAAGCAGCCCGGTCAAGCTGCTAGCTCGGGCGGGCAATCACCATTGCAGCATCAAGCAGCTCGGGCAGTCTCCAGGCCAGCAGGCCAGAGGCTAGCCGGGCCAACGACAAGCCAGCCACAGGCTAGGCCAGCCATTTCTTTTGCCAGCCCGGGCAGTGGAGGCTCGGGCTACTGTTTGCTTTTTAGCTGTTTTGTATTATTAGTTGCTGTGTTCTGGTAGCAGTAGCTGATTTACTTAGTTATTTCTGTGCTTGCGAGGACTTCGAGGGCCTCTAATTTACCCCTATCCCGACGGGTTGTGTCGTGGATTTTCTGTTATTGCCATGCCCGTGTCCAGGTTTCCCATTGAACTCTCTACTCTTTGGGATAGTTTGTACGACGGGGCTTGGACACGGGTAACCCATGTAGCCACTTGGCTCTTTATATTTTTTCGTTTTCTTTTTGCTTTGTCTTACCTGGGGTATGCCCCTTGTAGGCTGTATATTCGCTTAACCTCTTTTAATTTCAAGCTGATTTACCCAAAAAAAACAAGCAGTCCAATAGAAGCATCAGTTCTGCATTTGTGTATCCTCTACCAGTTGATCATGGGATCAGTTATTGAGTGGATTTAGTTTTCAATATGTTCATTTATTTCAGTATCATGTATAGTGGTTGTAGTGGTTGTATCCTCTACCTATCACATTAATCACGTATATTGGTTGTAATCATTTTGCCATTTGTTTTGTATCCCTCTGTTAGATGGATAGGAAACAGATGCTCTATTTACATCTAGTCCTATGTAGCCGATTGGCGTAGGCTTTCCTTTTTTGTTTTCCTTTTCTTTTCTTTTCCTCCTGGGGTATGCCCCTTGTAGGCTGTATATTCGGTTAGCCCCCCCTTTTTTATTTCAAGCTATTTTACCAAAAAAAAAAGAAGCCATATGGTTGTTTTGGTAAGGTATTGTACCGTTTTGTTGTGTTTTGGGACCGTATGAATGTTGTGGCACAGTATTGTACCGTTTTGTTGTGTATTGGTACCGTATGGATGTTTTGTAACGGTATTATACCGTTTTGGTGTGTTTTGGAACCGTTTGGATGTTTTGGTTAGGTATTGTTCCGTTATGGTATGTTTTGGAACCGTATGGATGTTTTTGTAAGGTATTGTACCGTTTTGGTGAGTTTTTGAACCGTGTGGATTTTATGGCACGGATACATCTTGCCGACGGTCACCTGACGTCCCTCAGGTTCGGCCATCATCGTAGACATCCTCAAACTCGGCCATCCTCTGGAGGTTGGCTCCTTGATTGGGATCCTCCCTGCAAATCCCCCACCATGTTCGGCCACATGCGGGGCTCGGCCACCCGCCAAGTCACGTGCTGCCAACACGTGCTGAAGCGGATGGTCGTCTGACGTCTCTTATGTTCGGCCACCTTCGGAGAATTCCTTGAGCTCGGCCGCCCTCTGGAGGTTGGCTCCTTCATTGGGATCCTCCCTGCAAATCCCCCACCATGTTCGGCCACATGTGGGGCTCGTCCACATGTGGGTCTCAGCCACATGCGGGGCTCGGCCACATGTGGGTCTCAACCACATGCGGGGCTCGGCCACCCGCCAAGTTGAGTGCTGCCAACACGTGCTGAATCGGACGGTCGTCTGACGTCTCTCATGTTCGGCCACCTTCGAAGAATTCCTTGAGCTCGGCCGCCCTCTGGAGGATGGCTCCTTCGTTAGAATCCATTCCGCGGGTCGCCACCATGTTCAGCCACATGTGGGGCTCGGCCACATGCGGGGCTCGGCCACCCGCCAAGTCACGTGCTGCCAACACGTGCTGAAGCGGACGGTCGTCTGACGCCTCTCATGTTCGGTCACCTTCGGAGAATTCCTTGAGCTCGGCCGCCCTCTTGAGGATGGCTCCTTCGTTAGAATCCTTTCCGCAGGTCGCCACCATGTTCGGCCACATGTGTGTCTCAGCCACATGCAGGGCTCGGCCACCCGCCAAGTCACTTGCTGCCAACACGTGCTGAAGCGGACGGTCGTCTGACGTCTCTCATGTTCGGCCACCTTCGGAGAATTCCTTGAGCTCGGCCGCCCTCTGGAGGTTAGCTCCTTCGTTAGAATCCTTTCCGCGGGTCGCCACCACATTCGGTCGTTGGTTGGGTTTGGTCAAGTTCATTATCAATCCCCACCTCGTGCTCGGCGTCGGTGAAGATTGATGGGCTATTGTAGTGGACCAAACCAAATGATTCGAGCCCACCGAAAAGTAGGCCGCGACCGAAGACGATGACTGTACGTCATTCCACGTTCGGCTACAACCGAGGTCCGGGAGCGGGCACTGATTCGTCTTACCGACGGATGATCACCGTTGCCCACGTTCGGCCACCTTCGAAGATCTTCTCAAGCTCGCCCACCCTCCGGAGGCCGGCTCATTCATCAGACTCCTTCCCACGGGTCGCCGCCATGTTCGGCCACATGTTAAGCTCGGCCACATGTGGGTCTCAGCCGAACGCTGGGTTCGGCCACCCGACAAGACACGTGCCTTCTCACGTGCTATAACGGTTATGCCAAAGGATAAATGATGCGCGCACATGGGTGGTGCCAGCTCAGCTCGAAACGGTTACCAGATCTATCTGGTGACGT
Organism: Rhododendron griersonianum; assembly: GCA_018127125.1. Taxonomy (NCBI): domain Eukaryota; kingdom Viridiplantae; phylum Streptophyta; class Magnoliopsida; order Ericales; family Ericaceae; genus Rhododendron; species Rhododendron griersonianum. Next base: position 35,676,309 of record CM030788.1, on the reverse strand, counting down.
CACGATGACGACACCCGGCTCGTGCCAAGCACGTGCCCGCACTTGGAGAGCAAACCAAGGAGACTCTATAAATACTGAAGGATTGCAACCCTAACAGGTACATGCTACTCCATACTCACACTCATACACTCTCCAATCTTCTACTTCCTCTCTCTGCACAATAATTATCCTCTCGCCGGAGGACCTTGCCGGGACAACCCCCGGCCAGGTCTTAGTCGTGTGCTCCCTGTATAGGCTAGGAGAAGAAGGCTCAACCATCATCGAATCATCAACGGAGGATCGAGGATCAAGGATCACGGGCCACACAGTATTGTACCGTTTTGGTGTGTTTTGGAACAGTTTGGATGTCTTGGTTTGGTATTGTTCCGTTTTGGTGTGTTCTGGAACCGTATGGATGTTTTGGTAAGGTATTGTACCGTTTGGGTGTGTTTTGGAACCGTTTGGATGTTTTGGTATGGTATTGTACCGTTTTGGTGTTTTTTGGAACCGTATGGATGTTTTGGAATGCTATTGTACCATTTTGGTGTGTATTGGATCCATATGGATGTTTTGGTAAGGTATTGTACCGTTTTGTTGTGTTTTGGAACAGTTTGGATTTTTTGGTAAGGTATTGTACCGTTTTGGTATGTTTTGGAATTATATGAATGTTTTGGTAAGGTATTGTACCGTTTTGTTGTGTTTTTGTACCGTACGAATGTTTTGGCACAGTATTGTACCGTTTAGGTGTGTTTTGGAAATGTATTGTACCGTTTTGTTGTGTTTTTGTACCGTACGAATGTTTTGGCACAGTATTGTACCGTTTAGGTGTGTTTTGGAACCGTATGGATGTTTTGGAAATGTATTGTACCGTTTTGGTGTGTTTTGGAACCGTTTGGATGTTTTGGTTGGTATTGTTCTGTTTTGGTGTGTTTTGGAACCATATGGATGTTTTGGTAAGGTATTGTACCGTTTTTGTGTGTATTGGAACTGTATGGATGTTTTGGTAAGGTATTGTACCGTTTTGACAAGTTTTGGAACAGTTTGGAGGTTTTGTTAAGGCATTGTACCATTTTGGTGTGTTTTGGAACCATATGGAGGTTTTTTTTTTTTTTGGTTAAATCAGCTTGAAATTAAAAAGAGGATAACCGAATATACAGCCTACAAGGGGCATACCCCAGGAGGAAAAAAAAGAGAAAAAAAAAACAAGGATTGAGAAAATTGAGATCTACGCCAAGTGGTTACAAGGATTGGATTTGCTGTCACTAGATGGAGACAAAACAAACTACATCAACTGAAATACATTTGTTTCCTATCCATCTACAAAAGGGGAACACCATTCCCAAAATACAAGCCAAGGAGGTACTAGCATCAGCTGCTATACCAACCGAACAGCAGCAGCTCAGGAACCATGCAGCTAACCATGCAGATTCCAGCTCAATTCAGCATCACAACTCAGCACCTAGCTGGCTTGTATATAGAAGAAGTAGCAGACCAGAACCTCAATGCTTAGCTCCTCATCTCTGAGTACTTAGCAATAAAAGAAGTCCCAAGCAGTCCTTCTTCCTTGAAATGAAGGCATCTGTGAAGCTCAATGCTTAGCTCCTCAAGTAATAATCTGAACTTCAAACTGTGGTAGAAGCATGGTAGCCTTCAATCTGTGGTAGAACATAATCTGAACAGCTTTTGGAAGCTGCTGAACTTCTGAACAGCAACCATCAGGGCAGCTTGAAGTTTTACAAAAAACTGCTTGACTGCTTGACTCAGCAGTAAAAGTTGGGAATCTATACAAATCTACCAGCATCTATACATCAAGCAGAGGACGTCCCCCTCTGCGAAGGGAGATCCCAACGACATCCCCAGTTGGTTAGGCATATACTACAAAATGACACTTATAAAATTCTGAACAAACTGTCATAGGAATTAGCATCTCCTAGCTGAATAAGCAGCTGAACAGATCCCTACATAACATATATGAATCTGGACAGCACCTACATGGTCAGTCCAGAACAGCAAGCTATACAACATAGATAAAAACTAACTAACTGCTGAACAGAAACAGCAGAAACAACGGGTATAACATGACAGCAGTTAACAGCCAAAACAGTTCAGAACAAATAAACTGAACCTAAGCAGTCCAACTGGCCGAGGTAGCAGCTAGCAGCCAGCTAACAATGAAACCAGCAGCTAACAACGAAACCAGCAGCTAGCAGTAGCAAAATATCAAAACAGACAAGATCACAACAAGATCACAACTGATCCAAGGATTCATCAGGACTTAAAGGCCAAATCAGTTGACACATAACAGAATCAGTCAGAATGCTCACAGCTCCCTCGGAAAGCTCACAGCTCACAGCTCCCTCACAGCTCACACATAACAGAATCAGTAAGTGATGTCCATAGCACTATATCCTCACTTTACAACTCCCTCGGAAAGCTCACAGCTCCCACTCAACTTTTTCACTCATGTGCTAGGACAGGGCTCCACTAACTCCCTCCCTATAACTCACAAAATGCCCCCTCTATGTATTACCTCCTCTCTCAAAGAATTGATGAGGCACTAGCACACAACTCACAGGGTAAACACACAATAACAAAGAGGGGACTCTCAATCCAAGATCTCCACCAATGAATAAGATATGTACCTGATAGTATAGAAGTAGTAGAAGCCTGGACAAGCTGTAAGCCTCTCCAAATTGATGACTCTTGCACATTGAAGAATCTTCCAACTCTGCTATGATAGTAGTGATAGCAGTAGATACTACTCAACCTGCCTAGAAATCCATATACCAATCAAACATAACAATAGCATGCAGTTGTAAAACCAGTCAATAGTAAATCAACATGCAACAATGTTCCATTCATTTACAATTCACTGTGCTTGTTATTGAGGTAAATTAGGAAGTGATAAAAGTCTAGCTCTCACCATGGTGCATATCTTATGAACAACTATCTCCCAAGAGCAGCAATGATTTTGGAACTTTCTCATATTTCTCTCTATCCAGATATTGTACACTGCTACTATGAAGCCCAGTTTAGTGGTTAGGTTTTTCAGACTTCTACCTTTTATGTTTGAAAGCAGTGTTACCCAATCAGCCCAAGATCTGGCAGGCCACAACACATGTAGCTTGGCCTGAATTGCATTCCACACTTGCTTGGTGAAAGGGCAATTGAAGAAAAGATGATCATGGGTTTCCCTCTCCTGACAAAGGCCACATTGAGGATTATGATTTAGTCCGAATAAGGCAAGTCTATCAGCAGTGGATAGTCTATTTTGAATAGCCAGCCATGTGATGAAACTGCATTTTGGAATGTGGCCTGAGAACCATACAAGCTTGTGCCACAAAATCTTGGGGAAATGAGTTCTCAATTTGTCCCACAGAGAGGCAACCGTGAACTGTCCGCTAGAAGTAAGGGTCCACCTCTTTTGATCATCTTCACTCGATCTGGTCTGGACAAGTTGAGGAAGAGTATTTCTCACCTCATTAAGTTCAAAAGTTTGGGTAATGGGGAATGCCCAATTGGAATCATGAATGATATGTGACACAAAGGCATCTTTCGGGATACCAGAGTCATATACAATTCTAGGGCCAAATTTAGCCACTAAAGGGCCAAGAGGGTGCCAATTGTCATACCACAAGGATGTGGAGTTCCCATTTCCCAAAATACTAAGAATATAAGGTTGCACCAGAGGTCTAAGATTCAAAATTTTCCTCCAAACCCAGGTGCAATCACTAGGAGTTTTTAAATTCCAAAAACTCCTCCCTTTTATTAAATATGATTTGACCCATTGACACCACATAGACTGTTCACCCCCAGAGATAAGGAACCAAACATGCTTCGCAACGGCAACCTTATTCCATACTTGCATTGATTTGAAACCAAGCCCCCCTTCCTCTCTTGGAGAGCATAAATGATCCCAAGAAACCTTAGCACCAGATTTCTTTAGATCAGGACCAGACCAAAGAAAGGCTCTAAGGATTGACTCGACTTCCTTGATTATCTTTTTAGGAATGATAAACAAGGAAGACCAATAAGTTTGAATGGAGAAAAGCACATTCTTTATTAATTGAACCCTACCCGCATAGGTAAGATCTCTATTGGTCTAAGTCTTAGTTCTGGCGGTCATGCTCTCCACTAGACGCTGACAATCAGAAGCCTTGAGTTTGGTTGAGAGGAGGGGCACACCCAGATACTTAACAGGAAGGGTGCCCTCCTTAAATCCTAGAACATTCAGAATGCTCAATCTAATGGTATTATTAACCCCAACAAAAAAGATACTACTTTTCTCAGGGCTAGGGGATAGTCCTGATAATACTTGGTATGGTATTGTACCGTTTTGGTGTTATTTGGAACCGTATGGATGTTTTGGAATGCTATTGTACCATTTTGGTGTGTATTGGATCCGTATGGATGTTTTGGTAAGGTATTGTACCGTTTTGTTGTGTTTTGGAACAGTTTGGATTTTTTGGTAAGGTATTGTACCGTTTTGTTGTGTTTTGGAACAGTTTGGATTTTTTGGTAAGGTATTGTACCGATTTGTTGTGTTTTTGTACCGTACGAATGTTTTGGCTCAGTATTGTACCGTTTAGGTGTGTTTTGGAACCGTATGGATGTTTTGGAAATGTATTGTACCGTTTTGTTGTGTTTTTGTACCGTACGAATGTTTTGGCACAGTATTGTACCGTTTAGGTGTGTTTTGGAACCGTTTGGATGTTTTGGAAATGTATTGTACCGTTTTGGTGTGTTTTGGAACCGTTTGGATGTTTTGGTTGGTATTGTTCTGTTTTGGTGTGTTTTGGAACCATATGGATGTTTTGGTAAGGTATTGTACCGTTTTTGTGTGTATTGGAACTGATAATACTTGAAACCCGTGCCCTCCTTAGGTACACGGGTTGCTTTCTTACTTGGGCCAACAAACAGGACCCAACACATTTTGTCCGTACAAAGCTGGATCGAGTCTTAGTTAATGAGCATTGGATGAGGGTGTATAACTGCTCCTATGCTCATTTCCCTAATCCAGGGATTTCTGATCACTCTCCCGCCATTACAACTTTCCTTCCACATCCTAAGAAATCAAATAAGCCATTTAAGTTTTTTGACTTCCTAGCTAGTCACCCTCAATTTCTGGATATAGTTCAGAGAGTTTGGCGGAGAGTGATTATTGGAAATCCGATGTACTGTGTTTGTGAGAAACTCAAGATGTTGCAAGGTGAGTTTAAACAAATTAATAATAGAGATTTTAGTGATGTCTCTAATAGGGTTGTTGAATCTAGACAACTTTTAGAAACTTTGCAGCAAGCCTTGAGTACGCATAATCCGGACCCTTCCTTGATTTATCAGGAAAGAGAGGCTAATAAACAGCTCCTCACAATGCTCAGAGCAGAGGAAAGTCTAGCAAAGCAAAAATCGAGAATCCAATGGATGAAGTTGGGTGATCAGTGTACTTCTTATTTCTTTAAGACCGTGACTAACACAAGAAATAGAAGTAAAATAACTAGTCTTGTCTTAGAGAATGGGTCCCTCACCCATGACATTGAAGTCATTAAGTCCACTTTTGTCAATTTTTACACCAACTTGCTTGGTACAGCCCATCCTGAGGCTTACCAAGGGAGTAGTAGGATTCATCAGTTAGTAAATAAGAGATTAACTGATAAACAACCACTAAATAAACTTCATACAACAATAGGGTTGAGAGCTTCTCTCTCTACACTTTAGAGAGAGAATGCACTCCCCATAGCCAAATCCACCATAGATCCGGTTTGGAGGTAATTTAAGCTCAGAATCGGAACCGAGACTTTAGATCGACAAACATGAAAGATTCCATGGAGTTCTTTTCCTTGGAGCAAATTCAGTCGGTTGGCCTGGTACACTAATTCCAGTCGTCGGTCGGCCTGAATCTACTTTTCCACTTCCATCTGCTTTTATTTTCTTGATAATCGGCACATGGGTTTTCTTTACTCATTTTCTTGAACAGATTAAAGTGGGTTTTCATTTGTCTTTTCGGCCGACGATCGGAGAACCCGTATACAGTCGGTACATCACAGAGATGGTAAATCTAGATCGTGTTATCAAAGTGGTCAGTGCTCACAATTTTGATCTGCTCTCGAACTCCATTCGGCTTCTGAGCCGTCGGCGTTCATGGGTTCAGATCTGTTAGCTACCACAGCCGTTCAGGGTCCGTCCTTCGATTGACGGCGGATGGCGTTGGAGCTGCTATGTCCAAACTCGCCGGAAATGGTGGCGTCTGCTACTATTCCGGCCTTGACTAGTTACAAAATCTGGTGTGGAATCAATTTTAGTAATCTGGTGTGGAATCATTTGTGCGTTCTACATCGGACAGCATGTCCAACTCGCCGGAATGGACTGCCACGGAGGGGATTATCCATGGAAGATCCGTGAGGAATGGGTCTGTTGGACTGAGATCCCAGCCGCGCCATCCCAGCCGCGCCGGAAGCTGCAAGGCGTGGGGGGTATTTCAGCCAAAACCGGTACCGGCCAATAAACAGTTTGCTCCTCACTTTGGTTCGGAATGGGTCAGGTATTTCAAAGAGGAGTATTGTTCTTGCAGTATTCGTTCAATTTCTGCACTGTTTATTTTCGGATTGAGTTAGTAGGACCTGAAAATGGGCAATCTGTTATTCACATTTGGGAGTAACCATATCTATTGTTGGTGGTTTCAAGTAGTAATCATGCGAACCCCGAAAATGGGCAATCTGTTAGTTTTTGCGAACCCCGATAGGCGGTCATCTGTTGGACTGAAATCGGGGGTCGGGCTCTTGGTCGAGCCTTTTTATATCCCTAGATCCTGTGCTTTTAGCCCTGAGGTTTTGTGTAGTATTCTGGTGGTCGTAGCTATCGTTGATTAGATTAGATTCTGTTCTGATCGAAAAGGGTAGTTCGCAGTAGCAGCAGCTGTGGGTGCCACTGATTAGATTGGTGGATGGTTTCTGATTGAGCGAGGTAGCTGCCGGAGCTGTCATTGATTAGATTGGTGGTCGTTCACTGGTCGAAAGGGATAGCTTCGCAGTCTGTTCTGATTAGATTGGTGGCTATCGTTGATTAGATTAGAATCAGTTCTGATTGAAAAGGGTTGTTCGCAGTAGCAGCAGCTGTGGGTGCCACTGATTAGATTGGTGGATGGATTCTGGTTGAGCGAGGTAGCTGTCGGAGCTGTCATTGATTAGATTGGTGGTTGTTCACTGATCGAAAGGGGTAGCTTCGCAGTCTGTATCTGATTAGATTGGTCCGCTTGAGGTTTGAGTGGCCACTTCTGGTGGTTCCTCCTTCTATTCCGCTTATAGTCGTTGGTGAGCCTAGGGGATTAGGTTGAGGGGGGAGTAGTCGTGGTGTGCAGGGTACTTAGCAGGGTAGCCTTGTCCGACATTTCCAGGTCGTGCCTCTCTCGGTCCGTGTCCCTCTGTAGTAGCTGATCTCTGTTGAGTGGGTACTTCGCTAGCCTTGGGTTTGGAAGTCTAGGTTCTTGGTTCTCTTATCCCAGCTTTGGAGGAGGAGGCTACTGAGTAGTTGGTTCAGTGGGTAGTTTTGGCGAGCCTTAGGTTAGGATGAGGGAGGGTTAGGCCGGAAGGATTGGGCGTGGTGAGCAGGGCTCTTGCAGCGGGGCCTTGTCGGATGCCGTCATCTCTGGTTCGAACCTCTCGATGCCTTGTTCCTCTGTAGAAGCCGTTCAGATTGCCTAGAAATCGTCTTACTTCGTAGCTGCTCTCCTCAGCGTTGGTTATCATGTGGTCATCGTTGGCTATAACTATCTACCTTATTTACCTTATTTCCTAGTCTGGCGGGTTGTGCCAGGTAGTAGTAGTTCAGTTTTACATATCTCAGTACACATGGCATTTTGTTATGTATTCACTTTATATTACTCCCCATGCGGGTTGTGCATGGTTACGTATTTACTTCATTTTACTCTCCATGCGGGTTGTGCATGGTTTGCCGCACTTTTGTCATTCTTGTTTTTTTACCTTTCTTTCCTCCTGGGGTATGCCCCTTGTAGGCTGTATATTTGCTTAACCTTTTTTAATTTCAAGCTAAGTTAACCAAAAAAAAGATTAACTGATACTCAGAAATTAGCAATGATTGTTGATGTAACTGATCAAGAGATTAAAGACACATTTTGGTCTCTCAATCCCAGTAAAGCTCCTGGTCCTGATGGTTACAATGCAGGTTTCTTCAAGGAAGCTTGGCCTATTGTTAGTCATGAGGTCCTTGCAGCTGTTAAGACTTTCTTTAGGTCTGGTAAGCTTCTCAGAAAGGCCAACTCTACCATGGTAGCTCTTGTCCCTAAGGTCCCTAACCCTTCCAGAGTTGGAGACTTTAGACCCATATCATGTTGTAACACTGTTTACAATTGTATTGCTAGAATACTTGCTAGCAGATTGAAGCATGTACTCCCTATGCTTATTGATCCTGTCCAATCAGGGTTTGTTAAGGGTAGGAGAATTGCTGATAACATTTTCCTTACTCAAGAGCTCATGAGGGGGTACCATAAATCCACTTCTACCCCAAGATGTGCTATGAAAGTTGACATCAAAAAAGCTTATGATAATGTCAGGTGGGACTTTATTTGGGATATTCTATCCGCTATGAATTTCCATCCAACAATATCCAAATGGCTTCAAGCTTGTGTTACCACTGCTAACTACTCTCTTAGTATCAATGGGGAAGCCACTGGTTATATCATTGGGCAGAAGGGATTACGGCAAGGTGATCCTCTGTCCTCATACCTCTTTGTAATGGTGATGGAAATTCTAACCTGTATACTAAGGGAAAAATCCCAACTACCTGATTTCCATTTTCAATGGAAGTGCGGAAATAATAAGATCATCAATCTCTGTTTTGCTGATGACTTAATGATTTACCATATGGAGGTTTTGGTAAGGTATTGTACCGTTTTGTTGTGTTTTAGTACCGTATGATTGTTTTGGCAAAGTATTGTACCATTTTGGTGGGTTTTGGTACCATATGGATGTTTTGGAAAGGTATTTTACTGTTTTGATGTGTTTTGGACCCGTATGGATGTTTTGGTAAGTTATTGTACCATTTTGGTGTGTTTTAGAATCGTTTGGATGTTTTGGTAAGTTATTGTACCGTTTTGGTGTGTTTTGGAACCGTATGAATGTTTTGGTAAGGTATTGTACAGTTTGGTTGTGTATTGGTACCATATGGTTGTTTTGGCCCGGTATTGTACCGTTTTGGTGTGTTTTGGAACCGTTTGGATGTTTTGATATGGTATTGTACCGTTTTGGTGTGTTTTGGAACCGTATGGATGTTTTGGTAAGGTATTGTACCGTTAGGTGTGTTTTGGAACTGTTTGGATGTCTTGGTTTGGTATTGTTCCATTTTGGTGTGTTTTGGAACCGTATGGATGTTTTGGTAAGGTATTATACCGTTTGGGTGTGTTTTGGAACCGTTTGGATGTTTTGGTATGGTATTGTACCGTTTTGGTGTTTTTTGGAACCGTATGGATGTTTTGGTAAGGTGTTGTATCGTTTTGGTGTGTATTGGAATCGTATGGATGTTTTTTTTTTGGGTAAATCAGCATGAAATAAAAAGAGGCTAACTGAATATACAGCCTACAAGGGGCATACCCCAGGAGGAAAAGAAAACAAAAGAAAAGAGAAAGAGAAAAAATAGCAACGCCTAGTGGCTACATGGATTAAATGAAATGCACTGTTTCCAATCCATCTAGTAGAGGGAGGGAAAATAGCACCTAATGAATGAAGAGCCTATGGTTAGACTCCTAAACATTACAAAAGCAGCAAGGAACTAACTAAAATGACACACGGCAGCAGCATCATCTTCCAAAAGCAGTGAGATACAACTAGCAGCTATAACAGGACAGCAGCTAGCACCTGCAGTAGCAGGTAGGTCAATCAGCAACTGGACAGTAGAGTATAGAAGCAGAAAGCTCTAAATGAGTTCTGATTTATTCTGATCTGTTCTGCACTGTTAATGGAGTTCTGATTTATGCTACATTATCAACCTGTCCATCTCAAGATCAGGCTGCTGCTGCTGCTGCTGCACCTTACTAAGCTGCAGCTGCATGTCCTTACTAAGCTGCATGTTCTGAACCTGATACCTACTGGTCCTGTTTTGCCATGGCAGCTGCTGCTATTATGATTTTCTGTTATGGTTTCTCTCAACACAAGTCAAGTCAAGTCAAATTACAAGTTCAAGCTCATTCCAGATATTGCAGCAGTTACTGATCTGTATTGAACTTAGTTGATACCACTTATGTGCAGTCTGATCTGCTTGGGTCTGCTTACTGATCTGTAAATGATGTTCATCCTCCATCCACATTATGTGTAGAGCTGCTGAAATCTGTTGGAGCTTGCTGCAACTCTGTATTTGGCAAGTGCTCCTTGTGTAGCAACTGCTGATGCTCATGTTCAGCTTTAGACGATGCATATGCAGTCTGCTGAGTTTTGATATGCTTCTAAGCTCATTTTATAAGTTTTGTAATGCCTTGCATTGGCGTTGTTTTCCTTCCCTCTTCTAGATGGATTGGAAACACAGCATGGTAGTTATCTCATGTAGCCACTTGGCTTAGGTAATTTTCTTTACTTTTCTTTTTCTTTTCTTTCCTCCTGGGGTATGCCCCTTATAGGCTGTATATTCGCTTAGCCTCTTTTATATTTCAAGCTGATTTACCCCAAAAAAAAAAGCTCTAAATGACAACTCTAATTGACAGCTGATATGCAACAGACTTGGATCTTTGGACACGAGAGTATTGACAGTTATACAATGAGCTCTCAATGATCTAATCACTGGACACGAGACCAGATCAGACCACCAAAATGCAGAAGCATGGTAGCCTTCAAACTGTGGTAGAACATAATCTGAACTGCTTTTGGAAGCTGCTGAACTTCTGAACAGCAACCATCAGGGCAGCTTGAAGTTTTACAAAAAACTGCTTGACTGCTTGACTCAGCAGTAAAAGTTGGGAATCTATACAAATCTACCAGCATCTATACATCAAGCAGAGGACCTGGACAGCAGAACTTGAAGTTGCAACAGGGGCAGCTTGAAGCATTACAAAAACTGCTTGACTGCTTGACTGGACGTTCAGAAGAGTTGAACAGTAGCAAAAACTGGGAATCTATACAAATCTACCAGCATCTATACACCATGCAGAGGACGTCCCCCTCTGCGAAGGGAGATCCCAACGACATCCCCAGTTGGTTAGGCATATACTACAAAATGACACTTATAAGAATCATTTACAAAATTCTAAACGAACTATCATAGGAATTAGCATCTCCTAACTGAATAAGTAGCAGAACAAATCCCTATATAACATATACGAATCTGGACAGCAACTACATGGTCAGTCCAGAACAGCAAGCTAGACAACAGAGAAAAAAACTAACAACTGCTGAACAAAAAAATTAATCAAATGGAAGCTATAACTCATACGAATCTCCACAGAAGGATGCAAGACAAAAGCTGAACAACTACGAAAATAGAATGCATCATCCTGGCTTGTAAAACTGGCCAAAACAGACAAGACACAACTGAACAACTGAAGCAGTCAATGGTCTGAATAATTGCAACAGTGCAGTGCAATGCAAAACACAGATGAACAACTATAGCAACAGAACAGGGTTCCCCAAGCTCAATATAAGGTCTCACTGACTTATATCAACCTCGAAAACTGACCTCCCACTCATCTTTTTTCACACAAGCATAGGGAAAAATATAGAAGGATGAGGCACAAAACTCCCTCCGCTAGATCTCACATGATTCCCCCACTAGATATTACCTCCACTCTCAAACTAGAAGGATGAGGCACAAAACTCACTAGGATTACACAAAATATAGAAGGACACACTTCAAAGTTATAACTCAGAGTCAGTCACCAAAGTTTAAGGTAACAACCTACTATGATAGCAGTAATAGCCGTAGCTAGCAAGCTGAACAACACTTGAACAGATCTCATGATCATGCTCTTGATGATACCACTCAACCTGCCCAGAAAACCACATACCAATCAAACATTAGCATGTAGTTGTAAAACCAGACAACAGTAAATCAACATGCAACAATGTTCCATTCATTTACAATCCACTGTGCTTGTGATTGAGGTAAATTAGGAAGTGATAAAAGTCTAGCTCTCACCATGGTGCATATTTTATGAACAACTATCTCCCAAGAACAGCCATGATTTTGAAACTTTCTCATATTTCTCTCAATCCAGATATTGTACACTGCTACTGTGAAGCCCAGTTTAGTGATAAGGTTTTTAAGACTTCTTCCTTTTTATGTTTGACAGCAGTGTTACCCAGTCAGCCCAAGATCTGGCAGGCCACAACACATGAAGTTTGGCCTGAATTGCATTCCACACTTGCTTTGTGAAAGGGCAATTAAAGAAAAGATGATCATGGGTTTTCCTCCCCTGACAAAGACCACATTGAGGATTATGATTTAGTCCGAATAAGACAAGTCTATCAGCAGTGGATAGTCTATTTTGAATAGCTAGCCATGTGATGAAACTGCATTTTGGAATGTGGCCTGAGAACCATACAAGCTGGTGCCACAAGATCTTGGGGAAATGAGTTCTCAATTTGTCCCAGAGAGAGGCAACCGTGAACTGTCCGCTAGAAGTATGGGTCCACCTCTTTTGATCATCTTCATTCGATCTGGTCTGGACAAGTGGAGGAAGAGTATTTCTCACCTCATTAAGTTCAAATGTTTGGGTAATGGGGAATGCCCAATTGGAATCATGAATGATATGTGACACAAAAGCATCTTTCGGGATACAAGAGTCATATACAATTCTAAGGCCATATTTAGCCACTAAAGGGCCAAGAGGGTGCCAATTGTCATACCAGGATGTTTTGGTAAGGTATTGTACCGTTTTGACAAGTTTTGGAACAGTTCGAAGGTTTTGGTAAGGTATTGTACCGTTTTGGTGTGTTTTGGAACCATATGGACGTTTTGGTAAGGTAATGTACCGTTTGTTGTGTTTTGGTACCATATGAATGTTTTGGCATAGTATTGTACCGTTTTGGTGGGTTTTGGTGTCGTATGGATGGTTTTTTTTTTTTTTTGGGGTAAAATAGCTTGAAATATAAAAAGAGGATAATCGGATATACAGCCTACAAGGGGCAAACCCCAGGAGGAAAAGAAAGAGAAAATCAAAGATAGAAAAGATTGACCTAAGCCAAGCGGCTACATTGACTAAATACAAGAATTAAATTGAGGATGAATATAAGTAATGAGATCCACATGTTTCAAGGCCATCTAAGAGATGGGAGAGAAACACATGCCAAAAGAAGGGTTTACAGAAGTTGAGTCTAGCCTATTAATAGTATGGATGGTTTGGAGAGGTATTTTACTGTTTTGGCGTGTTTTGGACCCGTATGGATGTTTTGGTAAGTATTTGTACCATTTTGGAGTGTTTTAGAACCGTTTGGATGTTTTGGTAAGTTATTGTACCGTTTTGGTGTGTTTTGGAACCGTATGAATGTTTTGGTAAGGTATTGTACAGTTTGGTTGTGTTTTGGTACCGTATGGTTGTTTTGGCCCGGTATTTTACCGTTTTGGTGTGTTTTGGAACCGTTTGGATGTTTTGATATGGTATTGTACCGTTTTGGTTTGTTTTGGAACCGTATGGATGTTTTGGTAAGGTATTGTACCATTTTGGTGTGTTTTGGAACCGTTTGGATGTCTTGGTTTGGTATTGTTCCATTTTGGTGTGTTTTGGAACCGTATGGATGTTTTGGTAAGGTGTTGTACTGTTTTGGTGTGTTTGGAACCGTTTGGATGTTTTGGAAAGGTATTATACCATTTTGGTGTGTTTTCGAACCATATGGATGTTTTGGTAAAGTATCATACCGTTTTGTTGTGTTTTGGGACCGTATGAATGTTGTGGCACAGTATTGTACCGTTTTGGCGTGTATTGGTATCGTATGGATGTTTTGGAACGGTATTGTACCGTTTTGGTGTGTTTTGGAACCGTTTGGATGTTTTTTTTTTTTGGGTAAATCAACTTGAAATTAAAAAAAGGGTAACCGAATATACAGCCTACAAGGGGCATACCCCAGGAGGAAAGAAAGAAAATAAAATTAAACAAGAGACAGATAGAACCTAAGCCAAACGGCTACACAGGCCTAAGAGACAATGAAACATCTGTTTCCTTCCCATCTAAAAGATGGGAACGAAACAGATGGCAGAAAGATTGCCCAACGAGCAACCTAGTAAAATAAAAGCCATTCTGACAAAAGAAGTATAAAATTACAACTGAACTCCATGCTCTTGCACCTGGTCTGGACTTGAACTTGTAACTTGACTTGACCCAAACAGTAGAGGAGCAGCAGCCTTAACAGTAAAACAGCAGCAGGTCCTATACATCATCAACCTGACCAGCTTTGCAGTCATAGCAGCATCATCATTGCAGCAGCAGGAAGCTGATAGAAACCAATAGATTATGGAGCTCGACAGCAGCTCCTATACACCATCAACCTGTGTGAAGCTAGCAGCCACATGAGCCAACTACAACAGATTTGCACTGAGCTGAACAGTAGGCAAAACAGGACATAACAGCAGCAGCTGCCATGGCAAAACATGACCAGTAGCAGTAGCAGTGATAAAACAGGTTGATGGTGTATCAGCAGCTACTTGATATGTACAAAGCTAGCTGGAATTGTACAAAGCTGGACACTAACCACTATACAACTGAACCATAACAGCAGATAGCAGTCTTCTGGAGTGTAGAACAAAACACATTGTACACGAAACAAAACAGTGGCAGAAATGCAGAGGACATCCCCCTCTACGAAGGGAGATCCCAAAGACAGCCCCTATTGGTTAGGCCAGACAACAAAATAAAGAGAATAGCAACACTACTTAGGGTACAGCAGCAGCCCATCAGTAGCAGAAAAACAGAACAGCACACTGTTAGCATCTATAACAAGACAGCTATAGCAGGACAACTATTAGTAGCTATAACAGGACAGCAACTAGCAACAGCAATAACAGAGATATGGGGATGCTTTAACAGCATCTGTAACAAAGCAGCAGCCACACTAATAACAGAGATAACATCAGAGCTGCCTCATAGCAAACAGCAACTAAACTGAGCCATAACAACTAACTACTGAACCATGGCAACAACAGAACAACATCAGAACATCAGTCATCAGTCAACTAACTACTGAACCATAACAACAGTAGACATCAGACAACTACTACACCCTGACTTACAGCCTGGGGAGAGCTTCTCTCTCTAACCTAAAGAGAGAAAGCCCCCGGCAGCCACCACGAGGCCCGGCCTCGCCGGGTAGCAGCGGGCTAGGCAGCCACCACAAGGCCAGCCACGCCGGGCAGCAGCCACCATCCGGGCAAGGGATCCTCTCTCCTTAGAGAGGATCTCCTCCACCGCCCTCCGTCGCCTCTACTTCCGACGGTCTCTGGACTGGCCAGCCTTCATCTGGTCCGGAGCTCCACTAGGGAAAAGGCTTCGTCTCCAACCTCAACCCCGCCGTGTACCGGCGGGTACCATTTGGGATCTGCTCCGGCAGATCTGAAATCAAACCAGTCTTCAACCAGCCACCACCAGCCGGCCTTCAATCTCACGGCTGAGGGTCTTCAATCATCACCGAACCAGACGAACCAGTCTTCAATCATCACCGAATCATCACGAACGGCGCCGTCTAGTCCCGGCCGCCGGGAACCCGTCGCGGGACTCAACAGCCGCCGTGGGGCCTTTCGGGCCGTCTCTCCGTGGCTCACCTTCACGCCGCCAGTCAAGGACCTCTCCGGCCAGATCTGTCCAGTCAGACCAGGTCGTGGTCAGGCCTTTCGGGCAGGCTCTGGTCCGGTCATCCTTCCGGTTCACCGAGGCTCAACAGCCGTGGCTACACAGCCATCGGCCTTCATCTTCAACCCCAATAGCCGCCGTGGGGCCCAGCCGCCCAGGCAATCAGCCAGCCCGGGCCAAGCAGCGGATAGCAGTAGGGCCAGCACTGCCCACTGAGCCCGTGCAGCCGTCGGCCTTATGGGAGCTGCGGTGGTTCAACCCCGCTCGGGCCAAGCAGCTGCCATCCAGCCCGGGCAAACAGCCAGCCCGGGCCAAGCAGCAGGCTGCAGCTTCAGCAGGCAGCAGCGGCCCGTTGGTAGGCTAGCCCGGGCAGGTAAGCCGGCTGTGGCTCGGGCAGTGGGGGAATCATAATATTCAATTCTCGTATCGTTATGCAATGTGTCTTGCAATTATCTATTTACTGTCAACTAGTTGCTGGACTTGTGGGCCAGTTTTCTGTTACTCTATGTGATCCCCGATTGGCGGTCATCTGTTGGACTGAAATCGGGGGTCGGGCTCTTGGCGAGCCTTTACATGCCTAGATCCTGTGCTTGTTAGCTCTGAGGTTGGGTGTAGTATTCTTGTGGCGCGGCTATCGTTGATTAGACTAGATTCAGTTCTGATCGAAAAGGGTTTCCGCAGTAGCAGCAGCTGAGGATGCCACTGATTAGATTGTTGGATGGTTTCTGGTTGAGCGAGGTAGCTGCCGGTGCTGTCTTTGATTAGATAGGTGCTGCTTGGTCCACTTGAGGTTTGAGTGGCCACTTCTGGTGGTTCCTCTTTCTATTCCGCTTGTAGTCGTTGGCGAGCCTAGGGGATTAGGTTGGGGGGGGAGTAGTCGTGGTGTGCAGGGTACTTAGCAGGGTAGCCTTGTCCGACATTTCCAGGTCGTGCCTCTCTTGGTCCGTGTCCCTCTGTAGTAGCTGTTTTCTGATGAGTGGGTATTATGCTAACCTTGGGTTTGGTAGTACTAGGTTCTTGGTCTTCTTATCCCAGCTTTGGAGAAGGAGGTTACTGGGTAGTTGGTTCAGTGGGTAGTTTTGGCGAGCCTTAGGTTAGGATGAGGGAGGGTTAGGCTGGAAGGATTGGGCGTGGTGTGCAGGGCTCTTGCAGCGGGGCCTTGTCGGATGCCGTCAACTCTGGTTCGAGCCTCTTGATGCCTTGTTCCTTTGTAGTAGCCGATCAGCTTGCTTTGTAGCCGTCTTACTCGGTGGCTTCTCCTCAGTGTTGGTTATCATGTGGTCATCTCTGACCTCGACTATTTACTTTACTTACCTTATTTCCTAGCCTGGCGGATTGTGCCAGATGGTAGCTCTACTTCATTTAGCTCTATTTACTTTACCTTCATGTATTTAACTTATCTAACTCTCCATGCGGGTTGTGCATGGTTTACCGCACTTTTGTCATTCTTGTTTTTTTTTTTCATTTTCTTTTCCTCCTGGGGTATGCCCCTTGTAGGCTGTACATTCGGTTAACATTTTTTAATTTCAAGCTAAATTACCCAAAACAAAAAACAAAAAAAAAACTACTACACCCTCATCATCTGAACACATTTGAACAGGACATTAATGACCATAGCAGAGCTGCTAAATGATCAATCTAGGAAGGACTAGGTTGAATCAATCTAGGACTCACAACTCCCACTCTCCAAACAACTCCAAGGACAAGTGATCCCATAACACCCTCTACTAATCCTCACCAGATGCCCCTGCTAAATATTACCTCCTCTCACAAGGACGGATGGGGCTATAGCACTCAACTCACAGGGATTGCACACAATATAGTAAGAACGCTCAATTGCTCTAAATTTCCAGGGTAACCAACAAGGGATAAGGTAACTACCTGGATACGTAGCAGTAATATGGCCAAGCTCAGAAACTGTAACAGCTTCAGATCAGCTTTGATTACATTTGGATCTCA
This sequence comes from Rhododendron griersonianum, assembly GCA_018127125.1. Taxonomy (NCBI): domain Eukaryota; kingdom Viridiplantae; phylum Streptophyta; class Magnoliopsida; order Ericales; family Ericaceae; genus Rhododendron; species Rhododendron griersonianum. The sequence continues at coordinate 35,658,596 of CM030788.1, read as the reverse complement.
TGTTCAAGCTCTGATGAAACCATTTACATCCTGCCAAGAAAGATAGGCTTGGAAAATAAATGCAACTCAAAGAAGAAAACACATGTTACCCAATTCACAATTCACATATACAAACACCTTGCAATATATGATTATTCCACAATGAGACCCCATTCTCTAATAAATCTAGTGTCATTAGAACCTGGAGGCAATTTGGGCAGGGACAGAAGTCTACTCTTAACCATGTGATAAATTTTGTGAGCTATTGCCTCCCAGGTGCTAGTAGTAGCTTGAAACTTCCTCATGTTCCTCTCAATCCAAAGGTGATACACCGTTACAGTGAATATCAATCTGATAACAACACTCTTAAGAGATTTTCCTTTAAAGGTGGATAAGTGAGAAATCCAGTCTACCCAAGACCGTGGAGGCCACCTCTCATCAATTCTTGCTAAGATTGCATTCCAAACTTGAGTGGAGAATACACAATTAAAGAACAAATGATCATGACTTTCACTGCCCGGACAGAGGCAGCACTGAGAAGAAGCTTTAATCCCAAAAAGAACAAGCCTATCTTCAGTGGAAAGTCTACCTTGGATGGCAATCCAGGTAATGAAGCTACATTTTGGGATATGGCCAGGAAACCAGACTGCTTTGTGCCAAGTTACTTTGGGAAATGGCTCTCTCAATTCATCCCAAAGAGAGGCAATGCTAAACTGACCATTTGAGTTAAGAGTCCACCTAATTTGGTCCCTACCACTCCTCACTGTGGGTAGCTGAGATCTGACTTCATTCAGCTCCCAAGTTTGTGTGATTGGGAATGTCCAAGCAGAGTTGAGAATTACCCGAGACACATTGGCATTCAATGGAAGGCCAAAATCATATACAATTCTGGTACCAAACTTGTTCAATAAGGGGCCCAAAGGATGCCAATGATCATACCACAGGGATGTGTTGTCCCCATTTCCAATAATGTGACGTATGAATGGTTGAACTAACCTTCTCAAATTAAGCATCTTCCTCCAAACCCAAGAGGGATTACATGGCATTTTAAGGCTCCAAATGTTCCTACCTTTTAATAAATAGGATTTAACCCATTGACACCACATTGATTGCTCGCCCCCTGAAATCAAGAACCAAATATGCTTAGCAACTGCAGCATTATTTCAAATTGCCAAAGATTTGAAACCAAGGCCCCCCTCGTCCTTGGGGGCACAAAGTTGCTCCCAAGCAACCTTAGCCCCAGACCTTTTAAGATCAGGGCCAGACCACAAGAAGGCCCTAAGGATAGACTCAACTTCCTTAATGACCTTTTTCGGTAAGATAAACAGGGAGGACCAAAATGTTTGCATTGAGAACAAAATGTTTTTTATAAGTTGCATTCTCCCAGCAAAAGTAAGATCCCTATTAGTCCAACATTTAGTTTTAGCAGTAATATTATCTACCAATCTCTGACAATCAATAGCCTTGAGTTTAGTGGATAGTAAGGGGACCCCCAGGTATCTCACAGGGAGGGAACCTTCCTGGAAACCAAGTTCTTGCAAGATAGTTTCCTTAACCCTCACACTAACCCCTGAAAAGAATATGCTACTCTTTCCAGGGCTAGGGGAGAGACCAGAAAGAGACTCAAACTCAGCCAATGCATTCCGGATGTGATTGATCGATGAAAGCTCCCCTTTACAGAATATCATTAGATCATCAGCAAAGCAAAGATTAACCAATCGATTATCTTTACATCTCCAATGGAAGTGGAAATCAGAGAGATGAGATTTCTCCTTAAGCAAAGCTGTAAAAACTTCCATGACAATAACAAAGAGATAAGAGGACAGAGGATCTCCCTGCCTCAGACCCTTCCTACCTTTAATGTAACCGGTAACTTCTCCATTGATACAAAGAGAGTAATTAGCAGTGGTTACACATGCTTGAAGCCACTTGATCATTGTAGGATGAAAGTTCATTGCAGAAAGAACATCCCAAAGAAACTCCCATCTAACATGATCATAAGCTTTCATAATGTCCACTTTCATGGCACACCTATGAGAGGGTGATGACTTTTTTTTTTTGGGTAATGCCCTAGGGCGGTAAGCTTGAAATATAAAAGAGGTTAACCGAATGTACAGCCTACAAGGGGCATACCCCAGGTAAGACAAAGCGAAAATATAAAGAGCGCCAAGTGGCTACATGGGTTGCCCGTGTCCTTGCCCCCGCCAAACAAACTATCCCAAGGAATAGAAAGTTCAACGGGGAACCTGGACACGGGCGTGGCAATAGCAGTAAATACCCGACACCAACCGTCGGTAAGGGTACAAGTAGAGGCCCTCGAAGTCCTCGCAATACATACTACGGACAACCTAACAACATAGAGGCCCTCGAAGTCCTCGCAATACAATCTAGTGCACAACCCGCACTGATTAAACTAGAAAATAACAACATAGGATGACCAAATATAATCAGGGCCCGCTGCGGATGGCCTAACGAGCGGCTGGACGAGGAAGACTCGAATCGCCCGGGCTGAAGCTGCTGCCTAGCCTCTGCCCGAGCAAAACACTCACTGGCAGCCAAGCTGCCCCCCGCCCGAGCCACTCACAGATGGTCTGCCCGGGCGATTGGCCGGAAGGTTGACCGCTGCTGCTGGCCGCTGCTGCTGGCCTGCTATTGCTGGCCGTTGCTGCTGGCCGCTCCGGACAGAGAGATGAAGGAGGTTGGCCAGTCCAGTGGAGACCGGCTGAGGCTGGCCGGACCAACGGCCGCCCGCTTTGGGTAGCCACGGCTACTAGATCTGAGGGAGCCGAGGGTCAGTGAACCCGTAGAGCTCCGATTGGGGGATGCCGGTTGGGTCAGCGAACCCGTGGAGCCGAGGGTTGCCGGTTGGAAGGCCGGCGAGAGAGGCGCCGGATCTGTTGAAAACCAGCGGCGGCCGGAACACGGCGACCCACAGTTGGCCGGTTTGAGAGGTGGGCGGTGGCCGCTGCTGCTGTTAATGGCGGCAGCCACCGGAGCTGTTGCCGCTGCTACCGCCGGAGATGGAGTTAGCTGGGCCGAGGGTTGCTGCTGTACTGGCCGGGCCTGGACGGCCGGCTGTGGGTTGAATATGCCATCGAAGGCCAGATCTGGAATGTAGAAGGGCGGTGGAGGAGAGCCCCTGTCGTGCGAGGGGCTCCCTTGCCCGAGTACTGCTGCTTCTGCCGTAGGAAGACCAGCGTGGCTGGGCTGGGCTGGGCTGGCCAGGCGTGGCTGGCTGCTGGGCTGACCGATTAGAGTCTTGAATGAGCCACCAGAGGAAACGGTGGGATCTGCTCCAAAATCGGTGGGTTTTCCGTGAGAACACCACCATTTCCGGCGAGTATCTGCCTTCCTGTGAAAAGTACCCACGAGCAAGGAGCTCGGGGTTATCTCTGTGAACTTGAAAACCCAAGGCTGTGGGATCGTAATCTCTACGACGGGATTAGAGCACTGATTGATTACCTCTAACCCGTTGTGGAATCGGTCCACGGGGTGGACTTCGGAAGATCCCCTTTCTCTATAGAACCTGTCGCCGGTGTGGGAAACAGTCTAAGAGAAGGATTGAAGAACATACAAAGATTCAAGAGTGAATCTGTTTGGTCCACCAGAAAATCGGTGGATTTTGTACAAAAATCTGGTGTTTGGTAAAGGGGGAGTGCATTCTCTCTCTAGGAAGAGAGAGAAGCTCTCAACCCATTTCTCTCTTCTCTAAGCGCCTCTTCCCCAATCGAGGGTGATGACTTGTGATAACCCCTCATGAGTTCCTGAGTGAGAAATATATTATCTACTATTCTCCGACCTCTCACAAAGCCTGACTGGACAGGATCAATGAGAAGAGGAAGTACAGGTTGCAATCTCTTAGCTAAAATCCTAGAGATGCATTTGTAGATGGTTTTGCAACATGAAATGGGCCTAAAGTCACCCACCTTGGAAGGGTTTTGTACCTTGGGGACAAGATCTACAATGGTGGAGTTAGCTTTGGTGAGTAATTGACCAGATCTGAAGAAATTCTGGACAGCCGAGGTGACCTCATTCCCAACGACAGGCCATGCTTTCCTAAAAAACCCTGCATTGTACCCATCAGGGCCCGGGGCCTTGGTAGGACTAAGGGACCAAAAGGTTTCTTTGATCTCCAAATCAGTAACAAGAGAGACCATCCGATGACTCTGTTCAACACTAAGCTTACTTCTAATTAATTGCTCAACTCTATTTGAACCCAGATGAGGTGTGGGATGAGGAGTACCAAATAGAGTTGTGTAGAAGTTAACAAACTCTGCCTTGATAACCTGAGGATCATGAGTGATAGAGCTGTCCCTAAGCTCTAAACTTGTTATTTTGTTCCTATTCCTCCTATTACTTACAGTTTTAAAGAAATAGGAAGTGCATTGATCACCAAGTTTCAACCATTGTATTCGTGACTTTTGCTTGGCTAGGCTTTCCTCGGCTCTAAGCAGGGTGATATATTTTTTTTTGGGTAATGCCCTAGGGCGGTTAGCTTGAAATATAAAAGAGATTAACCGAATGTACAGCCTACAAGGGGCATACCCCAGGTAAGACAAAGAAAAAATATAAAGAGCGCCAAGTGGCTACATGGGTTGCCCGTGTTCTTGCCCCCGCCGAACAAACTATCCCAAGGAATAGAAAGTTCAACGGGGAACCTGGACACGGGCGTGGCAATAGCAGTAAATACCCGACACCAACCGTCGGTATAAGGTACAATTAGAGGCCCTCGAAGTCCTCGCAATACATACTACGGAAAACATAAAAGGCTCGACCAAGAGCCTAACCCCCGATTTCAGTCCAACAGATGACCGCCTATCGGGGGTCGCCGAACAAACAATAAACAGATTGACAATAGACAAATAAGTGCAAAGCGCATATTGAATAACGATAGGCGCGATGACGGCTTGGTGCTTGCTGCCCGGGCTGAAGGCAGGCTGTGCCCGACGGCTTGGCTGGCCTGCCAGGATGTTGGCTGGCCCAGTTGAACCCGGGCTGTTGACTGGCCGACGGCCTTAGAGCGGCCCAGATCTGGCCATACCAGAGACCGGGCTGCAGCTGCTGCTGTTAACGGCGGCAGCCACCGGATAGTGGGGGGTGGCCACCAGAATGGGTTTGGACGGCAGCCCAGGCGGTTGAACCGTCCACCGCATGGACTGAGACCGCCTGATGGGTGGCTGGCTTACGGCCCAAGCTGAAAAGGACTGTCCGATGAAAGGGCCGGTGCCCGTGCCGTTGAGCCCAAAAGGGCCGGCGGCTGGACTGACGGCCGGACTGACTCCAGCAGCCAGCGGCTGTTGAGCCCAAAAAAGGCCTGTTCGCTGCTGACCGGCCGTCGACCAGTGGATCTGAGCTTGGGCCAACCGACGACCGGCAAAAACGGCGTGGTGACCCGCGGTGAAGGGCGCCTGTGAAGGCCGGACCAGAGGTGGCCGGCTGCAGCTGTTGAGCCACAGCGACCTGATCGAGGGTCCAGCGCTACGGCTGTTGAGCCACAGCGACTGGCGACTGGACCCGTGAAGGGCGGACCTGATCGAGGCCGGCTAGAGTGAGGTCAACCAAACCAGATCTGGCTGGAGCGGCGGCCCGAGGGCTGCCGGCTGTGGAAGGGCGTTGGTGGAGATACGGCCCGAGGCTGCCAGCTGTGGAGGGCAGTGGAGGAGAGACTCTCTAAGGAGAGAGGATCCCTTGCCCTTGTGACTTCCCTGATGTTGCTGCTGTGGCTGGTCGGAGGTGGCAGCCGGCTGGATGACCGGGCCAAGGGAGCTTTCTCTCTCTAGGCTAGAGAGAGAAGCTCCCAGCCGAACCTGCAGAGCAGGGTGATATATTGCCTGTATACCACCCTCTCCTGTGCTATAGTAGAACTATTGTTAGGATGAGACCCTAGCATAGCTTGAATGTTTTCTAAGTCCTGCTTGATGGCACACACTCTATCAGAAATGCCACTGAATTCATCTTTATTAAGCTGCTTCAGCTCATGTTGAAGGTATTTAAGTTTTTCACACACACAGAACATAGGATTACCAATTACAATAGACCTCCAAACCCTCTGAACGATTGTGAGGAACTGTGGATGATCTGCAAGGAAGTCAAAAAACCTGAAAGACTTAATTGATTTCCTTGGATTGGGCAGGACACATACCACAGCTGGAGAATGGTCCGATATTCCAGGTACCAAAAAATGAGCGGAGGGTTGGGTAAATGTTTTCATCCATGGCTCGTTCATAACCACTCTGTCAATTTTAGAGGTCACAAAATGAGGAGGGACCTGTTTATTTGACCAAGTGAAAAAGCACCCGGTGAATCTAAGATCATCAAGCTCAGAGGCAAACAAACAATGATAGATGTCATCCATGTGTGGAGACCACTGAGCATTACCCCCCACTTTCTCCCTAGGATGTCTAATAGCATTAAAGTCACCCAGGACCACCCAAGGTAAGGAGGTCCTGAACCGACTAAGACATTGCCAAAGAGACCTACGCTCCAAATTAGAATTTGCCCCATACACCATAGTGACCAAAAAGAGTGCACTCCCATCCTTGGGTTGAACCTCACAGTGTATGCATTGATCAGACTGCCCTAACATAGTAAGAGAGAAAACTCCAGGGTCCCAACCCACAAAAATCCTTCCTAAAGCCGCCTGGGAGTAATTATTCACAAAACTCCAATCAGGACAAATGTATTTAGTGATTTTGTTTGCCCAAACAGCCCTAACTTTATGCTCAAGAAAGCCAACTAGATTAAGTTTATTAGAGCTCACAAATATTTTGACTTCTTTCTGTTTAATGGGGTCATTCAAACCACGCATATTCCAAAAACCTAGATTGAAAGCTTGCAAAGACATAAAAACAATATCACAAGTAACAAGATGCAAAGATTGAAAGAATAAGTACTGCAAATACTCAAAAGGATACCAAAAGGATATCAATTATTCTGAACATGGGGGCGGGATTTAATGCCCCTCATTGACTCCTCCTTAGCTTGCTTCCTTAATCTTTTTTGAGCAGACTTGGAAAGAGAAAAGTTGCTAACAAGGCCTCCAGTGGGAACTTTCCCTGTAGCTCTTCCTTTGCCCACGGAATCTATACTATCAGGAGGTTCAGGCAACTTGAGTACTAAATGGACTAAGACTCCTTCCACTACCGGAGAAAGGGAGACCCCAGTACCTACATCCGTAGAAGCTGGAATGTTGGACAAAGTCTCTGGCTCCTGCTTGCTACTTACCACACTTTCTAACACTTCTGACAGCTCATCTTCATCATCACTGAGTTCATCAACAAGGGTTTGAATTACAGATGTTCCAATTATATCGTCCACCTGCCCTTGTATGGACTGATCACAGGCTGCCTTTTGTTTCCCATTCCCCACTTGAGTCCAAGTTTGATCCGCAGGTTGGGGAGGGGGTGTAGGAATGAAGGTTTCCTTGGCACACTTAGATGTGTGGTGGCCAAACACATGGCATACGTCACACATGGGAGGAAGAACTTGATATTCCACAGGGATAACCACAGATTCACCTTCTACAATGACTTGAATCTCATCAGGAAGTACATGTTCAGCACACACCTCAATACAGATTCTAGCCTTCGTAGATTTAGTATGTAGAAGGCCAGGCTGCTTAGCTGTCTTAGCAGTGGCTTGGTCAACATGTAGGGGCCTCCCGATTGTGCTAGCCACTCTACTCAAGCACTCTTGATTCCAAAGCTCCAATGGAAGATCATGCAGTTTCACCCAGGCTGGGATTTTGGAAGGCTGTTCTTGGACCGGTTTCATCATTCTGTGCCAATCCTTAAGAACAAGATACTTTTGAGAGAAAAAATAGGGTCCACCATCAAGAACTTGCATTTTTGCTTGTTCATCTTTGAATTCGAACAAGTAGAACCCAGCCACATTAGGCTTGACAGCCACAAAGAGTTCTTTCCACTGGTTCCTAGCCGTGGAAGCTATAAGAGGATAAGCCATTGGACCATCCAAGAAGTGACCTATTAGATATTTGTTCCATTTATCCACATCGGTCAGTTCTACATCTATTTCAACCAAGGCGTCTTTCCCTCTTTGTAGATCAGGGAAATGCTCCAATTTCATATCCAGAGAAAGGCTCTGGGATTGCAAGAGAGAAGCCCAATTTTTGGGTTTGGGTTTAAACTGACTTTGACCCACTCCGAATTTAGGATTGGAATTTTGTGTGTGAGTTCGAATTTGGGTAGCTACCTGATGTTGCTGAGGATTCGGACTGAGTGAATGATACTGTCGATGTTGACGATCGATCTGAGCTAATATTTCAAGACTTTGAGGTGGACGCCTAGGTCTAGTATCCTCAATAGGATAACCCAGATTGGGGTCTCCCTCCACATAAGGTTTTTTTTTGGGTAAACCAGCTTGAAATAAAAAGGGGGGGCTAACCGAATATACAGCCTACAAGGGGCATACCCCAGGAGGAAAGAAAAGAAAAGAAAAGAAAATAATATAAAACAATAGAGCGCCTACGCCAAACGGCTACATAGGACTAGAAGTAAATAGAACGTCTGTTTCAAACCCATCTAAAAGAGGGATACGAAACAGAACACATAATGCTACTGAACTACTAAATTTCATGCTACTAAATTACATGCTATTCATCCAGCCATGACTGGGCAGTAGCCACACATCAACAGCAGTCAAAACACTTGGGCATCAGAATCTGAACTTGGACAAAACACTATGGAACATCCAGAACAATGCAGGTCTTCAACAGGTTCAGAACAGGTTCAGAACACCAGAATCTGAACTTGGACATCAGCAAACAGCTAACAGAACTGCTGCACTTGATAATTGGACCTCATCAGGACACTTGGAATGGTGGACTGATGTTGCACTATGGAACACCAGAACAAACACAAATTTCATGCAGGGTTAGGAACAAGAATTGGTACCTATAAATGGGTGGCTCGCTCCTCTACTTCCCGAATTAACTCCTGCTCAAAGACTTGCTGTAGTTTGCGTGAAGGGCTAAGGTTTGATGTTGTTGATTTAGGGCTGTGAACCCTAACCTCCGATGTAGATGATGTAGGAACAGACTCTTGGAGGGAGGATCCTCTCTGGACTTCCATTGGATTGCTCAACCGTGGGAACTCTAGCTCCAACGAGTGTTCAATGTTAGGGTTAACAGAAGACATTTGTTGCACCTTCCCAGTTTCTGCTACTGATTCGTCTCCGAAATCTAGTTGCAATCTCGGAGAAAGTTTAGTCGCTGGGATGAAGTGGGTTAGTGGATGGGTTGAATGGGGGTAGAGAACCAGACCGTAGATCAAAAGGTTTGATGGAGGAATTGGAAGAAGACGACCGAAGAGACTTTTGCTTCCTTCGAAGTTCATTAGAATCAACAGCTACGAATCCAAGTCCATCAGCCATGGAGATTGAACCGTCCCCCATGATGAATAGTACTGAGATCGCACGAATCGCCTAACCCATCGCAGTCTCTGGCTGCGAGTAGAAGGATTTTACTTCTTTACTAGGACACATTATCCTGCCATCACTTGGTGTAGCGTTTGGATGTTTTGGTTAGGTATTGTTCCGTTTTGGTGTGTTTTGGAACCGTGAGGATGTTTTGGTAAGGTATTGTACCGTTTTGGTGTGTTTTGGAACCGTGTGGATGTTATGGTAAGGTATTGAACTGTTTTGTTGTGTTTTGGTATCGTATGATTGTTTTGGCATAGTATTGTACCGTTTAAGTGTGTTTTGGAAACGTATGGATGTTTTAGAAATGTATTGTGCCGTTTCGGTGTGTTTTGGAACTGTTTGGATGTTTTGGTTAGGTATTGTTCCGTTTTGGTATGTTTTGGTACCGTATGTTTGTTTTGGCACGGTATTGTACCGTTTTGGTGTGTTTTGGAACTGTATGGATGTTTTGATAATGTATTGTACCGTTTTGGTACCGTATGGATGTTTTGGTAAGGTATTAAACCGTTTTGTTGTGTTTTGGTACCGTATGGATGTTTTGTCACAGTATTGGAGTACTGTTTAGGTGTGTTTTTTAACCGTATGGATGTTTTGGAAAGGTATTGTACCGTTTTGGTGTGTTTTGGAATTGTTTGGATGTTTTTTTTTTTGGGTAAAAATTGTTTGTTTGTTTGTTTGGATGTTTTGGTAAGGTAATGTACGGTTTTAGTGTGTTTGGGACCCGTATGGATGTTTTTTTTTTTTTTTTTGGTAAATTAGCTTGAAATTAAAAAAGGTTAAGCGAATGTACAGCCTACAAGGGGCATACCCCAGGAGGAAAAGAAAAAGAAAAAACAAGATTGAAAAAAGTACGGTAACCATGCACAACCCGCATGGAGAGTGAGATAAAGTGACATATGAAATACAAATGGGTCTGAATAGAACCATGAAATAAATGAGGTGAAAATGAAGTACGTACTGGCACAACCCGCCAGATTAGGAAATAAAGTAAATAAGGTAGATAGTCATGGTCAATGATGACCACATGATAACCAGCGCTGAGGAGAGATCCTCCTCCTCGTAGGCTGGACTAAGAAATCCAAGAGCCATGTCTTTCTTCACCCCAAAGCTAGCATAATACCCACTCAACAGAAGTCAACTACTACAGAGGGACTCAGACTGAGAGAGGCTCGTCCTGGCGATGTCTGCATCCGACAGGGCTGCCTGCTAAGCTATTGTACCGTTTTGGTGTGTTTTGGTACCGTTTGGATGTTTTTGTAAGGTATTGTACCGTTTCGGTGTGTTTTGGAACTGTTTGGATGTTTTGGTATGGTATTGTACAGTTTTGGTGTTTTTTGGAACCGTATGGATATTTTTTTTGGGGTAAATCAGCTTGAAATAAAAAAGGGGCTAACCGAATATACAGCCTACAAGGGGCATACCCCAGGAGGAAAGAAAGGAAAAGAAAAGAAAAGAATATAAAACAAGAGAGCGCCTACGCCAAACGGCTACATAGGACTAGAAGTAAATAGAACGTCTGTTTCGTACCCATCTAAAAGAGGGATACGGAACAGAACACATAATGCTACTGAACTAGTAAATTTCATGCTACTAAATTACATGCTATTCATTCAAACACTTGGGCATCAGAGACCATAGAACACCATAGGAACAACAGCTAACAGAACTGCTGCATCAGAATCTGAACTTGGGCAAAAAACACTATGGAACACCAGATTCTGAACTTGGACTTGAGCAAAAGTTGGAGTGATAACCATGCACAACCAGCTGAACTTGGAACAACAGCTAACAGAATTGACAGCATCAACAGAACTGCTATCAGACTACACAGCAGCTGCTGCACTTGATCATCAGGACACTTGGAATGGTGGACTGATGTTGCAGAATAGAGTAGCATCAGTAGTGGTAGCATAGAATAAAAGTAGTGCAGCTCAGAATCAGTCAACTATGCAACTAACACCACAGAATCAGATTCTGAACTTGAACAATACTATACAAAACTGAAACAGCTGCTATTGACAAGGTACTAGCAGACACAATAGCTATGGAACTAGCTAAAAAACATGCAGAGGACGTCCCCCTCTGCGTAGGGAGATCCCAACGACATCCCCAGTTGGTTAGGCATAAGCATAAACTGACTGCAGAACACTGCTATGGAACTGAATGGAGATCCCAACAACACTTGGGACTGATAAGAGATCCCAACAACATCTGCTATGGAACAACATCTGCTAGCTCTACTTGCTGCACTTGGTATTTGGACCTCATCAGGACACTTGGGACCTCATCAGGGCACTTGGACAGCCTTCAACCTACGCAGGTGACTGTCTAGGTAGCACAAAAGAGCATAAATTGAGCATAAACTGGACTGCTATGGAACTAGCACAGAAACACTTGCAAAACTGGGCTAAAAGTAAAACTGAACTAGCACAGATCAGCATTTGAACCTGCTACAACAAAACTTCAATTTCTATGGATAGGCATAACTGAATACAGAGCTAGCAGCTATACTACTACCCAATGCTGATAATAGAAGAACATGCAACAGTCATTCCACTAAGTAGTGACTGCTAGGAAGAAGTAATAGACTTCTGAAGCTCAAACAATCTACCTACTAAACCATAATTGCAGAGGAATTCCCCCTCTGCGAAGGGAGATCCCACGACAGCCCCTATGGTTAGGCAATCCACAAAACCAAACACTGTATCTCAACTTACTGCAGAACCATCAGTCATCAGTCAACTAACAACTGAACTAAATGCAGAAAATGCAGAAAATGTCATTTCAATGACACCACAGAACCAGTCAAGTGAAGGTGCAGCAGAAAATGTACTATAACACCATGAAAATCAGGTTCAGAATCTGTGAAGAATCTGAACTGCTAATAAGAGGAGCCAGCCCTTGACCCTTGCTGTCCCTCCTTTGAGCACATCCTGCTATAGCCTGTCAAGTCAGGGTAGGAAAACAAGAAGAATGCTACAAATACTCACAGCAGAAGCAACATAAAGTATTTAACACCAGTCATTCACAATCCATTCTGCTTGGAGTTTAGGTAAAGATAGAATCCTTGTTCTCATCATTGAAAGTACTTTATGAACAACAACTTCCCAAGAACAGGACATGCCTTGGAACTTCCTGGCATTCCTTTCATTCCAGACGTAGTAAATAGTGACTGTAAAGGCCAATTTAGTGATAATAGCCTTTACAGATTTCCCTCTAGAATTAGAGAGAAAAGAGACCCATTCGGACCAAGTTCTAGATGTCCATGAGACATGTAATTTGGTTTGAATAGAATCCCACACCTGCTTAGTAAATGAGCAATTAAAGAATATGTGATTGTGACTTTCACAGTCCTGACAAAAACTACATTGGGCAGGAATAGGAAGGCCAAAAGACACCAACCTATCTGCAGTGGAGAGTCTATCCTGAATAGCTATCCAAGTGATAAAACTACATTTCGGAATGTGACCTGAGAACCACACCAACCTATGCCATCCAACTTTTGGAAAGGGAGTCCTTAGTTTATCCCAAAGGGAAGCAACTGTGAACTGGCCATTAGAAGTGAGAGACCACCTAATATGATCATCCCTACTCAACCTGGAAGAAATAAGAGGTGGTAAAGTACTTCTTACCTCATTGATCTCCAAAGTTTGAGTGATGGGAAAAGCCCAGCATGAATTTTGGATAATGTGAGACACAGTAGCCTCCTTTGGAATTCCAGAATCATAAGCAATTCTGGGACCAAATGTGGCTAACAAAGGACCAAGTGGATGCCAATTATCATACCACAAGGAGGTGGATTGGCCATTACCTATTACACTAAGTATATATGGCCTCACCAATGGTCTGAGATGCAGAAGTTTCCTCCAAACCCATGTGCAATCCCCAGGTACTTTTAAATTCCAAAAGTTTCTACCCCGTATTAAATAAGATTTAACCCACTGACACCACATTGATTGTTCCCCCCCCCCGAAATAAGGAACCAAATGTGTTTGGCAATGGCCGCCTTATTCCAAACCTGCATGGATTTGAAACCAAGGCCTCCCTCTTGTTTCGGAGAGCACAGATGCTCCCAAGATACCTTAGCCCCCGTTTTCCTAAGGTCGGGACCAGACCATAGAAACGCTCTAAGTATTGACTCAACCTCCTTGATCACCTTTTTGGGGATGATAAACAAGGAGGACCAATAAGTTTGAATGGAGAACAACACGTTCTTAATCAACTGGACCCTGCCAGCATACGTGAGGTCTCTATTAGTCCATGACTTAGTTTTAGCAGTTATGCTATCCACTAAGGACTGACAATCAGAGGCTTTAAGTTTTGTAGAGAGGAGAGGCACCCCAAGATATCTGATAGGTAGTGAGCCCTCCTTGAACTTAAGGACATCCAAAATGGCCATTCTAGTGGTTAAACTAACCCCAGAAAAGTATATGCTACTTTTTCCAGGGCTGGGTGAGAGACCCGACAGGCTTTGGAATTCAGAGAGGGCATCCTGGATATGACTGATAGAGGTTAGATCCCCTTTGCAAAAGATCATAAGATCATCAGCAAAGCATAGATTTATAAGTTTGGTACGCCCACATCTCCAATGAAAATGAAAATCTGGAAGGAGGGATTTCTCTCTTAGGAGACAAGTGAGAATCTCCATCACTATCACAAATAGGTATGAAGACAAAGGATCTCCCTGCCTAAGTCCTTTTTGTCCTACAATGTAGCCTGTGACCTCCCCATTGATGCTAAGGGAATAATTCGCAGTGGAGATACAAGCTTGGAGCCACTTAATCATTGTGGGATGAAAGTTCATGGAGGATAGAACATCCCAAAGGAAATCCCACCTAACATTATCGTATGCCTTCATAATGTCAACTTTCATTGCACATCGAGGAGATGGTGACAATTTATGATATCCTCTCATTAGCTCCTGAGTTAGAAAAATATTATCCGCAATTGAAGAACCCAGCATTATATCCATCAGGACCAGGGGCTTTGCTAGGATTAAGAGCCCAAAAGGTATCCTTAATTTCAAGGTCTGTGACCTCAGCAATCATGGCAGTCCTTTGACTATCTGTAAGTCTCCTATTAACAACCTGTTGGATTCTAGTTTGCCCCTGATAAGAGGTAGAATGAGCTGTTCCCAGCAAGTCCGTATAGAACCCAACAAAGTTGTTCTTAATATCTTGAATGTCATGAGTAAGAGACCCATCATCCAACACCAGACTAGTAATTTTACTTCGATTCCTTGTGTTACTCACCGCTTTAAAGAAATAAGAGGTGCATTGATCCCCAAGTTTCAGCCATTGAATTCTTGACTTTTGTTTAGCCAAGCTTTCCTCAGCCCTAAGTAAAGTGAAGAGTTGCCTGTGCACCACTCTTTCTTGGTTTATTATGGAGGGAGTAATCTGATGAGGACTCATGCTTTTCTGTAAGGATTCAAGGCATTATCTAGCATCAGCAACCCTATTAGAGACATTACTGAATTCCCTAGAGTTAAGTTGCTTAAACTCTTTTTTTGGGTAATGCCCTAGGGCGTTTAGCTTGAAAATAAAAGGGGTTAACCGAATATACAGCCTACAAGGGGCATACCCCAGGTAAGACAAAACAAAAAGGAAATGAAAATTATAAAGGCGCCAAGTGGCTACATGGGTTGCCCGTGTCCTTGCCCCCGCCGAGCAAACTATCCCAAGGAATAGAAAGTTCAACGGGGAACCTGGACACGGCGTACAATCAGAGGCCCTCGAAGTCCTCGCAATACATACATTGGTTGTGTGCAGTAGCAGAAAACTATCAAGACCATGGTCTGACATACTACATCAGAATAAACAATAGCTACTACACTTAGCATTCAATACAGTAGCAGAAAATAGAGCAATAAGCTATAAACTGCATGACTGCCCGAGCAAAAAAATGCCCAAGCTGCTGGGCTGACCTAGTGGGGCTGCTAGGCTATAGGACCGGCTCCTAGGCCGGGCTGATGAGGCTCGCAGGGCCAAAAATCCCTGCTGATTGCCGTGGTGGTTGCTGTTTGCCCGGGCTGGCTGTTTTGCCCGGGCTGGATGAAAGGGTTATGGCCGCCCGAAGCTGGCTGCTTGCCCGAGCTGGAACTGGGTAATTTGTAGGCTGGGCCTCTTGGCCATGTGATGACTGCCCGCCCGAGCTAGCCGCTTGGCCGAGTGGCTGCCTGCCCCGCCCGGACTAGCAGCTTGGCCCGCGCAGGGATGTGGTGACCTGGCTGAAAGCCAACGACTGTGAAGCCTCCGCCTGGCCTGGCTGGCCCAGACGGCTTGAAGCGCCGCCTGCTCCACGGCGGCTGAGCCACTACTGTGAGCCACGACGACGGGCTGACTTGGGATTGATAGCCCACCGGAGGCGGGGTTGGGGCTGGAGATGCTGGCCGACGGCTGGTGGGCCACGGGTATTGAGCCACGGGTGTTAGCCACGGCTGTTGAGCCACGGCTGGGGATCTGAACATTAGAACTCCTTGGTGAGTCAGCCCTACTGCTGTGCCACTGTTCGAACACATATTGAACAGCAGGGTCATCTTCTCCGGCGAGGACTGTTAGAGCAGAACCGAACCCATAGAATCTCGACCCATGAAGCTCAAAGCTACGGCCAGGCTGACCCTCTATAGCCCCTTCGGTCCGGTGAGGATGAGAGGTGGATATTTGGCCGGACCACGAGAAGGACGGCTTGAGATTAGATCTGGACGGCGCGGATCCCAAAGGGTACCCCGTGCCTCCGCTGTAATACCCGGATATTTGGGCGGTGGAGGAGATCCTCTATAGCGATAGAGGTTCCCTTGCCCGAGGTCTGCTGCTGCTGCTACCGTCGATCGGAAGCCGGAGGGGTGCGGCTGGGCCAGCGTGGGAGGCCGAAAATGGCTTTGGTCGGGCTGGAGGGAGGCGTTGGAGGAGAACTAACCCTAAGGAGGGACGTTCCCTTGCCATCCCCATGCCGGATCTGGGGTTAAACGGAGCTGGGATGGCCGGCGGCCGGAGGGTTAGGGCTGGAGGGAGCTTTCTCTCTCTAGGTTAATCTGGCCCAGCCGCACCCCTCCGGCTTCCGATCGACGGTAGCAGCAGCAGCAGACCTCGGGCAAGGGAACCTCTATCGCTATAGAGGATCTCCTCCACCGCCCAAATATCCGGGTATTACAGCGGAGGCACGGGGTACCCTTTGGGATCCGCGCCGTCCAGATCTAATCTCAAGCCGTCCTTCTCGTGATCCGGCCAAATATCCACCTCTCATCCTCACCGGACCGAAGGGGCTATAGAGGGTCAGCCTGGCCGTAGCTTTGAGCTTCATGGGTCGAGATTCTATGGGTTCGGTTCTGCTCTAACAGTCCTCGCCGGAGAAGATGACCCTGCTGTTCAATATGTGTTCGAATAGTGGCACAGCAGTAGGGCTGACTCACCAAGGAGTTCTAATGTTCAGATCCCGCGGGCTGGAGGGGTGCGGCTGGAGGGAGCTTCCTCTTGTAACGTCTTAAGTTTTTTGCAAACACAGAACATTGGATTCCCAATAATCACTTTCCTCCAGATTTTCTGAACCACAGTTAAAAACTGTGGATGGTCAGCTAGAAAATCAAAGCCATTTTCGGCCTCCCACGCTGGCCCAGCCGCACCCCTCCGGCTTCCGATCGACGGTAGCAGCAGCAGCAGACCTCGGGCAAGGGAACCTCTATCGCTATAGAGGATCTCCTCCACCGCCCAAATATCCGGGTATTACAGCGGAGGCACGGGGTACCCTTTGGGATCCGCGCCGTCCAGATCTAATCTCAAGCCGTCCTTCTCGTGATCCGGCCAAATATCCACCTCTCATCCTCACCGGACCGAAGGGGCTATAGAGGGTCAGCCTGGCCGTAGCTTTGAGCTTCATGGGTCGAGATTCTATGGGTTCGGTTCTGCTCTAACAGTCCTCGCCGGAGAAGATGACCCTGCTGTTCAATATGTGTTCGAATAGTGGCACAGCAGTAGGGCTGACTCACCAAGGAGTTCTAATGTTCAGATCCCGCGGGCTGGAGGGGTGCGGCTGGAGGGAGCTTCCTCTTGTAACGTCTTAAGTTTTTTGCAAACACAGAACATTGGATTCCCAATAATCACTTTCCTCCAGATTTTCTGAACCACAGTTAAAAACTGTGGATGGTCAGCTAGAAAATCAAAGAATTTAAAGGGTTTCAAAGATTTCAAAGGACCCGGGGTGATATTCACAATGGCAGGAGAGTGATCTGAAATCCCGGGGGGGAAAAAATGGGCAGAAGAACTAGTGAAAGCCTTCATCCAACGTTCGTTGACTAAGGCTCTATCTAGCTTAGTACTGACAAAATGGGATGGGTCTTGCCTATTGGCCCAAGTGAGAAAGCAACCAGAGAACCTAAGATCCTCAAGTTCAAGGTCATACAAACACTGGTTAAATTCATCCATACGAGGAGGCTAGGAGGAAGTACCTCCTACCTTCTCATTTGGGTACCTGATAGCATTAAAATCCCCTAACACTATCCAAGGAACTGAGGAGCTAAGATGATGAAGCCTTGCCCACAAGGTCTGCCTAATCAAATAAGTATTAGCTCCATACACAAAGGTGGCAAAAAAGATTGCTCCACCACACTTAGGTTGAACTTCAAAATGAATAAATTGATCCGATTGATCTAAAACCTGAATATTCAAGACACTAGGATCCCAACATACACAGATTCTACCAATGGGAGCTTGGGGGTAGTTGTTCACAAAGCACCAATTAGGACAAACGAATTTTAAGATTCTACCAGCCCAAACTTCCTTCATCTTATGTTCTAATAAACCAAAAAGTGATAGACAGTTTTTATTCACAAAACATTTGACCTCTTTTTGCTTGATTGGGTCATTAATACCCCGTATGTTCCAAAAACCAATGTTAATAGATTTTATAGACATAAGAAAAAAAACTTCAAGCAGAACTAATTATGAAAATAGCAAAATGAAAGTACGAGAAACTGTCCTAACAAAAGGATACGGAGGGATTAATGCCTTCCCCTAACTAGGGAACTTCGAGACTGCTCCCTAGCAAGCTTTTGCAATCGTCTTTGCGCTGATCTGGATAGAACCTTTTGAAAGCTTCCCTTTAGATCTTCCTTTGGTGCTTCATCTCTTACCTCTGCACCCCGGGGATCAGGAGGTTTAGGAGTGGGTGTTTGATTCAATTCTGAAACCTGTTCTTCCGTTGGACCTGCTGAGTGGCAAGGGTCTGTTTTACCACTCATGACTGCCATTTTAAGCTGCTGCTGTGGAACCTCATGAGAGCTGCTGACCACACCTTCTAGAACTTCCAACAGCTTCTCTTCAGATTCTGACTCACTCCCAAGGGCCCCAGAGTTGATATCTTGCTGCTCCTGCAGTATGGGAGGGCTACTTTTGGATGAATCTCCTTGAAGCAGTATGGAACCTGCTGTTGGCTGTTCTAGATCAGCTTTTTGCTTGCCTTTGCCAGATGGAGTATCAACCTTAACTTCAGATAAGAGATGGGAGGAGGAGTGGATTGCACTCTTTGCACACCGCTCCGTTGGATGTCCAAATACATGACATAGTTTACAAATGGGGGGGAGGACTTGGTATTCAATGGATACAACCACAGATTCCCCTTCCACCAACACTGTGACCTCATCAGGGAGATCCTGCTCAGCACTAACCTCTATACAAATCCTAGCTGTTGTGGACTTAGTATTAAGGAGCCCAGGTTGTTTGGCAGTCTTGGCCGTGGCCTGATCAACATGTATGGGTCTCCCAATTGTGCTAGCTACTCGGCTCAGGCATTCTTGGTTCCATAGTTCCAAAGGTAAATCATGAAACTTAACCCAGGCAGGTACCTTGACAGGTTGCTCCTGTGCCGGTTTCATCATCCGATGCCAATCCTTGAGAACCAGATATTTCTGTGAGAAGAAGTAAGGACCTCCTTCAAGAACAGTCATCTTAGACTGTTCATCCTTAAATTCAAATAGGTAAAACCCTGCTACATTTGATTTAACAGCCACAAAAAGATCCTTCCATTGGCTCCGAGCAGTGGCAGCTAGTAAAGGATAGGCCATTTTGCCATCTAAAAAATGACCTACCAAGTATCTATTCCATAACCCTATGTCAGTCAGTTCTATGTCAATCTCGATCATAGCTTCCTTACCTCTCTGAAGATCAGGAAAATAATCAAGTTTCATATCCATAGACGGACTCTGAGATTGAAGGAGAGAGGCCCAGTTCTTCGGTTTAGGTTTATACTGACCATTATTCAGTTTGGGATTGATTTGATGATACTTCTGACTATTGTTCAAAGGCTTAGAGTGAGTTGTAGGTTCAGTAGTTGCACGAGGTACATTTACAGAATTCAGAACAGTAGCTGGCAGGACCTGCCGTGAGGTATAGCGAGGTTGAAGATCCTCAACAGTATACCCCATATCAGGGTTTGACAGACGTACCTCTGATGGTGTGCGTTGGAACTGGTATGTGTTACCATGGAGGTGAGTCACTCGTGCTCGTGCTTCAGCTTCCTTCTTCAATCCATTCTCGAATAAAGCTTGCTGAGTTTTCCGGGCAGCCATGGGGCTACTATGCGATTTAGGGCTAATCGCCCCAGAGCCAGTCGACGTTGATGGGGGAACCGAGCTCTTCAAGGCTTGTTCCTCTGCTTCTCGGATTATGGCTTGCTCAAAGACCTGTTGAAGCTTACGAGATGGACTCGGATTTTTTGTCGATTTAGGGCTAAATTCCCCAAATACGGTTGTAGATGGAGGAGTTCGTTTCTCAGCTTCCCTCCATGACTGTTGGATATGTTGCAGTTTGGCTGTAACTACATCCAGAATAAATGGGTCTTCCGATTTGTTGAGCTCGTCCTCCAAGTGACCCACGATTTCTAGCATTCGAGCTTCGGATGCCGAACGAACAACTTCCTTCTAGGGCTCCTGTTGTCTTTCGAAGTTCTTTCTCCGGATTTCGTTTGAGTCCAGGGCTTTGTGGCCCAAGCCCTCAACGAAGGAGATAGTGCCGTCGGCCATGGTGAACGCTCACTAAACAACGATGATCGGCTCGATCTTGTCAGAAATCGACATGTTGTCAGAAATCGCCTCTGTCAGAGCTTTTTCTTTCTAAGGGTGGAAGTTTCCGTATTACCGTATGGATATTTTGGTAACGTATTGTACCGTTTTGATGTGTTTTGGACCCGTTTGGATGTCTTGGTTTGGTATTGTTCCGTTTTGGTGTGTTTTGGAACCGTATGGATGTTTTTGAAATGTACTGTACCGTTTTGGTGTGTTTAGGAACCGTTTGGATGTCTTGGTTTGGTATTGTTCCGTTTTTGGTGTGTTTTGGAACCGTATGGATGATTTGGTAAGGTATTGTACCGTTTGGGTGTGTTTTGGAACCGTTTGGATGTTTTGGTATGCTATTGTACCGTTTTGGTGTTTTTTGGAATCGTATGGATGTTTTGGTAAGGTATTGTACCGTTTTGGTGTGTATTGGATCCATATGGATTTTTTTTTTTTTGTGGGTAATTTAGCTTGGAATTAAAAAAGGTTAAGCGAATGTACAGCCTACAAGGGGCATACCCCAGGAGGAAAAGAAAGGAAAAAAAATAAGAATGTCAAAAGTGCGGTAAACCATGCACAACCCCGCATGGAGAGTAAGATAAAGTAAAAACATAACAAAATGCCATGTGTACTGAGATATATGAAATTGAACTACTATCTGGCGCAACCCGCTAGGCTAGGAAATAAAGCAAATAAAGTAGATAGTCATGGCCAACAATGACCACATGATAACCATCGCTGAGGAGAGCAGCTTTTTTTGGGTAAATTACTGAGGAGAGCAGCTACAAAGCAATACGGCTTCCAGGCAGTCTGACCGGCTACTACAGAGGAACAAGGCATCAAGAGGTACGAACCAGAGTTGACGGCATCCGACAAGGCCCCCTGCTAATAACCCTGCTCACCATGCCCAATCCTTCCGGCCTAATAGTCCCTCAACCAAGCCTAAGTCTCGCCAAAACCGCCTACTGAAACCAACTACCCGGTCTCCTCCTCCTCCAAGGCTAGATGTTTTGGTAAGGTGTTGTACCATTTTGTTGTGTTTGGGAACAGTTTGGATTTTTTGGTAAGGTATTGTACCGTTTTGGTGTGTTTTAGACCTATATGAATGTTTTGGTAAGGTATTGTACCGTTTTGTTGTGCTTTTGTACCGTATGAATGTTTTGGCACAGTATTGTACCGTTTAGGTGTGTTTTGGAACCGTATGGATGTTTTGGAAATGTATTGTACCATTTTGGTGTGTTTTGGAACCGTTTGGATGTTTTGGTTAGGTATTGTTCCGTTTTGGCGTGTTTTGGAGCCGTATGGATGTGTTGGTAAGGTATTGTACAGTTTTTGTGTGTATTGGAACCGTATGGATGTTATTGTAAGGTATTTTTTTTGGGTATTGTAAGGTATTGTACCGTTTTGACAAGTTTTGGAACAGTTTGGAGGTTTTGGTAAGGCATTGTACCGTTTTGGTGTGTTTAGGAACCATATGGATGTTTTTTTTTTTTTGGGTAAATTAGCTTGAAATTAAAAAAAGGTTAACCGAATGTACAGCCTACAAGGGGCATACCCCAGGAGGAAAAGGAAAGGAAAAAAAACAAGAATGACAAAAGTGCGGTAAACCATGCACAACCGGCATGGAGAGTTAGATAAAGTAAATACATGAAGATGCCATGTGTACGGTAAGTAAAGTACATAGAGCTAAATGAAATAGAGCTACCACCTGGCACAACCCGCCAGGCTAGGAAATAAGGTAAGTAAAGTAAATAGTCGATGTCAGAGATGACCACATGATAACCAACACTGAGGAGAAGCCATCGAGTAAGACGGCTACAAAGCAAGCTGATCGGCTACTACAGAGGAACAAGGCATCAAGAGGCTCGAACCAAAGTTGACGGCATCCGATAAGGCTACTGCTGCTGCTCAGTACCCTGCTCACCACACCCAATCCTTCCGGCCTACTACTCCCTCATCTAAGCCTAAGGCTCGCCAAAACCTCCTGCGGAACCCAACTACCTAATAACCTCCTCCTCCAAAGCTGGGCTAAGATAACCAAGAACCTGATACTTCGAACTAGCCCAAAGCAAGCATACTACCCACTCATCAAAGGTCAACTACTACAGAGGGACCGGAACCGAGAAGAGACTCGCACTGGAGAAGACGACATCCGACAAGGCTACTGCTGCTGCTCAGTACCCTGCACACCACGCCCAATCCAACCAGACTACTACTCCCTCAACCCAATCCCCTAGGCTCGCTAACAACTAAAAGAGGAACAGAAGAGAATCCACAAAAGTGGCCCCCCTAACCGCCGGTGGCCAAACTGCTCCTTTCAATCAGTGAAAACCACTAATCTAATCAAAACAATCTACGAAGCTACTCCTTTCGATCAGCGAACGACCACCAATCTAATCAATGACAGCCCAGGTAGCTACCTCGCTCAATCAGAACCCGTCCAACGATCTAATCAGCGGCAGCTGCAGCTGCTGCTACTGCGATGCTACCCCTTTCAATCAGAAAAGATCCTAATCTAATGAACGATAGCCACGACCACACTAAACTACGCACAACCTCCAGGCTAAAAAAGTACAAGATCTAGGGATATAAAGGCTCGACCAAGAGCCCGACAAAAACATAACAGCCAGACAGATTCACCCGATTCTTAGTCCAACAGTTGACTGCCCAATCGAGTGTACCAATATGAACCAACAATTAGTACTAAAAGTTCAGCCAACTGCTACAGATACCATTAAAATCCATGGTCTATTACCTTCAGCCGCAGTCGCCGGACTCCGAGACTGGGCAGTGATGGTCCGGCGAGTAGACCCCCACCGAAGAACCATCTTGAAGCAATCCGGTCGCCGACCCACAGTGCTGGTCCGGCGAGTTCCCCAGTGCTGGACCTACGCTCACGCCGTCCTCCGGTCGACGGACCTTGACCCAGAACTCCCGTCGTCTGACCCTGAGCCAGAACAGGACGAAGTCGCCCAGACGCCCAGTTAGGTCCACCTCAGGTTACTCCGGCCGGTACGCTACTTGCCGGCAGTATGTGAACTGGGACCCACCGGCAGCTTGAAGTCTCCGGTAGGAGTTAGCAGATCCGGCGATGAAGGACCCATCACAGCACATCTTCCAGAATCCGTGACTGGGTTTGGTTGAACAGATCTTCACTTCTGATCGATTCTTGTGGTTGGACCTTCTTCCTGCGAATTTGTGGGTCTTCTTGTTTCACCAAAACTGAACAAAGCGGTGGACGAGAAGAGACTGGTTGAGACCCACCGATCAATCAATCAAGCGGTGGAGGTCATGGGTTGTTTCTCTGGACAAGATAAGTAGTGAGATGAGCGGTGAGTTGACCGGCGGTAGGAACGCCATAGGAGGACGCCCAACACCGGAGGTGTTCCAATCGTGAAAACGAACGGGTGAAGTAGGAATAGGAATTTGTAGATGACTGCCAATTGCAGTTTAATCACTACAGAGCATGAATTACCTCTGTATTTGGTAGAATCGGAAACAATTTTTCAAGGGAGTGCATTCTCTCTCTAGAATGTAGAGAGAGTAGAGAGAGAAGCTCTCAACCCTTCACTATATGGATGTTTTGGTAAGGTATTGTACCGTTTTGTTGTGTTTTAGTACCGTATAATTGTTTTGGCACAGTATTGTACCGTTTTAGTGGGTTTTTTTTTTTGGGGTAAAATAGCATGAAATAGAAAAAGGATAACCGAATATACAGCCTACAAGGGGCATACCCCAGGAGGAAAGAAAAAGAAAACAAAAAAGATAAAGAAAATTGATAACGCCAAATGGCTACAAGGTTTTGATGAGAAACTATGTTTCCGATCCATCTAGAAGAGGGAAAAGAAACATAGCCAACTGCTTGTTAAGATGATAAAAATTTCAAAACTGATAAAACATTTCAGCATACCAACTGGTTACTGAACATGTCTATACAAAAGATTAGATTACACTGAGGTTCACTTGGGACCTTAACACACCCAGATTGGGAGCTTCAGAACTTCAGTACTTAAGCTTGACTTTACTTCTTAACTTCAGAACTTGAGCTTGGACTAACTAGCACTAGGCATATCAGAACTTGGAAACCAGCTTCAATCCATCAGCTACCACATTCTGGAGTTGACACCTGCTGGATTGCCAATACAGTGATGGAGCTTCTGAAATTCTGAAGCTTCCAAACAGCCCATCAACATTACAGTCAGCAGATTCTGATCCTTAGGTGACAACACAGGAATCCATGACAGATAGTATACTATACAATACTAAAACAAATACAAAACTATACAGAGGACGTCCCCCTCTGTGAAGGGAGATCCCATTGACAGCCCCGATGGTTAGGCATAACTGAAAACAAAACCTGCTACAGCCAACTGAACAGCCACAACAGGTTCAGAAAATATGCAGGACAGCCAAAACAGGTTCAGATCAAGCTCATTCTCCATTACAACTTCTGAACCTGTTTTGGAACTAGTTACATAACTAGCACCAGTTACAATGCAGAACATATCAACAGAACAACACCAGCCACAAGGGTACATTGATCAGGCATTCAAAACTGATGCGGCTAGGTTTCTGACTTGGGGATACAACATGGAGTAGCAGTAAGATAGCAGTAACATGCATATGCACATGCATAGCAGTAAGATAGCTACCTCAAGCAGTAAGATAGCAGAGCCCTCACAAAGATTAAAATATACTCACACCTAATCTGGCTGGGCAACAGAACCCCAGCAGAACAGAACAGTTCAGGAATGTAGAGTGTGATGCAATGCAGAGGAAGTCCCCCTCTGCGAAGGGAGATCCCACGACAGCCCCTAATGGTTAGGCCAATGTACTGAGGAGCAACAGAAAATGCACTACACAATAATCCAATGCTCCATCACAACAACTAACAGTTTGCTCTGCAGAACTGAGGAGCAGCAGAAAATGCATCACAAAGATAGCATGAAGGGTTTTCTTAAGGTACCAAGAATTACCTCCTCTCCCTTACACACGTTCAGAAAATAATAGCAGTGCCCTGAATGGAAAGCCTTTTCTGTACAATAACTGAACAAAAACTGAATAATATTGAACTAGTTCTCACAACTGCTAGCTCTCACATAGCACCATGACAAATGCACCATAAATGCAGAACAAATCAGTTCATTAGCCACTAAACACTGATGGTGCATTTGTCAAACACTGATGGTGCATCAGTTCAGTAGCCACTGCTACAACATGTAGTGCCAACCAAGATTAAGGTAACTACCTGAATAGTAGAAGTAAATATTGGTGCCTCTTGTTGAAGCATGGTGATCTGCTTCTGTGACTGTCACTGTAATCCCTTGAATGGAAAGTCTTTGCTGAGTTCCTGGTACCATATGGATGTTTTGGAAAGGTATTTTACTGTTTTGGTGTGTTTTGGACCCTTATGGATGTTTTGGTAAGTTATTGTACCATTTTGGTGTGTTTTAGAACGTTTAGATGTTTTGGTAAGTTATTGAACCGTTTTGGTGTGTTTTGGAACCGTATGAATATTTTGGTAAGGTATTGTACAGTTTGGTGTTGTCTTGGTACCATACTGTTGTTTTCGCACGGTATTGTACCGTTTTGGTGTGTTTTGGAACCGTTCGGATGTTTTGATATGGTATTGTACTGTTTAGTGTGTTTTGGAACCGTATGGATGTTTTGGTAAGGTATTTTTACCGTTTTGGTGTGTTTTGGAACCGTTTGGATGTCTTGGTTTGGTATCGTTCCATTTTGGTGTATTTTGGAACCGTATGGATGTTTTGGTAAGGTGTTGTACCGTTTTGGTGTGTTTGAAACCGTTTGGATGTTTTGAAAAGGTATTATACCGTTTTGGTGTGTTTTCGAACCATATGGATGTTTTGGTAAAGTATCGTGCCGTTTTGTTTTGTTTTGGGACCTTATGAATGTTGTGGCACAGTATTGTACCGTTTTGGAGTGTATTGGTACCGTATGGATGTTTTGGAACGGTATTGTACCGTTTTGGCGTGTATTGGTACTGTATGGATGTTTTGGAACGGTATTTTAACGTTTTGGTGTGTTTTGGAATCGTTTGGATATTTTGGTATGGTATTGTACCGTTTTGTTGTGTTTTGGAACCGTGTGGATGTTTTTTTTTTTTTGGGTAAATTAGCTTGAAATTAAAAGAGGTTAAGCGAATGTACAGCCTACAAGGGCATATCCCAGGAGGAAAAAAAAGAAGAAAAAAACAAGAATGATAAAAGTGCGGTAAACCATGCACAACCCGCATGGAGAGTAAGGTAAATGACATATGGGTAGAGATAATAGCCCCGTTGTACTAATGATAGCACAACGGGGTATGATATGGATAGATAAGAGTACAAACATGTGGTGAAATGAAATGGATATGAAAATGAACTACTTCCTGGCACAACCCGCCAGGTTAGGAAATAAAGTAAATAGTTACGGTCTGTGATGACCACAAGATAACCAACACTTAGGAGAAAAGCTACAATTAGAACGGCTTCCAGGCAGTCTGAACGGATACTACAGAGGAACAGGCATCAAGAGGCTCGAACCAGAGTTGACGGCATCCGACAAGGTCCCCTGCTAAGAACCCTGCACACCACGCCCAATCCTTCCGGCCTAACACTCCCTCATCCTAACCAAAGGCTCACCAAAACCACCCACTGAAACCAACTACCCAGAAACCTCCTCCTCCAAGTCTGGGCTAAGAAAACCAAGAACCTAGATCTTCCAGCCTCAAGCTTAGTATAATACCCACTCAAAGAGATCAGCTACTACAGAGGGACTCGGACCGAGAGAGGCACGACCTGGATGTTGTGTAAGTTATTGAACCGTTTTGTTGTGTTTTAGTACCGTATAATTGTTTTGGCACAGTATTGTACTGTTTAGGTGTGTTTTGGAACCGTATGGATGTTTTTGAAATGTATTGTACCGTTTTGGTGTGTTTTGGAACCGTATGGATGTTTTTGTAAAGTATTGTACCGTTTTGATGTGTTTTGGAACCGTGTGGATGTTATGGTAAGGTATTGAACTGTTTTGTTGTGTTTTGGTATCGTATGATTGTTTTGGCATAGTATTGTACCGTTTAAGTGTGTTTTGGAAACGTATGGATGTTTTTGAAATGTATTGTGCCGTTTCGGTGTGTTTTGGAAAACTGTTTGGATGTTTTGGTTAGGTATTGTTCCGTTTTGGTGTGTTTTGGTACCGTATGTTTGTTTTGGCACGGTATTGTACCGTTTTGGTGTGTTTTGGAACTGTATGGAAGTTTTGATAATGTATTGTACTGTTTTGGTACCGTATGGATGTTTTGGTAAGGTATTAAACCGTTTTGTTGTGTTTTGGTACCGTATGGATGTTTTTTTTTTGGGTAAATTAGCTTGAAATTAAAAAAGGTTAACCGAATGCACAGCCTACAAGGGGCATTCCCTAGGAGGAAAAGAAAGGAAAAACAAACAAGATTGAAAAAAGTACGATAACCCATGCACAACCCGCATGGAGAGTGTGGTAAAGTAAATAAGATAATCAAATTGCCATATGTGTTGAGATCATACCCCGGTTGCACTATCCATCGAAGCGGAAGGATAGTACAACGGGCTATGATATGAAGTGATACGAGAATAAATACCATGAAAGCGAACTACTGCCTGACACAACCCGCCAGGCTAGGAAATAAAATACATAGTCTCGATCAGAAATGACCAAATGATAACCTTAACTGAATAACAACAGCTACAAAGCACCTCGGCATCGGGGGGGGGTTGAACAGCAACAACAGAGGAACTAGGCACCAAGAGGCTCGAACCGGAGATGACGGCATCCGACAGAGGGCCCAACCCTGCACACCACGCCCATTCCATCCAGTCTAAAACACTCTCATCCAAAGTCCAAAGATCGCCAAAACAATCCGCCCTCATCCATGCGGGTTGTGCATGGTTACGTATTTACTTCATCTTACTCTCCATGCGGGTTGTGCATGGTTTACTGCACTTTTGTCATTCTTGTTTTTTTCCTTTCTTTTCCTCCTGCGGTATGCCCCTTGTAGGCTGTACATTCGCTTAACCTTTTTTAATTTCAAGCTAAATTACCCAAAAAAAAAAAAAACCCGCCCTCATCCAAAACCCAAAGCCACTAGTCACCAGAGAAGGATTAAACAGGCCAAGATTCCAATACTCCAACCTAGCACAGAAATAACAAGCATAGCACCCACTTCTAAGGAACAGATATTGCAGAGGACCGGGCTCTGAGAGGCTCGAACCGGAGATGCGACATCCGACAAGGCTACCTCCCCAAGTACCTTGTACACCATGCCCAAACCAACCGATCTAATACTCTCTCGACCTAGTACACAAGGCTCACTCTAACCTAAAAGCGGAACAGTACAAAGGCGTCGAAATAAACCGCCATTAACAGAGCATTACCTCCGAATCATCTGGCAACACAAATGAGGCAAAACTGCAGAAAGAACTATAACCATCCTTTTCAACCAGTGCATAACCACCAATCTAATAAGAACTATCACAGTCACAGTCATACTACGCTATAACAAACGGCCCAGAGGAGGAAAGAAACTTGGATTATAAATAGACCCAGCATAGATGCTACAGCCATAGCCCCGAAATTGGGCAACCAAACAGTACCGGCCCGAAAAATTGGGCAACCAAACTGGGCATGCCCCAAGTTGAGCCCCAAGATGGAGTTTACTAACAGACACTGGCCCTATAGTCCAGCAACAAATATGACCCTAAACAGGTACATGCATTGAGTTGATTATGCAGCCAACAAAAGAACCTTGTGCTGTCTGGGAAACACATGAATAATGAACACTACCAAGCCTTCAAGTAATGCTTTCAAATGATGCCAGACCTTCATTTAACCTCACGGCTATGGAGCTCAGCACGCTACACCACAATCGCGAATGAACTGAACTTAACGGAGATGATTGAAAACTGGAATTTACCTCTGAACTGTCCTGGATCACATTTAGAGCATACTCTGTAATTCCAGACTCCATTTGAGTACCACGACGTCCAGGTTAACCCGCCGCCGGTTACAAAGACCGCCGGCTTTGACTGAGTTCAAGAACCCCCTTTGAGAACCCACCACCGGCAGGATTAGAATATGAGATCTGAGATCTGTGGCCTCCGCCTTAGCTAACCCCATCAGCGGTCGGCGGCTAGACTTCCGGCGAGGCTGAGTTGGCCTCAAAACAGCCCGACATCGAGTGCTGGCCATGGTGAGTCCGATGGTGAGAAATACCACCTACTAGTGATGATTGATGAAGATTCTTGCGAATAGAGCATGGATCGGTGGGGGTATGAAACCCCGGAACCCACTGCCCATACCAGAACCCACTTCTCCGATGTCGTCCACCGCTGTGTAGACTTAGGAGCTACTCGCCATGGCCGGGACCTGATCTTGGATGAACCGAGCCAGAGAAACGGGGCGTGGATCGGTGGGTTTTGGAATGCAGAAATTATCTGTTTTCGTCCACCAGACGAAAACAGTGGATTTGGTTTCAGAAAAACGATTTGTAGTGGTTTCAAAAAACAGTGGGTTTGGTTTCAGAAACAGTGGGTTTGGCCGGACCAGGATTGGCCGGATATGGTGAGGGCGGTGGAGGAGAACTTCTCTAGAGAGAGAAGTTCCCTTGCCCAGAAACTTATTAGAGAAATCTTTCCGTATGGATGTTTTGACACAGTATTGTACTGTTTAGGTGTGTTTTTGATCCGTATGGATGTTTTGGAAAGGTATTGTACCGTTTTCGTGTGTTTTGGAATTGTTTGGATGTTTTGGTAAGGTAATGTACGGTTTTATTGTGTTTGGGAACCGTATGGATGTTTTGGTAAGCTATTATACCGTTTTGGTGTGTTTTGGTACCGTTTGGATGTTTTTGTAAGGTATTGTACCATTTCGGTGTGTTTTGAAACCGTTTGGATGTTTTTTTTTTTTTTTGGGTAACTCAGCTTGAAAATAAAAAAGGATAATCGGATGTACAGCCTACAAGGGGCATACCCCAGGAGGAAAACAAAACATCCGTTTGGATGTTTTGGTATGTTATTGTACAGTTTTGGTATTTTTTGGAACCGTATGGATGTTTTGGTAACGTATTGTACCGTTTTGGTGTGTTTTGGATGTCTTGGTTTGGTATTGTTCCGTTTTGGTGTGTTTTGGAACCGTATGGATGTTTTGGAAATGTATTGTACCGTTTTGGTGTGTTTAGGAACCGTTTGGATGTGTTGGTTTATTATTGTTCCGTTTTGGTGTGTTTTGGAACGGTACGGATGTTTTGGTAAGGTATTGTACCGTTTTGGTGTGTTTTGGAACCGTTTGGATGTTTTGGTATGGTATTGAACCGTTTTGATGTTTTTTGGAACCGTATGGATGTTTTGGTAAGGTATTGTACCGTTTTGTTATGTTTTGGTACCGTATGGATGTTTTGTCGCAGTATTGTACTGTTTAGGTGTGTTTTGGAACCGTATGGATGTTTTAGAAAGGTATTGTACCGTTTTGGTGTGTTTTGAAATTGTTTGGATGTTTTGGTAAAGTAATGTACGGTTTTGGTGTATTTTGGAACCGTATGGATGTTTTAGTAAGCTATTGTACCGTTTTGGTGTGTTTTGGAACTGTTTGGATGTTTTTGTGGGGTATTGCACCGTTTCGGTGTGTTTTGGAACCGTTTGGATGTTTTGGTATGGTACTGTACCGTTTTTTTTGGGGGTAATTTAGCTTGAAATTAAAAAAAGGTTAAGCGAATGTACAGCCTACAAGGGGCATACCCCAGGAGGAAAAGAAAAGGAAAGCAAATAAGAGTGAAAAAAGTGCGGTAAACCATGCACAACCCGCATGGAGAGTGAGATAGAGTAAATACATAACAAAATGCAATGTGAAATTGAACTACTACCTGGCACAACCCGCCAGGCTAGGAAATAAAGTAAATATGGTAGATAGTCATGGTTAACGGTGACCTCATGATAACCAGCGCTGAGGAGAGATCCTCCACCTCCAAGGCTGGGATAAGAAGACCAAGAACCGAGAAGCCCATCACCCCGAAGCTAGCATAATACCCACTCAAAAGAAGTCAACTACTACAGAGGGACTCGGACCGAGAGAGGTTCGAACTAGAGATGTCGGCATCCGACAAGGCTACCCTGTTAAGCACCCTGCACACCACGCCCATTCCATCCAGACTACTACAACCTCACCCAAACCCCCTAGGCTCGCTAACGACTATAAGCGGAACTGGAAGAGGGACCACGAAAAGTAGCCCCCAAACCACAAGTGTACCGTTTTGGTAAGGTATTGTACCGTTTTTGTGTGTATTGAAACCGTATGGTTGTTTTGGTAAGGTATTGTACCGTTTTTGTGTGTATTGAAACCGTATGGATGTTTTTTTTTGTGTGGGTAATTTAGCTTGAAATTAAAAGAGGTTAATCGAATGTACAGCCTACAAGGGGCATACCCCAGGAGGAAAGAAAAAGAAAAAAAAGAAGAGTGAAAAAAAAGTGCGATAAACCATGCACAACCCGCATGGAGAGTAGGATAAAGTATGGAATGCAACAAGCGTGCAATGTGATTTGATATCATACCCCATTGCACTATCCATCTGTAAGAGAGAATGCACTCCCCCTGTCATAACCCACCACAAAACCGATTTTGAGGTAATCCTAGCTCTAATCGGAACATGTATGGACCACTACTGTTGTGGTAATCCAGATCTATTTTCCTTCTTCGTCTGCATCTTTTACCATCTGATTCAGTCCAGCAATATCAACACTCACCACCAGCCGTGGGTCTCATTCAACTTTACAGAGATGAGGTCTTGAGCCAATATCCTGATCTTCACGCCTTGCCGAGGGGTCGGATTTGGGTTTTAGATGATTCGATCTGTTTGCAGATGAGGGCTCAACCATCACGTGTAGGTGGTAATTCCCACCAACGGTCTCACATCGGTCAGCACTCGAGATGGGTTTGATGAGGTGTTCCTATGGCCATCTCAGCCGCGCCGAAAGTTCTAGACATCGCCGCCACTGCAAGGCGTCGGGGTTAATTCCAGGTCCGACGCCCAACAGGTTGGGCTACTTCACACAACGAAACACCGGTGAATCCACTGAGCGGTCAGTCTTACTGGCCTCATCCCGCCGTTCTGTTCAGCTCTGTGGAACAAGAAGCCACTACTGTGATAGCATCATCATCTATCATCACTCGTCGGTGGTCTATCTCACCAACGAACTCACAAAGGCCAGCTTGAGGTTGGTCCAACTTACTGATCCTATGGTCATCTCAACCGCGCCAGAGGACTCACCGGATCATCCTAACTCGCCCAAGGTCAGTTGTTTGTTGGAGTCACCGGAACTCATTTCCCAGTTTCGACGTTTAGCTTACCGTTATTTCCACCGCAGCACGGCCGAGGTCAGTTGTTTGTTGGAAATTGAAGGTGTACTGGTCAGAGATCAGTTTCTTGTAGATTCATTTTCAGATCCCCGATGGACAGTCACCTGCTTGGACTGAGATCGGGTTAACATTGTTGGGATGCCCATTCTTGGGGCTTTTTTGCCAGCCCAGGCAGGCAGGCCGACTGGGAAGATCACAGTAGTCTTTACGGGCTGGCTGGTCCAGTCGATACATTGCCCAATTTGGGGCTAAATTTCTTTTAAAAAAAAAAAAAAAAGGGTAGTTCACAGTCGATACATTGCCCAATTTGGCACGGATTCCAAACATAATTCCAAGTCCAATATTGGACAGAACAAGTCTACAGTCAATTTGTTGCTGGACCTATGGGCCAGTTTATTGTTAGTATCTGCGATCCCCGCTAGGCGGTCACCTGTTGGACTGAAATTGGGGGTTGTCGGGCTCTTGGTCGAGCCTTTTATATCCCTAGATCCTGTGCTTTTAGCCCTGAGGTTGTGTGTAGTATTCTTGTGGTTGTGGCTATCGTTGATTAGATTGGGTTCTGTTCTGATTGAAAAGGGTAGTTCACAGTAGCAGCAGCTGTGGGTGCCACTGATTAGATTGGTGGATGGATTCTGATTGAGCGAGGTAGCTGCCGGAGCTGTCATTGATTAGATTGGTGGTTGTTCACTGATCGAAAGGGGTAGCTTTGCGGTCTGTTTCTGATTAGATTGGTGGCTTCGCTGATCGAAAGGAGCAGCTTGGTCCACTTGAGGTTTGAGTGACTATCGTTGATTAGATTAGAATCTGTTCTGATTGAAAAGGGTAGTTCGCAGTATTAGGTCGGTGGTTGTTCGCTGATCGAAAGGGGCAGCTTGGTCCTCTTTCAGTCGTTAGCGAGCCTAGGGGATGTAGGCGAGGTTGTAGTAGTTTGGATGGAATGGGCGTGGTGTGCAGGGTACTTGGCAGGGTAGCCTTGTCGGATGCCAACATCTCCAGTTCGAGCCTCTCTCAGTCCGTGTCCCTCTGTAGTAGTTGGCTTCTGTTGAGTGGGTATTATACTAGCTTTGGGGTTGATGGAAGTACTAGGTTCTTGGTTCTCTTAACCCAGCCTTGGAGGAGGAGGTTTTTGGGTAATGCCCTAGGGCGTTTAGCTTGAAAATAAAAGGGGTTAACCGAATATACAGCCTACAAGGGGCATACCCCAGGTAAGACAAAACAAAAGGAAATGAAAATTATAAAGGCGCCAAGTGGCTACATGGGTTGCCCGTGTCCTTGCCCCCGCCGAACAAACTATCTCAAGGAATAGAAAGTTCAACGGGGAATCTGGACACGGCGTACAATCAGAGGCCCTCGAAGTCCTCGCAATACATACATTGGTTGTGTGCAGTAGCAGAAAACTATCAAGACCATGGTCTGACATACTACATCAGAATAAACAACAGCTACTACACTTAGCATTCAATACAGTAGCAGAAAATAGAGCAATAAGCTATAAACTGCATGACTGCCCAAGCAAAAAGAATGCCCAAGCTGCTGGGCTGGCCTAGCGGGGCTGCTAGGCTGTAGGACCGGCTCCTTGGCCGGGCTGATGAGGCTCGTAGGGCCAAAAATCCCTGCTGACTGCCGTGGTGGTTGCTGTTTGCCCGGGCTGGCTGTTTTGCCCGGCCTGAAAAAAGCCACGGCTGTGATGGAGGCCACAGCTGTGATGGAGGCCACGGTGGCTGGAGGCCACGGCGGTTGTTCGTGGTGGGAAGAGGAACCCACAGTGGAGTGACCACTGCCGGCATGGCCTGGCCCAAACTGGCCCACGGCTGTTGACTGATGGCGTGGTTCACGGCTGTCGAGGCCGACAAGGACCGGCAGCTGGTGGCTGTGGTTCAGACCGCTAGCTAACAGCAACCGGACTGAACAGCAACCCAAGGTAGCCGTCGCCGGACTCAACAGCAACCCAAGGTTGCCGTCGCCGTCGCCGTCGCCGTTGCTGTAGATGGATCTGAGCGTGAACGAAGAAGCAGATCTGCTCTGGGTCTTCTATGTGGTAGTTGAGCTCCTCGGTTGAGCTCGACGGCGATGTGGAACTCGCCGGTTCACGGGCTGAACAGCAACCGAAGGTCGCCGGAACAGATCCCAAATGGTACCCGCCGGTTCACGGCGGGGATATGGTTGGAGGCGAAGCCCACGGCTGTGGAGCTCCGGCCCATAGTGAAGTTTGACCGATCCAGACGAAGGCCAGGCAGGTGGTGAGACCGCACCAGATCTGTCCGGAGCGGAGGGTGGTGGAGGATAGCGGTGGTCGCCGGTTGTTGAGGGCGGTGGAGGAGAGCCTCTCTAAGAAGAGAGTATCCCTTGCCCGGGAGATGGCTACTGCCCGGTGGCTGGGCCTTGTTTGGCGGTGGCTGCTGCCACTGCCGTGGAAGTGCCGGCTGATTTGGGTCAGAGGGAGCTTTCTCTCTCTAGGCTAGAGAGAGAAGCTCCCCCGTTCCAGACTTTCCTTTTGGAGGACGAGGTTATTAGGTAGTTGGGTTCAGCAGGAGGTTTGGGTGAGCCTTAGGCTTGGTTGAGGGAGTAGTAGGCCGGAAGGTTTGAGCGTGGTGAGCAGGGTACTGAGCAGCAGCAGTAGCCTTGTCGGATGCCGTCAACTCTGGTTCGAGCCTCTTGATGCCTTGTTCCTCTGTAGTAGCCGTTCAGCTTGCTTTGTAGCCGTCATACTTGTTGGCTTCTCCTCAGTGTTGGTTATCATGTGGTCATCTCTGACCTTGATTATTTACTTTATTTACCTTATTTCCTAGCCTGGCGGGTTGTGCCAGGTCGTAGCTCTATTTCATTTAGCTCTACGTACTTTACTTACCGTACACATGGCATCTTCATGTATTTACTTTAACTAACTCTCCATGCGGGTTGTGCATGGTTTACCGCACTTTCGTCATTCTTGTTTTTTTCCTTTTCTTTTCCTCCTGGGGTATGCCCCGTGTAGGCTGTACATTCGGTTAACCTTTTTTAATTTCAAGCTAATTTACCCAAAAAAACAAAAAAAAAAACTATATCCTGGCACATCCCGCCAGACTAGAAAATACGATAAATAGTTAATGTCGAAGATTCCAAATGCATAATAAGCTGACCAAGATTTCAATGCTCCAACCTAGCACAGAAGTATCAAGTATAGCACCCACTTCTAAGGAACAGTTATTGCAGAGGACCAGGCTCCGAGAGAGGGTCGAACCGGAGATGACGACATCCGACAAGGCTACCTTCCCAAGTACCTTGCACACCACGCCCATTCCATCCGATCTAAAGCTCACTCGACCTAGTACACAAGGCTCACTATAACCTAAAAGTGGGACAGCACAAGGGCCTCGAATCCAGCCGCCATTAACAGTGCCTTACCACCGAATCATGTGGCAAGACACAAAAAGAGGACACAAGATACTGCAGGAGGACCAAACAATCCCCAAGCAAGAGTCAGGTCCGGGAGCTTCTCTCTCTAGGTTAGAGAGAGAAAGCTCCCTCGGCCAAACAGCTAGGCCACCTCCGGCCAAACACAATCCGGCCTGGCCACCTTCGGTCATCCCCGGTGAAGCAGCTCCCTCCGGCCAAACAGAGGGCAAGGGAGCCCCTCTCTCGACAGGGGCTCTCCTCCACCGCCCGTACCATAACCATCCGGCCACGGGTCCGGCCATCCACCACCAGATCTGGTCCGGCAACAGCTCCGGTGGAGCTGAGGTGAGCTCCAAACGATCTCATAAAGGCCAGCTCCGAGGTGAGTTTGACTGACCGATTTCGTGGCCATTGCAGCCGCGCCGGAGGTCCTACCCTCCGGCTGTATCATCCACCGTATCCCTAGATGGGGCAAGCTAGGGCGGAGATCTCAGATCAAACCCCTGCCGGAAATGGGTTCTCAGTCGGTTCTATCTACCACTGAACCGTGCTCAACCCGAGCTCAGTGGTCTCAGTCACCGGCGGTGGGCGAAGGTGACCTTGGGTTGTTGTTCAGTCCGGCGACGGCGACCTTGGGTAGCTCAACTGCGAGCGACCGGTTAATCACAGACCAGTTCAAAGCAGATGCCAGTTCTGGCAATTGCAAATTCTGATGTACAGGCGTGGGCCATCAGCAACCGCTGTATGGCAGGCCAGCCGTGCAACCGTTCAACCCCGCTCAGGCCAAGCAGCTGACATCCAGCCCGGGCAAACAGCCAGCTCGGGCCAAGCAGTCGGCTGTGGCTCAGGCAGTGGGGGATTCATAATATTTAATTCTCTTATCGTTATGCAATGTGTATTGCGATTATCTATTTACTGTCAACTAGTTGCTGGACTTGTGGGCCAGCTTACTGTTACTCTCTGTGATCCCCGATAGGCTGTCATCTGTTGGACTAAAATCGGGGGTCGGGCTCTTGGCGAGCCTCTACATGCCTAGATCCTGTGCTTGTTAGCTCTGAGGTTGGGTGTAGTATTCTTGTGGCGTAGCTATCATTGATTAGACTAGATTCTGTCCTGATCGAAAAGGGTTTTCACAGTAGCAGCAGCTGAGGATGCCACTAATTAGATTGTTGGATGGTTTCTGGTTGAGCGAGGTAGCTGCCGGTGCTGTCTCTGTTTAGTTAGGTGCAGCTTGGTCCACTTGAGGTTTGAGTGGCCACTTCTGGTGGTTCCTCTTTCTGTTCCGCTTGTAGTCGTTGGCGAGCCTAGGGGATTGGGTTGGGGGGGAGTAGTCGTGGTGTGCAGGGTACGTAGACAATTCAGTTGTGGTACAATTCAGTCGTGCCTCTCTTGGTCCGTGTCCCTCTGTAGTAGCTGATTTCTGATGAGTGGGTATTATGCTAGCCTTGGGCTTGGAAGTACTAGGTTCTTGGTTTTCTTATCCCAGCTTTGGAGGAGGAGGTTACTGGGTAGTTTGTTCAGTGGGTAGTTTTGGCGAGCCTTAGGTTAGGATGAGGGAGGGTTAGGCTGGAAGGATTGGGCGTGGTGTGCAGGGCTCTTGCAGCGGGGCCTTGTCGGATGCCGTCAACTCTGGTACGAGCCTCTTGATGCCTTGTTCCTCTGTAGTAGCCGTTCAGCTTGCTTTGTAGCCGTCTTACTCGGTGGCTTCTTCTCAGTGTTGGTTATCTTGTGGTCATCTTTGACCTCAACTATTTACTTTACTTACCTTATTTCCTAGCCTGGCGGGTTGTGCCAGGTGGTAGCTCTATTTCATTTAGCCTTATTTACTTTACTTACCGTTCACATGGCTTCTTCATGTATTTACTTTATCTTACTCTCCATGCGGGTTGTGCATGGTTTACCGCACTTTTGTCAATCTTGTTTCTTTTTTTCTTTTTCTTTTCCTCCTGGGGTATGCCCCTTGTAGGCTGTACATTCGGTTAACCTTTTTTAATTTCAAGCAAAATTACCCCCAAAAAAAAAAGCTGCCTCATTCAATCAGCGATCAACCTCCAATCTAATCAACAACAGCCTCGAAAACTACCCCTTTCGATCAGATCCCAACCACCGACCTAATCAGTAACAGCCGCGAAAGCTACCCCTTTCAATCAGAGCAAGACCCAGTCTAAATCAAAGATAGCTACGGTCACAACCATACTACACACAACAACCGGACTAGAGAAGCATAGTATCTAGGAATTTTAAGAAGCTCAACAAAGAACTAAAATCAAACGATTAACCCGATCTCAGTCCAACAGATGACTACCCATCAAGGTACAAACCCAACATTTGACAAACCCAGCATTTGACAGTAAATAATCAACTATAGAAATCCATACTGAACAAAGAAATAAATCCTATTCTTGAATAACCAAACCTGTTCTTGAAATCAATCCAGGGATGGAATATGCAAAATTCCAGCGAGCTGAACTCTACTGATGTAGTTTGGGCTGGCCCGAATAGAACCATAGCCGTGGCCGGCTGTTGATGCCCAGCTCCGAGCTTAGATCTCCGGAGCTGATATTCCAACAGGTAATGTCAACCTGTCGAAGATGGAAAGAGCTGACCCTGAATGGTCACTGGAGTAGGTTGGGCCGGCCCGAAGAATAGGGACACCACCATGGTCGGAAGCTCGATGATGCCCTGCTCCGAGGCCGCCGTCGCTGGGAAGTGAGTTGAACCTCACTATCGGCCAGATAATTCAATCGCCAGAAATGGCTTCTTCTGTGAACCAGATGTTCCAATCGCCATCAGGTTTGGTGCGATTTGAAGCTGAAAAAATGGATAAGAAGAAAACCTTAATGGACCCGATACCAGATCTAATCGGAATGGCTCCCACCACGTACGGCGAGCCACCGCCCTCCGCTGTGTACTACCACCGAGCAGGACTGGACCAGAAGTGAAGATAGCCGTGGACATCGATAGAACTAGATGAACCCGCCAGAGCTTTTGCTTTGACAACCCAGATTGGGTATCTTGTTTAAAGGGTACCGAAACCCAGTTGTTGGAAGATTCAGAAGCTGGAAGACAGCTTAGTTCTCCAGTGCTGATTTTTGTAATAACCTCAGAGTCAAAACTGAGGTCGAACAATTGGTAGCAGAATTCCGATTAGAGCCTGATATTACCTCTATATCAGATATTATGGATGAATTTGTAAGGATCGGATGAGATAAAACCAGGGGAGTTTCTAGAGAGAGAAGCTCTCAACCCTCACCCTTCTTAGGTTACATCCAAAACCGTATGGATGTTTTGGTAAGGTATTGTACCGTTTTGACAAGTTTTGGAACAGTTCGGAGGTTTTGGTAAGGTATTGTACCGTTTTTTGTGTGTTTTGGAACCATATGGACGTTTTGGAAAGGTATTGTACCGTTTTGTTGTGTTTTGGTACCGTATGAATTTTT
Source organism: Rhododendron griersonianum (assembly GCA_018127125.1). Lineage (NCBI taxonomy): Eukaryota > Viridiplantae > Streptophyta > Magnoliopsida > Ericales > Ericaceae > Rhododendron > Rhododendron griersonianum. The sequence continues at coordinate 35,618,936 of CM030788.1, read as the reverse complement.
TAGCACAGTATTGTACAGTTAAGGTGTGTTTTGGAACCGTATGGATGTTTTGGTAATTTATTGTACTGTTTTGGTGTGTTTTTTTTTTTTTGGGGTAACTTAGCTTGAAATTAAAAAAGATTAAGCGAATGTACAGCCTACAAGGGGCATACCCCAGGAGGAAAAGAAAAAGGAAAAAAAACAAGAGTGAAAAAATTGCGGTAAACCATGCACAACCCGCATGGAGAGTAATGAAAAGTAATGACATGACAAAGCCATGTGTACTGAGATAAATGAAGTGAAAATGAACTAGAAATTGAACTTCTACTGGCACAACCCGCCAGGCTAGGGAATAAAGTAAGTAACGTAGATAGTCATGGTCAACTGTGACCGCGTGATAACCAGCGCTGAGGAGAGATTCTCCTCCTCCAAAGCTGGGCTAAGCAAACCAAGAACCCTGACACCGTTCACCCCGAAGCAAGCATAATACCCACTCAACAGAAGTCAACTACTACAGAGGGACACGGACCAAGGGAGGACGAACTGGCGATGACGGCATCCGGCAAGGACCCTGCTAAGTACCCTGCACACCACGCCCATTCCAACCAGACTACTACAACCTCGCCATATCCCCTAGGCTCGCTAAGGACCCTGCTAAGTACCCTTTCCGGCAAGGACCCTGCTAATTACTCTTGACGGCATCCGGCAAGGACCCTGTATGTTTTGGTTAGGTATTGTTCCATTTTGGTGTGTTTTGGAACCGTATGGGTGTTTTGGTAAGGTGTGGTTCCGTTTTGGTGTATATGGAACCGTTTGGAAGTTTTGGAAAGGTATTGTACCGTTTTTGTGTGTTTTGGAACCGTTTGGATGTTTTGGTTAGGTTTTGTTCATTTTGGTGTGTTTTAGAACCGTATGGATGTTTTTTTTTTGGGGGTAAATTAGCTTGAAATTAAAAAAAGGTTAACCGAATGTACAGCCTACAAGGGGCATACCCCAGGAGGAAAAGAAAAGGAAAAAAAAACAAGAATGACAAAAGTGCGGTAAACCATGCACAACCCGCATGGAGAGTTAGATAAAGTAAATACATGAAGATGCCATGTGTACGGTAAGTAAAGTAAATAGAGCTAAATGAAATAGAGCTACCACCTGGCACAACCCGCCAGGCTAGGAAATAAGGTAAGTAAAGTAAATAGTCGAGGTCAGAGATGACCACATGATAACCAACACTGAGGAGAAGCCACCGAGTAAGACGGCTACAAAGCAAGCTGATCGGCTACTACAGAGGAACAAGGCATCAAGAGGCTCGAACCAGAGATGACGACATCCGACAAGGCTACTGCTACTGCTCAGTACCCTGCTCACCACGCCCAATCCTTCCGGCCTACTACTCCCTCATCCAAGCCTAAGGCTCGCCAAAACCTCCTGCTGAACCCAACTACCTAATAACCTCCTCTTCCAAAGCTGGGCTAAGATAACCAAGAACCTGATACTTCTAACTAGCCCAAAGCAAGCATACTACCCACTCATCAGAGGTCAACTACTACAGAGGGACAGGAACCGAGAAGAGACTCGCACTGGAGATGACGATATCCGACAAGGCTACTGCTGCTGCTCAGTACCCTGCACACCACGCCCATTCCAACCAGACTACTACTCCCTCAACCCAATCCCCTAGGCTCGCTAACAACTAAAAGAGGAACAGAAGAGAATCCACAAAAGTGGCCCCCCTTACCGCCGGTGGACCAAACAGCTCCTTTCGATCAGTGAAAACCACTAATCTAATCAAAAACAGTCTGCGAAGCTACCCCTTTCGATCAGTGAACGACCACCAATCTAATCAATGACAGCCCAAGCAGCTACCTCGCTTAATCAGAACCCATCCATCGATCTAATCAGCGGCAGCTGCTGGTACTGCGATGCTACCCCTTTCAATCAGAACAGACCCTAATCTAATCAACGATAGCCACGACCACACTAAACTACGCACAACCTCCAGGCTAAAAAAGTACAGGATCTAGGGATATAAAGGCTCGACCAAGAGCCCGACCCTCGATTTCAGTCCAACAGATGACCGCCTATCGGGGTTCGCAGATACTAACAGTAAACTGGCCCATATGTCCAGCAACAAGTATTGATAATGAATTAAAATTGTGTTTTCCAGCCTACCCATGCTTGGCTGCCCAGGCTGGGCTGGTTGCTTGAGTGCGTGACTGGCCTGGCCGGCCTCTTGGCTGGCCTGCCAGGTTGCTGTGTGGGCCGGTTGCCTGGGCTGGCTGCAAGGATGCCGGGCTGGCCTTGGCTGGACTGCTTGGCTGGTCGACTGGCCTGCCCAGAATCAGCTACCCACTGGAGCAACTGTAGCCAGCCAAACAGATGATACTCTAGTGTGGCCCACGGTAGCCCCGTGGCTCAACCGACGACTGGGCTTTTTTTTTGGGTAATGCCCTAGGGCGTTTAGCTTGAAAATAAAAGGGGTTAACCGAATATACAGCCTACAATGGGCATACCCCAGGTAAGACAAAACAAAAAGGAAATGAAAATTATAAAGGCGCCAAGTGGCTACATGGGTTGCCCGTGTCCTTGCCCCCGCCGAACAAACTATCCCAAGGAATAGAAAGTTCAACGGGGAACCTGGACACGGCGTACAATCACAGGCCCTCGAAGTCCTCGCAATACATACATTGGTTGTGTGCAGTAGCAGAAAACTATCAAGACCATGGTCTGACATACTACATCAGAATAAACAACAGCTACTACACTTAGCATTCAATACAGTAGCAGAAAATAGAGCAATAAGCTATAAACTGCATGATTGCCCGAGCAAAAAATGCCCAAGCTGCTGGGCTGACCTAGCGGGGCTGCTAGGCTGTAGGACCGGCTCCGACGACTGGGCTTGCTAATACTTACGAGAGGAAGAAGCTTGGGCCGTCCGACGGCCATAGCTGACCCACTGTACTTGGGAACGATTACCAGCCCTCCGGCGCTGGTTTGGATTTGAAAATCAGGTACCACTGCTGTAGCAATGGACCAGATCTGGTGAGAATAGCACCCACTGCAGCAATGAACAGTCGGATGCAGATAGACGGAGACAGCCGTGGTCGATACGCCCCACCTCCGTGTCCCGGTGAGGATTGAAACTTGTTGAACCGACTCAGATGAGAGCCGATTAGAGTTGTAGTGGACTGAATGGGTAGAAGATCGTCAAGGGTAGGTGGGTTTAAGATCCCCTTACTCCGGTGACCATCTCTCCTGTATGAACAGTTGAGCCGAACCCAGCCCCGCTTTTCCATCTGGTCGACTTTGATTCCGGTGAGCCACCGCCTAGCTCTGGCTCAGCTCCGGAGTTGGACCACTCTGGATCGGACGGTGGAGAAGGCCCGGGGGGAGGAGGAGGAACTCCCCCCCGAGCGAGATAACACCGGGAATCGCCTGCTATAGTGGGGAATCGCCTGTATGAGAGAGCCTAGTCCCGTATGGATGTTTTGGTTAGGTATTGTACCGTTTTGGTGTGTTTGGAAACGTTTGGATGTTTTTTTTTTTTTTGGGTAAATCAGCTTGAAATAAAAAAGGGCTAACCGAATATACAGCCTACAAGGGGCATACCCCAGGAGGAAAAGAAAAGAAAAGGAAAACAAAAGAAAGCCTACGCCAAACGGCTACATAGGACTAGAGGTAAGTAGAGCATCTGTTTCCTATCCATCTAATAGAGGGATACAAAACAAATGGTAAAATGATTACAACCATATACGTGATTGGTAACCAGCAAGGAAACTGAGATATAATCACTATACATGATACTGAAATAACTGAAATACAGATGCTGAAATAACTAAACTTGAATTTGAACTTGAATCCATTCAAGAACTGATCCACATGCTGAAATCGTGTCTGAACTGCTGGAATTGAACCTCAGTCAACAGGTGATGATCATTGAGACCTCTAGCAACTAGGACTTGTGTATGGATCCAGCCTTCTACTTGGTGCCTTGTGTATCTTCTAAAGCAGCTAGCTGGCTGGGCAGCTGGACTTGGGGACTTGGGGACACAACAAGGATACATGAAAGTTGTGTGTTACAAAATGCACTAACATTGCATATTGCACTCTTGTAACTTCTGACTGCTGGATGGAAGGAGCAGTGGTCTACTAGATCAGACCGATGAAAATGCATCACAAAATGCACTAAATTGACATTGCATACTGCACAATACAGACTGATGAAAATGCATCACAAAATGCACTAGACTGATGAACCTTGCATACTCTCCTCTCATGACATTGCACATTGCACTCTTGTAACTTCTGACTCTACCAGATCAGAACAGCAAAACAGAACTGACTACAGGGAGCTTCCAACGTTTGGATGTTTGGATGTTTTGGTAAGGTATTGAACCGTTTTGGTGGGTTTTGGAACCGTATGGATGTTTTGATAAAGTATTGTACCATTTTGTTGTGTTTTGGGACCGTATGAATGTTTTGGCACAGTATTGTACCATTTTGGTTTGTATTGGTACCGTATGGATGTTTTGGAACGGTATTTTACTTTTTTGGTGTGTTTTGGAACCGTTTGGATGTTTTGATAAGGTATTGTACCATTTTTGGGTGTTTTGGAACCGTGTGGATGTTTTGGTACCGTATGATTGTTTTGGAACAGTATTGTACCGTTTAGGAGTGTTTTTGAACCGTATGGATGTTTTTGAAATGTATTGTACCGTTTCGGAGTGTTTTGGAACCGTTTGGATGTTTTGGTTAGGTATTGTTCCTTTTTGGTGTGTTTTGGTACCGTAGGTTTGTTTTGGCACGGAATTGTACTGTTTTGGTGTTTTTTTGGAAATGTATGGATGTTTTGATAATGCATTGTACCGTTTTGGTACCGTATGAATGTTTTGGTTAGGTATTGTACAGTTTTGTTGTGTTTTGGTACCGTATGGATGTTTAGGTGTGTTTTGGAACCGCATAGATATTTTGGAATGGTATCGTGCCGTTTTGGTGTGTTTTGGAATTGTTTGGATATTTTGATAAGGTATTGTACCGTTTTGGTGTGTTTAGGAACTGTTTGGATGTTTTGGTGAGTTATTGTACCTTTTTGTTGCGTTTTGGAACCGTTTAAATGGTTTGGTAAGGTATATATTGTAACGTTTTGGTGTGTTTTGAAACCGTATGGATGTTTTGGTATATGGTATTGTACCGTTTTTGTGTATACACCGTATGGATGTTTTGGTAAGGTATTGTACCGTTTTGACAAGTTTTGGAACTGGTTGGAGGTTTTGGTAAGGTACTGTACCGTTTTGGTGTGTTTTGGAACCATATGGACATTTTGGTATGGTATTGTACCGTTTTGTTGTGTTTTTGTACCGTATGAATGTTTTGGCACAATATTGTACCGTTTTGTTGGGTTTTCGTACCGTATGGATGTTTTGGAACGGTATTGTACCGTTTTGGTGTGTTTTGGAACCGTATGTATGTTTTTTTTGGGTAAAATAGCTTGAAATAGAAAAGAGGCTAAGAGAATATACAGCCTACAAGGGGCATACCGCAGGAGGAAAGAAAAAGAAAAAAACAAAGAATGTGAAAATTTAACTAAGCCAAGTGGCTACATTGATCCAACCTAAGAATTCGATGAAAGAAAACTAAGCAAGTTTGAATAAACATGTACTCCACATGTTTCAATTCCATCTAAGAGATGGAAGAGAAACTCATGCGAAAAGAAGTTATATAGAAGGTTGAAATTTGTACATTGGCAGTAGTGAGCATCCATCTCACTACCCATACGGCATACAACACAACAAGTCAGCAGATTCTTCAAACAATAAGCATTGGCTGCAGCAGTCAAATGGACCTCACACTAACTGATAGCAGCGGCTACCAATTGGAACCAGCTCTATTGCACATGGCCCGCATAACAGTAGTTGTAGCAGCAGTACAGCAGCAGCAAGCAGTTAGCAGCTTCTCGGTAGCAGCAACATTATCTAACTACTGCCATGACAGTCATCCACACAACAAATTGCAACATAAAGGGTGCACAATAAACCTAGGGATATGCCCCCTAGTAAGGCCTAAACATTCCAAGGGACAACCCCCCAAGGATAGGTCAATAAAATGAGGTGAGCAACTAGAACAGCTGAAACCACTAACCCTAGGAACAGCCATAATACGGCAAAACATGTAGCAGCAGAAGCGATACAAGTGACAGCTAATAGAACATCATAACAGCAGCAGCAGTTCATTAGCATAAAAAAGACAGCCATAGCTGGGTTGACAAAACTGTAGTAGCACCTGGACTACACACTTGCATTGCTAACTGCTGCCATTGCAATAGCACAGCGACAGCAGTAGCACGCAACAGTAGCAGCAAAATAGTAGGAGCAGATATGACAACTCTGCACCAACTGATCAGTAGTAGCCCCTCGTTTAATAACGGCCACCGCTAGGGACATGCCCCCTAGCAAAAGCAATATACACTCCAAGGGACAACCCCCCGAGGATAGGTAGAATCAATAGCTTAACAACTAAACCTGCTCAATCTAGATGGCAAGACTGAATACAAGTCCATAACAGCTAGTACAATGGACACAAACAGAAAATAGCAGCTGAAGCCGAAAATAGCATTAGCAGATCAGATTGCAACAGCCAAAAGACAGCAACAAAAGCAGATCAGTCCGTATGGATGTTTTGTTAAGGTATTGTACCATTTTGGTGTGTTTTACCATTTTGGTGTGTTTTGGAACCGTTTAGATGTTTTGGTAAGTTATTGTACCGTTTTGGTGCGTTTTGGAACCGTATGAATGTTTTTTTTTGGGTAATGCCCTAGGGCGGTTAGCTTGAAAATAAAAGAGGTTAACCGAATGTACAGCCTACAAGGGACATACCCCAGGTAAGACAAAGCAAAAAATATAAAGAGCACCAAGTGGCTACATGGGTTGCCCATGTTCTTGCCCCCGCCGAACAAACTATCCCAAGGAATAGAAAGTTCAACGGGGAACTTGGACACGGGCGTGACAATAGCAGTAAATACCCGACACCAACCGTCGGTATAAGGTACAATTAGAGGCCCTCGAAGTCCTCGCAATACATAATACGAAAAACATAAAAGATAATGGCCAGTGCACAACCCGCACTGCCCGAGATGGACTGACCACGACCTAGTCTGACTGGACAGATCTGGCCGGAGAGGTCCTGGACTGGCGGCGTGAAGGTGAGCCACACGGCGGCTGTTGAGTCCCGCGGTGGGGTCCGGCGGCCGGCTGGTGGACCGACGGCTGTTGAGCACCTCGGTGAAGACCCTCAACCGTGAGGTTGAAGACCGGCTGGTGGTGGTTGAGCTCGGTGATGGTTGAGCTCCTCGGTTTGATTTCAGATCTGCCCGGTGCAGACCCCAAATGGTACCCGCCGGTTCACGGCGGGGTTGAGGTTGGAGACGAAGACCACGGCTGTGGAGCTCCAAACCATGAAGTTTGACTGGACCAGATGAAGGCCGGCCAGGTGGAGTGTGGCCGAACCAGATCTGTCCGGAGCGGAGGGCGGTGGAGGAGAGCGGTGGGTTGCCGGTTGTGGAGGGCGGTGGAGGAGAGCCTCTCTAAGGAGAGAGGATCCCTTGCCCGGATGGTGGCTGCTGCCCGGCGTGGCTGGGCCTTGTGGTGGCTGCCGGGGGGCTTTCTCTCTCTAGGTTAGAGAGAGAAGCTCCCCTTTGTTGTGTTTTGGTACCGTTTTGTTGTGTTTTGGTACCGTATGATTGTTTTGGCACAGTATTGTACCGTTTAGGTGTGTTTTGGAACCGTATGGATGTTTTTGAAATGTATTGTACCGTTTCGGTGTGTTTTGGAACCGTTTGAATGATTTGGTTAGGTTTGTTCCCTTTTGGTGTGTTTTGGTATCGTATGTTTGTTTTCTTTTTTTTTTGGGTAAAACAGCTTTAAATAGAAAAAAAGAGTCGGATATACAGCCTACAAGGGGCATACCCCAGGAGGAACGGAAGGAAACAACCAAGTAAGAAAATGACTATGCCAATTGGCTACATGTCTAGAGAATAACATAAAAGACGCTGTTTCCAGCCCATCTAGAAGAGGGAAAGAAAACAACGCCAAACCCAATTACATTGCTTGGGATACTTTGCTCCATAACATAACATGACAACAATGCTTGGGATACTTTGCTCCATAACAGTAGTTGATACATTTCTGATGCAGCAGAGCAGGCAACATGCAGCTTGCAGCTTGGGATACTTTGCTTGGAAGCTCCCCAACAGGGTCGAAACAAAGTGCAGACAGCAGAATTCAGAACCTGCTGGACCACTACAGCAGAAACCTGTAGTCAGTGGACACAGGATCTGCTTCACCACTATACACAGTCCAGCAGCTCTACACAGTCCAACTGCTGCTGCCACACATGTAGAAAACAGAACAGCAGCAGCAGCAGTCCATCTTGGACTAGCAACATCAGAGGACTTCCATCTTGGACACAGCCCACCATGCACCATCAACATTAGACACTAGCAACTCAAAACATTAGACACTAGCAGCAGCAGTACATTAACATTAGCAACAAATACATAACAAATCAACTACAAAATCTGCTCAAGCTAGTAACCATAACAGGTAGAAGCAGATCCTGAAAACAGATTGCACCAGCAACAAAAAAACAGCACCAACAGATCCTGCTCCACTAGTTCAGAACAGCAGCATATCAAACAGCAGTCCAAATCTATGTTCTGTTTCAAACAGCATATCAAACAGATTTCATCACTTTCACTTTCATCACTTTCATCACTCTCAAATCTGTGTTCTGTATCAGATGCTGAACCATATGGATTCTGCTTCCCTCACTTTTAGAAGTTTACCATTCACACACTGTCACTTGAAACAAAACAATACAAAATGCAGAGGACGTCCCCCTCTGCGAAGGGAGATCCCAATGACAGCCCCTATTGGTTAGGCAAACAATATAAAGCAGAAGTAGTCCAAAACATAACAATATAGTCTGCACCTACAAAACAAACTGCACTTTCAGAAGTTAGCCCATCATAACAGCTATACCTTCCTTACAAAATACTTAAACGAATTACCAATGGAGTAGATTTCTTGGATATCCATCACAGAACAGCAGAAATGCAGAAAAAGACTTGGGAGCACTTGGACAGCCTTCAACCTAGGTAGACCCATAATCTGGGGCTGCAATGGACAGCAGCAGAGCAGGACAGCAGAACTGGACAACAGCAAACTGATGACAGACAACCAGAGCTTAAGTCACCAACTGAACTTAAAGCTTGTACCAACTAGCACCCTTGTTGTAAGCCAATAGCAGCCACAGAGAGGTAAACATCACAGTCCACTACAACATTGTACTGCAAACTTCTTGGATATCCATCAGACTTCTATACAACATGCAGAAATGCTGAGCATCTAGCTGTGATGCACAAAACAGATAACAGGAAAGCTGCTAAACTGCTATCCTTATCTGCCCCCAACTGAACACTGAACCAAAACAACTGAAACTCACCCTACAATTATCTACTCCCCACCTTACCCCCTCGAGACCTAACTCACCAAAACTGAACTCAAAAGGAGGGATCCGAACACCCTCAACTCTCCATTACACAAAGTCTCCCACTAGCTATTACCTCCACTCTACAAGAACTCTGGGGCACGAGCACACAGCTCACAGGTCACAGGTACACACAACAAGATTGTAACTCAGAAGTCAGTCATCAAAGATTAAGGTATATACCTGATAAATAGAAGTAATAGGAGATATAGCCAACTGAACTAGCATGCCAATATAGATATAGCCAACCCCCCAAACCTGCAAAGAAAGTATCTAAAACCATGTCCACAATATCAATACCCCATAACAATATCATCACGAACACACAAACACACAAGTACCTCATTACCCACTGATGCCCCACACTCTATTAAACCTATTATGTTGCGAACCTACGGGCTACTTTGGCAACGACAGTAATCTACCCTTAACCATGTTAAAGACTTTGTGAACAACCACTTCCCAGGTGCTGGTTGTATTTTGAAACTTCCTTAAGTTCCTTTCAATCCAAATATGATATACTGAAGTAGTGAAAATCAACTTAGAGACGATATTCCTTAGAGATTTTCCCCTAAAAGAGGAGAAGTGGGTAATCCATGCTGACCAAGACTTAGGGGACGAACTCGTGTCCATCTTTTCCAACATAGCATTCCAAACCCGTGTGGAAAAACTACAGTTGAAGAACAAATGATCATGGCTTTCACTACCATGGCAAAAACTGCATTGGGAATTTGATTTAATCCCAAAGAGAACTAATCTATCTTCAGTGGAGAGTCTACCCTGGACGGCCAGCCATGTAATGAAGCTACACTTAGGTATATGGCCAGAAAACCAAATAGCCTTGTGCCAATTAACCTTGGGGAAGGGAACCCTCAATTCCTCCCATAGAGAGGCTATGCTAAACTGTCCCGATGCATTCAGGGTCCATCTAACTTGGTCCCTGGAGCCACGCAAAGGTGGGAGATGCCGTCTAACTTCATTCAACTCCCATGTTTGCGTGATTGGAAAAGTCCAACCAGAATTGTGAACTATGAGGGACACTTTGACATTCAAGGGAAGGCCGGAGTCATAAACAATTCTGGATCCAAACTTATCCAACAAAGGGCCTAACGGATGCCAAAGGTCAAACCACATGGATGTGTTCTCCCCATTACCAATAAAGTGACGGATGAAGGGTTGGACTAAATGTCTTAGATTAAGTAACTTACGCCAAGCCCAAGAGGGATTAGCAGGCATTTTGAGGCTCCAAAAGTTCCTACCCTTTAATAAATAAGATTTAACCCATTGGCACCACATGGATTGCTCTCCCCCAGAGATCAAAAACCATATATGCTTGGCAACCGCAGCCTTATTCCACACCTCCATAGATTTGAACCCAAGACCCCCCTCATCTTTAGGGGCACATAACTGCTCCCAAGCTACCTTAGCCCCTGATCTTTTAAGGTCGGGGCCAGACCATAAAAAGGCCCTAAGTAGATTCAACTTCCTTGATGACCTTTTTTGGTAAAATGAACAGGGAGGACCAATACGTTTGCATTGAGAACAAGATGTTCTTGATAAGCTGGACTCTTCCCGCATACGTAAGATCCCTGTTGGTCCAACTTCTAGTTTTGGCAGTGATACTATCAACTAGTCTTTGACAGTCCACCGCTTTAAGCTTAGTAGATAACAATGGAACTCCCAGATATCTAACTGGGAGGAAACCCTCCTTAAATCCCAACTCACGCATAATAGTCTCCTTAACTCCCACATTAACACCAGAGAAGAATATGCTACTCTTTCCTGTGCTAGGGGAGAGACCAGACAGAGCCTCAAACTCAGTCAACGCTTCCTTGATGAGTTTAATCGAAGAAAGCTCTCCCTTACAAAATATCATTAGATCATCAGCAAAGCTCAGATTTATTAATTTATTAGTTTTACATCTCCAGTGAAAATGAAATTCAGGGAGCTGGGCTTTCTCCTTAAGTAAACTCGTAAGAACTTCCATCACAATAACAAAGAGATATGGGGACAAAGGGTCCCCCTGTCTCAGCCCCTTCCTCCCTTTAATGTACCCAGTCACTTCCCCATTTATACATAGGGAGTAATTTGCAGTGGTTACACATGCTTGAAGCCACTTAATCATTGTAGGATGGAAGTTCATGGCAGACAGGACATCCCAAAGAAATTCCCACCTAACATGATCATATGCTTTCATTATATCAACTTTCATGGCACACCTAGGAGTAGGAGAGGACTTGTGGTACCCTCTCATGAGTTCTTGGGTTAGGAATATGTTATCAGCAATTCTCCTTCCTTTCACAAATCCTGATTGGACCGGATCTATGAGCCCAGGAAGAGCAGATTGCAATCTTTTGGCTAAGATCCGAGAAATGCATTTGTAGATGGTATTGCAGCATGAAATGGGCCTAAAGTCCCCCACCCTGGAAGGGTTTGGCACCTTAGGAACAAGTGCCACAATAGTGGAATTAGCTTTGGTGAGCAATTGTCCAGACCTGAAGAAGTTTTGGACAGCTGAAGTTACATCCCTCCCAATGACAGTCCATGCTTTCCTTAAAAACCCTCCATTATACCCATCAGGGCCAGGAGCTTTGGTGGGATTAATAGACCACATGATCTCTTTGATCTCAACGTCTGAGACAGGGGAGACCATATTAAGACTTTGCTCAGGGCTGAGTTTATTCCTGACTAATTGACCCACTCTAGTTAGTCCCAGATGAGGGGTGGGATGGGACGTGCCAAAAAGAGTTGTATAAAAATTCACAAACTCCTCCTTGATAACCTTAAGGTCATGAGTGGTAGACCTGTCATTCAACTCTAGACTAGTTATTTTGCTCCTATTCCTCCTGTTGCTCACAACTTTAAAGAAATAGGAGGTGCACTGATCTCCAAGTTTCAACCATTGTATTCGGGACTTTTGTTTAGCTAAACTTTCCTCAGCCCTAAGCAGTGTGATGTATTGTTTATGAGCCACCTTCTCTTGTTCTACGGCAGAGCTATTATTTGGGTAGGAGCCTATAATTGCTTGTAGGTTTTCTAAGACTTGTTTAGAGGCACTCACCCTCTCAGAGATGCCACTAAACTCCGCCTTATTAAGTTGCTTTAAATCATGTTGAAGGTGTTTAAGCTTCATACACACACAAAACATGGGATTCCCAAGTACAATTGTCCTCCAACTCCTCTGTACAATTGCAAGGAACTGAGGATGGTCAGCTAAGAAGTCAAAAAACCTGAAAGGTTTAATTGACTTCCTTGGGATGGGCTGGACATACACTACACTTGGAGAATGGTCTGAAATACCAGGCACCAAAAATTGGGCCGATGATTGAGAGAAGGTTTTCATCCAGGGTTCGTTCACTAAGACTCTAACAATTTTGGAGGCCACAAAATGGGGAGGCTCCTGCTTATTGGACCAGGTAAATAAGCACCTTGAGAACCTAAGATCATCAAGTTCTGAGGAGAATAAGCAGTGATTAATGTCATCCATGGGAGGATACCACTGTGCATTCCCCCCGACTTTCTCCCTAGGATGCCTAATAGCATTAAGGTCACCAAGGACCACCCAAGGAGAAGAGGACCTAAACTGAGATAGACTACGCCAAAGAGACCTACGGTCTGAGATAGAGTTCGCCCCATAGACCACAGTGACCAAAAAGAAAGCACTCCCATCTTTTGGTTGGACCTGACAGTGAATGAATTGGTCTGCCTGACATACCACTGAAAGAGACATGACTCCAGGGTCCCAACCCACAAAAATCCTCCCTAACTTAGCGTGGGGGTAATTGTTCACAAAACTCCAGTTAGGACAAATGAATTGGGTGATTCTATCTGCCCAAGTTGCCCTAATTTTATGCTCAAGCAGACCAACTAGGCTCAAATTATTGGTGTTCACAAAAGATTTTGCCGCTTTTTGCTTAATGGGGTCATTCAGACCACGAATATTCCAAAAACCTAAGTTAAAAGCTCGTAGCGACATCGGAAACAAAACACAAGGTAACAACAAGAAGCTTATACTGAAAGAAGTAATACTACAGCAGTCAAAAGGATATCAAAAAGGATATCATTTATTCCTCCTCTTGGAGCTGCTACTCCACTTTTTGTTGTTGTTTTTACCACTGACCTTGTTATTATGAGATTTCGAGCCCTTAGAACTCTGACAGGAAGCCTCACCCTTTCCTGCTACAGTCTTATCATCCGGAGGGACTGGTTTCACTAAAGGAACAGGTTGAGCAGGGATTATTACAGATTCTGGATCCTGAGAATGGTTGATTGGACTGTCCTCCACACTGCAATGTAGAACAGCAGCCAGAACAGCAGCTTCAGTATCCTCAATCACCTGATCAGGAGCTAGAACAGCAGCCATATTAGCAGCCATAACAGAATTGCCATTCAGCTCATCCCCTTCCGATTCACTTCCACTTATGTCCACCTCTGTGACCTTGGGCATTGAAGTATCTACCACAGCCACCACAGAAACTGAACCTGCATCCAGTGCTACTGAACCCCCTACGTTGCTTCCATTGGTTCCTTTCCCAACAGTTTGCCAATCCTTGTTTGGTATTCCACGATTTTGTGCTTGTATATGAGGGATGGTCCTTGGACATTTGAGAGTAGCATGGCCAAAAACCTTACACTCTGAGCAGACAGGAGGCATTAATTGGTATTCCACCCTAACTGATACACTCTCCCCATCCACTGTGACCTGTATGTCATCTGGAAGTTCATCAGCAGCCTCAATTTCCACACACACTCTAGCATATGTAAGCCTAGTCTTTTTTTCCGTAGCTTGATCAACATGTTTGGGCTGACCAATTGCACTGGCCACCCTGCTTAACCCCTCTTCTGTCCAACACTCTGGGGGCAGATTATGAAGCTTAACCCAGGTAGGGATAGAGGATGGAGAGATCTTAGAAGGAGACATCATTCTTCTCCATTTCTTAAGAACAAGAAATTTTTGCGTGAAGAACCAAGGCCCCCTTTCCAGGACTGCCATTTGACTCGCTTCATCCTTAAATTCAAAATATAAGAACCCTGCATTATCCGACTTGACTGACAACAGGCCATACTTAGTCAACTTGCCCCACTGTTTATGGGCAGTTGAGTTAGCCAGTCTAAAATCCATCCTATCATCTAGGAAATGGCCAACCAAGCAATGTGACCAACAATTCTCATCCAAGTGAGTAATATCAAGTTCAACCACAACATTCTTCCCTCTCTTTAATTCTGGAAAGAAATCTAACTTCATATTACTTGAGGGCCCTTGGGACCTAAAAAGGGAGGCCCAGTTCTTATTAGTTTGCAACGGACGATTCATGTTTTTAGGCTTAGTTACAGGGTTAGTACTTGTGGATGCATCAGACGCTGGGTTTGGAACCAAACCCGCCTTTGGTACTTGTACTTGGGTTAAGGGATGATATCGGGGTTTAGTATCCTCGATAGGAAACCCTAGGTTAAGGTCTCCTTCTATGTAGGGATTTCCCCTAGAATTAAACAATATCTTAGGATTAGGGTTAAATTTCTGAACCTCTGAGGGAGTACGCTGAAACTGGTACGTGTTACCATGAAGATGGGTCACCCTTGCTCTTGCTTTTGCTTCCTTTTCCAGTTCATCCTCAAAAATAGCCTGCTGTAATTTCTGAGTAGCATTTGGGTTACTTTTCGAATTTGTCCTATGAGCCCCACCATACAACGATAATGGAGGAACCGAGCCCTGGGATGCGACCTCAGCTTCTACCCTCAAACCCTCCTCGAAAAAGACCTGTTGTAACTTAGGCGCTGAGGTCGTAGCCTTGGCCGATTTAGGGCTGTGAGCTCCAAATCCATTTGGAGGTGATGCATGACCCGAGCTTCTTCTGGAGGAATGAAGATCGGTGTCCCCAGATTGCATGATGTTGAGTTGAAGAGGGCTTATAGGTTCAGAGATACCTCTCTGCTTCCGTCGGATCTCATTAGTATCAATGACTTTACCCCCAAGACCCTCCGCCATGAGAATCGTGCCATCTGCCATGAATCTCGCTTGAACAGGTGAAATCATAGGGCAGATCTCGGAGAGTCTAATTTCTCCAAGACTCTGACAGAATCGCCTGAATCGCCTACATGTCAGACGGGTTTTTTTACTGTCAAATTGTTGATGCAAACTTAATTAGGGCTTGATTTTCGTATGTTTGTTTTCGCAAGGTATTGTACCGTTTTGGTGTGTTTTGGAACTGTATGGACGTTTTGATAATGTATTGTACCGTTTTGGTACCGTATGGATGTTTTTTTTTTTTGGGTAAAATAGCATGAAATAGGAAAAAGGATAACCGGATATACAGCCTACAAGGGCACTTTTTTCACTCTTATTTGTTTTCCTTTTCTTTTCCTCCTGGGGTATGCCCCTTGTAGGCTGTACATTCGCTTAACCTTTTTTTAATTTCAAGCTAAATTACCCAAAAAAAAAAAATTGACCACGCCAAATGGCTACAAGGCATTGATGAGAAGCTATGTTTCCAATCCATCTAGTAAGGGGGAAGGGAAACACTGCCAATTGATAACAACAAAAAGACTACGCCCAAGGCATCTAAAAGTGCTATTACAATACCAAACACACAGCGCCAGCAGAGAACATCTTGAGCAACTTAAACATCTTGACACCGTAATAGTATTGTTTCCCTTAAACAACTTGACAGAAAGCATTCAGCAAGCAGCAAAACAGTAGCTATCTGCTACCCAATAGCAGCAAACAGTAGCAGCAGCAGCAAGCAGTATTTAGACCAGACATCAGCTATAACAGATCTATTTGGCTGCCAAACATGACCTTCAGCACTTGCAGGCCTTTCACATTCAGACTACATTACCCAAAAATAGCAAGTCCATGAATTGGACATCAGGACTAGACCCGGCAGCAAGCAGTAACAGCAGCAAACATTAGCAGAGACTTAGCAGAAATTAGCAGTTTGGTGAAAGAAAAGGCTAGGGACAAGCCCCCTAGAAAGGCTTAAACATCCCCAAGGACAACCCCCTTAGGGTAGGTAAAGTAATCGGGCTGCCGAGTATCAATCAAGCAGCAGAACTTACCCAACAAACAAAGCAGCAGAACTGTACTGTTTGGAACCGTATGAATGTTTTGGCACAGTATTGTAGCGTTTTGGTGTGTTTTGGTAAGGTATTATACCGTTTTGTTGTGTTTTGGTACCGTACGGATGTTTTGGCACAGTATTGTACTGCTTATGTGTGTTTTGGAACCGTATGGATGTTTTGGAAAGGTATTATACCGTTTTGGTGTGTTTTGGAATTGTTTGGACGTTTTGGTAAGGTAATGTACGGTTTTATTGTGTTTTGGAACCGTATAGATGTTTGGTAAGGTATTGTACCGTTTCGGTGTGTTTGGAACCGTATGAATGTTTTGGTAAGGTATTGTACAGTTTTGTTGTGTTTTGGTTGTTTGGCACGGTATTGTACCGTTTTGGTGTGTTTTGGAACCGTATGGATGTTTTGGTAAGGTATTGTACCGTTTTGGTGTGTTTTGGAACCGTTTGGATGTTTTGGTTAAGTATTGTTCCGTTTTGGTGTGTTTTGGAATCGTATGGATGTTTTGGTAAGGTTTTGTACCGTTTTGGTGTGTTTGGAACCGTTTTGATGTTTTGGAAAGGTAATGTACCGTTTTGGTGTGTTTTGGAACCGTTTGGATGTTTTGGTAAGGTATTGTACCGTTTTGCTGTGTTTTGGGACCGTATAAATGTTTTGGCACAGTATTGTACCGTTTTGGTGTGTATTGGTACCGTATGGATGTTTTGGTACGGTATTGTACTATTTTGGGGTGTTTTGGAACCGTTTGGATGTTTTGGTAAGGTATTGTACCGTTTTTGTGTGTTTTGGAACCGTGTGGATGTTTTGGTAAGGCATTGAACCGTTTTGTTGTGTTTTGGTACCGTATGATTGTTTTGGCACAGTATTGTACCGTTTAGGTGTGTTTTGGAACCGTATGGATGTTTTTGAAATGTATTGTACCGTTTCGGTGTGTTTTGCAACCGTTTGAATGATTTGGTTAGGTTTGTTCCGTTTTGGTGTGTTTTGGTACTGTATGTTTGTTTTCGCAAGGTATTGTACCGTTTTGGTGTGTTTTGGAACTGTATGGACATTTTGATAATGTATTGTACCGTTTTGGTACCGTATGGATGTTTTTTTTTGGGGGGTAAAATAGCATGAAATAGAAAAAAGGATAACCGGATATACAGCCTACAAGGGCACACCCCAGGAGGAAAAGAAAAAGAAAACAAAAAAGAGTAAGAAAATTGACCACGCCAAATGGCTACAAGGCATTGATGAGAAGCTATGTTTCCAATCCATCTAGTAAGGGGGAAGGGAAACACTGCCAATTGATAACAACAAAAAGACTACGCCCAAGGCATCTAAAAGTGCTATTACAATACCAAACACACAGCGCCAGCAGAGAACATCTTGAGCAACTTAAACATCTTGACACCGTAATAGTATTGTTTCCCTTAAACAACTTGACAGAAAGCATTCAGCAAGCAGCAAAACAGTAGCTATCTGCTACCCAATAGCAGCAAACAGTAGCAGCAGCAGCAAGCAGTATTTAGACCAGACATCAGCTATAACAGATCTATTTGGCTGCCAAACATGACCTTCAGCACTTGCAGGCCTTTCACATTCAGACTACATTACCCAAAAATAGCAAGTCCATGAACTGGACATCAGGACTAGACCCGGCAGCAAGCAGTAACAGCAGCAAACATTAGCAGAGACTTAGCAGAAATTAGCAGTTTGGTGAAAGAAAAGGCTAGGGACAAGCCCCCTAGAAAGGCTTAAACATCCCCAAGGACAACCCCCTTAGGGTAGGTAAAGTAATCGGGCTGCAGAGTATCAATCAAGCAGTAGAACTTACCCAACAAACAAAGCAGCAGAACTGTACTGTTTGGAACCGTATGAATGTTTTGGCACAGTATTGTAGCGTTTTGGTGTGTTTTGGTAAGGTATTATACCGTTTTGTTGTGTTTTGGTACCGTACGGATGTTTTGGCACAGTATTGTGCTGCTTATGTGTGTTTTGGAACCGTATGGATGTTTTGGAAAGGTATTATACCGTTTTGGTGTGTTTTGGAATTGTTTGGACGTTTTGGTAAGGTAATGTACGGTTTTATTGTGTTTTGGAACCGTATAGATGTTTGGTAAGGTATTGTACCGTTTCGGTGTGTTTGGAACCGTATGAATGTTTTGGTAAGGTATTGTACAGTTTTGTTGTGTTTTGGTTGTTTGGCACGGTATTGTACCGTTTTGGTGTGTTTTGGAACCGTATGGATGTTTTGGTAAGGTATTGTACCGTTTTGGTGTGTTTTGGAACCGTTTGGATGTTTTGGTTACGTATTGTTCCGTTTTGGTGTGTTTTGGAACCGTATGGATGTTTTGGTAAGGTTTTGTACCGTTTTGGTGTGTTTGGAACCGTTTTGATGTTTTGGAAAGGTAATGTACCGTTTTGGTGTGTTTTGGAACCGTTTGGATGTTTTGGTAACGTATTGTACCGTTTTGCTGTGTTTTGGGACCGTATAAATATTTTGGCACAGTATTGTTCCGTTTTTGTGTGTATTGGTACCGTATGGATGTTTTGGTACGGTATTGTACTGTTTTGGGGTGTTTTGGAACCGTTTGGATGTTTTGGTAAGGTATTGTACCGTTTTGGTGTGTTTTGGAACCGTGTGGATGTTTTGGTAAGGCATTGAACCGTTTTGATGTGTTTTGGTACCGTATGATTGTTTTGGCACAATATTGTACCGTTTAGGTGTGTTTTGGAACCGTATGGATGTTTTTGAAATGTATTGTACCGTTTCGGTGTGTTTTGGAACCGTTTGAATGATTTGGTTAGGTTTGTTTCGTTTTGGTGTGTTTTGGTACTGTATGTTTGTTTTCGCAAGGTATAGTACCGTTTTGGTGTGTTTTGGAACTGTATGGACATTTTGATAATGTATTGTACCGTTTTGGTACCGTATGGATGTTTTTTTTTGGGGGGTAAAATAGCATGAAATATAAAAAAGGATAACCGGATATACAGCCTACAAGGGCACACCCCAGGAGGAAAAGAAAAAGAAAACAAAAAAGAGTAAGAAAATTGACCACGCCAAATGGCTACAAGGCATTGATGAGAAGCTATGTTTCCAATCCATCTAGTAAGGGGGAAGGGAAACACTGCCAATTGATAACAACAAAAAGACTACGCCCAAGGCATCTAAAAGTGCTATTACAATACCAAACACACAGCGCCAGCAGAGAACATCTTGAGCAACTTAAACATCTTGACACCGTAATAGTATTGTTTCCCTTAAACAACTTGACAGAAAGCATTCAGCAAGCAGCAAAACAGTAGCTATCTGCTACCCAATAGCAGCAAACAGTAGCAGCAGCAGCAAGCAGTATTTAGACCAGACATCAGCTATAACAGATCTATTTGGCTGCCAAACATGACCTTCAGCACTTGCAGGCCTTTCACATTCAGACTACATTACCCAAAAATAGCAAGTCCATGAATTGGACATCAGGACTAGACCCGGCAGCAAGCAGTAACAGCAGCAAACATTAGCAGAGACTTAGCAGAAATTAGCAGTTTGGTGAAAGAAAAGGCTAGGGACAAGCCCCCTAGAAAGGCTTAAACATCCCCAAGGACAACCCCCTTAGGGTAGGTAAAGTAATCGGGCTGCAGAGTATCAATCAAGCAGCAGAACTTACCCAACAAACAAAGCAGCAGAACTGTACTGTTTGGAACCGTATGAATGTTTTGGCACAGTATTGTAGCGTTTTGGTGTGTTTTGGTAAGGTATTATACCGTTTTGTTGTGTTTTGGTACCGTACGGATGTTTTGGCACAGTATTGTACTGCTTATGTGTGTTTTGGAACCGTATGGATGTTTTGGAAAGGTATTATACCGTTTTGGTGTGTTTTGGAATTGTTTGGACGTTTTGGTAAGGTAATGTACGGTTTTATTGTGTTTTGGAACCGTATAGATGTTTTGGTAAGGTATTGTACCGTTTCGGTGTGTTTGGAACCGTATGGATGTTTTGGTAAGGTATTGTACTGTTTTGGTGTGTATTGGAACCGTATGGATGTTTTAGTAAGGTATTGTACAGTTTTGTGTGTTGCGTTTTGGAAAAGTTTCGATTTTTTGGTAAGGTATTGTACCGTTTTGGTGTGTTTTGGAACCATATGAATGTTTTGGTAAGGTATTATACCGATTTGTTGTGTTTTTGTAACGTATGAATGTTTTGGCACAGTATTGTACCGTTTAGGTGTGTTTTGGAACAATATGGATGTTTTTGAAATGTATTGTACCGTTCTGGTGTGTTTTTGGAACCGTTTGGATGTTTTCGTTAGGTATTGTTCCGTTTTGGTGTGTTTTGGAACCGTATGGATGTTTAGGTAAGGTATTGTACCGTTTTGGTGTGTTTGGAACCGTTTGGATGTTTTGGAAAGATATTGTACCGTTTTGGTGTGTTTTGGAACCGTATGGATGTCTTAGTAAGGTATGGTACCGTTTTGTTGTGTTTTGGGACCGTATGAATGTTTTGGCACAGTATTATTCTGTTTTGGTGTGTATTGGTACCGTATGGATGTTTTGGAACGGTATTGTACCGTTTTGGTGTGTTTTGAAACCGTTTGGATATTTTGGTATGGTATTGTACCGTTTTGGTGTGTTTTGAAACCGTGGGGATATTTTGGTAAGGTATTGAACCGTTTTGTTGTGTTTTGGTACCGTATAATTGTTTTGGCACAATTGTACTGTTTAGGTGTGTTTTGGAACCGTATGAATGTTTTTTTTTTTGGGTAACTTAGCTTGAAATTAAAAAAGGGTTAAGCGAATGTACAGCCTACAAGGGGCATACCCCAGGAGGAAAAGAAAGGAAAAAAAACAAGAATGTCAAAAGTGCGGTAAACCATGCACAACCCGCATGGAGAGTAAGATAAAGTAAATACATAACAAAATGCCATGTGTACTGAGATATATGAAATTGAACTACTATCTGGCACAACCCGCCAGGCTAGGAAATAAAGCAAATAAAGTAAATAAAGTAGATAGTCATGGCCAACAATGACCACATGATAACCAACGCTGAGGAGAACAGCTACAAAGCAATACGGCTTTCTAGGCAGTCTGAACGGCTACTACAGAGGAACAAGGCATCAAGAGGTTCGAACCAGAGTTGACGGCATCCGACAAGGCCCGCTGCTAAGAACCCTGCTCACCACGCCCAATCCTTCCGGCCTAATAGTCCCTCATCCAAGCCTAAGTCTCGCCAAAACCGCCTACTGAAACCAACTACCCGACATCCTCCTCCTGCAAGGCTGGGTTAAGAAAACCAAGAACCTAGTACTTCCATCAACCCCAATGCTAGTATAATACCCACTCAATAGAAGTCAACTACTACAGAGGGACTCGGACTGAGAGAGGCTCGAATTGGAGATGTCGGCATCCGACAAGGCTACCCTGCTAAGTACCCTGCACACCACGCCCATTCCATCCAGACTACTACAACCTCGCCCAAATCCCCTAGGCTCGCTAACGACTATAAGCGGAACAGAAAGAGGATCCACCAGAAGTGGCCACTCAAACCTCAAGTGGACCAAGCTGCTCCTTTCGATCAGTGCAAGCCACCAATCTAATCAGTAACAGACTGCGAAGCTACCCCTTCTGATCAGTGAACAACCACCAATCTAATCAATGACAGCTCCGGCAGCTACCTCGCTCCATCAGAATCCATCCACCAATCTAATCAGTGGCACCCACAGCTGTTGCTACTTCGAACTACCCTTTTCAATCAGAACAGAATCTAATCTAATCAACGATAGCCACGACCACAACAATACTACACACAACCTCAGGGATAAAAAGCACAGGATCTAGGGATATAAAAGGCTCTACCAAGAGCCCGACCCCCGATTTCAGTCCAACAGATGACCGCCTATCGGGGATCGCAGAGACTAACAGTAAACTGGTCATGAAATTGGACGGTATAGGCCCAGTAATCCAGATGCAGTGGGCTAATAAAAAAGCCCAAGCTCTTAATTAAAATTGGGTCATCGCATTCTCGGCCCATATGTGGACCACAAAGGATTTACAAAATGTCTCAATTGAAAGAACTATATTCAGGTGATGGCCCACTAGTTGCTGCCCTTAGGATTATGGAAGCACGTGTTCTTCCTTTGCACATACAAGAGAGCCCATGGTTTTGCTAAAACCACAAACCAGGTTGCAAGCCACAAACCACCAAAACTCCATTGCAGACAAGAACAAAAGCCTTGTTGTAAAGATAAATTCGAACCTTTACCTTTTATGCCGGTGACAAAGCATGAAAATCTGCTGCCATGGGTTCTACAACAGATTTCCGTGGTAGAGCGTACAACTCACCTTTTGATCCCACACCAGATTTCGTAAATACTCTTAGCTCCGAATGGGCCCAACTTCTGTTAGGAGCAGCACCCATCCCATGAGATTGAACATTGCTCTCTCTTAGGAATAGAACCACTCCATTGCAAAAAGATGAACCGTTCCAGATTTATCTTTTAAATGGAACCAGTTGTTGAAATAACCAAAGTGGTTAACCAAACCATTTGTGCCAAGAACTCCAGAGCTGATTTTGGAATAACTAAAGTGGCTGAATAAGATAATCGACCAAATCCTGCCCGACACCAAAGTGGTTAACCAAACAGTATGAATGTTTTTGAAATGTATTGTACCGTTTTGGTGTGTTTTGGAACCGTTCGGATGTTTTGGTTAGGTATTGTTCCGTTTTAGTGTGTTTTGGAACCGTATGGATGTTTTGGTAAGGTATTGTACCGTTTTGGTGTGTTTTGGAACCGTGTGGATGTTTTGGTAAGGTGTTGTACGGTTTTGATGTGTTTTGGTATCGTATGATTGTTTTGGCACAGTATTGTACCGTTTAGGTGTGTTTTGGAACCGTATGGATGTTTTTGAAATGTATTGTGCCGTTTCGGTGTGTTTTGGAACTGTTTGGATGTTTTGGTTAGGTATTGCTCCGTTTTGGTGTGTTTTGGTACCGTATGTTTGTTTTGTCACGGTATTGTACCGTTTTGATGTGTTTTGGAACTATATGGATGTTTTGATAATGTATTGTACCGTTTTGGTAACGTATGGATGTTTGGGTAAGGTATTGTACCATTTTGTTGTGTTTTGGTACCGTATGGATGTTTTGTCACAGTATTGTATTGTTTAGGTGTGTTTTGGAACCGTATGGATGTTTTGGAAAGGTATTGTACCGTTTTGGTGTGTTTTGGAATTGTTTGGATGTTTTGGTAAGGTAATGTACAGTTTTGGTGTGTTTTGGAACCGTATGGATGTTTTGGTAAGCTATTGTACCGTTTTGGTGTGTTTTTGAACCGTTTGGATGTTTTTGTAAGGTATTGCACCATTTCGGTGTGTTTTGGAACTGTTTGGATGTTTTGGTATGGTATTGTACCGTTTTGGTGTTTTTTGGAACCGTATGGATGTTTTTTTTTTGGGTAATTACCGTATGGATGTTTTGGTAAGGTATTCTACCGTTTTTTTGTGTTTTGGAACCGTTTGGATATTTTGGTAAGGTATTGTACCGTTTTTGTGTATTTTGGAAACGTATGGATGTTTTCGTAAGGTATTGTACCGTTTGTTGTATTTTGGTACCGTAAGGATGTTTTGGAACAGTATTGTACCGTTTAGGTGTGTTTTGGAACCGTATGGATATTTTGGAAAGGTATTGTACCGTTTTGGTGTGTTTTGAAATTGTTTGGATGTTTTGATAAGGTATTGTACCGTTTTGGTGTGTTTAGGAAACGTTTGGATATTTTGTTAAGTTTTTTTTTGGGTAACTTAGCTTGAAATTAAAAAAGGTTAAGCGAATGTACAGCCTACAAGGGGCATACCCCAGGAGGAAAAGAAAAGGAAAACAAATAAGAATGAAAAAAGTGCGGTAAACCATGCACAACCCGCATGGAGAGTGAGATAGAGCAAATACATAACAAAATGCTATGCGTACTGTAATATGTAAAATGTGAAATTGAGCTACTTCCTGGCACAACCCGCCAGGCTAGGAAATAAAGTAAATACGGTAGATAGTCATGGTCAACGATGACCACATGATAACCAGCCCTGAGGAGAGATCCTCCTCCTCCAAGGCTGGGATAAGTAGACCAAGAACCGAGAAGCCCATCACCCTGAAACTAGCATAATACCCACTCAAAAGAAGTCAACTACTACAGAGGGATTCGGACCGAGAGAGGTTCGACCCGGAGATGTCGGCATCCGACAAGGCTACCCTGCTAAGCACCCTGTACACCACGCCCATTGCATCCAGACTACTACACCCTCACCCAAACCCCCTAGGCTCGCTAACAACTATAAGCGGAACAGGAAGAGAGACCACCAAAAGTAGCTCCCAAATCCTCAAGCGGACCAAGCTGTTCGATTCGATCAGTGCAAACCACTAAAACAAATCAGAAACAGACTACGAAGCTACCCCTTTCAATCAGTGAGAATCCACCAATCTAGTCAAAGACAGCTCCGGCAACTACCTTGCTCAATCAGACTCATCCATAATCTAATCATCGACTCCCCCAGTTGCTGCTACTGCGAGGCTACCCCTAACTAGGAGAATCCAATCTAATCAATAATAGCCACGACCACAAGAATACTATGCAATTCCTCAGAGCTAAAAGCGGTGGCTCACTGGGTATAGAGGGCTCGACGAAGAGCCCGGCCCCCGATTTCAGTCCAACAGATGACCGCCTATCGGGGGTTGTCAAAACTAACAGTAAACTGGCCCATAAGTCCAGTAACAAGATAAATGCAGATACTAACAGTAAACTGTAACTAAACCATAGCAACGCGCATATTGAATAACGATGAAAGAAATGGATGCTATGATTTGTAGCCTAGCCGGGGACACCAGGCTGGCTGCTAGTCTGGTCTGGCCTGCCTGACTGGACTGCTTAGCTGACTGGCCTGCCTGGCTGGAGTACCTGCCTGGCCTGGGCCGGCTGGCCTGGCTGCTGCTTGGCCCCAAAACTACTCCCCGAAGTGCACGACCAGTGCCTGCCTGAGATGGCCTATCCACGACCTGGTCTGACTGGATATACCTTGACTGGTGGCGTGTAGGTGAGCCACACGGCGGCTGTTGAGTCCCGCGGTGGCGTCCCGGCGGCCGTCTGGTGGACCGACGGCTGTTGAGCTCCTCGGTGATGATTTCAGATCTGCCCGGAGCAGATCCCAAATGGTACCCGCCGGTTCACGGCGGGGATGAGGTTGGAGACGAAGCCCACGGCGGCTATTGAAGACCAGCGGCGGCCGGCGGAAGACCAGCTGCTACTTGCTCCGAATGGGTGTTTGAAGACCAGCGGCAGCCGCCGCTGGACTGTGGCCGGTTTGAGGTGGGCTGTGGCCGCTGCTAAGGCGGCAGCCACCAGAGCTGTTGCCGGACCAGATCTGGTTGGTTATGGTACGGGCGGTGGAGGAGAGCCCCTGTCGAGAGAGGGGTTCCCTTGCCCTTGATGTTGCAAACCGGCCGGAGGGAGCTGCTGCACCGGGGATGACCGTAGATGGCCAGGCCGGTTTGTAAATGGCCGTAAGTGGCCAAGCTGTTTGGCCAGTGGGAGCTTTCTCTCTCTAGGTTTAGAGAGAGAAGCTCCATATTTTGTTAAGTTATTGTACCTTTTTGGTGTGTTTTGGAACCGTTTTTCTTTGGGTAATTTAGCTTGAAATAAAAAAGAGGCTAAGCGAATGTACAGCCTACAAGGGGCATACCTCAGGAGGAAAAGAAAAGTAAAAAAAACCAAGATTGAGAAAATTAATCTAAGCTAAGTGGCTATATTGACCTAAGCCATGGCTACAATGAAAAGGACTGATTGGGCTATGGTATCAACTACCAATCTAACCCTAAAAAGATTAACTACATTATGTAACTAGGCAAATTTAAGCAAACATGGAATCACATGTTTCAATTCCATCTAAGAGATGGTAGAGAAACACATGACATTTGGAAGGTTTGGTAAGGTATTGTACCGTTTTGGTGTGTTTTGGAACCGTATGGATGTTTTGGTATGGTATTGTACCATCTTGTTGTGTTTTGGGACCGTATGAATGTTTTGTCGCAGTATTGTACCGTTTTGGTGTGTATTGGTACCGTATGGATGTTTTGAAACGGTTTTTTACTGTTTTGGTGTGTTTTGGAACCGTTTGGATGTTTTGGTAGGTATTGTTCCGTTTTGTTGTGTTTTGGAACCGTATGGATGTTTTTTTTTTGGGTAAATCAGCTTGAAATAGAAAAAAGGATAACCGAATGTACAGCTTACAAGGGGCGTACCCCAGGAGGAAAAAGAAAAGAAAAGAAAAGAAATAAAAGAAAGAGGGAAAATGGGAGATGCATGTGCCATGTGGCAACAAAGAGCTAGAGGGAAATAGAAATGACCTATCCATGGGTTTCTAGTCCATCTACAAGATGAAGGAGAAAACCAAGGGCAAAACAGCTCGAGAACAACTGAAACTTGTATGCCACAAGCCTATACAAAACCTATTACACATGAATATGCCGTAGTCCATTACACTGGGACTAGATAGCATATCAAAAGGACACAAACTGGACAGAAACAGGAGAGCACAGGAGAACACATTTGGGCCTCTCAATCTGGGCAGCCACTTTACCAAATCTTCCAAACCCACAACAAGGTTGAATAAGGTAACAGCAGAACACAGCAGCAAAACATAGCAGTTCAGATGGAAAGAAAAAAGTAGCATCAGAACTAGCAACTAACAACAACAGCTGTTAACTGCTAACAGCGAGAAAACCTTCTGTTGTCACCACAGATGTTGGCCTACACAGGACAAACCAAAATAGCAATAGAAGCACAATAGCAATAGAAGCAATTCCCAATCATATCAGTAGTCGGGAACAGCAGCAGCTAAACAGGAGCAGCAAAACACTTCACTAGCTGGCCTACACAATACAGCAGCAACCAGCAGCAAAACACTTCACTAAGTGGACAGTTTAGTGAAGTGTTTTGCATGGCTCTAGGGACCAAGTTAGATGGACTCTGAATGCAAATGGACAGTTTAGCATAGCCTCTCTATGGGAGGAATTGAGAGTTACTTTCCCCAAAGTTAGTTGGCACAAGGTTGTTTGGTTTTCTGGCCATATCCCTAAGTGTAGCTTCATTACATGGCTGGCCATC
The DNA here is from genome assembly GCA_018127125.1 of Rhododendron griersonianum. Taxonomy (NCBI): domain Eukaryota; kingdom Viridiplantae; phylum Streptophyta; class Magnoliopsida; order Ericales; family Ericaceae; genus Rhododendron; species Rhododendron griersonianum. The sequence goes on along the minus strand of CM030788.1, from coordinate 35,591,220 downwards.
CAGGGTAGACTCTCCACTGAGGATAGATTAGTTCTTTTTGGGATCAAATCAATTTCCAATGCAGTTTTTGCCATGGAGGTGAAAGCCATGATCATTTGTTTTTTAACTGTAGTTTTTCCACACGGGTTTGGAATGCTATGTTGGCAAAAATGGATACGAGTTGGTCCCCTAAGTCTTGGACAGCATGGATCACCCACTTCTCCTCTTTTAGGGGAAAATCTCTAAGAAATGTTGTCACTAAATTGATATTCACTGCTACAGTGTATCATATTTGGATTGAGAGGAACTTAAGGAAGTTTCAAACTACAATTAGCACTTGGGAAGTTGTCGTTCACAAAATCTTTAACATGGTTAAGGGTAGATTACTGTCGTTGCCAAAGTTGCCCGTAGGTTCACAAAATAATAGGTTTATTAGAGTTTGGGGCATCACTGGGTAATGAGGTACTTGTATGTTTGTGATGATATATGTTATTGGTTATTGATATTTGTGGCCATGGTTGTAGATACATTCTTTGCAGGTATGATCAAGGGCTGCATTAGTTGTGCTTGTTCTGAAACTATTCTGATGCTGCTATTACTCCTATATAGCAGGTTTTTACCTTATTCTCATGTGTGGAGTGGTTTGGCTTCTATCCTAGTGTTGAGTGCCTGCTTATATTGTGTGTTTCCCGGTTAGCTGTGTGCTTGAGCTTCATCCTTTTTTGGGAGAGGAGGTAATAAATAGCGGGGGAATCACGTGAGGGATAGTGGAGGGAGTAGATGGATCCTGGCTGTTGCTTTTGAGTGACTAGTATTGTGGGAGTTGTGAGTCTTCCAAGGGTGTTGAGGTGTGAGCACCATAGGCATAAGTGATGACATGAGTGGTGTTGAGTGCCAGCTGCTCTCATCACCAGCATAAGTGATGAGATAGTTGTTGCTGCTGTTTTCTATGGTGTCTGATCTACTAAGGCTCAGGTGCTTATTGTTCTGAACCTGTTTTGCCTACTGTGTTGCTGCTGCTAGGGATAGCAGCTGTACTATTATAGATGCTAGCTGCTGTTTTTTTTGGGTAATTTAGCTTGAAATTAAAAAAGGTTAAGCGAATGTACAGCCTACAAGGGGCATACCCCAGGAGGAAAAGAAAGGAAAAAACAAAGAAGAGTGAAAAAAGTGCGGTAAACCATGCACAACCCGCATGGAGAGTGAGATAGAGTAAATACATAACAACATGCTATGCGTACTGTAAAATGTGAAATTCGAAATTTGAAATTTGAACTACTACCTGGCACAACCCGCCAGGCTAGGAAATAAAGTAAATACGGTAGATAGTCTGGGTCAACGGTGACCACATGATAACCAGCGCTGAGGAGAGATCCTCCTCCTCCTAGGCTGGGAAAAGAAACCCAAGAACCGAGACGCCCATCATTCCGAAGATAGCATAGTACCCACTCAAAAGAAGTCAACTACTACAGAGGGACTCGGACCGAGAGAGGTTCGAACTGGAGATGTCTGCATCCGACAAGGCTACCCTGCAAAGCACCCTGCACACCACGCCCATTCCATCCAGACTACTACATTCTCACCCAAATCCCCTAGGCTCGCTAACGACTATAAGCGGAACAGGGAGAGGGACCACGAAAAGTAGCCCCCCAAACCTCAAGTGGACCAAGCAGCTCCTTTCGATCCGTGAACCACTAAATCTAATCAGAAACAGACTACGAAGCTACCCCTTTCGATCAGTGAGAATCCACCAATCTAGTCAATGACAGCTCCGGCAACTACCTTGCTCAATCAGACTCATCCATAATCTAATCATCGGCACCCACAGCTGCTGCTACTGCGAGACTGCCCCTTAACTAGGAGAATCCAATCTAATCAATAATAGTCACGACCACAAGAATACTACGCAGGTCCTCAGAGCTAAAAGTGCCGGCTCAAAGGATATGGAGGGCTCGACGAAGAGCCCGACCCCCGATTTCAGTCCAACAGATGACCGCCTATCGGGGGATGCAAAAACTAACAGAGAACTGGCCCAAAGTCCAGCAACAATATAAGTGCAAAAAAGTACATTGCCTGACATAAATTAAACTTCCCCACTGCCCGAGCCACCCAGCCAACTTACCTGCCCGGGCTGGCCTGCCATCGGGTGGCTGCTGCCTGCTTCTGCTTCTGCCCGCAGCCTGCTGCTGCTGCCGGCTGCTGCTTCCGCCTGCTGCTTGGCCCGGGCTGGCTGCTTGCCCGGGCTAGCTGCGGATGGCCTTCCCAGCGGCTGGATGAGGGTTGTCTCGAATCGCCCGGGCTGCCTAGCCTCTGCCCGAGCAAAACAATCACTGGCTGCTACTGCCCCCCCCCCCCCCCGGAGCCACGCACGGGTGGCTTGCCCGGGCTGGAAACTGGGTGGCTCCTTGCCCGGGCTGAATGCCGGAGCTGGCAGGTAGGGTGCTAGACTGGCCTCGCCAGGCTAGCTGTGGGTGAGCCCCACGGTGGCTGGGCCCCACGGTGGCTGACTGGAGATGAACACCGGGCTGGGCTGACGCCTCCTGCTGCTGCTGCCCGGGCTGGCTGGGTTGCCCGGGCTGATGAGCCCCACGACTGGGATTGCCCGGGCTGATGGCCCAAGCAGCAGGCCGGAGAGGGCCTTGAATGACGGCCTTGACTGGCGGCCACAGTGAGCCACGGTGGCCTAAATGTGACCGTACCTGGATGTGGCCGAGCTTGTCGGAGATGTGAGCTTGCCCAGATCTGGGCGTTGACCGGCCGCCTGAAGGAAAACGATCGGCAGCCATGGCTTTGCTGTTCAGGTTCGGGGGTTTGGCCTTGCTGGGTCTCCGTACATGTAGATCTCAGTGGTGAGTTCGCCCTGCTGCCGTGCCACTGTTCGAGCACTCATTGAAGCAGCAAAGGTCATCATCTCCGGCGAGGCCTGGTACAGAAGGTAACCCATGAAGTTTTGACCCATGATTCCAAACTCAAAGCCACGGTGGTTGTTGTTTGACCGGTCCAGACGGAGGTCGGACCAGGTGGAGCTTGATTGGCCAGTAATGGCCGTTGAACTTTCAGATCTGCCCGGTGCAGATCCCAATGAAGGTACCCGCCGGTGCACGGCGGGGTTGAGGTTGGAGGCGAGGCCCACGGCTGTGGAGCTTGGGTCGAGTGAGGATCTATTGGGGCTAGACCTGTCAAGAGCTAGACCAGGCCGTGGCTGCCCAGTGATGGCCGAACCAGATCTGGCCTAAGAAGTTGTTGCAGGCCCAAGGTTGCCGCTTGTGAAGGCGGTGGAGGAGAGCCTCTCTAAGGAGAGAGTATCCCTTGCCCAGAAGGTGACTGCCATGGCCGGAGGGAGCCTGGGCCGGAGAAGGCCAGCTATGGCTGCCCGATGGAGAGATAGAGGTGGCCGGTTGGAGGTTGGAGGTGATGGAGGAGAGCAGGCCCTAAGAAGGGTTGCTCCCTTGCCGTCCTTGCTGTTGATGTTGCTGCTGGCCGGAGGTGGAGACCGGCGACCGGTTGGATCTGGACCGGGGGAGCTTTCTCTCTCTAGGTTAGAGAGAGAAGCTTACCTGCTAGTTCTGCTTTCTGCTGCTAGTTTCTGCTGATAGATTCTGCTGCTGTTATACCAGTTACTGATGTGTCCATTTTCTGTTGGACACCTCAGCCTGCTATCCCTCTCCCAGCTCTGATGTTCTGTTTTGAGGGGGATCTCCCTTCCTCAATCTTTATTAGAGCTGCACAGCTGTACTGGGCTGCCCAGTTGCTGCTTTGGAATATTCACAAATCTAGTGGAGAACAAGTGCAAGATTCTGCATGTTACTGATTCTTCATGTTCTGAATGTTGTTGTTGTTTTGTTAAGCTGTAGCAGCTACTGATGTGTATATGATGGCTGCAATCAGCTTCCTCTTATGTGATATGATCTGCATTCAGCTTCTCTGTTCTTTTGTTTGGCCTAACCAATAGGGGCTGTCGTTGGGATCTCCCTTCGCAGAGGGGGAAGTCCTCTGCATTGTTATTACCTGCTTTGCTTTGTCAGATAGTTCAGTTCTGTATTTTGGCTGTTTTAAGGTGGACACAGTTCAGCACTTGTCTGTTGTGCCTGCTCAGCACTGCTGACTGTTGTGACTGCGTACAACTGCTGTTCTGAATTCTGCAGCTGTGTTGCTGGTCTGTTATGCTCCCTTATGCACATATTACTGATTCTGCATGTTCTGAACCTGTTGCTGCTGCTGAGTTCTGAACCTGTCCAGATTTTATGCCCTGCTGCTGCTGCTGTTACCTGTTGCTGATTCTGCAAGTTCTGAACCTGTTGCTGCTGGTCAAGTTTTGGTCAAGTTCAGACTTGACCAGAGTTGGACATTACATTTTGATACTCTACATTTTGATGCTCGAATGAACCCAGGAATTTTAATGCTCAAATGAAGTCCAATTTCTGTCTGCTGGCTCTGCTGCTGTCCAGTAGTGTCCAGAGTTGGACATTGCTTTTTTGATACTCTACATTTTGATGCTCAAATGAAGTTCCATGAATTTTGATGCTCAAATGAAGTCCCATACTTACCAAGAGATCAGTTATAATACTGTTTTCATAGTTCAGTTCTGCTGTCATTGGCTGTATGTGCCCAGTTATCCATCTTGTAATTAGTCCAGTCAGTTTGATTGGTATAAGTTTTATAAGCTTTGTAATGTTCTGCATTGGCGTTGTTTTCCTTCCCTCTTCCAGATGGATTGGAAACACTGCATGTTAGTTATCTCATGTAGCCACTTGGCTTAGGAAATTTTCTTTACTTTTCCTTTTCTTTTTCTTTTCCTCCTGGGGTATGCCCCTTGTAGGCTGTATATTCACTTAGCCTCTTTTTATATTTCAAGCTGTTTTACCCAAAAAAAAAGCAAAACACTTCACTAGATAACCGAATTAACAAAAAAACAACAGCAGAACAGCAGCAGCAGTTTGCTGCCAATTGGACGATTTCCATCCACTGCAGCAGCCAAAAGAAGTAGCAGCCACTTGCTGGACAGTAGCACTTCACGATGATCATGACTAATCAGACAACAGCAGCAGCTGGACTGCACAGAAAAATAGAACAGGAAAAGAACAGCAGCAGTCGCGAGATAGCAGCGATGGCTGGGGCAATTGCCATATTAGCAGCCCCCACAAGTGAAGCAGTAGCAGCAAGTTGCCAACACATTTGCAGTAGCAGCAGCTGTCGTTAGCAGGAAGCAGTAACAGCAGTAGCAGAACAGCAATGAATAGAAGCAACAACTAGGGACATGCCCCCTAGAAAAGCCTAAACGTTCCAAGGGACATCCCCCCAAGGATAGGCAAAACAGAAAACCTGGTAAATACAAGGAGCTGCACACAGTCCAGTTCACAGTAGAAGAGAACTAAGCAACAATGTGGTAACAGAAGCAGACATTGAAATCTGGACAGATTACAATATCTAAACTGAATGCTCATACACAAGAAATCCAACAACTAAACAACTGAAAGCTATAGCCTAACAACTGACTTAACTTCACAGAATGCAAAAGACGATAGCAAGACAATAGCAGAACAGAGCTGACAGCAACCTCTGACAACAGATAGCCAAAACAGGGCCAATCTGACAGTCAGCAGCAGCAACAGCAACACAGACAGAAATAGAAAAATGCCTATTGCTTTTTCTGCTCCCCAACAATAGTACCAGCTACGACAGGTTAAACAACCTGGACAGCACAATAATGAGGCTATACATGCCAAACATTGAAACTTGGGCTGTCCAAGGGATATAAGTAAGTATGTACAAGTACACCACAGCTAAGAAGTATAAGTATAAGTTGAAGATGATGTCCATAGCACTATGTCCTCACCTTACAACTCCCTCGGAAGGCTCACAGCTCCCACTCAACTTTTCACTCATGTGCTAGGACAGGGCTCCACCAACTCCCTCCCTAAATCTCACAAAATGCCCCCACTACGTATTACCTCCTCTCTCAAAGAAATGAGGTACTAGCACACATCTCACAAATTTACCCCAAAAAAAAATCTCACAGGGTAACCACACATTAAAAGGAGGGGGAGGCAAAACTAACTGAACAAGATCATAACGTAAAAGCTCTGACATGTGAGGCGATTAGGGCGAACTCTGACATGGCCGTGGAGCAACAGTAAGATCCATGGCTGACGGTACAATCTCATTGGCGGAAGGACTGGGTATCAAAGCTCTGGATTCTAATGAGCTACGGAGGAAGCAGAAGAACCTCGTTGATTCTATAACCCCTTCTCAGGGTCCATTATCTCAGACTGAAAACCACAACAACTCCACCACTTTTGAGTTCGGAACTCCACAAATGAGTAACTCAGGTGATTGCAAGAACGGATCCATGCTCCGGTCATCATCTGCAACCAAAAAGTTGAGCCCAGCTCGGAAACTTCAACAGGTACTCTTCGAAGAGAGTCTTAAACTGGAAGCGGATGAGAGAGCTCGTCAAGTTCAGATACAAGAGGCACACGACGACGTGAGGAAGCTTCGATTCATCCAACCCCAATCAATGCAATCGGACACCCCTGTCAATTCCATTCTTATCGAGTTGGGAAATTCACGATCCAATGACACAGCTGAGTTCAATCGGCCCTCATCTTCAACTGGGCTGGGGTTTCAATCGGAGGCAGAGGAATGTGCACTCCACGTTCAACAACAACAGGAGGTACTTTCAAACCCTAATCCGAAATATTTAGTCAATGCCAGAGGCATTCCGTACTTGGAAGGGGATCCCAACATGGGATACCCCGAAGAAGATACTAAGCCTAGGCGGCCTTGGTCTTCCAGGGTTGAGTCCAACCCCAATAAATATCGTGGGAATTCTTACATTGATGGTGATCCAAATTTAGGGTATAAATTGGAGGACACTAGACCTAGTACTGTCCCTAATCAGTCTTCTCGATCGCACCATCCCAATCCCAAATTCTATGTTGGTCAGAACAGGCCTAAACCTAAAAAATGGGCCTCTCTTCTTCAATCCCAGAGTCCATCTCTGGACATGAAACTTGCCTTTTTTCCTGAACTTCAGAAGGGCAAAGAGGCTATAGTTGAAATAGATGTGGAATTTACTGAGGTAGGAAAATGGAATAGATATTTGGTGGGTCATTTCCTAGATGGAAAGATGGCTTATCCACTCCTCGTATCCACTGCTTGAAATCAATGGAAGGATCTCTTTGTGGCTGTCAAACTTGATGTCTCTGGTTTCTATCTATTTGAATTCAAAGATGAGCAAGCCAAGTTGCAGGTTTTAAAGGGGGGTCCTTACTTCTTTTCTCAAAAATATTTAGTCTTTAAAGACTGGCATAGAATGATGAAACCTCTCCGAGACCAGCCTTCCAAAATCCCTGCTTGGGTGAAATTTCATGATTTACCTTTTGAGCTATGGAACCAAGAATGTCTTAGCAGAATTGCTAGTATAGTAGGTCAACCTATTCATGTTGATCAAGCAACTGCAAGGACCTCTAAGCAACCCGGGCTTCTGCACACCAAGTCTACCAGGGCAAGGGTTTGTATTGAGATAAGTGCAGAACAAGAACTACCTGATGAAGTAACTGTTAGTGTTCAAGGGGAGACAGTCATGGTACCCATTGAATACCAAGTTCTACCTCCCATGTGTACACATTGCCATGTTTTTGGTCATTCCACATCCATATGTGCCAAGCATTCTGTGACCCCTCTTCCTCCACCCATTGAGCTGGATTGGCAGGTTGTGAATCATGGGAAACAGAAGGTGGTCCCTCTCATATCCAATCCATCTTCTTCAGTGCCTCAACTGGGCAGTGTATCATCTGGTATGTTTGATCCAATCCAGGAAGAGGGAAGTGATTCTGAGGATGATCTGATGGAGGTTTTACAGGGGGTAGGAAGCAGCACTATAGAAGCAGACTCCTTAATTCAGCAACCTAGGCCAGCTGATCCATTGGGTGTGAGCACTATACATCCTGTCACTTCTGCTGATCCAGTCACTGTTCCTGATCCTGCAACTGTTCCTGATTCTGCAACTGTTCCTGATACAGCAACAACTGATCAAGCAGTTCATGATAATTTTTCTGGGGAAGTGGCACGTTCAGCTCATGATCATCTTACCCCTAAGCCTCCTGATATTCAGCACGTCAAATTCAAGGAGACGGTTGCGGAGTTGGCTGTCAATAAGTCACTCTCCAAATCAGCTCTAAAAAAGGTGAGAAAGCAATTGAGGGAGCAATCTCTGTGTTCCTTGATCAATAAAGGCCAGTAAACTCCAGTATCCTTTTGTTAGGTAATATTCTAATATTTCCATTCTCTGCTACTTACTTCCTGCTCCGCTTAAATTTGTTTTATGTGTATACAACCTCTTAATATGGGAGTTTGGAACATTAGGGGTCTTAATGACCCAATCAAACAAAAAGAGGTTCAATCTTTTGTGAAACTTAACAAACTCTCCCTTGTGGGATTGCTAGAGCATAAAATAAAAGAAGTGTTGGCATCTAGAATAATGAAATATGTTTGTCCTCATTGGAATTTTGTGAGCAATTACCCTCAAGCTCCCAGTGGTAGAATTCTTGTGTCTTGGGATCCTACTGTTATTCAGGTTCAGGTACTGGGTCAATCTGACCAATTCATTCACTGTGATGTGCAATCTAAGAGTGGAGGGGGCCCCTTTTTGGCAACCTTTGTGTATGGGGCTAACAATTATCTAGATAGACAAGCACTGTGGTCTAGTCTTCTTCTTCTTAAATCCTCCTCCCCTTGGATTGTGCTTGGCGACTTTAATGCCATTAGATTTCCCAGGGAGAAGATTGGGGGCACTTTAAGCTGGCCCCCTCATATGAATGAGTTTAATCAATGCCTGTACACTTTAGAGCTTAATGATCTTCAATATACAGGGTGTCTATACACTTGGGCAAACAAACAAGATCCACCTCATTTTGTTAGTACCAAGCTGGACAGAGTTCTAGTTAATGAGCATTGGATGACTACTTTTTGCAGTTCTAATGCTCATTTCTCCATTCCTAGGGTATCTGACCACTCCCCTGCCATTGTCTGCATCACTCCAAATACTGAGAAATCTCTTAAACCCTTTAAGTTCTTTGATTTCCTTGCTGATCACCCTCAGTTTCTAACAGTGGTTCAAAAGGTTTGGCGGGGAGTGATCATTGGGAACCCAATGTTCTGTGTCTGTGAAAAACTCAAACGGTTACAAGCTGAGTTTAAGCAAATCAATAAAAGGGACTTCAGTGATATTTCTAAGAGAGTAGATGACTCTAGACAACTTCTGGAGTCACTACAAAAGGACTTAGGCTCTCATCCTTCTGATCCCTCTGTTATTAGGCATGAGAGGGTGGCCCACAAGCAATTCCTTACCTTGTTAAGAGCTGAGGAAAGTTTAGCCAAGCAAAAGTCAAGAATCCAGTGGCTTAAATTAGGTGACCAGTGCACCTCCTTTTTCTTTAAATCGGTGAATAGTATCCGTAATAGAAGCAAGATTACCAGTTTGGTCTTAGATGATGGGTCTCTTACCCATGATATTAAAGATATTAAATCCAAATTTGTTAGCTTCTACACTGATCTGCTTGGCTCTCCCCATCCTACTGCCTACCATGGGGTAGCTAGGGTTCAACAGGTGGTCAGGCAGAGACTATCTGATGGTCAAAAGATGGCCATGGTTGCTGAGGTCTCTGATTTGGAGATTAAAGACACCATCTGGTCTCTTAACCCTACCAAAGCTCCAGGACCCGATGGCTATAATTCAGGATTCTTTAAGAAAGCTTGGCCTATCATAGGCCATGAAGTCACTGCAGCTGTTAAATCCTTTTTTAGGTCTGGTCAATTGCTTCGGAAAGCAAATTCTACTATTGTAGCTTTGGTTCCTAAGGTTCCCAACCCATCTAAGGTTGGGGATTATAGACCCATCTCTTGTTGCAACACTGTTTACAAGTGTATCTCTAAAATTCTTGCTAAAAGAATACAGTTAGCCCTTCCTTCTCTTATTGACTCTGTTCAATCTGGCTTTGTTAAAGGTAGAAGGATTGCTGATAACATATTCTTGACTCAAGAACTTATGAGAGGATATCATAAGTCATTTTCCTCTCCTAGGTGTGCTATGAAGGTAGATATAATGAAGGCATATGATAATGTGAGGTGGGAATTTCTTTGGGACGTCCTTTCGGCTATGAATTTTCATCCTACCATGATCAAATGGTTACAAGCTTGTGTCACCACAGCTAATTTTTCTCTTTGCATTAATGGGGAAACCACTGGTTATATCCTTGGGAAAAGAGGGCTTAAACAAGGAGATCCATTGTCCTCTTACTTATTTGTCATAGTGATGGAGATTCTTACCTGTCTTCTTAAGGAGAAATCCATGCTTCCTGATTTCCATTTCCATTGGAGGTGTGGAAGTACTAAACTTATCAATCTCTGCTTTGCAGATGATCTCATGATTTTTTGTAAAGGCGATCTCAATTCCGTTAACCACATTCAGGATGCACTCACTGAGTTTCAGGCTTTGTCAGGACTATCTCCTAGTCCAGGGAAAAGTAGCATTTATTTCTCTGGAGTTAGCATAAGCTCTAGGTTATCCATTCTGAATGCCCTTGGGTTCAAGGAGGGCACCCTACCTATTAAATACCTTGGTGTGCCTCTTATCTCTACGAAGCTTAAAGCCTCCGATTGCCAACGACTGGTGGATAGCATTACTGCTAAAACTAAGTCTTGGACGAATAGGGATCTAACATATTCAGGTAGAGTACAGTTGATTAAGAATGTACTTTTCTCCATGCAAACCTTTTGGTCCTCTTTATTTATCATTCCCAAAAAGGTGATTAAAGAGGTTGAGTCTATCCTTAGGGCGTTTCTTTGGTCTGGCCCTGACCTCAGGAGAACTGGTGCTAAGGTCTCTTGGGAGCATTTGTGCTCGCCTAAGCAAGAGGGGAGGGGGGGGGGGGGGGTCTTGGATTTAAATCCATGCAAGTTTGGAACAAGGCCACCATTGCCAAACACATCTGGTTCCTTATTTCAGGGGGGGAGCAATCTATGTGGTGTCAATGGGTTAAATCATATTTAATAAAAGGGAGGAATTTTTGGAACCTTAAAATCCCTGGGGATTGCTCGTGGGTTTGGAGGAAACTATTGAACCTTAGACCTTTGGTGCATCCATATTTTCTTAGTGTTCTAGGTGATGGCCAATCCACTTCATTGTGGTATGATAACTGGCATCCTCTTGGTCCGCTAATTCCAAAATTTGGCTCCAGAATTGCCCTTGATTCTGGTATCTCTAGGGATGCGACTGTGTCTCACATTTTACTAAATTCGAGCTGGGTTTTTCCCATCACGCAAACTCTGGAGCTCAATGAGATAAGAAGAACCTTGCCTCCTCTTATCCCCTTAAGAATGGAGGAGGCAGATCACATTAGATGGACTCTTACCCCTAATGGTCAATTCTCAATTGCATCTCTGTGGGATAAATTGAGAACGCCCTTCCCAACAGTTGTGTGGCACAAATTGGTGTGGTTCACTGCCCATATTCCAAAATGTAGTTTTATCACTTGGCTGGCTATCCAGAATAGGCTATCCACTGCTGATAGGCTGGTGTTGTTTGGCATGAACCTCTCCAATCAATGTAGTTTTTGTCAAGGAAGTGAGAGTCATGATCACCTTTTCTTTAATTGTGTATTCTCTCAGCAGGTGTGGAACTCCATGCTCTCCAAAATTAGGGTCTCTTGGTCCTCTAGAACTTGGCCTGAATGGGTCACTTTCCTCTCCAATCTAAAAGGGAAATCTTTTCAAACTGTTATTGCAAAGTTGGTCTTTACAACTACTGTCTACCACGTTTGGATTGAGAGGAATATGAGGAAGTTTCAAGGTGTATCTTCCTCTTGGGAGGTAGTTGCTCACAAAATTTTCACCATGGTGAGGTCACGACTTTTATCAATACCAACCTTGCCTCCATTTCAGGCAGGGTGGATTGCACATTAATGGAATATCAATAGGTCTTAATCCTCTCATTGATTGCTGCCATTGATGTCATAGCCTTTTGGTTGTTGTCATCCACAAGTTTTCTGGTTGGTATTTGTTTAGCTCAGGGCTGTACCTTCAGTTTTACACTCATGGTAACATAAAGCTAGGAGAGCTGGATTCTGCTATTACTTCTATCCTAACAGGTATATACTTTAATCCTTGGTGACTGACTTTTGCGTTACAATTCTGAAGTGCGACATCCTATATTGTGTGTTCCTAGTGAGTTGTGTGCTTGTGCCCCATCATTCTTGTTTGAGAGTGGAGGTAATAAATAGTGGGGGTACCATGTGAGATTTAGCGGAGGGTGTTGGTGGAGTTCCCTTTGACTGTGAGGAAAAAGATGAGTGGGAGGTCAGTTGTCAAGGGTGATATAAGTCGGTGAGACCTCATAGTGAGTCGGGGAAACCCTATTATGTTGCTATAATTGCACTTATAATGCTGACTGATTTCCCTTTGTATGTGTTGACTGATTTGCCTGTCAAGTATGATGTTGAGTATGTGGAATCCTTGGATCAGTTGTAAGTCTGATTTGTGGTAGCATTGTGGTAGCATGTAAGGATGGTAGCATTGTGGTAGCCAATAGCTGCTGCTATTTTTCTATGGAATCTGATTTGTTAAGGACTTGTATCAAATCTGATCTGCATGTGCTGCTGTGTTGTTAGAGCACAGAGAGGTGCAGCTGCCTCAGAGAGCAGCTGTGTTGTTTTTTCTATGGAATATAGCTGCTGTGTTGTTTTTTCTTTGGAATCTTTTGTGTTGTTAGAGCACAGAGAGCACAGAGGGGTGTAGTTGTCCAGTTCATGGTTTCTGTTCTGCTGTTCTGCTGTTACTGCTTGCTGCTGTGGTTTACTGCTACCAGCAGCTGCTAGCAACAGCTTCAGCTGCAAGAAGAAGCTTTTATACTTGCAGTTTGTCCATTTTCTGTTGACTGTCAATCTTACTTCATTTGACTGTTATTGTGGTACCAGCTAGCTGTTATGTTCCATTTTCTATTGTCAATCTTCTGAACTCCCAAACTTCAGAAGTTGTATGAAGTTTATTTAGTGGTCGCCTAACCAATAGGGGCTGTCATTGGGATCTCCCTTCGCAGAGGGGGACGTCCTCTGCATATTGTTTTGTTTCAATTGACTGTGTGTGAATGGTATTGGGAGCTTCAGAAGTTTGGAAGTCCCATGCTGCCCAGCTAACTGCTAGCAAAGCAGCCTTGCTCTATGTTGTGTCCATGTTGTGTCCCCAAGTCCCAAGTCAGGGGATACACTTGTTGGCCATGCTACACTCCCCAGCTAGCTACTAGCTGCTTCAGAAGATACACAAGGCCGAAGCAGAGCCTGCTGCATGCTTCTGTATGCATGTCCCTTGCTGCTGCTGATCAGCTGCTGTTGTTGATCACAGCTGTTATGCTTCTCTGTTATTGCTGATGTTGCCAAGGGGCTGAATCATAACTAACCTCATATGACATTGCAGAATATGGTGGCATTTTATGCTTTTGTTTCATTGTCCATTTTGTTTTGATCTCTTTTGGACATAATCAATTTCTGGACTGGCCTGTCAGTATTGGGTAGGCTGCCTTTGAGTATTGTTATAGGGCAGCAGTTGTGTACATTGTGGCCTTTTAGCTGTCAATTACTATAGTTCTTTCCCTGTTATTACCAGATTTCTATCTCAATTTGGCCTATCCTTGGGGGGATGTCCCTTGGAGTGTTAATGATGCTGCTGTTGTCCAGATTTGCACACTTCTAGCTGGTTGCTAGGGTGCTTGGAAGTGTGAGGACAGCTTCTACTGTTGGTGCAAGATGGTACAAATGTATGTTGTAGCTGGTTCCCTTTTGTAGATGGGTAGGAAACAAATGTTTGATGTAGTTTGTTTTGTCTCCATCTAGATTACAACAATCCAATCCATGTAGCCACTTGGCTTAGATTTCAATTTTTTCAATCTTTGTTTTCTTTTGTTTTCCTCCTGGGGTATGCCCCTTGTAGGCTGTATATTCGGTTAGCCCCTTTTTTATTTCAAGCTGATTTACCCAAAAAAAAAGAAAAAAAAAGGAGGGGATACACAAAGCTCCAAAATCTCCACCAATGAATAAGATATGTACCTGATAGAATAGAAGTAGTAGAAGCCTGGCCAAGCTGTAAGCCTCTCCAAACTGATGGCTCTTGCACTTGAAAATTACTTCCCAAATCTGCTGAAATGTATGGGAAGCTCCACAATGCTTAGCTCCACAACTTCATAGCAGTTAAGTATCCCCCTTTGACCTGCCTTATGAGCCACAAAACCACTAAAGAAAAAAGTTAAAATCAGGTCCAACAGATACAGTAATGAAACAGTAACTTATATAAAATGAGCTTAAACAGTGTTCCACACATGTACAATCCAATCTGCTTGAGAGTGCGGCAAATTAGAAAGTGATAAAATCCTAGCTCTTACCATCGTGCTAATTTTGAGAACAACTACCTCTCGGGAACAGGATTGATTTTGGAACTTCCTCAAATTTCTTTCAATCCAAATATGATAAACAGTTACAGTAAAGGCCAATCGAGTGATCACCCTTTTAAGGGATTTACCCTTAACACCTGACAACAAGGTCACCCAGTCTGCCCAAGGTCTAGCAGGCCAAGAGACTTAGAGTTTAGCCTGAATGGAATTCCACACCTGATTGGTGAATGGACAGTTAAATAAAAGATGGTCAAGGCTTTCACTCCCCTGACACAAACCACACTGAGGGGAAATGTTTAGACCAAATGACACAAGTCTATCTGTAGTGGATAGCCTGTTCTGAATGGTAAGCCATGTGACAAAGCTACATTTTGGGATGTGAGCTGAGAACCAAACTACCTTATGCCACAATACCCTAGGAAAGGGAGTTCTCAATTTGTCCCATAGAGATGCAATTGTGAACTGTCCATTGGAATTAAGAGTCCACCTTGTTTGATCAGCCCCATTCAACCTTGCTTGAACAAGAGGAGGTAGAGTGCTTCTCACCTCATTTAGATCAAAAGTTTGAGTAATGGGAAACATCCAATTTGAGTTATTAATAATGTGAGACACAAATGCGTCCTGTGGAATACCAGCGTCATATGCAATTCGAGGACCAAATCTATCCATTAAAGGACCGAGGGGGTGCCAGTTGTCATGCCACAAGTACGTGGAATTCCCATTCCCAAGTATATTAAGAACATATGGTTTAACCAAAGGTCTGAGATTCAAAAGTTTCCTCCAAACCCATGTACAATCACCAGGTATTTTCAAAGTCCAAAAACTCCTACCTTTTAACAAGTATGACTTGACCCACTGACACCACATGGACTGCTCTCCCCCGGAGATGAGAAACCAGATATGTTTTGCAATAGCTGCTTTGTTCCAAACTTGCAACGATTTGAAACCAAGACCCCCCTCCTCTTTAGGGGAACACAGATGCTCCCACGAAACTTTAGCCCCAGTTTTTTTTAGGTCAGGTCCGGACCACAAAAAGGCCCTAAGAATTGACTCAACCTCCTTGATTACCTTTTTGGGAAGGATAAACAGGGAGGACCAATACGTTTGAATGGAAAAGAGAACATTCTTAATTAATTGAACCCTACCAGCATAGGTTAGGTCTCTATTAGTCCAAGTCTTAGTCCTGGCAGTCATGCTCTCCACCAAACGTTGGCAATCAGAGGCCTTGAGTTTAGTAGAAAGGAGGGGCACACCAAGGTATTTGACAGGAAGTGTGCCCTCCTAGAATCCTAAGACATCCAGAATAGCCAATCTAGTGGTGTTGTTGACCCCAGAGAAATAAATGCTACTTTTCTCCGGGCTAGGAGAAAGACCAGACAAAGTTTGGAACTCAGTGAGGGCTTCCTGAATGTGGATGATTGATGACAACTCACCCTTACAAAAAATCATGAGGTCATCTGCAAAGCAGAGATTGATGATCTTAGTCTTCCCGCATCTCCAGTGGAAGTGAAAATCAGGTAACATGGATTTCTCCCTAAGTAGACAGGTGAGAACCTCCATTACAATGACAAAGAGATATGAGGACAGAGGGTCACCTTGCCTTAGACCTTTTTGCCCAATGATGTAACCAGTGTTTTCCCCATTCAAGCTTATAGTGTAGTTAGCAATGGTAACACAAGCTTGAAGCCATTTGATCATTGTAGGATGGAAATTCATAGAGGACAAAATATCCCAAAGAAAATCCCATCTGACATTATCATAAGCTTTCCTTATATCTACCTTAAGAGCACATCTTGGGGTTTTTTTTTTTTTTTTTGGGTAAAATAGCTTGAAATTAAAAAAGAGGATAACCGGATGTACAGCCTACAAGGGGCATACCCCAGGAGGAAAGAAAGAGAAAATCAAAGATAGAAAAGATTGTCCTAAGCCAAATGGCTACATTGACTAAGTAATGAGATCCACATGTTTCAATGCCATCTAAGAGATGGGAGAAAAACACATGCCAAAAGAAGGGGTTACAGAAGTTGAGTCTAGGCATTCTAAGTTGAGTCTAGGCATTCAATGCCATTCTTTACATTCACAAATTCAGAACCTAGCTTAGCCATTCACAAATTCAGAACAGCAGCAGCAGGACCTGCTCCTAAAGCAGCAGCTGCAACAGCTTCAGAATGTCCAAAATGCTATATCAGATTCAAAACAGCATCCACTAAACTAAAAGTGGGAAGTCACTGATAAGGAGTTCAAGGTAGCACACCAACACCTAGCTGGGCATGGTGTTGGTTTACAGAAATTCAGAAAGGCAGCAACTGAAACAGAACAGCAGCAGCAGCTGACCCTTTACAGCTCAAACTTTACAAACTTTACAGCTCGAACTTTACAGAACTGCTATTTACAAAATAGCTTTACAAAAACTTTTTGCAGAGGACGTCCCCCTCTGCGAAGGGAGATCCCAACGACATCCCCTGTTGGTTAGGCACACTAACTGAACTGGACTGTTACAACTGAACTGGACTGCTACAAAGTCTACTACTAATGATGGCACCAGATTTTATAACAGCATCAGATTTCATAACAGACAGCACATATGATCTGGGTATTTGATAACAGTCAGCACTTCTGAACTTGTCTATCAACTTCTGAACCTACTACAACAGTCAGAATCTGGGCAGAAAATTACAACAAAACAGATGTGGCTGCCCAAGTAGCAGCAACCATTGCAAAAGATGGTTGGTCAAACCATTTGTCTAGACTAGCATAACCAGCATAACCAGCTACAACTTTATAGCAAACAGCATAACTAGCATAACCAGCTACAACTTCTGAACTTGTCCATCCACAAAACTAGTAATACAATAACAACAACTGCTACAATGCAGATCAGTTCAGTACAATGCATAACAGCAACTGCCAAAACAGGCAGATCAGTTTAGTACAGATCAGTAGCAATGGTCACTTGTTTTCTGCTGATCTCACTAAGAAAGGAAGAAAGGAAGGGGCACAAGCACTCATCTCACAAGGTTGTGGGTCACTTACTCCCTCCACTGAACCTCACAAGACTCCCCCACTAGATATTACCTCCTCTCTCAAGGAATGTTGGGGCTTTAGCTCACTACTCACAAGGTCAACTCTCAATATAGTAAAGACACTCAAAACCTGCCTGATACCACAACAACATTCGATCAGAAGTAAGGTAACTACCTAGTAGACTAGCAGTAATAGCAGGTCCAATTTCTGAGTTCTATTTCTGAGCTTCAAGGCACAGCTAAGTCCCTTTGAATCATTTGTGTAATGCCCTGAATGGAAAGCCCTGAAATTAAGCATGAATGTGAGTAGAAATCAGTCAGTTCAAGTATTGAAATTAAGCATGAATGTTCCACATAGAAAGTAATTGGGAAGGTCCTTTGACTTCTAGGGACAACAATCTACATCTTACTTCATTTGAAATTTTGTTAGCAACCACTTCAGGAGAGCAGCTTAGATTTTGGAACTTTCTATAGTTCCTCTCAATCCACATATGATGCACATAGACTGTAAAGACAAGTTTAGCAATTGTGATAGCTAATGTCTTGCCTTGAAGAGTGGATAATTTACTTATCCACTATTGCCAAGAGGTCAACCCTACCATATGAGGGGTCTTTGGGATCAGTATACCTCTAACTTGTGTGGCCATGGGGCATTCAAAGAATAGGTGGTTATGGGTTTCTACACCCATACACAGGCTACAGGTGGAATAAGATTTCATGCCAAACATCACCAATCTATCCTCAGTAGATAACCTATTAAGGATGGCCATCCATGAGATGACACTGCATCTGGGAATATATCCTGAGAACCAAACTACTTTATGCCATGTGGTGACAGGAAAGTGGGTTCTCATCTGATCCCAAAGGGATGAAATACTAAATTTCCCAGATGCTGTGAGAGTCCAGATACACTTGTCTCCAATGGAATCATTGATGGAGACAGCATGTAGATCAGCTCTCACATCATTAAGGTCAGGGGATACACATCTTGGGGTTGATGTGGATTTATGGTAGCCTCTCATTAGTTCTTGGGTGAGGAAGATATTGTCGGCAATCCTCCTCCCTTTAACAAACCCTGATTGAACAGGGTCAATTAGAACAGGGAGGACGTTTTACAATCTTTTAGAAAGTATTCTAGCAATGCATTTGTATACGGTATTACAACATGAGATAGGCCTAAAATCCCCAACCTTGGATGGGTTAGGGACCTTAGGAACAAGAGCTTCCACAGTAGAGTTGGCCTTCCTGAGCAGCTTACCAGACCTAAAAAAGGTCTTGACAGCTGCTATGACCTCATGGCCAATGATAGACCAAGCTTTCCTGAAAAAACCAGCATTGTAGCCATCCGGACCAGGGGCTTTGCTGGGGTTGAGGGACCAAAATGTGTCCTTGATTTCTTGATCTGAGATCTCAGCAATCATTGCCAACTTTTGATTATCAAAAAGCTTTCTATTGACAAGTTGCTGAATTCTGCTATGCCCATGGTAAGAATCAGGATGGGTAGTACCGAGCAGCTCTGTGTAAAAGTTAACAAAACTTGACTTAATGACCCCAATGTCATGGGTGAGAGTCCCGTCTTCTAAGACCAAATTGGTTAACTTCTATTTCTCCTGTTGGTCACAGATTTGAAGAAATAAGAAGTACATTGGTCACCCAACTTCAACCATTGAACCCTAGATTTTTGCTTAGCCAAACTTTCCTCGGCTCTAAGCATTGTGAGAAGTTGATTATAAACCACTCTTTCCTGACTAATCAGAGAAGGATCAGGGTTATGAGAACTCAAGGCATGCTGCAAATTTTGTAGGAGTTGTCTAGTGTCAACAACCCTAGCAGAAACATCACTAAAATCTCTAGTATTAATTAACTTAAACTCACCTTGCAACATCTTGAGCTTTTCACATACAATGAACATAGGATTCCCAATAACCACTCTTCGCCAAACCTTTTGCACCACAGCAAAAAACTGTGGGTGGTCAGCTAGGAAATCAAAAAATTTAAAGGTTTGCGAGAATTCCTATGACCAGGAAGGATGGTTGTAATGGCTGGGGAATGATCAGATATCCCAGGAGTGGAAAAATGAGCAAAGGAACAATTGAAGACCCTTATCCAATGCTCATTAACTAACACTCGATCCAGCTTTGTACTGACAAAATGAGTGGGGTCTTGTTTGTTGGCCCAAGTGAGGAAGCAGCCAGAGTACCTAAGATCATCAAGTTGTAATGCATACAAGCAGTTATTAAACTCATCCATATAAGAGGGCCAAGAAACAGTGCCCCCAACTTTTTCTCTAGGAAATCTAATGACATTGAAATCGCCAAGCACTATCCAAGGGGATGAAGAACCTAGATGATGTAGGCAAGACCAAAGAGCTTGCCTACTCAAATAATTGTTCTCACCATATACAAAGGTTGCAAAGAAGGATGGGTCTCCACATTTAGGATGCACTTCACAATGGATAAACTGGTCAGATTGATCAATAACCTGAATTTGGAGAACATTTGAGTCCCAACACACAAAAATCCTGCCCAATGAAGCATGAGGATAGTTGTTCACAAAATTCCATTGAGGGCAAACATATTTCATCACCCTAGTAGCCTTATCTTCCTTTATTTTATTTTTTTGGGTAATGCCCTAGGGCGGTTAGCTTGAAATATAAAAGAGGTTAACCGAATGTACAGCCTACAAGGGGCATATCCCAGGTAAGACAAAGCAAAAAATATAAAGAGCGCCAAGTGGCTACATGGGTTGCCCGTGTTCTTGCCCCTGCCGAACAAACTATCCCAAGGAATAGAAAGTTCAACGGGGAACCTGGACACGGGCGTGGCAATAGCAGTAAATACCCGACAACAACCGTCGGTATAAGGTACAATTAGAGGCCCTCGAAGTCCTCACAATACATACTATAGAAATCATAAAAGATAATGGCCAGTGCATAACCCGCACTACCCGAGGCTGCTGCGTGGCCAGGCAGACTGTTTGCTGATTGCCCGGCCGGCTGTCCGAGTGGCTGCCTGCCCGGGCTGGCTGCTGCCAGGCAGGCAGTGGCTGGCCTGGCTAAGTTACTGGGCTGGAAACTCCTGGCCCGCAAGAGCTGCCCGACCCACCGCCGGTAGTGCCCAAGCCACCGCCGGTGAGCTGTGGTACCCGAGCCACCAGCTGCGCTGTCCATTGATGAAGTTATGGCCGGGCCGTGCCACGGCGAGCCACGGCTGGCTGGCTCGGCTGTTGATGCCCCGACGGGCCTGCTGCTGCTGGCTGCTGCTTGGCCGGAAAGATGACCGGACAAGAGAGTTGTAGAGACCGTGGCGGAGAAGCCCTGAAGTGGAGGCCAGCTGTGACTGGCCGGACCAGTGGCCGCCCGCTTTGGGTAGCCATGGCTACGAGATCTGAACGGAGTCGAGGGTCAGAGAACCCATGGAGATCCGATTGGAGGATGACAGGAGGCTGAGCCCGAGGGTTGCCGGTTGTTGAATGGCCGGCGGAGAGAGGCGCCGGATCTGTTGAAGACCAGCGGCGGCCGGACCACGGCGACCCACAGTTGGGAGTCGATCCATGGCCGGAATGACTGGACCTTAGGAGGCCGGGCCAGAGGTGGCCGGTTTGAAAGGTGGGCTGTGGCCGCTGCTGCTGTTAATGGCGGCAGCCACTGGAGCTGCTACCGCTGCTACTGCCGGAAATGGTGTTAGCTTCCAGATCTGGACAGGAGATGGTGGTAGATGGCCGGACCCGTGGGTAGCCGGTTGGTTATGGTACGGCGGTGGAGGAGAGCCCCTGTCGAGAGAGGGGTTCCCTTGCCCTTGATGTTGCAACTGCTGCTGGCCGGAGGATGCCCGGCCGCTGGCTGGATGGGGCCGAAGATGGCCAGGCCGGACTTGGCCGGAGGGAGCTTTCTCTCTCTAACCTAGCAAAATTCCATTGAGGGCAAACATATTTCATCACCCTAGTAGCCTTATCTTCCTTTATTTTATGCTCTAATAAACCCAAAAGTGAGAGCTTGTTATTATTCACAAAACATTTAACCTCCTTTTGTTTAATTGGGTCATTAAGACCCCTAATGTTCCAAAAGCCAATATTAAGGATTTGTTGAGCATCAGGCCTGGAGAGCTTCTCTCTCCAACCTAGAGAGAGAAAGCTTCCCCACGGTCTGGCCACCATCATCTCTGGCAGGTTATCGCCGATAACAGCAGCAAGGACGGCAAGGGAACGTCCCTTCTTAGGGTTAGTTCTCCTCCAGCGCCTCCCACTCTCGTATCCACCACATCTGGCCATTCATTGGTCGGAATTTCAGATCTGGTTCAAGGCTCCAGCCGAGAATCCCCAACGGCCAAGCTCACCACAGGCCACGTTCGGTCGTGGGTACAACCGTGGGTCATCCTAACGGCGAAGCCCACAGCCGCAGGTACAGATCAGCCATGGCCGAAGTGTTAACCCAGTCGCCGCCGCCCGGGTACGACTGTGGCGTCCATGGTCGGAGGTGGGTGCCCCAACAGCCATGGCCGCCGATCACGGTTTCAGATCCAGATCTGGCAGCAATGGCTACCCACAGCGAGCACCCACTGGTCCGGCCAGCCCACGGCTTGCCAACGCTGGTCCGGCCAAACCACAACCGGCCATCTATAATCCGGTCTCTGCATACTCCTCCATCAACAATCAGGAGTTGCAGTGGTTTCGAGTTCGAGCCACGGTGGCTCGCCGGTTTCGAGGTCGGCTGCCGGAGTCAGTCCGGCCGTCACAGATCATGGCCCGGCACGGGTCTTTACGTCATCGGGCAGTCCTTGCAGGTCAGGGCCAGTCAACCAGCCCAGGCCAGTCAACCCAAAGCAGCCAGCCCGGTATCCCGGCTAGGCTGAAAATCATCGCATCCAGTGCGCTCATCGTTATTCAATTTGCGATTTGCAATTATCTACTATTGTGCACTGGCTGTTATTGTTATCGTTTATGTTTTCAGTTGTATGAGTTGCGAGGACTTCGAGGGCCTCGGATTGTACCCTATACCGACGGGTTGTGTCGGGTATTTACTGCTTTTGCCACGCTCGTGTCTAGGTTCCCTGTTGTACGTTCCATTCCTTGGGATAGATTGTTCGACGGGGGCATGGACACGGGCAACCCTTGTAGCCACTTGGCGCTATTTATAATTTTCGTTTTCTTTTTCGATTTGTCTTATCTGGGGTATGCCCCTTATAGGCTGTACATTCGGTTAACCTCTTTTATATTTCAAGCTAACCGCCCTAGGGCATTACCCAAAAAAAAGGAGTTGTTGAGCCATAAAATAAACTTAAAGCACACTGGAAAATGTAAATGGCAGAATATGAAAGAATTAAGATACTGCCCTGACAAAAGGATGGGAATGCAGATGAGCTAGTTCCTGCCCCTGGAACGAGAACTTAGAGATTGTTCCCGTGCAAGCTTCTTCATTCTTTTTTGAGCTGATCGGGAAAAAACCTTGTGGAATTTCCCCTGGAGATCATCGTTTGTGACTTTGACCCTTACCTCTGAACCTTGGGGATCCGGTGGCTTAGGAGAGAGGGATTGATTCAATTCAAGAACCATGCCAGTCCCAAGTACTGCAGAAGTTGAAGATTCTATTGCACTGGTTGTGTCCGCCAATAAGAACTGTGCTTGCAGATCAGCTTCATGGGTGCTACTGACTATACCTTCCAGTACTCCCATCAATTCTCCCTCAGATTCAGTCTCACTCACTGTATCAACTGAATCAACTTTATCAACTGAATTGCTAGCGTGTGGCTGTTTAGGCAGAGATCTAGTTTTGGAGGAATCCATTGGCGCCTGAATGGGATCATTTGATCTTTGTTCCAAGGAAGCTATCTGCTTGCCATTTCCTGCTTGAGAATCAACTTGGAAGGCAGATTTCAGAGAGGAAGAAGCTCCCTTAGTACAACGTTCTGTTGAGTGACCAAATACAAGGCAATGCTTACAAATGGGGGGGGAGGACTTGATAATCAACAGAAACCAACACAGTCTCCTCTTCCACAGTGATTGCAACCTCATCAGGGAGGTCTAGTTCAGCACTAATTTCTATACAGATTCTAGCTGAAGTGGACTTAGTATGCAATAGGCCATGCTGTTTGGCGGTCTTAGCAGTGGCCTGGTCCACATGCAAGGGTCGCCCTATTGTACTAGCCACCCGACTTAAACACTCTTGATTCCAAAGTTCAAAATGTAAGTCATGAAATTTAACCCAAGCAGGAATTCTGACAGGTTGTTCAGGAGCAAGTTTCATCATCCTATGCCAATCTTTGAGAACTAAATATTTCTGAGAAAAAAAATATGGACCACCCTCGAGGACTATCATCTTAGCCTGTTCATCTTTGAATTCAAAGAGATAGAACCCTGCCACATTAGGTTTAACAGCTACAAAGAGATCATTCCACTGATTTCGGGCAGTGGATACCAGTAACGGATAATCCATTTTACCATCCAGGAAGTGACCTACCAAATATCTATTCCACTTGCCAATATCAGTTAATTCAATGTCTATTTCAACTATGGCTTCCTTGCCTCTCTGAAGATCAGGAAAATGTTCAAGCTTCATATCCAAAGAAGGACTCTGAGATTGAAGTAATGAAGCCCAATTCTTAGGTTTAGGTTTAGCCTGACCAATCTTAGGTTTGGATGAATTAGGTGCAGTCCTCGACTCAGGTTAGCGAGAACCATAACGAGGTTTGGTGTCCTCAAGGTTATAGCCCAGGTTAGGATCACCTTCCTCATAAGGGTTTCCTCTGGCATTAATCAGAATCCGAGGCTTAGCGTTAGGAAGTTGTACCTTTTCTATTTCAGGATTGACAAGCAAATGGGCCGCTCTCTCCTCTGCTTCCCTTTGCAGAGCTTCTTCGAAGACTTGCTGCAGTTTCCTAGAGGGGCTAGGGTTCTTTGATGATTTCGGGCTGAACGGCCCAAACTCTTCTGTAGCAGGAGCAGGTGCAGCACTTCTGAGAGTGGTATCGAGATTGGGATCACTGGAAATGTCCAATCACAGCTCATGCTTGGCATTAATGCCAAGGAGATTGGCAACGGAGACTGCCTTTGAAGTTTTAGGGCTGGAAGCCCCATACCCAGATGGAGATGCAGTAGGAACTGCATTTCGGAGCATGGATTCCGACTGGAAATCAGTTGAGATGTTCATCTTCTTGCTTCCGACCTCTGTTAGGTTAGGGCGAAACTGAGGAGAATGAGAAAACTCCGAGATCTGTTGTCTTCTTCGGAGTTCATTAGAGTCTAACGCTTTTAGACCCAAAAGATACAGTACCCTCGGCCATGAACACTATTTGACCCGGATGATAGCACCAGGTGCGCCTCAATCACCCCAATACCATATGGACGTTTTGGTAAGGTATTGTACCGTTTTGGTGTGTTTTGGAACCGTGTGGATGTTTTGGTAAGGTATTGAACTATTTTGTTGTGTTTTGGTATCGTATGATTGTTTTGGCACAGTATTGTACCGTTTAGGTGTGTTTTGGAACCGTATGGATGTTTTTGAAATGTATTGTGCCATTTCGGTGTGTTTTGGAACCGTTTGGATGTTTTCGTTAGGTATTATTCTGTTTTGGTGTGTTTTGGTACCGTATATTTGTATTGGCACGGTATTTGTACCGTTTTGGTGTGTTTTGGAACTGTATTGATGTTTTGATAATGTATTGTACCGTTTTGGTACCGTATGGATGTTTTGGTAAGGTATTGTACCATTTTGTTGTGTTTTGGTACCGTATGGATGTTTTGGCACAGTATTGTACTGTTTAGGTGTGTTTTAGAACCGTATGGGAGTTTTGGAAATGTATTTTACCGTTTTGGTGTGTTTTGGAATTATTTGGATGTTTTGGTAAGGTAATGTAAGGTTTTGGTGTGTTTTTTTTTTTTTTTGGTAAATCAGCTTGAAATTAAAAGAGGTTAACCGAATGTACAGCCTACAAGGGGCATACCCCAGGAGGAAAAGAAAACAAAACAAGAAGAATGAGAAAAATGCGTAAACCATGCACAACCCGCATGGAGAGTAGGATATTGTAGATAAAATAACAAAAGTGTCATAAGTGTAGAAATCATACCCCCGTAGTACTATCCCTTTAAGTAGAAGGATAGTACTACGGGGTATGATATAAAGTGGTACGAGTATAAATTACATGATATGAACTGAAATTGAACTACCACCTGGCACAACCCGCCAGGCTAGGAAGTAAAGTACATAGTCACGGCCAGGGATGACCACATGATAACCAACACTGAGGAGAACGGCTGCAAAGCAATACGGCTTCAAAGCAAGCTGAACGGCTACTACAGAGGAACATGGCACCAAGAGAGGCTCAACCAGAGATGACGGCATCCGACAAGGCTACCCTGCCAAGCACCCTGCACACCACGCCCAATCCTTCCGGCCTACTACTCCCTCATCCAAACCTAAGGCTCGCCCGAACCACCTGATGTCAACCAACAACCAACAACCACCTCCTCCAAAGTTGGGATAAGCAAACCAAGAACCTACTACATCCAACAGACCCAGAGAGCATGCAAAGTACCCACTCAAAGAGATCAGCTACTACAGAGGGACAAGAAACCGAGAAGAGGCTCGTACCGGAGATGTCTGCATCCGATAGGGCTACCCTGCTAAGTACCCTGCACACCACGCTCATCCATCCAGACTACTACTCCCTCAACCTAATCCCCTAGGCTCGCTAACGACTAACAGCGGGACAGAAAGAAGAACCACACGAAGTGGCCACACGAACCGTAGGAGGGCCAAGCTGCATCTTACGATTAGAGCCAAACCGCCAATCTTGTCAAAAAACAACCTGCAAGGATGTCCCTTTCAATCAGTGAACGATCACCAATCTAATCAACGACAGCCCCGGCATCAACCTCGCTCAACCAGAATCCACACCAATCTAATCAGTGGCAGCCGCAAGGCAACCCCTTTCAATCAACACAAACTCTAATCTAATCAATGATAGCTACACCCAACCATACTACGCACAACTACTGGGCTAAGAAGCAAAGGATCAAGGAATATAAAGCGGCTCGACAGAGAGCCCAAACACTCGATCTCAGTCCAACAGGTGACTGCCCGTCGAGAATCTCAGATAATCACAATAAACTGGCCCTAAATTCCAGCAACAATATGGTAGGAAATAAGCAAATGCAAGTCACCTAATTATTAAGAATTAACTATTAAAGGATACCGGGCTGCCCTGGGCCAGCTGGGCAGGCTGCCCTGGGTCGGCTGCCACCAGATGAACCTCCAGGCCCACCAGCACCCAGATCTGGCGTGATTGCCCACTACCAGCTGTAGAGCCCCACGGCCAGTTGGGGTTGGAGCCGACGGCAGTTGAGCCGCGACGGTTGTTGAGATGTCAGGCGGATAGAAGACCCCCTTTCCCAACGAGGATTTGAGATGTCAGGCGGCTGGACAAGACTCCGGCAGCCGAGAAGCTTGGGCCGACCGACGGCCATGGCTGACTCACAATTGTTCACGGCTAGGCATTTCCGATCCACAGCCACTGCTGACCCTGTGCAGCTCTGACCGTTTCCCAGTCTGACCCTGTGCCGAGTGAAGAAACCCACGAACTGGGAGAGCCCCCTCGAGGGATGCCGTTCCAGCCCCACTGCTGTTGATGATGCCGTATCATAGGGGAACGGAATAGTGACAAAACCGAACTTTGAACCAGACCAGTGAGGTGGCCGGGAATGGGTTGGGCGAAACAGTGAAAGATCGCCAGACCGAACTTTGAACGGAACGGAACAGTGATATGTCGCCGGACCAGTGAGGTGATAGATCGCCGGACCAGCGAGGTGGCCGGGAATGGGTTGGGCAGTGGAGGAGAACTTCTTTAGAGAGAGAAGTTCCCTTGCCCTGAGCACGACTCCACAGATTATGGTTTTGGTGTGTTTTGGAATCGTATGGATGTTTTGGTAAGGTATTGTACCGTTTTGGTGTGTTTTGGAACCGTTTGGATGTTTTTGTAAGGTATTGTACCGTTTCGGTGTGTTTTGGAACCGTTTGGATGTTTTGGTATGGTAATGTACCGTTTTGGTGTGTATTGGAACCGTATGGATGTTTTGGTAAGGTATTGTACAGTTTTGTTGTGTTTTGAAACAGTTAGGATTTTTTGGTAAGGTATTGTGCCGTTTTGGTGTGGTTTTTTTTTTGGGTAAATTAGCTTGAAATTAAAAAAGGTTAATCGAATGTACAGCCTACAAGGGGCATACCCCAGGAGGAAAAGAAAAGAAAAAAAACCAGAATGATAAAAGTTTCATGTACTGAAATGAAATTGAGCTATTCCTAGCACAACCCGCCAGGCTAGGAAAAATGGTAATTGAAGTAGATAGTCATGGTCAACGTGGACCACATGATAACCAGCGCTGAGGAGAGATCCTCCTCCTCCTAGGCTGGGCTAAGAAAACCAAGACCCGAGGCTTCCATCACCCCAAAGCAAGCATAATATCCGCTCAACAGAAGTCAACTACTACAGAGGAACTCGGACTGAGAGAGGCTCGACTAGGGGATGACGGCATCCGACAAGGCTACCCTGCTAAGTACCCTGCACACCACACCCAATCCACCCTGACTACTACATCCTCGCCCAAATCCCCTAGGCCCGCTAACGACTCAAAGCGGAACAGAAAGAGAGGCCACCATAAGTAGCCACTCGAACCTCAAGTGGACCAAGCTGCTCTTTTCGATCAGTGCAAACCACCAAATCTAATCAGAAACAGACAGCAAAGCAACCCCTTTCGATCCGTGAGGATCCACCAATCTAGTCAATGGCAGCTCCGGCAACTACCTTGCTCAATCAAACTCCAACCATAATCTAATCATCGGCTCCTACAGCTGCTGCTACTGCGGGCTACCCCTAACTAGGAAGGAGTCTAATCTAATAAAAAATAGCTACGACCACAAGAATACTACACTCGACCTCAGAGCAAAAAAAACTGGTTCTAGGGATATAAAAGGCTCAACCATAAGCCCGACCCCCGATTTCAGTCCAACAGATGACCGCCTATCGGGGGTTAAAAAACCAACAGACTGGCCCGTTCGTCCAGCAACATATTGACAATAAACAAATAAGTGCAAAGCGTAAATTGAAGGCGCAATGGATACGAGATTTTCAGCCCTGGGCTGGCTGTGATTGAGCCCTGGCCTGGGCTGGCTGGCCTGGGCTGTTTTGCCAGCTGCTGCCTTGCTGCTGGCCGCTGGCGATGATGGCTGGCCGCCCCACTTGACAGATCTGGCCGGAGGCCTTGACTGCCCGAGCAAGGTGGCTGTGAAATCCACAGTTAGCAAGGTGACTGCCAAGTCGCCGTGATAGCCCACCGGAGGCGGGGATGGGGTTAAGCCACGGATGTTGAGCCCACCGGAGGCGGGGTTGAGACCACCCACGGCTGTTGAGCCACGGCTGGGGTGGAGACCTAGCCGGACCGAGGTCTGAACGGGGCGTGCTCGATCGTACCTGATTTGGAACTCAGCCGATCTGAGCCGCCATCTACGGCCATGAGACTGTTGAGCACCCAGTAAGGTGGCTGTGAAATCCATAGTTAGCAAGGTGACTGCCAAGTCGCCGTGATAGCCCACCGGAGGCGGGGATGGGGTTGAGCCACGGATGTTGAGCCCACCGGAGGCGGGGTTGAGACCACCCACGGCTGTTGAGCCACGGCTGGGGTGGAGACCTGGCCGGACCGAGGTCTGAACGGGGCGTGCTCGATCGTACCTGATTTGGAACTCAGCCGATCTGAGCCGCCATCTACGGCCATGAGACTGTTGAGCACCCAGAAGAGGTGACTGAAAGTGGGATCTCCAGGACATAAATCGAGCAGAGCTCGGCTCTTGTTCTGTTCTGTAGGAGTCGGCCCACGAATGGACGGAAGGATGAACCTGTGATGAGTCTGGTTGAACCAGAGTCAACCGGAGATAGTAGATCTGGACCAAGTAAATGGCCGGCTGGGATAATGGTGAGAGGCGATGGAGGAGAGCATCCCTAGAGAGAGATGTTCCCTTGCCTTTTTACTTCGGCCTCCTTGCTATTGTCACCGGCGAGAACCCGCAGGAAATGGTGGTGGCAGACCGGAGGGAGCTTTCTCTCTCTAGGTTAGAGAGAGAAGCTCCCCTAACCGTTTTGGTGTGTTTGGAATCATATGAATGTTTTGGTAAGGTATTATACCGATTTGTTGTGTTTTTGTACCGTATGAATGTTTTGGCACAGTATTGTACCGTTTAGGTGTGTTTTGGAACCGTATGGATGTTTTGGAAATGTGTTGTACCGTTTTGGTGTGTTTTGGAACCGTTTGGATGTTTTGGTTAGGTATTGTACCGTTTTGGTGTGTTTGGAACCGTTTGGATGTTTTCATAAGGTATTGTACCATTTTGGTGTGTTTCGGAACCGTATGGATGTTTTGGTAGGGTACTGTGCCGTTTTATTGTGTTTTGGGACTGTATGAATGTTTTGGCACAGTATTGTACCGTTTTGGTGTGTATTGGTACCGTATGGATGTTTTGGAACGGTATTTGTACCATTTTGGTGTGTTTTAGAACCGTTTGGATATTTTGGTATGGTATTGTTCCGTTTCGGTGTGTTTTGGAACCGTGTGGATGTTTTGGTATGGTATTGAACCGTTTTGTTGTGTTTTGGTACCGTATAATTGTTTTGGCACAGTATTGTACTATTTAGGTGTGTTTTGTAACCGTATGGATGTTTTTGAAATGTATTTTACCGTTTTGGTGTGTTTTGGAACCGTTTGGATGTTTTGGTTAGGTATTGTAGACACCTCCCAGGCGGGGCATCGCCATACAAATTGATCACGTTTGTTTGCTCGATTTGTTGCTTGCTTCATAGACCAAGAGCGTGGACATTCCCATGGCTAGGAACATCGCCACACAAGGTCATCATAAAAATAGAGTCGCCACCCAGTTTACCAAAGCCGGGAAAATAGATAAAGATTCCGGGTACGGGAGCCAAAAGTACAATAAGGGGAAGGTGTTAGGCACCCCTCTTTGCCCAGTCGTGAGACTGGCCCATAATCATTCAACATGAGACATATACATGCTTTATTTAATTCTAACACATAGTTTGTTTTTAGCCTTTAAACAGTAAAGGGTGAGCCAAAACTATAATTGAAGCATGCGTCAGAAAGCAGAAAAACCAAAGATGTCCTAGGGTAATGGATCCCGCGGGGTCAAATCGTACTTATTAAGAGGTAGGAGTTTCTGGAATCTGAAAATCCCATGTGACTGTACATGGGTTTGGAGGAAGCTTTTGAATCTTAGGCCTTTGGTTAAACCATATGTCCTTCATATCATAGGTAATGGGATCTCAACGTCCTTGTGGCATGACAATTGGCACCCTCTCGGCCCTTTAATGGATAGATTTGGTCCTAGAATTGTATATGACTCTGGCATCCCACGTGATGCCTTTGTCTCTCACATTATTGATGGTTCAAATTGGATGTTCCCCATTACCCAAACATTTGAACTAAATGAAGTGAGGAACACTCTGCCACCTCTGGGTCAATCTAGGGTTTCTGGGACTGATCAAGCATGGTGGACTTCTTCTTCCAATGGGCAGTTCACAATTGCCTCCCTATGGGATAAATTGAGAACTCTCTTTCCCAAGGTCATGTGGCATAAGGTTGTGTGGTTCTCTGCGCATGTTCCAAAATGCAGCTTTGTCACTTGGCTTGCCATTCAAAATAGGCTAGCCACTGCTGATAGGCTCGTGTCATTTGGTCTGAATGTTCCTCCACATTGTGGTTTGTGTCAGGGGAGTGAAAGCCATGACCATCTCTTATTTAATTGCCCATTCTCCAACCAGGTGTGGGATACCATTCAGTCCAAACTCCATGTTACCTGGCCTGCTAGGTCTTGGGCTGACTGGGTAACTTTATTATCAAATTTTAAAGGCAAAACTCTCAAGAGTATAATCACTAGATTGGGGTTTACAGTAACTATTTATAATATTTGGATTGAGAGAAATTTGAGGAAATTCCAAAATCAATCCTGTTCTTGGGAGATAGTTGTTCAAAAAATTTGCAACATGGTGAGAGCAAGACTTTTATCACTTTCCAATTTTCCTCATTCACAAGTAGAGTTGATTGCAAATGAATGGAACAATGTAGTAAGCTAATGTACATTGCTAGTTGATATTTGACTGCTAGTGTGATCACTGTACTCACCCTTCAAAGGTGAACTTTGGACTACTCAGGCTCAGTTTCTGGTTGTACTGATCTTGTTTTGGCTGCTGTGTTGCTGCTGCTTGGGATACTTGGATTGCATCAGTCCTCACTCAGCAATTCTTGGCCTCCTATTACTGCTATGTATTCAGGTTGTTACCTTATCCCTTCTAGGTTATCCTGGAAATCCAAGCTATTGAGAGTCCTTACTATTTTGTGTGCAATCCTTGTGAGCTATGTGCTATAGCCCCATCCGTCCTTATGAGAGGAGGTAATAATTAGTGGGGGCATCTTGTGAGGTTAAGTTGAGGGTGTAGAGAGTTTCCTTGTTCTTGGCAGAGTATAAGAGAGTGGGTGTTGTGAGATTTCATTGTACTATATTCACCAAGAGATTCCTGTGTTGGTTGATATGCTGCTGTTCTGTGATGGTTGTTATGCTCATTACCAACTTAGCAGCCTTGTTCCATGTTGTGATCCCAAGTCAGAAACCTAGCTGCATCAGTTTGGGGCTGTTGGTTATCATTTGGTGTTGTTGACTGTTTTGATAGTTAAGGTTCAGATTCTGTTGTTCTGATGTTCTGATCCTTATCTGTCCTGTTATACCTGTTCTGAACCTGTTGTTCTGAACCTTAGCTACTGCTACTGTGGTTCTGAACCCTAGCTCTTATTTGATACCACTAATGCTCCTGGTATTGCTTATGATGGCAGCTGCAACTCATGTTCTGCTTTGGCATTTTGTGCTACTGTGCAGTCTAGCATCTCATGGTGGCAGCTACCACTAATGCTCCTTAGCTTCTTTATGTTGCAGCTTGCAAGGCAATGGTGTGTTGCTACCCTATATTATGTTGTTGTTGAATCTACCTGCTAGATAGTTTGGTGGCTGCTGATTAGGGGTTTTCCTGTCAAGGTTGCTGCCTGTCATTATGTTTTGCCTAATGACAGGCAGCATTTCTGCATTTTGCTTATATCTTCTTTATTTTGTTTTGCCTAACCAATAGGGGCTGTCGTTGGGATCTCCCTTCGTAGAGGGGGATGTCCTCTGCATAGTCACTAGCTGCATTTCTGCATTTTGCTACTGTAATTGTGTTGCTACTGTAATTGGGACTGCTCGGGACTGCATTTCTAGTTCTGAATTGAGTCAAGTTCTGAAACTGCCTGTTGTGATGCTGAATTGAGTCAAGTTGCATGTAGTTCTGCTGCTTGTCCAGTTCAGTTCTGAAGATGCTTGTCCAGTTCTGAAGATGCTAGGAGCTCAATTCTGCTGTCTGCTGTTTCTGAAGCTGCTGAATGGAGTCCAATCAAGTCAAGTTCAAGTCAAGTTCTGATTCTGCTATCCAGTTCTGAGGAGCAGGTTCTGAACCTGCTATCAAGTCAAGTTCTTAGGAGCAGTTTGCTGAAGCTTGGCTGCTGCTTGTCTAGTTCTGAAGATGCTAGGAGCTCAATTTTGAATGGAACCCAATCAAGTCAAGTTCAAGTCAAGTTCTGATCCTGCCATCCAGTTCTGAGGAGCAGGTTCTGAACCTGCTATCAAGTCAAGTTCTATGGCCTGCATGCTAGTGCCATTCTGTGGTAGATTTCATTAGGAAGCTCAGTTTAGTTGGTTGCACAGTGTGTAATTATTTTCTGTGGTAGCTTCAAATGTTTTCTGTTTTGTATCCCTCTGTTAGATGGATGGGAAACAGATGCCCTATTTTCTTCTAGTCCTATGTAGCCGTTTGGCGTAGGCTTTCTCTTTTGTGTTCCTTTTCTTTTCTTTTCCTCCTGGGGTATGCCCCTTGTAGGCTGTATATTCAGTTAGCCCTTTTTTATTTTCAAGCTGATTTATCCACAAAAAAATATGGATCCCGCGGCTGGTGAATGGATGTCACGGCCAAGGGATCCTCTTGGTTTGATATATCGGCCGAGGGATCGAAGCCCCGGTCGATGTTCTTCCTCACACCAGACAGAAAAGTTAATGGATGATCAAAACACTACGGTTTATTGTAAATACGATAAGTAAAATAAACCAGAGGCCGTTGGGCCTCACCACCTTGATCCCTCAGTTGCTTGATTGCTTCGGATTGAGTGTGATTGACTGATTGCTTCTCGAAAAACCCTAGGGTTAGGGTTTGGACTTCGGGGTTTGATCGTCGAATGGATGGCTGCCTTCGGGAGGTTGGGGCTTTTGAAGAGAGGATTTGAGAGAGTATTTGTGCAGAGTATCGGAGCTTGGGTGAGTAATTTCATTTGTTAATTTCGGAGCCCAAAGGCTCCTTTATATAGGCATAGGGATGACTCACTCCGGCCAATCAAATGGCACGATTGCAATTGCAATTGTAATGCAATTCGAACTCTTCGTTGCAATCTCTGAACGTGGCCCGAACGCATCGGAGAGGTAGTGTAGTTGGATCAAACAATCGACAGAACGTTCCAGAGTTTGGAAAAAGGACGATCTGGCGGTCGAGTAATAGATCATGCGGCCGATGAATGGATGTTGCGGCCGAAGGATAGATCTTGCAGCCGAAGGATTGATCTCTCAGGGAGATTTTCTAGCAACAGGTTGCTCGGGTGAGGAAATGATGTTAAGGCCGTAAGATCGATGTTACGGCCGACAGATGGATTCTCCTAGGCTTCTGTATTTTCTGTCTAAAAGGCTGTATGGCTCTGGATGGGGTCCTTTAAGTGGCTCAAAGTTCTTACCATAAGTCCTAAGGTTCGCAAGAAGGCAATTAGCAATCACTGTATCCATTTCATCATCGGGATGGTCCCCAAGGTGGGACTTGAAATAATCATTAGGCCAAATTGGGGTGTCTACAGGTATTTTTCCGTTTTAGTGTGTTTTGGAACCGTATGGATGTTTTGGTAAGGTATTGTACCGTTTTGGTGTGTTCGGGCTACCAATTTTCATATTCAAAGGGTTACATCCTAACCACCCTCAAGAACATAGCTTGTTCTTCAACCACTCAAACAACCTCAATCTCAATTCAAAGCTCAAACACCTTTCAAACCTCAAAAACCAAAGGTATAGCTTTCCTTGGTTCTACTCTCTGTTCTGATCCCTGAGGGGGGCTGGCAGGGTCAAGGCTGGTAATCAATACCATGCCCTGGCCCTAAAGCTGGCAAGGTTTCAAAAACCGTTGTGGCAACAACCAGCGCGCGCCGGTCCATAGCACACGCACGCCACTCTGTGGCTGCGCACACAGGACGGGGTGGGGATTGGTGTCTTGCTGTTTTTATGCATTTCTTTCCATATTCACCACTACAAGCATGTAAATAACCTGTTTACTGCTTTCCTTAGTTAGAAAATGCTAGCTGTATTTCAATATGCATATCTGCTGTTGTGGAGTACTCCTGGGATTTTTCTGAACATGTCTCAGAACCCAGAAACATGTAAACCAAGCACTGGTCAGGTGACTTTGACCAGTGCGCGTGCAGGTCGTTCTCTGACCAGTGGCTAGCTTTGCATGGGTAATTCGGCCTTTGGCCATTATTTTATCCCCACACTGTTTATGGGGTGCTTTTTTAGTTTGTAGGGCTTTTCAGCCTTTAAACTGTATATTATGCTTACTATAAACTGCTTAGTTTGTCCTGGGTGAGCACTGGTCCTTCCAGAGCCCAGAGGAGGATAAAAACAGAGGCTGTGAGCAAAGAAAAGACGCGCGCGCATGTGTTGGATTCACGCGCGCAGGTTTGAATCACATGCAGTGATCCGCGTGAACTGGATCAGTACATGTAGACTCTTTCTTGTGCACATCAATTCAATACAGTGCGTCAGGTTTGCTTTGCTAAACAGAACCTGGGCTTTATCCTATTTATTGCTTTTACATCTACGCTATCTATCACATCTTGCAAATTGTTACAGTTTTAATCCCCGATTAACTGTCCCCCGCCTTAATTGGCTAAAAATCGATTAATAAAAGAAGAATCACAAAGTTTTCACAAAACGCCTAAGTAGAGACCGATCTCCGAATTGGGCGAGAGGGGTGCCATAAAACCCTTCTCCTCTCGTAACCTGGCTCCCGAACCCAGATATGGTTATGACGGACTGGTTCCTTTACTTTTTTCAAATCAAACAGCGTGACAGGTGCTTCAAAATACGGTTCCTTGGGTGTCGGACCTTCAAACCAAAGTGGCGACTCTGTATTCCGAGCGCTTGCCATCCGCGCTCGCGCTCCCTTGATTCGGGCCCTTGCCTTAGAGAGGAATGGAATCCTTTTTAAAGGGCATGCTGCCCACAGTGTGTGAAATATGTTCTTAGTATACGGTGCTAGATAGATGATAATGTGATGTGTGGATACTTGCTATGTGCCGAATAGATGATCGATAGAAGGTGTTTAAGTGTGGTGACTCAACTCTCTTAGTTACATGTAATGTTACGTAATGATTGGAATCTCTTAGCTTGACTCCTTACTATATAGCAGCTTGTGGTTTGAGGATAATTTTGCGTGTTTTTCAATTTCTAGATTATGGTCTTGTTGCGATTATTGCTAGATTGGTTGATCCTTGTAAAGATATGAAAAAGCAAGACTAGTTTGGAAGTTGTGTGTGTGTGTATGTATATATATATATATATGTATATGTGTGTGTTAAACATGAATCGAGTTCTTTACTTGGGGCATCGGGTAAGTATGTTGAAGCATGTGGAGTAGTTGATTTTGATTTCAAGAATTGTTACGGACGTACATATTTTGAACTCAAGATTTTCTGAAAAGGGAAATGCTTTGCAAAAATAGATTCTTTGTATAGTTCATTTTAGAAATGGAAATGATACAGACTTGGAGTTGGCTATATCATAGTGGGGTCAATCTGATCTCTAGTTCTTTTCAATGTTGTCTGGACTGCTGTTATTCTAAAGTGAACAAGTGAGATGCTCATGATTGATTGTCGATAATGTCTTTCAAAAACGAACATTCTTTCTCAAAAAAAAATAAAAATAAAAATTCACCATATGGGTATATTTCAAGAACTTTTGAACTATTCGAACTGAAATTTTCAAAGGGCTAATTATTCAACAAATCTACTTAGTGACAGGAGACATTACACCCTTGCTTTGGAAATTGTAAGTTGGAACTTTTACTCTTTTTTTTTTTTTTTGGGTAACTTAGCTTGAAATTAAAAAAGGTTAATTGAATGTACAGCCTACAAGGGCATACCCCATGAGGAAAAAAAAAGGGAAAAAAAAACAAGATTGGAAAAAGTGCGATAGCCCATGCACAACCCGCATGGAGAGTAAGATAAAGTATATAACATAACAAAAAAATGCCATGTATGCTGAGATCATATCCCCGTTGCACTACCTATTGAAGCGAAAGGATCATACAATGGGGTATGATATTAAGAGATACAATTAGTGGATCCTCACTGATCGTAAGGGGTAGCTTTGCAGTCTGTTTCTGATTAGATTTAGTGGTTTGCACTGATCGAAAAGAGCAGCTTGGTCCACTTGAGGTTCAAGTGGCTACTTTTGGTGGCCTCTCTTTCTGTTCCGCTTTGAGTCGTTAGCGAGCCTAGGGGATTTGGGCGTGGTTGTAGTAGTCTGGGTGGTATGGGCGTGGTGTGCAGGGTACTTAGCAGGGTAGCCTTGTCGGATGCCGTCATCCCTAGTCGAGCCTCTCTTAGGCCGTGTTCCTCTGTAGTAGTTGACTTCTGTTGAGTGGATATTATGCTTGCTTTGGGGTGATGGAAGTCTCAGGTCTTAGTTTTCTTAGCCCAGCCTAGGAGGAGGAGGATCTCTCCTCAGTGCTGGTTATCATGTGGTCCTCGTTGACCATGACTATCTACTTCATTTACCTTATTTCCTAGCCTGGCGGGTTGTGCCAGGAGTAGTTCAATTTCATTTCAGTACATTTCATGGTTCTATTCAGATCCATTTGTATCACATATGTCACCTTATTTTACTCTCCATGCGGGTTGTGCATGGTTACCGTACTTTTATCATTCTTATTTTTTTTCCTTTCTTTTCCTCCTGGGGTATGCCCCTTGTACGCTTTACATTCGCTTAACCTTTTTTAATTTCAAGCTAATTTACCAAAAAAAAAATAGTTGTAAATGATCTACTACTACCTGACACATCCCGCCAGGTTAGGAAATAAAATAAAGAATCACAGTCAGAGGTGACCACATGATAACCAACACTGAGGATAAGCAGCAACACAGTAATACGGCTTCAAGGGAAGCTGAACGGCTACTACAGAGGATCAAGGCACCAAGAAGAGGCTCGAACCAGAGATGACGGCATCCGCCAAGGCTACCCTGCCAAGTACCCTGCACACCACGCCCAATCCTTCTGGCCTAATACTCCCTCATCCAAGCCTAAGGCTCGCCAAAACAACCAGCTCTCAACCAACTACCAAAAACCACAACCTCCAGAGTTGGGATAAGCAAACCGAGAGCCTAATACTTCCAACAAACCCAGAGAGCAAGCATAATACCCACTTCTAAGAGAACAGCTACTACAGAGGGACTAGGGACCGAGAAGAGGCTCGAACTGGAGATGTCGGCATCCGACAAGGCTACCCTGCCAAGTACCCTGCACACCATGCCCATTCCATCCAGACTACTACACCCTCAACCTAATCCCCTAGGCTTGCTATAAACTAAAAGAGGGACAGAAAGAGGATCCACAAGAAGTGGCCACTCGAACCGCAGGTGAACCAAGCTGCCCCTTTCGATCAGTGCACAACCACCAATCTAATCACTGACAGCCTGCGAAGCTACCCCTTCAATCAGTGCATGACCACCAATCTAATCAATGACAGCCCCGGCAGCTACCTCGCTCAATCAGAATCCATCCACTAATCTAATCAATGGCAGCCGCAAAGCTACCCCTTTCAATCAGCACAGACTCCAATCTAATCAACGATAGCCACGACCACAACCATACTACGCACAACCACCGGGCTAAAGAAGCAAAGAAACTAGGGATATAAGGTGGCTCGACAAGAGCTTGAACGAACCCGATCTCAGTCCAACAGGTGACTGCCCATCGAGGTTCTCAGAGAATCACAGTAAACTGGTCCTTAAGTCCAGCAACAAATTAATAGTAGCAAAACTGGGCACAGCGAAACACAGCATTTCTGCCAGTGTCCTGCACGCACCCAGGCTTAACAAGATCCAACAGATGAACCCAAACTCAGTCCAAACAGTGACTGCCCATTGGGTTTCTCAAAATGGAACATCAGGTCTAGAGAATGATACCTGCCCCCTCGAGGGGATGCCGTGTTCTACAACGAGATTAATCTTGATAAACCAAACAAATGGTGATTTTTCGAAACCCAATCGGAACCATACCACCGAACACCGGAGAACAAGGGTGAACGCCTCTTACCTCAGTCGCTGGAATCCGAGACCCACAACCGAACACGAATCGCCACCGCCCGTACCAGATCCGATGATAGGTCGACAGGGTTCCTTTGCTACTGCTCTCAGTGGAGTAGCAACGATATTGTGATAGATGGGGTTGAGAGCCCATAACTGGAGAACCCTCGGCTATGGAGGCTTCAATCTGTAAATAGAAGTAGGCGAAAACCCACCATACCTCCGATTGATGGATGAAAAAATATGGGTCGATCCAAGATGGGTGCCCCTCAGATGAGAATTGTAGAATCGATTAGAGCTTTGATACCTCAAAATCGGGTTCTCCTTCAAGTTGATTCATCCAGTCAGCTGCTCTCACAGGCGAGCAGAGCTGGTTGCCAAATGGTCCACGAGTGGAACTTTGTTGCCGAGGTTGAAGACAACACCTCTATCCCATTGTAGAGTCGGTCCACGGGGTGGACTGAATCGGTGGATTTGATCTGATTTGGTACCGATTTTGAGCATTGTTACCTCAAAGATCGGAGCTATGGTGGATATACAGGGTATGGGAAGTGCATTCTCTCTCTAAGATAGAGAGAAGCTCTCAACCCCTTTTGCTGTCGTGTGATTTGTTGTCAGGTTTAGACTTCATCGTGTTGGACACTTGAATATCGAGCTAGCATTTGCCTTTTCGAGGGAACTTGCCTTGAGTTAGCATTGAGAACTATTAGAGCTTTACTACTGTGAGTCTTGGGAACGCAAGAGTAAGTTGAAAAGTAAGAAAACGAGGTGAAGGAGAGATATAAAAAATAAAAAAAAACAATTGCTTTCCTTATAAATGTACGTTAAGCATATTATAAACCATGGGATAAATACATAAGTTGATATTAGAACTTGATGAATATCTTTTACATAGGGAGGTTGTGGAGTTACAAATGTTATGAAATTCACCTACATGTTTGGACTTCAGGACCTATCGATGGGTATGGTGCCTAACGGGATATCTGGATTCCAAATTGGCCCGGTAGGAGCTTTGGCTCATGACACTTAAAAATGAAAAGATGTCGGACACATGGAGGAATAAAATGGTTATCTATTGAGATGTACAGTAAACTTTGAACTACGGATATTGGATCATTGAACCACAGTTGTTGCTTATCTTACGGTCTTGTTCTTGTTCCCACCTTATGATCATCCCGACATTTCATTTAGTAGGAAGTGATACGAATGGATACGGCTTATGAGATCGGAATTGATTAGTAACATGATTACGGGTCATGCTAATACGATAATCTATGATTGGGTATGTGTTAATATTGGAACTTGACGATTGTTTCGGTAAGGAGCTATACTAGCTAGTTGTGGCATTATAGAGTTTCCATGCGTTTTGGACCAAAAGGTTGGTGGATACAAAATGCCATGTAGTGGACGCGGTTTTGAGACTAGAATTCCTAAATGATGTGTCCTCATTGTTTTGCTCAAATTTCGGGATGAAATTTCTTTAAGGAGGGTAGGATGCCATCTCTGATTCGTAAGTCATCGCTCCCCACTCCATTCTTTTTACAATTGTACTTCGTCGATCTTGGGCTTCTCATGCTTTAGGGCAGTCTTTGTTTTTGATTGAAAAAATGGGGAGGTTTAGAAGATATTGCAATACCCCTCAAGCCATGGCCGATTTTGGGGCTCGTTACGAAATTCCAGACAATATAACCACTGCCCTTGCCCCTGAGGACGCAATTTGCGAATGTCCTGACGACACCCTTTATATTCCTATTGTCGCCGTTGTCGAGGGCGGTGTTAGGTTTCCCCTAGCCCCTTTGCTTCGCCAGGTCCTAGCCCACTACAGGCTTTCACCTATGCAGGACCTGTCTGCCAATTTCTTTTGAGTCGTTATGGGCATAAATGCACTCAATGAGATGCTAGGCACAACCCTAGGTTTGTTCGATATTCATCATCTCTACAGTACTTCTAAAACAAAGGATGCCCTGACATACTATCTGAAGAGTAGAGATTCCAGGAAAAAGCTTGTGCTTGAACTTCCTGATTCTGCTCGGGGGGACGACGATGATTTCCTCATCGTCACAGGGACCTTCGAGCCCAGAAACGATGATGGCAGAGTGATAGGCTTTCACGCGCCGCACATATTTGGCACACCACGTCAGTTCATTTCTCCTCGTAGAACTTGCTTTTGCCGAGCAATACTTTTTCTTTGCTACTTGATTAATTCTTTTGTTATCTTTTCTTCCTTACAGCTACTAACGTCAATCAGGGGCATGACATCATCACCCCCTTAGTTCATGTGGCCAACATCAGTCGTGCTGCGCCGTGCACTAACTTTTAACGGGCAAGGGACCCATCTAGCTACAGGGCCTCGTATAGTGGGTTTATCGACTGCCGCACGTGTGCAACTGACAACCAAGAGCTTCCAGCTCCCTCTTCCTCAAATCCCGTTCAAGGAAGGAGCAATCGATCTCGTACTCTTCTGCTTCCTGACGAGCCCATACACCTTGCTAAGGAAGCCTCCACCTCATCTTCTAGAGGTTACTCTCTTTTGCCCCTTTACCCGGACAAGAAATGAACTAGCCAATCAACCTCAGCAACCTGCTTACCCTTCTTGGTTATGGCCGGGGTCGCAGCTCTGCTCGTTGCCGAGGCTCCGACCATGGCCGCAAAGGTTCTCAGGGACTTGGCCGTCGGGCCGTCGTTCATTCTGACGTTCCTCCGGGCTTTTACCCAAAGAGATTGCTAACGGTCACCGTGACAAGCATCAATGTCTTGACTCTACCTCCACATGCACCAACTTACTTGAGGAGAACCTTACTACTCGCAGATCCTCTGCTTCCATTCTGATTTGGGCTCCTCAACTTTCACATGGAAACCGCCCTGTAAGTGTGAGGGATAGCGCTAATTCCGAGGACATCGCTTTGGCCCTATCTCAGGCTTTCCTACTGCCCGGGGATATGCAAAAGGAGGTGAGAGTTCCCCTGACAAGCTGCTTAGCTCCTTCATGGTCACCAGTGTCAAGGTCTATTCCCCTACCTTTGCTTAAGAGCCAAATTTATTTTATTGATACTATTATTCCTTATCAATCTATGCAGAAAATGGTGGTGATGGTCCAAAAGCTTGGCCAAGTTGAGCCCCAACGCGCAAAGCTTACCAGTGCTAAGTTGCAACACTCAATCACTAGGCTTGAAAGAGAAAGGAACCAAGCTCGTACTACGGTGG
Organism: Rhododendron griersonianum; assembly: GCA_018127125.1. NCBI lineage: Eukaryota > Viridiplantae > Streptophyta > Magnoliopsida > Ericales > Ericaceae > Rhododendron > Rhododendron griersonianum. Next base: position 35,549,109 of record CM030788.1, on the reverse strand, counting down.
AGGACCTGAAGTCCAAACTGGATGATACTGAAGATAGCCTCAACCAAACCCTCACAGAACTCGAGGCAAGCAAGACCGAGTCTAAATCCGCGTACCAACAGGGTTACAATGATGGGATCAACACCACCACGGAGAACTATAAAGCCCAGATGCCAACAATTCAAGACAAAATTTGGGCTGTTGCTTAGGCCGCGGGCTTGACAAAGGCTGGTGTTCCTGAGACGTCCCTTCTCTGGATTGAGAACGACTTGCCGAGCAGCATGACGGTCCACGAAGAAGAACATGACGAAGGGGAGGATAGCTTGGACAAGGAATTAAACGCCAAAATCACCGAGCAGACTGCTGCTGATGCCGTTCAAAGTGATGAAGACGTTTCCAACCCTAGCCATAAGGAAGTCAGTGGTGGGAACAATGCCGACAGCACTGCCACGGGAGACATCCCCGTCCAAGCTACTCCTGCACTTGTTCAGGACCTGACCCAAGAGGAATAAGTAAACGTCTCGCACCTCATAACATTATCCCACCAGTTTGCAGGTCCTGTGTGACCATAGTCTCAGCCCTATGTGGCACAAGTACATTTCTAAATATTTGTTAACACGGGTATTCAGCCCTTCGTGGCACAACACTGCTTTTAATCTTGTGGCCTTGCGTGGCTTAGTTGTTTTTGCTCGGCCCTTCGTGGCCTTGACTCTTTTGGTGGCCCTTCGTGGCCTTTAACTTGTTTTAGAAAACGTTCAAGCATCTCTTGCCTTTACATGTTTTGAGCACTATTCGTTGCTCCAACTACATAGTTATATATCCAAGTTGCTCGTATTTGGCAATAAGTTTGGTATTTGTACCAAAGACATGTATTTGCTGGCACATCCGTGAATCCTTAAGCATGTTCATGCTTAGTCTTTTGCTTGGCTCTCATGCTTTAGGTAAACTGTGCGTATGCACGTACGCTCTTAGGATTAGACAAAGTCTGTGTGCCTAACTAGTTTCAGTTACCTACAAATTTGTGCATGTACTCATATGCACTCAAGTTTGCCATATGTGGACCAAATCTAAGTTACCCATACTTAGCTGTTTCGGTATGTTCGTATGATTCTAAGTTTCTCATACTTAGACAGGTTATGTGTTTCGTCATACGCTTCTAAGTTTCCTCATACTTAGAGATTCTGTGCGTTTCGTCGTACGCTTCTAAGTTTCCTTATACTTAGAGATGCTATGCATGTATTCATATGCACCCAAGTTTTTCGTACTTGGACAAATTTCGTACTTGGACAAATTTCGTGCGTGTTTTCGTACGCACCAGGATATACGTGCCCATTCTCTGCTCCCCTATACGAAGGGAGAAAAAGCACGCGAGTTTCTAGCTCCGTATTCGTTAAGAACTATATAGAAAAAAGCAAAACTTTCTTGAAATTCATAATCAAATGCCAAAACAGAATTTTATTCATAGTTAAGAACTCAAGGGGGCGTTACACGTACCCCTTGCAACTACAAAATATATATATAAAAAAAACAAGGAAATTGTATTCATAACTCCCACACAATCACGGTATGCATCCTAAAACAGAATGAAGATAAATTGAGGTCTTTTTAAACAAAGAACTTCCCCAAATTGTGGACATTCTAAGGCCTTGGCACCGGGTTCCCATCCAGGTCTGCCAACAGATAAGCTCCTATGCCCACAATCTCAGTTACCCGATATGGGCCTTCCCAGTTGGCCCCAGCTTGCCCTCGTTCTTCACCTTGGTGTTGCTGAGCACCTTTCGTAGCACCAGGTCTCCAACACCGAACTCCCGCAGGTGAACATGTTTGTTGTAGCTCTTCATGAGCTGCTCTTGATAAGAGGCCAAATGTACCAGAGCCCGCTCTCTTCATTCCTCGGTGAGGTCCAACTCAATTTCTAGGGCTCTGTCATTACCCCCACTTTCAACCAAAGCAGTCCTATTGGTTGGCAAACCAACCTCGAGTGGTATAACAGCCTCTATCCCATATGCTAACGAGTAGGGGGTCTTTCCCGTAGACCACCTAGGTGTTGTTCGGTGAGCCCATAGGACCAGTGGAAGCTCGTCAGGCCACTTGCCCTTTTTCTTGTCTAACCTCTTCTTGATCCCATCAAGAATAGTCTTGTTAGATGCCTCTGCCTACCCATTGCTCTGAGGGTTGGCTGGGGTGGAATGATAGTTTCTTATCCCATACTGGGAACAGAAAGCTTTGAACTTCTTTTGGAACTGTGCCCCGTTATTAGTTATCAATGAGTAGGGGACCCTAAACCTTGTGATAATACTTTTCCAAACAAACCTTTCCACCATAGGTTCCGTAATTTTGGCCAAAGGCTCTACCTCAATCCACTTCGTAAAATAGTCCATGGCCACCAAGAGGAATTTTCTGTTCCCAGTCGCCTTATGGAGTGGACCCATGATGTCCAGTCCCCACTGTGCAAATGGCCAAGGACTCGTTAAAGGCACTAGGTCTTCGGCTAGTGTTCGGATCATAGGTGAGAACTTCTGACACTTCTCACAGATTTTCACATACACCTTCGCATCCTCTTGCATGTGCGGCCACCAATAACCTTGGGTTATTGCTCGGTGGGCAATGGACCTGCCCCCCGCATGACTTCCACATGTTCGTTCCTTCATGAATCTCATGGAGGAACTTCTGCATCATCTCGGGGTGCACACAGAGCAAATAAGGTCTCGTAAAGGACTTTCGATATAGCTTCCCCTCGGGGGAGGGCCAAAACCGTTCTGACTTTATCTTTATCGTGTGAGCCTCTTTCTTGTCAGAGGGGAGCGCCCCATCTTGTAGGAACTCCATGATTGGATCCATCCAACTTGGTTCTTGGTTCATGTCCAAGACTAATTCCACACTCCTTCCAATACTTGGCTCACCAAGGTAGTCCACCGCTACCCTTCTCTTAAACTCTGTTAGAACAGCTGCGGCCAACCAAGCCAGGAAGTCTGCATGGGCATTCTGCCCAAAACTTATCTATTTGTAGACACCTCCCAAACGGGGCATCGCCATACAGATTGATCATGTTTGTTGCTCGATTGGTTGCTTGCTTCGTAAACCAAGATCGTGGACATTACCATGGCTAGAAACATCGCCACACGATAGCGGTTATCATCAAAACAGAGTCGCCACCCAGTTTATTAAAACTGGGAAAATAGATAGAGATTCTGGATACGGGAGCCAAAAGTACAATAAGGGGAAGGTGTTAGGCACCCCTCTTTGCCCAGTCGTGAGACTGGCCCATAATCATTCAACATAAGACATGTAGATGCTTTATTTAATTCTAACACGTAATCTGTTTTTAGCCTTTAAGCAGTTAATGGTGAGCCAAGACTGTAATTGAAACATGCATCAGAAAGCAGGAAACAAAACAAAGCTGTCCAAGGGAGATGGATCCCGCGGCCGGTGAATAGATGTCACGGCCAAGGGTTCCTCCTGGTTTTATGTACCGGCCGAGGGATCGAAGTCCCGATCGGTGTTCTTCCTCACACCAGACAGAAACGTTAGTAAATAATCAAAATGCTAAGATTATGATTATGGACGGAAAATAAAACAAACCAGAGGCCGTTGGGCCTCACCACCTTGATCCCTCAGTTGCTTGATTGCTTCGGATTGAGTGTGATTGACTGATTTGCTCCTCAGAAAACCCTAGGGTTAGGGTTTAGAACTTCGGGGTTTGATCGTCGGATTGATGGCGGCCTTCGGGAGGTTAGGGCTTTTGAAGAGTGGGTTTGAGAGAGTATTTTGACAGAGTATCGGAGCTTGGGTGAGTGATTTTTTTTTTTTTTGGGTAAATTAGCTTGAAATTAAAAGAGGTTAAGCGAATGTACAGCCTACATTCGCTTAAGCGAATGTACAGCCTACAGTACATTCGCTTAACCTTTTTTAATTTCAAGCTAAATTACCCAAAAAAAAGAATGTACAGCCTACAAGGGGCATACCCCAGGAGGAAAAAAAAGAAGAAAAAAACAAGAATGATAAAGTACAGTAAACCATGCACAACCCGCATGGAGAGTAAGGTAAATGACATATGGGTAGAGATAATAGCCCCGTTGTACTAATGATAGCACAACGGGGTATGATATGGATGGACAAGAGTACAAACATGTGGTGAAATGAAATGGAAATGAAAATGAACTACTTCCTGGCACAACCCGCCATGTTAGGAAATAAAGTAAATAGTTACGGTCAGTGATGACCACAAGATAACTAGCACTTAGGAGAACAGCTACAAGTAGAACGGCTTCCAGGCAGTCTGAACGGCTACTACAGAGGAACAGGCATCAAGAGGCTCGAACCAGAGTTGACGGCATCCGACAAGGTCCCCTGCTAAGAACCCTGCTCACCACGCCCAATCCTTCCTGCCTAACACTCCCTCATCCTAACCTAAGGCTCACCAAAACCACCCATTGAAACCAACTACCCAGAAACCTCCTCCTCTAAGTCTGGGCTAAGAAAACCAAGAACCTAGATCTTCCAGCCTCAAGCCTAGTATAATACCCACTCAAAGAGATCAGCTACTACAGAGGGACACGGACCGAGAGAGGCATGACCTGGAAATGTCGGACAAGGCTACCCTGCTAAGCACCCTGCACACCACGACTACTCCCCCCTGACTCTAATCCCCTAGGCTCGCCAACGACTAAAAAGCGGAAAGTAAGAGGAACCCCAGAAGAGGCCACTCAAACCCCAAGCGGTCCAAGCTGCCCCTCGCTCAACCAGAAACCATCCACAGATCTAATCAGAGCACCCGCAGCTGCTGCTACTGCAAGACTACCCCTTTCAACCAGAACAGAATCTAATCAAAGACAGCTCAGGCAGCTACCCTGCTCAACCAGAACCATCCACAGATCTAATCAGAGCACCCGCAGCTGCTGCTACTGCAAGACTACCCCTTTCAACCAGAATAGAATCTAATCTAATCAAAGATAGCCACGACCACAAGAAACTACACAAAACCGCAGGCTAAAATAACAGGAACTAGGGATATGAGGCTCGACCAAGAGCCTAACCCCCGATTTCAGTCCAACAGATGACCGCCTATCGGGGATCGCCGAACAAACAGTAAACTGGCCCGTTCGTCCAGCAACATATTGACAATTAACAAATAAGTGCAAAGCGCATATTGAATAACGATAGGCGCAATGGATACGAGATTTTCAGCCTATCTGGGGTACCGGGATGACTGCTTGGTGCTTGATGCTTGCTACCCGGGCTGAAGGCTGGCCTGCCAACGGGCTGGCTGCTACCAGCTGGCTGGCCCCTGTTGATGGCCTGGCACCAAACTGGCCTGGCCTCTTGGCTGGCCTGCTAGGATGTTGGCTGGCCCTGTTGAGCCCGGGCTGTTGACTGGCCGACGGCCTTTAAGCGGGCCAGATCTGGCCAGACCAGAGACCGGGCTGCTGCTGCTGCTGTTAACGGCGGCAGCCACCGGAAAGTGGGTGGCCACCGGAATGGGTTTGGACGGCAACCCGGGCTGTTGAACCGTCCACCGCGTGGACTGAGACCGCCGAACCGCCGGACTGTGATTCAGCTCCCGCCGGAGGACCTAGGCGGGTTTGAGACTGACTTGGACCAACCAACGACCGGCGGCCATGGGTGGCTGACGGGAACGATGACCGGCCCTCCGTGGCCAGAAGCCAACCGGAAGACAACCAGTCCTCAGCTCCCGGTGGTGGATGGATCTTGGTTGTTGATGTCGATCCGTACCCGGAATCGAGAGACCGGCGGCTGTGCCTGCTGCTGCTTCCACCGGAATCGAGAGACCGGCGGTTGTGTACTTGTGGATGGCCGATTCACCTTGGAGAGTGAAGAACCAGATCTATAATGGGAAAGACCCACGACCTGGGTTATTATCTCCGACTATCAGAACTGAATCAGAGGAGTCCGCCTTGGCGTCACTGCTGTTGCCACCGACGAACTAGAATGGTGGGTCCAGCCGTTGGTCAGCTGGGTTCTTGAGATCCCTCCTTAATGGGTTGGCTAATGGTTGGCTAACCCATGTTCCGATCAGAGCTGACCGGATAAAGATAGCTCCGGACCAAGTGAAAGGCCGGCTGGGATAAGGGTGAGGGGCGGTGGAGGAGAGCAGTCTCTAGAGAGAGATGCTCCCTTGCTCCCTAGTTGGATTGGGTGAGTGATTTCACTTATGAATTTCGTGTGTTTGTTTTCGGAGTCCAGAGGCCCTTTTTATAGGCAATTGGTGACTCACTTCGGCCAATCAAATGGCATGATTGCAATTGCAATTGCAATGCAATTCAAACTCTTCGTCGCAATCTCTGAACGTGGCCCGAACGCATCGGGAAGGTAGTGTAGTTGGATCAAACGTCTTACAGAACGTTCCAGAGTCTGGAAAAAGGACGATCTGGCGGCCGAGTAATGGATCACACAGTCGAGGAATGGATGTTGCGGCCGAAGGATGGATCTTGCGGCCGAGGGATTGATCTCTCAGGGAGATTATGCTAGCAACAGGTTGCTCGGGTGAGGAAATGATGTTAAAGCCGTTAGATCGATGTTACGGCCGACAGATGGATTCTCCTAGGCTTCTGTATTTTCTGTCTGAAAGGCTGTATGGCTCTGATTGGGTCCTCTAAGTGGCTCAAAGTTCTTACCGAAAGTCCTAAGGTTCTCAAGAAGGCAATCAGCAATCACTGTATCCATTTCATCATCGGGATGGTCCCCAAGGTGGGACTTGAAATAATCGTTAGGCCAAATTGGGGTGTCTACAGATGCCCCTCTTTGACTGAACTCAGACAGATCGCGAGACATGTTTGAGTAAGAGTCAAAGCTGTAAAAGCAACTCAATTTGGTCCAACCACTATTCCAAGGGGTTTTCAAAAAAGTTTTGTTATGGTCGGGCCGGGAGGCTGCCTACGTATTCCACAAGGGAAATTCAGACCAACCGTAGTTCGGGCAATAAAGAAAAATAAAAAGTTTGGAGGGTTAGAAACAGAAGACGTACCTTCGGGCTTAAAAAGCCGTAGTGCGACGTACCTAGACTGAGCCAGGGTTTTGGCAGAAGATAGTTGAAGGAGCGCGGGGCTGCCCGGGGAATTTTTGCGGAGAGCTTCCCTAGTATTTTGGGGTAGATCAGTACACGGCAGGTGCGTTTGCTTTTCTTGATCATCCTTACTTTGACTGAAAGGAGCTCGATAGAATAGCCTATCCTTGCGAATGAGCTGGAAGGAATTGATGTAGTTGGGGTGGAATCCAAGCCATCTGCTGGGGATGAATTGGATGCCGGTTTGTTTTTGAGATATGGGGGGCACAAGGCCAGTAACATAGAGCACGGAGCTTTGGGATGCGGGAACCGAGGCACGGATCCGGTTGTAATCATGAGGCGAGAGCCTGGAGTGATGGTTTCTGACGTGGTGGAACCGAAGCACGAAGCCGGTCATAGTCACAAGGCAAGAGCCTGGGGTGATTAGAACTAAGGCGTAGAGCCTGCTGTGGTCATGAGGCGAGGGCCTGAGGTGAGCTTAGAGCTTGATAGAACCGAAGCGCGAAGCTGGTATTGATCATAAGGCGAGAGGAGATTGGACTGAGGCGTGGAGCCTATGGCAATCTTGAGGCGAGGGCCTAAGATGTGCTTAGAGCTTGATAGAACCGAAGCGCGGAGCTGGTATTGATCATAAGGCGAGAGCCTGAGGTGTCGGAGCTTAGAGCTTGATGGAACCGAAGCGCGGAGCTGGTTGCATTCTGATGGTCTGTGCATGGAGCTTTCTCATCATAAGTTTTGGCATGGAGCCAAAGGATCGAGGCGCTGGATCGATCAATAAAACCGAGGCGTAAAGCCAGTTGATTGTAGGGTTGACCTGTTTCATGAGAGATATGCAGAGTGTATATGTGTGATGATGGTTTCTTAGATGTGAACAGATATGATAATGCAGACTCGATGTGAAAATGTTGATGCAATTAATGCAAATGTGTGCACGGGCCCGTGCGTGTGTGTTGATTTAAGCTTAGAGCTTCTTTCAAGTTCCGGACTTGAGCATTCAGAGCGTAGAGCTCGAGCATTTGGACGGCAGAATCCGAGCATTCAAAGTACAGGCTTTGAGCGTCCGGTACGCAGTGGTTGGGCATCCAAGCGTAGAGCTTGAGCATTCAAGTGTAGAACTCGAGCATCCAGTACACAGTGGTTGGGCATTCGAGAGCTTCGAGCATTCAAAATGTCAGATTTTGAGCATTCAGGCGTAGAGCCTGAGAATAGATAATGTCTTGATTGTTGGGGCGGTGTAGAGCCTGTTGAGATTTGCTTGTTTACGGCTTTGAGCCAGTTGAGATAATGGGCTTGGAGCCGCTGAGTTGGTTGTTACAGCTTCGAGCCAGTTGAGATAGCGGGCGTAGAGCCCGTTGCTGTGATAGCGAGCGTAGAGCTGCTGATTCGAGGGCTTAGAACCAGTTTGAGATCGTGGGCCTGGAGCCGCTGAGCGACGGGCGAGGGCGTAAAGCCGCTGAGTTGGTTGTTACGGCTTAGAGCCAATAGCGGGCGTGGAGCCGCTGAGTTGTGGTAGTGAGCATAAAGCTGCTGAGTCAAGGGCTTGGAGCCGCTGAGTGATGAGTTGGTGAATTCAGGCGTAGAGCCGCTGAGATGGTGAATACGGGCGTAGAGCCTGTTGATAATGGTGGATACGGTGATAGAGCCGCTGAGTGAGTTGATAGTTGTATGATTGTTGGAGTGGCAAGCGTAGAGCTGCTTAATACATTGAGATGGGCTTTGAGCCGCTGGGATGGTGGGCTTGGAGCCGCTAAACAGTGGGCTTTGGAGCTGTTGAATTGATTGGCGAGTGGGTGAACATGGAGTCGTGACGAAAAGCCGCTGAGTGTCTTGATTTGCTGTAACAAGAGCTTCGGCCAGCAGTTTGTGGAGAGATAGCTTCCTCATGCTTGGGTATGCCCCCAAGGCTAGTTCTGATCACGTTGTATTGGTTCGGGGGTGCCCCCAAGGCTACTTTGTCGGTTGAAAACTTAGAAGTCCCTAATTGCTTGAGTTTGGTGCATTGAGCAAAATCCACAGGGGCTTGAAGAAAATTGATTGGGGGGCCAGAAGATCGATCTCTCGGCCGAGCAATTGATGTGTCGGCCGAATCATCGATGAACCGGCCGTGAGATGCCTTAATTCTAGAGGTCTATTTAAAGGCTCCGATCAGCGTCTCATTCCTCCCACTTCTTCCAACAACGGAAGACTCCTCTCGCCTTCTCTGCCTTCGAAGTCTCTTCTGCTGCCTTTGGCGTTTCGTCGGGCCCGAGCAATGGGCAGCGTGCGATCAGCGACCGCGGAGGGAGGCCGCGCTGTTCTGCTCCTGTCTTGATGCTTGATTAGGGACCCTTGCATGGGTGGCTTGCTTCCGTGACGCGGAGCTCCTGGCGTGGCGGTGGTACGCGGTGTGGTGATTTTTCTGGGCCATGTGGTGATTCTTTTAAGCCACGTGGTGTCCCTTCTGCACCGTAGTACTCCTCCGGTATACACCGCCCCAGGGGTGTCCTTTTCTTTTTTGCAACTGGTCTCTGGTGTTCGGACCACCAGAGGGTTCGGCATCCTCTTCTGCTTCCTTTTTTCTGTTTCTTTTCCTGCATAGGTTAGTTCGACAGGAAATCGATGTATAGTTTGTTTAGGAAATGTGGGATGATCCACCTTGTGATGTAAAAAGCTTTCGTTATATGAAACAAAAATCTTCTGCTCTGTTATGTGATTGTGTATGCTAAATCTACGTTGTTCGCGTGTGATAACTTGTTAATCCAGCGAAACGAACTGAACCGTGGAAACAATCTGTAAAACAGCCGTTCTGGCGGCCGACCTAAAGATTACGCGGCCGAGCCTTTGATCTGGCGGCCGGGGGATCGTTTCGTCTGCCTGGGTTTGACTTTTTGGTCAAGCCTGATTTTCATGGGCCGATGGATTGATCCTACGGCCGTCATATCGAAGCGCCGGCCGAGAGACCGACCAAATTACCGAGGATTAAGAATCCGATTCCGATTCGAACTAAGACTCGACTTAGTTCTATAAATACGCGTTCTACGAACCCGATAGCATTGTCAGTAGCAATTCCTTTTTTTTTTTTTTTGGGTAAATTAGCTTGAAATTAAAAAAGGTTAAGCGAATGTACAGCCTACAAGGGGCATACCCCAGGAGGAAAAGAAAAGGGAAAACAACAAGAATGAAAAAAGTACGGTAACCATGCACAACCCGCATGGAGAGTAAAATAGAGTGACATAGGCAATACAAATGGGTCTGAGTAGAGCCATGTAGTAAATGAAATGAAGTGAGGCGAAATGTAAATACTTCCTGGCACAACCCGCCAGGTTAGGAATGAATGTAAGTAAAGTAGATAGTCTTGGTCAACGATGACCACATGATAACCTGCGCTGAGGAGAGATCCTCCTCCTCCAAGGCTGGGATAAGAAATCCAAGAACCGAGAAGCCCCTCACCCCGAGGCTAGCATAATACCCACTCAAAAGAAGTCAACTACTACAGAGGGACTCGGACCGAGAGGTTCGAACTGGAGATGTCGGCATCCGACAAGGCTACCCTGCTAAGCACCCTGCACACCACGCCCATTTCAACCAGACTACTACATCCTCGCCCAAATCCCCTAGGCTCGCTAACCACAATAAGCGGAACAGGAAGAGGGACCACCAAAAGTAGCCCCCAAACCACAAGTGGACCAAGCTGCTCTTTTCGATCAGTGCAACCACTAAATCTAATCAGAAACAGACTGCAAAACTACCCCTTTCGATCAGCAAGGATCCACCAATCTAGTCAATGATAGCTCCGGCAACTACCTCTTTCGATCAGACTCATCCATAATCTGATCATCGGCGCCCACAGCTGCTGCTACTGCGGGATAGCCCCTTAACTAGGATAATCCAATCTAATCGATAGCAGCCACGACCACAAGAATACTACGCAACTCCTCAGGGCTAAAAGCACTGGCTCAAGGGATACAGAGGGCTCTACGAAGAGCCCGCCCCCGATTTCAGTCCAACAGATGACTGCCTATCGGGGGTTGCAAAATCTAACAGTAAACTGGCCCTTAAGTCCAGCAACAATATGACAATAAATAGATAAGTGCAAAGAGTATGGCTGCATTGCATAATGGTAAAGTAAGGGATACTACCCCCACTGCCCGAGCCACCAGCCAGCTTGCCTTCCCGGGCTGGCCTGGCTGGCCTACTAGGCTGGTGACTGAAATGGTAACTGCCTGCCCGGGCTAGCAGCTTGGCCTGGCTGCTTGGCCCACGCAGGGATATGGAGGCCTGGTGAAGGCCAATGGCTGTGAAGCCCCTGCCTGGCCTGGATGGCCCGGCGCCTGGAGAACTCCGGCGAGCCGCCGTGGTTGGCTAAGCCCCACGGAGCTGTAAAAGGTGGGCGGCTGGGCTTGACCCCGGTCACCGTTGATGCTTGATGATGGCCGACGGCCGTTATTACCGTTGCTGCACAGGGTTCGGAGGTGTGGCCTTGCTGGGACTCTGCACATGTAGATCTCAGTGGTGAATCCGCCTAGCTGCCGTGCCACTGTACGAGCACAAATTGAAGCAGGAAAGGACACATCTCCGGCGAGGTCTGGTACAGAAGGAACCCATAAAGCTCGACCCATGAGGTTCCGAACACAAAGCTACGGCCGTGGCTTGATTTCAGGTCTGCCCGGTGCAGATCCCAAGAGGTAGCCGCCGGTCCACGGCGGGGTTGGATCTGGAATCGAGGCACCACGATCGGAGCTGCACAGGTCCCACGGTTGGACAGTGAAACCCACTTGCCCCATTTGAAATGCCTGGTGTGAGGTCTGGAGCTTCATATGACTCGGAGCTCCAGTCGTAGGATGGTAGGAGGCCGAACCACCCACGGCTGAGATGCGGCCTGAGGTGGGCTTGGCCGTAGAAGATGAACCCTCGACTGGGGCCAACCATAGCTTGGCCGGAGTAGATCCGGAATGGTACCCGCCGGTTCACGGCGGGGTTGAGGTTGGGCCGGACCAGGTGGAGTTGAGCTCCGGGAGGCCGGGTATGGAGGGTGGTGGAGGAGAGCCCCTGTCGTGCGAGGGGCTCCCTTGCCCGGTGAGGTCCGCTGCTGCTGCCGTCTAGGTGGGAGGCCGGCGTGGCTGGGCCAGGAGGCTGGGAGGCCGACGAGGCTGGATGCCGTTGGGGAGGTTTCTCTCTCTAGGGAAGAGAGAGAAGCTCCCTCCTTCAGTAGCAATTCCTTGCACATGGCACAACCAGTCCTTGATCAGTGGCTGGATTCCTTTAATGGCCTCGACCGTTTACACTTTAAGTCCTTTGGCATGGACTTTCTCTTCTCCCTTCGTCAAATTCCTGTGAATTTTGCCTTCCTTAGGGCAGCCACTAGTTTGTGGGACCCTACTTTTCACGTCTTTCGATTTAGGAAAGAGGAATTGTGTCCTACTATCGAGGAGTTTGCAGCCATCATGGGTCATTTGGATAGAGAGGGTTTCGTTGTCCCTAATCCTTTGTTCAACCGAGGTGATCTCTTGAAGGATTTGCTCCAAGTTCAGAAACATGAAGTTAGGTTCGTCCTAGTGAAGGGAAAGCTAGAGATTCTTCAGTTTATCCAGCGCTTTGGTACAGCTGAGGCTCATCACCAAGTTTCTCAACAGAAAGCATGCTTTCATGCGTTGTGCATTTGTCTCCTTCATTATTACTTGCTTGGCCCTTCCTCTGGCCATGCTGATCCCATACTGCTTAAAATCGCTCAACAAATTAGAAATCGTGTGAGTTTTGCCGGCACAGGCAGAGACCTTGATGGGTCTGGATGTGATGAAGGGTAATCCTACAGCTCAGTTCTCAGGTAGTCCTTTGCTATTGCAGGTTCACTCTTTGTTTGTTTTTTTTTTTTTTCGGGGTAACTTAGCTTGAAATTAAAAAAGGTTAAGCAAATATACAGCCTACAAGGGGCATACCCCAGGAGGAAAAGAAAAGGAAAACAAATAAGAGTGACAAAAGTGCGGTAAACCATGCACAACCCGCATGGAGAGTAGGATAAAGTAGATACATAACAAAATGCTATGTGTACTGAAATACGTGAAATGTGAAATTGAACTAGTACCTGGCACAACCCGCCAGGCTAGGAAATAAAGTAAATAAAGTAGATAGTCATGGTCAACGGTGACCACATGATAACCGGCGCTGAGGAGAGATCCTCCTCCTCCTAGGCTGGGATAAGAAGACCGAAGAACCTAGATGCCCACCACCCCGAAGCTAGCATAATACCCACTCAACAGAAGTCAACTACTACAGAGGGACTCAGACTGAGAGAGGCTCGAACTGGAGATGTCGGCATCCGACAAGGCTACCCTGCTAAGCACCCTGCACACCACGCCCATTCCATCCAGACTACTACATCCTCGCCCAAATCCCCTAGGCTCGCTAACGACTATAAGCGGAACAGGAAGAGGGACCACCAAAAGTAGCCACTCAAACCATAAGTGGACCAAGCTACTCTTTTCGATCAGTGCAAACCACTAAATCTAATGAGAAACAGACTACGAAGCTACCCCTTTCAATCAGTGAGAATCCACCAATCTAGTCAATGACAACTCCGGCAACTACCTTGCTCAATCAGACTCCAACCATAATCTAATCATCGACACCCACAGCTGCTGCTACTGCGAGACTGCCCCTTAACTAGGAGAATCCAATCTAATCAATAGTAGCCATGACCACTAGAATACTACGCAAATCCTCAGAGCTAAAAGCACAGGCTCAAGGGATATAGAGGGCTCGACGAAGAGCCCGACCCCCGATTTCAGTCCAACAGATGACCGTCTGTCGAGGGTTGCAAAACTAACAGTGAACTGGCCCAAAGTCCAGATACTAACAGTAAACTGGCCCATAAGTCCAGCAACAATGTAATTGTAAAGCGCAAAATGAATAACGGTGAGAGAAATGGATACATCCCTCACTGCCCAACGGCTTGCCTGCCCGGGCAGGCCTGCCAACGGGCTGGCTGCTACCAAACTAGCCCGCGGCTGTTGAGGGCCTGGCCCCAAACTGGCCCACGGCTGTTGAGGCCCATGGCCGGCTGTGGGTTGGCCCGGGCCGCGGCTGCTGGGCTGGCCAGAACGGGATGGATGATTGGCTTGGACTGGCCGGGCCCGGCCTGACTTGCCTTCGGCAAGGACTGAGCCTCTGGTGTAACCTTCCGCGTAACCCTCCGGCGAGGACTGAGCCCGAAACCCTCAATGAACGGCGGAGCAGAAATCCGACCATGGACGAACCCCGCCTCCGTACCACAGTTGCCGGTCGATTGTTGAGAAGTGCAGAACTCCGATGGTGGTTATGGAGTAGATCGTACGACGATCGAGCACAAACGAAGCAATAGCGGCCTCCTTGTAGCTCCGGCCGCCGTGTAGACAGACCCCTGGACTAGAAGACGTAAGTCAACAAATCGATGGTGGTTATGGAGTAGATCGTACGGCGATCAACGGAACCTGGACTCGAGTTCAGAGAAAGAATTTGGGTTCCTGGGAAACCCAACTGAAAACCCAGTTTACCCTCCGACTGGATGTCGGAACTGCTCCAGTACTGTTGTTAATGGGAGGCGATGGAGGAGATCATTCCCTAAGGAGGGATGATCCCTTGCCGTCCTTTATTCCTTGCCGGCGCCGAAGGAAACTGAGCCGGGCTGATTTTGGCTGGGTCAGAGGGAGCTTTCTCTCTCTAGGTTAGAGAGAGAAGCTCCCCCCTGTGGTATGATAGTCTTTGCCAATTACTCCTTCACTCTTTGTTTGTTTATTTGTCAAGTTTATCTTTTCACTCATCACTCTTTTGTTTTGACTCACATGTTCTCTTAACTCACAATTTTCCCTTATTCTCTAGGTGTGGTTGTTTGAGAAACTAAAGGTGTGGGATGCGCCAGAGCGACTTCCTTATAATCCAGACCAACGCACGGAGCGTCGCATGATTAAACAGTTTCCAACTGAGGCTGCTTGGGAAGCATGGATGAGGACTTGCAGAGGTGATTGGAATCAATGGGTTTGCCCCTGGTATGGTGTGGAGAGCATGACTGCGAGTACTATGAACCATTTTGGTGTAGCAGTGATTGGTATTACTCGAACTGTTTTCTACTTTCCTGCTTGCTTTCAAAGGCAGTTCGGGGCTGAACAAACCGTAATCCTGGGTGAACCTGAGTACATTGTTTCTAAGGTCCATGATGTAGGGGTTCGGTTAATCGGGACCTTGACTGTGGTGTCTGGTTAGGTTCCTTCCTCCGCTGCTCCGCTCGTCCGTCGCCTGACCTGCAACAAGTCACTAGGGCTTTGGTTGCCCAGTGACCCTCCGACGATCAAGTTAGATCTCAGGGAAGGTGTTTAGGTCTAGGGTTAGGATAGTATTGCGTACCTCTTTCAGGTGTGTATCACTTTGTATTTATAGACCTAGGTTTGCTTGGTCTCCACGCTAGCGCGTGGTGAGTACGCTCGGGTAACCTCCTCGGGTGACGTCACACATGACGAGGGGGGCGAGGTGGTTACAGAGCATATGGGACAGATCTCAATCATTGTGCCAGCTGCATGGGGAGCATGATCCTCATAGGTCCCACTCACGGAAACCGTTATCTCCTGGAAGCCTCTGGAAACACTGGAGCATGCAGCGAACCGATGCTCCGAAGACGGTAACAATCGAAGTCCGAACACCGACCGAAGTATCTCCCGAAGAGAGCTAGTCAGAAGAACCTGGCCCGGACCCTAGCTGCTGGACAGGGTTTGTACCCCGGTTACCGAGCTGATAACCGAGGGCCCTACAATAGCCCCTCAACTTCCGGAGTGCCATTCTGGTCTTTGGGGAGTTGACTCCTCTGATGGACTAGCGCAACCGAGCTTTTAACCGATGAAATGCCTTGGAGAAGGACCGAGCGACCTTCGTGAGAGCCGAGCCGCCTGCTTCTGCCCTAGGAGCCACGTGTCAGTCATCGCCGAAATGAGTGACATCACACTTCGCCTCGGCACGTGAAACGTCAGATGATTGGTACGAAACATCCTTTCAGGGCACGTGTCGAAGCGTGAATGGCTCGGTACGCGGCGCGCCTGACCTCGGTTCAGAACTCTGTTTGCTGACCGTCTGATGAAGACACGCGTCGAAGATCTAGCGGTTCGGTCGGAGACGCTTCGTTTCCCGCGCGACTCCTCGTACGCTCCACTATAAATTCAGAGCATCTGGAGAGAAAAAGTTACTGAAACCTTCTGACGACGTCGAACCGCCGCCGCTGTGTTTTGCAAGCTTTGGATCGCGATTTCAAGCACTTTGGCAGCAGATCTCCTCTCCAGACTTGGGTATGTTGATCTTTGTCAATCAATCTTCAAGTTTTAGTGCTTTTCTCAGTGTTTTTCAACATTTTCTGAGCGCATTGGGGCGAGAACGCCACTCGCAACCGTCTGGTGCGCGGCGGCGCTGGCGCCCGCCGCTGCTGTCCTTGTTCTTCCCGAGGCCCATATTCTTCCCGAGGCCTAGATTCTTCCCGAGGCCTATCTTCAACCTTTGGACTAATGAAAAAAGTTGTAGCCCCCCGAGGACCCTTTCCGAGGAGGGAAGAGTTTTTAAGAATGACCGAGGCCCCATAGATTCCGAAGAGTGAGGACCATCTTGCCCCGAGCGCTAGGACCTTTTTGTTTTTTTTTTGGGTAACTTAGCTTGAAATTAAAAAAGGTTAAGCGAATGTACAGCCTACAAGGGGCATACCCCAGGAGGAAAAGAAAAGGAAAACAAATAAGAATGAAAAAAGTGCGGTAAACCATGCACAACCCGCATGGAGAGTGAGATAGAGTAAATACATAACAAAATGCTATGCGTACTGTAATATGTAAAATGTGAAATTGAGCTACTTCCTGGCATAACCCGCCAGGCTAGGAAATAAAGTAAATATAGTAGATAGTCATGGTCAACGATGACCACATGATAACCAGCACTGAGGAGAGATCCTCCTCCTCCATGGCTGGGATAAGTAGACCAAGAACCGAGAAGCCCATCACCCTGAAACTAGCATAATACCCACTCAAAAGAAGTCAACTACTACAGAGGGACTCGGACCGAGAGAGGTTCGACCCGGAGATGTCGGCATCCGACAAGGCTACCCTGCTAAGCACCCTGTACACCACGCCCATTCCATCCAGACTACTACACCCTCACCCAAACCCCCTAGGCTCGCTAACAACTATAAGCGGAACAGGAAGAGAGACCACCAATAGTAGCCCCCAAATCCTCAAGCGGACCAAGCTGTTCGATTCGATCAGTGCAAACCACTAAAACAAATCAGAAACAGACTACGAAGCTACCCCTTTCAATCAGTGAGAATCCACCAATCTAGTCAAAGACAGCTCCGGCAACTACCTTGCTCAATCAGACTCATCCATAATCTAATCATCGGCTCCCCCATTTGCTGATACTGCGAGGCTACCCCTAACTAGGAGAATCCAATCTAATCAATAATAGCCACGACCACAAGAATACTACGCAATTCCTCAGAGCTAAAAGCGGTGGCTCACTGGGTATAGAGGGCTCGACGAAGAGCCCGGCCCCCAATTTCAGTCCAACAGATGACCGCCTATCGGGGGTTGTCAAAACTAACAGTAAACTGGCCCATAAGTCCAGTAACAAGATAAATGCAGATACTAACAGTAAACTGTAACTAAACCATAGCAACGCGCATATTGAATAACGATGAAAGAAATGGATGCTATGATTTGTAGCCTAGCCGGGGACACCGGGCTGGCTGCTAGTCTGGTCTGGCCTGTTCCTGGTCTGAAGTGGACTGGACTGGCCAGGCTGCTGCCCGAGCTGGCTGCCCAATCTGGCTGCTTGGCTGCCCAAGCCTCCACTGCCCGAGCCTTCACTCCGGTAGAAAACCGGCGGCCCAAAATGGCCTGCCTGGCTGGACTGCTTAGCTGACTGGCCTGCCTGGCTGGAGTACCGGCCTGGCCTGGGCCGGCTGGCCTGGCTGCTGCTTGGCCCCAAAACTACTCCCAGAAGTGCACGACCAGTGCCTGCCTGAGATGGCCTGTCCACGACCTGGTCTGACTGGATATACCTTGACTGGTGGCGTGTAGGTGAGCCACACGGCGGCTGTTGAGTCCCGCGGTGGCGTCCCGGCGGCCGTCTGGTGGACCGACGGCTGTTGAGCTCCTCGGTGATGATTTCAGATCTGCCCGGAGCAGATCCCAAATGGTACCTGCCGGTTCACGGCGGGGATGAGGTTGGAGACGAAGCCCACGGCGGCTATTGAAGACCAGCGGCGGCCGGCGGAAGACCAGCTGCTGCTTGCTCCGAATGGGTGTTTGAAGACCAACGGCAGCCGCCGCTGGACTGTGGTCGGTTTGAGGTGGGCTGTGGCCGCTGCTAAGGAGGCAGCCACCGGAGCTGTTGCCGGACCAGATCTGGTTGGTTATGGTACGGGCGGTGGAGGAGAGCCCCTGTCGAGAGAGGGGTTCCCTTGCCCTTGATGTTGCAAACCGGCCGGAGGGAGCTGCTGCACCGGGGATGACCGTAGATGGCCAGGCCGGTTTGTAAATGGCCGTAAGTGGCCAAGCTGTTTGGCCGGTGGGAGCTTTCTCTCTCTAACCTAGAGAGAGAAGCTCCCAGGCCGTGTTAACGTTAACACTTCCTTTCTACTTTGTTATCGCTAGGACCTTTTGCTCTCCCCTAGGCATATAGCTAACGGGTTTTGCACATTTTCCTTGTTTTTTTAGGCAGGGGCGAATGGTCATTGAACTCTCCTCGGACAGCTCCAGTAGTTCTGACGATCCCTTGGTAGAAGCCATCTTTCAAAAGCTTTGGAGGGAGAAGTTTTACCGAATCCCGGTCGACCAGATTGAGCCTGCCAACCCTAACCGTGCCCCACATGAGACTACTTCCCTTGACCCCTGGGAGATGGAGGCCCCAAGTACGTCGGACCACGGGCCGGGGCCGTTCGGAAATGCGCCCGAGGAAATCCAGGGACGCCGAAGACCGATGAGGCCCTGCACGTTTAAGAATAAATACTTCACCGGGGATCCCGCAGCTTACACCGAGTTCAAGAGGCTCTATAGCATCCCTCCTGACGTTGAGGTTCGGTTGCTAGAAAGCACCGACCCAAAGAATCTTCCGCATCGGTCAGGGGAGTTGATCTTCCCCCTGATGGCCATATGCGAGGGGGGCATCAGGTTTCCCCTCCACCAGTTCGTACGTCGGGTGCTCCGAACCCTCAACCTTACCTCATCCCAGCTCACGGTGAATTCTTACCGAATTCTTACCAGCATCATCGAGCTGAGGAGACAGTTTAACCTGGTGTTCGGTATTGAGGAGCTCTTCGGTGTCTACCTTCTGGGGGTTAACCGAGGCCACGACCGACACTATCTCTCCTGCAGATCAGGGAACGACACATTCTTGATCGATCACCTACCGGACTCCGAGGAGTGGGCAAGTATCTATGTCTCGGTCACCGGGAACTTTATGTTCGGCCCCGGGGAGATCATAGATATAGTCACCACGGTCCCATTTGAGATTGGAACTCCTGGTCGGTAACTTACTCTTTGGTAGCGAGTTTATTTCAATAAACGCTGTTCCTTGTAAATTTGTATTGATTTCTCCATGTCTTGACAACCTTTTGCAGCCGAGGGCACAGTTCAGGAGCTTCGGGAGAGAGCCGTCCGTTCTCGGATAACCGCCGCATACGCAATCCCAATCACCAACCGTTACGCCCCTCAGCTCCTCGGCTACGTCCCCTCGTACACCAGTTACTTAAAGAAGAAACCGAGGAAGCAAGGGGTGTCGAGGGCAGGACGAGGGGGAAGAGGAGGAGGAGGACGAAGAGGAGGCGGAGGAACGGGGAGAGGAGGCAGAGGAAGCGCTTCTGGGACCGAGGGTAGCAGCTCCGAGCCCCTAGGTATCGTAAGAGAGGCGGTTGACCGAGAGACGCCTGAGAGGACCGGACTGAGCGACGAGATGTCAGACCATGGAGCTCGGGAAGTGCTAAACCTGAGACGTCGGACGTCAAGAGGCCGAGGCTGAGGCTCAGCCACCAGCACACCTGGTGCTGGGACCTCGGGGGTGACCCCTGTTTCTCCGCAGGAGCCCCCGGCGAAAGGACTCGGCACGAGGGAGAGGGTAGCGCCCGAGGTAAGGAGAAGGAAACTTCTCGGATTACCGAGGGGGAGGAGAGGGTGGAAGAGCAGGATCGAAGGTTTGGAGAGAGGATCGAGGGGGGAACCTGGGTTCCTGCCACGGAGGTTCCCTGGGCCCCGGAATTTTGCCACTACGCCGGGCGCCAGATCCACCACGCGGACAGCGTGTCAAACCTCGGTACAGCGTACGGGATGCTCCGAGGCTGCATTCTTCCTAGGGACGCCAGGGCTGTCCAAGGGTTGACCGAGGACATCACCGCTGAGATAGCACAGGCCCTTTTCACTGTAAGTTTGTTACCTTCCACTTTTATTGTCGTAAGCTAAGTCCAATTTTGTGATCCTTCTTCGGTTTTCTGCTCGCAGGCTGGTGCTCGGGCCTTGGTCATAAATGACCGATGCAAGGGTCAGGAGCGAGAGATTAATGAGCTGAAGAAGGCTCTTGAGCAGAGAGAGGATGACCTGAAGGTGGCTCGGGAGACCTGCGACCTTTACCTTGCGGATTTTCAAAGGTGCGACGGGGAGAGGGTGGCAGCCGAAGCCCGAGTTGCAAAAGCCGAGGAGAATGTCACCACCCTGAGGGTTACCCGAGCTACCGAGGTTGAAGCTGCTAAGAACAGGGGCTATAACGATGGTTGGGCCGCAGCCGGGGTAGAATACCAGAAGCAGGTTCAGGAGATTGAGGCTGAGCTTTACAGGGACCGCTTCGTGGACGGGCTTCGGTTTGGTCACGAAGCTCTTTTGAGTAAGCTCGATCTCCCAGCCGACTCTGAACTCCGGGTCCTTCCCGAGGTGCCGCCCGAGGAGGCTGTCATGCCCGAGGAGGAAGAAGAGGAGGGCGAGCAGACGCCAAACCCCGAGGCGGGTATTCAGACTGCTCCTGTTGCCGTTGCTTCAACCACGGATGGTGCCCAGATCGCTCCTTCTGCCGCTGCTTCAACCGAGGATGGTGCCCAGACCCCTCAGCCCCCCAATGCTTAGGATTTGACCTTTTCTTTTGTTTTACATTTGGCTGGACGGTTCTGAACATTTGGATTTTACCGTTCCAGGGTTTGTAAATGTTTTTTTTTTGCTGAGTAGGTACCAAACAGATAACCGAAGTTTTGTTGGATTTGAACTTGCAATCCTCTTCACTGCTTTTGAATGAATGGTTTCTTCTGTTTCAACGCCTTGTTTATTTTTGAGGTGCTCGAATGGTTTTATGCTTGTAACCGAAGGGAGCCTCATGCCCCTGCTTCTGTTGAAATGCTGTGGAGAATCAACGGATTTTAGCCGAAGTATTAACCGAGGAGGTTTTCAAAAATGTATTCCAAACCTAAGGAAGGCAGAATATAGGATTGAGTAAGTTAAAACGAAGCAAAGTAGTTAGCAATTTTTTGAATTTTGCATGCCCCTGCTTTGTTTTAGCTGACGCCGCGCCGAGGGGAGTAAAACCGAAGCAACTCATTAGGGCGCTGCTATTTAGATTAGGGCTAGGGTCTTGAAGTGGGAATGGCGTCGGCCATGGCTTCGGGACGTAGCGAATCTAAATAGTGCGTGACTTATTGGGGGTCGATGTAAGGGGCTCGGGATTAATACCGAGTGTCCTTATCGCCGATGCCCGAAAGTCTGGAACGACCGAAAAGGTCGTGGTGACTTGGTGAGGGCTCCGTCCGAGGAATATCCTGCGGAGGACAGTCCCTGAAGTCAGGATAAAACGGTTCACGCGACGGCGAACCGAGTACGAAGAGTAAGTGACAAGATTAGACTAGTGACCAACAAGAGATTCTCATTAAAAACTTTGTAGAGTCCAATCATTACAAAAGTAGTCTGGTTTCTATCAAACATTGATAAGAAATGAAAATTTCCCAAACAAATAAGTCCGGAAAGAGCGAAGCCCGGCTACCCATAAAACTTTTTCAGGTTATTGGCATTCCAGGTTTTGGCAATTGGGGAACCATCTAACTTTTCCAGCTTGTAGTTTCCCGAGCCGAGATGTTTTAGGACTCGGAAGGGTCCCTCCCAATTAGGCATTAACTTCCTCTTCTTGGACTTGTCCACCACCTTTTTCCAGACAAGATCATCCGGCTTGAATGACCGAAGGCGGACGCTTCGGTTGTAGCCCTTGGCAACCTCTTGCTGATAAGATGCTAGTTTGATCCTTGCATTCTCCCATTCCTCCTCGGCCAGATCGAGGTCTGCAGCAATGTTCTCATCGTTAACCGACTCGTCGAAATCTTCGGTACGGATCGTCGGGAGCCCGACCTGTAGGGGGATTACAGCTTCCATCCCAAATGCCAAAGAGAAGGGGGTTCGGCCGGTGGATCGTCGAGGCGTTGTACGGTAGCCCCAGAGTACCCGAGGGAGCTCTTCGGCCCATTTGCCTCGGCGTGATTTGAGCCGTCGCTTCAGTCCTGACGAGATTGCTTTGTTTGCAGCCTCTGCTTGCCCATTGCCCTGGGGGTAGTACGGAGTGGAAGTGTCCCATTTGATGCCAAATTCATCCAGGAGTGCTCGGTACTTTTGACCAGTGAACTGGCTGTCATTGTCGGTTAATATGGCGAAGGGTACACCGAAGCGAGAAATTATATTTCGCCATACGAAGCGCATGATGTCCGACTCTTCAACCGTGACCAGTGGTTCGGCCTTGACCTACTTAGAGAAATAGTCGGTGGCGGTTAAGAGGAACTTGAATCCCCCAGGAGCGACGGGGAGCTTGCCGACGATGTCCATGCCCCACTGGGAGAAGGGCCATGGGCTGGTGAGAGGGCTGAGATCCCGAGCTGGCTGATGAATAATGGGAGCAAACATTTGACACTTCTGGCAACGCTTCACAAATTCTTCAGAGTCCTTCTTCATTGTTGGCCACCAGTATCCTTGGGTAATTGCTCGGTGGGCGATGGAGCGTCCACCGGAGTGGCAACCGCTGTCACCGGCGTGTAGTTCCTCGATGATCCCAGGGACCTGGTGGGGGTGTGCAACCAATAAATAGGGGCCGGTGAACGACCATCGGTAGAGCTTTCCATTTGGATTGAGCCAGAAGAGGGCGGCCTTGTTGCGGAGTCGGTGGGCGTCCTTCTTGTCGATTGGTAGTGTGTCGTCACGTAGGTAGCCGACGATCTCATCCATCTAGCTCGGACCAAGCTCCACCTTTAATATCTCATGACTGAGTACCTCAAGCTCGAAGCTAGGTTTGTCGATGGAGCTGAAGGAGATGGAGCGGTGTCCCGAAGCGGCACAGGCCGTAGCGAGCCCGGCGAAAGCGTCGGCATGAGCGTTTTGGTCTCTCGGGATGTGCTCGACGCGAATAGCTCGGAAGCTCTTGAGGAGCCGAACAGCAGAGCTCAGGTAAGTACGCATTCGGTCGTCCCGAGCCTCGTACTCCTCGGAGAGCTGGTTGACAACCAACTGTGAATCACTGTAGAGAATAAGCTCTTCAATCCCGAGGGCTTCGGCAGTCTTGAGTCCGGAGATGAGCGCCTCGTATTCGGCCTCGTTGTTTGAGGCCGGAAAGTTGATAGAGATGGACCTTTCATGTAATACACCAGAGGGAGAGAGAAGTACGATCCCAGCCCCGGCGCCTCGGCTGTTTGAGGCGCCATCAACATACACTTTCCACACATCGCCATGGAAGAGTTTCCAGGCGGTGCTGGGATTTGCTTGGAGAGCGGCTTCGGGGCGGGGGGCTGGATTTGAAGCGAGGACGTCGGCCGGAGTGAGCTCGGCGATAAAGTCGGGGAGTGCCTGGGCTTTAAACGCCGTCCTTGGTTGAAAGTGGATCTCGTAGTTGGCAAGTTCGATGGCCCATTGAGAGATTCGGTTAGAGAGGTCGGCTTTTCGGAGGAGAGACTTGAGAGGATACTCGGTCAATACAAAAATGCGGTGGGATTGGAAGTACGGTGCAAGCTTCCGAGACGCGGAGACGAGGGCGAGAACAAGCTTTTCCTAGGGAAGATAGCGTGTCTCGGCGGGTGTCATCGTCTTGCTAGAGTAATAAATCGGCTGATGGTCGCGCCCCTCCTGTCGGACGAGGACCGAGCTTATGGCGTGCGCCGAGACGGCGAGATAAATGAACAGGTCTTCCTGGTCCTGAGGAGTGACGAGGAGAGGGGCCTTGGAGAGGTAGTCCTTCAGCTGTTGTAGAGCCTGGTCGCACTCGTCGGTCCAGTTGAAGCTGCGTCGGCTCCCCTTCAGGAGGGTAAAGAATGGTTTGCACTTGTCGGAAGATCGGCTAATAAATCTGTTGAGGGCGGCGGCCATACCGGTTAGACGCTGCACATCTCTCTTGTTGTGGGGGGCCGAGAGTTTTTCGATTGCTGTGAGCTGTGCAGGGTCGGCCTCAATACCCCGTCGGGAGACAAGATGCCCGAGGAACTTGCCGGAGCTCACACCGAAGGCACACTTCTCGGCGTTAAGGCGAAGCTTGTGCGTCTTGAGAATCTCAAATGCCTCGGCGAGGTGGGAGAGATGGTCGCCGGCCATCATGCTTTTAACCACCATATCGTCGATGTAGGCCATCATAGTATCTCCCAGCAGATGCTCGAACATCTTGGTTATCATCCTTTGGAAGGTTGCTCCGGCGTTTTTGAGGCCGAAGGGCATGACGAGATAACCGAAGATGCCGTGGGGGGTGATGAATGCCGTGTTCTCGACGTCGCCGTCGCTCATGGCGATTTGATGGTAGCCCCGGTAGGCATCCATGAAACTAAGTCGGGCGTGGCCTGCTGTGGCATCGACGAGCTGATCTATCCGAGGGAGGGGGAAGAAGTCCTTTGGGCAGGCGTCATTGAGGTTTGAATAGTCAACACAAACTCGCCACTTCCCGTTCTTCTTTTTGACCACCACAGTGTTGGCCAACCACTTAGGGTATTGCACCTCTCGTACGGCTCCTGCGTTTAGGAGTCGGTTGACCTCGTCGATAACGGCGTCGGAATGGACTGGGGAGGATCGCCGTGCTTTCTGGATGACCGGACGCTTGGTTCGGTCGATATTGAGCTCGTGGCAAATAAATTTTGGATCGACCCCGGGCATTTCGTAGGGGGTCCAAGCAAAAACCTCAATGTTGCTCTTGAGGAAGTTCACCATGTCATTCCGTTCGGTTTCCGAGAGTGAGGAACCGACAAGGAAGAAACGGGAACCATCCTCGGTTAGAGGGATGGTGACAAGATCCTCAACTGCCTTCTCCTCGGCGGGCCTCCCGACGTCTTTGAGAACCGGAGCCTCTGGTACTTCGATGAAGTTCACCCTGGAGGTCTGTTTGCTGCTTCGAACAGCATTGACATAGCAGCGTTTGGTGGCGGTTTGGTCGCCGTACAGATCTTCCTGTCGTCCGTTGGCACCGATGAACCGGACCACCTGGTGATAAGTAGAGGCAACAGCCTTTAACTTATGGAGCCAGGTGCGGCCAACGATGGCATTATAGGGGCTTGGGACATCGACTACGATGAACTCCATATCGAGCACGACCGAGCCGGAGCGGACGGGTAGGGTGATCAAACCGACGGGCCAGACCGGAGCTCCGTTGAAACCTATGAGGGGGACCTCGGAGGGACGGAGATCGGCGTCTGAGAGCTTCAAATCTTTAAACAAGGAGTAGTACATAACCTCGGCCGAGCTCCCCTGATCCACGAGGACACGTCGGACGTTGAAGGTGCCTATGCGCAGTGTGACCACGAGGGCGTCGTTGTGCGGAAGTTGGATGCGCGCAAGGTCCTTCTCGGTGAACGTGATTGTCCACTTGGATCCGTCGTCGGTTCGAGAACGTTTGGACTCGGGACCGACGAGCATGACCTGTTTAGAAGAGGAGGCGTCGTTCAACTCGGCGCAGATTATACTGGCGGCTTCGAAATTGAGAGGGCCGTGGATAACGTTAATCGTCTGGATTTCCTCTTCGGCTCTGGATTCGGCATTCTGCGCCCGTGCTCTCGTTTTCTCATGATCGATGAAGTTGTTAGGATGGCCACCGAGGACAAGCTGCTCCAGGTAGGCCTTGAAGGGCCTGCAAGCGGTTGTAAAGTGTCCTTGTTCGTTGTGGTAGCTACATCGGACTATCGGGTTTTTGATTTTTCCGTTCTCGGTACCGAGTTTTTGGTTGGGGAAGGAGAAAAAGGGTTGGTCCTTTACTTGGTCGATAATCCTGTAGATAGGCATAGTAAAGACGGTTTTCTCGGCGCTGAAGTCTCCTTGCTTCGGTGCCTTCCTCGGGGACTGTTTGATGTTGTTGACTTGTTTCTTCGGTGTTGAAGCCGAGGCGGGAGCCGGAGCGGACACCGGAGTAAACGGTGCCTTGGAGCTCGTTGACTTCCCCATGCCCCTCTCTGCTTTGGTTTCGATAAGCTGGCACCAACCTTCAATTCGAGTCATGAGATCCTTCATGGAATTTGGCTTGTGCCGAGCGAGATCGTCGTAAACTTGCTCGTCCTGGGAGGTTAGGCCGAGCTTGAAGCCGCGGGCGGAGATGACACCGTCGCACATCCTTCGATTTCGTTGAACAATTCCCAGTAGCGACCGGCATATTGGCGGAGCGTTTCGTCGGTTCGTTTGCGTAAGGCGAGAAGGGAGTCGATCTCCTTTTCATGCTTGTTGCTCGTGACAAACCGAGCCATAAAAGCGTCACAGAGGGAATCGAAAGAAGAGATCGATCTGGCAGGAAGTTGGTTGAACCAAGTCAAGCCCAGGTTGCCGAGGCTGGTGGGGAAGACCTTACAGAGGAAGGCGTCGTCCGAAGGCTCGTTGCGAAGGAAAAGAGACATGACCAGCTTGTACTGAACCAGATGAGTGTATGCCTCGGTTTTGCCGTCATACTTTGCAAATTTGGGTTGGGTGAAGCCCTTCGGGGGGGTGATCGAGTCGATCTCCCTAACGAAAGGGGAGGTCGTGAGTCTCTCGAGACGGGCGTCCCGGTGGGGTCGGATCGAACGGTCGAGACCGTCTGGACCCCCGGTCGCGGTATGTTTCTTCGGCAGCGGTCGGTCCTGTCTTTCGTACTCCTTCCGCTTCGGTTGGGAGTTCCCTGACCGTTGAGGAGATCTCTCGTACTCTTTTCGCTTCGGTTGGGAGTTCCCTGACCGTTAAGGAGATCTCTCATACTCTTTTCGCTTCGGTTGGGAGTTCCCTGACCGTTGGGGAGATCTCTCGTAACGTTGCTTCCTGTAGCTATCTCGGGCGTAGGGCTCGAGGCGCTCAGTATTTTGGCTTCCGCCACCAAGCCTTTTGTAACCATCTTTGGGGTGGTGGATGAGTGGACTCTTTGAACGAGGGCCCTTGTGGCGCTCACGATACCCTTTTGTTTGGAATTCCAAGAGGGCGTTGTTTTCGTTGGCAAAACTTGGGGTGGTCTCCCGGCGGCGCTCCTTGGATATGATTGGGTGGGTGGAGGAGGCGGAGACGCTTCCGCCCCCAAGCCTTTCGAAGGCGGATCGCTTCCCTCGAGGACCCTTTGGATTAGGGGAGCGGGAGCGTTCCCTTCGTTCGACGTCCCTTTCGTTACGACCCTCGCCTGATGGTTCGAGGCGGTCCTTGACTGAAGGGCGGGGTCGGTGTTCGACCAGCTGTCCTCCGTCACGGCTGCGGGGAGGGCTGTGGTGGCTTCTTCTTCCGCCACGGCCTCCGGAGGAATGAGACGGGGACATTTGGAGGAGGTGTTTGATCTCCGCCAACTCGTCTCGGACGCTCCTGTCGCGCTCCACTAATGTCGTGAGGTCGTCGATCTTCCGCTCCAGATGGCGGATGTAGGATTGGAGTTCGGCCGGAGCCCCTGCCTCCTGAGTCGAAGTCCCTGCCCTGAGTCCGACAGACATGTGGGCCTTTTCAGGAGCGCCTGTTCCGCCGGGCGCCGGGGCCTCGAGGTTTCCGGGGCCGAAGGTGGTCTCGTTGCGATGTGAATCGTCGATTTCCACCATGGTTGGGTTGGAGAGCTTTGAACGGAACCTTTGTCAGGAAGAAAGTGATTGAATGAAGAACAGTTAGGTCCCCAGCAGAGTCGCCAATTGTAGGGGTTCGATTAATCGGGACCTTGACTGTGGTGTCTGGTTAGGTTCCTTCCTCCGCTGCTCCGCTCATCCGTCGCCTAACCTGCAACAAGTCACTAGGGCTTTGGTTGCCCAGTGACCCTCTGACGATCAAGTTAGATCTCAGGGAAGGTGTTTAGGTCTAGGGTTATGATAGTATTGCGTACCTCTTTCAGGTGTGTATCACTTTGTATTTATAGACCTAGGTTTGCTTGGTCTCCACGCTAGCGCGTGGTGAGTACGCTCGGGTAACCTCCTCGGGTGACGTCACACATGACGAGGGGGGCGAGGTGGTTACGGAGCATATGGGACAGATCTCAATCATTGTGCTAGCTGCATGGGGAGCATGATCCTCATAGGTCCCACTCACGGAAACCGTTATCTCCTGGAAGCCTCTGGAAACACTGGAGCATGCAGCGAACCGATGCTCCGAAGACGGTAACAACCGAAGTCCGAACACCGACCGAAGTATCTCCCGAAGAGAGCTAGTCAGAAGAACCTGGCCCGGACCCTAGCTGCTGGACATGGTTTGTACCCAGGTTACCGAGCTGATAACCGAGGGCCCTACACATGATGCCAACTTTCGTCGCAATATGCTGCATTTTTGGCCGAATAGAGTGATGCAGGAGGTTGCTGAGAACTTTGTTGTCAAGCTATCAGGTTCTTACAAACGCTGGTTGAAGAAAAACCTTTTGGAGGATAGTAGTGCAAAGAGAAGGAAGACCGAAAGATTGACATTTTGCTTATGTTTTTTTTCAAAAGATGTTTGTTTGATTCTAGCTTTCATGGATTAAGAATTGTTTAGGTTTGCTTTGTCTTTTTCCTTTGGAAATAATAAAACATTTGGTCATTTTATTTGGAGATGTTATTGCCATGATTTGATAGTGAACATGCTTTAGGATAGACCTAGAAACTTCGGAAGTGATGACGATAGCAGTGGCCGGATCTCAAACTTGGAGATTGCCTACGTATCCCATAGAGGGAATCAGGCCATAAACGTAGTTCCAACAAAGGGGATTTGTTTTGTTTTTAGTTAGGGTTCACTCGGGTATTTTCCTCTCCTTTTGTGCTCTAAATTTTGCCTACAAACCGCCCTTGCGGGTTTTCGGTCTAGCGAGCGTTTTATTTATGCCTTAGTTTTTGCCTAAGCCGCCCTTGCGGTTTTTCGACCTAGCAGGCTGCTCTAATTTTTGCTTGGATCCGCCCACCTTTGTGGTTTTCGGCCCAACGAGCATCTCTCAGGGGTAGTACTTCCTCAGTTTGTCGATATTGACTGGCGTCGTGAATTCCATTCCATCCAAGTCTGCAATGTATGCTGCTCCTCCAGAAAGTATGCGTTTGATAAGGTAGGGGCCTCCCCAGTTTGGTCTAAACTTGCCCCTTGGGTCTGAAACGTGGCGACGGATTGCCTTGAGCACCATGTCTTCTACCTTGATGTCTCTGGGTTTTACCTTTTTGTTGAATGCTCGTGCAATGCGGCGTTGATACCCTTGTACATGGTATAACGCTCTCAGCCTCCTTTCGTCTAGCAGTGCCAACTCGTCGTAGCGGTTTTGAACTCAATCTTCTTCGATCATTCCAGTCTCAGCTAGAACCCTTAACGAAGGCAATTCCAGCTCGATAGGCAAGACAGCCTCCATTCCATAAACCATAGAGTAGGGAGTAGCCCCAGATGAAGTTCTTTCAGTTGTTCGATAACCCCATAATGCCAAAGGTAGCATTTCTGGCCAGTCTGTGTAGGTGTCGGTAGTCTTCCGTAGAATCCTCTTGATATTCTTGTTTGCAGCCTCAACTGCTCCATTAGTTTGGGGTCAATAAGTAGATGACCGATGATTCTGTATTCCAAATTTGGCAAAAAGCTTCTTTGTCGCTTTTTTGAAGTGCGACCCATTGTCACATACGAACTCGTGAGGCACACCATATCGATAGATGATATTAGTGCGAATAAATTTGGCCACACGAGTGGCTTTGAGAGTAGCATAAGAAGCTGCTTCTACCCACTTGGTGAAGTAGTCGATAGCCACTAGAATGAACTGATGCTTGTATTTTCCCTTTGGATTTATACTTCCAATGACGTCTATCCCCCAGGTGGAGAATGGCCAAGGGGATGTCATGCTATACAATTCCGTAGGGGGAATACGCATGCGATCAGCGTGAGTTTGACATTTGTAGCATCGGCGGACATAGTCAGCACAGTCGGCCTCCATCGTGGTCCAGTAATATCCCTGCCTCAGGATCTTCTTTGCCATTGTTGCCCCATTCATGTGTGGCCCACAAATTCCTTCGTGTATTTCCTCCATTACCTTACGACTATCTTCCGTTGAGACGCAAAGTTGATTTGGGCCCAAGTGTGCCCTTCGATACAATGCTCCTCCACAGATTACAAATCGGGCGGCAAACTTCCGCAGAGCTGTTTTGTCTTTCGAGGTGGCCTCGGATGGGTATTCTCCTTCTTCCAAGAATTTCTTTACGTCTTCGTACCATGGCTTGCCATCGTCTTCACCTTCCTCGGTAAAGGTGCATTCGCATGCTGGTTTGACCTTTTGCTCGATCATGAGTGGCCGCATTGTGAATCCCAGGGGTATTTCGGCCATGGATGCTAATGTTGCCAGCGCATCTGCAAACCTATTGCTCACTCGGGGAGTGTGTGTGAAGATAACGGAATCGAATTGTGGAATTAGATTTTCCAGCACAGAGTGATACAGTTTCAGTGTGTCTTCCTTGACCTTCCAGTCTCCTCTTGCTTGAGATACCACAAGGTTTGAATCCCCAATGACTTCTACCCTTTTTGCCCCTAGTTCTAGGGCTGCCTCCATTCCAGCAATACAAGCCTCATATTCAGCCTGGCTGTTAGTGACTTCAAACCTCAGTTTATATGACAACGGGATATGAGAGTCGTTTGGGGAAACTAGCAATACCCCTATGCCATATCCACATTGGTTTGATGCTCCATCAAAGTAGAACTACCAGGTGTCGTCTAAGAGACATAAGATGTCCTCGTCGGGGAACATGAAGTCTTCTGCCTCGGCTTCTGTCACAGGATGATCTGCCAAGAATTCTGCCACAGCTCTTCCCTTCACTGATTTCCTTGTCATGTATTTGAGGTCAAATTCTGCTAGCAGCAATAACCATATAGCTAGCTTTCCGATAAGTGCTGGCTTTTCGAAAAGATACTTGATTGGGTCTAAACGAGAGACCAGCACCACCGGATGTGCTAACAGGTAGTGCCTCAGTTTCTTTGTGGCCCATACTAGCCCCCAACAGGTTTTCTCGAGGGGAGTGTATCTCATTTCATAGTCCATCATTTTTTTGCTGAGGTAGTATATGGCGCACTCTACTTTGGCGTCGTTTTCTTGCGCTAGCATGCATCCCATGGATGTGTCCGTTACTGAGAGATACAGAATCAATGGTTTCCCAGGAATAGGCGGTGATAGTACAGGCGGATTCTGAAGATATTCCTTGATTGCCTCAAACGCTTGCTGACAGTCTTGGCTCCACTCAAAGTCAGTACCTTTCTTTAGTAGCTTGAAAAGGGGTTCGCAGGTAGTTGTGAGCTTGGAAATGAACCTGCTGATGAATTGTACCTTCCCTAAGAAACTTCTTACCTCCTTTTCTGTCCTAGGCGGCTATATTTCCATGATAGCTTGTATCTTGGAAGGGTCTACCTCGATTCCTCTTTGAGTGATGAGAAATCCCAACATTTTTCCAGCCGTTACCCCAAAAGTGCATTTTTGAGGATTAAGACGTAGTTTGTAATTCCTAATCCTCTCAAAGAACTTTTGGAGTGCTCCATAGTGTCCTTCCCGTTCCTTTGATTTGACTATCATATCGTCGACATATACCTCAACCTCTTTGTGCATCATGTCGTGCAGTAGTGTTGTTGCCATTCTCTGGTAAGTGGCTCCAGCGTTCTTTAACCCAAACGGCATCACTCGGTAGCAGTAGGTTCCCCAAGGTGTGGTGAAGGTGGTTTTCTCTCTATCCTCAGGAGACATAAGGATTTGATTATACCCAGAAAATCCATCCATGAAGGATAGCAATGCATGGCCTGCGGTATTGTCTACTAGCTCGTCTATGTGGGGCAATGGGAAGTCATCCTTTGGACTGGCTCTGTTGAGATCTCGGAAATCTACGCAAACCCTAATTCCTCCAGTTTTCTTTGGTACGGGAACGATGTTAGCTACCCATTGTGGATATTCGGTGACTATGAGAAAACCGGCATTGATTTGTTTAGTGACTTTTTCTTTTATCTTTAAAACCCAATCAGGGCACATACGCCTCAGTTTTTGTTTAACTGGTTTTGCATCAGGATGAAGGGGAATTTTTTTTTTTTTTTTTTATAGACAGCATAATTGCCAAAACAAAATTTTTTGACTAAGGGCAAGGGAACTTCTCTCTCTAGAGAAGTTCTCCTCCACCGCCCAACCCATATCCGGCCAATCCTGGTCCGGCCAACCTATATCCGGCCACCTCTGGTCCGGCCATCTATCACTGCTTCGTTCAGGGGTTGATCCTTTCTCGATCAAACTCTTCTTCGGAGGTTTCTATACACCCAAGTTTCGGATGGGTTTCCTTCAAACCAGCACCGGAGTGCTCCCATGGCTGCCGGTGAAGGTGCTGTACCAGGTTAGAGTATCTCTGAACCAGGTATCTCGGTTTGGGTACTCTCATATTCCAAGGGACAAACCCACCGATTCACTCTTGAATCTGGACCAAAGTCCACCCCGTGGACCGATTTCAACAAGTTTCCTCTCGGAGCCACCGATTCACTCCTGAATCAGTGGACTGATTTCAACAACAGGGTCTTCTCGGAGGTTCTCTACTCACAGGTATCCCGACTGGATGCTCACTAGACCAAAGCTCAAGCCAGATCTGGTACCCACAGTCCACAGTCCGGCGGTCTCAGTCCACGCGGTGTCCACGCGGTGGACTGGTTCAACAACAGGGGCATGCGGAGGAGGTTTCGGCCCGTCCAAACCCATTCCGGTGGCCACCCCCTTTCCGGTGGGTGCCGCCGTTTCAATCCCAAGCAGCCAGCCCGGTATCCCGGCTAGACTGAAAATCATCGTATCCATTGCGCTCATCGTTATTCAATTTGCGATTTGCAATTTCTATTATTGTTATGCTGCTCTATGAGTTGCGAGGACTTCGAGGGCCTCTGATTGTACCCTATACCGACGGGTTGTGTCGGGTATTTACTGCTTTTGCCACGCCCGTGTCTACGTTCCCCGTTGTACTTTCTATTCCTTGGGATAGATTGTTCGACGGGGGCATGGACACGGGCAACCCATGTAGCCACTTGGCGCTCTTTATTATTTTCGTTTTCTTTTTGCTTTGTCTTATCTGGGGTATGCCCCTTATAGGCTGTACATTCGGTTAACCTCTTTTATTTTCAAGCTAACCGCCCTAGGGCATTACCCAAAAAGGGGAATTTTATGCTGAACAATTTCAGGGTCTATTACAGGCATGTCCCGTAAGACCAGGCAAAAATATCTTTGTATTCTTTTAGCAAAAGGATTAGTTTTTCACTTTCTTGAAGGGATAGCGTGGTACCAATTTTAACCATTTTAGGCTCGTTTTCAGAGCCTATGTTTGCTGTGATTATTTCCTCAGAAAAAGGTTTAGCGTGCCTTTCTTCTTCTCTCTCGATGAATTCTAGAATCTCCTTTGGAATTTCTTCCTCGAAATTTGGTGTGTCGGAATCCATACAATTGATTATAGGCAAAGTGAAATACTCTAAATCTTCCTTCTCATTGCTAAGATTATCAAAAGACATTTCAAAGTCAAACTCAAAGTAAATGTTATGCTTTGGTGCTTTGACCAGGTTTTCCTCACTAGACTTAGTAGTTTCAAAAGACAAAAAGCTTGACTCGAACTGAGTCGACTCAGAGTCGGAATCGGAATCGGAACTAAGACCAGAACTAGCGCTTTTCATTTTGTATTTTAGGGTATACTCCACGGTCCAGTTAGGGTAAGCCCCTTTTTTAGCATCCACAATCAATTCGAAGCAGTCTTTTTCATCACTATGGTTGATCATCAGCACCTCATTGTCACCTTGATTCACACTTTCATCATTGTCACCCTACAAGTCTTGGAGGGCCATTTGATTCGCTATTGCTGTTATCTCCTCCAATTGAGCTTCAATCTCTGCTTCGTCACTATTGTCGACTCTTCGTGTGCCAACAAATCCCCACCAATTACCAAATCTATCTATGACGGGGTGGATCACCTTTATTTCATTGTTGGTGACCTCCTCATCAAAGAGTAGGTTCAGTGATATTTCGTCTAGTGGGTCGTTGTCGACACAACTCACAAGGTCAACTTTCAAAATAGTAAGGACACTCAAAAACTGCCTGATACCACAACATTCGACAAGGAGTAAGGTAACTACCTGCTAGAATAGAAGTAATAGCAGCAATATCCCTCGGATCTTGTATGAGTCCAATTTTATGCTGACTGCTACTGTTAGCTCTTACTGAATCTTGTTGAAATCCTGCTCTCCTGCATGGATCTTGTGTGAGACCAAACTCCTGGCAATGAATGCTTAAAGGATCAAGGAGGAGCATGAAGCTGTATCCCCCTTGAACTGTGACCTGCAAATGAAATGAAATGAGTAGAAATCCAGGCTAACTAGTGTACGAAGATTAATTATGAGTGAATGTTCCACATATTAAGTAACTGAGAAGGACCCTTGTAATCTAAGGACAACAATCTGCTCCTAACTTCATTAGAGATTTTGATAGCAACCACTCCAGGAGGGCAGCTAGTGTTCTGAAACTTTCTATAATTCCTCTCAAGCCATACTTGGTACACATAGACAATAAAGACAAGCTTAGCAATTATGACTGCCAAAGATTTACCTCGTAAAGTGGACAGCTTACTTACCCACTGCTGCCAAGAGGTCAGTCCAACCATGTGAGGGGTCTTAGGGGACAGCAATCCCCTAATTTGTGTAGCGATGGGGCACTCAAAGAATAGATGATTATGTGATTCTACACCCATACACAGACTACAAATGGATGAAGATTTCATGCCAAACAGAACAAGTCTATCCTCAGTAGATAACCTATTCTGTATGGCCAACCAAGAGATCACACTACACCGCGGAATATGCCCTGAAAACCATACCACTTGTGACCAAGTGATAGCAGGAAAGTGTGATCGCAGGTGTTCCCAAAGGGAGGAAATGGTAAATTTCCCAGATGCAGTAAGAGTCCAAGTGCATTTATCCCCAATGGTATCATTGATGGGGACTAATTGTAAGTCAGATCTGACTTCATTAAGATCAGGAGCTTGGGTAATTGGGAAAGCCCATTGATTGTTCCTAATAATAGCCTTCACTGTGACATCCTTGGAAAGGCCAGAATCATATACAATTCTAGGTCCAAATCTTGGCAAAAGGGGACCAAGGGGATGCCAATTGTCAAACCACAGAGAGGTTAATTGGCCATCCCCAATGTTATACTTTATATGAGGCTGAACACATGATCTAAGTTTGAGGATTTTCCTCCAAACCCAGGATGGATCACTTGGGGTTTTGACACTCCAGAAACTCTTACCCTTAAGTAAGTACGACTTAACCCATTGGCACCACATAGATTGTTCCCCCCCCCCCCCCCCCAGACACAAGGAACCAAATATGCTTGGCAACAGCTGCTTTGTTCCAGATTTCTAAAGATTTGAAGCCCAAACCCCCTTCCTTGACAAGGGTGCAAAGGTGTTCCCATGAGACCTTTGCACCAGTCTTCTTAAGATCAGGACCAGACCAGAAGAAGGCTCTAAGAATTGATTCAATCTCCTTAATTACCTTTTTAGGGATAATGAAGAGAGGTGACCAATAGGTTTGCATTGAAAAGAGAATTGACTTTATTAATTGTATCCTTCCAGCATAAGACAAGTACCTATGGGTCCATGACTTGGTTTTAGCAACAATTCTATCAACCATGACTCTGCAATCAGAGTGCTTGAGCTTAGTGGAAAGAAGAGGCACCCCCAAATACCTTACAGGTAAAGACCCCTCTTGAAAACCCAAAATGGTTAAAATAGAGGATTTGATGGTATGGTTAACACCGGAGAAAAAAACGTTACTCTTGGTAGGACTTGGAGAGAGACCAGACATAGTCTCAAACTCGATCAAGGATTGTTTAATATGAGTGATAGAGCTTACCTCACCTTTACAAAAAATCATAAGATCATCTGCAAAGCAGAGATTGACGAGTTTGGTGGAGCCACATTTCCAATGGAATTTAAAATCAGGTAGAAGAGATTTTTCCTTAAGAATGCACGTCAATACCTCCATGACTATCACAAATAGGTAGGAGGCTTAAACCTTTCTGCCCAGGAATGTATCCTATTGCTTCACCATTGAAGCACAAGGAGTAATTGGCTATGGAGACACAAGCTTTGAGCCATTGGATCATCTTAGGATGGAAGTTCATGGATATTAGGACATCCCAGAGGAAGTCCCACCTGACATTGCCATAAGCCTTCATGATGTCCACCTTCATGGCACATCTAGGGGAAGAAGAATGTTTGTGGTAGCCCCTCATTAATTCCTGAGTTAGGAATATGTTATCCGCTATTCTCCTACCCTGAACAAAGCCAGACTGGGCAGGATCAATAAGGGATGGAAGGACAGGTTTGATTTTGTTGGCTAAGATTTTAGCAATACATTTGTAAACTACATTGCAACAAGGGGTCTGAAATCCCCCACCTTGGAAGGGTTGGGGACTTCTGGCACCAAGGCAATCATGGTAGCATTAGCCTTCTTCAAAAGTTGACCAGACCTAAAGAAAAGTTTAACAGCTGAGGTCACCTCATGGCCTATTACAGGCCAAGCTTTATGGAAGAAAGCTGCATTGTATCCATCCGGTCCAGGTGCTTTTTGAGGATTAAGAGACCAGAACGTGTCCTTAATCTCCTTATCCATCACATCAAGCACCATATCCAAACTTTGAGAATGGGAGAGTTTCTTAGTAATGAGTTGGTTCACTCTGGAGGATCCAGAATAACCACTTAGATGTTTGGTCCCTAAAAGGGTAGTGTAGTAATTTATGAAAGTGTGCTTCACCAATTCAATGTCTTGGGTAACAGATCCATCCTCCAAAACCAAACTGGAAATTCTGTTTCTATACCTTGAGTTAGTAATGGTTTTGAAGAAAAATGAAGTACATTGGTCCCCCAATTTTAACCACTGAATTCTTGACTTTTGTTTGGCAAAACTTTCTTCAGCCCTAACAAAAACAAGGTACTGCTTACACAATTCTTTTTCAATGGCCTGTTTAGAGGGATCATTAGGGTGAGAACCTAACTCTCTTTGGATGGCTTCCAAACGTTGTTTATAGGAAGCCACCCTTGATGGCAATTCACTAAACTCATTAGTATTCAAATTTTTAAGATCCGCCTGCAAGTGCTTAAGCTTCTCACAGACACAATACATAGGGTTGCCAATGATTATTTTCCTCCAGACCTTCTGGACAGTATCAAGGAACTTAGGATGTTCAGCCAAAAAATTAAAGAACCTGAAAGGTTTTTTCCTTGGAGGTGAGGCAGCCGTCAAGTACACAACAGCCGGAGAATGATCAGACACACCAGGATTGAGAAAATGAGCATTGGACCAACAAAAGTCTGTGGTCCACCTTTCATTTACTAGAACCCTATCAATCTTGGTGCTGATATGGGCATCTCCCATTTGTTTATTAGACCAAGTGTAGTGGCAACCAGAGTATCTAAGATCAACTAATTCAGTTGACTGAAGGCAGGAGTTAAACTCCTCCATCCAAGGCAGCCAAGATCTATCTCCTCCTACTTTTTCAGTGGGATTCTTGATAGTATTGAAATCCCCTAAAACCACCCAAAGGGTAACAACACTAAGCTGTTGCAAATCTGCCCACAATTGTTGCCTATCCAAGTAACTATTAGCCCCATAGATAAAGGTGATTACAAAAGAGAACTGACCATCACAGGATTGTGCTTTACAGTGAATAGCCTGACTAGATTGGTACAAAACTTGTAAATTGAACACTAAAGGGTTCCAACAAATCAAAATTCTCCCCATGGGAGAACTGGAGTGATTGCTAACAAAATTCCATCTAGGGAACATAGAATTGACAATTCTTGAGACCTTGGGTTCTTTGAGTTTATGTTCAAGAAATCCTAGTAAGGATAATTTATTATGGAAGACCCAATTTTTTGCCTCCCTCTGTTTAAGAGGATCATTAAGGCCTCTTACGTTGCAAAATCCAAAAAGTAAAGGTGAGCAATCCATCTAACAATTCTAAATAACCAAAGAGTTACAGTTCAGTTTATATGGGATTGAAAAGCAAAAGCACTGATATAACTTTCTGGACAAAAAATAGGCAATATAGAATTACTTCCCTGATTTGTTAGAACTTTTAGAAGAGTTCTTCTGCCTTCCGAACTGCCCTGCTTTGTTAGAACCCCCCAACATTAGTTTGAAGTCTGGAATGGCACTAGAGTCAGGAGGTTCTTTGTCCTTAAGTTTTGCAGCAATTTTGGCAGCTTTTTTTGCTGCTGATCTGGACACTGGAGCTGCAAGGACAGGGCCTACAGCTGCATTCTGCTCACTGAGGGAAGTTGTCACCTTGATGTTGCCATCCTCCTCTTCTAAGGTGCCATTGTGCACAATGGGGGCTGGAAGCTTCTGCTGAGATAGCAGATCTGGTTCCTTCTGAATGTTGACAGCCTCCTCAAGTTGAGGGATTGGCACTTCAATTTGGGGCAAGTTCAAAGTCTCTTGAGAGCTGCTGCTCACTATACTCTCGAGCACCTTTTCTAATTCATCTTCTGAATCGTCAATCACTACAGCAGGAGTGGTAGGTGGAGTGGTAGATGAAGTAGCACTAGGGTGTAACTGAGTAGGGTGATTCCTGTGTGTTCCATTACCCACTATGGTCCAATCTTGATTAGGCTGACTAGGTGTTGAGGTTGACTTCTTAGAGCATTGAGCAGTAGAGTGGCCAAAGACTTGACACTGCTTGCACATTGAAGGCAAGACTTGATACTCTATAGGCACCACGACTGATTCCCCCTCCACAGTAATTCTCACATCATCTGGAAGTTCAAATTCAGCACTAATCTCAATGCAAATTCTAGCACTGGTTGACTTAGTTTGGAGAAGAACTGGTTGCCTTGAGGTTTTAGCGGTGGCTTGGTCTACATGTAAGGGTTTGCCAATGGTGCTAGCCACTCTACTCAAACACTCCTGATTCCATAACTCTAGATGCAGGTTACGCAATCTAACCCATGCTGGAATATGAGAAGGGTGCTCTTTAATCGGTTTCATCATTCGATGCCAATCTTTGAGGACTAGGTATTTTTTTGAGAAAAAGTACGGATCCCCATCCAATACTTGTTGTTTAGCTTGCTCATCTCTAAATTCAAAGAGATAGCATCCTGCAACATCTGGCTTGACAGCCACAAACAACTCTTTCCATTGATACCAGGCAGTAGAGAGTACCAAAGCGTACGGCATTTTCCCATCCAGAAAATGACCAACTAAGTACTTATTCCATATACCAACGTCAGTAAGCTCAATATCAATTTCTACCTGGGCTTCTTTCCCTTTGAATAACTCAGGATGAAACTCCAGTTTCATCTCAAATGAGGGACTTTGGGATTGCAGTAGGGCTGCCCAATTTTTAGGCTTGGGTTTAGGACCATTTGGGTTCTGTCGAGGATGAGTATATGCAATTTGATTGGGCCCATTTTTGGAAGACCAAGGCTGTCTAGGTTTAGTATCTTCTTCGGGGTATCCCATATTGGGATCCCCTTCCAAGTACGAGATGCCTCTGGCATTGACTAGAGTTTTGGGATTAGGGTTTGAAAGTACCTCCTGTTGTTGTTGCTGTATATGAACCCGGTGTGCACATACTTCTGCCTCCAGTTGAATCCCCAACCCAGTTGAAGAGGAGGCTCGATTGACCTCAGCCGTGCAGTTCGATCTTGGATTTCCCAGTTCAATAGGGATGGAGTTGTCAGAGTTGTCCGATTGGTTTGATTGTAGGTGGGTGAATCGAAGGTCCCTCACACCCCCGTGTACCTCTTGTAGTTGGACTTGATGTGCTCTCTCTCTCTTCCGCTTCAAGTCTCAGGCTTTCTTCGAAGAGTACCTGTTGGAGTTTCCGAGATGGGCTCGGTTTTTTGGTTGGAGATGATGACTGGAACGTGGATCCATTCTTGTAAACACCTGAGTTGGACTAATAGAGACCTAACCTATGCTGGAAGGGTTCAGTTAATTAAGAATGTTCTCTTTTCCATTCAAACGTATTGGTCCTCCCTGTTTATCCTTCCCAAAAAGGTAATCAAGGAGGTTGAGTCAATTCTTAGGGCTTTCTTGTGGTCCGGACCTGACCTTAAAAAAACTGGGGCTAAAGTTTCGTGGGAGCATCTGTGTTCCCCTAAAGAGGAAGGGGGTCTAGGTTTCAAATCGTTGCAAGTTTGGAACAAAGCAGCTATTGCAAAACATATCTGGTTTCTCATCTCTGGGGGAGAGCAGTCCATGTGGTGTCAATGGGTCAAGTCGTACTTGTTAAAAGGTAGGAGTTTTTGGACCTTGAAAATACCTAGTGATTGTACATGGGTTTGGAGGAAACTTTTGAATCTCAGACTTTTGGTTAAACCATATGTGCTTAATATACTTGGGAATGGGAATTCCACGTACTTGTGGCATGACAACTGGCACCCCCTCGGTCCTTTAATGGATAGATTTGGTCCCCGAATTGCATATGACGCTGGTATTCCACAGGATGCATTCGTGTCTCAAATTATTAATAACTCAAATTGGGTGTTTCCCATTACTCAAACTTTTGATCTAAATGAGGTGAGAAGCAATCTACCTCCTCTTGTTCAAGCAAGGTTGAATGGGGCTGATCAAACAAGGTGGACTCTTAATTCCAATGGTCAGTTCACAGTTGCATCTCTATGGGACAAATTGAGAACCCCCTTTCCTAGGGTATTGTGGCATAGGGTAGTTTGGTTCTCGGCTCACATCCCAAAATGTAGCTTTCTCA
The DNA here is from genome assembly GCA_018127125.1 of Rhododendron griersonianum. Taxonomy (NCBI): domain Eukaryota; kingdom Viridiplantae; phylum Streptophyta; class Magnoliopsida; order Ericales; family Ericaceae; genus Rhododendron; species Rhododendron griersonianum. The sequence continues at coordinate 35,507,984 of CM030788.1, read as the reverse complement.
CATGGCTTGCCATTCAAAACAGGCTATCCACCACAGATAGACTTGTGTCATTTGGTCTTAACGTCTCCCCTCAGTGTGGTTTGTGTCAGGGGAGTGAAAGCCATGACCATCTTTTCTTTAATTGTCCATTTACCAACCAGGTGTGGAATTCCATTCAGGCTAAACTTCGAGTCTCTTGGCCTGCTAGACCTTGGGCAGACTGGGTGACCTTGTTGTCAGGTGTTAAAGGTAAATCCCTTAAAAGTGTGATCACTCGATTGGCCTTTACTGTAACTGTTTACCATATTTGGATTGAAAGGAATTTGAGGAAGTTCCAAAATCAATCCTGTTCCCGAGAGGTAGTTGTTCACAAAATTTCCATGATGGTAAGAGCTAGGATTTTATCACTTTCTAATTTGCCGCACTCTCAAGCAGATTGGATTGTACATGTGTGGAACACTGTTTAAGCTTACTCATATCAGTTACTGATTCATTACTGTATCTATTGGACCTGATTCTAATTTTTCTCCAGTGGTTCTGTGACTCATAAGGCAGGTTGAGAGGTATTGGCTGCTAGTACTTTTCAAGTGCAAGTTCCATCAGTTTGGTGGGGCTCACTGCTGGTCTACTATTATATCTTTATACAAGGTAATTATCTTAAGCTCATATTATATCTTAAGGCAGGTTGAGGGGTACTGATTTTGCCCTTGGATCTCTTGAGCGTTCCAGTATATGTAGCAGCTGTGAGAAGAGTGTTTGAGCCTCATTTTTCTTGTGAGTGGAGGTAATATTTAGTGGGAGTCTCTTTGTGAGGGAGAGTGGAGGGAGTTTGGACCCTAGAGTAGTAGTGTGAGCAGTAAAGTTCTTGGCTCTCCTTTTCTTCTGTGTCCCCAATGTTTGGGGGGCCTGTTCTACTTCTTTTGTATTAGATTGTTGTGTTGTTAGAGCACAGAGAGCACAGCCAGTTCATGGCTTCATTACCATCATAGCAGCTTGGTTCTATGTTCCCAAGTCAGAACCTAGCTGCATCTGTTTCTGCATGTTCTGTTTATGCCTGATGTTCTGTTTCTGCATGCTGCTGTGGTTTACTGCTTCCAGCAGCTGCTAGCAGCAGCTGCATCCCCGATGTTCTTGTAGCAACCATTTGATGTTTTGCAGAACACAAGCTTGTACTAGCTGTTTTGGCTTGTATTGCATTGTCCTGATTCTGCTGATATGTAATGTCCAGCTGTGTTGGAGCTGAATAGTCATTTTCTATTGGCATCTCATTTTCTGTTATGCCTAACCATCAGGGGCTGTCGATGGGATCTCCCTTCACAGAGGGGGAAGTCCTCTGTTTAGTATAGTATTTGATTGTTCTGGCACCTGATTTGGAAGCTTCAGAAGTTCAAAAGTTCAGCCTGCTCTTTGTTGTGTCCATGTTGTGTCCCCAAGTCAGAAGTTGTGTGGGGACACAACTTGCTGCTGCAGTTCTGATTTGGAAGCATTAGAAGTTTATTGGCACTTGGTTTGGAAGCTTCAGAGTTCAGAAGTTCAGAAGTTCCATCATAGCAGCCTGCTACTTATGGATGGATTTTGCTGCTGCATGTTCTGAGCCTCACTAAGCTGCTATGGCAGCTGCCTCCTCCTGTTGCATGGTGGTCTGTTTATGGCTACTATGGCTGTGTCTGCATTTTGTTTCAACTCTTTGCCTTTGATGGGAGCTTCAGAACTGCTGTCTTTGCCTGCTGTCTTTGCCTGTTGGTCTGATTGGATTGCTGCTATGGATTGCTGCTATGAAGTTCAGAAGTTCAGTGATAGCAGTTCTGTGGTAGCAGTTCTGAAGCTTGCCTTGCTGCTATGGAGCAAGTATCCCAAGCCTTGTTGATGCTCATATGAGAGTAGTGTAATGTAATGTAGCAGAACAGCAGTTCTGCATCAGTTATGCATCAGAGTAGTGTAATGTAGCCCTTTTGTAGATGGATATGTAATGTAGCAGTTCTGCATCAGTTCTCCATGTTATGTAATGTAGTGTTCTGTAGTGTAGTGTCCAAGTGTATTGTGTTGATAGCTATGGTCTGCATCTGCTTCTGCATCTGCTATGATCTGCTGTTCTGCTATGTTCAGCTAAGGTCTGCCTTGAAGATGGCCATGACTGATCCAGTTTGTCCAGCTTTATTTAGCCCTTTTGTAGATGGATAGGAAACAAATGTATTTATCCCTTTTGTTTTGTTTCCATCTAATTAGTATGTTATCAACCTCTTGTAGCCATTTGGCCTACCTTCCCATTTTTTCTTTGTATTGTTTTCCTCCTGGGGTATGCCCCTAGTAGGCTGTATATCTGGTTAGCCTTTTTTTATTTTCAAGCTGATTTACCCAAAAAAAAAAACACCTGAGTTGCTCATTTGCTGTAGATTTGTTGCAGTTCCTGAGCTAGGGCTGCCACTTTGAACCCCCGTAGGAGAAGAGGAATTAGGGTTTTCTGGTATTGATGGCCGGACCTGAGAGCTAAAGTCCGACATCAATCCTTCAAGAGAGGGACTTGTATTCTTGAAGCCAGTTGTAGGAGATGGACAAAGATGTGTGTGTGTGTAAAGGGGTTGAGAGCTTCTCTCTCTAAACCTAGAGAGAGAATGCACTCCCCCTGTCATAACCCACCACAGAACCGATTTTGAGGTAATCCTAGCTCTAATCGGAACATGTATGGACCACTACTGTTGTGGTAATCCAGATCTATTTTCCTTCTTCGTCTGCATCTTTCACCATCTGATTCAGTCCAGCAATATCAACACTCACCACCAGCCGTGGGTCTCATTCAACTTTACAGAGATGAGGTCTTGAGCCAATATCCTGATCTTCACGCCTTGCCGAGGGGTCGGATTTGGGTTCTAGAAGATTCGATCTGTTTGCAGATGAGGGCTCAACCATCACGTGTAGGTAGTAATTCCCACCAACGGTCTCACATCGGTCAGCACTCGAGATGGGTTTGATGAGGTGTTCCTATGGCCATCTCAGCCGCGCCGAAAGTTCTAGACATCGCCGCCACTGCAAGGCGTTGGGGTTACTTCCAGGCCCGACGCCCAACAGGTTGGGCTACTTCACACAACGAAACACCGGTGAATCCATTGAGCGGTCAGTCTTACTGGCCTCATCCCGCCGTTCTGTTCAGCTCTGTGGAACAAGAAGCCACTACTGTGATAGCATCATCATCTATCATCACTCGTCGGTGGTCTATCTCACCAACGAACTCACAAAGGCCAGCTTGAGGTTGGTCCAACTTACTGATCCTATGGTCATCTCAACCGCGCCAGAGGACTCACCGGATCATCCTAACTCGCCCGAGGATGGGCTATTCTATTTCAATTCAAGTTCGATTATTGTTAAAATCATGTTTTGCACTCGATTTAATTGCTGGTAATGCTTTAGCAGATCTGGTTCTTGAGTCGCCATTGCTAAACCGACTTTGTGCTCAAAATTAATCACGGGCTGGATGATCAGATGCCTCCGTTTGGGAAATGGTAGTGTATCTTGTGATTCTAAGGCTGATAGTCATAACAGGTTTTGAAAACCATGTGTTCACACTATTTTGGGATCTGATATGGTAACGAATACATCCAGTTAGTGTGGATGTTGCATCTGTTGTTAAGGAATTCGGGCCATAAAGCTATTTTGTAGGACCGAATACAGTGGGCAGCAGCAGCAGCCCCGATGGCAGGTCATCTGTTGTTAAGTGCAATGTACTGTTTTTGCACTTATATTGTTGCTGGACTTTGGGCCAGTTCACTGTTAGTTTTGCAACCCCCGATAGGCGGTCATCTGTTGGACTGAAATCGGGGGTCGGGCTCTTCGTCGAGCCCTCTATATCCCTTGAGCCTGCGCTTTTAGCTCTGAGGATTTGCGTAGTATTCTTGTGGTCGTGGCTATTATTGATTAGATTGGATTCTCCTAGTTAAGGGGCAGTCTCGCAGTAGTAGCAGCTGTGGGTGCCGATGATAAGATTATGGTTGGAGTCTGGTTGAGCAAGGTAGTTGCCGGAGCTGTCTTTGACTAGATTGGTGGATTCTCACTGATTGAAAGGGGTAGCTTCGTAGTCTGTTTCTGATTAGATTTAGTGGTTTGCACTGATCGAAAAGAGCAGCTTGGTCCACTTGTGGTTTGAGTGGCTACTTTTGGTGGTCCCTCTTCCTGTTCCGCTTATAGTCGTTAGCGAGCCTAGGGGATTTGGGCGAGGATGTAGTAGTCTGGATGGAATGGGCGTGGTGTGCAGGGTGCTTAGCAGGGTAGCCTTGTCAGATGCCAACATCTCCAGTTCGAGCCTCTCTCGGTCCGAGTCCCTCTGTAGTAGTTGACTTCTGTTGAGTGGGTATTATGCTAGCTTCGGGGTGGTGGGCTTCTAGGTTCTTGGTCTTCTTATCTCAGTCTTGGAGGAGGAGGATCTCTCCTCAGCGCCGGTTATCATGTGGTCACCGTTGACCATGACTATCTACTTTATTTACTTTATTTCCTAGCCTGGCGGGTTGTGCCAGGTACTATTTCAATTTCACATTTCACGTATTTCAGTACACATAGCATTTTGTTATGTATTTACTTTATCCTACTCTCCATGCGGGTTGTGCATGGTTTACCACACTTTTGTCATTCTTATTTGTTTTCCTTTTCTTTTCCTCCTGGGGTATGCCCCTTGTAGGCTGTACATTCGCTTAACCTTTTTTAATTTCAAGCTAAGTTACCCAAAAAAAAAACAAAAAAAAAGATGGACAAAGATCAAACGGTTTGTGGGTGGAATTGGGAGGAGAGTACCGAGCGTTCTTCTGTTGCCTACGGAGTTCATTAGAATCTAGGGCTTTGAATCTAGGGCTCACTGTTTCTCCATGTCAGATATTGCCCTAATCGCCTCACATGTCAGAGTGTGCTTTTTTACTGCTGTAACCCACTACTAGAAGTAGAAGACTTGATTGAAGAAGAAGGGCTTCGCAGGGTTCCAATCTATTTTTATGACCCCTATGCACCTACCGACGACTATTGGCCGATAGACGAGGTCAATAACCTCAAAACTGAAGAGGCAAAGGAAGAAGAGTCTGTCAACAACGACCCACTAGACGAAATATCACTGAACCTACTCTTTGATGAGGAGGTCACCAACAATGAAATAAAGGTGATCCACCCCGTCATAGATAGATTTGGTAATTGGTGGGGCTTTGTTGGCACACGAAGAGTCGACAATAGTGACGAAGCAGAGACTGAAGCTCAATTGGAGGAGATAACAGCAATAGCGAATCAAATGGCCCTCCAATACTTTTTTTTTTTTTTTTTGGATAAATCAGCTTGAAATTGAAAAGAGATTAAACGAATATACAGCCTACAAGGGGCATACCCCAGGAGGAAAAGAAAAGAAAACAAAAAAGAGAAAGAAAAAATTGCAATTGCCAAGTGGCTACATGGGCTAGAAGATACACGCTGTTTTCAATCCATCTAGAAGAGAGAGGGAAAACAACGCCAAGGAGATACCACCAAAATCATAACAGACTGTAGGTAGGAATACAGCTCTGCAAAACTTACACTAAACATCACACCAATTACAAGACACCAATTACAAATTCCTGAAAGTAACCAAATATTTGTACATGAGATGGATTGAACTTGGAAACTTCTGTAATTCTGAAATTCTGAACCTTCTGAACTTGTGAGCTTCTGGACAGGACTGGACTGCTGAGCTTCAGATGAGTGATATGGTTAAGCTGAGCTTCATATGAGTCATTTGGACTGGACTGCAGAATCTTGGTTAAGCTGATCAAGACCAGCAACTGTACCTGGACAGCACAAACTGGACACAATCTGCACCTAACTTCTGCATCACACCTGACAGTGCAGACCAATATGGAAATGCAGATCCAATCTGCACCTAACTTCTGTGTCTGACTTCTCAAGTCAGCCCTTGCAAGCACACTAAAGTAGCTCTCACACTAAAGTAGCTCTTGAAGAACTGCTAACTCTCACAAAGCACAAAGCAGTTCAAAACAGGTCAAAGCATATCTTAGCAGAACATACACTGCTAGCTCTTACACTCAAAAGCAGAGGACGTCCCCCTCTGCAAAGGGAGATCCCAATGACAACCCCTATTGGTTAGGTGAAAATAAAAGACAGCTCCTTACATAAGCAAATACGAAAAGCAGCTATACATCAGAACAGAACAGCAGCTATACATACAGAACAGCAGCTATAAGAACTGATTCATACATAACCGTACAGCAGTTGCCATGAACTGTTCTACAAAACTGTACAGAACACAAAAAACACAGAACAGGATTCAAGCTGCATACTAGAACAATTTACAAATAGAATTAGAACCAGGTTTCATGCCTTAGTAGATCAGTTCCCAGGGTGACAGTGATGAAAGTGCGAATCAAGGTGACAATGAGGTGCTGATGATCAACCTTAATGATGAAAAAGACTGCTCCGAATTGATTGTGGATGCTGAAAAAGGGGCTTACCCTAACTGGACCGTGGAGTATACCCTAAAATACAAAATGAAAAGCGCTAGTTCTGGTCTTAGTTCCGATTCCGATTCCGACTCTGAGTCGACTCAGTCCGAGTCAAGCTTTTCGTCTTTTGAAACTACTAAGTCTAGTGAGGAAAACCTGGTCAAAGCACCAAAGCATAACATTTACTTTGAGTTTGACTCTGAAAAGTCTTTTGATAATCTTAGCTATGAGAAGGAAGATTTAGAGTATTTCACTTTACCCCAACCTTCCTTGAGAGAGGAGGTAATATTTAGTGGGGGAGTCTTGTGAGGTTCAGAGGAGGGAGTAAGTGACCCTCAGCTTTGAGTTTGTGTGAGAGTGGGTGGTGTAAGGTTTCAAACAGTGCACAACCTTGTGAGATGAGTGCTAGTGCCCCTTCCTTTCTTTGGGAGAGGAGGGACTGCCTATGATCTGTTTTCTGCTATGTGCAGATCAACATATAACAAGTGTATGCTGTTCATGATCAAGTTTCACCCTGACCAAGAGGGCAAGGGAACTTCTCTCTCTAGAGAAGTTCTCCTCCACCGCCCCAACCCATATCCGGCCAGTCCTGGTCCGGCCAAACTCACTGTTTCTGAAACTAAACCCACTGTTTTCGGTACTGCTATAGGGGTTCTCCAAGTTGGGTTCAACTATTTCTAGCAGCATCATCCACCATCACTCGAAATCAAAGAAGCCGATGGGTCTACCATCGAAATCAAAAGGCCAGCTCTTGAGGTGGGTTTGACTGGCCGATCCTATGGCCATCTCAGCTGCGCCGGAGGTCCTAGCCCCGGCTGTTTCATCTGCGGTTTCCTGCAACGCGATGGGGCAAGCTAGAGTGGAGATCTCAGATTCAAACCCCTGCCAGAAGTGGGTTCTCAATCGGTCTCAGTACAGGGGTCTCGTGTTCAACAGAGGCTCGCCGGTCTCAGTAGCCGGCGGTGGATCAATCGTTTCAACCGAGGCTCGGAGGACGTCCTGTGGGCCTAATGAATCCTGTGGGCCTCACATCTAATGAAGTGCGGTGGTCCTGATCTCCGGCGTCCGGCGTCTAGAGGTTGGGTCTGACTGGGTTTCAATTCCATTAAGCTGCTGGTTCCGGCCATGGTTATACTCGGGCCAGCCCATCAGTGGAAGTTCACAACTATCCCAACCGTGGAACACCTACATGGCTGCCGGATAAATATCCAGGTAGCCAGAATTTTTCAGATCCAGAAGAGTGGGACTTCGCCGGATTATAGCAGATCATCAAGCTGCCGATGGGTCAAGCTACCGGAGACATCAAGCTGCTGGTGGCTCTTGCTGCCGGCAAAGGGTTCGTGCCGGTCGGAGGAACATGTAGCAGCGGCAAGCCGTCGGTCCTCCTAATGGCAGGTGCTGTTCTGTTCATATGTTGGGGCTGACCAGTCACTTGTCCATTCGACAGGTATCATTCCTTAGATTGTAGTTCAATATTGAGAACCTCGATGGGCAGTCATTTGTTGGACTGAGATCGGGTTAGCTTCTGGAATTTATTCATTAATCCTAGTTCTAGTTGGATTACCCGGTGTGTTGCCGGTTTTGAGTAATTGCAGTAGATTGGTTTTGTCTAAAATGACTGTGGTACGCGCTGGTGGTAGAAGAGTATGCACAGGTTGTTTCTGCCCAATTGGTTCGGGCTAGTACTGTTGGGTTGCCCAATTTCGGGGCTATGGCTGTAGCATCTATGCTGGGTCTGATTACAATCCAAGCTTCCTTGCTCCTCTGGGCCGTTTGTCATAGCGTAGTTTGACTGTGACTGTGATAGTTCTTATTAGATTGGTGGTAATGCACTGGTTGAATAGAATGGTTATGGTTCTTTCTGCAGTTTTGTGTGCCTCTTTTGTGATGCCAGATGATTCGGTGGTAATGCTCTGTTAATGGCGGATTTTTCGAGGCCCTTGTACTGTCCCGCTTTTAGGTTAGAGTGAGCCTTGTGTACTAGGTTGAGAGAGTTTTAGACCGGATGGAAGGGGCATGGTGTACAAGGTACTTGGGGAGGTAGCCTTGTCGGATGTCGCATCTCCGGTTCGAGCCTCTTCTCGGAGCCCGGTCCTCTGCAATATCTGTTCCTTAGAAGTGGGTGCTATGCTTGTTAATTCTGTGCTAGGTTGGAGTATTGGAATCTTGGTCTGTTTAATCCTTCTCTGGAGACTAGTGGCTTTGGGTTTTGGATGAGGGCGGGTTGTTTTGGGCGATCTTTGGACTTTGGATGAGAGTGTTTTAGATTGGACGGAATGGGCGTGGTGTGCAGGGTTGGGCCCTCTGTCGGATGCCGTCATCTCCGGTTCGAGCCTCTTGGTGCCTAGTTCCTCTGTTGTTGCTGTTCAACCCCCCGATGCCGAGGTGCTTTGTAGCTGCTATTTTTTCAGTAAAGGTTATCATTTGGTCATTTCCGATCGTGACTTTTATTTTATTTCCTAGCTTGGCGGGTTTTGTCAAGCAATAGTTCGCTTTCATGTTATTTATACTCGTATCACTACATATCATACCCCGTTGTACTATCTTTCCGCTTAGATAGATAGTGCAACCGGGGTATGATCTCAACACATGGCAATTCTATTATCTTATTTACTTTACCACACTCTCCATGCGGGTTGTGCATGGGTTATCGCACTTTTTTCAATCTTGTTTTTTCCTTTTCTTTTCCTCCTGGGGTATGCCCCTTGTAGGCTGTACATTCGGTTAACCTTTTTTAATTTCAAGCTAATTTACCCACAAAAAAAAAAAAAGTTTCAAACTTTCAGTTTAGTGGCTATTATTACCCTTGGCTGCTGTTCTATTGGTTTCATTTTAGTTCAGTTATAGTCATCATAATGTGCTGCTGTTATTGTTCTGCATTATACCATTTTGCTGATCAGCATTTGAGTGCTGCTGAACTGTTTTGTGGCCTTCTGTTGTGATGACTGTTGCTGAACTGATGACTGTGCTCTGTCTGATAGTCCATTTACCATTATACCATTTTGATACAGCATTATACCATTTTGATAGTCCATTTACTGATGACTTCCTGATGAGTCCCTACTTAAATTCAAGTCAAGTTCTGAAGCTGTTGTCCAGTTCTGAAGCTGCTGCAGCTGCTGCTTTAGGAGCAGGTCCTGTTTTCATATGGTGCCAATCTGTGGTAGCTTTACTTAGATTATGCCTAACCATCGGGGGCTGTCAATGGGATCTCCCTTCACAGAGGGGGACGTCCTCTGTATAGTATAGTTTTGTATATGTACTACTTAGTGACTGTGTTTGTCTAAGCTGTATTATACCTCATCCAAGCTGCATCAGTTCTGAATTGCTGTTGCTGCTGTGACTGTTATGATTCGGAAGTTGACTGTTGTTGTTGACTGCTGTATATCCTCATTTCTGATGGTCAGCTGCTAGCAACTCATGGTGGCAGCTACCATTAATGCTCCGTAGCTTCATTTCTGATAGTCAGCTGCTGATGTCCTCTGCCCAGATTATGTTGCTAGTTGCTACGCAGCCCAGCTGCTACACACCCCAGTTTTTGTTCAACCTATTCATACTGTCTTTTGTGGAGCCTTGTTCGGAAGGGGAACAATTCCTTTAGATGCACTTCTAGATGCCTTGGGCATAGTTTTTGTTGTTATCAATTGACTGTGTTTCCTTTCCCTCTTACTAGATGGATTGGAAACATAGCTTCACATCATTGCCTTGTAGCCATTTGGCGTTATCAATTTTCTTTATCTTTTTTTGTTTTCTTTTTTTTCTTTTCCTCCTGGGGTATGCCCCTTGTAGGGTGTATATCCGGTTACCTTTTTTTTCTATTTCATGCGATTTTACCCACACAAAAAAAAGTCTTCACTTCTTCCTCATAAACCGTTCTAGCGAACATGACATGAATGTCTTCAATGATAGTCACCACAGGCTTTGGTTGATTTACCGGAGTGATGTATTCAGAGGGGTTGAAATCTTCAACAGCAGAGTGGAGCGGGCCAGACAGCTCGGTGACAACTTGAAAGTGCAAATCATACGTGGACAGTGAAGCAGTCATTCTCCTAAAAAGATTTTTGTTTTAGTTAGATTGGTTGACCTTACTTACTGTTCATTTGACTTAGAGAGATTCCTAAGGTTTAACCTGCAAAAAAAAAAACGTTACAACATACACATATACAATGGGTGTGAGGAAGAACTTTTGCAAGCAAAATGCAAATAGGTTCCTAACCTGTAGGCTCCTGTCTTAATTTGATAAGTTCTATGGCTTTCTAATACATGCAAGGTTTTGGTATTAATCCATAATCTAAATCTGTTGTCGTTGGGAGCTTCTCTCTCTAAGCTAGAGAGAGACAGCTCCCCCCCCCCCCCCCGGCCAAAGCAGGCAGCAGCAGCCAGCCACGCCTGGCCAGCCTAGCCACGCCGGCCTTCCAATCGCAGCAGCGGCAGTCCTCGGGCAAGGGAGCCCCTCGCACGACAGGGGCTCTCCTCCACCGCCCTTCTACATCTCAGATCTGGAACCCACAGCCGGCCGTCCAGGCCCGGCCAGTCCACAGCTGGCCTTCGACGGCCTTTTCAACCCACAGCCGGCCGTCCAGGCCCTGCCACCGCCGTGGGTTCTCTCCATTCCCAGTCCCGCCGCCGTGGGTTCTTCCAGCCATGGCTTTTTGCCCCTCGTACGGAGGAGGGTTCGTCCATGGTCGGAGGTGGGTAGCCCCAACAGCCATGGCCGCCGGTCATGGTTGGTCTTCCGGCCGCCGCTGGTTTCAACAGTTCCGGCGCCTCTCTCGCCGGCCATTCAACCGGCAACCCTCGGGCCCGGCCTCCTATCAACCCCAATCGGAGCTCCACAGGTTCACTACCCTCAGCTCCCTCAGATCTATCTCGTAGCCACGGCTACCCAAAGCGGGCGGCCATTGTCCGGCGGCCAGCCACAGCTAGCTCGACAGCCGTGGGCCAGGCCATCAACTGGCCACCAGCCACCGTGGGCAGGCCACCAGGCATCAGCCGCCGTGCAGCCGTGGGCCAGTCTGGGGCCAGTAGCAAGGCAGCAGCTGGCAAGGCCAGCCCGGGCCAGCCAGCCCGCCCGATGGCAGGTTGGGCCTAAATTTCTTTCAAAAAAAAAAAGTGGCACGGATTCCAAACATAATTCCAAGTCCAATATTGGTTTATTGTCAATCTGTTGCTGGACGCACGGGCCAGTCTGATGGTGTTATTAACCCCCGATAGGCGGTCATCTGTTGGATTGAAATCGGGGGTCGGGCTTATGGTCGACCCTTTTATATCCCTAGAACCAGTTTTTTTTTTTTGGTCTAAGGTTGAGTGTAGTATTCATGTGGTCGTAGCTATTTTTGATTAGATTGAACTCCTTCCTAGTTAGGGGTAGCCTGCAGTAGCAGCAGCTGCAGGAGCCGATGATTAGATTATGGTTGGAGTTTGATTGAGCAGGGTAGTTGCAGGAGCTGTCATTGACTAGATTGGTGGATCCTCACTGATCGAAAGGGGTTGCTTTGCAGTCTGTTTCTGATTAGATTTGGTGGTTTGCACTGATCGAAAAGAGCAGCTTGGTCCACTTGAGGTTCGAGTGGCTACTTTTGGTGGCCTCTCTTTCTGTTCCACTTTGAGTCGTTAGCGAGCCTAGGGGATTTGGGCGAGGTTGTAGTAGTCAGGGTGGAATGGGTGTGGTGTGCAGGGTACTTAGCAGGGTAGCCTTGTCGGATGCCGTCATCCCCTGGTCGAGCCTCTCTCAGTCCGAGTTCCTCTGTAGTAGTTGACTTTTGTTGAGCGGATATTATACTTGCTTTGGGGTGATGGAAGCCTCGGGTCTTGGTTTTCTTAGCCCAGCCTAGGAGGAGGAGGATCTCTCCTCAGCGCTGGTTATCATGTGGTCCATGTTGACCATGACTATCTACTTCAATTACCTTATTTCCTAGCCTGGCGGGTTGTGCCAGGAATAGCTCAATTTCATTTCAGTACATTTCATGGTTCTTTTCAGATCCATTTGTATCACATATGTCACTTTATTTTACTCTCCATGCGGGTTGTGCATGGTTACCGTACTTTTATCACTCTTGTTTTTTTTTCTTTTCTTTTCCTCCTGGGGTATGCCCCTTGTAGGCTGTACATTCGATTAACCTTTTTTAATTTCAAGCTAAATTACCCAAAAAAAAAACTACTACCTGGCACAACCCGCCAGGCTAGGAAATAAAGTAAATACGGTAGATAGTCATGGTCAACGATGACCACATGTTGGTGATTCCCTTTTTGATATACCACTAGGTACGAGTGACGGTGGAGTTTGCTGGAACTCCCAACATAGCCCGTGTCATGCCGGGATATCAGGCGAACTCAACGGGTTGCTCGCTCGATGCATATGACAGATGAATTAAACAAGGCATGTATTAGTCTTATGTTGAACTTTTTGGTTATGGCTCTCGCATCCCCAGCAGAGTCGCCAAAAACTGTAGACACCTCCCAAACGGGGCATCACCATACAGCTTGATCATGTTTGTTGCTCGATTGGTTGCTTGCTTCGTAAACCAAGATCGTGGACATTCCCATGGCTAGAAACATCGCCACACGATAGCGGTTATCATCAAAACAGAGTCGCCACCCAGTTTATTAAAACTGGGAAAATAGATAGAGATTCTGGATACGGGAGCCAAAAATACAATAAGGGGAAGGTGTTAGGCACCCCTCTTTGCCCAGTCGTGAGACTGGCCCATAATCATTCAACATAAGACATGTAGATGCTTTATTTAATTCTAACACGTAATCTGTTCGTGAATAAGATTTCTCAATACTAACTAACAGCAGACTGGGAGCTTCTCTCTCTAGCCTAGAGAGAGAAAGCTCCCTCCAATCCAGCCGGCTCCTCCTCCGGCCAGTAGTAGCAGCAACATGGAGTCATCCGGGCAAGGGATCCTCTCTCCTTAGAGAGTCTCTCCTCCACCGCCCTCCACAGCCGACAGCCTCGGGTTGTCTCTCCTCCACCGCCCTTCGCCGCTCCGGCCAGATTTCTGGTCTGGTTCGGTCGACCTCACACTGGTCCAGTCGCCGTGGCTCAACAGCCGTAGGTGTGGTCTCCAACCTCAACCTCGCCGTGAACCGGTGGGCAACTTTATTGGGATCTGCACCGGGCAGATCTGAACGTACAATCGCCATTAATGGCCAATCACAGCCAGGGCGATGCAGTCGCCGTGGGACCAGCCCCGCCGCCGCCGTGGGTTCTCTCCGACGTGGGAACCCATTCCCAGCCCCACCGCCGCCGTGGGTTCTTCCCAGCCCCGCCGCCGTGGGGCTTAGCCGTGGGTCTACCAGCCATGGTTTTTGCCCCTCGAACGGAGGAGGGTTCGTCCATGGTCGGAGGTGGGTAGCCCCAACAGCCATGGCCGCCGGTCATGGTCGATCAAAGTTTTCAGATCCACAGGTCGTTGGTCGGTACAGCAGCGACCAGGCATTTTTGGGCTCAACAGCCGCCGGCTGCCGCAGGTGCAGCCACCTCCTGTACGGCTCGGGCACTGGCCCTAGTCATCGGGCCAGTCAGGGCGTCAACAACCGAGCGAGCCAGGCCGGGCAGGCCATCCGTGAGTGGCTCAGGCAAACAGCCAGCCCGGGCCATGCAGCAGGCAGTAGCAGCAGCAGGCTGCAGCCGCCCGATGGCAGGCCAGCCCGGGCAGGTAAGCCGGCTGGGTGGCCCGGGCAGTGGGGCATTTTAATATTCAGTCATGCTATGTACAGTTTTTGCATTTATCTTGTTGCTGGACTTATGGGCCAGTTTACTGTTAGTTTTGGCAACCCCCTATAGGCGGTCATCTGTTGGACTGAAATCGGGGGTCGGGCTCGTTGTCGAGCCTTTTATATCCCTAGAACCAGCGTTTTTTGCTCTGAGGTCGAGTGTAGTATTCTTGTGGTCGTGGCTATTATTGATTAAATTAGACTCTATCCTAGTTAGGGGTAGCCCGTAGTAGCAGCAGCTGTAGGAGCCGATGATTAGATTATGGATGGAGTTTGATTGAGCAAGGTAGTTGCCGGAGCAGTCATTGACTAGATTGGTGGTTCCTCACTGATCGAAAGGGGTTGCTTTGCAGTCTGTTTCTTATTAGGTTTGGTGGTTGCACTGATCGAAAAGAGCAGATTGGTCCACTTGAGGTTCGAGTGGCTACTTTTGGTGGCCTCTCTTTCTGTTCCGCTTTGAGTCGTTAGCGAGCCTAGGGGATTTGGGCGAGGATGTAGTAGTCAGGGTGGAATGGGCGTGGTGTGCAGGGTACTTAGCAGGGTAGCCTTGTCGGATGCCGTCATCCCCTGGTCGAGCCTCTCTCTGCCCGAGTTCCTCTGTAGTAGTTGACCTCTGTTGAGCGGGTATTATGCTTGCTTTGGGGTGATGGATGTCTCGGGTTTTGGTTTTCTTAGCCCAGCCTAGGAGGAGGAGGATCTCTCCTCAGCGCTAGTTTTCATGTGGTCCACGTTGACCATGACTATCTACTTCATTTACTTTATTTCCTAGCCTAGCGGGTTGTGCCAGGAATAGTTCAATTTCATATCAGTACATTTCATGGTTATGTCACTTTATTTTACTCTCCATGCGGGTTGTGCATGGTTACCGTACTTTTATCATTCTTGTTTTTTTTCCTTTCTTTTCCTCCTGGGGTATGCCCCTTGTAGGCTGTACATTCGATTAACCTTTTTTAATTTCAAGCTAAATTACCCCAAAAAAAAAACACGTAATCTGTTTTTAGCCTTTAAGCAGTTAATGGTGAGCCAAGACTGTAATTGAAACATGCATCAGAAAGCAGGAAACAAAACAAAGCTGTCCCAGGGAGATGGATCCCGCGGCCGGTGAATAGATGTCACGGCCGAGGGTTCCTCCTGGTTTTATGTACCGGCCGAGGGATCGAAGCCCCGGTCGGTGTTCTTCCTCACACCAGACAGAAACGTTAGTAAATAATCAAAATGCTAAGATTATGATTATGGACGGAAAATAAAACAAACCAGAGGCCGTTGGGCCTCACCACCTTGATCCCTCAGTTGCTTGATTGCTTCGGATTGAGTGTGATTGACTGATTTGCTCCTCAGAAAACCCTAGGGTTAGGGTTTGGAACTTCGGGGTTTGATCGTCGGATTGATGGCGGCCTTCGGGAGGTTAGGGCTTTTGAATAGTGGGTTTGAGAGAGTATTTTGACAGAGTATCGGAGCTTGGGTGAGTGATTTCACTTATGAATTTCGTGTGTTTATTTTCGGAGTCCAAAGGCCCTTTTTATAGGCAATTGGTGACTCACTCCGGCCAATCAAATGGCATGATTGCAATTACAATTGCAATGCAATTCAAACTCTTCGTCGCAATCTCTGAACGTGGCCCGAACGCATCGGGAAGGTAGTGTAGTTGGATCAAACGTCTGACAGAACGTTCCAGAGTCTGGAAAAAGGACGATCTGGCGGCCGAGTAATGGATCACACGGCCGAGGAATGGATGTTGCGGCCGAAGGATGGATCTTGCGGCCGAGTGATTGATCTCTCAGGGAGATTATGCTAGCAACAGGTTGCTCGGGTGAGGAAATGATGTTAAGGCCGTTAGATCGATGTTACGGCCGACAGATGGATTCTCCTAGGCTTCTGTATTTTCTGTCTAAAAGGCTGTATGGCTCTGATTGGGTCCTCTAAGTGGCTCAAAGTTCTTACCGAAAGTCCTAAGGTTCTCAAGAAGGCAATCAGCAATCACTGTATCCATTTCATCATCGGGATGGTCCCCAAGGTGGGACTTGAAATAATCGTTAGGCCAAATTGGGGTGTCTACACTGTTCAATATAGACCTTTTCGAAGGTGTCGAGTAAATCTTGGACTGCCTCCACGTAGGCCGCCATCTTCTCGTTCCGGGCTTCGTACTCCCCTGACAACTGATTCACCACAAGTTGTGAATCACAATATATCCTAACCCTTCTTACCTTTAGGGTCCTCGCACTCCTTAGGCCTGCTAGGAGTGCTTCATATTCGGCCACATTGTTTGATGCACTGAACCCCAATTGAACGGACAACTCCAGCATCACTCCTTCAAGAGGGAAGAGCACAACCCCAATACCTAATCTAGTATTACACGCTGAACCGTCCACGAATAATTTCCATTGCAGAGGGTCCTGTTTGGCTGGTGGTTTCTTTTCCCTAACAGGGAGTCTTTGTGCTTGTTCCTCTCTCGTAGGGGGCAGGGGAGCTACAACCGGGGAGAACTCCACAACAAAGTCGGCCAGCACCTGTCCCTTTATCGCGGTATGCGACTGGTAGTCAATATCGTATTGACTTAATTCTACTGACCACGTCGAGATTCATCCTGAGATATCTGCATTTCGTAGCAGTGACTTCAATGGAAATTCCGTATAAACCACAATCTTGTGGCTCTGGAAATAATGTGGCAACTTCTTTGCTGATGTCGTCAGGACTAGCTTTTCGAGGGGCATATATCTTGTTTCTGCGTCCAACGTCTTGCTTACGTAATAGACAGGGATTTGCTTGGGTCCCTTATTCCTTAGCAACACTACACTTACTACATGTTCAGAAACTGCTAAATACAAAATCAAAGATTCACCCGGCTCTGGAGTTGACAAAAGTGGTGCTGCTGCCAAGTACTTCTTTAGGTCTTGGAAAGCCTGCTCACATTTTGCTCCCCATTCATATCCCTCCCTCTTTTTCAACAACGGGAAAAAGGGCCTGCACTTGTCACTTGACCGAATTATAAATCTGTTCAAGGCTGCCGCCATCCCAGTCAATCTTTGAACCTCTTTCGTGGTCCTTGGGCTTTGTAGCCTCTGTAAGGCTATTATCTGATCGAGGTTCGCCTCTATCCCTCTTATGGTTACTAGGTGGCCCAAGAATTTTCTCGAACTAACTCCAAACGCGCACTTCGAGGCGTTGAGCTTTAACTTGTAGTTCCTCAGGATCTCAAACACCTCCTTCAAATCAACTATGTGGTTTCACTTCTCTTTGCTTTTGACCACCATGTCATCTATGTACACCTTCATAGTCTTGCCGAGTAACTTCTAATCGTTGCCAACCTCTGGTATGTTGCTCCGGCATTCCTCAAACCAAAGGGCATGACACTGTAGCAATATAGCCCTCTTGATGTAATAAAGGAGGTCTTTTCTTGATTGGGCCTGAACATGGCAATCTGATGATACCCCCGATATGCATCTAGGAAGCTCATCCTTCCATAGCTAGCTATCACATCATCCTTAGGAGAGGAAAACTGTCTTTGAGGCATGCCCTGTTCAGATCCGTGAAGTCTACAAAGATACGCCACTTCCCGTTCTTCTTCTTAACAACCACAGTGTTAGATAACCACTTTGGGTAGTAAACTTCTCGTATAGCCTTGGCTTCCAATAAACGGTCGACCTCCTCAATGACAGCGTCCACGTGTTGTACGACCGATCTTCTCTTTTTTTGTATTACGGGCTTATACTGAGGATCCATGTTCAAGTGGTGACAAATCACATTTGCGTCCACCTCGAGCATCTCTTCGGGAATCCAAGCAAACACTCGATGTGCTCCTTTAAGAATCCTACCAATTCTGCTTCCTCGTTTTTACCCAATGTCTCCTCAATTAGAAAGTACCTCTCTGGATCAGTCTCATTGATCTGTATTTTCTTTAGCCCTTCAACCACTTTCTCGGCGGGGTTTCCTCCGACATCCTCGATGGTCAGTTGATCCGGAATCTCCATAGCTTGGACCCATTGGGCTTTCGGGGCCTTCTTGATTATGGAAATCAAACACTGCTGCGCCACCCTTTGGTTGCCTCTGATCTTTTCAATCCCATTCGACCTTGGGAACTTAACCATCTGGTGGTAGGTTGAGGATACTGCCCTCATCTTGTGCAACCATGTTCTCCCAATAATTGCGTTATAGGAGGACGGTACATCTACTGCCAGAAAGTCGGTTTGCAACACCACCAAACTTGCCCGAACAGGCAGCGTTACCTTCCCTAACAGCCATACTGCTCCTGCGTTGAATCCGACCAAATGGGTTATTGACTGTACCAGATCCGCCTGAGTCAATCCTAACTTTCTAAACACCTCGTAGTACAGCACATTTGTGCAACTTCCTAAGTCCACCAAGATTCTTTCAATGTCATACTCATACTCCCCAATTCGTAAGGTTATGACCAAAGCATTATTGTGCGGCACCTGGACTCCTCCTAGGTCCTCATCTGTGAAAACTATGCCCTCGTCGCATACTTCGCCTTCACGTCCTCTTTTCTTTCCCAGATGCATGACATGCTGATCGTGCTAGACTTGCCTCTAGAGCAGCCTCACCTCATTTCTCGTATAAGGTGTGGCCAATCCATGAATCATATGGATTACAACCTTTGGATTTTGTTCGTAATCCAACTCCATTGCTCTCCTATTCTCTTTGGGTCCTTCCCGAATGAACTCTTTAAGGTATCCTTGAGCCACCAGATCGTCAAGGTGTCTCTTGAACATCTCACAATCCTCTGTCATGTGACCCCAATCTGTGTGGTAGTTGTAGTGCTGACTCGTAGCTCGCTTTGCATCTTTGTCTCCCTCCAATCTCGAGGGCCATTTGAAGTATGGGCGATTCTTTATTCGATAAAGATTCTATAGATTGGTTATTTGCCAACCATGGTTATTGAAAAGAAAGACTTGGGATCAAGAGCTTTGTCTCTCCTTGTACGGCTCTTTCTTTTCTTTTTTTTGGGGTAAATCAGCTTGAAATTAAAAGAGGTTAACCGAATGTACAGCCTACAAGCGGCATACCCCAGGAGGAAATAAAATAAAATAAAACAAAAAGATTGAGAAAAGTGCGATAACCATGCACAACCCGCATGGAGAGTAGGGTAATGGAAATAAAATAACAAAAGTGTCATATGTGGAGAGATCATAGCCCCGTTGTGCTATCCACTTAAGAAGAAGGATAGTACAACGGGGTATGATATGAAGTGATACAAGCAGAAATAACATGAAATGAAATGAAAGTGAACTACTACCTGGCACAACCCGCCAGGCTAGGAAATAAAGTAAATAGTCACGGCCAGAGATGACCACAAGATAACCAACACTGAGGAGAACAGCTACAGAGTAATACAGCTTCAAAGCAAGCTGAACGGCTACTACAGAGGAACAAGGCATCGAGAGGCTCGAACCAGAGATGACAGCATCCGACAAGGCTACCCTGCCAAGTACCCTGCTCACCACGCTCAATCCTTCCGGCCTAATACTCCCTCATCCAAGCCTAAGGCTCGCCAAAACCACCTGCTGTCAACCAACTACCAAAAACCCTCTCCTCCAGAGTTGGGATAAGCAAACCAAGAACCTAATACTACCAACAAACCTAGAGAGCAAGCATAATACCCACTTTAAAGAGATCAACTACTACAGAGGGACTAGGACCAAGAGAGGCTCGAACTGGAGATGTCGGCATCCGACAAGGCTACCATGCTACGTACCCTGCACACCACGCCCATTCCATCCAGACTACTACACCCTCAACCTAATCCCCTAGGCTCGCTAACGACTAAAAGCGGAACAGTAAGAGGATCCGCACGAAGCGACCACTCAAACCACAAGTGAACCAAGCTGCTCCATTTGATCAGTGCAAACCACCAATCTAATCAGTAACAGCCTGCGAAGCTACCCCTTTCAATCAGTGAACGACCACCAATCTAATCAATGACAGCTCCGGCAGCTACCTCGCTCAATCAGAATCCAACCACCAATCTAATCAGTGGCAGCTGCAGCAGCTGCTACTGCAAAGCTACCCCTTTCAATCAGCACAGACTCTAATCTAATCAACGATAGCCACGCCCACAACTATACTACGCACAACCTCCGGGGCACAGAAGCAAAGGAACTAGAGATATAACGGGGCTCAACAAAGAGCCCGAACACCCGATCTCAGTCCAACAGATGACTGCCCATCGAGGTTCTCAAATAATCGCAGGAACTGGCCCTATTGTCCAGCAACAAAATGATAGTAACTAAACAATTGCCAAGCTCATAATAAAAATTAAGTGAACGAATACTGTAATTTCCCTTTCAATCAATGCCTGCTGCTGCTATGAACCCGTGCCCGCCGGAGTATCACCTGGCCCGCAAGGCTGGCCTTCTTGGCCGTGCTGACTGCCCGTCAACAGCTTAACTGAGCTGTACCCGCAGGTAGAAAATAACAGATCCAGCGATGAATGAAAGATATGTACTGTTGTGGTGGTCCGGCGCCTGCACTGGCCGATCACACGGTCGGGAAGAAGTTCGCCGTCGCCTGGAAGATCTCGCAGTCAACTGTAACTGCCCAATCTGGATCTCTGATTTTGGACGATTACGCCCAGACCCATTCGGAGATGATGGAGGAACCGAGCTACGAATGGTGGCTTCAGCCATGTGTTGGTGATTTCTGGACAAGATCCGTCGTCCATTAGATCCGGAGAACTCCCCGAGGGAAGTCCTCCCGTCTCCGTAGCATTGATCGGCAACTGTTGTAGTGGCCGGACCAGCGATGGCCGGAAGTGGGTTGACCGGACCAGAGGAGGCCAACTGTGGCTGGCCGACGGCTGTTGAGCGGACCAGAGGCTGCCGGAAGGTGATAGATGGCCGGACCCAGGTTGTCCGTCCAGCTGAGTTACTGCTGCTGCTCCAGAGATGGAGTTGGCCGGTTGGAGGCGATGGAGGAGAGCAGTCCCTAAGGAGGGTTGATCCCTTGCCGTCCTTCTGGTTTGTCCGCCTTTCTTGCGGGCCCCTTTGACTGTTCAACTATAACTTTGTCTTCCTCCCGGAGTATGTCATCCTCCATTCTGGCATGTTGTTCGATTTGCTCCATCAATTTTGCTAGCGTACCCACTGGACTTGTTTAACAACTGGCGCAATTCTCCTCGAACAGGCAATCCAGTTTTGAACGTAGCTATTGCATTCTCCTCGCTGCAACTTTCAATCTCGTTGAAAGTTTCCCAGTACTTCTTCGCATAATCCCTAATCGGCTCCTTCTCTCCTTGCTTCATTGCGGAGAGGCTCTCAAAGGTTTTTGGTCCTCTTCTGCTCGTCAAAAACCGAGCAGTAAATTCCTTAGCTAGCTGCCTCCATCCTCGTATGGAGTGCAGACCCAGGTTATGGAACCAAGACAAAGCTACCTTCCCCAGACTCGATGGGAACATCTTGCACATAATGGCATCATCCCCGTCGTGCATGAACATAGCTTGCTGGTAGTGTTGTACGTGAGCCACAGGATCCGCACTTGTCTCGTAAAGGACGAACGTGTCGTGCTTCACCCTGCTCGGTAGCCTTGCTTCATGCAGCCTTCTTGCGAAAGGGGAGGCTGCAATGTTGCTGAGGGCCTTTCGCTCTGCTTCCCGTATAGTCATGGTCCCGTCCTCACGCCCCCTCTTTTTGTGAGCCCCAATCTTTTCCCAATCGGAGTCAGGTCTCTCATACCTGTCCCTATGGTGCTTCCTAGTCCCTCCTTCCTCAGGGGTGGGGCTCCAGCTCCTTCTTTTTCGTGAAGAAGCCCTCCGTCGCTCTGGAGTACGATTTTGACTTCTGCTCCTCCATTTTTATGGAGAAGCTCTTTTCCGCTTTGGAGTACAACTCCCACTCCTGCTGCTTTTTCTTCGTGAAGGAGCCTTCATATACTCTACCAGTGCTCGTCTGTTTTCCTTAGGATTTCTTCATGAAAGTCCGGAGTCTTCGGGATTTTCTCGGATCCACTCTATCTCTCGAATTTCGTATTCTCGTCTTTTGATCAAACGAGCAAACTCCTCGATTTTCTGTCTCTTTTTATCGAGGATATCTTCACTGTCGTGCGCACTTTTTTAGTGTGCAACAGACTCCTCTCCACAGCGAGATTTCTCCCTCCGCGTGGACCCCGTAGCCGTCCTTCCTTCTTTATTCTTAAAATTGTCGAGGACGGTCAGATGGTTCCCCTTGCTCGTCGTCCTCCTCTCGTGTCCTACTTTGTACTTTCTCTGAGCACCTAGCTGGGACAAAAACTGATGGTGCTTGTAATAGCACGCTGAACGCAACGGCCACTCGTGCCTCTTGACTAGAACCCTAGTTTATCGTCGAAACCCTAATCTGCAAAACATACAAGGGGTGAGCGCACCTTAGCCTCTCGTCGGCAAAGGCCCTCTGATGCCTAAGTTAGTATCACGTACTAGAGTAATCCTAATTATCAGTAGGAAAATATGAATGATTGCAATGTATTGCGTACCTTTTACCTCCAGGTTAACCTTGTTTATATTGGCATACGTTTGCTTGCTGCCCAAGCGTCCTTGTTGCCCTAGTTTTCCTAACTCGTCTAGGAAAATCGAGATATTCAGGATTCTTGTTCCTTTATCAGTTTATCTCCTTAGTTTTTTTGGGACTCCTTCCCATAACGGGCCAAACACCCCATTCTCATTGGGTGTCTTCCGCAGAACCTTTATTCTCGGGATCTTATCCTTATTACGGTATACAACCGTACTGGGTTTTTCTAGAAGATTCCGACCGCCTTGTCTCTTAAGGCTGTATTTTCAAGTCTCCTTCCTCTATTCGGCCTTCTCATTGCCGAACAGAGTTCTCGGACCAATGATCTTTCATATCACCAGTCCTTATCGCTGACCACCGCCTTCTTCAGCGGTGTGACCCGCCTTACTTATTCCGTGGTCCCACATACTACGTGTTTGGTTATTACTTATGCCTGTTCGGGATTACCTCCCTACACTATTCTACAGGGTAGGTGGGCACTTAATGTCCATTACGATATGATGATGTTTTGTTGTGCTTGTTGGCATGTTATCCCAAACTAACTCCTTAATTTGGTGGTTGAGTTATTGTACTCGTAGGTATTGGACCTTTGACTTACTTTTGTTTACATGGTGCACGTGTAATCGTGCACGTTTATTGGGCGTTGAATTGCTTGTGATTGTGGTGTGGTTGTTTAGTTTTATTTACATGCCAAAGTGAGTATATAGCAGCTGACTGATTAGGTGATCTATTGTGGTAGGTCCTATATTGTTGTTAGTATTATCCCCCACACTTATTGCACTTTGACTGTTAAGGGCCAAAATGGTTTTGTAGAAAGCACATCTTGAATAAGGCAATAAGGATGTTATGGATGTCATGGATCCCTTTAATTTCAATTTCATTTGTGTCAAATCTTAACTTCAGGCCCGTTAGTAAAGAACATCTGTCACTATGCCAACTCCTCATGTTAACCATTGCTTAAGAAATGTGTTATAACAAGGGGTTCAAACCCTAAATTTAATGCAAACAATGGAATAATGATTTGTACTCCCTCCGTCCTAATTTACTTATCCCAATTCTGTTCTAGCCGAATAAAGAAACTAGGTTATATCTTAAAATTGGTAATGGATTTTATATCCAATATGGATCTTGTGTGATAGATCTCGATTTCTTCTATAATACAAAGTTTTTAAAATCACATAAAATATTATAAATTACAAGATATTATCAATTGAAAAGTGTCACGAACTCCCAAAAAGGACAATTAAATTAGGACGGAGGGAGTACAAAAGGATTTATGTCCCGTATAGTTGCACTTCACCCTTGACTGACGGCCATACTCAACCTACGTACGCGCGCTCTGTCCTGTAGGATCAACAAGCTCACGGACAGGAGGGAGAAACAACGCGTTCAAATAAAATAGCTCTGTAGCATGTGGATGCCCTAAGCTACTTTTGACCACAGAGTTGGACATGGTTCATCATTAGGCACATCCACAATGCAGCGAAACAGGCCACGTGTCTCCATGAACCAAAGCCTGTAATACAGTGACTTTTATGAGATAGAGAAATGGCACCGAGAGAGAGAGAGAGTAGTATCAAAGAAAAAAATATAAACGACATTGTTATATTTTTTTACTAGATTTCATAAGAAACGAACTCATATAATTTTCTGGGAGTGGAGAGTTACACCTCACCTTCATGGTGAAGATTGAATGGAGCACCTGACATGAGAACTACGATGGTCCAACTGACCTGACATGAAAACTATGATGGTCAAACTGCAGATCACCACCCACCGAACCATATCCAAATTACTGATTATACTATATTGGTCTTCAATGAACGGAATAGGTCTTGCCGGTTTGATTTTTTGGGGAGATAGAGGTAAAGGCTATGGTGTACTAATACTAGGACTATGGTCTTTCCGTGGGTTTTCATTGATTTGCTCCTCCTCACACCAAGTATGGGTTTTGAGAGAGAGAGAGAAAGAGTGAGTGAGATAGAGAGGTGTGGCATTGTAATGTGTACAATGTGCTGAAGACTCAAGGGTATTAATAGGTAAGGTGTGCTCAGATTTTGCTCAACTATATTTGTAAATAGCATGTGACTCAATGGGGTCCACCCCACATGAACTTTGACATAATGCCTCCATGTTGATAGTAGCCCCATAGTGTACTCCTGCCCTTTATGACCGATTGGACGATCGATTGAGTTCCAACTTCAGAGATAGGAACAAAGACAGGATACGATTGGATTTTGATAGTACACATGGCATTTTGATATGTATTTACTTTATCTTACTCTCCATGCGGGTTGTGCATGGTTTACCGCACTTTTGTCATTCTTGTTTTTTTTTTCTTTTTCTTTTCCTCCTGGGGTATGCCCCTTGTAGGCTGTACATTCGCTTAACCTTTTTTAATTTCAAGCTAAATTACCCAAAAAAAAAAGACAGGATACGACAAATTTTTTGGCCCCACATTGCCAATAATGCCTCAGATTTATTTGGACCATAGTCTAGTCCTTTTGTCTAGTCCTTTCATAGCTTTCATTAGGGCTATCCAAGAAAAATCGAGAACCGTGAAATCAAAATGCAAACCGAACCGATCTGTGGCTTTTAGATTGGATCCATGGATTAATGGTCCGGACACGGATTCGAAAATTAAAAAACTGTGCGATATGGTTTGGTCCATGGATTTTCATTATGAAACCGTGGATTAACCGAATCGGACCATGAAATATTTAAAAATAATAAATAAAAATAAAATACACACACACACATATATATGTAATATTTAGCAAATTAAAAATTAACTGAATTAAACCATGGATTAACCGAACCAGACAAGGATTGTATTTTCTAAAAACCGTGACTCACAGATTAGGATTGGATTCATAGCAATCTGGTCCCCCTAGCATGTCCCGTTGGCAATGTACTGTATCCTGGGAGTGGAAGGCACTGTAGTGGTTTCAGAGCTTTAAATTTTTAGCATGCCAACTTGCCAATTCACACAGTTTCACTTTGGACATTATTATAGTAGTCGTGTAGTCATGTCATACCTTTAGTGTATTTGGAGGCCAAGTTGGCAAATGCCAATAATGGCTCTTTCACTTAAAGGTAAATATAGTGTAGTCCATTCCACCTTTCATATCTCCCCTCCTATTATTTTGCAGGTGTGGGCTACCAGCCCGAAAAATATATTTTCGTTTTGAGAAAAATGGTTTGAAGAGTCGCCACCCGGATTTATGGTTAATCACCCGAGAAACCGTTTTGTTTTGAAAATGGTTGATTTGAAATTGAAAACCAGAGATCGTTTTGAGGGTCCGGAAGCCATGTTACGAGGGGGGAAGGGTTTTACGGCACCCCCCTCGCCCGATTCGAGATCGGTCTCTACTAAACGTTTGTGGGATTTTCAAAAGGGATTTTGTTTCATTAAACCAACTAACAAGTATCCACAGTTATACCAAATAAGAAGTGCTTGCATGTGCATGTGTACAGGGAGTGACAAAATGGTGAAAGAATGCCAAAATAACATGAAATGAAGCCCTGCCCACTGACTTCACTCTCGAGCGCTCGGGAGTGGTCCCGAGTGCTTGGGAGTGTTGGTGCCCAACCTGCAAAATTTGTTAGTACAGACAAGATATAATGCAAAAACTGTGCATGCATGTGCATATGTACAGGGGAATGATGAGATGGCCATGCATGGTATACAAGACAGCAGAATATGAAACCCTGTCACTGGATTCACTCTCGAGCGCTTGGGAGTGGTCCCGAGCGCTCGGGAGTGTTGCCAACATTTCCTGCAAATTTGGTTAGACATATTCGCATGCTAATACTGCCAGAAAAGTCACAAAGAAATCAAAATACAGATGTGCTCAGCCAGAGGTTTAAACAGCTAAGAACTGGTCCTAACCATCCAAATAAGGCTTCCTTGCAACTGAAAGCAAACCTAACTGGGCTCTGGAAGGACCAGTGCACACCCAGTATCTACTAAAAACAGAAAATGAAATACATAATGAGCAAAACAAAGTTTTGGTGGCAGCAGCACTCCTGAGCGCTCAGGAATGGTCCCGAGCGCTTGGGAGTGAACACAGTGCCCAGAAAAAGTTCTGTTTTCTTTGTGTTCCTCTTGCTCTTGGTGCTAAACTAAGATCAAATGAGCTCACAACTAGTATAAGGAACTAGTATGAACCCTTGATCCCCCTCAGAAGTAGAAAAACGGTAGATTTTGGGTATAAAATGACATTTTATACCTTTGCTTGACTTGAATCCAGCTTCTTGGACTGACTTGTTTGCTTGAAAATGGATTGAAAACAGTAAGAGGAGATGAAATCTAGTATTCCATTCTTCTTAGAAATTTTCCTTGAAAATTGGTGGTTTTTCTTAGAAAATGTAGGTTGTTTTCAAAAAGAGTTTGAGAGAGAGTTTGAGAGGCTGGTTTTTGGCAGCAAAAGGGGGAGATAGGGACTGATTTTTCGTGGTCTTTTGCATGTAGAATGAAAGGGGTATTTATAGGCAAGGTGAAAATGTGTTTGAATTTTGAAAATAAAATGAAAATGAAATGGAAAATAACTTTGGGGGGAAAAATGGCATGATTAGATTCCTGCTCCATCTGAATACTCAGGAAGTGTCAGGTTGAACGTTGAACGGACTAAAAAGGGCTGAAAAAGGTCTGAAAAAGCCAAGCTCAACATGCATTGGTCAGTCAGCACTCCCAAGCGCTTGGGAGTGTCACTCCCGAGCGCTCTAGAGTGGTCCCGAGCGCTCTAGAGTGGCAGCCCAACTTCAGAAGGGCGCCATGGACACTCCCAAACTCGGTTTTGGGTGTTTTTCGAAGCGTTGGAAAGCTCGTTAAGTCCTCTTTCTAACCCAATTGGTTTCATTCAAATATATTTTATATGCTAAAATGTGTGCCAATTTAACCCTCAGGGTGTCGGAAAAAAATGATGGTTTTGGTTTGAAAAAGTCCAAGAAGCATCGTCCAAGTTTGTCCAAGACCTGTTTTGACCCTATTTCATCATCGGGGAGCCTCGAGGGCACAAATTAAGGATAATTAATAGGTCCAAATTGGGGTGTCTACAGTTGCCCCTCTTTGGATGACGCTCGGCATCATGTCTGGATACGAGTGACGTCCAAAGATTGAGACAGCCCAATTCGAGCCCTATCAAATCCTTAACTCAAAACTCAAATGCAAGTAAAGATGTACCAGCATTCGAAACATGTGGTCGTGCTCGTTCGAGCTGCCTACGTACCCTTTTCTGCAGGGATCAGACTAGCGTAGTTCTTTGGGGCAAATGCAAATGTGCAAACATGCAGATATGCAAGCAAATGATCAATGGTGTCCCTCAGGACGGTGCCAAGTCTATGGCGGGGTTGAAGGGTGTCCCTCAGGACGATGCCAAATCTATGGCGGGAGGTGGAAAGATGTCCCTTAGGACAGTGCCAAATCTATGGCGGGTTCGACAGATATCCCTTAGGACGGTGCCAAATCTATGGCGGGGTGGGAAGGTGTCCCTCAGGACGGTGCCAAATCTATGCCAGAAGATGAAAGGGTGCCAAATCTATGGCAGAAGATGAAAGGGTGCCAAATCTATGGCGGGAGATGATTGAAAGGGCGTCCCTCAGGACAATGCCAAATATATGGCAGAGGATGATTGAAGGGTGTCCCTCAGGACGATGCCAAATCTATGGCAGAGGATGATTGAAGGGTGTCCCTCAGGACGATGCCAAATTTATGGCGGCGGCGGCGGAAAAAAGGGTGGCGAAGAAGCTTGAATCTGAAAAGCTTGAATTTTTGAAAGAAGCTTGAATTTTGAAGGAAGCTTGAATCTGAAAAGCTTGAATTTCGAAAGAAGCTTGAATTTGAAAAGCTTGAATTTTGAAAGAAGCTTGAATCTGAAAAGCTTGAATTTTGAAAGAAGCTTGAATTTTGAAGGAAGCTTGAATTTGAGATTAAAGGGTGTCTCCCAGGACAGCGCCAAATCTATGGCAGGAACAGACTAAAGGGTGTCCCTTAGGACAGTGCCAAATCTATGGCAGGAACAGACTAAAGGGTGTCCCTTAGAACAGTGCCAAATCTATGGCAGGAACAGACTAAAGGGTGTCCCTTAGGACAGTGCCAAATCTATGGCAGGAATAGATGAGTAGTCATGTTGACAAATATGATAGATGAAGGTGACCATAAGAGGTCGAGACTAGAAAGTGAGACCCGCGTTTCGACATTTGACAACAACGATGATATTTTTTTTGTTTTTATTTTTTGAAAAACAAAGGACATGTCTGAGTATCCTTTCTGCTTTACTGTTTTTGGTCAGCGGGCTGGTATTTTCAGGTCTTTGGGATTTGGGATGGAGTTCGTCTTTGGATGGAAATTGGGTTTGAGCTGGAGTTGGTTTGAGGTTGGAGCTGGTTTGAGTTTGACTTTGATTAGGGCTCGAGTTTTGAGCATTCATGCCCCAGTCTTGAGGTTGGCTGTATGCTTGCTATGATTGATGGCATTGAGCTGATGTGCCCCAGTGAGTGACAGACGTTAGTTCTGATTCTTTTCCTTGATTCCACTGATAGTTTCGGCAACCAGCTTTGTCATGAGCACAAGTGCGGGTTCTTCTATGTATTGGAGTTTCTCTCACAAGTTGGGACCTCAATGACCTTGTGTGAATTTGGACAAGGCCCAGATGACTCGAAGGACAAGAAAGACCTTTTATCCGAGGACTGACTCAATGATGAACCGGACTGGACGAGGAGTTTGATTTGGCTGGACGAGTGGCTTGATTACTTGAGGATTTGATTGTTTGAAATTGTCATGATAAAATCAAGTTTTGAAGATTTTCCCATTTGGGGTTTTGAAATTGTTTTAACTCCATCAAGTGATGCTCATTCAGAATTCTCTTGTTTTGTCTGAACACGAGGATTTTTGCCGTGAACCATGCCCCAGGTTGCTGATGACAACCCATGGATTTAGAAAATGCCCCAGCTCGGATGTTACAGGATTCATGAAATGCCTTGGCGCTCCTTCTTGTTTTCTCCTATTGTCCAGGATTTTTGTTATCAAGTTGTGTTTTTCAATCTGAAAGGACTTCATTCGGGTTGTAACGTGGCCAAGGTTTGGCTTAACAAAGAAAGGATAATAGGCTCAAAATTTTCATTTTCTTGGGGTTTCGAGAGCTAGCAGCTATCTTGAATATTTTTGTGCCCTTTTTGCTTTTGATGGGCGCCTTCTTTCACTTGCTTTGCTTCGCCTTCTGTTGTGCCCGATGCATTTGGCATTTTCATTGATCTTGAGCTTTCTCCGATTTTTCTTCAATGTTTTGCATCTCAATGTGCGTATGCATTTTCACGCTTTGAATTCTGATGCGCCGATGATAACTAGGTGTTTGGCACATTTGTCCTCCTCATTTCACCCCGGTGTGGGGGATAGCTGCCTAGCTGGGTTCTTTCAAAGAAATTGATTTAGGCTCAAAGGGGGTTATCAATGGATATATATCTTCAAGCGTGTGATAAAAGAAAAGAATGCCTTTCTTCATTTTGAATTGCACAACTCGATAACTGGATCCTAGATGCAAGTTAAGAGATTTGTGTGCTCTAATCTTTTGCCTAGATCATATCCTGAGGTTTTGATCTAGCGAGCTTGTTCTCAGGCCAAGGCGTTGCTTCTTGACGGCGTTAGGGAATGGTCCCATGAAATTCTTCTTCTTGCAAGGGCAAAATACCTCGTGTCTCAATCTCTCAATTGATGGTGAAAAACGATTCCAAGTTAAGGGATCATCACAAAACGTAAGTTTATTATCACAATTTTGACTCAAGAGGTTTGACATCAAAAGACGGGACGGACCGACAAAGGATTGACTCGAAAGATTGTGACCGAATCTTGGGATCGACTCGAATGAACATGACCGGGCCTCGGGATAAGGCTGCCTACGTATCCTTCTTGCAAAGGAATCAGGTCATAACGTAGTTCAGGCCCTACGAAACTGACACTCTTTTTTTTTGGGTAAAATAGCTTGAAATAAAAAGAGGATAAGCGAATTTACAGCCTACAAGGGGCATACCCCAGGAGGAAAGAAAAGAAAGAAAATAAAAGATTAAGAAAATTGACCTAAGCCAAGTGGCTACATTGAGCATCATTTACAATTACAATGAAAAGGGATGTAAACCACATGTTTCACTACCATCTAAGAGATGGGAGAGAAACACTTGCAAAAACAACAGTTGAGCAGAGCAACAGTCTGCCCCCAATCTGTGATCTGTTGTGAAACAGCTGCATAATGGCATGAAAACAGCAGCAACACAGCAGCCACACTTGCTACAGACATGGTAGCAGGACTGAACACAAGTCACCACTAGGGACATGCCCCCCGAGGAAAGGTGAAACTAAAAGCTTAACTATTAAACCTACTCAATCTAGAATGCAAGACTGAACACAAGTCCAAAATAGCAATTACAATGTAAAGCCAATAGCTGCTGTCCATCAGAGAGCAATAGCTTGTTAGTTGCTGTCCATCAGAGAACTAATAGCTTGTTAGCTGCTAGCAGCCAAAGCAGACAGCAGCATCAAAGAGACGATCAAATGAGTTGGACACCCAGACCATAATAACAGATCAACCTCAGATCAGTTCAGTAGCAGAACCTGGTAGCAGAAATCAGTTCAGTTTTACCAATGGATGCCAATGGATGCCAATTCATTCCACAAAGATGCCAATTATCCATTAACAACGCAGGACAACTAGCAACAGCAGGACAGCTGGGTATGCAAAAGAGAAGTGCAAAGGACGTGCAGAGGACTTCCCCCTCTGCGAAGGGAGATCCCAACGACATCCCCAGTTGGTTAGGCAAAAAATAACAGCAAAAAGCACCAAAATGGTCTATCAAAATGGTCTATTTCCCTGATGAAGTAGGGACTCATCAGGGAAAAGGTCTATCAAAATGGTCTATGCACAGTCAACAGTAAACAGGGGACTAACAACAAGCTGGACACCAACACCTTCAGAACTCTCCCTCACACACCTTCAGAACTCACCCTCACCCACCAAAGTATAAGATAACTACCTATATAAGTAGGAGTAATAGCAGTGAACCCTTCTGAAACTCCCATGGGCTATGGCTGCTGAATTCTGAACCGAAAGGGAGCTCAATGTGGATACTCCTTTGAACTCCAACTTCTTTGATTGGAATGGAATCATTTAGGGTCAAGGGGTCAAAGCTGAACCCCCTTGAACCAGGACCTGGGAATCCTGCTCTCCTGCAAGTCAGTCACAGTGACTGCTGACACTCTTTTTGGTTTTTCTTTTTTTTTTTTTTTTTGACCACAAACTTGAATTTTAAGACATACCGACACGAAAGCATGAAAGACCCAAAGTACAAACTGACTCGAAATTGAAAGACAAAGACTTGACTCGAAACTTAAAAGCTTTCCAAACTCGTGAGAAATTCCATCCATGGACTGGCTGCACTGCATTCGCCATTCTTCTTCAGATCAGAGGACTGGCGCTGTGATGGTTCCGTCATCGATTAGGTCTTGGATCTTGTGACGGAGACGGAAGCAGTTATTGGTAGGATGGCCGGGCATTTGGTGGAAGGCGCAAAAGGCATTTGGGTTGTGGGAAGCGGGGAGCTTCTGAGGTAAAGGAGTTGGAAGGAGCGGCTTGATGAGACCGGTTTCGAGGAGCATCTCATAAACTGAGGACAATGATACAGGAAAGCGGGAGAAGATCCTTGGTGGGGTTTTGTGACTGGGTTGAGGGTTCATGGTGGTGCCGATTGGACCTTTGGTGAAAGCTTTGCTTGCTTCGCAACTGCATAACACTCTTTTGCTCTTGGGGTTGCTCTCATCAATGTGCACACCTTCCCTATTAGTACCAGTTTCAGACAAGGATCCAATATCCTCATTTGAGCGATTCTTGGCGTCATGGAATTCCACCAAGTCTTTGAACATATCTAAGAGCTTCACTTTTGCGTGTGGTTTGATTCCGACTGTTGGAGGGTGGTAGATTTGTGGAGTTTCCTTGATCCTGGCCTCATCAGCATTTAGTCTCAGACCTGGACTCGACATGGTGGAGGTGAAAAGGTCCATCAGCCCTTGCAATAGAGTCATCTGCTTATCCATTTTCTGGTTCATTTCCTCTATAGCCCTTTTCAGCTCAACCAGCTCTGTTTGCCCTGTCATTTTGAGGTGGTCGAAGGAGGTGGTATGGCTTTGTGTAGGATGGGTGGCCCAGTACTGACAGTAAAGCAAACGAAAACGAACTCAAGACGTGCCCCTGTTATGATTTATTAAAAAAAATGTGTACTGAATAAAAGAGTTGAAATTGACGTGTTGTCGTCGTCGACACAAGGGATCGCACTTTACGGAAAGTTCCAACAGTCACGGGTAAGTCGGTGTCAAGCAGGTTAAATTCCTCACGTTGGGAATCAGAGCCAATCTCCTTATCTAAGACCATCCGAGACAGGGCAATAAGATTGCCGGAAGATGCACTTAAGGCTAGACTGAACTAGAGGGAGCCGTTCGGGCACGGCGAACACCGGAGTTATCCCAAACTCCATGGATTTATGGTCTCCTAGACCCTGACTCAAGAAATGACATCCTATGAAGGATTGCCTTAGTCCTCAGAGATTCTTTTGAATGTGTATCCTTTGATTAGGAATGACAAGATTTGGGAGATATCAAGACAAATTAAGTCTTTAACATTTTTTAGCCGAAATTTCTGTTTTGGTTTCAAAAATCGTTTAGCGTAAATGACATGATACCGTAACCGGGGCGGCGTAAGTGGCATGGTGCCATTAGCCTAAGCAGTGTAAAGTGACTCCGCACTATAACCTGGGTGGTGTGGGTATCACGACATTGCAGCCTAATTGTTTTGTTAATTTTCATTGAATCCATGTATTGAAAACTTGTATTGAAGACTTAATGAACTTTGATATCCCCAAAACCTCGTCATTCCAAGGACTAATTAATTTCAACAACGTGCCTTTAAAAAGCACGACTCATCATCGGTCCAGGCAATCCTAAACAAGCCGCGCGAGCGAGTCTAAGAGTTCTATATGAGACACGAAAGCAAGCGTAAGATGCAAGGCGCGATGTGCAAGCGGGATAAGATCACGGTTTTTCGAAGGTTGCCTAATTCCTCAGAATTTCTTTTAGGGTGTATCCTTCGTTCAGAACGACAAATTCTAAGAGATGTCAAAATGAACTAAGTATTCAACTAGTCCTCGTTCGAAGTTTCAATTTTGAACTTGGAATAACTTAGTATAAACGACGTGATACCCCAACCATCGTGGTGTCAGTGACATGGTGCCATTAGCCAGAGTGGTGTAAGTAAAGTGGCATCACGGCGTCGTTTTCCTTGTTATTCCTTATTCTCCGTTGAAATTTTGATTAGGCATTAGTCAAGGACTTAGTATATTCTGATTTCCCAAAGTCTCCTTGTTCTAAGGACTCATGTAGTTTAGACAACGTACACCGGGGTGCACGACTCATCATCGGGCCTCGGCAACCTTCTACAGACCGTGCGAGCGAGATTAAGAGCACATGACTCGAAATTGAACAGACGGCATGACAGCATGACATGAATGAGATGCATGGTGAGATGCAGAAAGCAGTAAAATGTAGGCAGGATATAGCATATAATCCTACCCTGCGAGTCCCTGTCCTAGTTTGGAAGGATCTATGGCTTGCTAAGCATGTACAAAGGCCAGTTTTGGCTTGAAGAGTGTTCCCCGGACTAGAGTCAAAGTATACCTCCCACTATTGAGCGTACACCCAATAATGGTACAAACGGCAGGGATGACTCATCACGGTCGAGGGTTGTTGAGCATTCCGGGATTCCCCATCACCGGCAAGCCGGGTAGGATTGCCGAAACACAACAGCGAGGTTGCACAAGATATATACAAGAAATAGACAATGAAACAAAATCCCTTTGAAAATCCCACAAACGTTTTTCAAGCTTGGCTCACAAGTTTAATTGATATTCAAGAAAAGCGGGCCGTTTTATCAACAAACCAACTTTTTCTCAAGTATTAATTAAAGGTCCCCAGCAGAGTCGCCACTGTGGGCTACCAGCCCGAAAAATATATTTCCGTTTTGAGAAAAATGGTTTGAAGAGTCGCCACCCGAATTTATGGTTAATCACCCGAGAAACCGTTTTGTTTTGAAAATGGTTGATTTGAAATTGAAAACCAGAGATCGTTTTGAGGGTCCGGAAGCCATGTTACGAGGGGGGAAGGGTTTTACGGCACCCCCCTCGCCCGATTCGAGATCGGTCTCTACTAAACGTTTGTGGGATTTTCAAAAGGGATTTTGTTTCATTAAACCAACTAACAAGTATCCACAGTTATACCAAATAAGAAGTGCTTGCATGTGCATGTGTACAGGGAGTGACAAAATGGTGAAAGAATGCCAAAATAACATGAAATGAAGCCCTGCCCACTGACTTCACTCTCGAGCGCTCGGGAGTGGTCCCGAGCGCTTGGGAGTGTTGGTGCCCAACCTGCAAAATTTGTTAGTACAGATAAGATATAATGCAAAAACTGTGCATGCATGTGCATATGTACAAGGGAATGATGAGATGGCCATGCATGGTATACAAGACAGCAGAATATGAAACCCTGTCACTGGATTCACTCTCGAGCACTTGGGAGTGGTCCCGAGCGCTCGGGAGTGTTGCCAACATTTCCTGCAAATTTGGTTAGACATATTCGCATGCTAATACTGCCAGAAAAGTCACAAAGAAATCAAAATACAGATGTGCTCAGCCAGAGGTTTAAACAGCTAAGAACTGGTCCTAACCATCCAAACAAGGCTTCCTTGCAACTGAAAGCAAACCTAACTGAGCTCTGGAAGGACCAGTGCACACCCAGTATCTACTAAAAACAGAAAATGAAATACATAATGAACAAAACAAAGTTTTGGTGGCAGCAGCACTCCTGAGCGCTCAGGAATGGTCCCGAGCGCTCGGGAGTGAACACAGTGCCCAGAAAAAGTTTTGTTTTCTTTGTGTTCCTCTTGCTCTTGGTGCTAAACTAAGATCAAATGAGCTCACAACTAGTATAAGGAACTAGTATGAACCCTTGATCCCCCTCAGAAGTAGAAAAACGGTAGATTTTGGGTATAAAATGACATTTTATACCTTTGCTTGACTTGAATCCAGCTTCTTGGACTGACTTGTTTGCTTGAAAATGGATTGAAAACAGTAAGAGGAAATGAAATCTAGTATCCCATTCTTCTTAGAAATTTTCCTTGAAAATTGGTGGTTTTTCTTAGAAAATGTAGGTTGTTTTGAAAGAGTTTGAGAGAGAGTTTGAGAGGCTGGTTTTTGGTAGCAAAAGGGGGAGAGTGTAACGACCCTAATTTTGGCCCTAAATTTTTTTTTAAAATTCACAATGTTTTATTAATACTCACTAATTAAATTAGACTAATCGATTTAATTATTGTAACCAGGTATTTAATTCATATATAGTTACTTTGAATTTCCTATATAACATTTTAAATTTTAATATATGTGTGTGTATATATATAACCCCTTTCAAGATAAAAATAGGGTTATAAGAGATAAACTTCGAATTGATTTAGGATGAAAAGGATACAAAGATTAGAAACCTAAATCAACTCTTCTTATCCTTATCTAACAAAAACCAAACACAACCAATTCCCCATTTATTCGGCTGAGAGAGAGGAGAGAGGAAAACAATTAACTCTCCCACTTTTCTCCACCACTCCCTCAATATACTCCACCCCTCCTTTATATTAACTACCCATTACTTCTCTTCCCTATTTCTTATTTTTTTTGTTTCGGCAGAGAGAAGAAGAAGAGACAGATATCATTACCATCATCCTCCACTATCTTTTTCTTCCTTTCTTTTTTCTTATTTTTGCCGAGGGAGGGAGAGAGCATTAATAGATTGTTGTCCATTTTCTTTTTGTTTGTTTGTTGTTCTTCTAATTTCCGAGAGGGAGAGAAGAGTGATTGGAAAAGAAGAAAAGAGGAAGAAAAAGAACACCGCACGCACCGTTGCCGCCACCAAGCTCCACTTCCGAAAACACCATTTTTATCCACCCTAGCTAGAACTCCAAGGACCAAGGTAGATTTTTCTTTACCCCTTAACTCTAAGTATATTATGGAATTTTTATGTGTTATATTATTTGTATAGGAACCCAATCGACAAAACATATATATTTTAGGAAAAACAGTCAAAACCCATACTCGATGTCGCGGCCGCAACACATGGACCACACGGCTGCTATCTTCGATACCGCATCGGAAATGTTCGTCTTGAACAATTCTCTTTTTAAGTTCTTAAAGTTGATTAGTGATCATTCATGAAATGTGTTGTTACTAGTAAATTGTTAATTACTGATCCATAATTGTTTGGTACTAGATTAAATTAATGTATTGATAAGATGACAGGCATGTGTGTAAAAGTTGATTAGTATAATTTTGTCAGTAACAAGCCTATATATTGTCTCATGTTTCGGAACTACAAAAAAAACAAAAAAGAAGACTTAAGAGAATACTCATATTTAGAAACTGTAACTAACTCATTTATAAAGTAAATTAGTGAAACAAGGAGTCTATTAGTATGAATTAGTGAGACTAATGATAACTGGTAATATCACTCCTAAAATCATGCGCCGTATATAAAAATACAAAAGAAGTGAGGCATAGATATTATCACACACTTTAATTATAAGATATGATTTATTGATTTTGCTAAGGGAAAGCTTAGGAATAATGAATTTAGTATCAGTGTCCATGGAATTTATTTGGAAGGGAAAAGGCATACTGTAGGAAGAAAAACAAAACTTGAAAAGTTTAATACTAGGTATCTTCTCTAGAAGTCAAACTATTAAAATCTTAAATAAAAAATAAGGAAAATCTACACTTCATTAAACACAACTTCGTACATGGTCAGATTAGCAAAAGGAGTGATCATTTTGCAAAAGAAACATTACGTCCTTGTCGAACCCTAAACCTGATAGTTATTAGTAAGGTAACCCAAGGTTTACGAAATAACTGTTTAATCCTCGGATAATAGAAATTACTAAAATGAACCTATGTGCGAAATTCTAATGAAACCCAAAAGTCATAAGGACAAATCTGAATACTTTATGTAAAATATTCTTGTGTCTTTTGAATTGTCGATAATGTATTGTTTCAATGACTCTTTATGAATTGCTGTTATTATTGATCCACTTGCAAATACTTTGGTATTGAAACATATCGAAATTGCTGTGAAGTTAGTTTGAACTTAAGCTCACTGGATGTGGGTGTGCGGCGGTTCAGTTATCCTATGTCTGTAGTTATATTATGATATGTTTACTCCTTATTTGAAATGATTGCTTTGTCGATTGAGCCGAGAACGTAGAAAGGACATTATGGACATTGGATGAGTTATGGACTTGGAGAAATTACGTAGACGTTGCTACGGTTAACAGAAAAAGGAAACAGATTGAAAATTGTGGGCTTAGCAGGACCTTTGGGGTAGCCTGACAGGACCTCGTGTGATCGGGGGTAGCCTGGTAGGACCTTGAGGGCAGCCTGAAAGACCCAGTGAGCTGGGGTGGCCAAGTAGGACCTCAGGGGTAGCCTGGCAGGACCTCAGGTATTGAGGGTAGCCTAGCAGGACCTTGAGGGCAGCCTAATGGACCTAGAATTGTGAGGGTGACCAAGTAGGACCTCAGGGGTAGCCTGGCAGGACCTCAGGTGTTGGGGGTAGCCTAGCAGGACCTTGAGGGCAGCCTAATGGACCTAGAATTGTGAGGGTGACCAAGCAGGACCTCAGGTATTGAGGGCAGCCTGATGGACCTAGAATTGTGGGAGTGACCAAGCAGGACCTCAGGGGTAGCCTGGCGGGACCTCAAGTATTGAGGGTAGCCTAGCAGGACCTTGAGGGCAGCCTGATGGACCTAGAATTGTGAGAGTAGCCTACTAGGACCTCGCGTTATGGAGGGTAGCCTAGTAGGACATGCATAGTATGATTGGTGAAATTATGATTTTGGAATCTGTTGAGTACTGAGGTGTTGGAATGATTATAAAAGTTGAGATTCTGGAATTTACTTAAGTTGATGGTTATATAATGAAATAAGTTTTGTGCTATTCGATTATTACCTCCTTTTATTATAAATGTGATTGCTTGTAGAGTAAGGGTTAATGGGTAAGATTTATCTACTGAGTTTCAAAACTCATTATAGTGCCGTTGGGCTGGCGTTTCATGCCAGGTAATCAGGAGACCGAAGAACAGAATCCTCTACAAGATGGTCAGTATTAGGGTCAGGACCTCCCAACTGAGGAAAGAGAGTTTGTCGAGCCTTGGATGCCTTACCCTTAGAAGCTCTATTAATTTAAAATATTGTTATTTGAATTTCCAAAAGTGTTATCACATTTGTCAAACTCTGTTTTATTTCGTTGGGTTGTAAGACAGTTAAGTAGTTTTGAATTTGATATTTGAGATTTCCGTTGCTAAACTCTGTTTAATAAAATTTCATTTCTTAAATTAGTTTTACGGATTATTAAATCAATTAAAATGATTTAATTAACGTGTCCGAAAATCGGGGCGTTACAACATGGTATCAGAGCTTTAGGTTCAAACACTCGGCCTTGGGTAGATTGGGGTATATCACTTTCCGAGAGCGTATATCTGAGTAGCTAATCGTACCTATTATCTATGATATACTTTTAAGTCTAGTTTATGAGTACTTAATAGATGTCATTCGACTTAGAAGTGAAACCGTACCGTGAGAAAACATAGGTCTTACATGTTTGACTTGTATGTGGCACGTTACCTGCTTATGTGGCATTACTTGTATGGCTAAGTGTTGATAGGAACATAGGTGATTAACTACTTGTACTATAAATAAAAGAACCTGATTTGAAAAGTACGAATTGTAGAAACCCCCTCCTAACTTAAGAACTCGATCGTTATAGATGGTGAACACACGTAATGGAACAAACACCAACACTAACGGAAATAACAACGATGCCAACGGCCAAAATAGTGGCCAGAACAATGGACAGAACGGAGGTCCACAACCTAACGGACAGATCGGAGTGCAAGACCTGTTTCAACTTATGCAGGCCTTTATCGCCGCTGCTAACCCTCAACAACCAAGACAGCCAAACGGCGAGCAACCATCACGTGGACCTCTAGTTAGAAGTAGAGATCAACTTCTGGATGCGTTTTGCAAACATCGCCCTCCGATCTTTTATGGGGAAGCGAACCCTAGTGCTGCAGAAGCATGGATCAAACAAATCTCTAAGTACCTGGAAGTACTTAATGTGACCAATGCGGGGGATCGCATTGCCTTAGCAACATTTCAGATGCAAGGGGAAGCAGATCATTGGTGGGACATGATCAAGACCACTCACAATTTGACAACTATGACTTGGCAGATGTTCGAAAACCTTTTCCTAGAAAAATACTTCCCAGCACCTATGAAACAAGCCATGGCCCACGAATTTATGGACTTGAAGCACCGTACCTTGACAGTAACCCAGTATACTGCCCGTTTTGAAGAACTATCACGTCATGCTACTACCGTGGTACCCACTGATGTTGCAAAAGCTAGGAAGTTCGAATGGGGTCTGTCCCACGCTATTCGTACTAGTGTGGTTTCTCATGAGTACCCCACCAATGCACAGGTGGTGAGATGTGCACTCATGATGGAGCGCGAAAATTCTGATTCAAATTCAATATGGGAGACACAAAAGAAGAACGACCTCTCATTTGGAGGACCAATTCGCAACAATAATAAGGGGTTCGACACACCCAAACCCTACACTCACCCACAACAATCCAACCAACCCTGGAAGAACTCGAGTCAAGAGCAAAGCAAGAATCATGATCTGGGAGACAAATGCTACCATTGCAATGAAGAAGGCCATTTCAAGTTCGCCAGTCCTCGACTGAATGGATCTGGAAGTTTCAGAAATGAAGAACAACAGGCACTTGCAAAACCAATCAGTTTTGGAAATCAACAAGGAGAACGGAATCAGCCACAAACTGAATGGGATCAGCAGCTACAACCACCCCGCCAAAATCAAAATTTTGGAATAGGAAATGGTCTAGCAAAGCCAAATCAGTCATTTGGAGGCATGATCTTCGCACTTCAAGGAGATTATGAAGAAGATGATCCTATGGCGATCCGAGGTAATCTTATAATTGTTCAACCCGTATATTTAAGCATTATACAATTTGGAGCATCGCACGCTTTTGTATCTGCTGCACTTGGACTAGAAACGGAACCCCTAGGAACTATGAATGGAACCTCAACATTTGGGGTAGAATCTCCGTAAGTTTTATATGGCAAGTTTGCATAATAGAAGTCTCCAATCTATGTTCGACCTGTGACCGTCGAGTCAAATAAAAAAAGGGGGGGTCAACTGCAAATGTCAATTTGGGAAAGAATTGACTACCTGCTCGCACTACTGCCATAGGACACTATCGGAAGATAGTGACGGCTTACTCTTCAGACATAACGTATCCTAAATTTAAGGGGGATAGACGGACTCATCATCAACGGCGACTCGGTGTCCAACATATAACGACAAGCTGTTAGGATAGCTACAAAGTTTCTTTCCAATCAATCAGAATGCAACAGATGTCAACTACTCGCGCATAATGGAGCAAACACAATAATTTCGAGGACGAAATTGTTTTAAGGGGGATAGGTTGTAACGACCCTAATTTTGGCCCTAAATTTTTTTTTAAAATTCACAATGTTTTATTAATACTCACTAATTAAATTAGACTAATCGATTTAATTATTGTAACCAGGTATTTAATTCATATATAGTTACTTTGAATTTCCTATATAACATTTTAAATTTTAATATATGTGTGTGTATATATATAACCCCCTTCAAGATAAATAGGGTTATAAGAGATAAACTTCGAATTGATTTAGGATGAAAAGGATACAAAGATTAGAAACCTAAATCAACTCTTCTTATCCTTATCTAACAAAAACCAAACACAACCAATTCCCCATTTATTCGGCTGAGAGAGAGGAGAGAGGAAAACAATAACTCTCCCACTTTTCTCCACCCCTCCCTCAATATACTCCACCCCTCCTTTATATTAACTACCCATTACTTCTCTTCCCTATTTCTTATTTTTTTTGTTTCGGCAGAGAGAAGAAGAAGAGACAGATATCATTACCATCATCCTCCACTATCTTTTTCTTCCTTTCTTTTTTCTTATTTTTGCCGAGGAAGGGAGAGAGCATTAATAGATTGTTGTCCATTTTCTTTTTGTTTGTTTATTGTTCTTCTAATTTCCGAGAGGGAGAGAAGAGTGATTGGAAAAGAAGAAAAGAGGAAGAAAAAGAACACCGCACGCACCGTTGCCGCCACCAAGCTCCACTTCCGAAAACACCATTTTTATCCACCCTAGCTAGAACTCCAAGGACCAAGGTAGATTTTTCTTTACCCCTTAACTCTAAGTATATTATGGAATTTTTATGTGTTATATTATTTGTATAGGAACCCAATCGACAAAACATATATATTTTAGAAAAAACAGTCAAAACCCATACTCGATGTCGCGGCCGCAACACATGGACCACACGGCTGCTATCTTCGATACCGCATCGGAAATGTTCGTCTTGAACAATTCTCTTTTTAAGTTCTTAAAGTTGATTAGTGATCATTCATGAAATGTGTTGTTACTAGTAAATTGTTAATTACTGATCCATAATTGTTTGGTACTAGATTAAATTAATGTATTGATAAGATGACAGGCATGTGTGTAAAAGTTGATTAGTATAATTTTGTCAGTAACAAGCCTATATATTGTCTCATGTTTCGGAACTACAAAAAAAACAAAAAAGAAGACTTAAGAGAATACTCATATTTAGAAACTGTAACTAACTCATTTATAAAGTAAATTAGTGAAACAAGGAGTCTATTAGTATGAATTAGTGAGACTAATGATAACTGGTAATATCACTCCTAAAATCATGCGCCGTATATAAAAATACAAAAGAAGTGAGGCATAGATATTATCACACACTTTAATTATAAGATATGATTTATTGATTTTGCTAAGGGAAAGCTTAGGAATAATGAATTTAGTATCAGTGTCATGGAATTTATTTGGAAGGGAAAAGGCATACTGTAGGAAGAAAAACAAAACTTGAAAAGTTTAATACTAGGTATCTTCTCTAGAAGTCAAACTATTAAAATCTTAAATAAAAAATAAGGAAAATCTACACTTCATTAAACACAACTTCGTACATGGTCAGATTAGCAAAAGGAGTGATCATTTTGCAAAAGAAACATTACGTCCTTGTCGAACCCTAAACCTGATAGTTATTAGTAAGGTAACCCAAGGTTTACGAAATAACTGTTTAATCCTCAGATAATAGAAATTACTAAAATGAACCTATGTGCGAAATTCTAATGAAACCCAAAAGTCATAAGGACAAATCTGAATACTTTATGTGAAATATTCTTGTGTCTTTTGAATTGTCGATAATGTATTGTTTCAATGACTCTTTATGAATTGCTATTATTATTGATCCACTTGCAAATACTTTGGTATTGAAACATATCGAAATTGCTGTGAAGTTAGTTTGAACTTAAGCTCACTGGATGTGGGTGTGCGGCGGTTCAGTTATCCTATGTCTGTAGTTATATTATGATATGTTTACTCCTTATTTGAAATGATTGCTTTGTCGATTGAGCCGAGAACGTAGAAAGGACATTATGGACATTGGATGAGTTATGGACTTGGAGAAATTATGTAGACGTTGCTACGGTTAACAGAAAAAGGAAACAGATTGAAAATTGTGGGCTTAGCAGGACCTTGGGGGTAGCCTGACAGGACCTCGTGTGATCGGGGGTAGCCTGGTAGGACCTTGAGGGCAGCCTGAAAGACCCAGTGAGCTGGGGTGGCCAAGTAGGACCTCAGGGGTAGCCTGGCAGGACCTCAGGTATTGAGGGTAGCCTAGCAGGACCTTGAGGGTAGCCTAATGGACCTAGAATTGTGAGGGTGACCAAGTAGGACCTTAGGGGTAGCCTGGCAGGACCTCAGGTGTTGGGGGTAGCCTAGCAGGACCTTGAGGGCAGCCTAATGGACCTAGAATTGTGAGGGTGACCAAGCAGGACCTCAGGTATTGAGGGCAGCCTGATGGACCTAGAATTGTGGGAGTGACCAAGCAGGACCTCAGGGGTAGC
The DNA here is from genome assembly GCA_018127125.1 of Rhododendron griersonianum. Taxonomy (NCBI): domain Eukaryota; kingdom Viridiplantae; phylum Streptophyta; class Magnoliopsida; order Ericales; family Ericaceae; genus Rhododendron; species Rhododendron griersonianum. The sequence continues at coordinate 35,464,180 of CM030788.1, read as the reverse complement.
CTGGCGGGACCTCAAGTATTGAGGGTAGCCTAGCAAGACCTTGAGGGCAGCCTAATGGACCTAGAATTGTGAGAGTAGCCTACTAGGACCTCGCGTTATGGAGGGTAGCCTAATAGGACATGCATAGTATGATTGGTGAAATTATGATTTTGGAATCTGTTGAGTACTGAGGTGTTGGAATGATTATAAAAGTTGAGATTCTAGAATTTACTTAAGTTGATGGTTATATAATGAAATAAGTTTTGTGCTATTCGATTATTACCTCCTTTTATTATAAATGTGATTGCTTGTAGAGTAAGGGTTAATGGGTAAGATTTATCTACTGAGTTTCAAAACTCATTATAGTGCCGTTGGGTTGGCGTTTCATGCCAGGTAATCAGGAGACCGAAGAACAGAATCCTCTACAAGATGGTCAGTACCAGGGTCAGGACCTCCCAACTGAGGAAAGAGAGTTTGTCGAGCCTTGGATGCCTTACCCTTAGAAGCTCTATTAATTTAAAATATTGTTATTTGAATTTCCAAAAGTGTTATCACATTTGTCAAACTCTGTTTTATTTCGTTGGGTTGTAAGACAGTTAAGTAGTTTTGAATTTGATATTTGAGATTTCCGTTGCTAGACTCTGTTTAATAAAATTTTATTTCTTAAATTAGTTTTACGGATTATTAAATCAATTAAAATGATTTAATTAACGTGTCCGAAAATCGGGGCGTTGCAGAGAGAGGGACTGATTTTTCGTGGTCTTTTGCATGTAGAATGAAAGGGGTATTTATAGGCAAGGAGAAAATGTGTTTGAATTTTGAAAATAAAATGAAAATGAAATGGAAAATAACTTTGGGGGGAAAAATGGCATGATTAGATTCCTGATCCATCTGAATACTCAGGAAGGGTCAGGTTGAACGTTGAACGTACTAAAAAGGGCTGAAAAAGGTCTGAAAAAGCCAAGTTCAACATGCATTGGTCAGTCAGCACTCCCAAGCGCTTGGGAGTGTCACTCCCGAGCGCTCTAGAGTGGTCCCGAGCGCTCTAGAGTGGCAGCCCAACTTCAGAAGGGCGCCACGGACACTCCCAAACTCGGTTTTGGGTGTTTTTCGAAGCGTTGGAAAGCTCGTTAAGTCCTCTTTCTAACCCAATTGGTTTCATTCAAATATATTTTATATGCTAAAATGTGTGCCAATTTAACCCTCAGGGTGTCGAAAAAAAATGATGGTTTTGGTTTGAAAAAGTCCAAGAAGCATCGTCCAAATTTGTCCAAGGCCTGTTTTGACCCTATTTCATCATCGGGGAGCCTCGAGGGCACAAATTAAGGATAATTAATAGGTCCAAATTGGGGTGTCTACAGCAGGCCCTTCTTTTGCATGCCAACTTGACAATGATGCCTCTTTCACCCAGCTTTGGAAGCTACTCTAAGTAGTATAAGTAGGGGTAAGGGTGGTTTGTGATGAACCAACCCATACTACCATGCCCACTTCTTCTTCTCTTCAAATCTCACTTGGGAAGTTCTTTTGTTGGCTTGTGTGGGTTGTCATAATTAAATAAGGTCCTTATAATGGGAATGGGAGGTTTGGGGAAATACAACAATCGAATTTGTGGGCTAAATACACTACAACAATCGAATTTGTGGGCTTATTACTTTCCATCAGCTAGTCAAGGTAGCTGGTGGAAAGCCATCTATATTATTTCCTTGTTGCAAGGGAAGGAAGCTCACATACCCTCTCTGGACCCTGGAGTTATAGTCACATCGTGACCTGGCCTTCTCAAAGGGTCCAGCACTACCCCAACCTGCTCCTTCCTTCAGTACGCAAGTGTGGGAATAAGAGTATTATACGCAGCGTTTTGTGATCAATAAAAACATGAACAAATATTTTGGTGTAACTTTTACGTTTTCTATAAACTACAGAACTCTAGTGTGGGAAGAAAAGTATTGTAATCAATCAATGATATGATGGGAAGAAGTTGGCATTTGTTTCTCCTCCTGTGTATTTCATAGCCATTCAATTTGGCATTAACATCTCATCTTCTTGCAGCCCAAATTAGTAACATGGTACTAAGTAAATGAATAAATGAAATGAATATGCCATGCATGCAGTTCCTCTTATTTTGATACAATCCAACATCTCTAATCTTCCAACTTCTCCAAAAAAAACCTGCCCAAGTTCTCCAAATTTCGCTTACACTACTATATTTGCCAGTTCATTCCCATAGAAATAACGGGTAATCACATGATAGTATATGTCACGTCCTCGATTTTCAGCATAAATAAATTGTCATTTCGTTTAAAGATCCTCGCTTAGCAGAAATATTACCCAAAGAATTTCCAACTACTTGACTTTACAAATAAGTCCCCATATTTAAATAATTACAACCTTGGCACCACGGCCCAAATCAACTTAAATACAAATACGAACCTATTTGGAAAGTTACAAACTTTATAGTCAAAAAGAATTCAAGAACAATTAGTTACAAATCCATCTTTGTCAAAAGAAAGTCATTACAAGATATTTAAGTAACTAAAACGAGGTTAGCTCCCAAAAAGTCTTCATGTCCAAGCACATGAATGCGTGCAATCTATTATCCGGCGTTTGATCCTGAAAAGAAAGATTAGGTTGAGCTACACTAGCCCAGTAAGAAAACCTTTACCAATTCTATATGTAGATATGGTGAAATGTGCAAGGAAATGAGGACAAGAAATACAGCTCAATCAATAGATAACAATTGATTCATGAGTACACCATCGTTCAATATGATCATTCTACATCGTGCCAATATCACAATATGCTACCAAGTTCACGTGACATTGATACCCTAGCAACCTCGACTCAACTCCCTATCGCCCATCTCCAACATCGGTATTTCCACCCCTTGCGTTACCGTTTAACACCACGAGGGTTACCGTATTACCACCCTATGCGTTACGGTGTGGACCAACAACTAGGATCAACGTATTACCACCCCTTGCGTTACGAGACCCATCCAAGTCTTCGTATTACCACCCCTTGCGTTATGAGACTTCCTAAACCATCCCTCGATGCCAAACAACCATTTCCTCACTCAACATGCAAGTTAAGACCTCCTCTAAATCACATTCCTACAAGGAGCATATTAGAATAAGCCAACAATGTCACAAAAATATGCCATAAACGTCTACAAGTAATCAACCTACCACAAGATGCATTTACTAACGTTTTAAACCTTGTAGACTATTATTCATTCGTCTTTAATGAAGGACCAACAGATCAAGGACAACATCAATAAATCGTAGGAAGTCAATTGAACTTGCAAGGAATAGGTTTGGAAGTGTCCAAAAGGGTTTAGAGGCGATCGAAGGTCGAAACGATCGAGGGAACACAAAACAGAACCAAATTTGTCCAAAGAGGGGAGGGGTATCGATACCTGGCTGCTGGATTTCCAAAAAAGAAAGGGGTATCGATACCCCATGTTTGGGTATCGATACCACGCTGCTCCGAGGCGATTTTCTGCAATTTTGACAGACTTTCAAAGCACCAAAGGGGAACGATCAAAGCACGATTCTTACACCAAATCAACATATATACACATAAAAGAGGTAAAGAAGTCTCTACCTCGCAACAAAGACCGAGATTCAAGTGATTTGAACGAGCCCTAGCCTCTTTGAACTCCGAAACCTCGATTCAAGCTCGACCCAAGGATCTCCGAGCTCAAGGACGCGAATGGAAGGCCGTAAGGAGGTTGATTCTTGAAGGTTTTGTGGTATTTGAGTGAGGTTTTATGAGAGAGCAAGAGAGAGAGAGAGAGAGAGATGGATGGATGAGAGAGAGGAGAGTGTGAGAAAAATGATCTCCTACACACCTTACACCCACTATATATACTCATATATCTTTAAACTACACATTCACTCCCTCAATCTTCTATTCTTTCACCATAGTCCTCAATTCAAATAATCATCCAATAAACCACATTTTCCAAATTAGCCCTTTGATAAATATTTCAATAATTAAAGAAAATACGGGTCTCTACAGTATATTCAGGGATTTGGAAAACCCTGTGTGCCAATCACTAAAAGGACCATTCGAAACTAGTGAGAGGAAACTTTTTAGCATAAGGGATGCAGTTGTCATACAATACCAAATAAGTTTAAGCACCCATAACAAACAAGGAAATTTGTATTTCAAGCTATTTTACCAAAAAAAAAAAAAAAAACAAACAAACAAACAAACAAGGAAATTTGTTTCTTAACCAAATACTACACCTAAATACAAACAACATAGCATTAGGCATTAGGTTCCAAACATGCCCCATATATTACATATTAGATCAACGGACATACGTAACGTAACAAACATACTTCATTACCCAAAACATCCATCAATCCATCAACCGTACCAATTGTAAAGGCCCGCAAATTAGTCAATGGATCATTAAAAATATGACCACAATTGCAGCCAGTAAACACCAAACCAATCCATTAGTTATACTTTTCATGAACCGAGCGTGCTGTTCGAGCAGCCCAACCTTTGTTTGAAGAATAGCAACATGTGATCTGTCGTTCGTACTAACTTCACGGTATCCATCATCGAATCCCAGAGCATTAGTTTGCCCAGTTATGGGTAAACACCACCTAAAGATTTCACACCTTCCAACTTTTTTTGAACAGGAAAAGTACAAACTCCCTGGGTGTTTTGACTTATGCCCTGCAATCTGCAAGTTTGCCCACATCCCACAATCACAGTTTGGCATTGTTGGGTCATAAAGAGGATCCTCAGGCTTGTCCCTATCATCACCCCTGTTATTAGTGCTCCAAGAAGACATTTGGGCACTATAATTGTAACAAAAACGGAGAAAAATTTCACCAAATGAGCCATAATTTGCAAATCTGTAACTTAATGTCGAACAAGTATGTAACAACTATTGTATAATATTGAACAGAAAAGCCAACTTTTGCTAAAAACTAACGCAAAGGCATGTAACATATGTTAAATCGAATTATCAATCTTTCATAAAACATTACATCACGACAGCCATAACAGATATACTTGACATAAAAGTGGTAGTTTTGGCCAAACAAGGCAAAAGTGTTTTTTAAGGGCAAGGGAGCCCCTCTCTCAACAGGGGCTCTCCTCCACCGCCCGTACCATAACCAACCGGCTACCCATGGGTCCGGCCATCTATCACCATCCACTGTCCAGATCTGGAATCAAGGGAGCCTCGGCCCAGCAAACACCATTTCTGGCAGCAGCAGCGGCAACAGCTCCGGTGGCTGCCGCCATTAACAGCAGCAGCGGCCACAGCTCGGGCAAGGGAGCCTCTAGAGAGGCTCTCCTCCACCGCTCACCTCTCAAACCGGCCACCTCTGGCCCGGCCTCCTAAGGTCCAGTCATTCCGGCCATGGATCGACTTCCAACTCAGATCTGTGGGTCGCCGTGGTCCGGCCGCCACTGGTCTTCAACAGATCCGGCGCCTCTCTCCGCCGGCCATTCAACAACCGGCAACCCTCGGGTCCGGCCTCCTATCATCCTCCAACCGGAGCTCCATGGGTGTCACTGACCCTCGGCGCCGTTCAGATCTCGTAGCCATGGCTACCCAAAGCGGGCGGCCACTGGTCCGGCCAGCCACCACTGGACCGGCCAAACCACATCCGGGCTTCTACGGCCCGGTCTCTGCAACTCCCTCCATCTCTCTTGTCCGGCCAAGTGAATCATCAACCGTCGGGGCATCAATAGCCGAGCAAGCCAGCCTGGGCAGGCCATCCGTGAGTGGCTCGGGCGGGGAGCCAGTGATTGTTTTGCTCGGGCAGAGGCTAGGCAGCAACTTCAGCCCGGGCGATTCGAGTCAACCTACGTCCAGCCACAGGAAAGGCCATCCATGCAGCCAGCCCGGGCCAAGCAGCAGGCAACAGCAGCCGGCAGCAGCAGCAGCCCGCCCGATGGCAGGCCAGCCCGGGCAGGTAAGCCGGCTGGGTGGCTCGGGCAGTGGGGGAAGTGTCCACTTCTCTCATCGTTATGCAATGCACTTTGCAATTATCTATCTATTGTCAACTTGTTGCTGGACTTATGGGCTAGTTTACTGTTAGTCTCTACGACCCCCGATAGGCGGTCATCTGTTGGACTGAAATCGGGGGTCGGGCTCTTCGTTGAGCCTTTTATATCCCTAGAGCCTGCGCTTTTAGCTCTGAGGTTTTGTGTAGTATTCTTGTGGTCGTGACTATTGTTGATTAGATTAGATTCTGTTCTGGTTGAAAGGGGTAGTTTCGCAGTAGCAGCAGCTGTGGGTGCCACTGATTAGATTGATGGATGGAGTCTGATTGAGCAAGGCAGTTGCCGGAGCTGTCATTGGCTAGATTGGTGGATGTTCGCTGATCGAAAGGGGTAGCTTCGCAGTCTATTTCTGATTAGATTTGGTGGTTTGCACTGATCGAAAAGAGCAGCTTGGTCCACTTGAGGTTTGAGTGGCTACTTTTGGTGGTCCCTCTTTCTGTTCCGCTTATAGTCGTTAGCAAGCCTAGGGGTTTTGGGCGAGGTTGTAGTAGTCTGGATGGAATGGGCGTGGTGTGCAGGGTACTTAGCAGGGTAGCCTTGTTAGATGCCGACATCTCCAGTTCGAGCCTCTCTCAGTCCGAGTCCCTCTGTAGTAGTTGACATCTGTTGAGTGGGTATTATACTAGCTTTGGGGTGATGGAAGTCTAGGTTCTTGGTTTTCTTAGCCCAGCCTTGGAGGAGGAGGATACCAGGTAGTTGGTTTCAGGAGGCGGTTTTGGCGAGACTTAGGCTTGGATGAGAGACTATTAGGCCGGAAGGTTTGGGCGTGGTGTGCAGGGTTCTTAGCAGGGGGCCTTGTCGGATGTCGTCATCTCTGGTTCGAACCCCTTGATGCCTTGTTCCTCTGTAGTAGCCGTTCCCAGCATTGGAGGAGGAGGATCTCTCCTCAGCGCTGGTTATCATGTGGTCACCGTTGACCATGACTATCTAGTTTATTTACTTTATTTCCTAGCCTGGCGGGTTGTGCCAGGTAGTAGTTCAGTTTCACATATCTCAGTACACATGGCATTTTGTTATGTATTTACTTTATCTTACTCTCCATGCGGGTTGTGCATGGTTTACCGCACTTTTGTCTCTCTTGTTTTTTTTCCTTTTCTTTTCCTCCTGGGGTATGCCCCTTGTAGGCTGTACATTCGCTTAACCTTTTTTAATTTCAAGCTAAGTTACCCCCAAAAAAAAGAAAAGAAAGGCAAAAGTGTTTTTTTTTGTGGGTAAATCAGCTTGAAATTAAAAAAGAGGCTAACCGAATATACAGCCTACAAGGGGCATACCCCAGGAGGAAAACAAAACAAAACAAAGATTGAGAAAAAGGAGACCTAAGCCAAGTGGCTACAAGAAGGACAATACTAATGAGATGAAGACAAAACAAATAACATCCAGAGATACATTTGTTTCCTAGCCATCTACAACGAGGGAGTAGCCCAAATATTTAATTGCATCCAATGGACTAAGTACAACGAAACAACCTTGATTTGCTGCAAAGAAGCAGCCACTGAACAATGCAGAGCAGCAGCCGAATAAGAGCAGCCTAACAATGCTTCATAAACTAAACAATGCTTGCAGTAGCCATCAGATCAGCATGTACAGATCATTACAGAACAGCAGGAATAGCTTCCAACCCACAAAAAGCTTAGCAGTCCACAAAATAGCAGCAGCAGCATGTACTAACTACTAGTAGAACAGCAGCAATATGGTAAAAGGTGCAAAATAAAACAGTACAAAACAGACAGCAAAAGTTGCTCAAAAAAAAACTTAGGGACATGCCCCCTAGCAAGGCATAAACAATCCAAGGGACAACCCCCAAGGATAGGTCGATAAAAAGAGGTAGCAACTAGAAACAAACCCAATTGCTCAATCATCAAATAGCATGAACAGCTATAACAACTAGCAGCTGCACTCATCGTACGTAGCAACTAGCAGGAAACAAGACAGCAACTAGCAGCTATACCAAGACAGCAGCTAACAGCTAAACAGAACATCAGCAAGCAGCTGCGGAAGCAGGTAGCAGAATTAACCATAACAGACGGTTGTGTCGATGAAATGAAGGCTCAGAAACAGAACAGCAGTAAGAAGCAGTAACTGTAAAAAACAACATCAGAAACAACAGTAGCCCTTACGGCCGAGAGGAACCAGAACAGCAGCTGTATCAGATAAACAGAAAACAGAACAGCCGTGGGACAGAAGCAGCAGCAGTAACATGGATGCAAAAGTAGCTAAGGACAAGGTTGAATCAAATTTCTTGGTGAATATAGTACTCACACTACTACACCCTTGAAAACTCACAACTCCCACTCTCTTAAACAATGCCAAGAACATGGGATCCCTCTACACCCTCTACTAAACCTCACAAGATGCCCCCGCTAATTATTACCTCCTCTCACAAGGACGGATGGGGCTATAGCACTCAGCTCACGAGGATTGCACACAATATAGTAAGAACGCTCAATTGCTCTGGATATCCAGGATAACCAACAAGGAATAAGGTAACTACCTGGATACGTAGCAGTAATAGGAGGCCAAGAATTGCTGAGAGAGGACTGACGCCAGCCAAGTATCCCTAGCAGCAGCAACACAACAGCCAAAACAGCTTCAGAACAATTAGAAACTGTACCCTAGCAGTCCAATGATCAACTTTGAACACCGTTTGAACCACACTAGCAGTCAAGTGATCAACCTGCCCAATTGAATCATACAGCCAATCAGAAAACCTTTTAAGTTTTTCAACTTCCTAACAGATCACCCTCAATTTTTGGCAGTAGAGAGTTTGGAGGAGGGTGATTATTGGGAATCCAATGTATTGTGTCTGTGAGAAGCTCAAATTGCTGCAAGGTGAATTTAAACAAATTAATACTAGAGATTTTAGTGATGTCTCTGCTAGAGTTGTTGATTTCAGACAACAACTTGACACCTTGCAGCATGCTCTGAGTTCTCATAATCCTAATCCTTCCTTGATTAGCCAGGAAAGAGCTGTTTACAGAGAATCGGGAGTCTCAACCAGGGTTAAGAGCTTCTCTCTCTATTCTAGAGAGAGAATGCACTCCCCTGCCGGAAAATCATCCATGGGGCTGTTCTAGAGGTAATAAACTCTGATCAGGCCCAATACCAACCAATATCTACATATATTCACAATCTTCTTTGCATTTACCTACAAATTATCTTTCATCTACCCAATTTTTGGTTGAACTGGGGGTTCCTTGGTTTCCCAGAAACCAAAAAACTTCCACGGATCTTGAGTGGGTATCACCAATTAGAGTCAGCCCGTTCCGATTGACGCTCGTCGGTATGATTGAAGCTCGACGGTGTGGCTGTACAAGCTCCATTCAAATTCGGCATGTACTGACGACGGCAGTACCTCTGTACAATATCAAATTTTTGGCTGTACAAGCTCCAGTCCGCTCATCGGTTTGGCTGTACAAGATCAAGTTTTTCGATCTGCTATCAATTTCCTATGGGGTTGATGGCGTACATGGTCATGGGTTCAGAATCGCTGGTGTTCATGGGCTCAGATCTGTTAGCTCCCACAGCTGTTCAGGGTCTGTCCTTCGGTTGGGGTAAGTGTATTTGGTTGTTCTTTTATTGCTTTGCCGGTGAAAATGGAAGAGCAATCGACTGGGTGTTTCATTTAGATGATTTATCAGTCTAGTTATTTCAATTCCTTCTCAAGTTTGTGCCCTCTTGACCTGATCTATGCCGAATGGGCTGAGCTCTGATGGTCGAAAGCTAGGTGGAAGGTACTGGTACTTGGGCTGGGTTGCCGTGGTTTGGAACTCTTGTTCTGACCCTGGTTTTGCCTAATTTAGTTAGGTTATCTGTTTTACTGTCATAATTGTTGCTGGACTGTTGGGCCAGTGTCTGATAGTATTCGAGGTTTCAACCTTGGTGCTGCAATCACCATAATCCTTGTTTTAGATAGATTTTCCGGTGGGTAGCCCGGCTAAGGGTATAAACCGTAGATTGGTTTTGCCTAAAAAGAAAAAAACAGGTGCTGTTTCGCCCAATTCTGGGGCTGGACACTCAAGCCTTTGAGGGCTCAATGTTGTGCAACTTGATGCGCTGCATTTTCACATCCTAAGAGCTTTTGCTTCTATAAACCCGTTTGTTTCTTAGTGTGGCATGTGTGTGACTGTGGCTGTTCTTATTAGATGAGTGGTTATTCACTGGTTGAGCGGAGCAGTTTATAGTTCCCTGCAGTCTTGTGTGGCCTCGAAATGTGCCAGTTGATTCGGTGGTAAGACACTATTACTGGTGGCAGATTAGAGGCTCCTTTTCTGTCTCACTTTTAGAGAGCGGCGAGCCTTTGGTAATCGGATGAGGTTGCGCAGTTCGTGTGGATTAGGCATTTGTGCGGGGTTAAAGGGGTACCCATGTTTGAATGCATTTATCTCCTTATTGCCTCCTTGGGTTCGAGGTCCTCTGTAGTAACTGTTTCTCTGGAAGAGAGTGCCATGTTGAGGTCTTTTCTGGGTTAAGTTGGAGTTCTTACATCTTGGTCTGCTTATCCCTTCTCTGGAGATTAGTGGTGTTTGGATTTTGGCCGGGGTGGGTTGTTCTGGTGAGCCTTAGGTTTGGATGAGGGAGTATTAGGCCGGATGGAATGGGCGTGGTGTACAGGGTGGGGCCCCATATCGGATGCCGTCATCTCTGGTGCGAGCCTCTTCTTGGTGCCTTGTTCCTCTGTAGTAGCTGTCCAACCTCTCTTGATGCTGATTTGCTATGTTGCTACTTGTCCTCAGTGATGGTTATTATTTGGTCGTTTCTGACCGAGACTATTTATTTTATTTCCTAGCCTGGCGGGTTGTGCCAGGTAGTAGTTTGCTTTCATGTTATTAATACTCGTTTCACTTCATATCATACCTCGTTGTACTATCCTTCCACTTAGATGGCTAGTACAACGGGGGTATGATCTCAACACTTTTCTTTTTCACTTCATATCATGGCACTTTTGTTATTTTACTTACTCTACCATACTCTCCATGCGGGTTGTGCATGGGTATCGCACTTTTTTCAATCTTCTTTTTTTTCCTTTTCCTTTTCTTTTCCTCCTGGGATATGCCCCTTGTAGGCTGTACATTCAGTTAACCTTTTTTAATTTCAAGCTAAATTACCCCCAAAAAAAAGAGCTGTTTACACACAGCTCCTCATAATGCTTAGGGCTGAGGAAAGTTTAGCTAAGCAAAAGTCTCGAATCCAGTGGCTGAAGTTGGGTGATCAGTGTACCTCTTATTTCTTCAAGTTTGTGACTAATGCAAGAAATAGAAATAAAATAACCAGTCTGGTCTTAGAGGATGGGTCCCTCACACATAACATTGAGGTCATAAAGTCAAATTTTGTCAACTTTTACTCTAACTTGCTTGGTTCTGCCCATCATGATGCTTATCAAGGTCATAGCAGAATCCAGCAGTTAGTAAATAGGAGACTAACTGATACTCAAAAGCTGGCGATTGTCACACCCCAAAATAGGAAGTGACCGGCCATGAACCACAAAATCCAAACTCGTGGAACATGCAGCCTAAGAAGATATTAAATTAGATTCCAAAACAATAAACCACTAAATAGCCAACCATTTTTTTTAAAAAACAACTCCAACTAATTAAGTTCAACAAAAACATGGGGCACAAACATCCCATGAACCAACCAATATCTAGTGATTAAACAATAATAAAATGAATTCGTTATCTGACAAATGTTTTGAATGCGGAAGCGATTATTAAAATAAAACTAGAATGAGACACCCTAAGGAGGTCAAACAAAAGAATCCCCGAGGTGCCGCCAGAGTCCTTGCCTAACTCCCCAACTTGCCTGAAAGAGAAGTTGGAATAAATCCGTCAGCTGACAAGCTCAGTGAATAGCAAGTATGTATATTTAATAAAGTTGAAAGCGGAGATTAAAATAGTTTACCAATAAACATAATTCGGCATACGAGGTATTCGGCAGAATAACAAATTAATCAATGAAGTATTAACCAATAAATATTCTTGGTGGTGATCACAACATTAACTCCATCAACAATGGGGAACCACAATCAAATAGTACCATGTCCAACATAAATCTCATCAAAATTGGATCCAATATCGAACTTAGAGTCACCAGGGTTGGCAGCCCATGGTACTTTTCCCTAAGACGATCCGGCGAAAGAAAGCCGTTGAGCATTAGGGTCACCGGCCTAACACGGTCTTTTCCCCAATGGCCAGGGTCACCAACACGAGAAGGAATAATTTCCCTGGACTTCCGAAATAAATGTTCCCATTAATATCCACCAAGTTCTCACCAAAAAGAATATTATCAATTGATCTCAGAAAATTCATCGCATGCCAATTTATAGAACAACTTATAAACAGTTTTGAGTCTCCGAAGAACATTCATATAAATTTCTAAAGAAAATACTTTTAAGGGACATAGGGATCTTTCAAAAATACGTAACATACTTAACTACTCACCTGGATCCAAAAGGAAAGCAACTCGAATCATACAAAACGATGCTAACTTGAACAAAATTATCATATACAAAATTATCATTAACCGTATCACCTTATCGACAACAATAAGGAACTACCTAGAAATAATACTTTCCTAACCTAGTACTAAAACCCAACACTTCTGCCCATAGACCAATATTACTCCAAGATAAACCTTTATAAAATTCAACTAGATTCTATATACTCCATAAGCAAAACAAGGTAAAACACCTATCCCCACTACAGCAGATCATCGCCCTCGTACACACCGCACAAACCACCTCCAAACTCCATGGTCCATTAGTATTAAAAAGAAAACGAACAAAACCCATCTTTTCTTCCTTTATTAACTCCACCGATCTTTACACCACCAAAAAAAACCAAGTTGTTTTCTAGTTGAAACCCCTAAACTACCGTAACATGAAAAAGGAAGAAAAGGAAAAGAAAACAAGAAGGAAAAGGAACAAACCACTTCAGCATTAATCTTCCACCACGCAAAACCTCGACTGCGGCTCTCTCTCTCTCTCAACGTCGGATGCTCTGCCCAAATAAAACCCTATACCGTGAAAATATCTCCTAACTTTGTAAAACTACTCACTACTCCCTATATTATAGCTAATTAGTTAATTAGATTTAGATAGAACGTAACACCATTTATAAAATTACCATCCGGTACCATTATTTTATCCAAAATCAATCTCATACCCCAAATATTACAATCGTTACATCAATATTCATAGCGCTCGCAAAATAATTAATTGGGACCCAAACATAACACCAATTAATAACAGCAATATAACTAATTAAATAAATGAAAAATGCTAGGCCGTAACAGCGATGATCAAGAGATTAAGGACACATTTTGGTCCCTCAACCCCAACAAAGCCCCTGGTCCGGATGGTTACAATGCTGGCTTTTTCAAAAAGGCTTGGCCGATCATTGGCCATGAGGTCACTGCAGCAGTCAAGACCTTCTTTAGATCTGGTAAACTACTCAGGAAGGCCAACTCTACCATGGTAGCTCTTGTTCCAAAGGTCCCTAACCCGTCCAAAGTTGGGGATTTTAGACCTATCTCATGTTGTAACACTATTTACAAATGCATTGCTAAAATACTTGCCAAAAGACTCCAGAATGTCCTCTCTGTTCTAATCGATCCTGTTGAATCGAGATTTGTTAAAGGGAGGAGGATTGCTGACAACATCTTCCTCACTCAGGAACTAATGCGAGGGTATCATAAATCATCCTCATCCCCAAGATGTGCAATGAAAGTAGACATTAGGAAAGCCTATGATAATGTAAGATGGGAATTTCTCTGGGATATTCTGTCCTCTATGAATTTCCATCCTACAATGATCAAATGGCTTCAAGCTTGTGTTACCACTGCTAACTACACCTTTAGCTTAAATGGGGAGACCACTGGTTACATTATAGGGCAAAAAGGTCTTCGACAAAGTGACCCTCTGTCATCGTACCTCTTTGTCATTGTTATGGAAGTTCTCACCTATCTTCTTAGAGAGAAATCCATGTTGCCTGATTTTCATTTCCATTGGAGATGTGGGAATACTAAGATCATCGACCTTTGTTTTGCGGACGACCTTATGATTTTTTGTAAGGGTGAATTGTCTTCCATTACCCTTATTCAGGAGGCCCTCACTGAGTTCCAAGCTTTGTCTGGCCTCTCTCCTAGCCCCGAGAAAAGTAGCATATATTTCTCTGGGGTCAACACCACCACTAGAATTGCCATTATGGACGTTCTAAGTTTCCAGGAGGGCACCCTCCCTGTAAGATATTTGGGTGTTCCCCTCCTCTCCACTAAGCTCAAGGCTTCGGATTGTCAACGTTTAGTGGAGAGCATGATTGCTAGGACTAAGACTTGGACCAATAGAGACCTCACCTATGCTGGTAGGGTTCAACTTATTAAGAATGTGCTCTTCTCCATTCAAACATATTGGTCTTCCTTGTTTATCCTTCCCAAAAAGGTAATCAAGGAAATTGAGTCAATACTTAGAGCTTTTCTTTGGTCTGGCCCTGATTTAAAGAAAACGGGTGCTAAAGTTTCTTAGGAGCATCTGTGCTCCCCTAAAGAGGAGGGGGGTCTTGGTTTCAAATCTTTGCAAATTTGGAACAAGGCTGCCATTGCAAAACATATTTGGTTCCTAATCTCTGGGGGTGAACAATCCATGTGGTGTCAATGGGTCAAATCCTACTTAATAAAAGGTAGGAGTTTCTGGCATCTTAAAATACCTGGTGATTGTACGTGGGGCTGGAGGAAGCTTTTGAATCTCAAGCCCTTAGTTAAACCATATGTCCTTTGTATAGTAGGTAATGGGAATTCAACATCCTTGTGGAATGATAATTGGCATCCTCTCGGTCCTTTAATGGATAGATTTGGTCCTAGGATTGTGTATGACTCTGGCATCTCACGTGACGCCCTTGTCTCTCACATTATAGATGGTTCAAATTGGGTGTTCCCCATTACCCAAACATTTGAACTAAATGAGGTGAGAAATACTATGCCACCTCTGGTTCAGTCCAGGTTGAATGGGGCAGATCAAACAAGGTGGACTCTCACTTCCAATGGGCAATTCACAATCTCCTCCCTATGGGACAAATTGAGAGCTTCCTTTCCTAAGGCCTTGTGGCATAAGGTAGTGTGGTTCTCTGCGCACGTACCAAAATGCAGCTTTGTCACATGGCTTGCCATTCAGAATAGGCTAGCCAGTGCTGATAGACTCGTGTCATTTGGTCTGAATGTTCCTCTATATTGTGGTTTGTGCCAAGGGAGTGAAAGCCACGACCATCTCTTTTTTAATTGCCCTTACACTAATCAGGTATGGGATACCATTCAGGCCAAACTCCATGTTACATGCCTGCTAGACCTTGGGCAGACTGGGTAACTTTGTTATCAAGTTTTAAGGGCAAAACTCTCAAGAGTGTAATTACTAGATTGGGCTTTACAGTAACTGTTTATCATATTTGGATTGAAAGAAATTTGAGGAAATTCCAGAATCAATCATGTGCTTGGGAGATAATTGTTCCAAAAATTTGCAACATGGTGAGAGCAAGGCTTTTATCACTTTCGCCGAGCAAAAAAAAAAGGCTTTTATCACTTTCTAATTTTCCTCATTCACAAGCAGAGTTGATTGTAAATGAGTGGAACAATATTGTTAGCTAAGTTATTTTGCTAGATGATGTTTCCAATTGATCATTTGTCTGTTTCTAGATGCTAATACTTCTACAGGGTCAGGTTTCATCAAGCTTGAACTGCTTTTCAAAAGGGTCAGCACCTAATGCTCAAGGGTATTCAGGAAGGCTGGCGTCAGTCCTTTTATTACTGCTAAGTACTCAGGTAGTTACCTTATTCCTTGTAGGTTATCCTGGTATTCCATAGCTATTGAGCGTTCTTACTATATTGAGTGCATCCATGTGAGCTGAGTGCTATAGCCCCATCCGTCCTTGTGAGAGGAAGTAATATTTAGCGGGGGCATCTTGTGAGGTTTAGTTGAGGGAGTATAAGGATCCCTTGTTCTTGGCATTGTTTTAGAGAGTGGGAGTTGTGAGATTACAAGGGTGTAGTAGTGTGAGTACTATATTCATTGTTGCTGTTCCTGCTGTTTCTGCATTTCGGCTATGGTTGCTTGACCAGCTGCTGCTATGGTCATGTTCCAGTTCAGTTCAGTTGCCTATTTGTGAGTTGGCTACATTTCATTCGAGACATTTTGAGCTTTCTGCATTAGTACCTATGCGTTTTGTTGAGCCAAGGAGCAGTTCCCTAGTGTTTTCTGCTTCAATTCTCTACTGATGCTAATTGACTGCTGTCTGTCATGATTGCTGGTCTGTCTAAAATCTGTCCAACCATGCAGCAGCAACTGGTCTAGTGTCTGTCTAGTGTTTGCTGTCTGTCTAGTGTTTCCTGCAAGTGTTTGCTTATGTGTTGAGCTGCAGAATCTGTCCAACAGTTTGTCTGCTGCTAATTGTTACTATTTCAAGCTGCTGTTTTCTGTTTGTGTACTTTGTATTTGATGTTATGGAGTGTACATTGTACTAGCTGTTTTCTGTTTTAAGATATTGGTTTTACCTATCCTCGGGGGGTTGTCCTTGGAATGTATATTGCTTTTGCTAGGGGGCATGTCCCTAGCGGTGGCCACCAATGTTTTGTGGCTGCTACCAATTTCTGCTGCTACCAGTTTCTATTGCTGGTTGTTATGCTACTGACTGATCTGTTCTGATTGGATCCGAAGGCTTCTGCCATGTTTGCCTCATTAATCTGTTGCACTGTTGTACACAAATGGCTGCTGCTGCTGCACTGCTATCAGTTGTTACTACGTTTCTGCTAACTGTTGTGCTGTACTCTGCTGCTGTCCAGTTGTTGGATGAACCAGCCTACAGTTTGACAGATCTCTTACTGCTAAGCAAGGGATGCTTAGTTCCAAATTGCTGAGTGCCAAATTGCTGAGTGCCAAAGTTCTACTGCTCCATCTTGCTACTGCTGCACTTGTAGTATGGTAGTGTTTATTATTATCAGTTAGTCCCTTGTCTCTTTTGTAATGGTTAGGTCCTTTTGGAGCTGTTTTCCTTCCCTCTTTCTAGATGGATTGGAAACAGCGCTTATCATTTTATCCATGTAGCCTTTTGGCGTTGCCAATTTTCTTTTCTTTTATTTTGTTTTCCTTTTTTCCTCCTGGGGTATGCCCCTTGTAGGTTGTATATTCGGTTAGTCTCTTTTTATTTCAAGCTGGTTTACCCAAAAAAAAAAAAGCAACTAGCAAAGTGCATTAGCTTACAACATTGTTCCATTCATTTGCAATCAGCTCTACTTGTGAATAAGGAAAAATGGAAAGTGATAAAAGTCTTCCTCTCACCATGTTGCAAATTTTTTGGACAACTATCTCCCAAGAACAGGATTGATTTTGGAATTTTCTCAAATTTCTCTCAATCCAAATATTATAAATAGTTACTGTAAACCCCAATCTAGTGATTACACTTTTGAGTGTTTTACCCTTAAAAGTTGATAAGAAAGTTACCCAGTCTGCGCAAGACCTAGCAGGCCAAGTAACATGGAGTTTGGCCTGAATGGAATCCCACACCTGGTTGGAGAATGGGCAATTAAATAAGAGATGGTCGTGGCTTTCACTCCCCTGACACAAACCACAATATGGAGGAACATTCAGACCAAATGACACGAGCCTATCAGCAGTGGCTAGCCTATTTTGAATGGCAAGCCAAGTGACAAAGCTGCATTTTGGTACATGCGCAGAGAACCACATAACCTTATGCCACGAGACCTTGGGAAAGGGAGTTCTCAATTTGTCCCATAGGGAGGCAACTGTGAACTGCCCATTGGAAGAAAGAGTCCACCTTATTTGATCAGCCCCAGTAAACCTGGATTGAGCCAGAGATGGCAAAGTGTTTCTCACTTCAGTTAGTTCAAATGTTTGGGTAATGGGGAACACCCAATTTGAACCATCAATAATGTGAGAGACAAAGGCATCACGTGGGATGCCAGAGTCATACACAATTCTAGGAACAAATCTATCCAATAAGGGACCGAGAGGGTGCCAATTGTCATGCCACAAGGTAGTTGAAATCCCATTACCTAGTATACAAAGGACATATGGTTTAACCAAAGGCCTAAGATTCAAAAGCTTCCTCCAAACCCATGTACAGCAAGGCAAAAGTGTTTAAAAGTATTACACCCAATAGATAACAATACATATGGGTTTCATACCTAGTTAAGGTATACACGGTGGTAGATGGCGGTGAAGGACAGATGGACAGAGGAAGGGTGGAACTGGAATTGTCTTATTGAGAGAGAGAGAGAGAGAGAGAGAGAGAGAGAGAGAGAGAGAGAGAGAGAGAAGTATTTATAAGTAAGGGGAAGATTTTAAAATTTGGACGTCGGGCGGGAATTTAAAATACAAATGGTTTGGAAGGAGTTTTTAGTGGGAGTAGTAGTACAACGCAAGTTTCCAACTTTTTTGATCCTCTTTTTTTATACTGTGTATTAGGTGGGGGTATGTATATTTACAAAGGGATTTACAAATGTTTTCTTTCGTAAACTATGATTTATTGGGAATTAATAAATAGATATAAATATGAACTGATAATTACATGTGAATATATACATGTTAAATTTTACTTTTAATTTATTTTTTGTGAGTACCATTTGTTGTAGGGGTGGGTATCGTGTCATGTCATCTGACCATAAATTATAATCACATATAATTGATAAAGAGATTTTTAATACCATCATAATCACATAAATTATAAAACCAACCCATTGTAAAATTGATAAATACCTCAAGTGAACAAGAAATAGGTCTTGTCGTTCAAAAATAACAACAGATAAATCTCAAAATTAAATAGTGTTATACGATTTTCATCTAAAATGATCCCATATGTGAAGCTTGGTTCGTATCTTTTAGGAAACATAATCCATAAATAACTTTTGGGGAGCTTTGGTGAGGAGGACATAGTATAGGGTTCAATGCCATAATTAGTCCATCAACATTTTCTGTATAGTCGCCAGGACAAATTAGGCAATAGGTGACCAAAATACCCTCCTGCAGCGCGCCTAATATTCGTCGTCCGATGCGATATCTCAAAATCCGATGTGAAACTTCTCCTCCCTCACTGGTCTCGCTCCCAGATCCGACAGTGGTGGCCGGTGTTGTGACATATGGCGTCGACAAGCTTACGGGAGGAATTAGAGGCGCCACTGGATGTGTTCACAAGGAGCGAGCGTCGTGGAATGTTTTGGCGGCGATCGATTGAGGAGGATCTCTGTCGGACGTGTTCCCATTTGGACGGGTTTGGGATTTTTAGCGAAGAAGATAATGCTGGAATATAAGGAGAGAGAGGAGGAGGAGGAGGAGGAAAAGGAGGGACAGAGAAAATGATATTGGCTTAATTATCAGGTGGTATTGTCTCTACAAAGTAAGAAGTATTGGATCTTCAAAATGAATGGCAAGTGGCTTGATGGGAAAAGTTACAAATTTTGGAGTTTCTAGATGAATGACATGTCATTTTGTATACCATACAATTAGTTGTAGGATTGATACAAGCAAATATTCTGACACTTCAAAGGGTGTGGGTCCCCATTAGCATCAGGCTTGGGTCTTGAGCCTAAAAAGTTCAAATATGCACTCTTTCTTTTTGGAGAATGAAATCTACATTCTTTATTATCAAAAAATACTATAGATAAGGTTATATTGGGAAATTTTGAAATATATATAATTTTAATAAATTAATACATATGATTATATGTCCAAATCTATACTCTTTGTTATCAAAAATAATACAACAAATAAGGTTAAGTCTGAGAAATCATACTCTGTATAATCACCATAAAACCAGCAGATATGATTATTTGTCCAAATTTATACTTTGTATTATTTCAAAATACCAACATATAAGGTTATCTCTGGGGAATAAGCATTATGTATAATTACTGTAGAGACTCGTAAATTATTATATTTTCTAAAATCGTTTAATGTGTGGAAGATCGTATTTTGACTAAGTTGTATGTATAAAATGTGGGTATACGGATAAACGTCTACCGTTGTGTATCGAACACTCAGAAAATAGTGAAATTGGAGTTTTGATGTTGTAAGATGTTTGGAAGTGTTGGTAGCAATTGGGGTTCGATTCGGTGACCGTTGGCAAATTTCAATTTTTCCTCCAGGCAGTACCGGTACTGCATTTTTCCCAGTACCGATACCCAGTATCCAGAGCATGGCCAATTTGGCATTTTTGGGGTTCTAGTATCGGTACTGCAAATTGCCCAGTACCGGTACCCACTGTCAAATTTCTAAAATTTCAGCATGCTTTTCAGACTTCTATAAATACCCCCATTTACCATTTTTCAAACCCAAAACCCACGAAATAGATCTGAAAACACCCCCTCTCACCTACCCCACTCCAATCTCACCCAAATCTCTTGATTTCTACCTCAAATCTTCAAGATCCAAATGTTTTCTACCTCAAACTCACTTGATTCTCACATTTGGTGAACAAAGGGTAAGTTTTGTGTTCTTGCTCTCACTCCTTGACTCTTTATCATGTTTTTCTCTCTCTCTCCTCTCAATCACTTGTCGATTCAAGCTTGTTTATCATCTTTTTGGGTTATATCCACTCTAGATCTTGTAGCAAAGCTTGAGAGGAGCTTGTTTTGGAAGATTTGGGCTTAATCCACTTGATTCTCCTAGGATTTTGCTCAAAACCCACTTTGGTAGGGATTTCTCTCTCTCTCTCTCTCTACATGTTATGTGGTGATTTTCGTGCGATATTAGTGTTTGATTGCTAAATATGGTTCGGGAGGAACACTTTAGGGTTTGAAGATTGCATATTCTTATGAAAGTTGTATTTTTGTCTTCATTGTCGTGACCCATGAATTATTTGTGATGTGTTAGTTAATGTTGGTGTGTGGAATGAACCGATGGTTTTGATGTTGACTGTGATGACATTGTGGTTGTCGTTGTGAAGTTTTAGTGTGGAGTTTACTGTAACACAAGGGGTGGAAATATAGAATCACAAGGGGTGTCGTTTACTGTAACGTAAGGGGTGGAAATACAGAATCGTAAGGGGTGAAATACAGAATCGCTAAGGGTGGAAATTCTGTGGGAGGTGTGCGTGCGTGTGTGTATATGTGTGTGTGAGATTGCTTCTCTACTAGTAAACGGTGTTGGTACATATCGTTGTTGGATTTACCATTGTGTTCCAATGACTTTGAATTGTCGTTAGTTTACCTCTTTCAAAGAGATTTGCCATTTAGCATGACTCACTGTGTCTATGCTTATCATCTCATACACATATATTTTACAGAGGATTTCCTATTGGGCTAGTGTAGCTCAACCTAATCTTTCTTTTCAGGTTCAAATGCTGGACAGTAGCTTGCATGCATTGTGTGCTTGGAAGTGAAAGACTTTTTGGAAGCGAAAGACTTTTTGGAAGCTAACATCATTAGTTACTTAATCATCATTGTAATTAACTTTCTTTTGATAAAGATGGGTTTATAACTATTTACACTAGAATTTCCTTTTGACTAAATCGTTTGTAACGTAACATAACTACTCATTCGTATTTGTATTTAAGCTTGTTTGGGGCCGGAGTGCCAAAGTTGTATATTATCTAAACTTGGGGACTTGTTTATAAAGTTAATAGGAGGGAAAAGTTAATAGGAGGGAACTCTTTGGGGTATTATCTACAATATGAGATGCATTTTTATTGAAATAAATTATTTATT
Organism: Rhododendron griersonianum; assembly: GCA_018127125.1. Lineage (NCBI taxonomy): Eukaryota > Viridiplantae > Streptophyta > Magnoliopsida > Ericales > Ericaceae > Rhododendron > Rhododendron griersonianum. The sequence continues at coordinate 35,442,469 of CM030788.1, read as the reverse complement.
TATGTTGAAAATCGAGGGCGTGACAATTACAATAAAATCAAAACAATTTGGTTATATGTTGTAATCTATACTATCTTTATCCCAAAGACAACAGATAAGATTATTTGTGCTTAAAATTTGAGTCTTTATAATTGCAATAAATAAGGAGATAAGGTTATTCGGCCAAATTTGTACTGTGTTGCTTTAAAATCTTAGTAAAAACAAACACACACAGATAACGTCATATGTGTGACAAACAAAGTACACACATAATCTTATACTCCCTCCGTCCCGATTTGTTTGTCCTTTTTCACTATTTGGGACCTTCTACAAAATTGTCTATATGTTTCAATTTATAATATTTTTTACATGCAATATGGATCTTGTTTGATAGATTTCAATTAGGTCTAAAATATGATGTTTTCGAAATTATGTAAAATATTATAGATTATGAGATATGGACAATTTTTTTGAAAGGCACGTATGTTGAAATTCAACAAACAAACTGGGACGGAGGGAATATATGTTTTTTTTATGTGTTAATCTATTCTTTGTATCTTATAAAAAAGTAACAGGTAACGTTATCTCTATCAATCAATGTTTTTTCTCTCTCCAAAATAAAGTAATATATAATGTTATCTGAGTTAATTTATTATATGTGTGTTCTAAAAAAAGCAACAGATATCGTTACCTGCAGTGCTCTATTCTTTTTTTTTTCAAATTTAAAATAAAGAAACATTTAATGTTATCTTTGCAAAGGCTAATCTTTGTATTTATATATATAAAAAAAAGGAATATAACTTTATCTGTATAAAATAGTTGATGATTTAAAAAGTACAATAAAATTTCACTCTTTATTACAGCAAAAGATAACATTATTTGTGTTCACTATTTTCTGCATCTTCTAAAAAAGTTAACAGATTACGTACTTCAAACTAAATCAACAAATAGATGTACTTTCATGTTTTGGTCTTATAAGTTTTTAAAAATTTATTTGTTTTGAATGACTTAGGACATTCATGCAAAGTAATTGCGTTTTTCTATAACAAATATAATAACAGATAGTGTTATGTTATCTATGTTAATTTATATCTTTTTCTATAAAAAAAAGTAATAGATAACGTGATTTGTGACATTATGTTGTCTTTTTGTCTTTTTTAAAAAAACTATGAGTTTTGATCAAAATTTTATACTTTTTCGGTTTCTCTTGCTGAGATGAATTAATAAATCACAAAAATTTGACGCAAAATAAACAAATGCAAAAAATTTAAATAAAAATAAAAAATAAATTACTTAACTTTTCAATCAAAATCCACCCTAAATCAAAATAGGCCTTGGAAGCACCTACATTATTTTGATGACTGATGAGGGAGAGAGAGAGTGTGTTGTCAAAAATCCTGACATGTGAATAGAGTTTCAGGAAAATGATGACATTTTGGCATTATTGAAACTTTCACCCTACTAGCTGGCTAGGCTGTGTCCTTGGTTTGGTAGACATTAGCATAGCACTATAGCCGGGGGGGGGGGGGGGCGTGTAAACGAACCGAATCGAGTCAAACCTTGTTAAGTTTGGCTTGGGTTCGTTAAGGTACTAGTCTAGCTCGTTAAAATAAGTTCGAGCCAAACCTTGTTAAGTTTGGCTTGGGTTCGTTAAGGTACTAGTCTGGCTCGTTAAAATAAGTTTGGCTTGGGTTCATTAAGGTACTAGTCTGGCTCGTTAAAATTTTTCAAAGCTCGGGTTCGGTTCGGTTGGGTTCGTAAGGTACTAGTCTGGCTCGAGTTCAGCTCGGGTTCGATTCGAATCTAAACATCTTGGCTCGAGTTTGGCTCGTAAAACTCAAATGAATCGAGCGGAGCCGAATCTAAGTTCGAATTGAGCTCATTAAGACTCGGGTTTGGTTCGGCTCGGCTCATTTTACTCAAGCGAATCCAAACTCTCTCATTGATCGTATAGAATTTTGGAAGAAAAAAAAATTATTGAATTATATATACAACCTTTAAATTTTTTATATTTACAAATAGACCCCTATTGAGTTATTAATTAAATTTAAGTATAGGTTCGTGAGCCTAATCGAGCCGAATACCGTTAGGCTCAGGTTCGGCTCATTTACGGAACGAGCCTAGAATTGAGGTTCAGGTTCAGTTCGTTTAGCAGACGAATTGAACTCAAACGAGCTCTTGCCGAACCGAGCCTCGAACAGTTCGCGAACGGCTCAGTTTATTTACAGCCCTACGCACGATCATTTATTCCCAGGGTATTTTTGTCCATTACAGAACCTTCGGCACTATTATTGTTAAATCAATGAACTGTACACCGTATACAAACTTAGCGTGGGCTAATTGGCCAATTAGAGCATCCACAGTGGAATAATCAAAAGTGGATAATCAAAAAGTGCCACATCATCTTTTGGTTATCCATTTAAGGGGTTGCTAAGGTTAACAATGTTGAGGTCCACAGTGGTACAATCAAAATTGAATAACCAAAACTTGCCACATCACCTTTTTAACTTATAAAAATCTAGAAATTGTGACATAGAAAACAAATTTTTTAAAATAGTTTTCAAACTAATAAAAATAGGTTATTAGAAAAAGTGAAAAAAGTTTTTTGAAAACTTTGATTTAAAAAAAAACAGTTTTCGGGAAAAAGTTAAAAGAAACAGTTTTTTAATAGAAAAAGTTTTAAAAAAAAAAGGGGGGGAAAACAGTTTTAATAAAAAAAAACTGTTTTTTCAAAAAAAATAAAAACTGTTTTTAAAAGTATTTTTGTTGTAACATGTTGAAAATAGAAGAAAGAAAGTTTTTGTGTAATGATGGTATACTTGATTGAGGAAATGTGAAAACAATTAAATTTGATTATTGGCAAAAGGTTTATAGTTTTTTTTTTTTTGGGTAATTTAGCTTGAAATAAAAAGAGGATAAGCGAATGTACAGCCTACAAGAGGCATACCCCAAGAGGAAAAGAAAGAAAAAACAAAGATTGAGAAAATTGAACTAAGCCAAGTGGCTACATTGACCTAAGCCAAGACTAAATAAACATGGAATCCACATGTTTCAATTCCATCTAAGAGATGGAAGAGAAACACATGGCATATCCTAAGAGGAAAACAAAACAAGTTGAATAATTACATTAAAATTGACTACGCGCTAATAGGATCTAGATAATGGAATGGCAGGGCAATCCCCTCTAGGAAGAGGAATGGCAGCCCAGTCAAAATATAATGGCAGCCCAGTCAAATACATGCAACTTCAGCACTTCCAAAGCTGGTAGTAGCACATGTACCAGGCTTCCAATTCCAGTTCCAAAACTGATGTGGATGAGCACTTTGAAAACATAGATTATCTGGATTGCCTACAAGGGGCAATGTGACAGCAACAATGTAAAACTGCAGCAGAATTGGCAGCTGCTGGACTGTACCTCTTGCTGGACTGCATCTCCCTGTGATATTGTGATAGGTTCAGGACTTTATGACCTTGAAACACATTCAGCTTTGGCCGAAACATCCCAGCAAAACAGACTACAGAATTCTGGACAGCAGCAATTGATCTCCGGATTAAGCAACTAACCCTCCAAGGGACAACCCCCCAAGGATAGGCCAACCAAAAGCAAAGCTACTACAACGCGAAGAACAACAGAAAATAGACTTAATAGCTGAACATAAAGGTGCAGAAAAGTGCAAAAGCAGAGGACGTCCCCCTCTGCGAAGGGAGATCCCAACGACATCCCCAGTTGGTTAGGCACAAAAACAGCAAAAAGAGCAGTAAACTGGGCACATGCAGATCAGATACATGCATATCAGAAAAGGACAGCTACTCTCAGTGCACTAGCTATAACAGTCAGCAGACAGTCAGCAACCACAATGCAGACAGCAGGAATGCTGAAGCAAAGTGGCATCTAACTGAAAATAGAACCTGCTCCTTAAACTAGCAGACAAAACAGTTCAGCAACAGTTCAGCAATGGTCTATCAACAGTTCATCAACAGTTACTAACAAAGTTTGATACTTGTTCACTTGTTTTCTGCTGATCTGCTAGCAGAAAACTGATCATCAGCCAAGGGTTAGCAACAACAACAACAAAATGATGTAGTCTACTGGTGCACACAACATGCTTAACAACAACAACAACAAAATGAACATGCAATTCTTCATGAGCAAATGCAGCTATGAGAACCATCTACTTTCCTCACTAGCTGTTAACAGTCTCGAGAGCTGAGAACCCCTCACTCCCTCCTCTGAACCTCACATAGCTCCCCCACTAAATATTACCTCCTCTCTCAAGGACTGTTGGGGCTCTAGCACACAACTCACAGGGTTAACACACAATATAGTAACTACCTGCTAGAATAGGCAGATTCAGAACTGAACAACAACAGGTAGGTTCTGTGACCCTCTCATGCCAAGGATTAAGGTAACTACCTGCTAGAATAGAAGTAATAGAAGCCATACTGGAGAGAACATGCAGCTTCATAGCAGCCATAACAGGCAGGAAGCTAATTGAACCAGTCACTGTGACTGCTGGACCCTTCTGAATCCCCCTTGAACTACAACTGCTGAAAATGGTGGATTATGCAGCTAGGGGAAGCTTTGAAAGCCCTCCCCTTTGAGCTGGGACCTGCCAATGAAATGGTGTGAGTAAACATTCAGATTGACAAAACATTCAGATTAATCATGAGTGAATGTTCCACTTAGAAAGTAACTGAGTATTATCCAAGGGCTAAAATTTGATGAGTTGCTAAGATGTTTCTAAATTTGGTTATTCCAATGTGAGCTCTTTTTGAGCAAATGTTGCTGACTTTATAAACCTTTTTGTTTTGATTATACCACTGTGGATGCTCTTAGACTCTTATGAAGGACTTTAGATCAATTTCCGGGAAAATTTCAAAATACCCCACAATCTTTACACCAAAATTTAATTAGACTCCCAACTTTTTAAAAACTTCAATTTTACTCCTAATGTTATCTTCCGTTAATCAAAACGCCCCTTCCGTCCGAATGACTAACGGATTTCGTTAAAGGCTCCGTTAAATATCGTCCCAATTGAATTTTGATGATACGAGCCGCTCAATGAGTTCAAAACGCGATTTTAAAGGTACCTACGAGAAATCAGTAAAAAAATGACCGAAAAGGGCTTCATCTGAATAGTTTTTATAGAATAGTTCAATTAAAAACTGCTCAAATCAAGTATTTTTCGGCCATTCTTTTTTGCTGATTTCCCGCGCATACCTTTAAAATCATGTTCTAATCACATTGAGCGGCTCGGATCATCGAAATTCGACTAGAAAAGAGGAGGTGCAGACCGAAGCAAAATCTGGATGTCCGGACTTGAACAAAATCCAGATCGATCCGCACCTCCCCTTTCCCAATCGAATTTCGATGATCCGAGCCGCTCAATATGATTAAAACATGATTTTAAGGGTATTTTAAAGAAATCAGCAAAAAAAATGATTGGGAAGGGCTTGATTTGAACAAATTTTTATTGAACTATTCAATAAAAACTGTTCAGATGAAGCTCATCCCAGTAATTTTTTTGCCGATTTCTCGCGGGTACCCTTAAAATCACGTTTTGAATACATTGAGCGGCTTGGATCATCGAAAGTCAATTGGGACACTATTTAACGGAGCTTTTAACGAAATTCGTTAGTCATTCGGACGGAAGAAGGCATTTTGATTAACGGAAAATAACGTTGGGAGTAAAATTGAAAATTTTAAAATGTTGGGAGTCTAATTGAATTTTCGTGGAAAGGTCGGAGGTTTTCCCTCAATTTCCTGATAACCCTTAATCTGTCCCCCATCTCGCTCGCTGTCGCTCTCGCGTCGGAGTTCAATTGAAGCAGAGAGAGGCCAAACTCGGACGCTTCCTCGATAACAAACCATACGTCCAACAAGAAGGAGAACAGAAAAACAAGTCTAAGAAGATGACCGCGGAAGTGGCTAACGGCGTCGCGGAGCCTCTCTCGTACCCCAACGTCGGCATAATGCATCAAAACCCTAGCAACGCCGCCGTCAAGAAGTCGCGCGAGACCGAGCGGCGTTGGCAGCGGAAGCAGAAGAAGAAGAATAACAAGGCCTCTCAGCAGCAGCGGTAGCCTTCCGTAGCGGCGGACGACAGCGACGAAGACAGCGCCGACGACAACGACAGTGCTAAAGAAAACGGCGTTCCTCTGAAGGTATACCTTTCAATCGGTTTCTCTTTATGCTTGGTAGTTTTGTAGGGTTTTTTTCGTGAATTGGTGGCTACGCGGTGCATTGTACTGCAGATCTTTGAAACTAGGGTTTCTTGTTTTGTGATGCTGAAGGTTATTACTACTTTGGATTTGGCATAACACGAGTTACAACCATCTTATCAGGGCTTTGTTTGGAATTTGGATAATGGTGGATTGAATTTTCTAAACATCGCAGGAGCTGTGGCGGAAAAGGAGCCCCTAGCGCTTAGGGGCCGACTAATTGGCCTAGGCACTGACTAGCCGGCTGCCTAATCTAGGTGTTGGACCACCGCCTAGCACCTAGGCTGGGACTAGTCGGCCGACTTTTAGAACTCCGGGTGGATTTCGAATTGAGGGATGATTGGTGAATGCAAATGAGAATACAAGAGGCTCTAGTGGGAATTATGCATTAGAGGTAGAAGAGAGACTATGAAACATGGATACAGATATGGGGTGTGCACACGATACAGCACAGACAAGGCGATGGGAGAAAAATTTAGAAAATGGGATGCTGATGCATTATGCTGCAGATCTGTTGAAAACTAGGGTTTCTTGTTTTGTGATGCTGAGGTTATTATTAGTTTGGATTTGCTGTTGCGTGTTTTTGGTTCAATGGCATACCACAAGTTACTATCTTATCAGGGCTTTGTTTGGAATTTGGATAACACGAGTTACTATCATATTTCGAATTGAGGGATTGATTGGTGAGTTTGAACAAAAATACAAGACGCTTACTATCTTATTAGGCATAATTTGAGTTACTATCATATTTCGAATTGATGGATTAAATGGTGAATTCAAACAAAAATACAAGACTCTTGGCTTTAGGTAACTTGTGAAACTACTAGGAAATAAGCATTAGAGGTAGAAGAGAGACTATGAAGCATGGATACTGAATTACTCATACGGGGTGTGCACACGGTACGGCATGGATAAGGCGATAAGAGAGAATTTTAGAAAACGGGATGCAGGTATGACTAGCATACTTAGGTTAAAGCATTTTTTTAGTATTTTGGCATTGGATTAAGCATTAATAACGAGAATGGTGATTAAAACGAGGGTTTCTTTTGTTTGTGAAAGCTGAAGTTATTAGTTATTTCCGCTTTGGATGAGCTGATGCGTGTGTTTGGTTCAATGGCGCAATATGAGTTACCTTATCAAGGCTTGTGAAACTAGTGTGAGGTAGAAGAGAGATTATGAAGCATGGATATGGATACAGACGCAACAGACAGGATACGATATGATAATAGAATGCCAGTACGACTGGGATACATTGATTAAAAGTATTTTTTTTAGTTTTTTAGTATCGTTTTAAGCATTAATTAATAAATAGAATGGTGATGAAAGTATTGTATTATTCTTGTGCAATAGTGTTGTGTACAAATCTACTTATCTAAAAGGAAAAATGTTGTATACAAGTCTACTTGGATGCTTGTTTAATTATTGAAATCTAGTTGTGTTACGCGATAGGAATTTTTAAAGTCTACAAGAAAGATGGTAATTCTCACTTTGTCTTCCTCTCTAGAATGTAATTGCACTAGAAATCTATTATTTTTTTATATCCATAATAATTGTACTCTTTATAGTTTATACTATGCAAAAAGTGTCACAATCTTGACTTTTTAAGAGTTTGGATACATGACTTCAAAGTATCCGATACTTCAAAATTAAGAATATTAGTTTTTCTTTTGTAGATACTTCTGAGATATTTATCCGCGAGTATCCGTATCCGACAAAGATACGGCACCAAACCGATACAACCCATCTAGAAGTATCTGTGTAGCCATCGAGATATCTCTCTCAAACTCATTGATACCCGTAGGCAGCCTAAACTACAAAACTAGATTTGAGATTTTGTCATTCAGTGGAAAATCCATTATACATACATTTGAAATCGACATCTCAATGGAACCTAGGGTTTAAATTTTGCTCTTGCTGAGTTCTTTCTCCTGAGAAGTGTGTGTTATGGTGTCTTACCTTCCTTATATTGTGCTTTGTTCTTATTTTCTTTTGCTTATGGTTTGCTTGGTATTGACTTGTTTTTTATTTTTATTTTGGGTTTGGTTCACTGTTCTCTAACAGTGATTACCATCCATGCACATATAGTAGACTGAATATTGGGCAGTTTGAGGAATTCATGTTTTTATACTTGCCAAGAATTGTTATGGTGTTGTTTTCTGTGTGTAGTTTTCAGTTTTGTATTTGTGTTTTTGTTTTGATGATCAGAAACAATGTTTTCGTTGGTAAACATGCCACTCTCTCTCTCTCTCTCTCTCTCTCTCTCTCTCTTCCTTTTTTCTTTTCCTGGTTTTCAGAATAGGGATCTTGTACCATGATTAACATCCTCACAAAATTTGTTGTTTTGTGCGTACAGTTTGTTCCATAATTTCAAGGATGTTAGTCATCTAGAACTGCACATAGAGGAATACCAAAATCTTGCAACTTGGATTTTTTTGAGTGATTATTTATTCATACCTCTTATCTGGTGTCTTTTTGCTTGTTTTTGGACATTTAATAGGCTATACAGCAAGTTGAAGTTGAGTATGTACCAGAAAAGCAGAATTATATGGTGATTTTGATGAGGAGTTCAGGAAGGTCTTTGAGAAAATTCAGTTTTAAGGGACCTGTGGAATCTAAGGTAAGTGGACTTTTGATCAAAGTTGTGAATATTTATTTTGCAATGTGCTTTGCCCATAGTTATTAGTGCTCTTTCAGGATTTTGCAATGTGCTTTGCCCATAGTTATTAGTGCTCTTTCAGGAGAATGACAAAAGGATGAGACTGCTGCTAGTGCAGCCTCAAAAAAGAAGGCTGACTCTGATTCTGAAGAGGAAGAGCAGGATGCCCAACAGAAAGATAAAGGCGTCTCAAATAAGAAGAAAAAGGTTTGATTTTCAGTATCCTGTTTATTATGTTGCTGTTTCTATTATTATAATTTATTCTATCTACCTTGAGCTTGGCTAAAGTAATTGCACCTTGTCTCTTTCAGCTTCAACGGAGGATGAAGATTGCTGAACTCAAGCAGATATCTACAAAGCCTGACGTAGTTGAGGTGAGGATTGTTGGGAAATTGTCTAAACTTTCATAGTCACTGTTCTCTATTTCTTGGCTTAGGTGCATTTATCAGGCTGGCAATGTCGCACTTGTGGTTTGTAATCTGTGGATGGAACTTTTCATTTCCATGATTCTTTTGCTAGTTTTGTTAAATGTATATATTCTTCTTCGTCTTTCATTCATTAGGTTACACAACAGAAAATGCCTTGAGAAAATTTGGGACTTCTAATACATGGTATATACTATCTCCCACCTGACAACTGATGATCTTTAGTCCTCTTGATTTTGTCTCAATTAAGGCACAAGAGGTATGGTTTCTCTTTATGGTACTGTCAAGTGAATCACTTCAGTATGAATAGTTCGGTTGTAGGAACCAGAAAGCAGAGACTGATTGGAAATGGCATGTTGCCCTATATATTGACTGGGGAGTTAATATGTGGAGACCTCTTTGTTATTCTATTTTACTCTTTTTCCTTGTCCAATTGCTCATAGAGTTGAAAGCTTTTTGTTAGTTTGATTGACGTACTTGAAGAATCAAAAAACGGATAAATATGCAGAGAGGATTTAAAGGACCTTATCTCCTTTCCGAGAGGTTATGCAGGAATCCCGCTGTACTATGATGGTTTTACCCCTAAATCAACCCATAAATTAAGTCCTTAGCCAGTCACACCCTATTTGACGCCAAAGTTGAATCATTAATGTCTCTGGATGGATTCTCTTAACTTAGTTGGCAATAGCTTGCAATTGTATTAGCTGAAGGCACCGTACTGGTAAATGGATTTTAGGTCTATGTTTCAATTTGATATTAGAAAATTATCTTATAATCAGAAATAGATTTAGATGTGGGGAAATAGGTATGTTGAAAATGAAATTCAAATTTTCATAGCCAGTTTGCAGGTAGAAGATTGGGAATAACCTAAAGCTGAATTTTTTCTGGCAGAGAAGTGTACTTTCCTAGTTCTGACTTCAGTTCTGTCATAACTTGGGAAAGTGTGATTTTTGTTGAAGTTAAACCTCTGTTAATGTGTCTATGTTTTCGACCATCTCATGTTGACCTTTTCATCAACTTTGAAATACTCTTTCTGTGTGTCTTCCAATATTCCGGGTTAAAGCAATAAATCCTTGTTGCTTCTTCCATCGTCCAGAAAGTCTTCTGTTTCATTTGTTCAGTTACTACCTATTTTCGCTTAGTTGTTTTGCTGCTTTTGCAAAGACTGCAATTGTATACTAAAATGTATGGGTTTAACGTTTGTGATTGTCTTCTGACTTTGTCCATACATGAGGATAAATAGTGTTAATTACATATTCGTTTTCATACTGCAGTTGGATATTTTAAGGAGGTTGCTCTGTGATTTTTATTCAAGTTTAAACTAAACCCCCCTTTTTTTTTTTGGGTAAAATAGCTTGAAATAAAAAGAGGCTAAACGAATATACAGCCTACAAGAGGCATATCCCAGGAGGAAAAGAAAACAAAAGAATAGAGAAAGAAAAAATTAGCTACGCCAAGAGGCTACATGGAGTAAATGAAATGCGCTGTTTCCAATCCATCTAGTAGAGGGAGGGAAAACAGCACGTCTAAGTAGGCTCTTAAGCATTACAAAAGAAGCTTCATTCAAGGCTCTTAAGCATTACATACTGAAAGTACTAAACTTGGGTTTTGACAGTGGAATTCACTCAAAAACTGATCCACATGCTGAACTGAATCTCAGCAACCACCTGTGGTCTTGTGTATCCTCTGAATCTCCCAAAGAGTTGAAGCAAAATGCAGACACAACCCAGTCACATAGTAGCCATAACTGATGCAGTCAAAACTGATGAAGCAGTCAAAACTGATGCAGTCCCTTTGAGTCACTATAACTGATGCAGTCAAAACAGTCTTCCAAACTTCAGAACTCACAATCTTCAAAACAGTCACAGCTGCTGCCAACAGTCACAACAGTCACAAAGCAGCAGTCCAGAAAACAGCACCTGCTACAACTTCTGAACTTGTACAATACTATACAATACTGAAAACATATACAATACTATACAGAGGACGTCCTCCTCTGTGAAGGGAGATCCCATTGACAGCCCCCGATGGTTAGGCATAATCTAAGTAAAGCTACCACAGATTGGCACCTAACTGAAAACAGAACCTGCTACAACTTCTGAGCTTGTCTATCAACTTCTGAACCTGCTACAACGTCTTAACTTGAATCGAAATGATCTATCAACAGTCAGAATCTGGACAGCAGCTACTTGGAGGGAGTAAGTGGCCCACAACCTTGTGAGATGAGTGCTAGTGGCCCTTCCTTTCTTTGTGAGAGGAGGAGATCACACACCTGATATTAGACATTGCGGAGCATAGTCACACACCTGACAGTTGCTGTTGATGTTGTAGCAGTTACTGATCTGTACTGAACTGATCTGCCTGTTTTGGCCTTGTTATGCTGCTGCACTGCAATGACAGTTGCTGTTATTGTAGCAGTTGTCTTACTTGTAGCAGCTGCTGTCTTTGCCCTGCTGTCGATTCACGTTTTGCCATTTCCCTTACTAGTTTTGTGGCTGGACAGTTGCTATTAGAAAGTTTTCTTTTGCTAGTTGCTACAGCTGCTTTTCTTTGCCTTCAATGAGATGTTCTACCTCTAGGTATGTGATTTATAAAAGTTGACTGACAAGGTTGTGTTATGTTGGGTTCATCCCTGACAAGGTTGTGTTATTTTGGGTTCAACCAATTGTGGAACCATTTTTTGTGCGAATAGGCCATTTATCTATTTTACCAGACGCAGTTCTGGCTATCCTTCTTGTAATTGTAGTTTTCGTGGAAGCTATTGTAGTTGATTATATAAAAATTTATATGTTCAATTTTCAGGTGTGGGATGCAACTGCATCTGACCCCAAATTATTGGTGTTTCTTAGATCATATCGAAATACCGTTCCAGTGCCAAGACATTGGTGTCAGAAACGAAATTTTTTGCATGTTAGTCACTCTAGTTAACTTTCAACTATTGTTCAAGATGGATGCATGTTTGGTGCCATACTCAAATGGGAGAATTAGGGGGAGGGTGATGGAAGATAACGTTGTTGTAGTTTCTCTTATACGTAAATATGTGATTCTTGCAAGGGAGCGGTTGTGACTATCATGGAGCCTGGACATGTAGGTATTTGACAAAGGGGGCTTTTGGATGGTTTCTCTTTAATTGTTGGATGGGTTGGGATGAAACAATTATGTGAAGTCTTATTCAGAAGTGTAGAGGGGGTGGGATGAAATACATTTTTTGCGTGTTAGATATTGGGATTGTTCCTAAGCAGGATGCTTCCTCCCAATTTTGCTTGCCCTTTTTGGGAAGCGAATTTTTATGGACACAATGTGGAACATTTAATTGGTATTGACTTTTCCAATTTGCCCTGATTTAATGCTTTGTTGACATGACATTTAAATGTAAAAAGAAGGGGCAAAAGAGTAATGTTGCACAACATTTTATGTTGACTTTTTAAAGTGGACATTCTTTTGGGGACATCCAAAAAAGGAAAGGACATATTGGGACGGAGGGAGTATTCTGCCTGGAATTTAAAGATCCATTGTGCATAATTCTTGGGTGGAACTTAATTATACTGACCTGATTTGAGTGCTGAATAAAGCCATCGCCGGCGACGGGCTGACTTGGGATTGATAGCCCACCGGAGGCGGGGTTGGGCTGGATATGATGGCCGACGGCTATTGAGCCACGGGTGTTGAGCCACGGTTGTTGAGCCACGGCTGGGGTATCTGTACATCTAGAACTCATTGGTGATTCAGCCCTGCTGCTGTGCCACTGTCCGAGCACATATTGAAGCAGCAAGGTCATCTTCTCCGGCGAGGACTGGTAGAACAGAACCGAACCCATAGAGTCTCGACCCATGGAACTCAAAGCTACGGCCATGGATGACCCTCTGTAGCCCCTTCGGTCCGGTGAGGATGAGCGGTGACTTATTGATGTGGCCAGTCCAGATGGACCCATCGCCGGACCATGAGGTGGAGATCTGGCCGGACCACGAGATGGACAAACCTGGCCGGCTTGAGTTTAGATCTGCACGACACGGATCCCAAAAAGGGGAACCTCGTGCCTCCGCTGTAATACCCGGACCATAGATGGCCCGTAGATGTTTGACTGGACCAGAGAAGGCTAGATATGGGCTGGTCGACGCCGGTTGACCGGACCAGTGGTGGGTGGAAGATGGCCGTTGGCCGGACCCAAGGGGGTCCGATCAACCACGGCTGTTGATGATTCCCTTGGATGGATAGATGGCCAGACCGGAGTACTGGGTTTGATGCCGACCCGTGACCGGATAGATGGCCGGACCAGAGGTGGCCGGCAATAGTAATGGGCGGTGGAGGAGAGTTTCTCTAGAGAGAGAAACTCCCTTGCCTTTTTATTTCTCTCTCTCTCTCTCTCTCGAAAACATAGTTGTTTCCTTTAATTGTTGATACCTCGAATCAGTTTTGCTTTTATTGAAAGAGTTAATCAATTTTTTAGATTCAGAAATTCGCGTGTTGGTTTGGGGTGATTGTAATAAAAAAGTGGTTCTTATTTCCTAGTAGTGTATGACTAGTGACCACATGAGAAATGTTGATGTCTGAAACTGGACGGTCAATCCGAGCTCCGTCTTCAAGGAGTTCCTGCAAAACAGCGTCCGGGGACTGGGGGTGTTGCCAGTCGGGGACCCTCCGATGGCTAAGTTAGTAAGAGTATGTCCGGGTAGAATTCTATGTGCTCTGTGTATATCGAGTAGAGTACGTACCGTAAACCCATGGACGAGCTGCCCATTTATAGGCGAGGTGGTTCGTGTCCCTACGAGGGGCACGAAGGTGGTAGATCGTGGGCCACGACGACGGTTGAAGTCCCCCGAGGTGGGGGGACTCCCGTCCGAACTGGAGTGAGTGGTGGACGTGGGAGTCATGGCTCCGCAGTCCAGGAATCCAGGGGACGTGGGGTTGCCCCCCTCACGTCCGAGGATACCGGCGGGTGTAACCGTACTGACCCAGTCAGTGCTTATCCTGTCGTCCCAGCGAGGTTGGAGGAATCTGACCGAGCGACTTGAATATGACCGAGCGACGGCTGTCCGACCGAGCAGGTCACCTCTTGACACGTGTCGAAAGAACAACGCTCGACAGTAAACGCCTAAAAATATCCTCATCAAGAAAAATACATGACGGTTAGTAGGTGTTTAGACTACTAGTTGTGGGAGGAAAAAATAGCGATAAATACTTGATGGATAGTAGGTATTTATACTACTAGTCAAGTGAAAGGTAGAAAATGATACCTAGTAGATGCAAAAACTAGTGATTACTATGTGATAAGAACTATGAAAGTGTGGTTTCGGTGTTATCTCGATTTAAGATGGATCAAGGTTTTTGTACCAGATCCGAAAAGTACTTTTTGCCTAGAATTCGTGAAACTCAAATCAATTTCACACGTATTGAAAGAGTTTATCGACTTTTTAGATCCTGAAATTCGCGTGTTGCTTCGGGATGATGGAAATAAAAAAGTGGTTGTTACTTTCTAGTAGTGTATGACTAGTGACCACCCATAAAAAACACATGACGGTTAGTAAGTGTTTTGACTAACAGTCATGTGTAGAAAAAATAGCGAAAAACATGACGGATAGTAGGTGTTTAGACTACTAGTTATGTTAAAAAAAATATCGATAAACACATGATGGATAGTAGGTGTTTAGACTACTAGTCTTGTTAAAAAAAAATATCGATAAACACATGATGGATAGTAGGTGTTTAAACTACTAGTCTTGTGAAAAGAAAATAGTGATAAACACATGACGGTTAGTAGGTGTTTAGACTATTAGTCATGTGCGTAAAAAATTGCGATAAACTCATGATGGATAGTAGGTATTTAGACTACTAGTCATGTGAAAGGAAGAAAATGATTCCTAGTTGACGCAAAGACTAGTGATTATTATGCGACAAGAACTCTGGAAGTGTGGATTCGGTGTTATCTCTATTTAATATGGATCAAGTTTTATGTACTATATCCGAAACATAGTTTTTTTGGGTAATGCCCTAGGGCGGTTAGCTTGAAATATAAAAGAGGTTAACCGAATGTACAGCCTACAAGGGGCATACCCTAGGTAAGACAAAGAAAAAAAAATATAAAGAGCGCCAAGTGGCTACATGGGTTGCCCGTGTTCTTGCCCCCGCCGAACAAACTATCCCAAGGAATAGAAAGTTCGACGGGGAACCTGGACACGGGCGTGGCAATAGCAGTAAATACCCGACACCAACCGTCGGTATAAGGTACAATTAGAGGCCCTCGAAGTCCTCGCAATACATACTACGGAAAACATAAAAGGCTCGACCAAGAGCCTAACCCCCGATTTCAGTCCAACAGATGACCGCCTATCGGGGGTCGCCGAACGAACTATAAACAGGTTGACAATAAACAAATAAGTGCAAAACACATATTGAATAACGATAGGCGCGATGACTGCTTGGTGCTTGCTGCTTGTTGCCCGGGCTGGTGCGTGACTGGCCTGGTTGGCCTCTTGGCTGGCCTGCCAGGATGTTGGCTGGCCCAGTTGAACCCGGGTTGTTGACTGGCCGATGGCCTTAGAGCGGCCCAGATCTGGCCAGACCAGAGACCAGGCTGCCGCTGCTGCTGTTAACGGCGGCAGCCACCGGATAGGGGGGGTGGCCACCTGAATGGGTTTGGACGGCAGCCCGGGCGGTTGAACCGTCCACCGCATGGACTGAGACCGCCGGAGAACCCAGGGGGGTTAGAGGCTGACTTGGACCAACCGACGATCGGCGGCCATGGGTGGCTGGCTTACGGCCCAAGCTGAAAAGGACTGCCCAATGAAAGGGCCGTGCCCATGCCGTTGAGCCCAAAAGGGCCGGCGGCTGGACTGACGGCCGGATGCCTTGTTCCTCACCGTCGACCGGTGGATCTGAGCTTGGACCAACCGACGACCGGCAAAAACGGCGTGGTGAACGGCGGTGAAGGGCGCCTGTGAAGGCCGGACCAGAGGTGGCCGGCTGCAGCTGTTGAGCCACAGCGACCTGATCGAGGGCCCAAAGCTACGGCTGTTGAGTCACAGCGACTGGCGACTGGACCCGTGAAGGCGGACCTGATCGAGGTCGGCTAGAGTGAGGTCAACCGAACCAGATCTGGCCGGAGCGGCGGCCCGAGGGATGCCGGCTGTGGAAGGGCGTTGGTGGAGATACGGCCCGAGGCTGCCGGCTGTGGAGGGCAGTGGAGGAGAGACTCTCTAAGGAGAGAGGATCCCTTGCCCTTGTGACTTCCTTGATGTTGCTGCTGTGGATGGCCGGAGGTGGCAGCCGGCTGGATAACCGGGCCAAGGGAGCTTTCTCTCTCTAGGCTAGAGAGAGAAGCTCCCAGCCGACATCCCTCAATCTTCCCTCTCTTTTATCCGAAACATAGTTGTTGCCTCGAATTGTTGATACCTCGAATCAATTTTGCTTTTATTGAAAGAGTTAATTAATTTTTTAGATTCACAAATTCGCGTGTTGCTTTGGGGAGATAGTAATAAAAAAGTGGTTCTTATTTCCTAGTAGTGTCTGACTAGTGACCACATGAGAAAAATACATGACGGTTAGTAGGTGTTTAGATTACTAGTCATGGGAGGAAAAAATTGCGATAAACACGTGATGGATAGTAGGTCTTTATACTACTAGTCATGTGAAAGGTAGAAAATGATTACTAGTAGATGCAAAAACTAGTGATTACTATGTGATAAGAACTCTGAAAGTGTGGTTTCGGTGTTATCTCGATTTAATATGGTTCAAGGTTTATGTACCAGATCCGAAAAGTACTTTTTGCCTCGAATTCGTGAAACTCGAATCAATTTCACACGTATTGAAAGATTTTATCGACTTTTTAGATCCTGAAATTCGCGTGTTGCTTCGGGACGATGGAAATAAAAAAGTGTTTGTTACTTTCTAGTAGTGTATGACTAGTGACCACCCAAGAAAAACATATGACGGTTAGTAGGTGTTTTGACTACTAGTCATGTGTAGAAAAAATAGCTAAAAACACGATGGATAGTAGGTGTTTAGACTACTAGTCATGTTAAAAAAAATATCGATAAACACATGATGGATAGTAGGTGTTTAGACTACTAGTCTTGTGAAAATGAAATAGTGATAAACACATGACGGTTAGTATGTATTTAGACTACTAGTCATGTGTGTAAAAAATTGCGATAAACTCATGATGTATAGTAGGTATTTAGACTACTAGTCATGTGAAAGGAAGAAAATGATTCCTAGTAGACGCAAAGACTTGTGATTATTATGGGACAAGAACTCTGGTAGTGTGGATTCGGTGTTATCTCGATTTAATATGGATCAAGGTTTATGTACTATATCCGAAAATTAGTTGTTGCCTCGAATTGTTGATACCTCGAATCAATTTTGCTTTTATTGAAAGAGTTAATTAATTTTTTAGATTCACAAATTCGCGTGTTGCTTCGGGGAGATTGTAATAGAAAAGTGGTTCTTATTTCCTAGTAGTGTCTGACTAGTGACCACATGAGAAAAATACATGACGGTTAGTAGGTGTTTAGATTACTAGTCATGGGAGGAAAAAATTGCGATAAACACGTGATGGATAGTAGGTATTTAGACTTCAAGTCATGTGAAAGCTAGAAAATGATTCCTAATAGATGTAAAAACTAGTGATTACTATGTGATAAGAACTCTGAGAGTATGGTTTCGGTGTTATCTCGATTTAATATAGATCAAGGTTTATGTACCAAATCCGAAAAGTACTTTTTGCCTCGAATTCGAGAAACTCGAATCAATTTCGCACGTATTGAAAGAGTTTATCGACTTTTTAGATCCTGAAATTTGCGTGTTGCATCGGGGCGATGGAAATAAAAAAGTGGTTGTTACTTTCTAGTAGTGTATGACTAGTGACCACCCGGGAAAAACACATGACGGTTAGTAGGTATTTTGACTACTAGTCGTGTGTTGAAAAAATAGCGAAAAACACATGACGGATATTAGCTGTTTAGACTACTAGTCATGTGAAAAAAAATATAGATAAACACATGATGGATAGTAGGTGTTTAGACTACTAGTCATGTGAAAAGAAAATAGTGATAAACACATGACGGTTAGTAGATGTTTAGACTACTAGTCTTATGAGGAAAAAATTGCGATAAACAGATGATGGATAATATGTATTTAGACTATTTGTCATGTGAAATGAAGAAAATGATTCCTAGTAGATGCAAAGACTAGTGATTATTATGCGATAAGAACTCTGAAAGTGTGGATTCGGTATTATCTCAATTTAATATAGATCAAGGTTTATATACTAGATCCGAAACAAAGTTATTGCCTCGAATTGTTGATACTTCGAATCAATTTTGCTTTAATTTAAAGAGTTAATCAATTTTTTAGATTCACAAATTCGTATGTTGCTTTGGGGAGATTGTAACAAAAAAGTGGTTCTTATTTCCTAGTAGTGTCTGACTAGTGAGCACATGAGAAAAATACATGACGGTTAGTAGGTGTTTAGACTACTAGTCATGGGAGGAAAAAATTACGATAAACACAAGATGGATAGTAGGTATTTAGACTACTAGTCATGTGAAAGGTAGAAAATGATTCCTAGTTGATGCAAAGACTAGTGATTACTATGTGATAAGAAACTCTGAAAGTGTGGTTTCGGTGTTATCTCGATTTAATATGGATGAAGGTTTATGTACTAGATCCAAAAAGTACTTTTTGCCTCGAATTCATGAACCTCGAATCAATTTCGAACGTATTGAAAGAGTTTATCGACTTTTTAGATCCTGAAGTTCACGTGTTGCTTCGGGGTGATGGAAATAAAATAGTGGTTGTTACTTTCTAGTAGTGTATGACTAGTGACCACCCGTGAAAAACACATGACAGTTAGTAGGTGTTTTGACTACTAGTCATGTGTAGAAAAAATAGCGAAAAACACATGACGGATAGTAGGTGTTTAGACTTTTAGTCCTGTAAAAAAAAAATAATGATAAACACATGATGGATAGTAGGTGTTTAGACTACTATTCTTACGAGGAAAAAATTGGGATAAACACATGATGGATAGTAGGTATTTAGACTACTAGTCATGTGAAATGAAGAAAATGATTCCTAGTAGATACAAAGACTAGTGATTTTTATGCGATAAGAACTCTGAAAGTGTGGATCCGGTGTTATCTCGATTTAATATTGATCAAGGTTTATGAACTTGATCTGAAACGTAGTTGTTGCCTTGAATTGTTGATATCTCGAATCAATTTTGCTTTTATTGAAAAAGTTAATCAATTTTTTAGATTCACAAATTCGCATGTTGCTTCGGGAAGATTGTAATAAAAAAGTGATCTTATTTTCTAGTAGTGTCTGACTAGTGACCACATGTGAAAAATACATGACGGTAAGTTGGTGTTTAGACTACCAGTCATGGGAGGAAAAAATTGCGATAAACACATGATGGATAATAGGTATTTAGACTACTAGTCATGTGAAATGAATAAAATGATTCCTAGTAGATGCAAAGACTAGTGATTATTATGCGATAAGAACTCTGAAAGTGTCGATTCGGAGTTATCTCGATTTAATATGGATCAAGGTTTATGTACTAGATCTGAAACATAGTTGTTGCCTCGAATTGTTGTTACCTTGAATCAATTGTGCTTTTATTGAAAGAATTGATCAATTTTTTAGATTCACAAATTCGCATGTTGCTTTGGGAGATTGTATTAAAAAAGTGGTTCTTATTTTCTAGTAGTGTCGTACTAGTCACCACATGTGAAAAATACATGACGGTTAGCAGGTCTTTAGACTAATAGTCATGGGAGGAAAAAAGTGCGATAAACACATGATGGATAGTAGGTATTTAGACTACAAGTCATGTGAAAGGTAGACAATACTGTGTCAAAATATACATACGGTACCAAAATACAACAAAACGGTGCAATACCTTACCAAAATATCCATACGGTTACAAAACACACCAAAACTGGAAAATACCATGCCAAAACAACCATACGGTACCAAAACACACCAAAACGGTTCAATAATTTACCAAATGATCCATACGGTTCCAAAACACACCAAAACGGTACAATTCCTTTTCAAAACATCCATACGGTTCCAAAACACTGCTAAACAGTACAATACTGTGCCAAAAACATCCATACCTTTCCAAAACACAACAAAACGGTACAATACCATACTAAAACATCCATACGGTATTTACCCAAAAAAAAACATCCATACGATTTCAAAACACACCAAAACGGTACCTTACCAAAACATCCATACGGTTCCAAAACACATCAAAACGGTGTATTACCTTACCAAAGCGTCCATAAGGTTCCAAACACACCAAAACTGTACAATACCTTAGCAAAACATCAAAACGGTTCCAAAACACGCCAAAAGTGTATAATACCTTACCAAAACATCTATTTGGGTCCACAACACACCTAAATTGGACATTACCATACCAAAACATTCATACGGTACCAAAACACGACAAAACGGTACAATACCTTACCAAAACTTTCATACGGTTCCAAAACACAACTAAACGGTACAATACTATGCCAAAACATCCATACCTTACCAAAACACAACAAAACGGTAAAATACCTTTCCAAAACATCCATACGGTTCCGAAACACACCTAAACGGTACAATACCTTACCAAAACATCAATAAGGTTCCAAAACACAAAAAAACTGTACAATACCATTGCAATACATCCAAACGGTTCCAAAACACATCAAAACTGTACAATACCTTACCAAAACATCTATTCGGGTCCAAAACACACCAAAATGGGACATTTCTAATCCAAAACATCCATACGGTACGAAAACACAACAAAACGGTACAATAACTTACCAAAACATCCTTACGGTTCCAAAATACACCAAAACTGTACAGTACCTTACCAAAACATCCATAAGGTTCCAAAACAAACCAAAATGGTACAATACCTTACCAAAACATCAAGTTCTAAAACACACCAAAACAGAACAATACCTTTGCGAAACATCTATACGGTTGCAAAATGCACCTAAACGGTACAATACCTTACCAAAACTTCCATACGGTTCCAAAACACACCAAAACGGTACAATACATTATCAAAACATCCAAACGGTTCCAAAACTCACCAAAATGGTA
Organism: Rhododendron griersonianum; assembly: GCA_018127125.1. Taxonomy (NCBI): domain Eukaryota; kingdom Viridiplantae; phylum Streptophyta; class Magnoliopsida; order Ericales; family Ericaceae; genus Rhododendron; species Rhododendron griersonianum. Next base: position 35,421,073 of record CM030788.1, on the reverse strand, counting down.
CAATACCTTACCAAAACATCCATACGTTTCCAAAACACACCAAAATGGTACAATACCTTTCAAAAACATCAACACGGTTCCAAAACACACCAAAACGGTACAATCCCTTACCAAAACATCCAGTTCTAAAACACACCAAAACGGTACAATACCTTACCAAAACATCCATACGGTTCCAAAACACACCAAAACGGTACAATACCTTCCCAAAAACATCCACACGGTTTCAAAATACACCAAAACGGTACAATACCTTACCAAAACATCTAGTTCCAAAACACACCAAAACGGTACAATACCTTTTCAAAACATCTATACGGTTCCAAAACACACCTAAACAGTTCAATACTGTGCCAAAACATCCATACGGTACCAAAACACAACAAAACGGTACAATACCTAACCAAAACATCCATACGGTTCTAAAACACCCCAAAATGGTACAATACCTTACCAAAACATCCAAACGATACAATACCTTACCAAAACATCCAAAGGGTTCAAAACACAACAAAACGGTATAATACCTTACCAAAACATCCAAACGGTTCCAAAACGTTACAATACCTTAACAAAACGTCCATACGGTTCCAAAACACACCAAAATGGTACAATACCTTGAGAGCTTCTCTCTCTACTTTAGAGAGAGAATGCACTCCCCATGTACCGATTCTACCGATTTAGTCCACCCTGTGGACCGATTCCACTACGGGCTAGAGGTAATCTTGTTCTGTGAGGGGCAATCAGTGCTCTAATCCCGATTTTGAGAGTTCTCGATCCCACAGCCTTGGGTTTTCAACTTCACCGAGTTGACCCTGAGCACCTAGCTCGTGGGTCCTGTTCTTGAGCTACTGCACAAGACCCCGTTGAGGTTCAATCACGTCAATCATCCGTTCAAATGGAGCTGCCTTCGTTCAAGACTAGCTTCGGCGTGTCATCTAGATCCACGGTTGTCTTCATTATTGGTCCAGACTTACTCGGTTGTGGTACACTCCGTTTAGATCTGGTTCGAGGAAGCACTATAGCGGATCTGGTTTAATGAACAGGCCTTCTATGGCGATTGAAAATTTGGCCGTACAGGTTCAGTTCTCTTCCTGGCGACTTAGGCACTGGGCATCATCGAGCTTACCGGCCATGGTGGTGTCCCACTTCTTCGAGCCGGCCAAAACTACACTGGTGGAAGTTCGAACCAACACCAACACTCAATACCTGATCTTTTGAACTCCAACGCCCAGCCGAATGGTTTGGGGCAGACGGTGATAAGGAAATGGGTTATCCACTACTGCGGTTGTGGCTTGCAGGGCAAATATAAGGTTCAGTTGGCTGCTTTTTACAAACTTGTTTGGGCAGTTTCAATATGGTTCTTTGTAGTTGCTTAGTCAAATGCTAGATTTGTTGCTGGACTTTCGGGCCAGCGGACTGTTAGTATTTGGGTTTTCAATTCAGGTGCTGCCATTATCATCTTCACACATCTTCACACGTAGCAGGTCTAGTTGTTGGATCGGCATTGATAAATTGACATTGTGTTCAAAATTACCGTAGTCTTTTAAATTCAGATTGTGAACAAACTCGATGGGCAGTCAACTGATTGGACTGAGATCGGGTTATTATCAAGCTCTTTGTTGAGCTTCTTTAAATTCCTAGTTTCTTTGCTCCATTAGTCCGGTGGTCAAGCGTAGTATGGCTGTGACCGTGGCTATCATTGATTAGATTGGGGTCTTGTGCTGATTGAAAGGGGTAGCTTTGTTGCTGCCATTGACTAGATCGGTGGTAGGGCTCTGATTGAAAAGGGTAGCTTTCGGGGCTGTCATTGATTAGATTGGTGGTTGAGCACTGGTTGAAAGGGATAGCTTCGCGGGCTGTCATTGATTAGATTGGTGGTAGTACATTGTTCGAAAGGGGCAGCTTGGTTCTCCTGCAGTTTTGTGTGCCTCGGTTTGTGTCTTGCCAGATGATTCGGTGGTAATGCACTGTTAATGGCGGCTGGATTTGAGGCCCTTGTACTGTCCCACTTTTAGGTTATAGTGAGCCTTGTGTACTAGGTCGAGAGTGTTCTAGACCGGATGGAATGGGCGTGGTGTGCAAGGTGCTTGGGGAGGTAGCCTTGTCGGATGTCGTCATCTCTGGTTCGACCCTCTCTCGGAGCCTGGTCCTCTGCAGTAACTGTTCCTTAGAAGTGGGTGCTATACTTGATACTTCTGTGCTAGGTTGGAGCATTGGAATCTTGGTCAGCTTATTATGCATTGGAATCTTTGATATTAGCTATTTATCTTATTTCCTAGTCTGGCGGGATGTGCCAGGATATAATTAGTTTCTTGTTAATTCTTTTCGCTTCATTCATATCATACCCCGTTGTGCTATCCTTCCTTACAGATGGATAGTGCAATGGGGTATGATGTCAAATCTCATTGCACGCTTGTTGCATTCCTTACTTTATCCTACTCTCCATGCGGGTTGTGCATGGGTATCGCACTTTTTTCACTCTTCTTTCTTTTTCTTTTTTCTTTCCACCTGGGGTATGCCCCTTGTAGGCTGTACATTCGATTAACCTCTTTTAATTTCAAGCTAATTTACCTAAAAAAAAAAAAACATCCAGTTCTAAAACACACCAAAACGGTACAATACCTTACCAAAACATTCATACGGTTCCAAAACACACCAAAACGGTACAATACCTTTCCAAAACTTCCAAACGGTTACAAAACTCACCAAAACGGTACAATACCTAACCAAAACGTCAATACGGTTCCAAAACACAACAAAATGGTACAATACCTTACCAAAACATCCAGTTCCCAAACACACCAAAACGGTACAATATCTTACGAAAACATCCATACAGTTCCAAAACACACAAAAATGGTACAATACCTTACCAAAATGTCCATACGGTTCCAAAACACACCAAAATGGTACAATACCTTACTAAAACATCTAGTTCTAAAATACACCAAAACGGTACAATACCTTACCAAAACCTCCGTGCGGTTACAAAACACACCAAAACTGTACAATATCGTGCCAAAACAACCATACGGTACCAAAACACACCAAAACGGTACAATACCTTACCAAAACATCCATACGGTGATTTGCCCAAAAAAAAAAATTCATACAGTTTCAAAACACACCAAAACGGTACAATACATTTCCAAAACACACCTAAATAGTACAATACTGTGCCAAAATATCCATACCTTACCAAAACACAACAAAACGGTACAATACCATACAAAAACATCCATACGGTTTCAAAACACACTAAAACGGTACAATACCCTACCAAAACATCCATACGGTTCTAAAACACACCAAACGGTACAATACCTTACCAAAACGTCCATACGGTTGCAAAATGCACCTAAACGGTACAATACTATGCCAAAACATCCATACCTTACCAAAACACAACAAAACGGTACAATACCTTACCAAAACATCCAAACGGTTACAAAACACACCAAAACTGTTCAATACCTTACCAAAACATCTATTCGGGTCCAAAACACACCAAAATTGGACATTACCGAACCAAAACATCCACACGGTACCAAAACACGACAAAACGGTACAATACCTTACCAAAACATCCATACGGTTCCAAAACACACCAAAACGGTACAATACCTTACTAAAACATCCATACGGTTCCAAAACACACCAAAACGGTACAGTACTGTGTGGCCCGTGATCCTTAATCCTTGATCCTCCGTCGATGGTTCGATGATGGTTGAGCCTTCTTCTCCTAGCCTGCACAGGGAGCACACGACTAAGACCTGGCCGGGGGTTGTCCCGCCAAGGTCCTCCGGCGAGAGGATAAGTATTGTGCAGAGAGAGGAAGCAGAAGACTGGAGAGAGTATATGTGTGAGTATGTAGTAGCATGTACCTCTTTAGGGTTACCATCACTGGATATTTATAGGGCCTCCTGGCTTGCTCTCCAAGTACGATCGCGTGCCTTCCACGAGCCATGTGACGTCATGGTGACATCAAGGAATAGATCTGGTAATCGTTTTCAGGGCTGAGCTGGCACACCCATGTGCGCTCATGATCATCTTATGTTATAACCGCCTCCGCACGCGGGGGGACACGTGACTCAGCAGCCAGCCGTCGTCGGCAGCCAGCCGTCGTCGGCAGCCAGCCGTGCTCCGCAGGTGGCCGAGCCCGTGTCTTGACGGGTGGCCGAACACGGATCTTTTGCCGAACCTGGCCATGCGACCGACGGGGGAGGTAACGTCGCCGAGAACCTTGCCGAGGGCAGAGACCGAACATGAACTTGTCTTCTGCTGAGCCCGTGGCAAGTGGGATGTCAATGATGAAAACCGACGGGAGCCGTGCACAAGGCCTACGTTCGGCACGAAGCAGGTTCGGTCCGCCAAACTGCGAACTTCTATGTTCGGCCTGCTACAATAGCCCCTCAATCTCGGCCGATGCCGTACGCATGGTAGGGATTCAAGTCAAGCCTTGGCCGAACTCGTCGAATCGCCGAGCGTGGTTTTGTTTGTTGAAGGTGAATTTCCGCCGAGCCTATACCATCTTTTCTTTAGAAGCAAGCTCAGCCGTTGATGGAGAACTCTAGTGGAGGAGTGCCAGATGTCACCTCGTGGCTGGGCACGGCTGACGAGAAGATGGCTGGCAATCCCTGCAAGCTGTCCTTTCTATGACACGTGTCATGTGTTGAGTGGCCAGTGATTCGACGGTGTAATGATGGGCGGGAATTTCGAATTCCCAACCCTAGCCCTATATAAAGGGCGACGCAAGGAGAGAGAAAGGTCTCGTTCTCCTTCTCTCTCTAGAACCCCATTGCCAGAGCTCACCAGCAACCGTTCGTCTTCCAATCCTGATTCCCAGAGATTTTGCCACCATATCTCGCTGAAAATCACAGGTATGTGTTCGATTCTTGCTTCTCTTCACTTTTCTGTAATTTTTTTGCACTTTCTGCTTGGTTTCCTGGGTTTTGGGGCATTTTTTGTTCTAAGTGAACAGTATGTCCCTGGAGATGAACGACCTGTTCATCTCCTCCTTCAACCTGTTCTTCCGAGCACAGATCCTTCATGGTGTCAGGGCTTGGCCGTCGATGGGGTTGGCCGACCCCCAACTTTTGACGTTTGGCAGGCCTCAGCCGAACACGGGTTTGGCTGGGCCTTGAAAACGACGATGGGGTGGGCCAGTTTAGGATGCCGATCATGGTGAGATCCTTGCTTTCTTAGCCGACAACGAGACCTTATGTTTTAATTTTTGCCTTTGTTAGGTCTGGCTCACCCAATCATCATCATCTCATCCGACTCTGAAAGTTCAGGGGACGATTCTACAGATCTTGTGATCCGAGAATACGTGGAGAGACGCAGAAGCCGACGTCAAGCTTCTTCCATTGACTCGAATATGTCAGGTTCTAGTGATTCCAACGCCGAGTGTGACCACGAGTACGACGGCGGGTTCAATACCGAGCCAGAGATAACCTTTACTACCAGGACTGAATCCGAAGCCGAGCATGAACTTGGGCCTGAGGCTGAGTCCAGGCTTCGTTCCCAAGCCGGAGTCACAACTTCTTCCCGTTCTGCTCCTGCCGAGACTTCGTCCGAGAACAGGGAGTATGCCGACCTCTTCGAGCGGGGTCAGGTATGTCCCCACGCCCATTACTTCAGCGGTCGACCTAACGAGTATGCAGACTTCTGCCGAGCGTACCACATCCCAGATGATGTCGTCGTCCACCAGGTAGCTAGTAATAGGATCAGGGATAAGAGGAGTGACCATCCCGAACACATAACAGTCCCTTTGATGGCCATCTGTGAGGCCGGGCTCCGTTTCCCCCTTCATCCATTTCTGAGGGAATTGCTGGCTAGGTTCGGCATAGTACCTCACTTCTTCGCGATCAACAATTACAGGATAGTGATGTTCGTAATTAAGTTGAAGGAGCTGCACGACCTCGACTTTACCGTCGCTGACCTCTTTCATACATACCTTATGTCTAGGCACGGGAAGACTGGCCGCAGGTATCTGTCAACGCGTGGCGGCAAGGAGCCCTTGATAGATGGTCTTCCTGATACTGATAAGTGGGCTAACTTTTATGTCGAAGTTAGTGGAAATTACGAGTTCGGCAACCAGTCAATGCGGCTGCATTCTGTGCCGAAGATAACGGACTTCCGAGGTTTTCCTTTTGTTTCTTCAGTTTGCCGAACGCGATTCATTCCTTCACTATATTCCCGATATTTTGCTAACACTTTCTCCTTTTGCAGATCACCGAGCAATAACCAAGACCCAAAATTCTTTGGCTGTTGAGGATCACGTGGAGACGTTGAAGGCCCTGATTTGCCGTGACGCGCCGACGCTGTTAGGTTACGAACCCTCTTACAAAGGGAAGTTGAAGAGGAAGGAAAAGGAGGCGGGGCCGAGCACGAAGGCTAAGGGCAAGAAGACAGCCGCTAAGGACCAAGGAGTTGGTGTTCAGATTCCCAAGCTGAGCAAGAAGGTGAAGGAACCAAGGCTGAAGTTTCCCACCTTCAAGAAGTCAGCCGACTTTTGGTTTCAGAACAGTCAACCCGCCGATTTCCAAGGTATCAATATTCCTCCCATCCGAACACTGATCCCCGAATTCGCCGACGATATGGGCAGAAGGAACGTCGTGAAGCTCAACATCAAAGATGGCGCTGCTGCTCGCCAAAAGGAAGCTGAACTTTCCGAGAATCCTGCGAAGAAGCAGAAGGTCACCCATGACTTCTTCCCCACAAGGCCGCCGACGCCACTCCCGAAGGAGAAGGAGTAAACTGAGTCATCGGCTGCGGCTGGGTCGAAGGCTATGGAGACGGCGGCAAGCTCGGGTGGTCGATCGATTGTGCAAGAGTTTGCGCCGTCCTTTGCAATGGCTGACGGCAGGATCGTCACTGTTGAAGACAGTGTTAAGGTCGAACCTGGGTAGGCCGTCACCATGCTTCATGGCCTTGCTCTGCCGAGGGATATGGACAGAGTTCCAGGGGAGCTGCAGCCGAGCATCGCGCACTTGAGCGCTTACCTTGTTCAGGTATTGACTTGACTTTTGAATTTTCCCTTTTTAAGTTAACTTCTTTCCTCTATCGCCGAGCTTGATTTATCCTCTTACAGGCTGGACAGACTGCGCTACGAGTGTCCGGCCAGGCCGATCTGTTGGCGGCCGAAAGAACACGCTACCGCGATGACGCTAAGGCCAAGCGTGAAAAAACGAAGGCTGCAAAGACTGCCCTGAAGCTAGCCAAGGCCAGGGTAGCCGAGCTCGAGAAGGAGAGGGATGAGGCACTAGAAAAGGCCAAGACGTCTGACCGCGAGCTCGGTCAAGTTGTAAGGAGGGAGAAGAGGAAGATGAAGGAGGTGGATGAGAAGGCCTACCAAGCGGGGTATGATCGAGCTGGAGCGGAGTATATGAGAGATGCTCGGTCGATGGTGAATGAGGAGGTCCAAAAGAGGGTCCCCATTGCGTACCGAGCAGGGTACAAGGCTGGGGTGAAAGCTGCATGTGGGGTTATGCAGCTGGAACCTGATATGAACTTGATGAAGACCATTCCTGCAACCGTAGTGCCCGAGCTCGTGCTGCCGTACACGAAGGAGGAATGTGCCCCACTTCCTCCGGAGGAATTTCCCGAGAGTGAAGATGAAGTTGACGATCTCACTGATGCCGATGCCGACGGTGGTGGGGATGGCTCAGGTGGGAAAAAGACGGCCGATGCTGAAAACGCCGAGCAAGACATTGAGCAGGCTGAGAAGAATGATGAGGTGGTTGTTGACACCGAGAATGAAGCTGCTCTTGGTGCTGAAGTTGCTGCAGGGGGCGTTCCTCCCCAACTTTAGAGTTCTAGTTTTTAGAGTTTTTGTTTTTGAATTTCTGAAATTTTTATTGGACTGGACGGCTCCGAACTTGGGAGTTTACCGTGCCAGATGTAATAGTTGATTTGGGGGTCGGCATCGAACGGTTTACTACGCCGTACTTCCCAGCTTAGGACCTTTTGATAACACTTTTGTTTGGAATTTGAATGCATGCACGGCTTCTTTTAAGGGTTCGGAAGCCATGTTACGAGAGGGGAAGGGTTTTACGGCACCCCTCTCGCCCGATACAAGATTGGTCTCTACTAAATGTTTGTGGGATTTTTCGACAACATTTTATTTCATTAAAGCATTTAGCAAGTAGCCACAGGTATACCAAGTAGAAAGTGCATGCTGGTGCCAGTGGACATGAAGTGGCGAAATAACGATGGACAAATGCATAAATGACAAAAAACTGGAGACTGCCACTGACTTCGCTCCCGAGCGCTCGGGAGTACTCCCAAGCGCTCGAGAGTGCCACTGTCCAACCCTACAAGTTTTGTTAGGCACAGGCAATATATAAAGCCAAAGTTGAAAACTGAAGATTATTTTGAACCCCTGATAAGCTCAGCATAGGGTTTGGCAGATTGAAAGCAAACCCCAATCTTCCAAGCCATGCCTCCTTGCCTTTACAATAGCAGATATATACTTTTGAGAACAAATGAGCACATCCCTACACTTGAAAGATCAGAAGAATGGCAATACATAGGAAGCAGTGAACCGTAATGGCATGTAAACACTCCCGAGCGCTCGGGAGTGAAGCCAGTGGACTGAAAAACCTTTGTAGCCTCTTGCTCTTGTTGTTAAACCAAGATCAGGTGGCTCACAACCAGTATGAAGAAGTGGTATGAGCCACTGATATCCCTCAGACAGGGGAAAAATAGTAGGCTTAGGTACAAAAATGAAATTTTATACCTTTTGTGCTTGAACAAGACCTCTTGGATGGATATGGTAGCTTGAATAAGGGGTGAAAAACAATAGAAAAAATGAAGTCTAAGACTTCAAATGCTCTTGTGAAGTTTGGATTTTCTTTGAAAATTATTTGATGATGGAAGTTGAAAAATGTTTGAGTTGGAAAATGTTTGAGGGTGTTTCCACCAAGGTTTTCTGAAAACAGGGGAGTGAGAGAGGTAAATTTCGTGGTCCCCTTGCAAGGTAGAACATGGGGGTATATATAGGGGAGGAGAAAATATGTTTGAATTTTGAAAAATAAAAGAAAATGAAATGGAAAATGATTTTGGGGGGAAAAATGGCATCATGAGATGCCCTGCTAGACCTGCATACTCAGTTATGACCAAGTTTGAACGTTGAAAGATCTGAAAAGTCTGAAAAGCCATGGTCAAAGGCCAAGCTCAACATGCATTGGTCTGTCAGCACTCTCAAGCGCTTGGGAGTGTCCAAGCGCTCTAGAGTGGTCCCGAGCGCTTGGGAGTGGCAGCCCAACTTCAGAAGGGTGCCACGGACACTCCCGAACTCGGTTTTGGATGTTTTTCGAAGCGTTGGAAAGCTCGTTGAGTCCTCTTTCTAACCCAATTGGTTTCATTCAAATATATTTTATATTCTGAAATGTGTACCAATTTTACCCTCAGGGTGTCGGGAAAAAAAGAGTTTTGGTTTTGAAAAAAGTCCAAGAAGCATCGTCCAAGTTTTCCAAGGCCTGTTTTGACCCTATTTCATCATCGGGGAGCCTCGAGGGCACAAATTAAGGATAATTAATAAGTCCAAATTGGGGTGCCTACAGTGGCCAAGTGACTGGCGTGTCACTCGGTCCCCCAAGTACCACTGCCAACCAAAGGCTGACTCCAACAGCACCATGCTGGCCGTGACAACTCTGCTCCTGGCCAAGTACTCAGGCTCTGGCCCTGCTCTTCTCCAGGGATCCCAGTTGATCTGCAGTTAAGACGAGCGGGCAATGCAGGCAATTGATCAGCGACAGCATTAAAATCAAGGAAAGGAATGCATATTGGAAGTTGTGTGTTCTGATATACCTGTGAGGCCCTAAGGTCGTCCAAATACAGTCTGAAGGCATTGAGGTCACCTCTCCCCTCCTTCTTCCCCATATTGGCCTTACTCCATATCAGCGCATGGGGGAGGGTGCTCAAGTCTGGATGCTTGCATTGAGGTGGATACATCCGCAGTACCTCGTAAGCCCAAAGCTGTGCAATGATTAGACAAGTACAAGCATCAGTCATAGGATATGAAACATTCGAAATTAAAGCAATCAAGCAAGCTAAGCAATCGAATGGACAAGTATAATCAAATTTATGCTTTGTAATGGTTAGAGGTATACCTCCCAAGCTCTCTAGTAGCCAGCAGTGCTCTGACCCGTCCTCGACGAGTCACCCAAGAAGTGGTAAGCTACACCCAGCGCTACACCACCCCAGTCAAAGCGTGAGGCTCCCCTCAAATCCCTCAACGCCGGCAAGTAGGAGAGATGCACTTTGCTCTGCCTGTTTGGGTACAAAGTAGCACCAAACAGGTATAACAAGTATGCCCGGGCCATCTGCTCCGCCTCCCGGTCATTGGTCACCTTCTTCTTCAGGTACTTCGTGAACTGGTCGTACCGTGCCATTCCCTCCTCGATCTTGGGCACCTCACCCAGAAACCACTCCAGGGCTGCTCTGTCCTCCTGAATCCCCGAGTCAAACAGGATGGGCTCTCCTCCGACCCTCAGCCCAGTAATCGCCGCGAAGTCCGCAAGCGTCATCGTCATCTCCCCGGGAGGTAGGTGGAAGGTATTTGTTGTATCTCTCCACCTCTCCGCAAGTGCAACCAGGACCGCGTGGTCGTTCCTCGCTCGTGTCAGCGTCTGTACGAACTCTCCAAAGCCCGCCTCGTCTACTAGCTGCCTCACCCTCTCTGGCAAGGCCTCATACAACTCCAAGGACCTACACGCGCCCCCGAAGCCGCGGATGTCCCTCTGACTTGCTCCCGCCTGTTTCAAACACGAAGACAAGCAGCAAGAGATATTATCAGTATACAGGGATTTCATTTTCAAGTTCTAGGTAATCAATGAAGTCCACAACGGATGGTTGGTTCAAGTTACTACATGCAAGGCATATGTTACCAAGGGTATATCATTTTGGCATGGTTCGGCTCAGAAGTATCACGTGCAATTCTAAGTTCAAGTGTTTTCAAGCAAAATATTGACATTGAACTACGAAGAGCAAATATCAAAATTGAATTACAAAGGGAGTTTTCTGAGAATACCTCCATCCAAGTGCTCGCAATGTGGGCCCGGGGATCTCTCAGCACGAGCTCGTTGTCATAGTCCTTTTGTAGCAGTGCGTAAGCCGCAATGCCCGACGGCAGGAACAAGTGTGGCATGGGAGGTACATATGTCTCCGCTGAAAAGCCAGGGCGTGTCATGGCTCTCGCCTCCGCCACAGTCGTAACCCTAGGCCCCTGTGCCTCCGCTCCGGCCCTCTCCTCGGTCTCAGCATCCCTCAAAGGCTCCTCTCTCTCCTTTCTCTCCCTCTCGGCCCTCTCGGCCGCCTCCGATGCCTCTATGGCCCTCGCCTGCTCTTCATTGGCCTCCAAAACCGCGACTCCAATCGCGGGATTCTCCTCAAGAAGCCTCGCCAAGGCCTCGTCGCTCAAGAACTCGGCGACGTCATGCTTCGTAATTGGCCTATGGCTCGATGATGTTGTCGCGGGCCGGAACAACACATCCTCTTCCCGAAAGGGGATTTCGGTGGCTTCCTCCTCGGTAACAGCCCCTTTACCCTTCGCCGAGTCCTTCGGCGGGGACCCAATCGGCTCAACATCATCACCTCCGGCACCACTGCCTCCTGCGCCGTCTGAACTGCTCCCAACCACCACCGACCTTTCCACTGCCGTGTGTGGGTCCACCGGCTCGACACTATGGCCCACGGCCCCAGCGTCCTATGTCGCGCGAGCCTCTGACTCTGTCGCGCGACTGTCCTCGCCACCACCGACCTCCTGCTCGCGGCCGTGTATGCCATCTCCGCCGCCTATAACCACTGCACCGGCCTCTGCGATGGCCTCCTCTGATGTTTGATCCCCTGTTTTAACACCCATGGGCCCTCCTCGGTCCTCGGGTCGATCAACGACCTCACCTCTGCCTTCTCCATCCCCATGGTCTGCCATGGATGAGTAATCACGTGTGGGTTCGACGATTTCGTGGTTGAATCAAGGTTTGGGAGAGATTTGAGGGAGGAGATGAGAGTTGAGAGGAGTCCTGAGTATTTGAAACTGCTTGGAACTGTTTTAGTAACGTCCCGCGGTGTTTTGAACGGATGAAACAGGTTTGGGCCGGGTCTGGGCCTTTCCAGATCCAAGCCCTGACTAGACACCCTCGCGCGAGGGTTCGAAATTGTCGCGCGACAGTTTCGTTGGACCTTAGGCCCAATCCAGATTCTAGGTCTGGCCCGATCTCATTTACCCCTCTTCTTTTTTTTTGGGTAAAACAGCTTTAAATAGAAAAAAAGGAACCGGATATACAGCCTACAAGGGGCATTCCCCAGGAGGAAAAAAGGAAACAACCGAGTAAGAAAATGACTATGCCAATTGGCTACATGCCTAGAGAATAACATAATAGACGCTGTTTCCAGCCCATCTAGAAGAGGGGAAGAAAACAACGCTGTTTCCAGTCGATCTCATTTACCCTTCTTTTGGGTTCATGGAGTCTTGGTATGTTCTTATAATAAATTTGAGGGTCATTATGGAGGTTTTGCCTTCATCCCGAGGAATTTTACATCCCCAGCAGTGGTCCGCCCAATTCAGCGACGATCCATCCGTTCAATCTCAATTCAGCGACGATCCATCCGTCCAATCAATCAGTGACGTTCTAACCGTCCAATCTCAATTCAGCGACGATCCATCCGTCCAATCTCAATTCAGCGACGATCCATCCGTCCAATTATCAAATCTCCTCCTTTGATGGACGGTATTTTTACATGCTTGTGTGCATTTTTCCATTTAATCGGCTTTTGGGCGGATTTGGTGGGTGTCTAGAAATCTTTGACGTTACCCGTACCAGTCAATGGTGCTCTGCGTGCCGTCAAAGAGGGACTACTGTAGACACCCCGATCTGGATCTCCCATTTGTTTTACTTTATTTTTCAGTTTCTTGTTTCCCCGATGATGAGATCGGATCAAACAGGCTTGAATGTGGAATGGATTGGACTGGGAGAGCTTGGAGCCCTTTTTGAACCCTTTGAACCCTTGAAACCTTCAGTCAAAACCCTAACCGAGGTTTGACCGTCGCGCGACGATTCTTGTTACTCGCGCGATAGTCAGCTTGCCAGGTGTTGGTCAAAGTCAAAGTTTGACTGTTGACCCTCGCGCGATGGTCTCAAACCCTCGCGCGATGGTTTGCACCTGTCACTTTCACCGTGATCCAGCTGGATTTTTGTGATCATCAGGGCCATGTGGGGCTGGAACCCCGTTTTCGTCGACTGTACAGTGTTGTGCAGGCTTGGGGGATGTACCACCCACACAACCACCCCTACTCACCTTGGTGGCTCATTTCTCCACCAAGCAAGGGTGACCAGCCTTGTTGGCTGGTTGCTAGGCCAAGCCTTCCACCCACCTTGCACCTTCCATCCTCCTATAAAACCCCCATTGCTCTTCCATTGCAAGGGTTACCAAGTTTCAACAAAGAAGAGTTATCAAGTCTAGCACAAAGTTACAAACCAAACCACATTTCCTAGTCTCTTAATCTAGTGTTTTCCATACACTCATTTGCAAGGCTATACCATTTGATCCAATCCTTTTCCAAAAACCATTCAAGCAAAGGTATAAGATTTACCCTGTTCCTATTTTGATCCCTGAGGGGGGCTGGCAGGGCCAAGGCTGGTAATCAGTACCAGTCCTGGCCCTAAAGTCAGCAGAGTTACTAGAAACTGTAATCAGTCAAACCCTTGCGCGATGGACCCGAATACTCGCGCGACAGTTATGTCTGCAAGAGATTGGTCCACGTGGGGAAAGGATGCTGGTCATTTCTTGTTTTATTCATGAGCATGTCTGTTGTAGTTTTGTTTTGATGTATAGATCACTGATATGCATGTTAAAACAAATTCAGTTCCTTAGCTTACTACTCTAGTTAGTGTGGAATGCCCTTGGGATGTTTCTGAATGTGTCTCAGAGCCTCAAGCATGCAAAGCAATTCCTGGAAGTCCAGTCAGAACCCTCGCGTGATGCTTTCACTCTGTCGTGCGATGGTTCACTGATTTCCAGTGGCTGCCATTGCATGGGCAACTTGGCCTTTGGCCTCTGTTATTTTCCCCACTGTTTAGGGGTTGTCTTTCCATTCATTTCAGTTGGTTTGTAATAATTATTTACTTTCCAGTACATATAAACTGCTTGGTTTGCCCTCTGGGTGTGCACTGGTCCTTCCAGAGCCCAGAAGGGGATGAAATTCAACCCGTGTTGAGCCGCCAACCCTCGCGCGATGGTTTGAGTATGTCGCGTGATGGTCTGCTTGCATGTACGTAGATCCATGCATGCAAGTTGGCCATTGTGTTTGGCATATTCAAACTTTGTGCAGTTTTGATGTCTTGAACAGAGGGTTAAATTTTATCCCATTTATTTCCATAGTATTTCATCCATCCATGCCATTTGATCACATCTTGCAAACGTGTTATAGTTTTAATCCCCGATTAACTGTTCCCTCGCCCTAATTGGCTAAAATTTGGTTAATAAAAGAAGAATCGTAAATATTTTCAAAATGCTCAAGTAGAGACCGATCTCCGGATTGGGCAAGAGGGGTGCCTTAAAACCCTTCCCCTCTCGTAACCTGGCTCCCGAACCCAGTTATGGTTATGACGGACTGGTTTCCTTAACTTTTTCAAATCAAATAGCGCGGCAGGTGCTTCGAAATACGGTTCCTTGGGTGTCGGACCTTCAAACCCGAGTGGCGACTCTGTATTTACGAGCGCTTGCCTCTCCGCTCGCGCTCCCTCGATCCGAGGACCTTGCCCGAAAAGTTGTCGGAAAGGGAACGGAAAATCCCTTCTCCGAGGGCATGCTGCTCACAGTGGCATTGGTACCACTGGTTGCCGTGTTGGAGTAAGTCCCTGTCCCAAACAGCGCATTAGCATTCCCTGAGTATGCCCGAGTCTTGGTTTTAGGAGGATTAAAGGATTCCCCCTTCGCCAGAATCCCACTCTGCAGCGCATCCTCGATGGCCAGGCCAGAATCGAAGAAGGTCTCAAAGTTTGCAGACGTTTGAGTAAGCACCAGATGCCTAGCATAGTCTGGCTGGAGGTTACGAGAGATGATACGGAGCTGATCCTTCTCGCTGGGGCGGTCAGTCATTAAGGCGGCCTTGGCCCTCCATCTTTTGACGAAGTCTGCAAAAGACTCCTTAGCTTCCATCTTGGTGGACTCGAGCTCCCGGGTGAGATCTTCAGCTGGGAGTTGTAGCTGTACTGCGAAATAAACGCAGCCCCAATATCCTCCCAGGTCCTCCTTTTGGCAATGTCGAGTGACAAAAACCAGTGGAAAGCAGGGCCTGAAAGGGTTTGAGTGAAAAGTTGAGACATGGCCTTCAGCTCAACAGAGAGTAGCTTCATGGCGGCATGGTAACTGTAGAGGTGAGTCTTGGAGTCACCGCTTCCGTCGAACTTAGCCAAGTCGGGCATCTTGAACTTCTCAGGAAGCCTGGCGTTGGGATACAGACAGAGACGGTCCAAAATCAATTCCCCCAGCGTTGATCTTTTCGGTCTTGGAAACAGATTCCTCCAGCTTGGCGATCTTGGCCATAAGGGCGGTCATGTCGGGGTTCTGAACCGGCTCTTCTTGATTTGGAGGAGGTCTGCCACCTGCAAGATTCGCAGCAGGCCTGCGGACCTCCCTCGGGTTGGGCTGGACAATGAGACGGCCTGTGTGATTCAGATCCGGAACCAAAATAGGCTGCTCTTGGTCAGACTCATCGTCCTCGCCTTCCTCTTCAAGAGGAGATGGAAGGCTAGTGTGGACAAGGTCATTCAGGCGGGCGATGTTGGTATCTGTCTGAGCTGCCCTCTGTTGCATGACGGTGATACTGTTCTGAAGGTTCATAAGCATGGCCTCCAGGGTAAGAGGCTCTGGCTGCGGCTGCTCTGCCATGACGGGAGGTTCGGAGATGCTTGATGTGGATGATGGGGAGGTTAGTTGCCCTTCCTGTAAGATTGGTGGTGAATCTGACTGTGACCCTGACTGAGAATCTGACTGTTGTGCGGCTGATGGCGAACGCGGAGAGTCTTCCGTGACGACTGACTGGGACTGTAACCTGACAAGCCTTTGAACCGGATTGAGTTGCAAACGTTCCCAAGCGGGTTTGGCCACTTGCTTCAATACTTTCCTCGGCGGTGTAATGATTCAGAACTTTGCAACAAAGTAAAAGAAGGCTTAATAGGGGTACTGCAGGAACTTTAATCTAAATAAAAGACTAAAGTACAAACGCAACCAACGTCGTCGGTGTCACCCTAGACTCTAGAACTAGAAGACAAGTTTGTCTTAAGAAGTTCGGACACTGCTTGAGGCCCTCAGAATTCTTTTCGAATATGTATCCTTGTTTGGAACGAGCGGTCCTAAAGGATGTCAAAAGAAGTCTAAACCTTTGTTCATTCCGCCATTTGGGATTCCAAACTTGAAGTCAGAACAACTCGGTATGAATATCATGATGCTATAACTGGATTGGCGTGAGCAACACTGTGCTATTAGCCGGGCGGTGTAAGTGACGAGGCACTTGTTACCTTTTGGTGTAAGTATCATGGTATTCTCTCCACTGTTCCTCATTTTTCGTTTGAAATCCTAAACGGGTGTATATAGGCAAGGGTGTAGAAAGGCTTCTGATTTCCTAAAGTCCCAATGTTCAAAGGACTTGAAAATTTGAAAACGTGCATCATCGAGATGCACGACTCCTCATCGGACCACTATAGTGTCCTAACGATTTTAAAGACAGACCTGAGAAGATCGAGGACCTAAAAGGCGCCCTAGAAATGCTTCTACGCAGAACGGGATGTATGTACAGTTCATGCTGTAGGGAAAGCAGTAACACGTAGACAGTATATGGGGTTAGATGTAAATAGATCTTAACCTGTGGGTACCTGTCCTAGTTTGGAGAGTTCTAATGCTTTGTATATGCAAAGGCTGGTTTTGGTTTGTAACAGGTTCCTCGGACTAGGGCCACAGATATACCTCCCGCTGCCCGCGTGACCGCAAAGCATCAGTCGAACGGTAGTATGACCCATCATCGTCGAAGGTTGTTGGTCATTCGGGGTCCCTGGGCTCCGGTAAACTGTGCCGGATTGCCAAAACGATCCAACGAGGCTTATCCCACATCGATGCAAATGAGATGCTAGAACTTGATTAAGAAGAAGGAGAATCGTAAATTTGCAAAATGCTCTTTCAAATTTGGCTCACTTTATTTGGTTCATCTTTAGAAGAAACTACACAAGTGAACAATCGAAAATGTCCCAGATTAGAATGGCCGGACACGGGGTCCTGTTAAATCACCATTCCAACCTTTGGCAGCGCGAAGCTCACCGTTTGACAGACTTTTAAGGGATTGTTCGCAAGTGTATTAAATCCTAAGTATGAATTAATATTGGTTCGATTTATCCTCGGCAGAGTCGCCACTATGGGCAGCATGCCCTCGGAGAAGGGATTCCGTTCCCTTTCCGACAACTTTTCGGGCAAGGCCCTCGGATCAAGGGAGCGCGAGCGGAGAGGCAAGCGCTCGTAAATACAGAGTCGCCACTCGGGTTTGAAGGTCCGACACCCAAGGAACCGTATTTCGAAGCACCTGCCGCGCTATTTGATTTGAAAAAGTTAAGGAAACCAGTCCGTCATAACCATATCTGAGTTCGGGAGCCAGGTTACGAGAGGGGAAGGGTTTTAAGGCACCCCTCTCGCCCAATCCGGAGATCGGTCTCTACTTGAGCATTTTGAAAATATTTACGATTCTTCTTTTATTAACCAAATTTTAGCCAATTAGGGCGGGGGAACAGTTAATCGGGGATTAAAACTGTAACACGTTTGCAAGATGTGATCAAATGGCATGGATGGATGAAATACTATGGAAATAAATGGGATAAAATTTAACCCTCTGTTCAAGACATCAAAACTGCACAAAGTTTGAATATGCCAAACACAATGGCCAACTTGCATGCATGGATCTACGTAAATGCAAGCAGACCATCGCGCGACATACTCAAACCATCGCGCGAGGGTTGGTGGCTCAACACAGGTTGAACTTCATCCCCTTCTGGGCTCTGGAAGGACCAGTGCACACCCAGAGGGCAAACCAAGAAGTTTATATGTACTGGAAAGTAAATAATTATTACAAACCAACTGAAATGAATGGAAAGACAACCCCTAAACAGTGGGGAAAATAACAGAGGCCAAAGGCCAAGTTGCCCATGCAATGGCAGCCACTGGAAATCAGTGAACCATAGCGCGACAGAGTGAAAGCATCGCGCGAGGGTTCTAACTGGACTTCCAGGAATTGCTTTGCATGCTTGAGGCTCTGAGACACATTCAGAAACATCCCAAGGGCATTCCACACTAACTAGAGTAGTAAGCTAAGGAACTGAATTTGTTTTAACATGCATATCAGTGATCTATACATCAAAACAAAACTACAATAGACATGCTCATGAATAAAACAAGAAACGACTAGCATCCCTTCCCCACGTGGACCAATCTCTTGCAGACAGAACTGTCGCGCGAGTATTCGGGTCCATCGTGCGAGGGTTTGACTGATTACAGTTTCTTGTAACTCTGTTGACTTTAGGGCCAGGACTGGTATTGATTACCAGCCTTGGCCCTGCCAGCCCCCCTCAGGGATCAAAACAGGAACAGGTAAATCTTATACCTTTACTTGAATGGTTTTTGGAAAAGGATTGGATCAAATGGTATAGCCTTTTTGGAAAAGGATTGGATCGAGCGAGGTAGCTGCCGGGGCTGTCATTGATTAGATTGGTGGTCGTGCACTGATCGAAAGGGGTAGCTTCACAGGCAGTCAGTGATTAGATTGGTGGTTGTGCACTGATCGAAAGGGGCTGCTTGGTTCACCTGCGATTCGAGTGGCCACTTCTTGTGGATCCTCTTTCTGTCCCTCTTTTAGTTGGTAGCGAGCCTAGGGGATTAGGTTGAGGGTGTAGTAGTCTGGATGGAATGGGCGTGGTGTGTAGGGTACTTGGTAGGGTAGCCTTGTCGGATGCCGACATCTCCAGTTCGAGCCTTTTCTCAGTCCCTAGTCCCTCTGTAGTAGCTGTTCTCTTAGAAGTGGGTATTATGCTTGCTCTCTGGGTTTGTTGGAAGTATTAGGTTCTCGGTTTGCTTATCCCAACTCTGGAGGTTGTGGTTTTTGGTAGTTTTTTTTTTTTGGTAGTTGGTTGAGTGTTGGTTGTTTTGGCGAGCCTTAGGCTTGGACGAGGGAGTATTAGGCCGGAAGGATTGGGCATGGTGTGCAGGGTACTTGGCAGGGTAGCCTTGTCGGATGCCGTCATCTCTGGTTCGAGCCTCTTCTTGGTGCCATGATCCTCTGTAGTAGCCGTTCAGCTTCCCTTGAAGCCGTATTACTGTGTTGCTGCTTATCCTCAGTGTTGGTTATCATGTGGTCACCTCTGACTGTGATTATTTATTTTATTTCCTAACCTAGCGGGATGTGTCAGGTAGTAGTAGATCATTTACAACTATTACTAATTGTATCACTTAATATCATACCCCTTAACGGGGATATGATCTCAGCATACATGGCATTTTTTGTTATGTTATTTACTCTATCTTACTCTCCATGCGGGTTGTGCATGGGCTATCGCACTTTTTCCAATCTTGTTTTTTTTCCTTTTATTTTCCTCCTGGGGTATGCCCCTTGTAGGCTGTACATTCGATTAACCTTTTTTAATTTCAAGCTAAGTTACCCACATAAAAAAAATGGTATAGCCTTGCAAATGAGTGTATGGAAAACACTAGATTGAGAGACTAGGAAATGTGGTTTGGGTTTGTAACTTTGTGCTAGATTTGATAACTCTTCTTTGTTGAAACTTGGTAACCCTTGCAATGGAAGAGCAATGGGGGTTTTATAGGAGGATGGAAGGTGCAAGGTGGGAGGAAGGCTTGGCCTAGGAACTAGCCAACAAGACTGGTCAACCTTGCTTGGTGGAGAAATGAGCCACCAAGGTGAGTAGGGGTGGTAGTGTGGGTGGTGCATCCCCCAAGCCTGCACAACACTGTATAGTCTACGAAAACGGGGTTCCAGCCCCACATGGCCCTGATGATCACAAAAAATCCAGCTGGATCACAGTGAAAGTGACAGGTGCAAACCATCGCGCGAGGGTTTGAGACCATCGCGCAAGAGTCAACAGT
This sequence comes from Rhododendron griersonianum, assembly GCA_018127125.1. NCBI lineage: Eukaryota > Viridiplantae > Streptophyta > Magnoliopsida > Ericales > Ericaceae > Rhododendron > Rhododendron griersonianum. Next base: position 35,400,925 of record CM030788.1, on the reverse strand, counting down.
CAAACTTTGACTTTGACCAACACCTGGCAAGCTGACTATCGCGAGAGTAACAAGAATCGTCGCGCGTCGGTCAAACCTCGGTTAGGGTTTTGACTGAAGGTTTCAAGGGTTCAAAGGGTTCAAAAAGGGCTCCAAGCTCTCCCAGTCCAATCCATTCCACATTCAAGCCTGTTTGATCCGATCTCATCATCGGGGAAACAAGAAACTGAAAAATAAAGTAAAACAAATGGGAGATCCAGATCGGGGTGTCTACACCCGGGAAGTCTGCTTGCTGCTCCGGACCGCATGGACATAACATCTTTTGGCCGCGGTTTGATCTCCGTATAAGTCCTCCTGTCGTCCGTTCGCACCTATGAAGCGGACCACCTGGTGATAAGTGGAGGCGATAGCCTTTAACTTATGGAGCCAGGTGCGCCCAACAATGGCGTTATAAGGGCTTGGGACGTCGACTACGACAAATTTCATGTCAAGAACGACCGAGCTAGAGCAGACTGGGAGAGTGATCAAACCGAGGGGCCAGACTGGAGCCCCGTTGAAGCCTATGAGGGGGACTTCGGAAGGACGAAGGTCGGCATCTGAGAGTTTCAAGTCTTTGAACAGGGAGTAGTACATGACCTCGGCTGAGCTGCCCTGGTCTACAAGGACGTGTCGGACGTTGAAGGCGTCGATGCGTAACGTGACCCCGAGGGCGTCGTTATGTGGAAGTTGGACGCGGGCGAGGTCCTTCTCGGTGAATGTGATTGTCCACTTAGCTCCGTCGTCGGTCCGGGGCCGCTTTGCTTCGGGACCGACTAGCATGACCTGTTTGGAAGAGGAAGCGTCATCCAACTCGACGCGGATGATACGAGCAGCTTCGGAGTTTAGAGGGCCGTGGATAATGTGAATCGTCTGGACCTCTTCTTCGGTGCGTGTCTCGGCCTGTTGTGCCCGAACCCTCATTTTCTCATGATCGATCTGGTTACCGAGATGGCTGCTGGCGACAAGCTACTCCAAGTAGGCCTTGAAAGGCTTGCAGGCGGTGGTAAAATGACCTTGTTCGTTGTGGTAGATACATCAGACGATCGGGTTTTTGATTTTTTCGTTTTCGGTGCCGAGTTTTTGGTTTGGAAAGGAGAAGAAAGGCTGGTCCTTTACTTGGTCGATAATCCTATAAATGGGAATAGTAAAGACGGTCTTCTCGGCATTGAAGTCGCTTGGCCTCGGTGCCTTCCTCGGGGACTGTTTGATATTGTTGACTTGCTTCTTGGGGGTTGATACCGATGCGGGAGCCGGAGCGGACACCGGGATGAGTGGTGTCTTGGAGCTTGTGGACTTCTTTTTTTTTTTGGTAACTTAGCTTGAAATTAAAAAAGGTTAAGCGAATGTACAGCCTACAAGCGGTATACCCCAGGAGGAAAAGAAAAGGAAAACAAATAAGAGTGACAAAAGTGCGGTAAACCATGCACAACCCGCATGGAGAGTAGGATAAAGTAGATACATAACAAAATTCTCGATGCCCCTTTCTGCTTTAGATTCGATGAGTTGGCACTATGCCTCGATGCGAGTCATGAGGTCCTTCATGGAGTTAGGCTTGTGTCGGGCGAGGTTGTCGTAAACCTGCTCGTCTTGGGCGGTGAGGCCGAGCTTGAACCCGCGGGCCGAGATGATGCCGTCACAACCCTTAATTTCGTTGAACAGTTCCCAGTAGCGACTGGCGTACTGGCGGAGCGTTTCGTTGTGTCGTTTTCGGAGGGAGAGGAGAGAGTCGATCTCCTTCTCGTGCTTATTGCTCGTGACAAACCGAGCCATAAAAGCATCGCAGAGGGAGTCAAAAGAGGAGATTGACTGGACGGGGAGCTGGTTAAACCAGGTTAGGCCCAGGTTCCCGAGGCTTGCTGGGAAGACCTTACAAAGGAAGGCATCGTCCGAGGGCTCGTTACGGAGGAAAAGGGCCATAACGAGTTTGTACTGTACTAAATGAGTGTATGCCTCGGTCTTGCCGTCGTACTTGGCAAATTTGGGTTGGGTGAAGCCTTTCGGGGGGGTGACCGAGTCGATCTCCCTTGTGAAGGGGGAGGTCGTGAGTCTCTCAAGCCGGGCATCGCGGTGAGGTCAGATCGAACGGTCGGAACCGTCTGGACGCTCTGTCGCGGGGTGCTTCTTCGGGATCAACTGGTCCAATCTTTCATGCTCCTTTTTCTTCGGCTGTGCGCTTCCTAACTTATGGGGGGAGCGCTCACGTCGATACTTCTTGTAGCTATCTCGAGCATAGGGCTCGAGGTGCTCGGTGACCTGGCTTCCGCCACCCTTTTCTTTGGGATGTGAGACGAACAGGCTTTTTGATCGAGCGTTTTTGAGGCGCTCACGGTACCCTTTTGTTTGGAATTCTAGGAGGCTGTCGTCTTCGTTGGCAGCTTTGGTGAAACTGGGAGTGGGTTCGCGGCGGCCCTTCCCGATTCTGACTGAGTGGGTGTGTGAGCAGCATGCCCTCGGAGAAGGATTCCGTTCCCTTCCGACAACTTTTTGGGCAAGGCCCTCTCGGAATCGAGGAAGCGCGAGCAGAGAGGCAAGCGCTCGTAAAATACAGAGTCGCTACTCGGGTTTGAAGGTCCGACACCCAAGGAACCGTATTTCGAAGCACCTGCCGCACTATTTGATTTGAAAAGTGAAAGCACCAGTCCGTCATAACCATAACTGGGTTCGGGAGCCAGGTTACGAGAGGGGAAGGGTTTTAAGGCACCCCTCTCGCCCAATCCGGAGATCGGTCTCTACTTAGGCATTTTGAAAACATTTGCGATTCTTCTTTTATTAACCAATTTTTAGCCAATTAGGACGGGGAAACAGTTAATCGGGGATTAAGACTGTAACACGATTTGCAAGATGTGATAGGTAGCATGGAAATGACAAATAATAAATGGAATAAAGTTCAAAACATTGATCAAGCATCAAAACAGTGCTTGGTATGGACTTATCACAAACAATGGCCAACTTGGATGCATGGATCAAACTGTATGCAAGTGAACCATCGCGCGATACTTCCATACACTCGCGCGAGGATTGATGCCTCATCAACAGATTAAACTTTATCCCCTTCTGGGCTCTGGAAGGACCAGTGCACACCCAGGGGGCAAACCAAGCAGTTTATGTGTGCTGAATGTAAATAATTATTACAAAACAGACTGGAATAAATAGAAAGACAACCCCTAAACAGTGGGGGAGAAATAAGCAGAGGCCTAAGGCCTAGTTGCCCATGCAAGGGCAATTTCTGGAAATCAGAAGACCACCACGCGACATAGTGAAAGACTCGCGCGATGATCCTGACTGGACTTCTAGGAATTGCTTTGCATGCTTGGGGCTCTGAGACATGTTCAGAAGCATTCCAAGAGCATTCCAAACCAACTAAAGTAGTAAGCTAAGGTACTGTACTTATTTTAACATGCATGTGTGTGATTTAAATGCCAAAAAGGCTACACAAGAGATGTAAACATAAATAAAACAAGAAATGATCAACATCCCTTCCCCACGTGGAACAATCTCATGCAGACACAAGTGTCGCGCGAGTATTCGGTTCCATCGCGCGAGGGTTTTTTTGATCACAGCTTCTTATAACCCTGCTGACTTTAGGGCCAGGACTGGTATTGATTACCAGCCTTGGCCCTGCCAGCCCCCCTCAAGGATCAAAACAGGAAACAGGTAAAAGTTTATACCTTTGCTTAAATGATTTTTGAAATGGATTGGACAAGGTGGTGTAGCTTTGCAAATAAGTGTATGAAAAATACAAGAGTGAAAGATTAGGAAGTGTGGTTAGGGTTTGTGACTTTGTGCTAGATTTTCTTAATAACTCTTTTTTTGTAACCCTTGATATGGAAGACCAATGGGGGTTTTATAGGAGGATGGAAGGGTGCAAGGTGGGTGGAAGGCTTGGCTTTGCAACCAGCCAACAAGGCTGGTCAGCCTTACTTGATGGAGAAACAAGCCACCAAGGTGAGTGGGAGTGGTTGTGTGGGTGGTGCACCCCAAGCCTGCACAACACTGTACAGTCGACGAAAACGGGGTTCCAGCCCACATGGCCCCTGATGATTGTAAAAATCCAGCTGGGAAAAGGTAAAAGTGACAGGCCAGAACCATCGCGCGACAGAGTGGGAGTGTCGCGCGAGAGAGAGAACAACCGCGCGATGGTCAAAGGCTACTTTGACCACCACCTGGCAACTCAACACTCGTGCGAGTAAACCAAAGGATCGCGCGATAGTCAAACCTTGGCTAGGGTTTTGACTTAGGGTTTTGAGGTTCAAAAGGTTCAAGAAGGGTTCCAAACACTCCAAGCTCAATCCATTCCAAACTCAAGTCTGTTTGATCCGATCTCATCATCGAGGAAACAAGAAACCGAAAAATAAAGTAAAACAAATGGGAGATCTAGATCGGGGTGTCTACAGGGTGGAAGAGGCGGAGACGCTTCCGCCACCAAGCCTCTCGAAGGCAGACAGCTTCCCGCGGGGACCTCTGGGGTTAGGGGAACGGGAGCGTTCCCTACGCCCTGCACCTTTTCCGTTACGACCCTCCTCCGATGGTTTGAGGCGGTCCTTGGCTGAAGGGCGAGACCGGTGCTCCACTAGGTGGCCTCCTTCGCGACTGCGGAGAAGGCTATGATGGCTTCTTCTTCCGCCGCAGCTTTCGGAGGAATGGGATGGTGAGATCTGGAGGAGGTGCTTGATCTCCGCCAGTTCGTCCCGGACATGCCTGTCGCGCTCCACGACCGTTGTCAGGTCGTCGATCTTCCGCTCCAGGTGGTGGATGTAGGTTTGAAGTTCGATGGCAGCCCCCGCGTCCTGTGTCGAAGTTCCGGCCCCGATCCTGACGGACATGTGGGCCTTTCCAAGGGCGCCTGGTCCGCCGGTGGTCAGGTTCTGGTCCCTGAGAGGACCGAGACTGAAGGTGGTCTTGCTAGGATGTGGATCATCGACTTCCACCATGGCTAGCTCAGGAGGCTTGAACGGAGCTTCTTGAAGAAGGAGGTGATTTGATTTTAGAATAGCGGCTAGATCCCCAGTAGAGTCACCAATTGTAGGGGTTCGATTAATCGGGATCTTGACCGTGGCTCTGGCTAGGTTCCTTCCTCCGCAGCTCCACGCCTCCGCCGCTGGACTTGCAACAAGTCACTAGGGCATGTGTTGCCCAATGACCCTCCAACGATCAAGTTAGATCTCAGGGGGAGTGTTTAGGTTTAGGGTTAGGGTAGAGTGGCGTACCTTCTTTAGGTGAGTTTCCCTTCATATTATAGACCTAGGTTTATTTGGCCTCAAAGCTAGCGCATGGAGAATACGCTCAGGTAACCGCCTCGGGTGACGTCATACATGACGAAAGGAACGAAACGGTTATGGAGCACATGGCCAGGCCTGATCCCAATGATTACGCCTGCTGCATGAGGAGCACGACCCTCGCGGGACCCATCTGGCGTAACTGTCTCTCCTGAACGTCTCTAGAAGTACCGGAGCAGACACAAAGCTAATGAAAACTCCGAAGCACCGGAGAGCCGGTCCCAAACATACAACCGAACGGGATACAGAAGGGGACCTGCTGTTCGGCTATGGATCGAACCCTTCTCAAACGTTGGTTCACAACTTACGGCCAGGTTACCGAGCCGGTAACCGAGGCCACTACAATAATGTCGTTCAAGTCCTTGTTCGTTTAATCTTTGTAACAATTTCAAAGATTAATAAATTTTTGTCTTTTCAAAATAAAAATAAAAGAAAAAAGAATGGAAAACAAACAGAGGTGAAAAAAAGAAAAAAGGAAAATTTATAGAAATGGTTCTTCTAGTTTTACCCGAGTCTCATTTTCGTCCTCCAAGTATCAATTGTAACTCTTTTGACCTGAAAGTTTGGTTTTCGTACTCTCTCTCTCTCTCTCTCATACCAGCCCTAATCATTTCAGCCTTGGGGGAATGGGGCCGCCGCCTTCTCCTCTCCCTCCTCCCCCCTCCCTCTCTCCTCCGTTTTCTCTTTGTCTCCCCACCGCCTCCCCTTCTCCTCTCCATTCTTGGGGTTTCTATTCTCAGTTTGTTTTGGCAGGAGGTTATGAGATCCAGGCATTCAAGCTTTCGGTGTTCGGGCTTCTGATTGGCATTTGATGGGCCTATTTTTTACTGGACTCTGCCACTCCCTCTCAAAATCGGTGAATAGTGGCCAACGGCGAGGTAAAAACGCGGTGTTGGGGTTAGGATTTTTTTCCTTCCTTTTACTGATTTTTTTGATTCTACCAGCTGGTCTCCCCAACTCGGTATTTTTACTAGTCTGGTTCCCATATTTGGTGGATTTGGTGGTGGGTAAATAATCAGTTAGATGCTGGTGGTTCTACTTTTTACTGGTGGTGGTGTCATGTTGGTGGTTTGGCAGTCATTAGTGTCCGTCGGCGTCTTTCCCCAGCTGATATGGTAGGTACCGCGGTCGTTGCTCTGGATTTGGTGTTGGCAGAATAAGGCTTCAGGGCTTGCCCTAGAGCCTGGATCATCCAGTCTCAGTTGTGGGGGGTGATTCGCAGGGGAGGTTCACTATAATCGGCACCGTGTAGCTGGTTTAATCGAAGTTTTAGCCCAGGAAAATTCTACTTCGTTCTTTGTGCCCAGAGCCTGCTCATGTCAGCGGGTGCTTGCCGGAGAAGATTCTCCATTGCTTCGGTTTGAGATCCAGTCGGTGCCTCCATCGTTGACATCGGGTGGTTTCCTTTCTGCTTGAGTTTGGCTGGCGTGCTAAGTGGAGTCCATCCACGGTGGCCGTGTTTTCTTCCTTGTTTGTAATTACCCCTCGTTCCATCAGTTCTATATTTTTGTCTCTGATTTGGAACATGCACTAGGCTGGGGCAGCTAGTTGGTAGATTGCTGGCCCCTCGTGACCCGACCCTTTGCGGCGGTGAGATGTACCTAGGATCTTATCACTAGTTTTGTTTCGTTGTCACCTGCTTTTCAAGTTTTTTTTATCTGTGATGGTTTGTTTGTAGGTTCCCCTTCCTTTGTATTCGGATGGAATCGCTGGAGTTGCCTTTCATGGCTTTTAATGAAATATGTTTCGAATCCAACAAAAAAGTTTGGTTTTCATACCAAGTTGATCCAATTGATAACGTCTATCAGCTAAATTGGATGGAAAAAATCAGATTGAGGGCATACATCATCAATTGGACCAGCTTGGTACGAACTGCAACATCTAAACTACCATCAATCTGAATTTTTTGGTCCAATTTGGCTAACAGAAGTTATCAATTGGATCAATTTGGTATGAAAACCAAACTTGAAGGTCAAAAGAGTTGTAATTGATATTTGGAGGATGAAAAGGAAACTCGGATGAAACTAGGAGGACCATTTATATAAATTTCCCAAGAAAAAAGAAGAGGAAGCTAGGCCCTCGCCGATAAAAAATTGACAAGCATGAGTATGTAGATTAGGCAAATGCTATGGTGTCTACCCGCCAAAAGGGGACACCATAGCACACTGGTTATGCCTCCCAAAGATTTTTTGTTATGCCTTCAAGTGGTTATGTTATGCCATTTTTGTAATAATGGCATAACAAATTTTTAATTCAGTTACATCCCAATGACACATACAAAACAGCTTTTGTAACACCATTTGGTCATTACGAATGGAATGTTATGCCTTTTGGATTAAAAAATGCCCCAAGTGAATTCCAAAATATAATGAATGAAATATTCAACCCATTTAGCCATTATATTATAGTTTATATTGATGATGTACTTGTGTTTTCAAAATCTTTAGAAGAACATTGGAAACATTTAAAGTCATTCTTAGAAATAATTAAAAAAAATGGATTAGTCATTTCTGCTCCAAAAATTAAATTATTTCAGACTAAAATTAGATTTTTAGGATATGATATTTATCAGTCAAATATCACCCCAATTAGTAGGGCTATTCAATTTGCAGATAAATTCCCAGATACAATTACTGATAAACATCAACTCCAGAGATTTTTAGGATCATTAAATTATGTAGCAGAATTTTATAAAGACCTTAGAACAATTTGTCAACCTTTGTTTGAAAGATTAAAGAATAATCCCCCCCCCTTGGACTAATAATCACACTTTAATTGTCCAACAAGTCAAGAAATATGTTAAATTCTTACCTTGCCTTGGTATTCCTACTAATCATAGTTTCAAAATTATCCAGACTGATGCTTCTGATGCAGGTTACGGAGGAATCCTTTTACAACAAATAGATTCCACTTCCCCAGAACAGCTTGTACGATTTCATTCAGGAATTTGGAATAAAACCCAGCAAAACTATAATACCATTAAAAAGGAAATTTTAGCAATAGTTTTATGTGTTTCAAAATTCCAAAATAATGTATTAAACCAAAATTTTTTAATCAGAGTAGATTGCAAAAGTGCAAAATATGTTTTAGAACAAGATGTTCAAAATATAGCCAGTAAACAAATTTTTGCTAGATGGCAAGCCATATTAAGCATATTTGATTTTGACATCACACATATTAAAGGTAGTCAAAATTCAATTCCAGATTTTCTCACACGAGAATTTCTTCTTAGTTCTAAGTAAACATCATTTGCATTGAGGGAGCAGTGAGGAATGAGGGAGATACATCTGTAATTCATCATCCTTCATCATTCTTTTCGAGGGAGCAGTAAGGAATGAGGGAGATACATCCTAACTACTTTTGTCTGACAGGAATGGGAGACAGAAAGAAACAGCTTGCTCTTCCACCAGCATTAACCAATCGGTACCAACCACTCAACCCAGTCACCAATTATAAGTCAGCATTAGCCACAACCTCCTCCTCTAATCAACAACAAGTATCTGACCCATTTGATTCACAGTTTCAACTCAGTCAACCCAAGTTTCCTTACCCAGCCAGGAAAACAGAATATATACTGAAACCCCAGTCTTCCAATTTATTCTATATTGAACCAGTCCATGTCTCTATTACTGACCCAATTCAACTTGCCAAAGCCTGTTTTCCCCCAGATTGGCATTTCATTCCCTCACATCCACAAAAAACCCTTGCTTATTATAGAGATATCCTACTCCATCACCAGTCAATAGTCATTAAACCAATCCCTGATAAGGTCAACCCAAACATTACTATTTACCACTCACTATATATCCACAACCTAGTCAGTCTTAAAGAATGGGGACACCCTTCCCAACTTAAGGATCTCCCAAATCATCCAGTACCCTACAGTTATTACGATTATATTGATGCATTCTCAAAAGTCCTCTACTATGAGAATTGTACTTTTAGTCACTCGTGGTTCATATCCTTTGACCATAAATTCAAGTCACAGATTCCGTCATGGTTTCTTAGATGGTGGTCTCAGCATGGAGCCACTCCAGAATTACTACCCAATGAATTACTAAACCAAGTCAACTACTTCAGTACTGTGTATCCCACGGATCAGCATACCAGTAAAATCCCGGCATTTCTTTTATTTATGGCTAAATATAAGGTCCCTTGGATTTTCAAGTGGAGATACCACATCCAGTCAGACATACTCACTCGCCAAATGCTAGTTAAATGGTGGGATGCTTACAAGCACCAACGTGTAATTGATCAAGTCAAACAGGAATTTCCAGTCAACACTATAAACAAAAGCAAGCTTCTGCAATCAAGCTTTCCAGACCTTGATTACATTCAGCAATATTTAGATGGCACTGTTAGGATCAGTTTTGACCAACAGAGACTCAATCCTCTTAGAATTAGAGAATTAAGTAGAACAAATAGCACTACAAGCATACCAAGACATAGTACATCTAGTATTCCTAGACAAGATTCAGAATTATTAAACCCAAGAGTCACTCTCAGAGGAATAGATTCCAGTTCCCAAATTAGTAAACCATGTTATTCAACACAGTCAAGATTAGAAGATGAAGATACTCCTCAAGGATCCCCTACACAATCCGATTTTGAAACTGCCATTCCACAGTCAACTCCAATTGATAGATCCCTTAGCGTCTTGCATAAACCATTTTCTATTAATCTTGAAAAATTGCAAAAAGATTACAAGTCCACAAAAAATGAACAAAAAAGAGAGAAATTCCGCAATCAATACAGTAGCAAACAGCGTTCAGAAATTCGTAGTCAATGGAAGGAATTTATGAATGATACTCGAAGTCAAATTAAATTCTTTTCATATTTAAAAAATTACTACAAGAAAATAATCAGTACTACTACAAAAGTCACCATACTAAAAACAAAACCACTAAAACAAATTGATGCTTCTTTGTCCGTTCTTTCCCAGAATGAAGAATCTATCCAAACTTTGCAAAAGCAAGTAAAAAAAGTCAAAAGTGAAATTATTTCACTAAAGAAAGACCCGCCAGAAGACCATAACTCAACCACCTCACCTACTATCCAAATTTCTGTCCACAAGTTGTTAGTACATAGTAGACTAGTAATCCAGGATTATACTGTAGAAATCTCACTGCTCCCTCGATGAAATGATGAACTATTGCTGATGTGTCTTTCTACAATCTCACTGCTCCTCGATGCAAATGTAGAGAAAATTGTTTTTGAATAATTTTAATCTCATGTTGTAGAATATAATTTTTTGCTTTGAGTTGAATATTTTCTTGTGAAACTTTTGAAAATTTAGTATTTGAATGTTTCATTTCGGAAATTATTGAGATAAAAGAATTATCATTATTTTCTCTAATTTTATTTTGCTCACAAAAGTAATAATTTAAACTATTTAAAGCATTAATGTAACGACTATTATAACGATAATCCCCACACAAGTTCCAGAGAGCATCCAGAAGACATTGTTGGGTTTCGTCTATACATGCTAAATGACTAAGTTTTCTGAATTTAATATTGGTTCCCTCGGGGATGACCGGTAGAGTGGTGGCTCCGAAAGCAATTCCTTTCTGAGTCATCTGTATCATAATTCAAGAATTCGTTAGTAGGATAAATCGAATAAGCTTTGAGTTTTTGTAATTCTTCTTCTTTTGGTTTTGTCAGAAATTCAAACTGGACATTTTGTTTATTCAAATTGGTAGTAATTTTGTTACTGGAAACAGTAAATGGATGGAGTAAACAGATAAAAGGTACTCCTAAAATTACTTTGTCAGATAAATTTTTGACTAAAACAAATGAAGTGACAATATTTGTTTTATTTTGTTGAACAATTACCTTGGGTAGTTTGTATGCTATGTTCATAGCACTACCGTTTGCTGAACTCAGTATTTCTGCTATTGACTGGTAATACATGTTGGGTATTAAACTTTCCTGAATACAATTGAGATCTGCTCTAGTATCAATTAGAGCTGTAACTTCTATGACGAAATTGTTTACTATGAGTTTTACTTTTGCATACCATTTCTGGATATTTATGCTACTTATAATGTTTATTCTAGTGTCATCTTCTTCTTCATTCTCTAATCCTTTCATATTCATAAAATACTCCGTATTTTTACTATGATTTGACTTAGGATTACTAGATGATGATCCAGATAAATTTTTTGTAGTAGATGAATCACTCATGGGAGATTTTTTATTTTTTTTTTGGGTAAAAAAGCTTGAAATAAAAAGAGGCTAAACGAATATACAGCCTACAAGGGGCATACCCCAGGAGGAAAAGAAAACAAAAGAATAGAGAAAGAAAAATTAGCTACGCCAAGAGGCTACATGGAGTAAGTGAAATGCGCTGTTTCCAATCCATCTAGAAGAGGGAGGGAAAACAGCGCGTCTAAGTAGATTCTTAAGCATTACATAGTAGAAAATGCAACTACATACTGAACTGATCTCAGCAACCACCTCAGCAACCATCAGTCACATAGTAGACTGAACATGCAAAAATCTTCTGAACATGCAAAAATCTTCAAAAATCTTCAACTGAACATGCCAATGCACCTTGACTTACAATAGACTTGACTGAAAAAACTTCCAGCTGCACCTTGACTTAAAACTCTTCAACTGAACATTCCAACATTCCAAGATGACAGCATTCCAATATTCCAAGATGACTACATTCAGAACATTCAGAACTCATGCAGGACATTACAGACCATTACATTATAGACCATAACAGAACTGCTGCAGAACTGATAACATTACAGCATTCGACAGCTGCTTGAACATATTTCAGGAACTTCCAACATGCAGAATTGCTGAACCTGTGTAGCAGCTAGCAGCAGGAAACAAAACCTGCTCCTGGGCAGCAACAACAACTGATGCAGTTCTGACTTGGGGACACAACCATCAGAGCAGTCCAAACTATTCCAAACCATACCAGAATAGCTAAACACAGTTACTAAGTAGAACATATGCAATACTATACAGAGGACGTCCCCCTCTGTGAAGGGAGATCCCATTGACAGCCCCCGATGGTTAGGCATAACAGAAGTTACAACACCATAACAGAACATAAACTGAAGCAGTTCTGAAGCAACTTCAGAAATAACAAAATGCAACAACTAGCTCAGAAATTACAACACCATAACAGAACATAATCTGAAGCAGTTCTGATGCAACTTCAGAACTGCTGCTGTCACAAACTTCTGTAGTGATACTTGTGAAGCTCCGAAAGTGCAGAAAGCAGATCAGCAGCAGTCCAGAATGCTTGAACATTACAGCATTCCAACATCACACACAGTTAATATGCCAAAATGCCAAAATGCAGAGGATTTCCCCCTCTGCGAAGGGAGATCCCAATGACAGCCCCTATTGGTTAGGCTAATAATAGAACAAACTACATTACAACTTCTGAAGCAACAACAACTAACCCAGCAGTGCAGAAGACAGATCAGTTCAAGGCCACTTAAACAGCCACTAAGATCAGAAGTAATCAGAAATCAGGAGTAATCTGAAATCATAAATCATAAATCTGAAATGCAGAGATCAGAAGTAACAGTAACAAATCAGAAAACAGGTGTAACAGCAGAAGGTAGCTACACATCTAGCAATCATACAAGGTGATAGACTACTTACTCCCTCCACTGAACCTCACAAGACTCCCCCACTAAATATTACCTCCTCTCTGAAGGAATGATGGGGCTCTAGCACACACTCACAAGGTTGACACACAATATAGTAAGTAAGGTTGACACACAATATAGGCACTCCAAAATCTGCATGTCACCACAAGGATTTAGGTAACTACCTGCTAGGATAGAAGTAATAGTAACAACTCAAAAACTGAGGTGTTGGTAGTTCTTGCTGAACATGGTGACCTGCCAGGATGTCTTGCTGAACATGGAGACTCATAAGACCAAGGGGTATAGCTTGAGGCTGCACCCTTTGACTAATGACCTGCAAATGTAGTAATATGAGTAGAATCCACTTTTGTATCTAAATATGTTAATCATGAATGTTCCACAAAGAGAGTAAAGGTGAAGGTCCCTTGAACTTGGATAAGGAAAGCAACCTACACCTAACATTATTTGAGATTTTGTTAGCAACCACTTCAGGGGGGCAGCTAATATTCTGAAATTTCCTATAATTCCTCTCAATCCATAACTGGTGGACATAGACTGTGAAAACCAGTTTTGCAATTGTGATGGCCAAGGATTTACCCTACAAAGTAGACAACCTACTCACCCACTATTGCCAGGATGTCAGACCAGCCATATGAGGGGTCTTAGAGGACAGGATACCCCTGATCTGTGCAGCCATGGGACAGTCAAAGAACAGGTGATCACGGGATTCAACACCCAAACACAGGCTACATATGGATGAGGATTTCATGGCAAACAAAACTAATCTATCCTCTGTAGATAATCTATTAAGAATGGCCAACCAAGAGATCACACTGCACCTAGGAATATGACCAGAAAACCAAATCACTTTACACCAAGTGATGGCAGGATAATGTGTCCTCAAATTTTCCCATAGGGATGAAATGGTGAATTTACCAAATGCAGTGAGAGTCCAAATACATTTATCCGCAATGGAATCATTAATGGGGACAGTTTGTAATTCAGATCTCACATCATTGAGGTCAGGGGTTTGGGTCATTGGGAAGGCCCATTGATTGTTTGTAATGATATCCTTCACAGTGGCATCCTTGAGTAGTCCTGAATCGTAAACAATTCTAGGCCCAAACTTTGGCAGAAGAGGGCCGAGAGGATGCCAGTTGTCAAACCACAAAGAGGTTAACTGGCCATCCCCAATTTTATACTTAATGTGGGGTTGAATGAGTGGTCTAAGGTTAAGGATTTTCCTCCAGACCCATGAGGGGTTACTCGGAGTTTTAACACTCCAGAAACTTTTACCCTTAAGTAAGTAGGACTTAACCCATTGGCACCACATTGATTGCTCCCCACCAGAGACTAGGAACCAAACGTGCTTGGCTACGGCTGCCTTGATCCAAATCTCCATAGATATAAAGCCCAAACCACCCTCTTGAAAAGGGGAACAAAGGTGTTCCCACGAAACTTTTGCACCTGTCTTCTTAAGGTCCGGGCCTGACCAAAAGAAAGCTCTAAGTATGGATTCAACCTCTTTAATTACCCTTTTAGGGATAATAAAGAGAGATGACCAGTAGGTTTGCATTGAAAACAGAATTGATTTGATTAATTGAATTCTACCAGCATAAGACAAATATCTATGTGTCCATGACTTGGTCTTGGCTAAAATCCTGTCCACCATGACTTTACAGTCGGTGTGCTTGAGTTTGGTAGACAGAAGAGGTACCCCCAAGTACCTAACTGGCAAGGACCCCTCCGTAATTTTATGAATATGAAAGGATTGGAGAATGAAGAAGAAGATGACACTAGAATAAACATTATAAGTAGCATAAATATCCAGAAATGGTATGCAAAAGTAAAACTCATAGTAAACAATTTCCTCATAGAAGTTACAGCTCTAATTGATACTAGAGCAGATCTCAATTGTATTCAGGAAAGTTTAATACCCAACATGTATTACCAGTCAACAGCAGAAATACTGAGTTTAGCAAACCGTAGTGCTATGAACATAGCATACAAACTACCCAAGGTAATTGTTCAACAAAATAAAACAAATTTTGTCACTTCATTTGTTTTAGTCAAAAATTTATCTGACAAAGTAATTTTAGGAGTACCTTTTATCTGTTTACTCTATCCATTTACTGTTTCCAGTAACAAAATTACTACATCTTCTTCTTGGAATTCTTAACTCTAATTTTTGATTTATTTCTTTTAATTGAGCTATTTCTATTTTAATAAGATTTATTTCCTGTGTTAAATCTTGGATAGTGACCTCTTTATGAGTTTTGTTAAATCTCTCTATGGTGGCATTGAGGTTTATTATTGGTTTAGTATACTGTGGCTGTTTCTTATTTTGTTGAATCATTACTTTTTTGAGTTTATCAATATATTGTTTTTTAAGTTCAAAATCCTCTATCTTACTAATTAGTAATTCTTCTTCAGGCAACTCTCGGTTGAGTGTACTTATGGTTTTATTACAACAATTATTGGTACATCCTATTTGAATTGGATTATCACTAGAGTTTTCATCAAGAGAATGATATTCAGATGATTCGGATGATTCTTCTAGGTTATCTTCTGACTCAGTTGTATTTGCTAATCTGAAGATTTCTAAAATATGTTTTTTGTCAGATTCTGGGATATTAAGCTGATTAACTTTTTCTTTGACTTTGCATTCGGTTTTATAATGACCCTTTTTCCCACAATTGTAACAAGTAACTTGACTTTTGTCATTTGATGTAATTTTCTTTTTATTTTTTGACTGGTGACTCTTAGGCTTTTCATAATATTTGTCTTTTGAGGACTGGGTTTTACTTCTAGAATACTTCTGATTTTTCTGATTTTCTCTAGTTGATTTCTTTTTATTCCTAGAAGGGGCTATAGGAGGTAAACCATATTGTTGGCAGAAATTTTCTAATTCATATTTAGCTTTATTTTTATCTTTTTGTGCTTGTTTGTTAATTTTCATATCAATACACATTCTTAATCCTTCTTTCTGAATAGTGCTAACTATGTCACCATATGTGAGCCTATCATATTCTATTATTCCAGTAGGTTGACTTAAGACGTCTCTAATCTTATGAGCAAACAAATTGGGAAGTCCATTAATAAACTTTTCTTTCCAAAATGACTTTGTGCAGTCATCTCTGAGCATTACTCTGGACATAAAAACGTCTTTGTACCATCTAAAATCACTTAGTGTTGGGCAATATAGGTTACTTAACTGATCATGGATTCTAGAGGTGATGTTACTTGGTTGACCAACAAAATGTTTAATTATAGTATAGATTAATGTGTTAATTCCATCTGGTACTCCTAATCCTATTTCATTATAAAAAATTGGGAGACCATCTTCACCTATTTGGGTGGCATGTATTATTTCTTGTCTTGACTCATGGGTGAGATACTTATCCCACCATGCTTTTAACATTCTGGTAAAACCAGAGGTTAATAGCTCTACTATTTGTGGTTGACCATGGTCAAGATTACTAAGATAACTGTTTGCTACCATTGACATGTGATTTAATTTTTCTAAAATCTGGTTTTCACTTAATCCGTCTATATTCCATTCGTAAAGTTTACTAGAAGAAACTGAAAATTGATGGGTTATTTCCTCATACTGTAAATCAGGTGGGGTGGGGTGAGAATACCAGTTTTTGGTTAGACTCGTTGGGTTGAATGTTGGTGTGACTAATTTGTTTATTCTTTGAGCAGAGAATTGCTGTTGTAATTGGGAAATGTCACTATCTGATGGAGACTGTAACTGTTGACTAGGCATTGGGTTTCTACTATGTTTGGTAATAGTGGTAACTTGGGATGGTTCTGCTTTTATAGCTAACCTAGTTAATAATTCTTCAATCTTATTGATTTGTTGATTTGTTGTATGGATTTTTGTCCTATTCTCAGGGAGTCTAATTAGGGGGTTTTCTATAATAGATTTACTGGTTGAAGGGGTGGATTTGACTGATAATTCATCCATTTTAATTTCTATTTTATCTAGTTGTTTGTTAATAGTACTAAGACATTGATTAGTATAATTATTCTGCTCAACAATTTGGCTAAACTCAGGTTTACTAGGTATCTGAAAAGGTGAAGCTGTAACAGCAGAGCCTTTGTGATCTATGATTATAGTATCTAACGGGGGATGGCTAGCACTAGTAATAGTATTGTCTGACTTTTTCCATCTTACTTTTGTAATAGTATTTACTTTTTTATAATGTTGTTCTAAGTATTCAAAGAACAAAACTTGACTATTGGATTTAGTAATGAATTTTTCCCAACGGGCTTTTATCTTTTGTCTTTTTTCTTTATCATACTTTTTCCTAAACTTTTCACGTTTTTCTTTGTTCTCTTTTGACTTATAGTCTTTCTTTAATTTTCTGAGGAGATTATCACCTACCAAAGATACACTGCTGATAGATCCTATAACTGGGTTTCTAAGTTCTTTCCAGTGTACTGTATCCGGGTTATCTGACAACGAAGCCATAGAGGAAGAACAGGCTGAAGAATTATACCTAAACAATCTATTTAATATTCTTTAACTTCAAAATTCTAGACTAGTATTCCAATTTGTAATTGTCTGTGTTTTGGAACATACCCCTATTCACACATACCCGATTCCGACCTAGCTCATACCGTCACATACACACATGCCATTTCGGTCTTATCCAAACCCTCACTGCCCTACCCTGGGACTTACCAACGGTACTGGGAGACCTACCCGAGGCGGCTTAAGTGAAACGGTGTCTAGACGATGGGTGGCTTTACTGGGTGCCCAAACTCACAATATTACAAATTGGACGACCTATCCAAAATTCTAAAATCAAGAATAATTCCAGATAATGCTGTAAATACACTACAGCATAACTTCTTTTATTATTATTATATTAGGTCATAACACTGTCTGAGGAGATTATGCCTTCAAGTGATTGTGTTATGCCTTCGAATGGTTTGTTATGTCATTTTTGAAAAAGTGTTATGACCTAATATAATAATAATAAAAGAAGTTATGCCTCTGATTCTCACAATGACTTAACATGTTATGCCATTTAATGGTTTTGGTTATACTATAAATGGTTTTTTTATGCCAAAATTTACGGTGTCTCCAAAATGACTGAAGACACCATTGCATTTGCCTGTAGATTATTAGCAAAATAGACCTTTTTTCATGTTTTGATCTCCTCTTAAATAAGACAAGATGTTTGTGATCGTGGAAAATGGCAGTATAAAATGAGCGAAGTTTCAACCGATGTGATCATTAGTTCAAAGGAGAGGGAACGCAGTATCTAAAGCTAGATTTGGTTAGTGATGTAGGTGGAGAAAAACAAATGGTACCCAGAACTGCTTTGGATTGCAACAGCTAATTGTGATTCCTCGCCTGAACCCTAACGTGTCGTCATCATCGGAACCCTAATCTGCAAAACAGGGAAGGGGTGAGCACACCTTTGCCCCTTGTGGCAAGGGCCCTTCGATGCCGAAGTTAGTATCACGTACTAGCAAAAAACCCTAATTATCAGTAGGAGAATAGTCGTATTGTAGTGAATTGCGTATCTTTTGCCTCTAGATTTACCTCTTATTTATAGATATGAGCATGCTTGATTTCCAAGCATCTTTATTGCCCAGGTCTCCTATCTCGCACAGGAAACCCGGCCTTTCCAGGAGTCCTCCTGCCCAATCAGCCGAGATCCCCAACTTATTAGGACTTTTCCCGTTTCGGGACTCATTCTATAATAGGACTGCTTTCTTACTTAACTTGACTGGATATTGGGTTCTTCTTCTGGAACACTCCCATTGCCTTATCTCTTAAGGCTATGTCTCCAAGATGACCCCATCTGTCCGGCACGTTGCTCAGCCGAACAGACTGTACCATTTAACGACTTCTCATGTCCTTGATCCTTTACTGCCGAACAGACTATACCAATTAACAACTTCTCATGTCTTTGGTCTCTTCCTGTCGAACAGACTATCTGGTTCAGTGATTCTACATTCTTATTGCCGCCCACCACCTTGCACGGCGTCTTACGTTACTTTTCTCATTACACGGGTCTTACACACCACGTGTTCGGCCTCTAGTTACACCTGTTCGGGAATACCTCCCTACAATTGCTCCCCAGCTTTGCTTGTTTGCCACTATTCGGGGGCAACGAATAAAGCTTAGAAACAAACAAACATTTAGGCCGAACTCCTCGGTGTCCCGTGCAGACATAGTATTTATACTCTTTGATGGTTTTGGCGCTTTTGTCATTATACCATCTCGGGATAGACATTCCACGTGGCACATTTCGTACGCCCCACATTTAATTTGAATTGACGTTCCAGCCAAACGGCGTGAGAACGGCATCCTTCCAAACTCACCTTCTGTTACTTTTCATGTAACGGCGTGAGAGGAGACGTTTCGCCTTTGTCTCTTGTCTCAAAACCCCAAAAAGGGATCTTTTTGGGTTTTTACCCAAAAATCAAATCTCCATTCTCTCTCTCTTAGAAACCAGGCGAAAAACTTCTTCCTCTTCCGCCATCGCCATCGTCTGCTACTTGTTCGTTGTTGCAAAGCAGTCATTCTAATAATCTCATAAGGTTTCTATTCTCTCTCTTGGGTTGCTTTCTAAAATTTCTCCTCAGGTTCATCAATTTTCTAGGGTTTCGTTCATACCCCATTTCCAGATTTCATTCTGTTCACAATTTTATTGAGTATATCCATGGCGGAGGAGAACGAAAACCCCCCCCAAGCCATGAAAGTTTAGAAAACTTTGCAGAACCGCTGCCGCCATGGCAGCCTTTAGGACTAAATACGGCGTTCCTGACAACGTCGGGCTCGAACTCGCCCTCTTAAATGCAGATAGAATGTGTATCCCCATCGTCGCCATTGTTGAGGGTGGAGTTCGTTTCCCTCTTGACACATTACTTCATCGGATCCTTAACTGGTATAAACTTACACCCATGCAAGTTTCAACCAACGTTTTTAGACTTATAATGGGAATGGTAGCCCTAAACAGAATTCTGGGCACTCAACTAGGAATTTGGGAACTACAATGGTGGTACAGTATTGTGCTCAATCCTGAGTACAACACTTACTACTTTAAAGTTAGGAAGACAGAGAAGCGTTTCGTGCTTAATCTGCCAGATTCTACTCGGGATCATGAGATTGACTTCCTCTACGTCACTGGAGCTTTTGAGCCACTGGGGGAAGACGGCCAGGTGGTGGGCTTCCATTGCCCCCACGTATGGGGCCACCCACGTATGCTCCTAATTTTGCTTTTTTCCCTTTCAATCCTTCTGAATTCCAGATAATCTCGTTCTGACTAATCCTTTCTTTGCTTTGTCTCACAGCAACTAATGCTAACAAGAGGCCTCGTAGAGAACCAAGCTATGTCCGAACATCGGACATAAACAAGGTTTTAAAATATAAAGGGGAGCCGGGCACCTCAAATGCGGGCCGTGGTCGTGATGCTGACGTGCTGCTTGGATACAACCCTGCTTACAAGGGTTTTATTGACAAAAGACTAAACACCCAGAGCACTAGCGGCGCCTCTAGTTCTGCTGCTCCCTAATCAAGAAGTACAAGGTCTAGTGCTGGAATAACCATTGCTGACCAGCCCGGCGAGATCCCTATTTCAGAAGGCATCCCACTACCTCGTGTGGTGCTGAGAAGGCCAACTCAACATCGTCCCGAACAGATACCTCTGGATAGAGACACTAGCCAATCTTCCTCTTCTGGCTATTCTCCATCCTCATCGAATTCAGGTACGATGTCCAGACAGCCCCTGAACCTTAGTTCTCTATTGACTGTGTCCACTCAAGGACGCGGTGCCTCCGGTCGGGCACCATCAACCGGTCAAGCCCCCCCACCTCCTCGTCGTACCGGGGGGGTTCCACACGGTCCACCGTCTCTCCTCGGGAACGTGACAATTCCCTTGAGGCTGATGAAGCTCATCGGGACAAACGTCCCAGAAACCACGATGCGGGGGACACCGCTTTGTAAGCCGCTGCATCAACTCTGCAACCTCCTTCACCGATCATCCCTATAACTCACCAACCCTGGACCCCTCAACTCATAAGAGGTGATCGGCTAGTGAATGTTGGGGACAGTGCGAGTTCCTCAGAAACTGCACTGGCCCTTACTCAAGGCCTTTTGCTACCGGTTAACATGTAGAAAGAGTCTTCCTCTCCTTCTGAACGGCTAGTGGCCACAGGACTCGTTAGTGGTATCAAGGTAACTTACTGTACTCGTAGTTCAAGCTAACTTTCTTCGTAGCTGGTAGATTTCTAATAAAAATTATTTTTACTTGGTGTTTCTCAGCTTATCCAAAAGATGGTCACTCTTGGCCAGAAATTTCAAGAAGCTGAAACTGAACGAATCAGACTTTTAAATGACAACACCAGGCTACTGCAGACTGTCTCTAGGTTGGAAAGGGAGAGAGACAAAGCGAAATCAGATGCTGATGACATGAAGGGCAAGCTTGAGACAGGCGAGGATAGCTTCAACCAGGCACTCGCTGAAATGGACAGTGCCAAGAAAGGAGCTTATGAAGATGGCTATCAGAAAGGCTTTGATGCTACCACGACCAGCTATATGGAGCAGATGCCAGCCATTCAAGACCAGATCTGGGTTGCTAGCTGGGAAGCTTGTCTGACAAAAGTCGGGGTTCCAGATGATTCTCCCCTCTGGGTAGATAATGAGCTACCGAGCAGCCGTGCTCCGGCCTCTGTTGATTCTGAAGAGCCCCCAGTCGATGACGTCGAGCAGCAGATTGACGAATTTGCAGATGCTGATGAGGAGATACAGATGGAGACCTCGAATGCCCCAACCGCACGTTCTCCCATTCGTGAGACTACAACTGAAGCCACCAACCTGGAGGAACAAGCTGCTGTTGGAGGCACCAATGCCGAAGCAACTATAGAGGTTCCGAGCGATGTCCCACCAGAGGTCCAGAACCTGGACTAATTTGGTAAATTCCTTACAGTTCACAAAAACTCTTAAAACCAAAGTTACAGGTCCTGCGTGACCGTAGTTTTTAGCCCTGCGTGGCATCTGTTCTTGCATACTTTTTGATAATACAGGTATTTGGCCCCTTGTGGCACAACACTTTGCTCGGCCCTTCGTGGCCATAATACTTTTGTCTTTAAATGTTTTTGGTATCTCATACCTTTGTCTATGCATGTTTCGTATACATTATTTTGCTTCAGGTGCAGGTTTTGTCTAAGTGTCTCATACTCAGTTCCACTGTTCTAGACATATTTCGTAATGTTTGTTCCCAAGTATTTCATACTTTGGGAACATTTATTCACATGTGTTAAGCAGAAAGTTAAGTTCTGTTGTAATTAGCAATCTGTGCATATACGCGTATCCATTACAAGTTTTTTCATACTCGTACAAGCTAAGTTTCCCGTACTGCATGTGTGCATATATAGAACAAAACAAACAGCACTAATTGAGAGTGGGAGCTTCTCTCTCTAGCCTAGAGAGAGAAAGCCCCCCGGCAGCCACCACAAGGCCCGACCTCGCCAGGCAGCAGCGGGCAAGGCAGCCACCACAAGGCCAGCCACGCCGGGCAGCAGCCACCATCCGGGCAAGGGATCCTCTCTCCTTAGAGAGGCTCTCCTCCACCGCCCTCCACAACCGACAACACTCGAGCCGCCTCTACATCCGACGGTCTCTAGTTTGGCCGGCCTTCATCTGGTCCGGAGCTCCACAGCCGTGGGCTTCATCTCCAGCCTCAACCTCAACCCCGCCGTGAACCGGCGGGACCATTTGGGATCTGCTCCGGCAGATCTGAAATCAAACCGGTTTTCAACCAGCCACCACCAGCTGGTCTTCAACCTCACGGCTGAGGGTCTTCAACCATCACCGAAGAGCTCAACAGCCATCGGTCCAACCATTGCGAACGGCGCCGTCTAGTCCCGGCCGCCGGGATCCTGCCGCCGTGGGGCCCAGCCGCCGTGTGGCTCTCCGTGGCTCACCTTCACGCCGCCAGTCAAGGACCTCTCCGGCCAGATCTGTCCAGTCAGACCAGGTCGTGTTCAGGCCTCTCGGGCAGGCCCTGGTCCGGTCTTCCATCCGGATCACCGAGGCTCAACAGTCGTGGCTCCACCACCACCGGCCTTCATCTTCAACCCCAACCCCCGCCGTGGACCCAATGGCCGCCGTGGGGCCCAGCCGCCTGGGCAATCAGCCAGCCCGGGCCAAGTAGCGGGCAACAGCAAGGCCAGCAGGCCTGCCCAGCCAGCCAACATCAAGCCAGCCACAGGCTAGGCCAGCCAAGCAGCCATCCCGGTACCCCGGCTAGGCTGAAAATCATTGTATCCATTGCGCCTATCGTTATTCAATATGCGCTTTGCACTTATTTATTTATTGTCAATTTGTTGCTGGACTTACGGGCCAGTTTACTGTTAGTCTTTGCGATCCCGATAGGCGGTCATCTGTTGGACTGAAATCGGGATCGGGCTCTTGGTCGAGCCTTTACATGCCTAGATCCTGTACTTGGTAACTCTGAGGTTGGGTATAGTATTCTTGTGGACGCGGCTATCGTTGATTAGATTAGATCCTGTTCTAATTGAAAAGGGTTTTCGCAGTAGCAGCTGTGGATGCCACTGATTAGATTGTTGGATGGTTTTTGATTGAGCGAGGTACCTGCCGGAGCTGTCATTGATTAGATTGGTGGTTGTTCTTTGATCGAAAGGGGTAGCTTCGCAGTCTGTTGCCGATTAGATGGGTGGTTTGTGCTGATCGAAAGGAGCAGCTTGGTCCACTTGAGGTTTGAGTGGCCACTTCTGGTGGTTCCTCTTTCTGTTCCGCTTGTAGTCGTTGGCGAGCCTAAGGGATTAGGTTGAGGGGGGAGTAGTCGTGGTGTGCAGGGTACTTAGCAGGGTAGCCTTGTCCGACATTTCTTGGTCGTGCCTCTCTCGGTCCGTGTCTCTCCGTAGTAGCTGATCTCTGATGAGTGGGTATTATGCTAGCCTTGGGTTTAGTAGTACTAGATTCTTGGTTTTCTTATCCCAGCTTTGGAGGAGGAGGTTGCTGGGTAGTTGGTTCAGTGGGTAGTTTTGGCGAGCCTTAGGTTAGGATGAGGGAGGGTTAGGCCGGAAGGATTGGGCGTGGTGTGCAGGGCTCTTGCAGCGGGGCCTTGTCGGATGCCGTCATCTCTGGTTCGAACCTCTTGATGCCTTGTTCCTCTGTAGTAGCCGTTTAGATTGCCTAGAAGCCGTCTTACTTCGTAGTTGCTCTCTTCAGCGTTGGTTATCATGTGGTCATCGTTGGCCATGACTATCTACCTTATTTACCTTATTTCCTAGCCTGGCGGGTTGTGCCAGGTAGTAGTAGTTCACTTTTATATATCTCAGTACACATGGCATTTTGTTATGTATTCACATTATATTACTCCCCATGCGGGTTGTGCACAGTTACGTATTTACTTCATCTTACTCTCCATGCGGGTTGTGCATGGTTTACCGCACTTTTGTCATTCTTGTTTTTTTTTCCTTTCTTTTCCTCCTGGGGTATGCCCCTTGTAGGATGTACATTCGCTTAACCTTTTTTAATTTCAAGCTAAGTTACCCAAAAAAAAAGTTTCCCGTACTTAGGCAATTAGTACGTATGTTCGTACGTTGCAAGGCATACATGCCTATTCTAAGTTTTTCATACTTAGCTAATCTAAGTTTCTCGTACTAAGATAGTTGATACGTATATTCGTATGAAGGTATTTGTAGACACCTCCCAAACGGGGCATCGCCATACAGATTGGTCACGTTTGTTTGCTCGGTTGGTTGCTTGCTTCGTAAACCAAAATTATGGACATTCCCATGGCTAGAAACATCACCACATGATAACGGTTATCATCAAAATAGAGTCGCCACCCAGTTTATTAAAACTGGGAAAATAGATAGAGATTCTGGATACGAGAGCCAAAAGTACAATGAGGGGAAGGTGTTAGGCACCCCTCTTTGCCCAGTCGTGAGACTGGCCCATAATCATTCAACATAAGACATGTAGATGCTTTGTTTAATTCTAACACATAGTCTATTTATTTATTCCTTTAAACAGTAAGCAAAGTGAGCCAGTGCGATAAGTAAGCATGCATTCAGAAAGCAGAGAAAGCAACAAAACTGTCCCAGGGAGATGGATCCCGCGGCCGGTGAATGGATGTCACGGCCGAGGGATCCTCCTGGTTTGATGTACCGGCCGAGGGATCGAAGCCCCGGTCGGTGTTCTTCCTCACACCCGACAGAAAGATTAACAGATGATCAAAACGCTACGGTTAGTTAAAAATACAGTAAATAAGACAAACCAGAGGCCGTTGGGCCTCACCACCTTGATCCCTCAGTTGCTTGGTTGCTTTGGATTGGGCGTGGTTGATTGATTGCTTGATTGAAAACCCTAGGGTTAGGGTTTGAACTTCGGGGTTTGATCGCCGGATTGACGGCTGCCTTCGGGAGGTTAGGGCTTTTGAAGAGTGGGTTTGAGAGAATATTTTGGCAGAGTTTCGTGGCTTAAGAGAGTGTGTACTCTGATAATTTTGTGTGTTTATTTTCGGAGTCCAAAGGCCCTTTTATATAGGCAATTGGTGACTCACTCCGGCCAATCAAATCACGAGATGGCAATTGCAATGCATCTCTAACTCTACGTTGTAATCTCTGAGCGTAACCCGAACGCATCGGGAAGGTAGTGTAATCGGATCAAACGTCTGACAGAACACGTTCCAGAGTCTGGGAAAATGTCGATCTGGCGGCCGAGTAAAGGATATCACGGCCGAGGAATGGATGTCTCGGCCGAAGGATAGATCTTGCGGCCGAGGGATTGATCTCTCAGGGAGATTTTGCTAGCAACAGGTTGCTCGGGTGAGGAAATGATGTTAGGGCCGTGGGATCGATGTCACGGCCGACAGATGGATTCTCCTAGGCTTCTGTATTTCTGTCTGAAAGGCTGTATGGCTCTGAATTGGGTCCTCTAAGTGGCTCAAAGTTCTTACCGAAAGTCCTAAGGTTCTCAAGGAAGCAATCAGCAATCACTGTATCCATTTCATCATCGGGATGGTCCCAAGGTGGGACTTGAAATAATCGTTAGGCCAAATTGGGGTGTCTACAGATGCCCCTCTTTGACTGAACTCAGACGGATCGCGAGACATGTTTGAGTAAGAGTCAAAGCTGTAAAAAACAACTCAATTTGGTCCAACCACTATTCCAAGGGTTTTTTGAAAAAGGTTTTGTTATGGTTGGGCCGGGAGGCTGCCTACGTATTCCACAAGGGAAATTCAGACCAATCGTAGTTCGGGCAATAAAGAAAAATAAAAGTTTGGAGGGTTAGAGACAGAAGACGTACCTTAGGGCTTAAAAGCCGTAGTGTGACGTACCTAGACTGAGCCAGGGTTTTGGCGAAGAGTAGTTGAAGGAGCGCAGGGCTACCTGGGGAGTTTTTGCGTAGAGCTTCCTTAGTATTTTGGGGTAGACCAGTACACGACAGGTGCGTTTGCTTTTCTTGGTCATCCTTACTTTGACTGAAAGGAGCTCGGTAGAGTAGCCTATCCTTGCGAATGAGCTGGAAGGAATTAATGTAATGGGGTGGAATCCAAACCATCTGCTGGGATGAGTTGGATGCTGGTTTGCTTTTGAAATGTGGGGGGCGTAGGGCCAGTATCTAGAGCACGGAGCTTTGGTGAAATGAGGGAACCGAGGCACGGAGCCGGTTGTAGTCATAAGGCGGAGGCCTGAGGTGTTTTGAGCTTGATAGTACCGAAGCGCGGAGCTGGTATTGATCACAACGCGAGAGCCTGAGGTGATTAGATTGAGGCGTGGAGCCTGCTGTGGTTTATGAGGCGGAGGCCTGAGGTGAGCTTAGAGCTTGATGGAACCGAAGCGCGGAGCTGGTATTGATCATCAGGCGGGAGCTTGAGGTGTCAAAGCTTTGAGTTTGACATGTTGAACCGAAGCGCGGAGCTGGTATAAGGCAAGGGGCTGAGGTGAAAGAACCGAGGCGTGGAGCTTGAAGTGATTAGATTGAGGCGTGGAGCCTGCTGCAGTCTTGAGGCGAGGGCCTGGGTTGTCGGAGCTTAGAGCTTGACGTGATTTGAACCGAAGCGTAGAGCTGGTTGCATTCTGATGGTCTGTGCACAGAGCTTTTCCATCATAAGTGTTGGCGTAGAGCCAAAGGATCGAGGCGCTGGACCGATCAATAATACCGAGGCGTAGAGCCGGTTGATTGCAGGGTTGACCTGTTTCATGAGAGATATGCAGAGTGTATATGTGCGATGATGGTTGTTAGATGTGAACAAATATGATTGTGCAGACTTGATGTGATAATGCAATATGTGCACGGGCCCGTGCGTGTGTGTTTGTTTTTAAGCTTAGAGCTTCTATCAAGTTCTGGACTTGAGCATTCAGAGCGTAGAGCTCGAGCATTCGGACGGCAGAATCCGAGCATTCAAAGTACAGGCTTTGAGCGTCCAGTACGCAGTGGTTGGGCATCCAAGCGTAGAGCTTGAGCATTCAAGTGTATAACTTGAGCATCCAGTACACAGTGGTTGGGCATCCAAGCGTAGAGCTTGAGCATTCAAAAATGTTAGATTTTTGAGCATTCAGGCGTAGAGCCTGAGAATAGATGTCTTGATTGTTGGGGCGGCGTAGAGCCTATTTGCTTGTTTACGGCTTCGAGCCAGTTGAGATGTTGGGCTTTGAGCCGCTGAGTTGTGATAACAGGCGTAGAGCCTGTCGATAATGGGCTTCGAGCCGCTGAGATTGGTTGTTTACGGCTTCGAGCCAGTTGAGATAGTGGGCTTGGAGCCGCTGAGATTGGTTGTGTACGGCTTCGAGCCAATTGAGACAATGGGCTTAGAGCCGCTGAGATTGGTTGTTTACGGCTTCGAGCCATTTGAAACGGTGGGCTTAGAGCCGCTGAGTTGTAATAGCGAGCATAGAGCTGCTGAATGAGTGAATATGGGCGTAGAGCCTGTAGATAATGGGCTTCGAGCCACTGAGATTGGTTGTTTACGGCTTCGAGCCAGTTGAGACAATGGGCTTAGAGCCGCTGAGTTGTAATAGCAAGCGTAGAGCTGCTGAGTGAATGAGTACAGGCGTAGAGCCTGTTGCTGTGATAGCGAGCATAGAGCTGCTGATAGTGATTAGGCTTGTTTTGGCCAGCAATTTGTGGAGAGAGAGCTTCCTCATGCTTGGATATGCCCCCAAGGCTGGTTTTGGTTATGTTGTGTTGACTCGGGGGTGCCCCTAAGGCTGACTTGATTTTGCTTCTGTTGGTCACGGACCCAGAATTCTATAGTGGCTTGAATTGATGCACTGAGCATGATCTGATGTTTGTCGAGGAAAATTGATTGGAGGGCCAGGAGATCGATCTCTCGGCCGAAGAATTGATGTCTCGGCCGAAGAATCGATGCCTCGGCCGCTTAATCGGTTTGTTTCCAGGGGCCTATAAAAGGCCACGGCCTCAGCCGTCTCGTTACATTTTCCTTTCTTTCCTCTCCCCTTTCTCTGCGTCCGAGACCCTTATCGAAGACCTCTTCCGTTTCTCCTCGTTCCCGACAGCTCTGGGCTATGGATGACACGCTGACGTGGCTAGCGTGCGCGGAGGGAGACCGCGTTTGCTTTTGGTCCCGTCTTGATGCTTGATTTGGGACCCTCACATGGGTATGCTTGATTAGGGGCCCTCGCATGGGTGGCTTGCTTCTGTGACGCGGAGCTCCTGGCGTGGCGGTGGTACGCGGTGTGGTGATTTTTCTGGCCCATGTGGTGATTCTTTTGAGCCATGTGGTGTCCCTTCTGCACCGTAGTACTCCTTTGGTATACATCGCCCCAGAGGCGTCCTCTTCTTTTTTGCAGCTGGTCTCTGGTGTTCGGACCACCAGAGGGTTCGGCATCCTCTTCTTCTGCTTCCTCTTTTTGTTTTTCCTGTTTCTCTTCCTGCATAGGTTAGTTTGACAGGAATATCGATGTATAGTTTGTTTTAGAAAATGTGGGGTGACCCACCTTGTGATGTAAAAAGCTTTCGATGTATGAAACAAAAACCTTTTGCTCTGCTATTGTGATTGTGTACGTTGTGTCTACGTTGTTTGCGTGTGATATTCTTGTTAATCTAATGAAACAAACTGAACCGTGGAAGCAGTCTGTAAAATAGCCATTCTGGCGGCCGATCTAGTGATTACGCGGCCGAGGCTTCGATCTGGCGGCCGAAGGATCGTTTTGTTTGCCTGGGTTTGACTTGCAGGTCAACCCTGATATTTACGGGCCGATGGATAGATCCTACGGCCGTCATATCGAAGTATCGGCCGAGAGACCGATTGAAATTCTGAGGATTAAGAACCCGATTCCGATTCGAACTAAGATTCGACTTAGTTCTATAAATACGCCTTCTACGAACCCGATAGCGTTGTCAGCAGCAGTTCTTTGCACATGGCACAACCAGTCCTTGATCAGTGGTTGGATTCCTTTAATGGCCTTGACCGTCTGCACTTTAAGTCCTTTGGCATGGACTTCCTCTTTTCGCTTCGTCACATTCCTATGAATTTTGCCTTCCTTAGGGCAGCCGCTAGTTTGTGGGACCCTGATTTTCACGTCTTTCGATTTAAGAGAGAGGAGTTGTGTCCTACTATCGAGGAATTTGCAGCCATCATGGGTCATTCGGATAGAGAGGGTTTCATTGTCCCTAATCCTTTGTTCAACCGAGGTGATCTCCTGAAGGATTTACTCCAAGTTCAGAAACATGAAGTTAAATTCTTCCTAGTGAAAGGAAGGCTGGAGATTCTGCAACTTATTCAGCATTTTGGTACAGCTGAGGCTCATCGCCAAGTTTCCCTACAGAAGTCGTGCTTTCATGCGTTGTGCGTTTGTCTCGTTCATTATTATTTGCTTGGCCCTTCCTCTGGCCACGCTGATCCTGTGTTGCTTAACCTTGCTCAACAGATTGGAAACCGTGTGGGTTTCGCTGGTTTGGCATTGGCAGAGACCTTGATGGGTCTAGATGTGATGAAGGGTAGTCCTACAGCTCAATTCTCAGGCAGTCCATTGCTATTGCAGGTTCGCTCTTTTATTTGTTTATTTGTCAAGTTTATCTTTTCACTCATCACTCTTTTGTTTTGACTCACGTGTTCTCTCAACTCACAATTTTCCCTTGTTCTCTAAGTGTGGTTGTTTGAGAAGCTAAAGGTGTGGGATGCGCCGGAGCGACTTCCTTATAATCCAGACCAATGCACGGAGCGTCACATGATTAAACAGTTCCCAACTGAGGCTGCTTGGGAAGCATGGATGAAGACTTGCAGAGGTGATTGGATTCAATGGGTTTGCCCCTGGTATGGTATTGAGAGCATGACTGCGAGTACCATGAACCATTTTGGTGTAGCAGTGATTGGTATTACTCGAGTCGTTTTCTACTTTCCTGCTCGCTTTCAAAGGCAGTTTGGGGCTGAACAATCCGCAATCCTGGGTGACCCTGAGTACACCGTCTCTAAGATCCATGATGCCAACTTCCGTCGCAATATGCTGCGTCTTTGGCCAAATAGAGTAATGCAGGAGGTTGCTGAGAACTTCGTTGTCAAGCTATCGGGTTCTTACAAACGCTGGTTGAAGAAAAACCTTCTGGAGGATAGTAGTGCAAAGAGAAGGAAGACCTAGAGGCTGACGCTTTGCTTATGTTTTTCAAAAGATGTTTGTTTGATTCTAGCTTTCATGAATTAAGAATTGTTTAGGTTTGCTTTTTCCTTTTTTCTTTGGAAATAATAAAACATTTGGTCATTTTATTAGAAGATGTTATTGCCATGATTTGATAGTGAACACGCTTTAGGATAGACCTAGAAATTTTGGAAGTGATGACGATAGCAGTGGCCGAATCTCAAATTTGGAGATTGCCTACGTATCCCATGGAGGGAATCAGGCCATAAACGTAGTTCCAACAAAGGGGATTTGTTTTGTTTTTAGTTAGGGTCCACTCGGGTATTTTCCTCTCCTTTTGTGCTCTAAATTTTGCCTAAAACTGCCTTTGCGGGTTTTCGGTCTAGCGAGCGTTTTATTTATGCCTTAGTTTTTGCCTAAGCCGCCCTTGCGGGTTTTCGACCTAGCAGGCTGCTCTAATTTTTGCTTGGATCCGCCCACCCTTGTGGTTTTCGGTCCAACGAGCATCTCTCATGGGTAATACTTCCTTAGCTTGTCAATATTGACTGGCGTTGCGAATTCCATTCCATCCAAGTCTGCAATGTATGCTGCTCCTCCAGAAAGTATGCGTTTGATAAGGTAGGGGCCTCCCCAGTTTGGTCTAAACTTGCCCCTTGGGTCTGAGACATGGCGACGAATTACTTTGAGCACCATGTCTCCTACCTTGATGTCCCTAGGTTTCACTTTTTATTGAACGCTCGTGCAATGCGGCGTTGATACCCTTTTTTTTTTTGGTAATTTAGCTTGAAATTAAAAAAGGTTAATCGAATGTACAGCCTACAAGGGGCATACCCCAGGAGGAAAAGAAAGGAAAAAAACAAGAATGATAAAAGTACGGTAACCATGCACAACCCGCATGGAGAGTAAAATAAAGTGACATAACCATGAAATGTACTGATATGAAATTGAACTATTCCTTGCACAACCCGTCAGGCTAGGAAATAAAGTAAATGAAGTAGATAGTCATGGTCAACGTGGACCACATGAAAACCAGCGCTGAGGAGAGATCCTCCTCCTCCTAGGCTGGGCTAAGAAAACCAAGACCCGGGACATCCATCACTCCAAAGCAAGCATAATACCCGCTCAACAGAAGTCAACTACTACAGAGGAACTCGGGCTGAGAGAGGCTCGACCAGGGGATGACGGCATCCGACAAGGCTACCCTGCTAAGTACCCTGCACACCACGCCCATTCCACCCTGACTGCTACATCCTCGCTCAAATCCCCTAGGCTCGCTAACGACTCAAAGCGGAACAGAAAGAGAGGCCACCAAAAGTAGCCACTCGAACCTCAAGTGGACCAAACTGCTCTTTTCGATCAGTGCAACCACCAAATCTAATAAGAAACAGACTGCAAAGCAACCCCTTTCGATCAGTGAGGATCCACCAATCTAGTCAATGACTGCTCCAGCAACTACCTTGCTCAATCAAACTCCATCCATAATCTAATCATCGGCTCCTACATCTGCTGCTACTGCGGGCTACCCCTAACTAGGAAAGAGTCTAATCTAATCAATAATAGCCACGCCCACAAGAATACTACACTCGACCACAGAGCAAAAAACGCTGGTTCTAGGGATATAAAAGGCTCGACAACGAGCCCGACCCCCGATTTCAGTCCAACAGATGACCGCCTATCGGGGATCGCCAAACTAAAAGTAAACTGGCCCGAACGTCCAGCAACAGATAAACAATAAACAAATAAGTGCAAAGCGCAAATTGAATAGGCGCAATGGACTGTGCCCGACGGCTGAAGGCAGGCTGCACCCGACGGGCTGCCCGTTGGCAGGCCAACGGGCTAGCTGCCACCAGTAGGCTGGCCCCTGTTGAAGGCCTGGTCCCAGACTGGCCCACGGTTCACGGTGGCCCACGGTGGCTGGGCCCCACGGTGGCCTGAGATCGGCCTGTAGAAGGCCGGGCCAGTTCTTGCCTGAGCTAGCTGAGAGTCCGGATGGAGGCCACCTGAGGCAGGCCACCTCACGGCGGCTATTGAAGACCAGCGGCGGCCGGCGGAAGACCAGCAGTACCAACTCGTCATGGCGATTTTGAACCCAGTCTTCTTCGATCATTCCAGTCTCAGCTAGAACCCTTAACAAAGGTAATTCCTGTTCGATAGGCAAGACAACTTCCATTCCATAAACCAAAGAGTAGGGAGTGGCCCCAGTTGAAGTCCTTTTAGTTGTTCGATAACCCCATAGTGCCAGAGGTAGCATTTCTGGCCAGTCTGTGTAAGTGTCGGTAGTCTTCCGCAGAATCCTCTTGATATTCTTGTTTGCAGCCTCAACTGCTCCATTGGTTTGAGGTCGGTAAGTAGATGACCGATGATTCTGTATCCCAAATTCGGCGAAAAGCTTCTTTGTCGCCCCCTTGAAGTGTGATCCATTGTCACAGACGAACTCGTAAGGTACACCATATCGATAGATGATATTAGTGTGAATAGGTTCTTGGTTTGCTTATCCCAACTTTGGAGGAGGTGGTAGTTGGTTATTGGTTGACATCAGGTGGTTCGGGCGAACCTTAGGTTTGGATGAGGGAGTAGTGGGCCGGAAGGATTGGGCGTGGTGTGCAGGGTGCTTGACAGGGTAGCCTTGTCGGATGCCGTCATCTCTGGTTTAAGCCTCTCTTGGTGCCATGTTCCTTTGTAGTAGCCGTTCAGCTTGCTTTGAAGCCGTGTTGCTTTGCTGCCGTTCTCCTCAGTGTTGGTTATCATGTGGTCATCTCTGGCCGTGACTATGTACTTTACTTCCTAGCCTGGCGGGTTGTGCCAGGTGGTAGTTCAATTTCAGTTCATATCATGTAATTTACGCTCGTACCACTTCATATCATACCTCGTAGTACTATCCTTCTACTTAAATGGATAGTACTACGGGGGTATGATTTCTACACTTTGACACTTTTGTTATTTTATCTACAATATCCTACTCTCCATGCGGGTTATGCATGGTTAACGCATTTTTCTCAATCTTCTTGTTTTGTTCTCTTTTCCTCCTGGGGTATGCCCCTTGTAGGCTGTACATTCGGTTAACCTCTTTTAATTTCAAGCTGATTTACCCAAAAAAAAAAATTTGGCCACATGAGTGGCTTTGAGAGTAGCATAAGAAGCTGCTTCTACCCACTTGGTGAAGTAGTCAATGGCCACCAGAATGAACTGATGTTTGTATTTTCCCTTTGGATTTATGCTTCCAATGACGTCTATCCCCCAAGTGGAGAATGGCCAAGGGGATGTCATGCTATACAATTCTGTAGGGGGAATATGCATACGATCAACGTGAGTTTGGCATTTGTAACATCGGCGGACATAATCAGCGCAGTCGGCCTCCATTGTAGTCCAGTAATATCCCTAACGTAGGATCTTCTTTGCCATCGTCGCTCCATTCATGTGTGGCCCACAAATTCCCTCGTGTATTTCCTCCATTATCGTGCGACTGTCCTCTGTTGTGACGCAAAGTTGACTTGGACCCAAGTGTGCCCTTTGATACAATGCTCCTCCACAGATTACAAATCGGGCAGCAAACTTCCGCAGAGCCGTTTTGTCTTTCGAGGTGGCCTCGGATGGGTATTCTCCTTTTTCCAGGAATTCCTTCACGTCTTCGTACCATGGCTTGCCATCGTCTTCACCTTCCTCGGTAAAAGTGCATTCACATGCTGGTTTGACCTTTTGTTCGATCATGAGAGGCCGCATCGTGAATCCCAGGGGTATTTCGACCATAGATGCTAATGTTGCCAGTGCATCTGCAAATCTATTGCTCACTCGAGGAGTGTGTGTGAAGATAACGGAATCGAATTGTGGAATTAGATCTTCCAGCACAGAATAATATAGCTTTAGTGTATCCTCCTTGACCTTCCAGTCTCCTCTTGCTTGAGATACCACCAGGTTTGAATCCCCAATGACTTCTACCCTTTTTGCCCCTAGTTCCAGGGCTGCCTCCATTCCTGCAATACAGGCCTCGTATTCAGCTTGGTTGTTAGTGACTTCAAACCTCAGTTTATATGACAAAGGGATGTGAGAGTCGTTTGGGGAAACTAGCAATACCCAATACCCCTATGCCATATCCACATCGGTTTGATGCTCCATCAAAGTAAAGTTGCCAGGTGTCATCTAAGAGACATAAGATGTCCTCGTCGGGGAACATGAAGTCCTCTGCCTCGGCCTCTGTCACAGGGTGATCTGCCAAGAATTCTGCCACAGCTCTTCCTTTCACTGATTTCCTTGTCATGTATTTGAGGTCGAATTCTGCTAGCAACAATAACCACCTAGCTAGCTTTCCGATAAGTGCTGGCTTTTCGAAAAGATACTTGATTGGGTCTAAACGAGAGACCAGCACCACCGGATGTGCTAACAGGTAGTGCCTTAGTTTCTTTGTGGCCCATACTAGCCCCCAACAGGTTTTCTCGAGGGGAGTGTACCTTGTCTCATAGTCCATCATTTTTTTGCTGAGGTAGTATATGGCGCACTCTACTTTGGCTTCGTTTTCTTGTGCTAACATGCATCCCATGGACGTGTCTGTTACTGAGAGATACAGAATCAATGGCTTCCCAGGGATGGGCGGCGACAGTACAGGTGGATTCTGAAGATATTCTTTAATTGTCTCGAACGCTTGCTGACAGTCTTGGCTCCATTCAAAATCAGTAGCTTGAAAAGAGGTTCACAGGTTGTTGTGAGCTTGGAAATGAACCTGCTGATGAACTGTACCTTCCCCAAGAAACTCCTTACTTCCTTCTCCGTCCTAGGCGGTGATATCTCCATGATAGCCTGTATCTTGGAAGGGTCTACCTCGATTCCTCTTTGAGTGATGAGGAATCCCAACATCTTTCCAGCTGTTACCCCAAAAGTGCATTTTTGAGGGTTAAGACGTAGTCTGTAATTCCTAATCCTCTCAAAGAACTTTTGGAGTGCTCCATAGTGTCCTTCTCTTTCCTTTGATTTGACTATCATATCGTCGACATACACCTTGACCTCTTTGTGCATCATGTCGTGCAGCAGTGTTGTGGCCATCCTCTGATAAGTGGCTCCAGCATTCTTCAACCCAAATGGCATCACTCGGTAGCAGTAGGTTCCCCAAGGTGTAGTGAAGGTGGTTTTCTCTCTATCCTCAGGAGACATAAGGATTTGATTGTACCCAGAAAATCCGTCCATGAAAGATAGCAATGCATGGCCTGCGGTGTTATCTACTAGCTCGTCTATGTGAGGTAATGGGAAGTCATCCTTTGGATTGGCCTTGTTGAGATCTCGGAAATCTACACAGACCCTGATTCCTCCAGTTTTCTTTGGTACGGGAACGATGTTAGCTACCCATTGTGGATATTCGGTGACTATGAGAAAACCGGCGTTGATTTGTTTAGTGACTTCTTCTTTTATCTTTAGGACCCAATCAGGGCGCATACGTCTCAGTTTCTGTTCAACTGGTTTTGTATCAGGATGAAGGGGAATTTTATGCTGAACAATTTCAGGGTCTATTCCAGGCATGTCCTCGTAAGACCAGGCAAAAACATCTTTGTATTCTTTTAGCAAAAGGATTAGTTTTTCACTTTCTTGACGGGATAGTGCGGCACCAATTTTAACCATTTTGGGCTCGTTTTCAGAGCCTATGTTTGCTGTGATTATTTCCTCAGAAAAAGGTTTAGCGTGCCTTTCTTCTTCTCTCTCGATGAATTCTAGAATTTCTTTTGGAATTTCTTCCTCAAAATTTGGTTTGTCGGAATCCACACAATTGATCATAGGCAAAGTGAAATACTCTAAATCTTCCTTCTCATTGCTAAGATTATCAAAAGACATTTCAGAGTCGAACTCAAAGTAAATGTTATGCCTTGGTACTTTGACCAGGTTTTCCTCACTAGACTTAGTAGTTTCAAAAGATGAAAAGCTTGACTCGGACTGAGTCGACTCGGAGTCGGAATCGGAATCAGAACTAAGATCAGAATTAGCGCTTTTCATTTTGTATTTCAGAATGTGTTCCACGGTCCAGTTAGGGTAAGCCCCTTTTTCAGCATCCACAATCAGTTCAGAGCAGTCTTTTTCATCACCAAGGTTGATCACCAGCACTTCACTGTCACCTTGATTCGCACTTTCATCATTGTCACCCTGCAAGTCTTGGAGGGCCATTTGATTTGCTATCGCTGTTATTTCTTCCAATTGAGCTTCAATCTCGGCTTCGTCGCTGTTGTCGACTCGTCGTGTGCCAACAAAGCCCCACCAATTACCAAAGCTATCTGTGACGAGGTGGATCACCATTATTTCATTGTTGGTGACCCCCTCATCAAAGAGTAGGTTTAGTGATATTTCGTCTAGTGGGTCATTGTCGACAGACTCTTCTTCCTTTGCCTCTTCAGCTTCGAGGTTGTTGACCTCGTCTATTGGCCAATAGTCGTCGGTAGGTGCATAGGGGTCATAAAAATAGATTGGAACCCTGCGAAGCCCTTCTTCTTCGATCAGGTCTTCTACTTCTTCCTCATAAACCGTTCCAGCGAACATGACATGGTTGTCTTCAATGATAGCCACCATAGGCTTTGGTTGATTTACTGGAGTGATGTATTCGGAGGGGTTGAAGTCTTCAACAGCAAAGTGGAGCGGACCAGACAGCTTGGTGACAACTTGAAAGTGCGAATCAGACATGAACAGTGATGCAGTCATTTTTCCTGAAAAGGTTTTTGCTTTAGTTAGATTGATTAAACTTACCTACTGTTTATTTGACTTAGAGAGATTCCTAAGGTTTAACCTGCAAAAGGGAAACTTTACAACATACACATATACAATGGGTGTGAGGAAGAACTTGGAAATAAAATGCAAGTAGGTTCCTAGCCTGTAGGTTCCTGTCTTAGTTTGATAATTTCTATGGCTTTCTAAAACATGCAAGGTTTTGGTAGTCTCAGGGTGCTCCATTGTCAAAGGGCACCAATCCTCTCACCAGCCCATCATAGGTGGTGATTGGGTGATTTCCTTTTTGATATACCACTAGGTACGAGTGACTGTGGAGTTTGCTGGAACCCCCAACATAGCCCGTGTCATGCCGGGATATCAGGTGAACTCAACGGGTTGCCCGCTCGATGCATATGATAAATGAATTAAACAAGGCATGTATTAGTCTTATGTTGAACTTTTTGGTTATGGCTCTCATATTCCCTAGCAGAGTCGCCAAAAACTGTAGACACCTCCCAAACGGGGCATCGCCATACAGATTGGTCACGTTTGTTTGCTCGGTTGCTTGCTTGCTTCGTAAACCAAAATCATGGACATTCCCATGGCTAGGAACATCACCACATGATAGAGGTTATCATCAAAACAGAGTCGCCACCCAGTTTATTAAAATTGGGAAAATAGATAGAGATTCTGGATAAGGTAGCCAAAAGTACAATGGGGGGAAGGTGTTAGGCACCCTTCTTTGCCCAGTCGTGAGACTGGCCCATAATCATTCAACATAAGACATGTAGATGCTTTGTTTAATTCTAACACATAGTCTGTTTATTTATTCCTTTAAACAGTAAGCAAAGTGAGCCAGTGTGATAAATAAGAATGCATTCAGAAAGCAGAGAAAGCAACAAAACTTTCCCAGGGAGATGGATCCCGCGGCCGGTGAATGGATGTCACGGCCGAGGGATCCTCCTGGTTTGATGTACCGACCGAGGG
Organism: Rhododendron griersonianum; assembly: GCA_018127125.1. Taxonomy (NCBI): domain Eukaryota; kingdom Viridiplantae; phylum Streptophyta; class Magnoliopsida; order Ericales; family Ericaceae; genus Rhododendron; species Rhododendron griersonianum. The sequence continues at coordinate 35,362,758 of CM030788.1, read as the reverse complement.
ATCGAAGCCCCGGTCGGTGTTCTTCCTCACACCCGACAGAAAGATTAACAGATGATCAAAACGCTACGGTTAGTTAAAAATACAGTAAATAAGACAAACCAGAGGCCGTTGGGTCTCACCACCTGGATCCCTCAGTTGTTTGGTTGCTTTGGATTGGGTGTGGTTGACTGATTGCTTGATTGAAAACCTTATGGTTAGGGTTTGAACTTTGGGGTTTGATCGCCGGATTGACAGCTGCCTTCGGGAGGTTAGGGCTTTTGAAGAATGGGTTTGAGAGAGTATTTTGGCAAAGTTTCGTGGCTTGAGAGAGTGTGTACTCTGATAATTTTGTGTGTTTATTTTCGGAGTCCAAAGGCCCTTTATATAGGCAATTGGTGACTCACTCTGGCCAATCAAATCACGAGATGGCAATTGCAATTGCAATGCATCTCTAACTCTATGTTGTAATCTCTGAGCGTAACCCGAACGCATCGGGAAGGTAGTGTAATCGGATCAAACGTCTGACAGAACACGTTCCAGAGTCTGGGAAAAGGTCGATCTGGCGGCCGAGTAAAGGATATCACGGCCGAGGAATGGATGTCTCGGCCGAAGGATAGATCTTGCGGCCGATGGATTGATCTCTCAGGGAGATTTTGCTAGCAACAGGTTGCTCGGGTGAGGAAATGATGTTAGGGCCGTGGGATCGATGTCACGGCCGACAGATGGATTCTCCTAGGCTTCTGTATTTCTGTCTGAAAGGCTGTATGGCTCTGAATTGGGTTCTCTAAGTGGCTCAAAGTTCTTACTGAAAGTTCTAAGGTTCTCAAGGAAGCAATCAGCAATCACTGTATCCATTTCATCATCGGGATGGTCCCAAGATGGGACTTGAAATAATCGTTAGGCCAAATTGGGGTGTCTACAGTATTCATACCTATTCTAAGTTTTTCATACTTAGCCAATCTAAGTTTCTCGTGCTTAGACAGTTACTACGTATATTCGTATGTTACAAGGCATACATGCCTATTGCCCGTTCTTAGGCAATTAATACGTATATTCGTACGTTGCAAGGCATACATGCCTATAGCCTGCTCCCCAATACGAAAAAAGAAAAATAAGGCCATTGTTTGCATTCACGGAATAAAAAACAACCAGAAAAAATGTGAAACAAAATTTCTGAAAAATCAATATATTGCAGAAAATGCGACTGTATTCATAATCCTTGAACTCAAGGGGGCGTTATGCGTACTGTAGACACCCCAATTTGGCCTAACGATTATTTCAAGTCCCACCTTGGGACAATCCCGATGATGAAATGGATACAATGATTGCTGATTGCTTCCTTGAGGACCTTAGGACTTTCGGTAAGAACTTTGACCACTTAGAGGACCTAATTCAAAGCCATACAGCCTTTCAGACAGAAATACAGAAGCCTAGGAAAATCCATCTGACGGCCGTAACATCGATCCCATGGCCACAATATCAATCCCTCACCCGAGCAACCTGTTGCCAGCAAAATCTCCCTGAGAGATCAATCCCTCGACCGCAAGATCTATCCTTCGGCCGAGACATCCTTTCCACGGCCGCGACATCCTTTGCTCGGCCGCCAGATCGACCTTTTTCCAGACTCTCGAACGTTCTGTCAGACGTTTGGTTTGATCCAACTACACTACCTTTCCGATGCGTTCGGGCTACGTTCGGAGATTACGACGTAGAGTTAGAGATGCATTGCAATTGCAATTGCCATCTCGTGATTTGATTGGCCGGAGTGAGTCATCCCTATGCCTATATAAAGGGGCCTTTGGGATCCGAATTAACACACAGAAATTGAGATACTTACACACTCTCTCAAACCTCGAAGCTCTGCACAAATACTCCCTCAATCCCATACTCCAAAAGCCCTAACCTTCCGAAGGTAGCCGTCAATCCGGCGATCAAACCCCGAAGTTCAAACCCTAACCCTAGGGTTCTCGATCAAGCAATCAACCAATCTCACCCAATCCAAAGCAATCAAGCAACCGAGGATCAAGGTGGTGAGGCCCAACGGCCTCTCGGTTTGTCTTAATTTACTATATTTCGACTAATCGTAGCATTTTGATTATCCATTAATCTTTCTGTCGGTGTGAGGAAGAACACCGACCGGGCTTCGATCCTTCGGCCGGTATATCAAACCAGAGGATCCTCGGCCGTGACATCCATTCACCGGCCGCGGGATCCATCTCCCGGGACAATTTTGTTGCTTTTCTGGCTTTCTAATGCATGCTTCAATTATCGCACCGGCTCACTTTGCTTACTGTTTAAAGGAATAACTAAACAGACTATGTGTTAGAATTAAACAAGGCATCTATACGTCTTATGTTGAATGATTATGGGCCAGTCTCACGGCTGGGCAAAGAGGGGTGCCTAACACCTTCCCCTTATTGTACTTTTGGCTCCCGTATCCAGAATCTCTATCTATTTTCCCAGTTTTAATAAACTGGGTGGCGACTCTATTTGATGATAACCGTTATCATGTGGCGATGTTCCTAGCCATGGGAATGTCCATGATTTTGGTTTATGAAGTGAGCAACCAATCGAGCAAATTCAATGTGATCAATCTGTATGGCGATGCCCCGTTTGGGAGGTGTCTACAGTTTTTGGCGACTCCGCTGGGGAATATGAGAGCCATAACCAGAAAGTTCAACATAAGACTAATACATGGCTTGTTTAATTCACTTATCATATGCATTGAGCGGGCAACCCGTTGAGTTCACCTGATATCCCGGCATGACAGAGCTATGTTGGGGGTTCCAGCAAACTCCACAGTCACTCGTACCTAGTGGTATATCAAAAAGGAAATCACCCAATCGCCGCCTATGATGGGCTGGCGAGAGGACTGGTGCCCTTTGACAACGGAGCACCCTGAAACTACCTAAACCTTGCATGCTTTAGAAAGCCATAGAACTTATCAAACTAAGACAGGAACCTACAGGCTAGGAACCTACTTGCATTTTATTTCCAAAGTTCTTCCTCACACCCATTGTATATGTGCATGTTGTAAAGTTTCTCTTTTGCAGGTTAAACCTTAGGAATCTCTCTAAGTCGAATAAACCGTAGGTAAGATTAATCAATCTAACTAAAGCAAAAACCTTTTTCAGGAAAAATGACTACATCATTGTTCACGTCTGATTCGCACTTTCAAGTTGTCACCAAGCTGTCTGGCCCGCTCCACTTTGCTGTTGAAGATTTCGACCCTTCTGAATACATCACTCCAGTAGATCAACCAAAGCCTATGATGGCCATCATTGAAGACAACCAAGTCATGTTCGCTGGAACAGTTTATGAGGAAGAGGTGGAAGACCTGATTGAAGAAGAAGGGCTTCGCAGGGTTCCAATCTACTTTTATGACCCTTATGCACCTACCGATGACTATTGGCCAATAGACGAGGTCAACAACCTCGAGACTGAAGAGGCAAAGGAAGAAGAGGCTGTCGACAATGACCCACTAGACGAAATATCACTAAACCTGCTCTTTGATGAGGGGGTCACCAACAATGAAATAAGGGTGATCCACCCCATCATAGACAGCTTTGGTAATTGGTGGGGCTTTGTTGGCACACGACGAGTCGACAACAGCGACGAGGCCGAGATTGAAGCTCAATTGGAGGAAATAACAGCAATAGCAAATCAAATGGCCCTCCAAGACTTGCAGGTGACAATGATGAAAGTGCGAATCAAGGTGACAGTGAAGTGCTGATGATCAACCTTGGTGATGAAAAAGACCGCTCTCTGAGCTGATTGTGGATGCTGAAAAAGGGGCTTACCCTAACTGGACCGTGGAACACACTCTAAAATACAAAACGAAAAGCGCTAATTCTGATCTTAGTTCTGATTCCGATTCCGACTCCGAGTCGACTCAGTCCGAGTCAAGCTTTTCATCCTCTGAAAATACTAAGTCTAGTGAGGAAAACCAGGTCAAAGTACCAAGACATAGCATTTACTTTGAGTTCGACTCTGAAATGTCTTTTGATAAATTTAGCAATGAGAAGGAAGATTTAGAGTATTTTACTTTGCCTATGATCAATTGTGTGGATTCCGACAAACCAAATTTTGAGGAAGAGATTCCAAAAGAAATTCTAGAATTCATCGAGAAAGAAGAGGAAAGGCACGCTAAACCTTTTTCTGAGGAAATAATCACAGCAAACATAGGCTCCGCAAACGAGCCCAAAATGGTTAAAATTGGTGCCACACTATCCCCTCAAGAAAGTGAAAAACTAATCTTTTTGCTAAAAGAATACAAAGATGTTTTTGCCTGGTCTTACGAGGACATGCCTGGAATAGACCCTGAAATTGTTCAACATAAAATTCCTCTTCATTCTGATGCAAAACCAGTTAAGCAAAAACTGAGACGTATGCGCCCTGATTGGGTCCTAAAGATAAAAGAAGAAGTCACTAAGCAAATCAACGCCGGATTTCTCATAGTCACCGAATATCCACAATGGGTAGCAAACATCGTTCCCGTACCAAAGAAAACTGGAGGAATCAGGGTCTGCGTAGATTTCCGAGATCTCAACAAAGCCAGTCCGAAAGATGACTTCCCATTACCTCACATAGACGAGCTGATAGATAACACCGCAGGCCATGCGTTGCTATCCTTCATGGATGGATTTTCTGGATATAACCAAATCCTTATGTCTCCCGAGGATAGAGAGAAAACTACCTTCACTACGCCTTGGGGAACTTACTGTTACCGAGTAATGCCGTTTGGGTTGAAGAATGCTGGAGCCACTTACCAGAGGATGGCCACAACACTGCTGCACGACATGATGCACAAAGAGGTCGAGGTGTATGTCGACGATATGATAGTCAAATCAAAGGAAAGGGAAGGACACTATGGAGCACTCCAAAAGTTCTTTGAGAGGATTAGGAATTATAAGCTACGTCTTAACCCTCAAAAATGCACTTTTGGGGTAACAGCTGGAAAGATGTTGGGATTCCTCATCACTCAACGAGGAATCGAGGTAGACCCTTCCAAGATACAGGCTATCATGGAGATATCACCACCTAGGACAGAGAAGGAAGTAAGGAGCTTCTTAGGGAAGGTACAGTTCATCAGCAGGTTCATTTCCAAGCTCACAACCACCTGTGAACCTCTTTTCAAGCTACTGAAGAAAGGTACGGATTTTGAATGGAGCCAAGACTGTCAGCAAGCATTCGAGGCAATCAAGGAATATCTTCAGAATCCACCTGTACTATCGCCACCCATCCCTGGGAAGCCATTGATTCTGTATCTCTCAGTAACAGACACGTCCATGGGATGCATGCTAGCACAAGAAAACGACGCCAAAGTATAGTGCGCCATATACTACCTCAACAAGAAAATGATGGATTATGAGACAAGGTACACTCCCCTCGAGAAAACCTGTTGAGGGCTAGTATGGGCCACAAAGAAACTGAGGCACTACCTGTTAGCACATCTGGTGGTGCTGGTCTCTCGTTTAGACCCAATCAAGTATCTTTTCGAAAAGCCAGCACTTATCGGAAAGCTAGCTAGGTGGTTATTGCTGCTAGCGGAGTTCGACCTCAAATACATGACGAGGAAATCAGTAAAAGGAAGAGCTGTGGCAGAATTCTTGGCGGATCACCCTGTGACAGAGGCCGAGGCAGAGGACTTCATGTTCCCCGACGAGGATATCTTATGTCTCTTAGACGACACCTGGCAACTTTACTTTGATGGAGCATCAAACCAATGTGGATATGGCATAGGGGTATTGCTAGTTTCCCCAAACGACTCTCACATCCCTTTGTCATATAAGCTAAGGTTTGAAGTCACTAACAACCAAGCTGAATATGAGGCTTGTATTGCTGGAATGGAGGCAGCCCTGGAGCTAGGAGCAAAAAGGGTAGAAGTCACTGGGGATTCAAACCTGGTGGTATCTCAAGCAAGAGGAGACTGGAAAGTTAAGGAGGATACACTGAAGCTATATCACTCTGTGCTGGAAAATCTAATTCCACAATTTGATTCGTTATCTTCACACACACTCCTCGAGTGAGCAATAGATTTGCAGATGCACTGGCAACACTAGCGTCTATGGTCGAAATACCCCTGGGGTTCACAATGCGGCCTCTCATGATTGAACAAAAGGTTAAACCAGCATGTGAGTGTACCTTTACCGAGGAAGGTGAAGACGATGGCAAGCCATGGTACGAGGACGTGAAGGAATTCCTGGAAAAAGGAGAATACCCATCCGAAGCCACCTCAAAGGACAAAACGGCTCTGCGGAAGTTTGCTGCCCGATTTATAATCTGTGGAGGAGCATTGTACCGAAGGGCACACTTGGGCCCAAGTCAACTTTGCGTCACAACGGAGGACAGCCGCAAGGTAATGGAGGAAATACATGAAGGAATTTGTGGGCCGCACATGAATGGGGCAACAATGGCAAAGAAGATCCTACGACAGGGATATTATTGGACTACAATGGAGGCCGACTGCGCTGATTATGTCCGTCGATGTTACAAATGCCAAACTCACGCTGATCGTATGCGTATTCCCCCTACGGAATTGTACAGCATGACATCCCCCTGGCCATTCTCCACTTGGGGGATAGACGTCATTGGAAGTATAAATCCAAAGGGAAAATACAAACATCAGTTCATCCTAGTGGCTATCGACTACTTCACCAAATGGGTAGAGGCAGCCTCTTATGCTACTCTCAAAGCCACTCATGTGGCCAAATTCATTCGCACTAATATCATCTATCGATATGGTGTACCTCACGAGTTTGTCTGTGATAATGGATCGCACTTCAAGGGGGCGACAAAGAAGCTTTTCGCCGAATTTGGGATACAAAATCATCGGTCATCTACTTACCGACCTCAAACTAATGGAGCAGTTGAAGCTGCAAACAAGAATGTCAAGAGGATTCTGCGGAAGACTACCGACACTTACACAGACTGGCCAGAAATGCTACCTCTGGCGTTATGGGGATATCGAACAACTGAAAGGACTTCACCTGGGGCCACTCCCTACTCTCTGGTCTATGGAATGGAGGCTGTCTTGCCTATCGAATTGGAATTACCGTCGTTAAGGGTTCTAGCTGAGACTGGAATGATCGAAGAAGACTGGGTTCAAAACCGCTACGACGAGTTGGCACTACTAGACGAGAGAAGACTGAGGGCTTTATACCATGTACAAGGGTATCAACGCCGCATTGCACGAGCGTTCAACAAAAAGGTGAAACCTAGGGACGTCAAGGTAGGAGACATGGTGCTCAAAGCGATTCGTCGCCACGTCTCGGACCCAAGGGGCAAGTTTAGACCAAACTGGGGAGGCCCCTACCTTATCAAACGCATACTTTCTGGAGGAGCAGCATACATTACAGACTTAGATGGAATGGAATTCGCAACGCCAGTCAACATTGACAAGCTAAGGAAGTATTACCCATGAGAGATGCTCGTTGGACCGAAAACCACAAGGGTGGGCGGATCCAAGCAAAAATTAGAGCACCCTGCTAGGTCGAAAACCCGCAAGGGCGGCTTAGGCAAAAACTAAGGCATAAATAAAACGCTCGCTAGATCGAAAACCCGCAAGGGCGGTTTTAGGCAAAATTTAGAGCACAAAAGGAGAGGAAAATACCCGAGTGGACCCTAACTAAAAACAAAACGAATCCCCTTTGTTGGAACTACGTTTATGGCCTGATTCCCTCCATGGGATACGTAGGCAATCTCCAAAGTTTGAGATTCGGCCACTGCTATCATCATCACTTCCAAAATTTCTAGGTCTATCCTAAAGCATGTTCGCTATCAAATCATGGCAATAACATCTTCAGATAAAACGACCAAATGTTTTATTATTTCCAAACAAAAAAGGAAAAAGCAAACCTAAGCAATTCTTAATCCATGAAAGCTAGAATCAAACAAACATCTTTTGAAAAACATAAGCAAAGCGTCAATCTCTAGGTCTTCCTTCTCTTTGCACTACTGTCCTTCAAAAGGTTTTTCTTCAACCAGCGTTTGTAAGAACCCGATAGCTTGACAACAAAGTTCTCAGCAACCTCCTGCATCACTCTATTCGGCCAAAGACGCAGCATATTGCGACGGAGGTTGGCATCATGGACCTTAGAAACGGTGTACTCAGGGTCACCCAAGATTGCAGTTTGTTCAGCCCCAAGCTGCCTTTGGAAGCGAGCAGGAAAGTAGAAAACGACTCGAGCAATACCGATCACTGCTACACCAAAATGGTTCATGGTACTCACAGTCATGTTCTCAACACCATACCAATGGCAAACCCATTGAATCCAATCACTTCTGCAAGTCTTCATCCATGCTTCCCAAGCAGCCTCAGTTGGGAATTGCTTAATCATATGACGCTCCGTACATTGGTCTGGATTGTAAGGAAGTCGCTCCGGCACATCCCACACTTTTAGCTTCTCAAACAACCATACCTGGAGAAAAAGGGAAAATTGTGAGTTGAGAGAACACGTGAGTCAAAACAAGAGAGTGATGAGTGAAAAGATAAACTTGACAAAAGAAACAAATAAAAGAGCGAACCTGCAATAGCAAAGGACTGCCTGAGAATTGAGCTGTAGGGCTGCTCTTCATCACATCTAGACCCATCAAGGTCTCTACCAACACTAAACCAGCAAAACCCACACGGTTTCCAATTTGCTGAGCAAGGTTAAGCAATATAGGATCGGCATGACCAGAGGAAGGGCCAAGCAAGTAGTAATGGAGGAGACAAATGCACAATGCATGAAAGCACGACTTCTGTAAGGAAACTTGGCGATGGGCCTCAGCTATGCCAAAACGCTGAATAAGTTGCAGAATCTCTAGCCTTCCTTTCACCAGGAAGAATTTAACTTCATGTTTCTGAACTTGGAGTAAATCCTTCAGGAGATCACCCCGGTTGAACAAGGGATTAGGAGCAACAAAACCTTCCCTGTCTGAATGGCCCATAATGGCCGCAAATTCCTCGACAGTAGGACACAATTCCTCTCTCTTGAAGCGAAAGACGTGAAAATCAGGGTCCCACAAACTAGCGGCTGCCCTAAGGAAAGCAAAATTCATGGGAATGTGACGAAGGGAAAAGAGGAAATCCATGCCAAAGGACTTAAAGTGCAGACGGTCAAGGCCATTAAAGGAATCTAGCCACTGATCAAGGATTGGTTGTGCCATATGCAAAGGAATGGCTGCTGACAATGCTATCGGGTTCGTAGAACGCGTACTTATAGGACTAGGTCGATTCTTAGTTCGAATCGGAATCGGATTCTTAATCCTCGAAAATTTAGTCGGTCTCTCGGCCGGCACTTCGATAAGACGGCCGTGGGATCAATCCACCGGCCCGTAGATAATAGGGTTGACCTGCAAGTCAAACCCAGGCAAGCCAAACAATCCTTCGGCCGCCAGATCGAAGCTTCGGCCGTGTAATCACTAGCTCGGCCGCCAGAACGGCTATTTTACAGACTGTTCCCACGGTTCAGTTCGTTCCATTGGATTAACGGAAATATCACACATAAACAAACGTAAAGAACAACATATACAATCACAATCGCAGAGCAAAAGGTTTTTGTTTCATATATCGAAAGCTTTTTACATCACAAGGTGGATCATTCCACATTTCCTAAAACAAACTATACATCGATTTCCTGTCAAACTAACCTATGCAGGAAAAGAAACGAAAAGAGGAAGCAGAAGAGGATGTCGAACCCTCTGGTGGTCCGAACAAAAGAGACCAGCTGCAAAAAAGAAGAGGACGCCCCTGGGGCGATGTATACCAAAGGAGTACTACGGTGCAGAAGGGACACCACATGGCTCAAAAGAATCACCACATGGCCCAGAAAAACCACCACACCGCGTACCACCGCCACACCAGGAGCTCCGTGTCATGGAAACAAGTCACCCATGCGAGGGCCCCTAATCAAGCGTACCCATGCGAGGATCCATGATCAAGCGTCAAGACAGGACCAAAAGCGAACGCGGCCTCCCTCCGCGCACGCTAGCCACGTCAGCATATCACCCACGGCCCGGAGCTGTCGGAAATAAGGAAAAGTGAAAAGGGGGAGGGTCTTCGGTCGAAGCCTCGGACGGAAGGAACGGAGAGGGAAGAAAGAAAAATGAAACGAACGGTTGAGGCCGTGGCCTTTTATAGGCCCCTGGAAATGAATCAATTAAGCGGCCGAGACATGCATCCTTCGGCCGAGACATCAATCCTTCGGCCTAGAGATCGATCTCCTGGCCCCTTAATCAAATTCCCTCAGCAACAGCAGATCATGCTCAGTGCACCAATTCAAGTCACTTCAGACTTCTAAGTCCTCAACCAACCAAGTAGCCTTGGGGGCATCCCCGAGCCAATACAACATGATCAAAACTAGTCTTGGGGGCATACCCATGTATGAGGAAAATCTCTCTCCACAAAATGCTAGCCAAAGCAAGATAAAACACCCAGTGGCTCTACGCCCTCCATTCTATCATCTCAGCGGCTCTAAGCCCTCAACACAGCAGGCTCTACGCTCGTCATCTCACCAAAGCGGCTCTACGCCTTCTAATCAGCGGCTCCAGGCCATCACCTCAACAGGCTCGAAGCCTATCTCAACAGACTCTACGTCTATTGTCACCCAGCGGCTCGAAGCCCTTTATCATAGCAGCTCTACGCCCGTATCAATTCAGCGGCCCTGTGCCCATCGTCTCTACACAACTCAGCGGCTCCAAGACCGCTATCTCAACTGGCTCAAAGCCGTAAACAAGCAATCCCAGCGGCTTGAAGCCCTTTATCTCAGCAGCTCTATGCTCGCTATCACGGCAATAGGCTCTACGCCTGTTATCACAAACTCAAGCGGCTCAAGGCCTACTATCACCCAGCGGCTCAAAGCCGTGAACAAGCAATCTCAGCGGCTCGATGCCCATTATCGACATGGCTCTACGCCCATATACACTCATTCAGCAGCTCTACGCTCGCTGTCACAACTCAGCGGCTCTAAGCCACTATCTCAACTGGCTCGAAGCCGTAAACAAGCAACAGGCTCTAAGCCGCCCCAACAATCAAGACATCTATTCTCAGGCTCTACGCCTGAATGCTCAAAAATCTAACATTTTTGAATGCTCAAGCTCTACGCTTGGATGCCCAACCACTGTGTACTGGATGCTCAAGTTGTATACTTGAATGCTCAAGCTCTACGCTTGGATGCCCAACCACTGCGTACTGGACGCTCAAAGCCTGTACTTTGAATGCTCGGATTTTGCCGTCCGAATGCTCGAGCTCTACGCTCTGAATGCTCAAGTCCGGAACTTGATATAAGCTCTAAGCTTAAAACAAACACACACGCACGGGCCCGTGCACATTTGCATCAACATTTTCACATCGAGTCTGCATCATATTTGTTCACATCTAACAAAGCATTGCACATATACACTCTGCATATCTCTCATGAAACAGGTCAACCCTGCAATCAACCGGCTCTATGCCTCGGTTTTATTGATCGGCCCAACGCCTCGATCTTTTGGCTCCATGCCAACACTTATGATGGAAAAGCTCCGCGCGCAGACCATCAGAATGCAACCAGCTCTACGCTTCGGTTCATATCACATCAAGCTCTAAGTTCACCTCAGGCCTCCGCCTCATAAACCATAGCAGGCTCCATGCCTCAAAACTAATCATCTCAGGCCCTCGCCTTACACCAGCTCCGCGCTTCGGTTCAGCATGACAAGCTCAAAGCTCTGACACCACAGGCTCTCAATCACCTCAACACCAGCTCCGTGCTTCGGTCCTATCAATCACCTCAGGCCCCCGCCTCATAAACCACAGCAGGTTCCACGCCTCAATCCAATCACCTCAGGCTCTCGCCTTATGATCAACACCAGCTCCGTGCTTCGGTCTTATCAATCACCTCAGGCTCTCGCCTTATGATCAACACCAGCTCCGCGCTTCGGTCCTATCCAATCTCCTCAGGCCTTCGCCTCAAGATTGCAATAGGCTCCACGCCTCGATTTCATCACTCTCCAGGCTCTTGCCTCATGACTACAACCGGCTCCGTGCCTCGGTCCCCTCATCGCCAAAGCTCCGTGCTACTGGCCCTGTGCCTTCCCTACATCTCAAAAACAAACCGGCATCCAACTCATCCCTAGCAGATGGTTTGGATTCCACCCCATTACATCAATTCCTTCCAGCTCATTCGCAAGGATAGGCTACTCTACCGAGCTCCTTTCAGTCAAAGTAAGGATGATCAAGAAAAGCAAACGCACCTGCAGTGTACTGATCTACCCCAAAATACTAAGGAAGCTCTTCGCAAAAAACTCCCCGGGCAGCCCCGCGCTCCTTCAACTATCTTCCGCCAAAACCCTGGCTCAGTCTAGGTACGTCACACTACGGCTTTTTAAAGCCCTAAGGTACGTCTTCTGTCTCTAACCCTCCAAACTTTTTACTTTTCTTTATTGCCCGAACTACGATTGGTCTGAATTTCCCTTGTGGAATACGTAGGCAGCCTCCCGGCCCGACCATAACAAAACCTTTTTCGAAAATCCCTTGGAATAGTGGTTGGACCAAATTGAGTTGCTTTTTACAGCTTTGACTCTTACTCAAACATGTCTCGCGATCCGTCTGAGTTCAGTCAAAGAGGGGCATCTGTAGACACCCCAATTTGGCCTAACGATTATTTCAAGTCCCACCTTGGGACAATCCCGATGATGAAATGGATACAATGATTGCTGATTGCTTCCTTGAGGACCTTAGGACTTTCGGTAAGAACTTTGACCACTTAGAGGACCTAATTCAAAGCCATACAGCCTTTCAGACAGAAATACAGAAGCCTAGGAAAATCCATCTGACGGCCGTAACATCGATCCCACGGCCACAATATCAATCCCTCACCCGAGCAACCTGTTGCCAGCAAAATCTCCCTGAGAGATCAATCCCTCGGCCGCAAGATCTATCCTTCGGCAGAGACATCCTTTCCACGGCCGCGACATCCTTTGCTTGGCCGCCAGATCGACCTTTTTCCAGACTCTCGAACGTTCTGTCAGACGTTTGGTTTGATCCAACTACACTACCTTTCCGATGCGTCCGGGCTACGTTCGGAGATTACGACGTAGAGTTAGAGATGCATTGCAATTGCAATTGCCATCTCGTGATTTGATTGGCCGGAGTGAGTCATCCCTATGCCTATATAAAGGGGCCTTTGGGTTCCGAATTAACACACAGAAATTGAGATACTTACACACTCTCTCAAACCTCGAAGCTCTGCACAAATACTCCCTCAATCCCATACTCCAAAAGCCCTAACCTTCCGAAGGTAGCCGTCAATCCGGCGATCAAACCCCGAAGTTCAAACCCTAACCCTAGGGTTCTCGATCAAGCAATCAACCAATCTCACCCAATCCAAAGCAATCAAGCAACTGAGGGATCAAGGTGGTGAGGCCCAACGGCCTCTGGTTTGTCTTAATTTACTACTACCTCCGTCCCAATTTAATTGTCACTTTTTGGAGTTCGTGCCACTTTTCAATTGATTATATCTTGTAATTTATAATGTTTTAGGTGATATTGAAAATATTGTATTATAGAACAAATCGAGATCTATCAAACAAGATCTATATTGGATATAAAATTCATTACCAATTTAAAGATATAACTAGTTTTTTTATCCAGTTAGAATAGAACTGGGACAAGTAAATTGGGACGGAGGGAGTATATTTCTGACTAATCGTAGCATTTTGATTATCCATTAATCTTTCTGTCTGGTGTGAGGAAGAACACCGACCGGGGCTTCGATCCTTCGGCCGGTATATCAAACCAGGAGGATCCCTCGGCCGTGACATCCATTCACCGGCCGCGGGATCCATCTCCCTGGGACAATTTTGTTGCTTTTCTGCTTTCTAATGCATGCTTCAATTATCGCACTGGCTCACTTTGCTTACTTTTAAAGGAATAACTAAACAGACTATGTGTTAGAATTAAACAAGGCATCTATACGTCTTATGTTGAATGATTATGGGCCAGTCTCACGGCTGGGCAAAGAGGGGTGCCTAACACCTTCCCCTTATTGTACTTTTGGCTCCCGTATCCAGAATCTCTATCTATTTTCCCAGTTTTAATAAACTGGGTGGCGACTCTATTTTATGATAACCGTTATCATGTGGCGATGTTCCTAGCCATGGGAATGTCCATGATTTTGGTTTATGAAGTGAGCAACCAATCGAGCAAATTCAATGTGATCAATCTGTATGGCGATACCCCGTTTGGGAGGTGTCTACACGTACCCCTTGCAACTAATGAGATAAAAAAACAAAGGAATATTCTTCATAATTCCCACACAGTTACGTGATCCTAAAACAGAATAAAAAGTAAACAAAAGTCTTCTAAACAAAGAACTTTCTCAAATTATGGACATTCCAGGGCCTTGCCACCGGGTTCCTGTCCAGGTCTACCAACTTGTAGGCCCCAATGCCCACGATTTCAGTCACCCGATATGGGCCTTCCCAATTAGCCCCCAGCTTTCCCTCGTTTGCCACTCTGGTATTGCCAAGTACTTTTTGAAGTACAAGGTCTCCAATACCAAATTCTCGGAGGTGAACGTGTTTGTTGTAGCTCTTCATTAGCTGTTCCTGGTAAGAGGCTAGATGAACCAGGGCCCTTTCCCTCCTTTCCTCGACAAGGTCCAGCTCAATTTCAAGGGCCCTGTCATTGCCCCCACTCTCAACCAATGCAGTCCTGTTGGTTGGAAGACCAACTTCTAGGGGTATAACTGCCTCTGTACCATATGCTAATGAATAGGGGGTCTCTCCCGTAGACCTCCTTGGCGTTGTTCGGTGTTCTCATAGCACTAGTGGTAACTCATCGGGCCACTTCCCTTTTGCCTTGTCCAACCTTTTCTTGATTCCATCAAGAATGGTTTTGTTGGAAGCTTCTACTTGCCCATTACTCTAAGGGTAAGCTGGGGTTGAATAGTAGTTCCTTATCCCATACTGGGAACAGAAAGACTTGAATTTCTTTTGGAACTGTGCCCCGTTGTCTATGATCAAAGAATAGGGGACCCCAAAACGAGTACTGATACTCTTCCACACAAACCTTTCTATCATGGGTTCAGTGATCTTGGCCAAGGGTTCTGCCTCAATCCACTTTGTGAAGTAATCAGGGGCCACCAATAGGAACTTTCGATTCCCAGTTGCCTTATGGAGCAGACCCACGATGTCCATTCCCCATTGGGCAAACGGCCAAGGGCTAGTCAAGGGCACCAGATCTTCGGCTGGTGTTCGGATTATTGGTGAGAATTTTTGGCACTTCTCACAAATCTTTACATAAACCTTTGCATCTTCTTGCATATGCGGCCACCAATAACCTTGCGTGATTGCTCGGTGGGCAATAAACCTGCCTCCAGCATGGCTTCCACATGTTCATGAATCTCGTGAAGAAATTTTTGCACCATTTCTGGGTGTACACAAAGCAAATAGTGTCCAGTAAAGGATTTCCTAAGCAACTTTCCTTCTAGGGACAACCAGAACCTTGCAGATTTGGTCTTGATCTTGTGAGCTTCTTTTTTGTCAGAAGGGAGAGTTTCATCTCGTAAAAACTCCACAATTGGATCCATCCAACTTGGTCCCGGGGGCATGTCCAAGACCAAATCCACACTTCTTCCAATGCTCGGTTCAGTAAGATAGTCGACTGCTACCTTCCGTTTGAACTCAGTTGGAACAGCTGCTGCCAACTAAGCCAAAGAATCTGCATGAGAATTCTTTCCAGAACTTATCTGCTCGATATGTACTTTTTCAAAAGTATCGAGCAAGTCTTTGGTTGCCTCCATGTAGGCCGCCATTTTCTCACTCCAGGCTTCGTACTCCCCGGACAGCTGATTCACTACCAGCTGCGAATCACAGTACACTCTGATTCTTTTTACCTTCAAAGTCTTTGCGCTTTTGAGTCCAATTAGGAGAGCCTCATATTCTGCAACGTTATTTGATGCGCTGAAGCCCAGCTGAACAAACAACTCAATCATTACTCCTTCAGGGGGAAAAAGTACGATCCCAACCCCTGAACCAGTGTTACAAGCCAAACCGTCGACAAATATCTTCCATTCCTGTGGGTCCTGTTCGACTGGTTGTTTGTTTGGTTTTACGAGTAGCCCAAGTACCTCTTCCCTTCTCATGGGGGGCTGGGGTGCTACTGCTGGTGAGAACTCTGCCACAAAATCAGCCAACATTTGGTCCTTTATTGCAGTGCGCGGCTGGAAGTCAACATCGTATTGGCTTAACTCGACGGACCAAGTTGAGATCCGTCCTGAGAAGTCTGCCTTTCGTAGCAGTGATTTTAATGGAAACTCAGTGTAGACCACACCCTTATGGCTCTGAAAGTAATGAGGTAACTTTCTTGTAGCTGTCCTTAAGGCAAGGACCAGCTTCTCAAGGGGCAGATACCTCGTCTCTGCATCTAGCAATGTTTTACTCACATAATACACTGGGATTTGTTCAGATCCCTTGTCTCTTAACAAAACTGCACTTACAGCATGCTCAGAAACTGCTAAATATAAAACAAGACACTCACCAGGTTCTAGAGTTGACAAAAGTGGGGCTTCAACCAAATATATCTTCAAGTCTTGGAATGCCTGTTCGCATTCTGCTCCCCACACATATCCTTCTCTCTTCTTTAATAGCTGAAAGAAGAGAGAAGTGCGGTAAACCATGCACAACCCGCATGGAGAGTAAGATAAAGTGTCATATTTGTAGAGATCATAGCCCCGTTGAACTAAGGATAGCACAACGGGGTATGATATGGATGGATATGAGTAGAAAACATGTAATGAAATGAAATGAAAATGAACTACTACCTGACACAACCCCTTAGGATAGGAAATAAAGTAAATAGTTACGGCCAGAGATGACCACATGATAACCAACACTTAGGAGAACAGCTCCCAAGTAATACGGCTTCTAGGCAGTCTGAACGGCTACTACAGAGGAACAAGGCATCAAGAGGTTCGAACCAGAGATGATGGCATCTGACAAGGCCCCCTACTAAGAACCCTGCTCACCACGCCCAATCCTTCCGGCCTAATACTCCCTCATCCAAGCCTAAGGCTCGCCAAAACCACCCACTGAAACCAACTACCCAATATCCACCTCCTCCAAGGCTGGGCTAATAAAACCAAGAACCTAGTACTTCCATCAAGCCCAAAGCTAGCATAATACCCACCCTTCAGAAATCAACTACTACAGAGGGACTCGGACCGAGAGAGGCTCGAACTGGAGATGTCGGCATCCGACAAGGCACCCTGCTAAGTACCCTGCACACCACGCCCATTCCATCCAGACTACTACACCCTCACCCTAATCCCCTAGGCTCGCTAACGACTAAAAGCGAAACAGTAAGAGGATCCACCAGAAGCAGCCACTCAAACCACAAGTGGGCCAAGCTGCTCCTTTCGATCAGTGCAAACCACCAATCTAATCAGAAACAGTCTGTGCAGCCACCCCTTTCGATCAGTGAACAACCACCAATCTAATCAATGACAGCTCTGGCAGTTACCTCGCTCAATCAGAATCCATCCACCAATCTAATCAATGGCACCCGCAGCTGCTGCTACTGCAAAACTACCCCTTTCAATCAGAACAGAAACTAATCTAATCAACGATAGCCACGCCCACAAGAAAACTACACACAACCTCAGGGCTAAAAAAGCACAGGATCTAGGGATATAAAAAGGCTCAACCAAGAGCCCGACCCCCGATTTCAGTCCAACAGATGACCACCTATCGGGGATCGCATAGACTAACAGTAAACTGGCCCATAAGTCCAGCAACAAATTGATAATAAATAGATAATTGCAAAGCGCATATTGAATAACGATGAGCGCAATGGATACAATGATTTTCAGCCTAGCCGGGATACCGGGCTGGCTGCTTGGGTGGCCTGGCTTGTGGCTTGCCTGAGGTTGACTGGCCTGGCCTGGTTGACTGGCCCTGGCACGCAAGGACTGCCCGATGACGTTAGGGCCGGTGCCTGTGCCGTACAGGAGGAGAACCGGAGTTGGACCACGATCTGTGACGGCCGGACTGACTCCAGTAGCCGATGGCTATTGAGCCCCACGGCGTTGGTTGAAGACCGGCTGTGAGAAGCACGACTTTAGATCTCTGTTAGAAGACCCTCGGCCGTGAGGTTGAAGACCGGCTGTGGGTTGGCCGGACCATAGGTGACCGACCGTCGTCCATTAGATCTGGAGAACTCCCCGAGGGAAGTCCTCCCGTCGCCGTAGCATAGATTGGCGACTGTTGTAGTGGCCGGACCAGCGATGGCCGGTAGTGGTGACCGGACCAGAGGAGGCCAGCTGTGGCTGGCCGACGGTTGTTGAGCGGACCAGAGGCAGCCGAAAAGTAGATGGCCGGACCCAGGTATTCAGCCCAGCTGAGTTACTGCTGCTGCTCCGGAGATGGAGTTGGCCTGTTGGAGGCGATGGAGGAGAGTAGACCCTAAGGAGGGTTGATCCCTTGCCGTCCTTGCTTTTTTTACGGCGACTTCCCGCCGGAAATGGTGATGGCCAGACCAAACAGAGCAACCTTGCCCAAGCTAGATGGGAACTTCTTGCACATGATAGCATCGTCCCCATCATGCATGAACATTGCTTGTTGATAATGTTGTATGTGAGCAACAGGATCCGCATCTATCTCATAGAGAACGAATGCACCGTGCTTCACTCTGCTCGGTAATCGTGCGTCCTGTAGCTTCCTTGCAAATGGAGAAGCTGCTATGTTACTTAGGGCTTTCCTTGCTGCTTCTCGTGCAGACATGGTCCCCTTTTCGCTTCCCTTGGTTTTTTGAGCCCCAGCCCTATTCCAATAGGAATCAGGTCTCTCATACCTGTCCCTATGGTGTTTGCGAGTGTTTTCCTTCGACAAAGGGCTTCGGCTCCTGCTTCTCCTTTTGCGTGGAGAAGACCTTCGCCTGCTAGGACTCCTACTTGGACTCCTGCTTCCTCTTCTTCGTGAAGAAGCCTTCTTCTTTCTTGGGGTAGGACTCCTACTCCTACTCCTCCTACGTGAGGGAGCTATTTTATACATCACCACAGCCCCTCTGTTTCCTCTGGAATATCCTCGTGAAAGTCCAGAATCCTCAGGGTGTTCTCGGATCCGCTCTAACTCTTGAATCTTGTGTTCTCATTTTTTGATTAATCGAGCGTACTCCTTGACTTCTTGCCTCTTTTTATCGATGACGTCCTCATTATTATGCACACTCCTAGAATGTGCAACCGATTCTCCCCTATGGTGGGATTTTCTCCTTCGCGTGGAGCCTATAGTCGTTCTGCCCTCTTTATTCTTGGAGTCATCTTGGATGGTTAGAGGATGATCTTTGCTTGTCGTCCTCTTGCCATGCCCGCCAGTGGGCTTTTTCGGAGCACCTGGTGGTGATTTATCTCCTCCTCCACCCAACTGGTCCTTCGGATTATGTGGTGTGACTGGATCTGCTTCCACCATGGTCGTATTTCAAAAGGGAACTCTTTCGTTTCCCACAGACGGCGCCAATTGTAGGTGGAGAAAAACAAATGGTACCCAAAACCGCTTTGGATTGCAACAGCTAATCGTGATTCCTCGCCTGAACCCTAACGTGCCGTCGTCGTCGTTGGAACCCTAATCTGTAAAACAGGGAAGGGGTGAGCGCACCTTTGCCCCTTGTGGCAAAGGCCCTTCGATGCCAAAGTTAGTATCACGTACTAGCAAAAAAACCCTAATCATCAGTAGGAGAATAGTCGTATTGTAGTGAATTGCGTACCTTTTGCCTCTAGGTTTACCTCGTATTTATAGATATGAGCATGCTTGATTTCCAAGCATCCTTATTGCCCAGGTCTCCTGTCTCGCACAGGAAACCTAGCCTTTCCAGGAGTCCTCCTGCCCAATCAGCCGAGATCCCCAACTTTTTTTTTTGGGTAACTTAGCTTGAAATAGAAAAAAGGCTAACCGAATATACAGCCTACAAGGGGCATACCCCAGGAGGAAAAGAAAGAGAAAACAAAATAAAAGAAGAGAAAATACCTACGCCAAGTGGCTACATGGGATAAGTGAAATGCGATGTTTCCAATCCATCTTGTAAGAAGGAGAGAAAACAACGCCTTAATGAAGGTCAAAGCCAGAGCTTGGACATCTAAGTATTACAAAAGTAACATACTACCTGATAGTATCAACTGAACATATTGAAAGTACTAAACTAGGATTTAGACAGTGGAATTCACTGAAAGACTGATCCACATGCTGAACTGATTCTCAGCAACCACCTGCTACTGCTGGTGTATCCTCTACCACCAGGTGTAACCTCAATTGGTTACGTTCTTGTGTGTCCTCTGAAGCAGCTCCTCAGTCACTTCTGAAGCTCCCAAAGAGATGAAACAAAATGTAGACACAGTCCAGTCACTTTGAGTCAGTCAAAACTGATGCAGTCCCTTTGAGTCACTATAACTGATGCAGTCAAAACAGTCTTCCAAGGCAAATGATGCAGCTACAAGAGATAGCAGTAGCAACAGGACTCCTTGTGTATCTTCTGAAGCAGCTAGCTAATTGGGTAGCTGGACGTGGAGACTTGGGAACACAACATGGACACAACAAAGGGCAATGCTGCTATGTTAGCTGCTAGCTGGGCAGTTGAGCAGCAGTCCAAACTTCTGAGCAGCTGTCCATCAGTGATGACAACAGGGTTCCATTTTCACAACAGTCACAACAGTCCTAGCAGTCAACATGGAGCCCTTTCCAATGCTAGAATACTATACCAGAAAACATATACAATACAGAGGACGTCCCCCTCTGTGAAGGGAGATCCCATTGACAGCCCCCGATGGTTAGGCAAAATCTAAGTAGAGCTACCACAGAATGGTACTTAACTTGAATGCACAAAACAGTAAAACAGTTAAGCATTACCATCATCCCCAAAACAGAAAAACCAATCATCCCCAACAACTTCTGAACTGTTGCAGCTACTACAATCAGTAGAAAGCACAAGATGCACTCCCTAGCAGCAGCTATAACAGCCATAGCAGAAGGAACTGGCTGAAAACAGAACCTGCTACAACTTCTGAACTTGTCTATCAACAGTCATCAGTAAAACAGTTAAGCAACAGTTCAGAATGCACAAGATGCACTCCTATCTTGTAAACAGAAAACTAAAACAGATGTTCAGAATGGTCAAGCCCAGTAAACTGCAGTAAACAGCAGCAGAAAACTAAAACAGCAGCAGAATGGTCAAGCCCAGTACTACTGAAGCTAGGGTGGTCAACAGGCAACTAAAACCACAATTAGGGTGTTCAGCAAAACTGTAGACTTGCAATGGTTGATCCACAATTAATATAGAACCTCAAATGAAACCCAATAATTAAGTCCTCCCTTGCACTAACTTGGGAAGCTCACAACAGCCCTATTCTATTCACTCATATGCTGGGGACCACCAACTCCCACCCTAGAACTCACAAAACGCCCCCACTAAAATTACCTCCTCTCTCAAAGAAATGAAGGAGCACAAGCACACATCTCACCAGGTAGCGCACAACTCACACACTCTGAGGAAGTATCACACAGAGAAACCTCACCAAAGAATAAGATATAAGATATATACCTGCTAAATAGGAGTAATACTCAAAATGACAAATGCATGTGAAGGACGGTGAGGGTTGAGAGCTTCTCTCTAGAGAGAGAATGCACTCCCCTTCCCAAAAATCAGTCACAATCCACCATAGATTCCGAGGCAGAGGTAATCCAAGCTTCAATCGGCGCTGTGTTGGCTAATATCGGCTTGACCCACTACCAGTTTTCATCCGCTACTGCACTGTGTTGGCTAATCTCGCCAGAGATGATGGTAGCACAGCTGTGAAACACCAGATTTTTGTTCCAATCAACAAATTCTCTGGAGGTCCAAACGGATTCACTCTTGAATCTGTGTTTTTTATCCTCAATCCACCCATAGACCGATTCCCAGCTGGAGATTGATTTTCAAGAGAAAGGGGATCTCACGACTACACCCACTCAGGCCGATCTTCACTTCCTCCATGGTGAATCGGCCAACATCAACCCACATAAGCCGATTTCTCCGAACATCCATACCCAACCGGAGGTGTTGGGAACGGACGGCGTCGCAGCTATCCTACCAGCAGTTTGCTGTTCTTTTTCCGACGGAGGAATTCCAGCTCGTGGGTCCTTGGCGATGACCCTGAGTCCTAGCTCGTGGGTCCTTTCACGGCAAAAGGAGTCTCCGGAGATCTTATCCCAGTTCCGACGTAATCAGCTGGGCGCTGGTCAGATTTAGTGGAACTTAACCCTGGGTTTACAATGCTGCGAGGTTATATGAAGGTCTGGTAGTATATGAAGGCCTGCTATTCCTCCGGTGGGCTCAACAACAGTGGCTCAGCCCAACCCCGCCTCTGGTGGGCTATCAATCCCAAGTCAGCCGTCGCCGGCGATGGCTTAGCCAGGCATCCGTCGCTGTGGGTTTCACAGCCTCCTTGCTTGGGCAGTCAAGGCCTCCGGCCTTCATCCGCCATGGCTCCCCTCCACAGTTAGCCTGGCGAGGCCAGCCTAGCTCCCCACCAGCCTCCTTCCAGCCAGCCCGGGCATTCTGCCCGGGCAACCAGCCAGCAAGCCAGCCTGGGCAGGCCGTCCGTGAGTGGCTCGGGCGGGGTCTGCTCGGGTAGAGGCTAGGCAGCAGCTTCTGCCCGGGCCGTCCTTCGTCTAGCCGCTTGGAAGCCTATCCACAGCTAGCCCGGGCAAGCAGCCAGCCCGGGCCAAGTAGTTGGCAGCAGCAGCAGCCGCCCGATGGCAGGCCAGCCCGGGCAGGTAAGCCGGCTGGGTGGCTCGGGCAGTGGGGCAATTTACATTTTAATTTTCAGTCATGCTATGTATGGTTTGTGCATTTATCTTGTTGCTGGACTTATGGGCCAGTTTACTGTTAGTTTTGGCATCCCCCGATAGGCGGTCATCTGTTGGACTGACATCGGGGGCCTTAGGCTCTTGGTCGAGCCTCATATCCCTAGTACCTGTTCTTTTAGCCTGCGGTTGTGTAGTTTCTTGTGGTCGTGGCTATCTTTGATTAGATTAGATTCTGTTCTGGTTGAAAGGGGTAGTCTTGCAGTAGCAGCAACTGCGGGTGCTCTGATTAGATCTGTGGATGGTTCTGGTTGTGCAGGATAGCTGCCTGAGTTGTCTTTGATTAGATTCTGTTCTTGTTGAAAGGGGTAGTTTTGCAGTAGCAGCAGCTGCGGGTGCTCTGATTAGATCTGTGGATGGTTTCTGGTTGAGCGTGGAGCAGCTTGGACCGCTTGGGGTTTGAGTGGCCTCTTCTGGGGTTCCTCTTACTTTCCGCTTTTAGTCGTTAGCGAGCCTAGGGGATTAGGGTCAGGGGGAGTCGTGCCTCTCTCGGTTCGTGTCCCTCTGTAGTAGCTGATCTCTTTGAGTGATTATTATGCTAGCCTTGGGTTTGGAAGTACTAGGTTCTTGGTTTTCTTATCCCAGCTTTGGTGGTGGAGGTTACTGGGTAGTTGGTTCAGTGGGTAGTTTTGGCGAGCCTTAGGTTAGGATGAGGGAGGGTTAGGCTGGAAGGATTGGGCGTGGTGTGCAGGGCTCTTGCAGCGGGGCCTTGTCGGATGCCGTCAACTCTGGTACGAGCCTCTTGATGCCTTGTTCCTCTGTAGTAGCCGTTCAGCTTGCTTGGTAGCCGTCTTACTTGGTGGCTTCTCCTCAGTGTTGGTTATCATGTGGTCATGTCTGACCTCGACTATTTATTTTACTTACCTTATTTCCTAGCCTGGCGGGTTGTGCCAGGTGGTAGCTCTATTTCATTTAGCTTTATTTACTTTACTTACCGTTCACATGGCTTCTCCATGTATTTACTTTATCTAACTCTCCATGCGGGTTGTGCATGGTTACCGCACTTTTGTCATTCTTGTTTTTTTTCATTTTCTTTTCCTCCTGGGGTATGCCCCTTGTAGGCTGTACATTCGGTTAACCTTTTTTTAATTTCAAGCTAATTTACCCCAAAAAAAAAATACTCAAAATGACAAGCTACAGCAACCTGCTACAACCTGCCAAAACTCAGTGATCTGACTTTGAAGTCCTGCTTAGCTCCTCAACTCTTTTACATGCTCATGCTCTTGACGAAACTCTGCAAGACAACATGAAATATGGGAATGGTGAATGGAAGGATATAAAGTTATGTAGGTGTTGGGAGTGCATTACTTAAACAATGTTCCATTGTGTTTTTAAATTACCAGAAAGTATGCCACTAGGCAAATTGGCAATGGACAACAGCCTAGTCCTTATAACATTGGAGATTTTATGGGCAACCACATCGGGAGGGCAACAAGTGTTCTGGAACTTCCTATAATTCCTTTCCAACCAAATCTGATGAACATACACTGTGAAAGTCAGTTTTGCAATGGTGTTGGCTAAGGACTTACCTCTCAAATTAGAGAGACAGTCCACCCAGGACTGCCAGCCCTAATGTCCACTCACATGGGGGGACTTAGGGGACAGGATACTCCTGATCTGGGAAGCCATAGGACATTCAAAAAAGAGATGGGCATGGTTTTCCTCAGCATGGCAAAAGGTGCATTGGGATAATGACTTGAGGCCAAACAAAACAAGCCTATCCTCAGTGTTTAACCTATGCAAAAGGGCCATCCAGGTGATTAGGCTGCACCTAGGAATATGGCCAGGAAACCACACAACCTTATGCCACGTAACAATAGGAAAGTGGATTCTTAGATTGTCCCAAAGGGATGAGATAGTGAATTTCCCTGAAGTATTAAGTGTCCACTTGCAATAATCCTTGGTCATAGGATTAAATGCAACCTTATGCAAATCAGCTCTGACCTTATTTAGGTCAAGAGTTTGTGTGCCCGGGAGGGCCCATTGATTATTGTGTATTATATCATGAACGGTTGCATCCTTGGTAAGCCCAGAGTCGTAAACAATTCTCTGGCCAAACTTTGAAAATAAGGGGCCTAAGGGGTGCCAATTATCATACCACAGAGAGGTAGACATTCCATCCCCCAGCTTGTATGTAATAAAAGGCTGAACAAGGGGCCTCAGAGATAGAATTTTCCTCCATACCCAGGAGGGATTACTGGGAGACTTAATACTCCAAAAGCTTCTACCTCTGAGTAAGTAGGATTTAACCCATTGGCACCACATGGATTGTTCTCCACCAGACACAAGGAACCAAATGTGCTTAGCCACAGCAGATTTGTTCCAGATTTCCAAAGATTTAAAACCCAGTCCGCCTTCTTGAACTGGGGAGCAGAGGTGCTCCCAAGAGACCTAAGCTCCAGAAGTTTTGAGATCAGGTCCAGTCCAGAAAAAGGCTCTTAAAATTGCTTCCACCTCCTTAATGACTTTATTAGGAAGGATGAAGAGAGAGGACCAATATGTCTGCATGGAGAACAATATGGACTTGATTAGCTGAATTCTCCCAGCATAGGAGAGGTATCTATTGGTCCAAGATTTTGTTTTTGCAATAATTTTATCTACCATAATCTTACAATCAGAGTGCTTAAGTTTAGTGGACAAAAGGGGAACACCCAAATACTTAACAGGTAAAGATCCCTCCTGAAAACCTAGAATGTGCATGATTGAAGATTTGGTGGATGAGTTAACACCTGAGAAGAAGATATTACTCTTGTTTGGACTAGGGGAAAGCCCAGATAAAGACTGGAACTCTTCCAAAGAGGACTTGATGTGTGAGACAGAGCTTATATCCCCCTTGCAAAAGATCATAAGGTCATCTGCAAAACACAGATTAACCAGCTTGGTGGATCCACATTTCCAATGGAAATTGAAATCTGGCTGTAGGGTTTTCTCCTTGAGAATACAAGTAAGTACCTCCATGACTATAACGAATAAGTATGAGGAAAGGGGGTCACCCTGCCTTAAGCCCCTTTGACCAGGAATGTACCCAATGGACTCCCCATTGAAGCTTAGGGAGTAGTTGGCAGTGGTTACACATGCCTTTAACCACCTAATCATTTGGGGATGAAAGTTCATAGATGAAAGGACATCCCAAAGGAATTCCCACCTAACATTATCATAGGCTTTCATTATGTCAACTTTCATGGCACATCTAGGAGATCCCCAACTTATTAGGACTTTTCCCGTTTTGGGACTCATTCTATAATAGGACTGCTTTCTTACTTAACTTGACCGGATATTGGGTTCTTCTTCTGGAACACTCCCATTGCCTTATCTCTTAAGGCTATGTTCTCCAAGATGACCCCATCTGTCCGGCACGTTCCTTAGCCGAACAGACTGTACCATTTAACGACTTCTCATATCCTTGATCCTTTACTGCCGAACAGACTATACCAATTAACAACTTCTCATGTCTTTGGTCCCTTCCTACCGAACAAACTATCTGGTTCAATGATTCTACATATCATCGGTTTTTATTGCCGCCCACCACCTTGCACGGCGTCTTACGTTACTTTTCTCATTACACGGGTCCTACACACCATGCGTTCGGCCTCTAGTTACACCTGTTCGGGAATACCTCCCTACAAGTGAATAAATACCCTTTGGGAAATTAGATTTTTATGACTTCT
Source organism: Rhododendron griersonianum (assembly GCA_018127125.1). Lineage (NCBI taxonomy): Eukaryota > Viridiplantae > Streptophyta > Magnoliopsida > Ericales > Ericaceae > Rhododendron > Rhododendron griersonianum. The sequence goes on along the minus strand of CM030788.1, from coordinate 35,336,260 downwards.
TGATGATACTATCGCCTTGGGAACCAAGAAGGATGGTAATAAAAGCTTCGAATCATTAGTCAAGAGAGGGCCCGAATTTTATGCCATCATATCCTTGAATTAGTTTCCAAGATAACTGTTACCCAAAAATGGCAACCTAAAGGGGGGTGAAATGGGTTGCTTAATATTCACTAACAAATATATCCAAGATAATATGAGCAAATAAAAGAGCGAGAGTTAGAGAGATAGAACCCGATTATAGTGGTTCGGCCCGAATTTGTCCACGGTCCGGCCTAGTCCACTTCTCCTCAAGCAACTATTTGAAGGTTCCTTTAATCTTCAAATAGATTACAAGCAGTAAGTCTTGCGGGTGCTTACAACGACCTTATCCCTTAGCTTTCCCGAGGAGCTAGTACAACCGCAAGAGTTTTCTCCAACAACCTCTCAAAAACAATAACACCCAAATTCAAACCCGAATTTGGTCTTCTAAGCTTTCAAGTGTTTGACTCAAACACTCACTTAGGAATTACAAGTATGTGGAGGAATTTGAAGCACTCAAATTACAATAACCTCACAAGGTAGATATAAAAGTGGACGCTCTCAACTTATACAAAATCTCTCTTGGGATAGATATGAAAGTGTTGGATTGATCTTTGGATTTCTTGCTCTTGAAATGATATGGATTGATATGGCTTGTCTTAGTGCTCATCAACGAGTTCTTCATTCCTTATATAGTCATCCATTCCCCATTAGCCGTTTAGAAAGTGATAGAGCCGTTGGGATGAGTGGAGAAAATAGCCGTTGAAACTTTACTATTCTGTAGAAAATACACTAACCGGTTGTCCGGGTGGTTGACCGGCCGGTCGTCCTGTGGGTCATCCGGTGCTCTTCGGTTGACACACCTCTCTGGTCTGTCAGCCGGTTCGTCAACCTGTGGCTCAAACATTCTTCTGAATAATCCCGTTAAAACATGTATTGAGCTCACTTAAGTCTTTGTAAGATTAATCATTGAATCCAAGAGACTTTATCCATTGTTTCAAGGCCTAGAAGATTTAGTCCGAAAAAGGACTTTGCAATAAAAGATTTTCTTTTGCCAAATAATAAAAACTTCATCAATATAATCATCAAAATAATAAATAGTAATGCATATAACTTTCCAACAAATTATCATGCATATATTTTTCCAGGCCTGTAGTTGGCCATGAAGTGACTTCAGCAGTTAAACTCTTCTTTAGATCTGGTCAACTCTTGAAGAAGGCTAATGCTACCTCGATAGCGTTAGTGCCTAAAATCCCCAATCTCTCCAAGGTCGGGGATTACAGACCAATCTCATGTTGTAATGTGGTATATAAGTGTATTGCTAAAATCCTGGCCAACAAAATAAAACCTGTCTTACCATTTCTCAGTGATCCGGCCCAATCTGGCTTTGTACAAGGTAGGAGGATAGCTGATAACATATTCCTTACCCAGGAATTAATGAGGGGATATCACAAACAATCCTCATCCCCTAGATGTGCTATGAAGGTGGATATCATGAAGGCTAACGATAATGTCAGATGGGATTTCCTCTGGGATGTCTTAGCCTCCATGAATTTCCATCCTAAGATGATCCATGGTTGAAACCTTGTGTTTCCACTGCCAATTACTCTTTGTGCTTCAATGGGGAAGCTATAGGATACATACCTAAGCAGAAAGGTCTAAGACAAGGTGACCCGTTGTCTTCATACTTATTTGTGATTGTAATGGAGGTTTTGACTTGCATTCTAAAGGAGAAGTCTCTTCTTCCTGACTTTAAGTTCCATTGGAAATGTAGCTCTACCAAACTTGTCAACCTCTGCTTTGCAGACGATCTTATGATTTTTTGCAAAGGTGAAGTAAACTCTATCAGACATATTAAGCAATCCTTGATTGAGTTTGAGGCCTTGTCTGGCCTCTCTCCCAGCCCTACCAAAAGTAACATTTTCTTCTCTGGTGTCAACTCTACCACCAAATCCTCCATTCTCAATATATTGGGTTTTCAGGAAGGGTCTTTACCTGTAAGATACTTGGGTGTACCACTTCTATCTACCAAGCTCAAACACACAGACTGTAAAGTCATGGTGGATAGGATAGTTGCCAAAACAAAATCATGGACAAGGATACCTGTCTTATGCTGGTAGGATACAATTGATCAAGTCAATTCTCTTTTCTATGCAAACTTATTGGTCATCTCTCTTTATTATCCCTAAAAAGGTAATAAAGGAAATTGAATCAATCCTTCGAGGCTTCTTCTGGACTGGTCCTGACCTTAAGAGGACTGGTGCCAAAGTCTCATGGGAACACCTTTGCTCCCCTGTCAAGGAAGGTGGATTGGGCTTTAAGTCTATGGAGATCTGGAATAAGGCTGCTGTGGCCAAACACATATGGTTCCTTGTCTCTAGGGGGGAACAATCTATGTGGTGCCAATGGGTCAAATCTTATTTACTTAAGGGCAGGAGTTTCTGGAGTGTTAAAGCTCCAAGTGACCCATCTTGGGTTTGGAGGAAAATCCTCAACCTTAGACCATATGTCCAGCCTCACATTAAATACAAAATTGGGAATGGCCAATTAACCTCTCTGTGGTTTGACAATTGGCATCCCCTTGGGCCTCTCTTACCAAGATTTGGTCCTAGGATTGCCTATGATTCTGGGCTTACAAAGGATGTCACTGTGTAGGCGATTATTAGGGATAATCAGTGGGCCTTACCTATGACTCAGTCTCCTGATCTTAATGAAGTGAGAGCTGAACTACAAACTGTCCAAATTAATGCTGCCATAGATGATAGATGCATTTGGACTCTCACTACCTCTGAGAAATTTACTATATCCTCTCTTTGGGAGCATTTGAGACCTCATTTCCCTGTTATCTCCTGGACTACACTGGTTTGGTTTTCAGGGCACATTCCAAAGTGTAGTGTGATAACTTGGTTGGCCATTCAGAATAGATTATCTACTGAGGATAGACTTTTTTTTTTGGGTAAAACAGCTTGAAATAAAGAAAGAGGCTAAGCGAATATACAGCCTACAAGGGGCATACCCCAGGAGGAAAAGAAAAAGAAAAAGAAAAGTAAAGAAAATTACCTAAGCCAAGTGGCTACATGAGATAACTAACATGCAGTGTTTCCAATCCATCTAGAAGAGGGAAGGAAAACAATGCCAATGCAGGACATTACAAAGCATTTGAGCTTGAGCTTATGAAACTTATACCAATCAAACTTACTGGACTAATTACAAGAACACAAAGCATTTGAGCTTGAGCTTGGAATCAACTTCACAGCAGAATGCAGAACAGGGCAGAAAGGCAAAGCTGGACTGACTGCCATTACCGGACAACAGAAATCCTCAGATGCTTCCCCTCATTGTGAAACACTAGTCTTGCCAAAGACATGCATCGTTGAATATGAAGTTGATTATCAAAATGCAACACAACTTAGAACTGAACAAGGTGGGACTTCATTTGAGCATCAAAATGCAGAATATCAAGGCAACTTCAGAACTGAACAAGGCAGATCTGAAGCTGAATTCAGAACAGGTCAGGCAGTCCCAAAACTGGACAGCAACAACAGTTGGTAAAAATGCAGATGCTGGACAGAATCTAAAACAGAACAGGACAGTAGCATGATGCAGCTAGTGACTATGCAGAGGACGTCCCCCTCTGCGAAGGGAGATCCCAACGACAGCCCCCATTGGTTAGGCAAAACAACATAAAGAAGCTGAGCATAACAGTCTGCACTTTCATAACATAACATAACAAAATAGAACTGAAACCATCATAACAGAGCTAGTAGCTGTACTTTCCTTACAAAATACTAAACGAATTAGCAATGGAGTCAAACACTTGGAAAAACCACCAGCTAGCAACCACTAACACAGCAAAACACTTGGAAAAACCTCATAACAGTCATCAAATGAGGGACAACAGCATGTTCAGAACAGGTTTAGAACATCAGAATCTGCTGTCGTAACAGTCATCAACACCATATGTACATAACAGTCATCAAAGTGCATTGATCAGGCTTCTGACTTTGGGACACAACATAGAACAAGGCTACAAAAACTACCACTAGAAGCAACAGGCTACTGCTGTCCACAGCAGTGCAGCAGCAGCAGTAACAGATAACAGAGCAGTATAGCAGCAAAAAAATACTGAAGCTCAAAATAGTATAACAGATAACAGAGCAGTACTGAAGCTCACAACTACTCCCTAGTAACCACACGCCTCTCACTCTCAAGATCAAAACCAAGAGCTGGGTATCCACCTTCTCCCTCTACTAATTCTCACATGATTCCCCCACTAATTATTACCTCCTCTCACAAGGATTGATGGGGAACTAGCACACAACTCACTGGGATATCTCACAATATAGTAGGGACACACAACTGCTGTACATTCCAAGGCAGCCAAAGGGAGTAAGTTAACCACCTGAATACTTAGAAGTAATAGGAGCCCAATGACTGCTTAACCCTTCTGAATCCCCCCTTGAACTACGACTGTTGAACCCTTCTGCCAGAACTCAGTGTGACTTTACTTAGAAGTAATAGATAGAAGCTGATTGGACCAGTCACAGTGACTGCTGAACCTTCTGAATCCCCCTTGAGTGGAGCAGTGACCTGCAAATGAGATGATGTTAGTAAAAATTCCTATCTACCTCGTATAATTTAGTTTAATGGTGAATGTTCCACATAGCAAGTATACTCAGAGGTCCCTTAAACTCTAGGGACAACAACCTATTCCTGACCTCATTTGAAATTTTATTAGCAACCACTCCAGGGGGGCAGCTAAGATTCTGGAACTTTCTAAAATTCCTCTCTAACCATACTTGGTGCACATAGACTGTAAAAACAAGCTTAGCAACTGTGACTGCCAAGGATTTACCCTTTAAGTTGGACAAATGACTAACCCACTGCTGCCAAGAAGACAATCCTACCATATGAGGGCATTTAGAGGAAAGAATTCCTTTAATCTGTGCAGCGATGGGACACCCAAAAAATAGGTGGTCGTGGGATTCTACCCCCATACATAAACTACAGATGGAGGTAGATTTCAAGCCAAATAGAACAAGTCTATCCTCAGTAGATAATCTATTCTGAATGGCCAACCATGAGATCACACTACACCTAGGAATGTGCCCTGTAAACCATACTACTTTAACCCAAGTAATGATAGGGAAATGAGGTCTCAAATGCTCCCAAAGAGAGGAGATAGTAAATTTCCCCGAGGTAGTTAGAGTCCAAATGCATCTATCATCTATGGCAGCGTTGATTTGGACTGTTCGTAGGTCAGATCTCACTTCATTAAGATTAGGGGACTGAGTCACAGGGAAGGCCCACTGATTATCCCTAATAATAGCCTGCACTGTGACATCCTTTGGGAGCCCAGAATCATAGACGATCCTAGGGCCAAATCTAGGTAAGAGGGGTCCAATGGGATGCCAGTTGTCAAACCACAGAGAGGTTGATTGGCCATTCCCAATTTTGTATTTAATGTGAGGCTGAACATATGGTCTAAGGTTGAGGATTTTCCTCCAAACCCATGATGGATCACTTGGAGTTTTAACACTCCAAAACTCTTGCCCTTAAGTAAATAAGATTTAACCCATTGGCACCACATAGATTGTCCCCCCCCCCCCCCCGAGACAAGGAACCAAATGTGTTTGGCCACAGCTGCCTTATTCCAAATCTCCAAAGATTTAAATCCCAATCCACCTTCCTTAATAGGGGAGCAAAGGTGTTCCCATGAGACTTTGGCACCAGTCCTCTTAAGGTCAGGACCAGTCCAGAAAAAGCCTCGAAGGATTGATTCAATCTCCTTAATTACCTTTTTAGGGATAATAAAGAGAGATGACCAATAAGTTTGCATAGAGAAGAGAATTGACTTGATCAATTGTATTCTTCCAGCATAAGACAAGTACCTAAGGGTCCAAGATTTTGTTTTGGCCACAATCCTATCCACCATGACTGTACAGTCGGAGTGTTTGAGCTTGGTGGATAAAAGAGGTACCCCCAAGTATCTAACAGGTAAAGACCCTTCCTGAAAACCCAATAAGTTGAGGATGGAAGATTTGGTGGAAGGGTTGACACCAGAAAAGAAAATGTTACTCTTGGTATGACTGGGGGAGAGGCAAGATAAGGCTTCGAATTCATTCAAGGATTGCTTGATATGATTGACTGAGCTTACCTCACCTTTGCAAAAAATCATAAGATCATCTGCAAAGCAGAGGTTGACAAGTTTGGTAGAACCACATTTCCAATGGAACTTAAAGTCAGGAAGAAGAGACTTCTCCTTTAGAATGCAAGTCAAAACCTCAATTAGCATCACAAATAAGTATGAAGACAACGGGTCACCTTGCCTTAAGCCTTTCTGCCCAGGTATATATCCTATAGCTTCCCCATTGAAGCATAAGGAGTAATTGGCAGTGGAAACACAGGCTTTCAACCATTGGATCATCTTAGGATGGAAATTCATGGAGGCTAGGACATCCCAGAGGAAATCCCATCTGACATTGTCGTAAGCATTCATTATATCCACCTTCATGGCACATCTAGGGGATGAGGAGTGTTTGTGGTAACCCCTCATTAATTCCTGGGTAAGGAAAATGTTATCGGCTATCCTCCTACCCTGTACAAAGCCAGATTGGGCAGGGTCAATGAGATATGGTAAGACAGGTTTGATTTTGTTAGCCAGAATTTTAGCAATACACTTATATACCACATTACAACATGAGATTGGTCTATAATCCCCGACCTTGGAAGGATTGGGGATTTTAGGCACTAAGGCTTCAGAGGTAGCATTAGCCTTCTTCAAGAGTTGACCAGATCTAAAGAAGAGTTTAACAGCTGATGTCACTTCACGGCCAATCACCGGCCAAGCTTTTTGGAAGAAAGCTGCATTGTAGCCATCTGGACCAGGTGCTTTTTGAGGATTAAGAGACCAAAAGGTATCCTTGATCTCTTTATCTGTTACCCCAATCACCATTTCTAAACTTTGAGAATGGGATAGTCGCCTAGTAATAAGTTGGTCCACTCTGGAAGATCCAGAATAGTCAGTCGAATGCTTAGCTCCCAACAGGTTAGTATAGTAGTTTATGAAAGTGTGCTTCACCAATTCAATGTCCTGGGTGACAGATCCATCCTCCAGAACCAAACTAGAAATTCTATTCCTATTCCTGGAATTATTAATAGACTTGAAGAAAAATGAAGTGCATTGGTCCCCCAACTTTAACCACTGAATTCTTGACTTTTGCTTGGCAAAGCTTTCTTCAGCCCTAGCCAAAACAAGGTACTGCTTACACAGTTCTCGTTCAGTGATCTGTTTAAAGGGGTCATTGGGGTAAGAACCAAGCTCTCTTTGGATGTCTTCCAGTTGTAGCCTAATAGAGGCCACCCTAGCTGACAAGTCACTGTACTCATCAGTATTCAGTTTTTTGAGACCCTCCTGCAATTGCTTAAGTTTCTCACAGACACAGTACATAGGATTACCAAAGATTACCTTCCTCCAGACCTGCTGGACAGTTTCTAAGAATTTAGGGTGTTCTGCCAAAAAATTAAAGAACCTAAAAGGTCTATTCCTAGGAGGTGAACCAGCTGTCAAACAAACAACAGCAGGGGAATGATTAGACATCCCAGGGTTGTGAAAATGAGCATTGGACCAACAGTAATCTTTGATCCAACTTTCATTGACGAGGACTCTATCAATCTTGGTGCTGATGTGGGCATTCCCCAATTGCTTATTAGACCAGGTAAAGTGGCAACCAGAGTATCTGAGGTCAATCAATTCAGTTGATTGGAGGCAAGTATTGAATTCCTCCATCCAAGGCAGCCAAGTCCTATCACCACCTACTTTTTCATTGGGATTCCTAATGGCATTGAAATCTCCTACTACCACCCAAGGAGTGATAACACAATGTTGTTGTAAATCTGTCCACAGTTGGTGCCTATCTATGTAACAATTAGCCCCATAGATAAATGTGGCAACAAAAGTATAGTGGCCATCACAAGAATGAACATGGCAGTGCATATATTGACTAGATTGAGACAATACTTGTACATTAAACACTAGTGGGTTCCAAACAAATCAAAATTCTACCCATAGGAGAACTGGAATGGTTGCTAACAAAATTCCACCTGGGGAGCATAGTGTTGACAATAGTAATAACCTTGGGATCTTTAATTTTATGTTCAAGAAATCCAACTAAGGATAATTTATTCTTAAAAACCCAATTTTTTGCCTCCCTCTGTTTGAGAGGATCATTAAGACCCCTCACATTCCAAGATCCAAAAAGTAAAGGTGAGCAATCCATAATACAATTTTAAATATAACCACAAAGTTATAAATCAGTATAGATGAGAGTGAGAAGCAATAGAACTGAAATAACTTATAGTGGGCAAAAGACAAGGAAAGAAAGTTACTTCCCTTAGCGATGGAAAGAGCCCTTTGAGCTCTTATGCCTTCCAAACTATCCAGCTTTGTTGGAGCCTCCTGTTAACAAAATATCAGGGGGTTCTTTGTCCTTAAACTTAGCAGCTATTTTAGCAGCTTTCTTAGCTGCTGATCTGGACAATGGTGTAGCAGAACTAGAGATTACTTCTATGGGCTGCTGCTGACTGAGGATAGACTTGTTCTGTTTGGCATGAAATCCACATCCATTTGTAGTTTTTGTACAGGTGTAGAATCCCATGATCACCTATTTTTTGAGTGCCCCATAGCTACACAGATTAGAGGTGTTCTTTCCTCTCAATGCCCTTCTATAGTAGGGTTGTCTTCTTGGCAGCAGTGGGTAAGTAAATTGTCCAATTTAAAAGGTAAATCCATGGCTGTCACAGTTGCCAAGCTAGTATTTACAGTCTATGTGCACCAATTGTGGCTCGAGAGGAATTTTAGAAAGTTCCAGAATCTTAGCTGCCCCCCGAGAGTGGTTGCTAACAAAATTTCACATGAGGTTAGATGCAGATTGTTGTCTTTGTCTATTAAAGGACCCTCTCATTTACTATCTTTGTGGAATATTCATGCTTAAACTAAATAGACTTGTTATATTGGGACAAACCCCTACTCATATGATTTCATTTGCAGGTCCTGGTTCAAGGGGGTTCAGCTTCAAAGCTTTGACCCCTTGACCCTAAATGATTCCATTCCATTCAAAGAGGTTGGAGTTCAAATGAGCATCCACATTGAGCTCCCTTTTGGTTCAGAAAGGTTCAGTAGCCATAGTCCAAGGGAGTTTCAGAAGGGTTCAGCAGTCACTGTGCTGGAACTTCTCAGCTGCCAAAACTTTAATTAGTCAAAGGGATTCAGCAAAGTGAGTCTGCTATTACTCCTACTTACACAGGTAGTTATCTTATACTTTGGTTTCTACTGGATACTGAAGGTGTGTGAGGGAGAGTTCTGCTGCTGCATTGGTTTTTTTTTTTGGCTGCTGCTGTTTGCTTTGCACTGTTAAGCTGATAGTATATGGTTGCACTATATGGTTGTACTATGCCAAGTTATAGCTCAATTGTATAGATGTTGGTGTCCAGTTTTTGTACATTTCTAGCTAGCTTTAGGATAGGCTAGCTGCTGTAGCTGTTGAGCTGTCCAGCTTGTTGTTAGTCCACATGATTGTCCATATTTCTGTTAGTAGTTGCTGACTGATAGGACTGTCCTTATTTGTACATTTAAAACACGTTTTCTGCTATAGCAGGGCAGTCCTGTTTTGGTGCTTTTTGCTGTTATTTATGCCTAACCAACTGGGGATGTCGTTGGGATCTCCCTTCGCAGAGGGGGACGTCCTCTGCATGTTGCATACTTACTGGGATTCTACTGTAGCTTGTTCTTTTGCACCATTCTTTTGCATTCCCAGCTGCTGCTGCAGTTGTCATTTCTGTCCTGCTGTTGCTAGTTGTGCTGGAGACCCTTGACTGCTCTACTATGTCTGTTATACCAGCCTGCTGGCTTTGTTTTTCTGATGCTGCTGTTCAGTTTTACGGCTGTTAGGATCGAAGTCTGCTGTCTGCTATGGCTGCTAGTGATACCAGCTAGCTGTTATGTTCTGATATGGTAACAAGCTATTAGTTGCTTGGTTTTACATTGTAATTGCTGTTTTGGACTTGTGTTCAGTCCTACCTTCTAGATTGAGTAGGTTTAATAGTCAAGCTTTTGGTTTTACCTATCCTCGGGGGGTTGTCCCTTGGAGCGTGGCTGCTGCTACCATGTCTGCTGCGGCTGCTATTTTGTTGTTGAAACTAGCTGCTGTACTGTACTGCTGTTGCTGCTCTGATTCAAGTAATTCAGATTATATCAAGCTTCAGCATATGTGAAGAACAGATCAAAGATTGGGGGCAGATTGTGTTCTGTCCAGCAGCTGTTGCTCTGCTATCAAGCTGTGCGGCTGAGACTTCGTATTGTCTTGGTGCCTTAGCTTTCCTTCTTTTCACATGTGTTTCTCTCCCATCTCTTAGATGGTAGTGAAACATGTGGTTCACATCCCTTTTCATTGTAATCGTAAACGATGCTCAATGTAGCCACTTGGCTTAGGTCATTTTTCTCAATCTTTTTTTTTCTTTTTTTTTCTTTTCCTCCTGGGGTATGCCCCTTGTAGGGTGTAAATTCGCTTATCCTCTTTTTATTTCAAGCTATTTTACCCAAAAAAAAAAAATAACAATCATTCGTAGATCAAGAAAAGTAGTGTATGAATATTTAAAATTGGTAGACCTTGGTTTGGGTCAAGCTTGAACCCACCCATGAGTCGTGGGATTAATTTCCTTCTCCACATTTATATTTCCAACTCGCCATATGTAATGCCCCGAATTTTGGGAACGTTAAATAGACAATTTTATTGATAATCTAAATAGAGTCTGGCTCATTATTACATCACAACTCTCACAAGAGTTCATTATTTACACAAGGGAGGGAAATTAAGGCTCCTAACTACAACTCCGCCTGCTCCTCCATCCTAGCCAGCTCTTCGGCTCCAAAGGCCTCCAAAGTGTACAGCTCACCTTGATCATCTGCAAAGTCTGACACATTATACCAGCGTCGCCACCGATATAATATATCAGGGTCACCAAAAGTAACACCATGAGCTACAAAAACTCAGCAGAATAATCACATATCCGCTAACCCATAACTTACAACAATAGGGCATAAAAGTAGTATACCAACTCATATACAATCAGATTTCCAAATAACACATGCATGTTTAGCAAGTAGTTAACAATGGCACATCCACACTCACTTTTCAACTAACGTTTGTGTCCGTGAGATCCGAGTTTCTCCTACGCGACATTTCGTAGACCGTGTCACCATTTTTACCCTTCAATTACCAAATCAACATTTCGAAAAGTATTTTAACACACCCAACCTCGGTTCCGCTGCTCCGGATTCCCGAGTATCCTTACAACGGTTCCGCCGCTCCGAGTTCCCATTGGCACACAACTTGCATTGGCTCATCTCCACGGATAACCAAGCCATAATTCAATCCCCGGTTCCGCCGCTCCGAGTTCTTAAGTATCCTCACAATGGTTCCGCCGCTCCGGGTTTCCATTGGAACACACATACACCACACAATAGGCAAGTCCGGCCACATTGCGGTTTTCAAACACTTTCCTTTTCAAAACACACCTTGTCTTTAACACACCCTAGGTGTCATGTTTCTACTTTCTCAATTTCCGTGTCTCGTTACACGCGTAGACTCCGCGGTAGAAACTAAACTAGCAAGATCATCCAACTCTATATCTTTGATACCATGTCATAACTTGCTATTTTCTCATAGTCATGCTCCAACATTTAGCACACATCATACAAGGACGGACACCTTTGGAGTGGAAAACCACTTATGCTTTATCACACATCATACAAGTAATTCAGGTAATCACGTATACATGCTCATAACCATCCTAAGATCAAAATACAAATGCTTTTCCATCAAGTTTATATTTCAAAAATCCGTTCTTTCTTCCTTTTTGGGAAGTTCAAAACAACATATGTTTTTCCGAAAAATAAAGTCGGAATATTCAACATACTCCCCTTCCTTTTCAAAACTTTAGTAAAATACTTTTCAATTTCTTATGCATTTCAACATACAAATAATACACCATGCAACAAATAACCTTGCTATATTTAGTGTTAGAAAGTATAGGAGAATCTACCGTTCTTGGCGGTAGTGACGACTACAGAGAAAAGTAAGTACGTCGGACGGCGTGACTTCCTACGGTAAGCTTACGGTAACTTCGAAAGAGAAAGGTTTCTCTCGAAACTAGTTCTTGACTAAACTACTTAAACTTTTTGGATCAAAAGGGTGATCGAGTGGTGGTTTAGTGGCGGCCTTGGATGAGTTTCTTGAAGAACTCAAGAACAAAGTAAGAACACTAGAAATTCTAGAGAGAGAAGTTGAAGGATGAAGGTGTGAATTGAATGCTTGGACAAGGGTCCTATTTATAGGAAAAATGAAGCTTCTCTCACTCCCCCTCTTTGGCCAAATTTCCCTCTCTCTCTCTCTCCTTCCCATGGTTTTGCTCCATTGTGTTGTCACATCTCACCTTTCATCATGGCATAGCTTGCCTCACTTGTCATTTCAAATTTTAGGTCAAAATCTAGGTTATCATGAAGGGTTTTGGCCGTGTCTTGTCCTAGAAGGGTTTGCTTGCAAGGAAGAACAAAATAAAAGGCTAGGGTTATGTTTAAAGTAGCCTAGAATTGAGGTGTCAAGTAGTTATTAGGCTTAAGGGCTAAATGGTACTCCCTCCGTCCCATAAAGTTTGGCACTTTCACTATTCCAGCCCTATGAAAAAATTAACTATATCTTTTAATCCGTAATGTTTTATATAAGCAATATGGATCTTGTTTGATAGATTTTAATTTGTTCTATTAAACAAAGTTCAAAAAATCGCCTAAAATATTATGGATTGAAAGATATATGCAATTTAAAAATGGCACGCATTCCTGAAAATGCCAAACTTTATGGGACGGAGGGAGTAGCTTGTTGGGAGTGTATAACACACAAGCACACACCACACTCCCTCTCTCTCTCTCACTCTCGGCCTCTCTCTCTCTCTCTTGTACCATGTGTCTAATATATGTATGTGTATATATATGTGTGTGTGTGTGTGTGTGTGTGTGTGTGTGTGTGTAAAGCTAAGAAGGTTTAGGTCCAAGTAGGCTTATAAGGCTAGGAAGAGTAATGATAAAGGTGAGGTTCTTTATTGACCAGTTAGTATCCAATGGATAATACTTCCCCTAGCAATCATATATATCTATACATATATAACTAGGTACACTTAGGTCTAAGTAGCCCTAATAGGTTTAGGAAAGGTAATGATTAAAGGTGGCTAAGAACATTGTCCATTGGTTAAAGGTTTCCTAGAAAGTGCACCTAGGTATAGTCATGATTACATTAGGTGTGCATGCATGACAAGGCTAGTTTGTCTTCTTTTGGAAGCATAATGGTGGCTTTTTATGGTCCAATGATTTATAAATGTTAGGGAAGGGTTTGTCCAATGGTTCTTAAATGCTAGGGAAAGGTAACTAAGTTGAATGGTAACTAGATTTGCCTAACTAAATGGTTGGAAACTAATTCTATTACTCAAAGGATAAGAATTTCCCTACAAACTATTGTTCAATGGGTAAATGAGAAAATATATACTTGGAAGAAGTAATGATGAGGAATAAAGTCTTGAAATGACTAGTCATAAAAGTGAAATGATTTCCTAGTCTAGAGTTGGAAGGGTTCAACTAGGGCGTAGAAGGGTTCACAAGGTTCAAGATGTGCACCTTGGAATTAGGAGAATTCATAAGGGTCATAAGGTTCAAAAATGGTTAGGGAGATTTAACTAGGCTTTAGAATCCAATTGACTTGGCTAACTAATTGGTTGAAAACTAATTCTACTAGGATTTCTAGCCAAGAAATATAATTTAGGGACTTTATTTACTTACTAGGAAAATATACAAGTGCTTTTATAGCATACTTGTCTTTGGAAAAGGGTTAGATTGTCCAAGGTTAAAAGATTAATTTTTTATAAGTTTCAAATCTAATTATGACGGATTATTTAGAGTTAAAATAAACTTTTAATGAAATCCAAGTAATTAAAATAAAATTCAAATTTTTAACGAAATTTTTATTTGCCAAAAATCAAGGTCGTTACACCATATTTTAAAATTTGGTTTTCATTTAGATTTGGAAAACTAGTAGAAAATTCGAAAATTCACTTTTTATAAACTTGCGCAGAATGAGTGGGAGGTTAGGAACACACATGGGCAACGTTTTGCGCAATATGCCCATGTGGCAGTGTCTCAGTTAAAAATTAGCAATCTATTTAGTTGCCAATGAAACATTGCCACATAGGTATGTTATTACCTTATTGTATTCATAGACTCTCTTGATTTAAATTCGTATCAATTTGTTTTGTACATGCTTAAGACGGATAGGACCAGATACCCAATGGGCGCCGCAAAGAACCATTGGCCTCGAAAGGTGCTGAGTTGAGCCCCTCCTGACCAGTTGAGTGGATCTTAATTGAAACAAAGAAAAACTTGCGGAAAAATTTAGGTTGTTTAGGATCATTGACTTGTGAAGGGAACAAAAAAGATCGGAAAAACATTAGGGAAATCAATTTCCATTTCCATCGTAAATTTCTCCACGAATAGATCATCCAGACACAAACTTACAAGGGTACAAATCAAGTTTTTATCATTTTCCACATGACAGTGCCTAATCTTCTCAATGGGCCTTCCATTTTCTTTTTCTTTTTTTTGGGTAAATCAGCTTGAAATAAAAAAGGGACTAACCGAATATACAGCCTACAAGGGGTATACCCCAGGAGGAAAAGAAAAGAAAAGGAAAACAAAAAGAAAGCCTACGCCAAATGGCTACATAGGACTAGAGGTATAAAGCATCTGTTTCCTATCCATCTAACAGAGGGATACAAAACAAATGGCAAAATGTGATAGGTAGAGGATACAACCACTACAACCACTATACATGATACTGAAATAACTGAACATACTGAAAACTAAACTTGAATTTAACTTGAATTTAAACTTGAATCCACTCAATAACTGATCCCATGATCAACTGGTAGAGGATACACCAATGCAGAACTGATGCAGCTAGCTGCAGCAGCAGCCTGCCATTGCGGACACAACCATCAACAGCAGCAGCAGTCCATATCACAGCCCTGCTGGATTGTCTTTGTGTGCTTGAACAGGTGCAGAATTCAGGTGCTTGATCCAACTAGGGCCAGAATTCTGGAATTGAACCTCAGTCAACAGGTGATGATGATCATTGAACCTCACAACCAGCTTTGTGCTCAGGTGCAGAAATCAGGTGCAGGGTGCAGAATGCTTGATCATATCACAGCTAGGGATAAGCCTTCTAACAAATGTATCTCCATCTAGTTAACAATTAGGACTAGCAAAACAGTCACAATACAAAACAGTCACAACTCAGCAGCAGCATTCAGCCTGCTGCTGTGAACAGCCCAGAACTCCAAAAACTTCTGAAGCTCCCTTAGAATTGAACTAAGGTTCACCATAACAAAAACATATACAATATACAATGCAGAGGACGTCCCCCTCTGCGAAGGGAGATCCCAATGACAGCCCCAATTGGTTAGGCTAAGTTTAGAAAAGATAAACCAGTGATCAAGCTAAGTTACAGACAAAGTGCAGATAATAGTTTGATTGGTGTGTTCATAACAGTGAGACTGCCTTGAAAGGCATGTGTGGACTGTTGTGCATAAGTAACTTCTGAATCAACTTATGCATGTGTGGACTGATGACTGAATCTGTCTATCAACAGTCATCAACTTCTGAATCTTATGCACAACAGAACAGTTCAGGATAGCAGCAGAAATGCAGCTACACATAATGCAATGTAATGCAATGTAAAATGTGATGCAATGCAGAGGACGTCCCCCTCTGCGAAGGGAGATCCCACGACAGCCCCTAATGGTTAGGCAATCAGTCAAATGGAGCAGTGAACTAGCAGAATCAGAAATCAGTCCACTAGCAACTACCTGAATAATAGAAGTAGATGGAGCAGTGCACCACAAAGATTAAGGTAACTACCTGAATAATAGAAGTAAATAGAACCTGAGCTGAAGTATAGCCCTTGCTGCTTCATGTCTGACTACAGCCCTTTTGAATGTGGATCCAGCCTTCTTCTTGTTGAAGCATGTTAATCTGTGGCTGTGGCTCCTGCTCTCCCCTGCTTCTGCTTCTGTTTCTGTGCTCATCAATCTCATTAAGATCAAGGAGGAGCAGCATGAAGCTGTATCCCCCTTGACCAATGACCTGCAAATGTGATAGTATGTTAAATTCATAAAACCAAGGGAAGACTCATTATGTTAGTGCTTGAAGTACACCACTAAACAATGTTCCATTGGATTTTTAGTTGTCTAGAAAGGGGACCACTAGGTAGGTTAGCCAAGGACAAAAGCCTAGACCTTATATCATTGGAGATTTTATGAGCAACTACAATGGGGGAGCAGGAGGAGTTCTGGAACTTTCTGTGGTTTCTTTCCATCCAAATATGATGAACATATACAGTGAAAGCCAGCTTTGCAATAGTGTTGGCCAAAGACTTACCTCTCAAAATAGAGAGGCAATCCACCCAAGTCTGCCAGTTCTGATGTCCTTGCATGTGGGAGACTTTGGGAGACAGGATACTCCTGACTTGGGTAGCCATAGGGCACTCAAAAAATAGGTGGGCATGGCTTTCCATGTCAGGGCACAATATACATTGGGAGGTGGATTTGAGCCCAAACAGGACAAGCCTATCCTCAGTCATAATCTCGGTCCAATTATTAAAGCATGTACAAGTTGCAACCCTTTATATGAAGTATGAACCAGCTGGAAATGAAAGAAAGAAAAAACTGCAGCAAAAAAAAAAAATTCACCAATAGCAAGTGACTCCGAAAGCAGTGAAAAATCTGGTGGAACTTCAAAGAAGAGTCCCTTGGTAAATGCCTCGTGGCTGGTGCACACACACCCCTTGCCTGTGGATGCAGCAAGGATGATAGTATTCAAATCAACCGCATAATGTACTTCGGTATGTGGAGTATAGCCTCTCTGCAAATCCATTTTTCTACCAGAAAAACTAAGGCACGTTGGAAATTGAGTAGTGATGATATATGCGAATGAATGATTAATGTCTTTAAAAGGGGATACATTGTTGCACCAAAAATAGAACATGCAAGGGTGCTGACTGTTGAATTCCTTCATCCAATGCTATGCATGATACGAACGAGAACTAACTCAACCCATAAGTTATGATCCCGAGTTATAGGCATATACTGAAACAAAAAATTTCAATACTATTGGACATAGGTAACCAACTTTACAAAAATACTGATGTTAATGGCCTAATTTTGTGACTGTATGATGTCGACCAACTGTCCCAAATGCTTAAGCTAGTGGAAAATGCACAATGATGTAAAATGAGCTTCTCAACGCCCTCCTTCATGTGCTGCGTCACATGTGGAGAGAGACATCAGACACGTGAAAAGAAGTGGGGACGGGGTATAAGAGCGATGGACACCCAAAAGAACCCAAACATTTTCTTCTGTCACAAACATAAGAAACAACAACCTTGGAGATGAAAAAGTGCAAGAGCATTGTAAAAATGGGAGTGCTAGAGCGTGAAGTGAATCTATACCTTCAATCTAGAATTATAGTGTTAGAGTGTTAGAGTGTTTCCTCTTTCTCCTCCTAGCTTTCCTCAGAATCCTTTTAGTTTCTTCCTTTGCTTCTGCCATTGAGTAGTTTCCTACATCTCCCAAATTTGAAGGCAGGTTTAAAGTAGTGGTTGCATCCAAATGATGCATAATAGAGAGTGATTTTTCAATTAACAGCAGAAATTCTTTGAGAAAGTACATCTCCACATTCCATGGTCACAGGAAAAGTAAAAAAAGAACCCTTTGAAAAATGTCTTTGCGAGGGGTTCATAGATTCTTTATGTGCTTCAAAGTTACGTTAATTTTTAGTGCATATGCTTATGTTAATCTCATTTCTGTAACCTAATGCACGAGAGGAAAAAACGTTGAAATTGACAAAAATAAATTGATTCTTAAGCCTCGCGAGTTGCTGGTTGTTCGTTTGCTTGGATCATATGCCACACGGACTCGGCTAACCATTGTTGGAAGCGTGTATTTCACTAGGCACTGGATTAACATAACTCCCAAATCTAGTGGCACTAGGAGATTTCTAAATGTTTGTCCATCAAACATTCTTCCTCGCTTTCACAAGGTATGGTGTAAACATGGGCATTGGTATGCACATTTGACCTTTTTTACAAAGCATTCATATACACAAAGGACTTGATAGACAATTCCTCAACATTTGATACGAATCTGTGATCTCCTCCCCTAATTTATAAATAACGATTATAGTAGTTAAGAATCAGCACAGGATTGTTTACGTCTTAAGTTCAAATATGTCCAACCTAACCAAAAGCCATTCAGTATGCATTTTTGCCTCTTATCCTTGCCTAAATGTGGAGTATGGACTGATACTCATAGCTTGTTTCAAATACTAAACTGGATCTAAATCGCTTAAGCCAAATTGATAACAGATCAATGAAAACTTGAACAAGGCAAGCACATGACACAATACATAGCTGGGAAAAAAAGGCCTGCTATATTAGTCTAGAATCAATTACCTGTTTCCTTTCCTTCAAGCAGGCAGGAAAACCCTCCGTCTATCTCCTCATCTGATTCAATAGGAATTCTCCATTCTCTCTCCTGCATCACCAACATTCATTTGGGCTTAAACAAGGAAAACAAGATTGTACTTTCTGCACCTGAAGCAACCTCAGACTCTTCCTTTCTCTTAAGTTCAAAAATCCATGGAGTTTTCATGGTAAATGTCAGGTTATATAAGTCAATGTCTTGTTTAAAATAAACATTTATGAGACCATGGATATGAAAAACAAAGAAAAGGAAATGAGATTTACCAGTTCAATCGGAGACATACTCTTCTGTTTATGCTTCTTACTTGTACCCCTATGTGTAAAAAGTAGCTTGTTCTGTTTTGACAGAGGTCCAGCTTCCCACTTCTATCTTTGGAAGCAGTGCAGTTTTGCCACAATTCCTTGGTGGCATTTCAGGGCTGGATTTAAACAAAAAAAAATATAATTGTTTGAAAGGATAAGAGGAAACAATAACGCTAAACTATTTATTATAAAACCAATAAAAGAACCACTGTATGCACTCTAAAGGGCAAAAACAATGTTTTACATTACTTGATCTTAGCCAAGGCTGACAGGTTGAAGGATAGACTACAACCAAGAAAAATTATTTTATACACTGGTTTCACTAAGTGAGAAAATTTCATACATCTCTTGAGCTGACGACAGCCAACTGGTACATTTTGACTTTGCCATATCATCTAATTATGATAGCAACTCTACTGATGCTAGATGTTGAGTTAGTGATTGACAATACATACAGTATGCATATGGAGATCATGAATGCAATTAATACAGTTAGATATCAGTTGTATCTTAGATGAAGTGGCATTTGAGTAATTGTGCTCAAAACTTCTAGTTCTGACTTCATAAATGCAAATACTTGTAGACCATTGTTTAAAGTTTCCTCTTAATGAAAGAGACCAGCGTAATCTAGTAAAGCAAACAGTCTTTGAACTTGCCAGGAGATTAACGCACCTAGAGGGTAGAGGGAAAAAATACATTAAAAAAAGTAGGGAAAAACCAGGAAAAAAAATTTTGTTATCAATGTACCCCTTGAGAGGTTGCATCTGCTGTTGAACAGAACGGCAACTGATACCCTACAATTTGAAAAAAGGAATGAAGAACACTAATATAGAAGAATTTCTGAAAAATAACAAATTTGATAAGTAGCTCTATGAGACAAGCAAACTACCTCTTCCAAAAGAATAGCGGGAGTAAGATGGTTTTGGTTAGGAACCTTCAAGCTGCAAACCATTGCCTGCAAGTGAGAATTATGTACAAGTAAACAATCCAGAAACCCGCAATCATAGCAGCACAAGAATTGAAATTCCACCCTCTGCCTCATGCCAAAGATAGGAAAAGGAGATTATCCAAGTAATAAGTTTCATTTGTTCTAGAGCTATGGTTGCATACCTGAATTTCTTGGGTGAGTTTATTGCAGAGTTCAGATTGCATTTTTTGCAAATAGACGTCAATCTGCTCTGGTAAAGTTAATATAAATGAAGAAATCTCCTTTAACTTCTCTCCATCTGTATCCTGGCTGACTTGATCAGAGAGAGATTTTATGCCTCCTGCTAGATTAGTTTTGATATCTTCTTGTCCCTTGGCCTGATTATCATTTTACAGTTGTTTTAGAAAGCGGCATCATTTGAAATCTGAAACATTAACTGCAGCGAATACGTGTGAGGAAAGGTATAGTGGTCTTACCATTACCTGCAGCAAATTACCATTAGCAATTAACTTCTGTCGTACGTCTTCAACTGATTGAAATTGAAAGGGAAATGATGTGAACAATTTAGTCACAAGCTTTTGAGTTTGCATCAAGAATGAACAGTTAATTAAATTGCTCTCTGTGGGCATCTTCTTGACACTTCATAATATATCACAAAGATGTTTAAGAAAACTGAGTGATGTTCACTGAGACAAGCCAAACCAAGCATTTCATTGTGAAAATGCACATAAATGACTAAACCTATGAAAACTAACCAACTAAGCAATTTTGAATCAGTAAAAGTACAGTAGATGAGGCATGCCCACTGTTTTCAGTTCGAAACACCCTGAGGACAAGAGACTTGAGACGTTTTGAGAATACAAAACATAATCGACGTCTCTGAATGCTTTCTAGAAAATTTCAGGCAAGAGGGTCAGACAAAAAATAACTGATTGCAGAGAAGGATGGCTTTTACAAAATCAGGTAATTTCGTCTCAAAAGCTCATTAACCACTAAGTATTTGGCAGTTGAGATACTTACTTTCCATCAATGCTTCCTTTGTTCCTTTGTTTACTTGCATGATATCGCTCTGAACAGAGTCCATGATCGTTCCAAATCTGTTCAATGAAGTTTCCATCATTCCAATCCTGCGTTCAAGTTCTTCACTTGTCTGACCTGCATACTCAAGGTTCAATGCTCACAAACTTTGCTGAAACGAATAAAAATTAGACACTATCGAATTTCAAATTTTCAAACTGAATTTAAACATACAGTGCTTTTTTTGAATCTCCTTAGTGAGAATGAGAATCAGGGGTTCGAATGCACTTGGATAAACTTACTTCTGTGATCTAGAACAGAACTAGAGTTCCACTTGCGCATAAGATTGCTAGAAGATCTCGAGACTTGCATCTGACTCTCTTCCAGCGAGTAGCTGATAGGGGGTAAGCAAGAAAGCTTCTTCACTGGATTCTCTCTTTCCTGAGAACTTATCCTCTACACAAGCAACATAGACAGTGAAATGATTAAGAAAAGGGAAAATTTCAAAATGACACCTGAACTTTGCACCAAATGTCACAGAGACATCTGAACTTAAGTTTATTTCAATTAAACACATGTACTAACAAAATTCCCAAATTTAGACACCTGAACTTAAGTTTATTTCAATTAAACACCTGTACTAACAAAATCCTCAAATTTAGACCCCGCCGTTATTCTCTGTCCCAAAAATTGCTAACATGGCATCTCCAACCCGTTTAAGTTGCCCTATTACAGATATTTCCAACAAGGGACGATGCACCCACTACGTATAAGTACTTTACATTCGCTTGTGCGAGTGTTCATCGGTTCGCGTGCATTATACTATATCCTACGAGAAATTCTTTAGTGCCGAACACCGTCTCGGTCGTTGAAACGTGTTTTGTATGGCCCAAAAATATGTTTGAGTAATTTTTAAGTGTAAAATTATCAAAATACCCCCTCAAGGCCCAAACAGATCTGGACCATCCAAAATACGTTTGGACGGCTGAGATGCGTACTCGGCACCACCCGTCTGGTGTCCGCTCCTGAAGAATTTCTCATATACTACTACTATACGAAGGGCTTATCAACCTTTTTATCCCCAAAGTATTAGCTTTGTTTGGTTTCCATTTTTGGATATTTTAATTGGAAATTTTTTTAAAAATCACTAAAATTTTCAGAAATTTTATAATAAAAAATGGGTGACTATTCGCAACCCTTTATTTTCTCCATTAGCCCACTCCATTCATTTACTCCATTTAACCCATTAATTTCCCTTTATTTACTCCATATAACCCATTAATTTCTCCAAATCTTCATATTATACTCCTCTCCTCCCAAAACACCAAATCTCCATAGCCACCACCACCAAAGCTACGAACACCGCCACTCCCTCCCCTCTTCTCTTCAAGGTTACTCTCTCTCTCTCTCTCTCTCTCTCTCTCTCTCTCTCTCAAAACGAAACCCACTTGGGAGCCGATCAAGCACTGTGTTTTTTTCGACACAGAATTTTCAATTTTTTGAACCAGATTTTCGGCATTTCAGGTCCGAAAAAATGTAATATTTTCGACATTTGAATACCGTAATATTTAAATAATTTTGACAGTTAGTTACCGAAATGTTTATATATTTTCGGCAGTCAATTACCGAAATGTATATATATAGGACTTATAGAGACCTGTATTTCCGTTAATTATTTAAATGTTCATTTATTGTCTAATTAGGAGAAAATATGGTTTATTTGATGAATAATTAGATTGAGGACTAAAGTGGAAGAATAGAAGATTGAGGGAGTAAATGTGTAATTTCTAGATTTGGGACTATATAAGGTGTGTGTGTGCATTGTAGGAGAGCATTTATCTCCACCTCCTCTCTTTCCCTCACGCCGGTCTCTCTCTCTCCACCGTATATATCTCTCTCTCTTGCTCTCTCTCAAAAACTCACCCAAAAACCTCAAACACCTCAAGAACCCACCCTCATTTCACCTCCTCTATGCAACCCCGAGCTCGTATCGCTTTGGGTGAGGCTCGGGAGGAAGATCTCGGTTGATTTCCAAAGATTCGAAGCTAGGGCTCGTTCTAGTTTCTTGGGTTCCGCTCCTTGAATCGAGGTAGGGATTTCTTTGCTATTCTTATGTGTTAATAGCTTGATTTGGTGTGAAATCCGTGCTTATAGTTGTTGTTGTTGGTGTTGTGCTTGAATCCCTGAAATCTGCAGAAAAACCTGATCGAAACTACTCTATATCGATACAGGATTTTAGCCATATCGATACCATAAGAAAACAGAGACTTTGTAAATTCCTAATTTTCATCTTGTATCGATACAGCCATTTTGCTGTATCGATACCCATGCCTTTTGGACAGTTTCTCCTCCCACTGTTCCTGCTTCGATTACTTTGAATTCCGGACACTTCTAGCACTTCTTGGACATCTCCTAGCCGATCCTAAACATGTTCTTTAACTCCCTGAGATTGAATGACCTTACGCTTGTTTTGTTGACCTTCCGTTGGTCGCAAAAGTAGTAGTTTACTTGGTTAACATTATATTGGAACGCATCCAAACTGTTGATTGACCGTTGAAAATGTTTATGGTATAGTCGAAGCATTGTTGGCATGTCGTGTGGTGTTTTACTTATGAATGTGGTAGTAAGAGAGTTGTGGATTGTATTGTGGGCGCGAAAGTAACAATAGGGAGTCTCGTTGTAACGATCCTAATTTTTGGCAATAAAATTTAATGTTCAATTATCATTTCTTTTTACTTGATAACCTATTCTAATAATAAAATAAAATAAAAAACTAAATCCTAGAACTAAGTATATACGTGCATACATATGTAAACATATTACACCCCACTATTATTACATGTGGATAAAATCCTAGACTAGTTATACATATATATCCATAAGCATTAATTTTTTTTTATAAACATAAGCATTAATTGCATGCATACATATATTGAGAGAGAGTGCCGAAAAGAGGCAAGGGAGGATGAACTTTTATCCCTTCTCTGACTCACCCTTATCACTTCCTTATCCTTGTGGCAATCTTGGTGGGCAAGAAAAACAATAAATAAGAGAGAGAGAGAGAGAGAGAGAGAGGAGAGGTGAGGGTGGGAGTTTTGCTATAAATAGTGAACCTACCTCATACATTAGTTCACGCCTCACTTCCCATTCTCCCACCCAGCACATGCAAGAAAAGTTTCCAGAGAGAAAAGAGGGGGTGTTTTGCCGACTGAAATCGTGCCATTGGTGACTCGATTCGACACCGTTAGAATCAACCCACTACCACCTTGAAGCAAGGTAGAAACCTCCCATCTACTTACCCAAGTATATCATCATTAAATTTCTTTTGTTAGAGTATTGAATTATACTATTGCTATGAATGCATGAAATAAAAAAAAATAGAATTAAACTCTCCTGGATACTAGAAATGACATTTTTTTTATGAATGAAGGAAAAGAGATCCTCATTTGTTAGAAGTACTGATACGTATATTTTTAAAATTTCAAAAGCATGACTTAGTAATTAACGGTTGGAAATGGGTTAGGATATCTCTACTGGAATTAGATTCCAATTAATTTCGCATAAGAGATTTACAATGATTATCGATGAAGTGTTAGTAAGGTATTTCTTGATAATGTGCCGTTACGATTTCGATTGATGAATAAGAGAAGCATGAAATTAAGATTTGTTTTATTCACATGATTTGTTGAACGTGCGAAATGATGCATGTGTACGGAACACGAGAAACGAGAAATGAAAGATGAAAAGAAACGAGAAAATGAAATGTGAAAAAGGTTGAGGATTATGTGAGCATGAGAACCGGTAGGTCCATTGAAGATGCTCAGCGGAATCATGACTCGGGTGTGCGTGTGTGAGCATGGGAGCCCGGTAGGTCCTGAAAGAATGGTCAGCGGAACTAGTGCCGTGTGTGTGTTGAGAAATGTGAAATGATTAAAGACTGAGAGCCCGATAGGTCCTGAAAGAGACGGTCAGCGGAATCAGTGCTTTTGGGTGGCAAAATCTGAATTTAGCCTGGGAGCGAATAGGTCCTGAAAGATAGTCAGCGGAAACAGTGCTCGAGGAAATAAGATGGAAAGTGGAATCGATACTTGAAAAATGAGGACACGGATTACGATACGCTGCGATGATGATAAACTCTGACAAGACACTGACACTTTATCTATTGAATTGATTTTTATGAGATGAACTGTTGACTCATGAAATTTATCATTCAAAGTTATATACTATTTTTGTTAGAGTATGGGACATAGGGGTAAGAGTTAGCTACTGAGCTTAATTGCTCATCGGATCTACTTTTTGTGGACCTGGCATCTTATGCCAGATAATAGAGACGGACAGGAAGGGTACTACAGTCTGGAGGAGTTTGGTGCAGAACAGATGGTTGCAGAAGAAGACGGACGCCTTGAGGAGTAGAAATTATCTTTAGTACCTTTCTGAAATTTGGAATAATGTAATTTGAATTTATAAGACTATTTGGGTTTGTAATGACTCAATTATCCTCTTTATTTAAATAAATGACAAACTATGTTTTAAATTTATTTATTTATTGTTCCCAAAAATCGGGGCATTACAACATGGTATCAGAGCCTTAGGTTCAAGCCCTCGGCCTTGGGTAGATTGGGTAGAACACTTTCCGAGAGCGTAAACTTGAATTATTAATCATAATTATTTCCTATGTTACCCTAAAAAAAAAATTATATTAATTTCAGTCTAAACTATAAGTATTATTTAGTCGTCATCCGACTTAGACTTCAAGAATGTGCAGTGAGAAAACATAGGTTTTTGACTTGTATGTGACATCTTACTTGCTTATGTGAGATTACTTGTATAGTAAATATTAGCAGGATCATAGGTAATCGATTACTTGTACTATAAGTAAAAAAAAGAGAGAGGTAGAAATCCTCTCCTAACTTAAGAACTCGATCGGTGTAGATGGTAAACACACGTAACAGGACGGACACCAGCGCTAACGGCAACAACGACGCCAATGGTCAAACCAACTTTCAGAACAACAGTCAAAGCAACGGGCCAAATCCCAATGCGAACGGACAACTAGGGGCACAGGATCTCGCCCAACTTCTTCAAGCTTTCATTGCAGCAACTAACAACGCAAACCGACCACCACCCCAAGCGATCGCACAAGGACCGATGACTCGTGCGCAAGCGATGAATGAGTTTTGCAAGCGCCGACCACCGGCCTTTCATGGGGAACCTGACCCGGCTCTAGCCGAAGCTTGGCTTAAGGAAACCAAGGTGATATTTCGTACCCTAGAAATCACTCGAGATGGAGACCGAGTGGCTTTAGCCGCATATCAGCTTAAAGGTGAAGCTCGTAATTGGTGGGAATTGATGGGACAACTCACGATGTCACAACTATGACATTTGTTGAGTTCGAGAACATATTCCTGGACAACTATTTTCCCGCACCGATGAAACAAGCAAAGGCGCAGGAATTTAATAACCTCCAGCAAGAATCCATGACGGTGACTCAGTATGCCGCCAAGTTCGAAGAGCTATCCCGCTATGCTCAGAATATCATTCCGACGGAAGATGACAAGGCAAGGAAGTTCAAATGGGGGCTCAATTCAACTCATACGGCTGTGGTTGGACATGCCTTTCCCACTTATTATGAAGTAGTGAAATGTGCATTGAGGCTAGAAAGGGAAGACATGGACTCTAAGGCAAGATTGAAAAAGACGGTGACCACCTTTGGAGGACCAATTAGAACTGGTCAGAGTAGCAATAACAACAATAATCGAGGACCGTACCCAACTAAGCCATTCAATCAGCAACCCAACAACCAACAGTGGAGGAACATTGGGCCAGTGCAGAATTAGTTTCAAAGGCTACCGCAGGGGACTACTAGGGACATTTCAACTGTGCAGTGCTACAATTGCCAAGCTCTGGGGACATTATAGCAGTCTGTGTCCCCAACCTAGGAGGGAGAGACCAATGGGAGGTGGGAATCAACAGCAATTCCGACCCGTTGGCTTTGGCAATCAGAACCAAGGTGGAATGCTGTCGCAACAAAATGTTAAGCCACTGCAGCAAGCTAGGCCGCCACAAGACAATTGGAAGGGGAAACAATCAATGGGTACTCAGCAGAACATTGGAGGACGCATCTTTGCACTACAGACTGAGGAGGAGGAGGAACAGCAGCAGGATCCCTCTATGATCCAAGGTACGCTACTATTGTTCAGTACCTGCTTTCGAGCCTTATTCGATTCTGGAGCATCACATTCATTCATATCTGTTGTATGTGTATCTGCACTTGGACTAGAAACAGAACCCCTAGGTACGAATATGAATGTAACGTCGCCTTTGGGAGGGAGTATATCTGTTAACTTGATCTGTAAAGGATGCGAGATAGAGGTAGCTAACCTGAGATTGACTTGTGACCTGCGAGTGATCGACATGTCAGATTTTGACGTAATCCTAGGAATGGATTGGTTGTCATCCCATCGAGCTGTCATAGACTGCCATCAGAAGATGGTGACGGCTTTTGCTCCTAATGGAACCTGTTTCAAATTTAAGGGGGATAGAGAAAGTCCAGATTCAACCACGCGACGATCGAGGTGGCAGGACCAACTTTTTGGATGGCTGGCTAGCCTTAAGTTGGAAGAAACCGATCGTATGGAATTAGGGTTACCCCACATCGTCTACGAGTTTGCTGATGTTTTTCCTGAAGAACTACCTGGACTACCGCCGCGTCGAGAATTAGACTTTACTATAGAACTTCAACCTGGAACCGCCCCAATCTCCATGGCCCTGTACCGGATGGCACTTGCAGAATTGAGGGAGCTCAAGACTCAATTGCAAGATCTGCGTGACAAGGGTTTCATTCGACCGAGCACATCACCCTGGGGAGCACCCGCTTTGTTTGTAAAGAAGAAAGAGGGAACACTGCGTCTCTGCATCGATTATAAGCAACTGAACCGTGTCACAATCAAAAATCGTTATCCTTTACCTAGAATCGATGACCTATTTGATCAGTTGAGAGGAGCGACCTGTTTTTCAAAGATTGATCTACGATCAGGGTACCACCAGCTAAGGATTCGAGACGACGATATCTCCAAGACTGCTTTTAGAACAAGATACGGGCACTACGAGTTTGTGGTGATGCCGTTTGGACTCACTAATGCCCCTGCAGTATTCATGTGTCTCATGAACAAATTTTTCAACCCTACCTGGACAAATTCGTAATAGTGTTCATTGACGACATCTTGATATAGTCTGCCTCGAAGAAGGAGCATGAGGAGCATCTCAGGATTGTACTACAGGTACTTAGGGATAACCAACTCTATGCTAAAGCTAGCAAATGTGAGTTTGGCTGGAAGTGGTTAAGTTCCTAGGACATGTAGTGTCAAAAGAGGGAATTGCGGTAGATGAAAGCAAAGTTGAAGCTGTACTAAATTGGAAGCGACCCACGTCGGTGTTCGAGATCAGAAGCTTCTTGGGACTGGCCGGTTACTATCGAAGATTTATACTGGACTTCTCAACTCTAGCCAAACCAATGACAAAACTGACACAGAAAGGAATCAAGTTTGAGTGGAATGAAGCTTGTGAGAAGTCTTTTCAGGAGTTGAAGGAAAGGCTAACTAGTGCACCTATACTTATCATTCCGGAGAGGAATGTAGGCTATACGGTTTATTACGATGCCTCCAAGGATGGATTAGGATGTGTTTTGATGCAGAATGGAAAAGTAGTTGCGTATGGGTCACGTCAACTACGACCACATGAGAAGAACTATCCGACACATGATCTAGAACTAGCAGCAGTGGTTTTTGCTCTCAAGTCATGGCGCTATTATCTATACGGGGAGCAATTCGAGGTTTTCACCGACCACAAAAGTCTCAAGTATTTGTTCACTCAGAAAGAGTTGAATATGAGATAGAGGAGATGGATGGAGTACCTGGAGGATTACAAGTTTACCATGTCTTACCACCCCGGCAAGGCAAATGTAGTAGCAGATGCCCTAAGTCGGAAGGATCGGGCGCAAAAAGCCAAAGTAGCTTCAAAAGAATGGGAAATGGTAGAGACGCTAAATGACTTTAATTTGCAATCATCGTCAGAAAATGGACAAGCCCGTCTATATGCACTTGTTGCCGAGCCTGCATTACATCGAGAAATTTTGCTCGCTCAAAGTTTCGAGCAAGATTGTGAATTTGTACGATCCCAAATAGCTGCAGGAAAAGCACTCATGGGGTGGACCATACATACTGATAACAGCCTTCGATTCAAAGGTTTAATCTTTGTACCCAGTATTGGCACTCTTCGGGAAGCAGTACTTCGAGAATTTCACCATTTGAACATCGCTGTGCATCCCGATGGTACGAAGATGTATCATGACCTACGTAGGACGTACTGGTGGGAAGGAATGAAGAAAGACGTGGCGAATTTCGTGTCAACCTGTTTTTTTTTTTTGGATAAATCAGCTTGAAATAAAAAGGGGGGGCTAACCGAATATACAGCGTACAAGGGGCATACCCCAGGAGGAAAAGAAAAGAAAAGGAAAACAAAAAGAAAAGCCTACGCCAATCGGCTACAAAGGACTAGAGGTAAATAGAGCATCTGTTTCCTATCCATCTAACAGAGGGATACAAAACAAATGGCAAAATGATTACAACCAATATACGAGATATATGTTTGATGCAGGATACACCAATTTAAACTTGATCAGGAGCAGGATATAACCACTATACATGATACTAAACTTAAATTTAAACTTGAATCCTACAAGCACTGATATGTCTGATGCAGGATACACCAATTCAGCTAGTACCACCATGGAACTGATGCAATCAGGAGAAAGGAACTAGTACCACCATGGAGAAAGGAACTAGAGCCACCATTGTGCCATAGCAGCAATCAGGTGCAGAGGACGTCTGAGTTAAATCAGGTGCTACAATCAGCAGCTCTCTTCTGAGTTAAATCAGCAGCTCCTAACAGCCCCTAGCAAAACAGCACTGCTATTCAAATAATTGCTAGCTCTCACAGAAATCAGTCCATAACTGCTAGCTCTCACACACAAAATGTAGAGGACGTCCCCCTCTGCGAAGGGAGATCCCAATGACAGCCCCTATTGGTTAGGCAAAAATAATAGAACAGCTTACAGAAAAGAACATGCAGAATATGCAGAACAGATCCGAACCATAACAACTGAAGTGGAACAGAAGTGGTACAAACAAGAACTGGATGCTCCATGACAATCAGCATCATGCAATGGCACAAGTTTAGGCTTGTTTGGTTTGTCAACAAGTTAAGGCCGAACATCAGAAGCCCGGAGGAGACCTGCAACCCTTACCGATTCCGACTTGGAAATGGGAACATATTTCCATGGATTTCGTGACTGGTCTACCTAGGTCGCCGAAGTCAAATACCGCTATCTGGGTAATAGTTGACCGCCTCACTAAGTCTGCACATTTTATACCAGTAAAAATGACGGAGAACATGGAGACCTTGAGTTGGCTCTAATTCAAGAGATTGTCCGATTGCATGGAGTACCCCTGTCCATAGTATCTGACCGGGACTCGAGATTCGTGTCAAATTTTTGGAAAGGATTACAAAAAGCCTTGGGAACAGACATTCGACTCAGCACCGCGTTTCATCCTCAAATGGACGGACAGATGGAGAGGACAATTCGGACACTGGAGGATATGCTAAGGGCCTGTGCACTTGACTTTTCTGGAAATTGGGAACGACACTTGGCCTTGGTTGAGTTCGCTTACAACAACAGTTATCAATCGAGCATTGAAATGGCTCCCTACGAAGCCTTGTACGGACGACCTTGCCGTTCACCTATCTGCTGGACTGATGTTGGAGAAGCTGGGTTGATTGGACCAGATTTAGTCAGAAATACAACCGAGAAAATCAAAGTCATCCGAGAGAAGCTGATTACTGTTCAGAGTCGTCAGAAGAGTTATTCGGACAAGAGGAACAGACCCTTGTATTTTCAAGTTGGAGACCATGTGTTTCTAAAAATCAGACCGCGTCGAGGAGTGATTCGGTTTGGGATAAAGGGGAAACTATCACCACGATATATTGGACCGTTCGATATTTTGGAGAGGATTGGGAAAGTAGCTTATCGTCTAGCATTACCGCCGCAACTAGATCGAGTCCATAACGTGTTTCACGTCTCCATGCTTAGCAAATACATGGCCCACCCCACTCACGTTATCAATTGGGAGGACGTCACCCTGAACGAAGACATAACATTCGAGGAGCAACCAGTGGAAATTGAGGATCACAGTGAGAAAAATATCCGAGGGAAGACGATCAAATTGGTGCGGGTCCTATGGAGACATCAAGGGGTAGAAGAACCCACCTGGGAACGAAAAGATACTATGCGAGAAAATTTCCCTCACCTTTTTCAGTCGTAGTGTGTACCTAATTTCGAGGACGAAATGTATTAAGGGGGATAGGTTGTAATGATCCTAATTTTTTGCAATAAAATTTAATGTTCAATTATCATTTCTTTTTACTTGATAACCTATTCTAAAAATAAAATAAAATAAAATAACTAAATCCTAGAACTAAGTATATACGTACATACATATGTAAATATATTACACCCCACTATTATGACATGTGGATAAAATCCTAGACTAGTTATACATATATATCCATAAGCATTAAATTTTTTTTTATAAACATAAGCATTAATTGCATGCATGCATATATTGAGAGAGAGTGCCGAAAAGAGGCAAGGGAGGATGAACTTTTATCCCTTCTCTGACTCACCCTTATCACTTCCTTATCCTTGTGGCAATCTTGGTGGGCAAGAAAAACAATAAATAAGAGAGAGAGAGAGAGAGGAGAGGTGAGGGTGGGAGTTTTGCTATAAATAGTGAACCTACCTCATACATTAGTTCACGCCTCACTTCCCATTCTCCCACCCAGCACATGCAAGCAAAGTTTCCAGAGATAAAAGAGGGGGTGTTTTGCCGACTGAAATCGTGCCGTTCGTGACTCGATTCGACACCGTTAGAATCAACCCATTACCACCTTGAAGCAAGGTAGAAACCTCCCATCTACTTACCCAAGTATATCATCATTAAAATTCTTTTGTTAGAGTATTGAATTATACTATTGCTATGAATGCGTGAAATAAAAAAAAATAGAATTAAACTCTCCTGGATACTAGAAATGACATTTTTTTTTATGAATGAAGGAAAAGAGATCCTCATTTGTTAGAAGTACTGATACGTATTTTTTTAAAATTTCAAAAGCATGACTTAGTAATTAACGGTTGGAAATGGGTTAGGATATCTCTACTGGAATTAGATTCCAATTAATTTCGCATAAGGGATTTACAATGTGTGTGGCCCGTGATCCTTGATCCCCGTTCCTTCGCTGATGGTTCGATGGTTGTGGAGCCTTCTTCTCCTAGCCTGCATAGGGAACGCACGACTAGACCTGGCCAGGGGTTGTCCCGGCAAGGCCCTCCGGCGAGAGGATGAGTATAGTGCAGAGAGAGGAAGCAGAAAGCTAGAGAGAGTATGTGTGAGTATTGAGTAGCATGTACCTGTTAGGGTTGCAACCCTTTAGTATTTATAGAGTCTCCTTGGCTTGCTCTCCAAGTGCGGGCACGTGCTTGGCACGAGCCATGTGACGTCATAGTGACATCAAGGAATAGATCTGGTAACCGTTTTCGGGACTGAGCTGGCACACCCATGTGCGCCCATGATCACCTTCTGTTATAACCGCCTCTGCACGTGGCGGGACGCGCGGCTCAATAGTTAGCCGTCGTCGGCAGCCAGCTGTGCTCTGCGGGTGGCCGAACACAGATAATGCTGAGCCTGGCTATGCGTCCAATGGGGAAGGTAACGTTGCCGTAGACCTTGCCGACGACAGAGTCCAAGCACGGGCTTATCTTCTGCCGAGCCCGTGGCAAGTCGAGTATCAATGACAGAGTACCGACGGCGCCGTACGCAAGGCCTACGTCTGTCAATGGAGCGGGTTCGGCTCGCACCACTGAGAACACTTTGTGTTCGGCCTGCTACAATAGCCCCTCAATCTCTGCCGATGCCAAGCGCGTGGCAGGGATTGAAGTCAAGCATTGACCGAACCTGTCGACTGCCGAACACGGTCTTCGCTTTGTCAAAGGTGAGCCTTCGCCGAACATAATCCATCCTCCTCTTTAGGAGCAGCATTAGCCGTTAATCGGAGAGCCTTAGTGTAGGAGTGCCAGATGTCGCTCTATGGATGGGTACGGCTAGTGAGGGGACGGCTGGCAAACTCTGCAGGTTGTCCTATCCGTGGCACGTGTCACGCGTTGAATGGCCAATGGTTCGGCGGTGTAATGATGAGCGGGAGTTTCGAATCCCAAACCCTAGCTCTATAAAAGGAGCTGGGTGAGGAGAGAGAAACGTCTCGATCTCTCTCTCTCTCTCTCCAGACTTCCATTGCTAGAGCTTCCAACAGCAACCGTTCATCTTCTGGTTTTGGTTCCCAGCGATTCTGCCACCAGATCTCGCCACAAATCCAGGTATGTGATCGATTCTTGCTTCTCTTCACTTTTTTGCAGTTTTCATTAGATTTCCTTTTGCTTTTCTGGGTTTTTGGGGCATTTTTGTTCTGAGTGAACAGTGCGCCCTGGAGATGAACAAACTGTTCATCTCCTTCTTCAACCTGTTCTTCCGAGCGTAGATCTTTCATAGTGTTCTGGGCTTGGCCGTCGATGGAGTAGGCCGAGCCCCAGTCTCTGATGTTTGGTAGGCTTAGACCGAACATGATTTAGCCGAGCCTTGAGAACGACAATGGGGTGGGCCAGTTAGGATACCGAGCGTAGTGAGATCCCTGTTTTCTAGCCGACGACGAGGTCTCATGTTTTAATTTTTGCCTTTTGTTAGGTCTGGCTCACCCAATCATCGTCATCTCATCCGACTCTGAGAATTCAGGGGACGATTCTGCAGATCTTGTGATTCGAAAATACGTGGAGAGGCACAGGAGCCGATGCCAAGATTCTTCGATCGACTCGAACATGACGGGTTCCAGTGATTCCAACGCCGAGCGCGACCACGAGTACGACGACGGGTTCAATACCGAGCTAGAGATATCCTTTACTACCAGTACTGAGTCCGAAGCCGAACACGAGCTTGGGCCCGAGGCTGAGTCTAGGCTTTGCTCCCAGGCCAGAGCCACAACTTCCTCCCGTTCTGCTCCCGCCGAGACTTCTTCCGATAACAGGGAGTTTGCCGACCTTTTTGAGAAGGGGCAGGTTTGTCCCCATGCCCATTACTTCAGTGGGCGTCCCGATGAGTATGAAAACTTCTGCCGAACGTACCACATCCCAGGCGACGTCGTTGTCCACCAGGTAGCTAGCAATAGGATTAGGGATAAGAGGGAAGATCATCCCGAGCATATAACAGTCCCTCTGATGGCCATCTGCAAGGCCGGGCTCCGTTTCCCCCTTCATCCATTTTTGAGGGAATTGCTGACCAGGTTCGGCATAGTCCCTCATTATTTTGCCATCAATAGTTACAGGATAGTGATGTCCGTAATTAAGTTGAAAGAGCTACACGATATTGAGTTTACCGTGGCCGACCTCTTTCACACGTATATCATGTCCAGGCACGGCGGTACCGAGCGTAGGTACCTGTCAACGCGTGGTGGTAAGGAGCCCCTGATAAATGGGCTTCTTGATACTGACAAGTGGGCTAGCCTCTAAGTTGAAGTTAGTGGGAATTATGAGTTCGGTAGTCAGTCAGTGCGACTACACTCTGTGCCGAAGATAAAAGACTTCCGAGGTTTAATTCCGTTTCTTTGATCCGCCGAGTACGATTTACCTTTCCATTGTATTTCTGATATCTTGACAACACAACACTTTTTCATTTTGCAGATCACCAATCAATAACCAAGACACAGCAGTCTTTATCCGTTGAGGCTAACGTCGAGACGTTGAAGGCTCAAATTTGCCGTGACGCGCCGACGTTGCTCGACTACACTCCTTCTTACAAGGGGAAGTTGAGGAGGAAGAAGAAAGAGGCGGGGCCGAGCACGAAGGCTAAGAAAGCAGCTGCTAAAGAGCAAGGGGTTGGTGACAAGTTTCAAAAGCCGAGCAAGAAGGTGAAGGAACCCAGGCTGAAATTTCCCACTTTCAAGAAGTCAGCCAACTTCTGGTTCCAAAACAGTCAACCAGCCGACTTCCAAGGTATTGATACTCCTCCCATCCGAACTCTGATCCCTAAATTTGCCGACAACATGGGCAGAAGGAACGTCGTGAAGATGAACCTCAGAGACGGCGCCGCAGCCCGCCAGAAGGAAGCTGCACTGGCCGAGAATCCTGTGAAGAAGCAGAAGGTCACACACGACTTCTTCCCCACGAGGCCGCCGACGCCACTCCCGAGGGAGAAGGAGCAAACTGAATCATCGGCGGCAGCTGGGTCGAAGGCCATGGAGGTGGCGGCGGGCTCGGGCGGTTGACCGATTGTGCAAGAGTTCGCGCCATCCTTCGCAATGGCCGACGGCAGGATCGTCACTGTTGAAGACAGTGTAAAGGTCGAGCCATGGTTGGCCGTTACCATGCTTCACGGCCTCGCTCTGCCGAGGGATATGGACAGAGTTCCAGGGGAGCTGCAGCCGAGCATCGCGCATTTGAGCGCCTACCTTGTTCAGGTATTTGACTTGACTTTTGAATTTTCCCTTTTTGAGTTGACTTCTTTCCTCTTTAGCCGAGCTTGATCATCTTACCCTCTTACAGGCTGGGCAGGCTCCGCTGCGAGTGTCCGGCCAGGCCGATCTGTTGGCGGCCGAGAGAACACGATACCGTAATGATGCCAAGGCCGAGCGTGAAAAAATGAAGGCTGCCAAGACTGCACTGAAACTGGCCAAGGCAAGGGTAGTCGAGCTTGAGAAGGAGAGGGACGAGGCACTGGAGAAGGCCAAGAAGTCTGACCGCGAGCTCGATCAAGTTGTGAGGAGGGAGAAGAGGAAGATGAAGGAGGTGGACGAGAAGACCTACCAGGCGGGGTATAATCGAGCCGGAGCAGAGTATATGAGAGATGCTCGATCGATGGTGAATGAGGAGGTCCAGAAGAGGGTTCCTATTGCGTACCGAAAAGGGTACAAGGCTGGGGTGCAGGCTGCTTGTGGGGTTATGCAGCTGGAGCCTGATATGAACCTGATGAAGACCATCCCTGCAGCCATAGCGCCCGAGATCGTGCTGCCGTACAAGGAGGAAGAATGTGCCCCACTTCCTCTGGAGGAATTTCCTAAGAGTGAAGATGAGGTTGACGATCTCACTGACACCGATGCCGATGGTGGTGGGGATGGTTCAGGTGGGAGGAAGACGTCCGACGCTGAAAATGCCGAGCAAGCTGAGAAGAATGATGAAGTGGCCGTTGATGCCGAGGATGGTGCTGCTCGTGTTGTTGAAGTTGCTGCAGAGGGTGATCCTCCCCAAATTTAGAGTTTCTAGTTTTTTAGAGTTGTGTTTTTTTTTTTGGAACTTTTTTGGAATTTTTGTTGGACTGGACGGCTTCGAACTTGGGAGTTTTCCCTGCCAGATGTAATAGTTAAATGGGGGTCGGCACCGAACGGTTTACTACGCCGTACTTCCCAGCTTTAGGACCTTTGGTAACTCTTTTGTTTGAAACTTGAATGTGTGCACGGCTCTTTTTGCAACGTCTCTGTTTATGCCGAACTTGACTGATTGCCTTCATTCCTTCACAAAATTTGTGGGTCTTGCATGTTTTGAATGTGTTGTTGTCCGTAGCCCCCACTTTGGTTTGGGTTCGGCAGAATAGTTGAGAATCTTGCATGATTGAAATGGTTAAGTATAGATATTTCAGCCGAACCTTGACCAAAGTAGACTAACCATTCTAACAGGTCGCCGAACATGGGAGTATTGGAAGCTAACATGATTCAGCTTGTTTTATTTGTAAGGATGTGAGATGCCCCTTGCCAGTGGCTGAGGCTCGGCCAAAGTGTCAGCCCCTGGCCATGGTAAAGGAAAGTTGAGAGTAGCTGATTGATTTGTGGGTTTTTTGCTCGCCAAAATGCGAGTGTGGATTTTTGGTGGCCGACCGAAGTGTCTTGCCAATTCGAGCCGAAGCCTAAGTTCCATAAGATATGTGTGTTTTAGGCTCGGCGGAGCGTACGTCCATTGATTGCTTCTTAGGGCGGCTATAGTGGCCGAAGCAAAAAGGCTTTTTGAGGAGCCGTTTGTGGGTGTGACCGAAGTCAACGTTTGTGTTCGGCGTCGTAGCCGAAGGACGAATGATGCTTGAAATGCTTTTGAGAACTTTTAAACCAAAAAGCTTTTCGTTTCATTGATAGTTTTCAAAGTACAGGAAAAATAGAAAAAACTGTAACAATGGGTCGAGGCCCTTCTTTGAAACGTAAAAGAATAACATAAAAGATTAAGGCCGAAGCCAAAGAAAACTGAAACTCTTTTGCAAGAAGTGTTGGCCGAAGGAAGTGTTCATCCTGATGTGTTGTGGAAGAAGCATCACATGTATGCCCTCCTTAGGTTCTGTGCATTCCATGGGTTGGTGAGCACCTTCCCTTTCATGTCTTCGAGGGTGTAAGCCCCTTCACCAGCAACTTTGACGATGCGAAAAGGCCCTTCCCAGTTAGGCATGAATTTTTTCTTCTTGCTTGCCTGTACGACCTTTCGCCAAACCAAATCGTCAGGCTTGAACTTCTTGATTCGAACACTCCTGTTGTATCCTTTGGCAACTTGCTGTTGATATTCGGCAAGCTTTAGCCGAGCGTCATCGCATTTTTCTTCAGTCAGAATTAGCTCTTGCTCCACGGCTTCATCATTTGTCTGTGGGTTGAAGGTTTCTATTCGGAGGGTTGGGAACCTTGACTCCAGTGGGATGACGGCCTCCATGCCGAATGCCATTGAGAAGGGAGTTTGGCTCGTGGAGCGACGTGGTGTGGAGCGGTAAGCCCACAAAACTCTGGGGAGTTCTTCTGCCCATTTTCCTCTCTTAGAGTTCAATCTGCGTTTTATCCCTGCACAGACTATCTTGTTCGAGGCCTCGGCTTGTCCATTTCCTTGAGGGTAGGCCCAGGGTTGAGTTGAAGAAACGTATGCCGAACTCTTCGCAGAGACTTGTGAGGCCGTCTTCGACGAATTGGGTGCCGTTGTCGGAGACTATGGCATAAGGTACGCCGAACCTTGTTACAATGTTCCTCCATACGAATCGTCGGACGTCTGCTTCTGTGATGGTGACGAGGGCTTCGGCTTCTACCCACTTTGAGAAATAATTCGTTGCAGTGATCAAGAATTTAAAGCCTCCGAGTGCTGTCGGGAGTTTCCCGACGATGTCGAGCCCCCATTGTGCGAATGGCCAGGGACTTGTGATGGGGGAGAGATTTTGAGCCGGCTGTTTGGGAATTGGGGAAAATAGTTGGCAGGGACGGCATTTCCGAACGATCTCTTCACAGTCTTTTTTCATGTTTTTCCAAAAGTATCCTTGACTCATCGCGCGTTGGCACAACGAACGTCCACTTGAGGGACAGCCACAGCTTCCGGAGTGAAGTTCGTTGAGGATCTCGGGAACTTGGTTTGGATGGACGACGAGAAGATAGGGCCCGGAGATGGACTTTTTGTAGAGTTGACCGCTTTCAGAGAGCCAATAGTACGCGGCCTTGTTCCTGATTCGATAGGCTTCCTTTTTGTCGTCGGGTAGGGTGTCATTTCTGAGGAAAGCGACGATCTCATCCATCCAGCTTGGGCCAAGTTCAATGTTGAGCACCTCTAGAATTGTTTCAAAACTTGGGTGGTCAATGCTGCCAAAGTTTATAATTCTGAACTCAGAGGCTTTCAAAGCCTATGCGAGGCCAACAAGTGCGTCTGCGTGTGCGTTGTGCTCGCGGTTGATCTGCATGATGTTGAAATTTTTGAAGCAAGTGATGAGTTCTGCTGCCGTTGCCTGGTACTTCATCATCCTTGGGTCCCAAGCTTTGTAATCTCCCAGCACCTGATTGACTATAAGTTGAGAGTCGCAAAACACGGCCAAGTCGTCAACTTTCATTGCGATTGCCGAGCGTAAGCCAGCAAGCAGTGCTTCATATTCGGCCTCATTATTCGTGGCAGGAAAATCGATGCTGATAGCACTCTCGTGAAGAGTTCCGCAAGGTGATACCAAAACGACCCCGGCTCCTGCACCGTTGTTGTTGGAGGCACCGTCAACTTGCAACCGCCAAGTGTCTCCTTGAAAGAGGAGCCACGGTTTCCCTTTTGGTTCATGTTCGGCCGAGGGCTGAGTAGGTAGAGGAGTGTTTAGAATCTCGGAGTCTTCTGGCGTTAGCTCAGCAATGAAGTCGGCGAGGACTTGCCCCTTGATTGCCGTCCTTGGCTCGAAGCGGATGTCGAAATTTGCCAATTCAACCGCCCATTTGGATACACGATTTGAGAGATCGGTTTTCTGAAAAAGAGCTTTGAGGGGGTATTCGGTTAAGACTGTGATTGTATGTGCCTGAAAGTATGGCAGAAGCTTTCTCGCCGCCGATACGAGTGCGAGTGCCAACTTCTCCAGTGGAAGATATCGTGTTTGGGCAGGAAGCAGCGTCTTGCTTGTGAAATAAACCGGCATGTCGTCGGCTCCTTCACGGCGAACGAGGGCGGAGCTGATGGCGTGAGGTGAGACGGCTAGGTAAAGGTAAAGAGTTTCAAACTCCTTGGGTTTTACCATTAGGGGTGACGTACTAAGATAGTCTTTGAGCTCGGCCAATGCTTTGTCAAAGTCCGGCGTCCATTCGAAGCTTCGTCGGCTTTTCCCTTTAAGGGAGTGAAAAAAGGAGTGGCATTTGTCAGACGACTTGCTGATGAAGCGGTTGAGGGCTGCCGCCATCCCTGTGAGTTTTTGTACCTCTCTGATTGTTCGTGGTGGCCGTAGGTCTGCCACCGCCTTGATTTGATTGGGGTCGACCTCGATGCCGCGTCGTGCGACCAAGTGGCCGAGGAATTTTCCAGCACTAACGCCGAACGCACATCTCTCCGAATTTAGACGGAGTTTGTGGAATTTGAGGATCTCGAAGACCTCGGCCAGTTCCTTCAGATGATTGTGCTCCTTTTGACTCTTGACGACGAGGTCGTCGATGTAAGCTTCTAGGATGTTGCCGATCTGTGCATAGAGCATTTTGAAGATTGCTCTGTTGAATGTAGCACCTGAGTTTTTAAAGCCGAATGGCATGACTCTATAGCAAAAAATACCATGTGGAGTGATGAATGCTGTTTTCTCCATGTCGTCCGGGTCCATGGCTATCTGGTGATAGCCACGGTAGGCATCCAAGAAACTCAACCGAGCATGGCCTGCTGTTGCGTCGACTAGCTGGTCGATCTTCAGTAATGGGAACCAGTCCTTTGGACAGGCGTCATTGAGGTTCGTGTAGTCGACGCAAACTCTCCATTTCCCATTCTTTTTCTTTACAACCACAGTGTTCGAGAGCCAGGTTGGGTACTGCACCTCTTGTATTGCGTTGGTGTCGAGAAGTCGGTTGACCTCTTCGATGACGGCGTCGGCGTGCTCAGGTGCCAAACATCGAGCTCTTTGTACCACCGGTTTGGAGTCCTTTTTTATGTTGAGGGAGTGGTAAATGAAGTTGGGATCCACCCCTGGCATCTCCTCTGGGGTCCAAGCAAAGACTTCTAGATTGTCTTTGAGGAACTGGAACATCTCTTCTCGCTCGGCGTCGGTTAGTGAAGAGGCAAGTAAGAAAAAGCATGATCCGTCCTCGTTTTGTTGTCTTCATTCGCACCCTCGGTGCCTACGCCTTTACCATTTCGCCGAGCACGGTGCCCGTTGTCTAGATTCTCTGGCGGGATGTCACCTAGACGTTCAGAGACATGGGGTCTGGTCCGTGCGGAGTCTCGGCTGTGGTGCGAAACCATTGTGCGAGAGAACTCAGCACGACCAATTAAGTATGTACTTGTGAATGACTCGGTGTCCCGCGTCCTGGTTCGCTCGTGATGGCTTCTGGAACGGTGAGTTCCAGATGCGTTGGGTTGTTTGTAGAGGATGATTTCTCTGGCGTCGCCTGGTGCTAGGGTGAAGCCTAGGCGGTCTTTCACGGATCCGCGTTGGCCTCCCTCGTTCTGACGCCCTTGTGGTGGTGGTGGTGGAGGTGGAGGTGGCGTTTGCCCTACTCGACCCCTGCCTTCGCCAGATCTTGATGCAGCAGGGGTAGTGTCGTGTTGCATATGTTGCTTCATTTGGGCCACCTCCGCCCTTAGCGCGGCTAACTCGTTGTCGCGTTCGTCGTCGCGACGCTGCAGTAGACGGATGTAGGCCGCCGTTACATCGTCCGAAACTGGTGAGAGCCCGGACCCAGGGGCGAGGGAGATGGACATGTGCCTTTCGAGAGGTGGTGTGGAGATGACGTTTCCACTAGCGTCTTTGACCCCCGAAGCGGCTGCGTCTGCTAGATCTCTGCCCATGGTAGGTGATTTGGTTGTTGTTTTACGAAGGAGTGAGGGGGTTTGGAGGATGAGAGAGCCGTTTGAATAAAAAATCGGGGCGTTACACTCGTAACGCAAGGGGTGGAAATACGGAGACTCTAGTGGACCTCGTAACGCAAGGGGTGGTAATACGATGGTCCTAGTGGTCGGGGTTCACCGTAGCGCAAGGGGTGGTAATACGGTAACTCTTGAGACGTTGCACTGTAACGCAAGGGGTGGAAATACAGTTTGTGGACGTTTGTGTTGATGAGTGGTGTCAGGGTTGTCAGAGGGTTGTGTCTTTTGGGCTTGATAACATGTTGTGTTCGTGATATGTCTTAGAGTGGTCACACTGAACCTTGCCATATTCTCTTGTAGATTGTTAGTCATCGATTGAACTGCATCTTCTTGTCAACTTCCTTTGCACCCATCATCTTATTTGCACATAAGTTGGGTAAAGATTTTCCTACTGGGCTCGCATAGCTCAACCTAATCTTTCTTTTCAGGTTTAAGCGCTGGATAGTGACTTGCATGAACTGTGTGCTTGGGAGTGAAAAGGACTTTTGGAAGCTATCTAAATTTTAGGTACATAGTCATCTTTTGTTATAGACTTTCTTTGATAAAGATGAGTTTGTAACTTAATGGTTTGTCCGTACAGTCATTTGAGAACTATTTGGGGCCGTGTGCCAAATTGTATATTCTTTTGACTTGGGAACTGTTTGGGGTATTAATTACACTATGCGAAGGTCTTTTATTGAGAAAGCTTTATTTGATTATGCTAAAAATCTAGGTCGTGACAAATTGGTATCAGAGCGTCTAGGTTTAGAACACCTAGAGACCGTGGGGAGACTTCTAGTTTCATAGGTTCAAAATGTCATGCAATTTTCATAACATGCGTGTGCTTGTGTTCATTGATATTACTTGACTTACGTGGCATAGCATTTCAATACAGTAGAGTGGTGTATAGTTGTTTTTGACCCGTGTTGGGATAGTTGGAGGTTTTGACCTCATTAAATGATGTTGTGATTGATGAACCTTCTCTTTCTTATAATTGTAGTAAGATGCCTCCGAGGACGTGCGTTAAACGAGGTGGGGTTGGAAACCGGGGTGGCCGAGGCCGTGGGGTGCCTCCCGAGGATGAGGTTAGTCAGCATGGGGAGAATCCAGGTGGGAATCTGGGGGCTGGGGCCGATCGAGGTACATGTGTGCCTCCAAATCAAACTCAATTTGCTAGGGATCTAGTTACGGCACTCACAGCTGCAAATCTTTTGAACCAAGCTCCGAGAGAGAATGCCGAGGATAGAGCCATGATAGCAATGCGGGAGTTTAGCCGTAGGAATCCTCCAACGTTTGATGGAACCAATAGTGACCCTTTAGTAGCCGACCTTTGGTTAACCCAAATCCATAAGCTCTTTAGAGCTCTTAACATCACCGAAGACCATATCAGAGTGGGAATTGTGGCAGTTCAGTTGGTCGGAGAAGCCGGTGAATGGTGGGAAGTGGTCTTGGAATCAAGAAAGGATGCAAGGAGGGCGGCGAGGACCGCGGCTCAAGTAAATGAGCTAGACGTTGAGAATTTGACTTGGGCGGAATTTGAGATGCTCTTCGAGGAGCAATATTTTCCAGAAACGAGTCGTGACCAGTTGAGAAATGAGTTTGAGAAGCTAGAGCAAGGGGATATCACTGTTTTGGAGTATGCGGTAAAGTTTCAATCCTTGTCCCGTTTTGCGCCGGAGATGGTGGCAACCGAAGAAAGGAAGTGTAGGCGATTCGAAAGGGGTTTGAGTGATACCGTGAAGAAGTTTGTTGTGGCACAACGAAAGGGAAAGTTCTCCGAATTTGTGGAGTGTTCTAGGAGCATCGAGACACCAAGAGAAGCACCCAAAAATCCTAAGGCTTGGGAACTGAGACAACTAGTGGGAGGTATGAGTTCGTCGTCGGGAAGTTTTGGGAGTCAAGGGAGGAAGAGACAACGGGATCAAATGTCGACTTCTCAAGGTCCGTCAAACTTTAGACCTCCACCTTCTTCTTCATTTGGAACGCGAGGAGTTTCCAATAGACCTTCGATCGTTTGCCACGAGTGTGGTCAGGCGGGGCACGTCCGTGCTCAGTGTCCGCGGCTCTTGGGGGCTTGTTTCACTTGCGGGAAGTCCGGTCACTTTGCTAGGAATTGTCCGCGTGGGGATGGGGCTCGCAGTGAGTCAGGGTCAGTGCAGCAGCCAAGGGGTGGACAGGGTTCTGCTCGGCAGTCGTTTCGGGGTGCTCAGAGGCAGCAGCAGCCTCACTTCCGTCAGACTACTTCAGTTCAGGGGTCTCAGGTTGAGAGAGGAGCTAGTTCATCTACGCCTACCCAGGGTTCCGGTCATCTGGGTGGACACGTCCAGAGTCAGACTACTCAGGGGAGGGCCTTTGCTATTACTTCAGCCATTCCGCCTCCACCACCTCCTGTTACCTCTTAAGCCCCGGAGACTTCGGTAGTGAGGGGTACATTTCTTCTGTTCAATTCTTTTGCTAGAGTACTATTTGATTTTGGAGCTTCTCATTCATTCATTGCTGCATCTTTTGCTTGTGCTTTGGAGTTGGAGATCGAGAGTATTAGTCCTCCGTTGTATGTTGACACACCTATAGGAGGTAGATCGCCCTTAGATCGTATTTGCCGGGATTGTGAACTTATTATACGAGACCGTCGTTTTACTTTTGATTTCATCGTGCTGAACATGTCAGGGTTAGACCTTATTTTGGGAATGGATTGGTTGTCTATGTTTCACGCCACCATAGATTGTTTCAAGCGTAAGGTCCGTATTTGTCCGCCTGGGGGTGCCTGTTTTGAATTCTTCGGGGAGCGTCGGGAACCGATGGAACCGTATCTGTGTGAGTCCTGGGAACATGAATCGATGTATGCTTTGCTAGCGAGCTTGACCTTAGATGAGGATGAGTCCGCGCGTGGGGAGTTACCTCCCGTTGTTTGTGATTTTCCGGACGTGTTTCTGAAGGAGTTACCCGGTTTACCACCCGAGAGAGAAATCGAATTCACCATTGACTTTCTTCCTAGTACCGCACCTATTTCCGTACCTCCTTACCGCTTTGCGCCCGCCGAGTTGAGAGAATTGAAGACCCAGTTGCAAGAATTGGAGAGTTTGGGATTTATTCGCCCGAGTACTTCACCGTGGGGAGCACCGGCTCTGTTTGCTCAAAAGAAG
Organism: Rhododendron griersonianum; assembly: GCA_018127125.1. Classification (NCBI taxonomy): domain Eukaryota; kingdom Viridiplantae; phylum Streptophyta; class Magnoliopsida; order Ericales; family Ericaceae; genus Rhododendron; species Rhododendron griersonianum. The sequence continues at coordinate 35,291,764 of CM030788.1, read as the reverse complement.
GACGGGTCGCTTCGCCTATGTATTGATTACCGTAAGTTGAACCGCGTCACTATTAAGAACAAGTACCCAATGCCTAGAATCGACGACTTGTTTGACCAACTTCAAGGCGCCACTTGTTTCTCTAAGATCGATTTGAGGTCCGGTTACCACCAGTTGAGAGTTCGGAGGGAAGACATTCCTAAAACCGCATTTCGTACCCGTTATGGCCATTACGAGTTTGTTGTTATGCCCTTTGGATTAACGAATGCACCGGCAACCTTTATGGACTTGATGAATCATATTTTTTTGTGCCTACCTCGACCGTTTTGTAGTTGTCTTCGTGGACGATATCCTTATCTACTCGCCTTCGGAGGAAGAACACCAATCTCATCTATCCATCGTTCTTGAACTTCTGAGAGAACACCGTTTGTATGCCAAGCTTAGCAAATGCGAGTTTTGGTTGTCCGAAGTTAAGTTCTTGGGTCACGTTGTGTCGAAAGATGGGGTATCCGTTGACCCGGGGAAGATAGAGTCCGTGATGAATTGGCAGCGACCGAAGAATGTATTCGAGATTCGTAGTTTCTTGGGCTTGGCCGGGTACTATCGTCGCTTCGTACTTGATTTTTCTCGCCTAACGGCTCTGTTTACCAAATTGACTCGCAAGGGAACTCGTTTCGCTTGGAATGACGCATGTGAGAAGGCCTTTCAAGAATTGAAGAGAAGATTGACTACCGCGCCGGTTTTGGTTATGCCCGAATGGGGAGTTGGTTATTCTGTGTATTGTGACGCGTCGAAAGAGGGTTTGGGGTGCGTTTTGATGCAATTGGGACGTGTTGTAGCATATGGATCGCGGCAATTGAAAACTCATGAGCGAAACTACCCTACTCACGACTTAGAACTCGCGGCCGTCATTTTTTTTTTTGTGTGTGGATAAATTAGCTTGAAATTAAAAAAGGTTAACCAAATGTACAGCCTACAAGGGGCATACCCCAGGAGGAAAAGAAAAGGAAAAAAAAAAAACAAGAATGACAAAAGTGCGGTAAACCATGCACAACCCGCATGGAGAGTTAGATAAAGTAAATACATGAAGAAGCCATGTGTACGGTAAGTAAAGTAAATAGAGCTACCTCCTGGCACAACCCGCCAGGCTAGGAAATAAGGTAAGTAAAGTAAATAGTCGAGGTCAGAGATGACCACATGATAACCAACACTGAGGAGAAGCCACCGAGTAAGACGGCTACAAAGCAAGCTGATCGGCTACTACAGAGGAACAAGGCATCAAGAGGCTCGAACTAGAGATGACGGCATCCGACAAGGCTACTGCTGCTGCTCAGTACCCTGCTCACCACGCCCAATCTTCCGGCCTACTACTCCCTCATCCAAGCCTAAGGCTCGCCAAAACCTCCTGCTGAACCCAACTACCTAATAACCTCCTCCTCCAAAGCTGGGCTAAGATAACCAAGAACCTGATACTTCTAACTAGCCCAATGCAAGCATACTACCCACTCATCAGAGGTCAACTACTACAGAGGGACAGGAACCGAGAAGAAACTCGCACTGGAGATGACGACATCCGACAAGGCTACTGCTGCTGCTCAGTACCCTGCACGCCACGCCCATTCCATCCAAACTAATACTCCCTCAACCCAATCCCCTAGGCTCGCTAACAACTAAAAGAGGAACAGAAGAGAAACCACAAAAGTGGCCCCCCTAACCGCCGGTGGACCAAACTGCTCCTTTCGATCAGTGAAAACCACTAATCTAATCAAGAACAGTCTGCGAAGCTACCCCTTTCGATCAGTGAACGACCACCAATCTAATCAATGACAGCCCATGCAGCTACCTCGCTCAATCAGAACCCATCCAACGATCTAATCAGCGGCAGCAGCAGCTGCTGCTACTGCGATGCTACCCCTTTCAATCAGAACAGACCCTAATCTAATCAACGATAGCCACGACCACACTAAACTACGCACAACCTCCAGGCCAAAAAAAATACAGGATCTAGGGATAAAAGAGGCTCGACCAAGAGCCCGACCCCCGATTTCAGTCCAACAGATGACCGCCTATCGGGGTTCGCAGATACTAACAGTAAATTTGAAATGGCATCTCCCAAATGTGAATATCAATTTTGCCCATTCTCAGATCCTAACAATCCGAAAATAACAGTGCAGAAATTGATCGAATAATGCAAGAACAGTACCCCTCTTTGAAATACCTTCGGTGAAGACAGCCGTGAAGATAACGCCCCATCGCCGTGCCTCCGGTGAATCAGCCCTGAATGGCAATCCACCGATTGATTAAACTGAGTAAGGAAACCCACTGTTTATGCAGTTGGACCGTGTAGAGACCTCACGCCAACAGATCTTGGGCATTTTGATTGTCTTGCCTTCCGCGGCTGAGCTGCCATCAACTCCGGCAGCGACCAAGAACTGGGCTATCATCCCCGACAAGAAGGTCTGGATCTGAATATACCGCCCTAGGCTTAGCTACTATCGCCGCCAGCGAGCTCTGCCATAACAAACTGTAGCCCTTCCGCCGTGTAGAGACCACGAACTGAGATGGTGGGTCGAGCCGAGATGAAGATAGCAAGACCCATTCAATACCGGAGGATCTCCGGTCGGATAGTGTTAAATGGCCGGACCCGAGGGTTGCCGGATGTGGAACGGGCGGTGGAGGAGAGCCTCTGTCGTGAGAGAGGCTCCCTTGCCCTTGCCGTCCTTGCTGTTATTAACGGTGACTTCCCGCCGGAAAAGGTGATGGCCGGACTGGAGGGCCGGACTGGAGGGAGCTTTCTCTCTCTAGGCTAGAGAGAGAAGCTCCCCACTACCCGGCCGTCGTGTTTGCTTTGAAAAGTTGGCGCCATTACCTATACGGTGAGAGGTTCGAAGTCTTTTCTGAACATAAGAGCCTAAAGTACTTATTCTCTCAAAATGAGCTTAACTTGCGACAACGCCGTTGGATGGAACACCTAGAGGATTACGATTTCGAGTTGCAATATCATCCGGGTAAGGCGAATGTGGTAGCAGACGCATTGAGTAGAAAATCGACACAACTTGCAAATTTGGCCATCCACGAGTGGAAAACGATGAATGATTTAGGCTCGTATGCGTTGCATTTTGAGGAAGTACGGGACGGAGTCACTTTGTGTAACTTGACCGTTCAATCGACTTTGTCGACTCAAGTGATTGAGGCTCAACAGCAAGACGAGGAAGCGGGAGAGTTCCGTACTAAGTTCCTTAGTGGGAATGCTCGAGAGGGGTGGATGATTCACGCCGATCAAGGTTTGCGATACCAAGGAAAGTTGTTCGTACCCATTTTGTGTCGGGAGGAAATCTTGAGAGAATTTCATCACTCACCCTTAGCCGTGCATCCGGGAGGAACGGAAATGTATCATGACTTGCATAGACAGTTTTGGTGGCCGGGAATGAAGAGAGATGTCGTTATCTTTGTATCCAAGTGCCTTACATGCCAACAAGTCAAAGCCGAGCATCAACGACCCGCCGGAGAGTTACAGCCGTTGCCAATGGCCGAATGGAAGTGGGAGAATGTGACAATGGATTTCGTTACCGGTTTACCGAGATCACCGAGGGGACACGATGCTATTTGGGTGATAGTCGATCGATTGACCAAGTCCGCACATTTCTTACCGATTCAGGTTACGGATTCGATTGATACGCTTAGCCGTCTATATATTCGTGAGATTATCCGCCTTCATGGAATACCTGTCTCTATCGTATCGGATCGAGATCCAAGGATTACCGCGCGATTTTGGCAGAGTTTGTAGGCCGCTCTTGGTACTAATCTCTTGTTTAGCACCGCGTATCATCCTCAAACGGATGGGCAATTCGAGAGAACGATCCAAATTCTAGAAGATATGCTTCGGGCTTGCATTATGGACTTTTGGGGTAATTGGGAGGATCATCTACCGTTAGTCGAATTCGCGTACAACAATAGTTACCAATCTAGTATCGAGATGGCACCGTATGAAGCTTTGTATGGGAGACCGTGTCGATCACCTGTTTGTTGGACCGACCGAGTTGGGCGAGGCTACATTGGTTGGGCCGGAATTGGTTCAAGAGACTTCCGAAAGCATGAGAGCGATTCGTCAACGTCTTCTAGAAGCCCAAAAGAGAACCACCGAACAAGTCAAGACGATTCGCCAACGATTGCTAACCGCTCAAAGTAGGCAAAAGAGTTATGCCGATCGCCGTCGCCGACCTTTATCATTTGAAGTGGGGGATCACGTGTTCCTAAAGGTGTCGCCGCGTCGGGGACTATCTCGTTTTGGACAAAGAGGCAAGCTTTCACCGCGTTTTATCGGGCCATTTGACATTATCGAAAAGATTGGGGAAGTCGCGTATCGATTGGCTTTACCGCCGAGATTAACGGGCGTTCATGATGTATTCCACGTATCGATGTTGCGGAAGTATGAGCCGGATCCGTCACACATTCTTGAGTGGTCCGAACTTGAGTTAGAAGCCAACACGTCTTATGAGGAGGAGCCGATATGTATCCTAGATTCGCGCGAGCAAGTTTTGAGGGGTAAAACCATTCCATTGGTGCGAGTCTTATGGAGTCATCTCGGGAAGGAAGAGTCGACGTGGGAAAGGGAAGACGAAGTGAGGGAGAAGTATCCGCTTTTGTTTCCAAATTAACCAATGTGAGTTTTAAGTTTAAACCTTATGATTGTTAGCTTATTGTTGGTGATACGTGTTGTTACATGAGCATGATAATTTGATGCATGATCTTAAATGACTTGAGTTGAAAATTTCGGGATGAAATTTCTTTAAGGAGGATAGACTGTAGAGACCTATATTTCCGTTAATTATTTAAATGTTCATTTATTGTCTAATTAGGAGAAAATGTGGTTTATTTGATGAATAATTGGATTAGGGACTAAAGTGGAAGAATAGAAGATTGAGGGAGTAAATGTGTAATTTCTAGATATGGGACTATATAAGGTGTGTGTGTGCAATGTAGGAGAGCATTTATCTCCACCTCCTCTCTCTCCCTCACGTCGGTCTCTCTCTCTCTCCACCGTTTATATCTCTCACTTGCTCTCTCTCAAAAACTCACCCAAAAACCTCAAACACCTCAAGAACCCACCCTCATTTCACCTCCTCTACGCAACCCCGAGCTTGTATCGCTTTGGGTGAGGCTCGGGAGTAAGATCTCAGTTGATTTCCAAAGATTCGGAGCTAGGGCTCGTTCTAGTTTCTTGGGTTCCGCTCCTTGAATCGAGGTAGGGATTTCTTTGCTATTCTTATGTGTTAATAGCTTGATTTGGTGTGAAATCTATGCTTATAGTTGTTGTTGTTGTTGTTGTGCTTGAATCCCTGAAATCTGCAGAAAAACCTGATCGAAACTACTCTGTATCGATACGGGGTTTTAACCGTATCAATACCATAAGAAAATAGAGACTTTGTAAATTCCTAATTTTCATCTTGTATCGATACAACCATTTTGCTGTATCGATACCCATACCTTTTGGACAGTTTCTCCTCCCACTGTTCCTGCTTCGATTACTTTGAATTCTGGACACTTCTAGCACTTCTTGGACATCTCCTAGCCGATCCTAAACATGTTCTTTAACTCCCTATGATTGAATGACCTTACGCTTGTTTCGTTGACCTTCCATTGGTCGCAAAAGTAGTAGTTTACTTGGTTAACATTATATTGGAACGCATCCAAACTGTTGATTGACTGTTGAAAATATTTATGGTATAGTCGAAGCATTGTTGGCATGTTGTGTGGTGTTGTACTTATGAATGTTGTAGTAAGAGAGTTGTGGATTGTATTGTGGGTGCGAAAGTAACAATAGGGAGTCTCGTAACGCAAGGGGTGGAAATACGGGGACTCTAGTGGATCTCGTAACGCAAGGGGTGGTAATACGATGGTCCTAGTGGTCGGGGTTCACCGTAGCGCAAGGGGTGGTAATACGGTAACTCTTGAGACGTTGCACTGTAATGCAAGGGGTGGAAATACAGTTTGTGGACGTTTGTGTTGATGAGTGGTGTCGGGGTTGTCAGAGGGTTGTGTCTTTTGGGCTTGATAACATGTTGTGTTCATGATATGTCTTAGAGTGGTCACACTGAACCTTGCCATATTCTCTTGTAGATTGTTAGTCATTAATTGAACTGCATCTTCTTGTCAACTTCCTTTGCACCCATCATCTTATTTGCACATAAGTTTGGTAAAGATTTTCCTACTGGGCTCGCATAGCTCAACCTAATCTTTCTTTTCAGGTTTAAGCGCTGGACAGTGACTTGCATGAACTGCATGCTTGGGAGTGAAAAGGACTTTTGGAAGCTATCTAAATTTTAGTTACATAGTCATCTTTTGTTATAGACTTTTTTTTTTTGGTAACTTAGCTTGAAATTAAAAAAGGTTAAGCGAATGTACAGCCTACAAGGGGCATACCCCAGGAGGAAAAGAAAAGGAAAACAAATAAGAATGAAAAAAGTGCGGTAAACCATGCACAACCCGCATGGAGAGTGAGATAGAGTAAATACATAACAAAATGCTATGCGTACTGTAATATGTAAAATGTGAAATTGAGCTACTTCCTGGCACAACCCGCCAGGCTAGAAATAAAGTAAATACGGTAGATAGTCATGGTCAACGATGACCACATGATAACCAGCACTGAGGAGAGATCCTCCTCCTCCATGGCTGGGATAAGTAGACCAAGAACCGAGAAGCCCATCACCCTGAAACTAGCATAATACCCACTCAAAAGAAGTCAACTACTACAGAGGGACTCGGACCGAGAGAGGTTCGACCCGGAGATGTCGGCATCCGACAAGGCTACCCTGCTAAGCACCTTGTACACCACGCCCATTCCATCCAGACTACTACACCCTCACCCAAACCCCCTAGGCTCGCTAACAACTATAAGCGGAACAGGAAGAGAGACCACCAAAAGTTGCCCCCAAATCCTCAAGCGGACCAAGCTGTTCGATTCGATCAGTGCAAACCACTAAAACAAATCAGAAACAGACTACGAAGCTACCCCTTTCAATCAGTGAGAATCCACCAATCTAGTCAAAGACAGCTTCGGCAACTACCTTGCTCAATCAGACTCATCCATAATCTAATCATCGGCTCCCCCAGTTGCTGCTACTGCGAGGCTACCCCTAACTAGGAGAATCCAATCTAATCAATAATAGCCACGACCACAAGAATACTACGCAATTCCTCAGAGCTAAAAGCGGTGGCTCACTGGGTATAGAGGGCTCGACGAAGAGCCCGGCCCCCGATTTCAGTCCAACAGATGACCGCCTATCGGGGGTTGTCAAAACTAACAGTAAACTGGCCCATAAGTCCAGTAACAAGATAAATGCAGATACTAACAATAAACTGTAACTAAACCATAGCAACGCGCATATTGAATAACGATGAAAGAAATGGATGCTATGATTTGTAGCCTAGCCGGGGACACCGGGCTGGACTGGCCAGGCTGCTGCCCGAGCTGGCTGCCCAATCTGGCTGCTTGGCTGCCCAAGCCTCCACTGCCCGAGCCTTCACTCCGGTAGAAAACCGGCGGCCCAAAATGGCCTGCCTGGCTGGACTGCTTAGCTGACTGGCCTGCCTGGCTGGAGTACCGGCCTGGCCTGGCTGCTGCTTGGCCCCAAAACTACTCCCAGAAGTGCACGACCAGTGCCTGCCTGAGATGGCCTGTCCACGACCTGGTCTGTGTAAAGATGAGTTTGTAACTTAATGGTTTGTCCGCACAGTCATTTGAGAACTATTTGGGGCCGTGTGCCAAATTGTATATTCTTTTGACTTGGGAATTGTTTGGGGTATTAATTACACTATGCAAAGGTCTTTTATTGAGAAAGCTTTATTTGATTATGCTAAAAATCTAGGTCTTGACAGGACTTTTCTTGTAATGCCCCTCATTTTCAGGTACGTTAAGTAAACATTTTATTGATAAAATCAAATGGAGTCTGGCTCATTATTACATCCATAACTTCACAAGGAGTACATTTATTCAATAAGGGAGGGAACTAAGGTTCCTAACTACAGCTTCGCCTGCTCTTCCATCCTTTTTTTTTTGGGTAACTTAGCTTGAAATTAAAAAAGGTTAAGCGAATGTACAGCCTACAAAGGGCATACCCCAGGAGGAAAAGAAAGGAAAAAAAACAAGAATGACAAAAGTGCGGTAAACCATGCACAACCCGTATGGAGAGTAAGATGAAGTAAATATGTAACCATGCACAACCCGCATGGGGAGTAATATAATGTGAATACATAACAAAATGCCATGTGTACTGAGATATATAAAAGTGAACTACTACTACCTAGCACAACCCGCCAGGCTAGGAAATAAGGTAAATAAGGTAGATAGTCATGGCCAACGATGACCACAGGATAACCAACGCTGAAGAGAGCAACTACGAAGTAAGACAGCTTCTAGGCAATCTGAACGGCTATTACAGAGGAACAAGGCATCAAGAGGTTCAAACCAGAGATGACGGCATCCGACAATGCCCCGCTGCAAGAGCCCTGCACACCACGCCCAATCCTTCCGGCCTAACCCTCCCTCATCCTAACCTAAGGCTCGCCAAAACTACCCACTGAACCAACTACCCAGCAACCTCCTCCTCCAAAGCTGGGATAAGAAAACCAAGAACCTAGTACTACCAAACCCAAGGCTAGCATAATACCCACTCATCAGAGATCAGCTACTACGGAGGGACACGGACCGAGAGAGGCACGACCTGGAAATGTCGGACAAGGCTACCCTGCTAAGTACCCTGCACACCATGACTACTCCCCCCTCAACCTAATCCCCTAGGCTCGCCAACGACTACAAGCGGAACAGAAAGAGGAACCACCAGAAGTGGCCACTCAAACCTCAAGTGGACCAAGCTGCTCCTTTCGATCAGCGCAAACCACCCATCTAATCGACAACAGACTGCAAAGCTACCCCTTTCAATCAGAGAACAACCACCAATTTAATCAATGACAGCTCCGGCAGCTACCTCGCTCAATCAGAAACCATCCAACAATCTAATCAGTGGCATCCACAGCTGCTGCTACTACGAAAACCCTTTTCAATCAGAACAGGATCTAATCTAATCAACGATAGCCGCGTCCACAAGAATACTATACCCAACCTTAGAGCTACCAAGTACAGGATCTAGGCATGTAAAGGCTCGACCAAGAGCCCGACCCCGATTTCAGTCCAACAGATGACCGCCTATCGGGATCGCAAAGACTAACAGTAAACTGGCCCGTAAGTCCAGCAACAAATTGACAATAAATAAATAAGTGCAAAGCGCATATTGAATAACGATAGGCGCAATGGATACAATGATTTTCAGCCTAGCCGGGGTACCGGGATGGCTGCTTGGCTGGCCTAGCCTGTGGTTGGCTTGATGTTGGCTGGCTGGGCAGGCCTGCTGGCCCTGCTGCTGCCCGCTGCTTGGCCCGGGCTGGCTGATTGCCCGGGCGGCTGGGCCCCACGGCGGCCATTGGGTCCACGGCGGGGGTTGGGGTTGAAGATGAAGGCCGGTGGCGGTGGAGCCACGGCTGTTGAGCCTCGGTGATCCGGATGGAAGACCGGACCAGGGCCTGCCCGAGAGGCCTGAACATGACCTGGTCTGACTGGATAGATCTGGCCGGAGAGGTCCTTGACTGGCGGCATGAAGGTGAGCCACGGAGAGCCCCACGGCGGCAGGGTCCCGGCGGCCGGGACTAGACGGCGTCGTTGGCAATGGTTGGACCGACGGCTGTTGAGCTCCTCGGTGATGGTTGAAGACCCTCATCCGTGAGGTTGAAGACCGGCTGGTGGTGGCTGGTTGAAGACCAGTTTGATTTCAGATCTGCTGGAGCAGATCCCAAATGCTAGAGTGGAGTTTGATCGGACCAGATGAAGGCCAGCCAGGTGGAGTTTGACCGAACCAGATCTGTCCGGAGCGGACCAGAGACCGTCGGATGTAGAGGCGGCTCGAGGGTTGCCGGTTGTGGAGGGCGGTGGAGGAGAGCCTCTCTAAGGAGAGAGGATCCCTTGCCCGGATGGTTGCTGCTGCCCGGCGTGGCTGGCCTTGTGGTGGCTGCCTTGCCCGCTGCTGCCTGGCGAGGCCGGGCCTTGTGGTGGCTGCCGGGGGGCTTTCTCTCTCTAGGCTAGAGAGAGAAGCTCCCACCCCTTATCAGGGCAGTACGCTTTTTACTAACAGTACCAATGATTCCTGTAGCCATCCTTGCTCTTCCATCCTAGCCAGCTCTTCGACTCCAAAAGCCTCCAAAGTGTACATCTCACCCTGTTCATCTATAAGGTCTGACACATTATACAGGCGTCGCCACCAATATAATATGTCAGGGTCACCAAAGGCAACACCGTGAGCTTACAAAGCTCAATAGAATAAACCATACCCACTAACCCTTAACTTACAACCAGGAAGCATATAAACAATTACGCATGCTCATTCAATAACATAGTTTAGCAATTACACATCCACATTCGCTATTTTTCTATCGTAAGGACATGTCATCAGAGTTTCTCCTACGCAGTGTTTCGTAGACCGTGTCACCATTTTACCTTTTTATTCACCAAATCAACATTTCAAAAATTGTTTCTTTTACACACGCACACCACACAATGGGCAAGTCCGGCCACATTGAGGTTTTTAAAGCACACACAGCCTCACAATGGTTCCGCCACCACGGATTTCCATTGGAACACACCCAACCTCGATTCCGCCGTTCCGGGTTCTCGAGTATCCTCACAATGGTTCCGCCGTCCCGGGTTCCCATTGGCACACATCTTGCATTGGCTCCTCTCCACGGATAACCAAGCCATACCTCACCATGGTTCCGCCAGTCCGGATTCCCATGGGAACACACACAACCTCACAATGGTTCCGCCACCACGGATGCCCATTGGAACACACACAGCCTCACAATGGTTCCGCCACCACAGATTTCCATTGGAACACACCCAACCTCGATTCTGCCGTTCTGGGTTCTCGAGTATCCTCACAATGGTTCCGCCGTCCCGGGTTCCCATTGGCACACACACATACACACTACTCACATAATGACTCCCAAAATGGTCATTATGTAGTTTCAAAAATATTTTACCAAGGCCATGCCTTTAAACACACCCTAGGTGTCATGTTTCTATCGTTCTTGGTTTTTGTGTCTCGCTCTCATGCATAGACTCCGCGGTAGGACTTTCATAGAAATCTTGAAACTAAACTAGCAAGATCATTCAACTCTATACTAAGTATCATGCTCACTTTATCACGTTATCATGCTCAACATTTCATTACACAAAAATAAAGCATAGTGCCACATGGACGGACACCTTTGGAGTGGTAAACCACCTATGCTTTATCAACAACAAGTAGACAAGTAAACACGTATACATGTTCATAATCATTTCAAGATCAAAGAACGAATACTTCAAGTTAAGCTACGATCATTCTCTTCCAAAATTCATTTTTTTTTGGGTAACTTAGCTTGAAATTAAAAAAGGTTAAGCGAATGTACAGCCTACAAGGGGCATACCCCAGGAGGAAAAGAAAAGAAAAACAAATAAGAATGAAAAAAGTGCGGTAAACCATGCACAACCCGCATGGAGAGTGAGATAGAGTAAATACATAACAGAATGCTATGCATACTGTAATACGTGAAATGTGAATTTGGACTACTTCCTGGCACAACCCGCCAGGCTAGGAAATAAAGTAAATACGGTAGATAGTCATGGTCGACGGCGACCACATGATAACCAGCGCTGAGGAGAGATCCTCCTCCTCCAAGGCTGGGATAAAAACCAAGAACCGAGAAGCCCATCACCCCGAAGCTCGCATAATACCCACTCAACAGAAGTCAACTACTACAGAGGGACTCGGACCGAGAGAGGTTCGAACTGGAGATGTCGGCATCCGACAAGGCTACCCTGCTAAGCACCCTGCACACCACGCCCATTCCAACCAGACTACTACAACCTCACCCAATTCCCCTAGGCTCGCTAACAACTATAAGCGGAACAGGAAGAGAGACCACCAAAGTAGCCCCCAAACCTCAAGTGGACCAAGCTGTACGTTTCGCTCAGTGCATACCACTAAAACTAATCAGAAACAGCCTACGAAGCTACCCCTTTCAATTAGTAATCAGACTCATCCATAATCTAATCATCGGCTCCCCCATTTGCTGATACTGCGAGGCTACCCCTAACTAGGAGAATCCAATCTAATCAATAATAGCCACGACCACAAGAATACTACGCAAATCCTCAGAGCTAAAAGCGCTGGCTCAAGGGATATAGATGGCTTGCAAAACTAACAGAAAACTGGCCCACTAGTCCAGCAACAATGTAAATGTAGATAGCCATATTCCAGGCTCATATTGCACAAACATTTAATAAAGAATTGACCCCACTACTACCCGCTGGCTGGCCCCTGTTGAGGGCCTGGCCCAAGCTGGCCCTCGGCTGCACGGCGGCTGTGGTGGCTGGTGGCCACTGTTGATGCCCAAAGTTGCCAAACCTACCCTCGTCTCCGGCAAGTTCAGACCGGCAGCTGGAGGCTGAGAAGCGACCCAAGGTCCCCATCGCCGTTGCCGATGTAATGAGGTCTTTGATTGAGCTCGCCGGACTGAACAGTTTGGTTTCAGATCTGCCCGGAGCAGATCCCAAATGGTACCCGCCGGTTCACGGCGGGGATGTGGTTGGAGGCGCCCACGGCTGTGGAGCTCCGTAGTGACGTTTGACCGGACCAGATGAAGGCCGGCCAGGTGGAGTGACCGCACCACGGAGGCCGGGCTAGATGGAGGCCGTACCAGGAGGTGGGTGGCCGGTATTGGCTGGGTTGATTTCAGATCTGCCCATAGCAGATCCCAAAAAGGTAGCCGCCGGACCACGGCGAGATGGAGTTGGATCCAGACCTGGTTGAAGTCCAGACCTGGCCTCTGCTCGAGCCGTGACCGGCTGGTGGTGGTTGCTGGCTGTGGCTGGCCGGAATCGAGAGACCCACGACTTGGGCTATCTTCTCCGACTATCTTCTCTGAAGTTGGGAACCCACTGTTGTGGGTTTGTAAGATCTCACGGGGTAAGAACCACCGAGTGATGATGGATGTAGAAGCTGGAGTTGTTGAACCAGGCTTCAATGGCCGGACCAGAGGTGGCCGGATAGAGGTGGCCAGAGGGAGTTTTGCTCCATAGCTGTTGAAGACTGATGGAGGCGATGGAGGAGAGCACTCCCTATGCTGCTGGCCGGAGGTGGGAGCCCGGGGCCGGCTGGATCTGGACCGGGAGGGAGCTTTCTCTCTCTAGGTTAGAGAGAGAAGCTCCCCAGCGACAACTTTGTGACCTGAATTATGAGTTTCCAAAATTCATTCTTCCTTTCAAGGTTCAAAACAACATATGTTTATTGAATTGCAATGCATATATCAAAATAGTGTAGATGGATATTCTACCTTTTTATGGGAGAAGTGGTCTACTATCAATTCGAAATACGCATACAATACGCTATACTTAGAGTTTAGGGGTAAGTTCTATCTACATTCATTTCAACAACATAACTTTATACACTTACTATTTATATTTAGAGTAGTAAGTTTGGGATAAACTACATAAACACACGAATATCAATACTTAGGATTTGAGTGGATGGAATAGTCTACAATCATTTCAAAATACGCATATCATACGGTATATTTAGAGTTAGAAAGCATAGGTAAAATCCACATATACTTAGAGTGTAGGAGGTGTAGGAAAATCCTACATATACTTAGAGTTAGAGATCAAAGGAAAAGTCTACATTCATTTCAACATACGCATATCATACGTTATATTTAGAGTTAGAAAGCATAGGTAAAATCCACATATACTTAGAGTGTAGGAGGTGTAGGAAAATCCTACCTTGATCTGAAACTAGTCGGGGCCGAATAAGCTAGTTGGAAAATTCTACGGGCAGTGAAACTCCAAATTCGGACCCAACTTTGGATGGCAGTAACTCGGTCAATATTTGGCCGAATATGATCATTCTTGAGTAGAAATCGAAGCTCTAGAAGTGCTCTACAACTTTCGTGAAGAGAGTTGATCCTAGAAAGTACTTTAGGTAGGAGAAATATGATGATAAAGGAAGGGACAGTTTGCTGTCTGGAATCTGGAAATCCGAAGTTTTACTGAACTTCGGATGCCAATATCTTTGTCGTTTCTTGACCAATTAGGGTGGTTCTTTGGTCTAACTTTAAGATCTTGAAGTGTTCTACAACTTTCCCGAAGGAAGTTTATCCTAGAAACTACTTTAGGTAGGAGAAAGATGAGGTTTTGTGGAGGGCAGTAGGCTGTCTGGAAAAACAGAAATGGTTTCTAGAGAGAAGTTGGAGCAATGCTTGAAGGTGTGAGTTCAAGGCTTGAAGTGAGCTTGCTATTTATAGGCCAAGGGCTCTCTCTCTCTCTCTCCCTCATCCGAAATCTCTCTCTCTCTCCTATCTTTGATTTTTTTCTTATTTAAAACACATGAAAGACTAGATTTTGTACTTATGAAATCTATTTTTTTTTTTTGGGTAAAATAGCTTGAAATAGAAAAAAGGATAACCGGATATACAGCCTACAAGGGGCATACCCCAGGAGGAAAAGAAAAGAAAAACAACAAGAGTAAGAAAATTGACAACGCCAAATGGCTACATGGCTAATTGATGAGCTTTGTTTCCAATCCATCTATCCAGAGGGAAGGAAAACAATGCCTATTGAAAGCAACAAAATAGACTACACCCATGTAAGGCACTAAGAAGTGCAATCCTGAAGAGTTAACTCATTACACTTGAAAAGAAGCTAACTAATTACACTGATATGGCTGGACATGGCAGCAAAACACAAAACAGCAGCAGCTAAACAGCTATTAGCATGCAACCGTAGCAGATCAGACAGCATTCCAAACTGAACAACAGTTACAGCAGATCAGACAGCAGTCTACAGCAGAGCAGAGGATGCCCCTAGGCCTTCAGTAGCTGGACTACAGAGCTCGAAAGCAACCATGGGAGCAGTAGCAGTAACAGTAACACTCAGGTGTAGCAGAGATCAGAATGCAGCCATCACACAATCCAGGATTCAACAGATAGTAAAATGCATAAGCTGGACTGAATCCAACTCAAAATTACAGCTCAACTAAAGGACTGCACAAATAAATGACAATGCAGATGAAATCCCCCTCCGCGAAGGGAGATCCCAACGACAGCCCCTATTGGTTAGGCAAACATCAAAAGAAAACAGCAGTAATAGAAACAAATGGAGAACATGAGATGCTAGCTGCCAACTGAGGAGTGCAGCCAATGAGGAATGCAGAACATTAGATGTCAACTGCCACCATAACAGCAACTACACAAATAGCAGCAGAACAACAGCAGCAGCTGGAAACTGAAAACAGCAGCAGCAGTATTAGCTGGCTGCAGAACACATAGGGTAGGCACAACATGATACTCATGAGATGAGAGCATCAACAGCCAACAGTCAGCAACAGCAGCAGACTACTCTAGAAAATAGCTGCTAAAACTGTTAGATGCTCAAATCAGAATTAGCAAAGCATTCCAACTGAAGCAAAACCAAAAGAGCAGTAGTAGAAAGACCACAAAGCAGTTTGCAGCCGAGGGATGACACAGCTGAAACAGCAACAGCTTAGCAGTAACTACAGCGAACAGCAGCAAACAACAGCAGGTATAACAGTTCCAATATAATACTAGATATGGTTGTCCTAGGTTTACAAGTGCAAGAAAAACCCTAGATTTTGGTGGTACAAGATGATGTAGGAAGATTGGCCAAGATTGGGCTAGATTTGGAAGGTACACTAGCACACACATCACTCTCCCTCTCTCCGGCCATCTCTCTCTCTCCCTTCATCTCTCTCTCGGCCTCTCTCTCTCTCTCTCTCTCTCTTTCTTCTTCTCTTGTACTTATATATACATATATAGGTGAAAGAATACAAGTACTCTAGTACCTTAATGATCTTCCTAGATTTCTAGGTTAAGATATCCTAATAAACTATGTCAATTGGCACATGTTGTTTATAAAATACAACCTAGAATTCTAGGGTGACATATACCTATCTTAATACTTTAATAGATTAGGCACATGTTGGTAAATAAACTAGTAAGACTTAGGTACTTGGCTAGGCTTGGAAGATTGATCAAGAGTACACCAAATCCTAGCTCTTCTCTCTCCTATCTCTCCCTCTCTCTTGGTTATCTCTCTCTCTCTCACTCTCGGCTTCTCTCTCTCTCCCTCTCCCGAATTCTCTCTCTCTCTCTCTCTCTCCCTTGTACTACATAATTATATTAATATAGATACATATCATCAATTAGATTTTCGAAGTACAAGGTTATTAATAAACTAAAGGGTTTTGCAAGGTTATTAATAAACTAAAGGTTATTACTCTCCATGCGGGTTGTGCATGGGATATCGCACTTTTTTCAATCTTGTTTTTTTTTCTTTTATTTTCCTCCTGGGGTATGCCCCTTGTAGGCTGTACATTCGATTAACCTTTTTTAATTTCAAGCTAAGTTACCCAAAAAAAAAAAAAACTAAAGGGTTTTTGAAAGAATAAGATTTTCCTAATTAAATAATGAATTGGACACATGTTTTCTACCTTTATATAATATTGGGGTGGTTGTACTGGTACCCTATTATAATATTCATATAAGTACTAGAGAATCTAGGTGGATATCTAGTCAAAATTTTATAATATAAAGCTCCGATTTGACACATGTCTCCTTATAATACAATATTTGTACTCAGAGAATCCTAGAACCCAATATTATATTAGATACTCTTCCAATTCTTTAATGGGAGAATCCCATGGGATTCTAGACAATGAATTAACTATAATATAATAGTACTAGTCCTATTATCCAATGGATAATAATTCTACTAACAACTATGGACCAATGGACAAAGGTCAACGGTTGACTTTTTGGTCAAAGGGTTCTACTTAGGGTTCAAGAGATCCAAAAGGTTCAAATGGTTCGAAGAAGGTCAACGATTAAATTAGATTATCTCCAAGGATTAGGTTAGAAGCTAACTAGGCTTGCTAAGTAGGATTTCTAGTCAAGAATATAATCTAGATTTAAACTTGATGGTTTAGGAAGGTAGTCCAACCTACTTGTCTTTAGAAAATGATCTTATTGCTCGGAGTGAAGAAATCTAATTTTATAAGTCTAGAATTTAGTAACGACGGATTTTTGGGTATTAAAAAGGAATTTTAAAAGAAGTCCAAGTAATTAAAATAAAATTCAAATTTTTAACGAAATTTTCACTGACCAAAAATCAGGGTCGTTACATTTCTAATCTTCAGTAATATGATATTGTCAAATAAATTTTTGGTAATCTAATACCGAAGTATATACTAGAATTTGGCAGTTAATTACCAAATTATATATTTTCAACAATTAGTTACCGAAATATATATATGTTTTCGATAGTTAGTTACCGAAATTGTTTTCAAAATGGTCACAGTGTGGTGATTCAATGGCGATTGTACTGAGAGAGAGAGAGAGAGAGAGAGAGAGAGAGAGAGAGGAGTGGCGGTGATGTGGCGGTATTCTTGATCAAGTGGTGGTGGCTATGGCGAGCTATGGAGATGGAGGAGGCGTGAACGAGGGAAGAGAGGAAGAAGACGATGATGGGTTGTGTCTAAAAAGTTAGAAGGGCAAGTAGGACATTTTGCATTGGGGGCTCATGTTGTAATTATTTGAAAAATTTTAATGGGCTTATGGAGAAAATAAAGAGTTGCGAATAGTCACCCCCTAAAAAAAACACCTGAACTGTAACTAATGACAAAAAGACACCTGAAATTAACATTCATTAACAAAAAAATCTCCGCCATCCAATTCCGTCAATTTGTAACGAATGGAGTTAACGGAAGGCGTAAACCTCCCTTTTTTTACTTTTTACTTTTAACTCTTTCTTTTTTTATAGTAAATAAATAGGCAATAAAGTTATTTTTTCATTCAGTTTCACCAGATCTAGTTCCAAGTGTGCTTTTTGCTCCCACAGCCCAACACGTTTGGGAGGATTTTCAAGCCCGCTTCACTCAAGATAATCTGCCCCGAATATTTCAAATCCAAAGTTCCATTGGTTCACATGTTCAGGGTGCTATGTCAATAGCAAACTATTATACGAAGCTGCGTGGATTTTGGGATGAGTTAGATTCTTATCGCCCTCTTTCCACGTGCAATTGTTGTCAATGCGGTGAAAGGAGTAAGCGGCATGCACATCATAATGAGGATCGTCTCATGCAATTTCTCATGGGGCTCAACGATACTTACAATCCCATTCGAGGCCAAATACTACTTCTAAAGTCAGTACTCGATATTCGCGAAGCTTATAAAATATGGTGACCCAAGACGAGAAACAGCGAGAAATTGGGGATAATTCGCTTGCAGACGATTTTTTTTTTTGGGTAAAACTTGCAGACGATTTCTCAGTTGCAGCGGCTGTTTATTTAATCAATCGATTGCCTACTCAACTCCTTTCTAACATTACACCTTTTGAGCGTTTGTATGGTCATCCACCCACTTATGACCACCTTCATGTTTTTGAAAGTTTATGTGTAACGCCCCGATTTTCCAAGGGAATTTCGGAAGCATTAATTTATATACTTAGCATAAATAATATCTTTTTATTACTGTCACGCCCTTGATTTTTAACTTAAAAATAAATACTTTTCATAATTAAGAATCCTCACATAATATTAACCGAATAACCCAAAAGAGATTTTTCATTTCACATGACCAAAATACATGTCCTGTTCCAAGTACTTCAGAAGTTTACAACCTTGGCACGCTGGCGCAAATATAACGTAATTACAATTAAAGTTGAAAGCTAAGAAGTTTACATAAATTTCATGTCAAAAGAGTGATTATGAAAGTGTGGGCTACCCGCCTGAAAAATAAAGTTTTTGATTTGAAAGATTGAAAACTTGAAGAGTCGAAAAATATGTTTTGATTTGAAAGAAATTGAAGAGTCGCCATCCAGATTTGAGGTTCGCCATCCGAGAAACCATTTTATTCGAAAATCGATAGATTGAAATTGAAAACCAGAGATTGTTTAGGGTTCGGAAGCCACGTTACGAGAGGGGAAGGGTTTTACGGCACCCCTCTCGCCCGACACAATGTCGGTCTCTACTCAATGTTTGTGGGATTTATATTAAACATATTTTGCTTCATTAAACAATTAGCACGCATTCATAAGTATAACAAGTAAAGAGGTGCATGCATGTGCTAGTGTACATAGTATAACAATAGGGTAATATGAGAAAAAAAATAACAAGAGAAATGAACACTGACCGGAATTACTCCCGAGCGCTCGGGAGTGGTCCTGAGCGCTCGAGAATGCTGCTGGGCAACCCTGCAAAGTTTTGGTTAGAGCAAACATATTCTGATACTTCAAACAGGAGTATAAGGCGATTAATATACACCAGAGCTCAGCAAAGGGTTTAAATAGTTAAGAACAAGTCCTAACCATCTAAACCTTGCTTCCTTTCAACTGAAAATAAAATTAATTGAGCTATGGAAGGGCTCATGCACATTCAGTATTTACTAAAACACAGGAGATGCCATGTTTGACGACAAAATAGGATTTTAGTGACAGCAGCACTCCCGAGCGCTTGGGAGTGGTCCCGAGCGCTCGGGACTGAATACAGTGCCCAGAAAATGGTTTTATTTCTTTGTATTGCTCTTGCTTTTATTCCTTAAACTAAAATCAAATAAGCTCATAACCAGTATGAGGAACTGGTATGGGCCCTTTGATTCCCCTCAGAAATAGAAAAACAGTAGATTTGAAGGTGTTTATACATTTGCTTGACTTGAACTTTGTTTCTCGGATTGAATTGAAGGCTTGAAAATAGATGGAAAACAGTAGAAAACAGAGCCTTAGATGTATCTGAGACTGAAAATGTGTTTGTGATTTTCTTGAATTTTTCTTAGAAAAATGCTTGAGAAAATGATGAACTTTTTAGAAAATGTTTGAGAGAGAGTTTGAGAGACGAATTTTTGGTAGCAAAAGGGGGAAGAAGAGGCTGTTTTTTCGTGGCCCTTTGAGAGGTAGAAAGATGAGGTATTTATAGGCAAGCCAAAAATTAGGATTTTAGTTTGAAAATCAAATCAAAAATAGAGAGAACATGGTTTTGGGAGGGAAACAAGGGCTAAACAGATTCCTGTTGGCTCAGGCAGGCCTTTGGCATGCTCAGGTTTGAACTGCAGGGCTGAAAAGTCTGAAAAAACGTGGTCAAAGATCAAGCTCAACATGCATTGGCCTGTCAGCACTTCCAAGCGCTTGGGAGTGGCACTCCCGAGCGCTTGGGAGTGGCTGCCCAACTTCAGAAGGGCGCCACGAACACTCCTGAACTTAGTTTTGGGTGTTTTTTGAAGCGTTGGAAAGCTCGTTAAACCCTCTTTCTAACCTAATTGGTTTCATTCAAATGTATTTTATATGCTGAAATGTGTGCCCATTTTACCCTCAGGGTGTCGGGAAAAACGACGGTTTTGGTTTGTAAAAGTCCAAGAGGCATCGTTCAAGCTTTAGCCGAGTCTTATTTTGATTCATTTCATCATCGGGGAGCCTCGAGGGCACGAATTAAGGATAGCTAATAGGTCCAAATTGGGGTGTCTACAGAAAGTTACATCATAGCTTCCCAAAAAAAAAAAAAAAGATGCTAGGTAACTTCTCGATGTCAGCTTTCAAAGTGATGAAGTCAAATGCACGGCAAGCACTCCATGTCAATGCCCTTGTGATGTACCTGAAAAAAAAGATAGGTTGAGCTACACTAGCCCAGTAAGAAAGTCTCTACAAACCTTGTATGCAAATGAGAAGATTTTGAACATAAAAGAATAAGATCTGAGACAACGAAGAGAATGCAAAGAACGCTAACTTCATGCCGGAAACTCAAGACTCAAGGAATATTTCACTCATTATTAATCAAATCAAGTCATTGTATAACCATCCTTTACAGTTTCCCCTTTTACCCAAAGTTTCATTCGCACACCTCCACGTTATGCGTTTTACATTCCAGATCTCGTGGACCCCGTATGTCTCCCGTTGATCTCCAATGTGAGATCAAGTAGCTCTTTCTCCAATAATATGCCGAATAGTGGGCTTAAAGAACTTTCCGGGTTTTAGGGCCCCATTTACCCACAACACATTTCCGGGTGCTTGTGACCCCGTACATCCCTTTTACATTCCGGGGGTGCTCATGACCCCATACATCCGATTCAAGTTTCGGGTACTCGTGACCCCGTACATCAGTTTTAAGTTCCGAGTATAAGACCCCGGCCATATGCCGATTACAACTCATTTGTATTGCATTTCGTCATATGTGTTGCTAAAGTTCTGGTTTCACGATAGAAGATAAAGAGAGATATTGTCGTTAAGTAAATGATCCGCACACCAATCCATATTTCTATTTTGTTTCCAAACTCGTTATCTCCACTCACTCCTTGTATTACATAGCATCAAGTGTCAAGTTTTCGCATGCGTCTATGATTTATCCATCCTCCTATCTAACAATCCACCTTATCAACACACACATTTAGTTTTAACGAATTCACCCCATCTATCTTAGCATCTCACATTATCACTAACAGTTAAACGAACGCACCAATAAAGCATTAGGACGACAATTCATTCCATATGATATTGTATTCAACGCAACGAGAGCCAACGAATGAGGATGACCAAGGAATCATTGGAGTGCGAATAACTATGTTTGGAAGTGGTTTAGAGCAGCTATAAGCGTGTTACAAATGAGTGGATGTCACCGCAATCGAATGAGGAAAAGAAACAAGCAAAACTGTCCAAAACAAGGGAGGTATCAATACCTCCCAATGATGGTATCAATACCAAAGGGTCCAAAATGATTCCAGCTTCAAAGGCGTGTTTGATAGCCGGATTGGGGCTTGGGATAGGACTCCAAAAATGAAGTGCAGTTCAAAAAGTGTGTTTGGTTGGATTTTTATCCCATGGATTACAAATCCCTTAGGAATACCAATCCCCCCATCTGATGGGATTAGTCAACCCATGGGGGGGGGGGGGGGGGTGTTATTACGAATCCCATCCCCATGGGATTGAGCAAAATCAGTTTAAAAACTCACCTCAATCTCAATCCCAATCCTAATCCTAGCCAAAACAAACATGTTATTTACAATCCCACCTCATTCTCAATCCCAATCCCAATCCTAATCCTATGCAAAACAAACATGAATAAATAATTCATCCCCTCATTAATAATCCCACCTCATTCTCAATCCCAATCCTAATCCCACCTCATTACGAATCCCCCCAAAACGAAATCTGCAATCAAACACGCCCCAAGGGTATCGATACCTTGAAGAATGGTATCGATACCAGAGTGCTATCTGGGTTTTTCAACACAATGGTATCGGTATCGTAATGAGGTGGGTATCGATACCAGCTCGTTTAGAGCAGATTTTCTATAGATTTTTCTCTCGAATCAAACACAACTCAAACAACAATCCAAAGTAGGAATCATGTGCAAAACCAATTCAAGAACATACAGAGAGTGAGAGAAATCCCTACCTCAAACTTGGTGAACGAGCTCCAAATGAGAGATTGGGCCTCGGCCTCCAAAATCAACCCCGAGCAAAATACGTCACATCGAGCTTCTATCGACGCGATACGAGCTCCAATACACAAAGAGGTGAAGGATTTGAGGTTGATTGATGAATGGTTGAAGTTGATTTGTAGGGTTTTTTAGTGAGAATATGAGAGAGACAGAGAGAGGGGGTGCCGAGAGAGAGAGAGAGAGAGAGGAACGGTAGAGAGAGGGAGAGATGGGAGAAAATATCTCTCTCCTGACCACACACACATATATACTACACATCACACACGCACCCTCAAGTTTCCAATTCTAACACATTAGACCCAAAATCAATATTCTCCACCAATTTCCCCATTTTATTCCACATAATACATTTAAATCTATTAAATGAAATTGTGGGTCTCTACAATTACAAACCACGGAACAGTGTCTCCTTATTACAACCTGGAATGACGCTGATATGCTCTACCCCACATGTACGGAGGCCCTTGGGTGACATGACGTCACAGAGCAATGACTCAGAGCGACTCTAGTTCTGATACGGATCCCAAGCGAACTCATGCTCAGTCTCCGTCCCTGGAATCTCTCCTGTGATATACTACTCCAAACTGGGGTCCTGTTCATCTGCTGGTGTGGGCTACCACAGCCCCGGGTGGATCGGGGCGGCCCGAAAAACACCGTTTTTTGAATCGAATAGAAAATTTTGAAGAGTCGCCACTCGGATTTGAGGTTTGCCATCCGAGAAACCGTTTTAATTGAAATCGATTGTTTGAATTGAAAACCAGAGATTCGTTTGGGGGTTCGAAAGCCATGTTACGAGGGGGGAAGGGTTTTACGGCACGGCACCCCCCTCGCCCGATACAAAATCGGTCTATACTAAACGTTTGCGGGATTTTTAACAAAAATATTTTGTTTCATTAAAGCAGCTAGCAAGCATGCATAGATATATCATGCCAAGAGTGTATGCTAGTGCATGTGTATGAGGATATAATGAAATGATAATGAAAAATGAACAATGACAGAAGAAATGGAAAACTGCTACTGGAATCATTCCCAAGCGCTCGGGAGTGTCGTCAGCACCTCCTGCAAATTTTGTTAGTACCAAATAAAACAAACTCATCCATGACTGATTACTGTCAAACCAGGAGGAATGAGTGGGAAATCACTCCTGAGCGCTCAAGAGCAGTCCCGAGCGCTTGGGAGTGAAACCAGCAGACTGAAACACTTCTGTAGCCTGTTTTGCTCTTGTTGTTAAACTAAGATCAGGTGGCTCACCACCAGTATGAGGGACTGGTATGAGCCACTGATCTCCCTCGGACAGGGAAAAACAGACAATAACTTGGAAAAAACCAAGTTTTATACCTTTTCTTGGCTTGAGCTTGACTTCTTGGATTGAATTGTTTGCTTGAAAAATGGATTGAAAACTGTAAGAGGAGATGAAATCTAGGATTCCATTCCTCTTTAGGATGTTTGCTTGATTTCCCTTGAGAACTAGTAATTTTCCTTAAGAAATGAGAATTGTTTTGAAGAGAGTTTGAGAGGGTTTGGAGATTGATTTTTGGCAGCAAAAGGGGGAGGGATATTTTCGTGGCCCCTTGGAGGGTGGAACATTGGGGTATTTATAGGCAAACATAACCTATGGTATGGAAATAAAATGAAAGATTAAAAAGTTTGGGAGGGAAAATTCTCATGATGAGATGCCCTGGCTGGCCTGAGATGCTCAGGTTTGAACCTGCAGGTTTGAATGGACTGAAAAGCCGGAAAAGCCATGGTCAAGGGTCAAGCTCAACATGCATTGGCCTATCAGCACTCCCAAGCGCTTGGGAGTGGCTGCCCAACTTCAGAAGGGCGCCACGGACACTCCCGAACTCGGTTTTGGGTGTTTTTTGAAGCGTTGGAAAGCTCGTTAAGTCCTCTTTCTAACCCAATTGGTTTCATTCAAATGTATTTTGTACACTAAAATGTGTACCAAATTTACCCTCAGGGTGTTGGAAAAAAGAGGATTTTGGTTTTGAAAAAGTCCAAGAAGCATCGTCCAAGTTTGTCCAAGGCCTGTTTTGATTTAATTTCATCATCGGGGAGCCCTGAGGGCACAAATTAAGGATGATTAATAGTCCAAATTGGGGTGTCTATAGCTGGTTTCTCTGCAAAATCTGGCGTGGAGCCAGGGTACTCTATACCGTGAGTGATGAGATTCACCCAATAGATATTCCTAACCCATTAATTCATAAAATACAAGCAATAATATAAAATGAACAGAAAGAATAAAGTTACAGCAACAGGGAGCATATTATGAAATTATCTTGTCTTTAGGTGATTTCTAGATTTCTCTACCATGAAAAATAATCCTCCCGAACAACCTCTGAACTATGGCGACTCTGTCGATGTGGGCTACCACAGCCCCGGGTGGATCGGGGCGGCCCGATAAACACACCGTTTTTGAATCGAGTCGAAAAATTTGAAGAGTCGCCACCCGGATTTGTGGTTCGCCACCCGAGAAACCATCTTGATTTGAAAATTATTGATTTAAATCGAAAACCAGAGATTGCTTTGAGGTTCGGAAGCCATGTTACGAGGGGGGAAGGGTTTTACGGCACCCCCCTCGCCCGATATAGAATCGATCTCTACTAAATGTTTGTGGGATTTTTCAAAGGGATTTTATTTCACTAGACAAGTAGCATTTATCCACAGGTATATCATATAAGAGGTGTATGCCGGTGCATGTGTACAAAGGGATGACAAAAATGATAATGGAAGAAATGCAAATAACAGGAACTGAGATCCTGTCACAGAGTTCACTCCCGAGCGCTCGGGAGTACTCCCGAGCGCTTGGGAGTGCTGATGCCCAACCTGCAAGTTTCGTTAGCACAAACAGGGTACAATACTAAGACTGTAAATTGAAGTGATTTTAAACATTTAACATGCTCAACAGGGGACTTGGCAGGCTAGAGCTGAATCGTAGCCTTCCAAGTCCCATCTCCTTGCCTTTACAAGAGTAGATCCACAGTCTAGAAGAGTAAACAGGCACATGCATGGACATGCAAAGACAGGAAAGTGGCAAGACTGGAAAGGAAGTGAAGGTGATTGCATGCAAACACTCCCGAGCGCTCGGAAGTGAGTCAGGCCCTGAAATGACTTTGAACAAATGGCAAGCCCATTTTTACACATTGATGCTTCAGATTTATGCCTTTGAAGATAAAAATTTCCCTTTTTAACATTTGGACAAGCCGTTTTTGCATGAGCTTTTGAACAAAAAGGTTTCTGCTTTGAAGCGACAAATCACAAACATCAATATGCTTCAAAAGGACTATTTTGTTTAAAATCATACTTCACTCCTCCTGCATGTCTACCTAAGTGCCCAAAAAAAAGGAAAATGGGACTGGAGGCACTCTCGAGCGCTCGGGAGTGCTTCCAGTAAGTTAGCACAGAAAACGTTTTCATGCCCCTTTGCTCTTGTTTTTCACTAAGGTCTTCCAACCACACACCCAGTATTAAAAA
This sequence comes from Rhododendron griersonianum, assembly GCA_018127125.1. NCBI lineage: Eukaryota > Viridiplantae > Streptophyta > Magnoliopsida > Ericales > Ericaceae > Rhododendron > Rhododendron griersonianum. The sequence continues at coordinate 35,265,722 of CM030788.1, read as the reverse complement.
GACTGAGGTGGGCTGGGAGACCTCCCTCAGAGAGGAAGTACAGCCCTTTGATTTGAACCAAGAATAGAAATGTTTCTACCTTTTGTGAGACTTTGCTTCTTGAAATTACTTTGAGAGGTGGGGAATGATGGGAAGTATCAGAGATTAGAGCTTGAAACTACCCTGAAATCCTTGCATTTTTTTGATGCTTGGATCCTTTGAAAATCTTTTTTTTGAGCTTCAAGAGCAAAACTTTGCCTAGAGGTTTGAAGATTTTGAGACTTGTTTGACCAGAGAGGGAGAAGGTTAGAGAGAGAGATTTTTCATCCTCCTCTCCACTGACCAAAAGGGTATATATATAGCAAATATAACCCAAGGTTTTCATTTGAAAATGAAATGAAATAAAATCTTTTGTTTGGGGGGGAAATCTCCAGGCCTGACTCCCTCTGACTGAGGTGGAGTGTTGCTCGGAGAAAATCCTGGACCAGCCGGCTGCAATGATGGATTGCATGGATAGTGGGGAACCTTTTTCACCCATTGGGCAGCAACAAATGTCTCGAGCGCTCGGGAGTAGTCTCGAGCGCTCAAGAGTGAGCCTGGTCCAAGGTTTTGGAAAATGTTTTTGAGCACTTGGAAATGTTCCTGAGCGCTTGAAACTGATTTTGCACCTTTTATTTTACTATTTAAAGTTTTCCAAGAAGCATGGTCTCGATTGGTCCAAGGCTTGTTTTAATCCGAGCTCATCATCGGGGAGCCTCCGGGCCACAAATCAAGGAAATTTGAGAAGTCCAAATTGGGGTGTTTACAGTCGATTTACCCTCTCCTTGCTTGCCCAGCCTGTGGTCCCAGACGAATAAGACCAAACTATATGTCGGGTCAAACTCGGCTGTACCATCACAAGGAGCGAATGATAACCAACCAACCGCGAGAAATGATATCCATACTCCGGTTTCATCCCATAAATCCACCCCCGGAATATTCGGAAGATAAATCCAACAGTGCCATGTTCAGGGTTCGCAAGATGATGATCCACCGGTTTTTAACCACAAGTGCCGATACCGACGACCATTCTTTCAGGAAACCCACGGTCCTCGACTACTTTGGTTATCTCCTGACCGTAACAAAATTTCACTTTCCTTAGGATTTAATGCCTAATCAATTTATTCCACGTACGAGTACCACCCGGGGCACCTATTGTCCAATTTCTATGTCATGAAGCTAACAACAAGGAAATCATCAATTTAACAAAATATGTTTCCACAATTTTTGTCATTTTTAATTTATTGAGTTGTCTTTTGTTAGGGTCCTTTAATACTTTATATTATTGGTGATATAATTAGTTTATTACTATGATGACAAATTAATAACTATTAGGATAAATTAGTCCCCCTCAATACTAAGTAGTGTAAAATAAATTTCTTTTTGAGATTTATTATAAGGATAATTATTTCTCCCTTTTTTTTTTACACATATATACTTTAAATATTAGTCTTTCCTTAATGATATTTACCTAGTATCAATAGAAAAAAATTTCATAGTATCAATAGAAAAATTTTCCATAGTATCAATAGAAAAATTTTCTTCTTTTGCTTTTTGTACAAAATACTTAAGTTTAGTAGATTTTGAATCCCTTTTTTTAAAAAAAGTTCTATTATTAGCTAATAAGGGTTATTAATCTGATATTTACCCATAACAAATTTTAAAGAAATATTTTATTACTACTAGTAATATAAAAGTAATACTATCAATTCCTTTAGTCCCCTAAATTTTTTTCTTAAAATTTCCAAATGAAAGCTATTATAATAATAATAACATTATTATTTTTTGATATCTTTAAGGACCAAATTCGTAGTCTTAATTGTATTGGCAATTCCGTACGATAAAACACATATTTTATATTGAGTTGTAATTTTATTATTTTTATAGGCTAGTGAGTTTGTATAGGATTAGAGTGGAAGGAATCTATTTATTTGTAATTGAGTGAGAGTGAATCGAACGTCTAAAGGCAGAATGTCTTCACGAATGGAAACGGGCTAAATCGGAACGGATTGATCGGGATATCAATCAGATATCCATTGAATACTACTGATTACTAAGGCGTATTGGTGGGCTGGTGCACACATTACAACTAATACAATTAGTTGCCTTATTTGACCTCCTAGGTTTTGGACTACAGCTACAGCCTTATAAATGGAAAAGGAACGGCAAAAGAAAAAGGCGGGAAGCCACATAATATAGTGCACGGTTATAAGAAAAAGCCAGTGGACGGCGGCAACAAAAAATAAGAGATGCACCTGTTTTTTTAGAGCTATTTCTAAAGGGAGATTTTGATTAGTTTTGGAGGGCTTGTGGACTCAAGGTCGTTGGCGATCAAGATCACTGGGTGCGGTGTACGTGTGACTCAGTAGGTAGTACTTAGAACGTTGTGAGGATTTACTTCGTTTGGATAATGTGGGCTACCCGGCCGGATTTGAAAAATCGAAAGAGTCGCCACCCGGATTTATGGTTTGCCACCCGAGAAACCGTTTTGATTTGAAATGATTGATTCAAATTGAAAACCAGAGATTGCTTTGAGTTCGGAAGCCATGTTACGAGGGGGGAAGGGTTTTACGGCACCCCCCTCGCCCGACGCGATGTCGGTCTCTACTTAATGTTTATGGGATTTATCAAAAATATTTTGTTTCATTAAGCAACTAGCACGTATGTACAAATATCAAAAGATAGCAGTGCATGCATTTGCAAAGTGTACAAGATATAATGAATGATGATGATATAGATGTTCGAGAGGAAGCTCCCTCCGACCTAACTACGGCTGGCCAAACCCATTCCGGCGGCAGCGGCAGCCGGCCACCTCTGGTCCGGCCATCACAGGCGGACGGCAACCGGGCAAGGGAGCCTCTCTCTCTAGAGAGGCTCTCCTCCACCGCCCACCACTAAAGCAGGCTTCCATCAATCAACCCACCGGCGTTCGAATCTGGGTTCCCTTCACCGACGTTCAAAGCTCACGGCTGCCGTTAATGGACGATTCAGATCCCATCGGGCCGGTTGAAACCAAGGTGACCCGTGGTCCTATTCACGGTAACAGTGGGTGAGTCTCAAAGCCAGATCTCTCACTGAAATCAAAATCAAATCCCAAATCGTGGGTGAGTCTCAAAGCCAGATCTCTCACCGACCGGCCAAAGGGTTTACCGGCGTCAGAGCTCCATCACCGCCGTTCTGCTTTAACCACAGTCCGGTGGTCTCAGTCCACGCGGTGGACTGGTTCAACAACAGGGGTACGCGGTGGAGGTTTTGGCCCGTCCAAACCCATTCCGGTGGCCACCCCCTTTCCGGTGGCTGTCGCCGTTAACAGCAGCAGCAGCAACAGCTCGGGTAAGGGAGCCTCTCTCTCTCTAGAGAGGCTCTCCTCCACCGCCCATTCCACATGCGGCTACCCCTTGGGTCCAACCATCTACCACCTTCAGGCGGTCTCTGGTCTAGCCAGATCTGGCCCGCTCAAAGGCCGTCGGCCATCATCAAACTTCAAGCCCGGCCGAGATCCGGTTGGAGCCAGGCCAGCCACGCTGCCTGGCATCCTTGCAACCAGCCCGGGCAGGGAGCTAGCCAGCCAAGCAGCCAGCTCGGACAGCCCAGCCCGGGCAGGCAGCCCAGGCCGGTATACCTGGGTCAAATCATTATCAATATTTGCTCAATATGAGCTTTGAATATGGTTATCTACAATTAAATTGTTGCTGGACTTGTGGGCCAGTTTACTGTTAGTATCTGCGATCCCCGATAGGCGGTCACCTGTTGGACTGAAATCGGGGGTTCGGGCTCTTTGTTGAGCCTTTTGATATCCCTAGATCCTATACTTTTTTAGCCCGGAGGTTGTGCATTGTAGTTGTGGTCGTGGCTATCGTTGATTAGGTTAGAGTCTGTTCTGATTGAAAGGGGTAGCTTTGCAGTAGCAGCAGCTGCAGCTGCCACTGATTAGATTGGTGGATGGATTCTGATTGAGCGAGGTAGCTACCGGGGCTATCATTGATTAGATTGGTGGTCGTTCACTGATCGAAAGGGGTAGCTTCACAGGCTGTTATTGATTAGATTAGTGGCTTGCACTGATCGTAAGAAGCAGCCTGGTTCACCGGCGGTTAGGGTGGCCATTTGTTGTGGATACTCTTTCTGTTCCTCTTTTAGTTGTTAGCGAGCCTAGGGGATTGGGTAGAGGGAGTAGTAATCTGGATGGAATGGGCGTGGTGTGCAGGGTAGCCTTGTCGGATGCCGTCATCTCCAGTTCGAGCCTCTTCTCGGGTACTGTCCCCCTGTAGTAGTTGACCTCTAATGAGTGGGTATTATGCATGCTTTGGGATTGTTAGAGGTATTAGGTTCTCGGTTCTCTTAGCCCAGCTATGGATGAGGAGGTTATTGGGTAGTGGGTTTCAGCAGGTGGTTTTGACGAGCCTTAGGCCTGGATGAGGGAGTAGTAGGCCGGAAGGATTGGGCGTGGTGAGCAGGGTACTTGGCAGGGTAGCCTTGTCGGATGCCGTCATCTCTGGTTCGAGCCTCTTGATGCCTTGTTCCTCTGTAGTAGCCGATCAGCTTGCTTTCAAGCCGTATTACTATGTAGCTGTTCTCCTCAGTGTTGGTTATCATGTGGTCATCTATGGCCGTGACTATTTCCTAGACTGGCGGGTTGTGCTAGGTAGTAGTTCAATTTCATATTTCATATTTCATATCTCAGTACACATGGCATTTTGTTATGTATTTACTTTATCTTACTCTCCATGCGGGTTGTGCATGGTTTACCGCACTTTTGTCATTCTTGTTCTTTTTCCTTTTTTTTCCCTCCTGGGGTATGCCCCTTGTAGGCTGTACATTCGATTAACTTTTTTTAATTTCAAGCTAAGTTACACCAAAAAAATAAATAAAATAAAATAAAAAAATAAAAAAATGATGATGATAAATGAACAATGACAGAAGAAATGGAAAACTGCTACTGACTTCACTCCCGAGCGCTTGAGAATACTCCCAAGCACTCGAGAGTGCCACTGTCCAACCCTGCAAATTTTGTTAGCCTTAAAGACCTCTAGAAGCTGAAAAATAGAAAAACTAAGCTTGTAACATACAATGTTGCTCAGCAGAAGGGTTAAACAGCTAAGAACTGGTCCTAACCATCCAAACCTTGCTTCCTTGCAACTGAAAACAAACCTAACTGGGCGCTGGAAGGACTAGTGCACACCCAGTATCTACTAAAAACAGAAGATGAAATACATAATGAACAAAACAAAGTTTTAGTGGCAGCAGCACTCCTGAGCGCTCAGGAATGGTCCCGAGCGCTCGAGAGTGCACACAGTACCCAAAAAAAAGTTTTGTTTCTTTGTGCTCCTCTTGCTCTTGGTGCTAAACTAAGATCAAATAGGCTCACAACCAGTATGAGGAACTGGTATGGGCCCTTGATCCCCCTCAGAAGTAGAAAAACGGTAGATTTTAGGTATAAAATGAGATTTTATACCTTTGCTTGACTTGAATCTAGCTTCTTGGACTGACTTATTTGCTTGAAAATGGATTGAAAACAGTAAGAGGAGATGAAATCTAGTATTCCATTCTTCTTAGAAATTTTCCTTGAAAATTGGTGATTTTTCTTAGAAAATGTAGGTTGTTTTGAAAGAGTTTGAGAGAGAGTTTAAGAGGCTGGTTTTTGGCAGCAAAAGGGGGAGAGAGGGACTGATTTTTTCGTCCCCCATGCAAGGTAGAACATGGGGGTATATATAGGGAAAGATAACCTATGGTTTTGGCTTGAAAATGAGATCAAAACTTTGATAAAATCATTTTGGGAGGGAAAATCTTCATGATGAGATGCCCTGCCAGGCCTGGAACATGCAGTTTGAATTGCAGGTTTGAATGATTTGAAAAATCTGAAAAAGCCATGGTCAAAGGTCATGCTAAACATGCATTGGCCCTGACAGAACTCCCGAGCGCTCTAGAGTGGTCCCAAGCGCTTGGGAGTGATGACCAATTTCAAAAGGGCGCCACGGACACTCCCGAACTCGGTTTTGGGTATTTTTCGAAGCGTTGGAAAGCTCGTTGAGTCCTCTTTCTAACCCAATTTGTTTCATTCAAAGGCATTTTATATGCTAAAATGTGTGCCAATTTTACGCTCAGGGTGTCGGGAAAAAGAAATGTTTTGATTTTGAAAAAGTCCAAGAAGCATCGTCCAAGTTTTCCAAGGCCTATTTTGACCTTATTTCATCATCGGGGAGCCTCGATGGCACAAATTAAGGATAATTAGTAAGTCCAAATTGGGGTGTCTACAGTTGCCCCTTTTGGATGGCGCTCAGCATCATGTCTGGATACGAGTGACGTCCAAAGATTGAGACAGCCCAATTCGAGCCCTACTAAATCCTTAATTCAAAATCAAATGCAAGTAAAGATGTACAAGCATTCAAAACATGAGGTCGTGCTCTTCCGAGCTGCCTACGTACCCTTTTCTGCAGGGATCAGACCAGCGTAGTTCTTTGGGGCAAATGCAAACATGCAAACATGCAAGCAAATGATTGACAAGATAGATTGATTGATGAGCGCCCACCGATTGCTCTGTCTCAGTGCGTGGAAAGTAACATAAGATACACCCTGAGGGGTGTCATCCAACGAGACAAGTTAGTTTGTCTCGAAAGGATAAACATTGAATGCACCGCGAGGGGTGCCATCCAACGGGACAAGTTAGTTTGTCTCGAAGGGATGATAGCCAAATCTATGGCGAAAGGTGATTGAAAGATGTCACTCAGAACAGCACCAAATCTATGGCGAAAGATGATTGAACGACGTCACTCAGGACAGCACCAAATCTATGGCGGAAGATGATTGAAAGATGTCCCGAAGGACAATGCCAAATCTATGGCGGAAGATGATTGAAAGATGTCCCGAAGGATAATGCCAAATCTATGGCGGGATTTGATTGAAGGGTGTCCCGAAGGACAATGCCAAATCTATGGCGGGATTTGATTGAAAGGTGTCCCTCAGAACAATGCCAAATCTATGGCGGGATTTGATTGAAAGGTGTCCCTCAGGACAATGCCAAATCTATGGCGGGAGTTGATTGAAAGATGTCCAGGAGGACGATGCCAAATCTATGGCGGGAGTTGATTGAAAGATGTCCCACAGGACGGTGCCAAATCTATGGCGGGAGTTGATTGAAAGATGTCCCACAGGACGGTGCCAAATCTATGGCGGGATTTGATTGAAAGGTGTCCCTCAGGACAACGCCAAATCTATGGCGGGATTTGATTGAAAGGTGTCCCTCAGGACAATGCCAAATCTATGGCAGCATGTCAAACAGTCATGTTGATAAATATGATAGATGAAGGCGACCATAAGAGGTTGTGGCTAGAAAGTGAGACCCGCGTTTCGACATTTGATAACAACGATGATTTTTTTATTTTTGAAAAACAAAGGACATGTCCGAGTACCCTTTCTGCTTTACTATTTTTGGCCAGCGAGCTGGTATTTTCAGGACCTTGGGATTTGGGCTGTAGCTTGGGGTGTGGATTTGAGCATGAGCTTGACTTGGGCTGGAGTTTTTGACTTTGATTTTGATCAGGGCTTGAGTTTTGAGCATGCATGCCCCAGTCTTGAGGTCGGCTGTATGCTTGCTATGATTGATGACATTGGGCTGATGTGCCTCAGTTCTAATTCTTTTCGTTGATTCCACTGACAGTTTCGGCTACCAATTTTATCATGAGCACAAGCGTGGGTTCTTCCATATATTGGAGTTTCTCTCATGAGTTGGGGTCTCAAGATCAATATGACTTGACTAGACTGATGACCTTGTGTGAATTTGGACAAGGCCCAGATGACTCAAAAGACAAGAAAGACCCCTTATCAGAGGACTGACTCTCAATGATGACCTTGACTTGACGAGGGGTTTGATTTGATTGGACGAGGAGCTTGATTACTTGAGGATTTGATATTTGAAATTGTCATGATAAAATCAAGTTTCGATGATTTTCCCATTCGGGGCTTTGAAATTGTTTTAGCTCCATCAAGTGATGCTCATTCAGAATTTTCTTTGATCTTGTTTTGTCAAAACACTAGGGTTTTACCATGATCCATGCCCCAAATTGCTGATGACAACCCATGGATTTGGAAAATGCCCCAGCTCGGATTTTGCGGGATTCACAAAATGCCTTACCCCTCCTTCATGTTTTGTCCTATTGTCTAGGATTTTTGTTATCAAGTTGTGTTTTCCAATCTGAAAGGACTTTATTCGGGTTGTAACGTGGCCAAGGTTTGGCTTCATAAAGAAAGGATAATAGACTCAAAAATTTTCATTTTCTTTGGGTTTCGAGAGCTAGCAGCCATCTTGAATATTTTTGTGCCATTTTTGCTTTTGATGGGCGCCTTCTTTCATTTGATTTGCTTCGCACCTTGTGTCGATGTGTTCGGCACTTTCATTGATTTCAAGTTTTCTCTTATTTTTCTTCGATGTTTTGCATCTCACCGTGCCTATGTATTTGGCACTTTTGCACTTTGAATTCTGATGCGCCGATGATGGTCAGGTGTTTGGCACTTTTGTCTTCCTTATTTCACCCCAGTGTGGGGGATAGCTGCCTAGCTAGGTTCTTTCAAAGAAATTGATTTAGGCTCAAAGGGGGTTATCAATGCATATATATCTCCAAGTGTCTGATAAAAGAAAAGAATGCCTTTCTTCATTTTGAATTGCACAACTCGATAACTGGATCCTAGATGCAAGTTAAGAGATTTGTGTGCTCTAACTTTTGCCTAGATCACAATTTGAGGTTTTGATCTAGCGAGCTTTTTCTCGGGCCAAGGTGTTGCTTCTTGACGGCGTCAGGGAGTGGTCCCATGAAATTCTTCTTCTTGCAAGGGCAAAATATCTCGTGTTTTAATTCCTCAATTGATGGTGAAAAACAATTCCAAGTTAAGGTATTATCACAAAACGCGAGTTTATTATCACAATTTCGACACAAGCTTGAGATTGCTTTCGAAAGACGGGACGGACCGACGAAGGATTGACTCGAAAGATCGTGACCAAATTTTGGGATCGACTCGAATAAACATGACCGGGCCTTAGGATGAGGCTGCCTACGTATCCTTCTTGCAAAGGAATCAGGTCATAACGTAGTTCGGGCCTACGAAACTGACTCTCTTTTTTGTTTTTCTTCTTTGACTACAAACTTGAATTTGAAAACATACAGACACGCAAGCATGAAAGACTCGAAGTACAAACTGACTCGAAATCGAAACGAAAACTCGACTTGAAACTCATAAACTTCCCAGACTCGTGAGAAATTCCATTCATGGATTGACTTTACTGCACTCAAAATCCTCCTCCAGATCTGAGGTCTGGCACTGGGATGCTTCCGTCATCAATTAGGTCTTGGATCTTGTGACGGAGACGGTGACAGTCATTGGTAGCATGACCGGGCATTTGGTGGAAGGCGTAGAATGCATTTGGGTTGTGGTAGGCTGGGAGCTTTTGAGGTAGGGGAGTTGGAGGGAGTGGTTTGATGGTTCTGCTTTCAACCAGTCTTTCGAATACCATGGATAGTGGTACGAAAAACTCGGAAAAGACACGAGGTTGTTTAGGCTTGGTGGCTTGAGCAACGACCTGGCTAACGGGCTCGGTCCAGGCAGGGTCGGTATGTGTAGGGTTAGATGACAGGGTGGTGTAGCCATACAGCGTGCTGCTATTGTCGGGGTCCACATTTTCTGTCTCTGGGAAGGAATCAGCATTTTCAAGGATGCCCAACTGAACAGCTTCTTCGACGGCCAGACCTGTTTTGAAGAATGTCTTGAAGTCGGAAGAGGCTTGAGCTAGGATCATGTGCTTGGCAAGTGCGGGCTGGAGATTTCGGACAATCATCCGAATTTGATCTTTCTCAGACGGTTTGTCCTTCATCTGAACAGCCTTTGCTCTCCATCTTCGGACAAAATCCATAAAAGACTCCTTCGGTTCCATCTTTGTTGATTCCAACTCTCGGATGGTGACCTCAAGTTGGATGTTGTAGTTGAACTGGGCCACGAAAGCCTCACAGATGTCCTCCCAAGATTTCTTCTTCGTTGTTTCTAGGGTAGTGAACCAGTGCAAAGCATGTCCAACCAGTGTTTGAGAAAACATTTGGGCCATGGCGTCTTTCTCCACGCCCCATATGGAAAGTGCCCCAATGTAGTTGGTCAGGTGTGCTTTCGGGTCACCAGTTCCGTCGAACTTAGCAAAGTCGATTGGCTTGAATTTCTTGGGTAGTCTGGCATTTGGGAAGAGGCAGAGTTCGTCGATGTCGAAACCAATTGAGGTGATTCTTTCGCTTCTGGCTAAGGACTGCTCAAGTTGGGCTAATTTGGCTTTGATGGCAGCCATTTCTGGGCTTTGGGGGTTTGGTTTAGGGAGTGGTCCATGGTTATTTTCGAGGGGTGTTTCTGGGTTTTGTGGAGGTGGAAGTCGTCTGGCAACCCCGGTTATCATGAGCATCAACTGGGTAATCTAGTTGTCTGTTCGTTCACCCAACTGTCGGATAGAGGTTCGGATTTGATTCAACCCATTTGGATTCCCTGCTGGCTGTTCCCCGTTCGGATGCTCCCCATTCAAATTTTCCACCGGCTGTTCCATATCTTCCCACAAATTCTGAGTTTATGAGGGTATGGTTTTGTTGTAGGATGGATGACCCAGTACTGACAGTAGAGTAAAAAGCGAACTCAGAATGTGCCCCTGTTGTGATTTATTGAAAAAAACATGTATGAATAAAAGAATTGTAGGGAGCTTCTCTCTCTAGAGAAGCTCTCCTCCACCGCCCAAATCCATATCCGGCCATCTTTGGTCCGGACCAACTATCACAATCCCAAGCTGTTCATAGCTTCACCCCAAGCTGTTCATTACCGCCAAGTGGACTGATTTCTTCAAGATAGAAGTTCATAAGAGAAAGGGGTCTCAAACCCACTTTTCCTCTGCCGATCTTCATCTCTTCCAAGGAGAATCGGTCCAACACCATCTCTCCAACTTCTGATTTCCGAGCATCAACGCTGAGTCGGAGATGACCATCTTCCACAGTCGTGGTTCCACTTCAACTTCACAGTTATGCATCTTCTCAGAGATGACCCAGAGTGTTTGGCTCGTGGGTATTATTCACGGCAAAGGAATCACCGGCGTTCAAAGCTGGGTTCCCTTCCTCCGGTGTTCAGAATTGCTTGGTGTTGTACTGTAGACCTGGTGTATCTCCAGTCCACCCGTGGACCGAATTCCACACCAGGTGAGAGTCAATCTACGCTTTGGTTCATCTGGTGTTTGGAAAATCACCATTTGTTTGATTCATCACGTTTTGGGCGAGGATGTCCAATTCCATCTCATCATACAGCCCATGGATCTGGGGATGCGCGTTAGAGACAGGGTGCTGCCGTCAGGCTTGTTCTTGTTCATCTGCTACAACCTAGTTCCCTTTCGTTATGTGTCGCTGGTGTCACGGCGGGAGGGGTAATCCCGGTGTCGGTTCTAGCGTTGCGTATGGGTTCCTGTTTCAAGCTCGTAGCAGTGCTCTCAATCTGGGTTTGGGACCAGATCTCCGTCTATGGCTGTCATATAATTAGTTTTGTTCGCCGACCATGAACTCCGGCGCCGGGTCGTGGAACCGCTGACGGCAATGGATTCAGGCAACAAGGCTGCTATCAGGTTTTGGTCCACGGTTTAACGCGTGGTTTGTGTGGTTTTGCGTTGTGATTAAGGGCTTTCCACCCCATTATCAGTTCCTAGATTAACATGGATATTTTCAATGGCAACCATATGAGATCCTCCACTGGCTTGTTCAATAGCAGCCCTGCTTGCTAGCTTGCTCGGTTGTACTGCTCTTTGGTCATTACTGTGTTGTTATTTTCTAGTTTAATCAGTGTGGGTGTGCACTTGCCATTATCTTGTATGTTTTCTGTAGATGTATTGCGAGGACTTCGAGGGCCTCTAATTGTACCTTATACCGACGGTTGGTGTCGGGTATTTACTGCTATTGCCACGCCCGTGTCCAGGTTCCCCGTTGAACTTTCTATTCCTTGGGATAGTTTGTTCGGCGGGGGCAAGGACACGGGCAACCCATGTAGCCACTTGGCGCTCTTTATATTTTTGCTTTGTCTTACCTGGGGTATGCCCCTTGTAGGCTGTACATTCGGTTAACCTCTTTTATATTTCAAGCTAACCGCCCTAGGGCATTACCCAAAAAAGAATAAAAGAATTGTTATTCACGTGTTGTCATTGTTGACTCAAGGGATCAAACTTTATGGATAGTTCCAACAGCCACGGGTAGGTTGTTGTCAGGCAGGTTTAATTCCGCACGTTGGGAATCAGAGCCAATCTCCTTACCTAAGACCATCCGAGCAGAGCAATAAGACTGTTGGAAGATGCACTTAAGGCTAGACTGAACTAGAGGGAGCCGTTCGGGCACGGCGAACACCGGAGTTATCCCAAACTCCACGGATTTATGGTCTCCTAGACCTTGACTCGAGAAATGAAGGATTGCCTTAGTCCTTAGATATTGTTTTGCATGTGTATCCTTTGATTAGGAATGACAAGATTTGAGAGATATCAAGACAGATTAAGCCTTTAACATTTTTCACTCAAAATTTTTGTTTTTTTGTTTTGAAAACTGTTTGGCGTAAATGACATGATACCGTAACCGGAGCGGCGTCAGTGGCATGGGGCCATTAGCCTAAGTGGTGTAAGTGACTTCGCACTATAACCTGGGTGGTGTAGGTATCACGACATTGTAGCCTAATTGTTTTGTTAATTTTCATTGAATCCATGATTGAAAAATGTATTGTAGACTTAAAGAATTTCGATATCCCCAAAACCTCATCGTTCCAAGGACTAATTAATTTCGACAACGTGCCATTTAAAAGCACGACTCTTCATTGGTCCAGGCAATCCTAAACAAGCCGCGCGAGCGAGTCTAAGAGTTCTATACGGGACACGAAAGCAAGCATAAGATGCAAGGTGCGAGGTGCGATGAGCAAGTGGGATAAGATTACGGTCTCTCGAAGGTTGCCTCATTCCTCAGAATTTCTTTTAGGGTGTATCCTTTGTTTAGAACAACAAGTTCTAAGAGATGTCAAAATGAACTAAGTATTCAACTAGTCCTCACTCGAAGTTTCAATTTTGAACTTGGAATAGCTTAGTATAGACGGCGTGATACCAAAACCATAGTGGCGTCAGTGGCACGGTGCCATTAGCCGAAGTGGTGTAAGTGACGTGGCGTCACAGCGTCGTTTCCTTGCTGTTCGTTATTCTCTGTTGAATCTTCGATTAAGCATTAGTCAAGGACTTAGTATATTTTGATTTCCCAAAGTCTCATTGTTCTGAGGACTCATGTAGTTTAGACAATGTACACCAGAGTGCACGACTCATCATCGGGCATCGGCAACGTTCTCTAGACCGTGCGAGCGAGTTTAAGAGCACAGGACTTGAAATTGAACAGACAGCATGATGGCATGGCATGGATGAGATGCATGGTGAGATGCAGAAAGCAGTAACATGTAGGCAGGATATAGCACATAGTCCTACCTTGCGGGTCCCTGTCCTAGTTTGGAAGGTTCTATTGCTTTCTACACATGTACAAAGGCCGGTTTTGGCTTGAAGAGGGTTCCCCAGACTAGAGTCAAAGTATACCTCCCGCTATTGAGCGTACACTCAATAACAGTACAAACGGTAGGTATGACTCATCATGGTCGAGGGTTGCTGAGCATTCCGGGATTCCCCATCACCGGCAGGCCGGGTAGGATTGCCGAAACGCAACAGCGGGGCTGCACAAGATATGTATACAAGAGATAGACAATGAAACAAAATAAGTTTGAAAATCCCACAAACATTTTTCAAGCTTGGCTCACAAGTTTAATTGATGCTCAAGGAAAGCAGACCGTTTTGACAACATGCCAACTTTTTCTCAAGTATTAATTAAACCTTATCCCCAGCGGAGTCGCCACTGTGGGCTACCTGCCCGGATTTGAAAAATCGAAAGAGTCGCCACCCGGATTTATGGTTTGCCACCCGAGAAACCGTTTTGATTTGAAATGATTGATTCAAATTGAAAACCAGAGATTGCTTTGAGTTCGGAAGCCATGTTACGAGGGGGGAAGGGTTTTACGGCACCCCCCTCACCCGACGCGATGTCGGTTTCTACTTAATGTTTATGGGATTTATCAAAAATATTTTGTTTCATTAAGCAACTAGCACATATGTACAAATATCAAAAGATAGCAGTGCATGCATGTGCAAAGTGTACAAGATATAATGAAATGACGATGATAAATGAACAATGACAGAAGAAATGGAAAACTGCTACTGACTTCACTCCCGAGCGCTCGAGAGTGCCACTGTCCAACCCTGCAAATTTTGTTAGCCTTAAAGATCTCTAGAAGCTGAAAAATAGAAAAACTAAGCTTGTAACATACAATGTTGCTCAGCAGAAGGGTTAAACAGCTAAGAACTGGTCCTAACCATCCAAACCTTGCTTCCTTGCAACTAAAAACAAACCTAACTGGGCTTTGGAAGGACCAGTGCACACCCAGTATCTACTAAAAACAGAAGATGAAATACATAATGAACAAAACAAAGTTTTAGTGGCAGCAGCACTCCTGAGCGCTCAGGAATGGTCCCGAGTGCTCGAGAGTGCACACAGTACCCAAAAAAAAGTTTTGTTTCTTTGTGCTCCTCTTGCTCTTGGTGCTAAACTAAGATCAAATGGGCTCACAACCAGTATGAGGAACTGGTATGGGCCCTTGATCCCCCTCAGAAGTAGAAAAACGGTAGATTTTAGGTATAAAATGAGATTTTATACCTTTGCTTGACTTGAATCTAGCTTCTTGGACTGACTTGTTTGCTTGAAAATGGATTGAAAACAGTAAGAGGAGATGAAATCTAGTAGTCCATTCTTCTTAGAAATTTTCCTTGAAAATTGGTGATTTTTCTTAGAAAATGTAGGTTGTTTTGAAAGAGTTTGAGAGGCTGGTTTTTTGCAGCAAAAAGGGGAGAGAGGGACTGATTTTTTCGTCCCTCATGCAAGGTAGAACATGGGGGGTATATATAGGGAAAGATAACCTATGGTTTTGGCTTGAAAATGAAATCAAAACTTTGATAAAATCATTTTGGGAGGGAAAATCTTCATGATGAGATGCCCTGCCAGGCCTGGAACGTGCAGGTTGAATTTCAGGTTTGAATGACTTGAAAAATCTGAAAAAACCATGGTCAAAGGTCATGCTCAACATGCATTGGCCCTGACAGTACTCCCGAGCGCTCTAGAGTGTCACTCCAGAGCGCTCTAGAGTGGTCCCAAGCGCTTGGGAGTGACTGCCCAATTTCAAAAGGGCGCCACGGACACTCCCGAACTCGGTTTTGGGTGTTTTTTGAAGCGTTGGAAAGCTCATTGAGTCTTCTTTCTAACCCAATTGGTTTCATTCAAAGGCATTTTATATGGTAAAATGTGTGCCAATTTTACCCTCAGGGTGTCGGGAAAAAGAAATGTTTTGATTTTGAAAAAGTCCAAGAAGCATCGTCCAAGTTTTCCAAGGCCTGTTTTGACCTTATTTCATCATCGGGGAGCCTCGAGGGCACAAATTAAGGATAATTAATAAGTCCAAATTGGGGTGTCTACAGATAGGTATATCTGTAATTGCACAATGTTTTATAGTGATTTGATTCATTCCCGTGGTTTTTACCCATTCTGGGGTTTTCCACGTATATCTCTGTGTTGTGGGATTTAATTGTTTGTGTAGTTTTTGCTGGTAGTTTAACTTGGTGATTCGCATTCATATTGTTAAGGTTTTTTAAGGATTATTAGTGAACCCTGATTTTTCAATTGGTATCAGAGTGGGCTGCTCCTTCTGTTAGAATTTATTTTATTCTAGAGTAGATCCATCATGAATATGAACATGAATCACATGTCTAGAAATATGCCTATACTTGATACTGATAATTTTGATTACTGGAAATCTAGAATCATGGGTATAATGAGATTAGCCGGAGAAGAAATTTGGGACTCGTGTATTTTGGGGTACACTCGACCCATGAAAATTGTAGACAACAAGCCGGTTCAAAAAATTGCATCTGAGTTATCAGTCACAGAAAAAACCCTTACTTCAGGCTAATAACCGCTCACTTGATATTTTATTTTCTGTTGTTGATATTAATGAGCACAGGAAAATAGCCAACTGCAAAATTGCAAAAGAGGCATGGGACATTCTGGTCACTTGCCACGAGGGGACGGACGTGGTTAAGCAGTCTAAGCTGCAAAGGCTTACCACGGAGTTTGAGATCATCAAAATGCAGGAAGAAGAGACCTTCAATCAATTCTACTCCAAACTCATCGGCATCATCAATAGCTGCGAGAACTTGGGTGAGCCAATTCCTTCTTTTCGTATTATTAAAAAAAAAATACGCTCCTTACCACCTAGATTTAAATTCAAGTTACTATGCTAGAGGGTAAGAAAAAATTAAAAGAAAAATCTGTTCAAGAAATTGTTGGGATCCTCTAAACCTATGAGGCAAACCTATTACAATCTGAACTTGTTAAGCCCAAAGCAAAACCTTCGGAAACTCCGATTGCTTTTTAAAAGTACTCAAACTTATAAAAAAAGGTTCAGATAGTGATAGCGATGTCGATTTTGAGGAGATGAAAGCTTTTTTTAAACAATTTAAAAATAGTTTGAAAAATAAAAAAGATAAAGGAAAAGGAGAATTTTCTGGAAAAAATAAAGAGGGGAAAGGACCACCTGAGAAACCACAATGCTTCGAGTGTCATGGTTTTGGTCATTACGCCCAAGAATGTGCTAATAAAATGAAAAAGAAGGCTCTCGTCACTAAAACGTGGGATGAAAGTGATTCTGATGAATCGAATGAAGATTGGGGGGCCGACGAAAATGATAAAGAAAACTTTTTGGCTTTTGGAGTAACCTTAAATTCACATGGTCATTCCAAATCGAGTGGTTCTGAAACGGATCATAGCGAGGCGAATAGTTGTGATGACATAGATGAGGTCCGAGAGAAGTACAACAAACTTCATGTTTTTAGTAAAAAATTGATAGAGGCGAGTGGAAATATTTCTGATAAGGTTAAGAAGTTAGAGAATACTTTGAATGAATTCACTCAAGAGAGGGATGAGAGAAATAAAGAAATTGAGCTCCTTCTTGAGGAAAACAAAGCTTTGGCTAATAGCGCCAAATCTAAGGATAAATTAAAGGATGACACACAGATAGGGACCAAAGTGTTGGATCATATTATGTCCATCCAATGACGACCTAGCGATCGTTCAGGGCTTAGTTATCATGCAATGTCTTCAAATCCGCCAATAGGGAGAAATGGGACTAAAGATAAGAAGACTAATGCTAATGATATGCAGAACATGATTAGTTCTTCTACGACAAAGAAGCAAATGATGGCAGAGGTAAACGGACATTCCAAGCGCAAGGAGGTAAAATCTAAGGTTATTAATATTGATAAGTCTCACGTTTTTACTCCTGTTGTTAAATTTGTTCTTACTTGTCATTGTCGTGGTATGACTGGCCATATTAGACCGCATTGTAGGAAGATGCATGAGTCTTACACTTCACATGCACATGTAGCTCGTCCTTATGGTCATAATTATTTTTTGCCCACTTGTTATCACTATGGAATTAGAGGCCATATTCTTCCATACTATTTTGCCCTTTATGGCTACCATGGGACTCCTCCCTGCTACGATAACATGAATAGCCATAGGGAATATTTTCAAGGGCCTAAATGTAGGATGCCTTCGCATGCTAATTTTACAAAGGTAAATCAAAGCCCATGACCAATAAAAAGACACAATACCTTACCAAAACATCCATACAAAAGTCGCTTGGGAGCTTCTCTCTCTAACCTAGAGAGAGAAAGCTCCCTCTGACCCAGCCAAAATCAGCCCGGCTCAGTTTCCTTCGGCGCCGGCAAGGAATAAAGGACGGCAAGGGATCATCCCTCCTTAGGGAATGATCTCCTCCATCGCCTCCCATTAACAACAGTACTGGAGCAAGCAGGAGTTGGGAAAGCTCCATCGGCCAGCAACAGTGGCAGCAGCTGGCTTCGGCCCATCAACTATCCACATCAACTGAGTATTTCAAGCATCCACAACCAGCTCGTGGGTTTCGTCCACAGTATTTCGAGCATCCACAACCGTCGGGAACAGATGATGAGGTTTCCAGGTCATGGGTTTCGTCCACCGATCTGGGTTTCCCAGGACCACCGCAGCTCCCACCGGAGCTTCTCATCTGGGTTTCCCAGAAACCCAATACAGAGTCGACCCAGAGCTCCTAGCTCGTGGGTCTTTTCACAGCAAAGGGAATCACCGATCTGGCACGGCGCCGGACCTCTCAACGGCAAGCCACGACTGGCAAGCCTCTCAAGCGCCGGTGGGAGGTCTTTCCCATCGATTGGCAAGATTTGCTGGCGGCCAGATTTGGTTCACTGGAGGTACGGCAATGGGAGGTCTTTCCTCGGCATTACGGGTTAGTGATGAGATTCACCGGTACACGGTGGTGGGGCCTCTACAGCCGTCGGCCAGTTGGGAGCTGTAGACACCTCCCAAATGGGGCATCGCCATACAGATTGATCATGTTTGTTTGCTCGATTGGTTGCTTGCTTCGTAAACCAAAATCATGGACATTCACATGGCTAGGAATATCGCCACATGATAGCGGTTATCATCAAAACAGAGTCGCCACCCAGTTTATTAAAACTGGGAAAATAGATAGAGATTCTGGGTATGGGAGCCAAAAGTACAATAAGGGGAAGGTGTTAGGCACCCCTCTTTGCCCAGTCGTGAGACTGGCCCATAATCGTTCAACACAAGACATATAGATGCTTTGTTTTTAATTCTAAACACATAGTCTGTTTAATTATTCCGTTAAACAGTAAGCAAAAGTGAGCCAGTGCGATAAATGAAGCATGCATCAGAAAGCAGAGAAAGCAAACATAATGTCCCAGGGAGATGGATCTCGCGGCCGGTGAATAGATGTCACGGCCGAGGGATCCTCCTGGTTCGATGTACCGGCCGAGGGATCGAAGCCCCGGTCGGTGTTCTTCCTCACACCAGACTAAAAATTAACAGGTAATCAAAGCGTTACGATTAGTCAAAAAGACAGTGAATTTAAGACAAACCAGAGGCCGTTGGGCCTCACCACCTTGATCCCTCAGTTGCTTGATTGCTTCGGATTTGATTGTGATGGATTGATTGCTTGATCGAGAACCCTAGGGTTAGGGTTTGAACTTCGGGGTTTGATCGCCGGATTGACGGCTGCCTTCGGAAGGTTAGGGCTTTTGAAGTATGGGATTGAGGGAGTATTTCTGCAGAGTTTCGTGGTTTGAGAGAGTGTGTAAGTATCTCAATTTTTTTGTGTGTATTTCGGAGCCCAAAGGCCCCTTTATATAGGCATAGGGATGACTCACTCCGGCCAATCAAATCACGAGATGGCAATTGCAATTGCAATGCATCTCAAACTCTACGTCGTGATCTCCGAACGTAGCCCGAACGCATCGGAAAGGTAGTGTAGTTGGATCAAACCAAACGTCTGACAGAACGTTCGAGAGTCTGGAAAAAGGTCGATCTAGCGGCCGAGTAATGGATGTTGCGGCCGTGTAATGGATGTCTCGGCCGAAGGATAGATCTTGCGGCCGAGGGATTGATCTCTCAGGGAGATTTTGCTGGCAACAGGTTGCTCGGGCGAGGGATTGATGTTATGGCCGTGGGATCGATGTTACGGCCGTCAGATGGATTTTCCTAGGCTTCTGTATTTCTGTCTGAAAGGCTGTATGGCTTTGAATTGGGTCCTCTAAGTGGTCAAAGTTCTCACCGAAAGTCCTAAGGTCCTCAAGGAAGCAATCAGCAATCACTGTATCCATTTCATCATCGGGATTGTCCCAAGGTGGGACTTGAAATAATCGTTAGGCCAAATTGGGGTGTCTACAGGAGCTGCGGTGGTTCTGAGTTGGAGCCACGGTGGCTCGCCGGTCTTCTTCAGCTAGGCCAGGCCAGGGCCAAGCAGCAGGTAGCAGCAAGGCTGCAGCTGGCAAGGCCAGCCCGGGCCAGCCAGGCCAGGCCAGGGCTCAATCACAGCCTGCCTTCAGCCCGGGCAGCAAGCAGCAAGCTCCGTGCAGTCATCCCGGTACCCCGGATAGGCTGAAAATCTCGTATCCATTGCGCCTTTCGTTATTCAATTTGCGCTTTGCTCTTATTTGTTTATTGTCTATCTGTTGCTGGACGAACGGGCCAGTTTTCTATTTGTTCGGCGATCCCCGATAGGCGGTCATTTGTTGGACTGAAATCGGGGGTCGGGCTCGTTGTCGAGCCTTTTATATCCCTAGAACCAGTTTTTTGTTTTGCTCTGAGGTCGAGTGTAGTATTCTTGTGGTCGTGGCTCTTATTGATTAGATTAGACTCTATCCTAGTTAGGGGTAGCCCGCAGTAGCAGCAGCTGTAGGAGCTGATGATTAGATTATGGATGGAGTTTGATTGAGCAAGGTAGTTGCCGGAGCTGTCATTGACTAGATTGGTGGATCCTCACTGATCGAAAGGGGTTGCTTTGCAGTCTGTTTCTGATTAGATTTGGTGGTTTGCACTGATCGAAAAGAGCAGCTTGGTCCACCTGAGGTTCGAGTGGCTACTTTTGGTGGCCTCTCTTTCTGTTCCGCTTTGAGTCGTTAGCGAGCCTAGGGGATTTGGGCAAGGATGTAGTAGTCTGGGAGGAATGGGCGTGGTGTGCCGCCCTCCACAACCGGAGCTCCACAGCCGTGGGCTTCGCCTCCAACCACATCCCCACCGTGAACCGGCGGGCACCATTTGGGATCTGCTCCGGGCAGATCTGAAACCAAACAGAGATTCGTGGGCTTCGCCTTCAACCATCGACATCCCCGCCGTGGGCTTTGCCTTCAACCATCGCCGACGAGCTCAACTACCACATAGAAGACCCAGAGCTTCGTTCACATAGAAGACCCAGAGCAGATTTGTTTTTTTTTTCGGAGGTCTTCGTTCACGCTCAGGTCCTTTTACAGCAACGGCGACGGCGACCTTGGGTTGCTGTTCAGTCCGGCGACGGCGACCTTGGGTTGCTGTCCAGTCCGGTTGCTGTCCAGGCCGGTCTGAATCACAGCCACCAGCTGCCGGTCTGAACTTGCCGGAGATGAGGGCGGTTCTGGCAATCTGTGGGCCTCAACAGCCATGAGCCAGGCCATCAACAGGCCAGTCACGCACCAGCCCGGGCAGGCAAGCCGTCGGGCACAGCCTGCCTTCAGCCCGGGCAGTAAGCAGCAAGCACCAAGGCCCGGGCAGGCAGCCCAATCAGCAGCCCAGGCCGGTATACCTGGGTCAACTCATTATTAATATTTGCTCATTAAGAGCTTTGAATTTGGCTATCTATAATTTCATTGTTGCTGGACTAGTGGGCCAGTTACTGTTAGTTTTGCAACCCCCCGATAGGCGATCATCTGTTGGACTGAAATCGGGGGCCGGGCTCTTCGTCGAGCCCTCTTTATCCCTTGAGCCAGCGCTTTTAGCTTTGAGGATTTGCGTAGTATTCTTGTGGACGTGGCTATTATTGATTAGATTGGATTCTCCTAGTTAAGGGGCAGTCTTGCAGTAGCAGCAGCTGTGGGTGCCGATGATTAGATTATGGATGAGTCTGATTGAGCAAGGTAGTTGCCGGAGCTGTCTTTGACTAGATTGGTGGATTCTCACTGATTGAAAGGGGTAGCTTCGTAGTTTGTTTCAGATTAGATTTAGTGGTTTGCACTGATCGAAAAGAACAGTTTGGTCCACTTGTGGTTTGGGGGCTACTTTTCGTGGTCCCTCTTCCTGTTCCGCTTATAGTCGTTAGCGAGCCTAGGGGGTTTGGGTGAGGTTGTAGTAGTCTGGATGGAATGGGCGTGGTGTGCAGGGTGCTTAGCAGGGTAGCCTTGTCGGATGCCAACATCTCCAGTTCGAACCTCTCTCGGTCCGAGTCCCTCTGTAGTAGTTGACTTCTTTTGAGTGGGTATTATGCTAGCTTCGGGGTGATGGGCTTCTCGGTTCTTGGTCTTCTTATCCCAGCCTTGGAGGAGGAGGATCTCTCCTCAGCGCTGGTTATCATGTGGTCACCGTTGACCATGACTATCTACCATATTTACTTTATTTCCTATCCTGGCGGGTTGTGCCAGGTAGTAGTTCAATTTCACATTGCATTTTGTTATGTATTTACTCTATCTCACTCTCCATGCGGGTTGTGCATGGTTTACCGCATTTTTTTCACTCTTATTTGTTTTCCTTTTCTTTTCCTCCTGGGGTATGCCCCTTGTAGGCTGTACATTCGCTTAACCTTTTTTAATTTCAAGCTAAATTACCCAAAAAAAAAATGGGCGTGGTGTGCAGGGTACTTAGCAGGGTAGCCTTGTCGGATGCCGTCATCCCCTGGTCGAGCCTCTCTCAGTCCGAGTTCCTCTGTAGTAGTTGACTTCTGTTGAGTGGATATTATGCTTGCTTTGGGGTGATGGAAGTCTCGGGTCTTGGTTTTCTTAGCCCAGCCAAGGAGGAGGAGGATCTCTCCTCAGCGCTGGTTATCATGTGGTCCACGTTGACCATGACTAGCTACTTCATTTACTTTATTTCCTAGCCTGGCGGGTTGTGCCAGGAATAGTTCAATTTCATTTCAGTACATTTCATGGTTCTTTTCAGATCCATTTGTATCACGTATGTCACTTTATTTTACTCTCCATGCGGGTTGTGCATGGTTACCGTACTTTTATCATTCTTGTGTTTTTTTCATTTCTTTTCCTCCTGGAGTATGCCCCTTGTAGGCTGTACATTCGATTAACCTTTTTTTAATTTCAAGCTAAATTACCCAAAAAAAAATAAAAAGACTTATATTGGAAAGGCCAAAACGAGATAGATTTGGGTTCGTAAAATTGATTTGGTTTCTGAAGCTGATAATGACCTTGATTCTTTAGATGAATATAGTTCATCCTGAGAGGTTGACCTTGCCTTTTGAGGCTAGGTTGTGGTTCCATAACTTAGGTGTAATTGTTCTTGCATATCTAATTACCTAGAGTTAAGGAGTTTCATATTTATTGAGTTATTAAAAAAAATTTGGGTGTTCTGTAGAATGAGCATGATAGTGTTTGATGTGTAGTTGAATATCATTGGATTTTATGAACATGTTCATCCATAGTTTTATTGCACTTCTTTCATGGTATTCTCACTGCAAGTATGTTCAAATGTTAATAAATCATGAGTATTCGACATTCTGTACACTTATCCATGGCTTTTGGTCAGTTTCTCGGTTATGGACCACCATTCTCATATACTTAGTTATATCTTGTGTCTTTCCAGAACCGTGACCACCTTTGTTCGGTTTCCGTTGATAGAGCCCTCGTTTATTCAAAAAAAAAAGGAAAATATATATCTTGAATTTTGCTTATCAGGGCGTTCATTGAGTAATCGAACAATTGGGGTGAGGTATTCTCCTTCTGAGTGTCAAAAAATGGATAGACCTTGTGAAGGCACCGTGTTGGACTATTTGCTTAGTAACGGCTTTAGGTATAAGGTATTCTTACTCTCAACATTCGCGTCAAAACAGCGGTGGGGTAAAAGTAAAAATACGGTTGATTTTCTATTGATTACTTATTAAACAACCGCATGTTGTTGAGGGGGAGCTTGTGATTTATTATCTATGACTTGTATGTCGAACCTAGAGAAGTGTATCTTGTTGAGGGGGAGTCACTAGATAAACCTAAGCACTTGAGCATCTTGGCCCTGTTTTGAGTTGCTGAATTTTTTGGTCATGGATGCACACACACACTTTCCTCCCATGTCGATGGTCATGGTGTATTGCATTTCTTCTGCCTTGCATGGTGTTATATCATTAAGTGGTGCCTTAAAATTTGGATGTCTTTTTCATCTCAACTCATGATATAATACTTGCGTTAAAACTATCTCATGCTTGTATCTTCAGATATCTCGTTCTTTTTTAGCATTTAATTTAATTTTGTTCTATTGAGTTTTGCGTGCTTGAATTTAGCTGTCATGTTATTTATGCTATTATTTGCGCTTCGCTTAAATTTCTTATTTGTCTGCTTTTATTAGTCTCTGTTTGCTTAATTCTCTTCTATTCGCATTTATTACTTTATTATTTATCCTATTCACCCTTTGTCATTCCATGTCAAAAAGGGGGAGAATGATGAAAGGGGTAGTAGGTTGCCTTTTGTTCTAATATGTTTGGGATGTTCACTTTTATTTGCAGCTTGTCTACAACTCGATCTTAGTTCGTTAGTTTTTCATTGTAGTGTGTTTTGTGTTCGTAAAATTCAAAGCCCATGACCAATAAAAAGACTTATATTGGAAAGGCCAAAACGAGATAGATTTGGGTTCGTAAAATTGATTTGGTTTCTGAAGCTGATGATGACCTTGATTCTTTAGATGAATATAGTTCATCCGGAGAGGTTGACCTTGCCTTTTGAGGCTAGGTTGTGGTTCCATAACTTAGGTGTAATTGTTCTTGCATATCTAATTACCTAGAGTTAAGGAGTTTCATATTTATTGAGTTATTAAAAAAAATTTGGGTGTTCTGTAGAATGAGCATGATAGTGTTTGATGTGTAGTTGAATATCATTGGATTTTATGAACATGTTCATCCATAGTTTTATTGCACTTCTTTCATGGTATTCTCACTGCAAGTATGTTCAAATGTTAATAAATCATGAGTATTCGACATTCTGTACACAAACACATATTTTATATTGAGTTGTAATTTTATTATTTTTATAGGGTTGTAAGTCTGTATAGGATTAGAGTGGAAAGAATCTATTTATTTGTAATTGAGTGAGAGTGAATCGAACGTCTAAAGGCAGAATGTCTACACGAATGGAAACGGGCTAAATCGGAACGGATTGATCGGGATATCAATCGGATATCCATCGAATACTACTGATTACTGAGGCGTATTGGTGAGTTGGTGCACACATTACAACTAATACAATTAGTTGTCTTATTTGACCTCTTAGGTTTTTGGACTACAGCTACAGCCTTATAAATGGAAAAGGAACGGCAAAAGAAAAAGGCGAGAAGCCACATAATATAGTGCACGATTATAAGAAAAAGCCAGTGGACGGCGGCAGCAAAAAATAAGAGATGCGAGAATGACGTGAAAAGTATTTCGTGAAATGGGTTAGGCGATTTAGGCGATTCCAGTACTGTTCATAATGGGGGATGGTACGATCTCCATGGCTGATGGAATTGGAATAAGAGCTGTCGATTCCAATGAACTGCGAAGAAAGATCCGTGGTCCAACTTCCACTCACCAAAATCTCAGCAATTCCAAATCCATTTCACACGAATCCACGCCTGCTCCGATTCAGTCGGACCTGCAAGCCCTAAAACCGAATGTTTCAAGAGGTTTGATCCTCGAGTCAACTATTCGAACCACTATTCCTTCGGCATCTTCAGCTGAGGTTGGGAAGCTCAGTCCTAACTCGGCTGAGAAATCTAGGGCTCACAGTCCCAGGTACAACCAGACGGAACCAGTCCATCAGCCGCAAAAGGTGCCTCAGAAGGAAGGCATGCGTACAGATTCCGAAGCTCGTATGCTTCAAATCGTGGGTCACCTGGAGGACGAGCTCAACTCTTCTGAAGATCCATTTATTCTAGATGTGGTTACAGCCAAGTTACTGAGTATACAGCAGTCATGGAGAGACGCTGAGAAACAGGTCTCTCCAAACAAGAAATCCAACCCCTCTAGGAAGATTCAACAGGCGCTCTTTGAGGAGGGTTTGAAATTGGAAGCTGAGGAGCGGGCTCGCAAACAAAAATACGAAGTGATCAATTCTGGAACAGAAGTGATTATTGACCATGGGAGTTCCTCTCAGAATCAACAACAAACCGATCTTCTTCAAAAACAGGTACGTAGCCCTAAAACCACTTCTACGCGTCTGTTTAATGCAAGGGGGAAACCAGAGGCCATGGGGTATGATGAAATTGACACCAAACCCAGGAGGCCATGGACTTCCAATAGACCCCGACAGGCTCAGAATGGTCCCAAACCCAAACCTAAAAACTGGGCAGCCCTACTACAATCGCAAAGTCCGTCTGAGGATGTGAAACTAGACTTTCATCCTGACTTGTTTCAAGGGAAAGAAGCTAGAGTAGAAATTGATGTCGAACTTACTGACGTTGGGTTATGGAACAAGTATCTAGTAGGCCATTTCCTAGATGGGAAAATGGCCTACCCTTTGGTTCACTCCACTGCCAAGAATCAGTGGAAAGAGCTGTTTGTGGCTGTCAAACCGGATGTAGCAGGGTGCTACCTTTTCGAATTTAGAGACGAACAGGCTAAACAAATTGTTTTGGATGGGGGCCCCTATTTCTTTTCCCAAAGATATCTAGTCCTCAAAGACTGGCATAGAATGATGCAACCAGTCAAAGAACAACCTTCTCATATCCCGGTATGGGTGAGGTTGCACAACCTACCCTTGGAATTATGGAACCAGGAGTGTTTAAGTAGGGTGGCAAGTACCATTGGCAGACCACTACATGTGGACCAGGCCACAGCCAAAACTTCAAGGCAACCAGGCCTTCTACAGACTAAGTCAACTAGTGCAAGAGTTTGCATCGAAATTAGTGCTGAGCATGACCTTCCTGATGATGTGAGTATTACTGTAGGGGACAATTCAGTTGTGGTCCCTATTGAATATCAGGTGTTACCCTCATTGTGTAGGGAATGCAAAGTTTTTGGTCACTCCCAATGTTCTAAGGCACCACCCTTAGGTAATAAAAAACAAGAGCCTGACACAACCTTGAGTACTACTCCAACCAACCCTACTATCCTTCTAGATGTGGCTGCTGTTTCAGAGATTGTTCCAGATGGAGTACTGGCAAGTAGATCATTTGATTTCACCGACAAACCTGTTGACCCTCTGAATTCCGTTAGGGGCAGCCCTGCCCTGCCTCAGAAGCAACATGTAATCAGTCCAGTCGACCCTTTGAATGAGGCAGAATCTGAAGAGGAACTATTAGGAGTTCTTGAGAGAGTGGTCAGTAGCTGTCATGAAGTTCCACAGCCCCAATCCCACTTGGAAAGCATGGGCAGCAGGTCAGATCCAATCCTTTCAACTGTACCAAGGGATGGAATGGTAAACCAAACACTCTCTCCTAAACCACCTGATCCCCAAGGTTCAGAAGTGCGGGATAAAGCCTCAAAAGAAGATCTCAAAGTTAACTTTCAGGAGGTTATATCCAGATCCGCTCAAAAAAAATTGAAGAAGCTTGCAAAGGAGCAGGCTCTGAGATCTAGAGGAAGAACCTAACTCATTCATATCCTTTTTGTCAGGGCAGTATGCTTTATACTTCTATCTTCTGCCATCTTTATTATTAGCTCTGCTTGAATAATTGTTTTATGTCTATACACCCTCTTAACTTTGGTTTTTGGAACATCAGGGGTCTCAATGACCCAGTCAAACAAAAAGAGGTTAAGTGTTTTGTAAATAAGAACAAGTTATCAATTGTGGGTTTAATAGAACATAAAATAAAGGAGGATAAAGCATCTAGAGTGATAAAACATGTATGCTCTCAGTGGAGTTTTGTGAACAACTATCCCCAAGCTCCTTTAGGCAGGATTTTTGTGTGTTGGGATCCCAATGTTGTTCAAATTCAGGTCCTTGATCAATCTGAACAATTTATACACTGTGAGGTACAACCTAAATGTGGTGACCCCCCCTTTTTTGCAACATTTGTGTATGGAGAGAACAACTATCTAAATAGGCAGGCCTTATGGGCTAAACTTCATCACCTAAGCACCACTTCCCCCTGGATTGTGCTTGGTGATTTTAATGTCATTAGGTTCCCCAGGGAGAAGGCTGGAGGAACTGCTTCCTGGCCTCCTTATATGGATGACCTTAATAGTTGTTTGTATACCTTGGGGCTGGATGATCTCCGGTATACTGGTTGCTATCTCACCTGGGCTAACAAGCAGGACCCCTCACATTTTGTTAGTTCAAAGTTGGATCGAGTCTTAGTCAATGAGAATTGGATGAAGGTTTATAACCGCTCTTATGCTCATTTCCCGCCTCCTGGGATCTCTGATCACTCTCCTGCCATTACATATATTCTTCCGAGCCCTAGAAGTTCAAATAAACCATTTAAGTTTTTCAATTTCCTAGCAGACCACCCTCAATTTTTGGCTGTTGTTCAGAGAGTTTGGAGGAGGGTGATTATTGGGAATCCAATGTTTTGTGTCTGTGAGAAGCTCAAATTGTTGCAAGGTGAATTTAAACAAATGAATACTAGAGATTTCAGTGATGTCTCTGCTAGAGTAGTTGATGTCAGACAACAACTAGACTCCTTGCAGCATGCTCTGAGTTCTCATAATCCTAATCCTTCATTGATTAGCCAGGAAAGAACAGTTTACAAACAGCTCCTCATACTGCTTAGGGCTGAGGAAAGTTTAGCTAAGCAAAAGTCTCGAATCCAGTGGCTAAAGTTGGGCGATCAGTGTACCTCCTATTTCTTCAAGTCTGTGACTAATGCAAGAAATAGAAATAAAATAACTAGTCTGGTCTTAGAGGATGGGTCTATCACACATGACATTGAGGTCATTAAGTCAAATTTTGTGAGCTTTTACTCTAATTTGCTTGGTTCTGCCCATCATGATGCCTATCAAGGTCATAGCAGAATCCAGCAGTTAGTAAATAGGAGACTATCTGATAATCAAAAGCTGGAGATGATTGTGGAGGTCACTGATCAAGAGATCAAAGACACACTTTGGTCTCTCAATCCCAACAAAGCCCCTGGTCCGGATGGTTACAATGCTGGGTTCTTCAAAAAGGCGTGGCCGATCATTGGCCATGAGGTCACTGCAGCAGTCAAGACCTTCTTTAGATCCGGTAAACTACTTAGGAAGGCCAACTCTACCATGGTAGCTCTTGTTCCAAAGATCCCTAACTCGTCCAAAGTGGGGGATTTTAGACCTATTTCGTGTTGTAACACTATTTACAAATGCATTGCTAGAATTCTTGCCAAAAGACTCCAGAATGCCCTACCTGCTCTAATTGATCCGGTTCAATCGGGGTTTGTTAAAGGGAGGAGGATTGCTGACAACATCTTTCTCACCCAGGAACTAATGCGGGGGTATCATAAATCATCCTCATCCCCAAGATGTGCGATGAAAGTAGACATTAGGAAAGCCTATGATAATGTCAGATGGGAATTTCTCTGGGATATACTGTCCTCTATGAATTTCCATCCTACAATGATCAAATGGCTTCAAGCTTGTGTTACCACTGCTAACTACACCTTTAGCTTAAATGGGGAGACCTCTGGTTACATTATAGGGCAAAAAGGTCTACGACAAGGTGACCCTCTATCCTCGTACCTCTTTGTCATTGTTATGGAAATTCTCACTTGTCTACTTAGAGAGAAATCCATGCTGCCTGATTTTCACTTCCATTGGAGGTGTGGAAAGACTAAGATCATCAACCTATGCTTTGCGGACGACCTTATGATTTTTTGCAAGGGTGAATTGTCTTCCATCAACCTTATTCAGGAGGCCCTCACAGAGTTCCATGCTTTGTCTGGTCTCTCTCCTAACCCTGAGAAAAGTAGCGTATACTTCTCTGGGGTCAGCACTGTCACTAGAACTGCCATTATGGACGTTCTAAGATTCCAGGAGGGCACCCTTCCTGTCAGATATTTGGGTGTTCCCCTTCTCTCCACTAAGCTTAGGGCTTCGGATTGTCAACGTTTAGTGGAGAGCATGATAGCTAGGACTAAGACTTGGACCAATAGAGACCTCACCTATGCTGGTAGGGTTCAACTTATTAAGAATGTGCTATTCTCCATACAAACATACTGGTCTTCCTTGTTTATCCTCCCCAAAAAGGTAATCAAGGAAATTGAGTCAATTCTTAGGGCTTTTCTTTGGTCTGGCCCTGATCTAAAGAAAACTGGAGCTAAAGTTTCTTGGGAGCATTTGTGCTCCCCTAAAGAGGAAGGGGGTCTTGGTTTCAAATCTTTACAAGTTTGGAACAAGGCTGCCATCGCAAAACATATTTGGTTCCTAATCTCTGGAGGAGAACAATCCATGTGGTGTCAATGGGTCAAATCATACTTAATAAAAGGTAGGAGTTTTTGGCATCTCAAATTACCTAGTGATTGTACATGGGGCTGGAGGAAGCTTCTGAATCTCAGGCCCTTAGTTAAACCTTATGTCCTTTGCATACTAGGTAATGGGAATTCAATATCTTTGTGGAATGATAATTGGCATCCTCTCGGTCCTTTAACGGATAGATTTGGTCCTAGGATTGTGTATGACTCTGGCATCCCACGTGATGCCTTCGTCTCTCGCATTATAGATGGTTCAAATTGGATTTTTCCCATTACCCAAACGTTTGAACTAAATGAGGTGAGAAACACTTTGCCACCTCTGGTTCAGTCCAGGTTGAATGGGGCAGATCAGAAAAGGTGGACACTTACTTCCAAGGGGCAGTTCACAATTTCCTCCCTATGGGACAAGTTGAGATCCCCCTTTCCTAAGGCCTTGTGGTATAAGATAGTGTGGTTCTCTGCGCATGTACCAAAATGCAGCTTTATCACATGGCTTGCCATTCAAAATAGGCTAGCCACTGCGGATAGACTCGTGTCATTTGGTCTGAATGTTTCCCCACTTTGCGGTTTGTGTCAAGGGAGTGAAAGTCACGATCATCTCCTTTTTAATTGCCCTTTCACTAGTCAGGTGTGGGATACCATTCAGGCCAAGCTCCATGTCACTTGGCCTGCTAGACCTTGGGCAGACTGGGTAACTCTGTTATCAAGTTTTAAGGGCAAAACTCTCAAAAGTGTAGTTACTAGATTGGGGTTTACAGTAACCGTTTATCATATCTGGATTGAAAGAAATTTGAGGAAATTCCAGAATCAATCATGTACTTGGGAGATAATTGTTCATAAAATTTGCAACATGGTGAGAGCACGGCTTTTATCACTTTCTAATCTTCCCCATTCACAAGCAGAGTTGATTGTAAATGAGTGGAATAATGTTGTGAGTTAAGTCTAATGTACCTCGCTAGCTGTATGTTTCAGATGGGCAGGTTCATTTTCTGGACAGACTCATATCAGAGGTGGCTTTCTGGGCAGGAGAGGCTGTCATAGTTCAGCAGTCATAGTCCAAGGGATGATTCAGAAGGGTTAAGCAGTCAGAATCCTATTACTTCTAAGTATTCAGGTGGTTAACTTACCCTTTGACTGCCTTGGAATGTACATCAGTTGTGTGTCCCTACTATATTGTGAGATATCCCAGTGAGTTGTGTGCTAGTACCCCATCATTCCTTGTGAGAGGAGGTAATAATTAGTGGGGGAATCATGAGAGGATTAGTAGAGGGAGAAAGTGGATACCCAGCTCTTGGTTTTGATCTAGAGAGTGAGAGGTGTGTGGTTACTAGGGATTACTTGTGAGTTTCAGATAGCAGCAGCCTGCCTTACTGCTGCTGCACTGCTTTTGTTTTGTGGTTCTGGGCTGTGTTTGTATTGCCTGATCTTAGTGGCTGTTTAAGTGGCCTCCATTTTTAGTATGGTAAAGTTCAGAATCTGATTGTTCTGAAACTGCTTCAGTTGGAACAAGTGCCCTTTTATGCTTCAGTTCTGTTATAGCTTTCAGTTGTTACAGACTGACTTGTTGGCCATGCTTTCAGCTTTCAGTTGCTACTAGCGGCTAGCTACTAGCTGCCTCAGAAGATACATCTGAATGCATGTCCCTTGCTTTTGGACTGTGAAAGTGCAATAGCAGCTGTTGGTCCAAGTTCATTTCTGCATTTCTGCACTTCTGCACTTCTGCATTTCTGCATTTTATATTGTTTGCCTAACCAATAGGGGCTGTCATTGGGATCTCCCTTCGCAGAGGGGGACGTCCTCTGCATGTTGAATAGTTAGTTCAATAGCAGTCCAATAGTTAGTTCAATAGTTAGTTCAATAGTTAGTTCAATAGCAGTTGTGCATGGTTTGTAATATGTGGGCTGCTGTTTCTGGGCAGTCCAATATGTGGGCTGCTGTTTCTGGACAGTCCAAGTTCAGCTGTTGTGCTAAGTCAGAAGTTGGGTTGGTCTTCAGAAGTCTCAAGTCATTGAAGGCTCCATTGAAACTGTCCAGTTTAGGCATTATTTTGGTGAAGAAATCAGTTGTTGTTGTTGTATGGTGAAGCATTCAACAACATTGGGGACACTTCATGGACAGCAGGCCATTGGGGACACTTAATGAAAGCTGTTGCTGAGAGTTAGCAGACACAGAAGTAACGTGCAGATTGGATCTGCATTTCCATATTGGACTGCACTGTCAGGTGTGATGCAGGACTGTCAGGTGTCCATATTGTGTACAGAAGTTCTCATGTGCAAATCTGGTCACTTTCAGGAATTTGTAATAGGTGTCATGTTTAATGTAAGTTTTGCAGTGCTACAGTCTGTTATGATTTTGTGGTATCTCCTTGGCGTTGTTTTCCCTCCCTCTTCTAGATGGATTGAAAACAGCGTGTATCTTCTAACCCATGTAGCCACTTGGCATTTGCAATTTTTTCTTTTGGTTTTCTTTTCTTCCTCCTGGGGTATGCCCCTTGTAGGCTGTATATTCGTTTAATCTCTTTTTAATTTCAAGCTGTTTTACCCAAAAAAAAAAATAAGAGATGCACCTATTTGTTTAGAGCTATTTCTAAAGGGAGATTTTGATTAGTTTTGGAGGGCTTTTGGATTCAAGGTCGTTGGCGATCAAGATCACTGGGTGCGGTGTACGTGTGACTCGGTAGGTAGTACATAGAATGTTGTGAGGATTTACTTCGTTTGGATAGGTATATCTGTAACTGCACAATGTTTATAGTGATTTGATTCATTCTCGTAGTTTTTACCCATTCTTGGGTTTCCACGTATATCTCTGTGTTGTGGGATTAATTATTTGCGTAGTTTTTGATGGTAGTGTATAACTTGGTGATTTGCATTCATATTGTTAGGGTTTTTTAAGGATTATTAGTGAACCCTGATTTTTCAATATCTTCTTTTATTCCCAACACAACTCCTTTGGTTCCAAATCCCATGATCACAACAATAATCCTTTAAGTCATTTCGATAATCAAATAATACCAAGAACTTCGAATAAGCATAATTATCACACAGAACGGAATTTTAATAAACTAAAAATACCAGAATTTTAATCTCAGAAAAATTAATAATCTGTTTTATTTTTTTAAGTTTGCGGCCGTAAGCTCAGAAGGCCAAAAAGTTTGCGGACCGCAAGGTTCGACCTTGTGGCCGCGAACTGCTGACTGGTTCAGCTCTTTTTCATCTGAAACTGAATTTTGACACTTCGGGGTCAATTCCAACCCTCTCCAAAGGCCAAAACTACTTATTTATATTTAGAATTAATGATGAAAGAGATATCTACCTCTCCTCCGATCGATTAAGCTTAAAATGAAGTTTTTTGAAATTTTTGGTTCGCTGGAGAAGATGATCGGAGTACGGCTGTCCGGGCTTGGTTTAGGGTAGTTGATGGCTGTTTTGGGAAGCTTAAGGTGTGTATGGAAGTTTGGGAAGGTTAATTCGGGTTAAGAGGTGGTATAAGTCACAAACCTGCTTTTTTCTCTCTATGGTTTCTCTCTCTAATCCTCCATGGGAGGAGCTCAAGCTTTTTCTCTCCTACCTATCTATTGGTTTTCTATATGGACAGAAGTTTGAGAGAGGTGTGGAGTTGTGATTTTGGAGGTGAGGAAGGGGTGGTATTTATAGAGAAATTGGAGAAGAAAGGAAAGGAGAGGAGAGGAGAGGTGAGAGAGAGAGGGGTTATCTGGTGAAGGTTTTGGGAGGGAAAATATTCTAGTGCGGATGAGTGTAGGAATTGGTATGGATATACGTAGAAACAAGCCTCGCGGTATTTGATCGTCCGGTTTTCGATTCCGAAAAATTCTAAGAATCTAATCGTAACATGACAAAATCATTTTGAATCTAACTGTAGACACCCCAATTTGGCCTAACGATTATTTCAAGTCCCACCTTGGGACCATCCCGATGATGAAATGGACACAGTGATTGCTGATTGCCTCCTTGAGAACCTTAGGACTTTCGGTAAGAACTTTGAGCCACTTAGAGGACCCAATTCAGAGCCATACAGCCTTTCAAACAGAAAATACGGAAGC
Source organism: Rhododendron griersonianum (assembly GCA_018127125.1). Lineage (NCBI taxonomy): Eukaryota > Viridiplantae > Streptophyta > Magnoliopsida > Ericales > Ericaceae > Rhododendron > Rhododendron griersonianum. The sequence goes on along the minus strand of CM030788.1, from coordinate 35,231,585 downwards.
CTAGGAGAATCCATCTGTCGGCCGTAACATCGATCTCACGGCCTTAACATCATTTCCTCACCCGAGCAACCTGTTGCTAGCAAAATCTCCCTGAGAGATCAATCCCTCGGCCGCAAGATCTATCCTTCGGCCGAGACATCCATTCCTCGGCCGTGTGATCTATTACTCGGCCGCCAGATCGACCTTTTTCCAGACTCTCGAACGTTCTGTCGATTGTTTGATCCAACTACACTACCTTCCCGATGCGTTCGGGCTACGCTCAGAGATTACAACGAAGAGTTTGCATTGTATTGCAATTGCAATTGCAATCGCGTGCTTCGATTGGCCGGAGTGAGTCACCAATTGCCTATATAAAGGGCCTTTGGACTCCGAAAATATACACACAAAATTCATTAGAGAATACACTCTCTCAAGCCACAAAACTCTGTCAAAATACTCTCTCAATCCCACTCCTCAAAAGCCCTAACCTCCCGAAGGTAGCCATTAATCTGACGATCAAACCCCCGAAGTTCAAACCCTAACCCTAGGGTTTTCAATCAAGCAATCAGTCAATCACACCCAATCCGAAGCAATCAAGCAACTGAGGGATCAAGGTGGTGAGGCCCAACGGCCTCTGGTTTGTTTTATTTATCGCTCTTATACTTAATCATAGCTTTCTGATTATCTGTTAACCGTATAGTCTGGTGTGAGGAAGAACACCGACCGGGGCTTCGATCCCTCGGCCGGTACATCAAACCAGGAGGATCCCTCGGCCGTGACATCCATTCACCGGCCGCAGGATCCATCTCCCTTTACTGATGCATGCTTTATTTATCGTATTGGCTCACCCTTTACTGCTTAAAGGTTAAAAACAAACTACGTGTTAGAATTAAACAAAGTGTGTACATGTCTTATGTTGAACGATTATGGGCCAGTCTCACGGCTGGGCAGAGAGGGGTGCCTAACACCTTCCCCTTACTGTACTTTTGGCTCCCGTACCCAGAATCTCTATCTATTTTCCCAGTTTTAATAAACTGGGTGGCGACTCTGTTTTGATGATAAGCGCTATCATGTGGCGATGTTCCTAGCCATGGGAATGTCCATGATTTTAGTTTACGAAGCAAGCAACCAATCGAGCAAACAAACGTGATCAATTTGTATGGCGATGCCCCGTTTGGGAGGTGTCTATAGTTTTTGGCGACTCTGCTGGGGAATTGAGAGCCATAACCAAAAAGTTCAACATAAGACTAATACATGCCTTGTCTAATTCATTTATCATCTGCATCGAGCGGGCAACCCGTTGAGTTCAACCGATATCCCGGCATGACACGGGCTATGTTGGGGGTTCTAGCAAACTCCACAGTCACTCGTACCTAGTGGTATATCAAAAAGGGAATCACCCAACCACCGCCTATGATGGGCTGGTGAGAGGATTGGTGCCCTTTGACAATGGAGCACCCTGAGACTACCAAAACCTTGCATGTTTTAGAAAGCCATATAACTTATCAAACTAAGACAGGAACCTACAGGCTAGGAACCTATTTGCATTTTACTTGCAAAAGTTCTTCCTCACACCTTGTATCATTTGTTGTTGTAATTAACTCTTTCTGTGCAGAAGGGTTGGGATTTTCAACCCGAATCCTAACCCTACACAGGCCAAATACTAACTTCCAGGTATTCTATTTTTCAAGCAGGCACAATAGGTAAATCAAAGAAGCAACCACAGCCAACTTTGTACTCTTATAACACCCGAAGCTACGCCAAACAGAGGTCTCTGCAACCATCCCGTCTATCGTCCTCATCTGCCAAAACACCCTCACCACAGCGATCCCAACTACTTTCAGAAACTTCCCGGTCATCCCCTCAACGGACCCCGTCATTTACTAAATCCCAAGCTTCGTCAAGCAACCCTTCTACCTTCATGGCAGACAACGACGCCACTATTGCCGACCTCCAAGCTCAAATCACTGCGCTACTAGCAGAAAAGGCAGCTAGAGATGCTGAGGATGAGGAAAGATCAATGGAAGACGAGAATCCCCATAAGGTGGTATTGGCAGAAAGTCCCGAGTTGACCAAGCAAGTCAAGGAAATCAAACAAGCCTTGGCTCGTTCACAAGGGGACCAAATTCTGGATTTCGAGGGACTTTGCCTCTTCCCAGAATCCAAGCTGCCTGAGAATTTCAAAATGCCCAACATCGAGAAATTCAATGGAACTGGCAACCCTACCAGTCATGTTCGCCACGTTATCAACACCTGAAGCCAATGGGCTTGAATGATGAGCTCATCGCCCAGTTGTTCCAGCGAACTCTCACTGGAAGCGCTCTCGACTGGTTCCTCACTTTGGAGTTTGTACACTATCAAACTTGGCCAGAAATTGCCAATGCTTTTGTCAAGCAATATGCGTATAACGTCCAAATTGAGCTAACAACTCGAGACTTGGAAATGACCAAACAAGATTCCAATGAGGACTTTGCTACCTTCGTGGCAAGATGGAGGGAAAAGGCTACCAAGATGAAGAACCGCCCCTCCGATGAAGACCAAGTGAGAATAGTTGTCAAAAATTTGCAACCCAAATATCTCAGGCACATCTACACACAAGCTATCACCGATTTCAAACGCTTGCATGCCACTGGGTTGCAAATCGAAGATGGAATCAAACTAGGACTCATTGGGAAAGAAGAGGCCACTCCTCCACCTAAGAAAACCTTCTCTAGCTGTACATCTCACGCCTCTATAAATGCCCTTGGCACATCCTTGTCTCAAGACCCCTTCCAAACTAGCCCATCCCGAAGCTCAAATCGACCCCGCCGCAACTTTGATCCTCTTTACATGACCTTGTCCCAAGCCTTGACCATTCTCAGCCGTCAAGGGCATCTCAAACCTTTAAACAAACCACTTCCTCAGCCACCCTATGGTCCAAACCACGATCCAAACAAACAATGCGCCTACCACCAACATCCTGGGCACAAAACAGACAATTGCATGCGTCTTCGTCACGACATTCAAGACCTTATTGATAGTCGAACCATAAAACCTCCAAAACCTGATGGGCAAGTCAACCCACTACCTACCCTTAATGCTGAACCGCCACCTCGAAGTATCAATCTCATAAATCTATCTCACAACCCCACATACAATCCCAGCCAATACATTGTCCAAGACAACCAAACCAAACCAACCTTAACCTTCCCTGAGGAGGACGAGTGTTTTGTGATGGAGGAGGAGGAGGACAACGACTCCGATCAATCGGAAGTGATCGATCTTGATATGTCTGACATAAGTAGCAAAGATCAGGCAGAGGAAGAAAAGCTAAGGAAGTGGAGGGAGCATTCCTGGGCAAAACACAATTTGGAAGATCCAGACATTCCTTTCGTAGAAGACGATGAATGGCTCCGTATTTGGTTTGAGAAGAGAAAGAAGGAGAAGGAGAAGGAAAGGGTTATCATGATGAGGAGGCATGCTCGCTTCGAGCCTGCCCAAATAGTGGTACGCATCAACCGTCCCAAAATTCCAATGCCGCCCATTGTTTGGGAGACAATCAATCTCATAGAGAAGGTAGAGGAGTTTCAAATGCAACCATGGGTCAACCCTTACGACGAGTGCGATTATAGTCAATGGATAGAGGAAAGAGAAGATCTAGACTTCATATGCACAGAACCCTATAAGACAGGGGAAAGCAACTTTGATGAAATGGAAGAAGAGTGCAATGATCCGCTCGACGAAACCTCCTTAGCATCACTATTCAATTAGGAGGAAATGGCTGATAACCACACAATCAATGAGGAAGGAGAAAGGGAGATTCAAACTGACATTTCCATCTGGGGATTACTCATGGCTCAAGGAGATAGCCGTCGTACGAGCTTCGAAGATGAACCCAGTTCAAAGGCTCTGTTTGGCAAAGAAGATGGTGGAAAAGAGTATAAAGTTGTAAAAAGGCAAGGGAAATGACCCCGACATGCTGCAGTAGCTGAAAAGTCACAACATGGCAAAGAACGTTAAAACATTGCTTTTGCTTTCTAAAACAAACTAGAACGAGTTTTGGGCCCCTGTTTGGGCATTTTATTTCTGCTAAGAGAATTTCTTTTTCATCTTCCAGATTATGCTTAATCTAAATTCCTAAATTGCAATTGCCATGCGCTGTACTCTCATTGCCAAAACAAGGGAAAATTCGAAAGGATCAGGATCTTTGTGTCCCCGACAAAAGGGAAGGAAAGGATGAACTCTAATTGCTTAAGAAACTAGGTTTTTGTCAAAACTTAGAAGAAAGACACTATCTCCGTGAGAACACTTAGGGCTTTCGTCAACATAGTTAAACAATGACACATTCACATTCGATATCTTCCTAGCGTTGGTGTCATGCCTTTCTGTGTTTCTCCTACGCGACATTTCGTAGACCGTGTCACCATTTCACTTTTCATTTGCCAAATCAACATTTCGAAAATCATTTCTTTTACACACGCACACCACACGATGGACTACCACGTCCTGCCACATCGCGGTTTTCAAAATCCACACAAGGGCTTTCACGCCAGGTCCCTATTGAGTGTATAGATAAATCATGTTACCAATGAAGCTACCACGTCCGGCTACATTGGTGACACACACACACAATGGGCTACCAAGTCCGGCCCCATTGCTGCTTTCAAAATCTATCCACAAGAGCTGCCACGTTCGGCCACATGAGGTTTTTAAAACACACACCCAACCTCGGTTCCGCCGTTCCGGGTTCCCGAGTATCCTCACAATGGTTCCGCCGCACCGGGTTCCCATTGGCACACAAAACTTGCATTGGCTCCTCTCCGCGGATAACCAAGCCTTATTGCCACATGGGGCTACCACGTCCGGCCCCATTGGCAATCTTCGCAATGGGCTACCAAGTCCGGCCACATTACGGTTTTCGCAAATCCACACAAAGGGCTACCAAGTCCGGCCACATTGCAGGTTTTCACATCCATATAATGACTACCACGTCCGGCCATTATGTAGTTTCAAAAATATTTTTATCCATATCAACCACACCCTAGGTGTCATGTTTCTATTTTCTCAGTTTTTGTGTCTCGTTGCATGCCATGACTCCGCGGTAGTTCATTTCACAATTTAAGAAATCTTGAAACTAAACTAGCAAGATCATCCAACTCTATATTAATTAGCATGCTCACTTATCACATCATCATGCTCAACATTTAATCAGACAAGGTAAAGCATAGTGCCACATGGACGGACACCTTTGGAGTGGTAAACCACTTATACTTTATCAGCAACAAGTAGACAAGTAAACACATACACATGTTCATAATCATCCTAAGATCAAAATACGAATACTTAAAGTTAAGCTACGAACATTATCTTTCAAAATTCATTCTTTCTTTTCATAAGTTTAAAACAACACGTGTTTATTGAAATTCTACGTATATATAGAAATAGTGTAGGCGGAGAATTCTACATATACATAGGGGAAGTAGATGTAGGAAATCTATGTGATCATACTATCATCTATACGAGTCGAGTTTAATCTACATGAAGGCATGAATATCTATACTTAGGATTTGAGTGTATAGAATAGTCTACAATCATTTTAAAATACGCATACAATATGCTATACTTAGAGTTTAGGAGGTATAGGAAAATCCTACCTTAATCCGAAACTAGTCGGGGCCGAATAAGCTAGTTGGAAAATTCTACGGGCGGTGAAACTCACGAATCTGGACCGAACTTCGGATGGCAGTAACTCGATCAATATTTGACCGAATATGATCGTTCTTGAGTTGACATCGAAGCTCTAGAAGTGCTCTACCACTTTTGTGAAGGAAGTTGATCCTAGAAACTAATTTAGGTAGGAGGAATATGGTGATAAAGGGGGAGACAGTAAGCTGTCTGGAAATCTGGAAATCCGAATTTTTGCTGAACTTCGGATGTCGATATCTTTGTCGTTTCTTGACCGATTAGGGTGGTTCTTGGGTCTAATTTGAAGCTCTCGAAGTGCTCTACAACTTTCCCGGAGGGAGTTGGTCCTAAGGACTACTTTAAGCAGGAGAATATTGAGGTTTTGTGAAGGGCAGTAAGCTGTCTGGAAAAACAGAAATGGTTTCTAGAGAGAAGTTGGAGCAATGCTTGAATTTCGAGAGAGAAGTTGGAGCAAGAAGTGAAGGTGTGAGTTTAAGCTTGGATGAGATTGCTATTTATAGGCCAAAGGTTGGTCTATTATCCAAGAGACAATTTTTCCCCTAACATTTGTGGTCTAATGGATAATAGTTTGACTAGATTTGATGGTACTTGGATGAGGTAGGATGATGGCTAAAGATCTTGACTAAAATCAAGAGTACTAGTACTTATATATTTACTAGTGTACTTAGAAGATCTAGCTTTTCTTCTATCTAAGGGATAAAAGTTCTCCTAACATTTATTACCCAATGGGTAAGGGTTTGCTTGACTAGATTTGGTACTTTGGATTTCATTTGGCAAGATATTGGCCAAAGATGTGACTAGGTTGTGTGAGTACACAAGCACACACATCACTCTCTCCCTCTCCTCTCATCCGAAATCTCTCTCTCTCTCTCTCTCTCCTAATGTACATAAGTACATAGGTGGAAAGTTTTCAAAGATTTTTCTTCCAATCTAAGACAAATTTAGGTTATTCTATTGGGGTTTTTGTCTTGTCTTTTTTTTTTTTTGTGTGGGTAAATTAGCTTGAAATTAAAAAAGGTTAAGCGAATGTACAGCCTACAAGGGGCATACCCCAGGAGGAAAAGAAAGGAAAAAAAACAAGAATGATAAAAGTACGGTAACCATGCACAACCCGCATGGAGAGTAAAATAAGGTGACATATGTGATACAAATGGATCTGAATAGAACCATGAAATGTACTGAAATGAAATTGAACTACTCCTGGCACAACCCGCCAGGCTAGGAAATAAGGTAAATGAAGTAGATAGTCATGGTCAACGAGGACCACATGATAACCAGCGCTGAGGAGAGATCCTCCTCCTCCTAGGCTGGGCTAAGAAAACCAAGACCCGAGACTTCCATCACCCCAAAGCAAGCATAATATCCACTCAACAGAAGTCAACCACTACAGAGGAACTCGGCCTGAGAGAGGATCGACCAGGGATGACGGCATCCGACAAGGCTACCCTGCTAAGTACCCTGCACACCACGCCCATTCCACCCAGACTACTACAACCTCGCCCAAATCCCCTAGGCTCGCTAACGACTCAAAGCGGAACAGAAAGAGAGGCCACGAAAAGTAGCCACTCGAACCTCAAGCGGACCAAGCTGCTCTTTTCGATCAGTGCAAACCACTAAATCTAATCAGAAACAGACTGCAAAGCTACCCCTTTCGATCAGTGAGGATCCACCAATCTAGTCAATGACAGCTCCGACAACTACCTTGCTCAATCAAACTCCATCCATAATCTAATCATCGGCACCCACAGCTGCTACTACTGTGGACAACCCCTTAACTAGGATAGAGTCTAATCTAATCAATAATAGCCACGACCACAAGAATACTACACTCGACCTCAGAGCAAAAAACGCTGGTTCTAGGGATATAAAAGGCTCGACAACGAGCCCGACCCCCGATTTCAGTCCAACAGATGACCGCCTATCGGGGATCGCAGAGTCAAACAGTAAGCTGGCCCAAATGTCCAGCAACAAGACAAGATATAAATAATTGCATAGTGCAATGCAAACAATGCTACAATGCGCAAAATGAATAACGGTGAGAGAAATGGAACATCCCTCACTGCCCAACGGCTTGCCTGCCCGGGCTGGACTGCCAACGGGCAGGCTGCTACCAGCTGCCCCAATCTGGCCCACGGCTGTTGAGGCCCACGGCGGCTGTTTGATGGCCGGCTGTGGGTTGGCCGGGGCCGGCGAAAAACAGTGGCTGTGCCTTGGGAGTTGATGGCCGGCTGTTGATGGCCGGCTGTTGAAGTTGAAGTTGATGGCCGACGGGAGTAAGGCCGGCCACAGCTTCCACCCGCTGCCTCCGACGGGAGTTGAAGGCCGGCCACAGTTTCACTTCGGTGAAACCGGCGGCCATGGCGGTGGCTGAAAGGGATGTTGACCGGCCCTCAGGCCAGATCTGATACATTTTGGTAAAATCGGCGGCCATGGCTGTATTGGACAACCGACGACCAGTGGCTCTGTATTGGACCGACCGACGATGACCAGTGGCTCTGTATTGGACCAACCGACGACCGGCGGCCATGGCTGTGCTTGTTGGGAATGACGACCGACGGATCTGATGAGTATTAGCGCCGGGCCTAAGCCGACCGATGGAGCTGAGAAGAAGATCTGAGAAGGCCATGAGCCCACGGATCTGCTGCTGCCTTGGCTGGAAAACGGCCGGACCAGAGGAGGCCGGACCAGAGATTCGGCTTTAGTGTTGGGCGGTGGAGGAGAGCCTCTCTAGAAAGAGAGGTTCCCTTGCCCCTATGACCTTGCTGTTGCTGCTGCTGTTAACGGCGACTCCCCGTCGGAAAATGGTGGTGGCCGGACCTAAGGGAGCTTTCTCTCTCTAGGTTAGAGAGAGAAGCTCCCACCAGGACCATGTCTTCCCACAAGGGAGAGTTTGTTTTTTGTCTTGTCTAGTACTTGAAAGAGTAAGAAATCTAGATATGGTTGTCCTTAGATATGAAAGAGTAAGAAAGACTAGATTTTTTGGTTGTATTTGGATTGTGTACAAGGATGGCCAACAAGGGTGGACTAGATTTGGAGAGTACTCTTGCACACATCACCTTCCCTCTCTCTCCCTCATCCGGCCTCTCCCTCTCCCTCTATCTCTCTCGGCCTCTCTCTCCCTCTCTCTTTCTCCCTCTCTCTCTTTCTTAGTGCAATGTACACATAAGCATGAAAGGACAATGGTTGGTGGTTGACTAGAAAGAGTAAGGATTTGGTTTGCAAGGTTGTAAGACAATCTTGTACTTCCAATCTCTCCATATTTTCCATATCTCACTTCTTTCATAAGTACTTGTACTTAGGATGAATATACAATGGAGTTTGGTGGAAGAAAGACCAAGATTGTACTCCATATCTTTCTCTCTCTCTCTCTCTCCTATCTCTCTAATCTCTCTCTCGGCCATCTCTCTCCTCTCCCTCTCGGCTTCTCTCTCTCTCTCCCTCTCTCTCTTTCTCCCTCGGTTAATATAAGTATATATATATATATATATGCATTAGTATGACCAACCACAAAGTACAAAGGTACTAAATGATTTCCAAATCAAAATTCTATATTAAACTAAGTCAAATTGACACTTGTCCTAGTATAATATAGTATTGAGGTACAAGGAGAATCCTAGGGCTAGATATCTTATCTATATCCTTATTCTATTGGACACATGTCATCTATTAAGCAATTAACTAATAAATCCTAGTACTAGGTAGGAAGACTAACTCTTTTATACAATGAGTAATAATTACCCTAGCATTTATTAACCAATGGTTTAAGAAGTAAAGTCATATATACTTTGAATAATACAAATATATATATATATATATATGCACATGTATTGACCAAGTATGAAAGTACACAAGTACTATATGATCTTACTAGATCTTCCAAGTCAAAATTCCTTATTATACTAAGTCAAATAGCCACCTATTGTACTTATAAATTATATTCTAGGACTTAGAATCTTAGGATGACATATACATATCTAATACTTTAAGTAAATAGGTACATATCATATCTAGTAGGCAATAACTAATAAAACCTTAGTACTATGGCTTGACTAGACTTTGTTGACTAATGGACCATAATTGCCCTAACCATTATTATCCAATGGTTAATGAATGGAAGTACTATGCTTATATACTTTATCTATATAAGTACGATGACTCATGGTGAATCTATTTTTAAACTAATAGACCTTGTACTAAGTAGAAAGACTAACCTATTGACCAATGGGTAACAATCCTCCTAACTTTTATTATCCAATGGACAAAGATGGTAAGTATTATGCTTTCACAATATATATATAAGCATATTGACACGTGGCAATTCTATTATCTTAATAGGTCTAGTACTTGGTGGAAAGACTAAGCTATGGACCAATGGGCGATATTTTCTCTAACTCCTATGGACCAATGGGTAAAGGAGTAAAGTATAGACTTTCAAATATGGGTACCTAGGCCTATATAATATCATACAAGTGTACCTTGGTCAATCGAGTCTATCGTCCAATGGATAAAGATTTTCCTACTTCTATCGTCCAATGGATAATAGTCAAGGTTGACTTTGGTTCAAAGGATTTCCTTCAGGTTTGGAAAGGTTCACAAGGTTCGACTAGGGTCGGGATTGGTAGTTAGGTCATCTCAATGAATCGGTTTGAAGCTGACTTGGCTTGCTAAGTAGGATTCATAGTCAAGAAATACGATTCTACGACTTCTCAATATGCTAGGCACTTGTCTTTAGAAAATGACCCTATTGCTCGAAGTGAAGAAATCTAATTACGACGGATTACTAGGGAAAATATACAAGTGCTTTTACAAGCATACTTGTCCTCGGGGAAATGACTAGAAAATTTATATGAAGAAAGCTATATTTATAAGTCTAGATTTTAGTAACGACGGATTTTTGGATATTAGAAAGGAAGTTTAAATGGAATCCAAGCAATAAAATAAAATTCAAATTTTTAACGAAATTTTTATTGACCAAAAATCAAGGTCGTTACAACGCTTTTCTCAAGGAATTGACAACAGCAATAGACACAAGAATTGTTGTTCATCCCTTTTAACCTAGAGGTCATGGACACAATAAATAGGACACCTCAAAAGCTCTCGAATTTGGCAATAAGGCTATAGAGCATGACAAAAGCAAACGACAGAAAATCAAAGACCAAGCATAGGAAGGAATGTGAAACAAGATACCACTTGGCTAAAGTAAAACCTAGCTCCCTTGGGAAAATAGACATAATGGCCGAATAATCAATACCTCGGCCGCAACAATGATTCTTCGACCGAGTAAATCGATTCTTCGGCCAAGTGTTTTCATAAATTACTATCTATCAGTAAATACGTGTTTTAAAGCCATGTTCTGACTTTCACATGCATATCTCAAAGCATCTGGGGGCACAAAAAGCATTTCTCATTTCATAGACAAAAGCTTGTTTACAAAATCATTGTTGTGGTTGCTTTCACAATACAAATATGGTTTCTGCCTATCTCTACTAACTATGAACAGGGAAAAAGAAAAAAGCCCTAAAAGCTAGGCGATCTCTGAGAAGAAGGCAAGGGCTGCTCACTGGTCCCCACGTCCCCCCCACCAACAGCCGGCACTCCTTCAGCCTCAAGTTGCAGCCAGAGAAGATACAAACATTCAGACTCAAGGATCCTACGGCGCTGTCTCCGAACCAAAACCTCTGCACTCTGATAGGCGTGAAGCCATTCCTGCACTATCTCGGTAGGTACCTGTGGAACAATCAAACATTACAAACATCTAAGCAAGGGATATAATGCGAAGTGATGAAAGCTAGAATGGAAAGCTAAAGATACCTGTGAAGCCTCGGCTGGCAAGGTGTAAAGCTGGGTCGTGCAAGGAGTCAACACCAGACGCTCCTCCTCCCCATCATCTGAGTGGAAGGAGACAAACAAAGGAGCCCGTGGCCAAACAGGAGCAACGGGAGGAGCCGCAACAGGGGAGGCCAAGAAAAGATGGCAGTACTCCGTATAGTCACCTGCCTGGAGGAGTAAACCCGCCCAATCTCTGATCCGAGCATTCTTTAGATCTTCCTTCGACATCAAGGAAGTGGACCTCATAGACACTGGAGGAGGAGGAAGAACAAGCTGAAGAGCCTCAACACGTGATCGCCACTGACTAGCCACTCGATCGCCTAAGTACTAGGCTCGGCAAAATGGACCCTCGAGCAAGCTACGGGTCCGGTCCAGGACTCTACAACGTGCAAGAGAGGCGTCCTCTGGTACACCACCCCAAGGGTCAAACCGTACCTACAAAGCAAGGACAAATCAGCCCCAACACAAGAATATGGAAGTCTAAAGGACAAGAGGTACAAAGAAAAAGGTACCTATTAAGGGGTGGACTGCTGGTGGGAGCTTCTCTCTCTAGGTTAGAGAGAGAAAGCTCCCTTAGGTCCGGCCACCACCATTTTCAGGCGGGGACTCGCCGTTAACAGCAGCAGCAACAGCAAGGTCATAGCCGGGCAAGGGAACCTCTCTTTCTAGAGAGGCTCTCCTCCACCGCCCAACACTAAAGCCGACCATCTCTAGTCCGGCCGTTTTCCGGCCAAGGCAGCAGCAGATCCGTGGGCTCACGGCCTTCTCCGATCTTCTTCTCAGCTCCATCGGCCGGCTTACGCCCGGCGCTAATACTCATCAGATCCGCCGGTCGTCATTCCCAACAAGCACAGCCATGGCCGCCGGTCGTCGGTCGGTCCAATACAGAGCCACTGGTCATCGTCGGTCGGTCCAATACAGAGCCACTTGTCGTCGGTCGTCCAATACAGCCATGGCCGTCGATTTTACCAAAATGTATCAGATCTGGCCTGAGGGCCGGTCAACATTCCTTTCAGCCACCGCCATGGCCGCCGGTTTCACCGAAGTGAAACTGTGGCCGGCCTTCAACTCCCGTCGGAGGCAGCGGGTGGAAGCAGTGGCCGGCCTTACTCCCGTTGGCCATCAACTTCAACTTCAACAGCCGGCCATCCGGGCAGGCAAGCCGTTGGGCAGTGAGGGATGTTCCATTTCTCTCACCGTTATTCATTTTGCGCATTGTAGCATTGTTTGCATTGCACTATGCAATTATTTATATCTTGTCTTGTTGCTGGACATTTGGGCCAGCTTACTGTTTGACTCTGCGATCCCCGATAGGCGGTCATCTGTTGGACTGAAATCGGGGGTCGGGCTTGTTGTCGAGCCTTTTATATCCCTAGAACCAGCGTTTTTGCTCTGAGGTCGAGTGTAGTATTCTTATGGTCGTGGCTATTATTGATTAGATTAGACTCTATCCTAGTTAGGGGTAACTGTAGGAGCCGATGATTAGATTATGGATGGAGTTTGATTGAGCAAGGTAGTTGCCGGAGCAGTCATTGACTAGATTGGTGGATCCTCACTGATCGAAAGGGGTTGCTTTGCAGTCTGTTTCTTATTAGATTTGGTGGTTTGCACTGATCGAAAAGAGCAGATTGGTCCACTTGAGGTTCGAGTGGCTACTTTTGGTGGCCTCTCTTTCTGTTCCGCTTTGAGTCGTTAGCGAGCCTAGGGAATTTGGGCGAGGATGTAGTAGTCTGGGTGGAATGGGCGTGGTGTGCAGGATACTTAGCAGGGTAGCCTTGTCGGATGCCGTCATCCCCTGGTCGAGCCTCTCTCAACCCGAGTTCCTCTGTAGTAGTTGACTTCTGTTGAGCGGGTATTATGCTTGCTTTGGGGTGATGGATGTCTCGGGTCTTGGTTTTCTTAGCCCAACCTAGGAGGAGGAGGATCTCTCCTCGGCGCTGGTTTTCATGTGGTCCACGTTGACCATGACTATCTACTTCATTTACTTTATTTCCTAGCCTGGCGGGTTGTGCCAGGAATAGTTCAATTTCATTTCAGTATATTTCATGATTATGTCACTTTATTTTACTCTCCATGCGGGTTGTGCATGGTTACCGTACTTTTATCATTCTTGTGTTTTTTTTTCCTTTCTTTTCCTCCTGGGGTATGCCCCTTGTAGGCTGTACATTCGATTAACCTTTTTTAATTTCAAGCTAAATTACCCAAAAAAAAAACCCGCCAGGCTAGGAAATAAAGTAAATACGGTCCAAAACTCGCCGCCACTCGGGAAGGCTCAAAACTGGCGACCATGGCCTCCGTTGCCCCACCAACCATCGCTCGTAACGAGGTATGCAGTTCACATCTCCATGCCTAGTCTCAGGGGGAAACTGGAGAAGGTGCTCGAAAGCCCAGAGCTGAAAAGCAGGTTAACCAAAACAAGTTCAGAGCTAGAAAAAGCCAAAGTAAGAACAGAGGTACAAAGGAACGATACATACCTCAAGTACTCAAAAATGACCACCGAGAATGGGACTCTTGTCCCATGAGCAAGCCCCAAGGTTGCCGTACAGAGTGGCTAAAGCAGACGATCCCCAATCAAACTCTCTAATGGCCCCCAAATACTGCAGAGGAGCCAGGAACTGTGTATGCACCGAACCATCCTTGTTGGCAAACAAAGTTTGCCCAAGGAGATAAAGAAGGAAAGCCCGCGTCAGCTGCTCGGTGCTCACTTGGGTCAGGATGTCAGCTACCATGAAAGTCTTGCTTAGCCAAGCAAGATCGATATGACCCCGAGAACAAACAGGGGGCACCTTGCCCAGAAACCACCCCAAAGCACCCTCTCGCTCCCAAAGCCTGGGGTCAACTCGAAGAACAACTCCCCCTATCCGCAGGCCAGTCAGCAAAGAGAAGTCACCCGGAGTGATAGTCATCTCGCCAGCAGAAGGAAAATGGAAGGTATTGGTGGTATCCCACCACCTCTCAACTAGCGAGGTCATCAATGACCAATCCATCTTCGGAAGATCGAAACCCAGAACAAATGCCTCGAAACCCGCAGCACGTACCAGTTCCCGAGCTGGCTCTGGCAGCCTCAAGAACCATCTATGCACCTCCTTGCCTCCGCCGCGAGCCTCCAGCCTCCTGTTTCTCTGCCAAAGACAAAAGGGAGTTAATCTCATGATTGCATAAACAAAGGAAACACTAAGGGGCATCAAATTAACATTTAAAAGCATGCATTGCCTAGACAGGGGGCACGGTTATTTTAGTTTCCTTAAACAAAAACAAGTTCAACCCAAACACGGGTTCCCTTCATTCATGCCCTTAGCTAAAAGGGATTTTTCATCCCACAAGTAAGAGATTCACTCTTAAAATCATGCACAAGTTTTCAAACTCCGAACTAAAGTAAACTTTTTACTTTTCAGGAAACTCACCGGCACATTTAGAACACTCAAGTGCTGCTCAGGCTCTCTGCGAACTACCTCGGCCTCCGGGCCACCCACAGGAGGGTGGTACTGCAAGAAACCGCCAAAACCCAACCTACGCGAAGGAAGAACGTAGGTGGCGACATCGAACAAACCGGGCTACTCAATCGCCTCCTCATCAGAAGACGGATACTCGCACCTACATGGAGGGTGCGAGGATGAACCCGCAACATCCGAAGATGGCGTAGCCATCACGTCCGAATCGAGAAGGGAAACTAACGGTTCCCAAAACGACCAAGAGCCGGCAGCAACGGCAACAGTGATCGAAGAGGACGGTCGCCGGGATGATGGTGGCCGACGGTGGTGGAGGAGAACGGCGGCGTGCAGTGGTGGTCGTCAAACGAGAGGAATGGAGAAGAATAGGAGAGGAGGAGGAGAAAAGATTAAATGGGCCGTGAAATCGATTAAACATAACTTAAATCGTTTTCTGGTTTTTGGCTTTCTCACAGCCGACACATCGATTCCTCGGCCGAGACATCAATACTTCGGCCGAGAGATCGATCTCCTGGCCTCCTAATCAAATTTCCTTCGACAACATCAGATCATGCTCAGTGCACCAATTCAAGCCATTATGGATTCTGGGTCCTCGACCAACCAAGTAGCCTTAGGGGCACTCCCGAGCCAGTACAATGTGATCAAAACTAGCCTTGGAGGCATGCCCAAGCATCAAAATTCTCTCTCCACAAACTGCTGGCCAAAGCAAGTCAAAACACCCAGCGGCTCTACGCCCATATCCACTATCAAAGAACTAAGCAAGCTCCGTGCCCACATTCACCCGTACCAATTCATTCAGCGGCTCAAAGCCCACAATCTCAAACTGGCTCGAAGCCATAACAACCAATCCAACGGCTCTACGCCCAAATTCACCAACTCAGCGGCTCTACGCTCTCACCTATCAACTCAGCGGCTCCAAGCCTACCGTTTCAACTGGCTCGAAGCCGTAAACAATCAAGTTCTTAACAGGCTCGAAGCCTATGTCTACTATCTCAGCAGCCCATCATCGACAGGCTCTACGCCTGTACTCGTTCACTCAGCAGCTCTACGCTCGCTATCACAACTTAGCGGCTCCAAGCCCACTATCCCAACTGGCTCAAAGCCATAACAACCAATCTCAATGGCTCGAAGCCCATTACTTCAACAGGCTCGAAGCCTATATCTACCATCTCAACTGGCTCAAAGCCATAGCAACTATCTCAGCGGCTCCAAGCCCTCGACTCAGCAGCTCTACGCTCGCTATTATAGCAACAGGCTCTACGCCCGTTATCTCATCAAAGCGGCTCTACGCTCGCTATTATAGCAACAGGCTCTACGCCCGTTATCTCATCAAAGCGGCTCAAAGCCGTAAACAAGCAAATCTCAACAGGCTCTACGCCGCCCCAACAATCAAGACATCTATTCTCAGGCTCTACGCCTGAATGCTCAAAATCTAACATTTTGAATGCTCAAGCTCTACGCTTGGATGCCCAACCACTGTGTACTGGATGCTCAAGTTATACACTTGAATGCTCAAGCTCTACGCTTGGATGCCCAACCACTGGGTACTAGACAATGCTAGGATTCTGCCGTCCGAATGCTCGAGCTCTACGCTTTGAATGCTCAAGTCCGGAACTTGATAGAAGCTCTAAGCTTAAAACAAACACACACGCACGGGCCCGTGCGCATATTGCATCACCATTATCTCATTGAGTCTGCATCATCATATCTGTTCACATCTAACCATCATCATACATATACACTCTGCATACCTCTCATGAAACAGGTCAGCCCTGCAATCAACCGGCTCTATGCCTCGGTTTTATTGATCGGTCCAGCGTCTCGATCCTTTGGCTCTACGCCAACACTTATGATGAGAAAGCTCCGTGCACAGACCATCAGAATGCAACCAGCTCTACGCTTCGGTTCAAATCACGTCAAGCTCTAAGCTCCGACAACCTGGGCCCTCGCCTCATGACCACAGCAGGCTCCACGCCTCAGTTTGACACCTTAGGCTCTCGCCTTATGATCAATACTAGCTCTACGCTTCGGTTCAACACGTCAAGCTCTAAGCTTCGACAACCCAGGCCCTCGCCTCAAGACTGCAGCAGGCTCCATGCCTCGATCTAATCACCTTAGGCTCTTGCCTTGTGTTCAATACCAGCTCCGCGCTTCGGTTCTATCAAGCTCTAAGCTCACCTCAGGCTCTCGCCTCAAGACTGCAGCAGGCTCCATGCCTCAATCTAATCACCCCAGGTTCTCGCCTTGTGACTACAAACGGCTCCGTGCCTCGGTTCCCTCATCACCAAAGCTCCGTGCTCTAGTAACTGGCCCTGCGCCCCGATATCTCAAAAAACAAACCGGCGTCCAACTCATCCCCAGCAGATGATTTGGATTCCACCCCATTACATCAATTCCTTCCAGCTCATTCGCAAGGATAGGCTACTCTACCGAGCCCCTCTCAGTCAAAGTAAGGATGATCAAGAAAAGCAAACGCACCTGCCATGTACTGATCTACCCCAAAATACTAAGGAAGCTCTTCGCAAAAACTCCCCTGGCAGCCCCGCGCTCCTTCAACTACTCTTCGCCAAAACCCTGGCTCAGTCTAGGTATGCCACACTACGGCTTTTTAAGCCCAAAGGTACGTCTTCTGTCTCTAACCCTCCAAAACTTTTTCTTTTTCTTTATTGCCCGAACTACGATTGGTCTGAATTTCCCTTGTGGAATACGTAGGCAGCCCCCCGGCCCGATCATAACAAAACCTTTTTCAAAAACCCCTTGGAATAGTGGTTGGACCAAATTGAGTTGCTTTTTACAGCTTTGACTCTTACTCAAACATGTCTCGCGATCCGTCTGAGTTCAGTCAAAAAGGGGCATCTGTAGACACCCCAATTTGGCCTAACGATTATTTCAAGTCCCACCTTGGGACCATCCCGATGATGATATGGAAACAGTGATTGCTGATTGCCTCCTTGAGAACCTTAGGACTTTCGGTAAGAACTTTGAGCCACTTAGAGGACCCAATTCAGAGCCATACAGCCTTTCAGACAGAAAATACGGAAGCCTAGGAGAATCCATCTGTCGGCCATAACATCGATCTCACGGCCTTAACATCATTTCCTCACCCGAGCAACCTGTTGCTAGCAAAATCTCCCTGAGAGATCAATCCCTCAGCCGCAAGATC
Source organism: Rhododendron griersonianum (assembly GCA_018127125.1). NCBI lineage: Eukaryota > Viridiplantae > Streptophyta > Magnoliopsida > Ericales > Ericaceae > Rhododendron > Rhododendron griersonianum. The sequence goes on along the minus strand of CM030788.1, from coordinate 35,213,480 downwards.
TGTCCTTCGGCCGAGACATCCATTCCTCGGCCGTGTGATCTATTACTCGGCCGCCAAATCGACCTTTTTCCAGACTCTCGAACGTTCTGTCGATTGTTTGATCCAACTACACTACCTTCCCGATGCGTTCGGGCTACACTCAGAGATTACAACGAAGAGTTTGCATTGTATTGCAATTGCAATCGCGTGCTTTTGATTGGCCGGAGTGAGTCACCAATTGCCTATATAAAGGGCCTTTGGACTCTGAAAATATACACACGAAATTCATTAGAGAATACTGTAGACACCTCCCAAACGGGGCATCGCCATATAGATTGATCACGTTTGTTTGCTTGATTGGTTGCTCGCTTCATAAACCAAAATCATGGACATTCCCATGGCTAGGAACATCGCCACATGATAACGGTTATCATCAAATAGAGTCGCCACCCAGTTTATTAAAACTGGGAAAACAGATAGAGATTCTGGATACGGGAGCCACAAGTACAATAAAGGGAAGGTGTTAGGCACCCCTCTTTGCCCAGTCGTGAGACTGGCCCATAATCATTCAACATAAGACGTGTAGATGCTTTGTTTAATTCCAACACATAGTCTGTTTATTTATTCCTTTAAACAGTAAGTAAGGTGAGTCAGTGCGATAAATAAGCATGCATTAGAAAGCAAAGAAAGCAAATAAACTATCCCAGGAGATCGATTACTCGGCCGGTGAATGGATGTCACGGCCGAGTAATCACACTGATTTGATGTACCGGCCGAGGGATCGAAGCCCCGGTCGGTGTTCTTCCTCACACCAGACAGAAAGATAAACGGATAATCAAAATGCTACGATTAATCAGAAAAGCAAGAAATTAAGACAAACCAGAGGCCGTTGGGCCTCACCACCTTGATCCCTCAGTTGCTTGATTGCTTTGGATTGGGCGTGATTGACTGATTGCTCGATCGAGAACCCTAGGGTTAGGGTTTGAACTTCGGGGTTTGATCGCCGGATTGACGGCTGCCTTCGGGAGGTTAGGGCTTTTGAAGTGTGGGATTGAGGGATTATTTGTGCAGAGCTTTGAGGCTTGATTGAGTGTGTAGGTCTATCAATTTCTGTGTGTTTATTTCGGAGCCCAAAGGCTCCTTTATATAGGCATAGGGATGACTCACTCCGGCCAATCAAATCATGAGATGGCAATTGTAATTGCAATGCATCTCTAACTCTACGTCGTAATCTCTGAGCGTAGCCCGAACGCATCGGGAAGGTAGTGTAGTTGGATCAAACCAAACGTCTGACAGAACGTTCCAGAGTCTGGAAAAAGGTCGATCTGGCGGCCGAGCAAAGGATGTCGCGGCCGTGGAATGGATGTCTCGGCCGAAGGATAGATCTTGCGGCCGAGGAATTGATCTCTCAGGGAGATTTTGCTGGCAACAGGTTGCTCGGGTGAGGAATTGATGTTTTGGCCGTTAGATCGATGTTACGGCCGTCAGATGGATTCTCCTAGGCTTCCGTATTTTCTGTCTGAAAGGCTGTATGGCTCTGAATTGGGTCCTCTAAGTGGTTCAAAGTTCTCACCGAAAGTCCTAAGGTCCTTAAGGAAGCAATCAGCAATCATTGTATCCATTTCATCATCGGGATGGTCCCAAGGTGGGACTTGAAATAATCGTTAGGCCAAATTGGGGTGTCTACAGATGCCCCTCTTTGACTGAACTCAGACGGATCACGAGACATGTTTGAGTAAGAGTCAAAGCTGTAAAAAGCAACTCAATTTGGTCCAACCACTATTCCAAGGGGTTTTCGAAAAAGGTTTTGTTATGGTCGGGCCGGGAGGCTGCCTAAGTATTCCACAAGGGAAATTCAGACCAATCGTAGTTCGGGCAATAAAGAAAAGGAAAAAGTTTTGGAGGGTTAGAGACAGAAGACGTACCTTAGGGCTTAAAAAGCCGTAGCATGACGTACCTAGACTGAGCCAGGGTTTTGGCAGAAGATAGTTGAAGGAGCGCAGGGCTGCCCGGGGAGTTTTTGCGGAGAGCTTCCTTAGTATTTTGGGGTAGATCAGTACACGGCAGGTGCGTTTGCTTTTCTTGATCATCCTTACTTTTACTGAGAGGAGCTCGGTAAAGTAGCCTATCCTTGCGAATGAGCTGGAAGGAATTGATGTAGTTGGGGTGGAATCCAAGCCATCTGCTGGGGATGAATTGGACGCCGTTTGTTTTGAGATATGGGGGGCGCAGGGCCAGTAATTGGAGCACGGAGCTTAGGGGATGAGGGAACCGAGGCACGGAGCCGGTTATAGTCATGAGGCGAGAGCCTGAGGAGTGATAGTTTTTGACGTGGTGGAACCGGGGCGCGGAGCCGGTTGTATTCTGATGGTTTGTGCACGGAGCTTTCTCATCATAAATTTTGGCTTTAGAGCCAAATGACCGAGGCACCGGGCCGATCAATAAAACTAAGGTGTAAAGCCGGTTGATTTGCTGGATTGACCTGTTTCATGAATAAGAGAGAGATGCAGAGTGTGTATATGATGATAGTGGTTAGATATGAGCAGATATGATGATGCAGACTCGATGATAACAATGGTGATGCAATTGATGCTAATGTGCACGGGCCCGTGCGTGTGTGTTTGATTTAAGCATAAAGCTTCTTTCAAGTTCCGGACTTGAGCATTCAGAGCGTAGAGCTCGAGCATTCGGACGGCAGAATCCAAGCATTCAAAGTACAGGCTTTGAGCATCCAGTACACAGTGGTTGGGCATTCAGAGCGTAGAGCCTGAGCATTTAAGGTATAAACCTTAAGCATTCGAACATAGAGCTCGAGCATCCAGTACGCAGTGGTTGGGCATTCAAACGTAGAGCTTGAGCATTCAAGTGTAAAACTTGAGCATCCAGTACACAGTGGTTGGGCATTCGAAGGGCTTCGAGCATCCAGTACGCAGTGGCTGGGCATTCAAACGTAGAGTTTGAGCATTCAAGTGTAGAACTTGAGAATAGATGATATCTTGTTGTTTGGGGCGGCATGGAGCCAGTTGAAGATTGTTATGGCGTGGAGCCAGTTGAGATTGTGGGCATGGAGCCGCTGAGTTGGTTGTTACGGCTTGGAGCCAGTTGAGATAGTGGGCTTGGAGCCGCTGAGTTGGTATAGCGAGCGTAGAGCTGCTGAGTTGAGGGCTTGGAGCCGCTGAGTGAATGAATACGGTGACGGGCCTCGAGCCACTGAGTGAGTACAGGCATAGAGCCGCTGAGATGATGGGCTTGGAGCCGCTGAGTTGGACCGTTGAAATGACGGTGGATATGATGATAAGCTCTGAGCTGTTGAGTATTCCATCTTCCATCTTCCATGGGGCTTGATTGGTTTCTTATGTTTGGGATGTTTCCAAGGCTAGTTTTGAGTATGCTCGGGATTGCCCCCAAGGCTAGATTCCACATGCTCGGGACTGTCCCCAAGGCTAGTTTTGAGTATGCTCGGGATTGTCCCCAAGGCTAGTTTTGGGTATGCTTGGGATTGCCCCCAAGGCTAGTTCTTGACCATATTCCACTTTGTTAGGGAGATTCCCATTACCTCCACTGATGGGGTGATTGACACATATGCTCTAGGAGATTTCCATCGCCTCCTTTGGCAAATTCAATTTGTTTTGGGAGATTTCCACCATCTTCGTTGATGAGGTGATCCTTATGCATGCCTAGGAGATTTCCTTTGCCTCTTTGTTAGGTAGATTCAACTTTGTTGGGGAGATTTCCCATTACCTCCACTGCTGGGAGTGCCTTCCGGAGGGTGCGCTGGGCCAGAACTGCATAAATGTGCATAAAAGTGGGAGCCACAGGATTACTTCACCGGCCTGTGAGGCTACTTATCTTTAAGATGTGAGCTCGGGGTAGCTACAGAGCTGCTGAATGACTGAGATAGTAGGCACGAGGCTGTTGAGGTGAGCGCGGAGCTGTTTGAGCGACTTGGGGATAGGGCTGCGAAACGAACACGGAGCTGCTGATAGCGAGCCTAAAGCTGCTGGGTGATAATGAGCATGGGTATAGAGCTTTTGAGCATAGAACTGTTGAATGGCTTGAAAAGTGAGCACATGGTGCTGCTGAGTGACCTAATGGTGCAAGAAGTATGGTGCTTGCAGAGACGGTGTTTTCATGGGCGTTTGAGCTGCTGGATTTGCTTGATGATAGCACGAAGCAAGGAGCTATGGAGATGTGAAGTGCGAAGCCATGATGTCAATTGTAGAGTTTGCTCACGACTAGTTACGAGGCTATCTTTCAGCTTCTTTGACTTGGATCTATCGGTCATAAATACCAAGCTTGGTATGGTCGGTTCAAGGACCGAAATCCAGGAGAATCCTGCAATCCACATTTGAATAGTGTAGAAAATAGCAATGGATAGGAAAACAACATGCAACATGCTTGGGATCAACCACGGGTCGAAGTCCTTTTATGCTGACTGCTAGGGGCAGGACCACCACACTTAAAGAACCCTAGTTCAAGAGCTTGAACGATTTTGGGTGACATGGTTTGCAACGTGATATATATGTGTATTGAACTGAACATTCAGGAAGAAATAGAAGCCCCCTGTTTAGGCAATGGATGCTTGACCCTAGCTTAACCGTGCATGATGACAATGATCTAATTGCCCCTAGCATAGAAACATGTGATGTAAATAACAATGAATGTGAGTGCAATGTCTCTGTTTGGCAGAGATCTTGGCATGCCCCTGACAATGCTGTATGACAGCATTCCACAAAAGAGTTGAGGTGTTCCCCTAGGATATGACGCTTCTCAGGCTGAGCTTTCTTCAAGTGTGTTGGCAGGGAGGTAGACTTTACAGTGCATCCATTTGTTCCCCTTTACTCCTCGTATAGAGATAATGGCCATGATGCCTTGATGAATCTACCTTGTTTGAGCATAAGAAACACCTCATATTTGGAATTAGCTCGTGCAATTAAGACAACTGCTTCCATTGAGCAGTCATAATGACATTAATGGAAAAGACAAGGTGATAATGATATGCATGTGAATCCGCAATGCATTTTGGACATCTCAACTTTCGCGTATTTGATCAAATGCTTCCCCTTGCCCTAGGGAGACTGATAATGACTTATTGCTTATACTAGTCAGGTGTTTTTGAAAGACCGCAATGCCCTAGTGGCACCACTGAAAACATTGTTTGGTCAAAGGACCATATTGCTGCACTCTTCATGAAACGAGAAACTTATTTTATCTCCTCGAAAGTTTGTAAAAGCAATTGTGCTTGTATTGCTATGTCAAGAATGTTTAGGATAAAATTATACTAGTCAGTTCTGAAGATGCTTGTCCAGTTCTGAAGATGCTAGGAGCTCAATTCTGCTGTCTGCTGTTTCTGAAGCTGCTGAATGGAGCCCAATCAAGTCAAGTTCAAGTCAAGTTCTGATCCTGCCATCCAGTTCTGAGGAGCAGGTTCTGAACCTGCTATCAAGTCAAGTTCTATGGCCTGCATGCTAGTGCCATTCTGTGGTAGATTTCATTAGGAAGCTCAGTTTAGTTGGTTGCACAGTGTGTAATTATTTTCTGTGGTAGCTTCAAATGTTTTCTGTTTTGTATCCCTCTGTTAGATGGATGGGAAACAGATGCTCTATTTTCTTCTAGTCCTATGTAGCCGTTTGGCGTAGGCTTTCTCTTTTGTTTTCCTTTTCTTTTCTTTTCCTCCTGGGGTATGTCCCGTGTAGGCTGTATATTCGGTTAGCCCTTTTTTTTATTTTCAAGCTGATTTACCCAAAAAAAAAAAAAAATGCTCCGTATCCATACCACTCAATTTGCCATGAGACATAGCTTCACAAACCCATGCCCCTAGACATTTCAGGTGAGTTCGTTGTTTTGAGTCTATCGTCATGAGTTGAATTGTTGAATGGCTATCCTCACAGGAGGTTGGATGTTTCTGAGGGGAGAATAGAGGAGGGCCTAGTCGTGCCCCTTATCCCATATGATTCTTCATGATGCGTACTTTGCCAAAGTGATACATACCCCAAGATGTTTGCATATCACATCACTTTTCCACTTTGGTTATGCCCCTAATGCCTAGGACCTTGCTGCTAAGTTGTATTCCTCAATCTGAGAGGACTTTGTTATGGACCATAATGTAGGTTTGGAGGTTTTGGCTTAAGAAAAGAAGCGGATGTAAAGGCTCAAACCTAATTTCTACTCAAGCTTGGGTTTTTAAAGCTAGCAGCCATCTTCAACATTTTTATCAACTCTTGTCGCCTCTTGCCTTACTTTGTGTAAGAGAGTTATTTTCTTCAAAATGTCCTTTGTATGGATTGGAAGGAATGTTTCTTTCAAAATGCCCCTTGTATGACGGGGTGCTCATTTTTTCTTTTCATTGATTTTTCTTTCATCTTTTCTTGTATTTTTTGTTTGCCCCAGCGTAGGGGATGGCTGCCTAGCAGGCTTTTCAAAGAAATTATCCAGAGGCTCAACGTGGCTAGCAAGAGATAAGTGTTTGGATAGATGAAATGAATGCCTCTCTTCATTTTGAATCATACAACAAAGTGACAGGGATCCTAGCCAAGATTGTCAAGAGCTTTGATGTGTAACCAAGTGGATTTCCTAAGATTGAGCACCAGTCACATAACAGATGTATGAAAACATGGCTGATTTTTCACTTCTCTTCTATTTGTTCATGCTCTAATTTTTGCCTAGACCGCCCTTGCAGGTTTTCAATCTAGCGAGCTCTTTTTTCTTCTCTTCTATTTTTTCCTTTTTCTTCTTTCTCCTCTTTCCTATATTTAACAGCATGATCTACTTACAAGTGATCTTTGTGAGGGTGCGAAAATGTTTCAACTCCTTCTCTACTCAACAGAAATGATGTGGGTCATAGTTTTGAAAACTTATACATTTGACGACTTAAGTGATTATGATGTGTTTCAAAAAGATATCATGAAATCACTTTGAAATCCCTAAGGATTGTTTTCAATACTCAATGTTATCATGAGCATTCTATAACAACAACTCAGCACATGGGAAAATAGTTTGAAGATTGTGGCCGACCATAAGGTGCCTACGTATCTCAAAAAGAGAATCAGGCCATTCGTAGTTCAAGTCCGAGGAGACTCTCATTTTAGCTCCACATTTCATGCTAGGTGCAACAAGTGGACTGACGACCAAAATAAACTATAGACCTTTTAAAAAGGAAACAGATATGGACCAAAATAGTAGCCAAAACTAACTATATAAGACTCCTTAAAAGATTGACTCTTAGCCTAAGACGTGACAGGCATGGATGCTGCTGCTGCCCAGTGATCAAACTCAGCTGGATCAATCTTCTCTTGATCGATGAGGTCTTGGATCGCATTCTTGAAAGCCCCGCATTCTTTGATGGAGTGACCATTTACTTGGTGGTACTTGCAATACCCTCCGCCTTTTTGTATAAAATTTGGAAATTTTGGCTGTAACGGCTTCAATACCCCTTTTGCTTCCAAGATATAGAACACCTTTTCCAAGTTCATTCTAAGAGGAACAAAGTTTCTCTTTTGCCTGTGGTCGAGATGAGATCCCACCAGTTTAACATTATTGTTACTTATGTTCATCTTACAGTTGTTTTTCTCTTTGAGAGATTCTTGGTTTAGATCGATGGTATTGAGAAGATGTTGCTTTTCATGTTGCTGCTGCAGACCATCCACCACCATTTCAATTTGGTTGTCCTTAGCGGAATAAGTTTCTTTCTGAGCTGCCTTTTTCGTCCATCTAGTAGGGGGAGGTGGAGGTGGAGCTTGTGGAAGACTTCTTTGCAAACTGTGAACAATGGTGGCTAGGGCAGCCACTAATTCAGCCAATACATTAACTTTAGCAGCTAGAGCTTCAATCTTCTCGTCAGCCATTGCTGTCACATCTAAGACCAAACCCAAAATTTAGGAAAAGCAAGAACTTAGCTACGCTTAGGTTGAGATGTCCAAAATCAAGTGTTTATGCAATGCACACATCAAACACACTTATTGCCCTTAAAATGCAAATCTAGCATGATGGGGTGGCTTAACCAAATGATAATCGATGTTGACACGTGATCATGCAATGTGCTATAAGAAGAAATGAGGGTGATGGATTCCTCTCTTGGTTTGGCCCCTGTATAGTTAGAAAGAGGCAAGCAAAATGATATACAAAGCACCATAGCTACCTTCACAGATCATGGACGAGTCATGCATAGCAATTCGTTTGTATGCATGAGTTTATCGGATACTATAGATAGCCAGCTATTTTTGATATGGATGATTCTTAAGACTCGTTGCTGCCACTTAAGATCCCACTTCCAAGCCAATCCATATTATGAGACAAACCGAAAAGGTTGAGCACATGACCACAACAGAAAGTAGACTCGGAGTTCATCGCTGTGCTAGCGGCTATTTGAATGTTTTAGAAAAACTTGTCATTAGACTAGGCATTGCAAAAAGTTTTGAAAGTTCTTTCAATTCTTGGTTAGGAAAGATTCAAAATGTGATTGAGGTAATTGAAATCCACCTGATTATTTGCTAGCACATTGACAACCTCTTAAATTTTACCAGCTTGCTGGGGTAAGCGTGCTCAAAATTTTGAATTTTGAAAGATGGGTTGCTATGCCGATTTGGAAATAGGAATCAAAGTCCTAAGTTGAATCATTCATCGAGAAATGAGTATTGCAAGTTCTATCCATAATATCCTTAACTTTGCATACAATCATCCATAATCTGCTCTACTATCTCACACTCCCACTTTCCTTTAGCCTTGCAAGGCAGAGATTGCTAGAGTAACCTCAGTTCAATTGCCGACGGGGCGGCTTCTCTCTTTTTTTTTGATGTTTGATTTTGTTCTAGAAATCCATGCTTCGCGGTGCTTCAAGCAAAATGGGAGAAAGAAATAAGCAGTGGTGCTTTCAACTTGCTAAAAACATACCTTGCAGGCAATGCTATGCTTCAGTGCTTAGCTATAAAGACTTAGAGTTAGGGCTCTTAGTTCATGCCCCAACCCTTCTGCACAGAAAATGATATTACAACAACATATGATACAAGGTGTGAGGAAGAACTTTTGCAAGTAAAATGCAAATAGATTCCTAGCCTGTAGGTTCCTGTCTTAGTTTGATAAGTTCAATGGCTTTCTAATACATGCAAGGTTTAGGTAGTCTCAGGGTGCTCCGTTGTCAAAGGGCACCAATCCTCTCACCAGCCCATCATAGGCGGTGATTGGGTGATCCCCTTTTTGATATACCACTAGGTACGAGTGACTGTGGAGTTTGCTGGAACCCCCAACATAGCCCGTGTCATGCCGGGATATCAGGTGAACTCAACGGGTTGCCCGCTCGATGCATATGATAGATGAATTAAACAAGGCATGTATTAATCTTATGTTGAACTTTTTGGTTATGGCTCTCAATTTCCCAGCAGAGTCGCCAAAAACTGTAGACACCTCCCAAACGGGGCATCGCCATACAGATTGATCACGTTTGTTTGCTCGATTGGTTGCTCGCTTCATAAACCAAAATCATGGACATTCCCATGGCTAGGAACATCGCCACATGATAACGGTTATCATCAAATAGAGTCGCCACCCAGTTAATTAAAACTGGGAAAACAGATAGAGATTCTGGATACGGGAGCCAAAAGTACAATAAAGGGAAGGAGTTAGGCACCCCTCTTTGTCCAGTCGTGAGACTGGCCCATAATCATTCAACATAAGACGTGTAGATGCTTTGTTTAATTCCAACACATAGTCTGTTTATTTATTCCTTTAAACATTAAGTAAGGTGAGTCAGTGCGATAAATAAGCATGCATTAGAAAGCAGAGAAAGCAAATAAACTGTCCCAGGAGATCGATTACTCGGCCGGTGAATGGATGTCACGGCCGAGTAATCACACTGATTTGATGTACCGGCCGAGGGATCGAAGCCCCGGTCGGTGTTCTTCCTCACACCAGACAGAAAGATTAACGGATAATCAAAATGCTACGGTTAGTCAAAGATACAGTAAATTAAGACAAATCAGAGGCCGTTGGGCCTCACCACCTTGATCCCTCAGTTGCTTGATTGCTTTGGATTGGGCGTGATTGACTGATTGCTCGATCAAGAACCCTAGGGTTAGGGTTTGAACTTCGGGGTTTGATCGCCGGATTGACGGCTGCCTTCGGGAGGTTAGGGCTTTTGAAGTGTGGGATTGAGGGATTATTTGTGCAGAGCTTTAAGGCTTGATTGAGTGTGTAGGTCTATCAATTTCTGTGTGTTTATTTCGGAGCCCGAAGGCTCCTTTATATAGGCATAGGGATGACTCACTCCGGCCAATCAAATCATGAGATGGCAATTGCAATTGCAATGCATCTCTAACTCTACGTCGTAATCTCTGAGCGTAGCCCGAACGCATCGGGAAGGTAGTGTAGTTGGATCAAACCAAACGTCTGACAAAACGTTCCAGAGTCTGGAAAAAGGTCGATCTGGCAGCCGAGCAAAGGATGTCGCGGCCGTGGAATGGATGTCTCGGCCGAAGGATAGATCTTGCGGCCGAGGAATTGATCTCTCAGGGAGATTTTGCTGGCAACAGGTTGCTCGGGTGAGGAATTGATGCTTTGGCCGTTAGATCGATGTTACGGCCATCAGATGGATTCTCCTAGGCTTCTGTATTTCTGTCTGAAAGGCTGTATGGCTCTGAATTGGGTCCTCTAAGTGGTTCAAAGTTCTCACCGAAAGTCCTAAGGTCCTCAAGGAAGCAATCAGCAATCATTGTATCCATTTCATCATCGGGATGGTCCCAAGGTGGGACTTGAAATAATCGTTAGGCCAAATTGGGGTGTCTACAAATACACTCTCTCAAGCCACAAAACTCTGTCAAAATACTCTCTCAATCCCACTCCTCAAAAGCCCTAACCTCCCGAGGTAGCCATCAATCCGACGATCAAACCCCGAAGTTCAAACCCTAACCCTAAGGTTTTCAATCAAGCAATCAGTCAATCACACCCAATCCGAAGCAATCAAGCAACTGAGGGATCAAGGTGGTGAGGCCCAACGGCCTCTGGTTTGTTTTATTTATCGCTCTTATACTTAATCATAGCTTTCTGATTATCTGTTAATCGTATAGTCTGATGTGAGGAAGAACACCGACCGGGGCTTCGATCCCTCGGCCGGTACGTCAAACCAGGAGGATCCCTCGGCCGTGACATCCATTCACCGGCCGCGGGATCCATCTCCCTGGGACAGTTTGTTTTGTTCTGCTTTCCTGATGCATGCTTTATTTATCGTATTGGCTCACCCTTTACTGCTTAAAGGTTAAAAACAAACTACGTGTTAGAATTAAACAAAGTGTGTACATGTCTTATGTTGAACGATTATGGGCCAGTCTCACGGCTGGGCAGAGAGGGGTGCCTAACACCTTCCCCTTACTGTACTTTTGGCTCCCGTGCCCAGAATCTCTATCTATTTTCCCAGTTTTAATAAACTGGGTGGCGACTCTGTTTTGATGATAACCGCTATCATGTGGCGATGTTCCTAGCCATGGGAATGTCCATGATTTTGGTTTACGAAGCAAGCAACCAATCGAGCAAACAAACGTGATCAATCTGTATGGCGATGCCCCGTTTGGGAGGTGTCTACACTAACCGTGGTCTTTCTTAGTGACAGAGTAATCTCGATTATCATAGAAACTATTTTTGGGAATTTTTGAAAACTCGATTTGATTTTAAACAGTCTTTAACTAATTAATCGGAATTTAATTAATCAAAACAAGAATTTAAAGAAAAGCTAATATTATGGAATTTTTTATTTTATTAAAAATTTCGGAATATTACAACCTATCCGCTTAACAAAATTTCATCCTCGAAATTTAAGGTGCACTCTTTACAGGGAATAGTTCTTTGTAATTCTCTCTCATTACATCTTCTCTTTCCCAGATACTCTCTTCTATACCACGGTGTTGTTAGAGTACTCTAACTAGCTTGATTGTTTTTCCTCTGATGATCTTCTCTCCGTGGTCCTGGATTGCAATGGGTCTCTCTTCGAATGTCGTGTCCTCGTCAACTGTGACGTCTTCCAAGTTGATGATGTGGGAAGGGTGGGCCATGTACTTCCTTAGCATAGAGACATGGAATACATTGTGCACTCTGTCAAGCTGCGGCAGAAGTGCTAGCCTGTACGCAACTTCTCCAATCCGTTTAAGAATCTCAAATGGTCCGATGTAGCGAGGCGACAGCTTCCCTTTCTTTCCGAATCTGATGACTCCACATTTAGGTCTAATCTTGAGGAAGAGTGGTCACCAACGGTGAATTCTAAGGGTCGCGTTCTTCTGTCAACATAACTCTTTCGGCGGCTCTGTGTTGTTTTGATTCGCTGAGTGATGACTTTGATCTTCTCATTTGTCTCTTTGACAAGATCTGGTCCAAGCAGGTACATCTCTCCCATTTTGGTCCAGCATACCGGTGATCTGCAAGGGCGTCCATACAGGCCTCGAATGGAGCCATTTCTATGCTTGCCTGATAACTGTTATTGTAAGCGAACTCCACTAAAGGTAGGTGTCGCTCCCAGCTTCCCTTGAAATCTAGTACACAAGCTCGGAGCATATCCTCCAGGGTTTGAATCATCCTTTTGGATTGTCCATCCATCTGAGGGTGAAAGGCGGTGCTCATCCTAAGATTTGTTCCTAGCGCTTTCTATAAACCTTGCCAGAACACCGAAGTGAATCGTGGTTCTTGATCTGACACAATCGATACTGGTACTTCGTGCAATCTGATGATCTCCTTAATGTACAATCGACTAAGAGTGTCCATGGAGTCTGTCACTCGCACAAGTAAGAAATGTGCGGACTTTGTCAGACGATCGACGATTACCCAGATAGCATTATGATTGTTGACTGATCTAGGCAATCATGTGACGAAGTCCATGGTGATGTTCTCCCATTTCCATCCTGGAATAGGAAGAGACTGTAGCTGTCCTCCTGGCTTCTTGTGCTCGGCCTTCACTTGTTGGCATGTGAGGCATGTGGAGACATACTTAGCCACATCATCCTTCATTCCGCTCCACCAATACAGGCGGTGCAGGTTATGATACATCTTGTTGCCTCCTGGATGTACATCGAAGTTGGAATGGTGGAACTCCTTAAGAACTGCTTCTCTGAGGGTCCCTATATCTGATACAAATATCCTGTCTCTGAATCTCAAACTCTTGTCCGGGTGAACTACCCATTCGGTAACTGCTTTGTTGGTCGCCATCTGATATCGAATAAAGTTGCACTCCAGATCAAAAGTCTAGGCGAGCAAGATTTCTCTGTGCAACAATGGTGTAGCAATCATGGCGAAAAAGCATGCGCTGTTGGATTCCGGTGATGACTGAAGTCTAAACTCATTGATCTCATCCATCATCTTCCATTCTCTGACCGCCATACTTGCCACTTGTCCTCTGACTTGCGGCTAAGTGCGTCAGCAACTACATTGGCTTTACCTGGGTGATACAACAAAGTCAGCTTGTAGTCCTCCATGTATTCCATCCATCGTCGTTGGCGCAAATTCAGCTCCTTCTGGGTGAACAGATATTTCAGACTCTTATGATCAGTGAATACCTCGAATTTTTTCCCATATAAGTAATAACGCCATGTCTTGAGGGCGAATATCACTGCTGCTAATTCCAGATCGTGCATGAGATAGTTCCTTTCGTGTGGTTTAAGCTGACGTGAACCATACTCTATAACTTTCCTATTCTGCATGAGCACGCACCCGAGTCCGTCTCTTGAGGCGTCATAGTATACTGAATATCCCACGTTTCTCTTAGGAATGATCAGTATCGGCGCACTCGTCAATCTCCTCTTCAACTCCTGGAATGACTCCTCGCACGCTTCATCCCATACGAACTTGAATCCTTTCTGAGTCAGTCGGAACATGGGCTTGGATAAAGCGGAGAAATCTTGAATAAACCTTTTGAAGTATCCAGCTAGTCCCAGAAAGCTCCGAATCTCAAACACTGTAGTCGGTCGCTTCCAATTCAGAACGGCGTCAACTTTGCTGTCGTCGACGGAGATTCCTTTTTCTGACACAACATGTCCCAGAAATTTCACCTCTTTCGTCCAAAACTCACACTTACTAGCCTTAGCATACAGTTGATTGTTTCTAAGGGTTTGCAGTACGATTCTCAGATGTTCTTCATGTGCTTCCTTTGTTGGCGAGTAAACTAAGATATCGTCGATGAAGACCACCACAAATTTGTCCAAGTACAGGTGAAAGATCTTGTTCATCAGGCACATGAACACTGCTGGGGCATTGGTCAACCCAAACGGCATCACCAAGAATTCATATTGATTGTATCGAGTCCGAAATGCGGTCTTAGGAATATCGCTATCCCTAATACGCAATTGGTGATATCCAGACCTTAGATCGATCTTTGAGAAACAAGTTGACCCTCTCAGTTGGTCAAACAAGTCATTGATTCTTGGTAGTGGGTATCTGTTCTTGATCGTCACGCGGTTCATCAACTGTTTGTAGTCAATGCATAACCGCAATGTTCCTTCCTTCTTCTTGACAAAGAGTGCTGGAGCTCCCCAAGGTGATGTACTTGGCCGGATAAAACCCTTGTCCAACAATTCCTGCAATTGAATCTTCAGCTCCTTCAAATTCTGCTGGCGCCATTTTGTACGGTGCCATAGATATTGGTGCAATACCCAGTTGAAGTTCAATAGTGAAATCTATCTCCCTATGTGGAGGTAGTCCGAGCAGTTCTTCAGGCTACCAGATTTGGATTGAAAGAAATGTGCAGAAATTCCAAGGGTATCCCTCTACTTGGGAGGTAGTTGTTCACAAGATTTGTTCATTGATGAGATCAAGGATCCTAACTTTGCCCAATCTGCCTCAACTTCAAGCAGATCAGTTTGTTAATGCATGGAATTTTGTTGGAAGTTAATGTTTAGTTACATATTGGCATACAATCTGATTTCTTGCATCTGTTGTTTTCCAAACTGTCCAACAATCTGATTTAACAGGTTCCAAAGGAGAATTGCATCACACTATGAGAATTGCATTCCTGATGTTGATTATAGTACTTCTATTTAACAGGTATATACCATATTCTTTGGCAAGGTTAGAAGTTGTGTGAATCTGCCTCTTATAGTGTGAGATGTGTGCTACCTGGTGAGATGAGTGCTTGTGCTTCTCCATTCTTTGAGAGAGGTGGTAATATGTGGTGGAGGCGTATTGTGAGATCTAGAGAGGGAGTTGGTGGTATCCTAGCTTATGAGTGGTTAGAAGAGGGGTGTAGTGAGCTTTCCGAGGAAGTTACAGGGGAGGACATAATGCTCTGAGCAGCTTCTGTTTTGATTACCTTCTTTCTGTCAATGAAGTTCTACTTTGTTATGTTCAGTGCTACACTGAGTGCTACACATAGATGAATACTTCTGCTTTAGTTTGCTACACTAAGCAGTTTACATGATCTCTGACACAGCAACTGCTACACTATGCAGTCTGTTATGAAGGTGGTACTGGGCTTGACCATTCTGCTGCTGTTTTAGTTTTCTGCTGCCGTTTACTGCAGTTTACTGATTCAGTTGAACATCTGTTTTAGTTTTCTGTGCATCTTGTGCACAAGATAGGAGTGCATCTTGTACTGCTGAACTGGTGCTTAACTGTTTTACCGATGACTGTTGATAGACAGGTTCAGAAGTTGATAGACAAGTTCAGAAGTTGTAGCAGGTTCTATTTTCAGCCTATTACTTCTGCTATGGCTGTTATAGCTGCTGCTAGGGAGTGCATCTTGTGCTTTCTACTGATTGTAGTAGCTGCAACAGTTCAGTAGTTGTTGGGGATGATTGGTTTTTCTGTTTTGGGGATGATGGTACTGCTTAACTGTTTTATATTGTTTTGCCTAACCGATAGGGGCTGTCATTGGGATCTCCCTTCGCAGAGGGGGACGTCCTCTGCATTTTATTTTGTTTTGTTTCAATTGTCTGTGTGTGAATGGTAATGGGAGTTTCAGAAGTTTGTGCTGCTGTTCTGCTGTTGCTGGTTACCTCCCAACTGATTCTGCTGCAGTTGATTCTGCATTAGTTCTGCATAGTGTTCTGTAGTGTAGTGTTCTGTACAGTTGTAAGGGTGATTCTGAAGCTTGTTCAAGCTGCCTTGTTGCTGCTCAGCTGTTATGGTTCAGTTGTTTCTGCTGTACCTAACTGTAAGGGAGAGTTTATGGTTCAGTTGTGTAAGGGAGTTTACTGCTGCTGTACCTGCTTTCTGATTTCTGCTGTACCTAATTGCCTTTCAAGGCAGTCAAGGCCTGCTCAAGTGCTGTTTTAGTGGCCTGCTATTGCTAACTGATGACTGTGCTCTGTCTGATAGTCCATACCATTTTGTGGTAGTCCATCTTCCATTTTGTGTTCAGTTCATGACTGTGCTGAACTGAACTGTTTTGTGGCTTCCTGAATTCAAGTCAAGTACTAAAGCTCAGCAAATCAAGGTTGCTCAGTTTGTCCAGCCTTATCTACCCCCTTTTGTAGATGGATAGGAAACAATGTATACCCTTTTGTTTTGTTTTTTTTTTGGGTAAATCAGCTTGAAATAAAAAGTGGGGGCTAACCGAATATACAGCCTACAAGGGGCATACCCCAGGAGGAAAACAAAAGAAAACAAAGATTGAAAAAAAAAATTGAAATCTAAGCCAAGTGGCTACATGGATTGGAATGTTGTAAACTAGATGGAGACAAAACAAACTACAAAACATTTGTTTCCTACCCATCTACAAAAGGGAACCAGTTACAACATCCATTTGTAATACAGAAAACAGAACCATTTGAACTTCAATCTTAGCATGCAGGCCTTAACTGAAAACAGAAAATAGAAGGTTCAGAACCTGCTCCTCAGAACTGGATAGCAGGTTCAGAACTTGACTTGAACTTGACTTGATTGGGCTCCATTCCGCAACAAAATAGCAGCAGAATTGAGCTTCTAGCATCTTCATAACTGGACAAGCAGCAGCCCATGCAAGGCAGTTTCAGAGCTGGACTGACAGGCCAGTCCTTGTGTATCTTCTGAAGCAGCTAGCTAACTGGGTAGCTGGACGCTGGGCAGTTGAGCAGCAGTCCAAACTTCTGAGCAGCTGTCCATCAGTGATGACAATAGGGTTCCATTTTCACAACAGTCACAACAGTCCTAGCAGTCAACATGGAGCCCTTTCCAATGCTAGAATACTATACTAGAATACTATACAATACAGAGGACGTCCCCCTCTGTGAAGGGAGATCCCATTGACAGCCCCCGATGGTTAGGCAAAATCTAAGTAGAGCTACCACAGAATGGTACTTGACTTGAATGCACAAAACAGTAAAACAGTTAACCCTCCCCTTGTAGCCATTTGGCCTACCTTTCCATTTTCTCTATCTTCCATTCTTTTGTTTTGTTTTGTTTTCCTCCTGGGGTATGCCCCTTGTAGGCTGTATATCCGGTTAGCCTTTTTTATTTTCAAGCTGATTTACCCAAAAAAAAACTCGGGGTAGGTCTAGGTCCATCCGATCATTCTCTTGAAGTGACAGACTAGCTAGCCATCCCGACAGTTGGTTGTGTGGTTTGTGTACTAATGAAGTGGAGACGGGATCTTGTCTATCCCCCTTAATTTGAAGCACGTCCCATCCTTCGAATAAGCCGTCACCATCTTGCAATGGCAATCTATGGTAGTTCAATAAGAAGAAAGCCAATCCATTCCCAAGATCACATCAAAGTCTGCCATGTCGATAACCCTAAGATCACAAGTTATTTGCAGTCCAGAGACTTCTATTTTGCACCCTTTACAGACTAATCTCACAGACCCCCCAGCAGTGAAGTAACCTGCATCGTCGCTCCTAGGGGTTCTGTGTCTAGTCCAAGTGATTTCATACATGCAGTAGAAATGAACGAGTGCGATGCTCCATAATCAATTAAAGCTTGTACACAAGTGTTGAATAGTATGAGTGTACCTTGTATCATAAATGGATCATTTTGTTCTTCTTCCGCCTGTAGTGCGAAGATCTTGTCAGCTCCATTTGGTTGATTGTTCCTTGCTGGTGCTTTACCCGCTGCATTGTTCTGGTGTGGGCGGTTCTGCTGTTGATTCTGTGCTTGATTCCGGTGCCACCCAATTCTTGGCGGGTTCTGATTGTTCTGATTCCACCCGATCCTATTCTTGTTGTTTTGGGGTTGAGCAGGTCTTGGTGAAAACTTTGGCTGGTTCCCAAAATTATTGTTCTGCAGTTTGGGACACTGATTTTTCGAAATCATAGTAGTGAAAGCAACGGACTGGTTCGGATTTCTGGAATTGACTCTGTCCCTGCCCGGATCCCTGGTTCCTCCATGGTTGCATCTGATGTTGTTGCCGCCAGTTATTGCTATTCTGGTAGTGCGGCTTCTAATTGGCATACACTTTGTTGTTATGGTTATTGCGAATCGGCCCTCCAGACGACGATCCTCCTTTCTTGATGTTGTTCCATACAACCTTGGAGTCGGCAAAAATGGCTCAGAAAAATCCCTATTCACTGAGGGTTAAGAGCTTCTCTCTCTAGGAATAGAGAGAGAATGCACTCCCCTGGTGTTATTCATTTGATTTTGCACAAATCATCCCCAAATCTGATATAGAGGTAATGTAAGCTCTGAGCAGAACTTCTCAACTTCTGGGTTTTGTTCTTTAACAACCGATTCCACACCAGGTGAGTGGAAATCTTAGCTCTAACCCAACATTCCAGCCGTGGGTCTATTCAATC
The DNA here is from genome assembly GCA_018127125.1 of Rhododendron griersonianum. Classification (NCBI taxonomy): domain Eukaryota; kingdom Viridiplantae; phylum Streptophyta; class Magnoliopsida; order Ericales; family Ericaceae; genus Rhododendron; species Rhododendron griersonianum. Next base: position 35,194,830 of record CM030788.1, on the reverse strand, counting down.
TCATAGCGGAAATCCCCAAACCAGTACCGATTTTGGATACAAAACCCACCGATTTTTCAATCTGGTGGTTCAATCAATTCGCTAATCAAGGAGCTCATCCGTGGTTCAACCTCTGATTCCGAACAGAGCATACAGGGCAAGATGACTACACAGAGGATCTAAGCTCCATTCGGAGCTTTCCATTCACTGTACCAGGTTCATCATCTATTACCACTCGTAATATATATCTCATCATCGGACTCACAATGGCCAGAACTTGAGGTGGGTTTGCTTGGCTGTTCCTATGGCCGACTCAATCGCGTCGGAAGTCCTAGCCACCGGTCGATCTAGGGTGGTTGTCCTGCCGGAAGAAGGTTCTCAAAGTGGGTCTTGACTCACTGAGCCGTGCTCATTCCTAGCACGGTTTGTTTCAACCCAAGCTCCGGCGGTCTGGGGGTGTGATTCCGACTAGGTTTTAGCAAAAATCATCAAACTTTGGGTGCTCATGCTTGGGTGCTCTCGGTGGTGTGGTTCTGACTCGGTTGGGTGCTCACGGTTCAGATCCGATTTACTCCTGGGCATACCGATTGGACCTTAGTTCACCACTTCAAGATCAGTTCAATCCAGCAGTTGGTCTGTCCAATTTGTGCTGGAATTTACAGTTGACAGAGCATTTGGGGCGTGCCTTTTTTTTGAGGTATACCCCGACTGTATAAATTGGAGCTTTGCATTTGCTTAGCTTATGTCAATCACCATCATCAAATTTAGTGTTGGTTGACACTGAGATTCATGCCAAGTTATTAGACAGTATAAATTGGCTAAAATTTATTTCAAGTAGTAGATTCATTTGGACAAACTCGATGGGCAGTCAACTGATTGGACTGAGATCGGGTTAATTGCAAGCTCTTTGTTGAGCTTCTTTAAATTCCTAGTTTCTTTGCTCCATTAGTCCGGTGTGGGCACACGCCCCAAAAACTCCCGATGCTTTAGGCATGAAAATTCCGGGTGCGCCCTATCTCGCGGAAAGCGCGGCGAAACGCTTCGCAAATCAGAGAGTCGCCACTCGGGTTTTGTGGAAAGTACCCAAGAAACCGTGGTTTTGAAAACATTTTGGATTGCATTTGTTTGAGTTTGAAAAAGGCTTGTAGACTGGTCCGTCGTCACCTTTGAAATCTGAGGTTCGGGAGCTAGGTTACGAGAAGGGAAGGGTTTTATGGCACCCCCTCTCGCCCAATCCGATCGGTCTCTACTCAGGCATTTTATAAAACATTTGCTTTTCTCTCTTTGTTTGATCATTTTTTTAGCCAGTTAGGGTGGGGGAACAGTTAATGGGGATTAAGACTGTAACACGTTTGCAGTTATGTAAAAATATGTGACAAAAATGTTTATGGATGATAGATGTTTGATCTAAGCAAATATAATAGATTGAGAACAAGCTACTGTGAACATTTTGAACAGACTAGAACACACAGACTGTGTAGTGATGCACACAGAAGCAAGCCTCCATGCACTGGCTAAGCCACTGCATGCAGCCCTGACCTGCGTGCGCCACACCACAGCTGGCGTGCACCGGTAAGCTCAAGTTCACAGCTTCTGTTATCAACCCTCTGGGCTCTGGAAGGAACCAGTGCACACCCAGGACAAACCACACAGTTGATATAGATTACTAAGCTATTACAGACAGATTAAAGGGCTAATAAGCTACCAAATGAACAGAAAACCCCTTAAACAGTGAGGGAACAATGATCAAAGGCCTGGATGGAAGATCCATGCAAGGGCCAAGCCACTGGAAGCTAGACGACTATCGTACGCCAGTAGTGTATGGCCGTGCGCCAGTTGTCTCTTTGCTCCAATGCTTTGGCTTTGCACCATCTGGGCTCTGGAACATGACCAGAAGGCTCCCAGAGGCCAAACTATACCAAGATACAGATGGAAGAGAAAGCAGTTCTAAAATACAGTAAGCAAAAGACTGGTTTTAGCATGCATCAGGGTGATCAGAACACAAATGAAGCGATAAAACAATGATCCATGATCCCCACGCCAGTTTTGCACGTACTGCCATGACTGGCGTACGGCTCAACCTACTGGCGTGCGCCACTGATCACTGCATACGGTTTTGAAACCTTGCCAGCATTAGGGCCAGGACTGGTATAGATTACCAGCCTTGACCCTGCTAGCCCCCCTCAGGGGTCAGAACAGAAAGCAGAAGCAAAAGGTGGTATACCTTTGCTTGTGAGATTGAAATGAGTTTGATTTTGAGCTTGAAGGTGATGGTGAATGAAGGATGAGTAGTGTGGGCTATGGACTGTGGAGAAATGCTCCTTGCTTGTTCTTTCTATGGAAGAAGAAAGAAAACAAGGAGGCAAAAAAAGAAAGAGAAGGAGAGATGGCTTCTTAATTAGCTTAACCCCTTGCAAATGAATGCAAGGGGGGTATTTATGGAGAAGGGGCTGACTGAAATCAGTTGGCCCCTTAAGGCTTGTTTGGGAAGGTGGCAAGGTGGAGCCTCCCATGCATTTAATGCATGGGACTTGGCTTGAGGGAAGTTGTAGGTGAGAAGGGGACATCTCTGGCCGAAGTAATCATCAGGGGAACTGTGGCTGACGTCGGGGGGTTACAAAATCTCCCGCGCGTCTGGCTGAAAAAGGTTGATTTGATTGGAATTGACTGGCGTACGCCCCTTGTTGAGTGGCGTGCGCCAGTAAGCGGCGATGACTGACACGTGGCAGGGCTTCCTACGCACGCTAGTCAAGAACCAGCGTACTCCAGTAGGGTTTTGCTGAGGCCATTTGGTTCTGGCTCGAGGGTTCGACAAGGGTTTGAAAAGGGTTCGGATGAGGCTCAGGACGCTCAAAGCTCAAACTCTTCCAAAAACTCGGGATGTTCTTGACCTTTACTCATCATCGGGGAATCAAAGACCGCAAGTAAACTAATCTGGACAGTCCAGAATAGGGTGTCTACAGTAGCCCCCTTTGACGGCACTTAGAGCACCATTGACTTGGCGTAAGTAACGTCAAAGGTTTCTAGACACCCATCCAGGCCATTCAGAGCAGAATATACGAGTTCAATGATAGACGAAGAATTTAAAGAACCTGATTGATCGGACCGATAGAGCGGATAGATCGCTATTGTCGAGGATATTTGATGTATTTGGATAGGTTGATGTGGACCTTGCCCCTTTGACAACCCGGCCTAGGGGAGACTCAGCTGGGGAAGATAAGCCGTGAATCGGCCCCGTTGAGAGAGATACAGACATACGGACGGACCGTCGTTGATTGAAGTTGGACGAATAGATCGTCGTTAATTTGGGATGGACAGAACAGGCTGTCACTTGCTGGGGATAACAGCGATACAAATCGCTGCCTGATTGATTTGAGGGGATGAGATAGATCTCTGTAGATGAAGAACTCTCCTGGGGAATAATCCATTGTGGATGGGGGGACCCCGCCGGGGAAAGATGCTAGCATACGGACAGACCGTCGTTGATTTGAGGTTTGGACGAACGGATCGTCGTTGATTTTGAAATTGGACGGATAGATCGTCGTTGATTTGAAATTGGACGGATAGATCGTCGTTGATTTGAAATTGGACGGATAGATCGTCGTTGATTTGAAATTGGACGAACGGATCGTCGTTGATTTGAAATTGGACGGGCTTTGCTAGGGGAGTGACCATCTAATTTGGTAACATCGATTTGGCTGACCATGGGCCTTGCTTTTGACCACGGAATGCGAATTGGGCCTCAGGCCCAAGAACTACTGGCGTGCGCCAATTGATTTATGCCGTACGCCACACAGGCTGAGATATCCGAGTCCAGATCCGGCCCAGTGCTGCTTCACGTCGATCAAACTTCCAGGACACGAACGAAACCGTCATTCTTGGGTTTTTCGAATTCCCAACTCTCTCAAACTCTCCTAATCCTTCGAATCCCATCCTGATTCGCATTCATCCCTTCCAATCCCACAAACCCACACTCAATCATGGCAGAACCAGGTGGTGATAGGAGCGGTAATGGCGGCGGCGACGGTGATCAATCGAGGGCGGATTCGAGCGAGGCCGAGAGGCCATTAGTTGACGATCAACCCGCTGCGGGGGCTTCGTCGAGTGTTGGTGCAGTAGTTTCGAGCGGTGAGGGCGGTGGCGATGGCCATGCAGAGGAGGTTGGTGGCGGCGACGAGCGGCGTGCGCCTCTAGCGGAGGGGCGTACGCCGATAGAGGCGTTTCCAGGGGGTCTGCAAGTTGAACGGTTGGATCCCGGCAGTGGTGTAGAGGGCTTTGTTGTGACTGATGGTGGTTTGGTCGGAGCCAGCGGCAGTGGCGGCAGTGGTGGCGGAGATGAGGTCCGACCGGGATCGCCCCCGAGAGGTTCGGATAGAGGGAAGGGTCCGGCTGTAGAGGAGGCGGGGGACGTGCCGAGGGCGGACCACATTGAGCGGGTCGAGTTTGAGGCGCCCGCGGGCTCGTCTAGCCACGAGCCGATCATGAGCCGTGACTTGGCGGAGTTCGTGGGTGAGTCTATGCTTGCTCGGCTCATGAGAGAGAGCCCTGCAGTTGTTAGGACAGTTTTGGTGGCCCGCGAGGAGAGGCTGAGGGAGATAGCCCGGTCTGACGAGGAGGAGAGACTAAGGCGAGAGGCCGAGGCGGCGGAGAGAGACCAGAGAGAGCTTGAGCGAGAGGCCGAGGAGGCTGAGAGGGAGCAGGAGGAGGGTCCCGGGTTGTACAAGGTGGCGGTTGACTTAGCGGAGGCCAGACGGCAGGCCGCTCGCACCCCGTTTGTGGCTGAGACGTACGTTCCTCCAGAGCCGCACGTGTTTGTGGCGTCGGGCACCGAGAGTTACGTCCCCTGCCAGAGGGATTACGACGAGGAGCTGGTGCTGAGGGACCCTGAGCAGCACTTGTCCAGGGGCTGGACTCAGGTATACCTTTGAACTTTGCTTTAGCCTTCACTTTGTACTCGTGATGCATGATACTCTAATCTTTACATTTTGATCGACTGTGTAGACTTAGTAATTCCTCGACCCGAAATAGACTGAATTGACTGTAGAATGCTTCGACTTCATAATTCGATCATAGAATGCCTGTGAATAATTGATGTCAACTTGTAGTATGCCATGTAACGTAACTCGACTGATAGCTTGTCTTGAGGCTTGACTCGACCTTGTAGAATGCCATTGAAACATGATAATCGACCCAAATAAGTGCCTTTGATGCTCTGACAACTTGAATTGACTGAATAGGATGCTTGAAAACGATAATCGACTGAATAGTTCCCTGGTAGCTTGATAATCGACTGCCTGAATGTTCGAAGCTTGAATCGACCTAAAAGTGACTTGAATCGACTGAATAGGATGCCTGTTAGTTTGATAATCGACTGCCTGAATGTTCGAAGCTTGAATCGACCTAAAAGTGACTTGAATTGACTGAATAGGATGCCTGTTAGTTTGATAATCGACTGTATGAATGCCTTTGATGCCTTAGATACTGTTAAAAGAGTCCTTGATTCGACTATCCACTGAATTTGAACTGCTATACTGATGCTATTTTCTGTTGCTTTGATTGCAGAGAGGAGTGGTTACCTTGCGGGGGCATGGTGGTCCAGCACACTCGCTTGGGCTGTACTTGAGTTTGCCTGCGGGGGCACGAGAGCTGGTGGATGCGGCGGGGTTTGGCCTGTTCATCCCCACGCTGACAGCGGTGCGGAGTGACCATGGCGTACTGTCTGCCTTGGCCGAGAGGTGGTGGGATACGTCGAACTCCTTCCATTTCCCGATCGGGGAGATGACGGTGACACCGATGGACTTTGCGGCCATCACTGGCCTGAGGGTAGGAGGTGACCCAATCCCATTTGACACAGGGATCCACAGGGATATCGAGGCGCTGAGGTGGTTCTTAGGCATGGTGCCTGCGGGGAGCTCAGAGACGGTTTCACATGACCAGTTTGCGAAGCATGTGGAGCAGAGGGTTCCGGTGTTTGAGTTAGCAGAGGGGGTCTCTGAGCTAGAGTTGGCGCAGCTAGCGAGGGTGTACCTGTTGTACTTGTTCGGGGCTACTCTGTACCCGAACAAGCGGTCCACGGTGCACTTGTCCTACCTGCCGGCCCTTTTTGACTTGAGGTCGGCTTCTCGGTTTGACTGGGGAGGAGCGGCCTTAGGCACGTGCTACAGCTTTTTGGGCGAGTTCTCCAGAGGGAGGAAGTCAGCCGCTGGGTACTGGAGAGTGTGGGAGGTAAGGAATTAATACTGTCTTTCAATTCCATTCTATACTTGCACTTTATCTTGCATATGCTGTATTTCTGACGCCTTGACTGTTTGATTGTTTGAAATCCCTGCAGTTGTGGGCGTAAGGTGCTGAGGATGTACCCTCCGGAGAACAGGAGTCCGGACCCGAGGGTGCTTCCACGAGTGATGGTATGGGGACCGCTCCGCGTCGGGAAGAAGAGATCACAGAAGACGCTTGCCGACTTCCGGCTGTACCTTGACCACTTGACAGACTCTCAGGTGAGGCTAGCTTTCCCTTTCGGTAGTTTGTGCCTTTGAATTGCTTTAATGCTGTCGCTGATGCCCTTGATTGCTTTACAGGTGGCGTGGGACCCGTGGAGGTTTACAGGGCCTGAGCCTGAGTACTTGGCGAGGAGCAGGGTGGTGACAGCGAGCCGGGTGCTGCTGGAGTCGGCTTTCGGGTGGCAGTGGTACTTGGGCGACCGAGTGACACGACAGTCGCTTGACTTGCCCGAGTTCGTTGTTCCGGGGCCACTTCTGCTTTGTGCCTCGCACACTGGGCGGTACACGCTGAGAGAGCTGAGGAGGTTTACTGTCCCTGTTGCTGCGTCCACTTTTCTGAGGCCGGGGCGAGACTACGCCGTCTACCAGAGGTGATACTTGGCTGGGGCGCTTGGTGTGATGGAGCACAGGGCAGTGCGGGCAGAGGTCTTGGCTGCCGGTGAGGAGAGGTCGGGACGGCGGAGTAGGTCGGGCCGTTCCAGGGAGAGGAGTGAGTTTGCGGAGTCGACCGGGCTCACTCAGCTTTCTTGGACGCTGACGGTGCGTGACCCTCAGGGGGAGGCCGCAGAGGTTCGCTTCGAGCCTGCCAGGACTGAGCCAGCAGAGGTCACATGACCGGTATGATGTACTTTCAGCTTCATTCACTTCCTGTATCATTTTTGCACTGTACTTGAACTGCCATTGATACTTGTAATCCAGGTGCCGCTTGAGTGGGTGAGGGAGTCCATGCGCTTGATGCTTGCCATGGAGAAGAAGTTCCACCAGATAGACAATGGCACTCCCTTGCAGTTGCACTACCCGCCGGCAGCTCCAGCGCCTACTACACAGCCTCAGGTATGAACCTAAAATTCCGAATTCGATACTTAGCAACTGCGCATGTCTGTTACAATGCATGTTTAGAAGTACCTGCTCTTGATTCCTATTTCAGCATTTATATACACTATGCACAATAATGATTTGAATTGAATGACAATGCAGGGACACGCTAGGGCGGCTTTTAGGCGACAGACAGTGAGGCCAACCCCTCAGAAGGGCAAGGGGAAGGCTCCTGCTGTGATCCAGCGACCGGCAAGGACCACACGGCTCGAGACCAGAGGGGTGGTGATTGCTCCTGACAGAGGGTCACCACCGCCTCAGAGAGAGCTGCGGAAGAGGGCTGCTCAGAAGAAGCCAGCGGAGGGGCCCGCGAAGAAGAAGAGGAGAGAGGATGAGGAGGACGAGGACGAGGAGGAGGAGTCCGTGTCCCTCAGCAGCGGCTCTGACTCTGCCAGCGACCCCAGGTTCCGAGCTACTCAGAGAGACTTGGCCGCAGAGAGCGAGGACGACACGACGACACCAGCGAGCTTTTTGGCGAGTGAGGGCTACCACTGAGCCTCAGATACTTTACTGTCTTTTGCCTTTGATACTGTCGGCACTTGATTTTGACTTGATCCTGAGACAGGGCCTGCGTGCCCGTTGATTCACGGGCGAATGTTTGCCCAGTACAGGATTTTGCTTGTTTTGCTCGGGCCGTTGTGCCGTTTCATACATTCCCACTTTTGTTTCTAGAGATACATGCCTTGGATAGTATAATAATTGCATTTTCTGTTCATTCGACTTCTATATTGTTGGTATTGATGATAGAAGTAAACGATACGATCACTAACATCCGACATGCATTGACAAACACTCTGAATCGATCGACCAACGCTAGGACACGTGTAGAACTGATCTAGCTAGAATAAAAATGGGAGGGGAGTCCCAGGATACATCGCGTATCCCTAAGACACGCGGAGGATACGGACGTTTTGGCATTGGCGGGCCGAAACGCCCAATCCTCCTCTGAAAGGGAAACTGACACTTTTGTGAGACCGTAGATATGTACAAAGACCTATACGAATGGAGAGACTCTAGAAAAACGAATCAAAATGAGAAAATAAGTCGCAAAATGCCCAAAAATGTCACAAAATGGACATAAGACGCCAAAGATGACTCGATATGGTCCCGGACTGAAACCGACACCCCCATACAGTCACATAAGGCCTACATGACGCGTACAGTATGAGAAAACTTGGCACGAAACCCTTGGCACGAGCTTTGAGTCTCCGTATCCTAAATTTTGGAGGATACGGGCCGCCGGAGGTCCGAATTCTTCGTTAAGCGCGACGTTTTCCGAGCCGGTGCTTCCTTACAGTCCCAAACACCATTTAAGACTTGTGCGTATCGAAAAATCTGCCAAACAAGCCCCGGAATCAAAATTGGAGGCTTGATGACAGTTGCTGCTGTGAACTGGAATCTAGTGCAGGCCTGACTGGCGTGCGCCAGTAGTTGTGCTTCGCACGCCAGTAATGTAGATTACTTGCGCACGCTGGTTCATTTGTGGCGCACGCCACAAAAGTGTGACACAGAGCCACTTGTCTGACCGCCTGTCCTTTTTCCTGGGGCTTCTTGTCTCTACCCCTACGCGGTTTGCACACGGTTTATGGACTTCAGAGAGGGCAGAGTACCTTAGTGTAAGGCCTTGGCATGTAGTCTTTGGTTTTGAACATAGAATAGGAAGTTAGATTCGTAGGTTGGTATTTAACTGGGAGTTGCAAGCTCGGCAAAGTCCACTGATACGTCCCTCTCCCATATTTAGCCAACTATAGCACTGTCTCAAAATGGAGAACCCCATTCCAACCTTGATGAGGCCCTGGTTAACGGAAATAATAAGCGTTGACTAGCTCAATTTCCAATATCACGGCCTGTCTTCGTTCTGATACCTCCGGCACGTGCCGATCCGCCCGGCACTTTTGAGAGCCGCGCTCCGGTTTTGGGATCCGGACATCCACATCTTCCGCTTCGGGGACGATGAAATATGTCCAACGGTCGAGGAATTTCAAGCGTACCTCCGGACGTATTCGTCTCCTACACTTGTCGTCCCTCCTTACCAAGTGAGCATGCCTAGACTGCTGACCACTGCGCTCGATATTCCCGGGGGCCTGGCCCGTTCCATGCTGGAGGGTGGCGCAATCCACATTCTGTAGTTGATTGAGCTGTACAGCCCGGAAGGTGATTTAAGTGACACTGCCTGGCAGGCACGGTGCCGCCTGGCCCTGGTGATCTGCCTCTTGGCCGGCTACTTGCTTATCCCTGCTGACGGGCGGGCGAGTCCCCTGCTTGTAAGCGTTGCTATCCAGATGGGAGGTGCGGACCGGCAAAATGTGATCCCTCTGGAACTTGCCGAAACACTTCAAGGTTTGGATTTGGTGTATACTGGGGTGACACGCACCTTCAGTGGCAGTCCACTTCTCTTACAGGTAATCTCACTCAGCTCACCTTTTTCCGGTTTTTCGCACTTTCTCGTTTTACCTCGACACTCGGCTTAGGCTATTTGCTGGCTCCTTACTTGTCTTTTCGCTCGGCTTTATCTGGTTTCTTACTTGTCTTTTTCGCTCATGCAGCTGTAGCTATGTGACAAGCTGAACCTGTTGCACCCTCCGGAGGATGGCTGGCATCTATTTCCGAAGAGAATTCATCAAAGGGGGATGAGGTACCCTGAGATGGATGAGGAGGAATGGTTCGCTTTCATGCGGGAGCTACAACCCGATGAGATCGTCTGGAGGTGCCCGTGGCTGGAGTTGGAGGAAATGGTGGTTTACTCAGATGGTTTTGACAGGGTTGTGATTGCAGGGTTGACGAGGTTCACCTTCTATATCCCGGGCCACGTCCTTCGTCAACTGGGTATCCCTCAGGGGAATGTTCGTATCACTGTCGGGGATTTCCGAGTCCCCAATTTCAATGCTCAGACGCTCCATGGGTATAACAGGCGTTGGGCGGACAGGGCCCTGCAGGCGGAGTCTCCTGATTTCACTCCAAGACTACGGAACGTTTATCGACAATGGTTAAGAGCAGATGTTGCAGCAAGAGAAAACGTCGACTGACTCCGGACCACTTTGCTGTAGTTAGAATAAACTGTGAGCCGTTAGGCTTCTCAAGCATTTCGTTCTGTTTTTCATGCTTCACTGTTTTTAAGGTTTTCATGCTCAGCCCTTGTACTAGAAGTTATGATTTGTATAATAAGGTTGAAAGATGGAGGGCTTCCCCCTTCAGATATCTCGATGAATCTTTGACTTGTCCCTTGACTTCACTCAGATCATGCTACGGCACCGGGACGTTTAAACCATGGATCGACTTTGATAGAATATGACCGGGTCTCAAGGTGAGACTGCCTACGTATCCCTTTTCAAGGAATCAGGTCAGAACGTAGTTCAGGCCAAGGTTCGCTCGTGTATTTTACCTCTCCTTTTACGCTCTAACTTTTGCCTAGTGCCGCCTTCATAGGTTTTCAGCCTAGCGAGGTTTCGACTTTTGCCTATTTATTTTTGCCTAGACCGCCTTCACAAGTTTTCGGTCTAGCAGGCTGCTCTAACTTTTGCTTGGAACCGCCCACCCTTGTGGTTTTCGGCCCAACGAGCATCTCTCAGGGATAGAAACGTTTGAGTTGATCCAGGTTAACCAAAGTGCTGAATTCGTTGCCGTCGAGATCGATGAGTTGAGCAGCACCCCCAGATAGGATGGTCTTGATAATGAACGGTCCGGATCGCTTTGGCCGAAACTTCCCGCGAACATCAAACACCGGAGCCCGTATTTCCTTCGTGACCATATCCCCTTCGACTAAGCCCCTGGACTTCACCTTTTTGTCAAATGCCCGGGCGATTCGACGCTGGTAACCTTGAACATGATACAGAGCTCGGAGTCTCCTTTCATCAAATAGCATCAGTTCGACAAACCTCCCGCTGAGCCAATCAGATTCTTCCAGGCCGCTCTCAACCATGATCCTCAAAGAGGGAACCTCAAGCTCGATAGGAAGTACTGCTTCCATTCCATAGACCAAAGAGAAAGGAGTTGCACCGGTTGAAGTTCGAATCGACGTCCTGTATCCCCATAGCGCCAGAGGCAGCTGCTCGTGCCAATTCCTTGCGGACTCAATAGTCTTCTTGATGATCACCTCGATGTTCTTGTTAGCGGCCTCGACTGCTCCATTTGTTTGTGGACGGTAGGTAGTTGACCGGTGGACATCGATGCCAAATTCCTTGAAAAGGTCCAGGACCCTTCCTTTGAAATGACTCCCATTATCTGAGACGAACGCCTGAGGAACGCCATACCGGTAAATGATGTTCTTTCGAATGAACTGAGCCACTTGAACTGTTGTTAGAGTCTTGTAAGATTCGGCCTCGACCCACTTAGTGAAGTAATCTATCGCCACCAGTATGAACCTGTGACCATTTGAAGCAGGAGGCGTGATCATCCCAATAACGCCAATTCCCCACACAGAGAACGGCCACGGCGAGGTCATGCCATATAACTTAGAGGGTGGAACATGCTGCAGGTTGGTATGGATTTGACTCTTGAAACAGCGCCGTACGTAGTCGATGCACTGAGACTTCATCGTTGACCAGTAGTAACCTTTTTTTTTTTGGGTAAAATAGCATGAAATAGAAAAAAGGGTAACCGGATATACAGCCTACAAGGGGCATACCCCAGGAGGAAAAGAAGAAAAAGATAAAGAAAATTGGTAACGCCAAATGGCTACAAGGCGTTGACGAGAAGCTATGTTTCCAATCCATCTAGAAGAGGGAATGGAAACACAGCCAATTGATAAACCTGCCCAGAAACTGAAACTATGCCCAAGGCATCTAGAAGTACAACTAAAAGAAGTGTTCCCCTTACACTCAACATTCAGAACTGATACAACATTACAGAACTGATGCAGAATTGATACCACAATACAAGGCATTTGCTGCATTACAATATTCCCACATGACAACATTCCAACATTCAGAACTGATGCAGAACAACAGAGCTGATGCAGAACTGATAGTCTTCCAACATGACAACATGACAACATTCAGAACATTCAGAAGTGATGCAGTGCAGATCTGATGCTGCTATTCTACAAGGCATTTGCTGCCATATCAACAGGTGTAGCAGCAGCCAGCTTCCAAATCTGAAGCTCCCATCACCATCCAGGACAGCCAAAAATCACACACAGTCAAAATGCCAAAATGCAAAAATGCAAAAATGCAGAGGACGTCCCCCTCCGCGAAGGGAGGATCTTCCTAGCAAGCATAACACCGCTCATGTGGGGACCGCAGACCCCTTCGTGAATCTCTTCCATTATCCTCGTTGCTTCAGCCCCGTTGACACACAGCTTGTGCATTCCGCAATGAGACCTTCGATACAGTTTCCCTCCACAAATGATGTACTGAGCAGCCAGCCTTTGCAGAGCAACCCGATCTTTCCTTGAAGCTCCAGCAGGGAACTCTCCTCGTTCGACAAAGTTCCAGATATCATGGTACCAGGGTAGGCCATCATCAGTGGCGTTGACATATTCATAAGCGGGCAAGTCCCTCTGCTCAATCACAATCGGTCGCATTCTGACCCCTACTGGAAGTTCGATCATTGAAGCCAAAGTCGCCAAAGCATCGGCGAACTGATTCTTCAAGCGTGGAATGTGGGTGAAAGTCACCTTATTGAAGCGAGGAATCAGTTCTTCCAAATCTTGGTGATAAGGCTTCAGCTTTTCCTCACGGACCTTCCAGTCTCCATTAGCCTGAGAGATTACTAGGTTCGAATCTCCAATTATCTCCAGCTTCTCGACTCCCAGTGCAATAGCAGCTTCCATTCCAACAATGCAGGCCTCGTACTCAGCTTGATTGTTGGTGACGTCGAAGTTCAACTTGAAAGCAAGCGGGATATGAGCCCCAACGGGCGTAATGAGCAATATCCCAACTCCGAAACCTCTTTGATTAGTAGCCCCATCAAAATAGAGCGTCCACACTTCTTCGACAATTGTTAACACATCCTCGTCCGGGAAATTGAAATCTACGTCCTCAGGTCCATCGATCGGGTGGTCGGCCAGGAATTCTACCACGGCACGGCCCTTCACTGATTTCCTCGTAACATATTGGAGATCGAACTCAGCCAGCAGAAGCAACCAACGTGCTAGCTTATGGGTGAGCGCTGGCTTCTCGAACAAATACTTGATAGGATCCATCCGAGAAATCAGCTTCACCGAATAGGCTAGCATGTAGTGTCTAAGCTTTTTGGTAGCCCAAACTAGCGCCCAACACGTCTTTTCTAGGGGGGTGTAACGTTCCTCACTCCCCACCATCTTCTTGCTCAGATAGTAGATGGCTTTCTCGACTTCTTTATCTCCTTCTTGCGCCAACAAGCATCCCATGGACGTCGGAGTAACGGATAAGTACAGGATCAGGGGTCGACCAGGTGTAGGAGGCATTAAGACAGGCGGATTCCTCAGATACGCCTTGATAGATTCAAAAGCAGCTTGGCACTTCTCCGTCCATTCGAAGCGAACGTCCTTCTTGAGCAGGCGGAACAGCGGTTCGCAAGTCAGTGTTAGCTTGGCTATGAATCGACTGATGAACTGAACCTTACCCAGAAAGCTTCGCACTCCCTTTTCCGATTGCGGCGGTTCCATCTCGAGAATTGCTGTAATCTTAGAGGGATCGACCTCAATTCCCCTTGCGGTGATCAGGAATCCCAACATTTTGCCTGCTGTGACCCCAAATGTGCACTTCTGTGGATTAAGACGCACGTTGTATTTGCGGAGCCTTTCAAGAAACTGCCTGAGTGCTGGGATGAAATCCTCCTTTTCCTTTGCCTTGACAATCATGTCGTCGACATAGACCTCAACCGTCTTGTGGATTAGATCGTGTAACAAAGTGGTCTGGGCCCGCTGGAAGGTGCAACCGGCGTTCTTCAACCCAAACGGCATCATCACATAGCAGTAAGTACCCCACTCGGTGACAAAGGTCGTCTTCTCTTGATCTTCTGGCACCACAAAGATCTGGTTGTACCCTGAGAATCCGTCGACAAAAGAGAGCAAAGCATGCCCCGCCGTGTTGTCCACGAGCACGTCGATGTGAGGCAAGGGAAAACTGTCTTTGGGGCTTGCTTTGTTCAAGTCCCTAAAGTCGACGCAGACTCGGATTCTTCCATCTTTCTTAGGAACTGGCACGATGTTGGCCACCCATTTCGGATACTCGGCAACCCTTAAGAACCCAGCGTCGATCTGTTTGGTGACTTCCTCTTTGATCTTCTCGACCCAATCTGGCCTCATTCGGCGGAGCTTCTGTTTGACTGGAACGGCCCCTGGAGCCAACGGAATTCGGTGCTGCACAATTTCAGGATCGATACCGGGCATGTCTTTGTGAGACCATGCGAAAACCTCAAAGTATTCTTTGAGCAGATCAATCAGCGCAGCACGATCCTCGGGGGACAGAGTCGAACCAATTTGCATCATTCGGGGGTCACCCTCATCTTTCAAATTTATGGAAATGACTTCTTCTTTTAGAGGCTGAGCATGCCTTTCGTCTTCCCTTTCGATGAGGGAACGCAACTCAGCGGGGATGTCCCCATTTAAGTCTGTTCCTTCATCGTCGGGGTCGACACAGTTTATATAGAAATCAGCAAAGTAGTCAGAAGCAGGATCATTCATTTCATAAAACCCCAGCGGGTTGCCAAGTACAGTAGACTCGAACTCGAAGTAGAAGCTATGACGTGGAGGGCCAAGAGGCACAAACTCCTACTCTGAGCTAGACCTAGACTGGACAGACTCTGTGTCAGACTCAGGTATATTGTCAATGCACGTCAGACGTGGAGTGAAAAAGCAATTATTTAAACTACCCTTAGCTTCCATGATGAGGGAGGTTGGATCTTCGATGACGTCCGGAGAGTCGGGCCCAAGCATCAGCACTTCGGCCTCTTCTTCTTTGCCAACCAAACCTACTTGAGAGAACAGCATCTCCAAGCTCTCTTGATCAACTGCCATCACCCAGTCAGTTTCTTCCTTAGCCCGGGTCAGCTGCTTCTTGAACTCTTCCTCTGCCAGCTTGTCTTTGGCTATCTCTTCCTCATCATCGGACCAGGTGTCCGCAGCGAAGATCTCGAAACCCGGTAGCCAGGTGCCAGTCTCCGGATCCCAAAATGGTTCAAGTTGACCTTCGTAAACAATGCTCCCCCCTTCCCGGATGAAGTAGCTGTCGGGGTTACCATAGAGGGTACGAGGTTTTCCCGTGCCTTTCCCCTTTTTAGCCTTTTTGGTTGGAGGTACGTACCCAAAGCCAAATCGACTCTCGGTAAAGGGAAAGACAGGGAATTCAGCGACCCCCTGCTGGTTTATTCCGAGTCCAAAGCCGGGCATGTGGCCCATCTTCCTCATGATGTCAATAGTGGCTGAGCTAACGAGGAAGTCATCGTTGATGGTGACGGTAAGGACTGATCCTGCGGTGTCGAACGAGAACCCTCCAAAGTCTGAGTCCTCTTCCCCATGTGTAATTCCTAGGACGGGCTCATCCTCTTTAAGTGGGCGGATCCCAGCGTCCCCGCAAATGGTGAGAGTCCCAGTTGGAAGCCCCAGCATGACCTTCTGGTGCAGAGTCGAGGGTACTGCCATGATGTCCGACCTGTGCAGCCATGGCCTGCCTAGTAATAGATTGAAAGTGGCGGGAATGTCGACCACGTGAAACTCCACCTCCATCTCAAAGCCCTCAGCATCGAGCTTGAGCATAATGGTTCCTTCGACAACACGGCGAGTGCTATTGTAGGCTTTGACAGCCAAATTGGATGGTGCGAGATCCTTCTTTGCGAACCCCAACCGGTAAGCAACTCTCAGCGGGCAGACATTAATGGCGGAGCCATTATCTATAAGCACGGTTGGCACCCAGAGTCCATTGCACTTGACGGTAATGTGCAACGGGCGGTTGTGGTCAGTTCCTTCAACAGGTAGGTCCCGCTCGGTGAACGTAACAGAGTGCTTGGCAAGCAGCGGCAGAATAAGAGCGACCAAAGCGTCGGGGGTGATGTCGGTTGGTACTTTAAGTCGAGCGAGAGCCCCGGACAGCCCGTCATGATGCTCCTTTGATGATGCGATTAAACCCCAAACTGATACGGCCGCAGGGATCCTTTCAAGTTGCCTCTGAATCATGTCACCTTCTGGGATTCCAACAAGGATGTTCGGAGCGCCTCTTTAAGCAGTCGGATTAGCGGGTTGCACAACGGGAGGATTGGATGAGCTCCCAGCCTGCAAGTTGGAGGGCTGAAAGACTCGGCCGCTCCTTGTAACATTGGCGACATCCCACCAAGAGGTTCCATTGTTGAAATCCCAGAAATCCGCAGGTATGTCATCCATCTTGCGCTTTCCTTTATCGGTTGCTGCCACAGTCGCAGACGGATCTTCCCCGGTAGCCAGCTCGTGTTCCAGACCCTTCACTACCACTTCTTCCCAAAAGGACGGATCCTGTGCTGCAGCTTCTTCGAACGGTGTTCCCGGGTTGGTGACGAACGGTGTATCCCAGAAACCAGCATCTATCAGAGCGGAGTTGACTGTCCACACCTCGTTTCCCATGTTGATGTCCACTACCTTGTCTTCGTCCCAAAAGTCAGCGGGCAGCGGGTTTGTGTTAAGGTCGACAATCTCGTCCAGCTCCCAAAGGTCATCGGGCACTGCGTCTAAAACCATGATACGGCAGTCCTCGCCGGGGAGAGGTACAGCGGGGCGCGGGAGGTTCTCATCAATTATGTAGAAGGCGGGATCATATTCGACGTCGGCTACTGAGGCCACCAGCGAGTCGATCGTTGATGCGCGGAAGCACTCCCCAAGTACACGGGGTTCTTCCTGTCGGAGGTCCTCCTCTGTGTAGAAAGCTTCATAGTCAGGCACGACTTCCTCTAGAACATAGTCGGTCGGGAACTGCCAAGCTGGCTCGGGATCCCAGAAGTACGGTTCTTCTTCGACGATAGGCTCAGGTTGATCGAAAAGCAGAGGTGGAGCAACCCCATCCAGAGGATTCATCATGTCCTCCTCTTGTGCTGCCAGCCACGCATCATTCGCAGCATGGTCAAATGGTAATGCTTCTGGCATGGCCGGAAATCCCTCGCGGGCAAGCTCATCCCATTCATTGATCCTAGGGACGACAAAGTTGTAGTGGTCGGCAATCGCCCAGCCTACCGCCTGCATATCAAGTTCCGGTTCTGGTGGGTGTGCAACTGTACTAGCGGGTCTTGTGCGCTGTATGGTGTCCCATCGAGAGCCGTCCCGGTGATGGTAAAGAAAGGGTTTGTTGCAGTGGACCCTGGGAGGAGCTGTGCAGTAAAGGTAGTGTAGCTTTGAAGGTCACGGAATACATCGTTGAGGATGGCCACGTTGTCACGCAGACGTTCCAGGGGAGTCCTTGACTTAGACGATTCTCCCTTCTCCAGGTTTATGTTCAATACCTCAGGCTCGAGGGGCATGGACACGACTGGTTTTGGTTGATCCGCAGGGGTTATATGGTCGGTAGGGTTAAATATGGTGGAGTTAGGGGAAGTTATGGTGGAGCTAAGGGATATCTGGCCAACTTGGTTATGGTGCTTCGGGAGGGAGTTGGAGATGACGTTGGGTTTAGACGGTGGGTTAGGAAGAGTTCCATTGTCTACCAAATCCTGTATCGCATAACGGAGGCGATAACAAGAGTCGGTGTAATGGCCGAGCATCAGATGGTACGCACAGAAGGCATTGGGGTTGTGGCTAGGAGGTGGATTCTGAGGAAGTGGAGTTGGAGTGAGAGGCCTGAGATGACCAAACTTGGCCAATTTCTCGAGGACAGCAGAGAGGGGTGCTTCGAAGTTGGCGAAGACAGGAGGTTGGTTGCGGTTTCGGGGTTTCTGCGGTGCTTGTACTTGGTTGACATCGGCTGTATGGTTAGAGCTGTGGGTTGTGGCGGTGTTACTAGCAGTAGCGGCATTGGCATAGTTGCTACCACCGAAGAGGGCCGTGCTGCTTCCGGTGTAAGCACGGGGCTTGGATTTTGATGTCGAGGAGGCAGGAGCAGACTCGGTTCTTGGGATGACCCCGTTTTGGAGAGCTTCCTCTATGGCGAGACCGGAGTCGAAGAAGGTTTCCCAATTTACCCCTTGGACCAGCACAAGGTTCTTAGCAAAGTCCGGCTGCAGGTTGCGAGAGATAATGCGAATCTGATCCTTTTCGCTGGGACGATCCGTCATTTTGGCTGCCTTTGCCCTCCACCGCTGAATGAAGTCTGCAAAGGGCTCCTTCGCGCCCATCTTGGTTGACTCCAACTCTCGCGTGGTCATCTTAAGTTGGACGTTGTAACTATATTGGGAGTTGAAAGCAGCCCCAATATCGACCCAAGTCCTCCTTTTGGAAAGGTCCAGTGACAGAAACCATTGGAATGCGGGACCAGTGAGAGTTTGAGGAAAGAGTTGAGCCATGGTTTCCTCTTCAATTCCATGTAGTTTCATTGCACTGTGATATGCCAACAAGTGGTCTTAGGATCCCCAGAACCGTCAAACTTTACAAAATCAGGCATCTTAAACCTTTCGGGCAGCCTAGCATTTGGAAAGGGGCAAAGACGATCCATGTCTAAGCCACCAGCGCCTATCTTCTCAGCCTTGGAAACTGTTTCCTCGAGCTTAGCCATTTTGGCAATCAGAGCGGCCATTTCCGGATTCGGAGCAGGGTTTTCTCCTTGGAGGTTCTCTTCAACTACGAGTTTGCGCTCTCCGCCACCTCCTCCAGCTGCAGCTGTCGGAGGGAGGCGTTCCTCAATTAAGGCACGGAGATTGGCCGTAGAGGCATCAGCTTGATCGGCCCTTTGTTGCATGATGACCAAGTTGCGTTGAATGTCGGCGAGAGTCTGGGCAAGATTCGGAATTTCAGCCATATCGAGAGGTTCGGTTTTGACTTGGATGAGCTTCTGAGGTGCAGGGAACGGAGCGAATGGCGTTGGTGGCGAGGCCTCTCCCAACAGAAAACAACCCGGAGCTTCCGTCGTGGCAGACCCAGAAACAGACCCACCCAAATCTTCTTACAGACAGACCCGGTGGACGTTCCCAAGTAGGTTTGGCTCTTGATTCTGAATCTGTACGGTGCGATGGCTAGACAGTAAAGTAGAAGGGCTCAGTGACAGCCTGCAGCAATTTATTTGAAAGAGAAAAAAGGAAAAAAGAATGCTCAACGTCGTCGGTGTCCTCCTAGACTCTAGAACTAGCAGACAAAACCGTTTTATGACGGCCGGTACGCTGCCCAGGTCCTCGGATTTCTTTTCGACCAGTGTACCTTGATGGGATCGACTAACACTAAGAGATGTCGAAACAGCCTAAGTCTTTGACTATCCCGTTCTCGGAGTTTGAAAGTTGGAATGGAACAACTTGGTGTTGACGACATGATACTGTAACCAAGAGGGCGTAAGTAGCACTGTGCCGGAGCCTTGAATGGTGTAAGTGTTTAGCACTTTTAACCTGGGTGGTATGAGCATCATGTCATGTCTTCCGTTGTTCCTAGTTTTCTGTTTGAAACCTCGATTGGGTTTTAGACAAGGATTTAGAAAGTCTCGATTTCCCAAAGTCTTGTTGACCCAAGGAATTTGGAAAGTTGATAACGTGCATCATCACAATGCACGACTCGTCATCGGTCCAGGCAGCGCCTCAGCAGGCATAAAACGGGTTTGAAAGAGAGAAAACCCTAAAAGCCGCCCTAGCATGCTCCTACGCAGAACGATATGAATGTATGTACAGGCATGCGATAGGGAAAGCAGTAACACATAGACAGTTTATGGGGTTAAATGCAAATAATCCTATCCTGTGGGTTCCTGTCTTAGTTTTGAAAGGTTCTATTGCTTTGTACACGTGGCGAGGCCGGTTTTGGCTTAAGGGGGTTCCTCAGGCTAGAGATGTTTTATACCTCCCATCGCAATGCGTGCAGCAGAGCATTGGTCAAACAGTAATACGTCTCATCATCGTCCAAGGTTGTTGGGCATTCGAGGACCCCGGGCTCCAGTAAGCTGTGCCGGTTACCCAAAACACCTCAACGGGGCTGATAGAACACCGATGCAAATGTACGCGTGCCGAAAGAATGATCGAGAGAGAGAATCGCAAATGCTTCTTTTGAAAAACACCTTTTGAAGCTTGGCTCACTTCATTAATCGACACTCGGAGAAAACTACATAAGTGAACAATAGTAAAAGTCCCAGTTCGGAGTGGTCGGATGTAGAATCCTGTTACGTTATCATTCCGTTCTTCAGCAGCGCGGAGCGTACTGTTTTGACAGACTTTTGAAAATTGTTCATTCATGTATTAATTTCCAAATGCTTGATTAATGTAATGTCCCCAGCGGAGTCGCCACTGTGGGCACATGCCCCAAAAACTCCTGATGCTTTAGGCATGAAAATTCCGGGTGCGCCCTATCTCGCGGAAAGCGCAGCGAAACGCTTCGCAAATCAGAGAGTCGCCACTCGGGTTTTGTGGAAAGTACCCAAGAAACCGTGGTTTTGAAAACGTTTTGGATTGCATTTGTTTGAGTTTGAAAAAGGCTTGTAGACTGGTCCGTCGTCACCTTTGAAATCTGAGGTTCGGGAGCCAGGTTACGAGAAGGGAAGGGTTTTATGGCACCCCCTCTCGCCCAATCCGGAGATCAGTCTCTACTCAGGCATTTTATAAAACATTTGCTTTTCTCTCTTTGTTTGATCATTTTTTTAGCCAGTTAGGGCGGGGGAACAGTTAATGGGGATTAAGACTGTAACACGTTTGCAGTTATGTAAAAATATGTGACAAAAATGTTTATGGATGATAGATGTTTGATCTAAGCAAATATAATAGATTGAGAACAAGCTACTGTGAACATTTTGAACAGACTAGAACACACAGACTGTGTAGTGATGCACACAGAAGCAAGCCGGCATGCACTGGCTAAGCCACTGCATGCAGCCCTGACCTGCGTGCGCCACACCACAGCTGGCGTGCGCCGGTAAGCTCAAGTTCACAGCTTCTGTTATCAACCCTCTGGGCTCTGGAAGGGACCAGTGCACACCCAGGACAAACCACACAGTTGATATAGATTACTAAGCTATTACAGACAGATTAAAGGGCTAAGAAGCCACCAAATGAACAGAAAACCCCTTAAACAGTGAGGGAACAATGATCAAAGGCCTGGATGGAAGATCCATGCAAGGGCCAAGCCACTGGAAGCTAGACGACTACCGTACGCCAGTAGTGTATGGCCGTGCGCCAGTTGTCTCTTTGCTCCAATGCTTTGGCTTTGCACCATCTGGGCTCTGGAACATGACCAGAAGGCTCCCAGAGGCCAAACTATACCAAGATACAGATGGAAGAGAAAGCAGTTCTAAAATACAGTAAGCAAAAGACTGGTTTTAGCGTGCATCAGGGTGATCAGAACACAAATGAAGCGATAAAACAATGATCCATGATCCCCACGCCAGTTTTGCACGTACTGCCATGACTGGCGTACAGCTCAACCTACTGGCGTGCGCCACTGATCACTGCATACGGTTTTGAAACCTTGCCAGCATTAGGGCCAGGACTGGTATAGATTACCAGTCTTGACCCTGCTAGCCCCCCCTCAGGGGTCAGAACAGAAAGCAGAAGCAAAAGGTGGTATACCTTTGCTTGTGAGTTTGAAATGAGTTTGATCTTGAGCTTGAAGGTGATGGTGAATGAAGGATGAGTAGTGTGGGCTATGGACTGTGGAGAAGTGCTCCTTGCTTGTTCTTTCTATGGAAGAAGAAAGAAAACAAGGAGGCAAAAAAAGAAAGAGAAGGAGAGATGGCTTCTTAATGAGCTTAACCCCTTGCAAATGAATGCAAGGGGGAGTATTTATGGAGAAGGGGCTGACTGAAATCAGTTGGCCCCTAAGGTGGCAAGGAGGAGCCTCCAATGCATTTAATGCATGGGACTTGGCTTGAGGGAAGTTGTAGGTGAGAAGGGGACATCTCTGGCCGAAGTAATCATCAGGGGAACTGTGGCTGATGTCGGGGGGTTACAAAATCTCCCGCGCGTCTGGCTGAAAAAGGTTGATTTGACTGGAATTGACTGGCGTACGCCCCTTGTTGAGTGGCGTGCGCCAGTAAGCGGCGATGACTGACACGTGGCAGGGCTTCCTGCGCATGCTAGTCAAGAACCAGCGTACTCCAGTAGGGTTTTGCTGAGGCCATTTGGATCTGGCTCGAGGGTTCGACAAGGGTTTGAAAAGGGTTCGGATGAGGCTCAAGACGCTCAAAGCTCAAACTCTTCCAAAAACTCGGGATGTTCTTGACCTTTACTCATCATCGGGGAATCAAAGACCGCAAGTAAACTAATCTGGACAGTCCAGAATAGGGTGTCTACATCCGGTGGTCGTGCGTAGTATGGTTGTGACCGTGGCTATCATTAATTAGATTGGGGTCTTGAGCTGATTGAAAGGGGTAGCTTCGTTGCTGCCATTGACTAGATCGGTGGTTGGGCTCTGATTGAAAAGGGTAGCTTTCGGGGCTTTCATTGATTAGATTTGTGGTTGTGCACTGATTGAAAGGGATAGCTTCGCGGGCTGTCATTGATTAGATTGGTGGTAGTGCACTGATTGAAAGGGGCAGCTTGGTTCTCCTGCAGTTCGAGTGGCCACTTTTTGTGGCTCTTCTTTCTGCCCCTCTTTTAGATTATAGCGAGCCTAGGGGATTAGGTTGAGGGTGTAGTAGTCTGGATGGAATGGGCGTGGTGTGCAGGGTACTTGGGAGGGCAGCCTTGTCGGATGCCGACATCTCCGGTTCGAGCCTCTTCTTGGTTCCTAGTCCCTCTGTAGTAGCTGTTCTTTTAGAAGTGGGTATTATGCTTGATCTCTGGGTTTGGTTGGAGTATTAGTTTCTTGGTTTGCTTATCCCATCACTGGAGGCGGTGGTGATTGGTAGTTGGCTGAGAGCGGGTAGTTTTCTGGCGAGCCTTAGGCTTGGATGAGGGAGTATTAGGCCGGATGGAATGGGCGTGGTGTGCAGGGTGGGGCCCCCTGTCGGATGCCGTCATCTCTGGTTCGAGCCTCTCTTGGCGCCTTGTTCCTCTGTAGTAGCTGTTCAGCTTCACTTGTTGTCGTTTGCTATGTTGCTGCTAGTCTTCAGTGTTAGTTATCATTTGGTTATCTCTGGTCGTGACTTTTATTTTATTTCCTAGCTTGGTGGGATGTGCCAGGTAGTAGTTCAATATCTTGTTTTTACTACTCAAAAAACTTCATGTCATACCCCGTTGTACTATCTTTCTGCTTGATGGATGGTGTAACGGGGGTATTACCTCAACACACTTGGCACTTTTGTTATTTTTATTTACATTCCTCTACTCTCCATGCGGGTTGTGCATGGGTTATCGCACTTTTTTCATTCTTCTTTTTTTCCTTTTCTTTTCCTCTTGGGGTATGCCCCTTGTAGGCTGTACATTCGGTTAACCTTTTTTTTAATTTCAAGCTATTTTACCCAAAAAAAAACCTTGGAGTCAGCATTCTCACGCTCCATTATGAGTGCACACTCAACAGCCTTGGGATAAGTGCAAAATTTCTGAGATACCACACTCTTTCGGATGCTAGGGTGAAGTCCCCACGCGAACCTTTTTGCCTGCGCTGTAAGGGTTGCTACTAAGCTGGTAGCATGATGCGCAAAACTTTCGAAGCACGTGATGTATTAGGAGACAGTCATCGTCCCCTGCTTTAAATCAATAAATTCTTGTAGCTTCGTGTCCTTGATTGGCTCTAGAAAGCATTTCTTGTTGAAAAGATTCTCAAATTGTCGCCATGTCATAGTTTCGATAGTGTTGGTGGCCTTGATCAGATCCCACCAATGGTCAGCTTCTCCTTGCAATTGAAAGGTAGCTAGAGCGATGCGGTCCTCTGCATTTGTGATGTTCATCGTATCAAGAAATTTGGCAATCTGCTTCAGCCAGGTCTCAGCGACTGTGGGGTCACCTTCCCCATCCCAGACAGGTGGATGGCGCTTGCAAAAGGCATCCAATAGTTGGTCTCTGTTTTTGACCTGACGACCCTGCTGCAGCGCTGGTTGACGGGCCCCATTCACCTGTGGCAAGGCTGTTGCCACTGCAGCGGCTATCACCTGTGCCAATTGTGCCACGTCAAGTCCTTCGAGGTTTCCAGTAGGGTTGTTGCCATTGTTTCCGCCACTCGTACTGGCGCGATGAGGGTCATTTCCGTTGTCACCAGAGGTTCCGTTTTCCGAACAAGTGTTCACCATCTATGAGTGTTCGGAATTCTAGTTAAGAGGGGGTCTATATAATTCAAAACTGTTTTGGAACTGTATGAACTTTTTTTTTTTTTGGGGTAATTTAGCTTGAAATTAAAAAAGGCTAAGCGAATGTACAGCCTACAAGGGGCATACCCCAGGATGAAAAGAAAAAGAAAAAAACAAGAATGACAAAAGTGCGGTAAACCATGCACAACCCGCATGGAGAGTAAGATAAAGTAAATACATATTAAAATGCCATGTGTACTGAGATAAATGAAATAGAACTACTACCCGGCACAACCCGCCAGGCTAGGAAATAAAGTAAATAGTCACGGCCAGAGATGACCACATGATAACCAACACTGAGGAGAACAGCTACCGAGTAATATGGCTTCAAAGCAAGCCGAACGGCTACTACAGAGGAACAAGGCATCAAGAGGCTCGAACCAGAGTTGACGGCATCCGACAGGGCTACCTTGCCAAGTACCCTGCTCACCACGCCCAATCCTTCCGGCCTACTACTCCCTCATCCAAGCCTAAGGCTCGCCAAAACCACCTGCTAAAACCCACTACCCAATAACCTCCTCATCCAAAGCTGGGCTAAGAGAACCGACTATTGACAAGGCATGCAACCAATTAAGAAGTCAAACTTATGTTTTCTCACCGTATGATTCTCGATTATATAGTATTGATAGATTTAGAGAAATATATATGTAATAGATACGATCGAGTTACGCTCTCGGACGTGATCTAGCCAAGTCTGAGGGGTTGAACCTATGCTCTAATACCACGTTGTAACGCCCCAATTTTCCAAGAGAATTTCAGAAGCATTAATTTATATACTTAGCATAAATAATATCTTTCTATTACAAACCACGGAACAGTGTCTCCTTATTACAACCTGGAATGATGCTGATATGCTCTACCCCACATGTATGGAGGCCCTTGGGTGACATGACGTCACAGAGCAATGATTCAGAGCGACTCTAGTTTTGATACGGATCCCAAGCGAACTCTTGCTCAGTCTCCGTCCCTGGAATCACTCATGTGATATACTGCTCCAAACTGGGGTCCTGTTCATCTGCTGGTTTCTCTGCAAAATCTGGCGCGGAGCTAGGGTACTCTATACCGTGAGTGATGAGATTCACCCAATAGATATTCCTAACCCATTAATTCATAAAATACAAGCAATAATATAAAATGAATAGAAAGAATAAAGTTATAGCAACAGGGAGCATATTATGAAATTATCTTGTCTTTAGGTGATTTCTAGATTTCTCCACCATGGGAAATAATCCTCCCGAACAACCTCTAAACTATGGCGACTCTGTTGATTTACCCTCTCCTTGCTTGCCCAGCCTGGGGTCCCAGACGAATAAGACCAAACTATATGTCGGGTCAAACTCGGCTATACCATCACAAGGAGCGAATAATAACCAACCAATCACGAGAAATGATATCCATACTCCGGTTTCATCCCATAAATCCACCCCTGAAATATCCGGAAGATAAATCCAACAGTGCCATGTCCAGGGTTCGGAAGATGATGATCCACCAGTCTTTAACCACAAGTGCCGATACCGACGACCATTCTTTCAGGAAATCCACAGTCCTCGGCCACTTTGGTTTATCTCCTGACCGTAATAAAATTTCACTTTCCTTAGGAATTTAATGTCTAATCAATTTATTCCACGTACGAGTACCACCCGGGGCACCTATTGTCCAATTTCTAAGTCATGAAGCTAACAACAAGGAAATCAACAATTTAACGAAATACGTTTCCACAATTTTTGTCATTTTTAATTTATTGAATCGTCTTTTGTTAGGGTCCTTTAATACTTTATATTATTGGTGATATAATTAGTTTATTACTATGATGACAAATTAGTAACTATTAGGATAAATTAGTCCCCTTCAATACTAAGTAGTGTAAAATAAATTTCTTTTTGAGATTTATTATAAGGATAATTATTTCTCCCTTTTTTTTATACACAAATATACTTTAAATATTAGTCTTTCTTTAATGATATTTACCTAGTATCAATAGAAAAAATTTCCATAGTATCAATAGAAATTTTTTCTTCTTTTGCTTTTTGTACAAAATACTTAAGTTTAGTAGATTTTGAATCCCCTTTTTTTAAAAAGTTTTATTATTAGCTAATAAGGGTTATTAATATGATATTTACCCATAATGAATTTTAAAGAAATATTTTATTACTACTAGTAATATAAAAATAATACTATCAATTCCCATAGTCCCCTAATTTCTTTTTCTTTTTTTAAATTTCCAAATGAAAGCTATTATAATAATATTATTATTATTATTTTTTATTTTTGATATCTTCTTTTATTCCCAACACAACTCCTTTGGTTCCAAATCCCATAATCACAACAATAATCCTTTAAATCGTTTCGATAATTAAATAATAACCAAGAACTTCGAATAAGCATAATTATCACACGGAACGGAATTTTAATAAACTAAAAATACCAGAATTTTAATGTCAGAAAAATTAATAATCTGTTTTATTTTTTTAATTTTGCGGCCGCAAGCTCAGAAGGCCAAAAAGTTTGCGGACCGCAAGGTTCGACCTTGCGGCCGCGAACTGCTGACTGGTTCAGCTGTGTTTCGTCCAAAACTAAATTTTGACACTTCGGGGTCGATTCCAACCCTCTCCAAAGGCCAAAACTACTTATTTATACTTAGAATTAATGATGAAAGTGATATCTACCTCTCCTCTGATCGATTAAGCTTAAAACGAAGTTTTTTGAAATTTTTGTTTCGTCAGAGAAGATGATCAGAGTACGGCTGTCCGGGCTTGGTTTAGGGTAGTTGATGGCTGTTTTGGGAAGCTTGAGGTGTGTATGGAAGTTTGGGAAGGTTAATTCGGGTTAAGAGGTGGTATAAGTCACAAACCCGCTTTTCTCTCTCTATGGTTCTCTCTCTCTAATCCTCCATGGGAAGAGCTCAAGCTTTTTCTCTCCTACCTATCTACTGGTTTTCTATATGGACAGAAGTTTGAGAGAGGTGTGGAGTTGTGGTTTTGGAGGTGAGGAAGGGGTGGTATTTATAGAGTAATTGGAGAGGAAAGGAAAGGAGAGGAGAGGTGAGAGAGAGAGATTACGGGAGAGGGAGAGAGGGGTTATCTGGTGAAGGTTTTGGGAGGGAAAAATATTCTAGTGCGGATGAGTGTAGGAATTGGTATGGATATATGCAGAAACAAGCCTCGCGGCATTTGATCGTCCGGTTTTAGGGGTTCCAGCGAACTCCACAGTCACTCTACCTAGTGGTATTAGGTAAACTCAATGAGGTTGCCCGCTTGATGCATATGATAAATAAATTAAATAAAACATGTATTAGTCCTATGTCGAACTTTCTGGTTTTGGCTCTCAAGTCCCCAACGGAGTCGCCAAAAACTGTAGACACCTCCCAGAGCGCGGCATCACCATACAAATTGATCGTTGTTGTTTGTTTGGTTGTTCGCTTCATAAACCAAGATCGTGGATATTCCCATGGCTAGGAACATTGCCACACGATAACGGTTATCATCAAAACAGAGTCGCCATCTAGTTTATAAAAACTAGAAAAAACAGATAGAGATTCCGGGTACGGGAGCCAAAAGTACAATAAGGGGAAGATGTTAGGCACCCCTCTTTGCCCAGTCGTGAGACTGGCCCATAGTTATTCGACATATGATTAATACATGCTTTATTTAATTCTAACACATAGTCTGTTTATTTAGCCTTTAAACAGTTAATGGTGAACCGAGACAGTAATTGAAAGCATGCATAAAAAAGACAGAATAAAAGAAACTGTTCCAGGAAAATAGATTCCTCGGCTAGTGAATAGATGTCACGGCCGAAGAATCCCACTGGATTGATGTATCGGCCGAAGGATCGAAGTCCCAGCCGATATTCTTCCTCACACCAGACTAAACAATTAACAGAGAGTTAAAAATACTACGGTTAGCATGCGTAAACTGAAAATAAATAAAACCAAAGGCCCTTGGGCCTTACCACCTTCATCCCTGGGCTTCGGATTAAGGGTGATTGACTGATTTTCGTTTTAAAAACCCTAGGGTTAGGGTTTGTACTTCGGGGTTTGATTGTTGGATCGCAGCTGCCTTCGGAAAGTTAGGGCTTTTGTAGAGGGAATATATGAGAGTGTTTAATTTCTTGGCTAGAGAAGATGAATTGTGTGTTTAATTTCGGAGCCAAAGGCTCCTTTATATAGGCATGGGGGTGACTCACTCCATCCAATCACAATGCACGATTAGAATTGGAAATATAGGGCAACTCTAACTCTTTATGATAATCTCCTTGCGTAGCCCGAACGCATCGAAATTTGGCTGCTAGGGTTTTGTGAACGAATCAAATAATTGACAGAACATTTCAGAATCTGGAAAAAGACGATCTGGAGGCCGGTTAAAAGATCTGGAGGCCGAAAAAAGGATTGGGCGGCCGAAGAATCGATCTAGCTGCCAAGGAATCAATCTCTCAGGGAGATTTTCAAACAACATGTTTCACAGGTGGAAAGAATGATGTTAAGGCCGTGAGATAAATGATACGGTCGAAAGATAGATTTTCTGGGGATACTGTATTTTTGTCTGAAAGGCTATTTGGCTCTGGATTGGGTCCTATAAGTGGCACAAAGTACTCACCAAAAGTCCTAAGGTTCACGATAAGTCAATCAGCAATCACTGTATCCATTCATCATCAGGATGGTCCCCTAGGTAGGACTTGAAATAATCGTTAGGCCAAATTGGGGTGTCTACAACTCCCATATGGTACCTTACCACACCAAAACGGTACAATACCATACCAAAACACTCATACGGTACCATACCACACCAAAACGGTACGATACAGAACAAAAACGTACGAAAGCTCCCATACGGTACAATACTACACCGAAACACCCATATGGTTTTACATACCACACCAAAATGGTACAATACCGTACAAGAACACTCATATGGTACCATACCACACCAAAACGTACCAAAGCACCCATACGGTACAATACCGTAACAAAAGAACCATATGGTACCATACCACACTGAAACGGTATGGTACCATACAAAAACGTACCAAATGTAGTGGTACCGTTGCTGATGCCCAGTTGTAATGGGGCTGCCCAGTTGCTGCTTTGGAATCTTCACAAATCTAGTGGAGAACAAGTGCAAGATTAGTGCACAAAGTAATTATCTTGCTGCTGTTGCTATCCATTAACAAGTTCTGAACCTGTTGCTGATTCTGCATGTTGCTGCTGCTGAGTTCTGAACCTGTCCAGATTTTATGCCCTGCTGCTGCTTTGAACTTGTTAGTGGAGAACAAGTTCAAGATGAGTGCACAAAGGAATTATCTTGCTGCTGCTGCTAATTCTGCAAGTTCTGAACCTGTTGCTGCTGGTCAAGTCCTGAACTTGACCAGAGTTGATGCTGGTCAAGTTCTGCTCAAGGATAGCATTTTGATACTCTGCATTTTGATGCTCAAATGAAGTCCCATGAAGTCCCATACTCTGCATTTTGATACTCTGCTGCTGATTTCTGCTAATTCTGCTGCTGCTGATGCTCAAGTTCAGCTTTCGACGATGCACGTGTCTTTGGCAAGTGCTCCTTTGGCAAGACTAGTGTTTTGCTAGTTTCTGCTGGCTGCTGCTGCTGTCCAGTAGTGCTCAGCTGAAATTTGATATGCTTCCAAACTCAAATGCTATTTGCTGCTCTGTTTTGTGTTCTTGTAATTAGTCTAGTCAGTTTGATTGGTATAAGTTTTATAAGCTTTGTAATGTCCTGCACTGGCGTTGTTTTCCTTCCCTCTTCTAGATGGATTGGAAACACTGCATGTTAGTTATCTCATGTAGCCACTTGGCTTAGGTAATTTTCTTTACTTTTTCCTTTTCTTTTTCTTTTCCTCCTGGGTATGCCCCTTGTAGGCTGTATATTCGCTTAGCCTCTTTTTTATATTTCAAGCTGATTTACCCAAAAAAAAAAACGTACCAAAGCACCCATACAGTACAATACCGTTTCAAAACACCCATACGGTACCATACCACACCAAAACGGTACGATATCGTACCAAAACGTACCAAAGCACCCATACCGTACAACACCGAACCAAAAGAACCATACGGTACCATACCACACGAAAACGGTACAATATCGTACCGATGTAGACACCCCAAGTTGGCCTAACGATTATTTCAAGTCCCACCTTGGGACCATCCCGATGATGAAATGGATACAGTGATTGCTGATTGCTCCCTTGAGAACCTTAGGACTTTCGGTAAGAACTTTGAGCCACTTAGAGGACCCAATTCAAAGCCATACAGCCTTTCAGACAGAAATACAGAAGCCTAGGAGAATCCATCTGTCGGCCGTGACATCGATCCCACGGCCCTAACATCATTTCCTCACCCGAGCAACCTGTTGCCACCACTGTTGGTCCATTCTGCATAGACTTTGGCTGCTGATCTGCCCGAGCAGACAGTGTCATACCAATCTAGGTTCTGCCCGAGCAGACTACTCTACTATCCTGGTCCTGCCCGAGCAGGATGGGTGCCAAAGTCCGAGCAGGCTGATTTGCCCGAGCAGGCTGATTTGCAGCTGCTGTACCTCTCTCTGTTTTGTTTCCATCTTACTAGATGGATTGGAAACATTGCTTTTCACTTACCCGTTGTAGCCATTTGGCGTTGTCATTTTTCTTTACTCTTTTATTTTCCTCTTTCTTTTCCTCCTGGGGTATGCCCCTTGTAGGCTTTATATTCGGTTAGCCCCTTTTTCTATTTCAAGCTAAATTACCCAAAAAAAAAAAACCTGTTGCTAGCCAAATCTCCCTGAGAGATCAATCCCTCGGCCGCAAGATCTATCCTTCGGCCGAGACATCCATTACTCGGCCGTGATATCCTTTACTCGGCTGCCAGATCGACCTTTTTCCAGACTCTGGAACGTGTTCTGTCAGACGTTTGATCCAACTACACTACCTTCCCGATGCGTTCGGGCTACGCTCAGAGATTGCGACGTAGAGT
Source organism: Rhododendron griersonianum (assembly GCA_018127125.1). Lineage (NCBI taxonomy): Eukaryota > Viridiplantae > Streptophyta > Magnoliopsida > Ericales > Ericaceae > Rhododendron > Rhododendron griersonianum. The sequence goes on along the minus strand of CM030788.1, from coordinate 35,163,292 downwards.
TAGAGGTACATTGCAATTGCAATTGCAATCGTGCCATTTGATTGGCCGGAGTGAGTCACCAATTGCCTATATATAGGGCCTTTGGACTCCGAAAATATACACACGAAATTCATTAGAGAATACACTATCTCAAGCCACGAAACTCTGTCAAAATACTCTCTCAAACCTACTCCTCAAAAGCCCTAACCTCCCGAAGGCAGCCGTCAATCCGGCGATCAAACCCGAAGTTCAAACCCTAACCCTAGGGTTTTCAATCAAGCAATCAGTCAATCATGCCCAATCCAAAGCAATCAAGCAACTGAGGGATCAAGGTGGTGAGGCCCAACGGCCTCTGGTTTGTTTTACTTATCGCATTCATAACTAGTCATAACTTTCTGATCATCTGTTAATCGTATAGTCTGGTGTGAGGAAGAACACCGACCGGGGCCTCGATCCCTCGGCCGGTATATCAAACCAGGAGCATCCCTCGGCCGTGACATCCATTCACTGGCCGCGGGATCCATCTCCCTGGGACAGTTTGTTTTGTTCTGCTTTCCTGACGCATGCTTTACTTATCGCATTGGCTCACCTTACTTACTGTTTAAAGGAATAAATAAACAGACTATGTGTTCGAATTAAACAAAGTATGTACATGTCTTATGTTGAATTACTATGGGCCAGTCTCACGGCTGGGCAGAGAGGGGTGCCTAACACCTTCCCCTTACTGTACTTTTGGCTCCCGTATTCAGAATCTCTATCTGTTTTCCTAATTTTAACAAACTAGGTGGCGACTCTGTTTTGATGATAACCGCTATCATGTGGCGATATTCCTAGCCATGGGAATGTCCATGATTTTGGTTTACAAAGCAAGCAACCAATCGAGCAAACAAACGTGATCAATCTGTATGGCGATGCCCCATTCGGGAGGTGTCTACAGTTTTTGGCGACTCCGCTGGGGAATATGAGAGCCATAACCAAAAAGTTCAACATAAGACTAATGCATGCCTTGTTTAATTCATTTATCATATGCATCGAGCGGGCAACCTGTTGAGCTCACCTGATATCCCGGCATGACACGGGCTATGTTGGGGGTTCCAGCAAACTCCACTATCAGTCGTACCTAGTGGTATATCAAAAAGGAAATCACCCAAATCACCGCCTATGATGGGCTGGTGAGAGGATTGGTGCCCTTTGACAACGGAGCACCCTGAGACTACCAAAACCTTGCATGTTTTAAAAAGCCATAGAACTTATTAAACTAAGACAGGAACCTACAGGCTAGGAACCTACTTGCATTTTACTTCCGAGTTCTTCCTCACACCCATTGTATATGTGTATGTTGTAAAGTTTCTCTTTTGCAGGTTAAACCTTAGTTACCGGACACTTTGCCCAATTTGGGGCTCAATACTGTTAGTCTCTGCGATCCTCGATAGGCGGTCATCTGTTGGACTGAAATCAGGGGTCGGGCTCTTGGTCGAGCCTTTTATATCCCTAGATCATGTGCTTTTTAGCCCTGAGGCTGTGTGTAGTATTCTTGTGGTCGTGGCTATCGTTGATTAGATTAGAATCTGTTCTGATTGAAAAGGGTAGTTCGCAGTAGCAGCAGCTGTGGGTGCCACTGATTAGATTGGTGGATGGTTTCTGATTGAGCGAGGTAGCTGCCGGAGTTGTCATTGATTAGATTGGTGGTTGTTCTCTGATCGAAAGGGGTAGCTTCGCAGTCTGTTGCCGATTAGATGGGTGGTTTACACTGATCGAAAGGAGCAGCTTGGTCCACTTGAGGTTTGAGTGGCCACTTTTGGTGGTTCCTCTTTCTGTTCCGCTTATAGTCGTTGGCGAGCCTAGGGGATTAGGTTGAGGGGGGAGTAGTCGTGGTGTGCAGGGTACTTAGCAGGGTAGCCTTGTCCGACATTTCCAGGTCGTGCCTCTCTCGGTCCGTGTCCCTCTGTAGTAGCTGATCTCTGATGAGTGGGTATTATGCTAGCCTTGGGTTTGGAAGTACTAGGTAAGAGGTTTTCTTATCCCAGCTTTGGAGGAGGAGGTTACTGGGTAGTTGGTTCAGTGGGTAGTTTTGGCGAGCCTTAGGTTAGGATGAGGGAGGGTTAGGCCGGAAGGATTGGGCGTGGTGAGCAGGGCTCTTGCAGCGGGGCCTTGTCGGGTGCCGTCATGTCTGGTTCGAACCTCTTGATGCCTTGTTCCTCTGTAGTAGCCGTTCAGATTGCCTAGATGCCGTCTTACTTCGTAGCTGCTCTCCTCAGCGTTGGTTATCATGTGGTCATCGTTGGCCATGACTATCTAGCTTATTTACCTTATTTCCTAGCCTGGCGGGTTGTGCCAGGTAGTAGTAGTTTACTTTTATATATCTCAGTACACATAGCATTTTGTTATGTATTCACTTTATATTACTCCCCATGCGGGTTGTGCATGGTTACGTATTTACTTCATCTTACTCTCCATGCGGGTTGTGCATGGTTTACCGCACTTTTGTCATTCTTGTTTTTTTTTTTTTTTTCCTTCTGGGGTATGCCCCTTGTAGACTGTACATTCGCTTAACCTTTTTTTTAATTTCAAGCTAAGTTAACCAAAAAAAAAACCTTAGGAATCTCTCTAAGTCAAATAAACAGTAGGTAAGATTAATCAATCTAACTAAAGCAAAAACCTTTTCAGGAAAAATGACTGCATCACTGTTCATGTCTGATTCGCACTTTCAAGTTGTCACCAAGCTGTCTGGTCCGCTCCACTTTGCTGTTGAAGATTTCAACCCCTCTGAATACATCACTCCAGTAAATCAACCGAAGCCTGTGGTGACTATCATTGAAGACAACCATGTCATGTTCGCTGGAACGGTTTATGAGGAAGAAGTAGAAGACCTGATCGAAGAAGAAGGGCTTCGCAGGGTTCCAATCTATTTTTATGACACCTATGCACCTACCGACGACTATTGGCCAATAGACGAGGTCAACAACCTCGAAACTGAAGAGGCAAAGGAAGAAGAGTCTGTCGACAATGACCCACTAGACGAAATATCACTGAACCTACTCTTTGATGAGGGGGTCACCAACGATGAAATAAGGGTGATCCACCCCATCACAGATAGCTTTGGTAATTGGTGGGGCCGAGTCGACAACAGCGACGAAGCAGAGATCGAAGCTCAATTGGAGGAGATAACAGCGATAGCAAATCAAATGGCCCTCCAAGACTTGCAGGGTGACAATGATGAAAGTGCGAATCAAGGGGACAGTGAAGTGCTGGTGATCAACCTTGGTGATGAAAAAGACTGCTCTGAACTGATTGTGGATGCTGAAAAAGGGGCTTACCCTAACTGGACCGTGGAACACATTCTGAAATACAAAATGAAAAGCGCTAATTCTGATCTTAGTTCTGATTCCGATTCCGACTCCGAGTCGACTCAGTCAGAGTCAAGCTTTTCATCTTTTGAAACTACTAAGTCTAGTGAGGAAAACCTGGTTAAAGTACCAAGGCATAACATTTACTTTGAGTTCGACTCTGAAATGTCTTTTGATAATCTTAGCAATGAGAAGGAAGATTTAGAGTATTTCACTTTGCCTATGATCAATTGTGTGGATTCCGACAAACCAAACTTTGAGGAAGAAATTCCAAAAGAAATTCTAGAATTCATCGAGAGAGAAGAAGAAAGGCACGCTAAACCTTTTTCTGAGGAAATAATCACAGCAAACATAGGCTCTGAAAACGAGCCCAAAATGGTTAAAATTGGTGCCGCACTATCCCCTCAAGAAAGTGAAAAACTAATCCTTTTGCTAAAAGAATACAAAGATGTTTTTGCCTGGTCTTACGAGGACATGCCTGGAATAGACCCTGAAATTGTTCAGCATAAAATTCCCCTTCATCCTGATGCAAAACCAGTTAAACAAAAACTGAGACGTTTGCGCCCTGATTGGGTCCTAAAGATAAAAGAAGAAGTCACTAAACAAATCAACGCCGGTTTTCTCATAGTCACCGAATATCCACAATGGGTAGCTAACATCGTTCCCGTACCAAAGAAAACTGGAGGAATCAGGGTCTGCGTAGATTTCCGAGATCTCAACAAGGCCAATCCAAAGGATGACTTCCCATTACCTCACATAGACGAGCTAGTAGATAACACCGCAGTCCATGCATTGCTATCCTTCATGGATGGATTTTCTGGGTACAATCAAATCCTTATGTCTCCTAAGGATAGAGAGAAAACTACCTTCACTACGCCTTGGGGAACCTACTGCTACCGAGTGATGCCATTTGGGTTGAAGAATGCTGGAGCCACTTACCAGAGGATGGCAACAACACTGCTGCACGACATGATGCACAAAGAGGTCGAGGTGTATGTTGACGATATGATAGTCAAATCAAAGGAAAGGGAAGGACACCATGGAGCACTCCAAAAGTTCTTTGAGAGGATTAGGAATTACAAACTACGTCTTAACCCTCAAAAATGCACTTTTGGGGTAACAGCTGGAAAGATGTTGGGATTCCTCATCACTCAAAGAGGAATCGAGGTAGACCCTTCCAAGATACAGGCTATCATGGAGATATCACCGCCTAGGACGGAGAAGGAAGTAAGGAGTTTCTTGGGGAAGGTACAGTTCATGAGCAAGTTCATTTCCAAGCTCACAACCCCCTGTGAACCTCTTTTCAAGCTACTGAAGAAAGGTACTGATTTTGAATGGAGCCAAGACTGTCAGCAAGCGTTCGAGGCAATCAAAGAATATCTTCAGAATCCACCTGTACTGTCGCCGCCCATCCCTGGGAAGCCATTGATTCTGTATCTCTCAGTAACAGACACATCCATGGGGTGCATGCTAGCACAAGAAAACGACGCCAAAGTAGAGTGCGCCATATACTACCTCAGCAAAAAAATGATGGACTATGAGACAAGGTACACTCCCCTTGAGAAAACCTGTTGGGGGCTAGTATGGGCCATAAAGAAACTGAGGCACTACCTGTTAGCACATCCGGTGGTGCTGGTCTCTCGTTTAGACCCAATCAAGTATCTTTTCGAAAAGCCAGCACTTATCGGAAAGCTAGCTAGGTGGTTATTGCTGCTAGCAGAATTCGACCTCAAATACATGACAAGGAAATCAGTAAAGGGAAGAGCTGTGGCAGAATTCTTGGCAGATCACCCTGTGACAAAGGCCGAGGCAGAGGACTTCATGTTCCCCGACGAGGACATCTTATGTCTCTTAAACGACACCTGGCAACTTTACTTTGATGGAGCATCAAACCGATGTGGATATGGCATAGGGGTATTGCTAGTTTCCGCAAACGACTCCCACATCCCTTTGTCATATAAACTGAGGTTTGAGGTCACTAACAACCAAGCTGAATACGAGGCTTGTATTGCTGGAATGGAGGCAGCCCTGGAGCTAGGGGCAAAAAGGGTAGAAGTCACTGGGGATTCAAACCTGGTGGTATCTCAAGCTAGAGGAGACTGGAAGGTCAAGGAAGATACACTGAAGCTATATCACTCTGTGCTGGAAGATCTAATTCCACAATTCGATTCCGTTATCTTCACACACACTCCTCGAGTGAGCAATAGATTTGCAGATGCACTGGCAACATTAGCATCTATGGTCGAAATACCCCTGGGATTCACAATGCGGCCTCTCATGATCGAATAAAAGGTTAAACCAGCATGTGAATGCACCTTTACCGAGGAAGGTGAAGATGATGGCAAGCCATGGTACGAAGACGTGAAGGAATTCCTGGAAAAAGGAGAATACCCATCCGAGGCCACCTCGAAAGACAAAACGGCTATGCGGAAGTTTGCTGCCCGATTTGTAATCTGTGGAGGAGCATTGTATCAAAGGGCACATTTGGGTCCAAGTCAACTTTGCGTCACAACGGAGGACAGCCGCAAGGTAATGGAGGAAATACATGAAGGAATTTGTGGGCCACATATGAATGGGGCAACGATGGCAAAGAAGATCCTACGTCAGGGATATTACTGGACTACAATGGAGGCCGACTGCGCCGATGTTACAAATGCCAAACTCACGCTGATCGTATGCGTATTCCCCCTACGGAATTGTATAGCATGACATCCCCTTGGCCATTCTCCACTTGGGGGATAGACGTCATTGGAAGCATAAATCCAAAGGGAAAATACAAACATCAGTTCATTCTGGTAGCCATTGACTACTTCACCAAGTGGGTAGAAGCAACTTCTTATGCTACTCTCAAAGCCACTCATGTGGCCAAATTTATTCGCACTAATATCATCTATCGATATGTTGTACCTCACGAGTTCGTCTGTGATAATGGATCGCACTTCAAGGGGGCGACAAAGAAGCTTTTCGCCGAATTTGGGATACAGAATCATCGGTCATCCTCTTACCGACCTCAAACTAATGGAGCAGTTGGGGCTGCAAACAAGAATATCAAGAGGATTCTGCGGAAGACTACCGACACTTACACAGACTGGCCAGAAATGCTACCTCTGGCACTATGGGGTTATCGAACAACTGAAAGGACTTCAACTGGGGCCACTCCCTACTCTCTGGTTTACGGAATGGAAGCTGTCTTACCTATCGAGTTGGAATTGCCTTCGTTAAGGGTTCTGGCTGAGACTGGAATGATCGAAGAAGACTGGGTTCAAAACCGCTACGACGAGTTGGCACTGCTAGATGAAAGGAGGCTGAGAGCGTTATACCATGTACAAGGGTATCAACGCCGCATCGCACGAGCATTTAACAAAAAGGTAAAACCTAGAGACATCAAGGTAGGAGACATGGTACTCAAAGCAATCCGTCGCAACGATCTCTAACCTAGAGAAGTGTACGGTTGGGAGCTTCTCTCTCTAACCTACAAAGAGAAAGCTCCCTCCGGTCTACCACCACCATTTTCGGCGGGATCTCGCCGGTAACAACAGCAAGGAGGCCGAAGTAAGTGGCAGAAGGCGAAGGGAGACCTCCTCCGGGCAAGGGATACTCTCTTCTTAGAGAGGCTTTCCTCCACCGCCCTCCGCTCCGCACTGATCTGGTGCGGTCACACCACCTGGCCGGCCTTCCTCTGGTCCGGTCAAACTTCACTATGGGCCGGAGCTCCACAGCCGTGGGCTTCGTCTCCAACCACATCCCCGCCGTGAACCGGCGGGTACCATTTGGGATCTGCTCCGGCCAGATCTGAAACCAAACTGAGGAGCAACCGAGGAGCTCAACCGAGGTCTTCGTTCACCAACGAGCTCAACCGAGGAGCTCAACTATTCGGAGGTCTTCGTTCACATGGAAGACCCAGAGCTTCACGCTTAGGTCCTTTTACAGCAATCTGAACCGAGTAGATTGATGATGGGCAACGGCGACGGCGACCTTGGGTTGCTGTTCAGTCCGGCGACGGCGACCTTGGGGTGCTATTAGCTAGCCGGATCTCGAGCTGCCGGTCTGAATCACAGCCACCAGCTGCCGGTTTGAACTTGCCGGAAATGAGGGCAGTTCTGGCATTCTGGGGCCTCGACAGCCGTGGGCCAGGCCATCAACAGGCCATCAGCTACCATCAACTTGCCACCAGCCACCGTGGGCCAGGCCACCTGCCATCATCAACAGCTACCGTGGACCTCGACAGCCGTGAGCCAGTTTGGGGCCAGGCCATCAACAGGGGCCAGCCAGCTGTTTGCAGCCAGCCGTTGGCAGGCCAGCCCGGGCAGGCAAGCCGTCGGGCACAGCCTGCCTTCAGCCCGGGCAGCAAGCACCAAGCAGTCATCCCGGCAACCCGGAATGGCTGAAAATCTCGTATCCATTGCGCCTATTGTTATTCATTATGCGCTTTGCACTTATTTGTTTATTGTCAATCTGTTGCTGGACGAACGGGCCAGTCTACTGTTTGTTCGGCGATCCCCGATAGGCGGTCATCTGTTGGACTGAAATCGGGGGTTAGGCTCTTGGTCGAGCCTCGTATCCTTAGTTCCTGTTCTTTTCGCCTGCGGTTTTGTGTAGTTTCTTGTGGTCGTGGCTATCTTTGATTAGATTAGTTTCTGTTCTGGTTGAAAGGGGTAGTCTTGCAGTAGCAGCAGCTGCGGGTGCTCTGATTAGATCTGTGGATGGTTCTGGTTGAGCAGGGTAGCTGCCTGAGCTGTCTTTGATTAGTTTATGTTCTGGTTGAAAGGGGTAGTCTTGCAGTAGCAGCAGCTGCGGGTGCTCTGATTAGATCTTTGGATGGTTTCTGATTGAGCGTGGGGCAGCTTGGACCGCTTGGGGTTTGAGTGGCCTCTTCTGGGGTTCCTCTTACTTCCCGCTTTTAGTCGTTGGCGAGCCTAGGGGATTAGGGTCAAGGGGGAGTAGTCGTGGTGAGCAGGGTACTTAGCAGGGTAGCCTTGTCCGACATTTCCAGGTCGTGCCTCTCTCGGTTTGTGTCCCTCTGTAGTAGCTGATCTCTTTGAGTGGGTATTATACTAGGCTTGAGGCTGGAAGTTCTAGGTTCTTGGTTTTCTTAGCCCAGACTTGGTGGAGGAGTTTTCTGGGTAGTTGGCTTCAGTGGGTGGTTTTGGTGAGCCTTAGGTTAGGATGAGGGAGTGTTAGGCCGGAAGGATTGGGCGTGGTGTGCAGGGTTCTTAGCAGGGGACCTTGTCGGATGCCGTCAACTCTGGTTCGAGCCTCTTGATGCCTGTTCCTCTGTAGTAGCCGTTCAGACTGCCTGGAAGCTGTTCTACTTGTAGCGGTTCTCCTAAGTCTGGTTATCTTGTGGTCATCTCTGACCGTAACTATTTACTTTATTTCCTAAACTGGCGGGTTGTGCCAGGAAGTAGTTTATTTTCATTTCCATTTCATTTTACCACATGTTTGTACTTTTATCCATCCATATCATACCCCGTTGTGCTATCATTAGTACAACGGGGCTATTATCTCTACCCATATGTCATTTACCTTACTCTCCATGCGGGTTGTGCATGGTTACCGCACTTTTATCATTCTTGTTTTTTCTTCTTTCTTTCCTCCTGGGGTATGCCCCTTGTAGGCTGTACATTCGCTTAACCTCTTTTAATTTCAAGCTAATTTACCCCCAAAAAAAGCAATCCGTCGCCACGTCTCAGACCCAAGGGGCAAGTTTAGACCAAACTGGGGAGGCCCCTACCTTATCAAACGCATACTTTCTGGAGGAGCAGCATACATTGCAGACTTGGATGGAATGGAATTCGCAACGCCAGTCAACGTTGACAAGCTAAGGAAGTATTGCCCATGAGAGATGCTCGTTGGACCGAAAACCACAAGGGTGGGCGGATCCAAGCAAAAATTAGAGCAGCCTGCTAGGTCGAAAACCCGCAAGGGCGGCTTAGGCAAAAACTAAGGCATAAATAAAACGCTCGCTAGACCGAAAACCCGCAAGGGCGGTTTTAGGCAAAATTTAGAGCACAAAAGGAGAGGAAAATACCCGAGTGGACCCTAACTAAAAACAAAACAAATCCCCTTTGTTGGAACTACGTTTATGGCCTGATTCCCTCCGTGGGATACGTAGGCAATCTCTGAGTTTGAGATCCAGCCACTGTTATCATCATCACTTCCGAAGTTTCTAGGTCTATCCTAAGGCATGTTCATTATCAAATCATGGCAATAACATCTTCGAATAAAACAGCCAAATGTTTTATTATTTCCAAAGGAAAAAGGGAAAAGCAAACCTAAACAAATTCTTAATCCATGAAAGCTAGAATCAAACAAACATCTTTTGAAAAACATAAGCAAAGCGTCAATCTCTAGGTCTTCCTTCTCTTTGCACTACTATCCTCCAAAAGGTTTTTCTTCAACCAGCGTTTGTAAGAACCCGATAGCTTGACAACGAGGTTCTCAGCAACCTCCTGCATCACTCTATTTGGCCAAAGACGCAGCATATTGCGACGGAAGTTGGCATCATGAATCTTAGAGACGGTGTACTCTGGGTCACCTAGGATTGCGGTTTGTTCAGTCCCGAACTGCCTTTGAAAGCTAGCAGGAAAGTAGAAAACGACTCGAGTAATACCAATCACTGCTACACCAAAATGGTTCATGGTGCTTGTAGTCATACTCTCGATACCATACCAGGGGCAAACCCATTGAATCCAATCACCTTTGCAAGTCTTCATCCATGCTTCCCAAGCAGCCTCAGTTGGGAACTGTTTAATCATGTGACACTCCGTGCATTGGTCTGGATTATAAGGGAGTCGCTCTGGCGCGTCCCACACCTTTAGCTTCTCAAACAACCACACCTAGAGAGAACAAGGGAAAATTGTGAGTTGAGAGAACACGTGAGTCAAAACAAAAGAGTGATGAGTGAAAAGATAAAACAGGACAAATAAACAAATAAAAGAGCGAACCTGCAATAGCAAAGGACTGCCTGAGAACTGAGCTGTAGGACTACCCTTCATCACATCTAGACCCATCAAGGTCTCTGCCAATACTAAGCCAGCGAAACCCACACGGTTTCCAATCTGTTGAGCAAGGTTAAGCAATACGGGATCAGCATGGCCAGAGGAAGGGCCAAGCAAATAATAATGAAGGAGACAAATGCACAACGCATGAAAGCACGCCTTCTGTAGGGAAACTTGACGATGAGCCTCAGCTGTACCAAAACGCTGAATAAGTTGCAGAATCTCCAACCTTCCCTTCACTAGGAAGAATTTAACTTCATGTTTCTGAACTTGGAGTAAATCCTTCAGGAGATCACCTCGGTTGAACAAAGGATTAGGGACAACAAAACCCTCTCTGTCTGAATGACCCATGATGGCCGCAAACTCCTCGATAGTAGGGCACAACTCCTCTCTCCTAAATCGAAAGACGTGAAAATCAGGGTCCCACAAACTAGCGGCTGCCCTAAGGAAGGCAAAATTCACAGGAATTTGACGAAGGGAAAAGAGGAAGTCCATGCCAAAGGACTTAAAGTGTAAACGGTCGAGGCCATTGAAGGAAATCAACCACTGATCAAGGACTGGTTGTGCCATATGTAAGGAATTGCTACTGACAATGCTATCGGGTTCGTAGAACACGTATTTATAGAACTTAGTTGAGTCTTAGTTCGAATCGGAATCGGATTCTTAATCCTCAGAATTTCAGTCGGTCTCTCGGCCGATACTTCGATATGACGGCCGTAGGATCTATCCATCGGCCCGCAAAAATCAGGGTTGACCTACAAGTCAAACCCAGGCAAACAAAATGATCCTTCGGCCGCCAGATCAAAGCATCGGCCGCGTAATCATTCAGTCAGCCGCCAGAACGGCTGTTTTACAGATTGTTTCCACGGTTCAGTTCGTTTCACTGGATTAACAAGATTATCACACGCAAACAACGTAAATTTAGCATACACAATCACAATAGCAGAACAAAAGGTTTTTGTTTCATATAACGAAAGCTTTTTACATCACAAGGTGTATCATCCCACATTTCCTAAACAAACTATACATCAATTTCCTGTCAAGCTAACCTATGCAGGAAGAGGAACAGAAAAACAAAAAAAGGAAGGAGAGGAGGAGCCGAACCCTCTGGTGGTCTAAACACCAGAGGCTTGCTGCAAAGAAACTAAAAAAGAGGACACCCCTGGGGCAGTGTATACCGGAGGAGTACTACGGTGCAAAAGAGACACCACGTGGCTCAAAAGAATCACCACATGGCCCAGAAAAATCACCATACCGCGCACTGCCGCCACCCCAGGAGTTCCGCATCACGGAAGCAAGCCACCCATGCAAGGGTCCCTAATCAAGCATCAAGATAGGACCAAGAACAGTGCGGCCTCCCTCCGCGATCTCTGGCCGTGCACCCTTCATGGCCCGAAGTCGACGGGAATGAGGAGAAACGAAGAGGAGTCTTCGGTTACGGAGCTCCCGAAACGAGGAGAGGAAGAGGAAAAGAAAAATGAGATGAAACGGTCGACGCCGTGGCCTTTTATAGGCCTTTGGAAATAAAGGGATCAAGCGGCCGAGCATTCGATACCTCGGCCGAGACATCAATCCTTCGACCGAGAAATCGATCTCCTGGCCCTCAAGTCAATTTTCTTCAAGCCCCTGTGGATTTTGCTCAGTGCACCAAACTCAAGCCATTATGGATTTTGGGTCCTCAACCGACAGAATAACCGTGGGGGCATCCCTGATGCTAATACAACGTAATCAAAACTAGCCTTGGGGGCATGCCCAAGTATCGAAGATCTCTCTCCACAAATTGCTGGCCACAAGCTCTTGTTACATCAAACCAAGACATTCAGCAACTCTGCTATTCACCGCCGTCAAAACAATTCAACAGGCTCTACGCCTTCACCAATCAACTCAGCGGCTCGAAGCCCATCACCTCAACAGGCTCAAAGCCTACGTCTACTATCACCCAGCGGCTCGAAGCCCTTTATCATAGCGGCTTTACTCCCATTTATACCATTTCAGCAGCTCCACGCCCATTATCTCGAATGGCTCCAAGCCATAACAACCATCCCAGCAGCTCTACGCTCGCTATCACAGTAATAGGCTCTACGCCTTCACCCCTCAACTCAACGGTTCCAAGCCCACTATCCTGACAGGCTTGAAGCCTATATCTACCATCTTAACTGGCTCAAAGCCATAGCAACTATCTCAGCGGCTCCAAGCCCAGATCACCGTCAGCAGCTCTACGCTTGCTATCTCAGCGGCTCGAAGCCTATGTCTGTCATCTCAGAAGCCCATTATTGACAGGCTCTACGCCCGTTTTCACTCACTCAGCGGCTCTAAGCCCACTATCTCAACTGGCTCAAAGCCGTAACAACCAACTCAGCGGCTCCAAGCCCATCATCTCAACTGGCTCGAAGCCGTAAACAAGCAAATCTCAACAGGCTCTACGCCTCCCCAACAATCAAGACCTCTATTCTCAGGCTCTACGCCTGAATGCTCAAAATCTAACATTTTGAATGCTCAAGCTCTACGCTTGGATGCCCAACCACTGTGTACTGGATGCTGAAGTTATACACTTGAATGCTCAAGCTCTACGCTTGGATGCCCAACCACTGCGTACTGGACGCTCAAAGCCTGTACTTTGAATGCTCGGATTCTGCCGTCCAAATGCTCGAGCTCTACGCTCTGAATGCTCAAGTTCGGAACTTGATAGAAGCTTTTAAGCTTAAAACAAACACACACGCACGGGCCCGTGCACATATTGCATTGTCACATCGAGTCTGCATATCTGTTCACATCTAACAACCATCATCACACATATACACTCTGCATATCTCCCATGAAACAGGTCAACCCTGCAATCAACCGGCTCTATGCCTCGGTTTCTATTGATCGGTTCAGCGCCTCGATCCTTTGTGTAACAACTCCGATTTTCAGTAAATAAAAATCTCGTTGTTTAATATTTTGACTCTATAAATCCCTTATTTTCCAATAATCCGTCATGATTAGATTTATTCGATTCAAACCCTAATTTCGTTTCACCTTGCGATTTAGTCATTTTCTAAAGACAAGTGAGATAGCAACCCTAAGTCGTCCTATTTACCAAGCCTTGCTAGCTTCCGAATAATCGTTAGAGTAGCCTAATCGAACCTTTGAACCATTTGAACCCTAAGTGAGACCTTGACCAAAAGTCAACCCTTGATCTATTACCCATTGGACGATAGATACTAGGATAATCTTTATCCATTGGACCATAGGTTTACCCCTTGGATATTGTGACAAGATTTCTAGGTACACTTTATAAGATTATATATTACTTACCATCTTTACCCATTGGACGATAGAAGTTAGGCGAGTTATTACCCATTGGACGATAGGTTAACCTTTCCACCTAGTACAAGGTCCATTAGTTTAATTAGATTCACCATGAGTCATTGTACTATATTAGATAGATTATGTAAGCTTAGTACTTCATCTTTTAACCATTGGTTAATAAATGTTAGGGGAATTATAATCCATTGGTCCATAAAACCATATCAAGCTATAGTACTAGGTTAGTATTAGTTAATTCCTTCCTAGATATGATATGTACTAATTTGATTAAAGTATATGATATGTTTACATCATCCTAGCATACTATATATTAGTATATAGTTATAAGTACATAGGTGGCATTTTAACATAGTTTAATAGGATAGTTTGACTTAGAAATCCAAAATGAGATCACATAGTACATTGTCCTTTTTGCTAGTCTTTTTTTGTTTTTGTTTTTGTTTTTTTGTTGGGTAAATCAGCTTGAAATTAAAAGAGGTTAACCGAATGTACAGCCTACAAGGGGCATACCCCAGGAGGAAAAGAAAACAAAACAAGAAGATTAAGAAAAATGCGTTAACCATGCACAACCCGCATGGAGAGTAGGATATTGTAGATAAAATAACAAAAGTGTCTTAAGTGTAGAAATCATACCCCCGTAGTACTATCCATTTAAGTAGAAGGATAGTACTACGGGGTATGATATGAAGTGGTACGAGCGTAAATTACATGATATGAACTGAAATTGAACTACCACCTGGCACAACCCGCCAGGCTAGGAAGTAAAGTACATAGTCACGGCCAGAGATGACCACATGATAACCAACACTGAGGAGAACGGCAGCAAAGCAACACGGCTTCAAAGCAAGCTGAACCGCTACTACAGAGGAACATGGCACCAAGAGAGGCTCAAACCAGAGATGACGGCATCCGACAAGGCTACCCTGCCAAGCACCCTGCACACCACGCCCAATCCTTCCGGCCTACTACTCCCTCATCCAAACCTAAGGCTCGCCCGAACCACCTGATGTCAACCAACTACCAACTACCACCTCCTCCAAAGTTGGGATAAGCAAACCAAGAACCTACTACATCCAACAGACCCAGAGAGCATGCAAAGTACCCACTCAAAGAGATCAGCTACTACAGAGGGACAAGGAACCGAGAAGAGGCTCGAACCGGAGATGTCTGCATCCGACAGGGCTACCCTGCCAAGTACCCTGCACACCACGCTCATTCCATCCAGACTACTACTCCCTCAACCTAATCCCCTAGGCTCGCTAACTACTAACAGCGGGACAGAAAGATGAACCACAGGAAGTGGCCACACGAACCGTAGGAGGGCCAAGCTGCATCTTTCGATCAGCGCCAAACCGCCAATCTAGTCAAAAAACAACCTGCAAAGATGCCCCTTTCAATCAGTGAACGACCACCAATCTAATCATGGACAGCCCCGGCAGCTACCTCGCTCAACCAAAATCCACACCAATCTAATCAGTGGCAGCCGCAAGGCAACCCCTTTCAATCAACACAAACTCTAATCTAATCAATGATAGCTACACCCAACCATACTACGCACAACTACCGGGCTAAGAAGCAAAGGATCTAGGAATATAACGCGGCTCGACAGAGAGCTCAAACACTCGATCTCAGTCCAACAGGTGACTACCCGTCGAGGTTCTCAGAAAAACACATTAAACTGGCCCTAATGTCCAGCAACAATATGGTAGGAAATAAGCAAATGCAAGTCGCCTAATTATTAAGAGTTGACTATTAAAGGATACCGGGCTGCCCTGGGCCGGCTGGGCAGGCTGCCCAAGGTCGGCTGCCGTGGGTCGGCTACCACCAGATGAACCACCAGGCCCACCAGCACCCAGATCTAGCATGACTGGCCACTACCAGTTGTTGAGCCCCATGGCTGACGGCTGTTGAGCCTCATGGCGGCTGTTGAGCCCCACGGCGGGTTGGGGTTGGAGATGAAGGCCGGCGGCGGTTGTTGAGAAGACCGGACCAGAGAAACGGAGTAGTTGTGAAGGCCGGACCAGATGGAGACCGGACCGGTTGGAGCTGGACCGAATGTGAAGACCAGATGGAGCTTGACCGGACCGAATGAGGACCGGACCGTGACTGCCCACCGGCCATCGGCTGTCACAATCGGCCGGATGGAGTTATTTGAGCAAACCAGTGGTGGCCGAACCTGATCTGATCAGAACGGACCAGAGGCGGTCGGATGTTTGATGGGAGGGCGATGGAGGAGAGCCTCTCTAAGGAGAGAGGATCCCTTGCCCGGATAGAGGCTGCTGCACGGCGTGGATCACCGGAGATGGAGTTCAACGGCCGGAGGGGGGGCTTTCTCTCTCTATCCTGTTTCTTTTTTTTGCTAGTCTTTCTATCAACCAAGGAAGAGAGAGAGAGAGAGAGAGAGAGAGAGAGAGAGAGAGAGAGAGAGAGAGAGAGAGAGAGAGAGAGAATTCGGAGAGAGAGAGAGAGGCTGAGAGATGAGGGAGAGAGATAGGAGAGAGAGAGAGAGATATTGCATGTACCTTCCTTGATCTTCTTCTACCAAAACCCTAATACTATATACATTAGTACTTGTACTTTGAAAGATGAAGAATAGGATGACCTAAGATATAACCAAGTACTAGATTTTCTTACAAAAATCTTCTTACAAACTATTAGTTTAACCTTACTCTTTCACTTAGTCAAATACCAACCATTTGTCCTTTCTCCATTAGGTGTCCGAGAGAGAGAGAGAGAGAGAGAGAGAGAGAGAGAGAATTCGGATGAGAGAGGGAGAGAGAGTGTGATGTGTGTGACTAGTGTACTCCCATATCTTCCTACATCATCCTATTGCATCACTTTGTACCACCATATCTAGGGTTTCTTATTCTTTCAACCCTAAAGGACTACCATATCTTATTTTCTATCCTAGACTAGACACAAACCCCATTAAAGAAACCTAAACCTTGTCCTAGTTTGAAAGAAAGAATAAGAGAAAATCTTGTAGTCTTTCCAACTCTTGTACCTTCTTTGGACCAAAGGGAGAGAGAGAGAGAGAGAGAGAGAGAGAGAGAGAAAGAGAGAGAGAGGGAGAGAGAGAGAGAGGGAGAGAGGGAGAGAGAGAGAGAGCCGAGAGAGATGGGAGAGAGAGAGGCCGGGAGAGAGAGATTTGTGTGATGTGTGCAAGTGTACAACTAGCCTAGTCATTGTCCTTTTGATCAACACCTCATCCAATCTAAGGACAATCAAATCTTGTCAATCTATGATCCATTGGATAACAAATGTTAGGGGAAATATTGTCTCTTGGGACTTGGCCTATAAATAGCAAGCCATTTCAAGCCTTTGAACTCACACCTTCAAGCATTGCTCCAACTTCTCTCTAGAAAGTCTAAGTGTTCTTGTTGTTCTTGCTTAGTTCTTAGTTGTTCTTGAAGTTCTTCCCTAGTTCTTCAAGAAACTCTTCTAGTGCCGCCACTAAGCCGCCACTCCACCACCCTACCGATCCAAAAGTTTTGGTAGTATTAGTCAAGATCAAGTTTTGAGAGAAACCTTTCTCTTTCGAAGCTATCGAAGCCATTCCTAAGCCGTTACTCCGTCCGACGAACTATTTTCCTAATCCGTAGCCGACTACCGCCAAGAAGAACGGTAGATATTCTATATCTACTTTTCTCTACGTATACGTATATATGTAGAATACTCCTTCCGTATAGTATAGTTTTCCTATACTTTCAAAGATCTAAGTATAGCGTATTGCATGCGTATTTCGAAATGATTATGGATTATTCTAGACCTTTGACATTCTAAGTGTACGTAGGTTATCTTGTCCTTAAGCATGACTAGAAATGTTTAAGAGTTGTTATCTTGATTAACCATGGCATAATTAGCTTAACGTTAGAAGTACTCAATAAACATATGCTGTTTTGAATTTAAGAAAGCATGATTTAGGATTAAGCTGTTTTAATCTTAGAATGAATGTGAGCATGATTATGTGATTACTTGACTACTTGTTGTTGATAAAGCATAAGTGATTTATCACTCCAAAGGTGCCCGTCCATGTGGCACTATGCTTAACCTTGTGTGATTAAATGTGAGTATGATGATGTGACAAAATGAGCATGCTATCTTATAGAGTTGAATGATCTTGTTAGTTAGTTTCAAGATTTCTTAAGTTGTGGAATGAATTACCGCAGAGTCTATGCATGCGAACGAGACACGAAAACCGAGAAAGTAGAAACATGACACCTAGGGTGTGGTTGATATGGATAAAATGAAGGATGGGATTAACATGCGGAAAATATTTTGAAAGTACATAATGACCGGACTTGGTAGTCATTGTGTAAGTGTTTTCGAAAACCGTAATGTAGCCGGACTTGGTAGCTCATTGCGTAGATTTCCAATGGGACCGGACGTGGTAGCCAATGCAAGATTTGAAAGAATGTGTTTGTGAAACCATGATTGGCCGGACTTGGTAGCCGTCGTGAGTGTTACTAACGGAGCCGGACTTTTTTTTTTTTTGGGTAAACCAGCTTGAAATAAAAAGGGGGGACAACCGAATATACAGCCTACAAGGGGCATACCCCAGGAGGAAAAGAAAAAAGAAAAAGAAAACAAAAGAGAAAGCCTACGCCAAACGGCTACATAGGACTAGAAGAAAAAAGAGCATCTGTTTCCTATCCATCTAACAGAGGGATACAAAACAAATGACAAATGATAAATGATTACACAATGTGTAACCATCGCTAGGATACAACCAGCTACACTGAAAACTGAAAACAGATTGACACATTTGAATGGCACCATTTGAACTTCACTCTAAATAATGCTATCACAGAATGGCACCATTTGAACTTCACTCTCCTAAAGCTGCAGCTTAGCAGCTCCATTGCAGGACAGTTGAACTATGCTATGTGCCAAAGTAAACTTCAATGGCATATCAGAACTACTAATCTACTGAACTTCAATAGCACAAATTCTGAACTACTGAACTACTGAAGTTGATGGGCTGAACTTAAAAACACTTGGAAACCAGCTGAACTTGGAACAATGCAGCTCTTCAACAATGCAGGTCTTCAACAGGACATCCAGGTTCAGATTCTGATGTTCTGAACCTGTTCTGAACCTGTTTTGGCTAAGCACAACCAGCTGAACTTGGAAACAGCTGCTATTGACAAGCTACTAACAGACAACCAGCTGAACTTGGAAACAGCTGCTATTGACAAGCTACTAACAGACAACCAGCTGAACTTGGAAACAGCTGCTATTGACAAGCTACTAACAGAGCTGACAGCATCAACAGAACTGCTATGGAACAACAGAACTGCTATATGAGGAACAACACAGCTATGGAACAACAGCTGCTATGGAACTAGCTAAAAAACATGCAGAGGACGTCCCCCTCTGCGAAGGGAGATCCCAACGACATCCCCAGTTGGTTAGGCATAAACGACACTATATGTTCATAAAATTTGCAACATGGTGAGAGCATAAACTGACTGCAGAACACTGCTATGGAACTGAATGGAGATCCCAACAACACTTGGGACTGATAGGAGATCCCAACAACATCTGCTATGGAACTGACCGCAGAACACTTGGAACCTCTACTTGCTGCACTTGGTAATTGGACCTCATCAGGACACTTGGGACCTCATCAGGGCACTTGGACAGCCTTCAACCTATGCAGGTGACTGTCTAGGTAGCACAAAAGAGCATAAACTGGATAGCACAAGGAGCATAAGCATAAACTGGACTGCTATGGAACTAGCACAGAAAACACTTGTAAAACTGGGCTACAAGTAAAACTGAACTCGCACAGAAAACTGAACTAGCACAGCAGCTCTTCAACTTTGTAGCATTTTTAATATAGAGTAATAGATAGCATTACAATCAACATTAGCCAAGTGTTCTGACAGGAGATGAAGATATCAGAAGCACACTCACTCACTCAGCAGAGAACAAACCTCCCACTCACTCAGCAGAGAACAAACCTCATACTCCCTCCACTAAACCTCACATGACTCCCCCACTAATTATTACCTCCTCTCTCAAGAAATGTTGGGTCTCAAGCACACAACTCACAAGGTCAAATGCATTCACAATCTGTACAACACCTCAACAGACAACAAGGAATAAGGTAACTACCTGAATACTAGTAGTAAATAGGAGTTCCATACGGTGTTCTGATTGTGCTACTGTAGAATTACAGCAGCTGTTGGTGGGATAATGGCTTAGGTCCTCACCTCTGATATGAGCCTGCCCAGAAAATGAACCTGCCCATATGAAACATACAGCCAACCAGAAAAGTAGCTAGCAAGGTACATTAGCTAACAATAACTTAACTCACAACATTATTCCACTCATTTACAATCAACTCTGCTTGTGAATGGGGAAGATTAGAAAGTGATAAAAGCCGTGCTCTCACCATGTTGTAAATTTTATGAACAATTATCTCCCAAGTACATGATTGATTCTGGAATTTCCTCAAATTTCTTTCAATCCAGATATGATAAACAGTTACTGTAAACCCCAATCTAGTAACTACACTTTTGAGAGTTTTGCCCTTAAAACTTGATAACAGAGTTACCCAGTCTGCCCAAGGTCTAGCAGGCCAATTAACATGGAGTTTGGCCTGAATGGTATCCCACACCTGACTAGTGAAAGGGCAATTAAAAAGGAGATGGTCGTGGCTTTCACTCCCTTGACACAAACCACAAAGGGGGGAAACATTCAGACCAAATGACACGAGTCTATCCGCAGTGGCTAGCCTATTTTGAATGGCAAGCCATGTGACAAAGCTGCATTTTGGTACATGCGCAGAGAACCACACTATCTTATACCACAAGGCCTTAGGAAAGGGGGATCTCAATTTGTCCTATAGGGAGGTAATTGTGAACTGCCCATTGGAAGTAAGTGTCCACCTTTTCTGATCTGCCCCATTCAACCTGGACTGAACCAGAGGTGGCAAAGTGTTTCTCACCTCATTTAGTTCAAACGTTTGGGTAATGGGAAACATCCAATTTGAACCATCTATAATGTGAGAGACAAAGGCATCACGCGGGATGCCAGAGTCATACACAATCCTAGGACCAAATCTATCCGTTAAAGGGCCGAGAGGATGCCAATTATCATTCCACAAAGATATTGAATTCCCATTACCTAGTATGCAAAGGACATATGGTTTAACTAAGGGCCTGAGATTCAGAAGCTTCCTCCAGCCCCATGTACAATCACTAGGTAATTTGAGATGCCAAAAACTCCTACCTTTTATTAAGTATGATTTGACCCATTGACACCACATGGATTGTTCTCCCCCAGAGATTAGGAACCAAATATGTTTTGCGATGGCAGCCTTGTTCCAAACTTGTAAAGATTTGAAACCAAGACCCCCCTCCTCTTTAGGGGAGCACAAATGCTCCTAAGAAACTTTAGCACCAGTTTTCTTTAGATCAGGGCCAGACCAAAGAAAAGCCCTAAGTATTGACTCAATTTCCTTGATTACCTTTTTGGGGAGGATAAACAAGGAAGACCAGTATGTTTGTATGGAGAAGAGCACATTCTTAATAAGTTGAACCCTACCAGCATAGGTGAGGTCTCTATTGGTCCAAGTCTTAGACCTAGCTATCATGCTCTCCACTAAACGTTGACAATCCGAAGCCTTAAGCTTAGTGGAGAGGAGGGGAACACCCAAATATCTGACAGGAAGGGTGCCCTCCTGGAATCTTAGAACGTCCATAATGGCAATTCTAGTGACAGTGCTGACCCCAGAGAAGTATATGCTACTTTTCTCAGGGTTAGGGAGAGACCAGACAAAGCTTGAAACTCTGTGAGGGCCTCCTGAATAAGGTTGATGGAAGACAATTCACCCTTGCAAAAAATCATAAGGTCGTCCGCAAAACAAAGGTTGATGATCTTAGTCTTTCCACACCTCCAATGGAAATGAAAATCAGGCAGCATGGATTTCTCTTTAAGTAGACAAGTGAGAATTTCCATAACAATGACAAAGAGGTACGAGGATAGAGGGTCACCTTGTCGCAGACCTTTTTGCCCTATAATGTAACCAGTGGTCTCCCCATTTAAGCTAAAGGTGTAGTTAGCAGTGGTAACACAAGCTTGAAGCCATTTGATCATTGTAGGATGGAAATTCATAGAGGACAGTATATCCCAGAGAAATTCCCATCTGACATTATCATAGGCTTTCCTAATGTCTATCCTTGCGAATGAGCTGGAAGGAATTGATGTAATGGGGTGGAATCCAAACCATCTGCTGGGTATGAATCGGACGCCGTTTGTTTTGAGATCTGGGGGCGCAGGGCCGGTAACTGGAGCACGGAGCTTTGCGGAATGAGGGAACCGAGGCACGGAGCTGGTTGTAGTCATAAGGCAAGAGCCTAAGGTGATAGCTTCGAGGCGTGGAGCCTGTTGCAGTCTTGAGGCGAGGGCCTGAGGAAATTGGATTGATAGGACCGAAGCGCGGAGCTGGTATTGATCACAAGGCGAGAGCCTGAGGTGATTAGATTGAGGCGTGGAGCCTGCTGTGGTTTATGAGGCAAGGGCCTGAGGTGAGCTTTAGAGTTTGAAGGGACCGAAGCGCGGAGCTGGTATTGATCATAAGGCGAGCGCCTGAAGTGTCAGAGCTTAGAGCTTGACATGATTTGAACCGAAGCATAGAGCTGGTTGCATTCTGATGGTCTGTGCACAGAGCTTTCTCATCATAAGTCCGGACTTGGTAGCCTCGTTAGTAGCAATTTGTGAAAGAAACATTGGAAATTATGATTTTGATAAAGGTGAAAAAGATGACACGGTCTACGATGAGTCGCGTAGGAGAAACACGAAAAGGCATGACACCAACGCTAAAAGATATCGAATATGAATGTATCGTTGTTTATCTATGTTGTTGAATGAGCATGTGTAATTGTTTATATGCTTCCTTGCTTTAAGTTAAGAGTTAGTGGGTATAGTTTATTCTATTGGGCTTGTAGCTCACAGTGTTACCTTTTTGGTGACCCTGACATATTATACTGGGGGCGACGCTGGTATAATGTGTCAGAGTTAATTGATGAGCTAGGTGAGCAGTACGTGTTGGAGGCTTTTGGAGCCGAAGAGCTTGCTAGGATGGAAGAAGAAGCGGAGTAGTAGAATATCCTAGAAATTCCCTCCTTGTGTAATAAAAGTACTCTAGTAAGACTTATGTTGTAATAACAAGCTTGACTCTTAGCCTTTTTATTCAATAAAATGTTTAATTAACGAACCCGAAAATGGGGGCGTTACACTTTGGCTCTACGCCAACACTTATGATGAGAAAGCTCTGTGCACAGACCATCAGAATGCAACCAGCTCTATGCTTCGGTTCAAATCATGTCAAGCTCTAAGCTCTGACACTTCAGGCTCTCGCCTTATGATCAATACCAGCTCCGCGCTTCGGTCCCATCAAACTCTAAAGCTCACCTCAGGCCCTTGCCTCATAAACCACAGTAGGCTCTACGCCTCAATCTAATCACCTCAGGCTCTCGCCTTGTGATCAATACCAGCTCCGCGCTTCGGTCCTATCAAGCTCAAAGCTCCGACACCTCAGGCTCTCGCCTTATGATCAACACCAGCTCCGCGCTTCGGTCCTATCAATCCAATCTCCTCAGGCCCTCGCCTCAAGACTGCAACAGGCTCCACGCCTCGAAGCTATCACCTTAGGCTCTTGCCTTATGACTACAACCAGCTCCGTGCCTCGGTTCCCTCATTCTGCAAAGCTCTGTGCTCCAGTTACCGGCCCTGCGCCCCCCAGATCTCAAAACAAACGGCGTCCGATTCATATCGAGCAGATGGTTTGGATTCCACCCCATTACATCAATTCCTTCCAGCTCATTCGCAAGGATAGGCTACTCTACCGAGCTCCTTTCAGTCAAAGTAAGGATGATCAAGAAAAGCAAACGCACTTGCCGTGTACTGATCTACCCCAAAATACTAAGGAAGCTCTACGCAAAAACTCCCCAGGCAGCCCCGCGCTCCTTCAACTATCTTCCGCCAAAACCCTGGCTCAGTCTAGGTACGTCACACTACGGCTTTTTAAGCCCAAAGGTACGTCTTCTGTCTCTAACCCTCCAAACTTTTTTCGCCTGAACTACGATTGGTCTGAATTTCCCTTGTGGAATACGTAGGCAGCCTCCGGGCCCGACCAGAACAAAACTTTTTTCGCCGAACTACGATTGGTCTGAATTTCCTTTGTGGAATACGTAGGCAGCCTCCCGGCCCGACCATAACAAAACCTTTTTCAAAAAAACCCTTGGAATAGTGGTTGGACCAAATTGAGTTGCTTTTTACAGCTTTGACTCTTACTCAAACATGTCTCGCGATCCGTCTGAGTTCAGTCAAAGAGAGGCATCTGTAGACACCCCAATTTGGCCTAACGATTATTTCAAGTCCCACCTTGGGACCATCCCGATGATGAAATGGATACAGTGATTGCTGATTGCTCCCTTGAGAACCTTAGGACTTTCGGTAAGAACTTTGAGCCACTTAGAGGACCCAATTCAAAGCCATACAGCCTTTCAGACAGAAATACAGAAGCCTAGGAGAATCCATCTGTCGGCCGTGACATCGATCCCACGGCCCTAACATCATTTCCTCACCCGAGCAACCTGTTGCTAGCCAAATCTCCCTGAGAGATCAATCCCTCGGCCGCAAGATCTATCCTTCGGCCGAGACATCCATTACTCGGCCGTGATATCCTTTACTCGGCCGCCAGATCGACCTTTTTCCAGACTCTGGAACGTGTTCTGTCAGACGTTTGATCCAACTACACTACCTTCCCGATGCATTCGGGCTACGCTCAGAGATTGCGACGTAGAGTTAGAGGTACATTGCAATTGCAATTGCAATCGTGCCATTTGATTGGCCGGAGTAAGTCACCAATTGCCTATATAAAGGGCCTTTGGACTCCGAAAATATACACACGAAATTCATTAGAGAATACACTCTCTCAAGCCACGAAACTCTGTCAAAATACTCTCTCAAACCTACTCCTCAAAAGCCCTAACCTCCCGAAGGCAGCCGTCAATCCGGCGATCAAACCCGAAGTTCAAACCCTAACCCTAGGGTTTTCAATCAAGCAATCAGTCAATCACGCCCAATCCAAAGCAATCAAGCAACTGAGGGATCAAGGTGGTGAGGCCCAACGGCCTCTGGTTTGTTTTACTTATCGCATTTATAACTAATCATAACTTTCTGATCATCTGTTAATCGTATAGTCTGGTGTGAGGAAGAACACCGACCGGGGCCTCGATCCCTCGACCGTGACATCCATTCACCGGCCGCGGGATCCATCTCCCTGGGACAGTTTGTTTTGTTCTGCTTTCCTGACGCATGCTTTACTTATCGCATTGACTCACCTTACTTACTGTTTAAAGGAATAAATAAACAGACTATGTGTTCGAATTAAACAAAGTATGTACATGTCTTATGTTGAATTACTATGGGTCAGTCTCACGGTTGGGCAGAGAGGGGTGCCTAACACCTTCCCCTTACTGTACTTTTGGCTCCCGTATTCAGAATCTCTATCTGTTTTCCTAGTTTTAACAAACTAGGTGGCGGCTCTGTTTTGATGATAGCTGCTATCATGTGGCGATGTTCCTAGCCATGGGAATGTCCATGATTTTGGTTTACAAAGCAAGCAACCAATCGAGCAAACAAACGTGATCAATTTGTATGGCGATGCCCCATTCGGGAGGTGTCTACAACCGATACACTCATACGGTACCATACCACTCCAAAACAGTACGATACCGTGCCAAAATGTACCAATGCTCCCATATGGTATAATACCGTAGCGAAATACCCATCCGGTACATACCACACTAAAACGGTACAATACCATACAAAAACACCCGTACGATACAATACCACACCAAAACGGTACGATACCATACCATAACATACCAAAGCACCCATATGGTACAATATCGTACCAAAAGAACCATACGGTACCATACCACACCAAAATTGTACAATACCGTACCAAAACACTCATACGGTACCATACCACACCAAAACGGTACGATAGCTTACCAAAACACTCATACGGTACCATACCAAAACGTACCATAGCACCCATTTAGTACCATACCGTACCAAAAGAACCATACGGTACGATATCACACCAAAACAGTACAATATTGTACCAAAATACTCATACGGTACCATACCACACCAAAACGGTACGATATTGTACCAAAATGTACCAAAGCTCCCATATGGTACAGTACCGTATCGAAACACCCATTCGATACCATACAACATTAAAATGGTACAATGCCGTACAAAAACACCCATACGGTACCATATCACATCAAAACGGTACGATACCGTACCAAAATGTAGCAAAGCACCCATACGGTACAATACCATACCAAAAGAACCATACGGTACCATACCACTCCCAAACGGTACAATACCGTACCAAAACACTCATACGGGACCATACCACACCAAAACGGTATGGTGCCGTACAAAAACATACCAAAGCACCCTTACGGTACCTATTTTCGTTCAATTTATGTACAGCTATTCTTGTTGTTCCAGAATTATGTTGATGTGGGTGTGAGATAGGGTATCCTCTATGAACACTCTAAAGTCTAATGAGAATTGTTTTGGCAACGAAATTACTTTTTTGTCATGCTATTTTACCCAAAAAAAAAAAATTGGAGACACCAAAAGAGACGAAATTTAAATTTTGTTGCCAATTTCATTAAAATGGCGACGAAAATACTTTTTTCGTCACCTTTTGTGGCAACGAATTTACTTTTTCGTCGCCTATGTGTACTATTTGCGACGAAAACCAATTTCGTCACCTGTTACCTGATTTCTTGTTGTGATGGGTGTACTTGATTGAGAAAATGTGGAGACCACTAAATATTTTTTTTTTTTTGGGGTAAATCAGCTTGAAATAAAAAGGGGCTAACCGAATATACAGCCTACAAGGGGCATACCCCAGGAGGAAAAGAAAAAGAAAAGAAAAGAAAACAAGAGAGAGCCTACGCCAAACGGCTACATAGGACTAGAAGTAAATAGAACATCTGTTTCCTACCCATCTAATAGAGGGATACGAAACAGATGGCAAAATGATTACACATAGTGCAACATGCAAAATAAAGAGCCAACATAACAATAGATGTAACCAAATTACATGTTACTGAAATACAACTAACTATAGGTATACCAACAAAATAGACTACACCCATAGAGCAGCTTGCTGTACAAGAACAGATGCTAGATCAGAACGGCAGCAGCAACTGGAACTGAAACTGAAAGTGGAACTGAGCCACAAAGCTGGACAGCAGCAGCAATCCATTGATTCAAGAGTGGACAGCAATAGCAGCTAGCTGCATTGAAGATGGCAGCCAGCAGTAACACAACAGCCGGATACATCTTGAGATAAGAGTGGCCAGAACAAGCCAGCTGCATAGCAGTAAACGCAGCAGCAAATCGACCATTACAACTGCAGAAAATGCACAAAAGCCCTATACAACACTACCAAATAGAGCATCTAACCCTCTACAGCAGCAGTAGCTATAAGAAGATAAGAAGACAAAGTTATAGCAGAACCAGCAATTATGCATCATGCAGAGGACGTCCCCCTCTGCGAAGGGAGATCCCAACGACATCCCCAGTTGGTTAGGCATGAATTAAAGTAAGAAAAGCATCTCCTAACTGAATTAGTAGCTGATCAAATCCATATTTAACACTGCAGAATCTGGACAGCAGCTACTTGGACTAACAGAAATTACATAGCAGCTGTAGCAACTAGCAAAAGAAAAACTTTCTAATAGCAACTATCCACACAAGTAAGACAACTGCTACAACATCAACAGCAACTGTCATTGCAGAGCAAAAGGATAGCAGCAACACAGAACAGCAGAAACGCAGCAGCAACCTGTTTGGTTATTGGCAAAAGATTACTAGGTTGGCTATGATCAACTGTAATATTGTAGAACAATCAAGAGGGTTATATGGCGATTTCTGACAGGTCCAAGCCGATCTTCGTAGAACAGTAATCGTCCATCATGGCCGACGGCTCTATCAGCTTCGATGAGAGTTTGGGCCTCAAAGCCTTGGACCCAAACGAATCCCGGAGAAAGCAAAGAGGTATGGGCGACCCAGGTGTCCCCGCTCTTGAACTGCAACAGAAGTGTCTGAGCGAATCCGAATCTAGGATGCTTGAAATTGTGGGTAAACTAGAGGAGGAGCTCAACAATTCGGCAGATCCCTTCGTGCTTGATGTCGTAACTGCTAAACTACTGAGCATTCAACAATCATGGAAGGAA
Organism: Rhododendron griersonianum; assembly: GCA_018127125.1. Classification (NCBI taxonomy): domain Eukaryota; kingdom Viridiplantae; phylum Streptophyta; class Magnoliopsida; order Ericales; family Ericaceae; genus Rhododendron; species Rhododendron griersonianum. The sequence continues at coordinate 35,135,368 of CM030788.1, read as the reverse complement.
GAAAATCAACAAGGGGGCAATCCAGGAGACTCCAGCTCGGGTTCCAAGCTCGGAAATAATGTTCCCGCATCCTATTCAGGTGGGTTTGAAATTTCCAGCCCTAAATCGGCTAAGCTCTCCAGTCCTTCAAAGCTGATGGCGGAGGGTCTTGGGGGTAAAGTCATCGATTCTAATGAGATCCGACGGAAGCAGAAAGGCATCCATGAACCTATTAGCCCTCTTAATTCCACCAGAATAAGCTCGGTTCATGCATCACCAAACGGATTTGGAGCTCATAGCCCTAAGTCGGCTAAGGCTTCGAATTCAGCGCGTAAGCTACAACAGGTCTTCTTCGAGGAGAGTTTGAGGGTAGAAACTGAGGTCGCAAATGGGTCTGGGGCTCAGAAATCGCAGCAAGCTCTATTTGAGGAGGAACTGGAAAAGGAAGCTAAAGCAAGAGCAAGGGTAACCCATCTCCATGGTAACACGTACCAGTTTCAGCGTACTCCCCCAGAGGTTTGGAAATTTAATCCTAATCCTACGATAATGTCTAATTCTAGGGGAAATCCCTACGTAGAAGGAGACCCGAACCGAGGGGTTCCTATCGAGGTTACTAAACCCCGATATCATCCCCCAACTCAAGTACAAGTACAAAAGTCGGGTTTGGTTCCAAACCCAGTGGCTGATGCATCCACAAGTACTAACCCTGTAACTAAGTCTAAAAATATGAACCGTCCGTTACAAAATAATAAGAACTGGGCCTCCCTTTTTAGGTCCCAAGGGCCCTCTAGTAATATGAAGTTAGATTTCTTTCCAGAATTAAAGAGAGGGAAGAATGCTGTGGTTGAACTTGATATCACTCACTTGGATGAGAATTGTTGGTCACATTGCTTGGTTGGTCATTTCCTAGATGATAGGATGGATTTTAGACTAGCTAACTCAACTGCCCATAAACAGTGGGGCAAGTTGACTAAGTATGGCCTGTTGTCAGTTAAGTCGGATAATGCAGGGTTCTTATATTTTGAATTTAAGGATGAAGCTAGTCAAATTGCAGTCCTAGAAGGGGGGCCTTGGTTCTTCTCCCAAAAATTTATTGTTCTAAAGAAATGGAGAAGAATGATGTCTCCTTCTAAGATCTCTCCATCCTCTATCCCTACCTGGGTTAAGCTCCATAATTTGCCCCCAGAATGTTGGACAGAAGAGGGGTTAAGCAGGGTGGCCAGTGCAATTGGTCAGCCCAAACATGTTGATCAAGCTACGGAAAAAAAGACTAGGCTTGCATATGCTAGAGTGTGTGTGGAAATTGAGGCTGCTGATGAACTACCAGATGACATACAGGTCACGGTGGATGGGGAGAGTGTATCAGTTAGGGTGGAATACCAATTAATGCCTCCGGTCTGCTCAGAGTGTAAGGTTTTTGGCCATGCCACTCCCAAATGTCCATGGTCCATCCCTCATATACAAGCACAAAATCGTGGAAATCCAAACAAGGATTGGCAAACTGTTGGGAAAGGAACCACTGGAAACAATGTAGGAGGTTCAGTTGCACTGGATGCAGCTACAGTTTCTGTGGTGGCTGTGGTAAATACGTCAATGCCCAAGGTCACAGAGGTGGACATAAGTGGAAGTGACTCTGAAGGGGATGTGCTGAAGGGCAATTCTGTTATGGCTGCTGAAATGGCAGCAGATATGGCTGCTGTTCTGGTCCCTGATATGGCTGCTGTTGAGGCTGCTATGGCTGCTGAAGCTGCTGTTCTGGCTGCTGTCCTGCATTGCAATGTGGAGGGCAGTCCAACCAATCATCCTCAGGTTCCTGAATCTGTAATTGTCCCTGCCCAACCTGCTCCTTTAGTGAAACCAGTCCCTCCGGATGATAAATCTGTAGCAGGAAAGGGTGAGGCATCCAGTCAGAATTCTAAGGGTCCGACTTCTCATAATAACAAGGTCAGTGGTAAAAACAACAACAAAAAGTGGAGTAGCAGCTCCAAGAGGAGGAATAAATGATATCCTTTTTGATATCCTTTTGAATGTTGTAGTATTACTTCTTTCAGTATCTGCTTATTGTTGTTACCTTGTGTTTTGTTTCTAATGTCGCTACGAGCTTTTAACTTAGGTTTTTGGAATATTCGTGGTCTGAATGACCCCATTAAGCAAAAAGCGGCAAAATCTTTTGTGAACACCAATAATTTGAGTCTAGTTGGTCTTCTTGAGCATAAAATAAAGACAAATTGGGCAGATAGAATCACCCAATTCATTTGTCCTGGTTGGAGTTTTGTGAACAATTACCCCCAAGCTGCTTTAGGGAGGATTTTTGTTGGATGGGACCCTAGTGTCTTGTCTCTTACAGTGTTATGTCAGGCAGATCAATTTATCCATTGTCTAGTTCACCCCAAAGATGGGAGTGCATTATTTTTGGTCACTATGGTCTATGGGGCAAACTCTATCTCAGACCGTAGATCTCTTTGGCTTAGCCTTTCCCAATTTAGGTCCTCTTCTCCCTGGGTGGTCATTGGTGACCTTAATGCTATTAGGCATCCTAGGGAGAAAGTTGGGGGGAATGCACAGTGGTATCCTCCCATGGACGACATTAATCACTGTTTGTTCTCCTCTGAGCTTGATGACCTTAGGTTTTCAGGGTGCTTATTTACGTGGTCCAATAAGCAGGTCCCTCCTCATTTTGTGGCGTCCAAAATTGATAGGGTCTTAGTGAATGAGCCTTGGATGAGAACATTCTCCCATTCATCGGCTCAATTTTTGGTGCCTGGAATTTCAGACCATTCTCCAGGAGTGGTGTTTGTCCAGCCCAATCCAAGTAGGTCAATCAAACCCTTCAGGTTTTTTGACTTCCTTGCTGACCACCCTCATTTCCTTGCAATTGTCCAAAGGAGCTGGAGGACAATTGCACTTGGGAACCCCATGTTCTGTGTGTGTGCGAAGCTTAAACGCCTTCAACATGACTTGAAGCAACTTAATAAGGAAGAGTTTAGTGGCATCTCTGTGAGGGTGAGTACCACTAAGCAAGCTTTAGAAAACATACAAGCAATTTTAGGCTCTCATCCAAGTAACAGCGCTACTATAGAACAAGAGAGAGTGTTACACAAACAATACATCTCACTGCTTAGGGCTGAGGAAAGTTTAGCAAAACAAAAGTCTAGAATACAATGGTTGAAACTTGGAGATCAATGTACGTCCTATTTCTTTAAAGCTGTGACCAATAGGAGGAATAGGAGCAAAATAACATGTTTAGAATTAAATGACGGATCTACCACACATGACCTCATGGTTATCAAAGAAGAGTTTGTTAACTTTTACAAAACTCTTTTTGGCACGTCCCATCCCACCCCTCATCTGGGATCAACTAGAGTGGGTCAATTAATCAGGAATAAACTCAGCCCTGAGCTAAGTCTTAACATGGTCTCCCCTGTCTCAGATTTGGAGATCAAAGAGACCATTTGGTCTATTAATCCCACCAAAGCACCTGGCCCTGATGGGTATAATGGAGGATTTTTTAGGAAAGCATGGTCAGTCATTGGGAGAGAGGTCACTTCAGCTGTCCAGAACTTCTTCAGGTCTGGACAACTGCTCACCAAAGCTAATTCCACTATTGTAGCTCTTGTTCCTAAGGTTCCAAACCCTTCTAGGGTGGGTGATTTAGGCCCATTTCGTGCTGCAATACCATTTACAAATGCATCTCTCGGATTTTAGCCAAGAGATTGCAATCTGCTCTTCCTTTGCTCATAGATCCTGTCCAATCAGGATTTGTGAAAGGAAGGAGAATCGCTGATAACATTTTCCTCACCCAAGAACTCATGAGAGGGTACCACAAATCCTCTCCTTCCCCTAGGTGTGCCATGAAAGTTGACATAATGAAAGCATATGACCACGTTAGATGGGAATTTCTTTGGGATGTCCTGTCTGCCATGAACTTCCATCCTACAATGATTAAGTGGCTTCAAGCATGTGTTACCACTGCAAACTACTCCCTATGTATTAATGGGGAAGTGACGGGGTACATTAAAGGGAGGAAGGGGCTGAGACAAGGGGATCCTTTATCCCCGTATCTATTTGTTATTGTGATGGAAGTTCTTACGATTTTACTTAAGGAGAAAGCCCAGCTCCCGGGCTTTCATTTTCACTGGAGATGTAAAACTAATCAATTGATAAACCTGTGCTTTGCTGATGACCTAATGATATTTTGCAAGGGAGAGCTTTCTTCGATCAAACTCATCAAGGAAGCGTTGACTGAGTTTGAGGCTCTTTCTGGTCTCTCCCCAAGCACTGGTAAGAGTAGCATATTCTTCTCTGGTGTTAGTGTGGGAGTTAAGGAGACTATTCTGCATGATTTGGGATTTAAGGAGGGTTCTCTCCCAGTGAGATATTTGGGAGTCCCATTGTTATCTACTAAACTCAAAGCTGTGGACTGTCAAAGACTGGTTGATAGTATCACAGCCAAAACTAGAAGTTGGACTAATAGGGACCTTACTTATGCGGGGAGAGTCCAGCTTATCAGGAACATCTTGTTCTCAATGCAAACGTATTGGTCCTCCCTGTTCATTTTACCAAAAAGGTCATCAAGGAAGTTGAATCTATCCTTAGGGCCTTTTTGTGGTCTGGCCCTGACCTTAAAAGATCAGGGGCTAAGATAGCTTGGGAGCAGTTATGTGCTCCTAAAGATGAGGGGGGTCTTGGGTTCAAATCTATGGAGGTATGGAATAAGGCTGCGGTTGCCAAGCATATATGGTTCTTGATCTCCGGGGGAGAGCAATCCATGTGGTGCCAATGGGTTAAATCCTATTTATTAAAGGGTAGGAATTTTTGGAGTCTTAAAATGCCAGCTGACCCCTCTTGGGTTTGGCGTAAATTACTTAATCTAAGACATTTAGTCCATCCCTTCATTCGTCATGTTATTGGCAATGGGGAGAACACATCCATGTGGTATGACCTTTGGCATCCGTTAGGCCCGTTGTTGGATAAGTTTGGTTCCAGAATTGTTTACGACTCTGGCCTTCCCTTGAGTGCCAAAGTGTCCCACATAGTTCACAATTCTAGTTGGACTTTCCCAATCACGCAAACATGGGAGTTGAATGAAGTTAGACGGCTTCTCCCACCGTTGCGGGGCTCCAGGGACCAAGTTAGATGGACTCTAAATGCATCTGGACAATTTAGCATAGCCTCTCTATGGGAGGAACTGAGGGTTTCTTTCCCCAAGGTTAATTGGCACAAGGCTGTTTGGTTTTCAGGCCATATACCTAAGTGTAGCTTCATTACATGGCTGGCCATCCAGGGTAGACTCTCCACTGAGGATAGATTAGTCCTGTTTGGGATTAAATCAATTTCCCAATGCAGTTTTTGCCATGGTAGTGAAAGCCATGATCATTTGTTCTTCAATTGTAGTTTTTCCACACGGGTCTGGAATGCTATTTTGGAAAAAATGGATACAAGTTGGCCCCCTAAGTCTTGGACAGCATGGATTACCCACTTCTCCTCATTTAGGGGAAAATCCCTAAAGAATGTTGTCTCTAAGTTGATATTCACTACTACAGTGTATCATATTTGGATAGAGAGGAACTTAAGGAAGTTTCAAAATACAAATAGCACCTGGGAAGTTGTTGTTCACAAAATCTTTAACATGGTTAAGGGTAGATTACTTTCGTTGCCAAAGTTGCCAGTAGGCTCACAAAATAATAGGTTTATTAGAGTTTGGGGCATTGGGTAATGAGGAACTTGTGTATTTGTGTATTTGTGTACTTGTGGCCATGGTTGTAGATGCTTTCTCTGCAGGGATGGACAGCAGGCAGGCTGCTTTGGGCAATGTTTATAGTTCATGGGGGGATTCAGAAGGGCCATGCAGTTATTAGGCTCCTATTACCTCTAAGTATCCAGGTAGTTAACTTACCCCTTTGGTTGCCATGGATTGAACAGCAGGTGTGTGTCCCTACTATATTGTGAGGTCCCCTGTGAGTTGTGTGCTAGTTCCCCTTCAATCCTTGTGAGAGGAAGTAATATTTAGTGGGGGATTCATGTGAGTATTAGAAGACGGAGAAGGGGTTACCCAGCTCTTGGTTTTGTTCTTGAGAGTGAGTGGTGTGTTGAGATGCAGTCTCTGTTTTGGTTCAGTAGTTGCATTTCTGCTGTTGACTGATGACTGGTTCAGTGGTTAGTTGAGATGCAGTCTCAGTAGTTGTTGCATCTGTCGACCTTGTGAACTGGTCTGCTGAATGTGACTGAACCTGATCTAAATATCCATGAGGTGCAGATTCTCTAGCACCCTTGGTTGTTGCTTCTACTGATATGCATATGGGTTTGTTGAATTGTGATAAAGTCCCTAGTTCAGTTAGCAGGTTCAGTTTTTGATAGCAAGTTCTGCATTTCTGCTTCAGTACCTGTTCTGCTGCTATCTGTTAGTGTTAAACTGTAATACTGGATTGGGAGTGGTGTAGCAGATTCAATTCAGTTCATGCCAAGTTTCTGAGCCTGCTAGTGGTGTAGCAGATTCAGAAGTTGATAGACGTAGTAGGTTTCTATGCCTAACCATCGGGGGGCTGTCAATGGGATCTCCCTTCACAGAGGGGGAAGTCCTCTGTATGGTTTTTTGATTTTGACTGTGTTTGAAGTTCTGAAGTTCTGAAGTTCAGAAGATGTGTATCAGAAGTTCAGAAGTAAAAAAGAAAGCACCAGGGTCAAGGTGGGGAGCTTCTCTCTCTAGCCTAGAGAGAGAAAGCCCCCCCTCTGGCCGTTCAACCCCATCTCCGGTGAACAGCAACACTGTAATGGGAAAAGCCAGGCAAGGGAACGTCCCTCCTTAGGGTTAGTTCTCCTCCAACGCCTCCAATCTTACCTCGTTCTCTCCGTTATCCACCATGTCCGGCCAAGTTTTGGTCGGACCTATAGATCTGGTTCAAGATTCCAGCCGTGAGATCATCTTCAACGGCCAAGCCCACCACAGGCCGCATTTCAGTCGTGGGTACAACCGGGAGCCATCCTTACGGCGAGGATCCACAGCTGCGGGTTAAGGTCAGCCATGGCCGACGCTGAGGTGGGTACTCATGTTTCTGTTCTAATTTGAGGGCCCTCAAGGGGCTTTGATCTGGGGAGTCCGGATCTGCCATCGCCGGTGGGTTCAGTTCAGTTCACGTTGGCCATTTTTCCGGCCAGCCACGGCTGGCCACCATTGGACCGGCCAAACCACATCAGGGCTTTTACGGCCCAGTTTTAGCACGCCAGCCCGGGCAGGCCTTCCGTCAGTGGCTCGGGCCTGAGGCAGCAGTGGGCTGCTAGTGATTGTTTTGCTCGGGCAGAGGCTAGGCAGCAGCTTCAGCCCGGGCGATTCGAGTCAGCTTCAGCCCGGGCCAAGCAGTAGGCAGCAGCAGGCAGCGGCAGCCACCAGCAGCAGCAGGCAGCAGGCAGCAGCCCGCCCGATGGCAGGCCAGCCCGGGCAGGTAAACCGGCTGGGTGGCTCGGGCAGTGGAGGTATCCACTTCTCTTATCGTCATTCGATATGCGCTTTGCAATGGTCTAGTCAGATCCCCGATGGGACAGTCACCTGCTTGGACTGAGATCGGGTTAACACTGTTGGAATGCCCATGGGTTAACATTGTTGGGGCTAAATTTCTTTCAAAAAAAAAAAAAAAAAAGTGGCACGGATTCCAAACATAATTCCAAGTCCAATATTGGACAGAACAAGCCTACAGTCATTTGTTGCTGGTCCTATGGGCCAGTTTACTGTTAGTATCTGCGATCCCCGATAGGCGGTCACCTGTTGGACTGAAATCGGGGGTTGTCGGGCTCTTGGTCGAGCCTTTTATATCCCTAGATCCTGTGCTTTTAGCCCTGAGGTTGTGTGTAGTATTCTTGTGGTCGTGGCTATCGTTGATTAGATTGGGATCTGTTCTGATTGAAAAGGGTAGTTCGCAGTAGCAGCAGCTGTGGGTGCCACTGATTAGATTGGTGGATGGATTCTGATTGAGCGAGGTAGCTGCCGGAGCTGTCATTGATTAGATTGGTGGTTGTTCACTGATCGAAATGGGTAGCTTTGCGGTCTGTTTCTGATTAGATTGGTGGCTTCGCTAATCGTAAGGAGCAGTTCGGTCCACTTGAGGTTTGTGTGGCTATCGTTGATTAGATTAGAATCTGTTCTGATTGAAAAGGGTAGTTCGCAGTAGCAGCAGTTGGGTGCCACTGATTAGATTGGTGGATGGATTCTGATTGAGCGAGGTAGCTGCCGGAGCTGTCATTGACTAGGTTGGTGGTTGTTCACTGATCGAAAGGGGCAGCTTGGTCCTCTTTCAGTCGTTAGCGAGCCTAGGGGATGTAGGCGAGTTTGTAGTAGTCTGGATAGAATGGGCGTGGTGTGCAGGGTACATAGCAGAGTAGCCTTGTCGGATGCCAACATCTCCAGTTCGAGCCTCTCTCAGTCCGTGTCCCTCTGTAGTAGTTGACTTCTGTTGAGTGGGTATTATGCTAGCTTTGGGGTTGATGGAAGTACTAGGTTCTTGGTTCTCTTAACCCAGCCTTAGAGGAGGAGGTTATTAGGTAGTTGGTTTCAGCAGGAGGTTTTGGCGAGCCTTAGGCTTGGATGAGGGAGTAGTAGGCCGGAAGGATTGTGCGTGTTGAGCAGGGTACTGAGCAGCAGCAGTAGCCTTGTCGGATGCCGTCAACTCTGGTTCGAGCCTCTCGATGCCTTGTTCCTCTGTAGTAGCCTTTCAGCTTGCTTTGTAGCCGTCTTACTCGGTGGCTTCTCCCCAGTGTTGGTTACCATGTGGTCATCTCTGACCTCGATTATTTACTTTACTTACATTATTTCCTAGCCTGGCGGGTTGTGCCAGGCGGTAGTACTATTTCATGTAGCTCTATGTACTTTACTTACCGTACACATGGCATCTTCATGTATCTACTTTATCTACTCTCCATGCGGGTTGTGCATGGTTTAACGCACTTTTGTCATTCTTGTTTTTTTCCTTTTATTTTCCTCCTGGGGTATGCCCCTTGTAGGCTGTACATTCGGTTAACCTTTTTTAATTTCAAGCTAAATTACCCAAAAAAAAAAAAGTTCAGAAGTTCAGAAGTTCAGAAGTTTTACAGTCATTCTACAGTTCTGTAGTGTTTTGAGTGAACTTGGAGCTTTCTAGAGCATTGTGTTATTACTTTAGTGGTGATATTTCTGTTATGGAACAAATGCTGCCTTTTATGCTTACTACAGATGCTGATGGTCATCTCGCAGCAGCCACCCTTTCTGCAGCTGTGCATCAGTTCTGCTGGTTTTCTGTTGCCTTGTAGTAGGTTTTGTTTTCAGTTATGCCTAACCATCGGGGGCTGTCAATGGGATCTCCCTTCACAGAGGGGGACGTCCTCTGTATTGAATTGTATTTTGTTGTATAGTAAGGTACAAGCTCAGAAGTTGTAGTTATGGTCTGTTATGGTAGTGAATCCTGTTGGAGCAATCTGTTGGGGACTCTACCACTCATGTTCACAACTGATGGACACAACTGATGCAGCAGTCCATTGGACACTTCATGGACACCACATGGTCTGTGCACCAGATGTAGTTGGTACCAATTATGGACACTTCATGGACACAGTGGAGCAGGATCTACTTTTGAAATCTGTTAAGTGTAGAGCTGCTAAAACCTGTTGGAGCAATTTGTTATATGGAGCAAAGCATTCAGTTGTATCTATCCAACTGACCAACTTCTGAAGGTCCCATCACAGAAACAACAGCAGCAGTTCTGAAGTTCTGTGATGCTGCTGTACAGTTCTGCTCTATTTTGGTTTTGGTTGTTGCAATCCACCTCATGTATAGTCAGGGTATTTCAGGGTTATGAAATTGGTTATTGTAAGCTTTAGGTCATTTTGGCGCTGTTTTCCTTCCCTCTTCTAGATGGATTGGATACAGTGATTATCATTCATCCCTTGTAGCCTTTTGGCGTTGCCTATTTTCTTTTCTTTTCTTTCTTTTCTTTTCCTCCTGGGGTATGCCCCTTGTAGGCTGTAAATTCGGTTATCCTTTTTTTATTTTAAAGCTGGTTTATCCAACAAAAAAAAAGATTACTAGTTGTCAATAAAGTTTTTTGAAATCAAGCACACACACACCATGCACTCCAAGTCAAGTCCGTGAGATGTACCTGAAAATGATTGGTTGAGCTACACTAGCCCAGTAGGAAATTCTATGCTCAAGCTATAAGTAAATGCGATGAAATATGCAATAAGAGTGAATGATATCCAATAACGATCAAGAGATACAAAGGACACCACAACGAATCGACAAACTACGACTACGGGATTCTATACATCTTATTGTTATCCCTAACCGTTCGTACACCAAACTCGGAGTAGCATTAAACACACATCAATAAACATAACCTACGACAGTTTCTCAAACCATTTCAAGATTTCTCAAATGCATGCCACTATTGACTTCCTCATTTCTTACCATTCACCATCAAGATTCTTTTCATAAAAACATCCCTTTTTGCTTGCCAAAATAATTTCTAGAAAACTCTTGACCTTCATGGGTCAAGCTCCGTTGATTCGAGCTTGAATAGCCGGAGTCCGTTGACAAAACTCTTGACTTCCTCATTTCTTACCATTCACCATCAAGTTTTGTTAACTTTTACACAGAGCTGCTCGGTACTACCCATCCTGATTCTTACCATGGGCATAGCAGAATTCAGCAACTTGTCAATAAAAAACTTTCTGATAATCAAAAGTTGGCAATGATTGCTGAGATCACAGATCAAGAAATCAAGGACACAATTTGGTCCCTCAACCCCAGCAAAGCCCCTGGTCCGGATGGCTACAATGCTAGTTTTTTTAGGAAAGCTTGGCCTATCATTGGCCATGAGGTTACAGCAGTTGTCAAGACCTTTTTTAGGTCTGGTAAGCTGCTCAGGAAGGCCAACTCTACTGTGGTAGCTCTTGTTCCTAAGGTCCCTAACCCATCCAAGGTTGGGGATTTTAGGCCTATCTCATGTTGTAATATCGTATACAAATGCATTGCTAGAATACTTTCTAAAAGATTGCAGAACGTCCTCCCTGTTCTAATTGACCCTGTTCAATCAGGGTTTGTTAAAGGGAGGAGGATTGCTGACAATATCTTCCTCACCCAAGAACTAATGAGAGGCTACCATAAATCCACATCAACACCAAGATGTGCTCTTAAGGTAGATATAAGGAAAGCTTATGATAATGTCAGATGGGATTTTCTTTGGGATATTTTGTCCTCTATGAATTTCCATCCTACCATGATCAAATGGCTTTAAGCTTGTGTTACCACTGCTAACTACACTATAAGCTTGAATGGGGAAAACACTGGTTACATCATTGGGCAAAAAGGTCTAAGGCAAGGTGACCCTCTGTCCTCGTATCTCTTTGTCATTGTAATGGAGGTTCTCACCTGTCTACTTAGAGAGAAATCCTTGTTACCTGATTTTCACTTCCACTGGAGATGCGGGAATACTAAGATCATCAATCTCTGCTTTGCCGATGACCTCATGATTTTTTGTAAGGGTGAGTTGTCATCAATCATCCACATTCAGGAAGCCCTCACTGAGTTCCAAACATTGTCTGGTCTCTCTCCTAGCCCGGTGAAAAGTAGCATCTATTTCTCTGGGGTTAACAACACCACTAGATTGGCTATTCTGGGTGTCTTAGGATTCCAGGAGGGCACACTTCCTGTCAAATACCTTGGTGTGCCCCTCCTTTCTACTAAACTTAAGGCCTCTGATTGCCAACGTTTGGTGGAAAGCATGACTGCCAGGACTAAGACTTGGACTAATAGAGACCTAACATATGCTGGTAGGGTTCAATTAATTAAGAATGTTCTCTTTTCCATTCAAACGTATTGGTCCTCCCTGTTTATCCTTCCCAAAAAGGTAATCAAGGAGGTTGAGTCAATTCTTAGGGCCTTTTTGTGGTCCGGACTTGACCTAAAAAAAACTGGGGCTAAAGTTTTGTGGGAGCATCTGTGTTCCCCTAAAGAGGAGGGGGGTCTTGGTTTCAAATCGCTGCAAGTTTGGAACAAAGCAGCTATTGCAAAACATATCTGGTTTCTCATTTCCGGGGGAGAGCAGTCCATGTGGTGTCAGTGGGTCAAGTTGTACTTGTTAAAAGATAGGAGTTTTTGGACTTTGAAAATACCTGGTGATTGTACATGGGTCTGGAGGAAACTTTTGAATCTCAGACCTTTGGTTAAACCATATGTTCTTAATATACTTGGGAATGGGAATTCCACGTACTTGTGGCATGACAACTAGCACCCCCTCGGTCCTTTAATGGATAGATTTGGTCCTCGAATTGCATATGACGCTGGTATACCACAGGACGCATTTGTGTCTAACATTATTAATAACTCAAATTGGGTGTTTCCCATTACTCAAACCTTTGATCTAAATGAGGTGAGAAGCACTCTACCTCCTCTTGTTCAAGCAAGGTTGAATGGGGCTGATCAAACAAGGTGGACCCTTAATTCCAATGGTCAGTTCACAGTTGCATCTCTATGGGACAAATTGAGAACTCCCTTTCCTAGGGTATTGTGGCATAAGGTAGTTTGGTTCTCGGCCCACATCCCAAAATGTAGCTTTGTCACATGGCTTGCCATTCAGAACAGGCTATCCACCACAGATAGACTTGTGTCATTTGGTCTAAACATCTCCCCTCAGTGTGGTTTGTGTCAGGGGAGTGAAAGCCATGACCATCTTTTATTTAATTGTCCATTTACCAATCAGGTGTGGAATTCCATTCAGGCTAAACTCCAAGTCTCTTGGCCTGCTAGACCTTGGGCAGACTGGGTGACCTTGTTGTCAGGTGTTAAGGGTAAATCCCTTAAAAGTGTGATCACTCGATTGGCCTTTACTGTAACTGTTTATCATATTTGGATTGAAAGAAATTTGAGGAAGTTCCAAAATCAATCCTGTTCCCGAGAGGTAGTTGTTCACAAAATTTGCACGATGGTAAGAGCTTGGATTTTATCACTTTCTAATTTGCCGCACTCTCAAGCAGATTGGATTGTACATGTGTGGAACACTGTTTAAGCTCATTTTATATCAGTTACTGTTTCATTACTGTATCTGTTAGACCTGATTTTAACTTTTTCCTTAGTGGTTTTGTGACTCATAAGGCAGGTCAAAGGGGATACTTATCAGCTTGGCCAGGCTTCTACTACTTCTATTCTATCAGGTACATATCTTATTCATTGGTGGAGATTCTGGAGCTTGTGTATCCCCTCCTTATAATGTGTGTTTACCCTGTGAGTTGTGTGCTAGTTCCTCATTTCTTTGAGAGAGGAGATAATACGTAGTGGGGGCATTTTGTGAGTATTAGGGAGGGAGTTAGTGGAGCCCTGTCCTAGCACATGAGTGAAAAGTTGAGTGGGAGTTGTGAGCCTTCCGAGGGAGTTGTATAGTGAGGACATAGTGCTATGGACATCATCTTCAACTTATACATTTACTTCTTAGCTGTGGTGTACTTGTACATACTTACTTATATCCCTTGGACAGCCCAGGTTTCAATGTTTGGCATGTATAGCCTCATTATTGTGCTGTCCAGGTTGTTAAACCTGTTGTAGCTGCTACTATTGTTGAGGAGCAGAAAAGCAATAGGCATTTTTCTATTTCTGTCTGTGCTGCTGCTACTGACTGTCAAATTGGCCCTGTTTGTTGTCAGAGGTTGCTGTCAGTTGTTCTGCTGTTGTCTTGCTATCGTCTTTTGCATTCTGTGATTAAGTCAGATGTTAGGCTATAGCTTTCAGTTGTTTAGTTGTTGGTTTTCTTGTGTATGAGCATTCAGTTTAGATATGGTAATCTGTCCAGTTTTCAATGTCTGCTACGGTTTCCACTTTGTGGCTTAGTTCTACTGTGAGGTGCACTCTCTCTTTCTGAACTAGACTGTGTGCAGCTCCTTGTATTTACCAGGTTTTCTGTTTTGCCTATCCTTGGGGGGATGTCCCTTGGAACGTTTAGGCTTTTCTAGGGGGCATGTCCCTAGTTGTTGCTTCTATTCATTGTTTCACTTGTGGGGGCTGCTGATAAGGCAATTGCCCCAGCCATCGCTGCTATCGAGCGACTGCTGCTGTTCTTTTCCTGCTTTGCTGCTGTTCTATTTTCTGAGCAGTCCAGCTGCTGCTGTTGTCTGATTCTGTCCAGCATGTGGCTGCTACTTCTTTTGGCTGCCGCAGTGGATGGAAATAGTCCAATTGGTAGCAAATTGCTACTGCTTTTAGCTGCTGTTTGCAACTGCTAGCTGCTGCTGACTGCTATTGCTATCTGCTTTTGTACTGCTCCAGTTGTTCTTGTTATAGCAGGATTGTTCTTGTTATAGCTTAACTCCAAACTGTTGTTCTCTGTTTCTGTACATTGTACTTGCTGTTTTGGACTTGTTTTCAGTCTTGTCTTCTAGATTGAGCAGGTTTAGTAGTTAAGCTTTTGGTTTTACCTATCCAAGGGGGGTTGTCCCTTGGAGTGTATTTTGCTTTTGCTAGGGGGCATAACCCTAGTGGTGGCTGCCTGTTTTCTGCTGTTGCATTGTTGCTGCTGTTCTGTCCTGCTGCTGCTGCATTATTTCTGCTGCTGCATTGTTCCAGTCCAGTTCGTGGACTATGTTCTGAAGGCCAGTAAGAAAAATCTTTTGCTGCCTCCTGTTCAGTTAGACCTGGTGTTGCAGTTGCAGCTGGCAGCATGGGTTCTGCTACTGTGAGCTGTCCGAAATGCTGCTAGGATTGCCTGACACTACTACGTTGCAAGCTTTTTGAACTTATGTACATTGGGTCCTTTCTGTTGCTTCAAGCAAGCTCTTAACTGGTCTTGGGTTGTGTCTCACGCTTAGCTATCTACTGTTATCTTCCAATTGTATTAGTTATTTGTTTCCTTTTGTCGAGTGTTTCCTTTCCCTCTGTCTAGAGGGGCTTGAAACATTCGTTTTCTTAGCTTGTAGCCATTTGGCTTAGGCGTTCTCAATTAATTTTACTTTATTTTGCTTTCTTTTCCTCTTGGGGTATGCCCCTTGTAGACTGTATATTCGGTTAGCCTTTTTTCTATTTCAAGCTGATTTACCCAAAAAAAAAGATTACTAGTTTTGATTATTCAATAGCATAAATTTGATGAGTTGTAAAGAGGTTGTTAAGTTTTGGTTATTCCACTGTGGACACTTTTGACGAAACTTTACTAATTTTAGCAACCTGTTTCCATGATGATTTACTAGCCCAATCAGAGAATGACAAATGACCATTCATGTTAGACAAAATAGAGTAGGCGTGGACTGAAATGCATGGAATCACACAGTTAAAAGAACGATGACATTTTAAGTAATTTAACGTCATTTTATAGGTAATGACAATCACTGCCAGATGTCACCCAAATAATAGCAAAGAAGAGAGGCAATTCAAAGCTCAAAGGCGCGAATTGTATTATTCAAAATGAGAAACGGTTACACCAAATTGACGTAGTCAAAGGAGTGAAGATTAAGCATGTAACTGCCCATCTCCAACATGATGCAGTTAAGAGAAGTGGGGTGATGAATTAACTGAACCACGTCAAATGATCACAAGCAAGAACCGTGGAGGGAAAGTTTGAATTCAAATGTTGAAGTTACTTCGAACGCAGCTATGCGGGAGAATGAAGGCTGTGGAGGAGACTAAAGAGTTTGCCTATAAATAGAAGAAATGAAAGAAGGAAAAGCCCCAAACAAATCTTCAAACAAACACCTATGCTATGCTTGACTTGTCCATTAGCCAGTAATTTAGGAACTTAGATTTAGTTCAAAGTAGTTAAGAGTAGTTTGTAGTAGTAGTAATCACACTGTAATCTGTTCTGTTCGTTCGTGAAGTTGTGGAATCAATTGGAAAGCAAGTTGTTTTGAATTGATCAAGGTATCGTGTTCACTCTTTGGTTTGTCAAATTTCTAGTGAATCGTTGTGCCGTTTCAATATTTTTAGAAAGAAAAATCCTCTTCGTTGTTTTACCAAAATCCTCTGGTTAGCCTTTTTTCTATTTCAAGCTGTTTTACCAAAAAAAAAAAAAAATCCTCTTCATTGAGGTAATTGAACCGATGCTAGAATCGCCTGATTAAATTTGGCTTTTATAAGTTAAATCTGAAAAGGATAACTACAAGCCTTTTCTGGCATGCTCACACACAATCATATTTCTGAAGTAGGCCAAAAATCTCAGCCAAATGATTTTTTGGCATGCCCGGTGGGACCCACTAAGGGGTTGAATATGGCTCCAAAACTTAGAAAACAAGCTGATGATTCCCAAATTGGTCCAGAACCAGAGGGAATTGCTCAAGTTGAGTCAGAGAAAGGGGTTGTTGGACAAAAAGGCCTACTATAGGCCAAAGTGTCCAAAGTCCAGAACCAATACTGGGCCCGAGGCGAAACCCACATTTGCACTATAGAAGTGCTAGAGTAGTACATGCAGATGAAACTAATATTCCCAATCGAGGAAAGGGGGTTCCTTCGAACCAACTCTCAGAAATGTTGGATGCATTTAAGGAATTGGCTATAACACAGAAAGCCATGTTGAAACATATGGAGAATTGGTCACCTGTTTAGGTTAACCCTTAAACACCTCCCAACAAAGGAGAGGGAAGGGAAAGAGCTAGTACTAGTAAAGATAGGTCTAGGCCTGGAAAGGAACAAATGGGTGCTGAAGAAGCACCCAAATCTTGGTATGAGCCTGTTAGGAGACCTTATTTTGAAGAAGAGGCCCCTTTTGTTGGACAAGGTCGAGGACACGTCCACTACAAGGCAAATGCGTTATGGCCAAAAGAGGTAAGGCTATCTCTAGGGCTCAGGGCAAGGGAGCCTCTCTCTAGAGAGGCTCTCCTCCACCGCCCACCGCTAAAGCCGGCCACCTCTGGTCCGGCCATTTATCCGGCCACGGATCGGCTTTAAATCCGGCGCCTCTCAGGTCCGGCCAACCCACAGCCGGCCACCTCAGGTCCGGCCAAAGGGGATATCAACAGTCGGATCCCAGCCGTGGATCTAGCTTTCAACAACTGGGGTTGTCGATTCAGCCCTCCCGTGACCGACTCGACAACGGGACCACTCACCGGCAGGAGCCGATGACTGGGTGGCTGCTGGATCAGCACCGGAGCGTCGGAGCTGAGCCAGAGCTGCACGGTTGTGGACATGGCGGAAGGTAGTGGCTCATCGGGGAGTTTATCCAGATCTATTGGTCGCCGGACGGTCTGAGGTCGTCTCAGATCGTGGTCCATCTCTGGTGGTCCTCCTGTACGGGCCGGCCCGAACTACATCAGTAGACAGTTCCGGCGGTGGCTCGGGCACCACGGCTCACCGAGTGCTTGGGCAGCCCTGCATCCTTGCGGGTCAGGGTCATTTCTCCAGCCGGCCAAGCAGCCAGCTCGGGTAGCAGCATGGCCTACTAGCCAGCTCGGGTAGCAGCATGGCCTACTAGCCAGCCCGGGCAAACAGCAAGGCAGCCGGCGGCCTGGCAGGCCAGCCAAGCCAGTCCAATCCATTTCAGGCCAGCCACAGGCCAGGCCAGACAAGCAGCCAGCTCGGTATTTTTTCCCGGTACCCCGGCTAGGCTGAAAATCATTGTATCCATTGCGCCTATCGTTATTCAATATGCGCTTTGCACTTATTTATTTATTGTCAATTTGTTGCTGGACTTACGGGCCAATTTACTGTTAGTCTTTGTGATCCCGATAGGCGGTCATCTGTTGGACTGAAATCGGGGTCGGGCTCTTGGTCGAGCCTTTACATGCCTAGATCCTGTACTTGTTAGCCCTGAGGTTGGGTGTAGTATTCTTGTGGACGCGGCTATCGTTGATTAGATTAGATTCTGTTCTGATTGAAAAGGGTTTTCGCAGTAGCTGCAGCTGTGGATGCCACTGATTAGATTGTTGGATGGTTTCTAATTGAGCGAGGTAGCTCCCGGAGCTATCATTGATTAGATTGGTGGTTGTTCACTGATCGAAAGGGGTAGCTTCGCAGTCTGTTGCCGAATAGATGGGTGGTTTGCACTGATCGAAAGGAGCAGCTTGGTCCACTTGAGGTTTGAGTGGCCACTTCTGGTGGTTCCTCTTTCTGTTTCGCTTATAGTCGTTGGCGAGCCTAGGGGATTAGGTTGAGGGGGGAGTAGTCGTGGTGTGCAGGGTACTTAGCAGGGTAGCCTTGTCCGACATTTCCAGGTCGTGCCTCTCTCGGTCCGTGTCCCTCTGTAGTAGCTGATCTCTGATGAGTGGGTATTATGCTAGCCTTGGGTTTGGAAGTACTAGGTAAGAGGTTTTTTTATCCCAGCTTTGGAGGAGGAGGTTACTGGGTAGTTGGTTCAGTGGGTAGTTTTGGCGAGCCTTAGGTTAGGATGAGGAAGGGTTAGGCCGGAAGGATTGGGCGTGGTGAGCAGGGCTCTTGCAGCGGGGCCTTGTCGGATGCCGTCATCTCTGGTTCGAACCTCTTGATGCCTTGTTCCTCTGTAGTAGCCGTTCAGATTGCCTAGATGCCGTCTTACTTCGTAGCTGCTCTCCTCAGCGTTGGTTATCATGTGGTCATCGTTGGCCATGACTATCTACCTTATTTACCTTATTTCCTAGCCTGGCGGGTTGTGCCAGGTAGTAGTAGTTCACTTTTATATATTTCAGTACACATGGCATTTTGTTATGTATTCACTTTATATTACTCCCCATGCGGGTTGTGCATGGTTACGTATTTACTTCATCTTACTCTCCATGCGGGTTGTGCATGGTTTACCGCACTTTTTTGTCATTCTTGTTTTTTTTCCTTTCTTTTCCTCCTGGGGTATGCCCCTTGTAGGCTGTACATTCGCTTAACCTTTTTTAATTTCAAGCTAAGTTACCCACAAAAAAAAAAAGGTCGAGGAAATAATGTCCCCAAAACACAAGGAACATTTAGGAATGGACCACAAAATGACTTTTTGTTCGAACCTATATTCGAGGGGCAAGAAGAAGAGATGAAGTCAAAGTATGGTTACTATTCGCATGATGAGCATAGCATAATCATGGGTATCCCTAGGCATACGAATGTCCCTAGGGTGAGAAGGTCATATACTAACTTGCTCTTCGAACCCACACATGGGGGGTGGGAAGAAGAAACAAGGACACAATACATGAATGAGGAAAGATATGTCCTCCCTCAGAATTCTGATAGGTATTTCCAGCCACAAGGTGGGCTAGGTGATGGCCTCATACTGGTTATCCTAGGGAACAGAATCTAAGGGAACCCCATTGGGATCAACCTCAGAATCATGGGGTACCTTTGGGAATAGACCAATTGGTAAGGGAACAAGTCATTGGACTCATACAAGAAATTTGTGGGCCTCTAACTCAGGGGTACAAACTCCAGTATACAAAAAGTCTTATCCAAAATGGATAGATAGGCAATCCGAAGTCCCTAGGGGGTTTAAGAT
The DNA here is from genome assembly GCA_018127125.1 of Rhododendron griersonianum. NCBI lineage: Eukaryota > Viridiplantae > Streptophyta > Magnoliopsida > Ericales > Ericaceae > Rhododendron > Rhododendron griersonianum. The sequence continues at coordinate 35,116,010 of CM030788.1, read as the reverse complement.
CCCAGATTTTACTCTATTTTATGGAGATGGGAGACAATCCACACTAGAGCATATTGCTAGGTTCTCTGCTCAATGCAAAGAATTAACAAATAATGATTTTCAGAAGTTAAAATTATTTCCTAATTCGCTGACAGGAGTAGCTTTTGAATGGTACACTAATCTGCCTTCTGCAGTTCAAAATTGGCAAAAGATTGAAGAAATTTTCCATGCACAGTTTTACCAGACTGAACCAGAGGTTACCATGGCTGACTTGGCCAGATTAAGGCAAAGACCTAGTGAAAAAGCTGTACAATTCATTGCAAGGTTTAAGAAAGCCAGAACCAAATGCAAACTTCAGCTTCCTAAAGCTGAGTTTGTTAGATTGGCTCAAGATAGTCTAAATAAGGAACTTCAAAGGAAGTTTGATTCCATGGAGTTTAGAGACCTAGTTGATTTAACCTATAAAGTCTCAAGATATGAATTTTTGTTAAAAGAAGATATAGAGAGGAATAATTCCTCTTATTAAACCTATTACAAAGACCCTATTTTTGAGATTAATGCTGCAGAAATTGTTGAACATGAGCCCTGTGTATGTGACAGTTTGGTTCAAAAGGAAACTACTATAGCACAAAAGTTTAATAGAAAAGAATCAATAATGCTTATTCTTTTGATATTTCTAAAGTTGATGAAATTTTTGATTACCTGTTAAAGAAAAGGTTTATTAAACTGCTTGCTGAGGTTAAACTTCCATCAATGGAAGAGAAGAAGGGAAAAACATCTTGTAAATGGCATGATTATTGGAGTCATTCCACTAAGAATTGCAATGTTTTTCGTAACACGATATAGGAATAGATTAAGAAAGGGAGGATCAAATTTCCAGAGAAACCTATGGGAATGGATGCTAACCCTTTTCCAAGGATAGAAGAAGTTGATGCTAATGTTAATGTGCCAACATCTTTGGCACAGACTGTTGTGGGCAGGATGCCCTTAAAAAGGATTCCGTTCCTTTCTAAAAGAGGCCCGCGGATTGAGGGAGCGCCAGCGGATGGGGCAAGCGCTCGAAATACAGAGTTGCCACTCGGGTTTGAAGGTCTGACACCCAAGGAACCGTATTTCAAATCACCTGCCGCGCTATTTGATTTGAAAAAGTGAAGGCACCAGTCCGTCATAATCATATCTAGGTTCGGGAGCCAGGTTACGAGAGGGGAAGGGTTTTAAGGCACCCCTCTTGTCCAATCTGAAGATCGGTCTCTACTTAGGCATTTTGTGAAAATGTTTGCGCTTCTTCCTTTATTAATCAACTTTTAGCCAATTAGGGCGGGGAAAAGTTAAATGGGGATTAAAACTGTAACGGTTTGTAGGATGTGATAGATGGCATGGAAGCAAAAGCAATAAATAGGATAAAACCAGATTCTATTTAGAAGAGCAAACCCAGTACACTGTTCCAAACTTGATGTGCGCAGGAAGGAACTTGCCTGCACTAATCGAAGCCACTGCACATAGTTCCAACCTGCGCTCGCCAATAGATAACACGCGCGTGGGGGTTTTGCTTTTCTCACAACCACTATTTTTATCCTCCTCTGGGCTCTGGAAGGACCAGTGCTCACCCAGGACAAACCAAGCAGCTTATAGTAGTTACACTACACAGTTTAAAGGCTGAAAAGCCCTACAAATTAACAAAAACACCCCATAAATAGTGTGGGGATAAAAATAGAGACCAAGGGCCTAGTTACCCATGCAAGACCAGCCACTGGTCAGAGATGGACCTGCGCGCGTGGGTAAGCCATAGGCGCACGCGGGTTTGAACCACTTAACCAATGCTTGGTTTACATATGTCTGGGTTCTGGGACATGTCCAGAAAGATCCCAGGGGTATTCCATAACAACAGAAATACAAATTGAACTAAAACTAGCAGTTCTAACAAAGGAAAGCAGTAGACTAGTTTTCATCATGCTTACAATTGCCTATATACAAAGAAGAGCATAAAAGAGCAAGACACCAATCCCCATGCAGATCCGCCTGCGCAGCCACAGAGTGGTGCGCGCGAGCAAGCGATCGACGCGCGCTAGTTCTTACCACAACGATTTTTGAAACCTTGCTAGCCTTAGGACCAGGACATGGTATTGATTACCAGCCTTGACCCTGCCAGCCCCCCTCAGGGATCAAAATAGTATTTAGTACAAAGGTGTTATACCTTTGGTTTTTGGGGTTTGAAAGAGTATTGAGATTTGATGTTTGAGGTTGAATGCGGTGTGAAAATGTGGTGTAAGATTTTGTAACCTTTTTTTCCTTTACCTTTCTAACCCAAGATGTATGAATTTTTTGAACCCTTTAAAAGATGAACAAATGGGGGTATTTATAGGGCAAGACCCTTCCATTAATAGAAACCATCCATTAAAGGAAAGTTAAAGGTCGGTTGCAACTTTAACCAACGCGCGTGGGTTTCGGACACGCACGCGCAGGTCTAAATGATCACGCGCTGGTCAACAATCAATCAGAACCATTAGACCAACACATGGCACTTTGAACCGCGCGCGCTGGTTCTCAACCAGCGTGTGCCAATAGGGTTTTTGGCTTTTTAAAGTGGCTTAGGATTAGGTTAGGTTCAAGGGTTTTGCAAACACTCAAAGCTCAAACATGCTATCATTTCCGGGTGCTCTTGATCAAATTCATCATCGGGGAGTCAGAAACCGAAAGTAAACTAATCTGGAAGCCCAGATTGGGGTGTCTACAGTAGCCCCTCTTTGACGGCACTTGAAGCACCATCGACTTGGTGCAAGTAACGTCAAAGATTTCTAGACACCCCTCAAGGCAATCCAGAACAGAACATACTAGCAAAGTAGACAAGTAAACTTTAAGGAACCTGATTGAAGAAATGGACGAACAGTCCATTGCTAGGGATGGAAGTAGAAGTGGACGATTGCATCACCACTTGTTGATCGAATTTGGACAAGACAGGCTGTCGCTGCAGATGTGGACGGGGCACGCCGTTATTGCTGGGGATCAAACTATCCTCAGCATAAAGCATTCCAACAAACACGGGTAAGTCGTGTCAGGTAGGTTGAATTCCATCTGTTGGGAATCAGAGCCAATCTCCTTATCAAAGACCATCCGACACAGAGCAATAAGGTTGCTGGAAGATGCGCTTGCGGCTAGACTGAAGGTGGTTGTTCAGGACAAGCCAAGGCGGACTCTCCTGGGGAACAATTTGTTGCGGATGAACAGACCATTGGACAATATCTGATCGTCGTTGTGGACACGGATGATATCCTAATCGTCGTTGATCGAGGGAAAAGGATGATCTGACTAATCGTCATTGATGATATGGCTGACCATCATTGAATGACTGAGATGGACGATATGGGTGACCGTCGTTGATGATATGGCTGACCATCGTTGAATAACTGAGATGGACGATATGGCTGACCATCGTTGATGATATGGCTGACCACCGTTGAATGACTGAGATAGACGATATGGCTGACCGTCATTGATGATATGGCTGACCATCATTGAATGACTGAGATGGACGATATGGGTGACCGTCGTTGATGATATGGCTGACCATTGTTGAATAACTGAGATGGATGATATGGCTGACCCTCGTTGATGATATGGCTGACCACCGTTGAATGACTGAGATAGACGATATGGCTGACCGTCATTGATGATATGGCTGACCATCGTTGAATGGACTGAGACAGACGATATGGCTAATCGTTGTTGATGATATGGCTGACCACCGTTGAATGACTGAGATGGACGATATGGCTGGCCGTCGTTGATGGTATGACTGACCATCGTTGATGATATGGCTGACCATCGTTGAATGACTGAGATAGACTATATGGCTGACCGTCGTTGTGATATACAAACCGAGATGAGGGAGACTTCTAACTCCTTCGTGAATAAACAACTTCCAGCTCCGCAGGATCGCATCCTTTGGTTTACGAACTGAGATTAGGGAGATTTCCATTGCCTCCGCTAACAAACAACACCGACTCTGCAGGATCGCATCCTTTGGTTTACAAACCGAGATTAGGGAGATTTCCATTGCATCTGCTGACAAATTGAATCAAAACTGCAGGAGATTGCATCGCATCCTTCGGAAAACAAATTGAGGATGAGGGAGACTTCATCGCATCCACTGACCAATGATAACAAAACCGCAGGAGATTGCATCGCATCCTTCGGCAAACAAATCGAGAGTTAGGGAGATTTCCATTGCCTCCGCTAAACAAATGATAACGATACCACAGGAGATTTTTCAATCTCATCCGTCGGCAAACAAAGACATAATTGTCACGCCGTTGATTTTCAACATAAATAAATAATCCATTTTTAATAAAGGTCTCTCGCATATTGTAGACACCCCAATCCGAACCTCGAGGGGTCTTTGTCCACCCCGATGATGAAATAAAGGAAACGGAACCTTCGCGAGCTTGAATAAAGAATTCCCTCAGCCCCAAACAAATCCTCAGCCCAAACGAATCCTCAGTCCAAATAAAACCAAAAGCCCAAAACCCAGAGAAAGCCCAAAAGCCCTGGACTGAACCTGGAACGCCACACGTGACACCTCTACACTATACAGCATATCAAAAGTCATTACGGCGCATGCGATCATGAGGTTAGCCGCACGGCATTTTCGGGTAAAGTTCTGACTAGCTCAGAAAGCTGTCGGCCACGCCTATTTGAGCCACAGCTACAAAATGGCTCAGCCGAAAACACACTTCTGGCCCGCCCAGAAAATGCCTCCAACATTTGAAATTCAAAATCCATGGCTCTTGCCTATAAATACACCCCTCCACTCAAGAGAAAAGGGCCCTTGATCACCAATATACCCTTTCTCTCTCTTCTTGCTTTCACACCCATTTCCCACTTCTAAGTCTTGAGAATGTTGCTTTCAAAAGACATTCTCTAGGCCTCTTGCTCCATTTTTCTCCTCACCATTAAAGTTAGTCCCTTACTAACTTTGAGACCCCAACTACCCAATACACCCATCTATTATGCACATCCATACTTCTCTTTCCCTTACCAACCTTACCGACGAGCATCTGCCATCATCCGTCCTCATTCAGGCTTGAGATCAAAGGTAAAAACTAAGTTTCCTTGGGTTAGGCTCTGTCCTGGCCCTGAGGGGACCCTTCTGTTGTCAGGCTTTGCCCCTTTTGGTTAAGATCTGGCCTAAAAATCATTTTTATAATGCAAAACACCCCCTGTGCTGGGTAGGCTACGCCGCGCGGCGCTTTAATGCGTCGCACGGCGTAGTAAACTCACACGCGCGGCATTTTCGGTTAACTGCTATTTTCTCGTTCAAACTGTCTGGATCATGATCGTCTTCACTGGATCCGTTTCTATCTGTCATTGGTAGCCTCGGAACATGACCATATCTACAAGCCATGTTTTATCATCACAAATGAATTTTCACAACCATTCTGAATAAACGAATGCATTTAAAGTGGTTTTCTACTTATGGCTTGGAGGAATGGTACTGTTTTGGAATGATCTGACAGCTGAGAGTTTTCTGATATCTTTGAAATAACACCGTGCGTCGTACTGGGTACGCCGTGCGAGGCTTTGAAAAACAACAACAGTCTGATGACAAGATCAGAACCATGCACGACATATCATATAGCCGCGCGCCGTATAGCGGTATGCCGTGCAGCAGAAGATGGTGATCCAGACAGCTTGTTAAAAAGCCTTTCTCATTTATATTTTCATCGCATCATCTTTTATCACTTCTGTACAGTAAGCACCACAAGCACGACAACGTGATATATTTCATCTTGTTCCCCTTTCCCGTATGTGTTTTTGAAGTTTTCCAAACGGTATTAAATCCCCCATCTGAAATGGGTTCACCATAATAAATTGTCTCTTGTTGGGCTCATTGAACATAAACTCTAAGAGCCCAAGGCCACTAGAATTGTTAGTCTTGTCCTGCCTCATTGGAGTTTTATTAGCAACCATGTCCACAAAGCAGAAGTAACAGTAGCAATCAGGTTAGGCATAACTGAAAACTGAACCTGCTACAACTTCTGATCAGCATCTGAACCTGCTACAACAAAACTTCAACTTCTATGGATAGGCATAACTGAATACAGAGCTGCCATGGCAAAAGTTTAAAAACAGGCAACAGATAATAGCAGCTACACTACCACCCAATGCTGATAATAGAAGCAACATGCAACAGTCATTCCACTAAGTAGTGTATCTTGGAACCTTTCCCAATTAAACAAAAAGCAGCAGAACAGCAGAATAGAACCTGATGACTGCTAGGAAGAAGTAATAGACTTCTGAAGCTCAAACTTCTGAGCAGAAGTGACAGCAGCCCAACATAACAGAGTATCTGAACTGCTAAAGCACAAACTACCAACTGAACCATAATTGCAGAGGAATTCCCCCTCTGCGAAGGGAGATCCCACGACAGCCCCTATGGTTAGGCAATCCACAAACCAAACACTGTATCTCAACTTACTGCAGAACTATCAGTCATCAGTCAACTAACAACTGAACCAAATGCAGAAAATGCAGAAAATGTTATTTCAATGACACCAACACATAAACCACTGAGGTGCAACAGAAAATGCACTACATAATAAACCAATGCTCCATCACCAACTGTGCACCACTGAACCAGTCAAGTGAAGGTGCAGCAGAAAATGCACCATAACACCATGCAAATCAGGTTCAGAATCTGTGTAAGTAGGAGTAATATCTGAACTGCTAATAAAAGGAGCCAGCCCTTGACCCTTGCTGTCCCTCCTTTGAGCACATCCTGCTATAGCCTGTCATGTCAGGGTAGGAAAACAAGAAGAATGCTACAAATACTCACAGCAGAAATAACATAAAGCATTTAACACCAGTCATTCACAATCCATTCTGCTTGGAGTTTAGGTAAAGATAGAATCCTTGTTCTCATTATTGAAAGTATTTTATGAACAACAACTTCCCAAGAACAGGACATGCCCTGGAACTTCCTGGCATTCCTTTCATTCCAGACGTAGTAAATAGTGACTGTAAAGGCCAATTTAGTGATAATAGCCTTTATAGATTTCCCTCTAGAATTAGAGAGAAAAGAGACCCATTCGGACCAAGTTCTAGATGTCCATGAGACATGTAATTTGGTTTGAATAGAATCCCACACCTGCTTAGTAAATGAGCAATTAAAGAATATGTGACTTTCAAGCTGATTTACCCAAAAAAAAAATAAAGAATATGTGATTGTGACTTTCACAGTCCTGACAAAAACTACATTGGGCAGGAATAGGAAGGCCAAATGACACCAACCTATCTGCAGTGGAGAGCCTATCCTGAATAGCTATCCAAGTGATAAAACTACATTTAGGAATGTGACCTGAGAACCACACCAACCTATGCCATCCAACTTTTGGAAAGGGAGTCCTTAGTTTATCCCAAAGGGAAGCAACTGTGAACTGGCCATTAGAAGTGAGAGACCACCTAATATGATCATCCCTACTCAACCTGGAAGAAATAAGAGGTGGTAAGGTACTTCTTACCTCATTGATCTCCAAAGTTTGAGTGATGGGAAAAGCCCAGCATGAATTTTGGATAATGTGAGACACAGTAGCCTCCTTTGGAATTCCAGAATCATAAGCAATTCTGGGACCAAATTTGGCTAACAAAGGGCCAAGTGGATGCCAATTATCATACCACAAGGAGGTGGATTGGCCATTACCTATTACACTAAGCATATATGGCCTCACCAATGGTCTGAGATGCAGAAGTTTCCTCCAAACCCATGTGCAATCCCCAGGTACTTTTAAATTCCAAAAGTTTCTACCCCGTATTAAATAAGATTTAACCCACTGACACCACATTGATTGTTCCCCCCCAGAAATAAGGAACCAAATGTGTTTGGCAATGGCCGCCTTATTCCAAACCTACATGGATTTGAAACCAAGGCCTCCCTCTTGTTTCGGAGAGCACAGATGCTCCCAAGATACCTTAGCCCCCGTTTTCCTAAGGTCGGGACCAGACCATAGAAACGCTCTAAGTATTGACTCAACCTCCTTGATCACCTTTTTGGGGATGATAAACAAGGAGGACCAATAAGTTTGAATGGAGAACAATACGTTCTTAATCAACTGGACCCTGCCAACATACGTGAGGTCTCTATTAGTCCATGACTTAGTTTTAGCAGTTATGCTATCCACTAAGGACTGACAATCAGAGGCTTTAAGTTTTGTAGAGAGGAGAGGCACCCCAAGATATCTGATAGGCAGTGAGCCCTCCTTGAATTTAAGGACATCCAAAATGGCCATTCTAGTGGTTAAACTAACCCCAGAAAAGTATATGCTACTTTTTCTAGGGCTGGGTGAGAGACCCGACAGGCTTTGGAATTCAGAGAGGGCATCCTGGATATGACTGATAGAGGTTAGATCCCCTTTGCAAAAGATCATAAGATCATCAGCAAAGCATAGATTTATAAGTTTGGTACGCCCACATCTCCAATGAAAATGAAAATCTGGAAGGAGGGATTTCTCTCTTAGGAGACAAGTGAGAATCTCCATCACTATCACGAATAGGTATGAAGACAAAGGATCTCCCTGCCTAAGTCCTTTTTGTCCTACAATGTAGCCTGTGACCTCCCCATTGATGCTAAGGGAATAATTCGCAGTGGAGATACAAGCTTGGAGCCACTTAATCATTGTGGGATGAAAATTCATGGAGGATAGAACATCCCACAGGAAATCCCACCTAACATTATCGTATGCCTTCATAATGTCAACTTTCATTGCACATCGAGGAGATGTTGACGATTTATGATATCCTCTCATTAGCTCCTGAGTTAGAAAAATATTATCCGCAATCCTCCTTCCTCTCACAAAACCTGATTGAACAGGATCAATTAACATTGGAAGGACAGTCTGCAACCTTCTAGCCAGTATCCTAGAGATGCACCTGTAAATGGTATTACAGCATGAAATGGGCCTAAAGTCCCCAACCTTAGATGGGTTTGGAACTTTAGGGACCAGTGCAACAATGGTAGAATTGATTTTCCTTAGCAATTTACCAGACCTAAAGAAAGTCTTAACTGCTACAGTTACTTCATGACCAATGATAGGCCAAGCCTTTTTGAAGAACCCAGCATTATAGCCATCAGGACCAGGGGCTTTGCTAGGAATAAGAGCCCAAAAGGTATCCTTAATTTCAAGGTCTGTGACCTCAGCAATCATGGCAGTCCTTTGACTATCTGTAAGTCTCCTATTGACAACTTGTTGGATTCTAGTTTGCCCCTGATAAGAGGTAGAATGAGCTGTTCCCAGCAAGTCCGTATAGAACCCAACAAAGTTGTTCTTAATGTCTTGAGTGTCATGAGTAAGAGACCCATCATCCAACACCAGACTAGTAATTTTACTTCGATTCCTTGTGTTACTCACCGCTTTAAAGAAATAAGAGGTGCATTGAACCCCCAAGTTTCAGCCATTGAATTCTTGACTTTTGTTTAGCCAAGCTTTCCTCAGCCCTAAGTAAAGTGAAGAGTTGCCTATGCACCACTCTTTCTTGGTTTATTATGGAGGGAGTAATCTGATGAGGACTCATGCTTTTCTGTAAGGATTCAAGGCATTGTCTAGCATCAGCAACCCTATTAGAGACATTACTGAATTCCCTAGAGTTAAGTTGCTTAAACTCCTCTTGTAACATCTTATGTTTTTCGCAAACACAGAACATTGGATTCCCAATAATCACTTTCCTCCAGATTTTCTGAACCACAGTTAAAAACTGTGGATGATCAGCTAGAAAATCAAAGAATTTAAAGGGTTTCAAAGATTTCAAAGGACCCGGGGTGATATTCACAATGGCAGGAGAGTGGTCTGAAATCCCGGGGGGGAAAAAATGGGCTGAAGAACTAGTGAAAGCCTTCATCCAATGTTCGTTGACTAAGGCTCTATCTAGCTTAGTACTGACAAAATGGGATGGGTCTTGCCTATTGGCCCAAGTGAGAAAGCAACCAGAGAACCTAAGATCCTCAAGTTCAAGGTCATACAAACACTGGTTAAATTCATCCATATGAGGGGGCCAGGAGGAAGTACCTCCTACCTTCTCATTTGGGTACCTGACAGCATTAAAATCCCCTAACACTATCCAAGGAACTGAGGTGCTAAGATGATGAAGCCTTGCCCACAAGGTCTGCCTAATCACATAATTGTCAGCTCCATACACAAAGGTGGCAAAAAAGATTGCTCCACCACACTTAGGTTGAACTTCACAATGTATAAATTGATCCGACTGATCTAAAACCTGAATATTCAAAACACTAGGATCCCAACATACACAAATTCTACCAATGGGAGCTTGGGGGTAGTTGTTCACAAAGCACCAATTAGGACAAACGAATTTTAAGATTCTACCAGCCCAAACTTCCTTTATCTTATGTTCTAATAAACCAAAAAGTGATAGACAGTTTTTATTCACAAAACATTTGACCTCTTTTTGCTTGATTGGGTCATTAATACCCCGTATGTTCCAAAAACCAATGTTAAGAGATTTTATAGACATTAGAAACAACTTCACGCAGAACTAATTATGGAAATAGCAAAATGAAAGTACGAGAAACTGTCCTAACAAAAGGATACGGAGGGGTTAAGTCTTATTTACTTAAGGGTAAAAGTTTTTGGAGTGTTAAAATACCAAATGACCCCTCCTGGGTTTGGAGGAAATTACTTAACCTTAGACCACGTGTCCAGCCTCACATCAAGTACAATATTGGGAATGGCCAACTAACCTCTTTGTGGTTCGACAATTGGCATCCCCTTGGCCCCCTTTTTCCAAAGTTTGGTCCTAGAATAGTATATGACTCAGGAATTCTTAAGGATTCAGCTGTGAAGGCCATCATTAGAGACAATCAATGGGCCTTCCCAGCAACGCAATCCCCCAATCTTAATGAGGTGCGAGCTGACCTACATACTGTCTCCATCAATGATTCCATTGGAGACAAGTGTATCTGGACTCTTACAGCATCTGGGAAGTTTAGTATTTCATCCCTTTGGGATCATATGAGAACCCACTTTCCTGTTAACAATTGGCATAAGGTAGTCTGGTTCTCAGGATATATTCCCAGGTGCAGTGTGATCTCATGGATGGCCATCCTCAACAGGTTATCTACTGAGGATAGATTGGTGATGTTTGGCATGAAATCTTTCTCCATCTGTAGCCTGTGTATGGGGGTAGAAACCCATGACCACCTATTCTTTGAATGCTCAATGGCCACACAAGTTAGAGGTATCTTGACCCCAAAGACCCCTCATATGGCAGGGTTGACCTCTTGGCAACAGTGGATAAGTAAATTGTCCACTCTACAAGGCAAAACATTAGCTATCACAATTGCTAAGCTTGTCAACAGTCTATGTGCACCATCTGTGGATTGAGAGGAACTATAGAAAGTTCCAAAATCTAAGTTGCCCTCCTGAAGTGGTTGCTAACAAAATTTCAAATGAAGTTAGATGTAGGTTGTTGTCATTAGATCTCAAGGGACCTACTCATTTACTTTCTATGTGGAACATTCATGCATAACTTCAATATTTGAACTGTTTGGATCCTACTCATATTTTCATAATTGCAGATCGATGGAGAGAGTAGGACTTCAGAAGCACAAGCAGGGTTTCAACATGTCTGCTATTACTCCTACATACACAGGTAGTTATCTTATACTCTGGTGGTTTTCTGCTAGACTAAAGGTTCATTTGTGTTTTTTTTTTTGGGTAATTTAGCTTGAAATTAAAAAGGGTTAACCGAATGTACAGCCTACAAGGGGCATACCCCAGGAGGAAAAGAAAAGGAAAAAAAAAACAAGATCGAAAAAACTGCGATACCCATGCACAACCCGCATGGAGAGTGTGGTAAAGTAAATAAGATAATAGAATTGCCATATGTGTTGATATCATACCCTGGTTGCACTATCCATCTTAGCGGAAGGATTGTACAACGGGGTATGATATGTAGTGATATGAGTATAAATAACATGAAAGCGAACTACTGCCTGACACAACCCGTCAGGCTAGGAAATAAAATAAATAGTCTCGATCAGAAATAACCAAATGATAACCTTTACTGAATAATAGCAGCAACAAAGCATCTCGGCATCGGGGGGGTTGAACAGCAACAACAGAGGAACTAGGCACCAAGAGGCTCGAACCGGAGATGACGGCATCCGACAGAGGGCCCAACCATGCACACCACGCCCATTCCATCCAGTCTAATACACTCTCATCCATAGTCCAAAGATCGCCAAAAGCAACCCGCCCTCATCCAAAACCCAAAGCCACTAGTCTCCAGAGAAGGATTAAACAGACCAAGATTCCAATACTCCAACCTAGCACAGAATACAAGCATAGCACCCACTTCTAAGGAACAGATATTGCAGAGGACCGGGCTCCGAGAAGAGGCTCGAACCGGAGATGCGACATCCGACAAGGCTACCTCCCCAAGTACCTTGCACACCACGCCCATTCCAACCGGTCTAATACTCTCTCGACCTAGTACACAAGGCTCACTCTAACCTAAAAGTGGAACAGTACAAGGGCCTCAAATTAATCTGCCATTAACAGAGCATTACCTCCGAATCATCTGGCATCACAAAAGAGGCACGTAAAACTGCAGAAAGAACCATAAACATCCATTTCAACCAGTGCATAACCACCAATCTAATAAGAACTATCACAGTCACAGTCATACTACGCTATAACAAACGGCCCAGAGGAGCAAAGAAACTTGGATTATAAATAGACCCAGTATCTAAACTGGGGTTGCAAACATCGTCACACCGACGAGCTAACCCAATCTGGTTCATTTGTGTTGAGAGTTTAGTTGTTAGCAATCACTACTATCGGTGTTTCCCTGTGAGAGTGTGATAGAGCCTCATCCTTTCCTTGAGAGTGGAGGTAATAATTAGCGGGGGCATTATGAGAGGCTTAGTGGAGGGAGTAGGGTGGATCCGTATCCCTTAGCTTCTGAAAAAAGTTGAGAGGGAGGAGTGAGTCTTCCGAGGGAGTTGGTGGTTAGGACCACATTTCCATAGGATTACATTATCAGTTTTCTTTGAGTCCTCTTTTGTTATACCTGCTGCTGTAACTGCAAAGTCTTGTTACCTCCTGTTTTGGTTACTATTTGCTTTAGAGATTTGAGCATCAGCTGATTTCCTGTTTGATTTGGACTGCTGCTGCTGATCTGCATTCTGTTCTAATGGACTGCTGCTGCTGTTGCTGTTCTGTTCTAGTGATTTTAGCAGCAGTTGCTGTTCTGCATTCTGTTCTGTTGCTGCTGTTGCTGTTCTGTCTGTGATAGCAGCAGTTCTGTTCTAGGCCTATTATGTAGCTTCTGTTATGTTCTGCTAGCTAGCTGATTTCCTGTTTGGTTGAGACTGATAGTGGTACCAGCTAGTTTTTTTTTTTTTGGGTAAATCAGCTTGAAATTAAAAGAGGTTAACCGAATGTACAGCCTACAAGGGGCATACCCCAGGAGGAAAAGAAAACAAAACAAGAAGATTGAGAAAAGTGCGTTAACCATGTACAACCCGCATGGAGAGTAGGATAATGTAGATAAAATAACAAAAGTGTCATAAGTGTAGAAATCATACCCCCGTAGTGCTATCCATTTAAGTAGAAGGATAGTACTACGGGGTATGATATGAAGTGGTACGAGTATAAATTACATGATATGAACTGAAATTGAACTACCACCTGGCACAACCCGCCAGGCTAGAAAGTAAAGTACATAGTCACGGCCAGAGATGACCACATGATAACCAACACTGAGGAGAACGGCAGCAAAGCAACATGGCTTCAAAGCAAGCTGAACGGCTACTACAGAGGAACATGGCACCAAGAGAGGCTCAACCAGAGATGGTACCAGCTAGTTGCTGCATTTGGACTGTGTTTAGCTATTTTGACTGTGGTAGCTTTACGTAGATTATGCCTAACCATCGAGGGCTGTCAATGGGATCTCCCTTCTCAGAGGGGGACGTCCTCTGTATAGTATTTTATATGTTCTAGTTAGTGACTGTGTTTAGCTATTTTGATCTGCTGCTGATGGTTGTGTCCCCAAGTCAGAAGCTGCATCAGCTGTTGTTTCTGTTGCTCTTTTCCAAGTCATGTGGAGTTCAAGCTGAGTGTTCAAAGCAATTTGAAGAATCATTATGCATCTACTCTTGCTCTGTAGTTGCTGTCCGGAGTTGCTGCCATTTGGGAGAAGCTCATTCCATAATGAGCAGGTCCTGCTTTTACTTGTCCAGCTCCTGAAGGGTTGAGGGGCATCCTCTGCTCTGCAGTTACTGCTGTCCAGTTAAGCCCAGAAAGCCAGTTTGGTCTGCTGTCTGATCTGGTATCTGCTGTCCAGTTTGGACTGCTGTCTGATCTGCTGCTGTTCTGAACTGTTTTATGGGACTGTGTCTGCATTTTTTATCAATTTTAAGGGAGCTTCAGGAAGTGCCAGCAGTCTGCATCAGAACTGCTACTAACCATGGGTTCATGTTCTGCTGCTGCTGCAGCAGTTTTGTATAGCCCTATTTGTTGAAGGCTTATCAGTTGCAGGTGTGAGTTGGTTGTACAGCAAGTTGCACAACAAGTGTAATGTGTCTTACATTTAGTGCCTTTCAAGTGTAATGTGTCTTACATTTAGTGCCTTACATGGGCGTAGTCTATTTTGTTGCTTTCAATAGGCGTTGTTTTCCTTCCCTCTTCATAGATGGATTGGAAACAACGCTCATCATTTAGCCATGTAGCCATTTGGCGTTGTCAATTTTCTTACTCTTGTTGGTTTTTTTCCTTTTCTTTTCCTCCTGGGGTATGCCCCTTGTAGGCTGTATATCCGGTTATTCTTTTTTTCTATTTCAAGCTATTTTACCCACAAAAAAAAAAAAAAAGTTCTGGACTTGAGCATTCGGAGCATAGAGCTCGAGCATTCGGACGGCAGAATCCGAGCATTCAAAGTACAGGCTTTGAGCATCCAGTACGCAGTGGTTGGGCATTCAAACGTAGAGCTTTTTTTTTTTTTTTGGGTAATTTAGCTTGAAATTAAAAAAGGTTAAGCGAATGTACAGCCTACAAGGGGCATACCCCAGGAGGAAAAGAAAGGAAAAAAAAAACAAGAATGATAAAAGTACTGTAACCATGCACAACCCGCATGGAGAGTAAAATAAAGTGACATATGAGATACAAATGGATCTGAAAAGAACCATGAAATGTACTGAAATGAAATTGAACTACTCCTGGCACAACCCGCCAGGCTAGGAAACAAAGTAAATGAAGTAGATAGTCATGGTCAACGAGGACCACATGGTAACCAGCGCTGAGGAGAGATCCTCCTCCTCCTAGGTTGGGCTAAGAAAACCAAGACCCGAGACTACCATTACCCCAAAGCAAGCATAATATCCACTCAACAGAAGTCAACTACTACAGAGGAACTCGGACTGAGAGAGGCTCGACCCGGGGATGACGGCATCCGACAAGGCTACCCTGCTAAGTACCCCGCACACCACGCCCATTCCACCCAGACTACTACATCCTTGCCCAAATCCCCTAGGCTCGCTAACGACTCAAAGCGGAACAGAAAGAGAGGCCACCAAAAGTAGCCACTCGAACCTCAAGTGGACCAAGCTGCTCTTTTCGATCAGTGCAAACCACCAATCTAATCTAAAACAGACTGCAAAGCTACCCTTTTCGATCAGTGAGGAACCACCAATCTAGTCAACGACAGCTCCGGCAACTACCTTGCTCAATCAAACTCCATCCATAATCTAATCAACGGCACCCACAGCTGCTGCTACTGCGGACTACCCCATAACTAGGAAGAGTCTAATCTAATCAATAATAGCCACAACCACAAGAATACTACACTCGGCCTCAGAGCAAACAAAAGCTGGTTCTAGGGATATAAAAGGCTCGACAACGAGCCCGACCCCCGATTTCAGTCCAACAGATGACCGCCTATCGGGGATCGCAGAGTCAAACAGTAAGCTGGCCCAGAATTCCAGCAACAAGACAAGAAATAATTAATTGCATAGTGCCATGTAAACAATGATACAGTGTTTCCCTCACTGCCCGAACCACCTGTCCTAGTGTACCTGCCCGAGCGGGCTGCCGCGAGCTGCTGCTGCTACCTGCAACCTGCTGCTACTGCAGGCCGCTGCTGCTTTTCGCTGCTGCCTGCTGCTTGGCCCGGGCCGGCTGTTTGCCCGGGCTAGCTGCTTGGATGGCCTTCCCTGTGGCTGGCCGAAGGTGGAAAGAGATTGCCCGAGCTAAGGCCGCTGCTAAGCCCCTGCCCGAGCAACCGGTCCCAGGCAGCCGTGGCTGCTTCCATCCGGCCATTCACGGAAGGCCTGCCCGGGCTGGCCTGCTTGGCTGTTGGTGCCCGTAGAAGGCCGGAGGTTGAAGGCCGGGCAAGTTCTTGCCCAAGCTGGCACTTGCCCGGGCTGACTGACGGCGGCGGTTGACTGATGAATGTAGGCCACCTGAGGCAGGCCGCCTCACGGCGGCTATTGGCCGACGGCTGTAACGCCTCGGCAGGTGGCTGTCTGCTCCGGTTGGATGTTTGAAGACCAGCGGCGGTCGGCGGAAGATGAGCTGCTGCCCGCTCCGGTTAGATGTTTGAAGACCAGCGGCGGCCGGTTGTTGAATGACCCGAGGATTCCAACTGATCTGTTAAAGACAAGTTGAAAGTCGATCTATGGCCGGAGTGACTGGCCTTAGGAGGCCGGACCAGAGGTGGCCGGTTTGAGGTGGGCTGTGGTCGCTGCTGCTGTTAAAGGCGGCAGCCACCGGAGCTGTTGCCGGACCAGATCTGGTGGTGGAAGGCCGGACCCGTGGGTAGCCGGTTGGTGACGGTACGGGCGGTGGAAGAGAGCCCCTGTCGAGAGAGGGGCTCCCTTGCCCTTGGGATGACCGAAGATGGACAGGCCGGAAGGTGATTGGCCGGAGGTGGCCTGGCTGTTTGGCCGGAGGGAGCTTTCTCTCTCTAGGCTAGAGAGAAGCTCCCAGCCGATGGTCCCCTCTTTTTTCAGATGGCCTGGCTGTTTCCAAATGTAGAGCTTAAGCATTCAAGGTATAAACCTTAAGCATTCGAACATAGAGTTCGAGCATCCAGTACGCAGTGGTTGGGCATTCAAACGTAGAGCTTGCGCATTCAAGTGTAGAACTTGAGCATCCAGTACACACAGTGGTTGGGCATTCGAAGGGCTTCGAGCATTCAAAGTGTAGAACTTTGAGCATTCAAGCATGGAGCTTGAGAATAGATGGTATCTTGTTGATTAGAGCTGCTGAGTAGTGAGTTTGTAGAACTGCTATGCTGTTGAGTATTCCATCTTCCATCTTCCACAGGGTTTGATTTGTTCCTCATGCTTGGGATTCTTCCAAGGCTAGTTTCCATATGCTCGGGATGTTTCCAAGGCTAGTTCTGAGTATGCTCGGGATTGTCCCCAAGGCTAGTTCTGAGTATGCTCGGGATTGCCCCCAAGGCTAGTTTTTTTGAGTATGCTCGGGATTGCCCCCAAGGCTAGATTCCACATGCTCGGGATTGTCTCTAAGGCTAGTTTTGAGTATATTCCACTTTGTTAGGGAGATTTCCATTACCTCCACTGCTGGGAGTGCCTCCCGGAGGCCAAACGCCTTCTAGTGACTCAAACGTCTTCTGGTGGCTAAATGCTTTCTGGCAACATAAATGCTTTCCGGGAGCTAGCAACATAAACGCCTTCTGGAGGGCTGTGCACAAGGTTATTGTAAGCTTCATGCAGGTGATTTTTCTTGTTGGCTATTCACTCAACGTATTAAGTGAAAGCCGCCGGATTGTTTTGCCGGCCTGTTGTTTGAGCGACTTGGGCACAGAGCTTTTGAGTATGAGTATGGAGTTGCTGGTAGTGATAGTAAACTTAGAGCTGTTGGGATGGCTCGAGTATGGGCGTGGGGAGCTGCTGAATAGAGCTACTGGGAGGAGTAGAACTGCTGAGAGGGAGTTGTGGAGATTGGACCTGCTGAGCGCAAGGCGGCCTGTGCATAGAATTGCTTGAAACCCAACATGGTCGTGAATGTGACAAGGCATGCGTACGGTGCTACTGAAGAGCAAGTGTGAGGCTTTTGAGTTATGAAGGCAGAGCTGCTGATGCGAAGTAAGGAGCTATGGGGATGTGAAGTGCGAAGCCACTTTAATACTATTGATATGGTGCCAATTGTAGAGTTTGCTGAGGCTATCTTTCAGCTTTTTTTGACTTGGCTCTGTCAGTTATAGATACCAAGCTTGGTATGGTCGGTTCAAGGACCGAAATCCAGGAGAATCCCCTAGCATAGAAACATGCGATGTGAATAACAATGAACGTGGGTGCAATGTTTCCGTTCGGCAGAGGTCTTGGCATGCCCTTGACAGTGCTGTGTGACAGCATTCCACAAAAGAGTTGAGGTGTTCCCCCAGGATATGACGCTTCTCAGGCTGAGCTTTTTTTTCAAGTGTGTTGGCAGGGAGGTAGACTTTACAATGCATCCCTTTATTGCCCTTTATTCCTTGATGGCCATGATGCCTTGATGAACCTGCCTTGTTTGAGCATAAGAACACCTCATACTTGGGGTTAGATCGTGCAACCAAGACAACTAATTTTGCTAAGCAAACATAAGGATGTACACATGAAATACTAGGTGCAAAAGACAGGGTGATGATGATATGCATGTGAACCAGCAATGCATTCTGGACATCTCAACTTTCGCGTATTTGGTAAAATGCTTCCCCTTGCCCTAGAGTGGCTAATAATGACTTATTGCTTATACTAGTGTGTGGCCCGTGATCCTTGATCCTCGCTCCTCCGTTAGTGGTTCGATGGTCGTTGAGCCTTCTTCTCCTAGCCTGCACAGGGAACGCACGACTAAGACCTAGCCGGGGGTTGTCCCGGCAAGGCCCTCCGGCGAGAGGATGAGTATAGTGCAGAGAGAGGAAGCAGAAAGCTCAGAGAGAGTAAGTGCGAGTATTGAGTAGCGTCTACTTGTTAGGGTTACCATCACTAGGTATTTATAGTGCCTCCTAGCTTGCTCTCCAAGTACGATCGCGTGCCTTCCACGGGCCAAGTGATGTCATAGTGACATCACGGAATAGATCTGGTAACCGTTTTCGGGGCTGAGCAGGCACACCCATGTGCGCCCGTGATCATCTTCTGTTATAACCGCTTCTGCACGTGGCAGGACGCGTGGCTTTACAGCTAGCCACCATCGGCTGCCTGCCGTGCTCTGAAGGTGGCCGAACACGGACAACGCCGAGCCTGGCCATACGTTCAATGAGGGAGGTAACGTTGTCGTGGAATCTGCCGACGGCATAATCCGAGCGCAGGCTTGTCTCCTGCCGAGCCTGTGGCAAGCCAAATATTAATGACAAGTCATCGACGGCAGCCGTGCACAAAGCCGACGATTGGTACATGGCAGGTCAGGTCCGCACCTTTGCGAACATCTATGTTCGGCCCGCTACAATAGCCCCTCAATCTCTGCCGATGCCATACGCATGGTAGGGATTGAAGTCGAGCCTTAGGCCGAACTCGTCGAATCGCCGAGCATGGTCTTGTTTGATGAAGGCGGACTCCAACCGAGCCTGTATCGTCTCTTTCTTAGGAGCCAGCTCGACCGTCGATGAAGTACTCCAGTGGAGGAGTGCTAGATGTCACCTTGTGGCTGGGTACGGCAAACGAGAGGAAGGCTGGCAAACCCTGCAAACCGTCCTTTCAGTGACACGTGTCATGTGCTGAGTGGTCAGTTGTTCGGCGGTGTAATGATGGGCGGGAGTTTCGAACTCCCAACCCTAGCTCTATAAAAGGAGCGGGGTGAGGAGAGAGAAACTTTTCGATCTCTCTCTCTCTCCAGACCTCCATTGCCAGAGCTTCCAATCAGCAACCGTTCATCTTCTGGTTCTGGTTCCCAGCGATTCTGCCACCAGATCTCGCCACAAATCCAGGTATGTGATCGATTCTTGTTTTTTTTTTTTTGGGTAAATTAGCTTGAAAATAAAAAAGGTTAACCGAATGTACAGCCTACAAGGGGCATACCCCAGGAGGAAAAGAAAAAGAAAAAACAAGATTGAAAAAAGTGCGATAACCCATGCACAACCCGCATGGAGAGTGTGGTAAAGTAAATAAGCTAATAGAATTGCCATATGTGTTGAGATCATACCCCGATTGCACTATCCATCTAAGCGGAAGGGTAGTACAACGGGGTATGATATGTAGTGATACGAGTGTACATAACATGAAAACGAACTACTACCTGACACAACCCGCCAGGCTAGGAAATAAAATAAATAGTCTCGATCAGAAATGACCAAATGATAACCTTTACTGGAAAAAAAAACATCTACAAAGCACCTCGGCATCGGGGGGTTGAACAGCAACAACAGAGGAACTAGGCACCAAGAGGCTCGAACCGGAGATGACGGCATCCGACAGAGGGCCCAACCCTGCACACCACGCCCATTCCATCCAGTCTAAAACACTCTCATCCAAAGTCCAAAGATCGCCAAAAACAACCCGCCCTCATCCAAAACCAAAGCCACTAGTCTCCAGAGAAGGATTAAACAGACCAAGATTCCAATACTCCAACCTAGCACAGAATTAACAAGCATAGCACCCACTTCTAAGGAACAGATATTGCAGAGGACCGGGCTCCGAGAAGAGGCTCGAACCGGAGATGCGACATCCGACAAGGCTACCTCCCCAAGTACCTTGTACACCATGCCCATTCCATCCGGTCTAAAACTCTCTCAACCTAGTACACAAGGCTCACTCTAACCTAAAAGCGGGACAGTACAAGGGCCTCGAAAAAATCCGCCATTAACAGAGCATTACCACCGAATCATCTGGCATCACAAAAGAGGCACACAAAACTGCAGAAAGAACCATAACCATTCTATTCAACCAGTGCATTACCACCAATCTAATAAGAACTATCACAGTCACAGTCAAACTACGCTATGACAAACGGCCCAGAGGAGCAAGGAAGCTTGGATTGTAAACAGACCCAGCATAGATGCTACAGCCATAGCCCCGACACTACAACAAAAATCACATTTTATAGCGTGCCAAAAACGCTGTTAAATGTCATAGATAGCGTTCCGAAGAACGCCTTATTAGGCGATGCTATTAAAAGTCAAGACTTTTAATAGCGTTCATTGCACGCTGTAGAATGTAACCTTTTTATAGCGTTCTTTGCGCGCTATCTTTAACATACTTTTAATAGCGTTCTTTGACCGCTGTTGTAGATAAACTTTTAATAGCATTCTTTGCCCGCTGTCGAACGTCCAAGACTTTTAATAGCATTGGCTAATACAGTGCTCTTTAAAACGCTATCTTATACTTTCCATAGCATTCTTTGCCTGCTATCCTATACTACTTTTTATAGCTTGCAATGAATGCTATATTAGCCAATTTTTGGCCTTTTTTTTTTTTAATATTCTATAATACCAATATGCTAGTATTTTCAAATAAGATTATGGTAATTTCATTTAAGAAAAAACAAAAATGAAATATTCAAGTCAACACCAACTATATCCAAACGTCAATGTACAATATACAATTCAACCATTGAATAAAGATTCATTACATTAGCGGGGAAAACAATTCCCATACAAAAACTACATAAAAAAGTCTGACTAATTAGATGATACATATGATAAAACTTCCCCTAGTTCAAACAGAGATAGCAAGACTTCAATTTCAGATGTCTCTTGTAGTAGAATTGATAGCTAGTTCAAACAGAGATAGCAAGACTTCAATTTCAGATGTCTCTTGTAGTAGAATTGATAGGTTGGGTGGTAGACAAGCTGTTGTTACCAAGTCTGATGAGGAGGAAGCTCCAGTTTCAGCTATTCCATCTGTTTCAGAACGAGCTTTGGAAAGTGAAGGGGTTCCAGCAGCAGCTTCCAAGGATAAACCTGTGGTAGAACTTAGTAGGTCAAAGAGTAATGTCTCCAAAGGAAAGAAGAAAAGAAAAGAATTTCTTCAAAATGTAGATGCTTTGGGAACAACCTCTGATCTGTATATGACCTACAAGGGTCCAGAGGAAAAAAATGAAACTGTTGCCTCCTAAGAAAGCACTACCAGTGCATCTAGTGTTGCTTCGAAGCAGGAATTTGTTGATACTACGAAGGATGACGTAAAAGAGACCGGCGCCCAAAATTTGGTGGAACGCTATGGTAGTAAGAGTTTTTCTTCTACTTATCCCTGTGTCTCTTTACAATTTCAGCACACTTCAGTAACAACTAAGGTATATCAGCAACAAAAAATATAATATTTTAGCACTTTATCTAAGCAAAAAAATACTATTTTTTCACTAAACATCCAATCTTTCGAGATTGGAGTATTATCACATCACAACAACAAATATAAGTTAACTATTCACTTGTGAAAGTTTAATCAACGAACTAATTTAAATTTGGAGGATACCTAATCTGACCAAGCACTTTTCCCAACTCCAAAAACTGCTCATTTGATGATTCCTTAGTCTCTCAAGATCAGAGTATCCAACCTTCACATAAACAAGAGAAAAAAACCAAAGTCTATCCTTCCTATCGTCCAAGTCTCCTTTTCCTCACCCCCATGTCCCCTTTATCCTATTTGGACTAAACGCAATTTGTAACTCCCGTATTCTCTTCATTTCAATGGAACAATGACAACCAAAAAGTTCAGTCACACATTACAAAATCCCAAGACAAATATCAACTAGTAAGAGTATAATGGAAGTCTGACCTCCTGGTTACTGTAGAGTTTGAGACTTACACAACCATTATTTCAAGCAAGAGGCACGACAACATTATCGTCTCATGGATCCGCTCGCCGAACTTCATATCTATCATTGGGTTTCAAGCGGTCATCCTAAGCAATTAATTGGCTTAGGATATGGAAGAGGATTGGCACCTTCTTTTGCTCTTTGTCTCCAATCTGCAATTCAGCCATACAAGTGGGTTAGGCACCAAAGGATCACTGATAAGGCACTCATCAATCATTCGAACGAATTGAGTTACTAGAACATTACAGTATAGAGAAGTACCATAAAGCCCATATAAAAAATTTAACCAACTTACGAAGAGCGAATCGGATAAATATGAGGTGTCAATGTTGCAATCTTACAACTGCACCAAAATGCACATACCTTTAACTTGTCTTTTCCTTCACATTTTTTTTAACCTAATCTTGACTTTGAGGCTCTCCAAAGTTCATCCATTTTCTGAAAAACAAGGATTAATGAGGCTAAAAGAGCATTGGAAAGAAGAACATATACTTGCAAAAATTGGTGATCAAAACATATACTTGTAAAATCGAGTAACAGATACGAAAAGTTGCTTAAATTCCCAATTTCCTGCTAATCAAACCTCAAGCACTAATAGATCAGCAAGAAAAGGCAAACATAAAAAAGGAAAACCCAATGGCTAAGCAAAAAACCCAATCCCTCACTAGATTACCTAAAAAGAGAATTCAATCAGGACTTACATAGGGTCATGCCCAAATATGTCATCATGCTCAAAAGGAGTACATACACATTATATGAGCCTAAATTGCACAACCAAATACTAGTTTGTCTTGGTCATTCAAACACTTGGACCATACTTGCATGAAGTTTCCCAATGACCTTGCAATTGGTTACAGATACATGGGACGAATAGAACATCACCAGCTCTATACAACAAACATAGAAGAATAATTAGTAATAGCCAAAGAATGTAGGAGTAACCTTCACTTCATCACAAACAGTTCTTTAAGACATTAATATCCTTAAACAATCATTCTAAGCATTGCTCTTATGGGCCAAATGATTAGAGCCTATCCATTTTTTTTTTTTTTTTGGGTAATTTAGCTTGAAATTAAAAAAGGTTAATCGAATGTACAGCCTACAAGGGGCATACCCCAGGAGGAAAAGAAAGGAAAAAAAAACACAAGAATGATAAAAGTACGGTAACCATGCACAACCCGCATGGAGAGTAAAATAAAGTGACATAATCATGAAATATACTGAAATGAAATTGAACTATTCCTGGCACAACCCGCCAGGCTAGGAAATAAAGTAAATGAAGTAGATAGTCATGGTCAACGTGGACCACATGAAAACCAGTGCTGAGGAGAGATCCTCCTCCTCCTATACTGGGCTAAGAAAACCAAGACCCGAGACATCCATCACCCCAAAGCAAGCATAATACCCGCTCAACAGAAGTCAACTACTACAGAGGAACTCGGACTGAGAGAGGCTCGACCAGGGGATGACGGCATCCGACAAGGCTACCCTGCTAAGTACCCTGCACACCACGCCCATTCCACCCTGACTACTACATCCTCGCCCAAATCCCCTAGGCTCGCTAACGACTCAAAGCGGAACAGAAAGAGAGGCCACCAAAAGTAGCCACTCGAACCTCAAGTGGACCAATCTGCTCTTTTCGATCAGTGCAAACCACCAAATCTAATAAGAAACAGACTGCAAAGCAACCCCTTTCGATCAGTGAGGATCCACCAATCTAGTCAATGACTGCTCCGGCAACTACCTTGCTCAATCAAACTCCATCCATAATCTAATCATCGGCTCCTACAGTTGCTCCTGCAGGTTACCCCTAACTAGGATAGAGTCTAATCTAATCAATAATAGCCACGACCATAAGAATACTACACTCGACCTCAGAGCAAAAAACGCTGGTTCTAGGGATATAAAAGGCTCGACAACGAGCCCGACCCCCGATTTCAGTCCAACAGATGACCGCCTATCGGGGATCGCAGAGTCAAACAGTAAGCTGGCCCAAATGTCCAGCAACAAGACAAGATATAAATAATTGCATAGTGCAATGCAAACAATGCTACAATGCGCAAAATGAATAACGGTGAGAGAAATGGAACATCCCTCACTGCTGTTTGATGGCCGGGGCCGGCGAAAAACTGTGGCTGTGCCTTGGGAGTTGATGGCCGGCTGTTGAAGTTGAAGTTGATGGCCAACGGGAGTAAGGCCGGCCACTGCTTCCACCCGCTGCCTCCGACGGGAGTTGAAGGCCGGCCACAGTTTCACTTCGGTGAAACCGGCGGCCATGGCGGTGGCTGAAAGGAATGTTGACCGGCCCTCAGGCCAGATCTGATACATTTTGGTAAAATCGACGGCCATGGCTGTATTGGACTACCGACGACAAGTGGCTCTGTATTGGACCGACCGACGACGACCAGTGGCTCTGTATTGGACCGACCGACGACCGGCGGCCATGGCTGTGCTTGTTGGGAATGACGACCGGCGGATCTGATGAGTATTAGCGCCGGGCGTAAGCCGGCCGATGGAGCTGAGAAGAAGATCGGAGAAGGCCGTGAGCCCACGGATCTGCTGCTGCCTTGGCCGGAAAACGGCCGGACTAGAGATGGTCGGCTTTAGTGTTGGGCGGTGGAGGAGAGCCTCTCTAGAAAGAGAGGTTCCCTTGCCCGGCTATGACCTTGCTGTTGCTGCTGCTGTTAGAGCCTATCCATCTAAAGTTGTATTATAGAATGACAAAATAACAAAGAGAAGTCCTTTTGTTATACAAAGATGAAAGGACCATAACATACCAAATTTGTCCAAATGGTCATGGTGCTGTCCATTGCACTAACCTTCAAAACATACATAAACATCAGAAAAATGAGAAAGTCCCCTTTTTTCACCAAGCAAAGCGACAAAGTCCCCTTTTTTTTCACCTAATCAAAGTGAACTTTAGTATAATCATACTAAATCCTTCCAAAATTGGAATAGTGTGGAATTTAGGATAATCAGTTAAGATAATGCTCAAGATTGGTAAAGGACGAAATAATAGGACAGAGGCAAAAGATATAATCCTTATTGTAACATTTTTTACGACTGAATTTCTTTAGTATCTTAAATTCTTAAACAATACAACTCAAAAAGACAGACATCAACAAGATAAGACTAATGGACTAATAGTTTTCAGGTTTGCTTTTTTCAAGTACAAGTTTCCATCTCACCATGAGAAGGTGGAAATTGAGATGGAAATTAAAATTTGATGGGTCCTCAATCGAACAGGAAAACATAAGCAGATATTTAGCTTCACATTAGGTGTCGATCAACAGATTTTTTGGTGGGTTCAACAGTATGTTTCATAATCACCCCAAGATAAGTTTTTTTCCTCAATCAGCAAAAGAAGATATATTGAGAAACAAAGGGTAGGGACACTTTGACCAATAGGATTAGTAGCAGAGAGACAAACCAAAAAAAACTATAGCAGATGAACTTAGTAGAAGCAGAACCAAAGCGTAAACAATACCGATCCCATATAAGCAACACCAGCTTGATTGAAGGAGTGTGCAACCAAATGACTAAACCATTATCGCCACAACAACTAAATAGAAATTGCAGGAGCTGACTAAGAACCCAGCCAATCTAAGAATGATAGCAGTTAAACCCATGGGCAGCCGCAGATGTAGTATCAAAGGTAGAATACTACCCTATCTTCTACTGCATCAAGCCAAATAGATCCATATCCAATTTATAATAGCCGTGAACAGAGATTAAAAAGCTCATCCAACATATAGAATCCAACATTAACACAAGTCACAATGTCAATCAGGAAACACATGCTGTAGATTATCGCGGAATGCTGACAGCTCGGGGAGGGGCCCCTCGCGACACACGCCCGGAGTGCCCCGAAAAAAAGCTCTATTTAGGCTACTAACAACAGTGTTTTTTGTGACCATCCTCAAATAGTTCAGATTCTACACGAAAATGTCACCTTCTTCTTCAACACTTGAATCTGTAAAAGCAAAGCCTAAGGTACCAAGACCATTAATCCGACTTCCCTTTTTCATAGAAAATGTAAAACCCACAATAATCTTCTTGTGCTTTATGGGCAAACAATGAAGACACATTCATGTTGTACTCTGTTTTCTAGAGCGAGCCCAATATTCTTATTGGAATGAAAATAAAAACTAGATTCAACCCCTATCTATAATCTATGCAAACCCCTATAGATCATAACCTTTCACAAGCCAATGAGTGAATATTAAACCCTATCTATATTAAGGCAAGAATCAAGGAAAAAATTGAAGCCAACTGGTTAGGGCTCCTCTGTTCGACCTAGTGCAATAGGTCTCCATGATTTGCTTCTTTCTCTAGAAGAAGGGATCGAGCAGAAGAGGGGTTTTTTTACTGAGTATTAGCTAAATCGGATAAAAAGAGAGAAGAAAGAACAAATCATGAAAGAACTCAGTAACTCACGATTGAAACCCTTGCTCATGAAAGGAGAACTCAAGATTGAACGCAGGACCTGAGTGAACCATTTCGTGTGCCAACTACAAGCTTTTCATTGAACTGCAAGTGATGCATACAAGTGTACACGCTCCCATCAAATGCAGCAGACAATATCCCACTTGATGGTGGATTGGAATTCAGCATATTGGAATGATCAACATTTATCTTTGATGGAGAAGTTAAAGGGCTCGAAGCATGCACATAGCTCATAAATGATTCAGCAAATATAGATATTAGCTTCCCTGTTTGGCTGTTCCAAACATGTACAGTTCCCTCGCAGGAAGCCACCCTAAAGTAGGATGAAAAGATAGAAATATCATTGACAACCTGAAAGTTGCAGAGTAATTAGAGACCTATCGACCATTGCTAATACCATAGAGGGGGAAAAAGGGCCCAAGTCTGACATGCTGCAGTACTGCACTAAAAGTAATAGTCAAATCGTACAAGAATATGAAGAGCAGAAATAAGAGTTATCACCAATTATCATTACACAAACCACCAGAGCAAACTAGTAGTATTAAGCGAGAGGAGTGAAACACATATAATGACCACCAATCAGCATAGTACCCCCGTCAACACCTTTTGGGGGAGTACTTCCAACGACAGGTAAAGGATGGGAACTAGAATTGTCGTTTGCTTCTATGTCCGCAGTCCACTCTACGGGAGATAAAAGAACCTTGACTGATGACTCACTGGTCGCCATTTCGATGTGCGAGTTCTCATTCATGGATAGAGGTTCATTCATGTTATATGGCGATTGTGAATGAAGAGGCGCTTCACAACACATAGGACTGGACTTAGAAGCTTCGGGAGCACGACTAGCCAAATCCCCATTAGAGTCGAAGTCGTCATCTAAACATCCAACGGAACGAAACTCTGAATCGTGGAGATCATGACCAGCCAGATCCCACTGAAGATCAAAACCATCAACTAATGTGTGAAAGATCGATGCCCCACTAAAGAGACCCATACTAGGAAGCTCATGCGAAGGTGACGAGCGTGAAGGACTACCCTTTGATTTTCCGGTGTCCACAGCAGGTGCAATACCTTTATTTTTTCTCTTCGGAGGGGGACATCGTTTCCCCACTTTAGCTACCCTAGGACTAGAGAAGCCCCCTATACGAACCATACTACAAACCAAGGACTAAAAACCAAGACCCAAAACAAGCAGACCATAAACTAAGTCACGTAATCCAGACAATTCAGTCACACAACCCAGACACCAACTATCACACCCACAGACAGATGAACCCATAAACCTAAGCAAGCTCAGCCCATAATTGATGACCAGGAACTAAACAGAGAGACTTGTAAACAGATTAAAAGAGCATAATCGGTGTACAATCCATCAAACCTGAAGAAGATCGAGGCTCTAATCTGGTTCGGAAGGACCCCAATCAGACAATTGATGCTCGAAATGCAAGTTGCACGCAGAATAGGTTCTGTGCTTGTAGGCCGACCCAACTCGATTCCGTACGCCAAAGAACAGCCTTCGAAACAACTCAAAAAGCTTCGGTTAGGGTTTGATTCGCAGGGTATAAGGCCCGCTATAGAGTGTACAAAGTTTGGGAGCAGTGTAGAGTCGAGTGAGTGGAAAATGGAGAAGAAAACAGTAAATTAGGGATGAAAAGAGTATATCGGCCGGCCGACGAAGGATAATAAAGGCGCCGGTGAGGTTGACCATCGACGGAGTGGTGCCGGTGCTGGCCGGCCGATGAGCAAACCCACAAATCGGACGGCTGATGTCTGCTTCTTGTGGACGCTACTTTTTCCTAGAGAGAGAGTGGGGAGAATTACTGTGCTCTTCGAAATTTTGAGAGCCCTTGTAAAGAGTTTAAAGTCTCACTATTTGGTGTTGAACGCTATCGTAGGGGTGAGGTTTTAATGAAAACGCTATGAAATTCTTTCGGTGTTTCTTGAAACGCTATATTAGGCTGTTCCCCTTCCTTGTATGCTATTATTGGTCCTCTATCATAGCATTTTTAAAAGAACGCTATAAAATTATGCTATTAAAAGTCATAATTGTTGTAGTGCGAAATTGGGCATCCCAACAGTACTAGCCCGAACCAATTGGGCAGAAACAACCTGTGCACACTCTTCTACCACCAGCGCGTACCACAGTCATTTTAGACAAAACCAATCTACTGCAATTACTCAAAACCGGTAACACACCGGGTAATCCAACTAGAACTAGGATTAATGAATAAATTCCAGAAGCTAACCCGATCTCAGTCCAACAAATGACTGCCCATCGAGGTTCTCAATATTGAACTACAATCTAAGGAATGATACCTGTCGAATGGACAAGTGACTGGTCAGCCCCAACATATGAACAGAACAGCACCTGCCATTAGGAGGACCGACGGCTTGCCGCCGCTACATGTTCCTCCGACCGGCACGAGACCCTTTGCCGGCAGCAAGAGCCACCGGCAGCTTGATGTCTCCGGTAGCTTGACCCACCGGCAGCTTGATGATTTGAGATGATCCGGCGAAGACCCACTCTTCTGGATCTGAAAATTCTGGCTACCTGGATATTTATCCGGCAACCATGTAGGTGTTCCACGGTTGGGATAGTTGTGAACTTCCACTGATGGGCCGGCCCGAGTATAACCATGGCCGGAACCAGCAGCTGAAAGGAATTGAAACCCAGTCAGACCCAACCTCTAGACGCCGGACGCCGGAGATTAGGACCACCGCACTTCATTAGATGTGAGGCCCACAGGATTCATTAGGCCCATAGGACGTCCTCCGAGCCTCGGTTGAAACGACTGATCCACCGCCGGCTACTGAGACCGGCGAGCCTTAGTTGAACACGAGACCCCTGTACTGAGACCGATTGAGAACCCACTTCTGGCAGGGGTTTGAATCTGAGATCTCCACCCTAGCTTGCCCCATCGCGTTGCAGGAAACCGCAGATGAAACAGCGGGGCTAGGACCTCCAGCGCAGCTGAGATGGCCATAGGATCGGCCAGTCGAACCCACCTCAAGAGCTGGCCTTTTGATTTCGATGGTAGATGATTCTGCCCCATCGGCCTTTTTGATTTCGAGTGATGGTGGATGATGCTGCTGAAAATAGTTGAACCCAACTTGGAGAACCCCTATAGCAGTACCGATTTTGGACCCAATCAGTGGGTTTTGCTTCTAAAATCTGATTTGGGCGGTGGAGGAGAGCTGCTCCCTTGCCCTTTGGAGCTGCTATTGTTGCAGTTGGTTTTGATCGATTCTTGTTTCTCTTTACCTTTTGCAGTTTTCAGTCTATTTTTTGGGTAAATCAGTTTTCAGTCTATTTCCCTTTGCTTTTTTGGGTTTTTGGGCCATTTTTTGTTCTGAGTGAACAGTGCGCCTTGGAGATGAACGGACTGTTCATCTCCCTCTTCAACCTGTTCTTCCGAGCATGAACCTTCAAGGGGTTCTGGGCTTGGCCGTTGATGGAGTAGGCCGAGCCCCAGTCTCTGATGTTTGGTAGGCTCAGACCGAACATGATTTGGCTGAGCCTTGAGAACGATGATGGGGTGGGCCATTTTAGGATGCCGAGCGTAGTGAGATCGATGTTTTCTAGCCGACGACGAGGTCTCACGTTTCTATTTTTGACTTTGTTAGGTCTGGCTCCCCCAATCATCGTCATCTCATCCGACTCTGAAAGTTCAGGGGACGATTCTGCAAATCTTGTGATCCGTGAGTACTTGGAGATACACAGAAGCCGACGTCAAGCTTCTTCCATCGCTTCGAATATGTCAGATTCTAGTGATTCCAACGCCGAGCATGACCATGAATACGACGGCGGTTTCAATACCGAACCAGAGATAACCTTCACCACTAGCACAGAATCCGAAGCCGAGCACGAACTTGGGCCTGAGGCCGAGTCCAGGATTCGTTCCCAGGCCGGAGCTACGACCTCTTCTCAATCTGCTCCTGTCGAAACCTCGTCTGGGGACAGGGAGTTCGCCGACCTCTTCGAGCGAGGGCAAGTCTGTCCCCACGCTCATTACTTCAGTGGGCGCCCTAATGAATACGCAGACTTCTGCCGAGCGTACCACATCCCAGATGATGTCGTCGTCCACCAGGTGGCTAGTAATAGGATTAGGGACAAGAGGGGAGATCATCCCAAACACATAACAGTCCCCCTGATGGCCATATGTGAGGCTGGGCTTCGATTCCCTCTTCACCCGTTTCTAAGGGAACTGCTAGCTAGGTTCAGCATAGTGCCACATTTTTTCTCGATCAATAGTTACAGGATAGTGATGTCCGTAATTAAGTTAAAAGAACTGTACGACCTTGAATTCACCGTTGTCGACCTCTTCCATACATACATTATGTCTAGGCACGGGAAGACTGGCCGTAGGTATCTGTCTACACGTAGTGGTAAGGAGCCATTAATAAACGGACTTCCCGACACTGATAAGTGGGCTAACTTATATGTCGAAGTCAGTGGAAACTACGAGTTCGGCAATCAGACTATGTGGCTGCATTCTGTGCCGAAGATAACTGATTTCCGAGGTTTCTTCTTCTTTCTTTAATCTGCCGAACATGATCCATTCTATTATTGAACTCATGATATTATGCTAACACCTTATCTTCTTTGCAGATCACCGAGCAATAACCAAGACACAGAATTCTTTGGCAGTAGACGGTCACGTGGAGACGTTAAGGGCCTTCATCTGCCGCGACGCACCGACGCTGCTGGGTTACGAGCCTTCATACAAAGGGAAATTGACGAAGAGGAAGAAGAAGGATAAGGAGGCTGGGCCGAGCACGAAGGCTAAGGGTAAGAAGGCAGCTGCTGTTGAGCAAGGTATTGGCGAGAACATTCCGAAGCCGAGCAAGAAGGCGAAGGAGCCGAGGCTAAAATTTCCCACCTTCAAGAAGTCAGCCGACTTCTGGTTCCAGGATAGTCAACCAGCCGACTTTCAAGGTATAAACATTCCTCCCATCCGAACCCTTATTCCCCAATTTGCCGACGAAATGGGGAGGAGAAATGTAGTGAAGACGAATCTTAGAGACGCGGCTACTATCAGCAAGAAGGTAGCTGTACCTTCCGACAATCCTGCAAAGAAGCAGAAGGTCACTCATGACTTCTTTCCTGCAAGGCCGCCGACGCCACTTCCTAAGGAAAAGGACCAAACTGAGTCTTCGGCTGCGGGAGGCTCAAAAGCTGTGGAGAGGGCAGCTGGTTCAGGTGGGCGAGTGATCGTGCCGGAGTTTGCGCCATCGTTTTGTTATGGCCGACGGCAGGGTGGTTACGGTTGAGGACAACATCAAGGAAGAGCCTGGTCTCGCTGTGACCATGCTGCACGGACTGGCTCTGCCGAAGGACATGGACAGGGTTCCAGGAGAGCTTCAGCCGAGCTTGGTCCATACCAGTGCTTACCTCGTCCAGGTACGCTTTTTGACTTAGCTTTTGACTTAGCCTTTAGTTTATTATTACTTGAAGTTTTACCGAGGCTGATGACTTGTTGTCTCGTGTAGGCTGGGCAAGCTTTGCTGCGTGCTTCCCGTCAAGCCGAGCTCTTGGCCACTGAAAGGACTCGTTACTGTGATGACGCGAAAGCCGAGCTTGAAAAGACAAAGGCTGCGAAGAATGGCTTGAGGTTTGCCAAGTCCAGGGTTGCCGAGCTCGAGAAAGAGAGGGATAAAGCCCTTGAGAATGCAAAGATGGCTAAACGCGAGCTCGGTCAGGTTATGCGGAGGTAGAAGAGGAAGATGAAGGAAGTGGATGAGAAGGCTTTTCAAGCTGGGTATGACAGAGCTGGTGCCGAGTACGTCCGGGAGGCTCGGTCGATGGTCAACGAGGAGCTCGCGAAAAAGCTGCCGATCGCGTACCGAACTGGGTACAAGGATGGGGTGAAGGCTGCGTGTGGGGTCATGCAGATGGAGCCGGACATGAACCTGATGAAGTCAATCCCCGTAGCTGAAGTGCCCGAGCTCAGGTTGCCGTACACCGACGAGGAGTGTGCTCCACTTCCTTCGGAGGAGTATCCCGATAGTGAGGATGACGTTGAAGATCTGACTGAGGCCGACGCTGAAGGTGGAGGGGATGGTTCAAGTGGGGGGAAGAAGGCCGAGGCTGAAGACGCCGAGCAAGGCACAGAGCAAGCTGAGAAGAATGATGAAGTGGCTGTTGAAGCCGAGGACGGTGCTGCTCTAGTTATTGAAGAGGGTGATCCTCCCCAAATTTAGAGTATCTAGTTTCTAAGAGTTGTGTTTTTTTTTTCCTTTGAACTTTTGAAGTTTTTTGTTGGACTGGACGGCTCCGAACTTGGGAGTTTTACCGTGCCAGGTGTAATAGTTGACTTTGGGGTCGGCACCGAACGGTTTACTACGCCGTACTTCCCAGCTTAGGATCTTCGACAACATTTGTTTTTATTTCAAAGTTTTGAATGAATGCATGGCTTCTTTTTGCAATGTCTCTGTAAATGCCGAGCTTGACTGATTGCCTTAATGTCTTCACAAGATTTTGTAGGTCTTACATGTTTATGAATGTGTAGTTGTCCGTAGCCCCCACTTTGGTTTGGGTTCGGCAGAATAGTTGAGAATCTTTCATGATCGAAATGGTTAAATATAAATATTGCAGCCGAGCCTTGACCAAAGTAGAATGGCCGTAATAATAGGCCGCCGAACATGGATGTGTTGTAATCTGACATGATCCAGCCTTTGATTAGTTCTGAGAGTGTTAAGTGCCCCTTGCCAGTGGATGGGGCTCGGCCAAAGTGTCATCCCCTGGCCATGGTAGAGGAACGTTGAGAGTGGTGATTGTTTGTGGGTGGTTTGCTCGCCAAGTTGCGAGTGCAACCTTTCGGTGGCCGACCATAGTGTCTTGCCAATCCGAGCCGAAGCCTAAGTTCAATTAGATATGTGTATTTTAGGCTCGGCGGACCATATGTCCAGTGATTGCTTCTTTGGGCGTTGATATTGGCCGAAGCAAAGGGCTTTTTAAGGAGCCGTTTGTGGGTGTGACCGAAGTCATTGTTTGTGTTTGGCATTCTGGCCGAGAGTGGAAAGATACTTGAAATGTTTTGAAGATTTTTAAACCAAATAAAAGCTTGCCTTTTCATTGATAATCCTCAAAGTACAGATAAAGTAGAAGAGAAAGACAGTAACAGTGGGTCGAGGCCCTTCTTTGAAACGCAAAAGAAAAACATAAAAGATTCAGGCCGAAGCTGAAGAAAACTGAGACTCTTTTTGCATGAAGTGTTAGCCGAAGGTAGTTGTCAGCTTGATATGTTGTGGAAGAAGCGTCACATGTATGCCCTCCTTAGGTTCTGTGCATTCCATGGGTTGGTGAGCACCTTCCCTTGCATGTCTTCGAGGGTGTAAGCCCCTTCACCGGCAACTTTGACAATGCGAAAAGGCCCTTCTCAATTAGGCATAAATTTTTTCTTTTTGCTTGCTTGTACGACCTTTCGCCAAACCAAATCGTTGGGCTTGAACTTCTTGATTCGGACACTTCTGTTGTATCCTTTGGCAACAGTCTGTTGATATGGTTTATCCAAAAAAAACAGTCTGTTGATATTCGGCAAGCTTCAGCCGAGCGTCATCGCATTTTTCTTCAGC
This sequence comes from Rhododendron griersonianum, assembly GCA_018127125.1. Classification (NCBI taxonomy): domain Eukaryota; kingdom Viridiplantae; phylum Streptophyta; class Magnoliopsida; order Ericales; family Ericaceae; genus Rhododendron; species Rhododendron griersonianum. The sequence continues at coordinate 35,081,250 of CM030788.1, read as the reverse complement.
CAGAATCAGTTCTTCCTCCACGGCTTCGTCATTTGTCTGTGGGTTGAAGTTTTCCGTTCCGAGGGTTGGGAACCTTGACTCCAGTGGGATGACGGCCTCCATGCCGAACGCCATTGAGAAGGGGGTTTGACCTGTGGAACGACGGGGTGTGGAGCGGTAAGCCCATAAAACTCTGGGGAGTTCTTCTGCCCATTTTCCTCTCTTTGAATTCAATCTTCGTTTTATCCCTGCACAGACTGTCTTGTTCGAGGCCTCGGCTTGGCCATTTCCTTGAGGGTAAGCTGGGGTTGAGTTGAAGAATCGTGTGCCGAACTCCTCGCAGAGACTTGTGAGGCCGTCCCCGACAAATTGGGTGCCGTTGTCGGAGACGATGGCATAGGGTACGCCGAACCTTGTCACAATGTTTCTCCATACGAATCGTCGGACATCTGCTTCTGTGATGCTGACGAGGGCCTCGGCTTCTACGCACTTGGAGAAATAATCTGTTGCAGTGATCAAGAATTTGAAGCCTCCAGGTGTTGTCGGGAGTTTCCCGACGATGTCGAGCCCCCATTGCGCGAATGGCCATGGACTTGTGATGGGGGAGAGATTCTGAGCCGGCTGCTTGGGGATTGGGGAAAATAGTTTTTTTTTTTGGGTAAAACAGCTTGAAATTGAAAAGAGGCTAACCGAATATACAGCCTACAAGGGGCATACCCCAGGAGGAAAAGAAAAGGAAAACAAAAAGATTGAAGAAAATTTCTAACGCCAAATGGCTACTAGGGGTAAATGATATGCGTTGTTTCCAATCCATTTAGACAGAGGGAAAGAAAACAACGCCAAAATGAATTGACCAGCAGGCCTACCATCCTAGGCTTCCTAATCATTACCAAAAGATATGGAACTAACTGGAAATAACTGATAGTAAAGAGTTCTAGTACAATCAGCTAGGAGCTACTCAATGAATTACACATAAGAAAACTGCTGACGCTGACTGCTGACGAGAGGAGCCACCTGCAACACCTGTCCAACCATAACTTGGCATATGGGTTGAACTATGGCTGCTGCCACAACAAGCAGCAGCAGCAGGTGGCCTATACAACCGGACAGCAACTGGACAGCAGCATATCAGCAACACTGCTGCAGAAAGCCTAGGAAATAACAGCAGGTGGCATGACAGATATCAGCAACAAGCATGCACCCTAGCTGTTGGGGTCTTCAATGTCTGAGCCATTTATGGCAGCAGCTACAAACAGCAGCTAGCAAAACAGCAGCTACAATCAACAGCTTCCTAACAGCCCTTAGCAAAACAGCACTGCTAGCTCTCATATAACAGATCATAGCAGAAATCAGTCCATAACAGCACAGAAATCAGTCCATAATTGCTAGCTCTCACACACAAAATGCAGAGGACGTCCCCCTCTGCGAAGGGAGATCCCAATGACAGCCCCTATTGGTTAGGCAAATATAATAGACAGTCCTTTACAGAAGTAAATACAAAAAGCATAATTTCAGTAGCAGAGCAACATCAGATCAGCCTAGCTACTCTTTGTGCACTAGCTACTCTCTGTGCATATCAGTCAAAATAGTTTCAGCATCAGTCAAAGCACTAATGCTTATGCTCTTAGGTCCTCCTGTCAACCTGCCCAGAAACAGGGCACATGCACATGCAGATCAGAAAAGATAGCTATACTCTGAGCACTAGCAACAGCAGCACATGCAGCTCCAAAACAGAACTATCACAATCAGTCTTAGCATGCAATTACAAAGTGAAAACATAGCAATGGGACTGGATAGTCTTAGCATACATTTACACTTATGTACTCACACCTCTTCTGTAATTGCATGGAGGTTGCTCCTCACAAAAGATTAAAATATATACCTGCTACATAGAAGTAATAGCAGTAGCAGCACATCAGTCAAAACAGTTTCAGCACAAGCTGAAATAGTGCACATCAGTCAAAACACTAATGCTTATGCTCTTAGGTCATCCTGTCATCCTGCCCAGAAAACTACATACCCACACATCAATAGCATTTGGTTGTAAAACAAGCAATTAGCAAATAACAACATATTAGCAAGAACCAACAGTGGGCTGGGGAGCTTCTCTCTCTAGCCTAGAGAGAGAAAGCTTCCTCCCGGCCAAACCAGGCAGCAGCAGCCACGCCTGGTCCTGCCCAGCCCAGCCACGCCGGCCTTCCTACGGCAGAAGCAGCAGTACTCGGGCAAGGGAGCCCCTCGCACGACAGGGGCTCTCCTCCACCGCCCCTTCTACATCTCAGATCTGGAATCAAGCAAGCTCCAGCCGGCGGCCTTCCAACCGGCCAGTCCACAGCTGGCCTTCGATGGCCATTCAACTCACAGCCGGCTGTCCAGGCCAGGCCAGTACAGCAGCTCAACCCCGCCGTGCACCGGCGACTTTATTGGGATTTGCACCGGGCAGATCTGAAAGTCTATGGCTATTATTGGCCAATCACAGCCCGGGCGCGACAGTCGTGGTGACCTGCCCGCCGTGGAGACCATCATCAGCAGCCAGCCTCCTCTGGTCCAACAGCAGTGGCTTAACAGCCACTGGCCATCATCCTTCACCGCTCATCCTCACCGCACCGAAGGGGCTGCAGAGGGACAGCCATGGCTGCAGCTTTCATGGGTCGAGATGCTATGGGTCCGGTTCTGTCTACCAGTCCTCGCCGGAGAAGATGACCTTGCTGCTTCAATTTGTGCTCGAACAGTGGCACAGCAGCAGGGCTGAATCACCACTGAGCTCTACAAGTACAGTTACCCCAGCCGTGGCTCAACAGCCGTGGCTCAACACCCGTGGATCAATACCCGTGGTTCAATAGCCGTCGGCCTTCTCCTCCAGCCCCAACCCCGCCTCCGGTGAGCTATCAATCCAAATTCAACCCGTCGCCGGTGATGGCTCTTTTCAGCCAGGCATCGGGCAATCAAAGCCTCTACGGCCAAATCTACCAAGACACCCGTCGGCCTTCATCCGCCGTGGCTCAACAGCCATGGCTCATTCACAATCGTGGGAGGGTGATTCACCTCCTCCGGTGGCCATCAACATCAAGCCATTCAGCTAGCCTGGCGTGGCCAGCCTAGCGCCCTACCAGCCCCTTCCAGCCAGCCAGCCAGCCTGGGCAGGCCATCCTTGAATGGCTCGGGCGGGGGGCAGCCGTGGCTGTCAATGCTTGTTTTGCTCGGGCGGAGGCTAGGCAGCAGCTTATGCCCGGGCAACTCGAGTCAATCCCCGTCCAGCAGCAGCTAGCCCGGGCAAGCAGCATGCCCGGGCCAAGCAGCAGGCAGCAGCAGGCGGCAGCAGCTCCCGGTAGCAGCAGCGGGCAGCGGCATCAGCAGGCAGAAGCCACCCGATGGGAGGCCAGCCCGGGCAGGTAAGCCGGCAGGATGGCCCGGGCAGTGGGGAAGGTTTATGTTTGTCAAGCAAAATTTCTTTAAAAAAAAAAAAGTGGCACGGATTCCAAAAAAAAAAGTGGCACGGATTCCAAGTCCAATATTGTTTGTTGCTGGACCTATGGGCCAGTTTACTGTTAGACTCTGCGATCCCCGATAGGCGGTCATCTGTTGGACTAAAATCGGGGGTCTGGCTCTTCGTCGAGCCATTATATCCCTTGAGCTTGCGTTTTTAGCCCTGAGGTGTTGCGTAGTATTCTTGTGGTTGTGGCTATTTTGAGTAGATTAGATTCTGTTCTAGTTAAGGGGTAGTCTCGCAGTAGAGCAGCTGTGGATATCGATGATTAGATTATGAATGGAGTCTGATTGAGCAAGGTAGTTGCCGAAGATATCATTGACTAGATTGGCGGATTCTCTCTGATCGAAAGGGGTAGCTTTGCAGTCTGTTTCTGACTAGATTGGTGGTTTGCACTGACCGAAAGGAGCAGCTTGGTCCACTTGAGGTTCGAGTGACTACTTTTGGTGGCCTCTCGTTCTGTTCCGCTTTTAGTCGTTAGCGAGCCTAGGGGATTTGGGCGAGGTTGTAGTAGTCTGGTTGGATTGGGCGTGGTGTGCAGGGTGCTTAGCAGGGCAGCCCTGTCGGATGCAGACATCGCCAGGCGAGCCTCTCTCAGTCTGAGTCCCTCTGTAGTAGTTGACTTCTGTTGAGTGGGTATTATGCTAGCTTTGGGGTGAAGGAAGACATGGCTCTTGGATTTCTTAGCCCAGCCTACGAGGAGGAAGATCTCTCCTCAGCGCTGGTTATCATGTGGTCATCATTGACCATGACTATCTACCTTATTTACTTTATTTCCTAATCTGGCGGGTTGTGCCAGTACGTACTTCATTTTTACCTCATTTATTTCATGGTTCTATTCAGATCCATTTGTATTTCATATGTCACTTTATCTCACTCTCCATGCGGGTTGTGCATGGTTACCGTACTTTTTTCAATCTTGTTTTTTCTTTTTCTTTTCCTCCTGGGGTATGCCCCTTGTAGGCTGTACATTCGCTTAACCTTTTTTTAATTTCAAGCTAATTTACCCAAAAAAAAAAAACATATTAGCAACATGCTACAACGTTCCAATGTTCCATTCATTTACAATCCATTGTGCTTGTGATTGAGGCAGTTTAGGAAGTGATAAAATCCTTGCTCTCACCATGGTGCATATTTTATGAACTACTATCTCCCAAGAACAGCAGTGACTTTGATACCTTCTCACATTTCTCTCTATCCAAATATTGTACACAGCTACTGTGAAGCATAGCTTAGTGATAAGGTTTTTAAGACTTTTCCCTTTTACATTTGATAACAATATTACCCAGTCAGCCCAAGATCTATCAGACCATGACACATGAAGTTTGGTTTGAATAGCATTCCACACTTGGTTTGTGAATGGGCAGTTAAAGAAAAGATGATCATGAGTCTCCCTCCCCCGACACAGATTACATTGAGGATTGGGATGTAGACCAAATAAGAGAAGTCTATCAGTAGTGGATAGTCTATTCTGTATAGCTAGCCATGTGGTGAAACTACATTTTGGTATGTGGCCTGAGAACCATACAAGCTTGTGCCACAGGATCTTGGGGAAATGTGTTCTCAACTTGTCCCAGAGAGAGGCAACCGTGAACTGTCCATTAGAGGTAAGAATCCATCTCTTTTGGTCAACCCCATTCAGTCTGGATTGGACTAGTGGGGGAAGAGTATTTCTCACCTCATTAAGCTCAAATGTTTGGGTAATGGGAAAAGCCCAATTTGATTCATGAATGATGTGTGAAACAAAAGCATCTTTTGAGATACCAGAGTCATATGCAATTCTAGATCCATATTTAGCCACTAAAGGGCCCAAAGGGTGCCAATTGTCATACCACAAGAAAGTGGAATTCCCATTACCCAAATATACTAAGGATATAAGGATGCACCAGAGGTCTGAGATTCAATAGTTTCCTCCATACCCAAGTGCAATCACTTGGAGTTTTTAAATTCCAAAAACTCCTCCCTTTTATTAAATAAGATTTGACCCATTGACACCACATAGACTGTTCGCCCCCAGAAATAAGATACCAAATATGCTTCGCAATGGTAGCCTTGTTCCATACTTGCATTGCTTTGAACCCAAGTCCTCCTTCCTCTCTTGGGGAGCATAAATGTTCCCAAGAAACCTTAGCACCAGATTTCTTTAGGTCAGGACCAGACCAAAGAAATGCTCTAAGGATTGACTCTACTTCCTTGATTATCTTTTTTGGAATGATGAACAAGGAAGACCAGTAGGTTTGAATGGAGAAAAGAACATTCTTTATTAATTGAACCCTTCCAGCGTAAGTTAGGTCTCTATTAGTCCAAGTCTTTGTTCTAGCAACCATGCTATCCACTAAACGCTGACAATCCGAAGCTTTGAGCTTAGTTGAGAGGAGGGGCACCCCCAGATACCTTACAGGAAGTGTGCCCTCCTTAAACCCTAATACATTCAGAATGCTCGTTCTAATGGTGTCATTAACCCCCGAAAAATAGATACTACTTTTCTCAGGGCTAGGGGATAGACCTGACAATGATTGAAACTCAGCAAGAGCATCCTGAATATGGCTGATTGAAGACTATTCACCCTTACAAAAAATCATAAGATCATCAGCAAAACAGAGGTTGATGATCTTATTATGTCCACATTTCGAATGAAAATGAAAGTCATGGATCTGGGATTTTTTTTTTTTTTTATTTTGGGTAAATCAGCTTGAAATTAAAAGAGGTTAACCGAATGTACAGCCTACAAGGGGCATACCCCAGGAGGAAAAGAAAACAAAACAAAAAGATTAAGAAAAATGTGTTAACCATGCACAACCCGCATGGAGAGTAGGATATTGTAAATAAAATAACAAAAGTGTCGAAGTGTAGAAATCATACCCCCGTAGTACTATCTATTTAAGTAGAAGGATAAGCAAACCAAGTACCAACTACCACCTCCTCCAAAGTTGGGATAAGCAAACCAAGAACCTACTACATCCAACAGACCCAGAGAGCATGCAAAATACCCACTCAAAGAGATCAGCTACTACAGAGGGACTAGGAACCGAGAAGAGGCTCGAACCGGAGATGTCTGCATCCAACAGGGCTACCCTGCCAAGTACCCTGCACACCACGCTCATCTAACCAGACTACTACACCCTCAGCCTAAACCCCTAGGCTCGCTAACGACTAACAGCGGGACAGAAAGATGAACCACACGAAGTGGTCACACAAACCGTAGGAGGGCCAAGCTGCATCTTTCGATCAGCGCCAAACCGCCAATCTAGTCAAAAAAACAACCTGCAAAGATGTCCCTTTCAATCAGTGGACGACCACCAATCTAATCATGGACAGCCCCGGCTGCTACCTCACTCAACCAGAATCCACACCAATCTAATCAGTGGCAGCCGCAAGGCAACCCCTTTCAATCAACACAAACTCTAATCTAATCAATGATAGCTACACCCAACCATACTACGCATAACTACCGGGCTAAGAAGCAAAGGATCTAGGAATATAACGCGGCTCGACAGAGAGCCCAAACACTCGATCTCAGTCCAACAGGTGACTGCCCGTCGAGGTACACAGTAAATCACATTAAACTGGCCCTAATGTCCAGCAGCAAGTATTGTTTGCCGGGCTGCTACCAGCCAGCCCGTGAGCAAAATCAGTTTGTTCTGCTGAGGTATGACCATCAATTAAGGCGAGTACAAACCTCAATTGAATCTGATAGGATGCAGGGCTCCGGCTGCCGCTTGCTGCCTGCCTGGTGTTAGGTTGCAGGGCTGGCCTGGCAGGACTGACTGGCCTGGCGAACCAGCTACCCACCGACGGCCATTTGGATAGTGAAAACCCCCTTTCCCAACAAGGATTTGAGATGTCAGGCGGTTGGCCTTGACTCCGACTGCCAAGAAGCTTGGGCCGGCCGACGGCCAAGGCTATGATGACCGGCCCTCCGGCGCTGGAGTGAATATGAAAATCAGTTACCCACTACTGAGTAATGGACCGGATCTGGTAATCGCACCCACCGCCGTGGTCGAAATGCCCCACCGCCGTGTCGTCGGTGAGATACAGCCCTGACCCGTACTACCCGTACAGCTATAGGGGTCAACGCTCCAGTCCGTTGAGGACGACGGGGAACCCTATCTCCGGCGCCGTCCACCGCTGTGAAGACTAAGCTCCCTGTGACGGCCGGGACCTGAACTTGGTTGAACCGAGCCAGTGGACTGACCGAAGTCTGATTCCTCAAGGACAGCCCACTGCTGTTGAATAGGGACTCTCCTTTCCCAGTTAGGTGACCGGACCGGAGATAGATGGCCGGACCAGAGAGGTGGCCGGATATGGGTTGGCGGTGGAGGAGAACTTCTCTAGAGAGAGAAGTTCCCTTGCCGGATCTGGGATTTTTCTCTAAGTAAACATGTTAGAATTTCCATCACAATGACAAAGAGGTATGATGACAGAGGGTCACCTTGCCTCAGGCCTTTCTGCCCAATAATATACCCAGTGGCTTCCCCATTGATGCTAAGGGAGTAGTTAGTAGTGGTAACACAAGCTTGAAGCCATTTGATCATTGAAGGATGGAAATTCATAGAAGATAGAATATCCCAGAGAAACTCCCATCTAACATTATCATAAGCTTTCTTGATGTCTACTTTCATAGCACATCTTGGGGTAGATGAGGATTTATGATACCCTCTCATGAGTTCCTGAGTAAGGAAGATGTTATCAGCAATTCTCCTACCCTTCACAAATCCTGATTGAACAGGATCAATTAGCATAGGGAGGACACTTTGCAGTCTGCTAGCAAGTATTCGAGCTATGCACTTGTAAACAGTATTGCAACATGATATGGGTCTAAAATCCCCAACTTTTGAGGGATTGGGGACCTTTGGAACCAGGGCTACCATGGTAGAATTGGCCTTTCTCAATAACTTACCAGACCTAAAAAAAGTTTTGACAGCTAGAATGAACTCATGACCAACAATAGGCCAAGCTTTCTTGAAGAAGCCTGCATTGTAACCATCAGGTCCAGGAGATTTATTGGGATTGAGAGACCACAGTGTGTCCTTAATCTCTTGGTCAGTGACCTCAACAATCATTGCCAACTTTTGAGTATTAGTTAATTTCTTATTTACGAGCTGTTGTATCCTGCTGTTTCCTTGGTAATTCTCCGGATGGGCTGTACCTAGCAAGCTAGTGTAATAGTTGACGAAGTTGGACTTAATGACTTCAATATCATGTGTAAGGGACCCGTCCTCTAAGACCAGACTAGTTATCTTACTTCTATTTCTTGTGTTAGTCACAGATTTGAAGAAATACGAAGTACACTGATCCCCCAATTTCATCCATTGGATTCTCGATTTTTGCTTAGCCAGACTTTCCTCAGCCCTTAGCATAGTGATGAGTTGTTTATATGCCTCTCTTTCCTGGCTAATTAATGAAGGGTCAGGATTATGAGTACTCAAGGCTTGTTGCAATGCTTCTAGTAGTTGTCTGGATTCAACAACCCTAGCAGAGACATCACTATAATCTCTCTTATTAATTTGTTTAAACTCATTTTGCAACAACTTGAGTTTCTCAAAGACACAGTACATTGGGTTCCCTATAATTACTTTCCTCCAAACTCTCTGAACAATATCCAGAAACTGAGGGTGGTCGGCCAGGAAATCAAAAAACTTAAATGGTTTATTTGATTTCCTAGGACAAGGCAGGATAGTAGTAATGGCAGGAGAATGATCTGAAATCCCAGGATTAGGGAAATGAGCATTAGAACAGTTGTACTCCCTCATCCAATGCTCATTGACCAAAACTCGATCCAGCTTTGTACTGACAAAATGAGTAGGATCCTGTTTGTTGGCCCATGTGAGAAAGCAACCAGTGTACCTAAGATCATCTAAACCCAAGGCAAAAAGACAGTTATTGAATTCATCCATATAGGGAGGCCAAGAAGTAGATCCCCCAACCTTCTCTCTAGGGAACCTGATGACATTGAAATCCCCAAGCACAATCCAAGGGGATGCAGTGCTTAGAAAATGGAGCCTCGACCACAGTGACTGCCTATTCAAATAATTATCCCCATAAACAAAAGTTGCAAAAAAAGGGGGTTTACCACATTTCGATTGAACCTCACAATGCATAAATTGATCAGATTGATCAAGAACTTGAATGTGGACAATATGGGGGTCCCAACACACCAAAATTCTGCCTAAAGAAGCTTGGGGATAGTTGTTCACGAAGCTCCATTGAGGGCAGATCTGTTTTAACACCCTAGAAGCTTTATCCTCCTTTAATTTATGCTCTAATAAACCCACAATAGCAAGCTTGTTCTTATTTACAAAACACTTAACTTCTTTTTGTTTGATAGGGTCATTAAGACCCCTTATGTTCCAAAAACCAAGCTTTAAGGGTTGTATAGCCATAAAACAATTTTAAGCAAAATAGAAATGTAAAAGACAGAAATTGAAAGAAATGAATACTGCCCTGTCAAAAGGATATTGTTATTTCTTTGATCTGTAAAAGGAGCCTTTTGTAGAGCTCCTCTGCCTCCCCAACTGCCCTGCCTTAGTAGAACCACCCAGCATATTGAAGTCTGATATGAAACTGAGATCAGGAGGTTCTTTGTCGTTGAGTTTCGCGGCTATTTTGGCAGCTTTCTTAGTTGCTGATTTAGAGAAAGGGGCTGCTGGACTAGAAGTTGGTCCTATAGATTGATGGCTGCCCGAACTTCCTCCCTTGTTATTTCCACTCACCACCTCTGAGGAGCCAATCTGCACTGGATGAGTAGAAGGCAGTTGTTGAGACAGTAAATCCTCTTGCTTAGCAGTTATAGCAGTAACCTGAACAGCTGGCTTGAGGTAGGACTCCTCATTCTGAGGCACAATTAATGAGGCTTGAGAGGAGCTCACAATACTTTCCAGCACCTGTTCTAGTTCATCTTCTGATTCTTTAACTACTGTTTGAGGGTTATTGACAGCTGGCTTGTTGGATTCATTCTTCTGTTGTCCATTACCCACTAAGGTCCATTCCTGTTCCAGAGGACTAGATGTTGAGGGTAATTTCTTAGAGCAATTAGAATGTCCAAAAACCTTGCATAACTTACACATTGAAGGTAACACCTGATAGTCAATAGGTATGACAACTGAATTGCCCTCAACAGTAATTCGTACATCTTCAGGAAGGTCATGCTCAGCACTAATTTCAATGCACACTCTTGCACTGGTTGACTTTGTTTGGAGAAGCCCTGGCTGCCTTGAGGTTTTGGCTGTGGCTTGATCCACAAAATGGTACTGGCAACTCTACTCAAACATTCCTGATTCCATAATTCTAAGGGCAAGTTACGTAGTCTCACCCAAGCCGGAATGTGAGAAGGTTGGTCTTTAACTGGCTTCATCATTCTATGCCAGTCTTTGAGAACTAGATATTTTTGTGAAAAGAAATACGGGCCACCATCCAACACTTGTTGTTTAGCCTGCTCATCTCTAAACTCGAAGAGATAGCAACCTGCAACATCTGGCTTAACAGCCACAAACAACTCTTTCCATTGATACCGGGCAGTAGAAAGTACCAAAGGGTAGGCCATTTTACCATCCAGGAAGTGTCCTACTAAGTACTTATTCCACATACCAACATCAGTAAGCTCGATATCAATATCTACCTGGGCTTCTTTCCCTTTGAATAATTCAGGATGATACTCCAACTTCATCTCAAGTGAGGGACTTTGGGATTGCAGTAAGGATGCCCAATTTTTAGGCTTGGGTTTAGGACCATTTGGGTACTGTCGATTTTTATTAGGGATGGACTGATTTTGGAAGCCCAAGGCCGCCTAGGCTTAGTATCTTCTACGGGAAATCCCATGTTGGGATCCCCTTCTAAGTACGGAATGCCCCTGACATTGACTAAAATTTTCGAATTAGGGTTTGAAAGTACCTCCTGTTGTGCCTCCGATTGAATCCCCAGTCCAGTTGAAGATGAGGAACGATTGAACTCAGCTATGTTGTTGGGTCGTGAGTTTCCCAGCTCGATAGGAATGGGGCTGACAGGGGTGTCCGATTGCGTTGATTGGGGGTGGATGAATTGAAGCTTCTTCCCATCACCATGAACCTCTTGTAGTTGAGTCTGACGTGCTCTCTCTTCCGCTTCCAATTTCAGACTCTCTTCGAAAAGTACCTGTTGAAGTTTCCGAGCTGGGCTCGGTTTTCTGATTGCAGTTGATGACCTGAACATGGCTCCAATCTCGCAATCATTCGAGTTGTTCATTTGTGGAGTTCCGAACTCAAATGGGGTGGGATTGTTAGGTTTTCCAGTCTGATCTTCCTTCCATGATTGCTGAATGCTTAGTAGTTTAGCAGTTACGACGTCAAGCACGAAAGGATCTGCCGAATTGTTGAGCTCCTCCTCTAGTTGACCCACAATTTCAAGCATCCGAGCTTCGGATTCGCTCTGACACGCCTGTTGCAGTTCAAGAGCGGGGCTCGCCTTGGAGTATTCAGGGTTGTGAACCCTAGAATTAATTTGGGGATCTGCTATTTTAGCCGATTTGGGAGAAGGTGGGAGTGGGGTTTGCTCAATGAGGGCTGAGCTTTCATCGTGTTGGATAGAGTTCTTCTGCTTCTGACGAATCTCATTTGATTCCTGGGCTTTGCAACCCAGCCCTTCCGAGAAGGAGACAGTACCGTCAGCCATGGTAGAAATCACAGGAGTTTTCATGGAGGTTGAGAAGGTTTGAGGCTTAGGTGTGACATGAGACCGTTGATTTTGACGATCTAGGGCTTGAAGGCCCAACCCATCTGCTAACGAGATTGTACCGTCGGCCATGGCTATCTGCTTCAACAGGCTAGTGAGCGGAGGAAATCGCCCCAAATCGCCATGAACAGTAACTTAATCGAGTCTTCTTTACCCTCTTAGGGAAAATAGTTGGCATGGTCGGCACCTCCGAACGATTTCTTCGCAGTCTTTTTTCATGTTTTTCCAAAAGTATCCTTGACTCATCGCGCGTTGGCATAACGAACGTCCTCCAGAGTGGCAGCCACAGCTTCCGGAGTGCAGTTCATCAAGGATCTCGGCAACTTGGTTTGGGTGGACGACGAGAAGATAGGGCCCGGAAATGGATTTCCTATAGAGTTGACCGCTCTCAGAGAGCCAATAGTAGGCGGCCTTGTTTCTGATTCGGAAAGCTTCCTTTTTGTCGTCGGGTAAGGTGTCGTTTCTAAGGAAGGCAACGATTTCATCCATCTAGCTTGGACCAAGTTCAATATTGAGCACCTCTGGAGTTGTGTCAAAACTTGGGTGGTCAATGTTGCCAAAATTTATGGTTCTGAACTCTGAAGCTTTCGAAGCCGAGGCGAGGCCAGCAAGTGCGTCTGCGTGTGCGTTGTGCTTGCGGTTGATCTGCTCGATGTTGAAATTTTTGAAGCGAGTGATGAGTTCTGCTGCTGTGGCCTGGTACTTCATCATCCTTGGGTCCCGAGCTTCGTAGTCCCCCAGCACTTGATTGACTATAAGTTGAGAGTCGCAGAATACGGCCAAGTTGTCAACTTTCATTGCGATTGCCGAGCGTAAGCCAGCAAGCAGGGCCTCATATTCAGCCTCATTATTTGTGGCAGGGAAGTCGATGGTGATTTGACTTTCGTGAAGGGTTCCGCAAGGAGAGACCAAGACGACTCCAGCTCCGGCCCCGTTGTTGTTGGAGGCGCCGTCAACTTGCATTCGCCAAGTGTCTCCCTGAAAGAGGAGCCGTCGATTCTCTTTTGGTTCGTGTTCGGCAGAGGGTTGGGTGGGAGGGGTTTTTAGGATCTCGGAGTCTCCCGGGGTGAGCTCGGCAATGAAGTCAGCAAGGACTTGCCCTTTGATTGCCGTCCTTGGTTCAAAGCGGATGTCAAAATTTGCCAACTCTACCGCCCATTTGGATACTCGGTTTGAAAGGTCGGCTTTCGAAAGAGCGCTTTGAGAGGATATTCGGTTAATACCGTGATTGTATGTGCCTGAAAGTATGGCAGAAGCTTCCTCGCCGCAGATACGAGGGCGAGTGCCAACTTCTCCAGTGGAAGGTATCGAGTCTGGGCGGGTAAGAGCGTCTTGCTTGTGAAGTATACAGGCATGTCGTCGGCCCCTTCTCGCCGAACAAGAGCTGAGCTGATGGCATGGGCTGAGACCGCCAGGTAAAGGTAAAGGGTTTCGAATTCCTTTGGCTTTACCATTAGGGGTGAAGTACCGAGATAGTCTTTGAGCTCGGCCAACGCTTTGTCGCAGTCTGTCGTCCACTCGAAGCTTCGTCGGCTTTTCCCTTTGAGGGCGTGAAAAAAGGAGTGGCATTTGTCAGACGACTTGCTGATGAAGCGGTTGAGGGCTGCCGCCATCCCCGTGAGTTTTTTTTTTGGGTAAAATAGCTTGAAATAAAAAGAGGCTAAGCGAATTTACAGCCTACAAGGGGCATACCCCAGGAGGAGAAGAAGAAAAAAGAAAATAAAAGATTGAGAAAAAAGACCTAAGCCAAGTGGCTACATTGACCAATGTTTCATTACCATCTATGAGATGGGAGAGAAACACATTTGAAGGAGGACATATGCTAGACAGAACACAGTCTGCTGCTTAACAACTGCTGGATAGAACACAATATGCCCCCAATCTTTGATCAGTTCTTAACATATGCTGAAGGAGGACATCTCCTTTGGAGGCTAGACCAATAGCTAATAGCACAAACAGCTGCTGACTGGGGCTGCTATGTTGAGAGATAGCACAAACAGCCCAGGACGGCACAATCAGCCCAGAACGGCAGCAGCAGTCCATATCAGAGAGTACACCATATCAGACGCAGCTGAACCGTCTGGGTAGCATACTTCTGTGCTATACTTGATACTTGATACTTTTGGGGTGTGTAGCAAGAGCCTAAACTGTGCAGTTGGGCTGTGAAGCAACCAGCAACAGCAGATCAGCAGCAATAGCAGATCAGAACTGATGCAGCTTATGGATCCTGCTTCCATCACAGAACAGCAGCAGTCCAAATACCATTCACTCACATTCAATTGAACCAAAACAATACCATATGCAGAGGACGTCCCCCTCTGCGAAGGGAGATCCTAATGACAGCCCCAATTGGTTAGGCGAAAAATAGAAATGAACCTCCACTAACCAAACTACAAACAACTTCTGAAGAACAACAACAGTCAGCATCTGAATATACAGTCAACTTCTAGCCTAACAAGGATACAGCAGTTAACAATAACAGATGCAACATTACGACATTCCAACATTACAACATTCCATCAGCCATCAGCCAGCTTCAATAGCAGTCCATCAGTAGACAACATCTACTGAAATCAGAACATCAGCAGTCCTATTGCACTACTGAAATAATGGTGCAAATGAATGCAGAGGACGTCCCCCTCTGCGAAGGGAGATCCCAACGACATCCCCAGTTGGTTAGGCATAAATAACAGCTAAAGCATCAAAACAGCTGGGTATGCAAAGGAAGCTGCTAACAGCCAAGTTATAGGCAACATGGACATATGGACAGTCATGTTGCCTATAACTTGGCATTACATCCATTTAGTGCTACCATATACTATCAGCTTACTAGTGCAATGCAAACAGCAGTAGAGGTGATCAGTCAGCAGTATAGCAGAATAGCAAGATAGTGTAACTCTAATCCCAAAACTACAGAACTCTATTCCCAGAACAGCAGAAGTTCAAAATAGTATAACAGATAACAGAGCAGTACTGAAGCTCAGAACAGTGACTGCTGAACCTTCTGAATCCTCCTTGAGTGGAGCAGTGACCTGGTAGACTAGCAGTAATATTAGGTCCAATTTCTGAGTTCTATTTCTGAGCTTCAAGGCACAGCTAAGTCCCTTTGAATCATTTGTGTAATGCCCTGAATGGAAAGCCCTGAAATTAAGCATGAATGTGAGTAGAAGTCAGTCAGTTCAAGTATTGTAATTAAGCATGAATGTTCCACATAGAAAGTAATTGGGAAGGTCCTTTGACTTCTAGGGACAACAATCTACATCTTACTTCATTTGAAATTTTGTTAGCCACCACTTCAGGAGAGCAGCTTAGATTTTGGAACTTTCTATAGTTCCTCTCAATCCACATATGATGCACATAGACTGTAAAGACAAGTTTAGCAATTGTGATAGCTAATGTCTTGCCTTGAAGAGTGGATAATTTACTTATCCACTGTTGCCAAGAGGTCAACCCTACCATATGAGGGGTCTTTGGGATCAGTATACCTCTAACTTGTGTGGCCATGGAGCATTCAAAGAATAGGTGGTCATGGGTTTCTACACCCATACACAGGCTACAGGTGGAATAAGATTTCATGCCAAACATCACCAATCTATCCTCAGTAGATAACCTATTAAGGATGGCCATCCATGAGATGACACTGCATCTGGGAATATATCCTGAGAACCAAACTACTTTATGCCATGTGGTGACAGGAAAGTGGGTTCTCATCTGATCCCAAAGGGATGAAATACTAAATTTCCCAGATGCTGTGAGAGTCCAGATACACTTGTCTCCAATGGAATCATTGATGGAGACAGCATGTAGATCAGCTCTCACATCATTAAGGTCAGGGGATTGGGTTATTGGGAAGGCCCATTGATTGTCTCTAATGATGGCCTTCACAAATGCATCCTTAGAGATTCCTGAGTCATAGACTATTCTAGGACCAAACTTTGATAATAGGGGGCCGAGGGGATGCCAATTGTCAAACCACAAAGAGGTTAGCTGGCCATCCCCAATATTGTACTTGATGTGAGGCTGGACTAGTGGTCTAAGATTAAGTATTTTCCTCCAAACCCAGGAGGGGTCGTTTGGAATTTTAACACTCCAAAAGCTTTTGCCCTTAAGTAAATAAGACTTAACCCACTGGCACCACATAGATTGCTCCCCTCCAGAGATAAGGAACCAAATGTGCTTGGCAACAGCTGCCTTGTTCCAAATTTCCAACGATTTAAATCCTAATCCACCTTCCTTGACTGGAGAGCAAAGGTGTTCCCATGAGACTTTGGCACCTGTCTTCTTGAGGTCAGGGCCAGACCAGAAAAAGGCTCTAAGAATGGATTCAATCTCTTTAATTACCTTTTTAGGGATAATAAAGAGGCTTGACCAATAAGTTTGCATTGAAAATAGAATTGACTTTATCAATTGTATTCTGCCAGCATAAGAGAGGTACCTACGGGTCCAAGTTTTGGTTTTTGCTACAATCCTGTCAACCATTAGTTTACAGTCAGTGTGCTTGAGCTTGGTGGATAGAAGAGGTACCCCCAAGTACCTAACTGGTAAGGTCCCTTCCTGGAAGCCTAAAATGCTCATTATGGAAGCCTTGGTGGAATGATTAACTCCGGAAAAGAAGATGTTGCTCTTGGTAGGGCTGGGGGAAAGCCCGGACAAAGCCTCAAACTCCGTCAAGGAGTCTTGAATATGGGTAATAGAACTCACCTCACCTTTGCAAAATATCATAAGATCATCCGCGAAGCAAAGGTTGACAAGCTTGGTGGAGCCACATTTCCAATGAAATTTAAAATTAGGGAGGATAGACTTTTCCTTAAGGATGCAAGACAATACTTCCATAACAATGACAAACAGGTAGGAAGACAATGGGTCACCTTGTCGTAAACCCTTCTGTCCAGGAATGTAACCTATTGATTCTCCATTGAAACACAGGGAGTAATTAGCTGTGGAAACACAAGCTTTGAGCCATTGGATCATCTTAGGGTGGAAGTTCATGGATTCCAGGACATCCCACAGGAAATCCCATCTGACATTATCATAAGCCTTCATAATATCCACTTTCATGGCACACCTAGGAGTAGAGGATTGTTTATGATAACCCCTCATCAGTTCCTGAGTAAGGAATATGTTATCAGCTATCCTCCTACCCTGTACAAATCCAGATTGTGCTGGATCAATAAGTGAAGGCAGGATAGGCTTGATTTTGTTGGCTAGAATTTTGGCAATTCACTTATATATCACATTGCAGCATGAGATGGGCCTGTAATCTCCTACCTTAGAAGGGTTGGGGACCTTAGGCATTAGAGCAACTAGGGTTTTTTTTTTTGGGTAAATTAGCTTGAAATTAAAAAAAGGTTAAGCGAATGTACAGCCTACAAGGGGCATACCCCAGGAGGAAAAGAAAGTAAAAAAACAAGAATGACAAAAGTGCGGTAACCATGCACAACCCGCATGGAGAGTAAGGTAAAGTAAATACGTAACCATGCACAACCCGCATGGAGAGTAAGGTAAAGTAATTACGTAACCATGCACAACCCGCATGGAGAGTAATATAGAGTGAATACATAACAAAATGCACTACTACCTGGCACAACCCGCCAGGCTAGGAAATAAAGTAAATACGGTGAATATGGTAGATAGTCATGGCCAACAAAGCCGCAAGATAACCAAGAACCTGATACCCCGAACTAGCCTAAAGCAGCATACCACCCACTTATCAGGAGTCAACTACTACAGAGGGACAGGAACAAGAAGAGATTCGCACTGGATATGACGACATCCGACAAGGCTACTGCTGCTGCTCAGCACCCTGCACACCACGCCCATTCCAACCAGACTACTACTCCCTCAACCCAAACCCCTAGTCTCGCTAACAACTAAAAGAGGAACAGAAGAGAATCCACAAAAGTGGCCAGGCCAAGCTTTATGATAGAACGCTGCATTGTAGCCATCTGGGCCAGGTGCTTTTTGAGGATTAAGAGACCAGAATGTGTCCTTAACCTCTTTATCAGTCACCTCCATTACCATTTCCAAACTTTGGACAGGAGTGAGTTTCCTAGTGATAAGTTGATGTACTCTAGAAGATCCAGAGTAATGACTCAGATGTTTAGTGCCTAAAAGATTAGTGTAGTAGTTGATGAAGGTCTGCTTAACCAACTCAATGTCCTGGGTAACAGCTCCATCTTCCAAAACCAGACTAGAGATTCTGTTCCTGTTCCTGGAATTACTTATGGTTTTGAAGAAGAATGAGGAACATTGATCTCCTAACTTTAGCCACTGAACCCTTGACTTTTGCTTGGCAAAACTCTCTTCAGCCCTAGCATAAATAAGGTATTGCTTACACAATTCCCTTTCAGTGGCTTGCTTTGAAGAGTCACTAGGATTTGATCCTAGCTCTCTCTGGATGACTTCCAATTGGGTTCTATAGGAGACCACTCTTGAGGACAAATCACTAAACTCATTGGTATTCAGTTTTTTAAGGTCTATCTGTAAATGCTTAAGCTTTTCACAGACACAGAACATAGGATTACCAATAATTACTTTCCTCCAAACCCTCTGAACAGTTTCTAGAAACCTGGGGTGTTCAGCCAGAAAATTAAAGAACCTGAATGGCTTTTTCTTTGGAGGTGAGGGAGCTGTCAAATAGACAACAGCAGGGGAGTGATCCGACACCCCAGGGTTCAGAAAATGAGCATTGGACCAACAGAAGTTCTTGATCCAACTCTCATTAACCAGAACCCTATCAATCTTGGTACTGATGTGAGTATCCCCTAGCTGTTTATTAGACCATGTAAAATGACAACCAGAGTATCTAAGGTCAACAAGTTCAGTTGACTGGAGGCAAGAATTGAATTCTTCCATCCAGGGTATCCACATCCTATCACCTCCTATTTTTTCAGGGGGATGCTTAATGGCATTGAAATCTCCTAATACCACCCAAGGGGTTACAACACAGATTTGCTGCAAGTCAGCCCAAAGTTGTCGCCTGTCTAAGTAAGAGTTAGCTCCATACACAAAAGTGGCCACAAAGTTATATAGGCCATCACAAGAATGCACTTCACAATGGATAAATTGGCTGGATTGATACAAGACTTGTGCTTTAAACACTAAAGGATCCCAACAGATTAATATTCTCCCCATAGGAGAGCAGGAATGGTTGCTAACAAAATTCCATTGAGAGAGGATTGTATTGACAATTCTAGGTACATTGGGATCTTTAACTTTATGTTCAATGAATCCAACAAAGGATAACTTATTATTAGAGACCCAATTTTTTGCCTCCCTCTGTTTGAGAGGATCATTAAGCCCCCTCAAATTCCAAAAACCAAAATGTATAGGTGAGCAATCCATAAGACAAGACTATTTACAACCACTAGTTACAATTCAGTATAGATAAGAGTGAGGTACAAAATGCACTGAAATAACTATATGTGGACAAAAGTAAGAAAGAGAGTTACTTCCCTGAGGTATTGGAGCTCTTAGAAAAGCTCTGCTGCCTCCCACTTTGATTAGCTTTGTTGGAACCTCCCTTTGTAAGCTTATCTTCTGCTATGACATCAGGGGGTACTTTATTCTTTAGTTTTGCAGCTCTTTGGGCAGCCTTCTTGGCAGCTGATTTGGACATTGTAAACGGAGCAGAAGTGGACTGGTTAACAACACTTGTTTCCTTCTCTTGGGGGGCCATTGGCTCTGCCCTTTGACTGCTGCTCACTACCCCTTCTAGGACCTCAAGTAGTTCCTCCTCAGCGTCAGTAACCTCTTCTTCAGGAACAGGGGATACCATTGGATTATTTAGTTGTTGAGGCACAATTGAAGCAAGTACATCCTCTGGACAGTTCAGCTGTTCTGTCTTAGATTGTTCACAGCCAACCTTTTGTTTACCATTAACTACTCTTGTCCAAACTTGATCTGCAGGTTACTGTGGGGGTGAAGAGATGGAGGCTCCTCTAGCACATTTACTTGTGTGATGCCCAAATACATGGCATATGTTACACATAGGGGGTAGGACTTGGTATTCCACAGGAATAACAACAGATTCCCCTTCAACCACTACTTGAACCTCATCAGGGAGGACTTGTTCAGCACTGACCTCAATGCAGATTCTAGCCTTTGTAGATTTAGTCTGTTGTAAACCTGGCTGTCTAGCAGTCTTTGCAGTGGCATGATCAACATGCAGGGGTCTTCCAATAGAACTAGCTATCCTACTCAAGCACTCTTGATTCCACAGTTCTAGTGGTAAATCATTCAATTTCACCCAAGCAGGTATTTTGGTTTCTCTGATTGTTCTTGGTGGCCGAAGGTCTGCTACCACCTTGATTTGGTTGGGGTCGGCCTTGATGCCGCGGCGTGTGACCAAGTGGCCAAGGAATTTTCCAGCACTGACGCCGAACGCACATTTCTCCGGATTTAGACGGAGTTTGTGGAATTTGAGGATCTCGAAGACCTCTACCAGCTCCTTCAGATGATTGTGCTCTTTTTGACTTTTGACGACGAGGTCGTCAATGTATGCTTCCAGGATGTTGCCTATTTGCGCATAGAGCATTTTGAAAAGGGTAAATTACAGTTAACCCCCTCTAACTATGTCTAGGTTCTTGGTTCTCTTATCCCAGCTTTGGAGGAGGAGGCTACTGGGTAGTTGGTTCAGTGGGTAGTTTTGGCGAGCCTTAGGTTAGGATGAGGGAGGGTTAGGCCGGAAGGATTGGGCGTGGTGAGCAGGGCTCTTGCAGCGGGGCCTTGTCGGATGCCGTCATCTCTGGTTCGAACCTCTCGTTGCCTTGTTCCTCTGTAGTAGCCGTTCAGATTGCCTAGAAGTCGTCTTACTTCGTAGCTGCTCTCCTCAGCGTTGGTTATCATGTGGTCATCGTTGGCCATGACTATCTACCTTATTTACCTTATTTCCTAGTCTGGCGGGTTGTGCCAGGTAGTAGTAGTTCACTTTTACATATCTCAGTACATATGGCATTTTGTTATGTATTCACTTTATATTACTCCCCATGCGGGTTGTGCATGGTTACGTATTTACTTCATCTTACTCTCCATGCGGGTTGTGCATGGTTTACCGCACTTTTGTCATTCTTGTTTTTTCCTTTTCTTTTCCTCCTGGGGTATGCCCCTTGTAGGCTGTATATTCGCTTAACCTTTTTTAATTTCAAGCTAAGTTACCCCAAAAAAAAAAACTATGCCTTGGTGACACTTAACCCCCTCTAACTATTATTTTTGGCACTTAACCCCCTCTAACTAACTGAAATTCAAACGGTCATAACTTAATCGTCTGAAATTGAAAACATGCATATTATATATTGATTTCGAGATCTTGAAGTCAGCTTTCTAATGACATCAAAATCATATCACGATTCAAAGCACACAGAAAGTTATGATCAAAACGGTCTTTCTGTCTACCAGCCCTTACTCTTTTGATCATAACTTTCTGTGTGCTTTGAATCGTGATGTGATTTTGGTGTCATTAGAAAGCTGACTTCAAGATCTCAAAATCGATATATAATTTGCATGTTTTCGATTTTGGACGAAGAAGTTATGACCGTTTGAAGTTATGACCGTTTGAATTTCAGTTAGTTAAAGGGGGTTAAGTGCCAAAAATAATAGTTAGAGGGGGTTAAGTGTCACCGAGGCATAGTTAGAGGGGGTTAACTGTAATTTACCCTTTTGAAAATTGCTCTGTTGAATGTAGCTCCTGAGTTCTTTAGGCCGAATGGCATCACCCTATAGCAAAAGATGCCATGTGGAGTGATGAATGCTGTTTTCTCCATGTCGTCCGGGTCCATGGCAATCTGGTGATAGCCACGGTAGGCATCCAAAAAACTTAACCGAGCATGGCCGGCTGTTGCATCTACTAGTTGGTCGATCTTTGGTAGTGGAAACCAGTCCTTTGGACAGGCGTCATTGAGGTTCGTGTAGTCGATGCAAACTCGCCACTTCCCATTCTTCTTCTTGACGACCACTGTGTTCGAGAGCCAGGTTGGGTATTGCACTTCCTGAATTGCGTTGGTGTCGAGAAGTCGGTTGACCTCTTCGATGACGGCGTCGGCGTGCTCAGGTGCCAAACGTCGAGCTCGTTGCACCACCGGTTTGGAGTCCTTTTTTATGTTGAGGGAGTGGTAAATGAAGTTGGGATCCACCCCTGGCATCTCCTCCGGGGTCCATGCAAAGACTTCAAGATTGTTTTTGAGGAACTGGAACATCTCTTCTCGCTCGGCGTCAGATAGCGAGGAGCCAAGTAAGAAAAAGCGTGATCCGTCCTCGTTGATGGGCATTTTCACTAGGTCCTCCTCTGCTTTGTCCTTGGCCTTTTGGCCGACATCTTCGATTACGGCCATGTCTGGGACTTCAACCCATTGCACCTGTTTTGCTTTGGAAGAGCTGTGTACGGCAGAGACGTAGCATTTTTTGGATGCAATTTTGTCACCTCGCAAATCTTCCTGTCTTCCTGTGGCGCCGATGAAGAGGACAACCTGGTGGTATGTTGAAGCAATTGCTTGCATTCCATGGAGCCAAGCTCGGCCGAGGATGGCGTTGTATGGGCTCGGCGCGTTGACGACGATGAATTCGACGGTGAGAGTCTTTGAGCCGACGACGACCGGGAGGAAGATTCGGCCAAGCGGCCATACAGGAGCTCCGTTGAAGCCAATGAGGGGTACCTCAGTGGGCTGCAGAGCCGACTCTGGTAGGTCCAACTTCTTGAAGAGGTCATAGTACATAACCTCAGCTGAACTTCC
Organism: Rhododendron griersonianum; assembly: GCA_018127125.1. NCBI lineage: Eukaryota > Viridiplantae > Streptophyta > Magnoliopsida > Ericales > Ericaceae > Rhododendron > Rhododendron griersonianum. The sequence continues at coordinate 35,058,351 of CM030788.1, read as the reverse complement.
TTGATCAATGAGGACGCGCTTGACGTCATGAACACCGATCTGGACGGTGACGACGAGTGCATCCGAATGTGGAGTCTGAACGTGTTCAAGGTCACGTTCGGTAAAGCTTATCGTCCATTTGGGCAAGTCTTGTGGTCGTGAACGTTTGGATCCACAGCCGACGGAGAGTATCTCTTTTGAAGTTGAGGCTTGATCGATGTCGGCTCGGAGGGCGGTTTCGAATGCCTTTGTTACTGGTCCATGGATGACGTGGATCAGCGGTCGTTGTTCGTTGGGGTTGGGATTTGTCTGCCGGGCGGGCGTCTTTTTTGGGTAATGCCCTAGGGCGGTTAGCTTGAAATATAAAAGAGGTTAACCGAATGTACAGCCTACAAGGGGCATACCCCAGGTAAGACAAAGCAAAAATATAAAGAGCGCCAAGTGGCTACATGGGTTGCCCGTGTCCTTGCCCCCGCCAAACAATCTATCCCAAGGAATAGAAAGTTCAACGGGGAACCTGGACACGGGCGGGCGTCTTTGATCGATCAATGTATTGATCGAGGTGACTTTGAGCTGCAAGCTTTTCGAGGAGGGCTTTGTATGGTGCGCAGGCAGTCGTGTAATGGCCGAGCTCGTTGTGGTAAGTGCATTTTTTCCTTGGATTTTGATCCGGTTGGCCGGTGTCGGTTCCAAGCTTGCCCGTAGGCCATTCAAACCACGGTTGTCTCATTATTTCCTTCAGAAAAGACCAAATTGGTTCCTTGAAGTGTGTGGTTTCGGCCACGTAGTCATGCTCCTTCGGCGGACGCTTCTTCCCCTCTTTGATGTTGTGCACTTGCTTCTTCGGTTGCGTTTGTTGGGTTGCCGCTTATGCCGGCAGCTGGTGTATGGTCGAGGAGAATGGATTGGTTGAGCTCGGGATTCCCTGGGCCACCCTGTCTGCATAGAGTTCCTCGAGAGCACAAAATCTTTCCACGACGCGCATCAGTTCACCCATGCCGTGTGGTGGGCGGATGGCGAGTTCGTCTAAGATTTTGCTGCCGGTTTCCAGGCCGTTCTTGAAAGTGCGCGCAGCCCAATATTCATTGATTCCTGGAATTTCGTTGAATAGCTGCCAGTAACGCTCGGCATATTGCCTGAGGGTTTCGGACGATAATTTTCTCATCTGAGACAGTGACTCAGGCTCTTTAGCCGTTTTGTTGCTCGTGATGAAGCGTGTGTTGAAGGCGCATTCAAGGTCGGCCAGGTTCCTTACGGATCCAGCGGGCAATTTGTTGAACCACTGGAGTCCCAGGGAGCCGAGGCTGGACGGGAACGCCTTGCATTTTACTTCATCCTTAAGAGTGCAAAGCTCAATGGTCTGTCTGAAGTGGATGAGGTGAGTGTAGGCCTCGCAGGTCGCCGGATCGAACTTCGTGAATTTGGGTAGATGAAAAGTGGGTTCCGGCGGCGTGTTGATGATGTGGGAGGTGAATGGGGATATGCCGAGATCCTTCAGTTGCCTTTCAAACCTTGGGCGCGGCGGTTTGCCGTGCTAGTCCATTTTTGATCTCTTGGAATCCCTTTCCTTGTGCTCTTTTGCCGATGTCTTCTCGGCTTCCCTTCGCCGAAGCTTGTCTCGCAGGTCCATTGCTGTTCGGAGTGGGCCGTCGACGGTTTTGTCCTTGTTGCGACAGGTCTTGTTCTCATCGTTCGCGCCCTCAGTATGTACGCCTTTCCCGTTGCGCCGAGCGTGGTGCTCGTCGTCTACGTTTTCAATCGGGATGTTCCCTAGGCGTTCGGAGACATGGGGTCTGGTCCGTGCAGAATCTTGGCTACGGTGCGAGGCCGTTGTGCGAGAGAACTCTGCACGACCAGTCGAGTACGTACTTGTAAACGACTCGGTATCCCTTGTCCTGGTTCCATCGTGATGGCTTCTAGAACGATGTGTTCCAGATACGGTAGGTTGCTTGTAGAGGATGATTTCTCTGGCGTCGCCTGGTGCTAGAGTGAAGCCTAGGCGGTCTTTCACGGATCCGCATTGGCCTCCCTCATTCTGACGCCCTTGTGGTGGTGGTGGGGGAGGGGGTGGAGTTTGCCTGCCTCTTCCTCCGCCTCCGCCTTCGCCAGATCTTGATGCGGCAGGGGTGGCATCCTGCTGCATGCGTTGCTTCATTTGGGCCACTTCCGCCCTTAGCGCGGCCAGTTCATTGTCGCGTTCGTCGTCGCGACGCTGCAGTAGGCGGATGTAGGCAGAAGTTACGTCGTCTGAGACTGGTGAGAGTCCGGACCCAGGGGCGAGGGACATGGACATGTGCCTTTCGAAGGTTGGTGTGGGGATGACGTTTCCACTAGCGTCTTTGGCCCCCGAAGCGGCTGCGTCTGCTAGATCTCCGCCCATGGTAGGTGATTTGGTGGTTGTTTTACGAAGGAGTGAGGGGGTTTTGAGGATGTGAGAGCCGTTTGAGTCAGAAGTGTTTCACGTCGGGTTCACCAATTGTGTGGCCCGTGATCCTTGATCCTCGCTCCTCCGTTAGTGGTTCGATGGTCGTTGAGCCTTCTTCTCCTAGCCTGCATAGGGAACGCACGACTAAGACCTGGCCGGGGGTTGTCCCGGCAAGGCCCTCCGGCGAGAGGATGAGTATAGTGCAGAGAGAGGAAGCAGAAAGCTCAGAGAGAGTAAGTGCGAGTATTGAGTAGCGTCTACCTATTAGGGTTACCATCACTAGGTATTTATAGTGCCTCCTGGCTTGCTCTCCAAGTACGATCGCGTGCCTTCCACGGGCCAAGTGACGTCATAGTGACATCACGGAATAGATCTGGTAACCGTTTTCGGGGCTGAGCTGGCACACCCATGTGCGCCCGTGATCATCTTCTATTATAACCGCTTCTGCACGTGGCAGGACGCGTGGCTTTACAGCTAGCCACTGTCGGTTGCCTGCCGTGCTCTGAAGGTGGTCGAACACGGACAACGCCGAGCCTAGCCATACATTCAATGATGGAGGTAACGTTGTCGTGGACTCTGCCGACGGCATAATCCGAGCGCAGGCTTGTCTCCTGCCGAGCCTGTGGCAAGCCAAATATTAATGACAAGTCATCGACGGCAGCCGTGCACGAAGCCGACGATTGGTACATGGCAGGTCAGGTCCGCACCTTTGCGAACATCTATGTTCGGCCCGCTACAACTAGCTAGGTGTTTTGAAAGATCGCAATGCCCCAGCGGCACCACTGAAAACATTGTTTGGTCAAGGAACCATATTGCTGCACTCTTCATGAAATGAGAGGCCCATGTTATTTTCTCAGAAATTTGCAAAAAGGTGACTGCGCTTGCATTTGCTATGTTAAGAATGCTTAGGATAAAAAACTGTAAATGGATTTTTGTGACTTGTGGGCTGAGGTTGAGAGCTTCTCTCTCTAAACCTAGAGAGAGAATGCACTCCCTCAGTCCAAAATCCAATACAAATCCGGTTATGAGGTACCAAGCTCAAATCGGTTAACATTTCACCTTCGTTCCGATTATCTGAGGTTTCAATCTCTATTCGGAACCTTTACCAAATCAATTTTTACAACTAAAACCCACCGTTTTCGTCTGGGTCTATTTACCAGTACAACGTATCCAGTCCAAGACCCACTACGCTCGTGGCTGTACTGGGCTGACCGATCGAGGGTACGGCGACGGGAGAATCGGTTCCAGTTCTGGGTCCGTCCTAGTCTGTCTCACATCGTCTTCAAGCTGGGTCTGATTTTGAGGTAAATAAAGCTCATAATCAGTTCCGTCTGTAACTGATATTAGGATGCTCCGGTCGTGGAGATAGTCCCTCGCTGGACATCCGGTCGTCGAGATTTTCCTGGATGTATCTACCAACTCCTGCCGGAGACAGCAAGCCGCCGGTGGGGTTAATTTCAGTTCACTTGGTACCAGCCAAAAAGGGTCAAATCGCTTCATCTCTCTCATCCGATGGAAGCCGTGGGGTTGGAGGAAGACGAGCGATGGTTAGCAAATTCGATCCAGGGCTTTTGCTCATGGGTCCATTTACACGGTGTAGCTCACAGGATGTAGCTCACGGTCAGCAAATTCGGTTGGACTCATAGGATGTAGCTCTGGCCAGGCTCGGATTGCGAGCTCTCCAACACCAGAACTGGTGTGCCAAACTTCGCCGGTGCGCCAACGGCAGTTGGCAGTTCTGTCTCTTCAGTCTAGGAATTTCGGCGATCGCGGGGGCAGGTGACCATCGATCTGGGCTACCGATTGGTGGTGGGCAGTCACAATTGGGACTGCTTCTGAGTAGTTCGGTCTGCTTCTGCTTCTGGGTTTGCTTCAGGTCTAATTTTTGTTTACATCATGCAATACACTAGATTTAATTGCTGGTAATGCATTAGCAGGTCTAGTTGTTGGATCACCATTGATAAATTGACATTGTGTTCAAAATTACCATAGTCTTTTAAATTCAGATTGTGAACAAACTCGATGGGCAGTCAACTGATTGGACTGAGATCGGGTTGTTATCAAGCTTTTTGTTGAGCTTCTTTAAATTCCTAGTTTCTTTGCTCCTTTAGTCCGGTGGTCGAGCGTAGTATGGTTGTGACCGTGGCTATCATTGATTAGATTGGGGTCTTGTGCTGATTGAAAGGGGTAGCTTTGTTGCTGCCATTGACTAGATCGGTGGTAGGGCTCTGATCGAAAAGGGTAGCTTTCGGGGCTGTCATTGATTAGATTGGTGGTTGAGCACTGGTTGAAAGGGATAGCTTCGCGGGCTGTCATTGATTAGATTGGTGGTAGTACACTGATCGAAAGGGGCAGCTTGGTTCTCCTGCAGTTTTGTGTGCCTCGGTTTGTGTCTTGCCAGATGATTCGGTGGTAATGCACTGTTAATGGCGGCTGGATCTGTTAATGGCGGCTGGATTCGAGGCCCTTGTACTGTCCCACTTTTAGGTTATAGTGAGCCTTGTGTACTAGGCCGAGAGAGTTTTAGACCGGATGGAATGGGCGTGGTGTGCAAGGTGCTTGGGGAGGTAGCCTTGTCGGATGTCGTCATCTCTGGTTCGACCCTCTCTCGGAGCCCGGTCCTATGCAGTAATTATTCCTTAGAAGTGGGTGCTATACTTGATACTTCTGTGCTAGGTTGGAGCATTGGAATCTTGGTCAGCTTATTATGCATTGGAATCTTTGATATTAGCTATTTATCTTATTTCCTAGTCTGGCGGGATGTGCCAGGATATAATCAGTTTCTTGTTATTTCTTTTCGCTTCATTTCGCTTCATTCATATCATACCCCGTTGTGCTATCCTTTTTTTTTTTTTGGGTAAATCAGCTTGAAATAAAAAAAGGACTAACCGAATATACAGCCTACAAGGGGTATACCCCAGGAGGAAAAGAAAAGAAAAGGAAAACAAAAGAAAGCCTACGCCAAATGGCTACATAGGACTAGAGGTATATAGCATCTGTTTCCTATCCATCTAACAGAGGGATACAAAACAAATGGCAAAATGTGAAAGGTAGAGGATACAACCACTACAACCACTATACATGATACTGAAATAACTGAACATACTGAAAACTAAACTTGAATTTAAACTTGAATCCACTCAATAACTGATCCCATGATCAACTGGTAGAGGATACACCAATGCAGAACTGATGCAGCTAGCAGCAGCAGCAGCCTGCCATTGTGGACACAACCATCAGCAGCAGCAGCAGTCCATATCACAGCCCTGCTGGATTGTCTTTGTGTGCTTGAACAGGTCCAGAATTCAGGTGCTTGATCATATCACAACTAGGGACAAGCCCTCTAACAAAAGGTAACTCCATCTAGTTAAACTTCCATGACAAACAGCATCATGCACCCTTGTGCATCACAAAGATGCTTATGGATCAGCATCATGCACCCTTGTGGATCAGCATCATGCATCACAAACAGAGCTGCTGGCAAACAGGTAACACATTGCAGAAATGTAGAAAGAGTGAAAGGTAATACATTGCAGAGGAATTCCCCCTCTGCGAAGGGAGATCCCACGACAGCCCCTAGTGGTTAGGCAATCAACAAAGGAAGCAATTGGACAGCAGACATAAACAACTAGCAACTGAAACTGCACCTACTAACTACTGAACCATCAGTCATCAGTGAACCAGACCTATACCACTGAGGTACAACAGAAAATGGAGAAATTGTAGACACCCCAATTTGGCCTAACGATTATTTCAAGTCCCACCTTGGGACAATCCCGATGATGAAATGGATACAATGATTGCTGATTGCTTCCTTGAGGACCTTAGGACTTTCGGTGAGAACTTTGACCACTTAGAGGACCCAATTCAAAGCCATACAGCCTTTCAGACAGAAATACAGAAGCCTAGGAGAATCCATCTGACGGCCGTAACATCGATCCCATGGCCACAACATCAATCCCTCACCCGAGCAACCTGTTGCCAGCAAAATCTCCCTGAGAGATCAATCCCTCGGCCGCGAGATCTATCCTTCGGCCGAGACATCCATTCCACGGCCGCGACATCCTTTGCTCGGCCGCCAGATCGACCTTTTTCCAGACTCTGGAACGTTCTATCAGACGTTTGGTTTGATCCAACTACACTACCTTTCCGATGCGTTCGGGCTACGTTCGGAGATCACGACGTAGAGTTAGAGATGCATTGCAATTGCAATTGCCATCTCGTGATTTGATTGGCCGGAGTGAGTCATCCCTATGCCTATATAAAGGGGCCTTTGGGCTCCGAATTAACACACAGAAATTGAGATACCTACACACTCAATCAAACCTCGAAACTTTGCACAAATACTCCCTCAATCCCATACTCCAAAAGCCCTAACCTTCCGAAGGCAGCCGTCAATCCGGCGATCAAACCCCGAAGTTCAAACCCTAACCCTAGGGTTTTCAATCAAGCAATCAGTCAATCACACCCAATCCGAAGGCAATCAAGCAACTGAGGGATCAAGGTGGTGAGGCCCAACGGCCTCTGGTTTGTTTTATTTATCGTTCTTACGCTTAATCATAGCTTTCTGATCATCTGTTAAACGTATATTCTGGTGTGAGGAAGAACACCGACCGGGGCTTCGATCCCTCGGCCGGTACATTAAACCAGTGTGATTACTCGGCCGTGACATCCATTCACCGGCCGAGTAATCGATTTCCTTGGACAGCTTTGTTTGCTCTTCTGCTTTCTGAATGCATGCTTACTTATCGCACTAGCTCACTTTGCTTACTGTTTAAAGGAATTAATAAACAGACTATGTGTTGGAATTAAACAAAGTATCTACATGTCTTATGTTGAATGATTATGGGCCAGTCTCACGACTGGGCAAAGAGGGGTGCCTAACACCTTCCCCTTATTGTACTTTTGGCTCCCGTACCCAGACTCTCTATCTATTTTTCCAGTTTTAATAAACTGGGTGGCGACTCTGTTTTGATGATAACCGCTATCATGTGGCGATGTTCCTAGCCATGGGAATGTCCAGGATTTTGGTTTACGAAGCAAGCAACCAATCGAGCAAACAAACGTGATCAATCTGTATGGCGATGCCCCGTTTGGGAGGTGTATACAGTTTTTGGCGACTCTGCTGGGGAATTGAGAGCCATTACCAGAAAGTTCAACATAAGACTAATACATGCCTTGTATAAGTCATTAATCATATGCATCGAGCGGGCAACCCGTTGAGTTCACCTGATATCCCGGCATGACACGGGCTATGTTGGGGGTTCCAGCAAACTCCATAGTCACTCGTACCTAGTGGTATATCAAAAAGGGAATCACCCAATCACCGCCTATGATGGGCTGGTGAGAGGATTGGTGCCCTTTGACAACGGAGCACCCTGAGACTACCAAAAACCTTGCATGTTTTAGAAAGCCATAGAACTTATCAAACTAAGACATGAACCTACAGGCTAGGAACCTACTTGCATTTTCACTTCCAAGTCCTTCCTCACACCATGTATCATCTGTTGTTGTAAATAACTTTTTCTGTGCAGAAGGGTTGGGATTTTCAGCCTAAATCCTAACCCTACACAAGCCAAGTACTGACTTATAGGTACTCTACTTTTCAAAGCAGACACAATAAGTAAAACAAAGAAGCAACCACATCCAATTTTATACTCTTACAACACCCGAAGTCACGCCAAACAGAGGTCCTTGCAGCCGTCTTGTTTGTCACCCTCACTGGCCAAAACACCTACACTGCTACGATCCCAATCACTTTCAGGGACTCCGCGGTCATCTCCTCAACAAACTCAATCATCTACCAAATCCTAAGCTTTATCAAGTAATCCTCCCACTCTCATGGCAGATAACGACCCCATCATTGCTAATCACCAAGCTCAAAGTCGCTACCTTATCAGCAGAGAAAGCAGCAAGAGATGCTGAGAACGAAGAGAAATTGGTGGAAGATGAGAATCCTCAAGAAGTGGTATAGGCAGAAAACCCTGAATTTGCCAAAACAAGTCAAGGAGATCAAATGTACTCTGGCCCGTTCACAAGGGGACCAAGTTCTAGATTTTGAAGGACTCTGCTTTTTTCCAGATTCTCAACTACCTGAGAAGTTCAATAGAACTGGCAATCCCACTAGCCATGTCCGCCATGTCATCAACACTCTGAAGCCAATGGGCTTGGATGATGAGCTCATTGTTCAGTTATTTCAAAGGACTCTTACTGAAAGCGCTCTCGATTGGTTTCTCACTTTGGAGTTTGTGTACTATCATACTTGGCCAGAAATTGCCAACGCTTTTGTCAAGCAATATGCATACAACATCCAAATTGAGTTAACAACTCGAGATTTGGGGAAGTCGGCCTGGGAGCTTCTCTCTCTAACCTAGAGAGAGAAAGCTCCCCCCCGGTCTGGCCACCTCCATTCCCGGCGGGATGTCGCCGGTATCAACAGCAAGGACGGCAAGGGAACGTCCCTCCTTAGGGCTAGTTCTCCTCTAACGCCTCCCTCCACCATGTCCGACCAGACGTTGGTCGATTTTCAGATCTGGTTCGAGATTCCAGCCGGGAATCTTCAACGTCCAAGCTCACCACAGGCCGCTTCCAGTCGTGGGTACAACCGTGGGCCATCCTACCGGCGAAGCCCACAGCTGCAGGTTCAGGTCTGCCATGGCCGTAGCGATAACCCAGTCGCCACCGCCCGTACCAGATCCGATGATGGTCGACAGGGTCCCTTCGCTACTGCTCTCAGTGGAGTAGCACTGAGAACCCTCGCCGGTCTCTCCATTCCGGTGGAAGCAGCAGCAGGTCAACTCCAGCCAACTCTGGCCGGCCACCCACTTTTGGGTTTTTGGTTCATCATCAACAGCCGGGAGCAGAGGACTGGTTGGCTCCCGATTCGGCCAGGACTACCACAGCCGTGGGTTCATCTCAACAGCAGGGTCAGCCAAAACCATTACCAGAGCTCTCCATAGCTGATGGTTTTCCGGCTAATTTCTCCCCAGATTTTGGTTCAAAGTCCACCCCGTGGACTGAATTCAACTACGGGCTTCCTCTCGGAGGTTCTATACACACAGCGGCAGTGGTTGCAGATGACCGCCACACCACAGTCCGCCGTTAACAGCAGCACCCGGTCTCTGGTCTGGCCAGATCTGGCCCGCTCAAAGGCCGTCGGCCAGTCAACAGCCCGGGCCAGCCAACATCCTGGCAGGCAGCCCAATCAGCAGCCCAGGCCGGTATACCTGGGTCAAAGCATTATCAATATTTACATTGTTGCTGGACTAGTGGGCCAGTTTACTGTTAGTATCTGCGATCCCGGATATTCGATGGTTGTGGGATTTGCATTTTTATTGTTGCTGGACTTTGGGCCAGTTCACTGTTAGTTTTGCAACCCCCGATAGGCGGTCATCTGTTGGACTGAAATCGGGGGTCGGGCTCTTCGTCGAGCCCTTTTTTCGGGCACGTTGTCGAGCCTTTTATATCCCTAGAACCAGCGTTTTTTGCTCTGAGGTCGAGTGTAGTATTCTTGTGGTAGTGGCTATTATTGATTAGATTAGACTCTTTCGTAGTTAGGGGTAGCCCGCAGTAGCAGCAGCTGTAGGAGCCGATGATTAGATTATGGATGGAGTTTGATTGAGCAAGGTAGTTGCCGGAGCAGTCATTGATTAGATTGGTGGATCCTCACTGATCGAAAGGGGTTGCTTTGTAGTCTGTTTCTTATTAGATTTGGTGGTTTGCACTGATCGAAAAGAGCAAATTGGTCCACTTGAGGTTCGAGTGGCTACTTTTGGTGGCCACTCTTTCTGTTCCGCTTTGAGTCGTTAGCGAGCCTAGGGGATTTGGGCGAGGATGTAGTAGTCAGGGTGGAATGGGCGTGGTGTGCAGGATACTTAGCAGGGTAGCCTTGTCGGATGCCGTCATCCCCTGGTCGAGCCTCTCTCAGTCCAAGTTCCTCTGTAGTAGTTGACTTCTGTTGAGCGGGTATTATGCTTGCTTTGGGGTGATGGATGTCTCGGGTCTTGGTTTTCTTAGCCCAGCCTAGGAGGAGGAGGATCTCTCCTCAGCACTGGTTTTCATGTGGTCCACGTTGACCATGACTATCTACTTCATTTACCTTATTTCCTAGCCTGGCGGGTTGTGCCAGGAATAGTTCAATTTCATTTCAGTACATCATGGTTATATCACTTTATTTTACTCTCCATGCGGGTTGTGCATGGTTACCGTACTTTTATCATTCTTGTGTTTTTTTCCTTTCTTTTCCTCCTGGGGTATGCCCCTTGTAGGCTGTACATTCGATTAACCTTTTTTAATTTCAAGCTAAATTACCCAAAAAAAAAAAACTCGAGATTTGGAATCGACTAAGCAGGAATCAAACAAGGACTTTGCAACCTTTGTGGCTAGATAGAGAGAAAAAGCCGCCAAGATGAAGAACCGCCCCTCTGAGGAAGATCAAGTGAGAATAGTTGTCAAGAGTTTGCAGCCCAAGTACCTCACGCACATTTACACTCAGACTATCACTGATTTCAAGCGCCTGCAGGCTACTGGGCTGCAGATTGAAGAGAGGATCAAGCTCGGCCTCATTGGGAAAGAAGAAACTCCTCCACCCAAGAAAACCTTCACAACCCGTACATCTCCTGCCTTCGTCAACACCCTTAACTCAATCTTACCACAAGACCCTTTTCAAATTAGCTCATCCCAAAGCTCAAATCGCCCCCGTTGCAACTTTGACCATCTTTACATGACCTCATCTCAAGCCTTAGCCATTCTGAGCCATTAGGGGCATCTCAAACCTTTAAAACAAACCACTTCCTCAGCCACCCTATGGCCCAAACCATGATCCTAACAAACAGTGCGCTTACCACAAACAACCTAGGCATGAGATAGATAACTGCATGCGTCTCCGCCATGACATTCAAGATCTCATTGATAGCCGAACTATAAAACTTCCAAAACCTAATGTGCAAGCCAATCCACTTCCTACTCACAAAGCTGAGCCACCACCCCGAAACATCGATTTCATAAACAACCCCACATACAATCCTGGCCAATACATTGTCCAAAACAACCAAACCAAGCCAACCTTTACCTTCCCAGAGGAGGACGAATGTTTCATGATGGAGGAGGAAGAAAACAATGAGTCCAATCAATCAGAAATGATCGATCCCGACATGTGTGACAAAAGTAATGAAGAAGAACAAGCAAAGGGGAAAGTGACTTTGACGGAATGGAAGGAGAATACGATGATCCACTCGATGGAATCTCCTTAGTATCACTATTCAATCAAGTGAAAATAGCTGACGACTACACAATCAATAAAGAGGAAGAAAGGGTGATGAAAACCTAGACCAACACTTCTATTTGGGGACTACTCATGTCTCAAAGAAGTAGCCACCAGTGAAGATGGATCCAGTTCAAAGGCCCTGTTTGGCAAAGAAGAGGGTGGAAAAGAGTATAAAGTTGCAAAAGGCAAGGGTTTTGAAAATGACCTCGAAATGCTACAATAGCTAAGAAGTCACAACATGGCAAAGAACATTAAACATTGCTTTTAGCAAGCTAAAACCTGTTTTGAGCCCCTGCTTGGGCATTTAATTTCTGCTAAGTGAATTCCTGTTTCATCCTCTAGACTATGCTTATTCAAAGATTTACTTCCTAAATTGCAATTGCCAAACACTATAGTCTCTTTGCCAAACAAGGGAAATTTCAAGGAATCAAGTTCCCTGTGTCGCTGACAAAAAGGAAGGAAAGGATGAACTCTAGTTGCTTAAGAAACTAGGTTTTTGTCAAAACTTAGAAAGAAGACACTATCTCCGCGAGAACACTTAGGGTTAGCTCGCCCATTATGAAGGTACAAACACAAGAGAGATTTAGAAAAATATCTCCATCAAATTCCTCTCCGAAACGCAGAAACCCTCTTGAGAGAAGTGCTCGTTGGGTAACTTGATACACCCAAGCAAAAGTAAGAGCAAAGCCTGCTAGGGCAAGAAAATGCAAAAACGCAGCCTAGGCAAAAGTTAAGGCATTCAAAGAAAAGCTCGCTAGGGACTCAACCTCCATTAGGTAACCTAGGCAAAATCAAGAGCATGTGAGAAGAAAAACCAAGAGTGAAAAACCCAACCTCAAAGGTAATGATTTTGGAACTACGTAAAAGGCCTGATTCCTTGATTGGGATACGTAGGCAATCTCACATCGAGATGCGGCCCAAACATTTGGAGAGAAGGAAAAACATCAACAGATTTGTACTCAATGATAGGTATAGCTAACCCTGCGTATTGAGCTCGCAAAAGATGAGTATGCTTTTCTCGAAGAATTGGCAACAGCAATAGACACGAGAGCTATAGGTCATCCCCTCTAACCTAAAGGTAATTGACACAATGAGCAAGATACCTTGAAATCTCCCGAGTTTGGCAACCGGACTATGGAACACGGCAAAAGCAAAAGGCAAGAAAAATATCCAAGTAACCACAGCCATCAACAACAGTTGGTTATGCTGCTGTTCTGAGATGGCTGCTTACCCATTACCATCTTAGCAGCCTTGTTCCATGTAGTGTTGCCAACTCAGAAACCTTGCTGCATCAGTCTTGAATGCCTGATAGCAGCCTTATTCCTCATTTGGTGTTATTGACTGTTATTGACTGTTTGAAGGTGTTATGTTGTATTTGCCTAAGGTTCAGATTCTTCTGATCAACATATACCTGTTCTAAACCTGTTGTTGATGGCTGTGGTTACTGCTACTGCTACTGCCACTGTGCTGTGGTTACTTCTTCTGATTGTAGCTGTTGATGACAATCAGCATTTCTGCATCAGTTGTAATGGTTCATTTACACTTGGTTCAGAAGTTGTAATGTAGTTTGGGCTGTAGCAGGTTTTGTTTTCAGTTATTCCTAACCATCGGGGGCTGTCAATGGGATCTCCCTTCACAGAGGGGGACGTCCTCTGTATAGTTTTGTATATGTTTTCAGTATGGTATAGTATTGTTCAAGTTCAAGTTCACAAAGGTGCATGATGCTGATTGTCATGGATACCTGTGTTTGGGAGCTTCAGTTCTGTTCTGCTCTGTGTTTTGCTGGACTACTGTCACAAGTCTGTCACAAGTCTGGTCTGACTAATCTGGTAGCTTCCATTCCAGCAGTCAGAAGTTACAAGAGTGCAATGTGCAAAGTGCAATGTCCAACAATTCAGAAGTAAGGTTCAAGCTACAATGCATCAGTTCTGAATCAGTTCTGCATCAGATGAAGTATTATAAGACTGTCTTGTTTTGTTTCATTTTCATCACTGATGGACTCCTTGTTGTGTCCCCATGCCCCCAAGTCCAGCTGCTCAGTCAGATAGCTGCTTCAGAAGATACACAAGATACACAAGTTACACAAGGTATTGGGCCTGTCAGCATTGGATAGGCTCAGTCAGATAGCTGTTTTGTTTCATTTTCATCACTTATAGGGTACAATGTTCAAATGGATGTTGTAACTGGTCCCCTTTTGTAGATGGGTAGGAAACAAATGTTTGTAGTTTGTTTTGTCTCCATCTAGTCCACAACAATCCAATCCATGTAGCCACTTGGCTCAGTCTTCAATTTTTCCAATCTTTTGTTTTTCTTTTGTTTCCTCCTGGGGTATGCCCCTTGTAGGCTGTATATTCGGTTAGCCCCCTCCCTTTTTATTTCAAGCTGATTTACCCCAAAAAAAAAAAACCAAGCATAAGAAGGAAGAGAAAAGAGGATGCCACTTAGCCAAAACAAAATCTGCCTTTTGGAAAATCAAAGTAACGGCCGAAGGATCTATACATCGGCCATAACATCGATTCTTTAGCCGAGTAATCAATTCTTCGGCCAATATTTTATTTTCACACAAATTACTGTCTATCAGCAAATACTTGTTCAAACAGCCATGTTCTGACTATCGCATGCAAACTCAAGACATCTAGGGGCATAAAAAGCATTTCTCGTTTCATGAACAAAAGCTTGCCTACAAAATCATCACTGTGGTTGCTTTCACTATACAAATACAGTTTCTGCTTCCCTCTTTGCTAACCATGAACAGGAAGGAAAAAGAAAATCCTAAAGCTAGTTGTGACGCCGTCTTCGAGACGATCTCTAAGATGAAGAAGGGGATTGCTAGCTATCCTCCCCACTGACTGCTGGTGCTCACTCAGCCTCAAGCTACAAGGAAAAGAATGCAAAACAAGGGGCAAGCACCAAGCGCCTCTTCTCCGTCATCAGAATGGAAGGAGACAAAGGAAAGGGCCCGTGGCCAAACAAGAGCAACTGAAGGAACAACAGGCAGAACCAAGGAAAAATGGCAGTACTCCATACAGTCACCTGCCTAAAGAAGCAAACCCGCCTAGTCTCTGATCTGAGCATTCTCCAAGTCTACTTTAGACATCAAAGAAGTAGACCTCATCAACGCCGAAGGAGGAGGAGGAACAAACTGAAGATCCTCAGCACGCAGGCGCCACTGGCTGGCCACCCGATCACATAAGTACCAAGCTTAACAAAAGGGACCCTCGAACAGGTTACGAGTACAATCTAGAACCCTGGAACTCGCAAGAGGGGCATCCTCTGATACACCACTCCAAGGGTCAAACCTCGCCTGCAAACAAAGCCTAAATCAGCCACAGCACAGAGGAATGGAGATCTAAAAACAAGGGATGCAAGGGGTACCTGGTCAACCGTCAATCGGTCCAAAACCCGTCACCACTCAGGAAGGCTCAAAACTGGTGACCGTGTGGCTTCCATTGCCCCACAGACCATTACTCGTAGCGAGGAACACAGTCCGCATCTGCATGTCTAGTGTCAGTAGGAAATAAAGAAGATACTCAAAAGCCCAGAGAGGAAAGGGGCTACCAGTTGGCCAAGGCAGATGCTCCCTAATCAAACTCCTAAACAACCTCCAAATACTGCAAAAGGGGCTAGAGACTGTGTATGTGCTGGACTATCCTTGTTGGCAAACAACGTTTGCCCAAGGAGGTAGAGAAGAAAGGCCCGTGTCAGCTACTCAACACTCACCTGAGTCGAGATATCAACCTTCATAAAAGTCTTGATCAGCCAAGAGACATCAACATGACTACGCGAGTGAAGAGGGGGCACAAAACCACTTCAAAGCCCCTATCCGCTCCCAAAGCCTGGGGTCAACCCAAAGAGGAGCTCCACCTACTCATAGGCCAGTAAGCAAAGAAAAATCACCTGGCGTGATCGTTATCTCGCCAACAGAAGGAAAGCGAAACGTGTTGGGAGTATCCCACCACCTTTCGACCAGCGAGGTCATCAACGACCAATCCATCTTCAGAAGATTGAGGCCCAAAACAAACGGGTCAAAACCAGCAGCGCGTACTAACTCCCGAGCCTGCCGTCCACCATGAGCCTCCAGTCTCCTGTTTCTCTGCCAAGGACAAAAAGGGAGAAGCTTACCGAAACATTGAGGACGCTCAAGTGCTGCTCAGCAGCTCTACACCCACACCTCAACAGCTCTATGCCACGCCATGTGCACAATCTCGCGCTCGGCAGGCCAGTAAAACAATCCTGTGGCTTCCACTCAATGCACCCTCCAGAAGGCGTTTATATTGCTAGCTTCCAGAAAGCGTTTATGTTGCCAGCTTGCAGAAAGCATTTAGCCACCAGAAGACATTTGAGTCGCTAGAAGGCGTTTGGCCTCCGGAAGGCACTCCCAGCAGTGGAGGTAATGGGAAATCTCCCTAACAAACTGGAATATGGTCAAGAACTAGCCTTGGGGGCAATCCCGAGCATACTCAGAACTAGCCTTGGGGATAATCCCGAGCCTATGGAATCTAGCCTTAGGGGCAATCCCGAGCATACTCAGAACAAGCCTTGGGGGCAATCCCGAGCATACTCAAAACTAGCCTTGGAAACATCCCAAGCATAAGGAACCAATCAAACCCCGTGGAAGATGGAAGATGGAATACTCATCAACTCAGCGGCTCGAAGCCCACCATCTCAACTGGCTCGAAGCCGTAAACAATCATCTCAACACCCGTATTTATCATCTCATCAACTCAGCGGCTCGAAGCCCACCGTCTCAACTGGCTCGAAGTCGTAAACAAGCAACAGGCTCTAAGCCGCCCCAACAATCAAGATATCTATTCTCAGACTCTACGCCTGAATGCTCAAAAATCTAACATTTTTGAATGCTCAAGCTCCACGCTTGGATGCCCAACCACTGTGTACTGGATGCTCAAGTTATACACTTGAATGCTCAAGCTCTACGCTTGGATGCCCAACCATTGCGTACTGGACGCTCAAAGCCTATACTTTGAATGCTCAGATTCTGCCGTCCGAATGCTCGAGCTCTACGCTCTGAATGCTCAAGTCCGGAACTTGATAGAAGCTCTAAGCTTAAAACAAACACACACGCACGGGCCCGTGCACATATTGCATCAACATTATCACATCGAGTCTGCATCATGTCTGTCCACATCTAACAAACAAGCATCACACATATACACTCTGCATATCTCTCATGAAACAGGTCAACCCTGCAATCAACCGGCACTATGCCTCGGTTTTATTGATCGGTTCAGCGCCTCGATCCTTTGGCTCCACGCCAACACTTATGATGAGAAAGCTCCGTGCACAGACCATCAGAAGACAACCAGCTCCGCGCTTCGGTTCATTACGTCAAGCTCAAAGCTCTGACACCACAGGCTCTCATCCTGATCAATACCAGCTTTGCGCTTCGGTCTCATCAAGCTCTAAGCTCACCTCAGGCCTTCGCCTCAAGATTGCAACAGGCTCCACGCCTCGATTCTATCACTCTCCAGGCTCTCGCCTTATGACTACAACCGGCTCCGTGCCTCGGTTCCACCAAAGCTCCGTGCTCCAGTTACTGGCCCTGTGCCCCTCACGTCTCAAAAGCAAGTCGGCATCCAACTCATCCCCAGTAGATGGTCTGGATTCCACCCCACTACATCAATTCCTTCCAGCTCATTCGCAAGGATAGGCTACTCTACCGAGCTCCTTTCAGTCAAAGTAAGGATGATCAAGAAAAGTAAACGCACCTGCAGTGTACTGATCTACCCCAAAATACTAAGGAAGCTCTCCGCAAAAACTCCCCAGGTAGCCCCGCGCTCCTTCAACTACTCTTCGCCAAAACCCTGGCTCAGTCTAGGTACGTCACACTACAGCTTTTTAAGCCCTAAGGTACGTCTTCTGTCTCTAACCCTCCAAACTTTTTGCTTTTCTTTATTGCCCGAACTACGATTGGTCTGAATTTCCCTTGTGGAATACGTAGGCAGCCTCCCGGCCCGACCATAACAAAACCTTTTTCGAAAAACCCCTTGGAATAGTGGTTGGACCAAATTGAGTTGCTTTTTACAGCTTTGACTCTTACTCAAACATGTCTCGCGATCCGTCTGAGTTCAGTCAAAGAGGGGCATCTGTAGACACCCCAATTTGGCCTAACGATTATTTCAAGTCCCACCTTGGGACAATCCCGATGATGAAATGGATACAATGATTGCTGATTGCTTCCTTGAGGACCTTAGGACTTTCGGTGAGAACTTTGACCACTTAGAGGACCCAATTCAAAGCCATACAGCCTTTCAGACAGAAATACAGAAGCCTAGGAGAATCCATCTGACGGCCGTGACATCGATCCCACGGCCACAACATCATTTCCTCACCCGAGCAACTTGTTGCAAAATCTCCCTGAGAGATCAATCCCTCGGCCGCGAGATCTATCCTTCGGCCGAGACATCCATTCCACGGCCGCGACATCCTTTGCTCGGCCGCCAGATCGACCTTTTTCCAGACTCTCGAACGTTCTGTCAGACGTTTGGTTTGATCCAACTACACTACCTTTCCGATGCGTTCGGGCTACGTTCGGAGATCACGACGTAGAGTTAGAGATGCATTGCAATTGCAATTGCCATCTCGTGATTTGATTGGCCGGAGTGAGTCATCCCTATGCCTATATAAAGGGGCCTTTGGGCTCCGAATTAACACACAGAAATTGAGATACCTACACACTCAATCAAACCTCGAAACTCTGCACAAATACTCCCTCAATCCCATACTCCAAAAGCCCTAACCTTCCGAAGGCAGCCGTCAATCCGGCGATCAAACCCCGAAGTTCAAACCCTAACCCTAGGGTTTTCAATCAAGCAATCAGTCAATCACACCCAATCCGAAGGCAATCAAGCAACTGAGGGATCAAGGTGGTGAGGCCCAACGGCCTCTGGTTTGTTTTATTTATCGTTCTTACGCTTAATCATAGCTTTCTGATCATCTGTTAAACGTATATTCTGGTGTGAGGAAGAACACCGACCGGGGCTTCGATCCCTCGGCCGGTACATTAAACCAGTGTGATTACTCGGCCGTGACATCCATTCACCGGCCGAGTAATCGATTTCCTGGGACAGCTTTGTTTGCTCTTCTGCTTTCTGAATGCATGCTTACTTATCGCACTGGCTCACTTTGCTTACTGTTTAAAGGAATAAATAAACAGACTATGTGTTGGAATTAAACAAAGTATCTAGATGTCTTATGTTGAATGATTATGGGCCAGTCTCACGACTGGGCAAAGAGGGGTGCCTAACACCTTCCCCTTATTGTACTTTTGGCTCCCGTACCCAGACTCTCTATCTATTTTCCCAGTTTTAATAAACTGGGTGGCGACTCTGTTTTGATGATAACCGCTATCATGTGGCGATGTTCCTAGCCATGGGAATGTCCATGATTTTGGTTTACGAAGCAAGCAACCAATCGAGCAAACAAACGTGATCAATCTGTATGGCGATGCCCCGTTTGGGAGGTGTCTACAGAAATGCAGAAACAGTGACACCAATATACTGAGGTGAGCTAAAAAACTTCTGGGGAGCTTCTCTCTCTAACCTAGAGAGAGAATGCCCCCCCGGCCAGCAATAGGCGTACGGCAGCAGCAGCTTTGGCGGGCGTCTTCTCTGGCTGGCCAACCCCAACAGGGCAAGGGAGCCTCTCTCCTTAGAGAGACTCTCCTCCATCGCCCAATCACAACCGGCAACCCCTTGGGTCCGGCCATTTATCACTCTCCAGCTACCTCTGGTCCGGCCACTCTATAGTCGCCGGCCAGCCCACAACTGATCTCCTCTGGTCCAGCAAACCACAGCCGGCCAGCATACCACAGCACGGCGGCCACTGTTTGAGATCTAGGCCGTGCAAGTCTGAACCACAACCAGGCTCCATCGGCCGGCCATCTCTGGTGTTCACAGCCAGGCTCCACCACCACCGTAGACATCTCAAGGGTTCGACAGACGTGGGTCAACAGATCGGGCAGCCATGGCTTGGGAACGGCGCCGTACAGATCTGGCAGCCATGGCTTTAACCCCAGCCGTGGGTCAACACCCGTGGCTCAATACTCGTGGCTCAGCCGCCGGCCATCATCTCCATGCCCAACCCACCTCCGGTGGGCTAACAATCCAAGTGAGCCCGTCGCCGGCCATCATCGCCTTGATCCGCCGTGGCTCACCCGTCGGCCTCGGTGGCTGCCGCCGTTAAACAGCAGCAGCAGCAGCCTGGTCCCTGGTCTGGCCAGATCTGGGCCGCTCTAAGGCCGTCGGCCAGCCAAGAGGCCAGTCAGGCCAGTCACGCACCAGCCCGGGCAGGCAAGCCGTCGGGTGCAGCCTGCCTTTAGCCCGGGCAGCAAGCAGCAAGCACAGCCTGCCTTTGCACTTATTTGTTTATTGTCAATCTGTTTATTATATGTTCGGCGACCCCCGATAGGCGGTCATCTGGACTGAAATCGGGGGTTAGGCTCTTGGTCGAGCCTTTTATGTTTTCCGTAGTATGTATTGCGAGGACTTCGAGGGCCTCTACTTGAACCTTATACCGACGGTTGGTGTTGGGTATTTACTGTTATTGCCACGCCGGTGTCCAGGTTCCCAGTTGAACTTTCTATTCCTTGGGATAGTTTGTTCGGCGGGGGCAAGAACACGGGCAACCCATGTAGCCACTTGGCGCTCTTTATATTTTTTCTTTGTCTTACCTGGGGTATGCCCCTTGTAGGCTGTACATTCGGTTAACCTCTTTTATATTTCAAGCTAACCGCCCTAGGGCTTTACCCAAAAAAATATACTGAGGAGCAGCAGAAAATGCACTACACAATAATCCAATGCTCCATCACCAACACACCACTAATATGGAGCTGTGCACCACAGATAGCATGAAGGGTGACCAAAATCACTAAACCAACTTACTGAACCAACAGTCATCTGACAACAGTCATAAAACAACTAACAACTGAAACTGCATCTACTAACTACTAAACCATCAGTCATCATGCAACTAACAACTGAACCAAACCAACCAAATGCAGAAATGCAGAATCTGTGACACCAATGTACTGAGGTGCAGCAGAAAATGCACCACAAAATGATCCAATGCTCCATCACCAACACACCACTAAGATGGAGCAGTGATCCAAAGATAGCATGAAGGGTGTTCTTAACATAATGGAGCAGCAAGGCTGCTCTTAACAGTCCACACAAGGTACCAAGAATTACCTCCTCTCCCTTACACACCTTCAGATCCGGTAGAAACCAAGATATAAGATAACTACCTGTGTAAATAGGAGTACTATCTGAACTGCTCTTAACTGCACAAACTACAAAATAGTAGTTAACTTGACCATAGAGGAGCCAGCCCTTGACCCTTGCTGTCCCTCCTTTGAACATATCCTGCTATAGCCTGTCATGTCAGAGTAGGTAAACAAGAACAATGCTTACAAATATTCACAGTAGGAACAACATAAAGTAGTTAACTTCTGCCATTTTTCCAGTCATTCACAATCCATTATGCTTGAAGTTTAGGTATAGATAGAATCCTTGTTCTCATCATTGAAAGTATTTTATGAACAACAACTTCCCAAGAACAGGACATGCCCTGGAACTTCCTGGCATTCCTTTCAATCCAGACGTAGTAAATAGTGACTGTAAAGGCCAATTTAGTGATAATAGCCTTTATAGATTTCCCTCTAGAATTAGAGAGAAAAGAGATCCATTCGGACCAAGTTCTAGATGTCCATGAGACATGTAGTGCAATGGGGTATGATATCAAATCACATTGCACGTTTGTTGCATTCCTTACTTTATCCTACTCTCCATGTGGGTTGTGCATGGGTATCACACTTTTTTCACTCTTCTTTCTTTTTCTTTTTCTTTCCTCCTGGGGTATGCCCCTTGTAGGCTGTACATTCGATTAACCTCTTTTAATTTCAAGCTAAATTACCCAAAAAAAAAAAAAAAGAATGCTTAGGATAAAACCATCTTCGAAAGCTTTTCCTCGAGGATTTCAAGGTCATATCATTCCATCCATATTCCACACTCACATCATTCAATCATCAAAGGACGTAGAACTATTTTGCAAACCTATGCCCCTAGTCAATTAGGTGAGTTTGTTGCTTCGAGCTTGAGTTGGTTGACTTGAGTTAGATTGATAAGCACCTACTGAGACCCACACAAGAGGTTGGATACTTTTGAGAGAAGTGCATAAAGGGGAACATAGCCATGCCCCCTGTCTCACGTGACTCTCCATGTTGTGCAATTTGCCAAGATGATGCAAATTCCAAGATTCTTGCCCTTCGTGTTAAGTCCCACACTGGTGATGCCCCTAGTGTCTAGGACCTTGCTACTAAGTCGTGTTCCCCAATCTGAGAGGACTTTATTATGGACCATAATGTAGGCTTGGGGTTTTGGCTTGAAAAAGAAGCGGATGTAAAGGCTCAAACCTAATTTCTACTCACGCTTGGGTTTTAAAAGCTAGCAGCCATCTTCAACATTTTTATCAACTCTTGTTGTCTCTTGCCTCACTTTGTGTGAAAGAGTTGGTTTCTTCAAAAATGTCCTTCGTATGTATTGGAAGAAATGTTTCCTTCAAAATGCCCCTTGTATGACGAAATGCTCATTATTTCATTGATTTTTCTTTCATCTCTCCTTGTATTTTTTTGTATTTGCCCCAGTGTAGGGGATGGCTGCCTTGCAGGTTGTTCAAAGAAATTATCCAGAGGCTCGATGTGGCTAGCAAGGGATAAGTGTTTGGGATAGAGAAATGAATGCCTTTCTTCATCTTGAAACACACGACAAAGTGGCAAGGATCCTTACCAAGAAATTAGGGGCTTCGATGTTAACCAAGTGAATTTTCTAAGATTAAGGACAATCCTTTGAGACACATAGTAGATGCATGGAGACATGGCTGTTTTCTCATTTTGTTCGTGCTCTAACTTTTGCCTAGACCGCCCTTACAGGTTTCAATCTAGCGAGCTCATCATTTTTTTCTCCTCTATTTTCTTCTTTCTCCTTTTTCCTACTCTTCATCTTTGACAGCATGTTTTGCTTACAAGTGATCTCTATGAGGGTGCAAAGATGTGTCAACTCCTCAACAGAAATGACGCGGGTCTTAGCTTTGAAAAACTCGTTTTGCGCTTTTGACAATTCAAGTGATTATGATGTGTTCCAAAAGATGTCATAAGATTACTTTGAAACCCTTGTGGATTGTTTTCAATGTTTGATGTTATCATGAGTATTCTATGGCAGCGAACTAGCACAGGAGAAAGCATTTTCAAAATTTGTGGCCGACCAAAAGGTGCCTACGTATCCCAATAGAGAATCAGGCCATTCGTAGTTCAAGTCTAAGGAGATTCACATTTCATGCTAGGTGCAACAAGCGGATTTATGACCAAAATAAACTCAAGACATAGACCTTTTAAAAAGGAAACAAATATGGACCAAAATAGTAGCCAAAAATAGCTAGATAAGACTCCTCAAAAGATTGACTCTTAGCCTAAGACGTGACAGGCATGGATGCTACTGCTACCCATTGATCAAACTCAGCTGGATCAATCTTCTCTTGATCGATGAGGTCTTGGATCGCATTCTTGAAAGCCCCGCATTCTCTGATAGAGTGACCATTTACTTGGTGGTACTTGCAATACCCTCCGCCTTTTTGTATAAAGTTTGGAAATTTTGGCTGTAACGGCTTCAATACCCCTTTTGCTTCCAAGATACAGAACACCTTTTCCAAGTTCATTCTAAGAGGAACAAAGTTTCTCTTTTGCCTGCGGTCGAGATGGGATCCCATCATTTTAATATTACTGTTGATTATGTTCATCTTACAGCTGTTTTTCCCTTTGAGAGATTCCTGGTTTAGATCGATGGTATTGAGAAGAAGTTGATTTTCATGTTGCTGCTGCAGATCATTCACCACCATTTCAATTTTTTTTTTTGGGTAATTTAGCTTGAAATTAAAAAAGGTTAATCGAATGTACAGCCTACAAGGGGCATACCCCAGGAGGAAAAGAAAGGAAAAAAAACAAGAATGATAAAAGTACGGTAACCATGCACAACCCGCATGGAGAGTAAAATAAAGTGACATATGTGATACAAATGGATCTGAAAAGAACCATGAAATGTACTGAAATGAAATTGAGCTATTGCTGGCACAACCCGCCAGGCTAGGAAATAAGGTAATTGAAGTAGATAGTCATGGTCAACGTGGACCACATGATAACCAGTGCTGAGGAGAGATCCTCCTCCTCCTA
The DNA here is from genome assembly GCA_018127125.1 of Rhododendron griersonianum. Classification (NCBI taxonomy): domain Eukaryota; kingdom Viridiplantae; phylum Streptophyta; class Magnoliopsida; order Ericales; family Ericaceae; genus Rhododendron; species Rhododendron griersonianum. The sequence goes on along the minus strand of CM030788.1, from coordinate 35,034,444 downwards.
GGCTGGGCTAAGAAAACCAAGACCCGAGGCTTCCATCACCCCAAAGCAAGCATAATATCCGCTCAACAGAAGTCAACTACTACAGAGGAACTTGGACTGAGAGAGGCTCGACCAGGGGATGACGGCATCCGACAAGGCTACCCTGCTAAGTACCCTGCACACCACACCCATTCCACCCTGACTACTACATCCTCGCCCAAATCCCCTAGGCTCGCTAACGACTCAAAGTGGAACAGAAAGAGAGGCCACCAAAAGTAGCCACTCGAACCTCAAGTGGACCAAGCTGCTCTTTTTGATTAATGCAAACCACCAAATCTAATCAGAAGCAGATTGCAAAGCAACCCCTTTCGATCAGTGAGGATCCACCAATCTAGTCAATGATAGCTCCGGCAACTACCTTGCTCAATCAAACTCCAACCATAATCTAATCATCAGCTCCTACAGCTGCTGCTACTGCAGGCTACCCCTAACTAGGAAGGAGTCTAATCTAATCAATAATAGCTACGACCACATGAATACTACACTCGACCTCAGAGCAAAAAAAAAACTGGTTCTAGGGATATAAAAGGCTCGACCATAAGCCCGACCCCCGATTTCAGTCCAACAGATGACCGCCTATCGGGGGTTAATAACACCATCAGACTGGCCCGTTCGTCCAGCAACAGATTGACAATAAACAAATAAGTGCAAAGCGCAAATTGAAGGCGCAATGGATACGAGATTTTCAGCCCTGGCTGTGATTGAGCCCTGGCTTGGCCTGGCTGGCCCGGGCTGGCCTTGCCAGCTGCTGGTTGAGGCGATGATGGCTAACTGTGGCTGGCCGCCCCCTGCCACTGGCGATGATGGCTGGCCGCCCTACTTGACAGATCTAGCCGGAGACCTTGACTGCCCGAGCAAGGTGGCTGTGAAGTCCACAGTTAGCAAGGTGACTGCCCAGTCGCCGTGATAGCCCACCGGAGGCGGGAATGGGGTTGAGCCACGGATGTTGAGCCCACCGGAGGCGGGGTTGAGTCCACCCACGGCTGTTGAGCCACGGCTGGGGTGGAGACCTGGCCGGACCAAGGTCTGACGGCCAGATCTGGCCGGAGAAGTCAATGACTGGCGGTGAGCCACACGGCGACTGGGCCCTACGGCGGCTGTTGATGGTGGTCGCCACGGCTGAGTTGGTCCCCACGGCGACGCTGGAGCTGGACACCATGGCGACTTAGAAGCTTGCCCGACTGTGTAGGCCCGCTCTAGCGGTGCCAGATCGGACCAGAGAGGAGCTGGAACTTGGCCGGAGGAACTCCGGTTGGATTGAGTTAGATGGCCGGACCCGAGGGTAGCCGGATATGGAACGGGCGGTGGAGGAGAGCCCCTGTCGAGAGAGGGGCTCCCTTGCCCTTGACGTAGCTACTGTTGCTGGCCGGAGATGGGATGCCCGGCTGCCGGCTGGAGCTGGAGCCGAAGGAGGCCAGGCCGGCTTGGCTGGAGGGAGCTTTAGAGAGAGAAGCTCCCAGCTCACACCACCATTTCAATTTGGTTGTCCTTAGCGGGATAAGTTTTTTTCTGAGCTGCGTTTTTCGTCCATCTAGTAGGGGGAGGGGGAGGTGGAGCTTGTGAAGGACTTTTTTTTGGGTAACTTAGCTTGAAATAGAAAAAAGGCTAACCGAATATACAGCCTACAAGGGGCATACCCCAGGAGGAAAAGAAAGAGAAAACAAAATAAAAGAAGAGAAAATACCTACGCCAAGTGGCTACATGGGATAAGTGAAATGCGATGTTTCCAATCCATCTTGTAAGAGGGAGAGAAAACAACGCCTTAATGAAGGTCAAAGCCAGAGCTTGGACATCTAAGTATTACAAAAGTAACATACTACCTGACAGTATCAACTGAACATATTGAAAGTACTAAACTAGGGTTTAGACAGTGGAATTCACTCAAAAACTGGATTGGATTTATAGTGGAATCCACTCAAAAACTGATCAACATGCATATGAAGCACTAACTCTAACTCATTTCAATATCAGATTCTGAATCATAGCAGAAACAGCCAGATTCTGAATGGTAATGAAGCAAAATGCAGTCTCCAAAATGCAGAAGTAGCAGACTCCAAAATGGTGGATGGACAGGACAGCAGCAATAGCAGACTCCAATGGTGGCTAGGGTAGCCACTGATTCAGCCAATACATTAACTTTAGCAGCCAGAGCTTCAATCTTCTTGTCAGCCATCGCTGTAGACCAAACCCAAAATTTAGGAAAAGCAAGAACTTAGCTACGCTCAGGTTGAGATGTCCAAAATCAAGTGTCTATGCAATGCACACATCAAACACACTTATTCAAAATGCAAATCTAGCATGATGGGGTGGTTTAACCAAATGATATTCGATGTTAACACATGGTCATGCAATGTGCTATGAAAGGAAATGAGGGTGATGGACTTTTCTTTTGGTTTTAGTCCCCTGCATGGTTAGAGAAAGGCAAACAAAATGAGCACCAAAGCTACTTTCACAGATTATGGATGAGTCATGCATAACAGTTCATTTCGTAGGTATGAGTTTATCGGATACCATAGATAGCCAGCAATTTTTGATATGGATGATTCTTAAGACTCGTTGTTTACAAATACTCATGTCACTTAAAATCCTATTTCCAAGCCAATCCACATTATGAGGCAGACCGAAAAAGCTGAGCAGATGACCACAACGGAGAGTAGCCTCGGAGTCTATCACTGTGCTAGCGGCTATTTGGATGTTCCACTTTTTGGTTTTAAGAAAAACTTGTTGTTTGAGGATTTGATCATCTTTAGCTATTTTCACTTAAGAAAAGTTTCGAAAAGTTTTTATCTATCTCAATTCTTGGTTAGGGAAGATTCTTTCACTCCAAACAATGCTAACGTGATTCTACCAGCTTCAGGTTATTCTTTCAGCAAGTGTTTATCAAAACTTATTTTTACCAAAGCACATCGAAGTTGATCTATCAGAAACTTATTCAACAAGTTTTCTTTTCTTTTCTCTTTCTCAAAACATGATTGAGGTAATTGGGATTCACATGATTACTTGCCAGCACATTGACAAACTCCTAAATCTTACCGGCTTGTTGCGGTAAGCATGCTCAGAATTTTGAATTTTGAAAGATGGGTTGCTAGGCCGATTTGGAAATAGGAATCAAAGTCCTAAGTTGAATCATTCATCAAGAAATGAGTATAGCAAGTTCTATCCATAATGTCCTTGACTTTGCATATAATCATCCATAATCTACTCTACTACCTCACACTCCCACTTTCCTTTAGCCTTGCAAGGCAGTAACCCCAGTTCAATTGCCGACGGGGCGGCCAGTGTTTGATTTCATTCTAGAAATCCATGCTTCGCGGTGCCTTAAAGTAAAGTGGGAGTGTTAAGTAAGCAATGATGCTTTTTACCAAAAATATACCTTGCAGTCGACGCCATTAGTGCTTTTTTTTTTTTTTGGGTAATATACCTTGCAGTCGACGCCATTAGTGCTTGGCTATAAAGACTTAGGGTTAGGGCTTTTAGTTGCACAGAAAAAGATGTTACAACAACATATACAAGGTGTGAGGAAGAACTTCTGCAAGCAAATGCAAGTAGGTTCCTAGCCTGTAGGTTCCTGTCTTAGTTTGATAAGTTCTATGGCTTTCTAATACATGCAAGGTTTAGTTAGTCTCAGGGTGCTCCGTTGTCAAAGGGCACCAATCCTCTCACCAACCCATCATAGGCGGTGATTGGGTGATTCCCTTTTTGATATACCACTAGGTACGAGTGACTGTGGAGTTTGCTGGAACCCCCAACATAGCCCATGTCATGCCGGGATATCAGGTGAACTCAACGGGGTTGCCCGCTCGATGCATATGATAAATGAATTAAACAAAGTATGTATTAGTCTTATGTTGAACTTTCTGATTATGGCTCTCAAATCCCCAACAGAGTTGCCAAAAACTGTAGACACCTCCCAGACGGGGCATTGCCATACAGATTGATCACGTTTGTTTGCTCGATTGGTTGCTTGTTTCATAGACCAAGATCGTGGACATTCCCATGGCTAGGAACATCGCCACACGATAGCGGTCATCATCAAAATAGAGTCACCACCGAGTTTACCGAAACTGGAAAAATAGACAGAGATTTCAGGTACGGGAGCCAAAAGTACAATAAGGGGAAGGTGTTAGGCACCCCTCTTTGCCCAGTCGTGAGACTGGCCCATAATCATTCAACATAAGACATATACATGCTTTAGTTAATTCTAACACGTAGTTTGTTTTTAGCCTTTAAGCAATAAAGGGTGAGCCAAGACTGTAATTGAAGGCATGCATAGGAAAGCAGAAAACAAAATAAAACATAGCTGTCCCAGGAAATAGATTACTCGGCCGGTGAATGGATGTCACGGCCGAGTAATCTCACTGGTTTGATATACCGGCCGAGGGATCAAAGCCCCGGTCGATGTTCTTCTTCACACGACAGAAAACTTAGCAGATAATCAAAACGCTACGATCAAACATAAAAACGATAAGTAAACCAAACCAGAGGTCGTTGGGCCTCACCACCTTGATCCCTCAGTTGCTTGATTGCTTCGGCTTGGTGGTGATTGACTGATTGCTTTTTCTGAAAACCCTAGGATTAGGGTTTGAACTTCGGGGTTTGATCGTCGGATTGATGGCTACCTTCGAGAGGTTAGGGCTTCTATAGAGGGAGTATGTGGGATGATTTCTGCAGAGTTTGGAGGTATGAGATGGAGGAATTGAATGTTAATTTCGGAACCCTAAGGCCTCTTTATATAGGCAATTGATGACTCACTCCGGCCAATCAAATGGCGTGAATCAAAAAGGAATTCTAGGGTTCAAAGATCTCTAGACGCGATCTATTTCGTAGCCCGAATGCATCGGAAAAAGGCTGCTAGGGTTTTGGTGCGTCGATCAAACGACTGACAGAACATTCCAGAATTCTGGAAAAAGACGATCTGGCGGCCAAGGAATCGATCTGGCGGCCGAGGAATCGATCTGGCGGCCGAGGAATCGATCTTACGGCTGAGGAATAGATTTGACGATCTGGCGGCCGAGGAATAGATCTGGCGGCTGAGGAAACGATGTTGCGGCCGAGGAATCGATCTTACGGCCGAGGGATTGATCTCTCAGGGAAATTTTCTTGCAACAGGTTGCTCGGGTGAGGAAATGATGTTAAGGCCGTGAGATCGATGTTACGGCCGACAGATGGATTCTCCTAGGCTTCTGTATTTCTGTCTGAAAGGCTGTATGGCTCTGAATTGGGTCCTCTAAGTGGCTCAAAGTTCTTACCGAAAGTCCTAAGGTTCTCAAGAAGGCAATCAGCAATCACTGTATCCATTTCATCATCGGGATGGTCCCAAGGTGGGACTTGAAATAATCGTTAGGCCAAATTGGGGTGTCTACAACAGCACCTAGGTTGAAATCTCAATTACTAACAGTACACTGGCCCAACAGTCCAACAACAATTGACATTAAACAAATAATCTAACTAGCTCACGGGTTTGCAAAACATCACAACCAGTTAATATTCAATACCATTACCTTCAACCGAAATCGCCAGATTCTGGAATCCGAGACTGAGAAGTGAATGGTCATTCGCACAGTGACCTTGAACGGCCACATGATGAATCACCATCACCGACCCATCAGCTTGGTGCGTGAAAGTGCAAGTGCCGACTGGACCCACACCAACAAGCTTCGATCAGACCTGCCAACAACAAAGAATAGTGGCAGTCCTAATCGGATTGTGAATACCCTAACTCACTCCTGTCGATCGAGCTTCCACCTGGAGAATTTAAGCATTCTGGCGGCTAGAATTAACCGGCAGTCGTGTACAATCATAGCTATTATGTATAACTTCACAAATGGACTGTAAAGGCTCAATATCCGTGGAAAAAATTTGGGTTTTCAGGAAACCCAGTAAAGAACCAGTTCAGCCGGCAGCCATGGCTACGCGAAGCACTCCGGTGCTGGTTTTTGAGATCACCCGTTCGAGATGGTTGGATGTAATGAAACCCTGTTGTGGTTTGGGTTTCCTGGAACCCAGTCAAAACTTGGAAATCGGATCTCGAAATAGGATATGTATATGATGACATCCCTACCAGCTGGACGAACCTAAATCCGGCGAGGCACCATCTACTACCATGACCGCAATCGAGCAGCATCAGCTCTGTTCTGGGCTGTTGAACACCCATTTGAGATGCCTGATGTGGGAATTTGTTCTCCAGTTGGGTACGAAACTGAAGAGTAGCAACCTCAGTTGTTGAGAACAAAACCCAGTAGTTGAAGAGCTCCGATGAGAGCAATTGGCTATTAAGGTCAACCCACGGCTGAGATGAACCCTTGATGCGGACTGTGGTGAGATTGGCCGTGGAAGATGAACCCACGGATAGAATCTGTGATGTACCCACGACTGGAATGTGTACTTGAGAACCGAATAGAGCATAAATTACCTCTAATTCGGAAGGATATGGCTGAGATTGAGAAGGGAAGTGCATTCTCTCTCTAGAGATAGAGAGTCTCTAGAGAGAGAAGCTCTCAACCCTATTGATGTTTTGTTGTTGCACCGTGACTTGCTGGTGTCCCACGGCTACATTGTATTGTACAGTTTAGTAGTTGTCTTAGCTGCTGTGTACTGGTTTATGGCTGTTACTGCTGTTGTGCTATTTTTGCTGTTCTGCGGTGCTCCTGGGAGTTACAATGCTGAACTGCCAGGTCTATGTGGTTCCTTGCCAAGCACATTTGTTAACTGCTGAGGAGCCTTGGTGTTCACATAGACTGCTGTTTGATCTACAGTTCAGTCTGGATGGCAAAGAGCCCAAGAACAAGTTGTGATCATGTCATTCACAGAAACTCATTTCCTGCTGTTCACTTGCTGGACTGCTCCCTTTGGTGATAGAGAGTACATTTCAGGAATTGGAATGGTGCTTTACCTCTTTTGTAGATGGTTAGGAAACAATGTGTTATTTGTTTTGCCTCCATCTAGATTCCAATATTATTCACTCCATGTAGCCACTTGGCATAGGTTTTCAATCTTCTCAAACTTTGTTCTGTTTTGTTTTCCTCCTGGGGTATGCCCTTTGTAGGCTGTATATTCGGTTAGCCTTTTTTTTTAAGCTGATTTACCCAAAACAAAGGATCCTATCAGTACCCAAACTGCCACAATCTCAAGCAGATCAGGTTGTTAATGCATGGAATTTTGTTAGAAGTTAATTGCTCATTCTAGCTACATATTGGCTTACAATTTGACAATTTTTTTTTTTGGGGTAAAACAGCTTTAAATAGAAAAAAAATGGGGGGAACCGGATATACAGCCTACAAGGGGCATACCCCAGGAGGAAAATGACTACGCCAATTGGCTACATGCGTAGAGAATAACATAAGAGACGCTGTTTCCAGCCCATCTAGAAGAGGGGAAGAAAGCAACGCCAAATGACACTAACAACATAGTATACGAAACATAAAACCCAATTACATTGCATGAGCATTTACACTAAATCCACTATAGCATCAAAAAGGACAGCCTCATATGAGCATCAACAAGGCTTGGGCTGGAAAGACAGCAGCACACTGGGCAGCAAACAAGCTTCAGAACTGCTGCTTCAGATGCTATCCCAGAACTGCTTCAGAGCTGCTAACAGACCAGCAGGGAAACTTCTGAAGTCCCCAATCCCATATTGGGGAGGCAATCCAACAGACCAACAGCTTCAGAACTTCTGAAGGTCCCATCACAGAAACAGCAGCAGCCCATCACAGAACACAGCAGCAGGCACTATCAACTATATAAAACTACTGACAGAAAACAGCAGCTTAGTGAGGCTCAGAACATGCAGCAGCAGCAGCCATCCATAAGTGTTAGCAGCAGCAGAAAAGAAATACAACGATTCCTTCCTGATTCCTTTTACTGATTTCCCATGGACAGCCCCCAATGGGTAGGACAAAACAATACCCTGAACAAGGTAACTACACCCCAGAACAGGGACAAAACAATACAACTGTTCTTAAACAATTACAAAACAGTACCCATTCTTTCTCATGTGAAAGCAGGTAACACATTGCAGAGGAATTCCCCCTCTGCGAAGGGAGATCCCAATGACAGCCCCTATTGGTTAGGCATGAATGGATGGAGCTCTTGTAGGAAGAAGCCCCTACAGCAGATACAGATCAGATAGCAATACAGGCTCAAAACATGCATGGAAGTACAAACAGTCCTGTATTGGAACATTTCACAAGTACTACTACATGTTAACCTGCTCAACTAGATGGCATAAACAGACCAGGTAGGAGCAGATCCTAACTACTGAAATAACAGAAATACAGCAGATCAGAGATATAACAGCCACACATAACAGGTTCAGAACTCAGAAGCAGTGCATAACTAGGAACAGGCATAACAGGTTCAGAACTCAGAAGCAGCCACAGGTTCAAATGTATCCTGCTACAGATGTATCCTCTACCATGATGGATAGCATAACACAGGTATAACAGGACAGCACAGCAGCCAAAACAGTTTCAGAACATAAGCCAAAACAGTTCCAGAACAGCTAAGGTATCTGAACCTTTCTCAGAACATCAGAACTTGGACTGCCCTGGCAGCATGGTCAGCTACCAAATATGGAACAGAAATGCCATGGCAGCAGCAGATAGTCAAGTAGCCACAGCTCCAACAGGAGCAGCAAAACAGGAGCAGTAAAACATTTCCCTTACAGGACTGTACTTAACAAATAGCAGCAACAACTGATGCCATAGGTTATACCAGCAGCAACAGTAGCAAACAACAGCAATAGTTATGTCAAACAGCCAATAAACTGAACAACCACAGACTGATCCGAGGATACATCTATACAAACAGTATAATAGACGCATCCCAATGACTAGAGAAAAGGGCTCCCCAAGCTCAATATGAGGACTCACTGCTGCCATGGCAGCAGATACAGCCCATAAGTACAATGATAAATTGATAAAGGCAGAGCAGTCTGATCCAAGGACCAAATCAGTCGACACATAACAGAATCAGTCAGAATGCTCACAGCTCACAGCTCCCTCACAGCTCACACATAACAGAATCAGTAAGTGATGTCCATAGCACAAGGTGGGTGACTTTAGGCCAATTTCATGGTGCAATACCATTTACAAATGCATCTCTCGGATTTTAGCCAAGAGATTGCAATCTGCTTTTCCTTTGCTCATAGATCAGGTCCAATCAGGATTTGTGAAAGGAAGGAGAATTGCTGATAACATTTTCCTCACCCAAGAACTCATGAGAGGGTATCACAAGTCCTCTCCTACCCCTAGGGGCAAAAGCTATGGCTGGTAGAACCCACGGCAAGCCCCACGGCGGCGGGACTGGGAAAGATAGAACCCACGGCGGTGGCAGGGCTGGGAATGGGTTCCCACGGCAGAGAACCCACGGCTTGGAGTTGTGCCCCACCGCGGCGGGTTGATCTCTTGGAAAGGCCTGAACGTCACTTCCAGATCTGAAAAGGCAACTCAGCCACGAGGGCTAAGTTGCTGTACTGGCCAGGCCTGGACGGCCGGCTGTGGGTTGAAGAGGCCATCAAAGGCTAGCTGTGGGTTGGTCGGGCCTGGACGGCCGGCTGTGGGTTCCAGATCTGGGATAAAGAAGGGGCGGTGGAGGAGAGCCCTTGTCGTGCGAGGGGCTCCCTTGCCCGAGGACTGCCGCTGCTGCCGTTGGATGGCCGGCGAGGCTGGGCTGGGCTGGGCCAGGCGTGGCTGGCTGCTGCTGCCTGCTAAGGCCGGGAGGGAGCTTTCTCTCTCTAAGCTAGAGAGAGAAGCTCCCACGGCTCATATTGTCTCTAATTCTATTGTATCTCTTTCGTTATGACTGTAGCTGTTTGTCCAGTTTTGGGGCTGTCTGTTATTACTGCTACCTGTTATTACTGCTGACTGTTACAATTAGCTGTTATGAGTAGCAATTAATCTCTAGGGATGGTCAGACTTTTATTACTTCTAGTTTTACAGGTCTCAGAGGAGGCTAGCATATGGTGGGACTAAATTCCAGCCGGTCAATTTCCAGCCAGTCAGTTCCAAGTGAGCTGCCATTGTGAGGGACTAAATTCTGGGCTTCTATTACTTCTATGTACAAGGTATATACCATATTCTTTGGGGAGGTTAGTTGGAGACTTTGTGTGAATCTACCTCATATAGTGTGAGAAGTGTGCTACCTGGTGAGATGTGTCCTTGTGCTTCTTCATTTCTTTGAGAGAGGAGGTAATATGTAGTGGGGGAGTATTGTGAGGTTTAGGGAGGGAGTTGGTGGATCCTAGCTCTCGAGTGAATAGAAGAGGGGGTGTTGTGAGCTTCCGAGGAAGTTGCTAGGGAGGACATAATGCTTGGCTGTCCTTTTTTAAATGTGGTTCAGGTTCTGCTACTACTTTAGTTCAGTAGTTGAACAACTTGTTACTGCTACTGCGTGTGCTACTCTAAGCATGCTGCAATGAAGTTGCAGTTCTATTTTGTTATGTAATGGTTGAGCAGCTGCACTTTGTTACCTGTTTTCTCCTCTCATTGCCACTTTTGTTATGAGTTGGATACATAGCTATAAGGCTGAATTGGGCTGTTCCAGTATGCTACTCTACTCCACTGGCAATTAGTTTAGTATTTGTTAGTTTCAATATATTGTATAGGCCTAACCAACTGGGGCTGTCGTAGGTTTGGCAGTGGAAGTGCAAATGGGCGATTTGGGCGATTCAGGCGATTTAGGGTAACTCATTTCCCTTATTTCACCCAGGCTGTTCTCCCATGGCGGATGGTACGGTCTCCATGGCAAATGGACTGGGCCTCAAGGCCCTCGACTCCAATGAAGTCAGGCGTCGGCAACTAAGCTCTGAGCTCTCAAGAACTCATCAGCCTTTTTTGCAACATTTGTGTATGGAGAGAACAACTATCTAAATAGGCAGGCCTTATGGGCTAAACTTCATCACCTAAGCACCACTTCCCCCTGGATTGTGCTTGGTGATTTTAATGTCATTAGGTTCCCCAGGGAGAAGGCTGGAGGAACTGCTTCCTGGCCTCCTTATATGGATGACCTTAATAGTTGTTTGTATACCTTGGGGCTGGATGATCTCCGGTATACTGGTTGCTATCTCACCTGGGCTAACAAGCAGGACCCCTCACATTTTGTTAGTTCAAAGTTGGATCGAGTCTTAGTCAATGAGAATTGGATGAAGGTTTATAACCGCTCTTATGCTCATTTCCCGCCTCCTGGGATCTCTGATCACTCTCCTGCCATTACATATATTCTTCCGAGCCCTAGAAGTTCAAATAAACCATTTAAGTTTTTCAATTTCCTAGCAGACCACCCTCAATTTTTGGCTGTTGTTCAGAGAGTTTGGAGGAGGGTGATTATTGGGAATCCAATGTTTTGTGTCTGTGAGAAGCTCAAATTGTTGCAAGGTGAATTTAAACAAATGAATACTAGAGATTTCAGTGATGTCTCTGCTAGAGTAGTTGATGTCAGACAACAACTAGACTCCTTGCAGCATGCTCTGAGTTCTCATAATCCTAATCCTTCATTGATTAGCCAGGAAAGAACAGTTTACAAACAGCTCCTCATATTGCTTAGGGCTGAGGAAAGTTTAGCTAAGCAAAAGTCTCGAATCCAGTGGCTAAAGTTGGGCGATCAGTGTACCTCCTATTTCTTCAAGTCTGTGACTAATGCAAGAAATAGAAATAAAATAACTAGTCTGGTCTTAGAGGATGGGTCTATCACACATGACATTGAGGTCATTAAGTCAAATTTTGTGAGCTTTTACTCTAATTTGCTTGGTTCTGCCCATCATGATGCCTATCAAGGTCATAGCAGAATCCAGCAGTTAGTAAATAGGAGACTATCTGATAATCAAAAGCTGGAGATGATTGTGGAGGTCACTGATCAAGAGATCAAAGACACACTTTGGTCTCTCAATCCCAACAAAGCCCCTGGTCCGGATGGTTACAATGCTGGGTTCTTCAAAAAGGCGTGGCCGATCATTGGCCATGAGGTCACTGCAGCAGTCAAGACCTTCTTTAGATCCGGTAAACTACTTAGGAAGGCCAACTCTACCATGGTAGCTCTTGTTCCAAAGATCCCTAACTCGTCCAAAGTGGGGGATTTTAGACCTATTTCGTGTTGTAACACTATTTACAAATGCATTGCTAGAATTCTTGCCAAAAGACTCCAGAATGCCCTACCTGCTCTAATTGATCCGGTTCAATCGGGGTTTGTTAAAGGGAGGAGGATTGCTGACAACATCTTTCTCACCCAGGAACTAATGCGGGGGTATCATAAATCATCCTCATCCCCAAGATGTGCGATGAAAGTAGACATTAGGAAAGCCTATGATAATGTCAGATGGGAATTTTGGGATATTTTGTCCTCTATGAATTTCCATCCTACAATGATCAAATGGCTTCAAGCTTGTGTTACCACTGCTAACTACACCTTTAGCTTAAATGGGGAGACCTCTGGTTACATTATAGGGCAAAAAGGTCTACGACAAGGTGACCCTCTATCCTCGTACCTCTTTGTCATTGTTATGGAAATTCTCACTTGTCTACTTAGAGAGAAATCCATGCTGCCTGATTTTCACTTCCATTGGAGGTGTGGAAAGACTAAGATCATCAACCTATGCTTTGCGGACGACCTTATGATTTTTTGCAAGGGTGAATTGTCTTCCATCAACCTTATTCAGGAGGCCCTCACAGAGTTCCATGCTTTGTCTGGTCTCTCTCCTAACCCTGAGAAAAGTAGCGTATACTTCTCTGGGGTCAGCACTGTCACTAGAACTGCCATTATGGACGTTCTAAGATTCCAGGAGGGCACCCTTCCTGTCAGATATTTGGGTGTTCCCCTTCTCTCCACTAAGCTTAGGGCTTCGGATTGTCAACGTTTAGTGGAGAGCATGATAGCTAGGACTAAGACTTGGACCAATAGAGACCTCACCTATGCTGGTAGGGTTCAACTTATTAAGAATGTGCTATTCTCCATACAAACATACTGGTCTTCCTTGTTTATCCTCCCCAAAAAGGTAATCAAGGAAATTGAGTCAATTCTTAGGGCTTTTCTTTGGTCTGGCCCTGATCTAAAGAAAACTGGAGCTAAAGTTTCTTGGGAGCATTTGTGCTCCCCTAAAGAGGAAGGGGGTCTTGGTTTCAAATCTTTACAAGTTTGGAACAAGGCTGCCATCGCAAAACATATTTGGTTCCTAATCTCTGGAGGAGAACAATCCATGTGGTGTCAATGGGTCAAATCATACTTAATAAAAGGTAGGAGTTTTTGGCATCTCAAATTACCTAGTGATTGTACATGGGGCTGGAGGAAGCTTCTGAATCTCAGGCCCTTAGTTAAACCTTATGTCCTTTGCATACTAGGTAATGGGAATTCAATATCTTTGTGGAATGATAATTGGCATCCTCTCGGTCCTTTAACGGATAGATTTGGTCCTAGGATTGTGTATGACTCTGGCATCCCACGTGATGCCTTCGTCTCTCGCATTATAGATGGTTCAAATTGGATTTTTCCCATTACCCAAACGTTTGAACTAAATGAGGTGAGAAACACTTTGCCACCTCTGGTTCAGTCCAGGTTGAATGGGGCAGATCAGAAAAGGTGGACACTTACTTCCAAGGGGCAGTTCACAATTTCCTCCCTATGGGACAAGTTGAGATCCCCCTTTCCTAAGGCCTTGTGGTATAAGATAGTGTGGTTCTCTGCGCATGTACCAAAATGCAGCTTTATCACATGGCTTGCCATTCAAAATAGGCTAGCCACTGCGGATAGACTCGTGTCATTTGGTCTGAATGTTTCCCCACTTTGCGGTTTGTGTCAAGGGAGTGAAAGTCACGATCATCTCCTTTTTAATTGCCCTTTCACTAGTCAGGTGTGGGATACCATTCAGGCCAAGCTCCATGTCACTTGGCCTGCTAGACCTTGGGCAGACTGGGTAACTCTGTTATCAAGTTTTAAGGGCAAAACTCTCAAAAGTGTAGTTACTAGATTGGGGTTTACAGTAACCGTTTATCATATCTGGATTGAAAGAAATTTGAGGAAATTCCAGAATCAATCATGTACTTGGGAGATAATTGTTCATAAAATTTGCAACATGGTGAGAGCACGGCTTTTATCACTTTCTAATCTTCCCCATTCACAAGCAGAGTTGATTGTAAATGAGTGGAATAATGTTGTGAGTTAAGTCTAATGTACCTCGCTAGCTGTATGTTTCAGATGGGCAGGTTCATTTTCTGGACAGACTCATATCAGAGGTGGCTTTCTGGGCAGGAGAGGCTGTCATAGTTCAGCAGTCATAGTCCAAGGGATGATTCAGAAGGGTTAAGCAGTCAGAATCCTATTACTTCTAAGTATTCAGGTGGTTAACTTACCCTTTGACTGCCTTGGAATGTACATCAGTTGTGTGTCCCTACTATATTGTGAGATATCCCAGTGAGTTGTGTGCTAGTACCCCATCATTCCTTGTGAGAGGAGGTAATAATTAGTGGGGGAATCATGAGAGGATTAGTAGAGGGAGAAAGTGGATACCCAGCTCTTGGTTTTGATCTAGAGAGTGAGAGGTGTGTGGTTACTAGGGATTACTTGTGAGTTTCAGATAGCAGCAGCCTGCCTTACTGCTGCTGCACTGCTTTTGTTTTGTGGTTCTGGGCTGTGTTTGTATTGCCTGATCTTAGTGGCTGTTTAAGTGGCCTCCATTTTTAGTATGGTAAAGTTCAGAATCTGATTGTTCTGAAACTGCTTCAGTTGGAACAAGTGCCCTTTTATGCTTCAGTTCTGTTATAGCTTTCAGTTGTTACAGACTGACTTGTTGGCCATGCTTTCAGCTTTCAGTTGCTACTAGCGGCTAGCTACTAGCTGCCTCAGAAGATACATCTGAATGCATGTCCCTTGCTTTTGGACTGTGAAAGTGCAATAGCAGCTGTTGGTCCAAGTTCATTTCTGCATTTCTGCACTTCTGCACTTCTGCATTTCTGCATTTTATATTGTTTGCCTAACCAATAGGGGCTGTCATTGGGATCTCCCTTCGCAGAGGGGGACGTCCTCTGCATGTTGAATAGTTAGTTCAATAGCAGTCCAATAGTTAGTTCAATAGTTAGTTCAATAGTTAGTTCAATAGCAGTTGTGCATGGTTTGTAATATGTGGGCTGCTGTTTCTGGGCAGTCCAATATGTGGGCTGCTGTTTCTGGGCAGTCCAAGTTCAGCTGTTGTGCTAAGTCAGAAGTTGGGTTGGTCTTCAGAAGTCTCAAGTCATTGAAGGCTCCATTGAAACTGTCCAGTTTAGGCATTATTTTGGTGAAGAAATCAGTTGTTGTTGTTGTATGGTGAAGCATTCAACAACATTGGGGACACTTCATGGACAGCAGGCCATTGGGGACACTTAATGAAAGCTGTTGCTGAGAGTTAGCAGACACAGAAGTAACGTGCAGATTGGATCTGCATTTCCATATTGGACTGCACTGTCAGGTGTGATGCAGGACTGTCAGGTGTCCATATTGTGTTGTGCAAATCTGGTCACTTTCAGGAATTTGTAATAGGTGTCATGTTTAATGTAAGTTTTGCAGTGCTACAGTCTGTTATGATTTTGTGGTATCTCCTTGGCGTTGTTTTCCCTCCCTCTTCTAGATGGATTGAAAACAGCGTGTATCTTCTAACCCATGTAGCCACTTGGCATTTGCAATTTTTTCTTTTGGTTTTCTTTTCTTCCTCCTGGGGTATGCCCCTTGTAGGCTGTATATTGGTTTAATCTCTTTTTAATTTCAAGCTGTTTTACCCAAAAAAAAACTCATCAGCCTCAATCGATTCTACCCAATCTAGAAACCTCGAAGACCACCACTGTTGAAACTTCGAACACGGTCACCTCAACCGACTTCCATACCAGACCCCCCCTTCGAAGTGCCCTTCCAACCCCATCTCCAGTTGGGTTTGGGGCATTCAACCCTAGGCCACCGCTGTCTGAGCTTTCAGGTAGCTCTCAATCAAAGTCTCCACAAATCCCTATTCTTTCAGATCCCCAAATCAGCAATAGGGCTCACAGTCCCACGCACAATCAGCTGAGACCAGTTCATCAGTACAACAGACGCCTCGGAAGGAGAGTATGCGTTCGAATTCCGAAGCTCGATTGCTTCAAATCGTGGGTAATCTGGAGGACGAGCTTAACATTTCGGAAGACCCATTCGTTCTGGATGTGGTTACAGCCAAATTACAAAGCATACAGCAGTCATGGAGGGAAGCTGGAAATCAAGCACCGCCAAATAAGAAGTCCAGTCCCTCTAGGAAGTTTCAACAGGCGCTCTTTGAGGAGGGTTTGAAATTGGAAGCGGAGGAACGGGCTCGCAAGCAACAGTATGAGGTGCTTGATACTGGGGCAGAAGTGAGTCTCGTCCATGGGAGTACCTCTCAGACCCAACACATTCCAACTGAGGTTCAGACCAATCCTATTCAACAACAGCAACGACAACAGGTATCGTTCATTCCTGCTCCAAAAATCCTAATTAATCCTAGAGGAACCCCTTACCTGGAGGGGGACCCCAATATGGGGTATGATGAAATTGACACCAAACCCAGGAGGCCATGGATTTCCATGGGCCAGTCAAATGGTACTCGAGTTCCCAATAAACCCCGACATGCTCTGAATGGTCCCAAACCCAAACCTAAAAATTGGGCAGCCCTACTACAATTGCAAAGTTCGTATGTTGATGTGAAACTAGACTTTCATCCTGACTTATTCCGAGGGAAAGAAGCTAGAGTAGAAATTGATGTCGAACTTACTGATGTTGGGTTATGGAACAAGTATCTAGTAGGCCATTTCCTAGATGGGAAAATGGCCTACCCTTTGGTTCATTCCGCTGCCAAGAATCAGTGGAAAGAGTTGTTTGTGGCTGTCAAACCGGATGTAGCAGGGTGCTACCTTTTCTAATTTAGAGACGAACAGGCTAAGCAAATTGTTTTGGATGGGGGCCCCTATTTCTTTTCCCAAAGATATCTAGTCCTCAAAGACTGGCATAGAATGATGCAACCAGTCAAAGAACAACCTTCTCATATCCCGGTATGGGTGAGGTTGCACAACTTACCCTTGGAATTATGGAACCAGGAGTGTTTAAGTAGGGTGGCAAGTACCATTGGCAGACCACTACATGTGGACCAGGCCACAGCCAAAACTTCAAGGCAACCAGGCCTTCTACAGACTAAGTCAACTAGTGCAAGAGTTTGCATCGAAATTAGTGCTGAGCATGACCTTCCTGATGATGTGAGTATTACTGTATGGGACAATTCAGTTGTGGTCCCTATTGAATATCAGGTGTTACCCTCATTGTGTAAGGAATGCAAAGTTTTTGGTCACACCCAATGTTCTAAGGCCCCACCCTTAGGTAATAAAAAACAAGAGGCTGACACAACTTTGAGTGCTACTTAAACCAACCCTACTATCCTTCTAGATGTGGCTGCTGATTCAGAGCTTGTTCCAGATGGGGTACTGGCAAGTAGATCACTTGATTTCACTGACAAACCTGTTGACCCTCTGGATTCCTTTAGGGGCAGCCCTGCTTTGCCTCAGAAGCAGCATGTAATCAGTCCAGACGACCTTTTGAATGAGACAGAATCTGAAGAGGAACTGTTAGGAGTTCTTGAGGGAGTGGTCAGAAGCTGTCATGAAGTTCCACAGCCTCAATCCCACTTGGAAAGCATGGGCAGCAGGTCAGATCCAATCCTTTCAACTGTACCAAGGGATGGAATGGTAAACCAAACACTCTCTCCTAAACCACCTGATCCCCAAGGTTCAGAAGTGCGGGATAAAGCTTCAAAAGAAGATCTCAAAGATAACTTTCAGAAGGTTATATCCAGATCCGCTCAAAGAAAATTGAAGAACCTTGCAAAGGAGCAAGTTCTGAGATCCAGAGGAAGAACCTAACTCATTCATATCCTTTTTGTCAGGGCAGTATGCTTTATATTTCTATCTTCTGCCATCTCTATTATTAGCTCTGCTTGAATATTTGTTTTATGTCTATACACCCTATTAACTTTGGTTTTTGGAACATCAGGGGTCTCAATGACCCAGTCAAACAAAAAGAGGTTAAGTGTTTTGTAAATAAGAACAAGTTATCAATTGTGGGTTTATTAGAACATAAAATAAAGGAGGATAAAGCATCTAGAGTGATAAAACATGTATGCTCTCAGTGGAGTTTTGTGAACAACTATCCCCAAGCTCCTTTAGGCAGGATTTTTGTGTGTTGGGATCCCAATGTTGTTCAAATTCAGGTCCTT
Organism: Rhododendron griersonianum; assembly: GCA_018127125.1. Taxonomy (NCBI): domain Eukaryota; kingdom Viridiplantae; phylum Streptophyta; class Magnoliopsida; order Ericales; family Ericaceae; genus Rhododendron; species Rhododendron griersonianum. The sequence goes on along the minus strand of CM030788.1, from coordinate 35,016,176 downwards.
GACCAATCTGAACAATTTATACATTGTGAGGTGCAACCTAAATGTGGTGACCCCCCCTTTTTTGCAACATTTGTGTTTGGAGAGAACAACTATCTGAATAGGCAGGCCTTATGGGCTAGACTTCATCGCCTGAGCACCACTTCCCCCTGGATAGTGCTTGGTGATTTTAATGTCATTAGGTTCCCCAGGGAGAAGGTTGGGGGAACTGCTTCCTGGCCTCCTTATATGGATGACTTTAATGGTTTTTTGTATACCTTGGGGCTTGATGATCTCCGGTATACTGGTTGCTATCTCACCTGGGCCAACAAGCAGGACCCCTCACATTTTGTTAGTTCAAAGTTGGATCGAGTTTTAGTCAATGAGAATTGGATGAAGGTTTATAATCGCTCTTATGCTCATTTCCCGCCTCCTGGGATCTCTGATCACTCTCCTGCCATTACATATATTCTTTTTTTTTGGGTAATTCAGCTTGAAATTAAAAGGGGTTAAGCGAATGTACAGCCTACAAGGGGCATACCCCAGGGAGGACAAAGCTAAAATAAAAGAAAGAAGAAAAAAAAAATGCGTACTCCCCGACACGACCCCCGGGGTGGGCAATTTGGAGGCTCTAGCACAACCTGCTAGGATAGGGAAAATTGACAAAAATTAATGGGCACAAATGCCAATTGAGTTGTCCTACTTGGACCATTAAAATTTCCTCCAATGAGCTGGTAGCAATTTAACCCATTAGAAACATGGGACCTCTGCCATATTACGTGCAATAGATAGGAAAATGGTTTGAAGTTTTGACCGAAAGGCCATTGTTGGACCCCACATGGCCCACCTCTTGGGTCATCACGTGAAAGGCCACAGAATTTGATCACTTTACAGCTGCATGGAGCGTTGCCCAAGGGAGCTCTGCACCGAATGGACAGGGGCTTGAAGCTCGTGAAACATAACCCACTTGCTAATGGGGAGTGAGTCTCACTCTCCTCTTCTCTACGTTAGCGCCAGGAACCACAATGGAATTATCCCCTCCTCCGTGACACCATCGACACATAAAGGAGGAGAACGGATACGCCGAGGAAGAAAATCAGCAGTGCTAAAACAAAATATCCCAGATCAATGGTGCGTGAAGTTCCCGGTATGATGAACTCGAACTAATTTTTGGAGTAGGGAGAACTCCGTGGATTGTGATGCTTTGGGGTGAACTCAATGACCTCACCACCTGTTGAAAACCATTTGGTTGCTGAGTTTGTGCTTCTTGAGAGAGATGAACCCCAGGAAGACGACCCCCATCAGGACTTTGGTCTTCAATGAACCGTTGGTAGATAGATGGAACCGAACCGTAAAGATGGAACTGAACCATTTTTGTGTGGTAGATGTGGATCTGTTGCTGTTGCTGACCCTTAGCCGGATAAACGGCCAGACCAGAGGAGGCCGGACCAGTGGTGGCCGGTAGTGGAGGGCGGTGGAGGAGAGCCTCTCTAAGAAGAGAGGATCCCTTGCCCGGATGATTGTTCTGCCCTGCTGTTGCTGCTGCTGTTAACCGGAACAGTCAGCCGGAGGTGGGTTGGAGCTTTCTCTCTCTAAGTTAGAGAGAGAAGCTCCTCTCCTCCAGGCCGAAGCCAGTTGATCAAGTGTTGTTTTGCTAAGGGCTCCATTACATATATTCTTCCGAGCCCTAGAAGTTCAAATAAACCATTTAAGTTTTTCAATTTCCTAGCAGACCACCCTCAATTTTTGGCTGTTGTTCAGAGAGTCTGGAGGAGGGTGATTATTGGGAATCCAATGTATTGTGTATGTGAGAAGCTCAAATTGCTGCAAGGTGAATTTAAAACAAATGAATACTAGAGATTTTAGTGATGTCTCTGCTAGAGTTGTTGATGTCAGACAACTAGACTCCTTGCAGCATGCTCTGAGCTCTCATAATCCTAATCCTTCATTGATTAGCAAGGAAAGAACAGTTTACAAACAACTCCTCATACTGCTTAGGGCTGAGGAAAGTTTAGCTAAGCAAAAGTCTCGAATCCAGTGGCTGAAGTTGGGCGATCAGTGTACCTCTTATTTCTTCAAGTCTGTGACTAATGCAAGAAATAGAAATAAAATAACTAGTCTGGTCTTAGAGGATGGGTCTATCACACATGACATCGAGGTCATTAAGTCAAATTTCGTGAACTTTTACTCTAATTTGCTTGGTTCTGCCCATCATGATGCCTATCAAGGTCATAGCAGAATCCAGCAGTAAGTAAATAGGAGATTATTTGATAATCAAAAGCTGGAGATGATTGTGGAGGTCACTGATCAAGAGATCAAAGACACACTTTGGTCTCTCAACCCCAACAAAGCCCCTGGTCCGGATGGTTACAATGCTGGGTTCTTCAAAAAGGCGTGGCCGATCATTGGCCATGAGGTCACTGCAGCAGTCAAGACCTTCTTTAGATCCAGTAAACTACTTAGGAAGGCCAACTTTACCATGGTAGCTCTTGTTCCAAAGATCCCTAACTCGTCCAAAGTGGGGGATTTTAGACCTATTTCGTGTTGTAACACTATTTACAAATGCATTGCTAGAATACTTGCCAAAAGACTCCAGAATGTCCTACCAGTTCTAATTGATCCTGTTCAATCGGGGTTTGTTAAAGGGAGGAGGATTGCTGACAACATCTTCCTCACCCAGGAACTAATGCGGGGGTATCATAAATCATCCTCATCCCCAAGATGTGCAATGAAAGTAGACATTAGGAAAGCCTATGATAATGTCAGATGGGAATTTCTCTGGGATATACTGTCCTCTATGAATTTCCATCCTACAATGATCAAATGGCTTCAAGCTTGTGTTACCACTGCTAACTACACCTTTAGCTTAAATGGGGAGACCACTGGTTACATTATAGGGCAAAAAGGTCTGCGACAAGGTGACCCTCTATCCTCGTACCTCTTTGTCATTGTTATGGAAATTCTCACTTGTCTACTTAGAGAGAAATCCATGCTGCCTGATTTTCATTTCCATTGGAGGTGTGGAAAGACTAAGATCATCAACCTTTGTTTTGCGGACGACCTTATGATTTTTTGCAAGGGTGTATTGTCTTCCATCAACCTTATTCAGGAGGCCCTCACAGAGTTTCAAGCTTTGTCTGGTCTCTCTCCTAACCCTGAGAAAAGTAGCATATACTTCTCTGGGGTTAGCACTGTCACTAGAATTGCCATTATGGACGTTCTAAGATTCCAGGAGGGCACCCTTCCTGTCAGATATTTGGGTGTTCCCCTCCTCTCCACTAAGCTTAAGGCTTCGGATTGTCAACGTTTAGTGGAGAGCATGATAGCTAGGACTAAGACTTGGACCAATAGAGACCTCACCTATGCTGGTAGGGTTCAACTTATTAAGAATGTGCTCTTCTCCATACAAACATACTGGTCTTCCTTGTTTATCCTCCCCAAAAAGGTAATCAAGGAAATTGAGTCAATACTTATCTAAAGAAAACTGGTGCTAAAGTTTCTTGGGAGCATTTATGCTCCCCTAAAGAGGAGGGGGGTCTTGGTTTCAAATCTTTACAAGTTTGGAACAAGGCTGCCATCGCAAAACATATTTGGTTCCTAATCTCTGGGGGAGAACAATCCATGTGGTGTCAATGGGTCAAATCATACTTAATAAAAGGTAGGAGTTTTTGGCATCTCAAATTACCTAGTGATTGTACATGGGGCTGGAGGAAGCTTCTGAATCTCAGGCCCTTAGTTAAACCATATGTCCTTTGCATACTAGGTAATGGGAATTCAATATCTTTGTGGAATGATAATTGGCATCCTCTCGGCCCTTTAATGGATAGATTTGATCCTAGGATTGTGTATGACTCTGGCATCCCGCGTGATGCCTTTGTCTCTCACATTATAGATGGTTCAAATTGGATGTTTCCCATTACCCAAACGTTTGAACTAAATGAGGTAAGAAACACTTTGCCACCTCTGGTTCAGTCTAGGTTGAATGGGGCAGATCAGAAAAGGTGGACACTTACTTCCAATGGGCAGTTCACAATTACCTCCCTATGGGACAAATTGAGATCCCCCTTTCCTAAGGCCTTGTGGTATAAGATAGTGTGGTTCTCTGCGCATGTACCAAAATGCAGCTTTGTCACATGGCTTGCCATTCAAAATAGGCTAGCCACTGCGGATAGACTCGTGTCATTTGGTCTGAATGTTTCCCCCCTTTGTGGTTTGTGTCAAGGGAGTGAAAGCCACGACCATCTCCTTTTTAATTGCCCTTTCACTAGTCAGGTGTGGGATACCATTCAGGCCAAACTCCATGTTAATTGGCCTGCTAGACCTTGGGCAGACTGGGTAACTCTGTTATCAAGTTTTAAGGGCAAAACTCTCAAAAGTGTAGTTACTAGATTGGGGTTTACAGTAACTGTTTATCATATCTGGATTGAAAGAAATTTGAGGAAATTCCAGAATCAATCATGTACTTGGGAGATAATTGTTCATAAAATTTGCAACATGGTGAGAGCACGGCTTTTATCACTTTCTAATCTTCCCCATTCACAAGCAGAGTTGATTGTAAATGAGTGGAATAATGTTGTGAGTTAAGTTATTGTTAGCTAATGTACCTTGCTAGCTGCTTTTCTGGTTGGCTGTATGTTTCATATGGGCAGGTTCATTTTCTGGGCAGTCTCATATCAGAGGGGAGGACCTAAGCCATTATCCCACCAACAGCTACTGTAATTCTACAGTAGCACAATCAGAACATCGTATGGAACTCCTATTTACTACTAGTATTCAGGTAGTTACCTTATTCCTTGTTGTCTGTTGAGGTGTTGTACAGATTGTGAGTGCATTTGACCTTGTGAGTTGTGTGCTTGAGACCCAACATTTCTTGAGAGAGGAGGTAATAATTAGTGGGGGAGTCATGTGAGGTTTAGTGGAGGGAGTATGAGGTTTGTTCTCTGCTGAGTGAGTGGGAGGTTTGTTCTCTGCTGAGTGAGTGAGTGTGCTTCTGATATCTTCATCTCCTGTCAGAACACTTGGCTAATGTTGATTGTAATGCTATCTATTACTCTGTATTAAAGATGCTACAGAGTTGAAGAGCTGCTGTACTAGTTCAGTTTTCTGTGCTAGTTCAGTTTTACTTGTAGCCCAGTTTTACAAGTGTTTTCTGTGCTAGTTCCATAGCAGTCCAGTTTATGCTTATGCTCCTTGTGCTATCCAGTTTATGCTCTTTTGTGCTACCTAGACAGTCACCTGCATAGGTTGAAGGCTGTCCAAGTGCCCTGATGAGGTCCCAAGTGTCCTGATGAGGTCCAATTACCAAGTGCAGCAAGTAGAGGTTCCAAGTGTTCTGCAGTCAGTTCCATAGCAGATGTTGTTGGGATCTCCTGTCAGTCCCAAGTGTTGTTGGGATCTCCATTCAGTTCCATAGCAGTGTTCTGCAGTCAGTTTATGCTCTCACCATGTTGCAAATTTTATGAACATATAGTGTCGTTTATGCCTAACCAACTGGGGATGTCGTTGGGATCTCCCTTCGCAGAGGGGGACGTCCTCTGCATGTTTTTTAGCTAGTTCCATAGCAGCTGTTGTTCCATAGCTGTGTTGTTCCTCATATAGCAGTTCTGTTGTTCCATAGCAGTTCTGTTGATGCTGTCAGCTCTGTTTCTGTACATACTATTGTGTCTGTTAGTAGCTTGTCAATAGCAGCTGTTTCCAAGTTCAGCTGGTTGTCTGTTAGTAGCTTGTCAATAGCAGCTGTTTCCAAGTTCAGCTGGTTGTGCTTAGCCAAAGCAGGTTCAGAACATCAGAATCTGAACCTGAATGTCCTGTTGAAGACCTGCATTGTTGAAGAGCTGCATTGTTCCAAGTTCAGCTGGTTTCCAAGTGTTTTGAAGTTCAGCCCATCAACTTCAGTAGTTCAGTAGTTCAGAATTTGTGCTATTGAAGTTCAGTAGATTAGTAGTTCTGATATGCCATTGAAGTTTACTTTGGCACATAGCATAGTTCAACTGTCCTGCAATGGAGCTGAGCCCTGTCCACCATAGTTCTGTCTGCTACTGAAGCTGCAGAATTGAATCAAGTCAAGTTCTGAAGTTCTGAAGCTGCTGCCATTCTGTGATAGCATTATTTAGAGTGAAGTTCAAATGGTGCCATTCAAATGTGCCAATCTGTTTTCTGTTTTCAGTGTAGCTGGTTGTATCCTAGCGATGGTTACACATTGTGTAATCATTTATCATTTGTCATTTGTTTTGTATCCCTCTGTTAGATGGATAGGAAACAGATGCTCTTTTTTCTTCTAGTCCTATGTAGCCGTTTGGCGTAGGCTTTCTCTTTTGTTTTCTTTTTCTTTTTTCTTTTCCTCCTGGGGTATGCCCCTTGTAGGCTGTATATTCGGTTGCCCCCCCCTTTTTATTTCAAGCTGGTTTATCCAAAAAAAAAAAACTGGGGCTGTCGTATAACAGAAAGACAGCACCCACCCTATTCCTAGAGCTCCTAGAGCTTCTCTCTAGGAATAGAGAGAGAATGCTTTGGCTGGCCAAACCCATTCCGACGGCAGCTGCAGCCGGCCACCTCTGGTCCGGCCATCACAGGCGGACGGCAACCGAGCAAGGGAGCCTCTCTCTCTAGAGAGGCTCTCCTCCACCGCCCACCACTATAGCAGGCTTCCATCAATCAACCCACCGGTGTTCGAATCTGGGTTCCCTTCACCGGCGTTCAAACGGCTGCCGTTAATGGAGGATTCAGATCCCATCGGGCCGGTGGAAACCAAGGTGACCCGTGGTCCTATTCACGGTAACAGTGGGTGAGTCTCAAAGCCAGATCTCTCACTGAAATCAAAATCAAATCCCAAACCGTGGGTGAGTCTCCTCTCACCGACCGGCCAAAGGGTTTATCGGCGTCGGAGCTCCATCACCGCCGTTCTGCTTTAACCACAGTCCGGCGGCCTCAGTTCACGCGGTGGACTGGTTCAACAACAGGGGTACGCGGCGGAGGTTTCGGCCCGTCCAAACCCATTCCGGTGGCCACCCCCTTTCCGGTGGCTATCGCCGTTAACAGCAGCAGCAGCAGCAACAGCTCAGGCGGTCTCTGGTCTGGCCAGATCTGGCCCGCTCAAAGGCCGTCGACCATCATCAAACTTCAAACCTGGCCGAGATCCGGTTGGAGCCAGGCCAGCCACGTTGCCTGGCATCCTTGCAACCAGCTCGGGCAGGGAGCTAGCCAGCCAAGCAGCCAACTCGGACAGGCAGTCAGTCAACAGCCCGGGCTCAACCGGGCCAGCTAACAGCCTGGCAGGCCAGTCACGCACAGGCCAGCCAGGTCAGGCATCAGCCAGCCAAGCAAAGCCAACCGGCAGTCAAGGAGCCAGCCCAGCCTGGGCAGGCAGCCCAATCAGCAGCCCAGGCCGGTATACCTGGGTCAAATCATTATCAATATTTGCTCAATATGAGCTTTGAATATGGTTATCTACAATTAAATTGTTGCTGGACTTGTGGGCCAGTTTACTGTTAGTATCTGCGATTCCCGATAGGCGGTCACCTGTTGGACTGAAATCGGGGGTTCGGGCTCTTTGTTGAGCCTTTTGATATCCCTAGATCCTGTACTTTTTTAGCCCGGAGGTTGTGCGTAGTAGTTGTGGTCGTGGCTATCGTTGATTAGGTTAGAGTCTGTTCTGATTGAAAGGGGTAGCTTTGCAGTAGCAGCAGCTGCAGCTGCCACTAATTAGATTGGTGGATGGATTCTGATTGAGCGAGGTAGCTGCCGGGGCTATCATTGATTAGATTGGTGGTAGTTCACTGATCGAAAGGGGTAGTTTTGCAGGCTGTTGTTGATTAGATTAGTGGCTTGTACTGATCGAAAGGAGCAGCCTGGTTCACCGGCGGTTAGGGTGGCCATTTGTTGTGGATACTCTTTCTGTTCCTCTTTTAGTTGTTAGCGAGCCTAGGGGATTGGGTAGAGGGAGTAGTAGTCTGGACGGAATGGGCGTGGTGTGCAGGGTACTGAGCAGGGTAGCCTTGTCGGATGCCGTCATCTCCAGTTCGAGCCTCTTCTCGGGTACTGTCCCTCTGTAGTAGTTGACCTCTGATGAGTGGGTATTATGCTTGCTTTGGGCTTGTTAGAGGTATTAGGTTCTCGGTTCTCTTAGCCCAGCTATGGTTGAGGAGGTTATTGGGTAGTGGGTTTCAGCAGGTGGTTTTGGCGAGCCTTAGGCCTGGATGAGGGAGTAGTAGGCTGGAAGGATTGGGCGTGGTGAGCAGGGTACTTGGCAGGGTAGCCTTGTCGGATGCCGTCATCTCTGGTTCGAGCCTCTTGATGCCTTGTTCCTCTGTAGTAGCTGATCAGCTTGCTTTCAAGCCGTATTACTCTGTAGCTGTTCTCCTCAGTGTTGGTTATCATGTGGTCATCTCTGGCCGTGACTATTTACTCTATTTACTATTTACTGTATTTCCTAGACTGGCGGGTTGTGCCAGGCAATAGTTCAATTTCATATTTCATATATCTCAGTACACATGGCATGTTGTTATGTATTTACTTTATCTTACTCTCCATGCGGGTTGTGCATGGTTTACCGCACTTTTGTCATTCTTATTCTTTTTCCTTTTTTTTCCTCCTGGGGTATGCCCCTTGTAGGCTGTACATTCGATTAACCTTTTTTTAATTTCAAGCTAAGTTACCCAAAAAAAAAAAAAAAAACTGGGGCTGTCGTTGGGATCTCCTTTTTTTTTTGGGTAACTCAGCTTGAAAATAAAAAAAGGATAACCGGATGTACAGCCTACAAGGGGCATATCCCAGGAGGAAAACAAAACAAAGAAAAGAAAATGAAGATTGAGAAAATTGAAAAGCTAGGCCAAGTGGCTACATGGGGAGGGTTATACAGTAGATGACAAGCTAAATAGATGGAAACAAAACAAAAAAAGTTACATTTGTTTCCTATCCATCTACAAAAGGGGGTAAAGATTGAACATACACAATCCTCAATTCAGAAGTTGTAGCTGCTGCTGATTGTAGCTCCTGAACCTGTCCAGCTGCTGATTGTAGCTGCTACTGATTGAATTCAGAAGTTGTAGTGCCTGCTATAAGTGGCTCAGTCATTGAAGACCCCCGTTGAATCTGTCCAGTTCAGGCACAGCAGGTCAGGCATTGAACCTGCTGATGGAATTGTAGCTGCTGCAGGTATTGAAGACTCCCATTGAAGTTGTAGCTGCTGCTCAGTCATTGAAGACCCCCATTGAACTGTTCGGAACAGGTTCAGAACAGTCAAAACAGGTTCAGAACATCAGCCACCAACTGACAGCAACTAAAGCATGATCAGCTACCAAATATGTACAACAACTAAAACAGAGCTGCCATGGCAGCAGATACAGAACTGACAGCAACAAACATCAGGTATAGAACTGACACAAGGGTATCTGAACTTCACCATGCAGAGAGATCCCAACGAAATTATGAGGAACAACAGAACTGCAGTAAGTATGCTTCATGTAATATGCAGAGGACATCCCCCTCTGTGAAGGGAGATCCCAACGACATCCCCAGTTGGTTAGGCATAAATAAATGCAAAATAGCACCAAAACAGCTAAACTGGTCTGCCCCAATCTAGACAACAAATCAGTCCAGCAGCAAAACAGAAATGCAGTAAAACACAATTAGGTATCCTCCATACACATCACTGCTCACACAAATCAGTCCAGCAATGATGATAGTAAGCTGTAATAGCAAGTAGCAATCAGTGGTAGCAGCAGCATGACAAAACTGCTAGAATAGCCCAAAACAGGAAAACAGCTGCAGCATCAGCTCTGAGAGTAAAACAAGCATTGAATAAGTCTAATGGGTATGCATCACAGTGTATACACTGGATAAACTTCATTGGATAATCTACAGTTAGGTATCCTCCATACATATCACTGAACAACATCATTGTGCAACTGAAATTCCACTCCTCCCACTCACTCACAATACTAAGAGTAATGGATCCACTTTCTCCCTCCACTACACCTCACAAGACTCCCCCACTAATTATTTCCTCCTCTCTCAAAGAATGTTGGGTCTCTAGCACACAACTCACTAGGACAACACACATTATAGCAAGGACACTCACAATCTGTATTTCCATACAACAGTCAACAAGGAATAAATTAACTACCTGAATACTAGAAGTAAATAGGAGTTCCATACAGTGATCTGACCTAGCTGCTGTAAAGAGCCAGCAGCTGTTGCTGGCTCTTATTGAATTAATAGAGCTAGAGGAAGCTATGAAAGCCCTCCCCTTTGAGCTATTACCTGCAAGTAAAAAAGCAAGTGAGAAGTTGTGCCCTTCAATCTATTACATGTACCTAAATCAAACATGAATGTTCCACATAGAAAGTAAGGGAGAAGGCCCTCTGATGGAGAGGGACAATAACTTGCATCTTACTACATTTATGATTTTGTTAGCAACCACTCCAGGAGGGCAACTTAGATTCTGAAACTTCCTATGATTCCTCTCAAACCACATTTGGTGCACATACACTGTGAATACTAGCTTAGCAATTGAGGTTGCCAAAGATTTACCCTTTAGAGAGGATAGTTTACTTACCCACTGAGTCCAAGTAGCCATTCCAACCATATGAGGGGTCTTTGGAGACAGGATTGCCCTAATCCGAGTAGCCATAGGGCAGTCAAAGAAGAGGTGTTCATGTGATTCAACACCCATACACAGACTGCAAAGAGAGGATGATTTCATGCCAAACATGACTAATCTATCCTCAGTAGATAATTTATTAAGAATGGCCATCCAGGAGATCACACTGCACCTAGGGATGTGTCCTGAAAACCACACCACATTGTGCCAAGTAACAGTAGGAAAGTGTGTTCTTAAATGTTCCCAAAGAGAGGAGATGGTAAACTTCCTGGAGGTATTAAGAGTCCAGAAACACCTATCCCCAATGTCAAGGTTAATGGGGACATCCTGAAGATTAGATCTTACGTCATTAAGATCAGGAGATTGAGTTATTGGGAAAGCCCACTGGTTATTCCTGATAATAGTCTGCATAGTGGCATCCTTGGGAAGACCAGCATCATACATAATTCTAGGACCAAATCTATGTAGAAGTGGACCCAGGGGATGCCAGTTGTCAAACCACAAAGAAGTTAATTGGCCATTACCAATTGTATACTTTATGTGAGGCTGGATGAGGGGTCTAAGATTAAGAAGTTTCCGCCAGACCCAGGAGGGATCACTTGGGATCTTGACACTCCAAAAACTCCTACCCTTAAGTAAGTAAGACTTGACCCATTGGCACCACATGGATTGCTCCCCCCCCCCACCCCCCCCCGAGACAAGGAACCATATATGTTTGGCTATAGCTGCCTTATTCCAAATCTCCAAGGATTTAAAACCCGAACCACCTTCTTTGATAGGGGAGCACAGGTGTTCCCATGAGACTTTGGCCCCGGTCCTCCTACAAGGGGCATACCCCAGGAGGAAAAGAAAAGGAAAAAAAACAAGATTGAAAAAAGTGCGATAACCCATGCACAACCCGCATGGAGAGTGTGATAAAGTAAATAAGATAATAGAATTGCCATGTGTTGAGATCATACCCCGGTTGCACTATCTATCTAAGCGGAAGGATAGTACAACGGGGTATGATATGTAGTGATACGAGTATAAATAACATGAAAGCGAACTACTGCCTGACACAACCCGCCAAGCTAGGAAATAAAATAAAAGTCTCGATCGGAAATGACCAAATGATAACCTTTACTGAAAAAATAGCAGCTACAAAGCACCTCGGCATCGGGGGGTTGAACAGCAACAACAGAGGAACTAGGCACCAAGAGGCTCGAACCGGAGATGACGGCATCCGGCAGAGGGCCCAACCCTGCACACCACGCCCATTCCATCCAATCTAAAACACTCTCATCCAAAGTCCAAAGATCGCCCAAAACAACCCGCCCTCATCCAAAACCCAAAGCCACTAGTCTCCAGAGAAGGATTAAACAGACCAAGATTCCAATACTCCAACCTAGCACAGAATTAACAAGCATAGCGCCCACTTCTAAGGAACAGATATTGCAGAGGACCGGGCTCCGAGAAGAGGCTCGAACCGGAGATGCGACATCCGACAAGGCTACCTCCCCAAGTACCTTGTACACCGTGCCCCTTCCATCCGGTCTAAAACTCTCTCAACCTAGTACACAAGGCTCACTCTAACCTAAAAGCGGGACAGTACAAGGGCCTCGAAAAAATCCGCCATTAACAGAGCATTACCACCGAATCATCTGGCATCACAAAAGAGGCACACAAAACTGCAGAAAGAACCATAACCATTCTATTCAACCAGTGCATTACCACCAATCTAATAAGAACTATCACAGTCACAGTCAAACTACGCTATGACAAACGGCCCAGAGGAGCAAGGAAGCTTGGATTGTAAACAGACCCAGCATAGATGCTACAGCCATAGCCCCGAAATTGGGCATCCCAACAGTACTAGCCTGAACCAATTGGGCAGAAACAACCTGTGCACACTCTTCTACCACCAGCGCGTACCACAGTCATTTTAGACAAAACCAATCTACTGCAATTACTCAAAACCGGCAACACACCGGGTAATCCAACTAGAACTAGGATTAATGAATAAGTTCCAGAAGCTAACCCGATCTCAGTCCAACAAATGACTGCCCATCAAGGTTCTCAATATTGAACTACAATCTAAGGAATGATACCTGTCGAATGGACAAGTGACTGGTCAGCCCCAACATATGAACAGAACAGCACCTGCCATTAGGAGGACCGACGGCTTGCCGCCACTACATGTTCCTCCGACCGGCACGAACCCTTTGCCGGCAGCAAGAGCCACCAGCAGCTTGATGTCTCCGGTAGCTTGACCCACCGGCAGCTTGATGATCTGATATAATCCGGCGAAGTCCCACTCTTCTGGATCTGAAAAATTCTGGCTACCTGGATATTTATCCGGCAGCCATGTAGGTGTTCCACGGTTGGGATAGTTGTGAACTTCCACTGATGGGCCGGCCCGAGTATAACCATGGCCGGAACCAGCAGCTTAATGGAATTGAAACCCAGTCAGACCCAACCTCTAGACGCCGGACGCCGGAGATCAGGACCACCGCACTTCATTAGATGTGTGGCCCACAGGATTCATTAGGCCCACAGGACGTCCTCCGAGCCTCGGTTGAAACGATTGATCCACCGCCGGCTACTGAGACCGGCGAGCCTCTGTTGAACACGAGACCCCTGTATTGAGACCGATTGAGAACCCACTTCTGGCAGGGGTTTGAATCTGAGATCTCCACTCTAGCTTGCCCCATCGCGTTGCAGGAAACCGCAGATGAAACAGCCGGGGCTAGGACCTCCGGCGCAGCTGAGATGGCCATAGGATCGGCCAGTCAAACCCACCTCAAGAGCTGGCCTTTTGATTTCGATGGTAGACCCATCGGCTTCTTTGATTTCGAGTGATGGTGGATGATGCTGCTAGAAATAGTTGAACCCAACTTGGAGAACCCCTATAGCAGTACCGAAAACAGTGGGTTTGGTTTCAGAAACAGTGAGTTTGGCCGGACCAGGACTGGCCGGATATGGGTTGGGGCGGTGGAGGAGAACTTCTCTAGAGAGAGAAGTTCCCTTGCCCCTCCTAACAGTCAGTTTTGGTGCGTGAGTATAACCACCTTCTTTGATAGGGGAGCACAGGTGTTCCCATGAGACTTTGGCCCCGGTCCTCTTAAGATCAGGACCAGACCAGAAAAAGGCCCTAAGGATTGATTCAATCTCGTTAATAATCTTCTTAAGAAGGATAAAAAGAGATGACCAATAGGTTTGCATTGAGAAAAGTATAGACTTTATTAATTGTATCCTTCCAGCATAAGACAAATACCTATGGGTCCATGATTTGGTTTTATTTACAATCCTATCCACTATGCCTTTACAGTCGGTGTGTTTGAGCTTAGTGGAAAGAAGAGGTACGCCCAAGTACCTCACAGGTAGAGTCCCTTCCCGAAACCCCAATAAGTTGAGTATGGATGATTTGATGGTCGGATTGACACCAGAAAAGAAGATGTCACTCTTAGTAGGACTTGGAGAGAGGCCAGACAAGGCCTCAAACTCAGTCAATGACTGTTTAATGTGATTGATAGAGCTGACCTCACCTTTGCAAAAGATCATCAGGTCATCTGCAAAACAGAGGTTTACAAGTTTGGTGGAACCACATTTCCAATGGAATTTAAAGTCTGGGAGAAGAGTCTTCTCCCTAAGAATGCAAGTCAAGACCTCCATTACAATCACAAATAAGTAGGAAGACAAGGGATCTCCTTGTCTTAAACCTTTCTGCCCAGGAATGTATCCTATTGCTTCCCCATTGAAGCACAAGGAGTAGTTTGCTGTGGACACACAGGCTCTCAGCCATTGAATCATTTTTGGATGGAAATTCATGGAAGCAAGAACATCCCAGAGGAACTCCCATCTGACATTGTCATAAGCCTTCATGATGTCTACCTTCATAGCACACCTAGGGGATGATGAGTGTTTATGATATCCCCTCATTAATTCTTGAGTGAGGAATATGTTATCTGCGATTCTTCTACCTTGTACAAAGCCAGACTGGGCAGGATCAATGAGATAAGGTAAGACAGATTTGATTTTATTGGCCAAAATTTTAGCAATACACTTATATATTACATTGCAACATGAGATTGGTCTGTAATCCCCCACCTTCGAGGGATTGGGGATCTTAGGCACCAAAGCTACAGAGGTAGCATTAGCCTTTTTCAAAAGTTGGCCAGATCTAAAGAACAGTTTAACGGCTGAGGTCACTTCATGGCCCACCACTGGCCATGCTTTTTGGAAAAAGGCTGCATTGTATCCATCAGGACCTGGTGCTTTTTGAGGATTAAGAGACCAGAAGGTATCCTTGATCTCTTTATCTGTCACCTCCATCACCATATCCAAGCTTTGAGAAGGTGAGAGCCTCCTAGCAATAAGTTGGTCAACTCTGGCGGATCCAGAATAAATGGTCAGATGTTTGGAACCTAACAACTTAGTGTAGTAGTTGATGAAAGTACTTTTCACCAACCCAATGTCATGTGTGATAGAGCCATCCTCCAGTACCAAGCTAGAGATTCTGTTCCTATTCCTAGAATTATTGATAGTTTTGAAGAAAAAGGAAGTACATTGATCCCCCAGCTTTAACCACTGAACTCTTGACTTTTGCTGAGCAAAACTTTCTTCTGCTCTAGCGTAAACAAGGTACTTTTCACACAGATCACGTTCAGTGGCTTGCTTAGAGGGATCGTTGGGATGAGAACCAAGCTCTCTTTGGATGGTTTCCAATTGATGTTTAAGAGTGGCCACCCTGGCTGACAGATCACTAAACTCCTTATTGTTCAATTGTTTGAGGCCCTCCTGTAAATGCTTCAATTTCTCACAGACACAGTACATTGGATTACCTAAGATTACCTTTCTCCATACCTGCTGGACAGATTCCATGAATTTTGGATGTTCTGCCAGAAAATTAAAGAACCGAAAAGGCCTATTCCTAGTGGGGGTATTAGCTGTCAAATACACAACAGCAGGTGAATGATCGGATACACCAGGGTTGATAAAATGAGCATTGGACCAACAGAAATCTGTGATCCAACTATCATTGACTAAGACTCTATCAATCTTAGTACTAATGTGAGCAACACCCAATTGTTTATTAGACCAAGTGTATTGGCAACCAGAGTACCTAAGGTCAACTAGCTCTGTTGAATGGAGACAAGAATTGAATTCGTCCATCCAAGGCGTCCAGGATGAGTTCAGTATATAAGAAAGGGGCCAGCCTGGGGAGAGCTTCTCTCTCTAACCTAGAGAGAGAAAGCCCCCGGCAGCCACCACGAGGCCCGGCCTCGCCGGGGAGAAGCGGGCTAGGCAGCCACCACAAGGCCAGCCACGCCGGGCAGCAGCCACCATCCGGGCAAGGGATCCTCTCTCCTTAGAGAGGATCTCCTCCACCGCCCTCCGTCGCCTCTACTTCCGACGGTCTCTGGACTGGCCAGCCTTCATCTGGTCCGGAGCTCCACTAGGGAAAAGGCTTCGTCTCCAACCTCAACCCCGCCGTGTACCGGCGGGTACCATTTGGGATCTGCTCCGGCAGATCTGAAATCAAACCAGTCTTCAACCAGCCACCACCAGCCGGCCTTCAATCTCACGGCTGAGGGTCTTCAATCATCACCGAACCAGACGAACCAGTCTTCAATCATCACCGAATCATCACGAACGGCGCCGTCTAGTCCCGGCCGCCGGGAACCCGTCGCGGGACTCAACAGCCGCCGTGGGGCCTTTCGGGCCGTCTCTCCGTGGCTCACCTTCACGCCGCCAGTCAAGGACCTCTCCGGCCAGATCTGTCCAGTCAGACCAGGTCGTGGTCAGGCCTCTCGGGCAGGCTCTGGTTCGGTCATCCTTCCGGTTCACCGAGGCTCAACAGCCGTGGCTACACAGCCATCGGCCTTCATCTTCAACCCCAATAGCCGCCGTGGGGCCCAGCCGCCCAGGCAATCAGCCAGCCCGGGCCAAGCAGCGGACAGCAGTAGGGCCAGCACTGCCCACTGAGCCCGTGCAGCCGTCGGCCTTATGGGAGCTGCGGTGGTTCAACCCCGCTCGGGCCAAGCAGCTAGCCATCCAGCCCGGGCAAAGAGCCAGCCCGGGCCAAGCAGCAGGCTGCGGCAGGAGGCAGCAGCTGCAGAAGGCAGCAGGCAGCAGTAGCAGTCAGCAGTGGCCCGTTGGTAGGCCAGCCCGGGCAGGTAAGCCGCCTGTGGCTCGGGCAGTGGGGGAATCATAATATTCAATTCTCGTATCGTTATGCAATGTGTCTTGCAATTATCTATTTACTGTCAACTAGTTGCTGGACTTGTGGGCCAGTTTTCTGTTACTTTATGTGATCCCCGATTGGCGGTCATCTGTTGGACTGAAATCGGGGGTCGGGCTCTTGGTGAGCCTTTACATGCCTAGATCCTGTGCTTGTTAGCTCTGAGGTTGGGTGTAGTATTCTTGTGGCGCGGCTATCGTTGATTAGACTAGATTCAGTTCTGATCGAAAAGGGTTTCCGCAGTAGCAGCAGCTGAGGATGCCACTGATTAGATTGTTGGATGGTTTCTGGTTGAGCGAGGTAGCTGCCGGTGCTGTCTTTGATTAGATAGGTGCTGCTTGGTCCACTTGAGGTTTGAGTGGCCACTTCTGGTGGTTCCTCTTTCTGTTCCGCTTGTAGTCGTTGGCGAGCCTAGGGGATTAGGTTGGGGGGGAGTAGTCGTGGTGTGCAGGGTACTTAGCAGGGTAGCCTTGTCCGACATTTCCAGGTCGTGCCTCT
The DNA here is from genome assembly GCA_018127125.1 of Rhododendron griersonianum. NCBI lineage: Eukaryota > Viridiplantae > Streptophyta > Magnoliopsida > Ericales > Ericaceae > Rhododendron > Rhododendron griersonianum. The sequence goes on along the minus strand of CM030788.1, from coordinate 34,998,882 downwards.
CTCGATCCGTGTCCCTCTGTAGTAGCTGTTTTCTGATGAGTGGGTATTATGCTTACCTTGGGTTTGGTAGTACTAGGTTCTTGGTCTTCTTATCCCAGCTTTGGAGGAGGAGGTTACTGGGTAGTTGGTTCAGTGGGTAGTTTTGGCGAGCCTTAGGTTAGGATGAGGGAGGGTTAGGCTGGAAGGATTGGGCGTGGTGTGCAGGGCTCTTGCAGCGGGGCCTTGTCGGATGCCGTCAACTCTGGTTCGAGCCTCTTGATGCCTTGTTTTTTTTTGGGTAAAATAGCTTGAAATAAAAAGAGAATAAACGAATATACAGCCTACAAGGGGCATACCCCAGGAGGAAAAGAAAACAAAGATTAAAGAAAGAAAAAAAAAAAAAAAAAAAAAATTTAGCTACGCCAAAAGGCTACATGGAGTAAATGAAATGAAATGAAATGCGATGTTTCCAATCCATCTTGTAGAGGGAGGGAAAACAGCACGTGTAAGTAGGCTCTTAAGCATTACAAAAGAAGCTTCATTCAAGGCTCTTAACTTGGGTTTTTTACTAAACTTAGGTTTTTTCAGTGGAATTCACTCTTGTGTATCCTCTGAATCTCCCAAAGAGTTTGGAACACAGTATCTTCATTCAGTTTGGGAGTACTGATGAAGCATTCAAGACTGGTGCAGTCCCTTTGAGTCACTATAAACAGTCTTCCAAAACAGTCAGATGTGCAGAAGCATGCTGCTGATGTGCAGAACAAGGAAGGCTGCTGCTGATGATACACGACCAGCAAGGCTGCTGCTGATGGACACAACAACATAAACTGAACTGCTGAAGCTTCCAAACAACCATTACTTACTTACTTGACACACTACATTAGAACACACTACATTACACAGCAGCAGTTCAGATGCAGAACTGATTCAGCTTCATCTGATGCAGAACTGATTCAGAACTGATGCATTGTAGCTTGAACCTTGCATACTCTCCTCTCATACCTTGAACCTTACTTCTGAATTGTTGGACATTGCACTTTGCACATTGCACTCTTGTATTGTGACAGACTTGTGAGCTTCTGAAGCTCCCAAACACAGGTATCAGCAACCACAAAGAGATAGGAGCTGCTGCAGAGAAGCTGCAGCAGTTCTGAATACACCAGTGAAGGGATAGGAGCTGAACAATACTATACCATACTGAAAACATATACAAAACTATACAGAGGACGTCCCCCTCTGTGAAGGGAGATCCCATTGACAGCCCCCGATGGTTAGGCATAACTAAAAACAAAACCTGCTACAGCTCAGAACATAGGACAGCCAAAACAGGTTCAGAACATTTTAACCAAGTGTAAATGAACCATTACAGCTCATCCCCATTGTGTCCATGAACCAATTCCACTAAGCTCACAAATTAAGCTCAGGCATAACATAACTGGAAACTGAACCTGCTATGCATTGATAAATTAAGCTAAGAACAGGACAGCACACAATGAAGTTGGGCTGCCCATCAGTCAGCAACTACTAACAGAACAGGACAGCACACAATGAAGTAATATGCATCAGCTCCAAAAGGGGAAACCATAGCAATATGCATCAGTTTAGTAATATACGAACACACAATGAACAACAACAGAGCTAATTCTCCCTCCACTGACATGTGTGGAGTAATAGTAGACTCTATCAGAGCTCACCCTCACACACCTTCATAACTCTCCTACACACACCAGAGTATAAGATAACTACCTGTGTAAGTAGGAGTAATAGTAGACTCAGGTAAGATTGCTGAACCCTTGGGCTATGGCTACTGAACTCAGAGATGCAGAGAGCCAGCAACTGTAGGGGTAATAGCAGGGCTTGGTGGAGCCACCTGTGTAAGTAGGAGTAATAGCAGACTCTCTTGCTGAACATGGAGACTCATACAATCAAGGGATATAGTTTGAGGCTGCACCCCTTGACCTGTGACCTGCAAATGTAATAATATGAGTAGAATCCACTTTTCTTTAGAAATATGTTAATCATGAATGTTCCACAAAGAAAGTAAAAGTGAAGGTCCCTTAAACTTGGATAATGAAAGCAACCTAAACCTAACAGTATCTGAAATTTTGTTAGCAACCACTCCAGGGGGGCAGCTAATGTTCTGAAATTTCCTATAATTCCTTTCAATCCATAAGTGATGGACATAGACTGTGAAAACCAGTTTCGTAACTGTGATGGCCAAGGATTTACCTTGCAGATTGGACAACCTACTCACCCATTGTTGCCAGGATGTCAGACCAGCCATGTGGGGGGTCTTAGGGGACAGAATTCCCCTGATCTGTGTAGCCATTGGACAGTCAAAGAACAGGTGGTCACGGGATTCAACACCCAAACACAGACTACAAATGGATGAGGATTTCATGGCAAATGAAACTAATCTATCCTCTGTTGATAATCTATTGAGAATGGCCAACCAAGAGATCACACTGCACCTAGGAATATGACCAGAAAACCAAATCACTTTACACCAAGTGATGGTAGGATACTGAGTCCTCAAATTTTCCCATAGGGATGAAATGGTGAATTTACCAGATGCAGTGAGAGTCCAAATACATCTATCCCCAATGGAATCATTGATGGGGACAGATTGTAATTCAGATCTCACATCATTGAGGTCAGGGGTTTGGGTCATTGGGAAGGCCCATTGATTGTTCATAATGATATCCTTCACAGTGGCATCCTTGAGTAACCCTGAATCGTAGACAATTCTAGTCCCAAACTTTTGCAGAAGGGGGCCAAGAGGATGCCAGTTGTCAAACCACAAAGAGGTTGAGTGGCCATCCCCAATTTTATAGTTAATGTAGGGTTGGATGAGTGGCCTAAGGTTGAGTATTTTCCTCCAAACCCATGAGGGGTTACTCGGAGTTTTTACACTCCAAAAACTTTTACCCTTAAGTAAGTATGACTTAACCCATTGGCACCACATTGATTGTTCCCCACCCGAGACAAGGAACCAAATGTGCTTTGCTACGGCTGCCTTGTTCCAAATCTCCATAGATTTAAAGCCCAAGCCACCTTCTTTGAAAGGGGAACATAGATGTTCCCACGAAACTTTTGCACCTGTCTTTTTAAGGTCCGGGCCTGACCAAAAAAAGGCTCTAAGAATGGATTCAACCTCTTTAATTACCTTTTTAGGGATAATAAAGAGAGATGACCAGTAAGTTTGCATTGAAAACAGTATTGATTTTATTAATTGAATTCTACCAGCATAAGACAAATACCTATGTGTCCATGCTTTGGTCTTGGCCAAAATTCTGTCAACCATGACTTTACAATCAGTGTGCTTGAGTTTGGTAGACAGAAGAGGTACCCCCAAGTACCTTACTGGCAAGGACCCCTCCTGGAAACCTAGAATATTCAGGATGGCTGATTTTGTGGAAGGATTAATACCAGAGAGGAAAATGTTACTCTTGGTAGGACTAGGAGAGAGTCCAGATAAATTCTCAAATTCAGTCAGAGAGTCTTTTATGTGAGTTATGGAACTCACCTCACCTTTGCAGAAAATCATAAGATCATCTGCAAGGAGGGTCTTTTCCTTAAGGATACAAGTCAAGACCTCCATGACAATGACGAACAGGTAAGAAGACAAGGGGTCACCTTGTCGTAAACCTTTCTGCCCAGGAATGTATCCTATTGCCTCCCCATTAAAGCACAAAGAATAATTAGCTGTGGAGACACAGGCCTTCAACCACTGGATCATCTTAGGATGGAAATTCATGGATGCAAGGACATCCCAAAGAAAATCCCATCTGACATTGTCATATGCCTTCATAATATCCACCTTCATGGCACACCTAGGGGATGGGGAATGCTTATGGTAACCCCTCATTAATTCCTGAGTAAGGAAAATGTTATCGGCTATCCGCCTACCTTGGACAAATCCAGATTGGGCAGGATCAATAAGGGATGGAAGGACAGGCTTGATTTTGTTAGCTAGAATTTTAGCTATACATTTGTAGACCACATTACAGCACGAGATAGGCCTGTAGTCCCCTACCTTAGAAGGGTTGGGGACTTTAGGGACCAGAGCAACTAATGTGGCGTTTGCTCTCTTTAATAATTGGCCAGATCTAAAAAAGAGCTTAACAGCAGAGGTCACCTCATGACCTATCACTGGCCAAGCCTTATGGAAAAAACCAGCGTTGTAGCCATCTGGACCAGGTGCTTTTTGAGGATTAAGAGACCAGAAAGTGTCCTTGATCTCTTTGTCAGTTACTCCCATTACCATTTCCAAACTTTGGGATGAGGAGAGTTTCCTAGTGATTAATTGTTGCACTCTAGAGGATCCAGTGTAGGTACTCAAATGTTTGGTGCCTAATAAGTTGGTGTAGTGATTGATGAAAGTGTTCTTAACCAACTCAATGTCCTGAGTGACAGACCCATCTTCCAAAACCAAGCTAGAAATTCTGTTCCTATTTCTAGAATTGGTAATGGTTTTGAAGAAAAATGAGGAACATTGATCCCCCAACTTTAACCACTGAATTCGTGACTTTTGTTTGGCAAAACTTTCTTCTGCTCTAGCATAAACTAGATATTGCTTACACAGTTCCCTTTCAGTGGCTTGTTTAAAGGGATCTGTGGGATTAGAGCCAAGGTCTCTTTGGATGGCTTCCAATTGTTGTTTATAGGAGGCCACCCTGGTAGACAGATCACTGAACTCTTGAGTGTTCAGTTGTTTAAGGTCCTTCTGTAAATGTTTAAGTTTCTCACATACACAAAACATTGGATTACCAATGATAACCCTCCTCCAAACACTCTGAACCGTATCAAGGAATTTAGGGTGTTCAGCCAAAAAATTAAAGAACCTGAACGGCCTAATCCTAGAGGGTAAGCCAGCTGTCAAATACACAACAGCAGGAGAGTGATCAGACACTCCAGGGCTTAGAAAATGAGCATTGGACCAACAGAAGTCCTTGATCCAACATTCATTGACTAGAACCCTATCGATCTTGGTGCTAATGTGGGTATCTCCTAGTTGCTTATTAGACCAAGTGAATTGGCAGCCAGAGTATCTAAGGTCCACTAATTCAGTTGAATGTAGACAAGAATTAAACTCCTCCATCCAGGGTGACCAGGTAGTATCCCCACCTACTTTTTCCAAAGGAGACTTTATAGCATTGAAATCACCTAGAACCACCCAAGGTGTAGCAACACAGAGCTGCTGTAAAGCAGCCCAAAGTTGCTGTCTATCAATGTAACAAGAAGCTCCATAGACAAAGGTGGCAACAAAAGAGTATTGGCCATCACAAGATTGCACTTTACAATGGATAAATTGATTGGATTGATGTAGCACTTGCACATTAAACACTAGAGGATTCCAACAAATCAGAATTCTACCCATTGGGGAACTGGAATGGTTGCTAACAAAATTCCATTGAGGGAGCATTGTGTTGACAATTTTAGAAACCTTGGGTTCTTTTATTTTATGTTCAATCAATCCTATTAAGGATAATTTCTTATTAATGACCCAATTTTTTGCCTCCCTCTGCTTGAGAGGGTCATTAAGACCTCTCAAATTCCAAAAACCAAAATGTATAGGTGAGCAATCCATTAAGAATACTAAATATAACCACAAAGTTTGGAATCAGTATGAATGGGAGTTAAAAACAATAACACTGATAAACTATATGTGGACAAAAACACAATGACAGAAAGTTACTTCCCTGATCTGTTGGAAGAGCCCCATCTCTTCTGCTTCCCTTTTTGCCCAGCTTTGGAAGAGCCCCCCTTCTGCAGTTTGATGTCAGGAACTCCAGGGTCAGGAGGCTCTTGAATTCTTAGCTTTGCAGCTAAGTAGGCAGCTTTCTTAGCTGCTGATCTGGTTGGAACTGCAGGACTAGGGATAACCTCCTGACTGAAGGAGATTGATTCCTTATTGTTGTTAAGCTGTTCCTCTGAACCATTGTGACTGCTGACTGCTAGTACCGAGGCTTCTTGTTGCTCAATAAGCCCTTGCAGAGACTGAGCAGGTTCCTCAATGGCATAGGAGGAGCTGACAATTGGGATCAGTGGGGGGGGCTGCTCTGTACTTTGTGACAGAATTGGATTCTCTTGTGAACTTCTCACTATACTCTCAAGCACCTTTTCTAATTCTTCCTCTGAAACATCATCTGAATCAGCAAGCTCTGCTTGGGGGTCACCCTTTTGCTTGGTAGAGACAGGTAGGGCAGTTGAGGTAGAGCAAGGGTTAGTATAAGGCAGGTCAGTCCTTACTTTCCCATTACCTACTACAGTCCATTCCTGAAGTGGCTGGCTGATTATTGGAGAAGGTTTCTTAGAGCATAGGTCAGTTGAGTGGCCAAAAACTTGACATACCTTGCAGAGTGAAGGTAAGACTTGGTATTCAATAGATACCACAACTGATTCTCCCTCCACAGTAATTCTAACATCATCTGGGAGTTCATGTTCAGCACTAATTTCAATACATATTCTAGCAGTGGTTGATTTTGTGTGCAGAAGACCTGGTTGTCTTGAGGTTTTAGCTGTGGCTTGGTCCACATGTAGTGGCTTACCAATGGTACTAGCCACCCTGCTCAAACACTCCTGATTCCATAACTCTAGGGGTAGATTATGTAACTTGACCCATGCTGGGATATGAGAAGGTTGTTCCTTAACTGGTCTCATCATGCGATGCCAATCTTTAAGTACCAAATATTTTTGAGAGAAAAAGTAGGGACCACCATCCAACACCTGTTGTTTGGCCTGTTCGTCCCTAAATTCAAATAGATAGCATCCTCCAACATCTGGCTTAACAGCCACAAATAATTCCTTCCACTGATATCTAGCAGTGGATGCAACCAATGGGTAAGGCATTTTCCCATCAAGGAAATGGCCCACTAAGTATTTGTTCCACATGCCTACATCAGTTAGTTCAATGTCAATCTCTACCTGGGCTTCTTTCCCTCTCAATAGGTCAGGGTAAAACTCAAGCTTCATATCCATTGAGGGGCTTTGGGACTGCAGCAGGGAAGCCCAGTTTTTTGGCTTTGGCTTAACTTGGTGTTGTTGGGTAGGAAAAGGAGGTTTTCGGATTGTTTGGTTTCCATTATTCTGTAGCTTAGAGTTAGGTGCCATTTCTGGAAATACATGAGGTGTATCTCCAGATTTAAGAACATTGGCAGGTGGGAACTGCTGTGGTGTATACCTAGGTCGAGGGCCCTCTGAACTATACCCCATGTCAGGGTCCCCTTCTACATACGGATTTCTTCTAGCGTTAGGGTTTGGTTTCCTTACCTCAGATGGAGTACGCTGAAACTGGTAGGTGTTACCATGGAGGTGAACCACCCGTGCCCTTGCTTCTGCTTCCTTTGCTAAACCATCTTCGAATAGTGCTTGCTTGCTTTTCTGTGCAGTGTTAGGGCTTGTGTTCTTGTGTTCAGCGTCTATCTTCAATCCTTCTTCGAAGAAAACCTGTTGTAGTTTACGAGCCGGGCTTGTGTTCTTGGTCGATTTAGGGCTGTGAGCCCCAAATCCATTTGGTGTTGATGACTGAACCGACCTGGTTCTGCTGGATTGTAGATCGGTATCCCCAGAGAGGGTGCCGTCAGCCATGGAGAACTTCCGCTCTTCCGCTTCCGCTTCCTTCTGAAGATCTTCCTTCCATGATTGCTGAACACTTTGTAATTTGGCTGTTACAACATCGAGGATGAAAGGGTCTGCCGATTTGTTGAGCTCATCTTCCAGATGACCCACAATTTCAAGCATCCGAGCCTCGGATTCTAGTTGCAGTTGACGTGCGGGACTCGTCTTGGTGTTTTTGGGGCTGTGAACCCCAATAATGGTTTGGGGATCTGCTGTTTTAGCCGATTTGGGAGAAGGTGGGAGAGGGGTTTGTGTAATGAGGGCTGGGCTCTCAACGTGATGTAAAGAGCTCCTCTGCTTCCGACGAAGTTCATTTGAATCTTGGGTTTTGCAACCCAGCCCTTCCGAGAAAGAGACTGTACCGTCTGCCATGGGAGAATCACGGGAGTTCACTGTTTCTCCATGGCCATGTCAGGATCGCCCTAATCGCCTCACATGTCAGAACTTTTCCTCACATAGCAGTTACGTGTAGATTACTGATGCCTTGTTCCTCTGTAGTAGCCGATCAGCTTGCTTTGTAGCCGTCTTACTCGGTGGCTTCTCCTCAGTGTTGGTTATCATGTGGTCATCTCTGACCTCGACTATTTACTTTACTTACCTTATTTCCTAGCCTGGCGGGTTGTGCCAGATGGTAGCTCTACTTCATTTAGCTCTATTTACTTTACCTTCATGTATTTAACTTATCTAACCATGCGGGTTGTGCATGGTTTACCGCACTTTTGTCATTCTGGTTTTTTTTTCATTTTCTTTTCCTCCTGGGGTATGCCCCTTGTAGGCTGTACATTCGGTTAACCTTTTTTAATTTCAAGCTCAATTACCCAAAAAAAAAAAGGCGTCCAGGATCTATCCCCACCCACTTTTTCAGTAAGGGACTTTATGGCGTTGAAATCACCTAATACAACCCAAGGGGTAAACAATACATAGTTGTTGAAGGTCAGCCCAAAGCTGTTGCCTCTCAAGGTAACAAGTAGCCCCATAAACAAAAGTAGCAACAAAAGAGTAATGGCCATCACAAGTAATAACCTTACAATGGATAAACTGGTTGGACTGACTCAGAACCTGAACTTGGAAAACCAAAGGGTTCCAACAAATCAAAAGTCTCCCCATTATAGAACTGGAGTGATTGCTAACAAAGTTCCAATGAGGGAGCATAGTGTTGACAATACTAGACACTTTGGGTTCTTTGACTTTATGTTCAATGAGTCCAACTAGAGATAATTTATTCTTAAAAACCCAATTTTTTGCCTCCCTTTGCTTGAGGGGATCATTAAGGCCCCTCAAATTCCAAAAACCAAAATTTCTAATTGAGCAATCCATAAGGTAAACTAGGAACAACTGCACTATACAGATAAAGAGCTACAACTGAAATAGATAAAGATAGACAATATAGATAAAGAGAGCTACTTCCTTTTATGGAGATAGCTTTTGGCATAGCCCTTTTGCTTCCTTGTCTGCCCAGTGTTGAAGGAGCCCCCCATCAATAGTTTCCTATCTGACAATGCACCAGGATCCAGAGATTGTTGGCTTCTAAGTTTTGCAGCTAGTTTTGCAGCTTTCTTGGCTGCTGATCTGGAAATTGGGGTAGGCTGCTGTTCACTGCTAGCTTCATGCTGTTCAACATTGTCCTGTACAGGTTGCTGCTGATTGGGAACATTATTCTGAAGCTGGCTCAGTGTTTCATGTGTACTACTTACCACTCCTACGAGAACCTCCACTAACTCTTCCTCAGAATCAGTAGACACTTCTACTTGGGGACTAACAATGGTAGTCTTGGAGGAATTTAAAGCTCCAATAGTATCCGATTGAGAAGGGAGGTTTGGATGTTTCCAATTACCCACTATAATCCATTCTTGAGTGGGTTGACTGGATTGTGGGGGAGCATTCTTGGAGCATTGGGCAGTAGCATGTCCAAAGACTTTGCAGTGTTTGCATAAGAGAGGCAGCACCTGATATTCAATAGGCACCACCACTGAGTTTCCCCCCACTGTAATTCTGACATCTTTTGGAAGATCATGTTCAGCACTAATCTCGATACAGATTCTAGCACTTGTTGATTTAGTTTGAAGTAGACCTGGTTGCTTTGAGGTTTTAGCCGTTGCATGATCTACATGTAGTGGTTTACCTATTGTACTAGCTACCCTACTTAGACACTCTTGGTTCCATAACTCAAGAGGCAAATTATGAAATTTAACCCAGGCTGGTATGTGGGAGGGCTGCTCCTTAACCGGTTGCATCATGCGATGCCAGTCCTTTAGAACTAGGTATTTCTGCGAAAAGAAATAAGGACCACCATCCAATACTTGCTGTTTGGCTTGTTCATCTCGGAATTCGAACAAATAGCAGCCAGCCACATCTGGCTGTAAACAGCCACAAACAGTTCTTTCCATTGGTAACGAGCAGTGGAAACAACCAATGGGTAGGCCATTTTCCCATCTAAGAAGTGGCCCACTAAGTACCTGTTCCATTTACCAACATCTGTTAGCTCTACATCTATTTCTACCTGGGCTTGTTTCCCTTGAAAGAGATCAGGATAAAAGTCAAGTTTCATGTCCATTGAAGGACTCTGTGACTGCAATAAGGATGCCCAATTTTTCGGTTTGGCTTTAGAATTGTTTGGATTCAGTCTGGATTTATCAGGAAATTGCCGAGGGAAATTCTGGGGTCGTCTAGGTTTACTGTCGGTTTCGCTGTAGCCCATGTTGGGATCCCCTTCTAGGTACTGAATACCTCTAGCATTGACAAAAGCTTTTGGATTAAGGTTAGAGGGAGGTACCTCGTGAGGCTGACCTTGGGATTGTACTGCAACTCTCGCCTCTGCTTCCCGAATCAAGCCATCCTCGAATATCGCCTGCTGATGCTTCGGTGGAGGATTAGAGTTTGTTCTTGATTTAGGGCTGCGAGCCCCAATCTCAGAAGAAGATGCGATGTGAGTGAGACGAGTTGCTCGCTCTTCCTCTTCCTTCTGAAGATCTTCTTTCCATGATTGCTGAATGCTTTGTAGTTTAGCTGTCACGACATCAAGAACGAAAGGATCCTCCGAATTGTTGAGCTCATCCTCCAGGTGACCCACAATTTCGAGCATCCGAGCTTCGAAATCATACTGCCTTCGTTCGTTCTGAAAGACCTGTTGGAGTTTACGAGCGGGGCTCGTCTTGATGTGTTTTGGACTGTGAATTCCAAAATTAATTTGGGGATCTGATGTTTCAGTTGATTTGGGTGTGAGTGAGGTTTGCTCGATGAGGACTGTGCCTTCACCGTGTTGTATTGAGCTCTTCTGCTTGCGGCGAAGCTCATTTGAATCCTGGGCCTTGCTACCCAGCCCTTCGGAGAAGGAGATTGTGCCGTTTGCCATGGGGGAATCACAGTAGTTCCATGACTTCACCAGAAATTGCCATGGCCTTGTCAGAAATCGCCCTTGTCAGACACCTTAGCTAGTGTTCGATGTCTATTTCTTGGGATCTCCTTTCGCAGAGGGGGACGTCCTTTGCACGGTGTATAGTCGCTAGTGTCTACTGCTGTGCTGTTGCATGCTGTTTTGTTTCTGTTCTGGCTGCTGTCACCGAGTGGTCTGCTTTTGAACTGTATAGTGTGCGTCCATTTGCTGCTACTGCATTCTGCTGCATTCTCCATTCAATCTGGACTGGACTGGACAGCACAGTCATTCTCCATTTTCGTAGCTTTCAGATCTGCTCGAGCAGTCTTTGTCTTGAACTGTCGTGAACTCTTTTGAAGTCCTCGAGCAGGTTGTCCATTGTTTTGGAGTGCATGGTGGTGGATTCACTTGATTGACAGGTTCTACCAAGTGCAGGAGCCACAAGGTTCAAGATCTGAGGGGTTCTTGGCTACAGCAGCTTACTACTCTCTTTATTGGCTTGTACTATATGCAAAGTGTTCTCACGACTGCTGCTGTTATTGTACTTCCTGTTCTGCTGCTGTTCTGTTTCTTGGCAGTCCAGCTGCTGCTGTTCTCTGATTAGTCACGATTGGTTTTCATTTACTGCATCGTGAAGTGCTACTGTCCAGCATGTGGCTGCTGCTACTTTTGGCTGCTGCAGAATGTATATTAACGTGGAAGCTTTTATTGATAGTATCCCTTTTGTGGGCTGTATACCCTTGAGTCGTTCAGTAGGTTAAACCTCAGGTTTTACAGTTGGTTAGTGTATTATGGCGTTGTTTTCCTTCCCTCTTACTAGATGGATTGGAAACAACGCGTATCTTTTAGCCCTTGTGGCCATTTGGCATTAGCAATTTTTTTTTTTTGGGTAAATTAGCTTGAAATTAAAAAAAGGTTAAGCGAATGTACAGCCTACAAGGGGCATACCCCAGGAGGAAAAGAAAAAGAAAAAACAAGATTGAAAAAAGTACGGTAACCATGCACAACCCGCATGGAGAGTGAGATAAAGTGACATATGAAATACAAATGGATCTGAATAGAACCATGAAATAAATGAGGTGAAAATGAAGTACGTACTGGCACAACCCGCCAGATTAGGAAATAAAGTAAATAAGGTAGATAGTCATGGTCAATGATGACCACATGATAACCAGCGCTGAGGAGAGATCTTCCTCCTCGTAGGCTGGGCTAAGAAATCCAAGAGCCATGTCTTCCTTCACCCCAAAGCTAGCATAATACCCACTCAACAGAAGTCAACTACTACAGAGGGACTCGGGCCGAGAGAGGCTCGACTGGCGATGTCTGCATCCGACAGGGCTGCCCTGCTAAGCACCCTGCACACCACGCCCAATCCAACCAGACTACTACAACCTCGCCCAAATCCCCTAGGCTCGCTAACGACTAAAAGCGGAACAGAACGAGAGGCCACCAAAAGTAGTCACTCGAACCTCAAGTGGACCAAGCTGCTCCTTTCGGTCAGTGCAAACCACCAATCTAGTCAGAAACAGACTGCAAAGCTACCCCTTTCGATCAGAGAGAATCCGCCAATCTAGTCAATGATATCTTCGGCAACTACCTTGCTCAATCAGACTCCATTCATAATCTAATCATCGATATCCACAGTTGCTGCTACTGCGAGACTACCCCTTAACTAGAACAGAATCTAATCTACTCAAATTAGCCACAACCACAAGAATACTACGCAACACCTCAGGGCTAAAAACGCAGGCTCAAGGGATATAATGGCTCGACGAAGAGCCAGACCCCCGATTTTAGTCTAACAGATGACCGCCTATCGGGGATCGCAGAGTCTAACAGTAAACTGGCCCATAGGTCCAGCAACAAACAATATTGGACTTGGAATCCGTGCCACTTTTTTTTGGAATCCGTGCCACTTTTTTTTTTTTAAAGAAATTTTGCTTGACAAACATAAACCTTCCCCACTGCCCGGGCCATCCTGCCGGCTTACCTGCCCGGGCTGGCCTCCCATCGGGTGGCTTCTGCCTGCTGATGCCGCTGCCGGGAGCTGCTGCCGCCTGCTGCTTGGCCCGGGCATGCTGCTTGCCCGGGCTAGCTGCTGCTGGACGGGGATTGACTCGAGTTGCCCGGGCATAAGCTGCTGCCTAGCCTCCGCCCGAGCAAAACAAGCATTGACAGCCACGGCTGCCCCCCGCCCGAGCCATTCAAGGATGGCCTGCCCAGGCTGGCTGGCTGGCTGGAAGGGGCTGGTAGGGCGCTAGGCTGGCCACGCCAGGCTAGCTGAATGGCTTGATGTTGATGGCCACCGGAGGAGGTGAATCACCCTCCCACGATTGTGAATGAGCCATGGCTGTTGAGCCACGGCGGATGAAGGCCGACGGATGTCTTGGTAGATTTGGCCGTAGAGGCTTTGATTGCCCGATGCCTGGCTGAAAAGAGCCATCACCGGCGACGGGTTGAATTTGGATTGATAGCTCACCGGAGGCGGGGTTGGGGCTGGAGGAGAAGGCCGACGGCTATTGAACCAAGGGTATTGATCCACGGGTGTTGAGCCACGGCTGTTGAGCCACGGTACTTGTAGAGCTCAGTGGTGATTCAGCCCTGCTGCTGTGCCACTGTTCGAGCACAAATTGAAGCAGCAAGGTCATCTTCTCCGGCGAGGACTGGTAGACAGAACCGGACCCATAGCATCTCGACCCATGAAAGCTGCAGCCATGGCTGTCCCTCTGCAGCCCCTTCGGTGCGGTGAGGATGAGCGGTGAAGGATGATGGTCAGTGGCTGTTAAGCCACTGCTGTTGGACCAGAGGAGGCTGGCTGCTGATGATGGTCTCCACGGCGGGCAGGTCACCACGACTGTCGCGCCCGGGCTGTGATTGGCCAATAATAGCCATAGACTTTCAGATCTGCCCGGTGCAGATCCCAATAAAGCCGCCGGTGCACGGCGGGGTTGAGCTGCTGTACTGGCCTGGCCTGGACAGCCGGCTGTGAGTTGAATGGCCATCGAAGGCCAGCTGTGGACTGGCCGGTTGGAAGGCCGCCGGCTGGAGCTTGCTTGATTCCAGATCTGAGATGTAGAAGGGGCGGTGGAGGAAAGCCCCTGTCGTGCGAGGGGCTCCCTTGCCCGAGTACTGCCGCCGTAGGAAGGCCGGCGTGGCTGGGCTGGGCAGGGCCAGGCGTGGCTGCTGCTGCCTGGTTTGGCCGGGAGGAAGCTTTCTCTCTCTATGCTAGAGAGAGAAGCCTGCTGCTGTTCTGTTTTGATTTGGCATAGTGCTTCTGCTTCCTTTTGTTTTGCCTAACCAATTGGGGTTGTCATTGGGATCTCCCTTCGCAGAGGGGGATGTCCTCTGCATTGTTTTAGCTGTTATGAGTAGCAATTAGCTGTTTTGACTGCTGAACTGTGGAATTCTGAATTCTGAATTGTGTGCAGTCCTGTATCCTCTGTATAAGTTGTGGTATCTCAAGATCAGTTGTGGCTTAAGGTGTGACTTCTTAAGAACAGTACAAGATGATGGCGTTCAGTTGTGAATTGCGGCTACTAGTGCTTTGTCTGCTAGTTTTCAGTGGTTCTTTTGCTATCTGCTACTATTTTGAGGTGAGGCAGCTGCTGTTATGCTGCTATTCCCCACTATTTTGCTGTCTAGAAAATGCAATCCGGTAGTTGAGCTGTCAGCTTTTGTTTTTGTTTTTTTTTTTTAAAACAGCTTGAAATAAAAAAGGGGCTAACCGAATATACAGCCTACAAGGGGCATACCCCAGGAGGAAAAGAAAAGAAAAGGAAAACAACTTTCCAGCCGTCTAATACCGGCCAACCACCACCAGCCGCCACCATCTGGTTCAGTCTACACTTTGGTTCGGCTTTCCATCCGGCCAAGGAATCACCAAGGCCTTCAACCTCACGGCATAGCTTGAGTTCGGAACCTCCTGGGTCGAAGTGTAATGGGTGCTTTTCTGTTCAATCAGGCCTCGCTGGAGATGATGTCCTATGTTGCTTCAATTTGTGCTCGCACAGTGGCACGGCGGCAAGGCTCATTCACCAATGAGATCTACATGTGCAGAGACCCCAGCAAGGCCAAACCTCCGAACCATCTACCACCGTGGGGCTCAACAGCCGCCGTGGGCTTAGCCAGCCACGGTGGCTCACTGGTCTTCTTCATTCGCCTGGGCCAGCCAGGCCATCACATCCTTGCACGGGCCAAGCAGCCAGGCCAAGCTGCTAGCCCGGGCGGGTAGTCACCAATCACCTCTAAGCAACAAGCTGGGCAGGCAGCCAGCTCGGGCAGTCACCTGCCTAGCAGGCCAGCCAGGCCAGCCCGGCCAACAAACAACCCAGCCACATGAACAGCCAAGCAAGCCAGCCCGGACAGGCCATCCGGGAGTGGCTCGGGCGGAGGGGGCAGTCGTGTGCTGCCGTGACTGTTTTGCTCGGGCAGAGGTTAGGCAGCAGCTTCTGCCTGGGCGATTCGAGTCTTCCTTCATCCAGCAGGCGGCAGCAGGCAGTGGCAGCAGGCTGCAGGCAGCAGCAGCAGGCATCAGCCCGCCCAATGGCAGGCCAGCTCGGGCAGGCAAGCCGGCTGGTGGCTCGGGCAGTGGGGTAGTATCCCTTTTCTTACCTTTATGCAATGCAACTAAGCTCATTGCACTTATCAATCTATTGTCATATTGTTGCTGGACTTATGGGCCAGTTTACTGTTAGTTTTTTGCATCCCCCGATAGGCGGTCATCTGTTGGACTGAAATCGGGGGCGGGCTCTTTGTCGAGCCCTCTATATCCCTTGAGCCAGTGCTTTTAGCCCTAAGGAGTTGCGTAGTATTCTTGTGGTCGTGGCTACTATTGATTAGATTGGATTATCCTAGTTAAGGGGCAGTCTCGTAGTAGCAGTAGCTGTGGGCGCCGATGATTAGATTATGGTTGAGTCTGATTGAGCAAGGTAGTTGCCGGAGCTGTCTTTGACTAGATTGGTGGATTCTCACTGATCGTAAGGGATAGTTTTGCAGTCTGTTTCTGATTAGATTTAGTGGTTGCACGGATCGAATAGAGCAGCTTGGTCCACTTGAGGTTTGGGGGGCTACTTTTGGTGGTCCCTCTTCCTGTTCCGCTTATAGCAGTTAGCGAGCCTAGGGGATATGGGCGAGGATGTAGTAGTCTAGATGGAATGGGCGTGGTGTGCAGGGTGCTTAGCAGGGTAGCCTTGTCGGATGCCGACATCTCCAGTTTGAACCTCTCTCGGTCCGAGTCCCTCTGTAGTAGTTGACTTCTTTGAGTGGGTATTGTGCTAGCTTCGGGGTGAGGGGCTTCTCGGTTCTTGGATTTCATATCCCAGCCTTGGAGGAGGAGGATCTCTCCTCAGCGCTGGTTATCATGTGGTCACCATTGACCATGACTATCTATTTTATTTACATTAACTCCTAGCCTGGCGGGTTGTGCCAGGAAGTATTTCCATTTCAGTTCATTTCATTTCATTTACTACATGGTTCTACTCAGACCCATTTGTATCACCTATGTCACTTTATTTACTCTCCATGCGGGTTGTGCATGGTTACCGTACTTTTTTCATTCTTGTTTTTTTCCTTTTTCTTTTCCTCCTGGGGTATGCCCCTTGTAGGCTGTACATTCGCTTAACCTTTTTTTAATTTCAAGCTAAATTACCCACAAAAAAAAAAAAAGAAAGCCTACGCCAAATGGCTACATAGGACTAGAGGTAAATAGAGCATCTGTTTCCTATCCATCTAACAGAGGGATACAAAACAGATGACAAAATGATTACAACCAATATACGTGATTGGCAACTAGCAAGAAAAAGATCTGGTCAACTCTTAAAGAAGGCTAATGCTACCTCTGTAGGGTTAGTGCCTAAAATCCCCAATCCCTCCAAAGTCGGGGACTACAAACCAATCTCATGTTGTAATGTTGTATATAAGTGTATTGCTAAAATCCTGGCCAACAAAATAAAACCTGTATTACCATGTCTCATTTTTTTTTTTTTGGGTAAATCAGCTTGAAATAAAAAAGGGGCTAACCGAATATACAGCCTACAAGGGGCATACCCCAGGAGGAAAGAAAGGAAAAGAAAAGAAAACAAGAGAGCGCCTACGCCAAACGGCTACATAGGACTAGAAGTAAATAGAACGTCTGTTTCGTACCCATCTAAAAGAGGGATACGAAACAGAACACATAATGCTACTGATCTAGTAAATTTCATGCTACTAAATGACATGCTATTCATTCAAACACTTGGGCATCAGAGAACACCATAGGAACAACAGCTAACAGAACTACTGCATCAGAATCTGAACTTGGGCAAAAAACACTATGGAACACTAGATTCTGAACTTGGACTTGAGCAAAAGTTGGAGTGATAACCATGCACAACCAGCTGAACTTGGAACAACAGCTAACAGAATTGACAGCATCAACAGAACTGCTATCAGACTACACAGCAGCTGCTGCACTTGATCATCAGGACACTTGGAATGGTGGACTGATGTTGCAGATTAGAGTAGCATCAGTAGTGGTAGCATAGAATAAAAGTAGTGCAGCTCAGAATCAGTCAACTATGCAACTAACACCACAGAATCAGATTCTGAACTTGAACAATACTATACAAAACTGAAACAGCTGCTATTGACAAGGTACTAGCAGACACAATAACTATGGAACTAGCTAAAAAACATGCAGATGACGTCCCCTCTGCGAAGGGAGATCCCAACGACATCCCCAGTTGGTTAGGCATAAGCATAAACTGACTGCAGAACACTGCTATGGAACTGAATGGAGATCCCAACAACACTTGGGACTGACAAGAGATCCCAACAACATCTGCTATGGAACAACATCTGCTAGCTCTACTTGCTGCACTTGGTATTTGGACCTCATCAGGACACTTGGGACCTCATCAGGACACTTAGGACAGCCTTCAACCTACGCAGGTGACTGTCTAGGTAGCACAAAAGAGCATAAACTGGATAGCACAAAGAGCATAAGCATAAACTGGACTAAAAGTAAAACTGAACTAGCACAGATCAGCATCTGAACCTGCTACAACAAAACTTCAATTTCTATGGATAGGCATAACTGAATACAGAGCTAGCAGCTATACTACTACCCAATGCTGATAATAGAAGAACATGCAACAGTCATTCCACTAAGTAGTGACTGCTAGGAAGAAGTAATAGACTTCTGAAGCTCAAACAATCTACCTACTGAACCATAATTGCAGAGGAATTCCCCCTCTGCGAAGGGAGATCCCACGACAGCCCCTATGGTTAGGCAATCCACAAAACCAAACACTGTATCTCAACTTACTGCAGAACCATCAGTCATCAGTCAACTAACAACTGAACTAAATGCAGAAAATGCAGAAAATGTCATTTCAATGACACCACAGAACCAGTCAAGTGAAGGTGCAGCAGAAAATGTACTATAACACCATGAAAATCAGGTTCAGAATCTGTGAAGAATCTGAACTGCTAATAAGAGGAGCCAGCCCTTGACCCTTGCTGTCCCTCCTTTGAGCACATCCTGCTATAGCCTGTCAAGTCAGGGTAGGAAAACAAGAAGAATGCTACAAATACTCATAGCAGAAGCAACATAAAGTATTTAACACCAGTCATTCACAATCCATTATGCTTGGAGTTTAGGTAAAGATAGAATCCTTGTTCTCATCATTGAAAGTACTTTATGAACAACAACTTCCCAAGAACAGGACATGCCTTGGAACTTCCTGGCATTCCTTTCATTCCAGACATAGTAAATAGTGACTGTAAAGGCCAATTTAGTGATAATAGCCTTTACAGATTTCCCTCTAGAATTAGAGAGAAAAGAGACCCATTCGGACCAAGTTCTAGATGTCCATGAGACATGTAATTTGGTTTGAATAGAATCCCACACCTGCTTAGTAAATGAGCAATTAAAGAATATGTGATTGTGACTTTCACAGTCCTGACAAAAACTACATTGGGTAGGAATAGGAAGGCCAAAAGACACCAACCTATCTGCAGTGGAGAGTCTATCCTGAATAGCTATCCAAGTGATAAAACTACATTTCGGAATGTGACCTGAGAACCACACCAACCTATGCCATCCAACTTTTGGAAAGGGAGTCCTTAGTTTATCCCAAAGGGAAGCAACTGTGAACTGGCCATTAGAAGTGAGAGACCACCTAATATGATCATCCCTACTCAACCTGGAAGAAATAAGAGGTGGTAAAGTACTTCTTACCTCATTGATCTCCAAAGTTTGAGTGATGGGAAAAGCCCAGCATGAATTTTGGATAATGTGAGACACAGTAGCCTCCTTGGGAATTCCAGAATCATAAGCAATTCTGGGACCAAATGTGGCTAACAAAGGACCAAGGGGATGCCAATTATCATACCACAAGGAGGTGGATTGGCCATTACCTATTACACTAAGTATATATGGCCTCACCAATGGTCTGAGATGCAGAAGTTTCCTCCAAACCCATGTGCAATCCCCAGGTACTTTTAAATTCCAAAAGTTTCTACCCCGTATTAAATAAGATTTAACCCACTGACACCACATTGATTGTTCCCCCCCAGAAATAAGGAACCAAATGTGTTTGGCAATGGCCGCCTTATTCCAAACCTGCATGAATTTGAAACCAAGGCCTCCCTCTTGTTTCGGAGAGCACAGATGCTCCCAAGATACCTTAGCCCCCGTTTTCCTAAGGTTAGGACCAGACCATAGAAACGCTCTAAGTATTGACTCAACCTCCTTGATCACCTTTTTGGGGATGATAAACAAGGAGGACCAATAAGTTTGAATGGAGAACAACACGTTCTTAATCAACTGGACCCTGCCAGCATACGTGAGGTCTCTATTAGTCCATGACTTAGTTTTAGCAGTTATGCTATCCACTAAGGACTGACAATCAGAGGCTTTAAGTTTTGTAGAGAGGAGAGGCACCCCCAGATATCTGATAGGTAGTGAGCCCTCCTTGAACTTAAGGACATCCAAAATGGCCATTCTAGTGGTTAAACTAACCCCAGAAAAGTATATGCTACTTTTTCCAGGGCTGGGTGAGAGACCCGACAGGCTTTGGAATTCAGAGAGGGCATCCTGGATATGACTGATAGAGGTTAGATCCCCTTTGCAAAAGATCATAAGATCATCAGCAAAGCATAGATTTATAAGTTTGGTACGCCCACATCTCCAATGAAAATGAAAATCTGGAAGGAGGGATTTCTCTCTTAGGAGACAAGTGAGAATCTCCATCACTATCACAAATAGGTATGAAGACAAAGGATCTCCCTGCCTAAGTCCTTTTTGTCCTACAATGTAGCCTGTGACCTCCCCATTGATGCTAAGGGAATAATTCGCAGTGGAGATACAAGCTTGGAGCCACTTAATCATTGTGGGATGAAAGTTCATGGAGGATAGAACATCCCAAAGGAAATCCCACCTAACATTATCGTATGCCTTCATAATGTCAACTTTCATTGCACATCGAGGAGATGGTGACGATTTATGATATCCTCTCATTAGCTCCTGAGTTAGAAAAATATTATCCGCAATCCTCCTTCCTTTCACAAAACCTGATTGAACAGGATCAATTAACATTGGAAGGACAATCTGCAACCTTCTAGCCAGTATCCTAGAGATGCACTTGTAAATGGTATTACAACATGAAATGGGCCTAAAGTCCCCAACCTTAGATGGGTTAGGAACTTTAGGGACCAGTGCAACAATGGTAGAATTGATTTTCCTTAGCAATTTACCAGACCTAAAGAAAGTCTTAACTGCTACAGTTACTTCATGACCAATGATAGGCCAAGCCTTTTTGAAGAACCCAGCATTATATCCATCAGGACCAGGGGCTTTGCTAGGATTAAGAGCCCAAAAGGTATCCTTAATTTCAAGGTCTGTGACCTCAGCAATCATGGCAGTCCTTTGACTATCTGTAAGTCTCCTATTAACAACCTGTTGGATTCTAGTTTGCCCCTGATAAGAGGTAGAATGAGCTGTTCCCAGCAAGTCCGTATAGAAGCCAACAAAGTTGTTCTTAATATCTTGAATGTCATGAGTAAGAGACCCATCATCCAACACCAGACTAGTAATTTTACTTCGATTCCTTATGTTACTCACCGCTTTAAAGAAATAAGAGGTGCAGAGGGCTGGGAGCTTCTCTCTCTAGCCTAGAGAGAGAAAGCTCCCTCCGGCCAAGCAGCCAGGCCTCCTCCGGCCAATCACGTTCTGGCCTGTCCATCTTCGGTCATCCCAAGGGCAAGGGAGCCCCTCTCTCGACAGGGGCTCTCCTCCACCGCCCATACCGTCACTAACCGGCTACCCACGGGCCCGGCCTTCCACCACCAGATCTGGTCCGGCAACAGCTCCGGTGGCTGCCGCCTTTAACAGCAGCAGCGGCCACAACCCACCTCAAACCGGCCACCTCTGGTCCGGACTCCTAAGGCCAGTCACTCCGGCCATAGATCGACTTTCAACTTGTCTTCAACATATCAGTCGGAATCCTCGGGTCATAACAGATCCGCCGCCGCCGCTGGTCTTCAAACATCTAACCGGAGCGGGCAGCAGCTCGTCTTCCGCCGGCCGCCGCTGGTCTTCCGCTGGTGGTCTTCCGCCGCTGGTCTTCCGCCGGCCGCCGCCTATCAACCCCAATCGGAGCCCACGGGTTCACTACCCTCGGCTCCCTCAGATCTATCTCGTAGCCACGGCTACCCAAAGCGGGCCAGGCCATCAACTGGCCCGGACTGCCAGCCGTCGCTGGTCAACTACCGCAGGGCAAGCCAGCCGGCTGGTGCCGGCCAGCCAGCTGGTAGCGGCCAGCCCGGGCAGGCAAGCCGTCGGGCAGTCCAAGCAGCAGGCAGCAGCAAGGCAGCACCATGGTCGGAGGTAGGTGCAGCCCGGAGTCAGTCCGGCCGTCACAGATCATGGCCCGGCACGGGCCTTACGTCATCGGGCAGTCCTTGCAGGTCAGGGCCAGTCAACCGGCCCAAGCCAGTCAACCCCAAGCAGCCAGCCCGGTATCCCGGCTTGGCTGAAAATCATCGCAGCCAATGTGCTCATCGTTATTCAATGTGCAATTTGCAATTATCTTCTACTGTGCACTGGCTGTTATTGTTATCGTTTATGTTTTCAGTTGTATGAGTTGCGAGGACTTCGAGGGCCTCGGATTGTACCCTATACCGATAGGTTGTGTCGGGTATTTACTGCTTTTGCCACGCCCGTGTCTAGGTTCCCTGTTGTACGTTCCATTCCTTGGGATAGATTGTTCGACGGGGGCATGAACACGGGCAACCCATGTAGCCACTTGGCGCTCTTTATATTTTTGCTTTGTCTTACCTGGGGTATGCCCCTTGTAGGCTGTACATTCGGTTAACCTCTTTTATTTTCAAGCTAACC
This sequence comes from Rhododendron griersonianum, assembly GCA_018127125.1. Lineage (NCBI taxonomy): Eukaryota > Viridiplantae > Streptophyta > Magnoliopsida > Ericales > Ericaceae > Rhododendron > Rhododendron griersonianum. The sequence goes on along the minus strand of CM030788.1, from coordinate 34,976,533 downwards.
GCCCTAGGGCTTTACCCAAAAAAAAAAAATAAGAGGTGCATTGATCCCCAAGTTTCAGCCATTGAATTCTTGACTTTTGTTTAGCCAAGCTTTCCTCAGCCCTAAGTAAAGTGAAGAGTTGCCTGTGCACCACTCTTTCTTGGTTTATTATGGAGGGAGTAATCTGATGAGGACTCATGCTTTTCTGTAAGGATTCAAGGCATTGTCTAGCATCAGCAACCCTATTAGAGACATTACTGAATTCCCTAGAGTTAAGTTGCTTAAACTCCTCTTGTAACATCTTAAGTTTTTTACAAACACAGAACATTGGATTCCCAATAATCACTTTCCTCCAGATTTTCTGAACCACAGTTAAAAACTGTGGATGGTCAGCTAGAAAATCAAAGAATTTAAAGGGTTTCAAAGATTTCAAAGGACCCGGGGTGATATTCACAATGGCAGGAGAGTGATCTGAAATCCCGGGGGGGAAAAAATGGGCAGAAGAACTAGTGAAAGCCTTCATCCAATGTTCGTTGACTAAGGCTCTATCTAGCTTAGTACTGACAAAATGGGATGGGTCTTGCCTATTGGCCCAAGTGAGAAAGCAACCAGAGAACCTAAGATCCTCAAGTTCAAGGTCATACAAACACTGGTTAAATTCATCCATATGAGGAGGCCAGGAGGAAGTACCTCCTACCTTCTCATTTGGGTACCTGATAGCATTAAAATCCCCTAACACTATCCAAGGAACTGAGGAGCTAAGATGATGAAGCCTTGCCCACAAGGTCTGCCTAATCAAATAAGTATTAGCTCCATACACAAAGGTGGCAAAAAAGATTGCTCCACCACACTTAGGTTGAACTTCACAATGAATAAATTGATCCAGCTGATCTAAAACCTGAATATTCAAGACACTAGGATCCCAGCATACACAGATTCTACCAATGGGAGCTTGGGGGTAGTTGTTCACAAAGCACCAATTAGGACAAATGAATTTTAAGATTCTACCAGCCCAAACTTCCTTCATCTTATGTTCTAATAAACCAAAAAGTGATAGACAGTTTTTATTCACAAAACATTTGACCTCTTTTTGCTTGATTGGGTCATTAATACCCCGTATGTTCCAAAAACCAATGTTAATAGATTTTATAGACATAAGAAAAAAAACTTCAAGCAGAACTAATTATGAAAATAGCAAAATGAAAGTACGAGAAACTGTCCTAACAAAAGGATACGGAGGGATTAATGCCTTCCCCTAACTAGGGAACTTCGAGACTGCTCCCTAGCAAGCTTTTGCAATCGTCTTTGCGCTGATCTGGATAGAACCTTTTGAAAGCTTCCCTTTAGATCTTCCTTTGGTGCTTCATCTCTTACCTCTGCACCCCGGGGATCAGGAGGTTTAGGAGTGGGTGTTTGATTCAATTCTGAAACCTGTTCTTCCGTTGGACCTGCTGAGTGGCAAGGGTCTGTTTTACCACTCATGACTGCCATTTTAAGCTGCTGCTGTGGAACCTCATGAGAGCTGCTGACCACACCTTCTAGAACTTCCAACAGCTTCTCTTCAGATTCTGACTCACTCCCAAGGGCCCAGAGTTGATATCTTGCTGCTCCTGCAGTATGGGAGGGCTACTTTTGGATGAATCTCCTTGAAGCAGTATGGAACCTGCTGTTGGCTGTTCTAGATCAGCTTTTTGCTTGCCTTTGCCAGATGGAGTATCAACCTTAACTTCAGATAAGAGATGGGAGGAGGAGTGGATTGCACTCTTTGCACACCGCTCCGTTGGATGTCCAAATACATGACATAGTTTACAAATGGGGGGGAGGACTTGGTATTCAATGGATACAACCACAGATTCCCCTTCCACCAACACTGTGACCTCATCAGGGAGATCCTGCTCAGCACTAACCTCTATACAAATCCTAGCTGTTGTGGACTTAGTATTAAGGAGCCCAGGTTGTTTGGCAGTCTTGGCCGTGGCCTGATCAACATGTATGGGTCTCCCAATTGTGCTAGCTACTCCGCTCAGGCATTCTTGGTTCCATAGTTCCAAAGGTAAATCATGAAACTTAACCCAGGCAGGTACCTTGACAGGTTGCTCCTGTGCCGGTTTCATCATCCGATGCCAATCCTTGAGAACCAGATATTTCTGTGAGAAGAAGTAAGGAACTCCTTCAAGAACAGTCATCTTAGACTGTTCATCCTTAAATTCAAATAGGTAAAACCCTGCTACATTTGATTTAACAGCCACAAAAAGATCCTTCCATTGGCTCCGAGCAGTGGCAGCTAGTAAAGGATAGGCCATTTTGCCATCTAAAAAATGACCTACCAAGTATCTATTCCATAACCCTATGTCAGTCAGTTCTATGTCAATCTCGATCATAGCTTCCTTACCTCTCTGAAGATCAGGAAAATAATCAAGTTTCATATCCATAGACGGACTCTGAGATTGAAGGAGAGAGGCCCAGTTCTTCGGTTTAGGTTTATACTGACCATTATTCAGTTTGGGATTGATTTGATGATACTTCTGACTATTGTTCAAAGGCTTAGAGTGAGTTGCAGGTTCAGTAGTTGCACGAGGTACATTTACAGAATTCAGAACAGTAGCTGGCAGGACCTACCATGTCTCATTGATCCTGCCCAATCGGGCTTTGTACAAGGTAGGAGGATAGCTGATAACATATTCCTTACCCAGGAATTAATGAGGGGTTATCTTGTACACTCCTCATCCCCTAGATGCGCCATGAAGGTGGACATCATGAAGGCTTACGACAATGTCAGATGGGATTTCCTCTGGGATGTCTTAACCTCCATGAATTTCCATCCTAAGATGATTCAATGGTTGAAAACCTATGTTTCCACTGCCAATTACTCTTTGTGCTTCAATGGGGAAGCTATAGGATACATACCTGGGCAGAAAGGTTTAAGACAAGGCGACCCATTGTCTTCGTACTTATTTGTGATAGTAATGGAGGTTTTTTTTACGTTCCATTGGAAATGTGGCTCTACCAAACTTGTTAACCTCTGCTTTGCAGACGATCTTATGATTTTTTGCAAAGGTGAAGTAACTTCTATCAATCATATTAAACAATCCTTGACTGAGTTTGAGGCCTTGTCTGGCCTCTCTCCCAGCCCTACAAAGAGTAACATTTTCTTTTCAGGTGTCAATCCTACCTCCAAATCCTCCATTCTTAATATATTGGGTTTTCAAGAAGGGTCCTTACCTGTAAGATACTTGGGGGTACCCCTTCTATCTACCAAACTCAAACACACAGACTGTAAAGTTATGGTAGATAGGATTGTTGCCAAAACAAAATCATGGACCCTTAGATACCTGTCTTTTTTTTTGGGTAATTTAGCTTGAAATTAAAAAAGGTTAAGCGAATGTACAGCCTACAAGGGGCATACCCCAGGAGGAAAAGAAAAGGAAAACAAATAAGAGTGAAAAAAGTGCGGTAAACCATGCACAACCCGCATGGAGAGTGAGATAGAGTAAATACATAACAAAATGCTATGCGTACTGTAATACATGAAATGTGAAATTGAACTACTACCTGGCACAACCCGCCAAGCTAGGAAATAAAGTAAATACGGTAGATAGTCATGGTCGACGGTGACCACATGATAACTAGCGTTGAGGAGAGATCCTCCTCCTCCAAGGCTGGGATAAAAACCAAGAACCGAGAAGCCCATCACCCCGAAGCTCGCATAATACCCACTCAACAGAAGTCAACTACTACAGAGGGACTCGGACCGAGAGAGGCTCGAACTGGAGATGTCGGCATCCGACAAGGCTACCCTGCTTATGCTGGTAGGATACAATTGATCAAGTCAATCCTCTTCTCTATGCAAACTTATTGGTCATCTCTCCTTATTATCCCTAAAAAGGTAATTAAGGAGATTGAATCAATCCTCCGTGGCTTCTTCTGGACTTGTCCTGACCTTAAGAGGACTGGTGCCAAAGTCTCATGGGAACACCTTTGCTCCCCCGTCAAGGAAGGTGGATTGGGCTTCAAGTCTATGGAGATCTGGAATAAGGCTGCTGTAGCCAAACACATTTGGTTCCTTATCTCTGGGGGGGAGCAATCTATGTGGTGCCAATGGGTTAAATCTTATTTACTTAAGGGCAGAAGTTTTTGGAGTGTTAAAGTCCCAAGTGACCCATCTTGGGTTTGGAGGAAAATCCTCAATCTTAGACCATATGTCCAGCCTCACATTAAATACAAAATTGGGAATGGCCATTTAACTTCTCTGTGGTTTGACAATTGGCATCCCCTTAGGCCTCTCTTCCCAAGATTTGGGCCTAGGATTGCTTATGATTCTGGGCTTACAAGAGATGTCACCATGCAGGCGATTATTAGGGATAATCAGTGGGCCTTCCCTATAACTCAGTCTCCTGATCTTAATGATGTGAGATCTGACCTACAAAATGTCCAAATCAATACTGCCATAGATGATAGGTGCATTTGGACTCTCACTATCTCTGGGCAATTTACTATCTCCTCTCTTTGGGAGCATTTGAGACCTCATTTCCCTGTTATTACCTGGGCTAAAGTGGTTTGGTTTTCAGGACACGTTCCTAAGTGTAGTGTCATCTCTTGGTTGGCCATTCAGAATAGATTGTCTACTGAGGATAGACTTTTTTTTTTTTGGGTAAATTAGCTTGAAATTAAAAAAGGTTAATCGAATGTACAGCCTACAAGGGGCATACCCCAGGAGGAAAAGAAAAGAAAAGAAAACCAGAATGATAAAAGTACGGTAACCATGCACAACCCGCATGGAGAGTAAAATAAAGTGACATATGTGATACAAATGGATCTGAAAAGAACCATGAAATGTACTGAAATGAAATTGAGCTATTCCTAGCACAACCCGCCAGAAAAATGGTAATTGAAGTAGATAGTCATGGTCAACGTGGACCACATGATAACCAGCGCTGAGGAGAGATCCTCCTCCTCCTAGGCTGGGCTAAGAAAACCAAGACCCGAGGCTTCCATCACCCCAAAGCAAGCATAATATCTGCTCAACAGAAGTCAACTACTACAGAGGAACTCGGACTGAGAGAGGCTCGACTAGGGGATGACGGCATCCGACAAGGCTACCCTGCTAAGTACCCTGCACACCACACCCAATCCACCCTGACTACTACATCCTCGCCCAAATCCCCTAGGCCCGCTAACGACTCAAAGCGGAACAGAAAGAGAGGCCACCATAAGTAGCCACTCGAACCTCAAGTGGACCAAGCTGCTCTTTTCGATCAGTGCAAACCACCAAATCTAATCAGAAACAGACAGCAAAGCAACCCCTTTCGATCAGTGAGGATCCACCAATCTAGTCAATGGCAGCTCCGGCAACTACCTTTTTTTTTTTTTTTGGTTTTGGGTAAAATAGCATGAAATAGAAAAAAGGGTAACCGAATATACAGCCTACAAGGGGCATACCCCAGGAGGAAAAGAAAAAAGAAAACAAAGGATAAAGAAAATTGATAACGCCAAGTGGCTACAAGGTAGTGATGTGAGGCTATGTTTCCAATCCATCTAGTAAGAGGGAAAGGAAACACAGGCAATTGATAACAACAAAACTATGCTTAAGGAATCTAGAAGTGCATGTAAAGGAATTGATCCCCTTCAGAACATGAAGGGGATCAAACACTAATACCAAACCACTAATCAACCATTTACACAGTCATTAAAACTTCATTACAATCACAGCAGCAACAGCTAATCAGACTGATGCAGCTTGGATGAGTAAGACATAGTTTCTGAGCTTGACAAACAATCAGAACTGGACAGCCACGAGCTTCCAAACTTCTGAACCACATGCTGAATGCAGAAGACTGAACCACATGCTGAACTGATGCAGTCCCTTTGTCAAAACAGTCTTCCAAAAGAACTGATGCCGTCAATATAGCTGTGATTGCTGCCAAGGCATTTTGCTTCCAAATCTGAAGCAATTCTGAAGTTGCTATTCTACAAGGTATATGCTTCCAAATCTGAAGCTCCCAATACCATCCCAGAACAGCCAAAATTCACACACAATCATAATCAAAATCAAAATCAGAATGCAAAATGCAGAGGACGTCCCCCTCTGCGAAGGGAGATCCCAATGACAGCCCCAATTGGTTAGGCTAATATTTGAAGAAATGTAGAACTGAACTATCTGACAAATCAAAGTAGGTGAACTACATAACTGAACTGAACTACATAGCACTACACTACATAACTGATGCAGGACTGATCTGATGGAGCTTCTGAACTTCTGAACTTCTGAACAGAATGCAAATATGTCCTAACACCATAACTATAACTTTCAGCACATCAAACCTCAGAACTTGGACTGCTCTAACAGCAGCTAAGCATGGCAAACCAGAATTCAGAATTCACACAGTCAAAATCAAGATCAAAACAATACAGAGGACGTCCCCCTCTGTGAAGGGAGATCCCATTGACAGCCCCCGATGGTTAGGCATAATTGAATACAGAACCTGCTACGTCTATCAACTTCTGAACCTGCTACAACACTAGCAGGCTCAGAACATCAGAACAACATCAGAACAGCAGGTTCAGAACATCATCATTGAAGATAAACTCAGAAACTCAGAAATCAGGTGCTACTAAGGGTGCAACAGAAATCAGATAAACCCTTGGCAGATTTGCCTACTTGCTATTCCACTCATATACAGCATAATTTGAATCCATGTAGCACCAATAAAGATTAAGGTAACTACCTGAATAATAGAAGTAAATATAACCTGACTGCACTTGTCTTGTCACTGTGACTGTGGCTGGACAGCAGGCAGGTTGCTGATGTTTCTCTTGCTGAATCCATCGATCTCATTAAGATCAAGGAGGAGCATGAAGCTGTATCCCCCTTGACCAATGACCTGCAAATGTAATAGTATGTTTTTTTTTTGGGTAAATTAGCTTGAAATTAAAAAAGGTTAACCGATTGTACAGCCTACAAGGGGCATACCCCAGGAGGAAAAGAAAAAGAAAAAACAAGATTGAAAAAAGTGCGATAACCCATGCACAACCCGCATGGAGAGTGTGGTAAAGTAAATAAGATAATAGAATTGCCATGTGTTGAGATCATACCCCGGTTGCACTATCTATCTAAGCGGAAGGATAGTACAACGGGGTATGATATGTAGTGATACGAGTATAAATACCATGAAAGCGAACTACTGCCTGACACAACCCGCCAAGCTAGGAAATAAAATAAAAGTCTCGATCGGAAATGACCAAATGAAAACCTTTACTGAATAATAGCAGCTACAAAGCACCTCGGCATCGGGGGGGTTGAACAGCAACAACAGAGGACCTAGGCACCAAGAGGCTCGAACCGGAGATGACGGCATCCGACAGAGGGCCCAACCCTGCACACCACGCCCATTCCATCCAGTCTAAAACACTCTCATCCAAAGTCCAAAGATCGCCAAAAACAACCCGACCTCATCCAAAACCCAAAGCCACTAGTCACCAGATAAGGATTAAACCAGACCAAGATTCCAAAACTCCAACCTAGCACAGAATGAACAAGCATAGCACCCACTTCTAAGGAACAGATATTGCAGAGGACCGGGCTCCAAGAAGAGGCTCGATCCGGAGATGCGACATCCGACAAGGCTACCTCCCCAAATACCTTGCACACCATGCCCATTCCATCCAGTCTAATACTCTCTCGACCTAGTACACAAAGCTCACTCTAACCTAAAAGCGGAACAGTACAAGGGCCTCGAAAATCCGCCATTAACAGAGCGTTACCACCGAATCATCTGGCATCACAAAGGAGGCACACAAAACTGCAGAAAGGACCATAACCACCCTTTTCAACCAGTGCATAACCACCAATCTAATAAGAACTATCACTGTCACAGTCAAACTACGCTATAAGAAACGGCCCAGCGGAACAAGGAAACTTGGATTATAAACAGACCTAGCATAGTTGCTACAGCCAAAGCCCCAAAATTGGGCATCCCAACATTACCAGCCCGAACCCAGGCTTAACAAAATCCAACAGATGAACCCAAACTCAGTCCAAATAGTGACTGCCCATTGGGTTTCTTAATATGGAACATGAGGTCTAGAGAATGGTACCTGCCCCCTCGAGGGGTACCCAAACTCCATTTGAGGTCTTGTAATAGGATTTGCAGTCAACTTTAACTGTCCATTGCACTAATTCATACCAACAAATCATACCTTCGTTGTTTGAGGTTTGGAGGTTTGGCTCAACTGGGATCTCTGTACATCCAGAATTCATTGGAGATTTGGCCTTACTGCCATGCCTCTGTCCGAGCATATATGAGGCAGTAGGGATCCTCATCCCCGGCGAGACCCGGCGGAACAGAAACAAACCCATTAAGCACCTACCCATGAGGTTCCGAACTCAAAACTACGGTCATGGTTGACCCTCTGTAGCTCCGACTTGGAAATGATGACCGCCCTGTAGCCCTCTTCTGAAGGTGCAGCTGCGTTCCACTGACCGTAGCTCCAACACGGACCGTAGCTCCACTCCGACACCTAGCACAGTGAAGAACCTACACAGAACCAGCACTCACACGGGTAGGAATCCCGCCGCCGCTACCGAGCACTGAATCTGAATCGCAAGGACTTCACAGCCGAGTACACTAGGAGAGGAAGAAAGACCATATCGAAGCTAACCTCAGATTACTGTTTTGTTTTGGATTTGCTTTTGAAATCGATTGAAACCCCAGCTTCTAGCCTTTGCTCTGATTCACCGTCAAGCTGATTCATCTAAGAGATGAGCCGACCGGATCTTGTTTCAATTGGCTCTACACCAACGAGATGCAGACCGCCGAGGAGCTTTAGGTTGCTACACTCGCAGAGAACCTGTGTGCTAGAGAAATGCACCCATGGCCGAGATGCAGATTGCGGTAGGTTTGGAGAACCCACAGCCGCACCAGAGCTTTCAATTTGTTGTATCGCCATCACCGAACCCAGCGGTGAGTTTGTGGGTAAATGAGGAAAAAGGGAAAAAAAACAGATCTGAGTTCCGAGAAATCCCCCTTTGCTGTACCTCCGATTCAGAATTGTGGAATGTTCAAATGATGAAATGATGATCCGATTAGAGCTTGAAAGTTACCTCTAATCTACGGTTTGTTTCAGAAAAAATCTGATTTTTGGAGGAGGGGAGTGCATTCTCTCTCTATTCCTAGAGAGAGAAGCTCTCAACCCTATTTTTTTCATACCTAGTTCTGTTTAATGTAATAGTATGTTAGTATCATAAAACCAAGGGAAGACTCATAATATGTTAGTGCTTGAAGTACACCACTAAACAATGTTCCATTGGATTTTTAGTTGTCTAGAAAGAGGGCCACTAGGTAGGTTAGCCAAGGACAAAAGCCTAGACCTTATATCATTGGAGATTTTATGAGCAATTACAATGGGGGAGCAGGAAGAGTTCTGGAACTTTCTGTGGTTCCTTTCCATCCAAATATGATGAACATATATAGTGAAAGCCAGCTTTGCAATAGTGTTGGCCAAAGACTTACCTCTCAAAATAGAGAGGCAATCCACCCAAGTCTGCCAGTTGTGATGTCCTTGCATGTGGGGGACTTTGGGAGACAGGATACTCCTGACTTGGGCAGCCATAGGGCACTCAAAAAATAGATGTGCATGGTTTTCCATGCCAGGGCACAATATACATTGGGAGGTGGATTTGAGCCCAAACAAGACAAGCCTATCCTCAGTGTTTAGTCTTTGAAGAAGGGCCATCCAAGTAATTAGACTACACCTCGGTATATGGCCTGGAAACCATACAACCTTATGCCATGTAACAATGGGAAAGTGAGTTCTAAGGTTGTCCCATAAGGATGAGATGGAGAACTCCCCTGACTTAGTTAGTGCCCAAATGCATGTATCCTTAGTAGCTCTATTGATAGTAATTGTATGCAAATCAGTTCTTATTTCATTAAGTTCAAGGGTTTGGGTGACAGGGAAGGCCCACTGGTTGTTATGGATTATATGTTGAACAATGGCATCCCTAACTATTCCAGAATCATAGACAATTCTAGGACCAAATCTTGGGAGTAGTGGTCCTAGAGGATGCCAGTTGTCGTACCATAAAGAAGTAGACATTCCATCCCCCAACTTGTACAGAATGTGTGGCTGAACAAGGGGTCTCAAGGATAGGATTTTCCTCCACACCCAGGAAGGTTCACTTGGGACCTTAACACTCCAAAAGTTCCTACCTCTGAGTAAGTAGGACTTGACCCATTGACACCACATGGATTGTTCCCCGCCGGACACAAGGAACCAAATGTGCTTTGCCACTGCAGATTTGTTCCAAGTCTCCAAAGACTTGAAACCAAGACCACCTTCTTGGACAGGGGAGCAGAGATGTTCCCAGGAGACTTTAGCTCCAGAGGTTTTGAGATCAGGTCCAGTCCAGAAGAAAGCTCTCAATATGGCTTCCACTTCCTTAATGACTTTTTTAGGAAGAATAAAGAGAGAAGACCAATAGGTCTGCATGGAGAATAGAATGGACTTAATCAGCTGAAGTCTCCCAGCATAGGAGAGGTATCTGTTAGTCCAGGACTTTGTTTTTGCAATGATTTTATCCACCAAACTCTTGCAATCAGTATGCTTCAGTTTGGTGGACAGTAGGGGGACACCTAGATATCTAACTGGAAGGGTACCCTCCTGAAAACCAAGAACATGCAATATTGATGCTTTGGTGGAGGAGCTAACACCTGAGAAGAAAATATTGCTTTTGTTTGGACTAGGGGAGAGGCCAGATAAGGATTCAAACTCTTCCAATGATGACTGGATATGGTTTACAGAACTTAACTCACCCTTGCAAAATATCATGAGGTCATCTGCAAAACATAGGTTAACCAATTTGGTTGACCCACATTTCCAATGGAAATTAAAATCAGGCAGTAGGGTTTTCTCCTTGAGAATGCATGTGAGGACTTCCATGGCAATAACAAATAAGTATGAGGAAAGGGGGTCTCCTTGCCTCAATCCCCTTTGTCCAGGGATGTACCCAATGGCTTCCCCATTGAAGCTTAGGGAGTAATTGGCTGTGGTTACACAAGCCTTTAACCACCTGATCATCTGAGGGTGGAAGTTCATTGAGGCAAGGACATCCCAGAGGAAGTCCCACCTAACATTGTCATAGGCTTTCATTATATCTACTTTCATGGCACACCTAGGAGAGGAGGAGTGTTTGTGGTATCGCCTCATCAACTCCTGTGTAAGGAAGATGTTATCCGCAATCCTTCTGCCCTGAACAAACCCAGACTGTGCTGGATCAATCAAGTGAGGGAGAGCTGACTTAATTCTATTGGCTAGAATCTTGGCAATACACTTGTAAATGAGGTTGCAACATGATATTGGCCTATAATCCCCAACCTTTGAAGGGTTGGGAACCTTAGGCACAAGAGCAACCAGTGTTGCATTGGCTTTCTTTAGCAGTTGGCCAGATCTAAAGAAGTTCTTGACAGCAGAGGTGACCTCATGACCAATCACAGGCCAAGCCTTATGAAAGAAGGTAGCATTATATCCATCAGGTCCGGGGGCTTTCTGAGGGTTAAGGGACCAGAAAATGTCCTTAACTTCTTTGTCAGTGACTCCCACTACCATATCTAGCCTCTGAGACTCTGACAGTTTCCTAGTGATGAGTTGCTGGACCCTAGATGATCCAGCATAGTTGCTTTGGTGAGGGGAACCAAGCAACTTGGTGTAGTAATGGATAAAAGATCCTTTGATCAGCTCAATATCTTGTGTGGTATTACCATCTTCCAAGACCAAGCTAGTAATTACCATCTTCCAATACCAAGCTAGTAATCCTAGTTCTATTCCTGGAGTTACTAATTGATTTGAAGAAAAAGGAAGTACATTGGTCTCCCAATTTCAACCATTGAACTCTTGATTTTTGTCTGGCAAAGCTCTCCTCAGCTCTAGCAAGGATAAGGTACTGTTTGCATAATACCTTTTCAGCAACTTGATTTGCTGTGTCACTAGGATCTGAGGCCAGTGCATTTTGAATATCATCCAGCTGTTGTCTGGTAGAGGCAACTCTGGATGATAGATCACTGAATTCTTTGTTATTCAACTGTTTTAGATCCTTTTGTAGGATCTTTAACTTTTCACAGACACAATACATGGGATTACCTATGATCACCCTCCTCCAGACACTTTGAACAATGTTCATAAAGTTAGGATGGTCTGCCAGAAAATTAAAGAATCTAAAAGGTCTAGATTTAGGAGGGGTGATGGGGGCCAATGCCACGACTGCAGGGGAATGGTCTGATGCTCCAGGGTTTAGGAAATGAGCACTAGACCAACATAGAGTTTTGATCCAATTCTCATTGACTAGGACCCTGTCCAACTTGGTGCTAATGTGGGAAATACCAACTTGTTTATTAGACCAAGTAAATTGATTTCCAGAGTATTTAAGGTCAACTACCTTGCTCAATCAAACTCCAACCCTGACTACTGAGGATAGACTTGTTATGTTTGGCATAAAATCCACCTCCATTTGTAGTTTCTGTATGGGTGTAGAATCCCATGATCACCTATTTTTTAAGTGCCCCATTGCTACACAGATTAGAGGAATTCTCTCCTCTAAATGCCATTCTATGGTAGGATTGTCTTCTTGGTAGCAGTGGGTAAGCAATTTGTCCAATTTAAAAGGTAAATCATTGGCTGTCACAGTTGCTAAGCTAGTATTTACAGTCTATGTGCACCAATTATGGCTCGAGAGGAATTTTAGAAAGTTCCAGAATCTTAGCTGCCCCCCTGGAGTGGTTGCTAACAAAATTTCACATGAGGTTAGATGCAGATTGTTGTCTCTGTCTTTCAAAGGACCCTCTCATTTATTATCTTTGTGGAATATTCATGCTTAAACTAAATAGACTTGTTATATTGGGACATTCTTCTACTCATTTGTTGTCATTTGCAGGTCCTTGTTCAAGGGGGTTCAGCTTCAAAGCTTGGTCCCCTTGATCTAATATGATTATTACATTCCAAGAGGTTGGGATCCACATGAGTATCCACATTGGGCACCCCTTTGATCCAGAAGGGTTCAGCAGTTGTAGCTCAAGGGGGATTCAGAAGGGTCCAGCAGTCACTGTGACTGGTCCTACATGTTGGCATGAGAGGGTTACAGAACCTGCCTGCTGTCCAGTTTGGCTGCTATTACTTCTATTCTAGCAGGTAGTTACCTTAATCCTTATCGGATGACCTTGTGCTAGAGCCCCTACATTCCTTGAGAGAGGGGCTGGAGTCTGTTAGCAATGCTTGTGAGTTGAGAGAGGAGGTAATATCTAGGGTGTTTTGTTCACCCTTTTGGAAACCACACTCAGTTTGTAAATACATAGCTGCAGGTTCAGAGTTCTGTTTGCTGTTTGCTGGACTAACAGACACCAACTTTGCCGTTTGCTTGTAGTAGTTGTTAACTAGATGGAGTTACCTTTTGTGTAGCTAGCTTGCCTAGCTTGCTGCAGTCCCTAGTTGTGTAGCTATCACTTCTGCACCTGATTTCTGCACCTGATCCAGCAAGACGGTGCTACCCTGGACTTAATGCTTTTGTATCCTTTTTTTTTGGTAAGGCAGTCTGCTTATTTTCCATTTTCTGCCGTTACATATCTATTTCTGCTTGAGACTTTCTTTCAATCTCTGCATTAATTACTGGTTGTATGTCTTTGCAAGCTTTCAATCTAGGTTTTTGGAATATCCGTGGTCTGAATGACCCCATTAAACAGAAAGAAGTTCAAACTTTTGTCATCTCTAATAAACTTAACCTAGTTGGCTTTCTTGAGCATAAAATTAGGGCTGTTTGGGCAGACAGAATAACTAAATACATCTGTCCTGATTGGAGTTTTGTGAATAATTACCCCCAGGCGGCTTTAGGGAGGATTTTTGTGGGTTGGGATCCAGGAGTACTCTCTCTTACTGTGCTAAGTCAGTCTGATCAATTCATTCATTGTGAGGTCCAACCCAAGGATGGGAGTGCACTCTTTTTGGTCACTATGGTGTATGGGGCTAGCTCTAATTTGGAGCGGAGGTCTCTTTGGCATTGTCTTAGTCAGTTCAGGACCTCTTTACCTTGGGTGGTCCTAGGGGATTTTAATGCTATTAGACACCCTAGGGAGAAGGTTGGGGGTAATTCTCAGTGGTCTCCACACTTGGATGACATAAATCATTGTTTGTTTGCCTCTGAACTTGATGATCTTAGATTCACCGGGTGCTTATTCACTTGGTCAAATAAACAGGACCCTCCTCATTTTGTGACCTCTAAAATTGATAGAGTGGTTGTGAATGAGCCATGGATGAAAACATTTACCCAATCCTCTGCTCATTTTTTAGTCCCCGGAATCTCAGACCATTCTCCTGCTGTGGTATGGGTGCAGCCCAATCCAAGGAAATCAATTAAGCCTTTCAGGTTTTTTGACTTCCTCGCTGATCATCCACAGTTTCTCACAATTGTCCGTAGGGTATGGAGGTCAATCATAATCGGTAACCCTATGTTTTGTGTGTGTGAAAAACTTAAACGTTTGCAAAATGAGCTGAAGCAGCTTAATAAAGCTAAATTCAGTGGCATCTCTGATAGGGTGTGTGCCATCAAACAGGAGTTAGAAAACATTCAAGCTAGTTTAGGGTCTCATCCTAACAATGGTTCTGCCATAGCATATGAGAGGGTGGTACACAGACAATATATCACTATGCTTAGAGCTGAAGAAAGTCTAGCCAAGCAAAAGTCGCGAATACAATGGTTGAAACTTGGCGATCAGTGCACTTCCTATTTCTTTAAGACTGTAAGTAATAGGAGGAATAGAAGCAATCTTCTAGAGTACATCAACTTATCACTAGGAAACTCACTCCTGTCCAAAGTTTGGAAATGGTAATGGAGGTGACTGATAAAGAGGTTAAGGACACATTCTGGTCTCTTAATCCTCAAAAAGCACCTGGCCCAGATGGCTACAATGCAGCGTTCTATCATAAAGCTTGGCCTGTGATAGGTCATGAAGTGACCTCAACTGTTAAGCTTTTCTTTAAATCAGGTCAGCTTTTGAAGAAAGCCAATGCTACCCTAGTTGCTCTAGTGCCTAAGGTCCCCAACCCTTCTAAGGTAGGAGATTACAGGCCCATCTCATGCTGCAATGTGATATATAAGTGCATTGCCAAAATTCTAGCCAACAAAATCAACCCTATCCTGCCTTCACTTATTTTTTGGGTAATGCCCTAGGGCGGTTAGCTTGAAAATAAAAGAGGTTAACCGAATTTACAGCCTACAAGGGGCATACCCCAGGTAAGACAAAACAAAAAAGAAATGAAAAATATAAAGAGCGCCAAGTGGCTACATGGGTTGCCCGTGTCCTTGCCCCCGCCAAACAAACTATCCCAAGGAATAGAAAGTTCAACGGGGAGGCTGGACACGGGCGTGGCAAAACAGTAAATACCCGACTCCAACCGTCGGTACAAGGTACAATAAGAGGCCCTCGAAGTCCCCGCAATACAAACTACGGAAACCATAAAATATAATGGCCAGTGCACAACCCGCACTGATTAAATTAAAAACCCATTGGGCAGGCTGCTGCCTGCTGCGTGGCCAAGTAGGCCGTTTGCTGATTGCCCGGGCGGCCAAAAGCCCGTGGCTGGCGTGTTGTTGACTGGCTGGGCAGGTCTGCTGGCCTGCTAGGCTGGTGACTGCCCGAGCTGGCTGGCTGGCCGGACCAGTTGCTGCCCGCATTGGGTAGCCATGACTGCAAAAAACAGATCTGCCCGTTGCTGTTGCTGTTGGTGGCCGGCCCGAGGCTGAGCTACCTGGCGGCCGGGATTGGTATTGAGCCCCACGGACCAGATGGCCGGTAGTGGCTTCAGATCTGCCCGGAGCAGATCCAAAAACGTAGCCGCCGGTCCTCGTCCGGGTTGACTGTGGAGACTAAGCACTACGGCTATTTGAGCCACGGTGGTAGCTGTTGACTGGACCAGTTAGAGGCCGGGCCAGGTGGAGCTTGCTCGAACCAGATCTGGCCTGACCGAAATGGCCTTGTGGTGGCCGGAGGTTGCTGCTACCGGTTGTGGAGGGCGGTGGAGGAGAGTCTCTCTAAGGAGAGAGCCTCCCTTGCCCGTTGCTGCTGCTGCTGTTGGCCGGTGGCCGTTGCTGCTGCTTTTGGTGGCCGGCCGGTGGCCAGACCTTGTGGTGGCTGCCATGGCTGGATATGGGTTGGGCGGTGTAGATGGCCCGTAGATGGTTGACTGAACCAGAGAGGTCCAGATATGGTTGAACAACCGGACCAGAGGAGGCCGGCCCAGTGATGGCTGGCTTTCCCAGATCTATTACTGACCAGCGGAGGCCGGACCAGTGGTGGCTGGTTTGAGTCTTGGGCGGTGGAGGAGAGCCCCTGTCGTGCGAGGGGCTCCCTTGCCCGAGGTGTACTGCTGCTGCTCCTGCTTAGCTCCGAATGCCAGCGGATTGGATGGATAGATGGCCGGAATGGGCTTGGCCAGGCCGGAGATGGTGGTTGCCGAGCTGGAGGGGGGCTTTCTCTCTCTAGGTTAGAGAGAGAAGCTCCCCCAGCTCTGGATACTGAGATCGGGTTTAGTTTCATCTGCCTTCACTTATTGATCCAGCACAACTGGATTTGTACAGGGTAGGAGGATAGCTGATAACATATTCCTTACTCAGGAACTGATGAGGGGTTATCATAAACAATCCTCTACTCCTAGGTGTGCCATGAAAGTGGATATTATGAAGGCTTATGATAATGTCAGATGGGATTTCCTGTGGGATGTCCTGGAATCCATGAACTTCCACCCTAAGATGATCCAATGGCTCAAAGCTTGTGTTTCCACAGCTAATTACTCCCTGTGTTTCAATGGAGAATCAATAGGTTACATTCCTGGACATAAGGGTTTAC
Organism: Rhododendron griersonianum; assembly: GCA_018127125.1. Classification (NCBI taxonomy): domain Eukaryota; kingdom Viridiplantae; phylum Streptophyta; class Magnoliopsida; order Ericales; family Ericaceae; genus Rhododendron; species Rhododendron griersonianum. Next base: position 34,959,668 of record CM030788.1, on the reverse strand, counting down.
GACAAGGTGACCCATTGTCTTCCTACCTGTTTGTCATTGTTATGGAAGTATTGTCTTGCATCCTTAAGGAAAAGTCTATCCTCCCTAATTTTAAATTTCATTGGAAATGTGGCTCCACCAAGCTTGTCAACCTTTGCTTTGCGGATGATCTTATGATATTTTGCAAAGGTGAGGTGAGTTCTATTACCCATATTCAAGACTCCTTGACGGAGTTTGAGGCTTTGTCCGGGCTTTCCCCCAGCCCTACCAAGAGCAACATCTTCTTTTCCGGAGTTAATCATTCCACCAAGGCTTCCATAATGAGCATTTTAGGCTTCCAGGAAGGGACCTTACCAGTTAGGTACTTGGGGGTACCTCTTCTATCCACCAAGCTCAAGCACACTGACTGTAAACTAATGGTTGACAGGATTGTAGCAAAAACCAAAACTTGGACCCATAGGTACCTCTCTTATGCTGGCAGAATACAATTGATAAAGTCAATTCTATTTTCAATGCAAACTTATTGGTCAAGTCTCTTTATTATCCCAAAAAAGGTAACTAAAGAGATTGAATCTATAGAGAGAGAAAGCTCCCTCCCGGCCAAAACCAGGCTGCAGCGCCACGCCTGTCCCAGCCCAGCCACGCCGGCCTTCCTACGGCAGAAGCAGCAGTACTCGGGCAAGGGAGCCCCTCGCACGACAGGGGCTCTCCTCCACCGCCCCTTCTACATCCCAGATCTAGCCTTCGATGGCTTATTCAACCCACAGCAGTACTCGGGCAAGGGAGCCCCTTCTACATCCCAGATCTAGGATAGAGTCTAATCTAATCAATAATAGCCATGACCACAAGAATACTACACTCGACCTCAGAGCAAAAAACGCCGGTTCTAGGGATATAAAAGCCTCGACAACTAGCCCGACCCCCGATTTCAGTCCAACAGATGACCGCCTATCGGGGATCGCTAAACTAACAGTAAACTGGCCCGATCGTCCAGCAACAGATAGACAATAAACAAATAGTGCAAAGCGCAAATTGAAACGATAAGCGCAATGGATACGAGAGCTTGCTGCCCGGGCTGAAGGCAGGCTGTGCCTGGCTGGCCCGGGCTGGCCTTGCCCCAACGAGCTGGCTGCTACCAGCAGGCTGGCCTCTGTAGAAGGCCATGCCCCAGACTGGCCCACGTCTGCACGGCGGCTGAGGACTGGTGGCCTGGCCCACGGTGGCTGGTGGCCAGTTGATGGCCTGGCCCACGGCTGATGACTGGTGGCCTGGCCCACGGTGGCTGGTGGCCGGACAATGGCCACCCGCTTTGGGTAGCCGTGGCTACGAGATAGATCTGAGGTTCAGAACTGTGGAGCTCCGGTTGGGGTTGATAGGAGGCCGGGCCCGAGGGTTGCCGGTTGAATGGCCGACGAGAGAGGCGCCGGTTTGAAGTTTGAAGACCAGCGGCCGCTGCTACTGTTAATGGCGGCAGCCACCGGAGCTGTTGACTGATGAATATAGGACTCCTGAGGCAGGCCGCCTCACGGCGGCTATGTCTGCTCCGGTTGGAAGTTTGAAGACCAGCGGCGGCCGGCAGAAGACCAGCGGCGGCCGGCGGAAGACGAGCTGCTGCCCGCTCCGGTTAGATGTTTGAAGACCAGCGGCGGCGGCGGATCTGTTGAATGACCCGAGGATTCCAACTGATCTGTTGAAGACAAGTTGAAAGTCGATCTCTGGCCGGAGTGACTGGCCTTAGGAGGCCGGACCAGAGGTGGCCGGTTTGAGATGGGCTGTGGCCGCTGCTGCTGTCAAAGGCGGCAGCCACCGGAGCTGTTGCCGGACCAGATCTGGTAGTGGAAGGCCGGACCCGTGGGTAGCCGGTTGGTGACGATATGGGTGGTGGAGGAGAGCCCCTGTCGAGAGAGGGGCTCCCTTGCCCTTGGTATGACCGAAGATGGACAGGCCAGAACCTGATTGGCCGGAGGAGGCCTGGCTGCTTGGCGAAGGGAGCTTTCTCTCTCTAGGCTAGAGAGAGAAGCTCCCATGGATCTGCCGTTGCTCTCTTGGTGTTCCCCTTCTCTCCTCTAAACTCAAAGCTACTGACTGTCGTCAAGCCTCTTTATTATCCCTAAAAAGGTAATTAAAGAGATTGAATCCATTCTTAGAGCCTTTTTCTGGTCTGGCCCTGACCTCAAGAAGACAGGTGCCAAAGTCTCATGGGAACACCTTTGCTCTCCAGTCAAGGAAGGTGGATTAGGATTTAAATCGTTGGAAATTTGGAACAAGGCAGCTGTTGCCAAGCACATTTGGTTCCTTATCTCTGGAGGGGAGCAATCTATGTGGTGCCAGTGGGTTAAGTCTTATTTACTTAAGGGCAAAGCTTTTGGAGTGTTAAAATTCCAAACGACCCCTCCTGGGTTTGGAGGAAAATACTTAATCTTAGACCACTAGTCCAGCCTCACATCAAGTACAATATTGGGGATGGCCACCTAACCTCTTTGTGGTTTGACAATTGGCATCCCCTCGGCCCCCTGTTATCAAAGTTTGGTCCTAGAATAGTCTATGACTCAGGAATCTCTAAGGATGCATTTGTGAAGGCCATCATTAGAGACAATCAATGGGCCTTCCCAATAACCCAATCCCCTGACCTTAATGATGTGAGAGCTGATCTACATGCTGTCTCCATCAATGATTCCATTGGAGACAAGTGTATCTGGACTCTCACAGCATCTGGGAAATTTAGTATTTCATCCCTTTGGGATCAGATGAGAACCCACTTTCCTGTCACCACATGGCATAAAGTAGTTTGGTTCTCAGGATATATTCCCAGATGCAGTGTCATCTCATGGATGGCCATCCTTAATAGGTTATCTACTGAGGATAGATTGGTGATGTTTGGCATGAAATCTTATTCCACCTGTAGCCTGTGTATGGGTGTAGAAACCCATGACCACCTATTCTTTGAATGCCCCATGGCCACACAAGTTAGAGGTATACTGATCCCAAAGACCCCTCATATGGTAGGGTTGACCTCTTGGCAACAGTGGACAAGTAAATTATCCACTCTTCAAGGTAAGACATTAGCTATCACAATTGCTAAACTTGTCTTTACAGTCTATGTGCATCATATGTGGATTGAGAGGAACTATAGAAAGTTCCAAAATCTAAGCTGCTCTCCTGAAGTGGTGGCTAACAAAATTTCAAATGAAGTAAGATGTAGATTGTTGTCCCTAGAAGTCAAAGGACCTTCCCAATTACTTTCTATGTGGAACATTCATGCTTAATTTCAATACTTGAACTGACTGACTTCTACTCACATTCATGCTTTCCATTCAGGGCATTACACAAATGATTCAAAGGGACTTAGCTGTGCCTTGAAGCTCAGAAATAGAACTCAGAAATTGGACCTGCTATTACTGCTAGTCTACCAGGTCACTGCTCCACTCAAGGAGGATTCAGAAGGTTCAGCAGTCACTGTTCTGAGCTTCAGTACTGCTCTGTTATCTGTTATACTATTTTGAACTTCTGCTGTTCTAGGAATAGAGTTCTGTAGTTTTGGGATTAGAGTTACACTATCTTGCTATTCTGCTATACTGCTGACTGATCACCTCTGCTGCTGTTTGCATTGCACTAGTAAGCTGATAGTATATGGTAGCACTAAATGGATGTAATGCCAAGTTATAGGCAACATGACTGTCCATATGTCCATGTTGCCTATAACTTGGCTGTTAGCAGCTTCCTTTGCATACCCAGCTGTTTTGATGCTTTAGCTGTTATTTATGCCTAACCAACTGGGGATGTCGTTGGGATCTCCCTTCGCAGAGGGGGACGTCCTCTGCATTCATTTGCACCATTATTTCAGTAGTGCAATAGGACTGCTGATGTTCTGATTTCAGTAGATGTTGTCTACTGATGGACTGCTATTGAAGCTGGCTGATGGCTGATGGAATGTTGTAATGTTGGAATGTCGTAATGTTGCATCTGTTATTGTTAACTGCTGTATCCTTGTTAGGCTAGAAGTTGACTGTATATTCAGATGCTGACTGTTGTTGTTCTTCAGAAGTTGTTTGTAGTTTGGTTAGTGGAGGTTCATTTCTATTTTTCGCCTAACCAATTGGGGCTGTCATTGGGATCTCCCTTCGCAGAGGGGGACGTCCTCTGCATATGGTATTGTTTTGGTTCAATTGAATGTGAGTGAATGGTATTTGGACTGCTGCTGTTCTGTGATGGAAGCAGGATCCATAAGCTGCATCAGTTCTGATCTGCTATTGCTGCTGATCTGCTGTTGCTGGTTGCTTCACAGCCCAACTGCACAGTTTAGGCTCTTGCTACACACCCCAAAAGTATCAAGTATCAAGTATAGCACAGAAGTATGCTACCCAGACGGTTCAGCTGCGTCTGATATGGTGTACTCTCTGATATGGACTGCTGCTGCCGTTCTGGGCTGATTGTGCCGTCCTGGGCTGTTTGTGCTATCTCTCAACATAGCAGCCCCAAGTCAGCAGCTGTTTGTGCTATTAGCTATTGGTCTAGCCTCCAAAGGAGATGTCCTCCTTCAGCATATGTTAAGAACTGATCAAAGATTGGGGGCATATTGTGTTCTATCCAGCAGTTGTTAAGCAGCAGACTGTAGCAGACTGTGTTCTGTCTAGCATATGTCCTCCTTCAAATGTGTTTCTCTCCCATCTCATAGATGGTAATGAAACATTGGTCAATGTAGCCACTTGGCTTAGGTCTTTTTTCTCAATCTTTTATTTTCTTTTTTCTTCTTCTCCTCCTGGGGTATGCCCCTTGTAGGCTGTAAATTCGCTTAGCCTCTTTTTATTTCAAGCTATTTTACCCAAAAAAAAAGAAGCAAAATAACAAGTTTAGTGCTTGGAGACAGCTCTATCACTCATGATCCTCAGGTTATCAAGGCAGAGTTTGTTAACTTTTACACAACTCTATTTGGTACTACTCACCCCACCCCTCATCTGGGTTCAAATAGAGTTGAGCAATTAATTAGAAATAAGCTTAGTGTTGAACAAAGTCATCGGATGGTCTCTCCTGTTACCGATTTGGAGATCAAAGAAACCTTTTGGTCTCTTAATCCCTCCAAGGCCCCAAGCCCTGATGGGTACAACGCAGGGTTTTTTAGGAAAGCTTGGCCTGTCATTGGGAATGAGGTCACCTCGGCTGTCCAGAATTTCTTCAGGTCTGGTCAATTACTCATCAAAGCTAACTCTACCATTGTAGCTCTTGTTCCTAAGATGCAAAACCCTTCCAAGGTGGGTGATTTTAGGCCCATATCATGTTGCAATACCATCTACAAATGCATCTCTAGGATTTTAGCTAGGAGACTGCAATCTGTTCTTCCTCTTCTCATTGATCCTGTCCAATCAGGCTTTGTGAAGGGTCGGAGAATAGCCGATAACATAATCCTCACTCAGGAACTCATGAGAGGTTATCACAAGTCATCACCTTCTCCTAGGTGTGCCATGAAAGTGGACATAATGAAAGCTTACGATCATGTTAGATGGGAGTTTCTTTGGGATGTTCTTTCTGCTATGAACTTTCATCCTACCATGATCAAGTGGCTCAGAGCATGTGTAACCACTGCTAACTACTCTCTTTGTATCAATGGAGAAGTTACAGGCTACATTAAAGGTAGGAAGGGTCTGAGGCAGGGGGATCCTCTATCCTCTTATCTCTTTGTTATTGTCATGGAAGTTTTTACGGCTTTGCTTAGGGAGAAATCTCATCTCCCTAATTTCCACTTCCACTGGAGATGTAAAGATAATCGGTTGATTAATCTTTGCTTTGCCGATGATCTAATGATATTTTGTAAAGGGGAGCTTCCATCGATCAAGCACATCCGGAATGCATTGACTGAGTTTGAGTCTCTTTCTGGTCTCTCCCCTAGTCCTGGTAAGAGTAGCATATTCTTTTCAGGTGTTAGTGTGAGGGTTAAGGAAACTATCTTGCAAGAGCTTGGATTCCAGGAGGGTTCCCTCCCTGTGAGATACCTGGGGGTCCCATTATTATCTACCAAACTCAAGGCTGTTGATTGTCAGAGATTGGTAGATAGTATTACTGCCAAAACTAAATGTTGGACTAATAAGGATCTTACTTTTGCTGGGAGAATGCAACTTATAAAAAACATTTTGTTCTCAATGCAAACATTTTGGTCCTCCCTATTTATTTTACCAAAAAAGGTCGTTAAGGAAGTTGAGTCCATCCTTAGAGCCTTCTTGTGGTCCGGCCCTGATCTTAAAAAGACTGGGGCTAAGGTTGCTTGGGAGCATCTTTGTGCTCCCAAGGATGAGGGTGGTCTTGGTTTCAAATCTCTGGCAATTTGGAATAAGGCGGCGGTTGGTAAACATATTTGGTTCTTGATTTCAGGGGGCGAGCAATCAATGTGGTGCCAATGGGTTAAATCCTATTTATTAAAGGGTAGGAACTTTTGGAGTCTTAAAATGCCAAGTAATCCCTCCTGGGTTTGGAGGAAGTTACTTAATTTGAGGAATTTAGTTCAACCATACATACTTCACATTATTGGTAATGGGGACATCACATCCCTGTGGCATGATCACTGGCATCCTTCAGGCCCTTTATTGAACAAGTTTGGCTCCAGAATTGTGTATGATTCTGGACTTCCCTTGAACGCCAAAGTGTCCCAAATAATTCTCAACTCTACTTGGGCATTCCCGGTCACGCAAACTTGGGAGCTGAATGAAGTCAGATCTCAACTTCCCTTAGTAAGGAATGGTAGGGACCAGATTAGATGGACACTTAACCCAAATGGACAGTTTAGCATTGCCTCTCTATGGGAGGAATTGAGAGAGCCATTTCCCAAAGTAACTTGGCACAAAACAGTTTGGTTTCCTGGCCATATCCCAAAATGTAGCTTCATTACCTGGATTGCCATCCAAGGAAGGCTTTCCACTGAGGATAGGCTTGTTCTTTTTGGGATTAAGCCTTCTTCTCATTGCTGCCTTTGCACTGGCAGTGAAAGCCATGACCATTTGTTCTTTAATTGTGTATTCTCCACGAAAGTTTGGAATGCTATCCTAGCAAAAATTGATGAGAGGTGGCCCCCACAGTCATGGGTAGCCTGGATTTCTCAGTTATCCACTTTTAAAGGAAAATCTCTAAAGAGTGTTGTTGTAAGATTGATATTCACTGTTACAGTCTATCATCTTTGGATTGAGAGGAACATGAGGAAGTTTCAAACTACTACTAGCTCCTGGGAGGCAATAGTTCACAAAATTTATAACATGGTTAAGGGTAGACTTATGTCTTTGCCCAAATTGCCCCCAGGCTCTAATGATACTAGATTTATCAGAGAATGGGGTATCACCTTGGAGTAATCATATATTGCATGGTGGAAGTGCATGTGTTGTTGTGTGCTTGTGTGCTTGTGTTTACTTGTTTTGAGTTGCATTTGTTTTCCAAAGCATATCTTCTCTTGGCAGGTTGTGACTGACAGGATGAGAGTATGAGAGTATCTTTATTACTTCTATTTAGCAGCTGCTGTCCAGTTCCAGTCCAGTCCAGTTCTGTGGTCATTGGTTAAGGGGTGCAGCCTCAAGCTATATCCCTTGGTTCTATGAGTCTTTATGTTCAGCAAGATATCCTGGCAGGTCATTGGTCAAGGGGTGCAGCCTCAAAGCTATATCCCTTGGTTTTATGAGTCTCCATGTTCAGCAAGAGCTACCAACACCTCAGATTTTGAGTGCTACTATTACTTGTATCCTAGCAGGTAGTTACCTTAATCCTTGTGGTGACATGCAGATTTTGAGTGCCTTTACTATATTGTGTGTCGACCTTGTGAGTGTGTGCTAGAGCCCCATCATTTTTTCAGAGAGGAGGTAATATTTAGTGGGGGAGTCTTGTGAGGTTCAGTGGAGGGAGTAAGTAGTCTCTCACCTAGTTGTGTAGTTACCTCTTCTGCTGCTACACCAGATTTCTGATATGATCATGCACCTGTTGTGTGTACTGTTGAGAGAGCAGTACTGCTATTTTGTGGAATGACTGAATAGAGTGGGGGATTGCACAGTCATCAGGTTCTGAACCTGATCTGCTTATGCTGCTATTCTGCTGTTCTACTTCTACTTCTACTGCTATTTTGTTTACATGGGAAAGGTCCCAAGATACACTACTTAGTGGAATGACTGAATAGAGTTCTGCTGTTATCTGTTACTGCTGCTGCTGCACTGTTTTGGACAGCAGCAGCTTGTTGTTATCTGTTATCTGCACTGTTTGTTGATAGACAAGTTCAGAAGTTGTAGCAGGTTCTGTTTTCAGTTATGCCTAACCATCGGGGGCTGTCAATGGGATCTCCCTTCACAGAGGGGGACGTCCTCTGTATAGTTTTGTATATGTTTTCAGTATTGTATAGTATTGTTCAAGTTCAGAAGTTGTAGACCATTTTACTGTCTGATCTGCTTGGGTCTGCTTACTGATCTGTAAATGCTGTTCATCCTCCATCCACAAGGGGCATACATTGATGCTGGTGCTGCAGCTTGTGTTGCTGCAGCTTGTGTTGCTTCTACTGTTGCTGCACCAGTTCTGATCCTTGTTGTGTCCATGTTGTGTCCCCAAGTCCCTAGTCAGAGGATACACTTGTTGGCCATGCTACACACTCCAGCTAGCTACTAGCTGCTGATGATCAGCTTCTGAAGATACTCTGTTAGGGGTAGCAGCTGCTGTTCTTACTGCTGCTGTTCTGTTATAGCTTTCAGTTGTTCTGTTATAGCTTCAGTTGTTACTGCGTTGCTGTCAGTTTTACTAGCAGAATCCATTTTGTTGGTTGGTGTTCATTCTACTGCATTTGCATTAGTGCTGCTAGTGCTACTAGTTGCAGTCAACCTCTACATTACTTGGCTACTTAGCAGCAGTACAGCAACTGCACAGAAAACTAAAATCTGCTTCTCGGCCAAACTGCCAATCACATGCTCCTTGCAGAATACTCTGTTATTGACGATGCATATGCAGTCTGCTGAGTTTTGATATGCTTCCAAGCTCATTTCTGAGTTTTGTAATTAGTCCAGTCAGTTTGATTAGCATAAGTTTTATAAGCTTTATAAGTTTTGTAATGCCTTGCATTGGCGCTGTTTTCCTTCCCTCTTCTAGATGGATTGGAAACACCGCATGGTAGTTATCTCATGTAGCCACTTGGCTTAGGTAATTTTCTTTACTTTTCCTTTTTCTTTTCTTTCCTCCTGGGGTATGCCCCTTGTAGGCTGTATATTCGCTTAGCCTCTTTTTATATTTCAAGCCGTTTACCCAAAAAAAAAAGATGGTGCTACCTTTTCTGTCAAACCTTTTGTGTCTCTTGCTGTTGTGTTGGAGACCCTGCTAGCTAGCTGTTATGTTCTGTTATGCTAATCCAAATCAAATGTTCATTTGTAGTATTTTCTTTTAGGATCAAATGTGCATCAGTAGACTGCAGTTGAGTGCTGACTGTTATCAAATGTCCAGATCATATGTGCTGTCTGTTATGAAATCTGATGCTGTTATGAAATCTGGTGCCATCATTAGTAGTAGATTTTGTAGCAGTCCAGTTCAGTTTGTATGCCTAACCAACAGGGGATGTCGTTGGGATCTCCCTTTGCAGAGGGGGACGTCCTCTGCAAAAAGTTTTTGTAAAGCTTGAACTGTAAAACTTTGGTACTTCTGTAAATAGCAGTTCTGTAAAGTTTGAGCTGTAAAGTTTTTGTAAAGTTTGAGCTGTACATTGTGCATGCTCTGCTATTGGTCAGTTGGACTGTTACCTAGGGCCAATGGGGTCAGCTGCTGCTGCTGTTCTGTTTCAGTTGCTGCCTTTCTGAATTTCTGTAAACCAACACCATGCCCAGCTAGGTGTTGGTGTGCTACCTTGATCTCCTTATCAGTGACTTCCCAAACTGTGCACAACCTTCTGAATCAAACAAGTTTCAATCTTTCAGTTTAGTGGCTGTTATTCCCTTGGCTGCTGTTCCATTTTGTGTTCAGGTCAGCATTTGATACAGCATTATTGTTGATATGACTGTGCTGATCTGAACTGAACTGTTTTGTGGCATCCTGATGAGTCCCTACTTCAATTCAAGTCAAGTTCTGAAGCTGTTGCAGCTGCTGCTTTAGGAGCAGGTCCTGTTTTCATATGTGCCAATCTGTGGTACATTCACCTGCTGCTGCTGTTCTGAATTTGTGAATGGCTAAGCTAGGTTCTGAATTTGTGAATGTAAACAATCTGAATGCTTAGAATGGCATTGAATGCCTAGACTCAACTTAGAATGCCTAGACTCAACTTCTGTAACCCCTTCTTTTGGCATGTGTTTTTCTCCCATCTCTTAGATGGCATTGAAACATGTGGATCTCATTACTTAGAATCAAGTTATTTCTAGTATTTAGTCAATGTAGCCGCTTGGCTTAGGACAATCTTTTCTATCTTTGATTTTCTCTTTCTTTCCTCCTGGGGTATGCCCCTTGTAGGCTGTACATCCGGTTATCCTCTTTTTATTTCAAGCTATTTTACCCAAAAAAAAACTAGCAAGAAAACTGAGATACAACCACTATACATGATACTGAAATACATGTTTCAATTACATATTTCAACTGCATTCAAAGAAGAGAATACTGAACATACTGAAAATACTAAACTTGAATTTAGACAGTGGAATCCACTCACGAACTGATCCACATGCTGAAAATTATGAGCATCCTCATGTCTGAACTAAACCTCAGCAACCACTTGCTACTGCTGGAACTGAACCTTAGTCAACAGGTGTATCCTCTACCATGATCAACTGGCTACGGCCTTGTGTATCCTCTAAAGCAGCTAGCAGCTAGCTGGGGTGTGTAGCAGCTGAATAATAGAAGTAAATAGAATCTGACTGTACTTGTCTATGCTCTGCTGAATCATGTAAAGACCAGTGAACCTCTGAATTTGGTGATGGCTGAAGTACAGCCCCTGCTGATTCATGTCTGACTACAGCCCCCTTTGATTGCCCTTGTGGAGCCAGCCTTCTACTTTTTGTTTTTGTTTTTTTTTGGGTAAATCAGCTTGAAATTAAACAGGGGCTAACCGAATATACAGCCTACAAGGGGCATACCCCAGGAGGAAAAGAAAAGAAAAAAGGAAAACAAAAAAGAAAGCCTACGCCAAACGGCTACATAGGACTTGAGGTAAATAGAGCACTGTTTCCTATCCATCTAACAGAGGGATACAAAACAAATGGCAAAATGATTACAACCAATATAACCAGTATACTTGATACTTGAGATAGCTGAACATACTAAGAGGCCAACCAACAGATGCTGGAACTTGATCCACATGCTGAAAATCATGTATGAGTGCAGAAATCAGGTGCTTGATCAGGTGTGCTTGATCAAAACCAAGTAATTGCACATGAGGTGGATTGGACTTGAAGCATGATGACAGCAACCATCACAACTTCTGTGCCTGACCTGCTGGGCCTATACTGGACAGTTTCAACTTCTGTGCCCATACATCAGGTGCTGAAGTCAAAGTAGCTACATTCAGCAGCTACACTCAGCATTTCACATCAGCACCGCTAGATACTATACCAAACTGAAAACATCAGCTACTGCACTGCTAGCTCATACTGCTTGCATTCGCTCACAAAATGCAGAGGACCATGGTTAACATCAGGTTCTGAACCTTAGGTGTCCAACAGAACAACAGTCATAACAGGTAAGCTATTGTACTAGTCCATGACAATCAGTTCTGAACTTGAACAATACTATACAAAACTGAAAACATATACAAAACTATACTATACAGAGGACGTCCCCCTCTGTGAAGGGAGATCCCATTGACAGCCCTCGATGGTTAGGCATAACTGAAAACTGAACCTGCTACAACTTCTGATCAGCATCTGAACCTGCTACAACAAAACTTCAACTTCTATGGATAGGCATAACTGAATACAGAGCTGCCATGGCAAAAGTTTAAAAACAGGCAACAGATAATAGCAGCTACACTACCACCCAATGCTGATAATAGAAGCAACATGCAACAGTCATTCCACTAAGTAGTGTATCTTGGAACCTTTCCCAATTAAACAAAAAGCAGCAGAACAGCAGAATAGAACCTGATGACTGCTAGGAAGAAGTAATAGACTTCTGAAGCTCAAACTTCTGAGCAGAAGTGACAGCAGCCCAGCATAACAGAGTATCTGAACTGCTAAAGCACAAACTGAAGCACAAACTACCAACTGAACCATAATTGCAGAGGAATTCCCCCTCTGCGAAGGGAGATCCCACGACAGCCCCTATGGTTAGGCAATCCACAAACCAAACACTGTATCTCAACTTACTGCAGAACCATCAGTCATCAGTCAACTAACAACTGAACCAAATGCAGAAAATGCAGAAAATGTTATTTCAATGACACCAACACATAAACCACTGAGGTGCAACAGAAAATGCACTACATAATAAACCAATGCTCCATCACCAACTGTGCACCACTGAACCAGTCAAGTGAAGGTGCAGCAGAAAATGCACCATAACACCATGCAAATCAGGTTCAGAATCTGTGTAAGTAGGAGTAATATCTGAACTGCTAATAAAAGGAGCCAGCCCTTGACCCTTGCTGTCCCTCCTTTGAGCACATCCTGCTATAGCCTGTCATGTCAGGGTAGGAAAACAAGAAGAATGCTACAAATACTCACAGCAGAAATAACATAGAGCATTTAACACCAGTCATTCACAATCCATTCTGCTTGGAGTTTAGGTAAAGATAGAATCCTTGTTCTCATTATTGAAAGTATTTTATGAACAACAACTTCCCAAGAACAGGACATGCCCTGGAACTTCCTGGCATTCCTTTCATTCCAAACGTAGTAAATAGTGACTGTAAAGGCCAATTTAGTGATAATAGCCTTTATAGATTTCCCTCTAGAATTAGAGAGAAAAGAGACCCATTCGGACCAAGTTCTAGATGTCCATGAGACATGTAATTTGGTTTGAATAGAATCCCACACCTGCTTAGTAAATGAGCAATTAAAGAATTTGTGATTGTGACTTTCACAGTCCTGACAAAAACTACATTGGGCAGGAATAGGAAGGCCAAATGACACCAACCTATCTGCAGTGGAGAGCCTATCCTGAATAGCTATCCAAGTGATAAAACTACATTTAGGAATGTGACCTGAGAACCACACCAACCTATGCCATCCAACTTTTGGAAAGGGAGTCCTTAGTTTATCCCAAAGGGAAGCAACTATGAACTGGCCATTAGAAGTGAGAGACCACCTAATATGATCATCCCTACTCAACCTGGAAGAAATAAGAGGTGGTAAGGTACTTCTTACCTCATTGATCTCCAAAGTTTGAGTGATGGGAAAAGCCCAGCATGAATTTTGGATAATGTGAGACACAGTAGCCTCCTTTGGAATTCCAGAATCATAAGCAATTCTGGGACCAAATTTGGCTAACAAAGGGCCAAGTGGATGCCAATTATCATACCACAAGGAGGTGGATTGGCCATTACCTATTACACTAAGCATATATGGCCTCACCAATGGTTTGAGATGCAGAAGTTTCCTCCAAACCCATGTGCAATCCCCAGGTACTTTTAAATTTCAAAAGTTTCTACCCCGTATTAAATAAGATTTAACCCACTGACACTACATTGATTGTTCCCCCCCAGAAATAAGGAACCAAATGTGTTTGGCAATGGCCGCCTTATTCCAAACCTGCATGGATTTGAAACCAAGGCCTCCCTCTTGTTTCGGAGAGCACAGATGCTCCCAAGATACCTGAGCCCCCGTTTTCCTAAGGTCGGGACCAGACCATAGAAACGCTCTAAGTATTGACTCAACCTCCTTGATCACCTTTTTGGGGATGATAAACAAGGAGGACCAATAAGTTTGAATGGAGAACAATACGTTCTTAATCAACTGGACCCTGCCAGCATACGTGAGGTCTCTATTAGTCCATGACTTAGTTTTAGCAGTTATGCTATCCACTAAGGACTGACAATCAGAGGCTTTAAGTTTTGTAGAGAGGAGAGGCACCCCAAGATATCTGATAGGCAGTGAGCCCTCCTTGAATTTAAGGACATCCAAAATGGCCATTCTAGTGGTTAAACTAACCCCAGAAAAGTATATGCTACTTTTTCCAGGGCTGGGTGAGAGACCCGACAGGCTTTGGAATTCAGAGAGGGCATCCTGGATATGACTGATAGAGGTTAGATCCCCTTTGCAAAAGATCATAAGATCATCAGCAAAGCATAGATCTATAAGTTTGGTACGCCCACATCTCCAATGAAAATGAAAATCTGGAAGGAGGGATTTCTCTCTTAGGAGACAAGTGAGAATCTCCATCACTATCACGAATAGGTATGAAGACAAAGGATCTCCCTGCCTAAGTCCTTTTTGTCCTACAATGTAGCCTGTGACCTCCCCATTGATGCTAAGGGAATAATTCGCAGTGGAGATACAAGCTTGGAGCCACTTAATCATTGTGGGATGAAAATTCATGGAGGATAGAACATCCCAAAGGAAATCCCACCTAACATTATCGTATGCCTTCATAATGTCAACTTTCATTGCACATCGAGGAGATGGTGACGATTTATGATATCCTCTCATTAGCTCCTGAGTTAGAAAAATATTATCCGCAATCCTCCTTCCTCTCACAAAACCTGATTGAACAGGATCAATTAACATTGGAAGGACAGTCTACAACCTTCTAGCCAGTATCCTAGAGATGCACTTGTAAATGGTATTACAGCATGAAATGGGCCTAAAGTCCCCAACCTTAGATGGGTTTGGAACTTTAGGGACCAGTGCAACAATGGTAGAATTGATTTTCCTTAGCAATTTACCAGACCTAAAGAAAGTCTTAATTGCTGCTGTTTACTTCATGACCAAATATAGGCCAAGCCTTTTTGAAGAACCCAGCATTATAGCCATCAGGACCAGGGGCTTTGCTAGGATTAAGAGCCCAAAAGGTATCCTTAATTTCAAGGTCTGTGACCTCAGCAATCATGGCAGTCCTTTGACTATCTGTAAGTCTCCTATTGACAACTTGTTGGATTCTAGTTTGCCCCTGATAAGAGGTAGAATGAGCTGTTCCCAGCAAGTCCGTATAGAACCCAACAAAGTTGTTCTTAATGTCTTGAGTGTCATGAGTAAGAGACCCATCCTCCAACACCAGACTAGTAATTTTACTTCGATTCCTTGTGTTACTCACCGCTTTAAAGAAATAAGAGGTGCATTGATCCCCAAGTTTCAGCCATTGAATTCTTGACTTTTGTTTAGCCAAGCTTTCCTCAGCCCTAAGTAAAGTGAAGAGTTGCCTATGCACCACTCTTTCTTGGTTTATTATGGAGGGAGTAATCTGATGAGGACTCATGCTTTTCTGTAAGGATTCAAGGCATTGTCTAGCATCAGCAACCCTATTAGAGACATTACTGAATTCCCTAGAGTTAAGTTGCTTAAACTCCTCTTGTAACATCTTAAGTTTTTCGCAAACACAGAACATTGGATTCCCAATAATCACTTTCCTCCAGATTTTCTGAACCACAGTTAAAAACTGTGGATGATCAGCTAGAAAATCAAAGAATTTAAAGGGTTTCAAAGATTTCAAAGGACCCGGGGTGATATTCACAATGGCAGGAGAGTGGTCTGAAATCCCGGGGGGGAAAAAATGGGCTGAAGAACTAGTGAAAGCCTTCATCCAATGTTCGTTGACTAAGGCTCTATCTAGCTTAGTACTGACAAAATGGGATGGGTCTTGCCTATTGGCCCAAGTGAGAAAGCAACCAGAGAACCTAAGATCCTCAAGTTCAAGGTCATACAAACACTGGTTAAATTCATCCATATGAGGGGGCCAGGAGGAAGTACCTCCTACCTTCTCATTTGGGTACCTAACAGCATTAAAATCCCCTAACACTATCCAAGGAACTGAGGAGCTAAGATGATGAAGCCTTGCCCATAAGGTCTGCCTAATCACAAAATTGTTAGCTCCATACACAAAGGTGGCAAAAAAGATTGCTCCACCACACTTAGGTTGAACTTCACAATGGATAAATTGATCCGACTGATCTAAAACCTGAATATTCAAAACACTAGGATCCCAACATACACAAATTCTACCAATGGGAGCTTGGGGGTAGTTGTTCACAAAGCACCAATTAGGACAAACGAATTTTAAGATTCTACCAGCCCAAACTTCCTTTATCTTATGTTCTAATAAACCAAAAAGTGATAGACAGTTTTTATTCACAAAACATTTGACCTCTTTTTGCTTGATTGGGTCATTAATACCCCATATGTTCCAAAAACCAATGTTAAGAGATTTTATAGACATAAGAAACAACTTCACGCAGAACTAATTATGGAAATAGCAAAATGAAAGTACGAGAAACTGTCCTAACAAAAGGATACGGAGGGAATTAATGCCTTCCCCTAAATAGGGAACTTCGAGACTGCTCCCTAGCAAGCTTTTGCAATCGTCTTTGCGCTGATCTAGATAGAACCTTTTGAAAGCTTCCCTTTAGATCTTCCTTTGGTGCTTCATCTCTTACCTCTGCACCCCGGGGATCAGGAGGTTTAGGAGTGGGTGTTTGATTCAATTCTGAAACCTGTTCTTCCGTTGGACCTGCTGAGTGGCAAGGGACTGTTTTACCACTCATGACTCCCATTTTATGCTGCTGCTGTGGAACCTCATGAGAGCTGCTGACCACACCTTCTAGAACTTCCAACAGCTTCTCTTCAGATTCTGACTCACTCCCAAGGGCCCCAGAGTTGATAGCTTGCTGCTCCTGCAGTATGGGAGGGCTACTTTTGGAGGAATCTCCTTGAAGCATTAAGGAACTTGTTGTTGGCTGTTCTAGATCAGCTTTTTGCTTGCCATTGCCAGATGGAGTATCAACCTTAACTTCAGATAAGAGATGGGAGGAGGAGTGGATTGCACTCTTTGCACACCGCTCCGTTGGATGTCCAAATACATGACATAGTTTACAAATGGGGGGGAGGACTTGGTATTCAATGGATACAACCACAGATTCCCCTTCCACCAACACTGTGACCTCATCAGGGAGATCCTGCTCAGCACTAACCTCTATACAAATCCTAGCTGTTGTGGACTTAGTATTAAGAAGCCCAGGTTGTTTGGCAGTCTTGGCCGTGGCCTGATCAACATGTATGGGTCTCCCAATTGTGCTAGCTACTCGGCTCAGGCATTCTTGGTTCCATAGTTCCAAAGGTAAATCATGAAACTTAACCCAGGCAGGTACCTTGACAGGTTGCTCCTGTGCCGGTTTCATCATCCGATGCCAATCCTTAAAAACCAGATATTTCTGTGAGAAGAAGTAAGGACCTCCTTCAAGAACAGTCATCTTAGACTGTTCATCCTTAAATTCAAATAGATAAAACCCTGCTACATTTGATTTAATAGCCACAAAAAGATCCTTCCATTGGCTCCGAGCAGTGGCAGCTAGTAAAGGATAGGCCATCTTGCCATCTAAAAAATGACCTACCAAGTATCTATTCCATAACCCTATGTCAGTCAGTTCTATGTCAATCTCGATCATAGCTTCCTTACCTTTCTGAAGATCAGGAAAATGATCAAGTTTCATATCTAGAGACGGACTCTGAGATTGAAGGAGAGAGGCCCAGTTCTTCGGTTTAGGTTTATACTGACCATTATTCAGTTTGGGATTGGTTTGATGATATTTCTGACTATTATCCAAAGGCTTAGAGTGAGGTGCAGGTTCAGTAGTTGCACGAGGTACATTTACAGAATTTAGAACAGTAGCTGGCAGGACCTGCCGTGAGGTATAGCGAGGTTGAAGATCCTCAACACTATACCCCATATCAGGGTTTGACAGACGTACCTCTGATGGTGTGCGTTGGAACTGGTATGTGTTACCATGGAGGTGAGTCACTCGTGCTCGTGCTTCAGCTTCCTTCTTCAATCCATTCTCGAATACTGCTTGCTGATTTTTCCGGGCAGCCATGGGGCTACTATGCGATTTAGGGCTAATTGCCCCAGAGCCAGTCGAATTTGATGGGGGAACCGAGCTCTTCAAGGCTTGTTCCTCTGCTTCTCGGATTATGGCTTGCTCAAAGACCTGTTGAAGCTTACGAGATGGACTCGAATTTTTTGTCGATTTAGGGCTAAATTCCCCAAATACGGTTGTAGATGGAGGAGTTTGTTTCTCAGCTTCCCTCCATGACTGTTGGATATTTTGCTGTTTGGCTGTAACTACATCCAGAATAAATGGGTCTTTCGAGTTGTTGAGCTCTTCCTCCAAGTGACCCACGATTTCTAGCATTCGAGCTTCGGATGCCGAACGCACACCCTCCTTCTAGGGCTCCTGTTGTCTTCCGAAGTTAGGGTTTTCTGGTTCGGAGCCCAGATTTTGTTGGGAAGATGTTGGCTGAGAGATTAATAGATCGCCCATTTCTTTTCGCTTTCTCCGAATTTCGTTTGAGTCCAGGGCTTTGAGGCCCAAGCCCTCAACGAAGGAGATAGTGCCGTCGGCCATGGTGAACGCTCACTGAACAACGAAGATCGGCTCAATCGACATGTTGTCAGAGATCGCCTCTGTCAGAAATCGCCTGATTTGGTTTTTGCCAGCCTTCTACTTGGTGCCTGTGATTTCACAATTCTGCAAAATTAGAACATGTGCAAGAGGGTGACTGAAATGATATGGGCCAGTGTACTGTTAGTATCTGCGATCCCCGATAGGCGGTCACCTGTTGGACTGAAATCGGGGGTTGTCGGGCTCTTGGTCGAGCCTTTTATATCCCTAGATCCTGTGCTTTTAGCCCTGAGGTTGTGTGTAGTATTCTTGTGGTCGTGGCTATCGTTGATTAGATTGGGATCCGTTCTGATTGAAAAGGGTAGTTCGCAGTAGTAGCAGCTGTGGGTGCCACTGATTAGATTGGTGGATGGATTCTGATTGAGCGAGGTAGCTGCCGGAGCTGTCATTGATTAGATTGGTGGTTGTTCACCGATCGAAAGGGGTAGCTTTGCGGTCTGTTTTTGATTAGATTGGTGGCTTCGCTGATCGAAAGGAGCAGCTTGGTCCATTTGAGGTTTGAGTGGCTATCGTTGATTAGATTAGAATCTGTTCTGATTGAAAAGGGTAGTTCGCAGTAGCAGCAGCTGTGGGTGCCACTGATTAGATTGGTGGATGGATTCTGATTGAGCGAGGTAGCTGCCGGAGCTGTCATTGATTAGGTTGGTGGTTGTTCACTGATCGAAAGGGGCAGCTTGGTCCTCTTTCAGTCGTTAGCGAGCCTAGGGGATGTAGGCGAGGTTGTAGTAGTCTGGATGGAATGGGCGTGGTGTGCAGGGTACTTGGCAGGGTAGCCTTGTCGGATGCCGACATCTCCAGTTCGAGCCTCTCTCAGTCCGTGTCCCTCTGTAGTAGTTGGCTTCTGTTGAGTGGGTATTATACTAGCTTTGGGGTTGATGGAAGTACTAGGTTCTTGGTTCTCTTAACCCAGCCTTTGAGGAGGAGGTTATTAGGTAGTTGGGTTCAGCAGGAGGTTTCGGCGAGCCTTAGGCTTGGATGAGGGAGTAGTAGGCCGGAAGGATTGAGCGTGGTGAGCAGGGTACTGAGCAGCAGCAGTAGCCTTGTCGGATGCCGTCGACTCTGGTTCGAGCCTCTTGATGCCTTGTTCCTCTGTAGTAGCCGTTCAGCTTGCTTTGTAGCCGTCTTACCCGGTGGCTTCTCCTCAGTGTTTTTTTTTTTTTTTGGGTAAATCAGCTTGAAATATAAAAGAGGCTAAGCGAATATACAGCCTACAAGGGGCATACCCCAGGAGGAAAGAAAAGAAAAAGAAAAGTAAAGAAAATTACCTAAGCCAAGTGGCTACATGAGATAACTACCATGCTGTGTTTCCAATCCATCTAGAAGAGGGAAGGAAAACAACGCCAATGCAAGGCATTACAAAACTTATAAAATGAGCTTGGAAGCATATCAAAACTCAGCAGACTGCATATGCATCGTCTAAAGCTGAACATGAGCATCAGCAGTTGCTACACAAGGAGCACTTGCCAAATACAGAGTTGCAGCAAGCTCCAACAGATTTCAGCAGCTCTACACATAATGTGGATGGAGGATGAACATCATTTACAGATCAGTAAGCAGACCCAAGCAGATCAGACTGCACATAAGTGGTATCAACTAAGTTCAATACAGATCAGTAACTGCTGCAATATCTGGACTGAGCTTGAACTTGTAATTTGACTTGACTTGACTTGTGTTGAGAGAAACCATAACAGAAAATCATAATAGCAGCAGCTGCCATGGCAAAACAGGACCAGTAGGTATCAGGTTCAGAACATGCAGCTTAGTAAGGACATGCAGCTGCAGCTTAGTAAGGTGCAGCAGCAACAGCAGCAGCCTGATCTTGAGATGGAC
Organism: Rhododendron griersonianum; assembly: GCA_018127125.1. Taxonomy (NCBI): domain Eukaryota; kingdom Viridiplantae; phylum Streptophyta; class Magnoliopsida; order Ericales; family Ericaceae; genus Rhododendron; species Rhododendron griersonianum. Next base: position 34,939,333 of record CM030788.1, on the reverse strand, counting down.
AGGTTGATAATGTAGCATAAATCAGAACTCCATTAACAGTGCAGAACAGATCAGAAAAGGAGCATAACAGAACTCCACAACTGATCTTGAGATACCACAACTTATACAGAGGATACAGGACTGCACTCAATTCAGAATTGGTTATCATGTGGTCATCTCTGACCTCGATTATTTACTTTACTTACCTTATTTCCTAGCCTGGCGGGTTGTGCCAGGTGGTAGCTCTATTTCATTTAGCTCTATGTACTTTACTTACCGTACACATGGCACCTTCATGTATTTACTTTATCTAACTCTCCATGCGGGTTGTGCATGGTTTACCGCACTTTTGTCATTCTTATTTTTTCCTTTTCTTTTCCTCCTGGGGTATGCCCCTTGTAGGCTGTACATTCGGTTAACCTTTTTTAATTTCAAGCTAAATTACCCAAAAAAAAGGGTGACTGAAATGATAGAAATAACAGTCTTTGTCGCTTTAAGTACACCATTAAACAATGTTCCATCGGATTTTGAGTTGTCTAGAAAGAAGATCACTAGGTAAATTAGCCAAGGACAAAAGTCTAGACCTTATATCATTGGAGATTTTATGAGCAACTACAATGGGGGAGCAAGAAGAGTTCTGGAACTTTCTGTGGTTCCTTTCCATCCAAATATGATGAACATATACAGTGAAAGCCAACTTTGCAATAATGTTGGCCAAAGATTTACCTCTCAAAATAGAGAGGCAATCCACCCAAGTCTGCCAGTTCTGATGTCTTTGCATGTGGGGGACTTTGGGAGACAGGATACTCCTGATTTGGGCAGCCATAGGGCACTCAAAAAATAGATGGGCATGGTTTTCCACATCAGGGCAAAATGTACATTGGGAGGTGGATTTGAGCCCAAACAGGATAAGCCTATCCTCAGTGTTTAATCTTTGAAGAAGGGCCATCCAAGTAATTAGACTACACCTTGGTATATGGCCTGGAAACCATACAACCTTATGCCATGTAACAATGGGAAAGTGAGTTCTAAGGTTGTCCCATAGGGATGAGATGGAGAACTCCCCTGACTTAGTTAGTGTCCACATGCATGTATCCTTGGTAGCTCCATTGACAGTAATTGTATGCAAACCAGTTCTTATTTCATTAAGTTCAAGGGTTTGGGTGACAGGGAAGGCCCATTGGTTGTTATGTATTATATGTTGAACAGTGGCATCCCTAACTATTCCAGAATCATAGACAATTCTAGGACCAAACCTTTGGAGTAGGGGTCCTAGGGGATGCCAATTGTCTTACCATAAAGAGGTAGACATTCCATCCCCCAACTTGTACAGAATGTGTGGCTGAACAAGGGGCCTCAGGGATAGGATTTTCCTCCACACCCAGGAAGGGTCACTTGGGACCTTAACACACCAAAAGTTCCTACCTCTGAGTAAGTAGGACTTGACCCATTGACACCACATGGATTGTTCCCCGCCGGACACAAGGAACCAAATGTGCTTTGCCACTGCAGATTTGTTCCAAGTCTCCAAAGACTTAAAACCAAGACCACCTTCTTGGACAGGGGAGCAGAGATGTTCCCAGGAGACTTTAGCTCCAGAGGTTTTGAGATCAGGTCCAGTCCAGAAGAAAGATCTCAATATGGCTTCCACTTCCTTAATGACTTTTTTAGGAAGGATAAAGAGAGAAGACCAATAGGTCTGCATGGAGAACAGAATGGACTTAATCAACTGAAGTCTCTCCCAGCATAAGAGAGGTATCTGTTAGTCCAGGACTTTGTTTTTGCAATGATTTTATCCACCAAACTCTTGCAATCAGAATGCTTCAGTTTGGTGGACAGTAGGGGAACACCTAAATATCTAACAGGAAGGGTACCCTCCTGAAAACCAAGAACATGCAATATTGATGCTTTGGTGGAGGAGCTGACACCTGAGAAGAAAATATTGCTCTTGTTTGGACTAGGGGAGAGGCCAGATAAAGATTCAAACTCTTCCAATGATGACTGGATATGGTTTACGGAACTTAACTCACCCTTGCAAAATATCATGAGGTCATCTGCAAAACATAGGTTGACCAATTTGGTTGACCCACATTTCCAATGGAAATTAAAATCAGGCAGTAGGGTTTTCTCCTTGAGAATGCATGTGAGGACTTCCATGGCAATAACAAATAAATATTAGGAAAGGGAAAGGGGGTCTCCTTGCCTCAATGCCCTTTGACCAGGAATGTACTCAATTGCTTCACCATTGAAGCTTAGGGAGTAATTGGCAGTGGTTACACAAGCCTTTAACCACCTGATCATCTGAGGGTGGAAGTTCATTGAGGCAAGGACAGCCCAAAGGAAGTCCCACCTAACATTGTCATAGGCCTTCATTATATCTACTTTCATGGCACACCTAGGAGAAGAGGAGTGTTTGTGGTATCCCCTCATCAACTCCTGTGTGAGGGTTTTGTGGTATCCCCACCTAACATTGTCATAGGCCGTCTGATGTTGTTCAGCTGGTCCAAGCTGGTGCGCCTTTCAGTGGCTCCAAAGCTACCTGATCTGCTACCTTTTATGATCCTTTTCTGCTCCAGATTCCAGATTATAGAATTCTGCCATAGCATAGTGCTATGTTCATTTTGAAGCTTCTCTGAAATATAGGGCAAAATGGCGACAGCCCATTGTTCTGTTTCCCATTATAGCTTTGTTCTAGTCTTAATTTCATATCTTCGAGGGAGCTGGACATTCTGAAGCTGTTGCAGCTGCTGCTTTAGAAGCAGGTCCTGCTGCTGCTGTTCTGAATTTGTGAATGGCTAAGCTAGGTTCTGAATTTGTGAATGTAAAGAATGTAAAGAATGGCATTGAATGCCTAGACTCAACTTAGAATGCCTAGACTCAACTTCTGTAACCCCTTCTTTTGGCATGTGTTTTTCTCCCATCTCTTAGATGGCATTGAAACATGTGGATCTCATTACTTAGTCAATGTAGCCGCTTGGCTTAGGACAATCTTTTCTATCTTTGATTTTCTCTTTCTTTCCTCCTGGGGTATGCCCCTTGTAGGCTGTACATCCGGTTATCCTCTTTTTTTAATTTCAAACTATTTTACCCAAAAAAAAACTTGGGTAGAGAGATAATGCACTCCCCATACCCTGTATATCCACCTTAGATCCGATTTGAGGTAAGCAAAGCTCAAAATCAGTACAAAATCAGAATAAATCCCACCGACTCAGTCCTCTCCATGGATCGATTCCACAACAGGCTAGAGCCGTGGGTTTTCAACTTCACAGAGATGTCCCCGAGCTACTGGGATCCATCTCAATCAAGCTCTGTTTGGACCTCAGCTTGTCAATGGTCCGACGACAGGAGCACTAGTTTAAGGTCCGACGACCAGAGGAAGCAGTGAGCATAGGGATGCTTCGGCGTTCATGGGTTTCCTCGCTGGATCTACCGTCAAGCCCGACATCAAGCGCTGGTGGGTGCAGCTTGCTGTCAGCCAGAAAGGGTCAGTCATCTCTCTCATTTGGTGGAGTTAGGTGAGGTCCTAAGTCCATCCATTGCAGCAGATTATTGTTTCAATTGGTCAACTTTCAATTGGATCTAAAGCCGTGTTGGTGCTGTGGGTTTTGGAAAACCATGCGGAAAGGGGATTTCCTTAATTCCCATTGTTAACCGGAATCCAATCTATCTATCTTAACCATATCTTCATCTGCTACACCCATTTTGTTTCATGAGGTGGGCGTGATCATCAATCCTTTCGGGTAGAATAATTGAAATTGTATACGACTGTTAAGTCACAGAGTGGGGAATCCAGATCTTGGTTATGGCGTTACTGTTGCGGGTTAGACATGTCCTGCGTGGGTGATGTAATAGTCGAGCTAATGGCGTTCTTCATATCTGCTGGTTCTCAGTTAATTGTGGAGCAACAACGAGGCGAAGCAATGGAATCTGAACTATTAAGGGTACTCACTGCTGCTCTCAACAAATTATTGTTACACAAGAGGTTAGATTTTAATCTATGCTAGGTACTGGGCATAAGATTTTGGTTTTCCTCGTTCGATTATTGCAACATAAACGGTTGTGCTGAACTTGGGAGCTTCTCTCTCTAACCTAGAGAGAGAAAGCTCCCTCTGACCCAGCCAAAATCAGCCCGGCTCAGGTTCCTTCGGTGCCGGCAAGGAATAAAGGACGGCAAGGGATCATCCCTCCTTAGGGAATGATCTCCTCCATCGCCTCCCATTAACAACAGTACTGGAGCAGTTCCGACATCCAGTCGGAGGGTAAACTGGGTTTTCAGTTCGTGGGTTACGCCGGAGGGTTGTACGAGCCCAATTCTTGGGTTTCTTCACTTGGCAGAGCAAGTCCTCGCACCTGCGCTGCTGGGTGAGCCGATCTCGTCGGAGATGATGGCAGCTCAGCCGCGGGCGGTGGACAATCAAGATGCCCATGGTCTGTTGACTTACGTCTTCTAGTCCAGGGGTCTGTCTACACGGTGGCCGGAGCTACAAGGAGGCCGCTATTGCTTCGGTTGTGCTCGATCGCTGTACGATCTACTCCATAACCACCAACGGAGTTCTGCACTTCTCAACAATCGACCGGCAACGGTGGTACGGAGGCGGGGTTCGTCCATGGTCGGATTTCTGCTCCGCCGTTCATTGAGGGTTTCGGGCTCAATCCTCGCCGGAGGGTTACGCCGGAGAAACCCAAACTCACTACAGCAGCCAGCCGAAGGGTTACGCCGGAGGCTCAGTCCTCGCCGGAGGCAAGTCAGGCCGGGCCCGGCCAGTCCAGGCCAATCATCCATGCCGTTTAGGCCAGCCCAGCAGCCGCGGGGGCCAACCCACAGCCGGCCATGGGCCTCAACAGCAGTGGGCCAGGGCAGGCAAGCCGTCGGGCAGTGAGGGATGTATCCATTTCTCTCACCGTTATTCATTTTGCGCTTTACAATTACATTGTTGCTGGACTAGTGGGCCAGTTTACTGTTAGTATCTGGATTTTGGGCCAGTTCACTGTTAGTTTTGCAACCCTCGATAGGCAGTCATCTGTTGGACTGAAATCGGGGGTCGGGCTTTTCGTCGAGCCCTCTATATCCCTTGAGCCTATGTTTTAGCTCTGAGGATTTGCGTAGTATTCTAGTGGTCGTGGCTACTATTGATTAGATTGGATTCTCCTAGTTAAGGGGCAGTCTCGCAGTAGCAGCAGCTGTGGGTGTCGATGATTAGATTATGGTTGGAGTCTGATTGAGCAAGGTAGTTGCAGGAGTTATCATTGACTAGATTGGTGGATTCTCACTGATTGAAAGGGGTAGCTTCGTTGTCTGTTTCTGATTAGATTTAGTGGTTTGCACTGATCGAAAAGAGCAGCTTGGTCCACTTGTGGTTTGAGTGGCTGCTTTTGGTGGTCCCTCTTCCTGTTCCGCTTATAGTCGTTAGCGAGCCTAGGGGATTTGGGCGAGGATGTAGTAGTCTGGATGGAATGGGCGTGGTGTGCTGGGTGCTTAGCAGGGTAGCCTTGTCGGATGCAGACATCTCCAGTTTGAGCCTCTCTCGGTCCGAGTCCCTCTGTAGTAGTTGACTTCTGTTGAGTGGGTATTATGCTAGCTTCGGGGTGGTGGGCATCTAGGTTCTTGGTCTTCTTATCCCAGCCTAGGAGGAGGAGGATCTCTCCTCAGCGCCGGTTATCATGTGGTCACCGTTGACCATGACTATCTACTTTATTTACTTTATTTCCTAGCCTGGCGGGTTGTGCCAGGTACTAGTTCAATTTCACATTTCATGTATTTCAGTACACATAGCATTTTGTTATGTATCTACTTTATCCTACTCTCCATGCGGGTTGTGCATGGTTTACAGCACTTTTGTCACTCTTATTTGTTTTCCTTTTCTTTTCCTCCTGGGGTATGTCCCTTGTAGGGTGTATATTCGCTTAACCTTTTTTAATTTCAAGCTAAGTTACCCAAAAAAAAAAAAACATAAACGGTTGTGGTTTTTACGAACCAGTTAGCTATTTAGATTATCAGTTTAAGGTCAAATTTGTTGCTGGATTGTTGGGCTAGTGTACTATTAGTATTTGTGGAACCATCTTTGGTTTCATTGTTCAAGCTCTTTGTTGAGCTTTTTTTTTGGATAAAACAGCTTGAAATAGAAAAAAAGGATAACCGAATGTACAGCCTACAAGGGGCATACCCCAGGAGGAAAAAGAAAAGAAAAGGAAAGAAATAAAAGAAAGAGGGAAAATGGGAGATGCCTGTGCCAAGTGGCTACAAAGAGCTAGAGGGAAATAGAAATAACCTATCCAAGGGTTTCTAGTCCATCTACAAGATGGAGGAGAAAACCAAGGGCAAAACAGGTCAAGAACAACTGAAACTAGACAAGCCTATAGGTAAATCACCTATTACACATGAATATGCCGAAGGCCATTACACTGGGACTTGAAAGCATATCAAAAGGACACAAATCTTCTAAACCTTCCAAACCCACAAGGTTGAACAAGGTAATAGCAGAACACAGCAGCAAAACATAGCAGTTCGGATGGAAAAAGTAGCAGCGGAATCACTTGTATCAGAATAGCAACAGCAGCAGCAGATGATAAAACCAATGCAGCAGATCAGCAGTGCAGCAGCAGCAAGCAGTCAGCAGCACAGTCATCCACACAACAAATTGCAACCTTAAAGGTGCACAAAAAACCTAGGGACAACAGCTGCAGCCATAGTGATCCAATCAGAATAGATCAGCTCAGCAACATAACAACCAGCAACAGAAACTGGTAGCAGCCACAAAACATAGGTGGCCAACTCTAGGGACATGCCCCCTAGCAAAAGCAATATACACTCCAAGGACAACCCCCCAAGGATAGGCACAACCAATAGCTTAAAACAGAAAACAGCTAGTACAATGTACACTAACAGAAACAGAATCCAACTCAATTAAAGACAATGCATAGGACGTCCCCCTCTGCGAAGGGAGATCCCACGACAGCCCCTATTGGTTAGGCAAAACAACAAAAGAAGGCAGCAGTAAAAGGAAGCACAACATGAGTTGCAAGCTGCCACCAAAAGCAATAACAGGAAGCATTAGTGGTAGCAAAGAGGACAGCAGTAATAACAGCCCATAAGTATAGTAGGTAAAAGCAGGTACTCCAATAAACCACAGCCCATAAGTATAGTAGGTAAAAGCAGGCACTCCAATAAACCAATGCTTCATCATACATTTCACTACTGGAACCAACAACTACTGAACTGAACCATAACAGCAATTGCAGCAGCTGATTACAGCAGCAAACAACAAACAACATTAGTCATATAAAGAGCAGACCAGCAGAACAGAACAGCAACTATATCACCAGAACAGCAGCTGTAACAAATGACAAAAATAAAAACATAGCTGCCACAGCCATAGTACAGGAGCAGCAGCAGTAAAATATAAAGGACAATGTTGGTGAAAGGACAATGTTGAATCAAAGTTCTTGGTGAATATAGCACTCACACTACTACACCCTCATCATCTCACACCACCCTCTCTCTTTTATAATGCCAAGAACATGGGATCCCTCTACACCCTCAACTAAAACTCACAAGATGCCCCCGCTAATTATTACCTCCTCTCACAAAAATGGATTGGGCTATAGCACTCAGCTGGCATGGATCGCACACAATATAGTAAGAACGCTCAAATGCTTTGGATACCCGGATAACCTCCATGGATTAAGGTAACTACCTGGATACTTAGCAGTAATAGGAGGCCAAGAATTGCTGAGTAGGTAGTCATATGTTGCTGTCCCTCCTTTGAACATCATTTGGCCAAATGATCAACCTGCCCAATTAATTTTACCCAAAAAAACCTGCCCAATTGAATCATGCAACCAATCAGAAATAGCAAGTAGCCAATCAGAAATAGCATGCAGCCAATCATACAACATTGTTCCATTCATTTGCAATCAACTCTACTTGTGAATTAGGAAAATTGGAAGGTGATAAAAGTCTTGCTCTGACCATGTTGCAAATTTTTTGAACTATTTCCCAAGAACAGGATTGATTTTGGAATTTCCTCAAATTTCCCTCAATCCAAATGTGATAAATAGTTACTGTAAACCCCAATCTAGTGATTACACTTTTGAGAGTTTTGCCCTTGAAAGTTGATAAGAGAGGTGTAATTTTGTTCGTAAAAACGTCTGACATGTTAGGCGATTTAGGCGATTTCTGACAAGGTCATGGAGAAGCGATTCTCCAGGTGATTCATGGCCGATGGTACCATCTCTCTTGCAGATGGATTGGGTTTCAAAGCCTTAGACTCTAATGAACTTCGGAGGAGGCAACAGGTCCTAGATCCTTCAAAATCCCCTCATTTTCATCCTCCGATGAAGGAAGGAACTCAACAGAGGGGCAACTCAGGTGACTCCAGTTCAGGACTCAAACTCGGAAATACTGTACACGCATCCTATTCAGATGGGTTTGGGGTTTCCAGCCCTAAAACGTCTAAGCAATCAAGTCCTTCAAGGAAATTACAGCAGGTCTTCGAGGAGGCCTTGGTAAGAGAAGCGGGGGAGAGAGCAGCCGATCTGCTTGCGGGTAACACCAATACCTTCTCGCAAGATATGAGAGTTGAAACTAAAGTCGCGTCGAAGGGCTCGGATGGGTCTGAGGCGCTTAGCCCTAAATCGCAAAACAACCCGAACTCTAATGCTGCTCAGAAGTTTCAACAACAGGTGACTCATCTCCATGGAAACACTTACCAGTTTCAGCGCACTCCATCAGAGGTACGAAAACCTAACCCTAACTCTAAGATATTGTTGAATCCTCGGGGAAATCCTTACGTAGAAGGGTATCCTAATATGGGGTATAGTCTAGAAGACACTCAACCTCGGTACCGACAAATTCAATCCCATACTGCATTACCAAGTCATCAATCCTACAACCCAAAGCCCAGTACAGGACAGAGCAGACCGAAACCAAAAAAATGGGCATCTCTTCTCCAGTCCCAAAAACCATCCCTGGAAATGGAACTAGACTATTTCCCAGATCTTCAGAAGGGTAAGGAAGCATTGGTTGAAATTGATTTAGAGCTGACTGAAGTGGAAAAATGGAACAGGTATCTAGTGGGACATTTCCTTGATGGGAAAATGCCTTACGCCCTTCTTTTCTCCACTGCTCGTAATCAATGGAAAGAACTCTTTGTGGCTGTCAAGCCAGATGTAGCTGGCTTCTATCTGTTTGAGTTCAAAGATGAACAAGCAAAGCAACAAGTACTTGAGGGAGGTCCATACTTCTTTTCCCAGAAATACCTTGTTCTCAAAGATTGGCATAGGATGCTTAAACCTGCTCAAGAACAGCCTTCTAAAATCCCAGCTTGGGTGAAATTTCATGATCTTTTTTTTTTGGGTAAATTAGCTTGAAATTAAAAAAGGTTAACCGAATGTACAGCCTACAAGGGGCATACCCCAAGAGGAAAAGAAAAGGAAAAAAAAAATAAGAATGACAAAAGTGCAGTAAACCATGCACAACCCGCATGGAGAGTTAGATAAAGTAAATACATGAAGATGCCATGTGTACGGTAAGTAAAGTAAATAGAGCTAAATGAGATAGAGCTACCACCTGGCACAAGTCGAGGTCAGAGATGACCACATGATAACCAACACTGAGGAGAAGCCACCGAGTAAGACGGCTACAAAGGAAAATTTCATGATCTTCCTTTTGAACTATGGAATAAGGAATGTTTAAGTCGAGTAGCTAGCACAATAGGAAGACCATTACATGTGGATCAAGCAACCGCTAAGACTGCTAAACAGCCAGGACTCATTCATACTAAAAGCTCCAAAGCAAGAATATGTATAGAAATCAATGCTGAACATGATCTTCCCGAGGAGGTTACTGTTGTAGTGGAAGGTGAATCTGTTATTATTTCAGTTGAATACCAAGTTCTACCTCCTATGTGCAGTGTATGTCATGTATTTGGGCATTCAAATGTCCAATGTGCCAAGAAAGCCTCAACCCTTTGACTGTTATGAGGGGCAAGGGAACTTCTCTCTCTAGAGAAGTTCTCCTCCACCGCCCCAACCCATATCCGGCCAGTCCTGGTCCGGCCAAACTCACTGTTTCTGAAACCAAACCCACTGTTTTCGGTACTGCTATAGGGGTTCTCCAAGTTGGGTTCAACTATTTCTAGCAGCATCATCCACCATCACTCGAAATCAAAGAAGCCGATGGGTCTACCATCGAAATCAAAAGGCCAGCTCTTGAGGTGGGTTTGACTGGCCGATCCTATGGCCATCTCAGCTGCGCCGGAGGTCCTAGCCCCGGCTGTTTCATCTGCGGTTTCCTGCAACGCGATGGGGCAAGCTAGAGTGGAGATCTCAGATTCAAACCCCTGCCAGAAGTGGGTTCTCAATCGGTCTCAGTACAGGGGTCTCGTGTTCAACAGAGGCTCGCCGGTCTCAGTAGCCGGCGGTGGATCAATCGTTTCAACCGAGGCTCGGAGGACGTCCTGTGGGCCTAATGAATCCTGTGGGCCACACATCTAATGAAGTGCGGTGGTCCTGATCTCCGGCGTCCGGCGTCTAGAGGTTGGGTCTGACTGGGTTTCAATTCCATTAAGCTGCTGGTTCCGGCCATGGTTATACTCGGGCCGGCCCATCAGTGGAAGTTCACAACTATCCCAACCGTGGAACACCTACATGGCTGCCGGATAAATATCCAGGTAGCCAGAATTTTTCAGATCCAGAAGAGTGGGACTTCGCCGGATTATATCAGATCATCAAGCTGCCGGTGGGTCAAGCTACCGGAGACATCAAGCTGCTGGTGGCTCTTGCTGCCGGCAAAGGGTTCGTGCCGGTCGGAGGAACATGTAGTGGCGGCAAGCCGTCGGTCCTCCTAATGGCAGGTGTTGTTCTGTTCATATGTTGGGGCTGACCAGTCACTTGTCCATTCGACAGGTATCATTCCTTAGATTGTAGTTCAATATTGAGAACCTTGATGGGCAGTCATTTGTTGGACTGAGATCGGGTTAGCTTCTGGAACTTATTCATTAATCCTAGTTCTAGTTGGATTACCCGGTGTGTTGCCGGTTTTGAGTAATTGCAGTAGATTGGTTTTGTCTAAAATGACTGTGGTACGCGCTGGTGGTAGAAGAGTGTGCACAGGTTGTTTCTGCCCAATTGGTTCAGGCTAGTACTGTTGGGATGCCCAATTTCGGGGCTATGGCTGTAGCATCTATGCTGGGTCTGTTTACAATCCAAGCTTCCTTGCTCCTCTGGGCCGTTTGTCATAGCGTAGTTTGACTGTGACTGTGATAGTTCTTATTAGATTGGTGGTAATGCACTGGTTGAATAGAATGGTTATGGTTCTTTCTGCAGTTTTGTGTGCCTCTTTTGTGATGCCAGATGATTCGGTGGTAATGCTCTGTTAATGGCGGATTTTTCGAGGCCCTTGTACTGTCCCGCTTTTAGGTTAGAGTGAGCCTTGTGTACTAGGTTGAGAGAGTTTTAGACCGGATGGAAGGGGCACGGTGTACAAGGTACTTGGGGAGGTAGCCTTGTCGGATGTCGCATCTCCGGTTCGAGCCTCTTCTCGGAGCCCGGTCCTCTGCAATATCTGTTCCTTAGAAGTGGGTGCTATGCTTGTTAATTCTGTGCTAGGTTGGAGTATTGGAATCTTGGTCTGTTTAATCCTTCTCTGGAGACTAGTGGCTTTGGGTTTTGGATGAGGGCGGGTTGTTTTGGGTGATCTTTGGACTTTGGATGAGAGTGTTTTAGATTGGATGGAATGGGCGTGGTGTGCAGGGTTGGGCCCTCTGCCGGATGCCGTCATCTCCGGTTCGAGCCTCTTGGTGCCTAGTTCCTCTGTTGTTGCTGTTCAACCCCCCGATGCCGAGGTGCTTTGTAGCTGCTATTTTTTCAGTAAAGGTTATCATTTGGTCATTTCCGATCGAGACTTTTATTTTATTTCCTAGCTTGGCGGGTTGTGTCAGGCAGTAGTTCGCTTTCATGTTATTTATACTCGTATCACTACATATCATACCCCGTTGTACTATCCTTCCGCTTAGATAGATAGTGCAACCGGGGTATGATCTCAACACATGGCAATTCTATTATCTTATTTACTTTATCACACTCTCCATGCGGGTTGTGCATGGGTTATCGCACTTTTTTCAATCTTGTTTTTTTTCCTTTTCTTTTCCTCCTGGGGTATGCCCCTTGTAGGCTGTACATTCGGTTAACTTTTTTTTAATTTCAAGCTAATTTACCCAAAAAAAAAAAGCCTCAACCCTTTTTTTTTTTTTTTTGGGTAAATCAGCTTGAAATAAAAAGGGGCCTAACCGAATATACAGCCTACAAGGGGCATACCCCAGGAGGAAAAAAAAAGAAAAGGAAAACAAAACAAAAGAGAAAGCCTACACCAAACGGCTACATAGGACTAGAAGTAAGTAGAGCAAGCCTCAACCTCCTCCTCCCTATCCAAGGTAGAAGTCCAGAAGGAGAATGAGATTCATGTATGGAATGGAATTTCTTCACTTCCTCAGCAACCTGATAAGCAAGAATGGGTTCAAGTAAGGAATGGAAAGCAAAAAGTTGTCCAGGATCTCTCTAATAAAGGGGAGACTGATTTGGCAGATTGCACCTCTGTTTTGGTGGAGCAAGTGCTAAGTGATTCTGACGAGGAGTTATTGGGAGTCCTAGAGAAGGTAGTGAGTTCTGCCAAGGGGGCTCAGATAGTGCAGGATGCAACTCCATTGGAGGGTAGCCAACTTCCACAGACCACAAGCTCGGATCAAGTAATTAATAGAGTATGGGAGGTGGCTAGCATCACTTCCATTGCTCAGGCCGAGCATCTAACACTACAAGAAAAATGAAAATTGGTGACAAAAAAGTGGCGACGAAATTTAATTTCGTCACTAAATGAGTATATTTGGCGACGAAAAAATAAATTCGTCACTATTTTGACAACTTCCGTGACGAAATAATTTCGTCACCAATTATACCTGTTTAGCGACGAAAAAAATATTTTCGTCACCAAAGGTACCCATTTGGTGACGAAATATATTTTTCATCGCCGAAAGCTTAAAAAAGGTGACGAAATTATTTTTCGTCACCAAAGATAATCATTTGGTGACAAAAAAAATATTTCGTCGCCAAATGTGACCAATTTAGTGACGAAATATTTTTTTTGTCACCAAATGCTTAACTTTGGTGACGAAAAATAATTTCGTCACCATTTTAACGCTTTCAGTGACGAAAAATATATTTCGTCGTCAAATGGGTACCTTTCGTGACGAAATTTATGAATTTCGCTTTGTCACTAAATGTATTTCGGACATAACTCTTTACTAAAAGCACCGATTGAGATAATTCAAATTGGGTTTGAACAATAACTCAATTGCCTACAACTTTCATGTTTATCAAAATTGCTAATTTTAATGTTTAAAGGTTCAAAATTACATGCAAAATATATTTTCATGTTAAACATATATGTTATATATTAGATATTTCAAATATTTACTGCAAAGTGTGTGTGGTGCAGTTGGTCGGAGCTTGTGCGAAAAACTCAAATGACTCGGGTTCGAAACCCAGCAGGAGCAAGAAAGAAGGATTTTTTTTCCATGTGAAAACGTCTTTTTGCAACGAAAAATTTCGTCACCGATTTCTTATATTGGTGACGAAAATTTTCGTCATCGATGTAACACATTGGTGACGAATTTTTTCGTAGCCAAAAAGCACAATAAGCGAGGAAATTTTTTTTGTCAACAATTATTCAATTTTTGGTGACGAAATATTTCGTCATCAAAAGGCACTATAGGTGACGAAAAATAGATTTCGTCACCAGGTAGGAATCCTCGACAACCTTTAGTTGACAAATTTTTTTTCGTCACCTATATTATTTGTGACGAAAAATATGCAATTTGTGACGATTTTCATTCGTCACCCAATGTAATTTTTCTTGTAGTGTAAATCCCAAACCACCTGATATACTTAGTGGAAAATCCAAGGAGAAAGCACCTGCTGTAAAACAGCCTCTCTCCAAGTCTGCTCAGAAAAAATTGAGGAAGCAAGTTAGGGAGCAAGCTCTTTGTTCCTTTTCAAGAAGGGGAAAGTAAATCACACGTATCCTTTTGTTAGGGCAGTCTATTAATACTTCCATTTCCTGCCTTTTACTTTCAAGTTTTGTTTGATCTTATTTTATGTCTACGCAAGCTCTTAAACTTGGATTTTGAAATATTAGGGGCCTTAATGACCCTATCAAACTAAAAGAGGCAAAATATTTTGTGCATCATAATAAACTTTCTATCATAGGTTTGCTAGAACATAAAATAAAAGAGGACGTGGCTTCTAGAATAATGAAATTTATATGTCCCACTTGGAATTTTGTGAGCAACTACCCTCAAGCTCCCATTGGCAGGATTTTGGTGTGTTGGGATGCTTCTATTGCTCAGGTTTAGGTTTTGAATCAATATGACCAACACATTCACCTTGAGGTTCAAGATGGGGGGACCCTTTTTATGCAACTTTTGTGTATGGGGCTAGTAATTATTTGGATAGACAGACACTTTGGTCTAGAAGGGGCATACCCCAGGAGGAAAAGAAAAAGAAAAGGAAAAAGGAAAAAAAAAAAAAAACCTAAGCCAAGTGGCTACATGAGATAACTAATATGCAGTGTTTCCAATCCATCTAGAAGAGGGAAGGAAAACAACGCCATTGCAATACATTACAAGAAAGCCACAAAATGGTCTATCAACAGTAGAATGGACTAATTACAAGAACACAAAAGAGCATAACTGGCATATCAAACTGACTGTACTTGTTGCACTTGGAACCTCTACTTGTTGCACTTGGAAAGCACACAAGAGCATAAACTGGACTGCCCTGCTCTAGCAACAGCAGTAGCTTCTAATTTCTCAGGAACTAGTAGCAGCCACAAAACACAAAACATTGGTGGCATAAGTTGTAACATCAGGAAATCTGTTGGCATAGACAATAGCAGTCAACACCATCTTAGCTTGAATGAAAAACAGGCTTCATCATCATGCAGAGTATCAAGTCAACTTCAGAACTGAAGCTGAATTCAGAACAGGTCAGGCAGTCCCAAAACTGGACAGGCTATACGATACGGCCAGCAGAATTGATGCAATTCTGATGCAGCTTCAGAACTGCTGCTGTTAGAATTGAAACTTCTGAAGCCCAGAAATGCCAGAACAGAATGCAGACACAGCCCTTAGAATTGAAACTTCTGAAGCCTCCAAAAACTTCACAACATATACTAACAAGAACTGGAATTGGAAGCTGAACAAAAGGAAGGTAGTAGCAAACAAAATGCAGAACAATCTGAAGGGAGATTGTGCAATTCCAAAAGTGAACAATGCAGACACAGGGAACCAAAGCATCATTTAAGTATCCAAAGTGAGCAATTCCAAAAGCAATGCAGCTAGTGACTATGCAGAGGACGTCCCCCTCTGCGAAGGGAGATCCCAACGACAGCCCCTATTGGTTAGGCAAAACAACATAACTTTCATAACATAACATAACAAAATACTGAACGAATTAGCAATGGAGCCACTGATACAGTATGCAGTAGCAGAAAACTGATACAGCAGTGCAGATCCAAGACAGATCAGTTCAAAAGCATGACAAACAGCCACTAAAAAAGACAATGGTGGCCACTTAAACAGCCACTAAGATCAGGCAATACAAAATCAGCTTCATTAGGACTGGACAGAACAGCAGCAGCAGGACACAGCCCAGAATATGTTCCTTTTTTAGATACACCTTCTCTTAAGAAAACAGAGCTACATCAGAATATCCCAAAAGAA
Source organism: Rhododendron griersonianum (assembly GCA_018127125.1). Taxonomy (NCBI): domain Eukaryota; kingdom Viridiplantae; phylum Streptophyta; class Magnoliopsida; order Ericales; family Ericaceae; genus Rhododendron; species Rhododendron griersonianum. The sequence continues at coordinate 34,923,581 of CM030788.1, read as the reverse complement.
CTGGTGAAATAGCTCAAAACAGTCAGAATACAGGGCAATAGAAATAACATTACAATCAACATTAACCAAACTGCAGTGCTGCTAAATGAACCACAAAGCAGAAGTAACAGTAGCAATCAGGTTAGGCATAACTGATCCACGATCCTGGTTTATGAAGCAAGCAACCAAACGAGCAAACGATGATCAATCTGTATGGCGATGCCCCGCTCCAGGGAGGTGTCTACAGTTTTTGGCGACTCTGCTGGGGAATTGAGAGCGATAACCAAAAAGTTCAACATAAGACTAATACATGCTTTATTCAATTCATTTATCATATGCATCGAGCGGGCAACCTCGTTGAGTTCACCTAATATCCCGGCATAACTCGAGCTATGTTAGGGGTTCTAGCAAACTCCACAGTCACTTGTACCTAGTGGTATATCAAAAAGGAAATCACCCAATCACCGCCTATGATGGGCTGGTGAAAGGACTGGTGCCCTTTTGACAACGGAGCACCCTTGAGACTACCTAAACCTTTCATGTGTTAGAAAGCCATATAACTTATCAAAATAAGACAGGAACCCACAGGTTAAGCAATCTTCCTGCATTTTGCTTCCAAGTTCTTCCTCACACCCTGTATCATTTATTGTTGTAACAATTTCTTTTTGTGCAGAAGGGTTGGGATTTTCAGCCCAAATCCTAACCCTGTGCAAGCCGAGTACTGTCTTGCAGGTATTTTTACTTTTACAAAACAGGCACAATAGGTAAATCAAAGAAGCAACCACAACCAATTTTATACTCTTACAATACCCGAAGCTACGCCAAACAGAGGTCTTGTAGACACCCCGATTTGGCCTAACGATTATTTCAAGTCCCACCTTGGGACCATCCCGATGATGAAATGGATACAGTGATTGCTGATTGCTTCCTTGAGAACCTTAGGACTTTCGGTAAGAACTTTGAGCCACTTAGAGGACCCAATTCAAAGCCATACAGCCTTTCAGATAGAAATACAGAAGCCTAGGAGAATCCATCTGTCGGCCGTGACATCGATCCCACGGCCCTAACATCATTTCCTCACCCGAGCAACCTGTTGCTAGCAAAATCTCCCTGAGAGATCAATCCCTCGGCCACAAGATCTATCCTTCGGCCGAGACATCCATTCCTCGGCCATGATATCCTTTACTTGGCCGCCAGATCGACCTTTTCCCAGACTCTGGAACGTGTTCTGTCAGACGTTTGATCTGATTACACTACCTTCACGATGCGTTCGGGCTACGCTCAGAGATTACAACGTAGAGTTAGAGATGCATTGCAATTGCCATCTCGTGATTTGATTGGCCGGAGTGAGTCACCAATTGCCTATATAAAGGGCCTTTGGACTCCGAAAATAAACACACAAAATTATCAGAGTATACACTCTCTCAAGCCTCGAAACTTTGCACAAATACTCCCTCAAACCCACTCTTCAAAAGCCCTAACCTCCCGAAGGCAGCCGTCAATCCGGCGATCAAACCCCGAAGTTCAAACCCTAACCCTAGGGTTTTCAATCAAGCAATCAGTCAATCACGCTCAATCCAAAGCGATCAAGCAACTGAGGGATCAAGGTGGTGAGGCCCAACGGCCTCTGGTTTGTCTTATTTACTGTATTTTTTACTAACCGTAGCGTTTTGATTATCTGTTAATCTTTCTATCTGGTGTGAGGAAGAACACCAACCGGGGCTTCGATCCCTCGGTCGGTACATTAAACTAGTGTGATTACTCGGCTGTGACATCCATTCACCGGCCGAGTAATCGATTTCCTGGGACAGCTTTGTTTGCTTTTCTGCTTTCTGATGCATGCTTTACTTATCGCACTGGCTCACTTTGCTTACTGTTTAAAGGAATAAATAAACAGACTATGTGTTGGAATTAAACAAAGCATCTATACGTCTTATGTTGAATAACTATGGGCCAGTCTCACGGCTGGGCAGAGAGGGGTGCCTAACACCTTCCCCTCACCGTACTTTTGGCTCCCGTACCCAGAATCTCTACATGTTTTCCTAGTTTTAGATAAACTAGGTGGCGACTCTGTTTTGATGATAACCGCTATCATGTGGTGATGTTCCTAGCCATGGGAATGTCCATGATTTTGGTTTACGAAGCAAGCAACCAACCGAGCAAACAAACGTGATCAATCTGTATGGCGATGCCCCGTTTGGGAGGTGTCTACAGGTCTTTGCAGCCATCCCGTCTGTCATCCTCGTCTGCCAAAACACCCTCACCACAACGGTACCAATCACTTCCAGGGACTTCACGGTCATCCTCTCAACAAACTCCGTCATCTACCAAATCCCAAGCTTCATCAAGCAATCCTCCTACCCTCATGGCAGACAACGACGCCACTATTGCCGATCTCCAAGCTCAAATCGCTACCTTGCTAGTAGAGAAGGCAGCCAGAGATGTTGAGGATGAAGAAAGATCAGTGGAAGATGAGAATCCTCATAAAGTGGTGTTGGCGAAAAGTCCCGAATTGGCCAAGCAAGTCAAGGAGATTAAACACGCCCTGGCCCGTTCACAGGGGGACCAAATTCTGGACTTCGAAGGACTTTGCCTCTTCCCAGAATCTAAACTGCCTGAAAATTTCAAAATGCCAAACATCGAGAAGTTCAATGGAACTGGCAACCCTACCAGTCATGTTCGCCACGTTATCAACACCCTGAAGCCAATGGGCTTGAATGATGAGCTCATCGCTCAATTATTCCAGCGAACTCTCACTGGAAGTGCCCTCGATTGGTTCCTCACTTTGGAATTTGTGCACTATCAGACTTAGCCAGAAATTGCCAACGCTTTTGTCAAGCAGCATGCATACAATGTCCAAATTGAGTTAACTACTCGAGATTTGTAGATGACCAAACAAGAATCCAATGAGGACTTTGCTACCCTTGTGGCAAGATGGAGGGAAAAGGCTGCCAAGATGAAGAACCGCCCCTCCGAGGAAGATCAAGTGAGGATAGTTGTCAAGAATCTGCAATCCAAATACCTCAGGCATATCTACACACAGGCTATCACCGATTTCAAACGCCTGCATGCCACTGGGTTGCAAATTGAAGATGGAATCAAGCTAGGGCTCATTGGGAAAGAAGAAGCTCCTTCTCCACCTAAGAAAACCTTCTCCAGCCGTACACCTCACGCTTCCGTAAATACCCTTGGCCCATCCTTGCCCCAAGACCCTTTCCAGGGTAGTTCATCCCGGAACTCAAATTGCCCCCGCCGCAATTTTGACCCTCTTTTCATGACCTTATCCCAAGCCTTAACCATTCTTAGCCGTCAAAGGTATCTCAAACCTTTAAACAAACCACTTCCTCAGCCACCTTGTGGCCCAAACCATGATCCTAACAAACAGTGCGCCTACCACCTGTTTTTTTTTTGGGTAAATTAGCTTGAAATTAAAAAAAGGTTAAGCGAATGTACAGCCTACAAGGGGCATACCCCAGGAGGAAAAGAAAAAGAAAAAACAAGATTGAAAAAAGTACGGTAACCATGCACAACCCGCATGGAGAGTGAGATAAAGTGACATATGAAATACAAATGGATCTGAATAGAACCATGAAATAAATGAGGTGAAAATGAAGTACGTACTGGCACAACCCGCCAGATTAGGAAATAAAGTAAATAAGGTAGATAGTCATGGTCAATGATGACCACGCCTACCACCTGTTAGTAATTTATTTTAATCAACGGGTATCTGTGATCTTAACGTGGGGAGATTAATAAGTATTTAATAACATGGAGCTCGAAATATTATTGAGATAAGGACGGGAATGCAATTACAATTCTGTAGTGGGGTGAATTGTATTTTGTGTGATAAGAAATAGAATCCTAGTGGGTTTAAGATTTCTTATTTTCACAAGTAGCCTAGATTTATTTCTCCTTAGGTCCCTGCCCTAGCCCTATAAATATACCGCTTCATTCTCTAGGTAAAAAAAAAAACACGTTTTTAAGATATCAGAAAAGTGGGCTGTGAGAGAAAACAAACAATCACGTAGGGTTTCCACAAACGGGTTACGTGATTCGAGGTATAAGGGAATATGGCAGAAGATTGTAAGGTACGGTCGAGCAGTATTCGTGGCTTATAGCAAGATGTGCTATAATAAGTTTAACCAGCGCTCATGTTCGCAGGGAGTTGAGGTAAACCCTAATTCCGCCTTGTAGGGTTTTGCGATTTTCTTGTTGTCTAATCTGTACACGTCATTACTGGGTTCTGGGAATCATTTCCCAACACCACTAACACCTTGGGCATGAAACAGATAACTGCATGCGTCTCCGCCACGACATCCAAGATCTCATTGATAGCCGAGCTATAAAACCTCTAAAACCTGATGTACAAACCAATCCACTCCCTATTCACAATACTGAACCACCACCCCGAAATATCAATCTCATAAACTATCTCACAACCCCACGTACAACCCTGGTCAATACATTGTCCAAAACAACCAAACCAAACCAACCTTAACCTTCCCAGAGGAGGATGAGTGTTTTATGATGGAGGAGGAAGAAGACATTGAGTCCGATCAATCAGACGTAATTGATCCCGACATGAGTGATGTAGAAGAGCAAGCAAAGGAGGAAAAGCTAAGGAAATGGAAAGAACATTCCTGGGCAAAAAATAGTACGATAATGTATCAAAACGTACCAAAGCTGAAAGCATAGCAAAAAGCAACGGTACAATCTGACATGTAGGGCGATACTGGCGATTTCTGACAACATCCATGGAGAAATTATAAAGCGATTCCTGAGCCGATCCCCATGGCCGATGGTACAATCTCGTTTGCAGAAGGGCTAGGATCCAAAGCCCTAGACTCTAATGAAATGCGTAGGCAACAGAAGAACGCTCGGTACTCTCCTCCCAATTCCACCCACAAACCGTTTGATCTTTGTCCATCTCCTTCAACCAACTTCAAGAGAACAAGTCCCTCTCGGAAGCTGCAGCAAGTCTTCGAGGAGGAATTAATGAAGGAAGTGCGGGTCAACAGCAACTCAATTCAAAAAACCCTAGGTTCTCGTTGGATCTGGAGTTCCCAAGTTTGAGCAAAGATGAAACCAAGCGAGGTTCCTCCATCCGAGAGCCTGTACCTACCGTTTCCTCGTCGGGATTTGGGGCTCACAGCCCTAAATCACACGCAAATCCCAGCCCCTCTCGAACGCATCAACAAGCATTATTCGAACAAGGTCTGATTTTGGAAGCAGAAGGGAGAACTGCGGTCCAACTCCAAGGTCAACCTCACCAGGTATCTTCCTCTAATCTTAATCCAAAAACTCTTTTCAATGCGAGAGGCATTCCCTACCTGGAAGGTGATCCCAATATGGGCTACAGCGAAGCTGACACTAAACCTAGACAGCCACAAAATTTACCTCAGCACGGTTCTACTAAATCCAGACAGAATCCAAATATCCCTAGAGCCGAACCAAAAAATTGGGCCTCCCTTTTGCAATCACAGAGTCCATCAATGGACATGAAACTCGATTTTTATCCTGATCTTTTTAAAGGAAAAGAAGCTGAGGTAGAAATAGACGTTGAGCTTATAGATGTTGGTAGATGGAACAGGTATTTAGTGGGCCATTTCCTTGATGGGAAGATGGCTTTTCCTTTGGTGGTTTCCACTGCTCGATACCAGTGGAAAGACTTGTTTGTGGCTGTAAAACCCGATGTTACTGGTTGCTATCTGTTCGAATTCAAAGATGAATAGGCTAAACAACAAATATTGGATGGTGGTCCATATTTCTTCTCACAAAAATATTTAGTCCTTAAGGATTGGCATCGCATGATGCAACCAGTTAAAGAACAACCCTCCCACATTCCAACATGGGTTAAATTGCATAATTTACCTCTTGAGTTATGGAACCAAGAGTGCCTAAGCAGAATAGCGAGTACAATTGGTAAACCACTTCATGTGGACCATGCCACAGCCAAAACCTCAAAGCAACCAGGCCTACTTCAAACTAAATCAACCAGTGCTAGAATTTGCATTGAGATTAGTGCTGAACATGAGCTTCCCGAAGATGTGAGAATAACTGTAGGGGGAAAATCAGTGGTAGTGCCTATTGAATATCAGGTGTTACCCCTTTTATGCAAACATTGTCAAGTTTTTGGCCATGCTACAACCCAGTGCTCCAAGATAGCTCCCCCAAACCCCAGTCAGCCCACTCAAGAATGGACTTTAGTGGGTAATGGGAAACCAACTTCCCTTCCTCACGCAAACTTCAATGGAGCCTTAAAATACTTCCAAGTCTACCTTTGATAGTCCCCAAGCTGATGTGCTTGTTGATTCAGAGGTAGAGTTAGAGAATGTTATTGTTGGTATTATAAGTAGTACCCATCCAACTTCTTCAGTGCCTCAACTGGGCAGTGTGTCATCTGGAATGTTTGATCCAATCCAGGTAGAGGGAAGTGATTCTGAGGAAGTTCTGATGGAGGTTTTACAGGGGGTAGTTAGCAGCACTTTAGAAGCAGACTCCTTAATTCAGCAACCTAGGTCAGCTGTTCCATTGGGTGTGAGCACTTTACATCCTGTCACTTCTGCTGATCCAGTCACTGTTCCTGATCCTGCAACTGTTCCTGATACAGCAACATCTGATCAAGCAGTTCATGATAATTTTTCTGGGGTAGTGGCATGTTGATCATCTTACTCCTAAGCCTCCTGATATTCAGCACTTCAAATCCAAGGAGACGGTTGCGGAGTTGGCTGTCAATAAGTCACTCTCCAAATCAGCTCAAAAAAAGGTGAGAAAGCAATTGAGGGAGCAATCTCAGTGTTCCTTGATCAATAAAGGCCAGTAATCTCCAGTACCCTTTTGTTAGGTAATACTCTAATATTTCCATTCTCTGCTACTTACTTCCTGCTTTGCTTTAAGTTGTTTTATGTGTATACAACCTCTTAATATGGGATTTTGGAACATTAGGGGTCTTAATGACCCAATTAAACAAAAAGAGGTTCAATCTTTTGTGAAACTTAACAAACTCTCCCTTGTGGGATTGCTAGAGCATAAAATAAAAGAAGTGTTGGCATCTAGAATAATGAAATATGTTTGTCCTCATTGGAATTTTGTGAGCAATTACCCTCAAGCTCCCAGTGGTAGAATTCTTGTGTCTTAGGATCCTACTGTTATTCAGGTTCAGGTACTGGGTCAATCTGACCAATTCATTCACTGTGATGTGCAATCTAAGAGTGGAGGGGCCCCCTTTTTGGCAACCTTTGTGTATGGGGCTAACAATTATCTAGATAGACAAGCACTGTGGTCTAGTCTTCTTCTTCTTAAATCCTCCTCCCCTTGGATTGTGCTTGGCGACTTTAATGCCATTAGATTTCCCAGGGAGAAGATTGGGGGCACTTTAAGCTGGCCCCCTCATATGAATGAGTTTAATCAATGCCTGTACTCTTTAGAGCTTGATGATCTTCGGTATACAGGGTGTCTATACACTTGGGCAAACAAACAAGATCCACCTCATTTTGTTAGTACCAAGCTGGACAGAGTTCTAGTTAATGAGCATTGGATGACTGCCTTTTGCAGTTCTAATGCTCATTTCTCCATTCCTGGGGTATCTGACCACTCCCCTGCCATTGTCTGCATCACTCCTAATACTGAGAAATCTCTTAAACCCTTTAAGTTCTTTGATTTCCTTGCCGATCACCCTCAGTTTCTAACAGTGGTTCAAAAGGTTTGGCGGGGAGTGATCATTGGGAACCCTATGTTCTGTGTCTGTGAAAAACTCAGACGGTTACAAGCTGAGTTTAAGTAAATCAATAAAAGGGACTTCAGTGATACTTCTAAGAGAGTAGATGACTCTAGACAACTTCTGGAGTCGCTACAAAAGGACTTAGGCTCTCATCCTTCTGATCCCTCTATTATTAGGCATGAGAGGGTGGCCCACAAGCAATTCCTTACCTTGTTAAGAGCTGAGGAAGTTTAGCCAAGCAAAAGTCAAGAATCCAGTGGCTTAAATTAGGTGACCAGTGCACCTCCTTTTTCTTTAAATCGGTGAATAGTATACGTAATAGAAGCAAGATTACCAGTTTGGTCTTAGATGATGGGTCTCTTATCCATGATATTAAAGATATTAAATCCAAATTTGTTAGCTTCTACACTGATCTGCTTGGCTCTCCCCATCCTACTGCCTACCATGGGGCTACTAGGGTTCAACAGGTGGTCAGGCAGAGACTATCTGATGGTCAAAAGTTGGCCATGGTTGCTGAGGTCTTTGATTTGGAGATTAAAGACACCGTCTGGTCTCTTAACCCTACCAAAGCTCCAGGACCCGATGGTTATAATTCAGGATTCTTTAAGAAAGCATGGCCTATCATAGGCCGTGAAGTCACTGCAGCTGTTAAATCATTTTTTAGGTCTGGTCAATTGCTTCGGAAAGCAAATTCTACTATTGTAGCTTTGGTTCCTAAGGTTCCCAACCCTTCTAAGGTTGGGTATTATAGACCCATCTCTTATTGCAACACTGTTTACAAGTGTATCTCTAAAATCCTTGCTAAAAGAATACAGTTAGCCCTTCCTTCTCTTATTGACTCTGTCCAATCTGGCTTTGTTAAAGGTAGAAGGATTGCTGATAACATATTCTTGACTCAAGAACTTATGAGAGGATATCATAAGTCTTCTTCCTCTCCTAGGTGTGCTATGAAGGTAGATATAATGAAGGCATATGATAATGTTAGGTGGGAATTTCTTTGGGACGTCCTTTCGGCTATGAATTTTCATCCTACCATGATCAAATGGTTACAAGCTTGTGTCACCACAGCTAATTATTCTCTTAGCATTAATGGGGAAACTACTGGTTATATCCTTGGGAAAAAAGGGCTTAGACAAGGAGATCCATTGTCCTCTTACTTATTTGTCATAGTGATGGAGATTCTTACTTGTCTTCTTAAGGAGAAATCAATGCTTCCTGATTTCCATTTCCATTGGAGGTGTGGAAGTACTAAACTTATCAATCTATGCTTTGCAGATGATCTCATGATTTTTTGTAAAGGCGATCTCATTTCCGTAAACCACATTCAGGATGCACTCACTGAGTTTCAGGCTTTGTCAGGACTATCTCCTAGTCCAGGGAAAAGTAGCATTTATTTCTCTGGGGTTAGAATAAGCTCTAGGTTATCCATTCTGAATGCCCTTGGGTTCAAGGAGGGCACCCTACCTGTTAAATATCTTGGTGTGCCTCTTATCTCTACGAAGCTTAAAGCCTCTGATTGCCAACGACTGGTGGATAGCATTACTGCTAAAACTAAGTCTTGGACAAATAGGGATCTAACATATTCAGGTAGAGTACAGTTGATTAAGAATGTACTTTTCTCAATGCAAACCTTTTGGTCCTCTTTATTTATCATTCCCAAAAAGGTGATTAAAGAGGTTGAGTCTATCCTTAGGGCGTTTCTTTGGTCTGGCCCTGACCTCAGGAGAACTGGTGCTAAGGTCTCTTGGGAGCATTTGTGCTCGCCCAAGCAAGAGGGGGGTCTTGGATTTAAATCCATGCAAGTTTGGAACAAGGCTGCCATTGCCAAACACATCTGGTTCCTTATTTCAGGGGGAGAGCAATCTATGTGGTGTCAATGGGTTAAATCTTATTTAATAAAAGGGAGGAATTTTTGGAACCTTAAAATCCCTGGGGATTGCTCGTGGGTTTGGAGGAAACTATTGAACCTTAGACCTTTGGTGCATCCATATTTTCTTAGTGTTCTAGGTGATGGCCAGTCCACTTCGTTGTGGTATGATAACTGGCATCCACTTGGTCCGCTAATTCCAAAATTTGGCTCCAGAATTGCCCTTGATTCAGGTATCTCTAGGGATGCGACTGTGTCTCACATTTTACTAAATTCGAGCTGGGTTTTTCCCATCACGCAAACTCTTGAGCTAAATGAGGTAAGAAGAACCTTGCCTTCTCTTATCCCCTTAAGAATGGAGGAGGCAGATCACATTAGATGGACTCTTACCCCTAATGGTAAGTTCTCAATTGCATCTCTGTGGGATAAATTGAGAACGCCCTTCCCAACAGTTGTGTGGCACAAATTGGTGTGGTTCACTGCCCATATTCCAAAATGTAGTTTTATCACTTGGCTGGCTATCCAGAATAGGCTATCCACTGCTGATAGGCTGGTGTTGTTTGGCACGAACCTCTCCAATCAATGTAGTTTTTGTCAAGGAAGTGAGAGTCATGATCACCTTTTCTTTAATTGTGTATTCTCTCAGCAGGTGTGGAACTCTATGCTCTCCAAAATTAGGGTCTCTTGGTCCTCTAGAACTTGGCCTGAATGGGTCACTTTCCTCTCCAATCTAAAAGGGAAATCTTTTCAAACGGTTATTACAAAGTTGGTCTTTACAACTACTGTCTACCACGTTTGGATTGAGAGGAATGTGAGGAAGTTTCAAGGTGTATCTTCCTCTTGGGAGGTAGTTGCTCACAAAATTTTCTCCATGGTGAGGTCACGACTTTTATCATTACCAACCTTGCCTCCATTTCGGGCAGGGTGGATTGCACATGAATGGAATATAGTTGGTCATTGATTGCTGCCATTGATGTCATAGCCTTTTGGTTGCTGCCATTGATGTCATAGCCTTTTGGTTGTTGGTATTTGTTTAGCTCAGGGTTGTACACCCATGGTGTAGACACCCTATTTTGGACTTTCCAGAATAGTTTATTTACGGTCTTTGATTCCCCAATGATGATTAAGGTCAAGAACATACCGAGTTTGTTAAAGAGTTTGAGCTTTGAGCGTCCTGAGCCTCATCCGAACCCTTTTCAAACCCTTGTCGAACCCTCAAGCCAGAACCAAATGGCCTTAGCAAAACCCTACTGGAGTACGCTGGTGATGGACTAGCGTGCGCTGGAAGCACTGCCACGTGTCAGTCATCGCCCGTTAATGGCGCACGCCACTCAACAAGGGGCGTACGCCAGTCAATCCCAGTCAAATCAACTTTATTTAGCCATTCGCGCGGGACTTTTGTGGCCACCCTGACATAGTCTACAGCTCCCTGATGATTGTTTTCGTCCAGGGCTGTCCCCTTCCCTCCTACAACACCTTTCAAGCCAAGTCCCATGGATTAAATGCATGGGAGGCTCCCTTAAGCCAAACAAGCCCTTATGCCCAAACTGATCTCAGTCCCTCTCCTCTATATATACTCCCCTCTCTCACTCTTGCAAGGGGTTACCAAAGTTCAAAAGGGGTTAGCTCCATTAAGGCATAAGTCATCTTGTCTTCTTCCCCTTTAAGTGTTCTTTGCTTCCTTTCTTTTCCATAGAAAGAGTAAGAGAAGAACACACTCACCTCAATCCATAACCCTTACCAAAATCATCCTCCAACCTCCAACCCTCAAGCTCAAGCTCAAACAATCCCTCAAAACTCACAAGCAAAAGGTATACCACCTTTGCTTTCTGTTTTCTGTTCTGACCCCTGAGGGGGGCTAGCAGGGTCAAGGCTGGTAATCTATACCAGTCCTGGCCCTAATGCTGGTAAGGTTTCAAAACCGTATGCAGTGATCAGTGGCGCACGCTAGTCGTTTACGCCGTATGCCAGGCATGGCAGTACGAGCAAAACTGGCGTGGGGATCATGGATCATTGTTTTATTGCTTCATTTGTGTTCTGATCACCCTGATGCATGCTAAAATCAACCTTTTGCTTACTGTATTTTAGAGCTGCTTTCTCTTCCATCTGTATCTTAGTCTAGTTTGGCCTCTGGGAGCCTTCTGGTCATGTTCCAGAGCCCAGATGATGCAAAGCCAAAGCATTGGAACCAAACGACAACCGGCATACGGCTCTCCATTTGTGGCGTACGGTAGTGGTCTAGTTTCCAGTGCCTTGGCCCTTGCATGGATCTTCCATCCAGGCCTTTGATCATCCTCCCCTCACTGTTTAAGGGGTTTTCTGCTCATTTGGTGGCTTCTAAGCCCTTATCCTGTCTGTAATAGCTTAGTAATCCATATTTTAGCTGCGTGGTTTGTCCTGGGTGTGCACTGGTCCTTTCCAGAGCCCAGAGGGTTGAGAACAGAAGCTGTGGTATTGGGCTCACTGGCGCACGCCAGTTGTGGGTGGCGCACGCAGGTCCTGACTGCATGCAGTAGCTTGCCCAGTGCATGCAGGCTTGCTCCTGTGTGTACCATTGCACGGTCAGTGTGTGCTAGTTTATTTAAAAACGTCCACAAAAGCTTGTTCTCAATCTATTATACTTGTTAGATCAAACATCAAACATCCATGAGCATTTTGTCACATTTTTGTACATAAATGCAAACGTGTTACAGTTTTAATCCCCATTAACTGTTCCCCCGCCCTAATTGGATAAGAAAATGATCAAATAAAGAGAGAAATGTAAATGTTTTATAAAATGCCTGAGTAGAGACCGATCTCCGGATTGAGCGAGAGGGGGTGCCATAAAACCCTTCCCCTCTCGTAACCTGGCTCCCGAACCTCAGATTTCAAAGGTGACGACGGACCAGTCTACAAGCCTTTTTCAAACTCGAGCAAATGCAATTCAAAACGTTTTCAAAACCACGGTTTCTTGGGTACTTTCCACAAAACCCGAGTGGCGACTCTCTGATCTGCGAAGCGTTTCGCCGCGCTTTCCGCAAGATAGGGCGCACCAGGAATTTTCTTGCACTAAAACACGGGAGTTTTTGGGGCGTGTGCCCACAGTGGCGACTCTGCTGGGGACATTACATTAATCAACATTTGGAAATTAATACATGAATGAACAATTTTCAAAAGTCTGTCAAAACAGTACGCTCCGCGCTGCTGAAGAACGGAATGGTAACGTAACAGGATTCTACATCCGACCACTCCGAACTGGGGCTTTTACTATTGTTCACTCGTGTAGTTTTCTCCGAGTGTCGATTAATGAAGTGAGCCAAGCTTCAAAAGGCATTTTTCAAAAAACATTGCGTTTCTCTCTCTCGATCATTCTTTCGGCACGCGTTCATTTGCATTGGTGTTCTATCAGCCCCGTTGAGGTGTTTTGGGTAACCGGCACAGTTTACTGGAGCCCGGGGTCCTCGAATGCCCAACAACCTTGGACGATGATGAGACGTATTACCGTTTGACCGTTGCTCTGCTGCACGCATTGCGATGGGAGGTATAAAACATCTCTAGTCTGAGGAACCCCTCTAAACCAAAACCGGCCTCGCCACGCGTACAAAGCACTAGAACCTTTCAAACTAAGACAGGAACCCACAGGGTAGGATTACTTGCATCTAACCCTCATAAACTGTCTATGTGTTACTGCTTTCCATATCGCATGCCTGTACATACATTCATACCGTTTTGCGTAGGAGCATGCTAGGGCGGCTTTTAGGGTTGTCTCTCTTTCAAACCCGTTTTATGCCTGCTAAGGCGCTGCCTGGACCGATGAAGAGTCGTGCATCTCGATGGTGCACGTTATCAATTTTCAAATTCCTTGGGTCAACAAGACTTTGGGAAATCGAGACTTTCTAAGTCCTTGCCTAAACCCGATCGAGGTTTCAAATAGAAAACTAGGAACAACGGAGAGAATGCCGTGATACTTACACCACCTTGGTTATCGTGCGAAGCACGTACACCGTTTAGGCTAAGTGGAGTGTTGCCACAACGCCGCCCCGGTTCCAGTATCACGTCATCTACACCGAGTTGTTCCACTTCAAGATTGAAACTTCGAAAGCGGAATAGTCAAAGGCTTAGGCTGTTTTGACATCTCTTAGTGTTAGTCGATTCAAACAAGGATACACTGTCGAAAAGAAATCTGAGGACCTGGGCAGCGTCTGGCTGTCATAAAACGGTTTTGTCTGCTAGTTCTAGAGTCTAGGAGGACACCAACGACAAAATGTACATTGCATTCCTTCAAAATAAAACTATTGCAGGGACACTTCCTGAGCCTTCGATTGCTTTACTGTCTAGCTTTGAGTGTGGCACCGTCGAGGAAAGTACCGAAAAGAAGAGCCAAACCTGCTTGGGAGTGTCTGCCGGGGGTATTTCACTAGTACTTCCAAAGCCGTATCACCTCCCTCGATCATCAATCCAAAATGGCGGCACAAACAGAGCTGGCTGAGATAAAGAGGGTTGTGGAAGAAATGAGCCAGAAGCTGGACAAACAAATGATTATCATCCAGGGGCTGGTTGACCTTTTTACCTCTACCCTCTCAAAATCGGATCTGGCGCTAAACGCTGCTAATGCTGGAGCCAAAGAACCTCCTCAGGCCTGCCACACTCCGGCGGTCGGAATCAAGCCGTGCTCAAGAGACATGTTCAAAAGTCTGGCCGAGTTCCATGAGGTTAGAGTTCACCCAAAAGAGGATGCTGAATCCCTATTCAAAGTCACCCCCAAAGGCAGAAGAATGCACCCTGTTGAAGGCGCAGTGTTGTGCAAAGCAAGCAGAGGTTCCACTTTGAACCCTCAATCCCGTCGCCGGAGCCAGCCAAGGACCTTCTCATGCTTATCTGCACCTCTGGCCTCAGTTTATGAGAAGCTTCTCGATGCCGGTTCCATCAGGCCTCTAACCCCAACTCCACTGCCCAAAGTTCTCCCTGCTAGCCACAACCCTAATCACTTCTGCACCTACCATCAAATGCCTGGCCATTCCACCAATGCCTGTTATCGCCTCCGACATGCCATTCAAGATCTCGTCGATAATGGCATCATTCCAGTCCCACTCCCATCAAAACCCGACGACAATTCCATCTCCTCGCTCCAACTCGAGTCTGGCCCTCTGGTTGGTAAGATATCTATCACCTCCACCCAAATCAATCCCGTCTCCACTCAAATCAACCCGAGCTCCACCATACTCAACCCTACCCTCTACATTGTCCCAGAAAATCAACCCAAGCCGATTGTATCCACTCCGTCTGAACCCGAGGCCAGTCCAGTGGCCGGAGTTTGTACAATTGAGGCTTTCTCTGCCAACACCTGGTCCGACAGTGATGAGGGGCTTGCAAAGGCAGAATTCAAGAGGGAGCTTATTCAGGTCAAGAAGCAAACTGACACGCTGAGGATCATTGTTCAAGGGAGCACCGAGTAGGTTTGGTCAAAGAAGCTGAGGAAGCCGAAGTGCTGTTACTTGGGCCTGACATCCTCTAGATCCTACCTCTCTGTGAGGAAGCCAAGGGTAACAATAAAAGTTGCATTTTCAAATCGCGTTTAGCTTGCATTGCACACTTTTGAGTCTGAGTCTGACACAATGTCTGTCAAGTTGTCTTAGTCTAGCTCTGAGTCGGAGTTCGTGCCTCTTGGCCCTCCATGTCGTAGCTTCTATTCTCAATTCGAGTCTTTTGCTATACTTGGCAACCCCCGTGGGGCTTTCTTTATGATATGCACTATCTTGCTTCTAAGTACTTTGCTGGCTTTTGAATAAACTGTGTCGACCTTGACGACGAAGGGATAGATTTCGATGGGGTCATCCCCAAGGAAATGTGTTCCCTCGCCGAAAGGGAAGACGAAAGGCGTGCTCGGCCTATTAAAAGAAGAAGTAGTCTCAATAAACTTGAAAGATGAGGTAGACCCCCGGATAACTCAAAATTGGCTCAACGCTGTCCCCAAAGGAGCATTGCGCCTAGTCAAACAGGCTCAAAGAACTCATCGACATTTTGGCATGGTCTCACAAAGACACACGATAACAAAGTATCAAATCTCCTGCCACCGGCTGTCAAGCCAGAAAACAGAAACTCAGAAGGCTCCAGGCCTTGCACTGTGTCCAAGACAGCATTAGCAGCATTCCATCAAGCGCACATTAAAAATGCGCAAAAGTGGCCTGGAGCGAGGCATTTTCAACTGAAGCAGTCAGGACCTGGCATTATCAAAAGCCATCTTATCTGGGGCTGCAGCCAAAGATCATCGATCTCGACGACAACAAATTCAACACTCTAGTCAACCTGGATCAATTCAAGAGCCACTTTTTCCCTGAGAGAAGCTCGTTGGGCCGAAAACCACAAGGGTGGGCGGTGCCAAGCAAAAGTTAGAGCAGCCTGCTAGACCGAAAACCTAAGGAGGTGGTCTAGGCAAAAATAAATAGGCAAAAAGTCGAAAGCTCGCTAGACCGAAAACCTGAAAAGACGGTTCTAGGCAAAAGTTAGAGCGTAAAAGGAGAGGTAAAATACACGAGTGAACCTTGGCCTGAACTACGTTTTGACCTGATTCCCCAAATGTGGGATACGTAGGCAGTCTCTCTTCAAGACTCGGTCATATTCTATCAATTGGATCCATGGTTGACGTTTTGGTACACATCAAGGGTCGAGAAGGGTCAAGAACGGAACAAGCTTCATCAGAAACAGAAGGGGGAACCCTTTGTCTTTCAATCTTGTTTCAAACTACTACTTCAATTTCAAAGCTGAGCAAAAGCCTTTAAAAAAAAAAAAGAAGAAAAGAAAAAGAGAAGCATCAAAAACAGAACGAAATGCTTACGAGGCCCCAACGGGCTCACAGTTTATTCTAATTTCAGCAAAGTCTAGTTTGCGCAACTTTTCAGTCGCGCGCGCTAGTTTGAGACTCACACATGTTTGCTCAAAGTAACACGCGTTGGTCTCAAACCTGCGCGCGCTTCTCCAATTCCCGCAGCATACAGCGTTTAGCAGCCATCACGCCTAACAACGATTTTGACCCCCGGTGGGAATTTCAAGTTAAAACCAAGGTTTCGGTGCCTCGAAATTGGTTTTAAGGGCTCTTGCCAAGTTTTCTATGCCGTGCAGGTCATATGTGTCTAATGTGACTGTGTGGGGGTGTCGATTTCAGTCCGGGCCTATATGAGTCATCCATTTTTGTATTTTGTCCATCTTTGCGACGTTTTTCTATTTTTCGGTCTACTGCCCATTCCGAGGCTTTCTTCTCTGTTTCATTTATTTACACAGGCCTTTGTACATATTTGACTGTGTGTGAGTGTCAGTTTCACCTATCTAGGGATATTTTGGATTTTGGCATGTTAATGCCCAAAATTTCGTTATTGCCCATGTGTCAGAGAGTCTGCATTGTATCCTAGGACTCTTCTTCCCCATTCTTCCGAGCTAGGCAGTCTACACGTGTGCGTATGTCTGTGTGTCAACTCGATTCGCTCGTCAATGCAAGTTGGATATTAGCGATTGGTTTATACTCTCTTTCCAATGAACTGAGAATAATGCAACTTTTACAGCGCCGCTACGGCATCTATAGTCCAAGCAGCAAGTCATCAAGTACAGAGGGACACATTGGCCCAATACGAAAGCAAGTAAAGCAAGTCACAGGGTGCTCAAACCAACTCGAAAGCTATCTACCTGGACCTGCAGGCCCGCAACTCAAATCAAAGCAGTAAAGCAAAAGTGTGGCTCAGTGGTAGCCCTCAACCGTCAAAGTTGTCCTGGTCGTCGTTTGTGTCGTCCCGTCCTCTAGAAGCTGCCCTAGTCAGCCTTTGCATTTTCAATTTGTACATATGTGTTTAGCATGTATTGTCGTTGCATATTGCATATCAAATGTCAAAAGCAGGAAAGTGCTTCAAATCAAATCAATCCAAAGCACATGGAGGCTTTCAAATCAAATCAAATCAATCCAAAGCATGTTGAGGCATTGGCAAATCAAATCAAATCAGTGTTGAGGCCCATTCCCAACAGGCAGCCCATGTTGCCCTGATCATGCTTCCATCCCGGTTCGCTATTTCCCCAAGCAGAGCCTGTCCAATTCCAATCAACGACGATCTATCCGTCCCTATTCAAATCAACGACGATCTATCCGTCCTATTCAAATCAACGACGATCTATCCGTCCTATTCAAATCAACGACGATCTATCCGTCCCTATCCAAATCAACGACGATCTATCTGTCCAAATTCAAATCAACAACGATCTATCCGTCCCAATTCAAATCAACGACGATCTATCCGTCCAATTTCAAATCAACGACGGTCTGCCTGTCCAATTCCAAATCAACGACGGTCTGTCCGTCCAACATCAATCAACGACGGTCAGTCCGTCCAACTTCCGATTCAACCGTTAGCACATTTTCCGGCAGTCTTATTGCTCTGTCTCGGATGGTCCTTGATAAGGAGATTGGCTCTGATTCCCAACAAATGGAATTTAACCTACCTGACGCGACCTACCCGTGATTTGTTGGAACTATCTGTGTCATGGTTAGCTTCAACCTCAACGACAGCCAGCCCTGTCCAAATTTAACTGACGATCAGCCATGTCGTCCTTCTCAATCCATCAACGACGCTCGGCAGTGTCGTCCTTTCAATCCATCACCGACGATCGGCCATGTCATCCTCTTCAATCTTTCAACGACGATTAGAATATTGTCAGTTCACTCACTCAACGATGGTTAACGAGTCATCCTCAATGATGACCCACCGTCCCAACTCAACGATGGTTAACGAGTCATCCTCAATGATGACCCACCGTCCCAACTCAACGATGGTTAACGAGTCATCCTCAATGATGACCCACCGTCCCAACTCAACGATGGTTAACGAGTCATCCTCAATGATGACCCACCGTCCCAACTCAACGATGGTTAACGAGTCATCCTCAATGATGACCCACCGTCCCAAATCAACGATGGTTAACGAGTCATCCAGTCTTATTGCTCTGTCTCGGATGGTCCATGATAAGAAGATTGGCTCTGATTCCCAACAGATGGAATTTAACCTACCTGACGCGACCTACCCGTGATTTGTTGGAACTATCCGTGCCATGGTTAGCTTTATCCTCAACAAACAGCCAGTCCTGTTCGAACTCAACGATGATCAGCCATATCATCCCCGACGATTAGCCATGTCGTCCACTCGACGATGATCAGCCATGTCATCACCGACGATCAGCCATGTCGTCCTATCAACGATGATCAGCCATGTCATCACTGACGATCAGCCATGTCGTCCACTCAACGATGATCAGCCATGTCATCACCGACGATCAGCCATGTCGTCCTCTCACCGATGATCAGCCATGTCATCACCGACGATCAGCCATGTCGTCCACTCAACGATGATCAGTCATGTCATCGCCCCGATCAACGGCGATCAGAATATTGCCCGCGTTTACCCCGATCAACGGCGATCAGAATATTGCCCGCGTTCACCACCGACCAACGGCGATCAGAATATTGCCCGCGTTCACCCCGAGCAACGGCGATCAGAATATTGCCCGCGTTCACCCCGAGCAATGGCAATCAGAATATTGACCGCGTTCACCACCGACCAACGGCGATCAGAATATTGCCCGCGTTCACCCCGAGCAACGGCGATCAGAATATTGCCCGCGTTCACCCCGAGCAACGGCGATCAGAATATTGCCCGCGTTCACCCCGATCAACGGCGATCAGAATATTGCCCGCGTTCACCCCGAGCAACGGCGATCAGAATATTGCCCGCGTTCACCCCGAGCAACGGCGATCAGAATATTGCCCGCGTTCACCCCCTCAACGGCGATCAGAATATCGTCCGATCGATCCACGACGACGGTCTGCCCGTCCAATCAGTGTACAACACCGTTCGCCTATCCTAGTCCACATCGGTCTACAAGTAACGCATATTCCAGCAGTCTTATTGTAGACACCCCAATTTGGCCTAACGATTATTTCAAGTCCCACCTTGGGAAAATCCCGATGATGAAATGGATACAGTGATTACTGATTGCTTCCTTGAGGACCTTAGGACTTTCGGTGAGAACTTTGACCACTTAGAGGACCCAATTCAAAGCCATACAGCCTTTCAGACAGAAATACAGAAGCCTAGGAAAATCCATCTGACGGTCGTAACATCGATCCCACGGCCATAACATCAATCCCTCGCCCGAGCAACCTGTTGCCAGCAAAATCTCCCTGAGAGATCAATCCCTCGGCCGCAAGATCTATCCTTCGGCCGAGACATCCTTTCCACGGCCGCGACATCCTTTGCTCGGCCGCCAGATCGACCTTTTTCCAGACTCTCGAACGTTCTGTCAGACGTTTGGTTTGATCCAACTACACTACCTTTCCGATGCGTTCGGGCTACGTTCGGAGATCACGACGTAGAGTTTGAGATGCATTGCAATTGCAATTGCCATCTCGTGATTTGATTGGCCGGAGTGAGTCATCCCTATGCCTATATAAAGGGGCCTTTGGGTTCCGAATTAACACACAAAAATTGAGATACTTACACGCTCTCTCAAACCTCGAAGCTCTGCACAAATACTCCCTCAATTCCATACTCCAAAAGCCCTAACCTTCCGAAGGCAGCCGTCAATCCGGCAATCAAACCCCGAAGTTCAAACCCTAACCCTAGGGTTCTCGATCAAGCAATCAATCAATCACATTCAAATCCGAGGCAATCAAGCAACTGAGGGATCAAGGTGGTGGGGCCCAACGGCCTCTGGTTTGTTTTACTTATTGCATTTATGGCTAACCGTAGCATTTAAATTATCTGCTAAGCTTTTCTGTCTGGTGTGAGGAAGAACACCGACCGGGGCTTCGATCCCTCGGCCGGTATATCAAACCAGGAGGATCCCTCGGCCGTGACATCCATTCACCGGCCGCGGGATCCATCTCCCTGGGACAATTTTGTTGCTTTTCTGCTTTCTAATGCATGCTTCAATTATCGCACTGGCTCACTTTGCTTACTGTTTAAAGGAATAACTAAACAGACTATGTGTTAGAATTAAACAACGCGTCTATACGTCTTATGTTGAATGATTATGGGCCAGTCTCACGGCTGGGCAAAGAAGGGTGCCTAACACCTTCCCCTTATTGTACTTTTGGCTCCCGTATCCAGAATCTCTATCTATTTTCCCAGTTTTAATAAACTGGGTGGCGACTCTATTTGATGATAACCGTTATCATGTGGCGATGTTCCTAGCCATGGGAATGTCCATGATTTTGGTTTATGAAATGAGCAACCAATCGAGCAAATTCAACGTGATCAATCTGTATGGCGATGCCCCGTTTGGGAGGTGTCTACAGTTTTTGGTGACTCTGCTGGGGATGTGAGAGCCATAACCAAAATGTTCAACATAAGACTAATACATGCCTTGTCTAATTCATTTATCATATGCATCGAGCGGGCAACCCGTTGAGTTCACCTGATATCCCGGCATGACACGGGCTATGTTGGGGGTTCCAGCAAACTCCACAGTCACTCGTACCTAGTGGTATATCAAAAAGGAAATCACCCAATCGCCGCCTATGATGGGCTGGCGAGAGGACTGGTGCCCTTTGACAACGGAGCACCCTGAAACTACCTAAACCTTGCATGCTTTAGAAAGCCATAGAACTTATCAAACTAAGACAGGAACCTACAGGCTAGGAACCTACTTGCATTTTATTTCCAAAGTTCTTCCTCACACCCATTGTATATGTGTATGTTGTGAAGTTTCTCTTTTGCAGGTTAAACCTTAGGAATCTCTCTAAGTCGAATAAACCGTAGGTAAGATTAATCAATCTAACTAAAGCAAAAACCTTTTTCAGGAAAAATGACTGCATCATTGTTCACGTCTGATTCGCACTTTCAAGTTGTCACCAAGCTGTCTGGCCCGCTCCACTTTGCTGTTGAAGATTTCGACCCTTCTGAATACATCACTCCAGTAGATCAACCAAAGCCTATGGTGGCCATCATTGAAGACAACCAAGTCATGTTCGCTGGAACAGTTTATGAGGAAGAGGTGGAAGACCTGATTGAAGAAGAAGGGCTTCGCAGGGTTCCAATCTACTTTTATGACCCTTATGCACCTACTGATGATTATTGGCCAATAGACGAGGTCAACAACCTCGAGACTGAAGAGGCAAAGGAAGAAGAGGCTGTCGACAATGACCCACTAGACGAAATATCACTAAACCTGCTCTTTGATGAGGGGGTCACCAACAATGAAATAAGGGTGATCCACCCCATCATAGACAGCTTTGGTAATTGGTGGGGCTTTGTTGGCACACGACAAGTCGATAACAGCGATGAAGCCCAGATTGAAGCTCAATTGGAGGAAATAACAGCAATAGCAAATCAAATGGCCCTCCAAGACTTGCAGGGTGACAATGATGAAAGTGCGAATCAAGGTGACAGTGAAGTACTGGTGATCGACCTTGGTGATGAAAAAGACTGCTCTGAGCTGATTGTGGATGCTGAAAAAGGGGCTTACCCTAACTGGACCGTGGAACACACTCTAAAATACAAAACAAAAAGCGCTAATTCTGATCTTAGTTCTGATTCCGATTCCGACTCCGAGTCGACTCAGTCCGAGTCAAGCTTCTCATCCTTTGAAAATACTAAGTCTAGTGAGGAAAACCTGGTCAAAGTACCAAGGCATAGCATTTACTTTGAGTTCGACTCTGAAATGTCTTTTGATAAATTTAGCAATGAGAAGGAAGATTTAGAGTATTTTACTTTGCCTATGATCAATTGTGTGGATTCTGACAAACCAAATTTTGAGGAAGAGATTCCAAAAGAAATTCTAAAATTCATCGAGAAAGAAGAGGAAAGGCACGCTAAACCTTTTTCTGAGGAAATAATCACAGCAAACATAGGCTCCGCAAACGAGCCCAAAATGGTTAAAATTGGTGCCACACTATCCCCTCGAGAAAGTGAAAAACTAATCTTTTTGCTAAAAAGAATACAAAGATGTTTTTGCCTGGTCTTACGAGGACATGCCTGGAATAGACCCTGAAATTGTTCAACATAAAATTCCCCTTCATTCTGATGCAAAACCAGTTAAGCAAAAACTGAGACGTATGCGCCCTGATTGGGTCCTAAAGATAAAAGAAGAAGTAACTAAGCAAATCAATGCCGGATTTCTCATAGTCACCGAATATCCACAATGGGTAGCAAACATCGTTCCCGTACCAAAGAAAACTGGAGGAATCAGGGTCTGCGTAGATTTCCGAGATCTCAACAAAGCCAGTCCGAAAGATGACTTCCCATTACCTCACATAGACGAGCTAATAGATAACACCGCAGGCCATGCGTTGCTATCCTTCATGGATGGATTTTCTGGATATAACCAAATCCTTATGTCTCCTGAGGATAGAGAGAAAACTACCTTCACTACGCCTTGGGGAACTTACTGTTACCGAGTAATGCCGTTTGGGTTGAAGAATGCTGGAGCCACTTACCAGAGGATGGCCACAACACTGCTGCACGACATGATGCACAAAGAGGTCGAGGTGTATGTCGACGATATGATAGTCAAATCAAAGGAAAGGGAAGGACACTATGGAGCACTCCAAAAGTTCTTTGAGAGGATTAGGAATTATAAGCTACGTCTTAACCCTCAAAAATGCACTTTTGGGGTGACAGCTGGAAAGATGTTGGGATTCCTCATCACTCAACGAGGAATCGAGGTAGACCCTTCCAAGATACAGGCTATCATGGAGATATCACCACCTAGGACAGAGAAGGAAGTAAGGAGCTTCTTAGGGAAGGTACAGTTCATCAGCAGGTTCATTTCCAAGCTCACAACCACCTGTGAACCTCTTTTCAAGCTACTGAAGAAAGGTACGGATTTTGAATGGAGCCAAGACTGTCAGCAAGCATTCGAGGCAATCAAGGAATATCTTCAGAATCCACCTGTACTATCGCCACCCATCCCTGGGAAGCCATTGATTCTGTATCTCTCAGTAACAGACACGTCCATGGGATGCATGCTAGCACAAGAAAACGACGCCAAAGTAGAGTGCGCCATATACTACCTCAGCAAGAAAATGATGGATTATGAGACAAGGTACACTCCCCTCGTGATTAGCTGTTGGGGGCTAGTATGGGCCACAAAGAAACTGAGGCACTACCTGTTAGCACATCCGGTGGTGCTGGTCTCTCGTTTAGACCCAATCAAGTATCTTTTCGAAAAGCCAGCACTTATCGGAAAGCTAGCTAGGTGGTTATTGCTGCTAGCGGAGTTCGACCTCAAATACATGACGAGGAAATCAGTAAAAGGAAGAGCTGTGGCAGAATTCTTGGCGGATCACCCTGTGACAGAGGCCGAGGTAGAGGACTTCATGTTCCCCGACGAGGATATCTTATGTCTCTTAGACGACACCTGGCAACTTTACTTTGATGGAGCATCAAACCAATGTGGATATGGCATAGGGGTATTGCTAGTTTCCCCAAACGACTCTCACATCCCTTTGTCATATAAGCTAAGGTTTGAAGTCACTAACAACCAAGCTGAATATGAGGCTTGTATTGCTGGAATGGAGGCAGCCCTGGAGCTAGGAGCAAAAAGGGTAGAAGTCACTGGGGATTCAAACCTGGTGGTATCTCAAGCAAGAGGAGACTGGAAAGTTAAGGAGGATACACTGAAGCTATATCACTCTGTGCTGGAAAATCTAATTCCACAATTTGATTCGTTATCTTCACACACACTTCTCGAGTGAGCAATAGATTTGCAGATGCACTGGCAACACTAGCGTCTATGGTCGAAATACCCATGGGGTTCACAATGCGGCCTCTCATGATTGAACAAAAGGTTAAACCAGCATGTGAGTGTACCTTTACCGAGGAAGGTGAAGACGATGGCAAGCCATGGTACGAGGACGTGAAGGAATTCCTGGAAAAAGGAGAATACCCATCCGAAGCCACCTCAAAGGACAAAACGGCTCTGCGGAAGTTTGCTGCCCGATTTATAATCTGTGGAGGAGCATTGTATCGAAGGGCACACTTGGGCCCAAGTCAACTTTGCGTCACAACGGAGGACAGCCGCAAGGTAATGGAGGAAATACATGAAGGAATTTGTGGGCCGCACATGAATGGGGCAACAATGGCAAAGAAGATCCTACGACAGGGATATTATTGGACTACAATGGAGGCCGACTGCGCTGATTATGTCCGTCGATGTTACAAATGCCAAACTCACGCTGATCGTATGCGTATTCCCCCTACGGAATTGTACAGCATGACATCCCCCTGGCCATTCTCCACTTGGGGGATAGACGTCATTGGAAGTATAAATCCAAAGGGAAAATACAAACATCAGTTCATCCTAGTGGCTATCGACTACTTCACCAAATGGGTAGAGGCAGCCTCTTATGCTACTCTCAAAGCCACTCATGTGGCCAAATTCATTCGCACTAATATCATCTATCGATATGGTGTACCTCACGAGTTTGTCTGTGATAATGGATCGCACTTCAAGGGGGCGACAAAGAAGCTTTTCGCCGAATTTGGGATACAAAATCATCGGTCATCTACTTACCGACCTCAAACTAATGGAGCAGTTGAAGCTGCAAACAAGAATGTCAAGAGGATTCTGCGGAAGACTACCGACACTTACACAGACTGGCCAGAAATGCTACCTCTGGCGTTATGGGGATATCGAACAACTGAAAGGACTTCAACTGGGGCCACTCCCTACTCTCTAGTCTATGGAATGGAGGCTGTCTTGCCTATCGAATTGGAATTACCGTCGTTAAGGGTTCT
Organism: Rhododendron griersonianum; assembly: GCA_018127125.1. Classification (NCBI taxonomy): domain Eukaryota; kingdom Viridiplantae; phylum Streptophyta; class Magnoliopsida; order Ericales; family Ericaceae; genus Rhododendron; species Rhododendron griersonianum. Next base: position 34,898,263 of record CM030788.1, on the reverse strand, counting down.
AGCTGAGACTGGAATGATCGAAGAAAACTGGGTTCAAAACCGCTACGACGAGTTGGCACTATTAGACGAAAGGAGACTGAGGGCTTTATACCATGTACAAGGGTATCAACGCCGCATTGCACGAGCGTTCAACAAAAAGGTGAAACCTAGGGACGTCAAGGTAGGAGACATGGTGCTCAAAGCGATTCGTCGCCACGTCTCGGACCCAAGGGGCAAGTTTAGACCAAACTGGGGAGGCCCCTACCTTATCAAACGCATACTTTCTGGAGGAGCAGCATACATTGCAGACTTAGATGGAATGGAATTCGCAACGCCAGTCAACATTGACAAGCTAAGGAAGTATTACCCATGAGAGATGCTCGTTGGACCGAAAACCACAAGGGTGGGCGGATCCAAGCAAAAATTAGAGCAGCCTGCTAGGTCGAAAACCCGCAAGGGCGGCTTAGGCAAAAACTAAGGCATAAATAAAACGCTCGCTAGACCGAAAACCCGCAAGGGCGGTTTTAGGCAAAATTTAGAGCACAAAAGGAGAGGAAAATACCCGAGTGGACCCTAACTAAAAACAAAACGAATCCCCTTTGTTGGAACTACGTTTATGGCCTGATTCCCTCCATGGGATACGTAGGCAATCTCTAGGTTTGAGATTCGGCCACTGCTATCATCATCACTTCCAAAATTTCTAGGTCTATCCTAAAGCATGTTCGCTATCAAATCATGGCAATAACATCTTCAGATAAAACGACCAAATGTTTTATTATTTCCAAACAAAAAAGGAAAAAGCAAACCTAAGCAATTCTCAATCCATGAAAGCTAGAATCAAACAAACATCTTTTGAAAAACATAAGCAAAGCGTCAATCTCTAGGTCTTCCTTCTCTTTGCACTACTGTCCTTCAAAAGGTTTTTCTTCAACCAGCGTTTGTAAGAACCCGATAGCTTGACAACGAAGTTCTCAGCAACCTCCTGCATCACTCTATTTGGCCAAAGACGCAGCATGTTGCGACGGAAGTTGGCATCATGAATCTTAGAGACGGTGTACTCAGGGTCACCCAGGATTGCGGTTTGTTCAGCCCCAAATTGCCTTTGAAAGCGAGCAGGAAAGTAGAAAACGACTCGAGTAATACCAATTACTGCTACACCAAAATGGTTCATGGTACTCGCAGTCATACTCTCAATACCATACCAGGGGCAAACCCATTGAATCCAATCACCCCTGCAGGTCCTCATCCATGCTTCCCAAGCAGCCTCAGTTGGGAATTGCTTAATCATATGACGCTCCGTACATTGGTCTGGATTGTAAGGAAGTCGCTCCGGCACATCCCACACTTTTAGCTTCTCAAACAACCATACCTGGAGAAAAAGGGAAAATTGTGAGTTGAGAGAACACGTGAGTCAAAACAAGAGAGTGATGAGTGAAAAGATAAACTTGACAAAAGAAACAAATAAAAGAGCGAACCTGCAATAGCAAAGGACTGCCTGAGAATTGAGCTGTAGGGCTGCTCTTCATCACATCTAGACCCATCAAGGTCTCTGCCAACACTAAACCAGCAAAACCCACACGGTTTCCAATTTGTTGAGCAAGGTTAAGCAATATAGGATCGGCATGACCAGAGGAAGGGCCAAGCAAGTAGTAATGGAGGAGACAAATGCACAATGCATGAAAGCACGACTTCTGTAAGGAAACTTGGCGATGGGCCTCAGCTGTGCCAAAACGCTGAATAAGTTGCAGAATCTCTAGCCTTCCTTTCACCAGGAAGAATTTAACTTCATGTTTCTGAACTTGGAGTAAATCTTTCAGGAGATCACCCCGGTTGAACAAGGGATTAGGAGCAACAAAACCTTCCCTGTCTGAATGGCCCATAATGGCCGCAAATTCCTCGACAGTAGGACACAATTCCTCTCTCTTAAAGCGAAAGACGTGAAAATCAGGGTCCCACAAACTAGCGGCTGCCCTAAGGAAAGCAAAATTCATGGGAATGTGACGAAGGGAAAAGAGGAAATCCATGCCAAAGGACTTAAAGTGCAAACGGTCAAGGCCATTAAAGGAATCTAGCCACTGATCAAGGATTGGTTGTGCCATATGCAAAGGAATGGCTGCTGACAATGCTATCGGGTTCGTAGAACGCGTACTTATAGGACTAGGTCGACTCTTAGTTCGAATCGGAATCGGATTCTTAATCCTCGAAAATTTAGTCGGTCTCTCGGCCGGCACTTCGATAAGACGGCCGTGGGATCAATCCACCGGCCCGTAGATAATAGGGTTGACCTGCAAGTCAAACCCAGGCAAACCAAACGATCCTTCGGCCGCCAGATCGAAGCTTCGGCCGTGTAATCACTAGCTCGGCCGCCAGAACGGCTATTTTACAGACTGTTCCCACGGTTCAGTTCGTTTCATTGGATTAACGGAAATATCACACATAAACAAACGTAAAGAACAGCATATACAATCACAATCGCAGAGCAAAAGGTTTTTGTTTCATATATCGAAAGCTTTTTACATCACAAGGTGGATCATTCCACATTTCCTAAAACAAACTATACATCGATTTCCTGTCAAACTAACCTATGCAGGAAAAGAAACGAAAAGAGGAAGCAGAAGAGGATGTCGAACCCTCTGGTGGTCCGAACAAAAGAGACCAGCTGCAAAAAAGAAGAGGACGCCCCTGGGGCGATGTATACCAAAGGAGTACTACGGTGCAGAAGGGACACCACATGGCTCAAAAGAATCACCACATGGCCCAGAAAAACCACCACACCGCGTACCACCGCCACACCAGGAGCTCCGTGTCATGGAAACAAGTCACCCATGCGAGGGCCCCTAATCAAGCGTACCCATGCAAGGATCCATGATCAAGCGTCAAGACAGGACCAAAAGCGAACGCGGCCTCCCTCCGCGCACGCTAGCCACGTCAGCATATCACCCACGGCTCGGAGCTGTCGGAAATAAGGAAAAGTGAAAAGGGGGAGGGTCTTCGGTCGAAGCCTCGGACGGAAGGAACGGAGAGGGAAGAAAGAAAAGTGAAACGAACGGTTGAGGCCGTGGCCTTTTATAGGCCCCTGGAAATGAATCAATAAAGCGGCCGAGACATGCATCCTTCGGTCGAGACATCAATCCTTCGGCCGAGAGATCGATCTCCTGGCCCCTTAATCAAATTCCCTCAGCAACAGCAGATCATGCTCAGTGCACCAATTCAAGCCACTACAGACTTCTAAGTCCTCAACCAACCAAGTAGCCTTGGGGGCATCCCCGAGCCAATACAACATGATCAAAACTAGTCTTGGGGGCATACCCATGTATGAGGAAAATATCTCTCCACAAAATGCTAGCCAAAGCAAGATAAAACACCCAGTGTCACTGTTGTCACTGTCTAAGTTCAAGGGGCCTTCTCATTTATTATCTATGTGGAATATTCATGATTAACATTCTCAGTAATAAGTTAGAATGAGATTACCCATATACTCACATGATAACACATGCAGCTTAAACATCAAGGGGTTTCCCCTTGATCTAACTTGGTCCAAAATTGTCCCTGAGGACAGGTCACAGGAACTCAGCAAAGACTTTCCATTCAGGGGATTACAGTGACAGTCACAGAAGCAGATCACCATGCTTCAACAAGAGGCACCAATATTTACTTCTATTATTCAGGTAGTTACCTTAATCTTGGTTGGCACTACATGTTGTAGCAGTGGCTACTGAACTGATGCACCATCAGTGTTTGACAAATGCACCATCAGTGTTTAGTGGCTAATGAACTGATTTGTTCTGCATTTATGGTGCATTTGTCATGGTGCTATGTGAGAGCTAGCAGTTGTGAGAACTAGTTCAATATTATTCAGTTTTTGTTCAGTTATTGTACAGAAAAGGCTTTCCATTCAGGGCACTGCTATTATTTTCTGAACGTGTGTAAGGGAGAGGAGGTAATTCTTGGTACCTTAAGAAAACCCTTCATGCTATCCTTGTGATGCATTTTCTGCTGCTCCTCAGTTCTGCAGAGCAAACTGTTAGTTGTTGTGATGGAGCATTGGATTATTGTGTAGTGCATTTTCTGTTGCTCCTCAGTACATTGGCCTAACCATTAGGGGCTGTCGTGGGATCTCCCTTCGCAGAGGGGGACTTCCTCTGCATTGCATCACACTCTACATTCCTGAACTGTTCTGTTCTGCTGGGGTTCTGTTGCCCAGCCAGATTAGGTGTGAGTATATTTTAATCTTTGTGAGGGCTCTGCTATCTTACTGCTTGAGGTAGCTATCTTACTGCTATGCATGTGCATATGCATGTTACTGCTATCTTACTGCTACTCCATGTTGTATCCCCAAGTCAGAAACCTAGCTGCATCAGTTTTGAATGCCTGATCAATGTACCCTTGTGGCTGGTGTTGTTCTGTTGATATGTTCTGCATTGTAACTGGTGCTAGTTATGTAACTAGTTCCAAAACAGGTTCAGAAGTTGTAATGGAGAATGAGCTTGATCTGAACCTGTTTTGGCTGTCCTGCATATTTTCTGAACCTTTGTGGTGCCAATCTGTGGTAGCTTTACTTAGATTATGCCTAACCATCGGGGGCTGTCAATGGGATCTCCCTTCACAGAGGGGACGTCCTCTGTATAGTTTTGTATTTGTTTTAGTATTGTATAGTATACTATCTGTCATGGATTCCTGTGTTGTCACCTAAGGATCAGAATCTGCTGACTGTAATGTTGATGGGCTGTTTGGAAGCTTCAGAATTTCAGAAGCTCCATCACTGTATTGGCAGTCCAGCAGGTGTCAACTCCAGAATGTGGTAGCTGATGGATTGAAGCTGGTTTCCAAGTTCTGATATGCCTAGTGCTAGTTAGTCCAAGCTCAAGTTCTGAAGTTAAGAAGTAAAGTCAAGCTTAAGTACTGAAGTTCTGAAGCTCCCAATCTGGGTGTGTTAAGGTCCCAAGTGAACCTCAGTGTAATCTAATCTTTTGTATAGACTTGTTCAGTAACCAGTTGGTATGCTGAAATGTTTTATCAGTTCTGAAATTTTTATCATCTTAACAAGCAGTTGGCTATGTTTCTTTTCCCTCTTCTAGATGGATCGGAAACATAGTTTCTCATCAAAACCTTGTAGCCATTTGGCGTTATCAATTTTCTTTATCTTTTTTGTTTTCTTTTTCTTTCCTCCTGGGGTATGCCCCTTGTAGGCTGTATATTCGGTTATCCTTTTTCTATTTCATGCTATTTTACCCAAAAAAAAAAAAAAAAAAACACCCAGTGGCTCTACGCCCTCCATTCTATCATCTCAGCAGCTCTAAGCCCTCAACACAGCAGGCTCTACGCTCGTCATCTCACCAAAGCGGCTCTACGCCTTCTAATCAGCGGCTCCAGGCCATCACCTCAATAGGCTCGAAGCCTATCTCAACAGACTCTACGTCTATTGTCACCCAGCGGCTCGAAGCCCTTTATCATAGCGGCTCTACGCCCGTATCAATTCAGCGGCCCTGTGCCCATCGTCTCTACACAACTCAGCGGCTCCAAGACCGCTATCTCAACTGGCTCAAAGCCGTAAACAAGCAATCCCAGCGGCTCAAAGCCTACTATCACCCAGCGGCTCAAAGCCGTGAACAAGTAATCTCAGCGGCTCGATGCCCATTATCGACATGGCTCTACGCCCATATACACTCATTCAGCAGCTCTACGCTCGCTGTCACAACTCAGCGGCTCTAAGCCCACTATCTCAACTGGCTCGAAGCCGTAAACAAGCAACAGGCTCTAAGCCGCCCTAACAATCAAGATATCTATTCTCAGACTCTACGCCTGAATGCTCAAAAATCTAACATTTTTGAATGCTCAAGCTCCACGCTTGGATGCCCAACCACTGTGTACTGGATGCTCAAGTTATACACTTGAATGCTCAAGCTCTACGCTTGGATGCCCAACCACTGCGTACTGGACGCTCAAAGCCTGTACTTTGAATGCTCGGATTCTGCCATCCGAATGCTCGAGCTCTACGCTCTGAATGCTCAAGTCCGGAACTTGATAGAAGCTCTAAGCTTAAAACAAACACACACGCACGGGCCCGTGCACATATTGCATCAACATTACCACATCGAGTCTGCATCATCATATCTGTTCACATCTAACAACCATCATCACACATATACACTCTAATATCTCTCATGAAACAGGTCAACCATGTAATCAACCGGCACTATGCCTCGGTTTTATTGATCGGTTCAGCGCCTCGATCCTTTGGCTCCACGCCAACACTTATGATGAGAAAGCTCCGTGCACAGACCATCAGAATACAACCAGCTCTATGCTTCGGTTCATATCACGTCAAGCTCTAAGCTCCGACAACTCAGGTCCACGCCTCAATCACTTCAGGCTCCATGCCTCAATTCCTTCACCTCAGGCGCTTGCCTTATGCCAGCTCTGTGCTTCGGTTCCATCAAGCTCTAAGCTTACCTCAGGCCTCCGCCTCATAAACCACAGCAGGCTCCACGCCTCAAATCGAATAACCTCGGGCTCTCGTCTTATGATCAACACCAGCTCCGTGCTTCGGTCCTATCAGTCACCTCAGGCTCTCGCCTTATGATCAACACCAGCTCCGTGCTTCGGTCCTATCAGTCACTTCAGGCTCTCGCCTTATGATCAGCACCAGCTCCGCGCTTCGGTCTTATCAATCCAATCCCCTCAGGCCTTCGCCTCATGACTACAACCGGCTCCGTGCCTCGGTTCCACCAGAGCTCCGTGCTCCAGTTACTGGCCCTGTGCCCCTCACATCTCAAAAACAAACCGGCGTCCAACTCATCCCAGCAGATGGTTTGGATTCCACCCCATTACATCAAACCCATCCAGCTCATTCGCAAGGATAGGCTACTCTACCGAGCTCCTTTCAGTCAAAGTAAGGACGATCAAGAAAGGCAAACGCACCTGCAGTGTACTGATCTACCCCAAAATACTAAGGAGGCTCTCCGCAAAGAAACTCCCCAGGTAGCCCCGCGCTCCTTCAACTACTCTTCGCCAAAACCCTGGCTCAGTCTAGGTACGTCACACTACGGCTTTTTAAGCCCTAAGGTACGTCTTCTGTCTCTAACCCTCCAAACTTTTACTTTTCTTCATCGCCCGAACTACGATTGGTCTGAATTTCCCTTGTGGAATACGTAGGCAGCCTCCCGGCCCGACCATAACAAAACCTTTTTCAAAAACCCCTTGGAATAGTGGTTGGACCAAATTGAGTTGCTTTTTACAGCTTTGACTCTTACTCAAACATGTTTCGCGATCCGTCTGAGTTCAGTCAAAGAGGGGCATCTGTAGACACCCCAATTTGGCCTAACGATTATTTCAAGTCCCACCTTGGGACAATCCCGATGATGAAATGGATACAGTGATTGCTGATTGCTTCCTTGAGGACCTTAGGACTTTCGGTGAGAACTTTGACCACTTAGAGGACCCAATTCAAAGCCATACAGCCTTTCAGACAGAAATACAGAAGCCTAGGAAAATCCATCTGACGGCCGTAACATCGATCCCACGGCCATAACATCAATCCCTCGCCCGAGCAACCTGTTGCCAGCAAAATCTCCCTGAGAGATCAATCCCTCGGTCGCAAGATCTATCCTTCGGCCGAGACATCCTTTCCACGGCCGCGACATCCTTTGCTCGGCCGCCAGATCGACCTTTTTCCAGACTCTCGAACGTTCTGTCAGACGTTTGGTTTAATCCAACTACACTACCTTTCCGATGCGTTCGGGCTACGTTCGGAGATCACGACGTAGAGTTTGAGATGCATTGCAATTGCAATTGCCATCTCGTGATTTGATTGGCCGGAGTGAGTCATCCCTATGCCTATATAAAGGGGCCTTTGGGTTCCGAATTAACACACAAAAATTGAGATACTTACACGCTCTCTCAAACCTCGAAGCTCTGCACAAATACTCCCTCAATCCCATACTCCAAAAGCCCTAACCTTCCGAAGGCAGCCGTCAATCCGGCAATCAAACCCCGAAGTTCAAACCCTAACCCTAGGGTTCTCGATCAAGCAATCAATCAATCACATTCAAATCCGAGGCAATCAAGCAACTGAGGGATCAAGGTGGTGAGGCCCAACGGCCTCTGGTTTGTTTTACTTATTGCATTTATGGCTAACCGTAGCATTTAAATTATCTGCTAAGCTTTTCTGTCTGGTGTGAGGAAGAACACCGACCGGGGCTTCGATCCCTCGGCCGGTATATCAAACCAGGAGGATCCCTCGGCCGTGACATCCATTCACCGGCCGCGGGATCCATCTCCCTGGGACAATTTTGTTGCTTTTCTGCTTTCTAATGCATGCTTCAATTATCGCACTGGCTCACTTTGCTTACTGTTTAAAGGAATAACTAAACAGACTATGTGTTAGAATTAAACAAGGCATCTATACGTCTTATGTTGAATGATTATGGGCCAGTCTCACGGCTGGGCAAAGAGGGGTGCCTAACACCTTCCCCTTATTGTACTTTTGGCTCCCGTATCCAGAATCTCTATCTATTTTCCCAGTTTTAATAAACTGGGTGGCGACTCTATTTGATGATAACCGTTATCATGTGGCGATGTTCCTAGCCATGGGAATGTCCATGATTTTGGTTTATGAAGTGAGCAACCAATCGAGCAAATTCAACGTGATCAATCTGTATGGCGATGCCCCGTTTGGGAGGTGTCTACACTTATTGCTCTGTCTCGGATGGTCCATGATAAGGAGATTGGCTCTGATTCCCAACATATGGAATTTAACCTACCCGACGCGACCTACCCGTGATTGTTGGAGTTACTTATGCCGAAGAAGGTTTGATCCCTAGCGGCATTGATCCAACCACAACTAACTATTCCCCAGGAGAGTCCACCTCACCATTCAATGATGGTCCACCCATCCCTATTTTCCAACAGAGTTCAAACTCTTTTCTCAACGATCTTCAGATGGTTCGACCGTCTTCAATCTCTCAATGGACGGTACATTTAAATACATGTCCGCATTTTCTATTTCTTCTGGATAGCCTTGAGAGGGTGTCTAGAGACCTTTGACGTTACTTGTACCAAAACAATGGTGCTCCAAGTGCCGTCAAAGGGGAGCTACTGTAGACACCCTATTTTGGACTTTCCAGAATAGTTTATTTACGGTCTTTGATTCCCCAATGATGATTAAGGTCAAGAACATACCGAGTTTGTTAAAGAGTTTGAGCTTTGAGCGTCCTGAGCCTCATCCGAACCCTTTTCAAACCCTTGTCGAACCCTCAAGCCAGAACCAAATGGCCTCAGCAAAACCCTACTGGAGTACGCTAGTGATGGACTAGCGTGCGTTGGAAGCACTGCCACGTGTCAGTCATCGCCCGTTAATGGTGCACGCCACTCAACAAGGGGCGTACGCCAGTCAATCCCAGTCAAATCAACTTTATTTAGCCTTTTGCGCGGGACTTTTATGGCCACCCTGACGTAGTCTACAGCTCCCTGATGATTGTTTTCGTCCAGGGCTGTCCCCTTCCCTCCTACAACACCTTTCAAGCCAAGTCCCATGCATTAAATGCATGGGAGGCTCCCTTAAGCCAAACAAGCCCTTATGCCCAAACTGATCTCAGTCCCTCTCCTCTATATATACTCCCCTCTCTCACTCTTGCAAGGGGTTACCAAAGTTCAAAAGGGGTTAGCTCCATTAAGGCATAAGTCATCTTGTCTTCTTCCCCTTTAAGTGTTCTTTGCTTCCTTTCTTTTCCATAGAAAGAGTAAGAGAAGAACACACTCACCTCAATCCATAACCCTTACCAAAATCATCCTCCAACCTCCAACCCTCAAGCTCAAGCTCAAACAATCCCTCAAAACTCACAAGCAAAAGGTATACCACCTTTGCTTTCTGTTTTCTGTTCTGACCCCTGAGGGGGGCTAGCAGGGTCAAGGCTGGTAATCTATACCAGTCCTGGCCCTAATGCTGGCAGGGTTTCAAAACCGTATGCAGTGATCAGTGGCGCACGCCAGTCGTTTACGCCGTACACCAGTCATGGCAGTACGAGCAAAACTGGCGTGGGGATCATGGATCATTGTTTTATTGCTTCATTTGTGTTCTGATCACCCTGATGCATGCTAAAATCAACCTTTTGCTTACTGTATTTTAGAGCTGCTTTCTCTTCCATCTGTATCTTAGTCTAGTTTGGCCTCTGGGAGCCTTCTGGTCATGTTCCAGAGCCCAGATGATGCAAAGCCAAAGCATTGGAACCAAACGACAACCGGCGTACGGCTCTCCATTTGTGGCATACGGTAGTGGTCTAGTTTCCAGTGGCTTGGCCCTTGCATGGATCTTCCATCCAGGTCTTTGATCATCCTCCCTTCACTGTTTAAGGGGTTTTCTGCTCATTTGGTGGCTTCTAAGCCCTTATCCTATCTGTAATAGCTTAGTAATCCATATTTTAACTGCGTGGTTTGTCCTGGGTGTGCACTGGTCCTTTCCAGAGCCCAGAGGGTTGAGAACAGAAGCTGTGGTATTGGGCTCACTGGCGCACGCCAGTTGTGGGTGGCGCACGCAGGTCCTGACTGCATGCAGTGGCATGCCCAGTGCATGCAGGCTTGCTCCTGTGTGTACCATTGCACGGTCAGTGTGTGCTAGTTTGTTTAAAAACGTCCACAAAAGCTTGTTCTCAATCTATTATACTTGTTAGATCAAACATCAAACATCCATGAGCATTTTGTCACATTTTTGTACATAAATGCAAACGTGTTACAGTTTTAATCCCCATTAACTGTTCCCCCGCCCTAATTGGATAAGAAAATGATCAAATAAAGAGAGAAATGTAAATGTTTTATAAAATGCCTGAGTAGAGACCGATCTCCTGATTGGGCGAGAGGGGGTGCCATAAAACCCTTCCCCTCTCGTAACCTGGCTCCCGAACCTCAGATTTCAAAGGTGACGACGGACCAGTCTACAAGCCTTTTTCAAACTCGAGCAAATGCAATTCAAAACGTTTTCAAAACCACGGTTTCTTGGGTACTTTCCACAAAACCCGAGTGGTGACTCTCTGATCTGCGAAGCGTTTCGCCGCGCTTTCCGCGAGATAGGGCGCACCCGGAATTTTCTTGCACTAAAACACGGGAGTTTTTGGGGCGTGTGCCCACACATGGTAACATAAAGCTAGGAGGGCTTTCAAAGCTTCCCCTAGCTGTATCAATTCAGGATAAGCTAGCAATAGCTGCTGGCTTTTACAGCAACAAGGTCAGAACAGTGTATGGAACTCCTATTTACTTCTAGTACTCAGGTAGTTAACTTATTCCTTGTGAAATACAGATTGTGAGTGTCTGTACTATATTGTGAGTTGACCTTGTGAGTTTTTTTTTTTTGGGTAATTTAGCTTGAAATTAAAAAAGGTTAACCGAATGTACAGCCTACAAGGGGCATACCCCAGGAGGAAAAGAAAAGGGAAAACAACAAGAATGAAAAAAGTACGGTAACCATGCACAACCCGCATGGAGAGTAAAATAAGTGACATAGGCAATACAAATGGGTCTGAGTAGAGCCATGTAGTAAATGAAATGAGGTGAGGCGAAGTGTAAATACTTCCTGGCACAACCCGCCAGGCTAGGAATTAATGTAAGTAAAGTAGATAGTCTTGGTTAACGATGACCACATGATAACCTGCGCTGAGGAGAGATCCTCCTCCTCCAAGGCTGGGATAAGAAATCCAAGAACCGAGAAGCCCCTCACCTCGAAGCTAGCATAATACCCACTCAAAAGAAGTCAACTACTACAGAGGGACTCGGACCGAGAGGTTCGAACTGGAGATGTCGGCATCCGACAAGGCTACCCTGCTAAGCACCCTGCACACCACGCCCATTCCAACCAGACTACTACATCCTCGCCCAAATCCCCTAGGCTCGCTAACTGCTCTTAGCGGAACAGGAAGAGGGACCACCAAAAGTAGCCCCCCAAACCACAAGTGGACCAAGCTGCTCTTTTCGATCAGTGCAACCACTAAATCTAATCAGAAACAGACTGCAAAACTACCCCTTTCGATCAGCAAGGATCCACCAATCTAGTCAATGATAGCTCCGGCAACTACCTCTTTCGATCAGACTCATCCATAATCTGATCATCGGCGCCCACAGCTGCTGCTACTGCGAGATAGCCCCTTAACTAGGATAATCCAATCTAATCGATAGCAGCCACGACCACAAGAATACTACGCAACTCCTCAGGGCTAAAAGCACTGGCTCAAGGGATACAGAGGGCTCTACGAAGAGCCCGCCCCCGATTTCAGTCCAACAGATGACTGCCTATCGGGGGTTGCAAAATCTAACAGTAAACTGGCCCTTAAGTCCAGCAACAATATGACAATAAATAGATAAGTTAGCTGGGTGGCCTGGCTTGGCTCACTCCGGCCGGAGTTCACCGCCAAGCAATAAAGCCACGGCTGTGATGGAGGCCACGGCGGCTGGAGGCCACGGCGGTGATGGAGGCCACGGTGGCTGGAGGCCACGGCGGTTGTTCGTGGTGGGAAGAGGAACCCACAGTGGAGTGACCACTGCCGGCGGCCTGTTGAACGGCCGGATCTGAACGGGCCAGATCTGGACGGCGCCGGGCCTGTTGTGGACTGCTGCGGCCAGCTGTGGTAGTCGGATGAAGGTCGGCTTCGTGGTGTTGCCGGGTTGAGGTTGATTCAGATCTGCTCAAAGTAGATCTGAGATAGAACCCACCGGTTCACGGCGGGGTTGAGGTAGGACGAAGCCATGGCGATGAGCTTCAGACCGGAGTGGGAGGGCGGTGGAGGAGAGCCCCTGTCGTGCGAGGGGCTCCCTTGCCCGACATGGCTGCTGCTGCTGCCAACGTAGTGGGAGACCGGCGTGGTGGCCAGGCGTACACCCTTAGCCCGTAGCTGCTGCTTCTGATGGCCAGTGGCCTTGGCTGCTGCTGTTGGTGGCCGGCCGGAGGCCTGGCTGCTATGGCTGGGGGCTGCCTGGCCGAAGGGTTGCTTTCTCTCTCTAAGCTAGAGAGAGAAGCTCCCCAACCGCCTGCTGCTCTGTTCTGTTGAACACTAGACCTTGTGAGTTGTGTGAGAGAGTGGGAGAAGTGAGGTTTTAGTTGCTCAATGACGTTGTTCACTGATGTGTTTGAGGGTTTACCTAAGTAACCTAACTGTAGCATATACAATGAAGCATATCCAGTGCATATTCTATGTGGTATACCTTATGTAGCAATGCATATATGATCTGCACATCCATGAACTGCAGTGCATAGATTCTTGTTCAAGAGAATTCAGTCCTTATTTAAGCATATGTGTGTACAGATACTGATACTCCAAATGACTGACATGGCTGTCCAGTTTGCTATTCTGTTCTGTTCCACAATCTGTTTTGGTGCTATGATACACATGAGTTGCTATGGTTTTGTTTTGCAGCGTTGCTGTTACTGTTCTTTACTGTTTTGACTATTAGTTCTGACTATAAATACATAGTTGCTGATTTTAGATGTGTATCCTTTTAGTGGTTTTTCCATTTTGAGGTCATGTGGCAGCTTGCAACTCATGTGTATCCCTTTTGTTAAGCTATAATCGGGATGTTCGTATAGTAGTTTGTAATATTCGCCTAACCAATAGGGGCTGTCATTGGGATCTCCCTTCGCAGAGGGGGACGTCCTCTGCATTGTGTTTCAGTTCTTTGGGAGCTTCAGTAGTTTGGAAGCTCCCTGTAGTCAGTTCTGTTCTGCTGGACTGCTGTCACTTCTGCTCAGAAGTTGGAGCTTCAGAAGTCTGATCTGGTGGACCGTTGCTGTTCTATGATAGCAATGTCCAACAATTTACAAGAGTGCAATATCAGAAGTCTGATCTGCTGGACTGCTGTCAGCTCCTTCCATTCCAGCAGTCAGCAGGCGTGCTAATTTACAAGAGTGCAATATGCAATGTCCAACAATTCAGAAGTTGTGTTGTTTTATGTCTGCTGAGAGCTACAAGGTTCTAGGTATGAGAGGAGAGTATGCAAGGTTCAAGTTACAAGGTTCAGTTTAGCTGCATCAGTTCTGCATCAGATGAGGCTATCAGTTATGGATCATAGATGCAGCTCAGACATTCAGACTAGTAGCTGCTGTCAAGCATTTTTGCTCTTGCTCTGTCTGCTGCTGCTTTTGTATCTTTTGTTTAGTTTTGTTGCCGCTTGGTTGTATATGCCTAACCAACAGGGGATGTCATTGGGTGCTTGTATATGGCTCTAATTTTTGTCCAGTTTGACTGCTGGGTGCTTATCTACTGGTCCAGCACCTGATAGCAGCTATGGCTATGATGTGGAGTATAATTTGGCTGTCAAGTGTAGCTGATCTTACTGCTGCAGCTGAGGCTGGGCTGTTCTGTAACTGCTGTTCTATTGATCACCATCATAGCAGCCTAGCCCCATGTACTGTCCCCAAGTCAGCAGCATATGTTGTGCTATTGTTACATTTGTGATGTACTTACTGATTCAAGTTCTACTGATTCCATTTGCAAGGTTGCACGTTGCGCGACCCTTTTGCCGTTTGTTTTGTATCCCTCTATTAGATGGGTAGGAAACAAATGTTTCATTTTATCTTAGTCTTTTGTAGCCGTTTGGCTTAGGCTCTCTCTGTCTTTTCTTTACTTTTTTTTCCTCCTGGGGTATGCCCCTTGTAGGCTGTATATTCGATTAGCCTCTTTTTAATTTCAAGCTGATTTACCCAAAAAAAAACGTACCAAAGCTGTGGGAGCTTCTCTCTCTAACCTAGAGAGAGAAAGCTCCCTACGGTCTGGCCACCACCATTTCCGGCGGGATCTCGCCGGTAACAACAGCAAGGACGGCAAGGGAACGTCCCTCCTTAGGGTTAGTTCTCCTCCAACGCCTCCCACTCTCTTATCCAACCTTACATCACCCTCCGGTCTGGCCACCACCATTTCCGGCGGGAAGTCGCCGGTAACCTCAGACCATCCACGGCCAGCTGTAAAGGTTGGAACGGATGATAACGTATCCCAGTTCTGGGTTTCACGGCAACGACCCAGACCTTCCACGAATTCACAGAGCAATTCGTCCATCCATGGAGAATCGGTCCAACATGGGTTTCGAGTGGATCCATCTGCCTGGAACCGGGAACCAGAAATCCCACCGATTCACTTCTGAACTGGTACCAAGTCCGACCCGTGGACTGATCTCACTTACGAATTCCTTCTCGGAGGGTCTCTATTCACAGGTTTTTCGACTAGATGCCCAATCGATCAGCACCGGAGCTCCGCCTGAGCTGCACGGTCGTGGTCATGGGTATCGCTTGGAAAATGGTACCAGTCACCTACGGCCTGAACTGGTTCAAGCTCCGACGAAGACCGGAGTACTGGATCAAGGACATGGAACAAGGGCAAGCACGGGTCAGGGTTGAGTTTCTCCGGTGGCACGGCGGTGGGGTGTAATCGACCATGGCTTGATCGACCATGGCTGTCTTCATCCAGCCCAGCAGCCTGGCCAGCCAAGCAGCCATCCCGGTACCCCGGCTAGGCTGAAAATCATTATATCCATTGCGCCTATCGTTATTCAATATGTGCTTTGCACTTATTTATTTATTATCAATTTGTTGCTGGACTTACGGGCCAGTTTACTGTTAGTCTTTGCGATCCCGATAGGCGGTCATCTGTTGGACTGAAATCGGGGTCGGGCTCTTGGTCGAGCCTTTACATGCCTAGATCCTGTACTTGTTAGCTCTGAGGTTGGGTGTAGTATTCTTGTGGACGCGGCTATCGTTGATTAGATTAGATTCTGTTCAGATTGAAAAGGGTTTTCGCAGTAGCAGCAGCTGTGGATGCCACTGATTAGATTGTTGGATGGCTTCTGATTGAGCGAGGTAGCTGCCGGAGCTGTCTTTGATTAGATTGGTGGTTGTTCACTGTTCGAAAGGGGTAGCTTCGCAGTCTGTTGCCGACTAGATGGGTGGTTTGCACTGATCGAAAGGAGCAGCTTGGTCCACTTGAGGTTTGAGTGGCCACTTCTGGTGGTTCCTCTTTCTGTTCTGCTTATAGTCGTTGGCGAGCCTAGGGGATTTGGGCGAGGTTGTAGTAGTCTGGATGGAATACTTAGCAGGGTAGCCTTGTCCGACATTTCCAGGTCGTGCCTCTCTCGGTCCGTGTCCCTCTGTAGTAGCTGTTCTCTGTTGAGTGGGTATTATGCTAGCCTTGGGTTTGGAAGTACTAGGTTCTTGGTTTTCTTATCCCAGCTTTGGAGGAGGAGGTTACTGGGTAGTTGGTTCAGTGGGTAGTTTTGGCGAGCCTTAGGTTAGGATGAGGGAGGGTTAGGCGTGGTGAGCAGGGCTCTTGCAGCGGGGCCTTGTCGGATGCCGTCATCTCTGTTTCGAACCTCTTGATGCCTTGTTCCTCTATAGTAGCCGTTCAGATTGCCTTGTAGCCGTCTTACTTCGTAGCTGCTCTCCTCAGCGTTGGTTATCAAGTGGTCATCGTTGGCCATGACTATCTACCTTATTTACCTTATTTCCTAGCCTGGCGGGTAGTGCCAGGTAGTAGTAGTTCACTTTTATATATCTCAGTACACATAGCATCTTGTTATGTATTCACTTTATATTACTCCCCATGCGGGTTGTGCATGGTTACGTATTTACTTCATCTTACTCTCCATGCGTGTTGTGCATGGTTTACCGCACTTTTGTCATTCTTGTTTTTTTCCTTTCTTTTCCTCCTGGGATATGCCCCTTGTAGGCTGTATATTCGCTTAACCTTTTTTAATTTCAAGCTAAGTTACCCAAAAAAAAACATTCCTGGGCAAAGCACAATTTGGAAGATCTAGACATTCCATTTGTAGAAGACGACGAATGGCTCCGCATTTGGTTTGAAAATAGGAAGAAGGAAAAAGAAAGGGTCATCATGATGAGATGGCACTCCCGCTTCGAGCCTGCCCAAATAGTGGTACCCATCAATCGCCCCAAAATTCCAGTGCCTCCCATCATCTGGGAAACAATCAATCTCATAGAGAAAGTGGAGGAGTTTCAAATGCAACCATGGGTCAATCCTTACGAAGAATGTGACTATAGCCAGTGGATAGAGGAAGAAGAGGATCTGGATTTCACATATGCAGACCCATATCGAACAGGGAAAAGTGACTTCGATGAAATGGAAGGGGAATACGATGATCTGCTCGATGGAATCTCCTTAGCATCACTATTCAACCAAGTAGGGATAGCTAATCTCTTTTATGAATGCACAGTCAACGAGGAAGAAGAAGGGGTGACAAAAACCCAAGATAACACTTCTATTTGGGGACTGCTTATGTCTCAAAGAGGTAATCACCGTGCAAGCTCCGAAGAGGGATCTAGTTCAAAGACTCTGTTTGGCAAGGAAGAAGGTGGAAAAGAGTATAAAGTTGCGAAAGATAAAGGAAAAGAAGGCAAACCCGAAATGCTACAGTAGCCGAGAAGTCACAACGTGGCCAAGAACATTAAACATTGCTTTTGTTTTCTAAATCAAACTAGAATGTGTTTTGGGCCCCTGTTTGAGCATTTTATTTCTGCTAAGTGAATTCCTATTTCATCTTCCAGATTATGCTTATTCAACAATCTAATTGCAATTTTTTTTTTGGGTAATGCCCTAGGGCGGTTAGCTTGAAATATAAAAGAGGTTAACCGAATGTACAGCCTACAAGGGGCATACCCCAGGTAAGACAAAGCAAAAAAAAAAAATATAAAGAGCGCCAAGTGGCTACATGGGTTGCCCGTGTTCTTGCCCCCGCCGAACAAACTATCCCAAGGAATAGAAAGTTCAACGGGGAACCTAGACACGGGCGTGGCAATAGCAGTAAATACCCTACAACAACCGTCGGTATAAGGTACAATTAGAGGCCCTCGAAGTCCTCGCAATACATACTACGGAAAACATAAAAGATAATGACCAGTGCATAACCCGCACTGCCCGAGATGGCCTGACCACGACCTGGTCTGACTGGATAGATCTGGCCGGAGAGGTCCTTGACTGGCGGCGTGAAGGTGAGCCACACGGCGGCTGTTGAGTCCCGCGGTGGGGTCCTGGCGGCCGGCTGGTGGACCGACGGCTGTTGAGCACCTCATTGAAGACCCTCAGCGGTGGCTAAGCCCCACGGCGACTGCAGCGCCCTGGCTGTGATTGGCCAGTAATGGCCGTTGTACTTTCAGATCTGCCCGGTGCAGATCCCGATAAAGGTACCCGCCGGTTCACGGCGGGGTTGAGGTTGGATACCATGCCTACGGCTGTTGAGCCACGGCGACTAGACCAGTGTGAAGTTGGACCGGACCTGATAGAGGCCGGCTAGAGTGGGGTCGACCGAACCAGATCTGGCCGGAGCGGCAGCCTGAGGGCTGCCGGCTGTGGAGGGCGGTGGAGGAGAGACGGCTCGAGGGCTGCCGGCTGTGGAGGGCGATGGAGGAGAGACTCTCTAAGGAGAGAGGATCTCTTGCCCGGATGACTTCCTTGTTGTTGCTGCTGCGGCTGGCCGGAGGTGGCAGCCGGCTGGATTGACCGAGCCAAGGGAGCTTTCTCTCTCTAGGCTAGAGAGAGAAGCTGCCAAACTATATGTTACATAGCCTAAATTAACATTACACCATCTAATTGCAATTGCCATACACTATAGTCTCTTTTCCAAACAAAGGAAAATTCAAGGAAATCAAGTTCTTTGTGTCCCTAACAAAAAGGAAGGAAAGGATGAACTTTAGTTGCTTGAAGAACTAGGTTTTTGTCAAAACATAGAAAGAAGACGCTATCTCCGTGAGAACACTTAGGGTTAGCTTACCCATTGTGAAAGTACAAATGCAACAGGAGATTCAGAAAAATATCTCCATCAGATTCCTCTCCAAAACACAGAAACCCTCTTGAAAGAAACGCTCGTTGGGTAACCCAAGCAACCCAAGCAAAAGTAAGAGCAAAGCCTGCTAGGACAAGAAGATACAAAAAACGCAGCCTAGGCAAAAGATAAGGCATTCAAAAGCTCGCTAGAGACTCAACCTCCATCAAGTAACCTAGGCAAAATTAGAGCACGTGAGAAGAAAAAAAAAACCAAGAGTGGAAACCCAACCTCAAAGGTGGTGTGATCATGGAACTACGTTTATGGCTTGATTCCCTCCATGGGATACGTAGGCAATCTCACATCGAGATGCGGCCCAAACATTTGGAGAGAAGGAAAAACATCAAAAGATTTGTGCTCAATGATAGGCATAGCTAACCCTACGTATTGAGCTCGCAAAAGATGAGTACGCTTTTCTCGAAGAATTGACAACAGCAATAGACACGAGAATTATAGTTCATCCCCTCTAACCTAAAGGTCATTGACACAATGAGCAAGATACCTTGAAAACTCTCGAGTTTGGCAATCAGACTATGGAACATGGCAAAAGCAAAAAGGCGGAAAATCAAAACCAAGCATAAGAAGGAAGAGAAAAGAGGATGCCACTTGGCCAAAACAAAATCTACCTTTGGAAAATCAAAGTAACGGCCGAAGAATTGATACATCGGCCACAATATCGATTTTTCAGTCGAATAATCAATTCTTCGGCCAGTATTTCATTTTACATAGATTACTGTCTATCAGTAAACGCTTGTTCAAAAAGCCATGTTCTGACTTTCACATGCATATCTCAAAGCATTTAGGGGCACAAAAAGCTTTTCTCATTTCATGAACAAAAGCTTCATTACAAAATCATCGTTGTGGTTGATTTCTCTATACAAATTTTGCTTGTCTCTTTTACTAACTATGAACAGGAAAAGAGAAAACCCTAAAAGCTAATCGCGACGGCGTCTCTGAGATGATCTCTAAGACGGGGACTACTCATTGGTTCCCACATCCTCCCCACTAGTAGCTGGTGCTCGCTCAGCCTCAAGCTGCAACCAAAAGAGGATACAAACACTCAGATTTAAGGAATGATACATAGCAAATGGAATACATGGAGAAGGTCATACCTCGAGGATCCTACGGCGCTGTCTCCGAACCAAAGCCTCTGCACTCTGATAGGCATGAAGCCATTCCTGCACTATCTCAGTAGGCACCTGTGGAAACAAACCAAACATTTCTAATACAGGAACGACAGATACAATGATAAAGTAGGGAAAACAAAACCAGAAATAAGGTGGTACCTGTGAAACCCCGGCTGGCAGTGTATAAAGCTGAGTCAAATAAGGAACGAGCGCGAAACGCTCCTCCTCTCTATCATTAGAATGGAAGGAGACAAAAGAAGGGGCCCGCGGCCAAACAGGAGCAACAGGGGGAGCTGCAACCGCTGGAGCTAAGTGAAGACAGCAGAACTCTGTGTAGTCTCCTGCCTGAAGAAGCAAACCTGCCCAATCTCTGATCCGAGCACTCTTTAAGTCTTCCTTAGACATTGAAGAAGTAGACCTCATCGATGCTGGGAGGAGGAACAAACTGAAGCGCCTCAGCACGCGGGCGCCATTGACTAGCCACCCGATCACCTAAGTACCAGGCTCGACAGAATGGACCCTCGAGCAAGCTACGAGTACGATCCAGAACCTTGGAACGCGCAAAAGGGGCATCCTCTGGTACACCACACCAAGGGTCAAGCCGTACCTACAAAATAAGATCAAATCAGTCACGATACAAAGATATGGAAATCTAAGGACAAGAAATACAAAGGAAAGAGAAAGGTACCTGATCGACCGTCAATCGGTCCAAGACTCGCCGCCACTTGGGAAGGGTCAAAACTGGCGACCGTGGCTTCCGTTGGCCCGCCAACCACCTCTCGTAACAAGGAACACAGTGCACATCCTCATGCTTGGTGTCAGGGGGAAACTGGAGAAGAAGCTCAAAAGCCCAGAGCTGAAAAATGAATTAGCAAACAAGTTCAATACTAGGAGAAGTCAAAACAGGAAAGGAAGTAAAAGAGAAGGGTATATACCTCAAGCGCCCGGTAGTGACTGCCAAGGATGGGAGTCTTGTCTCATGAGCAAGCTCCAAGATTACCATACAAGGTGGCCAAAGCAGACTATCCCCAATCAAACTCCCTAACAGCCTCCAAACGCTGCAAAGGAGCCAGAAGCTGTGTGTGCACCGAGCCATCCTTGTTGGCAAACAACGTTTGCCCAAGGAGATAAAGAAGGAAGGCCCGCGTCAGCTGCTCGACACTCACCTTGGTAAAGATGTCAGCCGTCATAAAGGCCTTGCTCAGCCAAGCAAGATCAATGTAACCTCGAGAGCGAATAGGGGGCACTGTGGGCTACCACAGCCCCGGGTGGATCGGGGCGGCCCAAAAATCTCATGCTTTTTTTAATTGAATCAAAAAAAGTTTGAAGAGTCACCACCCGGATTTATGGTTCGCCACCCGAGAAACCGTTTTGTTTTGAAAATGATTGATTTGAAATTGAAAACCTGAGATCGTTTGAGGGTTCGGAAGCCACGTTACGAGGGGGAAGGGTTTTACGGCACCCCCCTCACCCGATACGAGATCGGTCTCTACTAAATGTTTGTGGGATTTTTCAAAAGGATTTTGTTTCATTAAGCATGTAGCAAGAATCTACAGGTATACCAAATAAACGTGTATGCTGGTGCATGTGTACAGGGAGTGATGAAATGGCGATAAATAAGATGCATGATAACAGAAGCTGATAATCTGCCACTGACTTCACTCTCGAGCGCTCGGGAGTGGTCCCGACGCTTGGGAGTGCTGATGCTCAACCTGCAAGCTTTGTTAGTACAAACAGGACATAATGCTAAAAACTGTAAACTGAAATGATTTTAAGCATATTACAGGCTCACCAGAGGGCTTGATAAACTGAGATAGAACCTCAATCTTTCAAATCATGTATCCTTGCCTCAGCAAAGTTAGATCTGCTTCTTTTTAAAGCAAATGGGCACATTCCTGCATACAGAATGTTAGAAACATGGCAAAATGGGGAGAATAATGGACTGCAGTAGCATGCAGGCACTCCCAAGCGCTCGGGAATGGTTCCAAGCGCTTGGGAGTGAGCTGCATGTCAGCTTACTCACAAATAGGAAATGTCATTATTTTGGCATGCAGACACTCTAGTTTTACTCTACCCAGGATAAGAACCTTTTTTTAACCTTGAAAAATCTTGTTCTTACTTGAAACTTGGTGAGAGCCAATTCTAGAAATAGGAACAGAATTTCTAGCTTGGTTTTGGAAGATGGATCTGTCACCCAGGACATTGAGTTGGTTAAGAACACTTTCATTAATCACTACACCAACTTGTTAGGCACCAAACATCTGAGTACTTACTCTGGATCCTCTAGAGGGCAACAACTCATCACTAGGAAACTTTCCCCTTCCCAAAGTTTGGAAATGGTGATGGGAGTAACTGACAAAGAGATCAAGGACACTTTCTGGTCTCTTAATCCTCAAAAAGCTCCTGGTCCAGATGGTTACAATGCTGGTTTTTTCCATAAAGCTTGGTCAGTGATAGGTCATGAGGTGACCTCAGCTGTTAAGCTTTTCTTTATATCTGGCCAGTTATTGAAGAGAGCTAATGCTACATTAGTTGCTTTAGTTCCTAAAGTCCCTAACCCTTCTAAGGTAGGGGACTACAAGCCTATCTCATGTTGTAATGTGGTCTACAAATGTATAGCTAAAATTCTAGCTAACAAAATCAAGCCTGTCCTTCCATCCGTTTATTGATCCTGCCCAATCTGGATTTGTCCAAGGCAGGCGGATAGCCGATAACATCTTCCTTACTCAGGAATTAATGAGGGGTTACCATAAACATTCCTCATCCCCTAGGTGTGCCATGAAGGTGGATATTATGAAGGCATATGACAATGTCAGATGGGATTTTCTTTGGGATGTACTTGCATCCATGAATTTCCATCCTAAAATGATCCAATGGTTGAAAGCCTGTGTCTCCACAGCTAATTATTCTTTGTGCTTTAATGGAGAGGCAATAGGATACATTCCTGGGCAGAAAGGGTTACGACAAGGTGATCCCTTGTCTTCTTACCTGTTTGTGATCGTCATGGAGGTCTTGACTTGTATCCTTAAGGAAAAGACTCTCCTTCCCGACTTTAAGTTCCATTGGAAATGTGGATCCACCAAACTTGTCAATCTATGCTCTCTTTTTTTGGGTAAATTAGCTTGAAATTAAAAGAGGTTAACCGAATGTACAGCCTACAAGGGGCATACCCTAGGAGGAAAAATAAAAATAAAACAAGAAGATTGAGAAAAGTGCGATAACCATGCACAACCTGCATGGAGAGTAGGGTAATGAAATAAAATAACAAAAGTGTCATATGTGTAGAGATCATAGCCCCTTTGTATTATCCACTTAAGAAGAAGGATAGTACAACGGGGTATGATATGAAGTGATACGAGTAGAAATAACAAGAAATGAAATAAAATTGAACTACTACCTGGCACAACCCGCCAGGCTAGGAAATAAAGTAAATAGTCACGGCCAGAGATGACCACATGATAACCAACACTGAGGAGAACAGCTACAGAGTAATACGGCTTCAAAGCAAGCTGAACGGCTACTACAAAGGAACAAGGCATCAAGAGGCTTGAACCAGAGATGACGACATCCGACAAGGCTACCCTGCCAAGTACCCTGCTCACCACGCCCAATCCTTCCGGCCTAATACTCCCTCATCCAAGCCTAAGGCTCGCCAAAACCACCTGCTGTCAACCAACTACCAAAAACCCTCTCCTCCAGAGTAGGGATAAGCAAACCAAGAACCTAATACTTCCAACAAACCCAGAGAGCAAGCATAATACCCACTTTAAAGAGATCAACTACTACAGAGAGACTAGGACCGAGAGAGGCTCGAACTGGAGATGTCAATCTATGCTTTGCAGATGATCTTATGATTTTCTGCAAAGGTGAGGTGAGATCCATAACTCACATTAAAGACTCTCTGGCTGAATTTGAGAATTTATCTGGACTTTCTCCTAGTCCTACCAAGAGTAACATTTTCCTCTCTGGTGTGAATCCTTCCACAAAAACAGCCATCTTGAATATTCTAGGTTCCCAGGAGGGGTCCTTGCCAGTAAGGTACTTGGGGGTACCTCTTCTGTCTACCAAACTCAAGCACACTGACTGTAAAGTCATGGTTGACAGGATTTTAGCCAAGACCAAATCATGGACACATAGGTATTTGTCTTATGCTGGTAGAATTCAATTAATCAAATCAATTCTGTTTTCAATGCAAACTAACTGGTCATCTCTCTTTATTATCCCTAAAAGGGTAATTAATTAAAGAGGTTGAATCCATTCTTAGAGCTTGTTTTTGGTCAGGCCCGGACCTTAAGAAGACAGGTGCAAAAGTTTCGTGGGAACATCTCTGTTCCCCTTTTAAAGAGGGTGGTTTGGGCTTTAAATCTATGGAGATTTGGAACAAGGCAGCTGTAGCCAAGCACATTTGGTTCCTTGTCTCTGGTGGGTAGCAATCAATGTGCTGCCAATGGGTTAAGTCTTACTTACTTAAGGGTAAAAGTTTTTGGAGTGTTAAAACTCCGAGTAACCCCTCATGGGTTTGGAGGAAAATCCTTAACCTTAGACCACTCATTCAACCCCACATTAAGTACAAAATTGGGGATGGCCAGTTAACCTCTTTGTGGTTTGACAATTGGCATCCTCTTGGCCCCCTTCTGCCAAAGTTTGGGCCTAGAATTGTCTACGATTCAGGGCTACTCAAGGATGCCACAGTGAAGGATATCATTACGAACAATCAATGGGCTTTCCCAATGACCCAATCCCCTGACCTCAATGATGTGAGATCTGAATTACAAATTGTCCCCATCAATTATTCCATTGCGGAGAGATGTATTTGGACTCTCACTGCATTTGGTAAATTCACCATTTCATCCCTATGGGATAATTTGAGGACACATTATCCTGCCATCACTTGGTGTAAAGTGATTTGGTTTTCTGGTCATATTCCTAGGTGCAGTGTGATCTCTTGGTTGGCCATTCTTAATAGATTATCTACAGAGGATAGATTAGTTTTGTTTGCCATGAAATCCTCATCCATATGTAGTCTGTGTTTGGGTGTTGAATCCCGTGATCACCTGTTCTTTGAATGTCCCATGGCTGCACAGATGAGGGGAATCCTGTCCTCTAAGACCCCTCATATGGCTGGTCTGACATCCTGGCAGCAGTGGGTGAGTAGGTTGTCCACTTTGCAGGGTAAATCCTTGGCCATCACAATTGCAAAACTGGTTTTCACAGTCTATGTCCATCAGTTATGGATTGAAAGAAATTATAGGAAATTTCAGAATATTAGCTGCCCTCCTGGAGTGGTTGCTAACAAAATCTCAAATAATGTTAGGTGTAGGTTGCTTTCCTTATCCAAGTTCAAGGGACCTTCACTTTTACTCTCTTTGTGGAACATTCATGATTAACATGTTTAGAAAGAAAAGTGGACTCTACTCATATTATTATATTATTACATTTGCAGGTCACTGGTCAAGGGGTGCAGCCTCAAAGCTATATCCCTTGGTTTTATGAGTCTCCATGTTCAGCAAGAGCTACCAATAGCTGCTGTCTGTATCCTCCATGTTCAGTTCATCCTTGTTGGCCTTCTATTTACTTCTATGTATCCAGGTAGTTAACTTACTCCCTGTACATTGAACTTCATGAGTGGCCTTACTCTACTGTGGGTAATCCTTGTCAGCTGTGCGCTAGAGCCCCTTCCATCTTTGTGAGAGGATGTAATAATTAGTGGGGAAATCATGTGAGAAACAGAGAGTGGAGGGAGAAGGGGGTTCCCATGTTCTTGGTATTGAAAAAGAGAGCGGGAGCTGTGAGGTCATAAGGGAGTAGAGGTGTGAGCACTTACCAAGGACAATGAATGATTGATTGTATGAATTCTATTACTCTACCAGTCCTTAAGCTAATTGGGCAATTCTATTACTGCATTAAGTTTATGCTTCGGTAGTACATTTTCATATGTTGGTTGCTGCTTTCAAAGTTGACACCTGCTAGTAATGTTTGTTCATGTAATGTCCATTGGAAGCTTGTATGTTGAATGCTTTATGTAGAGATTTTATGTCTCAGATCTTATGCTCCAGTTTTTGTCTCATTAAGCTTGTAAATCTGAATTATGGTAGCATGTAATGGTGGTAGCATGTAATTGTTGCTGTCTGCATTTTGGTAGCATGTAATGGCTGCTGTCCAGTCCAGTCCGAATTGTTGTGGTCTGCTGTCTGTTATGGTAGCCGATAGCTGATTTGCTAAGGCTTTGTATCGAATCTGATCTACAAGTGCTGCTGTATCGAATCTGATCTGCTGTGCTGCTATTTTGTTTCTTAGTCAGTGGTTCTGTTTTGTTAA
Source organism: Rhododendron griersonianum (assembly GCA_018127125.1). Classification (NCBI taxonomy): domain Eukaryota; kingdom Viridiplantae; phylum Streptophyta; class Magnoliopsida; order Ericales; family Ericaceae; genus Rhododendron; species Rhododendron griersonianum. The sequence continues at coordinate 34,872,035 of CM030788.1, read as the reverse complement.
TGCTATTGTTGTTACCTTGTAACTACCTTATCTCAGTTCTTTATCTGTGAGCTACACTTGAACTTGATTGCTAGCTGCTGCTGTTGCTCTCCAGCGACTGCTGCTGTCCTGTTTTTTGTATTTCTGGTTTTGGGTTTTTGATTAAGCCTAACCATCGGGGGCTGTCGGTGGGATCTCCCTTCACAGAGGGGGATGTCCTTTGTATTTTTGGCCTCTGCTTTCTATTTTGCCAGCAGTCAAGAAGATTGGGCTGTTATCTACATGGCTGCTACTTTACTGGTGTATTCAGAACTGCTGCAGCTTCTCTGCAGCAGCTCCTATCTCTTTGTGGTTGCTGATACCTGTGTTTGGGAGCTTCAGTTCTGTTCTGCTCTGTGTTTTGCTGGACTACTGTCACAAGTCTGTCACAAGTCTGGTCTGACTAATCTGGTAGCTTCCATTCCAGCAGTCAGAAGTTACAAGAGTGCAATCAAGTGTTCCCAGCAATTTCAGCCGAGAGTTCCTAGCAATTTCAGCAATGTGAATCAATTTTTGTGGTGATTCCTCTGGACTAAATTCAATTTTTTTGTATATTCTTCTTTGGCATGTGTTTCTCTCCCATCTCTTAGATGGAATCGAAACATGTGGATCTCATGTAATCCTTTGGAGTAGGTCAATGTAGCCACTTGGCTTAGGTTAATTTTCTCAATCTTTTGTTTTCTTTCTTTTCCTCCTGGGGTATGCCCCTTGTAGGCTGTATATTCGCTTAGCCTCTTTTTATTTCAAGCTATTTTACCCAAAAAAAAACATTTCTGTTTTGAGAAAACAAATTTTCTATGTCTGCATGTCACAATAAAACCATTTCATTTAAGAGTGCACTTCACTCTAGCCTGTTGCCCTACTAAAAATGCCATGCATGGAACTGGAAACAGTCCTGAGCGCTCAGGAGCACTCTCGAGCGCTCGAGAGTGTTTCCAGTAGGTTTTCAAAAAAATGCTTTGTGATCCCTTTGCTCTTGTTTTTACACTAAGGTCCCCCAACCATGCACCCAGTATTAAAGACTGGGACAGGCTGAGAGACCCCCCTTAGAAGGGAAAAATAGCCTCTTGCTTGAGATTAAAGTAGAAAGACTTTCTACCTTTGATTGGAACTTTGTTCCTTGAATGGCTTTGGAAAGGGAATGCAGAGAGAAGAATACAAGAAATCAGAGACTAGGAATGTTATGAATTTCTTGCATTTTCCTTGATACTTTTGATCTTTGTACTTTTGTTCTTTGAAAATCTTTGTAGTTGGAAAACAAGTTTTTGCTTGAGAGTTTTTTGAGCAGAAGAGAGAGGGGTTTTAGAGAGAGAGATTTCGTGCCCTGGTTTCTGCTGAAGTAGGGTATATATATATAGGCAATATAACCTATGGTTTTCAAAATGAAATGAAATTGAAATAAAATCTTTCCTTGGAGGGAAGATCTCCACCATCTGATCCCCTGCCACCTGAGGTTGAGTGTTGACTCAAACATCAGTCGGCTCAAAATGGCTGTAATGATGGGTTGCATGGATAGTGGGAAAACCTATCATCCATTGGGCAGCACAGAAGTCTCGAGCGCTCGGGAGTGAGCCATGTCCCTGGTTTTGAAAAATGGTTTTGAGCGCTCGGGACTGCTCCCAAGCGCTTGAGATTGATTTCGACCATTTTATTTTTCCTTTCAAAGTCCCTCAAGAGGCATTGCTCAGATTAATTCAAGGTTTGTTTTAATCCGAATTCATCATCGGGGAGCCTTAGGGCCATAAATTAAGGAATTTTGAAGAGTCCAAATTGGGGTGTCTATAGTGTTGCCCCTCTTTGGGCGTCATTCGGCATCATGTCTAGATACGAGTGACGTCCAAAAGAATGAGATAGCCCAATTTGAAACCAAATCAAATCCTTAATTCACAAGACAAATGCGAGTTGGAACATTCAATGCATGAGGTCGCGTCCTTCCGGACTGCCTACGTACCCTTTTCTGCAAGGATCAGACCAGTGTCTTTCTTCAGGGCAAATGCAAACATGTGCAATACATGCACCAGAAAAAGCATCGACAAGACATTGATAAGAAAAGTGCGCAGAGAGTCCACATGCTGCTCTATTTGGCGGACAAAACGAGAATAAAATATTCTGCGAATGCACTGAAAGTGGAAAAGTTAGTCTATTTTGATCGACTTCGAAATAAATTGCCAATTTTCCAAATGTGAGCCAAAAGTGGATTAATGAATGAAGTTCGTCATCAGCTGCTCTGTTTTGATACGAACGAAATCAGGACTGAGATTGATTTTGTAAAAGAAATTGCAAAGTAAGAAAGTTTCAGAAATGAGAAATGCCTGGGATGTCGAAAGCTCGGTACGGGGTACGAAAACAGACCCAAGCGCTTAGAACCACTCCCGAGCACTCAGGAGTGGTCTCGAGCGCTTGAGACTGCCGCTGGGGCCCGCTGTCCTTTCATCTTCCTATTCGATCTGGGATCTCAAACCTTACTCCCAAGCGCTCGAGAACCAGAGCGTCGATAGCTTTCCTATTCTCTCTGACTTTCGATCGATCCGACTCTCACTCTCCGGCGATCTCTTTCTCATTCTCCCACAATCTCTCTCTCTCTCCTGAAAAACCACGGATCGATTTCAAGACCTCGAGATTTCCTCGATTTTCCGGTGGGCGATCGTGTGCCAGGAAGTTCAAATTTGGGGGAAAAAGAAGTCTCGAGAAGAAGAAGGAAGGGCGATGGCCAACACCGAGGACAAGGCGATAGTGGGCGAGGCCCGCGGTGGTGCTGCTACGCTTGGCGACGGCTTGGCGGCAGCTGCAGTCGCCGCGGCGGCGATGGGTGAGACCGGTGGTAGCGTGGCTACGCCTAGCGACAGGAGGGTTACAGGTGAAGGCGTGGCAGCAGGGGACGACGTTGGTGGTGGCCGAGAGGTGGTAATGGGGGCTGTTGGAGATGCTATGGTGACCGGAGGCGGTAGTGGGGGTGAGACTGATGTCAGTGGTGATGGAGATAGGGTCAACAGTGGCGGGGATGCCACGGGCGGTAGAGAAGAGGCTACGGGCAGCGGAGGTGGAGCCACGGGCACTCCTCCTACCCCTACCGTGGAAGAGTTGATCGTGGCTGCGGAACGGGCCGGCGACGAGCGGCGGGCCGACATTAGGAGCGAGGCAGTGGTGGGTGGCCGCGTCGTTGCTACCCCCGCCTTGAGATCGACAGCGGCGGCTCCGAGGAGGGGAGATAGCGGGATTGGGGCATCACGCCCCGTTCCCTTCGAGGAGGGGGACTTCTTGGATTCCCCGGAGCCGCGGGACATCTTAGATGAACTTGGCCTCGACTCTGGGGTTGCGGCCGTGTTGAGGGCTGCTCAGACACCCGAGGATCGGACGTCGGCACTCCTGTTGGGGGCTTTGCTGAGCGGCGCAGGGGCGTCGGATGTGGGGGGACTCGGGGTAGAGGAGTCGGAGGCGGAGGAGATGGAGATGGAGGGGCCGGAGCCGGAGGTGACCGTTGAGGTGCGGGTCACCGCGGTCGATGAGGTGAAGGCCTACTTGAAAGGGGAGCGCCCCGAGTTCGCGATTGCGACTTACGCTCCGCGAGCTCACTTTTTCGAGCCAGTGGGGATGGATAGTTACACCCCTGCTCGAGTCGACTACTCGGAGGATTTGCTTCTTTGGGATCGCGATTCGCACATCTCCTCGGGTTGGACCACGGTGAGTTTCGACGGCTTTAACTCTTGAATTTGATACATGAGTTCATTTGCAAATTGCTTTATTGATGTTGATGCCATTTCTTTGCTTTGTTGAAACAGCGCACGACGGACATGTACGGCCACTGGGGTTCAGCCAGCTCGCTGAAATACTTCAAGGCGCTGCCCCAGAGAGTGTGGGCGTTGGTGGAGGCGGTGGGCTTTGGGCCGTTCATCCAGCTGATGACGGTGGTGAGGGTGGACCGCGCCGTGCTTACGGCGTTGACCGAGAGGTGGTGGGACACCACCAACACCTTCCACTTCCGGTTTGTGGAGATGACGGTGACACCCCTCGACTTCGCAGCGATCACCGGGTTGAGGGTGGGAGGAGAGCCGATCCCCTACGACTCGAGCTTGGTGCTAGACGACGCAGCCCTGCGGTGGTTTCTCGGGCGGGTCCCGTGCCATAGCGGAGGGATGGCGGCGTACGGGCAGTTCGTGGAGTACTGGGACCACGAGCCTGCAGACGACGAGGAGGCGGCGAGGATGGCCCGGGCGTACTTGCTATACCTATTCGAGGCTTCTCTGTACCCGAATAGGCGGTCGCGAGTCCACCTCTGTTACTTGGCGGGCTTGGTCGACCAGAGGACGGCGGGGCGGTTTGACTGGGGAGGGGGTGCTCTGTGCACCCTCTACTGCTTCTTGGGGGCTGCTTCTCGTGGGGTTGGTGACACGATTGGCAGCTACTGGAGGATAGTCGAGGTACGATTTACGCTTTAAATTACTTTTTATTGCTTATTCATTGAAATATATACTTGAAATTGAATTGACTTGAATTCGACCATTTGCAGCTTTGGGCTTACAAGGTTCTTGGGATGTTCCCGCCCAAGAACACCTGCAGGGATCAGAACTTACTCCCTCGCGGGCTAGCCTGGAGGCGTACAGGAGGGTGAAGGAGCGACGAGGAGAGGTTATGACCTTCCGGCGCTGGCTGGATAACTTGACGGGCATCACGGTACAATTCGTGCTCATTCCTTTTCCTTTCCGCATTTGATGAATACTTTTATTGATGCTCCAAAAATTCAAAATGTAGGTTTACTGGGATAGGTGGTCGAGGATGGAGGCCGACTTCCTTCCGAGGAGTCGAGAGGTGATGAGGAGCAGGGTGCTGCTGGAGTGTCCCCTGGGCTGGCAGTGGTACCTGGGGGATCGGGTGACCCGACAGTCACTCGGTCTACCAGGGTTCATGGTACCCGGGCCATTTCCTCCACGCGTGCAGAGGATGGAGACTTACACCTACGCTGAGCTGGTGCAGTTCACAGTGCCCGACACTGACCTGGAGAGGCACCTTCGACGCGCGCTGGACTACGCGGCTTACAGAGATAGATACTTGGCCACAGACTTAGGGGTGGAGGCGGAGCTTGAGAGGCGAGTGGCTGAGGGAGGGCGAGGCCCCGGTGCTGGAGGAGAGATCGGAGTGCGAGGCCGCGGCGGCCGGTCTGCACGAGGTAGGGGACGGGGTGGTAGACAGCCTGCTGGCGGGCAAGGTGCCGGCCTGCCAGGAGGAGTGGAGAGTAGTACGAGAGTGCCGGAGACAGCGGAGGCCTCAGCTTCGTCTATACTGCCGACGCTAGAGTGAACCATAGGGGTGACGGACTCTTCGGGGGCACGGGTGGTGATAGACGTCCCGCGCCTTCCACAGCCGCCCATGTGGCTTCCTGCTCAGGTATACGCTTGATTCTGACTTTGTTTAAATGCTTCTCATTTCCACACGTATCTCTTTTTGATGTTTGAGTTATTGTATAGGTGCCGCGAGAGTGGGCAGAGAAGGCCATAATGCTGATGGTGGGGATGCGCCATTTGCTGAAGGGCTGCACGAGAGGGAGAGCCCTCCAGACTAGACCTGCTCCTGAGCCTGCTTCTCCTGTTGCCCCTCAGGTATAAAAATGCATGCATGTACAGTACTTTAAAGAATCAATTGAGTTTCAAACATGTATAGAATGAGTGCATGTTTGTGATATGCAGGTGCAGCCACGACGTTCAGCCAGGACACGACCCCAGGTTACTACTAGCCCTCCGGCTTCTGCCAGCACGAGAGGACGAGGGACACATAGAGTGTCGCGGCCTGCTGCGGAGGCCATACAGTTCGAGGTTTTGCCCAGGGCGGCGTCCCAGCGGAAACTCGCTCGCGTGGAGTCAGAGGAGGAGACAGGGGAGGAGGAGGAGACAGAGGAGTCTTCCGAGTCACGCGTTTTAGGGACGACGGACTCAGAGACTGCTTCTGGCTCTCCTAGCGAGGATGACGGCGATGATGGCGACGAGAGTGAGAGCATGGAGCCCAAGGGCCAACAACGGAAGAGGACTCGTCAAGACTGAGCCTTAGGTTTTTGCTTTGCTAGCTTTCTTGTACATAGGCCTATGTGCCAACGTAGTTGTAGCTTTTAGGCCTGCGTGCCTTGATTTTGTTTGGGCCTGCGTGCCCCGATGGCTAGTATTGGGCGCGTGTTCAGCTTTTGTTCCTCCTTCTTTACTCATTGTATACGCCATGTTCATTTATGAAAATTTGCACTTTTGTTCTTTCCATTCGTTCGCACTCCCATTATAGAATTGTATTTTATGAAATATGTTCGTCTAGCTTTGAAAGAAAGTAAAGAGCACGCGAATTTCGACCGATACCCTTGAAGTATGCACAAAAATTTGACATTATTCAAAGATAGACTTTTTAACAATTGACTACAGAAAACTGAATTTCAGGGCATTTGATTGACACAGAGCACACCGTTTAGTCGATAATGAGTGTTATGACCTGTGAGGATTGCTAGGATTACGACGAAACCCTTGACACGAAGATTGACATACGCTTATGCTTGAAAACGATGATTTTGGGACGATTGAACGATGAAAACTTGAACTAAGAGCATTAACGCGCATTTGATCATGTCATACAACCGAAAGCGTTATTTTTTTCGCTCACTAATGCACGTCGTGACTTATACGCATCACTGGATTCAACCAAATACGCCTAACGTGGATTTTGACATACTCGCGGAGAAAAAACCTTGAAAATTTTGGGCTTTTTCGAGGAATATAGACTTGAATGCACACGAAAACACATAATGAAACTGCTGTATCCCCTAGGAACATGTTAAGAGCCTTCTGATCTGAGCTGTATGAAGTTACAATGTTGTATTGAAGCTGAAAAATTGAGAACCAAAACCTGCTGTAAACAGCAGCACTCTCGAGCGCTCGGGAATGCTGCTACATGCAGCCCAGTGCTGCTTCCCAATGCCACTCATTAGCTCCCCCATGTCGTTTTCCTCTGCATGCCTGCTCTCCAGGTGTTCAAATGGCTTCAATTCAGCTGCTTCCCCAGATAAAGTGACTTCCCAAAGCTTAATTTGTGTTTTTTTTTCCAATACATTTTTCAAATGTTCAAAGTTTGAATTTTGAATAGATTTTGAAAATGCTGAGTTTGGTGAGTTTCAAGGCAGGTGGGGAAGTGACACTAACTCCCCTAGGCTTCTATAAATACTAAGCCCTGCTTTGGTAAGTCATTCACACTTCATTTCGTCATTCTTCTCTCAAAAATCCTTCCTTGTCATGGCTCTGCTGAACCAAGCTTTGCTTCGGCCTTGGCTAGACAGCCTTGAAGGCATTGACTGGCTGAACTTCCGAGGGCACCGCCTCTACGCCCTAAAACATCTCCGAGAGGTTGCAATCCGTCTTGTCTTGCTACATGCAGCGGCACGCTTTTGGGATCCCGAAGTGCATGTCTTTCGCTTTGGCTCTCAAGAGTTGTGCCCTACTGTCGAGGAGTTCCACGCCTAACTTGGAAGTCACGACTTCGCTGAGCCAGTTGCTCCTATGATCAGGGAGAGTATGAAGAACATTCAGCCATACTGGGTGTCAGTGGAAACACCACTGAGTTTCTCACTCGAGGCAATGCCGTCAACATCGTGCAGTTGTATGAGAGATTCAGTCCACCTGGAGACTTGACAGACTTTGAGTATCAAGGTCGTCGAATGATGGCTTGTTGCATTTGTCTCCTAGCAGCCTTCCTGCTGGTTCCGTCCGTTGGTCAGCCCAACTCTTTATTGGTGGGGGTTGCTGCTCAGATTGAGGCTCGCAAGGATGTTGCACCTTTGGTTCTTGCTGAAACCTTGATGGGGTTAGATGCCGTTCATGCTGGTCGCACGAGGGTTTTTGGTGGTAGCCCGCTGTTGCTGCAGGTTAGGGACCTCACTCAACTCTCCTTTTTCTATTTCTCACATTCATTTTACCTCAACGCTCGGTTTAGGCTTTATCTGGCTCCTCACTTGTTTTCTCTCTTTTTTGGGTAGATGTGGCTTTGTGACAAATTGAATCTGCTGACACCCCCGGCCAATGATTGGTGGTATCATGCAAGCGGATGGAACCGTCCCTTTCAAGTGATGTACGGGAGTGAAGATGACTGGGCTGATTTCCTTGCATCTGCGGAGGAAGATGACATTGCTTGGCGATCCCATTGGCTGAGGCTTCCTGCCATGACTACTGGTAATATGGGTTCGACGCACGTGCTTGTGGCTGGCTTGTCAGGCTTCTCCTTCTATTCACCTTTCCGTATTCTCCGTCAGTTTGGACTTAGCCAAGAAGTGCCGCCGCCGAGCTCTGAAATGCTTCGTCTCCCTCCCTTCACCATTCCGGGCCTTCGGAGCTATGTTCGATCGTGGGGGACTCGTAGGACTGAGCCAAGTGACCCACTCTTCTCTATTGCTTTGACCGGAAGGTACCGCAAATGGCTAAGGAGAGATGTGGAAGCAAGGATGGGTTGACTGCTTACTTTGCCGTTCTTTGAAATAAAAAGTGTATTTTAATTGCGTGTTTTCCATTTTCATGCTCAGCTTGTAATAAAGAAATAATCTGAACTATCGTCTGTTCTTGGGAAAATGGAGTAGAACTTCTCACTGGGCAAGGGAACTTCTCTCTCTAGAGAAGTTCTCCTCCACCGCCCCAACCCATATCCGGCCAGTCCTGGTCCGGCCAAACCCACTGTTTCTGAAACCAAACCCACTGTTTTCTGAAACCATTACAAATCATATTTCTGAAACCAAACCCACCGATCCACGCCCCGTTTCTCTGGCTCGGTCCATCCAAGATCAGGTCTCGGCCATGGCGAGTAGCTCCTAAGTCTACATAGCGGTGGACGGCGTCGGAGAAGTGGGTTCTGGTATGGGCTGTGGGCTCCGGGGTTTCATACCCCCACCGATCCATGCTCTAATCGCAAGAATCTTCATCAAACATCACTAGTACGTGGTATTTCTCACCATCGGACTCACCATGGCCAGCACTCGACGTCGGGCTGTTCTGAGGCCAACTTAGCCTCGCCAGAAGTCTAGCCGCCGACCGCTGATGGGGTTAGCTCAGGCGGAGGCCACAGATCTCAGAACTCAGATTCTAATCCTGTCGGTGGTGGGTTCTCAAAGGGGGTTCTTGAACTCAGTCAAAGCCGGCGGTCTTTGTAACCGGCGGCGGGTCAAACTGGACGTCGTGGTACTCAAATGGAGTCTGGAATTACAGAGTATGCTCTGATTCTGATCCAGAACAGTTCAGAGGTAAATTCCAGTTTTCAATCATCTCCGTTAATTTCAGTTCATTCGCGATTGTGGTGTAGCGTGCTGAGCTCCATAGCCGTGAGGTTAATTGAAGGTCTGGCATCATTTGAAAGCATTATTTGAAGGCTTGGTAGTGTTCATTATTCATGTGTTTCCCAGACAGCACAAGGTTCTTTTGTTGGCTGCATAATCATTTGTTGCTGGACTTAGGGCCAGTGTCTGTTAGTAAACTCCATCTTGGGGCTCAACTTGGGGCATGCCTAGTTTGGTTGCCCAAAATTTCGGGCCGATACTGTTTGGTTGCCCAATTTCGGGGCTATGGCTGTAGCATCTATGCTGGGTCAGTTTATAATCCAAGTTTCTTTGCTCCTCTGGGCCGTTTGTTATAGCGTAGTATGACTGTGACTGTGATAGTTCTTATTAGATTGGTGGTTATGCACTGGTTGAAAAGGATGGTTATAGTTCTTTCTCCAGTTTTGCCTCATTTGTGTAGCCAGATGATTCGGAGGTAATGCTCTGTTAATGGCGGTTTATTTCGAGGCCTTTGTACTGTTCCGCTTTTAGGTTAGAGTGAGCCTTGTGTACTAGGTCGAGAGAGTATTAGATCGGTTGGTTTGGGCATGGTGTACAAGGTACTTGGGGAGGTAGCCTTGTCGGTTGTCGCATCTCCGGTTCGAGCCTCTCAGAGCCCGGTCCTCTGCAATATCTGTTCCTTAGAAGTGGGTGCTATGCTTGTTATTTCTGTGCTAGGTTGGAGTATTGGAATCTTGGCCTGTTTAATCCTTCTCTGGTGACTAGTGGCTTTGGGTTTTGGATGAGGGCGGGTTGTTTTGGCGATCTTTGGACTTTGGATGAGAGTGTTTTAGACTGGATGGAATGGGCGTGGTGTGCAGGGTTGGGCCCTCTGTCGGATGCCGTCATCTCCGGTTCGAGCCTCTTGGTGCCTAGTTCCTCTGTTGTTGCTGTTCAACCCCCCGATGCCGAGGTGCTTTGTAGCTGCTGTTATTCAGTTAAGGTTATCATCTGGTCATTTCTGATCGAGACTATGTATTTTATTTCCTAGCCTGGCGGGTTGTGTCAGGCAGTAGTTCGCTTTCATGGTATTTATTCTCGTATCACTACATATCATACCCCGTTGTACTATCCTTCTGCTTCGATGGATAGTGCAACCGGGGTATGATCTCAACACATATGGCAATTTGATTATCTTACCACACTCTCCATGCGGGTTGTGCATGGGTTATCGTACTTTTTTTTAATCTTGTTTTTTTTTCCTTTCTTTTCCTCCTGGGGTATGCCCCTTGTAGGCTGTACATTCGGTTAACCTTTTTTAATTTCAAGCTAATTTACCCAAAAAAAAGAAATAATCTGAATAAAATTGACTGATTAAGGGTTTCCCCCTTTCGGTTCATTAATCGCATGCGCCTTTGAGAAAACATTCTGATTTGTCAATTTGGATTTTGATTTTTGAGATTTAGGACCGACCCTCAGTGTGAGATTGCTTACGTATCCCTTGAGAAAGGGAATCAGGCCCATACGTAGTTCGGGCTAGGGTTCGCTCGGGTATTAACACTCTCATTTTGCTCTCTAAATTTTGCCTAGCACCGCCCTTTCAGGTTTTCGGCCTAGCGAGCCTTTTTCGACTTTTTGCCTTAACTTTTGCCTAAACCGCCCTTTCGGGTTTTCGACCTAGCAGGCTTGCTCTAATTTTTGCCTGGGACCGCCCGCCCTTGCGGTTTTTGGCCCAGCGAGCTCTCTCAAGGGTAATATCGCTTAAGCTGATCCAAATTGACAAGACTCGAGAATTCATTGCCGTCAAGGTCGATGATTGAGGCCGCTCCCCCAGAGAGGATGGTCTTGATGATGTAGGGCCCTGCCCACTTAGGTCGGAACTTCCCTCGTAGGTCAAAAACTGGCGCATAGATTTCCTTGACTACCATATCCCCCTCTTGCAGGTCCCTCGTCTTCACTACGCGACTCATCGTAGACTGTGTCACATTTTTCACCTTTACCAAAAATCATAATTTCCAAGGTTTCTTTCACAAATTGCTACTAACGAGGCTACCAAGTCCGGCTCCGTTAGTAACACTCACGATGGCTACCAAGTCCGGCCAATCATGGTTTCCAAATCCATTTCAATCTTGCATTGATCCCTTTTCGCGGAGGATCAAGCCATATTTCCACATGAGACTACCATGTCCGGCCCCATTGGAAATCTTCGCAATGAGCTACCAAGTCCGGCTACATTACGGTTTTCGAAAACACTTACACAATGACTACCAAGTCCGGTCATTATGTAATTTCAAAATATTTTCTGCAGGTTAATCCCATCTTTTCTTTGACCACACCCTAGGTGTCATGTTTCTACTTTCTCGGTTTTTGTGTCTCGTTGCATGCAATGACTCCGCGGTAATTCTTTCAGACTTTAGGAAAACTTGAAACTAAACTAGCAAGATCATACAATTCTATATTAGATAGCATGCTCATTTTGTCACATCATCATACTCAACATTAAATCACACAAGATTAAGCATAGTGTCACATGGACGGACACCTTTGGAGTGATAAATCACTTATGCTTTATCAACAACAAGTAGTCAAGTAATCACATAATCATGCTCACATTCATTCTAAGATTAAACAGCTTGATCCTAAATCATGCTTTCTTAAGTTCAAAACAGCATATGTTTATTGAGTGTTCTAACGTTAAGCTATTCATGCCATGGTTAATCAAGATAACAACTTCTAAACAATTCTAATCATGTTTAAGGAAAATAGCTAAGATAATCTACGTATGCTCAAGATTTCAAGGGTTTAGAATAATTCACGATCATTTCGAAATACGCATACAATACGCTATTGGTTTCCATTCAGAATGTGACACAGTCTACGATGAGTCGCGTAGGAGAAACACGAAAAGACATGACACCAACGCTAAAAGATATCGAATGTGGATGTATCATTGCTTAACTATATTGTTGAATGCGCATGTGTAATTGTTTATATGCTTACTTGCTATAAGTTAAGAGTTAGTGGATATAGTTTATTCTATTGAGCTTGTAGCTCACGGTGTTACCTTTTTGGTGACCCTGACATATTATACTGGGGGCAACGCTGGTATAATGTGTCAGAGTTAATTGATGAGCAAGGTGAACAGTACGCATTGGAGGCTTTTGGAGCCGAAGAGCTTGCTAGGATGGAGGAAGAAGCGGAGTAGTAGAATACCCTAGAAATTCCATCCTTGTGTAATAAAAAGTACTCTAGTAAGACTTATGTTGTAATAATGAGATTGACTCTTAGCCTTTTTATTCAATAAAATGTTTAATTAATGAACCCAAAAATGGGGGCGTTACAGGATGCCCACTGTAAGGCAGCGGAACAACTGGTAATATCTTTCTCCATAATTTGTATGTCATACTATGGTGTTGGTTAATACATGAGTAATTTAAGAAAATCAAAACATGCAAAGATATGGTCAACTTATCGTGTTATATTTGTGTCAGAAAAATCAAGTGGAAAGTTATTGGAAAAGCACTAGAGATGGATTGCTAACTACACAGGATTGCGAACCCATATTGACAGTACAAGACTGTCCCCAACAGGAAGATAGTAGGTGAGCTGTTCACTTGATGTTATTTGCATAACACACGATGTTTATGAACGCTCAAAGTAATATGGTCAACTAATCATGTTACTTTTACTTTTTGGTTTCAGCCTCGATTGCGGTGTTATTGTGTGTTATATCATTCGGCAATACTATCGAAACGAAGAAATCGCACCGATCCTAAGGAAAGCAGCATGCCAGAAAATCCGGTCTGAAATAGTTAAAGCATTCCTAACTGGTGCGGCCCATTTGTGGAGTTAGGATGGTAGTACATCGTCTTTGCTAACTTTTTGAACATAGGATGGTGTTAGTTGTTTATGGAACCTTGTGATGGGATAATAGGATGTCTAGTATTTATTTTCTGGATGATGTTTTCATGTTTTGCATGCACCAAGCATGATTGTGAATTAAGTTTTGGGTGGATGCTTTGCAATTGGTATAACATGTCCAGGTGGTTTTGGGAATTTGGTTGACTACTATATTGGTTTCCATTCAGAATGTATTGTTTTGATTGAGCACAAATTCGGGCAACTGGATAATTTTTGAATCATGTAAAAGTTGGCCAACTTGTCATGGTTTGTTGACTCTATTCTGCAAGGTTAGATAATGTTGAACTGTTCATGATATACAGGACTTTGGGCCATTTCCTTTACAGAATAAACTGGTCTCATTCAGTGAAATTAGATTCAACACCTATTTTCATGAGTAATGACATGATAAGTTGACCATAATTGCAAATTGAATTCAAATCGATAAGTTGTAACCAAATATCTTATTCTTTTCGTTTTCATGAAACATGGTTTTATTACCATGAAAAAGTGTCAGATGATTGAATTGAGGTTCGCAACATTTTCTAATGGGACATGGCATGATCAGTTGACCATAAATTTAATGATCAGTTGACCATAAAATAAGTAGATCAAAAATCTCTTTCTTAATTTTTCCGTAGTCCTATTGTTCGTTGATCTTATTTCAAGAATACATGGTTTTATTACCATGAAAACAGTGTTAGTTCAGAATGAATCTTGAATGTGTTATTTTGATTGTCAAACCAGATTGCCCGAATCTGAGCAAAACATAATACATGGTCAGTTCCAACGTAATCTAGAATCATAAACAACCATAGCAAAGCCAAAATAAATCTGCACCTTTGACATTAACAAGGAAACTCCTAAAACAAAGTCTTGTTGCATAAGGCGGGACATGAAACCACAACATAAATAACACTTACTTCCTACGAATAAACGAGAACCTAATTATGCGATGTAACCGCACGTATTATTTAATAACTGGAAAACAACTTGTATGAGTTTCGTGCTAAAGGCACTTATTTAGAGTTCCCGAGTTCCTTCGCAACACTTTGACCCAACAGCTACATAGCATCTTTGCATGTTTGGCGATTGTGTCTCCCCATCTTGCCACACCTCCCACATCTAATAAAAGTTACGTTCTCCCCCTTGAGGGAATTCGCTTATTCTTGGGTCGCCCGGGTGGCTTCTTGCAAAGTGGAGGAAGGAGAAAATCTTCATCAACCGGACGCTCGGGCATCCACACAGTTGGTATCGGGTGGATCGAGGTGGAGTAAGAGGCACGGAATGTTTGTGTAAAGTAGTAGGGGTCAAAATACTCGGTCATATCCTTCCCAATCGAAGAAAGCACGATAACAACGTGGGCACATGGAAACCCAGTAAGTTGCCATTTCTGGCATGAGCAAATGCGCCTCATAATGTCAACTGTTACGTTAGGAAAAGAGTGCACCTCATAGACACCATCACCGGCTGCGCTGACTACCCATGTCCTCGACTCATTGAACGATGCCCTCATCCTCTTGTCCATTTCTGGGCAAATTTGGCATCCCCATTTGCTTGCTTCTTCTCTCCTCTCTGACATTAAATTCATTATCTTCTTTCTTAACTCATCAACAAGAATTGTGATCGGAGGGTGCCTCTCTGCATCGATCCACGCATTGAATGATTCGTCAACATTGGATGTCATTTCGCCGTACCGTTGACCCCGAAAAAATGCGTAGCTCCAATTTTCATATCGTAAATTTGTTAGGAATTCATCCACCTTACCATCATCACGACTCAACAGCTTAGTCATGTTTTGGTGGAAAATCTCCCTTGTAGGAGCATACGCACATCGGACAAACTCACTCACCACCCTCTCTCTATAAGCTCTAGTTGTTCCTTTCAAATGATCTCTCAAATTCCTCTTCAAGTGTAGAAGACAATACCCATGACCAGACTCTGGAAATATGTCCCGCCTAGCCATAAGCAACCCGGTATGACGGTCCGAAATGAAGGTGATATCCTTCCCAGGCGCAAGTATTGATCGTAAATGCTCCAAAAACCAAGGCCAATTTTTGTAAGTTTCACCATCAACAATTGCAAAACATATTGGAAAAATTCCTGCAATATATCACCAAAAATAGAACATGATAACTACATTAACCACAACATTCCAGTAGTAAAATCAACCATGTTACAAAATACGACATGTTACACTAAATTAATTGCATATTTTAACTTTATATACCTTGGTTGCCGTTCTTCCCGGTGGCTGCCATTATTGTCCCCCTATACCTCCCTTTAAGATGGGGTGCGTCAAGGAAAATTAGGGGGCGACACTGATTGAATCCTTGCACACATGCACCGAAAGCAACAAACAACCTTTTGAACCGCTTAGTTTCCTCGTCACTTTCCAATTCGATGTGGCTGCCCGGGTTCGTGCTTTTGGCTGCGCCAACATACCATTTCAAACACGAGAAAGACTTCACATAGTCACCGAACATGAGACCCCTGGCCTTCTCAATTCCCCACCATGCCTGGTGGTACGAGATATTTAGTCCATAATCTCTTTTAATTCCTTTGACAACATCAACAGGCCTTGTTTGATGTTTGCCCCGAACATCATCGCCAACTAAGTCAGCAACCAATTCCGCGGTGGCATGCGGGTTAGTAAGCGTCCGTACGGCAAAACCACATGTGTGAGCTAGGTCCATGCTTGAGATATGGAAATACTCATTCCCCAGCATTATTCTGGCATGCACATGCCACAAGCATTTTTTGACCGTTCGATATTTACACTGGGCAGTAACACGAACCTTATCATTTTTTGACAAAGTATATTCAAACCCCCGCTCGATAGCAAACTTCCGCAACACCTTCTTGAAATCCGAAGCGCCACCCTCAAACCTTTGACCAACCGCTGTAATACCATCCGACCAATCGGAAGATAGCAACTTAACTTTTTTATGGGAACAGAACGACGGAATGACGTCATCATCGTCAACAATCATGGTATGCTTGCCCTTACCAGTATGAGATTTTGCAGTTGGGGTAACTTGAACAGCCACATCCATGAACAACTTTGCACCATCTTTGACCGTGATCATAATATCATCGATACCAGCAAGCTCAGCATTTTGGAACATGGTGGTCAAATCGTCATCGTTGTCCAATATTATTTGTTCTGTATCGTTCAGAGAGTAGTTCAATATGACAGAATCCGGGTCAAGATTGGACCACCGGGCACATATTTTAAGGACGACAGTGCTGAAATCATGTCCTCGATTCATCCGAATGGCTGCAAACTTGCCATCATGTTGACACATCATGATTAATTCGCTTGCCATGTCAGTCCTGTATGGAATATAGATTGTCGGTTATACCACTTTTGTACATAGTGTTTTTTTTTTTTGGATAAATCAGCTTGAAATAAAAAGAGGCAAATCGAATGTACAGCCTACAAGGGGCATACCCCAGGAGGAAAAAGAAAAAAAAAACAAAGATTGAGAAAATTAAACAATGCCAAATGGCTACATTGACTAAGCCAAGGCTGCTATGAAAGGACTGATTGAGCAATGGAATTAACTACCAAACTAACCACATGTTTCAATTCCTTCTAAGAGATGGAAGAAAAACACATGCCAAAATTATATACAAAGGATGAATCCTTTCTAGTATGACAGCAACAACATCTGACGCACATAAAAAACAGCAGAGAACAGGTCAGGAGCTAGACTGTATACATCAAAACAACATCTGAAATTGTACTATAGCAGCAACAAAACAGTTCGGTTGCTGGACAGCAGCAGAACAGCAGCAGCAGCATGCAGAACAGTAGCAGCAGAGTAAAATGGACAGCTGCAGCAGTGTAATATGGACAGCAGCAGCAGAGTAATATGGACAGCAGCAGCAGAGAAAATAGCAGAAAACAGCAGCATTCAGAAGCATGCAGCAAGCAGCAGGTTTCATCATGCTGCTAGCAAGGCAGCAGCAGCAGGTTTCAACAATAACAGCCATGAAACCTAAATCTGAGGTAATCTATGCTCAGATGACCAAACAAAACTAAAGCATAATACCAACAACTATACAACATGCAGAGGACGTCCCCCTCTGCAAAGGGAGATCCCAACGACATCCCCAGTTGGTTAGGCTTAAACTACCATGCAGCAACATAACCATACAGAAAATAGCAAAACAGAACACAGAACAGAATGTGGTACAGAATAGTAGCAGAATAGCTTGCTACAACAGCTTGACAGCAGCTTGCCAAGAGCTGCACACTAGCAGATCAGTTTCCAAACAAAGCCTTAGTAGATCAGTTTCCATACAGCAGCAGCAAATATCAACTGCCATAATAGTCAGCAGACAACAACACTTCGAACTGGACAGCAACCCTTACATGCTGTCAATCTCCAGACTGGACTGCAGGAGGCTAAGCAGCCAACTAATTGGAGATTGACTGCTCTAGTAGCACTAGCAGTAATCAGCAAAAGTCACTATCAGCAAAAGTCAGCTATTAGTCACAATCAGCAAAAGTCACTAACATATGGTGCTCACACTAATGCATGTGCAGCAGCCAAATCAGATAGACTCACAACACCCACTCATCTCAACACTTATTCATATGGTGCTCACACCTCCACACCCTAGAAAGACTCACAACTCCCACACTACTAGACACTCAAAAGCAAAGGCCAGGATCCACCTACTCCCTCCACTATCACTCACAAGATTCCCCCGCTATATATTACCTCCTCTCCCAAAAAAAGGATGAAGCTCAAACACACAGCTAACCGGGAAACGCACAATATAAGAAGGCACTCAACACTAGGAAAGATGGCAAACCACTCCACACATGAGATTAAGATATAAACCTGCTAAATAGAGGTAATAGCAGACAGTTTCAGAACAAGCTAAAACAGTACCCAACTTATGCAGCCCTTGAATCTTGAAAGCCACAACTCATGCAGCCCTTGGATACACTAATGCTCATGCTCTTTGTTCATACTGTCAACCTGCCAAGAAGTAAAGCAAGCAGACAATAACAATAGTTCAACATGCAACAATGTTCCATTCATTTACAATCCATTGTGCTTGTGATTGAGGCAATTTAGGAAGTGATAAAATCCTTGCTCTCACCATGGTACAGATTTTATGAACTACTATCTCCCAAGAACAGCAGTGACTTTGAAACCTTCTCACATTTCTCTCAATCCAGATATTGTAAACAGCTACTGTGAAGCCTAGCTTAGTGATTAGATTTTTAAGGCTTTTCCCTGTTACATTAGATAACAATGTTACCCAGTCAGCCCACGATCTATCAGACCATGACACATGAAGTTTGGTCTGAATAGCATTCCACACCTGCTTTGTGAATGGACAATTAAAGAAAAGATGATCATGGGTTTCCCTCCCTTGACACAGACTACATTGAGGATTAGGATGTAGTCCAAATAATACAAGTCTATCAGTACTGGATAGTCTATTCTGTATAGCTAGCCATGTGATGAAACTGCATTTTGGAATGTGGCCTGAGAACCATATAAGCTTGTGCCACAAGATCTTGGGAAAATGAGTTCTCAACTTGTCCCAGAGAGAGGCAACTGTGAACTGTCCAGTAGTGGTAAGAGTCCATCTCTTTTGGTCATCCCCATTCAGTCTGGACTGGACTAGTGGGGGAAGAGTATTTCTCACCTCATTAAGCTCAAATGTTTGGGAATGGGGGAAAGCCCAATTTGAGTCATGAATAATGTGTGAAACAAAAGCATCTTTTGGGATACCAGAGTCATATGCAATTCTAGGGCCAAATTTAGCCACTAAAGGGCCAAGAGGGTGCCAATTGTCATACCACAAGAAAGTGGAGTTCCCATTTCCCAAAATACTAAGTATATAAGGTTGCACCAGAGGTCTGAGATTCAAAATTTTCCTCCAAACCCAAGAGCAATCACCAGGAGTTTTTAAATTCCAAAAACTCCTCCCTTTGATTAAATATGATTTGACCCATTGGCACCACATAGACTGTTCACCCCCCGAGATAAGATACCAAATATGCTTCGCAATGGCAGCCTTGTTCCATACTTGCATTGACTTGAAACCAAGTCCTCCTTCCTCTCTTGGAGAGCATAAATGTTCCCAAGATACCTTAGCACCAGATTTCTTTAGCTCAGGTCCAGACCAAAGAAATGCTCTAAGGATTGACTCAACCTCCTTGATTATCTTTTTTGGAATGATAAACAAGGAAGACCAATAGGTTTGGATGGAGAAGAGAACATTCTTAATTAATTGAACCCTACCTGCGTAGGTTAGGTCTCTATTAGTCCAAGTCTTAGTTCTGGTAATCATATTTTCCACTAATCGCTGACAATCAGAGGCTTTGAGTTTAGTTGAGAGGAGGGGCACTCCCAGATACCTTACAGGAAGTGTGCCCTCCTTAAACCTTAATACATTCAGAATGCTCATTCTAACGGTGCTATTTACCCCAGAAAAATAGATACTACTTTTCTCAGGGCTGGGGGATAGACCTGACAATGATTGAAACTCAGCAAGAGCATCCTGAATATGGTTGATTGAAGACAATTCACCTTTACAAAAAATCATAAGATCATCAGCAAAACAGAGATTGATGATCTTATTATGTCCACATTTCCAATGAAAATGAAAGTCATGAAGCTGGGATTTTTCTCTAAGTAAACAAGTTAGAACTTCCATCACAAAGACAAAAAGGTATGAGGACAGAGGGTCACCTTGCCTCAGACCTTTCTGCCCAATGATATAACCAGTGGCTTCCCCATTGATGCTAAGGGAGTAGTTAGCAGTGGTAACACAAGCTTGAAGCCATTTGATCATTGTAGGATGGAAATTCATAGAAGATAGTATATCCCAGAGAAACTCCCATCTAACATTATCATAAGCTTTCTTGATGTCTACTTTCATAGCACATCTTGGGGTAGGTGAGGATTTATGATACCCTCTCATGAGCTCCTGAGTAAGGAAGATGTTATTAGCAATTCTCCTGCCCTTCACAAATCCTGATTGAACAGGATCAATTAGCATAGGGAGGACACTTTGCAGTCTGCTAGCAAGTATTCGAGCTATGCACTTGTAAACAGTATTACAACATGATATGGGTCTAAAGTCCCCAACTTTTGAAGGATTAGGGACCTTTGGGACCAGGGCTACCATGGTAGAGTTGGCCTTTCTCAGTAACTTACCAGACCTAAAAAAGGTTTTGACAGCTACAATGATCTCACGACCAACAATAGGCCAAGCTTTCTTGAAGAACCCTGCATTGTAACCATCAGGTCCAGGAGATTTACTGGGATTGAGAGACCACAGTGTGTCCTTAATCTCTTGATCGGTGACCTCAACAATCATTGCCAACTTTTGAGTATTAGTTAATTTCCTATTTACTAACTGTTGTATCCTACTGTTTCCTTGATAATCCTCCGGATGGGCTGTACCTAGCAAGCTAGTGTAAAAGTTGACGAAGTTGGACTTAATGACTTCAATATCATGTGTGAGGGACCCATCCTCTAAGACCAGACTAGATATCTTACTTCTATTTCTTGTGTTAGTCACAGATTTGAAGAAATAAGAAGTACACTGATCCCCCAATTTCATCCATTGGATTCTCAATTTTTGCTTAGCCAGACTTTCCTCAGCCCTTAGCATAGTGAGGAGTTGTTTATATGCCTCTCTTTCCTGACTAATTAAAGAAGGATCAGGATTATGAGTACTCAAGGCTTGCTGCAAATTTTCTAGTAGTTGTCTGGATTCAACAACCCTAGCAGAGACATCACTATAATCTCTCTTATTAATTTGTTTAAACTCATCTTGCAACAACTTGAGTTTCTCACAAACACAGTACATTGGGTTCCCTATAATTACTCTCCTCCAAACTCTCTGAACTATATCCAGAAACTGAGGGTGGTCCGCTAGGAAATCAAAAAACTTAAATGGTTTATTTGATTTCCTAGGACATGGCAGGATAGTAGTAATGGCAGGAGAATGATCTAAAATCCCAGGATTAGGGAAATGAGCATTAGAACAATTGAACACCCTCATCCAATGCTCATTGACCAAAACTCGATCCAGCTTTGTACTGACAAAATGTGTAGGATCCTGTTTGTTGGCCCATGTGAGAAGGCAACCAGTGTACCTAAGATCGTCTAGTCCCAAGGCAAAAAGACAGTTATTGAAATCATCCATATAGGGAGGCCAAGAAGCAGATCCCCCCACCTTCTCTCTAGGGGACCTGATGACATTAAAATCACCAAGCACAATCCAAGGGGATGCAGTGCTTAGAAAATGGAGTCTAGACCACAGTGCCTGCCTATTTAAATAATTGTTCTCCCCATAAACAAAAGTAGCAAAAAATGGGGGGTTACCACATTTCGATTGAACCTCACAATGTATAAATTGATCGGATTGATCAAGTACCTGAATGTGGACAATATGGGGGTCCCAACACACCAAAATTCTGCCTAAGGAAGCTTGGGGATAATTGTTCACAAAACTCCATTGAGGGCAGATCTGTTTTAACACCCTAGAAGCTTTATCCTCCTATATTTTATGCTCTAATAAACCCACAATAGAAAGCTTGTTCTTATATACAAAACACTTGACTTCTATTTGTTTGATAGGGGCATTAAGACCCCTGATGTTCCAAAAACCAAGATTTAGGGGTTGTATAGCCATAAAACAAGTTCAAGCAAAATGGAAATGCAAAATGGAAAAGACAGAAACTAAAAGATATGTATACTGCCCTATCAAAAGGCTATGGTTATTTCTTTCATCTGTAAAAGGAGCCTTTTGTAGAGCTCCTCTGCCTCCCCAACTGCCCTGCTTTGGAAGAACCCCCCAACAAATTGAAATCTGAAATGAAACTGAGATCAGGAGGTTCTTTGTCCTTGAGTTTCTCAGCTATTTTGGCAGCCTTCTTAGCTGCTGATCTAGAGAGTGGAGCTGCTGGACTAGAAGTTACTCCTATAGTTTGTTGGCTGTCCGGACTTCCTCCCTCGTTATTTCCACTCACTACTTCTGAGGAGCCATTCTGCACTGGATTAGTAGAAGGCATTTGCTGAGACAGTGATTCTACTTCTTTATGCTTGACAATTTCTTCAAGGAAATCCTCTTGCTTAGCAGGTACAGCAGTGACCTGAACAGCTGACTTGTGGCTGGACTCCTCATTCTGAGGCAATATCAATGTGGCCTGAGAAGAGCTCATAATGCTTTCTAGTACCTGTTCCAATTCATCTTCTGATTCTTCAACTACTGTTTGAGGAACTAGCTTGTTGGATTCATTCTTCTATTTTCCGTTACCCACCAAGGTCCATTCCTGTACAGGAGGACTGGAGGTTGAAGGTATTTGCTTAGAGCATTGGGTATTAAAATGTCCAAAAACCTTGCAAAACTTACACATTGAAGGTAACACCTGATAGTCAATAGGTACAACAACTGAATTGCCCTCTACGGTAATTCGCACATCTTCAGGAAGATCATGTTCAGCACTAATTTCAATGCACACTCTTGCACTGGTTGACTTAGTTTGGAGAAGGCCTGGCTGCCTTGAAGTTTTGGCTGTGGCTTGGTCCACATGAAGTGGTCTACCAATGGTACTGGCAACCCTACTCAAACACTCCTGATTCCATAATTCTAAAGGCAAGTTACGTAGTCTCACCCAAGCCGGGATGTGAGTAGGTTGGTCCTTAACTGGCTTCATCATTCTATGCCAGTCTTTGAGAACTAGATATTTTTGTGAAAAGAAGTACGGGCCACCATCCAACACTTGTTGTTTAGCTTGCTCATCTCTAAATTCGAAGAGATAGCAACCTGCCACATCTGGCTTAACAGCCACAAACAACTCTTTCCATTGATATCGGGCAGTAGAGAGAACCAAGGGGTACGCCATTTTACCATCCAGGAAATGTCCTACTAAGTACTTATTCCACATACCAACATCAGTAAGCTCGATATCAATTTCTACCTCGGCTTCTTTCCCTTTGAATAAATCAGGATGATACTCCAATTTCATCTCAAGTGAGGGACTTTGGGATTGCAGTAGGGATGCCCAGTTTTTGGGCTTAGATTTAGGACCATTAGGGTTTTGTCGATGTTTATTGGGATTGAACTCATTTCTGGAAGCCCAAGGCCGCCTAGGCTTAGTATCTTCTTCGGGGTATCCCATGTTGGGATCCCCTTCCAAGTATGGAATGCCTCTGGCATTGACTAAAAAATTCGAATTAGGGTTTGAAATTACCTCATGTTGTTGTTGTTGTTGTTGAACGTGGAGTGAACAATGTTCTGCCTTCGGTTGTATCCCCAGCCCAGTTGAAGAGGATGGCCGATTGAACTCAGCTATGGTGTTGGATCGTGAGTTTCCCAGCTCTATAGGAATGGAGCTGACAAGGATGTCCGATTGCGTTGATCTGGGGTGGTTGCATCGAAGCTTCTCCTCGTCGTCGTGTACCTCTTGGAGTTGAACCTGTCATGCTCTCTCTTCAGCTTCCAGTTTCAGACTCTCTTCGAAGAGTACCTGTTGAAGTTTCCTTGCTGGGCTCAATTTTTTTGTTGCAGTTGATGAACTGCTCATTTGTGGAGTTCCGAACTCAAAAGGGGTAGAGTTGTTGGGGTTTTCAGTCTGTAATAAGGGAGGCTGCTTCCTCCGTAACTCACTTGCCCGCTCTTCCGCTTCCTTCCGAAGACATTCGAATGGCTGTAAACTTGCCATCATGTTGACACATCATGATTAATTCGCTTGCCATGTCAGTCTTGTATGGAATATAGATTGTCGGTTATACCACATTTGTACATAGTGTTGGAATGGAAAAAACAGACAAACTCATTTCATGGTGAATGATGTTAGTAATTAACCATGGAAAATAAACCAAGTGAGTCTGCTAAACCCACACCAAAGATTCAGTAATCTAATCTTTTACACGATCGGAACAATATGGCAGTAATTTTGTTCACGATTCATGGTGAATTTGAAGCAAAGGATGGATTGAACAACCAAACACATTTCATGGTAAATGATGCAAACAAGTAACCATGAAAAGACAAAAAACCAGGGGGTCTGTTTAGACTACAAAACCAGGAGGTCTGCAAATAATTTATTGCAGGACTCAAACAATATGGCATGAGTTGAACTAGATTGTGATGGTGCATATGACATACCAACAGATGGAAATAACAGTAAAATTTGTTTCATGGTAAATGATACAAACAAATTAACATGAAACTAACACCAGAAAGACTACAAGTAAATGGACTATGTTGAGGAGCGTACCTTGTTGCAGAAAATATGATGAAGAATGAGGAGGATGAAGAAGGACGAGGATGAAGAAGAAAAAGGATGTGGGAGTTAAATATGGAGAAATACCGTCCTCCATCATCCGAAAATAAAGGAACTGAGCAATTAAAGGGATTTGTGGGAAGTTTGAAAGTTTGAAATTAGGGATCAGATCATTCCCCTTGTTCAATCTTACTTCTTTCGGAAACAGAAACGAGCCACAATTGTAGGGATTGGAATTCATCCGGATTCTGTCCCCCCCCCCCCCCCGCTCTCTCTCTCTTCATACGTCCCCCACTCTCTCCCTCTCTATGTTTAATATCTATATCTATATCTGTATATAAAAGGGAATAGAATCTATCTAATAAATAAAATAGAATAAAGGGTATTAAAGGTAATTTACATATCACAAGGATGAAATCATAAGCATAAAAAAAGGGGGGGGATGAATTCTTACATACCATGATAAAAGGGGATGGATATTTAAATATTCCTTTCCAATTTAGAGGTTGACTTCGTAATCTTCATTCGAACATTAGCTAGGGACTTCATTAATTCTTCCTCATGAGCTCAAAGTGCTTGCAGTTTCAAGCCCTTGTCTTGATAAGAATTTTGGATAGAAAGAGCTTGAGATTAGAGATTATCCATGTCTCTTTCTACCATTTGCAATGCTCCTCGTTCTTGAAACAAGTTCTGAATGTAAGGGAAGTCACTTCAAATGTCTGAAACTATATGCTGAAGCTGCTCATTCTGAGTTGTTTGGCCTTAAATAAGCCAAGGTTTGGTAGCATATCTCAAACTAATCCAATAGCTGATGCTCAATTAAGGATGAGAAATCTAGTACAGCAAACCCCTGATGAATTTCAGTCAGTTCTTGAACCTCCTCATGGGAAAAAAAAGATTGGATGTGTGAAGAAGGAAGGCTTAACAAAGCTTTCAACTCATCCATAGGAGTCAATACTGTTGGGGCTTGAACTGGCAATGAAATCTTACTGCATAAGGTTTAAACCTTTTGACTGAATGTACTCACATCAAAAGAAGGGACAATAGAAGAAGATGCCACAAGGGAAGAACTAGAACTGTTGAGGTTTAAGTCCAAGGTGGTGTCCTGTTTCAATACAAGCCCCCGTAAGCCCAAAGTGTTTGAAAGCTTTTAAAGATAAAGAGAGGAAGAGAGATACCTTTTATGGATTTGTTTCCTCCACAATATGTGGTATAATGGCCTCAAGAGGTTGAGTCTCCAATGGTATGGATTCTTCTAAAGAAGGCTATGCAATAACTTCAAGAAGTGAAGTATCCACTGTTGGAGAAGAGATCTTGGTAGAAGTATGCACACTTTTATCAAAATCCAAGAAGTCAAGTGAGAATATTCAGTCATTTAAGCCCAAAACTCTAGTAGAGAGCTGGATAAAGATTTTACCTGTGAAGTGGGTGCCTTTGGTGATTTTGAGGATAGAACCTCAGGTATTGCAAGAGGAAGGTCAACAGGATTCTCCATGATTGGAGAGGAGTCGAGATTTGGTGGCTCAATAGAATCCCCAGGATTCCCAACTTGGTTTAGATCAACCATGGAGTCAGGATTATCCTCAATTATTAGTTTAATTATAATAAGGGTCTCATGGGATGGACTTTGAAACAAGAAGAAATATATAGTAAGAGAAATACAACCTAAATTAGGTTTCAAAAGGAAGAATTCATACCTAACGAGGAGGAGAATTATTGGAAGACTGAGTTGATGAAGACCTGTGATTAGGTCATTTTTTTAACAAAGCTTCCAATTGTAGCTTCATCATCAAGCTATGCTTCTTCTCTTTCTTTTCCTTCCTCTTCTGCCCTCTCCTTTTCTTTTGTTGCTTTCTTACTCCTAGTCACTCTGCCAACCCCAGAAGGACCAACAGTTTCATCATCCGAGTCAGGAATAAAGGCTTTCCTTCTTTTTGAAGATGGAGGAGTTTTGCTTTGTTCTGTGGAGACTCTAAAGAAATCTCAAATAAGAACTTATTGTACTAAGCTGGCAATACAAAATAAGAAAGAAAGGAAGAGAACCTAGCTTCGAAGTAAGCTGTGTAGGAGTTTCTTGCACCTCTCTTAGCTTTCTAAGCACTTTGGTAGCCTTAGGGGGTGACACAGGAACTAGACAATACAAGAGGAATATTAGTTAACAAAGAGATATTATTTAGAGGTTGAAAGTCAAGAATTGTACCCTCTGGAATTGACACCAAAGCTCTGGTTTGTCTTTTCCTCTTGAATGTGGTGGATGGAGGAATTGATCGAAGTGGGATAGCATCAACTGGTTCTGGTTGTTCAACCTCTTTATCCCCATCACTTTGATCATACTCTCCAAAACCATCATCAGAAATTGTCTGAGAACCTTCAGAAGATACATTTTTGGGGCCAGGCCAGTTTGGGGCCAGGCCAGTTTGGAGCCGGGCCAGCCAGCTGGTAGCAGCCAGCCCGTTGGCAAGCCAGCCCAGGCAGGCAAGCCGTGGGGCAGTGAGGGACGTATCCATTTCTCTCACCGTTATTCATTTTGCGCTTTGCAATTGTCTACTTACTGTCAATTTGTTGCTGGACTTATGGGCCAGTTTACTGTTAGTCTCTGCGATCCCCGATAGGCGGTCATCTGTTGGACTGAAATCGGGGGTCGGGCTCTTGGTCGAGCCTTTTATATCCCTAGATCATGTGCTTTTAGCCCTGAGGTTGTGTGTAGTATTCTTGTGGTCGTGGCTATCGTTGATTAGATTAGAATCTGTTCTGATTGAAAAGGGTAGTTCGCAGTAAGCTGTGGGTGCCACTGATTAGATTGGTGGATGGTTTCTGATTGAGCGAGGTAGCTACCGGAGCTGCCTTTGATTAGATTGGTGGTTGTTCTCTGATCGAAAGGGGTAGCTTTGCAGTCTGTTGCCGATTAGATGGGTGGTTTTCACTGATCGAAAGGAGCAGCTTGGTCCACTTGAGGTTTGAGTGGCCACTTCTGGTGGTTCCTCTTTCTGTTCCGCTTATAGTCATTGGCGAGCCTAGGGGATTAGGTTGAGGGGGGAGTAGTCGTGGTGTGCAGGGTACTTAGCAGGGTAGCCTTGTCCGACATTTCCAGGTCGTGCCTCTCTCGGTCCGTGTCCCTCTGTAGTAGCTGATCTCTGATGAGTGGGTATTATGCTAGCCTTGGGTTTGGAAGTACTTGGTTCTTGGTTTTCTTATCCCAGCTTTGGAGGAGGAGGTTACTAGGTAGTTGGTTCAGTGGGTAGTTTTGGCGAGCCTTAGGTTAGGATGAGGGAGGGTTAGGCCGGTAGGATTGGGCGTGGTGTGCAGGGCTCTTGCAGCGGGGCCTTGTCGGATGCCGTCATCGCTGGTTCGAACCTCTTGATGCCTTGTTCCTCTGTAGTAGCCGTTCAGATTGCCTAGAAGCCGTCTTACTTAGTAGCTGCTCTCCTCAGCGTTGGTTATCATGTGGTCATCGTTGGCCATGACTATCTACCTTATTTACCTTATTTCCTAGCCTGGCGGGTTGTGTCAGGTAGTAGTAGTTCACTTTTATATATCTCGGTACACATGGCATTTTGTTATGTATTCACTTTATATTACTCCCCATGCGGGTTGTGCATGGTTACGTATTTACTTCATCTTACTCTCCATGCGGGTTGTGCATGGTTTACCGCACTTTTGTCATTCTTGTTTTTTTTTCTTTTCTTTTCCTCCTGGGGTATGCCCCTTGTAGGCTGTACATTCGCTTAACATTTTTTTAATTTCAAGCTAAGTTACCCAAAAAAAAAAAAAGATACATTTTTGGAGATAGAGGAGGGAGCATTTTTATACTTCAGGAATTTTTCGGCAAGAGGAGTACGAGCATAGACGACCATCGAATTGTGCCACCACTGAGTAAATTTGAGAGTGGTTGAAGGATTAACAGTGAAATCTTGAGGCACAAACCTTCTCTTGGCATTCCCAACTACAAGATTGTAGTTCTTAGTATATTCTTGGCTAAGTTTAAGACGTTTGTGAAGAGGAATGTTGGAAGTGCCCACATAAGGAAGAGGGACTGCTTGAACCATGCCCAATTGCCTGGCAAATTGGGCACGGCAGTATGTTTCCACATGGTATCTGTTCAAGGTTTGTTCAAGGTTTTTTAGTGGACTCATGAATTTTCCTACTTACCAAAAAGCTTCCCTAAGCCTCAGAAACAAAAAGGTCCCCATTATTGGTCATTATCTTTCTTAACCAGTTAGGGCCAATGCTAACATCATAAAAGGGATAAAATTTATTTGCCTCTCTTTCTTCTGATATGGTTGAAAAGAAGCAGAGGTATTCCACCAAAGAAAGTGGTTCGGAGGCAAGATCCGCAAATCTATCACCATAGACATGAACTTGTTGAGGGAGGGAAGTGTTGAACTCTTGAAAATAAGCCAAAAGCCACAATTGAAAAAACCAAATTGGTCCCCTATAAGATTGATTCATCAAGCCTTTCCCTTGACACTTTGAATCAACTTTGTAGACATGGCCCAGAAAATAGGAGGCAAAATCAAATGGCTCACCTTTATGGAAACGTAGGGCTAGAGGGATCATATCTGACATACCCTTTTGCTTCCATGGGCCAGTCTCACGACTGGGCAAAGAGGGGTGCCTAATACCTTCCCCTTATTGTACTTTTGGCTCCCGTATCCAGAATCTCTATCTGTTTTCCAAGTTTTAATAAACTAGGTGGCGACTCTGTTTTGATGATAACCGCTATCATGTGGCGATGTTCCTAGCCATGGGAATGTCCATGATTTTGGTTTACGAAGCAAGCAACCAAACGAGCAAACACAATGTGATCAATCTGTATGGCGATGCCCCGTTTGGGAGGTGTCTACAGAGTATTAAAAGACAGTGTAGGGAGTAAATCCCGAACAAGCACAAACAGGGCCCGAACACGTGGTACGTGGGACCATGGTATAATTGCATTAAGAACAGTCGCCGTGCAGAATGGTGATCGGCAATAGGGACCCGTGATATGAAGGATCATTGGTCCAGGGAGTTTATACTTAGTCAAGGTCCAGTAACACGAGAGAGTATTGGACCGAGATATTAACGAAAGAGCAATGACATGCGAAGTCATTGGTCCGAATAGGCTGTTCGGCAATAGAAGAGCCGAACAGGAGGGGGATTGTACGAAAAGCAGTCCCAGGAGCAGGAAACGTTCCAGAAGGTTCTAGTGACGGGATATTCCGTGATTACTATAAGATCCCAGTAAAGATAGGATCTTGGAGAGATACCCGACGAGAATGGGAAGTTCGGCCAGTTATGGAAAAGAGTCTAAACGGACTAAAGTGATGAACTGATAAGGGAACGAGGATCCAAGGTGTTCTGGGTTTCCTATACGAGATAGGAAATTTGGGGAAACGTGGGAACTTGGGCAACAAGCATCCATAAACCTATAAATACAAGGTAAACCCAGAGGAAAAAGGTACACAATACATTACGGTTTTACGTATTCTCCTACTTGAATTAGGGTTTTCGATCAGTACGTGATACTAACTTAGGCATCGGAGGGCCTTTGCCACGAGAGGCAAAGGTGCACTCACCCTTTGTCTGTTTTGCAGATAAAGACTCCGGCGACGTATTAGGGTTCCGGCGGGGATCTCGAAGTAGCCGTTATGTTCTTGTGCTGCTTAAACCACTCTCGGTTTTTCTGCACTTACAATTGGCGCCGTCTGTGGGAAACGAAAGAGATCCCTCTGAAAAGCGACCATGATGGAAGAAGATCCAAAAACTCCACATGATCTGAAACACCAGTTGGGGGGAGGAGGTGGCAATTCCCCACCGGATCCTCCAAGAAAGCCCGACGGTGGGCAAGCAAAGAAGCTCACAAACAAGGATAATCCCCTGACTGTCCATGATGACTCCAAGAACAAGGAGGGAAGGACGGCCACAGGTTCCACGAGAAGGAGTAAATCCCATCGTGAGGGAGAATCAGTGGCGCATTCAAGGAGTGCACACAACCGCGACGATATCTTGGATAAAAAGAGACAAGAGATCGAAGAGTACGCTCGTTTGATTAAAAAACGAGAATATGAGATACAGGAATTGCAACGGATACGAGGACATCCGGAGGATTCTGGACTGTCACGAAGAGATTCCAGAGGAGAAAGGCTGGCAATAGTGGAACATAAGAAGGCTCCTTCACGAGGAAGGAGGAGCAGGTCCAGGAGTCCCACTCCGAAAAATAAAAAGGGCTTCTTCACGAAAAAGAAGAAGCAGAAGCCTCACCCCCGAAGAAGGAGAGATTAGAAGACATCACAGGGATAGGTACGAGAGACCTGATTCCGATTGGGAAAAGAGTACTCCCAAGAAAGCAAAAGAGCGAGAGGAGGGAGCCATGTCTGCACGAGAGGCGGCACGGAAAGCCCTCAGCAATATAGCCTCATCCCCCTTTTCAAAGAGATTGCAGGAGGCAAGGCTTCCGAGCAGGGTGAAGCACGGGACATTCGTACTTTACGAAACAAATAATGATCCCGTGGCACACATACAACACTACCGGCAAGCAATGTTCATGCACGACGGGGATGATGCAATCATGTGCAAGATGTTCCCATCGAGTTTGGGGAAAGTGGCCTTGTCATGGTTCCATAAGCTAGGGCCGAACACCATACGAGGATGGAGACAATTGGCCGAAGAATTCACTGCTCGGTTTCTGACGAGCAGGAAAGCACCAAAAACCTTTGAAAGCCTCTCTGTTATGAAACAAGGAGAGAGTGAGCCGATCAGAGATTATGCTAAGAAGTACTGGGAGACTTTCAACGAGATTGAAGGGTGCAGTGAGGAATATGCCATAGCCACATTCAAGACAGGATTGCCTGTTCGGGGAGAGCTACGTAAATCCCTGAACATGAGCCCGGTAGATACACTGGCAAGGCTAATGGAACGAATCGAGCAGCATGCTAGAAACGAGGATGACATACTGCGAGAGGACAACAGGATGGTTGCCGAACAGGCGAAGGTTCTACCGAAGAGGGCGGACAAGCCAGAGCCAAAGACCTACAAAGAAAGGAAGGAGTACGGACAGGTCAAGAAAGAACCGTATAAAGAGAAGCACGCCCCAGACCCCAAGTCTTTCTTTTCGGTGACAACGGTTTGGAAGGAGCCAATCTATCGGATTCTTTACAAAATAAAGAATCGCCCATATTTCAAGTGGCCCCCAAGGCTGGAGGGGGACAAAGATGCAAAGAGGGCTACGAGTCAGCATTGTAGTTACCATAAAGACTGGGGGCACATGACGGAGGATTGCGAGATGTTCAAGCAACACCTCGATGATCTGGTCTCACGGGGTTACCTGAAAGAATTTATTCAGGAGGAGCACAAGGGTGCAGAGAAAGCGTTGGAATTGGATTATGAGCAGAATCCAAGAGGGGTAATCCATATGATACATGGATTGGCCGCGCCTTACACGAGAAGTGAGGTGAGGTTGCTCCAGAGACAAGTAAAACACGACCAGCACGTGATGCAGTTGGGAAAGAAACGAGGACGTGAAGGAGAAGAATGCACCGGAGGCATAGTCTTCACGGATGAGGACCTGGGGGGAATCCAGGTACCGCATAATGATGACTTAGTCATAACCCTACGGATTGGGGAATATGACATGGAGAGGATCCTGGTAGATTCGGGAAGCTGCACGGAGATACTGTACTATGACGCGTTCAAAAAGTTAGGGCTGACACAAGCGGATTTGGTGCAGTCAACAACCCCTTTGGTCGGATTTAGTGCAGGAGCAGTGTGGCCATTGGGCAAAGTAACTCTTCCTGTTCGGGCAGGAACAGTTGTGCTAAGAACCGATTTTTTGGTGGTAGATGTACCATCTTCCTATAACGCGATTATTGGAAGGAAGTGGTTGCACAAGATGAGGGCGGTTTCCTCCACTTACCATCAGATGGTAAAATTTCCCGGGTCAAATGGTATTGAAAGAATTAGGGGAAATCAGAAGGTCGCCCAGCAGTGCTTGGTTTCTATAATCAAGAAGGCACCAAAGGCCCAGTTAGTTCAAGCAATCGAGGTTCCGGATCAGCCGCCCATCGAGGATGTCGAAGGGGATCCCGCCGAGAAAGTGGTGGAAGGCTTGAAGAAGATTCAGATCAACGAAAATGATCCAGAAAGGTATTTTCTGATTGGGGAAAATTTGAATGAAACCGAGGAGAGAGAATTAGTGGGGTTCCTCAAGGAGCACGTCGATGTGTTTGCTTGGGTGCCCGAGGAGATGCCTGGAGTGGATGCAAACGTGATTTGTCACCACTTGAATGTGGATCCACAACATAAGCCCGTGATGCAGAAGAAGAGACGGTCTGCCGTACAACACGTGGATGCTGTCATTGAGGAGGTGGACCGGCTGCTCGAAGCAAAGGCTATACGGGAGATATACTACCCAGAATGGTTGTCCAACACTGTGGTGGTGAAGAAGAAAAATGGGAAGTGGCGAGTCTATGTCGATTTCACCGACTTGAACAAAGCGTGTCCCAAGGATAGCTTCCCCCTTCCCAGGATAGACCAACTCGTCGATGCAACCGCTGGATACGGGCGGATGAGCTTCCTTGATGCTTATCGAGGGTACCACCAAATAGCGATGTACGGCCCCGATCAGGAGAAGACATCCTTTATCGCACCAAGGGGGCTGTACTGTTATAGTGTCATGCCTTTTGGTCTGAGGAATGCCGGTGCGACATACCAGAGGTTAGCAACGATTATGCTAAAGAAGCTGCTCGGTAAAACCATGGAGGTTTACATAGATGACATGGTGGTCAAAAGCAAAGAGAAAGAAAACCACATTGTTGATCTAAGGGAAGCGTTTGAGATACTGAGAGAGTATAAGCTGAAACTCAACGCCTCGAAGTGTGCGTTTGGTGTAAACTCGGGAAAGTTCCTAGGGCATTTGGTGACCGTAAGAGGGATAGAGGCCAATCCCGATCAAATTACTGCGTTGCAAAAGCTCCAGAGTCCTAGGACCACGAAAGAGGTCCAGAGATTGACGGGAATGGCAGCAGCCCTAAATAGATTCATAAGCAGGTCCAGTGACAAATGTAAACCTTTCTTCCAATTGCTAAAAAAGAGGGAAGGATACGAATGGGGAGCAGAGTGTGAGCAAGCGTTCCAAGACCTGAAGAAGTACTTGGCAGCAGCCCCCCTATTATCCACACCCGAAGAAGGAGAGTCTTTAACTTTATATCTGGCAGTGTCCGAACATGCTGTCAGTGCAGTATTATTGAGGGATAAGGGATCCGAGCAAGTCCCCGTTTATTATGTGAGCAAAACATTGCTAGATGCAGAAACGAGATATCTGCCCCTAGAAAAGTTGGTTTTAGCTTTTAGAACGGCGGCGAGAAAGTTGCCCCATTATTTTTAGAGTCACAGGATTGTGGTATACACCGAATTCCCATTGAAATCTTTGCTACGAAAGGCGGATTTCTCGGGGCGTATCTCGACTTGGTCGGTCGAATTAAGTCAGTACGACATAGATTACCAGCCGCGCACCGCAATAAAGGGGCAGGTGCTGGCAGACTTCGTAGCTGAGTTTTCACCTACGGTGGCTCCCAAGCCTCCTATGAGACAGGAGCCGAGAAAGGAGCAAGTGAAGGAGCAATCAACGAGAACAAAGAAAGCTCCGACCGAACAGGATACCACGGAATGGAAATTATTTGTTGATGGCTCTGCATGTAACACGGGTTCAGGAATTGGTGTGGTGCTTTTCCCTCCTGAAGGAGCAATGATAGAACTGTCCCTTCGATTGGGGTTCAGTGCTTCAAATAACGTGGCAGAGTATGAGGCACTCTTGGCAGGATTAAGAAGTGCAAGGACCCTGAATGTGAAAAAGATACGAGTGCATTGCGACTCGCAACTCGTGGTGAACCAGTTGTCCGGGGAGTATGAAGCCCGGAACGAGAAGATGGCTGCCTACGTGATAGCCGCCAAAGATCTGCTTGACACTTTTGAGAAAGTATACATCGAGCAAATAAGTTCTGGGCAGAATGCCCATGCTGATTCTCTTGCCTGGTTGGCCGCAGCTGTACCAACAGAATTTAAGAGAAGGGTGGCAGTAGATTATCTTGCTGAGCCGAGCATCGGAAGAAGTGTGGAATTGGTCTTTGACGTGAACCAAGGACCGAGTTGGATGGATCCAATAGTGGAGTTTCTACGAGATGGGATACTCCCCACAGATAAAAAGGAGGCTCACAAGATTAAAACAAAGTCTGCACGGTTTTGGCTATCACCAGAAGGAAAGCTGTACAGAAAATCCTTCACTGGTCCTTACTTACTTTGTGTGCACCCCGAGATGGTGCAGAAGTTTCTCCACGAGATCCACGAAGGAACGTGTGGGAGTCATGCTGGGGGTAGGTCCATTGCCCACCGAGCAATAACCCAAGGGTACTGGTGGCCTCACATGCAGGAAGATGCAAAGGTGTACGTAAAGATTTGTGAGAAGTGCCAAAAATTCTCACCAATGATACGGACACCAGCCGAAGATCTGGTGCCCTTGACAAGTCCTTGGCACTTCGCACAATGGGGGATGGACATCGTGGGTCCACTACACAAAGCAACTGGAAATAGGAAATTTCTGTTAGTAGCAACGGACTATTTCACAAAATGGATCGAGGCAGAACCATTGGCCAAGATCACTGAGCCTATGATAGAGAGGTTCGTTTGGAAAAGTATAATCACCCGGTTCGGGGTCCCTTATTCCTTGATTACGGATAATGGGTCCCAATTTCAGAAAAAGTTTAAGGCTTTTTGTGCCCAGTATGGGATAAGGAATTATTACTCTACCCTAGCCTACCCACAGAGTAATGGGCAAGCGGAAGCGTCCAACAAAACTGTACTTGATGGGATCAAGAAGAGATTGGACAAAGCAAAGGGGAAATGGCCCGATGAATTGCCACGTGTTCTATGGGCGGACCGAACAACGCCTAGGAGGTCTACGGGAGAGACCCCCTACTCATTAGCATATGGGACAGAAGCTGTAATCCCATTAGAGGTTGGTTTGCCGACCAACAGGACCATTTTGGTTGAAAGTGGGGGAAATGACAGAGCTCTGAAAATCAAGCTGGACCTTGCCGAGGAACGTAGAGAAAGGGCCCTGGTGCATTTGGCTTCTTATCAGGAGCAGCTGATGAAAAACTATAACAAAACTGTCCATCCACGAGAGTTTGGTATTGGGGACCTTGTGCTTCGAAAAGTGCTCGGCAATACCAAGGTGGCCAACGAGGGCAAGTTAGGGGCAAACTGGGAAGGCCCATATCGAGTTACAGAAGTTGTGGGCATTGGGGCTTATCGATTGGCGGACCTGGACGGGAACCCGGTGCCAAGGCCATGGAATGTCCACAATTTGAGGAAGTTTTTTGTTTAAAACAGACTTCAATTTATTTTTTCTGTTTTAGGATGCACATCGTGATTGTGTGGGAATTACGAATACAGTTCCTTTGTCTTTTATTTTGTTAGTTGCAAGGGGCACGCGTAACGCCCCCTTGAGTTTTTTGAATTATGAATAGAATTCTGCGTTTTAGAATAAAAACATTGTCTTCTGTTTTGTTTAAATACGAAGTTAGGACCTAATTTTTGCTCCTCACTTCGTATTGGGGAGCAGAGGGATAGGTTTATGACCAAATACGAATATATTAGGGCAGATTCAAAACTTTGCAAGTACGAATATACTCGACTACGAACACAGGTATGAACAAACCTGGTGTGCATACGTGAATGTACACACTTTTCCCAAATATGAAGACATTTGGATAAACTAAGTATGAATACACTTAGACTTACGTACGAACGTTTGGCGTGCATGTGAAAATATGCATAGCTCCCCCAAATACGAAAACATTTGGGAATCTAAGCACGAATAAACTTAGATAGTTTTTTAGTTCAAACTAATAAAGAATGGGGAGCAGACGAAATTGTACAAGTACGAATACACTTGGAGTTGTCCCCAAGCATGAGGAAAACTTGGGCAGCATATGAATACATGCAAATTTCAACTAAGTACGAAATACTCAGAGACGTATGACGAAAATACGAAATCATCTAAGTACGAACATACTTAGAATCACCTCCAAATTACGAGGAAAATTCAGCAAGCATTCGAAAACATGCTAAGCGAAAAGCTGAAGCTCGAATCCATTTGGTTAACTGTCCAGGCATGGGTTAAACATGAGAAGCACCCTAGCAAGATTAATGAAAGTCAAACAGTTGGCCATGAAAGGGCCACCAGCAATGTCAAAAGGCCACGAAAGGCCAGGCAAAACACAGTTAGACGCCACGAAGGGCCAAATGCTTAAGTTAAAGTATTGAGAATGTATCTGTGCCACACAGGGCAAACTTATAGCCGCTCAGGGCCACCACGATGTGTCAAAAATTATATTGTTCCAGGAGGAGGAGTGCATACCTACTGATCCACGATGGGATCTTGAGTGACTGGATTTGGGGTTTGATCTTCAGCAACTGGAGTTGGGATTTGTGCGGGGACGTCTTCCACAGCAATGCTTCCATTAGTTAGACCACCACTGGCTTCCTTTTGGCCAGGGTTGGTCACTTCATCATTAGCATTGGCACCAGCATCCTGCTGTTCGGAAACCTCCGCATTGTCCTCCTCATCGCGATTGTCCACTTCTTCCTCGATCTCATCTTCATCTTGGACCACTATATTGCTCGGAAGATCAATCTCCGTCCACAAGGCAGAAGAATCAGCTGTACCAGACTTCCAGAGGCCAGCGGTCCACCCAGCAGCAA
Source organism: Rhododendron griersonianum (assembly GCA_018127125.1). Lineage (NCBI taxonomy): Eukaryota > Viridiplantae > Streptophyta > Magnoliopsida > Ericales > Ericaceae > Rhododendron > Rhododendron griersonianum. The sequence goes on along the minus strand of CM030788.1, from coordinate 34,834,845 downwards.
ATATCTGATCTTGGATCTTGGGCATCTGATTTTTATAGCTATCAGTAGCTACATTGATCCCTTCGTTATACCCCTGCTGATAGGCCTCCTTTGCATCGTTTTTGCTCGTTTCGAGCTCTATCAGGGTCTGGTTTAGGCTATCTTCAACACCGTCCAGTTTAGACTTCAGCTCATTTGTTGCATTTCGAGCCTGGTTTCTCTCCCTCTCCAGCCGGGCAACAGTGGTCAACAACTTGGCATTCTCACTAGCCAGTTTTGCACGTTGGGGCTCTGAGTGGCCCAGCTTTTGGGCCATAGCCACCATCTTTTGCGCAACCTAAACATATTATTACTAACTCAGTAACACAGTTGAGAAAGGGCCAAGTTATAAGAACAAGAGACAACAACTTTACCTTAAAACTGTGCACCATGAAAGATCCAAGCAAGTTGTCCGGAGAATTGACCACCTCCTTCTGCATGTCCCCCAGAAGCATGAGAGCCTGGGATAGGGCCAATGCAGTCCCTTCAGACTCCACACTGTCCCGCACAGTGACGGTCTTGTTGCCATGAGTGAATTGGGGGGCCCAAATTGGAGTTTGAGTTATGGGTATCTGAGTGGAGGACCCCCCAGGCGTTTCCAAGCGCGGGCGTTTGTCCCTATGGCTAGCAAGTTCCTCGGGAGAAAATCCAGGGGGAGCGTCAAGTTGTGTTGTTCCTCGGCGGCCATGCGAAGGCGCCGGGCTTGGGGAGCGACCTCGGCCACGAGCAGTGCCGCGGCCCCTTCCTCGGCCAGCTCCTGGGATTGTGAGGAGGCTCTCGAGGTTGATCTGCTGGTTCATCTCTTGAAAACGCGGGGGATAGTCGTCCGATGATGTGGATGCTTCCTCACAGATTTCCAAAGATGCACTACGGAACGGAGGGGTCCGAGAACGCCTTTCCTCCTCTATCTGCTCGGGCTGAGCGGGCTGTGCAGCAGCAGGTCCAGGAACTGGTGGGTCGTCGGCTGCACGGATGCGCCGGTCAATAAAACCCCCGTATGAAGCCCTGTAGCTCAGAAGCACTTGTGCTGCCCTTGCTCGGCCAGCCAGATAGGTGCCCTCACCGTTGAAATTTAGGGCCTGAGTGATATGCGCTACGTGAACTTGGGGGGTGATGATAGCATACCCCTGGTTGATATTTTCAGCTGCAACACGAGAAGTTGACAGTCAGAAGATGGATGAAATTGAATACGCAATACGAATGAATTGCTAGGTGAATGAATTTTACGAAGAAGAAAGAATTGACGTGGTTGCCCAAATCTGTGAGGGGCGTGAAAGCCTATCACTTGGCCGTCCTCGTCTCTGGGCTCGAAATTTCCAGTTACGACGAGGAAATCGTCGTCGTCTCCTCGAGCGGAGTCGGGCAATTCAAGCACCAGCCGCCTTCTGGAATCTCTACTCTTTAGGTAGTAGGTGAGGGCATCTTTCGTACGGGAAATGCTGTACAGATGATGAATATCGTACAGGCCTAAAGATGTGCCTAACATCTGGTTTAGGGTATTGATACCCATAACCACTCGGAAAAAATTGGCAGACACCTGCATAGGGGATAGCCTGTAGTAAGCCAGAACCTAGCGGAGTAGTGGCGCCAGGGGGAATCTAACACCGCCCTCTACAACGGCGACCACTGGAATGTGTAGAGTGTCGTTGTTAGGGCTCTGACGTATAGCGTCTACAGGAGCCAAACTGATGGCCACATCGTCAGGGATCTCATAGCGAGACCTAAACGAGGCCATGCATTGAGGGGTGTTGCAGTGACGCGTGAACCTCCCCATTTTTGAAAAAAAAATGTGGGTCTATTGCAGTGGGAGATCACGGGTACGAAGAAACCCTAGATATGATCTGAGAAACCCTACAGTAACGAGAGGAAAGGGGCAAAAGGGAACGATGACTTACGATTGTGATTATCGAAGTTCTAAAATGCACAGGAGAAACCTCGAGATGGACAGTAACAAAGTCACACTGAGTTAGTAGCCACAACAAGCAGTCCAATAGTTGGGGGAGCTTCTCTCTCTAGCCTAGAGAGAGAAAGCTCCCTCTGACCCAAATCAGCCGGCACTTCCACGGCAGTGGCAGCAGCCACCGCCAAACAAGGCCCAGCCACCGGGCAGCAGCCATCTCCCGGGCAAGGGATACTCTCTTCTTAGAGAGGCTCTCCTCCACCGCCCTCAACAACCGGCGACCACCGCTATCCTCCACCACCCTCCGCTCCGGACAGATCTGGTGCGGTCTCACCACCTGCCTGGCCTTCGTCTGGATCGGTCAAACTTCACTATGGGCCGGAGCTCCACAGCCGTGGGCTTCGCCTCCAACCATATCCCCGCCGTGAACCGGCGACCTTCGGTTGCTGTTCAGCCCGTGAACCGGCGAGTTCCACATCGCCGTCGAGCTCAACCGAGGAGCTCAACTACCACATAGAAGACCCAGAGCAGATCTGCTTCTTCGTTCACGCTCAGATCCATCTACAGCAACTGCGACGGCGACGGCGACCTTGGGTTGCTGTTTAGTCCGGTTGCTGTTAGCTAGCGGTCTGAACCACAGCCACCAGCTGCCGGTCCTTGTGGGCCTCGACAGCCGTGGGCCAGTTTGGGCCAGGCCATGCCGGCAGTGGTCACTCCACTGTGGGTTCCTCTTCCCACCACGAACAACCGCCGTGGCCTCCAGCCACCGTGGCCTCCATCACCGCCGTGGCCTCCAGCCGCCGTGGCCTCCATCACAGCCGTGGCTTTTTTCAGCCCGGGCAAACAGCAACCACCACGGCAGTCAGCAGGGATTTTTGGCCCTACGAGCCTCATCAGCCCGGCCACCAGCAGCTTGGGCATTCTTTTTGCTCGGGCAGTCATGCAGTTATAGCTTATTGCTCTATTTTCTGCTACTGTATTGAATGCTAAGTGTAGTAGCTGTTGTTTATTCTGATGTAGTATGTCAGACCATGGTCTTGATAGTTTTCTGCTACTGCACACAACCAATGTATGTATTGCGAGGACTTTGAGGGCCTCTGATTGTACGCCGTGTCCAGATCCCCCGTTGAACTTTCTATTCCTTGGGATAGTTTGTTCGGCGGGGGCAAGGACACGAGCAACCCATGTAGCCACTTGGCGCCTTTATAATTTTCATTTCCTTTTGTTTTGTCTTACCTGGGGTATGCCCCTTGTAGGCTGTATATTCGGTTAACCCCTTTTATTTTCAAGCTAAACGCCCTAGGGCATTACCCAAAAAAAGAAACCTCGAGATGGTGAACAGGGCTCCAATGACGGGTGCGTTTGAAAGCTCTGGTTGCAGAGGGAATCGAAATAGAGAAAGGGGGTTTCGAAATAGGGTGAAAACCCAAATGTACCCCAATTAGTGGGGTGACGTATGCGAAACGTCGCCCCAGACGCCGTTTGGGCGTTCCGTTCCCCGAGAGGTGTGCATCCGCATTTAATACGAATGGTACGATAAGTGCCATGTGTAAAGTAAGGGGCAGGAAACGTCTTGGAGAGCCCAAACGATTAGACGTTCTGTTTGGACTAATGATGATATCTACACCAACTTTACGAAGGATATGGGAGCAAGAGAAATGTTGCTCGGATCCTGAGAAGCTTTGCTCGTCATATTAAGAGTAAATAACGAAGTAAAGCTGGGGAGCAATTGTAGGGAGTAAATCCCGAACAAGCACAAACAGGGCCCGAACACGTGGTACGTGGGACCATGGTATAATTGCATTAAGAACAGTCGCCGTGCAGAATGGTGATCGGCGATAGGGACCGGTGATATGAAGGATCATTGGTCCAGGGAGTTTATACTTAGTCAAGGTCCAGTAACACGAGAGAGTATTGGACCGAGATATTAACGAAAGAGCAATGACATGCGAAGTCATTGGTCCGAATAGGCTGTTCGGCAATAGAAGAGCCGAACAGGAGGGGGATTGTACGAAAAGCAGTCCCAGGAGCAGGAAACGTTCCAGAAGGTTCTAGTGACGGGATATTCCGTGATTACTATAAGATCCCAGTAAAGATAGGATCTTGGAGAGATACCCGACGAGAATGGGAAGTTCGGCCAGTTATGGAAAAGAGTCCTAAACGGACTAAAGTGATGAACTGATAAGGGAACGAGGATCCAAGGTGTTCTGGGTTTCCTATACGAGATAGGAAATTTGGGGAAACGTGGGAACTTGGGCAACAAGCATCCATAAACCTATAAATACAAGGTAAACCTAGAGGAAAAAGGTACACAATACATTACGGTTTTACGTATTCTCCTACTTGAATTAGGGTTTTCGATCAGTACGTGATACTAACTTAGGCATCGGAGGGCCTTTGCCACGAGAGGCAAAGGTGCACTCACCCTTTGTCTGTTTTGCAGATAAAGACTCCGGCGACGTATTAGGGTTCCGGCGGGGATCTCGAAGTAGCCGTTACGTTCTTGTGCTGCTTAAACCACTCTCGGTTTTTATGCACTTACAGACAGGATATCAATAAAGGGAAATACTTTGATAACAACTTTCTTACATAAAAGGAGAAATCTTACATTACCAAGGAAAATATCAAAAAAGAAAACCCTACATTACAAAGGAAATTACTGAAAGGGAAATCCTATGTTAAAAGCAAGCAAAGTCCTATGAGATAAAATAAACAAAACTAAGCACTGGGAGCATTGGAGGCCTCTGTCATGGTTGAAACGATATTGAAATAATGGGGAAAGCTCCAAGTCACCAAATCATGAAACCTTTCCCAAGCGTAGGAAAGAAATTCATGTTCCATCTTCCTCGTGTTGGCCTCTTTCTCCAGCTGGATCGTTTTTGCAAGAAGAGGCCTAAATTGTAGGACCATTTGTTGGGCCCTCCTTTTGAAGTTAGCTTGCTTGGTTGGAAACTTCTTTGAAAGCTTATTATGCTTCTTTCGAAGATATTTGTTGGCCATAACAGGAAGTTCGAAGGAGTAGTCTTCAAGCGCCAACACCTTGTCATGAAGCTTAGACAATTTGTGGTGCATGAGTTCATAATAATGAAGGTCTTGATTGGACCCATGGGCAGCTGTGTTTTGTTTTAGCCACATTTTTATGGTGGGCAGATGATCAAGGAAAGCATGGATGTGAGCCGTTGGAAGGGGGCCAGAGGAGGACTAAAGAGTTTCACAGGCCCATACAAAACTCGTATAAGGCACATGCTCTTCCAGAATGTTGATGTTAAGAAAAGCAAAAGCAGCCAACAGTTCATTGGCTTGCTGAGAATCATCAGTAGGGTTAACGGGATGGCCAACCCTAGAATAAGAGAGAGGGGGATCAAACCTCAAGTTAACCAGCTCTTCGAACCAATCAGGTTCTTCTGGAAGAGGGTGAAGAGCATAAGGGTCTTTATCAAACCCGTCTAAAAAGCAAGGCCTTTGAACCTCGTCCATCCAATGAAAATACTGAGTCTTGGCCTAATCTCAAAGATCATGGTAACTAGCAAAGCCGGAAGCTTCTTTCTCTTCAACCCTGTAAAAGGGTGGACGAAGGGAAGAAGAAAGAAGAGAATCCAAGAGACTTAAGTGAGGAGACTCCATTACGCTAGCAGCATAGTAACGGCTCTTGGTTAGAGAACGATGATGATGGAAGAATGTTCGAACATGTGGATAGTCCATTACCACCAGGACCCTATCAGAAGGGGGATTCAAATGCTTGATCTCCCAATTAGAGGTGAGAGAAGTAGAGTGAGTAGAAGCATATTGATCCCAATTATTGTTTACAACGCTATCCTCATCAACTCCAATAAGAAATTTGGGAGAGGAGGATGAAGAAGAAGGGTAAGAGCATTCACGAACAATTTTGCCAAAAATGTGGTCAATGGAAATTCTCTCCAAAGTTGGAGAAATGGAAACCTCTCGAACAGACATGCTTTCGAAGGCGTTATCAAGACCAGAGAGTTGGGCCATTGAGAAGTGTAAGTTTGATTTTGGGAAAGGTGTTCAGGGTATGAATTAATTACGCCATATGAGGGTAATTTATAGACAGAAGGATCAAACTATTCATAGTCCAAATACATGCACATAAAACGGTTGTGCATGAGCCACTCCCACTCCCCTCTTTCCTTGGAAATAGGAGGAAGTCGAAGAGGCGGGAACATTAACACTTGTTTAAATCTTCTTAAACAGAGTGTTAATGCGGGGCGTATGTTTGCATGAGAATTTATTGGCCCAATCAGAGAATGACAAAAGGCCATTCATGTTGGAAAAAATGGAGTACGCATCGACTAAAATGCATGGAATCACACAGTTAAAAGAATGATGACGTTCAAAGTAATTTAACATCGTTTTATAGGTAATGATAATCACTGCCAAATGTCACCCAAATTAATAATAGCTCAGAAGAGAGGCAATTCGAAGCTCAAAGGCGCGAATTGTATTATTCAAAATGAGAAGCGGTTACACCAAATTGACGCAGTCAAAGGAAGTGAAGATTTAAGTATGTAACTGCCTATCTCCAACACGATGCAGTTAAGAGAAGTGAGGTGATGAATTAACTGAACCACCTCGGATGATCACAAGCAAGAACCGTGGAGGGAAAGTTTGAATTCAAATGTTGAAGTAACTTCGAAGGCAGCTAGGTGGGAGAATGAAGCTAGGTGGGAGAATGAAGGCTGTGGAGAAGACTCAAGAGTTTGCCTATAAATAGAAGATGAAAGAAGGAAAAACCCCAGACAAATCATCAAACAAACAGCTATGCTATGCTATGCTTGGTTTGTCCATTAGGCAATAATTTAGAAACTTAGATTTAGTTCAAAGTAGTTAAGAGTAGTTTGTAGTAGTAGTAATCACACTGTAATCTATTCTGTTCATTCGTGAAGTTGGGGAATCAATTGAAAGCAAGTTGTTTTGAATTGATCAAAATATCTTGTTTATTCTTTGGTTTGTCGAATTTCTAGTGAATCGTTGTGCCGTTTCAATACTTCTAGAAAGAAAAATCCTCTTCGTTGATGTAATTGAACCGACGCCACAATCGCTTGATTAAGTTTGGCTTTTATAAGTTAAATCTGAAAAAGATAATTACAAGCCTTTTCTGGCACACTCGTACACAATCATATCTCTAAAGTAAGCCAAAAATCCCAGCCAAACACAACCTTATGTTTTGGTTATTCTACCATGGATGCTTTTAGATATCAATGAGTTCTTTTAGTTTATAAAAAAGATTGAATTTTTTAAATAGAAATGCATTATCTTTTAATACACGTTTTGCAGATCGAACAAACTTTATGGGATAGAGGGAGTAACATGACACTAATGACAAAAATACCATATGTTTGCAAATTTTTCGTCTCTATTGTTTTTTTTTTTTTTTGCTTTTCTGTAGACACCTCCCTGGAGCGGGGCATCGCCATACAGATTGATCGTTGTTTGCTCGTTTGGTTGTTTGCTTCATAAACCAGGATCGTGGATATTTCCATAACTAGGAACATCGCCACACGATAACGGTTATCATCAAAATAGAGTCGCCACCTAGTTTATTAAAACTAGGAAAATAGATAGAGATTCCGGGTACGGGTGCTAAAAGTACAATAAGGGAAAGGTGTTAGGCACCCCTCTCTGCCCAGTCGTGAGACTGGCCCATAATCGTTCAACATAAGACATGTACATGCTTTATTTAATTCTAACACGTAGCCTGTTTAATTAGCCTTTAAACAGTGAATAAAGTGAGCCGAGACGATAGGTAAATCATGCATCAGAAAGCAGAACATAACAAAACTGTGCCAGGGAGATGGATCTCTCGGTTGATGAATTGATGTCACGGCCGAGCAATCCTCCTGGTTCAATGTATCGGCCGAGGGATCGATTCCCCAGCTGATGCTCTTCCTCACACCAGACAGAATAATTAGCAGATAACTAAAACGCTACGATTAAAGTATATGGACAGAAAATAAATCAAACCAGAGGCCGTTGGGCCTCACCACCTTGATCCCTCAGTTGTTTGATTGCTTTGGATTGAATGAGATTGACTGATTGCTTCTTGAGAACTCTAGGGTTAGGGTTTGAACTTCAGGGTTTGATCGTCGGATTAGCGGCTGCCTTCGGGAGGTTAGGGCTTTTGTAGAGGAGGTTTGAAAGTGTATATTGACAGAGTTTCGTGGCTTGAGAGAGTGATTTCGTAGGTGAATCTGATCTTTTATATTCGGAACCCAAAGGCCCTTCATATAGGCAATTGGTGACTCACTCCGGCCAATCAAAACGCATAACGGGAATTGGAGTTATAATGCATCTCAAACTCCTCATGGCTATCCCCGGGCGTAGCCCGAACGCATCGGGAGGTTTCGTGTTTGGATCAAACGTTTGACAGAACGTTCGAGAATTTGGAAAATGGACGATCTGGCGACCAAGCAAAAGATCTTGCGGCCGAGAAATGGATGTTGCGGCCGAAGGATAGATCTTGCGGCCGAGTGATTGGATCTCTCAGGGAGATTTTCATGCAACAGGTTGCTCGGGTGAAGAAATGATGTTAAGGCCGTGAGATCAATGTCACAGCCGACAGATGGATTCTCCTAGGATTCTGTATTTCTGTCTAAAAGACTATTTGGCTCTAGATTGGGTCCTCTAAGTGGCTCAAAGTTCTTACCATAAGTCCATGGGTTCACAAGAAGTCAATCAGCAATCACTGTATCCATTTTATCATCGGGATGGTCCCCAAGGTGGTATTTGAAATAATCATTAGGCCAAATTGGGGTGTCTACATTTTCATAATAATTTTTTACTTTTTAGACTTCTCATATTGGGATGAATGATTTTAAGGGGAAAAAAAAGTATAACGTGAATATAAAAAAAATTAGGAAAAACAAACCAAAATATCAAAGCAAAATATAACAAAAAGGGGCAGTTTCGAAGATACTTATTTTGACACTTATCTTGTGAAACCCATTTTGAAGCCCCAAGTAAATGATCAAAGCCGTTCAATTTGTTTAAAAAATATTTTTAAGAGGTCTCCTAAAAAATCAACTCATTCGAATATTAGTATAGTTTCGATGAATTCATTTATGCCTTGCTCGGTTCCTTTTTTGAAAAAAAAATTCAACTAAAAAAATACTCATTATCCCTACTTTCAATTATTACTCTTCACTTATTACCCCTATCTCCAACTCATTACCCTATCTCCAATCATTATTATCATTTATTTCTCTATCTCACTCCACTCATTACCCCTACTTCCAATCATTACTCTCATTTCTTTCTCCACTCATAATCTCAAAAATTTCTTAAAAACTCATCCAAACACAGCATTAGTTTTTATCATGTCAAATTTAGAGACAATAATTGAAAACATGGGGCTTCGATAAGATAAGATAAGTGTCCCTTCTTGAAACGTAACTCACAAAAATTAGGGTGGATGATACAACCACACACACTTGCGCACACAAATGCATGAATACACTCACAAGGTGTGTGGGGTCCACATATTGTAGCACCACTGTTTATGTTACATACTCCTCAGAGAAATCTTTGGTTACTGTAACAACTCCGATTTTCAGTAAATAAAAATCTCGTTGTTTATTATTTTGACTCTATAAATTCCCTATTTTTCCAATAATCCGTCATGATTAGATTTATTCGATTCAAACCCTAATTTCTTTTCGCCTTGCGATTTAGTCATTTTCTAAAGACAAGTGAGATAGCAACCCTAAGTCGTCCTATTTAGCCAGCCTAGCTAGCTTCCGACTAATCGTTAGAATAGCCTAATCAAACCTTTGAAACGTTTGAACCCTAAGTGAGACCTTGACCAAAAGTCAACCCTTGATCTATTACCCATTGGACGATAGATACTAGGATAATCTTTATCCATTGGACCATAGGTTTACACCTTGGATATTGTGACAAGATTGCTAGGTACACTTTATAAGATTATATATTACTTACCATCTTTACCCATTGGACGATAGAAGTTAGGAGAATTATTAACCGTTGGACGATAGGTTAACCTTTCTACCTAGTACAAGGTCCATTAGTTTAATTAGATTCACCATGAGTCATTGTACTATATTAGATAGATTATATAAGCTTAGTACTTCATCCTTTAACCATTGGTTAATAAATGTTAGGGGAATTATAATCCATTGGTCCATAAAACCATATCAAGCTATAGTACTAGGTTAGTATTAGTTAATTCCTTCCTAGATATGATATGTACTTATTTGATTAAAGTATATGATATGTATATGTCATCCTAGCATACTATATATTAGTATATAGTTATAAGTACATAGGTGGCATTTTGACATAGTTTAATAGGATAGTTTGACTTAAAAATCCAAAACAAGATCACATATTTACCCATTGGATGATAGAAGTTAGGAGAATTATTAACCGTTGGACGATAGGTTAACCTTTCTACCTAGTACAAGGTCCATTAGTTTAATTAGATTCACCATGAGTCATTGTACTATATTAGATAGATTATATAAGCTTAGTACTTCATCCTTTAACCATTGGTTAATAAATGTTAGGGGAATTATAATCCATTGGTCCATAAAACCATATCAAGCTATAGTACTAGGTTAGTTTTAGTTAATTCCTTCCTAGATATGATATGTACTTATTTGATTAAAGTATATGATATGTATATGTCATCCTAGCATACTATATATTAGTATATAGTTATAAGTACATAGGTGGCATTTTGACATAGTTTAATAGGAAATTTTGGCTTAAAAGTCCAAGATGAGATCACATAGTACATTGTCCTTTTATTAGTCTTTCCTATATATGAGGGTAGAGAGAGAAGCTCCCTCTCTTGTTTCACACTTATTAGTCTTTCCTATATATGTATATATATTATATATTAACCTAGGAGAGAGAGAGAGAGAGAGAGAGAGAGAGAGAGAGAGAATTCGGAGAGAGAGAGAGAGGAGAGAGGCCGAGAGAGATAGAGAGATAGGAGAGAGAGAGAGAGATATATATATATATATGCATGTACCTTTCTTGATCTTCTTCTACCAAAACCCTAATTCTATATATATTAGTACTTGTACCTTGAAAGATGAAGGGTAGGATGACATTAGGATGACATAGGTTAGATTGTTAGTACTAGATTTTATTACAAAATCTTCTTACAAACTATTAGTTTATTTTTACTCTTTCAACCATTGTCCTTTATTGATTAGGTGTCCAAGAGAGAGAGAGAGAGAGAGAGAGAGAGGCCGGATGAGAGAGGGAGAGAGAGTGTGATGTGTGTGACTAGTGTACTCACCACATCTTCCTACATCATCCTTGTAGGGAGTAAATCCCGAACAAGCACAAATAGGGCCCGAACACGTGGTACGTGGGACCATGGTACAATTACATTAAGAACAGTCGCCGTGCAGAAATGGTGATCGGCGATAGGGACCAGTGGTATGAAGGATCATTGGTCCAGGGAGTATGTACTAAGTCAAGGTCCAGTAACACGAGAGAGTATTGGACCGAGAGATTGACGAAAGAGCAATGACATGCGAAGTCATTGGTCCAAATAGGCTGTTCGGCAATAAAAGAGCCGAACAGGAGGGGGTTTGTACGAAAAGCAGTCCCAGGAGCAGGAAACGTTCCAGAAGGTTCTGATGACAGGGATATTCCGTGATTGCTATAAGATCCCAATAAGATAGGATCTTGGGGAGATACCCAACGGGAATGGGAAGTTCAGCCAGCTGTGGAAAGGAGTCCTAAACGGACTAAGGTAATGAACTGATAAGGGAACGAGAATCCGAGATATTCTGGGTTTCCTATACGAGATAGGGAACCTAGGGCAACATGGATACTTAGGCAGCAAGCATCCATAAACCTATAAATACAAGGCAAATCGAGAGGAGAAAGGTACACAAAACATTACAATTATACGTATTCTCTTATGCTGAATTAGGGTTTTCCTTTAGTACGTGATACTAACTTGGGCATCGGAGGGCCTTTGCCACGAGAGGCAAAGGTGCACTCACCTCTTGTCTGTTTTGCAGATAAGGATTCCGGTATCGTATTAGGGTTCCGGCGAGGACCTCGAAGTAGCCGTTACGTTCTTGTGCTGCTAAAACTACTCTTAGTTTTTCTGCACTTACAATTGGCGCCGTCTGTGGGAAACGAAAGAGATCCCTCTGAAAAGCGACCATGATGGAAGAAGATCCAAAAACTCCACATGATCCGAAACACCAGTTGGGGGGAGGAGGTGGCAACTCTCCACCAGATCCTCCAAGAAAGCCCGACGGTGGGCAAGCAAAGAAGCCCACAAACAAGGATAACCCCCTGACTGTCCATGACGACTCCAAGAACAAGGAGGGAAGGACGGCCACAGGATCCACGAAAAGGAGTAAATCCCATCGTGAGGGAGAATCAGTGGTGCATTCAAGGAGTGCACACAACCGTGACGATATCTTGGATAAAAAGAGACAAGAGATCGAAGAGTACGCTCGTTTGATTAAAAAACGAGAGTATGAGATCCAGGAATTGCAATGGATACGAGGACATCCGGAGGATTCTGGACTGTCACGAAGAGATTCCAGAGGAGAAAGGCTGGCGATAGTGGAACACAAGAAGGCTCCTTCACAAGGAAGGAGGAGCAGGTCCAGGAGTCCCACTCCGAAAAAGAAAAGGGCTTCTTCACGGAAAAGAAGAAGCAGAAGCCTCACCCCCGAAGAAGGAGAGATTAGAAGACATCACAGGGATAGGTACGAGAGACCTGATTCCGATTGGGAAAAGAGTACTCCCAAGAAAGCAAAAGAGCGAGAGGAGGGAGCCATGTCTGCACGAGAAGCGGCACGGAAAGCCCTCAGCAATGTAGCTTCATCCCCTTTTTCGAAGAAATTGCAGGAGGCAAGGCTTCCGAGCAGGGTGAAGCACGGGGCATTCATACTTTACGAAACAAATAATGATCCCGTGGTGCACATACAACACTACCGGCAGGCAATGTTCATGCACGACGGGGATGATGCGATCATGTGCAAGATGTTCCCGTCGAGTTTGGGGAAAGTGGCCTTGTCATGGTTCCATAAGCTAGGGCCAAACACCATACGAGGATGGAGACAGTTGGCCGAGGAATTCACTGCTCGGTTTCTGATGAGCAGGAAAGCACCAAAAACCTTTGAAAGCCTTTCTGTTATGAAACAAGGGGAGAATGAACCGATCAGGGACTATGCCAAGAAATACTGGGAGACTTTCAACGAGATTGAAGGATGCAGTGAGGAATATGCAATAGCCACGTTCAAAACAAGACTGCCTGTTCGGGGAGAACTACGTAAGTCCCTAAACATGAGCCCGGTAGATACATTGGCAAGGCTAATGGAACGAATTGAGCAACACGCCAGGAATGAGGATGACATACTGCGAGAAGACAATAGGATGGTTGCCGAACAGGCAAAGGGTCTACCGAGGAAGGCGGATAAGCCGAAGCCCAAAACCTACAAAGAAAGGAAGGAATACGGGCAGATCAAGAAAGAGCCATATAAAGAGAGGCACGCCCCAGACCCCAAGTCTTTCTTTTCAGTTACAACGGTTTGGAAGGAACCAATCTATCGGATTCTTTACAAAATAAAGAATCGCCCATATTTCAAGTGGCCCCCAAGGCTAGAGGGGGACAAAGATGCAAAGAGGGCTACGAGTCAGCATTGCAGTTATCATAAAGATTGGGGGCACATGACGGAGGATTGCGAGATGTTCAAACAACACCTCGATGATCTGGTCTCACGGGGTTACCTGAAAGAATTTATCCTGGAGGAGCACAAGGGTGTAGAGAAAGCGTTGGAATTGGATTATGAACAAAATCCAAGGGGGGTAATCCATATGATACATGGATTAGCCGCACCTTACACGAGAAGTGAGGTGAGGTTGCTCCAGAGACAAGTTAAACACGACCAGCATGTGATGCTGTTAGGAAAGAAGCGAGGACGTGAAGGAGAAGATTGCAATGAAGGCATAGTCTTCACGGATGAGGACCTGGGGGGAATCCAGGTGCCACATAACGATGCCTTAGTCATAACCCTACGAATTGGGGAGTATGACATGGAAAGAATCCTGGTCGACTCAGGAAGCTGCACGGAGATACTGTACTATGACGCGTTCAAGAGGTTAGGGCTGACACAAGCAGACTTGGTGCAGTCAATAACACCTTTGGTCGGATTTAGTGCAGGAGCAGTCTGGCCCTTGGGCAAAGTAACTCTTCCTATTCGGGCAGGAACAGTCGTGCTAAGAACCGATTTTTTAGTGGTAGATGTACCGTCTTCCTATAACGCAATTATTGGGAGAACATGGATGCACAAGATGAGGGCGATTTCCTCCACTTACCACCAGATGGTAAAATTCCCAGGGTCGAATGGTGTCGAGAAGATTAGAGGAAATCAGAAAGTAGCCCAGCAGTGTTTGGTCTCAATAATAAAAAGTGCTCCCAAGGCCAAGTTAGTCCAAGCGATTGAGGTCCCGGACCAACCGACTATTGAGGATGTCGGGGGGAATCCCGCCGAGAAAGTGGTGGAAGGCTTGAAGAAGATCCAGATCAATGAGAATGATCCAGAAAGATATTTCCTGATTGGGGAGAATTTGAATGAAACCGAAGAGAGAGAATTAGTGGGGTTCCTCAAAGAGCACGTCAATGTGTTTGCTTGGGTGCCCGAGGAGATGCCTGGAGTGGATGCAAACGTGATTTGTCACCACTTGAATGTGGATCCACAACATAAGCCCGTGATGCAGAAAAAGAGACGGTCTGCCGTACAGCACGTGGATGCTGTCATCGAGGAGGTGGACCAGTTGCTTGAAGCGAAAGCTATACGAGAAGTATACTACCCAGAATGGCTGTCCAACACTGTGGTGGTAAAGAAAAAGAACGGGAAGTGGCGAGTCTGTGTCGATTTCACCGACTTGAACAAGGCGTGTCCCAAGGATAGCTTCCCCCTTCCCAGGATAGACCAACTCGTCGATGCAACCGCTGGGTACAGGCGGATGAGCTTCCTTGATGCTTATCGAGGGTATCACCAGATAGCGATGTACGGCCCCGATCAGGAAAAGACGTCCTTTATCACACCAAGGGGGCTGTACTGTTATAGTGTCATGCCTTTTGGTCTGAGGAATGCCGGTGCAACATACCAGAGGTTAACAACGATTATGCTAAAGAGGCTGCTCGGTAAAACCATGGAGGATTACATAGATGACATGGTGGTCAAAAGCAAAGAGAAAGAAAACCACATTGTTGATCTAAGGGAACCATTTGAGATACTGAGAGAGTATAAGCTGAAACTCAACGCCTCGAAGTGTGCGTTTGGTGTAAACTCGGGAAAGTTCCTAGGGCATTTGGTGACCATAAGAGGGATAGAGGCAAATCCTAATCAAATTACAGCGTTGCAAAAGCTCCAAAGTCCAAGAACCACGAAGGAGGTCCAGAGGTTGACTGGAATGGCAGCAGCTTTAAACCGATTTATCAGCAGGTCTAGTGACAAGTGTAGACCCTTCTTTCAGTTGCTGAAAAAGAGGGAGGGATACGAATGGGGAGCAGAATGTGAGCAGGCGTTCCAAGACCTGAAGAAGTACTTGGCAGCAGCCCCCCTATTGTCCACACCCGAACAAGGTGAACCTTTAACTTTATACCTGGCAGTCTCCGAACATGCTGTCAGTGTAGTATTATTGAGGGATAAGGGATCCGAGCAAATCCCTGTCTATTACGTAAGCAAGACATTGCTGGATGCAGAAACGAGATACCTGCCCCTCGAAAAGTTAGTCCTAGCGTTGAGGACGGCGGCAAGAAAGTTGCCCCATTATTTCCAGAGTCATAGGATTGTGGTGTACACTAAATTCCCATTGAAGTCTTTGCTACGAAAGGCGGATTTCTCGGGGCGTATCTCGACTTGGTCGATCGAATTAAGTCAGTACGACATAGACTACCAGCCGCGCACTGCAATAAAGGGGCAGGTGCTGGCAGACTTCGTAGCTGAGTTTTCACCTACGGTGGCTCCCCAACCTCCTATGAGACAGGAGCCGAGAAAGGAGCAGGAAAAAGAGCAATCAACGAGAACGAAAAAAGCTCCGGCCGAACAGGATCCCACGGAATGGAAATTATTTGTTGATGGCTCTGCATGTAACACGGGTTCAGGAATTGGTGTGGTACTTTTTCCTCCTGAAGGAGCAATGATGGAACTGTCCCTTCGATTGGGGTTCAGTGCTTCGAATAACGTAGCAGAGTATGAGGCACTCTTGGCAGGGTTAAGGAGTGCAAAGACTTTGAAGGTAAAAAGGATAGGAGTGCATTGTGATTCGCAGCTCGTGGTGAACCAGTTGTCTGGGGAATATGAGGCCCGGAACGAAAAGATGGCTGCCTACGTAATGGCCGCCAAGGATTTGCTTGACGCTTTTGAGAAAGTGTATATTGAGCAAATAAGTTCCGGGCAGAATGCCCATGCTGATTCTCTTGCCTGGTTGGCTGCAGCTGTACCAACAGAATTCAAGAGACGGGTGGCAGTAGATTATCTTGCTGAGCCGAGCATCGGAAGAAGTGTGGAATTGGTCTTGGACGTGAACCAAGGACCGAGTTGGATGGATCCAATAGTGGAGTTCCTACGAGATGGGACACTCCCCACAGATAAAAAGGAGGCTCACAAGATAAAAACGAAGTCCGCACGGTTTTGGCTGTCACCAGAAGGGAAGTTGTACAGAAAATCCTTCACTGGTCCATACTTACTTTGCGTGCACCCCGAGATGGTGCAGAAGTTTCTCCACGAGATCCACGAGGGAACGTGTGGAAGTCATGCTGGGGGTAGGTCCATTGCCCACCGAGCAATAACCCAAGGGTATTGGTGGCCACATATGCAAGAAGATGCAAAGGTGTATGTTAAGATTTGTGAGAAGTGCCAAAAATTCTCACCAATGATCCGAACACCAGCCGAAGATCTGGTGCCCTTGACAAGCCCTTGGCCCTTCGCATAATGGGGGATGGACATCGTGGGTCCACTTCACAAGGCGACTGGGAATAGGAAATTTCTGTTGGTAGCAACAGACTATTTCACCAAATGGATTGAAGCTGAACCATTGGCTAAGATCACGGAGCCTATGACAGAAAGGTTCGTGTGGAAGAGCATAATCACCCGGTTTGGGGTCCCTTATTCCCTGATTACGGATAATGGGTCCCAATTTCAGAAAAAGTTTAAGGCTTTTTGTGCCCAGTACGGGATAAGAAATTATTACTCTACCCCAGCCTACCCACAGAGTAATGGGCAGGCAGAAGCTTCCAACAAAACTATACTTGATGGGATCAAAAAGAGGTTGGACGAGGCAAAGGGCAAGTGGCCCGATGAATTGCCTCTAGTTTTATGGGCGCACCGAACAACGCCTAGGAGGTCTACGGGAGAGACCCCCTACTCATTAGCATATGGAACAGAGGCTGTTATTCCATTGGAGGTTGGTCTGCCGACCAACAGGACCACTTTGGTTGAAAGTGGAGGCAATGACAGAGCCCTGGAAATAGAACTGAACCTTGCCGAGAAACGTAGAGAAAGGGCACTGGTGCACCTGGCTTCTTATCAGGAGCAGCTGATGAAAAGCTATAACAAAACTGTCCATCCACGAGAATTTGGTGTAGGGGACCTTGTGCTTCGAAAAGTGCTCGGCAATACCAAAGTGGCCAACGAGGGCAAGTTGGGGGCAAACTGGGAAGGCCCATATCGAGTTACAGAGATCGTGGGCATTGGGGCTTATCGTTTGGCGGACCTGGACGGGAACCCGGTGCCGAGGCCATGGAATGTCCACAACTTGAGGAAGTTTTTTATTTGAAAAAACTTCAGTTTATTTTTTATTCTGTTTTAGGATGCACATCGTGATTGTGTGTGAATTACGAATAAAATTCCTTTGTTTTCTTTTTTTTTAGTTGCAAGGGGTACGCATAACACCCCCTTGAGTTTTTGAATTATGAATAAAATTCTGGTCTTGATATAAGATATTGTTGTTTATTTCCATTGTGATTAAAATACGAAGTTAGGCCTGGTCCTTGCTCCTCACTTCGTATTGGGGAGCAGAAGGAATAGGTTCACGCCAAATACGAAGTTATTTGAGCAGATTCAAAAACCTTGCAAGTACGAGTACACTTGGTTACTTATACAGGTATGAACAAACCTGGCATGTATACGTGGAATTACACACTTTTGCCAAATACGAAAACATTTGGACAGACTAAGTATGAATACACTTAGACTTAAAGAACGAACATTGGGCATGCATACGAAAATATGCATAGCTCCCCAGACACGAAAACATTTGAGTAGACTAAGTACGAATACACTTAGACTTAAGAGCAAACGCTTGGCAGCATACGAGTACATGCAGAATTAATCAAGTACGAATATACTTGACCACTCATACAGGTACGAACAAACCTGGTTTTGATAGATTTTAACACATTGCAAGTACGAATATACTTGATCACTTAAACAGGTACGAACAAGCCTGGTTTGTATACAAAAAATGCATAGCCTTGCCAAGTGCGAGTATATTTGGGCAAACTAAGTACGAGCACACTTAGAATTGTCTCCAAGTACGAAGAAGGCTTGGGCAGCATACGAAAACATGCAGATCAGTAGTACGAATACACTTAGGACTATTTCCAGTTACGAGGATAACTTGGAAAGCATGCTGTTCACTAGTATGAATAAACTTGGGCAGCATATACATCCCAACAAGATTTATAAACGGAAGCACTCAAAACACCTAAGTACGAGATACTTGGGCAATTGAAATTAAAACGGTTGGCCATGAAAAGGGCCACTAGCGATGTTAAAGCCACGAAGGGCCAAATACTTAAAGTTAAAAAGTATTGAAATGTATCTGTGCCACGCAGGGCAAACTTACGGCCACGCAGGGCCACCATAAGTATCCAATATCAGGGAAAAGTTCCAAGATAAGGGAAGTCATACCTGCTGGTTAAACGGTAGGGTTCTCGACAGTAGGATTCTCGACGGTAGGAGAAGGAATCTGTGCAGGAGTAACCTCAGTGTCTGTGGCCACGTCAGTTGGACCTCCACTGGCTTCCTTTTGGCCAGGGTGGGTCTCTTCCACGTTTATAACGGTTTCCGCATCTTGATGCTCGGAGGCGTCAGTATTAAGCCCTTCATCCAGATTATCTCCTTCCTCAACGTATTCCTCCTCATCTTGGGCCACCACGGTGCTCGGGAGATCAATTTCCGTCCACAAGGGAGAGGACTCAGCTGTACCAAACTTTTTGAGGCCAGCAGTCCAACCAGCAGCGAATATCTGATCCTGGATCCCAGGCATCTGACCTTTGTAGCTCTCAGTAGCTACATTGATTCCTTCATTGTAGCCCTGCTGGTAGGACGCCTTGGCCTCGCCCTTGCTCGCTTCCAGCTCTATCAAGGTCTGGTTCAGACTATCTTCAGCACCGTCCAGCTTGGTCTTGAACTCATTTGCTGCGCTTCGAGCTTGATTCCTCTCTCTCTCAAGCCGGGCAACAGTGGTCAACAGCTTGGCATTTTCACTAGCCAATTTTGCACGCTGGGGCTCTGAGTGGCCCAGCTTTTGGGCCATAGCCACCATCTTTTGCGCAGCCTAAACGTATTATCAATTCAGTAACACAGTTGGGAAGGGGCCAAATTATGAAAATAAAGACAGCGAGTTTACCTTAAAGCTGTGCACCATGAAAGACCCGAGTAGGTTGTCCGGGGAATTGACCACCTCCTTCTGCATGTCCCCCGGGAGCATGAGAGCCTGGGATAGGGCCAATGCAGTCCCTTCAGACTCCACACTATCCCGGACAGTGACAGTCTTGTTGCCATGAGTGAATTGGGGAGCCCAGATTAGAGTTTGGGTTATGGGTGTCTGAGTCAAAGACCCCCCAGGCGCTTCCAAGCGCGGGCGTTTGTCCCTGTGGCTAGCCTCAAGCTCCTCGGGAGAAAATCCGGGGGGAGCGTCGAGTTGTGTTGTTCCTCGGCGGCCATGTGAAGGCGCCGGACTAGGGGAGCGACCTCGGCCCCGAGAAGCGCCGCGGCCTCTTCCTCGGCCAGCTCCTGGGATTGTGAGGAGGCTTTCAAGGTTGATTGGTTGGTTCATCTCTTGAGAATGTGGGAGATAACCGTCCGACGAGGTGGATGCTTCCTCGCAAATTTCCACAGATGCGCTACGGAACGGAGGAGTCTGAGAACGCCTTTCCTCCTCTATTTGCTCGGGCTGTGCAGCAGCAGGTCCAGGAATTGGTGGGTCATCGGCTGCGCGGATGCGCCAGTTAATAAAGCCCCCGTATGAAGCCCTGTAACTTAGGAGCACCTGTGCTGCTCTTGCTCGGCCAGCCAGATGGGTGCCCTCACCGTTGAAATTTAGGGCCTGAGTGATATGTGCTACATGAACTTGGGGGGTAATGATAGCATACCCCTGGTTGATATTTTCAGCTGCAACACGAGAAGTTGACAGTCAGCAGGTGGATAAAATCGAGAACGCAATACGAATAAATTGCTCGGTGGATGAATTTTACGAAGAAGAAAGAACTGACGTGGTTGCCCAAATCTGTGAGGGGCGTGAAAGCCTATCAGGCCGTCCTCGTTTCTGGGCTCGAAATTTCTAGTAATGACGAGGAAATCGTCATCGTCTCCTCGAGCGGAGTCGGGCAATTCAAGCACCAGTCGCCTTCTGGAATCTCTACTCTTTAGGTAGTAGGTGAGGGCGTCTTTCGTACGAGAAATGCTGTACAGGTGATGAATATCATACAGGCCTAAAGATGTGCCTAACATCTGGTTTAGGGTATTGATACCCATAACGACTCGAAAAAAATTAGCAGACACCTGCATGGGGGATAGCCTGTAGTAAGCCAGAACCTGGCGGAGTAGTGGCGCTAGGGGGAATCTAACACCGCCCTCTACAACGGCAACCACTGGAATGTGTAGAATGTCATTGTTGGGGCTTTGGCGTATAGCGTCTACAGGGGCCAAACTGATGGCCACATCGTCAGGGATCTCATAGCGAGATCTAAACGAGGCCATGGTCTGAGGGGTGTTGCAATGACGCCTAAACCTCCCCATTGTGAACGGGAGTTAAATGGACAAGTAATATGGGTACAAAGAGACCCTGACAAAATCCCTAGATCGACGAGAGATAAGGGAAGAAGGAACGATGACTTACGATTATGGTGATCAGAATCCTAGATGCACAGGGAAGAAACCTCGAGATGGTGAACAGGGCTCCAATGGCGGGTGCGCTTGAAAGCTCTGGTTGCAGAGGGAATCGAGACAGAGAAAGGGGGTTCGAAATAGGGTGAAAACCCAAATGTACCCCAATTAGTAGGGTGACGTATGCGAAACATCGCCCCAGACGCCGTTTGGGCGTTCCGTTCCCCAAGAGGTGTGCATTCGCATTTAATGTGAACGGTACGATAGGTGCCATGTGTAAAGTAAGGGGCAGAAAACGTCTTGGGGAGCCCAAACGATTAGACGTTCTGTTTGAACTAATGATGATCTCTGCACCAACTCTAAAGAATAAAGGATATAGGAGCAAAAGAAACATTGCTCGGATCCTGAGAAGCTTTGCTCATCATATTAAGAGTAAATAACGAGTAAAGCTAGGGAGCAATTGTAGGGAGTAAATCCCGAACAAGCACAAATAGGGCCCGAACACGTGGTACGTGGGACCATGGTATAATTACATTAAGAACAATCGCCGTGCAGAAATGGTGATCGGCGATAGGGACTAGTGGTATGAAGGATCATTGGTCCAGGGAGTCTATACTAAGTCAAGGTCCAGTAACACGAGAGAGTATTGGACCGAGAGATTGACGAAAGAGCAATGACATGCGAAGTCATTGGTCCAAATAGGCTGTTCAGCAATAAAAGAGCCGAACAGGAGGGGGTTTGTACGAAAAGCAGTCCCAGGAGCAGGAAACGTTCCAGAAGGTTCTGATGACAGGGATATTCCGTGATTGCTATAAGATCCCAATAAGATAGGATCTTGGGGAGATACCCAACGGGAATGGGAAGTTCGGCCAGCTGTGGAAAGGAGTCCTAAACGGACTAAGGTAATGAACTGATAAGGGAACGAGAATCCGAGATATTCTGGGTTTCCTATACGAGATAGGGAACCTAGGGCAACATGGATACTTGGGCAGGAAGCATCCATAAACCTATAAATACAAGGCAAACCGAGAGGAGAAAGGTACACAAAACATTACAATTATGCGTATTCTCTTATGCTGAATTAGGGTTTTCCTTTAGTACGTGATACTCACTTGGGCATCGGAGGGCCTTTGCCACGAGAGGCAAAGGTGCACTCACCTCTTGTCTGTTTTGCAGGTAAGGATTCCGGCATCGTATTAGGGTTCCGGCGAGGACCTCGAAGTAGCCGTTACGTTCTTGTGCTGCTAAAACTACTCTTAGTTTTTCTGCACTTACAATCCTATTGCATCACCTTGTACCACCATATCTAGGGTTTCTTATTCTTTCAACCCTAAAGGACTACCATATCTTATTTCTTATTCTTTCCAAGGACTTGATTGGACCAAAACCCCATTTGAATAGATTAAACCTTGTCCTAGTTTGAAAGAAAGAATAAGGGAAAATCTTAGTCTTTCAACCCTTGTACTTCTTTGGACCAAAGAGAGAGAGAGAGAGAGAGAGCCGAGAGAGATGGGAGAGAGAGAGGCCGGGAGAGAGGGAGAGAGAGGGAGAGAGATTGTGTGATGTGTGCAAGTGTACAACCAAGCCTAGTCATGTCCTTTTGATCAACACCTCATCCAATCTAAGGACAATCAAAGCTAGTCAATCTATGATCCATTGGATAACAAATGTTAGGGGAAATATTGTCTCTTGGATAATAGACCAACTTGGCCTATAAATAGCAAGCCATTTCAAGCCTTTGAACTCACACCTTCAAGCATTGCTCCAACTTCTCTCTAGAAAGTCTAGTGTTCTTGTTGTTCTTGCTTAGTTCTTAGCTTGTTCTTGAAGTTCTTCCCTAGTTCTTCAAGAAACTCTTCTAGTGCCGCTGTGGGCTACCTGCCCAAAAAATTATGTTTCCCGTTTTGAAGAAAAATATGGTTTGAAGAGTTGCCACCCGGATTTTTGGTTAATCACCTGAGAAACCGTTTTGTTTTGAAAATGGTTGATTTGAAATTGAACATAGTTATTCAACATAGTTATTCAACATAAGACATGTAGATGCTTTGTTTAATTCTAACACATAGTCTGTTTAATTAAGCCTTTAAACAGTAAGTAAAGTGAGCCAGAACTGTAATTGAAGCATGCATCAGAAAGCAGGAAACAAACAAAGCTGTCCCAGGGTAATGGATCCCGCGGCCGGTGAATGGATGTCACGGCCGAGGGATCCTCCTGGTTTGATATATCGGCCGAGGGATCGAAGCCCCGGTCGATGTTCTTCCTCACACCAGACAGAAACGTTAGTAAATAATCAAAATGCTAAAATCATGATTATTGACAGGAAATAAAACAAACCAGAGGCCGTTGGGCCTCACCACCATGATCCCTCAGTTGCTTGATTGCTTCGGATTGCTTGTGATTGACTGATTGCTTGATTAAGAACCCTAGGGTTAGGGTTTGAACTTCGGGGTTTGATCGCCGGATTGACGGCTGCCTTCGGGAGGTTAGGGCTTTTGGAGTATGGGATTGAGAGAGTATTTTGACAGAGTTTCGTGGCTTGATTGAGTGTGTAGGTCTATCAATTTCTGTGTGTTAATTCGGAGCCCAAAGGCCCCTTTATATAGGCATAGGGATGACTCACTCCGGCCAATCAAATCACGAGATGGCAATTGCAATTGCAATACATCTCTAACTCTACGTCGTGATCTCCGAACGTAGCCCGAACGCATCGGAAAGGTAGTGTAGTTGGATCAAACCAAACGTTCCAGAGTCTGAAAAAGGTCGATCTGGCGGCCGAGCAAAGGATGTCGCGGCCGTGGAATGGATGTCTCGGCCGAAGGATAGATCTCGCGGCCGAGGGATTGATCTCTCAGGGAGATTTTGCTGGCAACAGGTTGCTCGGGTGAGGGATTGATGTTGTGGCCGTGGGATCGATGTTACGGCCGTCAGATGGATTCTCCTAGGCTTCTGTATTTCTGTCTGAAAGGCTATATGGCTTTGAATTGGGTCCTCTAAGTGGTCAAAGTTCTCACCGAAAGTCCTAAGGTCCTCAAGGAAGCAATCAGCAATCATTGTAGCCATTTCATCATCGGGATTGTCCCAAGGTGGGACTTGAAATAATCGTTAGGCCAAATTGGGGTGTCTACAGATGCCCCTCTTTGACTGAACTCAGACGGATCGCGAGACATGTTTGAGTAAGAGTCAAAGCTGTAAAAAGCAACTCAATTTGGTCCAACCACTATTCCAGGGGGTTTTGAAAAAGGTTTTGTTATGGTCGGGCCGGGAGGCTGCCTACGTATTCCACAAGGGAAATTCAGACCAATCGTAGTTCGGGCAATAAAGAAAAGCAAAAAGTTTGGAGGGTTAGAGACAGAAGACGTACCTTAGGGCTTAAAAAGCCGTAGTGTGACGTACTGTAGCGGGCCGAACCCGGATTGTCGCACGGTGCGGACCTGATCTGCCATGATTTTGCGGAGAGCTTCCTTAGTATTTTGGGGTAGATCAGTACACTACAGGTGCGTTTGCTTTTCTTGATCATCCTTACTTTGACTGAAAGGAGCTCGGTAGAGTAGCCTATCCTTGCGAATGAGCTGGAAGGGATTGATGTAATGGGGTGGAATCCAAACCATCTGCTGGGGATGAGTTGAACGCCGGTTTGTTTTTGAGATGTGGGGGGCACAGGGCCAGTAACTGGAGCACGGAGCTTTGGTGATGAGGGAACCGAGGCACGGAGCTGGTTGTAGTCATGAGGCGAGAGCCTGGAGAGTGATGGAATCGAGGCGTGGAGCCTGTTGCAATCTTGAGGCGAAGGCCTGAGGAGATTGGATAGGACCGAAGCGCGGAGCTGGTGTTAATCATAAGGCGAGAGCCCGAGGTGTCGGAGCTTGACGTGATATGAACCGAAGCGTAGAGCTGGTTGCATTCTGATGGTCTGTGCACGGAGCTTTCTCATCATAAGTGTTGGCGTAAGCCAAAGGATCGAGGCGCTGAACCGATCAATAAAACCAAGGCATAGTGCCGGTTGATTGCAGGGTTGACCTGTTTCATGAAAGATATGCAGAGTGTATATGTGTGATGCTTGTTTGTTAGATGTGGACAGACATGATGCAGACTCGATGTGATAATGTTGATGCAATATGTGCACGGGCCCGTGCGTGTGTGTTTGTTTTAAGCTTAGAGCTTCTATCAAGTTCCGGACTTGAGCATTCAGAGCGTAGAGCTCGAGCATTCGGACGGCAGAATCCGAGCATTCAAAGTATAGGCTTTGAGCGTCCAGTACGCAGTGGTTGGGCATCCAAGCGTAGAGCTTGAGCATTCAAGTGTATGACTTGAGCATCCAGTACACAGTGGTTGGGCATCCAAACGTAGAGCTTGAGCATTCAAAAATGTTAGATTTTTGAGCATTCAGGCGTAGAGCCTGAGAATAGATGTCTAGATTGTTGGGGCGGCTTAGAGCCTGTTGCTTGTTTACGGCTTCGAGCCAGTTAAGATAATGGGCTTTGAGCCGCTGAGATTGCTTGTTTACGGCTTTGAGCCAGTTGAGATGATGAACACAGGCTTCGAGCCTGTTAAGAACTTGATTGTGTACGGCTTCGAGCCAGTTGAGACAATGGGCTTAGAGCCACTGAGTTGGTTGTTACGGCTTCGAGCCAGTTGAGATAGTAGATACAGGCTTCGAGCCTGTTGAAGTGATGGTTACGGCTTGGAGCCATTTGAGATAGTAGATACAGGCTTCGAGCCTGTTGAGGTGATGGGCTTGTAGAACTGCTGAGCTGTTGAGTATTCCATCTTCCATCTTCCACGGGGTTTGATTGGTTCCTTATGCTTGGGATGTTTCCAAGGCTAGTTTTGTGTATGCTCGGGATTGCCCCCAAGGCTAGATTTCACATGCTCGGGACTGTCCCCAATGCTAGATTCCACATGCTCTGGACTGTCCCCAATGCTAGATTCCACATGCTCGGGATTGTCCCCAAGGCTAGTTCTTGACCATATTCCAGTTTGTTAGGGAGATTTCCCATTACCTCCACTGTTGGGAGTGCCTTCCGGAGGCCAAACGCCTTCTAGCGACTCAAATGTCTTCTGGTGGCTAAATGCTTTCTGCAAGCTGGCAACATAAACGCTTTCTGGAAGCTAGCAATATAAACGCCTTCTGGAGGGTGCATTGAGTGGAAGCCACAGGATTGTTTTACTGGCCTGCCGAGCGCGAGATTGTGCACATGGCGTGGCATAGAGCTGTTGAGGTGTGGGTGTAGAGCTGCTGAGCAGCACTTGAGCGTCCTCAATGTTTCGGTAAGCTTCTCCCTTTTTGTCCTTGGCAGAGAAACAGGAGACTGGAGGCTCATGGTGGAGGCCTTTAGTGCACAAGTGGTTTGTGACGTTGCCAGAGCAGGCTCGGGAGTTAGTACGCGCTGCTGGTCTTGACCCGTTTGTTTTGGGCCTCAATCTTCTGAAGATGGATTGGTCGTTGATGACCTCGCTGGTCGAAAGGTGGTGGGATACTCCCAACACGTTTCGCTTTCCTTCTGTTGGCGAGATGACGATCACGCCAGGTGATTTTTCTTTGCTTACTGGCCTATGAGTAGGTGGAGCTCCTCTTTGGGTTGACCCCAGGCTTTGGGAGCGAATAAGGGCTTTGAAGTGGTTTTGTGCCCCCTCTTCACTCGCGTAGTCATGTTGATGTCTCTTGGCTGATCAAGACTTTTATGAAGGTTGATATCTCGACTCAGGTGAGTGTTGAGTAGCTGACACGGGCCTTTCTTCTCTACCTCCTTGGGCAAACGTTGTTTGCCAACAAGGATAGTCCAGCACATACACAGTCT
Source organism: Rhododendron griersonianum (assembly GCA_018127125.1). Classification (NCBI taxonomy): domain Eukaryota; kingdom Viridiplantae; phylum Streptophyta; class Magnoliopsida; order Ericales; family Ericaceae; genus Rhododendron; species Rhododendron griersonianum. The sequence goes on along the minus strand of CM030788.1, from coordinate 34,807,987 downwards.
CTAGCCCCTTTTTGCAGTATTTGGAGGTTGTTTAGGAGTTTGATTAGGGAGCATCTGCCTTGGCCAACTGGTAGCCCCTTTCCTCTCTGGGCTTTTGAGTATCTTCTTCAGTTTCCTACTGACACTAGACATGCAGATGCGGACTGTGTTCCTCGCTACGAGTAATGGTCTGTGGGGCAATGGAAGCCACACGGTCACCAGTTTTAAGCCTTCCTGAGTGGTGACGGGTTTTGGACCGATTGACGGTTGACCAGGTACCCCTTGCATCCCTTGTTTTTAGATCTCCATTCCTCTGTGCTGTGGCTGATTTAGACTTTGTTTGCAGGCGAGGTTTGACCCTTGGAGTGGTGTATCAGAGGATGCCCCTCTTGCGAGTTCCAGGGTTCTAGATTGTACTCGTAACCTGTTCGAGGGTCCCTTTTGTTAAGCTTGGTACTTATGTGATCGGGTGGCCAGCCAGTGGCGCCTGCGTGCTGAGGATCTTCAATTTGTTCCTCCTCCTCCTCCGGCGTTGATGAGGTCTACTTCTTTGATGTCTAAAGTAGACTTGGAGAATGCTCAGATCAGAGACTAGGCGGGTTTGCTTCTTTAGGCAGGTGACTGTATGGAGTACTGCCATTTTTCCTTGGTTCTGCCTGTTGTTCCTTCAGTTGCTCTTGTTTGGCCACGGGCCCTTTCCTTTGTCTCCTTCCATTCTGATGACGGAGAAGAGGCGCTTGGTGCTTGCCCCTTGTTTTGCATTCTTTTCCTTGTAGCTTGTGGTTGAGTGAGCACCAAGTGGGGAGGATAGCTAGCAATCCCCTTCTTCATCTTAGAGATCGTCTCGAAGACGGCGTCACAACCAGCTTTAGGATTTTCTTTTTCCTTCTTGTTCATGGTTAGTAAAGGAAGAAGCAGAAACTGTATTTGTATAGTGAAAGCAACCACAGTGATGATTTTGTAGGCAAGCTTTTGTTCATGAAACGAGAAATGCTTTTTATGCCCCTAGATGTCTTGAGTTTGCATGCGATAGTCAGAACATGGCTGTTTGAACAAGTATTTGCTGATAGACAGTAATTTGTGTGAAAATAAAATATTGGCCGAAGAATTGATTACTCGGCTAAAGAATCGATGTTATGGCCGATGTATAGATCCTTCGGCCGTTACTTTGATTTTCCAAAAGGTAGATTTTGTTTTGGCTAAGTGGCATCCTCTTTTCTCCTCCTTCTTATGCTTGGTTTTGATTTTCTTGCCTTTTGCTTTTGCCGTGTTCCATAGTCCGGTTGCCAAACTCGGGAGTTTTCAAGGTATCTTGCTCATTGTGTCAATTACCTTTAGGTTAGAGGGGATGACCTATAGCTCTCGTGTCTATTGCTGTTGCCAATTCTTCGAGAAAAGCATACTCATCTTTTGCGAGCTCAATACGCAGGGTTAGCTATACCTATCATTGAGTACAAATCTGTTGATGTTTTTCCTTCTCTCCAAATGTTTGGGCCGCATCTCGATGTGAGATTGCCTACGTATCCCAATCAAGGAATCAGGCCTTTTACGTAGTTCCAAAATCATTACCTTTGAGGTTGGGTTTTTCACTCTTGGTTTTTCTTCTCACATGCTCTTGATTTTGCCTAGGTTACCTAATGGAGGTTGAGTCCCTAGCGAGCTTTTCTTTGAATGCCTTAACTTTTGCCTAGGCAGCATTTTTGCATTTTCTTGCCCTAGCAGGCTTTGCTCTTACTTTTGCTTGGGTTTTCAGGTTACCCAACGAGCACTTCTCTTAAGAGGGTTTCTGCGTTTCGGAGAGGAATTTGATGGAGATATTTTTCTAAATCTCTCTTGTGTTTGTACCTTCATAATGGGCGAGCTAACCCTAAGTGTTCTCGCGGAGATAGTGTCTTCTTTCTAAGTTTTGACAAAAACCTAGTTTCTTAAGCAACTAGAGTTCATCCTTTCCTTCCTTTTTGTCAGACAAGGAACTTGATTCCTTGAAATTTCCCTTGTTTGGCAAAGAGACTATAGTGTTTGGCAATTGCAATTTAGGAAGTAAATCATTGAATAAGCATAGTCTAGAGGATGAAACAGGAATTCACTTAGCAGAAATTAAATGCCCAAGCAGGGGCTCAAAACAGGTTTTAGCTTGATAAAAGCAATGTTTAATGTTCTTTGCCATGTTGTGACTTCTTAGCTATTGTAGCATTTCGAGGTCGTTTTCAAAACCCTTGCCTTTCGCAACTTTATACTCTTTTCCACCCTCTTCTTTGCCAAACAGGGCCTTTGAACTGGATCCATCTTCACTGGTGGCTACTTCTTTGAGACATGAGTAGTCCCCAAATAGAAGTGTTGGTCTAGGTTTTCATCACCCTTTCTTCCTCTTTATTGATTGTGTAGTCGTCAGCTATTTCCACTTGATTGAATAGTGATACTAAGGAGATTCCATCGAGTGGATCATCGTATTCTCCTTCCATTCCGTCAAAGTCACTTTCCCCTTTGCTTGTTCTTCTTCATTACTTTTGTCAGACATGTCGGGATCGATCACTTCTGATTGATTGGACTCATTGTTTTCTTCCTCCTCTATCATGAAACATTCGTCCTCCTCTGGGAAGGTAAAGGTTGGCTTGGTTTGGTTGTTTTGGACAATGTATTGGCCAGGACTGTATGTGGGGTTGTTTATGAAATCGATGTTTCGGGGTGGTGGCTCAGCTTTGTGAGTAGGAAGTGGATTGGCTTGCACATTAGGTTTTGGAAGTTTTATAGTTCGGCTATCAATGATATCTTGAATGTCATGGCGGAGACGCATGCAGTTATCTGTCTCATGCCTAGGTTGTTGGTGGTAAGCGCACTGTTTGTTAGGATCATGGTTTGGGCATAGGGTGGCTGAGGAAGTGGTTTGTTTTAAAGGTTTGAGATGCCCCTAATGGCTCAGAATGGCTAAGGCTTGAGATGAGGTCATGTAAAGATGGTCAAAGTTGCAACGGGGGCGATTTGAGCTTTGGGATGAGCTAATTTGAAAAGGGTCTTGTGGTAAGATTGAGTTAAGGGTGTTGACGAAGGCAGGAGATGTACGGGTTGTGAAGGTTTTCTTGGGTGGAGGAGTTTCTTCTTTCCCAATGAGGCCTAGCTTGATCCTCTCTTCAATCTGCAGCCCAGTAGCCTGCAGGCGCTTGAAATCAGTGATAGTCTGAGTGTAAATGTGCGTGAGGTACTTGGGCTGCAAACTCTTGACAACTATTCTCACTTGATCTTCCTCAGGAGGCGGTTCTTCATCTTGGCGGCTTTTTCTCTCTATCTAGCCACAAAGGTTGCAAAGTCCTTGTTTGATTCCTGCTTAGTCGTTTCCAAATCTCGAGTTGTTAACTCAATTTGGATGTTGTATGCATATTGCTTGACAAAAGCATTGGCAATTTCTGGCCAAGTATGATAGTACACAAACTCCAAAGTGAGAAACCAATCGAGAGCGCTTTCAGTAAGAGTCCTTTGAAATAACTGAACAATGAGCTCATCATCCAAGCCCATTGGCTTCAGAGTGTTGATGACATGGCGGACATGGCTAGTGGGATTGCCAGTTCTATTGAACTTCTCAGGTAGTTGAGAATCTGGAAAAAGGCAGAGTCCTTCAAAATCTAGAACTTGGTCCCCTTGTGAACGGGCCAGAGTACATTTGATCTCCTTGACTTGTTTTGGCAAATTCAGGGTTTTCTGCCAATACCACTTCTTGAGGATTCTCATCTTCCACCGATTTCTCTTCGTTCTCAGCATCTCTTGCTGCTTTCTCTGCTGATAAGGTAGCGACTTTGAGCTTGGTGATTAGCAATGATGGCGTCGTTATCTGCCATGAGAGTGGGAGGATTACTTGATAAAGCTTAGGATTTGGTAGATGATTGAGTTTGTTGAGGAGATGACCGCGGAGTCCCTGAAAGTGATTGGGATCGTAGCAGTGTAGGTGTTTTGGCCAGTGAGGGTGACAGACGAGACGGCTGCAAGGACCTCTGTTTGGCGTGACTTCGGGTGTTGTAAGAGTATAAAATTGGCTGTGGTTGCTTCTTTGTTTTACTTATTGTGTCTGCTTTGAAAAGTAGAGTACCTGTAAGTCAGTACTTGGCTTGTGTAGGTTTAGGATTTAGGCTGAAAATCCCAACCCTTCTGCACAGAAAAAGTTATTTACAACAACAAATGATACATGGTGTGAGGAAGGACTTGGAAGTGAAAATGCAAGTAGGTTCCTAGCCTGTAGGTTCCTGTCTTAGTTTGATAAGTTCTATGGCTTTCTAAAACATGCAAGGTTTTTGGTAGTCTCAGGGTGCTCCGTTGTCAAAGGGCACCAATCCTCTCACCAGCCCATCATAGGCGGTGATTGGGTGATTCCCTTTTTGATATACCACTAGGTACGAGTGACTGTGGAGTTTGCTGGAACCCCCAACATAGCCCGTGTCATGCCGGGATATCAGGTGAACTCAACGGGTTGCCCGCTCGATGCATATGATTAATGACTTAGACAAGGCATGTATTAGTCTTATGTTGAACTTTCTGGTAATGGATTTGAGCTTGGAGGTCGTCGCTAGTGGCGTAGACACCTCCCAAACGGGGCATCGCCATACAGATTGATCATGTTTGTTTGCTCGATTGGTTGCGTGCTTCATAAACCAAAATCATGGACATTCCCATGGCTAGGAACATCGCCACATGATAGCGGTTATCATCAAAACAGAGTCGCCACCTAGTTTATTAAAACTAGGAAAACAGATAGAGATTCTGGGTATGGGAGCCAAAAGTACAGTAAGGGGAAGGTGTTAGGCACCCCTCTTTGCCCCGTGAGACTGGCCCATAGTTATTCAACATAAGACATGTAGATGTTTGTTTAATTCTAACACATAGTCTGTTTAATTAAGCCTTTAAACAGTAAGTAAAGTGAGCCAGAACTGTAATTGAAGCATGCATCAGAAAGCAGGAAACAAACAAAGCTGTCCCAGGGTAATGGATCCCGCGGCCGGTGAATGGATGTCACGGCCGAGGGATCCTCCTGGTTTGATATATCGGCCGAGGGATCGAAGCCCCGGTCGATGTTCTTCCTCACACCAGACAGAAACGTTAGTAAATAATCAAAACGCTAAAATCATGATTATTGACAGGAAATAAAACAAACCAGAGGCCGTTGGGCCTCACCACCTTGATCCCTCAGTTGCTTGATTGCTTCGGATTGCTTGTGATTGACTGATTGCTTGATTAAGAACCCTAGGGTTAGGGTTTGAACTTAGGGGTTTGATCGCCGGATTGACGGCTGCCTTCGGGAGGTTAGGGCTTTTGGAGTATGGGATTGAGAGAGTATTTTGACAGAGTTTCGTGGCTTGATTGAGTGTGTAGGTCTATCAATTTCTGTGTGTTAATTCGGAGCCCAAAGGCCCCTTTATATAGGCATAGGGATGACTCACTCCGGCCAATCAAATCACGAGATGGCAATTGCAATGCATCTCTAACTCTACGTCGTGATCTCCGAACGTAGCCCGAACGCATCGGAAAGGTAGTGTAGTTGGATCAAACCAAACGTCTGACAGAACGTTCCAGAGTCTGGAAAAAGGTCGATCTGGCGGCCGAGCAAAGGATGTCGCGGCCGTGGAATGGATGTCTCGGCCGAAGGATAGATCTCGCGGCCGAGGGATTGATCTCTCAGGGAGATTTTGCTGGCAACAGGTTGCTCGGGTGAGGGATTGATGTTGTGGCCATGGGATCGATGTTACAGCCGTCAGATGGATTCTCCTAGGCTTCTGTATTTCTGTCTGAAAGGCTGTATGGCTTTGAATTGGGTCCTCTAAGTGGTCAAAGTTCTCACCGAAAGTCCTAAGGTCCTCAAGGAAGCAATCAGCAATCATTGTATCCATTTCATCATCAGGATTGTCCCAAGGTGGGACTTGAAATAATCGTTAGGCCAAATTGGGGTGTCTACAGGTAGTGGGTGATACTGCCATCCATTGGGCAACAGATCAGTCTCGAGCGCTCGAGATCAATATCGAGCGCTTGGGACCTCACTCTCGAGCGCTCGAGAGTGGGCCAGGCCAAAGGTTTTGTTAAATGGTTTTGAGCGCTCGTGATTGCTCCCAAGCGCTTGGAAATGCTTTTGACCATTTTTATTCCCTTTTCAAATCTTTCAAGGAGCAAAGTCTCGATCGGTACTAGGCTTGTTTCAATCCAAAGTCATCATCGGGGAGCCTCAGGGCCACAAATCAAGGAAATTTGACAAGTCCAAATTGGGGTGTCTATAGTTGCCCCTCTTTGGGCGTCACTCAGCATCATGTAGGGATACGAGTGTCGTCCAAAGATTGAGACAGCCCAATTTGAGCCAAATCAAATCCTCAATTCAAAATCAAATGCAAGTGAAGACACAAACATTTGATGCATGCGGTCGCGTCTTTTCAGACTGCCTACGTACCCTTTTCTGCAGGGATCAGACCAGCATAGTTCTTTGGGGCAAATGCAAACATGCAGACATGCAAGTAAATGATGGAAATGTGTCCCTCAGGACGGTGCCAAATCTATGGCGGGGTATGAAGGTGGTGCCAAATCTTTGGCAGCGGAAGAAGGGTGCCAAATCTATGGTAGACAAGATGGGTGCCAAATCTATGGCGGCGGATGACCTAGAGAAAACCGGGGATGAAGGGTGCCAAATCTATGGCGGCGGAAGAAGGGTGCCAAATCTATGGCAGACAAGATGGGTGCCAAATCTATGGCGGCGGATGACCTGGAGAAAACCGGGGATGAAGGGTGCCAAATCTATGGCGGCGGAGAAACTGGAGAAACTGGAGAAAACCGGGGGTGAAGTCCCTTAGGACGGTGCCAAATCTATGGCGGCAGAGAAACTGGAGAAAATCGGGGAGATGTCTTTTAGGACGGTGCCAAATCTATGGCGGCGGAGAAACTAGAGAAAACCGGGGAGATGTCCCTTAGGACGGTGCCAAATCTATGGCGGCGAAGAAACTGGAAGGCGAAGAGACCTGAATATGAAAAGCTTGAATTTTGAAAGAAGCTTGAATTTTAAAAGAAGCTTGAATTTTGAAGGAAGCTTGAATTTTGAAGAAAGCTTGAATTTTGAAGAAAGCTTGAATTTGATATTAAAGGGTGTCTCTCAGGACAGCGCCAAATTTATGGCAGGAAGAGACTGAAGGGCGTCCAACAGGACAGTGCCAAATTTATGGCGGGAAAGAAAGGGTGACAAATCTATGGCAGGAAAGAACGGTGCCAAATCTATGGCGAGTTCGACGGGTGCCAAATCTATGGCAGGAAAGAACGATGCCAAATCTATGGCGAGTTCGACGGGTGCCAAATCTATGGCAGGAAAGAACGGTGCCAAATCTATGGCGAGTTCGACGGGTGCCAAATCTATGGCAGGAAAGAACGGTGCCAAATCTATGGCGAGTTCGACGGGTGCCAAATCTATGGCAGCGGATGAGTGAACGGTGTCCCTCAGGACGGTGCCAAATCTATGGCAGCGGATGAGTGAATGGTGTCTCTCGGGACAATGCTAAATCTATGGCAGCAGATGAGCAGTCATGTTGACGAACATGAAGGAAGAAGGCGACCGTGAGAGGTCGAGGTTAGAAAGTGAGACCCGCGTTTCGACTTTTGACAACACTGATGATTTTTTACTTTTTATTTTCTTGGAAAAACAAAGGACATGTCTAAGTATCCCTTCTGCCTTACTGTTTTTGGTCAGCGGGCTGGTATTTTCTGGACCTTGGGATTTGGGACGGAATCTGTCTTTGGATGGAAATTGGGTTTGTGCTTGAGCCAGGGTTTGCGCTAAAGCTGGTTTGAGGTTGACTTTGATCAGGGCCTGAGCTTCGAGCATGCCTGTCCCAGTCTTGAGGTCGGCTGTACGCTTGCAGTGATTGATGGCATTGTGCTGATGTGCCCCAGTGAGTGATAGTCCTTCGTTCTGACCCTTTTCCTTGATTCCACTGATAGTTTCGGCAACCAGCTTTGTCATGAGCACAAGTGCGGGTTCTTCCATGTATTGGAGTTTCTCTCTCGGGTTGGGACCTCAATGACCTTGTGTGAATTTGGACAAGGCCCAGACGACTCAAAGGACAAGAAAGACCCATTATCAGAGGACCGACTCTTAACGAAGACCTTGACTGGACGAGGAGTTTGATTACCCGAGGATTTGATTGTTTGAAATTGTCATGATAAAATCAAGTTTTGATGATTTTCCCATTCTGGGTTTTGAAATTGTTTTAGCAAAACACGAGGACTTTTATTAGGAATCATGCCCCAGGTTGCTGATGACAACCCATGGATTTAAAAAATGCCCCAGCTCGGATGTTACAGGATTCATGAAATGCCTTGGCGCTTCTTCTTGTTTTCTCCTATTGTCCAGGATTTTTGTTATCAAGTTGTGTTTTTCAATCTGACAGGACTTTATTCGGGTTGTCACGTGGCCAAGGTTTTGGCTTAACAAAGAAAGGATAATAGGCTCAAAATTTTCATTTTCCTTAGGTTCCAAGAGCTAGCAGCCATCTTGCATAATTCTATGCCCCTTATTTTTTTTGCTTTTGATGGGTGCCTTCTTTCACTTGCTTTGCTTCGCCTTTTGTTGTGCCCGATGCGTTTGGCATTTTCATTGGTCTTAAGCTTTCTCTGATTTTTGTTCGATGTTTTGCACCTCACCGTGTGCGTATGTATTTGGCACTTTCACGCTTTGAATTCTGATGCGCCAATGATAACCATGTGTTTGGCACTTTTGTCTTCCTTATTTCACCCCGGTGTGGGGGATAGCTGCCTAGCTGGGTTCTTTCAAAGAAATGGATTTAGGCTCAAAGGGGGTTATCAATGGATATATATCTTCAAGCGTGTGATAAAAGAAAAGAATGCCTTTCTTCATTTTGAATTGCACAACTTGATAACTGGATCCTAGATGCAGTTTAAGAGATTTGTGTGCTCTAACTTTTGCCTATATCATATTTTGAGGTTTTGATCTAGCGAGCTTTTTACTTGGGCCAAGGCGTTGCTTCTTCACGGTGTCAGGGAATGGCCCCATGAATTTCTTCTTCTCGCAAGGGCAAAATACCTCGTGTCTTAATTTCTCAATTGACGGTGAAAAACAATTCCAAGTTAAGGGATTATCACAAAACACGAGTTTATTATCACAATTTCGACTCAAGAGGTTTGACATTGACTTAGAAAGACAGGACTGATAGAATTTTGGGACCGACTCGAAAGAGCATGACCAAATTTTGGGATCGACTCGAAAGAACATGACCGGGCCTCGGGATAAGGCTGCCTGCGTATCCTTCTTGCAAAGGAATCAGGTCATAACGTAGTTCAGACCCACGAAACAGACACTATTTTTTCTTTTGTTTTTCTTTTTTTTTTTACTACAAACTCGAATTTGAAAACACACAGACACGAAAGCATGAAAGACCTAAAGTACAAACTGACTCGAAATTAAAAGACTTGACTCGAAACTCAAAAGCTTCCCCAAACTCGTGAGAAAATCCATCCACGGACTGGCTGCACTGCATTCGCCATTCTTCTTCAGATCAGAGGTCTGGTGCTGGGATGGTCCTAGTCCTTTCAGGCATCTCAAGCGTTATTCGGATTCTGATCCACCTTTAGATTCTGCATCGATTTGGAGCTTGAGGCTAAGGCACTGAGCATATTAGGGGTTGGAACAATGGGCTCTGGCAACCAATTGTCGATAATGCACTGGAGAGGATGGATTTTGATGCCATTGCTGTTGATGGTTTGGTTGCTCAGAAGTCGTCCAAGGGAAGCATGTCCCATCGAGCCACTGACCTGGCCAACCTTGAACTCTTCAAAGGTCAGAGGATAATTTCCCACAGCAGAACTTGGGTTTGAAAGTGGAGGTGAGATGATTCCATCATCGATGAGATCTTGGATTTTGTGGCGGAGACGGAAGCAGCTGTTAGTGGAATGGCCGGTACATTGGTGAAAGTTACAATAGGCGTCTGGGTTGTGGGACGACGAGAGCTTCTGAGGTGGGGGAGTTGGAGGGAGCGGCTAAACGAGACCGGCTTCGAGGAGTCTCTCATAAACTGTAGACAAAGGGACCGGAAAGCGGGAGAGGAACCTTGGTGGGATTTTGCCGCTGGGTTGAGGGTTCATAGTGGTGCCAAGTGGGCCTCTGGCGAAGACGCCGCTTGCTTCGACACTACATGATGCTTTCTTACCTTTGCGCACATCCTGCCTTTTAGCACTAGTTTTAGGCAAGGATCCTGTACCTTCCTTTGAGCGCTTCTTGGTGTCATGGATTTTGACTAAGTCTTTGAGCATGTGAGAGAGCGTCACTTCTGATCGTGGCTTGACTCCGGCGGTTGGAGAGTGGTAGGCTTGCGGAGTTTCTTCGATTCTGGCCTTACCAGCATTCAATCCCAGACCTGGATTTGACATGACGGAGGTGAGAATGCCAATCAGCCCTTGCAATAGAGCTGTCTGCTCATCCATTTTCCGATTCATTTCCTCTACAGCCCTTTTCAGCTCAACCAGCTCTGCTTGCCCTGCCATTTCGAGGTAGTCGGAGAAGGTGGTGTGGCTTTGTGTAGGATGGGTGGCTCAGTGCTGACAGTAAAGTAAAAAGTGAACTCAGAATATGCCCCTGTTGTGATTTATTAAAAAAATGTGTATGAATAAAAGAATTGTTAATAACATGTTGTCATCGTCGACTCAAGGGATCCAACTTTACGGGAAATTCCAACAGTCACGGGTAAGTCGGTGTCAGGCAGGTTAAATTCTGCACGTTGGGAATCAGAGCCAATCTCCTTATCTAAGACCTTCCAAGACAGAGCAATAAGACTGCTGGAAGATGAACCTAAGGCTAAACTAGAGGGAGCCGTTCGGGCACGGCGAACACCAGAGGTATCCCAAACTCCATGGATTTATGGTCTCCTAGACCCTGACTCAAGAAATGACATCCTATGAAGGATTGCCTCAGTCCTCAGAGATTTCTTTTAGGGTGTATCCTTCGTTCAGAACGCCGAATTCTAAGAGATGTCAAAATGAACTAAGTATTCAACTAGTCCTCGTTCGAAGTTTCAATTTTGAACTCGGAATAGCTTAGTACAGACGACGTGATACCCCAACCATCGTGGTGTCAGTGACATGGTGCCATTATCCAGAGTGGTGTAAGTAAAGTGGCATCACAGCGTCGTTTCCTTGTTATTCCTTATTCTCTGTTGAATCTCCTATTAGGCATTAGTCAAGGACTTAGTATATTCTGATTTCTCAAAGTCTCCTTGTTCCAAGGACTCATCTAGTTTAGACAACGTACACCGGGGTGCACGACTCATCATCGGGCCTCGGCAACCTTCTACAGACCGTGTGAGCGAGATAACGGCATGACATGGATGAGAGATGCATGGTGAGATGCAAAAAGCAGTAACACGTAGGCATGATATAGCATATAATCCTACCCTGCGGGTCCCTATCCTAGTTTGGAAGGATCTATGGCTTGCTAAGCATGTACAAAGGCTGGTTTTGGTTTGAAGAGGGTTCCCCGGACTAGAGTCAAAGTATACCTCCCACTATTGAGCGTACACCCAATAATGGTACAAACGGTAGAGATGGCTCATCACGGTCGAGGGTTGCTGAGCATTCTGGGATTCCCCATCACCGGCAAGCCGGGTAGGATTGCCGAAACACAACAGCGAGGTTACACAAGATATATACAAGAAATAGACAATGAAACAAAATCCCTTTGAAAATCCCACAAACGTTTTTCAAGCTTGGCTCACAAGTTTAATTGATATTCAAGAAAAGCGGGCCGTTTTATCAACAAACCAACTTTTTCTCAAGTATCAATTAAACGTCCCCAGCGGAGTCGCCACTGTGGGCTACCTGCCCGAAAAATTATGTTTCCCGTTTTGAAGAAAAATATGGTTTGAAGAGTCGCCACCCGGATTTTTGGTTAATCACCCGAGAAACCGTTTTGTTTTGAAAATGGTTGATTTGAAATTGAAAACCAGAGATCGTTTTGAGGGTCCGGAAGCCATGTTACGAGGGGGGAAGGGTTTTATGGCACCCCCCTCGCCCGATTCGAGATCGGTTTCTACTAAACTTTTGTGGGATTTTTCAAAAGGGATTTTGTTTCATTAAAGCGTTTAGCAAGTATCCACAGTTATAACATGTAAGAAGTGCATGCATGTGCAAGTGTACAGTGGATGATAAAATGGTGAGTGAATAAAATGCATGGTTACAGAAACTGAGGATCTGTCACTGACTTCACTCTCGAGCGCTCGGGAGTGGTCCCGAGCGCTTGGGAGTTCTGATACCCCACCTGCAAGTTTTGTTAGCACAGACAGAATATAATGCTAAAATAGGAACTGAAAAGCTGCTATATACACTACTGGCTCAGCAGAGGATTTGAAAGACTGGAATGAACCCTCAATCTTTCAGATCTTGCATCCCTGCCTTAACAAGGCTGAATCTACAAATTTAAAAGAGAAACAGGCTACACTTATGCATGCAGAGACCAGAGAACGCAGCAGACTGGGAAAATGGGATGCAACGTCATGCATTCACTCCCGAGCGCTCGGGAATGGTTCGGAGCGCTTGGGAGTAAGCTGCATGTCAGCTTGCTCTCAGACATGAAATGGTACTGATTTTACATGCACACACTCTTGTTTCGATATTTCCCAAGAAGAAAACATCTTTTAACTTTGGAAAGATCTTATTTTACGTGAAAACTTGTAAGAAATGCTTCTGTTTTAGTGGAAAATGACTTTCTTGTGCATGCGTGCCAAAATGACACCATTTCTTTTAAGAGTGCACTTCGTTCCCAACCTGCTATGTGACAAAGGACCATGCATGAAACTGGGAACAGTCCCGAGCGCTCCGGAGTATTCTCGAGCGCTCGGGAGTGTTTCCAGTAAGGGTGTTGTGAAAACATTTTTTGTACCCCATTGCTCTTGTTTTTACACTAGGGTCTCCCAACCATGCACCCAGTATTGAAGACTGGGTCAGGCTGAGAGATCCCCCTCAGAAGGGAAGAACAGCCTCTTTGTTTGATCAAAGGTAAAGATTTCTACCTTTTACTTGAACCTTGCTCCTTGGAATGACTTTGAAATGTGGGTGAAGTGAGAAGAGTGCAAGAGATCAGAAGAGTATTCTGGATTTCTTGCCCTTTTCCTTGGTGATTTCTATAACTTTTGAAGTTTGGAAGGTGAGTTTTGGAAGTTTTTGGTTTTGAGCAAGAGAGAGAGAGCAGAGAATGGGTTTTCTCCAGGAGGAAATTTCGTAGCCCTCCTCTACTGAAACCAGACCCTCTTATTTATAGGCAAAATAACCTATAGTTTTTGAAAATCAAATGGTTTTGAATAAAACATTTTAAAATAGCAAAATCCTTGGCCTGAAGATCTTTGCCACCAGAGGTTGAGTGTTGACTAAACCATCGGCGGGCTCAAGGTGGTGGTAATGATGAGTTGCATGGGTAGTGGGTGATACTGCCATCCATTGGGCAACAGATCAGTCTCGAGCACTCGGGATCAATATCGAGCGCTTGGGACCTCACTCTCGAGCGCTCGAGAGTGGGCCAGGCCAAAGGTTTTGTTAAATGGTTTTGAGCGCTCGTGATTGCTCCCAAGCGCTTGGAAATGCTTTTGACCATTTTTATTCCCTTTTCAAATCTTTCAAGGAGCAAAGTCTCGATCGGTACTAGGCTTGTTTCAATCCAAAGTCATCATCGGGGAGCCTCCGGGCCACAAATCAAGAAAATTTGACAAGTCCAAATTGGGGTGTCTACAGTCGCCACTAAGCCGCCACTCCACCACCCTACCGATCCAAAAGTTCTAGTAGCTTTAGTCAAGATCAAGTTTCGAGAGAAACCTTTCTCTTTCGAAGCTATCGAAGCCATCGAAGCCATTCCTAAGCCGTTACTCCATCCGACGAACCATTTTCCTAACCCGTAGCCGTCTACCGCCAAGAAGAATGGTAGATATTCTATATCTACTTTTCTCTACGTATATGTGTATATGTAGAATACTCCTTACGTATAGTATAGTTTCCTATGATTCTCAAAGATCTAAGTATAGCGTATTGCATGCGTATTTCGAAATGATAGTGAATTATTCTAAACCTTTGAAACCTCGAGCATACGTAGATTATACGAGCTACTTTCCCTAAGCATGATTAGAAATGTTTAGAAGTTGTTATCTTGATTAACCATGGCATGATTAGCTTAACGTTAGAACACTCAATAAACATATGTTGTTTTGAACTTAAGAAAGCATGATTTAGGATTAAGCTGTTTTAATCTTAGAATGAATGTGAGCATGATCATGTGATTACTTGACTACTTGTTGTTGATAAAGCATAAGTGATTTATCTCTCCAAAGGTGTCCGTCCATGTGGCACTATGCTTAACCTTGTGTGATTAAATGTGAGTATGATGATGTGACAAAATGAGCGTGCTATCTAATATAGAGTTGAATGATCTTGTTAGTTTAGTTTCAAGATTTCTTAAATTGTGGAATGAATTACCGTAGAGTCAATGCATGCGAACGAGACACAAAAATCGAGAAAGTAGAAACATGACACCTAGGGTGTGGTTGATATGGATAAAATGAAGGATGTGATTAACATGCGGAAAATATTTTGAAAGTACATAATGACCGGACTTGGTAGTCATTGTGTAAGTGTTTTCAAAAACCGTAATGTAGCCGGACTTGGTAGCTCATTGCGTAGATTTCCAATGGGACCGGACGTGGTAGTCTCATGTGGAAATGGGGCTTGGCCGGACGTGGTAGCCAATGCAAGATTTGAAAGATTGTGTTTTGTGAAACCATGATTGGCCGGACTTGGTAGCCATCGTGAGTGTTACTAACGGAGCTGGACTTGGTAGCCTCGTTAGTAGCAATTTGTGAAAGAAACGTGGGAAATTATGATTTTGATAAAGGTGAAAAAGAAGACACGGTCTACGATGAGTCGCGTAGGAGAAACACGAAAAGGCATGACACCAACACTAAAAGATATCGAATATGAATGTATCATTGTTTATCTATGTTATTGAATGAGCATGTGTAATTGCTTATATGCTTCCTTGCTTTAAGTTAAGAGTTAGTGGGTATAGTTTATTCTATTGAGCTTGTAGCTCACGGTGTTACGTTTTTGGTGACCCTGACATATTATACTGGGGGCGACGCTGGTATAATGTGTCAGAGTTAATTGATGAGCAAGGTGAGCAGTACGCATTGGAGGCTTTTGGAGCCGAAGAGCTTGCTAGGATGGAAGAAGAAGCGGAGTAGTAGAATATCATAGAAATTCCCTCCTTGTGTAATAAAAGTACTCTAGTAAGACTTATATTGTAATAATGAGCTTGACTCTTAGCCTTTTTATTCAATAAAATGTTTAATTAACGAACCCAAAAATGGGGGTGTTACAGTTACAAATTGGGTACCACGTGGTACTTGTGCAACACACTCGAGCTGTCCAAACAATGCAGCTAATGGCTCGAATTGAAATACTCTTTTTCTTTTATTTTATTCTTTCTTTTTTGTAAAGCTGTTCGATACTTTTCAATCCGAGCGATCGGTTGCATGTTTGGACGGCATAGATGTGCTGCACAGATACTACATTAGCGGTAATCTCTTTAGTACTATTTGCACCAAAAAACTTTTTCCTCCACTCCCACCCATGGAAAATTTTTCAGTGCCGAGCAGGTACCACGTGGTGCTTGCTCGCGCATCCAAGTCGTTCATTGTGTGTTTGAACATCTCAGATTTGGAGAGAGAAAAATGAGAGAGAAAGTGTTGGGATGAGAGAAGAGAGAGGGTTTCAATCCGAACCGTCCAAAAGTGTATCGGATGGCTCAGATATGCCGAGCGGGTACCACGTCGACAATACCCGCTCGGCACTGAAAAACTCCTCCCCACCCACCCTCATATCTGGAATGCCTATGTACAATTCTCAACGCTCCCTCTCTTTCTCTCTCTGCAATTTGTATCTATCCACGCTCATGCATTTTCTTTCCTCTTGACTACAATGCCAATTGCGGATTTAAAAAAAAAAGAAAAGAGACTACAATGTCAATTGTTTGTATCTATCCACGCTCGTACATTTTCTCTCCTCTTGACTACAATGACAATTGACATCTAGGGAGAGATGAGAGAGAGATTGTTGAAACGTGGAGTGGAAAATGGAAAATCCCCCAAACTTTTCTTCAATGGGAAGCTCCGACGGGGGACCCACCTCCACAAACCAAGGTGTCACGTATTCCTCCTCTTCTTCTTTTAATGCCGCCTCACACTTTCACTTTACACCCTTTCTTTTTCGTCATCATCATCTTCTTCTTCTCTCTCCTCTCTTCTTCTACTTTCCTCGCGAGAGCTGCTTTTCCCCCCCCGACACACCCCCCTCCCGGCCCCACTGCCTTTTTCCCGCTTTGCCCCCGCCCCCCCCTCTCTCTCTCTCTCTCACTCAGACTCTCTCTCTCTCACTCAGACTCTCTCTCTCCCTTTTTCTTTCTTTTACAGTTTGCTTTTTTTTTTTCTTCCCCCTTTTCTTTCTTTCTTTCTTTCCGGTTTGATTTTTGTTTTCTTTTTGTCTTTTTTTTTCTTTCTTTCCTTCAGGTTTGATTTTTTTTTTCTTTTCGCCTTTTTTTTTCTTTCTTTCTTTCCGTTTTGAAAAAAAAAATTCTTTTTTTTCCCTCTTTATTCCTTTTTCTTTCTTTTCAATTTGAAACTTTTTTTCCTTTTTTTAATTTTCAATTATTTTCTTTATTTGTTTCTTTTCTCATTTACCTCCATTCTGTTTTTTTTTGGGTTAACTCAATCTAGTTATTAAAAAAAAAAAGAAAAGTGGTCAGTGGTCTAGGCAACCAAGCAACCGAATAATTTTTCCTCCTAGGTTCCACAAAAAACAAAATGAGTTTGTATGAGTGGAAAACAAATAAACAAGAGTGTGAGAGAGATTGGCCATATGAATCGTTGTAATCTGGGTTTCGAAATGAGTTTTGTTTTTCTCTTGGGTTCACGCGTCTTCTCCGTTCAAGACTGATCAAATAGGAAAAAATTTCAAACTGAAAAGAAAGAAAAAGAAAAATAACAATGATCAACAATTTGCCTTATTGGATCCTCCTAGGGTGTCTATTGAAAGGCCTTCGAGCCAAATGGATTGAAAATTGAAACACTTATTTTTTTGACTATTTTTTTGTAATATATATAGGAAAAAAAAAGAAAAAAGAAACGGTCGGATTCATTAGAAAAATAAGTGTATTCATTAAACAGTAGGATTCAAACGGATTAATTTTTAACAATTAAGTGATCCAAAATTCAATCCGTTTGAACGGGTGGAAAGATTTTAGTTTTCTGATCATTTTATTCTAAATGATCATAATTAAATTTTGACTGTAGGGCTTTCGTTGATTAACCCTAAGAAAGTCGTAGAATCAAATATCTCTTAGGGTTAATCAACGAGAGCCCTACAGTTAAAATTTAATTATGATCATTTAGAATAAAATGATCAGAAAACTAAAATCTTTCCACCCGTTCAAACGGATTGAATTTTGGAACACTTAATTTTCCAACCTCTTTATACAGTTTAAACTACCACAAAAATATATAGTTTTTCCATTTTCCATTATTTCACCATCAATATTAGGCTCGTTTGATAGGTTTCGTTGAGTAGATTTCAAAAATATAAAATTTATTTTAAAACAATATGTCAAAAAAAAGTTATTACCATTTAAAATTTTATAACCAAAAAATAAAATGAGAGAAGAGAGAGAGGGGGCGGGGGCAAAGCGGGAAAAGGGACGTGTGTCAGGGGGGTGTGTGTCAGGGGGGGAAAAGCAATTTCCTTCCTCGCTCTTTAATGGCTGCCCCACGCCTACCCACTCTATTACTACAATCCATCTCGGTCTCTCTCTCTTTTTGGTCGGTGAAAATACCCACAAAGCCAAAATAAAGGGGGTTTTTTATTTTTTTTATTTTTTATGGCCCGTATCCAGAATAATGTTTAGGCTTTAATAAGAATTTTGTTTTTGTTTTTGTTTTTGTTTTCCTTTTGGGTTTTTTCAGTGACAACCATTTTCACTTTCCACTGTGGTTTTTATTTCTGGTTTGCGATGATATGCTTGGAATTTTGCAGAATTTGTTTTGGGTATTTCCTAGGGGTTGAGTTTTGTTAGGTCTTGAAACTTTTCATTAGGTGATTCAAACATTTGGGTCAGTTATCTTTTTTATTTTTTGGGGTTGTTGAAGACACCCATAATGCAGTGAGCAAATTGGGGGTATAATCATTGTGCACTGAGTGATTCAAGGCTTGTAGTGGAAGCAAGAAAGGTAAGAAAAAAAAATTGAGAAAAAAGTGTGAGAATTGTGGTGAAATTTTATGAAGTTTGGGCACAAAGAGTAAGTTTCTGGGTTGAACCGGTGGGGATTTGATGGGTGTTTGACAGCCTTTAAGAGAAGATTGCTGCCTTGTGATTCAAGATTTTGATCTCAATCCTTCAACTAAATTGTAGTTTGATTGGTGAATAATTGAGCTATGAACCAATTATAATTTCCATTGATTTCCTTTCTGTGGAGATTTCAAGGGTCAGTCTTATTGTTGAAAGCTTAAAAAGAAAGGTATGTTCCTTGAGCAAAGATTTGAGGACTGGAAATAGGAATTTGTTCATCTTCTTTGAAGGAGCACTTAGCTACAAATTTCTTCTCATTGGCTACCAATTTCAAGGTACTTTCTCCTTCCTCTAATCGCTATTTGCAGTTTTTTTTTTTTTTCCTGGTCCATGAGAAATAATTCTGCGTGTACTTGGCATATTCTCCTCTCTCTCCCTCTTTTTATTTTTATTTTTTATCATCCTGTAAAAGCCTCAAAGCGTGGTAGAACAATTCAACAATCCACGTTAGAATTTACATTATTTCATTGCTGGGTCCATAAAATTCATTGCATATATGTCAGGTCCCAATGTAGCATGATTGTTCTCTTTTGGTTTTATTTACTTATGATTTCAAAATTCACACCTTTGATTTGAATGTTCCTTGAGCGCATTGGCATCAGAATTGAGAACTATGTATTACTCCGTCTCTTTCTAATCTCAATGAATAACAAAGATAGCCTGTTTTTTCCCCAACTTCCAAGAGTGGAGGATCATGTTTTCGGTGTCCAAAAACTTATATTTGCTTCCACATCTATCTTACAAGGACTCAAGTCCATCTAAGTATCATATCCACCTAAGTCTCATATCCAAGTCACAAGGATGCTTATATAATTTTCTAGGGTAAATGGTACTTAGAAGATGTCAGAGAGCAGTTCTTGCATACTATTGTAGTGGTTTGCGTTGTTATCCCGTGAACGATTTACTCAATATGCTTCCTATGTGATTGTCCAACTAAAATGTGGGTGACATATGTGCAATAGATGTCAAAACTCAGAGAAATTTTTCAGTGCCGGGTGGGTACCACGTCACCCGGCTGAAGTGGTGTCTGAGTGGGCACATCCGAGCCGTCCAAAAGTGTATTGGACGGCCCAGATTGAAACACTCTCTCTCCTCTCACCCCCACACTCTCTCTCCTCTTTCTCTCTCCAAATCCGAGCCGTCCAAACCGAAATGGATGGCCAGGACGCACCGAGCGGGTACCACGTAATTTCTCCAAAACTCCGAAGTGTACCGGAACTTTGCGTTAACCACACAACTATGCATGTGCTGTCTGGTAGTACAAGTTTTATGTGCTCTGGTTGTACCATTTCATATATGGTTATTTGTATTTCAAGTCATTCAATGGAGATGGTTAGGCAGCTGAAATTACCACTTTAGTGTTTTCGAGTTTTTTGTACATCCATTTTCTCACTTATGATGTTTCATGTGGCTGCATCAGCAAGGAAATCTGTATGAACAACACCCGCAGAATCAAGAAATCAGTGGTGGCATTATGGCAAAGAAATCACAGCGGTGCCCAGTGCGATACAGAAAAGATCAAACAGGCTGTATATGGGGTTTCATTAGTATTTTTGACTTTCGCCACGGTCGATCAACTCGTAGGCTGCTTTCAGGTAGGAGGCATCCAAGCGGAGAAATTTCGGGTAAGAATATGAACTTAGAAGCAAGACAATTGCAAAACGTTTTATTTAATATTTATGCATTCGTTTTACATTCTGGTTCTAGAAGTTTGCGGATTTCAACCCAAAATAATGTTCATGGGGAGTCGTTCTGTGTGCAATAATGAGTTACTATTATTCAACAGATTTATTTTTTTGTAAATATGTTTTCACTTCTAGAATTTTGATTCCGGCCAGTGTAGGAGCTTGTTTGATTGGTGTTATCTAAAAGTAGCTTTCCTGTTTCTTTAACTATGTTTTGAAAGAATTACAAGGTGAAAATACATAGAAGGCATATGTCGGTACAAGACACTGAATTTCCTTTCTTCTCTCCCTGTGTGAAAATGGTTCTTTCCACAATTCCACATCCGATTTTGGCTTTTCACTTCTCAGGCGCTGGATACTCCAACTCTAAGCTGCAAATGCTGACAAACTTCAATGAGGCATCGCAAGAAAATCACGTACGTGTTGACAACTTTCTTTTTTTCATATTCAAACAGCATCGTGACTAAAAATCAGAATAATTACTGCCTTTCTTATTCCTTTCCTGCGGATGGTCTAGAGGGGTCCCAGGATTGGTTGACAGAGTGGTATATTTTCCTCTACCAACTTGTGGAACCGATTAGGACATTTTTTACTTAATTTGCTTTCTAAATGTTTCAGGACAGTGAAGAAAGAGACATGATGATAGCTGATGCTGGTAAGACAAGTGTAAAGGAACTAATGGAGGAAGAGATATTCGGTGAACGAGACGAGAAGCAGCACAGTAGTAATGCTGACACAGAAGCCAAAGAATCTGACATGGAACGTAGAAGACGACCAAAAAAGATCCATAAACGAACTAAAAAAACTAGCAAGAGTTCTGGCGATCTACATTTTCAACCAGATGCTGCTGAAACCTTGACACCAGAAAGTTTTGATCTGGAAGTAGTAATAAACGAGCTCTGCCAGCAGAAAAGTACTAATTGCACGAAGCATGACTGGAGCAATGAAAAAATAATCGAGGCAATTAAGGTGTTTCTTGATCGGAGGTTAAAAGATGGGAATCATCTCATTGATGATCAGAAAATTGACAACTCCAGAGAATTTGTCAAAGCACTTCAGACATCAAGTTCAAATAAAGAATTGATTTTGGAACTTTTAAAGGATCCAAACTCACTGCTGGTGAAGAAAATTGGAGATTTGGAAGATTCTCAGTTAGAAAAAGGCCGAAATTTTGACCCATTGGCAAATTATGGGGAGCTAAAAGAGTCAAAACCATCTGTACCTGTTGATCATAAACACCACAGCTTTTTTCGGAGAAGGAGCAAATCTCAGGAAAATATTACATTGGCTGGAAATGAAAATAGTCAAGGTTCAAATAGAATTGTCATTTTGAGGCCTGTACTAACAGTTGTGAAGATTTCTGAAACTGAAAGAAAGCCTAGCTCATCATTGCAGACAGAGAAAATTGCTTCCCAATTTTCTTTTGCCGAAATAAAAAGGAAGTTAAAGAATGCTATGGGAAAGGAGCGAAACGGGCCTTCAGATGACAAAGCCTATAAATTTCCTAATGAGCATCAGAAATCAGGAAATAGTGAGAAAGGCATTGTGCGGGAAAAAGGTGGATGGAATTCTCCGAATAGAAACCATTTCTTTATTGAGAGATTTGCCAGACCTGCCGTTGGCAGGAAGAAGAAAGACAAGAATATCAAGCCAAAAGACACTGAAAAATGCATGGGAAGTGAAACTGTTGAATATCCGGAGCAAAGGGTATCTGACATATACGTCGAGGCAAAGAAACATCTGTCAGAAATGCTGAGTAATGGAGATGGAATTGAGGATTTCTCAAGCAGGCAATTACCGAAGACATTAGGAAGGCTTCTCTCTCTTCCAGAATTCTACTTCTCTCCCATTTGCAGCCCCAGAATGGACAATGAACTCAAATTTGTAACAGCACAAAAGAGGCTTTCCACTTGCAACAATTTTCATGTGGTCAATGAGGACACAAGGCAACTTACGCCCAAAACCCCTGATGATAAAGTACTATTCTCTAACTTCACTTCAGATGTTTTGGATGAGCTTAATCATGATGACACAGTGGAGGGCACCTCATCTCCTACGAGACCTGAGAAAACTTCTGAAGGTAACATTTTCTGTATTCTCCAACTTACTTCTGAAGGTAACATTTTCTGTATTCTCCAACTTGCAGTCCGTTTGGATGGAGGGTTTGGCGAGAAAGAAAAGAAATGAGAATCGTATCTCTCGTTTGGATGAATAAAAGATGCGAGAAATGATGATTTTTGTTTTTTTGGCATGAATTGGTGGACATATACGAGGTCTACTTTGTTTCTCCTCATTTCTCACCAGCAATGGATCCTTTCTTTTCTCACCAAACCCCTCCATCCAAACAGACTTAAGTCTAAAACTGCTATATCAAAAAATCCTAGTTCTGAATACAGAATTAACGAGCTCATAACACTGGTGCAGGTGATGTGGGGATTGAACTAACAGTTGATTCACTAGTCCTGGACAAGAGTGAAGTCTTGGACCTTGCGGTTGAACTGTGTAGCTCTTCAGTTATTAGAGACGATCAAAACAGTGATCTTGCTGAAGTTTGTGATGAAGGGGAACCTTCCAAATGCTTGAAATTGGTAAATTCTTGTTGCTCAATGACTTTTTTGTGGTACAAGAAGTTATAAATACCAAGATTGTCCATCCCAAAGTTTTCAAACGCTCTTTAGTGCGGAACAATATATATTAACAGAAAGTCTATGGGTACAGAAATTTGGTACAGACATTAATAATGTAGTTAGTCATCCATTAAAGCTGAATGGTGATCTTTTGCTTCCCATCTTCCACACTTGTGGGAAAACGCTGCTTATATCAGTGCATTTTATTGGAACACGCTGTAGTAGCTTCAGATATTTACCAAGGCAATGGAACACCTAAGGAAGAACCGCTACTAAGCAATAATTGCTACATCTGCTTGTCCTTTCCCCTGTTCTGACCTTCTTGTTTCTGGCTGACTTTTGCAATGTTCTTCTTGTTCTTTAACTAGGAGTTGTGTGAACATGAAGATTTACCATCTTCTCCATCAACATCCCCACCAAGCTCTTCAATCACCAAGCAGGTTGCAGAAAATGATGGTTCCAATGAAAGAGCAGAGCGGCCAAGTCCTGTATCTGTGCTTGAGCCATTATTCACAGAAGATAAAATCAGCCCTGCAATCATCAAATACCAACCTGGTATGTTCATCCCAAGTATAGCATAATGCTGCATCTAAAATTTTTGCTTTTACACGTGTGTTGCTATTGTTCTAAGAAAAGCCCCAAAATCTACAGTTGAACCTCCAATGCAGCCACTGCGGATCAATTTCGAAGAACATCTCTCTTCCACTATAAATCACAAAATTTGTGCAAGAGCGAGTATGGAGGATGAGGAATCCGCTTTTGAATATGTGGAAGCAGTTTTGCTCGCTTCTGACTTGAATTGGGAGGAATTTCTCTTGAGGTGGCTTTCTTCGGATCAAATCCTTGACCCGTCATTGTTTGATGAAGTAGAGTTGTTTTCTAACCGCTCTCGTCATGACCAGAAGCTCCTCTTTGATTGTACCAATGAAATTCTTACGGAGGTTTGTGAGTGCTATTTTGGGTACTCCCCTTGGGTATCATTTGTAAAGCATAACATTCGGCCGGTCCCTCGGGGGAAGGATCTAATCGATGGGGTATGGAAAGGAGTTGAATGGCATTTGTTACCACTGCCTTCACCGTATACTTTGGAACAGATTATGAGAAAAGACATGGCGAAACCCGGAAAATGGCTGGACCTCCGTGTTGATGTTGAGAGTATTGGGACTGAAATTGAAGAAGCCATTTTCGAAGAGTTGATGTTAGACACCATATTGAGTTCTGTAAGTGGAGTTCCGGAAATGGATTCTTCTGTGCCTCTGACTGAGTTGAACAAATCGGATGAAAATTGAAATCAATTTGTGAAATGCAGAAAACTTATTTCGTTCTTCCCAAGTGGCAGTGGAGATAGACTCGGAGTGGAATCCAGTTTATCTGCATATCAGGAGGACGGGTGATTTCGGTGCCCAACTTAGGGTAGGTCTTATCTTGCTCACACTCGGAGCTTTCTATGAAGATATTTGATGCAGCCTTTCCTAGTTTACTACACTGGCGCATATAAATAAGATGAATTTTTTTCCGTTCATCTATATGATCTAACACTAGCTCCGGAGCTCTCTTGGCGAAAGCTACCGAATAAAAGATCCTTACCACGTAGAAAGGGATCGAAAATGACACATTTGTGTGTTGGCACTCCTGATGAAGTCGCAAAATGTGGATTTTAATCTGCACCATTTCCGTGACCATGCAAGCATCAGTTTTTCGCGTTTACCTTGGCAACTTCGAGTTGTTCATCGTTATAGTTTGTAGAGTGGTGTGTGGAATACGTTGTACCCATCTGTTTCAACATTTTCCCTGGTATGTTGTTTGAATCTTTGATATCAGGGTTTTCCTATATTTTCTTTTCCTCTGTTTCATTACCTGTGTATTTGGTCCATAAAGTTTGGCATATGTGTGTATTATGAGTGTTGACTAGACTTTTGTAGTTGGGAAAAGCCAAAAATGTGAAAAGGAGGATGCTTTGACAAGCTCTTTGTATTCTGACCTTCAAAACTGCCCTTAGTTACTAAGCTTCCCTTGTGTGCTCTGGATCTTCAAACTCTACAGTTACTTTGCCGCCTCCGCTAGGTTTGCTCTTCTTGATTGATTATTGCATAGACAATGCCATTGAGTATATTTCACAGAGGAAGGTAATCGATTGGTCTTCACAAGAACTGCAAAATTCTAAATTGATGGCGCAATCGACTATTGTTATACACACTAAACCTAATGTAGATTTTAGTCCCGGAAATCTGTTCTCTTCATGAAAAACAGTACTAAAAAGCAGGAGTAGGCAGGAATCTTGTGCACTGTATGTATACGTGATTCTTATCTGTGCCTCTAACACTAAAAAATTGTTTCTGTGGGTTGGATGTTGCGGCTAGCGTCAGCTCCTGCCGTGGTCATTGTTGGACGGCCCGGTTTATCGCCATGGTCATTGTTGGACGGCCCGGTTTATCGCCTAACGGCTTGGTGATGCATCTGTGATGGTTTGGTATGCTTGGGTTCTGGTTTTGCAGCGCCGATGGGGTGACCAGTGGTGGTTTGGTGGTGTTTCGTGGCGGCGGACTGAAAGTGGTGGTTTGTTTTCTATCTAATCAGGAGGGCAACTTCTTGGGATAGGTCTTGGACTTCTTTGGGCTAATCTTTATTGTTTGATCTGGGCTTTTTAGGCTTTTGGGGTGTTATGAGCTGTATTTGTTTTTATTTGGGCATTTTAGGCATTTAGGTGTTGTGACTTAATGAATCATCATCAAAACCCATTTCACTTATGTTTTCATCATGTTCAATTTTGGTACTTAAGTTTTCATCCTCATTCTTTTTTAAACCCAAAAGTGCCCCCATATATATATGGCACTGAAATTTGGGACTAAAAAATAACACATCTCGTCCTCGCGAAACCACCCACGATCGGTGCCCACTTATTTCGCCATTCAATCCCTAAAATTTTGGCAGTGATCTTGATCAACATTTCCATCTGTAACCGACACCCCCTACATTTGTAATTGGGTCTCCCTATTTCCTCAAACTCAGACCAGTCCGTCCTCCATAGGTGCGAACTCTGGCGAAGAAGAACGGAACATTCATTCCTGCGTGCAAAAACTCAGTCTAGGCCTTCCGGCCCCATCACCGGTGGTCCTCGCCGGCCATATCCTTCCCTCACATCACAGCGGCGGTGAGCGGCGACGAGTTGAACCTACAGCCGGTGGCACCGCTTGGGATCCGGCAAACGCACTCACTCTCTCTCTAGCTATGGCGGAAACCAAACCAATCTGACTCATCTTGAAGAACATAACCTTTGAAGACAGCTTCATACCGTGACGAGTGCATTTTGGGACCTCTGATTCTTGCATTTCTTGTTTTTCATTTGCTTCTATTGGATGTGTTGACTTGGGTAATTTTCCTTCTATTTTGTATTACTGGAGTCGTAGGAGTAGTTAATTGATGTTGTTTTGGCTACTGGGTTGTCCAATGCTTATGTAACTTGGGTAGTTTTTCTTTTATTCTGTTTTATGGTAAATTATTTACTTTATTTACCATAAAATATGTTTGTCTATATTTCTATCATTTTATGGTTAATTATTTAGACCGTTTACCATGAAACTATTTCATGGTTAATTATTTGAACCATTTACCATGAAACTAGTTTAGCGAAAATCCACCCCAAACAGCAAAAATCCACACTAGTCAGTCCTCAATTATTGCAAAGTTCATGGAAGAGGAACACCGCAGTCGCGGTCGGAGTCATGTGTTTTACCATACGAAGCATTTGTCATTTTTTTTTAAACTACTGTATGTTTGAATGAAAACATGGTCCGGATGAAAACGACGACGAGATAAATCTACTTTGTGGATTATGGGTATTGGCCAACCAGATATGATAAAGTGACCATGTTTTATGAAATTAACATGATAAGTTGACCATATTTTTGCATGTTTTGATCATGTTAAAATACTCACGTTTTAACCAAAAGGCCATATTTTTAATTGATCTTATTCCATGAAATATGGTTAAATTACCATCAAAACAATTGTTATCGTGATCAGCGTTTTATGGTTAAATTACCATATTGATTTCAACGTTTCGTGACCATTTGTAATCTAACTTGAAACCGATTTAATAAACATGACATACTCCCAAAATATTACTCATATTAAAATTACCAAAAAATCATGAATTATTTTATTTTTTTTTTCTCGGCAAAACAAAACTATTATAAAACCTCGTAACGGTTACATCGAGCCATCGAGGGACTCGAGCATGGAAATACACACATGTTCGAGCAAACAAGAAGGAGAAAGGAACAATTACAAAAAGCCCTCCAACAGAAAGTTGGATGGCAAAGCACCTTACCACCCAAACCAACTTACAGCTTCAACACCTGGACTCCATCCAGAAAAAATTTACGATAGCTTCAACACCCAAACCAATTATGATTGTTTTGATGCGATTTAATTTGAAATATAAAAGTAATAGGATAAAAAAATAAAAGTAATCAATCATATTTAAATTTACAAATCCTACTGAATTAGGAAAACAATCCAATCCAATCCAATCTCACTAAATTGGAAAAACAATCCAATCCCACTAAATTAGGAAAACAACATAATATATGTATATCATAGTGAAAAGGGTAAGAAAGGTAATTTACACTAAGAGGATGAAAACATAAGCATGAAAAAAGGGCGGGATGAATTCTTACATGGTATGAATAAAGATGATGGATATTTAAATATTCCCTTGTTTGGGATCCTGTCCCTCAGACTGTATTTTCCAACTTTTAGTTGGAAACCCTTTCCCCTATCTCTAATAAATTGTTACTTTGGCCAATGAAATTAAATAAATAAAGTCAACCTCCAAGTTTGGATTTAAGACCTATACCTCCAAAAACATGTCAAACTTTCAACTGGAGTCCTATGGCTTTACAGCCATTGACAGTGAGCACCGTTGCATTTTCCAGGAAGTGGGATAACAAGCAACTACTACCTTTTTTTTAAACATCAAGCAACTACTACCTTGAAAACAAAGGGCACACAAGTCATAAAATTTCTCAAAAAAGGAAAAAAAAGAAAAAAAAAAGTCATGCTTTGGACAATTATCATTTATATCTTGGTTGCCCTCTTACTCTCTGAGTTTTCACATACGTAAGCATCTATACTTGCGTGTAACTGATAGGTATTAGGTTGGAGCTTAATGAAATGCACCAAAATTGCAAAAGAAAGAAAAATGATACAACACGTCTACAACTTGTATAGATCTCAAACAATACATTCCACTAAGATCATTGAGCGAAAAATATAACCACGAAAAAAGGCATTCTTTTTACATTTCTCCTTGAAATAGTGTTTGATGACATAAGAACTAGAGTAATCCCCATTATATGGGTGCTGAGTTCTCAAACAAATACTAAGGAAACTGAAAGATTCTCCGATGGCAAGCTATTTAGGTTGCTATAGTTAAAACCTAGCACCAAGTTTAAAAACTGGTGATCCAATGGTATGCTTATTTGGCCTGCAATATTTTAGCAATGGCTATACTTGGTGCCAAATTTGGCACTAGGTTTAGGTATTATAGCTAAATATACTCATGTCAATCTCACCGTCATAGTAAAAAAAGTTAGTCCAGCATTGAAGCAACACTGCATTTGCCATAATTAAACAAATTGACAGTATTTATTCTGATACCGTCACAAAAGCTAGCCACAACGTAAAATCCTACCATCGGAAATACTCGGAGGGCCATGTAACTAAGTATTCGCCGGAACAAATCACTTCTGCTTCTTCTTTGCTTGTAAAGATGAGGTCAAGGGCATCACTCTCTTCTTGGCGAATAAATTTGTTCAGCTATCCAAATCGTCGTCGTCTTCATCATCTCTGTAGGGGTTTGATTTGACGGGATCTTGACCGTTGTTCTGGCTAGGTTCCTTCCTCCGCAGCTCCGCGCTCCTGCCGCCGGACCTGCAATAAGTCACTAGGGCTTATGTAGCCCAATAACCCTCCGACGATCAAATTAGATCTCAAAAGAATTGTGTAGGTCTAGGGTTAGGGTAGAATGGCATACCTCCTCCAGGTGAGTATCCCTTTGTATTTATAGACCTAGGTTTACTTGGCCTCCAAGCTAGCGCGTGATGGATACGCTCGGGAAACCGCTTCGGGTGACGTTATATATGACGAAAGGGACGAAGCAGTTACGGAGCACATGACCAGATTTGATCCAAATGATTACGCTTGCTGCACAATCCTCATGGGCCCCATCTGGCATAACTACTTCTCCCAGGCGGCTTTGGGACCACCAGAATAGAAGCACTCCGTGCTGTAGATATTTACCGAAGCAACCACAGAGGTCTTTTTATCGAGCGTTCAACCGAACAGTATGTCGGGACCATCAGGCTTATACCAAGTTGCGGACCGGACCTTCATGAGACATTGGTTCACATCACTTGGCCAGGTTACAAAGCCGGTAACCGAGGCCACCACAATAGCCCCTCAACTTTTTGGAGCGCCACCTCTCGGCTCTAGGGAGTTGATCCTTCTCGTGAACCGCCGTGCTTGGGTTTCCAATAATTGTGACACCGAGGTGAAGAGTGACTTCGGAAATGACCAAACTGCTAGCCCCAGCCCTAGGAGTCACGTGTCGACCATCGCCGGAGTGTGTGATGTCAAGAGCTGTCTCGGCACGTGCTGTGTCAGACGATTGGTATGAAACATCCATTCAAGGACATGTGTCACAATGCTAATGGCTTGGTGATTCGGCGCTCTGACCTCGGTGCAGGGGCCTCCTCTGCAGACCATCCGATGAGGACACGTGTCAAGGATCCAACGGCTCGGTGCACGACGCTTCGTTTCCCGCGCAGCCCTTCGAATGCTCCATTATAAAAGGGAGAGATGGTGGGACGGCGGTTATCTTTTCGACTCCTCAACATTGAAACGCTGCTGCCATTGCTCCCAACGTTCAAATGTGATTTCAGGCGATTTGGCAACAGATTCTCGCACAAAACTCAGGTATGTTGTTCTCCAAACATTAATCTCCAAGTTTTGATCATCTTTTTCAAGTTTTTAGCACGCATTACGGCTGAGCCACCGTTCGCCGGTGTCTGGTTCATGGCAGCACTGGATTCCTCCGGCGTTGTTCATGTTCTTCCCGAGGCCTATATTCATCCCAATGCCTATCTTCATCCCGAGATCATAGGAATAGTTATAGGTCCAAGGGGCTCTTCCCGAGGAGGAGTATCCTGATGAATTACCGAGACCTAGAAACTCCGAAGAGCGACGACCATTCTGTCCCGAACACTAGATCCTCTTGCTTTACCCTAGGCATATAGCTAATGGGTTTTTGCACTTTCTTTTCCTTGTTTGGTAGGGGTGAATGGTCGTCGAGCTCTCCTCGGGAAGTTCCAGTAGTTCATCCACTTCTCCTGTTGAGACTCCCGAGGTCATCATTAAAGCGCTTCGGATCCGAGCCTTTTACTGAACACCGATCGACCATATCGAGCCGCTTGACCCCTCTGGAGCTCCTCGTGAGATCACATCGTTTGATCCTTGGGAAATGGAGGCTCCCAGTACATCAAACCAAGGGCCGGGACCGTTCGCGAATGCTCCCAAGGAGGTCAGGGGATGCAGGAGACCGATGAGGCCGTGCCCTTACAGAAATCAGTATTTCAACGGCACACCGGCTGCCTATGCCGAGTTCAAGAGAGTCTACAGCATTCCTTCGGATGTCGAGGTCCGGTTACTTCTGAACACCGACCCTAAAGATCTTCCGCACTGGCCGGGAGAGTTGATCTTTCCCCTGATGGCCATTACTGAGGGGGGAGTCAGGTTCCCCCTTCACCAGTTTGTGCGCCGGGTGCTCTGAAACCTTTCCCTTACCTCCTCCCAGCTCTCGGTAAATTCTTACCGAATCATCACCAGCATTATAGAGCTGAGGAGGCAATACAACCTGATCTTCGGGCTTGAGGAACTCTTCGGAGTGTATCTGGTGGGTGTCAACCGAGAGAATGCTCGGTACTATCTCTCCTGCCGGTCGGGAAATGACACGCTCTTGATCGATCGTCTACCCTACTCCGAAGAGTTGGCGAGTATCTATGTCTCAGTCTCCGGGAACTTCATGTTCAGGCCCGGAGAGAGCGTTGATACTGCGATGACGGTCCAGTTCAGGACCGGAACTTGTGGTCGGTAGATTTCTTTCCTTAGCTCTCGTCTTGCATATTACCATGCTTAATCTATGCTAATATCTCTTTTCTCTTCTGGTGGTTCCTTGCAGTCGACGGGATCATGCAGGAGCTTTGGGAGAGGGATGTTCGAGCTCGGATAACCGCCGCCTACGCCATCCCCGTCACAAGCCGGTACGCCCTTGAACTGCTCGGGTACACCCCGACGTACACAAGTTATTTGAAGAAAAAGCCGAGGCAACATGGATTTCGAGGGTAGGGCAAGGACGAGGCCGGGGAAGAGGAAGAGGAGAAGGGAGCGGTGAAGGAACCGGGACACCGGAGACGGAGGGGAGCAATTCTGGACCTCGTGGTGTTGTTTGCGAAGAAATTGACCGAGAGACCCCTGAACGGACTGGACTAAGTAGGGAGATGTCTGGTCGAGGCAGGGAGGTGCTGAACTTGAGGCGCCGAAGGCCGAGGTGTCGGCGTTGTAATCGGTACGCCAGGAGTTGGGACCTCGAGGGCCGCCCCTGTTTCTCCCCAAGGGCCCCCGAAGATGAGGGCTCGGCCCAATGAAGATGAGGGTGCCCGGGGGAAAGAGACGGAGACGTTCCTCGTTAACGAGGAGGAGCGGGGAGCAGAGACCCTCGGAGTAGAGACCGGAGGGGAGGGCACTGACGCCGAGACCAGGGTTCCAGCAAGGGAGATGCCCTGGGCTCTCGAGGTTCGCCACTATGCCAGGCGTTTAATTCATCATGCCGACAGTGCCGCTTCCAACATCGGGACAGCGTACGGGCTGCTTCGGTCCGCCATTCTCCCTCGGGATGCTAGAGCTGTGAAGGGTCGTACCGCAGACCTTACTAGGGAGATAGCTCAGGCTCTTCTGGCTGTAAGTTGCTATTGCTCTTCGTTCATTTCCTTCGATTAAAAATGTGCACTTGTAAAGTTTTCTTCCATTTCCTGTTGGTAGGCTGGTGCTTGAGCCTTGGCAATTAATGAGAGAAGCAAAGCCCAGGAACGAGAGATCGAGGAGTTGAAGCAGGCCCTAGCCCAGAGGGAGGATGACTTGAAGATGGCCTGGGAAACTTGTGACCTCTACCTCGAGGACTTCCAGTGGTGTGATCGAGAGAGGATGCTTGCCGAAGGCCGAGGAGGATGTAACTACTCTAAGGGTCACCCGAGCTTGAAGATGGCTCGGGAAACTTGTGACCTCTACCTCGGGGACTTTCAGAGGTGTGATCGAGAGAGGATGCTTGCCGAAGGCTGGGGAGGATGCAACTACTCTGAGGGTCACCCGAGCTTGCGAGGTCGAAGCCGCAAAGAACAAGGGCTATGATGAAGGCTGGGACGCGACCGGAGTGGAATACAAGAAATAGGTTCAGGAGATCAAAAATACTTGTAATTTTTGATTTGCTTGTTTTTTCTTGGACGGCCCTGGACATTTGGAATTTGACGTTCCAGAGCTTGTAAACGTTTCTTGGTGTGACAGGCGCCGAACAGTTGGCCGAAGCCTGATCACTTGTAATAGTTTGAGTAGGGTTTTAATTTTCAATTCACTTCATAGCTTGTATGTATGAATGTTTTCGTTTCCCAAACAATGTGTTTATCCTTGAAATGCTTGTATGAACTTATGGTTGATGCATGCTAGGGTGACGCTCCCTCTGCTTCGGTGAGATTTTTGGAATTGGAGAACAAGTTTAACCGAAGCATAAACCGAAGCATCTTTCAAGACAAACTCAAAGATGCTAGTTCAAGAAAGAGATGGTTTGTGGATGCCCCCTGCTTCGGTCGGGCCTGCTATATAAATAGGCAAAGATAAACCAGTATAAGAGTCAATTTACTGAAGCCCCTGCCTCTGGCGAGGTCAGAAAGGGACTGAATGACCTAATCCGAAGCAAGTAGCAATTTTGAATTGCTCGTGCCCTTGCTTTGGGTAAGGGTGTCACGGTCGTTCGTTCAGAAATTTAGCTGAGGGACAAATGCAAGATAAGGTGAGGCTGCTGAGAGATTTAGGTTGGAGTCCCGGGGAGATGGCATCGGCCATGACTTTGGGATGCAGTAAATCCGAGCAGTGGATGATGATTGGTGGGTCGGAAAGAGACCGAGTGTCCTTAAGGCGAGCAACCGAAAGTCCAAACGACCGAGGAGGCTGGGGCGACTTGGTGAGAGTTTTGTTCGAGGGAAGTACCCAGGGGAGGACGAAATCCTGAAGTCGATATAAAATGGTCTGAGCGAGGAGAGTCCGAGTGGTAAAATGTAAACAACAGGAAAAAACACAAATATTGTCAAGGAAAGAGGATTCTCATTAATACTTGGGTGGAAACGTCGTTACATAGACAAGCTGGCCTTAACAAAAATAACTTAAGTAAAAGCTTGTAGAAAAGGAAAAGTTGATAGGTCCTTGGCACCAAGACCTGGCTAGCCATAAAACTTCTTCAGGTTGTTGGCATTCCAAGTCTTGGCAATTGGGGAACCATCCAGCTTCTCTAGCTTGTAATTTCCCGAGCCGAGATGCTTGAGGACTCAGTAGGGGCCCTCCCAATTGGACATTAGCTTCCTTTTCTTGGATTTCTCCACCACTTTCTTCCAAATGAGGTCGTCCGGTTTGAACGACCTAAGATGGACGCTGCGATTATAGCCCTTGGCAACCTCTTGTTGGTATGATGCAAGCTTGATCCTTGCACTTTCGCGCTCCTCCTCGGCCAAGTCGAGGTCCGAGGTGATGTTGTCGTTATTCACTGACTCGTCAAAATTTTCGGTTCGAATTGTTGGGAGCCCGACTTGGAGAGGAATAACAGCCTCCTTTCCAAATGCCAAAGAGAAGGGGGTGTGACCAGTGGATCGCCGAGGTGTAGTACGGTAGCCCCAGAGCACCCTAGGTAGCCCCTCGGCCCACTTGCCCGTACGTGACTCGAGTCGGTGCTTTAGCCCGGATGATATTGCCTTGTTTGCAGCCTCGGCCTGCCCGTTGCCCTGGGGGTAGGCCGGAGTGGAAGTGTCCCATTTGATGCCGTACTCATCCAATAGGGCCCGGTATTTCTGCCTTGTAAACTGCCTCTCGTTGTCAGTAATGATTGCGAAGGGTACACCGAAGTGAGAGATAATATTCCGCCAGACGATACGAATGACGTCTGCTTCCTCAATAGCGACCATGGGCTCGTCTTCGACCCATTTTGAGAAATAGTCAGTGGTGGTAAAGAGGAACTTGAACCCTCCAGGGGCGACGGGAAGCTTTCCAACGATATCCATGCCCCACTAGGAGAAGGGCCATGGGCTGGTGAGGGGGCTAAGGTCCCGAGCCAGCTGATGGATGATAAGAGCGAACATCTGGCACTTCCGACAACGCTTTACGAACTCTTCAGAATCCTTCTTCATTGTTGGCCACCAATACCCTTGAGTGATGGCTCGGTGCGCGAGGGAGCGTCCGCCGGAATGACAACCGCTGTCCCCAGCGTGGAGCTCTTCAATGATGCTGGGCACTTGGTGGGGGTGTGCAACCAGCAAGAAGGGACCAGTGAACGATCTTCGGTAAAGCTTACCATTTGGATTTAGCCAGAAAAGGGTGGCTTTATTGCGGAGTCAGTGAGCGTCCTTCTTATCGGTGGGGAGGATGTCATTTCACAGGTATCCAATGATCTCGTCCATCTAGCTCGGGCCGAGCTCTATGCTGAGTATCTCGCGGCTTAATACTTCGAGCTCGAAACTGGGCTTGTCAATGGAGCTGAAGGAGATAGAGCGATGCCCCGAGGAGGAGCATGCCGAAGTGAGACCTGCCAGGGCATTAGCATGGGCATTCTATTTCCTAGAGATATGTTCAATGCGAATAGCTTTAAATTTTTTGAGGAGTCGGACGGCAGAGCTGAGGTAAGTGCGCATTCAGTCATCCTGAGCTTCATATTCTTCAGAGAGCTGGTTAACCACTAATTGGGAATCACTGTATACGACGAGCTCTTCGATGCCACGGGCTTCGGCAGTTTTGAGATTGGAGATCGAGGCTTCATACTCAACCTCGTTATTGGAGGCGGGAAAGTTGATGGAGAGGGAGCTTTCGTGCAGGACACCGGAGGGGGAGAGGAGTACGATCCTGGCCCCGGCGCCTCAGCTGTTGGAGGCACCGTCAACATACATTTTCCAAACATCACTGTGGAAAAGTTTCCAGGCCGTGCTAGGGTTTGCTTGGAGCACGGCTTCGGGACGAGGAGCCGAAGCCGAGGCAAGGACGTCGGCTGGTGTGAGCTCAATGATGAAGTCGACGAAGACCTGAGCTTTTATTGCTGTCCGAGGCTGAAAGTGGATTTCATAGTTTGCAAGCTCGACGGCCCATTGAGAGATTCTGTTTGAAAGGTCTGCCTTTCGGAGGAGGGATTTGAGGGGATACTCGATGAGGACGATGATTCGATGGGACTGGAAGTATGGGCAAGCTTTCGAGAGGCTGAGACGAGGGCGAGAACGAGTTTTTCCAATGGGAGGTAGCGTGTCTCAGCAGGGGTCATTGTCTTACTGGAGTAGTAGATGGGCTGGTGGTCCCGTCCTTCCTGTCGAACGAGGACCGAGCTAATCGCATGCAGAGAGACGACAAGGTACAGGAACAAGTCCTCCTGGTCCCGAGGTGTGATAAGGAGCGGTGCCTTGGAAAGGTAAGCTTTAAATTGCTGGAGGGCTCGGTCACAGTCTTCTGTCCAATTGAAGTTGCGTCGGCTACCTTTGAGAAAGGCGAAGAATGGCTGACATTTGTCGGAGGAGTGACTGATGAATCGATTCAAGGCGGCGGCCATGCCCGTTAGGCATTGTACATCCCTCTTGTTGTTGGGAGTCGAGAGTTTCTCAATGGCAAGGAGTTGAGCGGGGTCAGCTTCAATACCGCGTCGGGAGACGAGGTGACCGAGAAATTTACCGGAGCTGACACCGAAGGCGCATTTCTTGGCATTGAGGCGGAGCTTGTGCTTCTTGAGGATTTCAAAGGCTTCGACGAGGTGAGTCAGGTGATCACCGGCTAGCATGCTTTTGACAACCATATCATCAATGTAAGCCGTCATGGTGTCTCCTAGTAAATGCTCGAACATCTTGGTTATCATTCGTTGAAATGTTGCCCCGGCGTTCTTTAGGCCGAAGGGCCTAATGAGATAGCCGAAGATCCCGTGAGGGGTGATGAAGGCTGTGTTTTCAACATCTCCCTCGATCATGGCAATTTGATGGTAGCCTCAGTATGCATCCATAAAACTGAGTCGGTCATGGCCGGCCGTTACGTCAACGAGCTGGTCAATCCGCAAGAGGGGGAAAGAGTCCTTCAGGCAAGCGTCATTGAGATTGGAATAATCAACGCAGACCCGTCACTTGCCATTCTTTTTCTTGACCACCAAGGTATTGGCCAGCCACTTGGGGTATTGTACTTCTCGGATGGCTTTTGCATTTAGGAGCCGGTTGACCTCTTTAATGACAGCTTCGGAGTGGACCAGGGAGGATCGCCTTGCTTTTTGGACGACTGGGCGCCTAGCTTGGTCAATATTGATGTAACGCCCCCAATTTCGGGTACGTTAAAGGACAATTTTATTGATAAAATCAAATGGAGTCTGGCTCGTTATTACATCATCAACCTCACGAGGAGTACATTTATTCAAAAGGGAAGGGAACTAGTGGTCACTCTTGGGGAGCTTCTCTCTCTAACCTAGAGAGAGAAAGCCCCCCTCCGGCCGTTCAACTCCATCTCCGGAGCCAAGGAAGGGAAGAACCATCCGGGCAAGGGATCCTCTCTCCTTAGAGAGTCTCTCCTCCACCGCCCTCCACAGCCGGCAGCCCTCGGGATGCTGCTCCGGCCAGATCTTATCACAATCGGCAACCCCTTGGGTCCGATCACCTATCCTCTTCCGGCCACCTCTGGTCCGGTCAACAGTCGACGGCCAGACTCAGCTGGCCTCCTTTGGTCCAGTCAAACCTCAGCCGGCCACCACCGGTCCGGGCATTACAGCGACAGCAGTGCGGATTACCTTTTTGGGATCCGCGCTGTGCAGATCCCAACTCAAGCCAGCCAGACCAACGGCCACTGTTCATCTTCTCCGGTGCTATCAATCCCAAGTCAGCCCACCGCCGGTGGTGGCTCGCCGGGCGGTCGACCGGGGGTTAAACGGGAAAGTCAAAACTGGGCAACCCAGGTCCATTCACCTCGGCAGCCCAGATCCAGTCACCGTCGTCAGCCTCTGACTGGGTGGGCTTTGGTTTAGCACCAGGGCTGCTCGGTTGTGGCCCCGGCGGCGGGCAGCGGCACAGACTACGACTGGGTGGCTTCAACCTCACGACCGAGGGTCTCATTCAAAGCCGTGTGGCTCGATAGCCGTCGGCCATCAACAACCATCAACCGCCTTCACTCATCAGGTATACTCACCGGATCCGCCATCTCCTACTGTCGGCATCGGGCCGCCGGTGGGTTCAGTTCAGTTCTCGCCGACCGGAAAGGATCTGGGCTCCGGCCAAACCTCATCGATGCACAACGCCGGCGGTCAGCTTGGCCAGCCTTTGACCCCGGCAGTCAGCCCGGGCAGGCGGGCCAGCCAGCCAGCCGGGCCAATCAAGGCCAGCCAACCAGGCCAGTCAAGGCCAGCCGGCATTCGTCGAGCCAGCCACAGCTGGGCACCACTGGACCGGCCAAGCCACATCCGGGCTTCTACGGCCCGGTCTCTACAACTCCCTCCATCAACCGCCGGGCCTCCATCAGCCGTGCAAGCCAGCCGGGCAGGCCATCTGTGAGTGGCTCGGGCGGGGGGCAGCCGAGGGCTGCCAGTGATTGTTTTGCTCGGGCAGAGGCTAGGCAGCAGCCTCAGACCGGGCGATTCGAGTCAACCTTCGTCCAGCAGGCGGCTGCGGCAGGCAGGCAGTAGCAGCAGGCTGCAGGCAGCAGCAGCAGTAGGCATCAGTCCGCCCGATGGCAGGCCAGCCCGGGCAGGTAAGCTGGCTTGGTGGCTCGGGCAGTGGGAAATTTAATATTTTGTCATGTAATGTTCTGTTTTGGCATTTATCTTGTTGCTGGACTTATGGGCCAGTTCACTGTTAGTTTTTGCAACCCCCGATAGGCGGTCATCTGTTGGACTGAAATCGGGGGTCGGGCTCTTCGTCGAGCCCACTATATCCCTTGAGCCTGCGCTATTAGCTCTGAGGATTTGCGTAGTATTCTAGTGGTCGTGGCTATTATTGATTAGATTGGATTCTCCTAATTAAGGGGCAGTCTCGCAGTAGCAGCAGCTGTGGGTGCCGATGATTAGATTATGGATGAGTCTGGTTGAGCAAGGTAGTTGCCGGAGCTGTCGTTGACTAGATTGGTGGATTCTCACTGATTGAAATGGGTAGCTTCGTAGTCTGTTTCTGATTAGATTAGTGGTTTGCACTGATCGAAAAGAGCAGCCTGGACCACTTGAGGTTTGAGTGGCTACTTTTGGTGGTCCCTCTTTCTGTTCCGCTTGTAGTCGTTAGCGAGCCTAGGGGATTTGGGCAAGGATGTAGTAGTCTGGTTGGAATGGGCGTGGTGTGCAGGGTGCTTAGCAGGGTAGCCTTGTCGGATGCCGACATCTCCAGTACGAGCCTCTCTTGTTCCGGGTCCCTCTGTAGTAGTTGACTTCTGTTGAGTGGGTGCTATGCTAGCTTCGGGGTGATTGGCATCTAGGTTCTTGGTCTTCTAATCCCAGCCTTGGAGGAGGAGGATCTCTCCTCAGCGCTGGTTATCAGGCGGTCATCGTTGACCATGACTATCTACTTTATTTACTTTATTTCCTAGCCTGGCGGGTTATGCCAGGTAGTAGTTCAATTTCCTATTTCTCGTATTTCAGTACACATAGCATTTTGTTATGTATTTACTTTATCTTACTCTCCATGCGGGTTGTACATGGTTTACCGCACTTTTGTCACTCTTATTTGTTTTCTTTTTCTTTTTCTCCTGGGGTATGCCCCTTGTAGGCTGTACATTCGCTTAACCTATTTTAATTTCAAGCTAAGTTACCCAAAAAAAAAAAAAAAGGTTCCTAACTACAGCTTCGCCTGCTCTTTCATCCTAGCTAGCTCTTCGGCTCCAAAAGCCTCCAAAGTGTACATCTCACCCTGTTCGTCTTATAAGGTCTGACACATTATACCGGCGTCGCCACCAATATAATATGTCAGGGTCACCAAAGGCAACACCGTGAGCTTAAAAAGCTCAATAGAATAAACCAAACCCACTAACCCTTAACTTACACATAGCAAGTCACGTATAACAGCAGTGAATCATACAGATAATGATATCTACGCAGTACGTGTTTATTCAACAGCTATCAATAATAACACATCCGCATTTTCTTTCTAACGTTCGTTGGTTTTCTCAATATCAGAGTTTCTCTTACGCAGCGTTTCATTTCTCAAATTAACATTTTGAAAATCGTTAAGTAACCAGAAATTCACATAGACAATTACATAAGCTCAATCAACATAGTTAAATAATGATACATCCATATTCGATATCTTTTAGCGTTGGTGTCATGTCTTTTCGTGTTTCTCCTACGCGACTCATCGTAGACTGTGTCAACATTTTCACCTTTACCAAAAATTACAATTTCCAACGTTCTTTCATAAATTGTTACTAATGAGGCTACCAAGTCCGGCTTCATTAGTAACACTCACAATGGCTACCAAGTCCGGCCAATCATGATTTACAAAATCCATTTTAAAACTTGCATTGGCTACCACGTCCGGCCAAGCCCCATTTCCACATGAGACTACCACGTCCAGCCCCATTGGAAATCTACGCAATGAGCTACCAAGTCCGGCCACATTACGGTTTTCACAAAACACATTCTTTCAAAACTTGCATTGGCTACCACGTCCGGCCCCATTGGAAATCTACGCAATGAGCTACCAAGTCCGACTACATTACGGTTTTCGAAAACACTTACACAATGACTACCAAGTCCGGTCATTATGTAATTTCAAAATATTTTCCGCATGTTAATCCCATCCTTCATTTTATCCATATCAACCACACCCTAGGTGTCATGTTTCTATTTTCTCGGTTTTCGTGTCTCGTTCGCATGCATAGACTCCGCGGTAATTCATTCCACAACTTAAGAAATCTTGAAACTAAATAACAAGATCATTCAACTCTATATTAGATAGCATGCTCATTTTGTCACATCATCATACTCAACATTTAATCACACAAGATTAAGCATAGTGCCACATGGACAGACACCTTTGGAGTGATAAATCACTTATGCTTTATCAACAACAAGTGGTCAAGTAATCACATAATCATGCTCACATTCATTCTAAGACTAAACAGCTTAATCCTAAATCATGCTTTCTTAAGTTCAAAACAGCATATGTTTATTGAGTATTTCTAACGTTATGCTAATCATGCCAAGGTTAATCAAGATAACAACTTCTAAACGTTTCTAATCATGCTTCAGGATAATAGCTAAGATAATCTACATATGCTCAAGATTTCAAGGGTTTAGAATAATTCACTATCATTTCGAAATACGCATGCAATACGCTATACTTAGATCTTTGAGAATCATAGGAAACTATACTATACGTAAGGAGTATTCTACATATATACGTATACGTAGAGAAAAGTAGATATAGAATATCTACATTTCAAGAGTAAACATAATTCTAATTATAATTAAGGGAAATAGATATGGAAATCTACATTCTTTTCAACATACGCATATCATACGTTATATTTAGAGTTTAGAAAGCATAGTTAAAATCTACATATACTTAGAGTGTAGAAGGTGTAGGAAGATCCTACGCTTAAGCATCATACTACGTTTAATTATCATTCAACCAAATCACATGTACTTAGAACAAGGTTGTATTTAATCTAGTTTCGACAGCATAACTACGTATACTTAGGATTTAAGTAGATAGGAAAATCTACTATACTTAGAGTTAGGAGGTGTAGGAAAATTCTACCTTGATCCGAAACTAGTCAGGGCCGAATAAGCTAATTGGAAATCCTACGGGCGGTGAAACTCTCGAATCTGGACCGAACTTCGGATGGCAGTAACTCGGTCAATATTTGGTCGAATACGATCGTTCTTGAGTTGAAACCGAAGCTCTAGGAGTGCTCTACAACTTTCGTGAAGGAAGTTGATCCTAGAAACTGGTTTAGGTAGGAGGAATATGGCGATAAAGGGATGGACGGTTTGCTGTCTGGAATCTGGAAATCCGAATTTTGACTGAACTTCGGATGCCAATATCTTTGTCATTTCTTGACCGATTAGGGTGGTTCTTGGGTCTAACTTGAAGCTCTCGAAGTGCTCTACAAATTTCCCGGAGGAAGTTCATCCTAGAAACTACTCTAAGCAAGAGAATAATGAGGATTTACAAAGGGCAGTAGGCTGCCTGGAAAAACAGAAATGGTTTCTAGAGAAGTTGGAGCAATGCTTGAGTTCCTAGAGAGAAGTGAGAGCAAGAAGTGAAGGTGTGAGTTCAAGGCTTGAATGGCTTGCTATTTATAGGCCAAGGGTGATCTATTATCCAAGGGGTAAATTTTCCCCTAACATTTGTTGTCCATTGGATAAAAATTTGTCTAGATTTGGTTGTCCTTTGGTGATGTAGGATGATGGCTTCAAAGGACATGACTAGGCTTATTGTACACTTTGCACACATCACTCTCCCTCTCTCCCTCTCATCCGAAATCTCTCTCTCTCTCTCTCTCTCTCTCTCCCTTTGGTCCAAAGAAGGTACAAAGGTTGAAAGACCAATGGATTTTCCTTGTTCTTTCTTCTCACCTAGGACAAAGTTTAATCTATTCAAATGGGGTTTGTGTCTAGTCTAGTACTTGAGAAGATTGAGTTTGGATTGAAAGAGCAAGAAACCCTAGATTTGGTGATATGTGAAGATTGGCCAAGGACTATGACTAGGCTTGGAAGGGTACAAGGGCACACATCACCATCTCTCTCTCCCTCTCTCATCCGGCCTCTCTCTCTCTCTCTCTCCCCTTAGTATTACTATGTATAATATATGTATACTTACTAGATATGGAAGGACAAAAGAAGAATAAACAAATGGGGTTTTAGAAAGAGTAAGATTTTCCCAATAAACAATTTGGATTTGGCACAAGAGTACTTCCTATATTTAATTAAGGGTAGGTATACACTTGCCTTATAATAATATTTAGGTACATATAGAATCCTAAAGAGTGGCGATTTCTGACAACGGTATGGCGATTCCAGGTGAGGTCATGGCTTTACTGTGATCTCACCATGGGAGATGGCACGATCTCTTTCTCGGAAGGGCTGGGTAGCAAGGCCCAGGATTCAAACGAGATTCGTCGGAAACAGAAGAACCTAACACAACTCGATGGAAAGGCCGTCCTAGCTCTGAACTCAGATGAGCATCGAAGGAATCAAGAACTGCGCTTGGAAGACCACAAAATAGGGATTCCGGTCACTCTAAATCCACAAGGATCGAGCATCTTAGCCGATTCTGACCTAAGAAGAACCAGATCGGCTCAGTCTTCGTCTCCAAAGGGCGCTGGGGTTCACAGCCCTAAGTCGCCCAAGAACACAAGCCCGGCGAGAAAACTCCAACAGGTTTTCTTCGAAGAAGGGTTGCGGGTAGATGCTGAAGCAGCTAACAAGAATACGGGTTCAACATCAACTACTAACGGCACTGGGAAGAATAGCCCTAATCCGAAGGAAGGCATGCGCTCGAATTCTGAAAGTCGGATGCTTGAAATCGTGGGTAAGTTGGAGGACGAACTCAACACCTCGGAGGACCCATTCATCCTAGATGTGCTCACAGCCAAGCTACTGAGCATACAACAGGAATGGAATAAATCAGGAGCAGCAACTGCTAACGGCACTGGGGAGAATAATCCTAATTCGCAGCTTAGCCCCAAAGCTGTACACAAAACCCAACAAGCCATTTTCGAAGATGGTCTGATGAAGGAGGCTGAAGCTAAAGCACGAGTGATTCACCTCCACGGAAACACTTACCAGTTTCAACGTACTCCATCAGAGGTAAGGAAACTAAACCCTAACTCACAGCAGCCTTCATCAACCTCTGTCATGGAAACTGTAGAAATGCCTAAAGTTTCTTCAGTGAATGCACCTCAATCTAGGCCGATGAATTATGGTAATCAATCAACACTTCGTAATTCTTCAATTTCTGGTCAACATCCCCAATTCAAACCAAAACAAAAAAATATCCAGGCTAAGCCCAAAAACTGGGCTTCCCTGCTGCAGTCCCAAAGCCCCTCATTGGATATGAAGCTAGAGTTTTTTCCTGACCTACAGGGAAAGAAGCCCAAGTGGAGATCGATATTGAACTAACAGATGTAGGAATGTGGACCAAATACTTAGTGGGTCATTTCCTCGATGGGAACATGCCTTACCCATTGGTAGCCTCCACTGCTAGATATCAGTGGAAGGAGTTATTTGTGGCAGTCAAACCGGATGTTGGAGGCTGCTATCTATTTGAATTTAGGGATGAACAGGCCAAACAACAAGTGTTGGATGGGGGTCCCTACTTCTTCTCTCAAAAATACTTGGTACTTAAAGACTGGCACCGTATGATGAAACCAGTAAAGGAACAACCTACTCATATTCCAGCATGGGTTAAACTTCATAATTTACCCCTGGAGCTATG
Organism: Rhododendron griersonianum; assembly: GCA_018127125.1. NCBI lineage: Eukaryota > Viridiplantae > Streptophyta > Magnoliopsida > Ericales > Ericaceae > Rhododendron > Rhododendron griersonianum. The sequence continues at coordinate 34,764,555 of CM030788.1, read as the reverse complement.
GAATCAAGAGTGCTTGAGTAGGATAGCTAGTACCATTGGTAAGCCACTACATGTGGACCAAGCCACAGTCAAAACCTCAAGACAGCTAGGTCTTTTGCAAACAAAATCAACAAATGCTAGAATATGTATAGAGATCAGTGCTGAAAATGAACTTCCAGATGAAGTTAGAATAACTGTGGAGGGAGAGTCAGTTGTGGTGTTTGTTGAATATCAAGTATTACCTTCACTCTGCAAGGAGTGCCAAGTCTTTGGCCACTCAACAGACCACTGTTCCAAGAAACCACCTCCAGAAACCACTTCCAAACCACCTCCAATTACCAGCCAGCCACTTCAGGAATGGACAGTGGTAGGTAGTGGGAAACTGAGAGCTAACCCTCTTTACACATTCCCAGCATCTACATCAGCTACCCTACCTTCCTCCACCAACCATGAGGATAAACCTCAAGCAGAGGTTACTAATTCAGATGATGACTCAGAAGAAGAGTTAGAAAAGGTTCTTGAGAGTATAGTGAGCAGCTCTCAAGAGTTGACTCTGACTCAGAATACAGAAGCTAACCCTCCTGTGATCACATCAGTCAGTTCTGCCATTGCTATTGAGGAGGCTGCTCATAACCTTAAAGAACCTAATCCCCTTATTCTGCAAGAGCATACAGCCCCTTTTAACCAAACTGAAACATTAGAAACAGTGGGGGCCAATAAGGAAGAAGCTGGACCCCCTAATCAGCAGTCTACAAGTCCAAGTTCTGCTGTATTTATAACCAAATCAGCAGCAAAAAAAGCTGCCAAAATGGCTGCCAAACTCAAGGACAAAGAACCTCCAGATCTCATTCCAGATATCAAACTTACCGGAGGAGGTTCTGGTAAAGCATGGCAGCAGAGGAAACAGAAGAACTTTGCAAAGAGCTCTTCTAACAAATCAGGGAAGTAACATTCTCTCCTTCCTTGTCTGATAAATACAGTATTTACATTTAATTTTATGTTTTCAATTCTGTTTGTAACTGTTTAGTGTTTAATGGATTGTGAGTCTTCACATTTTGGGTTTTGGAACGTGAGGGGCCTTAATGACCCCCTCAAACAAAGGGAAGCAAAAAGTTGGGTTGTTAAGAATAAACTATCCTTCATTGGTCTTATTGAGCATAAAATCAAAGAATCCAATGTAACTAGAGTAGTCAACACCATGCTCCCTCATTGGAATTTCGTTAGCAATCATTCCAACTCTCCTATGGGGCGTATTTTGATCTGTTGGAACCCCCTATTGTTTAAAGTACAAATTCAGTTTCAGTCAAATCAGCTTATCCATTGTAAGGTACAATCTTGTGATGGCCAATTTTCTTTTGATGCTTCATTTATATATGGAGCAACTAGTTACTTGGAGAGGCAACAACTATGGGCTCAATTGCAACAGCTTTGTGTAGTTACCCCTTGGGTAGTGTTAGGTGACTTCAATGCTCTGAGGTCTCCCCTTGAAAAAGTAGGTGGGGACAGAAGTTGGTTGCCCTGGATGGAGGAATTCAATTCTTGTATCCAATCAACTGAATTACTTGATCTCAGGTATACTGGTTGCCAGTACACTTGGTCTAATAAACAACTGGGAGATGCTCATATAAGTTCCAAGCTTGATAGGGTTCTAGTTAATGAGAGTTGGGTCAAAGATTTCTGCTGGTCCAATGCACATTTTCTCAGCCCTGGTGTATCTGATCACTCCCCTGCAGTTGTTTATTTGACAACTGCCTCACCTACAAAGAAAAGACCTTTTAGGTTTTTTAACTTTTTAGCAGAGCACCCAAAATTCCTTGACACTGTTCAGCAGGTCTGGAGGAGGATAATCATTGGAAATCCAATGTTCTGTGTTTGTCAAAAACTTAAGCAATTGCAGGAGGACCTTAAAAAACTAAACACAAATGAGTTTAGTGATCTTTCTTCAAGAGTGGCCTCCTGTAAACAACAATTAGAAGTTATCCAAAGAGAACTAGGCTTTGACCCTAGTGACTCTACTAAACAAGCCATTGAAAAGGAACTGTGCAAGCAGTATTTAGTGTATGCCAGGGCAGAAGAAAATTTTGCTAAACAAAAATCAAGAATTCAATGGCTAAAGTTGGGGGATCAATGTTCCTCCTTTTTTTTCAAGTCCATTACCAATTCAAGGAATAGGAATAGAATTTCTAGCTTGGTTCTAGAAGATGGGTCTGTCTCCCAAAACTTAGAGTTGATTAAGCACACATTCATCAACTACTACACCAATTTGTTAGGCACCAAACATTTGACTGATTACTCTGGTTCCTCTAGGGTGCAACAGCTTATAACCAGGAAGCTCTCCCCCTCCCAGAGTATGCAAATGGTGATGGGGGTAACTGATAAAGAGATCAAGGACACCTTTTGGTCTCTTAATCCTCAAAAAGCTCCTGGGCCAGATGGCTATAATGCCTTCTTCTTCCATAGAGCTTGGCCTGTCATAGGCCATGAAGTGACCTCAGCTGTCAAACTGTTCTTCAGGTCTGGCCAACTTTTGAAGAAGGCCAATGCTACCATAGTTGCTTTGGTGCCTAAAGTCCCCAATCCCTCTAAGGTAGGAGACTACAGGCCCATCTCATGCTGTAATGTGATATATAAATGTATAGCTAAAATACTAGCCAACAAAATCAGACCTGTTCTCCCTTTCCTTATTGATCCTGCTCAATCTGGCTTTGTCCAGGGTAGGAGGATAGCTGATAACATATTCCTTACTCAGGAATTGATGAGAGGTTATCACAAACATTCCTCATCCCCTAGGTGTGCCATGAAAGTGGACATAATGAAGGCTTATGATAATGTCAGGTGGGAATTCCTTTGGGATGTCCTGGCTTCAATGCATTTCCACCCTAAGATGATCCAATGGTTGAAAGCTTGTGTGTCTACAGCTAATTACTCCTTGTGTTTTAATGGGGAAGCAATAGGGTACATTCCTGGGCAAAAAGGTTTAAGACAAGGTGATCCACTATCTTCTTACCTTTTTGTGATAGCTATGGAGGTGTTAACTTGCATTCTTAAGGAGAAATCCTCCCAACCTGATTTTAACTTCCACTGGAAATGTGGAACGACCAAACTTGTCAATCTTTGCTTTGCAGATGATCTTATGATCTTTTGCAAAGGTGAAGTTGCCTCCATTAATCATATCCAGAATTCTTTAACTGAATTTGAGAAGTTGTCTGGGCTTTCACCAAGCCCTTCTAAGAGCAGCATCTTTTTCTCTGGTGTTAGCCCTCCCACCAAGGCATCCATATTAGGTATCCTAGGCTTCCAGGAGGGGTCTTTGCCTGTTAGGTACTTGGGGGTACCCCTACTGTCCACCAAACTAAAACACTCGGATTGTAAAGTAATGGTTGACAGAATTTTGGCCAAGACTAAATCATGGACACATAGGTACTTGTCCTATGCTGGGAGGATTCAATTAATAAAGTCAATACTGTTCTCAATGCAAACCTATTGGTCATCTCTCTTCATCATCCCTAAGAAGGTAATTAAGGAGGTGGAATCAATTCTTAGAGCATTCTTTTGGTCTGGCCCCGATCTTAAGAAGACGGGGGCAAAAGTCTCTTGGGAACATCTTTGTTCTCTGTTAAGGAAGGAGGGTTAGGGTTTAAATCCATGGAGGTCTGGAACAAGGCAGCAGTCGCCAAACATATTTGGTTCCTTATTTCGGGAGGGGAGCAATCTATGTGGTGCCAATGGGTGAAGTCTTACCTACTTAAAGGTAAGAGCTTTTGGAGTGTTAAAACTCCAAGCAATCCCTCTTGGGTATGGAGGAAAATTCTTAACATTAGACCACTCATCCAATCACACATTACATATAAAATAGGGGATGGCCACTTGACATCTTTGTGGTTTGATAACTGGCATCCCCTAGGGCCCTTATTGCCTAAATATGGGCCTAGAATTACCTTAGATTCTGGTCTGCACAAGGATTCCACTGTGCAGTCTGTCATCAGAGACAATCAGTGGGCCTTCCCACTGACCCAAACTCCTGATCTCAATGAAGTGAGATCAGAATTACAAGCTGTCCCCATCAATGCTTCCACTGGGGATAGATGCATATGGAATCTCAATGCATCTGGTAAGTTCACCATCTCATCCCTGTGGGATCAATTAAGGATACATTTTCCTGCTATCACTTGGCATAAAGTGGTATGGTTCTCAGGACACATCCCTAGATGTAGTGTGATCTCATGGATGGCTATCCTAAACAGATTATCTACAGAAGACAGACTAGTCATGTTTGGAATGAAAGCTTCCATATGCAGCCTTTGTTTGGGAGTAGAGTCCCATGAGCACCTCTTTTTTGATTGCCCCATGGCTACACAAATTAGAGGCATCTTATCCCCAAAGACCCCTCACATGACAGGGCTTACATCCATGCAGCAATGGGTGAGCAGGCTGTCCTCTGTCCAAGGCAAGGCTCTGGCCATTACAATTGCTAAACTTGTCTTCACAACCTATGTACACCAATTATGGATAGAGAGAAACCACAGGAAATTCCAGAACATTAATTGCCCTCCTGGAGTGGTTGCTCAAAAAATTTCAAATGAAGTAAGGTGTAGGTTGTTGTCACTGTCTAAGTTCAAGGGGCCTTCTCATTTATTATCTATGTGGAATATTCATGATTAACATTCTCAGTAATAAGTTAGAATGAGATTACCCATATACTCACATGATAACACATGCAGCTTAAACATCAAGGGGTTTCCCCTTGATCTAACTTGGTCCAGAATTGTCCCTGAGGACAGGTCACAGGAACTCAGCAAAGACTTTCCATTCAGGGGATTACAGTGACAGTCACAGAAGCAGATCACCATGCTTCAACAAGAGGCACCAATATTTACTTCTATTATTCAGGTAGTTACCTTAATCTTGGTTGGCACTACATGTTGTAGCAGTGGCTACTGAACTGATGCACCATCAGTGTTTGACAAATGCACCATCAGTGTTTAGTGGCTAATGAACTGATTTGTTCTGCATTTATGGTGCATTTGTCATGGTGCTATGTGAGAGCTAGCAGTTGTGAGAACTAGTTCAATATTATTCAGTTTTTGTTCAGTTATTGTACAGAAAAGGCTTTCCATTCAGGGCACTGCTATTATTTTCTGAACGTGTGTAAGGGAGAGGAGGTAATTCTTGGTACCTTAAGAAAACCCTTCATGCTATCTTTGTGATGCATTTTCTGCTGCTCCTCAGTTCTGCAGAGCAAACTGTTAGTTGTTGTGATGGAGCATTGGATTATTGTGTAGTGCATTTTCTGTTGCTCCTCAGTACATTGGCCTAACCATTAGGGGCTGTCGTGGGATCTCCCTTCGCAGAGGGGGACTTCCTCTGCATTGCATCACACTCTACATTCCTGAACTGTTCTGTTCTGCTGGGGTTCTGTTGCCCAGCCAGATTAGGTGTGAGTATATTTTAATCTTTGTGAGGGCTCTGCTATCTTACTGCTTGAGGTAGCTATCTTACTGCTATGCATGTGCATATGCATGTTACTGCTATCTTACTGCTACTCCATGTTGTATCCCCAAGTCAGAAACCTAGCTGCATCAGTTTTGAATGCCTGATCAATGTACCCTTGTGGCTGGTGTTGTTCTGTTGATATGTTCTGCATTGTAACTGGTGCTAGTTATGTAACTAGCTCCAAAACAGGTTCAGAAGTTGTAATGGAGAATGAGCTTGATCTGAACCTGTTTTGGCTGTCCTGCATATTTTCTGAACCTGTTGTGGCTCAGGTTCTGTGGTAGCTTTACTTAGATTATGCCTAACCATCGGGGGCTGTCAATGGGATCTCCCTTCACAGAGGGGGACGTCCTCTGTATAGTTTTGTATTTGTTTTAGTATTGTATAGTATACTATCTGTCATGGATTCCTGTGTTGTCACCTAAGGATCAGAATCTGCTGACTGTAATGTTGATGGGCTGTTTGGAAGCTTCAGAATTTCAGAAGCTCCATCACTGTATTGGCAGTCCAGCAGGTGTCAACTCCAGAATGTGGTAGCTGATGGATTGAAGCTGGTTTCCAAGTTCTGATATGCCTAGTGCTAGTTAGTCCAAGCTCAAGTTCTGAAGTTAAGAAGTAAAGTCAAGCTTAAGTACTGAAGTTCTGAAGCTCCCAATCTGGGTGTGTTAAGGTCCCAAGTGAACCTCAGTGTAATCTAATCTTTTGTATAGACATGTTCAGTAACCAGTTGGTATGCTGAAATGTTTTATCAGTTCTATTTCATGCTATTTTACCCAAAAAAAAAAAATATTTAGGTACATATAGAATCCTATGGAAATATATATATAAGTATAAATCTTATTCTTTCACTAGAGAATCCCATGGGAAAATTGGGTAATGCTACTAACCAACATACATTAGTACTAGTCCTATCATCCAATGAATAATAATTCCCCTAGTAGTTATTAACCAATTGGTCATAGTCCTCCTAACTTTTATTATCCAAAGGTTAAAGATAGAAAGTACTAGGCTTAAATAATCTATTTATGCTAGTACAATGACTCATGGTGAATCTACTTAAACTAATAGACCTTGTACTAGATAGAAAGACTAACCTATTGTCCAATGGGCAACAATTCCCCTAACTTTTACTATCCAATGGATAAAGATGGTAAGTACTATACTTTCATAAAGTATGTATATAAGTACAATGACTCATGGTGATTCCATTAAACTAATTAAATCTTGTACTAGGTGGAAAGACTAACTTATTATCCTATGAACAATATTTACCCTATCTTTTATTATCCAAAGGTCATCCATTTCCCTTGTAGTTATTAACCAATGGTCTAAGATGGAAGGTACTATATGTAGATATAAGTACAATGACTCATGGCAAATCTATTAAACTAATGGATCTTGTACTTGATAGGAAGACTTGACCTATTGTCCAATGGGTAACAATTCTCCTAACATTTATGGACTAATGGGTAAAAGAGTAAAGTATAATATTGGAATATTATATATACATCTTTCAAATATGTGTACAAAGGCCTATATAATACTGTATAAGTGTACCTTGGTCAAATCTAATAAAATATCTTAGGTAGAAAGCCTATTGTCCAATGGATAAAGATTTCCCTAACTTCTATCGTCCAATGGATAAAGATGGTAAGTAATATATAATCATATAAAGTGTACCTAGTAATCTAGTCACAATATCCTAGGTGTAAACCTATTGTCCAATGGATAAAGATTATCCTAGCATCTATCGTCCAATGGGTAATAGATCAAAGGTTGACTTTGGTCAAAGGTCTCTTAGGGTTCAAATGGTTCATGAGGGTCCAAGGTCCGATTAGGTTACCCTAACGATTAGTTGGAAGCTAGCTAGGCTTGCTAAATAGGATGCCTTAGGGTTTACTATCTCATTTGTCTTTAGAAAATGACTATGTTGCAAGGCGACGAAATCTAAGTGCTTTACAAGCCTACTTGTCTAGGAGAAATGACTAGAAATTTATGAAGAAGACTATATTTGTAAGTCTAGATTTTAGTAACGACGGATTTTTGGATATTAGAAAGGAATTTTAAATGGAATCCAAGTATTAAAATAAAATTCAAATTTTTAATGAAATTTTTATTTCCCAAAAATCCGGGTCGTTACAATTGAGCTCGTGGTAGATGAACTTGGGGTCGACCCCGGGCATCTCATAGGGAGTCCATACGAAAACTTCGATGTTGTTTTTGAGGAAATCCACCATGTCGTTCCGCTCAATGTCACTAAGTGAGGAACTGACAAGGAAAAAATGGGAACCATCTTTGGTAATGGGGACGGTGACAAGGTCTTCGACTGCTTTCTCGTCGATTGGCCTGCCGACGTCTTCCAAAACTGGGGCTTTGGGTACTTCAATGAGGTTGAACAGTGAAGTCTATTTGCTGCTTCGGACCACATTGACATAACATCTTTTGGCCGCGGTCTGATCCCCGTATAAGTACTCTTGGCATCCATTAGCACCTATGAAGCAAACCACCTGGTGATAAGTAGAGGCGATAGCCTTTAACTTATGGAGCCAGGTGCTCCCGACAATGGCATTGTAAGGGCTAGGAACATCGACCACCACAAATTCCATATCAAGGACAACCGAGCCTGCACGGACTGGGAGAGTGATCATACCGAAGGGCCAGACCGGGGCCCCGTTGAAGCCGATGAGGGGGACTTCAGAAGGACGAAGGTTGGTGTCTGAGAGCTTCAAGTCCTTGAACAGAGAGTAGTACATGACCTCGGCCGAGCTGCTCTGGTCCACGAGGACGCGTCGGACGTTGAAGGTGCCAATGCGTAGTGTGACCACGAGGGCGTCATTATGTGGGAGTTGGAAACGGTCGAGGTCCTTCTCGGTGAATGTAATAGTCCACTTGGATCCGTCGTTGGTTTGGGTGCGCTTCGGCTCGGGACCGACTAGCATAACCTGTTTGGAAGAGGAGGCGTCATTCAGCTCGGCACGGATGATACGAGCGGTTTCGGAGTTCAGAGGGCCGTGAATAACGTCGATTGTCTGAACTTCTTCTTCGGTGTGGGTCTCGATGCGCTGCGCCCGAGCCCTTGTCTTCTCGTGATCAATCAAGTTACCGAGATGGCCTCCGGAGACAAGCTGCTCCAAGTAGGCCTTGAAGGGCTTGCAAGCGGTGGTAAAATGACCTTATTCGTTGTGGTAACTGCATCGGACGATCAGGTTCTTGATTTTTCCATTTTCGGTGCCGAGTTTCTGGTTCGGGAAGGAGAAAAAGGGCCGATCCTTCACTTGGTCGATAATCCGGTAGATGGGAATGGTAAAGACGGTCTTTTCAGCATTGAAGTCGCTTGGCTTCGGTCCCTTCCTCAGGGACTACTTGATATTGTTGACCTGCTTCTTGGGGGTTGTAACTTGTACGAGAGACGGAGCAGCCACCGAGGCGGACGTTGTCTTGGAGCTCGTGGACTTCCCGATGCCCCTCTCAGCTTTGGATTCGATGAGCTAGCACCATCCCTCGATGCGAGTCATGAGATCCTTCATGGAGTTAGGTTTGTGTCGAGCGAGGTCGTCATAAACTTGCTCGTCCTGAGAGGTGAGACCGAGCTTGAACCCGCGGGCTGAGATAATGCCGTCACAGCCTTCGATTTCGTTGAACAACTCCCAGTAGCGGCCAGCATACTGGCGGAGAGTTTCGTCGTGTCGTTTACGGAGGGCAAGGAGAGAGTCGTTCTCCTTTTCGTGCTTGTTGCTCGTGACGAACCGAGCCATGAAAGCATCGCAAAGGGAGTCAAACGAGGAGATTGACCGGGCGGGGAGCTGGTTTAACCAAGTTAGGTCCAGGTTTCCGAGGCTTGCGGGGAAGACCTTACAGAGGAAGGCATCATCCGAGGGCTCATTATGGAGAAAAAAGGACATAACGAGCTTGTACTGCACTAGGTGAGTACATGCCTCGATCTTGACGTCGTATTTGGCAAATTTGGGTTCGGGGGGGGGGGGGGGTTGATCGAGTTGATTTCCCTTGTGAAGGGGGAGGTCGTGAGTCTCTCGAGTCGGGCGTCGCGGTGAGGTCGGATCGAACGGTCGAGACCGTCTGGACGCTCGGTCGTGGTACGCTTCTTTGGGATCAACTTGTCCAATCTTTCATATTCCTTTCTCTTCGGCTGAGCGCTTCCCAACTTCTGGGGGGAGCGCTCGTGCTGATGCTTCTTGTAGCTATCTCGAGCGTAGGGTTCGAGGCGCTCGGTGACTTGGCTTCCGTCACCTTTTTCCTTTGGGTGTGAGATGAACGGGCTCTTTGCTTATGCCTTTTTGAGGCGCTCGCGGTACACTTTGGTTTGGAATTCCAGGAGACCATCATCCTCATTGGCAGCCTTGGTGAAACTAGGAGTGGGCTCGCGGCAGCCCTTCCCGATCCTGACTGAGTGGGTGGAAGAAGCGGAGACGCTCCCGGCACCAAGCCTCTTGAAGGCGGATGGCTTCCCGCGGGGTCCTCTGGGGTTAGGGGAACGGGAACGTTCCCTACGCCCTGCACCTTTTCTGCGGATGGCTTCCCGCGGGGTCCTTTGAGGTTCGAGACGGTCTTTAGCCGAGGGGCGAGATCAATGCTCGGCCTGATGGCCTCCACGGCTGTGAGGAAGGCTGTGATGGCTTCTTCGTCCGCCGCGGCTCCCAGAGGAATGAGATGGGGAGATCTGGAGGAGGTGTTTGATCTCGGCCAACTCGTCCCTGACGTGCTTGTCGCGCTCCATGACCGCGTCGTTCCGTGTCAAAAATAAATTTATAAAAATCAAGAATTAACTACTACTCCATAGAATAATGGTTAAGACCGAGTATCGTTCCAACGGGGACTGAATGGCTAAGTTACGACAAATTCGATTAGTTTGCAAATTAGTTTGAAAGGTGTTTACACCCGTTTTTGGCACCCAGTCCTGGGCTAGCGTTGAATGACCATCTAATTGAAATTCAATTAGATTGGGCCTTGAATCAAAGAATTATTGGATCAAAATTAATGGGCCAAAATGATCTGAGATGGCCCAATTAATTTTAGTCTTTTTTCGGTCTGAAAATGGGGTTTATGGGTTGCGGGCCATGTTCTGGAAAATCATTTACAAGGCCCAATCAGTTTATTTTGGGAATAAGGCCTTATACATTTTTTATTTTTTCAAAGGGCCCATGACCATGGAAACCAAATGGCATTCTAGAAGAATCCCATGAAAGTAGGAGCATGAGTTGAAGGAAGCAATTGCCACATGGTCATTTGACCCAATCAAGCAACCCATTACTTGTCAACTGCCCACGGAAATAGGAAATGGAATCCCCCATTATGTCCAGTAACTGCCCATGATTCGGAATTAATCCAGAGGTAACTATTTTTCACTCCTGGAAACTACCCACTCACGCATGATGAAGGCAACATGGGACACTTGTCATCACAAGAGAAGGGCGGGAAACTTGACACATGCAAAATCGTGGAGTTCATTTGCCTATAAATAGAAGAACTCAAGAAGAAAAGGAGGTTCCCACACCAATCAAGCTCAACGCTTAAAAACCAAAGCCTTCCCAGCGAAGCAATTATCTTTATTTTCTCACCTTCACTCAATTACTTCACCAAGTAATTCGAGTTTCTATCTCTCTTCAACCCCAACTTTATTATTACGAAACATAATAAAGTTATTCATATCTCTCTTACATCCCCTACTTTATTATTACGATATAATAAAGTAATTCTACATTGTTACTTCTTTCCGACACAGTTAGGAAATTATTAAGTCCTCGCACGAAGAGGCAAAACTACGGACCTTCACTGCAATCCAGCCCTTAGGTTGCAGAACTATCTCCCTCACAGATCTAGAAGTCAGAACAGGGACGCCCAGTCCTTCACGTTGGAAGCGACAAGTCCTGGCACGCCCGCTCAGTCCTTTGAGCCACTTCGGAGCCAAACATTTTTTGGCACAATCAGTGGGACCCTAATCGTCTAAGGGTTTTATTATGGCAAGGAAGCAACAGCAACAACAGTCGGATCCACCCATCCCGGATCCACCACAGAGTCCTGAGGGAGTGGCAGTCGATGTGCCATAACTCGAGGAAGCTGGCCCTGCGGTCAGTGCTCAAGATCTTCATGACGCTACCGACAGCTGTAGACACCCCAATTTGGCCTAACGATTATTTCAAGTCCCACCTTGGGACAATCCCGATGATGAAATGGATACAGTGATTGCTGATTGCTTCCTTGAGAACCTTAGGACTTTCGGTGAGAACTTTGACCACTTAGAGGACCCAATTCAAAGCCATACAGCCTTTCAGACAGAAATACGGAAGCCTAGGAGAATCCATCTGTCGGCCGTGACATCGATCCCACGGCCATAACATCAATCCCTCACCCGAGCAACCTGTTGCCAGCAAAATCTCCCTGAGAGATCAATTCCTCGGCCGCAAGATCTATCCTTCGGCCGAGACATCCATTCCTCGGCCGTGAAATCCTTTACTCGGCCGCCAGATCGACCTTTTTCCAGACTCTCGAACGTTCTGTCAGACGTTTGGTTTGATCCAACTACACTACCTTCCCGATGCGTTCGGACTACGCTCAGAGATTACGACGTAGAGTTAGAGATGCATTGCAATTGCAATTGCCATTTGATTGGCCGGAGTGAGTCATCCCTATGCCTATATAAAGGGGCCTTTGGGCTCCGAAATAAACACACAGAAATCGAGATACTTACACACTCTCTCAAACCACGAAGCTCTGCACAAATACTCCCTCAATCCCATACTCCAAAAGCCCTAACCTTCCGAAGGCAGCCGTCAATCCGGCGATCAAACCCCGAAGTTCAAACCCTAACCCTAGGGTTCTCGATCAAGCAATCAATCAATCACATTCAAATCCGAGGCATTCAAGCAACTGAGGATCAAGGTGGTGAGGCCCAACGGCCTCTGGTTTGTTTTACTTATTGCATTTATGGCTAACCGTAGCATTTAAATTATCCGCTAAGCTTTTCTGTCGGTGTGAGGAAGAACATCGACCGGGGCTTTGATCCTCGGCCGATAAATAAAACCAGGAGGATCCTCGGCCGTGAGATCCATTCACCGGCCGCGAGATCCATCTCCTTGGGACATTTGTTTGTTTTTCTGCTTCTGATGCATGCTCGTTTATCGCACTGGCTCACTTTGCTTACTGTTTAAAGGAATAATTAAACAGACTATGTGTTATGATTAGACAAAGCATCTATACGTCTTATGTTGAATGATTATGGGCCAGTCTCACGACTGGGCAGAGAGGGGTGCCTAACACCTTCCCCTTACTGTACTTTTGGCTCCCGAATCCAGAATCTCTATCTATTTTCCCAGTTTTTATAAACTGGGTGGCGACTCTATTTGATGATAGCCATTATCATGTGGCGACGTTCCTAGCCATGGGAATGTCCATGATTTTGGTTTATGAATGAGCAACCAATCGAGCAAACACAATGTGATCAATCTGTATGGCGATGCCCCGCTTGGGAGGTGTCTACAGTTTTTGGCGACTCTGCTGGGGAATATGAGAGCCATAACCAAAAAGTTCAACATAAGACTAATACATGCTTTGTTTAATTCGCCTATCATATGCATCGAGCGGGCAACCCGTTGAGTTCACCTGATATCCCGGCATGACACGGGCTATGTTGGGGGTTCCAGCAAACTCCATAGTCACTCGTACCTAGTGGTATATCAAAAAGGAAATCACCCAATCGCCGCCTACGATGGGCTGGCGAGAGGACTGGTGCCCTTTGACAACGGAGCACCCTGAAACTACCTAAACCTTGCATGCTTTAGAAAGCCATAGAACTTATCAAACTAAGACAGGAACCTACAGGCTAGGAACCTACTTGCATTTTCACTTCCAAGTCCTTCCTCACACCTTGTATCATCTGTTGTTGTAAATAACTTTTTCTGTGCAGAAGGGTTGGGATTTTCAGCCTAAATCCTAACCCTACACAAGCCAAGTACTGACTTACAGGTACTCTACTTTTCAAAGCAGACACAATAAGTAAAACAAAGAAGCAACCACAGCCAATTTTATACTCTTACAACACTCGAAGTCACGCCAAACAGAGGTCTTTGCAACCGTCCCGTCTGTCACTCTCACCGGCCAAAACACCTACACTGCTACGGTCCCAATCACTTCCAGGGACTCCGCAGTCATCTCCTCAACAAACTCAATCATCTACCAAATCCTAAGCTTCATCAAGTAATCCTCCCACTCTCATGGCAGATAAGGACGCCATCATTGCTAATCATCAAGCTCAAATCGCCCCCGTTGCAACTTTGACCATCTTTACATGACCTCATCTCAAGCCTTAGCCATTCTGAGCCATTAGGGGCATCTCAAACCTTTAAACAAACCACTTCCTCAGCCACCCTATGGCCCAAACCATGATCCCAACCAACAATGCGCCTACCACCAACACCCTGGGCATGATAGCTGAACTATACAACCTCTAAAACCTAATGTACAAGTCAATCCACTCCTTACTCACAATGCTGAACCACCACCCCGAAACATCAATCTCATAAACCTATCTCACAACCCCACATACAATCCTGGCCAATACATTGTCCAAAACAACCAAGCCAAGCCAACCTTTACCTTCCCAGAGGAGGATGAATGTTTTTTTTTTTGGGTAAAGCCCTAGGGCGGTTAGCTTGAAATATAAAAGAGGTTAACCGAATGTACAGCCTACAAGGGGCATACCCCAGGTAAGACAAAGAAAAAAATATAAAGAGCGCCAAGTGGCTACATGGGTTGCCCGTGTTCTTGCCCCCGCCGAACAAACTATCCCAAGGAATAGAAAGTTCAACGGGGGACCTGGACACGGGCGTGGCAATAGCAGTAAATACCCGACACCAACCGTCGGTATAAGGTACAAGTAGAGGCCCTCGAAGTCCTCGCAATACATACTACGGAAAACATAAAAGGCTCGACCAAGAGCCTAACCCCCGATTTCAGTCCAGATGACCGCCTATCGGGGGTCGCCGAACATACAATAAACAGATTGACAATATACAAATAAGTGCAAAGGCAGGCTGTGCTTGCTGTTTGCTGCCTGGGCTAAAGGCAGGCTGCGCCCGACGGCTTGCTTGCCCTGGCTGGTGCGTGACTGGCCTGGCTGACCTCTTGGCAGGCCTGCCAGGATGTTGGCTGGCCCAGTTGAACCCGGGCTGTTGACTGGCCGATGGCCTAAGAGCGGCCCAGATCTGGCAAGACCAAGGACCAGGCTGCTGCTGCTGCTGTTTTACGGCGGCAGCCACCTCTGGTCCGGCCATGTATCACTGCCGGCGGTCAAGGCGATGATGCCCGGCGACGGCTGACTTGGATTGTTAGCCCACCAGAGGCGGGTTGGGCATGGAGATGATGGCCGGCGGCTGAGCCACGGGTATTGAGCCACGGGTGTTGACCCACGGCTGGGGTAAAAGCCATGGCTGCCAGATCTGTACGGCGCCGTTCCCAAGCCATGGCTGCCCGATCTATTGACCCACGTCTGTCGAACCCTTGAGATGTCTACGGTGGTGGGGAGCCTGGCTGTGAACACCAGAGATGGCCGGCCAGTGGAGCCTGGTTGTGGTTCAGACTTGCACGGCCTAGATCTCAAACAGTGGCCGCCGTGCTGTGGTATGCTGGCCGGCTGTGGTTTGCTGGACCAGAGGAGATCAGTTGTGGGCTGGCCGGCAACTATAGAGTGGCCGGACCAGAGGTAGCTGGAGAGTGATAAATGGCCGGACCCAAGGGGTTGCCGGTTGTGATTGGGCGGTGGAGGAGAGTCTCTCTAAGGAGAGAGGCTCCCTTGCCCTGTTGGGGTTGGCCGGCCGGAGAAGACGCCCGCCAAAGCTTCTGCTGCCGTACGCCTATTGCTGGCCGGGGGGGCATTCTCTCTCTAGGTTAGAGAGAGAAGCTCCCCAGCCGTAGCAGCAGGATGAATGTTTCATGATGGAAGAGGAAGAAAACAATGAGTCCGATCAATCGGAAGTGATTGATCCTAACATGTTTGACAAAAGTAATGAGGAAGAACAAGCAAATGGGAAAGTGACTTTGACGAAATGGAAGGAGAATGCGATGATCCACTCGATGGAATCTCCTTAACATCACTATTCGGCCAAGTGGAAGTAACTAATCTCTCTTATGACTGCATAATCAACGAAAAGGAAAAAAGAGGTGATGAAAACCCAGACTACATTTCCATTTGAGGGACTACTCATGTCTCAAAGAGGTAGCCACCGTGCAAGCCATGAAGATGGATCCAGTACAAAGGCTCTGTTTGGCAAAGAAGAGGGTGGAAAAGAGTATAAAGTTACGAAAGGCAAAGGTTTTGAAAACGACCTCGAAATGCTACAGTAGCTACGAAGTCACAACATGGCAAAAAAATATTAAACATTGCTTTTATCAAAATAAAACATGTTTTGAGCCGTTGCTTGGGCATTTAATTCCTACCAAGTGAATTCCTGTTTCATCCTCTAGACTATGCTTATTCAATGATTTATTTCCTGAATTGCAATTACCAATACACTATAGTCTCTTTGCCAAACAAGGGAAATTTCAATGAATCAAGTTCCTTGTGTTGCTGACAAAAAGGAAGGAAAGGATGAACTCTAGTTGCTTAAGAAACTAGGTTTTTGTCAAAACATAGAAAGAAGACACTATCTCTGCGAGAACACTTAGGGTTAGCTCGCTCATTATGAAGGTACAAACACAAGGGAGATTTAGAAAAATATCTCCATCAAATTCCTCTCCGAAACGCAGAAACCCTCTTGAGAGAAGTGCTCGTTGGGTAACCTGAAAACCCAAGCAAAAGTAAGAGCAAAGCCTGCTAGGGCAAGAAAATGCAAAAATGCAGCCTAGGCAAAAGTTAAGGCATTCAAAGAAAAGCTCGCTAGGAACTCAACCTCCATTAGGTAACCTAGGCAAAATCAAGAGCACGTAAGAAGAAAAACCAAGAGTGAAAACTCAACCTCAAAGGTGATGATTTTGGAACTACGTAAAAGGCCTGATTCCCTGATTGGGATACGTAGGCAATCTCACATCGAGATGCGGCCCAAACATTTGGAGAGAAGGAAAAACATCAACAAATTTGTACTCAATGATAGGTATAGCTAACCTTGCGTATTGAGCTCGCAAAAGATGAGTATGCTTTTCTCGAAGAATTGGCAACAGCAATAGACACAAGAATTATTGCTCATCCCCTCTAACCTAAAGGTAATTGACACAATGAGCAAGATACCTTGAAAACTCCCGAGTTTGGCAATCGGACTATGGAACATGGCAAAAGCAAAAGGCAAGAAAATCAAAACCAAGCATAAGAAGGAAGAGAAAAGAGGATGCCACTTGGCCAAAACAAAATCTACCTTTGGAAAATCAAAGTAACGGCCGAAGAATCAATACATCGGCCACAATATCGATTTTTCAGCCGAATAATCAATTCTTCGGCCAGTATTTCATTTTCACACAAATTACTGTCTATTAGCAGATACTTGTTCAAAAAGCCATGTTTTGACTATCGCATGCGAACTCAAGACATCTAAGGGCATAAAAAGCATTTCTCATTTCATGAACAAAAGCTTGCCTACGAAATCATCACTGTGGTTGCTTTCATTATACAAATACAGTTTCTGCTTCTTCCTTTACTAACCATGAACAGGAAGGAAAAAGAAAATCCTAAAGCTGGTCGTGACGCCGTCTTCGAGACGATCTCTAAGATGAAAAAGGGGATTACTGGCTATCCTCCCCACTGACAGCTGATGCTCACTCAGCCTCAAAGCTACAAGGAAAAGAATGCAAAACAAAGGGCAAGCACCAAGCGCCTCTTCTCCGTCATCAGAATGGAAGGAGACAAAGGAAAGGGCCCATGGCCAAACAAAAGCAACTGGAGGAACAATAGGCAAAACCAAGGAAAAATGGCAGTACTCCATACAGTCACCTGCCTAAAGAAGGAAACCCGCCTAGTCTCTGATCTGAGCATTCTCCAAGTCTACTTTAGACATCGAAGAAGTAGATCTCATCAACGCCGAAGGAGGAGGAGGAACAAACTGAAGATCCTCAGCACGCGGGCGCCACTGGCTGGCCACCCGATCACATAAGTACCAGGCTTAACAAAAGGGACCCTCGAACAGGCTACGAGTACAATTTGGAACCCTAGAAAGAGGGGTGTCCTCTGATACACCACTCCAAGGGTCGAACCTCGCCTACAAACAAAGTCTAAATCAGCCACAGCACAGAGGAATGGAGATCTAAAAACAAGGAATGCAAGGGGTACCTGGTCAACCATCAATCGGTCCAAAACTCGTTGCCAAGGCTCAAAATTGGCAACCGTGGCTTCAGTTGCCCCACCAACCATCGCTCGTAGCAAGGGAAAAATCACAACTAGAAAAGAAGGAGGATATACCTTAAAGCACTCGGTAGTGACCGCCAAGGATAAAACTCTTGTCCCGTGAACAAGCCCTAAGGAGGCCATACAAGGTGGCCAAGGCAGATGCTCCTTAATCAAGCTCCCAAACAGCCTCCAAATACTGCAAAGGGGCTAGAGTTTGCCTATGCACTGAACTATCCTTGTTGACAAACGACGAGGTAGAGAAGAAAGGCCCGTGTCAACTACTCAACACTCACCTGAGTCAAGATATCAACCTTCATAAAAGTCTTGATCAGCCAAGAGACGTCAACATGACCACGCGAGCGAAGAGGGGGCATTGCCCAAGAACCACTCCAAATCCCCTACTCGCTCCCAAAGCCTAGGGTTAACCCAAAGAGGAGCTCCGTCTACTCATAGGCCAGTAAGCAAAGAAAAATCACCTGGCGTGATCGTCATCTCGCCAACAGAAGGAAAGCGGAACGTGTTGGGAATATCCCACCACCTTTCAACCAGCGAGGTCATCAACGACCAATCCATCTTCAGAAGATTGAGGCCCAAAACAAACGGCTCAAGACCAGCAGCGTGTGCTAACTCCCGAGCCTGCTCCGACAACGTCACAAACCACTTGTGCACTAAAGGCCTCCACCGCGAACCTCCAGTCTCCTGTTTCTCTGCCAAGGACAAAAAAGGAGTTAATCTCACGATTGCATAAACAAATAAAAAGCTAGGGGCATCAAATCGACGTTTAAAAAGCATGCATTGCCTAAACAGGGGGCACAGTTATCTTAGCTTCTTTAAATAGAACAACTTCGACCCAACCACGGGTTCTTCTCATTCACGCCCCTTGCTAGGAGGGATCTCATCCCGCAAATCAAAACAAAAAACAAAAAAAAACTCACTCTTAAATCATACAAAATCAAAAACTCCGAACTAAAGCAAACTTTTTGCTTTTCAGGAAGCTTACCGAAACATTGAGGACGTTCAAGTGCTACTCAGCGGCTCTACGCCCACACCTCAGCAACTCTACAATTGGCACCATGTCAACAGCATTAAAGTGGCTCCGCACTTCACATCTCCTTGCTTCGTGCTATCATCAAGCAAATCCAGCAGCTCTACGCCAACCAACTCAGCGGTTCTACATTCACAATCATTTAACGGTCTCACTCACCTAGCGGCCTCAAGCTCATCACTCCAACAGTCAGGCTCATTCAATAGCTCCAACTAACCACCTGGCAACACCATGTGCTCCTTGTTCGCCATCTCAGACAGCATCATAACTCAACAACTATCTAGTATTCAAACTCAGTGGCTCAAACGCCCACGAAAACACCGTCTCTGCAAGCGCCATACTTCTTGCACCATTAGGTCACTTAGCAGCACCATGTGCTCACTTTCCAAGCTGTTCAACAGTTCTACGCTCATCCCTGTGCTCAAAAGCTCTATACCCATTATCACCAAGCGGCTTTAGGCTCACTATCAGTAGCTCCGTGTTCGTCCAGCAGCCCTGTGCCCAAGTCGCTCAAACAGCTTCGCGCTTACCTCAACAGCCCCGTGCCTACTATCTCAGTCATTCAGCAGCTCTGTAGCTACCCCGAGCTCACGTCTTAAAGATAAGCAGCCTCACCACTTCCAGGCCGATGAAACAATCATGTGGCTCCCACTTTAATGCACATTTACGCAGTTCTGGCCAAGCGCACCCTCCGGAAGGCACGTAATGGGAAATCTCCCTAACAAAGTTGAATCTACCTGACAAGGAGGCAAAGGAAATCTCCTAGGCATGCATAAGGATCACCTCATCAGATGGTGGAAATCTCCCAAAACAAGTTGAATTTGCCAAAGGAGGCGATGGAAATCTCCTAGAGCGCATGTGTGAATCACCCCGTCAGTGGAAGTAATGGAAGTCTCCCTAACAAAGTGGAATATGGTCAAAAACTAGCCTTGGGGGCAATCCCGAGCATGTGGAAATCTAGCCTTGGGGACAATCCCAAGCATACTCAAAAACTAGCCTTGGGGACAATCCCGAGCATGTGGAAATCTAGCCTTGGGGGCAATCCCGAGCATACTCAAAACTAGCCTTGGAAACATCCCAAGCATAAGGAACCAATCAAACCCTGTGGAAGATGGAATACTCAACAGCTCAGTAGCTCAAAGCCGTAACAATTCTCAACAATCCTCTATCAGCGGCTTTACGCCCGCCACCTTATCAACTCAGCGGCTCGAAGCCCACCATCTCAACTGGCTCGAAGTCGTACACAAGCAGTCTCAGCGGCTCGAAGCCCATCATCTCAACTGGCTCGAAGCCATAACAATCAACTCAGCGGCTCGAAGCCCATTACCTCAACAGGCTCGAAGCCTTCGTCTACTATCACCCAGCGGCTCGAAGCCCTTTATCATAGCGGCTCGAAGCCCGTATCAATTCAGCGGCCCCGTGCCCATCATCTCTACACAACTCAGCGGCTCTAAGCCCGCTATCTCAACTGGCTCGAAGCCGTAAACAAACAATCTCAGCGGCTCAAAACCCATTATCTCAAATGGCTCCAAGCCGTAACCATCACCTCAACAGGCTCGAAGCCTGTATCTACTATCTCAAATGGCTCCAAGCCGTAACCATCACCTCAACAGGCTCGAAGCCTGTATCTACTATCTCAACTGGCTCGAAGCCGTAACAACCAACTCAGCGGCTCTAAGCCCATTGTCTCAACTGGCTCGAAGCCATACACAATCAAGTTCTTAACAGGCTCGAAGCCTGTGTTCATCATCTCAACTGGCTCAAAGCCGTAAACAAGCAATCTCAGCGGCTCAAAGCCCATTATCTCAACTGGCTCGAAGCCGTAAACAAGCAACAGGCTCTAAGCCGCCCCAACAATCTAGACATCTATTCTCAGGCTCTACGCCTGAATGCTCAAAAATCTAACATTTTTGAATGCTCAAGCTCTATGTTTGGATGCCCAACCACTGTGTACTGGATGCTCAAGTCATACACTTGAATGCTCAAGCTCTACGCTTGGATGCCCAACCACTGCGTACTGGACGCTCAAAGCCTGTACTTTGAATGCTCGGATTCTGCCGTCCGAATGCTCGAGCTCTACGCTCTGAATGCTCAAGTCCGGAACTTGATAGAAGCTCTAAGCTTAAATCAACACACACGCACGGGCCCTTGCACATTTGCATCAATTGCAACATTATCACATCGAGTCTGCATCATCATATCTGTTCACATCTAACAACCATCATCACACATATACACTCTGCATATCTCTCATGAAACAGGTCAACCCTGCAATCAACCGGCACTATGCCTCGGTTTTATTGATCGGTTCAGCGCCTCGATCCTTTGGCTCCACGCCAACACTTATGATGAAAAAGCTCCGTGCACAGACCATCAGAATACAACCAGCTCCGCGCTTCGGTTCATTTCGTCAAGCTCAAAGCTCTGACACCACAGGCTCTTATCCTGATCAATACCAGCTCCGCGCTTCGGTCCTATCCCATCCCTTCAGGCCTTCGCCTCAAGATTGCAACAGGCTCCACGCCTCAATTCTATCACAATCCAGGCTCTCGCCTCATGACTACAATCGGCTCCGTGCCTCGGTTCCACCAAAGCTCCGTGCTCCAGTTACTGGCCCTGTGCCCCTCACATCTCAAAAACAAACCGGCATCCAACTCATCCCCAGCAGATGGTTTGGATTCCACCCCATTACATCAATTCCTTCCAACTCATTCGCAAGGATAGGCTACTCTACCGAGCTCCTTTCAGTCAAAGTAAGGATGATCAAGAAAAGCAAACGCACCTACAGTGTACTGATCTACCCCGAAATACTAAGGAAGCTCTTCGCAAAAAACTCCCCGGGCAGCCCCGCGCTCCTTCAACTATCTTCCGCCAAAACCCTGGCTCAGTCTAGGTACGTCACATTACGGCTTTTTAAGCCCTAAGGTACGTCTTCTGTCTCTAACCCTCCAAACTTTTTACTTTTCTTTATTGCCCGAACTACGATTGGTCTGAATTTCCCTTGTGGAATACGTAGGCAGCCTCCCGGCCCGACCATAACAAAACCTTTTTCAAAAACCCCTTGGAATAGTGGTTGGACCAAATTGAGTTGCTCTTTACAGCTTTGACTCTTACTCAAACATGTCTCGCGATCCGTCTGAGTTCAGTCAAAGAGGGGCATCTGTAGACACCCCAATTTGGCCTAACGATTATTTCAAGTCCCACCTTGGGACAATCCCGATGATGAAATGGATACAGTGATTGCTGATTGCTTCCTTGAGAACCTTAGGACTTTCGGTGAGAACTTTGACCACTTAGAGGACCCAATTCAAAGCCATACAGCCTTTCAGACAGAAATACGGAAGCCTAGGAGAATCCATCTGTCGGCCGTGACATCGATCCCACGGCCATAACATCAATCCCTCACCCGAGCAACCTGTTGCCAGCAAAATCTCCCTGAGAGATCAATTCCTCGGCCGCAAGATCTATCCTTCGGCCGAGACATCCATTCCTCGGCCGTGAAATCCTTTACTCGGCCGCCAGATCGACCTTTTTCCAGACTCTCGAACGTTCTGTCAGACGTTTGGTTTGATCCAACTACACTACCTTCCCGATGCGTTCGGACTACGCTCAGAGATTACGACGTAGAGTTAGAGATGCATTGCAATTGCAATTGCCATTTGATTGGCCGGAGTGAGTCATCCCTATGCCTATATAAAGGGGCCTTTGGGCTCCGAAATAAACACACAGAAATCGAGATACTTACACACTCTCTCAAACCACGAAGCTCTGCACAAATACTCCCTCAATCCCATACTCCAAAAGCCCTAACCTTCCGAAGGCAGCCGTCAATCCGGCGAGGGAGATTTTGCTGGAAACAGGTTGCTCGGGTGAGGGATTGATGTTGTGGCCGTGGGATCGATGTTACGGCAGTCAGATGGATTCTCCTAGGCTTCTGTATTTCTGTCTGAAAGGCTGTATGGCTTTGAATTGGGTCCTCTAAGTGGTCAAAGTTCTCACCAAAAGTCCCAAGGCCCTCAAGGAAGCAATCAGCAATCATTGTAACCATTTCATCATCGGGATTGTCCCAAGGTGGGACTTGAAATAATCGTTAGGCCAAATTGGGGTGTCTACAGATGCCCCTCTTTGACTGAACTCATACGGATCGCGAGACATGTTTGAGTAAGAGTCAAAGCTGTAAAAAGTAACTCAATTTGGTCCAACCACTATTCCAAGGGGTTTTTCGAAAAAGGTTTTGTTATGGTCGGGCCGGGAGGCTGCCTACGTATTTCACAAGGGAAATTCAGACCAATCGTAGTTCGGGCAATAAAGAAAAGTAAAAGTTTGGAGGGTTAGAGACAGAAGACGTACCTTAGGGCTTAAAAAGCCATAGTGTGACGTACCTAGACTGAGCCAGGGTTTTGGCGAAGAGTAGTTGAAGGAGCGCAGGGCTGCCTGGGGAGTTTTTGCGTAGAGCTTCCTTAGTATTTTGGGGTAGATCAGTACACTGCAGGTGCGTTTGCTTTTCTTGATCGTCCTTACTTTGACTGAAAGGAGCTCGGTAGAGTAGCCTATCCTTGCGAATGAGCTGGATGGGATTGATGTAGTGGGGTGGAATCCAGACCATCTGCTGGGGATGAATTGGATGCCGGTTTGTTTTTGAGATGTAGGGGAGGCGCAGGGCCAGTAGCTGGAGCACGGAGCTTTGGCGATGAGGGGACCGAGGCACGAAGCCGGTTGTAGTCATGAGGCGAGAGCCTGGGGAGTGATGGAGTCGAGGCGTGGAGCCTGTTGCAATCTTAAGGCGAAGGCCTGAGGGGATTGGATTGATAAGACCGAAGCGCGGAGCTGGTGCTGATCATAAGGCGAGAGCCTGAAGTGACTGATAGGACCGAAGCACGGAGCTGGTGTTGATCATAAGGCGAGAGCCTGAGGTGACTGATAGGACCGAAGCACGGAGCTGGTGTTGATCATAAGGCGAGAGCCTGAAGTGATTAGATTTGAGGTGTGGAGCCTGCTGTGGTTTATGAGGCGGAGGCCTGAGGTAAGCTTAGAGCTTGATGGAACCGAAGCACGGAGCTGGCATAAGGCAAGGGCCTGAGGTGAAGGAATTGAGGCATGGAGCCTGAAGTGATTGAGGCGTGGACCTGAGTTGTCGGAGCTTAGAGCTTGACGTGATATGAACCGAAGCATAGAGCTGGTTGCATTCTGATGGTCTGTGCACGGAGCTTTCTCATCATAGGTGTTGACGCGGAGCCAATGGATCGAGGCGTTGGGCCGATCAATAAAACCGAGGCATAGAGCCGGTTGATTGCAGGGTTGACCTGTTTCATGAGAGATATGCAGAGTGTATATGTGCAATGCTTTGTTTGTTAGATGTGAACAGATACGATGATGCAGACTCGATGTGATAAATGCAAATGTGCACGGGCCCGTGCATGTGTGTTTGTTTTAAGCTTAGAGCTTCTATCAAGTTCCGGACTTGAGCATTCAGAGCGGAGAGCTCGAGCATTCGGATGGCAGAATCCGAGCATTCAAAGTACAGGCTTTGAGCGTCCAGTACGCAGTGGTTGGGCATCCAAGCGTAGAGCTTGAGCATTCAAGTGTATAACTTGAGCATCCAGTACACAGTGGTTGGGCATCCAAGCGTAGAGCTTGAGCATTCAAAAATGTTAGATTTTTGAGCATTCAGGCGTAGAGCCTGAGAATAGATGTCTTGATTGTTGGGGCGGCTTAGAGCCTGTTACTTGTTTACGGCTTCGAGCCAGTTGAGATGATGAACACAGGCTTCGAGCCTGTTAAGAGTTTGTGATAACAGGCGTAGAGCCGCTTTGGTGAGATGACGGGCGTAGAGCCTGCTGTGTTGAGGGCTTAGAGCCGCTGAGATGATAGGTGAAGGCGTAGAGCCTATTACTGTGATAGCGAGCATAGAGCTGCTGAGATAGTAGACATAGGCTTCGAGCCGCTGGGTTGATGAAATGGCGGGCGTAGAGCCTCTGAGTTGTGTTAGAGATGATGGGCACGGGGCCGCTGAATTGATACGGGCGTAGAGCCGCTATGATAAAGGGCCTCGAGCTGCTGTGTGATAAAGGCTTTGAGCCTGTTGAATTATTGGGCTTCGAGCCGCTAAGATTGGTCGTCATGGCTTCGAGCCAGTTGAGATGATGGGCTTCGAGCCGCTGAGACTGCTTGTGTACGGCTTCAAGCCAGTTGAGATAGTGGGCTTCGAGCCGCTGAGTTGATGAGGTGGCGGGCGTAAAGCCGCTGATAGGGGATTGTTGAGAATTGTTACGGCTTTGAGCTGCTGAGCTATTGAGTATTCCATCTTCCATCTTCCACGGGGTTATGCTTGGGATGTTTCCAAAGCTAGTTTTGAGTATGCTCGGGATTGCCCCCAAGGTTAGATTCCACATGCTCGGGATTGTCTCCAAGGCTAGTTCTGAGTATGCTCGGGATTGCCCCCAAGGCTAGTTCTTGAATATGCTCGGGATTGCCCCCAAGGCTAATTCTATATGCCCAAGGCTAGTCCTTGACCATATTCCAATTTGTTAGGGAGATTTCCATTACCTCCACTACTGGGAGTGCCTTCCGGAGGCCAAACGCCTTCTAGCGACTCAAATGTCTTTTGGTGGCTAAATGTTTTCTGCAAGTTGGCAACGCTTTCTGGAAGCTAGTAACA
The DNA here is from genome assembly GCA_018127125.1 of Rhododendron griersonianum. Taxonomy (NCBI): domain Eukaryota; kingdom Viridiplantae; phylum Streptophyta; class Magnoliopsida; order Ericales; family Ericaceae; genus Rhododendron; species Rhododendron griersonianum. The sequence goes on along the minus strand of CM030788.1, from coordinate 34,739,055 downwards.
TAAACGCCTTCTGGAGGGTGCATTGAGTGGAAGCCGCAGGATTGTTTTACTGGCCTGCTGAGCGCGAGGTTGTGCACATGGCGTGGCATAGAGCTGTTGAGGTGTGGGCGTAGAGCCGCTGAGCAGCACTTGAGCGTCCTCAATGTTTCGATAAGCTTCCTGAAAAGTAAAAGGTTTACTTTAGTTCGGAGTTTTAATTTGCATGATCAAAAGTGAGTTTTTTTGTTTTGATTTGCGGGATGAAATCCCTCTTAGCCAGGGGCGTGAATGAGAAGGACCCATGGTTTTTTTTTGGGTAAATTAGCTTGAAATTAAAAAAGGTTAAGCGAATGTACAGCCTACAAGGGGCATACCCCAGGAGGAAAAGAAAAGGGAAAACAACAAGAATGAAAAAAGTACGGTAACCATGCACAACCCGCATGGAGAGTAAAATAGAGTGACATAGGCAATACAAATGGGTCTGAGTAGAGCCATGTAGTAAATGAAATGAAGGGAGGCGAAATGTAAATACTTCCTGGCACAACCCGCCAGGTTAGGAATGAATGTAAGTAAAGTAGATAGTCTTGGTCAACGATGACCACATGATAACCTGCGCTGAGGAGAGATCCTCCTCCTCCAAGGCTGGGATAAGAAATCCAAGAACCGAGAAGCCCCTCACCCCGAGGCTAGCATAATACCCACTCAAAAGAAGTCAACTACTACAGAGGGACTCGGACCGAGAGGTTCGAACTGGAGATGTCGGCATCCGACAAGGCTACCCTGCTAAGCACCCTGCACACCACGCCCATTTCAACCAGACTACTACATCCTCGCCCAAATCCCCTAGGCTCGCTAACTGCTCTTAGCGGAACAGGAAGAGGGACCACCAAAAGTAGCCCCCAAACCACAAGTGGACCAAGCTGCTCTTTTCGATCAGTGCAACCACTAAATCTAATCAGAAACAGACTGCAAAACTACCCCTTTCGATCAGCAAGGATCCACCAATCTAGTCAATGATAGCTCCGGCAACTACCTCTTTCGATCAGACTCATCCATAATCTGATCATCGGCGCCCACAGCTGCTGCTACTGCGGGATAGCCCCTTAACTAGGATAATCCAATCTAATCGATAGCAGCCACGACCACAAGAATACTACGCAACTCCTCAGGGCTAAAAGCACTGGCTCAAGGGATACAGAGGGCTCTACGAAGAGCCCGCCCCCGATTTCAGTCCAACAGATGACTGCCTATCGGGGGTTGCAAAATCTAACAGTAAACTGGCCCTTAAGTCCAGCAACAATATGACAATAAATAGATAAGTGCAAAGAGTATGGCTGCATTGCATAATGGTAAAGTAAGGGATACTACCCCCACTGCCCGAGCCACCAGCCAGCTTGCCTGCCCGGGCTGGCCTGCCATCGGGCGGGCTGATGCCTGCCGCTGCTGCTGCCTGCAGCCTGCTGCTACTGCCTGCTGCCGCCTGCTGGACGAGAGTAAGACTCGAAACGCCCGGGCAGAAGCTGCTGCCTAGCCTCTGCCCGAGCAGAACAGTCACGGACAGCACTGCTGCTACCCCCTCCGCCCGAGCCACACAGGATGGCCTGCCCGGGCTGGCTTGCTTGGCTGTTCTGTGGCTGGGTTGTTTGTTGGCCGGGCTGGCCTGGCTGGCCTACTAGGCTGGTGACTGAAATGGTGACTGCCTGCCCGGGCTAGCAGCTTGGCCTGGCTGCTTGGCCCACGCAGGGATATGGAGGCCTGGTGAAGGCCAATGGCTGTGAAGCCCCTGCCTGGCCTGGATGGCCCGGCGCCTGGAGAACTCCGGCGAGCCGCCGTGGTTGGCTAAGCCCCACGGAGCTGTAAAAGGTGGGCGGCTGGGCTTGACCCCGGTCACCGTTGATGCTTGATGATGGCCGACGGCCGTTATTACCGTTGCTGCACAGGGTTCGGAGGTGTGGCCTTGCTGGGACTCTGCACATGTAGATCTCAGTGGTGAATCCGCCTAGCTGCCGTGCCACTGTACGAGCACAAATTGAAGCAGGAAAGGACACATCTCCGGCGAGGTCTGGTACAGAAGGAACCCATAAAGCTCGACCCATGAGGTTCCGAACACAAAGCTACGGCCGTGGCTTGATTTCAGGTCTGCCCGGTGCAGATCCCAAGAGGTAGCCGCCGGTCCACGGCGGGGTTGGATCTGGAATCGAGGCACCACGATCGGAGCTGCACAGGTCCCACGGTTGGACAGTGAAACCCACTTGCCCCATTTGAAATGCCTGGTGTGAGGTCTGGAGCTTCATATGACTCGGAGCTCCAGTCGTAGGATGGTAGGAGGCCGAACCACCCACGGCTGAGATGCGGCCTGAGGTGGGCTTGGCCGTAGAAGATGAACCCTCGACTGGGGCCGACCATAGCTTGGCCGGAGTAGATCCGGTCTGGTAGATCCGGAATGGTACCCGCTGGTTCACGGCGGGGTTGAGGTTGGGCCGGACCAGGTGGAGTTGAGCTCCGGGAGGCCGGGTATGGAGGGCGGTGGAGGAGAGCCCCTGTCGTGCGAGGGGCTCCCTTGCCCGGTGAGGTCCGCTGCTGCTGCCGTCTAGGTGGGAGGCCGGCGTGGCTGGGCCAGGAGGCTGGGAGGCCGACGAGGCTGGATGCCGTTGGGGAGGTTTCTCCCTCTAGGGTAGAGAGAGAAGCTCCCTCTCTTGTCCCAGTAAGGAATATGTTATCAGCTATTCTCCTACCCTTAGCTAACTTAGGACCCATGGTTGGGTCGAAGTTGTTCTGTTTAAAGAAGCTAAGATAACTGTGCCCCCTGTTTAGGCAATGCATGCTTTTTAAACGTCGATTTGATGCCCCTAGCTTTTTATTTGTTTATGCAATCGTGAGATTAACTCCCTTTTTGTCCTTGGCAGAGAAACAGGAGACTGGAGGTTCGCGGTGGAGGCCTTTAGTGCACAAGTGGTTTGTGACGTTGTCGGAGCAGGCTCGGGAGTTAGCACACGCTGCTGGTCTTGAGCCGTTTGTTTTGGGCCTCAATCTTCTGAAGATGGATTGGTCGTTGATGACCTCGCTGGTTGAAAGGTGGTGGGATATTCCCAACACGTTCCGCTTTCCTTCTGTTGGCGAGATGACGATCACGCCAGGTGATTTTTCTTTGCTTACTGGCCTATGAGTAGACGGAGCTCCTCTTTGGGTTAACCCTAGGCTTTGGGAGCGAGTAGGGGATTTGGAGTGGTTCTTGGGCAGGGTGCCTCCCTCTTCGCTCGCGTGGTCATGTTGACGTCTCTTGGCTGATCAAGACTTTTATGAAGGTTGATATCTTGACTCAGGTGAGTGTTGAGTAGTTGACACGGGCCTTTCTTCTCTACCTCGTCGTTTGTCAACAAGGATAGTTCAGTGCATAGGCAATCTCTAGCCCCTTTGCAGTATTTGGAGGCTGTTTGGGAGCTTGATTAGGGAGCATCTGCCTTGGCCACCTTGTATGGCCTCCTTAGGGCTTGTTCACGGGACAGGACTCTTGGCGGTCACTACCGGGTACTTGAGTTATATCCTTCTTCTTTTCTCGTTGTGATTTTTCCCTTGCTACGAGCGATGGTTGGTGGGGCAACGGAAGCCACGGTCGCCAATTTTGAGCCTTGGCGACGAGTTTTGAACCGATTGACGGTTGACCAGGTACCCCTTGCATTCTTTGTCTTTAGATCTCCATTCCTCTGTGCTGTGGCTGATTTAGACTTTGTTTGTAGGCGAGGTTCGACCCTTGGAGTGGTATATCAGAGGACACCCCTCTTACACGTTCCAGGGTTCCAGATTGTACTCGTAGCCTGTTCGAGGGTCCCTTTTGTTAAGCCTGGTACTTATGTGATCGGGTGGCCAGTCAGTGGTGCCCGCGTGCTGAGGATCTTCAGTTTGTTCCTCCTCCTCCGACGTTGATGAGGTCTACTTCTTCGATGTCTAAAGTAGACTTGGAGAATGCTCAGATCTAGGCGGGTTTGCTTCTTTAGGCAGGTGGCTGTATGGAGTACTGCCATTTTTCCTTGGTTCTGCCTGCTGTTCCTTCAGTTGCTCTTGTTTGGCCACGGGCCCTTTCCTTTGTCTCCTTCCATTTTGATGACGGAGAAGAGGCGCTTGGTGCTTGCCCCTTGTTTTGCATTCTTTTCCTTGTAGCTTGAGGTTGAATGAGCACCAGCTGTCAGTGGGGAGGATAACCAGCAATCCCCTTCTTTGTCTCAGAGATCGTCTTGAAGACGGCGTCACGACCAGCTTTAGGATTTTCTTTTTCCTTCCTGTTCATGGTTAGCAAAGAGAGAAGCAGAAACTGTATTTGTATAGTGAAAACAACCACAATGATGATTTTGTAGGCAAGCTTTTGTTCATGAAATGAGAAATGCTTTTTATGCCCCTAGATGTCTTGAGTTTGCATGCGATAGTCAGAACATGGCTTTTTGAACAAGTATTTGCTGATAGACAGTAATTTGTGTGAAATATTGGCCGAAGAATTGATTATTCGGCTGAAAAATCGATATTGTGGCCGATGTATAGATTCTTCGGCCGTTACTTTGATTTTCCAAAGGTAGATTTTGTTTTGGCCAAGTGGCATCCTCTTTTCTCTTCCTTCTTATGCTTGGTTTTGATTTTCTTGCCTTTTGCTTTTGCCATGTTCCATAGTCCGATTGCCAAACTCGAGAGTTTTCGAGATATCTGCTCATTGTGTTAATGACCTTCAGGTTAGAGGGGATGAGCAATAGTTCTTGTGTCTATTGTTGTTGCCAATTTTTCGAGAAAAGCATACTCATCTTTTGCAAGCTCAATACGCAGGGTTAGCTATGCCTATCATTGAGTACAAATTTGTTGATGTTTTTCCTTCTCTCCAAATGTTTGGGCCGCATCTCGATGTGAGATTGCCTACGTATCCCAATCAGGGAATCAGGCCTTTTACGTAGTTCCAAAATCATCACCTCTGGGGTTGAGTTTTCACTCTTGGTTTTTCTTCTCACATGCTCTTGATTTTGCTTAGGTTACCTAATGGAGGTTGAGTCCCTAGCGAGCTTTTCTTTGAATGCCTTAACTTTTGCCTAGGCTGCGTTTTTGCATTTTCTGGCCTAGCAGGCTTTGCTCTTACTTTTGCTTGGGTTTTCAGGTTACCCAACGAGCACTTCTCTCAAGAGGGTTTCTGCGTTTTGGAGAGGAATTTGATGGAGATATTTTTCTAAATCTCCCTTGTGTTTGTACTTTCACAATGGGCAAGCTAACCCTAAGTGTTCTCACAGAGATAGTGTCTTCTTTCTAAGTTTTGACAAAAACCTAGTTTCTTAAGCAACTAAAGTTCATCCTTTCCTTCCTTTTTGTCAGGGCACAAGGAACTTGATTCCTTGAAATTTCCCTTGTTTGGCAAAGAGACTATAGTGTTTGGCAATTGCAATTTAGGAAGTAAATCATTGAATAAGCATAGTCTAGAGGATGAAACAGGAATTCACTTAGCAGAAATTAAATGCCCAAGCAGGGGCTCAAAACAGGTTTTAGCTTGATAAAAGCAATGTTTAATGTTCTTTGCCATGTTGTGACTTCTTAGCTATTGTAGCATTTCGAGGTCGTTTTCAAAACCCTTGCCTTTCGCAACTTTATACTCTTTTCCACCCTCTTCTTTGCCAAACAGGGCCTTTGAACTGGATCCATCTTCACTGGTGGCTACTTCTTTGAGCCATGAGCAGTCCCCAAATGGAAGTGTTGGTCTAGGTTTTCATCACCCTTTCTTCCTCCTTATTGATTGTGTAGTCGTCAGCTATTTCCACTTGATTGAATAGTGATGCTAAGGAGATTCCATCGAGTGGATCATCGTATTCTCCTTCCATTCCATCAAAGTCACTTTCCCCTTTGCTTGTTCTTCTTCATTACTTTTGTCAGACATGTCGGGATCGATTACTTCTGATTGATTGGACTCATTGTTTTCTTCCTCCTCCATCATGAAAGATTCGTCCTCCTCTGGGAAGGTAAAGGTTGGCTTGGTTTGGTTGTTTTGGACAATGTATTGGCCAGGATTGTATGTGGGGTTGTTTATGAAATCGATGTTTCGGGGTGGTGGCTCAGCTTTGTGAGTAGGAAGTGGATTGGCTTGCACATTAGGTTTTGGAAGTTTTATAGTTCGACTATCAATAAGGTCTTGAATGTCGTGACGAAGACGCATGCAATTGTCTGCTTCATGCCCAGGATGTTGGTGGTAGGTGCATTGTTTGTTTGGATCATGGTTTGGGCCGTAGGGCGGCGGAGGAAGTGGCTTGTTTAGAGGTTTAAGGTGCCCTTGACGGCTGAGAATGGTTAAGGCCTGGGATAAGGTCATATAGAGAGGATCAAAGTTGCGACGAGGTCGATTTGAGCTTCGGGATGGGCTAGTTTGGAAAGGATCTTGAGGCAAAGAGCCAAGGGCATTCACGGAGGCATGAGACGTACGGCTAGAGAAGGTTTTCTTAGGTGGAGGAGTGACCTCTTCTTTCCCAATGAGTCCCAGCTTGATTCCATCTTCGATTTGCAACCCAGTGGCATGTAAGCGCTTGAAATCGGTGATAGTCTGAGTGTAAATGTGTGTGAGGTACTTGGGCTGCAAACTCTTGACAACTATTCTCACTTGATCTTCCTCAGAGGGGCGGTTCTTCATCTTGGCGGCTTTTTCTCTCTATCTAGCCACAAAGGTTGCAAAGTCCTTGTTTGATTCCTGCTTAGTCGTTTCCAAATCTCGAGTTGTTTAACTCAATTTGGACGTTGTATGCATATTGCTTGAAAAAAGCATTGGCAATTTCTGGCCAAGTATGATAGTGCACAAACTCCAAAGTGAGAAACCAATCGAGAGCGCTTTCAGTAAGAGTCCTTTGAAATAACTGAACAATGAGCTCATCATCCAAGCCCATTGGCTTCAGAGTGTTGATGACATGGCGGACATGGCTAGTGGGATTGCCAGTTCTATTGAACTTCTCAGGTAGTTGAGAATCTGGAAAAAGGCAGAGTCCTTCAAAATCTAGAATTTGGTCCCCTTGTGAACGGGCCAGAGTACGTTTAATCTCCTTGACTTGTTTGGCCAATTCAGGGTTTTCTGCCAATACCACTTCTTGAGGATTCTCATCTTCCACCGATTTCTCTTCGTTCTCAGCATCTCTTGCTGCTTTCTTTGCTAGTAAGGTAGCGACTTTGAGCTTGGTAATTAGCAATGATGGCATCGTTATTTGCCATGAGAGTGGGAGGATTACTTGATGAAGCTTAGGATTTGGTAGATGATTGAGTTTGCTGAGGAGATGACCGCGGAGTCCCTGGAAGTGATTGGGACCGTAGCAGTGTAGGTGTTTTGACCGGTGAGAGTGACAGATGGGACGGTTGCAAAGACCTCTGTTTGGCGTGACTTCGGGTGTTGTAAGAGTATAAAATTGGATGTGATTGCTTCTTTGTTTTAATTATTGTGTCTGCTTTGAAAAGTAGAGTACCTGTAAGTTAGTACTTGGCTTGTGTAGGGTTAGGATTTGGGCAGGAAATCCCAACCCTTCTGCACAGAAAGAGTTAATTACAACAACAGATGGTACAAGGTGTGAGGAAGAACTTGGAAGCGAAAATGCAAGTAGGTTCCTATCCTGTAGGTTCCTGTCTTAGTTTGATAAGTTCTATGGCTTTCTAATACATGCAAGGTTTTGGTAGTCTCAGGGTGCTCCGTTGTCAAAGGGCACCAATCCTCTCACCAGCCCATCATAGGCGGTGATTGGGTGATTCCCTTTTTGATATACCACTAGGTACGAGTGACTGTGGAGTTTGCTGGAACCCCCAACATAGCCCGTGTCATGCCGGGATATCAGGTGAACTCAACGGGTTGCCCGCTCGATGCATATGATAAATGAATTAAACAAGGCATGTATTAGTCTTATGTTGAACTTTTTGGTTATGGCTCTCATATCCCCAGCAGAGTCGCCAAAAACTGTAGACACCTCCCAAGCGGGGCATCGCCATACAGATTGATCACGTTGTGTTTAATCGATTGGTTGCTCACTTCATAAACCAAAATCATTGACATTCCCATGGCTAGGAACATCGCCACACGATAACGGTTATCATCAAATAAGTCGCCACCCAGTTTATTAAAACTGGGAAAATAGATAGAGATTCTGGATACGGGAGCCAAAAGTACAATAAGGGGAAGGTGTTAGGCACCCCTCTTTGCCCAGTCGTGAGACTAGCCCATAATCGTTCAACATAAGACGTATAGATGCTTTGTTTAATTCTAACACATAGTCTGTTTAGTTATTCCTTTAAACAGTAAGTAAAGTGAGCCATTTCTATAATTGAAGCATTCATTGGAAAGCATAAAAGCAAACAAAATGTCCTAGGATGACCCAAATCAGCCGGCACTTCCACGGCAGTGGCAGCAGCCACCGCCAAACAAGGCCCAGCCACCGGGCAGCAGCCATCTCCCGGGCAAGGGATACTCTCTTCTTAGAGAGGCTCTCCTCCACCGCCCTCAACAACCGGCGACCACCGCTATCCTCCACCACCCTCCGCTCCGGACAGATCTGGTGCGGTCTCACCACCTGCCTGGCCTTCGTCTGGATCGGTCAAACTTCACTATGGGCCGGAGCTCCACAGCCGTGGGCTTCGCCTCCAACCATATCCCCGCCGTGAACCGGCGGGTACCATTTGGGATCTGTTCCGGCGACCTTCGGTTGCTGTTCAGCCCGTGAACCGGCGAGTTCCACATCGCCGTCGAGCTCAACCGAGGAGCTCAACTACCACATAGAAGACCCAGAGCAGATCTGCTTCTTCGTTCACGCTCAGATCCATCTACAGCAACGGCGACGGCGACGGCGACCTTGGGTTGCTGTTCAGTCCGGCGACGGCTACCTTGGGTTGCTGTTCAAAGCTGCCGGTCCTTGTCGGCCTCGACAGCCGTGAACCACGCCATCAGTCAACAGCCGTGGGCCAGTTTGGGCCAGGCCATGCCGGCAGTGGTCACTCCACTGTGGGTTCCTCTTCCCACCACGAACAACCGCCGTGGCCTCCAGCCACCGTGGCCTCCATCACCGCCGTGGCCTCCAGCCGCCGTGGCCTCCATCACAGCCGTGGCTTTTTTCAGCCCGGGCAAACAGCAACCACCACGGCAGTCAGCAGGGATTTTTGGCCCTACGAGCCTCATCAGCCCGGCCAAGGAGCCGGTCCTACAGCCTAGCAGCCCCGCTAGGCCAGCCCAGCAGCTTGGGCATTCTTTTTGCTCGGGCAGTCATGCAGTTATAGCTTATTGCTCTATTTTCTGCTACTGTATTGAATGCTAAGTGTAGTAGCTGTTGTTTATTCTGATGTAGTATGTCAGACCATGGTCTTGATAGTTTTCTGCTACTGCACACAACCAATGTATGTATTGCGAGGACTTTGAGGGCCTCTGATTGTACGCCGTGTCCAGATCCCCCGTTGAACTTTCTATTCCTTGGGATAGTTTGTTCGGCGGGGGCAAGGACACGAGCAACCCATGTAGCCACTTGGCGCCTTTATAATTTTCATTTCCTTTTGTTTTGTCTTACCTGGGGTATGCCCCTTGTAGGCTGTATATTCGGCTAACCCCTTTTATTTTCAAGCTAAACGCCCTAGGGCATTACCCAAAAAAAGTGAGCCAGGACTGTAATTGAAGCATGCATCAGAAAGCAGGAAACAAACAAAGCTGTCCCAGGGTAATGGATCTCGCGGCCGGTGAATGGATGTCACGGCCGAGGGATCCTCCTGGTTTGATATATCGGCCGAGGGATCGAAGCCCCGGTCGATGTTCTTCCTCACACAAGACAGAAACGTTAGTAAATAATCAAAACGCTAAAATCATGATTATTGACAGGAAATAGAACAAACCAGAGGCCGTTGGGCCTCACCACCTTGATCCCTCAGTTGCTTGATTGCTTTGGATTAGGCGTGATTGATTGATTGCTTGATCGAGAACCCTAGAGTTAGGGTTTGAACTTCGGGGTTTGATCGCCGGATTGACGGCTACCTTCGGAAGGTTAGGGCTTTTGGAGTATGGGATTGAGAGAGTATTTTGACAGAGTTTCGTGGCTTAATTGAGTGTGTAGGTCTATCAATTTCTGTGTGTTAATTCGGAGCCCAAAGGCCCCTTTATATAGGCATAGGGATGACTCACTCCGGCCAATCAAATCACGAGATGGCAATTGCAATTGCAATGCATCTCTAACTCTACGTCGTGATCTCCGAACGTAGCCCGAACGCATCGGAAAGGTAGTGTAGTTGGATCAAACCAAACGTCTGACAGAACGTTCCAGAGTCTGGAAAAAGGTCGATCTGGCGGCCGAGCAAAGGATGTCGCGGCCGTGGAATGGATGTCTCGGCCGAAGGATAGATCTCGCGGCCGAGGGATTGATCTCTCAGGGAGATTTTGCTGGCAACAGGTTGCTCGGGTGAGGGATTGATGTTGTGGCCGTGGGATCGATGTTACGGCCGTCAGATGGATTATCCTAGGCTTCTGTATTTCTGTCTGAAAGGCTGTATGGCTTTGAATTGGGTCCTCTAAGTGGTCAAATTTCTCACCGAAAGTCCCAAGGTCCTCAAGGAAGCAATCAGCAATCATTGTAACCATTTCATCATCGGGATTGTCCCAAGGTGGGACTTGAAATAATCGTTAGGCCAAATTGGGGTGTCTACACTATCTCTCCCTCTCTCTCGGCTATCTCTCTCTCTCTCTCTCTCTCTCACTTTCGGCTTCTCTCTCTCTCTCTCTCTCTCTCCCTCTCTCTCCCTTGTACTACGTAATTATATTATTATAGATACATATCATCAATTAGATTTTGGAAGTACAAGGTAATTAATAAACTAAAGGGAATTTGAAAGAATATGGTTTTCCTATTTTAAATAATGAATTTGACACATGTTTTCTACCTCCATATTATATTGGGGGGTTTATTGGTACCCTATTATAATATTCATATAAGTACTAGAGAATCTGGGTGAATATCTAGTCAAAATTTTATATTATAAAGCTCCGATTTGACACATGTTTCCTTATAATACAATATTTGTACTCAGAGAATCCTAGAACCCAATATTATATTAGATACTCTTCCAATTCTTTAATGGGAGAATCCCATGGGATTCTAGTCATTGAATTAATTATAATATAATAGTACTAGTCCTATTATCCAATGGATAATAATTCTACTAACAACTATGGACCAATGGACAAAGGTCAACGGTTGACTTTTTGGTCAAAGGTTTCAAAAAGGTTAAAAGGTTCAAATGGTTCGAGGAAGATAAATGATTAAATTAGATTATCTCCAAGGATTAGGTTAGAAGTTAACTAGGCTCGCTAAGTAGGATTTCTAGTCGAAAGATAACCTAGGCTTACGTTTGACTATTAGGAGAAAGGTCTAACTCACTTGTCTTTAGAAAATGATTTTATTGACGAATCTAATCATGATGGATTGCTAAGAATAACTCAAGTTGAATAATCATTCAAGAAGGATTAAAGACTTTTCGAATTAACAACGAAATTTTTATTTAGTAAAAATCGGAGTTGTTACAGGTCAAGACCAAGCTGGCCTACTGGGGGGGACCTCCCCCTCCTCAGACATTCTACCATGCTACCTCTTCTAATAGTCCTGCACTCGGGGGGCAAAAGGAGAAGGGAGTTGTGATTGGAGGAGCCCAGACGCCTCTAGCTAATGACGAACAAAGGTTTGTTTTGGCAGACGACCAATCCAAACCTGACAAGACGGACAAAAGGCCTTTGCAAGGAGGCCAGGGCTCTGGAAAGGACAAAGGAGTTGCTCATACCCCTCAAGCCTTTGAGACTCGGGGGGCAAGTTCAATCCAGAACCAGCAGGCACAAGAGGCACACCCACAGCCGCCTCTTATGCCAAACATGCTTGTAGGACGGGACCAAGTCCTGAATTTGCTCCAGGAGCAGTTAGGACCCGATTTCAGACCTTTGGGAAGGCCAATGTACAGGAAGCCTCATACCGAAGAGGTGGACAATACACCTTTCCCTAAGGGCTACAGAGTTCCAGACCTTCAACGGAGAAAGCATGCATTCAACGGTAGAGCACATTGCCAGGTTTCAAGTTCAATGCAGAGAAGCTGGGACCATCAATGCTCTGAAGTTGAGGCTTTTGCCTAATTCTCTTACTGGGACAGCCTTTACTTGGTACATCAATCTTCCACCCAACTCCGTGCAGACCTGGGCTCAACTGGAGGAGATGTTTCACCAACAGTTCTACAGGGTAGAGAACCAGAAGTGACGTTGGTAGACCTGTCATGTTATCGTCAAACCCATCTCGAATCCGTGGAGTCCTATCTCCTACATTTCAAGACTTCTCGTTTCAAATGCAAGATTGTCCTTCCAGAGGCCGAGTATGTGCGCATAGCACTAAACGGCTTGGGCTTCGAAATGAAGAAGAAGTTCTATGGGACAGAGTTCAGAGATCTGTTGGAATTGTCCTCTAAGGCTTCTCATTACGAAAGGCTCTTGGCGGAGGAGCAAGACATGAAGACAGCTTCTAAGGGGACGTACTACCGTGACCCTAACTATGAGGTCGCTGCAGTGGAAGCAGAGGCAGACCCAGATGTGGCCGTGGCGGAGATCATCAACAAGAAGCCATACGTCTGCAAGGCCTTTGTCAAGATGGAGCCCACGAAGCAACCTATCCAGAACACTCCTAATAGGCCAACCAGGGCCTATACTTTTGACGTTGGCAGGGCTGAAGCTATCTTTGATCAACTCCTTGCTGACAAGCTGCTCAAACTGCCCTTTGGTCACAAGATTCCAACCGTGGAAGATCTGAAGGGCAAGGAGTATTGTAAGTACCACAACTCTTGGAGTCATTCAACTAATAACTGCATAGTATTTAGAAATGATATCCAGGATAAAATTGAGCGGGGAGTATTCAAGTTTCCCGAGAAAGATAAGCAGCCCATGGGGCTAGATGGCAATCCATTTCCTTCGGGGCTGAGCACAAATATGGTCTCTGTCAATATGAGAGGCATGCCTAGGACTGCTCCTAGGCAGAAGATAAGTTTGGGAGCCCCTTCCAGAGAAGTTCACAAGTCCAGCCCAGGCAGGTACTGGGATCCCTATTGTGATGAAAGGGATTTCAGGACTGAACGGGTTAGGAGGTTTGAAAGGCAGAATTCATGGTGGTCCAGACCTACAGGGGTGAAGAAACCAGAGAAGCCAACTTGTTCCATGATATGTACAGAGTGTGGACATCATGCAAGTCCTAGCAAGCCAGTCCTGAAGAGCGTCATCGTGGGAAGGACTGAACCAAGGACTGAGGAGCCACACAGATCTAAGGGAAGAAGAGTTGCACGAGAATCAGTATTCAACCGATTCAGCTAGGGTTGGTTGAAGTTGAGGACGAGCTCGACAACTTGAGGATATCTGCTCCTTCCAAAGGTAAACCTAGGGCTGTGAGGCCCCCAGCCGCTCCTCCAAATGAGTGGCATAGGGTTGAACATCCCAAGTTTCCTTCTCCTCTTCCGCCTTTGTCCAGATCTTAAAAGAGGCGCCACCAACGATTCAGGCGGGCGGTTAGAAGGGCTGAGGAAGAGACAGATCTGCTGGACGACCCAATGATCGAAGATGACCCCAAGGGGAAGTTGAAGATGGAAGTCCCAATACAGGAGCCTAAGGTTGAAATGGCTAAGGCTAAGAGAGTACACAAACCCTTGGAAAGGACTGTGGAAGAGGCTATCATTGAGCCTCCTCCAAGGACTTTACCCAAGAAGCAAGTTCCTGCGGGGAAGACATACAAGGAGGCTGTTACTAAGATGCCTCTGAAACAAGCTACTGTATCCAAGAAACAACCACTCTTGGAAAGAACTCTAGAGGAGGCTAGGATTGAGCCTTCTCCGAGACAAGTGACTTTGCTCAAGAAGACAGCCCTTGAACCAAGGAAGCCAGACTCGGGGGCAAGTCAAATTTGAATCCAAAAGCCAAGGAATTCAAGTCTGGCCAGGGTCCTAACATGCACTGCAACATGGTGGTGATCCTGCCGGCAGATCTGAAAGCTAAAGACAACACCCCAACAGCCTTGGAAGGGGATTTTATAGAAATGGGGCAGACGGCTGAAATTTTGAACGAGTCCTTCTCTGTAGGACTGAACGGGCCCTCAGTGATTATGCTGAAGGATGAAACCGAGGGAAGGTCTGAGGATCGAGCAGCTAGCGTTATCTTTGAGAGGCCAAGCCCTACAATGAACAAACACATCAAGCCCTTGTACATTGCTAGTTGTCTTGATGGAATGCCAGTTAACCATATCCTGGTGGATAATGGGTCTGCAACCAACCTCATTCCTAGGTTTATGGTGCAGAAGCTTGGGAAGACTGATCAAGACCTGATCTCATGCACTTCAACCTTGACAGATTTCACTGGAAAGGAGACAGCTTGTCAAGGTATTCTGATCATGAACTTAACAGTAGGATCCAAGACATTGACAACACCTTTCTGTAGACACCTCCCAAACGGGGCATCGCCATACAGATTGATCATGTTTGTTTGCTCGATTGGTTGCTTGCTTCGTAAACCAAAATCATGGACATTCCCATGGCTAGGAATATCGCCACATGATAGCATTTATCATCAAAACAGAGTCGCCACCCAGTTTATTAAAACTGGGAAAATAGACAGAGATTCTGGATACGGGAGCCAAAAGTACAATAAGGGGAAGGTGTTAGGCACCCCTCTTTGCCCAGTCGTGAGACTGGCCCATAATCGTTCAACATAAGATGTATAGATGCTTTATTTAATTCTAACACATAGTCTGTTTAATTAATCCTTTAAACAGTAAGTAAAGTGAGCCAGGACTGTAATTGAAGCATGCATCAGAAAGCAGGAAACAAACAAAGCTGTCCCAGGGTAATGGATCTCGCGGCCGGTGAATGGATGTCACGGCCGAGGGATCCTCCTGGTTTGATATATCGGCCGAGGGATCGAAGCCCCGGTCGATGTTCTTCCTCACACCAGACAGAAACGTTAGTAAATAATCAAAACGCTAAAATCATGATTATTGACAGGAAATAAAACAAACCAGAGACCGTTGGGCCTCACCACCTTGATCCCTCAGTTGCTTGATTGCTTTGGATTAGGTGTGATTGATTGATTGCTTGATTGAAAACCCTAGGATTAGGGTTTGAACTTCGGGGTTTGATCGCCGGATTGACGGCTGCCTTCGGGAGGTTAGGGCTTTTGAAGAGTGGGTTTGAGAGAGTATTTTGACAGAGTTTCGTGGCTTGATTGAGTGTGTAGGTATCTCAATTTCTGTGTGTTAAATTCGGAGCCCAAAGGCCCCTTTATATAGGCATAGGGATGACTCACTCCGGCCAATCAAATCACGAGATGGCAATTGCAATTGCAATGCATCTCTAACTCTACGTCGTGATCTCCGAACGTAGCCCGAACGCATCGGAAAGGTAGTGTAGTTGGATCAAACCAACGTCTGACAGAACGTTCCAGAGTCTGGAAAAAGGTCGATCTGGCGGCCGAGCAAAGGATGTCGCGGCCGTGGAATGGATGTCTCGGCCGAAGGATAGATCTCGCGGCCGAGGGATTGATTTCTCAAGGAGATTTTGCTGGCAATAGGTTGCTCAGGTGAGGGATTGATGTTGTGGCCGTTAGATCGATGTCACGGCCGTCAGATGGATTCTCCTAGGCTTCTGTATTTCTGTCTGAAAGGCTATATGGCTTTGAATTGGGTCCTCTAAGTGGTCAAAGTTCTCACCGAAAGTCCTAAGGTCCTCAAAGAAGCAATCAGCAATCATTGTATCCATTTCATCATCGGGATTGTCCCAAGGTGGGACTTGAAATAATCGTTAGGCCAAATTGGGGTGTCTACACTTTCTTTGTTGTTAATTCACACTCTTCCTTCAACGTTCTATTGGGGAGAGATTGGATTCACTCCTGTCTAGCAGTTCCTTCAACCCTTCACCGATGTCTTATTTTTTGGAACCAAGACGACGTGGAGGTTATATGGGCTGACCGCAGACCTTTCTAGGCCTCTACTAACCATGCTAAGGCCCATTTATACGATGAAGGGGTTGGTCCAATGAAAGTGGCAGGTCTTGACAAGTATGGCCGCCACAAAATAGCCCTTATACACGGTAACAAATTAGCTGAGGTGAAGGCACTCTTTCAGGAGTTAATCGGTCCTATGATCACGCAGTCAAGCAGGCTGATTACAATTTCATTCAAGCGTCCTTCTCAATGTTAGTAAACCCTTCAGAAAAAGAGAAGAGTGTGGTCCTTCAGGTCACGCTGTCAAAATTTGAGGCCTACTTGCTTGAGAGGAGGCTAATGGGGAACGAAGAGTCAGAGGACGATCATTCGGCCTGTGCGGCCGAAGTGATCAATGAAGATGATAACCTGGTTGAAGATCTGGATGAAATCCGTTTGGAAGACCTTGAAGCAGCCCCAGCCAAGTTAGATGATCTGAAGGCCGACGTGCAAGATCCCTTGGAAGAAGTTAATCTGGGAGATGCAGAGAATCCCAGACTTGTGTATATTAGCCAACTTTTGCCAGAGGACGTCAAGGAGAAGTTCATCAAGCTCTTAAGGGAGTTCAAGTCCTATTTTGCTTGGGATTATGAGGAGCTTTCAGGTCTGTCCAGAGGTCTAGTGGAACACAAGCTGCCCATTCAACCAGGGTTCAAACCTTTCAAACAACCGTCAAGGAGGATGTCCAATGAGGTCTATTTACAGGTTAAGGATGAGATTGAACGCCTCTTTAATGCTGGGTTCATACGTACAGCCAGGTATGTCACTTGTCTCTCTAACATTGTGCCAGTCCTTAAGAAGAATGGCAAGGTCAGAGTATGTGTGGACTTCAGAAACCTAAATTTAGCATCCCCAAAGGACGAGTACCCAATGCCAGTCGTAGATCAGTTGGTTGATGGGGCTTCTGGTCACAAAGTTCTGTCCTTCATGGATGGACATTCTGGCTACAATCAGATCTTCATTGATGAGGCCGATACGGCTAAGACTGCTTTTAGGTGTCCTGGAGGCCTGGGGACCTTTGAGTGGGTTGTAATGCCATTCGGCCTAAAGAATGCGGGTGCCACATTTCAGCGAGCTATGAACGCCATATTTCATGATTTCATTGGCCGTTTCATGGAGATCTACATCGACGACATCGTGGTCAAGTCTCAGTCCTACGATGAACATTTGGAGCACTTGAGGAGATCATTCTTGAGAATGCAACAGTTCGACTTGAAAGTGAACCCCTTGAAGTGTGCCTTCGGAGTTTCCGCGGGCAAATTCCTTGGATTTTTGGTCCATAACAGAGGGATTGAGGTTGACAAGAACAAGGCCAAAGCCATCATGGAAGCAAAGCCTCCTACCACCAAGAAGGAGTTGCAGAAGCTCTTGGGTTCATTCAACTTCTTGAGAAGGTTCATTTCAAACCTAGCAGGAAAGGTCCAGGTCTTTTCCCAACTCTAGAAGCTGAAGGACCAAGACACTTTTGTGTGGGAGGAAAGCCATTAGAAAGCCTTTGATGAGATCAAAGGCTACTTAGCTCAGGCTCCAGTCCTTATGCCTCCCATCAAGAACAAGCCTTTGAAGCTCTACATCTCAGCAGGTGAAGGCTCTATTGGAGGCCTTCTAGCTCAAGACAACGCTCAAGGAAAGGAACAGTCAGTTTATTACTTAAGTAGGTTTGTAGACACCTCCCGAATGGGGCATCGCCATACAGATTGATCACGTTTGTTTGCTCGATTGGTTGCTTACTTCGTAAACCAAAATCATGGACATTCCCATGGCTAGGAACATCGCCACATGATAGCGGTTATCATCAAAACAGAGTCGCCACCCAGTTTATTAAAACTGGGAAAATAGATAGAGATTCTGGGCACGGGAGCCAAAAGTACAATAAGGGGAAGGTGTTAGGCACCCCTTTTTGCCCAGTCGTGAGACTGGCCCATAATCATTCAACATAAGACATGTAGATGCTTTGTTTAATTCTAACACATAGTCTGTTTGTTTATTCCTTTAAACAGTAAGTAAAGTGAGCCAATGCGATAAGTAAAGCATGCATCAGAAAGCAGAAAAAGCAAACAAAGCTGTTCCAGGAAATCGATTACTCGGCCGGTGAATGGATGTCACGGCCGAGTAATAACACTGGTTTAATGTACCGGCCAAGGGATCGAAGCCCCGATCGGTGTTCTTCCTCACACCAGAATATACGATTAACAAATGATCAGAAAGTTATGATTAAGCGTAAGAACGATAAATAAAACAAACCAGAGGCCGTTGGGCCTCACCACCTTGATCCCTCAGTTGCTTGATTGCCTCGGATTGGGTGTGATTGACTAATTGCTTGATTGAAAACCCTAGGGTTAGGGCTTGAACTTCGGGTTTGATCGCCGGATTGACGGCTGCCTTCGGGAGGTTAGGGCTTTTGAGGAGTGGGTTTGAGAGAGTATTTTGACAGAGTTTCGTGGATTGAGAGAATGTATTCTCTAATGAATTTCGTGTGTATATTTTCGGAGTCCAAAGGCCCTTTATATAGGCAATTGGTGACTCACTCCGGCCAATTAAATGGCACGATTGCAATTGCAATTGCAATGCACCTCTAACTCTACGTCGCAATCTCTGAGCGTAGCCCAAACGCATCGGGAAGGTAGTGTAATTGGATCAAACGTCTGACAGAACACGTTCCAGAGTCTGGAAAAAGGTCGATCTGGCGGTCGAGTAAAGGATATCACGGCCGAGGTATGGATGTCTTGGCCGAAGGATAGATCTTGCGGCCGAGGGATTGATCTCTCAGGAAGATTTTGCTAGCAATAGGTTGCTCGGGTGAGGAAATGATTTTAGGGCCGTGGGATCGATGTCACGGCCGACAGATGGATTATCCTAGGCTTCTGTATTTCTGTCTGAAAGGCTGTATGGCTTTGAATTGGGTCCTCTAAGTGGCTCAAAGTTCTTACCGAAAGTCCTAAGGTTCTCAAGGGAGCAATCAGCAATCACTGTATCCATTTCATCATCGGGATGGTCCCAAGGTGGGACTTGAAATAATCGTTAGGCCAAATTGGGGTGTCTACAGATGCCCCTCTTTGACTGAACTCAGACGGATCGTGAGACATGTTTGAGTAAGAGTCAAAGCTGTAAAAAGCAACTCAATTTGGTCCAACCACTATTCCAAGGGTTTTTTTGAAAAAGGTTTTGTTGTGGTCGGGCTGGGAGGCTGCCTACGTATTCCACAAGGGAAATTAAGACCAACCGTAGTTCGGGCGAAAAAAGTTTTGTTCTGGTCGGGCCCGGAGGCTGCCTACGTATTCCACAAGGGAAATTTAGACCAATCGTAGTTCAGGCGAAAAAGAAAAAGAAAAGTTTTGAGGGTTAGAGACAGAAGATGTACCTTTGGGCTTAAAAAGCCGTAGTGTGACGTACCTAGACTGAGCCAGGGTTTTGGCGGAAGATAGTTGAAGGAGCGCGGGGCTGCTTGGGGAGTTTTTGCGTAGAGCTTCCTTAGTATTTTGGGGTAGATCAGTACACGGTAGGTGCGTTTACTTTTCTTGATCATCCTTACTTTGACTGAAAGGAGCTCGGTAGAGTAGCCTATCCTTGCGAATGAGCTGGAAGGAATTGATGTAATGGGGTGGAATCCAAACCATTTGCTGGGGATGAATCGGACGCCGTTTGTTTTTGAGATATAGGGGGCACAGGGCCAGTAACTGGAGCACGGAGCTTTGCAAAATGAGGGAACCGAGGCACGGAGCTAGTTGTAGTCATGAGTCGAGAGCCTAGAGAGTGATGGAATCGAGGTGTGGAGCCTGTTGCAGTCTTGATGCGAGAGCCTGAGGTGTCGGACCTTTGAGGCGTCGAGCCTGCTGTGGTTTATGAGGCAAGGGCCTGAGGTGTCGGAGCTTAGAGCTTGACGTGATTTGAACCGAAGCGTAGAGCTAGTTGCATTCTGATGGTCTATGCACGGAGTTTTCTCATCATAAGTGTTGGCATAGAGCCAAAAGATTGAGGCGTTGGACCGATCAATAAAATCGAGGCGTAGAGCCGGTTGATTGCAGGGTTGACCTGTTTCATGGGAGATATGTAGAGTGTATATGTGTGATGATGGTTGTTAGATGTGAACAGATATGCAGACTCGATGTGACAATGCAATATGTGCACGGGCCCGTGCGTGTGTGTTTGTTTTAAGCTTAGAGCTTCTATCAAGTTCCGGACTTGAGCATTCAGAGCGTAGAGCTCGAGCATTCGGACGGCAGAATCCGAGCATTCAAAGTACAGGCTTTGAGCGTCCAGTACGCAGTGGTTGGGCATCCAAGCGTAGAGCTAGAGCATTCAAGTGTATAACTTGAGCATCCAGTACACAGTGGTTGGGCATCCAAGCGTAGAGCTTGAGCATTCAAAATGTTAGATTTTGAGCATTCAGGCGTAGAGCCTGAGAATAGAGGTCTTGATTGTTGGGGAGGCATAAAGCCTGTTGAGATTTGCTTGTTTACGGCTTCGAGCCAGTTGAGCTGATGGGCTTGGAGCCGTTGAGTTGGTTGTTACGGCTTCGAGCCAGTTGAGATAGTGGGCTTAGAGCCGCTGAGTGAGTGATAGCGACCACAGAGCTGTTGAGTCGAGGGTTTGGAATCGCTGAGTGAGGATATACGGGCGTAGAGCCTGTCAGTAATGGGCTGCTGAGATAATAGACATAGGCTTCGAGCCTGTTGAAGTAATGGGCTTCGAGCCGCTGAGAAGGTTGCTGTGGCTTTAAGCCAGTTGAGATGGTGAACGTAGGCTTCGAGCCTGTTAGAATAGTGGGCTTGGAGCCGCTGAGTTGAGGGGTGAAGGCGTAGAACCGCTGAGTTGATGAATACAGGCATAGAGCCTGTTGAGGTAATGGCTTTGAGCCGCTTTGACGAGTGATAGCGAGCGTAGAGCTGCTGAGTGAATGAGTACAGGCGTAGAACCTGTTGCTGTGATAGCGAGCATAGAGCTGCTAAATTGATAAAATGGCGGGCGTAGAGCCGCTGAGTGATAGTGATGAAGCTGTTGGAGTACTGAGCATTGGAACTGCTGACGGTGATTGGGCTTAGAGCCTGTTTGAGATAATAGGCCTGGAGCCTCGGAGATTGCAAACATGGAGCTGCTGACGATGATTGGTGAGTAGGTGATCATGACGACGGGCCTCGGGCCACTGAGTGAGTATAGGCATAGAGCCTGGGTGACTTGAGCGACCTGTGCATAAGGTTATTGAGCGTGGAGCTACTGAAGCAATGAGCTCAGGGCTGCCGAGTGTCTTGCTTTGCCTCGGCCAGCAGTTTGTGGAGAGAGATTTTTGATGCTTGGGCATGCCCCCAAGGCTAGTTTTGATCACGCTGTGTTGACTTAGGGATGCCCCTAGGTTTATTCTGTTGGTCGAGGACCCAGAATCCATGATGGCTTGAATTGATGCACCGAGCATGATCTGATGTTGTTGAAGGAAATTGATTAGGAGGCCAGGAGATCGATCTCTCGGCCGAAGGATTGATGTCTCGGCCGTGAGATAGCCCAAAGTTAGAAAATCGATTTAAGTTAAACTTAATCGATCTCACGGGTCATTCATCCTTTCTATCCCCCCATCCTCTTCTCTCGTTCAAACAATCGCCGCCGCTCCCTCCTCTCTCTCCCCGTCGGCCGTCGCCGTCCCCCACCTTACTGCCGTCGTTCTTTCCGACCACACGGTTCCGATCATTATTTTCATGTCATGGCATCATCATCGCCTCCTCCATCATCCGATGCTCCTGCTGCGCCTAGGGATACGGGCAAAGCCCCGGCCGTTGAGGCCGCGATTCTTGGCGGGGTTTCAAGTTCCCGCGTTCTTCGTTCAAGTCGGCGTAGAGCCACTGTTGGAGGAAGTTCCTTGCAACCCATTCCTCCTGTGGTCGAACCCGAAGCTTCTACTGATGCCGATGGTGACGCTCTTCCTCCGTTTGATGTTGCCACATACGCCCCTCAGGTTCATATGGTTGGGCGTGGTGGTTCATTGCGATATCGTCCTCCTCTCAGTGATATCCCACCTGAGGTCTTGCACAGGGAGCCAGAGCGGCACCTTGGTTTCACCAATAGGAAGGTATAATTTTATCCTGTCAAATGATGTTTGTAAATGAGATTTCGCAAAATGATAATTTGATATTTGATAGGGAGTTTGAGCTCTAAAAGTTGCCCCCTGTATAGGCGATATTTTGTGTATTTGATTTCTTTTTCGTATTTTGTCAGGCAAACGAGAGGTTGCGCGTTGTGGGCTACCTGCCCGAAAAAAATCATTTATATTTCCCCCCGTTTTGAAGAAAAATATATGGTTTGAAGAGTCGCCACCCGAATTTGCGGTATATCACTTGAGAAACCGTTTTGTTTGGAAAACCGTTGATTTGAAATTGAAAACCAGAGATCGTTTTAAGGGTCCAGAAGCCACATTACGAGGGGGGAAGGGTTTTACGGCACCCCCCTCGCCCGATTCGAGATCGGTCTCTACTAAACGTTTGCGGGATTTTTAAAAGGGACTTTGTTTCATTTTAACCAGCCAGCAAGTATCCACAGTTATAACACATAAGGGGTGTATACTGGTGCATGTGTACAGTTGAGGGTGAAATGGTCAGTGAATAGAATGCATGGTTACAGAAACTGAGGATCTGTCACTGGCTTCACTCCCGAGCGCTTGGGAGTTCTGATACTCAACCTGCAAAACTTGTTAACACAGACAGAATATGATGCTAAAATAAGAACTAAAAAGCTGCTAAAACTGGAAACTGAAATGATATTAAGTACACTACTGGCTCAGCATAGGATTTGAAAGACTGAGCTAAGAACCCTTAATCCTTCAGATCTTGCATCCCTGCCTTAACAAGACTAAATCTACAAATTTAAAAGAGCAACAGGCTACACTTATGCATGCAGAGACCAGGGAACACAGCAGACTGGGAAAATGAGATGCAATGTCATGCAATCACTCCCGAGCGCTCGGGAATAGTTCAGAGTGCTTGGGAGTGAGCTGCATATCAGCTTGCTCTCAAAAAGGAAATGGTACTATCTTGACATGCAAAGGCCCTTGTTTTGATTCTCCCCTGAAGTGAATGATTCTTTTAACTTTGAAAGAAAGGAGCCTTGTTCACATATGAAAACTTATGAGAAAATGTTTCAGTTTTAGTGGAAAATGACTTTCTTGTGCATGCATGACAAAATAAAACCATTTCTTTTAAGAGTGCACTTCGTTCCCAACCTGCTATGTGACAGAGGACCATGCATGGAACTGGGAACAGTCCCGAGCGCTTGGGAGCACTCTCGAGCGCTCGGGAGTGTTTCCAGTAAGGGTTTTATGAAAACATTTTTTTGTACCCCATTGCTCTTGTTTTTACACTAGGGTCTCCTAACCATGCACCCAGTATTGAAGACTGGGTCAGGCTGAGAGACCCCCCCTAAGAAGGGAAGAACAGCCCCTTTTAGCTGTGGTCAAAGGTAAAAGTTTCTACCTTTTGCTTGAACTTTGCTCCTTGTAAAAGCCTTGAAATGCGGAAGCAGAGAGAAGAGTGCAATAGATCAGAAGAGTATTCTGGATTTCTTGCCCTTTTCCTTGGTGATTTCTAAAACCTTTGATGTTTGGAAGGTGAGTTTTGGAAGTTTTTAGTTTCTAGCAAGAGAGAAAGAGAGCAGAGAATGGAGTTCTTAGAGAGAGAAAATTTCGTGGTCCACTGCTCTGCTGAAAACCAGTTGTATTTATAGGCAAAATAACCTATGGTTTTGAAAATCAAATGGGTTTAAATAAAACATTTTTTAATAGGAAAATCTTTGGCCTGAATCTCTGCCACCAGAGGTTGAGTGTGGACCGAGCTATCGGCGGGCTCAAGGTGGTGATAATGATGAGTTGCAAGGGTAGTGGGTGATACTGCCATCCATTGGGCAACAGATCAGTCTCGAGCGCTCGAGAGTGAGCCAGGCCAGAGGTTTTGGAAAATGGTTTTGAGTGCTCGGGACTACTCCCAAGCGCTTGAAAATGCTTTTGACCATTTTTATTCCATTTTCAAATCTTTCAAGGAGCAAAGTTCCAATCGGTACCAGGCTTGTTTCAATCCAAAGTCATCATCGGGGAGCCTCTGGGCCACAAATCAAGGAATTTTGAAAAGTCTAAATTGGGGTGTCTACACGCGTGTGGTGAAGCTGCCCCCAGGTGTTTGAATGGTACGAGAGGCTTCCTCAAGAGGCCAAGGACGCAGTTGCTTTGGCTGGCTTTGAGCCCTTGATACTCGGTTTCCATCTTCCGAAGGCGGAGTTGGGATTGACCACAGCATTGGTGGAGCGGTGGTGGGACACCACCAACACTTTTCATCTTCCAGAGGCTGGGGAGATGACGATCACTCTGGGTGATTTTGCTTTGCTTACAGGTCTGAGGGTTGGCGGCGATCCTCTTCCAATTGACCCTCAGATTCATGAGCGAGAGGGTGTTTTTGACTACCTTTTGGGGAAGGTCCCTCGTGTGTCAGAGAGCGGTCACATCACCTATTCCTGGCTTCGGGAAGAGTTTGATCAAGCTGATATCTTGGCGGAGGTTTCCCTTTCTCAGCTGGTATGAGCTTTTCTCCTTTATCTGCTTGGGCAGACTCTGTTTTGCAACAAGGAGAATTCAGTGCATGTCCAGTTCTTGGCCGCTTTGGTCAATTTGGATACTATGGCCGAGTTTGATTGGGGGACTCCTGCCTTAGCTACGCTGTATGGGCACCTGAGTGCCAGTTCCCGAGGTGTTAGTTTGTCGCTGGGTGGGCATCACTGCATTCTCGAGGTATATACTTTTAGCTTTCTTTGCTGTTCCTTTATCACCTCATGTTCTATATCTCATGCTCGTCTTTTATCTTGCAGCTCTGGGCCTTTGAGCATTTGCTGCAATTCCCTCCTCCGACTGGACATATTGAGCCTAGGTTTGTTCCACGAGCGGCCCGTTGGCTGAAAGGGGTCCAGAAGACGCGGTCGCCCGCCATGGATTTGCTGGCTTGGAGGCGAGTCTTGGACCGCCTGACAGTGGATCAGGTATGATATCTCTTTATCCCCTGATTTTCGTGTAATTTCTTCATTCTGCCATTTTGATGCTATTTCCCTTTTTACAGGTGCGATTCGATCCGTGGGGTGTGCTACTTGATGATGCTCCTCTGGAGTTGACCTCAGCTCGGGCATTGGACAGCCAGCACTTCCTTTTGGAGGGGCCATTTTCGAGAGCCTGGTATCTCGGAGAGAGGGTAGCGAGCCAGTACTTTCCATAATTCGAGGCGTTGCAGCTTGTTCCTCTCCCTCCTCCTGTTGGTATGAGATCGACCCATCTTTTGACCGGAGAGGGCTTGCTACTTGCTCTTGAGAGACAGCCAGCCATGAGTTTTCTCGTAGCGGGAGATTACTCAGCCTTTCGTTCGGTCTCATTGACCCTTCCTACTGCTACCACTGCTGCTGCTCCTCCTGTTTGGCCACGGGCCCCCAGTTTTATTTCTTTCCATAACGCAAACGGAGAAGAGGAGCGTTTGACGCTGACACCGTGTGCTACGCAGTTCTACATGCTTCATGTCGGAGTTCAGCAGGTAATATTGTAGATTATGCTTTGGTTTCCTTTAGTATTCCTCACTTGCTTGGTTGTATGCGTAATTGCTTCCTTTGCAGGTGCCTGCTGATGTTGTTCAGGAATGGTTGCGTGCATTCCAGAGTGCAGAGGCTTTGGCTCGACGGCAGCGAGGCCGAATAGCTGCGGTATATATCCTTTGATCTCTTCTTTTCTCCATCCCACGTTTCATGTGAAACTGAATGTCCATATCCTGTGTCTCTGCAGCTTGAAGCGGAGCGGGTGCCGACGGTGTCCGTTACTCAGAGTGCTGGAGTTAGTGAGGGTGGGAGTACCAGAGCTGGTGATGGAGATGCTGAAGCTGGTGAGGGACAGAGGATCAGTGTCCCAGTTCCTGAGCGTTTTCGTCCTGCGCCCAAGAGGGGTCGTGGGCAGTAGCTGGCTTTCCTTTCTTGTACCTGTATTTGTTAGCTCCAAAACAGATAATTTGATATTTGTATTTTTATGAAGCATCCTCAGCATGTATTGGAAATTATTTTGTCTCAAGATACCTCAGACTTGCATGCAATACTTTCAAAGTTTTGTGAGTGTGGGATTTAAACATGGGCCGAGGAATGGATCACTCGGCCGAGAATTCCATTCTTCGGCCGCTACTTCCATTTCCTCAAGAAGTTGGACTTTTGATTTAGCCAAGTGGCGTTTTTCCCTTCTTACACTTGAATTTGATTCGTGCTCTTTATTTGCTTTTGCTGTTTCTACAACCTCTTTGCCATGTTTTAGGATTGTTGGAGTGCTTTGTCCCTTATGTTGACGACTTTTGAGTCAGAGAGGACGAGCGATGATTCTTACGTGTCTTTGTTTTTGCCAATTCCCTGGAAAATGACTAACTCATCTTTTGCGAGCTCAATACGCAGGGTTAGCTATGCCTATCATTGAGTACAAACCTTTTGATATTTGTTTTCCTTCTTTCCAGATGTTTCGGCCGTATCTCGATGCGAGATTGCCTACGTATCCCAATCAGGGAATCAAGCCTTTTACGTAGTTCCAAGGTCACCATCTTTGGGGGTTGGTGTAACAACTCCGATTTTCAGTAAATAAAAAAATCTCGTTGATTATTATTTTGACTCTATAAATTCCTTATTTCCAATAATCCGTCATGATTAGATTTAGTCGATTCAAAACCTAATTTCATTTCGCCTTGCGATTTAGTCATTTTTCTGAAGACAAGTGAGATAGTAAACCCTAAGTCGTCCTATTTAGCAAGCCTAGCTAGCTTCCAACTAATCGTTAGAGTAGCCTAATCGAACCTTTGAACCGTTTGAACCCTAAGTGAGACCTTGACCAAAAGTCAACCCTTGATCTATTACCCATTGGACGATAGATACTAGGATAATCTTTATCCATTGGACCATAGGTTTACACCTTGGATATTGTGACTAGGTTTCCAGGTACACTTTATAAGATTATATATTACTTACCATCTTTATCCATTGGACGATAGAAGTTAGGAGAATTATTAACCATTGGACGATTGGTTCACCTTTCTACCTAGTACAAGATCTATTAGTTTAATTAGATTCACCATGAGTCATTGTACTATTATAGATAGATTATATAAAGTTTGGTACTTCCATCTTTAACCTTTGGTTAATAAATGTTAGGGGAATTATAATCCATTGGTCCATAAGACCATATCAAGCTATAGTACTAAGTTAAATTAGTTAATTCTTTCCTAGATATGAAATGTACTTCTTTAATTAAAGTATATGATATGTTTATGTCATCCTAGCATACTATATATTAGTATATAGTTATAAGTACATAGGTGGCATTTTGACATAGTTTAATAGGAAGTTTTGACTTAAAGGTCCAAGATGATATCATGTAGTATTTTGTCCTTTTATTAGTCTTTCCTATATATGTATATATTAACCTAGGAGAGAGAGAGAGAGAATTCGGAGAGAGAGAGAGGAGAGAGAGGCCGAGAGAGAGAGAGAGAGAGAGAGAGATAGTGCATGTACCTTCTTGATCTTCTTCTACCAAAACCCTAATACTATATATATTAGAACTTGTACCTTGAAAGATGAAGGATAGGATGACATTAGGATGACATAGGTTAGATTGTTAGTACTAGATTTTATTACAAAATCTTCTTACAAAGTATTAGTTTATTTTTACTCTTTCAACCATTGTCCTTTCTTGATTAGGTGTCCAAGAGAGAGAGAGAGAGAGAGTGGCCGAGAGAGAGAGAGAGAGAGGGAGAGAGAGAGATGGCCGGTTGAGAGAGGGGGAGAGAGTGTGATGTGTGTGACTAGTGTACTCCCATATCTTCCTACATCATCTTATTGCATCACCTTGTACAACCATATCTAGGGTTTCTTATTCTATCAACCCTAAAGGACTACCATATCTTATTTCTATTCTTTCCAAGGACTTGATTGGACCAAAACCCCATTTGAATAGATTAAACCTTGTCCTAGTTTGAAAGAAAGAATAAGGGAAAATCTTGTAGTCTTTCCAACTCTTGTACCTTAGTACATTGGACCAAAGAGAGAGAGAGAGAGAGAGAGAGAGCCGAGAGAGATGGGAGAGAGAGAGAGGCCGGGAGAGAGGGAGAGAGAGAGAGAGAGATTTGTGTGATGTGTGCAAGTGTACAACCAAGCCTAGTCATGTCCTTTTGCTCAACACCTCATCCAATCTAAGGACAATCAAATCTAGTCAATCTATGATCCATTGGATAACAAATGTTAGGGGAAATATTGTCTCTTGGATAATAGACCAACTTGGCCTATAAATAGCAAGCCATTTCAAGCCTTTGAACTCACACCTTCAAGCATTGCTCCAACTTCTCTCTAGAAAAGTCTAAGTGTTCTTGATGTTCTTGTTGTTCTTGTTTAGTTCTTAGTTGTTCTTGAAGTTCTTCCCTAGTTCTTCAAGAAACTCTTCTAGTGCCGCCACTAAGCCGCCACTCCACCACCCTACCGATCCAAAAGTGTTAGTAGTATTAGTCAAGATCAAGTTTCGAGAGAAACCTTTCTCTTTCGAAGCTGGCGAAGCCATTCCTAAGCCGTTACTCCGTCCGACGTACTATTTTCCTAATCCGTAGCCGACTACCGCCAAGAAGAACGGTAGATATTCTATATCTACTTTTCTCTACGTATATGTAGAATACTCTTTAAGTATAGTATAATTTTTCCTCTACTTTCAAAGATCTAAGTATAGCGTATTGCATGCTTATTTCGAAATGATAGTGAATTACTCTAAACCTTTGAAAACTCGAGCATATGTAGATTATACGAGCTACTTTCCCTAAGCATGATTAGAAATGTTTAGAAGTTGTTATCATGATTAACCATGGCATGAATAGCTTAACGTTAGAACACTCAATAAACATATGTTGTTTTGAACTTAAGAAAGCATGATTTAGGATTAAGCTGTTTTAATCTTAGAATGAATGTGAGCATGATTATGTGATTACTTGACTACTTGTTGTTGATAAAGCATAAGTGATTTATCACTCCAAAGGTGTCCGTCCATGTGGCACTATGCTTAACCTTGTGTGATTAAATGTGAGTATGATGATGTGACAAAATGAGCATGCTATCTAATTTAGAGTTGAATGATCTTGCTAGTTTAGCTTCAAGATTTCTTAAATTGTGAAATGAATTACCGCGGAGTCATTGCATGCAACGAGACACGAAAACCGAGAAAGTAGAAACATGACACCTAGGGTGTGGTCAAAGAAAAGATGGGATTAACCTGCGGAAAATATTTTGAAATTACATAATGACCGGACTTGGTAGTCATTGTGTAAGTGTTTCGAAAACCGTAATGTAGCCGGACTTGGTAGCTCATTGCGAAGATTTCCAATGGGGCCGGACATGGTAGTCTCATGTGGAAATATGGCTTGATCCTCCGCGAAAAGGGATCAATGCAAGATTGAAATGGATTTTGTAAACCATGATTGGCCGGACTTGGTAGCCATTGTGAGTGTTGCTAATGGAGCCGGACTTGGTAGCCTCATTAGTAACAATTTGTGAAAGAAACGTGGAAAATGTGATTTTTGGTAAAAGTGAAAATGTGACACAGTCTACGATGAGTCGCGTAGGAGAAACACGAAAAGACATGACACCAACGCTAAAAGATATCGAATATAGATGTATCATTGTTTATCTATGTTGTTGAATGAGCATGTGTATCTGTTTATATGTTTCCTTGCTATAAGATAAGAGTTAGTGGGTATAGTTTATTCTATTGAGCTTGTAGCTCACGGTGTTACCTTTTTGGTGACCCTGACATATTATACTGGGTGCGACGCTGGTATAATGTGTCAGAGTTAATTGACGAGCAAGGTGAACAGTACGCATTGGAGGCTTTCGGAGCCGAAGAGCTTGCTAGGATGGAGGAAGAAGCGGAGTAGTAGAATACCCTAGAATTTCCATCCTTGTGTAATAAAAGTACTCTAGTAAGACTTATGTTGTAATAATGAGCTTGACTCTTAGCCTTTTTATTCAATAAAATGTTTAATTAACGAACCCGAAAATAATGGGGGCTTTACAGTTGGGTTTTCACTCTTGGTTTTTCTTTCTCTCATGCTCTAAGTTTTGCCTAGGTTACCTGATAGAGGTTGAGTCCCTAGCGAGCTTTCCTTCGAATGCCTTATCTTTTGCCTAGGCTGCGTTTTTTGCATTTTCTTGTCCTAGCAGGCTCTGCTCTTACTTTTGCTTGGGTGTATTGCCCAACGAGCATTTTTCTCTCAAGAGGGTTTTAATGTTTTGGAGAGGAATTTGATGGAGATGTTTTTATGAATCTCCTGTTGCGTTTGTACTTTCACAATGGGTAAGCTAACACTAAGTGTTCTCACGAAGATAGCGTCTTCTTCCTGAGTTTTGATAAAAACCCAGTTCTAAGTAATCAGGGTTCGTCCCTTCTTTCCTTTTTGTCGGTAACATAAAGAATTAGATTCTTAAAATCCCTTTATCTTTGGCAAAGAGATTGTAGTATATACCAATCACATTTTAAAGATGGAATCATTTGGCAAGCATAAAAGTGATAAAATGGGGATTTATTTAATTGTAGATGATGCCCAAACAGGGGCCTAAAACATGCCCTAACTTGTCTTTAGGAAATAAAAGCAATGTTTTTGTCATGCGATTTACTGCAGTATCTCGGGAGTGGCTCCTTTTTCTTTTGCAGTTTTATACTCTTCTTCACCCTCTTTGCCAAACAGAATCTTTAGGTCAAATTCAGCTAGCACCTCAATCCAGTCTTCAGGGGTAGGAGATAAATTGGTTGGTTCTTCTTCCATGTCACTGTCAGTCCATTCCTGATCAAAGAAGATTTGCATTCCAGGGTACCTTTGCTTGGTAATTTCGTCTTCCCATGTTTCTGCGAAGCCACAGAATGGAAAGTCTTCTCCTTCTCTTACAAACCAACCATTGAGTGTTTTTGGGATCACGAGTTTCTCTTCTTTGACCCTGCTTCCTCTTGCCTTAGCCTTTTCCATGCTTCTCCTCTTTTCTACCTCGGCTTCTGTCGGGGTGTAGCCAAGACCAAAGGCGTATTGATTATGCGGAGGATCAATCATTTGCGGGATGCCCTGTGATCTTTTGCCAAACCCAACCCAGGGAGGTAGTTTTGCTTCTTCATCATCCATATGGCGGGGGTGCTTACGTAGAAGTTTCTCTCAGCCATTAAGGCTTGCACAGCAGTTGCTTCCTCAAGACTGAATCCAGTAAGGAAGGTCTCCTCGGTTCGTTCCTACCTCTTGGACAGGCGTATCAGGATGAGCTCGGATCGATGAATCCCCCAGAATGGTTATGACCCTTCCATCTACTGCGAATTTGACCTTCTGATGCAAAGTGGAAGGCACTACCCCAGCGTCATGTAGCCAAGGCCTTCCTAGTAAAAGATTGAAAGTGGCTGGTATATCCATCACATGGAACTTTGTTAGCAATCACTCCAGTTCTAAAATGGGGAGACTTTTGATTTGTTGGAACCCTTTAATCTTCCAAGTTCAGGTTCTGAGTCAGTCCAACCAGTTTATCCATTGTAAGGTGATTACTAGTGATGGCCACTACTCTTTTGTTGCTACTTTTGTTTATGGGGCTACTTGTTACCTGGAGAGACAACAGCTTTGGGCTGACCTTCAACAACTCTGTGTTGTTACCCCTTGGGTTGAATTAGGTGATTTCAACGCCATAAGGTCCCTTACTGAAAAAGTGGGTGGGGATAGGACATGGGTGCCTTGGATGGAGGAATTCAATTCTTGTCTCCATTCAACAGAACTAGTTGACCTCAGGTACTCTGGTTGTCAATACACTTGGTCTAATAAACAATTGGGTGATGCCCACATTTGCACTAAGATTGATAGAGTCTTAGTAAATGATAGTTGGATCACAAATTTCTGTTGGTCCAATGCTCATTTTCTCAACCCTGGGGTATCCGATCACTCACCTGCTGTTGTGTATTTGACAGCTAATACCCCCTAGGAATAAGCCTTTTCGGTTCTTTAATTTTCTGGCAGAGCATCCAAAATTCATGGAATCTGTCCCAGCAGGTATGGAGAAAGGTAATCTTAGGTAATCCAATGTACTGTGTCTGTGAGAAACTGAAGCATTTACAGGGGGGCCTCAAACAATTGAACACTAATGAGTTTAGTGATCTGTCAGCCATGGTGGCCTCTCTTAAACTACAATTGGAAACCATTCAAAGAGAGCTTGGTTCTCATCCCAATGATCCCTCTAAGCAAGCCACTGAACGTGATCTGTGTAAACAGTACCTTGTTTTCGCGAGAGCAGAAGAAAGTTTTGCTCAGCAAAAGTCAAGAGTTCAGTGGTTAAAGTTTTTTTTTTTGGGTAATTTAGCTTGAAATTAAAAAAGGTTAATCGAATGTACAGCCTACAAGGGGCATACCCCAGGAGGAAAAGAAAGGAAAAAAAAAACAAGAATGATAAAAGTACAGTAACCATGCACAACCCGCATGGAGAGTAAAATAAAGTGACATAACCATGAAATGTACTGATATGAAATTGAACTATTCCTGGCACAACCCGCCAGGCTAGGAAATAAAGTAAATGAAGTAGATAGTCATGGTCAACGTGGACCACATGAAAACCAACGCTGAGGAGAGATCCTCCTCCTCCTAGGCTGGGCTAAGAAAATCAAGACCCGAGACATCCATCACCCCAAAGCAAGCATAATACCCGCTCAACAGAAGTCAACTACTGCAGAGGAACTCGGGCAGAGAGAGGCTCGACCAGGGGATGACGGCATCCGACAAGGCTACCCTGCTAAGTACCCTGCACACCACGCCCATTCCACCCTGACTACTACATCCTCGCCCAAATCCCCTAGGCTCGCTAACGACTCAAAGCGGAACAGAAAGAGAGGCCACCAAAAGTAGCCACTCGAACCTCAAGTGGACCAATCTGCTCTTTTCGATCAGTGCAACCACCAAACCTAATAAGAAACAGACTGCAAAGCAACCCCTTTCAATCAGTGAGGAACCACCAATCTAGTCAATGACTGCTCCGGCAACTACCTTGCTCAATCAAACTCCATCCATAATCTAATCATCGGCTCCTACAGCTGCTGCTACTGCGGGCTACCCCTAACTAGGATAGAGTCTAATCTAATCAATAATAGCCACGACCACAAGAATACTACACTCGACCTCAGAGCAAAAACGCTGGTTCTAGGGATATAAAAGGCTCGACAACAAGCCCGACCCCCGATTTCAGTCCAACAGATGACCGCCTATCGGGGTTGCCAAAACTATCAGTAAACTGGCCCATAAGTCCAGCAACAAGATAAATGCAAAAACTGTACATAGCATGACTGAATATTAAAATGCCCCACTGCCCGGGCCACCCAGCCGGCTTACCTGCCCGGGCTGGCCTGCCATCGGGCGGCTGCAGCCTGCTGCTGCTGCTGCCTGCTGAATGGCCCGGGCTGGCTGTTTGCCCGAGCCACTCACGGATGGCCTGCCCGGCCTGGCTCGCTCGGCTGTTGACGCCCTGACGGCCCGATGACTAGGGCCAGTGCCCGAGCCGTACAGGAGGTGGCTGCACCTGCGGCAGCCGGCGGCTGTTGAGCCCAAAAGTGCCTGGTCGCTGCTGTACCGACCAACGACCTGTGGATCTAAAAACTTTGATCGACCATGACCGGCAGCCATGGCTGTTGGGGCTACCCACCTCCGACTATGGACGAACCCTCCTCCGTTCGAGGGGCAAAACCATGGCTGGTAGACCCACGGCTAAGCCCCACGGGGGCGAAGCCCCACGGCGGCGGGGCTGGGAAGAACCCACGGCGGCGGCGGGGCTGGGAATGGGTTCCCACGTCGGAGAGAACCCACGGCTTGGAGTTGTGCCCCACGGCGGCTAATCCCCACGGCGGCCGGGCTGGGAATGGAAGAACCCACGGCGGCGGCGGGGCTGGTCCCACGGCGACTGCATCGCCCTGGCTGTGATTGGCCATTAATGGCAGTTGTACGTTCAGATCTGCCCGGTGCAGATCCCAATAAAGTTGCCCACCGGTTCACGGCGAGGTTGAGGTTGGAGACCACGCCTACGGCTGTTGAGCCACGGCGACTGGACCAGTGTGAGGTCGACCGAACCAGACCAGAAATCTGGCCGGAGCGGCGGAGGGCGGTGGAGGAGAGACAGCCCGAGGCTGTCGGCTGTGGAGGGCGGTGGAGGAGAGACTCTCTAAGGAGAGAGGATCCCTTGCCCGGATGACTCCATGTTGCTGCTACTGCTGGCCGGAGGAGGAGCCGGCTGGATTGGAGGGAGCTTTCTCTCTCTAGGCTAGAGAGAGAAGCTCCCATAATTTCTATTTCTGTTTTACAGTGGTTAAAGTTGGGGGATCAATGTACTTCCTTTTTCTTCAAAACTATCAATAATTCCAGGAATAGGAACAGAATCTCTAGCTTGGTACTGGAGGATGGTTCTGTCACACATGACATTGGGTTGGTGAAAAGTACCTTCATCAACTACTACACTAATTTGTTAGGGTCCAAACATCTGACCGGTTATTCTGGATCCGCCAGAGTTGACCAACTTATTGCTAGGAGACTCTCACCTTCTCAAAGCTTAGATATGGTGATGGAGGTGACAGATAAAGAGATCAAGGATACCTTCTGGTCTCTTAATCCTCAAAAAGCACCAGGTCCTGATGGATACAATGCAGCTTTTTTTTCAAAAAGCATGGCCAGTGGTTGGTCATGAAGTGACCTCAGCTATTAAAATGTTCTTTCGATCTGGCCAACTTTTGAAAAAGGCTAATGCTACCTCTGTAGCTTTGGTGCCTAAAATCCCCAACCCTCGAAGGTGGGGGATTACAGACCAATAACATGTTGCAATGTAATATATAAGTGTATTGCTAAAATTTTGGCCAATAAAATCAAACCTGTTGTAAAGTCCATATTTTGGCAAATCCCATGACAAAATCTCTTTTGATTTGTATCCCATTAATTATGTTGAAACTTATTGTGTTAGAGCATTTGTTTTAAGAAAGATTATCAATTGTATTGCATAATTGATTGAGATAGTTCATTAAAGGAAAGCAGTAGGGTAGGAAATATTTTGGCAAGGGAATCTCGTGGATATCTCATACCAGCAGCAAAGGAAATAAAGTAATTGGGTGTATGGCTAATATGGGAAGGTTGGTCAGGCAATGATTTTCAGTGCTCACAAGCAAACTTCTCGTTTCCTTTGGCAGCCTATTTATGAACAGTTCGGCTGGCCTTTAAAGATTACGGAATCTATCAGAGCTCCGGACCGTGTTTCCAATACTGAAGGATTGTCTAATGGTGACTGTTTTTTCTTACCTCTTGGAGTTACATATGATCCGATGATCAGAAAGCTTTCTACATAAACTCCAAGTGTTCTTTCCAACCATTGATCCAATTAGTTGAAACATTCTTCCGGTGGATTCTGGAAGTATCTCGGAGGACTTGTGGATTCAAGGCAGCGGCGGTCAAGCACTGGGTGCGGTGAACGAGTGATTCGGCAATCAACCTTGGTCAACCGAGAGCGATTCTAGGTTGTAAGTATAGGTTTGTTTGTAACCGTACAATGGTTTATAGTGTTTGATTTCCTCCCGTGGTTTTTACCTTTTTTAAGAGGTTTTCCACGTATATCTTGTGTTCGGTATTGTTCATCATTTATTGCTTTTCAATTCCTTTTATTTTGCTTGATTAAGTTTTGAGATAGCGAAAAAGGATTTTTCAATTGGTATCAGAGCAGGTCGCTCATTAATTTTTGGATTTCTTCCTAGAGCGGATCTATAGCAATAATGAACATGAACAATAACATGAATCATCCGTCGAGTCGTACACCTATTTTGGATAGTGAAAATTTTGACTACTGGAAATCTAGAATAAAGGCTATCGTGAGGTCTGTGGATGAGGAAATTTGGAATTCTTGCATTGGAGGGTATAGCCATCCCACGAAAAAAGGAGAAGAAAAACAGGTCCCTAAACTTACTGCTGAATTGTCTCGCGAGGGAAAGGCTGCTTTACAGGCTAATAATCGTGCCTTGGATATTTTATTTAGTGCTGTTGATGTTAATGAGCATCGTAAGATTGCTAATTGCGAGATTGCAAAAGAAGCGTGGGATATTTTAGTAACTTGTCATGAGGGAACGGATGTTGTTAAACAATCTAAGTTACAAAGACTCACTACTGAATTTGAGATAATCAGAATGCAAGAGGATGAAACTTTTAATGAATTCTACTCTAAATTGATCGCTATCGTCAATAGTTGTGAAACCCTCGGTGAGCCTATTCCTCCTTTTAGGGTGATTAAGAAAATATTGAGATCCTTGCCTGAACGGTTTAAGACAAAGGTCACCATGCTTGAGGGTAAACATAAACTCAATGAAAAATCTGTTGAAGAAGTGGTAGGTATTCTCCAAACTTATGAAGCTGATATGTTACAACCTGAGTCTCTAAATTCTAAAGTTAAACCATCGGCTAAGTCGATTGCTTTTGCAAGCTCTCAAAGCGAGTCTAGGGAGTCAGATTGTGATGATGAGTATGACCTTGAAGCTATGGATATATTTACTAAAAATTTCAAACAACTTTTCAAGAAGAAAGTGACTGATAGTGATGGGAATAAGAAATTCGGAAATAGAAGAAAAAATGAGTCTTCGAGTGCTAAAGAAAAGAAAGGGATAAAAAGTACTCCCGCAGGCCCTAAATGTTATGAGTGTCAAGGTTATGGTCATGTTGCTCATGAATGCATTAATAAATTAAAGAAAAAGACTAACTTCAAGGCCAACATAACCTGGGATGACGATAGTGAGTCTGATAACTCTGAAGAAGAACAAGTTGATCGCACGAATTTTATGGCATTTGGGGCGTCCTTAAAGTCGAATCTTAGTAATCATGAATCTTCAGACGATAGTGAGAATGAGGGAAGTGATGAGGAGTTTAGTTTCGATGAGCTAAAACAATCCTACAATATGCTGTTTAAGGAGAGTATTAAGATTAATGAGTCAAATTTGAAAATGGCTGAGAATTATAATAATTCTAACAAGGAGTTAGTGATAGCTAAAAAACAAGTGGAAGAGTTGCAAGTTTCTTTGAGTAGTGTCACTAGTGAGAAAGAAAAATTGAGTAAGGAGGTTGAGAATCTTCGAGAAAAGAACAAAGTCTTGACTGATTTAAACGCTGCATCGGAAGATAAAATAGAGTCATTAAATATCGAAATTGATAATGCTAATATTCTATTTGAGCGTTTGAATACAGGTTCCAAGAAGTTAGACAAAATTCTTGATGTTCAAAGGCCAACGAGTGACAAAACAGGGCTTGGATTTTATGAAGCTTCGTCCTTAAAAATAGTCAGAGGTAAACCGAATGAGGTGGAATCAAATAAGGTAATGCCGAAACCCCATAGTATAGATACAACAAAAAATGTGATTGGAAAGACTCATGACATTAAAAAGGACAGTTTTACTAATTTCATTCCCACTTGTCATTATTGTCAGATTAAAGGTCACATTAAACCAAAATGTTTTCAATTGCATGGCTACCCCCAAGGTTTTCGACACTATAAAAATGCTACCATGGTAGGCAGTATTGGAAATGTTATGTCTAGTCTTGTTAAGAACAAAAATGTCAAGAGCTTATGGTTAAAACCTTTATCTGAAAATCAAAAGAATTTTGGTAAAATTCAAACTAGACAGATTTGGGTTAAGAAGTGTGATTTGGATTGTTTTGTTGCTCATACAACATTTAAGGCTAAGAACTCTCACATATGGAATCGTAATAGTGATTGCTCACATTTTATGCCTAGCAATAAGATTGGTTGGGGTATGTCTCATTGATTGAGTTGTTTCTTCCATCTCTATTTTTTTGCTATTTGTTTTTCTTACAGCCAAGTAGTTTTATTTATTTATCCATTTAATTTTTTTTTAAAAAAAAACTTGTTTCGTTGTTTCATTTTTTTTAAAAAAAAAAATGCACATGGGCTTATTCATTCTGTGTTGAACGTAGCTTGCTATTTCAGGTGTGGGTAATCATCCATAAGTTTCACATAAAAGCACATTTTTTTTCAAATGCATGTGTTCTTCTTGTTGTTTTCCTCTCATGCGCAATATTCGGACATTAATTGCATCATGCCTTATGACTCTATGATCACCACTTTTACACGTCAGGATTAGTGAGACTATTCAGATAGGATAGTTGGTTCTCATGTCCATTAGAATGTCTCATTTTGTTTCTTCGGCGATTGACTTTTTGGCATCTTGGTTGGATACGGTGCTCTTTTTGGTTGTGTTATAAAAAGAAAAAGGGGGAAAAAAGAAGAAGATAAATAAGACATTTGTGAGATCATATTGCTTATCCGGGCGTTCATCGAGACACTTGGGGTGAGGTACTCTCCCTCTGAGCGTTCGTGTCACAAAATGGATAGACTTTGTGAAGGCATCCGTGTTGGACCATTTTCTTAGTAACCGGGAATTGGGTATGAGGTACTCTCATTTCCAATATTCGTGTCAAAAGGCAGTGGGGTAAAAAATAATAAAACACGTGTATTGGTTTGGAGGATTACTTACAACTTGATATGGGAAAATACTCATTGATTGAGGGGGAGTATTTTAATCGTTGAGGGGGAGTTTGTTAGGCCTTGAGGTGTTACTCGTGTCATCATGCCTAGTTTGACTTCGTGGGAGAAAGGGTGGTTGCCATTCTCATGGAACATGTGATATCTTGTATCCACAGATGGTGGTCTTAATATTTCTGACGTGTCACACACCCACTTTTGTCATGGTCTCATATCGCATGGTGTCCTTAATTCCAAATTTTTTCATGCTTGGGATACATACAAGTTCTCTCATGCATTTCAAGAACTAGTAGTGCCGTTTATTGATTCTCATGGTTGAGTATTCATCTCTGGATCTATGTGTTTGTCTTCTTCGATTTTTCTTTATAAAAAAAAAAAAAAGGGGCAACAGAGTATTTTTGTCAAGTTAAAGAAAAGGGGCAACACAGTTCAATATGCTTCTACATAGGTCACATTTTTTTTTTCTCCTGTGTGCGTATATTTTTTTTTGGAAAATTTTCCATACTCAAACCAAACATGCAGCTCAGTTTGCCTCATTCATGACAGAGATGAGAAGTCTACTGTCTTCCACCCGTTCTTCTCCATAGTTCACTAGTGGAAGCTCAGTTAACTTATGTTTTAATATTTGCTCACTGTGGCCTTTTGCGGGTGTTCTCTAGACTTATATTTCTTTATGGTGTTGCTTTCTCGACTTCTTTAGTCTGACTTAATTGGTTTCGCTTTTCAATGGCTATAATTATCTATCACTTCCGTGTTTTAATTAGGTGCTTATTTCTATATACTCTACCTTTGTCATTCCGTGACAAAAAGGGGGAGTAATTTATTGATTAACTGATTATCTTTTGAGATTTGTGTCTGCAGGTCTTCACAATTGTGCTTCGTCTATTACGGGATAGGTTAATCGTGCTTTGCTTGTTTTGTCATGGAAGTGCCAAAGGGGGAGATTGTAAAGTCCATATTTTGGCAAATCCCATGACAAAATCTCTTTTGATTTGTATCCCATTAATTATGTTGAAACTTATTGTGTTAGAGCATTTGTTTTAAGAAAGATTATCAATTGTATTGCATAATTGATTGAGATAGTTCATTAAAGGAAAGCAGTAGGGTAGGAAATATTTCGGCAAGGGAATCTCGTGGATATCTCATACCAGCAGCAAAGGAAATAAAGTAATTGGGTGTATGGCTAATATGGGAAGGTTGGTCAGGCAATGATTTTCAGTGCTCACAAGCAAACTTCTCGTTTTCTTTGGCAGCCTATTTATGAACAGTTCGGCTGGCCTTTAAAGATTACGGAATATATCAGAGCTCCGGACCGTGTTTCCAATACTGAAGAATTGTCTAATGGTGACTGTTTTTTCTTACCTCTTGGAGTTACATATGATCTGATGATCAGAAAGCTTTCTACATAAACTCCAAGTGTTCTTTCCAACCATTGATCCAATTAGTTGAAACATTCTTCCGGTGGATTCTGGAAGTATCTCGGAGGACTTGTGGATTCAAGGCAGCGGCGGTCAAGCACTGGGTGCGGTGAACGAGTGATTCGGCAATCAACCTTGGTCAACCGAGAACGATTCTAGGTTGTAAGTATAGGTTTGTTTGTAACCGTACAATGGTTTATAGTGTTTGATTTCCTCTCGTGGTTTTTACCTTTTTTAAGGGGTTTTCCACGTATATCTTGTGTTCGGTATTGTTCATCATTTATTGCTTTTCAATTCCTTTTATTTTGCTTGATTAAGTTTTGAGATAGCGAAAAAGGATTTTTCACCTGTCTTACCTTATCTCATTGATCCGGCCCAGTCTGGCTTTGTACAAGGTAGAAGAATCGCTGATAACATATTCCTTACTCAGGAATTAATGAGGGGATATCATAAACACTCATCATCCCCTAGATGTGCCATGAAAGTAGACATCATGAAGGCTTATGACAATGTCAGATGGGAGTTCCTCTGGGATGTTCTTGCTTCCATGAACTTCCATCCGAAAATGATTCAATGGCTGAGAGCCTGTGTATCCACAGCAAACTACTCCTTATGCTTCAATGGGGAAGCAATAGGATACATTCCTGGACAGAAAGGTTTAAGACATGGAGATCCATTGTCTTCCTACTTATTTGTGATTGTAATGGAGGTCTTGACTTGCATTCTTAAGGAAAAGACTCTTCTCCCTGACTTTAAGTTCCATTGGAAATGTGGTTCCACCAAACTTGTCAACCTATGTTTTGCAGATGACCTGATGATCTTTTGTAAAGGAGAGGTCAGCTCTATCAATCACATTAAACAATCACTGACTGAGTTTGAGGCCTTGTCTCGCCTCTCTCCAAGTTCTACCAAGAGTGACATCTTCTTTTCTGGTGTAAATCCGGCCACCAAATCATCCATACTTGACTTATTGGGATTTCGGGAAGGGACTCTACCTGTGAGGTACTTGGGCGTGCCTCTTCTGTCCACTAAGCTCAAACACACCGACTGTAGAGGTATAGTGGATAGGATTGTAAACAAAACCAAATCATGGACCCATAGGTATTTGTCTTATGCTGGAAGGATACAATTAATACAGTAAATACTTTTCTCAATGCAAACTTATTGGTCATCTCTTTTTATCCTCCCTAAGAAGATTATTAAAGAGATAGAATCGATCCTTAGGGCCTTTTTCTGGTCTGGTCCTGATCTCAAGAGGACTGGGGCCAAAGTCTCATGGGATCACCTTTGCTCCCCTGTCAAAGAAAGTGGTTTGGGTTTTAAATCTTTGGAGATTTGGAATAAGGCAGCTGTGGCCAAACACATTTGGTTCCTTGTCTCGGGGGGGGAGCAATCCATGTGGTGCCAATGGGTCAAGTCTTACTTACTTAAGGGTAGGAGTTTTTGGAGTGTCAAGATACCAAGTGATCCCTCTTGGGTCTGGAGGAAACTCCTTAGTCTTAGTCCTCTCATCCAGCCTCACATAAAGTACACAATTGGTAATGGCCAACTGACTTCTCTGTGGTTTGACAACTGGCATCCCCTTGGTCCACTTCTACCTAGGTTTGGTCCTAGAATTATGTATGATGCTGGACTTCCCAAGGATGTCACTGTGCAGACTATTATTAGGAACAACCGGTGGGCTTTCCCAATAACTCAATCTCCTGATCTTAATGATGTTAGATCTAATCTTCCGGATGTCCCCATTAATCTTGACATTGGGGATAGGTGCTCTTGGACTCTCAATACCTCGGGAAAGTTTACCATTTCCTCTCTTTGGGACCATTTAAGAACACACTTTCCTATTATTACATGGCACAATGTGGTGTGGTTTTCAGGACACATCCCTAGGTGCAGTGTGATCTCCTGGATGGCCATTCTTAATAAGTTATCTACTGAGGATAGATTAGTCATGTTTGGCATGAAATCTTCCTCTCTTTGCAGTCTGTGTATGGGTGTAGAATCACATGAACACCTCTTCTTTGATTGCCCTATGGCTACTCGGATTAGGGCAATCCTGTCCTCTAAGACCCCTCATATGGTTGGAATGGCTACTTGGACTCAGTGGGTAAGTAAACTATCCACTCTTAAGGGTAAATCTTTGTAAACCTCAATTGCTAAGCTAGTATTCACAGTGTATGTGCACCAAATGTGGCTTGAGAGGAATCATAGAAAGTTTCAGAATCTTAGTTGCCCTCCAGGAGTGGTAGCTAACAAAATCATAAATGTAGTAAGATGCAAGTTATTGTCCCTTTCCATCAGAGGACCTTCTCATTTACATTCTTTGTGGAACATACATGTTTGAATTAGGTGTATGTGATAGATTGAAGGGCACAACTTCTCATTTACTTTTATTTGCAGGACATAGTTACAGAACAGCTCCAATGGGTAGTGATGGTCAACGAGCTTAGGGCAAGGGAACTTCTCTCTCTAGAGAAGCTATCCTCTAGCAGCCCTTGCGGGCCAGGAGTTTCCAGCCCAGCAGCCCAGCAATTTAGCCAGGCCTGCCACTGCCTGCCTGGCAGCAGCCAGCCCGGGCAATCAGTGCATAACCCGCCTGGCCCCGGGCAATCAGCAGCTAGCAGGTTGGGCCTAAATTTCTTTCAAAAAAAAAAAAAAAAGTGGCACGGATTCCAATCTGTTGCTGGACGAACGGGCCAGTCTGATGGTGTTATTAACCCCCGATAGGCGGTCATCTGTTGGACTGAAATCGGGGGTCGGGCTTATGGTCGAGCCTTTTATATCCCTAGAACCAGTTTTTTTTTGCTCTAAGGTTGAGTGTAGTATTCATGTGGTCGTAGCTATTTTTTATTAGATTGAACTCCTTCCTAGTTAGGGGTAGCCTGCAGTAGCAGCAGCTGCAGGAGCCGATGATTAGATTATGGTTGGAGTTTGATTGAGCAGGGTAGTTGCCGGAGCTGTCATTGACTAGATTGGTGGATCCTCACTGATCGAAAGGGGTTGCTTTGCAGCTTCTGATTAGATTTGGTGGTTTGCACTGATCGAAAAGAGCAGCTTGGTCCACTTGAGGTTCGAGTGGCTACTTTTGGTGGCCTCTCTTTCTGTTCCGCTTTGAGTCGTTAGCGAGCCTAGGGGATTTGGGCGAGGTTGTAGTAGTCAGGGTGGAATGGGTGTGGTGTGCAGGGTACTTAGCAGGGTAGCCTTGTCGGATGCCGTCATCCCCTGGTCGAGCCTCTCTCAGTCCGAGTTCCTCTGTAGTAGTTGACTTCTGTTGAGCGGATATTATACTTGCTTTGGGGTGATGGAAGCCTCGGGTCTTGGTTTTCTTAGCCCAGCCTCGGAGGAGGAGGATCTCTCCTCAGCGCTGGTTATCATGTGGTCCATGTTGACCATGACTATCTACTTCAATTACCTTATTTCCTAGCCTGGCGGGTTGTGCCAGGAATAGCTCAATTTCATTTCAGTACATTTCATGGTTCTTTTCAGATCCATTTGTATCACATATGTCACTTTATTTTACTCTCCATGCGGGTTGTGCATGGTTACCGTAATTTTATCATTCTTGTTTTTTTTTTCCTTTCTTTTCCTCCTGGGGTATGCCCCTTGTAGGCTGTACATTCGATTAACCTTTTTTAATTTCAAGCTAAATTACCCAAAAAAAAGAAGCTATCCTCTAGCGCCCAAATCCATATCCGGCCATCTTTGGTCCGGACCAACTATTGCAACCCACTGATTATTGAAGTGGGACTTATTGATTCACCCTCTACCTGTTGATTTCTTCAGCCACCTGTGGTCTTATTTCTTACAGGCTAGAGTTTCAACAAGGAAAGGGGATCTGGGTTGCCTAAACCCACATCTTCATATCTATCCCACATTTCACCGATTATGAAGATAAGCTAGCAACAGCTGCTGGCTTTTACAGCAACAAGGGGGGTTAGCCTGGAGAAGGGTTCAGCTCCTACTTGGTAGCCACAGTCACAGAAATAAGGGAGAGGGTACAATTCTGCTAATACTTCTACATACACAGGTAGTTATCTTATACACTGGTAGTTTCTCTACTGGACTGAGGGTACAATTCTGTTGAGAGTTTAGTAGTAGCATCCACCACAATCTGTGTTTCCCTGTGAGAGTGTGATAGGGCCTCATCT
Source organism: Rhododendron griersonianum (assembly GCA_018127125.1). Lineage (NCBI taxonomy): Eukaryota > Viridiplantae > Streptophyta > Magnoliopsida > Ericales > Ericaceae > Rhododendron > Rhododendron griersonianum. The sequence continues at coordinate 34,694,923 of CM030788.1, read as the reverse complement.
TTTCTTTGAGAGTGGAGGTAATAATTAGCGGGGGCATTTTGAGAGGCTTAGTGGAGGGAGTAGTGTGGATCCGTATCCCTTAGTTTCTGAAAAAAGTTGAGAGGGAAGAGTGAGTTTTCCGAGGGAGTTGGTGGTTAGGACCAAATTTTCATAGGAATTTCTATCAGTTTAGATCGACTCCTTGACTGCTCAAGTGGAGTGTTATACATGTTTCTACTGCTCATGCCATTGGTAGTTGGCTCTCATTTTCATTAAGGAATTCATATCAGTTTTCGTTATGTCATTTTCTGTTATTCTGCAGCTGTTTTGTTGGAGTTGTATAGTCATTTTGTATTGGCATCTCAAGTACTAGTGGTTATCTTTGTAGCAATAGCTGAAATGTTTTCTATTGTATGGTTGTTTTACGCCAAGTTATGGTTCTGCTTCGCCTAACCATCGGGGGCTGTCAATGGGATCTCCCTTCACAGAGGGGGAAGTCCTCTGTATAGTATAGTATTTGACTGTTCTGGTATGGGACTGTTCTGGCAATAGTCATTTTGTATTGTCACCTGATTTGCTGACAGTTAAGTGCTGATGGACTGCTGCTGATCTGCTGACTGTGATGTTGTTATGTTGATTACTAACATGGCAGCCTCAAAAGTTTGGCTGTTCTGATATGCTGTCTGTTTGGAAGCTTCAGAAGTTCAGAAGTTTTGATGGGCTGTTGATGTTCTGTGAGGGCTGTTACCAACATAGCAGCCTTGCTCCATGTTGTGTCCATGTTGTGTCCCCAAGTTAGAAGTTGGCTACTGCAGTTCTGACTGCTGGTCGTGTGTTGGTCAGGCTACACACCCCAGCTAGCTGCTAGCTGCTTCAGAGGTACCCTGCTGGACTGCTGCTGTTCTGTGATAGCAGTTCTGCATCAGTTCTGTAATGTAGTGTTCTGTAGTGTAGTGTCCAAGTGGAATGTTGTAATGTTGTAAGGATGATGACTGTTGTATTGTGTTGCTGTTATGCTGCCTTGCTGCTGCATTATCCTACTGATCTGTCTGTTGTACCAACTAGCAGTGAGTGTTCTGCTATGATCTGCTGTTCTGCTATGTTCTGCTATGATCTGCCTTGCAGCTGGCCATGACTAATCAATCAGAACCTGTCCAGATTGAGGATTGCTAGCTGACAGCAACTTAAGGTTGCTCAGTTTGTCTAGCCATATTGATCCCTTTTGTAGATGGATAGGAAACAAATGTATTTATCCCTTTTGTTTTGTTTCTATCTATTTAGTATGTTATCTACTGGTTTTACCCTCCCCATGTAGCCATTTGGCCTACCTTTCCATTTTTCTCAATCTTCCATTCTTTTCTTTGTTTTGTTTTCCTCCTGGGGTATGCCCCTTGTAGGCTGTATATCCGGTTAGCCTTTTTTATTTTCAAGCTGATTTACCCAAAAAAAAAAAATCCATCACATGGAATTCCACGTCTCTTTTGATCTTCTCCACTTCTACTGGCAGTGTGACACACCCAACCACTCTTCTCTTTGAATTGTCATAGCCCCTTACACCCTGGCTTGAAGGGCGTATGTCGATGGCGCTTACCCCTAGCTTGTCGAGGGTCCTTTGAGGACATACGTTTAAGGCAGACCCATTATCTACCAAGACCAGTGGGATCCATTTAGTGAGACATTTAAGTGAGATGTAGAGAGGCTTGTTGTGTGCAGGCCCTTCAGGAGGTAGATCTTTGTCAGTGAAGGCTATTGTCGATTTTGAAGCCTTTGATGCCATTATGAAACCGACCAGTTCTTTGGGGGTGATGTCGATGGGAACTTTGGCTTTCCCCAAGGTTTTGAAGAAGGAGTTACGATGTTCGTAGGAGGACATAAGCAATCCCTAAATAGATCAGCTTGGATTTTCTTTAGTTGTCTTAGCACCCTGTCTTCCTCAGGTTCGGTCCTTTGGCTTTCTTCTTCTTCCATTACTCGTGTTGAGGTTGAACTTTCCCCACTTAGTTTAGGAGGTTTATACACCCTTCCGCTTCGGGTGAGGTGACCCACTTCTTCTTCTTGGGTGCTCCAAGGATCCGCAGGCTCAATTCTTCCAACTTTCCAATCACTTGGCAGGGCTTTACGCATGTCCAACCACCAATCCCCATCATCAATGGCATAGATGTGGGGTTCTCCTCCTGTTGCAAAGCATTCGTCATTCTTAGAGAAGATCAGGAATGGTTTGGCTTGGGTATTTGGAATAATGTGTCGGGTAGGATTATATGTGGGGCTACTGGATAGGCTTATGAGATTGATATTTTGAGACGGTGGTTCGTTGTTGTGTGCGGGAAGTGGATTGGTTTGTACATTGAGTTTATGAGGTTTCATAGCTTGACTATCAATGAGATCTTGGATGTCGTGACGAAGACGCATGCAGCGGTCTGTCTCATGTCCAGGGTGTTGGTGGTATGCACATTGTTTATTGGCGTCATAGCTTGGACCATAAGGTGGCTCAGGAGATGGATTATTCAAGAGTCTGAGATGCCCTTGGCGGCTTAGGATGGCTAAGGCTTGGGATGGAGTCATATAGAGTGAGTCAAAATTGCGGCGAGGGCGATTTGTGTTTCTAGATGAGCTAGCTTGAAAAGGGTAAAGAGCACATTGGTCCACTTGAGGTTCGAGTGGCTACTTTTGGTGGCCTCTCTTTCTGGTCCGCTTTGAGTCGTTAGCGAGCCTAGGGGATTTGGGCGAGGATGTAGTAGTCAGGGTGGAATGGGCGTGGTGTGCAGGGTACTTAGCAGGGTAGCCTTGTCGGATGCCGTCATCCCCTGGTCGAGCCTCTCTCAGTCCGAGTTCCTCTGTAGTAGTTGACTTCTGTTGAGCGGGTATTATGCTTGCTTTGGGGTGATGGATGTCTCGGCTCTTGGTTTTCTTAGCCCAGTCTAGGAGGAGGAGGATCTCTCCTCAGCGCTGGTTTTCATGTGGTCCACGTTGACCATGACTATCTACTTCATTTACTTTATTTCCTAGCCTGGCGGGTTGTGCCAGGAATAGTTCAATTTCATTTCAGAACATTTCATGGTTATGTCACTTTATTTTACTCTCCATGCGGGTTGTGCATGGTTACCGTACTTTTATCATTCTTGTTTTTTTTTCCTTTCTTTTCCTCCTGGGGTATGCCCCTTGTAGGCTGTACATTCGATTAACCTTTTTTAATTTCAAGCTAAATTACCCAAAAAAAAAAAAAAAGCTTGAAAAGGGTCTCGTGGCAAAGCTGAGTTAAGGGTGTTGACGGAGGCAGGAGATGCACGGGTTGGAAAGGTTTTTCTGGGTAGAGGGGTTTCTTCTTTCCTAATAAGGCCCAGCTTGATCCCATCTTCAATTTGTAATCTAGTGGCGTGTAGGCGTTTGAAGTCAGTGATAGCCTGAGTGTAAATATGGGTGAGGTATTTGGGCTGTAGGTTCTTGACAACTATCCTCACTTGATCTTCCTCGGAAGGGCGGCTTTTCATCTTGGCAGCCTTTTCTCTCCATCTTGCCACAAAGGTAGCAAAGTCCTCATTAGATTCTTGTTTGGTCATCTCCAAGTCTCGGGTAGTTAGCTCAATTTGGACATTGTATGCGTACTGCTTGACAAAAGCGTTGGCAATTTCTGGCCAAGTTTGATAGTGCACAAATTCCAAAGTGAGAAACCAATCGAGGGCGTTTCCAGTGAGAGTTCTTTGAAACAATTGAGCGATGAGCTCGTCGGTCAAGCCCATAGGCTTCAGAGTGTTGATAACATGGCGAACATGGCTGGTAGGGTTACCAGTCCCGTTGAACTTCTCGATGTTTGGCATATTGAACCGTTCAGGCAGTTGAGATTCTGGAAAGAGGCAGAGTCCTTCGAAATCTAGAATTTGGTCTCCTTGTGAACGAGCCAAAGCGTGCTTGATCTCCTTGACCTGTTTGACCAATTCAGGGTTTTCTGTAACTTCATGAGGATTTTCTGCTTCTTCCTCATTTTTCTTGTCTTCAGCATCTCTTGCTGCTTTCTCGGCTTGTAAATAAGCAATTTGGGCTCGGAGCTCGGTGATAGTAGCATCGTTGTCTGCCATTTTTGGGATGTAGGTAGAGGGATTGCTTGGTGAAGCTTGGGATCGGGTAGATAGTCGGGTTTGTTGAGAAGACGACAGCGAAGTCCCCAAAACTGATTGGGACCGCTGCGGTGAAGGTGACCGATGAGATGACTGTAAAGACCTCTGTTTGATGTGACTTCGGGTATTGTAAGAGTATAAAACTGGCTGAGGTTGCTTCTTTGATTTACCTATTGTGCCTGCTTGAAAAATAGAGTACCTGGAAGTCAGTATTCGGCCTGTGTAGGGTTAGGATTCGGGTTTAAAATCCCAACCCTTCTGCACAGAAAGAGTTAATTACAACAACAAATGGTACAAGGTGTGAGGAAGAACTTTTGCAAGTAAAATGCAAATAGGTTCCTAGCCTGTAGGTTCCTGTCTTAGTTTGATAAGTTCTATGGCTTTCTAAAGCATGCAAGGTTTTGGTAGTCTCAGGGTGCTCCGTTGTCAAAGGGGCACCAATCCTCTCACCAGCCCATCATAGGCGGTGATTGGGCGATTCCCTTTTTGATATACCACTAGGTACGAGTGACTGTGGAGTTTGCTGGCACCCCCAACATAGCCCGTGTCATGCCGGGATATCAGGTGAACTCAACGGGTTGCTCGCTCGATGCATATGATAAATGAATTAAACAAGGCATGCATTAGTCTTATGTTGAACTTTTTGGTTATGGCTCTCATATTCCCCAGCAGAGTCGCCAAAAACTGTAGACACCTCCCGAATGGGGCATCGCCATACAGATTGATCACGTTTGTTTGCTCGATTGGTTGCTTACTTTGTAAACCAAAATCATGGACATTCCCATGGCTAGGAACATCGCCACATGATAGCGGTTATCATCAAAACAGAGTCGCCACCCAGTTTATTAAAACTAGGAAAATACACGGGAGCCAAAAGTACAATAAGGGGAAGGTGTTAGGCACCCCTCTTTGCCCAGTCGTGAGACTGGCCCATAATCATTCAACATAAGACATGTAGATGCTTTGTTTAATTCTAACACATAGTCTGTTTGTTTATTCCTTTAAACAGTAAGTAAAGTGAGCCAATGCGATAAGTAAAGCATGCTTCAGAAAGCAGAAAAAGCAAACAAAGCTGTTCCAGGAAATCGATTACTCGGCCGGTGAATGGATGTCACGGCCGAGTAATCACACTGGTTTAATGTACCGGCCGAGGGATCGAAGCCCCGATCGGTGTTCTTCCTCACACTAGAATATACGATTAACAGATGATTAGAAAGTTATGATTAAGCGTAAGAACGATAAATAAAACAAACAAGAGGCCGTTGGGCCTCACCACCTTGATCCCTCAGTTGCTTGATTGCCTCAGATTGGGTGTGATTGACTGATTGCTTGATTGAAAACCCTAGGGTTAGGGCTTGAACTTCGGGTTTGATCGCCGGATTGACGGCTGCCTTCGGGAGGTTAGGGCTTTTGAGGAGTGGGTTTGAGAGAGTATTTTGACAGAGTTTCGTGGCTTGAGAGAATGTATTCTCTAATGAATTTCGTGTGTATATTTTCGGAGTCCAAAGGCCCTTTATATAGGCAATTGGTGACTCACTCCGGCCAATCAAATGGCACGATTGCAATTGCAAATGCAATGCACCTCTAACTCTACATCGCAATCTCTGAGCGTAGACCGAACGCATCGGGAAGGTAGTGTAATTGGATCAAACGTCTGACAGATCACGTTCCAGAGTCTGGAAAAAGGTCGATCTGGTGTCCGAGTAAAGGATATCACGGCCGAGGTATGGATGTCTCAGCCGAAGGATAGATCTTGCGGCCGAGGGATTGATCTCTCAGGGAGATTTTGCTAGCAACAGGTTGCTCGGGTGAGGAAATGATGTTAGGGCCGTGGGATCGATGTCACAGCCGACAGATGGATTCTCCTAGGCTTCTGTATTTCTGTCTGAAAGGCTGTATGGCTTTGAATTGGGTCCTCTAAGTGGCTCAAAGTTCTTACCGAAAGTCCTGAGGTTCTCAAGGGAGCAATCAATAATCACTGTATCCATTTCATCATCGGGATGGTCCCAATGTGGGACTTGAAATAATCGTTAGGCCAAATTGGGGTGTCTACAAGGTTGCTTACTCCATGTGAACGGAGATACAGTCCTATTGAAAAGATTTGTCTTGCCTTGTACTTTTCAGCAATAAAGTTGAGGCACTACATGCTTCCTATTTTGGTTTATATCATGAGTAAAACAAACCTAGTTAAGTACTTGCTTTCTCGGCCAATCATGAGAGGCCGAATTGGCAAGTGGTCTTTAGCTTTAATGGAATTCAGTTTTCAGTACATTCCTCAAAAAGTTGTAAAAGGCCAGGCCTTAGCAGATTTTCTTGCTGATCATCCATGCGTGGATATCGGCGACGAATCTGAGATAGGGCTGAGCGCATTTGAAATATCACTCACTCCTTGGACACTGCTTTTTGATGGATCAAGGACTCAAGAGGTCTCAGGCTGTGGAGTGATTATTATTTCTCCCCAAGGCCTGAGGACTGAATTATTCTTTCAATTTGATTTCCCATGTACTAATAATCAAGCCGAGTACGAAGCAGTCGTTATAGGCCTTGAGATCCTTAGAGATCTAGAGGCCATGGAAGTAAGGGTTATTGGGGATTCAAACCTTGTAATCAATCACTTGGCAGGAACGTTTAAATGCTATAGTGAGGAGTTAGCTCCTTATTATATGGCAGCCGTGCAATTAATGCAAGATTTTGATAATGTGACTGTCAAACACGTCTCAAGGAATATGAACACTGAAGCCAACAGTTTGGCTCAGGCCTCAACAGGCCTGAAGCTATCTCTAGGAACTATTCACAAGATCATCACAGTCCAGAAGAGGTTGTTACCCTCTGTTAAGAGAAGGGGTCTAGGACTGGAGGTATTTACTTCGGATTTCAAGGGAGAAGAGTTAGATGATGAACCCGAGAATGATTGGCGTACACTTATTATCTCTTTCCTTAAGAGGCCGTATTTTAGAGCCTCTAGGAAGGTGAGAAGGAGAGCCATCAACTACATCCTCATTGGAGATGAATTATACAAGAAAAGCCCTGAAGATGACTTACTTTTAAGGTGTTTAGGGCGTCCCGAGGCCATGAGGGTCATGAGTGAAGTCCATGAAGGGGTATGTGGAGCCCATCAATCAGGGATAAAGATGAGATGGCTAATCAGAAGGTATGGTTACTATTGGCCAACCATTTTGGATGATTGTATTCATTTTTCCAAAGGATGTTAGCCCTGTCAAGCCCATGGCCCAATTCAGCATGTTCCTGCAGCTAAATTACCATGCAGTAGTCAAACCTTGGCCATTTAGGGGCTGGGCTCTTGACGTGATTGGTAAGATTTATCCTCCTTCTTCTGGAAATCATACTTACATCTTGGTAGCCACGGATTACTTTACTAAATGGGCAGAAGCAATGCCATTAAAATCTGTGGATCAACAAGAAGTAATTAAAGTAATCAAGGAGAGAATCATACATAGGTTTGGACTGCCAGAACAATTGGTTGCAGATAGGGGTACGATCTTCATGGGGGACCAAGTGGTTAATTTTGCTGCACAGCAAAACATCATTATGTCCAACTCTACTCCATATTATGCACAAGGAAATGGTCAGGCTGAGTCCACTAATAGGACTCTGGTCAATATTATAGAAAAGATGGTGGAGGATAACCCAAGGGCTTGGCACGAATGACTTGATATGGTCCGGGTTGAGAGCTTCTCTCTCTACATTATAGAGAGAGAATGCACTCCCCATCCAACTTTCTCAAAATCAGTCTGATCCGGAGGTAATTTAAGCTTTGTTCAGATGTATCAACACTCACAAACATGGGATAATTTCTGTCCCAACCTAATCTGTCAACAGCAGATCTTCAATCAAGAAATACAACTCGGATTGAGGTTAACAAAGCTCAGAACCGGCGGCATCTCGGATTGAGTGCTCTCAAGACCAGTGATGGCGTGCTCTTGCAAGTCAGCATCCCCATTCTCCAGTCCTTTTGACGAGGCATGGTGGAAGGGTTTTCACATATGGTTGCCGGCGATCTAATAGGGGATTTCGTACCCTCAATCAAAGAATACAACTCAGACTTCCATTGTTTGGGTTCGGATTGTACGCATACTCACATACGTGTATCCATTGCTGCCAGTGGGTACTCTTACTCAACAGATCTGGGCCAGAGTTGCTCGGTTGTGGTACACGGCGGAGGGCCGTGGCTCGACGAACATGGTAGGAGCCACATTGTTCAGATCTTGTATTAGCTCCAACAGGTGGTTCTCTTACTTACCTGATTTCTTCAAGCTCAACTCGCTGCCGGATGGGCTGTCTTCATTCCCAAGTCGGAGCTACATAGGGTCAGCCATGGCCGTAGCTTTGAGTTCGGAGCCTCATGGATTGGAACCTTATGGGTTCGTTTCTGCGCCTCGGCGAAGATGAAGATCATTTATTGCATCTGGATGTACAGAGTTGTACATCGAAGGTATGATCTCTTAGTATGGATCTGTGTATTTCAAAGACATCAAATGGATTGGTGGCAGCTCAGCCGCGAGCGGCCGGACAGTCAAATAGGCCAAGTTCTGTTGGCCGTCATCTGTAAATGGAGGTCCGACAGGTTATCCGGCATCCTAATTCTGCCTTCAGGAGTGTGCTCTCTAGCCACTAGTATGTTTGGATTGTGCTGGAATTCACAGATTATTTCTGTGTAAAAGAGTAGGGTTTTTTCGAGGGGGCAGGTATCATTCTCTAGACCTCATGTTCCATATTAGAAACCCAATGGGCAGTCACTGTTTGGACTGAGTTTGGGTTCATCTGTTGGTTTTGTTATGCCTGGGTTCGGGCTGGTACTGTTGGGATGCCCAATTTCGGGGCTTTGGCTGTAGCATTTATGCGGGGTCTGTTTATAATCCATGTTTCCTTGCTCCTCTGGGCCGTTTGTTATAGCGTAGTTTGACTGTGAGTGTGATAGTTCTTATTAGATTGGTGGTTATGCACTGGTTGAAAAGGATGGTTATGGCTCTTTCTGCAGTTTTGTGTGGCTCTTGTGCTGCCAGATGATTCGGAGGTAATGCTCTGTTAATGGCGGATGTTTCGAGGCCCTTGTACTGTCCCGCTTTTAGGTTAGAGTGAGCCTTGTGTACTAGGTCGAGTGAGTATTAGACCGGTTGGTTTGGGCATGGTGTACGAGGTACTTGGGGAGGTAGCCTTGTCGGATGTCGCATCTCCGGATCGAGCCTCTTCTCGGAGCCCGGTCCTCTGCAATATCTGGTCCTTAGATGTGGGTGCTATGCTTGTACATTCTGTGCTAGGTTGGAGTACTGGAATCTTGGTCTGTTTTAATCCTTCTCTGGAGACTAGTGGCTTTGGGTTTTGGATGAGGGTGGATTGTTTTGGCGATCTTTGGACTTTGGATGAGAGTGTATTAGACTGGATGGAAGGGGCATGGTGTGCAGGGTTGGGCCCTCTGTCGGATGCCGTCATCTCCGGTTCGTGCCTCTTGGTGCCTAGTTCTTCTGTTGTTGCTGTTCAATCCCCCGATGCCGAGGTGTTTTGTAGCTGCTATTATTCAGTAAAGGTTATCTTTTGGTCATTCTGATCGAGACTATTTATTTTATTTCCTAGCCTGGCGGGTTGTGTCAGGCAGTAGTTCGCTTTCATGTTATTTATACTCGTATCACTGCATATCATATCACGTTGTACTATCCTTCCGCTTAGATGGATAGCGCAACCGGGCTATGATCTCAACACACTCTCCATGCGGGTTGTGCGTGGGTTATCGCACTTTTTTTCAATGTTGTTTTTTTCCTTTTCTTTTCCTCCTGGGGTATGCCCCTTGTAGGCTGTACATTCGGTTAACCTTTTTTATTTTCAAGCTAATTTACCCAAAAAAAAAAGGGCTTGGCACGAATTACTTTCTGAGGCCTTATGGGCCTACAGAACCTCAAAGAAGGAGGCCACCAACATAACTCCTTATATGTTGGTATATGGACACGACCCAGTCCTACCAATGGAGGTTGCAGTAAAGTCAGCACGGACAGCATATCAAAATGGCCTCACTCCTGCAGATTATACTCATGCCATGCTGATAGAGCTTGAGGACTTAGACGAAATCAGGCTCACAGCCCTTGACCACATGTTGGTTCAGAAGAGGAGAGTTGCTAGGTCCTATGACAAACGTGTGGGAAAGAAGAGTTTCTCCGAAGGTGATTTAGTTTGGAAAGCTGTATTTCCTCTAAAAGAAAAGAATTCAAGGTATGGCAAGTGGTCCCCAACATGGGAAGGTCCATACCAGATCGCCAAAGTCCTTAGAGGTAACGTCTATCATCTTATGGATTTAAATGGTGGTCTGTACAAGCATTTGACAAATGGAAAGTACCTAAAACATCATTATCCCACTATGTGGGAAATGAGAGATTTTGGAGAAAATTGACCAAGCAAGCCGTAGAAATCTGCCAACAAGGCCTGAACAGAGGCCAACATATCAGTTTTTGCAAAAAACATAAAGGCCTCAAGGTTAGGCCACAAAACATTATCCAAACCAACCAGACCATTGCCTTTGGCCAATTAAAGGAAAGTTCCAAACCAGGCAAGAGGCAAATAAGCTACTTATTACAGACCAAAATTCAAAAGTTAAAGTTTTTGAAGGACAAGACCTACAGAAGGCCTTCAAGACTGCTTTTGAGGTTTGTCCAGGAGGTGTCAAGGCTGGCAAGTTGAGCTTCAAGAGTTTCCCGCTTTACACGAAGACTTGGAACTTCTTCGACCAAGAGATTGAGCTTCATTTTCTGACTCTTTGATCCAGCCTTCAGCTCATCATGATGTTGGGCCAGGATTTTTGATTCGTTCCAAAAGTCTTCCAGTCGGCCTTCAGCTTGGGCCAATTGGGTTTTGAGGGCCTAAATTTCATGAGACGTAGTATTGATGCTTGCTTCATTGACTTTAATGTCTTCCTTCAATTGGTTCCATTCGGAACTAAATTTAGTAAGCTCCATATCAACCAGGTCCAGTTCTGCCAACTTGGCGTTTATCTTTTGGAGCTCGTGACTAGAGGAGTCATGGGTCTTGATCATGCTAGGGAATTCTTTTTGGAAGTATTGGAGGGAGGTCTCTTCTGTCCCCAGGACTTGGGACTTCACCAACACATCCATGGCCTTCTTGATGTTTGAGGTTCGAGCAGGGTGGGCGATGGCCTTGAAATTTTGAAGGAGGGCCATCCTAAGGGCTGTCTTGGCCTCAGCAACCTCCTCTGGAGTGAACTGAGATTGAGAAGTAGAGTCGAGGTCACTACCTGAGGTACCAGAGGTGGCTGCCTTCAACAGGTCCTGGGCAGACTTGAACAAGGAATCCAGGTCTTCATCTTCATCCTCCTCCAGCACATGGGCAAACTCAAGATTATCGGGAAGGTCGACCGTAGGAATGGGTTTGGTTGCTGGAGAGCTGGGCTTCTCTGGAGTCCTAGAAGAGGCTTCATGTTCAGGTTCCTGATCAGGCATATTCAGCTCTTTGTCTTCTGTCTCCTTTTCTTCCTCAAAGTAATCATCAAGTTCCTTGGGGTTAAGCACCAGAGGGGTTAATAGTAGGGAGCCATAAATGTTGATGAGTTTATGTCACAATACATCCTTACAATGGGATTGCCCTCAGTGGCAGACACGGTGTTTTCAGAATCAGTTGGAGTAGGTTTTTTCTTTCTTAGCCTCCTCTTAGTAGGGGCAGAATCAGCTTGCCTTTCCTTAACTTTAGAAGTCACCTGTAAGGGAGAAGAATCAGTAAAGTGTTTCGGTGAGGCCAAGGGCAGAACCAAGAAGAGTACAAACCTTCCCCGAAGGGTCAGATTCGGGAGAACTGGTTTTGGCACTGCTCCTTGTTCTACCAGCCACAGTGGTTTGAGGAACCTGTGATGAGATTTGAGGTATAACTAACTTGCTTGAGGAATAAGGAGATGCTAAAGGAGCTTACCTTCGGCGCCTGCGTGCGTGCTAGCATTTTAGTCCTTTTGGGTTTCTGTAGGATAGGATCAGTAGGGGCCTCATCTGGGATACTCTCTGGACCTGGAAAAAAGAAGGAGATTAGTCCAAGTATTAGAAGAATTCAAGAAATTCACAGCAGCAAAGATGTGGAATTTACCTTTTCTTTTGATACTCAAGGAGGGTGAAGGACTGATCTGTTGCAAAGGTACAGTGATGCCTGGCTCAGGAGCACCAGCAAGTTGAGGGAAGAGCTTGGTTAAAACATCCAGATAGGGAGCATAGAAATGCATTTTCGAGTAGTCTCCCCACCATTTGTCAAATTTGGCTCCTTTATTTGTACGTTCCACTAAGGAGTGAAGGGCAAAGTTCTTTCTCAGCTCAGGGAGGAGGTTTCTGACTCTTTCCAGTTCTCTCGGTTGGATCACAGGTCTATCACTAAAATCCTCATTCAAAGATTGGTATGGAGGCACAGGGGTGAGTTGGCAGAGACCAAATTGCCGAGCGAATTGTACTGCATTGTAGTACTCAACCCCACATTTATAGTTGGTCGGGGTGAAAGCCATTCCATACATAAGGTCTCGAGAAATCAGAAAACTGCTCCAGATCTCAAAGTGATCATCAAAATCATCCCCTGGGTCTGAAGCCCCTCTTTTAAACCACCAAGGTACGGTATCTCTTTCAAAAGGTATCCAATTTTTCCCCATTCCCACAAGCTCATGATAGAAAATTTTGAAATAAACGCCAAATGCATATCGAGGTCCACGGGCATCAGCGTAGTGGAGTCCGTAACAAGTGTTTTCTGATTTCTTGTTCATGGGGGGAGCATACTTGGGAAAGTAGGACCACAACCATAGGGTTATGATCCATAAAGGGCCAGGGGCAAAGATGAACTTGTTATTGATTAATTCTTTCATGCCTCGGTAAAGGTGGGCCAGAACCAAGGGGCCTAGTGCCAGCTTCTGCCCTGAAGCTAGGGCACAGGCCAAGTCGATAAAGTCCTTGGTAACTCTGTTCGCGGATACACAGAAAACAAATTTGTTCAACCAATATAGGACGAAGGCCACGTGTTCGTCATCCTCAACAGGGCCTTTCTTGGCGTAATGGTTTATGAAAGGGGCGTATGACAAGGGGTCCTTATATTCAAAATAGGGGGTTTTTGTGACAGGAAATAGTTGGCCTCTATCCCATGTGGACGGAGGCCTGTCAGAAAAGCCAGATCTTGGAGAGTGGGGCTCATGAGGCCTACCTTGAAGTGAAACGAATTGGTGGTGACTGACCAGAATTGAGAAGCAGCCAAGAAGAGATTCTTGTCCATATCGATGAGAGATCGATTGAGCAGAATGGCGTCTCGTGTCCCTATTTGTTTCCATAGATCACCCTTGGCCTCGAGCATTCGGTCGAGCCACTCCACGTATTTGGCGTCAGGTCTGTGCCAAAGACGATTAGGGATATCAGTGTTGAAGCGAGTCCAATCGAGGGATGGGGATTCAAATGGAAGGACTTCCTCGGCCAGCGGGTACATCGAAGCGAGTTGTGAAGGAAACCCTAGTTGGAAAGCCCAACCCAACTCGATCAGCGTTGGCAATGACTAGAACATCAATAGTCACTGCTATATGTTCTTCGTCAATAATCTTGCGAATCTGGATGGCGAGGCTGTTAGGATTTGGGGGAGGAGCGTTGGCTTTGTGGGTCGCCATTTGTGTTGCAGGTTAGAGGTTCAGTCAAGAGCAGTGGTGAGTTAGGGCTCTTTTCTGTTCACCCAGTTCAGTCACGGGTAAAAGGGGATTTCCCCGATTATCATCAATCTGTACCGTTCGAAGGTACGGCAACAGGAGGAATCGGTTCCAGCTCACTCTGGGATTGTCGTAGGGTTGGATTCAAAACCCACCGAATATCTGTTGGTTCAAGCAAAGATCTAATTGGTTGCACCGATTAGAGGTACGGCGGTGGGAGGCCATCCCTCGGAGACTTCTTTTGGTCGACGAAGGGTGTTGACTCGGCCACCAACACACAGCACCTGTCCACTCCTAGCCAGTTGGGTTGGAATGGACGGTGAATCTGGTTACCTCTTCAGTCCACTTCGTGGATTGATTTCTACAATCGGCTAGAGTGTGTACGGGCCCAGTTCGTGGGTTTCTTCACTCGGCACAGGGTCAGACTGGGAAATGGTCAGAGCTGCACAGGGTCAGCCGCGGCTGTGGATCGGAAATGCCCAGCTGTGAACAATTGGTAATGATCTATTTATTGAGCAATTTTTTAGAGCTGTGTAGTGCTTATTTCATGTCAAATTGTTGCTGGACTGAGACTTGTTCATCCATTCTGTGAACCTCGATGGGCAGTCATTGTTTGGACTGAGATCGGGTTATTCGACTGGATTTTTTTCGTTAATCCTAGCTCTAGTTGGGGCTAATTTGCCTGGTTTAGTTACTAGGCTCATCTCCATTCAAGCTCTTTGATGAACTTCTTTGAATTCCTAGTTTCTTTGCTTCATTAGCCGGTGGTAGTGCGTAGTATGGTTGTGACCGGGGCTATCATTGATTAGATTGGGTCTTGCGCTGGTTGAAAGGGGTAGCTTCCGTGGCTGTCTTCGAATAGATCGGTGTTAGGCTGTGATTGAAAGGGGTAGCTTCTGGAGCTGTCATTGATTAGATTGGAGGTTGTGGCCGGTTGAAAGGGGTAGCTTTCGTGGCTGTCATTGATTAGACTGGCTTGAGTTCTGATTGAAAAGGGCAGCTTTGGTTCTCCTGCGGTATTTTGTGTCCTCTTTTCGTGCCAAATGATTCGGTGGTCATGCACTGTTAATGGCGGCCTGAGGCCTTGTACTGTCTCTCTTCTTGATTATAGCGAGCCTAGGGCGTTAGGTTGAGGGTGTAGTAGTCTGGATGGAATGGGCGTGGTGTTCAGGGTACTTTGGGGGGTAACCTTGTCGGATGCAGACATCTCCAGTTCGAGCCACTTCTCGGATCCTAATTCCTCTGTAGTAGTTGTTCTCTTAGAAGTGGGTATTACGTTCGACTCACTAGGTTAGTTTGGAGTTTCAGAATCTTTGTCCTCATATCCCATCTCTGGCGACTATTGCTATGCTGCTATTCCTCAGTGATGGTACATTATCTGGTTGTTCGACCGCGACTTCTTTATCTTACAGCCTAGTTTGGCGGGTTGTGCCAGGCGGTAGTTAACTTTCATGTTATTATTACTTCTTGTATCACTTGGTTTCATACCCCGTGGTGCTTTCTTCCTGATGGATAGTACTACGGGGTTTGATACCGAATCACAATGCACTTTGTTATTTACTTATTCTACCTTACTCTCCATGCGGGTTGTGCATGGGTTATCGCACTTTTTTCACTTTTCTTCTTTTCCTTTTTCTTTTCCTCCTGGGGTATGCCCCTTGTAGGCTGTACATTCGATTATCCTTTTTTAATTTCAAGCTAATTTACCCAAAAAAAAGAAAGGAGGAAGCAGAGAAGATGTAGAGGGAGAGTGAAAATTCTAGAATGGGTTTGTGTGGACGACGATACAATTGATGCCGTTTTTGTTTTCTTTCTCTCTATCTCTTTGATCAAGATTGAAGAGGTAACCCAAGAGTTGGACTCTTGATTGACGCAAGGAGTCCTGATGGCTTGGAAAGCTGCATGGCAGTCAATGCAAAGGCCTGGGGTAATGACACGTGTCCCCTAGGCCTTAATGGTGATAATTACTGCTACCAGCAGGACTCCTTAGTGGGGCTTTTATCTCGGAAATCGTTGAGATTCAAAGTAGGGGAATCTAAACACAGTTAAAGGATATACGTTGGAACCTAAAAAGTTGTTAGGCCTAATTATGGCCTGATTATCTTTTAAGTTTAATTTTGAGAAAGGATTTTAGGCTAAGTGAGCCTAATTATCTTTTTGTTTTCAAACCCAAGGATAAGGACTCGTTTGGCAAAAAACTCATCTGATGACAAGTACCAGAATAACAACCATCACAAGGCATCCACGCTGGGGAGCTTCTCTCTCTAACCTAGAGAGAGAAAGCTCCCTCCAGCCCTAACCCTCCGGCCGCCGGCCATCCCAGCTCCGTTTAACCCCAGATCCGGCATGGGGATGGCAAGGGAACGTCCCTCCTTAAGGTTAGTTCTCCTCCAACGCCTCCCTCCAGCCCGACCAAAGCCATTTTCGGCCTCCCACGCTGGCCCAGCCGCACCTGGCCCAGCCGCACCCCTCCGGCTTCCGATCGACGGTAGCAGCAGCAGCAGACCTCGGGCAAGGGAACCTCTATCGCTATAGAGGATCTCCTCAACCGCCCAAATATCCGGGTATTACAGCGGAGGCACGGGGTACCCTTTGGGATCCGCGCCGTCCAGATCTAATCTCAAGCCGTCCTTCTCGTGGTCCGGCCAAATATCCACCTCTCATCCTCACCGGACCGAAGGGGCTACAGAGGGTCAGCCTGGCCGTAGCTTTGAGCTTCATGGGTCGAGATTCTATGGGTTCGGTTCTGCTCTAACAGTCCTCGCCGGAGAAGATGACCCTGCTGTTCAATATGTGTTCGAACAGTGGCACAGCAGTAGGGCTGACTCACCAAGGAGTTCTAATGTTCAGATCCCCAACCGTGGCTCAACAGCCGTGGCTAACACCCGTGGCTCAATACCCGTGGCCCACCAGCCGTCGGCCAGCATCTCCAGCCCCAACCCCGCCTCCGGTGGGCTATCAATCCCAAGTCAGCCCGTCGCCGTGGCTCACAGTAGTGGCTCAGCCGCCGTGGAGCAGGCGGCGCTTCAAGCCGTCTGGGCCAGCCAGGCTAGGCGGAGGCTGCACAGTCGTTGGCTTTCAGCCGGGTCACCACATCCCTGCGCGGGCCAAGCTGCTAGTCCGGGCGGGGCAGGCAGCCACTCGGCCAAGCGGCTAGCTCGGGTGGGCAGTCATCACATGGCCAAGAGGCTAGCTCGGGTGGGCAGTCATCACATGGCCAAGAGGCCCAGCCTACAAATTACCCAGTTCCAGCTTGGGTAAGCAGCCAGCTGGCCAACCAACCAGCTTCGGGCGGCCATAACCCTTTCATCCAGCCCGGGCAAAACAGCCAGCCCGGGCAAACAGCAACCACCACGGCAGTCAGCAGGGATTTTTGGCCCTGCGAGCCTCATCAGCCCGGCCTAGGAGTCGGTCCTACAGCCTAGCAGCCCCGCTAGGTCAGCCCAGCAGCTTGGGCATTTTTTTGCTCGGGCAGTCATGCAGTTTATAGCTTATTGCTCTATTTTCTGCTACTGTATTGAATGCTAAGTGTAATAGCTGTTGTTTATTCTGATGTAGTATGTCAGACCATGGTCTTGATAGTTTTCTGCTACTGCACACAACCAATGTATGTATTGCGAGGACTTCGAGGGCCTCTGATTGTACGCCGTGTCCAGGTTCCCCGTTTAACTTTCTATTCCTTGGGATAGTTTGTTCGGCGGGGGCAAGGACACGGGCAACCCATGTAGCCACTTGGCGCCTTTATAATTTTCATTTCCTTTTTGTTTTTTGTCTTACCTGGGGTATGCCCCTTGTAGGCTGTATATTCGGTTAACCCCTTTTATTTTCAAGCTAAACGCCCTAGGGCATTACCCAAAAAAGGACTCGTTTGGCTTGCCAAAAACCGTACTCTGTCCTAAACTACAAGCCTAGATCTTGAACAAGATCAAGGCCTGGGGGGGCATTATTTACACCTGTTTTTGGCACCCAGTCCTGGGCTAGCGTTGAATGACCATCTAATTGAAATTCAATTAGATTGGGCCTTGAATCAAAGAATTATTGGATCAAAATTAATGGGCCAAAATGATCTGAGATGGCCCAATTAATTTTAGTCTTTTTCGGTCTCAAAATGGGGTTTATGGGTTGCGGGCCATGTTCTGGAAAATCATTTACAAGGCCCAATCAGTTTATTATGGGAATAAGGCCTTATACATTTTTTTATTTTTTCAAAGGGCCCATGACCGTGGAAACCAAATGGCATTATGGAAGAATCCCATGAAAGTAGGAGCATGAGTTGAAGGAAGCAATTGCCACATGATCATTTGACCCAGTCAAGCAACCCATTACTTGTCAACTGCCCACGGAAATAGGAAATGGAATCCCCCATTACCTCCAGTAACTGCCCATGATTCGAAATTAACCCAGAGGTAACTATTTTTCACTCCTGGAAACTACCCACTCACGCATGATGAAGGCAACATGGGACACTTGTCATCACAAGAGAAGGGCGGGAAACTTGACACATGCAAAATCGTGGAGTTCATTTGCCTATAAATAGAACTCAAGAAGAAAAGGAGGTTCCCACACCAATCAAGCTCAATGCTTAAAAACCAAAGCCTTCCCAGCGAAGCAATTATCTCTATTTTCTCACCTTCACTCAATTACTTCACCAAGTAATTCGAGTTTCTATCTCTCTTGTACCCCAACTTTATTATTATGAAACATAATAAAATTATTCATATCTCTCTTACATCCCCTACTTTATTATTACGATATAATAAAGTAATTCTACGTTGTTACTTTCTTTCCTACACGGTTAGGAAATTATTAAGTCCTCGCACGAAGAGGCAAAACTACGGACCTTCACTGCAATCCAGCCCTTAGGTTGCAGCACTATCGCCCTCGCAGATCTAGAAGTCAGAACAGGGACGCCCAGTCCTTCACGTTGGACGCGACAAGTTCTGGCACGCCCGCTCAGTTCTTTGAGCCACTTCGGAGCCAAACAGAAGGAAAAGAGTTGATTGATTTGGTTTGTTTAGAATAATCAAATCAAATTAAAACAATGAATTAAAAGGTTCGAAAATGAAGGAGGAAAATATCTAGGGTTTAGAATCCACTCCGACCGCGTAACAACAATATGCATAGGTTAGGTTTATTTATTCGAATCAAAAGGGATTATCGCTAGGACTTGCAAATCCTAACAATACTTGTCAAGAAAATAATCGGGTTATTAAAAGGCAAAGACTATCCCATAGCACGGACTGTCTCTCAGTAGCACGGTTTGGCCACCTAACGACACGATCCATCTTACGAGCATAATCTATCTCAGAACTCCAACCACAATCAATGAAAACCATTGCAAGACTAGGTATTTGAAATCCGGAATACAAATACTCAATAGATAAGAAAAAGTAAAATCAATCCGTTCAATTGAAACGGAAAGGGTTCTTAGTCTCACAATCGATTCGAATAACAAAACCAAAACCTACACAAAAATATAGTTACTTGATATGGAGTTTCATCCTCCACTTAGACAAGGGGTTTAGCCGGCCATGGAGAAAGAAGATACGCTTGAAGTTGAAGAACGAATGAAGAACATGGAGAAAATCTCCTTCAACGTTGTATTCTTGCCTCTCCCAATAGCTGCTAGAAAAGAACGTGCCCTAAATAATGAACTAAGGCCTCCCTTTATAGTCTTGGCCCAAAATACACTTAAAACAAATGAAACACTTAAAATTGACATGCTGCTGTCCGCTGGTCCGGACCAGAAGTTCCATTGTCCGGACCAGAATAACAGATTGTCCAGATCGTTGCTCCAGTCTTGGTCGTCCGGACCAGTAAGTCTTCGGTCCAGACCAGATTTTCAGCCTTCGCCGTTTCGCTCCTCTTCTCGCCGTGGACTCCAGCGGAACATCCTTAACTCACGATTCTTACTCCAAATCCTTTCCAAATGCTCCAAAAGCTCTGAAACACCACAAACCAATTAAATCTTGTCAAATAGCACTAGATAGGACCGACAAAGCCTAAGTTAATGGGAATACATGGGTGCTTTTCAGTACCTTCACGCCCCCCAACTTACACTTTGCTAGTCCCTAGCGAAGAAAAGAACTAAAGAACTAAATAAAACTATAAACGATAGGACATTTGAACCCCCGGGTGCTCCGATAGGACGAGTTTAGTCTCGTAAAAGTGCGAGGGTTATCAGCATTGAACACCCACAAACACGGGGGACCTTTCAACACAAAAACCACAACCTGTCATGCAACTCATCGACATATCAAGCAGAGGACACAAAGCTACCAGAAAGATATAGCAAGGCAAGCATAGTTCCAAGCGCTAACAATTCAAGAAATAAACTGTGGCACTTAAGCTTAGCATGTGTGAATATGGGCCTCAATCACATATGAACAATAACCAACCGCTCTCTCCGGACCGAGTCTCAACTTCAATTCTCACCATGTCATGCACGCACAAATGAACTCACTCGAAACAAGGTGCATTATGAACTCTCGAGTGTGCGGTTTGGAGGTTACGTAAATGGAAAGAAAAGTACTCCGCACACCATGACACGAAAAGAACCCTTTATGTAGTGGACATGCAATCTCATGAACAAAATGTTGCATTGGAACTCTCCACCATCAATCCTCACCCCAACACCCCTAAGATCAAATAGGACTTTATTCAAGGTTATAGCATTAGGGATGGGATAATGTATCAAGGCTAGGGTAAAAATAGATTCAAGTGTGAGAGAATAGGCGAGTATTTCTACTAAACGGGAAAAATATGCAATGTGTACCCTGTTAACATTAATTCAACTCCACTTTATCTCTCCTTCTAACCCTTCAACATCTTTCAATCACGAAGCAACCATTCCTCCTTTTTTTCAACTTATCGGTGCCCCTTTTTCTCTCTTTTTTTAAAATTTTGTTGTGTGTTTTTTTTAAGGGACACCACCAATTCAAGCGCAATATGGAAGGTGGAGCTAACCAAGAAAAGGCTAAATGTATAAGGCTCAATGTGGCTTGCAAAGGATAATTGTGAACACAAAGGAACAAACTGACCCAAATATCAAGAAAGTGCCTATAATCCTCTCCCAGGGGTGTAACATCCATGTGACAAACCAAAACCAAGAGATATTGTTATGCATTCAAGTTCCAATAGTCGGCGACCAAAGGTGATGAGATTGACAACAAATGTGTTTCTTTCCATGACAAACAAAGAGTTTATTCGACACCACCAACAAAAAGCTTAAGGCACGAAAGCTCACTCGGGCATAAGTCTCCACTAATCAAAGCCTTTAAGAACAGTCAAATCACAGCTCACAAGCAATCAAGGCCCGACGTGCAATGTGCAAAAACGCTAAAACAAAAGTGCCAGAAGTCTAGCAACTGAAACTACTCTGCCAAAGAGATATCGAAATGTTAACAACATGCTTATACTTAAGTAATCAACAAGCGAGCACAACAAACAATAATCTCATGCAGAAAGGCTCCCAATTTTTTAATTTTTAGTTTTCTCAAAAAAATTTCAAGACTCTAAACAAACTACTAAAGAAAGCACCCGAAGTATTCCCCGCCCCCCAACTTAAACTAGTCACTACCCTCAGTGATTGCAAAGACACTAAAAGAAATAAGACAATGAAAAGAAAGAGGGAGGAACGACATCACCTCGAGCGGAGAACTAAGCAGAAAAGAGTACGGAAAATTTAGTATGGAAAAACATAAAAAAAATTGCAGAAAAATGCCTTGACAAAAAAAAAAAAAAATTAAAATCCACTGCTTCTTCACGCGAAAGATACGGGTACTACTTTTCTCCCTTGCCAAAGACTGTGGTTCCCTACTTGTTGGAAGAGCAATATGCGTAGGATTCAACGATATCTGGAGAAGTGGTGCCATCATCTAATAGGCTATCACTCCCTCTGGGGCTACCAGCTTCCTTACCCACCACTCAGCTTATGAAGCAATCTCTACCAAGTTGGACACTAAAGTCGGATGGTTCAGACAGATTTCTCGCTGCTAACTACGTGCCTGCCGCCAGACCCAACCTCCTAAGTACTACATACATAGCTTTGACAAGGTGGCTATACCAGACCGTTGGAAGCCGTTTGAGCACGGCAAACACTGGGGGTATCTCACCCTCCATGGATTTAAAGTCTCCTAGACTTCGTCACAATGCACCTCACACTCAACGCTCTAAGAACAATTTTATCCTTCTCTTAAAATTTACATGAGATGGATCATTCCAAAAGACATCATTCGACCCAACTAGAAAAATGAAAGATAGTTGATCACATAACCGAGTCAGAATTATCCCTCTAGTCACCATACGAATAAAATCATCATACCAAGGAAAAATGTGCTTAAATGGCGAGGTTTCGAAACTCACATGAAAAATTAAGACTGGACAAGACACATTACTCTCCATTGCTCCCTCTGAACCATGAATGTCTATGCGAACTACAATTTGAGTACACTCCGTATGTCCGTAATCTATCGTGATAGCCTCTACTAAATTAACACCTACAAAAGGAGTGGGCGGTTCACCCACAAGAGTGGGTGCAGGCTCAATTTCAATTCGTCAAGGACGGGTGACCATTAGGTGTGTGGAACCAAGTAAAGTGTTAACCTCCTCAATAGACTGATCAATATCAAAATTCTCAAAGTCAAAATGAGCCAAACAAGCGGCCAATGGGTCATCGGTCAAAATAGAAGGCAACGCCTCCTCCACTAAGTCCTCTAAGACATCGACTGCGAAGCAGTCTTCCTCCGCTGGAGAAGGTCTCGCGGCCTTGTAAACATTAAGCTTAAGGGTCATGTTCCCCAAAGTCACCTCCATCTCCCCACTCCTCACATGAATGTTTGCATTACTAGTCGCCAAGAAGGGACGACCAAGAATAACCGGAGTTTGCTTTTTGAGGGTTTGCACCGGTTCTGTGTCAAGGACTATAAAATCAGCCAGAAAGTAAAAATCATTAACCTTAACAAGAACGTCCTCAATTACTCCACGTGGCACCTTAATGGATCTATCAGCTAATTGCAAGGTAACTGACGTGGGCTTCAACTCCCCAAGCCCCAATTGTTCATACACCGAGTACGGAATCAAGTTGACACTAGCCCCTAAATCTAAAAGTGCGCGCTCTATGTCATGTTTCCCAATGACTATATCAATAGTCAGGGTACCAGGGTCTTGCAACTTAGGGGGAGCGTCAGACTGAAAAACAGAGCTCACTTGCTCGGTGAGAAGGACCTTTTTAGACACATTGGTTCTATTTTTCCTCTTTGAGTGCAGAGGTCCTTAAGAAATTTTGCATAGATTGGGACTTGTTTGATAGCATCTAGGAGTGGGATGTTAACTTTCACTTGCTTGAATACCTCAAGGGTATCCTCCATAGATGCTCCCCTTTTAGGAAAGGGAGATGGTGCATTCAAACATGATGGGAACGGGGCTTTAGGCACATAGGGTGGCACCTTAGGGCCCGCGCACACGGAAGTGGGTGATGCAGGTGTGATTGGAGGGGTTCCCTCCTTACTCTGTGAACTCTCCTCCCCAAAGTCATCAGGGTTGGAGGGAGCCAAATGCTGATTCGGCTTTGCTTTCTCTGGTCTGGTTTCAACCTCTCTCTTATTGCGCAATGTCATGACTACCTTAGCGTCAGCAGGGGCAGTTTTGTGAATCACAAACTGCCCTTTAAGGGGCTAGACAGGCTGACTGGGCAACCTACCTTCTTCTCTACGACTCAGTGCATTGGCTATTTGACCCACTTGGGTCTTGAGCCTCGCGATGGACTGTGTGTTGGTGCGCACTTGCTGTTGGGTGTCATTTAGTCTGTCAAGCACTTGTAGCACCTTTTCCTCAAAGGATGGATCCCTCGAGGGTTGGGGAGGTGCTTGCTGGTGATTCTGTGAGCGATAGGCCGGGGGATTGAACAAAGAACTAAAGGGCTGAGGCTGCTGGGCTGAGGAGCTGCCTTGCTCCTGCGATTTCCATGAGAAGTTGGGGTGTTTGCTCCATCCCGGGTTGTAAGTACTAGAATACGGATCATTACCCGGTTGGGAGAAACCCCGTGCATTAGCGTACCTCTGTGAAGCGTTTTTTTGTGTGGGTAAATCAGCTTGAAATTAAAAGAGGTTAACCGAATGTACAGCCTACAAGGGGCATACCCCAGGAGGAAAATAAAATAAAACAAGAAGATTGAGAAAATTGCGATAACCATGCACAACCCGCATGGAGAGTAGGGTAATGGAAATAAAATAACCAAAGTGTCATAAGTGTAGAGATCATAGCCCCGTCGTACTATCCATTTTTAGAAGAAGGATAGTACAACAGGGTATGATATGAAGTGATACGAGTAGAAATAACATGAAATGAAATGAAAATGAACTACTACCTGGCACAACCCGCCAGGCTAGGAAATAAAGTAAATAGTCACGGCCAGAGATGACCACATGATAACCAACACTGAGGAGAACAATTATAGAGTAATACGACTTCTAAGCAAGCTGAGCGGCTACTATAGAGGAACCAGGCATCAAGAGGCTCGAACCAGAGATGACGGCATCCGACAAGGCTACCCTGCCAAGTACCCTGCTCACCACGCCCAATCCATCCGGCCTAATACTCCCTCATCCAAGCCTAAGGCTCGCCAAAACCACCTGCTGTAACCAACTACCCAATAACCTGCTCCTCCAAAGCTGGGCTAAGAGAACCAAGAACCTAATACTTCCAACAAGCCCAAAGCATGCATAATACCCACTCATTAGAGATCAACTACTACAGAGGGACTCGGACCGAGAGAGGCTCGAACTGGAGATGTCGGCATCCGACAAGGCTACCCTGCTAAGTACCCTGCACACCACGCCCATTCCATCTAGACTACTACACCCTCAACCTAATCCCCTAGGCTCGCTAACGACTATAAGCGGAACAGTAAGAGGATCCACCAGAAGTGGCCACTCAAACCATAAGTGAACCAAGCTGCTCCTTTCGATCAGTGCAAACCACCAATCTAATCAGTAACAGACTGCGAAGCTACCCCTTTCAATCAGTGAACAACCACCAATCTAATCAATGACAGCTCCGGCGGCTACCTCGCTCAATCAGAATCCATCCACCAATCTAATCAGCGGTAGCCGCAGCTGCTGCTACTGCAAGCTACCCCTTTCAATCAGAACAGACTCTAATCTAATCACTGATAGCCACGACCACAAGTATACTACGCACAACCTTAGGGCTAAATAGCACAGGATCAAGGGATATAAAAAATGCTCAACCAAGAGCCCGAACACACCCGATTTCAGTCCAACAGGTGACCGCCTATCGGGGATCGCAGATACTAACAGTAAACTGGCCCATAAGTCTAGCAACAATTTGACAGTAACTAGACAATTGCAAAGCGCATATTGAATAACGATGAGAGAAATGGATACTATGAATCCCTCACTGCCCGAGCCACCCAGCCGGC
This sequence comes from Rhododendron griersonianum, assembly GCA_018127125.1. Lineage (NCBI taxonomy): Eukaryota > Viridiplantae > Streptophyta > Magnoliopsida > Ericales > Ericaceae > Rhododendron > Rhododendron griersonianum. Next base: position 34,669,722 of record CM030788.1, on the reverse strand, counting down.
TGGCCTGGCTCCAGCTGGCTGGCCAGGGCTGGCCTGGCTCGGCCCAATCTGGCCGGAGTTGACCGACGAGCCTCCGCGGCTCTAACTCAGAACCACCGCGGCTCCAATCTGGCCGACGGCTGTTGAGGCCCACGGCGGTTGTTGATTCCCTTGGCCGGATAGATGAACAGAGTTGCTGTCGATCCGTGGCCGGACCCCGGTGAACTCCCCGAGGGAAGTCCTCCCGTCGCCGTAGCCACAATTGCCAACTGATGTAGAGGTCGGACCGTAGATGGCCGGCTGTGGGTTGGCCGGGCCAGCGGTGGCCAGCTGTGGGCTGGCCGGACCAGAGGCTGCCAGTTGTGGGTAGCCATGGCTGGCTTGATTCCAGATCTGAACGGCTCAGCTCCTAAGGGTTGAACAGTGACACCCATTTGAACCCCCGTTTGAGATGCCTGGTGTGAGAATCGAATCTCCATTTGAATCGGAGCTCCGGTCGGAGGATGATAGAAGGCCGGACCTGAGGGTTGGCGGATGTGGAATGGGCGGTGGAGGAGAGCCTCTGTCGAGAGAGAGGCTCCCTTGACCTTGCTGGCCCGGTGCTGCGGCTGCCGGAAATGATGATGGCCGGCTGAGATCACCGGAAAGAGGGTTGGCCGGTCGGAGGGAGCTTCCTCTCTCTAGGCTAGAGAGAGAAGCTCCCAGCCGGCTAGTTTAAGTACTTGCCCCTGTGCAGCGTTAACTTGCTCCTCCATAAAAATGGGGAATTGTGGGGCCGCAGGATAATCAGCAATGAAATGGGCCGGACTAGCACATAAAGAACATGCCCCCTGATAAGGTGGAGGCTGTGGGGTGGCCTGTCCCATGCAAAGAAGCTTTTCAACCTTTTCAGTCAATATTTCTACTTTAGAATGAAGGTCATGAGATGGTTTAATCTTGTACATACCTCGTGGCTTATCAGCGCCAGCAGTGACTAACTTACCTCTCCTCTCAAAAGAAACATTTTGTCAGGACCCTTCGCTCATAGTTTCAAACAACTGCCAGGCATCCTCTTCATTCTTAACCATCACAGAGCCTCCACATGAGGCATCAACCATCACATGATGCGGCGGAAGCAGCCCGGAATGAAAACTCTGTACTAATTGCCACTTAGGTATGTCATGGTGCGGAAACTTACGAATGAGATACCCATATCTCTCCCAAGCCTCATAGAACTGTTCATTCTTAGCTTGTTGGAAAGTGGTGATCTCCTACTGAAGTCTGAGTGTTTTTCCTATGGGGAAGAATTTCTTAAGGAATGCCACACTCATTTGCGCCCAAGAGGTTATAGAATTAGTTGGCAAAGTACTAAGCCAATGTTTGGCGTTCCCTATCAAAGTGAATTGAAACAAAATCAATCTCAATGCATCCATCGGAAAATTATGAATTAAAAGCGTGGAACTGAGAGCTTCAAATTCAGTGATGTGTTGATATGGATCCTCTTGAGATTGCCCTTGAAACTTAGGGAGCATTTGGAGTGTACAGGGCTTAATCTCATAGTTGTTAGTCGTGGTCGCAGGTAATCATACACATGATGGTGTAGTGTACGTTGTGGGGGCGAAGTGTGAGTTGAGAGGGAGGGGGTCAGGTACAACTAAATCCTTCTGCTAATCACCCATTGTGACTAAATTGGTCTTTTTGTGAACCCTGCGTCTCCTTTCTAAGTCCAAATTAAGAGGAATAAGTTCGGGTTCCAAAGACCAACGACCAAGCATGCAAGTTCAATACCCCTCAATTGTAAGAACGGGGTACTCTAGACACAGACGCTGTAACGCCCCTAATTTCTGGGTACGTTAAATAAAGACTTTATTGATAATACCAAATGGAGTCTGGCTCATTATTACATCATATTTCTCACAAGAGTACATTTATTCCATCAAGGGAGGGAACTAAGGTTCCTAACTACAGTTCCGCCTGCTCTTCCATCCTAGCTAGCTCCTTGGCTCTGGAGGCCTCCAAGATGTACTGTTCACCTTGATTATCTACAAAGTCTGACCCATTTACCAGCGTCGCCACCGATATAATATGTCAGGGTCACCAAAGGTAACACCGTGAGCTATAAAAGCTCAGCAGAATAATCCCATACCCGCTAACCCAAAACTTACAACAATGAATCATACAGATAACGATATCTACGCAGTACATGCTTATTCAACAACTATCAATAATAACACATCCACATTCTCTATTAGCTATCGTTGGTGTCTGTGACATCAGAGTTTCTCCTACGCAACGTTTCGTAGACCGTGTCATCATTTTCACTTTTCATTTACCAAATCAACATTTCGAAAAGTATTTTAACACACCCAACCTCGGTTCCGCCGTTCCGGGTTCCCGAGTATCCTCACAATGGTTTCGCCGCACCGGGTTCCCATTGGCACACAATAGCATTGGTTCCTCTCCACGGATAACCAAACCACACACCCAACCTCGGTTCTGCCGTTCTGGTCTCCCGATCCTCACAATGGTTCCGCCGTCCCGGGTTCCCATTACACACACACACAACTCACATAATGACCACCACATCTGGTCATTATGTAGTTTCAAAAATATTTTACCAAATCAACGCCTTTAAACACACCCTAGGTGTCATGTTTCTAACTTTCTCGATTTTCGTGTCTCGTTTTCATGCATAGACTCCGCGGCAGGACTTCTCATGTCATAAATCATTCATTGAAATCTTGAAACTAAAATAGCAAGATCATCCAACTTTATATCACTTAGTCATGCTCAAAAGCGTAACGCCACATGTACGTCCTTTGGAGTGGAAACCACTTATGCTTTATCACACATCAAAACAAATAATCCTAGTAACCACGTATACATGTTCATAACCATCTTAAGATCAAAAAACAAATACTTTCAATCAAGTTAATATTTCCAAAAATCCGTTCTTTCTTTCTTTCAAGGAAGTTCAAAACAACACATGTTTACTCGGAAAATAAAGTCAATATTCTCAACATACTCCCCTTCCTTTTCATTTCTTTTAGTAAAACACTTTTCAAAATCTCATGCATTTTAAGCAGTACAAGTAGTAAACACATTTCTATTTATACTTAGAGTAGTGAGTAGAGATATTCTACATATACTTAGAGATAGAGATTAAGATTAATCTACCGTTCTTCTTGGCGGTAGGTACAGCTACGGAAAAAGTAAGTACGTCGGACGGAGTAACTTCCTACGGTGAGCTTCCGGTAGCTTCGAAAGAGAAAGGTTTCTCTCGAAACTAGTTCTTGACTACACTTCTAAATTTTTATGGATCGAAGGGTGGTTGAGTGGTGGTTTAGTGGCGGCCTAGGATGAGTTTCTTGAAGAGCTTTAGGAAAACTCAAGAACTTTAAGAACAAAGCAAGAATAAAGTAAGAACACTAGACTTTCTTAGAGAGAGAAGTTGAATGGGTGGAAGGTGTAGTTGAATGGCAAAAATGAGGTGCTATTTATAGCAAAACTTGGCTTATTATCCAAGGGATAAATTTTTCCCTAACAATTATTGTCCAATGGATAAAGGGGCAATTTATGGAAGGCATGGCTTGTCTTGTCCTAGGAAAGAGCTCGCTTGTAAGAAAGATCAAAGTCATTGGCTAGGTTATGTTTAAAGTTGGCTAGAAAATGGGTTGGCAATTGGTAAATAGGCTTAAGGCTAAAATGTACCTTGTTGGAGTGTGCAAAATCACTTGTACTTCTTGGATTTTTGGCAAGACTTATATCTATTACCGAAGGGATAAACTTTTCCCTAGCAATTATTGTCCAAAGGATAATGAATTTCCTAGAAAGTGTACCTAGGCAATTAGGCATGATTATATTAGGTGTGCATGCATGGCAAGGCTAGGTTTGCATCTTTTGGAAGCAAAATGATGGCTTCCTATGGTTCAAGGATTCTTAAGTGACTTGTCTTGTCATTCTAAGTATTCATTGGCAAGACTAATTTCTATTAACCAAGGGGTAAAATTTTCCCTAACATTTATTAACCAATGGGTAATGAGGTAAGTCATGAGTGTGGTCTTGAAAATGACTAATCAAGGAGTAAGATGATTACCTCTAATGGTCTAAAAGGTTCAAGTAGGGTTGGAAAGCTTCATAAGGCTCAAAGATGGTAGTAAGGTTCATAAGGACCAAGGGGTAGCTTGGTCCTCTTTCAGTCGTTAGCGAGCCTAGGGGATGTAGGCGAGGTTGTAGTAGTCTGGATGGAATGGGCGTGGTGTGCAGGGTACTTGGCAGGGTAGCCTTGTCGGATGCCGACATCTCCAGTTCGAGCCTCTCTCAGTCCGTGTCCCTCTGTAGTAGTTGGCTTCTGTTGAGTGGGTATTATACTAGCTTTGGGGTTGATGGAAGTACTAGGTTCTTGGTTCTCTTATCCCAGCCTTCGAGGAGGAGGTTATTAGGTAGTTGGGTTCTGCAGGAGGTTTTGGAGAGCCTTAGGCTTGGATGAGGGAGTAGTAGGCCGGAAGGTTTGAGCGTGGTGAGCAGGGTACTGAGCAGCAGCAGTAGCCTTGTCGGATGTCGTCAACTCTGGTTCGAGCCTCTTGATGCCTTGTTCCTTTGTAGTAGCCGATCAGCCTGCTTTGTAGCCGTCTTACTCGGTGGCTTCTCCTCAGTGTTGGTTATCATGTGGTCATCTCTGACCTCGATTATCTACTTTACTTACCTTATTTCCTAGCCTGGCGGGTTGTGCCAGGTGGTAGCTCTATTTCATTTAGCTCTATGTACTTTACTTACCGTACACATGGCATCTTCGTGTATTTACTTTATCTAACTCTCCATGCGGGTTGTGCATGGTTTACCGCACTTTTGTTATTCTTGTTTTTTCCTTTTCTTTTCCTCCTGGGGTATGCCCCTTGTAGGCTGTACATTCGGTTAACCTTTTTTAATTTCAAGCTAATTTACCCAAAAAAAAAAAAAGATGGTTAAAAAGGTCCATCTAAGGTTAGGAAAATGTAACTAGGAGAATCGGTAGTTTGGTTCCCTCAACTAATCAGTTGGAAACTAATTTTACATGCCACGTAGGATTTCTAGCCAAGAAATATAATTTTAAAGGACTCAAATCAAATTATGACGGATTATTAGAAATTAAAAAGGAATTTTAAAAGTAATACCGAGTAATTAAAATAAAATTTAAATATTTAACGAATTTTTTTATTTACCAAAAATCAGGGTCGTTACAGACGCAAATTCACCAAAAAGAACACAACTCACAGTGGGTCAACGAAATCGCTTTATATCACGGCACCGCTTCTCCACCATGATCTTTGCTCATTTTGTTGCCTCGTAACCTGTATCTAAGAGCACCAAAACTAAAAACAAAATTAAAGTAAAAAAAAATGAATTAAACTAAAAACAAATCGAATTTATGCAACCGTGCAAACTGTCCCCAGCAACGGCGCCAAAATTTGACTGCGTCGTTCCGTTTCAAAAATAAATTTATAAAAATCAAGAATTAACTACTACTCCGTAGAATAATGGTTAAGACCGAGTATCGTTCCAACGGGGATTGAACGGCTAAGTTACGACAAATTTGATTAGTTTGCAAATTAGTTCGGAAAGAAAAGAGTTGATTGATTTGGTTTGTTTAGAATAATCAAATTAAATTAAAACAATGAATTAAAAGGTTCGAAAACGATGGAGGAAAATATCTAGGGTTTAGAATCCACTCCGACCGCGTAACAACAATATGCATAGGTTAGGTTTATTTATTCGAATCAAAAGGGATTATCGCTAGGACTTGCAAATCCTAACAATACTTGTCAAGAAAATAATCGGGTTATTAAAAGGCAAAGACTATCCCATAGCACGGACTGTCTCTCAGTAGCACGGTTTGGCCACCTAACGACACGGTCCATCTTACGAGCATAATCTATCTCAGAACTCCAATCACAATCAATGAAAACCATTGCAAGACTAGGTATTTGAAATCCGGAATACAAATACTCAATAGATAAGAAAAAGTAAAATCAATCCGTTCAATTGAAACGGAAAGGGTTCTTAGTCTCACAATCGATTCGAATAATGAAACCAAAACCTACACAAAAATATAGTTACTTGATATGGAGTTTCATCCTCCACTTAGACAAGGGGTTTAGCCGGCCATGGAGAAAGAAGATGCGCTTGAAGTTGAAGAACGAATGAAGAACATGGAGAAAATCTCCTTCAACGTTGTATTCTTGCCTCTCCCAATAGCTGCTAGAAAAGAACGTGCCCTAAATAATGAACTAAGGCCTCCCTTTATAGTCTTGGCCCAAAATACACTTAAAACAAAAGAAACACTTAAAGTTGACGTGCTGCTGTCCGCTGGTCCGAACCAGAAGTTCCATTGTCCAGACCAGAATAACAGATTGTCCAGATCGTCGCTCCAGTCTTGGTCGTCCGGACCAGTACGTCTTCTGTCCGGACCAGATTTTCAGCCTTCGCCGTTACGCTCCTCTTCTCGCCGTGGACTCCAGTGGAACATCCTTAACTCACGATTCTTACTCCAAATCCTTTCCAAATGCTCCGAAAGCTCTGAAACACCACAAACCAATTAAATCTCGTCAAATAGCGCTAGATAGGACTGACAAAGCCTAAGTTAATAAGAATACATGGGTGCTTTTCAGTACCTATCACTCCACAACCATCGTTAGGTCATCGATCTTCCGCTCTAGGTGACGGATGTAGGTGTGGAGTTCGGTGGCGGCTCCTGCATCCTGCGTCGAGGTTTTGGCTCCGACTCCGATGGACATGTGGGCTTTTCCCAGGGTGCCAGGTCCGCCGGAGGCCAGGTTATGGTCTACCATAGCTGTCTCAAGAAGCTTGAACGGAACTTTTGGAAGGAAACGAACGATTGAGAAGGCGGCTAGATCCCCAGCAGAGTCTCTAATTGTAGGGGTTCGATTTGACGGGATCTTGACCGTTGTTCTGGCTAGGTTCTTTCCTCCGCAGCTCCGCGCTCCTGTCGCTGGACCTGCAATAAGTCACTAGGGCTTATGTAGCCTAGTGACCCTCCGACGATCAAGTTAGATCTCATAGGAATTGTGTAGGTCTAGGGTTAGGGTAGAATGGCATACCTCCTCCAGGTGAGTATCCCTTTGTATTTATTGACCTAGGTTTACTTGGCCTCCAAGCCAGTGCGTGATGGATACGCTCGGGTAACCGCTTCGGGTGACGTCATATATGACAAAAGGGACGAAGCGATTACGGAGCACATGGCCAGATTTGATCCCAATGATTACACTTGCTGCACAATCCTCATGGGCCCCATCTGGCGTAATTACTTCTCCCAGGTGGCTTTGGGACCACCAGAATAGAAGCACTCTGTGCTGTAGATATCTACCGAAGCAACCATAGAGGTCTTTTTACCGAGCATTCAACCGAACAGTATGTCGAGACCATCAGGCTTATACCAAGTTGCGGACCGGACCTTCATGAGACATTGGTTCACATCACTTGGCCAGGTTACCGAGCCGGTAACCGAGGCCACCACAATAGCCCCTCAACTTTTTGGAGCGCCACCTCTCGGCTCTAGGGAGTTGATCCTTCTCGTGAACCGCCGTGCTTGGGTTTCCAATAATTGTGACACCGAGGTGAAGAGCGACTTCGGAAATGACCAAACTGCTAGCCCCAGCCCTAGAAGTCACGTGTCGACCATCGCCGGAGTGTGTGATGTCAAGAGCTGTCTCGGCACGTGCTGTGTCAGACGATTGGTATGAAACATCCATTCAGGGACATGTGTCACAACGCTAATGGCTTGGTGATTCAGAGCTCTGATGTCGGTGTAGGGCCTTCCCTGCAGACCGTCCGATGAGGACACGTGTCAAGGATCCAACGGCTTGGTGCACGACGCTTCGTTTCCCGCGTAGCCCTTCGAATGCTCCACTATAAAAGGGAGAGATGGTGGGACAACGGTTATCTTTTCGACTCCTCGACATTGAAATGATGCTGCCTTCAAGTAAAACACAACGCTAGTTAAAATTAGAGAGCCTTCCAGGAGAGGACGAGATAAGGTTGGATAAGAGTGGCGATTTCTGACAACGGTATGGCGATTCCAGGTGAGGTCATGGCTTTACTGTGATCTCACCATGGGAGATGGCACGATCTCTTTCTCGGAAGGGCTGGGTAGCAAGGCCCAGGATTCAAACGAGATTCGTCGGAAACAGAAGAACCTAACACAACTCGATGGAAAGGCCGTCCTAGCTCTGAACTCAGATGAGCATCGAAGGAATCAAGAACTGCGCTTGGAAGACCACAAAATAGGGATTCCGGTCACTCTAAATCCACAAGGATCGAGCATCTTAGCCGATTCTGACCTAAGAAGAACCAGATCGGCTCAGTCTTCGTCTCCAAAGGGCGCTGGGGTTCACAGCCCTAAGTCGCCCAAGAACACAAGCCCGGCGAGAAAACTCCAACAGGTTTTCTTCGAAGAAGGGTTGCGGGTAGATGCTGAAGCAGCTAACAAGAATATGGGTTCAACATCAACTACTAACGGCACTGGGAAGAATAGCCCTAATCCGAAGGAAGGCATGCGCTCGATCAACATAGTTAAATAATGATACATCCATATTCGATATCTTTTAGCGTTGGTGTCATGTCTTTTCGTGTTTCTCCTACGCGACTCATCGTAGACTGTGTCAACATTTTCACCTTTACCAAAAATTACAATTTCCAACGTTCTTTCATAAATTGTTACTAATGAGGCTACCAAGTCCGGCTTCATTAGTAACACTCACAATGGCTACCAAGTCCGGCCAATCATGATTTACAAAATCCATTTTAAAACTTGCATTGGCTACCACGTCCGGCCAAGCCCCATTTCCACATGAGACTACCACGTCCAGCCCCATTGGAAATCTACGCAATGAGCTACCAAGTCCGGCCACATTACGGTTTTCACAAAACACATTCTTTCAAAACTTGCATTGGCTACCACGTCCGGCCCCATTGGAAATCTACGCAATGAGCTACCAAGTCCGACTACATTACGGTTTTCGAAAACACTTACACAATGACTACCAAGTCCGGTCATTATGTAATTTCAAAATATTTTCCGCATGTTAATCCCATCCTTCATTTTATCCATATCAACCACACCCTAGGTGTCATGTTTCTATTTTCTCGGTTTTCGTGTCTCGTTCGCATGCATAGACTCCGCGGTAATTCATTCCACAACTTAAGAAATCTTGAAACTAAATAACAAGATCATTCAACTCTATATTAGATAGCATGCTCATTTTGTCACATCATCATACTCAACATTTAATCACACAAGATTAAGCATAGTGCCACATGGACAGACACCTTTGGAGTGATAAATCACTTATGCTTTATCAACAACAAGTGGTCAAGTAATCACATAATCATGCTCACATTCATTCTAAGACTAAACAGCTTAATCCTAAATCATGCTTTCTTAAGTTCAAAACAGCATATGTTTATTGAGTATTTCTAACGTTATGCTAATCATGCCAAGGTTAATCAAGATAACAACTTCTAAACGTTTCTAATCATGCTTCAGGATAATAGCTAAGATAATCTACATATGCTCAAGATTTCAAGGGTTTAGAATAATTCACTATCATTTCGAAATACGCATGCAATACGCTATACTTAGATCTTTGAGAATCATAGGAAACTATACTATACGTAAGGAGTATTCTACATATATACGTATACGTAGAGAAAAGTAGATATAGAATATCTACATTTCAAGAGTAAACATAATTCTAATTATAATTAAGGGAAATAGATATGGAAATCTACATTCTTTTCAACATACGCATATCATACGTTATATTTAGAGTTTAGAAAGCATAGTTAAAATCTACATATACTTAGAGTGTAGAAGGTGTAGGAAGATCCTACGCTTAAGCATCATACTACGTTTAATTATCATTCAACCAAATCACATGTACTTAGAACAAGGTTGTATTTAATCTAGTTTCGACAGCATAACTACGTATACTTAGGATTTAAGTAGATAGGAAAATCTACTATACTTAGAGTTAGGAGGTGTAGGAAAATTCTACCTTGATCCGAAACTAGTCAGGGCCGAATAAGCTAATTGGAAATCCTACGGGCGGTGAAACTCTCGAATCTGGACCGAACTTCGGATGGCAGTAACTCGGTCAATATTTGGTCGAATACGATCGTTCTTGAGTTGAAACCGAAGCTCTAGGAGTGCTCTACAACTTTCGTGAAGGAAGTTGATCCTAGAAACTGGTTTAGGTAGGAGGAATATGGCGATAAAGGGATGGACGGTTTGCTGTCTGGAATCTGGAAATCCGAATTTTGACTGAACTTCGGATGCCAATATCTTTGTCATTTCTTGACCGATTAGGGTGGTTCTTGGGTCTAACTTGAAGCTCTCGAAGTGCTCTACAAATTTCCCGGAGGAAGTTCATCCTAGAAACTACTCTAAGCAAGAGAATAATGAGGATTTACAAAGGGCAGTAGGCTGCCTGGAAAAACAGAAATGGTTTCTAGAGAAGTTGGAGCAATGCTTGAGTTCCTAGAGAGAAGTGAGAGCAAGAAGTGAAGGTGTGAGTTCAAGGCTTGAATGGCTTGCTATTTATAGGCCAAGGGTGATCTATTATCCAAGGGGTAAATTTTCCCCTAACATTTGTTGTCCATTGGATAAAAATTTGTCTAGATTTGGTTGTCCTTTGGTGATGTAGGATGATGGCTTCAAAGGACATGACTAGGCTTATTGTACACTTTGCACACATCACTCTCCCTCTCTCCCTCTCATCCGAAATCTCTCTCTCTCTCTCTCTCTCTCTCCCTTTGGTCCAAAGAAGGTACAAAGGTTGAAAGACCAATGGATTTTCCTTGTTCTTTCTTCTCACCTAGGACAAAGTTTAATCTATTCAAATGGGGTTTGTGTCTAGTCTAGTACTTGAGAAGATTGAGTTTGGATTGAAAGAGCAAGAAACCCTAGATTTGGTGATATGTGAAGATTGGCCAAGGACTATGACTAGGCTTGGAAGGGTACAAGGGCACACATCACCATCTCTCTCTCCCTCTCTCATCCGGCCTCTCTCTCTCTCTCTCTCTCCCCTTAGTATTACTATGTATAATATATGTATACTTACTAGATATGGAAGGACAAAAGAAGAATAAACAAATGGGGTTTTAGAAAGAGTAAGATTTTCCCAATAAACAATTTGGATTTGGCACAAGAGTACTTCCTATATTTAATTAAGGGTAGGTATACACTTGCCTTATAATAATATTTAGGTACATAGGATAAAGATTACCCTGAAGAGTGGCGATTTCTGACAACGGTATGGCGATTCCAGGTGAGGTCATGGCTTTACTGTGATCTCACCATGGGAGATGGCACGATCTCTTTCTCGGAAGGGCTGGGTAGCAAGGCCCAGGATTCAAACGAGATTCGTCGGAAACAGAAGAACCTAACACAACTCGATGGAAAGGCCGTCCTAGCTCTGAACTCAGATGAGCATCGAAGGAATCAAGAACTGCGCTTGGAAGACCACAAAATAGGGATTCCGGTCACTCTAAATCCACAAGGATCGAGCATCTTAGCCGATTCTGACCTAAGAAGAACCAGATCGGCTCAGTCTTCGTCTCCAAAGGGCGCTGGGGTTCACAGCCCTAAGTCGCCCAAGAACACAAGCCCGGCGAGAAAACTCCAACAGGTTTTCTTCGAAGAAGGGTTGCGGGTAGATGCTGAAGCAGCTAACAAGAATACGGGTTCAACATCAACTACTAACGGCACTGGGAAGAATAGCCCTAATCCGAAGGAAGGCATGCGCTCGAATTCTGAAAGTCGGATGCTTGAAATCGTGGGTAAGTTGGAGGACGAACTCAACACCTCGGAGGACCCATTCATCCTAGATGTGCTCACAGCCAAGCTACTGAGCATACAACAGGAATGGAATAAATCAGGAGCAGCAACTGCTAACGGCACTGGGGAGAATAATCCTAATTCGCAGCTTAGCCCCAAAGCTGTACACAAAACCCAACAAGCCATTTTCGAAGATGGTCTGATGAAGGAGGCTGAAGCTAAAGCACGAGTGATTCACCTCCACGGAAACACTTACCAGTTTCAACGTACTCCATCAGAGGTAAGGAAACTAAACCCTAACTCACAGCAGCCTTCATCAACCTCTGTCATGGAAACTGTAGAAATGCCTAAAGTTTCTTCAGTGAATGCACCTCAATCTAGGCCGATGAATTATGGTAATCAATCAACACTTCGTAATTCTTCAATTTCTGGTCAACATCCCCAATTCAAACCAAAACAAAAAAATATCCAGGCTAAGCCCAAAAACTGGGCTTCCCTGCTGCAGTCCCAAAGCCCCTCATTGGATATGAAGCTAGAGTTTTTTCCTGACCTACAGAGAGGGAAAGAAGCCCAGGTGGAGATCGATATTGAACTAACAGATGTAGGAATGTGGACCAAATACTTAGTGGGTCATTTCCTCGATGGGAACATGCCTTACCCCTTGGTAGCCTCCACTGCTAGATATCAGTGGAAGGAGTTATTTGTGGCAGTCAAACCGGATGTTGGAGGCTGCTATCTATTTGAATTTAGGGATGAACAGGCCAAACAACAAGTGTTGGATGGGGGTCCCTACTTCTTCTCTCAAAAATACTTGGTACTTAAAGACTGGCACCGTATGATGAAACCAGTAAAGGAACAACCTACTCATATTCCAGCATGGGTTAAACTTCATAATTTACCCCTGGAGCTATGGAATCAAGAGTGCTTGAGTAGGATAGCTAGTACCATTGGTAAGCCACTACATGTGGACCAAGCCACAGTCAAAACCTCAAGACAGCTAGGTCTTTTGCAAACAAAATCAACAAATGCTAGAATATGTATAGAGATCAGTGCTGAAAATGAACTTCCAGATGAAGTTAGAATAACTGTGGAGGGAGAGTCAGTTGTGGTGTTTGTTGAATATCAAGTATTACCTTCACTCTGCAAGGAGTGCCAAGTCTTTGGCCACTCAACAGACCACTGTTCCAAGAAACCACCTCCAGAAACCACTTCCAAACCACCTCCAATTACCAGCCAGCCACTTCAGGAATGGACAGTGGTAGGTAGTGGGAAACTGAGAGCTAACCCTCTTTACACATTCCCAGCATCTACATCAGCTACCCTACCTTCCTCCACCAAGCATGAGGATAAACCTCAAGCAGAGGTTACTAATTCAGATGATGACTCAGAAGAAGAGTTAGAAAAGGTTCTTGAGAGTATAGTGAGCAGCTCTCAAGAGTTGACTCTGACTCAGAATACAGAAGCTAACCCTCCTGTGATCACATCAGTCAGTTCTGCCATTGCTATTGAGGAGGCTGCTCATAACCTTAAAGAACCTAATCCCCTTATTCTGCAAGAGCATACAGCCCCTTTTAACCAAACTGAAACATTAGAAACAGTGGGGGCCAATAAGGAAGAAGCTGGACCCCCTAATCAGCAGTCTACAAGTCCAAGTTCTGCTGTATTTATCAGATCAGCAGCAAAAAAAAGCTGCCAAAATGGCTGCCAAACTCAAGGACAAAGAACCTCCAGATCTCATTCCAGATATCAAACTTACCGGAGGAGGTTCTGGTAAAGCATGGCAGCAGAGGAAACAGAAGAACTTTGCAAAGAGCTCTTCTAACAAATCAGGGAAGTAACATTCTCTCCTTCCTTGTCTGATAAATACAGTATTTACATTTAATTTTATGTTTTCAATTCTGTTTGTAACTGTTTAGTGTTTAATGGATTGTGAGTCTTCACATTTTGGGTTTTGGAACGTGAGGGGCCTTAATGACCCCCTCAAACAAAGGGAAGCAAAAAGTTGGGTTGTTAAGAATAAACTATCCTTCATTGGTCTTATTGAGCATAAAATCAAAGAATCCAATGTAACTAGAGTAGTCAACACCATGCTCCCTCATTGGAATTTCGTTAGCAATCATTCCAACTCTCCTATGGGGCGTATTTTGATCTGTTGGAACCCCCTATTGTTTAAAGTACAAATTCAGTTTCAGTCAAATCAGCTTATCCATTGTAAGGTGCAATCTTGTGATGGCCAATTTTCTTTTGATGCTTCATTTATATATGGAGCAACTAGTTACTTGGAGAGGCAACAACTATGGGCTCAATTGCAACAGCTTTGTGTAGTTACCCCTTGGGTAGTGTTAGGTGACTTCAATGCTCTGAGGTCTCCCCTTGAAAAAGTAGGTGGGGACAGAAATTGGTTGCCCTGGATGGAGGAATTCAATTCTTGTATCCAATCAACTGAATTACTTGATCTCAGGTATACTGGTTGCCAGTACACTTGGTCTAATAAACAACTGGGAGATGCTCATATAAGTTCCAAGCTTGATAGGGTTCTAGTTAATGAGAGTTGGGTCAAAGATTTCTGCTGGTCCAATGCACATTTTCTCAGCCCTGGTGTATCTGATCACTCCCCTGCAGTTGTTTATTTGACAACTGCCTCACCTACAAAGAAAAGACCTTTTAGGTTTTTTAACTTTTTAGCAGAGCACCCAAAATTCCTTGACACTGTTCAGCAGGTGTGGAGGAGGATAATCATTGGAAATCCAATGTTCTGTGTTTGTCAAAAACTTAAGCAATTGCAGGAGGACCTTAAAAAACTAAACACAAATGAGTTTAGTGATCTTTCTTCAAGAGTGGCCTCCTGTAAACAACAATTAGAAGTTATCCAAAGAGAACTAGGCTCTGACCCTAGTGACTCTACTAAACAAGCCATTGAAAAGGAACTGTGCAAGCAGTATTTAGTGTATGCCAGGGCAGAAGAAAATTTTGCTAAACAAAAATCAAGAATTCAATGGCTAAAGTTGGGGGATCAATGTTCCTCCTTTTTTTTCAAGTCCATTACCAATTCAAGGAATAGGAATAGAATTTCTAGCTTGGTTCTAGAAGATGGGTCTGTCTCCCAAAACTTAGAGTTGATTAAGCACACATTCATCAACTACTACACTAATTTGTTAGGCACCAAACATTTGACTGATTACTCTGGTTCCTCTAGGGTGCAACAGCTTATAACCAGGAAGCTCTCCCCCTCCCAGAGTATGCAAATGGTGATGGGGGTAACTGATAAAGAGATCAAGGACACCTTTTGGTCTCTTAATCCTCAAAAAGCTCCTGGGCCAGATGGCTATAATGCCTTCTTCTTCCATAGAGCTTGGCCTGTCATAGGCCATGAAGTGACCTCAGCTGTCAAACTGTTCTTCAGGTCTGGCCAACTTTTGAAGAAGGCCAATGCTACCATAGTTGCTTTGGTGCCTAAAGTCCCCAATCCCTCTAAGGTAGGAGACTACAGGCCCATCTCATGCTGTAATGTGATATATAAATGTATAGCTAAAATACTAGCCAACAAAATCAGACCTGTTCTCCCTTTCCTTATTGATCCTGCTCAATCTGGCTTTGTCCAGGGTAGGAGGATAGCTGATAACATATTCCTTACTCAGGAATTGATGAGAGGTTATCACAAACATTCCTCATCCCCTAGGTGTGCCATGAAAGTGGACATAATGAAGGCTTATGATAATGTCAGGTGGGAATTCCTTTGGGATGTCCTGGCTTCAATGCATTTCCACCCTAAGATGATCCAATGGTTGAAAGCTTGTGTGTCTACAGCTAATTACTCCTTGTGTTTTAATGGGGAAGCAATAGGGTACATTCCTGGGCAAAAAGGTTTAAGACAAGGTGATCCACTATCTTCTTACCTTTTTGTGATAGCTATGGAGGTGTTAACTTGCATTCTTAAGGAGAAATCCTCCCAACCTGATTTTAACTTCCACTGGAAATGTGGAACGACCAAACTTGTCAATCTTTGCTTTGCAGATGATCTTATGATCTTTTGCAAAGGTGAAGTTGCCTCCATTAATCATATCCAGAATTCTTTAACTGAATTTGAGAAGTTGTCTGGGCTTTCACCAAGCCCTTCTAAGAGCAGCATCTTTTTCTCTGGTGTTAGCCCTCCCACCAAGGCATCCATATTAGGTATCCTAGGCTTCCAGGAGGGGTCTTTGCCTGTTAGGTACTTGGGGGTACCCCTGCTGTCCACCAAACTAAAACACTCTGATTGTAAAGTAATGGTTGACAGAATTTTGGCCAAGACTAAATCATGGACACATAGGTACTTGTCCTATGCTGGGAGGATTCAATTAATAAAGTCAATACTGTTCTCAATGCAAACCTATTGGTCATCTCTCTTCATCATCCCTAAGAAGGTAATTAAGGAGGTGGAATCAATTCTTAGAGCATTCTTTTGGTCTGGCCCCGATCTTAAGAAGACGGGGGCAAAAGTCTCTTGGGAACATCTTTGTTCTCCTGTTAAGGAAGGAGGGTTAGGGTTTAAATCCATGGAGGTCTGGAACAAGGCAGCAGTCGCCAAACATATTTGGTTCCTTATTTCGGGAGGGGAGCAATCTATGTGGTGCCAATGGGTGAAGTCTTACCTACTTAAAGGTAAGAGCTTTTGGAGGATCCTACCATCTAGGAAATGACAGACCAAACAAGGATACATGCATAGGAACAGGCATACGGAGGCGATTTCAGACAACATGTCGATTTTCTTCGTTGTTCAGTGAGCATTCACCATGGCCGACGGGACTATCTCCTTCGTTGAGGGCTTGGGCCTCAAAGCCCTGGACTCAAACGAAATCCGGAGGAAGAACTTCGAAAGACAACAGCAGCCACGCCCTGTAAACCCTAATGGTTCAAAAGTTCCAGATCCCCAATCCAGTTCTGGGGCTCCCAGTCCCAAACACAACAAATCGAGCCCATCTCGTAAATTGCAACAGGCGTTCGAGGCTGAAGGTGCAAGATTGAACTCTGAAGCTCGTATGCTCAAAATTGTGGGTCATCTTCAAGATGAGCTCAATAATTCGGAGGATCCTTTCATACTGGATGTTGTTACAGCCAAATTACTGAGCATCCAACAGGAATGGAAACGAACTGAGGACCAACAACTACTCTATTCGGGGAACCCTAAAGATCCGGAGTTCCCGAGTTTGAGCAAGGCAGAAACCAAGCGAGGCAGCCCCCCCCGAGAGCCTTCTTCTACCTCCCATCCCAGCACCTCTCGTACGCCATTCCAGCAAAGTCTGATCCTAGAAGCAGAAGGGCGAGCTGCGGCCCACCTACTACAACACCCTCATGAGGTATCCTCCTCTAATCTTAATCCAAAAACTTTTCAAAGTGAAGCAAGTGCTATCCCTCGACAACCACAAACTGTACCTCAGCATGGTTTTATTAGACCCAGACTGAACCCACATAACCAAAAAGCTAAACCTAAGAATTGGGCTGCCCTGTTGCAATCTCAGAGCCCATCTATGGACATGAAACTTGATTTTCATCCTGATCTTTTTAAAGGAAAAGAAGCCCAGGTTGAATTAGACATTGAGTTAACAGATGTTGGTAGATGGAATAGGTATTTAGTGGGTCATTTCCTTGATGGAAAGATGCCGTATGCTCTGGTAGCGTCCACAGCAAGATATCAGTGGAAAGATTTGTTTGTAGCTGTAAAGCCAGATGTGGCTGGTTGCTATCTGTTCGAATTCAAAGATGAAGAGGCTAAACAACAGATATTGGATGGTGGCCCATATTTCTTCTCGAAGAAATATTTAGTCCTTAAAGATTGGCATCCTATGATGCAACCAGTAAAGGAACAACCCTCACACATTCCAGCATGGATTAAGTTGCACAATTTACCCCTTGAGTTATGGAACCAAGAGTGTCTAAGCAGAATTGCTAGTACAATTGGTAAACCACTCCATGTGGATCATGCCACTGCAAAAACCTCAAAGCAACCTGGCTTACTTCAAACCAAATCAACCAGTGCTAGAATCTGCATAGAGATTAGTGCTGAACATGACCTTCCCGATGATGTTAGAATAACTGTAGGGGGGAATTCAGTGGTTGTGCCTATTGAGTACCAGGTGTTACCATCTTTATGCAAACAATGTCAAGTATTTGGCCACGATACAGCTCTGTGCCTCAAGAAAACTCCCCCAAACCCAAGTCAGCCCACTCAAGAATGGACTGTAGTGGGTAAAGGGAAACCATCTTCCATTCCTCACTCAAAGCCCAGTGAAGCATCAAATATTTCCAAGTCTACCATTCCTAGCCTCCAAACAGATTTGACTGTTGATTCAGTATCAGAGGCAGAGCTAGAGCAGGTTCTTGTAGAAGTTGTAAGTAGTACCCATGAGACCTTGAATCAGATTCAGAATCAGACCCCTACTCAGCAGCAGCACATTTTGATCAGGAATGAACTACAGCAGGATCTGCACCAATCTGTAAGCAGTGAGCAGAAGGCTCAATCATTGTCTCACCAAGTCCACCAACCTAAGCCTCTTTCGGAAGAGGTGACTGATTGTGGTGAGCTTCTGAAAACTCCTAGCCAGCAGAACAATGCAGTAACCAAATCAGCAGCCAAGAAAGCTGCAAAGATAGCTGCAAAACTCAAATCTCAAGAAGCTCTGGATCCTAGTACACTGTCAGAAAATAAGCTACAGATGGGAGGATCAAAGGGCTCTGCAAAGAGCTCTCATAAATCAGGGAAGTAACTTTCCTTACCTGTTTTGTCTAGTGCTATTAGTTTTATTTTATGTCTTGTACATCTTTTTCTTTTGGCTTTTGGAACTTGAGGGGTCTTAATGACCCTCTCAAACAAAAGGAGGCTAAATCTTGGGTCCTAAAAAATAAACTATCTTTGGTGGGTCTCATTGAACATAAACTAAAAGAACCCAAGCTTCCTAGAATTGTTAATGCCATGTTTCCTCTTTGGAGCTTTGTTAGCAATCACTCCAGCACTTCAATGGGAAGGCTCTTGATATGTTGGAACCCTTTGGTTTTTCAAGTTCAGGTCCTTTGCCAGTCCAGTCAGTATATGCATTGTAAGGTGAACACTTGTGATGGCCAATACTCATTTGAGGCTTCATTTATTTATGGGGCTAATTGCTACCTAGAGAGACAAAGGCTTTGGGTAGAACTACAACAACTCTGTGTTACATCCCCTTGGGTAGTTCTAGGGGATTTCAATGCCATAAAATCACCTAATGAAAAAGTGGGAGGGGATAGGAATTGGCTGCCATGGATGGAGGATTTCAATGCATGTCTCCATTCAACAGAGTTAGTTGACCTTAGATACTCTGGTTGCCAATTCACCTGGTCTAATAAACAACTGGGAGATGCTCACATTAGCACTAAGATTGATAGGGTTTTAGTCAATGACAGGTGGATCAAAGCTTTCTGTTGGTCCAGTGCCCACTTCCTCAACCCTGGAGTGTCTGATCACTCATCTGCTGTTGTATATCTGACAGCAATTACTCCTCCAAGGAAAAAGCCTTTTAGATTCTTTAATTTTTTGGCTGATCATCCTAAATTCATTGAAACTGTTCAACATGTCTGGAGAAAGGTTATCTTGGGTAATCCAATGTACTGTGTCTGTGAGAAACTGAAACACCTTCAGGAGGGCCTCAAACAGTTGAACACTAATGAATTTAGTGATTTGTCAGCTAGGGTGGCCTCCTTTAAACAACAATTGGAAGCTGTTCAAAGGGACCTTGGTTCTCATCCCAATGATCCCTCTAAACAGGCCACTGAAAGAGAACTGTGTAAACAGTATCTTATTTATGCTAGAGCCGAAGAAAGTCTTGCCAAACAAAAATCAAGGATCCAGTGGCTAAAGTTGGGGGATCATTGTACTTCTTTCTTCTTCAAAACTATCACCAACTCTAGGAATAGGAACAGAATTTCTAGCTTGGTCCTGGAGGATGGCACTGTCACACAAAACATTGAGTTGGTGAAGCAATCCTTCATCAATTACTACACTAAATTGCTAGGTACCAAGCATCTCACCAATTACTCTGGCTCTTCCAGAGTAGACCAACTTATTACTAGAAGACTTTCACCTGCTCAAAGTATGGAAATGGTGATGGAGGTAACTGATAAAGAGATCAAAGATACCTTCTGGTCTCTCAATCCTCAAAAAGCACCAGGCCCTGATGGCTACAATGCAGCCTTCTTTCATAAAGCATGGCCTGTGATAGGCCATGAAGTGACATCAGCAGTTAAGCTTTTTTTTAGGTCAGGTCAACTCCTAAAGAAGGCTAATGCTACCTCAGTGGCTTTGGTACCTAAAATACCCAATCCCTCCAAGGTGGGGGATTACAGACCAATCTCATGCTGCAATGTAATATATAAGTGCATTGCAAAAATCATTGCTAATAAAATCAAACCAGTGTTACCATATCTCATTGATTCAGCCCAATCAGGTTTTGTACAGGGTAGGAGAATTGCGGACAATATTTTCCTCACCCAGGAATTGATGAGGGGTTACCACAAACACTCCTCTTCCCCTAGATGTGCCATGAAAGTGGATATCATGAAGGCTTATGACAACGTCAGATGGGACTTCCTCTGGGATGTTCTAGCCTCCATGAATTTCCATCCTAAAATGATTCAATGGTTGAAAGCTTGTGTTTCCACAGCAAATTATTCCTTGTGCTTCAATGGTGAAGCTATAGGATACATTCCTGGGCAAAAGGGTCTTAGGCAAGGTGACCCCTTGTCTTCATACCTGTTTGTGATTGTCATGGAGGTTTTAACCTGCATTCTTAAGGAAAAGTCCCTACTCCCCGACTTTAAATTTCATTGGAGATGTGGATCCACCAAGCTTGTCAACCTATGTTTCGCAGATGATCTTATGATCTTTTGCAAAGGAGAAGTAAGCTCAGTTAACCATATTAAACAATCATTGAATGAGTTTGAGGCTATGTCTGGCCTCTCTCCAAGTCCTACCAAGAGTGATATTTTCTTTTCGGGGGTCAATTCCTCCACCAAATCATCCATTCTCAATATTTTGGGTTTCCGGGAGGGGTCTTTACCTGTCAGGTATTTAGGGGTACCTCTCCTATCCACCAAGCTCAAACACTCTGACTGCAAGAGTATGGTAGAAAGGATAGTATCCAAAACCAAATCATGGACTCATAGGTATCTATCTTATGCTGGGAGAATACAATTAATTAAGTCAATACTCTTCTCCATGCAAAATTATTGGTCATCTCTCTTTATTATCCCTAAAAAGGTAATTAAGGAGATTGAATCAATTCTAAGAGCTTTTTTCTGGTCTGGTCCTGATCTTAGACGGACTGGTGCCAAAGTCTCATGGGAACACCTTTGCTCCCCATTCAAGGAAGGTGGTTTAGGTTTTAAATCTATGGAAGTCTGGAATCAAGCAGCTGTGGCAAAACATATTTGGTTCCTTGTCTCGGGGGGGGAACAATCTATGTGGTGCCAGTGGGTCAAATCTTACTTACTTAAGGGCAATAGTTTCTGGAGTGTTAGGGTTCCTAGTGATCCCTCCTGGGTCTGGAGGAAACTGCTTAAACTTAGACCTATCATCCAGCCTCACATAGTGCACAAAATTGGGGATGGTCAGTTAACTTCTTTATGGTATGACAACTGGCATCCCCTTGGACCCCTTGGGCCTAAATTTGGACCTAGAATTATATACGACTCAGGAATTCCTAAGGATAGCACTGTGCAGACTATTATTACGAACAACCAGTGGGCCTTTCCAATTACTCAATCTCCTGATCTGAATGAAGTTAGAGCAAATCTTCAGAGTGTTCCCCTTAACACTGCCACTGGGGATAGATGTTCTTGGACTCTTAATACCTCGGGGAAATTTACCATCTCCTCCCTTTATGATCAGATGAGAACACACTACCCTGATATCACCTGGCACAAAGTAATATGGTATTGTTTGGAGAGTGGGAGTTACTTTAGTTGTTATTACCAGATTTCTGCTATAGTACAGATCATGCTGTATAGATGTCCAGTTCCTCTTTCTGTTTTGGCTGTACTATGATAGGGATTACTTTCTGCGTAACTGCTGTGTCCAGCTCTGAGTCTAGCAGGTTTCAGCTAGTTCAGATGTCCAGTATGTTGCTCTGAGTCTAACTGTTCTGTTCTGCTGGGGTATGCATTTCTGCTGTGTTGCTGCTGTGTTGAGCGAGCTGATCCCAAGCAGGCTGATGTTATGAGATCTTTACTGCTATCTTAGTGACTGATGGTTCAGTAGATAGTTGCTCTCAGTGGTTTCTGCATTTTTTTGTTGCTCTCACTGATGTCTGATGCTTTGAGATGCAGATTCAGTAGTTGGTTGTTATACTGCAATTGCTTCCTTTTATTCGTCCTCTTTTGTTGTTTTGCCTAACCATCAGGGGCTGTCGTGGGATCTCCCTTCGCAGAGGGGGATGTCCTCTGCATTTTGCATTTTGTTTGTATTGTATTGTGTGTGCATGGTTTTGGGAGGTTCAGAAGTTTGGATCCCTGCTGCTCATCTGCCCAGCTAGCAGCTAACACACAACATGTGAAGCTGCTGTCTGCTGCTGCTAACACTTTTGGACAGCAGCAGCCTATTGCTTCTAGTGCCTGCAAGTTGGTTTGTTATGCTTGCAAGTTCACTTGTGGCAGTTACTCAATGCAGGCATATCAGAACTTGGAAACCAGGTGAACTTGGAACAATGCAGCTCTTCAATAATGCACTACACACACTGTGGTTCACTTTCAATTGTGGCAAGCTTCTCTGTGGTACACCAGGCTGTTATAGCTGTTCAAGTCAAGTTATTGCTCCTGTTATACCTACCTTATTGATCCTGTTATTGGTCCTGGAACACCATGTGGCTGCAAGCTATGATTGCAAATCAAGTAGCAGTTGATGATTCTGTCCAAGTTCAAGCCCAGTTCTGAACCTGTTCAAGACCTGCATTTTGTCCAAGTTCAGATTTTGTCCAAGTTCAAGCCCAGTCCAGTTCTGATCCTATGGTGTTCCATAGTGTTTTGTCAAGTATTTTAGCAGCATGAAATTTACTAGTTCAGTAGCATTTTGTGTTCTGTTTCGTATCCCTCTTTTAGATGGGTTCGAAACAGACGTTCTATTTACTTCTAGTCCTATGTAGCCGTTTGGCGTAGGCGCACTCCTGTTTTTATTCTTTTCTTTTCTTTTCTTTTCTTGGACTCTTAATACCTCGGGGAAATTTACCATCTCCTCCCTTTATGATCAGATGAGAACACACTACCCTGATATCACCTGGCACAAAGTAATATGGTTTTCAGGACACATCCCTAAGTGCAGCGTGATCTCTTGGATGGCCATTCTTAAGAAGTTATCTACTGAGGATAGGTTAGTCATGTTTGGAATGAAATCGTCCTCTGTTTGTAGTCTGTGCATGGGTGTGGAATCACATACCCATTTATTTTTTGAATGCCCTTGGGCTTCTCAGGTTAGGGGAATTCTAGCCCCTAAGACTCCTTATATGGTAGGAGTATTTACTTGGCAGCAGTGGGTAAGTTCACTATCCACTTTAAAAGGGAAATCATTGCCTATCACAATTGCAAAACTGGTATTCACAGTCTATGTGTACCAATTGTGGCTTGAAAGAAATCATAGAAAGTTCCAAAATATTAGTTGCCCCCCAGGAGTGGTTGCAAACAAGATTTCAAATGAAGTTAGATGTAGGTTGTTATCCCTCTCATTCAAGGGGCCATCTCATTTACTTTCAATGTGGAACATTCATGTCTGAAGTAAGTATAATGGGAGTCTGTAAGGCACTCTTACTCATATGCTAACATTTGCAGGTCAGAGATCAAGGGGGGGCTTTCATAGTCTCCCCATATCAGTATAATCATGTTTACTGCTCTGTAGCAGCAAAGAGGGATGGGTTATCAAGCTCAGAAACAAGGTCACAGTTCAAGGGGGATACAGCTTCATGCTCCTCCTTGATCCTTTAAGCATTCATTGCCATCATTCAGTAAGAGCTAACAGGAGCAGTCAGCATAAAATTGGACTCATTGCTGCTATTACTTCTATTCTAGCAGGTAGTTACCTTACTCCTTACTACATTGATAGTTGTGGTATCAGGCAGATTTTGAGTGTCCTTACTATATGGAAAGTTGACCTTGTGAGTTGTGTGCTAAAGCCCCATCCTTCCTTGAGAGAGGA
Organism: Rhododendron griersonianum; assembly: GCA_018127125.1. NCBI lineage: Eukaryota > Viridiplantae > Streptophyta > Magnoliopsida > Ericales > Ericaceae > Rhododendron > Rhododendron griersonianum. The sequence goes on along the minus strand of CM030788.1, from coordinate 34,645,744 downwards.
GGTAATATTTAGTGGGGGAGTCTTGTGAGGTTCAGAGGAGGGAGTAAGTGACCCTTGTGAGAGTGGGTGGTGTAAGGTTTAAACTGTGCACAACCTTGTGAGATGAGGTTTCAAACTGTGCACAACCTTCTGAATCAAACAAGTTTCAAACTTTCAGTTTAGTGGCTGTTATTCCCTTGGCTGCTGTTCTATTGGTTTCATTTTAGTTCAGTTATAGTCATCATAATGTGCTGCTGTTACTGATCAGCATTTGTGCTGCTGAACTGTGGTGTGACCTTCTGTTGTGATGACTGTTGCTGAACTGTGGGGTGGCCTTTGTGTCCCTACTTCAATTCAAGTCAAGTTCTGAAGCTGCTGTCCAGTTCTGAAGCTGTTGCAGCTGCTGCTTTAGGAGCAGGTCCTGTTTTCATATGGTGCCAATCTATGGTACATTTACTTAGATTATGCCTAACCATCGGGGGCTGTCAATGGGATCTCCCTTCACAGAGGGGGACGTCCTCTGTATAGTTTAGTTTTGTATATGTTCTACTTAGTAAATGTGTTTGTCTAAGCTGTATTACACTTCATCCAAGCTGCATCAGTTCTGAATTGCTGTTGCTGCTGTGACTGTGACTGTTATGATTCAGAAGTTGACTGTGGTTATTGACTACTATATATCCTCATTTCTGATTGGCAGCTACTGTATATCCTCAATTCTGATGTTCTGAACCTGTTGATGGCTGTGGTACTGCCACTGTGGTTCTGAACCTTAGCTCTTATTTGATACCACTGATGCTCTTGTTATGGCTTATGGTGGCAGCTGCAACTCATGTTCTGCAGTCTAGCAACTCATGGTGGCAGCTACCATTAATGCTCCGTAGCTTCATTTCTGATGGTCAGCTGCTGATGTCCTCTGCCCAGATTATGTTGCTAGTTGCTACGCAGCCCAGCTGCTACACACCCCAGTTTTTGTTTAACTTATTCATACTGTCTTTTGTGGTGCTTTGTTCGGAAAGGGAACAATTCCCTTAGATGCACTTCTAGATGCCTTGGGCATAGTTTTATGTTATCAATTGTCTGTGTTTCTTGTCCCTCTTACTAGATGGATTGGAAACATAGCTTCACATCATTGCATTGTAGCCATTTGGCGTTATCAATTTCTTTATCTTTATCTTTTTTGTTTTCTTTTTTCTTTCCTCCTGGGGTATGCCCCTTGTAGGCTGTATATCCGGTTACTCTTTTTTCTATTTCATGCTATTTTACCCAAAAAAAACAAAAAAAAAGAGCTTTTGGAGTGTTAAAACTCCAAGCAATCCCTCTTGGGTATGGAGGAAAATTCTTAACATTAGACCACTCATCCAATCACACATTACATATAAAATAGGGGATGGCCACTTGACATCTTTGTGGTTTGATAACTGGCATCCCCTAGGGCCCTTATTGCCTAAATATGGGCCTAGAATTACCTTAGATTCTGGTCTGCACAAGGATTCCACTGTGCAGTCTGTCATCAGAGACAATCAGTGGGCCTTCCCACTGACCCAAACTCCTGATCTCAATGAAGTGAGATCAGAATTACAAGCTGTCCCCATCAATGCTTCCACTGGGGATAGATGCATATGGAATCTCAATGCATCTGGTAAGTTCACCATCTCATCCCTGTGGGATCAATTAAGGATACATTTTCCTGCTATCACTTGGCATAAAGTGGTATGGTTCTCAGGACACATCCCTAGATGTAGTGTGATCTCATGGATGGCTATCCTAAACAGATTATCTACAGAAGACAGACTAGTCATGTTTGGAATGAAAGCTGCTTCCATATGCAGCCTTTGTTTGGGAGTAGAGTCCCATGAGCACCTCTTTTTTGATTGCCCCATGGCTACACAAATTAGAGGCATCTTATCCCCAAAGACCCCTCACATGACAGGGCTTACATCCATGCAGCAATGGGTGAGCAGGCTGTCCTCTGTCCAAGGCAAGGCTCTGGCCATTACAATTGCTAAACTTGTCTTCACAACCTATGTACACCAATTATGGATAGAGAGAAACCACAGGAAATTCCAGAACATTAATTGCCCTCCTGGAGTGGTTGCTCAAAAAATTTCAAATGAAGTAAGGTGTAGGTTGTTGTCACTGTCTAAGTTCAAGGGGCCTTCTCATTTATTATCTATGTGGAATATTCATGATTAACATTCTCAGTAATAAGTTAGAATGAGATTACCCATATACTCACATGATAACACATGCAGCTTAAACATCAAGGGGTTTCCCCTTGATCTAACTTGGTCCAGAATTGTCCCTGAGGACAGGTCACAGGAACTCAGCAAAGACTTTCCATTCAGGGGATTACAGTGACAGTCACAGAAGCAGATCACCATGCTTCAACAAGAGGCACCAATATTTACTTCTATTATTCAGGTAGTTACCTTAATCTTGGTTGGCACTACATGTTGTAGCAGTGGCTACTGAACTGATGCACCATCAGTGTTTGACAAATGCACCATCAGTGTTTAGTGGCTAATGAACTGATTTGTTCTGCATTTATGGTGCATTTGTCATGGTGCTATGTGAGAGCTAGCAGTTGTGAGAACTAGTTCAATATTATTCAGTTTTTGTTCAGTTATTGTACAGAAAAGGCTTTCCATTCAGGGCACTGCTATTATTTTCTGAACGTGTGTAAGGGAGAGGAGGTAATTCTTGGTACCTTAAGAAAACCCTTCATGCTATCTTTGTGATGCATTTTCTGCTGCTCCTCAGTTCTGCAGAGCAAACTGTTAGTTGTTGTGATGGAGCATTGGATTATTGTGTAGTGCATTTTCTGTTGCTCCTCAGTACATTGGCCTAACCATTAGGGGCTGTCGTGGGATCTCCCTTCGCAGAGGGGGACTTCCTCTGCATTGCATCACACTCTACATTCCTGAACTGTTCTGTTCTGCTGGGGTTCTGTTGCCCAGCCAGATTAGGTGTGAGTATATTTTAATCTTTGTGAGGGCTCTGCTATCTTACTGCTTGAGGTAGCTATCTTACTGCTATGCATGTGCATATGCATGTTACTGCTATCTTACTGCTACTCCATGTTGTATCCCCAAGTCAGAAACCTAGCTGCATCAGTTTTGAATGCCTGATCAATGTACCCTTGTGGCTGGTGTTGTTCTGTTGATATGTTCTGCATTGTAACTGGTGCTAGTTATGTAACTAGTTCCAAAACAGGTTCAGAAGTTGTAATGGAGAATGAGCTTGATCTGAACCTGTTTTGGCTGTCCTGCATATTTTCTGAACCTGTTGTGGCTGTTCAATTGGCTGTAGCAGGTTTTGTTTTCAGTTATGCCTACCATCGGGGCTGTCAATGGGATCTCCCTTCACAGAGGGGGACGTCCTCTGTATAGTGTTGTATTTGTTTTAGTATTGTATAGTATACTATCTGTCATGGATTCCTGTGTTGTCACCTAAGGATCAGAATATTGTAATGTTGATGGGCTGTTTGGAAGCTTCAGAATTTCAGAAGCTCCATCACTGTATTGGCAGTCCAGCAGGTGTCAACTCCAGAATGTGGTAGCTGATGGATTGAAGCTGGTTTCCAAGTTCTGATATGCCTAGTGCTAGTTAGTCCAAGCTCAAGTTCTGAAGTTAAGAAGTAAAGTCAAGCTTAAGTACTGAAGTTCTGAAGCTCCCAATCTGGGTGTGTTAAGGTCCCAAGTGAACCTCAGTGTAATCTAATCTTTTGTATAGACATGTTCAGTAACCAGTTGGTATGCTGAAATGTTTTATCAGTTCTGAAATTTTTATCATCTTAACAAGCAGTTGGCTATGTTTCTTTTCCCTCTTCTAGATGGATCGGAAACATAGTTTCTCATCAAAACCTTGTAGCCATTTGGCGTTATCAATTTTCTTTATCTTTTTTGTTTTCTTTTTCTTTCCTCCTGGGGTATGCCCCTTGTAGGCTGTATATTCGGTTATCCTTTTTCTATTTCATGCTATTTTACCCAAAAAAAAAATGATGCTGCCTTCGCTCCCAACATTCAAACATGATTTTGGGTGATTTGGCAACAGATTCTCGCACAAAACTCAGGTATGTTGTTCTCCAAACATTAATCTCCAAGTTTTGATCGTCTTTTTCAAGTTTTTCATCATTTTTAGCACGCATTATGGCTGAGCCACCGCTCGCCGGTGTCTGGTTCATGGCGGCGCTAGATTCCTCCGGCGCTGTTCATGTTCTTCCCGAGGCCTAAATTCTTCCCGAGGCTATATTCATCCCGAGGCCTATCTTCATCCCGAGATCATAGGAATAGTTATAGGCCCAAGGGGCTCTTCCCGAGGAGGAGTATCCTGATGAATTACCGAGACCTAGAAACTCCGAAGAGCGATGATGAAGCGGTTTTTGGTCACCTCCGGAGGAGGAGTTCCTCAACCGTCCATCTGATCCTCCAGGGGATGAAGCAGCTACCAGCCGGCTTGATTTAGGACCTGCAATACAGAACAGAAAAGCTATGGGCACCGACGTTTCTGTCGCCATCACCCCTCCGATGCCTAAGTCAGTCGATCTGCTTTAGAAGAGAGTATGGACTGAGTATCAATTTTGTAGTATTGCATACCTTTGTGTTATGGAGGCGTTATCTTTATATAGGTATCTTGGGAGGAGTCCCTTAAGACTGGGACTCTTAAGTCTCATCCGCTCATGGTGGGTATAGATAGGTGTTTGGAGTGTCCTCCTTACCTCAGGACTCCCCTGACCTTTATCAGGTTTGAGGAGTCCTTTTACCTTTGGACTCTGCAATTGTTATCAAGATTAAGAGTCCTTACGGTGCAAAGGTCTCCATTAGGATAGGAATAGGTTGGTGATGGAGTGTCCTCCTTACCTAGGACTTCTTTGGTCCTTATCAGGTTTAGGAGTTCTCCTCTCCTTAGAACTCTGTGATTGTAATCAAGGTTAGGAGTCCTCATGGTGGACGAATCTCTGTGGTTATCCTCTAAAACTCGTGGCTTAATCTCTTTGGACAAGATAAGGTCCTGGTTGTTCTATGAGTCTCATAGACTGTACGAACTTCTGTCGTGGCGTATTTTATAAGTCTCTGGCTGCAGGTTTGCCATCCTTGCTGAGCTCACCTGGTGAGCTGAGCTCCGTATTCTTCTATGAGTTGTGCTCGTGAGCTGGCCTCCATCCTTGAGTTGGTTTAGTAGAGGATAGCTTTTATAGGCTAGATCCCATGTTCTTGAGACTCTAGCTTGAGCCCTTAGGGCTGTGCTCGTGAGCACTTTGGTTTGGGCTAACCTTGTGACGACCTTCGCCCCTGGGCTGATCCATTGAGCTCAGCTCTTCAAGCTAAGCTCCGCGTCACTAGGTCCCTTGCATGGCCCAACGTGTTGTGCTGGGCTTAATTGCCTGGGCTGACCTTGGGAGGTTATTTCCTACTTATCAAATACTCCCCTGTTTCCGAGTAAGAACAGTAGTGAAGATTAGAAAACACTATTTGTAACAACTCCGATTTTCAGTAAATAAAAATCTCGTTGTTTATTATTTTGACTCTATAAATTCCCTATTTTTCCAATAATCCGTCATGATTAGATTTATTCGATTCAAACCCTAATTTCTTTTCGCCTTGCGATTTAGTCATTTTCTAAAGACAAGTGAGATAGCAACCCTAAGTCGTCCTATTTAGCCAGCCTAGCTAGCTTCCGACTAATCGTTAGAATAGCCTAATCAAACCTTTGAAACGTTTGAACCCTAAGTGAGACCTTGACCAAAAGTCAACCCTTGATCTATTACCCATTGGACGATAGATACTAGGATAATCTTTATCCATTGGACCATAGGTTTACACCTTGGATATTGTGACAAAGATTGCTAGGTACACTTTATAAGATTATATATTACTTACCATCTTTACCCATTGGACGATAGAAGTTAGGAGAATTATTAACCGTTGGACGATAGGTTAACCTTTCTACCTAGTACATGGTCCATTAGTTTAATTAGATTCACCACGAGTCATTGTACTATATTAGATAGATTATATAAGCTTAGTACTTCATCCTTTAACCATTGGTTAATAAATGTTAGGGGAATTATAATCCATTGGTCCATAAAACCATATCAAGCTATAGTACTAGGTTAGTATTAGTTAATTCCTTCCTAGATATGATATGTACTTATTTGATTAAAGTATATGATATGTATATGTCTTCCTAGCATACTATATATTAGTATATAGTTATAAGTACATAGGTGGCATTTTGACATAGTTTAATAGGAAATTTTGGCTTGAAAGTCCAAGATGAGATCACATAGTACATTGTCCTTTTATTAGTCTTTCCTATATATATTATATATTAACCTAGGAGAGAGAGAGAGAGAGAATTCGGAGAGAGAGAGAGATATGCATGTACCTTTCTTGATCTTCTTCTACCAAAACCCTAATTCTATATATATTAGTACTTGTACCTTGAAAGATGAAGGGTAGGATGACATTAGGATGACATAGGTTAGATTGTTAGTACTAGATTTTATTACAAAATCTTCTTACAAACTATTAGTTTATTTTTACTCTTTCAACCATTGTCCTTTATTGATTAGGTGTCCAAGAGAGAGAGAGAGAGAGAGAGAGAGAGAGAGAGAATGGCCGAGAGAGAGAGAGAGGCCGGATGAGAGAGGGAGAGAGAGTGTGATGTGTGTGACTAGTGTACTCACCATATCTTCCTACATCATCCTATTGCATCACCTTGTACCACCATATCTAGGGTTTCTTATTCTTTCAACCCTAAAGGACTACCATATCTTATTTCTTATTCTTTCCAAGGACTTGATTTGACCAAAACCCCATTTGAATAGATTAAACCTTGTCCTAGTTTGAAAGAAAGAATAAGGGAAAATCTTAGTCTTTCAACCCTTGTACTTCTTTGGACCAAAGAGAGAGAGAGAGAGAGAGAGAGCCGAGAGAGATGGGAGAGAGAGAGGCCGGGAGAGAGGGAGAGAGAGGGAGATAGATTGTGTGATGTGTGCAAGTGTACAACCAAGCCTAGTCATGTCCTTTTGATCAACACCTCATCCAATCTAAGGACAATCAAATCTAGTCAATCTATGATCCATTGGATAACAAATGTTAGGGGAAATATTGTCTCTTGGATAATAGACCAACTTGGCCTATAAATAGCAAGCCATTTCAAGCCTTTGAACTCACACCTTCAAGCATTGCTCCAACTTCTCTCTAGAAAGTCTAGTGTTCTTGTTGTTCTTGCTTAGTTCTTAGCTTGTTCTTGAAGTTCTTCCCTAGTTCTTCAAGAAACTCTTCTAGTGCCGCCACTAAGCCGCCACTCCACCACCCTACCGATCCAAAAGTTCTAGTAGCTTTAGTCAAGATCAAGTTTTGAGAGAAACCTTTCTCTTTCAAAGCTATCGAAGCCATTCCTAAGCCGTTACTCCGTCCGACGAACCATTTTCCTAACCCGTAGCCGTCTACCGCCAAGAAGAACGGTAGATATTCTATATCTACTTTTCTCTACGTATATGTGTATATGTAGAATACTCCTTACGTATAGTATAGTTTCCTATGATTCTCAAAGATCTAAGTATAGCGTATTGCATGCGTATTTCGAAATGATAGTGAATTATTCTAAACCTTTGAAACCTCGAGAATACGTAGATTATACGAGCTACTTTCCCTAAGCATGATTAGAAATGTTTAGAAGTTGTTATCTTGATTAACCATGGCATGATTAGCTTAACGTTAGAACACTCAATAAACATATGCTGTTTTGAACTTAAGAAAGCATGATTTAGGATTAAGTTATTTTAATCTTAGAATGAATGTGAGCATGATTATGTGATTACTTGACTACTTGTTGTTGATAAAGCATAAGTGATTTATCACTCCAAAGGTGTCCGTCCATGTGGCACTATGCTTAACCTTGTGTGATTAAATGTGAGTATGATGATGTGACAAAATGAGCGTGCTATCTAATATAGAGTTGAATGATCTTGTTAGTTTAGTTTCAAGATTTCTTAAATTGTGGAATGAATTACCGCGGAGTCGATGCATGCGAACGAGACACAAAAACCGAGAAAGTAGAAACATGACACCTAGGGTGTGGTTGATATGGATAAAATGAAGGATGGGATTAACATGCGGAAAATATTTTGAAAGTACATAATGACCGGACTTGGTAGTCATTGTGTAAGTGTTTTCGAAAACCGTAATGTAGCCGGACTTGGTAGCTCATTGCGTAGATTTCCAATGGGACCGGACGTGGTAGCTAATGCAAGATTTGAAAGATTGTGTTTTGTGAAACCATGATTGGCCGGACTTGGTAGCCTCGTTAGTAGCAATTTGTGAAAGAAACGTGGGAAATTATGATTTTGATAAAGGTGAAAAAGAAGACACGGTCTATGATGAGTCGCGTAGGAGAAACACGAAAAGGCATGACACCAATGCTAAAAGATATCGAATATGAATGTATCATTGTTTATCTATGTTATTGAATGAGCATGTGTAATTGCTTATATGCTTCCTTGCTTTAAGTTAAGAGTTAGTGGGTATAGTTTATTCTATTGAGCTTGTAGCTCACGGTGTTACCTTTTTGGTGACCTTGACATATTATACTGGGGGCGACGCTGGTATAATGTGTCAGAGTTAATTGATGAGCAAGGTGAGCAGTACGCATTGGAGGCTTTTGGAGCCGAAGAGCTTGCTAGGATGGAAGAAGAAGCGGAGTAGTAGAATACCCTAGAAATTCCCTCCTTGTGTAATAAAAGTACTCTAGTAATGACAACAACAGACCTGGAGAGCTTCTCTCTCTAGCCTAGAGAGAGAAAGCTCCCCCCCCGGCCAGCAATAGGCGTACGGCAGCAGCAGCTGTGGCGGGCGTCTTCTCCGGCCGGCCAACCCCAACAGGGCAAGGGAGCCTCTCTCCTTAGAGAGGCTCTCCTCCACCGCCCAATCACAACCGGCAACCCCTTGGGTCCGGCCATGTATCACTCTCCAGCTACCTCTGGTCCGGCCACTCTATAGTCGCCGGCCAGCCCACAACTGATCTCCTCTGGTCCAGCAAACCACAGCCGGCCAGCATACCACAGCACGGAGGCCACTGTTTGAGATCTAGGCCGTGCAAGTCTGAACCACAACCAGGCTCCACCGGCCGGCCATCTCTGGTGTTCACAGCCAGGCTCCACCACCACCGTAGACATCTCAAGAGTTCGACAGCCGTGGGTCAACAGATCGGGCAGCCATGGCTTGGGAACGGCGCCGTACAGATCTGGCGGCCATGGCTTTTACCCCAGCCGTGGGTCAGCCCGTCGCCGGGCATCAATACCCGTGGCTCAGCCGCCGGCCATCATCTCCATGCCCAACCCGCCTCCGGTGGGCTAACAATCCAAGTCAGCCGTCGCCGGGCATCATCGCCTTGACCGCCGGCCTTGATCCACCGTGGCTCACCCGTCGGCCTCGGTGGCTGCCGCCGTAAAACAGCAGCAGCAGCAGCCTGGTCCCTGGTCTTGCCAGATCTGGGCCGCTCTTAGGCCATCGGCCAGTCAACAGCCCGGGTTCAACTGGGCCAGCCAACATCCTGGCAGGCCAGCCAAGAGGCCAGCCAGGCCAGTCACGCACCAGCCCGGGCAGGCAAGCCGTCGGGCACAGCCTGCCTTTAGCCCGGGCAGCAAGCACAGCCTGCCTGTGCACTTATTTGTTTATTGTCAATCTGTTTATTGTATGTTCGGCGACCCCCGATAGGCGGTCATCTGTTGGACTGAAATCGGGGGTTCGGCTCTTGGTCGAGCCTTTTATGTTTTCCGTAGTATGTATTGCGAGGACTTCGAGGGCCTCTACTTGTACCTTATACCGACGGTTGGTGTCGGGTATTTACTGCTATTGCCACGCCCGTGTCCAGGTTCCCAGTTGAACTTTCTATTCCTTGGGATAGTTTGTTCGGCGGGGGCAAGAACACGGGTAACCCATGTAGCCATTTGGCGCTCTTTAGATTTTTTCTTTGTCTTACCTGGGGTATGCCCCTTGTAGGCTGTACATTCGGTTAACCTCTTTTATATTTCAAGCTAACCGCCCTAGGGCTTTACCCAAAAAAAAAGTACTCTAGTAAGACTTATGTTGTAATAATGAGCTTGACTCTTAGCCTTTTTATTCAATAAAATGTTTAATTAACGAACCCGAAAATGGGGGCGTTACACTATTTGCTTTGGAATCGACGACTATGCCTGCCTGTTCTGTGTATCATCTGTGATGTTCATCAAGTTGCGGTGTACATAGCCATTGCTTGGTTCAGGGGAATTTTGTGGACCCTTAGTCCTATGATCATGTTGTCATTTTTGACTTTATTGAACAACTTCACTGGCTGACCTTACTGAATAGCAAACCGATGAGAATGTTTAGGGGGCTAAACAGAGTGCGCCCTTTTACTTTAATCAGCACCCATCTATGGTAGTTATTTCAAACATGGGGTATCTGGCCTTAGCCTTGCTGAGTAGCAATGCTTGTAGCAGAGCAAAGAACAATACATTTGTCTTGGTGTTTGAGGGAGCCAAGCTTTAGTGAAGCCTGCTCTTGTTCTAGAGCTTTGCATTTGCTATGTCCTTTCTTAGTTCCCTTAGGAATACCTTGGGATAACTTAGATGTGGGGGTACTGATTTATTTCAGGTATCCCCTGATGAATCAGCTTTGTCGTTAGCTCTGACCTGATCCTTTGATTGGCATTCTACTGCTGTATTTATAGTCATCTTGATAGGAGGTTGAGTCCTTGTTGGACTATATCTCGTGAGTTCCGGATTACCTATTTAAGGTTAGGGGAGTCCCGTCTTAGCTAGGAATCCTAACCCAACCCTGATTATGTATATCAGGGGCATTTAATGCTCATCTTATTGATGGTGTTCTTTATCCCCTAGAAATTAGGTTGTACCGAATCCCAAAGAGGTATCTTTGCTGGAATATGTATATTCCAAGGATAATATCAATTGAATATCATCCCTCTTTTCGTAGTTAAGGGCCAGAGCTGGTCCTTGGACCTTATGACAACTTCGTCCGCCGAGCAGACCTTGCATACCCTGATTTTGTACTCGGTGAGATTTGATAGAGAAGTTCAGGTGAGACCGGTCCCTACTCCCCAGGTCTGTGATTCTCGTGGTGTTGACCTTACTAGGTTTGTTATATTTATCACTCCCCCAATCCCTTGAGTGTGGGGTTGCTAAAAAATAATCTAGTACTTATGATTTTGTGTCCTTTTAGGACTGATCTTATACCGATATTTTGCTTAGCAGTTTGTTTGGCACATGAGTAGTTTTTCATGCGTATTGTTGGTTGTATAAAGCCACTTTGAACGTTTGGCAGAGCATGCTTGAGAGCTGTGCTAGGCCTTTTAGGTCCGTAAGGGCTTAAACCAACTGATGAAGCGGTTTTGTCAAAATAGGTGTGAGCAATTTTCCGTCTTGTTTGACTTAGGCCTTTTTGCAAGACCTTGGTCGAGCCGATGTGTGCATCATGCCCGAATCTTCTGCATCTTGGAGGACTTAAGCCTCTTGTAAGGCTTTTTCTCAAGCAGGCATGAGTACCTTACTCGAACCTTTGTGTCCTATAGGACTCAAGACTCTTGTAATCTTTACAGAGCTTTTGAGAGCTTGAGCAGACCTGAGTGTCGTGCTCGAACTTCTTAAGTTCTTTGCAATTTGTCACAGCTTGTTAGCTTCGGAAATCATTTCCGGCAGGTCTTGATTTGTTCACGCCACGGGCAAGGGAGCCTCTCTCTCTAGAGAGGCTCTCCTCCACCGCCCAACACTAAAGCCGGCCACCTCTGGTCCGGCCGTTATCCGGCCAAGGGTCAGCAGCAGATCCGTGGGCTCACGGCCTCCTCCGGTCTTCTTCTCAGCTCCATCGGCTGGCTTAGGCCCGGTGCTAATACTCATCAGATCCGGACCGGAGGGCCGGTCATCATTCCCAACAGTCACAGCCATGGCCGCCGGTCGTCGGTCGGTCCAATACAGTTCCACTGGTCGACTGTCGGTACAGCCACGAACAGGCCCTGCCATCGCAGGTAGCTCTCTAGTTTTTTCAACGGTGGACAGCGCCGGGACTGGACCTCCCACCCAGTGGAATCAGATCTGGCCCCGGAGGGCCAGTCATCATCCCCATCAGCCACAGCCATGGCCACCGGTTTTTTACCGGAGTGAAGCTGTGGCCAGCCTATAACTCCCGTCGGCAGCAGCGGGTGGAAGCTGTGGCCGGCTTCAACTCCCGTCGGCCTTCAACTTCAACTTCAACTCCAACCCCAACCCCGCGGTGGGACTCAACAGCCGCCGTGGGGCACAGCCACCGTGGGGTTTTTTCCCACGGCAGGTATCATTCTCTAGTTCTGAAGTTCCATTTTGAGAAACCCAATGGGAAGTCACTGTTTGGACTGAGTTTGGGTTCATCTGTTGGATTTTGTTAAGCCTGGGTGCGTGCAGGACACCGGCAGAAATGCTTTGTTTCGCTGTTTGGGTTCATATGGGCCAGTTTACTGTTAGTATCTGCGAACCCCGATAGGCGGTCATCTGTTGGATTGAAATCGTGGTCGGGCTCTTGGTCGAGCCTTTATATCCCTAGATCGTGTACTTTATTAGCCTGAAGGTTGTTCGCAGACTATTTTTTATTAGATTAGTGGTTTTCACTAATCGAAAGGAGCAGTTTGGTCCTCCGGCGGTTAGGGGGGCCACTTTTGTGGATTCTCTTATGTTCCTCTTTTAGTTGTTAGCGTGCCTAGGGGTTTGGGTTGAGGGAGTAGTAGTCTGGATGGAATGGGCGTGGTGTGCAGGGTACTGAGCAGCAGCAGTAGCCTTGTCGGATGTCGTCATCTCCAGTGCGAGTCTCTTCTCGGTTCCTGTTCCTCTGTAGTAGTTGACCTCTGATGAGTGGGTAGTATGCTTGCTTTGGGCTAGTTAGTAGTATCAGGTTCTTGGTTATCTTCGCCCATCTTTGGAGGAGGAGGTTATTAGGTAGTTGGGTTCAGCAGGAGGTTTTGGCGAGCCTTAGGCTTGGATGAGGGAGTAGTAGGCCGGAAGGATTGGGCGTGGTGAGCTGGGTACTGAGCAGCAGCAGTAGCCTTGTCGGATGCCGTCATCTCTGGTTCGAGCCTCTTGATGCCTTGTTCCTCTGTAGTAGCTGATCAGCTTGCTTTGTAGCCGTCTTACTCGGTGGCTTCTCCTCAGTGTTGGTTATCATGTGGTCATCTCTGACCTCGACTATTTACTTTTCTTACCTTATTTCCTAGCCTGGCGGGTTATGCCAGGTGGTAGCTCTATTTCTTTTTTTTGGGTAATGCCCTAGGGCGGTTAGCTTGAAATATAAAAGAGGTTAACCGAATGTACAGCCTACAAGGGGCATACCCCAGGTAAGACAAAGAAAAAATATAAAGAGCGCCAAGTGGCTACATGGGTTGCCCGTGTTCTTGCCCCCGCCGAACAAACTATCCCAAGGAATAGAAAGTTCAACGGGGAACCTAGACACGAGCGTGGCAATAACAGTAAATACCTGACACCAACCGTCGGTATAAGGTAAGTTAGAGGCCCTCGCAGTCCTCGCAATACATACTATGGAAAACATAAAAGGCTCGACCAAGAGCCTAACCCCCGATTTCAGTCCAACAGATGACCGCCTATCGGGGGTCGCCGAACAAACAATAAACAGATTGACAATAGACAAAAAAGTGCAAAGCGCATATTGAATAACGATAGGCGCGATGACTGCTTGCTGCCCGGGCTGAGGGCAGGCTGTGCCCGACGGCTTGCCTGCCCGGGCTGGTGCGTGACTGGCTGTTGACTGGCCGACGGCCTTAGAGCGGCCCAGATCTGTCCAGACCAGAGACCGGGCTGCTGCTGCTGCTGTTAACGGGGCAGCCACCGGATAGGGGGGGTGGCCACCGGAATGGGTTTGGACGGCAGCCCGGGCGGTTGAACCGTCCACCGCATGGACTGAGACAGCCGGATGGGTGGCTGGCTTACGGCCCAAGCTGAAAAGGACTGTCCGATGAAAGGGCCGGTGCCCGTGCCGTTGAGCCCAAAAGGCCGGCGGCTGGACTGACGGCCGGACTGACTCCGGCAGCCAGCGGCTGTTGAGCCCAAAAAAGCCTGTTCGCTGCTGACCGACCGTTGACCAGTGGATCTGAGTTTGGACCAACCGACGACCGGCAAAACGGCGTGGTGACCCGCGGTGAAGGGCGCCTGTGAAGGCCGGACCAGAGGTGGCCGGCTGCAGCTGTTGAGCCACAGCGACCTGATCGAGGGTCCAGAGCTACGGCTGTTGAGCCACAGCGACTGGCGACTGGACCCGTGAAGGGCGGACCTGATCAAGGCCCGCTAGTGAGGTCAACCGAACCAGATCTGGCCGGAGCGGCGGCCCGAGGGCTGCCGGCTGTGGAAGGGCGTTGGTGGAGATACGGCCCGAGGCTGCCGGCTGTGGAGGGCGGTGGAGGAGAGACTCTCTAAGGAGAGAGGATCCCTTGCCCTTGTGACTTCCCTGATGTTGCTGCTGTGGTTGGCCGGAGTTGGCAGCCGGCTGGATGACCGGGCCAAGGGAGCTTTCTCTCTCTAGGTTAGAGAGAGAAGCTCCCAGGTAGCTCTATTTCATTTAGCTCTATTTACTTTACTTACCGTACACATGGCATCTTCATGTATTTACTTTATCTAACTCTCCATGCGGGTTGTGCATGGTTTACCGCACTTTTGTCATTCTTGTTTTTTTTTCCTTTTCTTTTCCTCCTGGGGTATGCCCCTTGTAGGCTGTACATTCGGTTAACCTTTTTTAATTTCAAGCTAACTTACCCCCAAAAAAAAGCTTGAGCAGACCTGAGTGTCGTGCTCGAACTTCTTAAGTTCTTTGCAATTTGTCACAGCTTGTTAGCTTCGGAAATCGTGTTCGACTTTTGGTCTTGGGAGACTTAGCTTTTTGTTGACGAAGCTTTGAGAGTTCTGGGCCGAGCTGTGCATAAGCTTTGTCTGAATAGGTTTGTGAGAGCTGTGCTCGGACCTCTTACAATTATGCATGCTTTTATCTTGATTCCTTTGGATCCTCAGGTACTGGTCCCTTAGGACCTTTACATTTCAATTTTATTGAGCAAGGTCTTATGTAGTCTATGCTGACTTTTAGCCTTATGGCTCATTTTAGCATTTATCCCTTAGGATTTAACACTAAAGTTGAAAATTTTCTTTATTCTTTGGGGCTAATCTGGATTCTTGTCCATTCCACTCCTCTAAGTGTTTAGTCGTCTATATCCAAATAACTTTTACACTCTATTGTTCAACTCCCTTAGTATACTGATGCCCAAGGTAAGATATCCTTACTTGGGTTTCGTAGTCCAGAGCTTATTGAGCTCAATCCGAGTGGACTTGTAGGCCTCTTTCTTGGACTTATTTATGTGGTAGTACTTATGCTTGGTGCCTTAGCACTGATCAGTCGAGCTGTTACTTGAGTGTAACATATTTAAATGCTACTCTTACTTGAGCAGGATGCCATGGCACTCATTTTTTTTTGTATTAGTTGCCCTAGCAACAATGCTTATTCTGGAGTTAGTAGTACCATTAGAATGAGCATTCTAAATGTATTAGGATTTAAGGAGGGCTCCCTTCCTGTAAGGTATCTGGGCGTGCCCCTCATTTCAACTAAACTCAAAGCCTCTGATTGTCAGCGACTAGTGGATAGTATAATTGCAAGAACTAAGACTTGGACCAATAGGGACCTAACCTATGCAGGTAGGGTCCAATTAATTAAGAATGTTCTTTTCTCCATCCAAACCTATTGGTCTTCCTTGTTTATCATTCCTAAAAAGATAATCAAGGAAGTTGAGTCAATCCTTAGAGCATTTCTTTGGTCTGGCCCGGATCTAAAGAAATCGGGTGCTAAGGTCTCTTGGGAACATTTATGCTCTCCAAGAGAGGAAGGAGGACTAGGTTTCAAATCAATGCAAGTATGGAACAAGGCTGCCATTGCAAAGCATGTTTGGTATATTATCTCTGGGGCGAACAGTCTATGTGGTGCCAATGGGTCAAATCATATTTAATCAAAGGGAGGAGTTTTTGGACTTTAAAAATTCCAGGTGATTGCACTTGGGTCTGGAGGAAAATTTTGAATCTTAGACCTCTTGTGCAACCTTTTATCCTTAGTATTTTGGGAAATGGGAACTCTACTTTCTTGTGGTATGACAATTGGCACCCTCTTGGCCCTGTACTGGCTAAATATGGCCCTAGAATTGCATATGACTCTGGTATCTCAAGAGATGCTTTTGTGTCACACATCATTCATGACTCAAATTGGGCTTTCCCCATTACCCAAACAATTGAGCTTAATGAGGTGAGAAACACTCTTCCCCCACTAATCCAGTCCAGATTGAATGGGGATGATCAAAAGAGATGGACTCTTACCTCTAACGGGCAGTTCACAGTTGCCTCTCTCTGGGACAAGTTAAGAACACACTTTTCCAAGATCTTGTGGCACAAGCTTGTATGGTTCTCTGGCCACATCCCAAAGTGCAGTTTCATCACATGGCTAGCTATACATAATAGACTATCCACTGTAGATAGACTTGTCTTATTTGGACTACATCCTAATTCTCAATGTAGTCTATGTCAAGGGAGGGAAACCCATGATCATCTTTTCTTTAATTGCCCATTCACAAAGCAAGTGTGGACTGCTCTTCAGTCCAAACTTCATGTGTCATGGTCTGATAGATCTTGGGCTGACTGGGTGACATTGTTGTCAAATGTAAAAGGAAAAAGTCTTAAGAGTCTTATCACTAAGCTGGGCTTCACAGTAGCTGTGTACAATATTTGGATTGAGAGAAATGTGAGAAGGTTCCAAAGTCACTGTTGTTCTTGGGAGATAGTAGTCCACAAAATCTGCACCATGGTGAGAGCTAGGATATTATCACTTCCTAAATTACCTCAATCACAAGCACAATGGGTTGTAAATGAATGGAACATTGTTGCATGTTGACTTTTTGTTGTTGGCTACTTATTTTTCCAATTACTACTATTTTGTTGGTTTGTAGTTTCTGTGCAGATTGGGCAGTATGGCCAAGGAGCATGAGCTTGAGTGTGTCCAAGGGCTGCATTAGTGGGGGCAAACGTTCAAGCTTCTATTACTTCTAGTTATCAGGTATTTACCTTATTCTTGGCTAGGTTACTTGGAAGCTTTGTGTAAAACTTTCTCAAATAGTGTGCAACCATGTGAGATGAGTGCTAGAGCCCCATCCTTTCTTTGTGAGAGGAGGTAATAAGTAGTGGGGACATTTTGTGAGTGCTAGGGAGGGAGATTTTGGGGCCGTGTCCTTGCACTATTGATTAGAGGAGTGGGTATTGTGAATCCTTTCTTATTCTTGGTACTGCTGTTGTTGCTGATGCAAATGTAACACCAATCTCAATAGGAATCTATTATTGGATCTGTTGGATTGTTACTACTTTGTTGTTGATGCTTTGTAGCCGTCAGGGCTTCATTTCATTTCATCTCATTAGACCTCACTGTGAGACGTTCTGCATTTCACTAGTGTCTGATGAGACATTCTGTAAGCTCCTGTTTGAGTTATGTAGTCTGAATCTGATATCACTTGAGTTATGTAAGCTCCTGTTTAGCAGCTATTTTTTTCTAAGAGTAGTCTGCTACTGTTGTGCCTACCCTATGTGTTCTGCAGCCAGCTACTACTGCTGGTGTTGTGAGGCTGATTTGAGCAACCAATCTGTTGTTGTTCTGCTGTTATCAGCCCATGTTCTGCACCTGATTTCTGATTTGATCAACCCTCAGTTTCTGCTGCTGCCTTTGCTACGGCAGCTGCTTCTGCTATCGAGGCCTTCCACATTGGGCTGCATTTGTTGTAGCTGCCCATCTATGCTTATTGACTGCATGCTTACTTTCATCATTATAATTCGCCTAACCATCAGGGGCTGTCGATGGGATCTCCCTTCACAGAGGGCGACGTCCTCTACATAATATTGTATATGTTCTTCTTAGTGACTGTGTTTGGTGTTGGGAGCTTCAGAAGTTTGGAAGATCCCTGTTGTCTTTTCTGACCTGCTTCAGAAGTTTGGCTGTTCTGATATGCTGTCTGTTTAGAAGCTTCAGAAGCTCAGAAGTTTTGGTGGACTGTTGCTGTTCTGTGATGGCTGTTACCAACATAGCAGCCTTGCTCCATGTTGTGTCCATGTTGTGTCCATGTTGTGCTGTGCTGCTGCTGCTGTTCTGCTGTTGTGGTCGTGTTTGTTGGTCATGCTACACACCCCAGCTACCTGCTAGCTGCTTCAGAGGATACACAAGGCCGAAGCCAATTGACTGAGGTTCAGCTCCAGCAGTAGCAGCTGATTGCTGATGTTTGAAAGCAGTAAGTTCAGACATGAGGATGCTCATAATTTCAGCTTGTGGATCAGTTTTTGAGTGGATTCCACTGGTCTAAATTCAAGTTCAGTATTTTCTTCGTTGAATGGAATTGAAACATGTAATTGAAACATGCAAACATGTTGTTTGCTTCTTTTGTAATGTTTAAGAGTCTACTCTTAGGCTCTTCATTCATTAGGTGTTGTTTTCCCTCCCTCTACTAGATGGATTGGAAACAGCGCATTTCATTTACTCCATGTAGCCTCTTGGCGTAGCTAATTTTCTCTTTCTCTTTTCTTTTGTTTTTTTTTCCTCCTGGGATATGCCCTGTATATTCAGTTATCCTCTTTTTATTTCAAGCTGTTTTACCCAAAAAAAAAAAAAAACAATGCTTACTTTAAACAGGTTGAATGGCTAGCTTTAATTTACTTCCTTAGAAGTTTGTTGCTTCCCTGATATCTGCCATTTCCCTAGAAACTCTTATTTATGCTTCTCTTATGACTCCTTAGAGTTACTGAGCTGACATAACTCCTTGGAGTTACTTAGCTAACATGTTCCCTTAGAAACTATTCTCTTTGATGTCTACTCCTTACTCCCCCAAGTGTAAAGTTGTGTTAATAGCTTTGCACTTGCAAGGTGGGTGCTTTATGCCTTGGCATTATATGTCATCTGCTTTATTTAAGCTATGGTGGGTTGCAACTGGGCAACCCCTAGGGTATTGTTAAAATGGCCATGTTTGGCCTTGATTATTGCTAGCTTTAGGCATTTTGGCACAGGTTTCTGTCTGTTGGAGGTTTTTGTTTGTTGGAGAGCCTCCATATCTGCATTGTTATATGCTTCATGCCTCATGCCTTAGCATGTTTGCCATATGCCTTGAGTCTTAACACATCATCCCATGCTACCTTAGCATGATTGTCATAAGCTTTATGCTTTAGCATATCATCTCATGCCTTAGCATGATGATTATTTTCATTATGCCTTAGCACATCTTCTCATACCTTAGCATGATGTCTATCTACTTATCTGTCTTGGCTTATTTTGCTTTGGTTTTTCTTATATTCCTACTCCCTCTAGTGTCCAGTTGATTTTTCATCATGACACTTGTGTTTGAGAGCTTGGCACTTGCGCTTGTATCCCTTAGGACCTAGCAAATCTCATAAGCTTTTTCCAGCTTGTTTATTTGCTTACCTTATATCCCTGTAGGATCAGCTAATGCTTTAGCATCCGAGCTAACCTATGACAGGCTGGGCTGATCTTTGGTCTTTCCCTTAAGTGTATGAGCTATTTGCGTCCAAACAGCTTTCACACTTACATTACTTTGGTTCCCTTATTTGTACCAAGTTTTGGAGCTATAAATGATATCCTGAGCCTCTTTCATTTATAGCTGTGCTACGTCTTTGAGCTTGGAAATTTTTCCAAATTTTCGTTTATTGCATAGCTGTGCTACATCTGTGAGCTTAAAATTTTTTCCCAAGCTTCGTTTATTGCATAGCTGTGCTACGTCTGTGAGCTTGGAAATTTTTCCCAAGCTTCGTTTATTGCATAGCTGTGCTACGTCTGTCTGTGTGCTTGGAAATTTTTCCTAAGATTCGTTTATTGCATAGCTGTGCTACGTCTGTGAGCTTGGAAATTTTTCCCAAACTTTGTTTATTGCATAGCTGTGCTACGTCTGTGAGCTTGGAAATTTTTCCCAAGCTTCGTTTATTGCATAGCTATGCTACGTCGTTTATTGCATAGCTGTGCTACGTCTGTGAGCTTGGAAATTTTTCCCAAGCTTCATTTTATTGTATAGCTGTGCTACGTCTGTCTGTGAGCTTGGAAATTTTTCCCAAGATTCGTTTATTGCATAGCTGTGCTATGTCTACGAGCTTGGAAATTTTTCCCAAGCTTTGTTTATTGCATCGCTGTGCTACGTCTGTGAGCTTGGAAATTTTTCCCAAACTTTGTTTATTGCATAGTTGTGCTACGTCTGTGAGCTTGGAAATTTTTCCCAAGCTTCGTTTATTGCATAGCTGTGCTACGTCTGTGAGCTAGGAAATTTTTCCCAAGCTTCGTTTATTGCATAGCTGTGCTACGTCTCTGAGCTTGGAAATTTTTCCTAAGCTTTATTTATTGCATAGCTGTGCTATGTCTTTGAGCTTTCCTTTCATAAGGCAGGCATAGTGTTAGGTCAGCCTTTATCTTGGAATTTTGGCCTTCATTTGTTTGGAGTGACCTCATTTTTGGTATGCTGAGTTCATTCACCTGGTCCTCGGTCTTATTGAGCCCAAATTTTTGTGTCGGGCTGCCTTAGCTGGCCCATGGTCCTTTTAGACTTACCGAGGTTTCATTTCCGCTTGGATTTGCATTTCAGGGCTCATCGAGCTCTGGCTGAGTGGGTTTATAAGCCACGTCCCTTGGATTTTGAGCCCCTTGGGACTTTTTAATAAGCCATGGTGCGAGCGGCTCACGGGCCACTTTTTGAGTTTTATAGTCTGGAGTTCTTAGAGCTCTGACTCTTCAAGGCTCATTTAATAAGCCCTGGAGTGAGCTGCAATACTTGTCTTAGCATGGTTATTCTACGTCTTAGCATGAGGTTTGCTCATGCCTTAGCGTTCTGACTCTTCAAGGCTCATTTAATAAGCCCTGGAGTGAGCTGCAATACTTGTCTTAGCATGGTTATTCTACGTCTTAGCATGAGGTTTGCTCATGCCTTAGCGTGAGACTTGGAATAGTACCTCATGCCTTTAGCATGAGGTTTGCTCACGCCTTAGCATGAGGCTTCGAATAGTACCTCATACATTTAGCATGACCTTTTAGCATGAGGTTTACTCATGTCTTAGCATGAGGCTTATTTCGAAGCTCATCTCATGCCTTTCGTCTCGTAGGCCTTAGGCCTTCTTGCAAGACCTTGGCCAAGCAGATATGTGCATTGTGATCGGATCTTTGCGTCCCATAGGACTTAGGATTTTTTGTCATCTTAACAAAGCTTTGAGAGCTTTGCCCAAGCAGACCTGAGAGTCGTGCTTGGACTTCTTAGGTCCCTTAGGACTTAGTAAAACTCGTAAGTTCTGGGCGAGCAGACTTGGAGACCGTGCTCGATCTTTTAGGTCCCTTAGGATTTTGTAATGCTCGTGAGCTTTACAGATCTTGTTTTGGCCAATATTGGGCATTTCTATTTAATTAACTTCTATCCCCTTAGGGATTTATGTTGATTGGGCTAGTATGCTTTGCTTACTTTGTATTTGTGCATGCTTTACATGCTGTTGTGTTGATCCCTTAGGATTCTTCGGTATTGGTTCCTTAGGACCTTTTCGTTTCAAATTTGTCGAGGTTGTTTAACGTGCTGAGCTGCACCTAGTTCGTGTTCGGCTTCGGAGTCTGTGGTAGGGGTAAAGGTAATCTCGGGCTCGGTGTTGTATCCGCCATCATATTCATAGTCGCGCTCGGCATTGGAGTCACCAGAGCCTGACATATTTGAGGCAATCGAGGAAGCTTGGCGTTGGCTTCTATGCCTTTCCACGTACTCTCGGATTACGAGATCGGCGGAGTCGTCTCCCGAGCCTTCGGATTCAGAAGAAATGATGACGACGGAGTGAGCCAGACCTAACAAAGACAAAGGGAAAATAATAAGGAAGTTCGTCGTCGGCTAAAGACAAGAAACTCACTATGTTCGGCTACCCTACTGGCCCACCCCATCTCACTGACAAGACTCGACGCTCGAGAGACACAGGCGGTTCGCATCTTGGGGCTCGGCCAGCTCCATCGTCGGCCAAGCCCTGACACCATCAAGAACCTGTGCTCGAAAGAACAGGTTGAAGGTGAAGATGAACAGTTCGTTCATCTCCAGGCCTCCCACTGTTCACTCAGAACAAAAAACACCCCAAAAACCCAGAAAGAAGGAGAGAATGCAGGGAAAAATTGCATGAACAGCAGGAGGAATGAAAAACGAACTCTTACCTGGGATCTGTGGCGAGATCTGGTGGCAAGACTGCTGAGAATTGAAGCCAAAAGATGAATGGTTACTGGTGGGAGCTGTAACGGCCCGATTTTCTGAGGAATTTCGGAAGCATTAATAGATTATACTTAGCATAAATAATATCCTTTTTATTACAAACCACCGAAAAATATCTCTTTATTACAGTTTGTAATGACGTTAATATGCTCTACCCCACATGTACGGAGGCCCTTGGGTGACATGACGTCACAGAGCAAAGACTCAGAGCGACTCTAGTTCTGATACGGATCCCAAGCGAACTCTTGCTCAGTCTCCGTCCTTGGAATCTCTCCGGTGATGAACTGCTCCAAACTGGGTTCCTGTTCTTCTATGTCGTCATTACCTGCAGCTTCTGGCAAATTGACCGCCGAAGCAATCGATTTACCAGGATACGAACGTATCCGTGAGTGATAAATCACTCAGTAGATACCCCTAAATCCATAACCCATAAAATACAAACAATAATATAATAATAAGCATAATGAATAAAGTTACAGCAATCAAGAGCATATTATGAGATTATCTTGTCTTTAAGTGATTTCTAGATTTCTCTACCATGAGAAATAATCCTCCCGAACAACCTCTGAACTATGGCGACTCTGTCGATTTACCCTCTCCTTACTTGCCCAGCCTGGGGTCCCAGACGAATAAGACCAAACTATATGTCAGGTCAAACTCGGCTGTACCATCACAAGGAGCGAATGATAACCAACCAACCGCGAGAAATGATACCCATACTCCGGTTTCATCCAATAAATCCACCCCCGGAATATCCGGAAGATAAATCCAACAGTGCCATGTTCAGGGTTCGCAAGATGATAATCCACCGGTCTTTAACCACAAGTGCCGATACCGACGACCAATCTTTCAGGAAACCCACGGTCCTCGACCACTTTGGTTATCTCCTGACCATAACAAAATTTCACTTTCCCTAGGAATTTAACGTCTAATTAATTTATTCCAACATGCGAATACCGCCCGGGGTACCTATTGTCCAATTTCTACGTTCACGAAGCAACAATACGGCAATAACAATTTATCGAAATTCATGAAATTCGTTTTCACAATTTTAGTACCTTTAATCATTAAAACGTCCTTTTTATATATTCTTTTAATATTTATTTATTATTAGTGATATAATTAGTTTATTAATTATATTGACAAATTAGTAATTTTTATGATTTATAAAATGGTCCACTTATTACTAAATAGTTTAAAATAATTTCTTTTTAAGATTAATCACAAGAATAGTTATTTCTTTAATAAATATTTACTTTAAATATTATACTTTCCTTAATGATATTTATTTGAATATCATAATAAGGAAATATCTTCTTTTCCTTTTGGTGCAACATACTAAATTTTAGTAGGATATTGGAAACCGTTTTCTTTTGAAAATCCTATTATTAGTTAACAAGGTTTATTAATCTATCGTTTTATCCTTTAATATAATTTGAAGAAATATTTTATTACCACTTATAATATTAAGTTAAGGATATAAATATCTTTTATTCACTAATTTCCTTTCTAAAATTACTAAACAAAAGTATTATTAAATAATAATTTTTTTTTATTAAACTTCGATCTCAAGATATCATATGTGTAATCATCAAGTAGAAAAGAAATTTGAGCACACATATAATCTAAAATTATTACCAATTATCCACTTAATCAACTAGATAAATCAAACTGATATAACTAATTCGTTTAATACTAAACTGATATTACTCAGTCAAAAATAATATCAAGTCAGTAGTTTTTCAGAATAATAATATCATAAAGGTTGTAAAATAAATATCATATGGGTCCTCTTCTACGTGAATAATATCAAATAGATAGTCGGGACCATAAATAATATCAAATTGATGAATCTGGCAGAAAACAGACAGTAAGCTATATTTTTCGTTTGGAATCATTTTAAGCCCTAATAACACTTCAAAACTACTCTATTATACTTAGGGAGAGTGGGAGAAGAGGTACATACTTTCGGTTTTGATCAAAACAAGCTTAAAACGAATTTTTGAGTTTTTTCGGTTCGCCGGAGAGATGATCGGAGTACGGCTGTCCGGGATTGATTTAGGGCCGATGATGGATGTTTTGGGAAGTTTGAGGTGTGTATGGAAGTTTGGGGAGGTTAATTCGGGTTAAGAGGTGGTGCAAAAGCAAACCCACCTTTCTCTCTCTCCATGGGAGGAGCTTAAGCTTTTCTTTTCTTTTTCTTTCCTACTTATCTATTAGCTTCCTAACTGGACGGGGGTTTGAGAGAGAAGTGAGGAGTTGTGGTTTTGAAGGTGAGGGAGGGGTAGTATTTATAGAGGAATTGGGGAGGAAAGGAGAGGAGAGAGAGAGAGAGAGGTTTCGGCAGGAAGATGAGAGAGAGGAAATCTTGGCGTGGAAGATTTGGAGGAAAATAATCTAGTGCGAAAGAGTGTACCGATATACGTAGAAACGAGTCGCGTGGTGTTCGATCGTCCGGTTTTCGTTTTCGAAAAATTCTAAGAATTTAATCGTAACGTCACAAAATCATTTCGATGTTAACCACGGTCTTGCTTAGTGAAAAAGTAATCTCGATTATCGCGGAAAATGATTTTGTAAATTTTGGAAAGCTCGATTTGATTTTTAAACGTTTTTTTTATTTACTAATTAAACAAGAATTTCATTAATTAAAACAAGAATTTAAATGAAAACTAATATTACGGAATTTTTATTTTATTAAAAATTTCGGAATATTACAGGAGCTCTGGATATGGAATTCTAGAGAGAGAGAGAGAGTCTGTAAACTGTCTCTCTCCTCGCATCGCCCATTATATAGGGCTAGGGTTGGGGATTCGAAATTCCCGCCCATCATTACACTGCCGAACCGTTGGCCATTCAGCGCATGACATGTGGCATAGAAAGGACAGCCTGCAAGGTTTGCCAGTCGTCCTCTCGTCAGCCGTACCCAGCCATGGAGCGACATCTGGCACTCCTCCACTGGAGTTCTCCATCAACGGCTGATATTGCTTCTAAAGAGAAGATGGGTCAGACTCAGCTTAACCTCACCTTTGACAAACAAAGATCACGTTTGGCGTTCGACAGGTTCGGCCAAGGCTTGACTTCAATCCCTACCACGCGTTCGGCATCGGCAGAGATTGAGGGGCTATTGCAGCAGGCCGAACATAGAAGTTCGCAGTGGTGCGGGCCGAATCCAGTCCATCCCGAGCATGAACCTTACGCACGGCTCCCATCGATATCCTTCATCGCTATCCCACTTGCCACAGGCTCGGCGGAAGACAAGTCCGTGCTCGGTCACTGTCCTCGGCGAGTTCCCTTGCGACATGTCCTCCCCCGTCGATCGCATGCCAGGTCCGGCAAGATACGTGCTTGGCCACCCCCGGAGCACGACTGGCTGCCGACGACGATTGGCTACTGAGTCGCGCGTCCCCCCACGTGCAGAAGCGGTTATAACAGAAGATGATCATGGGCGCACATGGGTGCACCAGTTCAGCCCTGAAAACGGTTACCAGATCTATTTTGTGATGTCACCACGACGTCACTTGGCTCGTGGAAGGCACGCGATCGTACTTGAGGAGCAAGCCAGGAAAGCCCTATAAATATCCAGTGATGGTAACCCTAAAGAGGTACATGCTACTTGATACTCACACTTATACACTCTCTAGTCTTCTGCTTCCTCTCTCTGCAATATACTTATCCTCTCGCTGGAGGGCCTTGCCGGGACAACCCCCTGCCAGGTCTTAGTCGTGCGCTCCCTATGCAGGCTTGGAGAAGAAGGCTCAATAACCATCAGACCACCAGCGGATGAACGAGGATCAAGGATCACGGGCCACACACAAACTTGTGTAGTACTTTCTCTCAGATTCAATATGAATGTAATGTATGTGCTCTGTAATTTTCGGTGTTTGAAAAAGATGCAATCAAGCACAATTTATAGAGATGAACAAAGCCTTATGGCCGGAAGGGTGGGAACTCTTCAGGTAAAACCAATTTCTGAAAAGATGCAACTGTTGGTGGCAAACAAATGCCACTTGGAAGAACACACCATTTTGGAAAGCCACATTTGTTAATGGTAATAACTACCAATTAACCGACACACCTAGTCGGTAATTAACGACACAAATTGGTTGTTGAAGTTAACCAATTAAAACGTGTTGTCTTTTCCCTTTTCCACATACAAAACATATGTATATCTACTGGGTTGATCAAGCCCAATTTTATACATATATTTATTATCTCCCACATTCCTAACCAATGTGAAATGCAAATCCCTTCTATACTTCAACCAAAATTCATGTGATTGTTTTTTAGTCAATTTTAATCACTCCCAAATAATTTTTTATTAAATAAAAATTCATTTTATCCAACAATTTCCCACATGAATAAAATTGGCTGGATAAACAATGCAATGTAAAATGCAGATGTAGCGAGAGTACAATAGGAAATTTCCTGTATAGAGTAAGGTAGCTTTTGACTTTGAACCTTCCCTTGTGAGTTACTATCGGATTTACTAGCTAACCAGTGAACGTGATGTCTTGAACTGTTCAGCCGTTTGTGTAAACCAAGACAACAATAGTCACACAGGATCTTTCCAAACACAATTTGGTTCTTACGGTTGTGTCCATTTTGGCCCTAGAACATCGCCTGATTTCAGAGAGTGCTTTAGAGAATTTAGCCTTAAAATTCTCATAGAAGCAACCCACTTCGCACTCACATAGGTGATTCTTATTATGAGCATCCTGCTATACCCCACTTGGAATTTCCACAGTATAAGAACCATTAAAAGCAAAGCTTAACCTAAAACGTTGTAGGCATCGCTGTGTCACCATAGGAATGAGTTGGAGAGGTATCTCCTCAGTGATACTCCTAAGTCTCATACAACTCGGTTGTCCCATTGAACCTAGATCTTGGGATCTCCAGTCAGCTAGGTTGGGTTGCCGTTATAGAGACTTTTAATAGGTAGGCTTTAGCCCCATTCCCCTCGATGAACGAACAACTGACTCTCTTGATAGTGCATATTTCAACATCTGGGTTAATAAAGAGAAAGCGGCCTGGGGAGCTTCTCTCTCTAACCTAGAGAGAGAAAGCTTTCCCACGGTCTGGCCACCATCAGCTCCGGCAGGTTATCGCCGGTAACAGCAGCAAGGACGGCAAGGGAACGTCCCCAACGGCCAAGCTCACCACAGGCCACGTTCGGTCGTGGGTACAACCGTGGGTCATCCTAACGGCGAAGCCCACAGCCGCAGGTACAGGTTAGCCATGGCCGAAGCGTTAACCCAGTCGCCGCCGCCGGGTACGACTGTGGCGTCCATGGTCGGATTTTAACCCCTCCAACGGAGGAGGGTTCGTCCATGGTCGGAGGTGGGTGCCCCAACAGCCATGGCCGCCGGTCACGGTTTCAGATCCAGATCTGGCAGCCATAGCTACCCACAGCGACCAACCACCCACTGGTCCGGCCAGCCCACGGCTTGCCAACGCTGGTCCGGCCAAACCACAACCGGCCTTCTATAATCCGGTCTCTGCATACTCCTCCATCAACAATCGGGAGCTGCGGTGGTTTCGAGTTCGAGCCACGGTGGCTCGCAGGCTTCGAGGTAGGCTGCCGGAGTCAGTCCGGCCGTCACAGATCATGGCCCGGCACGGGCCTTACGTCATCGGGCAGTCCTTGCAGGTCAGGGCCAGTCAACCAGCCCAGGCCAGTCAACCCCAAGCAGCCAGCCCGGTATCCCGGCTAGGCTGAAAATCATCGCAGCCAGTGTGCTCGTTATTCAATGTGCGATTTGCAATTATCTACTACTGTGCACTTGCTGTTATTGTTATCGTTTATGTTTTCAGTTGTATGATTTGCGAGGACTTTGAGGGCCTCGGATTGTACCCTATACCGACGGGTTGTGTCGGGTATTTACTGCTTTTGCCACGCCCGTGTCTAGGTTCCCTGTTGTACGTTCCATTCCTTGGGATAGATTGTTCGACGGGGGCATGAACACGGGCAACCCATGTAGCCACTTGGCGCTCTTTATATTTTTTGCTTTGTCTTACCTGGGGTATGCCCCTTGTAGGCTGTACATTCGGTTAACCTCTTTTATTTTCAAGCTAACCGCCCTAGGGCTTTACCCAAAAAAAAAAAAACTGACTCTCTTGATAACCCTTTGGTTAGCGGATCCGCGATATTATCCTTTGACTTTACATAGTCAATAGTGATAACTCCATTCGAGAGTAGTTGTCTAACGGATATCGAGACTTACCATTATACATTATTCTGTGCCCTGCCAATCGCTGATTGACTATCACAATCTATGCAGACGGCTGGCACAGGTTTAGACCAATTTGGTATACCTTCCAAAAAATTACGAAGCCACTCAGCTTCTTCACTAGCTTTATCCAAAGCTATGAACTCTGATTCCATCGTGGACTGAGCGATGCACATCTGTTTGGAGGACTTCCAAGCCACAGCTGCACCACCTAATGTAAACACATATCCACTTGTGGATTTTGAGTCATTGGTGTCGGATATCCAGTTCACGTCACTATATCCTTCTAGTACCGCTGGATACCGAGTATAGTGCAATCCATAATCTTTGGTAAACCTTAGATATCTAAGTACCCTGATTATTGCCGTCCAATGATCCTTCCCTGGATTACTGGTATACCTACTCAGTTTGCTAACTGAATAGGCTATGTCCGGTCTTGTACAATTCATTAAGTACATTAGACTGCCTATAATCCGTGAATATTCCAATTGTTGTACACTCTCACCAGTATACTTGTACAAATGCAATGCTAAGTCTACTGGTGTTTTGGATATAGAATCGTCATACTTGTTGAACCTCTCAAGTATTTTCTCAATATAATGCTTTTGAGACAAGACAATTCCCTTAGACGTTCTAGTAATCTTGATTCCTAGAATCACGTCTGCTATACCCAAATCTTTCATGTCAAACTTAGAGTTCAACATTCTCTTTGTAGATTTAATGATATCATTATTACTCCCAATAATGAGCATATCATCTACATAAAGACAAACAATAACAAAACCTTTGTCAATACTCTTGACATACACACATTTGTCACATTCATTGATTTTGAAACCATTTGAAATCATGACATTGTCAAACTTCTCGTGCCATTGTTTGGGTGCTTGCTTTAAACCATACAAAGATTTTACAAGCTTGCACACTTTCTTTTCTTGTCCTGGAACCTTAAACCCTTCTGGTTGTTTCATGTAGATCTTTTCATTGAGATCACCATTTAAGAAAGTCGTTTTAACATGCATTTGATGTATCTCGAGATTGTTTAGAGCTGCAAAGGCAATTAACATTCGTATGGATGTTATATGCGTAACAGGTGAGTAAGTGTCAAAGTAATCAAGGCCTTCCTTTTGTCTGTATCCTTTGACCACAAGTCTCGCCTTGTACTTGTCAATTGATCCATCTGCTTTCATCTTCCTTTTGAATATCCACTTGAATCCTAAAGGTTTACAGCCTTGTGGGAGATCTACAAGTTCCCACGTTTGATTTTGCAGAATGGATTCTATCTCACTGTTAATGGCTTCTTTCCATAAAGGAGCCTCAGGAGATGACATTGCTTCCTTAAAGCTTCGAGGTTCAGCTTCTAACATGTATGTCAGAAAATCTGGACCAAAGGATTTTGATGTCCGAGCCCTCTTATTACGTCGAGGCTCTTCATCCTCATCCTTCTCCTCTTGAATTGAGTCCTCTTCAATTTCCATATCTTCAGTTTCTTGAACTGACTTGGGCACTTGTGTATTTCTCCATGGAAATACATGTTCAAATAATGCAGCATTCCTAGATTCCATGGTTGTATTAGCATGGATTTCTGGATTTGCTGACTTATACACAAGGAACCGATATGCACTACTATTGTCAGCAAAACCGATGAACATACAACCAACGGTTTTTGGTCCTATCTTAACTCTCTTACGATCAAGAACCGCTACCTTAGCCAAACACCCCCACATTTGTAAGAATTTATAGGTAGGCTTATGACCTTTCCATAATTCATATGGTATCACATTTGTTTTCTTGTGAGGGATCCTGTTTAGAATATAGTTAGCAGAGAGAATCGCGACTCCCCACATGTTCCTTGGTTATCCTGAACTTATCAACATGGCGAATGTACAGCCTACAAGGGGCATGCCCCAGGAGGAAAAGAAAAGGGAAAACAACAAGAATGAAAAAAGTACGGTAACCATGCACAACCCGCATGGAGAGTAAAATAGAGTGACATAGGCAATACAAATGGGTCTGAGTAGAGCCATGTAGTAAATGAAATGAAGTGAGGCGAAATGTAAATACTTCCTGGCACAACCCGCCAGGTTAGGAATGAATGTAAGTAAAGTAGATAGTCTTGGTCAACGATGACCACATGATAACCTGCGCTGAGGAGAGATCCTCCTCCTCCAAGGCTGGGATAAGAAATCCAAGAACCGAGAAGCCCCCCACCCCGAGTCTAGCATAATACCCACTCAAAAGAAGTCAACTACTACAGAGGGACTCGGACCGAGAGAGGTTCGAACTGGAGATGTCGGTATCCGACAAGGCCCATTTCAACCAGACTACTACATCCTCGCCCAAATCCCCTAGGCTCGCTAACTGCTCTTAGCGGAACAGGAAGAGGGACCACCAAAAGTAGCCCCCAAACCACAAGTGGACCAAGCTGCTCTTTTCGATCAGTGCAACCACTAAATCTATTCAGAAACAGACTGCAAAACTACCCCTTTCGATCAGCAAGGATCCACCAATCTAGTCAATGATAGCTCCGGCAACTACCTCTTTCGATCAGACTCATCCATAATCTGATCATCGGCGCCCACAGCTGCTGCTACTGCGGGATAGCCCCTTAACTAGGATAATCCAATCTAATCGATAGCCAGCATAACCGATGAATGCACAATCAACGGTTTTTGGTCCTATCTTAACTCTCTTAGGATCAGGAACCGCTACCTTAGCCAAACACCCCCACATTCGTACCGTGCCACTGTACGAGCACAAATTGAAGCAGGAAAGGACACATCTCCGGCGAGGTCTGGTACAGAAGGAACCCATAAAGCTCGACCCATGAGGTTCCGAACACAAAGCTACGGCCGTGGCTTGATTTCAGGTCTGCCCGGTGCAGATCCCAAGAGGTAGCCGCCGGTCCACGGCGGGGTTGGATCTGGAATCGAGGCACCACGATCGGAGCTGCACAGGTCCCACGGTTGGACAGTGAAACCCACTTGCCCCATTTGAAATGCCTGGTGTGAGGTCTGGAGCTTCATATGACTCGGAGCTCCGGTCGTAGGATGGTAGGAGGCCGAACCACCCACGGGATCCTGTTTAGAATATAGTTAGCAGAGAGAATCGCGACTCCCCACATGTTCCTTGGTTATCCTGAACTTATCAACATGGCATTCATCATCTCTTTTAGAGTTCTGTTCTTTCGTTCAGCAACTCCATTAGATTGCGGTGAGTAAGGAGCCGTCATCTGGTGAATGATCCCATGTTGGGCACAAAATTCACCATAGGGTGCTTCAAATTCACCCCCTCGATCACTTCTAATTGCTTTGATCATTTTGCCAAGTT
Organism: Rhododendron griersonianum; assembly: GCA_018127125.1. Classification (NCBI taxonomy): domain Eukaryota; kingdom Viridiplantae; phylum Streptophyta; class Magnoliopsida; order Ericales; family Ericaceae; genus Rhododendron; species Rhododendron griersonianum. The sequence continues at coordinate 34,613,885 of CM030788.1, read as the reverse complement.
GATTCTCCACTTCACCTTTGTAGTGGATAAATTTTTCTAAGGCTTCGTCCTTACTCTTAAGCAAGTACACATAACAATATCTTGTGCAATCATCAATTAATGAAAGTAACAAAGTACTTATGACCTCCTCTAGTTTGAACAACTTTCAAATCGCACAAATCCTAATGGATTAAAGCAAGAGGTTTTGTACTTCTTTCAACTTTTTGAAAAGAATTCCTTGCCGAGTATGATACACTCTAGCAATCAAAGATAACAACTCCTCCTCCTCCCGATCATGAGTGTCCCTCCGTAACCGAATGTCCCAAACTGTAGCCCCATCACTAACTTGAAGATAATTAGAAACAAATGCCTCCCTATCACAAGCCAAACTATAAATACTCGGAAAGGAATCTCGAAGGCTCACATCCCCACACCGCACATGATCCCAAAACTTCACCCTTCTCTCATTGCCAACCGCCATATGAATATTCTTTGCAAAGGCATCCCACCCATTCATGATTCCCCTCCAAAGTGCCACACCATAAGGCAAGCTCACAGTGAGGGTACACCAGTACTCTCCCCATCCACATCCATACTTTGCTACCACCACCTTCCTCCGCCATATGAATATTCTTTGCAAAGGCATCCCACCCATTCATGATACCCCTCCAAAGTACCACACCATAAGGCAAGCTCACAGTGAGGGTAGACCACTCTCCCCATCCACATCCATACTTTGCTACCACCACCTTCCTCGACCATCTCTCCCTTTCACATGCAAATCTCCAAAGCCACTTACCCAACAAAGCTTGATTAAATAGTTTTAGCTTCCTCACTCCCAAACCTCCCTTTCTAATGGGAGAACAGATCGTATCCCAATCAACTAAATGGTACTTAAACTCTTCCCCGACTCCTCCCCAAAGAAAGTCTCTTTGTATCTTCTCAAGTCTCTTAGCAACCGAAGCTGGGATGATGAAGAGAGACATGAAATAGGTGAGTAAACTTGAGAGCGTACTAATGATTAAACTCAATCTACCTCCTTTTGGAATATGTTGGCGCTTCCACCCTGCCAATCTCTTTTGAAATCTTTCCACAACTGAATCCCAAGCTTACTTTGATTTGAAAGACGAGCCCAACGGCAAACCCAAATACGACGCCGGAAATTGCGCCACCCTGCAACCCAAAACCTGAGCAAGAGCACCAATATCTTCCACCACTCCTACTAGGATCATCTCCGACTTTCCCAAATTTACCTTCAGGCCAGACACCGCTTCAAAGCAGAGAAGGACACACCTGAGATAACCCACCTGTGTCGGATCCGCATCGCAAAACACCAAAAGTATCATCAGCATATAGAATGTGCGACACCATCAAACCCAAATCATCCTCTCTTCCCACCTCAAAACCTTGTAAAAAACCTCCTTGCACAGCTTTCTGAATCAACCGACTGAATACTTGGATACCTCCATGACTAGAATGAAAAAAAGAGAGGATAGAGGATCATCCTGGCGTAGCCTCTAGAAGAGAGGATAGAGGACCACCCTGGCGCTGGCCTAGGCACTAGTGAAAGTGGGCCTACCAACATGGCCTAAAAGCTCAAGCCCAAGTTACTTAGTAGAAAGTACGTGGTTCATTATATTACTTAACTTGAACATATCACAGATGTTGGACTGCTAATTACAGATGTTGCACTAACCTTCCTAAACAAATGTACCAGGAAAGAACAGTGTTCTAAAAATCGGCCTAGGCGGCGGTTCCCGACTGTTGCAACTAGTGTGCCCCAGGCGGGCGATTAGTCAGCGGCTAATTTGCTAGGCGGAATTAGTTGGCTAGGTGGAATTAGGTGGCTAGGTGGGGTTAATTGGGATTAACCGGGGAAGAAATATGTAATTTTGAAAAATTGAGGGGTTTAACTTTTGTATAATGTACTACAAGGGGTTTTAGTGTAGTTTTAATAAAATATATACATATATGCTATACATGAGTCACTAACCTAATCTCATGTTTCCATCTCATCTCAAATACGATTGCTGCTCCTTCGATCCTGAACGACTGTGTGTTAGAAATTTGGACTTGGTAGCTTATTCTCAAGTTGAATTGCTTGATTTTTTCCAATTTGATTGAAAAAGATGGTGAATTTGTGGTTATTGACTTGAAAGCTTGTTCTCAAATCAGTCTTTGACATCTGCTTCAATTTGGTAGAACGAGAAGATGGATTTGGATGACTTAACAACAAACTCTTTGACTTTGAATGTAACGACCCACACCCAAGCTAGCCCATAGCAATTTTTGGCCTAACCACATGGTCTCAAAAGTTATAGATTAAGTTAGGGTAGCTTGTGGGGTTTACTTGTATATTGGTTGAGATTTTGGTCTCCAACCAATGTGGGATGTAAGACCATAGATGTGTTGTCACAATCTCCCCACCTTACAATGCAACGTCCCCGTTGCATTGGCCCAGTAACCGTCCCCCGGTGGGCATAGTGAAACACTTAGTTCTGTATAGCACTTTGCTCCTACTCTAGGATTCAAGAGGTGGCTCTTACCATATAGACCAGGGTTTTGCTCTGATACCAACCGTAACAACCCACACCCAAGCTGGCCACTAGCAACTTTTTGGCCTAACCACATGGCCATGATGGCCTCAAAAGTAATAACAAAGTTACAAGGGTGGCTTGTGGGATTTACTTATTTATTGGTTGAGATTTTCATCTCCAACTAATGTGGGATGTAAGCCCATATATGGGTTGTCAGTTGTCACAATCTCCCCGTATTATGATGCAACGTCCGAGTTACATTGCCCAACAACTTTCTCCCTGGAGGCCATCGTGTGGCACTAAGCTCTTTGTACAACACATCATCAAGCTCAGACGAGACCCCAGAGGTGAACCCCACCATATAGAGGGTTGTGCTCTAATACCAAATGTAATGACACACACCCAAGTTGTAACCACAAAATCTTTGTCCTTCAAGCTTGGTAGAGATTGATGGAGATTTGTTGTATGAGCGTGTCTTTAGGCAAGAAACTCTTGGGGGGCTTTAGAGGCTTCAATTCCATGGAGCTTTCCTTCTTGCTTGATGTTGGAGGCTTGTGAGTGATGGATGGATATGATTGCTATGTGATCTAAAATATGAGGAAGGCCACCTCTATTTATAGCGCTTTGAGATGGAGAGTTAAGAATACACTCCAACTCTTTCATATTTGATTCTTTTATTTAAAAAGATTCTAACACTTTATAACTATCCTTCTTTCTTTTTATTTTAAGAACGATAACTATATATAAAGAGAGACATAATTTTATTTTACCAAGTAGCTTAACTTGATTGGTCAGACTTTATAAATTAAAAACTGCATCACTTTCACATGCGGCACTACGTGATTAGACCGTTCATGTAGTTTGACTTTTGACCTACAAACACGTGGCAACATTTGATTGGTCAATTATTGTGTCTTATTTTTTAATCCTTGCAACACGTGGCAGTTTGCGATAGGCTGACAATTTACTTTACATGCCTACGCCTGCGCCTCACCTCAGCACCTGGGCAGGTGAGGCACACGCCTTGTAAGACAACGTATTTTGTTATTGTTAAAATAACATTTAAATTTTTGGAGGAAGACAAACCAGTTCTCCATGATCTAGAGGATGAATTTTCAATTCCAACCGTTCCTTTTTGGGCTAGTAATATCACAAGAAAGAACTAACATCAAGTTCATACTCGGTGATATTTAACCCCTTACACTTTTTAACTACGTCACACGGACACGGGAATTCTAAAAAGATGGGGACACAAAAATAACAACTATATATAAACATATCGTAAATGTATGTTGTAAATGTTTATATACATAGATATATACACTGTTATGTACTGCTATTATACGAGTACATATACACACATAGACATAATATATATATATATATATATATATATATATGGGTTCTGGAGACATCTAAAAAACATCTAAAAAAAACACCCCAAAGTTCTCAATCGAATTTCGATGATCCGAGCCGCTCACGTTCAATAAAAAACTGCTCAAATCACGTTTTGAACATATTGAGGTGCTCGGATCATCAAAATTTGATCGAGAACTATGAGATTGAGATTTGGGGTGTTTTTTTAGGTGTCCCCGGAACCGCCTTATATATAGTGCTATTCAAGTCAGGGATTCCAAATTTTCTTACAGTCCGGACCTCACTGTTTCCGATTGAATTTCAATTATCTGAACCGTTCAATGTGTTTAAAACGTGTTTTTTAAGGTACCCGCAAGAAATCGGCAAAAAATATGACGGGGATCCTTGACTTTTATATATATATATATATATATATATACAGATGAACCCTTCTCAGTCATTTTTTTTTGCTAATTTCTCGCAGGTACCCTAAAATCACAACAGTTCAATAAAAAACTGTTCAGATGAAGCCCTTCCCGGTCCTTTTTTTTTGCTGATTTCCCACGGGTACCCTTAAAATCACATTCTGATCACATTGAGCGGCTCAAATCATCGAAATTCGATCGGAAAAATGGGAGTCTGCATTTTAAGAGGCCCTCATTTGAAACTGTCCCTATATATATATATACAGTTCTGATCATATCCGAACGTCCTGACCAAAGCTTACATCCAGACTTTGCGTCTAAGCTGTTGGATCTAATCCAACGGCTCACAAAAGAAGGGAGATCTCGTGGGTATTGAATGGGTAAAAAGAGAACCGGGTCAAGGGTTCCGGGTAAAATCCCCCACGCGGGTCATACCCCCTTCCCATTTCATTACGCGTTCCAAAGAGAGAGAGTGTGTGCGATCCACAGAGAGAGACGAACGATCGAACGACGAAGAAGAATGACTGAAGCCAGAAAGACGAAGGAGATACATCGATCAAGGTCTCTCTCTGGATTTCGGACGACTGGAGATCGAATGACGAACGAGATCAACCGACCACCACCAAGGTCTCTCTCTCTCTCTCTCTGGTTAGGGTTCAATTTTGATTAGGGTTAGGGTTCGATTTTGATTTCGATTTTAGGGTTAGGGTTCGATTTCGTATGTATATGTCCTTTCCCTTTCTTTTCTCTGGAAAAAATCACATTTTAGGGTTAAGGTTAGGGCACATTTAGTTCATAATAGTCTGGTTTCAGTTGTAGTTGTAACTATGTTAATTATGTACAAAAAAAACTGCAAAAGAATTTGATGCATATGTGTAGGAGTTTGTTGAAAAGATTAAACTTGGGCGACTATGGTGTATTACATATGGCAAGAAAGGAACCCAAAGACCTCAATTTTCAGTCCCTTCAATTTCTTAGATGTTTCTTTTGTTTTATTTCTGGCTCTCTCAGTACATGGCATTAGATTACATTCTTTAAAAAAATTTCACCATGCCATAAGAAGTTTTTTTTTTTTTTTGGGTAATGCCCTAGGGCGTTTAGCTTGAAAATAAAAGGGGTTAACCGAATATACAGCCTACAAGGGGCATACCCCAGGTAAGACAAAACAAAAAGGAAATGAAAATTATAAAGGCGCCAAGTGGCTACATGGGTTGCCCGTGTCCTTGCCCCCGCCGAACAAACTATCCCAAGGAATAGAAAGTTCAACGGGGAACCTGGACACGGCGTACAATCAGAGGCCCTCGAAGTCCTCGCAATACATACATTGGTTGTGTGCAGTAGCAGAAAACTATCAAAACCATGGTCTGACATACTACATCAGAATAAACAACAGCTACTACACTTAGCATTCAATACAGTAGCAGAAAATAGAGTAATAAGCTATAAACTGCATGACTGCCCGAGCAAAAAAATGCCCAAGCTGCTGGGCTGACCTAGCGAGGCTGCTAGGCTGTAGGACCGGCTCCTAGGCCGGGCTGATGAGGCTCGCAGGGCCAAAAATCCCTGCTGACTGCCGTGGTGGTTGGTGTTTGCCCGGGCTGGCTGTTTTGCCCGGGCTGGATGGGAGAAAAATAGATATCTCTAAGAAGTTGGTAAATCTGTATGGGAGAAAAATAGATATCTCTAAGCGAAACAGATCTTTATCCTTGTGTTTGCCTTAATTTCTTCCATTAGTTATAACTTATAAGCATATAGTGACTATGATGATGAATGTAAGTGTTTGTTAAAAAAGGGGCTGATTTTTTGTTTTTGTAGCTTTCTTCATATTATGACCTATTCGTGTTCCAGGATGGGAAAACGACTTGTGAGAAGATGACGATGTGCGGAGATGGAGATGGAGAAAATGGCCAGGCATTAGAGAGACTTAAATTAGTTAGAGGTTGTAAGGACTTGGAAGATAGACGAACTGTAATTTAGATACATTTAGTGTGATTTGTAAATTATTTGGAAATGACTTGTGTTTTTTTTTTTTTTGTTATTGTGGGACTTGTGTTTTCAGTTTAATACAATTTGTTGCAAGTTAGATAGCTTTTAGTTTCTTGAAAGTTAGTGAAGTGTGTGTGTTTGCCTGGGCAATCTGGAATCATATTAACTAGGAACATGATAGGTGTTGTTTTCAGTAGTAGGTGCTGGAAACATGGCAGACTATGGTCCTCATTGGACTTCTCTTGGGCCCTGTTTTCTTTTGGTGGCCGTTACCGGTTCCTCCAGATATTGCACATCGTCATGAAATGGTTAAGATGATGTTACAAAGATTGGAGTGCAACATTTTCTTGCTTTCCTACAGAGGGTATGCATTTATTGGTTATCTTTATTAACAAATCGATCTCTGGTGGCTTTGTCATGATAGAAGCAGCTGAAATTGATTAATGACTATGAACCTATTTTGGGTTCCAGAAAATTATGCATGAATCTTTTTCTTGGTCGAAAAATAATACCAGTTCTCATAGTCCTTTTGCTCGGTTGGTTGGCTTCAATGCCCGGAACTATAACCAAAGTAGCTTGACACTCATGTCCCTAACAATATACTTGTCACAAACCGAAGTAGCTTGACGCTCATGTCCCTAGCAATATACTTGTCACAAATCTAGGCTGTAATTTGGAAGATTAGAGCAAAAGTTGCTTTTGAAGTCTATTGGATTGCTTTATCTACAATTGAGGGATCTAAAGTAGTAGTCATGCACAGGCTGAAGCCTAAATTGGCGTCCATTTTTATTGATGGAAGCAGCTTGATGGCTCCCCTTCTCATCACAAAAGATGCTCGCGTTCTTGCTTTCGGCACTTCCATTTACTATAGGGGTTAAGCTCAATTGCAATCTTTTGACTTCACAACCACAATCCAAAGTGAAACAACAACAAATAGAAAGAAGGGTTTCATTCATTCATTGATAAAACACTAAAATGCCAAACTCAAAGACATTACACAAACCAGCCTACACAACCACCAAACCAAGGCTCTAATCTCTATATTACATACAAAGGAAAAAAGATGTAACTAAAACAGAAACTGGGTACGCTAAGATCTAAGCTTTCCAAGCTCTTCATCATGTATGTATTGCGAGGACTTTGAGGGCCTCTGATTGTACGCCGTGTCCAGATCCCCCGTTGAACTTTCTATTCCTTGGGATAGTTTGTTCGGCGGGGGCAAGGACACGAGCAACCCATGTAGCCACTTGGCGCCTTTATAATTTTCATTTCCTTTTGTTTTGTCTTACCTGGGGTATGCCCCTTGTAGGCTGTATATTCGGTTAACCCCTTTTATTTTCAAGCTAAACGCCCTAGGGCATTACCCAAAAAAAAAAAACTAATTCCTGAGAAATAAGGAATACTCAAGGAGCATGATGACTCTGCTCACACTTTACACAACTCAAGTAAAGCAATTCCAAGGCTGCTAACCTTGTGTGGGTCAAAGTTAAAATGTGAGTTGAAATTCTTCAAGACCTGTGCGTCTTCATACAGTATTCAAACCCAACATTCTTCAACCTTCAATCTTCATACAGTATTGATTGGCAATAGAACAAACTTTCTGTTGAAAATTTTAACCCACGATCGAATAGTATGCAGAGAAACTCAGTAGTCATGCTCTAGAAAATTGGAAGTACAAAACAACCACCATTGCATGCAACACAAGAATTCATCCAACAACAATAGTATTATTAATCAGTCCAATTTGTTCAAATTACTTGGAGCCAAACCCTTTTTCAACCAAAATGACCCCTCTAGCATAAAAAATGAAAATTCAAGAAAAAAAGAAATCTAAATCGAGAACACAGTAGACCTTTCATAAAATTGCCCGACAAACACTCAGTTCCACAACTAAGTTTCACAAATGTGTAAAAAATATTATTGTACTTGACAGAACTAAAAAAGGTAGATGGTTTTATCTTAGATCCCCATCAACCTCTTTGTATGCTTTGTATCTACATTGAACGGCAATAAAAATTCGATACAAGCAATACTCTTTCCGACTCAAATTCTGATCAAAGAGTATGTTGGAGATGTCGATTACTTGGAAAATCGTGAAAAACCCTAATTTCAAAAAAGCCCTCATTTCTGGTTCGAATCCAAAAAAATGCTAATTACCAGAAAATGCAGAGAGAGATAGAGAGAAGGATGAAATCAAAATCGAACCCTAACCAGAGAGAGGGAGAGAGACCTTGGTGGTGGTTAGTTGATCTCGTTCGTCGTTCGATCTCCAGTTGTCCGAAATCGAGAGAGAGAGACCTTGATCGATGTATCTCCTTCGTCTTTCTGACTTCGGTCGTTCTTCGTTGTTCGATCATTCGTCCGTCTCTCGCTCATCTCTCTCTGGAACACGCTCTCTCTCTCTCTCTCTCTCTTTGGAACGCGTAATGAAATGGGAAGGGGGTATGACCCGCGTGGGGGATTTTACCCAGAACCCCCTGACCCGGTTCTCTTTTTACCCATTCAATACCCGCGAGATCTCCCTTCTTTCGTGAGCCGTTGGATTAGATCCAACGGCTTAGACGCGAAGTCCGGATGTAAGCTTTGGTCAGGACGTCCTGATATGATCAGAACTAATATACAGTTCTGATCATATCCGAACGTTCTGACCAAAGCTTACATCCAGACTTTGCGTCTAAGCTGTTGGATATATATATATATATATATATATATATATATATATATATAGAGAGAGAGAGAGAGAAAGAGAGAGTAAGCTTCTAATGCGGACCTCCGCATCCAAGCAAAGTGCGGACCTCCCCTTTCCCGATCGAATTTCGATGATCCGAGTCGCTCAATGTGTTCAGAACGTGATTTTAAGGGTACTCGCGAGAAATCAGCAAAAAAAAAGACCGGGAAGAGCTTCATCCGAGCAGTTTTTGTTTATTTTTTATTGAACGGTTCAAATAAAAACTGCTCAAATCAAGCCCTTCCCGGTCATTTTTTTTGCCGATTTCTCGGGGGTACCCTTAAAATAATATTCTGAACACATTGAATGGCTCGGATCTTAAAATTCAATCGGGAAAGGGGAGAAATGGGCTGGTCCGCACTTTGCTTGGATGCGGAGGTCCGCATTAGAAGTTTGCTCCATATGCATATATATATATAAGTGGTCCTGAGATTCTCAATTTCATGGGGAGGACTTCTGTAAACACCCCAATTTGAGCTCTTCAAATTTTCTTAATTTGTGGCCCCGAGGCTCCCCGATGATGATCTCGGATTAAGACAAGCCTTAGGTTAATCAGAGCAAAGCTTCTTGAGGGACTTTGAAAGGGAAATAAATGGTCAAAATCAATCCCAAGCGCTTAGGAGCAACCCCAAGCGCTCAAAATCATTTTCCAAAACCATTGGCCTGGCTCACTCTCGAGCGCTCGAGACTTCTGTGCTGCCCAATGGATGGCAAGGCTTCCCACTATCCATGCAACCCATCATTATAGCCATCTTGAGTCGGCTGAGGTTTGAGTCAACACTCAACCTCAAGTGGTAGAGGATCAGATGATGGAGATTTGCCCCTTAAAAAAAGATTTTATTCAAATTCATTTCATTTTGGAAACCATAGGTTATATTGCCTCTATGTATAACCTGTTTTCAGCTGAGAAGGGACCACGAAAATCCTCTCTCTAAACACCCCCCCCCCCCCTTTTGTTAAAAAAAAAACTCTCAAGCTCAAACTTGTTTTCCAACTTCAAATATTTTCAAAGGCAAAGGTACAAAGATCAAAAACATCAGGAAATGCAGGGAGTTGAGAACACTCTTGGTCTCTGATTCTTTGCATTTCTCCTTCCCCTTCCACCTTTCAAAGTCATCCAAGAAGCAAAGCTCTCACTAAAGGTAGAAACTTTTCTACTTTAATCTCAAGCAAGAGGCTGCTTTTCCCTTCTAAGGGGGGTCTCTCAGCCTGTCCCAGTCTTTAATACTGGGTGCATGGTTGGGAGACCTTAGTGTAAACACAAGAGCAAAGGGATCACAAAATGTTTTTCTCATAAACCTACTGGAAACACTCTCGAGCGCTCGAGAGTGCTCCCGAGCGCTTGGGACCATTTCAGTTCCATGCATGGCATTTTTGGCAGGACAGCAAGGTGGGGTGAAGTGCACTCTTAAATGAATTAGTTGTATGGTGACATGCAGACATAGAAAGTTTGTTTTCTCAAAACAGAAATGTTTCTTACCAAGTTTTAAGTAAGAATAAGATTTTTCAAGGTAAAAAAGAAGATCTTCTCCTGGGAAAGATCAAAACAAGGGTGTCTGCATGCAAGGATAATGCCATTTCCTACTTGAGAGTAAGCTGACATGCAGCTCACTCCCAAGCGCTCGAAACCATTCCCGAGCGCTCGGGAGTGCCTGCATGCCACTGCAGTCCATTATTCTCCCATCTTGCCATGCTTCTGACTTTCTGCATGCAGGGACATGCCCATTTGCTCTTTTAAAAAAAATGCAGATCTGATCATGCAAGGGCAGGGATGCATGGTTTGGAAGGTTGGGGCTTAGTTCCAGCCAGTCAAGCCCTCTGTTGAGCCTCTCACATGTTTAAAATAACTTCAATTTTATAGCATAGTGTTATATTCCATTTATGCCTAACAAAGTTTGCAGGTTGAGCATCAGCACTCCTAAGCGCTCGGGACCACTCCCGAGCGCTCGAGAGTGAAGTCAGTGGCAGATCATCAGCTTCTATTATCATGCATCTTATTCATCGCCATTTTATCACTCCTTATGCTTGCTTTGGGGTGATGGATGTCTCGACTCTTGGTTTTCTTAGCCCAGTCTAGGAGGAGGAGGATCTCTCCTCAGCGCTGGTTTTCATGTGGTCCACGTTGACCATGACTATCTACTTCATTTACTTTATTTCCTTGCCTGGCGGGTTGTGCCAGGAATAGTTCAATTTTATCATTCTTGTTTTTTTCTTTTCTTTTTCCTCCTGGGATATGCCCCTTGTAGGCTGTACATTCGATTAACCTTTTTTAATTTCAAGCTAAATTACCCAAAAAAGAGCGCTACACTGCTTTGGAAAAGACATGTTGGGACCGATCTCGTATCGGGCGAGGAGGGTGCCGTAAAACCCTTCCCCCCTCGTAACATGGCTTTCGAACTCCAAAACGAATCTCTGGTTTTCAAATTCAATCAATCATTTTCAAATCAAAGCGGTTTCTCGGGTGGCGAACCATAAATCCGGGTGGCGACTCTTCAAACTTTTTCGATTCGATTCTAAAAAGCGTGCGATTTTCGGGCCGGCCCGATCCACTCGGGGCTGTGGTAGTCCACAGTGGCGACTCCGCTAGGGAAAAGGTTTAATTAATCTTGAGAAAAAGTTGGCATGTTGTCAAAACGGTCCGCTTTCCTTGAGTATCAATTAAACTTGTGAGCCAAGCTTGAAAAACGTTTGTGGGATTTTCAAAATTATTTTGTTTAATTGTCTATCTCTTATATATATATCTTGTGCAGCCCCGCTGTTGTGTTTCGGCAATCCTACCCGGTTTGCCGGTGATAGGGAATCCCGGAATGCTCAGCAACCCTCGACCGTGATGAGTCATCCCTACCGTTTGTACCATTATTGAGTGTACGCTCAATAGTGGGAGGTATACTTTGACTCTAGTCCGGGGAACCCTATTCAAGCCAAAACTGGCCTTTGTACATGCTTAGCGAGCCGTAGAACCCTCCAAATTAGGACAGGAACCTACAAGGTAGGGTTACGTGCTATATCCTGTTTACGTGCTGCATTTCATCTTGCATCATCATTCTGTCAGCCACGGTTCTCGAGACTTGCTCGCGCGGTCTTTTGGAGGTTGCCAAGACCCGATGAAGAGTCACGCACCCTAATGCGTGTTGCTTAACTACTTAAGTCCTTGAACCAAGACCTAACGGAAACTGAAATTCTGCTAAGTCTTTGACTAGTGTTCAATCGGGAAATTAGCCAAAGGAAGGAATGACAAGGAATCAAAACGTCGTGATACCAACGCCACCCAGGCTAAAAGCGAACGCACTGCTTACGCCGCTTCGATTATCGTATCACGTCGTCCGCCCCAAGTCATTCCAAACCAATGGTCGACTTGTCGATGGAATATTAGCCAAATACTTAGCTTATTTTAGCATCCTTTGGGGAGCAACGGTTCCTAAAAGAGGATGCACCCTAAAAATCCGAGGATCAAGGCAGCCTCCCATAAAAGGTACTCATTCGTTTTTGAAAAATAAGAGTCGATGACGGTGACGATGATGCACGCATTTTCTAAAAAAAAATCATGCACATATTTCATAAAAATGTAAACAGGGACCGCGTCTGAGCACGGTTTTTGCTTTGCTATCAGTTCTGAGCAATTGGGCCAAAGAAGAAGAACATCATACCCTCCTGGACCAGACCCTTGGGGCAGAGATTGGAACGACTTCAACTTCAAGCAGATCCTATCGGTGTATCAGACTTTCGGGTGGAGATGGATCTACTAGTCGGGAACCTCAACCCAAACGGAGACAATCCAAACCCAAACGGAGGCAATCCGAACCCAAATGGAGGCAATCCAAACCCAAATCCAAATCCAAATCCTAATCCTAATCCTAACCCAAACCCAGAGAACCCAAATACGGGAAACCCGAATGGAGAAATGGGGCAGATCAGGGAAGATATCCAACGACTGGGCGAACGCACCGACAACCAAATCGCCCAACTCATGCTTATGATTACCGAAGTGGCACGACGACTTCCACATCCAAATCCGAATCCAAACCCACATCCAAATCCAAATCCAAATCCAAACCCATATCCAAATCCGAATCCAAATCCGAATCCAAATCCGAATCCGAATCCAAACCCAAACCCTAACCCGAATCCAAACCCGAATCCAAACCCGAACCCTAATCCGAATCCAAACCCGGAACCACTGGTCCTCGAGATGGAAACTCTGCAGAACCCTGAAATGGCAGTTGTATTGGCAAAGATCACCCAATTGGAGGAATCAGTAGCAAGGAATGAGAAGATAGCCTCGACGGGCTTTGACATCAACAAGCTTTGTCTGTTTCCCAACGCAAAGCTCCCAGAAAAGTTTCGGCCCATAGACTTTGCAAAATTCGATGGAACTGGGGACCCGAAGGAGCATTTGACTGGGTACATAGGGGCACTATCCATGTGGGGTGTAAAGAAGGATGCCATGGCTCAGATGTTCTCATAAACCCTTGTCGGTCATGCTCTGCACTGGTTCACTTCGCTGGATGAAAGGAAGAAGCGATCCTGGGAAGACATATGCGCGGCTTTCGTAGCGCAGTATGACTATAACATCCAGATCGAAGTCACCACCTGTGGATTGGAGTCTACAAAGATGGAAGCCAAAGAATCTTTTGCAGATTTTGTGAAAAGGTGGAGGGCGAAGGCAGCGCAGATGAAGGACAGGCCGACTGACAGGGATCAAATCCGGATGATTGTCTGGAACCTTCATCCAAATCTTGCGAGGCATATGGTCATGGCTCAGGCCTGCTCGGATTTCAAAACGTTCTTCGATACAGGCTTAGCCGTCGAAGAAGCAGTCCAGCTGGGAATCCTTGACAAGCCCGAACCTGCCCCCAAACCCAAGAAAGTTTACTCTGGTAACACGAGCGCCCTGTTCGGTAACTCCGGCTACACCAACCTTCCCAACACCTCCTCGAGCACAACCCAAGCCGAGCCTGTCAACCAGATTGTAACCCAAACCAGTCAACCTCGTTCTCAACCCTGTACTTTCACTCAATTCTCAGCACCTCTCTCTGCTGTGCTCGAGAAGTTGGTCGAAAGTGGCATGCTCAAGCCACTCACCCCTACTCCCCTACCTCAAAAAACTCCCTGCATCCCACAATCCTAATGCATATTGTGCTTACCACCAGAACGTGGGCCATCTAACCAACAACTGTTTCCGCCTTCGCCACGCTATCCAGGACCTCATTGATAACAAGACCCTCCCCATGCCTCCACAAAAACCCAATACAGTCTCCAACCCGCTCCCTAAACATTCAAACACCCACACCAACCACATTTCCCTGAGCCACCCCTTTAACCCGAGCCTTTACATCGTTTCTGCCACCCAACCCAAGCCGACTGTTCAAATACCGGCTGAGGATGCTGTCTGTGCGCTCGAAACTGTAGAATGGGATTTCCAAAGGAGATGGGAGGATCTGGCAAGCGACTTCTTCGCAGTGGAAAACCGGGCTCTTACCACTGGGATGTGGCCTGTGGCACTCGACCCTCACCAAGTAGAAAAGTTGGAACAAGGTGATTGGAGACAGAATTGGGAAGATATGATGGCTGACCCGTTGGACGGGTATTCTCTATTTGCTCTGTTCATGGAACCTGAACCAGTCGACGATGAGGATAAGTGGGAGGGGGAGCCCGAGTCCATTGAATGGCATTGGATGGACGACTCCGACCCTTTGGACGAGACATCTTTGGCATGCCTCTTTCAAGAGGAGGAAGTAGAGCAAGGAATGGACTTAATCAACCCTTGCATGTTCCCGGGACTCTCTGCCACAACCATTATCAATCTCACTAGAAACTCTGATGTCCTCAACCGTGTGATGGATCATATCTCCTGTCCTCAGGAGTACATTATTGATGAGACTTTCCCTCAGTCGATAGTGGAGATTCCTGATGAACCCAACATCTGTGTGCTAGATCCTGAAGACCTATGGGGTAAGTCTGAATTGGTGAACGTATGGGTGGATGGTGAAGAACTGACCGTCAATAAGGCTATGATAGATGAAAGCTCTCTATAAGTCAACAACAACAACAACGTCAACTTTTGGAATTCGCTAGAAGAGGAGAACATATGGAATGCTCTGGAAATGGAAATTCTCAATGACACCCTGGAGAAAACAAAGCTCGACAAAGGAAAGCGCAAGGCTGACACTGATCTCTCCAACTTCTGGGAAGGTTCTTGGTGGGAGCCCGCCCCCAAGACAATCAGTAATCTTACCAGGAGCGGAAGGGTATACCAGCCTACCAACCTCCAGCAGGGAAGCTCATCCCGAGCCCCTCCACCACGGCAGAATAACCCTGGCATTCCCGCAAACCCTGTCAACTCCGCAAATCCGAACACCCCTATCCCACCTGCTCCACAAAATAACCCCTCAAGCTCCACTAACCCTCCACATCAACCTAACCCGTCCATCAATCTTAATCCGTTCGTCAACTCAAACCCCAGTGCCTCTCAGTAGCAAAACCCAATAGCCAGCACCGACCCCATCATCCAGCAACTCCATGAAACCCCTATCTGCATGTCCATGTAGGGAGTGTTAGCAGCATCCCGCGAGCACCGCCGAAGGCTTGTCAACACTCTCTCCAAGCTCGAAGTCCCTTCCGACATAGCCCCGGAAGCCCTAATCGCCCTCATAACCCCAAATCTCACCCAACACACCTTGTCCTTCACCGAGAAAGATCTCCCGCCAAAGGGAGCTGATCACAATAAGCCTCTCCATGTGACCATGAAATGCCTGGGAAAGTGACTCCCCGCGATACTCATAGACAATGGTTCAGCCATCAATGTGTGCCCCTCTCCGCACTGCCTACTGTCTGGGCCTCAAAAACAAGGACTTTGCGCCGTCAACTCTGGGTGTCCGCGCTTATGATAACACACAGCGCGATGTCCTAGGAACCGTCAACTTAGAGCTGGCAACTGGAAAGTTCAAGACCATTGTGGAATTCTGTGTCCTAGAGATCCCCGCCTCATTCAATCTCCTGCTGGGGAGGCCGTGGCTGCACCGTTCTGATGTCATGGGAGTACCATCCACGCTGCACCAAAAGCTCATCCTGGGATTGGATTCCGGGACTCTTATCATTCATGGGGACTCCGAGATCCGTCCTCACTCCGAAGATAACTCCCCACTTCTGGAAATCATGCACGGAGAAGAAGACATAGCCATGGGGGGGTTCGCTGTCATAACCTCGAAAGTTTGCACCATCCGGGCTGAAGATGGTTTCTTGGTGAGCTCTGCGGCGCTGGAAATCATGAAGCGAATGAATTACCTGCCAGGCATGGGCTTAGGACTCTATGGGCAAGGAGTCTCCGAGTTCCCTCATTTCCCTGGGAGCAATGAGCGCTTTGGCCTGGGTTACGAACTCAAGAAGAGTGATCCGGCAAAAAGGTGGCGTAACCGCGCCCGGGCTCATGCAGCCGGAATGAAGCTGAAGGAGAAGGAAGCACTGTATCAAGGGGAATCCGAGCCTTTTGTGGATGTTGAGACAAAGATGAAGTATCCTAGGTTTGAAATCTTTGCCAATGACACCTGGCGTAGTGATGAAAAGGAAACAAAGATAGAGGAGCTGTCTGAAGCACTGGATTGGCTTGAAGCTTTTGGTTTGGGTAGTCTCCAATCTCTGTTCGGGGACGAGGAATCAGGGGGTATGATGGAGGATGCTGCTGTGCTCATGCTAGGAGAAGAAGAAGAAATGGAAGACCCTTCTAAGCTCATTGTGGAGGTTGTAGGCACTTATGAAAACTGCACTTTCATTCCACTTGTAAAGCGCACTCACAACACTAGCACCGAGTCCGAGTCTGAGTCTGATACTGACTCATCGTCTAGCGCTGAGTCGGAGTTCGTGCCTATTGGCCCTCCCCACCGTAGCTTTTACTTTGAATTTGAGTCCACCGCTGTATTCCCTCCTTCCGAGGAGCCTATCAATGAAATGAATGATGCCTTTGCTTACTTGCCGGATTTTGAAATAAATTGTAACGCCCCCATTTTCGGGTTCGTTAATTAAACATTTTATTGAATAAAAAGGCTAAGAGTCAAGCTCATTATTACAACATAAGTCTTACTAGAGTACTTTTATTACACAAGGAGGGAATTTCTAGGGTATTCTACTACTCCGCTTCTTCTTCCATCCTAGCAAGCTCTTCGGCTCCAAAAGCCTCCAATGCGTACTGCTCACCTTGCTCATCAATTAACTCTGACACATTATACCAGCGTCGCCCCCAATATAATATGTCAGGGTCACCAAAAAGGTAACACCGTGAGCTACAAGCTCAATAGAATAAACTATACCCACTAACTCTTAACTTAAAGCAAGGAAGCATATAAACAATTACACATGCTCATTCAATAACATAGATAAACAATGATACATTCATATTCAATATCTTTTAGCGTTGGTGTCATGCCTTTTCGTGTTTCTCCTACGCGACTCATCGTAGACCGTGTCTTCTTTTTCACCTTTAACAAAACCATAATTTCCCACATTTCTTTCACAAATTGCTACTAACGAGGCTACCAAGTCCGGCTCCATTAGTAACACTCACGATGGCTACCAAGTCCGGCCAATCATGGTTTCACAAAACACAATCTTTCAAATCTTGCATTGGCTACCACGTCTGGCCAAGCCCCATTTCCACATGAGACTACCACGTCCGGTCCCATTGGAAATCTACGCAATGAGCTACCAAGTCCGGCTACATTACGGTTTTCGAAAACACTTACACAATGACTACCAAGTCCGGTCATTATGTACTTTCAAAATATTTTCCGCATGTTAATCCCATCCTTCATTTTATCCATATCAACCACACCCTAGGTGTCATGTTTCTACTTTCTCGATTTTTGTGTCTCGTTCGCATGCATCGACTCCGCGGTAATTCATTCCACAATTTAAGAAATCTTGAAACTAAACTAACAAGATCATTCAACTCTATATTAGATAGCACGCTCATTTTGTCACATCATCATACTCACATTTAATCACACAAGGTTAAGCATAGTGCCACATGGACGGACACCTTTGGAGTGATAAATCACTTATGCTTTATCAACAACAAGTAGTCAAGTAATCACATAATCATGCTCACATTCATTTTTTTGGGTAAAGCCCTAGGGCGGTTAGCTTGAAAATAAAAGAGGTTAACCGAATGTACAGCCTACAAGGGGCATACCCCAGGTAAGACAAAGCAAAAAATATAAAGAACGACAAGGGCTCTCCTCCACCGCCCTCCCACTCCGGTCTGAAGCTCATCGCCATGGCTTCGTCCTACCTCAACCCCGCCGTGAACCGGTGGGTTCTATCTCAGATCTACTTTGAGCAGATCTGAATCAACCTCAACCCGGCAACACCACGAAGCCGACCTTCATCCGACTACCACAGCTGGCCGCAGCAGTCCACAACTGGCCTTCGAAGGCCGTTCCACCCACGGCCGGCCGTCTCAGGCCCGGCCAGTAGAGCAATCGCCATTGGGGGCGGCGCCGTCCAGATCTGGCCCGTTCAGATCCGGCCGTTCAACAGGCCGCCGGCAGTGGTCACTCCACTGTGGGTTCCTCTTCCCACCACGAACAACCGCCGTGGCCTCCAGCCACCGTGGCCTCCATCACCGCCGTGGCCTCCATCACAGCCGTGGCTTTATTGCTTGGCGGTGAACTCCGGCCGGAGTGAGCCAAGCCTAGCTGAAGACGGCCGGCGAGCCACCGTGGCTAGGCCGGCCCGGCCAACTCAAAAATCCGGCCACCAGCCAAGCAAGCCGGCTGGGCGACGGCCATCTTGGGCTGGAGACCCACGGGTGTTGCTGGATGGAGACTGGCGGCGGCTTACGCCGGGCGCGAGTCTTACTCGTCTGGGCGAGGGCCGGGGCGGCGCCGATGGCGAGCGGCCGGCGAGCAGCACGCGGGCTAGTGGCTCGGGCAGTGGGGTATATCCCTTACTTTACCATTATGCAATGCAGCCATACTCTTTGTCTTATCTATTTATTGTCATACTTTGGACTTAAGGCGCCGGTTCTTTGTTAGATTTTGCAACCCGATAGGCGAGGTCATCGGGAAATGGCGGAGCTCCGTAGATGTATCCCTTGAGCTTTTAGCCACGAGGAGTTGCGTAGTATCTAACGTGGCTGCTATCGATTAGAAACTTGGATTATCCTAGTTAAGGGCTCTCGCGGTGGCCGTGCCGATGATCGGATTATGGATGAGTCGATCGAAAGAGGTAGTTGAGATTGACTAGATTGGTGGCGATCGGAGTTTTGCGAACTCCGGTTTGATTAGATTTGTGTTTAGATGGTCCCGGCTACCCTAAGAGCGTAGCCCGATGTAGTATGGAATGGGCGTGGTGTGCGGGGTACTTAGGGGGAGCCTTGTCGGATGCCGACATCTCCGAGTTCGAACCTCTCGGTCCGAGTCCCTGTAGTAGTTGACTTCTTTTGGGTGGAGTGGGTATTATGCTAGCTTCGAGGTGAGGGGCTTCTCGGTTCTTGGATTTCTTAGCCTTGGAGGAGGAGGATCTCTCCTCGGCGCTGGTTTTCATGTTGTGCCAGGAAGTATTTACACTTCGCCTCACCTCATTTCATTTACTACATGGCTCTACTCAGACCCATTTGTATTGCCTATGTCACTTATTTTACTCTCCATACGGGTTCACTTGTGCTTTATCAACAACAAGTAGTCAAGTAATCACATAATCATGCTCACATTCATTCTAAGATTAAAACAGCTTAATCCTAAATCATGCTTTCTTAAGTTCAAAACAACATATGTTTATTGAGTGTTCTAACGTTAAGCTAATCATGCCATGGTTAATCAAGATAACAACTTCTAAACATTTCTAATCATGCTTAGGGAAAGTAGCTCGTATACTCTACGTATGCTCGAGGTTTCAAAGGTTTAGAATAATTCACTATCATTTCGAAATACGCATGCAATACGCTATACTTAGATCTTTGAGAATCATAGGAAACTATACTATACGTAAGGAGTATTCTACATATACACATATACGTAGAGAAAAGTAGATATAGAATATCTACCGTTCTTCTTGGCGGTAGACGGCTACGGGTTAGGAAAATGGTTCGTCGGACGGAGTAACGGCTTAGGAATGGCTTCGATAGCTTTGAAAGAGAAAGGTTTCTCTCGAAACTTGATCTTGACTAAAGCTACTAGAACTTTTGGATCGGTAGGGTGGTGGAGTGGAGGCTTAGTGGCGGCACTAGAAGAGTTTCTTGAAGAACTAGGGAAGAACTTCAAGAACGAGCTAAGAACTAAGCAAGAACAACAAGAACACTAGACTTTCTAGAGAGAAGTTGGAGCAATGCTTGAAGGTGTGAGTTCAAAGGCTTGAAATGGCTTGCTATTTATAGGCCAAGTTGGTCTATTATCCAAGAGACAGTATTTCCCCTAACATTTGTTATCCAATGGATCATAGATTGACTAGATTTGATTGTCCTTAGATTGGATGAGGTGTTGATCAAAAGGACATGACTAGGCTTGGTTGTACACTTGCACACATCACACAATCTCTCTGCCTCTCGCTCCCTCTCTCCCGACCTCTCTCTCTCTCCCATCTCTCTCGGCTCTCTCTCTCTCTCTGGTCCAAAGAAGTACAATGGTTGAAAGACTAAGATTTTCCCTTATTCTTTCTTTCAAACTAGGACAAGGTTTAATCTATTCAAATGGGGTTTTGGTCCAATCAAGTCCTTGGAAAGAATAAGAAATAAGATATGGTAGTCCTTTAAGGTTGAAAGAATAAGAAACCCTAGATATGGTGGTACAAGGTGATGCAATAGGATGATGTAGGAAGATATGGTGAGTACACTAGTCACACACATCACACTCTCTCTCCCTCTCTCATCCGGCCTCTCTCTCTCTCTCCCTCTCTCTCTCTCTCTCTCGGCCACACTCTCTCTCTCTCTCTCTCTCTTGGACACCTAATCAAGAAAGGACAATGGTTGAAAGAGTAAGAGTAAACTAATAGTTTGTAAGAAGATTTTGGTAAGAAAATCTAGTACTAACAATCTAACCTATGTCATCCTAATGTCATCCTATCCTTCATCTTTCAAGGTACAAGTACTAATATATATAGAATTAGGGTTTTGGTAGAAGAAGATCAAGAAAGGTACATGCATATCTCTCTCTCTCTCTCTCTCTCTCTCTCTCCTAGGTTAATATATAATATATATACATATATAGGAAAACTAATAAAAGGACAATGTACTATGTGATCTCATCTTGGACTTTTAAGCCAAAATTTCCTATTAAACTATGTCAAAATGCCACCTATGTACTTATAACTATATACTAATATATAGTATGCTAGGATGACATATACATATCATATACTTTAATCAAATAAGTACATATCATATCTAGGAAGGAATTAACTAATACTAACCTAGTACTATAGCTTGATATGGTTTTATGGACCAATGGATTATAATTCCCCTAACATTTATTAACCAATGGTTAAAGGATGAAGTACTAAGCTTATATAATCTATCTAATATAGTACAATGACTCATGGTGAATCTAATTAAACTAATGGACCTTGTACTAGGTAGAAAGGTTAACCTATCGTCCAACGGTTAATAATTCTCCTAACTTCTATCGTCCAATGGGTAAAGATGGTAAGTAATATATAATCTTATAAAGTGTACCTAGCAATCTTTGTCACAATATCCAAGGTGTAAACCTATGGTCCAATGGATAAAGATTATCCTAGTATCTATCGTCCAATGGGTAATAGATCAAGGGTTGACTTTTGGTCAAGGTCTCACTTAGGGTTCAAAGGTTTGATTAGGCTATTCTAACGATTAGTCGGAAGCTAGCTAGGCTGGCTAAATAGGACGACTTAGGGTTGCTATCTCACTTGTCTTTAGAAAATGACTAAATCGCAAGGCGAAAAGAAATTAGGGTTTGAATCGAATAAATCTAATCATGACGGATTATTGGAAAATAGGAAATTTATAGAGTCAAAATAATAAACAACGAGATTTTTGTTTACTGAAAATCGGAGTTGTTACATAAATTGCTTGGATCCCGACGATGAAGGAATAGATTTCGATGGGGACATTCCCAAGGAAATCCGTTCCCTCATCGAGCGTGAAAACGAAAGGCATGCTCAGCCTCTAAAGGAAGAAATAATCTCTATAAACTTGGGTGATGAGGAGAACCCTTGATTGGTTCAGGTCGGTTCCGGGCTGTCTCCCAGCGAGCTTCAAGAGCTCACCGATTTATTAAAATAATTCAAAGAAGTTTTTGCTTGGTCCCATGCGGATATGCTCGGAATCGACCTAGAAATAGTCTAGCACAGGATCCCTCTCTATCCCGATGCAAAACCCGTTAAACAGAAACAGAGAAAGATGCGGCCCGATTGGGTATAAAGATAAAAGAGGAACTCACAAAGCAAATCGACGCAGGTTTTCTAATAGTAACTGAGTACCCCACTTGGGTTGCAAACATTGTGCCCGTCCCTAAAAAGGACGGAAAGATCATAGTGTGTGTCAACTTTAGAGATCTGAACAAAGCGAGCCCTAAGGATGATTTTCCATTGCCGCATACAGATATACTTGTCGATAACACTGCAGGGCATGCTTTACTTTCCTTCATGGACGGTTTCTCTGGGTACAATCAGATTCTCTTGGCTCCGGAAGATAGAGAAAAGACTACATTCATCACCGAGTGGGGAACATACTGTTATCGGGTTATGCCATTTGGGTTGAAAAATGCCGGTCCTACGTACCAAAGGGGTGCTACGACACTGCTGCATGACATGATTCATAAGGAGGTCGAGGTATATGTCGATGATATGATAGTGAAGGGAAAGGAACGGAAGGATCATCTCCCAGCGTTGAGAAAGTTCTTGGAGAGGATTCAGAAGTACAGGATGCATCTTAACCCGCAGAAATGCACGTTCGGAGTCACGGCTGGTAAGATGCTTGGATTCATGATCATAACCAGGGGGATTGAGGTGGATCCTTCTAAGATCAAAGCCATTCTTGAGATGGAGCCACCCCAATCCAAGAAGGAGGTTCAATGCTTTTTGGGAAAAAATCAATTCATCAGTTGATTCATCGCCAAGTTAACCTTGACGTGTGAACCATTATTTCGACTACTCAAGAAAGATGTGAAGTTCGAATGGAACGACAAATGTCAGAAGGCCTTCGAGGCAGTACGAACTTATCTTCAGAATCCTCCAATCTTGATGCCGCCCATCCCGGGAAAACCTTTGATCCTATACTTGTCCGTCACGCCCTCGTCAATGGGGTGCATGCTGGCACAAGAGGGAGAAGATGGGGTTGAAAGAGCGATTTATTACCTGAGCAAAAAGATGGTGGGAAGTGAAGAGCGGTACACTCCGTTGGAAAAGACGTGCTGGGCACTTGTATGGGCCACAAAGAAGTTGAGACACTACATGCTGTCTTACTCGGTGATACTGATTTCTTGAATGGATCCCCTCAAATATCTATTCGAGAAGCCAGCACTTACCGGTAAGTTAGCACGTTGGTTGCTCTTATTGGCGGAGTTCGAAATCAAGTATGTCACCCGAAAGTCGGTGAAAGGCAGGGCCGTTGCAGAATTCTTAGCAGATCATCCGATTGAGGGTCCGGAACACACAGAATTTCAATTTCCTGATGAAGACGTAATGACAACAGTCGATGAAACGTGGACATTGTACTTCGATGGAGCCACTAATCAGAAGGGCTTTGGGATTGGCATACTGCTAGTCTCACCTGAGGGGTTGCATATCCCTCTCGCTTTCAAGTTAAACTTCAAAGTCACGAACAACGAGGCGGAATACGAGGCATGTATTGTGGGAATGGAAGCTGCATTGGATATTGGAGTCAAGGTGCTAGAGGTCATGGGAGATTCCAACTTGGTTGTGTCACAAGCAAACGGAGAATGGAGAGTTAAGGATGAGAAGATGAAGCCGTATCATCAGCAGCTCGACGAGCTCATCCTGAATTTTCAAAAGGTGACCTTCACACATGTACCGAGGATGAAGAACCGCTTTGCGGACGCCCTGGCTACTTTAGCATCCATGCTGGAACATCCAATCGGGGTAAAGCTGAAACCTGCCATGATTGAGCAGAGGGGAAAGCACGTGTACGACTATGTCATGAACATTGACGAGCCAGACGATGGGCTCCCTTGGTTCCATGATATTTGGAATTTTGTCGAAAAGGGGGAATTCCCTGCAGATTCAACCAAGAAGGATCGGATCGCTTTGCAACGACTAGCATCTCAATACATTATCTGCGGTGGGAAATTGTATCGGCGATCTCCGTGCCGGGTTCACAAGTTGTGTATTCACGGTGACGAGTCGAGAGCAGTAATGGAAGAAGTTCATGAAGGTGTTTGTGGACCCCATATGAATGAGATGATGCTAGCTAAGAAAGTTTTAAGATTGGGATACTATTGGTCAACCATGGAGACAGATTGCATCGAGTATGTGCGCCGGTGTCACAAGTGCCAACTCATGCCAATCTTATCCATGTCCCACCCTCGGAGTTACACTCAATGGCAACACCATGGCCATTCTCCGCCTGGGGCATTGATGTTATTGGAAAGATCATGCTCGCAGCTTCAAACGGTCACAGGTTTATTTTGGTAGCGGTCGATTACTTCACCAAATGGGTCGAAGCAGCTTCGTACAAGACTTTGACGGCAGTTCAAGTGGCTCACTTTATCAGGCAAAACATCATTTATTGGTATGGGGTCCCTCAGGCCTTCGTATCTGATAATGGTGTTCATTTCAAGGGAAAAGTTTTGGAACTTTTTAACGAATTTAAGATTCAAGTGCATCATTCGACCACTTATCGGCCACAAACAAATGGGGCAGTCGAAGCAGCGAACAAGACCAGCAAGACGATTCTCGAAAGGACTACTCGTCAGCTAGGAATTGGCACGAACAATTACCATTAGCTTTGTGGGGATACCTGACGTCTATCCGTACACCGACAGGGGCAACACCCTATTCTTGGTGTACGGTATGGAAGTCGTTCTCCCTATCGAGCTAGAAGTTCCATCGCTGAGGGTCATGGTTGAGTGCGGAGTGGATGAAGCTGAATGGATCAGTGGAAGGTTCGAGGAGCTCATGCTATTCGACGAAAGGAGGCTGCGAGCATTGTACCACATTCAGGGTTATCAGCGAAGGATCGCCCGAGCATTCAACAAGAAAGTAAAGTCGAGGGACCTACAAGAGGGGGACATGGTAGTCAAGGAAATCCGTGCGCCAGTTTTTGACCTACGAGGGAAGTTTTGACCTAAGTGGGCAGGCCCTACATCATCAAGACCATTCTCTCTGGAGGTGCGGCCTCAATCATCGACCTTGACGGCAATGAATTCTCAAACCTTGTCAATTTGGATCAGCTTAAGCGATATTACCCTTGAGAGAGCTCGCTGGGCCGAAAACCGCAAGGGCGGGCGGTCCCAGGCAAAAATTAGAGCAAGCCTGCTAGGTCGAAAACCCGAAAGGGCGGCTTAGGCAAAAGTTAAGGCAAAAAGTCAAAAAAGGCTCGCTAGGCCGAAAACCCGAAAGGGCGGTGCTAGGCAAAATTTAGAGCGCAAAAGGAGAGTGTTAATACCCGAGCGAACCCTAGCCCGAACTACGTATGGGCCTGATTCCCTCTCCTGAGGGATATGTAGGCAATCTCACACTGAGGTTCGGTCCTAAATCTCAAAAATCAAAATCCAAATTGACAAATCAGAATGTTTTCTCAAAGGCGCATGCGATTAATGAACCGAAAGGGGGAAACCCTTAATCAGTCAATTTTATCAGATTATTTCTTTATTACAAGTTGAGCATGAAAACGGAAAGCACGCAATTAAAATACACTTTTTCCAGCTCGGGCAGCAAGCACCAAGCACCAAGCAGTCAACCTGTTTAAGTGTTTATGTGTTTATTGGCGACCCCCGATAGGCGGTCATCTGTTGGACTGAAATCGGGGGCCTCTAATTGTAGTTTCCGTTGTATGTCTGCGAGGACTTCGAGGGCCTCTAATTGTTTACTGCTATTGTCACGCCCGTGCCCAGGTTCCCCGTTGAACTTTCTATTCCTTGGGATAGTTTGTTCGGTGGGGGCAAGAACACGGGCAACCATGTAGCCACTTGGCGCTCTTTATATTTTTCTCTTTGTCTTACCTGGGGTATGCCCCTTGTAGGCTGTACATTCGGTTAACCTCTTTTATTTTCAAGCTAACCGCCCTAGGGCTTTACCCAAAAAAAAAGTAAGCAGTCAACCCATCCTTGCTTCCACATCTCTCCTTAGCCATTTGTGGTACCTTCCGGTCGAAGTAATAGAGAAGAGTGGGTCACTTGGCTCAGTCCTACGAGTCCCCCACGATCGAACATAGCTCCGAAGGCCCGGAACGGTGAAGGGAGGGAGACAAAGCACTTCAGAGTCCGGCGGCGGCACTTCTTGGCTAAGTCCAAACTGACGGAGAATGCAGACAGGTGAATAGAAGGAGAAGCCTGTCAAGCCAGCCACAAGCACATGCGTCGAACCCATGTTACCAGTAGTCATAGCAGGAAGCCTCAGTCAATGGCACTGCCAAGCAATGTCATCTTCCTCAGCAGAGGCAAGGAAATCAGCCCAATCATCTTTGCTACTGTACGTCACTTGAAAGGGACGGTTCCATCCACTTGCACGATACCACCAATCATTGGCCGGGGGTGTCACCAAATTTGTAGACACCCCAATTTGGACTTATTAATTATCCTTAATTTGTACCCTCGAGGCTCCCCGATGATGAAATAAGGTCAAAACAGGCCTTGGAAAACTTGGACGATGCTTCTTGGACTTTTTCAAAATCAAAATATTTCTTTTTCCCGACACCCTGGGGGTAAAATAGGCACACATTTCAGCATAAAAAATATATTTGATTAATAAAACCAATTGGGTTAGAAAGAGGACTCAACGAGCTTTCCAACGCTTCGAAAAACACCCAAAACCGAGTTCGGGAGTGTCCGTGGCACCCTTTTGAAGTTGGGCAGTCACTCCCAAGCGCTCGGGACCACTCCCAAGCGCTCGGGAGTGCTATCAGAGCCAATGCATGTTGAGCTTGATCTTTGACCATGACTTTTCAGGCTTTTCAAACCTTTCAACGTTCAACCTGGTCCTGCCTGAGTATTCAGATGGGGCAGAAGAATAATCATGCCATTTTTCCCCCCAAAACCATTTTCCATTTCATTTTTCTTTTATTTTTCAAGTTTCAAACTCATTTTCTCCTCCCCTATAAATACCCCTTTCATTCTACATGCAAAGGACCACGAAATTGAACCCTCTCAATCCCCTGTTTTCAGAAAACTTTGGCTCAAACATCCTCAAACATTTTTCAACTCAAATATTTTCCAACTTCCATCCTCAAATAATTTTCAAAGGAAATCCAAACATCACAAATGCATTTGAAGTCTTAGACTTCATTTCTCCACTGTTTTTCAACCATTATTCAAACTACCATATCCATCCAAGAAGTCTTGTTCAAGCACAAAAGGTATAAAATCTCATTTTATACTTAAAAGCCTACTGTTTTTCCCTGTCTGAGGGAGATCAGTGGCTCATACCAGTTCTTCATACTGGTTGTGAGCCACCTGATCTTGGTTTAACAACAAGAGCAAGAGGCTACAAAGGTTTTTCAGTCTACTGGTCTCACTCCCGAGCGCTCGGGACTGCTCCAGAGCGCTCGAGAGTGTTTACATACTTGCAGTTCATTGTTTCCCCTGTCATGCCATTCTTTTGAGTTATCATGTGTAAGGATGTACCCATCTGTTTTCAAAAGTGTATATCTGTTAAGGGCAAGGAGGCATGGTTTGGGTGGTTGGGCTCTGCCCTCAATATGCCAAGCCCTCTGCTGAGCCAATCATAGAATCAAAATGATTTCAGCTTTCAGCTTCGATACTATATCTTGCCTGTATCTAACAAATCTTGCAGGGCTGGCCAGCAACACTCCCGAGCGCTCGGGAGTGAAACCAGTGGCAGTGACCAATTTTCTTCTGTTATGCATTTGTTCATCATTATTTCACCCTTTGCATGTACACTAGCACCAGCATACACTGCTTATTTGATATACCTGTGAATACGTGCTAGTTGCTTAGTGAAACAAAATATTTTTAATAAATCCCACAAACATTGAGTAGAGACCGACATCGCGTCGGGCGAGGGGGGTGCCGTAAAACCCTTCCCCCCTCGTAACGTGGCTTCCAAACCTCAAAAGTGATCTCTGGTTTTCAATTCAAACATCATTTTCAAATCAAAAACGGTTTCTCGGGTGGCGAATTATAAATCCGGGTGGCGACTCTTCAAACTTTTTCGATTCGATTCAAAAACTAGTGGTTTTTTGGGCCGCCCCGATCCACCCGGGGCTGTGGTAGCCCACAAGATTCAATTTGTCACAAAGCCACATCTACCAGAAAAGAGAGAAAACAAGTGAGGAGCCAGATAAAACCTAAACCGAGTGTTGAGGTAAAATGAATGAGAGAAATAGAAAAAGGAGAGTTGAGTGAGGTCCCTAACCTGCAGCAACAGCGGGCTACCACCAAAAACCCTTGTGCGACCGGCATGAACATCATCTAACCCCATTAAGGTTTCAGCAAGAACCAAAGGTGCAACATCCTTGCGAGCCTCAATCTGAGCAGCGACCCCCACCAATAAAGAGTTGGGCTGTTCAACGGATGGAACCAACAAGAAGGCTGCCAGGAGACAAATGCAACAAGCCATCATTCGACGACCTTGATACTCAAAGTCTGTCAAGTCACCAGGTGGACTGAACTTCTCATACAACTGCACGATGTTGATGGCATTGCCCCGAGTGAGAAACTCAGCGGTATTTCCACTGATACCCAGTTTGGCTTTGAGAATATTCTTCATACTCTCCCTGATCATAGGAACAACGGGCTCAGCGAAGTTGTGACTTCCAAGATAGGCATGGAACTCCTCGACGGTGGGGCACAGCTCTTGAGAGCCAAAGCGAAAGACATGCACTTCGGGATCCCAAAAGCACGTCGCTGCATGTAGCAAAACAGGACGGATTGCAACCTCTCAGAGATGCCTTAGAGCGTAAAGTCGATGCCCCCGGAAGTTTAGCCAGTCGATGCCCTCGAGGCTGTCCAACCAAGGACGAAGCAAGGCTTGGTTTAGCAAGGCCATGAGGACGATGGATTTTTGAAAGGAGAAGGTTGAAATGGTGTGAATGACTTGCCAAAACAAGACTTGGTATTTGTAGAGACCTGGGGGAGACAATGTCACTTCCCCACCAGCTTTGGAAATCATCAAACTCAATATTTTCAAGGCATTTTCAAAATTCAAAGTTTGGAAAGTTGAAAAAGTATTGGAAAAACTCAAGTCTTGCTTTGGAAAGCCATTTCCCCTGGGAAATAGTTAGTGCGGGGTCACAGAGCACCTTGGAAGCACACATGCAGAAGAAAACAACACGGGAATAGCTAGGGAGTGGCATTGGGAAACAACAGAAGACTGCAGACAGCAGCAGTCCCGAGCGCTCGGGAGTGCATTCCCAAGCGCTCGAGACCACTCTCGAGCGCTCGAGAGTGCTGCTGTTTGCAGCAGGTTTTGGTTTTCAATCTTTCAGACTCAATGCAACATCGTAACTGCATGCAGCTCAGATCAGAAGGCTCTTGACATGTTCCTAGGGAATACAGTTGTTCCGTTACGTGTTTTCGAGTATGTTCAAGTCTATTTTCCTCAAAAAATACCAAAATTTTCAAAAATTTTCCTCCACGAGTATGTCAAAATCCACGTTAAGCGTATTTGGTTGAGTCCAGCAATGCGTATAAGTTGCGATGTGCATTAGTGACTGTATGACATGATCAAATATGTGTTAACACTCTCAGTTCAAGTTTTCGTCGTTCAATTGTCCCAAAATCATCGTTTTCAAGCATAAGCGTGTGTCAATCTTTATATCAAGGGTATTTTGGTAATCCTAGCGGTCCTCGCAAGTCACAACACTCTGTGTCAACCGCACAGCGCGCTCGGTTACGATCAAAAGCCCTTAAATCTAAATTTCATGGTCGATCACTCAAAAGCTTGCCATTATGTGTCAATGTCAAGTTTTCGTCCTTACTTTTGAGAGTATCGGTTGAAATTCGCGTACTCTTTACTTTCTTTCAAAGCTAGACGGATATATTTCATAAAATACAATTCTATAAAGGGAGTGCGAACTAATGCAAAGAACTAAAGTACAAATTCTCATAAATGAATACGGCATTTACAATGAGCAAAGAGGGAAGTACAAAAGCTGGGGCAAACACACGCCCAATCCTAACTACCGGGACACGCAGGTCCAAACAAAATCGAGGCACGCAGGCCTATGTACAAGAAAGCTGGCAAACCAAAAACCTAAGGCTCAGTCTCGACGAGTCCTCTTCCGTTGTTGGGCCTCGGGCTCCGTGCTCTCACTCTCGTCGCCATCATCACCGTCATCCTCACTAGGAGAACCAGCAGCAGTCTCTAAGTCCGACGTCCCTAAAACGCGTGACTCAGAGGACTCCTCTGTCTCCTCCTCCGTCCCCTCCTCAGACTCCTCTGGCTCCACGCGAGCAAGTCTCCGCTGGGACGCCGCCCTGGGCAAAACCTCGAACTGTCTAGCCTCCGCCGCAGGCCGCGACACTCTCTGTGTCCCTCGTCCTCTCGTGCTGGCGGAAGCTGGAGGGCTCGTGGTAACCTCAGGTCGTGTCCTGGCTGAACGTCGTGGCTGCACCTGGATATCACAAACATGCACTCATTCTATACATGTTCGAAACTCAATTGATTCATTAAAGTGCCATACATGTGTAACGCCCCCATTTTCGGGTACGTTAATTAAACATTTTATTGAATTAAAAGACTAAGAGTCAAGCTCATTATTACAACATAGATCCTACTAGAGTACTTTTTATTACACAAAGGATGGGAATTCTAAGGCATTCTATCACTCCGCTTCTTCCTCCATCCTAGCAAGCTCCTCGGCTCCAAAAGCCTCCAATGAGTACTGTTCACCTTGCTCATCAATCAACTCTGACACATTATACCAGCGTCGTCCCCAGTATAATATGCCAGGGTCACCAAAAGGTAACACCGTGAGCTACAAAGGCTCAATAGAATAAACCATACCCGCTAACTCTTAACTTATAACAGAAAGGGAAATATAAGCAATTACACATGCTCATTCAACAACATAGTTAACAATTTCACATCCGCATTCACTATCTTACTAGCGTTGGTGTCATGCCTTTTCTTTGAGGTTCTCCTACGCGACTAGTCATAGACCGTGTCATCCTTTTCACCTTTATTTATAAAATCAACATTTCCAAGTTTCATTAACAAATTGCTACTAACGAGGCTACCAAGTCCAACTCCATTAGCAACACACACGATGGCTACCAAGTCCGGCCATATCATGGTTTTCTAAACTTCTTCTTTCAAATCTTGCATTGGCTCCTCTCCTCGGATAACCAAGCCATACTACCAATGAAACTACCACGTCCGGCCCCATTGGTAATCTTCACAATGGGCTACCAAGTCCGGCCTCATTACGGTTTTCAAAAACATACTCACATTGGGCTACCACGTCCGGCCACAATGTAGTTTCAAAAATATTTTTTTTTTGGGTAATTTAGCTTGAAATTAAAAAAGGTTAAGCGAATGTACAGCCTACAAGGGGCATACCCCAAGAGGAAAAGAAGAGGAAAACAAATAAGAATGAAAAAAAAGTGCAGTAAACCATGCACAACCCGCATGGAGAGTGAGATAGAGTAAATACATAACAAAATGCTATGCGTACTGTAATACGTGAAATGTGAATTTGGATTACTTCCTGGCACAACCCGCCAGGCTAGGAAATAAAGTAAATACGGTAGATAGTCATGGTCAACGGTGACCACATGATGACCAGCGCTGAGGAGAGATTCTCCTCCTCCACGGCTGGGATAAGAAGACCAAGAACCGAGAAGCCCATCACCCTGAAGCTAGCATAATACCCACCCAAAAGAAGTCAACTACTACAGAGGGACTCGGACCGAGAGAGGTTCGAACTGGAGATGACGGCATCCGACAAGGCTACCCTGCTAAGCACCCTGCACACCACGCCCATTCCATCCAGACTACTACAACCTCACCCAATTCCCCTAGGCTCGCTAACAACTATAAGCGGAACAGGAAGAGAGACCACCAAAGTAGCCCCCAAACCTCAAGTGGACCAAGCTGTACGTTTCGCTCAGTGCATACCACTAAAACTAATCAGAAACAGCCTACGAAGCTACCCCTTTCAATTAGTGAGAATCCACCAATCTATTCAAAGACAGCTCCGGCAACTACCATGCTCAATCAGACTCATCCATAATCTAATCATAGGCTCCCCCAGTTGCTGCTACTGCGAGGCTACCCCTAACTAGGAGAATCCAATCTAATCAATAATAGCCACGACCACAAGAATACTACGCAAACCTCAGAGCTAAAAGCGCTGGCTCAAGGGATATAGAGGGCTCGACGAAGAGCCCGGCCCCCGATTTCAGTCCAACAGATGACCGCCTATCGGGGGTTGCAAAACTAACAGAAAACTGGCCCACTAGTCCAGCAACAATGTAAATGTAGATAGCCATATTCCAGGCTCATATTGCACAAACATTAATAAAGAATTGACCCAGGTATACCGGCCTGGGCTACTGGTTGGGCTGCCTGCCCGGGCCTTGGCTTGCTGCTAGGCAGGCTGTGCCCGACGGGTTAAAGGCAGGCTGTGCCCGACGGGCGGCCCGATGGCAGGCCAACGGGCTGGCTGCCGAGGGCCTGGCCCAAACTGGCCCACGGTGGCTGGTGGCTGGAGGCCACTGTTGATGCCCATAGTTGCTGATTGCCCGGGCGGCCAAAAGCCCGTGGCTGGCGTGTTGTAGGCTGGCTGGGCAGGCCTGCTGGCTGCCACGGCGGCTGAGATGAAAATGAACCGGGCTAGCTGGGAAGCTATTTGCCCGGGCTGATGAGCCCCACGACAGGGCAGGGGTTGAGCCAGACCGGCGGCTGTTGAGCCCACGGTGGTGCTGGGGTTTGAGATGAAGACCACAGCCGTAGGACTACGGCCGGCTATGGATGGTGGTTGTTAATGGCCGAAGGCTGTAGAGCCCGACGGCGTTGATGGAGACCGTCCAATCGTGGACCAGGTGGTGGCCGGTCCAGAGCTCCACGAACCTTAACTTTCAGATCTGAACTTGTAGACCTCAGTGGGGAGTTTGCTTTGCCGCCGTGCCACTGTCCGAGCACAATTGAAGCAGCAAGGTTATCCATATCAACCACACCCTAGGTGTCATGTTTTTACCTTTCTCAGTTTTTGTGTCTCGTTTGCATGCAATGACTCCGCGGTAGTTCATTTCACAATTTAAGTAATCTTGAAACTAACTAACAAGATCATCCAATTCTATATTCACTATCATGCTCATGTTATCACATAATCATGCTCAATCACATTTAAGCATAACGCCACATGTACGGACGCCTTTGGAGTGATAAATCACTTATGCTTTAATCAACAACCACAAGTAATGTAAGTAAACATGTAGTCATGCTCATCACCATCAAATTACAAATAATTAAAGCTAATCTAGGAACGTTATCTTTCAAAAACTCATGCTTCTTTTTAAAGTTCAAAACAACATATGTTTATTGATATTTCTACGTATACTTAGAGTTTAGGAGGTGTAGGAAAATCCTACTATACTTAAAGTTAGGGCGTAAGGAGTATTCTACCGTTCTTCTTGGCAGTAGGCGGCTACGGATTTGGAAAGTGGTACGTCGGACGGAGTAACGGCTTAAGAATGGCTTCGATAGCTTCGAAAGAGAAAGGTTTCTCTCGAAACTTGATCTTGACTAAAGCTACTAAAACTTTTGGATGATATGGTGGTCGTATGGTGGTTTAGTGGCGGCACTAGAAGAGTTTCTTGAAGAACTAAGGAAGAACCTCAAGAACAAGCAAGAACAACTAAGAACAAGCAAGAACAACAAGAATGCTAAGCTTTCTAGAGAGAAGTTGGAGCAATGAAAGGTGTGAGTTGAAATGGGAAGGAAAGGGTGCTATTTATAGCCAAAGGGTGACCTATTATCCAATGGGTAAAATTTCCCCTAACATTTGTTATCCAATGGTTAATAGAATGACTAGATTTGATGGTACTTGGATTGTGTGAGGTGTTTGGCCAAAGGACCATGACTAGGCTCAAGAGTACACATGCACACATCACACAACCTCTCTCCCTCTCTCCCAGCCTCTCTCTCTCTCTCACTCTCTCGGCCATCTCTCTCTCTCTCTCTCTCTCTCTTCCAATCTGGGACAAATCTAGGTTATTCTATTGGGGTTTTGGTCTAGTCTAGTACTTAGAAGAGTAAGAAATCTAGGGTTGGTTGTCCTTAAAGTTGAAAGAGTAAGAAAACCCTAGATTTGGTGGTACATGATGAGGTGTGAAGATTGGTCAAGGGTTATGACTAGGCTTGAAAGAGTACAAGTGCACACACATCATATTCCTTCTCTCCCTCTCCCATCCGGCCATCTCTCTCTCTCTCTCCCTCTCATCTCTCTCTCTCTCGGATTCTCTCTCTTTCCTCTCCCGAATTCTCTCTCTCTCTCTTTCCCTCCCTTGATTAGTTTAGGAATATTTAAGGATGACTAACCTTAAAGGACAATTGTACTACATGATCTTTTTTTTTTGTGTGGTTAAACCAGCTTGAAATAAAAAAGAGGCTAATCGAATATACAACCTACAAGGGGCATACCCCAGGAGGAAAAAAGAAAAGAAAATAAAATAAAACATAAGAGACAGAGAAAGCCTATGCCAAATGGCTACATAGGACTAGAAGAAAATGGATCGTCTGTTTCCTATCCATCTAGCAGAGGGATAAGAAACAGATGGCAAAAGGGGTACACTTAGTGTAACCTGACTAAAATGAAAGAGACAAAATGACACAATGAGAAAACATTTTACATACCACTGAGATATGCCTAAATATAGAACTAATTCAATTCAAAAGCCTTAAACAAAACTTCCGAATGCCTTGATGCATGCAGCTCCATTTCTGGGGCTGCTCCTCACGCATAACAGTAGAAATGGCAGCTATCCCAATTAAGGCACAATCTGAACTTGGACAGCAGCTTATAGCAACTAAGCAATGCTCATGAAACATGGACCAAACCAAACACAACCGGTTTACCATCTCTGTACCAACAGTACAAGCAACAACAACGCCACTACTGGACAGCAGAACAAACAGCAGTAGGCAGAGCAGTAGTAGCACGGCTGCCTTAACTGGACAGCAGCCACCACAGCAGCAGACAGACTAGCAGCAGTGAGGAATTCAAAAGACAACTAGGGACATGCCCCCAAGGAAGGCTTAAACAACCCAAGGGACAACCCCCCAAGGGTAGGCACAAACAAAGGGACAACCCCCAAGCTCACAACTACAAAACATATACAGTATGAAACCTTAAACAACAAAAAGACTGCCATCAATACAGTCAACACTTTCAATGAAAGATCAGGTAGTACAATTGAATTATACTGAGCAACTACCATTGAGTAATAAAGACAGCAAACAATAAGCCATCTTTTACTACTGAGCTGACAAGCACGACATTGCTGCCATTGACGTACAGAACATGTAGATTACATCCATAACCCAACAGCTCAACTAAAAAGAAAGAGATAAAATAACAGAACAAAGACAAAATCAATTCCTTTTTGCATTATGGTGCTCACACCTCAACACCCTCGAAAGACTCACAACTCCCACTCTACTTTTCACTCGAATGCAAAAAGGCTAGGATCCACCAACTCCCTCCACTTGTTCTCACATGATTCCCCCGCTATTTATTACCTCCTCTCCAAAAAAAGGATGGAGCTCAAACGCACAGCTAACCGGGAAACACACAATATACGAAGGCCCTCAACACAAGGATAGAAGCCAAATCACTCCACACATGAGAGTAAGATATATACCTGTTATATAGCAGTAATAGTAGCAGCAACACAACAGCCAAACTCTGCCCAGAAGAACAGACAGTAGTACAGTATGAAGACAACAACAAGATAATGTTAATGACAAATGCTTTAACTCCCACTAATATTCCACTCATTTACAATCCATTGTGCTTGAATCCTTGGAAGTTTGGACAATGATAAAAGTCTTGTTCTAACCATGGAATTTATTTTGTGAACAACTACCTCCCAAGAAGAGGACTTGCCTTGGAATTTCCTCACATTCCTCTCAATCCACACTTGGTACACAGTAGTTGTAAAAACCAGTTTAGTGATGAGAGCCTGGAGAGAGGTGCCTTTGATCGCAAAGAGAAAGGTGACCCAATCAGCCCACGGTCTGGGGAGCCAAGTAACATGGAGTTTGCATAAAATGAAAT
Organism: Rhododendron griersonianum; assembly: GCA_018127125.1. NCBI lineage: Eukaryota > Viridiplantae > Streptophyta > Magnoliopsida > Ericales > Ericaceae > Rhododendron > Rhododendron griersonianum. The sequence continues at coordinate 34,577,489 of CM030788.1, read as the reverse complement.
CCCAAACCTGTTGAGAGAATGGGCAATTAAAGAAGAGATGATCATGACTCTCACTCCCCTGGCAAAAACTACACTGAGAAGAATGGTTAAGGCCAAAAAGTACAAGCCAATTTGCAGTAGAAAGTCTATTTTGAATAGCTAGCCATGTGATAAAGCTACATTTTGGTATGTGGGATGAGAACCACACCAATTGATGCCACAAAACCTTGGGAAAGGGGGTTCTCAATTTGTTCCAAAATGAAGCAATTGAGAACTGACCATTGGGAGAGAGGGTCCATCTGGAGTGATCAGGCCCACTTAGCCTGGAAGCTACTAGAGGAGGTAGGGTTCTGCTGACCTCATGTAGTTCAAAAGTTTGGGTAATAGGAAACGCCCAAGATGAATTATGAATGAGGTAGGACACCATAGCATCCTTGGGGATTCCAGAGTCATAAGCAACGTTGGAGCCTACTTTGTCTAACAAAGGGCCTAGAGGATGCCAGTTGTCATACCACAGAGAAGTGGAATGACCATTCCCTATCACCCTAAGAATATAAGGCTGAATCAAGGGTCTAAGTTGCAACAGTTTCCTCCAGACCCAAGTGCAATCTCCAGGAATTTTCAAATTCCAAAAATTCCTTTCTTTTATTAAGTACGACTTGACCCATTGACACCACATGGACTGCTCCCCTCCAGATATAAGGAACCAGATGTGCTTGGCAATGGCAGCCTTATTCCACACTTGCATTGACTTGAAACCAAGGCCACCCTCCTGCTTAGGGGCACACAGGTGCTCCCAAGAGACTTTAGCACCAGTTTTCCTAAGATCAGGGCCTGACCAAAGAAATGCTCTAAGAATTGATTCCACTTCCTTAATCACCATTTTAGGAATTATGAACAAGGAAGACCAATATGTTTGAATGGAGAATAGGACATTCTTGATTAACTGAACCCTCCCAGCATATGTGAGATCCCTGTTTGTCCATGTCTTAGTTTTAGCAATAATGCTATCAACTAGACGTTGGCAGTCAGAGGCCTTGAGTTTAGTAGAGAGAAGTGGTACCCCAAGATATCTGACAGGCAATGTGCCTTCCTTGAATCCTAAGACCTCTAAGATTGCCGATCTAGTGCTTGTGTTAACCCCAGAGAAATATATACTACTTTTTCCAGGGCTAGGTGAGAGACCTGACAGAGTTTGAAACTCAGAGAGAGCATTCTGGATATGATTAATTGATGTCAGTTCCCTTTTGCAGAATATCATAAGGTCATCGGCAAAGCAAAGGTTGATCAAGTTGGTACGACCACATCTCCAATGATAATGAAAATCAGGGAGAAGGGATTTCTCTCTCAGAAGACAGGTGAGAACTTCCATCACAATTACGAATAGGTAAGAGGACAAAGGATCCCCCTGTCTTAGTCCTTTTTTCCCTATAATGTGACCAGTGACTTCCCCATTGATGCTAAGAGAATAATTAGCAGTGGTAACACAAGCCTGAAGCCACTTAATCATTGTGGGATGGAAGTTCATGGAAGAGAGGACATCCCATAGAAATTTCCATCTAACATTATCATATGCCTTCATAATGTCAACCTTCATAGCACACCTAGGAGTGGATGATGATTTATGGTATCCTCGCATGAGCTCCTGAGTAAGGAAAATATTATCAGCAATCCTCCTACCTTTAACAAAACCTAATTGCACAGGATCAATTAACATAGGGAGGGCAACCTGTAATCTTCTAGCAAGTATCCTAGAGATACATTTGTAAACAGTATTACAGCAAGAAATGGGCCTAAAGTCCCCAACTGTTGATGGATTAGGGACCTTAGGAACAAGTGCAACAAGGGTAGAATTGGCCTTAGTAAGCAACTGGCCAGACCTAAAGAATGCTTTAACAGCTGATGTGACCTCATAACCAATAATAGGCCAAGCTTTCCTAAAAAACCCAGCATTATAACCATCAGGACCAGGGGCTTTGGTAGGATTAAGGGACCAAAAGGTGTCCTTAATTTCAAGGTCAGAAACCTCAGCAATCATAGCAACCTTTTGACTATCAGTTAGCTTCCTACTGACAACTTGATGAATCCTAGAATGCCCCTGGTAAGGAGTAGGATGAGGTGATCCAAGTAGATTAGTGTAAAAATTAATAAAGCTTCTCTTGATATCCTCAATATCATGTATGAGAGATCCATCATCAAGTACCAAGCTGGTAATCTTACTCCTATTTCGAATGTTACTCACAGCTTTAAAGAAATAAGAAGTACATTGGTCCCCAAGTTTAAGCCATTGGATTCTTGATTTTTGTTTGGCCAAGCTTTCCTCAGCCCTTAATAAGGTGAGGAGCTGCCTATGAACCACTCTTTCCTGGTTTATGATGGAAGGATTAGAGGGATGAGATCCCAATTCTCTCTGCAAAATTTCCAGTTGTTGTCTAAATTCAACAACCCTTTTAGAGATATCACTAATCTCCCTGGTGTTGAGATTCTTAAGCTCCTTTTGCAGAAATTTGAGTTTCTCACATACACAAAACATGGAATTCCCAAGGATGATTCTCCTCCAAACTTTCTGAACTACTGTAAGGAACTGAGGATGATCAGCCAGAAAGTCAAAAAATTTAAAGGGATTGGGAGAATTCCTAGGACTAGGAGAGATGCACACAATGGCTGGGGAGTGATCGGAAACCCCCGGAGAGGGAAAATGAGCCGAAGAAAAGCTGAAAGCTTTCATCCAATGCTCTTTTTTTTTGGGTAAATCAGCTTTAAAATTAAAAAAAGAAAACCAGATATACAGCCTACAAGGGGCATACCCCAGGAGGAAAACAAAACAAAGAAATATGGAAACAAAACAAAAGGGGATAACATTCCCTACCTATAGATAACATACTGAATAGATGGAAACAAAACAAAAGGGTATACATTGTTTCCTATCCATCTACAAAAAGGGGAATAACATTCCCTACCACTGTGCAAGAACAGGTTCAGAACAGCAAACTTGTCATGGCCAGCTGCAAGAACAGGTTCAGAACATTCAGCCATGAACTGGCTGTGCTCTCTAATGCAAAACTTGTAACTTCTGAACACAGATTCCATCACATCACATCAGCTGTGGCCCTTCAGAACAGCACAGAACAGCAGAGTATAATAGGAGTACCAACTTGAGACCACCAACTGATCTTGAGGCTTGTACCAACTTGAGACCAACACCAGCAGATTTCAGAACATTCAGCTGGATCAGAACTTGCACAGCTCAAATCTGGTCAATTTCAGAACTTGACCAGCAAACAGGAACAGCTCTAGACTTGACCAATTTGCTGGGGTAGGTTCAGCCTAGGTTCAGCAGCAGCAGCTTAGTGAAGTTCAGAAGGTAGCCATTCTGGTTTACAAAAGACTGATTACATATGGTGATTCCTTTTACTGATTTCCCATGGACAGCCCCCAATGGGTAGGACAAAACAAAACAGTACAACTGTTCTTAAACAATTACAACACAGTACCCATTCTTTCTCATTTACATCCTGTGAAAGCAGGTGACACATTGCAGAGGAATTCCCCCTCTGCGAAGGGAGATCCCAAAGACAGCCCCTATTGGTTAGGCAGGCAACTAAGTAGCTACACTACTACCCAATGCTGATAATAGAAGCAAAACCAGCTAAGGATCAGAACAACAGGGGTATGCAGCTAGGTATCTGAACTTTAAGTACATTTCAAAACTGTATGCAGCTACATATGGTGATTCCTTTTACTGATATCTGAACCTTAAGTACATTTCAAAACTGTTGCAGTTAGGTTCTGACTTGGGAACATAGAACCAAGCTGCTATGAGATACAGCAATCAACAAGCCAGGTTCAGAAAAGATACCTCCCACAATCAACAAACCAGGTTCAGAAAAGATGCAGGTTAGGCTTACAAAAGTAACACAAATCAGAGATATCATGACAGACTTCTAGCTTTCATGACAGACTTCTAGCTTTCAAAACATAGCAGGTTCAGAACTCAGAAGCAGATCAGAGATATCACCAGCACTTGTTCCATAACAGGTTCAGAACTCAGAAGCAGTGCATAAGAACAGGGATAGAACATCAGCCATGAACTGGCTGAGCTCTCTAATGTAAACTTGTAGCAGAACAAAGCAGAACAGTTAAAACAGCTGCTAAAGCAATCTGTAGCACAACTACCAACCGAACCATAATTGCAGAGGAATTCCCCCTCTGCGAAGGGAGATCCCACGACAGCCCCTATGGTTAGGCAATCCACAAAACCAAACACTGTGGTGCTACAGATTGCTTAATGGCACCAAACACTGTGGTGCACAATGGCACCAACACATAAACCACTGAGGTGCAAAAGAAAATGCACTACATAAGAAGTCAGGTTCAGAATGCACTACACAGTGATAAAAAGGCTGTCAAAAGTAACAAAGCACAGTTGTTGCATTGCTTCTATTGATTAACGGTTGCAACCCAACTCCCTCCACTCTCCCTCACAAAGTGCCTCCCACTAAATATTACCTCCACTCTCAAGAAGATTGAGGCTCAAGCACACTTCTCACAGGATCTACATATAGTGGCACACTCAATAACCTTGAAACCTACTAGCCTCCATGTTAGCAGGGGCTGCACCAGCCATCCAAATTTAGAGGCCACTGGAGTACTTTTATTAAGGCAGCCTTGCTGACCAAACCTGCAAATCTACAACCATGGCCACAATATGAATACACAAACACACAATACCTCATTACCCATTGATGCCCCATACTCTATTAAACCTATTATTTTGTGAGCCTGCGGGCAACTTTGGCAACGACAGTAATCTACCCTTAACCATGTTAAAGACTTTGTGAACAACCACTTCCCAGGTGCTCGTTGTATTTTGAAACTTCCTTAAGTTCCTTTCAATCCAAATATGGTATACTGTAGTAGTGAAAATCAACTTAGATACGATATTCCTTAGAGATTTCCCCTTAAAAGAGGAGAAGAGGGTGATCCATGCTGGCCAAGGCCTTGGGGACCAACTCGTATCCATCTTTTCCAACATGGCATTCCAAACCCTTGTGGAAAAACTACAGTTGAAGAACAAATGATCATGGTTTTCACTACCATGGCAAAAACTGCATTGGGAGATTGATTTAATCCCAAAGAGGACTAATCTATCCTCCGTGGAGAGTCTACCCTGGATGGCCAGCCATGTAATGAAGCTACACTTAGGTATATGGCCAGAAAACCAAACAGCCTTATGCCAATTAACCTTGGGGAAAGGAGCCCTCAATTTCTCCCATAGAGAGGCTATACTAAACTGACCAGATGCATTCAGAGTCCATCTAACATGGTCCCTGGAGCCACGCAAAGGAGGGAGAAGCCGTCTAACTTCATTCAACTCCCATGTTTGCGTGATTGGGAAAGTCCAGCCAGAATTGTGTACTATAAGGGACACTTTGGCATTCAACGGAAGGCCAGAGTCATAAACAATTCTGGATCCAAACTTCTCCAGCAGAGGACCTAACGGGTGCCAAGGGTCAAACCATATGGATGTGTTCTCCCCATTGCCAATTAAGTGACGTATGAAGGGTTGGACTACATGTCTTAGATTAAGTAATTTACGCCAAACCCAAGAGGGATTAGCAGGCATTTTAAGGCTCCAAAAGCTCCTACCCTTTAATAAGTAGGATTTAACCCATTGGCACCACATGGATTGCTCTCCCCCGGAGATCAAGTACCATATATGCTTGGCCACCGCAGCCTTATTCCACACCTCCATAGATTTGAAGCCAAGACCCCCCTCATCTTTAGGGGCGCATAACTTCTCCCAAGCTATCTTAGCCCCTGATCTTTTTAGGTCAGGGCCAGACCATAAAAAGGCCCTAAGGATAGATTCAACTTCCTTGATGACCTTTTTGGTAAAATGAACAGGGAGGACCAATACGTTTGCATTGAGAACAAGATGTTCTTGATAAGTTGGACTCTCCCCGCATAAGTAAGGTCCCTATTGGTCCAACTTCTAGTTTTGGCAGTGATACTATCAACCAGCCTCTGGCAGTCCACAGCTTTAAGCTTTGTAGATAACAATGGAACTCCCAGATATCTCACTGGCAGGGAACCCTCCCGAAATCCCAAATCCTGCAAAATAGTCTCCTTAACTCCCACACTAACACCAGAGAAGAATATGCTACTCTTACCTGTGCTAGGGGAGAGACCAGAAAGAGCCTCAAACTCATTCAAGGCTTCCTTGATGAGTTTAATCGAAGAAGGCTCTCCCTTGCAGAATATCATTAGATCATCAGCAAAACACAGATTTATCAATTGATTAGTTTTACATCTCCAGTGATAATGAAAGTCCGGGAGCTGGGCTTTCTCCTTAAGTAAACTCGTAAGCACTTCCATCACAATAACAAAGAGATACGGGGATAACGGATCCCCCTGTCTCAGCCCCTTCTTCCCTTTAATGTACCCCGTCACTTCCCCATTGATACATAGGGAATAGTTTGCAGTGGTTACACATGCTTGGAGCCACTTAATCATTGTAGGATGGAAGTTCATGGCGGACAGGACATCCCAAATAAATTCCCACCTAACATGGTCATATGCTTTCATTATGTCAACTTTCATGGCACACCTAGGGGAAGGAGAGGACTTGTGATACCCTCTCATGAGTTCTTGGGTAAGGAAGATGTTATCTGCAATTCTCCTTCCTTTCACAAATCCTGACTGGACCGGATCTATGAGCAAAGGAAGAGCAGATTGCAATCTCTTTGCTAGAATCCGAGAGATGCATTTGTAAATGGTATTGCAGCATGAGATGGGCCTAAAGTCACCCACCCTGGAAGGGTTTGGAACCTTAGGAACAAGAGCTACAATAGTGGAATTAGCTTTAGTGAGCAGTTGTCCAGACCTGAAGAAGTTCAGGACCGCTGAGGTGACCTCTCTCCCAATAACAGACCATGCCTTCCTAAAAAACCCTCCATTATACCCATCAGGGCCAGGGGCTTTGGAGGGGTTAATTGACCAAATGGTCTCTTTGATCTCCAAGTCTGAGACAGGGGAGACCATATTAAGACTATGCTCAGGGCTGAGTTTATTTCTAATTAATTGACACACTCTAGTTGGACCCCGATGGGGTGTGAGATGGGACGTTCCAAAAAGAGTTGTGTAAAAGTTAACAAACTGTTCTTTGATTGCCATGAGATCGTGTGAGGTAGATCCATCATTTAATTCTAAGCTTGTTATTTTGCTCCTATTCCTCCTATTGGTCACAGCTTTAAAGAAATAGGACGTACATTGATCTCCAAGTTTCAACCATTGTATACGAGACTTTTGTTTAGCTAAGCTTTCCTCAGCCCTAAGCAATGTGATGTATTGTTTGTGTACCGCTCTCTCTTGTTCTATAACAGCACTATTATTAGGATGAGAGCCTATAATTACCTGTATGTTTTCTAATGCTTGCTTAGTGGCACTCACCCTCTCAGAGATGCCACTAAACTCTTCCTTATTAAGCTGCTTCAAATCCTTTTGAAGACGTTTAAGTTTCTCACACACACAGAACATGGGGTTCCCAAGTACAATTGTCCTCCAGCTCCTCTGGACAATTGCAAGGAATTGAGGGTGGTCAGCAAGGAAGTCAAAAAACCTGAAGGGTTTAATTGACCTTCTTGGATTGGGCTGGACGAACACCACACCTGGTGAATGATCTGAGATTCCAGGCACCAAAAATTGAGCCGATGATTGAGAATATGTTCTCATCCAAGGTTCATTCACTAATACCCTATCTATTTTGGAAGTCACAAAATGAGGAGGGACCTGCTTATTGGACCACGTAAATAAACACCCTGAAAACCTAAGGTCATCAAGCTCGGAGGAGAATAAACAGTGATTAATGTCATCCATGGAAGGATACCACTGTACATTCCCCCCCACTTTCTCCCTAGGATGCCTAATAGCATTAAAGTCACCAAGGACCACCCAGGGAGAAGAGGACTTAAACTGAGAAAGGCTAAGCCAAAGAGATCTACGGTCTGAGATAGAGTTAGCCCCATAGACCATTGTGACCAAAAATAATGCACTCCCATCTTTTGGATGGACCTGACAGTGAATAAATTGATCAGTCTGACATAACACTGTAAGAGACAACATACCAGGGTCCCATCCAACAAAAATCCTTCCTAAAGCAGCTTGGGGGTAATTGTTCACAAAGTTCCAACCAGGACAGATGAATTGGGTGATTCTATCTGCCCAAGTTGCCCTTATTTTATGCTCAAGTAATCCAACAAGACTCAACTTATTGGTGTTCACAAAAGATCTTGCTTCTTTCTGTTTAATGGGGTCATTCAGACCACGGATGTTCCAAAAACCTAAATTGAAAGTTTGAAAAGACATTGGAAACTAAATCACAAAGTAACAAAAAGAGCATAGCTTGACAGAATTAAAGCTACCCTCATTCAAAAGGATACCAAAAGGATATCATTTATTCCGTCTTTTGGAGCTGCTACTCCACTTCTTGTTATTGTTTTTTCCACCGGACTTGTTGAGACCCTTGGAACTCTGAAAGGGAGCCTTTCCCTTTATTTCTTTAGACTTATCATCCGGAGGAATTGGTTTCACTTGCGGATCAAGTTGAGCAGGGAATACCTCCGGGTCTAGATCATTAGGAGGATTACTTGGACCGGACTCCACGCTACACTTGAGAGCCCCTGTATCCACCATCACCTCAAAAGGAATATCAGTATTGAAATTCAGCTCCTCCTCTTCTGAGTCACTCCCATCTATGTCCTCTTTTAAGACCTTAGGCATTGACGTATCCACCACAGCCACCACAGGTATTGTAACTGTCTCCAGTGCTACTGAACCCCCTACATTGATAGAGACTCCTTTACTAACAGCATGCCAATCCTCCTTCGGAACTTCATGACCCTGTGCTTGCTTATTAAGGATGGACTTTGAACATTTAGCGGTTGCATGTCCAAACACCCCACATTCTAAGCAAACAGGAGGCATTAGTTGGTATTCCACCCTAACTGATACACTCTCCCCATCCACAGTGACCTGTATGTCATCTGGTAGTACATCAGCAGCCTCAATTTCCACACACACCCTAGCATATGCAAGCCTAGTCCTCTTTTCTGTAGCTCGATCAACATATTTGGGCTGTCCTATTGCACTAGCCACCCTGCTTAATCCCACTTCTGTCCAACACTCTAGGGGCAAGTTATGAAGCTTAACCCAAGACGGGATAGAGGACGGTGAAATCTTAGTTGGATTCATCATTCTTCTCCATTTCTGCAAAACAAGGAATTTTTGGGAGAAGAACCAAGGCCCCCCTTCTAGGACTGCAAGTTGGCAAGCTTCATCTTTAAATTCAAAATATAAGAATCCTGCATTATCTGACTTAACTGACAGCAGGCCGTAGTTAGTGTTTTTTCCCCACTGTTTATGAGCAGTTGAATTTGCTAGTCGAAAATCCATCCTACCATCTAGGAAATGACCAACCAAACAATGTGACCAACAATTCTCATCCAAGTGAGTAACATCAAGTTCAACTACAGCATTTTTCCCCCTCTTTAATTCTGGATAGAAATCTAACTTCATATTACTTGAGGGCCCTTGAGACCTAAATAGGGAGGCCCAATTCTTATTAGTTTGAGATGTACGATTCATGGCTTTAGGCTGATCAGGATTAGTACTCGTTGATGCATGAGACACTGGGTTTGGTACACCACCCAGCTTATTTCTAGTATCTTTGACAGGAAACAATATTTTGGGATTTGGGTTAGTTTTCCGAACCTGTGCAGGTGTACGCTCGAACTGGTACGTGTTTCCATGCAGATGCGTTACCCTAGCTCTTGCTTCTGCTTCCTTTTCCAGTTTCTCCTCAAAAGTGTTGATTTGAGCACTAGAGCTGTTCACCCCAGGCCCCTTCGGAGGCAGGACTGATCCCATGGCAGCTTCAGCTTCAACCCTCAAACCTTCCTCCAAAAACACCTGTTGTAGCTTCCTAGCCGAACCTGGGCTTTTACTCGATTTAGGGCTGTGATCCCCAAATCCATGAGGAGAAGCTTGCGGCCCGGATCTTGAGACCGTGGGTCCATCATCAACCTCGCCTGAGGTACCATCAATCGACTTCTTGAGGGTAGGGTTACCTGGTTCGAGGCCCAGATGAAGTGTATCGCCTGAGTGGAGCCTCTGACGATCTTCTTTCCAAGATTGTTGAATGGTCTGTAGTTTAGCTGTCACAACATCAAGAACGAAAGGATCCTCCGAATTGTTGAGCTCATCCTCCAGGTGACCCACAATTTCGAGCATCCGAGCTTCGGATTCCATCTGCTTCCGTTCGTTCTGAAAGGCCTGTTGGAGTTTACGAGCAGGGCTCGTCTTGATGTGTTTTGGACTGTGAGTTCCAAATTTAACTTGGGGATCTGATGTTTCAGTCGATTTGGGTGGGAGTGGGGTTTGCTCGGTGAGGACTGCGGCTTCACCATGTTGTATTGAGTTCTTCTGCCTGCGGCGGAGCTCGTTTGAATCCTGGGCCTTGATGCCCAGCCCTTCGGAGAAGGAGGATGAGCCGTCTGCCATGGTGGGCAGGCTAACACAGGAGTTTGATGACTTCAACGGAGATCGCCCTGCCTTGTCAGAATCGCCCTTGTCGCTTTTGATCGCTTTAGGGCTACCCGCCCCAAACCCAGTTGGAGATGGAGCAGGATTAGCCTTAATGGGGGAGGATCCAAGGTTGGGCTCACCTGAGTTGATCACCCGAGATGTTACCAGAACCGACGAAGGCGGATGAGACAGTTGATCTGAGACATGCTGCTTTCGCCGGGGCTCACTGGAGACGAGAGTCTTGGAACCCAACCCATCTGACATGGGAACTGTTCCGTCGGCCATGATGAATCAGACGGAGGAGATCGCCCAACAAATCGCCCACCAAATCGCCATTCTTCCCGAAAATTCCAACTACTCCGAGTCTCATCCAATGCTCATTGACTAAGGCCCTATCCAACTTTGTACTGACAAAGTGGGAAGGGTCTTGCTTGTTGGCCCAAGTTAAAAAACAACCTGTATACCTCAGATCATCCAGCTCTAATGCATACAGACAATGATTGAACTCATCCATATGAGGGGGCCAGCTAGTTTCACCCCCAAACTTCTCATTAGGGAACCTAATGGCATTAAAGTCCCCTAGAACTATCCAAGGGGATGAAGTGTTAAGATGGCGGAGGCTAGACCATAATGCCTGCCTATCCACATGGCAATTAGCCCCATACACAAAAGTTGCAACCAAGGGTGACCCTCCACACTTAGGCTGAACCTCACAATGTATAAATTGGTCAGATTGGTCTAATACTTGGACATGCATCACATTAGGATTCCAACACACAAAGATCTTACCAAAAGGAGCTTGAGGATAGTTGTTCACAAAATTCCATTGAGGACAGACAAATTTCATTATTTTGGCAGCCCAGACCTCCTTTACTTTATGCTCCAACAACCCCAAAAGTGAGAGCTTATTGTTATTTACAAAACTATTAGCCTTTTTTTGCTTGATTGGATCATTAAGACCCCTAATATTCCAAAAACCAATGTTAAGAGGTTGTAAAGTCATTAAAACGAGATTCTAAGCACAAAAGATATGCAATTGGCAGAAATGGAAGTATTAAAAAAACTGCCCTGACAAAAAGGATATGGGTGAGCTAATTCCCTCCACTATTTAGGGAACAAGTTGACTGCTCCCTAGCTTGTTTCCTCCATCTTTTCCTGGCAGACTTGGAGAGATACTTATTAAAAGCAATACTATCATTGGGAAACATGACAGCCTTATCCTTTTCTCCGGAGCCTTGCAAAACTGGAGGTACAGGGGATGGAGGGCTTTGTAGCTCAGAAAGCGAAGTTATCCTTGCTATTCCCTCTGAATTAAGACTAGTCTGAACAGTAGACAATCCTTCTCCATTCACTGCTGTGGACAAAATAGCCCCCGAGACACATGATAAAATTGAGTCTGTACCATCCCGAACCTCCAAAATATCATCTTCTGATTCACTAAGCGCTTCTACATGAGTCACAATATGTTCCACTGCCCTGCTCTCTAGTTGAGATCCTGATGTAGAAATCAAAGCCAAGGGGGTGCCCATCTGCTTAAGCTCATCCAGAACAGCCTGCTGCTTTCCATTACCTACATGAGACGAAGAGGTGGAGGCTTTTTTGGCACACTGCAATGTGGGATGTCCAAACACATGGCAAAGATTGCACATAGGTGGAAGGACTTGGTACTCAATAGGGACAACTACAGATTCCCCTTCCACAACAACTGTAACCTCGTCCGGAAGATCTTGTTGAGCACTTATCTCAATACAAATTCTCGCTTTTGGGGATTTGGTTTGGAGAAGGCCAGGCTGCCTAGCAGTTTTGGCTGTGGCTTGGTCTACATGTAGAGGCCTTCCAACTGCACTAGCCACTCTACTTAAACAGTCTTGATTCCAAAGCTCAAATGGTAAGTCATGGAATTTTACCCAAGCTGGTATTTTAAAAGGCTGCTCCTTGGCGGGTTTCATCATCCGATGCCAATCCTTGAGTACCAAGTATTTCTGAGAGAAAAAATAAGGACCTCCTTCAAGAACTTGTATTTTGGCCTGCTCATCCCTGAATTCAAACAAATAAAACCCAGCTACATCGGATTTGACGGCCACAAAAAGATCTTTCCATTGATTCCACGCAGTGGATACAAGAAGAGGATAAGCCATCTTCCCATCAAGGAAATGGCCTACCAGATATCTATTCCATTTACCCACCTCAGTCAATTCCAAGTCAATTTCCACCAGAGCTTCCTTCCCCCGTTGGAGGTCTGGAAAATAGTCTAGCTTCATTTCCAACGATGGGCTCTGTGACTGTAGGAGAGAAGCCCAATTTCTAGGCTTAGGTTTACCCTGGATCCGGACCGCATTGGGATTGGGATTAGGTTTGTGGGTTTGAAGTCGAGTAGAATGGATTTCGGTTGCAACCTGATGTGGCTGAGGATTCGGACGGAGTGATTGATGCTCTGAATGTTGACGATCGATCTGGGCTAAAATTTCAAGACTTTGAGGCAGACGTCTAGGTCTAGTATCCACAATAGGATAACCCAGATTGGGGTCTCCCTCCACATAAGGTTGCCCCCTGGTATTGTATAAAATCTTAGGGTTAGGAACAGGAATTGGTACCTGTAAATGGGCTCGCTCCTCTGCTTCCCGGATTAAAGCCTGTTCAAAGACTTGCTGTAGCTTACGTGATGGGCTAGTACGCTTGGACGAACTAGGGCTGAACTCTCCATACGCTGCTGGAGATGAAGGAACAGCCACTCGAAGTTGGTTGACTGCACCAGAGATGTTCATCTTTTGGGTTTCGCCCTCTCTGCTAGGATAGAACGAAACTGAGGGGATTTGGGGAGCTCTGAGATCTGCCTTCTTCGGACCTCATTAGAATCTAGAGCTTTAAGACCCAAACCATCTGCGAAAGCTACAGTACCGTCGGCCATGAACACTGTTAGTGAGGGACGAAAGTACCAGGCTCACCTCCCATGTTGTTGTACCCGATTGACTTGAAATCTAACAAAATCATATAATTGACAAGTTCTACAATGTGGACGAATTGGATCATAAAAATTATTCCAAAGTTGTACTACATGATCTTATTCTAGATTTTTAGGTCAAAATTCCTAATAGAATAAGCCTAAATGCCACCTATGTACTTATGAACTATATTCTAATACTTAGAATCTTAGGATGACATATACATATCTTATTCTTTAAGTAAATAAGTACATATCATATCTAGTAAGCAATTAACTAAATAAAACCTAGTACTAAGGCTTGACTTGGCCTTATTGACCAATGGACCAAAATTCCCCTAATTTTTATTATCCAATGGTTAATGGATGGAAGTACTATACTTGTATAATCTATCTATACTAGTACAATGACTCATGGTGAATCTACTTAAACTAATAGATATTGTACTAGGTAGAAAGACTAACCTATTGTCCAATGGTTAACAATTCTCCTAACTTTTATTATCCAAAGGATAAAGATGGTAAGTACTAGACTTGTATAATATATGTGCATAAGTACAATGACTCATGGTGAGTCTATTAAACTAATAGATCTTGTGCTAGGTGGCAAGACTAGGTTATGGACCAATGGGCGATGTTTTCCCTAACTTCTATGGTCCAATGGATAAAAAGGGCAAGGTATAATATTGGATTATTATATACATCTTCCCATATAATACTTTATAGAAGTACCTTAATAGAATTTGAAAGACCTACTGTCCAATGGATAAAGAGTTCCCTAACTTTTATCGACCAATGGGTTCGTAATAGCCAAGTATGACTTTGGCCCAAAAGGGTTCCTTTAGGGTTTGGAAGGGTTCACAAGGTTCGACTAGGGTTGAGATTGGTAGTTAGGTCATCTCAATGAATCGGTTAGAAGCTAACTTGGCTTGCTAAGTAGGATTTCTAGTCAAGAAATACGATTCTACGACTTCTCAATATGCTAGACACTTGTCTTTAGAAAATGACTATATTGCTCGGAGTGAAGAAATCTAATTTTTATAAGTCTAGAATTTAGTAACAACGGATTTTTGGGTATTAAAAAGAAAATTTTAAAAGAAGTCCAAGTAATTAAAATAAAATTGTAGGGAGTAAATCCCGAACAAGCACAAAGAGGGCCCGAACACGTGGTACGTGGGACCATGGTATGATTACATTAAGAACAGTCGCCGTGCAGAAATGGTGATCGGCGATAGGGACCAGTGATATGAAAGATCATTGATCCAGGGAGTCTATACTGAGTCTATGTCCAGTAACACGAGAGAGTATTGGACCGAGAGATTGACGAAAGAGCAATGACATGCGAAGTCATTGGTCCAAGTAGGCTGTTCGGCAATAAAAGAGCCGAACAGGGGGGGTTTGTACGAAGAACAGTCCCAGGCGCAGGAAACATTCCAGAAGGATCTGGTGACAGGGATATTCCGTGATTACTATAAGATCCCAATAAGATAGGATCTTGGAGAGATACCCAACGGGAATGGTAAGTTCGGCCAGCTGTGGAAAGGAGTCCTAAACGGACTAAGGTAATGAACTGATAAGGGAACGAGAATCCGAGATATTCTAGGTTTCCTATACGAGATAGGAAACCTAGGGCAACATGGATACTTGGGCAGCAAGCATCCATAAACCTATAAATACAAGGCAAACCGAGAGGAGAAAGGTACACAATACACTGCAATTATACGTCTTCTCTTATGCTTAAATTAGGGTTTCCCTTTAGTACGTGATACTAACTTAGGCATCGGAGGGCCTTTGCCACGAGAGGCAAAGGTGCACTCACCCCTTGTCTGTTTTGCAGATAAGGATTCCGGCATCGTATTAGGGTTCCGGCGAGGACCGCGAAGTAGCCGTTACGTTCTTGTGCTACTAAAACTACTCTTAGTTTTCTGCACTTACAAAAATTCAAATTTTTAACGAAATTTTTACTGACCAAAAATCAGGGTCGTTACAACATGCATGCATTTTCGTACCTGAGGGGCAACAGGAGAAACAGGCTTGGGAGCAGGTATAGTCTGGAGGACCCTCCCTCTCGCACAGCCCTTCAGTAAATGGTGCATCCCACTCTCGCGGTACCTGTAATATTCAAGAATCAGAATTGTGCAAGCAGGGATCATTCAAAGCATAAGAAGTACGAATCCGTGTATACCTGAGCAGGAAGCCGCATGGGCGACTGCGGAAGGCGTGGGACGTCTATCACCTCCCGCACGCCCCTAGGCCCAGTCACGCCTATGGTCCACTCCAGCGTCGGTAGTACAGACGAAGCTGAGGCCTCCGCCGTCTCCGGCACCCTCGTGCCACCCTCCCCTCCGCCTGGTGGGCTAACACCTCGCCCGCCGGCAGGCTGTCTACCACCTCGTCCCCTACCTCGTGCAGATCGGCCACCGCGGCCTCGCACTCCGGTCTCTCCTCCAGCATCGGGACCTCGCCCTCCCTCAGCCACTCGCCTCTCTAAATCCTCCTCCACCCCCAAGCCTGTAGCCAGGTACCTGTCTCTATAAGCCGCGTAGTCTAGCGTACGTCGAAGGTACCTCAACAAGTTGGTGTCAGGCACCGTGAACTGGTCAAGCTCAGCACACGTGTAGGTCTCCGTCCTCTACACGCGTGGAGGAAGTGGCCTGGGTACCACGAACGCTGGGAGACCGAGTGACTGTCAGGTCACCCAATCCCCTAGGTACCACTGCCAGCCCAGGGGACACTCCAGCAGCACCCTGCTCCTCGTCACCTCTCGACTCCTCGGAAGGAAGTCGGCCTCCATCCTCGACCACCTATCCCAATAAACCTGCATTTCAAATTTTTGGAGCATCAATAAAAGTATTCATCAAATGCGGAAAGGAAAAGGAATGAGCACGAATTGTACCATGACGCCCGTCAGGTTGTCCAGCCAGCGCCGGAAGGTCATCACCTCTCCTTGTCGCTCCTTCGCCCTCCTGTAAGCCTTACTCCAGGCTAGCCCACGTGGGAGTAAGTTCGGATCCCTGCAGGTGTTCTCGGGCGGGAACATCCCGAGAACCTCGTAAGCCCAAAGCTGCAAATGGTCGAATTCAAGTTAATTCAATTTCAAGCATATATTTCAATGGATGAGCAATGGAAAGCAATCTTAAGCATAAATCATACCTCGACTATCCTCCAGTAGCCACCGATTGTGTCACCAACCCCGCGAGAAGCAGCTCCCAGAAAGCAGTAGAGGGTGCACAGGACACCCCTTCCCTAGTCAAACCGCCCCGCTGCCCTCAAGTCAACCAGGCCCGCCAAGTAGCAAAGGTGGACTCCCGACCGCCTATTCGGGTACAGAGAAGCCCCGAATAGGTAAAGCAAGTACGCCCGGGCCATCCTCACCGCCTCCTCGTCGTCTGCGGGTTCGTGGTCCCAGTACTCCACAAACTGCCCGTATGCCGCCATCCCTCCGCTGTGGCGTGGGACCCGCCCGAGGAACCACCGTAGGGCTGCGTCGTCTAACACCAAGCTCGAGTCGTAGGGGATCAGCTCTCCTCCCACCCTCAGCCCTATGATCGCTGCGAAGTTGAGAGGTGTCAGCGTCATCTCCCCGAACCGGAAGTGGAAGGTGTTGGTGGTGTCCCACCACCTCTCGGTCAACGCTGTAAGCACGGCACGGTCGACTCTCACCACCGTCATCAACTGGATGAACGGCCTGAAGCCCGCCGCCTCCACCAACGCCTGTACTCTCTGGGGCAGCGCCTTGAAATACTTCAGCAAGCTAGCTGAACCCCCGTGGCCGTATATGTCTGTCGTGCGCTGTTTCAACAAAGCAAAGAAATGGCATTAACATCAATGAAGCAGTTTGCAAATGAACTCATGTATCGAATTCAAAGGGTTAAAGCTGTCGAAACTCACCATGGTCCAACCCGAGGAGATGTACGAATCCGGATCGCGCAGAAGCAAGTCCTCGGAGTAGTTGACTTGAGCAGGAACGTAGCTATCTATCCCTACTGGCTCGAAAAAGTGAACCCGTGGAGCGTAGGTCGCAATCGCGAACTCAGGGCGCTCCCCTCTCAAGTAAGCCCTCACCTCGTCGACCGCAGTGACCCGCGCCTCAACGGTTACCTCCGGCTCCGGCCCCTCCATCTCCATCTCCATCTCCTCCGCCTCCGACTCCTCTACCCCGAAACCTCCCACGTCCGACGCCCCTACGCCGCTCAACAGTGCCCCCAACAGTAGCGCCGAGGCCCGGTCCTCCGGAGTCTCAGCGCCCCTCAACACAGCCGCGACCTCAGAGCCGAGGCCAAGTGCGTCTAGAATATCCTGCGGCCCCACGGAATCCAAGAAGTCCCCCTCCTCGAAGGGAACGGGGCGTGAGGCCCCAATCCCACTGTCTCCTCCCCTCGGTACCGCCGCTATCGATCTCAAGGTGGGGGTGGCGGCGACGCGGCCACCCACCACCGTCTCGCTCCTAACCTCGACCCGTCGCCCGTCTCCGGCCCGCTCCGCGGCCGCGAGCAACTCCTCCACGGTAGGAGTAGCAGGAGTGCTCGTAGCTCATCCACTATCGCTCGCGGCACCACCACCGCTGCCCGAGGCTTCCCCACCACTCGTAACCCGGCTGTCCTTACCTCCGCGTGTAGCCACTCTCGCCAACCCCCCCTACCGCCACCGAACCCCCGCTAGCCTCCGCTACCACTGCTGAACCTCCCTCACCGCCACCCACCGTCACTGGTAGGGCTGTCCATGGATCCGACCCGACCAACCACCTGACCGAACCCGACCCGAAATTGAGACAATGGACGGATCTGATCAGCCATTCGGGTCGGATTCAGGTTGATTTGGTCGGATTTTGCATTTAGTCGGTCGGGTGTCGGATGCACCAAATAATTTTTTCGGGTGACCGAACCCGACCGACATACGTATATAAAAAGAAAAAATCCCTAACACCCATTTCATTTTCATCCACTCGTCTGGCACTCGCCAGTCGCCTCCCTCAGTCCTCACGCACGAACTCACCTCTCGGCTCTCTCTCTCTCTCTAACTCGATCGATCTCCTTCTCCTCCCAAATGCTCGCCATCACACCCTCCGCCAGCTGCTTCCCCACCACTCCGCCGCCGGGTACGGCGGCATCTCCACCTCGTCCAAAACGTCGTCCTCGTCACAGTCGTTCCCAACGGTCGAGAAGGAGAAGAATGAAGTTTTGTTCTCTGTAGAGCTGTAGAAGAACAAAGGTTGAAGGAGATGAACAAAGGTTCGCACTTCACAGTCATTTCTTATCCTCTAGGCTCTAGCCCACTATAATTTTTGAATCCAAATTTTGATTTTCAGAAAAAAGTTTGTAGATCTGTGATTGACTGATTGTTAATCGTGATTTTGTAATTGCTGTGAATCGTGATTGTGATCTAGTCCGTGATTTCTTCTAGATCTGTGATTGAGTTTGTGATTTCGATTGTGATCTCTTCTAGATCTGTGATTGAGTTTGTGATTTCGCACAACCCGACAATCCATCCGAACCCGACCCGAACTAGTTAAAACTCGGTTCGGTTGGAACCCGACAGGGGTTTCGGTCGGGTTCGGGTGGACATTAGTCAATCCGACTACGGTCGGGTCAGGTCCAATTCGACCCGAACCCTAAAAAAATCCGACCGTGGACAGCCCTAGTCACTGGGTCCTCGCCGACGACCCTCCCGTAGCCGTGCGCAGCCTGACCACCATCACTCTCACCCATCGCCGCTGCGCCGCCCACAGCAGCCTCCACGCTGCCGGGCGGTGCCCTTTCCTCACCGCCGGCCATCACCTTGCCTACCCCCACCCACGAGGCCTTCGGCCCCTTTCTTCGTACTTCATGAACCACCACGGCCCACCGGAAGATCGACAAGATGTCAAGATCTTCGAATCGAGCCATTTCAGTCGAGAGAGAAAAGATCAGTCGAGAGAGAGAGAGAGAGAGAGAGGTCGTCTGAGAGATCGAGGGCAGGAAGGCGGCCGTACGTTTCTGGTTCTCGAGCGCTTAGAAATGGGTTTAAGGCCCCATATCTGGAAAAGGTAGACGAAGGAGCGGCGGGCCCCAGTAACGGTCCCGAGCGCTCGACACCACTCCCGAGCGCTCGGGAGTGGTCCAAAGCGCTCGACTCTGTTTTCAGTCGCTGTGCCAAAGTTTTCGGTTCCCCGCTTATTTCACTTTCTGTTGATTATTTCAATGTCGAAGCTTTTTACAAAATCAGTCTTAGTTCTATTATTCGTCCTTGTCGAAACAGAGCAATCGGCACCAAACTTTATTCGTTAATCTGTTTTTGGGATGTGCTTGATAATTAAGCATTTCGCTTCGTGGTCGATAAAATAGTCTTATTTTAGCTTTTTCAATACATTTACAAATATTTTATCCAACAGGTGATATCTTATCCTTGTTTTGTCCGCCAAACAGAGTAACAGGTGGACCCTCTGTGCGTTTATCTTATCAAAGTCTTGTCGATACTTTCTGCTGCATGCATTACACGTGTTTGCATTTGCCCCAAAGAACTACGCTGGTCTGATCCCTGCAGAAAAGGGTACGTAGGCAGTCTGAAAAGACGCGACCGAATGCATCAAATGTTGGTATGTTCCTTACTCGCATTTGATCTTTGAATTGAGGATTTGATTTGGCTCGAATTGGGTTGTCTCAATCATTGGACGGCACTCTTATCCAGACATGATGCCGAGCGTCGCCCAAAGAGGGGCAACTGTAGACACCCCAATTTGAACTCTTCAAATTTCCTTAATTTGTGGCCCTGAGGCTCCCCGATGATGATCTCGGATTAAGACAAGCCTTGGGTTAATCAGAGCAAAGCTTCTTGAGGGACTTTGAAAGGGAAATAAATGGTCAAAATCAATCCCAAGCGCATGGGAGCAGTCCCAAGCGCTCAAAACCATTTTCCAAAACCATTGGACTGGCTCACTTCCGAGCGCTCGAGACTTCTGTGCTGCCCAATGGATGGCAAGGCTTCCCACTATCCATGCAACCCATCATTACAGCCATCTTGAGCCGGCTGAGGTTTGAGTCAACACTCAACCTCGAGTGGCAGAGGATCAGATGATGGAGATTTGCCCTTTAAAAAAAGATTTTATTCAAATTCATTTCATTTTGGAAACCATAGGTTATATTGCCTATATATATAACCTGTTTTCAGCTGAGAAGGGACCACGAAAATCCTCTCTCTAAACACCCCCCCCCCCCCCCTCTTGTTCAAAAAAAAACTCTCAAGCTCAAACTTGTTTTCCAACTTCAAATATTTTCAAAGGCAAAGGTACAAAGATCAAAAACATCAGGAAATACAGGGAGTTGAGAACACTCTTGGCCTCTGATTCTTTGCCTTTCTCCTTCCCCTTCTACCTTTCAAAGTCATCCAAGAAGCAAAGCTCTCACTAAAGGTAGAAACTTTTCTACTTTAATCTCAAGCAAGAGGCTATTTTTCCCTTCTGAGGGGAGTCTCTCAGCCTGTCCCAGTCTTTAATACTGGGTGCTTGGTTGGGAGACCTTAGTGTAAAAACAAGAGCAAAGGGATCACAAAACGTTTTTCTCATAAACCTACTGGAAACACTCTCGAGCGCTCGAGAGTGCTCCCGAGCGCTCGGGACCGTTTCAGTTCCATGCATGGCATTTTTGGCAGGACAACAAGGTGGGGTGAAGTGCACTCTTAAATGAAATAGTTTTATGGTGACATGCAAACATAGAAAGTTTGTTTTCTCAAAACAGAAATGTTTCTCACCAAGTTTTAAGTAAGATTAAGATTTTTCAAGGTAAAAAAGAAGATCTTCTCCTGGGAAAGATCAAAACAAGGGTGTCTGCATGCAAGGATAATGCCATTTCCTACTTGAGAGTAAGCTGACATGCAGCTCACTCCCAAGCGCTCGAAACCATTCCCGAGCGCTCGGGAGTGCCTGCATGCCACTGCAGTCCATTATTCTCCCATGTCTAGCCATGTTTCTGATATTTCATGCAGGAATAGGCCCATTTGCTCTTTTAAAAAAATGCAGATCTGATCATGCAAGGGCAGGGATGCATGGTTTGGAAGGTTGGGGCTTAGTTCCAGCCAGTCAAGCCCTATGTTGAGCCTCTCACATGTTTAAAATAACTTCAGTTTTATAGCATAGTGTTATATTCCATTTATGCCTAACAAATTTTGCAGGTTGAGCATCAGCACTCCTAAGCGCTCGGGACCACTCCCGAGCGCTCGAGAGTGAAGTCAGTGGCAAATCATCACAGCTTATATTATCATGCATCTTATTCATCGCCATTTTATCACTCCCTGTACACATGCACCAGTATACACGTTTATTTGGTATACCTGTGGATACTTGCTACATGTCTAGTGAAACAAAATCCTTTTGAAAAATCCCACAAACGTTTAGTAAAGACCGATCTCGAATCGGGCGAGGAGGGTGCCGTAAAACCCTTCCCCCCTTGTAACATGGCTTCCGAACTCTAAAACGAATCTCTAGTTTTCAAATTCAATCAATCATTTTCAAATCAAAGTGGTTTCTCGGGTGGCGAACCATAAATCCGGGTGGCAACTCTTCAAACTTTTTCGATTCGATTCTAAAAGGCGTGCGATTTTCGGGCCGCCCCGATCCACCCGGGGCTGTGGTAGTCCACAACTTCCCTTTCCCATTAATCCAATGTACGCTGTTCTAAACGGAATTGGAACCAAAACCCCGTTCTAAAATCAGGGGCAGGCTATATATATATATATGTGTGTGTGTGTGTGTATATATATAATACACGGGGCGGCTCCGGGGACCCTTAAAAAAACCTATAAAAAAACCCTCCAATTCTTAATCTCATAGTTCCCAATCAAATTTTGATGATCCGAGCCGTTTAATGTGTTCAGAACGTGATTTTAAGGGTGCCCGCGAGTAAATGGCAAAAAAAATAACTGGGAAGGGCTTGATTTGAGCAGTTTTTTATTGAACCGTTCAATAAAGTTGAATTAAAAACTGTTTAGATGAAGCCCTTCCCGGTCATTTTTTTTGTTGATTTCTCGCGAGTACCCTTAAAATCACGTTTTGATTATATTGAACGACTTGGATCATCAAAATTCGATCGGAAACTTGGAGGGTTTTTTTAGAGGTTTTTTTAAGGGTCCCCGGAACTGCCCCGTATATATATATCTCTATTATAAAACAGAAGGGTGTGGGTCTCCACACAAACACAAACACATCCAACGACTGAAATTCATTTGATCCAAAGGTTGTGGTGCATCCTCCTATATTCCCAGTTAATTGCCCATCATTTTAGCCTAAATTACACAGACGCCTCTCTCTCTCTCTCTCACTACCGTTTCCCCTTCCCACCACCGCCTCTTTCCTCCCTCACTCTCTCGGTTGTCCCTCTCTTACTCCCACACCGACCCCTAGCCACTCCGACACACCACCACCATCGCACCTCTTACCACCACCAACGGCGCCATTCCCACCACCAGTTCACCACCACAAGGTATCTATCTATCTCTCTCTCTCGAACGTATGCTTACGTTTTCGGCAAACATTCCTCTGTTATGTGTAGTGCTTCCTGGACACCATGTATTTGTTAAAATGCATGTGTAGAGTCTGTTAAGGTGCAGGGGGCTTCTTTTTTTTTAATTTTTACCTGTTAAACTTCATGGACACCATGTATTTGTAGAGTCTGTTAGGGTAAGGGGGGCTTTTTTTTGTCCCAAAATGGGTTGATTAGGTTGTTTCTTCCCTGTGGCGTAGGCTAGCAAGGGCAGTACATTGCCTTATTATTACTGTGTGGTTAGGACACAAACTCAACAGCCCAAATGAGGCATCAACAGAAAACAGGGAGAGGAGTTGGGAGTGGCAAGGACACAAACTCAACTTCCCTGTTACACATTTTTATCACACCATTAGCCAGCAGAAAAAAAACTCACCAAAAATGGAGCCAAGGGCTAAACAGCCCAATTGGTTTTGGCTTCCTCCTGCATCAAACATCAACATGGCTACAATAAAAAAATCGTGCAACCTGCTGAGGTTCCATGTAAGTAAAACGTGAAATTAACAAATACCTTAAGTAATGTGACTGCTTTGTTACTATGATGCACGGACACGGACATGGACTACGGACACATACATGGACACGGGAATACTAATCTAAAAAAATAGGGACCCAGAAACAGAGAGCTTTCTTCAAAACCAAAACGGTTTCCTTTTTCTTTTCAACTTAAATCTCGATCATCCATTCCGAAAAATGATCTACTAAAGAACATAGAGAACATAGATAATCTGGACCATTTTTTTTGTCAATTCTGTTTTGTGGGGATATCTCGAGTCAGTGCGCATTTTAATTTCCACCAATCAATCATTTTCCATCTCCTTCTTAGCTTTATTTTTTTCTCTTTTTCTTAGCCTGCACTCCTATCCCCCTTTTTTTGTTCGAACCACTTCAGAGAAATTTCACTTTTTTTGCCACTTCTATTACCAGCGCTTCTTGAACAGAATGCCCATTAGAACATATGGTTTCTAACTTCGAAACCTGTTTCCCTTTGGTTTTTAGGTTCCCACCTCTATGAGTTTGTTTTTAGGTTCCAGTGAAAACTATTTTATCCTAACTGTCGCTTTGTGTTCCAAGAGCAATGGAACTTTCTAAAGGGAAAGGGAAGGCCATCTGTGTAGCCAAGGGAAAGAAATCAATGCTGAATGGTGATTTGGAGAGGACCGTAAGAAGATAAACTATAACTCTCCATTTTTCATTTTTACTTGATCACTGTTCTTCATTTCTTCATTTTCTATTGATCACTGTTCTTCATTTGTATGTATAGGTTACGTTTCTTCGAGAAAAGAATGTTGGCGTAGTGATCCGTGATGAGCGAGAATTGAATCAGATTCGCATGCATGGGGTATGCCTATTAATTACATCTAGATGTTTGTTAGTACAATATATTCTGGAATACTATTAATCTTATTCTTTTCTTAAGGAAAAGGCAAAGGAAAAGGCAATTTCTGGAGGTAAAGAAAATGCTGCCCCTAAAGTGGTATGATTTTTTACACATTCCTTCAAGTTTTCATTCTCTTTTTTTTGTGGGACCAATATTTTTATTGTCTAAACTCTATTTAAAAATCTAAAGTTATTTCATCCACCGTGTAGGCACCTAATGATAATGTTAGATCAAAGGCCCAATGCTTACGACGTGAACGAGAGAGAGCAGGAGAATGCATACAACCGAGGCGGCCCACATCATCAGTTGTGGTGCTTCCTAAAATTCCAAATCTGATTTAAAAATTTTGAACTTTTAGAGACATCTTACTCGATAAAATTTAACGTTATTTCATCCACCGTTTAGGCACCTAATGATAATGTTAGATCAAAGGCCCAATGCTTACGACGTGAACGAGAGAGAGCGGGAGAATGCATACAACCGAGGCGGCCCACATCATCAGTTGTGGTGCTTCCTAAAATTCCAAATCTGATTTAAAAATTTTGAACTTTTAGAGACATCTTACTCGATAAAATTTAACGTTATTTCATCCACCGTTTAGGCACCTAATGATAATGTTAGATCAAAGGCCCAATGCTTACGACGTGAACGAGAGAGAGCAAGAGAATGCATTCAACCGAGGTGGCCCGCATCCTTTTCGTCTTTAACACCAAGTCGTCGCCGACTTGCATGCCTAGAAGGTGGCATGACTTCTACATCTATAGAAATTCCTACAAATATACCAAAGCGAGCAATGGTTTCACATGCCTTCGAGTCATCATCAGTTGTAGTGCTTCCTAAAACACCAAATTTGAGGGACTATTCTTCTAGCGCAAGAACTCCAATAACTGTGGATAGCATGCTATGTCATCATGAACCCCAGGCATGCCAACATTCAATACCTCATATCGAAGATTCTGTAGCTATGCCGAGCATAGCCATGGATGAACCTGAAATGTGTCATCCTTCAATGCCTCCTCGGAATCTCGAGGAAGAGTTTCTAGCCGTGGCAACTGCTCATGCACAATTACTTGACAAAGAACTTCTTGCTATGCCGGGCACATCTTTAGCTCCAATTCATCGGTAAATTAATTTCATTTGTCTTTAATCTGTTTCTATTTCTATACCTTTTTTGTGTGTTTTTACTTCACATATTCATGATGATTTTTTTTCGTGTTTTTACTTTACACAAAAAAAAACATGTATATGTAGGCTACCCCCTGGAAATCAATCTATTGATGATGAGTTAGAGGATGAATCTACAAACATAGGGGTTGATCCTCAAGCTAACAGATATCTCAATCGTCATTATCTCGGTAGGATGGATATATCATGTTTTCATTGTAAAGCCTTGCATTGGATGGGTGAAAAATTGACCAATTCATCTTTAATAAATCCATTTTTTGGAACTTGCTGCCTGCAAGGAAAGATTAAGCTACCGTCACTTATTGCACCCCCGTTGGCGCTACAAGAGTTATACGATGGCAATGATGAGCGATCAAAATCATTTCGTCATCATACTCGAGAGTATAATGCAACTAATGCTTTTACAAGTCTTGGTGCTAAATTAGATACAAGAGTGCTTAACGGAAGGGGTCCTTTATCGTTCACTATCCATGGTGAATTACGTCATCGAACAGGATCATTGCTTCCACAACCAGGGCATGAAGCGATTTATTCTCAGCTGTACATATACGACCCCGAGTCTGCTCTAAATGCTCGCAATAACAGAAATCTGCACTTGAGAAGAGATGTCCTCAAGACAATTCAAGATTGTTTGTTGACATTTAATCCGTTTCCTGAAAAATTCCTTCGAGCTTTTGAGATTTTGAATCAATCTGAATCGGTGGGACAAAATTTACCTGCTTATCTTCATTACAGTTCATCAACCGATTGTCGGAGGTATAATCTCCCAACAGCAGATGAGATTGCAATAATTCTACCCGGCGATGGAACTGAGAAGAGTGGAATGAGAGATATTGTGTTGCATTTGAGAGGAAATAATGGGTTCATGCGAGTTAATGAATGCCACCCGGCTTATTTACCATTGCATTATGTTCTATTATTTCCCCGTGGTGAGCTTGGATGGGAACCGGAGATGAGACATTGGGATGTACAAAGCAAACAATACACAGATAAAAGACTCACTCAAATGGAATTTTATAGCTTTCGTTTGTTTCAACGAAACTCAGAGTACTCAACAATTTTACGAGCTGGAAAACTATTCCAAGAGTTTATCGTAGATGCTTGGGCAGCAACTGAGCAAAATCGATTGAATTTTCATAGGCTGAACCAAGGAAAAATTCGATCCGAACTTTACCAGGATCTCGCAGATATTGGTCCTGATGGGTTGGGACCTGGTCAAGTTGGTAAACAAATAATTTTGCCATCTTCGTTCCCTGGATGTCCTAGATATATGTTCCAAATATTTCAGGATTCAATGGCTATCACGCGGCACAACCAACATCCAGACATTTTCCTTACAATGACTGCCAATCCCAATTGGCCTGAAATTACTGAGGCTTTGCTACCACATCAAAAAGCTGTTGATCGTCCAGATTTGGTTGCACGTGTTTTTGAGTTGAAGCGAAAATGTTTGATGAATGAGATAAAAAAGAAGCAAGTGTTTGGCAAAATTGTTGGATATGTCTATACAATTGAGTACCAAAAACGGGGGCTACCGCATATGCATTTACTTTTGTTTCTTGAAGGACCGGACAAAATACATACATGTGCTCAGGTCGATAAAGTAGTATGTGCTGAATTTCCAGATCCTATAAAAGACCCTTCACTTTTTGATACTGTTAAGGTATGAACATTGTTGCGCTTACATTTTTTTTTGGTCTTTTCTATGTCCTAACTATGTTTTTTTTAATATTATTAAGGGTTGCATGGTACATGGACCATGTGGTGCTCGAAATCCTCAAGCAGCATGTATGGAAAATGGAAAATGCACTAAGAAATACCCCAAAGCCTTTTCGGAAACAACTACAATGGACCAAGATGGATATCCAATCTATCGACGTCGTAGTGATGGTCGGGTGTATATTGTTAGGGGTCACCCAGTTGATAACAGGGATGTTGTTCCGTACAACGCTTACCTTTCTAGACTATTCAATTGCCATATCAATGTGGAAGTTTGTGCGGGAATGAGATGTGTCAAATATATCCACAAGTACATCTACAAAGGCAATGATCGTGCAACAATGGTGTTGGGACCAATAGATGAGATCAAGGAATATCTTGATGCAAGGTATATTGGTCCTGTAGAAGCAGCTTGGCGGCTATTCGGTTATTCTATGCATGAAGAGATTCCAACAGTTGTACGTTTGGCACTTCATTTACCTGGAAAACATAATAGCCTATTTAACACTGAAGAATCAATGCATGACATTGTCGCAAGGGCTGAGCAAGAAATTACAACATTAACTGGCTTTTTTGCATATTGTCAAGCAAATGAATATGCACGTGCATTCACCTATCAAGAATTTCCACAACATTTTGTTTGGATAAAATCAGAAAAGAGGTGGAAACCAAGAGAAAGGGGTTTTGCAATTGGAAGAATGTACTTTGTTAGCCCTAATGCTGGTGAAATATTTTATTTACGTCTCCTATTAAGTGTTGTCAGAGGACCAGAATCATATGAATGTTTACGCACAGTCAATAATATTTTGCATGACACATTCAAATCAGCATGTATTGCAAGAGGACTCTTGGAAGATGACGAAGAATGGGTGCAATGTCTTGAAGAAGCTGCAATTATGAAAACTGGATACCAATTGCGTAGGTTATTCTGTGTTATTCTCACCCAATGTTCTCCATCGCAACCGGCTGCATTATGGGACAAATTTGCAATGCATATTTGTGATGATCTATCATGCAAAATCCAAGCATTATTTTTCATTCCAAATCCAACTGCGGCACAGATTGAAGATTACGGTTTATATCTCTTGGACGAATTGCTTCAGGAATCGGGAAAAAATTTAAAAGATTTTCCTCCCATGCAATTGCCTATTGGGAATTGGAGTGTAGTAGTGGGTAACAGATTGATATTGGAGCATCAACAACTCATTTCTGATGCCCAACGTTTAGATGTGAATATCAATGTTGAAAGTCTCAATGAAGAACAACGGGCCGCTTACACTGCAATCATCACCTCGGTGTTTGAGAATAAAGGAACGACTTTCTTTCTAAATGGGGGTGCTGGAACTGGAAAGACCTTTTTGTACAATACTGTTGCCACAAATGTCGTAGCCTTGGACACGTCGTAGTCAGCGTTGCTTCATCTGGTATTGCTTCATTATTATTGGTAGGAGGTCGCACTGCACATTCAACATTTTCTATACCATTGGATGTGTTGGAAGACTCATTTTGTTCGTTTAGCAAGCAATCTTTACAGGCAGAGTTGTTTAGAAAAACAAGGTTGATTATATGGGATGAAGTCCCTATGCAACATAGATATTGTGTCGAAGCAGTTGATCGCACACTCCAAGACATTTGCGATAATAATAAGCCATTTGGGGGTATCACTGTTGTTCTCGGGGGAGACTTTCGACAAATTCTACCAGTCATACCAAAAGGAGTTCGCGAGCAAATTGTGGGAGCATCGTTGAGACGTTCTCTACTATGGAATGGTATGCACATTTTGACATTGAGTTTGAACATGCGCTTAAATAGCACAGACCTTGCGAATTCAAATTTTGCAGAATTCTTGAATGAGGTACTCCTTTAATTGTTGTTTTAAGTAAATCAAAAGTACATTTGATTCCGTCATTGCTTCATTGTCTTGACTATTTTATTATTTATATTGCTTCATTGTCTTGACTATTTTATTATTTATATACTTTTAGATTGGGACCAATCCAGAAGAAGTAGTAGAGCTTCCGTCAACAATACAAAAGTGTGAATCTGTTAGTGAGTTGTTATTTACTGTGTATCCGCAGCTGGACGTAGTGGGTACTATAACACCGACCTTCCTTAATGAACGCACAATTCTGTCTGCCCGAAATGATGATGTCAGTGCTATCAATCTTGCAGCATTGAATGTTTTTCCAGGGGATACCACCACTTATTTTGCTGCTGACAAAATGTCCTTTGATGATGCACATGATCGTAGTATCACAAACCGGTATCCTAATGAGTACTTGAACTCATTGAATCCTTCTGGTTTGCCTCCTTTTAAATTGGACTTGAAAGTTGGTTGCCCAATAATGTTATTGAGAAATATCGCTCCAAAGGCTGGGTTGTGTAATGGCACTCGATTAATGATTGTCAATTGTGCAAATCGCATAATAGAAGCTCAAATTTTAACTGGAGATAAATTCGGCGATTTGGTCTTTATTCCAAGGATATCTTTGACACCCTCTTCTTCTGAAATGCCTTTTGAGATGACAAGGCGTCAATTTCCAATCAGGTTGGCATATGCGATGACTATCAATAAATCTCAAGGACAATCTGTCAATTTTGTTGGAATTGATTTGCGTACTCCAGTATTTAGTCATGGACAACTATATGTAGCGTTATCTAGATGCACATCTGGTGATCGTATAAGTGTCCTTCTCTCTAATGATGCATCCCGTTCCACGACAAACATTGTGTATCCCGAGGTTTTGCTACAGTAAAAGGTACAACTTTTATTTATCCATACACAAGTTTAAATATATTGATTGAATAGTCTTTTTCATTCGTTTACCTGAAGACTGAAGTTAGACATTGAGTAGGAAAACTTTTTCTGCTATTCGATCTCAGAAGAGGAAGGTAGACTAAAAAAGGATGAGGAAGGTAGACTAAAAAAGGATGAGGAAGAGGAAAAAAAAGTGGAAAAGAAAGCGTGAGCATGAGGAGCAGTGAGTGCCTTCAAGAAGGTAATACTCTCAATTCTTCAATTTACATTTTTCAACATGGTCGTCTTCAATAAAGTAATATACTCTTAATTCTTCAATTTATACTGCAGTGGGCATGAAGGGCGGTATTATGGCAAACTTTGCTCGATGAGTTGTAGGGATTGGATGAACAATTAAGGCATGTGCATGTTTTTTTGGCTTTGAAATATTGCAGCATCGTTGTCAATGACTAGCACCTTTTATATTTTTCTTGGGGGAAGTTTATATGAATTACTTGACTGAAATTATCAGGCCACCTACGTTAATTGGATACTATGATGCACGGATACGGACACGAAAATTCTAATATAAAAAAATGGGGACACAGACACGGCGGGGGACACGCCATGTGTATTATGCAGAGCACTTCCACTAGCAAGCAAGTGCCGTAGGCACGGACAATTCCAACCGGGGTGCGTAGTGCCGTAGGCACGGGCAAGCACTAGTATAT
The DNA here is from genome assembly GCA_018127125.1 of Rhododendron griersonianum. Classification (NCBI taxonomy): domain Eukaryota; kingdom Viridiplantae; phylum Streptophyta; class Magnoliopsida; order Ericales; family Ericaceae; genus Rhododendron; species Rhododendron griersonianum. The sequence goes on along the minus strand of CM030788.1, from coordinate 34,546,720 downwards.
ATATATATATAGTGAGCTTCCATTAAGGGATCCATTAACTTGCTAAGTTAAGGACCACGTGAGTTTGACATTGTTCCCGATCAAATTTTGATGACCCGAACCATTCAATGTGTTTGAAACGTGATTTTAAGGGTACCAGCGAGAAATCGATACAAAATATGACCAGAAAGGGTTTGATCCGAGCAGTTTTTTGTAAAAATGCTATAACTGTATTTTTATGAAAAATTATTTGGATCAAGCTCTTCCCGGTCATATTTTTTGCCGATTTCTCATGGGGACCCTTAAAATCATATTCTGATCACATTGAACGGTTCGAATCATTAAAATTCGATCGAGAAAGGGAAGGTCCTTAACTTAACTCAATAAGGGATCCCTTATTGGAAGGGGACTCTGTGTGTGTGTGTGTGTGTATATATATATATATATATATCAGGGGCGGTTCCGGGGACATCTATAGAAATATCTAATAAAATATCGAATAATTCCCGATCAAATTTTAATGATTTGAGCCACTCAATATGATCAGAACGTGATTTTAAGGGTACTCGCGAGAAATCAGCAAAAAAAATGACCGGGAAAGGCTTGATCCAAATAGTTTTTTATTAAACGGTTCAAATAAAAACTGCTCAAATCAAGCCTTTTCCAGTCATTTGTTTTGTTAATTTCTTGCGGGCACCCTTAAAATCACATTCTATACACATTGAACGTTTCAGTTCACAAAAATTTGATCGGAAACTATGAGATTGAGATTTGAGATGTTTTTTTAGATATTTTTCTAGATGCCCCCAGAACCGCCCCGTATATATATATAATATATATATGGGCCTTCCTATAAAGGCTGTGCGGATGTCCTCTTTCCCGATCAAATTTCGATGATCCGAGCCGCTCGATGTGTTCAGAACGTGATTTTAAGGGTACTTGCGAGAAATCGGGAAAAAAGAAATGACCGGGAAGGGCTCCATCCGAGTAGTTTTCATTGAATGGCTGAGAGCGAACGCCCTTATAGAAAGGGGACTGTATATATATATATATATATATAAGGGCTGGTTCCCCTCACAAAAAAGTTAACACAAATTTTGACACAAGTTTTTTGTGGGACCAATTTTGGAGTCCCACGCAAATGATCGGAGCCATTCAATTTGTTTAAAACATATATCTAAGAGTTCCCATAAAAAATCAACTCATTTGGATATCGGTAACTACCTAATCGCTTCATTTAGTTGGTTCCTGTCAAATTTTATACAATACTGATCAAGCCCTTATCAATATCCGAATGAGTTTATCTTTTATGGGGACTCTAAAAAACCTATTTTAAACGAATTGAACGACTCCAATCATTTGCGTGAAACTCCAATTAATGTTGTGTTAAATTTTGTGTCAACTTTTATGTGAGGGAAGCAAACCCCAATCAAGCACTTCCAATAAGGGATCCCTTAAATTGCTAAAATGCGGACCTCATAGATCCTGATCAATTTTGATGATCCAAACCATTCAACATGTTCAGAACGTGATTTTAAGGGTCCCCGCGAAAAATAAGCAAAAAATATGACCGATAAGTGCTTGATCTGAGCAATTTTTTATTGAACCGTTCAATGAAAACTACTCAGATCAAGCACTTCTAGTCATATTTTTTGCTGATTTCTCGCGAGGACCCTTAAAATCACATTCTGATCACGTTGAACGGTTCGGGTCATCGAAATTTGATCAGAATCTATGACGTTCGCATTTTAGCAAAATGCAGGATCCCTTATTGGATAACCATTATATACACACACACACACACACCCACCCTCATTTTGACACCTCATCCTTTAGGGTCTCACTGTGCTATTCTGAACCATTGATCTTGTTTAAATGAGTAAAATAGGAGGCCCTGCTAAAATTCAGCTCATTTTAATATCGGTAAGGACTTGATCCAAACAGTTTTGCAAACACTTATTCCTGTCACAATTTCAGTAAAACGGTTTGGATCAAGCACTTGCAGATATCAAAATGAGCTGAATTTTTTTAGGGCCCCCTATTTTACTAATTAAACTCAACGGTTCGAAACATCACAGTGGGAGCCGAAACAAAATCGGGAGTCAAAATGGGTGTGAGCTGTGAGCAGAGCCCACTCCATATATATGTGTGTGTATGTGTGTTGTGTGTGTGTCAGGCATACAATCATACATATAGCGACATAGATATGTACATCGAATATATACCAATACATACATACATATATGCAATGAGATTAAATTCTTCTCACTTTTCCACCACCACCTTTTTTGGTCCTACCGTGTTTATTGTTGATCTGAACCATTCATCTTGTAGACCCCACATTGTAGTATGTCCATGCAAAAATAAACTTGATTGGACATCGATAGGAGTATCAAAAATTGATTTTTGCTTTTTGTAAAATGGATAGTTTATCTTTATTATTATTGACAGAAATCAAATTGTCCATTTTAGAAACCAAAATCCAAATTTTGATATATCTATCGACTTCCAATCAAGTTAATTTTTTGCATGGCAATACTCTATTGTATGTCTTAAAATATGAACGGTTTAGATCACAATAATAAATACTCGATGGGGCCCATAATAGACGGTGGGGGAAAAGTGGGGTTTTGCACCGGCGGTGGATAGAATTTATTCTCATATGCAATTGTATATAGAGAGAGAGAGAGAGAGATGCAGCCCAAGGATAGGAAAGACTGGTCAAGGATGGTGCAGTTCAATTGATGTCGATCTAGATTCTAGGGATTCCATCTTTGATTGAGAGAGATTCCTTCGATCGATGTGTTTTATCGATCATTTAGGATCGTTTATGTAGGCTTGATTACATTGCAATGCAAACACTTGATTAATAGCATATTTACTCCTAACAAGATTGAAAAAATATTACACTTCTACCCCCTACCGTGCCCCCGAACGTGTCCCAACCATGTCCTCCGCCTGTCCATGCCATGTCCCACCCGTGTACCCCACCAGAAGTGAATTTAATTTAAGGACGTGCCACGTCGCGTGTCCCAATTGTGTCCCCGAGTGTTCCCGTGTCCACTACCCGGTGACCTCTACGAGTGTCAGTGCTTCATAGGTTTTTGATAATAGATACTCCCTCCGTTCCTTTTTTAGAGTCCAATATTTCATTTTGGGCTGTCCCTTAATAAGTGTGTATTTTGTAAAGTTAGTGGGTAAAAGTTGGTGAATTTTCCATTTTGCCCCTAAAAGTAGATTTCATTTTGAAAAGTTAGTGAGTAAAAATGTAATGATGATGTTTCCATAGAGGGTAAGGAGGGAAAATGGAGGTAAAATTTGATGTGAAAAGTGTAATGATGATGTCTTTTTAATAAGTTGAAATTACGAAGCAGGACACTTAAAAAGGGACGGAGGGAGTAATACACATTTTACACTAAAATTTTTAAAATGATGAAAAATACCATCCAACGAGTCACCATCTAGCCGATTAATGTATAAAACACCAAATCCTCGCCTAGACCCTAAAATCTAGGTGTGGTTTAGAAAATTTGACTCGGATAGGGGTATCGGGTGTGGGTGCATTTGTAGATGTCAGACTTCACCAATATGAAATCTAAGGATATTAAATGAGTTTAAAAAATAGGTATCATAGGCAGATACTTTTTGAGCAGATTTGTATTGCACAATGTATAGCGTTATTAGATAATATGCTATCCTAGAAAACTACTTCAGATTAAATGGGATTAAGAAGAAAATATCAGATTTCCCAATTCTGTTTATGTGAAAATGTTAAAAGTCAGATATGATTCTTTAGAACTAGGGGTGGCAAATGGGCGGGTTTGGGTCAAATTGGGCAAGTTGTAAGTGGGTTGGGTCTTTAATGGGTCATTGACCCATTTAGACCCATTAAATATGAGGTTAATTACCCATACCCAACCCGACCCATTTATTAAAAAGCAAACCCGACCCGCCCATTAGCCCAGTTAAATACAATATACTAAAATTTAAAATGACTAAAATACCAATGTATACTAAAATTACCATACTATCCCTCTACTAGTAAAATGACCAAATTACCCCTTACACTTAATTACCATATTACCATCACTTTTTTTTGTTCTGTACTTTCTTTGCAAAACTATAATCCCGTTTGGCTAAATAAGCCAACTGAGTTATTTTTTTGTCCTTATTCAAATTTTTTTCGTATTTGTTAATATTTGGAATTATTGCATCGTCATGACAAGATAAATCTAAAACGTAAAAAATTACGATCGAAACCTAATTTTTTGGTACAATAATTTTAAAATTCCGACAACCATCCAAATCAAACAACTAAACCTCACTTTTTCACAAATTACACAAGTATAATCTGTACATAATCTACAAATATGTAAAACGGTCTTCTCAGAGAGAGAGAGAGAGAGGAACTCACAATAGAAGTGTTGGGACAGAGATGCTCTTTCAGATGTACCTGCAGAAAACCAGACGCAATAAAAGTGGCTGACAGGAAAAGAGCCAAAAAGGTGCAAACAAGAAAACAGAGGAAGAAGAGAAACAGAGCAAGAAGAGATCTAACAAGGGAATTTCTTTAATCTTCACCACCATTGTTGTGTACCCAAATTGGGCGGGGTACCCATTTGTCCAATTTGCTTTCAACACAGATCAGATTTTCCGTTCAAGCAATTTAAAAAAAACCGCAGATTTTGATCGGAATTCGATTTGCACTCTCTCTCTTCATTTGTGTTCGTTTTATACACTATGGAGTGCTAAAATTAGTCTTAACCTACTGGGCAACAACCAATATATTGGGCCAGAACATTTAATTAGTTTTTTAAGTTCCAATTCCAAGCTTTTTCGAAGGTTTACGGTTCGGCTCGGGTTTCTTGTTATCGCAACGGAACTTCAAATGTACAACACAAGAACATTGATAGAATTACATAACAACATATAAATATACGTAGGGAGGTGAGTTCGGACTACCTCGCGTCCAGCGAAACGAGTTTTGGAGAGATTTTGGGGGCAGCGACAGGGCTCGGTCGAATGGTGATGGTGTTCGGTTGTGGAGGTGTAGCAGTGGTGGACGGTAGTGGAAATGGTGGTGCTCGGTGGTGGCTGGCGGTGATCGGTTGGTGGGGAGGAGAAGGTGGTGATGGCAAGCACGGCTGCGAGGAGGTGGGAGGAGAGTATCGACTAATAAATGGGATTTTTTTTGTTGGGTTATACTCATGACTTATTGGGTCATTTAAGTTGACCCAATTAGAACCCAATTAAGCCCAATTAATAAATGGGTTAGATGGGTTGGACCCATTCTGACCCAGCTAATAAATGGGTTGGGTTGGGTCTATTTTTTAATAGATGGGTTTGGGTTTCTTAATGGGTATGGGTTCAATTTGCCACCCCTATTTAGAACTAATGCAGTCATGCGGGCTTTTTTCATTTTTCAAATATCATAAGAATTAGGGGAATTTGCACTTACACCCCTTGTACTATCACCGATTTGCACATACACCCCCGTACTCTAAATTTAGGCACTTACACCCCTTGTACTTTAGACTGAAGTGCAGCTGTTAAAAATTCCGTTAAAATGGATGGAAAAGCTATTGGCGGGAGATTTCCCTCCAAAATGAGGAAAAAAATGTCCAAACTAACCCTGATAGCCATTTATAAGCTCTGTCAAACTCTCATTCCCAAAAACAGAGCATCCAAACCCCTCTCTTCTCCTAATCCACTCTCTCTCTAGTCTATTATTATCAATAGAAAACAGCAACATCTAGCACTATATCTCATGTCTAATCAGTCCCAAAACATCTGCAAATGTAGCAACACAAACACCCAGCAGCACAGAAAAAAAATGGACTTACACTGTCCAAATCCACAACATAAATGGCCAGTAATAACCAAAAAAAAATATACTTCAAATGCAGATATTCAATACCAGGTAGTTCAAACTGAGATCTTTTCTTAAACAAAAGTCACACAGAGTTACAAACTGACTTCAAACAGAGTTTCCAAAATAGAGTTCACAGCAGCATCAAAGGATTGTTTTGCATATTTCTTAGGTTGGCTTCTGTTTGTGAACTCTGTTTGAAGTCAATTTGTAACATAGAGACTTTTGTTTAAGAAAAGAGCTTAGTTTGGTATTGAATATCTGCATTTGAAGTATGTTTTTTTTTTTTTGGTCATTGCTGGCCATTTATGTTGTGGATTTGGATAGTGTAAGTCCATTTTTTTTACTGTGCTGCTAGGTGTTTGTGTTGCTACATTTGCAGATGTTTTGGGGCTGATTAGACATAAATGTTTTTTCTGTTGATAATAATAGACTAGAGAGAGAGTGGGTTAGGGGAAGAGAGGGGTTTGGATGCTCTGTTTTTGGGAATGAGAGTTTGACAGAGCTTATAAATGGCTATTAGGGTTAGTTTGGACATTTTTTTCCTCATTTTGGAGGGAAATCTCCCGCCAATAGCTTTTCCATCCATTTTAACGGAATTTTTAACAGTTGCACTTCAGTCCAAAGTACAAGGGGTGTAAGTGCCTAAATTTGGAGTAGAGGGGGTGTATGTGCAAATCGGTGATAGTACAAGGGGTGTAAGTGCAAATTCCCCTAAGAATTATGATGGAGAGATTGCCGATGATGTGACCCATAGAATTCAAGTGGGGTGGCTCAAGTGGATGAGCGCTATTGGTGTACTTTGTGACAAGTGGGTACTCACAAAATTGAAGAAAAAATTTTATGGAACTGCCATCAGATCAGCGATACTTTATGGGACAGAGTGTTGGCCTATTAAGAAACAACAGGTGAGCAAGATAAGTGTAGCGGAAATGAGAATGTTGAGGTGGATGTGTGGTAAGACTAAACGAGACAGGATTAGAAATGAAACGGTTCGTGAGATGGTAGGTGTAGCACCTATAGAAGAGAAGTTGAGGGAGAATTGGCTAAGGTGGTTTGGGCATGTCTACCGTAGATCAGGAGATGCAGTAGTAAAGAGAGCGGATAAGATAGTTTTGGATAGCAATGCTACGGGGAGGGGTAGACCTAAATTGACATTAGATGCTATAGTGCGCAAAGATTTGAGTATAGTAGGTTTGTGTGAACAAGTGGCCCTCGACAGAGCTCAATGGAGAAAAAAGATTCATGTAGCCGACCCCAAGTGATTGGGACATAAGGCTCGGATTGGTTTGGTTTGGTAAATATCATAAGAACTAGAGGATCCTTGGGTCTGAATCAGGCATCTTCATTCTCTTCAACATTGTTGTGTAAAAAGCAAAATTTTTATCTTCCAACTTCAAAATTGGAAATGACCCCAAGTAACATTTGTTGATTTTGTAGGCTCTCGTCAGCCCATATTTCATGGATAAGGAAATGAACATTCTCAAGACGTGCTCCTGCATTTGGTTGCGTCCAGCTTTCCCACTTCTTCACCATAATTTAGTTTCTTGATCGGCACTTTTATATCACTCAGAGATTTATGGAGCCGTCCGGTATTCTCAACCATCTTCAAGACTCTTGCCCTATATAGCACCGACACTCCACCGGGGGTGACGTACCGGTGTTGGACACATGTCAGACACCGACACGCAGCCGACACGTGTCGGACACTTCTCCAGAAGTGTCCTATTATTTTTGGCAATATTTGGAGTCCGACACTATCCAGACACTTTTGGGACACTTCAGGGGTAAAAATACAAATATGAGAACTTTTAAAATGGATCTAAGTGTAATTAAAACTATCCCAGCCTTAAAAAGATAACGTAGTAGGTTACACTCTCATACGACTCTCATCGACGACGCAATACAAAGAAGAAAACTGATCGACGACGACTCAATCCAAGTAAGTTCGCCTCTCTCTCTCTCTCTCTCTCTCGCCTCTCTCTCTCTTGTGCTCGTCTTTCTCTCGCCTCTCTCTCCTGTGCCCTTTTGATCTTCTCTTTCTCTCTCTGTATGTTCAGAGTTCACTCTTTCTTTCTCTCTCTCTGTGATTAGATTTAGGGTTTAGAATTGATGATCAGATTTAGGGTTTAGTATTGACTTATCCCTTTTATGTTATTTGAAATTTTTTAATTCTTGATATATATATATATAGACATATATATATATACACTCCGGATCCCCTAAGGGATCCCGGATTTTGGTTTGGTGCGAGACGCGTTTGTGAGCCGTTGGATTGAAATCCAACGGCCAGGAAAAGAAGGGGCAATAAAAACCGTGAGTAATTACACTTTCCCCCTCAGCACTCACACTTCCCCCCCTCTTTTCATTCCACGGCTCACGCTTTAGAGAGAGAGAGAGCGGGAGCGAGAGGACGCGAACCAGAGGAGGAAGGGGCGAACCAGAGAAGAGAATAAGAACGACGAACGAAGACGAACGAAGAGGAGAAGAAGATCGAAGACGAACGAAGATCCACCGAGGTATCTCTCTCGAAAAAAAATAAAAATTCTAGATCGTTCTGGTTTCTCAGAAATTAGGTTTTTTTTTTAGGACGAACGACGAAGAACGAAGACGAAAGACGAAGATTGAAGCCAGCATCCACCGAGGTATCTCTCTCGAAAAAAAAAAAATTCTCTGCATTTTTTTTGAATGGTCTGGAGGTTCGGCTGGTTAGGGCTTTTTTTGCCGATTCTGGTTCAGCAAAAATTAGGGCTTTTTTGCCGATTGGAACCTAGCTCTCTCTCTCTCTCGCGAGAGAGAGAGAGAGAGATCGATCTCTGCATTTTCTGCAAAAACCAGAACGGGTTTTAGGGATTTTGGAACTCGAACTAAAAAAAGATTATTTGGCTTCTTTATCCTGTATTTGATGTACTTCGCTGGTTCATTGTAGTCGTGTTGTGCAAATTAGACATCTCTTGCTCTTATGCTTCTTATTTGTCAAATTTATGACCGATCATAAGTTTAGGTTTTGTGGCTTTGCCAAAGCATGATCTTTGGTCGTAGTCCTGAATTTATTAGTGTTGCTTGTGAACTGATTTTATAGGCCATTGTATTCTTTTGATGGTCAATTGTAGTAAGATCTTCAAGTAGTCCGTCCGAAGACGTATATGTTCGCGAAAAATACCAAATACCACGTATATTTGGCTGGGAAAAATATGCAATATTCCCGGCCTCTAGAATATGCAATATTAACGCGTATATATTATAGCTTTGAAACCCTTTTCTTTTCTTTCCCTTTTCTTTTTTTTTTCTTCAGTGATTAGGACAGTGGTTCAAAAAAAGCCCTTTTTGAACCTGATGAATTGGTCATTCAAAAAAACCCCTTTTTGAAGATTCTTGTTTTGATAGAAACCTATAACCCTTACCCGGGTTGTATTGTGCGGGCATGTATACTTCAGCAATGTGAAAGAAATGAAATGGTTTCAAAATCACAAGCCAAAATGAAATCATTATTTGAGGATCCGAGATATATCAATAAGTTATTTCTGTTCAACATTTTACATTCATAGACACAACAAGCACATGCCCAAGTAGCCCAACATAGTTATAATTGTGATCTTTGATAGTGCATCACTACTCTCTCCTGTTGATTTAAGTCTCCTGTGTACAGATGCACATTTGCTGAATGTAACTACTTTTTTCCGAAAGGGCATAGTTTTAGTCATAATCTTTAATTATGGTTATCTTTTGGTGGAGAAAAGGAGAAACTAGGCAGAAATTAGCAGTCCTATTTTGTAGATTGGCAAGCATCTATATTTTGGCTTACTTAATGCACCTTTATCATGATAACAGCCGGTCAATTGTTGTGTAAATTGGCAAGTTGGTTCAGGAGATAATAGTGGAATCAAATCAGTAGGATTCTGTAGTAGGATTTTACCTAATAGAAATTGGTTGCTACCTCCCCTGTAGTCTTGTAGTATTATATGAACTATGGCAAAGAGCACCCTACGTGGTTAACCTGGAGGACTATTCACCCAATTTTTACATTATAGGAGGAGAATCATAAGGAAAGCAACCCATTTGTAGATACCCCAATCTGGGCTTCCAGATTAGTTTACTTACGGTTTTTGATTCCCCGATGATGAAACGGATCAAGAATACCCCGGGAATGTCGAGTCTTTGAGCTTTGAGTGTTTGCAAAACCCTTGAACCTAACCTAATCTTAAGCCACTTCCAAAAGCCAAAAACCCTATTGATGTGTGCCAGGGCGCAACCATCGCGCGCCTGGGCGCACCGTCGCGCGACGGTTTGACTCCATCGCGCGATGGTCAACCGGAGCATTGACCAGCGCTCCAGGGCTCATTGTCGCGCGACAGTTTGGAACCATCGCACGACTGTCAGAACCTGTCCCCATCACCTTTATTCAGCTGGGCAGCTTAATCACCAAGTAATCCCCAGCCAGCCTCGTGGCTGGCTGACCTCCATTCTTTGGACCAGACCTGCCTTTCCATTAGTGGACGATGCTAAGCCTATAAAAACCCTCCTTTGTTCATCTTCCAAAAGGTTAACAAAATTTGGCATTACAAAGGGTCTTTGCTTTGTACTCTTTTAAGCTAATAAAAGAGATACAAAGACACCCTAAGAACAAAGCTTGTTCTTCCTCCCCATTTTCACATTTCAATCAAACCTCTAACCCAACCTCAAGCTCAAAGCTCAAACACTTTTCAAACCTCAAAATTCAAAGGTATATCTTACCTTTGTTCTGCTCTCTGTTCTGATCCCTGAGGGGGGGCTGGCAGGGTCAAGGCTGGTAATCAATACCAGTCCTGGCCCTAAAGCTAGCAAGGTTTCAAAAGCCGTGGCCTAGCAAACCCTCGCGCGATGGTCCCGTATACTCGCGCGACAGTCTTGTCTGCATGAGATTGGACCACGTGGGGAAGGGGCGCTGGTCATTTCTTATTTTTGGTTATTGCCATAGCTGTTGTGTAGTTTATTTTGGTATTAAGTCACTGTGAAGCATGCTAATAACCAGTTTACAGCTTTCTTTTGTTAGAAATGTCCGTTTTACATTTCAATATTCATTTCTGTTCAGTTTGGAATGCCCTTGGGATCCCCTGAATCTGTCTCAGGACCCCAAGCATGTAAAGCAATTCCTGGAAGTCCAGTCAGGAGTGTCGCGCGAGGTTTACTCTCTGTCGCGCGACAGTTCTCTGATTTCCATGAATGGCCCTTGCATGGGCAACTTGGCCCTTGGTCTCTGTTTTGATACCCCCACTGTTTAGGGGTTGTGTTTCATCTTATTTGGCTCCTGCTTGGAGTATTGTGTAATAATTAGCATTTTACAGTCTTCCAATACACTGCTTGGTTTGCTTCCTGGGTGTGCACTGGTCCTTCCAGAGCCCAGAAGGGGATGATTTTGGGACTGTGGTGAGATGACAACACTCGCGCGAGAGTCAGCGTGTCTCGCGCGATGATTGACTTGCATGCAGATCTTTTCAGGCATGCAAGTTGATCATCGTGCAGGGCAAATCTGCCCCGAGCCTGGTTTTGGCATTTGATCGCTATTTCAAGATCATTCCGTTTATTATTCATCATGCTACTCATCCATGCCATCTATCACATCCTGCAAACTTGTTACAGTTTTAATCCCCGATTAACTGTTCCCCCGCCCTAATTGGCTAAAATTGATTAATAAAAGAAGAATCGCAATGTTTTCAAAATGCCTAAGTGGAGACCGATCTCCAGATTGGGCGAGAGGGGTGCCATAAAACCCTTCCCCTCTCGTAACCTGGCTCCCGAACCCAGATATGGTTATGACGGACTTGTTCCTTAACTTTTTCAAATCAAACAGTGCGGCAGGTGCTTCGAAATACGGTTCCTTGAGTGTCGGACCTTCAAAACTCAAGTGGCGACTCTGTATTTTTGAGCGCTTGCCACCTGCGCTCGCGCTCCCTCGATCCGGGCCCATTGCATTTTTGGAAACCGAAATTTCCAGGGCGTGCTGCCCACAGTGGCGACTCTGCTGGGGATCGATCGAACCAATATTAATCTATACTTAGAGTTTAATAAGCTTGGGAACAATCCCTTAAAAGTCTGTCAAAACGGTTAGCTTCGCGCTGCCGAAGGTTGGAATGGTGATTTAACAGGACCTCGTGTCCGGCCATTCTAATCTGGGGCTTTTTCGATTGTTCGCTTGCGTAGTTTCCTCTAAAGATGAACTAAATAAAGTGAGCCAAAATTTGAAAATGCATTTTGCGATTTTGCGATTCTTCTTCTCTTAATCAAATTTTAGCATTCTCATTTGCATCGATGTGGGATAAGCCTCGTTGGATCGTTTTGGCAATCCGGCACGGTTTACCGGAGCCCGGGGACCCCGAATGACCGACAACCTTCGACGATGATGGGTCATGCTACCGTTCGACTGTTATTCTGCGAAAAACGGGGGTAACGGGAGGTATATCTGTGGCCCTAGTCCGAGGAACCTGTTACAAACCAAAACCGGCCTTTTGCATATACGAAGCATTAGAACTCTCCAAACTAAGACAGGTACCCACAGGTTAAGATCTATTTGCATCTAACCCCATATACTGTCAATGTGTTACTGCTTTCCCTATCGCATGCACTGTACATACACTGTTTTGCATAGGAGCATGCTTAAGACTACTTTGTCTTTCGAGTTTGTCTTGTGCTGTCTAAAGACGTTGTTGGACCCGATGAGGAGTCGTTCATTTTGTTGAATGTTCGTTATCAATCGCAAAATCCTTAGACCAATGAGACTTTGAGAAATCAAAATTTACTAAATCCTTGGCTCATGCCCGTTTAAGGATTCAACCGACAATATGGAACAACAAAGTGGTGATGTCGTGTCGCTGGCGCCACCCAGGTTGAAGTGCGTTGTCACTATACACCGCCGTGTTCAGGGTTAAGGTGCCATGACATCAACACCGGGTTGTTCCAAATTCAAAGTCGAATCTTCAAAAGGGACTAGCCAAAGATTTAGTCTATTTTGACATCTTTTAGGATCTGTCGATCTACTCTGGGACACATCGCCGAAAAGAATTCTGAGGATTCCGGCAACGTCTAAAACTTGTGAGGCAAACTTGTCTCTGGAACTGTGCATGCATACATTCTGTTCTGCGTAGGAGCATGTTTAGGGCGGCTTCTAGGATTGTCACTCTTTCGAGTCTGTCTTATGCTTATTAGGACGCTGTTATAACCCGATGAAGAGTCGTGCATCTCGATAGTGCACGTTGTTAATTTTTCAAAAGTCCTTAGATCAGCGAGACTTTGAGAAATCAAACCTTACTAAATCCTTGGCTCATGCCCGGTTGAGGATTCAACCGAACATAAGGAACCACAAAGTGTTGATGTCGTGATATTGATGTCATTTTGGTTATCGTGCTTCGCACGTACACCGCCCCGGCTAAAGCGCATTGTCGCTCACGCCACCCCGGTAAAGGTGTCACGCCATCAATACCGAGTTGTTTCTAATTCAAAGTCGAATCTTCAAAAGGGACTAGCCAAAGATTTAGTCTGTTTTGACATCTCTTAGGATCAGTTTGATCTTTCCAAAGGATATACCCTCGAAAAAAATATCCGAGGATTCTGGCAGCATCCGAGCATCATGAGACAGACTTGTCTCTAGTTCTAGAGTCTAGGAGGACACTGACAACGATGATCTTTGCATTTTCGTTCTTTCAATTCTTTCAATAAACTGCTGAAAGGGCGTCACTTAGCTTTCATTACTTTACTGTCAAAGCTTCGGGCCATTGCATCCTCGGAAAGAGTACCGAAAAGAAGAGCCAAACCTGCTTAGAAGAGTCTGCCAGGGCTGTTACATCTTCGCTTTCAAGGTTATATCACCTACCCTGTTCATCAATTCGGAATGGCAGTACAAATGGAGCTGGCTGAGCTCAGGAAAGCTGTAGAAGAATTGGGTCACAAGATGGACAAACAAATGATTATGATCCAGGGACTGGTTGGACTTTTTACCCCCACAGCCCTGCAGCCAGATATGGGGCTGGTCAAAGAACCTTCTCAAGCCTACCACCCTCTAACAGTTGGAATCAAGCTATGCTCAGGAGACATGTTCAAAGACCTGGCTGAGTTTCATGAGGCCAGGACTCACTCAAAGGAGGATGCTGATTCCTTGTTCAAAGCCTTTGCCAAAGGGGAGGACATGCTTAGTGATGAATTCAGCCCTGAAGGCAAAAGTATGCATCCAGTTGATGGGGCAATGTGTTGCAACAGCCAAGCAAACAAGAGTCCTGCTTTGAACTCTCAATCCACTCGCCGGAACCGACCGAGAACTTTCTCTTGCTTCTCTGCGCCTTTGGTCTCAATTTATGAAAAGCTCCTCGATGCTGGTTCCATCAAGCCCCTCGATCCAACTCCTCTACCCAAAAATCCATCACCCAATTTCAAGCATAACCTCTATTGCACCTACCATCAAATGCCTGGCCATTCTACCAATGCCTGTTTTCGGCTTCGACATGCCGTTCAAGATCTTGTCGATTGTGGTATCGTCACAACTCCACCTCCATCAACAGCCGATATCAACCAAATTCGAAGCGCTCAAAGCCTCCGATCTCGAACACAACCCCGGAGTTTCTCTGTCTTAGAGGTATCTCTATCTGCAGTAATGGAGAAACTCGTCAAGTCTGGGCACCTCAAACTTTTGACCCCAACTTCTCCACCCAAAGTCTTTCCAGCCAACTACAATACCAACCATTTTTGTGCCTTCCACCAAATGCCTGGCCATCTCACTGATAGCTGCTTGCGTCTCCGACACGAGATTCAAGATCTTATTGACGATGGCACGATTCAAGTTCCACCAAAGCCCGATGTCATTTCCGACTCCTTGCCTCAGCACGGGTCTGACCCTCTAGTTGGTCAAATATCAATCGACTCTACTCAGATCAACCCGAGCTCCACCATATTCAACCCTAGCCACTATATCGTCCCAGCAAATCAACCCAAACCCATCGTATCCATCCCGTCCGAATCGGAGGTTAACATGATGGCTGTAGGTTGTGCTCTGCCAACACCTGGATTGACAGTGATGAGGGGCTTACAAAGGGGAAAGACCGATTGGCTGAGGTCTAGTGATCAAAAGAGCACCGAGTAGGTTTGGTCGAAGAAGCTGAGGAGGCCGAAGTGCTGTTGCTTGGGCCTGACTCCTGCTGGATCCTACCTCTTTTTGTGGAAGCTATGGGTAGCTTTTTAACAATTGCATTTTCAAAACCACGTCTAGTTTGCATTGGCGTCTTGTCTGAGTCTGACACAGAGTCTTTTGCGTTTGTCTAAATCTAGCTCTGAGTCGGAGGTTGTGCCTCTTGGCCCTCCACGTCGTAGCTTTTGTTTCAAGTTTCGAGTCTGCTGTACTTGGCAACCCCGAGGGTTTTTATGATATGCATCATCTTACTTCTACATGCTTCGCTGGCTTTTATATAAACTGTGTCGACCCTGATGACGAAGGGATAGATTTCGAGGGGATCATTCCCAAGGAAATGTGTTCCCTCGCCGAAAGGGAAGACGAAAGGCATGCTCAGCCTATTAAAAGAAGAAGTAATTTCAAATAAACTTGAAAGACAAGTATAACCTCCCAAAAACTTAAGCAATTGCAGGAGGACCTTAAAAAACTAAACACAAATGAGTTTAGTGATCTTTCTTCAAGAGTGGCCTCCTGTAAACAACAATTAGAAGTTATCCAAAGAGAACTAGGCTTTGACCCTAGTGACTCTACTAAACAAGCCATTGAAAAGGAACTGTGCAAGCAGTATTTAGTGTATGCCAGGGCAGAAGAAAATTTTGCTAAACAAAAATCAAGAATTCAATGGCTAAAGTTGGGGGATCAATGTTCCTCCTTTTTTTTCAAGTCCATTACCAATTCAAGGAATAGGAATAGAATTTCTAGCTTGGTTCTAGAAGATGGGTCTGTCTCCCAAAACTTAGAGTTGATTAAGCACACATTCATCAACTACTACACCAATTTGTTAGGCACCAAACATTTGACTGATTACTCTGGTTCCTCTAGGGTGCAACAGCTTATAACCAGGAAGCTCTCCCCCTCCCAGAGTATGCAAATGGTGATGGGGGTAACTGATAAAGAGATCAAGGACACCTTTTGGTCTCTTAATCCTCAAAAAGCTCCTGGGCCAGATGGCTATAATGCCTTCTTCTTCCATAGAGCTTGGCCTGTCATAGGCCATGAAGTGACCTCAGCTGTCAAACTGTTCTTCAGGTCTGGCCAACTTTTGAAGAAGGCCAATGCTACCATAGTTGCTTTGGTGCCTAAAGTCCCCAATCCCTCTAAGGTAGGAGACTACAGGCCCATCTCATGCTGTAATGTGATATATAAATGTATAGCTAAAATACTAGCCAACAAAATCAGACCTGTTCTCCCTTTCCTTATTGATCCTGCTCAATCTGGCTTTGCCCAGGGTAGGAGGATAGCTGATAACATATTCCTTACTCAGGAATTGATGAGAGGTTATCACAAACATTCCTCATCCCCTAGGTGTGCCATGAAAGTGGACATAATGAAGGCTTATGATAATGTCAGGTGGGAATTCCTTTGGGATGTCCTGGCTTCAATGCATTTCCACCCTAAGATGATCCAATGGTTGAAAGCTTGTGTGTCTACAGCTAATTACTCCTTGTGTTTTAATGGGGAAGCAATAGGGTACATTCCTGGGCAAAAAGGTTTAAGACAAGGTGATCCACTATCTTCTTACCTTTTTGTGATAGCTATGGAGGTGTTAACTTGCATTCTTAAGGAGAAATCCTCCCAACCTGATTTTAACTTCCACTGGAAATGTGGAACGACCAAACTTGTCAATCTTTGCTTTGCAGATGATCTTATGATCTTTTGCAAAGGTGAAGTTGCCTCCATTAATCATATCCAGAATTCTTTAACTGAATTTGAGAAGTTGTCTGGGCTTTCACCAAGCCCTTCTAAGAGCAGCATCTTTTTCTCTGGTGTTAGCCCTCCCACCAAGGCATCCATATTAGGTATCCTAGGCTTCCAGGAGGGGTCTTTGCCTGTTAGGTACTTGGGGGTACCCCTGCTGTCCACCAAACTAAAACACTCTGATTGTAAAGTAATGGTTGACAGAATTTTGGCCAAGACTAAATCATGGACACATAGGTACTTGTCCTATGCTGGGAGGATTCAATTAATAAAGTCAATACTGTTCTCAATGCAAACCTATTGGTCATCTCTCTTCATCATCCCTAAGAAGGTAATTAAGGAGGTGGAATCAATTCTTAGAGCATTCTTTTGGTCTGGCCCCGATCTTAAGAAGACGGGGGCAAAAGTCTCTTGGGAACATCTTTGTTCTCCTGTTAAGGAAGGAGGGTTAGGGTTTAAATCCATGGAGGTCTGGAACAAGGCAGCAGTCGCCAAACATATTTGGTTCCTTATTTCGGGAGGGGAGCAATCTATGTGGTGCCAATGGGTGAAGTCTTACCTACTTAAAGGTAAGAGCTTTTGGAGTGTTAAAACTCCAAGCAATCCCTCTTGGGTATGGAGGAAAATTCTTAACATTAGACCACTCATCCAATCACACATTACATATAAAATAGGGGATGGCCACTTGACATCTTTGTGGTTTGATAACTGGCATCCCCTAGGGCCCTTATTGCCTAAATATGGGCCTAGAATTACCTTAGATTCTGGTCTGCACAAGGATTCCACTGTGCAGTCTGTCATCAGAGACAATCAGTGGGCCTTCCCACTGACCCAAACTCCTGATCTCAATGAAGTGAGATCAGAATTACAAGCTGTCCCCATCAATGCTTCCACTGGGGATAGATGCATATGGAATCTCAATGCATCTGGTAAGTTCACCATCTCATCCCTGTGGGATCAATTAAGGATACATTTTCCTGCTATCACTTGGCATAAAGTGGTATGGTTCTCAGGACACATCCCTAGATGTAGTGTGATCTCATGGATGGCTATCCTAAACAGATTATCTACAGAAGACAGACTAGTCATGTTTGGAATGAAAGCTGCTTCCATATGCAGCCTTTGTTTGGGAGTAGAGTCCCATGAGCACCTCTTTTTTGATTGCCCCATGGCTACACAAATTAGAGGCATCTTATCCCCAAAGACCCCTCACATGACAGGGCTTACATCCATGCAGCAATGGGTGAGCAGGCTGTCCTCTGTCCAAGGCAAGGCTCTGGCCATTACAATTGCTAAACTTGTCTTCACAACCTATGTACACCAATTATGGATAGAGAGAAACCACAGGAAATTCCAGAACATTAATTGCCCTCCTGGAGTGGTTGCTCAAAAAATTTCAAATGAAGTAAGGTGTAGGTTGTTGTCACTGTCTAAGTTCAAGGGGCCTTCTCATTTATTATCTATGTGGAATATTCATGATTAACATTCTCAGTAATAAGTTAGAATGAGATTACCCATATACTCACATGATAACACATGCAGCTTAAACATCAAGGGGTTTCCCCTTGATCTAACTTGGTCCAGAATTGTCCCTGAGGACAGGTCACAGGAACTCAGCAAAGACTTTCCATTCAAGGGATTACAGTGACAGTCACAGAAGCAGATCACCATGCTTCAACAAGAGGCACCAATATTTACTTCTATTATTCAGGTAGTTACCTTAATCTTGGTTGGCACTACATGTTGTAGCAGTGGCTACTGAACTGATGCACCATCAGTGTTTGACAAATGCACCATCAGTGTTTAGTGGCTAATGAACTGATTTGTTCTGCATTTATGGTGCATTTGTCATGGTGCTATGTGAGAGCTAGCAGTTGTGAGAACTAGTTCAATATTATTCAGTTTTTGTTCAGTTATTGTACAGAAAAGGCTTTCCATTCAGGGCACTGCTATTATTTTCTGAACGTGTGTAAGGGAGAGGAGGTAATTCTTGGTACCTTAAGAAAACCCTTCATGCTATCTTTGTGATGCATTTTCTGCTGCTCCTCAGTTCTGCAGAGCAAACTGTTAGTTGTTGTGATGGAGCATTGGATTATTGTGTAGTGCATTTTCTGTTGCTCCTCAGTACATTGGCCTAACCATTAGGGGCTGTCGTGGGATCTCCCTTCGCAGAGGGGGACTTCCTCTGCATTGCATCACACTCTACATTCCTGAACTGTTCTGTTCTGCTGGGGTTCTGTTGCCCAGCCAGATTAGGTGTGAGTATATTTTAATCTTTGTGAGGGCTCTGCTATCTTACTGCTTGAGGTAGCTATCTTACTGCTATGCATGTGCATATGCATGTTACTGCTATCTTACTGCTACTCCATGTTGTATCCCCAAGTCAGAAACCTAGCTGCATCAGTTTTGAATGCCTGATCAATGTACCCTTGTGGCTGGTGTTGTTCTGTTGATATGTTCTGCATTGTAACTGGTGCTAGTTATGTAACTAGCTCCAAAACAGGTTCAGAAGTTGTAATGGAGAATGAGCTTGATCTGAACCTGTTTTGGCTGTCCTGCATATTTTCTGAACCTGTGTGCCATTCTGTGGTAGTTTTACTTAGATTATGCCTAACCATCGGGGGCTGTCAATGGGATCTCCCTTCACAGAGGGGGACGTCCTCTGTATAGTTTTGTATTTGTTTTAGTATTGTATAGTATACTATCTGTCATGGATTCCTGTGTTGTCACCTAAGGATCAGAATCTGCTGACTGTAATGTTGATGGGCTGTTTGGAAGCTTCAGAATTTCAGAAGCTCCATCACTGTATTGGCAGTCCAGCAGGTGTCAACTCCAGAATGTGGTAGCTGATGGATTGAAGCTGGTTTCCAAGTTCTGATATGCCTAGTGCTAGTTAGTCCAAGCTCAAGTTCTGAAGTTAAGAAGTAAAGTCAAGCTTAAGTACTGAAGTTCTGAAGCTCCCAATCTGGGTGTGTTAAGGTCCCAAGTGAACCTCAGTGTAATCTAATCTTTTGTATAGACATGTTCAGTAACCAGTTGGTATGCTGAAATGTTTTATCAGTTCTGAAATTTTTATCATCTTAACAAGCAGTTGGTTATGTTTCTTTTCCCTCTTCTAGATGGATCGGAAACATAGTTTCTCATCAAAACCTTGTAGCCATTTGGCGTTATCAATTTTCTTTATCTTTTTTGTTTTCTTTTTCTTTCCTCCTGGGGTATGCCCCTTGTAGGCTGTATATTCGGTTATCCTTTTTCTATTTCATGCTATTTTACCCAAAAAAAAAAAAAAACCTCCCAAAAGGTTCAATTGGTTCAAAACCGCCCCCAGAGGAGCATTGTGCCCGGTCAGACAGGCTCGAAGAATTCATAGACGTCTTGGCATGGTCTCATCAAGTCACGCCTCGCGTTGATCCTGAGACAAAGGAGCATCAAATCCCCTGTTTTTTTTTTTGGGTAAATTAGCTTGAAATTAAAAGAGGTTAAGCGAATGTACAACCTACAAGGGGCATACCCCAGGAGGGAAAAAAAAGAAAAAAACAAGAATGATAAAAGTGCGGTAAACCATGCACAACCCGCATGGAGAGTAAGGTAAATGACATATGGGTAGAGATAATAGCCCCGTTGTACTAATGATAGCACAACGGGGTATTATATGGATGGATAAGAGTACAAACATGTGGTGAAATGAAATGGAAATGAAAATGAACTACTTCCTGGCACAACCCGCCAGGTTAGGAAATAAAGTAAATAGTTACGGTCAGTGATGAGCACAAGATAACCAGCACTTAGGAGAACAGCTACAAGTAGAACGGCTTCCAGGCAGTCTGAACGGCTACTACAGAGGAACAGGCATCAAGAGGCTCGAACCAGAGATGACGGCATCCGACAAGGTCCCCTGCTAAGAACCCTGCACACCACGCTCAATCCTTCCGGCCTAACACTCCCTCATCCTAACCTAAGGCTCACCAAAACCACCCACTGAAACCAGTTACCCAGAAACCTCCTCCACCAAGTCTGGGCTAAGAAAACCAAGAACCTAGTACTTCCAGACCCAAGTCTAGTATAATACCCACTCAAAGAGATCAGCTACTACAGAGGGACTCGGACCGAGAGAGGCACGACCAGGAAATGTCGGGCAAGGCTACCGTGCTAAGCACCTTGCACACCACGACTACTCCCCCTTGACCCTAATCCCCTAGGCTCGCCAACGACTAAAAGCGGAAAGTAAGAAGAACCCCAGAAGAGGCCACTCAAACCCCAAGTGGACCAAGCTGCCCCTCGCTCAATCAGAAACCATCCACAGATCTAATCAGAGCACCCGCAGCTGCTGCTACTGCAAGACTACCCCTTTCAACCAGAACAGAATCTAATCAAAGACAGCTCAGGCAGCTACCCTGCTCAATCAGAACCATCCACAGATCTAATCAGAGCACCCGCAGCTGCTGCTACTGCAAGACTACCCCTTTCAACCAGAACAGAATCTAATCTAATCAAAGATAGCCACGACCACAAGAAACTACACAAAACTGCAGGCTAAAGGAACAGGAACTAGGGATATGAGGCTCGACCAAGAGCCTAACCCCCGATTTCAGTCCAACAGATGACCGCCTATCGGGGATCGCCGAACAAACAGTAAACTGGCCCGTTCGTCCAGCAACAGATTGACAATAAACAAATAAGTGCAAAGCGCATAATGAATAACGATAGGCGCAATGGATACGATAATTTCAGCCTATCCGGGATACCGAGATGACTGTTTGGTGCTTGCTGCCCGAGCGGCTGTCCGAGTGGCTGTGGCCCACAAGGACTGCCCGATGACTAGGGCCGGGTGCCAATCCAGAAAGCAGAAGCACAGAAGGCTCCGGGCCTTGTACCATGTTCAAAGCAATAACAGTGGCGTTTCGCCAAGCACAAATGAGAAAATGTACACAACGGCCCGGAGCAAGGCATTTCCAATCGAAGCACTCTTGACCCTGCGTCATCAAAGCCATTTATCTGAGGCTACAACCAAAGGTCTTCGACCTCGACAGCAACAAATTCAATACCCTGAGTCGACCTGGATCAATTCAAAAGCAACTTTTCCCTGAGAGAAGCTCGTTGGGCTGAAAACCCTAAGGGTGGGCAGTTCCAAGCAAAAGTTAGAGCAGCCTGCTAGACCAAAACCTATGAAGGTGGTTTAGGTAAAAATGAATAGGCAATATTCAAAAGCTCGCTAGACCGAAGACCCGAATGGGCGGTACTAGACAAAAGTTAGAGCGTAAAAGGAAAGGTAAAAACTCGAGAGTTAACCTTTGGCCTGAACTACGTTTTGACCTGATTCCCTAGCTTGGGATACGTAGGCAGTCTTTCTTTGAGACTCGGTCACAATCTATCAATTGGATCCATGGTTGACATTTTGGTACACATCAAAGGTCAAAGAGGATCGAGGATCAGATCAAGCTTCTTTGGAGGAACCAGAAGGGGGAAAACCTTCGTCTTTCAATTTTATTACAAACTGCTTCTTCAATTTACAGGCTGAGCATAAGTCTAAAAAATAATTGAAGCATAAAAAATAGAACGAAATGCTGGCGAGGCCTTAACAGGCTCACAGTTTATTCTAAGTTCAGCAAAGTCTGGTGTAAGCAACCGCAGCGCATTTGTTCAAAGCGATGCGCGTTGGTCTCAAACCTGCGCACACTTCTTGCAGCAGACAGTAGCAGTTAGCTACTACCCTCGAATGTCGTTCCAGGGGCTTTTGCCAAGTCTTGTCATGCTGTGCAAGTCATATGGACTTAATGTGACTGCACGGGGGTGTCGGTTTCAGTCCGGGCCTATACGAGTCAAAATCTACGTCTTATGTCCGTCTTTGCGACATTTTTCCAGTTTTTCAACTGTCATGTCGGGGTGTTTTTCTCGATTTTGTTTGTACAGGTCTTTGTACCTTTTCCAATTTTCATAAGTGTCAGTTTCACCTGTTCAGGAACATTGTGAGTTTTGGCACATTAATGCCCAAAATTTCATTGTGTTCCGTGTGTCTGAGGGTTCGCATTGTACCCTGGGGCTCTGTCTCTTTTTTTCGTTCGAGCTAGGCGAGTCTGTACATATGTGTGCGCGTCTGTGTGTCGATTCAAAGCACTTGTCAATGCAAATTAGATATTAGTGGTTAGTTTTTGCATTCTCTTCAACACTTGCAAAAGAGAGTCAATAAACTGGAAAACGCAATTGTTACATTGCTACCCTAGTATCCGTAATCCGCAAGCAGCGGAATCTCTTGAAAGCAGCAAGGGCACGTCAGCCCAAGGCCAAGCAAGGCATCTCTGGGGCACACCTGCCGAAGCATCAAAGAAAGGGCACGCAGGCCCAATTCCATTGCTCAAACGTCAATTGGGGCACGCCAGCTCGTTCAGTGTCTTTCTATCTGGGTGCATATCTCATAAGCACTGACAGTACAGTAATGAGGCTCAGTGGTAGTCCTTAGGTGTCGTTGTCCTCCTAGGAGCCACCCTAAGCTTGCATCTGCATTTTCAATATTTTATACATGTCATTGCATATTGTGTGTATATCAAATGTTGAACGCAGGAAAAATCCATCAAAATGACAAAGCAAGCTTGCTCGGTATTGAAGGCGGCAAGTAAACAGCTCAGCAGTTGTCACCAATTTCTCCCCAACTGCAGTCCACCTTGCTTCTATCCATGTTATCCACTGTTTGTGCTACTTGGATCAACACAACGACAGCCCGTCCTGTCCAATCTTCAACGGCCTGATCGTTCTGCACACTGATCTGCCCATTTCTAATCAACGACAGCCGGTCCTGTCCAACCTCAATGGCTCAGTCACTTTTTATAGTGATCCGCCGTCTCTATCAACGACAGCCGGTCCTGTCCAACCTCAATGGCTCGGTCACTTTTTATAGCGATCCGCCGTCTCCGTCAACGACAGCCGGTTCTGTCCAATTTCCAATGGCTCGGTCCCTTTTTATAGTGATCCGCCGTCTCTATCACCGACAGCCGGTCCTGTCCAACCTCAATCGCTCGGCCACTTTTTATAGCGATCCGCCGTCTCTATCAACGACAGCCGGTCCTGTCCAACCTCAATGGCTCGGTCACTTTTTATAGCGATCCGCCGTCTCCGTCAACGACAGCCGGTTCTGTCCAATTTCCAATGGCTCGGTCCCTTTTTATAGTGATCCGCCGTCTCTATCAACGACAGCCGGTCCTGTCCAACCTCAATCGCTCGGTCACTTTTTATAGTGATCCGCCGTCTCTATCAACGACAGCCGGTCCTGTCCAACCTCAATGGCTCGATCACTTTTTATAGCGATCCGCCGTCTCAATCAACGACAGTCGGTCCTGTCCAACTTCAAATGGCTCGATCACTTTTTATAGCGATCCGCCCTCCCAATTCAACGATGGTCAGCCATATCATCCATGACGGTCAGCCATATCGGTCATTCAACGGTTTGATCATTTATACTGCTGATCCTCCCATCCAAGCTTCAACGGTTTGATCATTTATACTGCTGATCCTCCCATCCAGGCTTCAACGGTTTGGTCTTTTATACTGCTGATCCTCCCATCCAGGCTTCAACGGTTTGGTCTTTTATACTGCTGATCCTCCCATCCAGGCTTCAACGGTTTGGTCATTTATACTGCTGATCCTCCCATCCAGGCTTCAACGGTTTGGTCATTTATACTGCTGATCCTCCCATCCAGGCTTCAACGGTTTGGTCATTTATACTGCTGATCCTCCCATCCAGGCTTCAACGGTTTGATCATTTATACTGCTGATCCTCCCATCCAGGCTTCAACGGTTTGGTCATTTATACTGCTGATCCTCCCATCCAGGCTTCAACGGTTTGGTCATTTATACTGCTGATCCTCCCATCCAGGCTTCAACGGTTTGATCATTTATACTGCTGATCCTCCCATCTAGGCTTCAACGGTTTGATCATTTATACTGCTGATCCTCCCCTCCAGGCTTCAACGGTTTGGTCATTTATACTGCTGATCCTCCCATCCAGGCTTCAACGGTTTGATCATTTATACTGATGATCCTCCCATCCAATTTCTCCAACGGCTTGATCACTCAGCACAATGATCTCCCCGTCCGCTTTCAACGACAGCCGGTCCTGTCCAATCTTCAACGGCTCGATCACTTTTTATAGCGATCCGCCAGTTCAAATCAACGACAGCTGATCCTGTCAATTCCCCCAACGGCTTGATCACTCAGCACAATGATCTCCCCGTCTGTTTTCAACGACAGCTGATCCTGTCAATTCCCCCAACAGCTTGATCACTCAGCACAATGATCTCCCCGTCCGCTTTCAACGACAGCTGATCCTGTCAATTCCCCAACGGCTTGATCACTCAGCACAATGATCTCCCCGTCAGCCCTCACGACAGCCGGTCCTGTCAAATCCACAAACAACGACCAGAACATTGTTCGATGGTCCATTCATCCACAACTTTTTGTAATGTGACAAAACGATTGTCTTTTGTTATGCTTGCAATCCAGAAGAAGTGAATCTGGGATTTGTCTTTTGTTATGCTTGCTGTTGGGTTTTTATTTTGTTACTCGTGTTTGGAATCTGGGATTTGATTATTAGAGGTTACTTACTGTTGGAACCCAGGGTTGCACCTTCATTTTAGAATCATCCAACCCGACATAAACTCGATGGAGTCCGTTGGTTGATGACATAGTAGGCTGCATTTGACTCCTTGTATAATTGTCAGGATCTACTTTTTTCAATGGAATTATTGTGTCGTGATTCAGTTGTCTCTGTTAGCAATAGTTTGTGGATCCTTGTATCAATGATTTATCGGGGTCCAAATTAATTTTATGTGAGAGGAGTCTCTGGTTGCAACCTCTTTACTCAAACAGATGAAATCTATAATGGTGAATTCATATGCTACATTTGAGTTTCTATGATTTTCATTTTCTGTTTCCATCGTTAGGGAGTGGGGAAATAGGTGATTAGTTCAGAACCCTGTTTCCCCAAGTTTTCTGTATTTCTTGTCGAAAGCTTAACAATCAGAAGGTCCAATTCTGTTCTTAAGTACTGCAAAAGCATATGCTAACTACCCTGAACTACTCACATGGGGAATTCGTATGCTTCAGGTTGCAGTTTACTGGCAATTTTGCACGACATAAATACTATTGAATTTATGAAGTTCGATGTGTGTCAATTGAAGATTTACGAATTGATGATTTTGAGAATCCATGCGGCTGCTGTTCGCCGAAAGTGATGCTTCTGTGGGTTTTTTTTTTCCTTCCTTTTTTGTTGCTTAGATAGAAAGTGCAAGAACTTCATGCATGGAACTAGAGAAAATTACAGGACGTAGAAGGAAGAAAGCTACAGAAACAGGGAATCTAACAAGCAAAGATTAATGGGTGGAAAATTCCGGGTGAGAAAAGATCTCTCGTGAAATGGGTTAGGCGATTTAGGTGATTCCAGTACTGTTCATAATGGGGGATGGTACGATCTCCATGGCTGATGGAATTGGAATAAGAGCTGTCGATTCCAATGAACTGCGAAGAAAGATCCGTGGTCCAACTTCCACTCACCAAAATCTCAGCAATTCCAAATCCATTTCACACGAATCCACGCCTGCTCCGATTCAGTCGGACCTGCAAGCCCTAAAACCGAATGTTTCAAGAGGTTTGATCCTCGAGTCAACTATTCGAACCACTATTCCTTCGGCATCTTCAGCTGAGGTTGGGAAGCTCAGTCCTAACTCGGCTGAGAAATCTAGGGCTCACAGTCCCAGGTACAACCAGACGGAACCAGTCCATCAGCCGCAAAAGGTGCCTCAGAAGGAAGGCATGCGTACAGATTCCGAAGCTCGTATGCTTCAAATCGTGGGTCACCTGGAGGACGAGCTCAACTCTTCTGAAGATCCATTTATTCTAGATGTGGTTACAGCCAAGTTACTGAGTATACAGCAGTCATGGAGAGACGCTGAGAAACAGGTCTCTCCAAACAAGAAATCCAACCCCTCTAGGAAGATTCAACAGGCGCTCTTTGAGGAGGGTTTGAAATTGGAAGCTGAGGAGCGGGCTCGCAAACAAAAATACGAAGTGATCAATTCTGGAACAGAAGTGATTATTGACCATGGGAGTTCCTCTCAGAATCAACAACAAACCGATCTTCTTCAAAAACAGGTACGTAGCCCTAAAACCACTTCTACGCGTCTGTTTAATGCAAGGGGGAAACCAGAGGCCATGGGGTATGATGAAATTGACACCAAACCCAGGAGGCCATGGACTTCCAATAGACCCCGACAGGCTCAGAATGGTCCCAAACCCAAACCTAAAAACTGGGCAGCCCTACTACAATCGCAAAGTCCGTCTGAGGATGTGAAACTAGACTTTCATCCTGACTTGTTTCAAGGGAAAGAAGCTAGAGTAGAAATTGATGTCGAACTTACTGACGTTGGGTTATGGAACAAGTATCTAGTAGGCCATTTCCTAGATGGGAAAATGGCCTACCCTTTGGTTCACTCCACTGCCAAGAATCAGTGGAAAGAGTTGTTTGTGGCTGTTAAACCGGATGTAGCAGGGTGCTACCTTTTCGAATTTAGAGACGAACAGGCTAAACAAATTGTTTTGGATGGGGGCCCCTATTTCTTTTCCCAAAGATATCTAGTCCTCAAAGACTGGCATAGAATGATGCAACCAGTCAAAGAACAACCTTCTCATATCCCGGTATGGGTGAGGTTGCACAACCTACCCTTGGAATTATGGAACCAGGAGTGTTTAAGTAGGGTGGCAAGTACCATTGGCAGACCACTACATGTGGACCAGGCCACAGCCAAAACTTCAAGGCAACCAGGCCTTCTACAGACTAAGTCAACTAGTGCAAGAGTTTGCATCGAAATTAGTGCTGAGCATGACCTTCCTGATGATGTGAGTATTACTGTAGGGGACAATTCAGTTGTGGTCCCTATTGAATATCAGGTGTTACCCTCATTGTGTAGGGAATGCAAAGTTTTTGGTCACTCCCAATGTTCTAAGGCACCACCCTTAGGTAATAAAAAACAAGAGCCTGACACAACCTTGAGTACTACTCCAACCAACCCTACTATCCTTCTAGATGTGGCTGCTGTTTCAGAGATTGTTCCAGATGGAGTACTGGCAAGTAGATCATTTGATTTCACCGACAAACCTGTTGACCCTCTGAATTCCGTTAGGGGCAGCCCTGCCCTGCCTCAGAAGCAACATGTAATCAGTCCAGTCGACCCTTTGAATGAGGCAGAATCTGAAGAGGAACTATTAGGAGTTCTTGAGAGAGTGGTCAGTAGCTGTCATGAAGTTCCACAGCCCCAATCCCACTTGGAAAGCATGGGCAGCAGGTCAGATCCAATCCTTTCAACTGTACCAAGGGATGGAATGGTAAACCAAACACTCTCTCCTAAACCACCTGATCCCCAAGGTTCAGAAGTGCGGGATAAAGCCTCAAAAGAAGATCTCAAAGTTAACTTTCAGGAGGTTATATCCAGATCCGCTCAAAAAAAATTGAAGAAGCTTGCAAAGGAGCAGGCTCTGAGATCTAGAGGAAGAACCTAACTCATTCATATCCTTTTTGTCAGGGCAGTATGCTTTATACTTCTATCTTCTGCCATCTTTATTATTAGCTCTGCTTGAATAATTGTTTTATGTCTATACACCCTCTTAACTTTGGTTTTTGGAACATCAGGGGTCTCAATGACCCAGTCAAACAAAAAGAGGTTAAGTGTTTTGTAAATAAGAACAAGTTATCAATTGTGGGTTTAATAGAACATAAAATAAAGGAGGATAAAGCATCTAGAGTGATAAAACATGTATGCTCTCAGTGGAGTTTTGTGAACAACTATCCCCAAGCTCCTTTAGGCAGGATTTTTGTGTGTTGGGATCCCAATGTTGTTCAAATTCAGGTCCTTGATCAATCTGAACAATTTATACACTGTGAGGTACAACCTAAATGTGGTGACCCCCCCTTTTTTGCAACATTTGTGTATGGAGAGAACAACTATCTAAATAGGCAGGCCTTATGGGCTAAACTTCATCACCTAAGCACCACTTCCCCCTGGATTGTGCTTGGTGATTTTAATGTCATTAGGTTCCCCAGGGAGAAGGCTGGAGGAACTGCTTCCTGGCCTCCTTATATGGATGACCTTAATAGTTGTTTGTATACCTTGGGGCTGGATGATCTCCGGTATACTGGTTGCTATCTCACCTGGGCTAACAAGCAGGACCCCTCACATTTTGTTAGTTCAAAGTTGGATCGAGTCTTAGTCAATGAGAATTGGATGAAGGTTTATAACCGCTCTTATGCTCATTTCCCGCCTCCTGGGATCTCTGATCACTCTCCTGCCATTACATATATTCTTCCGAGCCCTAGAAGTTCAAATAAACCATTTAAGTTTTTCAATTTCCTAGCAGACCACCCTCAATTTTTGGCTGTTGTTCAGAGAGTTTGGAGGAGGGTGATTATTGGGAATCCAATGTTTTGTGTCTGTGAGAAGCTCAAATTGTTGCAAGGTGAATTTAAACAAATGAATACTAGAGATTTCAGTGATGTCTCTGCTAGAGTAGTTGATGTCAGACAACAACTAGACTCCTTGCAGCATGCTCTGAGTTCTCATAATCCTAATCCTTCATTGATTAGCCAGGAAAGAACAGTTTACAAACAGCTCCTCATACTGCTTAGGGCTGAGGAAAGTTTAGCTAAGCAAAAGTCTCGAATCCAGTGGCTAAAGTTGGGCGATCAGTGTACCTCCTATTTCTTCAAGTCTGTGACTAATGCAAGAAATAGAAATAAAATAACTAGTCTGGTCTTAGAGGATGGGTCTATCACACATGACATTGAGGTCATTAAGTCAAATTTTGTGAGCTTTTACTCTAATTTGCTTGGTTCTGCCCATCATGATGCCTATCAAGGTCATAGCAGAATCCAGCAGTTAGTAAATAGGAGACTATCTGATAATCAAAAGCTGGAGATGATTGTGGAGGTCACTGATCAAGAGATCAAAGACACACTTTGGTCTCTCAATCCCAACAAAGCCCCTGGTCCGGATGGTTACAATGCTGGGTTCTTCAAAAAGGCGTGGCCGATCATTGGCCATGAGGTCACTGCAGCAGTCAAGACCTTCTTTAGATCCGGTAAACTACTTAGGAAGGCCAACTCTACCATGGTAGCTCTTGTTCCAAAGATCCCTAACTCGTCCAAAGTGGGGGATTTTAGACCTATTTCGTGTTGTAACACTATTTACAAATGCATTGCTAGAATTCTTGCCAAAAGACTCCAGAATGCCCTACCTGCTCTAATTGATCCGGTTCAATCGGGGTTTGTTAAAGGGAGGAGGATTGCTGACAACATCTTTCTCACCCAGGAACTAATGCGGGGGTATCATAAATCATCCTCATCCCCAAGATGTGCGATGAAAGTAGACATTAGGAAAGCCTATGATAATGTCAGATGGGAATTTCTCTGGGATATCCTGTCCTCTATGAATTTCCATCCTACAATGATCAAATGGCTTCAAGCTTGTGTTACCACTGCTAACTACACCTTTAGCTTAAATGGGGAGACCTCTGGTTACATTATAGGGCAAAAAGGTCTACGACAAGGTGACCCTCTATCCTCGTACCTCTTTGTCATTGTTATGGAAATTCTCACTTGTCTACTTAGAGAGAAATCCATGCTGCCTGATTTTCACTTCCATTGGAGGTGTGGAAAGACTAAGATCATCAACCTATGCTTTGCGGACGACCTTATGATTTTTTGCAAGGGTGAATTGTCTTCCATCAACCTTATTCAGGAGGCCCTCACAGAGTTCCATGCTTTGTCTGGTCTCTCTCCTAACCCTGAGAAAAGTAGCGTATACTTCTCTGGGGTCAGCACTGTCACTAGAACTGCCATTATGGACGTTCTAAGATTCCAGGAGGGCACCCTTCCTGTCAGATATTTGGGTGTTCCCCTTCTCTCCACTAAGCTTAGGGCTTCGGATTGTCAACGTTTAGTGGAGAGCATGATAGCTAGGACTAAGACTTGGACCAATAGAGACCTCACCTATGCTGGTAGGGTTCAACTTATTAAGAATGTGCTATTCTCCATACAAACATACTGGTCTTCCTTGTTTATCCTCCCCAAAAAGGTAATCAAGGAAATTGAGTCAATTCTTAGGGCTTTTCTTTGGTCTGGCCCTGATCTAAAGAAAACTGGAGCTAAAGTTTCTTGGGAGCATTTGTGCTCCCCTAAAGAGGAAGGGGGTCTTGGTTTCAAATCTTTACAAGTTTGGAACAAGGCTGCCATCGCAAAACATATTTGGTTCCTAATCTCTGGAGGAGAACAATCCATGTGGTGTCAATGGGTCAAATCATACTTAATAAAAGGTAGGAGTTTTTGGCATCTCAAATTACCTAGTGATTGTACATGGGGCTGGAGGAAGCTTCTGAATCTCAGGCCCTTAGTTAAACCTTATGTCCTTTGCATACTAGGTAATGGGAATTCAATATCTTTGTGGAATGATAATTGGCATCCTCTCGGTCCTTTAACGGATAGATTTGGTCCTAGGATTGTGTATGACTCTGGCATCCCACGTGATGCCTTCGTCTCTCGCATTATAGATGGTTCAAATTGGATTTTTCCCATTACCCAAACGTTTGAACTAAATGAGGTGAGAAACACTTTGCCACCTCTGGTTCAGTCCAGGTTGAATGGGGCAGATCAGAAAAGGTGGACACTTACTTCCAAGGGGCAGTTCACAATTTCCTCCCTATGGGACAAGTTGAGATCCCCCTTTCCTAAGGCCTTGTGGTATAAGATAGTGTGGTTCTCTGCGCATGTACCAAAATGCAGCTTTATCACATGGCTTGCCATTCAAAATAGGCTAGCCACTGCGGATAGACTCGTGTCATTTGGTCTGAATGTTTCCCCACTTTGCGGTTTGTGTCAAGGGAGTGAAAGTCACGATCATCTCCTTTTTAATTGCCCTTTCACTAGTCAGGTGTGGGATACCATTCAGGCCAAGCTCCATGTCACTTGGCCTGCTAGACCTTGGGCAGACTGGGTAACTCTGTTATCAAGTTTTAAGGGCAAAACTCTCAAAAGTGTAGTTACTAGATTGGGGTTTACAGTAACCGTTTATCATATCTGGATTGAAAGAAATTTGAGGAAATTCCAGAATCAATCATGTACTTGGGAGATAATTGTTCATAAAATTTGCAACATGGTGAGAGCACGGCTTTTATCACTTTCTAATCTTCCCCATTCACAAGCAGAGTTGATTGTAAATGAGTGGAATAATGTTGTGAGTTAAGTCTAATGTACCTCGCTAGCTGTATGTTTCAGATGGGCAGGTTCATTTTCTGGACAGACTCATATCAGAGGTGGCTTTCTGGGCAGGAGAGGCTGTCATAGTTCAGCAGTCATAGTCCAAGGGATGATTCAGAAGGGTTAAGCAGTCAGAATCCTATTACTTCTAAGTATTCAGGTGGTTAACTTACCCTTTGACTGCCTTGGAATGTACATCAGTTGTGTGTCCCTACTATATTGTGAGATATCCCAGTGAGTTGTGTGCTAGTACCCCATCATTCCTTGTGAGAGGAGGTAATAATTAGTGGGGGAATCATGAGAGGATTAGTAGAGGGAGAAAGTGGATACCCAGCTCTTGGTTTTGATCTAGAGAGTGAGAGGTGTGTGGTTACTAGGGATTACTTGTGAGTTTCAGATAGCAGCAGCCTGCCTTACTGCTGCTGCACTGCTTTTGTTTTGTGGTTCTGGGCTGTGTTTGTATTGCCTGATCTTAGTGGCTGTTTAAGTGGCCTCCATTTTTAGTATGGTAAAGTTCAGAATCTGATTGTTCTGAAACTGCTTCAGTTGGAACAAGTGCCCTTTTATGCTTCAGTTCTGTTATAGCTTTCAGTTGTTACAGACTGACTTGTTGGCCATGCTTTCAGCTTTCAGTTGCTACTAGCGGCTAGCTACTAGCTGCCTCAGAAGATACATCTGAATGCATGTCCCTTGCTTTTGGACTGTGAAAGTGCAATAGCAGCTGTTGGTCCAAGTTCATTTCTGCATTTCTGCACTTCTGCACTTCTGCATTTCTGCATTTTATATTGTTTGCCTAACCAATAGGGGCTGTCATTGGGATCTCCCTTCGCAGAGGGGGACGTCCTCTGCATGTTGAATAGTTAGTTCAATAGCAGTCCAATAGTTAGTTCAATAGTTAGTTCAATAGCAGTTGTGCATGGTTTGTAATATGTGGGCTGCTGTTTCTGGGCAGTCCAATATGTGGGCTGCTGTTTCTGGACAGTCCAAGTTCAGCTGTTGTGCTAAGTCAGAAGTTGGGTTGGTCTTCAGAAGTCTCAAGTCATTGAAGGCTCCATTG
The DNA here is from genome assembly GCA_018127125.1 of Rhododendron griersonianum. Classification (NCBI taxonomy): domain Eukaryota; kingdom Viridiplantae; phylum Streptophyta; class Magnoliopsida; order Ericales; family Ericaceae; genus Rhododendron; species Rhododendron griersonianum. The sequence continues at coordinate 34,513,632 of CM030788.1, read as the reverse complement.
AAACTGTCCAGTTTAGGCATTATTTTGGTGAAGAAATCAGTTGTTGTTGTTGTATGGTGAAGCATTCAACAACATTGGGGACACTTCATGGACAGCAGGCCATTGGGGACACTTAATGAAAGCTGTTGCTGAGAGTTAGCAGACACAGAAGTAACGTGCAGATTGGATCTGCATTTCCATATTGGACTGCACTGTCAGGTGTGATGCAGGACTGTCAGGTGTCCATATTGTGTACAGAAGTTCTCATGTGCAAATCTGGTCACTTTCAGGAATTTGTAATAGGTGTCATGTTTAATGTAAGTTTTGCAGTGCTACAGTCTGTTATGATTTTGTGGTATCTCCTTGGCGTTGTTTTCCCTCCCTCTTCTAGATGGATTGAAAACAGCGTGTATCTTCTAACCCATGTAGCCACTTGGCATTTGCAATTTTTTCTTTTGGTTTTCTTTTCTTCCTCCTGGGGTATGCCCCTTGTAGGCTGTATATTCGTTTAATCTCTTTTTAATTTCAAGCTGTTTTACCCAAAAAAAAAAGATTAATGAAGATTGACAAGCTCGGGAAATCTACCACCCGGAAGAATCAATGAGCACCTGCAAAAACAACAAAAACACAGATAAATTTAACTCCTTGTGCATTTAACTCTGTGAGCCTGTGCATTTAACTCCTTGTTACCAGTACTTGCCCAGAGTAAGTAGATCCTGACAATTATACAATCACTTGGTAAGATCAACAAACTTAACAGATAAAAGTAATCACGCTCTAGGCAGCCCAAACTTAACAGATAAATTTTATCCCATCAATTAACTTTCACAGTAATGCTTAATATTGACAGATAACCATTAGATTCAACTAAAATCAGCTATACTCGAAAATCAGCTTAATACCAAACATAGGAAAATTCAACAGTCAACCATCTTCGGAATTACAATTATAATCCAATCATCCAAAAAAATAGAAGAACAGTAATTCCACATGAGATTAGTCAGCCCCATTCGTAGAAATCAACGTCACGCACAACCGGAGAACAGCAACATATAATACAGCAGCAGAACAGCAACATATAACATGCGTCATCTACCATGCGTGTCAATTTCATCTCCATAGCTCCATACCCATATAGTTCCTGAAACGAATTATAAAATTAGCATTCAAGTCCGTATTTCACTTCATATTTGTAGTTCGTATTTCACTTAAACAAACAATTACATTCATTGTCGAAGTCATCGTCATCGTCATCGTTGTCGTCATCATACAACCTAGCATCTTGTGAACACCTAAAAAAATAAGACAACAATTAAAATCTATTATGCGTGTAAACAATTACGTTGAAATTATAAATAGACAAGTACACTTACGTGTTCATAAGTTTCGGACAATTTCTTTTGTCATGCGACTGCCCCAATAACCCACACCCATGACATTTCCTACTTTTGTTGACGGCCTTCTCTTTTCCTCCTTTCAAACGCTTACCACAACCCTTTGCCCTAACTTTCAGTGGTTCCTTCAAACCATGTTGGCTTCCAAGAGAAATAGGCAATTGGATAGAACTTGTTAAACCATGTTGGCGAGAACCCCTCATGAGTGCAATCTTCTTTTGACCATATGCCATCGCTTCTCGCATAATTTCAGTTCCTTCTTCATCTAATACAGCGTCATCAACAACAATAGAAGCAAATTGAAAGAGATCCTGTCGCCTCACCAAAAGTGAACTGCCACATATTTCTTTTTGATGACTGCCCAAGTCATCAAAAACTCTGCATGCTTTTGCAGTTTTAGTCCACCTTTGCAAAATGTATGTGCTAGGGAGTTCCCTAATCTGCATTAAAGACAAGCACGCCAACAAATGGCGACATGGAATTCCGTCGAATTCAAACAACTGACAACTACAACTCACATAGTTCGATGATTTGTCTACCGATACCTCACAACCTCTCGAACCTTCCCTTTCTTCCCTATCAACCTTCCACACACAACGACTTTCATCCTCATGTAGTATCGTAAGCACATATGCACCAATCTGAAATATTTCCTCCTGAAATTTCTTAAATGAATGGAGTGTGTATAATTCACTCATTTTCTTTTCCATCATCCATGACGTTTTCAAGACTGGCTTCTCATTTATATCTTTGTGGTCCAAATCTAATTGATTATGTCGTAGACGTGCAAGTGCCCTTTCGAACCGTGTCACAAATTCGTACATTGAATTTTTGTCAAACAAATACCTCTTGAAGAATGAATGAGAAATTTCAGCCCTTTGACTACTTGTCATATGGGCAGAGAAAATGTGTCTCGTATATGCAGGAACCCATTTGCCACGAATTTCGTACATGGAATGCAACCATTGATGTGTGGATAAGTTCGATTTTCCTACGATATATTCCCATGTTGCGTCAAACTCTTAAGGGCTCTCGAAATTCCAAATACATTTCTTGAACTCTTCATAATGTTCTTTGTATGCCAATGCACCTATTTTCTCAGAAAATTTACTAACAATGTGGCAAATGCAATATCTATGAAATGTATTGGGAAGAGCACAAGCAATTGCTTTTGTCATTGCCGGATCTTGATCAGTTTTGATCATTTTGGGCGGTGGTCGAGGCATCCCTTTCAAAAATTCCTTAAAAAGCCACTCAAAAGATTCACTTGTTTCGTCACTTAAGAAGGCACACCCAAAAAGCGTTGTCTGCCCGTGGTGGTTAACCCCTAATAAAGGTGCAAACATCAAGCAATATTTGTTTGTGTTGTATGTAGTATCGAATACCACCACGTCCCCGAAATACTGGTATGACTTCCTAGAGGTCTCATCGGCCCAAAAACAATGGAGCAGCCTGTGCTCGTCATCTTCCTTGATTGTATACGTAAAACCTCGATTCTTTTCTTTTTCACTCTCAAAAAGCTCTTTCAACATGTTGGCATCATGCCCATCTACATATTTCCTCGAATCCCTTCGAGAATTATAAACATCTCGTCGTAAACATCCAATATTTTCAAGACCCCCAGCTTGCAACTCTAAAACACTCATTTGTTGACTGGTTGACACATTAGCAGCTACTAGTTGTTGCGTTAACACTTTCTGTGCAACTGACACTTTACGATGAGATCTCAAGAAATGCTTCTTTCTTGGCGTCGTAAGAGAGTGGCTATGCCCCTCCAAAATTTGGGTGACAACAAACCCTTCACCTGACCGTTTTTTTACAACTGTTAGTCTTGCACCACATTTCTCCCTAGTCATACCCCGCTGTCGTTGACTGACCTCAGAACATTTACTCTCCCCTTCTTTGTTACAAACATACTCTTTCCTAATAGTTTCACCATTCTTATCCGTCTTGCTAGAATGGATTCGCACACTAAAACCAGCTTCGAATGCGTAATTGTTGTAGTACTTAAAAACATCCTCTAAGCTTTTAAATTCTTGTGTAATTTTTGGTATCACCTCGTTTTTAACTTCAGGAGTGTATATCATCTCAGAAGAATTACCAGACTCCTCACACGGTTGAGAAGGTGATGGTGACAGTAGTTGTATATCATCTACAGACTGCATTCTAACCACCACAAAGACAAAACACTTACTAAACTATAGTGATCATAACTTCACTATTTTTCTACATGAGAGAGCGAAATATACCTTTGCAGTGGTGGTGCTGGAAACAAGGGGGTTGGATTTACCCAGGAAATATCTTCTTGTTCCATAACTACCCAATTTGGTGCGGGATTGTGTACCTATCGATTAGAATTTAAAGAATATCATCAAATACAAACTCAAACCACCCACACGCACACACAGATAGGGATAGAGAGATGATTACCGCTGTCTGCCAAAGCAATGGAAACAATTGGTTTTGCTAGAAATAGATAGAGTTTTTGTAACTGTTAAAGCAATGGAAACAATTTTGCTATAGGTTAAAGAAGTTCATTTAAAACTCAAACATGAAATTCTCCAGTTGGTGCTTAGAAAAACCAGATTTAGGTTATTCCTGCTGGTGATGTCAGCACAAAACAGGTTCAAATTTTCAATCCATCATGCCCATCAAATAACGTGCTGTCCAAACGCAACTATAACCATAAGCATTTTCTTCCCTATGATTTTGATGAGTAGCTCCATCAACAATTACAAATACTTAAGGTCTAGAACAAAACCTGTCTCCTTATTATAGTTCCGGATTGGCACCGAATGGAAAGACTGAAAATTTATTCAATAAAAATCACATCTACTAACTAGTTTTTTTTTTTTTTTTTTTTAGAGAGAGACCTAGGTGGATGCACATTTTTTTTCCGAAATAGACAGTTTTTTTTTTTTTGGGTAAAATAGCTTGAAATAAAAAGAGAATAAACGAATATACAGCCTACAAGGGGCATACCCCGGGAGGAAAAGAAAACAAAGATTAAAGAAAGAAAAAAAAATTTAGCTACGCCAAAAGGCTACATGGAGTAAATGAAATGAAATGAAATGCGATGTTTCCAATCCATCTTGTAGAGGGAGGGAAAACAGCACGTGTAAGTAGGCTCTTAAGCATTACAAAAGAAGCTTCATTCAAGGCTCTTAACTTGGGTTTTTTTACTAAACTTAGGTTTTTTCAGTGGAATTCACTCTTGTGTATCCTCTGAATCTCCCAAAGAGTTTGGAACACAGTATCTTCATTCAGTTTGGGAGTACTGATGAAGCATTCAAGACTGGTGCAGTCCCTTTGAGTCACTATAAACAGTCTTCCAAAACAGTCAGATGTGCAGAAGCATGCTGCTGATGTGCAGAACAAGGAAGGCTGCTGCTGATGATACACGACCAGCAAGGCTGCTGCTGATGGACACAACAACATAAACTGAACTGCTGAAGCTTCCAAACAACCATTACTTACTTACTTGACACACTACATTAGAACACACTACATTACACAGCAGCAGTTCAGATGCAGAACTGATTCAGCTTCATCTGATGCAGAACTGATTCAGAACTGATGCATTGTAGCTTGAACCTTGCATACTCTCCTCTCATACCTTGAACCTTACTTCTGAATTGTTGGACATTGCACTTTGCACATTGCACTCTTGTATTGTGACAGACTTGTGAGCTTCTGAAGCTCCCAAACACAGGTATCAGCAACCACAAAGAGATAGGAGCTGCTGCAGAGAAGCTGCAGCAGTTCTGAATACACCAGTGAAGGGATAGGAGCTGAACAATACTATACCATACTGAAAACATATACAAAACTATACAGAGGACGTCCCCCTCTGTGAAGGGAGATCCCATTGACAGCCCCCGATGGTTAGGCATAATCTAAGTAAAACTACGCTACAGCTCAGAACATAGGACAGCCAAAACAGGTTCAGAACATTTTAACCAAGTGTAAATGAACCATTACAGCTCATCCCCATTGTGTCCATGAACCAATTCCACTAAGCTCACAAATTAAGCTCAGGCATAACATAACTGGAAACTGAACCTGCTATGCATTGATAAATTAAGCTAAGAACAGGACAGCACACAATGAAGTTGGGCTGCCCATCAGTCAGCAACTACTAACAGAACAGGACAGCACACAATGAAGTAATATGCATCAGCTCCAAAAGGGGAAACCATAGCAATATGCATCAGTTTAGTAATCTACGAACACACCATGAACAACAACAGAGCTAATTCTCCCTCCACTGACATGTGTGGAGTAATAGTAGACTCTATCAGAGCTCACCCTCACACACCTTCATAACTCTCCTACACACACCAGAGTATAAGATAACTACCTGTGTAAGTAGGAGTAATAGTAGACTCAGGTAAGATTGCTGAACCCTTGGGCTATGGCTACTGAACTCAGAGATGCAGAGAGCCAGCAACTGTAGGGGTAATAGCAGGGCTTGGTGGAGCCACCTGTGTAAGTAGGAGTAATAGCAGACTCTCTTGCTGAACATGGAGACTCATACAATCAAGGGATATAGTTTGAGGCTGCACCCCTTGACCTGTGACCTGCAAATGTAATAATATGAGTAGAATCCACTTTTCTTTCGAAATATGTTAATCATGAATGTTCCACAAAGAAAGTAAAAGTGAAGGTCCCTTAAACTTGGATAATGAAAGCAACCTAAACCTAACAGTATCTGAAATTTTGTTAGCAACCACTCCAGGGGGGCAGCTAATGTTCTGAAATTTCCTATAATTCCTTTCAATCCATAAGTGATGGACATAGACTGTGAAAACCAGTTTCGTAACTGTGATGGCCAAGGATTTACCTTGCAGATTGGACAACCTACTCACCCATTGTTGCCAGGATGTCAGACCAGCCATGTGGGGGGTCTTAGGGGACAGAATTCCCCTGATCTGTGTAGCCATTGGACAGTCAAAGAACAGGTGGTCACGGGATTCAACACCCAAACACAGACTACAAATGGATGAGGATTTCATGGCAAATGAAACTAATCTATCCTCTGTTGATAATCTATTGAGAATGGCCAACCAAGAGATCACACTGCACCTAGGAATATGACCAGAAAACCAAATCACTTTACACCAAGTGATGGTAGGATACTGAGTCCTCAAATTTTCCCATAGGGATGAAATGGTGAATTTACCAGATGCAGTGAGAGTCCAAATACATCTATCCCCAATGGAATCATTGATGGGGACAGATTGTAATTCAGATCTCACATCATTGAGGTCAGGGGTTTGGGTCATTGGGAAGGCCCATTGATTGTTCATAATGATATCCTTCACAGTGGCATCCTTGAGTAACCCTGAATCGTAGACAATTCTAGTCCCAAACTTTTGCAGAAGGGGGCCAAGAGGATGCCAGTTGTCAAACCACAAAGAGGTTGAGTGGCCATCCCCAATTTTATAGTTAATGTAGGGTTGGATGAGTGGCCTAAGGTTGAGTATTTTCCTCCAAACCCATGAGGGGTTACTCGGAGTTTTTACACTCCAAAAACTTTTACCCTTAAGTAAGTATGACTTAACCCATTGGCACCACATTGATTGTTCCCCACCCGAGACAAGGAACCAAATGTGCTTTGCTACGGCTGCCTTGTTCCAAATCTCCATAGATTTAAAGCCCAAGCCACCTTCTTTGAAAGGGGAACATAGATGTTCCCACGAAACTTTTGCACCTGTCTTTTTAAGGTCCGGGCCTGACCAAAAAAAGGCTCTAAGAATGGATTCAACCTCTTTAATTACCTTTTTAGGGATAATAAAGAGAGATGACCAGTAAGTTTGCATTGAAAACAGAATTGATTTTATTAATTGAATTCTACCAGCATAAGACAAATACCTATGTGTCCATGCTTTGGTCTTGGCCAAAATTCTGTCAACCATGACTTTACAATCAGTGTGCTTGAGTTTGGTAGACAGAAGAGGTACCCCCAAGTACCTTACTGGCAAGGACCCCTCCTGGAAACCTAGAATATTCAGGATGGCTGATTTTGTGGAAGGATTAATACCAGAGAGGAAAATGTTACTCTTGGTAGGACTAGGAGAGAGTCCAGATAAATTCTCAAATTCAGTCAGAGAGTCTTTTATGTGAGTTATGGAACTCACCTCACCTTTGCAGAAAATCATAAGATCATCTGCAAAGCAAAGGTTGACAAGTTTAGTGGATCCACATCTCCAATGGAACTTAAAGTCGGGAAGGAGGGTCTTTTCCTTAAGGATACAAGTCAAGACCTCCATGACAATGACGAACAGGTAAGAAGACAAGGGGTCACCTTGTCGTAAACCTTTCTGCCCAGGAATGTATCCTATTGCCTCCCCATTAAAGCACAAAGAATAATTAGCTGTGGAGACACAGGCCTTCAACCACTGGATCATCTTAGGATGGAAATTCATGGATGCAAGGACATCCCAAAGAAAATCCCATCTGACATTGTCATATGCCTTCATAATATCCACCTTCATGGCACACCTAGGGGATGGGGAATGCTTATGGTAACCCCTCATTAATTCCTGAGTAAGGAAAATGTTATCGGCTATCCGCCTACCTTGGACAAATCCAGATTGGGCAGGATCAATAAGGGATGGAAGGACAGGCTTGATTTTGTTAGCTAGAATTTTAGCTATACATTTGTAGACCACATTACAGCACGAGATAGGCCTGTAGTCCCCTACCTTAGAAGGGTTGGGGACTTTAGGGACCAGAGCAACTAATGTGGCGTTTGCTCTCTTTAATAATTGGCCAGATCTAAAAAAGAGCTTAACAGCCGAGGTCACCTCATGACCTATCACTGGCCAAGACTAACAGTTTTGCTAGAAATAGACAGAGTTTCCGAAATATACAAAAGAGATTTTTTTCGTATCCACATATTTTTTTTTTCCGAAATAGACAGAGTTTCTAATATGATGCCATACTAATCAAAATAAAAACCTAACCCTAACATCATTCCAGAATCGAAATCGAAATCGAAACCCTAACCAAAAGGGGCTCAAATCAGTCAAACGGTGAAGAGAGAGATACCTTTTTTGGTTCAATCACGTTCCAGTCGACCTTCTTCGTTCTTCTTCTTCTCTTCGTTCTTCGTCATTCGTCCTACAAAAACGAAGCCAGAGTTTCTGAGAAAAAATGATCCAGATATTTTATTTTTTTTCGAGGGAGACAGAGATACCTCAGTGGATCTTCGATCTTCTTCGCCTCTTCATTCGTCGGGCTTCAATCGTCGTTAGGTTTTTAGTTCTTCGTTTTCCCCTTGCATCGCGTCGCCTTCTCTCTCTCTCTGTGTGTTCTGTGGTACGCGTGAATGACTGAAGGGGGGGAAGTGTGAGTGCTGAGGGGGAAAGTGTAATTACTCACGGTTTTTATTGCCCCTTCTTTTCCTGGCCGTTGGATTTCAATCCAACGGCTCACAAACACGTCCCGCACCAAACCAAAATCCGGGATCCCTTAGGGGATCCGGAGTGTGTGTGTGTGTGTATATATATATATATAGACGTGTCCCCAAACGTGTCGTGTCCCTCATTTTCTGAAAATTTACGTGTCGGGGTGTCGGGGTGTCAGTGTCGTATCGTGTCTGTGTCCCGTGTTCGTGTCCATGCTACATAGCTCTTGCCTATATTTCTTGTAAATCTTTCTGCAGTAACTCTAAGACTTCGCATGATAAACCCATTGCCGAGAATCGTTTGCTCTAGTACCACTTGTTATAAACTTTTTCATAATGAAAACAAAAATAGAATGAGGGGAAAGAAAAGTCCCACTTCAGGGGGGGAGACCACCAATTGGTTCTGATGTAGGAGAACCGCACCTCTTCTTCAAAATGGATAACATGTTATTGATATTCAGCTCCCCTTTTATTAACAATCCATGTTGTTTATATACAAGAACGAAATAACAACTAGACCTCAAAAATAGGATAACTACACGACCCACTAAGTACATGACTCTAAGGCCTCGTTTGATTCGGAAATTAAAACAGACAGGATTAAGAGTCCTGGAATTAGTAATTCTAGACAATTTGTCCTAGTACTAATTTAGTCATGACTTATGAATCCTCTTTGATTCGCGCAGAACTAATGTCGGGATATCCCATGTTGAGGCCAATCCCATGTTCGGTTATGTCGCCAAATTTCAGAACTATTTCTCTATTTCCCCTCTCTCCCCCTCTCCCTCTCCCTCCCATAAGATTGGCAAATGCTAACAGGATCTAGCTGCTACGAATTTTTCAAGTGATTGCAAAAGAAAGTCGAAATAAAGATTTTTTTCCCCCAAAAAATGTCAAAAGTTCCCATGTTGTGTCCATACCCAATCAACTGGCAACAAAACCTTTCACCTATCAACAAAAGATCCTTCTCGACAAAACCCAAGCAATACACTTTCTCAAGCAATTCCTAACATGGGCATTCCAAACAATTTCTCAACAAAATTGTAGACACCTCCCAAACGGGGCATCGCCATACAGATTGGTCACGTTTGTTTGCTCGGTTGGTTGCTTGCTTCGTAAACCAAAATCATGGACATTCCCATGGCTAGGAACATCACCACATGATAGCGGTTATCATCAAAACAGAGTCGCCACCCAGTTTATTAAAACTGGGAAAATAGATAGAGATTCTGGATACGGGAGCCAAAAGTACAATGAGGGGAATGTGTTAGGCACCCCTCTTTGCCCAGTCGTGAGACTGGCCCATAATCATTCAACATAAGACATGTAGATGCTTTGTTTAATTCTAACACATAGTCTGTTTATTTATTCCTTTAAACAGTAAGCAAAATGAGCCAGTGCGATAAGTAAGCATGCATTCAGAAAGCAGAGAAAGCAACAAAACTGTCCCAGGGAGATGGATCCCGCGGCCGGTGAATGGATGTCACGGCCGAGGGATCCTCCTGGTTTGATGTACCGGCCGAGGGATCGAAGCCCCGGTCGGTGTTTTTCCTCACACCCGACATAAAGATTAACAGATGATCAAAACCCTACGATTAGTTAAAAATACAGTAAATAAGACAAACCAGAGGCCGTTGGGCCTCACCACCTTGATCCCTCAGTTGCTTGATTGCTTTGGATTGGGCGTGGTTAACTGATTGCTTGATTGAAAACCCTAGGGTTAGGGTTTGAACTCCGGGGTTTGATCGCCGGATTGACGGCTGCCTTCGGGAGGTTAGGGCTTTTGAAGAGTGGATTTGAGAGAGTATTTTGGCAGAGTTTCGTGGCTTGAGAGAGTGTGTACTCTGATAATTTTGTGTGTCTATTTTCGGAGTCCAAAGGCCCTTTATATAGGCAATTGGTGACTCACTCCGGCCCATCAAATCACGAGATGGCAATTGCAATTGGAATGCATCTCTAACTCTATGTCGTAATCTCTGAGCGTAGCCCGAACGCATCGGGAAGGTAGTGTAATCGGATCAAACGTCTGACAGAACACGTTCCAGAGTCTGGATAAAGGTCGATCTGGCAGCCGAGTAAAGGATATCACGGCCGAGGAATGGATGTCTCGACCGAAGGATAGATCTTGCGGCCGAGGGATTGATCTCTCAGGGAGATTTTGCTAGCAACAGGTTGCTCGGGTGAGGAAATGATGTTAGGGCCGTGGGATCGATGTCACGACCGACAGATGGATTCTCCTAGGCTTCTGTATTTCTGTCTGAAAGGCTGTATGGCTTTGAATTGGGTCCTCTAATTGGTTCAAAGTTCTTACCGAAAGTCCTAAGGTTCTCAAGGAAGCAATCAGCAATCACTGTATCCATTTCATCATCGGGATGGTCCTAAGGTGGGACTTGAAATAATTGTTAGGCCAAATTGGGGTGTCTACAAATGCCCCTCTTTGACTGAACTTAGACGGATCGCGAGACATGTTTGAGTAAGAGTCAAAGCTGTAAAAAACAACTCAATTTGGTCCAACCACTATTCCAAGGGGTTTTTGAAAAAGGTTTTGTTATGGTCGGGCCGGGAGGCTGCCTACGTATTCCGCAAGGGAAATTCAGACCAATCGTAGTTTGGGCAATAAAGAAAAATAAAAGTTTGGAGGGTTAGAGACAGAAGACGTACCTTAGGGCTTAAAAGCCGTAGTGTGACGTACCTAGACTGAGCCAGGGTTTTGGCGAAGAGTAGTTGAAGGAGCGCGGGGCTACCTGGGAAGTTTTTGCGTAGAGCTTCCTTAATATTTTGGGGTAGACCAGTACACGGCAGGTGCGTTTGCTTTTCTTGGTCATCCTTACTTTGACTGAAAGGAGCTCGGTAGAGTAGCCTATCCTTACGAATGAGCTGGAAGGAATTGATGTAGTGGGGTGGAATCCAAACCATCTGTTGGGATGAGTTGGATGCCGGTTTGCTTTTGAAATGTGGGGGGCGCAGGGCCAGTATGTAGAGCACGGAGCTTTGGTGAAATGAGGGAACCGAGGCACGGAGCCGGTTGTAGTCATAAGGCGGAGGCCTGAGGTGTTTTGAGCTTGATAGGACTGAAGCGCGGAGCTGGTATTGATCACAAGGTGAGAGCCTGAGGTGATTAGATTGAGGCGTGGAGCCTGCTGTGGTTTATGAGGCGGAGGCCTGAGGTGAGCTTAGAGCTTGATGGAACCGAAGCGCGGAGCTGGTATTGATCATAAGGCGGGAGCTTGAGGTGTCAGAGCTTTGAGTTTGACATGTTGAACCGAAGCACGGAGCTGGTATAAGGCAAGGGCCTGAGGTGAAAGAACCGAGGCGTGGAGCCTAAAGTGATTAGATTGAGGCGTGGATCCTGCTGCAGTCTTGAGGCGAGGGCCTGGGTTGTCGGAGCTTAGAGCTTGACGTGATTTGAACCGAAGCATAGAGCTGGTTGCATTCTGATGGTCTGTGCACGGAGCTTTTCCATCATAAGTGTTGGCGTAGAGCCAAAGGATCGAGGCGCTGGACCGATCAATAATACCGAGGCATAGAGCCGGTTGATTACAGGGTTGACCTGTTTCATGAGAGATATGCAGAGTGTATATGTGCGATGATGGTTGTTAGATGTGAACAGATATGATTGTGCAGACTCGATGTGATAATGCAATATGTGCACGGGCCCGTGCGTGTGTGTTTGTTTTTAAGCTTAGAGCTTCTATCAAGTTCCGGACTTGAGCATTCAGAGCGTAGAGCTCGAGCATTCGGACGGCAGAATCCGAGCATTCAAAGTACAGGCTTTGAGCATCCAGTACGCAGTGGTTGGGCATCCAAGCGTAGAGCTTGAGCATTCAAGTGTATAACTTGAGCATCCAGTACACAGTGGTTGGGCATCCAAGCGTAGAGCTTGAGCATTCAAAAATGTTAGATTTTTTAGCATTCAGGCGTAGAGCCTGAGAATAGATGTCTTGATTGTTGGGGCGGCGTAGAGCCTGTTTGCTTGTTTACGGCTTCGAGCCAGTTGAGATGTTGGGCTTTGAGCCGCTGAGTTGTGATAACAGGCGTAGAGCCTGTCGATAATGGGCTTCGAGCCGCTGAGATTGGTTGTTTACGGCTTCGAGCCAGTTGAGATAGTGGGCTTGGAGCCGCTGAGATTGGTTGTGTACGGCTTCGAGCCAATTGAGACAATGGGCTTAAAGCCGCTGAAATTGGTTGTTTATGGCTTCGAGCCATTTGAAACGGTGGGCTTAGAGCCGTTGAGTTGTAATAGCGAGCATAGAGCTGCTGAATGAGTGAATATGGGCGTAGAGCCTGTAGATAATGGGCTTCGAGCCCCTGAGATTGGTTGTTTACGGCTTCGAGCCAGTTGAGACAATGGGCTTAGAGCCGCCGAGTTGTAATAGCGAGCGTAGAGCTGCTGAGTGAATGAGTACAGGCGTAGAGCCTGTTGCTGTGATAGCGAGCATAGAGTTGTTGATAGTGATTAGGCTTGTTTTGGCCAGCAATTTGTGGAGAGAGAGCTTCCTCATGCTTGGATATGCCCCCAAGGCTGGTTTTGGTTATGTTGTGTTGATTCGGGGGTGCCCCCAAGGCTGACTTGATTTTGCTTCTGTTGGTCACGGACCCAGAATTCTATAGTGGCTTGAGTCAGTGCGCAGAGCAAGACCTGATATTGCTGAGGAAAATTGATTGGAGGGCCAAGAGATCGATCTCTCGGCCGAAGAATTGATGTCTCGGCCGAAGAATCGATGCCTCGGCCGCTTAATCGGTTTGTTTCCAGGGGCCTATAAAAGGCCACGGCCTCAGCCGTCTCGTTACATTTTCCTTTCTTTCCTCTCCCCTTTCTCTGCGTCCGAGACCCTTATCGAAGACCTCTTCCGTTTCTCCTCGTTCCCGACAGCTCTGGGCTATGGATGACACGCTGACGTGGCTAGCGTGCGTAGAGGGAGACCGCGTTTGCTTTTGGTCTCGTCTTGATGCTTGACTTGGGACCCTCACATGGGTATGCTTGATTAGGGGCCCTCGCATGGGTGGCTTGCTTCCGTGACGCGGAGCTCCTGGCGTGGCGGTGGTACGCGGTGTGGTGATTTTTCTGGGCCATGTGGTGATTCTTTTGAGCCATGCGTGTGTCCCTTCTGCACCGTAGTACTCCTTTGGTATACATCGCCCCAGAGGCGTCCTCTTCTTTTTTGCAGCTGGTCTCTGGTGTTCGGACCACCAGAGGGTTCGGCATCCTCTTCTGCTTCCTCTTTTTGTTTTTCCTGTTTCTCTTCCTGCATAGGTTAGTTTGACAGGAATATCGATGTATAGTTTGTTTTAGAAAATGTGGGGTGACCCACCTTGTGATGTAAAAAGCTTTCGATGTATGAAACAAAAACCTTTTGCTCTGCTATTGTGATTGTGTACGCTGTGTCTACGTTGTTTGCGTGTGATATTCTTGTTAATCCAATGAAACGAACTGAACCGTGGAAGCAGTCTGTAAAATAGCCGTTCTGGCGGCCGATCTAGTGATTACGCGGCCGAGGCTTCGATCTGGCGGCCGAAGGATCATTTTGTTTGCCTGGGTTTGACTTGCAGGTCAACCTTGATATTTATGGGCTGATGGATAGATCCTACGGCCGTCATATCGAAGTATCGGCCGAGAGACCGATTGAAATTTTGAGGATTAAGAACCCGATTCCGATTCGGACTAAGATTCGACTTAGTTCTATAAATACGCGTTCTACGAACCCGATAGCGTTGTCAGCAGCAATTCTTTGCAAATGGCACAACCAGTCCTTGATCAGTGGTTGGATTCCTTTAATGGCCTTGACCGTCTGCACTTTAAGTCCTTTGGCATGGACTTCCTCTTTTCCCTTCGTCACATTCCTGTGAATTTTGCCTTCCTTAGGGCAGCCGCTAGTTTGTGGGACCCTGATTTTCACGTCTTTAGATTTAAGAGAGAGGAGTTGTGTCCTACTATCGAGGAATTTGCAGCCATCATGGGTCATTCGGATAGAGAGGGTTTCATTGTCCCTAATCCTTTGTTCAACCGAGGTGATCTCCTAAAGGATTTACTCCAAGTTCAGAAACATGAAGTTAAATTCTTCCTAGTGAAAGGAAGGCTGGAGATTCTGCAACTTATTCAGCGTTTTGGTACAGCTGAGGCTCATCGCCAAGTTTCCCTACAGAAGTCGTGCTTTCATGCGTTGTGCATTTGTCTCGTTCATTATTATTTGCTTGGCCTTTCCTCTGGCCACGCTGATCCTGTGTTGCTTAACCTTGCTCAACAGATTGGAAACCGTGTGGGTTTCGCTAGTTTGGCATTGGCAGAGACCTTGATGGGTCTAGATGTGATGAAGGGAAGTCCTACAGCTCAATTCTCAGGCAGTCCCTTGCTATTGCAGGTTCGCTCTTTTATTTGTTTATTTGTCAAGTTTATCTTTTCACTCATCACTCTTTTGTTTTGACTCACGTGTTCTCTCAACTCACAATTTTCCCTTGTTCTCTAGGTGTGGTTGTTTGAGAAGCTAAAGGTGTGGGATGCACCGGAGCGACTTCCTTATAATCCAGACCAATGCACGGAGCGTCACATGATTAAACAGTTCCCAACTGAGGCTGCTTGGGAAGCATGGATGAAGACTTGCAGAGGTGATTGGATTCAATGGGTTTGCCCCTGGTATGATATTGAGAGCATGACTGCGAGTACCATGAACCATTTTGGTGTAGCAGTGATTGGTATTACTCGAGTCGTTTTCTACTTTCCTGCTCGCTTTCAAAGGCAGTTTGGGGCTGAACAAACCGAAATCCTGGGTGACCCTGAGTACACCGTCTCTAAGATCCATGATGCCAACTTCCGTCGCAATATGCTGCGTCTTTGGCCAAATAGAGTAATGCAGGAGGTTGCTGAGAACTTCGTTGTCAAGCTATCGGGTTCTTACAAACGCTGGTTGAAGAAAAACCTTCTGGAGGATAGTAGTGCAAAGAGAAGGAAGACCTAGAGGCTGACGCTTTGCTTATGTTTTTCAAAAGATGTTTGTTTGATTCTAGCTTTCATGGATTAAGAATTGTTTAGGTTTGCTTTTTCCTTTTTTCTTTGGAAATAATAAAACATTTGGTCGTTTTATTTGAAGATGTTATTGCCATGATTTGATAGCGAACACGCTTTAGGATAGACCTAGAAATTTTGGAAGTGATGACGATAGCAGTGGCTGAATCTCAAATTTAGAGATTGCCTACGTATCCCATGGAGGGAATCAGGCCATAAACGTAGTTCCAACAAAGGGGATTTGTTTTGTTTTTAGTTAGGGTCCACTTGGGTATTTTCCTCTCCTTTATACTCTAAATTTTGCCTAAAACTGCCCTTGCGGGTTTTCGGTCTAGCGAGCGTCTTATTTATGCCTTAGTTTTTGCCTAAGCCGCCCTTGCGGGTTTTCGACCTAGCAGGCTGCTCTAATTTTTGCTTGGATCCGCCCACCCTTGTGGTTTTCGTTCCAACGAGCATCTCTCATGGGTAATACTTCCTTAGCTTGTCAATATTGACTGGCGTTGCTGTAGACACCCCAATTTGGACTCTTCAAAATTCCTTGATTTGTGGCCCGGAGGCTCCCCAATGATGACTTTGGATTGAAACAAGCCTAGTATCGATCGGAACTTTGCTCCTTGAAAGATTTGAAAAGAGAATAAAAATGGTCAAAAGCATTTTCAAGCGCTTGGGAGAAGTCCCGAGCGCTCAAAACCGTTTTCCAAAACCTCTGGCCTGGCTCACTCTCGAGCGCTCGAGTCTTCTTTGCTGCCCAATGGATGGCAGTATCACCCACTACCCATGCAACTCATCATTACAATCTCTTTGAGCCAGCTGAAGCTCAGTCCACACTCAACCTCGGTCAGAAATCTTCAGGCCAAGGATTTTGCTGTTAAAATTTTTTTTTATTTTAACCCATTTGATTTTCAAAACTATAGGTTATTTTGCCTATAAATACCACTGGTCTTCAGCTGAGCAGGGGGCTA
This sequence comes from Rhododendron griersonianum, assembly GCA_018127125.1. Lineage (NCBI taxonomy): Eukaryota > Viridiplantae > Streptophyta > Magnoliopsida > Ericales > Ericaceae > Rhododendron > Rhododendron griersonianum. The sequence continues at coordinate 34,496,886 of CM030788.1, read as the reverse complement.
CGAAATTTCCTCCTGGAGAAAACCCATTCTCTGCTCTCTCTCTCTCTTGCTCAAAACCAAGAACTTCCAAAACTCACCTTCCAAACTTCAAAAGTTTTAGAAATCACCAAGGAAAAGGGCAAGAAATCCAGAATACTCTTCTGATCTCTTGCACTCTTCTCACTTCACCCACATTTCAAAGTCATTCCAAGGAGCAAGGTTCAAGTAAAAGGTAGAAATCTTTACCTTTGATCAAACAAAGAGGCTGTTCTTCCCTTCTGAGGGGGGTCTCTCAGCCTGACCCAGTCTTCAATACTAGGTGCATGGTTGGGAGACCCTAGTGTAAAAACAAGAGCAATGGGGTACAAAAAATGTTTTCCCAACACCCTTACTGGAAACACTCCCGAGCGCTCGAGAATACTCCGGAGCGCTCGGGACTGTTCCCAGTTTCATGCATGGTCCTTTGTCACATAACAGGTTGGAAACGAAGTGCACTCTTAAAAGAAATGGTGTCATTTTGGCACGCATGCACAAGAAAGTCATTTTCCACTAAAACAGAAGCATTTCTTACAAGTTTTCACGTAAAATAAGATCTTTCCAAAGTTAAAAGATGTTTTCTTCTTGGGAAATATCAAAACAAGAGTGTGTGCATGTAAAATCAGTACCATTTCCTGTCTGAGAGCAAGCTGACATGCAGCTTACTCCCAAGCGCTCCGAACCATTCCCGAGCGCTCAGGAGTGAATGCATGACGTTGCATCCCATTTTCCCAGTCTGCTACGTTCTCTGGTCTCTGCATGCCTAAGTGTAGCCTGTTTCTCTTTTAAATTTGTAGATTCAGCCTTGTTAAGGCAGGGATGCAAGATCTGAAAGATTGATGGTTCATTCCAGTCTTTCAAATCCTCTGCTGAGCCAGTAGTGTATATAGCAGCTTTTCAGTTCCTATTTTAGCATTATATTCTGTCTGTGCTAACAAAACTTGCAGGTGGGGTATCAGAACTCCCAAGCGCTCGGGACCACTCCCGAGCGCTCGAGAGTGAAGTCAGTGACAGATCCTCAGTTTCTGTAATCATGCATTTTATTCACTCACCATTTTATCATCCACTGTACACTTGCACATGCATGCACTTCTTACGTGTTATAACTGTGGATACTTGCTAAACGCTTTAATGAAACAAAATCCCTTTTGAAAAATCCCACAAAAGTTTAGTAGAGACCGATCTCGAATCGGGCGAGGGGGGTGCCGTAAAACCCTTCCCCCTCGTAACATGGCTTCCGGACCCTCAAAACGATCTCTGGTTTTCAATTTCAAATCAATCATTTTTCGTAACAAAACGGTTTCTCGGGTGATTAACCAAAAATCCGGGTGGCGACTCTTGAAACCATATTTTTCTTCAAAACGGGAAACATAATTTTTTGGGCAGGTAGCCCACAGTGGCGACTCCGCTGGGGACGTTTAATTAATACTTGAGAAAAAGTTGGTTTGTTGATAAAACGGCCCGCTTTTCTTGAATATCAATTAAACTTGTGAGCCAAACTTGAAAAACGTTTGTGGGATTTTCAAAGGGATTTTGTTTCATTGTCTATTTCTTGTATATATCTTGTGCAGCCTCGCTGTTGTGTTTCGGCAATCCTACCCGGCTTGCTGGTGATAGGGAATCCCGGAATGCTCAGCAACCCTCGACCGTGATGAGTCATCTCTACCGTTCGTACCATTATTGGGTGTACGCTCAATAGTGGGAGGTATACTTTGACTCTAGTCCGGGGAACCCACTTCAAGCCAAAACCAGCCTTCGTACATGCTTAGCAAGCTATAGATCCTTCCAAACTAGGACAGGGACCCGCAGGGTAGGATTATATGCTATATCATGCCTACGTGTTACTGCTTTCTGCATCTCACCATGCATCTCATCCATGTCATGCCGTCATGCTATTTGTTCAATTTCGAGTCCTGTGCTTTTAATCTCGCTCGCACGGTCTGTAGAAGGTTGCCGAAGCCCGATGATGAGTCGTGCACCCCGGTGTACGTTGTCTAAACTACATGAGTCCTTAGAACAAGGAGACTTTGGGAAATCAGAATATACTAAGTCCTTGACTAATGCCTAATCGAAATTTCAACGGAGAATAAGGAATAACAAGGAAAACGACGCCGTGATGCCACTTTACTTACACTACTCTGGCTAATGGCACCATGTCACTGACACCACGATGGTTGGGGTATCACGTCGTCTATACTAAGTTATTCCAAGTTCAAAATTGAAACTTCAAACGAGGACTAGTTGAATACTTAGTTCATTTTGACATCTCTTAGAATTTGTCGTTCTGAACGAAGGATACACCCTAAAAGAAATTCTGAGGAATTAGGCAACCTTCGAAAAACCGTGATCTTATCCCGCTTGCACATCGCACCTTGCATCTTACGCTTGCTTTCGTGTTTCATATAGAACTCTAAGACTCACTCGCGCGGCTTGTTTAGGATTGCCTGGACCAATGATGAGGCGTGCTTTTTAAAGGCACGTTGTTGAAATTAATTAGTCCTCGGAATGACGAGGTTTTGGGGATATCAAAGTTCATTAAGTCTTCAATACAAGTTTTCAATACATGGATTCAATGAAAATTAACAAAACAATTAGGCTACAATGTCGTGATACCCACACCACCCAGGTTATAGTGCGAAGTCACTTTACACTGCTTAGGCTAATGGCGCCATGCCACTTACGCCGCCCCGGTTACGGTATCATGTCATTTACGCTAAACGATTTTTGAAACCAAAACAGAAATTTCGGCTAAAAAATGTTAAAGACTTAATTTGTCTTGATATCTCCCAAATCTTGTCATTCCTAATCAAAGGATACACATTCAAAAGAATCTCTGAGGACTAAGGCAATCCTTCATAGGATGTCATTTCTTGAGTCAGGGTCTAGAAGACCATAAATCCATGGAGTTTGGGATAACTCCGGTGTTCGCCGTGCCCGAACGGCTCCCTCTAGTTCAGTCTAGCCTTAAGTGCATCTTCCGGCAGTCTTATTGCCCTGCCTCAGATGGTCTTAGATAAGGAGATTGGCTCTGATTCCCAACGTGCGAAATTTAACCTGCCTAACACCGACTTACCCGTGACTGTTGGAACTTTCCGTAAAGTGCGATCCCTTGTGTTGACGACGACAACACGTCAATTACAACTCTTTTATTCAGTACACATTTTTTAATAAATCATAACAGGGGCACGTCCTGAGTTCGTTTTCGTTTGCTTTACTGTCAGTACTGGGCCACCCATCCTACACAAAGCCATACCACCTCCTTCGACCACCTCAAAATGACAGGGCAAACAGAGCTGGTTGAGCTGAAAAGGGCTATAAAGGAAATGAACCAGAAAATGGATAAGCAGATGACTCTATTGCAGGGGCTGATGGACCTTTTCACCTCCGCCATGTCGAGTCCGGGTCTGAGACTAAACGCTGATAAGGCCAGGACCAAAGAAACTCCACAAATCTACCACCCTCCAACAGTCGGAATCAAACCACACGCAAAAGTGAAGCTCTCAGATATGTTCAAAGACTTGGTGGAATTCCATGACGCCAAGAATCGCTCAAATAAGGATATTGGATCCTTGTCTGAAACTAGTGCTAAAAGACAGGATGTGCACATTGATGAGAGCAACCCCAAGAGCAAAAGAGTGTTATGCAGTTGCGAAGCAAGCAAAGCTTTCACCAAAGGTCCAATCGGCACCACCATGAACCCTCAACCCAGTCACAAAACCCCACCAAGGATCTTCTCCCGCTTTCCTGTATCATTGTTCTCAGTTTATGAGATGCTCCTCGAAACCAGTCTCATCAAGCCGCTCCCTCCAACTCCTTTGCCTCAGAAGCTCCCCGCTTCCCACAACCCAAATGCCTTCTGCGCCTTCCACCAAATGCCCGGCCATCCTACCAATAACTGCTTCCGTCTCCGTCACAAGATCCAAGACCTAATCGATGACGGAACCATCACAGTGCCGGACCTCAGATCTGGAGGAGGATTTTGAGTGCAGTCCGTGAATGGAATTTCTCACGAGTTTGGAAAGCTTTTAGTCGAGTCTTTGCCTTTCAATTTCGAGTCAGTTTGTGCTTTGCATCTTTCATGCTTTCGTATCTGTAGTCAAAAAAAAGAAAAAACCAAAAAGAGTGTCAGTTTCGTAGGTTTGAACTACGTTATGACCTGATTCCTTTGCAAGAAGGATACGTAGGCAGCCTTATCCCGAGGCCCGGTCATGTTCATTCGAGTAAATCCTTTGTCGGTCCGTCCCGTCTTTTGATGTCAAACCTCTTGAGTCGAAATTGTGATAATAAACTTACGTTTTGTGATAATCCCTTAACTTGGAATTGTTTTTCACCATCAATTGAGAAATCAAGACACGAGATACTTTGCCCTCTGAAGAAGAAGAATTTCATGGGACCACTCCCTGACACCGTGAAGAAGCAACACCTTGGCCCAAGAAAAAGCTCGCTAGATCAAAACCTCAAAACATGATCTAGGCAAAAGTTTGAGCACACAAATCTCTTAACTTGCATCTAGGATCCAGTTATCAAGTTGTGCAATTCAAAATGAAGAAAGGCATTCTTTTCTTTTATCACACGCTTGAAGATATATATCCATTGATACCCCCCCTTTGAGCCTAAATCAATTTCTTTGAAAAAAACCTAGCTAGGTAGCTATCCCCCACACTGGAGTGAAATGAGGAGGACAAATGTGCCAAACACCTGGTTATCATCGGCGCATCGGAATTCAATGCGTGAAAGCGCCAAATACATGGGTACAGTGAGATGCAAAACATTGAAGAAAAATCAGAGAAAACTCAGGAATCTACTGAAGTGCCAAACACATTCGCACGACAAAAAGGGAAGCAAGTCAGGTGAAAGAAGGCGTCCATCAAAAGCAAAAAAAAAAAGGGCACAAAAATATTCAAGATGGCTGCTAGCTCTCGAAACCCAAAGAAAATGAAAATTTTGAGCCTATTATCCTTTCTTTGTTAAGCCAAAACCTTGGCCACGTTACAACCCGAATAAAGTCCTGTCAAATTGAAAAACACAACTTGATAACGAAAATCCTGGATAATAGGAGAAAACAAGAAGGAGCGCCAAGGCATCTTGTGGATCTTGCAAAATCCAACCTGGGGCATGATTCCTAATAAAAATCGTCGTGTTTTGCTAAAACAATTTCAAAACCCAGAATGGGAAAATCATCAAAACTTGATTTTATCATGACAATTTCAAACATCAAATCCTTAAGTAATCAAGCCACTCGTCCGGTCAAATCAAACTCCTCGTCCAGTCAAGGTCTTCGTTAAGAGTCCTCTGATAAAGGGTCTTTCTTGTCCTTTGAGTCGTCTGGGCCTTGTCCAAATTCACACAAGGTCATTAAGGTCCCAACTCGTGAGAGAAATTTCAATACATGGAAGAACCCGCACTTGTGCTCATGACAAAACTGGTTGCCGAAACTATCAGTGGAATCAAGGAAAAGATATCAGAACTAAGGTCTGTTACTCACTGGGGCACATCAGCCCAATGTCATCAATCACGGCAAGCATACAGCCAACCTTAAGACTGGAGCATGAATGGTATAAACTCAAGCCCTGATCAAGGCCAAACTCAAGCCAAGCCCTGGATCCAACTCGAACCCAATTTCCATCCAAAGACAAACTCCATCCCAAATCCCAAAATCCTGACAATACCGGTCCGCTGGCCAAAAATAGTAAAGCAGAAGGGATACTTAGACATGTCCTTTGTTCTTCAAAAAATAAAAATAAAAGTAAAACAATATATCATCGTTGTTGTCAAATGTCGAAACTCGGGTCTCACTTTCTAGTCTCGACCTCTTATGGTCACCTTCATCTATCATATTTGTCAACATGACTGCTTGACTTCTGCCATAGATTTGGCATTGTCCTGAGGGACGCCCTTCAATCATCCTTTGCCATAGATTTGGCATTGTCCTGAGGGACACCCTTCAATCATCCTCTGCCATAGATTTGGCATCGTCCTGAGGGACGCCCTTCAATCATCCGCTGCCATAGATTTGGCATTGTCCTGAGGGACACCCTTCAATCATCTTCTGCCTTAGATTTGGCACCCTTCAATCATCTTCTGCCATAGATTTGGCACCCACCTTGTCTGCCATAGATTTGGCACCCTTCTTCCGCCGCCATAGATTTGGCACCCTTCTTCCCCAGTTTTCTCCAGGTCATCCGCCGCCATAGATTTGGCACCCTTCATCCCCGGTCTTCTCCAGGTCATCCGCCGCCATAGATTTGGCACCCATCTTGTCTGCCATAGATTTGGCACCCTTCTTCCGCCGCCATAGACTTGGAACCCTTCATCCCCGGTCTTCTCCAGGTCATCCGCCGCCATAGATTTGGCACCCATCTTGTCTGCCATAGATTTGGCACCCTTCTTCCGCCGCCATAGATTTGGCACCCTTCATCCCCGGTTTTCTCCAGGTCATCCGCCGCCATAGATTTGGCACCCATCTTGTCTGCCATAGATTTGGCACCCTTCTTCCGCTGCCATAGATTTGGCACCACCTTCATACCCCGCCATAGATTTGGCACCGTTCTGAGGGACACATTTCCATCATTTACTTGCATGTCTGCATGTTTGCATTTGCCCCAAAGAACTACGCTGGTCTGATCCCTGTAGAAAAGGGTACGTAGGCAGTCTGAAAAGACGCGACCGCATGCATCAAATGTTTGTGTCTTCACTTGCATTTGATTTTGAATTGAGGATTTGATCTGGCTCGAATTGGGCTGTCTCAATCTTTGGACGGCACTCGTATCCAGACATGATGCTGAGTGACGCCTAAAGAGGGGCAACTGTAGACACCCCAATTTGGACTCTTCAAAATTCCTTGATTTGTGGCCCGGAGGCTCCCCGATGATGACTTTGGATTGAAACAAGCCTAGTATCGATCGGAACTTTGCTCCTTGAAAGATTTGAAAAGAGAATAAAAATGGTCAAAAGCATTTTCAGGCGCTTGGGAGAAGTCCCGAGCGCTCAAAACCGTTTTCCAAAACCTCTGGCCTGGCTCACTCTCGAGCGCTCGAGAGTGAAGACCCAAGCGCTCGGGAGTGATCCCGAGCGCTCGAGTCTTCTTTGCTGCCCAATGGATGGCAGTATCACCCATTACCCATGCAACTCATCATTACAATCTCTTTGAGCCAGCTGAAGCTCAGTCCACACTCAACCTCGGTCAGAAATCTTCAGGCCAAGGATTTTGCTGTTAAAAAAATGTTTTATTTTAACCCATTTGATTTTCAAAACTATAGGTTATTTTGCCTATAAATACCACTGGTCTTCAGCTGAGCAGGGGGCTACGAAATTTCCTCCTGGAGAAAACCCATTCTCTGCTCTCTCTCTCTCTCTCTCTCTCTCTCTCTCTTGCTCAAAACCAAGAACTTCCAAAACTCACCTTCCAAACTTCAAAAGTTTTAGAAATCACCAAGGAAAAGGGCAAGAAATCCAGAATACTCTTCTGATCTCTTGCAATCTTCTCACTTCACCCACATTTCAAAGTCATTCCAAGGAGCAAGGTTCAAGTAAAAGGTAGAAATCTTTACCTTTGATCAAACAAAGAGGCTGTTCTTCCCTTCTGAGGGGGGTCTCTCAGCCTGACCCAGTCTTCAATACTAGGTGCATGGTTGGGAGACCCTAGTGTAAAAACAAGAGCAATGGGGTACAAAAAATGTTTTCACAACACCCTTACTGGAAACACTCCCGAGCGCTCGAGAATACTCCGGAGCGCTCGGGACTGTTCCCAGTTTCATGCATGGTCCTTTGTCACATAGCAGGTTGGAAACGAAGTGCACTCTTAAAAGAAATGGTGTCATTTTGGCACGCATGCACAAGAAAGTCATTTTCCACTAAAACAGAAGCATTTCTTACAAGTTTTCACGTAAAATAAGATCTTTCCAAAGTTAAAAGATGTTTTCTTCTTGGGAAATATCGAAACAAGAGTGTGTGCATGTAAAATCAGTACCATTTCCTGTCTGAGAGCAAGCTGACATGCAGCTTACTCCCAAGCGCTCCGAACCATTCCCGAGCGCTCGGGAGTGAATGCATGACGTTGCATCCCATTTTCCCAGTCTGCTACGTTCTCTGGTCTCTGCATGCATAAGTGTAGCCTGTTTCTCTTTTAAATTTGTAGATTCAGCCTTGTTAAGGCAGGGATGCAAGATCTGAAAGATTGATGGTTCATTCCAGTCTTTCAAATCCTCTGCTGAGCCAGTAGTGTATATAGCAGCTTTTCAGTTCCTATTTTAGCATTATATTCTGTCTGTGCTAAAAAAACTTGCAGGTGGGGTATCAGAACTCCCAAGCGCTCGGGACCACTCCCGAGCGCTCGAGAGTGAAGTCAGTGACAGATCCTCAGTTTCTGTAACCATGCATTTTATTCACTCACCATTTTATCATCCACTGTACACTTGCACATGCATGCACTTCTTACGTGTTATAACTGTGGATACTTGCTAAACGCTTTAATGAAACAAAATCCCTTTTGAAAAATCCCACAAAAGTTTAGTAGAGACCGATCTCGAATCGGGCGAGGGGGGTGCCGTAAAACCCTTCCCCCCTCGTAACATGGCTTCCGGACCCTCAAAACGATCTCTGGTTTTCAATTTCAAATCAATCATTTTTCGTAACAAAACGGTTTCTCGGGTGATTAACCAAAAATCCGGGTGGCAACTCTTCAAACCATATTTTTCTTCAAAACGGGAAACATAATTTTTCGGGCAGGTAGCCCATAGTTGCGAATTCCATTCCATCCAAGTCTGCAATGTATGCTGCTCCTCCAGAAAGTATGCGTTTGATAAGGTAGGGGCCTCCCCAGTTTGGTCTAAACTTGCCCTTTGGGTCTGAGACGTGGCGACGAATTGCTTTGAGCACCATGTCTCCTACCTTGATGTCCCTAGATTTCACCTTTTTGTTGAACGCTCGTGCAATGCGGCGTTGATACCCTTGTACATGGTATAACGCTCTCAGCCTCCTTTCGTCCAGCAGTACCAACTCGTCATGGCGATTTTGAACCCAGTCTTCTTCGATCATTCCAGTCTCAGCTAGAACCCTTAACGAAGGTAATTCCAGTTCGATAGGCAAGACAGCTTTCATTCCATAAACCAGAGAGTAGGGAGTGGCCCCAGTTGAAGTCCTTTCAGTTGTTCGATAATTCCATAGTGCCAGAGGTAGCATTTCTGGCCAGTCTGTGTAAGTGTCGGTAGTCTTCCGCAGAATCCTCTTGATATTCTTGTTTGCAGCCGCAACTACTCCATTGGTTTGAGGTCGGTAAGTAGATGACCGATGATTTTGTATCCAAAATTCGGCGAAAAGCTTCTTTGTCGCCCCCTTGAAGTGCGATCCATTGTCACAGACGAACTCGTAAGGTACACCATATCGATAGATGATATTAGTGCGAATAAATTTGGCCACATGAGTGGCTTTGAGAGAGCATAAGAAGCTGCTTCTACCCACTTGGTGAAGTAGTCAATGGCCACCAGAATGAACTGATGTTTGCATTTTCCCTTTGGATTTATGGTTCCAATGATGTCTATCCCCCAAGTGGAGAATGGCCAAGGGGATGTCATGCTATACAATTCTGTAGGGGGAATACGCATACGATCAACGTGAGTTTGGCATTTGTAACATCGGCGGACATAATCAGCGCAGTCGGCCTCCATTGTAGTCCAGTAATATCCCTGACGTAGGATCTTCTTTGCCATCGTCGCTCCATTCATGTGTGGCCCACAAATTCCCTCGTGTATTTCCTCCATTATCTTGCGACTGTCCTCTATTGTGACGCAAAGTTGACTTGGACCCAAGTGTGCCCTTCGATACAATGCTCCTCCACAGATTACAAATCGGGCAGCAAACTTCCGCAGAGCCGTTTTGTCTTTCGAGGTGGCCTCGGATGGGTATTCTCCTTTTTCCAGGAATTCCTTCACGTCTCGTACCATGGCTTGCCATCGTCTTCACCTTCCTCGATAAAAGTGCATTCACATGCTGGTTTGACCTTTTGTTCGATCATGAGAGGCCGCATCGTGAATCCCAAGGGTATTTCGACCATAGATGCTAATGTTGCCAGTGCATCTGCAAATCTATTGCTCACTCGAGGAGTGTGTGTGAAGATAACGGAATCGAATTGTGGAATTAGATCTTCCAGCACAGAATGATATAGCTTTAGTGTACCCTCCTTGACCTTCCAGTCTCCTCTTGCTTGAGATACCACCAGGTTTGAATCCCCAATGACTTCTACCCTTTTTGCCCCTAGCTCCAGGGCTGCCTCCATTCCAGCAATACAAGCCTCGTATTCAGCTTGGTTGTTAGTGACTTCAAACCTCAGTTTATATGACAAAGTGATGTGAGAGTCGTTTGGGGAAACTAGCAATACCCCTATGCCATATCCACATCGGTTTGATGCTCCATCAAAGTAAAGTTGCCAGGTGTCGTCTAAGAGACATAAGATGTCCTCGTCGGGGAACATGAAGTCCTCTGCCTCGGCCTCTGTCACAGGGTGATCTGCCAAGAATTCTGCCACAGCTCTCCCCTTCACTGATTTCCTTGTCATGTATTTGAGGTCGAATTCTACTAGCAGCAATAACCACCTAGCTAGCTTTCCGATAAGTGCTGGCTTTTCGAAAAGATACTTGATTGGGTCTAAACGAGAGACCAGCACCACCGGATGTGCTAACAGGTAGTGCCTTAGTTTCTTTGTGGCCCATACTAGCCCCCAACAGGTTTTCTCGAGGGGAGTGTACCTTGTCTCATAGTCCATCATTTTTTTGCTGAGGTAGTATATGGCGCACTCTACTTTGGCGTCGTTTTCTTGTGCTAACATGCATCCCATGGATGTGTCTGTTACTGAGAGATACAGAATCAATGGCTTCCTAGGGATGGGCGTCGACAGTATAGGTGGATTCTGAAGAAATTCTTTAATTGCCTCGAACGCTTGCTGACAGTCTTGGCTCCATTCAAAATCAGTACCTTTCTTCAGTAGCTTGAAAAGAGGTTCACAGGTTGTTGTGAGCTTGGAAATGAACCTGCTGATGAACTGTACCTTCCCCAAGAAACTCCTTACTTCCTTCTTCGTCCTAGGCGGTGATATCTCCATGATAGCCTGTATCTTGGAAGGGTCTACCTCGATTCCTCTTTGAGTGATGAGGAATCCCAACATCTTTCCAGCTGTTACCCCAAAAGTGCATTTTTGAGGGTTAAGACGTAGTCTGTAATTCCTAATCCTCTCAAAGAACTTTTGGAGTGCTCCATAGTGTCCTTCCCTTTCCTTTGATTTGACTATCATATCGTCGACATACACCTTGACCTCTTTGTGCATCATGTCGTGCAGCAGTGTTGTGGCCATCCTCTGATAAGTGGCTCCAGCATTCTTCAACCCAAATGGCATCACTCAGTAGCAGTAGGTTCCCCAAGGTGTAGTGAAGGTGGTTTTCTCTCTATCCTCAGGAGACATAAGGATTTGATTGTACCCAGAAAATCCGTCCATGAAAGATAGCAATGCATGGCCTGCGGTGTTATCTACTAGCTCGTCTATGTGAGGTAATGGGAAGTCATCCTCTGGACTGGCCTTGTTGAGATCTCGAAAATCTACACAGACCCTGATTCTTGGTACGGGTACGATGTTAGCTACCCATTGTGGATATTCGGTTACTATGAGAAAACCGGCGTTGATTTGTTTAGTGACTTCTTCTTTTATCTTTAGGACCCAATCAGGGCGCATATGTCTCAGTTTTTGTTTAACTGGTTTAACAGCAAGGAGGCCGAAGTAAGAGGCAGAAGGCGAAGGGAGACCTCCTCCGGGCAAGGGATACTCTCTTCTTAGAGAGGCTCTCCTCCACCGCCCTCAACAACCGGCGACCACCGCTATCCTCCACCACCCTCCGCTCCGGACAGATCTGGTGCGGTCTCACCACCTGCCTGGCCTTCGTCTGGATCGGTCAAACTTCACTATGGGCCGGAGCTCCACAGCCGTGGGCTTCGCCTCCAACCATATCCCCGCCGTGAACCGGCGGGTACCATTTGGGATCTGTTCCGGCGACCTTCGGTTGCTGTTCAGCCCGTGAACCGGCGAGTTCCACATCGCCGTCGAGCTCAACCGAGGAGCTCAACTACCACATAGAAGACCCAGAGCAGCCAGCAGTGGTCACTCCACTGTGGGTTCCTCTTCCCACCACGAACAACCGCCGTGGCCTCCAGCCACCGTGGCCTCCATCACCGCCGTGGCCTCCAGCCTCCGTGGCCTCCATCACAGCCGTGGCTTTTTTCAGCCCGGGCAAACAGCAACCACCACGGCAGTCAGCAGGGATTTTTGGCCCTACGAGCCTCATCAGCCAGCTTGGGCATTCTTTTTGCTCGGGCAGTCATGCAGTTATAGCTTATTGCTCTATTTTCTGCTACTGTATTGAATGCTAAGTGTAGTAGCTGTTGTTTATTCTGATGTAGTATGTCAGACCATGGTCTTGATAGTTTTCTGCTACTGCACACAACCAATGTATGTATTGCGAGGACTTTGAGGGCCTCTGATTGTACGCCGTGTCCAGATCCCCCGTTGAACTTTCTATTCCTTGGGATAGTTTGTTCGGCGGGGGCAAGGACACGAGCAACCCATGTAGCCACTTGGCGCCTTTATAATTTTCATTTCCTTTTGTTTTGTCTTACCTGGGGTATGCCCCTTGTAGGCTGTATATTCGGTTAACCCCTTTTATTTTCAAGCTAAACGCCCTAGGGCATTACCCAAAAAAAAAAAAGGGGAATTTTATGCTGAACAATTTCAGGGTCTATTCCAGGCATGTCCTCGTAAGACCAGGCAAAAACATCTTTGTATTCTTTTAGCAAAAGGATTAGTTTTTCACTTTCTTGAGGGGATAGTGCGGCACCAATTTTAACCGTTTTGGGCTTGTTTTCAGAGCCTATGTTTGCTGTGATTATTTCCTCAGAAAAAGGTTTAGCGTGCCTTTCTTCTTCTCTCTCGATGAATTCCAGAATTTCTTTTGGAATTTCTTCCTCAAAATTTAGTTTGTCGGAATCCACACAATTGATCATAGGCAAAGTGAAATACTCTAAATCTTTCTTCTCATTGCTAAGATTATCAAAAGACATTTCAGAGTCGAACTCAAAGTAAATGTTATGCCTTGGTACTTTGACCAGGTTTTCCTCACTAGACTTAGTAGTTTCAAAAGATGAAAAGCTTGACTCGGACTGAGTCGACTCGGAGTCGGAATCAGAATCAGAACTAAGATCAGAATTAGCGCTTTTCATTTTGTATTTCAGAGTGTGTTCCACAATCCAGTTAGGGTAAGCCCCTTTTTCAGCATCCACAATCAGTTCAGAGTAGTCTTTTTCATCACCAAGGTTGATCACCAGCACTTCACTGTCACCTTGATTCGCACTTTCATCATTGTCACCCTGCAAGTCTTGGAGGGCCATTTGATTTGCTATCGCTGTTATTTCTTCCAATTGAGCTTCAATCTCGGCTTCGTCGCTGTTGTCGACTCGTCGTGTGGCAACAAAGCCCCACCAATTACCAAAGCTATCTGTGACGGGGTGGATCTCCCTTATTTCATTGTTGGTGACCCCCTCATCAAAGAGTAGGTTTAGTGATATTTCGTCTAGTGGGTCATTGTCGACAGACTCTTCTTCCTTTGCCTCTTCAGCTTCGAGGTTGTTGACCTCGTCTATTGGCCAATAGTCGTCGGTAGGTGCATAGGGGTCATAAAAATAGATTGGAACCCTGCGAAGCCCTTTTTCTTCGATCAGGTCTTCTACTTCTTCCTCATAAACCGTTCCAGCGAACATGACATGGTTGTCTTCAATGATAGCCACCATAGGCTTTGGTTGATTTACTGGAGTGATGTATTCGGAGGGGTTGAAGTCTTCAACAGCAAAGTGGAGCGGACCAGACAGCTTGGTGACAACTTGAAAGTGCGAATCAGACATGAACAGTGATGCAGTCATTTTTCCTGAAAAGGTTTTTGCTTTAGTTAGATTGATTAAACTTACCTACTGTTTATTTGACTTAGAGAGATTCCTAAGGTTTAACCTGCAAAAGAGAAACTTTACAACATACACATATACAATGGGTGTGAGGAAGAACTTGGAAATAAAATGCAAGTAGGTTCCTAGCCTGTAGGTTCCTGTCTTAGTTTGATAAGTTCTATGGCTTTCTAAAACATGCAAGGTTTTGGTAGTCTCAGGGTGCTCCGTTGTCAAAGGGCACCAATCCTCTCACCAGCCCATCATAGGCGGTGATTGGGTGATTTCCTTTTTGATATACCACTAGGTACGAGTGACTGTGGAGTTTGCTGGAACCCCCAACATAGCCCGTGTCATGCCGGGATATCAGGTGAACTCAACGGGTTGCCCGCTCGATGCATATGATAAATGAATTAAACAAGGCATGTATTAGTCTTATGTTGAACTTTTTGGTTACGGCTCTCATATTCCCCAGCAGAGTCGCCAAAAACTGTAGACACCTCCCAAACGGGGCATCGCCATACAGATTGGTCACGTTTGTTTGCTTGGTTGGTTGGTTGCTTCGTAAACCAAAATCATGGACATTCCCATGGCTAGGAACATCACCACATGATAGCGGTTATCATCAAAACAGAGTCGCCACCCAGTTTATTAAAACTGGGAAAATTAATAGAGATTCTGGATACGCGAGCCAAAAGTACAATGAGGAGAAGGTGTTAGGCATCCCTCTTTGCCCAGTCGTGAGACTGGCCCATAATCATTCAACATAAGACATGTAGATGCTTTGTTTAATTCTAACACATAGTCTGTTTATTTATTCCTTTAAACAGTAAGCAAAGTGAGCCAGTGCGATAAGTAAGCATGCATTCAGAAAGCAGAGAAAGCAACAAAACTGTCCCAGGGAGATGGATCCCGCGGCCGGTGAATGGATGTCACGGCCGAGGGATCCTCCTGGTTTGATGTACCGACCGAGGGATCGAAGCCCCGATCGGTGTTCTTCCTCACACCCGATAGAAAGATTAACAGATGATCAAAACGCTACGGTTAGTTAAAAATACAATAAATAAGACAAACCAGAGGCCGTTGGGCCTCACCACCTTGATCCCTCAGTTGCTTGATTGCTTTGGATTGGGCGTGGTTGACTGATTGCTTGATTGAAAACCCTAGGGTTAGGGTTTGAACTTCGGGGTTTGATCGCCGGATTGACGGCTGCCTTCGGGAGGTTAGGGCTTTTGAAGAGTGGGTTTGAGAGAGTATTTTGGCAGAGTTTCGTGGCTTGAGAGAGTGTGTACTCTGATAATTTTGTGTGTCTATTTTCGGAGTCCAAATGCCCTTTATATAGGCAATTGGTGACTCACTCCGGCCAATCAAATCACGAGATGGCAATTGCAATTGCAATGCATCTCTAACTCTACGTCGTAATCTCTGAGCGTAACCCGAACGCATCGGGAAGGTAGTGTAATCGGATCAAACGTCTGACAGAACACGTTCCAGAGCCTGGAAAAAGGTCGATCTGGCGGCCGAGTAAAGGATATCACGGCCGAGGAATGGATGTCCCGGCCGAAGCATAGATCTTGCGGCCGAGGGATTGATCTCTTAGGGAGATTTTGCTAGCAACAGGTTGCTCGGGTGAGGAAATGATGTTAGGGCCGTGGGATCGATGTCACGGCCGACAGATGGATTCTCCTAGGCTTCTGTATTTCTGTCTGAAAGGCTTTATGGCTTTGAATTGGATCCTCCAAGTGGCTCAAAGTTCTTACTGAAAGTCCTAAGGTTCTCAAGGAAGCAATCAGCAATCACTATATCCATTTCATCATCGGGATGGTCCCAAGGTGGGACTTGAAATAATCGTTAGGCCAAATTGGGGTGTCTACAAAAATTCCCACCCAATATTCATAACCCAAGCAATTTCTCAACCAATAACCTGTGCATTCCAACCAAAAAATAATCTGGACATTCCAACCAACAATAACCTGGGCATTGCAACAAAACAACTCCCTAACTTGGGCATATATTTTCCAACATAGTTGACATACAAAATGCCATAACAAAAGCCCAATTCCATAACAAAAACTTATACTCCTATCATAATATATTGCTAAAGCAATTACATAGCATTTTAAAGTCATCACATAAAGCCATTTCAAAGTGCACGCCACATGGACCGACAAAAGCTAAAATTAAACGTAGTATAATTTTTTTTTTTTTGGGTAATTTAGCTTGAAATTAAAAGAGGTTAAGCGAATGTACAGCCTACAAGGGGCATACCCCAGGAGGAAAAGAAAGGAAAAAAACAAGAATGACAAAAGTGCGGTAAACCATGCACAACCCGCATGGAATAAAGTAAATACGTAACCATGCACAACCCGCATGGAAAGTAATATAAAGTGAATACATAACAAGATGCCATGTGAACTGAGATATATGAAATTGAACTACTACCTGGCACAACCCGCCAGGCTAGGAATAAGGTAAATAAGGTAGATAGTCAAGGCCAACGATGACCACGTGATAACCAACGCTGAGGAGAGCAGCTACAAAGTAATACGGCTTCTAGGCAGTCTGAACGGCTACTACAGAGGAACAAGGCATCAAGAGGTTCGAACCAGAGATGACGGCATCCGACAAGGCCCCGCCGCCCAATCCCCTGCACACCACGCCCAATCCTTCCGGCCTAATACTTCCTCATCCAAGCCTAAGGCTCGCCAAAACCACCTACTGAGACCAACTACCCAATAACCACCTCCTCCAAAGCTGGGCTAAGAGAGCCAAGAACCTAGTACCTCCATCAAGCCCAAGGCTAGCATAATACCCACTCATCTGAAACCAGCTACTACAGAGGAACAAGGCATCAAGAGGTTCGAACCAGAGATGACGGCATCCGACAAGGCCCCGCTGCAAGAGCCTTGCTCACCACGCCCATTCCATCCAGACTACTACACCCTCAACCTTATCCCCTAGGCTCGCTAACTTCAATAAGCGGCACGGGAAGAGGATCCACCAGAAGTGGCCACTCAAACCCCAAGTGGACCAACTGCTCCTTTCAATCAGTGCAAACCACCAATCTAATCAGAAACAGTCTGCAAAGCTACCTCTTTCGATCAGTGAACAACCACCAATCTAATCAACGACAGCTCCGGCGGCTACCTCGCTCAATCAGAAACCATCCACCAATCTAATCAGTGGCATCCACAGCTGCTGCTACTGCGAAAACCCCTTTCAATCAGAACAGAAACTAATCTAATCAACGATAGCCGCGTCCACAAGAATACTACACCCAACCTCAGAGCTAACAAGTACTGGATCTAGGCATGTAAAGGCTCGACCAAGAGCCCGACCCCGATTTCAGTCCAACAGATGACCGCCTATCGGGATCGCAGAGACTAACAGTAAACTGGCCCGTAAGTCCAACAACAAATTGACAATGAGTAAATAAGTGCAAAGCGCAAATTGAATAACAAAGGCGCAATGGATACGATGATTTCCGGCCTAGCCGGTAACACTGTGATATCCAGCACCGGCTGGCTTGGCCTGCCTTTGCCCGAGCAAGCCCCCCTCCTCTGCCCGAGCAAGCCGCTGGACTGACGGCCGAACTGACTCCGGCAGCCGGCGGCTGTTGACTCCGACTGGTTGTGATCCAAACGGAACTTGGTGATAGGATTGTTTCCGATGTGAGCTTAGGACCTCAGGATCGGAATACTGACCTGATGTTGGTAGATGATGGCCGATTCACCACGGAAAGTGAAGAACGGCTAGAGAGAAGGTACGATATGGCTGTCCAGATCGGAATACCTCAGGATCGTATCTGTTTTGGGTTTCTGAGAAACCCAACCGATGTGAAGAACAGATCTTGAAATCCGAGATGAGACGAGATGAGCGGTGAGATTCCTGCTGGCCGTTTATTAGTCCGGCGAGCCACAGTCGTCTGCCATGACCACAACCGACCAGCTCTGGCTCTGCTCCGAAGCTGGTCCAGTGAGCAACCAGTCGAGATGCCTCTGTGTATAGATCCTCCAAGAAGAAACCTGTTGTTGAAATCAGTCCACAGGGTGGACTTGAACCAGATTCAGTACTGAATCGGTGGGTTTTGTTCAGAAAAAATTCGACCAAGCTTTGGCCGGACATGGAGGATAAAGGATTGAACAAGATAAGGTTGGATAAGAGAGTGGGAGGCGTTGGAGGAGAACTAGCCCTAAGGAGGGAAGTTCCCTTGCCTCTGATCGGGACTCACTTGGGCCTGCCGGAAAATGGCCAGTGCAGGAGAGAGCTTTCTCTCTCTAGGTTAGAGAGAGAAGCTCTCCTCCGTTTAACATTGCTGCTAGTATAATATTTTTGTTCCAACTAAACTAGATATTTGAGGACAAAAGTGTAACGCCTCCATTTTCGGGTACGTTAAAAGGGCAATTTTATTGATAAAATCAAATGGAGTCTGGCTCATTATTACATCATCAACCTCACAAGGAGTACATTTATTCAAAAGGGAAGGGAACTAAGGTTCCTAACTATAGCTCTGCCTACTCTTCCATCCTATCCAGCTCTTCGGCTCCAAAAGCCTCCAAAGTGTATATCTCACCATGTTCGTCTATAAGGTCTGACACATTATACCGGCGTCGCCACCAATATAATATGTCAGGGTCACCAAAGGCAACACTGTGAGCTTAAAAAGCAAAATAGAATAAACCAAACCCACTAATCCTTAACTTACACATAGCAAGTCACGTAAAACAGCAGTGAATCATACAGATAATGATATCTACGCAGTACGTGTTTATTCAACTGCTATTAACAATAGCACATCCGCAATTTCTTTCTAACGTTCTGTAGACACCCCAATTTGGCCTAACGATTATTTCAAGTCCCACCTTGGGACAATCCCGATGATGAAATGGATACAATGATTGCTGATTGCTTCCTTGAGGACCTTAGGACTTTCGGTGAGAACTTTGACCACTTAGAGGACCCAATTCAAAGCCATACAGCCTTTCAGACAGAAATACAGAAGCCTAGG
Organism: Rhododendron griersonianum; assembly: GCA_018127125.1. NCBI lineage: Eukaryota > Viridiplantae > Streptophyta > Magnoliopsida > Ericales > Ericaceae > Rhododendron > Rhododendron griersonianum. The sequence continues at coordinate 34,477,892 of CM030788.1, read as the reverse complement.
AGAATCCATCTGACGGCCGTGACATCGATCTAACGGCCACAACATCAATCCCTCACCCGAGCAACCTGTTGCCAGCAAAATCTCCCTGAGAGATCAATCGCCGTGACATCGATATAACGGCCACAACATCAATCCCTCACCCGAGCAACCTGTTGCCAGCAAAATCTCCCTGAGAGATCAATCCCTCGGCCGCGAGATCTATCCTTCGGCCGAGACATCCTTTCCACGGCCGCGACATCCTTTGCTCGGCCGCCAGATCGACCTTTTTCCAAACTCTCGAACGTTCTGTCAGACGTTTGGTTTGATCCAACTACACTACCTTTCCGATGCGTTCGGGCTACGTTCGGAGATTACGACGTAGAGTTAGAGATGCATTGCAATTGCAATTGCAATTGCCATCTCGTGATTTGATTGGCCGGAGTGAGTCATCCCTATGCCTATATAAAGGGGCCTTTGGGCTCCGAAATAAACACACAGAAATTGAGATACCTACACACTCAATCAAACCTCGAAACTCTGCACAAATACTCCCTCAATCCCATACTCCAAAAGCCCTAACCTTCCGAAGGCAGCCGTCAATCCGGCAATCAAACCCCGAAGTTCAAACCCTAACTCTAGGGTTCTCGATCAAGCAATCAATCGATCACACTCAATCCAAAGCAATCAAGCAACTGAGGGATCAAGGTGGTGAGGCCCAACGGCCTCTGGTTTGTCTTAATTTATTGCTTTTCTGATTAATCGTAGCATTTTTGATTATCCATTAATCTTTCTGTCTGGTGTGAGGAAGAACACCGACCGGGGCTTCGATCCCTCGGCCGGTACATTAAACCAGTGTGATTACTAGGCCGTGACATCCATTCACCGGCCGAGTAATCGATCTCCTGGGACATTTTGTTTGCTTTTCTGCTTTCTAATGCATGCTTCAATTATCGCACTGGCTCACTTTCCTTACTGTTTAAAGGAATAACTAAACAGACTATGTGTTGGAATTAGACAAAGCATCTATACGTCTTATGTTGAATGATTATGGACCAGTCTCACGACTGGGCAAAGAGGGGTGCCTAACACCTTCCCCTTATTGTACTTTTGGCTCCCGTATCCAGAATCTCTATCTGTTTTCCCAGTTTTAATAAACTGGGTGGCGACTCTATTTGATGATAACCGTTATCATGTGGCGATGTTCCTAGCCATGGGAATGTCCATGATTTTGGTTTATGATGTGAGCAACCAATCGAACAAACAACGTGATCAATCTGTATGGCGATGCCCCGTTTGGGAGGTTTCTACAGTTTTTGGCGACTCTGCTGGGGATGTGAGAGCCATAACCAAAAAGTTCAACATAAGACTAATACATGCCTTGTCTAATTCATTTATCATATGCATCGAGCGGGCAACCCGTTGAGTTCACCTGATATCCCGGCATGACACGGGCTATGTTGGGGGTTCCAGCAAACTCCACAGTCACTCGTACCTAGTGGTATATCAAAAAGGAAATCACCCAATCGCCGCCTATGATAGGATGGTGAGAGGACTGGTGCCCTTTGACAACGGAGCACCCTGAAACTACCTAAACCTTGCATGCTTTAGAAAGCCATAGAACTTATCAAACTAAGACAGGAACCTACAGGCTAGGAACCTACTTGCATTTTCACTTCCAAGTCCTTCCTCACACCTTGTATCATCTGTTGTTGTAAATAACTTTTTCTGTGCAGAAGGGTTGGGATTTTCAGCCTAAATCCTAACCCTACACAAGCCAAGTACTGACTTACAGGTACTATACTTTTCAAAGCAGACACAATAAGTAAAACAAAGAAGCAACCACAGCCAATTTTATACTCTTACAATACTCGAAGTCACGCCAAACAGAGGTCTTTGCAACCGTCCCGTCTGTCACTCTCACCGGCCAAAACACCTACACTGCTACGGTCCCAATCACTTCCAGGGACTCCGCGGTCATCTCCTCAACAAGCTCAATCATCTACCAAATCCTAAGCTTCATCAAGTAATCCTCCCACTCTCATGGCAGATAAGGACGCCATCATTGCTAATCATCAAGCTCAAAGTCGCTATCTTACTAGCAGAGAAAGTAGCAAGAGATGCTGAGAACGAAGAGAAATCGGTGGAAGATGAGAATCCTCAAGAAGTGGTATTGGCAGAAAACCCTGAATTGGCCAAACAAGTCAAGGAGATCAAACGTACTCTGGCCCGTTCACAAGGGGACCAAATTCTAGATTTTGAAGGACTCTGCCTTTTTCCAGATTCTCAACTACCTGAGAAGTTCAATAGAACTGGCAATCCCACTAGCCATGTCCGCCATGTCATCAACACTCTGAAGCCAATGGGCTTGGATGATGAGCTCATTGTTCAGTTATTTCAAAGGACTCTTAATGAAAGCGCTCTCGATTGGTTTCTCACTTTGGAGTTTGTGCACTATCATACTTGGCCAGAAATTGCCAATGCTTTTTTCAAGCAATATGTATACAACGTCCAAATTGAGTTAACAACTCGAGATTTGGAAACGACTAAGCAGGAATCAAACAAGGACTTTGCAACCTTTGTGGCTAGATAGAGAGAAAAAGCAGCCAAGATGAAGAACCGCCCCTCTGAGGAAGATCAAGTGAGAATAGTTGTCAAGAGTTTGCAACCCAAGTACCTCACACACATTTACACTCAGACTATCACTGATTTCAAGCGCCTGTAGGCCACTGGGTTGCAGATTGAAGAGAGGATCAAGCTAGGCCTCATTGGGAAAGAAGAAACTCCTCCACCCAAGAAAACCTTCACAACCCGTACATCTCCTGCCTTCGTCAACGCCCTTAACTCAATCTTGCCACAAGACCCTTTTCAAATTTTTTTTTTTTCAAATTAGCTCATCCCAAAGCTCAAATCGCCCCCGTTGCAACTTTGACCATCTTTACATGACCTCATCTCAAGCCTTAGCCATTCTGAGCCATTAGGGGCATCTCAAACCTTTAAAACAAACCACTTCCTCAGCCACCCTATGGCCCAAACCATGATCCTAACAAACAGTGCGCTTACCACCAACACCCTAGGCATGAGACAGATAACTGCATGCGTCTCCGCCATGACATTCAAGATCTCGTTGATAGCCGAACTATAAAACTTCCAAAACCTAATGTGCAAGCCAATCCACTTCCTACTCACAAAGCTGAGCCACCACCCCGAAACATCGATTTCATAAACAACCCCACATACAATCCTGGCCAATACATTGTCCAAAACAACCAAACCAAGCCAACCTTTACCTTCCCAGAGGAGGACGAATGTTTCATGATGGAGGAGGAAGAAAACAATGAGTCCAATCAATCAGAAGTGATCGATCCCGACATGTCTGACAAAAGTAATGAAGAAGAACAAGCAAAAGGGAAAGTGACTTTGACGGAATGGAAGGAGAATACGATGATCCACTCGATGGAATCTCCTTAGCATCACTATTCAATCAAGTGGAAATAGTGACGACTACACAATCATTAAGGAGGAAGAAAGGGTGATGAAAACCTTTACCAACAATTCCATTTGGGGACTGCTCATTGCTCAAAGATGTAGCCACCAGTGAAGATGGATCCAGTTCAAAGGCCTGTTTGGCAAAGAAGAGGGTGGAAAAGAGTATAAAGTTGCGAAAGGCAAGGGTTTTGAAAACGACCTCGAAATGCTACAATAGCTAAGAAGTCACAACATGGCAAAGAACATTAAACATTGCTTTTATCAAGCTAAAACCTGTTTTGAGCCCCTGCTTGGGCATTTAATTTCTGCTAAGTGAATTCCTGTTTCATCCTCTAGACTATGCTTATTCAATGATTTACTTCCTAAATTGCAATTGCCAAACACTATAGTCTCTTTGCCAAACAAGGGAAATTTCAAGGAATCAAGTTCCTTGTCTGACAAAAAGGAAGGAAAGGATGAACTCTAGTTGCTTAAGAAACTAGGTTTTTGTCAAAATTTAGAAAGAAGACACTATCTCCGCGAGAACACTTAGGGTTAGCTCGCCCATTATGAAGGTACAAACACAAGAGAGATTTTGAAAAATATCTCCATCAAATTCCTCTCCAAAACGCAGAAACCCTCTTGAGAGAAGTGCTCGTTGGGTAACTTGAAAACCCAAGCAAAAGTAAGAGCAAAGCTGCTAGGGCAAGAAAATGCAAAAACGCAGCCTAGGCAAAAGTTAAGGCATTCAAAGAAAAGCTCGCTAGGGACTCAACCTCCATTAGGTAACCTAGGCAAAATCAAGAGCATGTGAGAAGAAAAACCAAGAGTGAAAAACCCAACCTCAAAGGTAATGATTTTGGAACTACGTAAAAGGCCTGATTCCCTGATTAGGGATACGTAGGCAATCTCACATTGAGATGCGGCCCAAACATTTGGAGAGAAGGAAAAACGTCAACAGATTTGTACTCAATGATAGGTATAGCTAACCTTGCGTATTGAGCTCGCAAAAGATGAGTATGCTTTTCTCGAAGAATTGGCAACAGCAATAGACACGAGAGCTATAGGTCATCCCCTCTAACCTAAAGGTAATTGACACAATGAGCAAGATACCTTGAAAACTCCCGAGTTTGGCAACTGGACTATGGAACACGGCAAAAGCAAAAGGCAAGAAAATCAAAACCAAGCATAAGAAGGAAGAGAAAAGAGGATGCCACTTAGCCAAAACAAAATCTACCTTTTGGAAAATCAAAGTAACGGCCGAAGGATCTATACATCGGCCATAACATCGATTCTTTAGCCGAGTAATCAATTCTTCGGCCTATATTTTATTTTCACACAAATTACTATCTATCAGCAAATACTTGTTCAAACAGCCATGTTTTGACTATCGCATGCAAACTCAAGACATCTAGGGGCATAAAAAGCATTTCTCGTATCATGAACAAAAGCTTGCCTACAAAATCATCACTGTGGTTGCTTTCACTATACAAATACAGTTTCTGCTTCTCTCTTTGCTAACCATGAACAGGAAGGAAAAAGAAAATCCTAAAGCTAGTTGTGACGCCGTCTTCGAGACGATCTCTAAGATGAAGAAGGGGATTGCTAGCTATCCTCCCCACTGACAGCTGGTGCTCATTCAAACTCAAGCTACAAGGAAAAGAATGCAAAACAAGGGGCAAGCACCAAGCGCCTCTTCCCCGTCATCAAAATGGAAGGAGACAAAGGAAAGGGCCCGTGGCCAAACAAGAGCAACTGAAGGAACAGCAGGCAGAACCAAGGAAAAATGGCAGTACTCCATATAGCCACCTGCCTAAAGAAGCAAACCCGCCTAGATCTGAGCATTCTCCAAGTCTACTTTAGACATCGAAGAAGTAGACCTCATCAACGTCGGAGGAGGAGGAGGAACAAACTGAAGATCCTCAGCACGCGGGCGCCACTGGCTGGTCACCCGATCACATAAGTACCAGGCTTAACAAAAGGGACCCTCGAACAGGCTACGAGTACAATCTGGAACCCTGGAACGTGTAAGAGGGGTGTCCTCTGATATACCACTCCAAGGGTCGAACCTCGCCTACAAACAAAGTCTAAATCAGCCACAGCACAGAGGAATGGAGATTTGAAGGCAAGGAATGCAAGGGGTACCTGGTCAACCGTCAATCGGTCCAAAACTTGTCGCCAGGGCTCAAAACTGGCAACCGTGGCTTCCATTGCCCCACCAACCATCGCTCGTAGCAAGGGAAAAAAATCACAACGAGAAAAGAAGAAGGATATACTTCAAGTACTCGGTAGTGACCACCAAAAGTCCTGTCCCGTGAACAAGCCCTAAGGAGGCCATACAAGGTGGCCAAGGCAGATGCTCCCAAACAGCCTCCAAATACTGCAAATGGGCTAGAGACTGCCTATGCACTGAACTATCCTTGTTGGCAAACAACGATTGCCCAAGGAGGTAGAGAAGAAAGGCCCGTGTCAGCTACTCAACACTCACCTGAGTCGAGATATCAACCTTCATAAAAGTCTTGATCAGCCAAGAGACGTCAACATGACCACGCGAGTGAAGAGGGGGCACCTTACCCAAGAACCACTCCAAATCCCCTACTCGCTCCCAAAGCCAAGGGTTAACCCAAAGAGGAGCTCCACCTACTCATAGGCCAGTAAGCAAAGAAAAATCACCTGGCGTGATTGTCATCTCGCCAACAGAAGGAAAGTGGAACATGTTGGGAGTATCCCACCAACCAGCGAGGTCATCAACGACCAATCCATCTTCAGAAGATTGAGGCCCAAAACAAACGGCCCAAAACAAACGGCTCAAGACCAGCAGCGCGTACTAACTCCCGAGCCTGCTCCGACAACGTCGCAAACCACTTGTGCACTAAAGGCCTCCACCGCAGGCCTCTAATCTCCTATTTCTCTGCCAAGGACAAAAAGAAGCTTACCGAAACATTGAGGACGCTCAAGTACTGCTCAGCAGCTCTACACCCACACCTCAACAGCTCTATGCCACGCCATGTGCACAATCTCGCGCTCGGCAGGCCAGTAAAACAATCCTGTGGCTTCCACTCAATGCACCCTCCAGAAGGCGTTTATATTGCTAGCTTCCAGAAAGCGTTTATGTTGCCAGCTTGCAGAAAGCATTTAGCCACCAGAAGACATTTGAGTCGCTAGAAGGCGTTTGGCCTCCGGAAGGCACTCCCAGCAGTGGAGGTAATGGGAAATCTCCCTAACAAACTGGAATATGGTCAAGAACTAGCCTTGGGGGCAATCCCGAGCATTCTCAAAACTAGCCTTGGAAACATCCCAAACCCTGTGGAAGATGGAAGATGGAATACTCAACAGCTCAGTAGCTCAAAGCCGTAACAATTCTCAACAATCCTCTATCAGCGGCTTTACGCCCGCCACCTTATCAACTCAGCGGCTCTAAGCCCGCTATCTCAACTGGCTCGAAGCCGTACACAAGCAGTCTCAGCGGCTCGAAGCCCATCATCTCAACTGGCTCGAAGCCATAACAATCAACTCAGCGGCTCGAAGCCCATTACCTCAACAGGCTCGAAGCCTTCGTCCACTATCACCCAGCGGCTCGAAGCCCTTTATCATAGCGGCTCGAAGCCCGTATCAATTCAGCGGCCCTGTGCCCATCATCTCTACACAACTCAGCGGCTCTAAGCCCGCTATCTCAACTGGCTCGAAGCCGTAAACAAACAATCTCGGCGGCTCAAAACCCATTATCTCAAATGGCTCCAAGTCATCACCTCAACAGGCTCGAAGCCTATGTTTACTATCTCAGCAGCTCTATGCTCGCTATCACAGCAACAGACTCTACGCCTGTTATCACAAACTCTTAACAGGCTCGAAGCCTGTGTTCATCATCTCAACTGGCTCGAAGCCGTAAACAAGCAACAGGCTCTAAGCCGCCCCAACAATCAAGACATCTATTCTCAGGCTCTACGCCTGAATGCTCAAAAATCTAACATTTTTGAATGCTCAAGCTCTACACTTGGATGCCCAACCACTGTGTACTGGATGCTCAAGTTATACACTTGAATGCTCAAGCTCTATGCTTGGATGCCCAACCACTGAGTACTGGACGCTCAAAGCCTGTACTTTGAATGCTCGGATTCTGCCGTCCGAATGCTCGAGCTCTACGCTCTGAATGCTCAAGTCCGGAACTTGATAGAAGCTCTAAGCTTAAAACAAACACACACGCACGGGCCCGTGCACATATTGCATCAACATTATCACATCGAGTCTGCATCATCATATCTGTTCACATCTAACAACCATCATCACACATATACACTCTGCATATCTCTCATGAAACAGGTCAACCCTGCAATCAACCGGCACTATGCCTCGGTTTTATTGATCGGTTCAGTGCCTCGATCCTTTGGCTCCACGCCAACACTTATGATGAGAAAGCTCCGTGCACAGACCATCAGAATACAACCAGCTCCGCGCTTCGGTTCATTACGTCAAGCTCAAAGCTCTGACACCACAGGCTCTCATCCTGATCAATACCAGCTCCGCGCTTCGGTCCTATCCCATCCCCTCAGGCCTTCGCCTCAAGATTGCAACAGGCTCCACACCTCAATTCTATCACTCTCCAGGCTCTCGCCTCATGACTACAACCGGCTCCGTGCCTCGGTTCCCTCATCTCCAAAAGCTCCGTGCTCTATGTTACTGGCCCTGCGCCCCCTACATCTCAAAAGCAAACCGGTGTCCAACGCATCCCCAGCAGATGGTTTGGATTCCACCCCATTACATCAATTCCTTCCAGCTCATTCGCAAGGATATGCTACTCTACCGAGTTCCTTTCAGTCAAAGTAAGGATGATCAAGAAAAGCAAACGCACCTGCAGTGTACTGATCTACCCCAAAATAACTAAGGAAGCTCTCCGCAAAAACTCCCCCGGCAGCCCAGCGCTCCTTCAACTATCTTCTGCCAAAACCCTGGCTCAGTCTAGGTACGTCATACTACGGCTTTTTAAGCCCTAAGGTACGTCTTCTGTCTCTAACCCTCCAAACTTTTATTTTTCTATTGCCCGAACTACGTTTGGTCTGAATTTCCCTTGTGGAATACGTAGGCAGCCTCCCAGCCCGACCATAACAAAACCTTTTTCGAAAAACCCCTTGGAATAGTGGTTGGACCAAATTGAGTTGCTTTTTACAGCTTTGACTCTTACTCAAACATGTCTCGCGATCCGTCTGAGTTCAGTCAAAGAGGGGCATCTGTAGACACCCCAATTTGGCCTAACGATTATTTCAAGTCCCACCTTGGGACAATCCCGATGATGAAATGGATACAATGATTGCTGATTGCTTCCTTGAGGACCTTAGGACTTTCGGTGAGAACTTTGACCACTTAGAGGACCCAATTCAAAGCCATACAGCCTTTCAGACAGAAATACAGAAGCCTAGGAGAATCCATCTGACGGCCGTGACATCGATCTAACGGCCACAACATCAATCCCTCACCCGAGCAACCTGTTGCCAGCAAAATCTCCCTGAGAGATCAATCCCTCGGCCGCGAGATCTATCCTTCGGCCGAGACATCCTTTCCACGGCCGCGACATCCTTTGCTCGGCCGCCAGATCGACCTTTTTCCAGACTCTCGAACGTTCTGTCAGACGTTTGGTTTGATCCAACTACACTACCTTTCCGATGCGTTCGGGCTACGTTCGGAGATTACGACGTAGAGTTAGAGATGCATTGCAATTGCAATTGCAATTGCCATCTCGTGATTTGATTGGCCGGAGTGAGTCATCCCTATGCCTATATAAAGGGGCCTTTGGGCTCCGAAATAAACACACAGAAATTGAGATACCTACACACTCAATCAAACCTCGAAACTCTGCAGAAATACTCCCTCAATCCCATACTCCAAAAGCCCTAACCTTCCGAAGGCAGCCGTCAATCCGGCAATCAAACCCCGAAGTTCAAACCCTAACTCTAGGGTTCTCGATCAAGCAATCAATCGATCACACTCTATCCAAAGCAATCAAGCAACTGAGGGATCAAGGTGGTGAGGCCCAACGGCCTCTGGTTTGTCTTAATTTATTGCTTTTCTGATTAATCGTAGCATTTTTGATTATCCATTAATCTTTCTGTCTGGTGTGAGGAAGAACACCGACCGGGGCTTCGATCCCTCGGCCGGTACATTAAACCAGTGTGATTACTCGGCCGTGACATCCATTCACCGGCCGAGTAATCGATCTCCTGGGACATTTTGTTTGCTTTTCTGCTTTCTAATGCATGCTTCAATTATCGCACTGGCTCACTTTCCTTACTGTTTAAAGGAATAACTAAACAGACTATGTGTTGGAATTAGACAAAGCATCTATACGTCTTATGTTGAATGATTATGGGCCAGTCTCACGACTGGGCAAAGAGGGGTGCCTAACACCTTCCCCTTATTGTACTTTTGGCTCCCGTATCCAGAATCTCTATCTGTTTTCCCAGTTTTAATAAACTGGGTGGCGACTCTATTTGATGATAACCGTTATCATGTGGCGATGTTCCTAGCCATGGGAATGTCCATGATTTTGGTTTATGATGTGAGCAACCAATCGAACAAACAACGTGATCAATCTGTATGGCGATGCCCCGTTTGGGAGGTGTCTACACGTTCGTTGGTTTTGGAAATATCAGAGTTTCTCTTATGCAGCGTTTTATTTCTCAAACTAACATTTTGAAAATCGTTAAGTAACCAGAAATTCACATAGACAATTACACAAGCTCATTCAACAACATAGTTAAATAATGATACATCCATATTCGATATCTTTTAGCGTTGGTGTCATGTCTTTTCGTGTTTCTCCTACGCGACTCATCGTAGACTGTGTCAACATTTTCACCTTTACCAAAATTCCAATTTCCAACGTTTCTTTCACAAATTGCTACTAATGAGGCTACCAAGTCCGGCTTCATTAGTAACACACATGATGGCTACCAAGTCCGGTCACACCGCGGTTTTCACAATCCATTCAAATCTTGCATTGGCTCCTCTCCGCGGATAACCAAGCCTTATTTCCACATGAGACTACCACGTCCGGCCCCATTGGAAATCTTCACAATGGGCTACCAAGTCCGGCCTCATTGCGGTTTTCGCAAGTCCACACAAAGGGCTACCAAGTCCGGCCACCTTGCGGGTTTTCACAACTCACATTGGGCTACCATGTCCGGCCACAATGTAGTTTTTCACAAATTGCTACTAACGAGGCTACCAAGTCCGGCTTCATTAGTAACACACGCGATGGCTACCAAGTCCGGCTTCATTAGTAACACACGCGATGGCTACCAAGTCTGGTCACATCATGGTTTTCAAAACATAATCTTTCAAATCTTGCATTGATTCCTTTTCGCGGAGAATCAAGCCATATTTCCACATGAGACTACCACGTCCGGCCCCATTGGAAATCTTCTCAATGAGCTACCAAGTCCGGCTACATTACGGTTTTCGAAACACTTACACAATGACTACCAAGTCCGGTCATTATGTAATTTCAAAATATTTTCTGCAGGTTAATCCCATCTTTTCTTTGACCACACCCTAGGTGTCATGTTTCTATTTTCTCGGTTTTTGTGTCTCGTTGCATGCAATGACTCCGCGGTAATTCTTTCATACTTTAGGAAAACTTGAAACTAAACTAACAAGATTTTTTTTTTTTTGGGTAAATTAGCTTGAAATTAAAAAAGGTTAAGCGAATGTACAGCCTACAAGGGGCATACCCCAGGAGGAAAAGAAAAGGGAAAACAACAAGAATGAAAAAAGTACGGTAACCATGCACAACCCGCATGGAGAGTAAAATAGAGTGACATAGGCAATACAAATGGGTCTGAGTAGAGCCATGTAGTAAATGAAATGAAGTGAGGCGAAATGTAAATACTTCCTGGCACAACCCGCCAGGTTAGGAATGAATGTAAGTAAAGTAGATAGTCTTGGTCAACGATGACCACATGATAACCTGCGCTGAGGAGAGATCCTCCTCCTCCAAGGCTGGGATAAGAAATCCAAGAACCGAGAAGCCCCTCACCCCGAGGCTAGCATAATACCCACTCAAAAGAAGTCAACTACTACAGAGGGACTCGGACCGAGAGTTTCGAACTGGAGATGTCGGCATCCGACAAGGCTACCCTGCTAAGCACCCTGCACACCACGCCCATTTCAACCAGACTACTACATCCTCGCCCAAATCCCCTAGGCTCGCTAACTGCTCTTAGCGGAACAGGAAGAGGGACCACCAAAAGTAGCCCCCAAACCACAAGTGGACCAAGCTGCTCTTTTCGATCAGTGCAACCACTAAATCTATTCAGAAACAGACTGCAAAACTACCCCTTTCGATCAGCAAGGATCCACCAATCTAGTCAATGATAGCTCCGGCAACTACCTCTTTCGATCAGACTCATCCATAATCTGATCATCGGCGCCCACAGCTGCTGCTACTGCGGGATAGCCCCTTAACTAGGATAATCCAATCTAATCGATAGCAGCCACGACCACAAGAATACTACGCAACTCCTCAGGGCTAAAAGCACTGGCTCAAGGGATACAGAGGGCTCTACGAAGAGCCCGCCCCCGATTTCAGTCCAACAGATGACTGCCTATCGGGGGTTGCAAAATCTAACAGTAAACTGGCCCTTAAGTCCAGCAACAATATGACAATAAATAGATAAGTGCAAAGAGTATGGCTGCATTGCATAATGGTAAAGTAAGGGATACTACCCCATTGCCCGAGCCACCAGCCGGCTTGCCTGCCCGGGCTGGCTTGCCACTTCATATGAGTCTAAATTTGCATGCACTGCTTCTGCTGCTGCTGCCGTCCCTGCTGGGCGAAAGTAAGACTCGAAACGCCCGGGCAAAAGCTGCCGCCTAGCCTCTGCCGGCGAGCAGTCACGGACAGACTGCTGCTACCCCCTCCGAGCCACACGGGATGGCTGCCGGCCGGCTTGCTTGGCTGTGCTGGGTTGTTTGTTGGCAGGGCTGGGCCGGCCTACTAGGTGGTGTGAAATGGTATTGCTGCCGGCGCAGCTTGGCTGGCCGCTTGGCCCACGAGGATATGGAGGCTGGTGAAGGCCAATGGCCGTGAAGCCCTACGCTGGATGGCCGGCGCTGGAGAACCGGCGAGCCGTGGTGGCTAAGCCTCACGGAGCTGTAAAAGGTGGGCGGCTGGGCTTGACCCCGGTCACCGTTGATGCTTGATGATGGCCGACGGCCGTTATTACCGTTGCTGCACAGGGTTCGGAGGTGTGGCCTTGCTGGGACTCTGCACATGTAGATCTCAGTGGTGAATCCGGCTAGCTGCCGTGCCACTGTACGAGCACAAAGCAGGAAAGGACACATCTCCGGCGAGGTCTGGTACAGAAGGAACCCATAAAGCTCGACCCATGAGGTTCCGAACACAAAGCTACGGCCGTGGCTTGATTTCAGGTCTGCCCGGTGCAGATCCCAAGAGGTAGCCGCCGGTCCACGGCGGGGTTGGATCTGGAATCGAGGCACCACGATCGGAGCTGCACAGGTCCCACGGTTGGACAGTGAAACCCACTTGCCCCATTTGAAATGCCTGGTGTGAGGTCTGGAGCTTCATATGACTCGGAGCTCCGGTCGTAGGATGGTAGGAGGCCGAACCACCCACGGCTGAGATGCGGCCTGAGGTGGGCTTGGCCGTAGAAGATGAACCCTCGGCTGGGGCCGACCATAGCTTGGCCGGAGTAGATCCGGTCTGGTAGATCCGGAATGGTACCCGCCGGTTCACGGCGGGGTTGAGGTTGGGCCGGACCAGGTGGAGTTGAGCTCCGGGAGGCCGGGTATGGAGGGCGGTGGAGGAGAGCCCCTGTCGTGCGAGGGGCTCCCTTGCCCGGTGAGGTCCGCTGCTGCTGCCGTCTAGGTGGGAGGCCGGCGTTGTTGGGCCAGGAGGCTGGGAGGCCGACGAGGCTGGATGCCGTTGGGGAGCTTTCTCTCTCTAGGGTAGAGAGAGAAGCTCCCTACTGTATAAACTAACAAGATCATTCAACTCTATATTAGATAGCATGCTCATTTTATCACATCATCATACTCAACATTTAATCACACAAAGTTAAGCATAGTGCCACATGGACGGACACCTTTGGAGTGATAAATCACTTATGCTTTATCAACAACAAGTAGTCAAGTAAACAGGTAATCATGCTCATATCATCTTAAGATAAAAATGAAATCACTTCGACTTAATCCAAGATCATGCTTTCTTAAGTTCAAAACATCATAGGTTTATTGAGTGTTCCTAACGTTATGCTAATCATGCCATGGTTAATCAAGATAACAATTTCTAAACATTCCTAATCATGCTTAAGGAAAATAGCTCAGATAATCTACGTATACTTAAGATTTTGAAAGTTTGGAATAATCTACCATCATCTCAAAATACGTATGCCATACGCTATACTTAGAATTTGGAAAGTATAGGAAAATTATACTATACTTAAAGTTAGGGCGTAAGGAGTATTCTACGTTCATTTTAACAACAAAACTTAATACATCATATTTATAAGTATAGGATAAACTACATCTCAAGAGTAAACATAATTCTAATTATAATTAAGGGAAATAGATATGGAAATCTACATTCTTTTCAACACACGCATATCATACGTTATATTTAGAGTTTAGAAAGCATAGGTAAAATCTACATATACTTAGAGTATAGGAGGTGTAGGAAGATCCTACCTTGATCCGAAACTAGTCGGGGCCGAATAAGCTAATTGGAAATCCTACGGGCGGTGAAACTCTCGAATCTGGACCGAACTTCGGATGGCAGTAACTCGGTCAATATTTGGCCGAATACGATCGTTCTTGAGTTGACATCGAAGCTCTAGAAGTGCTCTACAACTTTCGTGAAGGAAGTTGATCCTAGAAAGTACTTTAGGTAGGAGGAACATGGTGATAAAGGGGAAGACAGTAAGCTGTCTGGAAATCTGGAAATCCGAATTTTTGCTGAACTTCGGATGTCGATATCTTTGTCGTTTCTTGACCGATTAGGGTGGTTCTTGGGTCTAACTTGAAGCTCTCGAAGTGTTCTACAACTTTCCCGAAGAAAGTTCATCCTAGAAACTACTCTAAGCAAGAGAATAATGAGGATTTACAAAGGGCAGTAAGCTGTCTGGAAAAACAGAAATGGTTTCTAGAGAGAAGTTGGAGCAATGCTTGAGTTCCTAGAGAGAAGTGGGAGCAAGAAGTGAAGGTGTGAGTTCAAGGCTTGAATGGCTTGCTATTTATAGGCCAAGGTTGGTCTATTATCCAAGAGACAATCTTTCCCCTAACATTTGTTATCCAATGGATAAAGAATTGACTAGATTTTATTGTCCTTTGGTGAGGTAGGATGATGGCTTAAAGGACATGACTAGGCTCATTGTACACTTTGCACACATCACTCTCCCTCTCTCCCTCTCATCCGAAATCTCTCTCTCTCTCTCTCTCTCTCTCTCTCTCCATGGTACAATAGGTGGAAAGATTACAAAGATATAAGCAGAAAGCCTGGGAGCTTCTCTCTCTAGGATAGAGAGAGAATGCTCCCTCCGGCCAAGCCGGCCTGGCCTCCTTCGGCTCCAGCTCCTGCCGGCTGCCGGGCATCCCATCTCCGGCCAGCAACAGTAGCATAGTCAAGGGCAAGGGAGCCCCTCTCTCGACAGGGGCTCTCCTCCACCGCCCGTTCCATATCCGGCTACCCTCGGGTCCGGCCATCTAACACAATCCAGCCGGCTGCCACCTCCGGCCAGCCACAGCAGCAACTTCAAGGTAGTCACAAGGGCAAGGGATCCTCTCTTCTTAGAGAGTCTCTCCTCCACCGCCCTCCACAGCCGGCAGCCTCGAGCCGTACGAACGCCCTTCCACAGCCGGCAGCCCTCGGGCCGCCGCTCCGGCCAGATCTGGTTCGGTTGACCTCACTCAAGCCGGCCTCGATCAGGTCCGCCTTCATGGGTTCAGTCGCCAGTCGCTGTGGCTCTACAGCCGTAGCTCTGGTCCGGCCTTCATGGGTTCAGTCGCCAGTCACCGTTTTGCCGGTCATCGATTGGTCCAAACTCAGATCCACCGGTCGACGGTGAGGAACAAGGCATCCGGCCGCCAGTCCAGCCGCCGGCCGTTTTGGGCTCAACGGCACGGGCACGGCCCTTTCATCGGGCCGTAAGCCAGCCACCCATGGCCGCCGGTCGTCGGTTGGTCCTAGTCACCCCCGCCAGCAGCAGCAGCAGCAGCCTGGTCTCTGGTCTGGCCAGATCTGGGCCGCTCTAAGGTCGTCGGCCAGTCAACAGCCCGGTCAACTGGGCCAACCAACATCCTGGCAGGCCAGCCAGGCCAGTCACGCACCAGCCCGGGCAGAGCCTGCCTCCAGCCCGGGCAGCAAGCACCAAGCACCAAGCAGTCAACCTGTTTAAGTGTTTATGTGTTTATTGGCGACCCCCGATAGGCGGTCATCTGTTGGACTGAAATCGGGGGCCTCTAATTGTAGTTTCCGTTGTATGTCTGCGAGGACTTCGAGGGCCTCTAATTGTTTACTGCTATTGTCACGCCCGTGCCCAGGTTCCCCGTTGAACTTTCTATTCCTTGGGATAGTTTGTTCGGTGGGGGCAAGAACACGGGCAACCATGTAGCCACTTGGCGCTCTTTATATTTTTCTCTTTGTCTTACCTGGGGTATGCCCCTTGTAGGCTGTACATTCGGTTAACCTCTTTTATTTTCAAGCTAACCGCCCTAGGGCTTTACCCAAAAAGATTACAAAGATATTTCTTGTTCTTTCTTCCAATCTAGGACAAGTGTAGGTGATTCTAAGGGCTTCCTAGTCTTGTCTAGTACTTGAAAGAGTAAGAAATCTAGATATGGTTGTCCTTAGGTGTACAAGTGCAAGAAAACCCTAGATTTTGGTGGTACATGATGATGCAAGAAGATGGTCCAAGGAGATTGACTAGATTTGGGGAAATACACTAGCACACACATCACTCTCTCTCTCCCTCTCCATCCGGCCCATCTCTCTCTCTCTCTCCCTCCAATCTCTCTCGGCCTCTCTCTCTCTCTCCTCCTATCTCTCTCTCTCTTGATTAGTTTATGAATTTAAAAGGATGACTAACTACAAAGGACAAGGGTACTATGTGATCTTCTCCTAGATTTTTAGGTCAAAATTCCTAATAGAATAAGCCTAAATGCCACCTATGTACTTATAAACTATATTCTAGGACTTTAAAATCTTAGAATGACATAATCATATCTAATACTTTAAGTAAATAGGTACATATCATATCTAGTAAGTAATTAACTAAAATAAACCTAGTACTATGGCTTAACTTGGCCTTATTGACCAATGGACCAAAATTCCCCTAACTTTTATTAACCGATGGATAAAGAAATAAAGTAACATATACTTTAGAAAATCCTAGGCAATATATTATAAGGTACACACACACACACATATATATATATATATATATATATATATATATCTTAAGTATATAAGTACATGGGAAATATAGGAAGTGATTTTATATAATAAACCCTAGTACTTGTTGAAAGATTAACTCTATTATCCAATGGGTAAAAATTCTCCTAACTTTTATTGACTAATGGTTAAAGAAGCAAAGTATATATATATATATATATATATATATATATATATATAGATATATTGACCAAGTATACATGACCTCACTAGATCTTCCAAGTCAAGATTCTAAACTAGTCTAATTTTGACACATGTCCTAGTATAATATGATATTGTAGTACAAAGAGAATCCTAGGGCTAGATATCATATCTATTTCTTTATTCTTTTAGCCATATGTCATATCTAATAAGTAATTAACTAATAAGTCTTAGTACTAGGTAGAAAGACTAACTTATTATCCTATGAACAATTTTTACCCTAACTTTTATTATCCAAAGGTCATCCATTTCCCTTGTAGTTATTAACCAATGGTCTAAGATGGAAGGTACTATATATAGATATAAGTACAATGACTCATGGCAAATCTATTAAACTAATGGATCTTGTACTTGACAGGAAGACTAACCTATTGACCAACGGGTAACAATTCTCCTAACATTTATTATCCAATGGATAAGGATGGAAAGTACCATGCTTGCATAATGTATATATATAAGTACAATGACTCATGGTGAATCTATTAAGCTAATAAATTTTGTACTAGGTAGGAAGATTAATCTATGGACCAATGGATAATATTTCCCCTAACTTTTATGGACCAATGGATAACCGAGTAAAGTATAATATTGCAATATTATATATACATCTTTCAAATATGTGTACAAAGGCCTATATAATACTATATAAGTGTACCTTGGTCAAATCTAATAAAATATCTTAAGTAGAAAGCCTATTGTCCAATGGATAAAGATTTCCCTAACTTCTATCATCCAATGGGTAAAGATGGTAAGTAATATATAATCATATAAAGTGTACCTAGTAATCTAGTCACAATATCCTCGGTGGAAACCTATGGTCCAATGGATAAAGATTATTCTAGCATTTATCGTCCAATGGGTAATAGATCAAAGGTTGACTTTGGTCAAAAGGTTTGCTTAGGGTTCAAATGGTTCATGAAGATTAAAGGTTCGATTAGGCTTCTCTAACGATTAGTTAGAAGCTAGCTAGGTTTGCTAAATAGGATTCCCAGTCAAGAAATACGATTCTACGACTTCTCAATATGCTAGGCACTTGTCTTTAGAAAATGACTATGTTGCATGGCGAAGAAATCTAATTACGACGGATTACTAGGGAAAATATACAAGTGCTTTACAAGCATACTTGTCTAGGAGAAATGACTAGAAATTTATGAAGAAGACTATATTTGTAAGTCTAGATTTTAGTAACGACGGATTTTTGGATATTAGAAATGAATTTTAAATGGAATCCAAGTAATAAAATAAAATTCAAATTTTTAATGAAATTTTTATTTCCCAAAAATCCGGGTCATTACAAAAAGTTTCTGCACCATTATCATTTTTTCCTCATCATCAAGGTTGGTTAAGTAATCAACCTTTTTTGGGATCCGGGGGAGCTGTTGTGCTTTGCAGCAAAATACTGTGCCATTAGACGTAGTCGTTTGTGTGCAAGACTAAATCCAATTTCTGAAATGTTTAATCCACGTTTGAGGGATAAAAAAACAGGAATGCTCTCTAATAAAAACTTCTCTACACCCACAGACGAAGAGTTTGGAACTTTTGAGAATCTTTCCACCCAAATTACAATCCAGATCTTCGTCAACAAAATCCAACCACAAAGATCAAATTCGCGGTGAAACATTGCGAACCAACAAAATTGTGTTTAAGAACATACTAAAGGCATTCCCGAATCCAAATAACAAGTTGTGATTATATGGTGTCTAAGGTAAATTTCTCCAAGAGCGCCACACAGGCTTTTAATTGCTCCGAAGTCTTCCTCACCAAAGCTGAAGTATCCACACCTATTTTTTCTTGAAAATTCTTCTATTTCATTTCCCACCGAATGCTTAGCACCTCGTTGTATCCATTGCTGAGAATGCTCCATCGAAATCTCGTAGCTACCAGTTGTAAGGGTGATTTCAGATGTTGCAATTCCGATATGCTTTGTGTCCAACTATTCTTGTGAGGGCAACCAGCAAACTGGACAAGTTTACTGTTTTCTCAACCACACATCGATGCAAGAGAGATGAAAACTGTGGCAAAATTGAAGCATGATTCTGATTACTTCCTTCTCTCACTATTCCCCTAAAAAGAACGCACCATACTAAAACCAATAAAAGAGATTGACGGTTGTCTAGAGTCCGGTGCACAAAAGATGGAAATTATGATCTCTAAATTTAAACAAGATCCATTTAGGAGATTCATACCTCTGTGGTGACAAAGGATTCAAGCGTCTTCTGCAAATTAAGCACCCAGGGATGCATCTCTACAGAAACATACTTTTTGACATTTTGCTCCTGACTGTATAACGGAAAACTATCCACACTTTGAGAAGGGGATACTCTGTTAGTGACACGCCATGTTTCTCCGGTTCTTGCAAATAATCCATGGTTGAAGAAATAACAAAGAATCTCCCATTTCCCCCAAGTGAGCAGTTCTTCCAACTTTGCAACACTGATCAATGATGTCATGAAACCGTCATACACTTTGCCATTTGAAAGGTGATCTCAACAAGCCTGACATGACACATGAACAGGATTTCAGTTTTAACAGCCGAGGCATTTATAACTTCCAGGTAGGATAATCAGCTAATAAAGAAAAAATGAAAAACCTCATATTGAAAGCAAAAATACAAAAATCATCAAAATGAATGTCCTTAACAATCAGCTTTCCTCAGCCTAAAAGTTATTTGGCCCATAAGCGAAAACTTTCGAGACAAAAATAGCCATAAATTGTGGCATTCTACATCAAATACCTCCATAAGATTTCTATTACCATTCAATAGAGTGAAAAAGAAATTTAATGCAAGTAAATATTTAGAAATTCTCTCCAGTATGCATGGGAAAAATGACACAAGCCCATGTTCAACTAATAGCATTTGGCAACAATATAGGGGATACACTAACTGTGTATCTTTTATAGAACTGAAAGCCTCATGGTTGAACCTCATTGTTCGAATTGCAGCAACTACTGGTTCAACGCCGCTATTCTGATGCTCTGGCTGTCAATAAAGGATATTGGAGAGAGAAAATCTAAAGTTCCAAAACTTCAATTTCTGGGGCAATAACTTATCAAGATAAAGGAGAAAACAGATGTAAATCAAGCAAAATTCTAGTCCGTAAAGCATAGGGTGAACTGAAAAGGCTTTTGAGGAAGTTTTTTCAATCACAACCTAGGTCACATAATCCATTGGTAGGATACTCCGCTCTCACTTATAATTTGCGCTCCCCACTCTTACTTTCAATTCCCACTCTCACGAAATTTAGTAGTATGGGTCCTATGGGTTGTTATTGAAAGGTGCTTTCACGCTCTCCCTGACTTTCATTCACGCGCCCACCTTATGTGACTTAGGTCATAACAAAACTTGACAGTCAAGAACCAATAGTCAGAAAATGGTGAAATCATATCAACTTTTTGTGGCAATGTTTCCTTTATTTGGAATGAAAAAAAATGCACGATCATTATCCGACACAGTCTTGAACCAAGGATTCCATGAACAATAACTCACAGCGTATAAAAGAGAAAATAAACTGATGATTTTTTGTATACATGATCCCTACGTAATAGTCCAAGTTCCGTAACTTTCACTTTGTTTAAATGCCCACTTTCATTGAAACGACGATTATTGATTGTCATAGTTTTCACTATTGTATATAAGTTGAATTCTTTATCCTGGTATTTACACCATACCAAGATATCTGCACTACTATAGTTTTGTTGTTGCTATTCAGTGAACACTTTGATTGATTAAAGGTATCTGTATATTGTTTGTGATGGGGTAAACAAGAGGTTAACCTACGTAAAAGTACACCTGGGTTGCCTTAGGTTGATGAGCCAACAACGTGCTCTCTCTGTGCAGCAAATAACATCCTTCCAAAATTCGAAGTCAAGTGCAACTTCAGAATCAGTTGAAGGTGTAACTATCCTAATGGGCTCGGTGCCAAATATATGATCCAAATTTGCTACCCTCTGCTCCTCTAGATCTTTTAATGAATGTTGAAATAGAACCAACACAACTGATAGATACCAAAACACTATGACATCAGCCAGTCCCAATGTCAAACCATACAGATATTTTTAAAAGGAAAACCAAATTGACAAAGTCTTTGCCCTTCAACAACAGAAACCGTTAAATTACCAATTCTCAAAGGTAAATTACAAATTCTCAACCTTTGACAGCTGACATATAAGCATAGCAGCTATCTTTCAAACCCTCTATATTTCATCAATCTGAAAACAATAGTCAGTTTGGTTTCTGAGAAAACATAGGAAAGCACAAAAACTCATACTATACCCAATATTTCCGACTTTGATTTTCTTCGAGGAGCAAAATGAACAATGATAATCTAATCCAATCATTTTTTACTTATTTTCACTCGGCGAAAGTCAGTATGTTTGGATCTAATCCAATAATCTTGGCTTGGCAACATGTCAAAATGTCAGGGTTCAGCTTATTAAGAATGTGCTCTTCTCCATTCAAACTTATTGGTCTTCCTTGTTTATCCTGCCAAAGAAGGTAATCAAGGAAATTGAGTCAATTCTTAGGGCTTTTCTTTGGTCTGGCCCTGATCTAAAGAAAACGGGGGCGAAAGTCTCTTGGGAGCATCTGTGCTCCCCTAAAGAGGAGGGGGGTCTTGGTTTTAAGTCTTTGCAAATTTGGAACAAGGCTGCCATTGCAAAACATATTTGGTATCTAATCTCTGGGGGTGAACAATCCATGTGGTGTCAATGGGTCAAATCGTACTTAATAAAAGGTAGGAGTTTCTGGCATCTTAAAATACCTAGTGATTGTACGTGGGGGTGGAGAAAGCTTTTGAATATCAGGCCCTTGGTTAAACCACATGTTCTTTGTAGACTAGGTAATGGAAATTCAACATCCCTGTGGAATGATAATTGGCATCCTCTCGGTCCCTTAGTGGACCGATTTGGACCCAGGATTGTATATGACTCTGGCATCTCACGTGATGCCCCTGTATCTCACATAATAGATGGTTCAAATTGGATGTTCCCCATCACCCAAACATTTGAGCTAAACGAGGTCAGAAACACTATGCCACCTCTGGTTCAGTCCAGGTTGAATGAGGCAGATCAAATAAGGTGGACTCTTGCTTCCAATGGGCAATTCACAATCTCCTCCCTATGGGACAAATTGAGAACTCCCTTTCCTAAGGCCTTGTGGCATAAGGTAGTGTGGTTTTCAGCGCATGTACCAAAATGCAGCTTTGTCACATGGCTTGCCATTCAAAATAGGCTAGCCACTGCCGATAGACTCGTGTCATTTGGTCTGAATGTCTCTCCACATTGTGATTTGTGCCAAGGGAGTGAAAGCCACGACCATCTCTTTTTTAATTGCCCTTTCGCTAATCAGGTGTGGGATACCATTCAGGCCAAACTCCATGTTACATGGCCTGCTAGACCTTGGGCAGATCTGGGTAACTTTGTTATCAAGTTTTAAGGGCAAAACTCTCAAAAGTGTAATCACTAGATTGGGATTTACAGTAACTGTCTACCATATTTGGATTGAAAGGAATTTGAGGAAATTTCAGAATCAATCATGTGCTTGGGAGATAATTGTTCAAAAAATTTGCAACATGGTGAGAGCAAGGCTTTTATCACTTTCTATCTTCCCTCATTCACAAGCAGAGTTGATTGTAAATGAGTGGAACAATATTGTGAGTTAAATTATTTTGATAGATGCTGTCTCTAAGTGATCAGTTGACTGTTTCAGATGCTAATACCTCTACAGGGGATCAGCAACTTCTGCTCAAGGTTACTCAGGAAGGCTGAATTCAATCCACAGCAGTGATTGGCCGTCTATTACTGCTAAGTACTCAGGTAGTTACCTTACCTCGTTTAGGTATCTTGGTATTCCATTGCATTGAGCGTTCCTACCATATTGAGGGCAATCCTTGTGAGATGAGTGCTCTAGCCCCATCCGTCATTGTGAGAGGAGGTAATATTTAGCGGGGGCATTATGTGAGGTTTAGTTGAGGGAGTACATGGTTTCCCTGTTTTGGTATTGTTTGGAGAGTGGGAGTTTTTTTTTTTGGGTAATGCCCTAGGGCGTTTAGCTTGAAAATAAAAGGGATTAACCGAATATACAGCCTACAAGGGGCATACCCCAGGTAAGACAAAACAAAAGGAAATGAAAATTATAAAGGCGCCAAGTGGCTACATGGGTTGCTCGTGTCCTTGCCCCCGCCGAACAAACTATCCCAAGGAATAGAAAGTTCAACGGGGGATCTGGACACGGCGTACAATCAGAGGCCCTCAAAGTCCTCGCAATACATACATTGGTTGTGTGCAGTAGCAGAAAACTATCAAGACCATGGTCTGACATACTACATCAGAATAAACAACAGCTACTACACTTAGCATTCAATACAGTAGCAGAAAATAGAGCAATAAGCTATAAACTGCATGACTGCCCGAGCAAAAAGAATGCCCAAGCTGCTGGGCTGGCCTAGCGGGGCTGCTAGGCTGTAGGACCGGCTCCTTGGCCGGGCTGATGAGGCTCGTAGGGCCAAAAATCCCTGCTGACTGCCGTGGTGGTTGCTGTTTGCCCGGGCTGGCTGTTTTGCCCGGGCTGAAAAAAGCCACGGCTGTGATGGAGGCCACGGCGGCTGGAGGCCACGGCGGTGATGGAGGCCACGGTGGCTGGAGGCCACGGCGGTTGTTCGTGGTGGGAAGAGGAACCCACAGTGGAGTGACCACTGCCGGCATGGCCTGGCCCAAACTGGCCCACGGCTGTTGACTGATGGCGTGGTTCACGGCTGTCGAGGCCGACAAGGACCGGCAGCTGGTGGCTGTGGTTCAGACCGCTAGCTAACAGCAACCGGACTGAACAGCAACCCAAGGTAGCCGTCGCCGGACTGAACAGCAACCCAAGGTTGCCGTCGCCGTCGCCGTTGCTGTAGATGGATCTGAGCGTGAACGAAGAAGCAGATCTGCTCTGGGTCTTCTATGTGGTAGTTGAGCTCCTCGGTTGAGCTCGACGGCGATGTGGAACTCGCCGGTTCACGGGCTGAACAGCAACCGAAGGTCGCCGGAACAGATCCCAAATGGTACCCGCCGGTTCACGGCGGGGATATGGTTGGAGGCGAAGCCCACGGCTGTGGAGCTCCGGCCCATAGTGAAGTTTGACCGATCCAGACGAAGGCCAGGCAGGTGGTGAGACCGCACCAGATCTGTCCGGAGCGGAGGGTGGTGGAGGATAGCGGTGGTCGCCGGTTGTTGAGGGCGGTGGAGGAGAGCCTCTCTAAGAAGAGAGTATCCCTTGCCCGGGAGATGGCTGCTGCCCGGTGGCTGGGCCTTGTTTGGCGGTGGCTGCTGAGAGTGGGAGTTACTTTAGTTGTTATTACCAGATTTCTGCTATAGTACAGATCATGCTGTATAGATGTCCAGTTCCTCTTTCTGTTTTGGCTGTACTATGATAGGGATTACTTTCTGCGTAACTGCTGTGTCCAGCTCTGAGTCTAGCAGGTTTCAGCTAGTTCAGATGTCCAGTATGTTGCTCTGAGTCTAACTGTTCTGTTCTGCTGGGGTATGCATTTCTGCTGTGTTGCTGCTGTGTTGAGCGAGCTGATCCCAAGCAGGCTGATGTTATGAGATCTTTACTGCTATCTTAGTGACTGATGGTTCAGTAGATAGTTGCTCTCAGTGGTTTCTGCATTTTTTTGTTGCTCTCACTGATGTCTGATGCTTTGAGATGCAGATTCAGTAGTTGGTTGTTATACTGCAATTGCTTCCTTTTATTCGTCCTCTTTTGTTGTTTTGCCTAACCATCAGGGGCTGTCGTGGGATCTCCCTTCGCAGAGGGGGATGTCCTCTGCATTTTGCATTTTGTTTGTATTGTATTGTGTGTGCATGGTTTTGGGAGGTTCAGAAGTTTGGATCCCTGCTGCTCATCTGCCCAGCTAGCAGCTAACACACAACATGTGAAGCTGCTGTCTGCTGCTGCTAACACTTTTGGACAGCAGCAGCCTATTGCTTCTAGTGCCTGCAAGTTGGTTTGTTATGCTTGCAAGTTCACTTGTGGCAGTTACTCAATGCAGGCATATCAGAACTTGGAAACCAGGTGAACTTGGAACAATGCAGCTCTTCAATAATGCACTACACACACTGTGGTTCACTTTCAATTGTGGCAAGCTTCTCTGTGGTACACCAGGCTGTTATAGCTGTTCAAGTCAAGTTATTGCTCCTGTTATACCTACCTTATTGATCCTGTTATTGGTCCTGGAACACCATGTGGCTGCAAGCTATGATTGCAAATCAAGTAGCAGTTGATGATTCTGTCCAAGTTCAAGCCCAGTCCAGTTCTGAACCTGTTCAAGACCTGCATTTTGTCCAAGTTCAGATTTTGTCCAAGTTCAAGCCCAGTCCAGTTCTGATCCTATGGTGTTCCATAGTGTTTTGTCAAGTATTTTAGCAGCATGAAATTTACTAGTTCAGTAGCATTTTGTGTTCTGTTTCGTATCCCTCTTTTAGATGGGTTCGAAACAGACGTTCTATTTACTTCTAGTCCTATGTAGCCGTTTGGCGTAGGCGCACTCCTGTTTTTATTCTTTTCTTTTCTTTTCTTTTCTTTCCTCCTGGGGTATGCCCCTTGTAGGCTGTATATTCGGTTAGCCCCCCCCTTTTTTTATTTCAAGCTGATTTACCCAAAAAAAAATGTCACTTTTTTTAAATATTGAACGAAATCAACCATAATATTAGATAGTTTCTCTCACAAGTTTCCTCCTTTTTATCTCGACAACCAAACAATGATGATGGCAATCAAGCTGTAGCCTGTAACACATCCTAAATACATAGAGAACTAAACAGATCGTATCTTCATCTATCCAAATCACATAGATGCAAACATCAGGAACAAGTGACAAAAAAAGAGAGGATCTAGTACATAAACACCAATAAAGTAAAACAAATTCCCCCTCCCAGCTAGCAACAGAGCAAAATGTATCATTTTCCAATAAATAAAAACAAATTCGCGTAGGAAGAGGAATTGTAAGCAAGGGTTGAGAGCTTCTCTCTCTAAACCTAGAGAGAGAATGCACTCCCCTTGGAAATCAACCTCCGATTCTACAAATTACAGAGGTAATTTATGCTCTGTAAGAACAATCCAGCCGTGGGTCTCCAATCTCACAGCGGTAGCATCATCACTCACGAAGGTGGGTCGGAAATCTAACTCATCTTAGTCGTGGGTCGGAAATCAAACTCCTTGCTCGTGGGTACTTTTCACGGGAAGGCAGCAACTCGCCGGAAATGGTGGTGTAGCAAATCCCACCGTTTCTTCTGGTGGCTCTACAGTGGCGGCACGGGAGTTCCTCTTGGGTTCCGCGCCGTCCAGATCTGAAATCAAGCCGGCTCTACCGGCCATCAACAGTCAGCCAACATCAGCCGGCCATCTCTGGTCTGGCCAACAACCAACGCCGTGGAGCTTAACAGCCGTCGGCCATCATCAACATCAATGGTTGCCGGAGTCAGTCCCGGTCGCCGGGTCACTTCTCCGGCCAGATCCGGTCCTAAGATGCAGTGTACACAGTGGAGGACGGTGGATTTGAGTCGGAGCTGCCGTGGCTCGGCGGTCAACTCCGACCGGAGTGAGCCATCTCAGGCCACCCCCTGTCCAAGCCAGCCCTGGCCGCCAGGGCAGGTCACCCGCCAGATCAGAGGCAGCGGAGGGGGGACTTGCTCGGGCAGAGGAGGGGGGCTTGCTCGGGCAAAGGCAGGCCAAGCCAGCCGGTGCTGGATATCACAGTGTTACTCAAGCAGTTACCCGATCAGCAGCCTGGGCCTTCAGCCCGGGCCATCAGCCAGCCGGCCTTGGGCTGGCAAGGCAGAGTCTCAGGCGGCAGCAGGCAGGCTGCAGCAGCAGCAGGCAGTAGCAGCCTGGGCACAGCCAGCTAGCCCAGCCCCGGCTGCCCGGCTAGGCCGGAAATCATCGTATCCATTGCGCCTTCGTTATTCTATTTGCGCTTTGCACTTATTTATTCATTGTCAATTTGTTGCTGGACTTACGGGCCAGTTTACTGTTAGTCTCTGCGATCCCGATAGGCGGTCATCTGTTGGACTGAAATCGGGGTCGGGCTCTTGGTCGAGCCTTTACATGCCTAGATCCTGTACTTGTTAGCTCTGAGGTTGGGTGTAGTATTCTTGTGGACGCGGCTATCGTTGATTAGATTAGTTTCTGTTCTGATTGAAAGGGGTTTTCGCAGTAGCAGCAGCTGTGGTTGCCACTGATTAGATTGGTGGATGGTTTCTGATTGAGCGAGGTAGCTGCCGGAGCTGTCGTTGATTAGATTGGTGGTTGTTCACTGATCGAAAGAGGTAGCTTTGCAGTCTGTTTCTGATTAGATTGGTGGTTTGCACTGAACGAAAGGAGCAGTTGGTCCACTTGGGGTTTGAGTGGCCACTTCTGGTGGATCCTCTTCCCGTGCCGCTTATAGAAGTTAGCGAGCCTAGGGGATAAGGTTGAGGGTGTAGTAGTCTGGATGGAATGGGCGTGGTGAGCAGGGCTCTTGCAGCGGGGCCTTGTCAGATGCCGTCATCTCCAGTTCGAGCCTCTCTCGGTCCGTGTCCCTCTGTAGTAGTTGGTTTCAGATGAGTGGGTATTATGCTAGCCTTGGGCTTGATGGAGGTACTAGGTTCTTGGCTCTCTTAGCCCAGCTTTGGAGGAGGTGGTTATTGGGTAGTTGGTCTCAGTTGGTGGTTTTGGCGAGCCTTAGGCTTGGATGAGGGAGTACTAGGCCGGAAGGATTGGGCGTGGTGAGCAGGGCTCTTGCAGCGGGGCCTTGTCGGATGCCGTCATCTCTGGTTCGAACCTCTTGATGCCTTGTTTCTCTGTAGTAGCCGTTTAGACTGCCTAGAAGCCGTATTACTTTGTAGCTGCTCTCCTCAGCGTTGGTTATCATGTGGTCATCGTTGGCCTTGACTATCTATCTTATTTACCTTATTCCTAGCCTGGCGGGTTGTGCCAGGTAGTAGTTTAATTTCATATATCTCAGTTCACATGGCATCTTGTTATGTATTCACTTTATATTACTCTCCATGCGGGTTGTGCATGGTTACGTATTTACTTTATGTTACTCTCCATGCGGGTTGTGCATGGTTTACCGCACTTTTGTCATTCTTGTTTTTTTTTCCTTTCTTTTCCTCCTGGGGTATGCCCCTTGTAGGTTGTACATTCGCTTAACCTCTTTTAATTTCAAGCTAAATTACCCAAAAAAAAAAAAAACAAATTCGCTAGAAGATTGGATAGTTTCTCTTTTCCAGTCATTTAAGTTTCTCCTTTCTTTCTCGACAACCAAACAAGAGATGACAGCAATCAAGCCGTAACAAATCATTAAAAAATACAGTACTAAACATATCATACCTAAAAACAATTCCAATCACCACAAACTCACTTAGATGTAAACAGCGAGCTCTAGTACATAAATACAAACAAATAGAAAAAGTTTCACCCCCCTTGCTTAACAATAGGGGAAAATGTAGTCTTTCTCAGAAATTAAACCAGCCTAGAGCGGATAGTTTATCTATTCCGGTGTCTAAAGTTTCTCCTCTCTTTTTTGCTCAACAAAAAGAAACGGCAGCAATCAAGCCACAACAAATAATTACCATACACAGAACTGAACAAATCGTTTTTACATTCGATTAGAATCACTACAAACTCTTAGGGCTTGTTGGGTTTGAAGGTTTTTGGATTTGGATTTTAGATTTTGGATTTGAATTTGTAATGATTAGGGTAGGGAGATAGGGTAATGATTGGGGTAATGATTGTGGAGAGATAGTGTTAAAAATGAAAGTAGTGGTTGGAGATAGGGGTAATGAGTGGATGTTGGAGTAGGATAATAATTTAGAGTCCAAATCCTCAATCCTCAACCAAACAAGTCCTAGCTTATAGACATAAACATCAGGCTCTAGTATATAAACACAAACAAATAGGAGAAATTCACCATCTTGGTTAAGCAACAAAGCAAAATGTCAACCCCAAGGGGTTGGCCTAGTGGTCAGACATAGGATTTGCTCCCTCTTAAGATCATAGGTTTGAAATCTCTTAGGTGCTATCAACTCCTTTGAGACCAGTTAGAAATGTTTTTCGTGGTATATTTTTCAAATAAAAAGCAAAGACAGAGAAAAAGAAGGGTGGTGCCTCTTTACCTGAGAATCACACAAAGACGAACCCCATCCGACTCTGAAAACCTTCCTTCATGACATGTAGGAACTTTCAAAACTGAATTCAAAATGGAACCCAAAGAAATTAGTTCGAAGATATGAGACCGGAATTTTGATGGTCACTACCTACAAACATCAATTTGGCTAGGACAAGAGAAAATAAATGAGGAACTAGATACACGAAAAGTATGGGAGCCTAAAGAACCCAAAGTTGCCATTCAATTCGAGATTCTTCGAAAAATACCCAGCGTCGATGTTCATTTTCGTCGAGTTCAAATCAATTTCTTCCAAACGATATTCATCGAGTTGTTAGGCTTTGATTTCTTCGCTAAAAGGTAGAAGAAAACACTCAATTTTGTGATCACAAGAGAGTGGAGAGAGAGAAAGAAGTGTACAAGAGAGGAGGAGGAGAAGTCGTTGTCGATCTGCAGCAGTGTTCCCCACCACCACTGTCCCTCGGCCGATTTTACCAAAAGCCCCATGAACTACATGACGAAAAACCAGGGGAGGAAGAAGGATTTTTGGGACTCAAACGGAATTCTAGAAAAGTAAGAAAACTAAGGAAAGTAAATTGTAGTAATTCACGTGAACAATACACCTGCAAGGCATGAATTGACACAAACGCCCTCAAATATGCCCAGAATATACCGTAAAGATGCCGAATCAAAGGACACGATTGGAAAAATAGTCAATTTGGCCAATCAGTTCTAAGTATAAACCTCTTCATTTATGACCGGCAAGCAGGAAATGAAAAATCTAGGAATTAAGGATCGGGGGTTTAGAGGCTTTGGGGGTTTAAATACATTTGTATAGGATATTGATAAATAAATAAATAGATAGATAGATACGAGTATTTATTTACAATTTTTAAGCTTAAAAATGATAAAATGCAATATAAATTTTGTTTTATAGATCTCGATGAGATTTTTGAACAGTAAAAAAATTATTTTCATAAATAAATTATTTTTAAATTTAAAAATTACAAATAAGTACTTTTTTTAAAAGGCATTAAAAAATTATTTTCGTAAATACATTCTTTTTAAATTTAAAAATTACAAATAAGTACTTTGTTTTAAAAGGCTTATGCCTTGTTTGGATGGAGATTTAAAAAATTTTGGGTCTGATTTTTGGGTTAATGAGTGAAGAGAAAAATTAGGGTAATAATTGGATAGTGGTAATAAGTGGAAAGAGACAAAGAGACAAATAAGAATAATGGTTGGAGATAGGGGTAATGAGTAGAGAGAGAAATAAAAGTAATGATTGAAAGTATGGATAATGAGTATTTTTTGAGTTAGAATTTTTTTTTCCAAAAACTATCCAAACAAGACATTTAGTGTAATACACCTGTAAACAACTAGGGCTTCCTTTTAAGTTAGTGTCATTTTTGCAATTACATGTCGTTTGTCCTCCCGCTTTTTTTCTATCCAGATGAGGTCTTTTGGCTAAGTACACGACACTACTGAATATGTGTGTGCCAGTAAGCCTAAATCCACAGCTCTTATTTTCAACCCTCTGGGCTCTGGAATGACCAGTGTACCCCCAGGACAAACCAAACAGTTTATATAGCATTATAAGTAGTTAAAAGGGCCATAAAGCCTAAAGAATGAACGAAACACTCCTTAAACAGTGAGGGGACTAAAGCAGAGGCCAAGGCCTAGTTGTCATATAATGGGCAGCCACTGGACTGGGATATACCGGCGCACGCAGGTAGAAAACTATCGTACGCCAGTTATGATCTCTTATCCAGTGCTTGGCTTGGCCCTTTCTGGGTTCTGACACATGACCAAAAGGACCCCAGAGGCATTCCAAAGTAGCAGGCATGAATATTGAAAAGTAAAACTAGTAGTTCTAGCTTGGAAAGCAGTAAACTGGTTTTTATCTTGCATACAGTGATTAATAAGGAATGTAACACAGAAAAAAACTAGACATTGATCCCCACGCTAGTACTGCACATACAACCATAACTGGCGTACGCGTACATTGGACTGGCGTGCGCCAGTTTTAAGCATGCACGGTTTTGAAACCTTGCTAGCTTTAGGGCTAGGACTGGTATTGATTACCAGCCCTGACCGTGCTAGCCCCCTC
The DNA here is from genome assembly GCA_018127125.1 of Rhododendron griersonianum. Lineage (NCBI taxonomy): Eukaryota > Viridiplantae > Streptophyta > Magnoliopsida > Ericales > Ericaceae > Rhododendron > Rhododendron griersonianum. Next base: position 34,446,553 of record CM030788.1, on the reverse strand, counting down.
AAGGATCAGAACAGAGTATATATCAAAAGTGGTATACCTTTGGTTTTGAGCTTGTAGGAGTGTTTTAAGCTTTGAACTATGGCTTGGATGAAGAATGTGGATGGATGGATGTGTGTTGTGGGGATGTATGAAGCTTGTTTATAACTTCCCTTGGCAAGGAAATGGTGAACAAGAGGTTGTGGGAGTCTAACCAGCTAAATGGGGCTGGTTGGCTTGGCCAAGGAGTCTTCATGCATTAAATGCATATGACAAGGTGATGGATGGCTTGTGTGAGAGGGGGGACACCCCCTGTCCTCAGATCACTTCCAGACGAATATTCAGCGAGTTGGGGTGCCCCAAAAGTCCTGTGAACGTGGCTGAATAAAGGTGATGGGACTACCTTTGACCGAAGTACGTGTAGACACCCCAATCTGGGTTTCCGAATAATCTTTAAGTTTCCCCGATGATGAAATAAGGAAAAATATACCTTCAAGGCTTGGATTGTTGCTCCTTTCCTACTCCTTCTCTAAACCTCAAGGAAACCCCATTTCTAAACATATAGGGTGGCTCTCGGTTCAATTTCAAAGAGAAAAACGCGTTTGCTTGGTCAAAAATAACTTTTTCCATGACACACTGAGGGTAAAATGGGCACACATTTCAATGTATAAAAATACCTTTGAGTGAAACCAATTGGGTTAGAAAGAGGACTCGACAAGCTTTCCAACGCTTCGAACCGCACCCAAATCCAAGTTCAGGAGTGTTCATGGCGCCCCCGCGAAGTTTGGTGCGCTGTGCTGTCTCGGAATACCGCCTGAAGGCACGGATCCTACTGTTGGGCACACATTTCAATGTATTAAAAGTCATTTTTTTTTACTTTATTAAATCTTTTAACATTTCAAAAAGCTTTTAACATTGTTTTACATGATAAGATGAACAATAGGATCTCGTAAATCACTTTTCAGAGATTTAGAAAATATAAAAAATTATTTTGCGGATCTATGGTTTGTTTTGTCATGTAAGAGCAAACTGATTCTGGAATGCGTAGACGAGTACACCGCACGGTGTTTTAGTTACACCGTGCGATGTATCCGGTTTGTCGTGCGGTGTTTCACATGATCTTGGCAGTCTGCTGTAATGCTGTTATTTCATTTTCTGTACATTGCTCATCCATTTCATACTGTACAGTTTGCACCACAAGCACGGTAATGTGTTATATTAGATCCCATGTCCCTTTCCCGTACATGTTTTAAAGTTAAGTTTTTTTTAAATGATATTAAATCCCCCATCTAAAATGCTTAGTAGAGACCGGTTTTTACCGGGCGAGCGGGGTGCTTTTTCAACAAAACCTTCCCCGTTCGTAACGTGGCTCCCGGATCCAAAATCTCAACGTCTTCGCTAGATCAAAAACCTTTTTTTTTCTTAAATAAACTCTCGGTTTCTCGGATTATCCATCTCAAAAATCCGGGTGGTGACTCTTCGAGTGCGCGCCGGGCGGGAAGCCCACAGTGGCGACTCTGCTGGGGACTTTTATTCAATACCTTACTTGTGCTTTTTTTAAATAAAAAAAAAGAATAAAAAGTAATGAATAATCAAGGGAGCCAAGCTTGAAAAGCATTTTTCTTGGGAGATTTAAAATCATTTGAAAATCTTAACTTTTTTTTTACACTTTGCACCGCACAAGCCTCGCTAGTGTGTTTCAGCTATCTTGCCCGGTTTTCTGGTGACAAACTCTCCCGGGACGCCTAGCAACCCTCGACTATGATGGGCCATCGTGATGTTCGACCATTGTCTTGCAATCCACTTGACATGGGGTAGTACATATTGGCTCTAGTCCGGGGAATCCTTCTGAGACCAAAACCAGCCTTTGCACTTGTACATAACCGTAGAACCTTCCCAACTAAGACAGGATCCTATGGTTAGGACTTATGTGTTATACCCTGCTTACGTGCTGCATATATCTTGCTCACATGACATATCTCATCATCATGCTACATTGCACATGTATTGCTTAACCATTAGAGTAGTTCTAGGATTTCTCTCTCCCTCCCACGTTTTTAAAAAAAAAAAAAATTAGGAAGGTTGCTAACATCCGATGAAGAGTCGTGCCCCATGGGACGCACGTTGCTTAATACTAATAAGTCCTTAAAATGACGCATTTTAGGGAAATCAATTCTTACTAAGTCTTCGATACATTTTTCGATCAAAGGTTCAAAATATATATATATATATATGAAGAAATGACTAAAGTAATAATGCTATGATACTTACACCATCTAGGCTAAGAGATAAAATTCTTTCCACCACTGGTGGAAACCTTGGGTTTTCCACCACAGCCCTTTACGGGCCCCACAAGACATCTTTTGTTATAATCTGAATCGTCCATTTTGTAGGGTCCGTAAAATAGTATATCCATGCAAAAACTGAGATTTATCGGACGTCAATAGGTATATTAAAAATCTACTTTCGATTTAGGAAATGGATAGTCATGGTTAGTTTAACTTCAAAATCTATGACCGTCCATTCTGCAAACCAAAATTCAATTTTTGTTATATCTATCGATATCCAATCAAGCTAATTTTTTTCATAGATATACTACTCTATGTACCCTACAAGATGAACGGTTCAGATTAGAATAAAAAAAAAATTATGGGGCCCATAGACAGTGGTGGAAACCATGGAGTTTCCACCTCTGGTGGAGAGAACATACTCTCCTAGGCTAATAGCGCCATGCCGCTCAAGCCATCCCGGTCACAATACCGCATCATTTTTACCACGTCATTTCAAAATCAAAAATTGAACCTTTGAAAGAAAAAAAAGAAGAAGGAAGAAGACTTAGTTTGTTTTGACTTCTCCTAAGCTTCGTTGTTTATAAAGGATACATTATCAAAAGAAACTCTGAGGATTGAGGCAACTTTTTTAAAACCGTTTTCTGTGAGTCTAGGAGACTTAAAATCTGTGTAGTTTGAGATACCTCCGTTGTTCGCCGTGCCCGAACGGCCCCTCTGGTCTGGATCTAACCTTAGGAGGTGCTTGTATCTAGGTTTCGGCAACCTCATTGCTTTGTCTTAGATGGTCAAGATAAGGAGATTGGCTCTGGTTCCGAAGCATTCGGAATTTAACCTGCCTGACACGACTTACCCGTGGCTGCTGAAACCCTTGGTACGATCAAATCCTAAGTGAGATTTGGAGCTGAGGTAGGTCTGTAGGAAGTTAGAACGGTGACAACAACGACGACACGTGTGCATAGAACCTTCCAAAGTTAAGACATGGATCCATCTGTTAGAACTATGTGTTATATCCAGCTGGATGCATTTTCGTGCTCACGTGCCGTATCATATCATCGCACTGCAATGCACATGGTCCGTCCACTAGGCACTCGTCTACTTGTCTTCTGGGGCTCGCACTCACTCTCGCCTCCTCCTCTGCCCTTCTCTCCATCCCTCTCTGTGATCTGAAAAGATTGCCAAGACCCGATGAAGAGCCGTGCATCTGCACGTTTTCTAAATCAGTTGATCTTTGGAACAATAAAGCCTCGGGGATGTCAAAATTTGTTAAGTCATCAATACATTTTTCAATCAAGAATTCAGTGGAGATTAAGGAAACAATTGAGTTACAATGCCATGATACTCACACCACCCAAGTTACTACGCCAAGTCACTTACATCGCTTAGGCTAATGGCGCCATGTCGCTTACGCTGCCTCGGTTACAGTATCACGTCATTTACGCCAAACGGTTTCTAAAACCAAAATCGAAACTTTGAATGAAAAATATTAGGGAGTTAATTTGTTTTGCTATCTCCCGAGTCTTGTCATTCCTGATCAAAGGATGCATTGTCAAAAGAAACGCTGAGGATCAAGGCAATCTTTAGGGATCACATTGTCGGTCTAGGATACCTTAAATCCATGGAGTTTGCGATACTTCTGGCGTTTACCATACCCATACGGCTCCCCTGGTTCAGTCTAGCCTTAAGGAACATTAGTATCTGGATTCTGACAATCATATTGCTCTGTCTCGGATGGTCAAGATAAGGAGATTGGCTCTGATTCCGAAGCATTAGGAATTTAACCTACTTGACACGACCTACCCGGATCGTCGGAAGTCATCTGTGCCACGTCTTAAGTGAGATTTGAACCACGGTAGGTCCTTAGGACAGTCTAGGAGACTTTAAATCCATGGAGTTTGCGATACCTCCGGCGTTCGCCGTACCCAAACGGCCCCCGGTCTGGGCTAGCCTTAAGAACACTTGTATCTAGGTTCCGGCAATCTTATTGCTTTGTCTTGAATGATCATGATAAAGGCGTTGGGTCTATCCCTGCTGAGTAAATGATTTACCTAGGATTGTTGGAAATCATCTGTGCAGTGTCTTAAGTGAGACCAGGCCGGGGTAGACCTTAGGACAACATCAAGATCGACGACATGCACATGGCCTGTTCTTTCTTTTTCAAAAAAAAAAAAACACGATTGGGACTCATCTAAAATTCACTTTTTGCTTTACTGTCAGTACTGAGCCACCCATCCTACACAAAACCACACCGTATTCTCCGATCACCTCAATGGCAGGGCAAACAGAACTGAATGAACTGAAAAAGACTATGGAGGAAATGAGTCAGAAAATGGACAAGATGCTAACTCTGGTCCAAGGGCTGGTCAACCTTTTCACATCCGTAATCCCGAACACAAATGTGAGACTGAATGATGATGTTGGGGACCTAGAGGCCGATAGGGCTGACAAACTTTTCTCAAAAGTGAAGCTCTCAGAAATGTTCAAGGACCAGACTGAAATTCATGATGCTAGGGCTCACTCGAAGGAAGATACTGGACCCTTGACCGAAGCCAGTGCTGACATGCCTATTGTCTCGGCAGAAATACATGAGATCAATCCCAGAGGCAAAAGGGTTTGTCCCGTTGATAGCAAAAGGCTATACGGTTGCAAAGCAAGTAAGGCTTTCGTTAGGGGCACCACGGGCACCACCGTGAACTCTCAACTCAGTCGCAGAACCAAACGAAAGGCCTTTTCCCATTTCTCTGAACCTCAATCTCTAGTTTATGAAAAACTCCTCATAACTGGCCTCATCAAGCCACTCCCTCAAACTCCTTTACCTCAAAAACTCTCAGCAAATCATAACCCAAATACCTTCTGCACCTTCCATCAAATACCCGGTCATGTTACCGATGAATGCAATCATCTCCGCCACAAGATTCAAGACCTCTTCGATGACAAAATCATCCCCCCACCACAGCCAAACATCATGCCCAAGCGCAATCCTTGCATCAACGCCACCTTCTTCAGCAGAGAAGGGTAAACCATCAAAAGCCATGCAACGGTCCGACCCTCCACGAGTCTGAGAGTTTTCAAGCTCTAAGTCCTTGTCCTCTAAATAACCATCTTTGTGTTTGAGTCAATTTGTAACTCAAGTCTTTCATACTTTCATTGTTGTGTCTGTGTGTTCTCAATTTTAAGTCTGTAAGAGTAAAAAAAGAAAAGAAAAGGAGAGAGTGTTAGTTTCGTGGGCCTAAACTATGTTGTGACCTGATTCCTTTACAGGATACGTAGGCAGCTTCATCCTGAGGCCCGGTCACGAGCATTCAAGTCAATCCCAAGGTTCGGTCATGGTCTTTTGAGTTAACCCCTAGTGGTTCGACCGCTGTCTTTTGAACGTCACATCTATGTAATAAACTCAGGATTTTGAAATTATTTTCTACCGTCAGTTGAAAATCATGATAATCACTTCAAAACACGAGATGATTTTTGATTGAATCCTCACCTCAGGAAAGAAGAAGAGTTTCAAGGGATCACTTCCCGATGCCATATCCATTCTAAGAAGCAATGTCGTGACTCTGAAAAGGCTCGCTAGGTCAAAACTCCAAAATCCGACCAAGGCAAAAGTTAGAGCATGCAAACAAAAGCCTCTCAATGGAGCATCTAGGATTCAATTGTCAGGTTGCGCAATCCAAAATGAAGAAAGGCCATCGTTTCTTTCATCCTACGCATAAAGATATATCTTTTGATAACCCCTTTGAGCCTCAATCAAATTCTTTAAACCCCAGCTAGCCAGCTATCCCCCGCATCGGGGTGAAATGAAAAATAAAAGTGCCAGAAGAAACATTGAAATTCAAAGTATCAAAAGAGTGAAAGTGTCAAACACATCGAGATTCAAAGTATCAACAGGATGAAAGTGTCAAACACACTGAAAGGCATTGAAGGCATGAGAAATCAAGAGAAAACGCCCACCAAAGCAAAATGGCATAAAAAGTTCAAAGATAGTGCTAGCTTTGAAAATCCAAAAGAAAGTGAAATTTTTGAGCCAATTGTCCTTTCTTTGTTAAGCCCAAACCACGGCCCACATTACAACCCAAAAAGTCCTTTCAGATTGGAAAGCGCAACTTGATAGTAGGAACCCTAAGCATTAAGAAGCATGACCGAAAATCAATACATGGAGAAAAGTCAAAGCATTGCTCAAAGCAAAGATTCAAACTGGGGTCATCGTCAGCAACCTAGGGCACGATTCATGATAAAAACTCTCGTGTTTTGACAAAACAAAATCGAAAGATTTGAATGAAAATCAATTGATGGAGTAATTTTGAAACTCCAAAAGGAGAATTCCAAGAACCTGAAAATGTCTGCCATTTCAAATAGTCAAACTCTTCATCCAGTCAGGGGCACCATTTGAAAGTCGCTTCGTCTTTCTCTCCCTCATTTGCGTCAACGCAGTCTTGTCAAAATCCACCCCTTTTGCCAAAAGTCAAAAGAGTCATCTCGGTTTGGTCAATTCTCGACTCGTGGAAGTCATTTCAACGCATGGAAAAATACCACCCCTAAGAGAAGCTCGTTGGGCTGAAAACCGCAAGGGCGGGCAGACCCAAGCAAAAATTAGAGCAAAAGCCTGCTAGGTCGAAAACCCGCAAGGGCGGCCTAGGCAAAAGTTAAGGCAGTTAATCAAAAAGGCTCGCTAGACCGAAAACCCAAAAGGGCGGTACTAGGCAAAATTTAGAGCGCAAAAGGAGAGTGTTAATACCCGAGCGAAACCATAGCCTGAATCGTGTGCGTGGTCAACTGGTTGCCAAAACCATCAGAACTGGGGTTCGTCACTCACTGGTGCACAACAGCTCGATGTCATCTACCGAGGCAAGTGTATGCCTAAAACTCGGGCACAAACTTCAGCCCAAAGCTCAAACCTTGACCAAAGGAAAGTTTCAACCCAAAGCTCGAGCCCTAACCAAAAACAAACTCCAGCTCAAATCTAAGCTCCGACCAAAAACAAACTCCAACTCAAATTCAAGCCCTCACCGTAGGCGAGTTCTAGCCCAAAATCCAAGATACCAGTCCACTGGCCAAAGATAGTAAAGCAAAAAGGGTACTTAGATGTGTCCTTATTTTTCAAAAAACAAAAAACAAAAAAAGGAATGTTGTACACGTCGTTGTCAAGTACCAACTCGCGAATCTTGAATGTTGTCCAAAAGTCATTCAACCAAGCTATGGTCTAACCGACCTAATGCCTTTTAGTCTCTCAAGCGACGGTCAAAAGGGCCTAAGCTTCTCATTCAATCGGCGACGGTCAAAAGGACCTAAGCTTCTCATTTAACCGAGCGACGGTCAAAAGGACCTAAGTGTAGACACCCCAATTTGGCCTAACGATTATTTCAAGTCCCACCTTGGGACCATCCCGATGATGAAATGGATATAGTGATTGCTGATTGCCTCCTTGAGAACCTTAGGACTTTCGGTAAGAACTTTGAGCCGCTTAGAGGACCCAATTTGGCCTAACGATTATTTCAAGTCCCACCTTGGGACAGTCCCGATGATGAAATGGATACAATGATTGCTGATTGCTTCCTTGAGGACCTTAGGACTTTCGGTGAGAACTTTGACCACTTAGAGGACCCAATTCAAAGCCATACAGCCTTTCAGACAGAAATATAGAAGCCTAGGAGAATCCATCTGACGGCCGTGACATCGATCTAACGGCCACAACATCAATCCCTCACCCGAGCAACCTGGTGCCAGCAAAATCTCCCTGAGAGATCAATCCCTCGGCCGCGAGATCTATCCTTCGGCCGAGACATCCTTTCCACGGCCGCGACATCCTTTGCTCGACCGCCAGATCGACCTTTTTCCAGACTCTCGAACGTTCTGTCAGACGTTTGGTTTGATCCAACTACACTACCTTTCCGATGCGTTCGGGCTACGTTCGGAGATCACGACGTAGAGTTTGAGATGCATTGCAATTGCAATTGCCATCTCGTGATTTGATTGGCCGGAGTGAGTCATCCCTATGCCTATATAAAGGGGCCTTTGGGTTCCGAATTAACACACAGAAATTGAGATACTTACACACTCTCTCAAACCTCGAAGCTCTGCACAAATACTCCCTCAATCCCATACTCCAAAAGCCCTAACCTTCCGAAGGCAGCCGTCAATCCGGCAATCAAACCCCGAAGTTCAAACCCTAGCTCTAGGGTTCTCGATCAAGCAATCAATCAATCACATTCAAATCCGAGGCAATCAAGCAACTGAGGGATCAAGGTGGTGAGGCCCAACGGCCTCTGGTTTGTTTTACTTATTGCATTTATGGCTAACCGTAGTATTTAAATTATCTGCTAAGCTTTTCTGTCTGGTGTGAGGAAGAACACCGACCGGGGCTTCGATCCCTCGACCGGTATATCAAACCAGGAGGATCCTTCGGCCGTGACATCCATTCACCGGCCGCGGGATCCATCTCCCTGGGACAATTTTGTTGCTTTTCTGCTTTCTAATGCATGCTACAATTATCGCACTGGCTCACTTTCCTTACTGTTTAAAGGAATAACTAAACAGACTATGTGTTAGAATTAAACAAGGCATCTATACGTCTTATGTTGAATGATTATGGGCCAGTCTCACGGCTGGGCAAAGAGGGGTGCCTAACACCTTCCCCTTATTGTACTTTTGGCTCCCGTATCCAGAATCTCTATCTATTTTCCCAGTTTTAATAAACTGGGTGGCGACTCTATTTGATGATAATCGTTATCATGTGGCGATGTTCCTAGCCATGGGAATGTCCATGATTTTGGTTTATGAAGTGAGCAACCAATCGAGCAAATTCAATGTGATCAATCTGTATGGCGATGCCCCGTTTGGGAGGTGTCTACAATTTTTAGCGACTCCGCTGGGGAATATGAGAGCCATAACCAGAAAGTTCAACGTAAGACTAATACATGCCTTGTTTAATTCACTTATCATATGCATTGAGCGGGCAACCCGTTGAGTTCACCTGATATCCCGGCATGACACGGGCTATGTTGGGGGTTCCAGCAAACTCCACAGTCACTCGTACCTAGTGGTATATCAAAAAGGAAATCACCCAATCGCCGCCTATGATGGGCTGGCGAGAGGACTGGTGCCCTTTGACAACGGAGCACCCTGAAACTACCTAAACCTTGCATGCTTTAAAAAGCCATAGAACTTATCAAACTAAGACAGGAGCCTACAGGCTAGGAACCTACTTGCATTCTACTTGCAAAAGTTCTTCCTCACACCTTGTATCATTTGTTGTTGTATTAACTCTTTCTGTGCAGAAGGGTTGGGATTTTCAAACCCGAATCCTAACCCTACACAGGCCGAAAACTGACTTTCAGGTATTCTATTTTTCCAAGCAGGCACAATAGGTAGGTTAAAGAAGCAACCTCAGCCAGTTTTATACTCTTATAATACCCGAAGTCACGCCAAACAGAGGTCTTTACAGTCGTCTCATCGGTCGCCCTCATCTGCCTAGACACTCTCACCGCAACGGTCCCAATCAGTTTCAGGGACTTCGCGGTCATTTCCTCAACAAAACCGATCATCTACCCAAATTCCAAGCTTCAAAAATGGCAGACAATGATGCTACCATCACCGAGCTCCGAGCCCAAATTGCCTATTTACAAGCTGAGAAAGCAGCAAGAGATGTTGAAGACAGGAAAAACGAGGAAGAAGTGGAAAATCCTCATGAAATTATAGAAAACCCTGAATTGGCCAAACAGGTCAAAGAGATCAAGCACGCTTTGGCTCGCTCACAAGGAGACCAAATTCTAGATTTCGAAGGACTCTGCCTCTTTCCAGAATCCCAACTGCCTGAATGGTACAAAATGCCAAACATCGAGAAATTCAACGGGACTGGTAACCCTACCAGCCATGTCCGCCATGTCATCAACACCCTGAAGCCTATGGGCTTGACCGACGAGCTAATCGCTCAATTGTTTCAAAGAACTCTCACTGGAAGCGCCCTCGATTGGTTTCTCACTTTGGAATTTGTGCATTATCAAACTTGGCCTGAAATTGCTAACGCCTTTGTCAAGCAATATGCGTACAATGTCCAAGTTGAGCTAACTACCCGAGATTTGGAAATGACTAAACAAGAATCCAATGAGGACTTTGCTACCTTTGTGGCAAGATGGAGAGAGAAGGCCGCCAAGATGAAAAGCCGCCCTACCGAGGAAGATCAAGTGAGGATAGTTGTCAAGAACTTACAGCCCAAATACCTCACTCACATTTACACTCAAGCTATCACTGATTTCAAACGCCTACATGCCACTGGGTTGCAAATCGAAGATGGAATCAAGCTAGGACTCATTGGGAAAGAACAGGCCACTCCTCCACCCAGGAAAACCTTTCCAACCCGTACATCTCCTACCTCCGTCAATATCCTTGACTCAGTCTTGCCACAAGACCCTTTTCAAACTGGCTCATCTAGAAACACGAATCACCCTCGCCGTAATTTCAGCCCACTCTATATGACTCCATCCCAAGCCTTAGCCATCCTAAGCCGTCAAGGGCACCTTAGACTCTTGAATAATCCACCTCCTCAGCCACCTTATGGCCCAAGCTATGATGCCAATAAGCAATGTGCTTACCATCAACACCTTGGACATGAGACAGACCGCTGCATGCGTCTTCGTCATGACATCCAGGATCTCATCGATAGTCAAGCCATAAAACCTCCTAAGCCTAATGTACAAACCCATCCACTTCCCGCTGACAACAGCGAACCACCGCTTCAAAATATCAATCTCATAAGCCTATCCAATAGCCCCACATATAATCCTGCCCTACACATTACTCCAAATACCCAAGCCAAACCAACCCTAATCCTCTTCGAGAACGAGGAATGCCTTGTAACAGGGGGAGAACCCCACATCTATGCTATTGATGATGGGGATTGGTGGTTGGACATCCGTCAAGCCCTGCCAAATGATTGGAAAATTGGAAGAATCGAGCCTGCTGATCCTTGGGGCACCCAAGAAGAAGAAGTGGGTCACCTCACCCGAAGCGGAAGAGTGTATAAACCACCTAAACTAAGTGGGGAAAGTTCAACCTCAACACGAGTAATGGAAGAAGAGGAAGGTAAAGAAAGCCAAAGGACCGAACCTGAGGAAGACAGGGTGCTAAGACAACTAAAGAAAATCCAAGCTGATATCTCTATTTGGGGATTGCTTATGTCCTCCTACGAGCATCGCAATTCCTTCTTTAAAAACTTGGGGAAAGCCAAAGTTCCCATCGACATCACCCCCGAAGAACTGGTGGGTTTCATAATGGCGTCGAAAGCTCCAAAACCAACGATAGCTTTCACTGACAAGGATCTACCCCCTGAAGGGCCCGCACACAACAAACCTCTCTACATTTCACTTAAATGTCTCACCAAATGGATCCCATTGGTCTTGGTGGATAATGGGTCTGCTTTAAACGTATGTCCTCAAAGAACCCTCGACAAGCTAGGGGTAAACGCCACCGACGTGCGCCCTTCAAGCCAAGGGGTAAGGGGGTATGACAATTCAAAGAGAAGAGTGATTGGGTGTGTCACACTGCCGGTAGAAGTGGAAAAGATCAAGAGGGATGTGGAGTTCCATGTGATGGATATACCAGCCACCTTCAATCTCTTGTTAGGAAGGCCTTGGCTACATGACGCTGGGGTAGTACCTTCCACTTTGCATCAAAAAGTCAAATTCGCGGTAGATGGAAGGGTTATAACCATTCTGGGGGATTCATCAATCCGGACTCATTCTGATACGCCTGTCCAAGAGGTAGAAACCGAGGAAACCTTTCTCACTGGATTTAGTCTTGAGGAAGCAACTGCTGAGCAAGCCTTAATGGCTGAGAGAAACTTCTACGTAAGTGCCCCCGCCATATGGATGATGAAGAAGCAAAAATACCTCCCTGGGTTGGGTTTAGGCAAAAGATCACAAGGCATCTCGCAGATGATTGATCCTCCGCATAATCAATACGCCTTTGGTCTTGGCTACACCCCAACAGAAGCCGATGTAAAAAGGAAGAGAAACATGGAAAAGGCTAAGGCAAGAGGAAGCACGATCAAAGAAGAGAAACTCATGATCCCAAAAACGCTCAATGGCTGGTTTGTGAGGGAAGGAGAAGACTTTCCATTCTGCGGCTTCGCAGAGACATGGGAAGACGAAGTTACCAAGCAACGGTATCCTGGAATGCAAATCTTCTTTGATCAGGAATGGACTGACAGTGATTTGGAAGAAGAGCCAACTAATTCATCCCCTACTCCTGAAGACTGGATTGAAGTGCTAGCTGAATTTGACCTAAAGATTCTGTTTGGCAAAGAGGGTGAAGAAGAGTATAAAACTGCAAAAGGAAAAGGAACCACTCCTGAAATATCACAGTAAATCGCATGACAAAAACATTGTTTTCATTTCCTAAAGACAAGTTAGGACATATTTTGGGCCCCTGTTTGGGCATTATTTATGATTGAATAAATCCCCATTTTATCACTTCTATGCTTGACAAATGATTCCATCTTTAAAATGTGATTGTTATATACTACAATCTCTCTGCCAAAGATAAAAGGATTTCAAGAATCTAATTCTTTATGTTACCGACCAAAAGGAAAAGAGGGGACGAACCCTGGTTACTTAGAACTAGACTTTTTATCAAAACTCTAGAAAAGACGCTATCTCCGTGAGAACACTTAGGGTTAGCTTGCCCATTGTGAAAGTACAAACACAACAGAGATTCATAAAAACATCTCCATCAAATGCCTCTCCAAACACCTCTTGAAAGAAAAACGCTCGTTGGGTAAAATATACACCCAAGCAAAAGTAAGAGCAAAGCCTGCTAGGACAAAGAAAAAGTGAAAAACACGGCCTAGGCAAAAGTTAAGGCATTTGAAGGAAAGCTCGCTAGGGACTCAACCTCTATCGGGTAACCTAGGCAAAACTTAGAGCACGAGAGAAAGAAAAACCAAACCCCAAAGGTGGTAATCTTGGAACTACGTAAAAGGCCTGATTCCCTGATTGGGATACGTAGGCAATCTCGCGTCGAGATGCGGCCCAAATATTTGGAGAGAAGAAAGATGATACCAAAAGGGTTTGTACTCAATGATAGGCATAGCTAACCCTGCGTATTGAGCTCACAAAAGATGAGTTAGTCATTTTCCAAGGAATTGGCAAAAACAAAGGTATACAAGAATCATCGTTCGTCCTCTCTGACTCAAAAGTCGTTGACATAAGGGACCAAGCATTCTAACAAAACATGGCAAGGAGATTGCAAGAATAACAAAAGCAAATAAGAGAGCTTGAATCAAATGCAAGTGTAAGAAGGGAAAAACACCGTTTGGCTCATAGCAAAAAACCTAACTTCTTTAGAAAATGGAAGTAACGGTCGAAGAATGGAACCCTCGGCCGAGTGATCCATTCCTCGGCCCAAGTTTAAATCCAGGCATTCATAAAGCTTTGAAAAATACTGCATGAATATCTAATCTCTCATACATGCTGAGGATGCTTCAAATACAAATAAAAAAAAATACAAATGTCAAATTATCTGTTTTTAGAACTAACAAATACAGGTACTAGAAAGGAAAGGCTAGCTACTGCCCACGACCCCTCTTAGGCGCAGGACGAAAACGCTCAGGAACTGAGACACTGATCCTCTGTCCTTCACCAGCCGCGGTATCTCCATCACCAGCTCCAGTACTCCCACCCTCACTAACTCCAGCACTCTGGGTGACCGACACTGTCGGTACTCGCTCTGCTTCAAGCTGCGGAGATACAGGATAGGCGTTTAGTTTCACATGAAACATAGGATGGAAAAGAAAGAAATCAAAGGATGCATACCGCAGCTATTCGGCCACGCTGCCGCCGAGCCAAAGCCTCGGCACTCTGGAAAGCACGCAACCATTCCTGAAACACCCCAGCGGGCACCTATAGAGGAAGCAATTGCATATATAATCAAGTAAGCAAGGAATGCTGAAGGAAACCAAAGCGGAATCTACAAATATTACCTGCTGGATCCCGGCGGGAAGCACGTAGAACTGCGTAGTACACGGTGTCAGTGGCAAACGCTCCTCTTCTTCACTCACATTGTGGAAAGAGATGAAACTGGGGGCCCGTGGCCAAACAGGAGAAGCAGCAGCAGTAGTAGTGGTAGGAAGGGTCAAGGAGGCTAAACGAAAAGCAGAGTAGTCTCCTACTACGAGAAAATTCAAGGCTGGCTGTCTCTCAAGAGCAAGTAGCAAGCTATCCCCGGTCAAAAGATGGGTCGATCTCATGCCAACAGGAGGAGGGAGAGGGACAAGCTGCAACACCTCGGAACGCGGAAAGTACTGGCTCGCTACCCTCTCCCCAAGATACCACGCTCTCGAAAATGGCCCCTCCAGAAGGAAGTGCTGGCTGTCCAACGCCCGAGCTGAGGTCAACTCCAAAGGAGCGTCGTCAAGTAGCACGCCCCATGGGTCAAAACGCACCTATAACAAGGAAAATGGCATCAAAATGACAAAATGAGGAAATTGCACAAAAATAAGAGGATAAGGAAGATGTCATACCTGATCCACTGTCAGACGATCCAAAACTCGCCTCCAAGCCAGCAAGTCCATGGCAGGCGACCGTGACTTCCGAACTCCCTTCAACCAACGGGCTGCCCGCGGAACGAACCTAGGCTCTCTGTGCCTAGTCGGGGGAGGAAACTGCAACAAGTGCTCAAAAGCCCAGAGCTACGAGCAAAGACGAAGAGTATGAATAACAAAGATGGAAACAACAAGAGAGTAATGCAGAAATCAAAAAGTATACCTCGAGAATACGATGGTGTCCGCCAAGCGACAGACTAACTCCCCGGGAACAAGCACTGAGGTGTCCGTACAACGTGGCTAAGGCGGGAGTTCCCCAATCAAACTCTGCTATGGTCTCTAAGTGCACCAAAGCAGCCAAGAACTGGACATGTACCGAATTCTCCTTGTTGCAAAACAAAGTTTGCCCAAGGAGATAAAGCAGGAAAGCTCGTACCAGCTGAGAAAGGGGAATCTCCGTCAAGATATTAGCTTGATCAAACTCATCCCGAAGCCAGGTATATGTGATATGGCCACTCTCCGATACAATGGGAACCTTCCCCAAGAGGTATCCAAGGGCACCCTTCCGCTCATGGATCCGCGGATCAATGGGAAGAGGATCGCCGCCAACCCTTAGGCCTGTGAGCAAAGCAAAGTCGCCCGGGGTGATCGTCATCTCCCCAGCCTCCGGAAGGTGGAAAGTGTTGGTGGTATCCCACCACCGTTCGACCAAGGATGTGGTCAATCCCAACTCCGCCTTCGGGAGATGGAAACCAAGAATCAAGGGCTCGAAGCCAGCCAAAGCAACCGCATCCTTGGCTTCCTGAGGGAGCCTCTCATACCACTCAAACACCTGGGGGCAGCTTCCCCACACGCGCAGCCTCTCGTTTGCCTGACAAAATACGAAGAAGAAATCAAATACACAAGATATCGCCTATACAGGGGGCAACTTCTAGAACTCAAACTCCCTATCAAAATATCAAGCTATCATTCTGCAAAATCTGACATACGAAAATCATTTGACAGGATAAAATTCTACCTTCCTGTTGGTGGAACCAAAGTGCTGCTCTGGCTCCCTGTGCAAGACCTCAGGAGGGATGTCACTGAGGGGAGGACGGTATCGCAAAGAACCACCACGCCCGACCAAGTGAACCTGAGGAGCGTAAGTGGCAATGTCAAAAGGAGGAAGAATATCACCACCCACATCAGTAGAAATCTCGGGTTCAACCCCGGGAGGAGTGGGTTGCGAGGAACTCCCTCCAGCAGTGGCCCTGCGCCGACTCGAACGCAAGACGCGGGAACTCGAAACCCCGCCAAGAATCTCGGCCTCGACGGCCGGAGCCTTGCCCGTATCTCTAGGTACGGCGGGAACATCGGATGGTGGAGGAGGAGGAGGTGTCGAAGCCATGGCAGCCAAAACCGTGGTGGTTGAAAGGTGAAAAACGACGAGGAGAGAGAGGAGGCGACGGCGGCGATCGTTTAGATGAGAGGAAAGAGTGAGGAACGGAAAGAAAAATGTGACCCGTGAGATCGATTTAACTGAACTTAAATCGATTTCCTGGCGTTTGGAGTTCTCACGGCCGATACATCAATTTCTCGGCCGAGACATCAATCCTTCGGCCGAGAGATCGATCTCCAGGCCTGCCAATCAATTTCCTTCAGCAATGTCAGATCATGCTCAGCGCATTAATTCAAGCCACTACAGAATCCTCAACCAACCAAGTAGCCCTGGGGGCATCCCCAGGCCAACACAATATGATCAAGACTAGCCTTGGGGGCATGCCCAAGCATCGAAGATCTCTCTCCACAAACTGCTGGCCAGCAAAACAAGACACTCATCAGCCCTGAGCTCAAAACTTCAGCGGCTCCAAGCCCATTATTGGCAGGCTCTACGCCCATATCAATTCATCCAGCGGCTCTACGCCTTCAACTTAACGGCTCTACTATCCTGACAGGCTCAAAGCCCATCATCTCTACGCAACTCAGTGGCTCTAAGCCCCCACCTACCAATTCAGCAGCCCCGTGCCCATCATCTCTAACACAACTCAGCGGCTCTACGCCCTCCATTCTATCATCTCAGCGGCTCTAAGCCCTCAACACAGCAGGCTCTACGCTCGTCATCTCACCAAAGCGGCTCTACGCCTTCTAATCAGCGGCTCCAGGCCATCACCTCAATAGGCTCGAAGCCTATCTCAACAGACTCTACGTCTATTGTCACCCAGCGTCTCGAAGCCCTTTATCATAGCGGCTCTACACCCGTATCAATTCAGCGGCCCTGTGCCCATCGTCTCTACACAACTTAGCGGCTCCAAGACCGCTATCTCAACTGGCTCAAAGCCGTAAACAAGCAATCCCAGCGGCTTGAAGCCCTTTATCTCAGCAGCTCTATGCTCGCTATCGCGGCAACAGGCTCTACGCCTGTTATCACAAACTCAAGCGGCTCAAAGCCTACTATCACCCAGCGGCTCAAAGCCGTGAACAAGTAATCTCAGCGGCTCGATGCCCATTATCGACATGGCTCTACGCCCATATACACTCATTCAGCAGCTCTACGCTCGCTGTCACAACTCAGCGGCTCTAAGCCCACTATCTCAACTGGCTCGAAGCCGTAAACAAGCAACAGGCTCTAAGCCGCCCCAACAATCACCACATCTATTCTCAACGCCTGAATGCTCAAAAATCTAACATTTTTGAATGCTCAAGCTCCACGCTTGGATGCCCAACCACTGTGTACTGGATGCTCAAGTTATACACTTGAATGCTCAAGCTCTACGCTTGGATGCCCAACCACTGCGTACTGGACGCTCAAAGCCTGTACTTTGAATGCTCGGATTCTGCCGTCCGAATGCTCGAGCTCTACGCTCTGAATGCTCAAGTCCGGAACTTGATAGAAGCTCTAAGCTTAAAACAAACACACACGCACGGGCCCGTGCACATTTGCATCAACATTTTCACATCGAGTCTGCATCATATTTGTTCACATCTAACAAAGCATTGCACATATACACTCTGCATATCTCTCATGAAACAGGTCAACCCTGCAATCAACCGGCTCTATGCCTCGGTTTTATTGATCGGCCCAACGCCTCGATCTTTTGGCTCCATGCCAACACTTATGATGGAAAAGCTCCGCGCGCAGACCATCAGAATGCAACCAGCTCTACGCTTCGGTTCACATCACATCAAGCTCTAAGTTCACCTCAGGCCTCCGCCTCATAAACCACAGCAAGCTCCATGCCTCAAAACTAATCATCTCAGGCCCTCGCCTTACACCAGCTCCGCGCTTCGGTTCAGCATGACAAGCTCAAAGCTCTGACACCACAGGCTCTCAATCACCTCAACACCAGCTCCGTGCTTCGGTCCTATCAATCACCTCAGGCCCCCGCCTCATAAACCACAGCAGGTTCCACGCCTCAATCCAATCACCTCAGGCTCTCGCCTTATGATCAACACCAGCTCCGTGCTTCGGTCTTATCAATCACCTCAGGCTCTCGCCTTATGATCAACACCAGCTCCGCGCTTCGGTCCTATCCAATCTCCTCAGGCCTTCGCCTCAAGATTGCAACAGGCTCCACGCCTCGATTTCATCACTCTCCAGGCTCTTGCCTCATGACTACAACCGGCTCCGTGCCTCGGTTCCACCAAAGCTCCGTGCTCCAGTTACTGGCCCTGTGCCCCTCACATCTCAAAAACAAACCGGCATCCAACTCATCCCCAACAGATGGTTTGGATTCCACCCCATTACATCAATTCCTTCCAGCTCATTCGCAAGGATAGGCTACTCTACCGAGCTCCTTTCAGTCAAAGTAAGGATGATCAAGAAAAGCAAACGCACCTGCAGTGTACTGATCTACCCCAAAATACTAAGGAAGCACTTCGCAAAAAACTCCCCGGGCAGCCCCGCGCTCCTTCAACTATCTTCCGCCAAAACCCTGGCTCAGTCTAGGTACGTCACACTACGGCTTTTAAAGCCCTAAGGTACGTCTTCTGTCTCTAACCCTCCAAACTTTTTACTTTTCTTTATTGCCCGAACTACGATTGGTCTGCATTTCCCTTGTGGAATACGTAGGCAGCCTCCCGACCCGACCATAACAAAACCTTTTTCAAAAACCCCTTGGAATAGTGGTTGGACCAAATTGAGTTGCTTTTTACAGCTTTGACTCTTACTCAAACATGTCTCGCGATCCGTCTGAGTTCAGTCAAAGAGGGGCATCTGTAGACACCCCAATTTGGCGTAACGATTATTTCAAGTCCCACCTTGGGACAATCCTGATGATGAAATGGATACAATGATTGCTTCCTTGAGGACCTTAGGACTTCCGGTGAGAACTTTGACCACTTAGAGGACCCAATTCAAAGCCATACAGCCTTTCAGACAGAAATACAGAAGCCTAGGAGAATCCATCTGACGGCCGTGACATCGATCTAACGGCCACAACATCAATCCCTCACCCGAGCAACCTGTTGCCAGCAAAATCTCCCTGAGAGATCAATCCCTCGGCCGCGAGATCTATCCTTCGGCCGAGACATCCTTTCCACGGCCGCGACATCCTTTGCTCGGCCGCCAGATCGACCTTTTTCCAGACTCTCGAACGTTCTGTCAGACGTTTGGTTTGATCCAACTACACTACCTTTCCGATGCGTTCGGGCTACGTTCGGAGATCACGACGTAGAGTTTGAGATGCATTGCAATTGCAATTGCCATCTCGTGATTTGATTGGCCGGAGTGAGTCATCCCTATGCCTATATAAAGGGGCCTTTGGGTTCCGAATTAACACACAGAAATTGAGATACTTACACACTCTCTCAAACCTCGAAGCTCTGCACAAATACTCCCTCAATCCCATACTCCAAAAGCCCTAACCTTCCGAAGGCAGCCGTCAATCCGGCAACCAAACCCCGAAGTTCAAACCCTAGCTCTAGGGTTCTCGATCAAGCAATCAATCAATCACATTCAAATCCGAGGCAATCAAGCAACTGAGGGATCAAGGTGGTGAGGCCCAACGGCCTCAGGTTTGTTTTACTTATTGCATTTATGGCTAACCGTAGTATTTAAATTATCTGCTAAGCTTTTCTGTCTGGTGTGAGGAAGAACACCGACCGGGGCTTCGATCTCTCGGCCGGTATATCAAACCAGGAGGATCCCTCGGCCGTGACATCCATTCACCGGCCGCGGGATCCATCTCCCTGGGACAATTTTGTTGCTTTTCTGCTTTCTAATGCATGCTTCAATTATCGCACTGGCTCACTTTGCTTACTGTTTAAAGGAATAACTAAACAGACTATGTGTTAGAATTAAACAAGGCATCTATACGTCTTATGTTGAATGATTATGGGCCAGTCTCACGGCTGGGCAAAGAGGGGTGCCTAACACCTTCCCCTTATTGTACTTTTGGCTCCCGTATCCAGAATCTCTATCTATTTTCCCAATTTTAATAAACTGGGTGGCGACTCTATTTGATGATAACCGTTATCATGTGGCGATGTTCCTAGCCATGGGAATGTCCATGATTTTGGTTTATGAAGTGAGCAACCAATCGAGCAAATTCAATGTGATCAATCTGTATGGCGATGCCCCGTTTGGGAGGTGTCTACACAATTCAAAGCCATACAGCCTTTCAGACAGAAATAAAGAAGTAGGAGAATCCATCTGTCGGCCGTGACATCGATCCCACGGCCCTAACATCATTTCCTCACCCGAGCAACCTGTTGCTAGCAAAATCTCCCTGAGAGATCAATCCCTCGGCCGCAAGATCTATCCTTCGGCCGAGACATCCATTCCTCGGCCGTGATATCCTTTACTCGGCCGCTAGATCGACCTTTTTCCAGACTCTGGAACGTGTTCTGTCAGACGTTTGATCCAACTACACTACCTTCTCGATGCGTTCGGGCTACGCTCAGAGATTGCGACGTAGAGTTAGAGGTGCATTGCAATTGCAATAGCAATCGTGCCATTTGATTGGCCGGAGTGAGTCACCAATTGCCTATATAAAGGGCCTTTGGGCTCCGAAAATATACACACAAAATTCATTAGAGAATACACTCTCTCAAGCCACAAAACTCTGTCAAAATACTCTCTCAATCCCACTCTTCAAAAGCCCTAACCTCCCGAAGGCAGCCGTCAATCCGGCGATCAAACCCCGAAGTTCAAACCCTAACCCTAGGGTTTTCAATTAAGCAATCAGTCAATCACAATCAAATCCGAAGCAATCAAGCAACTGAGGGATCAAGGTGGTGAGGCCCAACGGCCTCTGGTTTGTTTTACTTATCGCGTTTATGGTTAATCGTAGCATTTAATCGTTTGCTAAACTTTCTGTCTGGTGTGAGGAAGAACATCGACCGGGGTTTCGATCCCTCGGCCGATAAATCAAACCAGGAGGATCCCTCGGCCGTGACATCCATTCACCGGCCGCGGGATCCATCTCCCTGGGACAATTTGTTTTGTTCTGCTTTCCTGATGCATGCTTTATTTATCGTATGGGCTCACCCTTTACTGCTTAAAGGTTAAAAACAAACTACGTGTTAGAATTAAACAAAGTGTGTATATGTCTTATGTTGAATGATTATGGGCCAGTCTCACGACTGGGCAAAGAGGGGTGCCTAACACCTTCCCCTCATTGTACTTTTGGCTCCCGTGCCCAGAATCTCTATCTATTTTCCCAGTTTTAATAAACTGGGTGGCGACTCTGTTTTGATGATAACTGCTATCATGTGGCGATGTTCCTAGCCATGGGAATGTCCATGATTTTGGTTTACGAAGCAAGCAACCAATCAAGCAAACAAATATGATCAATCTGTATGGCAATGCCCCGTTTGGGAGGTGTCTACAGTTTTTGGCGACTCCGCTGGGGAATATGAGAGCCATAACCAAAAAGTTCAACATGAGACTAATACATGCCTTGTCTAATTCATCTATCATATGCATCGAGCGGGCAACCCGTTGAGTTCGCCTGATATCCCGGCATGACACAGGCTATGTTGGGGGTTCCAGCAAACTCCACAGTCACTCGTACCTAGTGGTATATCAAAAAGGGAATCACCCAATCACCGCCTATGATGGGCTGGTGAGAGGATTGGTGCCCTTTGACAAAGGAGCACCCTGAGACTTCCAAAACCTTGCATGTTCTAGAAAGCCATAGAACTTATCAAACTAAGACAGGAACCTACAGGCTAGGAACCTACTTGCATTTTACTTGCAAAAGTTCTTCCTCACACCTTGTATTATTTGTTGTTGTAATTAACTCTTTCTGTGCAGAAGGGCTGGGATTTTCAACCCAAATCCCAACCCTACACAGGCCCAATACTGACTTCCAGGTATTCTACTTTTCAAGCAGGCACAGTAGGTAGATTAAAGAAGCAACCTCAGCCAATTTTATACTCTTACAATACCCGAAGTCACACCAATCAGAGGTCTTTACAGTCATCTCATCGGTCACCTTCGCCTGTCAAGACACCCTCACCGCAGCGGTCCCAATCAGTTTTGGGGACTTCGCGGTCGTCTTCTCAACAAACCCGACTATCTACCCGATCCCAAGCTTCACCAAGCAATCCATCTACCTACATCCCAAAAATGGCAGACAATGATGCTACCATCACCGAGCTCCGAGCCCAAATTGCCTATTTACAAGCCGAGAAAGCAGCAAGAGATGCTGAAGACAAGAAAAATGAGGAAGAAGCAGAAAATCCTCATGAAGTTACAGAAAACCCTGAATTGGTCAAACAGGTCAAGGAGATCAAGCACGCTTTGGATCATTCACAAGGAAACCAAATTCTAGATTTCGAAGGACTCTGCCTCTTTCCAGAATCTCAACTGCCTGAACGATTCAAAATGCCAAACATCGAGAAGTTCAACGGGACTGGTAACCCTACCAGCCATGTTCGCCATGTCATCAACACTCTGAAGCCTATGGGCTTGACCGACGAGCTCATCGCTCAATTGTTTCAAAAAACTCTCACTGGAAACCCCCTCGATTGGTTTCTCACTTTGGAATTTGTGCACTATCAAACTCGGCCAGAAATTGCCAACGCTTTTGTCAAGCAGTATGCGTACAATGTCCAAATTGAGCTAACTACCCGAGACTTGGAGATGACTAAACAAGAATCCAATGAGGACTTTGCTACCTTTGTAGCAAGATGGAGAGAAAAGGCTGCCAAGATGAAAAGCCGCCCTTCCGAGGAAGATCAAGTGAGGATAGTTGTCAAGAACCTGCAGCCCAAGTACCTCACTCACATTTACACTCAGGCTATCACTGACTTCAAACGCCTACACGCCACTGGATTACAAATTGAAGATGGGATTAAGCTGGGCCTCATTGGGAAAGAAGAAACCCCTCTACCCAGAAAAACCTTTCCAACCCGTGCATCTCCTGCCTTCGTCAACACCCTTAACTCAGCCTTACCACAAGACCCTTTTCAAACTGGCTCATCTAAAAATACAAATCGCCCACGCCTCAATTTTGACCCACTCTATATGACTCCATCCCAAGCCTTAGCCATCCTAAGCCGCCAAGGGCACCTTAGGCTCTTGAATAATCCACCTCCTCAGCCACCTTATGGTCCAAGCTATGACGCCAATAAACAGTGTGCATACCACCAACACCCTGGACATGAGATAGACCGCTGCATGCGTCTTCGTCATGACATCCAGGATCTCATTGATAGTCAAGCTATAAAACCTCCTAAGCCTAATGTGCAAACCAATCCACTTCCCGCTCACAACAACGAACCACCGCCTCAAAATATCAATCTCATAAGCCTATCCAATAGCCCCACATATAATCCTACCCGACACATTATCCCAAATACCCAAGCCAAACCATCCTTGATCTTCTCTAAGAATGACGAATGCTTTGCAACAGGAGGAGAACCCCACATCTATGCCATTGATGATGGGGATTGGTGGTTGGACATGCGTCAAGCCCTGCCAAGTGATTGGAAAGTTGGAAGAATTGAGCCTGCTGATCCTTGGGGCACCCAAGAAGAAGAAGTGGGTCATCTTACCCGAAGCGGAAGGGTATATAAGCCTCCTAAACTAAGTGGGGAAAGTTCAACCTCAGCACGAGTAATGGAAGAAGAAGAAGAAGAAAGCCAAAGGACCGAACCTGAGGAAGACAGGGTGCTAAGACAACTAAAGAAAATCCAAGCTGATATCTCTATTTGGGGATTGCTTATGTCCTCCTACGAACATCGTAACTCCTTCTTCAAAACCTTGGGGAAAGCCAAAGTTCCCATTGACATCACCCCCGAAGAACTGGTGGGTTTCATAATGGCGTCAAAGGCTTCAAAACCAACAATAGCCTTCACTAACATAGATCTACCTCCTGAAGGGCCTGCACACAACAAACCTCTCTACATTTCACTTAAATGTCTCACCAAATGGATCTCACTGGTCTTGGTGGATAATGGGTCTGCTTTAAACGTATGTCCTCAAAGGACCCTCGACAAGCTAGGGGTAAGCGCCACCGACATACGCCCTTCAAGCCAGGGCGTAAGGGGGTATGACAATTCAAAGAGAAGAGTGGTTGGGTGTGTCACACTGCCAGTGGAAGTGGAAAAGATCAAAAGAGACGTGGAATTCCATGTGATGGATATACCAGCCACCTTCAATCTTTTACTAGGAAGGCCTTGGTTACATGACGCTGGGGCAGTGCCCTCCACTTTGCATCAGAAGGTCAAATTCGCAGTAGATGGAAGGGTCATAACCATTTTGGGGGATTCATCGATCCGAGCTCATTCCGACACACCTGTCCAAGAGGTAGGAACCGAGGAAACCTTCCTTACTGGATTCAGTCTTGAGGAAGCGACTGCTGTGCAAGCTTTAAAGGCTGAGAGAAACTTCTACATAAGCACCCCTGCCATATGGATGATGAAGAATCAAAACTACCTCCCTGGGTTGGGTTTAGGCAAAAGATCACAAGGCATCCCGCAAATGATTGATCCCCCGCATAACCAATACGCCTTTGGTCTTGGCTACACCCCGACAGAAGCCGAGGTAGAAAAGAAGAGAAGCATGGAAAAAGCTAAGGCAAGAGGAAGCAGGGTCAAAGAAGAGAAACTCATGATCCCAAAAACACTCAATGGTTGGTTTGTAAGAGAAGGAGAAGACTTTCCATTCTGTGGCTTCGCATAAACATGGGAAGACGAAGTTACCAAGCAAAGGTACCCTGGAATGCAGATCTTCTTTGATCAAGAATGGACTGACAGTGACATGGAAGAAGAACCAACAAATTCATCTCCTACTCCCGAAGACTGGATTGAGGTGCTAGCTGAGTTTGACCTAAAGATTCTGTTTGACAAAGAGGGTGAAGAAGAGTATAAAACTGCAAAAGAAAAAGGAGCCACTCCCGAGATACTGCTGTAAATCGCATCACAAAAACATTGCTTTCATTTCCTAAAGACAAGTTAGGACATGTTTTAGGCCCCTGTTTGGGCATTATCTACAACTAAATAAATCCCCATTTTATGCTTGCTAAATGATTCCATCTTTAAAACGTGATTGCTATACACTACAATCTCTCTGCCAAAGATAAAAGGATTTTAAAGAATCTAATTCTTTATGTTGCCGACAAAAGGAAAGAAGGGATGAACCCTGATTACTTAAAAACTAGGTTTTTATCAAAGCTCAAGAAGAAGATGCTATCTCCGTGAGAACACTTAGGGTTAGCTTACCCATTGTGAAAGTACAAACGCAACAGGAGATTCATAAAAACATCTCCATCAAATTCCTCTCCAAAACACCAAAACCCTCTTGAGAGAAAAATGCTCGTTGGGTATTCTATACACCCAAGCAAAAGTAAGAGCAGAGCCTGCTAGGACAAGAAAATGCGAAAAACGCAGCCTAGGCAAAAGATAAGGCATTCAGAGAAAAGCTCGCTAGGAACTCAACCTCCATCAGGTAACCTAGGCAAAAATTAGAGCATGTGAAAAGAAAAACCAAGAGCGAAAACCCAACCCCCAAGAGTGGTGATCTAGGAACTACGTAAAAAAGGGCCTGATTCCCTGATTGGGATACGTAGGCAATCTCACATCGAGATGCGGCCCAATCATTTGGAGAGAAGAAAAACAAATATCAAAAGGTTTGTACTCAATGATAGGCATAGCTAACCCTGCGTATTGAGCTCGCAAAAGATGAGTTAGTCATTTTCCAGGGAATTGGCAAAAACAAAGACACGTAAGAATCATCGCTCGTCCTCTCTGACTCAAAAGTCATCAACATAAGGGACAAAGCATTCCAACGATCCCAAAACATGGCAAAGAGGTTGTAGAAACAGCAAAAGCAAATAAAGAGTATGAATCAAATTCAAGTGTAAGAAGGGAAAAACGCCACTTGGCTAAAGCAAAAGTCCAACTTCTTTAGGAAATGGAAGTAGCAGCCGAAGAATGGAATTCTTGGCCGAGTGATCCATTCCTCGGCCCATGTTTAATCCAACACTCACAAAACTTTGAAAATATTGCATACAAGTCTGAAGTATCCTGAGACAAAATAATTTCTAACACATGCTGAAGTTACTTCATAAAAATACAAATATCAAACTATCTATTTTGGAGCTAGCAAATACAGGTACAAGAAAGGAAAAGCCAGCTATTGCCCACGACCCCTCTTGGGCGTAGGACGAAAACGCTCAGGAACTGGGACACTGATCCTCTGTCCCTCACCAGCTCCAGTACTCCCACCCTCGCTAACTCCGGCACTCTGGGTAACTGACACTGTCGGCACTCGCTCCGCTTCAAGCTGCAGAGACACAGGATGTGGGCATTCAGTTTCACATAAAACGTGGGATGGAAAAAAGAAGAGATCAAGGGATATATACCGCAGCTATTCGGCCTCGCTGCCGTCTAGCCAAAGCCTCTGCGCTCTGGAATGCACGCAACCATTCCTGAACCACGTCAGCAGGCACCTGCAGAGGAAGCAATTGCATAAGCAAGGAATACCGAAGGAAATCAAAGCTGAATCTACAATATTACCTGCTGGACTCCGACAGGAAGCATGTAGAACTGCGTAGTACACGGTGTCAGCGTCAAACGCTCCTCTTCCCCATTTGCATTGTGGAAAGAGATAAAGCTGGGGGCCCATGGCCAAACAAGAGGAGCAGCAGCGGCAGTAGCAGTCGGTAGGGTCAACGAGGCCAAACGAAAGGCTGAGTAATATCCCGCCACGAGAAAACTTATGGCTGGCTGTCTCTCAAGAGCAAGTAGCAAACCCTCTCCGGTCAAAAGATGGGTCGATCTCATACCAACAGGAGGAGGGAGAGGGACAAGCGCAACGCCTCGGAATACGAAAAGTACTGGCTCGCTACCCTCTCTCCGAGATACCAGGCTCTCAAAAATGGCCCCTCCAAAAGGAAGTGCTGGCTGTCCAATGCCCGAGCTGAGGTCAACTCCAGAGGAGCATCATCAAGTAGCACGCCCCATGGGTCAAAACGCACCTGTAACAAGGGAAATAGCATCAAGATGGCAGAATGAAGAAACTGCACGAAAATCAGAGGATAAAGAGATATCGTACCTGATCCACTGTCAGGCGGTCCAAAACTTGCCTCCAAGCCAGCAAATCCATGGCGGGCGACCGCGTCTTCCGGACCCCTTTCAGCCAACGGGCCGCTCGTGGAACAAACCTAGGCTCAATATGCCTAGTCGGAGGAGGGAATTGCAGCAAATGCTCAAAGGCCCAGAGCTACAAGATAAAAAACGAGCATGAGATATAGAACATGAGGTGATAAAGGAACAACAAAGAAAGCTAAAGTATATACCACGAGAAGGCGGTGATGCCCACCCAGCGACAAACTAACACCTCGGGAACAGGCACCCAGGTGCCCATACAGCGTAGCTAAGGCAGGAGTCCCCCAATCAAACTCGGCCATAGTATCCAAATTGACCAAAGCGGCCAAGAACTGGACATGCACCGAATTCTCCTTGTTACAAAACAGAGTCTGCCCAAGGAGATAAAGGAGGAAAGCTCGTACCAGTTGAGAAAGGGAAACCTCCGCCAAGATATCAGCTTGATCAAACTCTTCCCGAAGCCAGGAATAGGTGATGTGACCGCTCTTTGACACACGAGGGACCTTCCCCAAAAGGTAGTCAAAAACACCCTTTCGCTCATGAATCCGAGGGTCAATTGGAAGAGGATCGCCGCCGACCCTCAGACCTGTAAGCAAAGCAAAATCACCCGGAGTGATCGTCATCTCTCCAGCCTCTGGAAAATGAAAAGTGTTGGTGGTGTCCCACCACCACTCCACCAATGCTGTGGTCAATCATAACTCCGCCTTCGGAAGGTGGAAACCGAGTATCAAAGGCTCAAAGCCAGCCAAAGCAACTGCGTCCTTGGCCTCTTGAGGAAGCCTCTCGTGCCACTCAAACACCTGGGGGCAGCTTCCCCACACGCACAACCTCTCGTTTGCCTAACAAAATACGAAGAAGAAAATCAATACAAAAACATCGCCTACACAGGGGGCAACTTTTAGAACTTAAACTCCCTATCAAATATCAAATTACCATTTCATGAAATCTCATACAAAAACTATTTGACAGGGCAAATTTACCTTCCTATTGGTAAAACCAAGGTGCTGCTCCAGCTCCCTGTGCAAGACCTCAGGTGGGACATAACTGAGGGGAGGACGGTATCGCAAGGAACCGCCACGCCCGACCATGTGAACCTGGGGGGCGTAAGTGGCAACGTCAAACGGCGAAAGAATATCACCTCCCGCATCAGTAGAAATCTCGGGCTCAGTTTCAGGAGGGATAGGTTGTGAAGAACCCCCCCCCCAACAGTGGCTCTGCGCCGACTTGAACGTAAGACGCGGGAACTCGAAACCCCGCAAAGAATCTCAGCCTCAACGGCTGGGGCTTTGCCCGTATCCCTAGGCGCGGCAGAAGCGCCAGAAGATGGAGGAGGGGGCAGAGATGATGCCATGGCAGGAGATAGCAACCGGAACCGTGGAGGTCGGAAAACCGACGGGTAGGAAACGGCGGCGGCCGACGAGGAGAGAGAGGAGGAAGCGACGGCGATCGTTCGAAATAGGAGAGGAGAATAAGGGGTAGAGAAAGAAAGGATGAAATGACCCGTGAGATCGATTAAGTTTAACTTAAATCGATTTTCTGACTGTCGGCTATTTCACGGTCGAGATATCGATTCCTCGACCGAGACATCAATCCTTCGGCCGAGAGATCGATCTCCAGGCCTCCCAATCTATTTCCTTCAGCCATATCAGGTCTTGCTCTGTGCACTGACTCAAGCCACTACAGACTTCTAAGTCCTCAACCAACCAAGTAGCCTTGGGGGAGGTGACTAGTGGCTTTGGGTTTTGGATGAGGGCGGGTTGTTTTGGCGATCTTTGGACTTTGGATGAGAGTGTTTTAGACTGGATGGAATGGGCGTGGTGTGCAGGGTTGGGCCCTCTGTCGGATGCCGTCATCTCCGGTTCGAGCCTCTTGGTGCCTAGTTCCTCTGTTGTTGCTGTTCAACCCCCCGATGCCGAGGTGCTTTGTAGCTGCTGTTATTCAGTTAAGGTTATCATTTGGTCATTTCTGATCGAGACTATGTATTTTATTTCCTAGCCTGGCGGGTTGTGTCAGGCAGTAGTTCGCTTTCATGGTATTTATTCTCGTATCACTACATATCATACCCCGTTGTACTATCCTTCTGCTTCGATGGATAGTGCAACCGGGGTATGATCTCAACACATATGGCAATTTGATTATCTTATTTACTTTACCACACTCTCCATGCGGGTTGTGCATGGGTTATCGTACTTTTTTCAATCTTGTTTTTTTCCTTTCTTTTCCTCCTGGGGTATGCCCCTTGTAGGCTGTACATTCGGTTAACCTTTTTAATTTCAAGCTAATTTACCCAAAAAAAAACATCCATATGGTTCCAAAACGGTACAATACCTTACCAAAATATCCATACGGTTCCTAAACTCATCAAAACGGTACAACACCTTACCAAAACATTCAAACAGCAGCCATACAAACATTTCAGTGGCCCCATACCCGTATTCACCATCTCAACTAGCTCAAAGCCATTATCCCAGCGGCTCTACGTCCGTTACCTCAACAGGCTCTACGCCTGTATTCACTCGCCTGGCAGCTCTAAGCCCAATCACTATCAGCAGCTCTACGCTTGCTATTCTCAGCAGTCATACAACCATCAAACTCACATAGCGGTCCTGTGCCCATCATCTCTACACACTCAGCGGCTCAAAGCCCATTACTTTAACAGGCTCGAAGCCTATGTTCGCCATCTCAACGGCTCAAAGCCATTATCTCAACGGCTCCCGAATTCACCAACTCATCAACTCAGCGGCTCTACGCCCCCACCTATCGACTCAGTGGCTCCAAGCCCACCGTTTCAACTGGCTCGAAGCCGTACACAATCAAGTTTTTAATAGGCTCAAAGCCTATGCCTACTATCTCAGCAGATATCACAACAACAGGCTCTACGCCTGTACTCATTCACTCAGCAGCTCTACGTTCGCTATCACAGCAACTGGCTCTACGCCCGTTACCCCATCAAAGCAGCTCCAAACCCATTATCGACAGGCTCTACACCTGTATACATTCACTCAGCGGCTCCAAGCCCTCGACTCAGCAGCTCTATGCTCGCTATCACAACTTAGCGGCTCCAAGCCTACTATCCCAACCGGCTCGAAGCCGTAACAACCAACTTAGCGGCTCTAAGCCCATTACCGAATTCACCAAACCGGCTCGAAGTCGTAACAAACAATCTCAGCGGCTCTAAGCCCACTGTCTCAACTGGCTCGAAGCCGTAAACAAGCAAATCTCGACAGGCTCTACGCCGCCCCAACAATCAAGCCATCTATTCTCAGGCTCTACGCCTGAATGCTCAAAATCTAACATTTTGAATGCTCAAGCTCTACGCTTGGATGCCCAACCACTGTGTACTGGATGCTCAAGTTATACACTTGAATGCTCAAGCTCTACGCTTGGATGCCCAACCACTGCGTACTGGACGCTCAAAGCCTGTACTTTGAATGCTCGGATACTGCTGTCCGAATGCTCGAGCTCTACGCTCTGAATGCTCAAGTCCGGAACTTGATAGAAGCCCTAAGCTTAAGACAAACACACACGCACGAGCCCGTGCACATATTGCATCACCATTATCACATCGAGTCTGCATCATCATATCTGTTCACATCTAACAACCATCATCACACATATACACTCTGCATATCTCCCATGAAATAGGTCAACCCTGCCATCAACCGGTTCTACGCCTCAGTTTTATTGATAGGTTCAGCGCCTCGATCCTTTGGCTTTATGCCAATCCTTATGATGAGAAAGCTCCGTGCACAGACCATCAGAATGCAACCAGCTCTACGCTTCGGTTCAAATCACGTCAAGCTCTAAGCTCCGACAACCCAGGCCCTCGCCTCAAGACTGCAGCAAGCTCTACGCCTCAATCTAATCCCCTCAAGCTCTCGCCTTGTAACCACAACTGGCCCCACGCCTCGGTTCCATCACGTCAGAAACCATCACCTTAGGCTCTCGCCTTGTGACTACAACCGGCTCCGCGCCTCAGTTCCACTATGCCAGAAATCATCACCTTAGGCCCTCACCTCATGACTACAACCGGTTCCATGCCTCGGTTCCTTCATCCCCAAAGCTCCGTGCTCTAGTTACTGGCCCTGCGCCCCCCACATCTCAAAAATGAACCGGCGTCCAACTCATCCCCAACAGATGGTTCGGATTCCACCCCCATTTACATCAATTCCTTTCAGCTCATTCGCAAGGATAGGCTACTCTACCGAGCCCCTCTCAGTCAAAGTAAGGATGATCAAGAAAAGCAAACGCACCTGCCGTGTATTGATCTACCCCAAAATACTAAGGAAGCTCTCCGCAAAAACTCCCCCGGCAGCCCCGCGCTCATTCAACTACTCTTCGCCAAAACCCTGGCTCAATCTAGGTACGTCACACTACGGCTTTTTTTAAGCCCTAAGGTACGTCTTCTGTCTCTAACCCTCCAAACTTTTTCTTTTGTTTTTATTGCCCGAACTACGATTGGTCTGAATTTCCCTTGTGGAATACGTAGGCAGCCTCCCGGCCCGACCATAACAAAAACCTTTTTTCAAAAACCCCTTAGAATAGTGGTTGGACCAAATTGAGTTGGTTTTTTACAGCTTTGACTCTTACTCAAACATGTCTCGCGATCCGTCTGAGTTCAGTCAAAGAGGGGCATCTGTAGACACCCCAATTTGGCCTAACGATTATTTCAAGTCCCACCTTGGGACCATCCCGATGATGAAATGGATACAGTGATTGCTGATTGCCTCCTTGAGAACCTTAGGACTTTCGGTAAGAACTTTGAGCCGCTTAGAGGACCCAATTCAAAGCCATACGGCCTTTCAGACAGAAATACAGAAGCCTAGGAGAATCCATCTGTCGGCCGTGACATCGATCCCACAGCCCTAACATCATTTCCTCACCCGAGCAACCTGTTGCTAGCAAAATCTCCCTGAGAGATCAATCCCTCGACCGCAAGATCTATCCTTCGGCCGAGACATCCATTCCTCGGCCGTGATATCCATTACTCGGCCGCCAGATTGACCTTTTTCCAGACTCTGGAACGTGTTCTGTCAGACGTTTGATCCAACTACACTACCTTCCCGATGCGTTCGGGCTACGCTCAGAGATTGCGACGTAGAGTTAGAGGTGCATTGCAATTGCAATTGCAATCGTGCCATTTGATTGGCCGGAGTGAGTCACCAATTGCCTATATAAAGGGCCTTTGGACTCCGAAAATATACACACGAAATTCATTAGAGAATACACTCTCTCAAGCCACAAAACTCTGTCAAAATACTCTCTCAATCCCACTCTTCAAAAGCCTTAACCTCCCAAAGGCAGCCGTCAATCCGGCGATCAAACCCCGAAGTTCAAACCCTAACCCTAGGGTTTTCAATCAAGCAATCAGTCAATCACAATCAAATCCGAAGCAATCAAGCAACTGAGGGATCAAGGTGGTGAGGCCCAACGGCCTCTGGTTTGTTTTACTTATCGCGTTTATGATTAATCGTAGCATTTAATCGTTTGCTAAACTTTCTGTCTGGTGTGAGGAAGAACATCAACCGGGGTTTCGATCCCTCGGCCTATAAATCAAACCAGGAGGATCCCTCGGCCGTGACATCCATTCACCGGCCGCGGGATCCATCTCCCTGGGACAATTTGTTTTGTTCTGCTTTCCTGATGCATGCTTTATTTATCGTATGGGCTCACCCTTTACTGCTTAAAGGTTAAAAACAAACTACGTGTTAGAATTAAACAAAGTGTGTATATGTCTTATGTTGAATGATTATGGGCCAGTCTCACGACTGGGCAAAGAGGGGTGCCTAACACCTTCCCCTCATTGTACTTTTGGCTCCCGTGCCCAGAATCTCTATCTATTTTCCCAGTTTTAATAAACTAGGTGGCGACTCTGTTTTGATGATAACTGCTATCATGTGGCGATGTTCCTAGCCATGGGAATGTCCATGATTTTGGTTTACGAAGCAAGCAACCAATTAAGCAAACAAATATAATCAATCTGTATGGCAATGCCCCGTTTGGGAGGTGTCTACAGTTTTTGGCGACTCCGCTGGGGAATATGAGAGCCATAACCAAAAAGTTCAACATGAGACTAATACATGCCTTGTCTAATTCATCTATCATATGCATCGAGCGGGCAACCCGTTGAGTTCGCCTGATATCCCGGCATGACACGGGCTATGTTGGGGGTTCCAGCAAACTCCACAGTCACTCGTACCTAGTGGTATATCAAAAAGGGAATCACCCAATCACCGCCTATGATGGGCTGGTGAGAGGATTGGTGCCCTTTGACAACGGAGCACCCTGAGACTACCAAAACCTTGCATGTTCTAGAAAGCCATAGAACTTATCAAACTAAGACAGGAACCTACTTGCATTTTACTTGCAAAAGTTCTTCCCACACACCTTGTATCATTTGTTGTTGTAATTAACTCTTTCTGTGCAGAAGGGCTGGGATTTTCAACCCAAATCCCAACCCTACACAGGCCCAATACTGACTTCCAGGTATTCTACTTTTCAAGCAGGCACAATAGGTAGATTAAAGAAGCAACCTCAGCCAATTTTATACTCTTACAATACCCAAAGTCACACCAAACAGAGGTCTTTACAGTCATCTCATCGGTCACCTTCGCCTATCAAGACACCCTCACCGCAGCGGTCCCAATCAGTTTTGGGGACTTCGCGATCGTCTTCTCAACAAACCCGACTATCTACCCGATCCCAAGCTTCACCAAGCAATCCCTCTACCTACATCCCAAAAATGGCAGACAATGATGTTACCATCACCGAGCTCCGAGCCCAAATTGCCTATTTACAAGCCGAGAAAGTAGCAAGTGATGCTGAAGACAAGAAAAATGAGGAAGAAGCAGAAAATCCTCATGAAGTTACAGAAAACCCTGAATTGGTCAAACTGGTCAAGGAGATCAAGCACGCTTTGGCTCGTTCACAAGGAAACCAAATTCTAGATTTCGAAGGACTCTGCCTCTTTCCAGAATCTCAACTGCCTGAACGATTCAAAATGCCAAACATCGAGAAGTTCAACATGACTGGTAACCCTACCAGCCATGTTTGCCATGTCATCAACACTCTGAAGCCTATGGGCTTGACCGACGAGCTCATCGCTCAATTGTTTCAAAGAACTCTCACTGGAAACGCCCTCGATTGGTTTCTCACTTTGGAATTTGTGCACTATCAAACTCGGCCAGAAATTGCCAACGCTTTTGTCAAGCAGTATGCGTACAATGTCCAAATTGAGCTAACTACCCGAGACTTGGAGATGACTAAACAAGAATTCAATGAGGACTTTGCTACCTTTGTAGCAAGATGGAGAGAAAAGGCTGCCAAGATGAAAAGCCGCCCTTCCGAGGAAGATCAAGTGAGGATAGTTGTCAAGAACCTGCAGCCCAAGTACCTCACTCACATTTACACTCAGGCTATCACTGACTTCAAACGCTTACACGCCACTGGATTACAAATTGAAGATGGGATTAAGCTGGGCCTCATTGGGAAAGAAGAAACCCCTCTACCCAGAAAAACCTTTCCAACCCGTGCATCTCCTGCGTCCGTCAACACCCTTAACTCAGCCTTGCCACAAGACCCTTTTCAAACTAGCTCATCTAAAAATACAAATCGCCCACGCCGCAATTTCGACCCACTCTATATGACTCCATCCCAAGCCTTAGCCATCCTAAGCCGCCAAGGGCACCTTAGGCTCTTGAATAATCTACCTCCTCAGCCACCTTATGGTCCAAGCTATGACGCCAATAAACAGTGTGCATACCACCAACACCCTGGACATGAGACAGACCGCTGCATGCGTCTTCGTCATGACATCCAGGATCTCATTGATAGTCAAGCTATAAAACCCCCTAAGCCTAATGTGCAAACCAATCCACTTCCCGCTCACAACAACGAACCACCGCCTCAAAATATCAATCTCATAAGCCTATCCAATAGCTGTAGACACCTCCCAAACGGGGCATCGCCATACAGATTAATTACGTTTGTTTGCTCGATTGGTTGCTTGCTTCGTAAACCAAAATCGTGGACATTCCCATGGCTAGGAACATCGCCACATGATAGCGGTTATCATCAAAATAGAGTCACCACCCAGTTTATTAAAACTGGGAAAACAGATAGAGATTCTGGATACGGGAGCCAAAAGTACAATAAGGGGAAGGTGTTAGGCACCCCTCTTTGCCCAGTCGTGAGACTGGCCCATAATCGTTCAACATAAGACATGTAGATGCTTTGTTTAATTCTAACACATAGTCTGTTTATTTATTCCTTTAAACAGTAGGTAAAGTGAGCCAGTGCGATAAATAAAGCATGCGTCAGAAAGCAGAAAAGCAAACAAACTGTCCCAGGGAGATGGATCCCGCGGCTGGTAAATGGATGTCACGGCCGAGGGATCCTCCTGGTTTGATGTACCGGTTGAGGGATCGAAGCCCCGATCGATGTTCTTCCTCACACCAGACAGAAAGATTAACAGATGATCAAAACGCTACAGTTAATCAGAAATACAGTGAATAAGACAAACCAGAGGCCGTTGGGCCTCACCACCTTGATCCCTCAATTGATTGATTGCTTCGAATTTGATTGTGATTGACTGATTGCTTGATTGAAAACCCTAGGGTTAGGGTTTGAACTTCGGGGTTTGATCACTGGGTTGGTGGCTGCCTTCGGGAGGTTAGGGCTTTTGAAGAGTGGGTTTGAGAGAGTATTTTGACAGAGTTTCGTGGCTTGAGAGAGTGTATACTCTGATAAATTTCGTGTCTATTTTTGGAGTCCAAAGGCCCTTTATATAGGCAATTGGTGACTTACTCCAGCCAATCAAATCACGAGATGGCAATTGCAATTGCAATGCACCTCTAACTCTACGTCGTAATCTCTGAGCGTAGCCCGAACGCATCGGGAAGGTAATGTAGTTGGATCAAACGTCTGACAGAATACGTTCCAGAGTTCGGAAAAAGGTCGATCTGGCGGCCGAGTAAAGGATATCACGGCCGAGGAATGGATGTCTCGGCCGAAGGATAGATCTTGCGGCCGAAGGATAGATCTTGCGGCCGAGGGATTGATCTCTCAGGGAGATTTTGCTAGCAACAGGTTGCTCGGGTGAGGAAATGATGTTAGGGCCTTGGGATCGATGTCACGGCCGACAGATGGATTCTCCTAGGCTTCTGTATTTCTGTCTGAAAGGTTGTATGGCTTTGAATTAGGTCCTCTAAGTGGCTCAAAGTTCTTACCGAAAGTCCTAAGGTTCTCAAGGAGGCAATCAGCAATCACTGTATCCATTTCATCATCGGGATGGTCCCAAGGTGGGACTTGAAATAATCGTTAGGCCAAATTGGGGTGTTTACAGATGCCCCTCTTTGACTGAACTCAGACGGATCGCGAGACATGTTCGAGTAAGAGTCAAAGCTGTAAAAAGCAACTCAATTTGGTCCAACCACTATTCTAAGGGGTTTTTTGAAAAAGGTTTTTGTTATGGTCTGGCCGGGAGGCTGCCTACGTATTCCACAAGGGAAATTCAGACCAATCGTAGTTCGGGCAATAAAGAAAAGTAAAAAGTTTTGGAGGGCTAAAGGCAGAAGACGTACCTTTAGGCTTAAAAGCCGTAGTGTGACGTACCTAGACTGAGCCAGGGTTTTGGCGAAGAGTAGTGGAAGGAGCGCGGGGTTGCCGGGGAGTTTTTGCGGAGAGCTTCCTTAGTATTTTGGGGTAGATCAGTACACGGCAGGCGCGTTTGCTTTTCTTGATCATCCTTACTTTGACTGAAAGGGGCTCGGTAGAGTAGCCTATCCTTGCGAATGAGCTGGAAGGAATTGATGTAGTGGGGTGGAATCCAAACCATCTGCTAGGATGAGTTGGACGCCGATTTGTTTTTGAGATATGGGGGGCGCAGGGCCAGTAATCATAGAGCATGGAGCTTTGAGGATAAGGGAACCGAGGCACGGAGCCGGTTGTAGTCATGAGGCTAGGGCCTAAGGTGATAGCTTCTGACATGATGGAACCGAGGCGCAGGGCCGGTTGTGGTTATAAGGCGAGAGCCTAAGGTGATAGGATGGAGGCGTGGAGCCTGCTGTGGTTATGAGGCAAAGGCCTGAGGAGAGCTTAGAGCTTGATGGAACCGAAGCGCGGAGCTGGTATTGATCATAAGGTGAGAGCCTGAGGTGTCAGAGCTTTGAGCTTGACGTGATGAACTGAAGCACGGAGCTGGTATAAGGCAAGGGCCTGAGGTGAAGGAACTGAGGCGTGGAGCCTGAGGTGATTAGATTGAGGCGTGGAGCCTACTGCAGTCTTGAGGCGAGGGCCTGGGTTGTCGGAGCTTAGAGCTTGACGTGATTTGAACCGAAGCGTAGAGCTGGTTGCATTCTGATGGTCTGTGCACAGAGCTTTTCCATCATAAGTGTTGGCGTAGAGCCAAAGTATCGAGGCGCTGAACCGATCAATAAAACCGAGGCGTAGAGCCGGTTGATGGCAGGGTTGACCTGTTTCATGAGAGGTATGCAGAGTGTATATGTGTGATGATGGTTGTTAGATGTGAATAGATAAGCAGATGTGATAATGTTGATGCAATATGTGCACGGGCCCGTGCGTGTGTGTTTATTTTTAAGCTTAGAGCTTCTATCAAGTTCAGGACTTGAGCATTCAGAGCGTAGATCTCGAACATTCGGATGGCAGAATCCAAGCATTCAAAGTACAGGCTTTGAGCGTCCAGTACGCAGTGGTTGGGCATCCAAGCGTAGAGCTTGAGCATTCAAGTGTATAACCTGAGCATCCAGTACACAGTGGTTGGGCATCCAAGCGTAGAGCTTGAGCATTCAAAATGTTAGATTTTAAGCATTCAGGCGTAGAGCCTGAGAATAAATGTCTTGATTATTGGGGCGGCGTAGAGCCTGTTGCTTGTTTACGGCTTCGAGCCAGTTGAGATGATGGGCTTTGAGCCGTTGAGTTGTGATAACGGGCGTAGAGCCTGTCGATAATGGGCTTGGAGCCGCTAAGATGGTTGTTATGGCTTCGAGCCAGTTGAAATAATGGGCTTGGAGCCGCTGAGTGAGTGAGCTCAGGCGTAGAGCCTGTTGATAATTTCGAGCCGCTGAGATTGGTTGTTATGGCTTCGAGCCAGTTGAAATAGTGGGCTTGGAGCCGCTGAGTGAGTGAGTACAGGCGTAGAGCCTGTTGATAATAGGCTTCGAGCCGCTGAGATTGGGTTCTTTACGGCTTCGAACCAGTTGAGATAGTGGACTTAGAGCTGCTGAGACGAGGGCTTAGAGCCACTGAGTGATAGTGAGTCGGGGCGCAGAACCGCTATGTGAGTTTGATATGGGCACGGAGCTGCTTATTTCTTCGGTAGTGGATATGGACATAAAGTCGCTGGGTGTTTTTGACTTGCTTTGGCCAGCAATTTATGGAGAGAGAGATCTTCGATGCTCGGGCATGCCCCCAAGGCTAGTTTTGATCACATTGTACTGGCTCGGGGATGCCCCCAAGGCTATTCTGTTGGTCGAGGACCCAGAATCTATAATGGCTTGAGTCAGTGCACTGAGCATGATCTGATGTTTGTTGAAGGAAATAGATTGGGAGGCCAGGAGATCGATCTCTCGGCCGAAGGATTGATGTCTCGGCCGAGGAATCGATGTCTCGACCGTGAGATAGCCAGAAGTCAGAAAATTGATTTAAGTTAAACTTTAATCGATCTCACGGGTCATTTCATCCTTTTAATCCCTCATCCTCTTCCCTCATTCAAACAATCGCCGCCGCTCCCTCCTCTCTCTCCTCGTCGGCCGCCGCCGTCCCCCACCTTTTCGTCGTCGTTCTTTCCGACCACACGGTTCTGATCACTATTTTCCTGTCATGGCATCATCACCGCC
The DNA here is from genome assembly GCA_018127125.1 of Rhododendron griersonianum. Classification (NCBI taxonomy): domain Eukaryota; kingdom Viridiplantae; phylum Streptophyta; class Magnoliopsida; order Ericales; family Ericaceae; genus Rhododendron; species Rhododendron griersonianum. Next base: position 34,407,368 of record CM030788.1, on the reverse strand, counting down.
TCCTCCATCATCTGACGCTCCTGCTGCGCCTAGGGATACGGGCAAAGCTCTGGCCGTTGAGGCCGCGATTCTTGGCGGGGTTTCAAGTTCCCACGTTCTTCGTTCAAGTCGGCGTAGAGCCACTGTTGGGGGAAGTTCCTCGCAACCCATTCCTCCTGAGGTCGAACCCGAGGCTTCTACCGATGCAGGTGGTGATATTCTTCCACCGTTTGACGTTGCCACTTACGCTCCTCAGGTTCACCTGGTCGGGCGTGGCGGTTCCTTACGATACCGTCCTCCCCTCAGTGACATCCCACCTGAGGTCTTGCACAAGGAGCCAGAGCAGCACCTTGGTTTCACCAATAGGAAGGTAGAATTTTATCCTGTCAAATGATTTTTGTATATGAGATTTCGCAGAGTGATAATTTGATATTTTGATAGGGAGTTTGAGTTCTAGAAGTTGCCCCCTGTATAGGCGATATTTTGTGTATTTGATTCCTTCTTCGTATTTTGTCAGGCAAATGAGAGGTTGCGCGTGTGGGGAAGCTGCCCCCAGGTGTTTGAGTGGTATGAGAGGCTTCCTCAGGAGGCCAAGGATGCAGTTGCTTTGGCTGGCTTTGAGCCTTTGATACTTGGTTTCCACCTTCCGAAGGCGGAGTTGGGATTGACCACATCTTTGGTGGAGCGGTGGTGGGATACCACCAATACTTTCCACCTTCCGTAGGCTGGGGAGATGACGATCACTCCAGGTAACTTTGCTTTGCTTACAGGCCTGAGAGTTGGCGGTGATCCTCTTCCAATTGACCCGCGGATCCATGAGCGAAAGGGTGCTCTTGAATATCTTTTGGGGAAGGTTCCCATTGTGTCAGAGAGTGGTCATATCACATATACCTGGCTTCGGGAAGAGTTTGATCAAGCTGATATCCTGACGGAGATACCTCTTTCTCAGCTGGTACGAGCTTTCCTGCTTTATCTCCTTGGGCAAACTTTGTTTTGCAACAAGGAGAATTCGGTGCATGTCCAGTTCTTGGCTGCCTTGGTGCACTTAGAGACCATAGCAGAGTTTGATTGGGGAACTCCCGCCCTAGCCACGTTGTACGGACACCTCAGTGCTTGTTCTCGGGGGGTTAGTTTGTCGCTCGGCGGACACCACCGTATTCTTGAGGTACACATTTTGATTTCTGCGTTATTCTCTTGTTGCTTCTATCTGTGTTACTCATGTTTTCCATCTTCGCTTGTAGCTCTGGGCTTTTGAGCACTTGTTGCAGTTTCCTCCTCCGACTGGGCACAAAGAGCCTAGGTTTGTTCCACGGGCAGCCCGTTGGTTGAAAGGAGTTTGGAAGTCACGGTCGCCTGCCATGGACTTGCTGGCTTGGAGGCGAGTTTTGGATCGCCTAACGGTGGATCAGGTATGATATCTTCTATCCTTCTTTGTGCCATTTCCCTACTTTTGTTGACATTATTCCCCTTTTTGCAGGTGCGTTTTGACCCATGGGGTGTGCTACTTGATGATGCTCCTCTAGAGTTGACCTCAGCTCGGGCGTTGGACAGCCAGCACTTCCTTTTGGAGGGGCCATTTTCGAGAGCCTGGTATCTCGGAGAGAGGGTAGCGAGCCAGTACTTTCCATATTCCGAGGCGTTGCAGCTTGTTCCTCTCCCTCCTCCTGTTGGTATGCGATCGACCCATCTTTTGATCGGGGAAGGCTTGCTACTTGCTCTTGAGAGACAACCAGCCATGAGTTTTCTCGTAGCGGGAGATTACTCAGCCTTTCGTTCGGTCTCATTGACCCTTCCTACTGCTACCGCTGCTGCTGCTCCTCCTGTTTGGCCACGGGCCCCCAATTTCATTTCTTTCCACAATGCAAATGGAGAAGATGAGCGTTTGACACTGACACCATGTGCTACGCAGTTCTACGTGCTTCCTGCCGGAATTCAGCAGGTAATATTATAGATTCTGCTCTGGTTTCCTTCAGCATTCCTCGCTTGCTTGATTGTATATGCAATTGCTTCCTCTGCACATTGCTGAGGTGATTCAGGAATGGTTGCGTGCTTTCCAGAGTGCAGAGGCTTTGGCTCGACGGCAGCGAGGCCTAATAGCTGCGGTATACATCCTTTGATCTCTTCTTTTTCCATCCCATGTTTCATGTGAAATTGAATGCCCGTATCCTGTGTCTCTGTAGCTTGAAGCAGAGCGAGTACCGACAGTGTCAGTTACTCAAAGTGCCAGAGTTAGCGGGGGTGGGAGTGCCGGAGCTGGTGATGGAGATGCTAAGGCTAGTGAGGGACAGAGGATCAGTGTCCCAGTTCCTGAGCGTTTTCGTCCTGCGCCCAAAAGGGGTCGTGGGCAGTAGCTGGCTTTCCTTTCTTGTACCTGTACATGTTAGCTCCAAAACAAATAGTTTGATGTTTGTATTTTTATGAAAACAACCTCAGCATGTGTTGGAAATTATTTTGTTTCAAGATACTTCAGACTTGTATGCAATATTTTCAAAGTTTTGCGAGTGCTGGATTTAAACATGGGCCGAGGAATGGATCACTCGGCCGAGAATTCCATTCTTCGGCCGCTACTTCCATTTCCTAAGGAAGTTGGACTTTTGCTTTAGCCAAGTGGCGTTTTTCCCTCTTTACACTTGAATTTGATTCGTGCTCTTTTATTTACTTTTGCTATTTCTACAACCTCTTTGCCATGTTTTGGGATCGTTAGAATGCTTTGTCCCTTATGTTGATGACTTTTGAGTTAGAGAGGACGAATGATGATTCTTACGCATCTTTGTTTTTTTACCAATTCCTTGGAAAATGACTAACTCATCTTTTGCGAGCTCAATACGCAGGGTTAGCTATGCCTATCATTGAGTACAAACCTTGTGATATTGTCTTTCTTCTCTCCAAATGTTTGGGCCGTATCTCGATTCGAGATTGCCTACGTATCACAATCAGGGAATCAGGCCTCTTACGTAGTTCCAAGATCACCACCTTTGGGGGTTGGGTTTTCACTCTTGGTTTTTTCTTTCTCTCATGCTCTAAGTTTTGCCTAGGTTACCTGATAGAGGTTGAGTCCCTAGCGAGCTTTCCTTCAAATGCCTTAACTTTTGCCTAGGCTGCGTTTTTCGCTTTTTCTTGTCCTAGCAGGCTTTGCTCTTACTTTTGCTTGGGTGTATAGATTGCCCAACGAGCATTTTTCTCTCAAGAGGGTTTTAGTGTTTTTTTGGAGAGGAATTTGACGGAAACGTTCTTATAAGTCTCCTGTTGTATTTGTACCTTCACAATGGGTAAGCTAACCTACGTGTTCTCACGGAGATAGCATCTTCTTCCTGAGTTTTGATAAAAACCTAGTTATAAGTAATCAGGGTTCGTCCCTTCTTTCCTTTTGGTCGGTAACATAAAGAATTAGATTCTTAAAATCCTTTTATCTTTGGCAGAGAGATTGTAGTGTACAGCAATCACATTTTAAAGATGGAATCATTTGGCAAGCATAGAAGTGATAAAATGGGGACTTATTTAATTGTAGATAATGCCCAAACAGGGGCCTAAAACATGTCCTAACTTGTCTTTAGAAAATGAAAGCAAAGTTTTTGTCATGCGATTTACTGCAGTATCTCGGGAGTGGCTCATTTTCCTTTTGCAGTTTTATACTCTTCTTCACCTTGTTTGCCAAACAGAATCTTTAGGTCAAATTCAGCCAGCATCTCAATCCAGTCTTCGGGAGTAGGAGATGAATTGGTTGGTTCTTCTTCCATGTCACTGTCAGTCCATTCTTGATCAAATAAGATTTGCATTTCAGGGTACCTTTGCTTGGTAATTTTATCTTCCCATGTTTCTGCGAAGCCACAGAATGGAAAGTCTTCTCCTTCTCTTACAAACCAACCATTGAGTGTTTTTGGGATCACGAGTTTCTCTTCTTTGACCCTGCTTCCTCTTGCCTTAGCCTTTTCCATGCTTCTCTTCTTTTCTACCCCGACTTCTGTCGGGATGTAGCCAAGACCAAAGGCGTATTGATTATGCGGAGGGTCAATCATTTGCGGGATGCCTTGTGATCTTTTGCCTAAACCCAACCCAGGGAGGTAGTTTTGCTTCTTCATCATCCATATGGCGGAGGTGCTTACGTAGAAATTTCTCTCGGCCATTAAGGCTTGCACATCAGTTGCTTCCTCAAGACTGAATCCAGTAAGGAAGCTTTCCTTGGTTCCTACCTCTTGGACAGGTGTATCAGAATGAGCTCGGATCGATGAATCCCCCAAAATGGTTATGACCCTTCCATCTACTGCGAATTTGACCTTCTGATGCAAAGTGGAAGGCACTGCCCCAGCGTCATGTAGCCAAGGCCTTCCCAATAAAAGATTGAAGGTGGCTGGTATATCCATCACATGGAATTCCACGTCTCTTTTGATCTTCTCCACTTCTACTGGCAGTGTGACACACCCAACCACTCTTCTCTTTGAATTTTCATAGCCCCTTACACCCTGGCTCGAAGGGCGTATGTCGATGGCGCTTACCCCTAGCTTGTCGAGGGTCCTTTAAGGACATACGTTCAAAGCAGACCCATTATCTACCAAGACCAGTGGGATCCATTTAGTGAGGCATTTTAGTGAGATGTAGAGAGGCTTGTTGTGTGCAGGCCCTTCAGGAGGTAGATCTTTGTCTATAACGACCCGGATTTTTGGGAAATAAAAATTTCATTTAAAAATTTGAATTTTATTTGATTACTTGGATTTCCGTTTAAAATTCCTTTCTAATATCCAAAAATCCGTCGTTACTAAAATCTAGACTTATAAATATAGTTTTCTTCATATAGATTTCTAGTCATTTCTCCTAGACAAGTATGCTTGTAAAGCACTTGTATATTTTCCCTAGTAATCCGTCGTAATTAGATTTCTTCGCCATGCAACATAGTCATTTTCTAAAGACAAGTGCCTAGCATATTGAGAAGTCGTAGAATCGTATTTCTTGACTGGGAATCCTATTTAGCAAACCTAGCTAGCTTCTAACTAATCGTTAGGGAAGCCTAATCGAACCTTTAATCTTCATGAACCATTTGAACCCTAAGCAAACCTTTTGACCAAAGTCAACCTTTGATCTATTACCCATTGGACGATAAATGCTAGGATAATCTTTATCCATTGGACCATAGGTTTCCACCGAGGATATTGCTAGGTACACTTTATCACTACTACAAAATGATATAAAGATCACGGTACAAAAACTAAAAAGATCTCATTTTTTGTAAAAGCGTAATAAAATGTTATAGACTATAGTTTTCATCACAGTTATACGAAAAAACTGAGATGGAAAGATTTTTTAATCTCAGTAATCTAAAAAGTGAGATTGTAACTTGAAAAATATATCTCATTCTCAAAAAGCTGAGATTATATATGAAAGAATATATCTCGTTTCGAAAAAAACTGAGATGAAAAGATTTTTTAATCTCAGTAATCTAAAAGTGAGATTGTAACTTAAAGAATAGATCTCGTTTTTGAAAAACTGAGATTGTATATGAAAGAATATATCTCATTTCAGAAAAACTGAGATAAAAAGAATCTTTAATCTCAGTCATCTGAAAACTAAGGTCGTAAGTTAAACACATATGTTATATATTAAATATTTCAATTATATATTGAAAAGTGTGTGTGGTGTAGTTGGTTAAAGCTTCTATGTAAAACTCATGAGACTTGAGTTCAAAACCCAATAGGAGAAATAGAGTAGGATTTTTTCCTTACGAAAACACCACTTTTAATCTCGGTTTTTTCAAAAACAGAGATTATTTCTCTCTAAACAACCACGGTTTTATAATAAAACTGAGATGTTAAGCTATTAAAGGTCACGGTTTTATCATTTTAATCATAGTTTTTATGTTTTTAGTCACGGTTTTAATGAGTTTTAATCACGGTTTTTATCCTGTGGTTAAAAGATAGAGACTTTTAGTTACACCTTGATAGACCACGGTTTTGAATGCGAGATTAAAAGTGAAAGATCACATCAAATGACCGAGGTCTTTATCTATTTTTGTAGTAGTGTATATGATTATATATTACTTACCATCTTTACCCATTGGACGATAGAAGTTAGGGAAATCTTTATCCATTGGACAATAGGCTTTCTACCTAAGATATTTTATTAGATTTGACCAAGGTAAACTTATATAGTATTATATAGGCCTTTGTACACATATTTGAAAGATGTATATATAATATTCCAATATTATACTTTACTCTTTTACCCATTAGTCCATAAATGTTAGGAGAATTGTTACCCATTGGACAATAGGTTAAGTCTTCCTATCAAGTACAAGATCCATTAGTTTAATAGATTTGCCATGAGTCATTGTACTTATATCTACATATAGTACCTTCCATCTTAGACCATTGGTTAATAACTACAAGGGAAATGGATGACCTTTGGATAATAAAAGTTAGGGGAATTTTGGTCCATTGGTCAATAAGGCCAAGTCAAGCCATAGTACTAGGTTTTATTTAGTTAATTGCTTACTAGATATGATATGTACCTATTTACTTAAAATATTAGATATGATTATGTTAGTCTAAGATTTTAAAGTCCTAGAATAAAGTATATAAGTACATAGGTGGCATTTAGGCTTATTCTATTAGGAATTTTGACCTAAAAATCTAGAATAGAATCATGTAGTACAATTGTCCTTTAAGGTTAGTCATCTTTTTTATTCTTAAACTAACCAAGGGAGAGAGAGATAGAGAGAGAGAGAATTCGGGAGAGGAGAGAGAGGGGAGAGCCGAGAGAGATGAGAAAGGGAGAGAGAGATAGTGATGTGTGCCCTTGTACTCTTCCATATCCAATCCAATCTTCCAAGGTACTAGACTAAATCAAAACCCCAATAGAATAACCTAGAATTGTCCTAGATTGGAAGAAAGAACAAGAAATATCTTTATAATATTTCCACCTATTGTACCATGGAGAGAGAGAGAGAGAGATTTCGGATGAGAGGGAGAGAGGGAGAGTGATGTGTGAAAGTGTACAATAAGCCTAGTCATGTCCTTTGAAGCCATCATCCTACCTCACCAAAGGACAACCAAATCTAGACAAATTTTTATCCAATGGACAACAAATGTTAGGGGAAAATTTACCCCTTGGATAATAGATCACCCTTGGCCTATAAATAGAAGGCCACTCCAAGCTTAAACTCACACCTTCACTTCTTGCTCCCACTTCTCTCTAGAAACTCAAGCATTGCTCCAACTTCTCTCTAGAAACCATTTCTGTTTTTTCCAGGCAGCCTACTGCCCTCCACAAAACCTCATCTTTTCCTACCTAGAGTAGTTTCTAGGATGAACTTTCTTCGGGAAGGTTGAAGAACACTTCGAGAGCTTCAAGTTAGACCCAAGAACCACCCTAATCGGTCAAGAAACGACAAAGATATCGACAACCGAAGTTCAGCAAAAATTCGGATTTCCAGATTTCCAGACAGCAAACTGTCCATTCCTTTATCACCATATTCCTCCTACCTAAAGTACTTTCTAGGATCAACTTCCTTCACGAAAGTTGTAGAGCACTTCTAGAGCTTCGATGTCAACTCAAGAACGATTGTATTCGGCCAAATATTGACCGAGTTACTGCCATCCGAAGTTCTGTCCAGATTCGAGAGTTTCACCGCCCGTAGGATTTCCAATTAGCTTATTCGGCCCCGACTAGTTTCGGATCAAGGTAGGATCTTCCTACACCTCCTATACTCTAAGTATATGTAGATTTTACCTATGCTTTCTAAACTCTAAATATAACGTATGATATGCGTGTGTTGAAAAGAATGTAGATTTCCATATCTATTTCCCTTAATTATAATTAGAATTATGTTTACTCTTGAGATGTAGTTTATCCTATACTTATAAATATGATGTATTAAGTTTTGTTGTTAAAATGAACGTAGAATACTCCTTACGCCCTAACTTTAAGTATAGTATAATTTTCCTATACTTTCCAAATTCTAAGTATAGCGTATGGCATACGTATTTTGAGATGATGGTAGATTATTCCAAACTTTCGAAATCTTAAGTATACGTAGATTATCTGAGCTATTTTCCTTAAGCATGATTAGGAATGTTTAGAAATTGTTATCTTGATTAACCATGGCATGATTAGCATAACGTTAGGAACACTCAATAAACCTATGATGTTTTGAACTTAAGAAAGCATGATCTTGGATTAAGTCGAAGTGATTTCATTTTTATCTTAAGATGATATGAGCATGATTACCTGTTTACTTGACTACTTGTTGTTGATAAAGCATAAGTGATTTATCACTCCAAAGGTGTCCGTCCATGTGGCACTATGCTTAACTTTGTGTGATTAAATGTTGAGTATGATGATGTGATAAAATGAGCATGCTATCTAATATAGAGTTGAATGATCTTGTTAGTTTAGTTTCAAGTTTTCCTAAAGTATGAAAGAATTACCGCGGAGTCATTGCATGCAACGAGACACAAAAACCGAGAAAATAGAAACATGACACCTAGGGTGTGGTCAAAGAAAAGATGGGATTAACCTGCAGAAAATATTTTGAAATTACATAATGACCGGACTTGGTAGTCATTGTGTAAGTGTTTCGAAAACCGTAATGTAGCCGGACTTGGTAGCTCATTGAGAAGATTTCCAATGGGGCCGGACGTGGTAGTCTCATGTGGAAATATGGCTTGATTCTCCGCGAAAAGGAATCAATGCAAGATTTGAAAGATTATGTTTTGAAAACCATGATATGACCAGACTTGGTAGCCATCGCGTGTGTTACTAATGAAGCCGGACTTGGTAGCCTCGTTAGTAGCAATTTGTGAAAAACTACATTGTGGCCGGACATGGTAGCCCAATGTGAGTTGTGAAAACCCGCAAGGTGGCCGGACTTGGTAGCCCTTTGTGTGGACTTGCGAAAACCGCAATGAGGCCGGACTTGGTAGCCCATTGTGAAGATTTCCAATGGGGCCGGACGTGGTAGTCTCATGTGGAAATAAGGCTTGGTTATCCGCGGAGAGGAGCCAATGCAAGATTTGAATGGATTGTGAAAACCGCGGTGTGACCGGACTTGGTAGCCATCATGTGTGTTACTAATGAAGCCGGACTTGGTAGCCTCATTAGTAGCAATTTGTGAAAGAAACGTTGGAAATTGGAATTTTGGTAAAGGTGAAAATGTTGACACAGTCTACGATGAGTCGCGTAGGAGAAACACGAAAAGGCATGACACCAACGCTAAAAGATATCGAATATGAATGTGTTGATTGAGCTTGTGTAATTGTCTATGTGAATTTCTGGTTACTTAACGATTTTCAAAATGTTAATTTGAGAAATGAAACGCTGCGTAAGAGAAACTCTGATATCACAGACACCAAGGGACACCTCCCAAGCGGGCATCGCCATACAGATTGATGACGTTGATCACGTTGTTTGTTCGATTGGTTGCTCACATCATAAACCAATCATGGACATTCCCATGGCTAGGAACATCGCCATAACATAGATAACGGTTAGTCATCAAATTAGAGTGGCCACAGCCTACAAGGGGCATACCCCAGGAGGAAAAGAAAAAGGAAAAAAAATTCCCATTTTTATCATCTTATGCTTGTTAAATGATTCAATCTTTAAATGCAATTGCTATGCGCTACAGTCTCTCTACCAAAGATGAAAGGGTCTTAAGAATTTAATTTTTTTTTTGGGTAATTTAGCTTGAAATTAAAAAAGGTTAATCGAATATACAGCCTACAAGGGGCATACCCCAGGAGAGTACAGTAACCATGCACAACCCGCATGGAGAGTAAAATAAAGTGACATAACCATGAAATGTACTGATATGAAATTGAACTATTCCTGGCACAACCCGCCAGGCTAGGAAATAAAGTAAATGAAGTAGATAGTCATGGTCAACGTGGACCACATGAAAACCGGCGCTGAGGAGAGATCCTCCTCCTCCTATACTTGAGGCTAAGAAAACCAACCCGTAAGACATCCAACCCCAAACCATAATTGCTACCCGCTCAATGAGAGTCAACTACTATTTCGGAGGAACTCTCGATGAGAGAGGTTCGACCGGGTGGGATTTCGACGGCACACGCAACAAGGCCACTAAGTACCAAGCACACCACGCCCATTCCACCATGACTACTACATCCTCCCCTAGGCTCTCTAACGACTCAAAGCGGAAAGAGCAGAAAGAGAGGCCACCATAGCCACTCGAACCTGAACCTGGACCCTAATTCGCTTCATTTCGATCGTAGTGCAAATCCACGCAAACTAAAAGCACAGCATAGTGCAACTTCAATCGGTGAACACCAATCTAGTCAATTCCGGAAATTGTCCAATCAAACTCCATCCATAATCTAATCATCGGCACCCACAGCTGCTACTGACAACCCCTTAACTAGGATAGAGTCTAATCTAATCAATAATAGCCACGACCATTAGACACAAGAATACTACACTCGACCTCAGAGCAAAAAACGCTGGTGCTAGGGATATAAAAGGCTCGACAACGAGCCCGACCCCCGATTTCAGTCCAACAGATGACCGCCTATCGGGGATCGCAGAGTCAATCAGTAAGCTGGCCCAAATGTCCCGCCCCACGAGAAGATAGAAATAATTGCCTAGTGCAATGCAAACAATGCTACAATGCTGCAAAATGAATAACGGCCTGAGAGAAATGGAACATCCTCACCGCCCAACGGCTGCCGGTGCTCGTCGCCAGCTAAATGGGCAGTGCGCACGCACTGCCGCTCTGCTCTGCAACATTTGGCCGCCTTATGCGCTTCCGGCTTAAAAGCATGCCTCGCTTGGCCCAAGGCTGGCTGGCTCGGCCCAGCAGCAATGGTGGCTCCCCTGCAGAGTAGTTGATCGGCGACGGCCTCTGCACATGGTGTCAACCGCCTCGGGTTGATTGCTGTGGGTTGGCCGGGGCCGGCGAAAAACGGTGGCTGTGCCTTGGGGTTGAAGTTGAAGTTGATGGCCAACGGGAGTAAGGCCGGCCACTGCTTCCACCCGCTGCCTCCGACGGGAGTTGAAGGCCGGCCACAGTTTCACTTCGGTGAAACCGGCGGCCATGGCGGTGGCTGAAAGGAATGTTGACCGGCCCTCAGGCCAGATCTGATACATTTTGGTAAAATCGACGGCCATGGCTGTATTGGACGACCGACGACAAGTGGCTCTGTATTGGACCGACCGACGACGAGTGAGCCAGTGCGATAATTGAAGCATGCATTAGAAAGCAGAAAAGCAAACAAAATGTCCCAGGAGATCGATTACTCGGTCGGTGAATGGATGTCACGGCCGAGTAATCACACTGGTTTAATGTACCGGCCGAGGGATCGAAGCCCCGGTCGGTGTTCTTCCTCACACCAGACAGAAAGATTAATGGATAATAAAAAATGCTACGATTAATCAGAAAAGCAATAAATTAAGACAAACCAGAGGCCGTTGGGCCTCACCACCTTGATCCCTCAGTTGCTTGATTGCTTTGGATTGAGTGTGATCGATTGATTGCTTGATCGAGAACCCTAGAGTTAGGGTTTGAACTTCGGGGTTTGATTGCCGGATTGACGGCTGCCTTCGGAAGGTTAGGGCTTTTGGAGTATGGGATTGAGGGAGTATTTCTGCAGAGTTTCGAGGTTTGATTGAGTGTGTAGGTATCTCAATTTCTGTGTGTTTATTTCAGAGCCCAAATGCCCCTTTATATAGGCATAGGGATGACTCACTCCGGCCAATCAAATCACGAGATGGCAATTGCTATTGCAATGCATCTCTAACTCTACGTCGTAATCTCCGAACGTAGCCCGAACGCATCGGAAAGGTAGTGTAGTTGGATCAAACCAAACGTCTGACAGAACGTTCGAGAGTCTGGAAAAAGGTCGATCTGGCGGCCGAGTAAAGGATTTCACGGCCGAGGAATGGATGTCTCGGCCGAAGGATAGATCTCGCGGCCGAGGGATTGATCTCTCGGGGAGATTTTGCTGGCAACAGGTTGCTCGGGTGAGGGATTGATGTTATGGCCGTTAGATCGATGTTACGGCCGACAGATGGATTCTCCTAGGCTATTTCTGTCTGAAAGGCTATATGGCTTTGAATTGGGTCCTCTAAGTGGCTCAAAGTTCTCACCGAAAGTCCTAAGGTCCTCAAGGAAGCAATAAGCAATCATTGTATCCATTTCATCATCGGGATTGTCCCAAGGTGGGACTTGAAATAATCGTTAGGCCAAATTGGGGTGTCTACAGATGCCCCTCTTGGACTGTGCGACGGATCGCGAGACATGTTTGAGTAAGAGTCAAAGCTGTAAAAGCAACTCAATTTGGTCCAACCACTATTCCAAGGGGTTTTGAAAAAGGTTTTGTTATGGTCGGGGCGGGCCCACGTATTCCACAAGGGAAATTCGGACCAACCGTAGTTCGGGCATAATAGAAAAATAAAAGTTTGGAGGGTTAGAGAAAGACGTACCTTAGGGCTTAAAAGCCGTAGTGTGACGTACCTAGACCGAGCCGGGGTTTTGGCGGAAGAGGCTGCCGGGGGAGTTTTGCGGAGAGCTTCCTTAGTTATTTTGGGGTAGATCAAGTACACTGCAGGTGCGTTTGCTTTTCTTGGTCATCCTTACTTTGACTGAGGGAAGCTCGGTAGAGTAGCCTATCCTTGCGAAAGAGCTGGAATGATGGGGTGGAATCCAAACCATCTGCTGGGGATGCGTTCGGACGCCGCATAAGCATCTGGAGCGATGAGAGGAGAGAGCCTTAGTTGGGCAGTTGATGGAATCCTTAGGAGAAGCTTTGCGTTATCATGTGGGGCAGGAGGCGATAGAGCTGCGTGCACAGGATAGAAGAGCGTGGAGCTCGGAGCCGATTGGAACCGAGGCACAGTTGTAGTCGTGAGGCGAGTGCACGGAGCTGAGTGATAGACCGACTGAGCGCGGGTGTGGAGTTGCACCTCTGGAGAGGCGAAGCACGAAGGGTAATGGGATAGGACCGAGCGCGGAGCCCGAGGTGATTGTATTGATCGGATGAGAGCCGGTTGTCGAGCTTTGAGCTTGACGTAATGAACCGAAGCGCGGAGCTGGTTGTATTCTGATGGTCTGTGCACGGAGCTTTCTCATCATAAGTGTTGGCGTGGAGCCAAAGGATCGAGGCACTGAACCGATCAATAAAATCGAGGGATAATGCCGGTTGATTGCAGGGTTGACCTGTTTCATGAGAGATATGCAGAGTGTATATGTGTGATGATGGTTGTTAGATGTGAACAGATATGATGATGCAGACTCGATGTGATAATGTTGATGCAATATGTGCACGGGCCCGTGCGTGTGTGTTTGTTTTAAGCTTAGAGCTTCTATCAAGTTCCGGACTTGAGCATTCAGAGCGTAGAGCTCGAGCATTCGGACGGCAGAATCCGAGCATTCAAAGTATAGGCTTTGAGCGTCCAGTACTCAGTGGTTGGGCATCCAAGCGTAGAGCTTGAGCATTCAAGTGTATAACTTGAGCATCCAGTACACAGTGGTTGGGCATCCAAGTGTAGAGCTTGAGCATTCAAAAATGTTATATTTTTGAGCATTCAGGCGTAGAGCCTGAGAATAGATGTCTTGACTGTTGGGGCGGCTTAGAGCCTGTTGCTTGTTTACGGCTTCGAGCCAGTTGAGATGATGAACACAGGCTTCGAGCCTGTTAAGAGTTTGTGATAACAGGCGTAGAGTCTTGTTGTGATAGCGAGCATAGAGCTGCTGAGATAGTAAACATAGGCTTCGAGCTGTTGAGGTGATGACTTGGAGCCATTTGAGATAATGGGTTTTGAGCCGCCGAGATTGTTTGTTTACGGCTTGAGCCAGTTGAGATAGCGGGCTTAGAGCCAGAGTTGTGTAGAGATGTTGGGCACAGGGCCGCTTGATACGGGCTTTGAGCCGCTATGATAAAGGGCTTGGAGCCGCTGAAGTGACGAAGGCTTCGAGCCTATTGAGGTAATGGGCTTGAGCCCGAGAGTTGATTGTTATGGCTTGAGCGTTGAGATGATGGGCTTGAGCCGAGCTGCTTGTGTACGGCTTGAGCCGCTTGAGATAGCGGGCTTAGAGCCGCCTGAGTTGATAAGGTGGCGGGCGTAAAGCCGTGATAGAGGATTGTTGAGAATTGTTACGGCTTTGAGCTACTAGTTGAGTATTCCATCTTCCATCTTCCACGGGGTTTGGGATGTTTCCAAGGCTAGTTTTGAGAATGCTCGGATTGCCCCCAAGGCTAGTTCTTGACCATATTCCAGTTTGTTAGGGAGATTTCCCATTACCTCCACTGCTGGGAGTGCCTTCCGGAGGCCAAACGACTCGAATGTCTTCTGGTGGCTAAATGCTTTCTGCAAGCTGGCAACATAAACGCTTTCTGGAAGCTAGCAATATAAACGCCTTCCGGAGGGTGCATTGAGTGGAAGCCACGGGATTGTTTTGCTGCCGAGCGCGAGATTGTGCACATGGCGTGGCATAGAGCTGTTGAGGTGTGGGTGTAGAGCTGTTGAGTAGCACTTGAGCGTCCTCAATGTTTCGGTAAGCTTCTTTTTGTCCTTGGCAGAGAAATAGGAGATTAGAGGCCTGCGGTGGAGGCCTTTAGTGCACAAGTGGTTTGCGACGTTGTCGGAGCAGGCTCGGGAGTTAGTACGCGCTGCTGGTCTTGAGCCGTTTGTTTTGGGCCGTTTGTTTTGGGCCTCAATCTTCTGAAGATGGATTGGTCTTTGATGACCTCGCTGGTTGGTGGGATACTCCCAACATGTTCCACTTTCCTTCTGTTGGCGAGATGACAATCACGCCAGGTGATTTTTCTTTGCTTACTGGCCTATGAGTAGGTGGAGCTCCTCTTTGGGTTAACCCTTGGCTTTGGGAGCGAGTAGGGGATTTGGAGTGGTTCTTGGGTAAGGTGCCCCCTCTTCACTCGCGTGGTCATGTTGACGTCTCTTGGCTGATCAAGACTTTTATGAAGGTTGATATCTCGACTCAGGTGAGTGTTGAGTAGCTGACACGGGCCTTTCTTCTCTACCTCCTTGGGCAATCGTTGTTTGCCAACAAGGATAGTTCAGTGCATAGGCAGTCTCTAGCCCATTTGCAGTATTTGGAGGCTGTTTGGGAGCTTGATTGGGGAGCATCTGCCTTGGCCACCTTGTATGGCCTCCTTAGGGCTTGTTCACGGGACAGGACTTTTGGTGGTCACTACCGAGTACTTGAAGTATATCCTTCTTCTTTTCTCGTTGTGATTTTTTTCCCTTGCTACGAGCGATGGTTGGTGGGGCAATGGAAGCCACGGTTGCCAGTTTTGAGCCCTGGCGACAAGTTTTGGACCGATTGACGGTTGACCAGGTACCCCTTGCATTCCTTGCCTTCAAATCTCCATTCCTCTGTGCTGTGGCTGATTTAGACTTTGTTTGTAGGCGAGGTTCGACCCTTGGAGTGGTATATCAGAGGACACCCCTCTTACACGTTCCAGGGTTCCAGATTGTACTCGTAGCCTGTTCGAGGGTCCCTTTTGTTAAGCCTGGTACTTATGTGATCGGGTGGCCAGCCAGTGGCGCCCGCGTGCTGAGGATCTTCAGTTTGTTCCTCCTCCTCCTCCGACGTTGATGAGGTCTACTTCTTCGATGTCTAAAGTAGACTTGGAGAATGCTCAGATCTAGGCGGGTTTGCTTCTTTAGGCGGGTGACTGTGTGGAGTACTCCTTGGTTCTGCCTGCTGTTCCTTCAGTTGCTCTTGTTTGGCCACGGGCCCTTTCCTTTGTCTCCTTCCATTTTGATGACGGGGAAGAGGCGCTTGGTGCTTGCCCCTTGTTTTGCATTCTTTTCCTTGTAGCTTGAGTTTGAATGAGCACCAGCTGTCAGTGGGGAGGATAGCTAGCAATCCCCTTCTTCATCTTAGAGATCGTCTCGAAGACGGCGTCACAACTAGCTTTAGGATTTTCTTTTTCCTTCCTGTTCATGGTTAGCAAAGAGAGAAGCAGAAACTGTATTTGTATAGTGAAAGCAACCACAGTGATGATTTTGTAGGCAAGCTTTTGTTCATGATACGAGAAATGCTTTTTATGCCCCTAGATGTCTTGAGTTTGCATGCGATAGTCAAAACATGGCTGTTTGAACAAGTATTTGCTGATAGATAGTAATTTGTGTGAAAATAAAATATAGGCCGAAGAATTGATTACTCGGCTAAAGAATCGATGTTATGGCCGATGTATAGATCCTTCGGCCGTTACTTTGATTTTCCAAAGGTAGATTTTGTTTTGGCTAAGTGGAATCCTCTTTTCTCTTCCTTCTTATGCTTGGTTTTGATTTTCTTGCCTTTGCTTTTGCCGTGTTCCATAGTCCAGTTGCCAAACTCGGGAGTTTTCAAGGTATCTTGCTCATTGTGTCAATTACCTTTAGGTTAGAGGGGATGACCTTGTGTCTATTGTTGTTGCCAATTCTTCGAGAAAAGCATACTCATCTTTTGCGAGCTCAATACGCAAGGTTAGCTATACCTATCATTGAGTACAAATATGTTGACGTTTTCCTTCTCTCCAAATGTTTGGGCCGCATCTCAATGTGAGATTGCCTACGTATCCCTAATCAGGGAATCAGGCCCTTTACGTAGTTCCAAAATCATTACCTTTGAGGTTGGGTTTTTCACTCTTGATTTTTCTTCTCACATGCTCTTGATTTTGCCTAGGTTACCTAATGGAGGTTGAGTCCCTAGCGAGCTTTTCTTTGAATGCCTTAACTTTTGCCTAGGCTGCGTTTTGCATTTTCTTGCCCTAGCAGGCTTTGCTCTTACTTTTGCTTGGGTTTTCAGTTACCCAACGAGCACTTCTCTCAAGAGGGTTTCTGCGTTTTGGAGAGGAATTTGATGGAGATATTTTTCAAAATCTCTCTTGTGTTTGTACCTTCATAATGGGCGAGCTAACCCTAAGTGTTCTCGCGGAGATAGTGTCTTCTTTCTAAGTTTTGACAAAAACCTAGTTTCTTAAGCAACTAGAGTTCATCCTTTCCTTCCTTTTTGTCAGACAGGGAACTTGATTCCTTGAAATTTCCCTTGTTTGGCAAAGAGACTATAGTGTTTGGCAATTGCAATTTAGGAAGTAAATCATTGAATAAGCATAGTCTAGAGGATGAAACAGGAATTCACTTAGCAGAAATTAAATGCCCAAGCGGGGCTCAAAACAGGTTTTAGCTTGATAAAAGCAATGTTTAATGTTCTTTGCCATGTTGTGACTTCTTAGCTATTGTAGCATTTCGAGGTCGTTTTCAAAACCCTTGCCTTTCGCAACTTTATACTCTTTTCCACCCTCTTCTTTGCCAAACAGGGCCTTTGAACTGGATCCATCTTCACTGGTGGCTACTTCTTTGAGCCATGAGCAGTCCCCAAATGGAAGTGTTGGTCTAGGTTTTCATCACCCTTTCTTCCTCCTTATTGATTGTGTAGTCGTCAGCTATTTCCACTTGATTGAATAGTGATGCTAAGGAGATTCCATCGAGTGGATCATCGTATTCTCCTTCCATTCCGTCAAAGTCACTTTCCCCTTTGCTTGTTCTTCTTCATTACTTTTGTCAGACATGTCGGGATCGATCACTTCTGATTGATTGGACTCATTGTTTTCTTCCTCCTCCATCATGAAACATTCGTCCTCCTCTGGGAAGGTAAAGGTTGGCTTGGTTTGGTTGTTTTGGACAATGTATTGGCCAGGATTGTATGTGGGGTTGTTTATGAAATCGATGTTTCGGGGTGGTGGCTCAGCTTTGTGAGTAGGAAGTGGATTGGCTTGCACATTAGGTTTTGGAAGTTTTATAGTTCGCTATCAACGAGATCTTGAATGTCATGGCGGAGACGCATGCAGTTATCTGTCTCATGCCTAGGGTGTTGGTGGTAAGCGCACTGTTTGTTAGGATCATGGTTTGGGCCATAGGGTGGCTGAGGAAGTGGTTTGTTTTAAAGGTTTGAGATGCCCCTAATGGCTCAGAATGGCTAAGGCTTGAGATGAGGTCATGTAAAGATGGTCAAAGTTGCAACGGGGGCGATTTGAGCTTTGGGATGAGCTAATTTGAAAAGGGTCTTGTGGTAAGATTGAGTTAAGGGCGTTGACGAAGGCAGGAGATGTACGGGTTGTGAAGGTTTTCTTGGGTGGAGGAGTTTCTTCTTTCCCAATGAGGCCTAGCTTGATCCTCTCTTCAATCTGCAACCCAGTGGCCTACAGGCGCTTGAAATCAGTGATAGTCTGAGTGTAAATGTGTGTGAGGTACTTGGGTTGCAAACTCTTGACAACTATTCTCACTTGATCTTCCTCAGAGGGGCGGTTCTTCATCTTGGCGGCTTTTTCTCTCTAGCCACAAAGGTTGCAAAGTCCTTGTTTGATTCCTGCTTAGTCGTTTCCAAATCTCGAGTTGTTAACTCAATTTGGACGTTGTATACATATTGCTTGAAAAAAGCATTGGCAATTTCTGGCCAAGTATGATAGTGCACAAACTCCAAAGTGAGAAACCAATCGAGAGCGCTTTCATTAAGAGTCCTTTGAAATAACTGAACAATGAGCTCATCATCCAAGCCCATTGGCTTCAGAGTGTTGATGACATGGCGGACATGGCTAGTGGGATTGCCAGTTCTATTGAACTTCAGGTAGTTGAGAATCTGGAAAAAGGCAGAGTCCTTCAAAATCTAGAATTTGGTCCCCTTGTGAACGGGCCAGAGTACGTTTGATCTCCTTGACTTGTTTGGCCAATTTGGTTTTCGCCAATACCACTTCTTGGCCAATTCGGGGATTAGCAATGATGGCGTTTTCTCGCTTAGGATTTGGTAGCAGGTTAATACAAGTGGGGCATGTTGTACTACAACAGAGGAAAAGAAAATGAAAAGAAGAAAAGTGAAAAAAAAGTGCGATAAACCATGAAAAGAAGCACAACCCGCAGTGAAAAAGTATAAACCATGCACAAGTATGGAGAGGCGGTAGAATAAAGTTCACTTCAGAGGATCATCATCACCACATCTTAACTCAAGAAGTAATAATAACACCCGCCAAAGATAAAGAAGTCACGGATCGATTGAGTTCACCACACGCTAACCTAGTGAGGAACGAAATACCCACTCCTTCGAACAACTACTACTAGAGGAATTAGGATCGAGATGTCTGCATCTACCCCCAAAGCACACCACGCACACCACGCCTTGATTACTACACTACACCTCAACTAACGCCCTAGGCTCGCTATTATCAAGAAGAGAGACAGTACAAGGGCCTCAGGCCGCCATTAACAGTGCATTACCACACTGCAGGAGGACCAAAGCTGCCCTTTTCAATCAGAGCTCAAGCCAGTCTAATCAATGACAACCACGGAAGCTACCCCTTTCAACCTGCCACAACCTCCAATCTAATCAATGACAGCTCCAGAAGCTACCCCTTTCAATCAAAGCCTAACAACCGATCTAGTCGAAGACAGCCACGGAAGCTACCCCTTTCAACCAGCGCAAGACCCCAATCTAATCAGTGAAAGCCGCGGTCACAACCATACTATGCACTACCACCGGCAAATGAAGCAAAGAAACTAGGAGTTCAAAGAAGCTCATCAAAGAGCTTGAATGGAGATGAGCCTAGTAACTAAACCAGGCAAATTAGCCCCAAAATGGGCAATGAAAATGCAATCCCACAATAAAAGCCTACTGTGAACTTGCGCGAGTCTAGGATTAATGAAATAAATCCAAATCAGATTAACACGATCTCAGTCCAAACAGATGACTGCCCATCGAGTTGTCGATACGAATCTACAGATTGTTGAATCTAAATGTCTATGGAATTATACCTGTCAACGAGGTTCTCAATCCGGCGAGAACCGAGCCTGGATTATCCACAATGAACGGCGGCTGCCCCATTCAGACAATGACAATCACTGATGAAGCTAACCACTGATGTATTTTGTGTATTTTGGGCTAGCCAAAAAATCACCACGGCCGGCAAACCCAAATTCATTGTCGGTGATGCCCAGCTCCGATGCCGCCGCCGCCGAAAAGAAAGCTGAGCTCTGGGTCTTCTCCGTGAAGCTGAGATGTATCCCTTCGGTCTGGGGTCATCCCCGTTGCTTGATTTTGGGTTTCTGAAGCCATCGTAGAAAACCCAGCCGAGAAACCCAACCGAGAAAACCTAGCCGAGAAACCCTGACAGACACTTGAAAACCACTTTAATCTGTTGTAGAGAATGGGTAAAGAAATCCATGAGCCGATTATCAAGAAGGATAAAGGGCGATGGAGGTGGAAAGTCGATTTTGGATCTGAAAGTTGGAACCCAGATGAGACACCACTTCATCAGTCAATGGTGTGGACAGATCGACCGACTGGAATTTGTTCCGAAATCCCAGCTACAGGACGGTTGCAAAGACCTCTGTTTGGCGTGACTTCGAGTATTGTAAGAGTATAAAATTGGCTGTGGTTACTTCTTTGTTTTACTTATTGTGTCTGCTTTGAAAAGTAGAGTACCTGTAAGTCAGTACTTGGCTTGTGTAGGGTTAGGATTTAGGCTGAAAATCCCAACCCTTCTGCACAGAAAAAGTTATTTACAACAACAGATGATACAAGGTGTGAGGAAGGACTTGGAAGTGAAAATACAAGTAGGTTCCTAGCCTGTAGGTTCCTGTCTTAGTTTGATAAGTTCTATGGCTTTCTAAAGCATGCAAGGTTTAGGTAGTTTCAGGGTGCTCCGTTGTCAAAGGGCACCAGTCCTCTCGCCAGCCCATCATAGGCGGCGATTGGGTGATTTCCTTTTTGATATACCACTAGGTACGAGTGACTGTGGAGTTTGCTGGAACCCCCAACATAGCCCGTGTCATGCCGGGATATCAGGTGAACTCAACGGGTTGCCCGCTCGATGCATATGATAAATGAATTAGACAAGGCATGTATTAGTCTTATGTTCAACTTTTTGGTTATGGCTCTCACATCCCCAGCAGAGTCGCCAAAAACTGTAGACACCTCCCAAACGGGGCATCGCCATACAGATTGATCACGTTGTTTGTTCGATTGGTTGCGCACATCATAAACCAAAATCATGGACATTCCCATGGCTAGGAACATCGCCACATGATAACGGTTATCATCAAATAGAGTCGCCACCCAGTTTATTAAAACTGGGAAAACAGATAGAGATTCTGGATACGGGAGCCAAAAGTACAATAAGGGGAAGGTGTTAGGCACCCCCTTTGCCCAGAGTCGTGAGACTGGCCATAATCATTCAACATAAGAACGTATAGATGCTTTGTCTAATTCCAACACATAGTCTCGCTTAGTTATTCCTTTAAACGAAAGGAAAGTGAGCAAACGATTAATTGAAAGCATAAAAGCATCTAGAAAGCGAGATTAAAAGCAAACAAAATGTCACCAGGAGTAATCGATTACTCCGGTGAATGGATGTCACGGCCGAGTAACGGTTTAATGTACGAGGATCGAAGCCCGTGTCGGTTTTAGGTTAAGCGAATAAGCGAATGTACCTACAAGGACCTACAAGGGGCATACGGAGGAAAAGAAAAGGGAAAACAACAAGAATGAAAAAATGAGCAAAGCCATGTAGTAAATGAAATGAAGTGAGGCGAAGTGTAAATACTTTCCTCCAAGGCTGGGATAAGAAATCCAAGAACCGAGAAGCCCCTCACCCCGAGGCTAGCATAATACCCACTCAAAAGAAGTCAACTACTACAGAAAGATTAATGGATAATCAAAAATGCTACGATTAATCAGAAAAGCAATAAATTAAGACAAACCAGAGGCCGTTGGGCCTCACCACCTTGATCCCTTAGTTGCTTGATTGCTTTGGATTGAGTGTGATCGATTGATTGCTTGATCGAGAACCCTAGAGTTAGGGTTTGAACTTCGGGGTTTGATTGCCGGATTGACGGCTGCCTTCGGAAGGTTAGGGCTTTTGGAGTATGGGATTGAGGGAGTATTTCTGCAGAGTTTCGAGGTTTGATTGAGTGTGTAGGTATCTCAATTTCTGTGTGTTTATTTCAGAGCCCAAAGGCCCCTTTATATAGGCATAGGGATGACTCACTCCGGCCAATCAAATCACGAGATGGCAATTGCAATTGCAATGCATCTCTAACTCTACGTCGTAATCTCCGAACGTAGCCCGAACGCATCGGAAAGGTAGTGTAGTTGGATCAAACCAAACGTCTGACAGAACGTTCGAGAGTCTGGAAAAAGGTCGATCTGGCGGCCGAGCAAAGGATGTCGCGGCCGTGGAAAGGATGTCTCGGCCGAAGGATAGATCTCGCGGCCGAGGGATTGATCTCTCAGGGAGATTTTGCTGGCAACAGGGTGCGGATTGATCTCTCAGGGAGATTTTGCTGGCAACAGGTTGCTCGGGTGAGGATTGATGTTGTGGCCGTTAGATCGATGTCACGGCCGTCAGATGGATTCTCCTAGGCTTCTGTATTTATTGAAAGGCTGTATGGCTTTGAATTGGGTCCTCTAAGTGGTCAAAGTTCTCACCGAAAGTCCTAAGGTCCTCAAGGAAGCAATCAGCAATCATTGTATCGGGATTTCATCATCCCGGGATTGTCCCGAGGTCGAAATAATCGTTAGGCCATTGGGGTGTCTGAGCGTTAGAAAGAAATTGCGCGATGTGCTATTGTTAGCAGTTAGAATAAGTTGACATAAACACGTCTTCGCGTAGATATCAATCGTATGATTCACTGTTTTTGACTTGCTATGTGTAAGTTAAGGGTTATTAGTGGGTTTGGTTTATTCTATTTTGCTTTTTAAGCTGTTACCTTTGGTGACCCCGACATATTATATTGGTGGCGACGCCGTTATGTTAGACCTTATAGACGAACATGGTGAGATATACACTTTGGAGGCTTTTGGAGCCGAAGAGCTGGATAGGATGGAAGAGTAGGCAGAGCTATAGTTAGGAACCTTAGTTCCCTTTACTCCTTGTGAGGTTGATGATGTAATAATGAGCCAGACTCCATTTGATTTTATCAATAAAATTGCCCTTTTAACGTACCCGAAAATGGAGGCGTTACACTTTTGTCCTCAAATATCTAGTTTAGTTGGAACAAAAATATTATACTAGCAGCAATGTTAAACGGAGGAGAGCTTCTCTCTCTAACCTAGAGAGAGAAAGCTCTCTCCTGCACTGGCCATTTTCCGGCAGGCCCAAGTGAGTCCCGATCAGAGGCAAGGGAACTTCCCTCCTTAGGGCTAGTTCTCCTCCAACGCCTCCCACTCTCTTATCCAACCTTATCTTGTTCAATCCTTTATCCTCCATGTCCGGCCAAAGCTTGGTCGAATTTTTTCTGAACAAAACCCACCGATTCAGTACTGAATCTAGTTCAAGTCCACCCTGTGGACTGATTTCAACAACAGGTTTCTTCTTGGAGGATCTATACACAGAGGCATCTCGACTGGTTGCTCACTGGACCAGCTTCGGAGCAGAGCCAGAGCTGGTCGGTTGTGGTCATGGCAGACGACTGTGGCTCGCCGGACTAATAAACGGCCAGCCGGAATCTCACCGCTCATCTCGTCTCATCTCGGATTTCAAGATCTGTTCTTCACATCGGTTGGGTTTCTCAGAAACCCAAAACAGATACGATCCTGAGGTATTCCGATCTGGACAGCCATATCGTACCTTCTCTCTAGCCGTTCTTCAGTGGTAATCGCCATCATCTACCAACATCGTCGCATATTCCCGAGGTCCTAAGTCCTCACATCGAAACAATCCTATCACCAAGGTTTCACAACCGGAGCCGGATCAAAGCCTTAGGGCCGTCTGCCACTGTGGGTCCGCCCGACGCCAGCTTGCTCTCGGGCAGAGCTTGAGGGGGGCTTGCTCGAAGCAGCTGCCCCCGGTGGGGTGCAAGGCGAGTCTCGACTAGCGAAGATATACGGCAAGAAAGCAATACAGCTAGCCTACATTGGCACCTAGCTGTGCTAGTGAAATATATCCATGTGTTATTCACTTTCCATTTCTGTTCTTTGCACTTATTTACTCATTGTCAACTGTTGTTGGACTTATTTCTTTAGTCTCTCACGATCCCGATAAAGTAAAGTGCGATTGGTTGGACTCGAATCGGGTCGGGGTCGGAGTCTTTACATACAGCCTAGATATTGTTGGGTGTAGTATTCTTGTGTGACGCGGCTATCGCTGATTAGATTAGTTTCTGCTTCGATTGAAAAGTGGGTGAAGGCAAGGATGGATGCCACCAGATTAGATTGGTGGATGGTTTTGGCGATTGGAGCGAGGTATGGTAGAGTGTGAGGATTGGTGGGTTCGATCACCGATCGAAAGAGGTAAGCTGATCAAGCTTAGTTAGATTGGTGGTTTCGATTGAAAACCTTAAGTGGCCACGGTTCCCTTGCCGCTTATTGAAGTTAGCGAGAGGGGATAAGGTTAGGGTGTAGGCGTGGTGAGCAAGGCTCTTGCAGCGGGGCCTTGTCGAATGCCGTCATCTCAGTTCGAGCCTCTTTCGGTCCGTGTCCCTCCGTAGTAGCTGATCTCTGATGAGTGGGTATTATGCTTACGGCGTCAGGGTTCTTGGTTTGCTTAGCCCAGCTTTGGAGGAGGTGGTTATTGGGTAGCTTGGTCTCAGGTGGTTTTGAGCCTTTTGGATGAGGAGTACTCGGAAGGATTGGGCGTAGCGGGGCTATCGGAATCTCCGGTTCGAACCTCCCTTGTTCCGTAGTAGCCGTTCACGTGGTCATTACTTTGTAGGCTCTCTCGCCGTTGGCCTTGACTCACGTGGTCTATCGTTGGCCTTACTATCTAATTTACCTTATTCCTAGCCTCGCGGGTTGTGCCGTAGTAGTTCAATTTCATATATCTCAGTTCACATGGCATCACTTTCCATGCGGGTTGTGCATGGTTACGTATTTACTTCATCTTATACTGCACTTTTGTCATTCTTGTTTTTTTCCTTTCTTTTCCTCCCCGGGTAGTTCGTAGCTTAACAAATATCTAGTTTAGTTGGAACAAAAATATTATACTACGTTTAATTTTAGCTTTTGTCGGTCCATGTGGCGTGCACTTTGAAACGGCTTTATGTGATGACTTTAAAATGTTATGTAATTGCTTTAGCAATATATTATGATAGGAGTATAAGTTTTTGTTATGGAATTGGGCTTTTGTTATGGCATTTTGTATGTCAACTATGTTGGAAAATATATGCCCAAGTTAGGGAGTTGTTTTGTTGTAATGCCCAGGTTATTGTTGGTTGGAATGTCCAGATTATTTTTTGGTTGGAATGCACAGGTTATTGGTTGAGAAATTGCTTGGGTTATGAATATTGGGTAGGAATTTTTGTAGACACCCCAATTTGGCCTAACGATTATTTCAAGTCCCACCTTGGGACCATCCCGATGATAAAATGGATACAGTGATTGCTGATTGCTTCCTTGAGAACCTTAGGACTTTCGGTAAGAACTTTGAGCCACTTGGAGGACCCAATTCAAAGCCATACAGCCTTTCAGACAGAAATACAGAAGCCTAGGAGAATCCATCTGTCGGCCGTGACATCGATCCCACGGCCCTAACATCATTTCCTCACCCGAGCAACCTGTTGCTAGCAAAATCTCCTTGAGAGATAATCCTCGGCCGCAAGATCTATCCTTGGCCGAGACATCCATTCCTCGGCCGTGATATCCTTTTTACTCGGCCGCCTATCGACCTTTTTCCTCTGGAACGTGTTCTGTCAGATGCTTGATCCGATTACACTACCTTCCCGATGCGTTAGGCCAGAGATTACGACGTAGAGTTAGAGATGCATTGCAATTGCAATTGCCATCTCGTGATTTGATTGCCGGAAGTGAGTCACCAATTGCCTATATAAAGGGCATTTGGACTCCGAAAATAGACACACAAAATTATCAGAGTACACACTCTCTCAAGCCACGAAACTCTGCCAAAATACTCTCTCAAACCCACTCTTCAAAAGCCCTAACCTCCCGAAGGCAGCCGTCAATCCGGCGATCAAACCCCGAAGTTCAAACCCTAACCCTAGGGTTTTCAATCAAGCAATCAGTCAACCACGCCCAATCCAAAGCAATCAAGCAACTGAGGGATCAAGGTGGTGAGGCCCAACAGCCTCTGGTTTGTCTTATTTATTGTATTTTTAACTAACCGTAGCGTTTTGATCATCTGTTAATCTTTCTATCGGGTGTGAGGAAGAACACCGATCGGGGCTTCGATCCCTCGGTCGGTACATCAAACCAGGAGGATCCCTCGGCCGTGACATCCATTCACCGGCCGCGGGATCCATCTCCCTGGGACAGTTTTGTTGCTTTCTCTGCTTTCTGAATGCATGCTTACTTATCGCACTGGCTCACTTTGCTTACTGTTTAAAGGAATAAATAAACAGACTATGTGTTAGAATTAAACAAAGCATCTACATGTCTTATGTTGAATGATTATGGGCCAGTCTCACGACTGGGCAAAGAGGGGTGCCTAACACCTTCTCCTCATTGTACTTTTGGCTCCCGTATCCAGAATCTCTATCTATTTTCTCATTTTTAATAAACTGGGTGGCGACTCTGTTTTGATGATAACCGCTATCATGTGGTGATGTTCCTAGCCATGGGAATGTCCATGATTTTGGTTTACGAAGCAACCAACCAACCAAGCAAACAAACGTGACCAATCTGTATGGCGATGCCCCGTTTGGGAGGTGTCTACAGTTTTTGGCGACTCTGCTGGGGAATATGAGAGCCGTAACCAAAAAGTTCAACATAAGACTAATACATGCCTTGTTTAATTCTTTTTTTGGGTAATGCCCTAGGGCGGATAGCTTGAAAATAAAAGAGGTTAGCCGAATTTACAGGCTACAAGGGGCATACCCCAGGTAAGACAAAGCAAAAAAGAAATGAAAAATATAAAGAGCGCCAAGTGGCTACATGGGTTGCCCGTGTCCTTGCCCCCGCCGAACAAACTATCCCAAGGAATAGAAAGTTCAACGGGGAGACTGGACACGTGCGTGGCAAAACAGTAAATACCCGACTCCAACCGTCGGTACAAGGTACAAAAAGAGGCCCTCGAAGTCCCCGCAATACAAACTACAGAAACCATAAAATATAATGGCCAGTGCACAACCCGCACTGATTAAATTAAAAAAAACCCATTGGGCAGGCTGCTGCCTGCTGAGTTGAGCCCCATGGCGGCTGAGCCCCATGGCGGTCATGCCCACGGTGGCTGTGCACTCCACGGCAGCGCTAGGTTGAAGACAGAGGCCGGCGGCTGTGAGCCACGGCGGTTGATGATTCCTTGGCCGGACCAAAGTGCAGACTGGACCAGACGGAGGCCGGACTAGATGGAGGTCGGACCAGGAGGTGGGTGGCCGGTATTGGCTGGGTTGATTTCAGATCTGCCCATAGCAGATCCCAAAAAGGTAGCCGCCGGACCACGGCGGGATGGAGTTGGATCCAGACCTGGCCTCTGCTCGAGCCGTGACCGGCTGGTGGTGGTGGCTGGCTGTGGCTGGCCGGAAGATCCGTGGCCTGCTGCTGCTTCCACCGGAATCGAGAGACCGGCGGCTGTGTACTTATGGATAGCCGATTCACCTCGGAAAGTGAAGAACAGCCCCTAACCTTTGAACCAGATCTAAAAAATTGGAGAGCACTCCCTAAGGAGGGTTGCTCCCTTGCCGTCCTTACTGTTGTCGCTGCTGCTGGCCGGAGGTGGGAGCCTGGGGCCGGCTGGATCTGGACCGGGGGGGAGCTTTCTCTCTCTAGGTTAGAGAGAGAAGCTCACAGCCTTGGACCTATTGTCACGAACTTGCCTTGTTTAATTCATTTATCATATGCATCGAGCGGGCAACCCGTTGAGTTCACCTGATATCCCGGCATGACATGGGCTATGTTGGGGGTTCCAACAAACTCCACAGTCACTCGTACCTAGTGGTATATCAAAAAGGAAATCACCCAATCACCGCCTATGATGGGCTGGTGAGAGGATTGGTGCCCTTTGACAACGGAGCACCCTGAGACTACCAAAACCTTGCATGTTTTAGAAAGCCATAGAACTTATCAAACTAAGACAGGAACCTACAGGCTAGGAACCTACTTGCATTTTATTTCCAAGTTCTTCCTCACACCCATTGTATATGTGTATGTTGTAAAGTTTCTCTTTTGCAGGTTAAACCTTAGGAATCTCTCTAAGTCAAATAAACAGTAGGTAAGTTTAATCAATCTAACTAAAGCAAAAACCTTTTCAGGAAAAATGACTGCATCACTGTTCATGTCTGATTCGCACTTTCAAGTTGTCACCAAGCTGTCTGGTCCGCTCCACTTTGCTGTTGAAGACTTCAACCCCTCCGAATACATCACTCCAGTAAATCAACCAAAGCCTATGGTGGCTATCATTGAAGACAACCATGTCATGTTCGCTGGAACGGTTTATGAGGAAGAAGTAGAAGACCTGATCGAAGAAGAAGGGCTTCGCAGGGTTCCAATCTATTTTTATGACCCCTATGCACCTACCGACGACTATTGGCCAATAGACGAGGTCAACAACCTCGAAGCTGAAGAGGCAAAGGAAGAAGAGTCGCCGACAATGACCCACTAGACGAAATATCACTAAACCTACTCTTTGATGAGGGGGTCACCAACAATGAAATAAGGGTGATCCACCCCGTCCACAGATAGCTTTGGTAATTGGTGGGGCTTTGTTGGCACACGACGAGTCGACAACAGCGACGACGCAGAGATTGAAGCTCAATTGGAAGAAATAATAGCGATAGCAAATCAAATGGCCCTCCAAGACTTGCAGGTGACAATGATGAAAGTGCGAATCAAGGTGACAGTGAAGTGCTGATGATCAACCTTGGTGATGAAAAAGACTGCTCTGAACTGATTGTGGAATAAAGGGGCTTACCCTAACTGGACCGTGGAACACACTCTAAAATACAAAATGAAAAGCGCTAATTCTGATCTTAGTTCTGATTCTGATTCCGACTCCGAGTCGACTCAGTCCGAGTCAAGCTTTTCATCTTTTGAAACTACTAAGTCTAGTGAGGAAAACCTGGTCAAAGTACCAAGGCATAACATTTACTTTGAGTTCGACTCTGAAATGTCTTTTGATAATCTTAGCAATGAGAAGAAAGATTTAGAGTATTTCACTTTGCCTATGATCAATTGTGTGGATTCCGACAAACCAAATTTTGAGGAAGAAATTCCAAAAGAAATTCTGGAATTCATCGAGAGAGAAGAAGAAAGGCACGCTAAACCTTTTTCTGAGGAAATAATCACAGCAAACATAGGCTCTGAAAACAAGCCCAAAATGGTTACAATTGGTGCCGCACTATCCCCTCAAGAAAGTGAAAAACTAATCCTTTTGCTAAAAGAATACAAAGATGTTTTTGCCTGGTCTTACGAGGACATGCCTGGAATAGACCCTGAAATTGTTCAGCATAAAATTCCCCTTCATCCTGATGCAAAACCAGTTGAACAGAAACTGAGACGTATGCGCCCTGATTGGGTCCTAAAGATAAAAGAAGAAGTCACTAAACAAATCAACGCCGGTTTTCTCATAGTCACCGAATATCCACAATGGGTAGCTAACATCGTTCCCGTACCAAAGAAAACTGGAGGAATCAGGGTCTGTGTAGATTTTCGAGATCTCAACAAGGCCAGTCCAGAGGATGACTTCCCATTACCTCACATAGACGAGCTAGTAGATAACACCGCAGGCCATGCATTGCTATCTTTCATGGACGGATTTTCTGGGTACAATCAAATCCTTATGTCTCCTGAGGATAGAGAGAAAACCACCTTCACTACACCTTGGGGAACCTACTGCTACTGAGTGATGCCATTTGGGTTGAAGAATGCTGGAGCCACTTATCAGAGGATGGCCACAACACTGCTGCACGACATGATGCACAAAGAGGTCAAGGTGTATGTCGACGATATGATAGTCAAATCAAAGGAAAGGGAAGGACACTATGGAGCACTCCAAAAGTTCTTTGAGAGGATTAGGAATTACAGACTACGTCTTAACCCTCAAAAATGCACTTTTGGGGTAACAGCTGGAAAGATGTTGGGATTCCTCATCACTCAAAGAGGAATCGAGGTAGACCCTTCCAAGATACAGGCTATCATGGAGATATCACCGCCTAGGACGAAGAAGGAAGTAAGGAGTTTCTTGGGGAAGGTACAGTTCATCAGCAGGTTCATTTCCAAGCTCACAACAACCTGTGAACCTCTTTTCAAGCTGCTGAAGAAAGGTACTGATTTTGAATGGAGCCAAGACTGTCAGCAAGCGTTCGAGGCAATTAAAGAATATCTTCAGAATCCACCTGTACTGTCGACGCCCATCCCTGGGAAGCCATTGATTCTGTATCTCTCAGTAACAGACACATCCATGGGATGCATGTTAGCACAAGAAAACGACGCCAAAGTAGAGTGCGCCATATACTACCTCAGCAAAAAAATGATGGACTATGAGACAAGGTACACTCCCCTCGAGAAAACCTGTTGGGGGCTAGTATGGGCCACAAAGAAACAAAGGCACTACCTGTTAGCACATCCGGTGGTGCTAGTCTCTCGTTTAGACCCAATCAAGTATCTTTTCGAAAAGCCAGCACTTATCGGAAAGCTAGCTAGGTGGTTATTGCTGCTAGTAGAATTCGACCTCAAATACATGACAAGGAAATCAGTGAAGGGAAGAGCTGTGGCAGAATTCTTGGCAGATCACCCTGTGACAGAGGCCGAGGCAGAGGACTTCATGTTCCCCGACGAGGACATCTTATGTCTCTTAGACGACACCTGGCAACTTTACTTTGATGGAGCATCAAACCGATGTGGATATGGCATAGGGGTATTGCTAGTTTCCCCAAACGACTCTCACATCCCTTTGTCATATAAACTGAGGTTTGAAGTCGCTAACAACCAAGCTGAATACGAGGCTTGTATTGCTGGAATGGAGGCAGCCCTGGAGCTAGGGGCAAAAAGGGTAGAAGTCATTGGGGATTCAAACCTGGTGGTATCTCAAGCAAGAGGAAACTAGAAGGTCAAGGAGGGTACACTAAAGCTATATCATTCTGTGCTGGAAGATCTAATTCCACAATTCGATTCCGTTATCTTCACACACACTCCTCGAGTGAGCAATAGATTTGCAGATGCACTGGCAACATTAGCATCTATACAAATGCTCGAGCTGGGGAGCTTCTCTCTCTAACCTAGAGAGAGGAAGCCCCCCCTTCGGCCGGCCACTGGCCAACGGCAGCAGCAACAGTGGGCAACCAGTAGCTCAGGGGCAAGGGAACCTCTATCGCTATAGAGGCTCTCCTCCACCGCCCATTTCACAATCGGATCCCCATGGGTCCGGCCAACGACCTTCTTCCACCCACCACTGGTCCGGTCAACCGGCGTCGACCAGCCCATATCTGGCCTTCTCTGGTCCAGTCAAGCATCTACGGGCCATCTATGGTCCGGGTATTACAGCTCGAGGTCCGGCCAGATCTAAACTCAAACCGGCCAGGTTTGTCCAGCTCGTGGTCCGGCCAGATCTCCACCTCAGCCGCGGCTCAACACCCGTGGGTCAACAGCCATGGCTCCAGCTCGTGGTCCGGCGATGGGTCCGGCCAGATCTCCACCCCAGCCGTGGCTCAACACCGCCTCCGGTGGGCTCAACAACAGTGGCTCAGCCCAACCCCACCTCCGGTGGGCTATCAACCCCAAGTCAGACGTCGCCGGCGATGGCTCAGCCAGGCATCCGTCCATGGCCGGACCCAGCCGTCGCCTCGGCCTTCATCCGCCGTGGCTCAACAGCCATGGCTCCCCTTCACAGTTAGCCTGGCGAGGCCAGCCTAGCTCCCCACCAGCCTCCTTCCAGCCAGCCCGGGCATTCTGCCCGGGCAACCAGCCAGCAAGCCAGCCTGGGCAGGCCGTCCGTGAGTGGCTCGGGCGGGGTCTGCTCGGGTAGAGGCTAGGCAGCAGCTTCTGCCCGGGCCGTCCTTCGTCTAGCCGCTTGGAAGCCTATCCACAGCTAGCCCGGGCAAGCAGCCAGCCCGGGCCAAGTAGTTGGCAGCAGCAGCAGTCGAGGCAGCCGACAGCAGCAGCAGCAGGCGCCCGATGGCAGGCCTGCCCGGGCAGGTAAGCCGGCTGGGTGGCTCGGGCAGTGGGGCAATTTACATTTTAATTTTCAGTCATGCTATGTATGGTTTGTGCATTTATCTTGTTGCTGGACTTATGGGCCAGTTTATTGTTAGTTTTGGCATCCCCCGATAGGCGGTCATCCGTTGGACTGAAATCTGGGGCCGGGCTCTTCGTCGAGCCCTCTATATCCATTGCGCCAGCGCTTTTAGCTCTGAGGAGTTGCGTAGTATTCTTGTGGCTGTGGCTATTATTGATTAGATTGGATTCTCCTAGTTAAGGGGCAGTCTCGCAGTAGCAGCAGCTGTGGGTGTCGATGATTAGATTATGGAGAGTCTGGTTGAGCAAGGTAGTTGCCGGAGCAGTCATTGACTAGATTGGTGGATTCTCACTGATTGAAAAGGGTAGCTTCGTAGTCTGTTTCAGATTAGATTAGTGGTTTGCACTAATCGAAAAGTACAGCTTGGTCCACTTGAGGTTTGGGGGTTACTTTTGGTGGTCCTCTTCCTGTTCCGCTTATTGTTGTTAGCGAGCCTAGGGGATTTGGGCGAGGATGTAGTAGTCTGGATGGAATGGGCGTGGTGTGCAGGGTGCTTAGCAGGGCAGCCTTGTCAGATGCCGACATCTCCAGTTCGAGCCGCTCTCGGTCTGAGTCCCTCTGCAGTAGTTGACTTCTGTTGAGTGGGTATTATGCGAGCTTCGGGGTGATGGGCTTCTCGGTTCTTGGTTTTTATCCCAGCCTTGGAGGAGGAGGATCTCTCCTCAGCGCTGGTTATCATGTGGTCACCGTCGACCATGACTATCTACCGTATTTACTTTATTTCCTAGCCTGGCGGGTTGTGCCAGGTAGTAGTTCAATTTCATATTTCATGTATTACAGTACGCATAGCATTTTGTTATGTATTTACTCTATCTCACTCTCCATGCGGGTTGTGCATGGTTTACCGCACTTTTTCACTCTTATTTGTTTTTCTTTTCTTTCCTCCTGGGGTATGCCCCTTGTAGGCTGTATATTCGCTTAACCTTTTTTTTAATTTCAAGCTATATTACCCAAAAAAAACATTAGCATCTATGGTCGAAATACCCTTGGGATTCACGATGCGGCCTCTCATGATCGAACAAAAGGTCAAACCAGCATGTGAATGCACTTTTATCGAGGAAGGTGAAGACGATGGCAAGCCATGGTACGAAGACGTGAAGGAATTCCTGGAAAAAGCAGAATACCCATCCGAGGCCACCTCGAAAGACAAAACGGCTCTGCGGAAGTTTGCTGCCCGATTTGTAATCTGTGGAGGAGCATTGTATCAAAGGGCACACTTGGGTCCAAGTCAACTTTGCGTCACAACAGAGGACAGTCGCAAGATAATGGAGGAAATACACAAGGGAATTTGTGGGCCACACATGAATGGAGCGACGATGGCAAAGAAGATCCTACGTCAGGGATATTACTGGACTACAATGGAGGCCGACTGCGCTGATTATGTCCGCCGATGTTACAAATGCCAAACTCACGTTGATCGTATGCGTATTCCCCCTACAGAATTGTATAGCATGACATCCCCTTGGCCATTCTCCACTTGGGGGATAGACGTCATTGGAAGCATAAATCCAAAGGGAAAATACAAACATCAGTTTATTCTGGTGGCCATTGACTACTTCACCAAGTGGGTAGAAGCAGCTTCTTATGCTCTCTCAAAGCCACTCATGTGGCCAAATTTATTCGCACTAATATCATCTATCGATATGGTGTACCTTACGAGTTCGTCTGTGACAATGGATCGCACTTCAAGGGGGCGACAAAGAAGCTTTTCGCCGAATTTTGGATACAAAATCATCGGTCATCTACTTACCGACCTCAAACCAATGGAGTAGTTGCGGCTGCAAACAAGAATATCAAGAGGATTCTGCGGAAGACTACCGACACTTACACAGACTGGCCAGAAATGCTACCTCTGGCACTATGGAATTATCGAACAACTGAAAAGACTTCAACTGGGGCCACTCCCTACTCTCTGGTTTATGGAATGGAAGCTGTCTTGCCTATCGAACTGGAATTACCTTCGTTAAGGGTTCTAGCTGAGACTGGAATGATCGAAGAAGACTGGGTTCAAAATCGCCATGAAGAGTTGGTACTGCTGGACGAAAGGAGGCTGAGAGCGTTATACCATGTACAAGGGTATCAACGCCGCATTGCACGAGCGTTCAACAAAAAGGTGAAACCTAGGGACATCAAGGTAGGAGACATGGTGCTCAAAGCAATTCGTCGCCACGTCTCAGACCCAAAGGGCAAGTTTAGACCAAACTGGGGAGGCCCCTACCTTATCAAACGCATACTTTCTGGAGGAGCAGCATACATTGCAGACTTGGATGGAATGGAATTCGCAACTATGGGCTACCTGCCCGAAAAATTATGTTTCCCGTTTTGAAGAAAAATATGGTTTGAAGAGTTGCCACCCGGATTTTTGGTTAATCACCCGAGAAACCGTTTTGTTACGAAAAATGATTGATTTGAAATTGAAAACCAGAGATCATTTTGAGGGTCCGGAAGCCATGTTACGAGGGGGGGAAGGGTTTTACGGCACCCCCCTCGCCCGATTCGAGATCGGTCTCTACTAAACTTTTGTGGGATTTTTCAAAAGGGATTTTGTTTCATTAAAGCGTTTAGCAAGTATCCACAGTTATAACACGTAAGAAGTGCATGCATGTGCAAGTGTACAGTGGATGATAAAATGGTGAGTGAATAAAATGCATGGTTACAGAAACTGAGGATATGTCACTGACTTCACTCTCGAGCGCTCGGGAGTGGTCCCGAGCACTTGGGAGTTCTGATACCCCACCTGCAAGTTTTGTTAGCACAGACAGAATATAATGCTAAAATAGGAACTGAAAAGCTGCTATATACACTACTGGCTCAGCAGAGGATTTGAAAGACTGGAATGAACCATCAATCTTTCAGATCTTGCATCCCTGCCTTAACAAGGCTGAATCTACAAATTTAAAAGAGAAACAGGCTACACTTATGCATGCAGAGACCAGAGAACGTAGCAGACTGGGAAAATGGGATGCAACGTCATGCATTCACTCCCGAGCGCTCGGGAATGGTTCGGAGCGCTTGGGAGTAAGCTGCATGTCAGCTTGCTCTCAGACAGGAAATGGTACTGATTTTACATGCACACACTCTTGTTTCGATATTTCCCAAGAAGAAAACATCTTTTAACTTTGGAAAGATCTTATTTTACGTGAAAACTTGTAAGAAATGCTTCTGTTTTAGTGGAAAATGACTTTCTTGTGCATGCGTGCCAAAATGACACCATTTCTTTTAAGAGTGCACTTCGTTTCCAACCTGCTATGTGACAAAGGACCATGCATGAAACTGGGAATAGTCCCGAGCGCTCCGGAGTATTCTCGAGCGCTCGGGAGTGTTTCCAGTAAGGGTGTTGTGAAAACATTTTTTGTACCCCATTGCTCTTGTTTTTACACTAGGGTCTCCCAACCATGCACCTAGTATTGAAGACTGGGTCAGGCTCAGAAGGGAAGAACAGCCTCTTTGTTTGATCAAAGGTAAAGATTTCTACCTTTTACTTGAACCTTGCTCCTTGGAATGACTTTGAAATGTGGGTGAAGTGAGAAGATTGCAAGAGATCAGAAGAGTATTCTGGATTTCTTGCCCTTTTCCTTGGTGATTTCTAAAACTTTTGAAGTTTGGAAGGTGAGTTTTGGAAGTTCTTGGTTTTGAGCAAGAGAGAGAGAGAGAGAGAGAGAGAGAGCAGAGAATGGGTTTTCTCCAGGAGGAAATTTCGTAGCCCCCTGCTCAGCTGAAGACCAGTGGTATTTATAGGCAAAATAACCTATAGTTTTGAAAATCAAATGGGTTAAAATAAAACATTTTTTTAACAGCAAAATCCTTGGCCTGAAGATTTCTGACCGAGGTTGAGTGTGGACTGAGCTTCAGCTGGCTCAAAGAGATTGTAATGATGAGTTGCATGGGTAATGGGTGATACTGCCATCCATTGGGCAGCAAAGAAGACTCGAGCGCTCGGGATCACTCCCGAGCGCTTGGGTCTTTACTCTCGAGTGCTCGAGAGTGAGCCAGGCCAGAGGTTTTGGAAAACGGTTTTGAGCGCTCGGGACTTCTCCCAAGCGCCTGAAAATGCTTTTGACCATTTTTATTCTCTTTTCAAATCTTTCAAGGAGCAAAGTTCCGATCGATACTAGGCTTGTTTCAATCCAAAGTCATCATCGGGGAGCCTCCGGGCCACAAATCAAGGAATTTAGTTCAAATTGGGGTGTCTACAGTTGCCCCTCTTTAGGTGACACTCGGCATCATGTCTGGATACGAGTGCCGTCCAAAGATTGAGACAGCCCAATTCGAGCCAGATCAAATCCTCAATTCAAAATCAAATGCAAGTGAAGACACAAACATTTGATGCATGCGGTCGCGTCTTTTCAGATTGCCTACGTCCTTTTCTGCAAGGATCAGACCAGTGTAGTTCTTTGGGGCAAATGCAAACATGCGACATGCAAGTAAATGATGGAAATGTGTCCCTTGGGACGGTGCCAAATCTATGGCAGGGTATGAAGGTGGTGCCAAATCTATGGCAGCGAAGAAGGGTGCCAAATCTATGGCGGACAAGATGGGTGCCAAATCTATGGCGGCGGATGACCTGGAAAACCGGGGATGAAGGGTGCCAAGTCTATGGCGGCGGAAGAAGGGTGCCAAATCTATGGCAGACAAGATGGGTGCCAAATCTATGGCGGCGGATGACCTGGAGAAAACCGGGGATGAAGGGTGCCAAGTCTATGGCGGCGGAAGAAGGGTGCCAAATCTATGGCAGACAAGATGGGTGCCAAATCGAAGAGTGCCAAATCTATGGCGGGGAAGAAGGGTGCCAAATCTATGGCGGCGGAAGAAGGGTGCCAAATCTATGGCAGACAAGGTGGGTGCCAAATCTATGGCAGAAGATGATTGAAGGGTGCCAAATCTAAGGCGAAAATGATTAAAAGATGTCCCGAAGGACGATGCCAAATCTATGGCAGAAAATGATTGAATAATGTCCCAGGTGACGATGCCAAATCTATGGCAGAGGATGATTGAAGGGTGTCCCTCAGGACAATGCCAAATCTATGGCAAAGGATGATTGAAGGGCGTCCCTCAGGACAATGCCAAATCTATGGCAGAAGTCAAGCAGTCATGTTGACAAATATGACAGATGAAGGTGACCATAAGAGGTCGAGACTAGAAAGTGAGACCCGAGTTTCGACATTTGACAACAACGATGATATATTTTTTTACTTTTATTTTTATTTTTTGAAGAACAAAGGACATGTCTAAGTATCCCTTCTGCTTTACTGTTTTTGGCCAGCGGACCGGTATTGTCAGGATTTTGGGATTTGGGATGGAGTTTGTCTTTGGATGGAAATTGGGTTCGAGTTGGATCCAGGGCTTGGCTTGAGTTTGGCCTTGATCAGGGCTTGAGTTTATACCATTCATGCTCCAGTCTTAAGGTTGGTTGTATGCTTGCCGTGATTGATGACATTGGGCTGATGTGCCCCAGTGAGTAACAGACCTTAGTTCTGATATCTTTTCTTGATTCCACTGATAGTTTGGGCAACCAGTTTTGTCATGAGCACAAGTGCGGGTTCTTCCATGTATTGAAGTTTCTCTCACGAGTTGGGACCTTAATGACCTTGTGTGAATTTGGACAAGGCCCAGACGACTCAAAGGACAAGAAAGACCCTTTATCAGAGGACTCTTAACGAAGACCTTGACTGGACGAGGAGTTTGATTTGACCGAACGAGTGGCTTGATTACTTAAGGATTTGATGTTTGAAATTGTCATGATAAAATCAAGTTTTGATGATTTTCCCATTCTGGATTTTGAAATTGTTTTAGCAAAACACGACGATTTTTATTAGGAATCATGCCCCAGGTTGGATTTTGCAAGATCCACAAGATGCCTTGGCGCTCCTTCTTGTTTTCTCCTATTTTCCAGGATTTTCGTTATCAAGTTGTGTTTTTCAATCTGACAGGACTTTATTCGGGTTGTAACGTGGCCAAGGTTTTGGCTTAACAAAGAAAGGATAATAGGCTCAAAATTTTCATTTTCTTTGGGTTTCGAGAGCTAGCAGCCATCTTGAATATTTTTGTGCCCTTTTTTTTTTTGCTTTTGATGGACGCCTTCTTTCACCTGACTTGCTTCCCTTTTTGTCGTGCGAATGTGTTTGGCACTTCAGTAGATTCCTGAGTTTTCTCTGATTTTTCTTCAATGTTTTGCATCTCACTGTACCCATGTATTTGGCGCTTTCACATATTGAATTCCGATGCGCCGATGATAACCAGGTGTTTGGCACATTTGTCCTCCTCATTTCACTCCAGTGTGGGGGATAGCTACCTAGCTAGGTTTTTTCAAAGAAATTGATTTAGGCTCAAAGGGGGGGTATCAATGGATATATATCTTCAAGCGTGTGATAAAAGAAAAGAATGCCTTTCTTCATTTTGAATTGCACAACTTGATAACTGGATCCTAGATGCAAGTTAAGAGATTTGTGTGCTCAAACTTTTGCCTAGATCATGTTTTGAGGTTTTGATCTAGCGAGCTTTTTCTTGGGCCAAGGTGTTGCTTCTTCACGGTGTCAGGGAGTGGTCCCATGAAATTCTTCTTCTTCAGAGGGCAAAGTATCTCGTGTCTAAAAAAAACAGGCTGCTCACGGGGGAGCTTCTCTCTCTAGCCTAGAGAGAGAAAGCTCCCTCTGACCCAAATCAGCCGGCACTTCCACGGCAGTGGCAGCAGCCACCGCCAAACAAGGCCCAGCCACCGGGCAGCAGCCATCTCCCGGGCAAGGGATACTCTCTTCTTAGAGAGGCTCTCCTCCACCGCCCTCAACAACCGGCGACCACCGCTATCCTCCACCACCCTCCGCTCCGGACAGATCTGGTGCGGTCTCACCACCTGCCTGGCCTTCGTCTGGATCGGTCAAACTTCACTATGGGCCGGAGCTCCACAGCCGTGGGCTTCGCCTCCAACCATATCCCCGCCGTGAACCGGCGACCTTCGGTTGCTGTTCAGCCCGTGAACCGGCGAGTTCCACATCGCCGTCGAGCTCAACCGAGGAGCTCAACTACCACATAGAAGACCCAGAGCAGATCTGCTTCTTCGTTCACGCTCAGATCCATCTACAGCAACGGCGACGGCGACGGCGACGGCGACCTTGGGTTGCTGTTCAGTCCGGCGACGGCTACCTTGGGTTGCTGTTCAGTCCGGTTGCTGTTAGCTAGCGGTCTGAACCACAGCCACCAGCTGCCGGTCCTTGTCGGCCTCGACAGCCGTGAACCACGCCATCAGTCAACAGCCGTGGGCCAGTTTGGGCCAGGCCATGCCGGCAGTGGTCACTCCACTGTGGGTTCCTCTTCCCACCACGAACAACCGCCGTGGCCTCCAGCCACCGTGGCCTCCATCACCGCCGTGGCCTCCAGCCGCCGTGGCCTCCATCACAGCCGTGGCTTTATCAGCCCAGGCAAAACAGCCAGCCCGGGCAAACAGCAACCACCACGGCAGTCAGCAGGGATTTTTGGCCCTACGAGCCTCATCAGCCCTGCCAAGGAGCCGGTCCTACAGCCTAGCAGCCCCGCTAGGCCAGCCCAGCAGCTTGGGCATTTTTTTGCTCGGGTAGTCATGCAGTTTATAGCTTATTGCTCTATTTTCTGCTACTGTATTGAATGCTAAGTGTAGTAGCTGTTGTTTATTCTGATGTAGTATGTCAGACCATGGTCTTGATAGTTTTCTGCTACTGCACACAACCAATGTATGTATTGCGAGGACTTCGAGGGCCTCTGATTGTACGTCGTGTCCAGATTCCCCGTTGAACTTTCTATTCCTTGGGATAGTTTGTTCGGTGGGGGCAAGGACACGGGCAACCCATGTAGCCACTTGGCGCCTTTATAATTTTCATTTCCTTTTGTTTTGTCTTACCTGGGGTATGCCCCTTGTAGGCTGTATATTCGGTTAACCCCTTTTATTTTCAAGCTAAACGCCCTAGGGCATTACCCAAAAAAAAGTATCTCGTGTCTTGATTTCTCAATTGATGGTGAAAAACAATTCCAAGTTAAGGGATTATCACAAAACGTAAGTTTATTATCACAATTTCGACTCAAGAGGTTTGACATTAAAAGACGGGACGGACCGACAAAGGATTGACTCGAATGAACATGACCGGGCCTCGGGATAAGGCTGCCTACGTATCCTTCTTGCAAAGGAATCAGGTCATAACGTAGTTCAAACCTACGAAACTGACACTCTTTTTGGTTTTTTCTTTTTTTTTGACTACAGATACGAAAGCATGAAAGATGCAAAGCACAAACTGACTCGAAATTGAAAGGCAAAGACTCGACTAAAAGCTTTCCAAACTCGTGAGAAATTCCATTCACGGACTGCACTCAAAATCCTCCTCCAGATCTGAAGTCCGGCACTGTGATGGTTCCGTCATTGATTAGGTCTTGGATCTTGTGACCGAGACGGAAGCAGTTATTGGTAGGATGGCCGGGCATTTGGTGGAAGGCGCAGAAGGCATTTGGGTTGTGGGAAGCGGGGAGCTTCTGAGGTAATGGAGTTGGAGGGAGCGGCTTGATGAGACCGGTTTCGAGGAGCATCTCATAAACTGAGAACAATGATACAGGAAAGCGCGAGAAGATCCTTGGTGGGGTTTTGTGACTGGTTGAGGGTTCATGGTGGTGCCGATTGGACCTTTGGTGAAAGCTTTGCTTGCTTCGCAACTGCATAACACTCTTTTGCTCTTGGGGTTGCTCTCATCAATGTGCACATCCTGTCTTTTAGCACTAGTTTCAGACAAGGATCCAATATCCTTATTTGAGCGATTCTTGGCGTCATGGAATTCCACCAAGTCTTTGAACATATCTGAGAGCTTCACTTTTGCGTGTGGTTTGATTCCGACTGTTGAAGGGTGGTAGATTTGTGGAGTTTCTTTGGTCCTGGCCTTATCAGCGTTTAGTCTCAGACCTGGACTCGACATGGCGGAGGTGAAAAGGTCCATCAGCCCCTGCAATAGAGTTATCTGCTTATCCATTTTCTGGTTCATTTCCTTTATAGCCCTTTTCAGCTCAACCAGCTCTATTTGCCCTGTCATTTTGAGGTGGTCGAAGGAGGTGGTATGGCTTTGTGTAGGATGGGTGGCCCAGTACTGACAGTAAAGCAAACGAAAACGAACTCAGGACGTGCCCCTGTTATGATTTATTAAAAAATGTGTACTGAATAAAAGAGTTGTAATTGACGTGTTGTCGTCGTCAACACAAGGCCTTAGTCAAGAAAGAACAAGAACCCTAGATTTGGTGGTACAAAGGTGATGCAATAGGATGATCTAATGCTAGATATGGGAGTACACTAGTCACACACATCACACTCTCTCTCCCTCTCTCAACCGGCCATCTCTCTCTCTCCCTCTCTCTCTCTCTCTCGGCCACCCTCTCTCTCTCTCTCTCTCTTGGACACCTAATCAAGAAAGGACAATGGTTGAAAGAGTAAAAATAAACTAATACTTTGTAAGAAGATTTTGTAATAAAATCTAGTACTAACAATCTAACCTATGTCATCCTAATGTCATCCTATCCTTCATCTTTCAAGGTACAAGTACTAATATATATAGTATTAGGGTTTTGGTAGAAGAAGATCAAGAAGGTACATGCACTATCTCTTTCTCTCTCTCTCTCTCTCTCTCCTATCTCTCTCCGAATTCTCTCTCTCTCTCGGCCTCTCTCTCCTCTCTCTCTCCGAATTCTCTCTCTCTCTCTCTCTCTCCCTCCTAGGTTAATATATACATATATAGGAAAGACTAATAAAAGGACAAAGTACTACATGATATCATCTTGGACCTTTAAGTCAAAACTTCCTATTAAACTATGTCAAAATGCCACCTATGTACTTATAACTATATACTAATATATAGTATGCTAGGATGACATAAACATATCATATACTTTAATTAAAGAAGTACATTTCATATCTAGGAAAGAATTAACTAATTTAACTTAGTACTATAGCTTGATATGGTCTTATGGGCCAATGGATTATAATTCCCTTAACATTTATTAACCAAAGGTTAAAGATGGAAGTACCAAACTTTATATAATCTATCTATAATAGTACAATGACTCATGGTGAATCTAATTAAACTAATAGATCTTGTACTAGGTAGAAAGGTGAACCTATCGTCCAATGGTTAATAATTCTCCTAACTTCTATCGTCCAATGGGTAAAGATGGTAAGTAATATATAATCTTATAAAGTGTACCTGGAAACCTAGTCACAATATCCAAGGTGTAAACCTATGGTCCAATGAATAAAGATTATCCTAGTATCTATCGTCCAATGGGTAATAGATCAAGGGTTGACTTTTGGTCAAGGTCTCACTTAGGGTTCAAACGGTTCAAAGGTTCGATTAGGCTACTCTAACGATTAGTTGGAAGCTAGCTAGGCTTGCTAAATAGGACGACTTAGGGTTTACTATCTCACTTGTCTTAAGAAAATGACTACATCGCAAGGCGAAATGAAATTAGGTTTTGAATCGACTAAATCTAATCATGACGGATTATTGGAAATAAGGAATTTATAGAGTCAAAATAATAATCAACGAGATTTTTTTATTTACTGAAAATCGGAGTTGTTACAAGTATTTTGACAGAGTTTCGTGGCTTGAGAGAGTGTATACTCTGATAAATTTCGTGTCTATTTTCGGAGTCCAAAGGCCCTTTATATAGGCAATTGGTGACTCACTCCGGACAATCAAATCACGAGATGGCAATTGCAATTGCAATGCACCTCTAACTCTACGTCGTAATCTCTGAGCGTAGCCCGAACGCATCGAGAAGGTAGTGTAGTTGGATCAAACGTCTGACAGAACACGTTCCAGAGTCTGGAAAGAGGTCGATCTGGTGGCCGAGTAAAGGATATCATGGCCGAGGAATGGATGTCTCGGCCGAAGGATAGATCTTGCGGCCGAGGGATTGATCTCTCAGGGAGATTTTGCTAGCAACAGGTTGCTCGGGTGAGGAAATGATGTTAGGGCCGTGGGATCGATGTCACGGCCGACAGATGGATTCTCCTAGGCTTCTGTATTTCTGTCTAAAAGGCTGTATGGCTTTGAATTGGGTCCTCTAAGTGGCTCAAAGTTCTTACCGAAAGTCCTAAGGTTCTC
This sequence comes from Rhododendron griersonianum, assembly GCA_018127125.1. NCBI lineage: Eukaryota > Viridiplantae > Streptophyta > Magnoliopsida > Ericales > Ericaceae > Rhododendron > Rhododendron griersonianum. The sequence goes on along the minus strand of CM030788.1, from coordinate 34,364,158 downwards.
AAGGAGGCAATCAGCAATCACTGTATCCATTTCATCATCGGGATGGTCCCAAGATGGGACTTGAAATAATCGTTAGGCCAAATTGGGGTGTCTACAATAGCCCCACATATAATCCTACCCGACACATTATCCCAAATACCCAAGCTAAACCATCCTTGATCTTCTCTAAGAATGACGAATGCTTTGCAACAGGAGGAGAACCCCACATCTATGCCATTGATGATGGGGATTGGTGGTTGGACATGCGTCAAGCCCTGCCAAGTGATTGGAAAGTTGGAAGAATTGAGTCTGCTGATCCTTGGGGCACCCAAGAAGAAGAAGTGGGTCACCTCAACCGAAGCGGAAGGGTATATAAACCTCCTAAACTAAGTGGGGAATGTTCAACATCAACACGAGTAATGGAAGAAGAAGAAGAAGAAAGCCAAAGGACTGAACCTGAGGAAGACAGGGTGCTAAGACAACTAAAGAAAATCCAATCTGATATCTCTATTTGGGGATTGCTTATGTCCTCCTACGAACATCGTAACTCCTTCTTCAAAACCTTGGGGAAAGCCAAAGTTCCCATTGACATCACCCCCGAAGAACTGGTGGGTTTCATAATGGCGTCAAAGGCTTCAAAACCAACAATAGCCTTCACTGACAAAGATCTACCTCCTGAAGGGCCTGCACACAACAAACCTCTCTACATTTCACTTAAATGTCTCACCAAATGGATCCCACTGGTCTTGGTGGATAATGGGTCTGCTTTAAACGTATGTCCTCAAAGGACCCTCGACAAGCTAGGGGTAAGCGCCACCGACATACGCCCTTCAAGCCAGGGCGTAAGGGGGTATGACAATTCAAAGAGAAGAGTGGTTGGGTGTGTCACACTACCAGTGGAAGTGGAAAAGATCAAAAGAGACGTGGAATTCCATGTGATGGATATACCAGCCACCTTCAATCTTTTACTAGGAAGGCCTTGGTTACGTGACGCTGGGGCAGTGCCCTCCACTTTGCATCAGAAGGTCAAATTCGCAGTAGATGGAAGGGTCATAACCATTTTGGGGGATTCATCGATCCGAGCTCATTCCGACACACCTGTCCAAGAGGTAGGAACCGAGGAAACCTTCCTTACTGGATTCAGTCTTGAGGAAGCGACTGCTATGCAACTTGATGGCTGAAAGAAACTTCTACATAAGCACCCCTGCCATATGGATGATGAAGAAACAAAACTACCTCCCTGGGTTGGGTTTAGGCAAAAGATCACAAGGCATCCCGCAAATGATTGATCCCCCGCATAACCAATACGCCTTTGGTCTTGGCTACACCCCGACAGAAGCCGAGGTAGAAAAGAAGAGAAGCATGGAAAAAGCTAAGGCAAGAGGAAGCAGGGTCAAAGAAGAGAAACTCATGATCCCAAAAACACTCAATGGTTGGTTTATAAGAGAAGGAGAAGACTTTCCATTCTGTGGCTTCGCAGAAACATGGGAAGACGAAGTTACCAAGCAAAGGTACCCTGGAATGCAGATCTTCTTTGATCAAGAATGGACTGACAGTGACATGGAAGAAGAACCAACAAATTCATCTCCTACTCCCGAAGACTGGATTGAGGTGCTAGCTGAGTTTGACCTAAAGATTCTGTTTGACAAAGAGGGTGAAGAAGAGTATAAAACTGCAAAAGGAGCCGAGATACTGCAGTAAATCGCATGACAAAAACATTGCTTTCATTTCCTAAAGACAAGTTAGGACATGTTTTAGGCCCCTGTATAGGCATTATCTACACTAAATAAATCCCCATTTTATGCTTGCTAAATGATTCCATCTTTAAAACGTGATTGCTATACACTACAATCTCTCTGCCAAAGATAAAAGGATTTTAAAGAATCTAATTCTTTATGTTGCCGACAAAAGGAAAGAAGGGACGAACCCTGATTACTTAAAACCTAGGTTTTTATCAAAGCTCAGGAAGAAGACGATATCTCCGTGAGAACACTTAGGGTTACCTTACCCATTGTGAAAGTACAAACGCAACAGGAGATTCATAAAAACATCTCCATCAAATTCCTCTCCAAAACACCAAAACCCTCTTAAGAGAAAAATGCTCATTGGGTAATCTATACACCCAAGCAAAAGTAAGAGCAGAGCCTGCTAGGACAAGAAAATGCGAAAAACGCAGCCTAGGCAAAAGATAAGGCATTCAGAGAAAAGCCCGCTAGGAACTCAACCTCCATCAGGTAACCTAGGCAAAAATTAGAGCATGTGAAAAGAAAAACCAAGAGCGAAAACCCAACCCTAAAAGGTGGTGATCTAGGAACTACGTAAAAAAGGGCCTGATTTCCTGATTGGGATACGTAGGCAATCTCACATCGAGATGCGGCCCAATCATTTGGAGAGAAGAAAAACAAATATCAAAAGGTTTGTACTCAATGATAGGCATAGCTAACCCTGCGTATTGAGCTCGCAAAAGATGAGTTAGTCATTTTCCAAGGAATTGGCAAAAACAAAGACACGTAAGAATCATCGCTCGTCCTCTCTGACTCAAAAGTCGTCAACATAAGGGACAAAGCATTCCAACGATCCCAAAACATGGCAAAGAGGTTGTAGAAACAACAAAAGCAAATAAAGAGCATGAATCATATTCAAGTGTAAGAAGGGAAAAACGCCACTTGGCTAAAGCAAAAGTCCAACTTCTTTAGGAAATGGAAGTAGCGGCCGAAGAATGGAATTCTCGGCCGAGTGATCCATTCCTCGGCCCATGTTTAATCCAACACTCACAAAACTTTGAAAATATTGCATACAAGTTTGAAGTATCCTGAGACAAAATAATTTCTAACACATGCTGAAGTTTGCTTCATAAAAATACAAATATCAAACTATTTGTTTTGGAGCTAACAAATACAGGTACAAGAAAGGAAAAGCCAGCTATTGCCCACGACCCCTATTGGGCGTAGGACGAAAACGCTCAGGAACTAGGACACTGATCCTCTGTCCCTCACCAGCTTCAGCATCTCCATTACCCCACCCTCGCTAACTCCGGCACTCTGGGTAACTGACACTGTCGGCACTCGCTTCGCTTCAAGCTGCAGAGACACAGGATGTGGGCATTCAGTTTCACATAAAACGTGGGATGGAAAAAAGAAGAGATCAAGGGATATATACCGCAGCTATTCGGCCTCGCTGCCGTCGAGCCAAAGCCTCTGCACTCTGGAATGCACGCAACCATTCCTGAACCACGTTAGCAGGCACCTGCAGAGGAAGCAATTGCATAAGCAAGGAATACCGAAGGAAATCAAAGCTAAATCTACAATATTACCTGCTGGACTCCGAACAGGAAGCATGTAGAACTGCGTAGTACACGGTGTCAGCGTCAAACGCTCCTCTTCCCCATTTGCATTGTGGAAATAGATAAAGCTGGGGGCCCGTGGCCAAACAAGAGGAGCAGCAGCGGCAGTAGCAGTCGGTAGGGTCAACGAGGCCAAACGAAAGGCTGAGTAATCTCCCGCCACGAGAAAACTCATGGCTGGCTGTCTCTCAAGAGCAAGTAGCAAACCCTCTCCGGTCAAAAGATGGGTCGATCTCATACCAACAGGAGGAGGGAGAGGGACAAGCTGCAACGCCTCAGAATACGGAAAGTACCGGCTCGCTACCCTCTCTCCGAGATACCAGGCTCTCGAAAATGGCCCCTCCAAAAGGAAGTGCTGTCTATCCAACGCCCGAGCTGAGGTCAACTCCAGAGGAGCATCATTAAGTAGCACGCCCTGTAACAAGGGAAATAGCATCAAGATGGCAGAATGAAGAAATTGCACGAAAATCAGAGGATAAAGAGATATCGTACCTGATCCACTGTCAGGCGGTCCAAAACTCGCCTCCAAGCTAGCAAATCCATGGCGGGCGACCGCGTCTTCCGGACCCCTTTCACCCAACGGGCCGCTCGTGGAACAAACCTAGGCTCAATATGCCCAGTCGGAGGAGGGAATTGCAGCAAATGCTCAAAGGCCCAGAGCTACAAGATAAAAAAACGAGCATGAGATATAGAACATGAGGTGATAAAGGAACAGCAAAGAAAGCTAAAGTATATACCTCGAGAAGACGGTGATGCCCACCCAACGACAAACTAACACCTCGGGAACAGGCACTCAGGTGCCCATACAGCGTAGCTAAGGCAGGAGTCCCCCAATCAAACTCGGCCATAGTATCCAAATTGACCAAAGCAGCCAAGAACTGGAAATGCACCGAATTCTCCTTGTTACAAAACAGAGTCTGCCCAAGGAGATAAAGGAGGAAAGCTCGTACCAGTTGAGAAAGGGAAACCTCCGCCAAGATATCAGCTTGATAAAACTCTTCCCGAAGCCAGGAATAGGTGATGTGACCGCTCTCTGACACACGAGGGACTTTCCCCAAAAGGTAGTCAAAAACACCCTCTCGCTCATGAATCCGAGGGTCAATTGGAAGAGGATCGCCGCCGACCCTCAGACCTGTAAGCAAAGCAAAATCACCCAGAGTGATTGTCATCTCTCCAGCCTCTGGAAAATGAAAAGTGTTGGTGGTGTCCCACCACCGCTCCACCAATGCTGTGGTCAATCCCAACTCCGCCTTCGGAAGGTGGAAACCGAGTATCAAGGGCTCAAAGCCAGCCAAAGCAACTGGGTCCTTGGCCTCTTGAGGAAGCCTCTCGTGCCACTCAAACACCTGGGGGCAGCTTCCCCACACGCACAACCTCTCGTTTGCCTAACAAAATACGAAGAAGAAAATCAATACAAAAACATCGCCTACACAGGGGGAAACTTTTAGAACTTAAACTCCCTATCAAATATCAAATTACCATTTCATGAAATCTCATACAAAAACTATTTGACAGGACAAAATTTACCTTTTTTTTTTTTGGGTAATTTAGCTTGAAATTAAAAAAGGTTAATCGAATGTACAGCCTACAAGGGGCATACCCCAGGAGGAAAAGAAAGGAAAAAAAAAACAAGAATGATAAAATTACGGTAACCATGCACAACCCGCATGGAGAGTAAAATAAAGTGACATATGTGATACAAATGGATCTGAAAAGAACCATGAAATGTACTGAAATGAAATTGAGCTATTCCTGGCACAACCCGCCAGGCTAGGAAATAAGGTAATTGAAGTAGATAGTCATGGTCAACATGGACCACATGATAACCAGCGCTGAGGAGAGATCCTCCTCCTCCGAGGCTGGGCTAAGAAAACCAAGACCCGAGGCTTCCATCACCCCAAAGCAAGTATAATATCCGCTCAACAGAAGTCAACTACTACAGAGGAACTCGGACTGAGAGAGGCTCGACCAGGGGATGACGGCATCCGACAAGGCTACCCTGCTAAGTACCCTGCACACCACACCCATTCCACCCTGACTACTACAACCTCGCCCAAATCCCCTAGGCTCGCTAACGACTCAAAGCGGAACAGAAAGAGAGGCCACCAAAAGTAGCCACTCGAACCTCAAGTGGACCAAGCCACCAAAATTTACCTTCCTATTGGTAAAACCAAGGTGCTGCTCCAGCTCCCTGTGCAAGACCTCAGGTGGGACATCACTGAGGGGAGGATGGTATCGCAAGGAACCGCCACGCCCGACCATGTGAACCTGGGGGGCGTAAGTGGCAACGTCAAACGGCGGAAGAATATCACCTCCCGCATCAGTAGAAATCTCGGGCTCAGTTTCAGGAGGGACAGGTTGTGAAGAACTCCCCCCAACAGTGGCTCTGCGCCGACTTGAACGTAAGACGCGAGAACTCGAAACCTCGCCAAGAATCGCAGCCTCAACGGCCGGGGCTTTGCCCGTATCCCTAGGCGCGGCAGAAGCGTCAGAAGATGGAGGAGGGGGCGGAGATGATGCCATGGCAGGAGATAGCAACCGGAACCGTGGTGGTCGGAAAACCGACAGGTAGGAAACGGCGGCGACAGACGAGGAGAGAGAGGAGGAAGCGGCGACGATCGTTCGAAATAGGAGAGGAGAATAAGGGGTCGAGAAAGAAAGGATGAAATGACCCGTGAGATCAATTAAGTTTAACTTAAATCGATTTTCTGACTGTCGGCTATTTCACGGCCGAGATATCGATTCCTCGGCCGAGACATCAATTCTTCGGCCAAGAGATCGATCTCCAGGCCTCCCAATCTATTTCCCTCAGCCATATCAGGTCTTGCTCTGTGCACTGACTCAAGCCACTACAGACTTCTAAGTCCTCAACCAACCAAGTAGCCTTGGGGGCACCCCCGAGCCAACACAACGTAATCAGAACTAGCCTTGGGGGCATGCCCGAGCATCGAAGATCCCTCTCTCTCCACAAACTGCTGACCAAAGCAAGCCAGAACACCCAGCGGCTCTATGCCCATATCCACTATCTCAACTGGCCCAGCAGCCATACAAACATTTCAGTGGCCCCATGCCCGTATTCACCATCTCAACTGGCTCAAAGCCATTATCACAGCGGCTCTACGCCCGTTACCTCAATAGGCTCTACGCCTGTATTCACTCGCCTGGCGGCTCTAAGCCCAATCACTATCAGCAGCTCTACGCTTGCTATTCTCAGCAGTCATACAACCATCAAACTCACATAGCGGTCCTGTGTCCATCATCTCTACACACTCAGCAGCTCAAAGCCCATTACTTTAACAGGCTCGAAGCCTATGTTCGCCATCTCAACGGCTCAAAGCCATTATCTCAACGGCTCTACGCCCGAATTCACCAACTCATCAACTCAGCGGCTCTACGCCCCCACCTATCGACTCAGTGGCTCCAAGCCCACCGTTTCAACTGGCTCGAAGTCGTACACAATCAAGTTTTTAACAGGCTCGAAGCCTATGCCTAATATCTCAGCATCTATCACAACAACAGGCTCTACGCCTGTACTCATTCACTCAGCAGCTCTACGCTAGCTATCACAGCAACTGGCTCTATGCCCGTTACCCCATCAAAGCAGCTCCAAACCCATTATCGACAGGCTCTACGCCTGTATACACTCACTCAGCGGCTCCAAGTCCTCGACTCAGCAGCTCTATGCTCGCTATCACAACTCAGCGGCTCTAAGCCCATTACCGAATTCGCCAAACCGGCTCGAAGCCGTAACAAACAATCTCAGCGGCTCTAAGCCCACTGTCTAAACTGGCTCGAAGCCGTAAACAAGCAAATCTCGACAGGCTCTACGCCGCCCCAATAATCAAGCCATATATTCTCAGGCTCTACGCCTGAATGCTCAAAATCTAACATTTTGAATGCTCAAGCTCTACGCTTGGATGCCCAAGCACTGTGTACTGGATGCTCAAGTTATACACTTGAATGCTCAAGCTCTACGCTTGGATGCCCAACCACTGCATACTGGACGCTCAAAGCCTGTATTTTGAATGCCCAGATACTGCCGTCCGAATGCTCGAGCTCTACGCTCTGAATGCTCAAGTCCGGAACTTGATAGAAGCTCTAAGCTTAAGACAAACACACATGCACGGGCCCGTGCACATATTGCATCACCATTATCACATCGAGTCTGCATCATCATATCTGTTCACATCTAATAACCGTTATCACACATTTACACTCTGCATATCTCCCATAAAATAGGTCAACCCTGCCATCAACCGGCTCTACACCTTGGTTTTATTGATCGATTCAGCGCCTCGATTTTTTGGCTCTACGCCAATACTTATGATGAGAAAGCTCCGTGCACAGACCATCAGAATGCAACCAGCTCTACGCTTCGGTTCAAATCACGTCAAGCTCTAAGCTCCGACAACCCAGGCCCTCGCCTCAAGACTGCAGCAGGCTCTACGCCTCAATCCCCCCAGGCTCTCGCCTTGTAACCACAACCGGCCCCGCGCCTCGGTTCCATCACGTCAGAAACCATCACCTTAGGCTCTCGCCTTGTGACTACAACCGGCTCCGTGCCTCGGTTCCACTACGCCAAAAATCATCATCTTAGGCCCTCACCTCATGACTACAACCAGTTCCGTGCCTCGGTTCCTTCATCCCCAAAGCTCCGTGCTCTAGTTATTGGCCCTGCGCCCCCCACATCTCAAAAACGAACCGGCATCCAACTCATCCCCAATAGATGGTTCAGATTCCACCCCCATTTACATCAATTCCTTCCAGCTCATTCGCAAGGATAGGCTACTCTACCGAGCCCCTCTCAGTCAAAGTAAGGATGATCAAGAAAAGCAAACGCACCTGCCGTGTACTGATCTACCCCAAAATACTAAGGAAGCTCTCCGCAAAAACTCCCCCGGCAGCCCCGCGCTCCTTCAACTACTCTTCGCCAAAACCCTGGCTCAGTCTAGGTACGTCACACTACGGCTTTTTTTAAGCCCTAAGGTACGTCTTCTGTCTCTAACCCTCCAAACTTTTTCTTTTGTTTTTATTGCCTGAACTACGATTGGTCTGAATTTCCCTTGTGGAATACGTAGGCAGCCTCCTGGCCCGACCATAACAAAAATCTTTTTTCAAAAACCCCTTGGAATAGTGGTTGGACCAAATTGAGTTGCTTTTTTACAGCTTTGACTCTTACTCAAACATGTCTCGCGATCCGTCTGAGTTCAGTCAAAGAGGGGCATCTGTAGACACCCCAATTTGGCCTAACGATTATTTCAAGTCCCACCTTGGGACCATCCCGATGATGAAATGGATACAGTGATTGCTGATTGCCTCCTTGAGAACCTTAGGACTTTCGATAAGAACTTTGAGCCGCTTAGAGGACCCAATTCAAAGCCATATAGCCTTTCAGACAGAAATACAGAAGCCTAGGAGAATCCATCTGTCGGCCGTGACATCGATCCCAGGCCCTAACATCATTTCCTCACCCGAGCAACCTGTTGCTAGCAAAATCTCCCTAAGAGATCAATCCCTCGGCCGCAAGATCTATCCTTCGGCCGAGACATCCATTCCTCGGCCGTGATATCCTTTACTCGGCCGCCAGATCGACCTTTTTCCAGACTCTGGAACGTGTTCTGTCAGACGTTTAATCCAACTACACTACCTTCCCGATGCGTTCGGGCTACGCTCAGAGATTGCGACGTAGAGTTAGAGGTGCATTGCAATTGCAATTGCAATCGTGCCATTTGATTGGCCGGAGTGAGTCACCAATTGCCTATATAAAGGGCCTTTGGACTCCGAAAATATACACACGAAATTCATTAGAGAATACACTCTCTCAAGCCACGAAACTTTGTCAAAATACTCTCTCAATCCCACTCTTCAAAAGCCCTAACCTTCCGAAGGCAGCCGTCAATTCGGCGATCAAACCCCGAAGTTCAAACCCTAACCCTAGGGTTTTCAATCAAGCAATCAGTCAATCACAATCAAATCCGAAGCAATCAAGCAACTGAGGGATCAAGGTGGTGAGGCCCAACGGCCTCTGGTTTGTTTTACTTATCGCGTTTATGGTTAATCGTAGCATTTAATCGTTTGCTAAACTTTATGTCTGGTGTGAGGAAGAACATCGACCGGGGTTTCGATCCCTCGGCCGATAAATCAAACCAGGAGGATCCCTCGGCCATGACATCCATTCACCGGCCGCGGGATCCATCTCCCTGGGACAATTTGTTTTGTTCTGCTTTCCTGATGCATGCTTTATTTATCGTATGGGCTCACCCTTTACTGCTTAAAGGTTAAAAACAAACTACGTGTTAGAATTAAACAAAGTGTGTATATGTCTTATGTTGAATGATTATGGGCCAGTCTCACGACTGGGCAAAGAGGGGTGCCTAACACCTTCCCCTCATTGTACTTTTGGCTCCCGTGCGCAGAATCTCTATCTATTTTCCCAGTTTTAATAAACTGGGTGGCGACTCTGTTTTGATGATAACCGCTATCATGTGGCGATGTTCCTAGCCATGGGAATGTCAATGATTTTGGTTTACAAAGCGAGCAACCAATCAAGCAAACAAATATGATCAATCTGTATGGCGATGCCCCATTTGGGAGGTGTCTACACTAAGCTTCTCATTCAATCGGCGACGGTCAAAAGGACCTAAGCTTCTCATTCAATCGGCGATGGTCAAAAGGACCTAAGCTTCTCATTCAATCAAGCGACGGTCAAAAGAACCTAAGCTTCTCATTCAATCGAGCGACGGTCAAAAGGATCTAAGCTTCTTTGTCTATTGTCTAATTGAGCGACGGTCAAAAGGACCTAAGCTTCTTTGTCTATTGTCTATCGAGCGAAGGTCAGCAAGACCATAGTTTCTTTGCCTCTCGGGCTTCGGTCTAACCGACCTAAAGCCTTTTCGTCTCTCGGGCTACGGTCTTACCAACCTAAAGCTTCTTAGTTTCTCGAGCTACGGTCTAACCGACCTAAAGCCTCTTCGTCTCTCGGGCTACGGTCTAACCAACCTAAAAGCCTTGTAATTTCTCGGGCTACGGTCTTACCAACCTAAAGCTTCTTAGTTTCTTGAGCTACGGTCTTACCAACCTAAAGCTTCTTAGTTTCTTGAGCTACGGTCTAACCAACCTAAAAGCCTTTTAGTCTCTCGAGCAGTGGTGTGTCCTCTGGGACTTCACTTTGTCTAGCACTTCATCCTCCGGGACTCGTACTCTATCTGCACTTTGTCCTCTGGGACTGCACTTTGTCCAAAGGGACTTCACTTCGTCTCGCACTTTGTCCTTTGGGACTTCACTTTGTCTAGCACTTCGTCCGCCGGGACTTACTTTCGTCATACTTGCATTGATTTTGCATGCTTACGTGACATTCCATGACATATCAACTTGCATCACCGTTTATGAATTGCCTCAATCAAACGTCAAATTTAAGCTCTTCAAGTTCAAGCCATTTCCAAAAATTCAAGTCTCTTCAAAATTCAAGTTAATCAAATTCAAGTCTATTGCAAAATTCAAACTTTTCAAAATTCCAGTCTCTTTCAAATTCAAGCTTCTCAAATTCCAGCCAGCAGCTTGGGCCTTCGGCCCCAGTCAGCATCAGCATCCTCATCAGCCTGGGCCGCCAGCCCGGGCAGTCAAGGCCCTCTCTGGCCACTTCAACAGCCGTGGTTTTTTGGCCCGGCCTTCATCCAGTCAGCCGCCGCGGGGGTCAGTTGGCCTTCCAGCCCGGGCAATCATCAGCCAGCCCGGGCCACGCAGCGGGCAGCAGCAGCAGGCGACAAGGCCAAGGCCAGCCAGCCCAGGCCAGCCAGGCCAGCCAACCACAGGCTTGGCCAACAAATTTTGCCATCCCGGGCAGTGTGGCTCGGGCATTTATCTATCATACAGTCTACTACTGTTTACTTTTAGTATTACTGGTTGCTTCTGGTAGCAGTAGCTGACTTACTTACTTATTTATGTGCTTGCGAGGACTTCGAGGGCCTCTAATTTACCCCTATCCCGACGGGTTGTGTCGTGGATTTTCTGCTATTACCATGCCGTGTCCAGGTTTCCCGTTGAACCCTCTATTCCTTGGGATAGTTTGTTTGACGGGGCTTGGACACGGGCAACCCATGTAGCCACTTGGCTTTTTAAATTTTGTCGTTTTCTTTTTGCTTTGTCTTACCTGGGGTATGCCCCTTGTAGGCTGTATATTCGCTTAACCTCTTTTAATTTCAAGCTAATTTACCCAAAAAAAAAAAAAAGTCCCTTCCAAAATTCAAGCTATTCAAATTCAAGCTTCTTTCAAAGCTCAAGTCTCTTTCAAAATTCAAACTTCTTTCAAAATTCAAAGTCTTCAAAATTCAAGCTATTCAAATTCAAATCTCTTTCGAAATTCAAATCTCTTTTGAAATTCAAGTCTTTTTCAAAATTCAAGCTTTTCAAAATTCAAAATCTCCAAAATTCAAGCTTCTTTCAAAATTCAAGCTTTTCAAAATTCAAACTATTCAAACTCAAAGTTTCTTTCAAAATTCAAGCTTTTCAAAAATTCAAGTCTCTTTCAAAATTCAAACTATTCAAACTCAAAGTCTCTTTCAAAATTCAAGCTTTTCAAAAATTCAAATCCCTTTCAAAATTCAAGTTATTCAAACTCAAATCTTTATTCAAATTCAAGCTATCCAAATTCAAGTCCCTTTCAAAATTCAAGTCTTTTTCAAAATTCAAGCTTCTTTCAAAATTCAAGGTCTTCAAAATTCAAACTATTCAAATTCAAGTCTCTTTCAAAATTCAAGCTATTCAAACTCAAAGTCTCTATCAAAATTCAAGTTTATTTCAAGATTCAAGCTTTTCAAAAATTCAAGTCTCTTTCAAAATTCAAGCTAAAGCTATTTTCAAAATTCAAGAAAATTAAAACTTTTCAAAAAAATCAAGTTCCTCCGGAACTCGTCTCGATTTAGTCCTCCAGGACTTGTCTCGATTTAGTCCCCCGGGACTCGTCTCATTTTAGTCCCCAGGGACTCGTCTCATTTTAGTCAATTGGGACTTGTCTCATTTTAGTCCTTCAGGGACTCGTTTCAAGGAATTTCATAACACTCGGCACTTCAAGCACTCAATCTTCTCAAGTTTACTTTCGCAATTTGTCCTCCGGGACTCGCTTTACTTGCATTGTCCCAATTGAACTACGTTGGTCTGATCCCTACAACGGGGTACCTAGGCAGCTCCATGAGCGCGACCACCTTTATTGCATTCTTGCATTTAACTTAAAGACTTTGGAGTGATGGATGGGGATATCTAATCTTTAACGTTACTTATACCAAGCAATGGTACCTAAGTTCCGTTAAAGAGGGACTACTGTAGACACCCCAATCTGGGTCTTCGAATAATCTTTAAGTTTCTCCGATGATGAAATAAGGAAAAATATACCTTCAAGGCTTGGATTGTTTCTCCTTTCCTACTCCTTCTCTAAACCTCAAGAAAACCCCATTTGTAAACATATAGGGTGGCCCTCGGTTCAATTGCAAAGAGAAAAACGTGTTTGCTTGGTCAAAAATAACTTTTTCCATGACACACTGAGGGTAAAAATGGGCACACATTTCAATGTATAAAAATACCTTTGAGTGAAACCAATTGGGTTAGAAAGAGGACTCGACAAGCTTTCCAACGCTTCGAACCGCGCCCAAATCCGAGTTCGGGAGTGTTCAGGGCGCCCCCGCGAAGTTTGGTGCGCTGTGCTGTCTCGGAATACCGCACGGCATTTCAGAAAAATTCAAAAATCACTCCACCGCACAGCTCTCAGGAGGAGCGTCTGACAAATTCCCATGCACGTCAGCAGATTGGCCAGAACATATTTTTCACATTTTTTTAATCCTTTGGGTGCACTCCAAGTATCTTTTTGCCTATAAATACACCCCCTCTAGTTGAGAAGCATCATTATGTGTAGTGCATTTTCTGTTGCTCCTCAGTACATTGGCCTAACCATTAGGGGCTGTCGTGGGATCTCCCTTCGCAGAGGGGGACTTCCTCTGCATTGCATCACACTCTACATTCCTGAACTGTTCTGTTCTGCTGGGGTTCTGTTGCCCAGCCAGATTAGGTGTGAGTATATTTTAATCTTTGTGAGGGCTCTGCTATCTTACTGCTTGAGGTAGCTATCTTACTGCTATGCATGTGCATATGCATGTTACTGCTATCTTACTGCTACTCCATGTTGTATCCCCAAGTCAGAAACCTAGCTGCATCAGTTTTGAATGCCTGATCAATGTACCCTTGTGGCTGGTGTTGTTCTGTTGATATGTTCTGCATTGTAACTGGTGCTAGTTATGTAACTAGCTCCAAAACAGGTTCAGAAGTTGTAATGGAGAATGAGCTTGATCTGAACCTGTTTTGGCTGTCCTGCATATTTTCTGAACCTGTTGTGGCTGTTCAGTTGGCTGTAGCTTTATTTAGATTATGCCTAACCATCGGGGGCTGTCAATGGGATCTCCCTTCACAGAGGGGGACGTCCTCTGTATAGTTTTGTATTTGTTTTAGTATTGTATAGTATACTATCTGTCATGGATTCCTGTGTTGTCACCTAAGGATCAGAATCTGCTGACTGTAATGTTGATGGGCTGTTTGGAAGCTTCAGGATTTCAGAAGCTCCATCACTGTATTGGCAGTCCAGCAGGTGTCAACTCCAGAATGTGGTAGCTGATGGATTGAAGCTGGTTTCCAAGTTCTGATATGCCTAGTGCTAGTTAGTCCAAGCTCAAGTTCTGAAGTTAAGAAGTAAAGTCAAGCTTAAGTACTGAAGTTCTGAAGCTCCCAATCTGGGTGTGTTAAGGTCCCAAGTGAACCTCAGTGTAATCTAATCTTTTGTATAGACATGTTCAGTAACCAGTTGGTATGCTGAAATGTTTTATCAGTTCTGAAATTTTTATCATCTTAACAAGCAGTTGGCTATGTTTCTTTTCCCTCTTCTAGATGGATCGGAAACATAGTTTCTCATCAAAACCTTGTAGCCATTTGGCGTTATCAATTTTCTTTATCTTTTTTGTTTTCTTTTTCTTTCCTCCTGGGGTATGCCCCTTGTAGGCTGTATATTCGGTTATCCTTTTTCTATTTCATGCTATTTTACCCAAAAAAAAAAAAAACTCTCACTCTCTCTATAAAAAGACCACCCTTGATTCTCTCTCTACAACTCCTTACACCCATCAGCACTATACATACCTCTTTCTCTCTCTACATCAACCCACAAGCTAGTCTATTACAAAATCAATCTCAAATTGATTTCTCTCTCTCTCTACACTCATTTACTCACAAGTCTCGCAAAACTCAATCCAAATCAACCTCCACTCTCCATCTTCAAGCACATCCAAGCTTCAATCAAAAAGGTATGAATCAAGTTTCCTTAAGCTAAACCACACTTAGCTTTGAGGGGAGCCGATCGAGGCCCTTCTCGGTCTTTCTATACCAAGTTTGGGTCTCAAACGAGCTTTATATTCAAAAAGCACAAAAAATAGTTTTTGTACTGGATACGCTACATCGTGCGGCATTTTATGATACCGCACGGCGTAGCGTATTACTCCGCGTGTTATTTCATTTCTTGTACATATTCCTTCTTGTGTTGTTCTGTTTAGTCTGCTTGTTGCTTTTCTATGCGGGTACATTCCAGAATCAAGTTTCATGTTAAAAGTCATTATTTTTTTTACTTTATTAAATCTTTTAACATTTCAAAAAGCTTTTAACATTGTTTTACATGATAAGATGAACAATAGGATTTCGTAAATCACTTTTCAGAGATTCAGAAAATATAAAAAACTATTTTGCGGATCTATGGTTTGTTTTGTCATGTAAGAGCAAACTGATTCTGAAATGCGTAGACAAGTACACCGCACGGTGTTTTAGTTACACCGTGCGATGTATCCGGTTTGTCGTGCGGTGTTTCACATGATCTTGGCAGTCAATTGTAATGCTGTTATTTCATTTTCTGTACATTGCTCATCCATTTCATACTGTACAGTTTGCACCACAAGCACGGTAATGTGTTATATTAGATCCCATGTCCCTTTCCCGTACATGTTTTAAAGTTAAGTTTTTTTTAAAATGATATTAAATCCCCCATCTAAAATGCTTAGTAGAGACCGGTTTTTACCGGGCGAGCGGGGTGCTTTTTCAACAAAACCTTCCCCATTCGTAACGTGGCTCCCGGATCCAAAATCTCAACGTCTTCGCTAGATCAAAAACCTTTTTTTTTCTCAAATAAACTCTCGGTTTCTCGGATTATCCATCTCAAAAATCCGGGTGGCGACTCTTTGAGTGCGCGCCGGGCGGGAAGCCCACAGTACGCCAGTCCTGCACCTGCATGCGCCAGTCCAAGCCTGGTCAACGGACCAACGCACGCTGGTGTGGGACTAGCGTGTGCAGGTAGGGTTTTGCTGTGGCTTTTTGGCTCTGGTTTAGAGGGTTCAAAAGGGATCTGAAAGGGTTTTAGAATGCTCAAACACACTAACATTCTCAGGGTGTTCTTGATCATATTCATCATCGGGGAATCAAAAACTGTAAGTAAACTAATCTAGACAGTCCAGAATAGGGTGTCTACAATGTGGCAAGTTTTGATTATCCAATTTTGACTATACTATTGTTGACCTCTACATTGCTAACAGTAGCAATCTCATAAATGGATAATCAAATACATAATTCACATAGACAACTCACATAGTTCACACAGACAATAAATACAAAATTCTCATACAAGTGTGTGTATTTTAAAGTCTACTACCTTCACATCCATTCTTAGCCAGCACTCCCAAGGGTTTTTGGAGGCCGACCCTTTTTTTTAGTTTTGTCTTTAAAATAGTCATTTTCTATATAATTGTTATCCAATATAGTCCTACTAATTATTGCAGACAAAAATACACCTTGATTCACATAACACAATTCATATATACACAATTCACATAACCTTATCACACAATTCATATAGCCTAATGAACTTTCTCCCAAACTTGCTTGGAGCCTCATGTTCGTCAAAAATCTCGTCGAGAAGTATGAAGTAGTAGAGCAGGTTGTGGATGATTGTATGCAAAGTTGAGGATATTATGGTAAGAAGTGGCGGTACTATTTTCTCAAATGGATGATTGGATCGGACATGATGAGTTAGGGACTTTGATTCTTGTTTCCAAATCAATCTAGGAACCAGTCTTTTAAAATTCAAAATTCTGAGTATGTTTACTGCAACGAGCCGATAAGATTTGGGAATTTGTCAATGTGTTGGGAGTTAATCACGTGAATCCCAATTATCTTAATCATGTTTTGAGAAGGAGAAAGAAAGAAAAAAAAACTTGTTGAATGAGTTTCTGAAAGACCAACCCCGACGTGCTTTGGTAAAAATGAATTTTGATAAACACTTGCTGAAAAAATAACCTGAAGCTGGTAGAAAATCGTGTTAGCGTTGTTTGGAGTGAATGAATCTTGCCTAACCAAGAATTGAGAGAGAGGAAAACTTTCAAAACTTTCCTTAGTAAAGATGGATGAATCCTAGGGATGGCAATTCGAACCGAACCGATGGGTACCCGAACCGATAACCGAAATTATCCCCGAACCATAACCGAAATATTCTCCGTGGGTACGGGTATGGTTGGCATGGAGGATACCCGAACGGGTTTCGGTTCGGGTATGGTTCAGCAGATACCCGAACCGATCCCCGACCCGAACCGAACCGAACCCCGAACCGAACCGATCCCCGAACCCCGAACCGAATTACTAGTTAATTACAAAACTACCCCTGCCTATATATATAAACATGTTTTAGGGTTTTCCAGAAATAAAAACTCTTTCTCACTCACTTCTCAGACTCAGACTGAGGGAGGCGGCGACCACCGGACCACGCAGTCACGAGCTCACACCTCAGTGAGGGAGGCGGCGACCAACAGGTTTCTTTCAGATCTGATCTCTCTCTCTCTCTCTCTCTCACCGTCGCAGACCTCACGCAGTCACGGACTCACGGGCTCACACCTCAGTGAGGGAGGCGGGCCGGCGGCGACCAACAGGTCTGATCTCTCTCTCTCGCACCGTCGAACACTCTCTGACTCTCTCTCTCTCTCTCTCACCGTCGAACAGGTTTCCCTTGAATCACGTTGGCTGTCTCTGATGCTCGGTTCAAGACCCGCGAATCCTGCCGGCTGTTTCATTCAAGAAACCCACATCGGTTCAAGACCCTCCATTTCTCCAAGGTAATCTTTCTCTCCCTCTCTCTCATCAGTTTTTGTTGTTTCAATTTGGGTGTACTGAAAAAGAAAAAAAAAAAAAGGGAAGCCAAATAGGAGTATTTGTGCCCGCGAATCCTGTCGGCTGTCTGATTTCTGGGGTCAAATACATACAAGCACAAGTTAGCAGGAGTGATAGCCACTGTCTATCTAAATTGCTAATTTCCCAATCTTGAGGGCTTAAATTTCTTCTAGAAACGACTTCAAACAAATACAAACTTTGGAGGGTTGTTTGGATTAGCTAGTCGGGTGAACTTTTCTTTTTTTTTTCGTAATTCAAGATGCTCGGACTAGCTTATGCATATCTCGACAAATTTCTGGGGACTAATTCTACTGCCCACAATTATAGTATCACTTAGCCGCTTGTGCCACTCTTTCGCCAAGTTTGAGCGCAATATAACATGCACATGTGAGTAACTTAGGCCAAAAAATCTCTTTTTTAATTAGATATTGCTATGTATCAATCTGTAGGGCTAATTCCTAATATATTTATAAGTTTGAATTTATTACTTTTTATAAGTACATCCTCTAAATCAAGGAACATACTTTTCTCCGACATTTATTCACTCTATGGGGCCATTACAACACCAATTTTTATGATCCTAACATTTCTAATTTTTTTAAATATGAGTCCGCTGTAAAAGAAATTACCATAAAGATAAAGTAGATTAGGATTAACGAATGTTGGACTTGTCCTATTTGGTGTTTGGGCTTAACGAATAGTTTTAGAATCTTTTAGATACAAAACATATGAATGATCAACATCTTCTTGGCTTAAATGGTACAGCTGGGTAATGTTATTTCGTGTAGGTAATGTTCATGAAAGCTTTTACTAATTGTTATTCTTGAAAACAATATCAATTCTTGTGTTTACGCACTTACTCATGGATTTCGTTCGATGTGTGCATATGGGATAGTGTACTGGGATAGCTTTTGTGGTAGCTATTTTCGATCCAGCAAGTGCCCTTCCAACATTCCAGAATCCATTGCTTAGCCGAGACCGCTGTAAGTATCCCGCTTCTTTCTTGTAGTAGTAGTTTATGTGTTAGTAGCTCGTATTAAGCTTGGTGGATACCTCTAACCTGGTTTTATGCCAAACCTGAGGTGTAACGAAGCCAGGCTAAATATTGAGTTTGTTTTTAGTTAGTATAGTTAGTTTTATTTGATTGCATTGCTTAGCCGAGGTGGTGGCATAACCCCTTGCATATTCTGTTTGCTGAGTTGAGGTGGCGGCCTAGCCCCTCCAGTCTGTTAGTTTGTTAGTCTGTTAGTTGTTTATTTGATTGCATTACATGAGCATTAGTTTTTTGCACTATAAGAAACATGTCCTTGGACTAGGAGGCAACCAAAAATTGAAATTGCTGATATATTCACTTGTTGTGGACTGCAATGCATTTAGCTGTGTACTTTGGAAGCTTTATATGTTGAATCATCTGGTGTTTCCTTAGGATTAAAAATGTCTGGATCACCTATCGGTTCGAGTGCTCATTCAACAAATCCGATTGATGGTTCTAGTCCTTCTGGACCATCACAACCAACTAGTAGCCCCTTACAATCAGATTCCCCTCTCAACAACCATACAAGTGAAAATGCAGATGAAGAAGTTGAAATACTATCAGATAAAGTTACTGAGGACAAAGTTACTGGGGACGATGACAATACAAAGCTAAGGAGTCCTTATTGGGCTCACTATAATAGGGTGAAAATTGCGGGGATTTACAAGGCCATTTGCAAGTATTGTGGAGCCAAAATAAATGGAGAAACAAAGAATGGAACCTCGCATTTATCACAACACTATATTCGGAAACACCAAAAGAAGGATACCATGAGGCAGCAAGTTCTAACAAACAATCTCATGAACAAAGACCGTCCTCCACTACTAACTTCATATAGCTTTGATCATGGTACGGCACGGAAAGAACTTGCACATGCCATAATCATGCATGAGTATCCTCTTTCAATTGTGGATCATGTTGGATTTAAGAGGTATTCGAATGCACTTCAACCTTTATTTAAGGTGCCGTGTAGAAACACAATGAAGAGTGAAATATTCAAGATTTATGAGCACCATAAGGGGAAGACATTGAGTTTGGTGGTGAGTAATGCAAGTAGATTGGCTATCACAACGGATATGTGGACTTCGAGTAATCAAAAGAAAGGCTTCATGGCTGTCACAGCACACTTTATTGACAATTCTTGGACTTTGCAAAGTCGCATTTTGAGGTATTTCTAACTAACATCGTTATCTTTATTCCTTTATTCAATGTAAATTTTTATTTTTCCATTTTTAATTAAATATCAATGTTGCATGTTAGGTTCATATATGTGCCATGTCCACATACAAAAGAAGTTCTATGTGAACAATTGTTGAATTGTTTGATGGATTGGAACATTGATAGGAAGATTTCAAGCATAACGGTTGATAATTGCTCTACCAATGATGCCATGATTGATCTTTTGTGGGACAAACTTGATAATACATCGCTCATGTTGGGTGGGGATTTGTTTCATATGCGTTGTTGTGCACATATTCTTAATCTTATTGTTAAAGATGGGTTGGATGTTATCAAGGTGGGTATTGAGAAAATCCGAGATAGCGTAGCTTATTGGACAGCGTCACAAAAAAGAGAGGAAAAATTTGAAGAAACAGTTCGCCAATTGAATGTGGGTAGTACTAAGAAATTAGGACTTGATTGTGCGACTAGGTGGAATTCAACATTCTTGATGCTTCAAACAGCCCTACTTTACAAGGAGGTGTTCATTCGCTTAAGCAAACGGGATGCTCAATATCAGTCCTTGCCGAGTGAACGTGAGTGGGGGTTTGCTAAGGATGTTTGTCAGAAGCTGAAATTTTTTTTTAAGGTGACAGAGCTGTTTTCTGGAACTAAATACCCCACTACTAATCAATGCTTTCCAAATATATGTGAGATTAGACTTGAATTGAGAGATTGGCTCCAATCTGAGAATCAGGTGATTAGGGAAATGGCTAAAAGAATGGTGGAAAAATTTGACAAGTATTGGTCTGTGGTACATGGTGTTGTTGGGGTTTCTGCTGTGTTGGATCCTAGGTACAAGATCAATGTGTTGGAGTTTTACTTTAAATTATTGTTTCCAACAACTTACAAGGAAGAAGTTGAGAAAGTTCGTGCACTTTGTTATAAATTGCTTAAGGAGTATCAATGTCCTAGTTCAATGATGGAGGGTATTGGCGACTCTTCTTCCCAATTAAGTTCCATTGAAGATGAGTCACTATCAAAGTATGATGTCTATATGCTTAGGGAGTCGAAGAGAAGTAGGACAATTGATACTGCAAAATTGGAATTGGATCATTATTTGTCGGAAGCTGCCTTGCCAAAATCCGCGGGATTTGATGTCTTGAATTGGTGGAAATCACATCAACCCAAGTATCCAATTTTACAAGCCATGGCTAGGGATTTGTTAGCTATTCCGGTATCGACGGTTGCTTCTGAGTCTGCATTTAGCACGAGTGGTAGGTTGGTGAGTCCACATCGTAGTAGACTTCATCCCGATACGATGGAAGCCTTGATGTGTGCTCAAAGTTGGTTGTGGGCTAACGAAATGAAAGGTAATCAACTTAGTATCTTGTATTTTTCTACCTTTAGTATCTACCTTTAGTAAAATAAAACTAGTACTTATGAATTTGTTTCTTTTATATTTGTTAGGTGAATGCACATCAGGGTACGCCACCATATATGATGATGCGGAATCAGGCGATTCGTGCGTGACTCGTGAGGTAAATGGCATTTTTTTTACGTTTCTTGTGGTTTTAACATTGTATATTGCTCATATTAATTGAATTTTTTGTTGTCCATTTAAACAGGCATGAATTCTACAAAGGAAGTTGACATTTGAAGCTCAAAACGAAGTTTTTTTTTCATCTCTGTGGTGCTTGAACTAGGACAATTTCTCTGTGGTTGTAACTTGTTGCTATTGTGGTTGTTTTTTTGGAAAACTATGTGACTTATTTTTGTTGGGTGTCCTTGTGGTGAATGTGCAACTGAACTTTAAGTTGTATTATTGTGGTGAATGGTCCGCAGATGTGGATGTAAGAACATGGGTATTATTGTGGTGAATGGTCTGTGGATATGGATGCAAGAACAGGGATATTATTTTGGTGAATGGTCTCTGGATGTGGATGCAAGAACATGACCAGTTGAATGGTCTCTCGATGTTTCAGAAATTTAAGTTGTAATTGAAGTTGAATGGTCTCTGGATGTTTTAGAAATTTAAGTTGTAATTGAACTTTAGGTTTCAGTTTCAATTTCAGAAGTTGTAATCTTGTAATGAAGCTTCAAGCTTCAAGAACAGGTCCAGTTTCAGTTTGTTACTTCTGTGGTTGTTTTGTAATGTTTGTTTTTATTTTGGTGTTTAATTCCTATTTTTGTGGCTAGTTTTTTTTTATAAGCAAATCAATAATGTTTGAAAAATGAAAACTGAAAATATTTCGGTTCGGGTCGGTTCGGGTAAACATACTTTTCTATTTCATTCGGTTACCCATTCGGTTCGGGGATTACCCGAAAACCGAATGGTTCGGAATTGGTTTCATTCCCCCCTCCCCGTTCGGGGATCGGGGCGGATATGGGTGGAACATCGGGTTCGGGGATCGGGTACGGAAAACCCATATTCCGCCCCGATTGCCCCGAATGCCATCCCTAATGAATCCTCAAATGATAATTTTTTCCTAAAACCAAAAATTGTGTAAGGTGGGACACTCAAATAGCTACCAACGCAGCACTAGTCTCCAAGTCTACTTTCTGAAATGGTCATTTGCTCAATATTTTCGGTCTATTTTATAATATGAATTGGTTCTTAGATGGGCTTGGAAATAGGATCTTAAGTGGCATGTAGTGCTTGTAAGCAACGAGTCTCAAGAATCATCCATATCAAAAATTGTTGGCTGTCTATGGTATCCAATAAACTCATGCATGCACACGAATTGTCGTACACGGTTCATCCATAATCTGTGCAAGTAGCTGTGGTGCTATATATATCGTTTTGCTTGCCCTTCTCTAACCATGCAGGGGACCAAACCAAAAGAGAAGTCCATCATCCTCATCTCTTTCATGTCAACATCGCATGTCATTTGGTTGCACCACTACATGATACTAGGGGCAATTTGCATATTAGGGGCTACATACATGTCTGATGAATGCACGACATGAACAACTAATTTTGGATATCTCAACTTAAGCATGATTAGGTTTTTGCTTCTCCCAAACTTGGGACTTGGTCGTAGATGTGACAGTAATGACTAACAAGAAAATTGAAGTTTTAATCCAACCGAGTTTTGAGCAACGACAGCCATGTCTGTCACGTCTAGGCTTGGGTTTTGGGTTAGTCTTTTTGTGGAAATTCTGTCTCACTAGTTTTGGCCACTGCTTTGGCCCGTGTCTTGCTCCCTTTGAAATATTGAATCTTGAACCTTTTTCCACAAGTTGGAATCTTGAATCTATTAAAATCATTTTGCGTATCATGGTTTTCGGCAAGTTTATTGCACTCAGCATGAAATGAGGATCTAAGAAATGAACCTCCTTAGTTGTGAACTACGAGTGACCTGATTCTCTTTTGGGATACGTAGGCACCCTAGGGTCGGCCTCAATTTTCAAAATGTTTTCCCATGTGCTGAGTTGCTGTAATAGAATGCTCATGATAACATTGAGTGTTAAAAACAATCCTTGGGGATTTCAAAGTGATCTCATAACATCTTTTTGAGGCACATCATAATCACTCGAATTGTCAAAAGCACAAAATGTGTTTTCAAAACTATGACCCACGTTATTTCTGTTGAGTTGAGAAGGAGTTGAAACATTTCTGCACCCTCACAGAGATCACTTGTAAGCAAAACATGCTATTGAAGATGAAGAGTAGGAAAGAGGAGAAAGAAGAAAAGAGAGGAAAAATGAAGAGGAAAAAATGATGAGCTCGCTAGATTGAAAACCCGTAAGGGCAGTCTAGGTAAAAGTTAGGGCATGAACAAAGAAAAACCACTTGGTTAAACATCGAAGCCCCTAATCTATTGGTTAGGATCCTTTCGGCTTTGTCGTGCATTTCAAGATGAAGAAAGACATTGATAGTACTTTACAAATGAATATGAGAAAGTCTTTTGGGTAATAATGGGTATACCGCGGTGGATTTTCCTTTTAAAAGTTGTTGTTATTATTATGTTGAAAATCGAGGGCGTGACAATCATTGTCATCATATGCATACTATGTTTTGCATCTCTCACTCGTGAAACAGGTTATCCCTGCATACAACCGGCTTTGCATTTCGGTTTTATTAATCAGTGGAAGATGGAAGATGGAAAATTCACTTTGGCCTCACGCCATTAATCAGTGGAAGATGGAAAACTTACTTCAGCCTCATGCCGTAGATTGTGGAAGATGGAAAATTCACCCCGGCCTCATGCCATAACTAGTGGAAGGTGGAAGATGAAAACAATTTAAGCTCCACTCACTGGCTCTGTGCCGCTATATCTCAAAACTGGCGTCCGATCGTCTCCAAAAGATTGTTAGGATTCCACTACAATTACATCAATTCCATCGAGCTCATTCGCAAGGATAAACGACCTAACTGGAACTCATTTGGTCCAAGTAAGGATGGTCAAAGAAGGTGATTGGCTTTGTCTTCTCTCTGAAGCGAGATTAACCTACCATACAGTGACTTACCTCGAATAGTCGAAAGGATTCCTCTGCCTTGAGCTCCGCGCTCGCATCTCAGGTATTCTGTTCGAAGGCTTGGAGCCCAACGACAAATTTCTCCTTTAAGGTTCCATGCTTTTTCTTAGTTGCCCCGAACGATGATTGGTCTGAATTTCCCCTGTAGAATATGTAGGCAGCCTCCTGGCCCGACCATAACTGAAAATGTTTTAAAAAATCTCAAGATAGTTCTTTCGCCAAATTTGAGTTTATTTATGGCTTTGACTTTTACTTGAATATGCTTCGCAGTTTACCCAAACTCAGTCAAAGAAGGGCATCTGTAGACACCCCAATTTGCACTACTACAAAAATAGATAAAGACCTCGGTCATTTGGTGTGATCTTTCACTTTTAATCTCTCATTCAAAATCGTGGTCTATCAAGGTGTAACTAAAAGTCTCTATCTTTTAACCACGGGATAAAAACCGTGATTAAAACTCATCTAAACCGTGACTAAAAACATAAAAACTGTGATTAAAATGACAAAACCGTGACCTTTAATAGTTTAACATCTCAGTTTTACTATAAAACTGTGGTTGTTTAGAGAGAAATAATCTCGGTTTTTGAAAAAACCGAGATTAAAAGTGGTGTTTTCCTAAGGGAAAAAATCCTACTTTATTTCTCCTATTGGGTTTTGAACTCAAGTCTCTTGAGTTTTACATAGAAACTTTAACCAACTACACCACACACACTTTTCAATATATAATTGAAATATTTAATATATAACATATGCGTTTAACTTACGACCTCAGTTTTTAGATGACTGAGATTCAATGTTCTTTGTATCTCAGTTTTTCTGAAATGAGATATATTCTTTTATATACAATCTCAGTTTTTCAAAAACGAGATATATTTTTTTTTTTTGGGTAATTTAGCTTGAAATTAAAAAAGGTTAAGCGAATGTACAGCCTACAAGAGGCATACACCAGGAGGAAAAGAAGAGGAAAACAAATAAGAATGAAAAAAAAGTGCAGTAAACCATGCACAACCCGCATGGAGAGTGAGATAGAGTAAATACATAACAAAATGCTATGCGTACTGTAATACGTGAAATGTGAATTTGGATTACTTCCTGGCACAACCCGCCAGGCTAGGAAATAAAGTAAATACGGTAGATAGTCATGGTCAACGGTGACCACATGATGACCAGCGCTGAGGAGAGATTCTCCTCCTCCATCTCAGTAAATACATAAAAACGAGATATATTCTTTAAGTTACAATCTCACTTTTAGATTACTGAGATTAAAAAATCTTTTCATCTCAATTTTTTGAGAATGAGATCTATTCTTTCATATATAATCTCAGTTTTTTGAAAATGAGATCTTTCCATCTCAGTTTTTTCGAATAACTGAGATTAAAACTATAGTCAATAACATTTTATTACGCCTTTACAAAAGTAAGATCTTTTTAGTTTTTGTACCGTGATCTTTATATCATTTTGTAGTAGTGTTGGCTCAACAAGTATTTAGGGTCCCACCTTGGGGACCATCCCGATGATGAGTAGGATATGTGGTTGGCTTCATGAAAGCCTTAGGAACGTTGTGGAACCCTTAAGGGTTGGAGGAACACTTTGGAATGAGTGATATGAGTGCCAAACGACACTTAGAGTGAAGAAAAATGTGCAGGCATGTGTTTTAGCCTTAGTAGCACCGTCGATGTTCAATTAAGTCTACTTTCAGCCCATTTTTTATAAATCAAACTTCCTTATTTATATGTTTAGAGTCCACCATCTTATAGTACTTTCAAAACCCTCTTTATTAATATATAATTAGTCTTAATCCAGTTTGAAACGAGGGAGATACGAGGATTTTACCAAAATAATCCATTTTCTGATCCACTAAGGGTAAAATCGTCATATCTTTTGATGTACTAAATATTTTTGATCCAAACCACTTGGGTTAGAAAGTACACTTAACAAGCTTTCCAACGGTCATAGAAAATCGAGTTCGGGAGTGTTCGGAGTGAGCCCGTAAAGTTTGGTCTTTTGCTAGAAAATCATTTTCTCGGTCGTGAAAGCCTTTTCTCGGCTGAGACATCCATTTGGCGGCCAACAGATCGTTGTTTTCCAGATTCTGGAATGTTCAATAGCTTTTTGATCCGTTCGCTCGAACCCTAGCAGCCACAAACCATTACTTTGGGGCTACGAATACACTTACGATAGAGGTCTTAATGCCCTAAACTTTCACATCAATTAGGTTAATCTCATCCGTTTGATCGGCCATTCGAAACCTTATAAATAGGGGTCCTTTAGAGCTCCGAAATACACATTTCTCCACTCCATCTTCCACCCCCAAATTCTGCAGGAATCATCTCTTATCAATCCTCTACAAAAGCCCTAAACCCTTTTGAGTAGCCACATCCAAGAGTGAAAACCTCCAAAAAAACCCACTTCGTTCTAGGGTTTGGTGAAGTTGACCACCATAATCAACCACTATTATTCGCAATCAATCACAATCCGAGGAATCAATCTCTGAGGGATCAACGTGGTGAGGCCCAGGGGCCTATGGTTTGATTTAATTTCTGTCCTTTGCATTTAATTTTTTTTTTGTTGGGTAAAATAGCTTGAAATAAAAAGAGGCTAAACGAATATACAGCCTACAAGGGGCATACCCCAGGAGGAAAGAAAAGATTGAGAAAAATGACCTAAGCCAAGTGGCTACATCAACTAACTCCAACGAATTACATGTTTCAATTCCATCTAAGAGATGGGAGAGAAACACGTGCCAAAGAAAATACAAAGTTGAATTCAATCCAGTGGAATCAACACAAAAAACTGATCCACATGTTACCAAACGAACTGCTAGAGGAATGAGCAGCTGGAAGACAGCAAGAATAGCTAAATTAGCAGCTGATCGAGACCATATAAAGCACAGCAGTCACAGCAGAATCTGGACAGCAACTACCAAACCAGCAACTGCACCCGAACAGCACAAATTGGACACAAAATGGACAACGGACAGTCTAGCTAGCAAGCAAACATGCAATTCAGTCAGCAGTTCAGCAGTCTAGCTAGCAAGCAAATACAAAGGTGAACCACAACAGCAGCAGTTCAGCAGCAGCAGTTCAGCAATTCAGCAGCATCAGAGTGCTACCAGTTGGACGATTTCCATCCACTGCAGCAGCCAAGAGAGGTAGCAGCCACATGCTGGACAGTCGCACTTCACGATGAGTGTGAGTAATCAGACAACAGCAGCAGCTGCTGAACTGCACAGATACAGCAGCAGAACAGCAGATAGCAGAAAAGAGCCGATAGCAAAACAGATAATTTTAACAGCTATACATCATGCTGAGGACGTCCCCCTCTGCGAAAGGAGATCCCAACGACAGCCCCAGTTGGTTAGGCCTATACAATAAATTGACAATTCCTAAGAGCACTTGATATAACAGCTAATAGAATATCAAAACAACAGCAGCAGCAGTTCATTAGCATTAAAAACCGGACTACGCACTTGCATTGCTAACTACCGCCATTGCAATAGCACAACATTTGAGCTGGACACATGCTCCATCCTGCTATCAGCAGAACAACAGCATCAAACGCCACAGAAAATAGAAAACAGAAGACAGCCATAGCCGAATAGCAACAGATTCTGAAAATGATGCACACAACAGCCTATGAACTGAATACTTGCCCTGAACCTAGCAGATAAGGATACCAGGACACTGCACACACCAATGCCACAAATAGGTAGCTACCTAACAGATGAGTAACAGTAATTGGCAGCCAAAGGAATGAATGCAGTCTACCGTAGGGACAATCACCCTAGCAGCCTAGAGAACACAGCATTCAAGATACAAACCAAGATCATGCACCAAACTTTCTTCTACCTTGGAAACTCACACTCTCAAACAATACCAATTTAGGGATCCACTAATACTCACAAGTTTCCCCCACTAATTATTACCTCCTCTCTCAAGGAATGATGGGGATCTAGCACACAACTCACTGGCCGTGGAATCCATATGCTGGGACAGATTCTGCTTTCGTTTGTTTATGTTGCATATGGTTTACTTACTGTCTCGGGTCACCTATTAAATTGTTTAAAGGCTTAATAATCGTTTTAATTGTGTAAGATTAAATAAAGAAAATATTAATTGTGTGTTGAATGATTATGAGCCGGTCTTGTGATCGGGCGAAGAGGGCTACCTAACACCTTCCCTTCATCTCGTACTTTTGGCTTTTGTACTCGGAATCTCTACCCGTTTTCTTAGTTTTAATAAATTAAGTGGCGACTCTATTTTGATGATAACCGCTATCATGTAGAGATGTTCCTACCCATGAGAATGTCCACTATTCTGGTTTATAAGTGGAAATAAGGATAGAGGATATCTGTGTGGCGACGCCCCTTCAGGGAGGTGTCCACAATCTTTTACCCAAATATATTATTTTTTAAGTGTTCAATGGCAATAATAATGTAAATAAGAGGGGAATAAATTTGATCGGGGTGGAGAGAGAGAGAGAGAGACTGTTGTGAAGGGAAAAATGAACAACTCCAACGAACAAAGCCTACTCCAGAAATACTCCGACCTCCCCACCTTTGGACCCTAACCAAGCTCAAAACACATGAGAAGAAATTCAAGCCCATCGCCGGTGCCGTCAACGTTGTCCAACACCACCTCGACCCCCTCAGCTTCCCCTTAAAGTGGTCCTGGTGCGACATCTCCATCAAGGTCAGATCATGCACCACCAGTACCTCCTCTGAGACCGCCACTACCACTTTCCACATCGCCTCTCAGACCGCCTTGGCCTGCTGTCACTGCCAACGAGGTTCTCTCTCTCCTCTCTCTCTCTAACTAGCCGTTGGAGAAATGGGTCAAGGCAAAAGTTGTCACAGATTTGGGCAAAAAAATGGGTAAAACCCAAAATGGGAAAGGGTTTGGGTCAAGGATTGGAGAGGGATTTTTGTGTCTTTTTCCCAAATTTTAAATTTGGGTCTTAAAATGGGTCAAAGTTGGAGATGCTCTAAGAAACAATAAAGCTATGGGTACATATGAGCTTGTAATGTACATATGGGTTTTGTGGGGCCCACCATGGATCCCACAAAGATGATTTGAACCGCTAGTTATTTTTAAAATATTTTTTTATGGAGCCCTGTAAAAAATCAGCTCAAACCAATATCAGTAAGGATTTTTTCTAAATTTGTGGGGGCAAAAAAACTTAACTGTTAAATTTCGCCCCTACAAATTCAGAAAAATTTCTTATCGATATCGGGTTGAGCTTATTTTTTACAGGGCTCTATAAAAAATATTTTAAAAATAATGGGTGGTTCAAATCACCTTTGAGGGACTTAAGGTGGGTCCCCCAAAACCCATACGTACATGGTATGTACATGGCATATGTACACATAACACTACTCCCTAAGAAAGCAAGCAAGGAAACATAACCCTAATAAGAGGGAAATCCC
Source organism: Rhododendron griersonianum (assembly GCA_018127125.1). Lineage (NCBI taxonomy): Eukaryota > Viridiplantae > Streptophyta > Magnoliopsida > Ericales > Ericaceae > Rhododendron > Rhododendron griersonianum. Next base: position 34,334,506 of record CM030788.1, on the reverse strand, counting down.
CAATTTCAGTTCTGACCGCACCCTAATCAGAGTGAAATTGGAACAAGTTCTAGGGCTATGGCTGAGAAAGACAGTACGAGTGTGTAGCGACGTTGGTGGTGCGTAGTCGCAGAGGCAAAAATTGCGGCCGGTGGTGGTTGTCGTCAGTGGAGGGGAGGTGCTGATGGCGGTCAAGCCGCTGACGTGGCGGTCGGAGGTGGTGATGGGGTTCGGCGGCGGTGGAGGGCGGTTTCTCTCTCGCTTTTGAACCAGAAGAACGGGGTGTTTTGATTTGCTTAGGGATCGTTTGGCATAATAAGCCAAATGGCTTATTATTTTGCCCTTATTTAAATTTTTTTGTATTTGTTAATTTTTCATTGATTTTTTGTGAATTATTGCTTCTTCATAGAGAAAGGAATCTAAAAAGTAAAAATTACGATCGAAATGCCTTTTTTAATAAAGACAAAAAAAATTGGTTTATTGGCTTATTTTTGTCTTTATTCAAAAAAAATTGGGTTCTGATCGTGATTTTTTACTTTTTAGATTATTCTCGTCATAAATAAGCAATAATCCTCAAAAAAATCGACGAAAAACTAACAAATACAAAAAAGATTTGAATAAGGAAAAAAAAAGTCATTTGCCTTATTTTGCCAAACAACCCCTTATTGTTTGGGAAAATCACTTCTGCTAGATTTTGTGTTTTTTTATATATATAAAAGGTGGGGTCCGCACGCTAATCAGTCAAAATGTTCGGTCAATGTAGACTTAAGGGGTGTTTCTGGTAGTAAATAAGTTTTTATTTGAACCAGGAAACATATATATACGTGTAAGAAAATAGAGTACAAGAATGACACTACCGGTCCAAAATACAAAAAAACAAACCAGAACAACAAACAAAATACAAAAAATAAAACAAAAAAGCCTCCTTGCACGAAAGCGCTGGAGCCAAACCCATCAATCACACTCGTGAGGGTGGGTGGAGTGGCCAAGTGGAGAGGCCAGGTATGGTAGAACAACTCTCAAGATAGCCCCACTGCACCAACTTGAAATCGTTCCTGCTGCAGGCTGAAGGGTCGAAGCCGCTGATCGACACTGCCACCGTCGTTGCTAAATTGGTTCCAAAGATGGGGAGGGTAGGATATCTCATCTCCCCAAGCAGAGAGTCTCAACCACCTCACAACCATAAAAGAGAGAGGAGATGGGAGAGAGGGACCGGAGGGAGAAGAGAACACTGTCAGGGAAAGGGAAGAACAAAAGGGGGAGGGCGGCGTTTCAAACTCTCAAGAGCTCTCTAGAGAGAGAGAGGGGCTCTAACCTCTTTCTACCTTTCCTCTCTTATAGTGAATAAGTTGTGAGAGAAAAAATTTGTTAAGTTGTTAAGTATTTTCGGTAATGAATAAATTGTTGAGAAATATTAAATATTAAATTGTTTCTGGTAGTGAATAAGTTGTAGATGGATGTGTGAGTAAAAATGTTGTTGAGAAATGAGTAGTTGTTGACAAATTTTTAGTTAGTGTGAACGAGATGGTAAAAATACCTACGTTTTTTCCTGAAATTAGTGGAAACACCTCATTATGGTTTTTTAATTGCCAACTTTGGTCGGGAAGTGGCTGGTATGCGTCTCTGATGCATTATTGTTATTGACACCATAACCCATCCGTTTATTTTTCATAAAACCCCTCTATCCGAGGGGACTGCAAGGATTTTGTCCCCCACGAAACGGCGACATTTTCTTTGAGAATAAAAGCTTCTCATTTTACATCGTCGGATCCTTTGATTCAACGGGTGTTGCCTAATTGAATCCCTTACATGATCCTCACAATCATAATCCTCACAGAGGCTAGGATCCGGATCTCCCTTTTTATCCTCTTGTGAAGTGAATTTGAAAAAATAAACTTTTCAATTGTATTCTTTTTCACACCCACAATGCAACATTGTAGATTCATATCACAAGAACACAAAAAAAAGTGTGATTATAAAAAGTTGGAGTGTAAAAATCAATACTCATTTAAACTATATATAATTTTAGCTAACGCTGTGTTTGTAACTAGTGGAAAGAAAATGAAAGGAAAAAAATAAGTAACTAAGAAGGACAATGTGAGAAAAGTGTAAAGAAAAATTTATTGTGCTTAATAGTATGTTCGGAACTTGAGGGCTGTGAGAGAAGAGAAAAGAAAATATAGGAAAATGTGAAGAAAATTTAACTGTGCACAAAAATGAAATTTGCTATTTTTTCCCCCTCTTTCTCTCCAAACCAAATAATAGGAGAGAAAATCTTTTACTTTTCCTTTCTTTTCTTTCCTTTGTCATAGGTTCCAAACAAAAAAGTTTATTCTGTAATGTTCTTCCCTATTTCTTTCTAAATCAAATGAGGGAAGAGGAAATTTTGGAGTAATTTTTTATTTGTTTCCTTTTCCGATGATCCAAACAAGTTCTTATTAAGTCTTTGGGAAAAAAAAACTAATCTTGTACGATGTTTAAGTACAAGCAAATTAACAGTGCTTACGACACTCAGAAAATTACCCGAATAATTCTATGGACTGTGATAAACTATTGCCATAAAACGATAAAAAAAAGTAAAATAAAATTTCCAAACCGTGAAGTTTTCGAATCATAATCTATGTCTAGAATTTGGCAACTAGTGGAGTAGAATAAAATAAAGAGTATCTCAACTTGTGAAAATTGTATTATTGACACCACAATATCCTAGAAACTATCAGTTGTGTCATAATTTTTTTCTCGATAACTCAGGTATTCAGTCCAATTTATGCACACCTCAACTAATTTTGGAGCTCATTCACATCACTCTACTCACTTGCAAAGAGTCCAATTAGAGCCAAAGTAAAACTCAGTATGAACTGACCGGCCCCAAAAGAGTTAATCACATCTTAGAGGTTTCGAACATGAAACTTTAAGGAAAAAAAATGCTACGTGCTCAACGTACCCAACACAACAGGAGACACAACGTGCTGCTGACATTAGCATGATGTCAGTGGAAACAACGTCATTTGCTATAAAAAAAACAGCGCTGCCCTGGAACAACTGCTTCCTGGCATCATGGCCGCTGCACTTGTTCGGCGCCGTTTTTTTGTTGTTATTAATGACAACAGCCATTCTTTTTTTTCTTCTTCTTCTTCGCCCTCTTCGACTCTCAGTCCCCGCTGTTGTTCTCTACCACTAGTCGTTTAACAAAGGTATTTGAAGTGTGGTCGGATCTGGGCTTTTTGGTGGAATTGGGTGGTGGGTCGTCCATGGGCTTGGAGGTGATGGGTTTGATGTTGGGGTCGGGTCGGCGAGGGGTGGTGGTGGGCCGAGAATCGGGTTTGGATTCGGAGTCGAGCTTGGAGGAGTTGGGAGTGGGTTGTGGTTTTTTGGGAGTGAGTTGTGGATTTTTAGTGTGAGGAGTGGAAGTGTTGTCTTTTTGTTGCTCTTGGCTTTTGCAGGGGTTCGGTTTATCGGGACCTTGACCATGAGGGGGTTCCGGTTCCTACCTCCGCTGCTCCGCGCGCCCGCCGCCAAACCTGCAACAAGTCACTATGGCTGTGAAATCCCAGTGACCCTCCGACGATCAAGTTAGAGGTAGGGAGAAGTGTATAGGTCTAGGGTTAGGATAGAATGACATACCTCTTTAGGTTAGAGTCCCTTTGTATTTATAGACCTCATTTTGCTTGGCCTCCAAGCTAGCGCGTGAAGGGTACGCTTGAGTAATCGCCTCGGGTGACATCATAGATGACGTATGGGATAAGGCGGTTTACGGAGCACATGGCCAGATCAGCCCCAATGGTGATCCTCATGCTGTAACTGTCTTGGCCTACGTTATGATGACGCATATGCCCGAGGGTCTTCGTCCACGGAGGAGGGAGATTGTATCCAAGGTGCCATGTACGGTCACTTCGTGATATACCGAGTAGCATCCCACCAGGGGCTCGAGCCGTTTAAGGACATCGCTTGGAACCATGCGCTAATGGGCATTAGGGGCCAGTCCGAGGCATGCAATGGTGAGTGCCTCGGGGTCGACCCGAGCCCGCTTGTTCCAGGCCACCACAATAGCCCCTAAATCCGCCTGGGCGTCGTTGTACTCAGCGCGGGGGGGATTGACATTAGCAATCACCGACACCGAGACTTCTGTCCGAGGGAGTCTTCGTGACTTCTTTGGCAACCGTCAGAGGCCAAGCCCCTGCCCTATGAGCCACGCATCAGCCACCACTTCGTCGACCATACGATGATAGCTTGCTCAGCACGTGCCGTGTCAGTTGATTGGTACGTTTTGTCAAATCATTGCCACGCGTCGCAGCCCTAATGGCTCAGACAGCTGAGGCGTCGCTCCTGACGCCGCTAGTCTTCTACGAGCCATTGATCGCCGCCACATGTCGCGCATCCGATGGCCTCTGAGGTGTCACTCCATTTCTCGCGCACCCCTCGGTCTTTGAACCGCTAGTATAAAAGGAGGAGCAGGAGAGAGAGAAACAATTTTGCTTTCTCTCTCCAGTTCATCATCGTTAGAGCTTCTTTCTCTAAAAACTCGAGTTTCCAGGGCTTTGGATTGATTTTGCGCGTCTCTCCCCAGCTTCAGGTATGTTGATCGAACAACATTTTTCTCAAGTTTTCTAGTATTTTGAACGCATTCTGCAACATTTTCTGGTAGAATCCACCGTTTGAAGAGACCTGGACTGACTAGAAAGTGGGAAGAAGATGAACAAACACTGTTCATTGTTCTTCCCGAGCAACAAATTCTTCCCGAGCCTGATATTCTTCCCGAGGAAAAATATCACTTGTTCGGGCTCTTAACTTAGTGTTTTGGTGTCCGAGGGAGATGACTTGACAATGCCCGAACAACTGAACCTCCTTGATTCTGAGCACCCGAACAACTGAACCTCCTTGATTCTGAGCATCCACATAGCTAACAGCTCTTGCATGTGCATCTTGTTAGGTTCAGGCAAATGGTCATTGAGATCTCCTCGGATTGCTCCAACAACTCTTCGGCATTCATTACCCCGAGCGAAGAAGATTTCATAGACGACTTCCTATGTAGTCGAGATTGAGTACGCTGGGCCACTCCTATCCCTATAGACTATTTTGAGCCTCTTGACCCTCCTTCTGAACAGATGTTAGACTCTCCGGTATCGTCTCCCGTCGCTGATCTCGCGAGCTCCTCGGGCCAAGATGTTGATGCCGAGGCTCCAGAGAAGGTCCGACGAGGAAAAGTGAAGCGCCCCTGCACATTCCTCCATTTCTTCAATGGGGAGGCAGGGTTCTACGAGAAGTTTGCGGCTGCCTACTCCATTCCTCCTGATGTCCGAGTTAGAAGAGAAGCGTCGCGCCCGAACGATATCCAGTACCGAGAGAGGGAACTGACTTTCCCTCTGATGGCCATTACTAAGGGCTGAGTTAGGTTTCCCCTCCATCCTTTCGTCCGACATGTCCTTTGGGAGCTGACCCTCACCTCTTCTCAGCTTTCCACCAACTCTTACCGTATTATTACGAGCATTATTGAGTTGCGGAAGAGGGAAGTCCTGAACTTCGGGATCGAGGAGTTGTTTGGGGCGTACTAGCTCGGGAAGAACCCCGGCTACGGTCGGTACTACCTTGCCAGTCGGCCCGAGTACACAGATCTATTGATAGATAGCTTGCCCGACTCCAAGTCTTGGGCGAACACATTCGTTGTTGCGTCGGGGAACTTTATGTTCGTTCTTGGGGAGGTTGGCAATGATCCAGTTCACTGGAATACAGGCTCTCCCGGTCTGTACTTGTCTTTATTTTTACTCCTTATTGCTCTTATTGTAGTTTGTTTACTAAGTATCGCCCCTTGTTTATCTTTGTAGGGAAGAATGTCGTTTAGCACTATCGGAGGAGGTGCAATCGCTCGGTGATAATGGTAGCTTACGCCGTATCGCTTGTCAGGAGAAGGGCTCCCCATCTCTTCAGGTACAAGCCGTCCTACACCAGCTTTCTCACAAAGAAGTCGAGGAAGAAAGTTGGTGAGAACCCGACTCGAGCAAGCAGACGAGGGAGAAGGGGCCGAGGAACAAGAGAAGCGGGAGTGGTGATATTGTCTGAGGCAACCGGTAGCAATTCGCCTCCACTTGGGAGACTGTGGGAGCCAATCGACCGATCGACGCTGGAGCCTTCGCCAGAAAGTGGAGAGATGGTAAGGAAGGAGAGGGAGCCGGTCAACCTGAGGCTGGCGATTGGAGGAGCGAGGGGTGGACATACCGCTTCGCCGAGCTCATCTTGCCCGGCTGTCCCCTCGGATGACTCTCAACCGAGGAAGAAGCAAAGGACTGATGTGCCGGAGGGTGGAGAAGGAAATGAGACAAATCTGGGGAAGAACGTAATTGACCTGGAAGACCAGAGGGAGGGCGTTAGGGCCGAAGGACCCCAATCCGACGAATGGCTCACGGAAGAGGAGCTGAGGGCTCCATGGACTCCAGCATTTGAAACTTTCTTGGGGCATCAGATCAACTATGGGGACTATGCCAGCTTGAGTTCGTCGGTTGCGTACGGGATTCTCCGAGCAGGATCTCTACCGAGGGATGTAAACAAAGCTCTGAAGGAGCCTTCTTCGCTGATTCGTGAGATAGCCCAATATCTTGTTCTGGTAAGTGCATCCCCCTATTGTTCATTGTTATTCTATCGTTAGGGATGATTGATGTTTTGCTTTGACAGGCTGGTGTTCGTGTTGTTTGCCTTCATGACGAGATGATTAAGCAGTCTGTGGCCATGAGAGAAGCCAAAGATGCCATGGCGGTTGAGCATGAACAGGCACGACTAGCTCGGGAGGAGACCTCGAAGCATCAAAAGAACTTCAACAAGTCCGAAGGACTGAGGAAGGATGTCGAGCTTAGGGCACAAAAGGCCAAGGAAAAGCTTGCCACTTTGAAGAGTCAGGTGCAGTCACGGGTGGACGCAGTAGACCAGAAAGGCTATGATGAAGAAAGGTGACGCTAGAGTATAAAGCGCAGGTGAGGGATATTGTGGCCGACATCTACTTCTACCGTTTTAAGGCTGGGGCAAAGTGGTACCATGAGCATTTGATGGCAACTCAGAATCCTTCAGAGGGTTCATACATTCATACCCTTCCCGAGCCTCCTGCTGAACTGTTAAAGATGCCCAATCCCGACGCCGAGGAGCAAGGAGTCAAGCCGAGCAACGAGCCCGAGGGTGAGACCGCGTCGAAGATCGTTTGGGCGCCTTCTTCCTGAACATCCCTCTCTTATGTTGATTTGGACAAACTTTGAATTTGAAGGACAATTTATATTTGACTGGACGGCTCCGAACAATTGGAGTTTGCCATTACCCCGTACCGATTTGCTAAATTGCTACTCCCTCCGTCCTAATTTGTTCGTCCAATCTCGGGTTTTCAACTTTTTAAGAAAACCGAATGAACGCATAATCTTTAACTTAGATCTTGTCCAAGTATGGGATACTTGGGTACAAATTCAAATTCATACGCACATGAATTTACTAAGGTGTCAGGACGTACGAACAAACGCGTAATCTCTAAAGTACGAGATACTTGGTTTGAAATGTTTAGGCCACGAAGGGCTGAGCAAAACAATCAGGCCACGCAAGGCCACAAAATAAAAACAGTGTTGTGCCACGAAGGGCCAAATACCCATGTAAATGAATGTTTAGAAAATGTATTTATGCCATGCAGGGTTGGGACTACGGTCACGCAGGACTTGTAAGATGGTGGGATAATGTTTTTAAGGTGCGAGAGGTTTACCTATTCTTTTTTGGTCAAGTCTTGAATGGCGGTAGGAGTGGGCTGGACGGTGTTGTCCTCCACAGTAGTACTGTTAGCATTGTTGCCACCATTGGCTTCCTTTTGGCCAGGGTTGGGAACATTTCCACCTTCTTGATCGACATCATCAGCAAGCTGCTCGGGGTTCTCAACATTTAGCTCTTTGTCCAAGCTGTCCTCCTCCTCCGCAAATTCATCCTTAGGTACAACTTGGGTGCTCAGGAGATTGTTCTCGACCCATAGTGGGAACGTCTCAGCAATTCCAGCCTTTGTCAGACAAGCGGCCCAAGCATCAGCCCATATCTCATCTTGAATTCTGGGCTTCTGTGTTTTGTAGTTCGCTGTGGTAGCATCAATACCCTTCGTGTAACCATGGTCATGGGCGTCTCTGGATTCGGTCTTGGTAGTTTCCAGTTCCGCAAGGGCTTGATTGAGAATGTCCTCAGCACTGTCCAGCTTGGTTTTCAGACCCTTTGCCATGTCAATGGCTTTGTTCCTTTCTCCTTCCAGCCTCACGAGTGAATTCCTCAGCTGTGAGTTCTCCTTGGCTAGCCTAGCCCGTTCGGGCTTCGCGTAATCTAGCTTCTGGGAGATGGCTACCTCCTTTTGCATGGCCTGAAGTAATGGAGAGTTAGTTACTAGTAGTAGGAGAGATAGAAGGCGTAGAATACACGAAAGAAACAACAAAGGTTACCTAGATGTTGTTAACCATAAACGACCCAAGGAGTTTGGAAGGGGAGCTTTCGATTTCCTTCTGCATATCAATGGGCAATAAAAGGGCTTGGGATAGGGCCAGTGCAGTTTCCTCAAAGTCTGCACTGTCTCCAATGCTCACAGGGCGGTTGCCTCAGACGAGTTAAAGAGCCCAGGTGAGGGCGGAGACAGAAGCATCTTGAACTTGGGAGTTTTTCGTGTTCAGAGCAGGTGGGTCGGGACATTGACGTTTGTCACGATGGCCAACGACGACTTCATCAGGGGAAAAACCTAGGGGCATGTCAGGTTATGGGACTGCCCGGTGGCCGTGAGAAGCATCGAGGCCCTAAGAAGGTCCATGGCCCTGAGTGTTACCCCGGCCACGTGACGCACCACGGCCCTGACCACGCCCGGGAAGGTTGAGCAAACTGCTGAGGTTGATCGGCTGACTCATATCTTGTTTGTGTGGGGGAGAAGGAGTATAGCCACTTGACAAGGAGGTAGAAGCTTCTTTGGCCAATAGAATAGGCTCGTTTGGAATCGGTGGAGTGCGTGAACGATCGTTTCCTTCTTGTACGAGGTCGGAGGACGAGGAGGTAGGAAGTCCTTGACTATCAGCTGCGCGAGTGCGGCGGTCAATGAACCCATTGTATGAAGCCCTGTAACCTAGAAGCACCTGAGCCGCTCTTGCTTGGCTAAGTAGGTCCCTTGACCGTTGAATGCTAATGCTCGGCGAATATCTGCTACATGGACCAGGGAGTAATGATGTCATGGCCCTAATTGATATTTGTAGCTGTAAGAAAACATGGCAGAAAAGTTAGCAAAGCGTGGCAGTCAATGAACCCATTGTATGAAGCCCTGTAACCTAGAAGCACCTGAGCCGCTCTTGCTTGGCTAAGTAGGTCCCTTGACCGTTGAATGCTAATGCTCGGCGAATATCTGCTACATGGACCAGGGAGTATTGATGTCATGGCCCTAATTGATATTTGTAGCTGTAAGAAAACATGGCAGAAAAGTTAGCAAAGCGCGAAGAAACTTTAAATGATAAGAGCAAACAAGCAAAACAAGAGGAAAGCTTGCTTGTTTGCTCTTATATGTTGCAAAACCATCTATTTGGGGGTAACAAAGCCGAGAATGGCAGGGTTGAGAGCTTCTCTCTCTAAACCTAGAGAGAGAATGCACTCCCCTGTTAACACCATGGATCCGATTCTCGGTCCTTTACCAAATCCAAACCCATGGAAATCATTATAGAGACTGAGGCAGAAGTAATCCCAAGCTCTACTCGGCTCACCCTCGATTCATCCGTGGTTCACACACTAGCGGGTTCAGCTACCAAGAGGATTCATCCGTGAATCAAGTTGGTTCACATAGATTCATCCTGATTTCGGAGCTTTTGCATCTATCTCCACCTGGGTTTCGGTACCCATCAACTAAAAACCAATCTCAGTTAGACCAACACCGGAGCTGAGCCGGAGCTGCTCGGTTGTGGTCATCGGCGAGATACATCCTTCCTCACCGGAAATGGGGGCGTCCGCAACTATTCCGGCTTTGACTAACCACAACAAAGGGACGACTTCTATACACATCAAATCTGGACTGAACCCGCTAGTGTGTGGCCAGAGCTCCGGTGGCGACCGCGACAGGTTGTTTAGTCTACCGATCTTCATCTCACCCAAGGAGAATCGGTCCGACGATTTCTGAGCATCAACACTCAATAGGAGGCAGAGCTTCTGAATATACCGATTTCTGAGCATCAAACTCTGATATCACCGGTCTGAATCACAGCCACCAGCTGCCGATCTGAGCTTGCCAGAGATGAGGGCAGCTCAGCCGCGAGCGGCCGGATAATCATAGCTGGTGGCTTGGTTGGGTGCACGTTCAGACTCACCGGACTTAGCTTCGGCGTGCTCTCAAGTACCAAAGCCGCTCAGATCTGGATTCAAGCTGGCCCCGGCCAACCCACAGCCGGCCATCAACAGCCACCGTGGGCCTCAACAGCCGTGGGCCAGTTTGGGGCCAGGCCATCAACTACCGCAGGGCAAGCCAGCCCGGGCAGGCAAGCCGTCGGGCAGTGAGGGATGTATCCATTTCTCTCACCGTTATTCATTTTGCGCTTTGCAATTGTCTACTTACTGTCAATTTGTTGCTAGACTTATGGGCCAGTTTACTGTTAGTCTCTACCATCCCCGATAGGCGGTCATCTGTTGGACTGAAATCGGGGGTTGGGCTCTTGGTCGAGCCTTTTATATCCCTAGATCTTGTGCTTTTTAGCCCTGAGGTTGTGTGTAGTATTCTTGTGGTCGTGGCTATCGTTGATTAGATTAGATTCTGTTCTGATTGAAAAGGGTAGTTCGCAGTAGCAGCAGCTGTGGGTGCCACTGATTAGATTCGTGGATGGTTTCTGATTGAGCGAGGTAGCTGCCGGAGCTGTCATTGATTAGATTGGTGGTTGTTCTCTGATCGAAAGGGGTAGCTTCGCAGTCTGTTGCCGATTAGATGGGTGGTTTTCACTGATCGAAAGGAGCAGCTTGGTCCACTTGAGGTTTGAGTGGCCACTTCTGGTGGTTCCTCTTTCTGTTCCGCTTATAGCCGTTGGCGAGCCTAGGGGATTAGGTTGAGGGGGGAGTAGTCGTGGTGTGCAGGGTACTTAGCAGGGTAGCCTTGTCCGACATTTCCAGGTCGTGCCTCTCTCGGTCCGTGTCCCTCTGTAGTAGCTGATCTCTGATGAGTGGGTATTATGCTAGCCTTGGGTTTGGAAGTACTAGGTTCTTGGTTTTCTTATCCCAGCTTTGGAGGAGGAGGTTACTGGGTAGTTGGTTCAGTGGGTAGTTTTGGCTAGCCTTTAGTTAGGATGAGGGAGGGTTAGGCCAGAAGGATTGGGCGTGGTGAGCAGGGCTCTTGCAGCGGGGCCTTGTCGGATGCCGTCATCTCTGGTTCGAACCTCTTGATGCCTTGTTCCTCTGTAGTAGCCGTTCAGATTGCCTAAAAGCCGTCTTACTTCGTAGCTGCTCTCCTCAGCGTTGGTTATCATGTGGTCATCGTTGACCATGACTATCTACCTTATTTACCTTATTTCCTAGCCTGGCGGGTTGTGCCAAGTAGTAGTAGTTCACTTTTATATATCTCAGTACACATGGCATTTTGTTATGTATTCACTTTATATTACTGCCCATGCGGGTTGTGCATGGTTACGTATTTACTTCATCTTACTCTCCATGCGGGTTGTGCATGGTTTACTGCACTTTTGTCATTCTTTTTTTTTTCCTTTTCTTTTCCTCCTGGGGTATGCCCCTTGTAGGCTGTACATTCGCTTAACCTTTTTTAATTTCAAGCTAAGTTAACCAAAAAAAAAAAAAACAAGAGGAAAGAACTAACGCGGTGAGCCAAATCTGTAAGGGGTATGGAAGCCTATCACTTGACCATCCTTATTCCTGGGCTCGAAGTTTCCTGTGATGATGAGGAAGTCATCGTCACCTCCCCGAGCAGAGTCAGGAAGCTCAAGAACAACTCGCCCTCAGCCAAATACCAATCACCACTAATCTCCAGATATGGGATAAGATGACCAAGAATTGGCGTGCAAGGAAAAAGTTGGGGAGTTCTCTCTCTAACCTAGAGAGAGAAAGCTCCCCCCCGGTCCAGATCCAGCCGGCCCCGGGCTCCCACCTCCGGCCAGCAGCAGCGGCAACAGTAAGGACGGCAAGGGAGCAACCCTCCTTAGGGAGTGCTCTCCTCCATCGCCTCCATCAGTCTTCAACAGCTATGGAGCAAAGCTCCCTCTGGCCACCTCTGGTCCGGCCACCTCCATCGCCGGTCTCTCGATTCCGGTGGAAGCAGCAGCAGGTCACGGATCTTCCGGCCAGCCACAGCCAGCCACCACCACCAGCCGGTCACGGCTCGAGCAGAGGCCAGGTCTGGACTTCAACCAGGTCTGGATCCAACTCCATCCCGCCGTGGTCCGGCGGCTACCTTTTTGGGATCTGCTATGGGCAGATCTGAAATCAACCCAGCCAATACCGGCCACCCACCTCCTGGTCCGGCCTCCGTCTGGTCCAGTCTGCACTTTGGTCCGGCCAAGGAATCATCAACCGCCGTGGCTCACAGCCGCCGGCCTCTGTCTTCAACCTAGCGCCGCCGTGGAGTGCACAGCCACCGTGGGCATGACCGCCATGCGGCTCAGCCGCCGTGGGGCTCAACTCCTCCAGATCCTGCTTGGCCACGCAGCAGGCAGCAGCCTGCCCAATGGGTTTTTTTTTTTAATTTAATCAGTGCGGGTTGTGCACTGGCCATTATATTTTATGGTTTCTGTAGTTTGTATTGCGGGGACTTCGAGGGCCTCTTATTGTACCTTGTACCGACGGTTGGAGTCGGGTATTTACTGTTTTGCCACGCCCGTGTCCAGTCTCCCCGTTGAACTTTCTATTCCTTGGGATAGTTTGTTCGGCGGGGGCAAGGACACGGGCAACCCATGTAGCCACTTGGCGCTCTTTATATTTTTCATTTCTTTTTTTGTTTTGTCTTACCTGGGGTATGCCCCTTGTAGGCTGTAAATTCGGTTAACCTCTTTTATTTTCAAGCTAACCGCCCTAGGGCATTACCCAAAAAAAAAGTAAAGGCATCCTTGGTTCTAGAGCTGCTGTAGAAATGATGAATGTCATACAAACCTAGGGTTGTGCCTAGCATTTCATTGAGGGCGTTTGTGCCCATAACGACCCGAAAGAAATTCGTGGACACCTGCATGGGTGAAAGCCTATAATGGGCCAGAACCTGATGGAGTAAGGGGGCTAAGGCGAAGCTAACGTCGCCCTCGACAACAGCGACAACAGGAATATGAAGGGTGTCATTGTTAGGACACTCACGAATGGTGTTCTCAGGGGCAAAGGTGGTGGCAACATTGTCGGGGATTTCGTATCGAGCCCTAAAGTTGGTCATGGCTTGGTGGGTGTTGCAGAACCGCCTGAACCACCCCATTTTTCTAGTATAAGAGATATAATTTTGAGTGGGATTAGAGCTTCGAAAAAAGCAGAAACCCTAGGTACAAAAAGCCCTAAATCGATGAAAATAATGGAAAGGAGGGCAAAATTAAGAGCGATGACTTACGATATGGTGATTGGAGAAGCCTGGTGCAAGAAAGAAGGGGTCTTGGAAGCAATGAATAGTGCTTCAATGGCGAAAGCGCTCACTCTTCTTTTTGTAGAACGGAGTCTGGGCAAAGAAGAGGGGTTTAAAATGGGAACGAAATCCCCTAAATACCCCAGTTTGTCGGGTGACGTATGAAAAACGTCACCCTAGACGCCGTTTGTGTGTCTCATTCACGTAAATGTTTGTTCGCATTAAATGCGAACGGTACGGAACATGCCGCATGTAAAGGCGGTAGCAGGAAAAGCCTGCCTAGCTCAAATGATGGGACATTTGGCTTGGCGTAATGAAAAAGGTTGCTCCAATTATGAATCTTGGATGAAATAAATTGAAGGAGCAATATGATTTTGCCCGGCACTGGGAAGCTTTGCTTGTCATTTGAATAAAGATAACGAGTAAAGCTGGGGAGCAATTGTAGGGAGGTAATCCCGAACAGGCTCAATTAGTACCCGAATACGTGGTACATGGGACCATACATAACTACAGATGGACCACGTCGCCGATGAGGGCGGTGGTCAGCAATAAAGATGGATGATACGAGAAGTCATTAGAGGAAGTAGTCTATTCGGCAATGAGATGGCCGAACAAAGGAAGAACATATGAAAGCCCTATCTTAAGAGATAAGGCAGTAAGAATATTCTAGATGAATCCAGTATGATAGAACCCTGTGAATAAAGGATCTGCGGGAGACACCTAATGAGAATGGGGAGTTCAGCCAGCTATAGGAAGGAGTCCTAAAAGAACTAAGGAAATAAATTGATAAGGGAACGAGAATCCTGTGGGCAGCATGCCCTTAGGAAATTCTGGTTTCCCAATTTAGCAGAGGCATCGGTCGCCCGAATCGAGGGAGCGCAAGCGCAGATGGGTAGCGCTCGGAATACAGAGTCGCCACTCGGGTTTTGAAGGTCCGACACCCAAGGAACCGTATTTTGAAGCACCTGCCGCGCTATTTGATTTGAAAAAGTGAAGGAAACTAGTCCGTCATAACCATATCTGGGTTCGGGAGCCAGGTTACTGTAGACACCCCAATTTGACCTAATGATTATTTCAAGTCCCATCTTGGGGACCATCCCGATGATGAAATGGATACAGTGATTGCTGATTGCCTTCTCGAGAACCTTAGGACTTTCGGTAAGAACTTTGAGCCACTTAGAGGACCCAATCCAGAGCCATACAGCCTTTCAGACAGAAACACAGAAGCCTAGGAGAATCCATCTGTCGGCCGTGACATGAATCTCACGGCCTTGACATCATTTCCTCACCCGAGCAACCTGTTGCTAGAAAATCTCCCTGAGAGATCAATCCCTCGGCCGCAAGATCTATCCTTCGGCCGCAACATCCATTACTCAGCCGTGATATCCTTTACTCGGCCGCCAGATCGTCCTTTTCCCAGACTCTGGAACGTTCTGTCAAACGTTTGATCCAACTACACTACCTTCCCGATGCGTTCGGGCTACGTTCAGAGATTGCAACGAAGAGTTTGAATTGCATTGCAATTGCAATTGCAATCGTGTGTTTTGATTGGCCGGAGTGAGTCATCAATTGCCTATATAAAGGGCCTTTGGGTTCCAAAATATAACCACGAAATTCATAGGAGAATACACCCTTTCAAAGCCACGAAACTCTGCAAAAATACTCTCTCAAACCCCCTCTGCAAAAGCCCTAACCTCCCGAAGGCAGCCATCTATCCGACGATCAATCCTCGAAGTTCAAACCCTAACCCTAGGGTTTTCTGAAGAGCAATCAGTCAATCACAATCAAATCCGAATCAAACAAGCAACTGAGGGATCAAGGTGGTGAGGCCCAACGGCCTCTGGTTTGTTTTACTTATCGTATTTATAATTAATCATAGCATTTAGTCATCTGCTAACTTTTCTGTCTGGTGTGAGGAAGAACATCGACCGGGGCTTCGATCCCTCGGCCGATATATCAAACCAGGAGGATCCCTCGGCCGTGACATCCATTCACCGGCCGCGGGATCCATTACCCTGGAACAGCTTTGTTTACTTTTCTGCTTTCTGATGCATACTTATCGCACTGGCTCACTTTACTTACTATTTAAAGGATTAATTAAAGAGACTATGTGTTAGAGTTAAACGAAGCATCTATATGTCTTATGTTGAACAACTATGGGCCAGTCTCACGGCTGGGTAGATAGGGGTGCCTAACACCTTTCCCTTACTGTACTCTTGGCTCCCATACCCAGAATCTCTATCTGTTTTTCCTAGTTTTAATAAACTAGGTGGCGACTCTGTTTTGATGATAACCGCTATCGTGTGGTGATGTTCCTAGCCATGGGAATGTCCACGAACTTGGTTTATGAAGCAAGCAACCAATCGAGCAAACAAATGTGATCAATCTGTATGGCGATGCCCCGTCTGGGAGGTGTCTACAGTTACTAGAGGGGAAGGGTTTTAAGGCACCCCTCTCGCCCAATCCGGAGATCTGTCTCTACTTAGGCATTTTGTGAAAACGTTTTGTGATTCTTCTTTTATTAACCAATTTTAAGCCAATTAGAGTGGGGAAATAGTTAATCGGGGATTAGACTGTAACATATTTGCAGGATATGATCAAAAATAGCATGGATGGATGGAACGCTGGGAAATAAATGGGATAAAGTCCAAAACTGTGATAAAATGCCAAAACAGTGCTTTAATATGATTTTTGCATGCACAGTAGCCAACTTGCATGCATGGATCTACGTACATGCAAGCTGACCATCACGCGACAGAACCATATCAACGCGCGAGAGTGGCTTTCTACCAACAATGTGAATTTTATCCCCTTCTGGGCTCTAGAAGGACCAGTGCACACCCAGGGGGCAAACCAAGCAGTTTATATGTGCTAGAAAGTAAATAATATTACAAATAGACAGAAATAAATTGGAAATACAACCCCTAAATAGTGGGGGTAAATAAACAAAAACCGAAGGCCAAGTTGCCCATGCAAGGGCAACCACTGGAAGTCAGCTGACCATCGTGCGACAGAGTGATATCATCGCGCGGGTGTCCTGACTGGATTTCCAGGAATTGCTTTGCATGCTTGGGCTCTGATACATATTTAGAAGCAATCCAATGGCATTCCAAACCAATTAAAATAGTAAACTAAGCTACTCCATGGATTTTAGCATGCAATACAGTGACTTAGTACCAAAAGTATGCTACACAACAGTTCTGAACATAAATAAAACAAGAAATGACCAGCATCCCATCCCCACGTGGACCAATCTCGTGCAGACATAACTGTCGCGCGAGTGAGCAGTTCCGTCGCGCGCGGGTCTGCTTGATCACAGCTTCTTGTAACTCTGCTGACTTTAGGGTCAGGACTTGTATTGATTACCAGCCTTGGCCCTGCCAACCCCCCTCAGGGATCAAACAGGAGATAGGTAAAGGTTTTTACCTTTGCTTGAATGATTTTGAAATGGATTGAACAAGGTGGTGTAGCTTGGAAAATAAGTGTATGGAGAAGTTAGCGAGCCTAGGGGAATTGGGTGAGGTTGTAGTAGTCTGGATGGAATGGGCGTGGTGTGCAGGGTGCTTAGCAGGGTAGCCTTGTCGGATGCCGACATCTCCAGTTCGAACCTCTCTCGGTCCGAGTCCCTCTGTAGTAGTTGACTTCTTTTGAGTGGGTATTATGCTAGCTTCAGGGTGATGGGCTTCTCGGTTCTTGGTCTTCTTATCCCAGCCGTGGAGGAGGAGAATCTCTCCTCAGCGCTGGTTATCATGTGGTCACCGTTGACCATGACTATCTACCGTATTTACTTTATTTCCTAGCCTGGCGGGTTGTGCCAGGAAGTAGTCCAATTCACATTTCACGTATTACAGTACGCATAGCATTCTGTTATGTATTTACTCTATCTCACTCTCCATGCGGGTTGTGCATGGTTTACCGCACTTTTTTCATTCTTATTTGTTTTTCTTTTCTTTTCCTCCTGGGGTATGCCCCTTGTAGGCTGTACATTCGCTTAACCTTTTTTAATTTCAAGCTAAGTTACCCAAAAAAAAAAAAAAGTGTATGGAGAACACAAGAGTGAAAGAGTAACAAGTGTGGTTGGGGTTTTACGAGCTTTTTTTTTATATTTGGTAACCTTTGGTTTGAAAGACCAATGGGGGTATATATAGGAGGAGAGGAGGTGCAAGGTGGTGGAGAACTTGGCTAAACAACCAGCCAACAAGGCTGGTCAACCTCACTTGGTGGAGGAAGTGGCCAATAAGGTGAGGGAGTGGTTGTGTGGGTGGAGAACCCATGCAGCCTGCAGAACACTATTCTGTCGACGAAAACGGGGTTCCAACCCCACAAACCACCTGATGATCACAAAATCTAGCTGGAAAAAGGTGAAAGTGACAGGCATTGACCATCGCGCGACAAAGTGGGTATGTCGCGCGAGTGAAAATACAATCGCGTGATGGTCAAAGGCCACTTTGACCAACACCTGGCAACTCAAACCACGCGCGAGTGAACCACAACATCACGCGATAGTCAAACCTTGGCTAGGGCTTTGACTTAGGGTTTCGAGGTTTAAAAGGTTGAAGGGGGTTCCAAGCACTCCAAGCTCAATCCATTCCGTTCTCAAGTCCATTTTGATATGATTCATCATCGGGGAAACAAGAAACCGTAAAACAATCGGGAGATCCAGATTGGGGTGTCTACAAATCCTAAATATGCCGATTTTCCTAGACAAGATAGGAAGCTAGGGCAACAAGGATGCTTGGGCAGCAAGCATTAGCAAATCTATAAATACGAGGTAAACCTAGAGGCAAAAGGTATGCAATACATTGCAATTATTCATATTTTCCTACTGATAATTAGGGTTTTCTCTAGTACGCGATACTAACTTAGATATCGGAGGGCCTTTGACGACGAGAGGCAAAGGTGCACTCATCCTTGTCTATTTTGCAGATTAGGGTTCCGATGAGAAGCTAGGGTTCCGGTCAAGAGGCACATGAAGCAGTTATAGAAACACGTCACTATTAGCACCATCCGTTTTTGTCCTCCTACACCAATTGTTCGGCGCCAATCCTTCCAAACTATTACAGGTGACCTGGCTCGGGCCAATTGTTCGGTGCCTGTCACACACAGAGTTCAAAATATATTTACAAACCCCTGATTGCAACTAAATAGAATAAAAATAAAAAAACAAGGGAATTTTTTTCATAACTCCCACACAATCATGTTATGTGTCCTACGAAATAGAATAAAAATAAACCAAAGTCTTTTAAACATAGAACTTCCTCAAATTGTGGACATTCCAAGGCCTTGGGACCTGGTTCCCATCCAGGTCTGCCAGCCGATAAGCTCCTATGCCCACAATCTCCGTTACTCGATACGGGCATTCCCAGTTGGCCCCCAACTTATTCCCCCAACTTATCCTCATTCTTCACTTTGGTGTTGCCGAGCACCTTTCGTAGCACCAGGTCCCCAACACCAAACTCTCGTGGGTGAACATGTTTGTTGTAGCTCTTGAAGAGCTACTCGTTGTAAGAGGCCAAATGCACCAAGGCCCACTCTCTTCGTTCCTCAGCAAGATCTAACTTAATCTCCAGAGCACTATTATTGCCCCCACTTTCAACCAAAGTGGTCCTATTTGTCGGCAAACCAACCTTGGGTGGTATAACAAAAACCTCTGTCCCATACGCCAATGAATAGGGTGTCTCTCCCGTAGACCTCCTAGACATTGTTCGGTGTGCCCGCAAGACCAGTGGTAACTCGTTGGGCCACTTGCCCTTCTTCTTATCCAACCTCTTCTTGATCCCATCAAGAATGGTTTTGTTTGATGCTTCTGCCTGCCCATTACTTTGTGAGTAGGCAAGGATGGAGTAATAGTTCCTTATCTCATACTAGGAACAGAAAGCTTTGAACTTTTTCTGAAATTGTGCCCCCACTACAAGAAAAATTGCATTGGGTGACGAATGAAAATTGTCACAAATTGCATGTTTTTCGTCACAAATAGTATACGTGACGAAAAAAAATTTGTCAACTAAAGGTTGTCGAGGATTCCTACCTCGTGACGAAATTTGTTTTTCGTCACCTATGGTGTGACGAAAAATTTCGTCACGAAAAAATCACTTGGTGACAAAAAAAATTTGTCACCTATTATTCTTTTTGACGACAAAATATTTCGTCACCATTCTAATAATTATTTGTCACCCATTTTCAATTTCGTCACTAATTGTGGCAAGTGATTGAACAATGTAAATACATAGGTGACAAAAAAAAGTTTCGTCACCGAAGAAATTAATTAAAAATAATAATTGTGACAAAATATTTTGTCACCTAAATTTTCCAATTAAAGCCAATTAGTGACGAAAGATATAGTCATTAAAAAGTTGATCAAAGAAACATCTTTGGTGATAAAAAAAATTGTCATCTTAAATACGTGTATAGGAAGTAAAAGTGACAAAAAAAATTGTCACTAACACTCTTCTTACAAGACAATATTATCCTATTCATTTTGGAATTCAATACTCAACCGAACAAATGAATTATAAGTTACACCCTAATAGCCAACACATCTTCATAAACTAATATAATCATGTGCCAAACTAGACATCCATTAACCACAAAAACTATGTATTCTACACCAAATGTCCATTCAACCCACTACGCCAAATTTTACCATTAGCGGCATTAGAAAACCGCCGGAAATAGTCCAAAAACCGCCGGTAATACTAACAACCGCCGGTAATAGTCTAAAAACCACCGGTAATAGACCGCCGGTAAAGCGATTGTCGGGAAAACAAAAACGGCGGTTATAAACCGCCGGTAATACTAAAAACGGCATTAAAAAACCGCCGGAAATATTACCGCCGGGAATGAAATGGGCGATTAATTTTTTTGCCTTCCCCGTGATTCGAACCCGGAACCTCCGGATCTTTGCACGTGCGTGCGACCAACTGGGCTAACCCGTATTTTGATTCAACTAGGATAAATATTATTATTTATATTATACGGGTCGGTTTTATTATAAACGGCGGTAATAAACCGCCGGTATTAAAAACAACCGTACATTCTACTTTTTCCGGCGGTAATTTAAAAAACCGCCGGTAAAAGTCACTAAAAACGGTAGTCTTAGGAAAACCGCCGTTTCAGGGTAATTATTCCCGGCGGTCTTATTAATGCCGCTAAAAGTGTCTTTTAACGGCATTAAATTAATGCCGGTAATACTACCGCCGGTAAAGCCAAAATTTGGCGTAGTGACCATAGGATAGACCATAGCATATATTTTCATCATAGTTCGGTAGCATCATTAAAATGAAAAAACAAGACTCGGAACTTCAACCAAAAAAGGAGTCTTCATAGAAGCATGTATCCAGAAAAGAAGACTCGGAACTTCATCCAAAAAAGGAGTCTTCATAGAAGCATATATCCAAAAAAGAAGACTCGGACCTTCATCCATAAAAGGAGTCTTCATAGAAACATATATCCAAACAAAAAGTCTTCATAGAAGAGCGTATATATACCATCTTCCCCGCTACCAACCTTGTACGTATTCAATATGCACACATAAAAAATAGGATAAAGTATTTTGGTTATGATGTTAATAAAACACAAAACATTATGGAAACTTAACAATCTGCACACACCTTATGCATATTTAATCTGCACACAAAGTATTTTGGTTGTGTGTTGGGTGCGTTGTGTCCACTAAAGGTGTGTTGTGTCCTCGAAAGGTGTGGTGTGTGTGTGTTGGTGTGCGTGTGTGGATTTCATTACTTGTGTGTGTTGTGTGGGTGCCAAGGTTTTATACACCTAAGGAGCTGTGTCCCCATATATGTGTGTCCCCCGCGTGTCCATGCTATGCCCCCGCCGTAAAGAGGGGGAAACCCCTCTATTTCGAGACACAAAAGCTGTTTGGGTACCCTTATATAGATAAAACAAATCAAAAGCAATTGGAGAGAGAGAGAAAGAGAGACGACGTGGAAGTTGAACCAGCAACCTGGAAGTGCAGCCGTCAGACCTCTATTTAGGTGTCCATTACTATTAGACTCAAGACGGCGTTGTGTAACTAGGCTATTTTAGTGTAACCATTGGTTAGTGGCATTGGTAGACCATTGTATGCAGATCATTTCACAGTCATGCAAACGGATTAGTTATGCTAAAATTTGTGGAAATAGACACATCTTCGCTTTGCCTGACAGTTTTGACTTGACATTACCTTCTGGGGCTATTTTTTATATCAGAGTGTGGTATCCTTGGAGACCGTTATGATGTGAGTCCTGCAAGGTGTTTGGGCATAAGATTTGTCAGTCTAAAGTTGTTCCTATGAACTCTAAACCATAGGTATGGGTTGTAAAACCAACTCATGATGCTCCTATTGTTGCTGAAGTTCTATCACCTATAGTGAATGATGTGGTTGGTGTTGCTGCGTCGGCCTCTCCTGTTTCTGTTTCTATTTCTGTAGTTGCTGACGGGGGCGGTTGAGAGGATTCCTATAGTTGTGGACATCAAGAAGAAGGCTGGGATTGATGGGGCCGCTTCTCTGTTTTGCAGAATTTAGATAGTGATGAGGATAAGCCAGACTCAGGGGCTGAGCCAATTACTTTGCCTACTGATAAGGAGTTTGCTGATGGGTTGAATCAGGAGCTGATCCTTCAGGTTTCTCCCCTAAAAAGAAGGGAAGGGTCGCAGTAAGAGTGTTCAGATCCTGTGCAAGCAGTGGTTAAAGGTTCTGTTGGTCCTCTTGGTAAGGGGAGGGGTGATAAAGCGTCCTCCTCTTAAACATTCAAAGTCGGAGCTTGGAATATAATGGGGCTTAATAATCCCCTTAAACAGCAAGTGGTTAAATCCCTTATCTTGTCTAATAAGTTGTCTATAATGGGAGTGGTAGAAACTAAAGTTAGATTAAGTAACAGTACTACATTAGTTACTCCCCAATTTGCATGGAACCTAAGTAGCGCAGACATGGACAGGATATGGACATGCTGAAATGCCGAAATGCCAAATAAAAAATTGTCTTGAAGACATTAGCAATTTTAAGATGCTGTGGGCAGCACGCCCTGGAAATTTCGGTTTCCAAAAATGCAAGGGCCCGGATCGAGGGAGCGCGAGCGCATGTGGCAAGCGCTCAAAAATACAGAGTCGCCACTCGGGTTTTGAAGGTCCGACACCCAAGGAACCGTATTTTGAAGCACCTACCGCGCTGTTTGATTTGAAAAAGTTAAGGAACCAGTCCGTCATAACCATATCCGGGTTCGGGAGCCAGGTTACGAGAGGGGAAGGGTTTTATGGCACCCCTCTCGCCCAATCCGGAGATCGGTCTCTACTTAGGCATTTTGAAAACATTGCGATTCTTCTTTTACTAATCAATTTTAGCCAATTAGGGCGGGGGAACAGTTAATCGGGAATTAAAACTGTAACAAGTTTGCAGGATGTGATCAAAATAGCATGGATGAGTAGCATGATGAATAATAAACAGAATGATCTTGAAACAGCGATCAGATGCCAAAACCAGGCTCGGGGCAGATTTGCCCTGCACGATGATCAACTTGCATGCCTGAACAGATCTGCATGCAAGTCAATCATCACGGAAGCAAACCAAGCGGTGTATTGGAAGATTGTAAAATGCTAATTATTACACAATACTCCAAGCGAGCCAAATAAGATGAAACATAACCCCTAAACAGTGGGGGTATCAAGTTGCCCATGCAAGGGCCATTCATGGAAATCAGATAGAGAGTAAATCTCGCGCGACACTCCTGACTGGACTTCCAGGAAATGCTTGAGCATTGAAGTGCAAAGCTAGCATTTTTAAGCTAAAGAAAGTAGTAAACTGGTTATTAACATGATGTTTACAAGGGGCATACCCCAAGAGGAAAAGAAAAAGAAAAAAACAAGATTGAAAAAGTACGGTCATGCACAACCCGCATGGAGAGTGAGATAAAGTGACATATGAAATACAAATGGATCTGAATAGAACCATGAAATAAATAAGGTGAAAATGAAGTACGTACTGGCACAACCCGCCAGATTAGGAAATAAAGTAAATAAGGTAGATAGTCATGGTCAATGATGACCACATGATAACCAGCGCTGAGGAGAGATCCTCCTCCTCGTAGGCTGGGCTAAGAAATCCAAGAGCCATGTCTTCCTTCACCCCAAAGCTAGCATAATACCCACTCAACAGAAGTGGGCTGCCCTGCTGAGCACCCTGCACACCACGCCCAATCCAACCAGACTACTACAACCTCGCCCAAATCCCCTAGGCTCGCTAACGACTAAAAGCGGAACAGAAAAAGGATCCACCAGAAGTGGCCAGTGCAAACCACCAATCTAGTCAGAAACAGACTGCAAAGCTACCCCTTTCGATCAGAGAGAAACCACCAATCTAGTCAATGATATCTTCGGCAACTACCTTGCTCAATCAGACTCCATTCATAATCTAATCATCGATATCCACAGCTGCTGCTACTGCGAGACTACCCCTTAACTAGAACAGAATCTAATCTACTCAAAATAGCCACAACCACCAGAATACTACGCAACACCGCAGGGCTAAAAACGCAGGCTCAAGGGATATAATGGCTCAACGAAGAGCCAGACCCCCGATTTTAGTCCAACAGATGACCGCCTATCGGGATCGCAGAGACTAACAGTAAACTGCCATAGGTCCAGCAACAAACAATATTGGACTTGGAATCCGTGCCACTTTTTTTTTGGAATCCGTGCCACTTTTTTTTTTTAAAGAAATTTTGCTTGACAAACATAAACCGTCACCACTGCCCGAGCCATTCAAGGATGGCCTGCCCAGGCTGGCTGGCTGGCTGGCTGGCTGGAAGGGGCTGGTAGGGCGCTAGGCTGGCCACGCCAGGCTAGCTGAATGGCTTGATGTTGATGGCCACCGGAGGAGGTGAATCACCCTCCCACGATTGTGAATGAGCCATGGCTGTTGAGCCACGGCGGATGAAGGCCGACGGGTGTCTTGGTAGATTTGGCCGTAGAGGCTTTGATTGCCCGATGCCTGGCTGAAAAGAGCCATCACCGGCGACGGGTTGAATTTGGATTGATAGCTCACCGGAGGCGGGGTTGGGGCTGGAGGAGAAGGCCGACGGCTATTGAACCGCAAGGTCATCTTCTCCGGCGAGGACTGGTAGAAAGAACCGGACCCATAGCATCTCGACCCATGAAAGCTGCAGCCATGGCTGTCCCTCTGCAGCCCTTCGGTGCGGTGAGGATGAGCGGTGAAGGATGATGGCTGCTGATGATGGTCTCCACGGCGGGCAGGTCACCACGACTGTCGCGCCCGGGCTGTGATTGGCCAATAATAGCCATAGACTTTCAGATCTGCCCGGTGCAGATCCCAATAAAGGTAAAGGTACCCGCCGGTGCACGGCGGGGTTGAGGTTGGATCAGCTAGAGAGAGAAGCTCCCCAGCCTTTTTTATCTCAGGCTTTCCTATCTGCCCAAGTTGCCCTAGCTGTAAACTGGTTATTAGCATGCTTCACAGTGATCTATAATAATTATTAAGACAATAAAACAGGAAAGAACCAACATCCCTTCCCCACGAGAACCATCGCGCTATGCTTGAGACAAGCGCGCGCGTGACTGGGTCCGTCACGCGAGGGTATGTTGGTTGCACGGTTTTTGAAACCTTGCCAGCTTTAGGGCCAGGACTGGTATTGATTACCAGCCTTGACCCTGCCAGCCCCCCTCAGGGATCAGAACAGGAAAACAGTAGGTATGCTATACCTTTGGCTTTTGAGGTTTGAAAGGTGTTTGAGCTTTGAATTGGATTGAGGTTGAATGAGGTGTTTGAGTGGAAGAAGAACAAGTTATGTTCTTGGGGTGTCTTTGTATCTTTTTTATTAGCTTAAAAGAGTACAAAGCAAGTACCCTTTGTAATGCCAAATTTTGTTAACCTTTTGAAAGATGAACAAAGGAGGGTTTTTATAGGCTTAGCACCTTCCACTAATGGAAAGGCAGGTCTGGTCCAAAGAATGGAGGTCAGCCAGCCACGAGGCTGGCTGAGGGTTACTTGGTGATTAAGCTGCCCAGCTGAATAAAGGTGATAGGGACAGGTTCTGACCGTCGCGCGATGGTTCCATACTATCGCGCGACAATAAGCCCTGGCGCGCTGGTCAATGCTCTGGTTGACCATCGCGCGATGGCTCCAAACTGTCGCGCGATGGCACACATCAATAGGGTTTTTGGCCTTTTGGAAGTGGCTTAAGATTAGGTTAGGTTCAAGGGTTTTGCAAACACTCAAAGCTCAAACACTCGACATTCCTGAGGTGTTCTTGATCCATTTCATCATCGGGGAATCAAAAATCGTAAGTAAACTAATCTGGAAGCCCAGATTGGGGTGTCTATAGATGCCTCCATGCATATTACAAATGGGTACATAGTGTGGGGGGGTGATTTATCCTTGAGCCTCTTGAACCTTTCTCCCTTCTTGTTGCTTGAACCGTGGTGACCTGAACGGCGACGCCGTGTACCTGCAAACCGGAGGGTGGTGTTCCTCCGGGAAGAAGATCCGACGATCTAGTTAGAATCTAAAGGAAGTGTGAAGAAGAAGAAGTTTAGTAGGAAATGTGTTAGGGGAGAGATATTTCTGACCCCTTCCCTAAAAGGGGTACCCTGCTATTTATAGGCAAAGATCTGGAGTGCTGAGCAAGGTGGAAGTGCACTGCACGCGCGTTGCTACGCTCGGATGACGTCATGTGTCAGGAGCATTTAATGTGTGCCGCCCTTCAAGATCTGCAGACCCATGTGGACCCATGTGGGTCAATGTCAGAGATGTCACATCGGTTATCAGAGAGGCGAACCTGCTTATCGTCGGTCCTATCAGAAAGAGCTTCTAGAACGTTCCACCACCGCCTTAGAACGTTCTTCCACCACCTTAGCCGAGGAACCCTTCCAAACACAGGAGTTTACCGAGGATAAGACTCGTTCGTTGATCAACCATCAGTCCAAACGGGGAAGACGTCCATCCGAGTAAACAAGCCTGGAACCGAACAAGAATGCTACGCTGTCGTTCGGAGAATCAGCTTACGCTCGGTGAACATCCGCAGGACTGCTTATTGTTCGGTTGATGACCGGGGTGACGTATTAAGTTTGACTTTCCTTATACAGACGAACTGAGACAACTGAACCGTGGGTCCACAAGGTCACCCTACTGAACCCTTTGAACCTTCGGATATTTCGGCCCACTACACATAGTATGTGAATATATACCATACAATGGACACCAATATATCTGCCATCACGAGGAGAAATAGTTCCAAGCTTAAATATATACATCAATTATGTAAGACAATCATCTGAAGACTAACAAGTGAAGAGAATGAGATATTAATAGGTACAAATCTACATTGTCCTCATTTTACCATTGAATCCAACACTCCTTTTCAACAAACTTGTAACATGTTTCATCCATGTCTAAGTGATGGACATATGCATCCCCCAAGATCCAACGAGGCAACGAGTATCCGGTTCTAAAAAACTATTGAACAAATACAAATAAGACATATTTCCGCGTGTCCGACACATCTCAGTAAGTGCTTCTTAGGTTCCTCCTTTTTTAAATCCCAAACAAAATTTTCTTAATTATAAACCTCATACATGCTCCATCTCTACATAATCGACGAAGGAATTAAGAGTATTACGAGGCTTAACTACATGGTTCCCCTAATCCTTGAGAATGAGAAAATCAACATACACTAGCAGAAACAATATGCGAAATTTCTATACGAAAATACTATACTTATTTGGTCCTGTCACTATAAAAGCAAACAACCGATCAAAGTGGATATTTACAATTTCATAAACGTATTGCTACAACATTGTTGTGGAGGAAATTTCACATTAACGGGTAGAATTCTCCTTGAGACAATCAACAATCATTTCAAGATGCATCAGACTTGTACCAATATCTGATGCCTATACTTATTTGGTCCTGTCACTATAAAAGCAAACAACCGATCAAAGTGGATATTTACAATTTCATAAACGTATTGCTACAACATTGTTGTGGAGGAAATTTCACATTAACGGGTAGAATTCTCCTTGAGACAATCAACAATCATTTCAAGATGCATCAGACTTGTACCAATATCTGATGCCAAATATAACTCTTATCTACCCAACCCACCCTCACCAAGAGCAGAAAATGTGCAAAAGCAGAATGCCAAAACATGGTCCAATAGGAAATGATAAAAATATGTTTCTACATGTGTTTTGCATGAAAGTTTTCTTCGAGAAGTAAAACACAACGCTAGTTAAAATTAGAGAGCCTTCCAGGAGAGGACGAGATAAGGTTGGATAAGAGTGGCGATTTCTGACAACGGTATGGCGATTCCAGGTGAGGTCATGGCTTTACTGTGATCTCACCATGGGAGATGGCACGATCTCTTTCTCGGAAGGGCTGGGTAGCAAGGCCCAGGATTCAAACGAGATTCGTCGGAAACAAAAGAACCTAACACAACTCGATGGAAAGGCCGTCCTAGCTCTGAACTCAGATGAGCATCGAAGGAATCAAGAACTGCGCTTGGAAGACCACAAAATAGGGATTCCGGTCACTCTAAATCCACAAGGATCGAGCATCTTAGCCGATTCTGACCTAAGAAGAACCAGATCGGCTCAGTCTTCGTCTCCAAAGGGCGCTGGGGTTCACAGCCCTAAGTCGCCCAAGAACACAAGCCCGGCGAGAAAACTCCAACAGGTTTTCTTCGAAGAAGGGTTGCGGGTAGATGCTGAAGCAGCTAACAAGAATACGGGTTCAACATCAACTACTAACGGCACTGGGAAGAATAGCCCTAATCCGAAGGAAGGCATGCGCTCGAATTCTGAAAGTCGGATGCTTGAAATCGTGGGTAAGTTGGAGGACGAACTCAACACCTCGGAGGACCCATTCATCCTAGATGTGCTCACAGCCAAGCTACTGAGCATACAACAGGAATGGAATAAATCAGGAGCAGCAACTGCTAACGGCACTGGGGAGAATAATCCTAATTCGCAGCTTAGCCCCAAAGCTGTACACAAAACCCAACAAGCCATTTTCGAAGATGGTCTGATGAAGGAGGCTGAAGCTAAAGCACGAGTGATTCACCTCCACGGAAACACTTACCAGTTTCAACGTACTCCATCAGAGGTAAGGAAACTAAACCCTAACTCACAGCAGCCTTCATCAACCTCTGTCATGGAAACTGTAGAAATGCCTAAAGTTTCTTCAGTGAATGCACCTCAATCTAGGCCGATGAATTATGGTAATCAATCAACACTTCGTAATTCTTCAATTTCTGGTCAACATCCCCAATTCAAACCAAAACAAAAAAATATCCAGGCTAAGCCCAAAAACTGGGCTTCCCTGCTGCAGTCCCAAAGCCCCTCATTGGATATGAAGCTAGAGTTTTTTCCTGACCTACAGAGAGGGAAAGAAGCCCAGGTGGAGATCGATATTGAACTAACAGATGTAGGAATGTGGACCAAATACTTAGTGGGTCATTTCCTCGATGGGAACATGCCTTACCCCTTGGTAGCCTCCACTGCTAGATATCAGTGGAAGGAGTTATTTGTGGCGGTCAAACCGGATGTTGGAGGCTGCTATCTATTTGAATTTAGGGATGAACAGGCCAAACAACAAGTGTTGGATGGGGGTCCCTACTTCTTCTCTCAAAAATACTTGGTACTTAAAGACTGGCACCGTATGATGAAACCAGTAAAGGAACAACCTACTCATATTCCAGCATGGGTTAAACTTCATAATTTACCCCTGGAGCTATGGAATCAAGAGTGCTTGAGTAGGATAGCTAGTACCATTGGTAAGCCACTACATGTGGACCAAGCCACAGTCAAAACCTCAAGACAGCTAGGTCTTTTGCAAACAAAATCAACAAATGCTAGAATATGTATAGAGATCAGTGCTGAAAATGAACTTCCAGATGAAGTTAGAATAACTGTGGAGGGAGAGTCAGTTGTGGTGTTTGTTGAATATCAAGTATTACCTTCACTCTGCAAGGAGTGCCAAGTCTTTGGCCACTCAACAGACCACTGTTCCAAGAAACCACCTCCAGAAACCACTTCCAAACCACCTCCAATTACCAGCCAGCCACTTCAGGAATGGACAGTGGTAGGTAGTGGGAAACTGAGAGCTAACCCTCTTTACACATTCCCAGCATCTACATCAGCTACCCTACCTTCCTCCACCAAGCATGAGGATAAACCTCAAGCAGAGGTTACTAATTCAGATGATGACTCAGAAGAAGAGTTAGAAAAGGTTCTTGAGAGTATAGTGAGCAGCTCTCAAGAGTTGACTCTGACTCAGAATACAGAAGCTAACCCTCCTGTGATCACATCAGTCAGTTCTGCCATTGCTATTGAGGAGGCTGCTCATAACCTTAAAGAACCTAATCCCCTTATTCTGCAAGAGCATACAGCCCCTTTTAACCAAACTGAAACATTAGAAACAGTGGGGGCCAATAAGGAAGAAGCTGGACCCCCTAATCAGCAGTCTACAAGTCCAAGTTCTGCTGTATTTATAACCAAATCAGCAGCAAAAAAAGCTGCCAAAATGGCTGCCAAACTCAAGGACAAAGAACCTCCAGATCTCATTCCAGATATCAAACTTACCAGAGGAGGTTCTGGTAAAGCATGGCAGCAGAGGAAACAGAAGAACTTTGCAAAGAGCTCTTCTAACAAATCAGGGAAGTAACATTCTCTCCTTCCTTGTCTGATAAATACAGTATTTACATTTAATTTTATGTTTTCAATTCTGTTTGTAACTGTTTAGTGTTTAATGGATTGTGAGTCTTCACATTTTGGGTTTTGGAACGTGAGGGGCCTTAATGACCCCCTCAAACAAAGGGAAGCAAAAAGTTGGGTTGTTAAGAATAAACTATCCTTCATTGGTCTTATTGAGCATAAAATCAAAGAATCCAATGTAACTAGAGTAGTCAACACAATGCTCCCTCATTGGAATTTCGTTAGCAATCATTCCAACTCTCCTATGGGGCGTATTTTGATCTGTTGGAACCCCCTATTGTTTAAAGTACAAATTCAGTTTCAGTCAAATCAGCTTATCCATTGCAAGGTGCAATCTTGTGATGGCCAATTTTCTTTTGATGCTTCATTTATATATGGAGCAACTAGTTACTTGGAGAGGCAACAACTATGGGCTCAATTGCAACAGCTTTGTGTAGTTACCCCTTGGGTAGTGTTAGGTGACTTCAATGCTCTGAGGTCTCCCCTTGAAAAAGTAGGTGGGGACAGAAGTTGGTTACCCTGGATGGAGGAATTCAATTCTTGTATCCAATCAACTGAATTACTTGATCTCAGGTATACTGGTTGCCAGTACACTTGGTCTAATAAACAACTGGGAGATGCTCATATAAGTTCCAAGCTTGATAGGGTTCTAGTTAATGAGAGTTGGGTCAAAGATTTCTGCTGGTCCAATGCACATTTTCTCAGCCCTGGTGTATCTGATCACTCCCCTGCAGTTGTTTATTTGACAACTGCCTCACCTACAAAGAAAAGACCTTTTAGGTTTTTTAACTTTTTAGCAGAGCACCCAAAATTCCTTGACACTGTTCAGCAGGTCTGGAGGAGGATAATCATTGGAAATCCAATGTTCTGTGTTTGTCAAAAACTTAAGCAATTGCAGGAGGACCTTAAAAAACTAAACACAAATGAGTTTAGTGATCTTTCTTCAAGAGTGGCCTCCTGTAAACAACAATTAGAAGTTATCCAAAGAGAACTAGGCTCTGACCCTAGTGACTCTACTAAACAAGCCATTGAAAAGGAACTGTGCAAGCAGTATTTAGTGTATGCCAGGGCAGAAGAAAATTTTGCTAAACAAAAATCAAGAATTCAATGGCTAAAGTTGGGGGATCAATGTTCCTCCTTTTTTTTCAAGTCCATTACCAATTCAAGGAATAGGAATAGAATTTCTAGCTTGGTTCTAGAAGATGGGTCTGTCTCCCAAAACTTAGAGTTGATTAAGCACACATTCATCAACTACTACACTAATTTGTTAGGCACCAAACATTTGACTGATTACTCTGGTTCCTCTAGGGTGCAACAGCTTATAACCAGGAAGCTCTCCCCCTCCCAGAGTATGCAAATGGTGAAGGGGCACGGTGTACAAGGTACTTGGGGAGGTAGCCTTGTCGGATGTCGCATCTCCGGTTCGAGCCTCTTCTCGGAGCCCGGTCCTCTGCAATATCTGTTCCTTAGAAGTGGGTGCTATGCTTGTTAATTCTGTGCTAGGTTGGAGTATTGGAATCTTGGTCTGTTTAATCCTTCTCTGGAGACTAGTGGCTTTGGGTTTTGGATGAGGGCGGGTTGTTTTGGGCGATCTTTGGACTTTGCATGAGAGTGTTTTAGATTGGATGGAATGGGCGTGGTGTGCAGGGTTGGGCCCTCTGCCGGATGCCGTCATCTCCGGTTCGAGCCTCTTGGTGCCTAGTTCCTCTGTTGTTGCTGTTCAACCCCCCGATGCCGAGGTGCTTTGTAGCTGCTATTTTTTCAGTAAAGGTTATCATTTGGTCATTTCCGATCGAGACTTTTATTTTATTTCCTAGCTTGGCGGGTTGTGTCAGGCAGTAGTTCGCTTTCATGTTATTTATACTCGTATCACTACATATCATACCCCGTTGTACTATCCTTCCGCTTAGATAGATAGTGCAACCGGGGTATGATCTCAACACATGGCAATTCTATTATCTTATTTACTTTATCACACTCTCCATGCGGGTTGTGCATGGGTTATCGCACTTTTTTCAATCTTGTTTTTTTTCCTTTTCTTTTCCTCCTGGGGTATGCCCCTTGTAGGCTGTACATTCGGTTAACATTTTTTTAATTTCAAGCTAATTTACCCAAAAAAAAACTGATAAAGAGATCAAGGACACCTTTTGGTCTCTTAATCCTCAAAAAGCTCCTGGGCCAGATGGCTATAATGCCTTCTTCTTCCATAGAGCTTGGCCTGTCATAGGCCATGAAGTGACCTCAACTGTCAAACTGTTCTTCAGGTCTGGCCAACTTTTGAAGAAGGCCAATGCTACCATAGTTGCTTTGGTGCCTAAAGTCCCCAATCCCTCTAAGGTAGGAGACTACAGGCCCATCTCATGCTGTAATGTGATATATAAATGTATAGCTAAAATACTAGCCAACAAAATCAGACCTGTTCTCCCTTTCCTTATTGATCCTGCTCAATCTGGCTTTGTCCAGGGTAGGAGGATAGCTGATAACATATTCCTTACTCAGGAATTGATGAGAGGTTATCACAAACATTCCTCATCCCCTAGGTGTGCCATGAAAGTGGACATAATGAAGGCTTATGATAATGTCAGGTGGGAATTCCTTTGGGATGTCCTGGCTTCAATGCATTTCCACCCTAAGATGATCCAATGGTTGAAAGCTTGTGTGTCTACAGCTAATTACTCCTTGTGTTTTAATGGGGAAGCAATAGGGTACATTCCTGGGCAAAAAGGTTTAAGACAAGGTGATCCACTATCTTCTTACCTTTTTGTGATAGCTATGGAGGTGTTAACTTGCATTCTTAAGGAGAAATCCTCCCAACCTGATTTTAACTTCCACTGGAAATGTGGAACGACCAAACTTGTCAATCTTTGCTTTGCAGATGATCTTATGATCTTTTGCAAAGGTGAAGTTGCCTCCATTAATCATATCCAGAATTCTTTAACTGAATTTGAGAAGTTGTCTGGGCTTTCACCAAGCCCTTCTAAGAGCAGCATCTTTTTCTCTGGTGTTAGCCCTCCCACCAAGGCATCCATATTAGGTATCCTAGGCTTCCAGGAGGGGTCTTTGCCTGTTAGGTACTTGGGGGTACCCCTGCTGTCCACCAAACTAAAACACTCTGATTGTAAAGTAATGGTTGACAGAATTTTGGCCAAGACTAAATCATGGACACATAGGTACTTGTCCTATGCTGGGAGGATTCAATTAATAAAGTCAATACTGTTCTCAATGCAAACCTATTGGTCATCTCTCTTCATCATCCCTAAGAAGGTAATTAAGGAGGTGGAATCAATTCTTAGAGCATTCTTTTGGTCTGGCCCCGATCTTAAGAAGACGGGGGCAAAAGTCTCTTGGGAACATCTTTGTTCTCCTGTTAAGGAAGGAGGGTTAGGGTTTAAATCCATGGAGGTCTGGAACAAGACAGCAGTCGCCAAACATATTTGGTTCCTTATTTCGGGAGGGGAGCAATCTATGTGGTGCCAATGGGTGAAGTCTTACCTACTTAAAGGTAAGAGCTTTTGGAGTGTTAAAACTCCAAGCAATCCCTCTTGGGTATGGAGGAAAATTCTTAACATTAGACCACTCATCCAATCACACATTACATATAAAATAGGGGATGGCCACTTGACATCTTTGTGGTTTGATAACTGGCATCCCCTAGGGCCCTTATTGCCTAAATATGGGCCTAGAATTACCTTAGATTCTGGTCTGCACAAGGATTCCACTGTGCAGTCTGTCATCAGAGACAATCAGTGGGCCTTCCCACTGACCCAAACTCCTGATCTCAATGAAGTGAGATCAGAATTACAAGCTGTCCCCATCAATGCTTCCACTGGGGATAGATGCATATGGAATCTCAATGCATCTGGTAAGTTCACCATCTCATCCCTGTGGGATCAATTAAGGATACATTTTCCTGCTATCACTTGGCATAAAGTGGTATGGTTCTCAGGACACATCCCTAGATGTAGTGTGATCTCATGGATGGCTATCCTAAACAGATTATCTACAGAAGACAGACTAGTCATGTTTGGAATGAAAGCTGCTTCCATATGCAGCCTTTGTTTGGGAGTAGAGTCCCATGAGCACCTCTTTTTTGATTGCCCCATGGCTACACAAATTAGAGGCATCTTATCCCCAAAGACCCCTCACATGACAGGGCTTACATCCATGCAGCAATGGGTGAGCAGGCTGTCCTCTGTCCAAGGCAAGGCTCTGGCCATTACAATTGCTAAACTTGTCTTCACAACCTATGTACACCAATTATGGATAGAGAGAAACCACAGGAAATTCCAGAACATTAATTGCCCTCCTGGAGTGGTTGCTCAAAAAATTTCAAATGAAGTAAGGTGTAGGTTGTTGTCACTGTCTAAGTTCAAAGGGCCTTCTCATTTATTATCTATGTGGAATATTCATGATTAACATTCTCAGTAATAAGTTAGAATGAGATTACCCATATACTCACATGATAACACATGCAGCTTAAACATCAAGGGGTTTCCCCTTGATCTAACTTGGTCCAGAATTGTCCCTGAGGACAGGTCACAGAACTCAGCAAAGACTTTCCATTCAGGGGATTACAGTGACAGTCACAGAAGCAGATCACCATGCTTCAACAAGAGGCACCAATATTTACTTCTATTATTCAGGTAGTTACCTTAATCTTGGTTGGCACTACATGTTGTAGCAGTGGCTACTGAACTGATGCACCATCAGTGTTTGACAAATGCACCATCAGTGTTTAGTGGCTAATGAACTGATTTGTTCTGCATTTATGGTGCATTTGTCATGGTGCTATGTGAGAGCTAGCAGTTGTGAGAACTAGTTCAATATTATTCAGTTTTTGTTCAGTTATTGTACAGAAAAGGCTTTCCATTCAGGGCACTGCTATTATTTTCTGAACGTGTGTAAGGGAGAGGAGGTAATTCTTGGTACCTTAAGAAAACCCTTCATGCTATCTTTGTGATGCATTTTCTGCTGCTCCTCAGTTCTGCAGAGCAAACTGTTAGTTGTTGTGATGGAGCATTGGATTATTGTGTAGTGCATTTTCTGTTGCTCCTCAGTACATTGGCCTAACCATTAGGGGCTGTCGTGGGATCTCCCTTCGCAGAGGGGGACTTCCTCTGCATTGCATCACACTCTACATTCCTGAACTGTTCTGTTCTGCTGGGGTTCTGTTGCCCAGCCAGATTAGGTGTGAGTATATTTTAATCTTTGTGAGGGCTCTGCTATCTTACTGCTTGAGGTAGCTATCTTACTGCTATGCATGTGCATATGCATGTTACTGCTATCTTACTGCTACTCCATGTTGTATCCCCAAGTCAGAAACCTAGCTGCATCAGTTTTGAATGCCTGATCAATGTACCCTTGTGGCTGGTGTTGTTCTGTTGATATGTTCTGCATTGTAACTGGTGCTAGTTATGTAACTAGTTCCAAAACAGGTTCAGAAGTTGTAATGGAGAATGAGCTTGATCTGAACCTGTTTTGGCTGTCCTGCATATTTTCTGAACCTGTTTGTGCCATTCTGTGGTAGTTTTACTTAGATTATGCCTAACCATCGGGGGCTGTCAATGGGATCTCCCTTCACAGAGGGGGACGTCCTCTGTATAGTTTTGTATTTGTTTTAGTATTGTATAGTATACTATCTGTCATGGATTCCTGTGTTGTCACCTAAGGATCAGAATCTGCTGACTGTAATGTTGATGGGCTGTTTGGAAGCTTCAGAATTTCAGAAGCTCCATCACTGTATTGGCAGTCCAGCAGGTGTCAACTCCAGAATGTGGTAGCTGATGGATTGAAGCTGGTTTCCAAGTTCTGATATGCCTAGTGCTAGTTAGTCCAAGCTCAAGTTCTGAAGTTAAGAAGTAAAGTCAAGCTTAAGTACTGAAGTTCTGAAGCTCCCAATCTGGGTGTGTTAAGGTCCCAAGTGAACCTCAGTGTAATCTAATCTTTTGTATAGACATGTTCAGTAACCAGTTGGTATGCTGAAATGTTTTATCAGTTCTGAAATTTTTATCATCTTAACAAGCAGTTGGCTATGTTTCTTTTCCCTCTTCTAGATGGATCGGAAACATAGTTTCTCATCAAAACCTTGTAGCCATTTGGCGTTATCAATTTTCTTTATCTTTTTTGTTTTCTTTTTCTTTCCTCCTGGGGTATGCCCCTTGTAGGCTGTATATTCGGTTATCCTTTTTCTATTTCATGCTATTTTACCCCAAAAAAAAAAAGAGAGCCTTCCATAACTTAAAAGACCAGTATATTATCCAAATAGTAATAGTATTCAATCAAACATGCTACGCAAAGAATCTGTTAACCACTGCCCATTCAAAAAACTGCTCTAAATACGCCAGGAAACTTTCATGACACTCTACGAACACTCGAAGGACCAGTCAGAGGTGCCAAATAAAATAGCAGACTATAGTTAAACTTACCGAAGGAGACCACCAAACTCTTGATTGCAATGCCATCAAACCACCACACCACAACTTACGAGAGTATCAAATCCATAGAATATATACAGCGCTGATATCAATGATCTGCAGACTGATTCTAAGGAAAGAGAGACTTTACAGAAAGTCTAAATAAAGAGTCAGCTTTTATGCCGTTATGGTTGTATCTAATCGGCATAGAGACATATAAGACCAACCATAGAGGTTCCACTATCTAAGGTGGCTTCGGTAATGGATCAAACCAGTTTGTGCCCTGGTTTGAAAATCTGACATCTTAACATGCAAAGACAAGCACTAAGTCAGAAAAGAGAGTACTAAGATCATGCAAAACAAATCCAGCAACTTAAAAAATCCGTAAATTAAAAGTAATTTCTGCAAGGGCACTCCCCTATAACGATCTCAGGAAACTTAACTTACAAGGCCATTTAAGCGAATTCAAAATGTTCTAATTTAAACGTTATTGTAGGAGACTTCAGCTTTCCCCTTAAATATGTATCTATGTTTCCTAAATATCACAACTCAAACCATGGAAAGGTTATGCCTTAGATGCTCATGCCTCTCTTCACCAAGGTAAATGCCTCGCAGGAGTGGTAGGTCCATAGCTACTCAACAACAGATGATGTCCCTAAACAGTCAACTCTGCCCCTAAAATAGTCTTAAAAGATCCATAAAGTAGCCTACAATAAGCATCAAAACCAGCCCTAAATCTGACCCCAAGCAACCCCCATCTGCCCTTAAAAAAGCCCTACAAAAAAATTCTAAAACCAGCCCAACATAAGCTCCGAAAACAACCCTAAAAAATCACTAAAATAAGTCCCAAAACAGCCCCCAAGCAACCATAGCCCCGCCCTTATCCCTCCTCTATTAACTACAATCATTTTTTATTGAATAAAAAAGTTAGCTCTATTAAAAAAAATAGGGCATAAGTTATAAGGGTACAAGTATCAGAGAAATACTAAACAATCTCACTGTGTCAGCACACAAAATGAACAAATTAGATAAAATAATCAAAAAATTCACATTACCAACAATGTGTGAAGCAGCCTCCTCACCTACAGAATCCATACCCTGTGGTGCAACAGGGTTTCGTGGTAGTTCATCAGAAGAAGAATCTGAGTGGAGGTTACGATCCTCCCCCATGCCAAAATTAAAATTACCAGCATCCATCTACAAAAAAAAAACACCATAACAGGTAAGATCAGGAATGAGTAGACTCAATGAGACAAAATGATATATAGGTAAGATCAGGAACATTTATCTGATATTTACCAAAAAGACCAAAATAAACAAGACAAAGGAGCTTAAAAATCTGTGACAGATCTTTTAGACTACTAGATCATTATGCAACCTTTCATTCAAAAGTTACTAGTGAAACTACGGAGCATGCAAGAGAAGGTGGGAAACTTGGAGAGCAGAACACATACAAAAAGGACTCAGAGTTTAAACCATTACAAAACGCAATGAAAAGAACTAAACGACTGTTGAACGACAGTGTCTTCCAATTGTCCTTTCCAAACTGCTCTAAATTCCTCCAGTGAACTCACTGTCATTTATTCATTTCCTTATTCTTCTCAAAGTCCAAGAGAAGAAAACATATATGTCAAAAGGAAGCATGTATTTGGACCCTACAGCAGCACATCCTCACCTTCTTCTCTGTCAGTTGACTCAGTCCTAGCTCCATTTGAGGATATGCTTCCATAAGTTCACACACTTAAAAAACAACTAATGAGTGTAAGGTTGGGAGCTTCTCTCTCTAACCTAGAGAGAGAAAGCTTCCTCCGGTCTGCCACCACCATTTCCGGCTGGATCTCGCCGGTATCAACAGCAAGGAGGCCGAAGTAAACTAGACCAGGCAGGAAGAAGCGGCAGTCCTCGGGCAAGGGAGCCCCTCGCACGACAGGGGCTCTCCTCCACCGCCCCTTCTACATCCAGGCCCGGCCAGCCCACAACTGGCCTTCGATGGCCTTTTCAACCCTCAGCCGGCCGTCCAGGCCCGGCCAGTATAGCAGCTTAGCCCTCGTGGCTGAGTTGCCTTTTCAGATCTGGAAGTGACGATCAGGCCATTCCCAGCGATCAACCCGCTGCCGTGGGACTTAGCCGGGGTGGGGCACAACTCCAAGCCGTGGGTTCTCTGACGTGGAACCCATTCCCAGCCCTGCCACCGCCGTGGGTTCTCTCCATTCCCAGTCCCGCAGCCGTGGGGCTTGCCGTGGGTTCTACCAGCCATGGCTTTTGCCCCTCGAACGGAGGAGGGTTCGTCCATGGTCGGAGGTGGGTAGCCCCAACAGCCATGGCCGCCGGTCATGGTTGGTCCAAGTTTTCAGATCCACCGGTCGTCGGTCGGTACAGCAACGATCAGGCCCTTTTGGGCTCAACAGCCGACGGCTGCCGGAGTCAGTCCGGCCATCGCAGTTCATGGCCCTAGCTGGCCAGATCTGGGACGCTCTAAGGCCGTCGGCCAGTCAATAGCCCGGGTTCAACTGGGCCAGCCAACATCCTGGCAGGCTAGCCAAGAGGCCAGCCAGGCCAGTCACGCACCAGCCCGGGCAGGCAAGCCGTCGGGCACAGCCTGCCTTCAGCCCGGGCAGCAAGCAGCAAGCAGTCATCTGTTTATTGTCAACCTGTTTGTTTATTGTCAATCTGTGTATAGTTTGTTCGGCGACCCCCGATAGGCGGTCATCTGTTGGACTGAAATCGGGGGTTAGGCTCTTGGTTGAGCCTTTTATGTTTTCCGTAGTATGTATTGCGAGGACTTCGAGGGCCTCTAATTGTACCTTATACCGACGGTTGGTGTCGGGTATTTACTGCTATTGCCACGCCCGTGTCAAGGTTCCCCGCTGAACTTTCTATTCCTTGGGATAGTTTGTTCGGCGGGGGAAAGATCACGGGCAACCCATGTAGCCACTTGGCGCTCTTTATATTTTTTCTTTGTCTTACCTGGGGTATGCCCCTTGTAGGCTGTACATTCGGTTAACCTCTTTTATTTTCAAGCTAACCGCCCTAGGGCATTACCCAAAAAAAGTTCACACACTTAACTATGGAAAGCAAAGAGAATTTGAATGCACCCTACATTGTGATAAGAAGAGAACTAATATTTGTTAAATGTTAGCAATCTAACATGCAAACCCAGCTCAACTATAGGATAGTGTAGACACCCCAATTTGGCCTAACGATTATTTCAAGTCCCACCTTGGGACAATCCCGATGATGAAATGGATACAGTGATTGCTGATTGCTTCCTTGAGAACCTTAGGACTTTCGGTGAGAACTTTGACCACTTAGAGGACCCAATTCAAAGCCATAGAGCCTTTCAGACAGAAATACAGAAGCCTAGGAGAATCCATCTGACGGCCGTGACATCGATCTAACCGCCACAACATCAATCCCTCACCCGAGCAACCTGTTGCCAGCAAAATCTCCCTGAGAGATCAATCCCTCGGCCGCGAGATCTATCCTTCGGCCGAGACATCCTTTCCACGGCCGCGACATCCTTTGCTCGGCCGCCAGATCGACCTTTTTCCAGACTCTCCAACGTTCTGTCAGACGTTTGGTTTGATCCAACTACACTACCTTTCCGATGCGTTCGGGCTACGTTCAGAGATTACGACGTAGAGTTAGAGATGCATTGCAATTGCAATTGCCATCTCGTGATTTGATTGGCCGGAGTGAGTCATCCCTATGCCTATATAAAGGGGACTTTGGGTTCCGAATTAACACACAGAAATTGAGATACCTACACACTCAATCAAACCTCGAAACTCTGCAGAAATACTCCCTCAATCCCATACTCCAAAAGCCCTAACCTTCCGAAGGCAGCCGTCAATCCGGCAATCAAACCCCGAAGTTCAAACCCTAACTCTAGGGTTCTCGATCAAGCAATCAATCGATCACACTCAATCCAAAGCAATCAAGCAACTGAGGGATCAAGGTGGTGAGGCCCAACGGCCTCTGGTTTGTCTTAATTTATTGCTTTTCTGATTAATCGTAGCATTTTTGATTATCCATTAATCTTTCTGTCTGGTGTGAGGAAGAACACCGACCGGGGCTTCGATCCCTCGGCCGGTACATTAAACCAGTGTGATTACTCGGCCGTGACATCCATTCACCGGCCGAGTAATCGATCTCCTGGGACATTTTGTTTGCTTTTCTGCTTTCTAATGCATGCTTCAATTATCGCACTGGCTCACTTTCCTTACTGTTTAAAGGAATAACTAAACAGACTATGTGTTGGAATTAGACAAAGCATCTATACGTCTTATGTTGAATGATTATGGGCCAGTCTCACGACTGGGCAAAGAGGGGTGCCTAACACCTTCCCCTTATTGTACTTTTGGCTCCCGTATCCGAAATCTCTATCTATTTTCAGTTTTAATAAACTTGGTGGCTACTCTATTTGATGATAACCGTTATCATGTGGCGATGTTCCTAGCCATGGGAATGTCCATGATTTTGGTTTATGATGTGAGCAACCAATCGAACAAACAACGTGATCAATCTGTATGGCGATGCCCCGTTTGGGAGGTGTCTACGCCACTAGCGACGCTTGGGATGTGAGAGCCATAACCAAAAAGTTCAACATAAGACTAATACATGCCTTGTCTAATTCATTTATCATATGCATCGAGCGGGCAACCCGTTGAGTTCACCTGATATCCCGGCATGACACGGGCTATGTTGGGGGTTCCAGCAAACTCCACAGTCACTCGTACCTAGTGGTATATCAAAAAGGAAATCACCCAATCGCCGCCTATGATGGGCTGGCGAGAGGACTGGTGCCCTTTAACAACGGAGCACCCTGAAACTACCTAAACCTTGCATGCTTTAGAAAGCCATAGAACTTATCAAACTAAGACAGGAACCTACAGGCTAGGAACCTACTTGCATTTTCACTTCCAAGTCCTTCCTCACACCTTGTATCATCTGTTGTTGTAAATAACTTTTTCTGTGCAGAAGGGTTGGGATTTTCAGCCTAAATCCTAACCCTACACAAGCCAAGTACTGACTTACAGGTACTCTACTTTTCAAAGCAGACACAATAAGTAAAACAAAGAAGCAACCACAGCCAATTTTATACTCTTACAATACTCGAAGTCACGCCAAACAGAGGTCTTTGCAACCGTCCCGTCTGTCACTCTCACCGGCCAAAACACCTACACTGCTACGGTCCCAATCACTTCCAGGGACTCCGCGGTCATCTCCTCAACAAACTCAATCATCTACCAAATCCTAAGCTTCATCAAGTAATCCTCCCACTCTCATGGCAGATAAGGACGCCATCATTGCTAATCATCAAGCTCAAAGTCGCTATCTTACTAGCAGAGAAAGTAGCAAGAGATGCTGAGAACGAAGAGAAATCGGTGGAAGATGAGAATCCTCAAGAAGTGGTATTGGCAGAA
This sequence comes from Rhododendron griersonianum, assembly GCA_018127125.1. Taxonomy (NCBI): domain Eukaryota; kingdom Viridiplantae; phylum Streptophyta; class Magnoliopsida; order Ericales; family Ericaceae; genus Rhododendron; species Rhododendron griersonianum. Next base: position 34,292,420 of record CM030788.1, on the reverse strand, counting down.
AACCCTAAATTGGCCAAACAAGTCAAGGAGATCAAACGTACTCTGGCCCGTTCACAAGGGGACCAAATTCTAGATTTTGAAGGACTCTGCCTTTTTCCAGATTCTCAACTACCTGAGAAGTTCAATAGAACTGGCAATCCCACTAGCCATGTCCGCCATGTCATCAACACTCTGAAGCCAATGGGCTTGGATGATGAGCTCATTGTTCAGTTATTTCAAAGGACTCTTAATGAAAGCGCTCTCGATTGGTTTCTCACTTTGGAGTTTGTGCACTATCATACTTGGCCAGAAATTGCCAATGCTTTTTTCAAGCAATATGTATACAACGTCCAAATTGAGTTAACAACTCGAGATTTGGAAACGACTAAGCAGGAATCAAACAAGGACTTTGCAACCTTTGTGGCTAGATAGAGAGAAAAAGCCGCCAAGATGAAGAACCGCCCCTCTGAGGAAGATCAAGTGAGAATAGTTGTCAAGAGTTTGCAACCCAAGTACCTCACACACATTTACACTCAGACTATCACTGATTTCAAGCGCCTGTAGGCCACTGGGTTGCAGATTGAAGAGAGGATCAAGCTAGGCCTCATTGGGAAAGAAGAAACTCCTCCACCCAAGAAAACCTTCACAACCCGTACATCTCCTGCCTTCGTCAACGCCCTTAACTCAATCTTACCACAAGACCCTTTTCAAATTAGCTCATCCCAAAGCTCAAATCGCCCCCGTTGCAACTTTGACCATCTTTACATGACCTCATCTCAAGCCTTAGCCATTCTGAGCCATTAGGGGCATCTCAAACCTTTAAAACAAACCACTTCCTCAGCCACCCTATGGCCCAAACCATGATCCTAACAAACAGTGCGCTTACCACCAACACCCTAGGCATGAGACAGATAACTGCATGCGTCTCCGCCATGACATTCAAGATCTCGTTGATAGCCGAACTATAAAACTTCCAAAACCTAATGTGCAAGCCAATCCACTTCCTACTCACAAAGCTGAGCCACCACCCCGAAACATCGATTTCATAAACAACCCCACATACAATCCTGGCCAATACATTGTCCAAAACAACCAAACCAAGCCAACATTTACCTTCCCAGAGGAGGACGAATGTTTCATGATGGAGGAGGAAGAAAACAATGAGTCCAATCAATCAGAAGTGATCGATCCCGACATGTCTGACAAAAGTAATGAAGAAGAACAAGCAAAGGGGAAAGTGACTTTGACGGAATGGAAGGAGAATACGATGATCCACTCGATGGAATCTCCTTAGCATCACTATTCAATCAAGTGGAAATAGCTGACGACTACACAATCAATAAGGAGGAAGAAAGGGTGATGAAAACCTAGACCAACACTTCCATTTGGGGACTGCTCATGGCTCAAAGAAGTAGCCACCAGTGAAGATGGATCCAGTTCAAAGGCCTGTTTGGCAAAGAAGAGGGTGGAAAAGAGTATAAAGTTGCGAAAGGCAAGGGTTTTGAAAACGACCTCGAAATGCTACAATAGCTAAGAAGTCACAACATGGCAAAGAACATTAAACATTGCTTTTATCAAGCTAAAACCTGTTTTGAGCCCCTGCTTGGGCATTTAATTTCTGCTAAGTGAATTCCTGTTTCATCCTCTAGACTATGCTTATTCAATGATTTACTTCCTAAATTGCAATTGCCAAACACTATAGTCTCTTTGCCAAACAAGGGAAATTTCAAGGAATCAAGTTCCCTGTGTCGCTGACAAAAAGGAAGGAAAGGATGAACTCTAGTTGCTTAAGAAACTAGGTTTTTGTCAAAACTTAGAAAGAAGACACTATCTCCGCGAGAACACTTAGGGTTAGCTCGCCCATTATGAAGGTACAAACACAAGAGAGATTTTGAAAAATATCTCCATCAAATTCCTCTCCAAAACGCAGAAACCCTCTTGAGAGAAGTGCTCGTTGGGTAACCTGAAAACCCAAGCAAAAGTAAGAGCAAAGCCTGCTAGGGCAAGAAAATGCAAAAACGCAGCCTAGGCAAAAGTTAAGGCATTCAAAGAAAAGCTCGCTAGGGACTCAACCTCCATTAGGTAACCTAGGCAAAATCAAGAGCATGTGAGAAGAAAAACCAAGAGTGAAAAACCCAACCTCAAAGGTAATGATTTTGGAACTACGTAAAAGGCCTGATTCCCTGATTAGGGATACGTAGGCAATCTCACATTGAGATGCGGCCCAAACATTTGGAGAGAAGGAAAAACGTCAACAGATTTGTACTCAATGATAGGTATAGCTAACCTTGCGTATTGAGCTCGCAAAAGATGAGTATGCTTTTCTCGAAGAATTGGCAACAGCAATAGACACGAGAGCTATAGGTCATCCCCTCTAACCTAAAGGTAATTGACACAATGAGCAAGATACCTTGAAAACTCCCGAGTTTGGCAACTGGACTATGGAACACGGCAAAAGCAAAAGGCAAGAAAATCAAAACCAAGCATAAGAAGGAAGAGAAAAGAGGATGCCACTTAGCCAAAACAAAATCTACCTTTTGGAAAATCAAAGTAACGGCCGAAGGATCTATACATCGGCCATAACATCGATTCTTTAGCCGAGTAATCAATTCTTCGGCCAATATTTTATTTTCACACAAATTACTGTCTATCAGCAAATACTTGTTCAAACAGCCATGTTCTGACTATCGCATGCAAACTCAAGACATCTAGGGGCATAAAAAGCATTTCTCGTTTCATGAACAAAAGCTTGCCTACAAAATCATCACTGTGGTTGCTTTCACTATACAAATACAGTTTTTGCTTCTTCCTTTGCTAACCATGAACAGGAAGGAAAAAGAAAATCCTAAAGCTGGTTGTGACGCCGTCTTCGAGACGATCTCTAAGATGAAGAAGGGGATTGCTAGCTATCCTCCCCACTGACAGCTGGTGCTCATTCAAACTCAAGCTACAAGGAAAAGAATGCAAAACAAGGGGCAAGCACCAAGCGCCTCTTCCCCGTCATCAAAATGGAAGGAGACAAAGGAAAGGGCCCGTGGCCAAACAAGAGCAACTGAAGGAACAGCAGGCAGAACCAAGGAAAAATGGCAGTACTCCACACAGTCACCCGCCTAAAGAAGCAAACCCGCCTAGATCTGAGCATTCTCCAAGTCTACTTTAGACATCGAAGAAGTAGACCTCATCAACGTCGGAGGAGGAGGAGGAACAAATTGAAGATCCTCAGCACCCGGGCGCCACTGGCTGGCCACCCGATCACATAAGTACCAGGCTTAACAAAAGGGACCCTCGAACAGGCTACGAGTACAATCTGGAACCCTGGAACGTGTAAGAGGGGTGTCCTCTGATATACCACTCCAAGGGTCGAACCTCGCCTACAAACAAAGTCTAAATCAGCCACACAGAGGAATGGAGATCTGAAGACAAGGAATGCAAGGGGTACCTGGTCAACCGTCAATCGGTCCAAAACTTGTCGCCAGGGCTCAAAACTAGCAACCGTGGCTTCCATTGCCCCACCAACCATCGCTCGTAGCAAGGGAAAAAAATCACAACGAGAAAAGAAGAAGGATATACTTCAAGTACTCGGTAGTGACCACCAAAAGTCTGTCCCGTGAACAAGCCCTAAGGAGGCCATACAAGGTGGCCAAGGCAGATGCTCCCAAACAGCCTCCAAATACTGCAAAGGGGCAAAGGGGCTAGAGACTGCCTATGCACTGAACTATCCTTGTTGGCAAACAACGTTTGCCCAAGGAGGTAGAGAAGAAAGGCCCGTGTCAGCTACTCAACACTCACCTGAGTCGAGATATCAACCTTCATAAAAGTCTTGATCAGCCAAGAGACGTCAACATGACCACGCGAGTGAAGAGGGGGCACCTTACCCAAGAACCACTCCAAATCCCCTACTCGCTCCCAAAGCCAAGGGTTAACCCAAAGAGGAGCTCCACCTACTCATAGGCCAGTAAGCAAAGAAAAATCACCTGGCGTGATTGTCATCTCGCCAACAGAAGGAAAGTGGAACATGTTGGGAGTATCCCACCAACCAGCGAGGTCATCAACGACCAATCCATCTTCAGAAGATTGAGGCCCAAAACAAACGGCCCAAAACAAACGGCTCAAGACCAGCAGCGCGTACTAACTCCCGAGCCTGCTCCGACAACGTCGCAAACCACTTGTGCACTAAAGGCCTCCACCGCAGGCCTCTAATCTCCTATTTCTCTGCCAAGGACAAAAAGAAGCTTACCGAAACATTGAGGACGCTCAAGTACTGCTCAGCAGCTCTACACCCACACCTCAACAGCTCTATGCCACGCCATGTGCGCAATCTCGCGCTCAGCAGGCCAGTAAAACAATCCTGTGGCTTCCACTCAGTGCACCCTCCAGAAGGCGTTTATATTGCTAGCTTCCAGAAAGCGTTTATGTTGCCAGCTTGCAGAAAGCATTTAGCCACCAGAAGACATTTGAGTCGCTAGAAGGCGTTTGGCCTCCGGAAGGCACTCCCAGCAGTGGAGGTAATGGGAAATCTCCCTAACAAACTGGAATATGGTCAAGAACTAGCCTTGGGGGCAATCCCGAGCATACTCAAAACTAGCCTTGGAAACATCCCAAACCCTGTGGAAGATGGAAGATGGAATACTCAACAGCTCAGTAGCTCAAAGCCGTAACAATTCTCAACAATCCTCTATCAGCGGCTTTACGCCCGCCACCTTATCAACTCAGCGGCTCTAAGCCCGCTATCTCAACTGGCTCGAAGCCGTACACAAGCAGTCTCAGCGGCTCGAAGCCCATCATCTCAACTGGCTCGAAGCCATAACAATCAACTCAGCGGCTCGAAGCCCATTACCTCAACAGGCTCGAAGCCTTCGTCCACTATCACCCAGCGGCTCGAAGCCCTTTATCATAGCGGCTCGAAGCCCGTATCAATTCAGCGGCCCTGTGCCCATCATCTCTACACAACTCAGCGGCTCTAAACCCGCTATCTCAACTGGCTCGAAGCCGTAAACAAACAATCTCGGCGGCTCAAAACCCATTATCTCAAATGGCTCCAAGTCATCACCTCAACAGGCTCGAAGCCTATGTTTACTATCTCAGCAGCTCTATGCTCGCTATCACAGCAACAGACTCTACGCCTGTTATCACAAACTCTTAACAGGCTCGAAGCCTGTGTTCATCATCTCAACTGGCTCGAAGCCGTAAACAAGCAACAGGCTCTAAGCCGCCCCAACAATCAAGACATCTATTCTCAGGCTCTACGCCTGAATGCTCAAAAATCTAACACTTTTGAATGCTCAAGCTCTACACTTGGATGCCCAACCACTGTGTGCTGGATGCTCAAGTTATACACTTGAATGCTCAAGCTCTACGCTTGGATGCCCAACCACTGAGTACTGGACGCTCAAAGCCTGTACTTTGAATGCTCGGATTCTGCCGTCCGAATGCTCGAGCTCTACGCTCTGAATGCTCAAGTCCGGAACTTGATAGAAGCTCTAAGCTTAAAACAAACACACACGCACGGGCCCGTGCACATATTGCATCAACATTATCACATCGAGTCTGCATCATCATATCTGTTCACATCTAACAACCATCATCACACATATACACTCTGCATATCTCTCATGAAACAGGTCAACCCTGCAATCAACCGGCACTATGCCTCGGTTTTATTGATCGGTTCAGTGCCTCGATCCTTTGGCTCCACGCCAACACTTATGATGAGAAAGCTCCGTGCACAGACCATCATAATACAACCAGCTCCGCGCTTCGGTTCATTACGTCATTCGGTCCTATCAATCACCACAGGCTCTCATCCTGATCAATACCAGCTCCGCGCTTCGGTCCTATCCCATCCCCTCAGGCCTTCGCCTCAAGATTGCAACAGGCTCCACACCTCAATTCTATCACTCTCCAGGCTCTCGCCTCATGACTACAACCGGCTCCGTGCCTCGGTTCCCTCATCTCCAAAAGCTCCGTGCTCTATGTTACTGGCCCTGCGCCCCCTACATCTCAAAAGCAAACCGGTGTCCAACGCATCCCCAGCAGATGGTTTGGATTCCACCCCATTACATCAATTCCTTCCAGCTCATTCGCAAGGATAGGCTACTCTACCGAGTTCCTTTCAGTCAAAGTAAGGATGATCAAGAAAAGTAAACGCACCTGCAGTGTACTGATCTACCCAAAAATAACTAAGGAAGCTCTCCGCAAAAACTCCCCCGGCAGCCCAGCGCTCCTTCAACTATCTTCCGCCAAAACCCTGGCTCAGTCTAGGTACGTCACACTACGGCTTTTTAAGCCCTAAGGTACGTCTTCTGTCTCTAACCCTCCAAACTTTTATTTTTCTATTGCCCGAACTACGATTGGTCTGAATTTCCCTTGTGGAATACGTAGGCAGCCTCCCGGCCCGACCATAACAAAACCTTTTTCAAAAACCCCTTGGAATAGTGGTTGGACCAAATTGAGTTGCTTTTTACAGCTTTGACTCTTATTCAAACATGTCTCGCGATCCGTCTGAGTTCAGTCAAAGAGGGGCATCTGTAGACACCCCAATTTGGCCTAACGATTATTTCAAGTCCCACCTTGGGACAATCCCGATGATGAAATGGATACAGTGATTGCTGATTGCTTCCTTGAGAACCTTAGGACTTTCGGTGAGAACTTTGACCACTTAGAGGACCCAATTCAAAGCCATACAGCCTTTCAGACAGAAATACAGAAGCCTAGGAGAATCCATCTGACGGCCGTGACATCGATCTAACGGCCACAACATCAATCCCTCACCCGAGCAACCTGTTGCCAGCAAAATCTCCCTGAGAGATCAATCCCTCGGCCGCGAGATCTATCCTTCGGCCGAGACATCCTTTCCACGGCCGCGACATCCTTTGCTCGGCCGCCAGATCGACCTTTTTCCAGACTCTCCAACGTTCTGTCAGACGTTTGGTTTGATCCAACTACACTACCTTTCCGATGCGTTTGGGCTACGTTCGGAGATTACGACGTAGAGTTAGAGATGCATTGCAATTGCAATTGCCATCTCGTGATTTGATTGGCCGGAGTGAGTCATCCCTATGCCTATATAAAGGGGCCTTTGGGTTCCGAATTAACACACAGAAATTGAGATACCTACACACTCAATCAAACCTCGAAACTCTGCAGAAATACTCCCTCAATCCCATACTCCAAAAGCCCTAACCTTTCGAAGGCAGCCGTCAATTCGGCAATCAAACCCCGAAGTTCAAACCCTAACTCTAGGGTTCTCGATCAAGCAATCAATCGATCACACTCAATCCAAAGCAATCAAGCAACTGAGGGATCAAGGTGGTGAGGCCCAACGGCCTCTGGTTTGTCTTAATTTATTGCTTTTCTGATTAATCGTAGCATTTTTGATTATCCATTAATCTTTCTGTCTGGTGTGAGGAAGAACACCGACCGGGGCTTCGATCCCTCGGCCGGTACATTAAACCAGTGTGATTACTCGGCCGTGACATCCATTCACCGGCCGAGTAATCGATCTCCTGGGACATTTTGTTTGCTTTTCTGCATTCTAATGCATGCTTCAATTATCGCACTGGCTCACTTTCTCATGTCCAAGATCAATTCCACACTTCTTCCAATACTCGATTCGCCAAGGTAATCCACCGCTACCCTTCTCTTGAACTCTGTTGGAACTGCTACAGCCAACCAAGCTATGGAGTCTGCATGGGCATTCTGCCCAGAACTTATCTGCTCAATATAGACCTTCTAAGTTCAGTCAAAAAGGGCCACTGCAGACACCCCAATTTATCCTAACGATTATTTCAAGTCCCACCTTGGAGACCATCCCGATGATGAATGGATACAATGATTGCTGACTGATTTCTCGTAAACCCATGGACTTTTGGTGAGTACTTCCACTTAGAGGACCCAATTTAGAGCCAAATGGCCTTTCAGACAGAAATACAGCATCCTAGGAAAATATATATGTCGGCCATAACATTGATCTCACAGCCCCAACTTCATTCTTTCACCCGTGAAATGTGTTGTTTGATAATCTCCTTGAGAGATTGATCCCTCGTACATGAGAACCATCCTTCAGCCGCCAGATCGATCCTTTGGCCACCAAATCGTCCTTTTTCCAGATTTTGGAATGTTCTGTCAATCGTTTGATATGACGCTCAAAACCCTAGCAGCCATTTTCCGATTCTTTCGGGCTACAAAAGGAGATTTTGAGAAGAGATCTTGTGATCATATACTTCTTATTAATTCGTGCATTGTGATTGGTTGGAGTGATGTCATCCGGTGCCTATATAAAGGGGCCTTAGGGTTTCGAAGTTATACAAACAATTCACCCTCTCATGCCATAATACTCTGCAAAAATACCTTCTCATACTCTCACTGCAAAAGCCCTAACATCCCGAAGGCAGCTGCAATCCGACAATCAAACCCCCGAAGTACGAACCCTAACCCTAGGGTTTTCAAGAAGTAAATCAGTCAATCACCCTCAATCCCAAGCAATCAAGCAACCGATGGATCAAGGTGGTGAGGCCCAGGGGCCCATGGTTTGATTCTTTTATGCTTTTGTACTCTAATTGTAGCATTCTGATTTTCTGTTAATCACTTAATCTGGTGTGAGGAAGAACATCGGCTAGGACATCATTTCCACGACCGATACATCAATCCAGAAGGAATCCTCGGCCGTGATCTATTCACCGGCCAAAGGATCCATTCTCTGGGACAGCTTGTTTGTTCTCTTCTAATTCTTGATGCATGCTTTCATTACTGTTCTGGCTCACCATATCAACTGTTTAAAGGCTAAAACCAGTTTATGTGTTTAAAATCAAATAAAGCAAGTATTAATCGTATGATTGAACAATTATGGGTCAGTCTCACAACTGGGCAAAGAGGGGTGCCTAACATCTTCCCCTTATTGTACTTTTGGCTCCCGTACCCGAAATCTCTATCTATTTTTCCTAGTTTTTATAAACTAGGTGGCGATTCTATTTTGATGATAACCGCTATCGTGTGGCGATGTTCCTAGCTATGGGAATATCCACGATCTCGGTTTATGAAGTGGAACCAAATGAACTTGATCAATTTGTATGGCGATGCCCCGTTTAGGAGGTGTCTACAAAGTGTCAAACAGATCCTTGGCTGCCTCCACGTAGGCCGCCATCTTCTCATTCTGAGCTTCGTACTCCCCGGACAGTTGATTCACTACAAGCTGCGAATCACAATATACCCTTACCCTCTTCACCTTTAGAGTCTTTGCACTCCTTAGGCTTGCCAAGAGTGCTTCATATTCCGCCACATTGTTTGATGCACTAAAGCCCAGCCGAATAGATAGATCCAGCATTACTCCTTCAGGACGAAAGAGCACAACCCCAATCCCTGATCCTGTATTACATGTTTAACCGTCCATGGACAACTTCCATTCCAGGGGATCCTGTTCGGCTGGTGCTTGGTTCTTCTTGGCAGGAAGCCCAAGTGCCTACCCCTTTCTCGTAGGAGGCAGGGGAGTGAGTGCAGGAGAGAACTCTGCAACAAAGTCGATGGTTCTACCACTGATATTACTGGTTTGGGTTCAATTTCTGTTACTTCTTCTTTGACTTTGGATTCCGTATTGCACGTTCCTCGTTTTCCATTAAATCTTATGTCTATTAGTAAACTTACTAAATCTTTAAATTGCTATATCACATTTCTTCCTGATGGTTTTGTGTTTCAGGATCACAAGATGGGGCGAAAAATTGGTTGTGGTACTGAGCGTGGTGGTTTGTATTACTTTACCAACAATGTTCACCCTTGCTCTGTTGCTCTTCAATCTTCTGTGTCACCCTATCAACATCATTGTCGACTTGGTCATCCATCCCTTCAGAATCTTAAACGACTGGTTCCTTCATGTAGCCGTGTTGATGCTTTGCCCTATGAAGTGTGTGAGTTTAGTAAACATCATAGAGTGTCTTTTTATCCTAGGGTTGAGAGTCGCGTATCCCGTCCATTTCACTTAGTTCATTCTGATATTTGGGGTCCAATGCGTGTTCTTAATGTTTTTGGCTTTCAGTATTATGTTATTTTTGTCGATGATTATTCTCGTGTTACGTATCTTTATCTCATGAAAGAGCGGTCAGAGTTGTCTTCTGTCTTTAAGTCATTTTATATGAAAATCAAAATTCAATTTGATACTTGCATTCGTATGTTTCGTTCTGACAATGCAGGTGAATATTTTCATAATTCTCTTTCTAAGTTTTTTGATGACCATGGTATAATTCACCAATCTTCTTGCGCTCGAACTCCACAACAAAATGGAGTTGCCGAACGCAAGATTAGGCATTTATCAGAAGTTATGCGTGCTCTATTATTTCAAATGCAAGTTCCTAAGTCTTATTGGAGTTATGTTGTTCTTACAGCATGTTACTTGATCAATCGTATGCCATCCAGTGTTCTAGGTGGTTAGATACCCCATACAGTTTTATTTCCTGGTCACCCTCTCCACTCATTACCCCTATGAGTGTTTGAGTGCACTTGTTATGTTCATGCTCTGGATCTTGACCGGGACAAACTTGATCCATGGTCAATTCGATGTATTTTTCTGGGGTACTCGCGCACTCAGAAAGGGTAAAAGTGTTACTCACCATCTCTTCATCATCATTTTGTTTGTGCTGATGTCACATTTAATGAGTCATTGCCCTTTTACTTGGGTCACAGTTCTCCAGTTGATCTTTCTGAGTCTGAGTCTGTGTTTCCTATTTGTGTACCATCCGGTCCTCCCTTGCATGTGTATATTCGTCGGCAAAACGTATTAACAGCCCCACAAGTACCAGCCACCATGCCTCCTCCGTCCCAAGATCCGGTTGCACCTTCACCTCCACCTCCACCTCTACCTCCGCCATCACCCGGTCTTCCTATCACTCTTCGCAAAGGTATTCGGTCGCGCACATCTCATCCTATTGCTTGATTTGTTTCCTATGATCATCTGTCTCCATCCATTCGTGCTTTTACTACTTCTTTTTCATCCATTTTTGTTCCTAACACTATTCAGGAGGCCTTATCTGTTTCTGAATGGCAGACAGCTGTGGAGGCTGAGATGTCTGCTCTTCATGACAATGGCACTTGGGAGTTGGTTTCTCTTCCACCAGGAAAGTCTACCGTTGGATGTCGGTGGGTATTTACCATCAAGTATAATCCGGATGGCACAGTAGAATGGTACAAGGCCCGTCTTGTGGCCAAAGGCTATACTCATACGTATGGCTTTGATTATGCCGAGACTTTCTCTCCAGTGGCCAAGATTAACTCTGTTCGCATTCTTATTTCTATGGCTGCCAATCTTGATTGGCCCTTGTTTCAGTTGGATGTCAAGAATGCATTTCTACATGGTGACCTGCTCGAGGAGGTGTATATGGAGCAACCACCTGGGTTTGTTGCTTAGGGGGAGCGCTCTCAGGTGTGTTGCCTTCGCAAAGCCCTCTATGGTCTTAAGCAGTCCCCTCGAGCTTGGTTTGGCAGGTTTAGTGATGTTGTGTTGCAATTTGGTATTCGTCGCTCTCATTCTGATCATTCTGTCTTCTCTATTCGGTCAAATCGGGGAAGAGTAGTGTTGATTGTGTATGTGGATGATATCATTATTACTGGGGATGATCAGAAAGGTATTGATGAGCTGAAACAGTTCTTACAGCGTCAGTTTCACACCAAAGATTTTGGTAAGCTACGATATTTCTTGGGTATTGAGGTAGCAAGATCTAAGGAAGGGATCAATCTATCTCAAAGAAAGTATACGCTAGATATTCTAGAGGAGATTGGTTTATTGGGAGCAAAGCCTGCGGAGACTCCTATGGATCCAAACGTCAAATTGTGTGTTGATCAGGGGGAGATATTTCCTCATCCAGACCGTTGTCGTTGCTTGGTAGGCAAGTTGAATTATCTCACCAATACACGGCCTGATAACTCATTTGCTGTCAGTATGGTAAGTCAGTTCATGTCAGCCCCTCATTTTCCACATTGGGAAGCTTGTCTTCGTATTGTGAAGTATCTCAAGGCTCATCTTGGACGTGGCCTATTTTATCGTTCAAATGGTCATTTGCGTGTTGAAGCCTTTACTGACGCTGATTGGGCAGGATCACCATTTGATAGACGGTCCACAACTGGGTACTGTACCTTTGTTGGTGGAAATTTAGTTACCTGGAAGAGCAAGAAACAAACTGTGGTTGCTTGATCCAGTGCTGAAGTAGAGTATCGTGCCATGGCTCATACTACATGCGAGGTTGTGTGGTTGAGAGCTTTGCTCGAGGAGTTGGAATTTGGCGTACAGTTACCTATTCCTATGTATTGTGATAATCAGGCAGCAATACATATCGCTTCAAATCTGGTATTTCATGAGAGAACCAAACATATTGAGGTAGATTGTCATATCGTTCGAGAGAAGGTTGATGGTGGTGTGTTGGCTACCCCTTTCGTGTCTACAAGAGCTCAGTTGGCAGATATCTTCACCAAACCACTGTTTCAACCTCGTTTAAAATTTTTATTTAACAAGCTGGGATTTTGTGATATCTATTCTCCAGCTTGAGGGGGAGTGTTAGAAGTGTTTATTAGAGAGAGTGGGTTTTGTCCCACATTGCCTATCTTGTAGTTGTGTAATTCTCCAGACTTATATAAATATAAGTTATATGTGCAGTGTAAGGGTTTAGTAACACCCTGTACACTTTTTCCTTCTTCCTCTCTCAACATCTGCATCCAACAACATCTTGCTCACGTAGTAGACAGGTATTTGTTCGGGCCCCTTGTTCCTTAGCAACACTGCACTTACTGCATGTTCAGAAACTACTAAATATAAAATCAAGGACTCACCCAGTCCTGGAGTTGACAAAAGTGGTGCTGCTGCCAAGTACTTCTTTAGGTTTTGGAAGGCTTGCTCACACTCTGCTCCCCATTCATACCCTTCCCTCTTTTTCAATAACTGGAAAAAGGACATGCACTTGTCACTTGACCGACTTACAAATCTGTTCAAGGCTGCCGCCATCATTGTTAACCTTTGAACCTCTTTCGTGGTCCTTGGGCTTTGTAGCCTCTGTAAGGCTGTTATTTGATCGGGGTTCGCCTCTGTCCCTCTTATGGTTACCAGGTGGCCAAAGAATTTTTCAGAAATAACTCCAAATACGCACTTCAAGGCGTTGAGCTTCAACTTGTAGTTTCTCAGTATCTCAAACGCCTCTTTCAAATCGGCTATGTGGTTCTGTTTCTCTTTGCTTTTGACGACCATGTCGTCTATGTACACCTCCATAGTTTTGCTGAGTAACTTCTTAAGCATAATCGTTGCCAGTCTCAGGTATGTTGCTCCAGCATTCCTCAAACCAAAGGGCATGACGCTATAACAGTACAGCCCCCACGGTGTAATGAAGGAGGTCTTCTCCTGATCGGGCCCGAACATAACAATCTGATGATATCCCCGATATGCATCAAGGATACTCATTCTTCCATAGCTCGCAGTTGCATCAACCAACTGGTCTATCCTTGGTAGTGGAAAGCTGTCTTTAGGGCAAGCTTCGTTTAAGTCCATGATATTGACGCAGACACGCCACTTCCCATTCTTCTTCTTCATGACTACCGTGTTGGACAACCATTTCAGGTAGTAGACCTCCCTATAGCCTTGGCCTCCAATAATCGGTCGACCTCTTCAATGACAATGTCCACATACTATACGGCCGATCTCCTCTTCTTTTGAATCATGGGTTTATGTTGGGGATCCACATTTAAGTGGTGACAAATCACATTCGCATCTACCCCGGGCATCTCCTCAGGAACCCATGCGAATACATCTACGTGCTCCTTCAAGAACGCTACTAGCTCAGCCTCCTCATCCTTTCATAGTGTTTCTCCAATTAGAAAATACCTCTCCGGATCAATCTCGTTGACCTGTACTTTCTTTAAACCTTCCACCTCTTTCTCGGCTGGGTTACCTCCGACATCCTCGATGGTTGGTTGATCTGGAACCTCCATGGCCTGAACTAGGTGGGCTTTCGGGGCTTTCTTGATTATCAAAATCAAGCACTGTTGCACCACCTTTTGATTGCCCCTTATCTTTTCAATCCCATTGAATCCAGGGAACTTGACCATCTGGTGGTAAGTAAATGAAATCACCCTCATTTTGTGCAACCACGTCCTTCCTATAATTGCGTTATAGGAAGATGGCACATCAACTACTAGAAAGTCGGTTCGTAGCACTACTGAACCTGCCCGAACAGGTAATGTCACCTTTCCTAGTGGCTACACTGCTCCCACACTAAACCTGACCAGAGGGGTTATTGACTATACCAAATCCGCCTGTGACAGTCCCAACTTCTTGAATGCATCATAATACAGCACCTCTGTGCAACTTCCTGAGTCCACCAAGATTCTCTCAATGTCATACTTCCCAATTCGTAGGGTTATGATCAAACCGTCATTGTGCGGCACCTGGACTCCTCCTAGGTCCTCGTCCATGAAGACTATGCCCTCATCGCATACTTCACCTTCACGTCCTCTTTTCTTTCCCAGATGCATGACATGCTGGTCGCGCCTGACTTGCCTCTGGAGCAGCCTTACCTCATTTCTCGTACAAGGTGTGGCCAATCCATGTATCATATGGATTACACCCTTTGGATTTTGTTCGTAATCCAACGCCATTGCTCTCCCATTCTCTTTGGGTCCTTCCTGGATGAACTTTTTGAGGTATCCTTGAGCCACCTGATCGTCAAGGTGTCTCTTGAACATCTCATAGTCCTCTGTCATGTGACCCCAATCTTTATGGTAGCTGCAGTGCTGACTCGTAGCTCGCTTTGCATCCTTGTCTCCCTCCAATCTCGGGGGCCACTTAAAGTAGGGGCGATTCTTTATTCGATAAAGAATTCTATAAATTGGTTCTTTCCAAATCATTGTTATTGAAAAGAAAGACTTGAGATTAGGAGCTTGCCTCTCCTTGTACGGCTCTTTCTTAGCCTGGCCATACTCCTTTCTTTCCCCGTAGGTCTTGGGCTCTGGTTTGTCCGCCTTTCTCGTGGGCCCCTTTGCCTATTCGGCAACAACTTTACCATCTTCCCGGAGTATGTCATCCTCCATTCTAGCATGTTATTCAATTCGCTCCATCAATTTTGCTAACGCATCCACCGGACTCATGTTTAATGATCGGCGCAATTCTCCCCAAACAGGCAATCCAGTTTTAAACATTGCTAATTGTAGCAGGCCGAACATAGAAGTTCGCAGTGGTGCGGATCGAGCCCAATCCGTGCCGAGCATGAACCTTGTGCACGGCTCCCGGCGTTATTCTTCATCGCCACCTCACTTGCCATGGGCTCGGCGAAAGACAGGTCCGTACTCGGTTACTATCCTCGGCGGGGTTCCTTGCGACGTGTCCTCCCCCGTCGGTCGCATGCCAAGTTCGACAAGGTTCGTGCTCGGCCACCCGCGGAGCACGGCAGCTACCGACGACGGTCGACTGCTGAGTCATGTGTCCCCCCACGTGCAGAAGTGGTTATAACAGAAGATGATTATGGGCGCACATGGGTGTGCCAGCTCAGCCCTGAAAACGGTTACCGGATCTATTCTATGATGTTACCATGACGACACTTGGCTCATGGAAGGCACGCGATCGTACTTGAGGAGCAAGCCAGGAAGGCCCTATAAATATCCAGTGATAGTAACCCTAGAGAGGTACATGCTACTCGATACTCACACTTATACACTCTCTAGCCATCTGCTTCCTCTCTCTGCACAATACTTATCCTCTTGCCGGAGGGCCTTACCGAGACAACCCCCGGCCAGGCCTTAGTCGTGCGCTCCCTGTGCAGGACAGGAGAAGGAGGCTCCACATCCATGGAACCACCAGCGGAGGAACGGGGATCAAGGATCACGGGCCACACAATTGGTGAACCCGACGTGAATCGCTTCTGATTCAAGCGGCTCTCATATCCTCAAAACCTCCCTCACTCCTCCGTGAAACAACTACCAAACCACTCACCATGGGCGGAGATCTGGCGGACGCAGCCATTTCGGGGGCCAAAGACGCTACTGGAAAGGTCATCTCCACAACACCCCCCGAAAGGCACATGTCCATCTCCCTCGCTCCTGGATCCCGACTCTTACCAGTTTCGGACGACGTGACGGCGGCCTATATCCGTCTACTGCAGCGTCGCGACGACGAACGCGACAACGAACTAGCCACGTTAAGGGCGGAGGTGGCCCAAATGAAGCAACGTATGCAGCAAGACGCTACCCCTGCCGCATCAAGATCTGGCGGCGGCGGGGGTAGGGGAAGGCAAACGCCACCACCACCACCACAAGGGCGTCAGACTGAGGGAGGCCAATGCGGATCCGTGAAAGACCGCCTAGGCTTCACCCCGGCACCAGGCGACGCCAGAGAAATAATCTTCTACAAGCAACCCATTGCATCTGGAACACATCGTTCTCGAAGCCATCACGAGAGAACCAAGACTAGGGATACCGAGTCGTTTACAAGTACGTACTCGACTGGTCGTGCGGAGTTCTCTCGCACAACGGTATCGTACCATAGCCGAGATTCCGCACGGACCAGACCCCATGTCTCTGAACGTCTAGGGAATATTCCGCCTGAGAATCTAGACGATGAGCACCATGCACGGTGAAACGGGAAGGGCGTATGCACCGAGGGTGCGAACGAAGACAACAAAAACTGTCGTAACAAGGACAAAACCGTCGATGGCCCGCATCGAACAACAACGGACCTTCGAGACAAGCTTCGGCGCAGGGACGCCGAGAAGGCATCAGCAAAGGAGAACAAGGAAAGGGATTCCAAGAGATCAAAGACGGACGACCACGGCAAACCGCCGCGGCTAGGATTGAAAGACAACTGAAGGATCTCGGCGTCTCTCCCTTCACCTCCCACATCATCAACACACCGCCGGAATCCACTTTTCATCTACCCAAATTCACGAAGTTTGACCCGGCGACCTGCGAGACTTACACTCACCTAATCAACTTCCGGCAGACCATCGAGCTCTACACACTAAAGGATGAAGTAAAATGTAAGGCGTTCCCGTCCAGCCTCGGCTCCCTAGGACTCTAGTGGTTCAACAAGTTGCCTGCTGGAACCATACGGAACCTGGCCGACCTTGAACGCGCCTTCAACACACGCTTCATCACGAGCAACAAAACGGCTAAAGAGCCTGAATCCTTATCTCAGATGAGGAAACTCCCATCCGAGACTCTCAGACAATATGCCGAGCGTTATTGGTAGCTGTTCAACGAAATTCCAGGAATCGACAAATATTGGGCTGCGCGCACTTTCAAAAACGGTCTGGAAACCGACAGCAAGATCCTAGACGAACTCGCCATCCGCCCACCACACGGCATGGGAGAATTGATGCGCGTCGTGGAGAGATTCTGTGCTCTTGAGGAGTTTTATGCGGACAGGGCGGCCCAAGGAATCGCGAACTTGACAGCGTCCTTCACCTCGGCCACACCCCAACTGCCGGCACCAGTAATCACCCAGCACTCGTAGCCCAAGAAGCAGGTACACAACATCAAGGAAGGAAAGAAGCGCCCGCCGAAGGTACACGACTATGTGGCCGAGACCACGCACTTCAAGGAACCAATATGGTCTTTTCTGAAAGAGATAATGAGACAACCTTGGTTCGAGTGGCCGACCGGCAAGCTCGGAACCAACACCGGTCAACCGGATCAAAATCCAAGGAAGAAGTGCTCTTACCACAATGAGCTCGGCCACTACACGACTACTTGCGCACCATACAAAGCCCTCCTGGAAAAACTCGCAGCTCAAGGTCACCTCGATCAATACATCGATCGATCAAAGACGCCCGCCCGGCAGATGTAGACACCCCAATTTGGCCTAACGATTATTTCAAGTCCCACCTTGGGGACCATCCCAATGATGAAATGGATACAGTGATTGCCTTCTCGAGAACCTTAGGACTTTCGGTAAGAACTTTGAGCCACTTAGAGGACCCCATCCAGAGCCATACAGCCTTTCAGACAGAAAATACAGAAGCCTAGGAGAATCCATCTGTCGGCCGTAACATCGATCTCACGGCCTTAACATCATTTCCTCACCCGAGCAACCTGTTGCTAGAAAATCTCCCTGAGAGATCAATCCCTCAGCCGCCAGATCGTCCTTTTTCCAGACTCTGGAACGTTCTGTCGATTGTTTGATCCAACTACACTACCTCTCCGATGCATTTGGGCCACTTTCAGAGATTGCAACGAAGAGTTCGAATTGCATTGCAATTGCAATCGTGCCATTTGATTGGCCGGAGTGAGTCATCCCTATGCCTATATAAAGGAGCCTTTGGACTCCGAAATTAACAAGTGGAATTACTCACCCAAGCTCTGAAACTCTGCACAAATACTCTCTCAAAACCTCTCTTCAAAAGCCCCAACCTCCCGAAGGCAGCCACCCATCCGACGATCAAACCCCGAAGTTCAAACCCTAACCCTAGGGTTTTTCGGGAAGCAATCAGTCAATCACGATCTAATCCGAAGCAATCAAGCAACTGAGGGATCAAGGTGATGAGGCCCAATGGCCTCTGGTTTGTTTTATTTACTGAATTTATGACTAATCGTAGCGTTTTGATTATCTGTTAATCGCATATTCTGGTGTGAGGAAGAACACCGACCGGGGCTTCGATTCCTCGGCCGGTACATAAAACTAGTGTGATTACTCGGCCGTGACATCCATTCACCGGCCAAGTAATCGATTTCCTGGAGCAGCTTTGTTTTATTTTCTGCTTTCTGATACATGCTTTATTTATCGCACTGGCTCACCTTATTCACTGCTTAAAGGCTTAAATAAACAAACTATGTGTTAGAGTTAAACAAAGCATATATATGTCTTATGTTGAATGATTATGGGCCAGTCTCACGACTGAGCAATTTTGGGGTGCCTAACACCTTCCCCTTATTATACTTTTGGCTCCCGTGCCCAGGATCTCTTTCTATTTTTCTAGTTTTAATAAACTGGGTGGCGACTCTGTTTTGATGATAACCGCTATCGTGTGGCGATGTTCCTAGCCATGGGAATGTCCACGACCTTGGTTTACGAAGCAAGCAACCAATCAAGTAACAAATGTGATCAATCTGTGTGGTGATGCCCCGTCTGAGAGGTGTCTACAGTTTTTGGGGACTCCGCTGGGGAATTGAGAGCCATAACCAAAAAGTTCAACATAAGATTAATACATGCCTTGTTTAATTCATCTAGCATATGCATTGAGCGGGCAACCCGTTGAGTTCACCTGATATCCCGGCATGACACGGGCTATGTTGGGGGTTCCAGCAAACTCCACAGTCACTCGTACCTAGTGGTATATCAAAAAGGGAATCACCCAATCACGGCCTATGATGGGCTGGTGAGAGGATTGGTGCCCTTTGACAACGGAGCACCCTGAGACTACCAAAACCTTGCATGTATTAGAAAGCCATAGAACTTATCAAACTAAGACAGGAACCTATTTGCATTTTGCTTGCAAAAGATCTTCCTCACACCCATTGTATATGTGTATGTTGTAAAGTTTTTCTTTTGCAGGTTAAACCTTAGGAATCTCTCCAAGTCAAATAAACAGTAGGTAAGATCAATCAACCTAACTAAACAAAAATCTTTTCAGGAAAAAATGACTGCATCACTGTTCACATATGATTCGCACTTTCAAGTTGTCACCAAGCTATCTGGTCCGCTCCACTCTGCTGTTGAAGATTTCAACCCCTCTGAATACATCACTCCGGTAAATCAACCCAGGCCTGTGGTGACTATCATTGAAGACAACCATGTCATGTTCGCTAGAACAGTTTATGAAGAAGAAGTAGAAGACATGATTGAAGAAGAAGGGCTTCGCAGGGTCCCAATCTATTTTTATGACCCCTATGCACCTACCGACGACTATTGGCCGATAGATGAGGTCAATAACCTCAAAACTGAAGAGGCAAAGGAAGAAGAGTCTGTCGACAGCGACCCACTAGACGAAATATCACTGAACCTACTCTTTGATGAGGGGGTCACCGACCATGAAATAAGGGTGATCCACCCCATCATGGATAGCTTTGGTAATTGGTGGGGCTTTGTTGGCACACAAAGAGTCGACAACAGTGATGAAGCAGAGATTGAAGCTCAATTGGAAGAGATAACAACAATAGCAAATCAAATGGCCCTCCAAGACTTGCAGGGTGACAATGATGAAAGTGCGAATCAAGGTGACACTGAAGTGCTGATGATCAACCTTGGTGATGAAAAAGACTGCTCTGAATTGATTGTTGATGCTGAAAAAGGGGCTTACCCTAACTGGACCGTAGAACATACTCTAAAATACAAAATAAAAAGTGTTAATTCTGGTCTCAGTTCCGATTCCGATTCCAACTCCGAGTCGACTCAGTCCGAGTCAAGCTTTTCAACTTTTGAAACTACTGAGTCTAGTGAGGAAAATCTGGTCAAAACACCAAAGCATAACATTTACTTTGAGTTTGACTCTGAAATGTCTTTTGATAATCTTAGCAATGAGAAGGAAGATTTAGAGTATTTGACTTTACCTATAATCAATTGTATGGATTCTGACACACCAAATTTTGAGGAAGAAATTCCAAAAGAAATTCTAGAATTCATCGAGAGAGAAGAAGAAAGGCACGCTAAACCTTTTTCTGAGGAAATAATCACAGCAAACATAGGCTCTGAAAACGAGCCCAAAATGGTTAAAATTGGTGCCACACTATCCGCTCCAGAAAGTGAAAAACTAATCCTTTTGCTAAAGGAATACAAAGATGTTTTTGCCTGGTCTTACGAGGACATGACTGGAATAGACCCTAAAATTGTTCAGTATAAAATTCCCCTTCATCCTGATGCAAAACCAGTTAAACAAAAACTGAGACGTATGCGCCCTGATTGGGTCTTAAAGATAAAGGAAGAAGTCACTAAACAAATCAACGCCGGTTTTCTCATAGTCACCGAATATCCACAATGGGTAGCTAACATTGTCCCCGTACCAAAGAAAACTGGAGGAATCAGGGTCTGTGTAGATTTCTGAGATCTCAACAGAGCCAGTCCAAAGGATGACTTCCCATTACCCCACATAGACGAACTAGTAGACAACACCGCAGGCCATGCGTTGTTATCCTTCATGGATGGGTTTTCTGGGTATAATCAAATCCTTATGTCTCCTGAGGATAGAGAGAAAACCACCTTCACTACGCCTTGGGGAACCTACTGCTATCGAGTGATGCCATTTGGGTTAAAGAATGCTGGAGCCACTTACCAAAGGATGGCAACAACACTGCTGCACGAACTTTTAACACCAATAATTTGAGGAAAGCAGATGGGAGCTTCTCTCTCTAGGATGGAGAGAGAAAGCCCCCCCCAGCCACGCCGGCCTGGCCTCCTTCGGCTCCAGCTCCAGCCGGCTGCCGGGCATCCCATCTCCGGCCAGCAATAGTAGCAACGTCAAGGGCAAGGGAGCCCCTCTCTCGACAGGGGCTCTCCTCCACCGCCCGTTCCATATCCGGCTACCCTTGGGTCCGGCCATCTAACACAATCCAACCGGAGTTCCTCCGGCCAAGTTCCAGCCCTGCTCTGGTCTGATCTGGCTCGGCCACCGCTAGAGCGGGCCTTCACAGGCGGGCAAGTTTCTCCAGGTACGGTTAGATCTAGTCCGGCCTCCATCTGGTCCGGCCAAGCTCTTCCCGTTGCCTCGCCGTGGGTGCAGCAGGCGCCGCCGTGGTGACCAACTCAGCGTGGCGACCACCTTCAACTGGCCTCCACGGCGCCAGTCATTGACTTCTCCGGCCAGATCTGGCCGTCAGACCTCGGTCCGGCCAGGTCTCCACTCAGCCGTGGCTCAACAGCCGTGGGTCAACACCCGTCGTGGGTCTCCACCCCAAGTCAGCCGTCGCCGGCGATGTTTCAGCCAGGTGGTTTCGAGTTCGAGCCACGGTGGCTCGCCGGTTTCGAGGTCGGCTGTCGGAGTCAGTCCGGCAGTCACAGATCATGGCCCGGCACGGGCCCTTACGTCATTGGGCAGTCCTTGCAGGTCAGGGCCAGTCCACCAGCCCAGGCCAGTCAACCCCAAGCAGCCAGCCAGTGCGCTCATCGTTATTCAATTTGCGATTTGCAATTATCTACTATTGTGCACTGGCTGTTATTGTTATCGTTTATGTTTTCAGTTGTATGAGTTGCGAGGACTTCGAGGGCCTCGGATTGTACCCTATACCGACGGGTTGTGTCGGGTATTTACTGCTTTTGCCACGCCCGTGTCTAGGTTCCCTGTTGTACGTTCCATTCCTTGGGATAGATTGTTCGACGGGGGCATGAACACGGGCAACCCATGTAGCCACTTGGCGCTCTTTATATTTTTTGCTTTGTCTTACCTGGGGTATGCCCCTTGTAGGCTGTACATTCGGTTAACCTCTTTTATTTTCAAGCTAACCGCCCTAGGGCTTTACCCAAAAAAAACAACACTGCTGCACGACATGATGCACAAAGAGGTCGAGGTATATGTCGACGATATGATCGTCAAATCAAAGGAAAGGGAAGGACACTATGAAGCACTCCAAAAGTTCTTTGAGAGGATTAGGAATTACAAACTGCACCTTAATCCTCAAAAATGCACTTTTAAGGTAACGGCTGGAAAAATGTTGGGATTTCTCATCACTCAAAGAGGAATTGAGGTAGACCCTTCCAAGATACAGGCTATCATGGAAATATCGCCGCCTAGGACAGAAAAGGAGGTAAGGAGTTTCTTGGGAAAAGTACAGTTCATCAGCAGGTTCATTTCCAAGCTCACAACTACCTGCGAGCCTCTTTTCAAACTACTGAAGAAAGGTACTGATTTTGAGTGGAGCCAAGACTGTCAGCAAGCGTTTGAAGCAATCAAGGAATATCTTCAGAATCCACCTGTACTATCGCCGCCCATTCCTGGGAAACCGTTGATTCTGTATCTCTCAGTAACAGACACATCCATGGGATGCATGCTAGCGCAAGAGAACGACGCCAAAGTAGAGTGCGCCATATACTACCTTAGCAAAAAAATGATGGACTATGAAACAAGGTACACTCCCCTCGAGAAAACCTGTTGGGGGCTAGTATAGGCCACAAAGAAACTAAGGCACTACCTGTTAGCACATCCTGTGGTGCTGGTTTCTCGTTTAGACCCAATCAAATATCTTTTCGAAAAGCCAGCACTAATCGGAAAGCTAGCTAGATGGTTATTGCAACTAGCAGAATTCGACCTCAAATACATGACAAGGAAATCAGTAAAAGGAAGAGCTGTGGCAGAATTCTTGGCAGATCATCCTGTGACAGAAGCCGAGGCAGAAGACTTCATGTTCCCCGACGAGGACATCTTATGTCTCTTAGACGACACCTGGCAACTTTACTTTGATCGAGCATCAAACCAATGTGGATATGGCATAGGGGTATTGCTAGTTTCCCCAAACGACTCCCATATCCCTTTGTCATATAAATTGAGGTTTGAAGTCACCAACAACCAAGCTGAATACGAGGCCTGTATTGCTGGAATGGAGGCAGCCCTGGAACTAGGGGCAAAAAGGGTAGAAGTCATTGGGGATTCAAACCTGGTGGTATCTCAAGTAAGAGGAGACTGGAAGGTCAAGGAAGACACACTGAAACTATATCACTATGTGCTGGAAGATCTAATTCCACAATTCGATTCCGTTATTTTCACACACACTCCCAGAGTGAGCAATAGATTTGCAGATGCGCTGGCAACATTAGCGTCTATGGTCGAAATACCCCTGGGATTCACAATGCGGCCTCTCATAATCGAACAAAAGGTTAAACCAGCATGCAAATGTACCTTCACTGAGGAAGGTGAAGACGATGGCAAGCCATGGTACGAAGACGTAAAGAAATTCTTGGAAGAAGGAGAATACCCATCCGAGGCCACTTCGAAAGACAAAACAGCTCTGCGGAAGTTTGCCGCCCGATTTGTAATTTGTGGAGGAGCATTGTATCGAAGGGCACACTTGGGTCCAAGTCAACTTTGCGTCACAACGGAGGATAGCCGTAAGGTAATGGAAGAAATACACAAAGGAATTTGTGGGCCACACATGAATGGGGCAACTGGACCACAATGGAAGCCGACTATGCTGATTATGTCCGCCGATGTTACAAATGTCAAACTCACGCTGATCGCATGCGTATTCCCCCTATGGAATTGTATAGCATGACATCCCCTTGGCCATTCTCCACCTGGGGGATAGACGTCATTGGAAGTATAAATCCAAAGGGAAAATACAAGCATTAGTTCATTCTAGTGGCTATCGACTACTTCACCAAGTGGGTAGAAGCAGCTTCTTATGCTACTCTCAAAGTCACTCATGTGGCCAAATTTATTCGCACTAATATCATCTATCGATATGGCGTACCTCACGAGTTCGTCTGTGACAATGGATCGCACTTCAAGGGAGCGACAAGGAAGCTTTTTGCCGAATTTGGGATACAAAATCATCGGTCATCTACTTATCGACCCCAAACTAATGGAGCAGTTGAGGCTGCAAACAAGAATATCAAGAGGATTTTGCGGAAGACTACTGACACCTACACGGACTGGCCAGAAATGCTACCTTTGGCACTATGGGGTTATCGAACAACTGAAAGAACTTCGACTGGGGCTACTCCCTACTCTCTGGTTTATGGAATGGAGGCTGTCTTGCCTATCGAGCTAGAGTTGCCTTCGTTAAGGGTTCTAGCCGAGACTAGAATAATCGAAGAAGATTGGGTTCAAAACCGCTATGACAAGTTGGCACTACTAGACGAAAGGAGGCTGAGAGCGTTATACCATGTACAAGGGTGTCAACGCCGCATCGGTGGGCTCTCAACTTGGGTTATTGAACACTTCAAGCGTTATACCATGTACAAGGGTGTTATACCAGTGGGCTCTCAACTTGGGTTATTGAACATAGTTACCGGCGGCGACGGCAACCTTGGGGTTGTTGTTCAGGGCTCTCCGGCGACGGCGACCTTGGGTTGCTTGCCGGTTTTAGTCGTGTAACATTTGGGCTGGCCCTATGGGGCTCAACAGCAGGTAGAGGGCAGCCACGCCAGACCTGCCCACCGATTAGATTCAATCCGGCTGGCAGTAGCCGCCCGATGGCAAGCCAGCCCGTGCAGCCGTCGGCCTCATGGGAGCTGCGGTGGTTCAACCCCGCTCGGGCCAAGCAGGTAGCCATCCAGCCCGGGCCAAGCAGCAGGCTGCAGCAGGCAGCAGGCTGCAGCTGCAGGCCTGCCCGGGCAGGCAAGCCGGCTGTGGCTCGGGCAGTGGGGGATTCATAATATTCAATTCTCTTATCGTTATGCAATGTGTCTTGCAATTATCTATTTACTGTCAACTAGTTGCTGGACTTGTGGGCCAGTTTACTGTTACTCTCTGTGATCCCCGATAGGCGGTCATCTGTTGGACTGAAATCGGGGGTCGGGCTCTTGGCGAGCCTTTACATGCCTAGATCCTGTGCTTGTGAGCTCTGAGGTTGTGTGTAGTATTCTTGTGGCGCGGCTATCGTTGATTAGACTAGATTCAGTTTTGATTGAAAAGGGTTTTCGCAGTAGCAGCAGCTGAGGATGCCACTGATTAGATTGTTGGATGGTTTCTGGTTGAGCGAGGTAGCTGCCGGTGCTGTCTTTGATTAGATAGGTGCAGCTTGGTCCACTTGAGGTTTGAGTGGCCACTTCTGGTGGTTCCTCTTTCTATTCCGCTTGTAGTCGTTGGCGAGCCTAGGGGATTAGGTTGGGGGGGAGTAGTCGTGGTGTGCAGGGTACTTAGCAGGGTAGCCTTGTCCGACATTTCCAGGTCGTGCCTCTCTCGGTCCGTGTCCCTCTGTAGTAGCTGATTTCTGATGAGTGGGTATTATGCTAGCCTTGGGTTTGGAAGTACTAGGTTCTTGGTTTTCTTATCCCAGCTTTGGAGGAGGAGGTTACTGGGTAGTTGGTTCAGTGGGTAGTTTTGGCGAGCCTTAGGTTAGGATGAGGGAGGGTTAGGCTGGAAGGATTGGGCGTGGTGTGTAGGGCTCTTGCAGCGGGGCCTTGTCGGATGCCGTCAACTCTGGTACGAGCCTCTTGATGCCTTGTTCCTCTGTAGTAGCCGATCAGCTTGCTTTGTAGCCATCTTACTCGGTGGCTTCTCCTCAGTGTTGGTTATCATGTGGTCATATCTGACCTCGACTATTTACTTTACTTACCTTATTTCCTAGCCTGGCGGGTTGTGCCAGGTGGTAGCTCTATTTCATTTAGCTCTATTTACTTTACTTACCGTACACATGGCATCTTCATGTATTTACTTTATCTAACTCTCCATGCGGGTTGTGCAAGGTTTATCACACTTTTGTCATTCTTGTTTTTTTTCATTTTCTTTTCCTCCTGGGGTATGCCCCTTGTAGGCTGTACCTTCGGTTAACCTTTTTTAATTTCAAGCTAATTTACCAAAAAAAAAAAAACGCCGCATCGCACGAGCATTCAACAAAAAGGTAAAACCTAGAGACATCAATGTAGAAGACATGGTGCTCAAAGCAATCCGTCGCCACGTTTCAGACCCAAGGGGCAAGTTTAGACCAAACTGGGGAGGCCCCTACCTTATCAAACGCATACTTTCTGGAGGAGCAGCATACATTGCAAACTTGGATGGAATGGAATTCGCAACGCCAGTCAATATTGACAAGCTGAAGAAGTATTACCCATGAGAGATGCTCGTTGGGCCGAAAACCACAAGGGTGGGCGGACTCAAGCAAAAATTAGAGCAGCCTGCTAGGTCGAAAACCCGCAAGGGCGGCTTAGGGATAAATAAAATGCTCGCTAGACTGAAAACCCGCAAGGGCGGTTTTAGGCAAAATTTAGAGCACAAAAGGAGAGGAAAATACCCGAGTGGACCCTAACTAAAAATAAAACAAATCCCCTTTGTTGGAACTACGTTTATGGCCTGATTCCCTCCATGGGATACGTAGGCAATCTCTAAGTTTGAGATCCGGCCACTGCTATCATCATCACTTCCGAAATTTCTAGGTCTATCCTAAAACATGTTCACTATCAAATCATGGGCGTGGTGTGCAGGGTGCTTAGCAGGGTAGCCTTGTCGGATGCAGACATCTCCAGTTCGAACCTCTCTCGGTCCGAGTCCCTCTGTAGTAGTTGGCTTCTTTTGAGTGGGTATCATGCTATCTTTGGAATGATGGGTGTCTCGGTTCTTGGGTTTCTTTTCCCAGCCTAGGAGGAGGAGGATCTCTCCTCAGCGCTGGTTATCATGTGGTCACCGTTGACCCAGACTATCTACCGTATTTACTTTATTTCCTAGCCTGGCGGGTTGTGCCAGGTATTAGTTCAAATTTCACATTTTCCAGTACGCATAGCATGTTGTTATGTATTTACTTTATCTCACTCTCCATGCGGGTTGTGCATGGTTTACCGTACTTTTTTCACTCTTCTTTGTTTTTTTCCTTTCTTTTCCTCCTGGGGGATGCCCCTTGTAGGCTGTACATTCGCTTAACCTTTTTTAATTTCAAGCTAAATTACCCAAAAAAATAACATCTTTGAATAAAACGACCAAATGTTTTATTATTTCCAAAGGAAAAGGACAAAGCAAACCTAAACAATTCTTAATCCATGAAAGCTAGAATCAAACAAGCATCTTTTGAAAAAACATAAGCAAAATGTCAATCTTTAGGTCTTCCTTCTCTTTGCACTACTATCCTCCAAAAGGTTTTTCTTCAACCAGCGTTTGTAAGAACCTGATAGCTTGACAACAAAGTCCTCAGCAACCTCTTGCATCACTCTATTCAGCCAAAGACGCAGCATATTGCGACGGAAGTTGGCATCATGGACCTTAGAAACAGTGTACTCAGGGTCACCCAGGATTGCGGTTTGTTCAGCCCCGAACTGCCTTTGAAAGCGAGCAGGAAAGTAGAAAACGGCTCGAGTAATACCAATCACTGCTACACCAAAATGGTTCATGGTACTCGCAGTCATGCTCTCAACACCATACCAGGGGCAAACCCATTGAATCCAATCACCTCTGCAAGTCTTCATCCATGCTTCCCAAGCAGCCTCAGTTGAGAACTGTTTAATCATGCGACGCTCCGTGCATTGGTCTAGATTATAAGGAAGTCGCTCTGGCGCATCCCACACCTTTAGCTTCTCAAATAACCATACCTAG
Source organism: Rhododendron griersonianum (assembly GCA_018127125.1). Lineage (NCBI taxonomy): Eukaryota > Viridiplantae > Streptophyta > Magnoliopsida > Ericales > Ericaceae > Rhododendron > Rhododendron griersonianum. The sequence goes on along the minus strand of CM030788.1, from coordinate 34,264,320 downwards.
AGAATAAGGCAAAATTGTGAGTTGAGAGAACATGTGAGTCGAAACAAAAGAGTGATGAGTGAAAAGATAAACTTGACAAATAAACAAACAAAGAGTGAACCTGCAATAGCAAAGGACTGCCTGAGAACTAAGCTGTAGGATTACCCTACATCACATCTAGACCCATCAAAGTCTCTGCCAGCACTAAGCCAGCAAAACTCACACGATTTCCAATTTGTTGAGCGATGTTAAGCAGTATGGGATCAGCATGGCCAGAGGAAGGGCCAAGCAAGTAATAATGAAGGAGACAAATGCACAACGCATGAAAGCATGCTTTCTGTTGGGAAACTTGACGATGAGCCTCAGCTGTACCGAAACGCTGGATAAAATGCAGAATCTCCAGCCTTCCCTTTACTACGAAGAACCTAGCTTCATGTTTCTGAACTTGGAGCAAATCCTTCAAGAGATCACCTCGGTTGAACAAAGGATTAGGGACAACGAAATCCTCTCTATCCAAATGACCCATGATGGCCGCAAACTCCTCGATAGTAGGACACAATTCCTCTCTCCTAAATCGAAAGACATGAAAAGAAGGGTCCCATAAGCTAGTGGCTGCCTTGAGGAAAGCAAAATTCATAGGAATTTGACGAAGGGAGAAGAGAAAGTCCATGCCAAAGGACTTAAAGTGTAAACGGTCGAGGCCATTAAAGGAATCCAACCACTGATCAAGGACAGGTTGTGCCATGTGCAAGGAATTGCTGTTGACAATGCTATCGGGTTCGTAGAACGCGTATTTATAGAACTAAGTCGAGTCTTAGTTCGAATCGGAATCAGATTCTTAATCCTCGGAAATTCGGTCGGTCTCTCGGCCGGCACTTCGATATGACGGCCGTAGGATCTATCCATCGGCCCGTAAAAATCAGGGTTGGCCTACAAGTTAAACCCAAGCAGACAAAACGATCCTTCGGCCGCCAGATCAAAGCTTCGGCCGCATAATCATTAGCTCGGCCGCCAGAAAGGCTGTTTTACAGACTGTTTCCACGGTTCAATTCGTTTCACTGGATTAACAAGATTATCACACACAAACCACGCAGATATAGCATACAGAATCATGTAAGCAGAGCAAAAGATTTTTGTTTCATATAACGAAAGCTTTTTACATCACAAGGTGGATCATCCCACATTTCCTAAACAAACTATACATCGATTTCCTATCGAAATAACCTATGCAGGAAGAGAAACAGAAAAACAAAAAAGGAAGCAGAAGAGGATGCCGAACCCTCTGGTGGTGTGAACACCAGAGACCAGCTGTAAAAAAGAAGAGGACACCCCTGGGGCAGTGTATACCAGAGGAGTACTACGGTGCAGAAGGGACACCACGTGGCTCAAGAGAATCACCATATGGCCTCGAAAAATCACCACACCACGTACCACCGCCACCCCAGGAGTTCCGCGTCATGGAAGCAAGCCACCCATGCGAGGGTCCCTAATCAAGCATCAAGACAAGACCAAGAACGTCGCGGACTCCCTCCGCAATCACCAGCCGCGCTCTATCCATGGCCCAAAGCTGACAAGCACTAAGAGAAATGTGGGCTACCTGCCCGAAAAATGTATTTTCCGTTTTGAGAGAAAATATTGTTTTGAACAGTCGCCACCCGGATTTGTGGTTAATCACCCGAGAAACCGTTTTGTTTTGAAAATGGTTGATTTGAATTGAAAACCAAAGATTCGTTTAAGGGGTCCGGAAGCCATGTTACGAGGGGGGAAGGGTTTTACGGCACCCCCCTCGCCCGATTCCAGATCGGTCTCTACTAAACGTTTGTGGGATTTTTAAAAGGGATTTTGTTTCATTTTAACCAGCTAGCAAGTATTCACAGTAATACCATGTAGGAAGTGCATGCATGTGCATGTGTACAGGAGAGGGTGAAATGGCCATGCGAAATACAAGATGACTGAAAATGGAACCCTGTCACTGTATTCACTCTCGAGCGCTCGGGAGTGGTCCCGAGCGCTTGGGAGTGCTGACACTCACAACCTGCAAGTTTGGTTAGACATATTCACATACTAGTACTGCCAGAAAAATCACAAAGAAATCAAAATACAGATGTGCTCAGCCAGAGGTTTAAACGGCTAAGAACTGGTCCTAACCATCCAGACAAGGCTTCCTTGCAACTGAAAGCAAACCTAACTGGGCTCTGGAAGGACCAGTGCACACCCAGTATCTACTAAAACAGAAAATGAAATACATAATGAACAAAACAAAGTTTTAGTATATTAAACTATGGCTGGGGAGCTTCTCTCTCTAACCTAGAGAGAGAATGCCCCCCCGGCCAGCAATAGGCGTACGGCAGCAGTAGCTTTGGCGGGCGTCTTCTCCGGCCGGCCAACCCCAACAGGGCAAGGGAGCCTCTCTCCTTAGAGAGACTCTCCTCCACCGCCCAATCACAACCGGCAACCCCTTGGGTCCGGCCATTTATCACTCTCCAGCTACCTCTGGTCCGGCCACTCTATAGTTGCCGGCCAGCCCACAACTGATCTCCTCTGGTCCAGCAAACCACAGCCGGCCAGCATACCACAGCACGGCGGCCACTGTTTGAGATCTAGGCCGTGCAAGTCTGAACCACAACCAGGCTCCACTGGCCGGCCATCTCTGGTGTTCACAGCCAGGCTCCCCACCACCGTAGACATCTCAAGGGTTCGACAGACGTGGGTCAATAGATCGGGCAGCCATGGCTTGGGAACGGCGCCGTACAGATCTGGCAGCCATGGCTTTTACCCCAGCCGTGGGTCAACACCCGTGGCTCAATACCCGTGGCTCAGCCGCCGGCCATCATCTCCATGCCCAACCCGCCTCGGGTGGGCTAACCATCCAAGTCAGCCCGTCGTCGGCCATCATCGCCTTGATCCGCCGTGGCTCACCCGTCGGCCTCGGTGGCTGCCGCCGTTAAACAGCAGCAGCAGCAGCCTGGTCCCTGGTCTGGCCGTCGGGCGCAGCCTGCCTTTAGCCCAGGCAGCAAACAGCAAGCACAGCCTGCCTTTGCACTTATTTGTTTATTGTCAATCTGTTTATTGTATGTTCGGCGACCCCCGATAGGCGGTCATCTGGACTGAAATCGGGGGTTAGGCTCTTGGTCGAGCCTTTTATGTTTTCCGTAGTATGTATTGCGAGGACTTCGAGGGCCTCTACTTGTACCTTATACCGACGGTTGGTGTCGGGTATTTACTGCTATTGCCACGCCCGTGTCCAGGTCCCCCGTTGAACTTTCTATTCCTTGGGATAGTTTGTTCGGCGGGGGCAAGAACACGGGCAACCCATGTAGCCACTTGGCGCTCTTTATATTTTTTTCTTTGTCTTACCTGGGGTATGCCCCTTGTAGGCTGTACATTCGGTTAACCTCTTTTATATTTCAAGCTAACCGCCCTAGGGCTTTACCCAAAAAAAAAAAATAAAGTTTTAGTGGCAGCAGCACTCCTGAGCGCTCAGGAATGGTCCCGAGCGCTCGGGAGTGAACACAGTACCCAGAAAAAGTTTTGTTTTCTTTGTGTTCCTCTTGCTCTTGGTGCTAAAGTAAGATCAAATGAGCTCACAACTAGTATAAGGAACTAGTGTGAACCCTTGATCCCCCTCAGAAGTAGAAAAACGGTAGATTTCGGGTATAAAATGAGATTTTATACCTTTGCTTGACTTGAATCCAGCTTCTTGGACTGACTTGTTTGCTTGAAAAGGGATTGAAAACAGTAAGAAAATAGAGTTCTAGATGGACTAGAGGTTTGAGTTGTGAAGAACTTGAAGATTGCTCGAAGTTTTCCTTAGAAAACACAAGTTTTGGAAAATGTTTGAAGGAGATTTTGAGACTGAAAATTTCAGAAGATAGTAGAGGGAGAGAGTAAAATTTCGTCGTCCTTTGCATGTAGAATGAAAGGGGTATTTATAGGCAAGGAGAAAATGTGTTTGAAATTTGAAAATAAAATGAAAATGAAATGGAAAATACCTTTGGAGGGAAAAATGGCATGATTATATTCCTGCCCCATATGAATAATCAGGCAGGACCAGGTTGAACGTTGAATGGGTCTGAAAAGCCTGAAAAGCCGTGGTCAAAGGCCAAGCTCGACATGCATTGGTCCTGACAGCCGTCCCGAGCGCTTGGGAGTATTACTCCCGAGCGCTCTAGAGTGGTCTCGAGCGCTTGGGAGTGGCAGCCCAACTTCAGAAGGGCGCCACGGACACTCCCGAACTCGGTTTTGGGTGTTTTTTGAAGCGTTGGAAAGCTCGTTAAGTCCTCTTTCTAACCCAATTGGTTTCATTCAAATATATTTTATATGCTAAAATGCATGCCAATTTTACCCTCAGGGTGTCGAGAAAAAAGGAACATTTTGATTTTGAAACAGTCCAAGAAGTATCGTCCAAGTTTGCCAAGGTCCGTTTTGACCCTATTTCATCATCGGGGAGCCTCGAGGGCCAAATTAAGGAACTTTGACAAGTTCAAATTGGGGTGTCTACAAGAAAGATGAGAGAAGCTCTCGGCGAGTTCCTCGAACGAAGAGAGAAACCAAGGAAAGAGAGAAATGAAGTGAAACAGCTGAGGCCGTGGCCTTTTATAGGCCCCTGGAAACGAACCGATTAAGCGGCCAACTATTCGATACCTCGGCCGAGACATCGATATTCTGGCTGAGCGATCAATCTCCAGGCCCCCCAATCTATTTCCCTCAGCCATATCAGGTCTTGCTCTGTGCACTGACTCAAACCATTATGGAATTCTGGGTCCATGACCAACAAAAGCATAATCAAGTCAGCCTTGGGGGCATCCCCGAGCCAATACAACGTGATCAAAACTAGCCATGGGGGCATATCCGGGCAGAAGGAAGTTCTCTCTCCATAAATTGATGGCCGAAGCAAAGCAAGACACTCAGCAGCCCTGAGCTCATTATCACAGCAGCCCTGAGCTCATTATCACAGCAGCCTTACGCTCGCTATCAGTAGCTCTACGCTTACCATCAAGTCACTCAGGCTCGAAGCCTATGTCTACCATCTCAGCGGCTCGAAGCCCATTATCGACAGGCTTTACGCCCGTATTCACTCGCTCAACAGGCTCTAAGCCCAATCATCACTCAGCGGCTCCAAGCCCATCATTCAGCGGCTCCACGCCCGTATTCACCATCTCAGTGGCTCAAAGCCCATCTCAAAACATTCAGTAGCTCTACGCTTGCCATCAAGTCACTCAGGCTCGAAGCCTATATCTACCATCTCAGCGGCTCGAAGCCCATTATCGACAGGCTTTACACCCGTATTCACTCACTCAGCAGCTCCAAGCCCACTATCTCGATTGGCTCTAAGCTGTAACAACCAACTCAGCGGCTCTATGCCCATGTTCACTCACTCAGCGGCTCCAAGCCCTCGACTCAGCAGCTCTACGCTCGCTATCACAACTCAGCGGCTCTACGCCCATTATCTCAACTGGCTCGAAGCCGTAAACAAGCAAGTCTGAACAGGCTCTATGCCGCCCCAACAATCAAGACATCATCTATTCTCAAGCTCTATGCCTGAATGCTCAAAATCTGACATTTTGAATGCTTGAAGCTCTTCGAATGCCCAACCACTGTGTACTGGATGCTTAAGGTTTATGCCTTGAATGATCAAGCTCTACGCTTGGATGCCCAACCACTGCGTACTGGACGCTCAAAGCCTGTACTTTGAATGCTCGGATTCTGCCGTCCGAATGCTCGAGCTCTACGCTCTGAATGCTCAAGTCCGAAACTTGAAAGAAGCTCTATGCTTAAATTAACACACACGCGCGGGCCCGTGCACACTTGCATCAATAGCATCAACACTGTCACATCGAGTCTGCATTATCATATCTGTTCACATCTAACAACCACCATCACACATAAACACTCTGCATATCTCTCATGAAACAGGTCAACCCTGCAATCAACTGGCTCTATGCCTCGGTTTTATTGATCGGTCCAGTACCTCAATCCTTTGGCTCTACGCCAAAACTTGTGATGAGAAAGCTCCGTGCACAGACCATCAGAATGCAACTGGCTCTACGCTTTGGTTCAAATCACGTCAAGCTCAAGCTCTAAGCTCCGACACCTCAGGCTCTCGCCTTATGATCAATACCAGCTCCGCGCTTCGGTTCCATCAAGCTCTCAGCTCACCTCAGGCCCTCGCCTCATGACAATAGCAGGCTCCACGCCTCAAAAACCATCACTCTCCAGGCTCTCGCCTCATGACTACAACCGGCTCCGTGCCTCGATTCCCGCATCCCAAAGCTCCGTGCTCTATGTTACTGGCCTTGCCCCCCCTATATCTCAAAACAAACCGGCATCCAATTCATCCCCAGCAGATGGCTTGGATTCCACCCCAATTACATCAATTCCTTCCAGCTCATTCGCAAGGATTGGCTACTCTACTGAGCTTCTCTCAGGCAAAGTAAGGATGACCAAGAAAAGCAAACGCACCTGCCGTGTACTGATCTACCCCAAAATACTAAGGAAGCTCTCCGCAAAAACTCTCCCGGCAGCCCCGCGCTCCTTCAACTATCTTCCGCCAAAACCCTGGCTCAGTCTAGGTACGTTGCACTACGGCTTTTAAGCCCTAAGGTACGTCTTCTGTCTCTAACCCTCCAATCTTTTTATTTTTCTTTATTGCCCGAACTACGGTTGGTCTGAATTTCCCTTGTGGAATACGTAGGCAGCCTCCTGGCCCGACCATTACAAAAACCTTTTTCAAAAAAAACCCTTGGAATAGTGGTTGGACCAAAGTGAGTTGCTTTTTACAGCTTTGACTTTTACTCAAATATGTCTCGCGATCCGTCTGAGCTCAGTCAAAGAGGGGCATCTGTAGACACCCCAATTTGGCCTAACGATTATTTCAAGTCCCACCTTGGAGACCATCCCAATGATGAAATGGATACAGTGATTGCTGATTGCCTTCTCGAGAACCTTAGGACTTTCGGTAAGAACTTTGAGCCACTTAGAGGACCCCATCCAGAGCCATACAGCCTTTCAGACAGAAAATACAGAAGCCTAGGAGAATCCATCTGTTGGCCGTAACATCGATCTCACGGCCTTAACATCATTTCCTCACCCGAGCAACCTGTTGCTAGAAAATCTCCCTGAGAGATCAATCCCTCGGCCGCAAGATCTATCCTTCGGCCGCAACATCCATTCCTCGGCCGCGTGATCTATTACTCGGCCGCTAGATCGTCCTTTTTCCAGACTCTGGAACGTTCTGTCGATTGTTTGATCCAACTACACTACCTCTCCGATGCGTTCGGGCCACGTTCAGAGATTGCAACGAAGAGTTCGAATTGCATTGCAATTGCAATCGTGCCATTTGATTGGCCGGAGTGAGTCATCCCTATGCCTATATAAAGGAGCCTTTGGGCTCCGAAATTAACAAGTGGAATTACTCACCCAAGCTCCGAAACTCTGCACAAATACTCTCTCAAAACCTCTCTTCAAAAGCCCCAACCTCCCGAAGGCAGCCACCCATCCGACAATCAAACCCCGAAGTTCAAACCCTAACCCTAGGGTTTTTCGAGAAGCAATCAGTCAATCACGATCTAATCCGAAGCAATCAAGCAACTGACGGATCAAGGTGGTGAGGCCCAACGGCCTCTGGTTTGTTTTATTTACTGAATTTATGAATAATCGTAGCGTTTTGATTATCTGTTAATCGCATATTCTGGTGTGAGGAAGAACACCGACCGGGGCTTCGATTCCTCGGCCGGTACATAAAACTAGTGTGATTACTCGGCTGTGACATCCATTCACCGGCCGAGTAATCGATTTCCTGGAACAGCTTTGTTTTATTTTCTGCTTTCTGATACATGGTTTATTTATCGCACTGGCTCACCTTTTTAACTGCTTAAAGGCTTAAATAAGCAAACTATGTGTTAGAGTTAAACAAAGCATGTATATGTCTTATGTTGAATGATTATGGGCCAGTCTCACAACTGGGCAAAGAGGGGTGCCTAACACCTTCCCCTTATTGTACTTTTGGCTCCCGTGCCCAGGATCTCTGTCTATTTTCCTAGTTTTAATAAACTGGGTGGCGACTCTGTTTTGATGATAATCGCTATCGTGTGGCGATGTTCCTAGCCATGGGAATGTCCACGACCTTGGTTTACGAAGCAAGCAACCAATCGAGCAACAAACGTGATCAATCTGTATGGCGATGCCCCATCTGGGAGGTGTCTACAGCAGACAAATCCCAACCCCAATGAACAGCGCCCGCTGATACACGTCATCCACGGTCCAGTAACGAAGGCATCCGAAACCGCCCTTAAGGCCGACATCAATCACGCCTCAACATCCAAACAGATACTCTTAGTTGGGTGCGGATCCAAGCGTCAACGACCACAAGAAGTACCCAAGTGGACAACAAGCTTTTCCGAGCGTGACCTTGAACATGTCCAAACTCCGCATTCAGACGCCCTCGTCGTCACAGTCCAAATCGGCTTCCACGACGTCAAGCGAGTCCTCATCAATCAAGGAAGTTCACCAGAGGTCATGTATTACGACCTTTTCAAGAAGTTGGATCTACCAGAGTCGGCCCTACAACCTATCGAAGTACCCCTCATCGGCTTCAACGGTGCACCCGTCTGGCCACTTGGCCGAATCTTCCTCCCAGTCGTCGTCGGCTCAAAGACTCTGACCGTCGAATTCATCGTCGTCAACGTGCTGAGCCCATACAACGCCATCCTTGCCCGAGCTTGGCTCCACGGAATGCAAGCCATTGCTTCCATCTACCACCAGGTCGTCCGCTTCATCGGCGCCACAGGAAGACAAGAAGATTTGAGAGGTGACCAAGTAGCCTCCAAAAAATGCTATGTCTCTACCGTCCACAATTCCACCAAGTCCAAACAAGTGCAATGGGTTGAAGTCCCTGACATGGCCGTCATAGAAGACGTCGGCCAGAAAGCCGAGGACAGAGCAGAGGAAGATTTGGTGAAAATGCCCATCAACGAGGACGGATCACGCTTTTTCTTACTCGGTTCCTCCCTAAGCGACGCCGAGTGAGAAGAGATGTTCCAGTTCCTTAAAGACAATCTAAGAAGTCTTTGCTTGGACCCCAGAGGAGATGCCATGGGTGGATCCCAACTTCATTTGCCACTCCCTCAACATTAAAAAGACTCAAAACCGGTGGTACAAAAAGCTCGACGCTCGGCACCAGAACACGCCGACGCCGTCATCGAAGAACTCAACCGCCTACTTGAAACCAACGCTATACAAGAAGTGCAGTACCCCACTTGGCTCTCCAACACTGTGGTTGTAACGAAAAAGAATGGAAAATTGAGAGTTTGTGTCGACTACACCAACCTCAATGACGCCTGCCCAAAAGACTGGTTCCCGCTGCCGAAAATCGACCAGCTAGTCGACGCAACAGCAGGTCATGCTCGGCTGAGTTTCTTGGAAGCCTACTGTGGCTATCATCAGATAGCCATGGACCCAGAAGACATGGAGAAAACAGCCTTCATTACACCACATGGCATTCTTTGCTACAGAGTCATGCCGTTTGGCCTCAAAAACTCAGGTGCTACCTTCAATAGAGCAATCTTTAAAATGCTCTATGCACAGATTGGCCACATCCTAGAAGCATACATTGACGACTTTGTCGTCAAGAGTCAGAAGGAGCACAATCATCTCATGGAACTAGCTGAAGTATTCGAGATCCTCAAACACCACAAACTTCATCTAAATCCGGAGAAGTGTGCATTCGGCGTCAGTGCGGGAAAATTTCTCGGCCATTTGGTCACAAGGTGCGGCATCGAGGCCGACCCCACTCAAATCAAGGCAGTGGCAGACCTACGGCCACCATGGACAATCAGAGAAGTTCGAAAGCTCACAGGGATGGCGGCCGCTCTCAACCGCTTCATCAGCAAGTCATCTGACAAATGACACGCCTTCTTTCACGCTCTTAAAGGCAAGAGCCGGCGAAGCTTCGAATGGACGCCAGACTGCGACAAAGCATTGGCCGAGCTCAAAGACTATCTCAGCTCGGCACCCCTAATGGTAAAGCCCAAAGAATTTGAAACTCTTTACCTTTACCTAGCAGTCTCACCCCACGCCATCAGCTCCGCTCTTGTTCGACGAGAGGGAGCCGATGACATGCCAGTTTATTTCACAAGCAAGACGCTCCTACCCGCCCAAACTCGCTATCTTCTGCTGGAGAAGTTAGCACTCGCCCTCGTATCAACAGCGAGAAAACTTCTGCCGTACTTCCAAGCACATACAATCACGGTCTTAACCGAATACCCTCTGAAAGCTCTCTTTCGGAAAGCCGATCTCTCCAACAGAGTATCCAAATGGGCGGTCGAATTAGCAAATTTTGACATCCGCTTCGAACCACGGACGGCAATCAAGGGGCAGGTCCTCGCTGACTTCATTGCCGAACTAACTCCAGAAGACTCTGAGACTCTAAACAACCCTCCACCCCCTCAACCCTCGGCCAAACATGAAGCACAGGAGAAACCTTGGCTCCTCTTTCAAGGCGACACTTGGTGACTTCAAGTCGATGGAGCATCTAACAGCAACGGAGCCGGAGCAGGAGTTGTTTTGGTCTCCCCTTGTGGGAGTTTACACGAAAGTGACGTCAGCATTGACTTCCCCGCCACGAACAATGAAGCCGAATACGAAGCCCTCATTGCTGGTTTACGTTCGGCAATAGCAATGCAAGTCGAAAACTTGGCTGTTTTATGTGATTCTCAACTCATCGTCAACCAGGTGTTAGGGGACTACGAAGCTCGGGACCCCAGAATGATGAAGTATCAAGCTACCACGGCCGAACTCATCAAGCACTTCAAACACTTCAAAATCGAGCAGATAAACCGCGAACACAACACGCACGCGGAAGCACTTGCTGGCCTCGCCGCAGCTTCCAAAGCCACCGAATTCAGGACCATCAACTTCGGCAGCATTGACCACCCAAGTTATGACACCACTCCAGAAGTGCTCAATGTCGAGCTCGGACCAAGCTGGATGGACGAGATCGTCGCCTTCCTCAGAAACGACACCCTTCCCGACGACAAGAAAGAGGCTTTTCGCATCCGGAACAAGGCAGCTTACTACTGGCTTTCGGAAAGCGGACAACTCTACAAAAAATCCATCTCCGGGCCATATCTACTCGTCGTCCACCCAACCCAGGTCCCTGTGATTCTCAATGAACTTCACTCGGGAAGCTGCGGCTGCCACTCAGGTGGTCGCTCGTTTTGCCAACGTGCCATGAGTCAAGGATACTTTTGGAAGAACATGAAGAAAGACTGTGAAGAAGTCGTCCGAAAATGCCGATCGTGCCAGCTGTTTTCACCAATTCCAAAGCAACCCACTCAAAATCTCTCCCCCATCACAAGTCCTTGGCCCTTTGCACAATGGGGGCTTGATATCGTCGGAAAGCTACCAACACCGCCTGGAGGATTCAAGTTCCTAATCACTGCAACAGACTACTTTTCCAAATGGGTGGAAGCCGAAGCCCTCGTCACCATCACTGAAGCTGATGTCCAACGTTTTGTATGGAGGAACATTGTAACCAGATTCGGCGTACCATACGCCATTGTCTCCGACAACGGCACCCAGTTTGTGGGCAACGACCTCACAAGCCTTTGCGAAGAGTTCGGCATACGCTTTTTCAACTCAACCCCAGCTTACCCTTAAGGTAATGGCCAAGCCGAGGCCACGAACAAGACAGTCTGCGCGGGGATAAAACGTCGGCTGAACTCAAAAAGAGGCAAATGGGCAGACGAACTCCCAAGAGTTTTATGGGCTTACCGCTCCACACCACGTCGCTCTACCGGCCAAATTCCCTTCTTAATGGCGTTCGGCATGGAGGCCGTCATCCCTCTAGAATCCAAATTCCCCACCCTCCGCACAGAAACCTTTGATCCATAAACAAACGACGAAGCCGCGGAGCAAGAGTTAATTCTAGCCGAAGAGAAACGTGACGACGCTCGGCTAAAGCTCGCCGAGTATCAACAGCAAGTTGCCAAAGGATACAATAGGAGCGTTCGAACCAAGAAGTTCAAGCCTGACGATTTGGTTTGGCGAAAGGTCGTCCAAGCAAGTAAGAAGACAAAATTCATGCCTAACTGGGAAGGGCCTTTTCGCATTGTCAAAATTGCCGGAGAAGGTGCTTACATCCTTGAGGACATGAAAGGGAAGGTGCTTACCAACCCGTGGAATGCGCAGAATCTAAAGAGAGCATACATGTGAACCTTCCTCCATACAATGCTCGGCTGAACACCATCCCCTTGTGTTGCCAAAAAAAATGTGTCTGGCTTCGGCCTGTTTATCTATGTTCCTTTTTATTTTCAAAGAAGGGCTTCGACCCACTATTTTTGCCTACTACTTTCCCTATACTTCATGGATTATTAATGGAAGGACGAGCTTTTTTAGTTCAAAAGTCTTCAAAATATTTCAAGTATTATTCTTCTCTCGGCTAAAACGCCGAACACAAACGTTGACTTCGGTCACACCCACAAACGGCTCCTTAAAAAGCCTTTTTGCTTCGGCCACTATCACCGCCCAAAGAAGCAATCATTGGACATACGGTCCGCCGAGCCTAAAATACACATATCTAATGGAACTTGGGCTTCGGCTCGGATTGGCAAGACACTATGGTTGGCCACCAAAAGGTTACACTCGCACTTTGCCGAGCAAACCACCAAACAAACAATCGCTACTTTCAGCATCCCTCTTACCATGGCCAAGGACTAACACTTTGGCCGAACCCCAGCATTCTCTTCAACTCGTGAAAAGCTGACAAATGCCAGATTACAACATATCCATGTTCGGCGACCTGTTCGCACTGCCATACTACTTTGGTATAGGCTCGGGAGATACATCTATACTTAACCATTCGCATCATCTAGACTTTTTCAACTACTCTGCCGAACCCAAACCAAAGTGGGGGCTACGGATAACTACACATTCAAAACAAGCAAGGCAATCAAATATGATGAAGGCATTGAAGAAATCTAACAAGCTCGGTGAACATGATGACAAAGATTGCAAAAGGAGCCATGCATTCAACTTTCAAAAAAAGTAAAACAAAGTGTTCCCGAAAGGTTCTAAGCTGGGAGGTGCGGCGTAGTAAACCATTCGGTGCCGACCCCCAATGAACTATTACATCTGGCTCGGTAAACTCCCAAGTTCGGAGCCGTCCAGTCCAACAAAAAATTTCTCAAGTTCAAAAACAAAAACCCTAAAACTAAAACTCTAAAGTTGGGGAGGAACGTCCTCAGCAATGACATCAGCAGCCTTTTCACTCTCAGCTTCGGCACCCTTCTCGCCATTCTTATGGGCCTGCTCAGTGTCCTCCTCGGCTTCATCAGCCACACCCCCTTCAGCATCACCTGCCTTCTTTCCACTTAGGCCATCACCACCTTCAGCGTCGGCACCTGTGAGGTCATCAATATCCTCTTCGCTCTCGGAGAACTCCTCAGGAGGAAGTGGTGCACACTCCTCGTCGGTGTAGGGAAGCACGAGCTCAGGCACTTCGGCTGCGGGAATTGACTTTGTCAGATTCATGTCCGGCTCCAGCTGCATAACCCCACACGCAGCTTTCACCCCAGCCTTGTATCCTGTTTGGTACGCGATTGGGACCCTCTTTTTGATCTCTTCATTCACCATTGACCGAGCGTCTCTCATGTACTCTGCTCCAGCTCGATCGTACCCTGCTTGGTAGGCCTTCTCATCCACCTCCTTCATTTTCCTCTTCTCTCTCCTCAGAACCTGGTCGAGCTCGCGTTCAGCTTTCTTGGCCTTCTCAAGGGCTTCATCCTTCTCTTTTTCGAGCTCGGCAATCTTGGTCTTTGCGAGCTTCAGGCCATTCTTCGCAGCCTTCGTCTTGTCACGCTCGGCTTTTGCGTCATTGCGATAACGTGTCCTCTGAGCAGCCAGGAGCTCGGCCTGACGAGAAGCGCGCAGCAAAGCCTGTCCAGCCTACACAAAACAAGTCATCAGCTTCGGCAAACTTCAATAAAAACTAAAAAACTGAGTCAAAAGCATACCTAGACAAGATAAGCACTAGTGTGAACCAGGCTCGGCTGGAGCTCCCCTGGGACCCTGTCCATGTCCCTCGGCAGAGCCAGGCCGTGCAGCATAGTCACAGCGAGCCCAGGCTCGACCTTGACGTTGTGCTCGACAGTAACCACCCTGCCGTCAGCCATTACAAACGATGGCGCAAACTCTGGTACAATCACCCGGCCACCTGAACCAGCTGCCCTCTCCATAGCCTTTGAGCCGCCTGCAGCCGAGGACTAAGTTTGCTCCTTTTCCTTCGGGAGTGGCGTCGGCGGTCTGGTTGGGAAGAACTCTTGGGTGACCCTCTGCTTCTTTGCAACGGGCTCGGTGTCATCGGCATCCTTCTGCCGAGCAAGGGCACCATCCCTGAGGTTGATCTTCACAACGTTCCTTCTTCCCATATCGTCGGCAAATTCGGGAATAAGGGTTCGGAGGGGAGGAACGCTGATACCTGGGTATTCGGCTGGCTGACTATCCTGGAACCAGAAGTCAGCTGACTTCTTGAAAGTGGGAAACTTCAACCTCGGTTCCTTTGCCTTCTTGCTCGGCTTACTTCCTTTCACGTGCTTCTCAGCTACCTTCTTCTTGCCCTTAGCCTTCGTGCTCGGCCCCACTTCCTTTTCCTTCCTCTTCAACTTCCCTTTGTACGAAGCAATGTATCCAAGCAGCGTCGGCGCGTCGCAGCAAATTTGGGCCTTCAACGTCTCCACGTGATCCTCGACGGCCAAAGATTGTTGTGTCTTAGTTATTGCTCGGTGATCTGCGAGAAAAAGGTGTCAGCAAAATATCAGAAATACAATGGGAGAGTAAATCATGCTCGGCAAATTAAAGAAACAAAGTGAAACCTCGAAAGTCTGTTATCTTCGGTACAGAATGTAGCCGTATTGACTGATCGCCAAACTCATAATTTCCACTAACTTCGACATAGAAGTTATCCCACTTGTCAGTATCAGGAAGCCCATATATCAGAGGCTCCTTACCGCCACGCGTTGACAGATACCTACGGCCGGTCTTCCCGTGCCTAGACATGATGTACGTATGAAAGAGGTCGGCAATGGTGAACTCAAGGTCGTGCAGCTCCTTCAACTTGATTACGGACATCACTATCCTGTAACTGTTGATTGCAAAGAAGTGAGGTACTATGCCGAACCTAGCCAGCAGTTCCCTCAGAAACGGGTGAAGGGGGAAATGGAGCCTGGCCTCACAGATGGCCATCAAGGGGACTGTTATATGTTTGGGATGGTCTTTCCTCTTATACCTGATCCTATTACTGGCTACCTGGCTGATGACAACATCGTCCGGGATGCTGTACGCTCGGCAGAAATCCGCATATTTGTTGGGATGCCCGCTGAAGTAATGGGCATGGGGACAAACCTGACCTCGCTCGAAAAGGTCGGCGAATTCCCTGTTCTCAGACGAAGTCTCGGCAGGAGCAGAACGGGAAGAAGTTGTGGCACCAGCCTGTGAACGAAGCCTAGACTCGGCCTCAGGCCTGAGTTCGTGCTTGGCTTCGGATTCTGTGCTAGTAGTGAAGGTAATCTCGGGCTCGGTGTTGTAACCGCCATCATATTCACAGTCGCGCTCGGCATTGGTGTCACCAGAGCCTGACATATTTGAGGCAATCGAGGAAGCTTGGCGTCGGCTTCTATGCCTTTCCACGTACTCTCGGATTATGAGATCTGTGGAGTCGTCTCCCGAGCTTTCGGAGTCAGAAGAGATGATGACAACTGAGTGAGCCAGACCTAACAAAAACCAAGGGAAAATAATGAGGGAATTCATCGTCGGCTTAAAGGCGAGAACCTCACTATGTTCGGCTACCCTACTGGCCCACCCAATCCCACTGACAAGATCTGAATCTCGGGAGACACAGATGATTCAGGTCTTGGGGCTCGGCCAACTTCCTCATCGGCCAAGCCCTGGCACCATCAAGAACCTGTGCTCGGAAGAACAGGATGAAGGTGAAGATGAACAGTTCGTTCATCTCTAGGCATCCCACTGTTCACTCAGAGCAAGAAAACACCCCAAAAACCCAAAAAATCGAAAAGAAAGTGCAGAAAAGTAAAGAGAGATAAAAATCGAACACATACCAGGGACTTGTTGCGAGATCTAGTAGCAAAATCCACTGGGAATCGAGACCAGAAGACGAACGGTTGCTGGTGGGAGCTCTGGCAATGGAGTTCTAGAGAGAGAGAGAGATCGAGACCTTTCTCTCTTCTCGCGTCGCCCATTATATAGGGCTAAGGTTTGGGATTCAAAATTCCTGCCCATCATTACACTGTCGAACCGTTGGCCATTCAGCACATGACACGTGGCATAGAAAGGACAACCTGCAGGACTTGCCAGCCGTCCTCTCGCCAGCCGTAGCCAGCCATGGAGCGACATCTGGCACTCCTCCACTAGAGTTCTCCATCAACGGCTGATAATACTTCTAAAAAAGAGGATGGGTCAGGCTCGGCAAAATCTCACCTTTAACAAACAAAGATCACGTTCGTCATTCGACAGGTTCGGCCAATGCTTGACTTCAATCCCTACCACGCGTTCGGCATCGGCAGAGATTGAGGGGCTATTGTAGCAGGCCGAACGTAGAAGTTCGAAGTGGTGCGGACTGAGCCCAGTCCGTGCCGAGCATGAACCTTGTGCACGGTATCCGGCGTTATTCTTCATCGCCACCCCACTTGCCACGGGCTCGGCGAAAGACAGGTCCGTACTCGGTTACTATCCTCGGCGGGGTTCCTTGCGACGTGTCCTCCCCCGTCGGTCGCATGCCAAGTTTGGCAAGGTTCGTGCTCGGCCACCCGCGGAGCATGGCAGCTACCAACGACGGTCGACTACTGAGTCATGTGTCCCCCCACGTGCAGAAGCGGTTATAACAGAAGATGATCATGGGCGCACATGGGTGTGCCAGCTCAGCCCTGAAAACGGTTATCGGATCTATTCTATGATGTCACCATGACGACACTTGGCTCATGGAAGGCACGCGATCATACTTGAGGAGCAAGCCAGTAAGGCCCTATAAATATCCAGTGATAGTAACCCTAGAGAGGTACATGCTACTTGATACTCACACTTATACACTCTTTAGCCTTCTGCTTCCTCTCTCTGCACAATACTTATCCTCTCGCTGGAGGGCCTTGCCGGGACAACCCCCGGCCAGGCCTTAGTCGTGCGCTCCCTGTGCAGGACAGGAGAAGGAGGCTCAACATCCATCGAACCACCAGCGGAGGAACGGGGATCAAGGATCACGGGCCACACACTATTGCATACTCCTCACTGCAGCTTCAATCTTGTTGAAAGTTTCCCAGAACTTCTTCGCGTAGTCCCTGATTGGCTCATTCTCTCCTTGCTTTGTTACGGAGAGGCTCTCAAAGGTTATTGGTGTTCTTCTGCTCGTCAAAAATTGAGTAGTGATGTAGAGACTCGCAAATTTA
Organism: Rhododendron griersonianum; assembly: GCA_018127125.1. Taxonomy (NCBI): domain Eukaryota; kingdom Viridiplantae; phylum Streptophyta; class Magnoliopsida; order Ericales; family Ericaceae; genus Rhododendron; species Rhododendron griersonianum. The sequence continues at coordinate 34,246,888 of CM030788.1, read as the reverse complement.
TTATAGTTTCGAAAATCGTTAAATTCATAAAGGAACCGTATTATTAACAAAGCTATACGTTTGTTTGTGGGGGGTGTACGGATATACGATTACTATGGTGTATCGAACGCTTGGAGGATAGTAAAATGTTAGTTTTGATGTTGTATTGGTGTTTGGTAGTGTTGGTATCAAGTTGGGTTCGTTCCGGAGTCCGTTGAAAAATTTAATCTCTCTGCCCAGCCAGTATCGGTACTGCCTGTCGCCCAGTACCGGTACCCAGTGTCTAGAGCGTGGCTGAATCGATGTTTTGAAAGCTCCAGTACCGGTACTGGGAGTCGCCCAGTACCGGTACCCGCTGTCTTTTTTTTGGTTTTTCAGCACACTTTTTGGACTTCTATACATTCCCCCCTTTTGTCATTTCTCACTCCCAAACCCACGAAACACACTTGGAAATACCCTCTTTCACTCACCCCACTCCAATCTCACCAAAAACCCTTGATTTCAACCTCAAATCTCCAAGATCCAAGGGTTTCCTTCCTTAAAATCACAAGATTCTTGCATTTGGTGAACCAAGGGTGAGTTTTGTGTTCTTGTTCTCACTCCTTGATGCTTACACACATTTTTCTCTCTCTCCTCTCAATTATTTGTTGAACTTTGCTTGCTATTCATGATTTTGGGCTTTATGTACTCTAGATCTTGTATCCAAGCTCGGGTGAGGCTGGTCCGTGCAGAATCTCGGCTACGGTGCGAGGCCGTTGTACGAGAGAACTCTGCACGACCAGTTGAGTAAGTACTTGTAAACGACTCGGTATCCCTTGTCCTGACTCCATCGTGATGGCTTCTAGAACGATGTGTTCCAGATACGGTGGGTTGCTTGTAGAGGATGATATCTCTGGCATCGCCTGGTGCTGGGGTGAAGCCTAGGCGGTCTTTCACTGATCCGGGTTGGCTCCCTCGTTCTGACGCCCTTGTGGTGGTGGTGGTGGAGGGGGTGGAGTTTGCCTGCCCCTTCCCCCGCCTCCGCCAGATCTTGATGCGGCAGAGGTGGCGTCCTGCTGCATGCATTGCTTCATTTGGGCCACCTCCGCCCTTAGCGCGGCCAGTTCATTGTCGCGTTCGTCATCGCGACGCTGCAGTAGGCGGATGTAGGCCGCAGTTACATCGTCTGAGACGGGTGAGAGTTCGGATCCCGGGGCGAGGGAGATGGACATGTGCCTTTCGAGGGTTGGTGCGGAGATGACGTTTCCACTAGCGTCTTTGGCCCCCGAAGCGGCCACGTCAGCTAGATCTCCGCCCATGGTAGGTGATTTGGTGGTTGTTTTATGAAGGAGTGAGGGGGTTTGGAGGATGTGAGAGCCGTTTGAATCAGAAGCAGTTCACGTCGGGTTCACCAATTGTGTGGCCCGTGATCCTCGATCCCGCTCCTCTGTCGATGGTTCGATGGTGGTTGAGCCTTCTTCTCCTAGCCTGCACAGGGAACGCACGACTATGACCTGGCCGGGGGTTGTCCCGGCAAGGCCCTCCGGCGAGAGGATGAGTATAGTGTAGAGAGAGGTAGTCGAAAGCTGGAGAGAGTAAGTGTGAGTATTGAGTAGCGTGTACCTGTTAGGGTTACCATCACTAGGTATTTATAGGGCCTCCTGGCTTGCTCTCCAAGTGCGATCGCGTGCCTTCCACGAGCCGAGTGACGTCATAGTGACATCTAAGAATAGATCTGGTAACCGTTTTCGGGGCTGAGCTGGCACACCCATGTGCGCCCATGATCATCTTCTGTTATAACCGCCTCTGCACGTGGCAGGACGCGTGGCTTAACAATTAGCCGTCGTCGGCTGTCAGCACGTGGCAGAACACGGATAATGCCGAGCATGGCTCTGCGTCCGAGAGGGAAGGTAACGTCGCCGTAGATCCCGCCGACGGTAGAGTCTGAACACGGGCTTATCTTCCGCCGAGCCCGTGGCAAGTCGAGTAATAAATAATGTAATACCGACGGCGCCTTATGCAAGGCCTACGTCTGTCAAGGAGTGGGCTCGGCTCGCGCCACTGAGAACACTTTGTGTTTGGCCTGCTACAAAAACCAACAGATTAGGGAGCTCAACAACAGCTCGTATACACCATCAACCTGACCAAATTACAGCAATTTACAACCTCGGTTTGGAACTATAATGATCAACATTCAGCAGAACCAAAAGAATTGAAACAAAATGCAAAGGACGTCCCCCTCTACGAAGGGAGATCCCAATGACAGCCCCTATTGGTTAAGCGAATACTACAAATGAAGCTTTCAAACTTCTAGGGATACAAAAGGGGGATCCCACTGCGAACATGTGTTGTTAGCTGCCACCATAACAGCCATCAGCAACAGCAATAACAGGAAGCATTACAACACATGTAGCTACACAAAAGCAGCAGCAATGACATCCCATAAGTATAATTGGTAAAAGCAGCTACACAAATAATAGAACAGCAATAACAGCCCATAAGTATAATCTGGAATCTGTAGCAGAAAAGGAGCATAAAAGGTAGCAGATCGGGTAGCTTTGAAGCCACTGAAAGGCGCACTAGCTTGGACCCAGCTGAACAACATCAGACGGCCATGAAGCCTAGCAACCACAACTGACAGCTCAACTACCAGATTGCATTTTCTAGACAGCAAAATAGTGGGGAATAGCAGCATAACAGCAGCTGCCTCACCGCAAAATAGTAGCAGATAGCAAAAGAACTACTGAACACTAGTAGACAAAGCATTAGTAGCCGCAATTCACAACTGAACACCATCATCTTTACTCCTCACACCAGCAATTGGAAAAGAAATCCATAACAATGGGGTAACACACATAGCTCACATGGATTGCACACAATATAGTAGGAACTCTAACTTGCTTTGGATTTCCAGGATAACCTACAAGGAATAAGGTAACAACCTGGATACGTAGCAGTAATAGGAGCCAAAACAGGATCAGTACAATCAGAATCCAGCTCAAGGGTATATCACAATCTAAGTAGATAAAGGTAGGAAAACAAATGAAATACACATGTTAAATGAACTTCCAACCACAGCAAGATATTATTGGCCACTAAGATTCCATTCATTTACCACTCAGTCAGCTTGAGATGGTGGCAACGTTTGTATTGAAAAAAGTCTCTCCCTCACCATAGAATAAATTTTATGAGCAACTACCTCCCCAGAACAGGATGTGCCTTGAAATTTCCTTATATTCCTCTCAATCCACACATGATAAGCTGTTGTTGTAAATACCAGTTTAGTAAGTACTACGTGAACAGATTTGCCCTTTTTGTTTGAGAGGAAAGTGACCCACTCAGACCATGGTCGAGAGTGCCAAGTTACATGAAGTTTAGTAAGAATAGTGTCCCACACCTGTTGGGAGAATGGACAATTAAAGAAAAGGTGGTCATGACTTTCAACCCTTGACAAAAGCTACATTGAGAGGAGTTGGTAACACCAAACAGCATCAATCTATCTGCAGTGGATAGTCTTTGCTGCACAGCCAGCCAAGTAATGAAGCTACACTTTGGTATGTGGCCTGAGAACCACACCAAAAAATAATGAAATGAACACATGTTTTCTACCTCTATATTTTATTGGAGTAGGTGTACTGGTACCCTATTATAATATTCAAGTAAGTACTAGAGAATCTGGGTAGGTATCTAGTCAAAATTTTACATTATAATACTCCGATTTGACACATGTCTCCTTATAATATAGTATTTGTACTCAGGGAATCCTAGAATCCAATTTTATATTAGATACTCTTCTAATTCTTTACTGGGAGAATCCCATGGGATCCTAGACAATGAATTAACTATTATATAATAGTACTAGTCCTATTATCCAATGGATAATAATTCTCCTAACAACTGTGGACCAATGGACAAAGGTCAATGGTTGACTTTTTGGTCAAAGGGTTCATCTAGGGTTTAAAAGGTCAAAAGGTTCAAACGGTTCGAGGAAGGTCAATGATTTAATTAGATCATCTCCAAAGTTTAGGTTAGAAGCTAACTAGGCTTGCTAAGTAGGATTTCTAGTCAAGAATATAACCTAGGCTTAAGCTTGATGATTAGGAGAATAGTCCAACACACTTGTCTTTAGAAAATGATCTTATTGTTGTATCTAATCATGACAGATTACTAAGAATAACACAAGTTGATAAACCATTCAAGAAGAATTAAAGGCTTTTCGAATTAACAACGAATTTTTTTATTTAGTAAAAATCAGAGTTGTTACAACCTATCCCCCTTAAACAATTTCATCCTCGAAATTAGGTGTACGCTCGGATTCAAATAGGTGAGGGTAATTTGCCTTCATAGTTTCTTCTCTTTCCCATGTGGTCTCTCCAGCTCCACGGTGCTTCCACAGGACTCGTACCAGTTTGATTGTCTTGTTCCGGATTATCTTCTCGCTGCGGTCTTGAAGCTCTATTGGTTCCTCTTCGTATGTCGCGTCTTCCTCTATGGCGATGTCTTCCCAATTGAGAACATGAGTGGGCAGGGCGAGATATTTGCGGAGCATGGATACGTGAAACACGTTATGTACTCTATCTAGTTGCGGTGGCAGGGCGAGACGATACGCAACCTTCCCAATCTTTTCCACGATGTCAAAGGGTCCGATGTAACGTGGGGATAACTTTCCCTTCTTCCCAAATCTGATGACTCCCTTCTTCGGTTTGATCTTCAGAAATACATGATCTCCTATGGCAAAGGTCAATGGTCGGCTTCTTTTATCCGCGTAACTCTTTTGTCGGCTCTGAGCTATTTTGATCCTTTGTCTGATGGTTTTGACTTTCTCCGTAGTATCCCGTACTATGTTTGGTCCAATCAATCCCGTTTCTCCAGCATCTGTCCAGCAGACTGGGGATCAACAGGGTTGTCCGTATAAGGCTTCGTATGGCGCCATCTCAATGCTTGCTTGATAGCTGTTGTTGTAGGCAAACTCGACCGGTGGTAAATGTTGCTCCCAATTTCCAGAGAAATCTAAAGCACAGGCTCTCAGCATGTCTTCCAATGTCTGAATTGTCCTCTCCGTTTGTCCGTCTGTTTGAGGGTGGAAGGCGGTACTAAGTCTCACATCTGTTCCCAATGCCTTCTGCAGTCCCTTCTAAAAGTGCGATACGAAACGTGGGTCTCTATCGGATACAATCGAGATTGGTACTCCATGGAGTCGTACAATTTCTCGAATGTATAGAAGACTCAGTTGTTCCACGTTTTCTGTCATCTTCACAGGCAGAAAATGCGCGGATTTGGTGAGTTGGTCCACGATCACCCAGATAGCAGTGTTGGATTTGGCAGATCTTGGTAGTCCAGTTACGAAATCCATCGAGATGTGCTCCCACTTCCATGTTGGAATTGGCAAGGGTTGAAGGTCTCCTCCGGGTTTCTGATGTTCGGCCTTGACTTGTTGACACACAAGACAAGTTGATACAAATCGGGCCACGTCTTTCTTCATTCCTTCCCACCAGTATGTCCTACGCAGATCGTGATACATCTTTGTACTGCCAGGGTGAACTGCGAAGTTTGAATGGTGAGCTTCGCGGAGTACAGCTTCTCGAAGAGTTCCAATATTAGGTACAAATACCTTTCCTTTGAATCTCAGGCTATTGTCTTCCTCGATCGTCCATCCTGGTAGCGCCTTTCCTTCTTGGATTCGGTACCGGATAAACTCACAATCTTGTTCAGAGGTTTGAGCTAGTAAAATCTCTCGGTGTAGTGCTAGTTCTGCAACAAGAGCATACAGTCGGGCGTTCCCATTCTCTGATGAAGGCCTCAGGTTGAATTCGTTGAGTGTATCCACTATTTCCCATTCCTTGATGGCGGTTTTGACTTTCTGAGCCTTGTCCTTTCGGCTTAGAGCGTCAGCTACCACGTTGGCCTTGCCGGGATGATACTGCAGCGTGAACTTGTAATCCTCCAAGTATTCCATCCAACGGCGCTGCCTCAGGTTCAACTCCTTCCGAGTGAAAAGGTACTTGAGGCTTTTATGGTTGGTAAAGACCTCGAATTGTTCTCCCCACAGGTAGTAGCGCCAAGTTTTGAGGGTGAATACTACTGCAGCCAATTCTAGGTCATGAGTAGGGTAATTCTTCTCATGTGATCGGAGTTGTCGCGATCCGTAAGCCACAACTTTTCCATTCTGCATCAGCACGCAGCCCAAGCCATCCCTCGATGCGTCGCAATAGACGATATAATCCACGCCTCGTTCGGGAATGATGAGTATCGGTGCACTGGTTAGCCTCTTTTTCAGCTCCTGAAAAGATTTCTCATAGGCTTCATTCCAATCCAGCTTCACTCCTTTACTCCTTTCTGAGTGAGTCTTGTCATTGGTTTGGCGAGAATCGAGAAGTCTGGTATGAATCTTCGGTAGTATCCAGCCAATCCTAGGAAACTTCTGATTTCGAACACAGAAGTTGGCTGCTTCCAATTGAGCACTGCCTCAACCTTACTTTTGTCCACGGCTATACAATCCTTGGATACTACGTGTCCCAAGAACTTAACCACTTCTAGCCAAAACTCGCATTTACTTGCTTTGGCAAAAAGTTGGCTATCTCGGAGTACTTGTAGCACTATCCGAAGGTATCCTACGTGCTCCTCCTTGTTGGCGGAGTATATCAAGATGTCATCAATGAACACCACTCTAAGTAGGGTTGAAAAATCTTGTTCATGAGACACATGAATACTGCCGGGGCGTTTGTCAGCCCAAATGGCATTACTACGAACTCGTAGTGCCCATATCTGGTGCGGAAAGCGGTCTTGGAGAGGTCCTCATCTCGAATTCTAAGTTGATGGTAACCTGATCGGAGGTCGATTTTTGAGAAACAGGTTGCTCCTCTCAACTGGTCGAATAGATCATCGATTCTAGGTAGGGGGTATCGATTCTTGACCGTGACTTGGTTTAGCTTTCGATAATCAATGCACAGTCGAAGCGTTCCTTCTTTCTTCTTCACGAACAATGCAGGTGCTCCCCATGGTGATGTACTTAGCCTGATAAATCCTTTATCCAATAGCTCCTTCAACTGAGTCTTGAGCTCCTTTAATTCTGCGGGGGCCATACGGTATGGTGCCATGGAGATTGGGGCTGTTCCCGGTTGGAGTTCTATAGAGAAGTCTATCTCTCTCTGTGGTGGTAAGCTAGGAAGTTCTTCAGGGAAAACATCGGCATACTCGCAAACGATGTGTGGTAATCCCATCTCCATCCTGTCAGTTTCTTCCATTTGGAGACTAGCTAGCCATCCAAACAGTTGATTCTGCCACCTAGATCTCTTCGTCGTCAGACTCGCCACTTGTCTATCCCCCTTAAAGCAGAAACGAGTTCCATCAGGGGTGTATGCCGTCATCGTCTTTTGATGACAATCTATGACTGCTCGGTGTGCGGATAGCCAGTCCATTCCCAAGATTACGTCGAAGTCCGCCATGTCGATCACTCTGAGGTCGCAGGTTAAGCGTAAATTGGCTACTTCTAATTCGCACCCTCTACACACTAGACTAACAGCTATACTTCCCCCCAATGGTGAGGCTACTTTCGTACTTGTCTTAAGGGGTTCTGTTTCTAGTGCTAGAGCAGTAACGCAGGCAGTCGATATAAAAGAATGCGATGCTCCGGAATCAAAAAAGGCTTGTACACAGGTACTATATAATAGTAGCGTACCTTGGATCACAGAGGGATCCGATTCTTGCTCCTCAGTCTGTAGTGCAAATATGCGCCCTCCAGTGCCATGCTGGGTTCCCATGGGCTGTTTGCCTTGGTTTTGCTCAGTTTGTTGCTGCAGTGGGCCTCCCGGATTCTGCTTCACAGAACCGACTGATCAAGGGTTTTAAGTCCTTTGAGCTCCAAAGCTTCCAATTCTCTCCTTCAGAGGTTGAGGGCACTCACGCTTGTAGTGGCCTATGGCCTGACAGTTGAAGCACTGAACTGTCGCCCTGTTTTGGCCACTTTTCTGCAGTTCACCACGTCCTGGTGCAGTAGTCCTCCAAGCTTGGTTGTTTTGAGACGAGGCAAAGGGTTTGGTAGGGTAAGGTCCACGGTTGCTGCTGACCGCTTGGGTTCGAATCGGTCCACCGGTATTGCCGGTCGCTTTTCTCCATCGGGTCTTGAAATCAGCCTCCTCACTTTCCAGTCGAAGAGTACACTTCACCACACCAGAGTAGGTGGGAAAGGGTTGTGCTACTACGGCCCTTCGAGCGGTTGTCAGTCCCCACTCGAATCTTCTTGCCTTCTTATCCTCCGTTGCTACAGCGGTTGGGGCGTAACGAGACAGCTACTCGAACTTGGTCGCGTACTGAGTAACGGTCATCGTTACTTGCTTCAGGTTCATGAATTCTTGCTCCTTGGCTAGGCGAATGGGTGTGGGAAAATACTTGTCAAGAAATAAGGTTTCAAATTCAGCAAAGGTCATGGTGGCTATGGCATGGGTCGCCTCCATCAAATCCCACTAGTAACGGGCTTCTCCCTTCAGTTGGTACGTGGCTAAGGCTACACGATCTCCATCGCGGGTAATCTCCAAGGTGTCCAGGATCACCTTGACTTCTTTCAGCCAGATTTCGGCCACGGTAGGGTTGGTATCTCCATTGAAAGTCGGAGGTCGACGTTTGCAGAATTCGTTCATTGCTCGAGTTCGGTTTATAGGTTCATCATCGCGGTTAGGGTTTCGGCGGTTGGCATTCAAAGCAGCCACAAATGCTTGCATGATTTGGGTTAGGTTGAGGTTCGCGTTTGCGTTAGAGGATTCTCCGGTCTCGTATCCTAATCCACTGCGTCGGTTCACCATCTACGAGTAAAAATTGTAAAGGGGAGGTTTTAGCCTAATGAACAAGTTCTTTTTCGTAATTGATTTTCTCCCTAAGATCGAAAGCAATAATTTAAGCAGGATGCAACATAATACCTTATTATAAGGCAAACTTTTTCATAGATAAAACATAAGCAACTACAACTTCCGAAACCTTATTCTACTACAACATAAAACACAAGACAGGTTTTCCTAGTACAAGTTGAAACGATCCTTCATAATTCCTACTACATGATTCGGTTAGTCTACGAGTGCCATAAGTGCAACTACAACTTCCGAAACCTTATTCTAGCATTACTATACTACTGACTGGGTGAGATAAGTCCAAAGTGCTCTCTCAATTGCTCATTCCACTCCTTCTCCCTCCTTTCGAGCCTTTGCTCTCCCTTCTGACGGATCTCCTTGGCTAACTCTTCCACCTCCATGAGTTGGTCCTTATTGGTAAGGGGTGCCATCACGACAAACTCGTACATCTGGCAGCCAGTCTCGGGGTCACGTATACCCAAGTGGGGTATAGGGGTAAGGCTCCCAGGTGCTAGTGTGGCCTTGTAGAGTAACAGGTCCGCAACAGTGGTCGGGGCAGCAAAAGTACGGCTATCCATATCTACAATGAAGAAAATTATATATTAGACTTACAGGTGTGAAAATAGTCACGCACAGGTATGCTCGTAAGTAGTGATCATAAGCTAGAAAGGAAATACACGATTTCATTACTTCAACGAAACAAGTACATCATAGATGGCTTATATTAGCCCAAGTCCCTACCATAGTTATACACAACACCAGTCCTACTCACAACATGTCTTTCTTCCTTAGTTATATTACAACAAAAGTCCTACTTGCGACATGTCTTTCTAATGGACCTAGAAGATGGATGGGAAGTGGGCCTTGTACGTGCCTATGTCGGTCTAAAAGGGTGGCGGTGGTACGTCACTGGGGTCGGTGTTGAAATCCATGAAGTCCTCTTTCCAAATCTCTAGCTCCTCATCGCCAGACAGCTCTTCATCGTCAGACGGCTCCTCATCGTCAGATGGTAAGTCTGGATTTGGTCCATTCATTAGGTTTTGCCAATCGGCTTCGTTTTCATGTGGGTCGTTGAATTCCATGGGTTCCTCTTCGGGGTCTTCTTCGAGATCCTCCTCAGGGTCTTCCTCTATAGGTGGGTTGAGAAATGGTTCTATTTGGACTAGAGTGGGTATTGCGTCAACTTCATTTCCTTCCTCAAAGTCGGGTTCCGGTAAGGCACCGTGTTCATGGTAGCAAAGTGTGATGTATGGGAAAGCATGGGGAAAATAGGGATCGTCCACCAGTTGGTTAGTCATGACTCTTAGAGTGGTTGTAAGTTGTTGAACTTCGTGCATCAGATGATATTGGTAAGGGTTTGGTTGCTCCATCTACAAGGAAAGTTTTAAACCTCAATTAGTAATGTTTTAAGACAGGGTTTAATCTAAATAGGATAAGTTCCACATTCGATTATTGATTTAAGTCATCATCCAATTGTTCGGTAATTCCCAGCTCAGTGGTATTGCTAGTTCCACACTTTGCTTCAATCCGAAGATTGTTTTGACAAAATTCCACCCAATTTGGGACGGTAAACTTAAACTCAATTCGCGTTTGTGCAATGGTCAATCTATCTCGTGGTTCTACCCATTCTACCCATGGCCGAGGTTTTGAACCTAAAGCTCTGATACCAAGTTGTAACGCCCCCATTTTCGGGTACGTTAATTAAACATTTTTATTAATAAAGCTAACAGAGTCTGGCTAATTATTACATTGTTAATCTCACAAAGGAGTACATTTATTCAAAAGGGGAGGGAACTAAGGTTCCTAACTACAGCTCCGCCTGCTCTTCCATCCTAGCCAGCTCTTCGGCTCCAAAAGCCTCCAAAGTGTACATCTCACCCTGTTCGTCTATAAGGTCTAACACAATATACCAGCGTCGCCACCAATATAATATGTCAGGGTCACCAAAAGCAACACCGTGAGCTCACAAAGCTCAATAGGATAAACCATACCCACTAATCCTTACTTATAACAGAAAGGCACATAAACAATTACACATGCTCATTCAATAACATAGTTTAGCAATTACACATCCGCATTCGCTATCTTTCTAACGTTTGTGTCATGCCTTTTCGTGTTTCTCCTACGCGACTCATCGTAGACCGTGTCACCATTTTTCCACTTCATTAACACTTCCAAATCACATTTCAAAAATCCATTTTTAACACACCCAACCTCGATTCCGCCGTTCCGGGTTCTCGAGTATCCTCACAATGGTTCCGCCGTCCCGGGTTCCCATTGGCACACATCTTGCATTGGCTTTTCTCCATGGATAACCAAGCCACACACCCAACCTCGGTTTTGCCGTTCCGGTCTCCCGAGTATCCTCACAATGGTTCCGCCGTCCCGGGTTCCCATTGGCACACACACACACATTACTCACATAATGACTTCCACAATGGTCATTATGTAGTTTCAAAAATATTTTACCAAGGCCATGCCTTTATTCACACCCTAGGTGTCATGTTTCTAATGTTCTCGGTTTTCGTGTCTCGTTCTCATGCATAGACTCCGCGGTAAGACTTTCATAGAAATCTTGAAACTAAACTAGCAAGATCATCCAACTCTATATTATTTAGCATGCTCAATTATTCGTAAAGCATAACGTCACATGTACGGACGCCTTTGGAGTGATACTCACTTATGCTTTACTTTAAACAACCACAAGTAATGCAAGTAAGCACATAGCAAGTCTAATATCATTTTAAAAGATCAAAGTACAATTACTTAAAGTTAAGCCACGAACGTTATCTTTCAAAGTTCATTCTTTCTTTCAGAAAGTTCAAAACAGCATATGTTTATTGAATTGCAATGCATATATCAAAATAGTGTAGATGGAGATTCTACGTTTTCACAGGAGGTGTTGATATAGAAATCTATGCGATCATACCATAACCTACACTTTAATCAATTCAAGTTTCTACACTTAGAGTTTAGAAGGTAAGATCTATATCCATATTCTTAGGAATAGTAACATGGACAAATCTATGTATACTTAGGAATAACGGGGATGGAGAATCCTACCGTTCTTCTTGGCGGTAGTGACGGCTACGAAGTAAGATGGTACGTCGATGGTTGGACGGAGTAACTTCTTAGGAATGGCTTCCGATAGCTTCGAAAGAGAATGGTTTCTCTTGAAACTAAATCTTGACTAACACTACTTGACTTTATGGATTGAAAGGGTGGTTGAGTGGCGGCTTAGGATGAGTTTCTTGAAGAACTTATGAAGAACCTCAAGAACAAGGAAGAACACTCAAGAACAAGCTAAGAACAAGCAAGAATACAAAGCTTTCTAGAGAGAAGTTGGAGCAATGAAAGGTGTGAGTTCAAATGGTGAGAAATGGTTGCTATTTATAGGCAAAAGTTGGCTCCCTCTCCTCCCACATGGCCGGCCCTCTCTCTCTCTCCATATCCAATGGATTTCTTCCATATCTTGTCATATCCTAGGCTTTGAAAGGCTACCAAGATCTTCCCCTTTCTTTATTTCAATTTTAGGACAAAATCTAAGTTATTATATGGGGGTTTTGTCTTGTCTAGTACCTTAAAGAGTTAGAATACTAGATATGGTTGTCCTAGGTATACAAGTGCAAGAAAAACCCTAGATTTTGGTGGTACAAGATGATGTAGGATGATTGGCCAAGATTGGGCTAGATTTGGATGGTACACTAGCACACACATCACTCTCCCTTTCATCCAGCCATCTCTCTCTCTCTCCCTCCATCTCTCTCTCGGCCTCTCTCTCTTTCTCTCTCTCTCTCTCTCTCTCTCTCTCTCTCTCTTGGTACAAAGTACATGTATATATATATATATATGACTATGAGGACAAAGGTAGGAAGAGTAAGGATTGGATGGTAAGTTTGTAAGAGATTTTGTAAGGAAAATCTAGTATTGAATTATCTCCATAACTTCTTTCACAAGTATTTGTACTCTTAGGTATATAAAACTTGGATTTTGGAAGAATACAATCCCATGGAGGTACAACATATCTTGCTCTCTCTCTCTCTCCCTCCTATCTCTCTCTCTCGGCCTTCTCTCTCTCCCCTCTCTCGGCAATCTCTCTCTCTCCCTCTCTCTCTCTCTCTTCTACCCTTGTACTATATATATGTATATAGGTGAAAGGTTACAAAGTACCCTAGTACCTTCATGATCTTCCTAGGTCAAGATATCCTAATAAACTATGTCAATTGGCACATGTTGCACCCTAAATTTATAAAATAGAATTCTAGAATCCTAGGGTGACATATACCTATCTTAATACTTTAATGAATTAGGCACATGTTGGTTGATAAACTAATAAGGCCTTGGTACTTGGCTAGGCTTGAATGAATGACCAAGAGTACACCATATCTTGGTTCTCTCTCTCCTATCTCTCCCATCTCTCTCGGCTCTCTCTCCTCTCTCTTTCCCGAATTCCTCTCTTTCTCTCTCTCTCCATCTCTCCCCCTTGTACTACTCATGTATATATATATATATAAGTACATATCTATCTAATAGATTTTGGAAGTACAAGGTTTTTAATAAACTAAGGGAATTTTGAAAGAATAAGGATTTCCTATTAAAATAATGAAATGAACACATGTTTTCTACCTCTATATTATATTGGAATAGGTGTACTAGTACCCTATTATAATATTCAGGTAAGTACTAGAGAATCTGGGTAGGTATCTAGTCAAAATTTTACATTATAATACTCCGATTTGACACATGTCTCCTTACAATATAGTATTTGTACTCAGGGAATCCTAGAATCCAATTTTATATTAGATACTCTTCTAATTCTTTAATGGGAGAATCCCATGGGATCCTAGACAATGAATTAACTATTATATAAGAGTGCTAGTCCTATTATCCAATGGATAATAATTCTCCTAACAACTATGGACCAATGGACAAAAGTCAATGGTTGACTTTTTGGTCAAAGGGTTCATCTAGGGTTTAAAAGGTCAAAAGGTTCAAACGGTTCGAGGAAGGTCAATGATTTAATTAGATCATCTCCAAAGTTTAGGTTAGAAGCTAACTAGGCTTGCTAAGTAGGATTTCTAGTCAAGAATATAACCTAGGCTTAAGCTTGATGATTAGGAGAATAGTCCAACACACTTGTCTTTAGAAAATGATCTTATTGAGGAATCTAATCATGACGGATTACTAAGAATAACTCAAGTTGATAAACCATTCAAGAAGAATTAAAGGCTTTTCGAATTAACAACGAATTTTTTTATTTAGTAAAATCAGAGTTGTTACAGGTACAATCATCAGCATAGAATTCTACTACAATGGCAAGTAGGGACAAATGGCAAGATTTTTCCTAATACAAGTTGAAATGAAGTGATCTTACATACTCTTACTACTTGGTTCTATAGGTTATCAGGTTTTAACCTACACCGCTGCTACTCCACTCTAAGGTAGAACAATTTCCATAAATCTTTCTCCTTTCTATGGTGTTTCTGAGTTGGTGAGCTCCAGCTAACAGGTTGACTAGGGGCTTATCTATAAGGAAAGAGTTTTAAACCTCAATTAGTAACGTTTTAAGATAGAGTTTTTCTAATCACTAGAGAAGCTTTCGAGTTTCTAAGTTCCACATCCGATTATTGATTTAAGTCATCAACCAATTGTTCGGGAATTCCTAGCTCGGTGGTACTGCCAATTTCCACACCTTGCTTCAATCCGAAGATTGTTTTGTCAGGATTCCACCTAATTTGGGACGGTAAACTTAAACTCAAATTCACGTTTGTGCAACAGTCAAGCTTATCTTATGGTCTACCCATGGCCGAGTGTTGAGCCTAGAGCTCTGATACCATTTGTAACGCCCCTAATTTTGGGAACGTTAAGTAAACATTTTTATTGAAAATCTAAATAGAGTCTGGCTCCTTATTACATCATCACTCTCACAAGAGTTCATTATTTACACAAGGGAGGGAAAACTAAGGTTCCTAACTACAGCTCCGTCTGCTCCTCCATCTTAGCCAGCTCTTCAGCTCCAAAGGCCTCCAAGGTGTATAGCTCATCTTGATCATCTACAAAGTCTGACACATTATATCAGCGTCACCACCGATATAATATGTCAGGGTCACCAAAGGTAACACCATGAGCTACAAGAGCTCAGCAGAATAATCCTATACCCACTAACCCTTAACTTACACATAGCAAGTCACATAGCACACAAATATCCAAATAACAATGACACATCCACATTCCCTAGTCTAACGTTGGTGTCGGTAACATGTGTGTTTCTCCTACGTGACTCGTCGTAGACCGTGTCTCGTTTTCATTATCAAATCAACATTTCAAAAAGTACTTTAACACACCCAACCTCAGTTCCGCCGTTTCGGGTTCCCGAGTATCCCCACAATGGTTCCGCCGTCCCGGGTTCCCATTGGCACACAATTTGCATTGGCTCCTCTCCGCGGATAACCAAGCCACAATTCAAACCTCGGTTCCGCCGTTCCGAATTCCCGAGTATCCTCACCATGGTTCTGCTGTTCTGGGTTCCCATGGGAACACACACACACCACACAATGGGCAAGTCCGGCCACATTGCGGTTTCAAAACACACCTTGTCATTAACACACCCTAGGTGTCATGTTTCTAACTTTCTCAATTTCTGTGTCTCGTTACATGCATAGACTCTGCGGTAGGACTTTTCACCTACATACACATAAATCATTCATTGTAATGTTGAAACTAAACTAGTAAGATCATCCAACTCTATATTACTTATCATGCACATATTATCACGTAGTCCTGCTCAAATACTTAGCACACATTATAAAGCATAGTGTCACATGGACAGACACCTTTGGAGTGGAAAACCACTAATGCTTTATCACACATCAAACAAATAATACAAGTAATCACGTATACATGCTCATAGCCATCCTAAGATCAAAATATCAATACTTTCGATTAAGTTTATATTTCGAAAATCCGTTCTTTCTTTCTTTTAGGGAAGTTAAAAACAACATATGTTTTTCGGAAAATAAAGTCGGGACATTCAACATACTCCCCTTCCTTTTCAAAACTTTAGTAAAATACATCTCAATTTCTCATGCATTTCAACATACAAAAAATTTACACATTTCTTCTATTATACTTAGAATTGGAGTACAAGGATAAACTATGTATACTTAGAGTAAGTAAGTAGAGGTATTCTACCATTCTTCTTGGTGGTAGGGTGGCTACGGAAGGTAAGTCGGCTATCGGATGGAGTAACTTCCTACAGAAAGCTTACGGTAGCTTCAAAAGAGAAAGGCTTCTCTCGAAACTAAATCTTGACTAAACTACTAAACTTTTTGGATCGAGAGGGTGGTTGAGTGGTGGTTTAGTGGCGGCCTTGGATGAGTTTCTTGAAGAACTCAAGAACAATGAAGAACAAGGCAAGAACAAGCAAGAACACAAGGATTTCTAGAGAGAGAAGTTGAAAGGTTAAAGGTGTGAGTTGAATGGCAAGTGAATGGTGCTATTTATAGCAAAACATTGAGCTCTCTCCCTCTCCTCATATGGCCAGCCCTCTCTCTCTCCAATTCTCCCATAGATTTGCTCCATGGTCTTGTCAAATCATGCTTCAAAGCATGCCAAGCCTTCCATGACTTGTCTTGTCCAATTTTTAGGTTTAAGGCTAATAAACTAGGTAGGACCTTATGCTTTCTAGGGTAAGTATAGATGATCATGATCTTGGGTGCAAGACTTACAAGTCTAAAGATTTGGTCAAGGACTAGTCTTCCATGTTTAGTCATTCCTAGGTCTAGGTTGTAGTCAAAATCTAGGGTAATTAAGGGCTAGTTCTAGGATGATTAAAGGCTAGATTGTGTGCTTGAACAAGACTAGAAATGGGTTATCAAGTTGCAAATAGGCTTAAGGCTATAAGGTAGCTTGTTGGAGTGTATAACACACAAGCACACACCACACTCCCTCTCTCTCACTCTCGGTCTCTCTCTCTCTCTCTCTCTCTCTCTTGTACCATGTGTCTAATATATGTATGTGTGTATATATATATATATGCGTGTAAGACTAAGAAGGTTTAGGTCCAAGTAGGCTTATAAGGCTAGGAAGGAGTAATGATTAAAGGTGAGGGTCTTAATGTTTAGTTACCCAATGGATAACACTTCTCCTTGCAATCGTATATATATCTATACATATGTAACTAGGTACACTTAGGTCTAAGTAGCCCTAATAGGTCTTAAGGAAGGTAATGATTAAAGGTGAGCCTCCAAGTGGCATCCTATTGTCAAATGGTTAAGAGTTTCCTAGAAAGTGCACCTAGGTATAGTCATGATTACATTAGGTGTGCATGCATGGCAAGGCTAGTTTGTCTTCTTTTGGAAGCATAATGGTGGCTTCTTATGGTCCAATGGTTTATAAATGTTAGGGAAGGGTTTGTCCAATGGTTCTTAAATGCTAGGGAAAGGTAACTAAGTCAATTGGTACTTAGGTTTGCCTAACTAAATGGTTGGCAACTAATTCTACTTGCCAAGTAGGATTTCTAGCCAAGAAATATAATTTTAAGACATTATTTACTTGCTAAGAAAAATATACAAGTATCCTTACAAGCATACTTGCCTTTGGAAAAAGACTAGATTGTCCGATGTTTAAAAGATATAATTTCTTAAGTTTCAAATCTAATTATGACGGATTATTAGATATTAAAAGAAATTTTGAGTGAAATCCAAGTAATTAAAATAAAATTCAAATTTTTTAACGAAATTTTTACTTACCAAAAATCAGGGTCGTTACAGATCGAGAATGAGTGATTAAATTAATTTGATGTAGATGATCTAACATATGTAGGGAGGTGTTCCCGAACAGATACAATTAACGCCCGAACAGGTGGTATGTGGGACCACGTGGTAGATGAGACATGACATATCGCCGGTAAGAGCGGTGATCGGTATAAGGGACAGATGGCATGAAGGGCCACTGGAGGGAGCAGTCTGTTCAGGTGATGAGATGGCCGAACAGATGGAGAACTCTCGTAAAACAAGCTTTAGATAATAAGGCGGCAAGAATGATCAGGAAGAGGATAGGATCTCACATGAAAGGGAAACGAATATTCTATCAAGATGAGTAAGGAAAGAGTCCTAGCATGGAACGAGTTCCATAAGAAGAAGAATCCCTACGTAAATGGGATTTCATCTGATTGGGAAAGGAGGATCCTCGAAGAGCTAGTTTTCCTATACGAGACAGGAAAACTAGGGGAACAGGGATGCTTGGAAAGCAAGCAAACGTCTGCCTATATAAACAAGGTTAGCCCAGAGACAAAAGGTATGCAATACGTTGCATTCTCACTATATTCCTACTGATAATTAGGGTTTTCAAGTACGTGAAACTAACTTAGGCATCGGAGGGCCTTTGCCAAGAGAGGCAAAGGTGCGCTCACCCCTTGTCTATTTTACAGATTAGGGTTCGATGGTACAGGGTTTCGGACTGATAGCACGAGAAGCCGTTGAGTTCTCTGTGCTGCTACAAGCACCATCCGATATTTCCCACTTACAATTGGTGCCGTCTGTGGGAAACGAAAGAGTTCTCTTTGAAAAACGACCATGGTGGAAGAAGATCCAAAGACACTCCTGGACCCAAAGAACCTGCTAGGTGGGGGAGGAGATAAACCCCCACCAGATGCTCCGAGAAAGCCCGGAGTAGGATAGGGTAAGAAGACAACAAGCAGGGGTAACCCCCTGACCGTTCTTGATGACTTCAAGAACAGGGAGGGCAGGATAGCCACAGGGTCCACACGGAGGAGTAAATCACACTGTGAAGGAGAGTCAGTTGCACACTCAAAAAGCGTGCACAATAGTGAAGACATCCTCAATAAAAAGAGGCAAGAAATTGAAGAATTCGCTCGTTTGATTAAGAAACAAAAACACGAGATTCGATAGTTAGAACGGATCTGAGAGCATCCTGAGGACTTTGGACTTTCACGAAGAAATTCCAGGGGAGACAGGCATGCCATGGTGGAGTACAAGAAGGCTCCTTCACGAATACGGAGGAGCATGAGTCAAACTCCAGAACGAAGAAAAGCTTCTTCACGAAGACAAAGGAGCAGGAGTCCAAGCCGATCTCCAGAACGGTGAAGGGCTTCGTCACGAAAAAGGAGGAGCAAGAGCAGGAGCTGGAGCCCTACCCCCGACGAGGAAGGGACTATGAAGCACCATAAGGACAGGTATGAGAGACCTGATACCAATTGGGAAAAGAATGAGGCTCACAAAACTAAAGAGCATGAGGATGGAACCATGACTGCACAAGAAGTGGCACGGAAGACCCTAAGTAACATTGCAGCCTCCCCCTTAGCGAGAAAGGTACAAGAAGCACGGCTGCCAAGCAAAGTGAAGCATGGTGCGTTCGTCCTTTATGAGACTAATGCGGACCCCGTGGCTCACATACAGCATTACCAACAGGCTATGTTCATGCACAATGGAGACAATGCCATTATGTGCAAGATGTTCCCATCGAGTCTAGGGAAAGTAGCATTATCTTGGTTCCACAAACTGGGACCGCATTCCATACAAGGATAGAGGTAGCTAGCCGATGTTAGAACATGTGTGAATGTCGAGTCCCACATCGGATAAATAGAAAAAGAGTTGGACCTTAATATACAATTGGATGGCTCACCACTTACAAGGCTTGGCCTTTTAAGTGGATATGGGTCATTCAATGTATATTGGACCCAAGTATTGTGGTGGACTCTTTGCCATTCTCCTATACAAATTAGGCCTTGAGCACGCAGTGGTGGGTCAATGCATCGGACGAATTGCCAACAAGTGGTATCAGAGCCGATGGCTGACGATCTATGGGAAGACTCTCAGCGCACCATTGAATGGGCTTGCACAGAAGACACTCGTGGAGCGGTATAAAATCCGAAGATGACTCCCGATGAAGCAAGGTGGCTCGATGTTGGAGTGCTGTATTGGATGGCTCATTGTCGATGGAGTTGACTCGTCGGAGAGCATGGTGCTATTGAATTAATGAGCACATTGGCTCTCAATGGAGTTCTCGTCGGGGAACATAGTGCCGGTGACTAGGCACGTTGGCTCCCAATTAAGATGACTCTGAATCGATGGAGTGGGTGCAAAATAAGTCTAGTTCGGGAGATAGGGTTGAGAGTTGTAGATCAGAATCAAGAGGGAGCTTGGATGCAGAGAGAGGTTAAGGTCCAATGTTCGGTTCACACATGAGGGGGAGATTTGTTAGAACATGTGTGAATGTTAAGTCCCACATCGGATAAATAGAAAAAGAGTTGGACCTTAATATACAATTGGATGGCTCACCACTTACAAGGCTTGGCCTTTTAAGTGGATATGGGTCATTCAATGTATATTGGGCCCAAGTAATGTGGTGGACTCATTGCCATTACTCCCATACAAATTGGGCCTTGAGCACGCAGTGGCGGGTCGATGCATCGAACGGACTCCCAACAGCCAAAGAGTTCACTGCTCGATTTTTAACAAGCAGAAGAGCCCCAAAGACGTTTGAAAGCCTCTCCACAATGAAGCAAGAAGAGAGTGAGCCGATCAGAGACTATGCGAAGAAATACTGGGAAACTTTCAATGAGATTGAAAGTTGTAGCGAGGAGTACGCAATAGCTACGTTCAAAACATGGCTGCTTGTTCGGGGAGAGCTGTGCCGGTCGTTGAACATGAATCCTATAGCAACATTGGCAAAGTTGATGGAGCCGATCGAACAACATGCCAGGATGGAGGATGACATACTCCGAGAGGAAGGCAAGGTCGTTGCCGAACAGCCGAAGACGCCTGCAAAGAAATCAGATAAACCAAAGCTCAAGACCTACAGGGCAAGGAAAGAGTATGGGCAGGCTAAGAAAGAGCCATACAAAGAAAGACAAGCACCTGACCCCAAGTATTTCTTTTCAATAACCACAGTTAGGAAGGAGCCAATCAATAGGATTCTTTATCGAATAAAGAATCGGCCTTATTTCTAGTGGCCCCCAAGATTGGAAGGGGATAAAGATGCAAAACGAGCTACGAGTCAGCACTACAGCTACCACAAAGATTTGGGTCACATGACCGAAGATTGTGAGATGTTTAAGAAGCACCTCGATGATCTAGTTTCTCGAGGTTACCTCAAAGAATTTATGCAGGAGGAACCCAAAGAGAATAGGAAATTAATGGAGATGGATTACGAACAAAATCCAAAGGGTGTGAACCATATGATACATGGATTGGCCACACCTTATACGAGAAATGAGGTGATGCTACTCCGAAGGCAAGTCAAACATGACCAGCATGTTATGCGGTTGGGAAACAAAAGAGGATGAGAAGGCAACATATGCGACGAGGGCATAATCTTTACGAACAAGGATCTAGGAGGAGTCCAAGTGCCTCACAATGATGCTTTGGTCATAACCCTACGAATTGGGGAATATGACATCGAGAGAATCTTGGTGGATTCAGGAAGTTGCATATAAGTATTATACTATAATGCATTTAAGAAATTGGGATTGACTCAGGAAGATCTGGTACAGTCAATAACTCCTCTTGTCGAGTTTAGTGCAGGAGCAGTATGGCCCCTAGGGAAGGTAACATTACCAGTTCGAGCAGGCACAATGGTGTTACAGACCGATTTCTTAGTGGTAGATGTACCGTCCTCCTATAACGCAATTATAGGGAGGACATGGTCGCACAAGATGAGGGCAGTGTCCTCCACCTATCACCAAATGGTTAAGTTCCCAGGATCCAATGGGGTTGAGAAGATCAGGGGTAATCAAAAGGTAGCACAGCAGTGTTTGATCTCCATCATCAAGAAAGCCCCGAAGGCCCACCATGTTCATACAAGCGAGGTTTTTGATCAGCTGACTATCGAGGATGTTGGAGGAAACTCGGCAGAGAAGGTGGTAGCTAGAAGACCTAAAGAAAGTACAGATCAATGAGACTGATCCGGAGAGGTACTTTCTGATTCGGTAATCGCTGGGAATGGAAGAGGAAGCCGAATTGGTGGAGTTCTTGAAAGAACATATTGATGTGTTTTCATGGGTGCCAGAGGAAATGCCCGGAGTGGACACAGATGTAATCTGCCACCCTTTAAATGTGGATCCACAACACAAACCCGTGATACAGAAGAAGAGAAGGGCAGCCGTACAACATGTGGATGCTATTATTGAACAGGTGGACCGTTTATTGGAGGCCAAGGCAATACGAGAAGTTTACTACCCGGAGTGGCTATCTAATACCATAGTTGTAAAGAAGAAGAATGGGAAATGGCTTGTTTGCATGAATTTCACAGACTTGAATAAGGCATGTCCTAAGGATAGCTTCCCTCTCCCAAGGATAAACCAGCTGGTCGATGCAACTGCTGGATACGAACGAATGAGTTTCCTCGATGCGTATCGGGGATATCATTAGATTGCCATGTTTGGGCCCGATCAAGAGAAGACTTCCTTCATTACACCACGAGGGTTATACTGTTATAGTGTCATGCCCTTTAGGTTAAGGAATGCAGGAGCAACGAACCAGAGGCTGGCAACAATTATGTTCAAAAAGCTACTTGGCAAAACCATGGAAGTTTACATAGATGATATGGTAGTGAAGAGCAGAGATAAGCAAGGACACATAGCAGATTTGAAGGAAGCCTTCGAAATTCTGAGGAAGTACAACCTAAAACTGAACGCCTCGAAGTGTGCATTTAGAGTTAGTTCGGGAAAGTTCTTGGGCCACCTTGTGACCATAAGAGGGATAGAGGTGAATCCTGATCAAATAACAGCCTTGCAGAGGCTATAGAGTCCTAGGACCACGAAAGAGGTCCAAAGACTAACTAGAATGGCCACAGCCCTCAACAGATTTATCAGTCGGTCAAGTGACTAGTGTAGGCCTTTCTTTCAGTTGCTAAAGAATAGGGAAGGATACGAATGGGGAGTAGAATGCAAACAGGCTTTCCAAGACCTGAAGAAGTACTTGGTAGTAGCCCCACTCTTGTCAACTCCAGAACTAGGAGAGCCTTTGGTTTTGTATTTGGCAGTTTCTGAACATGTTGTAAGTCAGTTCTATTGAGGAATAAGGGATCCGAGCAAATCCCTATATATTATGTAAGCAAGACATTGCTAGACGCAGAAACGAGATATCTGCCCCTCGAGAAATTGGTCTTGGCAGTAAGGACAACAACGAGGAAATTGCCACATTACTTCCAGAGCCACAGGATTGTGGTTTATACTTAATTTCCATTGAAATCACTACTATGAAAGGCAGATTTCTCTAGACGAATCTTAATTTGGTCTGTGGAGCTAAGTCAATATGACATCGATTATCAGCCGCACACCGCGATTAAAGGCCAAGTGTTGGCAGACTTTGTGGCAAAGTTCTCACCCGCAGTGGCACCCCAGCCTCCTACGAGAAAGGGACAGGCTCCTGGGCTACCTGTCAAGAAAGGCAAGGCTCCGGCCGAACAGGATCCTCAAGAATGGAAGTTGTTAGTAGATGGTTCAGCGTGTAACACCGGATCGGGGATTGGGATAGTACTCTTTCCTCCAAGGGGAGTAATGATGGAGCTGTCTGTTCGGCTGGGCTTCAACGCATCAAATAACGTGGCGGAGTATGAGGCGTTCCTCATAGGCCTAAGGAGTGCAAGGACCCTAAAGGTGAAACGAATTAGGGTGTACTGTGATTCACAACTTGTGGTGAATCAGCTGTCCGGGGAATACGAAGCCCGGAGTGAGAAGTGGCGGCCTATGTGGAGGCAGCCAAGGATTTGCTTGATACTTTCGAGAAAGTTTACATCGAGCAAATAAGTTCTGGACAGAATGATCATGCAGATTCACTAGTTTGGTTGGCCGCAGCTGTCCCAACAGAGTTTAAGAGGAAGGTGGCAGTAGACTATCTTAGCGAGCCAAGCATTGGAAGAAGTGTGGAGTTAGTCTTGGACGTGAACCAAGGACCAAGTTGGATTGATCCAATTGTGGAGTTCCTACGAGATGAGACACTCCCCTCTAATAAGAAGGAGGCTCATAAGATAAAGACAAAATCCGCACAGGTTTGGCTGTCCCCGGAGGGGAAGTTGTACAAGAAGTCCTTTACAGGATCATATCTGCTTTGTGTGCATCCCGAGATGTGTAGACACCCCAATTTGGCCTAACAATTATTTCAAGTCACACCTTGGGGACCATCCCGATGATGAAATGGATACAGTGATTGCTGATTGACTTCTTGTGAACCCATGGACTTATGGTAAGAACTTTGAGCCACTTAGAGGACCCAATCCAGAGCCAAATAGCCTTTCAGACAGAAATACAGAATCCTAGGAGAATCCATCTGTCGGCCGTGACATTGATCTCACGGCCTTAACATCATTTCTTCACCCGAGCAACCTGTTGACTGAAAATCTCCCTGAGAGATCGATCACTCGGCCGCTAGATCTATCCTACGGCCGCAACATCATTTCCTCGGCCGCCAGATCCGTTGCTCGGTCGCCAGATCGTCCCTTTTCCAGATTCTCGAACGTTCTGTCAAACGTTTGATCCAAACACAAAACCTCCCGATGCGTTCGGGCTACGCCCGAGGATAGCCATGAGGAGTTTGAGATGCATTATAACTCCAATTCCCGTTGTGCGTTTTGATTGGCCGGAGTGAGTCACCAATTGCCTATATAAATGGCCTTTGGGTTCCGAAAATAATAGATCAGATTCACCTACGAAATCACTCTCTCAAGCCACGAAATTCTGCACATATACACTCTCAAACCCTCTCTTCAAAAGCCCTAACCTCTTGAAGGCAGCCGTTAATCCGACGATCAAACCCCGAAGTTCAAACCCTAACCCTAGGGGTTTTCAAGAAGCAAATCAGTCAATCCTAATCAAATCCGAAGCAATCAAGGCACTGAGGGATCAAGGTGGTGAGGCCCAAGGGCCTCCGGTTTCATTTATTTATCGTTTTTATGCTTAATCGTAGCGCTTGATTATCTGTTAACTTCTCTGTCTTGTGTGAGGAAGAACATCGACTGGGGCTTCAATCCCTCGACCGGTACATAAAACCAGGAAGATCTCTCGACCGCGACATCCATTCACCAGCCGCGAGATCTACCTCCCTAGGACATGATTGTTTTATTCAGCTTTTTGATGCATGCTTTCAATTAAAGTCTTAGCTCACCATTAACTATTTACAGGCTTAATTAAACAGAATACGTGTTTGAATTAAATAAAGCATGAATTAATCATATGTCGAATGACTATGAGCCAGTCTCACGACTGGGCAAAGAGGGGTGCCTAACACCTTCCCCTTGTTGTACTTTTGGCTCCCGCACCCAGAATCTCTATCTATTTTCCTAGTTTTAATAAACTGGGTGGCAACTCTGTTTTGATGATAACCGCTATCGTGTGGCGATGTTCCTAGCCATGGGAATGTCCACGATCTTGGTTTATGAAGCAAGCAACCAAAACGAGCAACCAACGATCAATCTGTATGGCGATGCCCCGCTCCAGGGAGGTGTCTACAAGATGGTGTAGAAATTCCTCCACGAGATTCATGAAGGGACATGTGGGAACCATGCAGGGGGCAGGTCCATAGCACATCGAGCAATAACTCAGGGGTATTGGTGGCCGCATATGTAGGAGGATGCCAAAGTTTATGTCAAAATCTATGAGAAATGTCAGAAGTTTTCACCTATGATTAGAACACCAGCTAAGGATCTGGTGCCATTAACAAGCCCTTGGCCGTTTGCACAATGGGGAATGGACATCGTGGGTCCACTCCACAAGGCAACTGGAAATCGAAAGTTCCTGTTGGTAGCAACAAATTACTTCATAAAGTGGATTGAGGCAGAGCCCTTGGCCAAAATCATAGAGCCTATGATAGAAAGGTTCGTTTGGAAGAGTATTATTACTCAGTTTGGGGTCCCCTACTCATTGATTACAGATAATAGGGCACAATTCCAAAAGAAGTTTAAAGCTTTAAGTTTCCAGTAGGGGATAAGAAACTATTACTCAACCCCAACTTACCCTCAAAGTAATGGGCAAGCTGAAGCCTCTAATAAAACCATGCTTGATGGGATCAAGAAGAGGTTGGATAAGGCTAAGGGGAAGTGACCCGATGAGCTACCACTAGTCCTATGGGCGCACCGAACAATGCCTAGGAGGTCTACAGGAGAGACCCCCTATTCGTTGGCATATGGCACAGAGGCTGTTATTCCATTGGAGGTTGGTCTGCAGACCAATAGGACCGCTTTGGTTGAGAGTGGGGGCAATGACAAAGCCCTAGAAATTGAGTTGGATCTTGCCGAGGAACAAAGAGAGAGGACTCTGGTGCATTTGGCCTCTTATCAGGAGCAGCTCATGAAGAACTATAACAAACACGTGCACCCACAAGAATTCGGTGTTGGGGATCTAGTACTACGAAAGGTGCTCGGTAACACCAAGGTGCAGAATGAGAGCAAGTTGGGGGCCAAGTGGGAAGGCCCATATCGAGTGATTGAGATTGTGGGCATAGGGGCTTATAGATTGGCAGACCTGGACAGGAACCCGGTGCCAAGACCTTGGAATGTCCACAATTTGAGGAAGTTCTTTGTTTAAAAAACTTTAGTTTATTTTTATTCTGTTTAAGGATACATAATGTGATTGTGTGGTACTTTCAGGCAACATGACAACAACAGACCTGGAGAGCTTCTCTCTCTAGCCTAGAGAGAGAAAGCTCCCCCCCGGCCAGCAATAGGCGTACGGCAGCAGCAGCTGTGGCGGGCGTCTTCTCCGGCCGGCCAACCCCAACAGGGCAAGGGAGCCTCTCTCCTTAGAGAGGCTCTCCTCCACCGCCCAATCACAACCGGCAACCCCTTGGGTCCGGCCATGTATCACTCTCCAGCTACCTCTGGTCCGGCCACTCTATAGTCGCCGGCCAGCCCACAACTGATCTCCTCTGGTCCAGCAAACCACAGCCGGCCAGCATACCACAGCACGGAGGCCACTGTTTGAGATCTAGGCCGTGCAAGTCTGAACCACAACCAGGCTCCACCGGCAGGCCATCTCTGGTGTTCACAGCCAGGCTCCACCACCACCGTAGACATCTCAAGAGTTCGACAGCCGTGGGTCAACAGATCGGGCAGCCATGGCTTGGGAACGGCGCCGTACAGATCTGGCGGCCATGGCTTTTACCCCAGCCGTGGGTCAGCCCGTCGCCGGGCATCAATACCCGTGGCTCAGCCGCCGGCCATCATCTCCATGCCCAACCCGCCTCCTGTGGGCTAACAATCCAAGTCAGCCGTCGCCGGGCATCATCGCCTTGACCGCCGGCCTTGATCCACCGTGGCTCACCCGTCGGCCTCGGTGGTTGCCGCCGTAAAACAGCAGCAGCAGCAGCCTGGTCCCTGGTCTTGCCAGATCTGGGCCGCTCTTAGGCCATCGGCCAGTCAACAGCCCGGGTTCAACTGGGCCAGCCAACATCCTGGCAAGCCAGCCAAGAGGCCAGCCAGGCCAGTCACGCACCAGCCCGGGCAGGCAAGCCGTCGGGCACAGCCTGCCTTTAGCCCGGGCAGCAAGCAGCAAGCACAGCCTGCCTGTGCACTTATTTGTTTATTGTCAATCTGTTTATTGTATGTTCGGCGACCCCCGATAGGCGGTCATCTGTTGGACTGAAATCGGGGGTTCGGCTCTTGGTCGAGCCTTTTATGTTTTCCGTAGTATGTATTGCGAGGACTTCGAGGGCCTCTACTTGTACCTTATACCGACGGTTGGTGTCGGGTATTTACTGCTATTGCCACGCCCGTGTCCAGGTTCCCAGTTGAACTTTCTATTCCTTGGGATAGTTTGTTCGGCGGGGGCAAGAACACGGGTAACCCATGTAGCCACTTGGCGCTCTTTAGATTTTTTCTTTGTCTTACCTGGGGTATGCCCCTTGTAGGCTGTACATTCGGTTAACCTCTTTTATATTTCAAGCTAACCGCCCTAGGGCTTTACCCAAAAAAAAAAATGTGATTGTGTGGGAGTTATGAATAAAATTCCCTTGTTTTTTTATCATTTGTTAGTTGCAAGGGGTACAGGTAATGCCCCCTTGAGTTTAAAGATTATGAATAAAATCCTACTTTGGCAGTGCATATGAATTTTTGTGAATTTTTTATCTTTTTTATTCTGTGTCCATTTCAATACGAACCTCGGAACTGTTTTACCCTTTTCTTCCTTCATATCGGGGAGTAGGGAATGGGCACGAATGCCCTAGTGCATACAAATAAAATGCTAGATTTATCCAAGTATGAGTAACTTGGGTACGTGAGTAAACTGGCTAAGTATGAGGACACTTAGATTTGTCTAAGTATGAGAAACTTATTTCTAGTATGAGATACATTAACCTTGGGTGCATTCTTGTCTAAAGTATGAAAAGTTTAGAAGTGTGTGAGCAAACGCGAAACTTTGCCTAAGTATGAGACACTTAGTTTGTATCTACAAATTAAGACACTCGGGTGCATTTGAGCACATGCACATTGCTGCTATATCTAGAAAACATAGGTGTATATGAACATACACAGATTTCCAAGATAACCTACTAAGTACGAAACACTTAAAACCTATTATGGGCAAAGGTTAACTTGATCCTAAAGAAGGCTACGAAGGGCCGAGCAAAATACCAAGCCTTGCACGGCCACAACAATTAAAAACTTAGAATTTGTCTAGGTATGAGAAACTTGGGTGCATATGAACACATGCACAGATTTGGTGAAGTCTGAAATACTTGGGTGCATATGCGAATTGTTCAAAAGGTGTTTGTTAGGAGGGACAAAGTACTTACTTACTAGTCCAAATCTTGGACCTCAAGAGGAGTCACAACAGGAACTCCTGCACCAATTTCAGTGCTGGAACCACCACCAGCAACATTCTCTTCCAAGTTGATGGTCTCATTGGTTGTCTCCCGAGCAGGTGAAGGATCAATAGGGGCAACATGGGATTCAATAGGTGTGCTATCATTAGCATCAGCAAAGTCTTCAATTTGTTGCTCAACATCATCATCCTGATGCTCCACGGGCTCGTAAGATGACAAAGGGCGATTGCTCGGCAAGTCATTCTCTACCCATAGGGGGAGTCATCTCCAATCCTAGCTTTGTTAAGGCACGCTTCCCAGCAAGCGGCCCAACTTTGGTCTTGGATGGCTGGCATTTGTTCCATGTAGCTAGCCGTCGATGCATCAAATCCCTTCTGATATCCTTCATCGTAAGTAGCCTTCTTGGCATTATCAATCTCAGACAGAGCCTGGCTGAGGCTGTCCTCCACAGTCTCGAGCTTGATCTTCATCCCATCCACATCTGATTTGGTCTTCTCTCTCTCTCTCTCTCTCTTGAGTCTAGAGATTGTTTGCAACTGCCTAGTGTTATCTCTTAGGAGCCTGTTGCGTTCTGGCTCTATCTCCTGCACCTTTTGGCCTAACACCACCAACTTTTGGATAAACTGGCAAGTGCCGAGCATTTTTTATAAAATGTTAGGATCATGCAAAATATGCAAGACATAGTACTTTGACTAAGACGAAAGACATTACCTTTAATACACGGTGAGGCTCCAGATGGGAGCTTCTCTCTCTAGGATGGAGAGAGAAAGCTCCCCCCAGCCACGCCGGCCTGGCCTCCTTCGGCTCCAGCTCCAGCCGGCTGCCGGGCATCCCATCTCCGGCCAGCAATAGTAGCAACGTCAAGGGCAAGGGAGCCCCTCTCTCGACAGGGGCTCTCCTCCACCGCCCGTTCCATATCCGGCTACCCTTGGGTCCGGCCATCTAACACAATCCAACCGGAGTTCCTCCGGCCAAGTTCCAGCCCTGCTCTGGTCTGATCTGGCTCGGCCACCGCTAGAGCGGGCCTTCACAGGCGGGCAAGTTTCTCCAGGTACGGTTAGATCTAGTCCGGCCTCCATCTGGTCAGGCCAAGCTCTTCCCGTTGCCTCGCCGTGGGTGCAGCAGGCGCCGCCGTGGTGACCAACTCAGCGTGGCGACCACCTTCAACTGGCCTCCACGGCGCCAGTCATTGACTTCTCCGGCCAGATCTGGCCGTCAGACCTCGGTCCGGCCAGGTCTCCACTCAGCCGTGGCTCAACAGCCGTGGGTCAACACCCGTCGTGGGTCTCCACCCCAAGTCAGCCGTCGCCGGCGATGTTTCAGCCAGGTGGTTTCGAGTTCGAGCCACGGTGGCTCGCCGGTTTCGAGGTCGGTTGCCAGAGTCAGTCCGGCCGTCACAGATCATGGCCCGGCACGGGCCTTACGTCATCGGGCAGTCCTTGCAGGTCAGGGTATCCCTAGGCTGAAAATCATCGTATCCAGTGCGCTCATTGTTATTCAATTTGCGATTTGCAATTATCTACTATTGTGCACTGGCTGTTATTGTTATCGTTTATGTTTTCAGTTGTATGAGTTGCGAGGACTTCGAGGGCCTCGGATTGTACCCTATACCGACGGGTTGTGTCGGGTATTTACTGCTTTTGCCACGCCCGTGTCTAGGTTCCCTGTTGTACGTTCCATTCCTTGGGATAGATTGTTCGACGGGGGCATGAACACGGGCAACCCATGTAGCCACTTGGCGCTCTTTATATTTTTTGCTTGTCTTACCTGGGGTATGCCCCTTGTAGGCTGTACATTCGGTTAACCTCTTTTATTTTCAAGCTAACCGCCCTAGGGCTTTACCCAAAAAAGACATTACCTTTATTCCACTAAAGAGACCAGTGGACACCGGCTGATCAGGAGTGTAGACACCTCCCAAACGGGGCATCGCCATACAGATTGATCACATTGAATTTGCTCGATTGGTTGCTCACTTCATAAACCAAAATCATGGACATTCCCATGGCTAGGAACATCGCCACATGATAACGGTTATCATCAAATAGAGTCGCCACCCAGTTTATTAAAACTGGGAAAATAGATAGAGATTCTGGATACGGGAGCCAAAAGTACAATAAGGGGAAGGTGTTAGGCACCCCTCTTTGCCCAGCCGTGAGACTGGCCCATAATCATTCAACATAAGACGTATAGATGCCTTGTTTAATCCTAACACATAGTCTGTTTAGTTATTCCTTTAAACAGTAAGCAAAGTGAGCCAGTGCGATAATTGAAGCATGCATTGGAAAGCAGAAAAGCAACAAAATTGTCCCAGGGAGATGGATCCCGCGGCCGGTGAATGGATGTCACGGCCGAGGGATCCTCCTGGTTTGATATACCGGCCGAGGGATCGAAGCCCCGGTCGGTGTTCTTCCTCACACCAGACAGAAAGATTAATGGATAATAAAAAATGCTACGGTTAGCCATAAATGCAATAAGTAAAACAAACCAGAGGCCGTTGGGCCTCACCACCTTGATCCCTCAGTTGCTTGATTGCCTCGGATTTGAATGTGATTGATTGATTGCTTGATCGAGAACCCTAGAGCTAGGGTTTGAACTTCGGGGTTTGATTGCCGGATTGACGGCTGCCTTCGGAAGGTTAGGGCTTTTGGAGTATGGGATTGATGGAGTATTTGTGCAGAGCTTCGAGGTTTGAGAGAGTGTGTAAGTATCTCAATTTCTGTGTGTTAATTCGGAACCCAAAGGCCCCTTTATATAGGCATAGGGATGACTCAATCCGGCCAATCAAATCATGAGATGGCAATTGCAATTGCAATGCATCTCAAACTCTACGTCGTGATCTCCGAACGTAGCCCGAACGCATCGGAAAGGTAGTGTAGTTGGATCAAACCAAACGTCTGACAGAACGTTCGAGAGTCTGGAAAAAGGTCGATCTGGCGGCCGAGTAAAGGATTTCACGGCCGAGGAATGGATGTCTCGGCCGAAGGATAGATCTTGCGGCCGAGGAATTGATCTCTCAGGGAGATTTTGCTGGCAACAGGTTGCTCGGGTGAGGGATTGATGTTATGGCCGTGGGATCGATGTCACGGCCGACAGATGGATTCTCCTAGGCTTCCGTATTTCTGTCTGAAAGGCTGTATGGCTTTGAATTGGGTCCTCTAAGTGGTCAAAGTTCTCACCGAAAGTCCTAAGGTTCTCAAGGAAGCAATCAGCAATCACTGTATCCATTTCATCATCGGGATTGTCCCAAGGTGGGACTTGAAATAATCGTTAGGCCAAATTGGGGTGTCTACAGATGCCCCTCTTTGACTGAACTCAGACGGATCGCGAGACATGTTTGAGTAAGAGTCAAAGCTGTAAATAGCAACTCAATTTGGTCCAACCACTATTCCAAGGGGTTTTTGAAAAAGGTTTGTTATGGTCGGGCCGGGAGGCTGCCTACGTATTCCATAAGGGAAATTCAGACCAATCGTAGTTCGGGCAATAAAGAAAAGTAAAAAGTTTGGAGGGTTAGGGACAGAAGACGTACCTTAGGGCTTTAAAAGCCGTAGTGTGACGTACCTAGACTGAGCCAGGGTTTTGGCGGAAGATAGTTGAAGGAGCGCGGGGCTACCTGGGGAGTTTTTGCGGAGAGCTTCCTTAGTTATTTTAGGGTAGATCAGTACACTGCAGGTGCGTTTGCTTTTCTTGATCATCCTTACTTTGACTGAAAGGAGCTCGGTAGAGTAGCCTATCCTTGCGAATGAGCTGGAAGGAATTGATGTAGTGGGGTGGAATGCAGACCATCTGCTGGGGATGAATTGGATGCCGGCTTGCTTTTGAGACGTGAGGGGCACAGGGCCAGTAACTGGAGCACGGAGCTTTGGTGATGAGGAAACCGAGGCACGGAGCCGGTTGTAGTCATGAGGTGAGAGCATGGAGAGTGATAGAATCGAGGCGTGGAGCCTGTTGCAATCTTGAGGCGAAGGCCTGGGGTGAGCTTAGAGCTTGATGAGACCGAAGCGCGGAGCTGGTATTGATCAGGATGAGAGCCTGTGGTGTCAGAGCTTTGAGCTTGACGTAATGAACCGAAGCGCGGAGCTGGTTGTATTCTGATGGTCTGTGCACGGAGCTTTCTCATCATAAGTGTTGGCATGGAGCCAAAGGATCGAGGCGCTGAACCGATCAATAAAACCGAGGCATAGTGCCGGTTGATTGCAGGGTTGACCTGTTTCATGAGAGATATGCAGAGTGTATATGTGTGATGATGGTTGTTAGATGTGAACAGATATGATGATGCAGACTCGATGTGAAAATGCAATATGTGCACGGGCCCGTGCGTGTGTGTTTGTTTTAAGCTTAGAGCTTCTATCAAGTTCCGGACTTGAGCATTCAGAGCGTAGAGCTCGAGCATTCGGACGGCAGAATCCGAGCATTCAAAGTACAGGCTTTGAGCGTCCAGTACGCAGTGGTTGGGCATCCAAGCGTAGAGCTTGAGCATTCAAGTGTATAACTTGAGCATCCAGTACACAGTGGTTGGGCATCCAAGCGTAGAGCTTGAGCATTCAAAAATGTTAGATTTTTGAGCATTCAGGCGTAGAGCCTGAGAATAGATGTCTTGATTGTTGGGGCGGCTTAGAGCCTGTTGCATGTTTACGGCTTCGAGCCAGTTGAGATGATGAACACAGGCTTCGAGCCTGTTAAGAGTTTGTGATAACAGGCATAGAGTCTGTTGCTGTGATAGCGAGCATAGAGCTGCTGAGATAGTAAACATAGGCTTCGAGCCTGTTGAGGTGATGACTTGGAGCCATTTGAGATAATGGGTTTTGAGCTGCCGAGATTGTTTGTTTACGGCTTCGAGCCAGTTGAGATAGCGGGCTTAGAGCCGCTGAGTTGTGTAGAGATGATGGGCACAGGGCCGCTGAATTGATACGGGCTTCGAGCCGCTATGATAAAGGGCTTCGAGCCGCTGGGTGATAGTGGACGAAGGCTTCGAGCCTGTTGAGGTAATGGGCTTCAAGCCGTTGATACTTAGGCTTCGAGCCTGTTGAGGTAATGGGCTTCGAGCCGCGGAGTTGATTGTTATGGCTTTGAGCCAGTTGAGATGATGGGCTTCGAGCCGCTGAGACTGCTTGTGTACGGCTTCGAGCCAGTTGAGATGGTGGGCTTCGAGCCGCTGAGTTGATGAGTATTCCATCTTCTATCTTCCACGAGGTTTGATTGGTTCCTTATGCTTGGGATGTTTCCAAGGCTAGTTTTGAGTATGCTCGGGATTGCCCCCAAGGCTAGTTCTTGACCATATTCCAGTTTGTTAGGGAGATTTCCCATTACCTCCACTGCTGGGAGTGCCTTCCGGAGGCCAAACGCCTTCTAGCGACTCAAATGTCTTCTGGTGGCTAAATGCTTTCTGCAAGCTGGCAACATAAACGCTTTCTGGAAGCTAGCAATATAAACGCCTTCTGGAGGGTGCATTGAGTGGAAGCCACAGGATTGTTTTACTGGCCTGCCGAGCGCGAGATTGTGCACATGGCGTGGCATAGAGCTGTTGAGGTGTGGGTGTAGAGCTGCTGAGCAGTACTTGAGCGTCCTCAATGTTTCGGTAAGCTTCTTTTTGTCCTTGGCAGAGAAATAGGAGATTAGAGGCCTGCGGTGGAGGCCTTTAGTGCACAAGTGGTTTGCGACGTTGTCGGAGCAGGCTCGGGAGTTAGTACGCGCTGCTGGTCTTGAGCCGTTTGTTTTGGGCCGTTTGTTTTGGGCCTCAATCTTCTGAAGATGGATTGGTCGTTGATGACCTCGCTGGTTGGTGGGATACTCCCAACATGTCCCACTTTCCTTCTGTTGGCGAGATGACGATCACGCCAGGTGATTTTTCTTTGCTTACTGGCCTATGAGTAGGTGGAGCTCCTCTTTGGGTTAACCCTTGGCTTTGGGAGCGAGTAGGGGATTTGGAGTGGTTCTTGGGCAAGGTGCCCCCTCTTCACTCGCGTGGTCATGTTGACGTCTCTTGGCTGATCAAGACTTTTATGAAGGTTGATATCTCGACTCAGGTGAGTGTTGAGTAGCTGACACGGGCCTTTCTTCTCTACCTCCTTGGGCAAACGTTGTTTGCCAACAAGGATAGTTCAGTGCATAGGCAGCCTCTAGCCCCTTTGCAGTATTTGGAGGCTGTTTGGGAGCTTGATTGGGGAGCATCTGCCTTGGCCACCTTGTATGGCCTCCTTAGGGCTTGTTCACGGGACAGGACTTTTGGTGGTCACTACCGAGTACTTGAAGTATATCCTTCTTCTTTTCTCGTTGTGATTTTTTTCCCTTGCTACGAGCAATGGTTGGTGGGGCAATGGAAGCCACGGTTGCCAGTTTTGAGCCCTGGCGACAAGTTTTGGACCGATTGACGGTTGACCAGGTACCCCTTGCATTCCTTGTCTTCAGATCTCCATTCCTCTGGTGTGGCTGATTTAGACTTTGTTTGTAGGCGAGGTTCGACCCTTGGAGTGGTATATCAGAGGACACCCCTCTTACACGTTCCAGGGTTCTAGATTGTACTCGTAGCCTGTTCGAGGGTCCCTTTTGTTAAGCCTGGTACTTATGTGATCGGGTGGCCAGCCAGTGGCGCCCGCGTGCTGAGGATCTTCAGTTTGTTCCTCCTCCTCCTCCGACGTTGATGAGGTCTACTTCTTCGATGTCTAAAGTAGACTTGGAGAATGCTCAGATCTAGGCGGGTTTGCTTCTTTAGGCAGGTGGCTGTATGGAGTACTGCCATTTTTCCTTGGTTCTGCCTGCTGTTCCTTCAGTTGCTCTTGTTTGGCCACGGGCCCTTTCCTATGTCTCCTTCCATTTTGATGACGGAGAAGAGGCGCTTGGTGCTTGCCCCTTGTTTTGCATTCTTTTCCTTGTAGCTTGAGTTTGAATGAGCACCAGCTGTCAGTGGGGAGGATAGCTAGCTATCCCCTTCTTCATCTTAGAGATCGTCTCGAAGACGGCGTCACAACCAGCTTTAGGATTTTCTTTTCCCTTCCTGTTCATGATTAGCAAAGAGAGAAGCAGAAACTGTATTTGTATAGTGAAAGCAACCACAGTGATGATTTTGTAGGCAAGCTTTTGTTCATGAAACGAGAAATGCTTTTGATGCCCCTAGATGTCTTGAGTTTGCATGCGATAGTCAGAACATGGCTGTTTGAACAAGTATTTGCTGATAGACAGTAATTTGTGTGAAAATAAAATATTGGCCGAAGAATTGATTACTCGGCTAAAGAATCGATGTTATGGCCGATGTATAGATCCTTCGGCCGTTACTTTGATTTTCCAAAAGGTAGATTTTGTTTTGGCTAAGTGGCATCCTCTTTCCTCTTCCTTCTTTATGCTTGGTTTTGATTTTCTTGCCTTTTGCTTTTGCCGTGTTCCATAGTCCGGTTGCCAAACTCGGGAGTTTTCAAGGTATCTTGCTCATTGTGTCAATTACCTTTAGGTTAGAGGGGATGACCTATAGCTCTCGTGTCTATTGCTGTTGCCAATTCTTCGAGAAAAGCATACTCATCTTTTGCGAGCTCAATACGCAAGGTTAGCTATACCTATCATTGAGTACAAATCTGTTGACGTTTTTCCTTCTCTCCAAATGTTTGGGCCGCATCTCAATGTGAGATTGCCTACGTATCCCTAATCAGGGAATCAGGCCTTTTACGTAGTTCCAAAATCATTACCTTTGAGGTTGGGTTTTTCACTCTTGGTTTTTCTTCTCACATGCTCTTGATTTTGCCTAGGTTACCTAATGGAGGTTGAGTCCCTAGCGAGCTTTTCTTTGAATGCCTTAACTTTTGCCTAGGCTGCGTTTTTGCATTTTCTTGCCCTAGCAGGCTTTTTTTTTTTGGGTAAAGCCCTAGGGCGGTTAGCTTGAAAATAAAAGAGGTTAACCGAATGTACAGCCTACAAGGGGCATACCCCAGGTAAGACAAAGCAAAAAATATAAAGAGCGCCAAGTGGCTACATGGGTTGCCCGTGTTCATGCCCCCGTCGAACAATCTATCCCAAGGAATGGAACGTACAACAGGGAACCTAGACACGGGCGTGGCAAAAGCAGTAAATACCCGACACAACCCGTCGGTATAGGGTACAATCCGAGGCCCTCGAAGTCCTCGCAAATCATACAACTGAAAACATAAACGATAACAATAACAGCCAGTGCACAGTAGTAGATAATTGCAAATCGCACATTGAATAACGAGCACACTAGCTGCGATGATTTTCAGCCTAGCCGGGATACCGGGCTGGCTGCTTGGGGTTGACTGGCCTGGGCTGGTTGACTGGCCCTGACCTGCAAGGACTGCCCGATGACGTAAGGCCCGTGCCGGGCCATGATCTGTGACGGCCGGACTGACTCCGGCAGCCTACCTCGAAGCCTGCGAGCCACCGTGGCTCGAACTCGAAACCACCGCAGCTCCCGATTGTTGATGGAGGAGTATGCAGAGACCGGATTATAGAAGGCCGGTTGTGGTTTGGCCGGACCAGCGTTGGCAAGCCGTGGGCTGGCCGGACCAGTGGGTGGTTGGTCGCTGTGGGTAGCCATGGCTGCCAGATCTGGATCTGAAACCGTGACCGGCGGCCATGGCTGTTGGGGCACCCACCTCCGACCATGGACGAACCCTCCTCCGTTGGAGGGGTTAAAATCCGACCATGGACGCCACAGTCGTACCCGGCGGCGGCGACTGGGTTAACGCTTCGGCCATGGCTAACCTGTACCTGCGGCTGTGGGCTTCGCCGTTAGGATGACCCACGGTTGTACCCACGACCGAACGTGGCCTGTGGTGAGCTTGGCCGTTGGGGATTCTCGGCTGGAGCCTTGAACCAGATCTGAAATTCCGACCAATGAATGGCCGGATGTGGTGTATACGAGAGTGGGAGGCGCTGGAGGAGAACTAACCCTAAGAAGGGACGTTCCCTTGCCGTCCTTGCTGCTGTTACCGGCGATAACCTGCCGGAGCTGATGGTGGCCAGACCGTGGGAAAGCTTTCTCTCTCTAGGTTAGAGAGAGAAGCTCCCCAGCCCTAGCAGGCTTTGCTCTTACTTTTGCTTGGGTTTTCAGGTTACCCAACGAGCACTTCTCTCAAGAGGGTTTCTGCGTTTTGGAGAGGAATTTGATGGAGATATTTTTCAAAATCTCTCTTGTGTTTGTACCTTCATAATGGGCGAGCTAACCCTAAGTGTTCTCGCGGAGATAGTGTCTTCTTTCTAAGTTTTGACAAAAACCTAGTTTCTTAAGCAACTAGAGTTCATCCTTTCCTTCCTTTTTGTCAGCGACACAGGGAACTTGATTCCTTGAGATGGCAAAAGGATTGCCCAACGAGCAACCTTGCAATAAACTCCGTGATCGACACAGGGCGATTTCTGACAAGTCCAATGGCGATTTCTGAGATCCAATTCTTCCAGTGATCTTCTTCAATGGCGGACGGTCTGGGCCTTCAGGCCATGGATTCTACTGAAGTTCGGCGACTACAACAGGTTTCAGAAAATACGAAACCTCAGCAGTCTCATTCGACTTCAACATCAAGGGTCACCATATCAGACGGCACAATCTCTGAAGGGTTGGGCAGCAAGGCCCAGGATTCAAATGAGCTTCGCCGTAGGCAGAAGAGCTCAGTACAGCATGGTGAAGGCACAGTTCTCTCCGAGCAAACCCCACCCCCACCCAAATCGACTGCAACATCAGATCCCCAAATTAAATTTGGAACCCACAGTCCAAAACACATCAAGACGAGCCCTGCTCGTAAACTCCAACAGGCCTATCAGAACGAACAAAAGCAGAGGGAATCCGAAGCTCGGATGCTCGAGATTGTGGGTCACCTGGAGGATGAGCTCAACAATTCGGAGGATCCTTTCGTTCTTGATGTCGTTACAGCTAAACTACAGACCATTCAACAATCATGGAAAGAAGATCGTCAGAGGCTCCATTCAGGTGATACCCTCCATCTGGGCCTCGAACCAGGTAATCCTAATCTCAAGAAGCCTACTGATGGTACCTCAGGAGAGGTTGATGATGGTCCCTCGATCTCAAGAGCTGGGCCGCAAGCTTCTCCTCATAGATTTGGGGAGCTCAGCCCTAAATCGTGTAAAAGCCCTGGTTCGGCTAGGAAGCTACAACAGGTGTTTTTGGAGGAAGGTTTGAGGGTTGAAGCTGAAGCTGCCATGGGATCAGTCCTGCCTTCGAAGGGGCCTGGGGTTAACACTATTGCTGCACAGAAGGTGCAGCAGGCATTATTTGAGGAGAAACTGGAAAAGGAAGCAGAAGCAAGAGCTCGAGTCACGCATTTGCATGGAAACACTTACCAGTTCGAGCGTACACCTGCACAGGTTCGGAAAACTAACCCTAATCCATATGTAGAAGGAGACCCTAATCTAGGGTTTCCTGTCGAGGATACTAGAACTAAGTTGGGTGTTGTACCTAACCCAGTGTCTCATGCATCAACAAGTACTAATCCTGCTCAGCCTAAAGCCTGTGAATCGTACATCTCAAACTAATAAGAATTGGGCCTCCCTATTTAGGTCTCAAGGGCCCTCAAGTAATATGAAGTTAGATTTCTATCCAGAATTAAAGAGAGGGAAAAATGCTGTTGTTGAACTTGATGTTACTCACTTGGATGAGAATTGTTGGTCACATTGTTTGGTTGGTCATTTCCTAGATGGTAGGATGGATTTTCGACTGGCAAATTCAACTGCTCATAAACAGTGGGGAAAAAACACTAACTATGGCCTGCTGTCAGTTAAGTCAGATAATGCAGGATTCTTATATTTTGAATTTAAAGATGAAGCTTGCCAACTTGCAGTCCTAGAAGGGGGGCCTTGGTTCTTCTCCCAAAAATTCCTTGTTCTGCAGAAATGGAGAAGAATGATGAATCCAACTAAGATTTCTCCGTCCTCTATCCCGTCTTGGGTTAAGCTTCATAACTTGCCCCTAGAGTGTTGGACAGAAGTGGGACTAAGCAGGGTGGCTAGTGCAATAGGACAGCCCAAATACGTTGATCGAGCTACAGAAAAGAGGTCTAGGCTTGCATATGCTAGGGTGTGTGTGGAAATAGAGGCTGCTGATGTACTACCATACCTGTGGTGGCTGTGGTGGATACGTCAATGCCTAAGGTCTCAAAAGAGGACATAGATGAAAGTGACCCAGAAGAGGAGGAGCTGAATTTCAATACTGATATTCCTTTTGAGGTGATGATGGATACAGGGGCTCTCAATTGTAGCTTGGAGACAGGTCCAAGTAATACATATAATGATCTAGACCCGGAGGTATTCCCTGCTCAACTTGATCCGCAAGCTAAACCAATTCCTCCGGATGATAAGTCTAAAGAAGTAAAGGGAAAGGCTCCCTTTCAGAGTTCCAAGGGTTTCAACAAGTCCGGTGGAAAAAACAATAACAAAAAGTGGAGTAGCAACTCCAAAAGACGGAATAAATGATATCCTTTTGGTATCCTTTTGAATAACTGTAGCTTTATTTCTGTCAAGCTATGCTTCTTGTTGTTACTTTGTGATTTAGTTTCCAATGTCTTTTCAAACTTTCAATTTAGGTTTTTGGAACATCCGTGGTCTGAATGACCCAATTAAGCAGAAAGAAGCAAGATCTTTTGTGAACACTAATAAGTTGAGTCTTGTTGGTTTACTTGAGCATAAAATAAGGGCAACTTGGGCAGATAGAATCACCCAATTCATCTGCCCTGGTTGGAGCTTTGTGAACAATTACCCCCATGCTGCTTTAGGAAGGATTTTTGTTGGATGGGACCCTGGTGTCTTGTCTATTACAGTGTTATATCAGACTGATCAATTTATTCACTGTCAGGTCCATCCAAAAGATGGGAGTGCATCATTTTTGGTCACAATGGTCTATGGGGCAAACTCTATCTCAGACCGTAGATCTCTTTGGATTAGCCTTTCTCAGTTTAGGACCTCTTCTCCCTGGGTGGTCCTTGGTGACTTTAATGCTATTAGGTATCCTAGGGAGAAAGTTGGGGGGAATGTACAGTGGTATCCTCCCATGGATGACATTAATCACTGTTTGTTCTCCTCCGAGCTTGATGACCTTAGATTTTCAGGGTGCTTATTTACGTGGTCCAATAAGCGGGTCCCTCCTCATTTTGTGGCTTCCAAAATTGATAGGGTATTAGTGAATGAGCCTTGGATGAGAACATATTCTCAATCATCGGCTCAATTTTTGGTGCCTGGAATCTCAGATCATTCTCCAGGTGTGGTGTTCGTCCAGCCCAACCCAAGAAGGTCAATTAAACCCTTCAGGTTTTTTGACTTCCTTGCTGACCACCCTCAATTCCTTACAATTGTCCAGAGGAGCTGGAGGACAATTGTACTTGGGAACCCCATGTTCTGTGTGTGTGAGAAGCTTAAACGCCTTCAAAAGGATTTGAAGCAGCTTAATAAGGAAGAGTTTAGTGGCATCTCTGAGAGGGTGAGTGCCACTAAGCAAGCCTTAGAAAACATACAAATAATTATAGGCTCTCATCCTAATAATAGTGCTGCCATAGAACAAGAGAGAGCGGTACACAAACAATACATCACGTTGCTTAGGGCTGAGGAAAGCTTAGCTAAACAAAAGTCTCGAATACAATGGTTGAAACTTGGAGATCAATGTACGTCCTATTTCTTTAAAGCTGTGACCAATAGGAGGAATAGGAGCAAAATAACAAGCTTAGAATTAAATGATGGATCTACCTCACATGATCTTATGGTCATCAAAGAACAGTTTGTTAACTTTTACACAACTCTTTTTGGAACGTCCCATCTCACACCTCATCTGGGTCCAACTAGAGTGTGTCAATTAATCAGAAATAAACTCAGCCCTGAGCATAGTCTTAATATGGTCTCCCCTGTCACAGACTTGGAGATTAAGGAGACCATGTGGTCTATTAACCCCACCAAAGCACCTGGCCCGGATGGGTATAATGGAGGGTTTTTTAGGAAGGCATGGTCTGTTATTGGGAGAGAGGTAACCTCAGCTGTCCAGAACTTCTTCAGGTCTGGACAACTGCTCACTAAAGCTAATTCCACTATTGTAGCTCTTGTTCCTAAGGTTCCAAACCCTTCCAGGGTGGGTGACTTTAGGCCCATTTCATGCTGCAATACTATTTACAAATGCATCTCTCGGATTCTAGCCAAGAGATTGCAATCTGCTCTTCCTTTGCTCATAGATCCGGTCCAATCAGGATTTGTGAAAGGAAGGAGAATTGCAGATAACATTTTCCTTACCCAAGAACTCATGAGAGGGTATCACAAGTCCTCTCCTTCCCCTAGGTGTGCCATGAAAGTTGATATTATGAAAGCATATGACCATGTTAGGTGGGAATTTATTTGGGACGTCCTGTCCGCCATGAACTTCCATCCTACAATGATTAAGTGGCTTCAAGCATGTGTAACCACTGCAAACTATTCCCTATGTATCAATGGGGAAGTGACGGGGTACATTAAAGGGAAGAAGGGGCTGAGACAGGGGGATCCGTTATCCCCGTATCTCTTTGTTATT
The DNA here is from genome assembly GCA_018127125.1 of Rhododendron griersonianum. Lineage (NCBI taxonomy): Eukaryota > Viridiplantae > Streptophyta > Magnoliopsida > Ericales > Ericaceae > Rhododendron > Rhododendron griersonianum. Next base: position 34,204,823 of record CM030788.1, on the reverse strand, counting down.
GTGATGGAAGTGCTTACGAGTTTACTTAAGGAGAAAGCCCAGCTCCCGGGCTTTCATTATCACTGGAGATGTAAAACTAATCAATTGATAAATCTGTGCTTTGCTGATGATCTAATGATATTTTGCAAGGGAGAGTCTTCTTCGATTAAACTCATCAAGGAAGCATTGAATGAGTTTGAGGCTCTTTCTGGTCTCTCCCCTAGCACAGGTAAGAGTAGCATATTCTTCTCTGGTGTTAGTGTGGGAGTTAAGGAGAATATTTTGCAGGATTTGGGATTTCAGGAGGGGTCCCTTCCAGTTAGATATCTGGGAGTTCCATTGTTATCTACAAAGCTTAAAGCTGTAGACTGCCAAAGGCTGGTTGATAGTATCACTGCCAAAACTAGAAGTTGGACCAATAGGGACCTTACTTATGCGGGGAGAGTCCAGCTTATCAAGAACATCTTGTTCTCTATGCAAACGTATTGGTCCTCCCTGTTCATTTTACCAACAAGGTCATCAAGGAAGTTGAATCTATCCTTAGGGCCTTTTTATGGTCTGGCCCTGACCTTAAAAGATCAGGGGCTAAGATTGCTTGGGAGAAGTTATGCGCCCCTAAAGATGAGGGGGGTCTTGGCTTCAAATCTATGGAGGTGTGGAATAAGGCTGCGGTGGCCAAGCATATATGGTACTTGATCTCCGGGGGAGAGCAATCCATGTGGTGCCAATGGGTTAAATCCTACTTATTAAAGGGTAGGAACTTTTGGAGCCTTAAAATGCCTGCTAATCCCTCTTGGGTTTGGCGGAAATTACTTAATCTAAGACATTTAGTCCAACCCTTCATACGTCACTTAGTTGGTAATGGGGAGAACACATCCATGTGGTTTGACCTTTGGCACCCGTTAGGCCCTCTGTTGGATAAGTTTGGTTCCAGAATTGTTTATGACTCTGGCCTTCCATTGAATGCCAAAGTGTCCCTCATAGTTCACAATTCTGGTTGGACCTTCCCAATCACGCAAACATGGGAGTTGAATGAAGTTAGACGGCATCTTCCACCTTTGCGTGGCTCCAGGGACCAAGTTAGATGGACTCTGAATGCATCTGGACAGTTTAGTATAGCCTCTCTTTGGGAGGAATTGAGGGCTCCTTTCCCCAAGGTAAATTGGCATAAGGCTGTTTGGTTTGCTGGGCATATTCCTAAGTGTAGCTTCATTACATGGCTGGCCATCCAGGGTAGACTCTCCACGGAGGATAGATTAGTTCTCTTTGGGATTAAATCAATCTCCCAATGCAGTTTTTGCCAGGGTAGTGAAACCCATGATCATTTGTTCTTCAACTGTAGTTTTTCCACACGGGTTTGGAATGCTATGTTGGAAAAGATGGATACGAGTTGGTCCCCTAGGCCTTGGCCAGCATGGATTACCCACTTCTCCTCTTTTAGGGGAAAATCTCTAAGGAATATCGTCTCTAAGTTGATTTTTACTACTACAGTATATCATATTTGGATTGAAAGGAACTTAAGGAAGTTTCAAAATACAACTAGCACCTGGGAAGTGGTTGTTCACAAAATCTTTAACATGGTTAAGGGTAGATTGCTGTCGTTGCCAAAGTTGCCCGTAGGCTCACAAAATAATAGGTTTAATAGAGTGTGGGGCATCAATGGGTAATGGGGTAGTTGTGTGTTAGTGTATTCATATTGTGGCATTAGATGTTGCAGGTTTGGTCAGCAGGATTGGGGTTCAAATGAGAATCCACATCACTCAAAGGGGGCCTGTTGTGGCTGCAGCCTGTTATGGCTTCTATTACTTCTATTCTAGCAGGTAAATCTCAAGGGGTTTCCCCTTGATCTAACTTGATCCAGAGTTGTCTCTGAGGCTGCATCAGAAGCACTCAGGTGGTTGTACAGCAAGTCATTGGTCAAGGGGGATACAGCTTCATGCTCCTCCTTGGTCACAGAAACAGAAGCAGAAGCAGGGGAGTGCAGCAACCTGCCTGCTTGGCCTTCTATTACTACTAAGTACTCAGGTAGTTACCTTATCTCTTTTAGGTTCCTTGGTGCTTTGAGAGTTCCTACTATATTGAGTGCAATCCTTGTGAGCTGAGTGTTCTAGCCCCTTCCGTCTTTGTGAGAGGAGGTAATATTTAGCGGGGGCATTATGTGAGGTTTAGTTGAGGGAGAATAAGGTTTCCCTGTTTTGGCATTGTATAGAGAGTGGGAGTTGGGAGTTTTGGCTTTGTAATTTCAGGGTAATTTCACGGTGATCATTTATACTGCACCTGTTGTCTACTGTTGTTATGGTTCAGTAGTTATTTACTGTTGACTGATGGTTCGTTCAGTAGTTAGTTGGATTGGTGGAGTTCATTTATGCATTAAGTTACTGCTGCTAAGGTTTGCTATACCTGCTGCTGTAACTGCATAGTTTTGTTATACCTCCTGTTTTGCTGATGGAGTGAGTTTTGCCATGGCAGCTCTGTGTTCTGTATCTGCTGCTGCCATGGCAGTTCTGATGTTATGATGTTATGATGTTCTGATAGGTCCTGTTTTGGCTGCTGTTCTGAATCTGATGTACTGTTTTGGCTTAAGAACTGCACCCTTTCAATATCATTGGGATGCACAAGGATGCTGATAAGAACCCTTGTGATGTCCATTGTCCAGTTCTATGTCAAGTGTCCATTTTCAGTTCAGATGTTGAATGTAGTTGTTGACTGCTGTATATTCAGAAGCTGTATTAAGTTTATTTAGTGGTTGTTCAATTATACTAGTCGCCTAACCAATAGGGGCTGCCATTGGGATCTCCCTTCGCAGAGGGGGACGTCCTCTGCATTTTGTTTTGTTTTGTGTGATGGACTGCTGCTGCTGTTCTGTGATAGCAGCAGTTCTGAAGCTGCATCAGATTGAAGCTTGTCTGTTCTGCTGCTAGCAATATCAGTTCTGAAGTATGATTGTGCAGTTCTGCTGCTGTTTTATATGCAGTCCAGTAGTAGATACCTTAGTAGATTCTTTTGTTCTGATCTGCTAGTGATACATTGTACCACCTAGTTTGTATGCAGCATAACAAGCTATTGGTTTTACATTGTAATTGCGGTGTTGGATTTGTGTTCCTTCAGTTTCACCTATCCTCGGGGGGTTGTCCCTTGGAGCGTGTATTGCTTTGCTAGGAGGAGAACAAATCACATCACAGATTGTTTCACCTATCAAGCTTCAGCATATGTGAAGGGCAGATCACAGATTGGGGGCAGACTGTTCTGCTATATACGATGAGTGCAAGTGTGCAAGTGTCCTGCTTTCTGGAATCGTCCAGTTCAAGTGCTTGTCAGGAAACAATACTATTAGAAACCATGTGCTTGTAAAGTGTGTAAGTGTCCAGTTCAAGTGCTCTAAGGAAACAATACTATTAGATGCCTTTAATAGCACTTTTAGATGCCTTGGGCGTAATCTTTTTGTTGGTAACAATTGGCAGTGTTTCCGTTCCCTCTTACTAGATGGATTGGAAACATAGCTCCTCATCAATGTCTTGTAGCCATTTGGCGTGATCAATTTTCTTACTCTTTTTTGTTTTCTTTTCTTTTCCTCCTGGGGTATGCCCCTTGTAGGCTGTATATCCGGTTACCCTTTTTTCTATTTCATGCTATTTTACCCAAAAAAAAAAACTTGATTCCTTGAAATTTCCCTTGTTTGGCAAAGAGACTATAGTGTTTGGCAATTGCAATTTAGGAAGTAAATCATTGAATAAGCATAGTCTAGAGGATGAAACAGGAATTCACTTAGCAGAAATTAAATGCCCAAGCAGGGGCTCAAAACAGGTTTTAGCTTGATAAAAGCAATGTTTAATGTTCTTTGCCATGTTGTGACTTCTTAGCTATTGTAGCATTTCGAGGTCGTTTTCAAAACCCTTGCCTTTCGCAACTTTATACTCTTTTCCACCCTCTTCTTTGCCAAACAGGGCCTTTGAACTGGATCCATCTTCACTGGTGGCTACTTCTTTGAGCCATGAGCAGTCCCCAAATGGAAGTGTTGGTCTAGGTTTTCATCACCCTTTCTTCCTCCTTATTGATTGTGTAGTCGTCAGCTATTTCCACTTGATTGAATAGTGATGCTAAGGAGATTCCATCGAGTGGATCATCGTATTCTCCTTCCATTCCGTCAAAGTCACTTTCCCCTTTGCTTGTTCTTCTTCATTACTTTTGTCAGACATGTCGAGATCGATCACTTCTGATTGATTGGACTCATTGTTTTCTTCCTCCTCCATCATGAAACATTCGTCCTCCTCTGGGAAGGTAAAGGTTGGCTTGGTTTGGTTGTTTTGGACAATGTATTGGCCAGGATTGTATGTGGGGTTGTTTATGAAATCGATGTTTTGGGGTGGTGGCTCAGCTTTGTGAGTAGGAAGTGGATTGGCTTGCACATTAGGTTTTGGAAGTTTTATAGTTCGGCTGTCAACGAGATCTTGAATGTCATGGCGGAGACGCATGCAGTTATCTGTCTCATGCCTAGGGTGTTGGTGGTAAGCGCACTGTTTGTTAGGATCATGGTTTGGGCCATAGGGTGGCTGAGGAAGTGGTTTGTTTTAAAGGTTTGAGATGCCCCTAATGGCTCAGAATGGCTAAGGCTTGAGATGAGGTCATGTAAAGATGGTCAAAGTTGCAACGGGGGCGATTTGAGCTTTGGGATGAGCTAATTTGAAAAGGGTCTTGTGGTAAGATTGAGTTAAGGGCGTTGACGAAGGCAGGAGATGTACGGGTTGTGAAGGTTTTCTTGGGTGGAGGAGTTTCTTCTTTCCCAATGAGGCCTAGCTTGATCCTCTCTTCAATCTGCAGCCCAGTAGCCTACAGGCGCTTGAAATCAGTGATAGTCTGAGTGTAAATGTGTGTGAGGTACTTGGGTTGCAAACTCTTGACAACTATTCTCACTTGATCTTCCTCAGAGGGGCGGTTCTTCATCTTGGCGGCTTTTTCTCTCTATCTAGCCACAAAGGTTGCAAAGTCCTTGTTTGATTCCTGCTTAGTCGTTTCCAAATCTCGAGTTGTTAACTCAATTTGGACGTTGTCATATTGCTTGAAAAAAGCATTGGCAATTTCTGGCCAAGTATGATAGTGCACAAACTCCAAAGTGAGAAACCAATCGAGAGTGCTTTCATTAAGAGTCCTTTGAAATAACTGAACAATGAGCTCATCATCCAAGCCCATTGGCTTCAGAGTGTTGATGACATGGCGGACATGGCTAGTGGGATTGCCAGTTCTATTGAACTTCTCAGGTAGTTGAGAATCTGGAAAAAGGCAGAGTCCTTCAAAATCTAGAATTTGGTCCCCTTGTGAACGGGCCAGAGTACGTTTGATCTCCTTGACTTGTTTGGCCAATTCAGGGTTTTCTGCCAATACCACTTCTTGAGGATTCTCATCTTCCACCGATTTCTCTTCGTTCTCAGCATCTCTTGCTACTTTCTCTGCTAGTAAGATAGCGACTTTGAGCTTGATGATTAGCAATGATGGCGTCCTTATCTGCCATGAGAGTGGGAGGATTACTTGATGAAGCTTAGGACTTGGTAGATGATTGAGTTTGTTGAGGAGATGACCGCGGAGTCCCTGGAAGTGATTGGGACCGTAGCAGTGTAGGTGTTTTGGCCGGTGAGAGTGACAAACGGGACGGTTGCAAAGACCTCTGTTTGGCGTGACTTCGAATATTGTAAGAGTATAAAATTGGCTGTGGTTGCTTCTTTGTTTTACTTATTGTGTCTGCTTTGAAAAGTAGAGTACTTGTAAGTCAGTACTTGGCTTGTGTAGGGTTAGGATTTAGGCTGAAAATCCCAACCCTTCTGCACAGAAAAAGTTATTTACAACAACAGATGATACAAGGTGTGACGAAGGACTTGGAAGTGAAAATGCAAGTAGGTTCCTAGCCTGTAGGTTCCTGTCTTAGTTTGATAAGTTCTATGGCTTTCTAAAGCATGCAAGGTTTAGGTAGTTTCAGGGTGCTCCGTTGTCAAAGGGCACCAGTCCTCTCGCCAGCCCATCATAGGCGGCGATTGGGTGATTTCCTTTTTGATATACCACTAGGTACGAGTGACTGTGGAGTTTGCTGGAACCCCCAACATAGCCCGTGTCATGCCGGGATATCAGGTGAACTCAACGGGTTGCCCGCTCGATGCATATGATAAATGAATTAGACAAGGCATGTATTAGTCTTATGTTGAACTTTTTGTTTATGGCTCTCATATTCCCCAGCAGAGTCGCCAAAAACTGTAGACACCTCCCAAACGGGGCATCGCCATACAGATTGATCACATTGAATTTGCTCGATTGGTTGCTCACTTCATAAACCAAAATCATGGACATTCCCATGGCTAGGAACATCGCCACATGATAACGGTTATCATCAAATAGAGTCGCCACCCAGTTTATTAAAACTGGGAAAATAGATAGAGATTCTGGATACGGGAGCCAAAAGTACAATAAGGGGAAGGTGTTAGGCACCCCTCTTTGCCCAGCCGTGAGACTGGCCCATAATCATTCAACATAAGACGTATAGATGCCTTGTTTAATCCTAACACATAGTCTGTTTAGTTATTCCTTTAAACAGTAAGCAAAGTGAGCCAGTGCGATAATTGAAGCATGCATTGGAAAGCAGAAAAGCAACAAAATTGTCCCAGGGAGATGGATCCCGCGGCCGGTGAATGGATGTCACGGCCGAGGGATCCTCCTGGTTTGATATACCGGCCGAGGGATCGAAGCCCCGGTCGGTGTTCTTCCTCACACCAGACAGAAAGATTAATGGATAATAAAAAATGCTACGGTTAGCCATAAATGCAATAAGTAAAACAAACCAGAGGCCGTTGGGCCTCACCACCTTGATCCCTCAGTTGCTTGATTGCCTCGGATTTGAATGTGATTGATTGATTGCTTGATCGAGAACCCTAGAGCTAGGGTTTGAACTTCGGGGTTTGATTGCCGGATTGACGGCTGCCTTCGGAAGGTTAGGGCTTTTGGAGTATGGGATTGAGGGAGTATTTGTGCAGAGCTTCGAGGTTTGAGAGAGTGTGTAAGTATCTCAATTTCTGTGTGTTAATTCGGAACCCAAAGGCCCCTTTATATAGGCATAGGGATGACTCAATCCGGCCAATCAAATCACGAGATGGCAATTGCAATTGCAATGCATCTCAAACTCTACGTCGTGATCTCCGAACGTAGCCCGAACGCATCGGAAAGGTAGTGTAGTTGGATCAAACCAAACGTCTGACATAACGTTCGAGAGTCTGGAAAAAGGTCGATCTGGCGGCCAAGTAAAGGATTTCACGGCCGAGGAATGGATGTCTCGGCCGAAGGATAGATCTTGCGGCCGAGGAATTGATCTCTCAGGGAGATTTTGCTGGCAACAGGTTGCTCGGGTGAGGGATTGATGTTATGGCCGTGGGATCGATGTCACGGCCGACAGATGGATTCTCCTAGGCTTCCGTATTTCTGTCTGAAAGGCTGTATGGCTTTGAATTGGGTCCTCTAAGTGGTCAAAGTTCTCACCGAAAGTCCTAAGGTTCTCAAGGAAGCAATCAGCAATCACTGTATCCATTTCATCATCGGGATTGTCCCAAGGTGGGACTTGAAATAATCGTTAGGCCAAATTGGGGTGTCTACAAGGAGCATATGCAAACTCCTTCTGCATGTCCACAGGAAACAGTAAACCTTGGGCTAGAGCACGTGTAGTTTCTGAGGAGCTGGCACTGTCTCCAATGTGAACAAGGCGATCTCCCCTTATTAGTTGGGGAGCCCATGTTTGAGGAAGCACTAGGGTGGATGACGATGTGGGTTGTTGGATGGGTACATAAGCCTGCGTGGTACCCACCGGATCCTCGGTCCTAGAGTGCTTGTCTCGATGGGCATCACTCACTTTGTGGACGGAGTCGGACCCTTGAGGAGATGAAGTTGACCAGGTAGAACCCACCCTGTTGCGACGAGGTGGCGAAGGGGCATGCCCAGTTGATGCTACTCAGCCCAAGGTCCCACGCCCCCGAGTAGATACAGTAAGGAGGGAATTGAGATTCATAGGTTGGCGAGACATCATACCTGAATTTGGTGGAGACGGGGAATACCCAGATGATGAGGATTGGCTGGTATCGCGATCTGGAGCCGGTTGTTCGGCTTGTCATTGAGAGGCCCTTCTGACGATCAAGCGAGGAAACGGAATGCCTTCGGAGATGGGTACTTCACCTGGTTGCCCGGCTACAGTTACTCCAGCACTGGACCTCAGATTTCTTGATTGAGGACCAGATGAGGTTGAGGTAGCACTAGTGCTAGGATTGCTGAGTTTTCTATCGATAAAGCCTTTGTATGCGGGGTTTATAATGCAATAGAACGTCTACGTTATGACCCCGACCAGCTGTCGAAGTACCAGGCTCTCCTGTGTAAGAAAGGACCCTGTTGATTTCTGCTGTTCGGACGTAGCTGGGTTCCCTTCTTGGCCTCTTGTTAGCATTGGTTGCTGCAAGTAAAAGCACAACGAGAATTAGAAACAAGGCAATAAAGTATGATAAACAGAAATAACAAGTATGTGAGTAAATTAGGAGCATACGTGGGTGACCCCATATGTGAGGGCAATGAAAGCCCACCACTTGACCTTCTTCCCCCAATGGCTCGAAGCCTCCGATGACGTAGAGGAAGTCAATTTCATGATCACGAGTAGAATCTGGCAGATTTAGCACACGGCACTATTCTGCTTTCCTAACCTTGAAATAATAGGTGTTGTACTCGGGGTTTAGCACGATGCTATACCACCATTGAATGTCCCAAATTCCTAATTGGGTCCCCAGAATCTCATTCAAGGCCACTACCCCCATTACTAGCCTAAAGACATTGGTGGAAACTTGCATGGGTGTAAGTCGGTACCAGTTTAGTACATGGCGAAGCAATGGGTGTAGGGGGAAACGAACTCTGCCCTCAACAATGGCAACAATAGGGATAAGCATTGTAGACACCCCAATCTGGGCTTCCAGATTAGTTTACTTACAGTTTTTGATTCCCCGATGATGAAACGGATCAAGAACACCTCGGGAATGTTGAGTGTTTGAGCTTTGAGTGTTTGCAAAACCCTTGAACCTAACCTAGTCTTAAGCCACTTCCAAAGGCCAGAAACCCTACTGGCGCGCGCAAGTTGAGAACCATTGCGCGCTGGTCAAACTGCCAGGTAGTGGTCAACAGTCAAGGCTTGACCGTTGACCATCGCGTGCCAGAGTGCAACCCGCGGGCGATGGTCAAACCTGTCCCCATCACCTTTATCAGCTAGGCAGCTTAACCACCAATCAACCTCAGCCAGCCTTGTGGACTAGCTGAGCTCCTCTCCTTGCACCAACCAGATTCACCTCCTTCTTCTCCTATATATATCCCCCTTTGTTTCTCTTTCAAAGGGTTAACAAAAAAAAAGGGTTTTGTGAAGAGAGTACATCCTTGGGTTTCAAGAACATAGCTTTTTCTTCCTCCATCACACAATCATTCAACCACTCAAACAACCTCACATTCAAAGCTCAAACACCCATTCAAACTCAAAGACCAAAGGTATAGCTTACCTTTGTTCTGCTTTCTGTTCTGATCCCTGAGGGGGGCTGGCAGGGTCACGGCTGGTAATCAATACCAGTCCTGGCCCTAAAGCTGGCATGGTTTCAAGAACCGTGTACAGGTACTCCCACGCGCGATGAACCCACATACGCGCGTGACTGTCACAAGTTGCACATGATTGTCCACGCGGGGCTGGCGATACTGGTCATTTCCTATTTTTATTACATAATAAGTCACTGTGATGCATGATAAAAAAACTGATCTCCTGATTTGCATGATGATATCTTTAGCTTAGCTTAGATTTCTTTTCTGTCTACTTTGGAATGCCCCTGGGTTGCTTCTGGACTTGTCCCAGAACCCAGGATGAGCAAAACCAAACACTGGAAGGTTGAGTCATACCCTCGCGTGCCAAGGCGCAACCCTCGCGCGCCAGAGCTCATTATGCGTGCGATGGTCAGTCAGTTTCCAGTGAGTGGTCTTTGCTTTGGTAACTTGGCCCTTGGCCTTTGTTTTAATACCCCCACTATTTAGGGGTTGTAAGTTAATTTTGTTCATTCTATTTGTAATATTTATTTACTTTCAGTACATATTAACTGCTTGGTTTGCCCCCTGGGTGTGCACTGGTCCTTCCAGAGCCCAGAAGGGGATAAAATTCAAACTGTTGGTGAAGCATCAACACTCGCGTGTGTGTATGGGTTGTTGCGCGATGGAGGGCTTGCATGCACGTAGATTCATGCATGCAAGTTGGCCATTGTTTGTACCAAACTCATACAAGGCACTGTTTTGATGTCTTAATCACAGTGTTGGGTTTTATCCCATTTATTTTCCAATTTTTCATCCATCCATGCTATATTGATCACATCCTACAAACGTGTTACAGTTTTAATCCCTAATTAACTGTTCCCTCGCCCTAATTGGCTAAAAATCGATTAATAAAAGAAGAATCACAAAGTTTTCACAAAATGCCTAAGTAGAGACCGATCTTCGGATTGGGCGAGAGGGATGCCTTAAAACCCTTCCCCTCTCGTAACCTGGCTCCCAAACCCAGATATGGTTATGATGGACTGGTGCTTTCACTTTTTCAAATCAAACAGCGCGGCAAGTGCTTTGAAATACGGTTACTTAGGTGTCGGACCTTCAAACCCAAGTGGCGACTCTGTATTCCGAGTGCTTACTTCCCCGCTCGCGCTCCCTCAATCCGGGAAAGGAACGGAATCCTCTTTTCTAAGGGCATGCTGCCCACAGTGGCGACTCTGCTAGGGATGTTCGATCCGATATTGATCCACACTTAGAGTTTAATACACTTGGGAACAATCCCTTAAAAGTCTGTCAAAACGGTGAGCTTCGCGCTGCCGAAGGTTGGAATGGTGATTTAACAGGATCTCGTGTCTGGCCAATCTAATCTGGGGCTTTTTCGATTGTTCACTTGTGTAGTTTCCTCTAAAGATGGATTAAATAAAGTGAGCCAAATTTGAAAAGGCATTTTATGATTTTTGCGATTCTTCTTCTCTTAATCAAATTTCTAGCATTCTCATTTTCATCGATGTGGGATAGCCTCGTTGGAGCGTTTTGGCAATCCGGCACGGTTTACCGGAGCTCGGGGACCCCGAATGCCCAACAACCTTCGACGATGATGAGTCATTCTACCGTTCGACTGTTGTTCTGCGGTTACGCGGGCAGCGGGAGGTATATCTTGGCTCTAGTCCGAAGAACCTGTTACAAGCCAAAACTAGCCTTTGCATATACAAAGCACTAGAACTCTCCAAACTAGGACAGGTACCTACAGGGTAAGATCTTTATGCATCTAACCCCGTAACTATTTATGTGTTATTGCTTTCCCTATCGCATGCACTGTTTTGCATAGGAGCATGCTTAAGGTGGTTCTTTCTTTCGAGTTTGTCTTATGCTGTCTAAGACGTTGTTGGGCCCTATGAGGAGTCGTTCATTCTGTCGAATGTTCGTTATCAATTGCAGAGTCCTTAGTTCAAAGAGACTTTGAGAAATCAAAATTTACTACATCCTCGGCTCATGCCCGATTAAGGATTCAACCAACAATAAGGAACAACAAAGTAGTGATGTTGTGTCACTGGCGCCACCCAGGTTGAAGTGCGTTGTCACTATACACCGCGGTGTGCAAGGTTAAGGTGTCACGCCATCAATGCCGAGTTGTTCCAAGTTCGAAGTTGAATCTTCAAAAGGGACTAGCCGAAGATTTAGTCTATTTTTGACATCTTTTAGGATCTGTCGATCTACTCAGGGACACATCGCCGAAAAGAATTCTGAGGATTCCGGCAACGTCTGAAACTTGTGAGGCAAGCTTGTCTCTAGTTCTGCACTGTACATACATTCCATTTTTTGCGTAGGAGCATGTTTAGGGCGGCTTCTAGGTTGTCTCTCGCTTTCGAGTCTGTGTTATGCTTATTAGGATGCTGCTAGACCCGATGAAGAGTTGTGCATCTCGATGGTGCACGTTGTTATATTTTTTCAAAGTCCTTAGATCAGCGAGACTTTGAGAAATCAAACCTTATTAAGTCCTTCGCTCATGCCCGGTTGAGGATTCAACCGAAAATAAGGAACCACAAAGTATTGATGTCGTGATATTGATGGCACTTTGGTTATCATGCGCAACACGTACACCGCCCCGGCTAAAGCACAGTGTTGCTCACGCCACCCCGATTAAGGTGTCACGCCATCAATACCGAGTTGTTTCTAATTCAAAGTTGAATCTTTGAAAAGGGACTAGTCAAAGACTTAGTTTGTTGGATTTATTTCATTAATCCTAGACTCGCGCAAGTTCACAGTAGGCTTTTATTGTGGGATTGCATTTTCATTGCCCATTTTGGGGCTAATTTGCCTGGTTTAGTTACTAGGCTCATCTCCATTCAAGCTCTTTGATGAGCTTCTTTGAACTCCTAGTTTCTTTGCTTCATTTGCCGGTGGTAGTGCATAGTATGGTTGTGACCGTGGCTTTCACTGATTAGATTGGGGTCTTGCGCTGGTTGAAAGGGGTAGCTTCCGTGGCTGTCTTCGACTAGATCGGTTGTTAGGCTTTGATTGAAAGGGGTAGCTTCTGGAGCTGTCATTGATTAGATTGGAGGTTGTGGCCGGTTGAAAGGGGTAGCTTCCGTGGTTGTCATTGATTAGACTGGCTTGAGCTCTGATTGAAAAGGGCAGCTTTGGTCCTCCTGCGGTATTTTGTGTCCTCTTTTCGTGCCAAATGATTCGGTGGTCATGCACTGTTAATGGCGGCCTGAGGCCTTGTACTGTCTCTCTTCTTGATAATAGCGAGCCTAGGGCGTTAGGTTGAGGGTGTAGTAGTCTGGATGGAATGGGCGTGGTGTGCAGGGTACTTTGGGGGGTAACCTTGTCGGATGCAGACATCTCCAGTTCGAGCCACTTCTCGGATCCTAATTCCTCTGTAGTAGTTGTTCTCTTAGAAGTGGGTATTTCGTTCGACTCACTAGGTTAGTTTGGAGTTTTAGAATCTTGGTCCTCATATCCCATCTCTGGCGACTGTGGTGATTGTTACTCTGTTGCTGCTATTCCTCAGTGATGGTACATTATCTGGTTGTTCGACCGTGACTTCTTTATCTTACAGCCTAGCCTGGCGGGCTGTGCCAGGCGGTAGTTAACTTTCATGTTATTATTACTTCTTGTATCACTTGGTTTCATACCCCGTGGTGCTTTCTTCATGATGAATAGTACTACGGGGTATGATACCGAATCACAATGCACTTTGTTATTTACTTTATTCTACCTTACTCTCCATGCGGGTTGTGCATGGTTTATCGCACTTTTTTCACTTTTCTTCTTTTCATTTTTCTTTTCCTCCTGGGGTATGCCCCTTGTAGGCTGTACATTCGATTAACCTTTTTTAATTTCAAGCTAATTTACCCAAAAAAAAAAGACTTAGTTTGTTTTGACATCTCTTAGGATCAGTTTGATCCATTCAAATGATACACCCTCGAAAAGAAATCTGAGGATTTTGGCAGCGTCCGAACATCATAAGACAGACTCATCTCTAGTTCTAGAGTCTAGGTTGACACCGATGATGACGTGTACATTGCATTCTAATTGCTGCAGGAATGGCACTGAGCTTTCACTTACTTTACCGTCTAGTTTGAAGCCATTGCACCGAGCAAGAGAGTACTGAAAAGAAGAGCCAAACCTACTTGGGAACGTCTTCAGAATCCGGTTGGAAGACTTGTCAGGCTCGAAACTCAGTCAATTGCAACGGAGGCTTCTCCAGGTTCATTGTTGGCTGCCCTACAGTCGGGTTCGCCATCGATTTTACAAAAAGCCACGCCGTCGGCTTCCCCTTCTCCAACATCTTCAAGGCCAGCTATGGCAGATCAACCGCTCACTCTAGAGGCTGTGCTCACAAACCTCCAGAATAGCATCACCGCTATGCAGCAAAGGGCTATCCAGACTGATGCTTCCATCGCCCGTCTGAATGACCTTATCAACACTCGTCTTCCACCTCCTCTCGAAGAGGAAGGCGAGGACGATGAGGTCGACCAGGAACAACCTGTCTTGGTCCCAGATTCGAATCACAAGGGGCGTCTCGTTGTTTGGCTCAACCCTAGGGAGGTTTGCGCACCTGCTGCGAACCCAAATCCGGCAGGTGGTAGGCCTGTTTTGAATCCGGATATGGCAACTCTCATGGCCAAGATGGCAAAGCTGGAGGAGGCAGTCTCCAAATCCGAGAAGATCAGCCCAGGGGGAATCGACTTGGATAGTCTCTGCCTGTATCCCAATGCCAAGCTCCCTGATAGATTCAAGATGCCTGACTTGGTTAAGTTCGACGGGAGTGGGGACCCCAGAACTCATCTCTATGGTTACCATGCTGCCATGAAGCTGCTGGGTGTGGAAAGTGAGGCCATGTCTCAGCTCTTCCCTCAAACTCTCTCTGGGCCTGCCTTCCATTGGTTTTTGTCGCTCGACATCGCCAAAAGAAGAACTTGGGAAGACATAGGGGCTGCCTTTGTCTCGCAGTATAGCTACAACGCTCAACTCAAGATGACTATTCGAGAGTTGGAATCCACGAAAATGGAAGCCAAATAGTCTTTTGCGGACTTTGTGAAAAGGTGGAGAGCCAAATCCGCTCTAATGACTGAGCCCCCGAGCGAGAGAGATCAACTCCGCATTATCTCCCGCAACCTGCATCCCGACTATGCCAAGCATCTCGTGCTGGTTCAAGCATCTGCAAACTTTGAGAACTTCTTTGAATCTGGCCTAGCCATCGAGGATGCGCTGCAAACTCGAGTTCTGCCAAGAGGGGCGTCTTCTTCTTCTTCCACTCAAAAAGCTAAGCCGAGGGCTTATTCGAAAAATAGTAGTTCGTTGTTTGGTAATAGCAACTACTCCAATACAGCTACAAGTGGGAGCGATGCTCCAGCTTTCAACTCCAATCGCGCTGCCGATGTCAATCAGGTTCAAAATGCTCAAAGCTTCCGAGCCCGAACCCAACCCCGGAGTTTCTCTATCTTCGAGGCATCTTTATCCGCAGTGATGGAAAAACTCGTCAAGTCTGGGCACCTCAAACCTTTGACCCCAACTCTTCCTCCCAAAGTTCTACCTGCTGGTTACAGTCCTAACCTCTTCTGTGCCTTCCACCAAATGCCTGGCCATCACACTGACAAGTGCTATCGTCTTCGACATGAGATTCAAGATCTAATTGATGATGGCACAGTGCAAGTTCCACCAAAGCCCAACGTCATTTCCAACTCCTTGCCTTAACACGGGTCTGACTCTCTAGTTGGTCAGATGTCTATCACCTCCACTCAAATCAACCCGAGCTCCACCATATTCAACCCTAGCCGCTAAATTGTCCCAGCACATCAACCCAAACCCATCGTATCCATCCCGTCCGAACCAGAGGTTAACATGATGGCTGTAGGTTGGGCAGTCGAGACTTTCTCTGCCAACACCTGGATTGACATTGATGAGGGGCTTGCAAATGAGAGGACCGTTTGGCTAAGGTCCATTGTTGTAGACACCTCCCAAACGGGGCATCGCCATACAGATTGATCACGTTTGTTTGCTCGATTGATTGCTTGCTTCGTAAACCAAAATCATGGACATTCCCATGGCTAGGAACATTGCCACATGATAGCGGTTATCATCAAAACAGAGTCGCCACCCAGTTTATTAAAACTAGGAAAATAGATAGAGATTCTGGATACGGGAGCCAAAAGTACAATAAGGGGAAGGTGTTAGGCACCCCTCTTTACCCAGTCGTGAGACTGGCCCATAATCATTCAACATAAGACATGTAGATGCTTTGTTTAATTCCAACACATAGTCTGTTTATTTATTCCTTTAAACAGTAAGCAAAGTGAGCCAGTGCGATAAGTAAGCATGCATTCAGAAAGCAGAGAAAGCAACAAACTATCCCAGGGAGATGGATCTCGCGGCCGGTGAATTGATGTCATGGCCGAGGGATCCTCCTGGTTTGATGTATCGGCCAAGGGATCGAAGCCCTGGTCGGTGTTCTTCCTCACACCAGACGGGAAGATTAACAAATAATCAGAAAGCTACGGTTAGTCAGAAATACAGTAAATAAGACAAACCAGAGGCCGTTGGGCCTCACCACCGTGATCCCTCAGTGCTTGATTGCTTCGGATTGGATGTGATTTGACTGATTGCTTGATTGAAAACCCTAGGGTTAGGGTTTGAACTTTGGGGTTTGATCGCTGGATTGACGGCTACCTTTGGGAGGTTAGGGCTTTTTAGGAGTGGGTTTGAGAGAGTATTTTGGCAGAGTTTCGAGGCTTGAGAGAGTGTGTACTCTAATGAATTTCGTGTGTTTATTTTCAGAGTCCAAAGGCCCTTTATATAGGCAATTGGTGACTCACTCCGGCCAATCAAATCACGAGATGGTAATTGCAATTGCAATGCATCTCTAACTCTACGTCGTAATCTCTGAGCGTAGCCCGAACGCATCGGGAAGGTAGTGTAGTTGGATCAAACGTCTGACAGAACACGTTCCAGAGTCTGGGAAAAGGTCGATCTGACGGCCGAGTAAAGGATATCATGGCCGAGGAATGGATGTCTCGGCCGAAGGATAGATCTTGCGGCCGAGGGATTGATCTCTCAGGGAGATTTTGCTAGCAACAGGTTGCTCGGGTGAGGAAATGATGTTAGGGCCGTGGGATCGATGTCACGGCCGACAGCTGGATTCTCCTAGGCTTCTGTATTTCTGTCTGAAAGGCTGTATGGCTTTGAATCGGGTCCTCTAAGTGGCTCAAAGTTTTACCGAAAGTCCTAAGGTTCTCAAGGAAGCAATCAGTAATCACTGTATCCATTTCATCGTCGGGATGGTCCCAAGGTGGGACTTGAAATAATCGTTAGGCCAAATTGGGGTGTCTACAGATGCCCCTCTTTGACTGAACTCAGACGGATCGCGAGACATGTTTGAGTAAGAGTCAAAGCTGTAAAAAGCAACTCAATTTGGTCCAACCACTATTCCAAGGGGTTTTTGAAAAAGGTTTTGTTATGGTCGGGCCGGGAGGCTGCCTACGTATTCTACAAGGGAAATTCAGACCAACCGTAGTTCGGGCAATAAAGAAAAAGTAAAAGTTTGGAGGGTTAGAGACAGAAGACGTACCTTAGGGCTTAAAAAGCCGTAGTGTGACATACCTAGACTGAGCCAAGGTTTTGGCGAAGAGTAGTTGAAGGAGTGCAGGGCTGCCGGGGGAGTTTTTGCGGAGAGCTTCCTTAGTATTTTGGGGTAGATCAGTACACTGCAGGTGCGTTTGCTTTTCTTAATCATCCTTACTTTGACTGAAAGGAGCACGGTAGAGTAGCCTATCCTTGCGAATGAGCTGGAAGGAATTGATGTAGTGGGGTGGAATCCAAACCATCTGCTGGGATGAGTCGGACGCCGTTTTGTTTTTGAGATGTGGGGGGCGCAGGGCCAGTATCTAGAGCACAGAGCTTTTGGAGATGAGGGAATCGAGGCACGGAGCTGGTTGTAGTCATAAGGCGGAGGCCTGAAGTGTCAGAGCTTTTAAGCTTGACGTGCTAAACCGAAGCGCAGAGCTGGTATAAGGCGAGAGCCTGAGGTGATGGAATTTGATGGGACCGAAGCGCGGAGCTGGTATAAGACGAGAGCCTGAGAGTGATGCATGGAGCCTGTTGTGGTCTTAAGGCGGAGGCCTGAGGTGAGCTTAGAGCTTGATGGAACCGAAGAGCGGAGCTGGTATTGATCATAAGGTGAGAGCCTGTGGTGTCAGAGCTTTGAGCTTGACGTGATGAACCGAAGCACGGAGCTGGTATAAGGCAAGGGCTTGAGGTGAAGGAACTAAGGCGTGGAGCCTGAGGTGATTAGATTGAGGCGTGGAGCCTGCTGCAATCTTGAGGGGAGGGCCTGAGCTGTCGGAGCTTAGAGCTTGACGTGATTTTGAACCGAAGCGTAGAGCTGGTTGCATTCTGATGGTCTGTGCACAGAGCTTTTCCATCATAAGTGTTGGCGTAGAGCCAAAGGATCGAGGCGCTGAACCGATCAATAAAACCGAGGCGTAGAGCCGGTTGATTGCAGGGTTGACCTGTTTCATGAGAGATATGCAGAGTGTATATGTGCGATGATGGTTGTTAGATGTGAACAGATATGATGATGCAGACTCGATGTGATAATGCAATATGCGCACGGGCCCGTGCGTGTGTGTTTGTTTTTAAGCTTAGAGCTTCTATCAAGTTTCGGACTTGAGCATTCAGAGCGTAGAGCTCGAGCATTCGGACGGCAGAATCCGAGCATTCAAAGTACAGGCTTTGAGCGTCCAGTACGCAGTGGTTGGGCATCCAAGCGTAGAGCTTGAGCATTCAAAAATGTTAGATTTTTGAGCATTCAGGCGTAGAGCCTGAGAATAGATGTCTTTGATTGTTGGGGCGGCTTAGAGCCTGTTGCTTGTTTACGGCTTCGAGCCAGTTGAGATGTTGGGCTTTGAGCCGCTGAGTTGTGATAGCGAGCGTAGAGCTGCTGAGTCGAGGGCTTGGAGCCGCTAAGTGAGTTGCTATGGCTTTGAGCCAGTTGAGATGGTAGATATAGGCTTCGAGCCTGTTGAAGTAATGGGCTTCGAGCCGCTAGGATTGGTTGTCATGGCTTCGAGCCAGTTGGGATAGTGGGCTTGGAGTCGCTTCGATGAGTGATAGCGAGCGTAGAGCTGCTGATAATGGACTTCGAGCCGCTGAGATTGTTTGTTACAGCTTCGAGCCGGTTTGGCGAATTCAGTAATGGGCTTAGAGCCACTGAGTTGGTTGTTATGGCTTCGAGCCGTTTGAGATAATGGGCTTGGAGCCGCTTTGATGAGTGATAGCGAGCGTAGAGCTGCTGAATTAAGGGCTTGGAGCCACTGAGTGAGTGTATACAGGCATAGAGCCCGTTGCTGTGATAGCGAGCGTAGAGCTGCTGAGTCAAGGGCTTAGAGCCACTGAATGAGTGAATACGGGCGTAGAGCTGCTGAAATGGTTGTATGGCTGCTGGGCCAGTTGAGATAGTGGGCTTGGAGCCATTAAGTCGACAGGTGAGGGCGTAGAGCCGTAGAGCCGCTGAGATGACGGGCTTGGTGCCGCTGAGTGAGTTGATATGGGTGAATATAGGCACGGAGCTACTTAGTTCTTTAACAGTGGATATGGGCATAGAGCCGCCGGGTGTTCTGGCTTGCTTCGGCCAGCAATTTGTGGAGAAAGAGAGATCTTCGATGCTTGGACATGCCCCCAAGGCTAGTTTTGATTACGTTGCATTGGCTCGGGGATGCCCCCAAGGCTACTTGGTTGGTTGAGGACTTAGAAGTCTGTAGTGGCTTCAGTCAGTGCACAGAGCAAGACCTGATATGGCTGAGGGAAATAGATTGGGAGGCCAGGAGATCGATCTCTTGGCCGAAGGATTGATGTCTCGGCCGAGGAATTGATATCTCGGCCGTGAGATAGCCAAAAGTCAGAAAATCGATTTAAGTTAAACTTAATCGATCTCACGGGTCATCTTACCCTTTCTTCCTCCATTCCTCATTTTTCTCTCCCTTTCGAGCGATCGCCGCCGCTTCCACCTCTCTCTCCTCGTTGGCCGCCGCCGCCTCCTACCCGTCGGTTTTCCGACCACCACAGTTCCCATTGCCATCTCCTGCCATGGCATCATCTCTGCCCCCTCCTCCATCTTCTGGTGCTTCTGCCGCACCTAGGGATACGGGCAAAGCTCCGGCCGTTGAGGCCGCGATTCTTGGCGGGGTTTCAAGTTCCCGCGTTCTTCGTTCAAGTCGGTGCAGAGCCACTGTTGGGGGAAGTTCCTCGCAACCCATTCCTCCTGAGGTTGGACCCGAGGCTTCTACTGATGCAGGTGGTGATATTCTTCCACCGTTTGACATTGCCACTTACGCTCCTCAGGTTCACTTGGTCGAGCGTGGTGGTTCTTTGCGATACCGTCCTCCCCTAAGTGACATCCCACCTAAGGTCTTGCACAGGGAACCAGAGCAGCACTTTGGTTTCACCAATAGGAAGGTAGAATTTTATCCTGTCAAATGATTTTTGTATATGAGATTTCGCAGAGTGATAATTTGATATTTGATAGGGAGTTTGAGCTCTAGAAGTTGCCCCCTGTATAGGCGATATTTTGTGTATTTGATTTCTTCTTCGTATTTTGCTAGGCAAATGAGAGGTTGCGTGTGTGGGGAAGCTGCCCCCAGGTGTTTGAGTGGTATGAGAGGCTTCCTCAGGAGGCCAAGGATGCGGTTGCTTTGGCTGGCTTCGAGCCCTTGATACTTGGTTTCCACCTTCCGAAGGCGAAGTTGGGATTGACCACATCTTTGGTGGAGCGGTGGTGGGATACCACCAATACTTTCCACCTTTCGGAGGCTGGGGAGATGACGATCACTCCAGGTGACTTCGCTTTGCTTACAGGCCTGAGAGTTGGCGGTGATCCTCTTCCAATTGACCCGCGGATCCATGAGCGAAAGGGTGCCCTTGGATATCTTTTGGGGAAGGTTCCCATCGTGTCAGAGAGTGGTCATATCACATATACCTGGCTTCGGGAAGAGTTTGATCAAGCTGATATCCTGACGGAGATTCCCCTTTCTCAGTTGGTACGAGCTTTCCTACTTTATCTCCTTGGGCAAACTTTGTTTTGTAACAAGGAGAATTCAGTGCATGTCCAGTTCTTGGCTGCTTTGGTGCACTTAGAGACCATAGCAGAGTTTGATTGGGGAACTCCCGCCCTAGCCACGTTGTACGGACACCTCAGTGCTTGTTCCCGGGGGGTTAGTTTGTCGCTCGGCGGACACCACCGTATTCTTGAGGTACACATTTTGATTTCTGCGTTATTCTCTTGTTGCTTCTATCTTTGTTATTCATGTCTTCCGTCTTCACTTGTAGCTCTGGGCTTTTAAGCACTTGTTGCAGTTTCCTCCTCCGACTAGGCATAGAGAGCCTAGGTTTGTTCCACGGGCAGCCCGTTGGTTGAAGGGAGTTCGGAAGTCACGGTCGCCTGCCATGGACTTGCTGGCTTGGAGGCGAGTTTTGGATCGCCTAACGGTGGATCAGGTATGATTTCTTCTATCCTTCTTTGTGCCGTTTCCCTACTTTTATTGACATTATTCCCCTTTTTGCAGGTGCGTTTTGACCCATGGGGTGTGCTACTCGATGATGCTCCTCTGGAGTTGACCTCAGCTCGGGCGTTGGACAGCCAGCACTTCCTTTTGGAGGGGCCATTTTCGAGAGCCTGGTATCTCAGAGAGAGGGTAGCGAGCCAGTACTTTCCTCATTCCGAGGCGTTGCAGCTTGTTCTTCTCCCTCCTCCTGTTGGTATGAGATCGACCCATCTTTTGACCGGAGAGGGCTTGCTACTTGCTCTTGAGAGACAACCAGCCATGAGTTTTCTCGTAGCGGGAGATTACTCAGCCTTTCGTTTGGCCTCGTTGACCCTACCGACTGCTGCCGCTACTGCTGCTCCTCCTGTTTGGCCACGGGCCCCCAGTTTCATTTCTTTCCACAATGCAAATGGAGAAGAGGAGCGTTTGACACTGACACCGTGTGCTACGCAATTCTACGTGCTTCCTGCCGGAATTCACCAGGTAATATTGTAGATTCTGCTTTGGTTTCCTTCAGCATTCCTTGCTTACTTGATTGTATATGCAATTGCTTCCTCTGCAGGTGCCCGCTGAGGTGGTTCAGGAATGGTTGCGTGCTTTCCAGAGTGCAGAGGCTTTGGCTCGACGACAGCGTGGCCGAATAGCTGCGGTATACATCCTTTGATCTCTTCTTTTTCCATCCTACGTTTCATGTGAAACTGAATGCCTATATCCTGTGTCTCTGCAGCTTGAAGTAGAGCGAGTACCGACAGTGTCGGTTACCCAGAGTGCTGGAGTTAGCGAGGGTGGGAGTACCGGAGCTAGTGATGGAGATGCTGAGGCTGGTGAGGGGCAGAGGATCAGTGTCCCAGTTCCTGAGCTTTTTCGTCCTGCGCCCAAAAGGGGCCGTGGGCAGTAGGTAGCTTTTCCTTTTTTGTACCTGAATTTGTTAGCTCTAAAAACAAATAAATTGATATTTGTATTTTTATGAAGCATCCTCAGCATGTATTGGAAATTAGATACTTCAGACTTGTGTGCAATATTTTCAAAGTTTTGTGAATGTTTGGATTTAAATATGGGCCGAGGAATGGATCGCTCGGCCGAGGATTCCATTCTTCGGCCGCTACTTCTATTTCCTAAAGAAGTTGGATTTTTGCTTTAGCCAAGTGGCGTTTTTCCCTTTTTACACTTGAATTTGATTCAGGCTCTTTGCTTTTGCTGTTCCTACAACCTCTTTGCCATGTTTTTGGGATCGTTAGAATGCTTTGTCCCTTATGTCGACGACCTTTGAGTCAGAGAAGACGAACGATGATTCTTACGTGTCTTTGTTTTTGCCAATTCCCTGGAAAATGACTAACTCATCTTTTGCGAGCTCAATACGCAGGGTTAGCTATGCCTATCATTGAGTACAAACCTTTTGGTATTGTCTTTCTTCTCTCCAAATGTTTGGGCCGCATCTTGATGCGAGATTGCCTACGTATCCCAATCAGGGAATCAGGCCTTTTACGTAGTTCCAAGATTACCACCTTTGGGGGTTGGGTCTTCACTCTTGGTTTTTCTTTCTCTCATGCTCTAAGTTTTGCCTAGGTTACCTGATAGAGGTTGAGTCCCTAGCGAGCTTTCCTTCGAATGCCTTAACTTTTGCCTAGGCTGCGTTTTTCGCATCTTCTTGTCCTAGCAGGCTCTGCTCTTACTTTTGCTTGGGTGTATAGATTGCCCAACGAGGATTTTTCTCTCAAGAGGGTTTTAGTGTTTTTGGAGAGGAATTTGACGGAGATGTTCTTATGAGTCTCCTGTTGTATTTGTACCTTCACAATGGGTAAGCTAACCCTAAGTGTTCTCACGGAGATAGCGTCTTCTTCCTGAGTTTTGATAAAAACCTAGTTCTAAGTAACCAGGGTTCGTCCCTTCTTTCCTTTTGGTCGGTAACACAAAGAATTAGATTCTTAAAATCCTTTTATCTTTGGCAAAGAGATTGTAGTGTATAGCAATCACATTTTAAAGATGGAATCATTTGTCAAGCATAGAAGTGATAAAATAGGGATTCATTTAATTGTAGATAATGCCCAAACAGGGGCCCAAAACATGTCCTAACTTGTCTTTAGGAAATGAAAGCAATGTTTTTGTCATGCGATTTACTGCAGTATCTCGGGAGTGGCTCCTTTTCCTTTTGCAGTTTTATACTCTTCTTCACCCTCTTTGCCAAACAGAATCTTTAGGTCAAATTCAGCTAGCACCTCAATCCAGTCTTTGGGAGTAGGAGATGGATTGGTTGGTTCTTCTTCCAAATCACTGTCAGTCCATTCCTGATCAAAGAAGATTTGCATTCCAGGGTACCTTTGGTAACCTCGTCTTCCCAAGTTTCTGCGAAGCCACAGAATGGAAAGTCTTCTCCTTCTCTTACAAACCAGCCATTGAGTGTTTTTGGGATCATGAGTTTCTCTTCTTTGACCCTGCTTCCTCTTGCCTTAGCCTTTTCCATGCTTCTCTTCCTTTTTACCTCGGCTTCTGTCGGGGTGTAGCCAAGACCAAAGGCGTATTGATTATGCGGAGGATCAATCATTTGCGGGATGCCTTGTGATCTTTTGCCTAAACCCAACCCAGGGAGGTATTTTTGCTTCTTCATCATCCATATGGCGGGGGTGCTTACGTAGAAGTTTCTCTCAGCCATTAAGGCTTGCACAGCAGTTGCTTCCTCAAGACTGAATCCAATAAGGAAGGTTTCCTCGATTTCTACCTCTTGGACAGGCGTATCAGAATGAGCCCGGATTGATGAATCCCCCAGAATGGTTATGACCCTTCCATCTACCGCGAATTTGACTTTTTGATGCAAAGTGGAAGGTACTGCCCCAGCGTCATGTAGCCAAGGCCTTCCTAGTAAAAGATTGAAGGTGGCTGGTATATCCATCACATGGAACTCCACGTCCTTTTTGATCTTCTCCACTTCTACTAGCAGTGTGACACACCCAACCACTCTTCTCTTTGAATTGTCATACCCCCTTACACCCTGGCTTGAAGGGCATACATCGATGGCGCTTACCCGTAGCTTGTCGAGGGTCCTTTGAGGACATACTTTTAAAGCAGACCCATTATCCACCAAGACCAGTGGGATCCATTTAGTGAGACATTTAAGTGAAATGTAGAGAGGTTTGTTGTGTGCAGGCCCTTCAGGAGGTAGATCCTTGTCAGTGAAAGCTATCGTTGGTTTTGGAGCCTTTGACGCCATTATGAAACCTACCAGTTCTTCGGGGGTGATGTCGATGGGAACTTTGGCTTTCCCCAAGGTTTTGAAGAAGGAGTTACGATGCTCGTAGGAGGACATAAGCAATCCCCAAATAGAGATATCAGCTTGGATTTTCTTTAGTTGTCTTAGCACTCTGTCTTCCTCAGGTTCGGTCCTTTGGCTTTCTTCTCCTTCTTCTTCTTCCATTACTCGTGTTGAGGTTGAACTTTCCCCACTTAGTTTAGGAGGTTTATACACCCTTCCGCTTCGGGTGAGGTGACCCACTTCTTCTTCTTGGGTACCCCAAGGATCAGCAGGCTCAATTCTTCCAACTTTCCAATCACTTGGCAGGGCTTGACGCATGTCCAACCACCAATCCCCATCATCAATGGCATAGATGTGGGGTTCTCCCCCTGTTGCAAAGCATTCATCATTCTTAGAGAAGATTAGGGATGGTTTGACTTGGGTATTTGGAATAATGTGTAGGGTAGGATTATATGTGGGGTTATTGGATAGGCTTATGAGATTGATATTTTGAGGTGGTGGTTCGTTGTTGTGAGCGGGAAGTGGATTGGTTTGTACATTAGGCTTAGGAGGTTTTATAGCTTGACTATCAATGAGATCCTGGATGTCATGACGAAGACGCATGCAGCGGTCTGTCTCATGTCCAGGGTGTTGGTGGTATGCACATTGCTTATTGGCATCATAGCTTGGACCATAAGGTGGCTGAGGAGGTGGATTATTCAAGAGCCTAAGGTACCCTTGACGGCTTAGGATGGCTAAGGCTTGGGATGGAGTCATATAGAGTGGGTCGAAATTGCGGCGAGGGCGATTTGGGTTTCTAGATGAGCTAGCTTGAAAAGGGTCTTGTGGCAAGGCTGAGTTAAGGGTGTTGACGGAGGCAGGAGGTGCACGGGTTGGAAAGGTTTTTCTGGGTAGAGGGGTTTCTTCCTTCCCAATAAGTCCCAGCTTGATCCCATCTTCAATTTGTAACCCAGTGGCGTGTAGACGTTTGAAGTCAGTGATAGCCTGAGTGTAAATTTGGGTGAGGTACTTGGGTTGTAGGTTCTTGACAACTATCCTCACTTGATCTTCCTCGGAAGGGCGGCTTTTCATCTTGGCAGCCTTTTCTCTCCATCTTGCCACAAAGGTAGCAAAGTCCTCATTGGATTCTTGTTTAGTCATCTCCAAATCTCGGGTAGTTAGCTCAATTTGGACATTGTACGCATACTGCTTGACAAAAGCGTTGACAATTTCTGGCCAAGTTTGATAGTGCACAAATTCCAAAGTGAGAAACCAATCGAGGGCGTTTCCAGTGAGAGTTCTTTGAAACAATTGGGCGATGAGCTCGTCGGTCAAGCCCATAGGCTTCAGAGTGTTGATGACATGGCGAACATGGCTGGTAGGGTTACCAGTCCCGTTGAACTTCTCGATGTTTGGCATTTTGAACCGTTCAGGCAGTTGAGATTCTAGAAAGAGGCAGAGTCCTTCGAAATCTAGAATTTGGTCTCCTTGTGAACGAGCCAAAGCGTGCTTGATCTCCTTGACCTATTTGACTAATTCAGGGTTTTCTGTAACTTCATGAGGATTTTCTGCTTCTTCCTCATTTTTCTTGTCTTCAGCATCTCTTGCTACTTTCTCGGCTTGTAAATAAGCAATTTGGGCTCGGAACTCGGTGATAGTAGCATCGTTGTCTGCCATTTTTGGGATGTAGGTAGAGGGATTGTTTGGTGAGGCTTGGGATTGGGTAGATAATCGGGTTTGTTGAGGAGACGACCGCGAAGTCCCAGAAACTGATTGGGACCGTTGCGGTGAGGGTGTTTTGGTAGATGAATGTGACCGATGAATGACTGTAAAGACCTCTGTTTGGTGTGACTTCGGGTATTGGAAGAGTATAAAACTGGCTGAGGTTGCTTCTTTAACCTACCTATTGTGCCTGCTTTGAAAAAAATAGAATACCTGGAAGTCAGTATTCGGCCTGTGTAGGGTTAGGATTCGGGTTGAAAATCCCAACCCTTCTGCACAGAAAGAGTTAATTACAACAACAGATGATACAAGGTGTGAGGAAGAACTTTTGCAAGTAAAATGCAAGTAGGCTCCTAGCCTGTAGGTTCCTGTCTTAGTTTGATAAGTTCTATGGCTTTCTAGAACATGCAAGGTTTTGGTAGTCTCAGGGTGCTCCGTCGTCAAAGGGCACCAATCCTCTCTCTAGCCCATCATAGGCGGTGATTGGGTGATTCCCCTTTTGATATACCACTAGGTACGAGTGACTGTGGAGTTTGCTAGAATCCCAAACATAGCCCGTGTCATGCCGGGATATCAGGTGAACTCAACGGGTTGCCCGATCGATGCATATGATAAATGAATTAGACAAGGCATGTATTAGTCTTATGTTGAACTTTTTGGTTATGGCTCTCACATCCCCAGCAGAGTCGCCAAAAACTGTAGACACCTCCCAAACGGGGCATCGCCATACAGATTGATCACGTTTGTTTGCTCGATTGATTGCTTGCTTCGTAAACCAAAATCATGGACATTCCCATGGCTAGGAACATCGCCACATGATAGCGGTTATCATCAAAACAGAGTCGCCACCCAGTTTATTAAAACTGGAAAAATAGATAGAGATTCTGGATACGGGAGCCAAAAGTACAATAAGGGGAAGGTGTTAGGCACCCCTCTTTGCCCAGTCGTGAGACTGGCCCATAATCATTCAACATAAGACATGTAGATGCTTTGTTTAATTCCAACACATAGTCTGTTTATTTATTCCTTTAAACAGTAAGCAAAGTGAGCCAGTGCGATAAGTAAGCATGCATTCAGAAAGCAGAGAAAGCAACAAACTGTCCCAGGGAGATGGATCTCGCGGCCGGTGAATTGATGTCACGGCCGAGGGATCCTTCTGGTTTGATGTACCGGCCGAGGGATCGAAGCCCTGGTCGATATTCTTCCTCACACCAGACGGGAAGATTAACAAATAATCAGAAAGCTACGGTTAGTCAGAAATACAGTAAATAAGACAAATCAGAGGCCGTTGGGCCTCACCACCGTGATCCCTCAGTGCTTGATTGCTTCGGATTGGATGTGATTTGACTGATTGCTTGATTGAAAACCCTAGGGTTAGGGTTTGAACTTCGGGGTTTGATCGCCGGATTGACGGCTACCTTCGGGAGGTTAGGGCTTTTTAGGAGTGGGTTTGAGAGAGTATTTTGGCAGAGTTTCGAGGCTTGAGAGAGTGTGTACTCTAATGAATTTCGTGTGTTTATTTTCGGAGTCCAAAGGCCCTTTATATAGGCAATTGGTGACTCACTCCGGCCAATCAAATATCGAGATGGTAATTGCAATTGCAATGCATCTCTAACTCTACGTCGTAATCTCTGAGCGTAGCCCAAACGCATCGGGAAGGTAGTGTAGTTGGATCAAACGTCTGACAGAACACGTTCCAGAGTCTGGGAAAAGGTCGATCTGACGGCCGAGTAAAGGATATCACGGCCGAGGAATGGATGTCTCGGCCGAAGGATAGATCTTGCGGCCGAGGGATTGATCTCTCAGGGAGATTTTGCTAGCAACAGGTTGCTCGGGTGAGGAAATGATGTTAGGGCCGTGGGATCGATGTCACGGCCGACAGATGGATTCTCCTAGGCTTCTGTATTTCTGTCTGAAAAGCTGTATGGCTTTGAATCGGGTCCTCTAAGTGGCTCAAAGTTCTTACCGAAAGTCCTAAGGTTCTCAAGGAAGCAATCAGCAATCACTGTATCCATTTCATCATCGGGATGGTCCCAAGGTGGGACTTGAAATAATCGTTGGACCAAATTGGGGTGTCTACAATTGTTCAAAGGTGCACCAAGTAGGTTTGGTCGAAGAAGCTAAGGAGGCCGAAGTGCTGTTGCTTGGGCCTGACACCCACTGGATCCTACCTCTTTTTGTGGAAGCTACGGGTAGCTTTTTAACAATTGCATTTTCAAAACCGCGTCTAGTTTGCATTGGCATCTTGTCTGAGTCTGACACGGAGTCTTTTGCGTTTGTCTAAGTCTAGCTCTGAGTCGGAGGTTGTGCCTCTTGGCCCTCCACGTCGTAGCTTTTGTTTCAAGTTTTGAGTCTGCTGTACTTGGCAAACCCCGAGGGTTTTTATGATATGCTTTATCTTGCTTCTAACTACTTCGCTGGCTTTTATATAAACTGTGTCGACTCTGACGATGAAGGGATAGATTTCGATGGGATTATCCCCAAGGAAATGTGTTCCCTCGCCGAAAGGGAAGACGAAAAGGCATGCTCAGCCTATTAAAATAAGAAGTCATTTTCAATAAACTTGAAAAACAAGTATAACCTCCCGAGAGGTTCAAAGTTGGTCCAAGCACCGCCCCCAGATGAGCATTGCGCCCGGTTAGACAAGCGTCGACGTCTTGGCGTGGTCTCATCAAGTCATGCCTCACGTTGATCCTGAGATAAAGAAGCATCAAATCCCCTACTACCGAGTGCCAATCCAGAAAGCAGAAGCACCAAAGGCTCCGGGCTTTGCATTGTGTTCAAAAGTAACAACAGTGGCGTTCTGCCAAGCAAAAGTGATAAAGTGTACAAAACGGCCTGGTGCAAGGCATTTCTAACCGAAGCCCTCTTGACTCTTCATCATCAAAGCCATTGTATCTAGGGCTGCAACCTCGACGGCAACAAATTCAATACCTTGGTCAACCTGGATCAATTCAAAAGCTACTTTTCCCTAAGAGAAGCTCGTTGGGCTGAAAATCCCAAGGGTGGGCAGTTCCAAGCAAAAGTTAGAGCAGCCTGCTAGACCGAAAACCTATGAAGGCGGTTTAGGCAAAAATGAATAGGTAATATTCAAAAGCTCGCTAGATCGAAGACCCGAATGGGCGGTACTAGGCAAAAGTTAGAGCGTAAAAGGAGAGGTAAATACTCGAGAGTTAACCCTTAGCTGTAGACACCTTGGGACCATCCCGATTATGTTGTAGACACCCCAATTTGGCCTAACGATTATTTCAAGTCCCACCTTAGGACCATCCCGATGATGAAATGGATACAGTGATTGTTGATTGCCTCCTTGAGAACCTTAGGACTTTCGGTAAGAACTTTGAGCCACTTAGAGGACCCAATTCAAAGCCATACAGCCTTTCAGACAGAAATACAGAAGCCTAGGAGAATCCATTTGTCGGCCGTGACATCGATCCCACGGCCCTAACATCCTTTCCTCACCCGAGCAACCTGTTGCTAGCAAAATCTCCCTGAGAGATCAATCCCTCGGCCGAAAGCTCTATCCTTTGGCCGAGATATCCATTCCTCGGCCGTGATATCCTTTACTCGGCCGCCAGATCGTCTTTTTCCAGAATTCTGGAATGTTCTGTCAGTCGTTTGATCGACGCACCAAAACCCTAGCAGCCTTTTTCGAATGCGTTCGGGCTACGAAATAGATCGCGCCTAGAGATCTTTGAACCCTAGAATTCCTTTTTGATTCATGCCATTTGATTGGCCGTAGTGAGTCATCAATTGCCTATATAAAGAGGCCTTAGGGTTCCGAAATTAACATTCAATTCCTCCATCTCATACCTCCAAACTCTGCAGAAATCATCCCACATACTCCCTCTAGAGAAGCCCTAACCTCCCGAAGGTAGCCATCAATCCGACGATCAAACCCCGAAGTTCAAACCCTAATCCTAGGGTTTTCAGAAAAAACAATCAGTCAATCACCACCAATCCGAAGCAATCAAGCAACTGAGGGATCAAGGTGGTGAGGCCCAACGACCTCTGGTTTGGTTTACTTATTGTTTTTATGTTTAATCGTAGCGTTTTGATTATCTGCTAAGTTTTCTGTCTGGTGTGAGGAAGAACATCAACCGGGGCTTTGATCCCTCGGCCGGTATATCAAACCAGTGAGATTACTCGACCATGACATCCATTCACCGGCCGAGTAATCTATTTCCTGGGACAGCTATGTTTTATTTTGTTTTCTGCTTTCCTATGCATGCCTTCAATTACAGTCTTGGCTCACCCTTTATTGCTTAAAGGCTAAAAATAAACTACGTGTTAGAATTAACTAAAGCATGTATATGACTTATGTTGAATTATTATGGGCCAGTCTCACGATTGGGCAAAGAGGGGTGCCTAACACCTTCCCCTTATTGTACTTTTGGCTCTCATACCCAGAATCTCTGTCTATTTTCCCAGTTTCGGTAAACTGGGTGGCGACTCTGTTTTGATGATGACCGCTATCGTGTGGCGATGTTCCTAGCCATGGGAATGTCCACGATCTTGGTCTATGAAGCAAGCAACCAATCGAGCAAACAAACGTGATCAATCTGTATGGCGATGCCCCGTCTGGGAGGTGTCTACAGTTTTTGGCGACTCTGCTGTTGATTTGAGAGCCATAATCAGAAAGTTCAACATTAGACTAATACATACTTTGTTTAATTCATTTATCATATGCATCGAGCGGGCAACCCCGTTGAGTTCACCTGATATCCCGGCATGACACGGGCTATGTTAGGGGTTCCAGCAAACTCCACAGTCACTCGTACCTAGTGGTATATCAAAAAGGGAATCACCCAATCACCGCCTATGATGGGTTGGTGAGAGGATTGGTGCCCTTTGACAATGGAGCACCCTGAGACTACCTAAACCTTGCATGTATTAGAAAGCCATAGAACTTATCAAACTAAGACAGGAACCTATAGGCTAGGAACCTACTTGCATTTGCTTGCAGAAGTTCTTCCTCACACCTTGTATATGTTGTTGTAACATCTTTTTCTGTGCAGAAGGGTTAGGGCTTGAACTAAAAGCCCTAACCCTAAGTCTTTATAGCCAAGCACTAATGGCGTCGACTGCAAGGTATATTTTTGGTTAAAAGCATCATTGCTTACTTAACACTCCCGCTTTACTTAAGGCACCGCGAAGCATGGATTTCTAGAATGAAATCAAACACTAGCCGCCCCGTCGGCAATTGAACTGGGGTTACTGCCTTGCAAGACTAAAGGAAAGTGGGAGTGTGAGGTAGTAGAGTAGATTATGGATGATTATATGCAGAGTCAAGGACATTATGGATAGAACTTGCTATACTCATTTCTCGATGAATGATTCAACTTAGGACTTTGATTCCTATTTCCAAATCGGCCTAGCAACCCATCTTTCAAAATTCTGAGCATGCTTACCGCAACAAGCCAGTAAGATTTAGGAGTTTGTCAATGTGCTAGCAGGTAATCATGTGAATCCCAATTACCTCAATCATGTTTTGAGAAAGAGAGAAGAAAAAAAAACTTGTTGAATAAGTTTCTGATAGATCAACTTCAATGTGCTTTGGTAAAAATAAGTTTTGATAAACACTTGCTGAAAGAATAACCTGAAGCTGGTAGAATCACGTTAGCATTGTTTAGAGTGAAAGAATCTTCCTTAACCAAGAATTGAGATAGATAAAAACTTTTCGAAACTTTTCTTAAGTGAAAATAGCTAAAGATGATCAAATCCTCAAACAACAAGTTTTTCTTAAAACCAAAAAGTGGAACATCCAAATAGCCGTTAGCACAGCGATAGACTCCGAGGCTACTCTCCGTTGTGGTCATCTGCTTAGCTTTTTCGGTCTGCCTCATAATGTGGATTGGCTTGGAAATAGGATCTTAAGTGACATGCAGTATTTGTAAACAACGAGTCTTAAGAATCATCCATATCAAAAATTGCTGGCTATCTATGGTATCCGATAAACTCATACCTACGAAATGAACTGTTATGCATGACTCATCCATAATCTGTGAAAGTAGCTATGGTGCTCATTTTGTTTGCCTTTCTCTAACCATGCAAGGGACTAAAACCAAAAGAAAAGTCCATCACCCTCATTTCCTTTCATAGCACATTGCATGACCATGTGTTAACATCGAATATCATTTGGTTAAACCACCCCATCATGCTAGATTTGCATTTTGAATAAGTGTGTTTGATGTGTGCATTGCATAGACACTTGATTTTGGACATCTCAACCTGAGCGTAGCTAAGTTCTTGCTTTTCCTAAATTTTGGGTTTGGTCTAAGACGTGACAGCGATGGCTGACAAGAAGATTGAAGCTCTGGCTGCTAAAGTTAATGTATTGGCTGAATCAGTGGCTACCCTAGCCACCATTGTTCACAGTTTGCAAAGAAGTCCTTCACAAGCTCCACCTCCACCTCCCCCTACTAGATGGACGAAAAATGCAGCTCAGAAAGAAACTTATCCCGCTAAGGACAACCAAATTGAAATGGTGGTGAATGATCTGCAGCAGCAACATGAAAATCAACTTCTTCTCAATACCATCGATCTAAACCAGGAATCTCTCAAAGGGAAAAACAGCTGTAGATGAACATAAGCAACAGTAATATTAAAATGATGGGATCCCATCTCGACCGCAGGCAAAAGAGAAACTTTGTTCCTCTTAGAATGAACTTGGAAAAGGTGTTCTGTATCTTGGAAGCAAAAGGGGTATTGAAGCCGTTACAGCCAAAATTTCCAAACTTTATACAAAAAGGCGGAGGGTATTGCAAGTACCACCAAGTAAATGGTCACTCTATCAGAGAATGCGGGGCTTTCAAGAATGCGATCCAAGACCTCATCGATCAAGAGAAGATTGATCCAGCTGAGTTTGATCACTGGGTAGCAGTAGCATCCATGCCTGTCACGTCT
Source organism: Rhododendron griersonianum (assembly GCA_018127125.1). Lineage (NCBI taxonomy): Eukaryota > Viridiplantae > Streptophyta > Magnoliopsida > Ericales > Ericaceae > Rhododendron > Rhododendron griersonianum. The sequence goes on along the minus strand of CM030788.1, from coordinate 34,171,871 downwards.
TAGGCTAAGAGTCAATCTTTTGAGGAGTCTTATCTAGCTATTTTTGGCTACTATTTTGGTCCATATTTGTTTCCTTTTTAAAAGGTCTATGTCTTGAGTTTATTTTGGTCATAAATCCGCTTGTTGCACCTAGCATGAAATGTGAATCTCCTTAGACTTGAACTACGAATGGCCTGATTCTCTATTGGGATACGTAGGCACCTTTTGGTCAGCCACAAATTTTGAAAATGCTTTCTCCTGTGCTAGTTCACTGCCATAGAATACTCATGATAACATCAAACATTGAAAACAATCCACAAAGGTTTCAAAGTAATCTTATGACATCTTTTGGAACACATCATAATCACTTGAATTGTCAAAAGCGCAAAACGAGTTTTTCAAAGCTAAGACCCGCGTCATTTCTGTTGAGGAGTTGACACATCTTTGCACCCTCATAGAGATCACTTGTAAGCAAAACATGCTGTCAAAGATGAAGAGTAGGAAAAAGGAGAAAGAAGAAAAGAGAGGAGAAAAAAATGATGAGCTTGGTAGATTGAATACCTGTAAGGGCGGTCCAGGCAAAAGTTAGAGCACGAACAAAATGAGAAAACAGCCATGTCTCCATGCATCTACTATGTGTCTCAAAGGATTGTCCTCAATCTTAGAAAATTCACTTGGTTAACATCGAAGCCCCTAATTTCTTGGTAAGGATCCTTGCCACTTTGTCGTGTGTTTCAAGATGAAGAAAGGCATTCATTTTTCTATCCCAAACACTTATCCCTTGCTAGCCACATCGAGCCTCTGGATAATTTCTTTGAACAGCCTACAAGGCAGCCATCCTCTACACTGGGGCAAACACAAAAAAATACAAGTAGAGATGAAAGAAAAATCAATGAAATAATGAGCATTTCGTCATACAAGGGGCATTTTGAAGGAAACATTTCTTCCAATACATACGAAGGACATTTTTGAAGAAACCAACTCTTTCACACAAAGTGAGGCAAGAGACAACAAGAGTTGATAAAAATGTTGAAGATGGCTGCTAGCTTTTAAAACCCAAACGTGAGTAGAAATTAGGTTTGAGCCTTTACATCCGCTTCTTTTTCAAGCCAAAACCCCAAGCCTACATTATGGTCCATAATAAAGTCCTCTCAGATTAGGGAACACGACTTAGTAGCAAGGTCCTAGACACTAGGGGCATCACCAGTGTGGGACTTAACACGAAGGGCAAGAATCTTGGAATTTGCATCATCTTGGCAAATTGCACAACATGGAGAGTCACGTGAGACAGGGGGCATGGCTATGTTCCCCTTTATGCACTTCTCTCAAAAGTATCCAACCTCTTGTGTGGGTCTCAGTAGGTGCTTATCAATCCAACTCAAGTCAACCAAATCAAGCTCGAAGCAACAAACTCACCTAATTGACTAGGGGCATAGGTTTGCAAAATAGTTCTTCGTCCTTTGATGATTGAATGATGTGAGTGTGGAACATGGATGGAATGATATGACCTTGAAATCCTCGAGGAAAAGCTTTCGAAGATGGTTTTATCCTAAGTATTCTTAACATAGCAAATGCAAGCGCAGTCACCTTTTTGCAAATTTCTGAGAACATGGGCCTCTCATTTCATGAAGAGTGCAGCAATATGGTTCCTTGACCAAACAATGTTTTCAGTGGTGCCGCTAGGGCATTGCGATCTTTCAAAACACCTAGCTAGTATAAGCAATAAGTCATTATTAGCCTCTCTAGGGCAAGGGGAAGCATTTTACCAAATACGCAAAAGTTGAGATGTCCGGAATGCATTGCGGGTTCACATGCATATCATCATCACCCTGTCTTTTGCACCTAGTATTTCATGTGTACATCCTTATGTTTGCTTAGCAAAATTAGTTGTCTTGGTTGCACGATATAACCCCAAGTATGAGGTGTTCTTATGCTCAAACAAGGCAGGTTCATCAAGGCATCATGGCCATCAAGGAATAAAGGGCAATAAAGGGATGCATTGTAAAGTCTACCTACCTGCCAACACACTTGAAAAAAAAAGCTCAGCCTGAGAAGCGTCATATCTTGGGGGAACACCTCAACTCTTTTGTGGAATGCTGTCACACAGCACTGTCAAGGGCATGCCAAGACCTCTGCCGAATGGAAACATTGCACCCACGACCATACCAAGCTTGGTATCTATAACTGACAGAGCCAAGTCAAAAAAAGCTGAAAGATAGCCTCAGCAAACTCTACAATTGGCACCATATCAATAGTATTAAAGTGGCTTCGCACTTCACATCCCCATAGCTCCTTACTTCGCATCAGCAGCTCTGCCTTCATAACTCAGAAGCCTCACACTTGCTCTTCAGTAGCACCGTACACATGCCTTGTCACATTCACGACCTTGTTGGGTTTCAAGCAATTCTATGCACAGGCCGCCTTGCGCTCAGCAGGTCCAATCTCCACAACTCCCTCTCAGCAGTTCCACTCCTCCCAGTAGCTCTATTCAGCAGCTCCCCACGCCCATACTCGAGCCATCCCAACAGCTCTAAGTTTACTATCACTACCAGCAACTCCATACTCATACTCAAAAGCTCTGTGCCCAAGTCGCTCAAACAACAGGCCAGCAAAACAATCCGGCGGCTTTCACTTAATGCGTTGAGTGAATAGCCAACAAGAAAAAGCACCTGCATGAAGCTTACAATAACCTAGTGCACAGCCCTCCAGAAGGCGTCTATGTTGCTAGCTCCCGGAAAGCGTTTATGTTGCCAGAAAGCATTTAGGCACCAGAAGACGTTTGAGTCACTAGAAGGCGTTTGGCCTCCGGGAGGCACTCCCAGCAGTGGAGGTAATGGAAATCTCCCTAACAAAGTGGAATATACTCAAAACTAGCCTTGGGGACAATCCCAAGCATGTGGAATCTAGCCTTAGGGGCAATCCCGAGCATACTCAAAAAACTAGCCTTGGGGGCAATCCCGAGCATACTCAAAAAAACTAGCCTTGGGGGCAATCCCGAGCATACTCAGAACTAGCCTTGGGGACAATCCCGAGCATACTTAGAACTAGCCTTGGAAACATCCCGAGCATATGGAAAGTAGCCTTGGAAGAATCCCAAGCATGAGGAACAAATCAAACCCTGTGGAAGATGGAAGATGGAAGATGGAATACTCAACAGCATAGCAGTTCTACAAACTCACTACTCAGCAGCTCTAATCAACAAGATATCATCTATTCTCAAGCTCCATGCTTGAATGCTCAAAGTTCTACACTTTGAATGCTCGAAGCCCTTCGAATGCCCAACCACTGTGTATTGGATGCTCAAGTTCTACACTTGAATGCGCAAGCTCTACGTTTGAATGTCCAACCACTGCGTACTGGATGCTCGAACTCTATGTTCGAATGCTTAAGGTTTATACCTTGAATGCTCAAGCTCTACATTTGAATGCCCAACCACTGCGTACTGGATGCTCAAAGCCTGTACTTTGAATGCTCGGATTCTACCGTCCGAATGCTCGAGCTCTATGCTCTGAATGCTCAAGTCCAGAACTTGATAGAAGCTTTATGCTTAAATCAAACACACACGCACGGGCCCGTGCACATTAGCATCAATTGCATCACCATTGTTATCATCGAGTCTACATTAGCATATCTGCTCACATCTAACTGCCAGCATCATCATATACATATCTCTCTCATTCATGAAACAGATCATCAGAATGTAACCGGCTCTACGCCTCGGTTCAATCAAGCTCCTCAAACCGGCTCGACGCCTCGGTTTTATTGATCGGCCCGGCGCCTCGATCCTCTGGCTCTATGTCAAAACTTAAGATGAGAAAGCTCTGTGCGCAGACCATCAGAATACAACCAACTTTATGCCTCGGTTCAATCAAGCTCCTCCAACCAGCTCCACGCCTCGGTTCCTTCATTCCAACGCTCCATGCTCTATTTACTGGCCTTGCGCCCCCCATATCTCAAAAAAGGTATCCAACTCGTCTCCGGAAGATGGCTTGGGTTCCACCCCCATATCTCAAAAACGGCGTCTGATTCATCCCTAGTAGATGACTTGGATTCCACCCCATTACATCAATTCCTTCCAGCTCATTCGCAACGATAGGCTACTCTACCGAGCTCCTTTTAGTCAAAGTAAGGATGATCAAGAAAAGCAAACGCACCTGCCGTGTACTGATCTACCCCAAAATACTAAGGAAGCTCTCCGCCCAAAAAATTCCCTGGCAGCCCTGCGCTCCTTCAACTATCTTCCGCCAAAACCCTGGCTCAGTCTAGGTACGTTGCACTACGGCTTTTCAAGCCCAAAGGTACATCTTCTGTTTATAACCCTCCAAACTTTTTATTTTCTTTATTGCCCGAACTACGGTTGGTCTGAATTTCCCTTGTGGAATACGTAGGCAGCCTCCCGGCCCGACCATAACAAAACCTTTTTTTGGCCCGAACTACGATTGGTCTGAATTTCCCTTGTGGAATACGTAGGCAGCCTCCCGGCCCGACCATAACAAAAACCTTTTTCAAAAAAACCCCTTGGAATAGTGGTTGGACCAAATTGAGTTGCTTTTTACAACTTTGACTCTTACTCAAACATGTCTTGCGATCCATCTGAGTTCAATCAAAGAGGGGCATCTGTAGACACCCCAATTTGGCCTAACGACTATTTCAAGTCCCACCTTGGGACCATCCCGATGATGAAATGGATACAGTGATTGCTGATTGCCTCCTTGAGAACCTTAGGACTTTCGGTAAGAACTTTGAGCCACTTAGAGGACCCAATTCAAAGCCATACAGCCTTTTAGACAGAAATACAGAAGCCTAGGAGAATCCATCTGTCGGCCGTGACATTGATCCCATGGCTCTAACATCATTTCCTCACCCGAGCAACCTGTTGCTAGCAAAATCTCCCTGAGAGATCAATCCCTCGGCCGCAAGATCTATCCTTCGGCCGAGACATCCATTCCTCGGCCGTGATATCCTTTACTCGGCCGCCAGATCGTCTTTTTCTAGAATTCTGGAATGTTCTGTCAGTCGTTTGATCGACGCACCAAAACCCTAGCAGCCTTTTTCCGATGCGTTCGGGCTACGAAATAGATTGCGTCTAGAGATCTTTGAACCCTAGAATTCCTTTTTTATTCACGCCATTTGATTGGCCGGAGTGAGACATCAATTGCCTATATAAAGAGGCCTTAGGGTTCTGAAATTAACATTCAATTCCTCCATCTCATACCTCCAAACTCTGTAGAAATCATCCCACATACTCCCTCTATAGAAGCCCTAACCTCCCGAAGGTAGCCATCAATCCGACGATCAAACCCCGAAGTTCAAACCCTAATCCTAGGGTTTTCAGAAAAAACAATCAGTCAATCACCACCAATCCGAAGCAATCAAGCAACTGAGGGATCAAGGTGGTGAGGCCCAATGACCTCTGGTTTGGTTTACTTATCGTTTTTATGTTTAATCGTAGCGTTTTGATTATCTGCTAAGTTTTATGTCTGGTGTGAGGAAGAACATCGACCGGGGCTTTGATCCCTCGGCTGGTATATCAAACCAGTGAGATTACTCGGCCGTGACATCCATTCACCGGCCGAGTAATCTATTTCCTGGGACAGCTATGTTTTATTTTGTTTTCTGCTTTCCTATGCATGCCTTCAATTACAGTCTTGGCTCACCCTTTATTGCTTAAAGGCTAAAAACAAACTACGTGTTAGAATTAACTAAAGCATGTATATGTCTTATGTTGAATGATTATGGGCCAGTCTCACGACTGGGCAAAGAGGGGTGCCTAACACCTTCCCCTTATTGTGCTTTTGGCTCCCGTACCCGGAATCTCTGTCTATTTTCCCAGTTTCAGTAAACTGGGTGGCGACTCTCTGTCTATGAAGCAAGCAACCAATAGAGCAAACAAATGTGATCAATCTGTATGGCGATGCCCCGTCTGGGAGGTGTCTACAGACGTTTTGGTGCACATCAAAGGTCGAAGAGGATCGAAGATCAAGACAAGCTGCATTGGAGGAACCAGAAGGGGGAAACCCTTTGTCTTTCAATTTTATTACAAACTACTTCTTCAATTTACAGGCTAAGCATAAGTCTTAAAATATTTGAAGCATAAAAAACAGAACGAAATGCTTGAGAAGCCTAACGGCTCACAGTTTATTCTGTTCAGCGAAGTCTGGTGTGAGCGGTTGCAGTAGACTTGTATTCACGCGCGCTTGTTCAAAGTAATGCGCGTTGGTCTCAACCCTGCGCACGCTTATTCAATTCCTGCAGCAGACAATAGCAGTTAGCTACTGCCCTCGAATGTCATTCCAGGAGCTTTTGCTAAGTCTTGTCATACCATGCAAATCATATGGACTTAATGTGACTGCACGGGGGTGTCGGTTTCAGTCCGGGCCTATACGAGTCATCATCTGCGTCTTATGTCCATCTTTGCGACATTTTTCCACTTTTTCAATCCGTTGTCATGTCGGGATGCTTTCCTCGATTTTGTTTGTACAGGTCTTTGTACCTTTTGCACCTTACGCAAGTGTCAGTTTCACCTGTGTAGGAAGGTTATGAGTTTTGGCTCATTAATGCCCAAAATTTCATTGTATTCCGTGTATCTAAGGGTTCGCATTGTACCCTAGGACTCTTTCTCCCTTTTCGTTCGAGCTAGGTGAGTCTGTACATGTGCGCATTTCTGTGTGTCAATTCAATTCACTTGTCAATGCAAATGAGATATTAGTGGTTAGTTTTTGCATTCTCTTAGACACATGCAAAGAGAGTCAATAAACTGGAAAACGCAATTGTTACATTGCTACCCTAGTATCCGTAACCTGCAGGCAGTGAAATCTCGTAAAGCAGTAAGGGCACATCAGCCTAAGGCCAAACAAAGCATCTCTGGAGCACATCTGCCCAAGCATCAAAGAAAGGGCACGTAGGCCCAATGCCATTACTAAAACATTGACTGGGGCACGCCGGCCCATTCAACGTTGATCTATCTGGGTGCCTGTCTCAGAAGTAACAGACAGTACAGTAATGAGGCTCAGTGGTAGTCCTTAGGTGTCGTTGTCCTCCTAGGAGCCGCCCCTGGCTTGCATTTGCATTTTCAATATATTATACATGTTATCGCATATTGTGTATATTAAATGTTGAAAGCAGGAAGATGGCCAGCATGGTCGCCATCATATGATGTGGTTTTCTAACGGATGCGATGAAGTTTCCTGCAAAAACCAAATCAACGAAAGCCGGTCCTGTCCAACCTCAATGGCTCGATCACTTTGTATAGTGATCCGCCAGTTCAAATCAACGACAGCCGGTCCTGTCAAAGTTCCCCTACGGGTTGATCATTCCGCACATTGATCTCCCCGTCTGCCTTCACGACAGCCGGTCCTGTCAAAGTTCCCCAACGGCTTGATCATTCCGCACATTGATCTCCCCGTCCGCCTTCAAGACAGCCGATCCGGTCAAACCCAACAACGATGATTAGGCATATCGTCCATTCAGCCACAACGACGATCAGATTATCGTCCAATGGTCCGTTCATCCGCAACTGATTGTTCCCCAGGAGAGTCCGTCTTGGCCTATCCCGAACGATAACCACCCTCAATTTAGCCGCAAGTGCATCTTCCAGCAGGTTTATTGCTCTGTCTCAGATGGTCTTTGATAAGGAGATTGGCTCTGATTCCCAACAAATGGAATTCAACCTACCTGACACGACCTACCTGTGTTTGTTGGAATGCTTTGTGCCGAGGATAGCTTGATCCCCAGCAACGACGGCCTGTCCCGTCCACATCTACAGCGACAGCCTGTTCTGTCCAAATTCGATCAACAAGCGGCGATGCAATCGTCCACTTGTACTTCTACTCCCAACGATGGTCTGTCCATCCATTCAACCAATCAAGTTCCTTAAGTTTACTTGTCTACTTTGCTAGTATGTTCTGCTCTGGATTGCCTTGAGGGGTGTCTAGAAATCTTTGACGTCACTTGTACCAAGTCGATGGTGCTCCAAGTGCCGTCAAAGAGGGGCTACTGTAGACACCCCAATCTTGGCTTCCAGATTAGTTTACTTACGATTTTTGATTCCCCGATGATGAAATGGATCAAGAACACCTCGGGAATGTTGAGTGTTTGAGCTTTGAGTGTTTGCAAAACCCTTGAACCTAACCTAGTCTTAAGCCACTTCCAAAGGCTAGAAACCCTACTAGCGCGCGCAGGTTTAGAACCATCGCGCGCTGGTCAAACTGCCAGGTGGTGGTCAATAGTGAAAGCTTGACCGTTGACCATCGTGCGCCAGGGCGCATCCATCGCGCGCCAGAGCGCAACCCACACGCGATGTTCAAACCTGTCCCCATCACCTTTATCAGTTGGGCAGCTTAACCACCAAGCAACCTCAGCCGGCCTCGTGGACTGGCTGAGCTCCTCTCCTTGCACCAACTAGATTCACCTCCATCTTCTCCTATATATATCCCCCTTTGTTTCTCTTTCTAAGGGTTAACAAAAAAAAAAAGGGTTTTGTGAAGGGAGTACATCCTTGGGTTTCAAGAACATAGCTTTTTCTTCCTCCTCCATCACACAATCATTCAACCACTCAAACAACCTCACATTCAAAGCTCAAACACCCATTCAAACTCAAAGACCAAAGGTATAGCTTACCTTTGTTCTGCTCTCTGTTCTGATCCCTGAGGGGGGCTGGCAGGGTCAAGGCTGGTAATCAATACCAGTCATGGCCCTAAAGCTGGCATGGTTTCAAGAACCCTGGACTGGTACTCCCACGCGCGATGGAACCACATACGCGCGCAACTGTCACAAGTTGCACACGATGGTCCACGTGGGGCTGGCGATACTGGTCATTTCCTGTTTTTATTACATAAAAAATAAGTCACTGTGATGCATGATAAAAAAAACTAATCTCTTGATTTGCATGATGATATCTTTAGCTTAGCTTAGATTTCCTTTCTGTCTACTTTGGAATGCCCCTGGGTTGCTTCTGGACTTGTCCCAGAACCCAGGATGAGCAAAACCAAACACTAGAAGGTTGACTCATAGCCTCGCACGCCAGGGCGCAACCCTCGCACGCCAGAGCTCATTACGCGTGCGATGGTCAGTCAGTTTCCAGTGAGTGGTCTTTGCTTTGGTAACTTGGCCCTTGGCCTTTGTTTTAATACCCCCACTGTTAAGGGGTTGTAAGTTAATTTTGTTCATTCTATTTGTAATATTTATTTACTTTCAGTACATATTAACTGCTTGGTTTGCCCCTGGGTACTGGTCCTTCCAGAGCCCAGAAGGGGATAAAATTCAAACTGTTGGTGAACCATCAACACTTGCGCGTGTGTATGGGTTTGTCACGCAATGGAGGGCTTGCATGCACGTAGATTCATGCATGCAAGTTGGCCATTGTTTGTGCCAAACTTGTAACGACACGGATTTTTGGTAAATAAAAATTTCATTAAAAATTTGAATTTTATTTTAATTACTTGGATTCCATTTAAAATTCCTTTTAACATCCCAAAAATCCGTCGTTACTAAATTCAAGATTATAAAAATTTCGTCACGCCAGTCAATACAGTCATTTTCTAAAGGCAAGTGTGATAGAAAACCTTGAAGTTATGTTTCTTGGCTGGAAACCCTATCTAACAAGCCTAGTTAGATTCTAACCAAATCGTTAGGGCAACCTTCGATCTCTTGAAACTGTTTGAACCTTTTGAACCCTTAAACCCTAATGGGACCCTTTGACCAAAGTCAACTTTGATCCTTGCCCATTGGTCAATAAAAGTTAGGGAAATCTTTATTCGTTGGACAATAGGACTAGTACTAAAATATAATATTTATTTCCTTATCTAGATTTCCCATAGGATTCTCCCAATAAAGAATAAGAAGATTTCCTAATAGAATATTTGACCCTAGGATACTTTATGTACTTGTTAGAATAAAATAATATGACATGTGTTAAATTGAATTGTTTAAAGGGAAATTTAGATTTTATTTATTAAAATACATACCTAGATTTGATAAGGTACATACTTATAGTTTTATAAGAATATATATTCACATGCATAAAGATTATATTACTTTATTGCATTATCCATTGGTCCATAAAAGTTAGGGAATTTATTATCCATTGGATAATAGAGTCAATCTTTCAAAAGTACTAAGAGTTTATTATTCTATTAAGTCCTAGATCTTCCCACGAAATTTTACGATTTTATATATATGTTGTACATGTACCAAGTCTTAAAATATTAGATTTTCTAGTACCTTAATAAAGAACATGTGTTCATTTGAATTGTTTATTTAGAAAATCTTGTATAGTATTTTTATCCATTGGACATAGAATGTTAGGAGAATTAATACTCATTGGATAATAGACTAGTACTAAGATATATTAGTTAATTCAATATCTAGATTTCCCATGGGATTTCCTAACTAAAGAATTAGAATGGTACCTAGTATTTTAATACCCTAGGATTTTCTAAGTACCTTATATTATATTCTAGTAGTACGTGTGTCGAATTATATTAGTTTAATTGCTTGATAGAAAACATGTGTCCAATTCATTAATTAAGGAAAATCTTATTCTTTCAAATTCCCTTTAGTTCTATAATTATCTTGTACTTCCAAAATCCAATTGGTAGATATGTATCTATATTAATATACTTATGTAGTACAAGAGAGAGAGAGAGAGAGAGAGAGAGAGAGAGAGAGAGATATTCGGGAGAGAGAAAAGGAGAGAGAGCCGAGAGAGATAGAAAGATAGGAGAGAGAATGATATGGTGTACTCTTGGATTGTCTTCTACAAAATCCTAGTTTTAATATTACCTAGTACTAGAATTTATTAGTTTAATTGCTTGATAGATGGCATGTGTCCAATAGAATAAGGATATAGATAAGATATCTAGCCCTAGGATTCTCCTTGTACCTCAATACTACATTATACTAGGACAAGTGTCAATTTGACTTAGTTTAATAAAGAATTTTGATTTGAAAATCATTTAGTACCTTTGTACTTTGTAGTTGGTCATACATATGCATATATATATGTATATTTATATTAACCAAGGGAGGAAGAGAGAGGGAGAGAGAGAGAGAGAGAATCCGAGAGAGGGCCGAGAGAGATAGGAGAGAGAGAGAGAGAGAGAGAGAGTGATGTGTTGTACTTAATCTTTCTCTACCAAATCTAAGTTATATATGATTATGTGTACATGTACTAATGAAAGAGGAGAGATGTGAAGGACATGAGGTGGACTTAAGTACTAGATTTCTTACAAAATCTCTTACAACCTTACAAACCAAATCTTACTCTTTCTCCAAGTCAACCACCAACCCTATTGTCCTTCCATGCTTAGGTGTCCCTTGTACCATGAAGAGAGAGAGAGAGAGAAAGAGAGAGAGAGAGAGAGAGAGAGAGAGAGAGAGGCCGAGAGAGATGGAGGGAGAGAGAGAGAGAGAGAGAGAGGCCGGATGGAAAAGGAGAGAGAGGAGTGATGTGTGTGCAACTTGTACTCTTCCAAATCTAGTCCATCCTTGATTGGCCATTTTTGTACACAATCCAAGTACAACCAAAAATCTAGTCTTTCTTGCACATGATCATCTAAGGTCAACCATATCTAAGTTTCTTATTCATTCAAAGGACTAGACAAGACTAGAAACCCATTAGAATAACCTAGATTTGTCCTAGATTGGAAGAAGAATCCTTGTAACCTTTCCACCTATGTACTTTTGCATTGTACCAAAGAGAGAGAGAGAGAGAGAGAGAGAGAGAGATGGCCGGATTTGGGAGAGGGAGATAGAGTGTGATGTGTGTGCAAGTGTACTCTTAGGCCTAGTCATGGTCCTTTGGCCAACACCTCACACAATCCAAGTACAACCAAAATCTAGTCTTTCTTGCACATGATCTTCTTGTTAGTAATTTATTTTAATCAACGGGTATCTGTAATCTTAACGTGGGGAGATTAATAAGTATTTAATATCATGGAGCTCGTAATATAATTGAGATAAGGACGGGAGTGCAATTATAATTCTGTAGTGGGGTGAATTATAATTAGTGAAATAAGAAATAGAATCCTGGTGGGATTAGGTTTTCTTATTTACACTGGGAGCCCGGACTTATTACTCCTTAGGTCCCTATCGTAGCCCTATATATACACGTTATGCTCTCTAGGTCAGGATGATGTTTTTTTGACGTTTCTATGATTCACAAAATAGAGGCAGATCTAGAGAGGGCAAACAGACCACGAAAGAGTCCACACTCGGTTCGTGTTCTAGGCGTGCAGGGAATACGATAGAAGATCGTAAGGTGCAGTCGAGCAGTATACGTGGCTTATAGCAAGACGTGCTATAACAAGTTCAACCAGCGTTCGTGTTCGCAGGGAGTTGAGGTAAAACCCTAATTCCGCATTGCAGGGTTTTGCGGTTTTCTTATTGTCTAATCTGTACGCGTCATTACTGGTTTCTGGGAATCGTTTCCCAACAGTGGTATCAGAGCAGGCTGTAATCATGCGTATAGATTAAACAGGACATGTTGTCCGTAGGTTTTTTTTGGGTAAAACAGCTTGAAATTAAAAGAGGTTAAGCGAATATACAGCCTACAAGGGGCATACCCCAGGTAAGACAAAGCAAAAAGAAAACGAAAAAACATAATGAGCCAAGTGGCTACAAGGGTTGCCCGTGTCCAAGCCCCGTCGAACAAACTATCCCAAGGAATAGAAAGTTCAACGGGGAACCTGGACACGGGCATGGCAATAGCAGAAAATCCACGACACAACCCGTCGGGATAGGGGTAAATTAGAGGCCCTCGAAGTCCTCGCAATCACAGAAATAACTAATCAAATCAGCTACTGCTACCAGAACACAGCAACTAGTAATACAATAGAAGTAAAAGTAAACAGTAGTTAAACTGCATCATAGATAACTGCCCGAGCCTCCTCTGCCCGGGCTGGCAAAAAATTAGCTGGCCTAGCCTGTGGCTGGCTTGCTGTTGGCTGGGCAGGCCCGGCCTGTTCTGTGGTTGGCTGGCCTGGCTGGCCTTGGCCTTGCCAGCGCCTAGCCTCTGCCCGAGCAAAGAATCACCGGCAGCCACTGCTGCCCCCTCGCCCGAGCCACTGCAGCCACTGCTGCCCCCTCACCCGAGCTGAATGCCCGGGCTGGCAGGAAGGGTACTGGTAGGGTGCTATGTTGGGCCCCACGGTGGCTGAGCCCCACGGCGGCTGTTGATGGAGGGAATTGCAGAGACCGAGCTGTAGAAGCCCGGATGTGGCTTGGCCTGTCCAGTGATGGCCAGCTGTGGCTGGCCGGAAGCCACGGCTGATGAAGGCCGACGGCGGTGACCGGAGAGGAACAGATCTGGCCGGAGAGGCCTTGACTGGCGGTGACCGTACCTGGACTGGCCGGACCACAGCGGCTAAGGCCCACGGCGGCTGTTGAACCCCACGATGAAGGTGGGTTTGAGATGAAGGCCGGCTGGCCTGACTTGCCAAAAGAGGTTGGCCGGACCAGCGGTAGCCAGATGAAGGCCGGCCCCGTTCCCAATGAATGGACCGATAGCTCTTGAGCCCCTCAGCGAAGGCTGGACGCCATCAGCCGTGAGATTTCAGACTGGCCGGTGGTGGGTGGTTGCAGTTGATGTTGAATTCAGATCTACTCGGAGTATATCCAGAATGGTACCCGCCGGTTGACGGCGGGGTTGAGGTTGGGGACGAAGCTGTTGAGCTTCGAACCCGATTGGGTTTTGACCGGACCAGGTGGAGTTTGAGCTCCGGGTTGCCGGGTGTGGGGGCGGTGGAGGAGAGCCCCTGTCGTGCGAGGGGCTCCCTTGCCCGAGGTGCCTTCTGCTGCTGCGTCGAGGTGGAAGGCCGGCGTGGCTGGGCCAGTTGGCTGGGCCGATGTGGCTGGGCCGTGGGGGAGCTTCCTCTCTCTGGATCTGTTGCTGTTGCTGACCCTAAGCCGGATAAACGGCCGGACCAGAGGAGGCCGGACCAGTGGTGGCCTATAGTGGAGGGCGGTGGAGGAGAGCCTCTCTAAGGAGAGAGGATCCCTTGCCCGGATGGTTGTTCTGCCTTGCTGTTGCTGCTGCTGTTAACCGGAACAGTCAGCCGGAGGTGGGTTGGAGCTTTCTCTCTAAGTTAGAGAGTTAGAGAGAGAAGCTCCCCAGCCGTCCCTTTTTTTTGTCCGTAGGTTATAGAGGGTAGAACGTAGAACTGTGCTAACCCTTGTTTTGCAGCATTCTTACCCAGCTATTATGGTCACTTGTTTTTTTTTGTTGATTTTGTGTGATTGGATCCCACATAATTTTTGTGTGGTTATTGTTATTTATTGGGTACCACGATTATTTTTCGTGGTTGTAATAATTAACGTACATGTGTTATTTATTGGGTGCCATGATTATTTTTCGTGGTTGTAATAATTAACGTAGCATGTGAACTCCAATGGAGGCATAAGATCGATGTATGTATGTTTCTTCGATTGTAATAGCATTCGATGGTTATTCGGAGATCGAAGAAGGGAGATATAGAAGATACAAGTTGTTTGGTTCGCAACAGTTTTTTTTCCAGATTCGTAGGGTCTGATTGCAGGGCTATTTCGACCCAGTAAACGTTGGAATTAGAAAATCTGTTCTTCACGGAAGTTGTAGATAATTGAATTTCGAATCCAACCCAATTTGAATCACTTCAATCGGTGGTCGGATGAGGAAGATATGGCCAAAATACTGAAGACTGTGCAGTTTACGCGGGAATATATCAAATCCGAATTTTCTTGCCTAAGCATGGTTGGATTTTGGTTTCCTTGATTGATTCAAAGTGTCTAAGTCTTCCACACAAGTATAGCTGAAGGATTTCAAAGTTGGAAGGATTGCTTAAGGATTTCAAGTTTGGAAGGACTCCTTATTGCTTAAGGATTTCAAGTTTGGAAGGATTCCTTATTGCTCAAGGATTACATCTTTGACCATAATAGCTGGATTCTTTATCTTGTGTTTCCTTATTATTTGTGTTTCCATATTATTTGCATATGTGATAGTTTACCATATTGGGACAACATGGTAATATTTGGCCTTTGACCTAGATCACGGTTTATTGCAAACTCGAAAATTTGATAACCCTCACAAATTTTTTAAATAAGTAAGTGGGAGAGGGAATTTATTTTGAATAAATCCTATGGTCTCCATTGCTAGTTCGTAGGTGATATAATTAATTTTGTGTGTTGGTTTCAGAACCTTCCTCCCTATCGGACAAAATTAATTGTGGCATCATCGGTACAAACTTCCTAAAGGGATAGCTCTAAGATAATTGTTGTGTGGGTCACTTCTCCATCTGAGGTGGTTTATAACGGAACAATAGGTCTAAAAGCTAGGTAATGGTATACACTTAGCTGTAAATAATAGTATCCTCACCATCTGAGTCACTATTATTATTTATAGGACCGAAGCTATATTGGCTATTTAATTTTGCTTGGCATGGTATAATGTCTAGATAGTAAAATTAAAAGGTTGTGCCTATCTACACGAATGATGAAGAGTAGACGACCTTCCCATCGAGGCATGCTCT
The DNA here is from genome assembly GCA_018127125.1 of Rhododendron griersonianum. NCBI lineage: Eukaryota > Viridiplantae > Streptophyta > Magnoliopsida > Ericales > Ericaceae > Rhododendron > Rhododendron griersonianum. Next base: position 34,156,389 of record CM030788.1, on the reverse strand, counting down.
TCACGGTGTGTAGGGTTGCCAATGTTTTTCTTTTAACACGTGGTTGAGGGAACCAATATTAAAATGAAATTCAAGGTTTTATTGCCCTTCATAATTGTTGTTATGTGATTCTCATATTCAAAAATGGGTTTTTTCAATCCACTTGCAATTATTCTCAAAGCTAATAAACTTACTAGATCGAATTATATTGACTGGAAAAGGAATTTGAATATTGTGTTAACTGCTGAGGGACACAAATTTGTGTTGTTTGAGGTATGCCCTCCTAGACCTGATGAGAATGCCACATAACAGGAAGCAAAACTTTATAAAAATCGGTGAGTATCACCCATGTTGAAGGGACCCCGATTAAAGATCATGTTTTGAAGATGATAGCTCATCTTAATAAACTAGAGATCCTTGGAGCTGAAATGGATGGGGAAACTTAGATCGATTTCGTTCTTAACTCACTGCAGTCTGAGAGTTTTAAGTAATTTCGCCTGAATTATTATATGAACAAAATGTATTTATCTTTGGCGAAACTTCTTAAGGAACTCCAAGCAGCTGATGGTCTTTTGGTTGTGAAGAAACCACCTTCAATGTTAGTGGCAGAGAAGGCTTCTACTTCTAAGCTGAAAGGCAAGAAGAAGCAGAACAACTCTCAGAAAAAAGGTTATGGAGACAGTTCATGTGCCTCAAGGTGGAGTGAAAAAAGCCTGCGGGCAAGTGTTTTTCACTACAAGCAGAAAGAACACTGGAAGTAGGAATGTCCATTCTATCTCAATAAAGTGAACAATTAGGATAAATCTTTTTCACTAGTTGTTGAAACATGTTTAGTGGTGTTATCTACCAGTACCTGGTGTGTAGATACGGGAGCCACTAATCATGTTTGCATTTTGTTGCACGGGTTCTAGGAAACCAGAAGACTCAGTGATGGGGAGATTTATCTACATGTGGAAAATGCTACGAGAGTGGCAGTAGTTGCAGTAGGAATGTCTTTTCAAATTTTAGTAGTAATAGGAGTTTAATTTTGAGAGATTGCCTTTATGTTCCCTCTATTAGAAGAAACTTGGTTTCAGTTTCTAAGTTGATCAAGGATGGATATTTAGTGGATAATCTCTACATTATTAATCCTATATTTCCTACAGTGCAACTGCATAAATTGAATAACACTAATAATTTACCATGTAAGAGAAAGTAGCCTTCTAAATTGAACCAAACGTATCTTTGGCACTTATGTCTTGGTCATATTAATCTGAATAGGATTTCTAGAATGGTTAGAGATGAACCTTTAGGTTCATTGGAAGTTGAGGAACTTTCAGTCTATGAATCCTATTTAGAAGGTAAAATGACCTAGAGGCCTTTTTTTTTTTAGCAAAAGGATATAGAGCCAAAGAGCCGTTGGAATTGGTTTCATTCTGATTTGTGTGGGCCTATGAATGTCCAAGCTAGAGGTGGTTTTGAGTACTTTGTCACTTTCATTGACGATTACTCAAGGTATGAATACATTTATTTGATGCGCCGTAAGTCCGAATGCTTTGAGAATTTTTTTTTTTTGGGTAAATCAGCTTGAAATTAAAAGAGGTTAAGCGAATATACAGCCTACAAGGGGCATACCCCAGGTAAGACAAAGCAAAAAGAAAACGAAAAAATATAAAGAGCCAAGTGGCTACATGGGTTACCCGTGTCCAAGCCCCGTCGTACAAACTATCCCAAAGAGTAGAGAGTTCAATGGGAAACCTGGACACGGGCATGGCAATAACAGAAAATCCACGACACAACCCGTCGGGATAGGGGTAAATTAGAGGCCCTCGAAGTCCTCGCAAGCACAGAAATAACTAAGTAAATCAGCTACTGCTACCAGAACACAGCAACTAATAATACAAAACAGCTAAAAAGCAAACAGTAGCCCGAGCCTCCACTGCCCGGGCTGGCAAAAGAAATGGCTGGCCTAGCCTGTGGCTGGCTTGTCGTTGGCCCGGCTGGCCTCTGGCCTGCTGGCCTGGAGACTGCCCGAGCTGCTTGATGCTACAATGGTGATTGCCCGCCCGAGCTAGCAGCTTGACCGGGCTGCTTGGCCCGAGCGGGGATGTGGTGTCCTGGCCGAAAGGCAACGGCTCTAAGCCCCTGCCCCTGCCTGACCTGGCTGGCCTGGGCAGGCCTCCGGGGCGGCCAGGCCGTGACCTCCCACCAGTTGATAAGCTCCACAGCGGCTGAGGAGCACGAGTTGGAGAGATCTGGCCGGCTGGGACATAGCCGGAGAAGATGAACAGTTGCCGTTGGTTGCAGATCTGCACGGCTCGGATCCCAATGGTTGCAGAACTGCACGGCTGTAATCCCCGGACCGAAAGTGGCCGGTTGATGTTTGATGCTTGACTGGACCAGAGAAGGCCAGCTATGGACTGGCCGGCGCCTGTTGACCGGACCAGAGGTGGATGATAGATGACCGGACCCTATGGGTTGCCGATTGTAGTTGATATCAGATCTGGTAGGAGCAGATCCGAAATGGTTCCCGCCGGTTCACGTCGGGTTGAGGTTGGAGGCGAGGCCCACGGCTGTGGAGCTTCGAACCAGAGTGGAAGTTTGTCCGGACCAAAGCGGAGGCTATGGCTGCCGGGTGTGGAAGGGGGCGGTGGAGGAGAGGCCCTGTCGTGCGAGGGTCTCCCTTGCCCGATGAGACCTGCTGCTGCCGCCGTCGGAGTGGATGGCCGGCGTGGTGGGGCCAGGCTTGGCTGGGCCGAAGTGGAAGAGCCAGGAGGGAGCTTTCTCTCTCTAGGCTAGAGAGAGAAGCTCCCAGTAAAAGCGTCTGGGTAAATGTCTCATGACACTGCGATCTGATCGTGGTGGAGAATACCTCTTGGGAGAGTTTAGGGACTACTTGTCAGCTGAAGGGATTACATCCCAGTTGTCAGCTCCAGGTATGCCGCAACAAAATGGTGTAGCAGAGAGAAGGAATAGGACTCTTATGGATATGGTAAGATCAATGATGAGTTATTCAGATTTACCAATTTCGTTTTAGGGACATGCACTAGAAACGACAGTGTATATTCTTAACTTGGTACCATCTAAGTCAGTACCATCTACGCCCACAGAACTGTGGACTAGGCACAAACCTAGTCTGTGGCATGTTCGGGTTTGGGGTAGTCCAGCACATGTGCTGAATGGGAACGCAGATAAATTGGAATCAAGGTCATAAGTTTGTCTGTTTATGGGGTACCCTAGAGGAACGAAATGTAGATTATTTTATAGTTCTAAGGATCAGAAGGTCATTGTTAGATCCAATGCCCGATACTTAGTGGAGGACTATGTGATAGACTACAAGCCCAGAAGTAAAATTGTTCTAGTGGAATTGAGAGGAGAGAGATCGGCACAAACTTCTTTACCGCCAGTAGTGCAGGAGGAAACACCACAAGTGACATCTGTAGAGGCACTTATTGACACACCGGTACCTCGTCGTAGTGGGAGGGTTATTATTCTACCCAGTCGGTATACGTTGTTGGGAGAGTCTTTTGAAATGATCCCTGATGATCAACATGCCGAACCCTGTAACTACAATGAGGCACTTCAAGATAAAGATGTGAAACTTTGGCAAAAGGCTATGAAATCAGAGATGGAGTCTATGTACTCTAATCAGGTCCGCATTCCTTAATGGAAATCTGAATGAGTGCATCTATATGGTGCAACCAGATGGATTCATAGCGAAAGGTCAAGAGCACATGTTGTGTGCAAGCTTAAGAAGTTTTTTTATGGGCTTAAGCAGACATCTAGATCGTGGAACATCCGTTTTGATCAAGCAATCAAGTCTTTTGATTTTGATCAATGTCCGAATGATTCATGTGTGTATAAGAAGCGCAACAGAAAAGTGGTGATGTTTTTAGTACTATATGTCGATGATATCCTGCTCATTAGAAACGATGTGGGAGTATTGTCTTCAGTGAAAGTGTGGTTATCCAACCAATTCGAAATGGACTTGGGAGAAACCAGTCACATCTTTGGGATTAAGCTTATGCGAGATCGCAAGAACAAGATGTTGGGCTTATCACAAGTTACTTATATCGATGAGATTCTTGCCCGATTTAGCATACAGGATTCCAAGAAAGGGTTCCTCCCTTTTAGACATGGAATCAACCTATCCAAGGATCAGTGTCCTAAAACACCTGAGGAGATGGAGAAAATGAAGGCAGTTCCTTATGTCTCGGTAGTAGGAAGCCTTATGTATGCTATGTTGTGTACTAGACCTGATATTTGCTTTGCCGTTGGCATGGTTAGCAAATTTCAGTCTAATCCAGGACAAGAACATTGGACTGCAGTGAAACATATACTCAAGTATCTGAAAAGAACTAGAGATCATATGTTGGTGTTCCAATAAGATAGTCTGGTACCTTATGGGTACACAGACTCAAACTTTATGTCAAATAGGAATTCCAGAAAGTCTACCTCCGGATATGTGTTTACCTTAGGAGGTGGAGCCATAAGTTGGAGGAGTATCAAGCAATCGTGGATTGATTGATTCCACCATGGAGGCCGGGTATGTGGTAGCTTCTTAAGCAACCAAAGAGGCCGTTTTGGCTTAGAGACTTCTTGATGGATCTAGAAGTGATTCCTCTAGTGCAATTAGCTATTACATCTATTGTGACAATAGTGGTGGAATTGCTAACTCTAAGGAGCCATTGACTCATAAGAAGGAAAACACATCGAGCGTAAGTATCACCTGATTCGAGAGATCGTTCAGAGAGGTGATGTAGCTGTGGCCAAGATCGCATCGGTAAACAACCTAGCGGATTCTTTTACGTACAGCTTACAGGCTAAGACTTTTGATAGTCACGTAGTAGAGAGAATGCGAGTAAGATGCGTGGCAACATGACTTTGAGTCTTAGTGGGAGTTTGTTAGGAGGTTATGTAAAAGCTATGTTTTTATATGATGGATTAATATTGTTATGTATTAATCAGTTTTATCCCTTTTTTGATGAGAATCTTTTATGGGTAATATTTGCATAATATTATTGTATGTTGTGCATATGTGTCTTTTATTTTACAAAGTAGATGATCCGGTGTGTAGAGTTCGGCTTACACACAGAAGATCGGATCATCGGTTCTTGTAAAATATAAGATATGGTTCAGATCTTAGATGGAACTGGACACACCATCAGTAGGACTATAGTACAATGTTTAGTAGGTCTGTCTTGACTACAGGGAACGGTCTAGTTCTAACTCATTGTGCTAATACACTTTGTGTGTATTGAACGGGACCGCATTGAGGTAATTGTCTTTGTACTAACTTTATAAGACAATTGGAACCTCATGGTTATTATGAATGCTTATGCTCTTAATCCAAAGATAATTATTAGATGTATATATTTAATGTTGTTGATTTTGATTCATTAAAGGGTGAGATCTTTATACGGTCAATAGTCTCGGTGAGTTGGGTCGCAACATTATGTATATGACAACTATTAACTATTAATGGAATCCACGTCCCGATAGGGATTGATGATACCCCTTGAGTAAGTTTATAAGTTTCGATTATGTCAAACCCTGCAGGTGGATATTTGTATCCGACATATCGAATAAGTTAAGCGGATAGTCTCAAGTTAAGATGTTGATTAAGTGGGAGATTGTTAGTAATTTATTTTAATCAACGGGTATCTGTAATCTTAACGTGGGGAGATTAATAAGTATTTAATATCATGGAGCTCGTAATATAATTGAGATAAGGACGGAAGTGCAATTATAATTCTGTAGTGGGGTGAATTATAATTAGTGAAATAAGAAATAGAATCCTGGTGGGATTAGGTTTTCTTATTTACACTGGGAGCCCAGACTTATTACTCCTTAGGTCCCTATCGTAGCCCTATATATACACGTTATGCTCTCTAGGTCAGGATGATGTTTTTTTGACGTTTCTATGATTCACAAAATAGAGGCAGATCTAGAGAGGGCAAACAGACCACGAAAGAGTCCACACTCGGTTTGTGTTCTAGGCGTGCAGGGAATACGGTAGAAGATCGTAAGGTGCAGTCGAGCAGTATACGTGGCTTATAGCAAGACGTGCTATAACAAGTTCAACCAGCGTTCGTGTTCGCAGGGAGTTGAGGTAAAACCCTAATTCCGCATTGCAGGGTTTTGCGGTTTTCTTATTGTCTAATCTGTACGCGTCATTACTGGTTTCTGGGAATCGTTTCCCAACACATCTAAGGACAACCAACCCTAGATTTCTTACTCTTTCAAGGTACAAGACAAGACCAAAACCCCAATAGAATAACCTAGACTTGTCCTAGATTGGAAAGAAAATCTTGTAATCTTTCCACCTATGTACTTATGTACATTGTACCATGGAGAGAGAGAGAGAGAGAGAGAGAGAGAGAGAGAGAGAGAGATTTCGGATGAGAAGGAGAGAGAGAGAGAGTGATGTGTGCAAGTGTACTCCTAAGCCTAGTCATGGTCCTTTGGCCAACACCTCACACCATCCAAGTACCATCAAATCTTCCCAAGGTACAAAATCTAGTCTTTCATGTGTTTAAATAAGAAAAAATTCAAAGATAGGAGAGAGAGAGAGAGAGAGAGAGATTTCGGATGAGGGAGAGAGGGAGAGAGAGCCCTTGGCCTATAAATAGCAAGCCATTCATGCCTTGAACTCACACCTTCAAGCATTGCTCCAACTTCTCTCTAGAAACCATTTCTGTTTTTCCAGGCAGCTTACTGCCCTTCACAAAAACTCAATGTTCTCCTGTTTAAAGTGGTTTCTAGGATAAACTTCCTCCGGGAAAGTTGTAGAACACTTCGAGCTCTCCAAGTTAGACCCAAGAACCACCCTAATCGGTCAAGAAACGACAAAGATATTGACATCCGAAGTTCAGTCAAAATTCGGATTTCCAGATTCCAGACAGCAAACTGTCCCTTCCTTTATCACCATATTTTTCCTACCTAAAGTGCTTTCTAGGATCAACTTCCTTCACAAAAGTTGCAGAGCACTTCTAGAGCTTCAATTTCAACTCAAGAACGATCGTATTCGGCCAAATATTGACCGAGTTACTGCCACCCGAAGTTCGGTCCAGATTTGTGCATTTCATCGCCGTAGAATTTTCCAACTAGCTTATTCGGCCCCGACTAGTTTCGGATCAAGGTAGGACATTCCTACATCCTTATCCTAAGTATATGTAGAACTTTCCTATACTTTCGAACTCTAAATATAATAGTACGTATATGAAGTTATGTTGTTGAAATGAACATAGGATCTTCCTATACCTCCTACACTCTAAGTATATGTCGATTTTCCTATACTTTCGAACTCTAAATATAATTAGAAATGTGTTTGCTTTGAAATATAGATAATCGTGTTTGTAGATAGATTAATCTCGACTCATTTTCCTAAGTATAAACAATAGCATGATCACGTAGATTTTCATATCTACTTTCCTTAAATATAAATTGAAATGTGTATACTTTTGAAAGATGGATAATCCTTACTATTTTCCAAAAATAAAGTTTACCTTAAAGAAGGCTAAGAACATGAGATAGATTTTTCACTAAGTATGGCATATCGTATGCATGATTCGAATCGATTAGAATAAAGATAATGGCATGATTAGCATAACGATAGATTCATTCAATAAACAAATGTTGTTTTGAACTTATCAAAAAGGAAGAATGATTATGAATTAAACTGAGGTAATTGTATTCTGATCTTAGAATGATTATGAGCTTGTATACGTGTTTACTTGTCTTATTTGTTGATATGTGTTTAAGCATAAGTGATTTATCACTCCAAAGGCGTCCGTACATGTGGCGTTATGCTTTAATGTGGTTGAGCATGATTACATGATAATTTGAGCATGCTATCTAATATAGAGTTGGATGATCTTGCTAGTTTAGTTTCAAGATTACTTACATTGTGAAATGAACTATCGTGGAGTCATAGCATGCAAACGAGACACAAAAACCGAGAAGGTAGAAACATGACACCTAGGGTGTGGTTGATATGGATAAAATATTTTTGAAAGTACATAATGGCCGGACGTGGTAGTCATTATGTGGATGTGAAAACCTACAAGGTGGCCGGACTTGGTAGCCCTTTGTATGGAATTACGGAAACCGTAATGCGGCCGGACTTGGTAGCCCATTGCGAAGATTGCCAATGGGGCCGGACGTGGTAGTCTCATGTGGCAATAAGGCTTGGTTATCCGCGGAGAGAAGCCAATGCAAGATTTGGAAGATGATGTTTTGAAAACCGTGATGTGGCCGGACTTGGTAGCCTCATTAGTAACAATTTGTTTATGAAACCTTGGAAATGTTGATTTGGAAGTATTAATGAAGTTGAAAATGGTGACACGGTCTACGAAATGATTGTGTAGGAGAAACACAGAAAGGCATGACACTAACGCTAGAAAGATATCGAATGGGGATGTGTCATTGTAAACCATATTGTTGAATGAGCATGTGTAATTGTTTATGTGCTTCTTGTTGTAAGTTAAGGGTTAGTGGGTATGGTTTATTCTATTGAGCTTTATAAGCTCACGATGTTACCTTTGGTGACCTTGACATATTATATCAGTGGCGATGCTGGTATAATGTGTCAGACTTTGTAGATGATCGAAGTGAGCTGTATACCTTGGAGGCCCTTGGAGTAGAAGAGCTGGCTAGGATGGAGGAGCAGGCGAAGCTGTAGTTAGGAACCCTAGATTTTCCTACCCTTTTTGTAACGAAGGCACTCTGATGGGAATTTCGATGTAATAAAGAGCCAGACTCCATTTGATTTTATCAATGAAATGTTTATTTAACGTACCCGAAAATGGGGGCGTTACAAAACTCATACAAGGCACTGTTTTGATGTCTTAATCACAGTGTTGGGTTTTATCCCATTTATTTTCCAATTTTTCATCCATCCATGCTATATTGAACACATCCTGCAAACGTGTTACAGTTTTAATCCCCGATTAACTGTTCCCTCGCCCTAATTGGCTAAAAATTGATTAATAAAAGAAGAATCACAAAGTTTTCACAAAATGCCTAAGTAGAGACCGATCTCCGGATTGGGCGAGAGGGGTGCCTTAAAACCCTTCCCCTCTCGTAACCTGGCTCCCGTACCCAGATATGGTTATGATGGACTGGTGCTTTCACCTTTTCAAATCAAACAGCGCGGCAGGTGCTTCGAAATACGGTTCCTTGGGTGTCGGACCTTCAAACCCAAGTGGCGACCTCCATATTCCGAGAGCTTGCTTCCCCGCTCGCGCTCCCTCGATCCGGGAAAGGAACGGAATCCTTTTCTAAGGGCATGCTGCCCACAAGCATTCTATCCCATGAACCCGTATCTCTGTCTGCACCTAAAGGGGCGAGTTCAAGCCCTACGTTATCAGGAACGTTATACTCGGACCTAAAGGCCGCCATGGCTTCGGGAGTTTCACAAAGTCTCCTAAATTACTGGGCTTGAGGGGATCATTGTCCTCATTAGCCATGGAAGATAATAAAGCTCCGAGATAGAAAGAAATCTAAAAGTAGGCGTGATCGAAACCCTAAAGTGGGTGAATCTGAGAACGAAATCTTAGGAAGAAACAGAAGAAGAAGAAGAAGAAGAAGAAGAAGAAGAAGGAATGAGGTGCTTACGATGTTGTTGCAATGGTTGCCAGAGATGCAATCGAGTTGCAGACGACGACGATGGCGGAGGGGTAAGGGAGCTTTCACCTGGTTTTGATAAGAGAAAGAAAAAAGATTTGAAAAGAGGGTGTAAAACCCTAAATGGACCTGTAACAACTCCGATTTTCAGTAAATAAAAATCTCGTTGTTTATTATTTTGACTCTATAAATTCCTTATTTTCCAATAATCCGTCATGATTAGATTTATTCGATTCAAACCCTAATTTCGTTTCACCTTGCGATTTAGTCATTTTCTAAAGACAAGTGAGATAGCAACCCTAAGTCGTCCTATTTAGCAAGCCTAGCTAGCTTCTGACTAATCGTTAGAGTAGCCTAATCGAACCTTTGAACCATTTGAACCCTAAGTGAGACCTTGACCAAAAGTCAACCCTTGATCTATTACCCATTGGACGATAGATACTAGGATAATCTTTATCAATTGGACCATAGGTTTACCCCTTGGATATTGTGACAAGATTTCTAGGTACACTTTATAAGATTATATATTACTTACCATCTTTACCCATTGGACGATAGAAGTTAGGAGAGTTATTACCCATTGGACGATAGGTTAACCTTTCCACCTAGTACAAGGTCCATTAGTTTAATTAGATTCACCATGAGTCATTGTACTATATTAGATAGATTATGTAAGCTTAGTACTTCATCCTTTAACCATTGGTTAATAAATGTAAGGGGAATTATAATCCATTGGTCCATAAGACCATATCAAGCTATAGTACTAGGTTAGTATTAGTTAATTCCTTCCTAGATATGATATGTACTAATTTGATTAAAGTATATGATATGTTTACATCATCCTAGCATACTATATATTAGTATATAGTTATAAGTACATAGGTGGCATTTTGACATAGTTTAATAGGATAGTTTGACTTAGAAATCCAAAATGAGATCACATAGTACATTGTCCTTTTTGCTAGTCTTTCTATCAACCAAGGAAGGAGAGAGAGAGAGAGAGAGAGAGAGAGAGAGAGAGAGAGAGAGAGAGAGAATTCGGAGAGAGAGAGAATTCGGAGAGAGTGAGGCCGAGAGAGAGAGAGAGATTGCATGTACCTTCCTTGATCTTCTTCTACCAAAACCCTAATACTATATACATTAGTACTTGTACTTTGAAAGATGAAGAATAGGATGACCTAAGATATAACCAAGTACGAGATTTTCTTACAAAATCTTCTTACAAACTATTAGTTTAACCCTACTCTTTCACTTAGTCAAATACCAACCATTTGTCCTTTCTCCATTAGGTGTCCAAGAGAGAGAGAGAGAGAGAGTGAGAGAGAGAATTCGGATGAGAGAGGGAGAGAGAGTGTGATGTGTGTGACTAGTGTACTCCCATATCTTCCTACATCATCTTATTGCATCACTTTGTACCACCATATCTAGGGTTTCTTATTCTTTCAACCCTAAAGGACTACCATATCTTATTTTCTATCCTAGACTAGACACAAACCCCATTAAAGAAACCTAAACCTTGTCCTAGTTTGAAAGAAAGAATAAGAGAAAATCTTGTAGTCTTTCCAACTCTTGTACCTTCTTTGGACCAAAGGGAGAGAGAGAGAGAGAGAGAGAGAGAGAGGGAGAGAAAGAGAGAGAGCCGAGAGAGATGGGAGAGAGAGAGGCCGGGAGAGAGTGAGAGAGGGAGAGAGAGATTTGTGTGATGTGTGCAAGTGTACAACTAGCACTACAAGAGAAAATGCTTTTTTCGTCGATCTTTTTGCGTCGGCAAAAAATGCTGTCGCAAAAAAAATTAAATTTCGACGGCATCTCATCCCGACTCAAAAGTCGTCAATTTGCGTCCGCCACGTTGCCATCGCAAAAACCTAGTAGCAAATAGATTTTTTTTGCGTCTGCAAGGTACACCCCGATGCAAATAGTAACTTTTTAGCGCTAAAAAAGTGTACGTGCGATCGGGCGGGTAAGAAATGGCGGGGTGAAGGGGGCGAAAAGTTCTAAAATTTTTGGGAGAATTAAATTAATATTATTTCCTTTTCCCCAAAACCCCAAATCAATATCTCTCCTAATTATTTTCCTGGGTGTGTTTCAATCGGTAAGAATCCTACCGAAACTCGTTTTCCCCAAAACCCCAAGTCGAACTCCTGCCTTACTTTGCTGGGATCGGCTTAAGAATCCTACAAAACCAAATTTATCTCGGTGTTTTCCAAGTCTTAATCAGTTGGGTGTGTTTCAATCGGCTAAGAATCCTTTCGAAACGAAATCGATCTCGGCAAAGAATCCTACCGAAATCAAGAGGATACACTGGTAAGTTTCTTAATCAGCTGGGTGTGTTTTAATGATTCTTCTTTTCTTGGTTCCGAAACCCTCTTGATTTTCTTGGTTCCAAAACCCTCTTGCATGTTTTAATCCTACCGAAACCGTCTTGATTTTTTTTTGGGTAATGCCCTAGGGCGTTTAGCTTGAAAATAAAAGGGGTTAACCGAATATACAGCCTACAAGGGGCATACCCCAGGTAAGACAAAACAAAAGGAAATGAAAATTATAAAGGCGCCAAGTGGCTACATGGGTTGCTCGTGTCCTTGCCCCCGCCGAACAAACTATCCCAAGGAATAGAAAGTTCAACGGGGGATCTGGACACGGCGTACAATCAGAGGCCCTCAAAGTCCTCGCAATACATACATTGGTTGTGTGCAGTAGCAGAAAACTATCAAGACCATGGTCTGACATACTACATCAGAATAAACAACAGCTACTACACTTAGCATTCAATACAGTAGCAGAAAATAGAGCAATAAGCTATAACTGCATGACTGCCCGAGCAAAAAGAATGCCCAAGCGGGGCTGCTAAGCTGTAGGACCGGCTCCTTGGCCGGGCTGATGAGGCTCGTAGGGCCAAAAATCCCTGCTGACTGCCGTGGTGGTTGCTGTTTGCCCGGGCTGGCTGTTTTGCCCGGGCTGAAAAAAGCCACGGCTGTGATGGAGGCCACGGCGGCTGGAGGCCACGGCGGTGATGGAGGCCACTGTGGCTGGAGGCCACGGCGGTTGTTCGTGGTGGGAAGAGGAACCCACAGTGGAGTGACCACTGCCGGCATGGCCTGGCCCAAACTGGCCCACGGCTGTTGACTGATGGCGTGGTTCACGGCTGTCGAGGCCGACAAGGACCGGCAGCTGGTGGCTGTGGTTCAGACCGCTAGCTAACAGCAACCGGACTGAACAGCAACCCAAGGTAGCCGTCGCCGGACTCAACAGCAACCCAAGGTTGCCGTCGCCGTCGCCGTCGCCGTTGCTGTAGATGGATCTGAGCGTGAACGAAGAAGCAGATCTGCTCTGGGTCTTCTATGTGGTAGTTGAGCTCCTCGGTTGAGCTCGACGGCGATGTGGAACTCGCCGGTTCACGGACTGAACAGCAACCGAAGGTCGCCGGAACAGATCCCAAATGGTACCCGCCGGTTCACGGCGGGGATATGGTTGGAGGCGAAGCCCACGGCTGTGGAGCTCCGGCCCATAGTGAAGTTTGACCGATCCAGACGAAGGCCAGGCAGGTGGTGAGACCGCACCAGATCTGTCCGGAGCGGAGGGTGGTGGAGGATAGCGGTGGTCGCCGGTTGTTGAGGGCGGTGGAGGAGAGCCTCTCTAAGAAGAGAGTATCCCTTGCCCGGGAGATGGCTGCTGCCCGGTGGCTGGGCCTTGTTTGGCGGTGGCTGCTGCCACTGCCGTGGAAGTGCCGGCTGATTTGGGTCAGAGGGAGCTTTCTCTCTCTAGGCTAGAGAGAGAAGCTCCCCCAACTATTGGACTAGCTAAACCCTCTTGATTTTATTTTTCTTTTGCCCTAACTTTTCTCTCATTGAAGATAACAGAGCACCAGAGCACCTCAACGACGACCACACGGGGTTTCCGACAAGACAATGAAGACAATTTCTCTCACGTACGTGATTCTACCAGGCAAACTCTCTAATGCTTCAATTTGAGGTTCAGGAGTCGATATTCCACCAAGCAAACTCTCTAATCCTCAACTCTCCCAAGAATCTTTTCCAGGTCTGAACACTACGTACGTCTTCCCTGCTACCTCGTGATTCCACCATTGGTATGTACTAAGGGGACCTTTATTCTACTCGTTTATTTCCAATCTCTCACCAGTTGTGGTTGTGTGTATTTTGATTATTTATTGCTATTTATCACATGTATGCTACTCATGTTATTGGGAACCCAATTCGATTGGGAGTTATTTTAATCAGACCTAGAGAAGCCCCCCCCCAATTCCATTGCAAAACATATTTGGTATCTAATCTCTGGGGGTGAACAATCCATGTGGTGTCAATGGGTCAAATCGTACTTAATAAAAGGTAGGAGTTTCTGGCATCTTAAAATACCTAGTGATTGTACGTGGGGGTGGAGAAAGCTTTTGAATATCAGGCCCTTGGTTAAACCACATGTTCTTTGTAGACTAGGTAATGGAAATTCAACATCCCTGTGGAATGATAATTGGCATCCTCTCGGTCCCTTAGTGGACCGATTTGGACCCAGGATTGTATATGACTCTGGCATCTCACGTGATGCCCCTGTATCTCACATAATAGATGGTTCAAATTGGATGTTCCCCATCACCCAAACATTTGAGCTAAACGAGGTCAGAAACACTATGCCACCTCTGGTTCAGTCCAGGTTGAATGAGGCAGATCAAATAAGGTGGACTCTTGCTTCCAATGGGCAATTCACAATCTCCTCCCTATGGGACAAATTGAGAACTCCCTTTCCTAAGGCCTTGTGGCATAAGGTAGTGTGGTTTTCAGCGCATGTACCAAAATGCAGCTTTGTCACATGGCTTGCCATTCAGAATAGGCTAGCCACTGCTGATAGACTCGTGTCATTTGGTCTGAATGTCTCTCCACATTGTGATTTGTGCCAAGGGAGTGAAAGCCACGACCATCTCTTTTTTAATTGCCCTTTCGCTAATCAGGTGTGGGATACCATTCAGGCCAAACTCCATGTTACATGGCCTGCTAGACCTTGGGCAGATGGGTAACTTTGTTATCAAGTTTTAAGGGCAAAACTCTCAAAAGTGTAATCACTAGATTGGGATTTACAGTAACTGTCTACCATATTTGGATTGAAAGGAATTTGAGGAAATTTCAGAATCAATCATGTGCTTGGGAGATAATTGTTCAAAAAATTTGCAACATGGTGAGAGCAAGGCTTTTATCACTTTCTATCTTCCCTCATTCACAAGCAGAGTTGATTGTAAATGAGTGGAACAATATTGTGAGTTAAATTATTTTGATAGATGCTGTCTCTAAGTGATCAGTTGACTGTTTCAGATGCTAATACCTCTACAGGGGATCAGCAACTTCTGCTCAAGGTTACTCAGGAAGGCTGAATTCAATCCACAGCAGTGATTGGCCGTCTATTACTGCTAAGTACTCAGGTAGTTACCTTACCTCGTTTAGGTATCTTGGTATTCCATTGCATTGAGCGTTCCTACCATATTGAGGGCAATCCTTGTGAGATGAGTGCTCTAGCCCCATCCGTCATTGTGAGAGGAGGTAATATTTAGCGGGGGCATTATGTGAGGTTTAGTTGAGGGAGTACATGGTTTCCCTGTTTTGGTATTGTTTGGAGAGTGGGAGTTACTTTAGTTGTTATTACCAGATTTCTGCTATAGTACAGATCATGCTGTATAGATGTCCAGTTCCTCTTTCTGTTTTGGCTGTACTATGATAGGGATTACTTTCTGCGTAACTGCTGTGTCCAGCTCTGAGTCTAGCAGGTTTCAGCTAGTTCAGATGTCCAGTATGTTGCTCTGAGTCTAACTGTTCTGTTCTGCTGGGGTATGCATTTCTGCTGTGTTGCTGCTGTGTTGAGCGAGCTGATCCCAAGCAGGCTGATGTTATGAGATCTTTACTGCTATCTTAGTGACTGATGGTTCAGTAGATAGTTGCTCTCAGTGGTTTCTGCATTTTTTTGTTGCTCTCACTGATGTCTGATGCTTTGAGATGCAGATTCAGTAGTTGGTTGTTATACTGCAATTGCTTCCTTTTATTCGTCCTCTTTTGTTGTTTTGCCTAACCATCAGGGGCTGTCGTGGGATCTCCCTTCGCAGAGGGGGATGTCCTCTGCATTTTGCATTTTGTTTGTATTGTATTGTGTGTGCATGGTTTTGGGAGGTTCAGAAGTTTGGATCCCTGCTGCTCATCTGCCCAGCTAGCAGCTAACACACAACATGTGAAGCTGCTGTCTGCTGCTGCTAACACTTTTGGACAGCAGCAGCCTATTGCTTCTAGTGCCTGCAAGTTGGTTTGTTATGCTTGCAAGTTCACTTGTGGCAGTTACTCAATGCAGGCATATCAGAACTTGGAAACCAGGTGAACTTGGAACAATGCAGCTCTTCAATAATGCACTACACACACTGTGGTTCACTTTCAATTGTGGCAAGCTTCTCTGTGGTACACCAGGCTGTTATAGCTGTTCAAGTCAAGTTATTGCTCCTGTTATACCTACCTTATTGATCCTGTTATTGGTCCTGGAACACCATGTGGCTGCAAGCTATGATTGCAAATCAAGTAGCAGTTGATGATTCTGTCCAAGTTCAAGCCCAGTCCAGTTCTGAACCTGTTCAAGACCTGCATTTTGTCCAAGTTCAGATTTTGTCCAAGTTCAAGCCCAGTCCAGTTCTGATCCTATGGTGTTCCATAGTGTTTTGTCAAGTATTTTAGCAGCATGAAATTTACTAGTTCAGTAGCATTTTGTGTTCTGTTTCGTATCCCTCTTTTAGATGGGTTCGAAACAGACGTTCTATTTACTTATAGTCCTATGTAGCCGTTTGGCGTAGGCGCACTCCTGTTTTTATTCTTTTCTTTTCTTTTCTTTTCTTTCCTCCTGGGGTATGCCCCTTGTAGGCTGTATATTCTGTTAGCCCCCCCCTTTTTTTATTTCAAGCTGATTTACCCAAAAAAAAGAAGCCCCCCCCCATGTGTGTGTGTATATATATTCATAACGAGTTTTTTAAGAATTTTTAGTATTTTAGTTTTGTTGTTGAGATTGAAGAATCCACTTAGAAATAGAAAAATGTAAAATGTCAACATCGTAAGCATGTGGATAATCTGGAATGTGACGTGGCTGTGGGGTCGGATACAAAAGAAATTCATGTTTATCTGTTGATAGTGAGATTAATAGTCTAATAAACTGCAATACGAGGAAAACATTTTTTTTTATCAAAAGAAGCAAAAAAAAACATAGGTTTTTCATCGAAAGAAACAAAATATAGAGCTAGGCTTAGAGTTTATGTTCCTCACAGGGACAAAAACCTAGGGCCTAGCCTAACATAAGCAACATGAAAAGCCATGAAGCAGAATGAAAGGCAATGAAAAGAGACAAACTTTCGAAGAATATGCTCTTCTTCAAAGGAACACCGTAGCATGCTGAACTGCTCCTTACAACACCACAGCTTATGTTGTGGGTGGTGTGGGGTGTGGAGCAGGGAGTTAAGGTGGGAGAGTGCGTTGGGGGAGATTTGGGGTATCAAGTGGTTTGGTCCAGGTTTGAAATGGAGGGAGGGGTATTCATTTTGGTTGGATTGGAGTCTTTTCAATAGAAGTTTTGTATGGTAGGTCAGGGGGCTAGAGTTAGCTTTTGGGATGTCTGTTTTGGTTAGTTCAAAGGTTTTATTTCTATAAGTTGGGCTTTGGGCGAGTGTTTATTGGGTGTGGGTGTTTTGTGGGCTTATGTTTTGCTTGAAAATGATTTCTGCTGTGGTTTTTTTGATGCTGCTGAATGCTACTGCTGATGGTTGTTCGCTAATATGTGAGGGTTTTGATTCTTGTTGGTGTCTTATGCGTTTTGATGCTTTGCCGCAAATTTTTGGTGTCTCCGCCGCTACTGATTTTTGTACATGGAATTCAATAGTTCTGTGTCTCTGTCAATAAAAAATGTGGATTGCAGACAAGAGTATGTTCCGTGAACATAATTTGTTGGAATGAATATATTGGACCTGCATTTTATTAGTGGTGTTTGGAATTTATGTAGGTCACAAAATCATCTCTACGCTTACGATTCGTTAAGATTAAAACGTTTTGGAAGTTCAATGAAGAATGTTTTTTCGTGTTTAATTGAAAATAATTACTGCTTGGCTAGAAAGTGTTTTCTATTTTCTAATTCCAGAAAACATTTACAACCCTAAAGTTACGAGGACAGTTCAAATTCTGTTCATGGCCTGGATTCTTGGGTAGAAGACTTAGCAGGCCTAGCTCTAAACCTCCATCAAGATCAAGACTTAGAAACGTTTATCTATTTCTGTGTATATGGTTAGGGGGACTACTGGAACTCACGTGGGTTTGCGTGATTTTCTTAATATTGTGTCCTCTATTTGGCTTTTTTTTCCCATTCAAGTGTGACCTTTTTCATATGTTGCATTATCTCTCTTTATTTTTCTTTCCTCAATTAAGCGACTGAGAGCATACTTGATTTTTTTGGAGTAGGTGGCTAGTATGCATTTGTGTGTCTGTATATGCATAATGTACATGTTTGTTTACAGAAATAATTGAGGGAAGTAGAAACATGGACAAGACTTGGATTGATTTACCGAGGATGTCGAGGGACTACTTTGATGGGATTGACAGATTTCTTGAGTTTGCATACACTGATAAGCTTGATGATTCGTTCATTAGTTGTCCTTGTAGAAAATGTGAGAATCGCTATAGTTTTCCTCGAGCCGCTGTAAGGAAACATCTTTACTCTTGTGGATTTTTTAAGAAGTACAAAAATTGGACAAACCATGGGGAATCATATGCTTTTCTTAATGGAGAGCAAGGTTACGGAACTTTTGAAAACTCAACAGTTGGGGACGATATGGTTGGAATGATCAGTGATGCTCTAAGGAATCAACATACAGGTACAAGTGTTGGGAATGATGAACGAATTCCAAATGATCCTCAAAAAGGGCCTGATGAAGCAACGGCAGCGTATCTCAAACTTCTTGACAATGCAAATACCGAGTTGTATCCTAGGTGTAAAAATTTCACATCATTGTCGTTTATTGTTCGACTTTTGCATATGAAGGTGCTTCATAAGTTGTCAAACAAGACAATTGACAAGTTTCTTGCATTTTATCATGAGGCTTTCCCTGAGGCCTTGAATCTTCCAAATTCGTACTATGAAGCCCAAAAGATAACTGACGATTTGGGCTTTACGTACAAGACGTGGGATGCATGTCCTAGAAGTTGTATGTTGTTTAGAAACGAGCATGCAAATCTTGATGCTTGTGTCGTATGTGGTGAATCTAGATGGAAAGTGACTATCACTAGATCAAAAACTGGCAAGAAACGTGGTAAAAAAAAGGGTTGCGAAACAGATGAGGTATATCCTTTTGAAGTCAAAATTGCAAAGGTTTTTTACGTCATCTGAAACAGCCAAGCTCATGAGTTGGCATGCTGATGGACGAACCAATGATGGTGTTCGTAGGCATCCTGCTGACGCTCTTGCATGGAAGGAATTTGATCGTCGACATGTCAGGTTTGCTGGTGATATTCGAAACATAAGACTTGGGTTAGCATCTGATGGATTCAATCCATATGGAACAATGAGCATAACTCATAGCACTTGGCCTGTCGTGTTGGTCGTGTACAATCTACCGCCATGGCTGTGCATGAAACAACCATTTTTTATTTTGTCTTTGGTTATTGATGGCCCGAAGGGACCAGGCGATAAGATTGATGTGTATTTACAGCCATTAATTGAGGAGCTATTGGAATTATGGAATGAAGGAGAACTCACGTTTGATGCATCAACCAACCAAATGTTTCAAATGCATGCAACTTTGATGTGGACAATCAACGATTTCCCCGCATATGCCAACTTGTCAGGATGGAGTACCAAAGGAAAATTTGCTTGTCCTTCATGCAATAAAAACACAGTATCTTGCTGGTTGAAACATGGTAAAAAGCAATCCTACAGGGGTCATCGCCGATTCTTACCAAGTGATCATAAATTTCGAAAGGATAGAGTGTCATTTGATGGAACACGGGAATGGAGAAGCAAGCCTAAACTGTTGTCTGGATCTGAGTTGCTGAATCAAATTGAATCAGAAGGCATCCTTACCCAATACAAGATATTTGATCTTAAGGTACGGTTTGAGAGATTAAAAGCCAAGGAATCCGCTACATCTTCATACCACAATTGGAAAAAGAAGAGCATATTTTTTGAGCTGCCATACTGGGAATTCAATTTAATCAGACACAACATTGATCTAATGCATGGGGAGAAGAACTTTTGTGACAATATATTATGGACAATACTTGGAATTGTAGGAAAATCTAAGGATAATCCTAGTGCCAGGCGTGATCTAGAATTTCTAAATATTAGAAAGTCGTTGCATTTGCAGTCAAGAGGGTCCAAGAAAGCATATATGCCACCAGCACAATTTACAATGAGCAAAGAAGAAAAGAAGATATTTCTCAAAGTATTAAAGGAAGTTCGAGTACCAGATGGTTATGCATCGAATATCTCAAGACGTGTGCGCCTAGACGATACAAGTATTGGGGGACTTAAGAGTCACGACAACCATATTCTAATGCAACAACTTATACCTATTGCCATTCGAAAAGCGTTGCCTAAGAATGTGGTTGAACCCTTGATTGAATTGGGAAATTGTTTCAGACAATTGTGCTCCAAAGTTAATCGTGCTTCAGACTTGGAATATCTTGAAGATCGTTTTGTAGTGACGCTGTGCCAGCTTGAGAAAATATTTCCACCATCCTTTTTTGATATAATGGAACACTTGGCTGTACATTTAGCTGAAGAACCATTAATTGCTGGACCGGTTCAATTTCGATGGATGTATCCATTCGAGAGATTCCTTCTTACGCTGAAACAATATGGGCGGAATAAAGCTCATCCGGAGGCTTCAATAGTTAAAGGTTACTTGATGGAAGATTGTATGAATTTTTGTGCGCAGTATTTGAATGATGTGGAAACAAAATTGAATCGTCCAGCGAGGAACTATGATGGCGGTGACAGTATGGGTCGGGGTGTGGGGGAAAACACGATATTTCACCTTGATGATAGAGAA
The DNA here is from genome assembly GCA_018127125.1 of Rhododendron griersonianum. NCBI lineage: Eukaryota > Viridiplantae > Streptophyta > Magnoliopsida > Ericales > Ericaceae > Rhododendron > Rhododendron griersonianum. Next base: position 34,135,745 of record CM030788.1, on the reverse strand, counting down.
TGGATACAAGCTCATCGATATATTTTGTTCAACACCAGTTCAGTTGCACCTTTCATTACGTATGTTTAACTACCCTCTTAATCCTTTGTTTTAAGTTATTTATTTTTGGTAGTTCTTAATGTGTATTTTAACTTTACACAGGAAGCACCTTGAATTTCTCAAAAGTAAGATGCCTCGAGCTGATGATCATCAAATTCAACGGGAGCATTTTGAAACATTTCATGCTTGGTTCAAGGACCATGTATTAATTTTTCTATAAGTCACAATCAAACATAATTACACCCCTATATCATAATTTTTTGACTTCAACATGATTTTCAATAGGTCCAACTTATGCTGAGAACAAGCAACACCACATTTTCTGAAGAAATCCATAAGTTGGCTATTGGTCCTCATACCATCGCAAGGAGATTTAGTGGCTATGTTATTAATGGGTTTCGTTTTCGTGTGAAATCTATTGATGACAATCGTTCAACTCAAAATAGTGGTGTAGCTTTGAAAGCAAATACATTTGAGTTATGCGAGTAGGAAAGATAAAAATCCTCGGGTAGGAGCAGTATACTACTATGGATGGCTCACTAACATTGTGGAAATTCGATACACTAATGAAACAAAATACGTTATGTTCAAGTGTGACTGGATTGATAATATTCATGGGAAGAAAGAAGATGTCTTCAAATTTACATTGGTCAATTTCAACCATTTGTTGTACCGAGAGGATCAAGCTACCAATGAACCTTACATCTTGGCTTCCCAAGCAGAACAGGTTTGGTATGTTCCAGATCCGATCGAACCTGATTGGCAAGTAGTTATAAAGATGTCTCAGAGAGGGCTGTATGATATGCATTCCGATGATCCCCAAGTAGATCCCTATTTGACCCAGCAATTGGAAGAGAACATAGGGCGCCAAGATGAAGATATTGGTTGGGTGAGGGAAGGAGAAGAAGGTGACATCATTGATGAAGATGTTTAGGCTTAGGGGGTAATGATTTTGGACGTAGGGATGTATGTTTTTTCATCTCCTTATCATTTCTCTTTTTTTGAACAAGCTACCTTTCTTGTAGACCGTTAAGCTTATGGTATCTTTTTTTGTCTACTATTTGCTTTGATATGAGCATGGCTCAGACTTGGATTCAAATGACTTGACTTGTGGAGTATTGATTTTGAAGAGGGCTGTAGTGTTGGTATGAGAATCAAATTATATTGTGTTATATTTCTTGCATGTACATGTTATTGGTGTTTTTTTTTTTGGAGAGTGTGTTTGCCTTGCACCATTGTGTCTATGTAATCAATTATCATTTGCATTGGACAAAATTCTAACGTCGTTGTCAAGTCAAGATATTGTGGAAAGGCAGCCATGGCTAAGAGAAAGGCTAGTAAACGACCTCGCACAATGGATGAGGTAGTACAAATAAGTTTATCCAAGGTGGTACAGGAGGATCCAACACCGCGACCATTGGAGGATACACAACCATCTCAAGTAACGCAACCATCTCAGGCTCCACATCTGCCTCAGCCAATACAACCGCCTTCAAATGAAACAAGTACGTAATATTTTTTTAGAATTGAAGCACATGATAGGCTCTTTTTTTTTTTTTGGTTCTTTAACCTACTGAAAGTGAATGACATGGAAATCAAATTCAATGCTATGCCCCTTGATTATTACAAGTTACCACCAACTGATTTTTCAGCTCCTGAGACATCTATGAAGAAGTGTGGTCAAGGCAGTGCTAAGGGCATTCACCAGTGGGGTACTGGAACTAAACTAAAAGTCATGTTTGATAATGATTTCCAGCCATTGGGAGATGAAGGCAGCCGATTGAAAGGACAACTGGGCCCAATGTTACGCAACCCCCATCGAGTTCCCTTGACTTATCTTGACTGGAATTCAGTACCTGAAGAGATCAAAAGTGCTATTTGGAAGGAGATTGAGGTATATGTCATATTTTTTGAATTTTTCTGTTTACATATATTTGATCTCTTCTTATATATGTAGTTGTGCTTCGTAGGATAACATTGAGGATTGTCCGGTAGAGTTTCAGCCAGTAGCCATGCGTTCATGTAACAAATTATGGAAAGATCATAAGGCTAAGACAAAGGATAAATATTATACTAAACATGAAGAAGATCCAGATATATTGTTGAAAGTGCCTAAGAGAGTATTGCCAGATCAGTGGGAAGAACTTGTGAGCTATTGGAGGACTACGGATGCCAAGGTATATAATTGAGTAAATAGTTGTAAATTTATAAAATTGATTACATTAATTGTGTTTCAGTCTTGAGTAGGGTTTTCATATCGCAGTTAATAGCAACCAGGAACTCCAAAAATCGAGAGTGGCGTGGTCCAGATCATAGGACTGGGCGGACACATTTCTCCCAGATTAGGCATGAGGTATTGCATAGTTGACAAACTTATTTTACTTGGTTTTTTGTCCCTACTAATAACATCTATGGGGGCTCAAGCTCAATGCCACTTTTTGTTATGTTGGATGAAATTAGATGAGTGCAAACGGAGAGAACACAGACAAAATGAGTGTCTTCATCAAGACACGTGATGAAAATGACCCAGACGTGAAGGCCGTTGTGGTATGAGTGACCTTTTTAATTGTCTTTTTTTATTATGTCTAAATTATTACGTGACTTCACTTCTATGTTGTTGAATTGTAGGAAGAATTTAATCAAAACCTTGCTGAAATACCAGAGTCACTTCAGACAACAGAGGTTCGAAACAAGATTTTCCATGATGTGTTAGGAGAGGATGGACATGGTTATTGCAAAACCTATGGTGCCGGTGTGCCTCGGAGCGCAGTTTATGGTCAGTCTTCCCTGTCGTCACATGCCTCCTCTTCTTCCAATCACAATGAGATCACTAGGCAAGTACGTGAGGCCACTCAAGAGATTGAGCAAAGGCTAAGCAGTGAGATTTAGCAAAGGCTAAGCAGTGAGATTGAGAAAAGGCTAAGCAGTGAGATTGAACAGAGGCTCACAAGAGAGATTGAGCAGAGGTTCGCAGGAGAGATGGAGCGTATGCTTAATGAGAAGTTGATGGCTCATCTCGGGCGTATGGGGGCTCAAATGGCCTTATTTCAGACCTACGGAGGGACAAATCAGACTGAACAGGTGATTTCTAAATGTTTGAATTTTTTTTGTAAATAGATTTAAAGCATGTCATAGTGACAACTGGTATTTGGTATGTTATAGGTTTTGAATGACTTCCAAGATGGTGACCAAGGTTTCTCTCCTTTGCCAACACATTCTCCACAACTTGATGGACAGGTATGTTCAGTTTAAGTCCCAGTAAATGCATGTAAAGTTGAGCTCAGTTCAGTTCTTGCATTTTTGCCTAAGATGAAGTTTCATGTCGTACAAGTTACCACTTCCTACTGACTTGCTTACAGTCACTTGCAACAAGTAGTTTATGCCTTGCTGGTGATAAACCGGCCCATGAATTATTTTTGACCTTGTTGTCTGTTGCTTTTGGTCTAAAATTTGAGAAGTATCCTTCCTCAGTAACTTGCTTGGGTCAAGGGCAGGAATCTGTTACATTTAGATCACTCTTTCGCGTAGATGCCTTATTCTAAATTGCACAATGTTGAGCCATCTTAGACAACCTCATAGATATAGCAAAAGGAGAAGAGTAAGAAAAGAAAGTAGAAGAGAGAAAGGTGAGATGCATACAGAACGCGAAGTGCAATAAGCAATGCATGATGCTCGCCTCGTTCACGTCGTTTGTGTGAATATGGAATGCAAGCCAGTTGAAAAGGACATTAAAAATTTTCCTGTCATGTAAACCTGCCAGTCCATGTTTCTTCAAGATTTTTTATCCCCTAGTGAAATGAATGTTCTGTATGAATGTTCTGTATTCCTCGCCTTATTCACGTCGTTTGTCAAGTCAGTTTTTTTTCTACGATTCAATGTTCATATATATATATAAAAACATCTACTATTCATAGTGTGTTGAGTCTTTCGTAAGCTCATGATCACAACGGATCCTGCTTCATAAAATTTATAGTATAGGTCTCCCATAGGATTGGCTGTTACTGGACACAACGATGAGCACTACATCCTCTTTCTGCGTGCGCATAACCAACCGCCGATATAATTTTGCCATTCTATACTACCCCGCTAAGATCAATGGTTCATCCCTCCGTTGGTCAGAAGGCAGAGATATAATCTGTCCTAGCTAGTAGCCTAATGAGCTTAGCGGCTACTGCTATAGTTGGATCCAACTAGTAAGACATTTTGCCCCTTATTAAAATGTGCGGCTAAATTGTAGAGTTGGTGTCTCTTTAAACAAAATGACCCCCCTACTTGAAGACAGTACAAGGATAAATTCAAAGCAAAACGAAAACAGAGAAAGGGAAACTAAGTATACAAAAATCTGGACGCTTAACCCCATGTGACCTTAATTTGCTGCATTTCCCATGGGGTCCTTTAGCATCACGATCATAATTACTTTGCCTGTATAATCAATTCTACACTCAGCTTCAATATATTTATATAAACTCGACAACTTGACCAGTTGCTCTTCAAACTTGGAACAGAACCAGCCACTTCAATCTTCAAGGTGGTTTTACATTGCCTTGATGATGGCACCTGAATCTTTGTCTAGCTGATTTCTTTTATCACTATGGTCTCTTATTTGCTAAGTATAAAAATGTGGGTACTAAACCTTGCTTCTGATTGTAGGATGGTCATGAAAAAGTATGCTTGGTGAGTTACACTATTCCAAAACACGATGTGGCAGAGGGAATTGTTGTTAGTAAGGACCCATTGGTGAAAGTAGACGGAAAGCCATTGGGTTCTGATTTTTGGAAAGTGCTCCTTAAAAAAGCAAAAATACCTAATGCTTCTTTGGAAAGACCTAGAAAAAATTTCGCACAGTTGGAGAAGCTATTGGCTGTGCTGTTGCTTGGAGGTCTTGTGATGTATGTTAATTACGATAAACCATTATTGTTTCATGTGATTGGAAATGCATATATCAACATCTTATTCTTGTATATTTTCTTTTTCAGGTGTTTGTCGAGGAATAAAGTGTGCAACGATGAACAAGCTAGATGCAATATTTTGGGTTCCGCTTATTTTGCATTCTAACCGAGGTTCCTATTTTGTCGAGGACTTAACTGTGCAACGATCAAGAAGATGCAATATTTTGGGTTTCACTTATTTTACATTGTAGTGTTAAACAAACTAAACTGAGGTTCCTATTTTGTTTGACGTACTATTGGCTATGTCTATTTTAGGTTTTATTTCCAAAACATATTACTCTTGGGAGTATTCGAGTACTGTTATATATTTGGATCTCTTGGGATTGAATGAATGGGCAAGTTGTGAATATTAGCTGCGTTTTTTAATTGAATGATGGTTTTTGTATTATAAACATGTTTTGGATGGAGTGGTGGTGTTTGATATGTCTAGAAATTTATGCAGGCTAGCTTGTAATATTAGATGCCCGGCCAATGTACATAATTAAAGCTCCCAGCTGAATGTTCACTTTTTTTTGCGTCGGCATACCCCCGATGCAAATAGATAGGATATATCGTATATTTGAACCATTGGCGACGGCGTGGGCCGACGAAAAAAATGTTTTTAGCGTTGGCACGACCTCCCGATGCTAATTACCTTGTGATTTTCAAATTTTTTGAGTCGGGAAGAATGCCGATGCAAATAAACTATTAGAGACAGCATATGCTGATGCAATAACTATGCGACGGCTGTAGACACCCCAATTTGGCCTAACGATTATTTCAAGTCCCACCTTGGGACAATCCCGATGATGAAATGGATACAATGATTGCTGATTGCTTCCTTGAGGACCTTAGGACTTTCGGTGAGAACTTTGACCACTTAGAGGACCCAATTCAAAGCCATACAGCCTTTCAGACAGAAATACAGAAGCCTAGGAGAATCCATCTGACGGCTGTGACATCGATCTAACGGCCACAACATCAATCCCTCACCCGAGCAACCTGTTGCCAGCAAAATCTCCCTGAGAGATCAATCCCTCGGCCGCGAGATCTATCCTTCGGCCGAGACATCCATTCCATGGCCGCGACATCCTTTGCTCGGCCGCCAGATCGACCTTTTTCCAGACTCTGGAACGTTCTGTCAGACGTTTGGTTTGATCCAACTACACTACCTTTCCGATGCGTTCGGGCTACGTTCGGAGATCACGACGTAGAGTTAGAGATGCATTGCAATTGCAATTGCAATTGCCATCTCATGATTTGATTGGCCGGAGTGAGTCATCCCTATGCCTATATAAAGGAGCCTTTGGGCTCCGAAATAAACACACAGAAATTGATAGACCTACACACTCAATCAAGCCACGAAACTCTACACAAATACTCTCTCAAACCCATACTCCAAAAGCCCTAACCTTCCAAAGGTAGCCGTCAATCCGGCGATCAAACCCCGAAGTTCAAACCCTAACTCTAGGGTTCTCGATCAAGCAATCAATCAATCATGCCTAATCCGAAGCAATCAAGCAACTGAGGGATCAAGGTGGTGAGGCCCAACGGCCTCTGGTTTGTTTTATTTATCGTTCTTACGCTTAATCATAGCTTTCTGATCATCTGTTAAACGTATATTCTGGTGTGAGGAAGAACACCGACCGGGGCTTCGATCCCTCGACCGGTACATTAAACCAGTGTGATTACTCGGCCGTGACATCCATTCACCGGCCGAGTAATCGATTTCCTGGGACAGCTTTGTTTGCTCTTCTGCTTTCTGAATGCATGCTTACTTATCACACTGGCTCACTTTGCTTACTGTTTAAAGGAATAAATAAACAGACTATGTGTTGGAATTAAACAAAGCATCTACATGTCTTGTGTTGAATGATTATGGGCCAGTCTCACGACTGGGCAAAGAGGGGTGCCTAACACCTTCCCCTTAATGTACTTTTGGCTCCCGTACCCAGACTCTCTATCTATTTTCCCAGTTTTAATAAACTGGGTGGCGACTCTGTTTTGATGATAACCGCTATCATATGGCGATGTTCCTAGCCATGGGAATGTCCATGATTTTGGTTTACGAAGCAAGCAACCAATCGATCAAACAAACGTGATCAATCTGTATGGCGATGCCCCGTTTGGGAGGTGTCTACAGTTTTTGGCGACTCTGCTGGGGATCTGAGAGCCATAACCACAAAGTTCAACATAAGACTAATACATGCCTTGTCTAATTCATTAATCATATGCATCGAGCGGGCAACCCGTTGAGTTCACCTGATATCCCGGCATGACACGGGCTATGTTGGGGGTTCCAGCAAACTCCACAGTCACTCGTACCTAGTGGTATATCAAAAAGGGAATCACCCAATCACCGCCTATGATGGGCTGGTGAGAGGATTGGTGCCCTTTGACAACGGAGCACCCTGAGACTACCAAAAACCTTGCATGTTTTAGAAAGCCATAGAACTTATCAAACTAAGACAGGAACCTACAGGCTAGGAACCTACTTGCATTTTCACTTCCAAGTCCTTCCTCACACCTTGTATCATCTGTTGTTGTAAATAACTTTTTCTGTGCAGAAGGGTTGGGATTTTCAGCCTAAATCCTAACCCTACACAAGCCAAGTACTGACTTACAGGTACTCTACTTTTCAAAGCAGACACAATAAGTAAAACAAAGAAGCAACCACAGCCAATTTTATACTCTTACGACACCCGAAGTCACGCCAAACAGAGGTCTTTGCAACTGTCCCGTCTGTCACTCTCACCGGCCAAAACACCTACACTGCTACGGTCCCAATCACTTCTAGGGACTCCGCGGTCATCTCCTCAACAAACTCAATCATCTACCAAATCCTAAGCTTCATCAAGTAATCCTCCCACTCTCATGGCAGATAACGACCCCATCATTGCTAATCACCAAGCTCAAAGTCGCTACCTTATTAGCAGAGAAAGCAGCAAGAGAATGGGCCTTCGGCCCCAGTCAGCATCAGCATCCTCATCAGCCTGGGCCGCCAGCCCGGGCAGTCAAGGCCCTCTCTGGCCACTTCAACAGCCGTGGTTTTTTGGCTCGGCCTTCATCCAGTCAGCCGCCACGGGGGTCAGTTGGCCTTCCAACCCGGGCAATCATCAGCCAGCCCGGGCCACGCAGCGGGCAGCAGCAGCAGGCGACAAGGCCAAGGCCAGCCAGCCCAGGCCAGCCAACCACAGGCTTGGCCAACAAATTTTTGCCATCCCGGGCAGTGTGGCTCGGGCATTTATCTATCATACAGTCTACTACTGTTTACTTTTAGTATTACTGGTTGCTTCTGGTAGCAGTAGCTGACTTACTTACTTATTTCTGTGCTTGCGAGGACTTCGAGGGCCTCTAATTTACCCCTATCCCGACGGGTTGTGTCGTGGATTTTCTGCTATTACCATGCCCGTGTCCAGTTTTCCCGTTGAACCCTCTATTCCTTGGGATAGTTTGTTTGACGGGGCTTGGACACGGGCAACCCATGTAGCCACTTGGCTTTTTAAATTTTTGTCGTTTTCTTTTTGCTTTGTCTTACCTGGGGTATGCCCCTTGTAGGCTGTATATTCGCTTAACCTCTTTTAATTTCAAGCTAATTTACCCAAAAAAAAAGAGATGCTGAGAACGAAGAGAAATCGGTGGAAGATGAGAATCCTCAAGAAGTGCTATTGGCAGAAAACCCTGAATTGGCCAAGTCAAGGAGATCAAATGTACTCTGGCCCGTTCACAAGGGGACCAACTTCTAGATTTTGAAGGACTCTGCCTTTTTCCAGATTCTCAACTACCTGAGAAGTTCAATAGAACTGGCAATCCCACTAGCCATGTCCGCCATGTCATCAACACTCTGAAGCCAATGGGCTTGGATGATGAGCTCATTGTTCAAGTTATTTCAAAGGACTCTTACTGAAAGCGCTCTCGATTGGTTTCTCACTTTGGAGTTTGTGCACTATCATACTTGGCCAGAAATTGCCAATGCTTTTGTCAAGCAATATGCATACAACGTCCAAATTGAGTTAACAACTCGAGATTTGGAAACGACTAAGCAGGAATCAAACAAGGACTTTGCAACCTTTGTGGCTAGATAGAGAGAAAAAGCCGCCAAGATGAAGAACCGCCCCTCTGAGGAAGATCAAGCTACTGGGCTGCAGATTGAAGAGAGGATCAAGCTAGGCCTCATTGGGAAAGAAGAAACTCCTCCACCCAAGAAAACCTTCCCAACCCGTACATCTCCTGCCTTCGTCAACACCCTTAACTCAATCTTACCACAAGACCCTTTTCAAATTAGCTCATCCCAAAGCTCAAATTGCCCCCGTTGCAACTTTGACCATCTCTATATGACCTCATCTCAAGCCTTAGCCATTCTGAGCCGTTAGGGGCATCTCAAACCTTTAAAACAAACCACTTCCTCAGCCACCCTATGGCCCAAACCATGATCCTAACAAACAGTACGCCTACCACCAACACCCTAGGTATGAGATAGATAACTGCATGCGTCTCCGCCATGACATTCAAGATCTCATTGATAGCCGAACTATAAAACTTCCAAAACCTAATGTGCAAGCCAATCCACTTCCTATTCACAAAGCTGAGCCACCACCCCGAAACATCGATTTCATAAACAACCCCACATACAATCCTGGCCAATACATTGTCCAAAACAACCAAACCAAGCCAACCTTTACCTTCCCAGAGGAGGACGAATGTTTCATGATGGAGGAGGAAGAAAACAATGAGTCCAATCAATCAGAAGTGATCGATCCCGACATGTCTGACAAAAGTAATGAAGAAGAACAAGCAAAGGGGAAAGTGACTTTGACGGAATGGAAGGAGAATACGATGATCCACTTCATGGAATCTCCTTAGTATCACTATTCAATCAAGTGGAAATAGCTGATGACTACACAATCAATAAAGAGGAAGAAAGGGTGATGAAAACCTAGACCAACACTTCTATTTGGGGACTACTCATGTCTCAAAGAAGTAGCCACCAGTGAAGATGGATCCAGTTCAAAGGCCCTGTTAGGCAAAGAAGAGGGTGGAAAAGAGTATAAAGTTGCGAAAGGCAAGGGTTTTGAAAACGACCTCGAAATGCTACAATAGCTAAGAAGTCACAACATGGCAAAGAACATTAAACATTGCTTTTATCAAGCTAAAACCTGTTTTGAGCCCCTGCTTGGGCATTTAATTTCTGCTAAGTGAATTCCTGTTTCATCCTCTAGACTATGCTTATTCAATGATTTACTTCCTAAATTGCAATTGCCAAACACTATAGTCTCTTTGCCAAACAAGGGAAATTTCAAGGAATCAAGTTCCCTGTGTCGCTGACAAAAAGGAAGGAAATGATGAACTCTAGTTGCTTAAGAAACTAGGTTTTTGTCGAAACATAGAAAGAAGACACTATCTCTGCGAGAACACTTAGGGTTAGCTCGCTCATTATGAAGGTACAAACACAAGGGAGATTTAGAAAAATATCTCCATCAAATTCCTCTCCGAAACGCAGAAACCCTCTTGAGAGAAGTGCTCGTTGGGTAACCTGAAAACCCAAGCAAAAGTAAGAGCAAAGCCTGCTAGGGCAAGAAAATGTAAAAACGCAGCCTAGGCAAAAGTCAAGGCATTCAAAGAAAAGCTCGCTAGGAACTCAACCTCCATTAGGTAACCTAGGCAAAATCAAGAGCATGTGAGAAGAAAAACCAAGAGTGAAAACTCAACCTCAAAGGTGATGATTTTGGAACTACGTAAGAGGCCTGATTCCTTGATTAGGGATTGGCATACGTAGGCAATCTCGCATCGAGATGCGGCCCAAACATTTGGAGAGAAGGAAAAACATCAAAGATTTGTGCTCAATGCGATAGGTATAGCTAAACCTGCGTATTGAGCTCGCAAAAGATGAGTATGCTTTTCTCGAAGAATTGGCAACAGCAATAGACACGAGATCCCACAGGCCAGCCCGGGAAGGCAAGCTGGCTGGTGGCTCGGGCAGTGGGGGTAGTATCCCTTACTTTACCATTATGCAATGCAGCCATACTCTTTGCACTTATCTATTTATTGTCATATTGTTGCTGGACTTAAGAGCAGCCATGAGGAGTTGCGTAGTATTCTTGTGGTCGTGGCTGCTATCGATTAGATTGGATTATCCTAGTTAAGGGGCTATCTCGCAGTAGCAGCAGCTGTGGGCGCCGATGATCAGATTATGGATGAGTCTGATTGAAAGATTGCTGATCGTAAGGGGTAGTTTTGCAGTCTGTTTCTGATTAGATTTAGTGGTTGCACTGATCGAAAAGAGCAGCTTGGTCCACTTGTGGTTTGGGGGCTACTTTTGGTGGTCCCTCTTCCTGTTCCGCTAAGAGCAGTTAGCGAGCCTAGGGGATTTGGGCGAGGATGTAGTAGTCTGGTTGGAATGGGCGTGGTGTGCAGGGTGCTTAGCAGGGTAGCCTTGTCGGATGCCGACATCTCCAGTTCGAACCTCTCGGTCCGAGTCCCTCTGTAGTAGTTGACTTCTTTTGAGTGGGTATTATGCTAGCTTCGAGGTGAGGGGCTTCTCGGTTCTTGGATTTCTTATCCCAGCCTTGGAGGAGGAGGATCTCTCCTCAGCGCAGGTTATCATGTGGTCATCATTAACCAAGACTATCTACTTTACTTACATTAATTCCTAGCCTGGCGGGTTGTGCCAGGAAGTATTTACACTTCGCCTCACCTCATTTCATTTACTACATGGCTCTACTCAGACCCATTTGTATTGCCTATGTCACTTATTTTACTCTCCATGCGGGTTGTGCATGGTTACCGTACTTTTTTCATTCTTGTTGTTTTCCCTTTTCTTTTCCTCCTGGGGTATGCCCCTTGTAGGCTGTACATTCGGTTAACCTTTTTTAATTTCAAGCTAAATTACCCAAAAAAAAAAAATCGATTCTTCGGCCAATATTTTATTTTCACACAAATTACTGTCTATCAGCAAATACTTGTTCAAACAGCCATGTTCTGACTATCGCATGCAAACTCAAGACATCTAAGGGCATAAAAAGCATTTCTCATTTCATGAACAAAAGCTTGCCTACAAAATCATCACTGTGGTTGCTTTCACTATACAAATACAGTTTCTGCTTCTCTCTTTGCTAACCATGAACAGGAAGGAAAAAGAAAATCCTAAAGCTGGTTGTGACGCCGTCTTCGAGACGATCTCTAAGATGAAGAAGGGGATTGCTAGCTATCCTCCCCACTGACTGCTGGTGCTCACTCAGCCTCAAGCTACAAGGAAAAGAATGCAAAACAAGGGGCAAGCACCAAGCGCCTCTTCTCCGTCATCAAAATGGAAGGAGACAAAGGAAAGAAGAGCAACTGAAGGAACAACAGGCAGAACCAAGGAAAAATGGCAGTACTCCATACAGTCACCTGCCTAAAGAAGCAAACCCGCCTAGTCTCTGATCTGAGCATTCTCCAAGTCTACTTTAGACATCGAAGAAGTAGACCTCATCAACGCCGGAGGAGGAAGAGGAACAAACTGAAGATCCTCAGCATGCAGGCGCCACTGGCTGGCCACCCGATCACATAAGTACCAGGCTTAACAAAAGGGACCCTCGAACAGGTTACGAGTACAATCTGGAACCCTGGAACGTGCAAGAGGGGTGTCCTCTGATACACCACTCCAAGGGTTGAACCTTGCCAACAAACAAAGTCTAAATCAGCCACAGCACAGAGGAATGGAGATCTAAAAACAAGGGATGCAAGGGGTACCTGGTCAACCGTCAATCGGTCCAAAACCCGTCACCACTCAGGAAGGCTCAAAATTGGTAACCGTGTGGCTTCCATTGCCCCACAGACCATTACTCGTAGCGAGGAACACAGTCCGCATCCGCATGTCTAGTGTCAGTAGAAAACTGAAGAAGATACTCAAAAGCCCAGAGAGGAAAGGGGCTACCAGTCGGCCAAGGCAGATGCTCCCTAATCAAACTCCTAAACAACCTCCAAATACTGCAAAAGGGGCTAGAGACTGTGTATGTGCTGGACTATCCTTATTGGCAAACAACGTTTGCCCAAGGAGGTAGGGAAGAAAGGCCCGTGTCAGCTACTCAACACTCACCTGAGTCGAGATATCAACCTTCATAAAAGTCTTGATCAGCCAAGAGACGTCAACATGACCACGCGAGTGAAGAGGGGGCACCTTGCCCAAGAACCACTCCAAATCCCCTACTCGCTCCCAAAGCCAAGGGTTAACCCAAAGAGGAGCTCCACCTACTCATAGGCCAGTAAGCAAAGAAAAATCACCTGGCGTGATCGTCATCTCGCCAATAGAAGGAAAGTGGAACATGTTGGGAGTATCCCACCAACCAGCGAGGTCATCAACGACCAATCCATCTTCAGAAGATTGAGGCCCAAAACAAACGGCTCAAGACCAGCAGCGCGTACTAACTCCCGAGCCTGCTCCGACAACGTCGCAAACCACTTGTGCACTAAAGGCCTCCACCGCAGGCCTCTAATCTCCTATTTCACTGCTAAGGACAAAAAGAAGCTTACCGAAACATTGAGGACGCTCAAGTACTACTCAGCAGCTCTACACCCACACCTCAACAGCTCTATGCCACGCCATGTGCACAATCTCGCGCTCGGCAGGCCAGTAAAACAATCCTGTGGCTTCCACTCAATGCACCCTCCAGAAGGCGTTTATATTGCTAGCTTCCAGAAAGCGTTTATGTTGCCAGCTTGCAGAAAGCATTTAGCCACCAGAAGACATTTGAGTCGCTAGAAGGCGTTTGGCCTCCGGAAGGCACTCCCAGCAGTGGAGGTAATGGAAATCTCCCTAACAAATTGGAATATGGTCAAGGACTAGCCTTAGGGACAACCCCGAGCATATGGAATCTAGCCTTGGGGGCTAGCCTTGGGGGCAATCCCGAGCATACTCAGAACTAGCCTTGGGGACAATCCCGAGCCTATGGAATCTAGCCTTGGGGGCAATCCCGAGCATACTCAGAACTAGCCTTGGGGGCAATCCCGAGCATACTCAAAACTAGCCTTGGGAACAAGCATAAGGAACCAATCAAACCCCGTGGAAGATGGAAGATGAAATACTCATCAACTCAGCGGCTCGAAGCCCACCATCTCAACTGGCTCGAAGCCGTAAACAATCATCTCAACACCTGTATTCATCATCTCAACTGGATCGAAGCCGTAACTGTAGACACCTCCCAAACGGGGCATCGCCATACAGATTGATCACATTTGTTTGCTCGATTGGTTGCTTGCTTTGTAAACCAAGATCGTGGACATTCCCATGGCTAGGAACATCGCCACACGATAACGGTTATCATCAAAATAGAGTTGCCACCCAGTTTATTAAAACTGGGAAAATAGATAGAGATTCTGGGTACGGGAGCCAAAAGTACAGTAAGGGGAAGGTGTTAGGCACCCCTCTCTGCCCAGTCGTGTGACTGGCCCATAGTTATTCAACATAAGACATGTACATGCTTTATTCAACTCTAACACATAGTCTGTTTAATTAAGCCTTTAACAGTGAATAAGGTGAGTCAGGACTGTAATTGAAAGCATGCATCAGAAATAAACAAAACAGACAGGCTGTCCCAGGAAAATCGATCTCTCGGTCGGTGAATGGATTTCACGGCCAAGGGATCCCACTGGATTGATATACCGGCCGAGGGATCAAAGCCCCAGTCGATGTTCTTCCTCACACCAGATAGAAAACTTAGCAGATAATCAAAACGCTACAATTAAACATAAAAACGATAAGTAAACCAAACCAGAGGCCATTGGGCCTCACCACCTTGATCCCTCAGTTGCTTGATTGCTTTGGATTGAGTGTGATTGACTGATTGCTTGATCGAGAACCCTAGAGTTAGGGTTTGAACTTCGGGGTTTGATCGCCGGATTGACGGCTGCCTTCGGAAGGTTAGGGCTTTTGGAGTATGGGATTGAGGGAGTATTTGTGCAGAGTTTCGAGGTTTGATTGAGTGTGTAGGTATCTCAATTTCTGTGTGTTAATTCGGAGCCCAAAGGCCCCTTTATATAGGCATAGGGATGACTCACTCCGGCCAATCAAATCACGAGATGGCAATTGCAATTGCAATGCATCTCTAACTCTACGTCGTGATCTCCGAACGTAGCCCGAACGCATCGGAAAGGTAGTGTAGTTGGATCAAACCAAACGTCTGACAGAACGTTCCAGAGTCTGGAAAAAGGTCGATCTGGCGGCCGAGCAAAGGATGTCGCGGCCGTGGAATGGATGTCTCGGCCGAAGGATAGATCTCGCGGCCGAGGGATTGATCTCTCAGCGAGATTTTGCTGGCAACAGGTTGCTCGGGTGAGGGATTGATGTTGTGGCCGTGGGATCGATGTTACGGCCGTCAGATGGATTCTCCTAGGCTTCTGTATTTCTGTCTGAAAGGCTGTATGGCTTTGAATTGGGTCCTCTAAGTGGTCAAAGTTCTCACCGAAAGTCCTAAGGTCCTCAAGGAAGCAATCAGCAATCATTGTATCCATTTCATCATCGGGATTGTCCCAAGGTGGGACTTGAAATAATCGTTAGGCCAAATTGGGGTGTCTTTAGATGCCCCTCTTTGACTGAACTCAGACGGATCGTGAGACATGTTTGAGTAAGAGTCAAAGCTGTAAAAAGCAACTCAATTTGGTCCAACCACTATTCCAAGGGGTTTTCGAAAAAGGTTTTGTTATGGTCGGGCCGGGAGGCTGCCTACGTATTCCACAAGGGAAATTCAGACCAATCGTAGTTCGGGCAAAAGAAGTTTAAAAAGTTTGGGGGGTTAGAGACAGAAAACGTACCTTAGGGCTTAAAAAAAGCCGTAGTGTGACGTACCTAGACTGAGCCAGGGTTTTGGCGAAGAGTAGTTGAAGGAGCGCGGGGCTACCTGGGGAGTTTCTTTGCGGAGAGCTTCCTTAGTATTTTGGGGTAGATCAGTACACTGCAGGTGCGTTTGCTTTTCTTGATCGTCCTTACTTTGACTGAAAGGAGCTCGGTAGAGTAGCCTATCCTTGCGAATGAGCTGGATGGGATTGATGTAATGGGGTGGAATCCAAACCATCTACTGGGATGAGTTGGACGCCGGTTTGTTTTTGAGATGTAGGGGAGGCGAGGGCCAGTAGCTGGAGCACGGAGCTTTTGGAGATGAGGGAACCGAGGCACGGAGCCGGTTGTAGTCATGAGGCGAGAGCCTGGAGAGTGATAGAATTGAGGCGTGGAGCCTGTTGCAATCTTGAGGCGAAGGCCTGAGGGGATGGGATAGGACCGAAGCGCGGAGCTGGTATTGATCAGGATGAGAGCCTGTGGTGTCAGAGCTTTGAGCTTGACGTAATGAACCGAAGCGCGGAGCCAAAGGATCGAGGCGCTGAACCGATCAATAAAACCGAGGCATAGTGCCGGTTGATTGCAGGGTTGACCTGTTTCATGAGAGATATGCAGAGTGTATATGTCTTATGATGGTTGTTAGATGTGAACAGATATGATGATGCAGACTCGATGTGATAATGTTGCAATTGATGCAAATGTGCACGGGCCCGTGCGTGTGTGTTGATTTAAGCTTAGAGCTTCTATCAAGTTCCGGACTTGAGTATTCAGAGCGTAGAGCTCGAGCATTCGGACGGCAGAATCTGAGCATTCAAAGTACAGGCTTTGAGCGTCCAGTACGCAGTGGTTGGGCATCCAAGCGTAGAGCTTGAGCATTCAAGTGTATGACTTGAGCATCCAGTACACAGTGGTTGGGCATCCAAACGTAGAGCTTGAGCATTCAAAAATGTTAGATTTTTGAGCATTCAGGCGTAGAGCCTGAGAATAGATGTCTAGATTGTTGGGGCGGCTTAGAGTCTGTTGCTTGTTTACGGCTTCGAGCCAGTTGAGATAATGGGCTTTGAGCCGCTGAGATTGCTTGTTTACGGCTTTGAGCCAGTTGAGATGATGAACACAGGCTTCGAGCCTGTTAAGAACTTGATTATGTACGGCTTTGAGCCAGTTGAGACAATGGGCTTAGAGCCGCTGAGTTGGTTGTTACGGCTTCGAGCCAGTTGAGATAGTAGATACAGGCTTCGAGCCTGTTGAGGTGATGGTTACGGCTTGGAGCCATTTGAGATAGTAGATACAGGCTTCGAGCCTGTTGAGGTGATGGTTACGGCTTGGAGCCATTTGAGATAATGGGTTTTGAGCCGCTGAGATTGTTTGTTTACGGCTTCGAGCCAGTTGAGATAGCGGGCTTAGAGCCGCTGAGTTGTGTAGAGATGATGGGCACAGGGCCGCTGAATTGATACGGGCTTCGAGCCGCTATGATAAAGGGCTTCGAGCCGCTGGGTGATAGTAGACGAAGGCTTCGAGCCTGTTGAGGTAATGGGCTTCGAGCCGCTGAGTTGATTGTTATGGCTTTGAGCCAGTTGAGATGATGGGCTTCGAGCCGCTGAGACTGCTTGTGTACGGCTTCGAGCCAGTTGAGATGGTGGGCTTCGAGCCGCTGAGTTGATAAGGTGGCGGGCGTAAAGCCGCTGATAGAGGATTGTTGAGAATTGTTACGGCTTTGAGCTACTGAGCTGTTGAGTATTTCATCTTCCATCTTCCACAGGGTTTGATTGGTTCCTTATGCTTGGGATGTTTCCAAGGCTAGTTTTGAGTATGCTCGAGATTGCCCCCAAGGCTAGATTTCACATGCTCGGGATTGCCCCCAAGGCTAGTTCTTGACCATATTCCAGTTTGTTAGGGAGATTTCCCATTACCTCCACTGCTGGGAGTGCCTTCCGGAGGCCAAACGCCTTCTAGCGACTCAAATGTCTTCTGGTGGCTAAATGCTTTCTGCAAGCTGGCAACATAAACGCTTTCTGGAAGCTAGTAATATAAACGCCTTCTGGAGGGTGCATTGAGTGGAAGCCACATGATTGTTTTGCTGGCCTGCTGAGCGCGAGGTTGTGCACATGGCGTGGCATAAAGCTGTTGAGGTGTGGGCGTAGAGCCGCTGAGCAGCACTTGAGCGTCCTTAATGTTTCGGTAAGCTTCCTGAAAAGCAAAAAGTTTGCTTTAGTTCGGAGTTTTTGATTTTGTATGATTTAAGAGTGAGTTTTTTTTGTTTTGATTTGCGGGATGAGATCCCTCTTAGCCAGGGGCGTGAATGAGAAGGACCCATGGTTGGGTCGAAGTTGTTCTGTTTAAAGAAGCTAAGATAACTGTGCCCCCTGTTTAGGCAATGCATGCTTTTTAAACGTCGATTTGATGCCCCTAGCTTTTTATTTGTTTATGCAATCGTGAGATTAACTCCTTTTTTGTCCTTGGCAGAGAAACAGGAGACTGGAGGTTCGCGGTGGAGGCCTTTAGTGCACAAGTGGTTTGTGACGTTGTCGGAGCAGGCTCGGGAGTTAGCACACGCTGCTGGTCTTGAGCCGTTTGTTTTGGGCCTCAATCTTCTGAAGATGGATTGGTCGTTGATGACCTCGCTGGTTGAAAGGTGGTGGGATATTCCCAACACGTTCCGCTTTCCTTCTGTTGGCGAGATGACGATCACGCCAGGTGATTTTTCTTTGCTTACTGGCCTATGAGTAGACGGAGCTCCTCTTTGGGTTAACCCTAGGCTTTGGGAGCGAGTAGGGGATTTGGAGTGGTTCTTGGGCAGGGTGCCTCCCTCTTCGCTCGCGTGGTCATGTTGACGTCTCTTGGCTGATCAAGACTTTTATGAAGGTTGATATCTTGACTCAGGTGAGTGTTGAGTAGTTGACACGGGCCTTTCTTCTCTACCTCGTCGTTTGTCAACAAGGATAGTTCAGTGCATAGGCAATCTCTAGCCCCTTTGCAGTATTTGGAGGCTGTTTGGGAGCTTGATTAGGGAGCATCTGCCTTGGCCACCTTGTATGGCCTCCTTAGGGCTTGATCACGGGACTAGAGTTTTATTCTTGGCGGTCACTACCGAGTGCTTTAAGGTATATCCTCCTTCTTTTCTAGTTGTGATTTTTCCCTTGCTACGAGCGATGGTTGGTGGGGCAACTGAAGCCACGGTTGCCAATTTTGAGCCTTGGCGACGAGTTTTGGACCGATTGATGGTTGACCAGGTACCCCTTGCATTCCTTGTTTTTAGATCTCCATTCCTCTGTGCTGTGGCTGATTTAGACTTTGTTTGTAGGCGAGGTTCGACCCTTGGAGTGGTGTATCAGAGGACACCCCTCTTTCCAGGGTTCCAAATTGTACTCGTAGCCTGTTCGAGGGTCACTTTTGTTAAGCCTGGTACTTATGTGATCGGGTGGCCAGCCAGTGGCGCCCGCGTGCTGAGGATCTTCAGTTTGTTCCTCCTCCTCCTTCGGCGTTGATGAGATCTACTTCTTCGATGTCTAAAGTAGACTTGGAGAATGCTCAGATCAGAGACTAGGCGGGTTTCCTTCTTTAGGCAGGTGACTGTATGGAGTACTGTCATTTTTCCTTGGTTTTGCCTATTGTTCCTCCAGTTGCTTTTGTTTGGCCATGGGCCCTTTCCTTTGTCTCCTTCCATTCTGATGACGGAGAAGAGGCGCTTGGTGCTTGCCCTTTGTTTTGCATTCTTTTCCTTGTAGCTTTGAGGCTGAGTGAGCATCAGCTATCAGTGGGGAGGATAGCCAGTAATCCCCTTCTTCATCTTAGAGATCGTCTCGAAGACGGCGTCACGACCAGCTTTAGGATTTTCTTTTTCCTTCCTGTTCATGGTTAGTAAAGGAAGAAGCAGAAATTGTATTTGTATAATGAAAGCAACCACAGTGATGATTTCGTAGGCAAGCTTTTGTTCATGAAATGAGAAATGCTTTTTATGCCCCTAGATGTCTTGAGTTCGCATGCGATAGTCAGAACATGGCTTTTTGAACAAGTATCTGCTAATAGACAGTAATTTGTGTGAAAATGAAATACTGGCCGAAGAATTGATTATTCGGCTGAAAAATCGATATTGTGGCCGATGTATTGATTCTTCGGCCGTTACTTTGATTTTCCAAAGGTAGATTTTGTTTTGGCCAAGTGGCATCCTCTTTTCTCTTCCTTCTTATGCTTGGTTTTGATTTTCTTGCCTTTTGCTTTTGCTATGTTCCATAGTCCAATTGCCAAACTCGGGAGTTTTCAAGGTATCTTGCTCATTGTGTCAATTACCTTTAGGTTAGAGGGGATGAGCAATAATTCTTGTGTCTATTGTTGTTGCCAATTCTTCGAGAAAAGCATACTCATCTTTTGCGAGCTCAATACGCAGGGTTAGCTATGCCTATCATTGAGTACAAATTTGTTGATGTTTTTCCTTCTCTCCAAATGTTTGGGCCGCATCTCGATGTGAGATTGCCTACGTATCCCAATCAGGGAATCAGGCCTTTTACGTAGTTCCAAAATCATCACCTTTGAGGTTGAGTTTTCACTCTTGGTTTTTCTTCTCACATGCTCTTGATTTTGCCTAGGTTACCTAATGGAGGTTGAGTTCCTAGCGAGCTTTTCTTTGAATGCCTTAACTTTTGCCTAGGCTGCATTTTTGCATTTTCTTGCCCTAGCAGGCTTTGCTCTTACTTTTGCTTGGGTTTTCAGGTTACCCAACGAGCACTTCTCTCAAGAGGGTTTCTGCGTTTCGGAGAGGAATTTGATGGAGATATTTTTCTAAATCTCCCTTGTGTTTGTACCTTCATAATGAGCGAGCTAACCCTAAGTGTTCTCGCAGAGATAGTGTCTTCTTTCTATGTTTTGACAAAAACCTAGTTTCTTAAGCAACTAGAGTTCATCCTTTCCTTCCTTTTTGTCAGCAACACAAGGAACTTGATTCCTTGAAATTTCCCTTGTTTGGCAAAGAGACTATAGTGTATTAGTAATTGCAATTCAGGAAATAAATCATTGAATAAGCATAGTCTAGAGGATGAAACAGGAATTCACTTGGTAGGAATTAAATGCCCAAGCAGGGGCTCAAAACATGTTTTATTTTGATAAAAGCAATGTTTAATATTTTTTTGCCATGTTGTGACTTCGTAGCTACTGTAGCATTTCGAGGTCGTTTTCAAAACCTTTGCCTTTCTCAACTTTATACTCTTTTCCACCCTCTTCTTTGCCAAACAGAGCCTTTGTACTGGATCCATCTTCATGGCTTGCACGGTGGCTACCTCTTTGAGACATGAGTAGTCCCTCAAATGGAAATGTAGTCTGGGTTTTCATCACCTCTTTTTTCCTTTTCGTTGATTATGCAGTCATAAGAGAGATTAGTTACTTCCACTTGGCCGAATAGTGATGTTAAGGAGATTCCATCGAGTGGATCATCGCATTCTCCTTCCATTTCGTCAAAGTCACTTTCCCCTTTGCTTGTTCTTCCTCATTACTTTTGTCAAACATGTTAGGATCGATCACTTCCGATTGATCGGACTCATTGTTTTCTTCCTCTTCCATCATGAAACATTCATCCTCCTCTGGGAAGGTAAAGGTTGGCTTGGCTTGGTTGTTTTGGACAATGTATTGGCCAGGATTGTATGTGGGGTTGTGAGATAGGTTTATGAGATTGATGTTTCGGGGTGGTGGTTCAGCATTGTGAGTAGGGAGTGGATTGACTTGTACATTAGGTTTTAGAGGTTGTATAGTTCAGCTATCATGCCCAGGGTGTTGGTGGTAGGCGCATTGTTGGTTGGGATCATGGTTTGGGCCATAGGGTGGCTGAGGAAGTGGTTTGTTTAAAGGTTTGAGATGCCCCTAATGGCTCAGAATGGCTAAGGCTTGAGATGAGGTCATATAGAGAGGGTCAAAATTGCGGCGGAGGCGATTTGAGCTTCGGGATGAGCTAATTTGAAAAAGGTCTTGTGGTAAGGTTGAGTTAAGGGTGTTGACGGAGGCAGGAGATGTATGGGTTGGGAAGGTTTTCTTTGGAGGAGTTTTCTTCTTTCCCAATGAGGCCTAGCTTGATCCCCTCTTCAATCTGCAGCCCAGTAGCATGCAGGCGCTTGAAATCAGTGATAGCCTGAGTGCAAATGTGCGTGAGGTACTTGGGCTGCAAACTCTTGACGACTATTCTCACTTGATCTTCCTCAGAGGGGCGGTTCTTGGCGGCTTTTTCTCTCCATCTAGCCACAAAGGTTGCAAAGTCTTTGTTCGATTCTTGCTTAGTCATTTCCAAATTTCGAGTTGTTAACGTTGTATGCATATTGCTTGACAAAAGCATTGGCAATTTCTGGCCAAGTATGATAGTGCACAAACTCCAAAGTGAGAAACCAATCGAGAGTGCTTTCAGTAAGAGTCCTTTGAAATAACTGAACAATGAACTCATCATTCAAGCCCATTGGCTTCAAAGTGTTGATGACAGGGCGGACAGGGCTAGTGGGATTGCCAGTTCTATTGAACTCCTCAGGTAGTTGAGAATCTGGAAAGAGTCCTTCAAAATTTAGAATTTGGTCCCCTTGTGAACGGTCCAGAGTACGTTTGATCTCCTTGACTTGTTTGGCCAATTCAGGGTTTTCTGCCAATACCACTTCTTGAGGATTCTCATCTTCCACCGATTTCTCTTCGTTCTCAGCATCTCTTGCTACTTTCTCTGCTAGTAAGATAGCGACTTTGAGCTTGATGATTAGCAATGATGGCGTCCTTATCTGCCATGAGAGTGGGAGGATTACTTGATGAAGCTTAGGATTTGGTAGATGATTGAGTTTGTTGAGGAGATGACCGCGGAGTCCCTGGAAGTGATTGGGACCGTAGCAGTGTAGGTGTTTTGGCCGGTGAGAGTGACAGATGGGATGGTTGCAAAGACTTCTGTTTGGCGTGACTTCGGGTGTTGTAAGAGTATAAAATTGGTTGTGGTTGCTTCTTTGATTTACCTATTGTGCCTGCTTAAAAAGTACAATACCTGGAAGTCGGTACTTTGCCTGTGTAGGGTTAGGATTTGGGCTGAAAATCCCAACCCTTCTGCACAGAAAGAGTTAATTACAACAACAGATGATACAAGGTGTGAGGAAGAACTTTTGCAAGTAGAATGCAAATAGGTTCCTAGCCTGTAGGTTCCTGTCTTAGTTTGATAAGTTCTATGGCTTTCTAAAGCATGCAAGGTTTTGGTAGTTTCAGGGTGCTCCGTTGTCAAAGGGCACCAATCCTCTCACTAGCCCATCATAGGCGGTGATTGGGTGATTTCCTTTTTGATATACCACTAGGTACGAGTGACTGTGGAGTTTGCTGGAACCCCCAACATAGCCCGTGTCATGCCGGGATATCAGGTGAACTCAACGGGTTGCCCGCTCGATGCATATGATAGATGAATTAAACAAGGCATGTATTAGTCTTATGTTGAACTTTCTGGTTATGGCTCTCATATTCCCCAGCAGAGTCGCCAAAAACTGTAGACACCTCCCAAACGGGGCATCGCCATACAGATTGATCACATTTGTTTGCTCGATTGGTTGCTTGCTTTGTAAACCAAGATCGTGGACATTCCCATGGCTAGGAACATCGCCACACGATAACGGTTATCATCAAAACAGAGTCGCCACCCAGTTTATTAAAACTGGGAAAATAGATAGAGATTATGTGCGGGAGCCAAAAGTACAGTAAGGGGAAGGTGTTAGGCACCCCTCTCTGCCCAGTCGTGTGACTGGCCCATAGTTATTCAACATAAGACATGTACATGCTTTATCAACTCTAACACATAGTCTGTTTAATTAAGCCTTTAACAGTGAATAAGGTGAGTCAGTGTAATTGAAAGCATGCATCGAAATAAGCAGAATAAAAGGCTGTCCCAAGAAAATCGATCTCTCGGCCGGTGAATGGATTTCACGGCCGAGGAATCCCCACTGGATTGATATACCGGCCGAGGGATCAAAGCCCGGTCGATGTTCTTCCTCACACCGCAGAAAACTTAGCAGATAATCAAAACGCTACAATTAAACATAAAAGCGATAAGTAAACCAAACCAGAGGCCGTTGGGCCTCACCACCTTGATCCCTCAGTTGCTTGATTGCTTTGGATTGGGCGTGATTGATTCCTAGGGTTAGGGTTTGAACTTCGGAGTTTGATCGCCGGATTGACGGCTACCTTCGGGAGGTTAGGGCTTTCGGAGTATGGGATTGAGAGAGTATTTGTGCAGAGCTTCGTGGCTTGATTGAGTGTGAAGGTGTATTAATTTCGGAGCCCAAAGGCTCCTTTATATAGGCATAGGGGTGACTCACTCCGGCCAATCAAATCACGAGATGGCAATTGCAATTGCAATGCATCTCTAACTCTACGTCGTGATCTCCGAACGTAGCCCGAACGCATCGGAAAGGTAGTGTAGTTGGATCAAACCAAACGTCTGACAGAACGTTCCAGAGTCTGGAAAAAGGTTGATCTGGCGGCCGAGCAAAGGATGTCGCGGCCGTGGAATGGATGTCTCGGCCGAAGGATAGATCTCGCGGCCGAGGGATTGATCTCTCAGGGAGATTTTGCTGGCAACAGGTTGCTCGGGTGAGGGATTGATGTTGTGGCCGTGGGATCGATGTTACGGCCGTCAGATGGATTCTCCTAGGCTTCTGTATTTCTGTCTAAAAGGCTGTATGGCTTTGAATTGGGTCCTCTAAGTGGTCAAAGTTCTCACCGAAAGTCCTAAGGTCCTCAAGGAAGCAATCAGCAATCATTGTATCCATTTCATCATCGGGATTGTCCCAAGGTGGGACTTGAAATAATCGTTAGGCCAAATTGGGGTGTCTACGCTGGCAGACTCTGCTCGGGACCATGAGATGGATTTTCTTTACGTAACTAGCAACAGGCTCTAAGCCGCCCCAACAATCAAGACATCTATTCTCAGGCTCTACGCCTGAATGCTCAAAAATCTAACATTTTTGAATGCTCAAGCTCTACGCTTGGATGCCCAACCACTGTGTACTGGATGCTCAAGTTATACACTTGAATGCTCAAGCTCTACGCTTGGATGCCCAACCACTGCGTACTGGACGCTCAAAGCCTGTACTTTGAATGCTCGGATTCTGCCGTCCGAATGCTCGAGCTCTACGCTCTGAATGCTCAAGTCCGGAACTTGATAGAAGCTCTAAGCTTAAAACAAACACACACGCACGGGCCCGTGCACATATTGCATCAACATTATCACATCGAGTCTGCATCATCATATCTGTTCACATCTAACAACCATCATCACACATATACACTCTGCATATCTCTCATGAAACAGGTCAACCCTGCAATCAACCGGCACTATGCCTCGGTTTTATTGATCGGTTCAGCGCCTCGATCCTTTGGCTCCACGCCAACACTTATGATGAGAAAGCTCCGTGCACAGACCATCAGAATACAACCAGCTCCGCGCTTCGGTTCATTACGTCAAGCTCAAAGCTCTGACACCACAGGCTCTCATCCTGATCAATACCAGCTCCGCGCTTCGGTCCTATCCCATCCCCTCAGGCCTTCGCCTCAAGATTGCAACAGGCTCCACGCCTCAATTCTATCACTCTCCAGGCTCTCGCCTCATGACTACAACCGGCTCCGTGCCTCGGTTCCCTCATCTCCAAAAGCTCCGTGCTCCAGTTACTGGCCATGTGCCCCCCACATCTCAAAAGCAAACCGGTGTCCAACTCATCCCATAGATGGTTTGGATTCCACCCCATTACATCAAACCCTTCCAGCTCATTCGCAAGGATAGGCTACTCTACCGAGCTCCTTTCAGTCAAAGTAAGGACGATCAAGAAAAGCAAACGCACCTGCAGTGTACTGATCTACCCCAAAATACTAAGGAAGCTCTCCGCAAAGAAACTCCCCAGGTAGCCCCGCGCTCCTTCAACTACTCTTTGCCAAAACCCTGGCTCAGTCTAGGTACGTCACACTACGGCTTTTTAAGCCCTAAGGTACGTCTTCTGTCTCTAACCCTCCAAACTTTTACTTTTCTTTATTGCCCGAACTACGATTGGTCTGAATTTCCCTTGTGGAATACGTAGGCAGCCTCCCGGCCCGACCATAACAAAACCTTTTTCGAAAAACCCCTTGGAATAGTGGTTGGACCAAATTGAGTTGCTTTTTACAGCTTTGACTCTTACTCAAACATGTCTCGCGATCCGTCTGAGTTCAGTCAAAGAGGGGCATCTGTAGACACCCCAATTTGGCCTAACGATTATTTCAAGTCCCACCTTGGGACAATCCCGATGATGAAATGGATACAATGATTGCTGATTGCTTCCTTGAGGACCTTAGGACTTTCGGTGAGAACTTTGACCACTTAGAGGACCCAATTCAAAGCCATACAGCCTTTCAGACAGAAATACAGAAGCCTAGGAGAATCCATCTGACAGCCGTGACATCGATCTAACGGCCACAACATCAATCCCTCACACGAGCAACCTGTTGCCAGCAAAATCTCCCTGAGAGATCAATCCCTCGGCCGCGAGATCTATCCTTCGGCCGAGACATCCATTCCACGGCCGCGACATCCTTTGCTCGGCCGCCAGATCGACCTTTTTCCAGACTCTGGAACGTTCTGTCAGACGTTTGGTTTGATCCAACTACACTACCTTTCCGATGCGTTCGGGCTACGTTCGGAGATCACGACGTAGAGTTAGAGATGCATTGCAATTGCAATTGCCATCTCATGATTTGATTGGCCGGAGTGAGTCATCCCTATGCCTATATAAAGGAGCCTTTGGGCTCCGAAATAAACACACAGAAATTGATAGACCTACACACTCAATCAAGCCACGAAACTCTACACAAATACTCTCTCAAACCCATACTCCAAAAGCCCTAACCTTCCAAAGGTAGCCGTCAATCCGGCGATCAAACCCCGAAGTTCAAACCCTAACTCTAGGGTTCTCGATCAAGCAATCAATCAATCACGCCTAATCCGAAGCAATCAAGCAACTGAGGGATCAAGGTGGTGAGGCCCAACGGCCTCTGGTTTGTTTTATTTATCGTTCTTACGCTTAATCATAGCTTTCTGATCATCTGTTAAACGTATATTCTGGTGTGAGGAAGAACACCGACCGGGGCTTCGATCCCTCGGCCGGTACATTAAACCAGTGTGATTACTCGGCCGTGACATCCATTCACCGGCCGAGTAATCGATTTCCTGGGACAGCTTTGTTTGCTCTTCTGCTTTCTGAATGCATGCTTACTTATCACACTGGCTCACTTTGCTTACTGTTTAAAGGAATAAATAAACAGACTATGTGTTGGAATTAAACAAAGCATCTACATGTCTTATGTTGAATGATTATGGGCCAGTCTCACGACTGGACAAAGAGGGGTGCCTAACACCTTCCCCTTATTGTACTTTTGGCTCCCGTACCCAGACTCTCTATCTATTTTCCCAGTTTTAATAAACTGGGTGGCGACTCTGTTTTGATGATAACCGCTATCATATGGCGATGTTCCTAGCCATGGGAATGTCCATGATTTTGGTTTACGAAGCAAGCAACCAATCGATCAAACAAACGTGATCAATCTGTATGGCGATGCCCCGTTTGGGAGGTGTCTACAACGGCACATACCGACGCAAAAAACTTTTTGAGACCCCACCATTTTCGTCCCCCAAAATGCCGACGCGTTGCCGACGCAAAAAACAGGTCCCGTCGCAAAAGGTGTCCCTGCCGACGCAAATAGGTCGACGCAAATAGCATATTCTCTTGTAGTGTAGCCTAGTCATTGTCCTTTTGATCAACACCTCATCCAATCTAAGGACAATCAAATCTAGTCAATCTATGATCCATTGGATAACAAATGTTAGGGGAAATATTGTCTCTTGGATAATAGACCAACTTGGCCTATAAATAGCAAGCCATTTCAAGCCTTTGAACTCACACCTTCAAGCATTGCTCCAACTTCTCTCTAGAAAGTCTAAGTGTTCTTGTTGTTCTTGCTTAGTTCTTAGTTGTTCTTGAAGTTCTTCCCTAGTTCTTCAAGAAACTCTTCTAGTGCCGCCACTAAGCCGCCACTCCACCACCCTACCGATCCAAAAGTTTTAGTAGTATTAGTCAAGATCAAGTTTCGAGAGAAACCTTTCTCTTTCGAAGATATCGAAGCCATTCCTAAGCCGTTACTCCGTCCGACGAACTATTTTCCTAATTCGTAGCCGACTACCGCCAAGAAGAACGGTAGATATTCTATATCTACTTTTCTCTACGTATACGTATATATGTAGAATACTCCTTACATATAGTATAGTTTTCCTATACTTTCAAAGATCTAAGTATAGCGTATTGCATGCGTATTTCGAAATGATTATGGATTATTCTAGACCTTTGACATTCTAAGTGTACGTAGGTTATCTTGTCCTTAAGCATGACTAGAAATGTTTAAGAGTTGTTATCTTGATTAACCATGGCATGATTAGCTTAACGTTAGAAGTACTCAATAAACATATGCTGTTTTGAATTTAAGAAAGCATGATTATGTGATTACTTGACTACTTGTTGTTGATAAAGCATAAGTGATTTATCACTCCAAAGGTGCCCGTCCATGTGGCACTATGCTTAACCTTGTGTGATTAAATGTGAGTATGATGATGTGACAAAATGAGCATGCTATCTAATATAGAGTTGAATGATCTTGTTAGTTAGTTTCAAGATTTCTTAAGTTGTGGAATGAATTACCGCGGAGTCTATGCATGCAAACGAGACACGAAAACCGAGAAAGTAGAAACATGACACCTAGGGTGTGGTTGATATGGATAAAATGAAGGATGGGATTAACATGCGGAAAATATTTTGAAAGTACATAATGACCGGACTTGATAGTCATTGTGTAAGTGTTTTCGAAAACCGTAATGTAGCCGGACTTGGTAGCTCATTGCGTAGATTTCCAATGGGACCGGACGTGGTAGTCTCATGTGGAAATGGGGCTTGGCCAGACGTGGTAGCCAATGCAAGATTTGAAAGAATGTGTTTGTGAAACCATGATTGGCCGGACTTGGTAGCCGTCGTGAGTGTTACTAATGGAGCCGGACTTGGTAGCCTCGTTAGTGGCAATTTGTGAAAGAAACATTGGAAATTATGATTTTGATAAAGGTGAAAAAGATGACACGGTCTACGATGAGTCGCGTAGGAGAAACACGAAAAGGCATGACACCAACGCTAAAAGATATCGAATATGAATGTATCATTGTTTATCTATGTTGTTGAATGAGCATGTGTAATTGTTTATATGCTTCCTTGCTTTAAGTTAAGAGTTAGTGGGTATAGTTTATTCTATTGGGCTTGTAGCTCACGGTGTTACCTTTTTGGTGACCCTGACATATTATACTGGGGGCGACGCTGGTATAATGTGTCAGAGTTAATTGTTGAGCAAGGTGAGCAGTACGTGTTGGAGGCTTTTGGAGCCGAAGAGCTTGCTAGGATGGAAGAAGAAGCGGAGTAGTAGAATACCCTAGAAATTCCCTCCTTGTGTAATAAAAGTACTCTAGTAAGACTTATGTTGTAATAACGAGCTTGACTCTTAGCCTTTTTATTCAATAAAATGTTTAATTAACGAACCCGAAAATGGGGGCGTTACAACTTGGTATCAGAGCTTTAGGTTCAAAACCTCGGCCATGGGTAGAATGGGTAGAACCGCGAGATAGATTGACCGTTGCACAAACGTGAATTGAGTTTAAGTTTACCGTCCCAAATTGGGTGGAATTCTGTCGAAACAATCTCCGGATTGAAGCAAGGTGTGGAAATTGGCAATACCACCGAGCTGGGAATTCCCGAACAATTGGATGATGACTTAAATCAAGAATCAAATGTGGAACTTAAAAACTTGGAAAATTTCTAGTTTGAGTGAAGCCTTGCCTTAAACCCTATCAATAGTGAACCTGTCAAAATTTTCTTACTAATTAAGGTTTAACCTTCCTTGTAGATGAATCACCTGGGCCGCCTAGCCGACCTATTGGCAGGAGTTCGCCAACTCAAAACCACCATAGAAATCTTGGCCTTTCAACTAGCAGAGAGCCCTGACTTCATTGCCGCTATACTCGCAGAAAAGCAAGATTTCATGAGAGTGCAAGAAAATACCCCTATTCCTGTAGAAACCGACCCTTGGTTCCCTATGTTATTTCCAATCCTGTGTGCCTACTATGAGATCTTTGGTACCTTACCCCCGATGGGAGACCTTGAGGTTAGTGATCAAGAGGGAGAAGTCGATGAGGAAACTACTAAAGAAGAGGAGGAAGAAATTGGAGACAAGGAGGAAGCCGATAAGGAGACCCAAGAGTAGACTATGCCTATTAGGATTATCTAAGGAATAATTGTAATCCTTCGGAACGTAGGATGTATCGTAGGAAGTAATTGAACTCTTGGTGTAAATAGCGTAGGAAGTTTAGGCTGTTATAAGCCATCTATGTTGTACTTGCTTCGTTTATGCAATGAAAAACTATGTGTTTCCTTTCTATCTGTGATCACTATTTATATGCATACTTGTGCGCGACTACCACTTTTAAGTCTAATATATAATTTTCTTATTGTAGATATGGATAGTCGTACCTTTGCTACCCCGACCAATGTTGCGGACCTAATACTTATCAAGGCCATACTGGCACCTGAGAGCCCTATCCCGATACCCCACTTGGGTATATGTGACCCCGAGACTGGCCACCAAATATACCAGTCTATCGTGATGGCACCCCTCACCAACAAGGACCAACTCATGGAGATAAAGGCATACGCCGAAGAGATCCGTCTAAAGGGAGAACACTGGCTCGAGAGAAGGAATGGAAGGAGCAATTGAGAGAGTATTTCGGAACATAACATAACAAGGGCAAGGGAACTTCTCTCTCTAGAGAAGTTCTCCTCCACCGCCCAACCCATATCCGGCCAATCCTGGTCCGGCCAACCTATATCCGGCCACCTCTGGTCCGGCCATCTATCACTGCTTCGTTCAGGGGTTGATCCTTTCTCGATCAAACTCTTCTTCGGAGGTTTCTATACACCCAAGTTTCGGATGGGTTTCCTTCAAACCAGCACCGGAGTGCTCCCATGGCTGCCGGTGAAGGTGCTGTACCAGGTTAGAGTATCTCTGAACCAGGTATCTCGGTTTGGGTACTCTCATATTCCAAGGGACAAACCCACCGATTCACTCTTGAATCTGGACCAAAGTCCACCCCGTGGACCGATTTCAACAAGTTTCCTCTCGGAGCCACCGATTCACTCCTGAATCAGTGGACTGATTTCAACAACAGGGTCTTCTCGGAGGTTCTCTACTCACAGGTATCCCGACTGGATGCTCACTAGACCAAAGCTCAAGCCAGATCTGGTACCCACAGTCCACAGTCCGGCGGTCTCAGTCCACGCGGTGTCCACGCGGTGGGCTGGTTCAACAACAGGGGCATGCGGAGGAGGTTTCGGCCCGTCCAAACCCATTCCGGTGGCCACCCCCTTTCCGGTGGGTGCCGCCGTTAACAGCAGCAGCAGCAGCTCGGCCACCCCCTTTCCGG
The DNA here is from genome assembly GCA_018127125.1 of Rhododendron griersonianum. Classification (NCBI taxonomy): domain Eukaryota; kingdom Viridiplantae; phylum Streptophyta; class Magnoliopsida; order Ericales; family Ericaceae; genus Rhododendron; species Rhododendron griersonianum. The sequence goes on along the minus strand of CM030788.1, from coordinate 34,104,448 downwards.
TGGCTCCGCCCATTCCACATCCGGCTAACCCTTGGGCCAGCCTTCTACCACCTTCTGGCCAGATCTGGCCCGCTCAAAGGCGTCGGCCAGTCAACAGCCCGGGCTTTTGCCCGGGTTCAACTGGGCCAGCCAACATCCTGGCAGGCCAGCCAGGCCAGTCACGCACCAGCCCGGGCAGGCAAGCCGTCGGGCTTAGCCTGCCTTCAGCCCGGGCAGCAAAGGGCCAGTCACCCAGGCTGGGCCAGTCAATCCCAAGCAGCCAGCCCGGTATCCCGGCTAGACTGAAAATCATCGTATCCATTGCGCTCATCGTTATTCAATTTGCGATTTGCAATTTCTATTATTGTTATGCTGCTCTATGAGTTGCGAGGACTTCGAGGGCCTCTGATTGTACCCTATACCGACGGGTTGTGTCGGGTATTTACTGCTTTTGCCACGCCCGTGTCTACGTTCCCCGTTGTACTTTCTATTCCTTGGGATAGATTGTTCGACGGGGGCATGGACACGGGCAACCCATGTAGCCACTTGGCGCTCTTTATTATTTTCGTTTTCTTTTTGCTTTGTCTTATCTGGGGTATGCCCCTTATAGGCTGTACATTCGGTTAACCTCTTTTATTTTCAAGCTAACCGCCCTAGGGCATTACCCAAAAAAAAGAGTATTTCGGACTTATTCCACCTAGTTAGTAGTTTAGTAGTACTAGAATAAGGTTCGGTAGTTGTAATTGCACCTATGGCGCACGTAGATTAACCAAACCTTGTCATCAGAATTAGTAGGATCGTTTCAACTTGTAATAGGAAATATGTCTTGTATTTCTCTTTTAAAACTCTATGCTCCGTTGTAATCCTTTCTTATCTATGAAAAGTTACCTTATTTTATGATATGATATTGCACCCTGTTTTAAATTCTGTCGTTAATCTTAGAGAGAAAACCGAATTTCTAAAAGAAATTGTTCAATAGGCTAAACCTCCCCCTTTACAATTTTCACTCGTAGATGGTGAATCGACGCAGTGGATTAGGATACGAAACCGGAGAGTCCTCCAACGCAAACCCTAGCCTAGCCCAAGTCGTGCAGGCATTCGTAGCCGCCTTGAATGCCAACCGCCAAAACCCTAACCGCGATGACGGACCTATGACTCGAACCCGAGCCATGAATGAGTTCTGCAAACGCCGACCCCCGACCTTCCACGGAGATACCAACCCCACTGTAGCCGAAGCATGGCTGAAGGAAACTAAGGTGATCCTGGACACCTTGGAGATTACCCGCGATGGAGATCGTGTAGCCTTAGCCACGTACCAACTGAAGGGAGAAGCCCGCTATTGGTGGGAATTGATGGAGGCAACCCATGCCATAGCCACCATGACCTTCGCTGAGTTCGAAACCCTGTTTCTTGACAAGTATTTTCCTACACCCATTCACCTAGCCAAGGAACAAGAATTCATGAACCTGAAGCAAGGAACGATGACCGTGACCCAGTACGCGGCCAAGTTCGAGGAACTATCCCGTTACGCCACGGACGCTGTGTCAAATGAGGACAAGAAGGCGAGAAGATTCGAGTGGGGGCTGACGACCGCTCGCAGAGCCGTAGTGGCACAAACTTTTCACACATACTCTAGTGTGGTGAAATGTGCCCTTCGATTGGAGAGTGAAGAAGCTGACTTCAAGAATCGATGGAGGAAGGCAACCGGCGGACCAATCCGAAACCAAGTAACCATCAACAACCGCGGACCCTACCTCACCAAACCCTTTGCTTCTTCTCAGAACAACCAAGCCTGGAAAACCACTGCAATAACTCGTGACAATAGAGATCTGTCGACAGTTAAGTGTTACAACTGTCAGGCTATGGGCCATTACAGCCGCCAATGCCCACAAACCCAGAAGAAGGGAAATGGGAATTTTGGAAACCAAGGAGCTCAATCTGGACAAGCCGGATTTGCGAAGCCAACTCCTGGAATCTCACCTCAACAGCCGAATGGGCAGAACAAGGGAAAGCAGCCCGTGGGAAACCCACAAAACACTAGAGGGCGTATCTTTGCACTGCAGACTGAGGAACAGGAGCAGGATCCCTCTGTGATCCAAGGTACGCTACTGTTATACAGTACCTGCGTGCAAGCCTTGTTTGACTCTGGTGCATCCCATTCATTTATATCTACTGCCTGCGTAGCTGCTCTAGTGCTAGAAACAGAACCCCTTAGTGCAAGTACGAGAGTAGCATCACCATTGGGGGGGAGTATAACTGTTAGTCTAGTATGTAGAGGGTGCGAATTAGAGGTAGCCAACTTGCGCTTAACCTGCGACCTCAGAGTGATCAACATGGCAGATTTCGACGTAATCTTGGGAATGGACTGGCTATCGGCTCACCGAGCAGTCATAGATTGTCATCAGAAGATCGTAACGGCCTATACCCCTGATGGGACTCGTTTCCGTTTTAAGGGGGATAGACAAGTGGCTAGTTTAACGATGAAAAGATCTAGGTGGCAGAATCAACTATTTGGATGGCTAGCTAGTCTCCAAATAGAAGAAACTGACAGGATGGAGATGGGATTACCACACATCGTTTGCGAATACGCCGATGTGTTCCCTGAAGAACTTCCTGGTTTACCACCTCCTAGAGAGATAGACTTCTCTATCGAACTCCAACCGGGGACGGTCCCAATTTCTATGGCACCATACCGTATGGCCCCTGCGGAACTAAAGGAGCTCAAGACCCAATTGCAAAAGCTGTTGGAAAATGGATTTATCCGACCAAGCACATCACCATGGGGAGCACCTGCCTTGTTCGTGAAGAAGAAAGAAGGGACACTCCGACTGTTCATCGATTACCGGAGGCTAAACCAAGTCACTATCAAAAACCGATACCCCCTGCCTAGGATCGATGATCTATTTGATCAATTAAGAGGAGCCACCTGTTTTTCAAAAATCGACCTCCGATCGGGATACCATCAACTCAGAATCCGAGATGAGGACATCTCCAAGACAGCCTTCCGTACCAGATATGGACATTACAAGTTCATAGTAATGCCATTTGGGCTGACTAATGCTCCGGCAGTTTTCATGTGTCTCATGAACAAGATTTTCCAACCCTACTTAGATAGTTTGTAGTGGTGTTCATTGATGACATTTTGATATACTCTGCCAATAAGGAGGAGCGCGAAGGACACCTCCGGATAGCACTACAAGTACTCCGAGATAACCAACTCTATGCCAAGGCGAGTAAATGCGAGTTTTGGCTAGAAGTGGTTAAGTTCTTGGGGCACGTAGTATCCAAAGATGGAATAGCCGTGGACGAGAGCAAAGTTGAAGCCGTGATGAATTGGAAGCAACCAACCTCTGTGTTCGAGATCAGAAGTTTCCTAGGATTGGCAGGATACTACCGAAGATTCATACCTGACTTCTCAAGTCTCGCCAAACCAATGACGAGACTAACCCAGAAAGGAGTGAAACTGGATTGGACGGAAGCCTGTGAGAAATCTTTTCAGGAGATGAAAAGAAGGCTGACCAGTGCGCCGGTACTTATCATCCCCGAGCGAGGTGTGGATTATACCGTCTATTGCGACGTGTCAAGAGATGGCTTGGGTTGCGTGCTAATGCAGAATGGAAAGGTCGTAGCTTACGGATCGCGACAACTCCGACCCCATGAGAAGAATTACCCTACTCATGACTTAGAATTGGCTGCAGTAGTGTTCGCCCTCAAAACCTGGCGTTACTACCTGTGGGGAGAACAATTCGAGGTCTTCACCGACCACAAGAGCCTCAAATACCTTTTCACTCAGAAGGAGTTGAACATGAGGCAGCGTCGATGGATGGAGTATTTGGAAGATTACAAGTTTACAATGTAGTACCATCCTGGCAAGGCCAACGTGGTGGCTGACGCCCTGAGTCGAAAGGACAGGGCACAGAAAGTCAAAACTGCCATCAAAGAGTGGGAAATGATGGACACTCTCAATTAATTCAACCTGAAACCTTCCTCAGAAAGTGGGAGTATCCGACTATATGCACTTGTTGCAGAACCAGCACTTCACCAGGAGATCCTGCTATCCCAAACCACTGAGCAAGAATGCGAGTTCATTCGGTATCGAATCCGAGAAGGAAAGGCGATACCAGGATGGACGATCGAGGGAGACAATAACCTGAGATTCAAAGGAAGGGTCTTCGTACCTAAATATTGAAACTCTTCGAGAAGCTGTACTCCGAGAAGCACACCATTCGAACTTCGCAGTCCACCCCAAAGGTACAAAGATGTACCATGATTTGCAAAGGACGTACTGGTGGGAAGGAATGAAGAAGGACGTAGCTCGCTTTGTATCAACCTGTCTTGTGTGTCAACAAGTCAAGGCCGAGCATCAGAAACCAGGAGGCGACCTTCAACCTTTGCCAATCCCGACTTGGAAGTGAGAGCACATCTCAATGGACTTCGTAACCGGACTACCAAGAACTACCAAAACCAACACTGCCATCTGGGTGATCGTGGACAGACTCACCAAATCCGTGCATTTTCTGCCTATGAAGATGACAGAAAACGTGGAACAACTGAGCCTGTTGTACATTTGGGAAATTGTACGACTACACGGTGTACTCGTCTCGATTGTGTCAGACAGAGACCCATGGTTTGTGTCACATTTCTGGAAAGGATTACAGAAAGCTTTGGGAACAGATGTAAGGCTTAGCACAGCCTTCCACCCACAAACCGATGGCCAAACAGAGAGAACGATACAGACCTTAGAGGATATGCTGAGAGCCTGCGCTTTGGATTTCTCTGGGAACTGGGAGCAGCATTTACCATTGGTAGAGTTTGCCTACAACAATAGTTATCAAGCAAGTATAGGAATGGCACCCTATGAAGCTTTATACGGTCGACCTTGCCGATCCCCAGTCTGCTGGACAGACGCTGGAGAAACAGGATTAATTGGACCTGATATAGTACGAGACACCACGAAAAAGGTCAAAACCATCAGGCAAAGAATCCAAACTGCTCAGAGCCGACAGAAGAGTTATGCGGATAAAAGAAGCCGACCTTTAACCTTTGCCGTAGGAGACCACGTGTTTCTGAAGATAAGACCGAAGAAAGGAGTCATCAGATTTGGGAAAAAGGGAAAACTGTCCCCATGTTACATCGGACCTTTTGACATCGTGGAGAAGATCGGAAGAGTCGCATATCGACTAGCCCTACCGCCACAGCTGGATCGAGTGCATGACGTGTTCCATGTGTCAATGCTCCGTAAGTACCTCGCCTTACCCACGCATGTTCTCAACTAGGAAGACGTTACCATCGAAGAAGATGCGACGTATGAGGAAGAACCAATCGAGATTCAAGACCGAAGCGAGAAGACGATCCGAAACAAGACAATCAAACTAGTACGAGTCCTGTGGAAACACTGAGGAACTGGAGAGACCACTTGGGAAAGAGAGGAGACTATGAAGGCAACTCACCCTCACCTGTTTGAATCCGAGCGTGCGTCTAATTTCGGGGACGAAATTGTTTAAGGGGGATAGGTTGTAACAACTCCGATTTTCAGTAAATAAAAATCTCGTTGTTTATTATTTTGACTCTATAAATTCCTTATTTTCCAATAATCCGTCATGATTAGATTTATTCGATTCAAACCCTAATTTCGTTTCACCTTGCGATTTAGTCATTTTCTAAAGACAAGTGAGATAGCAACCCTAAGTCGTCCTATTTAGCAAGCCTAGCTAGCTTCCGACTAATCGTTAGAGTAGCCTAATCGAACCTTTGAACCATTTGAACCCTAAGTGAGACCTTGACCAAAAGTCAACCCTTGATCTATTACCCATTGGACGATAGATACTAGGATAATCTTTATCCATTGGACCATAGGTTTACCCCTTGGATATTGTGACAAGATTTCTAGGTACACTTTATAAGATTATATATTACTTACCATCTTTACCCATTGGACGATAGAAGTTAGGAGAGTTATTACCCATTGGACGATAAGTTAACCTTTCCACCTAGTACAAGGTCCATTAGTTTAATTAGATTCACCATGAGTCATTGTACTATATTAGATAGATTATGTAAGCTTAGTACTTCAACCTTTAACCATTGGTTAATAAATGTTAGGGGAATTATAATCCATTGGTCCATAAGACCATATCAAGCTATAGTACTAGGTTAGTATTAGTTAATTTCTTCCTAGATATGATATGTACTAATTTGATTAAAGTATATGATATGTTTACATCATCCTATCATACTATATATTAGTATATAGTTATAAGTACATAGGTGGCATTTTGATATAGTTTAATAGGATAGTTTGGCTTAGAAATCCAAAATGAGATCACATAGTACATTGTCCTTTTTGCTAGTCTTTCTATCAACCAAGGAAGGAGAGAGAGAGAGAGAGAGAGAGAATTCGGAGAGAGAGAGGCCGAGAGAGAGAGAGATGAGGGAGAGAGATAGGAGAGAGAGAGAGATATATATTGCATGTACCTTCCTTGATCTTCTTCTACCAAAACCCTAATACTATATACATTAGTACTTGTACTTTGAAAGATGAAGAATAGGATGACCTAAGATATAACCAAGTACTAGATTTTCTTACAAAATCTTCTTACAAACTATTAGTTTAACCCTACTCTTTCACTTAGTCAAATACCAACCATTTGTCCTTTCTCCATTAGGTGTCCAAGAGAGAGAGAGAGAGAGAGAATTCGGATGAGAGAGGGAGAGAGAGTGTGATGTGTGTGACTAGTGTACTCCCATATCTTCCTACATCATCTTATTGCATCACTTTGTACCACCATATCTAGGGTTTCTTATTCTTTCAACCCTAAAGGACTACCATATCTTATTTTCTATCCTAGACTAGACACAAACCCCATTAAAGAAACCTAAACCTTGTCCTAGTTTGAAAGAAAGAATAAGAGAAAATCTTGTAGTCTTTCCAACTCTTGTACCTTCTTTGGACCAAAGGGAGAGAGAGAGAGAGAGAGAGAGAGAGAGAGAGGGAGAGAGAGAGAGAGCCGAGAGAGATGGGAGAGAGAGAGGCCGGGAGAGAGTGAGAGAGGGAGAGAGAGATTTGTGTGATGTGTGCAAGTGTACAACTAGCCTAGTCATTGTCCTTTTGATCAACACCTCATCCAATCTAAGGACAATCAAATCTAGTCAATCTATGATCCATTGGATAACAAATGTTAGGGGAAATATTGTCTCTTGGATAATAGACCAACTTGGCCTATAAATAGCAAGCCATTTCAAGCCTTTGAACTCACACCTTCAAGCATTCTTCCAACTTCTCTCTAGAAAGTCTAAGTGTTCTTGTTGTTCTTGCTTAGTTCTTAGTTGTTCTTGAAGTTCTTCCCTAGTTCTTCAAGAAACTCTTCTAGTGCCGCCACTAAGCCACCACTCCACCACCCTACCGATCCAAAAGTTTTAGTAGTATTAGTCAAGATCAAGTTTCGAGAGAAACCTTTCTCTTTCGAAGCTATCGAAGCCATTCCTAAGCCGTTACTCCGTCCGACGAACTATTTTCCTAATCCGTAGCCGACTACCGCCAAGAAGAACGGTAGATATTCTATATCTACTTTTCTCTATGTATACGTATATATGTAGAATACTCCTTACGTATAGTATAGTTTTCCTATACTTTCAAAGATCTAAGTATAGCGTATTGCATGCGTATTTCGAAATGATTATGGATTATTCTAGACCTTTGACATTCTAAGTGTACGTAGGTTATCTTGTCCTTAAGCATGACTAGAAATGTTTAAGAGTTGTTATCTTGATTAACCATGGCATGATTAGCTTAACGTTAGAAGTACTCAATAAACATATGCTGTTTTGAATTTAAGAAAGCATGATTTAGGATTAAGCTGTTTTAATCTTAGAATGAATGTGAGCATGATTATGTGATTACTTGACTACTTGTTGTTGATAAAGCATAAGTGATTTATCACTCCAAAGGTGCCCGTCCATGTGGCACTATGCTTAACCTTGTGTGATTAAATGTGAGTATGATGATGTGACAAAATGAGCATGCTATCTAATATAGAGTTGAATGATCTTGTTAGTTAGTTTCAAGATTTCTTAAGTTGTGGAATGAATTACCGCGGAGTCTATGCATGCGAACGAGACACGAAAACCGAGAAAGTAGAAACATGACACCTAGGGTGTGGTTGATATGGATAAAATGAAGGATGGGATTAACATGCGGAAAATATTTTGAAAGTACATAATGACCGGACTTGGTAGTCATTGTGTAAGTGTTTTCGAAAACTGTAATGTAGCCGGACTTGGTAGCTCATTGCATAGATTTCCAATGGGACTGGACGTGGTAGTCTCATGTGGAAATGGGGCTTGGCCGGACGTGGTAGCCAATGCAAGATTTGAAAGAATGTGTTTGTGAAACCATGATTGGCCGGACTTGGTAGCCGTCGTGAGTGTTACTAACGGAGCCGGACTTGGTAGCCTCGTTAGTAGCAATTTGTGAAAGAAACATTGGAAATTATGATTTTGATAAAGGTGAAAAAGATGACACGGTCTACGATGAGTCGCGTAGGAGAAACACGAAAAGGCATGACACAAACGCTAAAAGATATCGAATATGAATGTATCATTGTTTATCTATGTTGTTGAATGAGCATGTGTAATTGTTTATATGCTTCCTTGCTTTAAGTTAAGAGTTAGTGGGTATAGTTTATTCTATTGGGCTTGTAGCTCACGGTGTTACCTTTTTGGTGACCCTGACATATTATGCTGGGGGCGACGCTGGTATAATGTGTGTCAGAGTTAATTGTTGAGCAAGGTGAGCAGTACGTGTTGGAGGCTTTTGGAGCCGAAGAGCTTGCTAGGATGGAAGAAGAAGCGGAGTAGTAGAATACCCTAGAAATACCCTCCTTGTGTAATAAAAGTACTCTAGTAAGACTTATGTTGTAATAACGAGCTTGACTCTTAGCCTTTTTATTCAATAAAATGTTTAATTAACAAACCCGAAAATGGGTGGCGACTCTGTTTTGATGATAACCGCTATCATGTGGCGATGTTCCTAGCCATGGGAATGTCCATGATTTTGGTTTACAAAGCAAGCAACCAATCGAGCAAACAAACGTGATCAATCTGTATGGCGATGCCCCATTCGGGAGGTGTCTACAGTTTTTGGCGACTCTGCTGGGGATATGAGAGCCATAACCAAAAAAGTTCAACATAAGACTAACACATGCCTTGTTTAATTCATTTATCATATACATCGAGCGGGCAACCCGTTGAGTTCACCTGATATCCCGGCATGACACAGGCTATGTTGGGGGTTCCAGCAAACTCCACAGTCACTCGTACCTAGTGGTATAACAAAAAGGAAATCACCCAAATCACCGCCTATGATGGGCTGGTGAGAGGATTGGTGCCCTTTGACAACGGAGCACCCTGAGACTACCAAAACCTTGCATGTTTTAGAAAGCCATAGAACTTATCAAACTAAGACAGGAACCTACAGGCTAGGAACCTACTTGCATTTTACTTCCAAGTTCTTCCTCACACCCATTGTATATGTGTATGTTGTAAAGTTTCTCTTTTGCAGGTTTAACCTTAGGAATCTCTCTAAGTCAAATAAACAGTAGGTAAGATTAATCAATCTAACTAAAGCAAAAACCTTTTCAGGAAAAATGACTGCATCACAGTTCATGTCTGATTCGCACTTTCAAGTTGTCACCAAGCTGTCTGGTCCGCTCCACTTTGCTGTTGAAGATTTCAACCCCTCTGAATACATCACTCCAGTAAATCAACCAAAGCCTGTAGTGACTATCATTGAAGACAACCATGTCATGTTCGCTGGAACGGTTTATGAGGAAGAAGTAGAAGACCTGATCGAAGAAGAAGGGCTTCGCAGGGTTCCAATCTATTTTTATGACCCCTATGCACCTACCGATGACTATTGGCCAATAGACGAGGTCAACAACCTCGAAACTGAAGAGGCAAAGGAAGAAGAGTCTGTCGACAATGACCTACTAGACGAAATATCACTGAACCTACTCTTTGATGAGGGGGTCACCAACGATGAAATAAGGGTGATCCACCCCATCACAGATAGCTTTGGTAATTGGTGGGGCTTTGTTGGCACACGATGAGTCGACAACAGCGACGAAGCAAAGCTCGAAGCTCAATTGGAGGAGATAACAGCGATAGCAAATCAAATGGCCCTCCAAGACTTGCAGGGTGATAATGATGAAAGTGCGAATCAAGGGGACAGTGAAGTGCTGGTGATCAACCTTGGTGATGAAAAAGACTACTCTGAACTGATTGTGGATGCTGAAAAAGGGGCTTACCCTAACTGGACCGTGGAACACACTCTGAAATACAAAATGAAAAGCGCTAATTCTGATCTTAGTTCTGATTCCGATTCCGACTCCGAGTCGACTCAGTCCGAGTCAAGCTTTTAATCTTTTGAAACTACTAAGTCTAGTGAGGAAAACCTGGTTAAAGTACCAAGGCATAACATTTACTTTGAGTTCGACTCTGAAATGTCTTTTGATAATCTTAGCAATGAGAAGGAAGATTTAGAGTATTTCACTTTGCCTATGATCAATTGTGTGGATTCTGACAAACCAAACTTTGAGGAAGAAATTCCAAAAGAAATTCTAGAATTCATCGAGAGAGAAGAAGAAAGGCACGCTAAACCTTTTTCTGAGGAAATAATCACAGCAAACATAGGCTCTGAAAATGAGCCCAAAATGGTTAAAATTGGTGCCGCACTATCCCCTCAAGAAAGTGAAAAACTAATCCTTTTGCTAAAAGAATACAAAGATGTTTTTGCCTGGTCTTACGAGGACATGCCTGGAATAGACCCTGAAATTGTTCAGCATAAAATTCCCCTTCATCCTGATGCAAAACCAGTTAAACAAAAACTGAGACGTATGCGCCCTAATTGGGTCCTAAAGATAAAAGAAGAAGTCACTAAACAAATCAACACCGGTTTTCTCATAGTCACCGAATATCCACAATGGGTAGCTAACATCGTTCCCGTACCAAAGAAAACTGGAGGAATCAGGGTCTGCGTAGATTTCCGAGATCTCAACAAGGCCAGTCCAAAGGATGACTTCCCATTACCTCACATAGACGAGCTAGTAGATAACACCGCAGGCCATGCATTGCTATCCTTCATGGATGGATTTTCTGGGTACAATCAAATCCTTATGTCTCCTAAGGATAGAGAGAAAACTACCTTCACTACGCCTTGGGGAACCTACTGCTACCGAGTGATGCCGTTTGGGTTGAAGAATGCTGGAGCCACTTACCAGAGGATGGCAACAACACTGCTGCACAACATGATGCACAAAGAGGTCGAGGTGTATGTCGACGATATGATAGTCAAATCAAAGGAAAGGAAAGGACACCATGGAGCACTCCAAAAGTTCTTTGAGAGGATTAGGAATTACAAACTACGTCTTAACCCTCAAAAATGCACTTTTGGGGTAACAGCTGGAAAGATGTTGGGATTCCTCATCACTCAAAGAGGAATCGAGGTAGACCCTTCCAAGATACAGGCTATCATGGAGATATCACCGCCTAGGACGGAGAAGGAAGTAAGGAGTTTCTTGGGGAAGGTACAGTTCATCAGCAGGTTCATTTCCAAGCTCACAACCACCTGTGAACCTCTTTTCAAGCTACTGAAGAAAGGTACTGATTTTGAATGGAGCCAAGGCTGCAAGCATTCGAGGCAATCAAAGAATATCTTCAGAATCCACCTGTACTGTCGCCGCCCATCCCTGGGAAGCCATTGATTCTGTATCTCTCAGTAACAGACACATCCATGGGGTGCATGCTAGCACAAGAAAACGACGCCAAAGTAGAGTGCGCCATATACTACCTCAGCAAAAAAATGATGGACTATGAGACAAGGTACACTCCCCTCGAGAAAACCTGTTGGGGGCTAGTATGGGCCACAAAGAAACTGAGGCACTACCTGTTAGCACATCCGGTGGTGCTGGTCTCTCGTTTAGACCCAATCAAGTATCTTTTCGAAAAGCCAGCACTTATCGGAAAGCTAGCTAGGTGGTTATTGCTGCTAGCAGAATTCAACCTCAAATACATGACAAGGAAATCAGTAAAGGGAAGAGCTGTGGCAGAATTCTTGGCAGATCACCCTGTGACAGAGGCCGAGGCAGAGGACTTCATGTTCCTCGACGAGGACATCTTATGTCTCTTAGACGACACCTGGCAACTTTACTTTTATGGAGCATCAAACCTATGTGGATATGGCATAGGGGTATTGCTAGCTTCCCCAAACGACTTCCACATCCCTTTGTCATATAAACTGAGGTTTGAGGTCACTAACAACCAAGCTGAATACGAGGCTTGTATTGCTGGAATGGAGGCAGCCCTGGAGCTAGGGGCAAAAAGGGTAGAAGTCACTGGGGATTCAAACCTGGTGGTATCTCAAGCCAGAGGAGACTGGAAGGTCAAGGAAGATACACTGAAGCTATATCACTCTGTGCTGGAAGATCTAATTCCACAATTCGATTCCGTTATCTTCACACACACTCCTCGAGTGAGCAATAGATTTGCAGATGCACTGGCAACATTAGCATCTATGGTCGAAATACCCCTGGGATTCACAATGCGGCCTCTCATGATCGAACAAAAGGTTAAACCAGCATGTGAATGCACCTTTACCGAGGAAGGTGAAGACGATGGCAAGCCATGGTACGAAGACGTGAAGGAATTCCTAGAAAAAGGAGAATACCCATCCGAGGCCACCTCGAAAGACAAAACGGCTCTGCGGAAGTTTGCTGCCCCATTTGTAATCTGTGGAAGAGCATTGTATCGAAGGGCACATTTGGGTCCAAGTCAACTTTGCATCACAACGGAGGACAGCCGCAAGGTAATGGAGGAAATACACGAAGGAATTTGTGGGCCACATATGAATGGGGCAACGATGGCAAAGAAGATCCTACGTCAGGGATATTACTGGACTACAATGGAGGCCGACTGCGCTGATTATGTCCGCCGATGTTACAAATGCCAAACTCGCGCTGATCGTATGCGTATTCCCCCTACGGAATTGTATAGCATGACATCCCCTTGGCCATTCTCCACTTGGGGGATAGACGTCATCGGAAGCATAAATCCAAAGGGAAAATACAAACATCAGTTCATTCTGGTAGCCATTGACTACTTCACAAAGTGGGTAGAAGCAACATCTTATGCTACTCTCAAAGCCACTCATGTGGCCAAATTTATTCGCACTAATATCATCTATCGATATGGTGTACCTCACGAGTTCGTCTGTGACAATGGATCGCACTTCAAGGGGGCGACAAAGAAGCTTTTCGCCGAATTTGGGATACACAATCATCGGTCATCTACTTACCGACCTCAAACTAATGGAACAGTTGAGGCTGCAAACAAGAATATCAAGAGGATTCTGCGGAAGACTACCGACACTTACACAGACTGGCCAGAAATGCTACCTCTAGCACTATGGGGTTATCGAACAACTGAAAGGACTTCAACTGGGGCCACTCCCTACTCTCTGGTTTACAAAATGGAAGCTGTCTTACCTATCGAGTTGGAATTGCCTTTGTTAAGGGTTCTGGCTGAGACTGGAATGATCGAAGAAGACTGGGTTCAAAACCGCTACGACGAGTTGGCACTGCTAGACGAAAGGAGGCTGAGAGCGTTATACCATGTACAAGGGTATCAACGCCGCATCGCACGAGCATTTAACAAAAAGGTAAAACCTAGAGACATCAAGGTAGGAGACATGGTACTCAAAGCAATCCGTCGCCACATCTCAGACCCAAGGGGCAAGTTTAGACCAAACTGGGGAGGCCCCTACCTTATCAAACGCATACTTTCTGGAGGAGCAGCATACATTGCAGACTTGGATGGAATGGAATTCGCAACGCCAGTCAACGTTGACAAGCTAAGGAAGTATTACCCATGAGAGATGCTCGTTGGACCAAAAACCACAAGGGTGGGCGGATCCAAGCAAAAATTAGAGCAACCTGCTAGGTCGAAAACCCGCAAGGGTGGCTTAGGCAAAAACTAAGGCATAAATAAAACGCTCGCTAGACCGAAAACCTGCAAGGGCGGTTTTAGGCAAAATTTAGAGCACAAAAGGAGAGGAAAATACCCGAGTGGACCCTAACTAAAAACAAAACAAATCCCCTTTGTTGGAACTACATTTATGGCTTGATTCCCTCCGTGGGATACGTAGGCAATCTCTGAGTTTGAGATCTGGCCACTGTTATCATCATCACTTCCGAAGTTTCTAGGTCTATCCTAAGGCATGTTCATTATCAAATCATGGCAATAACATCTTCGAATAAAACAGCCAAATGTTTTATTATTTCCAAAGGAAAATGGAAAAAGCAAACCTGAACAAAAGCTTAATCCATGAAAGCTAGAATCAAACAAACATCTTTTGAAAAACATAAGCAAAGCGTCAATCTCTAGGTCTTCCTTCTCTTTGCACTACTATCCTCCAAAAGGTTTTTCTTCAACCAGCGTTTGTAAGAACCCGATAGCTTGACAACGAGGTTCTCAGCAACCTCCTGCATCACTCTATTTGGCCAAAGATGCAGCATATTGCGACGGAAGTTGGCATCTTGAATCTTAGAGACGGTGTACTCAGGGTCACCCAGGATTGCGGTTTGTTCAGTCCCGAACTGCCTTTGAAAGCGAGCAGGAAAGTAGAAAATGACTCGAGTAATACCAATCACTGCTACACCAAAATGGTTCATGGTGCTTGTAGTCATACTCTCGATACCATACCAGGGGCAAACCCATTGAATCCAATCACCTCTGCAAGTCTTCATCCATGCTTCCCAAGTAGCCTCAATTGGGAACTGTTTAATCATGTGACGCTCCGTGCATTGGTCTGGATTATAAGGGAGTCGCTCTGGTGCGTCCCACACCTTTAGCTTCTCAAACAACCACACCTAGAGAACAAGGGAAAATTGTGAGTTGAGAGAACACGTGAGTCAAAACAAAAGAGTGATGAGTGAAAAGATAAAAGAGCGAACCTGCAATAGCAAGCGAACCTGCAATAGCAAAGGACTGCCTGAGAACTGAGCTGTAGGACTACCCTTCATCACATCTAGACCCATCAAGGTCTCTGCCAATACTAAGCCAGCGAAACCCACACGGTTTCCAATCTGTTGAGCAAGGTTAAGCAATACGGGATCAGCATGGCCAGAGGAAGGGCCAAGCAAATAATAATGAAGGAGACAAATGCACAATGCATGAAAGCACGCCTTCTGTAGGGAAACTTGACGATGAGCCTCAACTGTACCAAAACGCTGAATAAGTTGCAGAATCTCCAACCTTCCCTTCACTAGGAAGAATTTAACTTCGTGTTTTTGAACTTGGAGTAAATCCTTCAGGAGATCACCTCGGTTGAACAAAGGATTAGGGACAACAAAACCCTTTCTGTCTGAATGACCCATGATGGCCGCAAACTCCTCGATAGTAGGGCACAACTCCTCTCTCCTAAATCGAAAGACGTGAAAATCAGGGTCCCACAATCTAGCGGCTGCCCTAAGGAAGGCAAAATTCACAGGAATTTGACGAAGGGAAAAGAGGAAGTCCATGCCAAAGGACTTAAAGTGTAAATGGTCGAGGCCATTGAAGGAAATCAACCACTGATCAAGGACTGGTTGTGCCATATGTAAGGAATTGCTACTGACAATGCTATCGGGTTCGTAGAACGCGTATTTATAGAACTAAGTCGAGTCTTAGTCCGAATCGGAATCGGATTCTTAATCCTCAGAATTTCAATCGGTCTCTCGGCCGATACTTCGATATGACGGCCGTAGGATCTATCCATCGGCCCGCAAAAATCAGGGTTGACCTACAAGTCAAACCCAGGCAAACAAAACGATCCTTCGGCCGCCAGATCAAAACATCGGCCGCGTAATCATTCAGTCGGCCGCCAGAACGGCTGTTTTACAGATTGTTTCCATGGTTTAGTTCGTTTCACTGGATTAACAAGATTATCACATGCAAACAACGTAAATTTAGCATACACAATCACAATAGCAGAACAAAAGGTTTTTGTTTCATATAACGAAAGCTTTTTACATCACAAGGTGTATCATCCCACATTTCCTAAACAAACTATACATCTGACCGGCGGCCATGGCTTGCCAACGCTGGTCCGGCCAAACCACAACCGGCCTTCTATAATCCGGTCTCTGCATACTCCTCCATCAACAATCGGGAGCTGCGGTGGTTTCGAGTTCGAGCCACGGTGGCTCGCAGGCTTCGAGGTAGGCTGCCGGAGTCAGTCCGGCCGTCACAGATCATGGCCCGGCACGGGCCTTACGTCATCGGGCAGTCCTTGCAGGTCAGGGCCAGTCAACCCCAAGCAGCCAGCCCGGTATCCCGGCTAGGCTGAAAATCATCGCAGCCAGTGTGCTCGTTATTCAATGTGCGATTTGCAATTATCTACTACTGTGCACTGGCTGTTATTGTTATCGTTTATGTTTTCAGTTGTATGATTTGCGAGGACTTTGAGGGCCTCGGATTGTACCCTATACCGACGGGTTGTGTCGGGTATTTACTGCTTTTGCCACGCCCGTGTCTAGGTTCCCTGTTGTACGTTCCATTCCTTGGGATAGATTGTTCGACGGGGGCATGAACACGGGCAACCCATGTAGCCACTTGGCGCTCTTTATATTTTTTGCTTTGTCTTACCTGGGTATACATTCGGTTAACCTCTTTTATTTTCAAGCTAACCGCCCTAGGGCTTTACCCAAAAAAAAACAAACCAAAAGTTCCTACCTCTGAGTAAGTAGGACCAAAAAAAGGAAGCAGGAGAGGATGCCGAACCCTCTGGTGGTCTAAACACCAGAGGCCTGCTGCAAAGAAACTAAAAAAGAGGACACCCCTGGGGCAGTGTATACCGGAGGAGTACTACGGTGCAAAAGAGACACCACGTGGCTCAAAAGAATCACCACATGGCCCAGAAAAATCACCATACTGCGCACTGCTGCCACCCCAGGAGTTCCGCATCACGGAAGCAAGCCACCCATGCAAGGGTCCCTAATCAAGCATCAAGACAGGACTAAGAACAGTGCGGCCTCCCTTCGCGATCTCTGGCCGCGCACCCTTCATGGCCCGAAGTCGACGGGAATGAGGAGAAATGAAGAGGAGTCTTCGGTTACGGAGCTCCCGAAACGAGGAGAGGAAGAGGAAAAGAAAAATGAGATGAAACGGTCGACGCCGTGGCCTTTTATAGGCCTCTGGAAATAAAGGGATCAAGCGGCCGAGCATTCGATACCTCGGCCGAGACATCAATCCTTCGGCCGAGAAATCGATCTCCTGACCCTCAAGTCAATTTTCTTCAAGCCCCTGTGGATTTTGCTCAGTGCACCAAACTCAAGCCATTATGGATTCTGGGTCCTCAACCGACAGAATAACCGTGGGGGCATCCCTGATGCTAATACAACGTAATCAAAACTAGCCTTGGGGGCATGCCCAAGTATCGAAGATCTCTCTCCACAAATTGCTGGCCACAAGCTCTTGTTACATTCAGCAACTCTGCTATTCACCGCCGTCAAAACAATTCAACAGGCTCTACGCCTTCACCAATCAACTCAGCGGCTCGAAGCCCATCACCTCAACAGGCTCGAAGCCTACGTCTACTATCACCCAGCGGCTCGAAGCCCTTTATCATAGCGGCTTTACGCCCATTTATACCATTTCAGCGGCTCCACGCCCATTATCTCGAATGGCTCCAAGCCATAACAACCATCCCAGCAGCTCTATGCTCGCTATCGCAGTAATAGGCTCTACGCCTTCACCCCTCAACTCAACGGTTCCAAGCCCATTACTTCAACAGGCTCGAAGCCTATATCTACCATCTCAACTGGCTCAAAGCCATAGCAACTCACTTAGCGGCTCCAAGCCCTCGACTCAGCAGTTCTATGCTCGCTATCACTCACTCAGCGGCTCTAAGCCCTCGACTCAGCAGCTCTACGCTCGCTATCACAGCAATAGGCTCTACGCCCGTTATCTCATCAAAGCGGCTCCAAGCCCACTATCTCAACTGGCTCGAAGCCGTAAACAAGCAAATCTCAACAGGCTCTACGCCATCCCAACAATCAAGCCATCCATTCTCAGGCTCTACGCCTAAATGCTCAAAATCTAACATTTTGAATGCTCAAGCTCTACGCTTGGATGCCCAACCACTGTGTACTGGATGCTCAAGTTATACACTTGAATGCTCAAGCTCTACGCTTGGATGCCCAACCACTGCGTACTGGACGCTCAAAGCTTGTACTTTGAATGCTCGGATTCTGCCGTCCGAATGCTCGAGCTCTACACTGTAGACACCTCCCAAACGGGGCATCGCCATACAGATTGATCACATTGAATTTGCTCGATTGGTTGCTCACTTCATAAACCAGAATCATGGACATTCCCATGGCTAGGAACATCGCCACATGATAACGGTTATCATCAAATAGAGTCGCCACCCAGTTTATTAAAACTGGGAAAATAGATAGAGATTCTGGATACGGGAGCCAAAAGTACAATAAGGGGAAGGTGTTAGGCACCCCTCTTTGCCCAGCCGTGAGACTGGCCCATAATCATTCAACATAAGACGTATAGATGCCTTGTTTAATCCTAACACATAGTCTGTTTAGTTATTCCTTTAAACAGTAAGCAAAGTGAGCCAGTGCGATAATTGAAGCATGCATTGGAAAGCAGAAAAGCAACAAAATTGTCCCAGGGAGATGGATCCCGCGGCCGGTGAATGGATGTCACGGCCGAGGGATCCTCCTGGTTTGATATACCGGCCGAGGGATCGAAGCCCCGGTTGGTGTTCTTCCTCACACCAGACAGAAAGATTAATGGATAATCAAAATACTACGATTAGTCAGAAATACAGTAAATTAAAACAAACCAGTGGCCGTTGGGCCTCACCACCTTGATCCCTCAGTTGCTTGATTGCTTTGGATTGGGTGAGATTGGTTGATTACTTGATCGAGAACCCTAGGGTTAGGGTTTGAACTTCGGGGTTTGATCGCCGGATTGACGGCTACCTTCGGAAGGTTAGGGCTTTTGGAGTATGGGATTGAGGGAGTATTTGTGTAGAGCTTCGAGGTTTGAGAGAGTGTGTAAGTATCTCAATTTCTGTGTGTTAATTCGGAACCCAAAGGCCCCTTTATATAGGCATAGGGATGACTCACTCCGGCCAATCAAATCACGAGATGGCAATTGCAATTGCAATGCATCTCAAACTCTACATCGTGATCTCCGAACGTAGCCCGAACGCATCGGAAAGGTAGTGTAGTTGGATCAAACCAAACGTCTGACAGAACATTCGAGAGTCTGGAAAAAGGTCGATCTGGCGGCCGAGCAAAGGATGTCGCGGCCGTGGAAAGGATGTCTCGGCCGAAGGATAGATCTCGCGGCCGAGGGATTGATCTCTCAGGGAGATTTTGCTGGCAACAGGTTGCTCGGGTGAGGGATTGATGTTGTGGCCGTTAGATCGATGTCACGGCCGTCAGATGGATTCTCCTAGGCTTCTGTATTTCTGTCTGAAAGGCTGTATGGCTTTGAATTGGGTCCTCTAAGTGGTCAAAGTTCTCACCGAAAGTCCTAAGGTTCTCAAGGAAGTAATCAGCAATCACTGTATCCATTTCATCATCGGGATTGTCCCAAGGTGGGACTTGAAATAATCGTTAGGCCAAATTGGGGTGTCTACATACACTCTGAATGCTCAAGTCCGGAACTCGATAAAAGCTCTAAGCTTAAAACAAACACACACGCACGGGCCCGTGCACATATTGCATTGTCACATCGAGTCTGCATATCTGTTCACATCTAACAACAAGCATCGCACATATACACTCTGCATATCTCTCATGAAACAGGTCAACCCTGCAATCAACCGGCTATATGCCTCGGTTTCTATTGATCGGTTCAGCGCCTCGATCCTTTGGCTCTACGCCAACACTTATTATGAGAAAGCTTCGTGCACAGACCATCAGAATGCAACCAGCTCTATGCTTCGGTTCAAATCATGTCAAGCTCTAAGCTTTGACACTTCAGGCTCTTGCCTTTTGATCAATACCAGCTCCGCGCTTCAGTCCTATCAAGCTCAAAGCTCCGACACCTCAGGCTCTTGCCTTATGATCAACACCAGCTCCGCGCTTCGGTCCTATCAATCCAATCTCCTCAGGCTCTCGCCTTATGACTATAACTGGCTCCGCGCCTCGGTCCATCACATCAGAAGCTATCACATTAGGCTCTTGCCTTATGACTACAACCAGCTCCGTGCCTCAGTTCCCTCATTCCGCAAAGCTCCGTGCTCCAGTTACTGGCCCTGCGCCCCCCATATCTTAAAACAAACGACGTCCGATTCATCCCCAGCAGATGGTTTGGATTCCACCCCATTACATCAATTCCTTCCAGCTCATTCGCAAGGATAGGCTACTCTACCGAGCTCCTTTCAGTCAAAGTAAGGATGATCAAGAAAAGCAAACGCACCTGCCGTGTACTGATCTACCCCAAAATACTAAGGAAGCTCTACGCAAAAACTCCCCAGGCAGCCCCGCGCTCCTTCAACTATCTTCCGCCAAAACCCTGGCTCAGTCTAGGTACGTCACACTACGACTTTTTAAGCCCAAAGGTACGTCTTCTGTCTCTAACCCTCCAAACTTTTATTTTTCTTTATTGCCTGAACTACGATTGGTCTGAATTTCCCTTGTAGAATACGTAGGCAGCCTCCGGGTCTGACCAAAACAAAACTTTTTTCGCCCGAACTACGATTGGTCTGAATTTCTCTTGTGGAATACGTAGGCAGCCTCCCGGCCCAACCATAACAAAACCTTTTTCAAAAAAACCCTTGGAATAGTGGTTGGACCAAATTGAGTTGCTTTTTACAGCTTTGACTCTTACTCAAACATGTCTCACGATCCGTCTGAGTTCAGTCAAAGAGAGGCATCTGTAGACACCCCAATTTGGCTAACGATTATTTCAAGTCCCACCTTGGGATCATCCCGATGATGAAATGGATACAGTGATTGCTGATTGCCTCCTTGAGAACCTTAGGACTTTCGGTAAGAATTTTGAGCCACTTAGAGGACCCAATTCAGAGCCATACAGACTTTCAGACAGAAATACAGAAGCCTAAGAGAATCCATCTGTCGACCGTGACATCGATCTCACGGCCCTAACATCATTTCCTCACCCGAGCAACCTGTTGCTAGCAAAATCTCCCTGAGAGATCAATCCCTCGGCCGCAAGATCTATCCTTTGGCCGAGACATCCATTCCTCGGCCGTGATATCCTTTGCTCGGCCGCCAGATTGACCTTTTTCCAGACTCTAGAACGTGTTCTGTCAGACGTTTGATCCAACTACACTACCTTCCCGATGCGTTCGGGCTACGCTCAGAGATTACGACGTAAAGTTAGAGGTGCATTGCAATTGCAATTGCAATCGTGCCATTTGATTGGCCGGAGTGAGTCACCAATTGCCTATATAAAGGGCCTTTGGACTCCGAAAATAAACACACGAAATTCATTAGAGAATACACTCTCTCAAGCCACGAAACTCTGTCAAAATACTCTCTCAAACCTACTCCTCAAAAGCCCTAACCTCCCGAAGGCAGCCGTCAATCCGGCGATCAAACCCGAAGTTCAAACCCTAACCCTAGGATTTTCAATCAAGCAATCAGTCAATCACGCCCAATCCAAAGCAATCAAGCAACTGAGGGATCAAGGTGGCGAGGCCCAACGACCTCTGGTTTGTTTTACTTATCGCATTTATAACTAATCATAGCTTTCTGATCATCTGTTAATCGTATAGTCTGGTGTGAAGAAGAACACCGACCGGGGCCTCGATCCCTCGGCCGGTATATCAAACCAGGAGGATCCCTCGGCTGTGACATCCATTCACCGGCCGCGGGATCCATCTCCCTGGGACAGTTTGTTTTGTTCTGCTTTCCTGACGCATGCTTTACTTATCGCATTGGCTCACCTTACTTACTGTTTAAAGGAATAAATAAACAGACTATGTGTTCGAATTAAACAAAGTATGTGCATGTCTTATGTTGAATTACTATGGGCTAGTCTCACGGCTGGGCAGAGAGGGGTGCCTAACACCTTTCCCTTACTGTACTTTTGGCTCCCGTATCTAGAATCTCTATCTGTTTTCCTAGTTTTAACAAACTAGGTGGCGACTCTATTTTGATGATAACCGCTATCATGTGGCGATGTTCCTAGCCATGGGAATGTCCATGATTTTGGTTCACAAAGCAAGCAACCAATCGAGCAAACAAACGTGATCAATCTGTATGGCGATGCCCCATTCGGGAGGTGTCTACACAATGGCAGCAGGCCAGGTCCAACATGCCATTGTAGCTGTGGATTACTTTACAAAATGGGTCAAAGCTAAGGCACTGGCCACAATCACAGCAGAGGTTACGATCGACTTCTTGTGGAAATTCATTATTAGCCGATTTGGATTACCACGAGTGATAGTCACTGATCGAGGGAAGCAATTCGACAATGCCCAGCTCAAGGAGTACTGTATTTCCAAGGGAATACATGTACATTATGCCTCCAAGGCTCACCCAAAGGCAAAAGGCCAAGTGGAAGTTATAAATCGAACAATCAAAAAAGGAATCAAGAAAAGGCTTCGAGAAGCCAAAGGAGCTTGGCCAGATGAACTTTACAACGTACTATGGGCCTATCGTACAACGCCCCGAACAGCAACTGGGGAAACTCCATATTCTCTTGCATTTGGGGCCGAAGCGTAAGCACGGACCCCCAGGAGAACCAAGAAGATCTCAGGGCTGAGCTGGACCTTTTGGAAGAGACGAGGGAAACATCCATGGCCAAGTTGGCCCTCTACCAACAAAGGATGGTCAGATACCACGAAGCACAGGTTAGGCCAAGGGATTTTCGAGCTGGTGATCTGGTCCTAAGGAAAGTTGATCCTACGGGAAAGAACGTAGGCAAGCTCGGCCCAAATTGGGAGGGACCCTACCAGGTTTTGCACCATATCAAAGCTGGTGCATATAGACTCGCAACCCTAAGGGGAAAAGAGCTACCAAACTCGTGGAACGTAGAGCATCTAAAGAAATACTACAAGTAGGTGTTTGCAAATTTATTTCCATATCTAGGAAGTTTATTTCTATTTTTAGGAAACTCTCTGTTTTCAATAAAACTTTAGCAATCAAGTTGTTCTACTTAGGACCATGTGTTCTTTCCGTTTGCCAGCCCTAGTGGCCAATAAAATTCCTCACGAGGGATGTTTGTTCAAATTTCCAATATGCACGATATGGTTTGATTTTCCTATAAGCATGAAATGGAGAGACAATAGAAAGATAAAATTATCAAAAAATTTATTAATAAATCCACACCCCAAGGGATGTGGACAGCTTTTACATAAAAACTCTATGGGTAAACCCACAAAGTTGCAACCTAGTCACTACCCCCCTCACTCGGAGGGGAAGGAACTGGTGGCGCCGGTTGCCCTCGAAAATCCTCCAACTGTCCCCAGTTGGCTATCAGCACCATGCGGACCGTCTTCTCCATGACGGAAATGGAATCCGCCATGGTCTCCATCTTCAAGGTCAGCCCAGTAATGGTTGCCTTCAGGCTCTGCAGCTCCTGGCATAACTTGGTGATACGATCACTGCTTGCCATTAGCGATTTGAATTTGATTGTGAAATGGGGAGTAATCCCTAAACATCTACTGATATTTATAGCCAAATTGGGCGATTCACTAACCGCTTGCTAAGCCAATCAGCACGATCAAAATCAAACTTGCAATTAAAACCGCTTGGGATAATGGGAAGTTAAAAACCCCACTACCTCGAGCAGTTGAAACGATATCTTACGATTAAATGCAGACGATTTGAACCCTGCAATCCAACCTCTCACGTCATGGGAAATTATGATATTCTAAGGAAATAATTATCAGACTTGAGAGATATCCTACGGGGTAATCGAAGTAAGCACATTAATTATTCGGACATGAACAACCAACAGACGTAGCACAACTATGCATCAATTAAGCAGCTTAGGAAAAATTTCCAAGCTCAAACAGACGTAGCACGGCTATGCATCAATTAAGCAGCTTAGGAAAAATTTCCAAGCTCAACAGACGCAGCACAGCTATGCATTAATTAAGCAGCTTAGGAAAAATTTCCAAGCTCAAACAGACGTAGCACAGCTATGCATTAATTAAATAGCTTAGGAAAAATTTCCAAGCTCAACAGACGTAGCACAGCTATGCATTGATTAAACAGCTTAGGAAAAATTTTCAAGCTCAAACAGACGTAGTACAGCTTTGCATTAATTAAAGAGCTTAGGGAAAATTTTCAAGCGCAAACAGACGTAGCACAACTACGCATTGATTAAACAGCTTAGGAAAAATTACCAAGCTCAACAGACGTAGCACGGCTATGCATTGATTAAACAGCTTAGGAAAAATTTCCAAGCTCAAACAGACGTAGCCCGGCTATGCATCAATTAAGCAGCTTAGGAAAAATTTCCAAGCTCAAACAGACATAGCACGGCTATGCATTAATTAAATAGCTTAGGAAAAATTTCCAAGCTCAACAGACGTAGCACAGCTATGCATTGATTAAATAGCTTAGGAAAAATTTTCAAGCTCAACAGACGTAGCACAGCTATGCATCAATTAAACAGCTTAGGAAAAATTTCCAAGCTCAAACAGGCGTAGCACAGCTATGCATTAATTAAATAGCTTAGGAAAAATTTCCAAGCTCAACTGACGTAGCACAGCCATGCATTGATTAAACAGCTTAGGAAAAATTTCGAAGCTCAACAGACGTAGCACGGCTATGCAATCTACGGAATTATAACTCACCCAGTAAAAACCTAAGGGAAAACTTAAATAAGTCTCTTAAATTGCTTGGACGCAAGCACTTTACACAATTAGGGGAGTAAGAGACGTAGTATAACTATGTGACGAAGACAAAACGAGGGAAAAATAAAATTCCCAACATAGATGTAGCACGTCTATGCAAATCAAACAAGCTTAAAATAAAATTTCTAGCTGCATAATTTGGTACTGCAAAGATACTAAGACACAAGTGTTTGACACAGCAATAATAAGGGCAAGAATTGGCAAAACCCACAAAGCCAGTATGCATAATGTGCACAAAGGCCATCAGAAACTGCCATAACAAGAAGCATTTTTCGTCAAAACCTGCACCTATCATGATTTCAAGCAGATAGCCTTTATGAAGGCCCAAATATGTGATCTCACTTAGATCACCCCCAACGGTCATCAACACAAGTTTTCCAACCAAAAAGGGATTTAAGGCCAAACCGACAGGTCACTCCCAAACCAGCACAGTTAAAAGTACGACAGTATTTAAAAAGTGTTAGTTACAGACCCAAATCAATTATGAGTGTCTGAAAGGCCATCCAAAGGCCCAGGGAGGAATTATCAAACGGCTTGCCTATCACCAGATGACAGGCCAGGAGGTGTCGCAGCTGGGGTTGAAGCTTCGAGAGGAAGAGAGACTTTTTCAGGAGTTTGGAGAAGGGATGCAAGGGAAGAGCTCGGAATAGATGTATCTTTGGATGCCGCACCATCGCCTTCATCTTCCTCCTTCTGTCCCCCGTCGAGGCATGAGGAGCCTTCCTCATCATCAACTTCAAACTTGGAAAAATCCAAGTTTGGGAAAGCTAAGGCTGCGCGACTCCTCATGGCCTCAAACCCGTCAAAATATTGCTGGGTAATATCTTGATGATACTCAGGAGACTGCAGGAAGAGTTCAATGGCATCTCTACGAGCATTCTTCACCTTTTC
The DNA here is from genome assembly GCA_018127125.1 of Rhododendron griersonianum. Lineage (NCBI taxonomy): Eukaryota > Viridiplantae > Streptophyta > Magnoliopsida > Ericales > Ericaceae > Rhododendron > Rhododendron griersonianum. Next base: position 34,078,683 of record CM030788.1, on the reverse strand, counting down.
CAGCATCCCCAAGCTCGTGGTTTTACACTTCTCCATCTTCTTATCCCAGTCAAGAATCTTCAGCTCCAAACTTCGAGCAGTCGCCACGGCGGTATCTCTCTCCTCCTCCAAACCTCTCTTTGACTTCAAGGCAGTGTCCCTCTCGGTTGTCACCTTTCGAAGCTCCGCAGCCATGGAAGCACTTTGTCTAGAGAGCCTCACGTTGGTCTCTGTGAGTGTAACCACTTGTTTCCCCAAACCAAGGCTTTGGGAAACAAGATACCGGCCACGAGCTGTGGCCTGCAATAAGAGAGAAAGGATTAATGAAGAAACAACTAGAAAAATGAGTTGTCAAAAAATATAGAAGGGAAAGCCCACCATGGCCAACTCAACCAACATAAGTTCCCCCACCGCCTGGAGAGACATCTCCGCCATTGAGTCATTATCAGCTGCACAGAGCAATCCAGAAGCACGCTCCAGAGCTTCCTGGAAATTAGCCAATGTGGAAGGACCAACAGCAACTTTTGTTTTCTTGGTGGAAGGGGTACCCTCCACAGTCGTACCTTTTGCCTTTCTTTTCAATTTCTCAGCACCATCTACTTCAAGCGGCTCAACCACTAAGTCAAGAGCAGGGTCCTTTGAGAGGTCAGCATCCAAGAAACTATCAACATTCAACTCCTTCTGGAGACGAGAGCTCTTCCTTTTTGGAGCTACGCGTCCAGATGATTGCTTCACCCTCTTAGCCTTCAATTGGGCCAGCAGGTTTTTATCCATCTTTGGTGCCATTTCTTTGTCTTCTCCTTCTTCTTCTGAAAAGAAATGAAAGGAGAGCAATAAGAAAAGTCAGCGGGCAATTCAATACCTAAACAAAAACTGGGAATACCTCTCGAAAGAGCTAAGGCCTCACGAGATGTTTCTGGACCCAACAGATAAGTAGCCAAAGACTCCAGAGTCACAAGCAACCCCCAGCTATGGATTTCGTAGCTCCGGCCCAACTTCAGTTCTGCCTTAGTGACAGGGGTCAAAGGATATAAAGCACGAGCTGCACAAAAACATAAGACAGAAACCCTTGAGAATAAAGAAATTCTGGTAATATTCAAGAAGGTAAAGGAAAGCCATGGCTTACAACTGGCAATAGGTTCCCCCCATCTATTGGGGACATGCTGTGTATAGGACCCAACCTCCCAATTCGAGAGTTCCCATCCATCTCCCCCAACGAAGAAAAATTTATCCTTCCAATTCTTATGAACATTGGGGAGATCGGTGACCAACTCTCCTCCGCCAGGTATTTTTGTAAAGTAATACCATCCTACACCCCCAGGAGCCTCTTTTATTTGGAACTGATTAAGAAAGGGCCCTTTTGTCAACGGCGTAAGACCATCTGACATGGCTCCCCAAAGAGCAGCACAGCCAATCAGTAAATGCCATGAGTTGGGAACAATTTGGCCAGGAGCCAAACCCAAGAAACTCAGCACCTCCCTAGCCACGGCAGGAAATGGCAAATGAAGACCCCCTTCTAAAGCTCCAACATAAATGCATGTTTCGTTTTCAACGAAAGAACAGGCTCGCTCAGACTCAAAGGGCTTCCTAAGGGTTACAGAAGATGGAATCGAAAACCTAACCCTAAGAACGGCCAACTCCTCGTTCGTGATTGTTGAAGGAATGGTGGAAGTAGAAAAGGTTGGAACCCTACGGGGACCTTTCGAAGAAGACGGGGGAGATAAGGGCTTAACACCGCTAGAATGACCCACATGCGACGGGACCTCTTCGTCCACCGTCGACTCTTCAACTTGGAGAATTGAGGAAAAATCGATAATATTCCCCGACAATAGGGTTACAGCGGATGATCGTGGGTGTGAGGAAGCTAACAAACCGAAGAGATTGCAAAAGACCCTGTCTTGGAGTACAATAGAATAGGGGCGAAGTCTTCTATAACAGGAGAAATAGGGTTGGCAGAGGCGAAACCAGCTAATCTAGCATAAATAAACTCCCCTAGAGTAGCCCACTCTGGGCTTGGAATCTCTACACTAGGAAAGGGAGAATCCAACATGAAAAGAAAGAAAAGAACAGCAGTAAGAAGAAAACGTACCTAGGAGAGACGGGCTCTAACACAACGACGAAGGAGGAACGAAGAAGAAGGGTTTCACACAAGAAATCGCCTGGGATGATTCGAATGCCTCTCTGAGAAAGTTTGATCAAAACAGGGGTAAGCCTAAGTGCCAAAGCATCAATCCCGATAAACGCTCCTGAATCTTCGTCGTCCACCTCTGAGCACCGGAGTAGCAAGGATTTTGACACCTGTCCCACGATGCAACACACATTTAAAACCCCAAAAGAAGAGAAAGAGAGGCAACCGCCACATAGGTTTGGACTATGTTTCTAACCTCCAACCAAGAGCTGGAGCTTGGAAACAGGGGAGTACCTGATAAGTAGGATAAAATCTGGTAAAGCCAGCTCAGAAAGAAGTGTGGACCTGGGGAGTATAAGTCAGCTTCGCCCAAGCTTCCCAGGAAAGCAACACCTGCAGCAAGGTAAGAGGATGCCAGCTACACCCATGAGACGGAGCTGAAATAAGGTCTAAGGACCAGCTTTGACACAAAGCTAAGACGGGATAAGTAATATTCACGGAATATTACTCATTCCCATTAAGATACCGCTCTGATAAACCTAAATCCTACGAGATAAAGGAAGAGGAGCCGATAAGATAAGCATAAAATGCTAATCATAATCATTGTTATCATCGGATAAGGATTCCATGCTAAAGCAGGATGCTCGTGGAGTTCCAGCTAAGGCAAGACTCCACCCACCTCGTTAAAGCGATCCAAAATCCCCGGAATGCAGTCCTATTAGGACTCAACCTCCTATCAAATGCCTATAAAAGTAACGGTAGAACTCCAATAAAGGTACACACCACTGACAACCGAGAACCTGAATTCTCATACCGAATAACAAGTTCTATACTGACTTAGGCATCGGAGGGTAGTTGGCACGCCACCACACCGGTGACTCTAGCTTCAGCTTTGTTTTGCAGGATCAGGTCCATGCCGGATTCAAAACTGCTTCATCATACCCCATTGGTCTTTCAAGTCTAGGGTTACCAAAAATCAAGCATAAAAGGCTACACAAACCCTAAAACCCTTGCTACTTCATTGTTCAAGCCACGTCCATACACTCATTTCACAAGCTCTTTCGCCTTGTTCAATCCATTTCCAAACAACTCAAGCAAAGGTATAACTTACTGCCTATTTACTGTTTGATCCCTGAGGAGGGCTGGCAGGGCCAAGGCTGGTAATCAATACCAGTTCTGGCCCTAAAGTCAGCAGGGTTACAAGAACTGTAGGACTGGTACTCCCACGCGCGATGGACCCACTTACACGCGCGCCTGTCACAGGTTGCACGCGATGGTCCACGTGGGGTTGGTGATGCCAGTTATTTCCTGTTTTACTATGTTATAAATCACTGTGATGCATGTTCAAAACTGATCTCCTGATTTGCATGCAGATTTCTATAACTTAGCTTAGATTTCCCTTCTGTTAGCTTTGGAATGCCCCTGGGTTGCTTCTGAACATGTCTCAGAGCCCAGGCATGCAACAACAATTCCTGGAAATCCAGTCATGACCCACGCGCATGTATATAACTTAGTCGCGCGCTGGTCAGTCTGTTTCCAATGGCTACCTTTGCATGGGCAACTTGGCCCTTGTTTTAATACCCCCACTGTTTAGGGGTCGCATGTCAATTTTATTCATTCTGTTTGTAATAATAATGTGTGGCCCGTGATCCTTGATCCGCGTTCCTCCTCTGGTGGTTCAATGGTCGCTCAGCCTTCTTCCCTAGCCTGCACAGTGAGCGCACGACTAAGACCTGGTCAGGGTTGCCCCGGCAAGGCCCTTCGGCGAGAGGATAAGTATGTGCGGAGAGAGAGGCAGTAGACTGGAATTATATCAGTATAAGTGTGTAGAAGCATGTACCTTTTAGGGTGGCCATCGCTTGATATTAATAGAGCCTTCTTGACTTGCTCCCCGAGTACGGACACGTGTCTTGCACAAGCCACGTAACGCTATGGGGACGTCACAGAATAGATATGGTAACCGTTTTTGCATGTGCTGGCACTCCCATGTGCGCTCATCGTTATCCACTGGCATAACCGTTTCTGCACGCGGATAGGCACACGAGCCGAAAGGTGGCCGAGCACCGTCCGTAGCTTCGCGGGTGACTGAGCCCCAATCCCTGCCGAGCCTGGCGAAGGAACAAGCGGATGGTGCATGTTCATGGGTCACCTTTCCACAGGTGGCCGAGCTTGGCACCAATTTCCTAGCCGCTGGTCACGAATTAGGTGCAGCAAGGTCGGTGGGTAGGCCCCAGCTGGTGCCGAGCCCCGATCGTGACACGATTTCTGATAGATTTGGCTTAACCTGTCCACGGTTGATACGAATAGAGTCATGTTCGGCTCGCTACAATAGCCCCTCAATCTCTGCCGACGCCGAGCGTGTGGTAGGGATTGATGTTGAGTACTTGCCGAGCCCGGAGATTGCCGAATGCGAATAGATGATGGGTTTTAACCGAGCCTAATTTCAACTTTATCTTTGAAGCGGTGGCAACTGTCAGAGCCGAGCGCCAATAGGGTAATGCCAGATGTCACCTCCTGTCTGGGCACGGCTGGTTGAAAGGACATTAGGAGCCAGGAGGGGCTCTGGCGGTTTGTACCATTGACGCCACGTGTCAAACATCAATTGGTGGCTGGTTCGGTGGTGTCAGGATGGGCGGGAAATGACGTGTGAACCGAATTTGTGTTTGGTTGAATGCAAAACAAAAACCCACCTCACTTTCTCTCTCTAGACCTCCATCACCAAAGCTCCATCCTGCGTCTGTTCGTCTCCCAACCTCGATTCCCAGCAGATTTGCCACCAGATCTTGCGATAAATCCTAGGTATGAGTTCATTTTTCACTCCTCTCGTCGTTTCTGCAATTTTTTGCATACTTTTCCCTTGTTTCCCTGGGCTTTTGGGAGTTTTTTGTTCTAAGTGAACAGTGCGAACCTGGAGATGAACAACCTGTTCATCTCATCTTCAACCTGTTCTTCCGAGCCCCAGCCTTGATGCTGGTAGGTCTGGGCCGACGATGGGGTTAGCCGAGCCCCTTGACTCGAGTCTGTGTTTCCCGAGCTTGGGTCTATGGAGAGTGATAATAGGGTGGGCCAACTAGGTAGCCGAGTGTAGTGAGATTCTTGCCTTCTGGCCGACGACGAGGTCTCTCATTATTTTCTTCTTGTCTTTGTTAGGTCTGGCTCACCCAATTATTGTCATCTCATCCGACTTTGAAAGTTCGGGGGACGACTCCGGAGATTTGATAATCTGAGAGTACTTGGAGAGGCACAGAAGCCGACGCCACGCTTCCTCAATTGCTTCAAACATGTCAGGTTCTAGTGACTCCGACACCGAGCGTGATTACGAATATGACAGGGGGTATAATACCGATCCTAAAATAAGCTTCACCCCCACCACAAATTCCGATGCCGAGCCCGAAATTGGACCCAAGGCCGAATCTAGATTTCGTTCGGAAGCCGAAGCTGCAGCCTCTTCACGGTCCGGGCTTGGCGAAACCTCTTCCGAGAACAGGGAGGTCGCCGACCTCTACGAGAGAGGGCAGGTTTGTCCTCAGGCCCACTACTTTAGCAGGCGTCCCAACGAGTATGAGGATTTTTGCCGAACGTACAGCATCCCTGATGATGTTGTTGTTAGTCAAGTGGCTAGCAATCGTATAAAAGATAAGAGGGAACACCATCCCAAACATATAACGGTTCCTCTTATGGCCATCTGCGAGGCTGGGCTCCGCTTCCCTCTTCACCCATTTTTGAGGGAGCTGCTGGCCCGGTTCAGCATAGTGCTTCATTTCTTTGCCATCAACAGTTACAGGATAGTAATGTCTGTAATCAAGTTGAAGGAACTTCACAACCTGGAGTTCACGGTCGCCGATCATTTCCATACGTATATTATGTCTAGGCACGGCAGGACTGACCGTAGGTACTTGTCAATGCGTAGTAAGAAGGAGCCTCTGATAGACGGGTTGCCTGACACCGACAAATGGGTTGACTTTTATGTCAAAGTTAGTGGCAATTATGAGTTTGGTGATCAGACGATGCGGCTTCACACTGTGCCGAAGATAAAAGATTTCTGAGGTTGCTTCGTCTTTTCTTTATTCCGCCGAACACGACGTTTACTTTGTGCTTTTGGATCTCCAATATTGATTGGTTAATACTTTCTTGCAGATCATTGAGCGATCATGAAGAGGGAGCAATCTTTGGCCGTTGAGAAGAATTTCAAAACTTTGAAGGCCCAGATCTACCGCGACGCACCGACGCTGCTGGACTACATTCCCTCCTACAAGGGGAAGTTGAAAAGGAGGGAAAAAGAAGCAGGTCCGAGCACGAAGGGTGGAGGCAAAAAGAAGGTTGCTGAGGGGCAGGAAAGGAAGGGCAAGAACCCGAAGCCGAGCAAGAAGATGAAGGAACCGCGGTTGAAATTCCCAACTTTCAAGAAGTTAGCGGACTTCTGGTTTCAAGAAAGTCAACCATCCGAATTCCTAGGTATAAACGTTCCACCCCTTCTATCCCTCATCCCCGAATTCACCGAAGACATGGGGAGGAGGAACGTTGTCAAAGTCAATATCAGGGACGGTGCCGCAGCTCGGCAGAAGGAGGCGGGCCTGTCCGAGCCTGCTGCCAAGAAGCAGAAGGTCACCCAAGACTTCTTCCCGACCAGGCCGCCGACGCCACTTCCAAAGGAGAAAGACCAAACAGAGTCATCAGCTGCAAGTGGCTCCAGAGCTGTGGAGAGGACAGCGGGTTCGGGCGACCGAGCAATCGTGCAGGAGTTTGCACCTTCTTTTGCTATGGCCGAAGGCAGGGTTGTCACTGTCGAAGATAGTGTCAAGCTAGAGCCTAGGCTTGCTGTCACCATGCTGCATGGCCTTGCACTGCCGAGGGACATGGACAGGGTTCCAGGGGAGTTGCAGCCGAGCCTTGTTCACGCGAGCGCCTACCTCGTTCATGTATTGGCTTATTTTGTCTCATGGACTTGATGTTATTTGCATCTATGTAGCCGACCCTAATCATTCTGTGTTGTGCAGGCAGGGCAGGCTCTTCTGCGGGTATCCAACCAGGCCGAGCTCTTGGCAGAAGAGAGGACTAGATATCGCGACGACGTGAACACCGTGCGTGAGAAATCCAAGTCCTTGAAGAGCGGTTTGAAGCAGGCAAAGGTCAGGATAGCCGAGCTAGAAAAGGAGAGGGACGAGGCTTTGGAGAAGACCAAAAAGTCCGACCGTGAGCTCGGCCATGTTCTGAGGAGAGAGAAGAGGAAGATGAAGGAGGTGGATGAGAAGGCCTATCAGGCCGGGTACAACCGAGCAGGCGCCGAGTACATAAGGGATGCTCAGTCAATGGTAAATGATGAAAGGAAGCTAAAGGTCCCTATCTCCTACCGAGCCGGGTACAAAGATGGAGTCAAGGCAGCGTGCGCGATTATGTAGCTGGAGCCTGACTTGAACTTGACCAAGTCAATTCCTGTGCCTGTCACACCCGAGCTCGTCCTGCCGTACACTGAAGAGGAGTCCGAACCTCTTCCTCAGGAGGAATTTCCCGAGAGTGAGGAGGATGTTGATGATCTCACCAGCGCCAACGCCGACGGTGGGGGTGGCTCAACTGGAAAGAAGACCGAAGATGTTTAGGGAGCTGTGGCTGAAGATGCCGAGCAGGTGCCAAAGAATGTCGATGGGGCTGCCGAGGCAGAGGCTGAGGTTACTGCTGACATTGCTGTGGAGGATGTTCCTCAAATTTGAGTAGATGTCTTTTTTATTTTTGTTTGAACTTTAAACTTTGTTGGGACTGGATGGCTCCGAGCTTGGAGTTTACCGATCCAGGTGTAATAGTTGGGGGGTCGGCAACAAACGGTTTACTACGCCGCACCTCCCTGTTAGGTTTTTCCTCAGTACTTGTTCTTTTGAATGAATGAATGTGATTCCTGTTTGCATTGTATTTTGCCGAACATGATTGAATGTTTTCGTGCCTTTTGGAAAATTTTGATAGGCTTGCTTGTTTGAATGATAGTTATCCGTAGCCCCCACTTTGGTCTTGGTTCGGCTAAATAAATGTAATGCTGGCCAAGGAAGAGTTGGCTAACTGTAGGTTGTTGATTGCCGAGCCTTAACCAAAGTAGAAAACTTGAGTTGATAAGTCACCGAACTTGACGTTGTTGTCTGACGTGGTGCAATTATTGATGGATCATAAGAATGCTGGGTGCCCTCCTTGCCTGTGGTTAGGGGCTCGGCCAAAGTGCCAGCCCCTGGTCAAGATAAGGACTTAGAGGTTTGGTTTGTTTGTGGGTGGTTTGCTCGCCGTAGTGCGAGTGTAACCTTTCGGTGGCCAACCATGGTGTCTTGCCAATCTGAGCTGAAGCCCAAGTTCCATCAGAGATGTGTGTTTTAGGCTCGGCGGACCATATGTCCTTTGTTTGCTTCTTTGGGCGGTGATAGTGGCCGAAGCAAAAAGGCTTAAAAGTTGTTTGTGGGTGTGACCGAAGTCATCGTTTATGTTTGGCGGTTATTGCCGAGAGTGGGTGATGTGAGTAAGCTGTAAAGTAGAACGGTACTTGAAGTATTTAAAGAATTCAATTGCCAAACTTGTCTTTTCATTGAGAAATTTTTTGAAGTATAAGACAAAGTAGAAAAAACTATGGGCCGAAGCTGTTCTTTTTAAATAACATAGATAGGGAGGCCGAAGCCAAACAAAATTTAAAGATTTAGTGACACGAAGGTTGGCCAAGGACAGTATGCAGCCGGGCATAGAATAAAAAAGTTGTTCACATGTATGCTCTTTTCAAGTTCTGTGCGTTCCATGGGTTGGTGAGGACTTTCCCATTCATGTCTTCCAGCACATATGCACCTTCACCAGCAATCTTGACGACACGAAAAGGTCCCTCCTAGTTGGGCTTAAATTTCATTTTCTTGCTTGCTTGCACCACCTTTCGCCAAACTAAATCATCTGGCTTGAATTTCTTGGTTCGCACACTTCAATTGTATCACTTGGCGACTTGTTGCTGATACTTGGCGAGCTTCAGCCTGTAGACACCCCAATTTGGCCTAACGATTATTTCAAGTCCCACCTTGGGACAATCCCGATGATGAAATGGATACAATGATTGCTGATTGCTTCCTTGAGAACCTTAGGACTTTCGGTGAGAACTTTGACCACTTAGAGGACCCAATTCAAAGCCATACAGCCTTTCAGACAGAAATACGGAAGCCTAGGAGAATCCATCTGTCGACTGTGACATCGATCCCACGGCCATAACATCAATCCCTCACCCGAGCAACCTGTTGCCAGCAAAATCTCCCTGAGAGATCAATTCCTCGGCCGCAAGATCTATCCTTCGGCCGAGACATCCATTCCTCGGCCGTGAAATCCTTTACTCGGCCGCCAGATCGACCTTTTTCCAGACTCTCGAACGTTCTGTCAAACGTTTGGTTTGATCCAACTACACTACCTTTCCGATGCGTTCGGGCTACGTTCGGAGATTACGACGTAGAGTTAGAGATGCATTGCAATTGCAATTGCCATCTCGTGATTTGATTGGCCGGAGTGAGTCATCCCTATGCCTATATAAAGGGGCCTTTGGGTTCCGAATTAACACACAGAAATTGAGATACTTACACACTCTCTCAAACCTCGAAGCTCTGCACAAATACTCCCTCAATCCCATACTCCAAAAGCCCTAACCTTCCGAAGGTAACCGTCAATCCGGCGATCAAACCCTGAAGTTCAAACCCTAACCCTAGGGTTCTCGATCAAGCAATCAACCAATCTCACCCAATCCACAGCAATCAAGCAACTGAGGGATCAAGGTGGTGAGGCCCAACGGCCTCTGGTTTGTTTTAATTTACTGTATTTCTGACTAATCGTAGCATTTTTGATTATCCATTAATCTTTCTGTCTGGTGTGAGGAAGAACACCGACCGGGGCTTCGATCCCTCGGCCGGTATATCAAACCAGGAGGATCCCTCGGCCGTGACATCCATTCACCGGCCGCGGGATCCATCTCCCTGGGACAATTTTGTTGCTTTTCTGCTTTCCAATGCATGCTTCAATTATCGCACTGGCTCACTTTGCTTACTGTTTAAAGGAATAACTAAACAGACTATGTTTTAGGATTAAACAAGGCATCTATACGTCTTATGTTGAATGATTATGGGCCAGTCTCACGGCTGGGCAAAGAGGGGTGCCTAACACCTTCCCCTTATTGTACTTTTGGCTCCCGTATCCAGAATCTCTATCTATTTTCCCAGTTTTAATAAACTGGGTGGCAACTCTATTTGATGATAACCGTTATCATGTGGCGATCTTCCTAGCCATGGGAATGTCCATGATTTTGGTTTATGAAGTGAGCAACCAATCGAGCAAATTCAATGTGATCAATCTGTATGGCGATGCCCCGTTTGGGAGGTGTCTATAGTTTTTGGCGACTCCGCTGGGGAATATGAGAGCCATAACCAGAAAGTTCAACATAAGACTAATACATGCCTTGTTTAATTCACTTATCATATGCATCGAGCGGGCAACCCGTTGAGTTCACCTGATATCCCGGCATGACACGGGCTATGTTGGGGGTTCCAGCAAACTCCACAGTCACTCGTACCTAGTGGTATATCAAAAAGGAAATCACCCAATCGCCGCCTATGATGGGCTGGCGAGAGGACTGGTGCCCTTTGACAACGGAGCACCCTGAAACTACCAAAACCTTGCATGCCTTAGAAAGCCATAGAACTTATCAAACTAAGACAGGAACCTACAGGCTAGGAACCTACTTGCATTTTACTTGCAAAAGTTCTTCCTCACACCCTGTACCATCTGTTGTTGTATTAACTCTTTCTGTGCAGAAGGGTTGGGATTTTCAGCCCAAATCCTAACCCTGCACAGGCCGAATACTGACTTCCAGGTATTCTACTTTTCAAGCAGGCACAATAGGTAAATCAAAGAAGCAACCACAGCCAACTTTGTACTCTTATAACACCCGAAGCTACGCCAAACAAAGGTCTCTGCAACCCTCCCGTCTATCGTCTTCATCTGACAAAACACCCTCACCACAACAGTTCCGACCGCTCTCGGAAACTTCCCGGTCATCCCCTCAAAGGACCCCGTCATTCACTAAATCTCAAGCTTCGTCAAGCAACCCTTCTACCTTCATGGCAGACAACGACGCCACTATTGCCAACCTCCAAGCTCAAATCGCTACACTACTAGCAGAAAAGGCAGCTAGAGATGCTGAAGATGAGGAAAAATCAATGGAAGACGAGAACCCCCATAAAGTGGTATTGGCAGAAAGTCCTGAGTTAACCAAACAAGTCAAGGAAATCAAGGAGGCTTTAGCTCGTTCACAAGGGGACCAAATTCTGGATTTCGAAGGACTTTGCCTCTTCCCAGAATCCAAGCTACCTGAGAATTTCAAGATGCCCAACATTGAGAAGTTCAATGGAACTGGCAACCCTACCAGTCATGTTCGCCATGTTATCAACACCCTGAAGCCGATGGGCTTGAATGACGAGCTCATCGCCCAGTTGTTCCAACGAACTCTCACCGGAAGTGCCCTCGACTGGTTCCTCACTTTGGAGTTTGTACATTATCAAACTTGGCCAGAAATTGCCAATGCTTTCGTCAAGCAGTATGCGTACAACGTCCAAATTGAACTAACAACTCGAGACTTGGAAATGACCAAACAGGATTCCAATGAGGACTTTGCCACCTTTGTGGCAAGGTGGAGGGAAAAAGCTGCCAAGATGAAGAACCGTCCCTCCGAGGAAGACCAAGTGAGGATAGTTGTCAAAAATTTACAACCCAAATATCTCAGGCATATTTACACACAGGCTATCACCGATTTCAAGCGCTTGCATGCCACTGGGTTGCAAATCGAAGACGGAATCAAGTTAGGACACATTGGGAAAGAAGAGGCCACTCCTCCATCTAAGAAAACCTTCTCTGGCCGTACGTCTCACGCCTCCGTGAATGCCCTTGGCACATCCTTGTCTCAAGACCCTTTCCAAACTAGCCCATCCCGAAGCTCAAATCGGCCCCACCGCAACTTTGATCCTCTCTATATGACCTTATCCCAAGCCTTAACCATTCTCAGCCGTCAAGGGCATCTCAAACCCCTAAACAAGCCACTTCCTCCGCCGCCCTACGGTCCAAACCATGACCCAAACAAGCAATGCGCCTATCACCAACATCCTGGGCACGAAACAGACAATTGCATGCGTCTTCGTCACGACATTCAAGACCTTATTGATAGTCGAACCATAAAGCCACCAAAACCTGATGGGCAAACCAACCCACTCCCTACTCACAATGCTGAGCCGCCACCTCGAAATATCAATCTCATAAATCTATCTCACAGCACCACATACAATCCCAGCCAATACATTGTCCAAGACAACCAAACCAAACCTACCTTAACCTTTCCCGAGGAGGACGAATGTTTCATGATGGAAGAGGAGGAGGATGATAATTCTGATCAGTCAGAAGTAATTGACGCCGACATGTCCGACATAAGCAGCAAAGATCAGGCAGAAGAGGAAAAGCTAATGAAGTGGAAGAAACACTCTAGGGCGAAACATAATTTGGAGGATCCAGACATTCCATTTGTAGAGGATGACGAATGGCTTCGTATCTGGTTTGAGAATAGGAAGAAGGAAAAAGAAAGGGTCATCATGATGAGAAGGCACGCTCGCTTCGAGCCTGCCCAAAAAGTGGTACGCATCAACCGTCCCAAAATTCCAACACCGCCCATTGATTGGGAGACAATCAATCTCATTGAGAAAGTAGAGGAGTTCCAAATGCAACCATGGGTCAACCCTTACGATGAATACGACTATAGTCAATGGATAGAGGAAAGAGAAGATCTGGATTTCATGTACACAGAACCCTATAAAACAGGGGAAAGCGACTTTGATGAAATGGAAGAAGAGTGCAATGATCCGCTCGATGAAACCTCCTTAGTATCACTATTCAATCAGGAGGACATAGCTGATAACCACGCAATCAACGAGGAAAGAGAAAGGGAGTTTCCTGCCAACACATCCATCTGGGGATTACTCATGGCTCAAGGAGGTAGCCGTCGCGCAAAAGATGAACCCGGTTCAAAGGCTCTGTTTGGCAAGGAAGAGGGTGGGAAAGAGTACAAAGTTGCAAAAGACAAGGGAAATGACCCCGACGTGCTGCAGTAGCTGAGAGGTCACAACATGGCAAATAAGAAACGTTAAAACATTGTTTTTGCTTTAAACAAACTAGAACGAGTTTTGGGCCCCTGTTTGGGCATTTTATTTCTGCTAAGAGAATTCCTTTTTCATCTTCCAGATTATGCTTATCTAAATTCAAATTTCTAAATTGCAATTGCCATGCACTATACTCTCATTGCCAAAACAAGGGAAGAATTCGAAGGGACCAAAATCTTTATGTCCCCGATAAAAGGAAAGGAAATGATGAACTCTAATTACTTAGAACTAGGTTTTTACCAAAACTCAGGAAGAAGACGCTATCTCCGTGAGAACACTTAGGGTTAGCTTGCCCATTGTGAAAGTACAAACACAACAAAGAGATTCATAAAAACATCTCCATCAGATTCCTCTCCAAAACACAAAACCTCTTCAGAGAAAAATGCTCGTTGGGCAACCCATACACCCAAGCAAAAGTAAGAGCAGAGCCTGCTAGGACAAGAAACGCAGCCTAGGCAAAAGTTAAGGCATTTGAAGGAAAAGCTCGCTAGGGACTCAACCTCTATCAGGTAACCTAGGCAAAACTTAGAGCATGAGAGAAAGAAAAACCAAGAGTGAAAACCCAACCCCAAAGGTGGTGATTTTGGAACTACGTAAAAGGCCCTGATTCCCTGATTGGGATACGTAGGCAGTCTCACATCGAGATACGGCCCAAACATTTGAAGAGAGGAAAACATCAACATGTTTGTACTCAATGATAGGCATAGCTAAACCTGCGTATTGAGCTCGCAAAAGATGAGTTAGTCATTTTCCAAGGAATTGGCAAAAACAAAGACACATAAGGATTACAGTTCATCTCTTCTAACCCAAAAGTCATCAAACGCAATGGGTATGATCCTTCGGAAGACTCTTAAAGTTTGGCAATCAGGCTGAAGCATGGCAAAAGCAAGAAACAGCAAATCGAGGACTAAGCATAGGAAAGGATATGAAACAGGATGCCACTTGGCTAAAGCAAAACCTATCTTCCTTGGGAAAATAGATGTAACGGCCGGACAATCGATACCTCGGCCGCAACAATAATCCTTCGGCCGAGTGATCGATTCTTCGGCCAAATATTTTTCACACAAAATAACTGTCTATCAGCAAAAACTCGCTCAAAAAGCCATGTTCTGACTATCGCATGCAAACTCAAAACGTTTAGGGGCAGGAAAGGCATTTCTCATTTCTCAAACAAAAACTTGTTTACAAAATCATTGTTGTGGTTGCTTTCACTATACAAATATAGTTTCTGCCTATCTACTAACTATGAACAGGGAAAAGAAAAGCCCTAAAAACTAGGCGATCTCTGAGAAGAAGGCAGAGGCTGCTCACTGGTCCCCATGTTCCCCTCAGCAGCCGGTACCCTCTCAGCCTCAAGCTGCAGTCAGGGAAGATATAAACGTTCAGAATCAAGGGATAATACATAGCAGATAAAGCTTATGAAGAGAGTCATACCTCTAGGATCCTACGGCGCTGTCTCCGGACCAAGACCTCTGTACTCTGGTAGGCGCGAAGCCACTCCTGCACTATCTCGGCAGGCACCTGTGGAACAGCCAAGTATTACAAACATCTAAAGCAAGAATACAATGCGAAGTGATGAAAGCTAAACGTAAGAATACCTGTGAAGCCCCAACTGGCAAAGAGTAGAGCGGGGTCGTGCAAGGAGTCAGCGTCAGGCGCTCTTCCTCCCCATCGCCTGAGTGAAAGGAAACAAACGAAGGAGCCCGTGGCCAAACAGGAGCTACGGGAGGAGCCTCGACCGAGGGGGTCAAGAAAAGACGGCAGTACTCCATATAGTCACCTGCCTGAAGGAGTAAACCTGCCCAATCTCTGATCCGAGCATTCTTCAGATCTTCCTTCGACATCAAGGAAGTAGACCTCATAGATACTGGAGGAGAAGGAGGAACAAGCTGAAGAGCCTCAGCACGTGATCGCCACTGGCTGGCCACTCGATCACCTAAGTACCAGGCTCGGCAAAATGGACCTTCGAGCAAGCTACGAGTCCGATCTAGGACTCTACAACGAGCAAGAGGGGCGTCCTCTGGTACACCACCCCAAGGGTCAAACCGTACCTGTAAGGGCAAGGACAAATCAGTCTCGATACAAGAATATGGAAGCTTAAAGGACAAGAGGAACAAGAGGAAAGGTACCTGATCGACCGTCAGTCGGTCCAAAACTCGCCGCCACTCGGGAAGGCTCAAAACTGGTGACCGTGGCCTCCGTTGCCCCATCAACCATCGCTCATAACGAGGTGTACAGTTCGCGTCACCATGCCTGGTCTCAGGGGGAAACTGGAGAAGGTGCTCAAAAGCCCAGAGCTGAAAAGCAGGATCAACAAAGCAAATTCAGAACCAGGAAAAAGCCAAAACAGAAGTACAAAGGAATGATACGTACCTCAAGCACTCGAAAGTGGCCGCAAAGAATGGGACTCTTGTCCCGCGAGCAAGCTCCAAGACCACCGTACAAAGTGGCCAAAGCAGACGAGCCCCAGTCAAACTCCCTAGTAGCTCCCAGGTGCTGCAGAGGAGCCAAAAACTGCGTGTGTACTGAACCATCCTTGTTGGCAAACAACGTTTGCCCAAGGAGGTAAAGGAGGAAGGCCCGTGTCAACTGCTCGACGCTCACCTGGGTCAGAATATCAGCCACCGCGAAAGTCTTGCTTAGCCAAGCAAGATCAACGTGACCCCGAGAACGAACAGGGGGCACCTTGCCCAGAAACCACCTCAAAGCACCGTCTCGCTCCCAAAGCCGAGGGTCAACTCGAAGAGCAATCTCGCCTATCCGTAGGCCAGTCAGCAAGGAGAAGTCACCCGGAGTGATAGTCATCTCACCAGCAGCAGGGAAGTGGAAGGTATTGGTGGTATCCCACCACCTCTCAACGAGCGAGGTCATCTGTGACCAATCCATCTTCGGAAGATCGAGGCCCAGAATGAACGTCTCGAAACCTGCAGCACGTACTAATTCCCGAGCCTGCTCTGGCAGCTTCAAGAACCATCTGTGCACCTCTTTGCCTCCACCGCGAGCTTCCAGCCTCCTATTTCTCTGCCAAAGACAAAAGGGAGTTAATCTCATGATTGCATAAACAAAGAAAATGCTAAGGGGCGTCAAATTAACATCTAAAAGCATGCGTTGCCTAGACAGGGGGCATAGTTATTTTAGTTTCCTTAAACAAAAATAAATTCAACCCGAACATGGGTTTCTCACATTCACGCTCCAAGCCAAAAGGGATTTCCGTCCCGCAAGCAAAAATTTTTTATTCTAAATACAAGAATTTCCAAAACTCTGAACTAAAGTAAACTTTTTACTTTTCAGGAAACTCACCGGCACATTCAGAACGCTCAGGTGAAACTCTGGCTCTTGACGGACCACTTCAGCCTCTGGGCCACCAACAGGAGGACGGTACTGCAGGAAACCGCCGTAACCCAGCCTACGCGAAGGACAAACGTAGGTAGTGGCATCAAACAAACCGGGCTCTTCAATCGCCTCCTCATCGGAAGATGGATGCTCGCACCTACATGAAGGGTGCGAGGATGAACCTGCCACACCCGAAGACGGCGTGGCCATCACGTCCAAGCCAAGAAAGGGAGAAAACCAACGGTTTCGGACAAACAAAGTCGGCGGCAATGACGGCGGTGGTCGGAGAGGATGGTCGCCGGAGATGATGGTGGCCGACGGTAGTGGAGGAGGGCGGCGGCGTACGACGGTCGTCGGGCGAGAGGAACGGAGGAGAATAAGGGAGGAGGAGAAGAAAAGATTAAATGGGCCGTGAGATCGATTTAACTGAACTTAAATCGATTTCCTGACTTTTGGCGTTCTCACGGCCGAGACATCAATTTCTCGGCCGAGACATCAATCCTTCGGCCGAGAGATCGATCTCCAGGCCTGCCAATCAATTTCCTTCAGCAATGTCAGATCATGCTCAGCGCATTAATTCAAGCCACTACAGAATCCTCAACCAACCAAGTAGCCCTGGGGGCATCCCAGGCCAACACAATATGATCAAGACTAGCCTTGGGGGCATGCCCAAGCATCGAAGATCTCTCTCCACAAACTGCTGGCCAGCAAAACAAGACACTCATCAGCCCTGAGCTCAAAACTTCAGCGGCTCCAAGCCCATTATTGGCAGGCTCTACGCCCATATCAATTCATCCAGCGGCTCTACGCTTTCAACTTAACGGCTCTACTATCCTGACAGGCTCAAAGCCCATCATCTCTACGCAACTCAGTGGCTCTAAGCCCCCACCTACCAATTCAGCAGCCCCGTGCCCATCATCTCTAACACAACTCAGCGGCTCTACGCCCGCCATTTCATCAACCCAGCGGCTCGAAGCCTATGTCTACTTTCTCAGCAGCTCTATGCTCGCTATCACAGTAATAGGCTCTACGCCTTCTCCTATCAACTCAGCGGCTCGAAGCCCCTTACTCCAACAGGCTCGAAGCCTGTACCTATCATCTCAGCGGCTCTAAGCCCTCAACACAGCAGGCTCGACGCTCGTTATCTCACCAAAGCGGCTCGAAGCCCATTTTGCCTCTACAGGCTCAAAGCCTTTATCACCCAGCGGCTCGAAGCCCTTTATCATAGCGGCTCTACGCCCGTATCAATTCAGCGGCCCTGTGCCCATCGTCTCTACACAACTCAGCGGCTCCAAGACCGCTATCTCAACTGGCTCAAAGCCGTAAACAAGCAATCCCAGCGGCTTGAAGCCCTTTATCTCAGCAGCTCTATGCTCGCTATCACGGCAATAGGCTCTACGCCTGTTATCACAAACTCAAGCGGCTCAAAGCCTACTATCACCCAGCGGCTCAAAGCCGTAAACAAGTAATCTCAGCGGCTCGATGCCCATTATCGACATGGCTCTACGCCCATATACACTCATTCAGCAGCTCTACGCTCGCTGTCACAACTCAGCGGCTCTAAGCCCACTATCTCAACTGGCTCGAAGCCGTAAACAAGCAACAGGCTCTAAGCCGCCCCAACAATCAAGACATCTATTCTCAGGCTCTACGCCTGAATGCTCAAAAATCTAACATTTTTGAATGCTCAAGCTCCACGCTTGGATGCCCAACCACTGTGTACTGGATGCTCAAGTTATACACTTGAATGCTCAAGCTCTACGCTTGGATGCCCAACCACTGCGTACTGGACGCTCAAAGCCTGTACTTTGAATGCTCAGATTCTGCCGTCCGAATGCTCGAGCTCTACGCTCTGAATGCTCAAGTCCGGAACTTGATAGAAGCTCTAAGCTTAAAACAAACACACACGCACGGGCCCGTGCACATTTGCATCAACATTTTCACATCGAGTCTGCATCATATTTGTTCACATCTAACAAAGCATTGCACATATACACTCTGCATATCTCTCATGAAACAGGTCAACCCTGCAATCAACCGGCTCTATGCCTCGGTTTTATTGATCGGCCCAACGCCTCGATCTTTTGGCTCCATGCCAACACTTATGATGGAAAAGCTCCGCGCGCAGACCATCAGAATGCAACCAGCTCTACGCTTCGGTTCATATCACATCAAGCTCTAAGTTCACCTCAGGCCTCCGCCTCATAAACCACAGCAGGTTCCACGCCTCAATCCAATCACCTCAGGCTCTTGCCTTATGATCAACACCAGCTCCGTGCTTCGGTCTTATCAATCACCTCAGGCTCTCGCCTTATGATCAACACCAGCTCCGCGCTTCGGTCCTATCCAATCTCCTCAGGCCTTCGCCTCAAGATTGCAACAGGCTCCACGCCTCGATTTCATCACTCTCCAGGCTCTTGCCTCATGACTACAACCGGCTTCGTGCCTCGGTTCCACCAAAGCTCCGTGCTCCAGTTACTGGCCCTGTGCCCCTCACATCTCAAAAACAAACCGGCATCCAACTCATCCCCAGCAGATGGTTTGGATTCCACCCCATTACATCAATTCCTTCCAGCTCATTCGCAAGGATAGGCTACTCTACCGAGCTCCTTTCAGTCAAAGTAAGGATGATCAAGAAAAGCAAACGCACCTGCAGTGTACTGATCTACCCCAAAATACTAAGGAAGCTCTTCGCAAAAACTCCCCAGGTAGCCCCGCGCTCCTTCAACTACTCTTCGCCAAAACCCTGGCTCAGTCTAGGTACGTCACACTACGGCTTTTAAAGCCCTAAGGTACGTCTTCTGTCTCTAACCCTCCAAACTTTTTACTTTTCTTTATTGCCCGAACTACGATTGGTCTGAATTTCCCTTGTGGAATACGTAGGCAGCCTCCCGGCCCGACCATAACAAAACCTTTTTCAAAAACCCCTTGGAATAGTGGTTGGACCAAATTGAGTTGCTTTTTACAGCTTTGACTCTTACTCAAACATGTCTCGCGATCCGTCTGAGTTCAGTCAAAGAGGGGCATCTGTAGACACCCCAATTTGGCCTAACGATTATTTCAAGTCCCACCTTGGGACAATCCCGATGATGAAATGGATACAATGATTGCTGATTGCTTCCTTGAGAACCTTAGGACTTTCGGTGAGAACTTTGACCACTTAGAGGACCCAATTCAAAGCCATACAGCCTTTCAGACAGAAATACGGAAGCCTAGGAGAATCCATCTGTCGGCCGTGACATCGATCCCACGGCCATAACATCAATCCCTCACCCGAGCAACCTGTTGCCAGCAAAATCTCCCTGAGAGATCAATTCCTCGGCCGCAAGATCTATCCTTCGGCCAAGACATCCATTCCTCGGCCGTGAAATCCTTTACTCGGCCGCCAGATCGACCTTTTTCCAGACTCTCGAACGTTCTGTCAAACGTTTGGTTTGATCCAACTACACTACCTTTCCGATGCGTTCGGGCTACGTTCGGAGATTACGACGTAGAGTTAGAGATGCATTGCAATTGCAATTGCCATCTCGTGATTTGATTGGCCGGAGTGAGTCATCCCTATGCCTATATAAAGGGGCCTTTGGGTTCCGAATTAACACACAGAAATTGAGATACTTACACACTCTCTCAAACCTCGAAGCTCTGCACAAATACTCCCTCATCCCATACTCCAAAAGCCCTAACCTTCCGAAGGTAGCCGTCAATCCGGCGATTAAACCCCGAAGTTCATACCCTAACCCTAGGGTTCTCGATCAAGCAATCAACCAATCTCACCCAATCCAAAGCAATCAAGCAACTGAGGGATCAAGGTGGTGAGGCCCAACGGCCTCTGGTTTGTCTTAATTTACTGTATTTCTGACTAATCGTAGCATTTTTTACTATCCATTAATCTTTCTGTCTGGTGTGAGGAAGAACACCGATCGGGGCTTCGATCCCTCGGCCGGTATATCAAACCAGGAGGATCCCTCGGCCGTGACATCCATTCACCGGCCGCGGGATCCATCTCCCTGGGACAATTTTGTTGCTTTTCTGCTTTCCAATGCATGCTTCAATTATCGCACTGGCTCACTTTGCTTACTGTTTAAAGGAATAACTAAACAGACTATGTGTTAGGATTAAACAAGGCATCTATACGTCTTATGTTGAATGATTACGGGCCAGTCTCACGGCTGGGCAAAGAGGGGTGCCTAACACCTTCCCCTTATTGTACTTTTGGCTCCCGTATCCAGAATCTCTATCTATTTTCCCAGTTTTAATAAACTTGGTGGCGACTCTATTTGATGATAATCGTTATCATGTGGCGATGTTCCTAGCCATGGGAATGTCCATGATTTTGGTTTATGAAGTGAGCAACCAATCGAGCAAATTCAATGTGATCAATCTGTATGGCGATGCCCCGTTTGGGAGGTGTCTACACAGCCAGGCGTCGTCGCGCTTCTCTTCGGCCAGGATTAGTTCATGTTCCACAGCTTCATCATTTGTCTTTGGGTCGAAAGTTTCTGTTCGGAGGGTGGGGAATTTGGACTCGAGTAGGATGACTGCCTCCATGCCGAATGCCATTGAGAAAGGAGTCTGGCCAGTGGATCGTCGAGGTGTGGAGCGATAAGCCCATAGGACCCTTGGTAGTCCTTTTGCCCACTTGCCACGCTTGGAGTTCAGTCGTCGCTTAATACCGGCACAGACAGTCTTGTTTGTAGCCTTGGCTTGGCCGTTTCCTTGGGGGTAAGCTAGAGTAGAGTTGAAGAAGCATATGCCAAACTCTTCGCATAGACTTGTAAGGCCATTTCCAACAAATTGGATGCCGTTGTTCGAGACGATGGCGTATGGGATGCCGAACCTGGTGACGATATTCCTCCAAACGAAACGCCGAACATCCGACTCGGTGATGGTGACAAGGGCTTCGGCTTCCACCTATTTGGAGAAGTAGTCTATTGCAGTGATCAGAAACTTGAAGCCTTTAGGAGCCGTTGGGAGTTTCCTTACGATATCGAGCCCCCATTGTGCAAAGGGCCAAGGACTTGTGATAGGGGAGAGGTTCTGAGCAGGTTGCTTCGGTGTAGACACCTCCCAAACGGGGCATCGCCATACAGATTGATCACATTTGTTTGCTCGATTGGTTGCTTGCTTTGTAAACCAAGATCGTGGACATTCCCATGGCTAGGAACATCGCCACACGATAACGGTTATCATCAAAACAGAGTCGCCACCCAGTTTATTAAAACTGGGAAAATAGATAGAGATTCTGGGTACGGGAGCCAAAAGTACAATAAGGGGAAGGTGTTAGGCACCCCTCTCTGCCCAGTCGTGTGACTGGCCCATAGTTATTCAACATAAGACATGTACATGCTTTATTCAACTCTAACACATAGTCCGTTTAATTAAGCCTTTAACAGTGAATAAGGTGAGTCAGGACTGTAATTGAAAGCATGCATCAGAAATAAACAAAACAGACAGGCTGTCCCAGGAAAATCGATCTCTCGGCCGGTGAATGGATTTCACGGCCGAGGGATCCCACTGGATTGATATACCGGCCGAGGGATCAAAGCCCCGGTCGATGTTCTTCCTCACACCAGACAGAAAACTTAGCAGATAATCAAAACGCTACAATTAAACATAAAAACGATAAGTAAACCAAACCAGAGGCCGTTGGGCCTCACCACCTTGATCCCTCAGTTGCTTGATTGCTTTAGATTGAGTGTGATTGACTGATTGCTTGATCGAGAACCCTAGAGTTAGGGTTTGAACTTCGGGGTTTGATCGCCGGATTGACGGCTGCCTTCGGAAGGTTAGGGCTTTTGAAGTATGGGATTGAGGGAGTATTTGTGTAGAGTTTTGTGGCTTGATTGAGTGTGTAGGTCTATCAATTTCTGTGTGTTAATTCGGAAACCAAAGGCCCCTTTATATAGGCATAGGGATGACTCACTCCGGCCAATCAAATCACGAGATGGCAATTGCAATTGCAATGCATCTCTAACTCTACGTCGTAATCTCCGAACGTAGCCCGAACGCATCGGAAAGGTAGTGTAGTTGGATCAAACCAAACGTCTGACAGAACGTTCGAGAGTCTGGAAAAAGGTCGATCTGGCGGCCGAGCAAAGGATGTCGCGGCCGTGGAAAGGATGTCTTGGCCGAAGGATAGATCTCGCGGCCGAGGGATTGATCTCTCAGGGAGATTTTGCTGGCAACAGGTTGCTCGAGTGAGGGATTGATGTTGTGGCCGTTAGATCGATGTCACGGCCGTCAGATGGATTCTCCTAGGCTTCTGTATTTCTGTCTGAAAGGCTGTATGGCTTTGAATTGGGTCCTCTAAGTGGTCAAAGTTCTCACCGAAAGTCCTAAGGTTCTCAAGGAAGCAATCAGCAATCACTGTATCCATTTCATCATCGGGATTGTCCCAAGGTGGGACTTGAAATAATCGTTAGGCCAAATTGGGGTGTCTACAGATGCCCCTCTTTGACTGAACTCAGACGGACCGCAAGACATGTTTGAGTAAGAGTCAAAGCTGTAAAAAGCAACTCAATTTGGTCCAACCACTATTCCAAGGGGTTTTTGAAAAAGGTTTTGTTATGGTCGGGCCTGGAGGCTGCCTATGTATTCCACAAAGGAAATTCAGACCAATCGTAGTTCGGGCAATAAAGAAAAGTAAAAGTTTGGAGGGTTAGAGACAGAAGACGTACCTTAGGGCTTAAAAAGCCGTAGTGTGACGTACCTAGACTGAGCCAGGGTTTTGGCGAAGAGTAGTTGAAGGAGCGCGGGGTTACCTGGGGAGTTTCTTTGCGGAGAGCTTCCTTAGTATTTTGGGGTAGATCAGTACACTGCAGGTGCGTTTGCTTTTCTTGATCGTCCTTACTTTGACTGAAAGGAGCTCGGTAGAGTAGCCTATCCTTGCGAATGAGCTGGATGGGATTGATGTAATGGGGTGGAATCCAAACCATCTGCTGGGATGAGTTGGACGCCGGTTTGTTTTTGAGATGTGGGGGGCACATGGCCAGTAACTGGAGCACGGAGCTTTTGGATATGAGGGAACCGAGGCACGGAGCCGGTTGTAGTCATGAGGCGAGAGCCTGGAGAGTAATAGAATTGAGGCGTGGAGCCTGTTGCAATCTTGAGGCGAAGGCCTGAGGGGATGGGATAGGACCGAAGCGCGGAGCTGGTATTGATCAGGATGAGAGCCTGTGGTGTCAGAGCTTTGAGCTTGACGTAATGAACCGAAGCGCGGAGCTGGTTGTATTCTGATGGTCTATGCACGGAGCTTTCTCATCATAAGTGTTGGCGTGGAGCCAAAGGATCGAGGCGCTGAACCGATCAATAAAATCGAGGCATAGTGCCGGTTGATTGCAGGGTTGACCTGTTTCATGAGAGATATGCAGAGTGTATATGTGTGATGATGGTTGTTAGATGTGAACAGATATGATGATGCAGACTCGATGTGATAATGTTGATGCAATATGTGCACGGGCCCGTGCGTGTGTGTTTGTTTTAAGCTTAGAGCTTCTATCAAGTTCCGGACTTGAGCATTCAAGCGTAGAGCTCGAGCATTCGGACGGCAGAATCCGAGCATTCAAAGTACAGGCTTTGAGCGTCCAGTACGCAGTGGTTGGGCATCCAAGCGTAGAGCTTGAGCATTCAAGTGTATAACTTGAGCATCCAGTACACAGTGGTTGGGCATCCAAGCGTAGAGCTTGAGCATTCAAAAATGTTAGATTTTTTAGCATTCAGGCGTAGAGCCTGAGAATAGATGTCTTGATTGTTGGGGCGGCTTACAGCCTGTTGCTTGTTTACAGCTTCGAGCCAGTTGAGATGATGAACACAGGCTTCGAGCCTGTTAAGAGTTTGTGATAACAGGCGTAGAATCTGTTGCTGTGATAGCGAGCATAGAGCTGCTGAGATAGTAAACATAGGCTTCGAGCCTGTTGAGGTGATGACTTGGAGCCATTTGAGATAATGGGTTTTGAGCCGCCGAGATTGTTTGTTTACGGCTTCGAGCCAGTTGAGATAGCGGGCTTAGAGCCGCTGAGTTGTGTAGAGATGATGGGCACAGGGCCGCTGAATTGATACGGGCTTCGAGCCGCTATGATAAAGGGCTTCGAGCCGCTGGGTGATAGTAGACGAAGGCTTCGAGCCTGTTGAGGTAATGGGCTTCGAGCCGCTGAGTTGATTGTTATGGCTTCAAGCCAGTTGAGATGATGGGCTTCGAGCCGCTGAGACTGCTTGTGTACGGCTTCGAGCCAGTTGAGATGGTGGGCTTCGAGCCGCTGAGTTGATAAGGTGGCGGGCGTAAAGCCGCTGATAGAGGATTGTTGAGAATTGTTACGGCTTTGAGCTACTGAGCTGTTGAGTATTCCATCTTCCATCTTCCACAGGGTTTGATTGGTTCCTTATGCTTGGGATGTTTCCAAGGCTAGTTTTGAGTATGCTCGGGATTGCCCCCAAGGCTAGATTTCACATGCTCGGGATTGCCCCCAAGGCTAGTTCTTGACCATATTCCAGTTTGTTAGGGAGATTTCCCATTACCTCCACTGCTGGGAGTGCCTTCCGGAGGCCAAACGCCTTCTAGCGACTCAAATGTCTTCTGGTGGCTAAATGCTTTCTGCAAGCTGGCAACATAAACGCTTTCTGGAAGCTAGCAATATAAACGCCTTCTGGAGGGTGCATTGAGTGGAAGCCACAGGATTGTTTTGCTGGCCTGCTGAGCGCGAGGTTGTGCACATAGCGTGGCATAGGGCTGTTGAGGTGTGGGCGTAGAGCCGCTGGGCAGCACTTGAGCGTCCTCAATGTTTCGGTAAGCTTCTTTTTGTCCTTGGCAGAGAAATAGGAGATTAGAGGCTCGCGGTGGAGGCCTTTAGTGCACAAGTGGTTTGTGACGTTGTCGGAGCAGGCTCGGGAGTTAGTACGCGCTGCTGGTCTTGAGCCGTTTGTTTTGGGCCTCAATCTTCTGAAGATGGATTGGTCGTTGATGACCTCGCTGGTTGGTGGGATACTCCCAACATGTTCCACTTTCCTTCTGTTGGCGAGATGACGATCACGCCAGGTGATTTTTCTTTGCTTACTGGCCTATGAGTAGGTGGAGCTCCTCTTTGGGTTAACCCTTGGCTTTGGGAGCGAGTAGGGGATTTGGAGTGGTTCTTGGGCAAGGTGCCCCCTCTTCACTCGCGTGGTCATGTTGACGTCTCTTGGCTGATCAAGACTTTTATGAAGGTTGATATCTCGACTCAGGTGAGTGTTGAGTAGCTGACACGGGCCTTTCTTCCCTACCTCCTTGGGCAAGCGTTGTTTGCCAACAAGGATAGTCCAGCACATACACAGTCTCTAGCCCCTTTTACAGTATTTGGAGGTTGTTTAGGAGTTTGATTAGGGAGCATCTGCCTTGGCCAACTGGTAGCCCCTTTCCTCTCTGGGCTTTTGAGTATCTTCTTCAGTTTTCTACTGACACTAGACATGCGGATGCGGACTGTGTTCCTTGCTAAGAGTAATGGTCTGTGGGGCAATGGAAGCCACACGGTTACCAGTTTTGAGCCTTCCTGAGTGGTGACGGGTTTTGGACCGATTGACGGTTGACCAGGTACCCCTTGCATCCCTTGTTTTTAGATCTCCATTCCTCTGTGCTGTGGCTGATTTAGACTTTGTTTGTAGGCGAGGTTCGACCCTTGGAGTGGTGTATCAGAGGACACCCCTCTTTCCAGGGTTCCAAATTGTACTCGTAGCCTGTTCGAGGGTCCCTTTTGTTAAGCCTGGTACTTATGTGATCGGGTGGCCAGCCAGTGGCGCCCGCGTGCTGAGGATCTTCAGTTTGTTCCTCCTCCTCCTTCGGCGTTGATGAGATCTACTTCTTTGATGTCTAAAGTAGACTTGGAGAATGCTCAGATCAGAGACTAGGCGGGTTTCCTTCTTTAGGCAGGTGACTGTATGGAGTACTGCCATTTTTCCTTGGTTTTGCCTATTGTTCCTCCAATTGCTTTTGTTTGGCCATGGGCCCTTTCCATTGTCTCCTTCCATTCTGATGACGGAGAAGAGGTGCTTAGTGCTTGCCCCTTGTTTTGCATTCTTTTCCTTGTAGCTTTGAGGCTGAGTGAGCATCAGCTGTCAGTGGGGAGGATAGCCAGTAATCCCCTTCTTCATCTTAGAGATCGTCTCGAAGACGGCGTCACGACCAGCTTTAGGATTTTCTTTTTCCTTCCTGTTCATGGTTAGCAAAGAGAGAAGCAGAAACTGTATTTGTATAGTGAAAGCAACCACAGTGATGATTTTGTAGGCAAGCTTTTGTTCATGAAATGAGAAATGCTTTTTATGCCCCTAGATGTCTTGAGTTTGCATGCGATAGTCAGAACATGGCTTTTTGAACAAGTATTTGCTGATAGACAGTAATTTGTGTGAAAATGAAATATTGGCCGAAGAATTGATTATTCGGCTGAAAAATCGATATTGTGGCCGATGTATAGATTCTTCGGCCATTACTTTGATTTTCCAAAGGTGACATCCTCTTTTCTCTTCCTTCTTATGCTTGGTTTTGATTTTCTTGCCTTTTGCTTTTGCCATGTTCCATAGTCCGATTGCCAAACTTGAGAGTTTTCGAGATATCCTGCTCATTGTGTTAATGACCTTCAGGTTAGAGGGGATGAGCAATAGTTCTTGTGTCTATTGATGTTGCCAATTTTTCGAGAAAAGCATGCTCATCTTTTGCGAGCTCAATACGCAGGGTTAGCTATGCCTATCATTGAGTACAAATTTGTTGATGTTTTTCCTTCTCTCAAAATGTTTGGGCCGCATCTCGAATGAGAGATTGCCTACGTATCCCTAATCAAGGAATCAGGCCTCTTACGTAGTTCCAAAATCATCACCTTTGAGGTTGAGTTTTCACTCTTGGTTTTTCTTCTCACATGCTCTTGATTTTGCCTAGGTTACCTAATGGAGGTTGAGTTCCTAGCGAGCTTTTCTTTGAATGCCTTAACTTTTGCCTAGGCTGCATTTTTGCATTTTCTTGCCCTAGCAGGCTTTGCTCTTACTTTTGCTTGGGTTTTCAGGTTACCCAACGAGCACTTCTCTCAAGAGGGTTTCTGCGTTTCGGAGAGGAATTTGATGGAGATATTTTTCTAAATCTCCCTTGTGTTTGTACCTTCATAATGAGCGAGCTAACCCTAAGTGTTCTCGCAGAGATAGTGTCTTCTTTCTATGTTTTGACAAAAACCTAGTTTCTTAAGCAACTAGAGTTCATCCTTTCCTTCCTTTTTGTCAGCAACACAAGGAACTTGATTCCTTGAAATTTCCCTTGTTTGGCAAAGAGACTATAGTGTATTGGTAATTGCAATTCAGGAAATAAATCATTGAATAAGCATAGTCTAGAGGATGAAACAGGAATTCACTTGGTAGGAATTAAATGCCCAAGCAGGGGCTCAAAACATGTTTTATTTTGATAAAAGCAATGTTTAATATTCTTTGCCATGTTGTGACTTCTTAGCTATTGTAGCATTTCGAGGTCGTTTTCAAAACCTTTGCCTTTCTCAACTTTATACTCTTTTCCACCCTCTTCTTTGCCAAACAGAGCCTTTGTACTGGATCCATCTTCATGGCTTGCACGGTGGCTACCTCTTTGAGACATGAGTAGTCCCTCAAATGGAAATGTAGTCTGGTTTTCATCACCTTTTTTTTCTCCTCATTGATTATGCAGTCATAAGAGAGATTAGTTACTTCCACTTGGCCGAATAGTGATGTTAAGGAGATTCCATCGAGTGGATCATCGCATTCTCCTTCCATTTCGTCAAAGTCACTTTCCCCTTTGCTTGTTCTTCCTCATTACTTTTGTCAAACATGTTAGGATCGATCACTTCCGATTGATCGGACTCATTGTTTTCTTCCTCTTCCATCATGAAACATTCATCCTCCTCTGGGAAGGTAAAGGTTGGCTTGGCTTGGTTGTTTTGGACAATGTATTGGCCAGGATTGTATGTGGGGTTGTGAGATAGGTTTATGAGATGCCCCTAATGGCTCAGAATGGCTAAGGCTTGAGATGAGGTCATATAGAGAGGGTCAAAATTGCGGCGGAGGCGATTTGAGCTTCGGGATGAGCTAATTTGAAAAAGGTCTTGTGGTAAGGTTGAGTCAAGGGTGTTGATGGAGGCAGGAGATGTATGGGTTGGGAAGGTTTTCTTTGGAGGAGTTTTCTTCTTTCCCAATGAGGCCTAGCTTGATCCCCTCTTCAATCTGCAGCCCAGTAGCATGCAGGCGCTTGAAATCAGTGATAGCCTGAGTGCAAATGTGCGTGAGGTACTTGGGCTGCAAACTCTTGACGACTATTCTCACTTGATCTTCCTCAGAGGGGCGGTTCTTGGCGGCTTTTTCTCTCCATCTAGCCACAAAGGTTGCAAAGTCTTTGTTCGATTCTTGCTTAGTCATTTCCAAATTTCGAGTTGTTAACGTTGTATGCATAGTGCTTGACAAAAGCATTGGCAATTTCTGGCCAAGTATGATAGTGCACAAACTCCAAAGTGAGAAACCAATCGAGAGTGCTTTCAGTAAGAGTCCTTTGAAATAACTGAACAATGAACTCATCATTCAAGCCCATTGGCTTCAAAGTGTTGATGACAGGGCGGACAGGGCTAGTGGGATTGCCAGTTCTATTGAACTCCTCAGGTAGTTGAGAATCTGGAAAGAGTCCTTCAAAATTTAGAATTTGGTCCCCTTGTGAACGGTCCAGAGTACGTTTGATCTCCTTGACTTATTTGGCCAATTCAGGGTTTTCTGCCAATACCACTTCTTGAGGATTCTCATCTTCCACCGATTTCTCTTCGTTCTCAGCATCTCTTGCTACTTTCTCTACTAGTAAGATAGCGACTTTGAGCTTGATGATTAGCAATGATGGCGTCCTTATCTGCCATGAGAGTGGGAGGATTACTTGATGAAGCTTAGGATTTGGTAGATGATTGAGTTTGTTGAGGAGATGACCGCGGAGTCCCTGGAAGTGATTGGGACCGTAGCAGTGTAGGTGTTTTGGCCGGTGAGAGTGACAGATGGGACGGTTGCAAAGACCTCTGTTTGACGTGACTTCGGGTGTTGTAAGAGTATAAAATTGGTTGTGGTTGCTTCTTTGATTTACCTATTGTGCCTGCTTAAAAAGTAGAATACCTGGAAGTCGGTACTTTGCCTGTGTAGGGTTAGGATTTGGGCTGAAAATCCCAACCCTTCTGCACAGAAAGAGTTAATTACAACAACAGATGATACAAGGTGTGAGGAAGAACTTTTGCAAGTAGAATGCAAATAGGTTCCTAGCCTGTAGGTTCCTATCTTAGTTTGATAAGTTCTATGGCTTTCTAAAGCATGCAAGGTTTTGGTAGTTTCAGGGTGCTCCGTTGTCAAAGGGCACCAATCCTCTCACTAGCCCATCATAGGCGGTGATTGGGTGATTTCCTTTTTGATATACCACTAGGTACGAGTGACTGTGGAGTTTGCTGGAACCCCCAACATAGCCCGTGTCATGCCGGGATATCAGGTGAACTCAACGGGTTGCCCGCTCGATGCATATGATAGATGAATTAAACAAGGCATGTATTAGTCTTATGTTGAACTTTCTGGTTATGGCTCTCATATTCCCCAGCGGAGTCGCCAAAAACTGTAGACACCTCCCAAACGGGGCATCGCCATACAGATTGATCACATTTGTTTGCTCGATTGGTTGCTTGCTTTGTAAACCAAGATCGTGGACATTCCCATGGCTAGGAACATCGCCACACGATAACGGTTATCATCAAAACAGAGTCGCCACCCAGTTTATTAAAACTGGGAAAATAGATAGAGATTCTGGGTACGGGAGCCAAAAGTACAGTAAGGGGAAGGTGTTAGGCACCCCTCTCTGCCCAGTCGTGTGACTGGCCCATAGTTATTCAACATAAGACATGTACATGCTTTATTCAACTCTAACACATAGTCTGTTTAATTAAGCCTTTAACAGTGAATAGGGTGAGTCAGGACTGTAATTGAAAGCATGCATCAGAAATAAACAAAACAGACAGGCTGTCCCAGGAAAATCGATCTCTTGGCCGGTGAATGGATTTTACGGCCGAGGGATCCCAATGGATTGATATACCGGCCGAGGGATCAAAGCCCCGGTCGATGTTCTTCCTCACACCAGACAGAAAACTTAGCAGATAATCAAAACGCTACAATTAAACATAAAAACGATAAGTAAACCAAACCAGAGGCCGTTGGGCCTCACCACCTTGATCCCTCAGTTGCTTGATTGCTTTAGATTGAGTGTGATTGACTGATTGCTTGATCGAGAACCCTAGAGTTAGGGTTTGAACTTCGGGGTTTGATCGCCGGATTGACGGCTGCCTTCGGAAGGTTAGGGCTTTTGGAGTATGGGATTGAGGGAGTATTTGTGTAGAGTTTCGTGGCTTGATTGAGTGTGTAGGTCTATCAATTTCTGTGTGTTAATTCGGAACCCAAAGGCCCCTTTATATAGGCATAGGGATGACTCACTCCGGCCAATCAAATCACGAGATGGCAATTGCAATTGCAATGCATCTCTAACTCTACGTCGTAATCTCCGAACGTAGCCCGAACGCATCGGAAAGGTAGTGTAGTTGGATCAAACCAAACGTCTGATAGAACGTTCGAGAGTCTGGAAAAAGGTCGATCTGGCGGCCGAGCAAAGGATGTCGCGGCCGTGGAAAGGATGTCTCGGCCGAAGGATAGATCTCGCGGCCGAGGGATTGATCTCTCAGGGAGATTTTGCTGGCAACAGGTTGCTCGGGTGAGGGATTGATGTTGTGGCCGTTAGATCGATGTCACGGCCGTCAGATGGATTCTCCTAGGCTTTTGTATTTCTGTCTGAAAGGCTGTATGGCTTTGAATTGGGTCCTCTAAGTGGTTAAAGTTCTCACCGAAAGTCCTAAGGTTCTCAAGGAAGCAATCAGCAATCACTGTATCCATTTCATCATCGGGATTGTCCCAAGGTGGGACTTGAAATAATCGTTAGGCCAAATTGGGGTGTCTACATTCGGAATTGGTGAAAATAGTTGGCATGGTCGTCATTTGCAGACGACTTCTTCACAATCTTTCTTCATGTTCTTCCAGAAGTATCCCTGGCTCAATGCGCGTTGGCAGAGTGAACGACCTCCAGAGTGGCAGCCACAGCTACCCGAGTGGAGTTCGTTGAGAATTATGGGTATTTGGGTAGGGTGGACGACGAGGAGATAGGGACCAGAGATAGATTTTTTGTAAAGCTGGCCACTGTCGGAGAGCCAGTAGTAAGCGGCTTTGTTCCTAATGTGGTAAGCTTCCTTCTTATCGTCAGGTAGAGTGTCACTTTTGAGGAATGTGACAATCTCGTCCATCCAACTTGGCCCGCGTTCGACGTTGAGTACTTCCGTAGTGGTATCGAAGCTGGGATGATCAATACTACCGAAGTTGATGGTTCTAAACTTGGAAGCAGTGGAGGCCGAAGCAAGACCAGCGAGTGCGTCGGCATGAGCATTGTGCTCGCGGTTGATTTGTTCAATCTTGAAAGTTTTGAACTGCTTGATGAGCTCGGCTGCTGTGGCCTGATATTTCATCATTCTGGGGTCCCTGGCTTCGTAGTCCCCTAACATCTGGTTGACGACGAGTTGAGAGTCACAAAAAATAGCTAACTCGTCGATGTTCATTGCTATTGCGGAGCGTAAGCTTGCAAGGAGGGCTTCGTATTTGGCTTCGTTGTTTGTGGCGGGGAAGTTAATGCTGATGGCGCTTTCATGCAAAGTCCCACAAGGGGAGACTAAGACGACCCCTGCTCCAGCTTCGTTGCTGTTGGAGGCACCGTCAACTTGAAGTCGCCAAGTGTCTCCTTGAAAAAAGAGCCCAGGTTTCACGTTCTCTGCGTGCTCAGCCGTGGGTTGAGGTGGTGCGGGAGTGTTGAGAGTCTCGGTATCCTCTGGTGTCAATTCGGCGATGAAGTCGGCGAGGATCTGCCCCTTGATTGCTGTCCACGGCTCGAAGTGGATGTCGAAGTTTGCTAACTTGACTACCCATTTGAAGACCCTGTTGGAGAGATCAGCTTTTCGAAAGAGAGCTTTGAGAGGGTACTCTGTTAAAACAGTGATTGTATGAGCCTGGAAGTATGGAAGGAGTTTTCTTGCAGCTGAGATGAGAGCAAGTGCAAACTTTTCGAGAGGAAGATAACGTGTTTGTGCAGGTAAGAGAGTTTTACTTGTGAAGTAAATCGGCATGTCGTCGGTTCCCTCTTGTCGGACAAGAGCGGAACTGACAGCATGAGCCGAAACTGCAAGGTAAAGGTAGAGAGTTTCGAATTCTTTTGGTTTGACCATCAAAGGAGCCTAGCCCAGGTAGTCCTTGAGTTCGGCCAGTGCTGTGTCGCAATCCGGCGTCCATTCAAAGCTGCGCCGACTCTTTCCTTTCAAGGCGTGAAAGAAGACGTGGCATTTGTCTGATGACTTGCTGATGAAGCGGTTAAGGGCGGCTGCCATGCCTGTGAGCCTTTGAACTTCTTTGATCGTTCGTGGTGGCCGTAAGTCTGCCACTGCTTTGATTTGCGTAGGGTCGGCTTCAATGCCGCGCCTTGTGACCAAATGGCCGAGAAATTTCCCTGCACTGACGCCGAATGCACATTTTTCCGGGTTCAGACGAAGTTTGTGGAGCTTGAGGATGTCAAATACTTCGGCGAGTTCTGTGAGGTGGTTGTGCTCCATCTGGCTTTTGACGACGAGGTCATCAATGTAGGCTTCTAAGATGTGGCCTATCTACGCGTGGAGCATCTTGAAGATTGCTCGGTTGAAGGTGGCACCTGAGTTTTTGAGCCCAAACGGCATGACGCGATAGCAGAAGATACCGTGTGGTGTGATGAAGGCCATTTTTTCCATGTCTTCTGGGTCAATTGCTATCTGGTGATAGCCGCGGTAGGCATCTAGGAAGCTTAGCCGAGCGTGTCCTGCAGTTGCGTCGACTAACTGATCGATTTTTGGAAGTGGGAACCAATCCTTCGAACAGGCGTCATTGAGATTGGTATAGTCGATGTAGACTCGCCATTTGCCGTTCTTCTTCTTGACAACCACGGTGTTGGAGAGCCAAGTTGGGTATTGCACTTCCTGGATGGCGTTAGCTTCCAACAGACGGTCGATCTCTTCGACAACAGAGTCGGCGAGTTCTGGTGCCGAGCGTCGAGCCTTCTGCACCTCGGGTTTTGAGTCCTTCTTGATGTTGAGCGAATGGCTGATGAAGTCAGGATCTACCCCTGGCATCTCGTTGGGGGTCCAAGCGAAGACTTCCATGTTGTCTTTGAGGAATTGGAACATCTCTTCTCGCTCAGCGTCGCTAAGGGAAGAGCTGAGTAAGAAGAAACGTGAGCCGTCCTCGTTGATTGGCATTTTAACCAAGTCTTCTTCCGCTTTATCTTCAGCCTTGCTTCTGGCCGACGTCTTCGATGACGGCCATGTCTGGGACTTCAACCTATTGTACTTGTTTGGCTTTGGTGGAGTTGTGGACGGCCGAGACGTAGCATTTTTTGGAAGCTACTTGGTCACCTCATAGATCTTCTTGTCTCCCATTCATGCCAATGAAGCGGACGACCTGGTGGTAGATGGAAGCGATGGCTTGCATGCCGTGGAGCCAAGTTTGGCCGAGGATGGCGTTGTACGGGCTCGGCACATTGATGACGATAAACTCGACAGATAAAGTTTTTGAACCGACGATGACTGGGAGAAAGATTCGGCCAAGTGGCCAGACAGGTGCTCTGTTGAAGCCGATGAGAGGTACTTCAGGGGGTTGTTGTAATGACCCGGATTTTTGGGAAATAAAAATTTCATTAGAAATTTGAATTTTATTTTATTACTTGGATTCCATTTCAAATTCCTTTCTAATATCCAAAAATCCGTCGTTACTAAAATCTAGACTTACAAATATAGTCTTCTTCATAAATTTCTAGTCATTTCTCCTAGACAAGTATGCTTGTAAAGCACTTGTATACCCTAGTAATCCGTCGTAATTAGATTTCCTTGCCATGCAACATAGTCTTTTTCTAAAGACAAGTGAGATAGTAAACCCTAAGGCATCCTATTTAGCAAGCCTAGCTAGCTTCTAACTATCCTTAGGGTAACCTAATCGAATCTTCATGAACCACTTGAACCCTAAGTGAGACCTTGACCAAAAGTCAACCTTTTGATCTATTACCCATTGGACGATAGATGCTAGGATAATCTTTATTAATTGGACCATAGGTTTACACCTTGGATATTGTGACTAGATTGCCATGTACAAGATTATATATTACTTACCATCTTTACCCATTGGACGATAGAAGTTAGGAGAATTATTAACCATTGGACGATAGGTTAGTCTTTCTACCTAGTACAAGATCAATTAGTTTAATTAGATTCACCATGAGTCATTGTACTAATATAGATAGATTATATAAGTATAGTACTTCCATCCTTTATCCTTGGGATAATAAAAGTTAGGAGAATTGTTACCCATTGGTCAATAGGCTAGTCTTCCTATCAAGTACAAGATCCATTAGTTTAATAGATTTGCCATGAGTCATTGTACTTTCCATCTTTGACCCTTGGATAATAAAGGTTAGGGTAAATATTATTTATTGGATAATAAGCTAGTCTTTCTACCTAGTACAACCTATTAGTTTAATAGATACCATGTGTCAAAATCATTTATACATATTATATTAGCCTAGTACTTTCTATCTTTAACCTTTGAGTAATAAAAGTTAGGAGGATTATGACCCATTGGTTAATAACTACTAGAAGAATTATTATTCATTGGATGATAGGACTAGTACTAATGTATGTTTGTTAGTAGCATTACCCAATTTTCCCATGGGATTCTCTAGTGAAAGAATAAGATTTATACTTATATATATATTTCCATAGGATTCTATATATTATATTAGGGCAAATGTACACCTACTCCTTATTAAAATAAAGTGAGTACACATGTGCTAAATCCATTAGTTTAATAGAAAATCTTACTCTTTCAAAACCCCATTTGTTTATTCTTTCTTTGTCCT
Organism: Rhododendron griersonianum; assembly: GCA_018127125.1. Taxonomy (NCBI): domain Eukaryota; kingdom Viridiplantae; phylum Streptophyta; class Magnoliopsida; order Ericales; family Ericaceae; genus Rhododendron; species Rhododendron griersonianum. The sequence continues at coordinate 34,043,048 of CM030788.1, read as the reverse complement.
TCATATCTAGTAAGTACATATATATATTAGATATAGGAAGTGCAAGAGATAGGAGGGAGAAAGAGAGAGAGAATTCGGGAGAGGGAGAGGAGAGAGAGGCCGAGAGAGAAAGATAGGAGAGAGAGATAGGTAGATATGATGGTACCTTTCTTGATCTTTCTTGACCTAACCCTAATTCTATATATATAAGTACTTGTACTTTTGAAAGTAGAAAGATAGGATGACATGAGAAAGATTTAGAGTACTAGATTGCCTTACAAGATTTTCCACCAAACCCTTACTCTTTCTTAGACCTTTGTCCTTCCTTAATTGTTAATGTGTGTACTTTGCACTAAAAGGGAAAGAGAGAGAGAGAGAGAGAGAGAGAGAGAGAGGCCGAGAGAGATGGGAGGGAGAGAGAGAGAGATGGCCGGTTGAGAGGAGAGAGAGAGAGGGTGATGTGTACTAGTCCAACCCTTGGTCAATCTTCCTACATCATCCTACTACCTCATCTTGTACTACCAAATCCAACCTTTTCTACTCTTTCACTCCAAAGGTCTATCAAATCTTATTATCTATTCTTTCAAAGGACTAGATTGGACTAGAAACCCATTAGAATAACTTAAACATTGTCCTAGATTGGAAGAAAGAACAAGGAAAATATTGTAGTCTTTCAACCCTTGTACTTTTGTACATTGGACCAAAGAGAGAGAGAGAGAGAGAGAGAAATGGCCGAGAGAGAGAGAGGGAGAGAGAGAGATTTCGGATGAGAGGGAGAGAGGGAGAGTGATGTGTGCAAAGTGTACAATGAGCCTAGTCATGTCCTTTGAAGCCATCATCCTACCTCACCAAAGGACAACCAAATCTAGACAAATTTTTATCCATTGGACAACAAATGTTAGGGGAAAATTTACCCCTTGGATAATAGACCAACCTTGGCCTATAAATAGAAGGCCACTCCAAGCTTAAACTCACACCTTCACTTCTTGCTCCCACTTCTCTCTAGAGACTCAAGCATTGCTCCAACTTCTCTCTAGAAACCATTTCTGTTTTTCCAGGCAGCCTACTGCCCTTTGTAAATCCTAATTGTTCTCCTGCTTAGAGTAGTTTTTAGAACCAACTTCCTCCGGGAAAGTCGTAGAGCACTTCGAGAGCTTCAAGTTAGACCCAAGAACCACCCTAATCGGTCAAGAGACAACAAAGATATCGACATCCGAAGTTCAGCAAAAATTCGGATTTCCAGATTTCCAGACAGCTTACTGTCCATTCCTTTATCACCATATTCCTCCTACCTAAACCAGTTTCTAGGATCAACTTCCTTCACGAAAGTTGTAGAGCACTTCTAGAGCTTCGGTTTCAACTCAAGAACGATCGTATTCGGCCAAATATTGACCGAGTTACTGCCATCCGAAGTTCGGTCCAGATTCGAGAGTTTCACCACCCGTAGGATTTCCAATTAGCTTATTCGGCCCACACTAGTTTCGGATTAAGGTAGAATTTTCCTACACCTCCTAACTCTAAGTATAGTAGATTTTCCTATCTACCTAAATCCTAAGTATACGTAGTTATGCTGTCGAAACTAGATTAAATACAAAGTACATGTGATTTGGTTGAAAGATAAGTAAACGTAGTTTACCTTTAAGATATAGTATGATGCTTAAACGTAGGATCTTCCTACACCTTCTACACTCTAAATATAAGCGTATCGTATGCGTATTTTGAAATGATGGTAGACTATCCTAAACCTTCGAATTCCAAGTATACGTAGATTTCCCAAGTATACGTAGATGTCCTTATCTAATTTCTTTAAGCATGACTAGAAAGGTGTATAAGTTGTTATTTTAGATAACCATGGCATGATTAACATAACGTTAGAATTTCAATAAACCTATGTTGTTTGAAACTTGAAAAGGAAGCATGAGTTTTGAAAGATAACGTTCATAGATTAGCTTTACGCATTCGTATTTTGATCTTAGAATGAATACGAGTATGATTATGTGATTACTTGACTACTTGTTGTTGACGAAGCATAAGTGGTTTACCACTCCAAAGGCGCCCGTACATGTGGCGTTATGCTTAAACGTGATTATGTGATAATAGTATGATCATGTAGAATACTCCTTACGCCCTAACTTTAAGTATAGTAGGATTTTCCTATACCTCCTACACCCTAAGTATATGTCGATTTTTCCATACTTTCGAACTCTAAATATAATTAGAAATGTGTTTGCTTGAAATATAGATAATCGTGTTTATAGATAGATTAATCTCGACTCATTTTCCTAAGTATAAACAATAGTATGATCACGTAGATTTCCATATCTATTTTCCTTAAATATAAATTGAAATGTGTATACTTTTGAAAGATGGATAATCCTTACAATTTTTCTAAAAATAAAGTTTACCTTAAAGTAGGCTAAGAACATGAGTTAGATTTTTCACCAAGTGTGGCATATCGTATGCATGATTCAAATCAATTAGAATAAAGATAATGGCATGATCACATAGATTATCTAATCGACACCTCTTGTAAAAACATAGAATCCTATCAACACTATTCTGATATATGCATTGTAATTCAATAAACATATGCTGTTTTGAAAGAAAGAATGAACTTTGAAGGTTAACGTCGTGAATTAATTTTAAGTAATTGTACTTGGATCGTTTAGATGATATTAGACTCGTTATGTGCTTACCTATATTACTTGTGGTTGTTGATTAAAGCATAAGTGATTTATCACTCCAAAGGTGTCCGCCCATGTGGCACTATGCTTAAACTTTGCGTGATTAAATGTTGAGTATGACGATGTGATAAAATGAGCATGCTATCTAATATAGAGTTGAATGATCTTGCTAGTTTAGTTTCAAGATTTCCTAAATTGTGAAATGAACAACCGCGGAGTCATTGCATGCAAACGGGACACAAAAATCGAGAAAGTAGAAACATGACACCTAGGGTGTGGTTAAATAAAGGATGGGATTAACCTGCGGAAAATATTTTGAAATTACATAATGACCGGACTTGGTAGTCATTGTTTAAGTGTTTGTGTAGACACCTCCCAAGCGGGGCATCGCCATACAGATTGATCACATTGTGTTTGCTCAATTGGTTGCACATTCATAAACCAAAATCATGGACATTCCCATGGCTAGGAACATCGCCACATGATAACGGCTATCATCAAATAGAGTCGCCACCCAGTTTATTAAAACTGGGAAAATAGATAGAGATTCTGGGTACGGGAGCCAAAAGTACAATAAGGGGAAGGTGTTAGGCACCCCTCTTTGCCCAGTCGTGAGACTGGCCCATAATCGTTCAACATAAAACATATAGATGCTTTGTTTAATTCTAAACACATAGTCTGTTTAATTATTCCTTTAAACAGTAAGCAAAAGTGAGCCAGTGCGATAAATGAAGCATGCATCAGAAAGCAGAGAAAGCAAACATAATGTCCCAGGGAGATGGATCTCGCGGCCGGTGAATAGATGTCACGGCCGAGGGATCCTCCTAGTTCGATGTACCGGCCGAGGGATCGAAGCCCCGGTCGGTGTTCTTCCTCACACCTGACTAAAAATTAACAGGTAATCAAAGCGTTACGATTAGTCAAAAAGACAGTGAATTTAAGACAAACCAGAGGCCGTTGGGCCTCACCACCTTGATCCCTCAGTTGCTTGATTGCTTCGGATTTGATTGTGATGGATTGATTGCTTGATCGAGAACCCTAGGGTTAGGGTTTGAACTTCGGGGTTTGATCGCCGGATTGACGGCTACCTTCGGGAGGTTAGAGCTTTTAAAGTATAGGATTGAGGGAGTATTTCTGCAGAGTTTCGTGGTTTGAGAGAGTGTGTAAGTATCTCAATTTTTTGTGTGTTAATTCGGAACCCAAAGGCCCCTTTATATAGGCATAGGGATGACTCACCCCGGCCAATCAAATCACGAGATGGCAATTGCAATTGCAATGCATCTCAAACTCTACGTCGTGATCTCCGAACGTAGCCCGAACGCATCGGAAAGGTAGTGTAGTTGGATCAAACCAAACATCTGACAGAACGTTCGAGAGTCTGGAAAAAGGTCGATCTGGCGGCCGAGTAATGGATGTTGCGGCCGTGTAATGGATGTCTCGGCCGAAGGATAGATCTTGCGGCCGAGGGATTGATCTCTCAGGGAGATTTTGCTGGCAACAGGTTGCTCGGGCGAGGGATTGATGTTATGGCCGTGGGATCGATGTTACGGCCGTCAGATGGATTTTCCTAGGCTTTTGTTTTTCTGTCTGAAAGGCTGTATGGCTTTGAATTGGGTCCTCTAAGTGGTCAAAGTTCTCACCGAAAGTCCTAAGGTCCTCAAGGAAGCAATCAGCAATCACTGTATCCATTTCATCATCGGGATTGTCCCAAGGTGGGACTTGAAATAATCGTTAGGCCAAATTGGGGTGTCTACGAATGCCCCTCTTTGACTGAACTCAGACGGATCGCGAGACATGTTTGAGTAAGAGTCAAAGCTGTAAAAAGCAACTCAATTTGGTCCAACCACTATTCCAAGGGGTTTTTGAAAAAGGTTTTGTTATGGTCGGGCCGGGAGGCTGCCTACGTATTCCACAAGGGAAATTCAGACCAATCGTAGTTCGGGCAATAAAAAAAAGTAAAAAGTTTGGAGGGTTAGGGACAGAAGACGTACCTTAGGGCTTTAAAAGCCGTAGTGTGACGTACCTAGACTGAGCCAGGGTTTTGGCGGAAGATAGTTGAAGGAGCGCGGGGCTACCTGGGGAGTTTTTGCGGAGAGCTTCCTTAGTTATTTTAGGGTAGATCAGTACACTGCAGGTGCGTTTGCTTTTCTTGATCATCCTTACTTTGACTGAAAGGAGCTCGGTAGAGTAGCCTATCCTTGCGAATGAGCTGGAAGGAATTGATGTAGTGGGGTGGAATCCAGACCATCTGCTGGGATGAATTGGACGCCGTTTGCTTTTGAGATAGGGAGGCGCAGGGCCAGTAGCTGGAGCACGGAGCTTTGGCGATGAGGGGACCGAGGCACGGAGCCGGTTGTAGTCATGAGGCGAGAGCCTGGGGAGTGATGGAGTCGAGGCGTGGAGCCTGTTGCAATCTTAAGGCGAAGGCCTGAGCGGATTGGATTGATAAGACCGAAGCGCGGAGCTGGTGCTGATCATAAGGCGAGAGCCTGAAGTGACTGATAGGACCAAAGCACGGAGCTGGTGTTGATCATAAGGCGAGAGCCTGAGGTGACTGATAGGACCGAAGCGCGGAGCTGGTGTTGATCATAAGGCGAGAGCCTGAAGTGATTAGATTTGAGGCGTGGAGCCTGCTGTGGTTTATGAGGCGGAGGCCTGAGGTAAGCTTAGAGCTTGATGGAACCGAAGCACGGAGCTTGCATAAGGCAAGGGCCTGAGGTGAAGGAATTGAGGCATGGAGCCTGAAGTGATTGAGGCGTGGACCTGAGTTGTCGGAGCTTAGAGCTTGACGTGATATGAACCGAAGCATAGAGCTGGTTGCATTCTGATGGTCTGTGCACGGAGCTTTCTCATCATAGGTGTTGACGCGGAGCCAATGGATCGAGGCGTTGGGCCGATAAATAAAACCGAGGCATAGAGCCGGTTGATTGTAGGGTTGACCTATTTCATGAGAGATATGCAGAGTGTATATGTGCAATGCTTTGTTTGTTAGATGTGAACAGATACGATGATGTAGACTCGATGTGATAAATGCAAATGTGCACGGGCCCGTGCATGTGTGTTTGTTTTAAGCTTAGAGCTTCTATCAAGTTCCGGACTTGAGCATTCAGAGCGGAGAGCTCGAGCATTCGGATGGCAGAATCCGAGCATTCAAAGTACAGGCTTTGAGCGTCCAGTACGCAGTGGTTGGGCATCCAAGCGTAGAGCTTGAGCATTCAAGTATATGACTTGAGCATCCAGTACATAGTGGTTGGGCATCCAAGCGTAGAGCTCGAGCATTCAAAAATGTTAGATTTTTGAGCATCCAGGCGTAGAGCCTGAGAATAGATGTCTTGATTGATGGGGCGGCTTAGAGCCTGTTGCTTGTTTACGGCTTCGAGCCAGTTGAGATGATGAACACAGGCTTCGAGCCTGTTAAGAACTTGATTGTGTACGGCTTCGAGCCAGTTGAGACAATGGGCTTAGAGCCGCTGGGTTGGTTGTTACGGCTTCGAGCCACTGAGATTGGTTGTTTACGGCTTTGAGCCAGCTGAGACGATAGATACAGGCTTCGAGCCTGTTGGAGTAATGGGCTTCGAGCCGCTGAGATTGTGATAACAGGCGTAGAGTCTGTTGCTGTGATAGTGAGCATAGAGCTGCTGAGATAGTAAACATAGGCTTCGAGCCTGTTGAGGTGATGGCTTGGAGCCATTTGAGATAATGGGCTTTGAGCCGCTGAGATTGCTTGTTTACGGCTTTGAGCCAGTTGAGATAGCGGGCTTGGAGCCGCTAAGTTGTGTAGAGACGATGGGCACAGGGCCGCTGAATTGATACGGGCATAGAGCTGCTATGATAAAGGGCTTCGAGCCGCTGGGTGATAGTAGACAAAGGCTTCGAGCCTGTTAAGGTAATGGGCTTCAAGCCGCTGGGTTGATTGTTATGGCTTTGAGCCAGTTGAGATGGTAGATACAGGCTTCGAGCCTATTGAGGTAATGGGCTTCAAGCCGCTGAGTTCGTATAGGCATAGAGCCGCTGAGTGAGTTGATATGGGCGTAGAACCTGTGTTGAGCGATGGCAAACTTGAAGCTGCGGAGTTTGAAGCAAGGAGCATGGTGTTGCTGATAGTAAGCATAGGGCTGTTGAGATAATGAGCTCGGGGCTTGGACACGGAGCTGCTAAGTGATCATAATGGTGAGCATAGGGCCGCTGAGTGAGCTTTAGAGCTGCTGATAGTGAGCCTAAAGCTGCTGGGCGCTAGTGAGTATGGGCATAGAGTCGCTAAAGCTATTGGATATGGAGATGTTGGGATAGCTTGCTGAGCGACTTAAGTATGGAGCTATTGAGCACGGGGTGCTGCTGAGGCGGGGGAGCCATTGACTGGCTTTGATAGTAGCGAGCATGTAGCTGTTGAGTGACTTGATGGGGATGAATAGCAGAGCCGTCGAGTGTCTTGATTGCTGTAGGCGTGAACATGGAGTTGCTGGGTGACGATGAGCATAGAGCTTGGTGATTGCTGTCGTACTTCCGGAGTACAGTAACTGGGGTGTAGAGTCTGAAGGATCTTTTGGGTTTTGCGAGCAAGAGTTCACAGTCTATAATCCTCAAAGGTCAAGTGACCGGTAGTTGCGAACTTGCTGCTTCAGAGAGAGCTCCGAAAAAGTCCCGAAGTGGGTCCAACATTGGTGCTTGAGATTCCTCATGTTTGTGATTGCCTCCAAGGCTATATTTCACTTGCTCGGGATTGCCCCCAAGGCTAGATTGCGTGCATTTGGTAACCCCTGCAAAGCTTTTGTCATTACTTGATCCTTCTTAAGCTTGGGAATGCTCCCAAGGCTAATTTCCTCATGCTCGGAATGATCTTGAGTTTTAGACTGAGTGCTTCTGGCATACATTTGACAGCCTTTGCAAGGCTTTTGATTTATTCTGACGCTGGTGCTTGATATCATGCACACTCAGGAATGCTCCCAAGGCTGGATTTGATTATAAGTTCTATTGGCCACGGGCCCAGAATATCACGAATGTTTTGTTGGTGCCTGGATTTAAATTGATTGCCTTTGCAAGAGGAGATTTTGAAGAAGGATGCAGCAGCTGCGAGGTTGATTTATCGGGCGTGGGAACGCCGGGAGTCAGAGGATTGATTCCACGTGCTTGGGGTGCCCTTAAGGCTAGTTTCCACATGCTTGGGATGCCTCCCAAGGCTGGTTCTGAGTATGCTCGGGATTGCCCCTAAGGCTAGTTCTTGACCATATTCCACTTTGACTTTGTTGACTTGTTGACCCAAAGTGCCATAAGGTTTGTTAAATGCTTCGGCCATTAATGACTTCAGAGATTTCCATCGCCTCCATTAACGGGGTGCCTTCTGGAGGCTGAACGCTTTCTAGAAGCTGGCTATACAAACGCTTTCTGGAAGCTAGCAACATAAACGCCTTCTGGAGGGCTTTATCAACACGGATGCCCTTTTTGGAGGATAGATGCCTTCTGAAGGGCTGGAGTGTGCAAGCTTTATACAGGTGCTTTTTCTTGTTGGCTGTTCACTCAATGTATTAAGTGGAAGCCGCAGGATTGTTTCGCTGGCCTGGAAGTGGTGAGACTACTTAACCTCAAGATGTGAGCTCGGGGCAGCTAAAGTAAGCACTGCACTGTTAAGAAGGAACTTGCTATACAGCGAGGCCTGAGTGTAGAGTTGTTCGGAGTTCTTGAAAAGCCAGGTAAGGCCGCGAATACGACAAGGCACGTGTATGGTGCTACTGAAGAGCAAGTGTGAGGCTTCTGATTTTATGAAGGCAGAGCTGCTAAGATGGAGATGAAAGCGCGAAGCAAGGAGCTATGGAGATGTGAAGTGCGAAGCCACTTTAATGCTATTGGCACGGTGCCATTTGTAGAGTTTGCTGGGGCTGTCTTTCAGCCTCTTTGACTTGGCTCTGTCGGTCATAGATACCAAGCTCGGTATGGTCGGTTCAAGGACCGAAATCCAGGAGAATCCTGCAATCCACATTTGAATGGTTTAGAAAATAGCAATGGATAAGAAAACAACATGCAACAGGCTTGGAGTCGACCACGGGCCAAAGTCCTTTTATGCTGACTGCTGGGGGCAGGACCACCACACTTAATGAACCCTAGTTCAAGAGCTTGAACGATTGCGGGTAACATGGTTTGCAACGCGACATATATGCATTTGAGTATTTAAAAAGAAACGCAAGCCCCCTGTTTAGGCTATGAATGCTTGATCCTAGCTCAAATGTGCATGATGACAATGATCTAATTGCCCCTAGCATAGAGACATGCGATGTAAACAGCAATGAATGTGAGTGCAATGTTTCTCTTTCTGTTTGGTAGAGATCTTGGCATGCCCCTGATAATGCTGTGTGACAGCATTTCCACAAAAGAGTTGAGGTGTTCTCCCAGGATATGATGCTTCTTAGGCTGAGCTTTTTGAAGGCCGAGTGTGTTGGCAGGGAGGTAGATTTTACAGTGCGTCCCTTTGTTGCTCTTTTACTCCTCGCATAGAGATGATGGCCATGATGCCTTGATGATTCTGCCTTGTTTGATCATAAGAAACACCTCATATTTGGAGTTAGCTTGTGCAATCATGACAAGAGGTTAGTGCAAAAGACAGGGTGATAGCGATATGCATGTAAATTCACAATGTATTCTGGACATCTCAGCTTTTGCGTATTTGATCAAATGCTTCCCCTTGATTTGGGGAGACCAATAATGACTTATTTACTAGCCAGGTGTTTGAAAGACCGCAATGCCTTAGCGGCACTACTGAAAACATTGTTTGGTCAAGGGACCATATTGCTACACTCCTCATGAAATGAGAGACCCATATTATTTCCTCAGAAATTTGCAAAAAGTGACTGTGCTTGTATTTGCTGTGTCAAGATTGTTTGAGATAAGATCAATTTTGAAAGTTTTTCCTTAAGGATTTCAAAATCATATCATTTCATCTATATGTTCCACACTCACGTCATTCAATCATCAAAGGACGCAGAATTATTTTGCAAACCCATGTCCTTAGCCAATTAGGTGAGTTTGGGGCTTCGAGCTTGATCTGACTGACTTAAGTTGGATTGATAAGCGCCTATTGAGACCCATATGAGAGAAGTGCATAAAGGGGAATATAGCCATGTCCCTTGTCCCACGTTACTCTCCACGTTGTGTGATTTGCTAAGAAGATGCAAATTCCAAGATTTTTGCCCTTCATGTTAGGTCCCACATTGGTGATGCCCCTAGTGTTTAGGACCTTGCTACTAAGTCGTGTTCCCCAATCTGAGAGGACTTTGTTATGGACCATAATGTAGGCTTGGGGTTTTGGGTTGAGAAAGAAGTGGATGCAAAGGCTCAAACCTAATTTCTACTCACGCTTGGGTTTAAAAAGCTAGCAGCCATCTTCAATATTTTTATCAACTCTTGTTGTCTCTTGTCTCACTTTGTGTGAAAGAGTTGGTTTCTTCGAAAATGTCCTTTGTATGTATTGGAAGAAATGTTTCCTTCAAAGTGCCCCTTGTATGACGGGGTGCTCATTCTTTCATTGATTTTTCTTTCATCTCTCCTTGTATTTTTTTGTGTTTGCCCTAGTGTAGGGGATGGCTGCCTAGCAGGCTTTTCAAAGGAATTATCCAGAGGCTCAACATGGCTAGCAAGGGATAAGTGTTTGGGATAGGGAAATGAATGCCTTTCTTCATTTTGAAACACACGACAGAGCGACAGAGGTCCTAACCAAGAGATTAGGTGCTAAGTGGATTTTCTAAGATTGAGGACAATCCTTTGAGACTCATAGTAGATGCATGGAGACATGGCTGATTTCTCACTTTGTTCGTGCTCTAACTTTTGCCTAGACCGCCCTTGCGGGTTTTCAATCTAGCGAGCTCATTTTTTTTCTCTTTTCATTTTCCTCTCTTCTTTTTTTTCATACTCTTCATCTTCAACAGCATGATTTGCTTACAGGTGATCTCTGGAGGGTGCATAAATGTTTCAACTCCTTCTTAGCTCAACAAAAATGACGTGGGTCATGACTTTGAAAAACTCATTTTGTGCCTTTGACAATTCGAGTGATTATGATGTGTTCCAAAAGATGCCAGAAGATTACTTTGAAACCCTTGTGGATTGTTTTCAACGTTTGACGTTATCATGAGTATTCTTATGGCGGCAAACTAGCACAGGAGGAAACATTTTCAAAATTGTGGCCGACCAAAAGGTGCCTACGTATCCCAACAGAGAATCAGGCCATTCGTAGTTCATATCCGAGGAGATTTGAATTTAAGATCCACATTTCATACTGAGTGTGACAATTGGCCAGAAACCATGATGAGCAAAATGATATCAGCAAAACATGGGCCAAAATGGCGGCAAAAGTTAGCTAGGTAGGATTTCCACGAAAGGATTGTTTTAAAATCTAAGCCAAGACATGATGGGCATGGCTACCATTGCTCAAAACTTGGTTGGATGAAAACTTCAAAAAAATTTTGTCAGCGATTGCCATCACGTTTGAGATCAAACTCCAAGTCTAAGGGAAGGAGAAACCTAACCATGCTCAAGTTGAGATATCCAAAACTAATTGTCCATGCGGCGCATTTTCTAATATGCAAACTGCCCTTAGTGGTGGTGCAACCAAATGACATGCGATGAACAGAGAAAGGAAATGAGGGGGATGGACTCCTCTTTTGGTTTGGCCCCTGCATAGTTAGAAAGAGGCAATCAAAATGATATGTATATATATAGCACCACAGCTACTGACACAGGTTATGGATGAATCATGCATTGCAATTCGTTTGTATGCATGAGTTGATCAGATACTATAGATAGTTAGCCATTTTTGATATGGATGATTCTTAAGACTTGTTGCTGCCACTTAAGATCCCACTTCCAAGCCAATTCATATTAAACCGAAAAGATTGAGCATATGACTACAACAAAAAGTAGACTCGGGGTCCATCGCTGTGCTAGCGGCTATTTGAATGTTTCAGAAAAACTTGTCATTTGAGGATTAGACTAGGCATTGCAAAAAGTTTTGAAAATTCTTTCAATTCTTGGTTAGGGAAGATTCTTCTCAAAACGTGATTGAGGTAATTGAAATCCACTTGATTATTTGCTAGCACATTGACAAACTCCTAAATCTTACCGGCTTGTTGCGATAAGCATGCTCAAAATTTTGAATTTTGAAAGATGGGTTGCTAGGCCGATTTGAAAATAGGAACCAAATTCCTACACTTGTCATGCTGAATCATCCATGGAGAAATAAGTATTGCAAGTCCTATCCATAATATCCTTGACTTTGCATATAATCATCCATAATCTGCTCTACTACTTTACACTCCCTCTTTCCTTTAGCCTCGCAAGGCAAAGATTGCTAGAGCAACCCCTAGTTCAATTGCCGGCGGGGCAGCCAATGTTTGATTTCGTTCTAGAAATCCATACTTTGCGGTGCTTTAAGTAAAGCGGGAATGTTAAGTAAGCAATGATGCTTTCAACTTACCAAAAACGTACCTTGCAGGCAATGCTATGCCTTAGTGCTTAGCTATGAAGACTTAGAGTTAGGGTTCTTAGTTCATGCCCCAACCCTTCTGCACAGAAAGTGATATTACAACAACATATACAAGGTGTGAGGAAGAACTTTTGCAAGTAAAATGCAAGTAGGCTCCTAGCCTGTAGGTTCCTGTCTTAGTTTGATAAGTTCTATGGCTTTCTAGAACATGCAAGGTTTTGGTAGTCTCAGGGTGCTTCGTCGTCAAAGGGCACCAATCCTCTCTCCAGCCCATCATAGGCGGTGATTGGGTGATTCCCCTTTTGATATACCACTAGGTACGAGTGACTGTGGAGTTTGCTGGAACCCCCAACATAGCCCGTGTCATGCCGGGATATCAGGTGAACTCAACGGGTTGCCCGCTCGATGCATATGATAAATGAATTAAACAAGGCATGTATTAGTCTTATGTTGAACTTTCTGGTTATGGCTCTCATATTCCCCAGCGGAGTCGCCAAAAACTGTAGACACCTCCCAAGCGGGGCATCGCCATACAGATTGATCACATTGTGTTTGCTCGATTGGTTGCTCATTCATAAACCAAAATCATGGACATTCCCATGGCTAGGAACATCGCCACATGATAACGGCTATCATCAAATAGAGTCGCCACCTAGTTTATTAAAACTGGGAAAATAGATAGAGATTCTGGGTACGGGAGCCAAAAGTACAATAAGGGGAAGGTGTTAGGCACCCCTCTTTGCCCAGTCGTGAGACTGGCCCATAATCGTTCAACATAAGACATATAGATGCTTTGTTTAATTCTAAACACATAGTCTGTTTAATTATTCCTTTAAACAGTAAGCAAAGTGAGCCAGTGCAATAATTGAAGCATGCATCAGAAAGCAGATGAAGCAAACATAATGTCCCAGAGAAATGGATCCCGCGGCCGGTGAATGGATGTCACGGCCGAGGGATCCTCCTGGTTCGATGTACCGGCCGAGGGATCGAAGCCCCGGTCGGTGTTCTTCCTCACACCAGACTAAAAATTAACAGGTAATCAAAGCGTTACGATTAGTCAAAAAGACAGTGAATTTAAGACAAACCAGAGGCCGTTGGGCCTCACCACCTTGATCCCTCAGTTGCCTGATTGCTTCGGATTTGATTGTGATGGATTGATTGCTTGATCGAGAACCCTAGGGTTAGGGTTTGAACTTCGGGGTTTGATCGCCGGATTGACGGCTACCTTCGGGAGGTTAGGGCTTTTGAAGTATGGGATTGAGAGAGTATTTCTGCAGAGTTTCGTGGTTTGAGAGAGTGTGTAAGTATCTCAATTTTTTGTGTGTTAATTCGGAACCCAAAGGCCCCTTTATATAGGCATAAGGATGACTCACCCCGGCCAATCAAATCACGAGATGGCAATTGCAATTGCAATGCATCTCAAACTCTACGTCGTGATCTCCGAATGTAGCCCGAACGCATCGGAAAGGTAGTGTAGTTGGATCAAACCAAACGTCTGACAGAACGTTCGAGAGTCTGGAAAAAGGTCGATCTGGCGGCCGAGTAATGGATGTTGCGGCCGTGTAATGGATGTCTCGGCCGAAGGATAGATCTTGCGGCCGAGGGATTGATCTCTCAGGGAGATTTTGCTGGCAACAGGTTGCTCGGGCGAGGGATTGATGTTATGGCCGTGGGATCGATGTTACGGCCGTCAGATGGATTTTCCTAGGCTTCTGTATTTCTGTCTGAAAGGCTGTATGGCTTTGAATTGGGTCCTCTAAGTGGTCAAAGTTCTCACCGAAAGTCCTAAGGTCCTCAAGGAAGCAATCAGCAATCACTGTATCCATTTCATCATCGAGATTGTCCCAAGGTGGGACTTGAAATAATCGTTAGGCCAAATTGGGGTGTCTACAGTTTGTGAAAACCGTAATGTAGCCGGACTTGGTAGCTCATTGCGAAGATTTCCAATGGGGCCGGACGTGGTAGTCTCATGTGGAAATATGGCTTGTTTCTCCGCGAAAAGGAATCAATGCAAGATTGAAAGAGAATGGATTTTGAAAACCATGATTGGCCGGACTTGGTAGCCATCGCGTGTGTTACTAATGAAGCCGGACTTGGTAGCCTCGTTAGTAGCAATTTGTGAAAAACCGCAATGTGGCCGGACTTGGTAGTCCATTGCGGAAATAAAGGAAATAATTGGTTTTGGATAAAATATTTTTGAAACTACATTGTGGCCGGACATGGTAGCCCAATGTGAGTATGTTTTTGAAAACCGCAATGTTGCCGGACTTGGTAGTCCATTGCGAAGATAGAGGAAATAATTGGTTTTGGATAAAATATTTTTGAAACTACATTGTGGCCGGACATGGTAGCCCAATGAGAGTTGTGAAAACCCGCAAGGTGGCCGGACTTGGTAGCCCTTTGTGAGGACTTGCAAAAACCGTAATGTGGCCGAACTTGGTAGCCCATTGCGAAGATTGCCAATGGGGCCGGACGTGGTAGCCTCATGTGGCAATAAGGCTTGGTTATCCGCGGAGAGGAGCCAATGCAAGATTTGAATGGATTGTGAAAACCGCGGTGTGACCGGACTCGGTAGCCATCATGTGTGTTACTAATGAAGCCGGACTTGGTAGCCTCATTAGTAACAATTTATGAAAGAAACGTTGGAAATTGTGATTTTGGTAAAGGTGAAAATGTGACATGGTCTACGATGAGTCGCGTAGGAGAAACACGAAAAGACATGACACCAACGCTAATAAAAATATCGAATATGGATGTGTCATTATTTAACTATGTTGTTTAATGAGCATGTGTAATTGTTTATATGCTTCTGAATGAGCCTGTATAAATTGTCTATGTGAATTTCTGGTTATAAGGATTAGAGGGTACGGTTTATCTTGGAAAAATGGTGACACGGTCTACGAAATGATGCGTAGGAGGAACTCTGATATCACGAACACCAACGATAGTTAATAGAAAATGTGGATGTGTTATTGTTGATAGCTGTTAAATAAACACGTACTGCGTAGATATCATTATCTGCAAGGTTCATTTCTATTATATGTGACTTGCTATGTGTAAGTTAAGGGTTAGTGGGTTTGGTTTATTCTATTGAGCTTTTTAAGCTCACGGTGTTGCCTTTGGTGACCCTGACATATTATATTGGTGGCGACGCCGGTATAATATGTCAGACCTTATAGACGAATAGGGTGAAATGTACACTTTGGAGGCTTTTGGAGCTGAGGAGCTGGCTTGGATGGAGGAAGAGGCAGAGTTGTAGATAACCTTAGATGTTCCCATCCTTCGTGTAATAAGAGTACTCTAGTAGGAGCCATGATGTAATAATGAGCCAGACTCTCTTTGATTATTCAATAAAATGTTTAATTAACGAACTCGAAAATGGGGGCGTTACAGTTGTGTAGTGCCAACTCTGGGAGATCCAATTTTTTGAAAAGGTCGTAATACATGACCTCTGCCGAGCTTCCTTGATCGATGAGGACGCGCTTGACGTCATGGACGCCAATTTGGATGGTGACGACGAGGGCGTCCGAGTGTGGTGTTTGAACATGTTTGAGGTCGCGCTCGGTGAAGGTTATTGTCCACTTTGGTATTTCTTGTGGGTGTTGACGTTTGGATCCGCAACCTACTGAGAGTATCTGCTTTGATGTGGAGGCGCGATCGATGTCGGCCTTGAGTGTTGTTTTGGATGCCTTCGTCACTGGTTCGTGGATTACATGTATCAGCGGGCGCTGTTCATTGGGATTGGGGTTGCCTGTTGGTTGTCGGGCGGGTGTTTTTTCGATCGATATACTGATCGAGATGCCCTTGAGTTGCGAGTCTTTCCAGGAGAGCTTTGTAAGGTGCGCAAGCTGTTGTGTAGTGGCCGAGTTCGTTGTGGTAGGAGCACTTCTTCCTCGGATTTTGATCTGGCTGTCCAGTGTCGGTACCGAGCTTGTCCATTGGCCACTCAAACCATGGTTGTCTTATTATCTCTTTCAGGAAGGACCAGATGGGTTCTTTGAAGTACGTAGTCTCGACCACATAGTCGTGTACTTTCGGTGGGCGCTTTTTCCCTTCCTTGATATTGTGCACTTGCTTCTTGGGCTGCGAATGTTGGGCGATGATTGGTGCTGGCAGCTGGGTTGCGACTGTGGGGAAGGGGTGGGTTGAGCTCGGGATTCCTTGAGCTGCTCGGTCCGCATAAAATTCTTCAAGAGCGCAAAATCGCTCCACGACGCGCATCAACTCACCCATGCCATAGGGTGGGCGGATGGCGAGTTCGTCCAGGATCTTACTTCCGATTTCCAAGCCGTTTTTGAAAGTACGTGCAGCCCAGTACTCGTCGATCCCAGGGATTTCATTGAACAGTTGCCAATAACGCTCGGCGTATTGTCTGAGAGTTTCGGATGGGAGTTTCTTCATCTGAGATAAGGACTCCGGCTCCTTGGCAGTTTTGTTGCTTGTGATGAAGCGGGTATTGAAAGCGCGTTCGAGGTCGGCCAAGTTCCGTATGGATCCAGCGGGCAGCTTGTTGAACCACTAGAGTCCAAGGGAGCCTGTAACGACCCTGATTTTTGGTAAATAAAAATTTCGTTAAATATTTGAATTTTATTTTAATTACGTAGATTGCTTTTAAAATTTCCTTTTTAATTCTTTTAATCCATCATAATTAGATTTTTGTCCTTTTAATTTTATTTCTTGACTTGAAATCCTACCTAGCAAGCCTAGTTAGCCTCCAACCGATTAATTGGAGAAGCCTAACTATCAATTCCCTTAGTTACTTTTCCCTAACCCTAGATGGACCCTTTTTGACCATCTTTGAGCCATTTGAACCTAATTGAATCATTAGGCCATTAGGATTAATGATTATATCCCTTGACTAGTCATTCAAGCCCATGCCACCTTCTTTATTCCTTTAACCTTTGGTTAATAAATGTTAGGGGAATTTTTATCCCTTGGTCAATAGAAACTAGTCAAGCCAATGACAAAATTGACTAGACAAGTCATTGCCTTGCTTCCAAAAGAAGCAACATTGTCATGCCATGCATGCAAACCTAGAGTTAGCCTTAAGCCTAATCATTCTAGGGTTACTTTCCTAGATTTTCCAAAAACATGTTCACTTTCTAAGAAAGTATTTTTTTTCATTGAAAGGTCACTTGAAAGCCTTTGACCTTATTCTTTCCTAGATTCTCCATGTAAGTACATATATATATATATATGTATGTACTTGGTCCAAGAGAGAGAGAGAGAGAGCCGAATGGGGAGAGAGAGAGAGAGAGAGAGAAAGGCCGAAAGAGAGGGGGAGAGAGTGAGAGTGTGTGCTTGTGTTTTGACCACTCAAACAAGTCACCTCCTTTACTTTTGCTTTAACCAACTTCACACTCAACCAAAGTACATTCTTGACTTCTTTTTGTTCTTCTTGCAAGCAAAGCTTTTCTAGGACTAGACAAGCCCCAAACCCCTCATAATGACCTAAGATATGGCCTAAAATAGAAGTGACAAAGCATGCCATGCTTATGGTTGTGATTTGACTAAACCATGGATCAAATCCATGGGAGAGAGAGAGAGAGAGAGAGAGAGAGAGAGGAAATTCGGCCAAGAAGGGAGAGGGGGAGGCCGAGAGTGAGAGAGTGAGGTGGAGTGTGTGCTTGTGTTTTGGATACTCCCACAAGCAACCTAAATAGCCCTTAAAGCCTAAACCTAGCCAACTTTAATCATGACCTTAGCCAATGACTTTATTCTTTCTTGCAAGACTTGCCAACCTAGGTTATAATCTCCTAGGATTGCCTTACAAGCCTTAGAAAATCTCCATGATCACACCTAGGATGAAATGACAAGGCTTTGGCTTGTTTAAAGTTGTGAGGTGACCAAACAATGGGGTAAAGAGAGGAGAGTGGGCCGGCCATGAGGGAGAAGGGGAGGCCAATGCTTGGCTATAAATAGCACCATTCACTTGCCATTTCAACTCACACCTCACTCCCTTGCTCTCACTTCTCTCTAGAAGCCATTCCCAGATTCCAGACAGCTTACTGCCCTTCACAAAACCTCAATTTTCTCCTACTTAAAGTAGTCCTTAGGACCAAATCTCTCCGGGAAAGTTGTAGAGCACTTCGAGAGCTTCAAATTAGACCCAAGAACCACCCTAATCGGTCAAGAAACAACAAAGATATCGACATCCGAAGTTCAGTAAAAATTCGGATTTCCAGATTCCAGACAGCAAACTGTCCCTTCCTTTATCACCATATTTCTCCTACCTAAAGTAGTTTCTAGGACCAACTTCCTTCACAAAAGTGGTAGAGCACTTCTAGAGCTTCGATGTCAACTCAAGAACGATCATGTTCGGCCAAATATTGACCAAGTTACTGCCACCCAAAGTTTGGACCAGATTTGCGAGTTTCACCGCCCGTAGAATTTTCCAACTAGCTTATTCGTCCCTGACTAGTTTCGGATCAAGGTAGACTTTTCCTATGACCTTTAACTCTAAGTATACCTAGAATGCCCTTACTTTCTAATCCTAAGTATGCGTAGATTAAAGAAAGAACGAATTTCAAAAGATAAGACCTTATTGTGAAAGAAGTATTCATATTTTGATCCTAAGGATGGTGATGAGCTTGTTTGCATGAATTGCTTGTATTACTTGTGGAAGTGTGATAAAGCATAAGTGGTTTCCACTCCAAAGGTGTCCGTCCATGTGGCACTATGCTTTAGATTGTATGCTAAATGCTTGCGCATGATTACGGGAATTTAAGATAGGATGAGCATGCTAAGTAATATAGAGTTGGATGATCTTGCTAGTTTAGTTTCAAGATTTCAATGAATGATGATTTACAGTACTGCCGCGGAGTCTATGCATGATAACGAGACACAAGAATCAAGGAAAATAGAAACATGACGCCTAGGGTGTGGCTAATAAAAAGGTGTGTTTTTGGAAAGTGTTTTGAAATCGCAATGTGGCCGGACGTGGTAGCCCATTGTGTAAAGAGATGTTGAAAAACCACAATGTGGCCGGACTTGGTAGCCCATTGTGTGGTGTGTGCTGCCAATGGGGCCGGACGTGGTAGTCTCATTGGAGGTGATTTAAATGTTTGTGAAAACCACGATGTGGCCGGACTTGGTAGCCCATCGTGAAGATTGCCAATGTGGCCGGACGTGGTAGCCTCATTGGTAATACGGCTTGGTTATCTGCGGAGAGGAGCCAATGCAAAGTTTTGTGTGCCAATGGGAACCCGATGCGGCAGAACCATTGTGAGGATACTCGGGAGACCGGAATGGCGGAACCAAGGTTGGGTGTGTGTTTTAAAACCTCATGTGGTCGAACGTGGCAGCTCATTGTGTGGATAGATTTTGAAAGCAGCAATGTGGCCGGACTTGGTAGCCCATTGTGTGTGTGTCACCAATGAAGCCGGACGTGGTAGCTTCATCGGTAACATGATTTATCTATACACTCAATAGGGACCTGGCGTGAAAGCCCTTGTGTAGATTTTGAAAACCGCGATGTAGCCGGACGTGGTAGCCCATCGTGTGTGATATTTGAAAACCACAATGTGGCCGGACTTGCCCATTGTGTGGTGTGCGTGTGTAAAAGAAATGATTTTCGAAATGTTGATTCGGCAAATGAAAAGTGAAATGGTGACACGATCTACGAAACGCTGCGTAGGAGAAACTCTGATAACACGGACACTTATGCTAGTCGAGTAATGAATATGCATGCGTTATTGTACATCTCAACGTGAAGTTATTGAATGCACCTGTGTTAGATTGATGTTATTTGGATATACGTGACTTGTTATGTGTAAGTTAAGGGTTAGTGGGTATAGGATTATTTTGTTGAGCTCTCGTAGCTCATGGTGTTATCTCTGGTGACCCTGACATATTATATCGGTGGCGACGCTGGTATAATGTGTCAGACTTTGTAGATGATCAAGGGTAGCTGTACACCTTGGAAGCCCTTGGAGCAGAAGAGCTGGCTAGGATGGAGGAGCAGGCGAAGCTGTAGTTAGGAACCCTAGATTTCCTTCCCTTCATGTAATGAAGGCACTCTGATGAGAATTATGATGTAATAATGAGCCAGACTCTCCTTGATTATTCAATAAAATTGTCCTTTTAACGTACCCAAAATTGGGGGTGTTACAGAGCCGAGGCTGGACGGGAACGCCTTGCATTTGACTTCATCTTTTTGGGTGCATAGTTCGATGGTCTGGCGGAAGTGGGTGTAAGCCTCGCAGGTGGCTCGGTCGAACTTCATGAATTTGGGTAAGTGGAAGGTGTATTCGGGTGGCGTGTTGATGATGTGGGGTGTGAAGGGGGACACACCGAGGTCCTTCAGTTGCCTTTCAAATTCAGGGCGCGACGGCTTGTCGTGCTCGTTTGTTTTTGTTATTTTGGAGTCCCTTCCTTTGAGTTCTTTTGTTGAAGTCTTCTCGGCGTCTCTGTGCCGAAGCTTGTCTCTCAAGTCTGTTGTTGTTCGGCATGGGCCGTCAATGGACTTCTCTCTGTCCCGATGGTTTTTGTTGTCATCAACTGCGCCTTCAGTGCGTACGCCTTTTCCTTTCCGTCGTGCGTGGTGCTCAACATCCAAATTCTCAGGTGGGATGTCCCCGAGACGCTCAGAGACATGGTGTCTGGTTTGTACGGAATCTCGGCTACGGTGCGAAACCATCGTGCGAGAGAATTCCGCACGACCAGTCGAGTACATGCTCGTGAACGACTCAGTGTCCCTTGTTCTGGTACGCTCATGATGGCTTCTAGAACGATGTGTTCCAGATGTGGTAGGTTGCTTGTAGAGGATAATTTCCCCGGTGTCGCTAGGTGCTGGGGTAAAGCCAAGGCGGTCCTTCACGGAGCCGCGTTGGCCTGTCTCGTGCGAACGCTCTTGTGGTGGAGGTGGTGGTGGTGGAGGTAGTGTTTGCCTTTGTCGTCTCCCGCCTCCATCAGATTTGGAAGCAGCGAGGGTTGCGGCTTGTTGCATGTGTTGTTTCATTTGGGCCACCTCTGCCCTTAGCGCAGCCAGTTCGTTATCGCGTTCATCGTCGCGATGTTGTAGCAGACAGATATAGGCCGCCATTACGTCGTCTGCGACTGGTGAGAGACCGGATCCAGGGGCGAGGGAAATGAACATGTTCCTCTCATGGGGTGTTGTGGGGATGACATTTCCACTAGCATCTTTGGCCCCTGAGATAGTTACATCTGTGGGATCTCCGCCCATGGTGAGTGGTTTGGTCGTTTTAGGAAGGAGGAAGGTGGTTTTTAGGAAGTGAAGCCACTTGAATCAGAAGTATGTTCACGTCAGGTTCACCAATTGTGTGGCCCGTGATGCTTGATCCGCGTTCCTCCTCTGGTGGTTCAGTGGTCGCTCAGCCTTCTTCCCCTAGCCTGCACAGTGAGCGCACGACTAAGACCTGGCCGGGGTTGCCCTGGCAAGGCCCTTCGGCGAGAGGATAAGTATGTGTGGAGAGAGAGGCAATAGACTGGAATTATATCAGTATGAGTGTGTAGAAGCATGTACCTTTTAGGGTGGCCATCGCTTGATATTTATAGAGCCTTCTTGACTTGCTCCCCAAGTACGGACACATGTCTTGCACAAGCCACGTGACGCTATGGTGACGTCACGGAATAGATTTGGTAACCGTTTTTGCATGTGCTGGCACTCCCATGTGCGCTCATCGTTATCCACTGGCATAACTGTTTCTGCTCGTGGATAGGCACACGAACCGACAGGTGGCCGAGCACCGTCCGTAGCTTCATGGGTGGCCAAGCCTGTCCCCGGTTGATACGAATAGTCATGTTCGGCCCGCTACAAATAATTTGCTTTCAGTACATATAAACTGCTTGGTTTGCCCCCTGGGTGTGCATTGGTCCTTCCAAAGCCCAAAGGAGGATAAAATTCAAACTGTTGGTGGAACACCAACACACGCGCGTGTGTATGGGTTCGGCGTGCGCCGGTGGACTTGCATGCACGTAGATCCATGCATGCAAGTTGGCCATTGTTTGTGTCAAACTCATACAAAGCACTATTTTGGTGTTTTAACTGTAGTTTTGGACTTTATCCCATTTATTTCTCAAGCGTTCCATCCATCCATGCTATACTTGATCACATCCTACAAATCTGTTACAGTTTTAATCCCCGATTAACTGTTCTCCCGCCCTAACTGGCTAAAAATCAATTAATAAAAAGAAGAATCACAAAAATTTTCACAAAATGCCTAAGTAGAGACCGATCTCCGGATTGGGCGCGAGGGGTGCCTTAAAACCCTTCCCCTCTCGTAACCTGGCTCCCGAACCCAGATATGGTTATGACGGACTGGTGCTTTCACATTTTCAAATCAAATAGCGCGACAGGTGCTTCGAAATACGGTTCCTTGGGTGTCGGACCTTCAAACCCGAGTGGCGACTCTGTATTCCGAGCGCTTGCCGACTCCGCTTGCGCTCCCTCGATCCGGGCCCTGTGCCTCTGTGGGCTACCATAGCCCCGGGTGAGATCGGGGCGGCCCAATTTGAAAGTCGTGCGCCTCGAGCTTTTTGAAATCGATTCGAAAAATGGTTGGTTTGATTTGAAGAGTCGCCACCCGGATTTATGGTTTATCACCCGAGAAACCGTTTTGTTCGAAAATGGTCGATTTGAATTGAAAACCAGAGATCAGTTTCAAGGGTCCGGAAGCCATGTTACGAGGGGGGAAGGGTTTTACGGCACCCCCCTCGCCCGATTCGAAATCGGTCTCTACTAAACGTTTGTGGGATTTTTCAAAAGGGATTTTGTTTCATTAAAACAACTAGCAATTATCCACAGTTATAACACATAAGAAGTGTATACTGGTGCATGTGTACAGTAGAGGGTGAAATGGCCATGCAAAATACAAGATAACTGAAAATGCAGCCCTGTTACTGTATTCACTCTCGAGCGCTCGGGAGTGGTCCCGAGCGCTTGGGAGTGCTGACACTCTCATCCTGCAAAACTTTGTTAGCACTGACAGAATATAATGTGAAAACTGTGCATGCATGTGCATATGTACAGGAGGTGATAAAAGGGCCGTGCATGATGTACAAGATAGTGGAAAGACGAAACCCTGTCACTGGATTCACTCTCGAGCGCTCCGGAGTGGTCCCGAGCGCTCCGGAGTGTTAGAACCCCCAACCTGCAAATCTTGTTAGTGCCAACAAAATATAATGTAAAACTAGAAATTGAAATAGACTTAAGCAAGCTAGGGGTTCAGCAAAGGACCTGACAGACTGAGATAAGCCCTCAATCTCTCAGATCATGCATCCTTGCCTCAACAAGACTAGATCTACAAACTTAAAAGAGAAACAAGCTACACTTATGCATGCAGAAATCAGAGAACATAGCAAACTGGGGAAATGGGATGAAATGGCATGCATGCACTCCCGAGCGCTCGGGAATGGTTCAGAGCGCTTGGGAGTGAGCTGCATGTCAGCTTACTCTTAAATGGAAAATGACATCATTTTATCATGCAGTCACATTTGTCTAGGTCTTTAACAAGAGAAAATCTTATTTTTGACTTTGGAAAACCTTGTTCTTACATGAAATTTGTAAGATACACTTCTGTTTTATGGAAAATGATTTCCTATGTCTGCATGCCCAAATAAAACCATTTCACTTAAGACTGCACCTCACCCCAGCCTGTTGTTCAACAAAATACCATGCATGGGACTGGAAACAGTCCCGAGCGCTCGGGAGCACTCTCGAGCGCTCGAGAGTGTTTCCAGTAGGGGTTTTGTGAAAACATCTTTTTGTACCCCATTCCTCTTGCTTTTACACTGAGGTCTCCCAATCTTGCACCCAGTATTGAAGACTGGGTCACGCTGATAGACCCCCCTCGGAAGGGAAGAACAGCCTCTTTGTTTGATCAAAGGTAAAGATCTCTACCTTTTGCTTGAACTTTGTTCTTTGGGATAGCTTTGAAATGTGGATGAAGAGAGAAGAATACAAGAAATCAGAAGCCTGGAGTATTCTGGATTTCCTGCATTTTCCTTGATGATTTTTGAAAGCTTTTGAAGTTTGAAAAGTGAGTTTGAGTTTGGAAAACCTTTGCCTTGAGCAAGAGAGAGAGGAGAGTGGTTCTAGAGAGAGGGAATTTTCGTGGTCTCCAAGCCCCAAAAAGCCCCCTGCCTCAGCTGAAATCAGTTGTATATATAGGCCAAGATAACCTATAGTTTTGAAATGAAATTGATTTTGAAATAAAACATTTGGTTGGGGGAAAATCTTCTGGCTTTGAGTGTTGACTCAAGCCTCAGCCGGCTCATGGTGACTACAATGATGGATTGCATGGGTAGTGGGGAGCCCTGCCATCCATTGGGCAACACATCAGTCTCGAGGGCTCTGGAGTGGTCTCGAGCGCTTTGGACCTTACTCTCGAGCGCTCGGGAGTGAGCCAGGCCAAAGGTTTTGGAAAATGGTTTTGAGCGCTCGGGACTGCTCCCAAGCGCTTGGAAATGATTTTGACCATTTTTATTCCCTTTTCAAATCCTTCAAGGAGCAAAGTCTCGATCGGTACAAGGCTTGTTTTGATCCAAATTCATCATCGGGGAGCCTCCGGGCCATAAATTAAGGAAATTCGACAAGTCCAAATTGGGGTGTCTATAGCCTCGCTTTGGGAAACCGGAATTTCCTAAGGGCATGCTGCCCACACAAAGGTGCGCTCACCCCTTGTCTATTCTACATATTAGGGTTCCGGACTGATAGCACGAGAAGCTGTTGAGTTCTCCATGCTGCTACAAGCACCATTCGATATTTCCCACTTACAACATATTGTGAGAAGACTGAAGAAGAATTTGTACAACTGTAGAAACGAAATTTAAAAATGACTAAGCGAAATAATGGATGTGTATGTAGTAAGAGAGAAACTTATTCACGGATGAGTCATGAATAAGTTCTTCACAGCTCTGCAAAATCTTGTCCGTCCATTTCAACAATCAATGATTGACATTACTTTTCAAATGTGACCAATAACAATTATTTTTTACCGATCAAAATTGACTTCCAATCCGAACTGTCCAAAAATACTTTGGACGCGCTGGATTGAGCATTGTAAATCTTCAAAGTACAATGGGTGTAATTGGCTAAAAATAGAGTACAAGGGGTGTCTTTGCAAATTGAGCAAAGTACAGAGGGTGTAAGTGCAAATTTCCCTATAATTAAAGGCCCAAAGGCAGCAAAATCTAGGGCGCTGCTATTCGCACCCCTCAATTTTCTGCCGTAGCCCTTTAAAAATTTCCATATGTTTCGACAGTTAGTTATCGAAATTGAGATACATTTTTGACAGTTAGTTACCGAAATTGAGATACATTTTCAGCATCCAATTACCGAAATATATGTTTCTTGTGCATTTCCGACATGTAGTTACCGAAATATAATCTTATTTTCAACAGCTATTTACCGAAATGTATGTTCGGCAGTTGTTTACCGAATGTTGAACATATTTTCGACATGTAATTACTGAAATATAATTTTTAAAATTTTTAACGGGCTACGGGAGAAAATTTGAGGATTGCGAATAGTCGCCCCCAAAATCTAGTGTACAGGATTGGTTGACCGAAAGTTCATATGGCGTAATTCATCAACTCTAGAATTTTGAACTCCATCCATTGGTACTTGTAATTGAAGGATTTACTACCCTGGTTACTAGAAAATCCTCGAATCAAAAGCTTGTCTTCAACTCGATGAATAGACTCCTCAGTATCAGCAAAATGTCAACTTCTAGTATTATGTGTAATTTGATTATAAATTATACTGATAATTAGCATAGTAATCTCAAAAAATCTAAATAATATAGAGTCAATCTAGTTAGAAATTAGGGCTCCGTTTGTTTCAAAGTAAAATGTTTTACGCCCAAACAAATGGAGCCTAAAAGTATTTTACATTTTCATGTAAACTTTTCTCAATTTCTTTCATAGACGAAAATAAGCACATAGTAACATTGCATTTGTCGACAAAAAATACTATAATATCATGTAGAATATATAATTATGCTATAAAAGTTACATGGTATATTGAACAAGTCCTTCTCGGTGCAAAATTCTAGCTCCACCACTAACCACACCATAAGAGAGGGATACCATAGATTTTCCTTGTCATATTTTCCAAACCAAATTATCCCTTGAAAGGTCTCCTAATTTCAAAGTGCATGCATAAGTTTTGGTGTTATCTTATGTAGAATCTTATCTCCAGTAATCCGGGACAGAGGTCCCCAATTTTATGGATGCCAAATAAGAAGTGAGAATATGAATGTCCGGGGACACTTAGAATTAATTTACCTTTAAAAACAAAATTAGGCACAAAACTATTCAGAAAATATTGATGGTCTACAAACAAAGATTCTATAATGAACTTTATGATTTTTAGCATATAGAATGATTTGAACTCAAAACACATTGTAGCTCAGAATTTGAAAGATGCCACAACCACAAAATTCTTTGTACAATTTCTGTTTTTGTATCATATTTATTTTGAGAATTGAATGCATCCATGTTCACACATTTATAAATTTCTCTCTTTCACTTACTTTTACCTACTTCCCACTTCTCCACTTGCTTTGTTAGGTTTGCTTTCCGCTCGATAAAAGCTTGTAGAGTAGCAGAATCAAAGGGTTCAGGCATGATGCACGGGCTCGAATCTGAGGGACCCTTCACCATGGAGTCGAACATGTACGTCTTCTCCAATCCTCTTCCACCGCATACCATTGATTCTAAACACATTTCCGCTGCTCCCTCGGGTACAGTTGGTTGATATTTCAAAAGCTTTCCATATCTGTACAACAGATGAAACATGTAGTCATATACATGCTTCATTTTTAGCTCCTCTTGAAGGAATTTGCTCCCTGCCTTTCCAATTTCTTGTGCCTGTAAATTCCCAATGAATTTTGTAAGAAAGAAATCACTACATGAATATAAATATAAATACATATGTACATATATTTATATGTAGAGGTTGTGACTCTAGAACCGACCCCTGTTGTGTATGTATACATCTGTATACGTATATACACCATAAAAACCTATCACATCCATTTAGTTCTACAGAGATGCAGGAATCCATACCCAGGTAGTTCTAAATCAAGGAAGAAAAGTTTTTAAGGAATATAATAAATACATGATAATGGGGCAAGTCTTAATTTGTCACAATTCTTAATTGTTAAACTTCTCTATGAAGAGAAACTTTATAACCAGTAAAAATTAGAACTTAGACCTTGTTCCGCTTTCTCCTAAAATCTTCTTTTGCAAAAAGAAGGTAATTTTAAATTCAAATATAACTAACATGAAAAATAATTTTTCAATTTTTTTTTGCACCGGTTAAAAAATCTCAATGAGATCTATCAAACAAGATCCATCAAACAAGATCCATATTGGTAGGAAAATTATTTGCGTCAACACATGATTTTTGACCTTGAAATTACCTTCTTTTTTAATAAGTGAAACGCCACTTGGCATTTAGTTTCGGGCATCATAGTCTCTGACCCTCTGCTACTTTTTTTTTCTAACACGCAAAGATACTCAGCAGAGGGCTCAGAAACAACTCTTTTGTCCACAAATTTGTAACTCTCTCTCCCACACTTGGAGCTTCTACTGGGATTGGTTTACCAAAGTTTTAAGGGCAAATCCTACTTTAACCCCTGTGGTTTGAGCTATGTGCAGATACACCTCTTATGGTTCAAAAGTGAGCACATAACACCCTATGATTTGTGAAATGTGCAGACACACCCCTGCCGTCATGTTTTCCATTCATATTAACAGAATTTTGAAGAAAATAGAGGAGGAAAATACCCTTTTGCCACCAAAATCTAATCCAAGCCGTTCATATTATTAAATAGAGCATCTTTGTAAGTAAACAAGTTGATCAGACATCAATAATTCAGTGATGTAATTCTTGTTAAAATGAATGATAAATGAAAATTTAAAAATTTACTTCCCAATGAATTCGATTCGACCATGAGGTTTTCATTTTTTGATCGACTTGAATTTTGGTAGGGATGTAATACTCGTCAAACTCTACAATATCAACGGTTCAATCCAATTTTTAGTACAAGGGATGGATAGGTTAGATTCAAGAAAGAAGATGAATCAAGGGAGAAGATCATATCAGACTTTTAATGCTATGCATGTTAATATGGATGGAAAATATGACGGCAGGGGCTGGGTATATCTGCACATTTCATGAACTACAAGGTGTTATGTGCACACTTTTAAACCATAAAGAGTGTATCCGCACATGGCCCAAATCACAATGGATCAAAGTGGCCTTTGCCCAAGTTTTAATCAACGCCGCAAGATAATGTGGAGTCCTAACGAAATATTAACCTATGAACACCGACCACCCTACCTTCTGTTCGAGTGTGCATATCTAGGTATCCTTTATTTTTATTTTTTTTACAGAATGTAAACTAAGCAATTAATATAGAATCGTACAAATTGGAGAAAATCTGTCTCATCCATGTTGCTAGTTTTTTCTACTTACGATGCCACCTTCTTATCGATTGAGTGAAGGTGCAAAATAAAAGTTACTCCGTACCAAACAAACAAGGCCAGTAGCTTTCTATAACTAGTACTAGTTATAGAGAAATTTGATTACCTCTTGTGTGTGGTTGTTTCCCCAATTAACGGCAAACGTGATGGATCTGCACTTGTCTTTCTCACTAACCGGCCAGTAGTGGATCGTAGGGATTAAACTTCTTGTAAAGAAATCATAGTAATGGGGTGTTATGAGGAGACTCATAGAATCACACGCTAGAATATATTTTTCGCTGACAGACCATGCATTTCCCTCGGCATAAATCTTATATCTACATGGAATAAGAAAAAGGAAATAGGGGAAAATATAACTGTTAATCTAACTAGCAATGATCAAAAAGTAAAATCAGATGGAAAAGCGGGAAAAAACAAGGGTCGAAATAAAAAAGAGCTTCATTATCTACCTGTGATTGCATTGGCTTGCTAAATTAGTATTCTTAAACTTCTTTTGCTCCTCATGTTGCCAATCCTGTGAAATGTTAATCTACTATCAGCAAACGTAGAAGTAGGGACTAGATATATATATAGAAAGGGAACAAGCAAATTAACTACATAATACAGTTTCCAAGGAGCTGGAAAATGATAGATTAATTCAGAGTTCAGTGCATTTCCTATGGAAAATCTCCTACAATCACTAATGTCACAGGAGCTGCCACAATATATGCTAAAAGCCTAGAACAGATAACATATTCTCTTTTCAAGATTCTCGTTGTCGTGAGGGATGAGGGTTGTAGTGATAGGATTTTAAGTGGGAAAAGTCAAGGAAATAGACCGCAGGGAAAAAACTAAGGTTAATGATTCTATTTGTGACTGAAATTTGTAACTATGAAAGGAAATCCCACATCGCCTAGGAACAGTAATCTGTCACTACATAATTGAGCGGGTACTCTCACCGCAATATCTAGCTTATGGGGTGGAATTCTACCCAAGAAAATATAGTAATAACGGTTTCGGCTAGTATGCGTTCTATCCTATAGGCTACAGCAGAAGTCCAATGGAAATTTTGGGTACATAACTACATATATAGGAGGAGTAATAACCCAAATGACCACCTTTTGTCCGAATCTTGAGGATGAGTTCAAGTATTGTAGAAAATGATATTAGAGAGTATCTAGCTAATATCACTCAGCTAGTTGTATTGGGACGATTCCCATGCTTATTACTATGGCAAATGTGCCCTCTTGCCATGATTATTGTGTTACTCTTAAATTTTTTATATGCAGTTAGGACACCAAAAGTACTACTGTAACGAGAATGGGAAAAAGTTTTTACCACGTGGTAAATCAGAGCACCCGAATCCGGTTTCTTACTGACATTGCATTTGAGAAGATCTTGTCTGACTCGACCAGTCCATATGTTTCCTTTCCAGTAAGCATAGGGCACCCTTTCTTTCCACTTGACTTTATAGTTGCCTTCCTGTAGCTCCTTCTCAAGGTTTTCCCATGGCTTTATCTGGAGCTCCGGCCTGCCCAAACCAATATGGAAAATTGTTACTGGAACAGTACTCTGGCATTCGACATATATCTAGGGACAAAAGAAATTGAGAATGTAGGTTCTGAAAGACACAAGGTGCTTGTCCCATGCACTTACATCCACAGTTTTTCTTTCTTTTTCTTTTTGTGCCTAGTTGAAAAATCAACTCGAATACCAAAACTGGTTTCTCAAGTATTTTGCCTTTACTGGACTTTTTCCCTTTTTGTCAGATCTTTTAGTTTTATCATTTTCAAGAAGTTGACATGCTGGATAATTTTAAAATTTTCCAAACATCCACTAAAGACCAAAACAATCTGAATCTTTTAAAAGGTTATATATTAGAAGACCAAAAACTTGTTTAATTGTGATGGCACAATGACATCAGGATACACACTTCTTATGCAAACAGGTCAGTTGCATGCTGGAAGATAGAAGAAAAAACAAGATAGAATGATTTACCAGCCCCAAAAGGACCAATCAGGAAAGGTTATGTCGAAAGTTGAATCGCTCCCACAGTAATGAAACATTGGAGGAATTTTAGCTGCTTCTGATCCTTTATAGGCACTCTTTTTTATCACTGGCATGTCCCCACACTCGAACATAATATCCAAATCCGGTAACTCCCCAGGGTACAACCTTAGCAACTGCAAAATGCCCCAAATATTGAACACATCTCTTGTTTGGAAAACCCACTTGAACTTTTTTAGATAAACTCTTCCTTTCACTACAACAATTCTTATGTATGCTAGTTTATCAGCACTTTCCACCATTTCCAATGTTATTCCGGTGTCCTTCCACGGACGTAGATCTTCGTGGATCCACTTGAAGTACTCTGGACATTCCTCAGCTGATGAACCAAAGGTTTTGTTTGTCACTTGATCATGTGCTGGGCATGTGGTAATGTTGCAGTTTATTTTCATCGGAGATGTACCAGACCTCGTGGTTGGCATGACTGTGTTTAGAAAGGAAGCACCTGTGATAGACTGGAAAACAAGCTTAAAAGAAGCAGGAATATGTATTTGGACAGGTCATTAATCAAATAAGTATATCATTTCAAATGGTAGAGCCAACTGCTCTTTGGAATAATTAATACGGTTTATGTTGTAACGAACGCTATGAATGCAAGCTATGAACGAGAAATTGAATACTAAACAGGAAATCACAAAGACACAAGATATACGTGGTTCCCCAAGATGGGTACGTCCACGGGCGAGGAGAGAGAGGATTTACTAACCAACGTGAAGAAGAGATACAAAGAGCTGGCTGTAATCCGTAACTCTAGAAAGGCCACAATATGAGAGCCCAAAAGATAATCTATAGAAGTCCCCCAAAAGCCCTATTTATAATAGGCTACAAAAATGGGAACAACATAATTAACCAATGTGGGCTTAAAGAATACAAGGCATTGCCAACAATTCTCCATCTTGACTTGAATTCCACTTAACCAAATCACCAAATCTTTCCCCTTCTAACCTCTCACTAGCCAAATGCCCCCGAGGGGCGATCAACAGCAAATACCAAGCAATGCTTGAACTTGGCAACCGAAACCGGTTTAGTCAACATATCTGTTGGGTTATTTGCCGTACCCACTTTCTTCACCTCAACTTGCTTCTGTGAGATGACATCCCGAATGAAGTGATACCTGACATCGATATGCTTGGTCCTCTCATGATACATCAGATTTTTAGTCAAATGTATAGCACTCTGCGAATCACAAAATACTGAACTCACACCATGTGCAAGACCAAGCTCACAAAGCAAACCTCTCATCCATAATGCCTCCTTCACAGCTTCAGCAATGGCCATATACTCTACTTCTGTTGTAGACAGCGCGACTGTAGCCTGTAAAGTAGCTTTCCAACTAATGGCACTACCAGACAAAGTAAAGACATAACCTGTCAGAGACCTCCTCTTATCGTGGTCACCGACAAAATTCGAATCAACATAACCAACAACATGATCACCAGAATTGGCAACCCCAAACAATAGACCAACACCTGCAGTTCCGCACTGTTGGCTGTATATATTTAAATTAGGAAGGAAAATAATTTAGGTAGCTGGTTTAGGAATCTGTATATTTGATTATGTGTATTTCCTTATTTCATGATTTTGTTTCCTTAGTTGATAGGTAGCTTGTATTATAAATTGACCTCCAATAGGAGAAGAATAAACATTGAGAAATTCGTTCAACATGGTATCAGAGCCAGGTTAAGAAACCCTAATATTTTTTTCTTTTTCTCGTCTCTCTCATATATCAGAAAGCAGAAAACCCTCATACCTTTCTTTCGTTTCTCTGAATCTGCTTCTGTTCCAACCCTAAACAGAACCCTAGCCACTGTTGGGGTATCTCTCGTCTCACGACTGTCTCTCACTCGCTGTCTCTCGCAGTCGTTGTCTCTCTCGCTGTTACTGTATCTCTTCATCTCCGACAACATTCCACGACCTCGGCGGAGCCTCGTCTACCTCCGACGACCTTCGCCGGACACTTGCAGGATCGTAGATCTGTTTTTGACGCAGATTTGTGATTCGTTTGCAGCTACTGCTCTCTGTTTTGCATCTGAAACCTACTGGATCTTCTCCGTTTGACTTGAAATCTACTGAGTTGACTCGGAACTTACTGGGTCAGAATATTTGAGGCTGTTCGGAACCCCATCTCTCTGATTCTATACCTTTGAGGTATCTCTAATCCTATTTATCTTTGATTGTCTTCTTTTTTACATCATGGGTGATAAAAACAAGGATAAATCAGGAGGATCATCAGACATAAAGGATGCTATTCGGCATAATTTTTATAATCGGGCTCTCACTACTATTAAACTAAATGGATCGAACTATCTCCCATGGTCTCGGGCTGTATCTGTTTCTCTCCGCGCGAGTGAGGAGACCTCTTTTATTACAGATCCACCATCTTCTGATCCCGCTTGGGGCACACACGATGCCCATATTATGACTTTATTATGGAACAGCCTGGAACCTGATATTTTTAATAATGTGGCTTGCTTAGAGACTTCCAAAGCCATTTGGGATACTCTTCGCATATTATATTCCTCCGATCAGAATCTCTCTCGTATTTATCAGATTTATCAGAACATTTTCTCCCTTCAACAAGGAGAAGGCCCGGTGGAGGAATATTTTTCAAAATTGAAAGGTATGTGGGATGAGTTAAACATCTATCAACCCTTAACCATAGATCTGGCGACTCAGCAAAAATACAGGAATGAGTTTCAGGTTGCTAAGTTTCTCTCTGGTCTCAAATCCGATCTTGCTCCAGTTAGCTCCAATATATTATCTGGCCAGGATATTCCTTCTATTGGTGAAGCCTTTGCTCGTGTTCGTAGGGCAGCCACTCATCATTCTACTTCAGAGAGTACTCCTCGCTCAGCTCTTGTTGCTCCTAGTGCTCACTATGTCCCATCCTCTGGGAACTCTGGGAGTTCTAACCGTGGTCATACTGGTTCTTCTGACCGTGGTGGCCGTCGCGGTGGTCGCAGTACTAAGAAGTGCACTCACTGTAATCGCACTAATCATACTGTTGACTTCTGTTGGAAACTTCATGGCAAACCTGCATGGGCTAATCAAGCTGTGGTTGAGGGGGAGCCATCTGAGTCTGTTCCGTCAGATCAGATCACTATTTCTAAATCTGAGTATGATTCTATGATCCAACGAGCACATGCATCTTCTTCCTCCACTGCCAATGTTGTCTATTCAGGTAACACATGTCTTCATTCCTCCTCCCATGCACCTTGGGTTCTCGATTCTAGAGCCACTGACCATATGACTGGTAATTTGTCCCTCTTATCTGATGTTATTTCTCCTTCTGCTCCTTCCTATGTTACTGTTGCTAATGGAACAAAAACTCAAGTGCACGGCATTGGCACATATCGTACTTCTGGTCTCACGTTTACTTCTGTTTTATATTTACCCGGCTTTCCTTTTAACTTGCTATCCATTCAAAAACTCACCCACAGTTTCCAATGTTCAGTAACCTTCTATTCCTCTCATTGTGAATTTCAGGATCTCAAGACGCAGAGGATGATTGGTGGGGGATATGAGAAGAATGGCCTTTACTATTTCCAGTCGTCTGGTTCCTCGGATGCATCTGCTCTTCATTCTACCACAACACCATATCAGTGGCACTGTCGTCTAGGGCACCCGTCATCTGTTAACCTTAGATCTTTAATTCCATCTTTACCTGATTTTTCTACTTTTAATTGTGAAACTTGTGAACTTAGTAAACATCGGAGAGTTACTTTTTCTCCTCGCACTGATTCACCTAGTTTGCACCCGTTTGCTCTTGTTCACTCTGATATTTGGGGACCCTCTCGGATCACTGGTTTATGTGGATCTCGGTATTTTGTTACATTTATTGATGATTTTTCTCGTTTAACTTGGATTTATGTACTTACAGCTCGATCGCAAATCTTTACTGTGTTTCAATCTTTTTATGCTGAAGTCCTAAATCAATTTAATGCCAACTTAAAGGTTTTTCGTACCGATAATGCTCAAGAGTATCTGGCTAAACCTTTTCAACAATTTCACAACTCTAAAGGCATTATTCATCAAACAACTTGTGTCAATACCCCACAACAAAATGGTATTGCTGAACGAAAAAATGGTCCTGTCCTGGCCATTGCTCGTGCTCTCATGATCCACATGCATGTACCAAAATATTTTTGGGGAGATGCAGTTCTTACTGCTGGGTACCTTTTAAATAGAATGCCGACTCGTGTTTTACGGGATAAATCACCTTTTCAAGTCATGTTTCCCGATAAGAATCCCTTTCCTCTTCCCCCAAAAGTTTTTGGCTGTGTTGCATTTGTTCACAACTTGCACCCTGATCGTTCCAAACTTGATCCTCGCTCTCATAAATGTATCTTTCTTGGTTACTCACGAACACAAAAGGGGTACAGGTGTTATAGTCCTACACTATGTAAGCATTTTGTTAGTGCCGATGTCACCTTTTTTGAGACGGTTCCCTATTATTCTCAAGAGAGCACTCACTTACAGGATCCCCTCATCAATACTCCAGTTCTTCCACCGGTACTTCCTGATATTGCTAGACCCCCGGTTACCCAGGTCTATGTTCGTCGCCCTTCGGCTACTGCTCCAGTGGATTCTCCTCATTCTCCCCCACCGCCTCCTCCGCCGTCTACAGATCCACCTTCAGTTTCTTCTCTTGACCTACCCATTGCAGTGCGAAAGGGTACGCGTACTTGTACCTCCCATCCTATTTCTAACTTTGTTTCGTATAATCGTTTACCCTCCTCATTTCAAGCTTTTTCTGTATCACTCTCTTCTGTTAGTATTCCCAAGTCGTATCAGGAAGCTCTTTCTCATCCTGGTTGGCATTTGGCAGTGCAAGAAGAGATGCATGCTCTGGATTTGAATCATACTTGGGATTTGGTTTCCCCGCCTTCTGGGGCTCATATTGTTGGTTGCCGATGGGTTTTTACCGTCAAACATAATCCCGATGGCACCGTTGATCGTCTTAAAGCTCGCCTCGTGGCCAAAGGTTTTACTCAGACCTATGGCATTGATTATACCGAGACATTCTCTCCAGTGGCCAAACTCAACTCTATTCGTGTTATTATATCTCTTGCGGCTAATCGTGATTGGCCACTTCATCAACTGGATGTCAAGAATGCATTTTTACATGGGGATTTGCCTGAGACTGTTTATATGGCTCAACCGCCCGGGTTTGAGTCCAAGGGGGAGAGTGTCTGTCAACTTCGTAAATCTATATATGGCACTTCGTAAATCTATATATGGCCTCAAACAGTCTCCCCGTGCTTGGTTTGATAAGTTTAGCAATTCTGTTGTTGCTCATGGCATGATTCGAAGTAAGGCTGATCACTCTGTGTTCTTTAAAAGGACCGATCGTGGGATTGTGATTCTGGTTGTTTATGTGGATGATATTGTCACCACTGGCAGTGATAGTATTGGAATTCAAAGCTTGATTCATCACCTCTGCTCTAGTTTTCTTACTAAAGATCTGGGCAAGCTTCGATACTTTCTTGGTATTGAGGTGGCTCGATCCAAAGCAGGCATCAGTTTGTCTCAAAGGAAGTACACTCTTGATCTTTTGAGAGATACAGGTTATCTTGGTTCCAAACCTATCGCCACTCCTATGGATACTAATTTAAAGTTACTTCCTGACGATGGTGAGTTGATTGATGATCCTGAAGCTTATCGGAGACTTATAGGTAGACTTATCTACCTTACTATTACTCGACCTGATATTTCTTATGCAGTCAGTGTGGTTAGTCAATTCATGACTCGTCCTCGGGTTCCTCATATGGAGGCAGCCATTCGTATCCTGAAGTATCTTAAAAATGCTCCAGGACGTGGACTTCTTTATCGATCATTTGGTCATCTTCGCATCGAGGGATTTACCGATGCTGATTGGGCAGGATCTCCTGCAGACCGTCAATCCACCACCGGCTTTTGCACTTTTATTGGTGGTAACCTCGTTACTTGGAAAAGTAAAAAGCAGTCAGTTGTTGCTCGTTCTAGTGCTGAGGCTGAGTATCGAGCTATGGCGCAAACAACATGTGAACTCACTTGGCTACGCACTCTTATACGTGAATTCGGGATTCCAGTACATGATCCTACTCCTCTCTATTGTGATAATCAAGCTGCTATTCATATAGCTAACAACCCAGTATTTCATGAGCAAACTAAACACATCAAGGTTGACTGTCACTTCATTCGATCAAAAGTGGAGTCTAAGGAGATTACTACTCCTTTCGTTCCTTCGGGGTCTCAACTCACAGATATTTTCACCAAAGCTCTTCCCAAAGCTACCATTGATTCTATATGTTGCAAGCTGGGTGTACATGATATAAACTCTCCAGCTTGAGGGGGAGTGTTGGCTGTATATATTTAAATTAGGAAGGAAAATAATTTAGGTAGCTGGTTTAGGAATCTGTATATTTGATTATGTGTATTTCCTTATTTCATGATTTTGTTTCCTTAGTTGATAGGTAGCTTGTATTATAAATTGACCTCCAATAGGAGAAGAATAAACATTGAGAAATTCGTTCAACACGCACAAATACCGTAGTATCCATTTCACAGCCTCCTAATGTGCCTTTCCTGGACACCCCATATAACGACTAACGACACTAATTGCATGTGAAATATCAGGACAAGTACATACCATGGCGTACATAAGGCTCCCAACAACGCACGAATATGGAACCTGAGACATATACTTCTCCTCATCCTCCGACTGTGGTGACAACTCAACTGAAAGTCGAAAGTGTGCTGCCAAAGGGGTACTGACTAGTTTCGAGTTCTGCATGGCAAAGTGCTCAAGCACTTTGAGAATATAAGACTTCTGATTCAAAAATAATTTTCCAGCTACTCGATCTCTGCAAATCTCCATACCCAAAATACGTTTTGCCACACCCAAATCTTTCATCTCAAATTCACCACCTAACTGTTGTTTCAACTTATTGATTTTTGATACACTCTTGCCAGTAATAAGCATATCATCAACATACAACAGTAGATAAACAAATAAACCATCTGGAAGTTTTCAAAAATATACACAACTGTCATACTCGCTCCTAGAATATGACTAGCTTATCATAAAAGTATCAAGCCGCTTATACCACTGCCTTGGGGATTGTTTAAGGCCATACAAAGACTTACGAAGTAAACAAACGTGATCCTCCTTACTAGAAACAACAAATCCCTCAGGCTAACGCATATAAATCTGTTCCTCAAGCTCGCCATGCAAAAACGCAGTTTTGACATCAAGTTGCTCTAACTCAATATCATAACATGCAACAATAGCAAGTAAAGTGCGAATGGAACTATGTTTTACAACTGGTGAAAATACCTCATTGTAGTCAACACCCTCCTTTTGGCTATATCCTTTCACCACTAGCCGAGCTCTGAACCGAGCATCTTCTACCCCTGGAATACCTGGTTTGCGCTTGAAGACCCACTTGCATCCAACAATCCTCTTCCCTTTCAGCGGTTCTACTAACTCCCATGTCTGATTCTTCTGAAGAGACTCAATCTCCTCATTCATAGTAACAAACCACTGTGCAGACTCAGTGCTCGAAACAGCTTCCGTATAGCTGGAAGGCTCCTCATACTCAACTGTCTCAACAACTGATAAAGCATAGGCCACCATCTCAAAATAAGCCGAATACCTTTCAGGAGGCCGAATCTCCCTCATTGGCCTATCTTTAGCAAACTAGCAATAGTGCGTGGTTGCTCAACTAACGCATCAACCTCTATGTTTGAACTCTTGAACTCCTCTTTAATTGGCTTCTCAATGTGCTTCTTCCCTGAGTCAGAAGATTCACTCAAAAACTCCACCTGCTTTGGAACACTCTGTTCCTGAACTATATCCTCAACCTGCTTAGACCCCTTAATCAGATAATTTTATCAAAAGTCACATCCCTGCTAATCAAAAACTTCGAATCATCAGAGCACCATAACTTGTACCATTTGACACCTGCTGCATAACCCAAGAAAAATACACTTCTTGGCCCGTGGCTCCAATTTACCCTCATTCACATGAGCGTAAGCTGGACACCCAAAAACACGCAACACTGTAGACACCTCAATTTGGCCTAACAATTATTTCAAGTCCCACCTTGGAGACCATCCCGATGATGAAATGGATATAGTGATTGTTGATTGACTTCTTGTGAACCCATGGACTTATGGTAAGAACTTTGAGTCACTTAGAGGACCCAATCCAGAGCCAAATAGCCTTTCAGACAGAAATACAGTATCATAGGAGAATCCATCTGTCGGCCGTGACATTGATCTCACGGCCCCAACATCCATTCTTCACCCATGAAGTCCATTGCTTGAAAATCTCCCTGAGAGATCAATCCCTCGGCCGTAAGATCTATCCTTCGGCCGCAACATCTATTCCTCGGCCGCCAAATCCTTTCTACGGCCGCCAGATCGTTTGTTTTCTAGATTCTGGAATATTCTGTCAAACGTTTGATTCGTTCACAAAAACCTAGCAGCCAAATCCCGATGCGTTCGGGCTACGTTAGAGGATTACCATAAAGAGTTTGTGTTGCCCTATAATTTCAATTCTAATCGTGCATTGTGATTGGTTGGAGTGAGTCATCCAGTGCCTATATAAAGGGGCCTTTACCCCACGAAATATATATTTTTCACACCCTCTCAAGCCACGAAACTCTGTCAATATACACTCTCAAACCTCCTCTACAAAAGCCCTAACCTCCCGAAAGCAGCCACCAATCCGACGATCAAACCCTGAAGTTCAAACCCTAACCCAAGGGTTCTCAAGAAGCAATCAGTCAATCCCATTCAATCCAAAGCAATCAAGAAACTGAGGGATCAAGGTGGTGAGGCCCAACGGCCTCTGGTTTGATTTATTTTCTGTCCATATACTTTAATCGTAGCGTTTTAGTTATCTGCTAATTATTCTTTCTGGTGTGAGGAAGAACATTGGCTGGGGAATCAATCCCTCGGCCGATACATTGAACCAGGAGGATTGCTCGACCGTGACATCAATTCACCGGCCGAGAGATCCATCTCCCTGGCACAGTTTTGTTTTGTTCTGCTTTCTGATGCATGATTTACTTATCGTCTCGGCTCACTTTATTCACTGTTTAAAGGCTAATTAAATAGACTACATGTTAGAATTAAATAAAGCATGTACATGTCTTATGTTGAACGATTATGGGCCAGTCTCACGACTGGGTAGAGAGGGGTGCCTAACACCTTCCCCTTACTGTACTTTTGGCTTCCGTACCCGGAATCTCTATCTATTTTCCTAGTTTTAATAAACTAGGTGGCAACTCTATTTTGATGATAACCGTTATCGTGTGGCGATATTCCTAGCCATGGGAATATCCACGATCCTAGTTTATGAAGCAAGCAACCAAACAAGCAAACGATGATCAATCTGTATGGCGATGCCCCGCTTCAGGGAGGTGTCTACAAACACAGAATAATCAGCTGGATGACCTGACCATACCTCAAACGGAGTCTTACACTCAATAGCAGTCGACGGAGACATGTTCACCAAATAGCATGTCGTGGAAACGGCTTTAGCCCAAAATTCTTTGCCCAATCCGGAATTGGACAACATACAACGTGCCTTCTCCAAAAGAGTCTTGTTCATCTGTTCAGCCACACCATTCTGCTGAGGGGTTTTTCTCACTGTGTGATGCCTCGTAATACCCTCATCACTGCAGAACCTATCAAACTCGCCAAGACAAAACTCCATACCATTGTCAATTCTCAAACGTTTTATTTTCTTACCAGTCTGATTCTCAATCAAAGTTTTAAACTGTTTGAATGCATTAAAGGCGTCACTTTTATGTTTCAACATATACACCCAAACCTTACGAGAGAAATCATCGATAAGACTCATAGAATATTGAAAACCACCTTTAGAAGTTACCTCTGCGGGACCCCAAAGATCCGAGTGAAAATAATCCACCGTGCCTTTGGTGCGATGAGCAGCTGTACTGAATTTTACCCTGCATTGCTTGCCG
This sequence comes from Rhododendron griersonianum, assembly GCA_018127125.1. Classification (NCBI taxonomy): domain Eukaryota; kingdom Viridiplantae; phylum Streptophyta; class Magnoliopsida; order Ericales; family Ericaceae; genus Rhododendron; species Rhododendron griersonianum. Next base: position 34,002,444 of record CM030788.1, on the reverse strand, counting down.
TAGACACAATGCTCACAGAAATCCAGCTTCTCAATTTTTTGGCCACATAGCAAACCATGTTTGCTCAAAAACTATCATCCCCCTCTCGCTCATATGCCCAAGGCGCATATGCCACAAACGAGTCAAGTCTGAATTTGAAACCTTGGATGAAGCAACCGTTGCTACAGCACCTAGAACTGTACTGCCATGGAGTGTATAGAGGTTACCACGCTTCTGACCCTTCATCAGTACCAATGCACCCCTCAAGACTTTCAAAACTCCACCTTCACCGAGGAATTTGCAACCATGAGAATCAAGAGCACCCAGGGATATAAGATTTTTCTTCAAATCCGGAACATGTCGAACCTCAGATAAAGTCCTAACAATACCATCGTGCATTCTAAGCTGAATCGTTCCTGAACCAACAGTCTTACAGGCCATGTTGTTGCTCATCAAAATTATACCACCATTGACCGCCTCATAAGTAGAAAACCACTCTCTATGCGGACACATGTGGTATGAATATCCAGAATCCATTATCCACTCGGTATTAGAGCGAGAATCGCCCTCTGTAACTGATAACACATTATCTGACTCATCTGAACTTTCAACAATTCCAGCAATTACTTTACCCCCTTTCTGGTCTTCTTTTTCTTTCTCCTTGAATTTTAAACAGTCACTTTTCCAGTGCTCGGGTTTCTTGCAATAATTGCACTTTCCCTTCTTCTTACCTAATAACCTGGATCTTCCCCTATTACTCGACTCCTCCATTTCTGTTGTTCTTCCCCTAACAAATAAACCCTCCGCATGTGCATCACCCTCACCTGACACCTTTTTCCTTAATTCTTTCGAATAAAGACTGGCCTTAACATCCTCCATGGATATTGTGTCTTTGCCATACAATAGGGTTGTAACAAAGTGCTCATACGAAAGTGGTAAAGAATATAGCAAAATTAGGGCTTGGTCCTCATCCTCAATTTTACTATCTATATTTTTTAGATCCATAATAATACGATTGAACTCGTCTAAATGATCCTTAACAAGTATATCTTCTCGCATACAAAACGTATAAAGACGTTGTTTGAGATATAACCTGTTGGTGAGCGACTTCGTCATATATATGCCTTCCAACTTCAGCCAAATTCCTGCTGCTGAAGTTTCTTCTTCCACCTCACGAAGAACGTCATCTGCCAGACTCAACTGAATAGAACTCAGAGCTTTGGCATCCGTATCATCCCAATCTTCCTCTTTGATTCCAGAACTAGTCTTGCCTAACAAAGTCTTGTGCAATTCTTGCTGGATTAACAGAGCCTTCATCTTTACTCTCCAAAGACTGAAACTGCTGCTCTGCCCATCAAACTTCGCAATCTCGAATTTAGCCGTCATAGCCACAATCGGAAACGAAACCCTAGTTTTTCAACCTAAGGCTCTGATACCAGTTTGTTATAACGAACGCTATGAAAGCAAGCTAAGAACGAGAAATTGAATACTAAATAAGAAATCACAAAGACACAAGATATATGTGGTTCCCCAAGATGGGTACGTCCACGGGCGAGGAGAGAGAGGATTTACTAACCAACGTGAAAAAGAGATACAAAGCGTCGGCTGTAATCCGTAACTCTAGAAAGACCACAATATGAGAGCCCAAAAGATAATCTATAGAAGTCCCCCAAAAACCCTATTTATAATAGGCTACAAAAACGGGAACAACATAATTAACCAATGTGGGACTAAAGAATACAAGGCATTCCCAACAGTTTATTTGGTGTACTATATATGTTTTCTGTTGAAGGTTTTTAGAACAATAAGACTAAAACATTAGCCTATCAATAGTCTAGAAGGACAAAACGAACATATATATGACTTACTTTTGCCCATTGTCTACTGACACAATGAGAAAATTATTAGTAGATCGTAGGGTATATACATCATCAGTGACACCTCAGTGTTTTTGGCAAAGTACCAACACAAAAGAGATGGCCCGAATATATGAACCAATTGTGTTCAAAAGAGGTCTACATTAGAATGTCCGAAGCAAACCCCTTTATGTCATTGTTCAGTAATCACTCATGTGATCGCACGTATCCACGTAATGGTGTACTTGTAATTTAGATATTCCTCCTCCATTAACCAGCTGATAGATAACTTCCCACAGCCCATTGATTCATGGTGATGACACCATTGCTGATTTCTCTATGTGACACTGTCCGTTGTTCCCCTTCACTAGTCCGAACACCCACTTATATACAAATCCATACATAAGCTTTTTAGTCTTCAAAGCCACACAAGATTGATTTTATTCAATCCATGTGTCGTGTTATTATGCACTATCATATCATATTTGCTAATCTTGTAATCAGATCTTGCAGGGTATATACCATCACATTCGATATGGGGTATTACTCTTATGTGCTAATTTTGTGATGAGATGCAACATCATGGTGTCAGCCAAAGAAGTAGTAATATTTAACATTTGAAGGGCTCAGTTTGGTTGACAGATGCAACAAATAGGGGTGGAGCCAGGTTTTGTTTATATTGTAGTCAAATATGTAAAGGCATACATGGCTCGTTTTTCTAACGTTAGTGGATCCAATTTGTCAAGGGTAACTCGTCCATGTTTGGGTCCGATTTGTAAACTACAAGTTCAAATTATACCCATTCTAAGAGACTTTTTCAACTAAATGGGGTTGCTTGACCCCACTTTCACAACCTCCCTCCGTCCATGGTAAAAATAGACGCACCGTTAATCACATAACAAAATTAAAATTTTCCAATATATGCACATTTCTCTACATAACATATGTATGCATGTATCTATATGTGTATGTATGTATCTATATATTTGTGTATTATGTATATGCTGCACAAGCTTACTTCTATTCCAAGATTAATAAGAGGTCGCGGTTCAAATTGAGATTCGTCACCTATCGATGAAGACTAGAACTCCAAGTCTCCAATATGCATCTTGGACATGAGAACATGACAAAATAACTGCAGTACCACAACAAGTAATGCACACCAACAATGTTACTCTCTTTCATCCTATGAAACACCTTATAGGCATCCTCTACACGACTAGACAGACCCCCAAACTTTTGAGTGCATATCCTCCATGACAGACCCAAATTTCTCACTTGAACGAACACGTTGGCGTATTTAGTTTCTCCCACTTGCACCCAAGCCGAAATGACACCAACCATAGTAATTAATTCCATAAACACTGCTGTCTTGTATTCTCTTCGATACAAACCCTTGCATCCACTCACCCTTGAAACCGGCTTGCAAGGGAGGGTACCGAACAACTTATATATACAAGGCTAAGTCAATATTAAGCCGATGTGGGACATTACGATCTACCCTCAGTAGACAACGCCGACGATTACCACACTATTGACACTGACCCGATTGTAGCCATTTCTCTTTTTGGAACCTCCACTCACCTATCAGTATTCAATACTCCTTTCCTGTGTAAGTATCTTAATCCAGGCTATAGGTTGTTGACTCGCTACGTAGTGGCTAACTCTTATACCAAATAAGACAAACATTAAAGAGGAATTCGCCTCAAAAAACCGACTTCCAAGCCAATTACTTAGCCGATGTGGACATTAGGATCGTAAGACTCTTGAAGAACTCCAACGCCTCGTAGGCCACACCTGGCGTGCATAATCAAGAAGACTATATTGATAAACGTACAAATGAATTGTGGTAACTGAACCCGCGAGGACCAGTTCCATTTTGTTTCAAACTATTGGAGAGAATCATTTCTTAGGGTATGGGTGGTGGTGTAGTTTGAAGAGAATAATTGGATACAAGGGTAGGGTTCGAGAGTGAGGGTTGAATGGATGTTGCAAGGTAGGATGCCAAACATTATATATATGGGAAAGTATAGATTACCTCCCTCTATTTTGGTGTTTTGGTAGATGACTTCCCTGTATTTTACTAATTATCATTTTGCCTTTCTATATTGTTGGAGTAAAGTGTAATTGTTAAATATTTCATCCAAAGTAAAGATGTGTGTGCCTCACGCACTTCAACTGCATTTATGGCATGAAAACATGTACTTTCCTCCAAAAGTAGCATGATTATAGGATAATAATACCCTTGGTTCATCTTCTCCCCCTAAATCACAAAAGAAAATTGAAAAAGAAAAGGAAACCCAACAGGTTCATCTTCTTCCCCTGACTGGTTATTTCTCTCTCCTCTCGGTAGTCTCTCTCTGTCTCTCCCTCTCTGTTTCAATTGCGTATTTGGTGTGTTTCTGGTGTTTACGGTTCAATACTCAAGACCCACATACTGAGTCCCTCCACTTTTCCTCCCTTCCATTGAAAACAGAGGAAAATAGAGCTCCTCAATTGCTCAATTGGGCTAGAAACATCATCAATTTTCCTGCAAAGTGCAATCTGGGTTTTAGTTAATTTGTGATGAATTTGATTCCTGCAGTACGCATTCAATGTTGCATTACTATCCATATTGGGAAGGAATGGAGTTCTCTACAGAGAAGAGCTCAAGAGCTGCTTCTACATTCTTGAAAAAGGATACAATTCGATGCCAATTAATCTACTAGGATCTCTCTTCCATAAATCCATGAAAGCGAGGAAGGAACTAGCAGAGATCTTGGCAAAAATCCTCTCAATTAGGACGGACATGAAGCAAAGCCACACCGATTTGCTCGGATCTGTCCGCGAGTCGGACCTCCGACCACCGTCCAAGCCCTCTCTTCTCTCTCTATCCCGTACTCTCTCTACCGAAATCTCTCTTTCCCCTCTCGATTCTCCTCCCCTCTCCTCCCCTATCCGTCATTGAGGAACGGCGATGGCCGCCGGTCGGACCCCGTCGCCGTAATGCATGTGTATGTATGAAGATTGAAAACTGGTGACGGCATCTTTGGCCCATAATTTTTCATTAACACTTGCCCAAACTGAGGATCAATGATCAATCAGTTTTGTAAGAAAAAAAAATACCCTAACAATAAGACAAAATACCCTAATAAATTGTTAAAATAGAAACTGAAAATGAATTAGGCTATAGTCATTTTGCATTTTTCTGTTAACAGAGCTCCGTTCCGCTTTTTCGAATAAGTACTTAAAAAATTAGAATTTATTTTTAAACTTAAAAATAATAGATTTAAAAAAAAAATTAAAATTTTATTTGTAAGATTTGATAGATCTCATCGAAATTTATCAAATAAAATCCATATTGCATATTTTTTTTATTTCAGTAAGCCTACTACTATTTTTAAGCTTGAAAATTACAAATAAGTACTCATTTTTTAGAGAAAATGACGGCTCATGATGTATTTTGATAAATAATACCCGCCAATGACATGCTGAGAACATTCGTTAATACTGAAAAATGTCCTTAGCGGGTACTAATTATCAAACATGTCATTGGCCGTCATTTTCCCTATTTTTTAAGAACCCAATCCGAAACGGGTTAGAGTTGTACTTTACTCCAAAAGCATAGGGTGACAAAGTGGTCATTAGTATAACACATGCGAGTCATCTGCCAAAAGGCCAAATTACAAATCTGTACTTTGCCATATAAATTACACCTGTTTTTAGCTTTTCCTAGCTAGCTATTGCTCTAACACTGTTTTTAGGGCTGAAAGTTTCAGCGTGCCCGAAAAAGTGGGCGATTAATGACGATTAATGAAGGGATTAAATTCTGTCCGGCTCATCCAAATAGAATGGGTCTCCCGTCAGCATCTTTTGTGGGTCTGTGTTGCATATTTTTTTAGATAATTCAAATCGTGCATTTTATAAGGTTTATAAAAGAATATATCTACGCAAAAAAATCAGCTTGTCCGAACATTGATAGGTATGTCAAAAGTTGAGTTTTAGACGAAAAAATGGACGGCTTGAATCTATGAACTGTTTTTTAAGTTAAACTGTCCACAACCGTTTATTTTTTGGTCAAAAAACTCAACTTTTGACATACCTATTGATGTTCGAACAAACTGATTTTTTACATGGATACATTATTTTACAGGCCCTACAAGATGCATAGTTTGGATTATCCAAAAAAATGCGCCAAGGGGAGTCAGGGGACCCACGGGTGGTGGAAAACCCCCCTTTTCCGCCTGATCCGGACAAAATTTACTCTCATTAATGAAACATTATCTAAAAAAGCGATGTTACTTACACATAAATTATCTCAAAAAAGTAAATTAACGACACAGATTTCCAGAAATTACCCGAAAAGGTAAAGCAACATTACAGTTCAATCTGTACCGTTGATTATATATATATAGGGCTGTAAATGAGCTGAACAGTTTGCGAGTTCGGCTTGGTAAGGGCTCGGTTTGAAGAATAAATGAGCGAGCTTGAGCTCGATTTTGCAGCTCGTTTGATAAACGAGCCAAGCTCGAACCTAGCAGGGCTCGACTCGAACAAGTTCGCGAACAGGTTCGTCTCCGCTCGAAATATATAGGTTCGGCTCGGCTCGAACATGCCAATATTCTGTTCAACTTGGCTCATTTAGCCAATTTTTCAATATTAAGGCTGAAAAGTTGACGAATTCGAGCCGAGCCGGCTCGTTTATTCCAGACCAAATACTAACGAGCCGAGCTCGAGCTTTGTACATACTTGACGAGCCGAGATTTTTTGCATCACTGGGAACACTTGAAGTTTCTATGCATTTAAAGCTTTGTACATGATACACCGATAAAACATAAATATGCTCGGGGCTTTTTTTTGGAAACTAGGCCATTGCTATCTATGTTTCTCTAGGGCTAAATTTCAATTTTATCCCTTCCTTCAACTGTGGATTCCTAAATTTATTCCTCCAATTAAACTCCATGAGGCATAATATTTTAGATTGACATCCTTAAAAACCGAACTGGACTGGCAGTCTGGCCTATTCAACCTGTTGAACCGCTAACCGGACTGTAGTCCAATGACTCCAATCCGAAGTAACCCTTAGCTAGCTAGGCTACAAACAAACCGGCTTCTTTCAACAAAATTGGATGTCGAACCAGAAATCGGCATGCAGTAACCAAAAGCGAGTAATAATTGATCAAGGTTGGACCACTGCTTGGAGGCTGGAGCCCGCCACCTTTACGACTTCACACAAGAGTTGAAATTGGTTTTAATGCCTATCAAAAAGCAAAGACTTGCACTTTTTTTTTTCTAAGCTAAAAAAAGGGTGGAGAAGGGGGTGATACTGCCTCACCAAGAACTAGCGGGCCAAAGTCGGACAGAAGAGAATGACCAAATTCAAGAGGGGTGCTGTTGGCACAATTAGAACTTGATACCTCCTACCACACCTAAACCCAAAGGGAGTAAGCCTTGACCAACTAGGCTATCATCCCTGATGGTGCAAAGACTTGCACTTGCAAATGACTCGAGGACTAGTCAAACTTTTATTATTGTTTTTACGCCATTGTGACATCACGGTTGAATTCAAGTTTAAAGACTTGTTGCTCACCGGGCCGACTTTTAAGACACTACATGCATTCATTCATCTAGTCTAATTTTAGATTCCGCCCGGTCTATTTACTAGACCAACGCCACTGCTCTTTTTAAAGAATTAGAGAACTCGCTTGTTCTCAATTATTGACAACTATTGATCATAAACTCGTAATATTTTTAGAGACAATGTTCTTTTCATTTTTTTTTATTGGATTGGATTAGCGAATAACGTTCTTAACCCTATTATAAAAAGAGAAAAGGAGTATTTTTGCCAAACACTCTCTGTCCACATATACATACAAGGTATAAATGCATCTCATAATTGCCGGGAAATTTTTTCCGTTAACTACCAGATTGAATAATGATAATTAGCCTCAATCTTGACCCCAAGGACGGAACAATTGTCATCGTTTAGTAAAGAGACTGGGAACTTAAAAGTAGACCAAGTCGAATATTGATTTAGAAATTTAAGGACACAATAGATTTAATATATATATATATATAGGAGCATAAGTTAATGACGAGACATAACAAAATTAGATAATTGAGGGGATAGAAGTGAAATTTATCCATTTCTCTAGCCCCCACCCAAAAACATGTATGTTGTAGCTACTTTTTATTTCCTACAAGGCAATTTCTACTAAGGTCTGAAGTTTGAACCCTTACCTAACCTAGTGTATAAAGTATAAGATGCATATCATTTGGTTGCTACTAGCCACTACATTTGCAAGCTACTCATTGCAAGGATTTCTCAAAAAGGAGAGAGTAAATGTGAAATTACTTAAGTTTAGAGAGGGGATGGTAGAAATAAACTAATTTTGAAGGAATTAAAAAAGGGATCAAAACACGGAAAAAAATTTATCCACACCAAAAATTACGTGAAAATTTTGAAATCACACGAAAAAATTAGGGGTCGTGGTCCTGCCTGTTTTAGCCTTTAGTTGGATACAAACCCGATGCAATTCAACTTTATTTATGTGGTTTGGCTTAATAAGCCATTCAAATTAATTTTTCGTCTTTACTTAAGAAAAATTCTCCTTGTAAGTTTTACATCATTTTTTTAGATCATTGGTTCATCTTTGACAAGAGGAATAAAAAAAGTAAAGAATTTGCTACAAACTCAAAATTTTAATTTTTTTTAAATTCACAAAATTATGAGTTTGGTTCCTAACTTTTTACTTTTTATTATTCCTTTTGTCGAGATATATATATTCCATAAATATTTGACGCAAACTTACAAATATGAAAAAAAAACTGAACAAGACGATTCCGCCAAACCAATGACCTTAATTTTAGGAATTTGTTGAAAAAAACAGGAAAGCAATAACAAAAATGTAAGAGAAAATGGAGATATATCATCTTCATTAGAATCAGCCAACTTAAAACAGAAAAAAGATGAGAAAACAAAATTTGTTTAGCCTTGTTCGATCGATGCACGTGAAACCCAAACCCATACAGAACGACTTGAACACACATGTGTCCGAGCCCCTACTCTCATTTGTTTTAATCTTCACAACATAACAGGAGGTTCCTCAAGTACGTACTTACTCCATACTATGATTTAAGTTTGGCACGATATATAGATTTCAAAGAAACCAAGTTTCGCTCGAAAGATGAAATTCAAGCTTCAAGGAAACCAAGTTTCAGCTTTTGCAATGAAATTCCCGTTCCTCAAAAAACACGGGAAGATGAAGTATATCAAAAGATACTAGGAAGAGAAAAAACTTCTTTACGGAGGCCCCATAAATTAAGTTTTACAACGTCCAATCTCATGCGTCCAAAAGTATTTTGGACGATCTGAATTAAAAACAAACTATTACCGGTCAGAGATATTTATTATCGGTCAAAATTTAAAAACATATCTCAACTATTGATTACCGAGACGGACGGATGAGATTGTGCGTTGTTGTTGATAACTTATTTACGAAGGAGTCGTGAATAAGTTGCTCTCTATTAGAAAGTCAAGAGATGGAGCAGAGAACTTACAACATCACTCCAATGAATGGATATGAAGGCACCGGTTAAGAGGATAATGGAGAAGATGATAACTCTAGCTGAAACCCCATTCTTGAGGTTCTTTAGCTGCTCAATCAAATTTGGCCCACAATTAACTCCCATAACCTGCAGCATCTGCTTCTCCTTAATTTGTTTTGAATTTGGTTTCAGCTGATGATCAAGATCATCAAGTTATATATCATACTCTCGATCTTGTTATTTTTGATAACCGGATGCCAAAGTCAGCTTCCACGCACCTCGACTAATTCTGGGGCTGACTAATCAAACTCTTTTGGATTCCATTGAGCTTGGTTAATTAGGATTAGGAGTTGAATCAATATATCAACTCAACTTTTATCGTCAGTCAGGATGAAACAAAGGAAAAACAAGAGAAAATATGTACTTGGAAATTGGCATCATCGTGAGGGTACGTTCAACTGTGGGCAACCATTTGGAAATGGAAATTAATTTGTGGTGCAGAGGCTTTCTTTTCCTGATATTTTGTGGAAAGAATTGGCACTTTGGAAACATCTTGCGTCCTTTTTTTTTTTGATAAGTAAACATCGTGCGCGCGTCTTTGTCCCGTCGATGGACAAGAAGTCAAAGGCGGTAGCACACCAAGGAAGGTTGTGGAGTTGAACGCACTAATATACGTTTTTTTTTTTTGGCAATGATAATGCCAAAACAGTTTTTATTGGTGCCAAAATTTTATTGCACAAAAGGTTTGTATCGTATGTAGTGTACAAAACTTTTATACGCATGCGCTAGAGTTTTGACACCTACAAAAAGTCAACAATAATCTAAATAGGAGATACTTACTCCACTATTTTAGCATATAATTAAATATCTACCATAATAAAAGATACTTTTCAATTTCATCTGGGTTCTCATTGGAATGCAATACTGTATCTTCTCCAATTTGTACAATATTTTCCTTTTCATTATGAATCTCATTCAAGTCAAAATAATTGCTTCTTTTTCTTTTTGTTGAACTCACTATTTAAATTTTTTTCATTTATCTATATAATAAAGGAGCCCAGTTTTTGAATCTTACATACATCTATCCATAAATTTTAACTATTGAAACCTATCTCCGTAAATTCTACGGCTAAGAAACCTTTCCTATTTCAATGGAAGAGATGATATATAGATTACCATTTAGTTTTTAAATTTCTAAACATCACCAAGTAGACATTAAGATTTTCACAATGAAATGTAACATATCCTTTAATTTTAAAAAAAGATTTCTTTGATAAATTTGTAAAGGATGATCAGTAATCAAATACTTCCATTCATATTGGATTCTCTTTGAGCCGTGCCATGCACTAGTTGTCCTATAATCTTAAACGCCATTGCCGAATAAAAAAAAATCTAAAATAATAATATACATGAAAAAGGGGAGAAAATTCATACTTTGAAATTGGATGAGAAACATGAAAACGTACGAAGTGAAAAAAGGAAGATGAAGTGGAGAAATTAACCCCAAATAAACGAAGTTAATTCTGGTCTAGATCGGACCTATATGGCATTGGCATTGGATATATGAGCATAAAAGAGATTTTGTAGAAATCAGTTGTGACAAAATACTACTCACTGATCATTGTTTTCTTATTCGTTTGTGCATATTTTCATATCTTTTTTCAACGGAAGAAGCAAATTCATTAATCAAGCCATACGGGATCTACAGATGAACTCCAAATATAGAACATGACATATGACAAGTACATATTTCCACCCAAATATAGAGATACATGTAGACACCTCCCAAACGGGGCATCGCCATACAGATTGATCATGTTTGTTTGCTCGATTGATTGCGTGTTTCATAAACCAAAATCATGGACATTCCCATGGCTAGGAACATCGCCACATGATAGCGGTTATCATCAAAACAGAGTCGCCACCTAGTTTATTAAAACTAGGAAAACAGATAGAGATTCTGGGTATGGGAGCCAAAAGTACAGTAAGGGGAAGGTGTTAGGCACCCCTCTCTGCCCAGCCGTGAGACTGGCCCATAGTTATTCAACATAAGACATGTAGATGCTTTGTTTAATTCTAACACATAGTCTGTTTAATTAAGCCTTTAAACAGTAAGTAAAGTGAGCCAGAACTGTAATTGAAGCATGCATCAGAAAGCAGGAAACAAACAAAGCTGTCCCAGGGTAATGGATCCCGCAGCCGGTGAATGGATGTCACGGCCGAGGGATCCTCCTGGTTTGATATATCGGCCGAGGGATCGAAGCCCCGGTCGATGTTCTTCCTCACACCAGACAGAAACGTTAGTAAATAATCAAAACGCTAAAATCATGATTATTGACAGGAAATAAAACAAACCAGAGGCCGTTGGGCCTCACCACCTTGATCCCTCAGTTGCTTGATTGCTTCGGATTGCTTGTGATTGACTGATTGCTTGATTAAGAACCCTAGGGTTAGGGTTTGAACTTCGGGGTTTGATCGCCGGATTGACGGCTGCCTTCGGGAGGTTAGGGCTTTTGGAGTATGGGATTGAGAGAGTATTTTGACAGAGTTTCGTGGCTTGATTGAGTGTGATGGTGTATCAATTTCGTGTGTTAATTCGGAGCCCAAAGGCCCCTTTATATAGGCATAGGGATGACTCACTCCGGCCAATCAAATCACGAGATGGCAATTGCAATTGCAATGCATCTCTAACTCTACGTCGTGATCTCCGAACGTAGCCCGAACGCATCGGAAAGGTAGTGTAGTTGGATCAAACCAAACGTCTGACAGAACGTTCCAGAGTCTGGAAAAAGGTCGATCTGGCGGCCGAGCAAAGGATGTCGCGGCCGTGGAATGGATGTCTCGGCCGAAGGATAGATCTCGCGGCCGAGGGATTGATCTCTCAGGGAGATTTTACTGGCAACAGGTTGCTCGGGTGAGGGATTGATGTTGTGGCCGTGGGATCGATGTTACGGCCGTCAGATGGATTCTCCTAGGCTTCTGTATTTTTGTCTGAAAGGCTGTATGGCTTTGAATTGGGTCCTCTAAGTGGTCAAAGTTCTCACCGAAAGTCCTAAGGTCCTCAAGGAAGCAATCAGCAATCATTGTATCCATCTCATCATCGGGATTGTCCCAAGGTGGGACTTGAAATAATCGTTAGGCCAAATTGGGGTGTCTACAGATGCCCCTCTTTGACTGAACTCAGACGGATCGTGAGACATGTTTGAGTAAGAGTCAAAGCTGTAAAAAGCAACTCAATTTGGTCCAACCACTATTCCAAGGGGTTTTCGAAAAAGGTTTTGTTATGGTCGGGCCGGGAGGCTGCCTACGTATTCCACAAGGGAAATTCAGACCAATCGTAGTTCGGGACATAAAACAAAAGTAAAAAGTTTGGAGGGTTAGAGACAGAAGACGTACCTTAGGGCTTAAAAAAGCCGTAGTGTGACGTACCTAGACTGAGCCAGGGTTTTGGCGAAGAGTAGTTGAAGGAGCGCGGGGCTACCGGGGGAGTTTTTGCGGAGAGCTTCCTTAGTTATTTTTGGGTAGATCAGTACACTGCAGGTGCGTTTGCTTTTCTTGATCATCCTTACTTTGACTGAAAGGAGCTCGGTAGAGTAGCCTATCCTTGCGAATGAGCTGGATGGGATTGATGTAATGGGGTGGAATCCAAACCATCTGCTGGGATGAGTTGGACGCCGGTTTGTTTTTGAGATGTAGGGGAGGCGCAGGGCCAGTAGCTGGAGCACGGAGCTTTGGCGATGAGGGGACCGAGGCACGGAGCCGGTTGTAGTCGTGAGGCGAAAGCCTGGAGAGTGATTGATAGGACCGAAGCGCGGAGCTGGTGTTGATCATAAGGCGAGAGCCTGAGGTGATTGATAGGACCGAAGCGCGAAGCTGGTGTTGATCATAAGGCGAGAGCCTGAGGTGTCGGAGCTTGACGTGATATGAACCGAAGCGTAGAGCTGGTTGCATTCTGATGGTCTGTGCACGGAGCTTTCTCATCATAAGTGTTGGTGTAGAGCCAAAGGATCGAGGCGCTGAACCGATCAATAAAACCGAGGCATAGTGCCGGTTGATTGCAGGGTTGACCTGTTTCATGAAAGATATGCAGAGTGTATATGTGTGATGCTTGTTTGTTAGATGTGGACAGACATGATGCAGACTCGATGTGATAATGTTGATGCAATATGTGCACGGGCCCGTGCGTGTGTGTTTGTTTTAAGCTTAGAGCTTCTATCAAGTTCCGGACTTGAGCATTCAGAGCGTAGAGCTCGAGCATTCGGACGGCAGAATCTGAGCATTCAAAGTACAGGCTTTGAGCGTCCAGTACGCAGTGGTTGGGCATCCAAGCGTAGAGCTTGAGCATTCAAGTGTATGACTTGAGCATCCAGTACACAGTGGTTGGGCATCCAAACGTAGAGCTTGAGCATTCAAAAATGTTAGATTTTTGAGCATTCAGGCGTAGAGCCTGAGAATAGATGTCTAGATTGTTGGGGCGGCTTAGAGCCTGTTGCTTGTTTACGGCTTCGAGCCAGTTGAGATAATGGGCTTTGAGCCGCTGAGATTGCTTGTTTACGGCTTTGAGCCAGTTGAGACACTGGCTTCGAGCCTGTTAAGAACTTGATTGTGTACGGCTTCGAGCCAGTTGAGACAATGGGCTTAGAGCCGCTGAGTTGGTTGTTACGGCTTCGAGCCAGTTGAGATAGTAGATACAGGCTTCGAGCCTGTTGAAGTGATGGTTACGGCTTGGAGCCATTTGAGATAGTAGATACAGGCTTCGAGCCTGTTGAGGTGATGGGCTTGTAGAACTGCTGAGCTGTTGAGTATTCCATCTTCCATCTTCCACGGGGTTTGATTGGTTCCTTATGCTTGGGATGTTTCCAAGGCTAGTTTTGTGTATGCTCGGGATTGCCCCCAAGGCTAGATTTCACATGCTCGGGACTGTCCCCAATGCTAGATTCCACATGCTCGGGACTGTCCCCAATGCTAGATTCCACATGCTCGGGATTGTCCCCAAGGCTAGTTCTTGACCATATTCCAGTTTGTTAGGGAGATTTCCCATTACCTCCACTGCTGGGAGTGCCTTCCGGAGGCCAAACGCCTTCTAGCGACTCAAATGTCTCTGGTGGCTAAATGCTTTCTGCAAGCTGGCAACATAAACGCTTTCTGGAAGCTAGCAATATAAACGCCTTCTGGAGGGTGCATTGAGTGGAAGCCACAGGATTGTTTTACTGGCCTGCCGAGCGCGAGATTGTGCACATGGCGTGGCATAGAGCTGTTGAGGTGTGGGTGTAGAGCTGCTGAGCAGCACTTGAGCGTCCTTAATGTTTCGGTAAGCTTCTCCCTTTTTGTCCTTGGCAGAGAAACAGGAGACTTGAGGCTCATGGTGGAGGCCTTTAGTGCACAAGTGGTTTGTGACGTTGCCAGAGCAGGCTCGGGAGTTAGTACGCGCTGCTGGTCTTGACCCGTTTGTTTTGGGCCTCAATCTTCTGAAGATGGATTGGTCGTTGATGACCTCGCTGGTCGAAAGGTGGTGGGATACTCCCAACACGTTTCGCTTTCCTTCTGTTGGCGAGATGACGATCAAGCCAAGTGATTTTTCTTTGCTTACTGGCCTATGAGTAGGTGGAGCTCCTCTTTGGGTTGACCCCAGGCTTTGGGAGCGGATAGGGGCTTTGAAGTGGTTTTGTGCCCCCTCTTCACTCGCGTAGTCATGTTGATGTCTCTTGGCTGATCAAGACTTTTATGAAGGTCGATATCTCGACTCAGGTGAGTGTTGAGTAGCTGACACGGGCCTTTCTTCTCTACCTCCTTGGGCAAACGTTGTTTGCCAACAAGGATAGTCCAGCACATACACAGTCTCTAGCCCCTTTTGCAGTATTTGGAGGTTGTTTAGGAGTTTGATTAGGGAGCATCTGCCTTGGCCAACTGGTAGCCCCTTTCCTCTCTGGGCTTTTGAGTATCTTCTTCAGTTTCCTACTGACACTAGACATGCAGATGCGGACTGTGTTCCTCGCTACGAGTAATGGTCTGTGGGGCAATGGAAGCCACACAGTCACCAGTTTTGAGCCTACCTGAGTGGTGACGGGTTTTGGACCGATTGACGGTTGACCAGGTACCCCTTGCATCCCTTGTTTTTAGATCTCCATTCCTCTGTGCTGTGGCTGATTTAGACTTTGTTTGCAGGCGAGGTTTGACCCTTGGAGTGGTGTATCAGAGGATGCCCCTCTTGCGAGTTCCAGGGTTCTAGATTGTACTCGTAACCTGTTCGAGGGTCCCTTTTGTTAAGCTTGGTACTTATGTGATCGGGTGGCCAGCCAGTGGCGCCTGCGTGCTGAGGATCTTCAGTTTGTTCCTCCTCCTCCTCCGGCGTTGATGAGGTCTACTTCTTTGATGTCTAAAGTAGACTTGGAGAATGCTCAGATCAGAGACTAGGCGGGTTTGCTTCTTTAGGCAGGTGACTGTATGGAGTACTGCCATTTTTCCTTGGTTCTGCCTGTTGTTCCTTCAGTTGCTCTTGTTTGGCCACGGGCCCTTTCCTTTGTCTCCTTCCATTCTGACGACGGAGAAGAGGTGCTTGGTGCTTGCCCCTTGTTTTGCATTCTTTTCCTTGTAGCTTGAGGCTGAGTGAGCACCAGCAGTCAGTGGGGAGGATAGCTAGCAATCCCCTTCTTCATCTTAGAGATCGTCTCGAAGACGGCGTCACAACCAGCTTTAGGATTTTCTTTTTCCTTCCTGTTCATGGTTAGCAAAGAGAGAAGCAGAAACTGTATTTGTATAGTGAAAGCAACCATAGTGATGATTTTGTAGGCAAGCTTTTGTTCATGAAACGAGAAATGCTTTTTATGCCCCTAGATGTCTTGAGTTTGCATGCGATAGTCAGAACATGGCTGTTTGAACAAGTATTTGCTGATAGACAGTAATTTGTGTGAAAATAAAATATTGGCCGAAGAATTGATTACTCGGCTAAAGAATCGATGTTATGGCCGATGTATAGATCCTTCGGCCGTTACTTTGATTTTCCAAAAGGTAGATTTTGTTTTGGCTAAGTGGCATCCTCTTTTCTCTTCCTTCTTATGCTTGGTTTTGATTTTCTTGCCTTTTGCTTTTGCCGTGTTCCATAGTCCGGTTGCCAAACTCGGGAGTTTTCAAGGTATCTTGCTCATTGTGTCAATTACCTTTAGGTTAGAGGGGATGACCTATAGCTCTCGTGTCTATTGCTGTTGCCAATTCTTCGAGAAAAGCATACTCATCTTTTGCGAGCTCAATACGCAGGGTTAGCTATACCTATCATTGAGTACAAATCTGTTGATGTTTTTCCTTCTCTCCAAATGTTTGGGTCGCATCTCGATGTGAGATTGCCTACGTATCCCAATCAAGGAATCAGGCCTTTTACGTAGTTCCAAAATCATTACCTTTGAGGTTGGGTTTTTCACTCTTGGTTTTTCTTCTCACATGCTCTTGATTTTGCCTAGGTTACCTAATGGAGGTTGAGTCCCTAGCGAGCTTTTCTTTGAATGCCTTAACTTTTGCCTAGGCTGCGTTTTTGCATTTTCTTGCCCTAGCAGGCTTTGCTCTTACTTTTGCTTGGGTTTTCAGGTTACCCAACGAGCACTTCTCTCAAGAGGGTTTCTGCATTTCGGAGAGGAATTTGATGAAGATATTTTTCTAAATCTCTCTTGTGTTTGTACCTTCATAATGGGCGAGCTAACCCTAAGTGTTCTCGCGGAGATAGTGTCTTCTTTCTAAGTTTTGACAAAAACCTAGTTTCTTAAGCAACTAGAGTTCATCATTTCCTTCCTTTTTGTCAGCGACACATGGAACTTGATTCCTTGAAATTTCCCTTGTTTGGCAAAGAGACTATAGTGTTTGGCAATTGCAATTTAGGAAGTAAATCATTGAATAAGCATAGTCTAGAGGATGAAACAGGAATTCAGTTAGCATAAATTAAATGCCCAAGCAGGGGCTCAAAACAGGTTTTAGCTTGATAAAAGCAATGTTTAATGTTCTTTGCCATGTTGTGACTTCTTAGCTATTGTAGCATTTCGAGGTCGTTTTCAAAACCCTTGCCTTTCGCAACTTTATACTCTTTTCCACCATCTTCTTTGCCAAACAGGGCCTTTGAACTGGATCCATCTTCACTGGTGGCTACTTCTTTGAGACATGAGTAGTCCCCAAATAGAAGTGTTGGTCTAGGTTTTCATCACCCTTTCTTCCTCTTTATTGATTGTGTAGTCGTCAGCTATTTCCACTTGATTGAATAGTGATACTAAGGAGATTCCATCGAGTGGATCATCGTATTCTCCTTCCATTCCGTCAAAGTCACTTTCCCCTTTGCTTGTTCTTCTTCATTACTTTTGTCAGACATTTCGGGATCGATCACTTCTGATTGATTGGACTCATTGTTTTCTTCCTCCTCCATCATGAAACATTCGTCCTCCTCTGGGAAGGTAAAGGTTGGCTTGGTTTGGTTGTTTTGGACAATGTATTGGCCAGGATTGTATGTGGGGTTGTTTATGAAATCGATGTTTCGGGGTGGTGGCTCAGCTTTGTGAGTAGGAAGTGGATTGGCTTGCACATTAGGTTTTGGAAGTTTTATAGTTCGGCTATCAATGAGATCTTGAATGTCATGGCGGAGACGCATGCAGTTATCTGTCTCATGCCTAGGTTGTTGGTGGTAAGCGCACTGTTTGTTAGGATCATGGTTTGTGCCATAGGGTGGCTGAGGAAGTGGTTTGTTTTAAAGGTTTAAGATGCCCCTAATGGCTCAGAATGGCTAAGGCTTGAGATGAGGTCATGTAAAGATGGTCAAAGTTGCAACGGGGGCGATTTGAGCTTTGGGATGAGCTAATTTGAAAAGGGTCTTGTGGTAAGATTGAGTTAAGGGTGTTGACGAAGGCAGGAGATGTACGGGTTGTGAAGGTTTTCTTGGGTGGAGGAGTTTCTTCTTTCCCAATGAGGCCTAGCTTGATCCTCTCTTCAATCTGCAGCCCAGTAGCCTGCAGGCGCTTGAAATCAGTGATAGTCTGAGTGTAAATGTGCGTGAGGTACTTGGGCTGCAAACTCTTGACAACTATTCTCACTTGATCTTCCTCAGAGGGGCGGTTCTTCATCTTGGCGACTTTTTCTCTCTATCTAGCCACAAAGGTTGCAAAGTCCTTGTTTGATTCCTGCTTAGTCGTTTCCAAATCTCGAGTTGTTAACTCAATTTGGATGTTGTATGCATATTGCTTGACAAAAGCATTGGCAATTTCTGGCCAAGTATGATAGTGCACAAACTCCAAAGTGAGAAACCAATCGAGAGCGCTTTCAGTAAGAGTCCTTTGAAATAACTGAACAATGAGCTCATCATCCAAGCCCATTGGCTTCAGAGTGTTGATGACATGGCGGACATGGCTAGTGGGATTGCCAGTTCTATTGAACTTCTCAAGTAGTTGAGAATCTGGAAAAAGGCAGAGTCCTTCAAAATCTAGAACTTGGTCCCCTTGTGAACGGGCCAGAGTACATTTGATCTCCTTGACTTGTTTTGGCAAATTCAGGGTTTTCTGCCAATACCACTTCTTGAGGATTCTCATCTTCCACCGATTTCTCTTCTTTCTCAGCATCTCTTGCTGCTTTCTCTGCTGATAAGGTAGCGACTTTGAGCTTGGTGATTAGCAATGATGGCGTCGTTATCTGCCATGAGAGTGGGAGGATTACTTGATAAAGATTAGGATTTGGTAGATGATTGAGTTTGTTGAGGAGATGACCGCGGAGTCCCTGAAAGTGATTGGGATCGTAGCAGTGTAGGTGTTTTGGCCAGTGAGGGTGACAGACGAGACGGCTGCAAGGACCTCTGTTTGGCGTGACTTCGGGTGTTGTAAGAGTATAAAATTGGCTGTGGTTGCTTCTTTGTTTTACTTATTGTGTCTGCTTTGAAAAGTAGAGTACCTGTAAGTCAGTACTTGGCTTGTGTAGGGTTAGGATTTAGGCTGAAAATCCCAACCCTTCTGCATAGAAAAAGTTATTTACAACAACAGATGATACATGGTGTGAGGAAGGACTTGGAAGTGAAAATGCAAGTAGGTTCCTAGCCTGTAGGTTCCTGTCTTAGTTTGATAAGTTCTATGGCTTTCTAAAACATGCAAGGTTTTTGGTAGTCTCAGGGTGCTCCGTTGTCAAAGGGCACCAATCCTCTCACCAGCCCATCATAGGCGGTGATTGGGTGATTCCCTTTTTGATATACCACTAGGTACGAGTGACTGTGGAGTTTGCTGGAACCCCCAACATAGCCCGTGTCATGCCGGGATATCAGGTGAACTCAACGGGTTGCCCGCTCGATGCATATGATTAATGACTTAGACAAGGCATGTATTAGTCTTATGTTGAACTTTCTGGTAATGGCTCTCAATTCCCCAGCGGAGTCGCCAAAAACTGTAGACACCTCCCAAACGGGACATCGCCATACAGATTGATCATGTTTGTTTGCTCGATTGATTGCGTGTTTCATAAACCAAAATCATGGACATTCCCATGGCTAGGAACATCGCCACATGATAGCGGTTATCATCAAAACAGAGTCGCTACCTAGTTTATTAAAACTAGGAAAACAGATAGAGATTCTGGGTATGGGAGCCAAAAGTACAGTAAGGGGAAGGTGTTAGGCACCCCTCTCTGCCCAGCCGTGAGACTGGCCCATAGTTATTCAACATAAGACATGTAGATGCTTTGTTTAATTCTAACACATAGTCTGTTTAATTAAGCCTTTAAACAGTAAGTAAAGTGAGCCGGTGGGATAAGTGAAGCATGCATCAGAAAGCAGGAAACAAACAAAGCTGTCCCAGGGTAATGGATCCCGCGGCCGGTGAATGGATGTCACGGCCGAGGGATCCTCCTGGTTTGATATATCGGCCGAGGGATCGAAGCCCCGGTCGATGTTCTTCCTCACACCAGACAGAAACGTTAGTAAATAATCAAAACGCTAAAATCATGATTATTGACAGGAAATAAAACAAACCAGAGGCCATTGGGCCTCACCACCTTGATCCCTCAGTTGCTTGATTGCTTCGGATTGCTTGTGATTGACTGATTGCTTGATTAAGAACCCTAGGGTTAGGGTTTGAACTTCGGGGTTTGATCGCCGGATTAACAGCTGCCTTCGGGAGGTTAGGGCTTTTGGAGTATGGGATTAAGAGAGTATTTTGACAGAGTTTCATGGCTTGATTGAGTGTGTAGGTTTATCAATTTCTGTGTGTTAATTCGGAGCCCAAAGGCCCCTTTATATAGGCATAGGGATGACTCACTCCGGCCAATCAAATCACGAGATGGCAATTGCAATTGCAATGCATCTCTAACTCTACGTCGTGATCTCCGAACGTAGCCCGAACGCATCGGAAAGGTAGTGTAGTTGGATCAAACCAAACGTCTGACAGAACGTTCCAGAGTCTGGAAAAAGGTCGATCTGGCGGCCGAGCAAAGGATGTTGCGGCCGTGGAATGGATGTCTCGGCCGAAGGATAGATCTCGCGGCCGAGGGATTGATCTCTCAGGGAGATTTTGCTGGCAACAGGTTGCTCGGGTGAGGGATTGATGTTGTGGCCGTGGGATCGATGTTACGGCCGTCAGATGGATTCTCCTAGGCTTCTGTATTTCTGTCTGAAAGGCTGTATGGCTTTGAATTGGGTCCTCTAAGTGGTCAAAGTTCTCACCGAAAGTCCTAAGGTCCTCAAGGAAGCAATCAGCAATCATTGTATCCATCTCATCATCGGGATTGTCCCAAGGTGGGACTTGAAATAATCGTTAGACTAAATTGGGGTGTCTACAATACAGAGACACAATACATGAAAAGACTACGAGACAAAACTAGCGCCTATGCAAGAGCCAAACGCTCACTTCTTCACACCTTCAACATAGCCGGCTAATGTGGAGCTAGTACCCAGACACCACCGTCTCTGGATGGCGGAGCTCCGAATCAAAGATAACATTAAACCTGTAGAAATCAGTCACCTGATCTGGGAAAACGAGATCGGAACAAAACACCGCGAGAAGACCAGTAAGACAAAAATTGGACCCAACATCCGGACAGAAACCGGCCTCAACATCTGGACATAAACCGGACAAGTGTCCAGACAAAACAAAAATGAAACACAAAACCAAAACCCTAACCTGCCGAAACACTCAAACAGCCACCGCAGCACCACCGCCACAAACCACCGCACCAACCACAAGAACCACGATAGCCCTTACTGCCACCACGCCCAGTCCCAACACACCTTATCCACTCACAGCTTTGCCACCAACAACCCAGCAAAATTGCACCATTGACCACCCGAAACAGCCAAAGCACCGCAAGGCAAGAGACTAGCTACCTCCAACAAGGTCGAACGGTGGTCCACAACGGGATCCAAAAGGCCGATGGAACGGGATACACCCAGCAGTGTATCCGGCGGGATCACACCAGAGGGGGAGGGTGCTTATGACGGAAGATAGTACTCCTGGATGTATAACCCAAAGCGTAGGGCTTCTAGTCATTTGTAGAATAACTCAGTAAGACCAAGATCGATGCACAGGGAGCTCGAATATAGCTAGTTCAAATTGTAGGCTCTATGTAAGGTTTTCGGGGTTTAGATGGCCAACTGTCAGTATTGCTTTGAAAAGTGGAAAACTATTGTAAAAAGACTAGAAATGAGGTTTGAACTTAGATAAAACAGGCGGCAAAGTCTAGGGGATCAAACCGCCCGATGACTTAGTCGATTTAACCGTTTCTTTCTAACAACTCAAGTTCAAGACGTAGATTGTAACGCCCCCAATTTCCGGGTATGTTAAAAGAACAATTTTATTGAATTTCTAAATAGAGTCTGGCTCGTTATTACATCAAATTCCCATCAGAGTGCTTTCATTACATAAGGGAAGGAAAATCTAGGGTTCCTATCTACGGCTCCGCTTGCTCCTCCATCCTAGCCAGCTCCTCGGCTACAAAAGCCTCCAAAGTATACACCTCTCCCTGTTCATCTATCAGGTCTGACATATTATACTAGCGTCGCCACCGATATAATATGTCAGGGTCACCAAAGGCAACACCGTGAGCTACAAAAGCTCAGCAGAATAATCCCATACCCGCTAACCCATAACTTACAAACCATGAATCATACAGATAACGTTATCTACACAGGACATACTTATCTAATAAAACAGTTAACAATGACACATCCACATTCACTATTAACTATCATTGGTGTCCATGACTTTTCTGGGTTTCTCCTACGAGGCTCGTTGTTGACCGTGTCACCTTTTCACTTCTCATTTCCAAATCATCATTTCAAAAATCCATTTTTAACACACCCACACCACACAATGGGCAAGTCCGGCCACGTTGTGGTTTTCAAAACACACACCCAACCTCGGTTCCGCCGTTCCGGGTTCCCGAGTATCCTCACAATGGTTCCACCGCACCGGGTTCCCATTGGCACACATTAGCATTGGCTCCTCTCCACGGATAACCAAGCCACACACCCAACCTCGGTTCCGCTGTTCCGGCTTCCCGAGTATCCTCACAATGGTTCCGCCGCACCGGGTTCCCATTGGCACACAATCACATTTCAAAGCTTTTTCTCCTTTTCAAAACACACACGACTCACATAATGACTCCCACATTGGTCATTATGTAGTTTCAAAAGTATTTTACCAAGTCATTGCCTTTAAACACACCCTAGGTGTCATGTTTCTACTTTCTCGATTTTCGTGTCTCGTTTTCATGCTTAGACCCCGCGGTAGGACTTTTTCACATAAGTAGCATAATTCATTCATTTTGAATTCTTGAAACTAAACTAGCAAGATCATCCAACTCTATATTTAGAATGCTCATTTTATCCTTGATTTCACATAATCATACTCAAGCAATTAACATACAATCTAAGGCATAGTGTCACATGGACGGACACCTTTGGAGAGGAAAAACCACTTATGCCTTATCACATATTAAGACAAGTAAATCTAATAATCCTATATTCATGCTCATACTTCCATTTAAAAAAAAAAAATTACTAACTAACATGCTTTGGTTCATAGAAGTAAATACTATCTATCTTTTTTTATTTTATACAAGGGATAGAGTAGAGGTATTCTACCTTCCTTCTTGGCGGTGGGTACGGCTACGGAAAAAAGTAAGTACGTCGGACGGAGTAACTTCCTACGGTGGCTTCCGGTAGCTTCGAAAGAGAAAGATTTCTCTCGAAACTAGTTCTTGACTAACTTTCTAACTTTTTATGGATCAAAGGGTGGTTAAGTGGTGGTTTGGTGGCGGCCTAGGATGAGTTTCTTGAAGAGCTTTAGAAAAAAAAACTCAAGAACTTAAGAACTAAGCAAGAACATGGTAAGAACACTAGACTTTCTTAGAGAGAGAAGTTGAATGGGTGAAGGTGTGAGTTGAATGGCCAATGTGGGGTGCTATTTATAGCAAAAACTTGGCTTATTATCCAATAGATAAATTTTTTCCCTAACGATTATTGTCCAATGGGCAATTTTTGAAAGGTATGGCTTGTCTTTTCATGCTTGAAGGCATGCTATGCCTTGCCATCTAATTTGGTTCAAAGTCTAGGTCATCATGAGGGGTTTTAGGCTTAGTCATGTCCTTGAATAGCTTGCTTGCAAGAAGAAACAAAATGATAAGCTAGTTTTATGTTTAAAGTTGGCTAGGATGGGTTGTCAAATGGGGTTTAGGCTTAAGGCTAGTTTGTTCAAGAGTACAAAACACATGCACACACTCCACCTCTCTCTCCCTCCAATCGGCCATCTCTCCCTCTCTCCTTTTCTCTTATTTTTTTGTTCCATTGCCTTGTCTAATCACTCCTTTAATCAAGCCAAGGCTAGATAAGCTAGTTTTATTAGGCCTAAAAGAAGTAATGACATGGCTAAGGCTTTCAAGTGTTAATCATTGACCAAAGGTTAAAATTTTCCTAGGAAACTTTTATCCAAGGGGCATTCTAATATAAGCTTAAAGAAAATTTAGAAATGTAATTAGGTTGGCCAATTTAGGGTTGAGGCTATTGTTCTTAGACTTGCATGCTTGGCAAGACTAGTTTTCTTCTTTTTGAAACAATATCATGGCTTTCCTATTTTTCAAGTACCTAAGTGACTAGTCTTACCAATCTAAGTCTTTATTAGCAAGACTAATTTTCTATTGTCCAAGAGATAAAAATTTCCCTAGCAATTATTAACCAATGGTTAAAGATAATGGACTATTAAGTATACATGTGCTTGGTGAATCTAGGAAAGTAACATAAATAGGATTAGGGCTATATGACCTAGGGTTGCATGCATGCAAGACTATGGTTACTTCCTTTGGAAGCATAATGATGAGCTTCTTTTTGGAAAGACTTGTCTAGATAGGTTTAATTAGTCATTGGCATGACTAGATTTTATTATCCAATGGTTAAATTTTCCCCTAACATTTATTAACCAAAGGATAAAGAAATAAAGAAGGTGGCATGGGCTTGAACGACTAGTCATGGGGTTCAATGATTAACCCTAATAACCTAATGGTTCAAATAGGTTTTAGGAGGGTTCATAAGGCTCAAAGGTGGTCAAGAAGGTCCATCTAGGGTTAGGGAAAAGTAACCAAGGGAATTGGTAGTTAGGTTTCTCCAATTATTCGGTTGGAAGCTAACTAGGCTTGCTAAATAGGATTTCTAGTAAAAAAAAATGATTTTAAGGCCGCAATCCATAAATTGGAAAAAATATACAAGTGCTTTTATAAGCATACTTGTCTTTAGAAAATGACTAGATTGTCCGGTGCGAAAAGAATATAATTTTAAAAGTCTCAAATCTAATTATGACGGATTATTAGAAATTAAAAAGAAATTTTAAAAGCAATCCTAGTAATTAAAATAAAATTCAAATATTTAACGAAATTTTTATTTACCAAAAATCAGGGTCGTTACATAGACAATCTTGAAACCAAAGCACTCAACGTTAAAAGTCAAGCATAATCATGGTTTAAGCTCAGAAATGACTTAATCTCATTAACAAATATTGAATTCAAACATCGGGAGCGTTAAAGCTCCAAATACCGATTGTGCAAGACGAATGTTAAAACTCCGGCCGACACACGATCAAGAAGGGTAACAACTCTTTGGTTTGGCTGAAAATAAGAGATTAAGCCTTTCCTTACTAAACCATGATCAAGTCATAGAAAAACCATTAAAACAACTAAGCCATGGGGAAGATATCACCTCATAACCAAGCCTAAAAGACTACTCACACATGCTTAAAGAACAAAGCACAAAACTAAAGAGAGACATAAGATTTAACTGATAAAAACAAAAATAAACTTAATATTAAGGAAGATCCAATGCGTAGCTTGCTACAACATTAATACTTGACAAAATAACAAACTAATTAAACTTACTTGAGTTCTTGAAGGAAATAACTTGAAAAGCTTGGAAGAACAACAATGGAAGCCTATTTATATGGCTCTACAGTAAAGTTACAAATGACCAAAAAATCCCCCAAAATATCCCAAAAACATTCCATAAGTAGAAACTTTCCATAAATGGAAGGTTGAAAAAGTTACAAAAATCTGCAAATTTTTCCCATGTAGTACTGGTATTGGAAATTCCTTAGTGCCAGTACCAGGCTTCAATGGGCTGGTTTTGCTGCTCTCTGATCAGTGGGTACCAGTACTGGCAATTCCTCAGTACCAGTACCGAATTTGCTTGACAGCTTTTTGGGCAACTTTGCGGGCTCGCTCCAGACACTCCCAAACTCGGATTTGGGTATTCTTTGGACCGTTGGAAAGCTTGTCGAGTTTACTTTCTAACCCAAGTGGTTTGGATCAAAAATAGTTTGCACATCAAAAGATATGACGATACTACCCTCAATTGGTTGGAAGATGAATTGCTTTGATAAAATCCTCGCATCTACCTCACTTCCCTTGACCCTTGGGCATCCCGAGTAACCTCCAAACCATCTTTTCATGACTTTTCGGGCACTACCACGGGGTGGCACGTGGCCTTGGGCACTTGGTTGCACCCAGAGCATTCCTTGGCGTTCAAACGCGCCTTATTTATACACCTGAAACACACAAAAACCTACCTTATGTGCAATATCGCATACATAAAACACTAACTTTATAAATGTAAATACAATAAAACTAAGGACTTAAGCACCAAGAATATGCATTATTGGGTGCTTATTAGAGGGGGGTGGAAACGAGGAGGGAGGAGGGAGGGGGGAGCGACAGCCCACGGAGGAGAGGAGCACCGACAAGGGAAGGAAGTCACCAATTTTTTCCCAAAAATTAAGAGAGGGAATCGATATATTTTTGCCCAAAAAAAACTTAAATGGAGGGAAGTGAATGGCGAGAGAGAGAGAGAGAGAGAGAGAGAGAGAGAGAGAGAGAGAGAGAGAGAGAGAGAGAGAGAGAGAAGGTCACACCTTAACTTGTGCATATTCCATATTTGTAGTACATCTTATGATCTTAACTTGTGCCCCAGGGGCATTGGTTATCATTTGCCTTTTTTGTTTTTGTTTTTTTTTGAATCTATTGGCGTAAGTATCGTGTTTTTGATATAATAGAGTTATTCATAAATCGAGAGTTGGTGAGACTTGCGGAACCATTTTCAAAATGCTTAAGTTATTTTGAAGATAATTCAAGGGGTTAGGGTAACTTGACAAGTACACCTAAACTCTTTGCTTGGTGGCAACTCTGAGTTATTTATTAAAAAAACATTCCATATATAGTCACAGCTGGAAACCCATTCTCTTTTTTGACGAATCCATTCTTTTAAATGAACCTACTTCTCGCTTTAATAAACTTGGATCACTTGACCATCCCCTTGTTCTCCCCTAGAGGCAGAACCTCAGTCGAAATCTCGATCGGGCGCGATAGAAATAATTTTTTATCCAAAAATTACACACCTTTTCCTAGTAAACTAATTTTTCGGGAGAGAAGGAGCAATTAATTTTTAATATAAAAGTTATAACCATGAACAAGTCAATTAGAACAACATTGTTGTAGTGGCTTCGGTTAATGGGTTCGGTCACCTCACCGAGCCACGATGAATCGAGGTCCCACAAGGGAACTAGCCAACGACTTCACTAAAGCTTGGGAAGTGTCCGGAGTTTCACTCGGTTAAACGGTCATAAAGGAGGCTTTGGAAGCGGCTCCGTCATAGATCTAGGAGCACAGAGCGTATTCGGTCCAAAGCTCCCGAAGCCGCCTGAAGGAGAACGATTGCGCCAGGAGGGTCCAATTAGGTTGTGCTGCAAGCATATTCATGGGGATCTGACCTGGCCATGTGCTCCGTAACCGCCTTATCCCCTACATCATATATGATGTCACCCAAGGCGATTACCCGAGCATGCCCTCCACGCGGTAGCTTGGAGGCCAAGGAAACCAAGGTCTATAAATACAAGGGGATACTAACCTAGAGAGGTATGCCATCCTACCCTAACCCTAGACCTATACACTTCTCCCTAGATCTAACTTGATCGTCGGAGGGTCACTGGGCAACCATAGCCCTAGTGACTTGTTGTAGTTCCGGCGGAAGGAGCATAGAGTTGCGGAGGAAGGAACCTAACCCAAACCACGGTCAAGATCCCATCAAATCGAACCCCTAAAATTGACGACTCTGCTGGGGATCTAGCGGCCTTATCAGCGTTCATTTCCTTCTTTCCCAAGAACTCCGTTCAACGTTCCTAGACCAGATATGGTGGAGGTTGAAGACCCACATCCTAGTGATACCACCCTCGGGCTTGGCCCTCTTGGAGACCACAACCTGGCCTCCGGCTGAGCCAACGCCCTGGGGAAAGCATGTGTCCATCGGAGTCGGAGCCGGAGCCTCGAAGTAAGACACGGGTCCGTCCTCCAAACTCCACACCTACATACATAACCTAGAGTGGAAGATCGATGACCTTACGACGGTCGTGGAGCGGGACAAGCACGTTAGGGACGATGTAACGCCCCTAATTTTGGATACATTAAATAGACATTTTTATTGAAATTAAAACAGAGTCTGGCTCGTTATTACATCATAATTCTCTCAAGAGTACATTTATTTAAACAAGGGAGGGAACTAGGGTTCCTAACTACAGCTCCGCCTGCTCTTCCATCCTAGCCAGCTCCTCAGCTTCGAAAGCCTCCAAGGTGTACAGCTCACCCTGTTCGTCTATAAGGTCTAACACATTATACCGGCGTCGCCACCAATATAATATGTCAGGGTCACCAAAAGGTAACACCGTGAGCTACAAAAGGTCAATAGAATAATCCATACCCACTAACCCTTACTTACAACAAAAGTTCATACAGATAATAACACATGCTCATTCAACAACATAGTTAGCAATTACACATCCACATTCACTATCTTACCTACGTTGGTGTCCATGATTCTCTGTGTTTCTCCTACGCAGCATTTCGTAGACTATGTCACCATTTTCACTTTTCATTTACCAAATCAACATTTCAATAAGTACTCCAACTCTCGCTACCAATGAAGCTACCACGTCCGGCTCACTTGGCAACGCACACAATGGACTACCACGTCCGGTCACATTGCGGTTTTCACAATTCATTCAAATCTTGCATTGGCTCCTCACCACGGATAACCATGCCATATTACCAATGAGACTACCACGTCCGGCCCCAATAGCAATCCTCACAATGGGCTACCAAGTCCGGCCTCATTGCGGTTTTCAAACATTTTCCTTTATCCAAAACACGCTTTTTCCTTAACCACACCCTAGGTGTCATGTTTCTAACTTTCTTGATTCTTGTGTCTCGTTTTCATACATAGACTCCACGGTAGGACTTCTTATGAAAGAATCATAAATCAATCATTGTAATCTTGAAACTAAACTAGCAAGATCATCCAACTCTATTTTACTAATCATGCTCAAATCACCACTTAAAGCATAACGCCACATGTACGGACTCCTTTGGAGTGGATACCACTTATGCGTAATCACACATCAGACAAATAATTCTAATAATCATGTATACATGCTCATAACCATCTCAAGATCAAAATACGAATACTTTAAGTTAAACTACAAACGTTATCTTTCAAGATTCGTTCTTCCTTCCTTTTTGAGAAGTTCAAAACAACACATGTTTATTGAAGTAAATGTGATTATTTAACATGTTCATACTTCCATTAGCAAATTAAGTTTATCAACTATCATGCATTTCAACATACGCATACCATACGTTATATTTAGAGTTAGAAAGTATAGGAAAAATCTACTTATACTTAGGATTAGAAAGTAAGGACATTCTACATATACTTAGGAGTAGTAGATAGGAAAATCTACCGTTCTTCTTGGCGGTAGTGACGACTACGGAGGAAAGAAAGTATGTCGGACGGAGTGACTTCCTACGGTAGGCTTCCGGTAGCTTCGAAAGAGATAGGTTTCTCTCGAAACTAGGTCTTGACTAATACTACTACAACTTTTGGATCGAAAGGGTGGTTGAGTGGTGGTTTAATGGCGGTCTTGGATGAGTTTCTTGAAGAACTTGGGAAGAACTCAAGAACAAGCAAGAACAAGGCAAGAATACAAGACTTTCTAGAGAGAGAAGTTGAAGAATGGAAGGTGTGAGTTGAATGGCAAGCATGGGGTGCTATTTATAGCCAAAGATTGGCTCCCTCTCTCTCCTCCTTGGCCGGCCTCTCTGTCCCTCTTTATCCAATGGATTTTGTTCCATTGTGTTGTCATCTCAAGCCTTGAAAGCATACAAAGACTATCTTTCCTTGTACTTCCATTTTAGGAAAACTTTAGGTTATTTTAAAGGGTTCCTAGTCTTGTCTAGTACTTAGGAGACTTGTTTGTATATGAAAGGGTAAGGAAAATCTAGATTTGGTTGTACTTGAATTGTGTAAGAAGTTGGCCAAAAGAGATTTTGACTTGATTGAGTGAGCATCACATGCACACACATCACTCTCTCTCTCTCCCTCTCTCTCGGCTTCTCTCCCCCCCCCCCTCTCTCTCTCTCTCTAGTACTATGTATATATATATATGTAAGGACAATGGTTGATGGCTTTGACTTGGAGAAGTATAAAGAATTGGGTTGTAAGGATGTAAGAAGATTATGTAAGGTACTCTCCAAATCACTTCATATCTTTCCATCTCTCTCTTTCTTACTAGTACAAGGTACCTATATATATATATATAGCTTAAGTTGGTAGAAGAGAATCCAAATGGTACACAATATCTTCCTCTCTCTATCTCTCTCCTATCTCTTTCTCTCTCTCTCGGCCTCTCCCTCTCTCTCTCTTCTCAGCTTTCTCTCTCTCCCTCTCTCTCTCTCTCCCTTGTACTATGTATAAGTATATATATATGTGTCCAAGTATATATATATATATATATATATATAATAGTATACTTAGGTACTAAGTGATCTTTCAAATGTCACTAAGAAAGTTAAGGTCAAGATTCTCTTAATAAAATAGTCTAATAGGCACATGTTCCACTTATAATATTGTATTAGTGTACCTAGAGAATCTTTGGTAATAAATTTATATGGTATAGATACATATCTTTAAGTATACAAGCACATGAGAAATCTAGGAGGTGACTTGTTTAATCTATCCTAGTACTTGTTGGTAAGACTAACTTTATTATCCAACGTGTAATATTTTCCCTAGTAGTTATTGACCAATGGTTAAAGATGTGAGGTAATATATACTTGAATAATACCTTGAAATGACCATATGTCCTTTAGGCATGTGTATATATGTTTATATATAACTATATAAGTGTACTTTAACAAATCTAGTAAAAATATCTTTGATGGAAAGTCTATTGTCCAATGGATAAAAGTTTCAGAAAATTACCTCTAAGTACAGAAAAGTGACACTTAATTCCCATTAAGGAGAGATGAAATACTTAATTACCACTAAGTCCACTTTTACAAAAATACATTTAACATTGATGGAAGTGTCACCTTAGGGTTTTAGGGTATGCTAGGGTATAATGGTACCCTAATGGGTACCCTAGTACCCTTGGGTACCCTAAAATCTTAGGATACCCTAGGATTTTAGAGTTTTAGGGTACCCTAGGGTTTTAGGGCACTTTAAGATTTTAGGTTTTAGGATACCCTAGGGTTTAAGGTACCCTAGGGTTTAGGTTTAGGCGCTTTTATAGAGCCCTAGGGTTTAGGTTTAGGCACTTTCATAGGAGTTTTAGGGTGCACTTTCCTATTATTGGGTTTTAGCGGTTTAGGCACTTTCATTGGGTACCCTAGGATTTTAGGCACTTTTGTAGGGTACCCTAAGATTTAGGCACTTTCATAGGGTGCCCTAGGGGTTAGGCACTTTCAGTATTTAGGGTTTTAGGCACTTTCATAGGGTTTTAGTGTTTCATTAATTAGAGGAGACTTGGTGGGAATTACTTTCTATTTTCTGGACCTAGAGGCAAATTGTCCTAAAAGTTTCCCTAACTTTTATTGTCCAATGGGTAAAGGTTAAAAGGTGACAAGTATGACTTGAATGACTTGTCAATGGATACATATATATATATGTATATGTATATGTATATAATAATAATTACCTAGGTCCAAAGGGTTCCATTAGGGTTTGAAAGGTTCAAAGGTTCATCTAGGGTTAGGAGCATGCAATCAAGTGGATTGGGAGTTAGGTTTCTTCAACTAGTTGGTTAGAAACTAACTATACTTGTCAAGTAGGATTTCTAGCCAAGAAATATAATCTAAGACTGTATTTCAATTATTAGGAGAAACATACTAGTGCTTTTATAAGCATACTTGTCTTTAGAAAATGACTAGATTGTCCGGCGTGATGAAATTGAGTTTTACAAGTCTTAAATCTAATTATGACGGATTATTGGGATTAAAAGGAAATTTATAAAGCAGCCAAGAGTCAATAAAGGATTTTTTGAATATTACAACGAGATTTTTATTTACTAAAAATCGGAGTTGTTACAGACGAGCTGGCAGAGATCAAGCACCTCCTCCAGATCTCCCCATCCCATTCCTCCGGGAGTCGTGGCGAACTAAGAAGCCATCACAGCCCCCCTCGCAGTCGCGGAGGAGGCCACCTGGTGAAGCACCGATCTCAGCCCTCGGCCAAAGACCGTCTCGAGTAACCAGAGGAGGGTGGCCGTACTGAAAAGGGTGCATGGTGTAGGGAGCGTTCTCGTTCCCCTAATCCCAACCCCAAAGGACTTCGGGGGAAGTCGTCTGCCTTCGAGAGGCTCAGAGCCGGAAGCGTCTCGGCCTCTTCCACCCATTATGTCAGAATTGGGAAGGGGCAGCCCTAGCCCACCCCTAGTTTTACCAAGGTTGCAAAGGAGGACGACGGCCTCGTGGAATTCCAAAACAAGGGATATCGTGAGCGCCTGAAAAACTCACAAGAAAAAAGCCCGGTCGTCTCACACCCCAAGAGCGGCCGTCACAAGAGCCCGGTAACCGAGCACCTCGAGCACCATCCTCGAGATAGCTACAAGAAAGATCAGCACGAACGCTCCCCCCAAAAGTCAGGAAGCATTCCACCGAAGCTAAAGGAATATGAAAGGCTGGACCAGCTGGTCCCGAAGAAGCGTACCGCGACCGAGCGTCTAGACTGTCCTGACCGTTCGATCTGACCTCATCGCGATGCCCGACTCGAAAGACTCACGACCTCTCCATTCACAAGAGAGATTGACTCAGTCACCCCCCCCCCCCAAAGGATTTACCCAACCCAAGTTTACCAAGTATGATGGCAAGACCGAGGCATACACTCACTTGGTGCAATACAAGCTCGTCATGTCTCTGTTCCTCCGCAACGAGCCCTCGAATGATGCCTTTCTTTGCAAAGTCTTTCCTGCGAGCCTCAAGAACCTAGGCCTTATATGGTTCAACCAGCTCCCCGCTCGATCAATCTCCTCGTTCGATTCCCTCAGTGACGCCTTCATGGCTCGGTTCGTTACAAGCAACAAGCACAAAAAGAAGATCGACTCCCTCCTTGTGTTGCGTAAACGAAATGACGAGACGCTCCGCCAGTACACCGATTGTTACTGGGAGCTTTTCAATGAAATCGAGGGCTATGACAGAGTTATCTCGGCCCGAGGATTTAAGCTCGGTCTCACTTCATAGGACGAGCAAGTCTACGACGACCTGGCTAGGCACAAGCCCAGTTCCATGAAGGAGCTCATGACCCACATCGAAGGATGGTGCCAGTTAATTGAATCCAAGGCTCTGACAATTACAAGTTGGAGAAACTGGACGGCTCTCCTATTGCAAAGTCCTGGAATGCCAACAACCTGAAGAAGTTTTATGGCTAGCAGTGCCTCGGCCCCGATGCCCCATCAACATCTTTTTCCCCATGATCCTTTATTTTCTAAGTCCCTTTGTTTTGAAGGCACTTTGCCTATGTAATGACAGTACCTGGACAAGTATCAATAAGAATCTCCCCTTTTTGCAAACACTTGTTCTTACTTCTTTGTTGTTTATTTTTTCCTTATCACTTGGTTTATTGTCGCTCAAACCATTTTATCTCGACTTCTGGGATTGCGTCCTTCCCAGGGAGCTTGAAAATGAAAGGGGTTAACCGAATATACAGCCTACAAGGGGCATACCCCAGGTAAGACAAAACAAAAGGAAATGAAAATTATAAAGGCGCCAAGTGGCTACATGGGTTGCTCGTGTCCTTGCCCCCGCCGACCAGGGTAACACCCTCCTGGCCCAATTCCCACTACGTCATCCCGGCCTACACGGTCGTTTGGGCTTTCGGTCGATCGCCTTAAGGATACTTGGCTTTTTCCCGAGCCCCTTATTCCGATTCATCATAAAGCCACTCACTGCTCGGATTCGCTGCGTCCCGAACTCTTGGCCAACTCCAGCCTACTCGGGACCCCAGAAGAGAGTATCCCTTGCCCGGGAGATGGCTGCTGCCCGGTGGCTGGGCCTTGTTTGGCGGTGGCTGCTGCCACTGCCGTGGAAGTGCCGGCTGAATTGGGTCAGAGGGAGCTTTCTCTCTCTAGGCTAGAGAGAGAAGCTCCCCCAACTATTGGACTAGCCTTGAGTGATTCCCTACTGCATAGCCGAGGCAACCTAACCCGAAGCAGGGGCTCGGGAAATCAAAAATTTATTTTCTTCTACTTGCTTCGGTTTAACTTTCTCGGCTCCTTAGAAACCTGCCAGAGGCAGAGGACATTGGAAAACCAATTTTCCTAACACACTATATTTCTCCCAACTCTGCTTTGTTTCCAACCTTGCTTGTCTAAACAGCAAGCCCATCCGAAGTAGGGGGCACCACTAATTCAATTTTTTCAACCACCTTAATTCTTTGAGTATGCTTCAGTTCATGCTCCGGTTATAACCTGTTGCTATCCTATAAGTTTAACTGAAGTAGGGGGCACAGACATAACCTAGCAACAAACATAAAATACATACAAGCATTTCAAGGATAAAGCACATGTGTTGGAAAAAAAGAGCATTCATATACCAAAAGCAGCAAAATGAAATGTACGGTGCATGATTAAATCCTACCGAGGATATGGCTCGGGCCAACTATTCGATGCCAGTCCTACTTAACTATTACAGGTGATCTGGCTTAGGCCAACTGTTCGGTGCCTGTCACAACAAAAATTAGTTACAAGCCCCTAGAACGGCAAACTCCAAATGTTCGGAGTCATCCAGTCAAAAGTAAATCAAAAATCCAAGTGTCCTCCAGTGAAAAGAGAAAGGTGGAGTCATCCTAAGCATCAGCCAGAGCAGTGATGTTGGGATCGGCCTGGTCCTCAAGGGTTGGTTCAGCCTCTGGGTTCGGCACTACCTCATCTTCCTCCTCAGGCAAGACAAGCTCCTCGAGAGGTGCTTGGGGGACGGTTCGGAGCTCTGAGTCCTCTGGGAGATCGAGCTTACATAACAGAGTCTCATGGCCGTAGCGTAGCCCGTCCAGAAAGCGCTCCCTATGCAACTCGGCCTCGATCTCCCGGACTTGCTTTTTGTATTCTACTCCGACCGCGTTCCAGCCTTCATCATAGCCCTGGTCCATCGTAGCCTTGACTTCACGGGCTCGGGTGACCCTCAGAGTGTTAGCGTCCTCCTCAGCATTGGTAGCTCGGTTTTCAGCAGCCACCCTTTCTTTATCACACCTCTCGAAGTCCCCCAGGTAGAGATCGCAAGTCTCTCGAGCCACCCTTAGATCATCCTCTCTCGTTGCAAGGGCCTGCTTCAACTCTTCGATCTCTCGCTCTTGCCCCTTACACTTGTCACTGATCGCCAGAGCCCGAGCGCCAGCCTGCCAACAAGAATCAAATGAAAGTGTTACAAGAAACCAACATTCAACTGAAAGGGAAGGAGTGAAGAATAAGAGCTTACGTTCAGAAGTGCCTATGCTATCTCCCCCATAAGGTCTTTGGTGCACCCCTTGACGGCTCTGGCATCCCTCGGAAGAATGCAGGATCGGAGCACTCCGAATGCCATCCCGATGTTATTAACACTGTTGACGTGGTGGATCAGGCGTTCGGCGTAGTGGCGGAATTCGGGAGCCCAAGGGACCTCCCTCGCCTGAGTCCTGGTTTCGACATCAGTCTCCCCCTCTCCAGTCTCCCCTCCATGCTCCTCCTCCTCGTCCTCGTCCTCGGGGATGACAATCGTTTCCTTGTCTTTCCCTCGACTGTTGTCTCCCTCCTCATGCCGAGCCCTTTTCTCCAGGGGCTCTTTAGGAGAGATAGAGGCGGCCCTCGAGCTCCCAACACCTGGCGCCCCGGGAGAAGAACCGACGCCGCGGCCCTTTGGTCTTTGACCCCTGAGATTCAATACCGTCCTTGTGCCTCGGCCGGACATTTCACCGCTGAGCCCGGTCCGTTTAGGAGTCTCTCAGTCTATTTCTTCGTGGATAGTACCCTGAGGCTCTGAGTTGCTACCCTCTACTTCTGGTGTACCGACTCCTCCTCCACTTCCTTCCCCTCATCTCCCTTGTCCTCTACCTCTGCCTCTGCTTCTTCCTCGTCCTGCCCTCGGGACCCTTTTCTACCTCGGTTTCTTCTTCAAATAACTCACGTAGGTGGGGATGTAACCGAGCAGATCGGGGGCAAGCCGGCTCGAGAGCGGGATAGCGTAGGCAGCAGTGATGTGAGCTCAGGTTGCCCTTTCCTGGAAGTCCTGCATGACCCCTTCAGCTGCAAGGTACCATCAAAAGGAAAAGAGCATCTATATACACAAAAGGAGAGGGCAAACATGCAATACTCAGAGGATAGAAATCTACCGACCAGGCGAACTGGTCCCAAACTAGATCGTGGTTGCAGTGTCAACATTCTCACCGGGCCCAATCATGAAATTCCCAGAGACCGAGACGTCTTGTTTAGCTCCGAAATGGCTCAAGGACTGAGCGGGCGTGCCAAGACTTGTCGCGTCCAACGTGAAGGACTGGGCATCCCTTTTTTGACTTCTAGATCTGAGAGGGCGATAGTGCTGCAACCTATGGGCTGGAATGCAGTGAAGGTCCGTGGTTTTGCCTCTTCGTATGATGACTTAATAATTTCCTAACCGTGTAGGAAAGAAAGTAACAACGTGGAATTACTTTACTATATCGTAATAATAAAGTAGGGATGGAGAGAGATAGGAATAACTTTATTATGTTTCGTAATAACAAAGTTGGGATACAAGAGAGACGAAACTCGAATTACTTGGTGAAGTAATTGAGTAAAGGTGAGAAAATAGAGATAATTGCTTCGCTGGGAAGGCTTTGGTTTTTTAAGCGTTGAGCTTGATTGGTGTGGGAACCCTTTTTCCTTCTTGTCTTCTAGTATTTATAGACCAATGCTTCACCGGCTCAGATCTGAACTGGTTTTCCCTTCTTCACCACAGGCTGCCATGTGTCTCGAGTAGCCTTCAGATCTTGCCAAGTGTCCCAAATAACTACCCACCAACATACTTAGTGGGATCATGGGTAGTTATTAGAAGTAAACAACAATTACACGTGTGCTAATTCTTCTAATGTGGGAAATTACCAGAGGTGAATTCTAATTAACCACAAGTTAATTCCCCCATCATGGGCAGTTGGCCCAGATAATGGCCACCTCACCCCTTTTCCCGTGGGCCACTTGGAACTTCCAGCCATTTGACTCGGTCAAATGGCTCTTGCCAGGCAACAAATATTCAACTTCCCTCCACTTTTCGTGGGTTACTTAGATAATGGGCCATTTAATAATTTAAATGGCCTTGTAACTCATTTAGCCCAAATCCACATTTAACAAACCCAACCAAATCATGGGCCAACCGAATACTTTTGTAAATAGGCCCAAACTCACGAATTCAAGCCCAAATCCAACTGAAATTAATTGGGCCCACATACTCTTGCCTTGGCCCATTAATTTTGATCCAATAACTCTTCAATTCATGGCCCAATTCGATTAAATTCTAACCAAATGGCCATCCAATGCTAGCCTTGGACTGGGTGCCAAAAACGGGTGTAAACAATGCCCCCCCATGCCTTGATCTTGTTCAAGATCTAGGCTTGAAAGTTAGGACAGAACACGGTTTTTGGCAAGCCAAACGAGTCCTTACCACTAGGTTTGAAAAGATAAAGGATAATCAGGCTTGCTTAGCCTAAAAACCCTTTCAAGCTTTCAAATGTATAAATTAAAAAAGATAATCAGGCCATAATTAGGCCTAACCAGTTTTTAATTCCCAACGTATGTATTTTAATTGAGTTTGGACTCTTCCGTTTTGATTTGAACCAACTCCCAACAGTTTCCAAGATAAAGATCCCACCGAAGAGTCCTAATGGCAGTCATAATTATCACCTCCTTAGGCCTAGGGAACACGTGTCATCTCCCCAGGCCTTTGCATTGGCTGCCATGCAGCTTTCCAAGCCGTCAGGACTCCTTGCGTCAATCAAAGGTCCAACCCACTCAAATATCAAGAGAGAGAGAGGCGCAACGGCGCTCCTTGATTCTTGCGCCGTCACCCATAAAAATCCATTCTTGGGCCTTCATTCTCTCTCTACTTCTCTGATCATCCTTCCATGCTCCAACGAAAACCAGAAAAAACCCTAGCACCTGCTTCTTTCTTCTGAGCCTCTGATCTGTATCCCAAAAATGGCGACACATAAGGCCAACGCTCCTCCACCAAACCCTAACAGCCGTTCGGTGCAAATTCGCAAAATCATGGCCGACGAACACATTGCGATCACTAATGACGTTCTAGTGATCGCAAATGCTGACAGAGTTGGGCTTGGCCCTGCCTTCCAATTGGGGTTCCCCTCTCAGCTTGCACCCATGTATCCACTAGCAGGGGAGGTCCTCCCCTTTGAATCCCCATGCCTCGACTAGAACCGCTTTACCACAGATATCCCTAACAGACTCTGGCACAGACCTGACGCCAAATACGTTGAATGGCTTGATCGAATGATGGAAGCCAAAGGAGATTTATGGAAGCAGATCGGGATCAGAGACACCATACTCCTCAGTCAATCCATCATTGACATGGACAAGAACCTCTTTCTTGCTGCCTCACAGTTCTGGTCAGTCACCACCAACTCCTTTCACTTTAAGGTAGGCCTCATGAGTCCCAAACTCCAAGATCTGGCTTTTCTGATAGGCCTCCGTCCACATGGGACAGAGGCCAACTATTTCCTGTCATAGAAAACCCCCTATTTCGAATATAAGGACCCCTTGTCATACGCCCCTTTCATAAACCATTACGCCAAGAAAGGCCCTATTGAGGATGATGAACACGTTGCCTTTCTCCTATACTGGTTGAACAAATTCGTTTTCTGTGTATCCACGAACAGAGTTACCAAGGACTTTATCGACCTGGCCTGCGCCCTAGCTTCAGGGCAGAAGCTGGCACTAGGCCCCTTGGTTTTGGCCCAACTCTACCGAGGCATGAAAGAATTAATCAACAACAAGTTCATCTTTGCCCCTGGCCCCCTGTGGATCATAACCCTTTGGCTGTGGTCTTACTTTCCTAAGTACGCTCCCCCAATGAATAAGAAACTAGACAACACCTGTTATGGTCTCCACTATGCTGAGGCCTGTGGACCTCGATATGCCTTTGGGACTTACTTCAAATTCTTCTACCATGAACTCATAACTATGGGGAAGAACTGGTTGCCATTTTGAAAGAGACACCGTACCTTGGTGGTTAAAAATAGGGGCTTCAGATCTAGGGGATGACTTTGATGATCACTTTGAGATCTGGAGCAGCTTTTTGATTTCACGAGATCTGATGTATGGATTGGCCTTTACCCCAACCAATTACAAGTGCGGGGTTGAATACTACAATGTAGCCCAATTCGCTCAGCAGTTTGGGCTCTGTCAACTTACCCCTTTGCCTCCATATCAATCTCTGAATGAGGATTTTAGTGATAGGCCTGTGATCCAACCGAGAGAACTGGAAAGGGTTAGAAACCTTCTCCCTGATCTGAGGAAGAGCTTTGCCCTTCACACCTTCGTGGAACGTACCGATAAGGGAGCCAAATTTGATAGCTGGTGGGGAGGCTTTACAAGAATGCATTTCCATGCTCCCTATCT
This sequence comes from Rhododendron griersonianum, assembly GCA_018127125.1. Lineage (NCBI taxonomy): Eukaryota > Viridiplantae > Streptophyta > Magnoliopsida > Ericales > Ericaceae > Rhododendron > Rhododendron griersonianum. The sequence continues at coordinate 33,962,651 of CM030788.1, read as the reverse complement.
GGATGTTTTAACCAAACTCTTCCCTCAATCCACTGGTGTTCCTGAGCCAGGCATCACTGGACCTCTGCAACAGATCAGTCCTTCTCCCTCCTTGACTTCCAAAAGAAAAGGTAAGTCCCAGATATTTACTGTTTAAATGCATCAATTGTGCTTGAATTTGTCGAGGTTTGGACTGATTGTTTTCTTGTCTCTAGGGCCAGAGAGCATCCCCGAGGATCTCCCCACTGAAACTACAACGCAAAAACCCAAAAGGACAAAGATGCTCGCACGTAGGCAGGCACCAAAGGTATAATTCTTTAGCACCTACTAACTCCTTGAACATGCCACTCATTCCTTATTCCCCATTGTAGGCCCCACAAACCACTGTGGCTGGTAGAACGAGAAGTGGTGCGAAGACTAGCTCACCTGAATCTGACCCCTCTGAGCAGGTCTGCACATTCCTTGTTACTGCAATTCTCCCTATTTTGATGCATCAACTGACATTTCTTTCCATACAGGGCGCCCCTAAGATCAAAGAAGAGCAGGCTGGCCCCACCCCCACAAGGCAAAGATTGAGAAGAAAGACCGCAGTACCCGTAGATTCTGAAACCACCATCTCTGCCACCGAACACAACCCTATAGTAAGGATGTACTACGACCTAAATTCTCCAGCCTTCATGGCTCCTTATTACCATCTAATCCCTATTGTCTTTGATCCCAAGGAACTTGATGACTATATGGAAGAGGAGGTAGAAGCAGAAGAGAAAGGATTGGAGCCCTCGGAGCAGGAACCTGAACATGAAGCATCCTCTTGGACTCCAGAAAAACCTAGGTCCCCAATTGCTGACCCCGTCCTGCTGGATGACCCTCCTGTCAGTCCTGGCCTTGTCAATGTAGCAGAGGAAGAAGAAGACGAAGACCTGGACTCCCTGCTCAAATCTGCTCAAGACATGCTGAAAGCAGCCACCTCAGGCAGTGGTCTTGGCTCCACATCACAGTCTGAATTCACTACAGAGGAAGTCACTGAAGCTAAAACAGCCCTTAGAATGGCTCTCCTCCAAAACTTCAAAGCAATTGCCCATCCCGCTTGAGCCTCAAATGTCAAAAAGGCTATGGATGTACTTGTAAAGTCCCAGGCCTTGGGTGCAGAAGAGACATCTCTTCACTATTTCCAGAAAGAGTTTCCTACCATGATCAAGTCCCATGATTCTTCCAACCACGAGCTTAACAAGGTTAATGCCAAGTTGGTAGAATTGGACTTGGTTGAAATGGAGTTCACCAAATTCAGTTCTGAATGGAATCAGCTGAAGGAGGATATCAAGGTCAATGAAGCAAGCATCACTTCCACCTCCACTGAAATTCAAAACCTCAAAACCCAATTGGCACAAGTTGAAGGCCGAATGGAAGACTTTTGGAAGGAGTCCAAGATCCTGGCCCAACATCATGAAGAACTGAAGGCTGGATCAAAAAGCCAGAAAATGAAGCTGAACCTCCTGGTTGAAGAGGTCCCAGGCCTTTGTGGGCAGCGGGACACATTTGAAGCTGAACTTGCCAGCCTCAACACCTCCTGGACAAATCTCAAAAGCAGTCTTGAAGGCCTGCTATAGGTCTTGACCTAAAAAACTCTCACTTTTGAACTTTGGTTTTGTAATAACTAGTATTATCTGCTTCTTGCCTGGCCTGGAACTTTCCTTTAATTCGGCCAAGGCAAGGGTTTGGTATGGTTTGGATAATACTTCTGTGGCCTAAACTTGAGGCCTTTATGTTTTTTGCAAAACAGGTCTTGGCCTCTGTTCAGGCCTTGCTGGTTAACACTTCTATGGCTTATCAACTTGGCTTTCCCCAAAATCTCTCATCTCCCACATAGTAGGATAATGATGCTTCAAGTACTTTCCATTTGTTAACTGCTTAAACAAACCACCATTTAAGTCCATAAGAAGATACACGTTACCTCTAAGGACTTGGGAGATCTGGTAAGGACCTTCCCATGTTGGCGACCACTTGCCATATCTTGAATTCTTTTCATTTAGAGGAAATTAATACAGCCTTCCAAACCAAATCACCTTCGGAGAAGCTCTTCTTCCTCACACGTTTGTCATATGACCTAGCAACTCTTCTCTTCTGAACCAACATATGGTTCAGGGCTGAGAGCCTGACCTCATCCAAGTCCTCCAATTCTATCAGCATGGCCTGAGTATAATCTGCATGAGTGAGGCCATGTTGATACGCTAACCTTGCTGACTTTACTGCAACCTCCATTGGTAGGACTGGATCATGCCCATAAACCAACATTTAAGGAGTTATATTGGTGGCTTCCTTCTTTGAGGTTCTGTAGGCCCATAAGGCCTCAGAAAGTAGCTCATGCCAAGCCCTTGGGTTATCCTCCAGCATCTTCTCAATAATATTGACCAAAGTCCTATTGGTGGACTCGGCCTGACCATTTCCTTGAGCATAATAAGGAGTAGAATTGGACATAATGATATTTTGTTGTGCAGCAAAGTTGACCACTTGCTGACCCATGAATATTGTACCCCTATCTGCAACCAAGTGTTCTGGCAATCCAAACCTATGGATGATTCTCTCCTTGATCACCTTGATTACCTCTTGTTGATCCACAGACTTTAATGGCACTGCTTCTGCCCACTTAGTGAAATAGTCCGTGGCTACCAAGATGTAAGTATGATTTTCAGAGGAAGGAGGATAAATTTTTCCAACAACGTCCAAAGCCCAGCCCCTAAATGGCCAAGGTTTGACCACAGCATGATAATTAGCTGCAGGAACACGCTGAATTGGGCCATGGGCTTGACATGGCTGACATCCTTTGGAAAAACGGACACAGTCCTCTAAAATGGTTGGCCAATAGTACCCATACCTTCTGATTAGCCATCTCATCTTTATTCCTGATTGATGAGCTCCACAGACTACTTCATGGACCTCACTCATAACCCTCATGGCTTCCGGGCGCCCTAGACACCTTAAGAGTAAGTCATCTTCAAGGCTTTTCTTGTACAATTCATCTCCAATGAGGATGTAACTGATGGCCCTCCTTCTCACCTTCCTAGAGGCTCTAAAATAAGGCCTCTGAAGGAAAGAGATGATAGGTGTACGCCAATCGTTCTCGGGTTCATCGTCTGACTCTTCACCAGTGAAGTCTGAAGTAAACACCTCCAGTCCTAGACCCCTTCTCCTAACAGAAGGTAACAACCTCTTCTGGACTGTGATGATCTTGTGAATCGTTCCTAGAGAGAGCTTCAGACCTGTTGAGGCCTGAGCCAAGCTGTTGGCTTTAGTGTTCTTACTCCTTGAGACGTGTTTGACAGTGACATTGTCAAAATCTTGCATTAATTGTACGGCTGCCATATAATAAGGAGCTAACTCCTCACTGTAGCATTTGAATGTTCCTGCCAAGTGATTAATCACAAGATTTGAATCCCCAGTAACCCTTACTTCCCTGGCCTCTAGATCTCTAAGGATCTCAAGGCCTATAACGACTGCTTTGTATTCGGCTTGATTATTGGTACATGGGAAATCAAATTGAAAGGACAGCTCAGTCCTCAGGCCTTGGGGAGAAATGATGATTACTCCACAGCCTGAGACCTCTTGAGTCCTTGATCCATCAAAAAGCAATGTCAAAGGAGTGGGTGATATTTCAAGCGCACCCAGTCCTATCTCAGATTCGTCGCCGATATCCACGCATGGATGATCAGCAAGAAAATCTGCTAAGGCCTGGCCCTTTATAGCTTTTTGAGGAATGTATTGGAAACTGAATTCCATTAGAGCTAAAGACCATTTGCCAATTCGGCCTCTCATGATGGGCCGAGAAAGCAAGTACTTAACTAGGTCTGTTTTACTCATGATGTAAACCAAAACGGGAAGCATATAGTGCCTCAACTTTATTGCTGAAAAGTACAAGGCAAGACAAATCTTTTCAATAGGACTGTATCTCCGTTCACATGGAGTCAGCAATCTACTTAAATAATAAACCGCCTGTTCCTTTCCCTGTGCATTATCTTGAGCTAGAAGGCCTCCAATAGAGCCTTCAGCTGCTGAGATGTAGAGCTTCAAGGGCTTGTTCTTGATGGGAGGCATAAGGACTGGAGCCTGAGCCAAATAGCCTTTGATCTCATCAAAGGCCTTCTGATGGCTTTCCTCCCACACAAAAGTGTCTTGGTCCTTCAGCTTCAAGAGTTGGGAAAAGACCTGGACCTTCTCTGCAAGGTTTGAGATGAACCTTCTCAAGAAGTTAAATGAACCCAAGAGCTTCTACAACTCCTTCTTGGTGGTAGGAGGCTTTGCTTCCACGATTGCTTTGGCCTTGTTCTTGTCAACCTCAATCCCTCTATTATGGACCAAGAATCCAAGGAATTTGCCTGTGGAAACCCCGAAGGCACACTTCAAAGGATTCACCTTCAAGTCGAACTGTTGCATCCTCAAGAATGATCTCCTCAAGTGCTGCAAATGTTCGTCATAGGACTGAGACTTGACTACGATGTCGTCGATATAGATCTCCATGAAACGGCCAATGAAATCATGGAATATGGCGTTCATAGCTCTCTGGAATGTGGCCCCTGCATTCTTCAGGCCGAAGGGCATTACGACCCACTCAAAGGTCCCTAGGGCTCCGGGACACCTAAAAGCAGTCTTAGCCGTATCGGCCTCATCAATGAAGATCTGATTGTAACCAGAATGCCCATCCATGAAGGACAAAACCTTGTGACCAGAAGCCCCGTCTACCAACTGATCTGCAACTGGCATTGGATACTCGTCCTTTGGGGATGCCAAATTGAGGTTTCTGAAGTCCACACATACTCTGACCTTGCCATTCTTCTTGAGGACTGGCACAATGTTAGAGAGCCAAGTGACATACCTGGCTGTACGTATGAACCCAGCATTAAAGAGGCGTTCAATTTCGTCATTGACTTGCAAATAGACCTCATTGGACATCCTCCTTGGCGGTTGTTTGAAAGGTTTGAATCCTGGTTGAATGGGCAGCTTGTGTTCCACTAGACCTCTGGACAGACCTGGAAGCTCCTTATAATCCCAAGCAAAACAGGATTTGAACTCCTTCAAGAGCTCGATGAGCTTTACTTTGACATCCTCTGGCAGAAGTTGGCTAATATACACAGGTCTGGGATTCTCTAAGTCTCCCAGATTAACTTCTTCCAAGGGATCTTGCACGTCAGCCCTCAGATCATCTAACTTAGCTGTAGCTGCTTCAAGGTCTTCCAGACGGATTTCGTCTAGATCTTCAACCAGGTTGTCATCCTCATTGATCACTTCGGCCGCACAGGCCGAATGATCGTCTTCTAATTCTTCACTTCCCATAAGCCTCTTCTTAAGCAAGTAGGCTTCAAACTTCGACAGCGTGGCCTGAAGGGCCACACTCTTCTCTCCTTCTGAAGGGTTTATTGACATTAAGACGGGCGTTTGAATGAAGCTGTAATCGGCCTGCTTGATTCCGTGATCATAGGACCGATTAACTCCTGAAAAAGCGCCTTCACCTCTTCAGCTGATTTGTTGCCATATATAGGGGCTACTTTGTGGCGGCCATATTTGTCAAGACCTGCCACTTTCATGGGACCAACCCCTTCGTCGTATAGATGGGCCTCTGCATGGTTAGTAGAGGCCTGGAAAGGTCTGCGGTCAGCCCATATGACCTCCACGTCGTCTAGATTCCAAAAAATGAGACACTGATGAAGGGTTGAGGGAACCGCTTGATAGGAGTGAATCCAATCTCTCCCCAATAGAACGTTGAAGGAAGAGCGTGAATCAACAACAAAGAAAGGTGTTGTCAATGTCTTGGATCCTACCATTAAGTTCATGATGAGAATACCTTGACAAGCTGTCTCCTTTCCTGTGGAAGAAGAACAACAAATGGACTTTATTATTCTTCAAGATAGAAGTCGATCGACAGTGAGAACACAGTCGAAGAGACAGTTACGTTACAAGCTACTCCTAGTGCGAGAAAAGTAAAGTACAGATAAAAAGTATCCGTCAAGGTTGAAGTGCATGAGACCAGGTCTTGATCAGTCTTCCCAAGCTTCTGCATCATGAACCTAGGAATGAGATTGGTGGCAGACCCATTATCCACCAGAATTCGGTTGACTGGCATTCCATCAAGGCAACCAGCAATGTACAAGGGCTTGATGTGTTTGTTCATTGCAGGGCTTGGCCTCTCAAAGATTACGCTGGCTGCCCTATCCTCACGCCTTCCCCTAGTCTCATCCTTCAGCACAATCACTGAAGGCCCGTTCAGTCCTACAGAGAAAGACTCATTCAAAATTTCGGCCGTCTGTCCCATTTCCACAAAATCTCCCTCCAAGGCAATTGGAGCGTTGTCTTTGGCTTCTAGCTCTGTTGGCAGGATCACCACCATGTTGCAGTGCATATTGGGGCCCTGGCCAGGTTTGAACTCCTTCGCCTGTGGATTCAACTTTGACTTGCCCCCCGAGTCTGGCTTCCTTGGTTGGAGGGCTGTCTTCTTGAGCAGCGTCACTTGTCTTGGAGAAGGCTCAATCCTAGCCTCCTCTAGGGTTCTCTCCAAGAGTGGTTGTTTCTTGGGTACAGTAGCTTGTTTCAGAGGCATCTTGGTAACGGCCTCTTTGTATGTCTTTCCCGCAAGAACTTGCTTCTTGGGTAAAGTCCTTGGAGGAGGCTCAATGATAGCCTCTTCCATAGTCCTTTCCAAGGGCTTGTGTACTCTCCTAGCCTTAGGCATTTCAACCTCAGGCTCTTCTGGTAGAACTTCCATCTTTAGCTTCCCCTTGGGGTCATCTTCGACCATTGGATCGTCCAGCAAATCTGTTTCTTCCTCAGCCCTTCTTACCGCCTACCTGAATCGTTGGCGGCGCCTCTTTTGAGATCTGGACAAAGGTGGAGGAGGAGAAGGAAACTTGGGATGCTCAACCCTATGCCACTCATTTGGAGGAGTGGCTGGGGGTCTCATAGCCCTAGGTTTCCCTTTGGACGAAGCAGATATCCTCAGGTTGTCAAGCTCGTCCTCCACTTCAACCAACCCTGGCTGGATTCGGTTGAATACTGATGCTCGTGCAATCCTCCTTCCCATAGGCCTGAGCGGCTCCTCAAACCTTTCTTCAGTCCTTCCCACAATAACGCTCTTCAAAACTGGCTTGCTAGGACTGGCATGATGTCCACACTCTGTACAAACCAACGAGCAAGTTGGTTTCTCTGGCTTCTTCACTCCTGTAGGTCTGGACCACCATGAATTCTGCCTTTCAAACCTTCTGACCCGCTCAGTCCTGAAATCACTTTCATCATAATAGGGATCCCAGTACCTGCCTGGGCTGGACTTGTGAACTTCTCTGGAAGGGGCTCCCAAACTTATCTTCTACCTAGGAGCAGTCCTAGGCATGCCTCTCATATCGACAGAGACCATATTTGTGCTCAGACCTGAAGGAAATGGATTGCCATCTACCCCCATGGGCTGCTTATCTTTCTCGGGAAACTTGAACTCTCCCCGCTCAATCTTATCCTGGATGTCATTTCTAAATACTATGCAGTTATTCGTTGAATGACTCCAAGAGTTGTGATACTTACAATACTCCTTGCCCTTCAGATCTTCCATGGTTGGAATCTTGTGACCAAACGGCAATTTGAGCAGCTTGTCAGCAAGGAGTTGATCAAAGATAGCCCCAGCCCTTCCCACGTCAAAGGTATAGGCCCTGGTTAGCCTATTAGGACTGTTCTGGATAGGTTGCTTTGTGGGCTCTATCTTGACAAAGGCCTTGCAAACGTATGGCTTCTTGTTGATGATCTCCGCCATAGCCACGTCTGGGTCTACCTCTGCTTCCACTGCAGCAACCTCGTAATTAGGGTCACGGTAGTATGTCCCTGGTAAGTAGGATAAAATCTGGTATGGCCAGCTTTGCCATAGGCACGGACCTGGGGAGTAGGTATCAGCTTTGCCCAAGCTCCCCAGGAGAGCAACACCTACAGCAAGGAAAGAGGGCGCCAGCTACGCCTAAAAGGTAGAGCTGGAGCTAGATCTGAGGACCAGCTATGACACAAAGCTAGTCCAAATGGGACCAGCTATGACACGAAGCTGATCCAGACCCACCGAGTACATCACGCGATTAAACCCAAATCCTACGGGATAAGGGTGAAGAACCAGTAAGATAAGCACATTATGCTTATCCTAATCACCAATAAACATCGGATAAGGATTCCATGCTAAAGCAGGGTGCTCGTGGAGTTCCAGCTAAGGCAGGACTCCACTCACCCCACCAAAGCGATCCAGATATCCCCGGAATGCAGTCCTACTAGGACTCAACCTCCCATCAAATGCCTATAAAAGTGACGGTAGAACTCCAATAAAGGTACGCTCACTTACAACCGAGAATCTCAATTCTCCTACCACATAGCAAGTTCAATACTGACTTAGGCATCGGAGGGTGGTTGGCAAGCCGCCACACCGGTGACTTTTACTTCAGCTTTGTTTTGCAGGATTAGGTTTGTGCCGGATTCAAAACTGCTTCATCAGCTGGCGCCGTCTGTGGGAACGACTTTTTCCTTACGGTGAACAGTTTTGTATGGTAGAGACTCGATCAAACAAGACGACGATGGCTTCAGACCCCCCACAACTGGGCGTCGACGACGCCACCAAGACCGCCGCTGCAGCCAAAACTGCCAAGGCAGCCGAAACGGCCAAGGCCGCAAAAGCCGCCCTAGCCGCCGACAAAGCCGCCAAGGCCGCCGCAGCACTTAGAAGTGGGGGTGATCAGATGACCCCCGAGGCATTTGCCCAAATGCAGGAGCAGATAAGGACGTTAACCCAAGGGTTGCAAACTGCGATGCAGGAAAACGCGGACTTGCGAAAGCAAATCTCCAAACCAAGCATCTTAAATTCACGACATAATCGACAAGACAAAGAGGATGATGAAGAAAAAGGCGAATCCAGTGAAAAGGAAAGCCAAAATCGAAGGAAAGGTGGTAAGCCACCCATGGAAAGGACTTCCCATGACCTAGAGGCTTTGAACAAAATGCAAGATCAGATTGACGGGTTAATGAAATATGTTAAAGCACAAACTCCCGCCACGGTGGAAGAGTTGGTAAAAAACACGGATTCACCCTTCACATCTGACGTCATGGGGCTGCCACTTCCTAGGAAATTTAAGATGCCCCATCTAGAAACATTCAATGGTTCCGCGGACCCATTGGATCATCTAGAGACATATAAATCCTTAATGCATTTACAAGCAGTGCCAGACAAGGTGATGTGTCGGGCATTCCCTGTCACCCTTAAGGGAAGTGCTCGAGCATGGTTTAATAAACTCCCACCAGGAAGTATCAGTAGTTTCAAAGAGCTTAGCACAAGCTTCGTAAGCTACTTCATTGCTGGTCAACGCTACGGCAAACCAGCTACGCATCTATTGACGGTGAAACAAGGAAGATGGGAATCCTTGAGAGAATATACCACCAAGTTCAACAAGGAGGTAGTCCAGATTGATGAAGCTGATGACAGCGTGAGCATAACAGCGTACATCGCTGGACTGTATTCAGGACATTTTTTATACCTCTTATCACAAGAGCCACCCAAAACTTTGGCAGAGCTTATGCTCAAAGCACAGAAACATATGAATGCAGAGGAGGCCGTTTATGCAAGACGCACACGTGATAGCTTTGATTCCCAAACAGGGCCGTCACACATCGATGAATTTCCTCCTCCCGACAGAAAGAGGAGGGAACCCACTCGCAAAACCGGAGGGGAACCAAAGAGCAAGAAAGTAGACTCAAGATCCTCCCCAAAATGAGGAGGGGCAGGAGGACCACCTCAAGGCCGGTACAAGCAGTTCACACCGCTCATAGCTACGGCAAAGCAGATCCTTAGCAACTTGCCGGATGACCCAGACCTCAAATGACCTGGGAAGTTGAGGACTGATCCCAACAGAAGAGCTAAGGACAAATACTGCAGATTCCATAAAGACCACGGTCACAATACCGACGATTGTATCGATTTAAAGCAGCAAATCGAAGACCTGATTCAGAGAGGGAGGCTTTAACGTTTTGTAACGAAAAAGCACCAAAAACCACCCAGAAGGGAAGATGCCAACAAAGAAGGCAGAAATACTACAGCGTCCCGAACAGGTCACATTGGAGAGATCAAGGTCATCCACGGAGGATTTGCGGGAGGTGGCGAATCTAGCAATGCTAGAAAAGTGCACCTCAGAAAACTAAGAACGGAGGAATACTTGGGGGTCAACACGGTTGGCCGTCCAAACAAGTTCCAGAAAAAGAAGGAGATACCCATTATTTTCTCAGAAGAAGACATCAAGGGCGTCCAGGTTCCTCACGATGACCCACTGGTTATCACCATTGTCATAGCAAATTACCTTACACGTAGGGTACTGATTGACAGTGGGAGCTCAGCTGACATCCTCTACCTCCACGCGTATGACCAATTGAAAGTAGGGCGAGAAAGACTAAGGCCCATGACGTCTCCACTAGTCGGATTTGCAGGTACGCCCGTTTATCCAGCTGGACAAATAGCCCTGCCTATCACCATGGGAGAAGAAGGAAGTTAAATCACACGCATGGTGGATTTCATAGTGGTTGACTGCCCTTCAGCATACAATGCAATATTAGGGAGAACAACTTTGAATAAAATTGGAGCGATAATCTCCACACATCATTTGATGATAAAATTCCCAACACCAGAAGGAGTGACTAGCATTAGAGGAGATCAGAAGGCAGCACGGGAATGTTACGTCACCTCACTGAGGGGGGCAAACATTACCATGAACGTAGAAAATCTGGATACTCGAGATGAGGAAAAGCTCCAACACGGAGAACCAGTAGAGGAACTAGTAGAGGAGCTCCTTGAGCCAGGAAGACCTGGGAAAACGGTAAGGATCGGAGAGGATCGGAATAGGGTTAAGCTCAGTAGCAAGAACGGAGCTGTTGCAATTCTTGAGGGAAAACAGAGACGTCTTTGCATGGTCCCACGAAGACATACCCGGGATTGACCCAAGGGTCATATCTCACAAGCTCAACGTGGATCCCACCATTCGACCTGTCAAGCAGAAGAAGAGAATTTTCGCTCCAGACCGAAACGAGGCTGTGGCCAAAGAAGTTGAGGAGCTCGTACAAGCAAAATCCATCCGGGAAGTCCTCTACCCAGACTGGCTAGCCAACGTAGTTATGGTAAAAAAGGCCAATGGAAACTGGAGAATGTGTGTAGACTTTACGGATCTCAATAAAGCGTGCCCAAAAGACAGCTTCCCGCTGCCTAGGATTGACTCCTTGGTAGATTCTACAGCTGGGCACGAGCTCCTCACCTTCATGGATGCGTTCTCAGGATATAACCAAATCCAGATGCATGAACAAGACCAGGAGAAGACTTCATTCATCACCGATCGAGGGCTATATTGCTACAAAGTGATGCCCTTCGGTCTCAAGAACGCAGGGGCAACGTACCAAAGGCTGGTCAACAAGATGTTCAAGCAACAGATTGGGCGCAACATAGAGGTCTATGTGGACGATATGCTGGTCAAAAGTGCCAAGGCACGGGACCACATAGCAGATTTGGAAGAGACATTCCATGTCCTTAGAAGATATAAGATGAAGCTCAACTCAACGAAATGTGCTTTTGGAATCTCCTCAGGGAAATTCTTGGGTTTTATGGTCTCTCAAAGAGGAATCGAAGCAAACCCCGAGAAGATTCAGGCCATACTTACCATGAAGTCACCCCAGAACATCAAGGAGGTCCAGAAACTAACCGGACGAGTTGCAGCCTTAAGCAGATACATCTCCCGCGCAACTGACAAGTGCCAGACGTTCTTTAAAATCTTGAAAAAGGCCTTCGAGTGGACCTCTACGGAAGAAACAGCTTTTGACCAGCTAAAGGAGTACTTGACATCCCCGCCCTTGCTCAGCAGGACCCAAGAAGGAGAGATCCTATTTCTATACCTTGCTGTCTCCCCCCACGCTGTCAGCGCAGTCTTACTAAGAGAGGAGCAAGGAACACAGCTTCCGGTATACTACATCAGCAGGGCCTTACGAGGAGCAGAGCTGAGATACCCCAGAGCCAAAAAAATGGCTTTTGCCATGGTAATAGCTGCTAGAAGGTTACGACCATATTTCCAAGCTCATTCAATCAAAGTACTAATAGATCAGCCACTCCGAAGGATCTTCCATTGCCCAGAAACTTCAGGCCGCTTAATTCAATGGTCAATAGAGCTTGGTGAGTCTGACATAGAATACAAACCCCGTATCGCTATCAAAGCTCAGGTGCTTGCAGATTTCCTTGCGGAATATACGTATCCAGAACCAGAGGAGCTCCCCAAGGAAGAACCCAAATCGTGGATCCTACAGGTTGATGGATCAACAACCAGAGAAGCAAGCGGAGCTGGGTTAGTCCTAACCTCCCCAAAGGGGCAACGCCTAAGCTACGCGCTCAGGTTCGAATTCAAAGCAACCAACAACGAGGCCGAATATGAAGCTCACGTCGTTGGATTGGATCTGGCTAAGGCCGTCGGTGCCAACCATGTGTTGGCAAAAAGTGACTCACAGCTGGTGGTAGGACAAGTCCTAGGAGAATATGCTGTGAAGGAAGAAGTAATGCAGAAGTACTTGGACAAAGTGAAAGCCCAAGTTGCGAAGCTGCAAAGCTTCAGCATTGTCCGAATCCCAAGGGAGGAGAACATCGAAGCCGACTACCTGTCAAAGCTGGCCACGGCCAGGGAAGGTGCTATCCCACCAAACGCACCGATATGATACTTAGAGTTACCTAGCATCTTTGCCATGGACGTACAGGTACAAGCTGTCGACTACAGCAACTCATGGACAGGCCCCATAGCCGACTACATAGAGAATGGAACACTACCAGATGACAATGTCAAAGCTAGGCAATTGAAAATCAGAGCAGCAAAGTACCTGATGATGGGAGACGTGCTCTACAGGAGGAGCTTCTCACTACCATATCTTAGGTGCTTAATCCCACCAGAGTCTACAAGGGCTATGGAAGAAGTTCACCAAGGAATATGTGGGGATCACCAAGGTGGCCGCATGTTGTCCTACGAACTCCTTAGGCTAGGATATTACTGGCCAAGTATGCAGAAAGACTGCAAATCCATGGTCCAAAAATGTGAGAAGTGCCAGCGTTTTGCAAATATCATCCATGGGCCCCCCACTGTCTTAACACCTATGAGAGGACCCTGGCCATTTGCCCAGTGGGGAGTAGACCTAATTGGCCCACTTCCAATGGCAGCAGGCTAGGTCCAGCATGCCATCGTAGCTGTCGATTACTTTACGAAGTGGGTCGAAGCCAAGGCACTGGCCACAATCACAGCAGAGGTTGCAATCGACTTCCTATGGAAATTTATTATAAGTCATTTTGGACTGCCAAGGGTGATAGTCACGGATCGAGGAAAACAGTTCGACAACACCCAGCTCAAAGAATACTGTATTTCCAAGGGAATACACGTACATTATGCCTCCAAAGCTCATCCAAAGGCAAACGGCCAGGTAGAAGTTACAAATCGGACAATCAAGAAAGGAATCAAGAAAAGGCTTCGAGAGGCCAAAGGAGCTTGGCCAGACGAGCTTTACAATGTGCTATGGGCATATCGCACAACACCCCGAATAGCAACCGGAGAAACCCCATATTCTCTTGCATTCGAGGCCGAGGTAGTGGTCCCAATTGAAGTCGAACTCCTCAACTACAGGACTGCAAACCCAGACCCCCAGGATAACCAAGAGGCTCTCAGGGCAGAGCTAGACCTCCTGGAAGAAGCAAGGGAAACATCCATGACCAAGCTGGCCCTTTACCAACAGAGAATGGTTAAATACCACGAGGCACAGGTTAGGCCAAGGGATTTTTGAGCTGGTGATCTGGTCCTGAGAAAAGTTGATCCTACGGGGAAGAAAGTGGGCAAACTAGGCCCAAACTGGGAAGGACCCTACCAGGTTCTGCACCATATCAAAGCTGGTGCATATAGACTCGCAACCCTAAGGGGAAAAGAACTACCAAACTCATGGAATGCAGAACATCTGAAGAAGTACTACAAGTAGGTACTTGCAGCCTAGATTTGTTTCAGTTTTAGGAAGTTTATTTCTGTTTTTAGGAAACTCTGTGTGTTCAATAAAACTTTAGCAAATCAGTTGTTTTAGTTAGAACCATGTGTTCTTTTCGTTTACCAGCCCAAGTGGCCAATAAAATTCCTCACGAGGGATATCGTTTCAAATTTTCACTACACGTGATTTAATGTTCTTGTAAGCATGAAATAAGAGAGACGACCGAAAGATAAAATTATCAAAATTTTATTAATAATCCACACCCCAAGGGATGTGGACAGCTTTTACATAAAAACTTTGTGGACAAACCCACAAAGTTGCAACCTAATCACTACCTCCCTCCCTCGGAGGGGAAGGAACTGGTGGCGCCGGTTGCCCTCGAAAAGCCTCCAACTGGTCCCAATTGGCTATCAGCACCATGCGGACCGTCTTCTCCATGACAGAAATAGAATCCGCCATGGCCTCCATCTTCAAGGTCAACCCAGTAATGGCTACCTTCAGGTTTTGCAGCTCCTGGCATAATTTGGTGATACGATCGTTGCTTGCCATTAGCGATTCGAAGTCGAAGTTGGAACGGGGAGTCATCCCTTACAATCCTCTGATATTTATAGCCAAATCGAGCAGTTCATTAACTGCTTGCTGAACCAATCAGCACGATCGAGATCAAGCTTGCAATTAAAACCGCAACCTCAACCGCTTGGGATAATGGGAAGTTACATACCCCATCACCTCGAGCAGTTGAAACGATGGCTAAACAATTAAATGCAGACGACTTGAACTCTGCAGCTCAATCTCTCGTGGCATGGGGAGTTATGATTTTCTAAAGAAAATAATCATCCGACCTAAAGGATACCCAGCAGGGTAACAATGCAAGTGCATTAATTAACAGCTTAGAAAAATTTTCGAAGCTCAAACGACGTAGCACAGCTATGCATTGATATAACAGCTTAGAAAAAATTTTCGAAGCTCAAACGACGTAGCACAGCTATGCATTGATATAACAGCTTAGAAAAAAATTTCGAAGTTCAAACGACGTAGCACTGCTATGCATTGATATCACAGCTTAGAAATATTTTCGAAGCTCAAACGACGTAGCACAGCTATGCATTGATATAACAGCTTAGAAATATTTTCGAAGCTCAAACGACGTAGCACAGCTATGCATTGATATCACAGCTTAGAAAAATTTTCGAAGCTCAAACGACGTAGCACAGCTAAGCATTGGTATAACGGCTTAGAAAAAATTTTGAAGCAACTCACCCAAATAAACCTAAGGGTAAACTTAAATAAGTGCCTTAATTGCTTGGACGCAAGCATTTAACCCACTTAGGGGAGTAAGAGACGTAGTGTAACTGCATTGCGACAAGTAAAGAAGGAAAAAGCTCCCAATTTAGACATTACATGTCTATCTAAATCAAACAAAAAGCTCAGAATAAAATTCTAGCTATGCAAATCGGTACAGCAAAAGGCATACCACTTGCAAAAAATACTAGCACTCAGCACAGCAATAACAAGGACAGGAACTGGCAAAATCAAAATGTCTAGATAAAGACTATTGGAAAATGCCATACCATAAGATAAAAGTATCTTTTATCTTTTCAAACGAGTACCTGCACCTGTTAAAACAAGCCTGTAGGAGGCCCCCAAGATATGATCTTTTAAAGATCATCCTCATCAACCATCAGAAAAGTATTCAGCCAAACTTAAGGCCACTCCCAAAAAACACAAAGTACGAAAAGTATTTAAGTGTGTTACAAACCCAAATGAAATTAAAGTTTCAAGAGCCATTCAAAAGCTCGGGGTGGAACTGTTAATATCCTGCCCATCACCAGATGATGGGCCAGGAGGTGTTACCGCCTGAATTGGAGTTTCAAGTGGGAGAGAGACTTTTTCCGGAGTGCTGAGAAGGGATGCAATCGAAGAGCTCGGAATAGATGTATCTTTGGATACCACCTCGTCGCCTTCCTCTCCTCCTTTCTGTCCCCCGTCAAGACATGAGGGCCCTTCTTCATCATCTACCTCAAACTTGGAGAAATCCAAGTCTGGGAAAGCCAAGGCTGCCTGGCTCCTCATAGCTTCAAACCCATCAAAATATTGTTGGGTAACATCTTGACGGTACTCAGGGGACTGAAGGAAGAGTTCAATGGCGTCTCTACGGGCATTCTTTACCTTCTCCAACATCCCCAAACTTGTGGACTTATACTTTTCCATTTCCTTATCCCAACCAAGGATTTTCAGTTCCAAACTCCGAGCAGTAGCCACAGCAGTATCTCTCTCCTCCTCCAAACCTCTCTTTGACTTCAGGGCACTGTCCCTCTCAGTTGTCAACTTCCGAAGCTCTGCAACCATGGCAGCACTCTGCTTGGAAAGCTTACTGTTGGTCTCAGAAAGTGCAGCCATTTGTTTCCCCAAACCAAGGCTTTGGGAAACCAGAAAGCGACCACGAGCCGTAGCCTGCAAAAAGAGGAAGACAGAATTAAGTAAAGAAACACCTGGAAAAGCTAGCTGACAAAAAGCAGAAAGGCCTACCATGGCCATCTCAACCAACATAAGCTCCCCCACAGCTTGGAGAGACATCTCCGCCATTGAATCCTTGTCAGCAGCACAGAGCAGCCCAGAAGCACGCTCCAAGGCCTCCTGGAAATTTGCCAAAGTGGAAGGACCAGCAACAGCTTTCATCTTTTTGGAAACAGGGGTACCCTCCACAGCCGTACCCTTTGCCTTCCTCTTTGAAGCATCAGCACCATCCACCTCAAGCAGCTCAACCACTAAGTCAAGAGAGGGATCTCTTGAGAAGTCAGCATCCAAGAAACTCTCAACATTTAGCTCCTTCTGGAGACGTGAGCTCTTCCTTTTTGGAGCACCACCTCCAGGCGACTGCTTCACCCTCTCAGTCTTTAGTTGAGCCAGCAAACTCTTGTCCATTTTTGGTGCCATCCCTGTATCTTCTCCTTCTTCCTCTGAAAAGGAATCAAGAGAAAATAATAAGAAAAGTCAGCAGGCAATCTAAAATGCCTAAACAGAAACTGGGAATACCTCTCAAAAGAGCTAAAGCCTCACTAGATGTTTCAGGACCCAGCAGGTAGGTGGCCAAAGATTCCGGAGTCACAAGCAAATCCCAGCTATGAATTTCGTAGCTCCGAGCTAACTTCAAATCTGCTTCTATAGCTGGGGTCGAAGGATATGAGGCACGAGCTGCATAAAAGCATAAAACAGAGACCTTTAAAAACAAAGAAGTGCTAAAAGCAAGGTTCAAGAAAATAAAAGGAAGCCATAGCTTACAACTGGCAATGGGCTCCCCCCATCTAGAGGGAGCATGCTGCGTATAGGACCCAATTTCCCAGTCCGAGACTTCCCATCCATCTCCACCAACAAAGAAAAACTTATCCTTCTAGTTTCTATGGACGTTAGGAAGATCAGTGACCAATTCTCCTCCGCTGGGTCTTTTGGTAAAGTAATACCATCCCACACCCCCAGGAGCCTCCTTTACTTGGAACTGGTTTAGAAAGGGCCCCTTCGTCAACAGCGTAAGACCATCCGACATGGCTCCCCAAAGAGCAGCACAGCCGATCAGTAAACGCCAAGAGTTGGGAACAATCTGGCCAGGAGCCAAACCCAGAAAACTCAATACTTCCCTAACCACGGTAGGGAAGGGCAATCGAAGCCCCCCTTCTAAAGCCCCGACGTAAACACACGTCTCGTTCTCAACAACAGAACAAGCTCGCTCAGACCCTGAGGGCTTTCTGAGAGTTACGGAGGACGGAATCGAAAATCTAACCCTAACAACGGCTAACTCTTCATTCGTAATCGTCGAAGGAACTAAAGAAGCTGAAAAATTTGGAACCCTAATGGGACCTTTCGACGACGACGGAGGTGAAGAGGGCTGAACACTACTGTAGACACCCCAATTTGGCCTAACGATTATTTATCCGGGTCAGGGGTTGAGAGCTTCTCTCTCTAGGAATAGAGAGAGAATGCACTCCCCCTTTGCCAAAACCCATATTTTTGTTCTAAATCCACCATTGCTGGTGGCTTAACCTCTTCAATCCACCATACATCTGGGTCAGAGGTACCACAATCTCTTATTCTGGTTCAAAGTCCGGTTCTCCTTAATCTGGTACAAAGTCGAGCAAGGGATAATTTCTGTATTTCCTCTACCGATCTTCATCTCATCCAAGGAGAATCGGTCCACTGATTTCTGAGCATCGACACTCAGTCAGAGGCAGAGCTCCTGAATCTACCTTTACCCATTTCCTATTCCACGGCAATGGTTCAGAGAAGGGTCAATGAGCTTCTCTCTCTAACCTAGAGAGAGAAAGCCCCCCTCCAGCTCGGCAACCACCATCTCCGGCCTGGCCAAGCCCATTCCGGCCATCTATCCATCCAATCCGCTGGCATTCGGAGCTAAGCAGGAGCAGCAGCAGTACACCTCGGGCAAGGGAGCCCCTCGCACGACAGGGGCTCTCCTCCACCGCCCAAGACTCAAACCAGCCACCACTGGTCCGGCCTCCGCTGCCGGCCAACAGCAGCAGCAGCAACGAGCAAGGGAGGCTCTCTCCTTAGAGAGACTCTCCTCCACCGCCCTCCACAACCGGTAGCAGCAACCTCCGGCCACCACAAGGCCATTTCGGTCAGGCCAGATCTGGTTCGAGCAAGCTCCACCTGGCCCGGCCTCCAACTGGTCCAGTCAACAGCTACCACCGTGGCTCAAATAGCCGTAGTGCTTAGTCTCCACAGTCAACCCGGACCTACCGGCCATCTGGTCCGTGGGGCTCAATACCAATCCCGGCCGCCAGGTAGCTCAGCCTCGGGCCGGCCACCAACAGCAACAGCAACGGGCAGATCTGTTTTTTGCAGTCATGGCTTCAGTGCGGGTTGTGTACTGGCCATTATATTTTATGGTTTACGTAGTTTGTATTGCGGGGACTTCGAGGGCCTCTTATTGTACCTTGTACCGACGGTTGGAGTCGGGTATTTACTGTTTTGTCGGGTATTTACAGCCTCCCCGTTGAACTTTCTATTCCTTGGGATAGTTTGTTCGGCGGGGGCAAGGACACGGGCAACCTCTTTTATTTTCAAGCTAACCGCCCTAGGGCATTACCCAAAAAAAAAGTCCCACCTTGGGACAATCCCGATGATGAAATGGATACAGTGATTGCTGATTGCTTCCTTGAGGACCTTAGGACTTTCGGTGAGAACTTTGACCACTTAGAGGACCCAATTCAAAGCCATACAGCCTTTCAGACAGAAATACAGAAGCCTAGGAAAATCCATCTGACGGCCGTAACATCGATCCCACGGCCATAACATCAATCCCTCGCCCGAGCAACCTGTTGCCAGCAAAATCTCCCTGAGAGATCAATCCCTCGGCCGCAAGATCTATCCTTCGGCCGAGACATCCATTACACGGCCGCAACATCCATTACTCGGCCGCCAGATCGACCTTTTTCCAGACTCTCGAACGTTCTGTCAGACGTTTGGTTTGATCCAACTACACTACCTTTCCGATGCGTTCGGGCTACGTTCGGAGATCACGACGTAGAGTTTGAGATGCATTGCAATTGCAATTGCCATCTCGTGATTTGATTGGTCGGAGTGAGTCATCCCTATGCCTATATAAAGGGGCCTTTGGGTTCCGAAATATACACACAGAAATTATCAGACCTACACACTCAATCAAGCCACGAAACTCTGTCAAAATACTCTCTCAAACCCACTCTTCAAAAGCCCTAACCTCCCGAAGGTAGCCGTCAATCCGGCGATCAAACCCCGAAGTTCAAACCCTAACCCTAGGGTTCTCAATCAAGCAATCAATCAATCACGCCCAATCCAAAGCAAATCAAGCAACTGAGGGATCAAGGTGGTGAGGCCCAACGGCCTCCGGTTTGTCTTAATTTACTATATTTTTGACTAACCATAGCATTTTGATTATTCGTTAATCTTTCTGTCTGGTGTGAGGAAGAACACCGACCGGGGTTTCGATCCCTCGGCCAGTACATCAAACCAGTGTGATTACTCAGCCGTGACATCCATTCACCGGCCGAGTAATCGATCTCCTGGGACAGTTTATTTGCTTTCTCTGCTTTCTAATGCATGCTTATTTATTGCACTGGCTCACCTTACTTACTGTTTAAAGGAATAAATAAACAGACTATGTGTTGGAATTAAACAAAGCATCTACACGTCTTATGTTGAATGATTATGGGCCAGTCTCGCGACTGGGCAAAGAGGGGTGCCTAACACCTTCCCCTTATTGTACTTTTGGCTCCCGTATCCAGAATCTCTATCTATTTTCCCAGTTTTAATAAACTGGGTGGCGACTCTATTTGATGATAACCGTTATCATGTGGCGATGTTCCTAGCCATGGGAATGTCCATGATTTTGGTTTATGAAACGAGCAACCAATCGAGCAAACAAATGTGATCAACCTGTATGGCGATGCCCCGTTTGGGAGGTGTCTACAGTTTTTGGCGACTCTGCTGGGGATATGAGAGCCATAACCAAAAAATTCAACATAAGACTAATACATGCCTTGTTTAATTTATTTATCATATGCATCGAGCGGGCAACCCGTTGAGTTCACCTGATATCCCGGCATGACACGGGCTATGTTGGGGGTTCCAGCAAACTCCACAGTCACTCGTACCTAGAGGTATATCAAAAGGGGAACCACCCAATCACCGCCTATGATGGGCTGGAGAGAGGATTGGTGCCCTTTGACGACGGAGCACCCTGAGACTACCAAAACCTTGCATGTTCTAGAAAGCCATAGAACTTGTCAAACTAAGACAGGAACCTACAGGCTAGGAGCCTACTTGCATTTTACTTGCAAAAGTTCTTCCTCACACCTTGTATATGTTGTTGTAATATCACTTTCTGTGCAGAAGGGTTGGGGCATGAACTAAGAACCCTAACTCTAAGTCTTCATAGCTAAGCACTAAGGCATAGCATTGCCTGCAAGGTACGTTTTTGGTAAGTTGAAAGCATCATTGCTTACTTAACATTCCCGCTTTACTTAAAGCACCGTAAAGCATGGATTTCTAGAATGAAATCAAACATTGGCTGCCCCGCCGGCAATTGAACTAGGGGTTGTTGCTCTAGCAATCTTTGCCTTGCAAGGCTAAAGGAAAGAGGGAGTGTAAAGTAGTAGAGCAGATTATGGATGATTATATGCAAAGTCAAGGATATTTTGGATAGGACTTGCCATACTTATTTCTCCATGGATGATTCAGCATGACAAGTGTAGGACTTTGGTTCCTATTTTCAAATCGGCCTAGCAACCCATCTTTCAAAATTCAAAATTTTGAGCATGCTTACCGCAACAAGCCGGTAAGATTTAGGAGTTTGACAATGTGCTAGCAAATAATCAAGTGGATTTCAATTACCTCAATCACGTTTTGAGAAAGAATCTTCCCTAACCAAGAATTGAAGAATTTTCAAAACTTTTTGCAATGCCTAGTCTAATCCTCAAATGACAAGTTTTTCTGAAACATTCAAATAGCCGCTAGCACAGCGATGGACCCCGAATCTACTTTTTGTTGTAGTCATATGCTCAACCTTTTCGGTTTGTCTCATAATATGAATTGGCTTGGAAGTGGGATCTTAAGTGGCAGCAACAAGTCTTAAGAATCATCCATATCAAAAATGGCTGGCTATCTATAGTATCCGATCAACTCATGCATACAAACGAATTGCAATGCATGACTCATCCATAATCTGTGTAAGTAGCTGTGGTGCTATATATATATATATATATATATATATATATATATATATATATATATATATATACATATCATTTTGATTGCCTCTTTCTAACTATGCAGGGGCCAAACCAAAAGAGGAGTCCATCCTCCTCATTTCCTTTATTTGTTCATCGCATGTCATTTGGTTGCACCACCACTAAGGGCAGTTTGCATATTAGAAAATGCGCCGCATGGACAATTAGTTTTGGATATCTCAACTTGAGCATGATTAGGTTTCTCCTTCTCTTAGATTTGGAGTTTGATCTCAGACATGATGGTAATGGCTGACGAAAAATTGAGGCTTTGATCCAACCAAGTTTTAAGCAATGGCAGCCATGTCCATCACGTCTTGGCTTAGATTTTTCATACCTAGCTAACTTTCACGCCATTTTGGCCCATGTTTTGCTTCTCTTGAAACATTGATATCATTTTGCTCATCATGGTTTCTGGCCAATTGTCACACTCAACATGAAATGTGGGTCTTAAATTCAAGTCTCCTCAAATATGAACTACGAATGGCCTGATTCTCTGTTGGGATACGTAGGCACCTTTTGGTCGGCCACAAATTTGAAAATGTTCCATCCTGTGCTAGTTTGTTGCCATAGAATGCTCATAATAACATCAAACGTTGAAAACAATCCTTAGGGATTTCAAAGTAATCTTATGACATCTTTTGGAACACATCATAGTCACTTGAATTGTCAAAAGCGCAAAACGAGTTTTTCAAAAGCTATGACCCGCGTCATTTCTGTTGAGCTAAGAAGGAATTGACACATCTCTGCACCCTCACAGAGATCGCTTGTAAGCAAAACATGCTATTGAAGATGAAGAAGGAGAAAAGAAAAAGGAAAAAGAAAAAAAATGATGAGCTCGCTGGATTGAAAACCCGTAAGGGCGGTCTAGGCAAAAGTTAGAGCACGAACAAAGTGAGAAATTAGCCGTGTCACCATGCATCTACTATGTGTCTCAAAGGATTGTCCTCAATCTTAGAAAATCCACTTGGTTAAACCTCGAAGCCCCTAATTTCTTGGTTAGGATCCTTTCCACTTTGTCGTGTGTTTCAAGATGAAGAAAGGCATTCATTTCTCTATCCCAAACACTTATCCCTTGCTAGCCACATCGAGCCTCTGGATAATTTCTTTGAACAGCCTGCTAGGCAGCCATCCCCTACACTGGGGCAAACACAAAAAACTACAAGGAGAGAGGAAAGAAAAATCAATGAGAGAACGAGCGCCCTGTCATACAAGGGGCACTTTGAAGGAAACATTTCTTCCAATACACACAAAGGACATTTTCGAAGAAACCAACTCTTTCACACAAAGTGAGGCAAGAGACAACAAGAGTTGATAAAAATGTTGAAGATGGCTGCTGGCTTTTAAAACCCAAGCGTGAGTAGAAATTAGGTTTGAGCCTTTACATCCGCTTCTTTCTCAACCCAAAACCCCAAGCCTACATTATGGTCCGTAACAAAGTCCTCTCAGATTGGGGAACACGACTTAGTAGCAAGGTCCTAAACACTAGGGGCATCACCAATGTGGGACTTAACACGAAGGGCAAGAATCTTGGAATTTGCATCTTCTTAGCAAATCACACAACGTGGAGAGTAACATGGCTATGTTCCCCTTTATGCACTTCTCTCATATGGGTCTCAATAGGCGCCTATCAATCCAACTTAAGTCAGTCAGATCAAGCTCGAAGCAACAAACTCACCTAATTGGCTAAGGACATGGGTTTGCAAAATAATTCTGCGTCCTTTGATGATTGAATGACGTGAGTGTGGAACATATAGATGAAATGATACGATTTTGAAATCCTTAAGAAAAAACTTTCAAAATTGATCTTATCTCAAACAATCTTGACACAGCAAAATACAAGCACAGTCACTTTTTGCAAATCTCTGAGGAAATAATATGGGTCTCTCATTTCATGAGGAGTGTAGCAATATGGTCCCTTGACCAAACAATGTTTTCAGTAGTGCCGCTAAGGCATTGCGGTCTTTCAAACACCTGGCTAGTAAATAAGTCACTATTGGTCTCCCCAAATCAAGGGGAAGCATTTGATCAAATACGCAAAAGTTGAGATGTTCAGAATACATTGCGAATTTACATGCATATCGCTATCACCCTGTCTTTTGCACTAACCTCTTGTCGTGATCGCACAAGCTAACTCCAAATATGAGGTGTTTCTTATGATCAAACAAGGCAGAATCATCAAGGCATCATGGTCATCATCTCTATGCGAGGAGTAAAAGAGCAACAAAGGGACGCACTGTAAAATCTACCTCCCTGCCAACACACTCGGCCTTCAAAAAAAAAAAAAAGCTCAGCCTAAGAAGCGTCATATCTTGGGAGAACACCTCAACTCTTTTGTGGAAATGCTGTCACACAGCATTATCAAGGGGCATGCCAAGATCTCTGCCAAACAGAAAGAGAAACTTTGCACTCACATTCATTGCTGTTTACATCGCATGTTTCTATGCTAGGGGCAATTAGATCATTGTCATCATGCACATTTGAGCTAGGATCAAGCATTCATAGCCTAAACAGGGGGCTTGCGTTTCTTTTTAAATACTCAAATGCATATATGTCGCGTTGCAAACCATGTTACCCGCAATCGTTCAGGCTCTTGAACTAGGGGTCATTAAGTGTGGTGGTCCTGCCCCTAGCAGTCAGCATAAAAGGACTTTGGCCCGTGGTCGACTCCAAGCCTGTTGCATGTTGTTTTCTTATCCATTGCTGTTTTCTAAACCATTCAAATGTGGATTGCAGGATTCTCTTGGATTTCGGTCCTTGAACCGACCATACCGAGCTTGGTATCTATGACTGACAGAGCCAAGTCAAAGAAGCTGAAAGACAGCCCTAGCAAACTCTACAAATGGCACCATGCCAATAGCATTAAAGTGGCTTCGCACTTCACATCTCCATAGCTCCTTGCTTCGCGCTTTCATCTCCATCTTAGCAGCTCTGCCTTCATAAAATCAGAAGCCTCACGCTTGCTCTTCAGTAGCACCATACACGTGCCTTGTCGTATTCGCGGCCTTATCTGGCTTTTCAAAGAACTCCGAGCAACTCTACACTCAGGCCTCGCTGTATAGCAGGTTCCTTCTTAACAGTGCAGTGCTTACTTTAGCTGCCCCGAGCTCACATCTTGAGGTTAAGTAGTCTCACTACTTCCAGGCCAGCGAAACAATCCTGTGGCTTCCACTTAATACATTGAGTGAACAGCCAACAAGAAAAAGCACCTGTATAAAGCTTGCACACTCCAGCCCTTCAGAAGGCATCTATCCTCCAAAAAGGGCATCCGTGTTGATAAAGCCCTCCAGAAGGCGTTTATGTTGCTAGCTTCCAGAAAGCGTTTGTATAGCCAGCTTCTAGAAAGCATTCAGCCTCCAGAAGGCACCCCGTTAATGGAGGCGATGGAAATCTCTGAAGTCATTAATGGCCGAAGCATTTAACAAACCTTATGGCACTTTGGGTCAACAAGTCAACAAAGTCAAAGGGGAATATGGTCAAGAACTAGCCTTAGGGGCAATCCCGAGCATACTCAGAACCAGCCTTGGGAGGCATCCCAAGCATGTGGAAACTAGCCTTAAGGGCACCCCAAGCACGTGGAATCAATCCTCTGACTCCTGGCGTTCCTACGCCCGATAAATCAACCTCGCAGCTGCTGCATCCTTCTTCAAAATCTCCTCTTTCAAAGGCAATCGATTTGAATCCAGGCACCAACAAAGCATTCGTGGTATTCTGGGCCCGTGGCCAATAGAACTTATAATCAAATCCAGCCTTGGGAGCATTCCTGAGCGTGCATGATATCAAGCACCAGCGTCAGAATAAATCAAAAGCCTTGCATAGGCTGTCAAATGTCTGCCAGAAGCACTCAGTCTAAGACTCAAGATCATTCCGAGCATGAGGAAATTAGCCTTGGGAGCATTCCTAAGCTTAAGAAGAATCAAGCAATGACAAAAGCCTTGCAGGGGTTACCAAATGCACGTAATCTAGCCTTGGGGGCAATCCCGAGCAAGTGAAATATAGCCTTGGAGGCAATCACGAACATGAGGAATCTCAAGCACCAATGTTGGACCCGCTTCGGGACTTTTTCGGAGCTCTCTCTGAAGCAGCAAGTTCGCAACTACTGGTCACTTGACCTTTGAGGATTATAGACTGTGAACTCTTGCTCGCAAAACCCAAAAGATCCTTCAGACTCTACACCCCAGTTACTGTACTCCGGAAGTACGACAGCAATCACCAAGCTCTATGCTCATCGTCACCCAACATCTCCATATCCAACAGCTTCAGCGGCTCTATGCCCATACTCGCTAGCGCCCCCATCAAGTCACTCAACAGCTACATGCTCGCTACTATCAAAGCCAGTCAATAGCTCCCCCGCCTCAGCAGTACCCCGTGCTCAATAGCTCCATACTTAAGTCACTCAGCAAGCTATCCCAACATCTCCATATCCAACAGCTTCAGTGGCTCTATGCCCATACTCGCTAGCGTCCAGCAGCTTTAGGCTCACTATCAGCAGCTCTGAAGCTCACTCAGCAGCCCTATGCTCACCATCATGATCACTTAGCAGCTCCGTGTCCATTCAACAACTCTGCAACCAAGCCCCGAGCTCATTATCTCAACAGCCCTATGCTTACTATCAGCAACACCATGCTCCTTGCTTCAAACTCCGCAACTTCAAGTTTGCCATCGCTCAACACAGGTTCTACGCCTGTAATCATCTTAGCAGCTCTATTCAACGGCTCCAAGCCCATCATTTCAACGGCTCCAAGCTTATCATCTCAGCAATACCGTGCTTCTTGCACCATCACCACTTCAGCAGCTCTAAGCTTGCTATCAAACCATTCAATTGGCGCCACGCCCATCATCTCAGCGCATCGCCTAATATCGTAAGCTCAGCAGCTCCAAGCTCGCTACCACTCAACTGTTACCAGCAACCCTATAGCTCCGTAGCTCCATCTGCTACAACAAGCTCCGAGCTCGTCACTATCAAAGCAATCCAACGCTTACCTCAATGGCTCTGCACCTGTCAAATCGGCGGCTCCACGCCCATCTATCAAACAGGCCCCTTGCCTATCATCCCAACAGCTCCACACAGGCTCCTCGCCTACCTTCTCGACGGCTCTACGCCCGTACCAATCATCTCAGCAGCTCGCTACTCAGTGGTTCAACGCCCACACCCAACTATCTCAACGGCTCCGTGCCTATGGTCACTCACATCAACTCATACAGCAGCTCTATGCTCGCTATCACTCATCTCAGCGGCTCTAAGCCCACTATCTCAACTGGCTCGAAGCCGTAACAACCAACTCAGCGGCTCTAAGCCCATTGTCTCAACTGGCTCGAAGCCGTACACATTCAAGTTCTTAACAGGCTCGAAGCCTGTGTTCATCATCTCAACTGGCTCGAAGCCGTAACAATCAATCTTAGCGGCTCGAAGCCCATTATCGACAGGCTCTATGCCCATATTCACTCATTCAGCAGCTCTGCGCTCGCTATCACAACTCAGCGGCTCAAAGCCCATTACTTCAAACAGGCTCGAAGCCTGTATCTACCATCTGAAATGGCTCGAAGCCATAACAAGCAACTCAATGGCTCAAAGCCCATCATCTCAACTGGCTCGAAGCCGTAAACAAGCAACAGGCTCTACGCCGCCCCAACAATCAAGACATCTATTCTTAGGCTCTACGCCTGAATGCTCAAAAATCTAACATTTTTGAATGCTCAAGCTCCACGCTTGGATGCCCAACCACTGTGTACTGGATGCTCAAGTTATACACTTGAATGCTCAAGCTCTACGCTTGGATGCCCAACCACTGCGTACTGGACGCTCAAAGCCTGTACTTTGAATGCTCAGATTCTGCCGTCCGAATGCTCGAGCTCTACGCTCTGAATGCTCAAGTCCGGAACTTGATAGAAGCTCTAAGCTTAAAACAAACACACACGCACGGGCGCGTGCACATATTGCATTTTCACATCGAGTCTGCATCATCATATCTGTTCACATCTAACAACTATCATCACAACATATACACTCTGCATATCTCTCATGAAACAGGTCAACCCTGCAATCAACCGGCACTATGCCTCGATTTTATTGATCGGTTCAGCGCCTCGATCCTTTGGCTCCACGCCAACACTTATGATGAGAAAGCTCCGTGCACAGACCATCAGAATACAACCAGCTCCGCGCTTCGGTTCATTACGTCAAGCTCAAAGCTCTGACACCACAGGCTCTCATCCTGATCAATACCAGCTCCGCGCTTCGGTCCTATCCAATCTCCTCAGGCCTCCGCCTCATAAACCACAGTAGGCTCCACGCCTCAATCAATCACCTCAGGCTCTCGCCTTATGATCAACACCAGCTCCGCGCTTCGGTCTTATCGATCACCTCAGGCTCTCGCCTTATGATCAATACCAGCTCCGCGCTTCGGTCCTATCTCCTCAGGCCTTCGCCTCAAGATTGCAACAGGCTCCACGCCTCGATTTCATCACTCTCCAGGCTCTCGCCTCGTCACTACAACCGGCTCCGTGCCTCGGTTCCCTCATCTCCAAAAGCTCCGTGCTCCAGTTACTGGCCCTGCGCCCCCCATCTCAAAAACAAACGGCGTCCGACTCATCCCAGCAGATGGTTTGGATTCCACCCCAATTACATCAATTCCTTCCAGCTCATTCCCAAGGATAAGCTACTCTACCGAGCCCCTTTCAGGCAAAGTAAGGATGATCAAGAAAAGCAAACGCACCTGCAGTGTACTGATCTACCCCAAAATACTAAGGAAGCTCTCCGCAAAAACTCCCCCGGCAGCCCTGCGCTCCTTCAACGACTCTTCGCCAAAACCCTGGCTCAGTCTAGGTACGTCACACTACGGCTTTTTTTAAGCCCTAAGGTACGTCTTCTGTCTCTAACCCTCCAAACTTTTTAAACTTCTTTTACCCGAACTACGATTGGTCTGAATTTCCCTTGTGGAATACGTAGGCAGCCTCCCGGCCCGACCATAACAAAACCTTTTTCAAAAACCCCTTGGAATAGTGGTTGGACCAAATTGAGTTGCTTTTTACAGCTTTGACTCTTACTCAAACATGTCTCGCGATCCGTCTGAGTTCAGTCAAAGAGGGGCATCTGTAGACACCCCAATTTGGCCTAACGATTATTTCAAGTCCCACCTTGGGACAATCCCGATGATGAAATGGATACAGTGATTGCTGATTGCTTCCTTGAGGACCTTAGGACTTTCGGTGAGAACTTTGACCACTTAGAGGACCCAATTCAAAGCCATACAGCCTTTCAGACAGAAATACAGGAAAATCCATCTGACGGCCGTAACATCGATCCCACGGCCATAACATCAATCCCTCGCCCGAGCAACCTGTTGCCAGCAAAATCTCCCTGAGAGATCAATCCCTCGGCCGCAAGATCTATCCTTCGGCCGAGACATCCATTACACGGCCGCAACATCCATTACTCGGCCGCCAGATCGACCTTTTTCCAGACTCTCGAACGTTCTGTCAGACGTTTGGTTTGATCCAACTACACTACCTTTCCGATGCGTTCGGGCTACGTTCGGAGATCACGACGTAGAGTTTGAGATGCATTGCAATTGCAATTGCCATCTCGTGATTTGATTGGCCGGAGTGAGTCATCCCTATGCCTATATAAAGGGGCCTTTGGGTTCCGAAATATACACACAGAAATTATCAGACCTACACACTCAATCAAGCCACGAAACTCTGTCAAAATACTCTCTCAAACCCACTCTTCAAAAGCCCTAACCTCCCGAAGGTAGCCGTCAATCCGGCGATCAAACCCCGAAGTTCAAACCCTAACCCTAGGGTTCTCAATCAAGCAATCAATCAATCACGCCCAATCCAAAGCAAATCAAGCAACTGAGGGATCAAGGTGGTGAGGCCCAACGGCCTCCGGTTTGTCTTAATTTACTATATTTTTGACTAACCATAGCATTTTGATTATTCGTTAATCTTTCTGTCTGGTGTGAGGAAGAACACCGACCGGGGTTTCGATCCCTCGGCCGGTACATCAAACCAGTGTGATTACTCGGCCGTGACATCCATTCACCGGCCGAGTAATCGATCTCCTGGGACAGTTTATTTGCTTTCTCTGCTTTCTAATGCATGCTTATTTATCGCACTGGCTCACCTTACTTACTGTTTAAAGGAATAAATAAACAGACTATGTGTTGTAATTAAACAAAGCATCTACACGTCTTATGTTGAATGATTATGGGCCAGTCTCGCGACTGGGCAAAGAGGGGTGCCTAACACCTTCCCCTTATTATACTTTTGGCTCCCGTATCCAGAATCTCTATCTATTTTCCCAGTTTTAATAAACTGGGTGGCGACTCTATTTGATGATAACCGTTATCATGTGGCGATGTTCCTAGCCATGGGAATGTCCATGATTTTGGTTTATGAAACGAGCAACCAATCGAGCAAACAAATGTGATCAACCTGTATGGCGATGCCCCGTTTGGGAGGTGTCTACAACTACTAGAACGACCCACATGCAAAGAGGCCTTACCTACATTGCTACGATGCAATGGGACCTCTTCATCAACCGACGACTCTTCCCCTTGAAGAATCGAGGAGAAATCAAGGGCGTCCCCCGACATTGGTCTTATAACAGATGATCGAGGGCGTAAAGAAGTCGAAGAACTAAAAAGATCACGGAAGACCCTGTTTTGGAGAACAACAGAGTATGGGGCAAAATCCTCTATAACAGCAGGACTAGGGTTAAAGGAGGCAAAATACGCTAGTCTAGCATAAACAAACCTCCCTAGAACAGCCCGCTCTGGGCTCGAATTTTCTGTACCAAGAAAAGGGGAATCTAACATGAAAATAAGACAAGAACAGCAAGGAAGAAGGAACGTACCTACGGGAGACGGGCTCTAGAAAAGACGACGAAGGAAGAACGAAGAAGAAGGGTTTCGTGCAGAAAAATCGCCTGGGATGATCCAAACACAAACTGCAGAAATCTTGATCAGAACTTTTGAACCAGCTTAAGCGTCACATCGCCAATCCCGATAAACGCTCCTAGATCCTCATCGTCCACCTCTAAGCACCAGGATAGCAAGGATATCGACACCTGTCCCACGATGCAACATTGCATTTAAAACCTCAAAGGGAGAGGAAAAGCGGCAACCGCCATTCAGGTCTGAACTATGTTTCTAACCTCCAGCTGAGAGTTGGAGCTTGGAAACAGGGGAGTACCTGGTAAGTAGGATAAAATCTGGTATGGCCAGCTTTGCCATAGGCACGGACCTGGGGAGTAGGTATCAGCTTTGCCCAAGCTCCCCAGGAGAGCAACACCTACAGCAAGGAAAGAGGGCGCCAGCTACGCCTAAAAGGTAGAGCTGGAGCTAGATCTGAGGACCAGCTATGACACAAAGCTAGTCCAAATGGGACCAGCTATGACACGAAGCTGATCCAGACCCACCGAGTACATCACGCGATTAAACCCAAATCCTACGGGATAAGGGTGAAGAACCAGTAAGATAAGCACATTATGCTTATCCTAATCACCAATAAACATTGGATAAGGATTCCATGCTAAAGCAGGGTGCTCGTGGAGTTCCAGTTAAGGCAGGACTCCACTCACCCCACCAAAGCGATCCAGATATCCACGGAATGCAGTCCTACTAGGACTCAACCTCCCATCAAATGCCTATAAAAGTGACGGTAGAACTCCAATAAAGGTACGCTCACTTACAACCGAGAATCTCAATTCTCCTACCACATAGCAAGTTCAATACTGACTTAGGCATTGGAGGGTGGTTGGCAAGCCGCCACACCGGTGACTTTTACTTCAGCTTTGTTTTGCAGGATCAGGTCTGTGCCGGATTCAAAACTGCTTCATCAGTCCCTTTAGATGCTGTCTTCCTGTCTTGCTCCTCCGCTAAGAGCCTTTCGTAATGAGAAGCCTTAGAGGACAATTCAAACAGATCCCTGAACTCTGTCCCATAGAACTTCATCTTCATCTCAAAGCCTAAGCCGTTTAGTGCTATGCGCACGTATTCGGCCTCTGGAAGGACTATCTTGCACTTGAATCGAGCAGTCTTGAAATGTAGGAGATAGGACTCCACGGATTCAAGATGGGTTTGACGATAGCATGACAGGTCTGCCAACGTCACTTCTGGTTCTACCCTGTAGAACTGTTGGTGGAACATCTCCTCCAGTTGAGCCCAGGTCTGCACGGAGTTGGGTGGAAGGTTGATGTACCAAGTAAAGGCTGTCCCAGTGAGAGAATTGGGAAAAAGCCTCAACTTCAGAGCATCAATGGTCCCAGCTTCTCCGCATTGGACTTGAAACCTGGCAATGTGCTCTACCGTTGAATGCATGCTTTCTCCGTTGAAGGTCTGGAACTCTGGAACTCTGTAGCCTTTTGGGAAAGGTGTATTGTCCACCTCCTCGGTATGAGGCTTTCTGTACATTGGTCTTCCCAAAGGTCTGAAACCAGGTCCTAACTGCTCCTGGAGCAAGTTCAGGACTTGGTCCCGTCCTACAAGCATGTTTGGTACAGGAGGCGGCTGTTGATGCGCCTCTTGTGCCTGTTGGTTCTGGATTGAACTTGCCCCCCGAGTCTCAGAGGTTTGAGGAGTATGAGCAGCTCCTTTGTCCTTCCCAGAGCCTTGGCCTCCTTGCAGAGGCCTTTTGTCCATCTTGTCAGGTCTGGGCTGGTCATCCGCCAGTACAAACCTTCGTTCGTCATTTACTGGAGGCGTCTGGGCTCCTCCAATCGCGAATCCCTTCTCCTTTTGCCCCCCGAGTGCAGGACTGTTAGAAGAAGTAGCATGATAGAATGTTTGAGGAGGGGGTGGTCCCCCTAGTAGGCCAGCTTGGTCTTGACCGTTGCCAAAAACACCAAACTGTGGAAAGCCCTGCTGCTGAGGAGCGAGCGGTATCCTCTCTGTAAGCGTAGCAGTCATTTTGTCGATTGCTATGGCCAGAGGTTCCAAGGACTGAGTGAACGATTGAGAGATTGACTGTGTGATGTCGTGGGAGATCTCACGTCCTGCCACGAACATATAATTTTTGACGCTGTCAGTAGCGTCGTCAAGATCTTTAGTGCTAACCGCGGGGCCAGCTTCCTGGGGTACTGGCACGTCGACTGCCACTCCCTCAGGACTCTGTGGTGGATCCGGGATGGGTGGATCCGACTGTTGTTGCTGTTGCTTCCTTGCCATAATAAAACCCTTAGATGATTAGGGTCCCACCGGGCGTGCCAAAAGATGTTTAGCTCCGAAATGGCTCAAGGACTGAGCGGGCATGCCAGGACTTATCGCGTCCAACGTGAAGGACTGGGCGTCCCTTTTCTGACTTCTAGATCTGAGAGGGCGATAGTGCTGCAACCTAAGGGCTGGAATGCAGTGAAGGTCCGTGGTTTTGCCTCTTCGTGCGAGGACTTAATAATTTCCTAACCGTGTAGGAAATAAAGTAACAACGTGGAATTACTTTACTATATCGTAATAATAAAGTAGGGATGGAGAGAGATAGGAATAACTTTATTATGTTTCGTAATAACAAAGTTGGGATACAAGAGAGACGAAACTCGAATTACTTGGTGAAGTAATTGAGTAAAGGTGAGAAAATAGAGATAATTGCTTCGCTGGGAAGGCTTTGGTTTTTTAAGCGTTGAGCTTGATTGGTGTGGGAACCCTTTTTCCTTCTTGTCTTCTAGTATTTATAGACCAATGCTTCACCGGCTCAGATCTGAACTGGTTTTCCCGCCTTCACCACAAGCTGCCATGTGTCCCGAGTAGCCTTCAGATCTTGCCAAGTGTCCCAAATAACTACCCACCAACATACTTTTTTTTTTTTTTGGGTAATTTAGCTTGAAATTAAAAGAGGTTAAGCGAATGTACAGCCTACAAGGGGCATACCCCAGGAGGAAAAGAAAGGAAAAAAACAAGAATGACAAAAGTGCGGTAAACCATGCACAACCCGCATGGAATAAAGTAAATACGTAACCATGCACAACCCGCATGGAAAGTAATATAAAGTGAATACATAACAAGATGCCATGTGAACTGAGATATATGAAATTGAACTACTACCTGGCATAACCCGCCAGGCTAGGAATAAGGTAAATAAGGTAGATAGTCAAGGCCAACGATGACCACGTGATAACCAACGCTGAGGAGAGCAGCTACAAAGTAATACGGCTTCTAGGCAGTCTGAACGGCTACTACAGAGGAACAAGGCATCAAGAGGTTCGAACCAGAGATGACGGCATCCGACAAGGCCCCGCTGCAAGAGCCCTGCTCACCACGCCCAATCCTTCCGACCTAGTACTCCCTCATCCAAGCCTAAGGCTCGCCAAAACCACCTACTGAGACCAACTACCCAATAACCACCTCCTCCAAAGCTGGGCTAAGAGAGCCAAGAACCTAGTACCTCCATCAAGCCCAAGGCTAGCATAATACCCACTCATCTGAAACCAGCTACTACAGAGGGACACGGACCGAAAGAGGCTCGAACTGGAGATGACGGCATCTGACAAGGCCCCGCTGCAAGAGCCTTGCTCACCACGCCCATTCCATCCAGACTACTACACCCTCAACCTTATCCAGACTACTACACCCTCAACATACTTAGTGGGATCATGGGTAGTTATTAGAAGTAAACAACAATTACCCGTGTGCTAATTCTTCTAACGTGGGAAATTACCAAAGGTGAATTCTAATTACCCACAAGTTAATTCCCCCATCATGGGCAGTTGGCCCAGATAATGGCCACCTCACCCCTTTTCCCGTGGGCCACTTGGAACTTCCAGCCATTTGACTCGGCCAAATGGCTCTTGCCAGGCAACAAATATTCAACTTCCCTCCACTTTTCGTGGGTTGCTTAGATAGTGGGCCATTTAATAATTTAAATGGCCTTTTAACTCATTTAGCCCAAATCCACATTTAACAAACCCAACCAAATCATGGGCCAACCGAATACTTTTGTAAATAGGCCCAAACTCACGAATTCAAGCCCAAATCCAACTGAAATTAATTGGGCCCACATGCTCTTGCCTTGGCCCATTAATTTTGATCCAATAACTCTTCAATTCATGGCCCAATTCGATTAAATTCTAACCAAATGGCCATCCAATGCTAGCCTTGGACTGGGTGCCAAAAACGGGTGTAAACACGTATATACTCGCCCATTCCTCGGAGTCGGGCAGACGATCGATCAAGAACTCGTCGTACCTCGACCGGCAAGAAAAATAGTACCGGTCATTTTCTCGGTTGACCCCAACTAAGTATACTCCGAAGAGCTCTTCCAGCATGAACGTTAGGTTATACTACCTCTTTAGCTCTATGATGCTGGTGATAATCTGATAGGAGTTAACCGTGAGCTAGGACGAGGTAAGTGATAGGGTTCGGAGCACCAGACGCACAAATTGGTGTAGGGGAAACCTAACCCTGCCTTCGGTAATAGACATGAAGGGGAAGATCAGTTCTCCCGGGACATGCTGCAGGTTGCGGGGATTGGTGGTTGGCAACAGCTGAACCTCGATGTCTGGTGGGATGTTGTAGACCCTCTTAAACTCTGCGTAGGCGCCCGGGGCGCCATCGAAGTATTGGTTTTGATAGGGGCACGGCCTCATCGGCCTCCTGCGCCCCCGGACCTCCTCAGGAGCATTCGCGAAAGGCCCCGGTCCTTGATTAGAGGTACTGGGAGCCTCCATCTCCCGAGGATCGAATGTTATAACCGGACGCGGAGCTCTAAGAGGATCAAAGGGCTTGATGTAGTCGACTGGGGTTCGGTAGAATGCTTGGATCTGAAGGGCCTCGCGTATCTGCTCGTCGATAACTGGAGAGGAAGTGGAGCTACTGGAACTGTCCGAGGAGACCTCAACGACCATTCGCCCCTACCTAGAAAAAAGGATGTTCAAAGCCCGTTAGCTACATGCTTCGGGAGAGCAGAAAGATCTAACGCATGGGACAGAATGGTCGTCGCTCCTCGGAACTTCAAGGTCTCAGTAAGTATCAGGATACCCTTCCTTGGGAAGAGCACCTGTGGCCAAGAATTAATTTAATGGCCTCAAGAAGGAGATACGCGTCGGGAAGAACATGAACAGTGCCAGAAACCCAGCACCGCCATGAACCAGATGCCGGCGAGCGGCGTTTCCACCGCAATGCATGCAAAAAACGTCAAAAAACTTGGAAAAATGATCAAGGATTGAAGATTAACATAAGGAGATCAACATACCTGAGTTCCGTGTGAAGATTTGCTTCCAAATCTCGATTGAAAATGAGAAGCAACGGCAGCAGCAGTTCGAGGAGGAGAGAGAGAGAAATTGCCCATTCTCTTTCCAATCGTCCCTTAAATAGGGGAAGATTCGAAGGGTTGCGCGGGAAATGAAGCGTCACGCACCGAGCCGTTAGATCATTGACGCATGGCACTCATCGGACGGTCCGTACAAAAATGCCAAAGCAGGAGTCGGAACGCCGATCACCGAGCCATTGGGAGTTTGACATGTGTCCCCATAGGAACGTTTCCTACCAATCAACTGAAACAGCACGTGCCAAGACACCTACCAGTGCCAAACACTTCGGCGATGATCGACACGTGGCTCCTAGGGTTGGGGCTAGCGATCTGACAGTTACCGAAGCCGCTCTCCATCTCGGCTACCTGAGGATAAAGGACTCAAGTATGGCGGTTCGCGAGCAGAGTCAGCTCCCCCGAGCTTGAAATTGACGCTCCAACGAGTTGAGGGGCTATTGTAGTGGCTTCGGTTAATGGGTTTGGTCACCTCACCAAGCCACACTGAATTGAGGTCCCACAAGGGAACCAGCCCACGACTTCACTAAGGCTTGGGAAGGGTCCGGAGTTTCGCTCAGTTAAACGGTCATAAAGGAGGCTTCGGAAGCGGCTCCGTCATAGATCTAGGAGTACAGAGCGTATTCGGTCCAAATCTCCCGAAGCTGCCTGAAGGAGAACGGTTGCGCTAGGAGGGTCCCATTAGGTTGTGCTGCAAGCATATTCATTGGGATCTGACCTGGCCATGTGATCCGTAACCGCCTTATCCCCTACATCATATATGATGTCACCCGAGGCGGTTACCCGAGCGTGCCCTCCACGCGGTAGCTTGGAGGCCAAGGAAACCAAGGTCTATAAAATACAAGGGGATACTAACTTAGAGAGGTATGCCATCCTACCCTAACCCTAGACCTATACACTTCTCCCTAGATCTAACTTGATCGTCGAAGGATCACTGGGCAACCACAGCCCTAGTGACTTGTTGCAGATCCGGCGGAAGGAGCACGAAGTTGCGGAGGAAAGAACCTAACCCGAACCACGGTCAAGATCCCGTCAAATCGAACCCCTACAATTATCAATTGGTTTAAGTTGCGTGCATCATCCTATATATATTTCTAAACAAATGATATTCCTTCAAATCAACATAATTCACTCAAAAATAAAAATAAAAATAAAAAATGAAGAAATAAAAAACTTTTATGATCAAATTGTTTGTGAAATTGTAACCCCAGCTAAATAAGTACACTTCACTGTGATAACTCTTTCGAGTGAACTATATTTGTCTTCAGACAGATATGGTGAGGAAGAGAGGAAATTCACCATGTGATGTGTATATAAATTTTACAAGACACGTGAATGTCTTAGATAGAAATAAAATCATGCATATCTTTCTGTACCAAAAAGAGCTGTCAAATGACAATTGTGTGCTTATCATATTGAGAAGACAGAATCCTTCAGTCCGTTAGTAAACAAAGGATAGGACTGAGGTCCCCAAATATATGGATGCCAAATTAGAAATGAGAATATGAACGTCAAGGACACTGAGAATTCATTTCCCTTAAGAAACAAAATCAGGCACAAAACTACTCAGAAAAGATTTATGGTCTTTAAACAAATATCCTATACCTACTTTACGCATTTTGATCATATAGAATGATTTGAACTTCTGCGGTTCTTTCATTCCATACCAAAAACACGAGCGATTGTAGCTCAAAATCTGAGACATGCCACACTCACAAAGTATTCCGTGTAAATTGTGTTTTGGGTATCATATTTATAAATTTCTATGTTTCACTAATTTTCACCTACTTCCCACTTCTCCACTTGCTTTGTTAGGCTTGCTTTTCGCTCGATCAAAGCTTGTAGAGTAGCAGAATCAAAGGGTTCAGGCATGATGCACGGGCTTGAATCTGAGGGACCCTTCACCATGGAGTCGAACATGTACGTCTTTTCCAATCCTCTTCCACCACATACCATTGATTCTAAACACATTTCCGCTGCTCCCTCGGGTACAGTTGGTTGATATTTCAAAAGCTTTCCATATTTGTATAACATATGAAACATGTAGTCATATACATGCTTCATTTTTAGCTCCTCTTGGATGAATTTGCTCCTGCCTTTCCAATTTATTGTGCCTATA
This sequence comes from Rhododendron griersonianum, assembly GCA_018127125.1. Classification (NCBI taxonomy): domain Eukaryota; kingdom Viridiplantae; phylum Streptophyta; class Magnoliopsida; order Ericales; family Ericaceae; genus Rhododendron; species Rhododendron griersonianum. Next base: position 33,924,485 of record CM030788.1, on the reverse strand, counting down.
AATTCCTGTAGACACCCCAATCTGGGTTTCCAGATTAGTTTACTTACGGTATTTGATTCCCCGATGATGAAACGGATCAAGAACACCTCGGGAATGTCAAGTGTTTGAGCTTTGAGTATTTGAAAAACCCTTGAACCTAACCTAGCTTAAGCCACTTCAAAAGCCAAAAACCCTACTCGTGCGCCAGGGCGTAACCATCGCGTGCAGAGGCGCACCATCGCGCGCCAGAGCGCATTAGTCGCGCAACGGTCAAACCGCTAGGTGGCGGTCAACAGTCAAAGTTTGACTGTTGACCATCGCGCGCTAGGGCGCACCCTCGCGCGCCAGACTGGCTCCATCGCGCGACAGTCAGAGCCTGTCCCCATCACCTTTATTCAGCTGGGCAGCTTAATCACCAAGTAACCCTCAGCCAGCCTCGTGGACTGGCTGAGCTCCTCTCTTTGCATCACCTTACCTTTTTAAAGGAGGGAATTTGGCCACCAAGCCAAACCAACCCTTGTTTGGTTGGTTGTTCTTTCTTCCACACACCATTTCTACCACTCTCCCTATAAATACTCCCCCATTGTCTCTCTTTTAAAGGGTTAACAAAAAAATTGGCATTCAAAGGGTCATCTCTTTGTACTCTTTTAAGCTAATAAAAGAGATACAAACACACCCCAAGAACATAGCTTTTTCTTCTTCAAATTGAACACCTCATTCAACCTCAACCTCAACTCAAAGCTCAAACACCTTTCAAACCTCAAAGATCAAAGGTATAGCTTACCTTTGTTCTGTTCTCTGTTCTGATCCCTGAGGGGGGCTGGCAGGGTCAAGGCTGGTAATCAATACCAGTCCTGGCCCTAAAGCTGGCAAGGTTTCAAAAACCATCATGGTAGGAACCAGCGCGCGACGGTCCCACTCTCGCGCGCAACACTTTGTGGCCGCATGCGCAGGACCGCGTGGGGATTGGTTTCCTACTATTTTATGTCTTTTTTGTTTATATAGATCACTCTGCAAGCATGATGAAAACCAGTTTACTGCTTTCCTTAGTATAAAACTGTTAGTCTTAGTTCAATATGCATATCTGCTGTTATGGAGTACCCTTGGGATCCTTCTGGACCTGTCCCAGAACCTAGGATGAGCAAAACCAAGCACTGGAAGATTGGCCCAAACCCGCGCGCGCTGCACCCAAACCCACGCGCGATGGTCAAATGGAGCGTTGACCAGCGCGCCAGGGCGCAACCGTCGCGCGCCAGAGCGCAATCGTCGCGCGCTAGGGCGCACCATCGTGCGACAGACTGACTTCCTCGCGCGATGGTCAGCCTATTTCCATAGTGTGGCCTTTGCTTTGGTAACTTGGCCCTTGGCCTTTGTTTTAATACCCCCACTGTTTAGGGGTTGAATTTCAATTTTATTTGTTCTGTTTGTAACTATCATTTACTTTCGGCACATGTTAAACTGCTTGGTTTGCCCCCTGGGTGTGCACTATTCCTTCCAGAGCCCAGAAGGGGATAAAGTTCAGACTGTGAGAGAGGCATCAATACTCGCGCGAGTGTATGGGATTGTCGCGCGATGGTTCACTTGCATGCAGGTTGATCCATGCATGCAAGTTGGCCATTGTTTGTGCCAATCTCATACAAAGCACTGTTTTGGTGTTTCTCCGCTGTTTAGAACTTTATTCCATTTATTATTTAACATTTCATCCATTCAAGCTATCTTACATCAAATCTTGCAAAGGTGTTACAGTTTTAATCCCCGATTAACTGTTACCCCGCCCTAATTGGCTAAAAATTGATTAATAAAAGAAGAATCGCAAATGTTTTCAAAATGCCTAAGTAGAGACCGATCTCCGGATTGGGCGAGAGGGGTGCCTTAAAACCCTTCCCCTCTCGTAACCTGGCTCCCGAACCCAGATATGGTTATGACGGACTGGTTTCCTTCACTTTTTCAAATCAAATAGCGCGGCAGGTGCTTCGAAATACGGTTCCTTGGGTGTCAGACCTTCAAAACCCGAGTGGCGACTCTGTATTTACGAGCGCTTGCTTCTCTGCTCGCGCTCCCTCGATTCCGAGGGCCTTGCCAAGTTGGAAAGGAACGGAATCCTTTCTAAGGGCATGCTGCCCACAATTCCCAATGACTTTTTTAAGAAAGAGATCACAACACGAATACACACACACCCCGATTAAAACCTATCACATCCGTTTAGTTTTGAGATGCAAGAATCCATACTCCAGGTAGTTCTAAATCAAGTAGGAAAAGTTTAACGAATATGAATACTTGATAAGGGCAAAAATGAGATTTCACCTCTATTACACTACAACAAATTGTGTTCTTTGCGACCAACTTTTTGTGACTAACAAAATCTGGGTCTCTTTTGTTATGGTACTTGCGACCAAGAGCTTTCTTGGTCGCAAAAAGAAGAAAATTGTTCCCACGAGCGACCCAATGTGTTGGTCGCTAAATACGAGTCACCTATTCTTTGGCGCCAAACTTTACCGCTGGCGGGAAAACTTTTAGCAACCAAACTCAAATTCATTTAACGACCAGAATGTATTTTGTCACGTAAAAGAGTTGGATGAATAAGTATTGCGACCAGCATATGACTATTTTGCGACCAAGAAGAAGCTGGTTACATTATATCTCTGTATTAAATGTTTGAGCGACTAGGGTGCTCTAGTCGCAAAATCTTTCCTATTTAGTGACCAATTGTGAGTCACTAAATGCTATAACAGAACTTTTTGAGGCTTAGTTATTTTTTTTGTTTTGTGACTTAAAGTGTGTTTCAGAACCCATTTTAAGTACTTATTTTTTAAAAAGTTAATTTTGAACTAAAAAATAATGTGTTTATGTAAATAATCTTTTTAACAATATGGATTTTATTTGATAGATTTCATTGAAATCTTTTAAGTGGTGTAAAAAAATAAAAATAAAAAAATTTCATTTACATTATTTTTAAGTTTAAAAATGTAAAATAAATACTCTTTTTGAAAGCACTGTAGTGGAACGGGGCCTTTTGTCTCAAAACATGATTTTCGACATAGTTGAGGGTAGCAAAGAGTTGTGCAAATGAACAGTTTTGATAAGAACATTAGACTTGGAGGAAAGGAGCCCAAAAAACTCAAACAAAATGGTCTGTTTGCCCTATGGGAATGAAGATAATCCTTTTCTTGCAATAAATTTGTCTCAATACATATGTTATACTTAATTGGTATGTTTGATGGTGGGAAAAAGATAGGTGGGATCTATCAACGGTGTTGAGGGTGGACTCACATATACCTTCTTTTTTCGTACTCCATAGTTCGGTGTATGTTTGCACACGAAAGTAAGGGAAATTGGACAATAGTGGACTATTTGCGATCGGGGGATGGTGTTGTGCAGTGGTGTGCGCAGTACCGCGGTGTGCACCTCCAAGCCGTCGGATCGTGCATCCGACGGCTCGGATCTCATCTCTACATGAACGACTCTCGATCGTTGGTTGCTGAGATGAGATCTTAGCCATCGGATGCACGATCTGACGGCTTGGAGGTACGCAGCACGGTGCTGTGCACCTCACTGTGGTGCTATGCAGTGGCGTACGCAGCACCATGCTGCGCACACCTCCAAGTCGTTGGATCATGCATCTGACAGCTCGAATCTCATCTCGGCAATGAACGACTCTCGATTGTTGGTTGTTGAGATGAGGTCCGAGGCGTCGGATGCACTATCCGACGGCTTGGAGGTGTGCAGCATGATACTCACTGCACAATACCAACCTGAAGTCTGGACTATTTGTCCATTTAGTATTACATTTAACTAATTAATGGAGGGGATACCTTCATCATCTTTATCTACGCATCCAACGGTCGAAAATTACCCTCATCATATTTATCTCACCTAACCAAATACAATATAATTAATTCCAATATGCATATAGTCTTATCTATTATTTTTGTGAACCCAACTTGTCTCATCTATTCATATTCTTAATCTCCTTTTATCCAATCCTCCATTTTCCATTCAAATTTCAATGATCGAACAGTTCAATATGTTCAGAATGTGATTTTAAGGATCTTCGTTAGAGATCAACAAAAAATATGACTGGAAAGTGCTTGATCTGAGCAGTTTTTCATTGAACCGTTCAATAAAAACTGCTCGGATGAAGCACTTTCCGATCATATTTTTTGCCGATTTCTAGCGGGGACTTTTAAAATCACGTTTTGATCACAGTGAATGGACTGGATCATCAAAATTTGATCGGGATCTATGAGGTCCGCACTTATACTAAGTAGGAGATTCCTTACAAGAAGCTGATTCTTTGTGTGTGTATTATATATATACACCACGGATCCTATAAGAAATTCCTTATTTTAATAAAATATGGACCTCCCATTTCTCGATCAAATTTTGATGATTTGAAGCGTTCAATGTGTGCAGAACGTGATTTTAAGGGTTTTCGCAAGAAATCAGCAAAACATATGACCGAAAAGTGCTTGTTTTGAGCAGTTTTTAATTGAACCGTTCAATGAAAACTGCTCAAATCAAGCACTTTCCAGGTATATTTTTTGCTGATTTGTCTTAGGTTACCCTTAAAAATCACATTCTGATCACATTGAACGGTTCTGATCCTTGAAATTTGATCAAAATCATGAGGTCCATATTTTATTAAAATAAGGGATCTTATATAGGACCTACAAGCTTCTTGTAATAACCTTAAGTAAGGACTCATATGTCCCGATCAAATTTTGATAATTTGAACCATTTAGTGTGTGCAAATCGTGATTTTAAGAGACCCCGCGAGAAATTAACAAAAAATATGATCGAAAAGTGCTTGTTTTGAGCAGTATTTAATTGAACTGTTTAATGAAAACTGCTCATATCAACCACTTTCTGGTCATATTTTTTGCTGATTTTCAGCGGGAACCCTTAAAATCACATTCTGATCACATTGAACGGTTTGGATCATTAAAATTCAATCGGGATCTATGAGGTCCTTACTTAAACTATGTAAGGAATTTTTTACAGGAAGCTGACTATATATATATTTTTCATTCCTCCACAAGTAAATAACTGAAAAAAGGGAACAAAAATAAGCGAATTTTTTTTGAGTCCAGATCAAGCTTTAGTCTTTTTTTGTTTTTTTTTGGGAAACATGCACATTTGTAAGATTTTCTTAAAAAAACAACTAATTTGGATATGGGTAAGGTTTGAACCAGTGTAAAGATCTTATTTTTCTTATCATTTTATTTTAAAGGATCATAATTATTTTATAACTCTAGGGCTCTCGTTAAAAAGCCCTAAGAGAACCATAAAACAAAATGAAAAAATTAAGTGTTCCGATTTTCAATCCGTTTGAACTGGTGCAAAGATCTTATTTTTCTGATTATTTTATCCTAAAGGATCATATTTAATTTTTTGCTCTAGGGCTCTCGTTGAAGAATCCTAAGAGAAGGATAAAATTAAATGTTTCAACACCAAAAAACATAATCCAAAACGCCGTCGTGTTATATAGGTACGGTGGAATTTTTTTTGCCTCCACCACTTGGCGCGTCCAAGATTCACTTCCCGCCTTCCAATATTCACTTTCCGCTTTTCCTATTCTCTGACACTATAACTTTACTTTTCTTTCCAAAATCAACTCCAAAGAAGAGAACCCTAACTCTCCGAAAATGGTTACGGGAAAGCTACCAGAGAGATCGTGAAGAAGAACAACTCGTTCCTGGTGAAGGAGTTCGGCAGCGGATCCGCGAGCGTGGTGTTCAGCGAAAAGAGCAACAATCTCTACAACCTCAACTCCTACAAGCACTCCGGTGAGAAAAGGGACTGATCAAATTTTGCAAAATCAATATTCACTTCCGCTTCCCAATATTCACTTCCCACTTTTCCTATTTTCTGACCCTATAACTTTACTTTTGTTTGCAAAATCAACTCCAAATGTGAAGAGAACCCTAATCTCCGAAAATCATTACAGGAAAGCTACAAGAAAATGGCTTGATTTGCTCCTTCAGTTATGTTTGTGCGGTGTCCTCTATGATTTCTTCGTCTAGCTGTTGATATTCCTGGGCTCAATTTCTCTCGTCACGGTACGCATTCCTCTTGTACGCATTAGGAGGGTGTTTGGGAGCCTACTTTTTGACTTTTCATTTTTAACTTTTTGACTTTTTGGCTTTTCGAATTATGATCAGAATGTATTTTAAATTTGGTAGAGTGTTTGGATGATATATACAGAATACTTTTTGCAACAGAAATAGTGTTTGGGAGATATGTGATGAAAATGAATTATGAGTTGGTTTTTTACCATGTTGCCCTTGGGGCAGAGGGATTATTTTCATTGCGTCTCACTCTCATCCTCCTCTTCTCTCTTCTGTCTTCCTCTTTTCTTCCACCATTTATGCCTCACCTTCACTCTCTCTCCTCTAAACATAAATTTGCAGAGAAAAATATTGGGTTCCAAACCCTGAAATTAGTGAATATCAGAGCAAAACACTGAAATTATTGAATACTCACACTGGGTTTCAAACCCAATTTTCAATTACTTGCTAAACCTAACCAGTACACTTTAAATTTTTCCCAGAAAATCATGAGAAAGAGCAAGAAAGGGGTTTCAGGAAGCAAAACAACTCATACCCATCTCTCTCTCTCTCTCTCTCTCTCTCTCTCTCTCTCTCTCTCTCTCTCTCTCTCTCTCTCTCTCTCTCTCGTGCCATGCGAATACAAGATATTCTGGAGATCCAAATGAGGGTTTTGTGGAATTATCCCAAAACTGAGAGGGTAGGGATGTCTTTTGGTGTGGATGGAAACCGAAAATGAGAAAACGAGAATGGGAAAAGCTCCTCTGGAGCTCTTTCTCACTTCTCTTCTCCTTTCTTAAAATCTGAAAACCCATTCTCAAAAAACCCATTTTCCTGTTCTCAGCCAAACAACCAAAATAGAAAAAGGAGAAACGAAAAATGCAAAAATGAAGCTGCCAAACACCCCCTAGGAGTAAGACTAGATTTTCAGAATTTGGGATTTATTGTGCGTGTTATACATTGCTTTTGAAGTTTCTATTTGGGTTATCAGATCGTAGCCCTACAAGGAAAAGAACTCGTGTTTTGTGATTCTGCATTTGGGTGATCTGAAATCTTTGAAAGAAGAGAAAGAACTTGGTTCCTCTATAAGCAACATCTTTTTGTTTGTTAAAAAAAGGATGGGTTCTGCTTTTGTTTGTAGTTTGGAAGGCCTAGTGGCTATGGTGAAGTTTGTGTGTACTTTTGGTTGATCTGCTAGTATATGCTAGTAGCTTGTTTATGTTTTGCATGTGTTCTGCTTCAGGGGATGTCCCAGTGGTTATGTCTCCTATTTGTTTCAATAAAATTTATCTGACCAAAAAGAAAAAAAGCAATCGGGGAACAACTGTGAGGTGCTACTGCACTGTTTTATGCCATTATGCAGAGCACCAAGTATGGGAAGGCATTAGGACCACTAAAGCTTTTATTCAAGCAAAAAAGGAGAGTTTGTTTACTAGATTAACCCAAAAGAAATGTGCCCAGTGACTGAATTTGATTTAATATCTCAGAACTCGTTGTTCGAATGAGACTAGTAGTGTTAACCACAGTTTTAAACATAACTCAGTTTGCTAGTTCTAGGTTATTGTTGCAAATTTGTTGAATTTGTCTCAAATGGGAGAAAAATAGGGAATCGGTTCCTCTATAAGCATCTCTTGTAACATCTTTTTGTTAAAAAAAGGATTGGTTCTGGTTTTATTTGTAGTTAGTAAGGCCTAGTGGCTGTGGTGTAGTTTGTGCATACTTTTGTTTGATCTGCTAGTAGCTTGTTTATGTTTTGCTTGTATTCTGTTTTAGGGGATGCCCCGGTTGTAATACCCGAACTTTGAATACTGTGATTATTTATGCAAAAAGTGGGTTTCTAGTGGTTCTTAAAATCCAATTACTTGTAATAAAGGAAATGATAGGTATAAGTGGGAATTGGAGGATAGAATATCTTAAAACAAGTGTCAATCGTGTGGGTTATGTTTGTCAGTGTGTGCACTTGAGGTGGTGATGTAGGGTGTGTGCAATGGATAAGCTTTCCCTCTTGTGAGAAGAGAGAATAGAACAAAATAAAGGGAAGACAAATTAAAGGTTGGAGGAAGGGACAAGAGTTAGCTCTTGGACCTCTTCTTGAGTGACTCTTAACAGTGACTGATAAAAAGATAAGGATATCCATGGTAAGAGGGGGAGGGGAGAAAGGGGAACAGATTATAGAGAAAGATTGCGTTGATGCTTTAGGTTATGTTGGTAAGTGTATGCCCTTGGCTATGAGGGCTGGGAATGATGTCAGTTAGTTGGAAGGGATGAATGACAATTACTATAATTTAATATGAGGAGTTTGGGGATGTTATAAATTGGTATCAGAGCCTAGGTGTGTTTTATGATTCTGTAGACTGTCTAAGGGTTAAAACTTAGGACGACGACCTGTGGTGTAGCAATATTGTATCGTGTATATATTGCGTTGTGTGTATTAGACTTTACAGATGGAAAGCTTTCTTCGGCGAAGTTTTGTTAAGTGGTTTGTTGTTAGTGAACTTGACTTGATTGTTAAAAAAAAAGGTATTTTCCTGATCATAGACTCCTAGTTTAAGAATATTCTCCATGCCAACAACCATTGTTAGGCAGAGTCAGTCTTCTTCAACTAATAGATCTTTGCCTTCTCGGCTCCATTTTTCTTTCAATTTCATGGTGTTGTGGATTGAATTAATGTAACTTTGAGTTTCTTTAGTTTCTGTCACGTTTCTGTGGGTGTTTTTTAGATTTAGTTTACGGCTAGACTGGCTGACTATCTCTTTTAGCCTAGACCTTAAGTATTTTGTGCATGTGCATTCAGATCGAGGTGTAATCTTGCTCTTTTTTCGGGAAATGTGCTGATTAGATCCATCCAACTGTTTTGCTTTGATTTGGAAACTACAAAATGCAAATTCCCTCCCTCTGCCCATTGAATTTTGGATGTAAAATGTATCGACTAAAGATCCTCGTTATCTTGGCAGATTTTGCGGATTCTGGGGGTGTTCAGCAGCCAATTTGATGGACTTTTGAGTTGGAATATTGGTACCGCAGGTATTTCTTAATTCTGGTGAATTTCACCTTCACTGTTTTCAACTAGTTTTAGTTGTTTTGAATTAGTTTTTTGGGTCTAAAAGTTTGGTTTGGTTGTTCAGTGAATAGTATAACACTGTTGTCTGTAAGAGAGTATGAGTCCTTTTAACCTGCTGAATAGTTGGCATTCCATTGTTTCCAAGTGGGGGTACTTTCCCCTTACCCTTTAGGGTGTAGCCTAATAGGCAACGTAGCTTGCGATTGTTTCGGGACTTGGGTGCACTCTTATCCTGTTGGCTGTGTGTCGTCATGCTCTGCCTGCGCTGCCGATTTCCATCTTTTTGGGGGTTATGTTTTACTTCTTGACTCGGTTGTTGATGGAACCTTTTGTTGTTGGGACTTCCACTAATTTGATGATGTTTTAGTGCTCTGTTTCACTTGCACAACGACGAAATTGCTTATTTTCTTCTTGCTGTTATCCTTATACTTCAGTACTAATTGGCTCTCTAATTTTGAATCCTTGCCAAAACTTCTGCCAAATGTCCTCTAGTTAATGTTCAGCCACTATGGGTTATGATACGTCGTCTAGTGTGATGAATATCGTATTTTTTAGATCTTTTATTCCAAAGGCAGTAGGTTTGTGTCCCATTATATCCTTAAGTTTGCTAATTCATACAAATTAAATAATTGCTCACTTTTGGTAGTAGAAGTTAGTAACTGGTGGCTGTTGAGTGTGGATTAAAAGCTTGTAGAGTTTACCAAAGCCCTTACAAGGTTCAAAAAGCTTTAGTCTGGGCTGTAGTTAATAACTTGTGAAAAGCTCAACCATGCTTAAGGAAAGACCTTATCTTAACTTTCGAAAACAAGTGCATATTGCGCTGTTGAGTAAGAGAATGGCTGCTGGGGTTGTGTGCACTACTGGTTAAACAGTTTTTTTGTTTTGTTTTAAAAGTGCTTAGAGGTAACTAGTGCTGGGGAGTGTGCCGATTTGTGGCCGAGGATTGCTAGTGCTGCAAATGCTATTGTTTAGGAAAGTTGATGAATGATGAATGTTTGGAGCCTAAGTTTTGTTTGTTGAATCTAGACTTTGTAATGTATGGCTTCGTTTACATAGTTGCAGTATTTGCTTTCGGCTTAGGGGCCATTGTCTGAACTGAGAGGTTTATTGAGGTTGATCTTCTTTTTTAGAGCTTATGTGATGCTTCTTTTGGTTATGCTAGTTTCTGGTGTCTGCTGTGCAGTACTTTCGTATCTTGTCACTTTGCAAGATGTAATGGTGAAGAAGAAAAGGTTGAGAAAGGGGAGACTTGTCACGAGTAATTTTTTTTTTTGGTGGCAATGTTTGTTTTCAAAAAAATAGATAGAGTATGGCATTTCTTTGACAAATGGATTCTGAAGGCATCTGTGTATTGGCTTCTTGCTTTTATCTTTGTATTTCCAATTCTACTGGCTCGTCTGTATCGGGTGCGTATCCGAAACGTATCGGGATATCAAAAAATAATTCTAAAAGCAGAATACTTTAAAAAGCGTATCGGATACGTATCCGGAGAGTATCTGAGAGTATCGGTATCCGATACGGATACGATACGTGATACGGAGGCTAAAATAGAGTATCCGTGCTTCATAGATGATGTCATTGAACTTATGGCATTTCGTGGATAATATTATGACATTGGACTATTACTGCATTTGGGTTCCTTCAAAAGTGGCTCGCTACTTTTATTACTTTGCAACTCCAATTGACTTTAACCATTTTGTACTAACCATGTTTTGAACTTTGTAGATGAACTATGAAATCACTTTTTGGCAGAAAGGAGCATGGAGTCACTTTTTGCAGTTCAGAACTAACTTGGAGTTGGTTACAGCTTGGAGTACGAAGTCACTTTTTGCTACTTTATCATGGACTTTACCTAGTATTTATAGTTATGGATGTGGTGTTACTAAACACATATTGGAAAACAAGTACGTTGTGGAATTTGTTGTTTTGGGGATGGTTGATGACTGTTTGTTGTTTTTGAGAAACATATATATTATGTGGTTATTAATGTTGTCAAGGATTTTATTGTTAACGGTGTATCTTGTGACTACGTACTTGGTATTTTTGAAATACAAGCTAGTTGTAGTTACAAAAGATATTTACAGCAGAATTAATTTTATGACCAGCACAATTCATCGTAAAAAAAAAGTGCAGCAAAATTAATTTTATGACCAGCACAATCCATCGTAAAAAAAAAAAAAAGTGCAGCAAAATTAATTTTGTGACCAACGCAAATCTATTGTTAAAAAAAAAAGTGTTTTTGCCACCAAACTCTCTAGTTGTCAAAACATGTAGATGTGAAGTCCAAGGATCTTTTTTTGCGACAAAAGAAAATATATTCCGTGACCCGCTTTTGAGTCTTCAAAACATGTTTTTCTGAAGTCTAATGGACCCTTTTCGCGACCAGAGCTTGTATTTGGCGACCAGATTTTACTTCTTTTTGCGACCAGCGGTTGGTCACAAAATTGTAACCTTATTGTGACCGGATCCATGTGGTCGCCTAAGGTGGAACATATTGCGACCACATCGTAGTTTGGTCAAGAAATACCAAATACGACTAGCTTGTTGCGACCAACTTGGTGACCACACTTTTTGGTCGCTGTAACAATTTGCGACCAAAATGATGACTTTTTGCAACCTTCTTATTGGTCGCAAACAACACAATTTCTTGTAGTGTTACTCCTTGTTGTAACTAATTTAATATTTTTCATTTATATTATTTAATTAATTGGTCATTGAGATGATATTTGTCACTTACTTGTGGTTATAGGTGGGCTCCTAAAGGGAGTATTCCCCAAGTTTTGATAACGTGTGGTAATTAGTGGGAAACCCACTTATTGACTTAAGTTGCCCCCCTCCCACGGTTTGCTTATCGAGGAATATAAAAAAATAGGATGGTTTGTTTCAATCACCACTGTATAACTTTTCAGCTTTTACCAAGGGAAAGGTGTGCTACCTAATTACAACACTCTTAATATTCGACTCACAGTTTTTCCTTTGATTCTTTGAATACACCTAACCATATATCATCTTCCTCTTCGATCAGTATACATCTACCTATAAAGCTATTGATGAAGCAGTTTTGAATCTGGCACAGACCTGATCCTGCAAAACAAAGCTGAAGCAAAAGTCACCGGTGTGGTGGCATGCCAACCACCCTCCGATGCCTAAGTCAGTATTGAACTTGCTATATGGTAGGAGAATTAAGATTCTCGGTTGTGAATGGAGCGTACCTTTATTGGAGTTCTACCGTGGTTTTTATAGGCATTTGATAGGAGGTTGAGTCCTAGTAGGACTGCATTCCGGGGATATCTGGATTGCTTTAACGAGGTGGGTGGAGTCCTGCCTTAGCTGGAACTCCACGAGCACCCAGTTTTAGCATGGAATCCTTATCCGATGTTATCGATGATTAGGATAAGCATAATGTGCTTATCTTACTGGTTCTTCTCCCTTATCCCATAGGATTTGGGTTAATTGCGTGGTATACTTGGTGGGTCTGGACCAACTTCGTGTCATAGCTGATCCTCAAACCTTGCTCCAGTTCCACCTGTTAGACGCAGCTGGCACCTTCTTACCTTGTTGTAGGTATCGCTTTCCTGGGGAGCTTGGGCAAAGCTAACACCTACTCCCCAGGTCCGCACTTCCTACTGAGCTGGCCTTACCAGATTTTATCCTGCTTATCAGGTACTCCCCTGTTTCCAAGCTCCAGCTCTTAGCTGGAGGTTAGAAACATATTCCAGACCTGAATGGCGGTTGGCGCTTTTTCTCTTCCTTTGAGGTTTTAAATGCACGTCGTATCATGGGACATGTGTCAATATCTTTGCTACCCTGGCGCCTAGAGGTGGACGACGAAGATCCAAGAGCATTCTTCGGGATTGGCGCTGTGACGTTTAAGCTTACTCAAAGCTTTGATCAGGGTTTTCTCAATCTGTACTCAAATCATCCCAGGCGATTCTACTGTGCGAAAAACCCTTCTTCCCCGCTCTCCTTTCGTCATCGTGTTAGGGCCTGTCTCCCGTAGGTACGTTCTTTCCTTCTTGCTGTTCTTTCTTTCTTTTCATGTTTGATTCCTCTTTTTCTGGCATAGAAATTTCAAGCCCTGTGCTGGGTATTCTAGGGGAGTTCTTTTGCGCTAGGTTAGCCTATTTTGCATCTGTCAACCCTATTCCTCCTGTTATAGAAGATTTTGCCCCTTACTCTGTTGTTTTTCAGAACAGGGTTTTCCGTAATCTTTCTGGTTTATCGTCTTCCCTACGCCTACAATCATCTACCGCTGCCCCAATGTCAGGGGATACCATCGATTTTTCCTCGATTCTTCAAGTAGAAGAGTCATCGGTTGATGAAGAGGTCCCATTGCGTCGTGGCAATGTAGGTAGGGCCTCTTTGCATGTGGGTCATCCTGGTGGTGTCAAGCCCTCCTCTCCTCCGTCGTCCTCGAAGGGTCCCAGTAGGGTTCCAAATTTTTCAGCTTCCTTGATTCCTTCGACGATTACGAACGAAGAGTTGGCCGTCGTTAGGGTTAGATTTTCGATTCCATCCTCCGTAACTCTCAGGAAACCTTCAGGGTCTGAGCGAGCCTGTTCCTTAGTTGAGAACAAGACGTGCGTTTACGTTGGGGCTTTAGAAGGGGGGCTTCGTTTGCCCTTCCCTACCGTGGTTAGGGAAGTGTTGAGTTTCCTGGGTTTGGCTCCTGGCCAGATTGTTCCCAATTCTTGGCGTTTACTGATCGGCTGTGCTGCTCTTTGGGGAGCCATGTCGGATGGTGTTACGCCACTGATGAAGGGGCCCTTTCTAAACCAGTTCCAAGTAAAGGAGGCTCCTGGGGGCGTGGGATGGTATTACTTTACCAAGAGACCCGGCGGAGGAGAATTGGTCACTGATCTTCCCAACGTCCATAAAAATTGGAAGGATAAGTTTTTCTTTGTTGGTGGAGACGGATGGGAGGTTTCGGACTGGGAGGTTGGGTCTTAAACGCAGCATGCTCCCAATAAATGGGGGGAGCCCATTGCCAGTTGTAAGCTATGGCTTTCTTTCCTTTTCTTGAACCTTGCTTAGCACTTCTTTATTTCTTAAAGGTCTTTGCTTTATGCTTTTACGCAGCTTGTGCCTCATATCCTTCGACCCCGGTTATAGAAGCAGAACTGAAGTTAGCTCGGAGCTACGAGATCCATAGCTGGGGTTTGCTTGTAACTCCGGAGTCTTTGGCCACTTACCTGCTGGGTCCTGAAACATCTAGTGAGGCTTTAGCTCTTTTGAGAGGTATTCCCAGTTTCTGTTTAGGTATTTGGATTGCCTGCTGATCTTTCTTATTGTTCTCTCTTGATTCCTTTTCAGAGGAAGAAGGAGAAGATACAGGGATGGCACCAAAAATGGACAAAAATTTGCTGGCTCAACTAAAGGCTGAGAGGGTGAAGCAATCGTCTGGAGGCGTGGTTCCAAAAAGGAAGAGCTCACGTCTCCAGAAGGAGCTGAATGTTGAAAGTTTCTTGGATGCTGACCTCTCTAAGGACTCTGGTGTTGACTTAGTGGTTGAGCCGCTTGAAGTGGATAGTGCTGAGACATTGAAGAGAAAAGCAAAGGGTGTAGCTATGGAGGGTACCCCTTCCTCCAAGAAGACAAAGGTTTCTGTTGGTCCTTCCACGTTGGCCAATTTTCAGGAAGCCTTAGAGCGTGCTTCTGGGTTACTCTGTGCAGCCGACAAGGATTCAATGGCAGAGATGTCTCTCCAAGCTGTGGGGGAGCTCATGTTGGTTGAGTTGGCCATGGTGAGTTTTCTTCTTCTGTTATCTTTTTGTCAGCTTGTATTTCCAGGTGCTTCTTTGCTAATTCTGTCTCTTTTATTGTAGGCTACGGCTCGTGGCCGATTTCTGGTTTCCCAAAGCCTTGGCTTGGGGAAACAAATGGCTACACTTTCTGAGACCAACATAAAGCTCTCCAAGCAAGGTGCTGCCATGGCTGCAGAGCTTCGGAAGTTAACAACTGAGAGGGACAACGTCCTAAAGTCAAAGAGAGGTTTGGAGGAAGAGAGAGACACCGCCGTGGCGACTGCTCGAAGCTTGGAGCTGAAAATCCTTGACTGGGATAGAGAGATGGAAAAGTGTAAAGCTGCGAGCTTGGGGATGATAGAAAAGGTGAAGAATGCTCGTCGAGATGCCATCGAACTCTTCCTCCAATCTCCCGAATATCGTCAAGACGTCACCCAACAATACTTTGATGGGTTTGAAGCTATGAGGAGCCGGGCAGCTTTGGCTTTCCCAAATTTGGATTTTTCCAAGTTTGAGGTTGATGATGAAGAGGGGCCCTCATGCCTTGATGGGGGACAAAAGGGAGAAGAGGAAGGTGATGAAGTGGTATCCAAAGATACATCTATCCCGAGCTCTTCGATCGCATCCCTTCTCCAAACTCCAGAAAAGGTCTCTCTCCCTCTTGAAACTCCGACTCTAGCGGTAACACCTCCTGGCCCATCATCTGGTGATGGGCAGGCTATTGGCAGTTCCACCCCGAGCCTTTGAATGGCTTTTGAAACTTTTAATGCACTGGGTCCGTAACTAAACACACTTTAATACTTTCGTACTTTAACTGTGTTTGTTTGGGAGTGGCCTTTTGGTTTGGCCTCGACTTCCACTTGGCTGGATGACTTCAAAAATTTTTCTTGATGACTGATGGGGATGATCTTTAAGGAGATCATATTTTGGGGCCTCCTAAAGGCTTGTTATGACAGGTACAGGTGCGGTTTTTGAAAATGAAAGAATACTTTCACTTCATGCTATGGCATTTTTCAATAGTCTTTTGCATATGCAGACATTTTGATTTTGTCAATTCCTGCCCTTATTATAGCTGTGCCAAGCACTAGTATTTTTGCAAGTGGCGTACCCTTTGCTGTACCGAATTGTATAGCTAGAATTTTATTCTGAGCTTTTTGTTTGATTTAGGTAAACTGGGAACTTTTCCCTTCTTTACTTGTCGCAGTTATACTACGTCTCTTACTCCCCTAAGTGGGTTAAATGCTTGCGTCCAAGCAATTAAGGCACTTATTGAAGTTTACCCTTAGGTTTTTCTGGGTGAGTTGCTTTATAAAATAATGTATGGCTATCAATGCATAGCTATGCAACGTCTTTTTGAGCTTTGGAAATTTTTCTAAGCTGTTAAATCAATGCATAGCTGTGCTACATCTTTTTGAGCTTTGGAAATTTTTCTAAGCTGTTAAATCAATGCATAGCTGTGCTACGTCTTTTTTAGCTTTGGAAATTTTTCTAAGCTGTTAAATTAATGCATAATTAATGTGCTTACTTTGTTTACCCCATAGGGTATCCCTCAAGTCTGACGATTATTTTCTTGGAATATCACAATTTCCCATGAGATGTTGGATTGCAGAGTTCAAGCCATCTGCAATTAATTGTAAGCTGTCGTTTCAACTGCTCGAGGTAGTGGGGTTTGTAACTTCCCATTATTCCAAGCGGTTGAGGTGGCGGTTTTCATTGCAAATTCGATTATGATCGTGCTGATTGGTCTATCAAGCGGTTAGTGAACCGCCCAACTTTGGCTATAAATATCAGTGGATGTTTTAGGGATTACTCCCCATTCCATAATCAAATTTCAAACTGCTAATGGCAAGTAGTGATCGTATCACCGAGTTATGTCAGGAGCTGCAGAGCCTGAAGGTAGCCATTACTGGGCTGACTTTAAAGATGGAGACCATGGCGGATTCTCTCTCTGTCATGGAGAAGACGGTTCGCATGGTGCTGATAGCCAACTGGGACCAGTTGGAGGCTTTCCGAGGGCAACCGGCGCCACCAATTCCTTCCCCTCCGAGGAAGGGAGGTAGTGATTAGGTTGCAACTTTGTGGTTTTGTCCACAAAGTTTTTATGTAAAAGCTGTCCACATCCCTTGGGGTGTGGATTAATTAATAAAAATTTTGATAATTTTATCTTTTTCTTTGTCTCTCTATTTCATGCATACAAGGAAATTGATCCACGCCATGTATATTGAAAATTGAAACAAACTTCCCTCGTGAGGAATTTTATTTGCCACTAGGGCTGATAAAATGAAAAGAACACATGGTTCTAACTAAAACAACTTGGTTGCTAAAGTTTTTATTGAAAACAGAAAGTTTCCTAGAAACAGAAATAAACTTCCTAAAAATTGAAATAGATTCGGGCTGCAAGTACCTACTTGTAGTACTTCTTCAGATGTTCTGCATTCCATGAATTTGGTAGCTCTTTTCCCCTTAGGGTTGCGAGTCTATATGCACCAGCTTTGATATGGTGCAAGACCTGGTAAGGTCCTTCCCAATTTGGGCCTAGTTTGCCCACCTTCTTTCCCGTAGGATCAACTTTTCTTAGGACCAGATCACCAGCTCGAAAATCCCTTGGCCTAACCTGTGCTTCGTGATACTTGACCATTCTCTGTTGGTAGAGAGCCAGCTTGGCCATGGATGTTTCCCTTGTCTCTTCCAAAAGATCTAGCTCTGCCCTGAGATCTTCTTGGTTCTCCTGGGGGTCTGTGCTTACAGTCCTGTAGTTGAGGAGTTCGACTTCGATTGGGACCACTGCTTCGGCCCCAAATGCAAGAGAATATGGAGTTTCTCCAGTTGTTGTTCGGGGCGTTGTACGATATGCCCATAGCACATTGTAAAGCTCATCTGGCCAGGCTCCCTTGGCCTCTCGAAGCCTTTTCTTGATTCCTTTCTTGATTGTCTGATTTGTAACTTCCACCTGGCCATTTGCCTTTGGGTGAGCCTTGGAGGCATAATGTACGTGTATTCCCTTGGAAATACAGTACTCTTTGAGCTGGGCGTTGTCAAATTGCTTCCCTCGATCTGTGACTATCACCCGCGGCAATCCAAATCGGCATATAATGAATTTCCACAAGAAGTCGATCGCAACCTCTGCTGTGATTGTGGCCAATGCCTTGGCTTCGACCCACTTCGTAAAGTAATCCACAGCAACAATAGCGTGCTGGACCTGGCCTGCTGCCATTGGAAGTGGACCAATTAGGTCTACTCCCCATTGGGCAAATGGCCAAGGTCCTTTCATAGGAGTTAAGACTGTAGGTGGCCCATGAATGATATTTGCAAAACGTTGGCACTTCTCACATTTTTGGACCATGGACTTGCAGTCCCTCTGCATGCTTGGCCAATAATATCCCAGCCTAAGGAGTTTGTAGGATAACATGCGGCCACCTTGGTGATCTCCACATACTCCTTGGTGGACTTCTTCCATTGCCCTTGTAGACTCTGGTGGGATTAAGCACCTAAGGTACGGTAGTGAGAAGCTCCTTCTGTAGAGCACGTCTCCCATCATCAGGTACTTTGCAGCTCTGATTTTAAGTTGCCTAGCTTTGACATTGTCATCTGGTAGTGTACCATTCATTATGTAGTTGGCTATGGGGCCTGTCCATGAGCTGCTGTAGTCGATAGCTTGTACCTATTTGTCTATGGCAAAGATGCTGGGTAACTCCAAGTATTGTATCGGTGCATTTGGCGGGATAGCACCCACTTTGGCCGTGGCCAGCTTTGACAAGTAGTCAGCTTCGATGTTCTCTTCCCTTGGGATTCGAACAATGCTAAAGCTTTGCAGTTTTGCAATTTGGGCTTTTACCTTATCCAAGTACTTCTGTATTACTTCTTCCTTCACAGCATATTCTCCTAGGACTTGTCCTACTACCAACTGTGAATCACTTTTTGCCAACACATGGTTAGCACCAACGGCCTTAGCCAGATCCAACCCAACCACGAGAGCTTCGTATTCGGCCTCGTTGTTAGTTGCTTTGAATTCAAACCTGAGCGCGTAGCTTAGGCGTTGCCCCTTTGGGGAAGTTAGTATTAAACCAGCTGTGGGCTACCAGCCCGAAAAATATATTTCCGTTTTGAGAAAAATGGTTTGAAGAGTCGCCACCCGGATTTAAGGTATGTCACCTGAGAAACCGTTTTGAAAATGATTGATTTGAAGTTGAAAACCAGAGATCAGTTTCAAGGGTCCGGAAGCCATGTTACTAGGGGGGAAGGGTTTTACGGCACCCCCCTCGCCCGATTCGAAATCAGTCTCTACTAAACGTTTGTGGGATTTTTAAAAGGGATTTTGTTTCATTTAACCAGCTAGCAAGTATCCACAGTTATACCAAATAAGAGGTGCATACATGTGCATGTGTACAGGATGGGATGAAATAGCCATGCACAATATGCAAGATAACTGAAAATAAAATCTTGTCACTGCATTCACTCTCGAGCGCTCGGGAGTGGTCCCGAGCGCTTGGGAGTGCTGAAACTCTCAACCTGCAAAACTTGTTAGTACTGACAAGATATAATGCACTGACTTGTAAACTGAAATAAGTTTAAACAAGCTAGAGGCTCAACAGAGAACCTGACAGACTGAGATAAGCCCTCAATCTCTCAGATCATGTATCCCTGCCCAAACAAGGTTAGATCTACAAGCTTAAATGAGCAAATAGGTACATTCAGCCATGCATGAAGTCATGCAACACAGAAAACTGGGAGAATGAGAAGCAGTAACATTCATGCACTCCCGAGCGCTCCGGAATGGTCTAGAGCGCTTGGGAGTGAGCTGCATGTCAGGTTTGTTTTAAACAGGAAATGATATCATTTTATCATGCAGTCACATTTGTCTAGGTCTTTAACAAGAGAAAATCTTATTTTTGACTTTGGAAAACTTTGTTCTTACATACACTTCTGTTTTATGGAAAATGATTTCATGTGCATGCATGCCAAAATAAAACCATTTCACTTAAGATTGCACCTCACCCCAGCCTGTTGTTCAACAAAATACCATGCATGGGACTGGAAACAGTTCCGAGCGCTCGGGAGCACTCTCGAGCGCTCTAGAGTGTTTCCAGTAGGGGTTTCGTGAAAACAGCTTTTTGTACCCCATTGCTCTTGCTTTTACACTGAGGTCCCCCAACCTTGCACCCAGTATTGAAGACTGGGTCAGGCTGAGAGACCCCCCTCAGAAGGGAAGAACATCTTTGTTTGATCAAAGGTAAAGATTTCTACCTTTTGCTTGACACTTTGCTCCTTGGAATGGCTTTGAAGTGTGGATGAAGAGAGAAGAATACAAGAAATCAGAAGCTTGGAGTGTTCTGGATTTCTTGCATTTTCCTTGATGATTTTTGAAAGCTTTTGAAGTTTGAAGTTCAAGTTTGAGTTTGAAGATTTTTCTTGCAAGAGAGAGAGGAGAGTGGTTCTAGAGAGAGGGAATTTTTGTGGTCCCCTGGCTCAGCTGAAGACCAGTTGTATTTATAGGCAAAATAGCCTATGGTTTTCAAAATCAAATAGATTTGAATAAAACATTTTTAAATGGGAAAATCCTTGGCCTGAAGATCTCTGCCACTAGAGGTTGAGTGTTGACTGAATCATCAGCCGGCTCAAGATGGTGGTAATGATGAGTTGCATGGATAGTGGGTGATACTTCCATCCATTGGGCAACACATCAGTCTCGAGCGCTCGGGAGTAGTCTCGAGCGCTTTGGACTTAACTCTCGAGCGCTCAAGAGTGAGCCAGGCCAGAGGTTTTGGAAAATAGTTTTGAGCGCTCGGGACTGCTCCCAAGCGCTTGGAAATGATTTTGACCATTTTTATTCCCTTTTTCAAATCCTTCAAGGAGCAAAGCTTCAATCGGTACGAGGTTTGTTTTAATCCAAAGTCATCATCGGGGAGCCTCCGGGCCACAAATCAAGGAAATTCGACAAGTTCAAATTGGGGTGTCTACAGTTGCCCCTCTTTGGGCGACGCTCGACATCATGCATGGATACGAGTGCCGTCCAAAGATTGAGACAGCCCAATTCGAGCCAAATCAAATCCTCAACTCAAAATCAAATGCAAGTAAAAAACATACCAACATTCGAAGCATGCGGTCGCGTCCTTTCAGACTGCCTGCGTACCGTTTTCTGCAGGGATCAGACCAGCGTAGTTCTTTGGGGCAAATGCAAACATGCAGGTGCAAACAAATGGCAGAAAGGGTGTCCCTTAGGATGGTGCCAAATTTATGGCGGCGGAGAAACTGGGGGGCGTCCCTTAGGACAGTGCCAAATTTATGGCGGCGGAGAAACTGGGGGGTGTCCCTTAGGACGGTGCCAAATTTATGGTGGCCGAGAAAATGGGGGGTGTCCCGTAGGACGGTGCCAAATTTATGGCGGCGGAGAAACTGGGGGGTGTCCCTTAGGACGGTGCCAAATTTATGGCGGCGGAGAAACTGGGGGGTGTCCCTTAGGACGGTTCCAAATTTTTGGCGGCAGAGAGTGCTCGCACATATAGTACTCAATGAATCAATCAAATTTTTAAACATGTATAAAAATGATCGCATGTTTGTGATATGCAGGTGCAGCCACGATGTTCAGCCAGGGCACGACCTCAGGCTACCACGAGCTCTCCAGCTTCCGCCAGCACACGGGGACGAGAGACACAGAGAGTGTCGCGGCCCACTACAGAGGCTGGACAGTTCGAGGTTGCCCCTAAGGCAGTGTCCCAGCAGAGACTCGCTCGCGTGGAGGAGTCGAAGGAGGAGGAGGGGTCAGAGGAGTCTTCTGAATCGTGTTTTATGGACAACGGATTCAGAGACTGCTCCTGGCTCCCCAAGTGATGATGACGATGATGACGGCGATGAGAGTGACAGCACAGAGCCCGAGGGCCACCAGCAGAGGAGGGCTCATCGTGTCTGAGTCTTAGGTTTTTGCCTTGCTAGCTTACTCGTACATAGACATGTGTGCCAAGGTAGTTGTAGCTTCTAGGCCTGCGTGCCTTGATTTTGTTCGGGACTGCGTGCCCCGTTAGTCAGGATTGGGCGTGTGTTCGCCCCGGCTTTTGTACTTCTTTCCTTACTCATTGTAAATACCGTATTTCATTTATGAAAATTTGCACTTCATTCTTTTGCATTCGTTCGCACTCCCTTTAAGAATTGTATTTTATGAAATATGTTCTAAAGAGCACGCAAATTTTAACTGATACTCTCAAAGAAATAACGAAAACTTGACATTGACACATAACAGCAAATTTTGAGCGATCGACCATGAAACTTAGACTCAAGGGCTTTTGATCGTAACCGAGTGCACTGTACAGCTGGCAATGAGTGTCGTGACCTACGAGGACCGCTAGATTTACAAAAACGCCCTTGTCACAAAGACCGACCTTCACTTGTGCTTGAAAATGATGATTTCGGGCCTTTTGAATGACAAAAATTTGAACCAAGAATGTTAATGCGCACACGATCACGCCACACAGTCACTAATGCACATTGCGACTTATACGTATCGCTGGATTCAATCACATACGCTTAACATGGACTCTGACATGTTCGTGGAATGAAAATCTTGGAAACTTTCGTATTTTTGAGGAAAATGGACGAATACACAAGCAAATACATAATGAAAACTGCTGCATCCCCAGAGTACATGCTGAGGACCTTCTGATCTAAGCTGCATGCATTTGCAATGTTGAGCTGAGGCTAGAAAGAGTTGGAATCAGAAGCTGCTGTAAACAGCAACACTCTCGAGCGCTCGAGAGTGGTCTCGAGCGCTTGGGTCTTCACTCCCAAGCGCTCGGGACTTCTGCTGTCTGCAGTCCCCTATTGCTTGAAAGGTGTCTCGCAGGACTATGCCGAATCTATGGCAGCACGTCAAGCAGGCATGTTGTAAAATTTGCTAGATGAAGGTGACCATAAGAGGTCGAGACTAGAAAGTGAGACCCGTGTTTCGACGTTTGACAACGATGGTATTATTTTACTTTTATTTTATTTTGAAAAACAAAGGACATGTCTGAGTATCCCTTCTGCTTTACTGTTTTTGATCAGCGGGCTGGTATTTTCAAGACCTTGGGATTTGGGATGGAGTTCGTCTTTGGATGAAAATTGGGTTTGAGCCGGATCCAGGGCTTGAGCTGGAGTTGGTTTGAGTTTGACTTTGATCAGGGCTTGAGTTTTGAGCATGCATGCCCCAGTCTTGATGTTGGTTGTACGCTTGCTATGATTGTTGACATTGGCCCGATGTGCCCCAGTGAGTGACAGACCTTCGTTCTGATTCTTTTCCTTGATTCCACTGATAGTTTCGACAACCAGTTTTGTCATGAGCACAAGTGCAAGTTCTTCCATGTACTGGAGTTTTTCTCACGAGTTGGGGCCTCAATGACCTTGTGAGAATTTGGACAAGGCCCAGATGACTCAAAAGATAAGAAAAACCCTTTATCCGAGGACTGACTCAATGATGAACCAGACTGGACGAGGAGTTTGATTTGACCGGACAAGTGGCTTGATTACTTGAGGATTTGATGTTTGAAATTGTCATGATAAAATCAAGTTTTGATGATTTTCCCATTCGGGGCTTTGAAATTGATCTTGCTTGATCAAAACACGAGGATTTTAACAAGAACCATGCCCCAGGTTGAAATTTTGCAAGATTCACAAAATGCCTTGGCGCTCCTTCTTGTTTTCTCCTATTGTCCAGGATTTTTGTTATCAAGTTGTGTTTTCCAATCTGAAAGGACTTTATTCGGGTTGTAACGTGGCCAAGGTTTGGCTTAACAAAGAAAGGATAATAGGCTCAAGAATTTTCATTTTCTTTGGGTTTCGAAAGCTAGCAGCCATCTTGAATATTTTTGTGCTCTTTTTGCTTTTGATAGGCGCCTTCTTTCACTTGATTTCCTTCGCCTTTTGTCGTGCCGATGTGTTTGGCACTCTCGTTCTTGATGCTTTGCATTTTGAGATTTCTCTTATTTTTCTTCGATGTTTTGCATCTCATTGCACCCATGTATTTGGCACTTTTACGCTTTGAATTCTGATGCGCCGATAATAATCATGTGTTTGGCACATTTGTCCTCCTCATTTCACCCCAGTGTGGGGGATTGCTGTCTAGCTGGGTTCTTTCAAATAAATTGATTTAGGCTCAAAGGGGATTATCAATGGATATGTATCTTCAAGCGTTTGATAAAAGAAGAGAATGCCTTTCTTCATTTTGAATTGCACAACTTAATAACTGAATCCTAGATGCAAGTTAAGAGATTTGTGTGCTCTAACTTTTGCCTAGATCATGTTTTGATGTTTTGATCTAGCGAGCTTTTTCTCAGGCCAAGGCGTTGCTTCTTGATGGTGATAGGGAGTGGTCCCATGAAATTCTTCTTCTTGCAAAGGCACAATACCTCGTGTCTTGATTTCTCAATTGATGGTGAAAAAACAATTTCCAAGTTAAGGAATTATCACAAAATACGAGTTTATTATCACAATTTCGACTCAAGAAGCTCGACATTGACTTGAAAGATCGTGACCGAATTTTGGAATCGACTCAAATGAACATGACCGGGCCTCGGGATAAGGCTGCCTACGTATCCTTCTTGCAAAGGAATCAGGTCATAACGTAGTTCAGGCCTACAAACTGACTCTCTTTTTGGTTTTTCTTTTTTTTTTTTTTTGTCTTTTTTGACTACAAACTTGAACTTGAAAACATACAGACACAAAGGTATGAAAGACTCGAGATACAAACTGACTTGAAATTGACTTGAAAAAGACTCGACTCGAAACTCAAAAGTTTTCCAAACTCGTGAGAAATTCCATTCATGCTTTGACTTTACTGCACTCAAAATCCTCCTTCATATCTGAGGTCCGGCACTGGGATGGTCCCGTTGTCGATGAGATTTTGGATCTCGTGGCGGAGACGGAAGCAGTTATTGGTGGGATGGCCGGTATATTGGTGAAAGGCACAATAGACGTTTGGGTTGTGGGACGCCGGGAGCTTTCGAGGTAGGGGAGTTGGCGGGAGCGGCTCGATGAGGCAGGCTTTGAGGAGCTTCTCATAAACTGAGGACAAATGTACAGGAAAGTGGGAGAAGATCCTTGGTTGGATTTTGCAGCTGGGCTGAGGGTTCATGGTGGTGCCGAGTGGGCCTGTGGGGAAAGCTTTGCTTGCTTTGCAACTGCATAACACTCTTTTGCTTTTGGGGTTGATCTTATCAATGTGCACATCTTGCCTTTTAGCACTAGTTTCAGACAAGGATCTAGTACCTTCCTTTGAGCGATTCTTGGCGTCATGGAATTCGACCAAGTCTTTGAGCATGTGAGAGAGTTTCACTTCTGAGCGTGGCTTGATTCCGGCGGTTGGAGGGTGGTAGGCTTGTGGAGTTTCTTTGATCCTGGCCTTACCAGCATTCGGTCCCAGATGTGGATTCGACACGGCGGAGGTGGAAATGTCAATCAGCCCTTGCAACAGAGCCATCTGCTCATCCATTTTCTGACTCATTTCCTCTACAGCCCTTTTCAGCTCAACCAGCTCTGTTTGCCCTGTCATTTTGAGGTGGTCGAAGAAGATGGTATGGCTTTGTGTAGGATGGGTGGCCCAGTGCTGACAGTAAAGCAAAAAGCGAACTCAGAATGTGCCCCTGTTGTGATTTATTGAAAAATGTGTATTTAATAAAAGAATTGTTATTAACATGTTGTCATCGTCAATTCATGGGATCAAACTTTACGGATAGTTCCAACAGTCACGGGTAGGTCGCTGTCAGGCAAGTTAAATTCCGCACGTTGGGAATCAGAGCCAATCTCATTATCTAAGACCATCCGAGACAGAGCAATAAGACTGCTGAAAGATGCACTTAAGGCTAGAAGGAGCCGTTCGGGCACGGCGAACACCGGAGTTATCCCAAACTCCATGGATTTATGGTCTCCTAGACCCTGGCTCAAGAAATGACATCCTATGAAGGATTGCCTTAGTCCTCAGAGATTGTTTTGAATGTGTATCATTTGATTAGGAATGACAAGATTTGAGAGATATCAAAACAAATTAAGTCTTTAACACTTTTCATCCAAAATTTTTGTTCTGGTTTCAAAGACCGTTTAGCGTAAATAACATGATACCGTAACCGGGGCGGCGTAAGTGGCATGGTGCCATTAGCCTAAGCAGTGTAAGTGACTTCGCACTATAACCTGAGTGGCGTGGGTATCACAACATTGTAGCCTAATTGTTTCGTTAATCTTCATTGAATGCATGATTTAAGAATGTGTTGAAGACTTAATGAATTTTGATATCCCCAAAACCTCGTCGTTCCAAGGACTAATTAATTTCAACAACGTGCCTTTTAAAAAGCACGACTCTTCATCGGTCCAGGCAATCCTAAACAAGCTGCGCAAGCAAGTCTAAGAGTTCTATATGCGATACGAAAGCAAGCGTAAGATGCAAGGTGCGAAGCGCAAGCGGGATAAGATTACGGTCTTTCAAAGGTTGCCTAATTCCTCAAAATTTCTTTTAGGGTGTATCCTTCGTTCAGAACGGCAAATTCTAAGAGATGTCAAAATGAACTAAGTATTCAACTAGTTCTCGTTCGAAGTTTCAATTTTGAACTTGGAATAACTTAGTATAGACGACGTTATACCACAACCAGAGTGGTGTCAGTGACATGGTGCCATTAGCCAGAGTGGTGTAAGTAAAGTGGCATCACGGCGTCGTTTCCTTGTTATTCCTTATTCTCCGCTGAATTTTCGATTAGGCATTAGTCAAGGACTTAGTATATTCTGATTTCCCAAAGACTCATTGTTCTAAGGACTCATGTAGTTTAGACAACGTACACCAGAGTGCACGACTCATCATCGGGCCTCGACAACCTTCTACAGACCGCGCGAGCGAGTCTCAAGAGCACAGGACTTGAAATTGAATAGACAGCATGACGGCATGACATGAATGAGATGCATGGTGAGATGCAGAAAGCAGTAACATGTAGGCAGGATATAGCACATAATCCTACCCTACGGGTCCCTGTCCTAATTTAGAAGGTTCTATTGCTTTCTAAGCATGTACAAAGGCCGGTTTTGGCTTGAAAAGGGTTCCCCGGACTAGAGTCAAAGTATACCTCCCACTATTGAGCGTACACCCAATAATGGTACAAACGGTAGGGATGACTCATCACGGTCGAGGGTTGCTGAGCATTCCGGGATTCCCCATCACCGGCAAGCCGGGTAGGATTGCCGAAACACAACAGCGAGGTTGAACAAGATATATGTACAAAAGATAGACAATGAAACAAAATAACTTTGAAAATCCCACAAACGTTTTTCAAGCTTGGCTCACAAGTTTAATTGATACTTAAGGAAAGCGGGCCGTTTTATCAACATACCAACTTTTTCTCAAGTATCAATTAACATCCCTAGCAGAGTCGCCACTGTGGGCTACCTGCCCGAAAAATATATTTCCGTTTTGAGAAAAATGGTTTGAAGAGTCGCCACCCGGATTTATGGTATGTCACCCGAGAAACCGTTTTGAAAATGATTGATTTGAAGTTGAAAACCAGAGATCAGTTTCAAGGGTCCGGAAGCCATGTTACGAGGGGGGAAGGGTTTTACGGCACCCCCCTCGCCCGATTCGAAATCGGTCTCTACTAAACGTTTGTGGGATTTTTAAAAGGGATTTTGTTTCATTTAACCAGCTAGCAAGTATCCACAGTTATACCAAATAAGAGGTGCATACATGTGCATGTGTACAGGATGGGATGAAATAGCCATGCACAATATGCAAGATAACTGAAAATAAAATCCTGTCACTGCATTCACTCTCGAGCGCTCGGGAGTGGTCCCGAGCGCTTGGGAGTGCTGACACTCTCAACCTGCAAAACTTGTTAGTACTGACAAGATATAATGCACTGACTTGTAAACTGAAATAAGTTTAAACAAGCTAGAGGCTCAACAGAGAACCTGACAGACTGAGATAAGCCCTCAATCTCTCAGATCATGTATCCCTGCCCAAACAAGGTTAGATCTACAAGCTTAAATGAGCAAATAGGTACATTCAGCTATGCATGAAGTCATGCAACACAGAAAACTGGGAGAATGAGAAGCAGTAACATTCATGCACTCCCGAGCGCTCCGGAATGGTCCAGAGCGCTTGGGAGTGAGCTGCATGTCAGGTTTGTTTTAAACAGGAAATGATATCATTTTATCATGCAGTCACATTTGTCTAGGTCTTTAACAAGAGAAAATCTTATTTTTGACTTTGGAAAACTTTGTTCTTACATACACTTCTGTTTTATGGAAAATGATTTCCTGTGCATGCATGCCAAAATAAAACCATTTCACTTAAGACTACACCTCACCCCAGCCTGTTGTTCAACAAAATACCATGCATAGGACTAGAAACAGTCCCGAGCGCTTGGGAGCACTCTCGAGCGCTCGAGAGTGTTTCCAGTAGGGGTTTCGTGAAAACAGCTTTTTGTACCCCATTGCTCTTGCTTTTACACTGAGGTCCCCCAACCTTGCACCCAGTATTGAAGACTGGGTCAGGCTGAGAGACCCCCCTCAGAAGGGAAGAACATCTTTGTTTGATCAAAGGTAAAGATTTCTACCTTTTGCTTGACACTTTGCTCCTTGGAATGGCTTTGAAGTGTGGATGAAGAGAGAAGAATACAAGAAATCAGAAGCTTGGAGTGTTCTGGATTTCCTGCATTTTCCTTGATGATTCTTGAAAGCTTTTGAAGTTTGAAGTTCAAGTTTGAGTTTGAAGATTTTTCTTGCAAGAGAGAGAGGAGAGTGGTTCTAGAGAGGGAATTTTCGTGGTCCCCTGGCTCAGCTGAAGACCAGTTGTATTTATAGGCAAAATAGCCTATGGTTTTCAAAATCAAATAGATTTGAATAAACATTTTTAAATGGGAAAATCCTTGGCCTGAAGATCTCTGCCACTAGAGGTTGAGTGTTGACTGAATCATCAGCCGGCTCAAGATGGTGGTAATGATGAGTTGCATGGATAGTGGGTGATACTGCCATCCATTGGGCAACACATCAGTCTCGAGCGCTCGGGAGTAGTCTCAATCGCTTTGGACTTAACTCTCGAGCGCTCGAGAGTGAGCCAGGCTAGAGGTTTTGGAAAATGGTTTTGAGCGCTCGGGACTGCTCCCAAGCGCTTGGAAATGATTTTGACCATTTTATTCCCTTTTTCAAATCCTTCAAGGAGCAAAGCTTCAATCGGTACGAGGCTTGTTTTAATCCAAAGTCATCATCGGGGAGCCTCCGGGCCACAAATCTAGGAAATTCGACAAGTTCAAATTGGGGTGTCTACACCAGCTCCGCTTGCTTCTCTGGTTGTTGATCCATGAACTTGTAGGATCCACGATTTAGGTTCTTCCTTGGGGAGCTCCTCTGGTTCCGGATATGTATATTCCGCAAGGAAATCTGTAAGCACTTGAGCTTTAATGGCGATACGGGGCTTGTATTCTATATCAAACTCACCAAGCTCTATCGACCATTGGATTAGGCGGCCTGAAGTTTCTGGGCAATGGAGAATCCTTCGGAGTGGCTGATCTGTTAGTACTTTGATTGAATGAGCTTGGAAATATGGCCGCAACCTTCTTGCAGCTATTATCATAGCAAAGGCTATTTTCTCAGCTCTGGGTTATCTCAGCTCTGCTCCTCGCAAGGCCCTACTAATGTAGTATACCGGGAGTTGTGTCCCTTGTTCCTCCCTTAACAAGACTGCGCTGACAGCATGGGGGGAAACAGCAAGGTACAAGAATAGGATCTCTATTTACCCAAAAAAAAAGAATAGGATCTCTCCTTCTTGGGTCCTGCTGAGCAGTGGCGGGGATGTCAAGTATTCCTTCAGCTAGTCAAAAGCTGCTTCTTTCGTGGAGGTCCACTCAAAGGCCTTTCTCAATACCTTAAAGAACGTCTGGCATTTATCAGTTGCCCGGGAGATAAATCTGCTTAAAGCTGCGACTCGCCCGGTTAGCTTCTGGACTTCTTTGATGTTCTGGGGGGGACTTCATGGTGAGTATGGCTTGAATCTTCTCAGGGTTTGCTTCAATTCCTCTTTGAGAGACCATAAAACCCAAGAATTTCCCTGAGGAGATTCCGAAAGCACATTTCGTTGAGTTGAGCTTCATCTTATATCTTCTAAGGACATGAAAAGTCTCTTCCAAATCTGCTATGTGATCTCGTGCCTTGGCACTTTTGACCAGCATGTCATCCACGTATACCTCTACGTTGCGCCCGATCTGTTGCTCGAACATTTTATTAACCAGCCTTTGGTATGTAGCCCCTGCGTTCTTGAGACCGAAGGGCATCACTTTGTAACAGTAAAGCCTCCGATCGGTGATGAATGAGGTTTTTTCTTGGTCCTCCTCATGCATTTGGATTTGATTGTATCCTGAGAATGCATCCATGAAGGTGAGGAGTTCGTGCCCAGCTGTAGAATCCACCAAGGAGTCAATCCTAGGCAGAGGGAAGCTATCTTTTGGGCATGCTTTATTGAGATCCGTAAAGTCCACACACATTCTCCATTTGCCATTGGCTTTCTTTACCATAACTACGTTGGCTAGCCAATCTGGGTAGAGAACTTCGCGGATGGATTTTGCTTGTACGAGCTTTTCAACTTCTTTGGTCGCAGCCTCATTTCGGTCTGGAGCGAAAGTTCTCTTCTTCTGCTTGACAGGTCGAATGGTGGGATCCACGTTGAGCTTGTGAGATATGACCCTTGGGTCAATCCCAGGTATGTCCTCGTGGGACCATGCAAAGATGTCTCTATTTTTCCTCAGGAATTGCAACAGCTCCGTTCTTGCTACTGAGCTCAACCCTGTTCCGATTCTTATCGTTTTCCCAGGCTTTCCTGGTTCCAGGAGCTCCTCCGCTAGTTCTTCCACAGGTTCTCCGTGTTGGAGCTTCTCTTCATCTCGAGTATCTAGACTTTCTATACTCATGGTAATGTTTGCCCCTCTGAGTGAGGTGACATAACATTCCCGTGCTGCCTTCTGATCTCCTCTGACGCTAGCAACTCCTTCAGGTGTTGGGAATTTTATCATCAGATGGTGGGTGGAGATTATTGCTCCGATTTTATTCAGAGTTGTTCTCCCCAGTATTGCATTGTATGCTGAAGGGCAGTCAACCACTATGAAATCCACCATGTGTGTGATTTGACTTCTTTCTTCTCCAATGGTAATAGGCAGGGCTATTTGACCAGCTGGATAAACGGGCGTACCTGCAAATCCGACCAGTGGGGATGTCATGGGCCTCAGCCTTTCCCGCCCCACTTTCAGTTGGTCATACGCATGGAGGTAGAGGATGTTAGCCGAGCTTCCACTGTCAATCAATACCCTACGTGTAAGGTAGTTTGCTATGACAATGGTGATAACCAGTGGGTCATCGTGAGGAATTTGGACGCCCTTGATGTCTTCTTCTGAGAAAATAATGGGTATCTCCTCCTTTTTCTAGAACTTGTTCGGACGGCCAACCGTGTTGACCTCCAAGTATTCCTCCGTTCTTAGTTTTCTGAGGTGCATTTTCCTAGCATTGCTAGATTCGCCTCCTCCCGCAAATCCTCCATGGATGACCTTGATTTCTCCAATGTGACCTGACCGGGGCACTGTGCTGTTCCTACCTTCATTGTTGGCATCTTCCCTTCTGGGTGGTTTTTGGTGCTTCTTCGTTACAAAACGTTGAAGCCTCCCTCTTTGAATCAGGTCTTCGATTTGCTGCTTTAGGTCGATACAATCATCGGTGTTGTGACCGTGGTCTCTGCAGTACTTGTCCTTAGCTCTCCTGTTGGGATCAGTCCTCAGCTTTCCAGGCCACTTGAGGTCTGGATCATCCTGTAAGTTGCTAAGGATTTGCTCTGCCGTAGCTACGAGCAGTGTGAACTGCTTGTACCGGCCTTGAGGTGGTCCTCCTGCTCCTCCTCGTTTCGGGGAGGATCTTGAGTCCACTTTCTTGTTCTTTGGTTCCCCTCTGGTTTTGCGAGTGGATTCTCTCCTCTTCCTGTCGGGGGGAGGGAATTCACCAACCTGTGACGGCCCTGCTTGGGGATCAAAGCCATCACGTGTGCGTCTTGCGTAAACGGCCTCCTCTGCATTCATATGTTTTAGTGCTCTGAGCATAAGTTCTGCCAAAGTTTTGGGTGGCTCTTGTGATAAGAGGTATAAAAACTGTCCTGAATACAGTCCAGCAACATAAGCTGTTATGCTCACGCTGTCATCAGCTTTGTCAATCTGGACTACCTCCTTGTTAAATCTGGTGGTATACTCTCTCAACGATTCCCATCTTCCTTGTTTCACCGTCAATAGATGTGTAGCTGGTTTGCCGTAGCGTTGACCAGCGATGAAGTAGCTTACGAAACTTGTGCTAAGCTCTTTGAAAGGGTAAAATATGTACTTACCCCTTAAACTATTCCGAAAATGTTTACTTCCCCCTTCAACTACCAATTGAACATCCTTGCCCCTTTAACTACTTAACCGTTACACACTAAGGACAATACAATTCATCCCTCCCATCCAAATCTTGGATGGAAAAGCTAACACTTCTCCTTATCTGGGTTAGTTGAAGGTTATTTTAGACTTTTAACCTAAAACCCTCGCTCTCTCTAAAATCAGCGTACGACAGAAGCCAAGTTCCTCTCTGGGTTTCGGTACCTTCCACCCCTCCCCCATCGCCGATCCTCCCTCAAGCCAGCGCCACGTCGCCGCCGTGGATCCCTCTTCCTCCCGACGTCGAACCTGCCTCTCATTATCGATGCCGCCATTCCCCTGTATTGCGTCGCTTCCCCCTTGACTCAACTGTGAGCTTAACCCATATCACCGCACGCACCGCCGACCGGCCAAGCAAATAGGGCCGGGCTCATGGATAGAGGCCCGTGGCTATGTCTGCACTGGATTGGGTTAGGATGGAGCAATCCCTTCTTTGTCCGAAGAATTATTCTGTGATTTAAGATTCAAAAAACCATCACGGGCTTCAGCGGGTTTTAAATGCCCCAATCGATCTACTATCTCGCCGTTGTTGCCGTCGTTCTCCTCTCGGTTATGGGTTTCCTGAATTGCTCTCCTCAGTTGTTGCTTTTTTTGTGAGTTTCTTAAAGATCGTTTTCTCTAAAATTGAAGTCCCAAATTAAGAGGTTGCTTTCGTTATCTTAAAACGAATAACAGTGGTTGATTTGATAATGATAATATCAACCTTCAAAGATGGGTTTGTTCTCAAATGAAAATTCCTAATTTCACATACAATCACCAGTTGCCGAAGTTGGAGTTTTCTCTAATCCGTGCAAGTTACCACTCTGATGTAGGTGTTTGTCGGCTCTGATGTAGGTGTTTGTCTGATTTTCAATCCAGTGTTCAGTAATGTGTGGTTCGTTTCTTCTCATTACTTCACTCGCACATCATTCTATGCATAAGCATGTCCAAAATCCATTAGTTACACATTGTGAGGTAGAGGAAGAAGAGGATAGATACATATACATATATGGTAGGTTAAAAGTCTAAAATAGCCTTCAACTAACCCATATAAGGGGAGGTGTTAGCTTTTCCATCCATGATTTGGATGAGAGGGATGAATTGTCCTTAGTGTGTAACGGTCTAGTAGTTAAAGGGGCAAGGATGTTCAATTGGTAGTTGAAGGGGGAAGTAAACATTTTCGGAATAGTTTAAGGGGTAAGTACATATTTTACCCCTCTTTGAAACTACCGACGCTTCCTGGTGGGAGTTTATTAAACCATGCTCGAGCACTTCCCTTAAGGGTGACAGGGAATGCCCGACACATCACCTCATCTGGTATTGCTTGTAAATGCATTAGGGATTTATATGTCTCTAGATGATCCAATGGGTCCGTGGAACCATTGAATGTTTCTAGATGGGGCATCTTGAATTTCCTGGGAAGTGGTAGCCCCATGACATCAGATGTGAAGGGTGAATCCGTGTTCTTTACCAACTCTTCCACCGTGGCGGGAGTTTGTGCTTTAACATGTTTCATTAACCCATCAATCTGATCTTGCATCTTGTTCAAAGCTTCTAGGTCATTGGAGGTCCTTTCCCTGGGCGGCTTACCACCCTTCCTTCGATTTTGGCTTTCCTTTTCGCTGGATTCGCCTTTTTCTTCGTCATCCTCTTCGTCCTGTTGATTGTGTCGTGAATTTAAGATGCTTGGTTCGGAGATTTGCCTTCGCAAGTCCGCGTTTTCCTGCATCGCAGTTTGCAGCCCTTGGGTTAACGCCTTTATTTGCTCCTGCATTTGGGCAAATGCCTCGGGGGTCATCTGATCACCCCCGATTCTAAGTGCTTGTAGACACCCCAATTTGGCCTAACGATTATTTCAAGTCCCACCTTGGGACAATCCCGATGATGAAATGGATACAGTGATTGCTGATTGCTTCCTTGAGGACCTTAGGACTTTCGGTGAGAACTTTGACCACTTAGAGGACCCAATTCAAAGCCATACAGCCTTTCAGACAGAAATACAGAAGCCTAGGAAAATCCATCTGACGGCCGTAACATCGATCCCACGGCCATAACATCAATCCCTCACCCGAGCAACCTGTTGCCAGCAAAATCTCCCTGAGAGATCAATCCCTCAGCCGCAAGATCTATCCTTCGGCCGAGACATCCTTTCCACGGCCGCAACATCCATTACTCGGCCGCCAGATCGGCCTTTTTCCAGACTCTCGAACGTTCTGTCAGACGTTTGGTTTGATCCAACTACACTACCTTTCCGATGCGTTCGGGCTACGTTCGGAGATCACGACGTAGAGTTTGAGATGCATTGCAATTGCAATTGCCATCTCGTGATTTGATTGGCCGGAGTGAGTCATCCCTATGCCTATATAAAGGGGCCTTTGGGTTCCGAATTAATACACAGAAATTGAGATACCTACACACTCAATCAAACCTCGAAACTCTTCACAAATACTCCCTCAATCCCATACTCCAAAAGCCCTAACCTTCCGAAGGCAGCCGTCAATCCGGCGATCAAACCCCGAAGTTCAAACCCTATCTCTAGGGTTCTCGATCAAGCAATCAGTCAATCACACTCAATCCAAAGCAATCAAGCAACTGAGGGATCAAGGTGGTGAGGCCCAACGGCCTCTGGTTTGGTTTACTTATCGTTTTTATGTTTAATTGTAGCGTTTTGATTATCTGCTAAGTTTTCTGTCTGGTGTGAGGAAGAACATCGACCGGGGCTTTGATCCCTCGGCCGGTATATCAATCCAGTGGGATCCCTCGGCCGTGAAATCCATTCACCGGCCGAGAGATCGATTTTCCTGGGACAGCCTGTCTGTTTTGTTTATTTCTGATGCATGCTTTCAATTACAGTCCTGACTCACCTTATTCACTGTTAAAGGCTTAATTAAACAGACTATGTGTTAGAGTTGAATAAAGCATGTACATGTCTTATGTTGAATAACTATGGGCCAGTCACACGACTGGGCAGAGAGGGGTGCCTAACACCTTCCCCTTACTGTACTTTTGGCTCCCGTACCCAGAATCTCTATCTATTTTCCCAGTTTTAATAAACTGGGTGGCGACTCTGTTTTGATGATAACCGCTATCATGTGGCGATGTTCCTAGCCATGGGAATGTCCATGATTTTGGTTTACGAAGCAAGCAACCAATCGAGCAAACAAATGTGATCAATCTGTATGGCGATGCCCCGTTTGGGAGGTGTCTACAGTTTTTGGCGACTCTGCTGGGGATATGAGAGCCATAACCAGAAAGTTCAACATAAGACTAATACATGCCTTGTTTAATTCATCTATCATATGCATCGAGCGGGCAACCCGTTGAGTTCACCTGATATCCCGGCATGACACGGGCTATGTTGGGGGTTCCAGCAAACTCCACAGTCACTCGTACCTAGTGGTATATCAAAAAGGAAATCACCCAATCACCACCTATGATGGGCTAGTGAGAGGATTGGTGCCCTTTGACAACGGAGCACCCTGAAACTACCAAAACCTTGCATGCTTTAGAAAGCCATAGAACTTATCAAACTAAGACAGGAACCTACAGGCTAGGAACCTATTTGCATTCTACTTGCAAAAGTTCTTCCTCACACCTTGTATCATCTGTTGTTGTAATTAACTCTTTCTGTGCAGAAGGGTTGGGATTTTCAGCCCAAATCCTAACCCTACACAGGCCGAGTACTGACTTCCAGGTATTCTACTTTTTAAGCAGGCACAATAGGTAAATCAAAGAAGCAACCACAACCAATTTTATACTCTTACAACACCCGAAGTCACGCCAAACAGAGGTCTTTGCAACCGTCCCGTCTGTCACTCTCACCGGCCAAAACACCTACACTGCTACGGTCCCAATCACTTCCAGGGACTCCGCGGTCATCTCCTCAACAAACTCAATCATCTACCAAATCCTAAGCTTCATCAAGTAATCCTCCCACTCTCACGGCAGATAAGGACGCCATCATTGCTAATCATCAAGCTCAAAGTCGCTATCTTACTAGCAGAGAAAGTAGCAAGAGATGCTGAGAACGAAGAGAAATCGGTGGAAGATGAGAATTCTCAAGAAGTGGTATTGGCAGAAAACCCTGAATTGGCCAAACAAGTCAAGGAGATCAAACGTACTCTGGACCGTTCACAAGGGGACCAAATTCTAAATTTTGAAGGACTCTTTCCAGATTCTCAACTACCTGAGGAGTTCAATAGAACTGGCAATCCCACTAGCCCTGTCCGCCCTGTCATCAACACTTTGAAGCCAATGGGCTTGAATGATGAGTTCATTGTTCAGTTATTTCAAAGGACTCTTACTGAAAGCACTCTCGATTGGTTTCTCACTTTGGAGTTTGTGCACTATCATACTTGGCCAGAAATTGCCAATGCTTTTGTCAAGCAATATGCATACAACGTTAACAACTCGAAATTTGGAAATGACTAAGCAAGAATCGAACAAAGACTTTGCAACCTTTGTGGCTAGATGGAGAGAAAAAGCCGCCAAGAACCGCCCCTCTGAGGAAGATCAAGTGAGAATAGTCGTCAAGAGTTTGCAGCCCAAGTACCTCACGCACATTTGCACTCGGGCTATCACTGATTTCAAGCGCCTGCATGCTACTGGGCTGCAGATTGAAGAGGGGATCAAGCTAGGCCTCATTGGGAAAGAAGAAAACTCCTCCAAAGAAAACCTTCCCAACCCATACATCTCCTGCCTCCGTCAACACCCTTAACTCAACCTTACCACAAGACCTTTTTCAAATTAGCTCATCCCGAAGCTCAAATCGCCCCCGCCGCAATTTTGACCATCTCTATATGACCTCATCTCAAGCCTTAGCCATTCTGAGCCATTAGGGGTATCTCAAACCTTTAAACAAACCACTTCCTCAGCCACCCTATGGCCCAAACCATGATCCCAACCAACAATGCGCCTACCACCAACACCCTGGGCATGATAGCTGAACTATACAACCTCTAAAACCTAATGTACAAGTCAATCCACTCCCTACTCACAATGCTGGACCACCACCCCGAAACATCAATCTCATAAACCTATCTCACAACCCCACATACAATCCTGGCCAATACATTGTCCAAAACAACCAAGCCAAGCCAACCTTTACCTTCCCAGAGGAGGATGAATGTTTCATGATGGAAGAGGAAGAAAACAATGAGTCCGATCAATCGAAAGTGATCGATCCTAACATGTTTGACAAAAGTAATGAGGAAGAACAAGCAAAGGGGAAATTGACTTTGACGAAATGGAAGGAGAATGCAATGATCCACTCGATGGAATCTCCTTAACATCACTATTCGGCCAAGTGGAAGTAACTAATCTCTCTTATGACTGCATAATCAACGAAAAGGAAAAAAGAGGTGATGAAAACCCAGACTACATTTCCATTTGAGGGACTACTCATGTCTCAAAGAGGTAGCCACCGTGCAAGCCATGAAGATGGATCCAGTACAAAGGCTCTGTTTGGCAAAGAAGAGGGTGGAAAAGAGTATAAAGTTGCGAAAGGCAAAGGTTTTGAAAACGACCTCGAAATGCTACAGTAGCTACGAAGTCACA
Source organism: Rhododendron griersonianum (assembly GCA_018127125.1). Classification (NCBI taxonomy): domain Eukaryota; kingdom Viridiplantae; phylum Streptophyta; class Magnoliopsida; order Ericales; family Ericaceae; genus Rhododendron; species Rhododendron griersonianum. Next base: position 33,886,678 of record CM030788.1, on the reverse strand, counting down.
ACATGGCAAAAAAATATTAAACATTGCTTTTATCAAAATAAAACATGTTTTGAGCCCCTGCTTGGGCATTTAATTCCTACCAAGTGAATTCCTATTTCATCCTCTAGACTATGCTTATTCAATGATTTACTTCCTAAATTGCAATTGCCAAACACTATAGTCTCTTTGCCAAACAAGGGAAATTTCAAGGAATCAAGTTCCCTGTGTCGCTGACAAAAAGGAAGGAAATGATGAACTCTAGTTGCTTAAGAAACTAGGTTTTTGTCAAAACTTAGAAAGAAGACACTATCTCCGCGAGAACACTTAGGGTTAGCTCGCCCATTATGAAGGTACAAACACAAGAGAGATTTAGAAAAATATCTCCATCAAATTCCTCTCCGAAACGCAGAAACCCTCTTGAGAGAAGTGCTCGTTGGGTAACCTGAAAATCCAAGCAAAAGTAAGAGCAAAGCCTGCTAGGGCAAGAAAATGCAAAAACGCAGCCTAGGCAAAAGTTAAGGCATTCAAAGAAAAGCTCGCTAGGGACTCAACCTCCATTAGGTAACCTAGGCAAAATCAAGAGCATGTGAGAAGAAAAACCAAGAGTGAAAAACCCAACCTCAAAGGTAATGATTTTGGAACTACGTAAAAGGCCTGATTCCTTGATTGGGATACGTAGGCAATCTCACATCGAGATGCGGCCCAAACATTTGGAGAGAAGGAAAAACATCAACAGATTTGTACTCAATGATAGGTATAACTAACCCTGCGTATTGAGCTCGCAAAAGATGAGTATGCTTTTCTCGAAGAATTGGCAACAGCAATAGACACGAGAGCTATAGGTCATCCCCTCTAACCTAAAGGTAATTGACACAATGAGCAAGATACCTTGAAAACTCCCGAGTTTGGCAACCGGACTATGGAACACGGCAAAAGCAAAAGGCAAGAAAATCAAAACCAAGCATAAGAAGGAAGAGAAAAGAGGATGCCACTTAGCCAAAACAAAATCTACCTTTTGGAAAATCAAAGTAACGGCCGAAGGATCTATACATCGGCCATAACATCGATTCTTTAGCCGAGTAATCAATTCTTCGGCCAATATTTTATTTTCACACAAATTACTGTCTATCAGCAAATACTTGTTCAAAAAGCCATGTTCTGACTATCGCATGCAAACTCAAGACATCTAGGGGCATAGAAAGCATTTCTCATTTCATGAACAAAAGCTTGCCTACAAAATCATCACTGTGGTTGTTTTCACTATACAAATACAGTTTCTGCTTCTCTCTTTGCTAACCATGAACAGGAAGGAAAAAGAAAATCCTAAAGCTGGTCGTGACGCCGTCTTCAAGACGATCTCTGAGACAAAGAAGGGGATTGCTGGTTATCCTCCCCACTGACAGCTGGTGCTCATTCAACCTCAAGCTACAAGGAAAAGAATGCAAAACAAAGGGCAAGCACCAAGCGCCTCTTCTCCGTCATCAAAATGGAAGGAGACAAAGGAAAGGGCCCGTGGCCAAACAAGAGCAACTGAAGGAACAGCAGGCAGAACCAAGGAAAAATGGCAGTACTCCATACAGCCACCTGCCTAAAGAAGCAAACCCGCCTAGATCTGAGCATTCTCCAAGTCTACTTTAGACATCGAAGAAGTAGACCTCATCAACGTCGGAGGAGGAGGAGGAACAAACTGAAGATCCTCAGCACGCGGGCGCCACTGGCTGGCCAGCCAATCACATAAGTACCAGGCTTAACAAAAGGGACCCTCGAACAGGCTACGAGTACAATCTGGAACCCTGGAACGTGTAAGAGGGGTGTCCTCTGATATACCACTCCAAGGGTCGAACCTCGCCTACAAACAAAGTCTAAATCAGCCATAGCACAGAGGAATGGAGATCTGAAGACAAGGAATGCAAGGGGTACCTGGTCAACCGTCAATCGGTCCAAAACTTGTCGCCAGGGCTCAAAACTGGCAACCGTGGCTTCCATTGCCCCACCAACCATCGCTCGTAGCAAGGGAAAAAATCACAACGAGAAAAGAAGAAGGATATACTTCAAGTACTCGGTAGTGACCACTAAAAGTCCTATCCCGTGAACAAGCCCTAAGGAGGCCATACAAGGTGGCCAAGGCAGATGCTCCCCAATCAAGCTCCCAAACAGCCTCCAAATACTGCAAAGGGGCTAGAGACTGCCTATGCACTGAACTATCCTTGTTGGCAAACAACGTTTGCCCAAGGAGGTAGGGAAGAAAGGCCCGTGTCAGCTACTCAACACTCACCTGAGTTGAGATATCAACCTTTATAAAAGTCTTGATCAGCCAAGAGACGTCAACATGACCACGCGAGTGAAGAGGGGGCACCTTGCCCAAGAACCACTCCAAATCCCCTACTCGCTCCCAAAGCCAAGGGTTAACCCAAAGAGGAGCTCCACCTACTCATAGGCCAGTAAGCAAAGAAAAATCACCTGGCGTGATCGTCATCTCGCCAACAAAAGGAAAGTGGAACATGTTGGGAGTATCCCACCAACCAGCGAGGTCATCAACGACCAATCCATCTTCAAAAGATTGAGGCCCAAAACAAACGGCTCAAGACCAGCAGCGCGTACTAACTCCCGAGCCTGCTCCGACAACGTCGCAAACCACTTGTGCACTAAAGGCCTCCACCGCAGGCCTCTAATCTCCTATTTCTCTGCCAAGGACAAAAAGAAGCTTACCGAAACATTGAGGACGCTCAAGTATTGCTCAGCAGCTCTACACCCACACCTCAACAGCTCTATGCCACGCCATGTGCACAATCTCGCGCTCGGCAGGCCAGTAAAACAATCCTGTGGCTTCCACTCAATGCACCCTCCAGAAGGCGTTTATATTGCTAGCTTCCAGAAAGCGTTTATGTTGCCAGCTTGCAGAAAGCATTTAGCCACCAGAAGACATTTGAGTCGCTAGAAGGCGTTTGGCCTCCGGAAGGCACTCCCAGCAGTGGAGGTAATGGGAAATCTCCCTAACAAACTGGAATATGGTCAAGAACTAGCCTTGGAAACATCCCAAGCATAAGGAACCAATCAAACCCTGTGGAAGATGGAAGATGGAATACTCAACAGCTCAGTAGCTCAAAGCCGTAACAATTCTCAACAATCCTCTATCAGCGGCTTTACGCCCGCCACCTTATCAACTCAGCGGCTCGAAGCCCACCATCTCAACTGGCTCGAAGCCGTACACAAGCAGTCTCAGCGGCTCGAAGCCCATCATCTCAACTGGCTCGAAGCCATAACAATCAACTCAGCGGCTCGAAGCCCATTACCTCAACAGGCTCGAAGCCTTCGTCTACTATCACCCAGCGGCTCGAAGCCCTTTATCATAGCGGCTCGAAGCCCGTATCAATTCAGCAGCCCTGTGCCCATCATCTCTACACAACTCAGCGGCTCTAAGCCCGCTATTTCAACTGGCTCGAAGCCGTAAACAAACAATCTCAGCGGCTCAAAACCCATTATCTCAAATGGCTCCAAGTCATCACCTCAACTGGCTCAAAGCCGTACACAATCAAGTTCTTAACAGGCTCGAAGCCTGTGTTCACCATCTCAACTGGCTCGAAGCCGTAAACAATCATCTCAACACCCGTATTTATCATCTCAACGGCTCGAAGCCCACCGTCTCAACTGGCTCAAAGCCGTAAACAAGCAACAGGCTCTAAGCCGCCCCAACAATCAAGACATTTATTCTCAGGCTCTACGCCTGGATGCTCAAAAATCTAACATTTTTTTGAATGCTCAAGCTCTACGCTTGGATGCCCAACCACTGTGTACTGGATGCTCAAGTTATACACTTGAATGCTCAAGCTCTACGCTTGGATGCCCAACCACTGCGTACTGGACGCTCAAAGCCTGTACTTTGAATGCTCGGATTCTGCCGTCCGAATGCTCGAGCTCTACGCTCTGAATGCTCAAATCCGGAACTTGATAGAAGCTCTAAGCTTAAAACAAACACACACGCACGGGCCCGTGCACATATTGCATCAACATTATCACATCGAGTCTGCATCATCATATCTATTCACATCTAACAACCATCATCACACATATACACTCTGCATTTCTCTCATGAAACAGGTCAACCCTGCAATCAACCGGCACTATGCCTCGGTTTTATTGATCGGTTCAGCGCCTCGATCCTTTGGCTCCACGCCAACACTTATGATGAGAAAGCTCCGTGCACAGACCATCAGAATACAACCAGCTCCGCGCTTCGGTCCTATCCCATCCCCTCAGGCCTTCGCCTCAAGATTGCAACAGGCTCCACGCCTCAATTCTATCACTCTCCAGGCTCTCGCCTCATGACTACAACCGGCTCCGTGCCTCGGTCCCCTCATCGCCAAAGCTCCGTGCTCCAGCTACTGGCCCTGCGCCTCCCCTACATCTCAAAAACAAACCGGCGTCCAACTCATCCCAGCAGATGGTTTGGATTCCACCCCATTACATCAATCCCATCCTGCTCATTCGCAAGGATAGGCTACTCTACCGAGCTCCTTTCAGTCAAAGTAAGGACGATCAAGAAAAGCAAACGCACCTGCAGTGTACTGATCTACCCCAAAATACTAAGGAAGCTCTCCGCAAAGAAACTCCCCAGGTAGCCCCGCGCTCCTTCAACTACTCTTCGCCAAAACCCTGGCTCAGTCTAGGTACGTCACACTACGGCTTTTAAAGCCCTAAGGTACGTCTTCTGTCTCTAACCCTCCAAACTTTTACTTTTCTTTTGCCCGAACTACGATTGGTCTGAATTTCCCTTGTGGAATACGTAGGCAGCCTCCCGGCCCGACCATAACAAAACCTTTTTCGAAAACCCCTTGGAATAGTGGTTGGACCAAATTGAGTTGCTTTTTACAGCTTTGACTCTTACTCAAACATGTCTCGCGATCCGTCTGAGTTCAGTCAAAGAGGGGCATCTGTAGACACCCCAATTTGGCCTAACGATTATTTCAAGTCCCACCTTGGGACAATCCCGATGATGAAATGGATACAGTGATTGCTGATTGCTTCCTTGAGGACCTTAGGACTTTCGGTGAGAACTTTGACCACTTAGAGGACCCAATTCAAAGCCATACAGCCTTTCAGACAGAAATACAGAAACCTAGGAAAATCCATCTGACGGCCGTAACATCGATCCCACGGCCATAACATCAATCCCTCGCCCGAGCAACCTGTTGCCAGCAAAATCTCCCTGAGAGATCAATCCCTCGGCCGCAAGATCTATCCTTCGGCCGAGACATCCTTTCCACGGCCGCAACATCCATTACTCGGCCGCCAGATCGACCTTTTTCCAGACTCTCGAACGTTCTGTCAGACGTTTGGTTTGATCCAACAACACTACCTTTCCGATGCATTCGGGCTACGTTCGGAGATCACGACGTAGAGTTTGAGATGCATTGCAATTGTAATTGCCATCTCGTGATTTGATTGGCCGGAGTGAGTCATCCCTATGCCTATATAAAGGGGCCTTTGGGTTCCGAATTAACACACAGAAATTGAGATACCTACACACTCAATCAAACCTCGAAACTCTTCACAAATACTCCCTCAATCCCATACTCCAAAAGCCCTAAACTTCCGAAGGCAGCCGTCAATCCGGCGATCAAACCCCGAAGTTCAAACCCTATCTCTAGGGTTCTCGATCAAGCAATCAGTCAATCACACTCAATCCAAAGCAATCAAGCAACTGAGGGATCAAGGTGGTGAGGCCCAACGGCCTCTGGTTTGGTTTACTTATCGTTTTTATGTTTAATTGTAGCGTTTTGATTATCTGCTAAGTTTTCTGTCTGGTGTGAGGAAGAACATCGACCGGGGCTTTGATCCCTCGGCCGGTATATCAATCCAGTGGGATCCCTCGGCCGTGAAATCCATTCACCGGCCGAGAGATCGATTTTCCTGGGACAGCCTGTCTGTTTTGTTTATTTCTGATGCATGCTTTCAATTACAGTCCTGACTCACCTTATTCACTGTTAAAGGCTTAATTAAACAGACTATGTGTTAGAGTTGAATAAAGCATGTACATGTCTTATGTTGAATAACTATGGGCCAGTCACACGACTGGGCAGAGAGGGGTGCCTAACACCTTCCCCTTACTGTACTTTTGGCTCCCGTACCCAGAATCTCTATCTATTTTCCCAGTTTTAATAAACTGGGTGGCGACTCTGTTTTGATGATAACCGCTATCATGTGGCGATGTTCCTAGCCATGGGAATGTCCATGATTTTGGTTTACGAAGCAAGCAACCAATCGAGCAAACAAATGTGATCAATCTGTATGGCGATGCCCCGTTTGGGAGGTGTCTACAGTGCTGCGGCGGCCTTGGTTGCTTCCGCCGCCTTGGCGGCTTTGTCGGCGGTTAGGGCGGCTTTGGCAGCTTTTGCGGCCTTGGCCGTTTCGGCTGCCTTGGTAGCTTTGGCTACAGCGGCGGTCTTGGCGGCATCGTCGACGCCCGATTGCGGGGGGTCTGAAGCCATCGTCGTCTTGTTCGATCGAGTCTCTACCATACAAAACTGTTCACCGTAAGGAAAAAGTCGTTTCCCACAGACGGCGCCAGCTGATGAAGCAGTTTTGAATCTGGCACAGACCTGATCCTGCAAAACAAAGCTGAAGCAAAAGTCACCAGTGTGGTGGCGTGCCAACCACCCTCCGATGCCTAAGTCAGTATTGAACTTGCTATATGGTAGAAGAATTAAGATTCTCGGTTGTGAATGGAGCGTACCTTTATTGGAGTTCTACCGTGGTTTTTATAGGCATTTGATAGGAGGTTAAGTCCTAGTAAGACTGCATTCCGGGGATATCTGGATTGCTTTAACGAGGTGGGTGGAGTCCTGCCTTAGCTGGAACTCCACGAGCACCCTGTTTTAGCATGGAATCCTTATCCGATGTTATCGATGATTAGGATAAGCATAATGTGCTTATCTTACTGGTTTTTCTCCCTTATCCCGTAGGATTTGGGTTAATTGCGTGGTATACTTGGTGGGTCTGGACCAGCTTCGTGTCATAGCTGGTCCTCAGACCTTGCTCCAGCTCCACCCGTTAGGCGTAGCTGGCACCTTCTTACCTTGTTGTAGGTATCGCTTTCCTGGGGAGCTTGGGCAAAGCTAACACCTACTCCCCAGGTCCGCACTTCCTACTGAGCTGGCCTTACCAGATTTTATCCTGCTTATCAGCTATTGACATTTTTCCTTTGTATAATTGAGGAGATTGGTTTTCATTGATTATTTCGAGTGTCGAGAAACTATTGGTTCGTGAGTATGATTCACTGCACTAAAGAGAACTCGAAGGTCGATGTATCTAGGGGAAGTATTACCATTCAACCCTGATAAGTATAAACTAACCTCCCAAGGTCAGCCCAGGCAAATTAGCCCAGCACATCACGAAGGGCCATGTAGAGAGCCCAATGATGCGGAGCTTAGCTCGAAAGCTCAGTAGACCAGCCTAGGGGCAGAGGCCAACCGATGAGCACAGCTCATGTCCTGCTCAGCCAAGGAGCTAAGCTCAGGAAATGTTATATCCAGCTCAGTCTTAGAGCTGGGAGAGCAAGAGAAGTGGTAAGTCAACCACTTGAAACCTATCACTATAAAATACTCTACAGAGGGAATTCATACAGTTTAAAGGACTCCTGAAACAACCAAGATCTTATCCCGCAGGGAAGGATAAGGACCAGAGATCCCAAGGGATAAACTTCTAAGAACTTATATGTTACAAAGACTCTTGATCTAGATGAGGATTAAAGAGTCCTGAGCTAGGAAAGACACTCCAAAGCTCATCAAGTCCGTCATGTACGGATAAGCCCAAAAGGTCCCAGTTCCAATAGAAATCCTTGCACCGTAAGGACTTATAATAGCAATTGCAGAGTCCAGAGGTGAAGGGATTCCTCAAACCTGATAAAGGTTAGGGGAGTCCTAAGGTGAGGAGGATACACCAACACCTATCTATACCCGCCACGAGCGGATGAGACTTAAGAGTCCCAGTCCTAAGGGATTCCTCCCAAGATGCTTATATAAAGATCATACCTCCATATCACAAAGGTACGAGTCTCATACACAATAAACTCAACTCTCACCATATCTTTGCTGACTTAGGCATCGGAGGGGTGATGGCGACAGCCACGTCGGTGTCCATAGTTTACCTTTTCTATTATGCAGGTCATTAATCGAGCCCGTCGGAAACCACCTCAACTACGTTGGAGGATCAGGTGAGCGGCCGAAGGACCTCTTTTCCGAAGGTGCTGGAAACTGCTTCATCAAACCTAGTGCAGGATGGGTTCCTTTCTCTGTTTTTATTTATATTGCTGAATTTGATTGATAAATATTAACGGCCTCAGAGAGTCGCAGTCAATCGCCTCTAGGCATGAGTCATCAAGTTACCACGGAGAACACCACGCTCATGGTGACCCTAGAGGCGTTCATTACCCTACAAGAACAAGCCGAAACCATGCAAGAACTGGCTTACGACTTGCAAGATCGAGTAGGGATCTTAACCCAAGGGTTAACAGATGTGTCATAGACAAAAGTAGAGTTAAAAAAACGACTCACTAGACCGGACAAAAGTCCCCTAGAGGAACATAAGATGGGCAAAGAAATCGCTTCTGAAAAGAGGCAGGCCTAGCCACCTCTGGAAAAGCCAGCCTTTAAGCAGGAAGCCCTACTATGGAGCAGACCCGAATCGAGGGGTTCGAAAAACATGATGGAAGGCAAAGTCCCACCATAATGGAGGAGTTAGACCAAGTCAATGACTCTCCCTTCATAGAGGAAGTAATGAGGTTTCGCCATCCACAGGCATTCAAGATCCCTCGATTTGAAACGTTTGATGGCTCTACAAATCCGGTGGATCACGTAGGAATGTATATGTCTCTAATGCATCTCCAGGCAATGCCGGATGAAATCATGTGCCAAGCCTTCCCTATAACACTTAAAGGAGGTGCACGAGCATGGTTCAATGAACTTCCACAGAACAGCATAAAAAACTTCAAAGAACTCAGTGACATCTTTGTAAGTTACTTTACTACTGGCCAACGCTACGGCAAGCCAAGTACTCAACTCATTGCTATAAAGCAAAGTAATACAGAGTCATTGCGTGATTACATAACAAGGTTTATCAGGGAATTAGATAAGATAGATGACATGGAGGATAACGTCCCCATAACCACCTACACAGCAGGGCTACGCCCTAGCCCTTTCTTTTATCTTCTCTCACAAGAACCACCTCAGACCATCGCAGAGCTGAGGCAACGAGCATGAAAATATGTTGATGCTGAAGAAGCCTCGGAAGCTAAATATCCAGACGACTGCCAAATAGGGTCTTCTCAAGTTGGAAGAAAAAGGAAAAATCCATCCTGACGGGCAAAATCAAGTCCCAAAAGAATTAAAGCAAGGACCTCCCCACGGAAGGGAGGAGGCCCACCAGAAGGAAAATACAAATACCTCACCCCGCTCATTGCTACGTCCGGACACATCCTACATGATCTACATGATGATTTGGACCTTGAATGGCCCAAAAAATTGCGAAGCGATCCCAAAAAGAGATCTCGTGACAAATACTGTGTGTTTCATAGAGACCATGGACACAATACAGATAATTGCATCAATCTCAAGCAGCAAATCGAGAGCCTTGTCCGACGAGGTCGGCTCCAACGATTTGTTGTAAGGAAATATTGAAAAACCTCTAAGGGAAAACAACAGGAGAAGGAGCCCCACCTCAGGTCAATCCCACACGATGGAGATTTGCAAGGATCTAGGGAGTCTAGCTCAAACAAAAAGCCAAGGCTAAAGTCAAACAAACGTCAAAGGACCAAAGTAGCTAGCCAAAATAAAGAAGTCTCCAGACGTCACAATCACCCTAGTGATCAAAGATGCAAGAGGGATTCACGATCTCAAGAATAAAGCTTAAAAAAGCTTAACCGGACCATAAGGTTACCTCCACCTGTCAATTCTTTATTTTTGCTGCTAAATGTCCCATTTACATATGAGGACTCCCACATTCTTTATTTTTGAATGTTATTTCAATTCATAATGATATTCGTGGCTTTGCTACAAGTCAAATGAAACTTCTCAGTTTTTGACATATAAGGCTGCTGGTCAAACGCAATAAAAATTGCCATGTCCCAAGTCGATAGTGCCACGCTTCAATTTACATTGCAATGCCTTCTAAAAGGAAAAAAGCTAAGGCTCATGCATTTACGGTCCAGCTTTTTATGGCTCTATCTATGTGTAGCGGACCAAACCAAATGATTCGAGCCCACCGAAAAGTAGGCCGCGACCGAAGACAATGGCCGTACGTCATTCCACGTTCGGCTACAATCGAGGTCCGGGAGCGGGCACTGATTCGTCTTACCGACGGACGATCACCGTTGCCCACGTTCGGCCACCTTCGAAGAACTTCTCAAACTCGGCCACCCTCCGGAGGCCGGCTCATTCATCAGACTCCTCCCACGGGTCGCCGCCATGTTCGGCCACATGTCAAGCTCGGCCACATGTGGCCACGACCGAAGACGATGGCCGTACGTCATTCCACATTCGGCTACAACTGAGGTCCGGGAGCGGACACTGATTTGTCTTACCGATGGACGATCACCGTTGCCCACGTTCGGCCACCTTCGAAGAACTTCTCAAGCTCGGCCACCCACCGGAGGCCGGCTCATTCATCAAACTCCTTCCCACGGGTCGCCGCCGTGTTCGGCCACATGTGGCCGCGACCGAAGACGATGGCCGTACGTCATTCCACGTTCGGCTACAATCGAGGTCCGGGAGCGGGCACTGATTTGTCTTACCGACGGACGATCACCGTTGCCCACGTTCGGCCACCTTCGAAGAACTTCTCAAGCTCGGCCACCCACCGGAGGCCGGCTCATTCATCAGACTCCTTCCCACGGGTCGCCGCCATGTTCGGCCACATGTAGGTCTCAGCCGAACGCTGGGTTCGGCCACCCTTCAAGACACGTGCTCGGCCACCTGCGGAGCACGGCTGGCTGCCGACGACGGCTGGCTGCTGAGTCACGCGTCCCCCCACGTGCGGAGGCGGTTATAACAGAAGGTGATCATGGGCGCACATGAGTGTGCCAGCTCAGCCCCAAAAACGGTTACCAGATCCATTCCGTGATGTCATTGTGACGTCACACGGCCCGTGGAAGGCACGCAATCGTACTTGGAGAGCAAGCCAGGAGGCACTATATATACCTAGTGATGGTAACCCTAACAGGTACACGCTACTCTATACACACACTTACTCTCTTTGAGATTTCTGCTTCCTCTCTCTGCACTAGACTCATCCTCTCGCCGGAGGGCCTTGCCGGGACAACCCCCGGCCAGGTCTTAGTCGTGCGTTCCTTGTGCAGGCTAGGAGAAGAAAGCTAACCCATCATCGAACCACCAACGAAGGATCGAGGACCAAAGGATCACGGGCCACACAATTGGTGAACCCGACGTGAAACACTTCTGATCTAAACGGCTCTCTCATCCTCCATACCCCCCTCACTCCTTCGTAAAATAACCACCAATTCACCTACCATGGGCGGAGATCTAGCAGACGCAGACGCAGCCGCTTCGGGGGCCAAAGACGCTAGTGGAAACGTCATCTCCACAACACCCCTCGAAAGGCACATGTCCATCTCTCTCGCCCCTGGGTCCGGGCTCTCACCAGTTTCGGACGACGTAACGGCGGCCTACATCCGTCTACTGCAGCGTCGCAATGACGAACGCGACAACGAGTTAGCCGCGCTAAGGGCGGAGGTTGCCCAAATGAAGCAACATATGCAGCAAGACACTACCCTTGTCGCATCAAGATTTGGTGGAGGCAGGGGTAGAGGAGGGCAAACACCACCTCCACCTCCACCTCCACCACCACCACCACAAGGGCGTCAGAACGAGGGAGGCTAACGCGGATCCGTGAAAGACCGCCTAGGCTAGAATGCCAAACACAAACGATGACTTCGGTCACACCACCAAACGGCTCCTTAAAAAGCCCATTGCTTCGGCCACTATCACCGCCCAGAGAAGCAATCATTGGACATACGGTCCGCCGAGCCTAAAATACGCATATCTAATGGAACTTAGGCTTCGGCTCGGATTGGCAAGACACTTTGGTCGGCCACCGAAAGGTTACACTCGCACTTTGGCGAGCAAACCACCCACAATCAATCAGCTACTCTCAACGTTCCTCTACCATGGCCAGGGGCTGACACATTAGCCGAGCCCCAGCCACTGGCAAGGGGGCACTTTTACACTCTTAATATCGACAAAGGCTGAACCATGCCAGATTACAACACATCCATGTTCGGCGACCTGTTAGAAAGGCAATATTACTTTGGTCAAGGCTCGGCTGAAAGACTTATACTTAACCATTCAAATCATGCAAGGTTCTTAACTATTATGCCGAACCCAGACCAAAGTGGGGGCTACAGACAACTACACATTCAAAACAAGCAAGACCTTCAAATTTTGTGAAGGAATGAAAGCAATCAGTCAAGTTCGGCATTAACAAAGATGTTGCAAAAAGAAGCCATGCATTCAACTTTCAAAAATAAAGACAAATATTACTGAAGATCCTAAGCTGGGAGGTACGGCGTAGTAAATCGTTCGGCACCGACCCCCCGTCAACTATTACATCTGGTACGGCAAAACTCCCATGCTCGGAGCCGTCCAGTCCAACAAAAGCTCATTCAAAATTAAAGAGAGATACCTACTTCAAACTTGAGGGACATCCTCGAACACAACATCTGCAGCAGCCTCGGGGACGACATCTGTAACACCCTCGGCGCCTTTGACAACGTTCAAACGGCTCCTACCCGGCATTCTCAAACCTTCTCTCCATCCCCAGCTGCCTCCTTACCTCCATCACCTCCCTCATCTTCGGCGTCAGAAATTTCCTCAATCTCCTCTTCACTCTCGGGAAACTCCTCTGGAGACAGAGGTACACACTCCTCTTCAGTGTATGGAAGGACGAGCTCGGGTGTGACTGGGTCTGGAATCGACTTGGTCATGTTCAAGTCGGCCTCGAGATTCAAAACAACACCTGCCTCCTTCACCTTCCTCTTCTCCCTCCTCAACACTCTTCCCAACTCACGTTCGGCCTTCTTCAAATTCTCGGCTGTCTCCTGACTCCTCGGCATCCTTCAAACTTCTCGACCATCTCATCTTGTTCCTTTTCATGCTTGACCACCCTCCTGAAGATTGCCCAGGCTCGGCCACCTTCAGATGAGAGACCCCCGTCGGTATGGTCTCCTCAAGAGTGGCACGTTGGGCTCGGCCAAGAATGTTGTAACGGACCGAATCGAATAGTTCTTACCCACTGGCGGGTAGGCCGCGTTTAAAGACGTGGCCGCACTCGGCTCCACGTTCGGCCACCTTCAAGGATCTGCTCATGCTCGGCCACCCTCTGGAGGGCAGCCTCAACGGTAGAAGTCTCCTCACGAGTTGCCCACCAAGCTCGGCGAAGCATGGGGCTCGGCCACCTTCGAAAGAGATACCTCCGTTGGCATTGTCACTATACGAATCGCCCATTGGGCTCGGCCACCCGCCAAGTCATGTGCTCCCCCACGTGCTGAAGCGGACGGTCGTCTGACGTCTCTCATGTTCGGCCACCTTCGGAGAATTCCTTGAGCTCGGCCGCCCTCTGGAGGATGGCTCCTTCGTTAGAATCCTTTTCGCGGGTCGCCACCATGTTCGGCCACATGTGGGGTTCGGCCACATGTGGGTCTCAGCCACATGCGGGGCTCGGCCACCCGCCAAGTCACGTGCTGCCAACACGTGCTGAAGCGGACGGTCGTCTTACGTTTCTCATGTTCGGCCACCTTCGGAGAATTCCTTGAGCTCGGCCACCCTCTGGAGGATGGCTCCTTCGTTAGAATCCTTTTCGCGGGTCGCCACCATGTTCGGCCACATGTGGGTCTCAGCCACATGCAGGGCTCGGCCACCCGCCAAGTCACTTGCTGCCAACACGTGCTGAAGCGGTTATTGTAGCGGACCAAACTAAATGGTTCTAACCCATTGACGAGTAGGCCACGACTGAAGATGATGGCCGTACGACAACAACCAAGGTTCGGGAGTGGTCGACTAACGTCTTACCGACGGTCGTCTAATGTCTCTCATGTTCAGCCACCTTCGGAGAATTCCTTGAGCTTGGCCGCCCTCTGGAGGATGGCTCCTTCGTTAGAATCCTTTCCGCGGGTCGCCACCACGTTCGGCCGTTGGTTGGGTTCGGTCAAGTTCATTATCAATCCCCACCTCGTGCTCGGCGTCGGTGAAGATTGAGGGGCTATTGTAGCGGACCAAACCAAATGATTCGAGCCCACCGAAAAGTAGGCCGCGACCGAAGACAATGGCCGTACGTCATTCCACGTTCGGCTACAATCGAGGTCCGGGAGCGGGCACTGATTCGTCTTACCGACGGACGATCACCGTTGCCCACGTTCGGCCACCTTCGAAGAACTTCTCAAACTCGGCCACCCTCCGGAGGCCGGCTCATTCATCAGACTCCTTCCCACGGGTCGCCGCCGTGTTCGGCCACATGTGGCCACGACCGAAGACGATGGCCGTACGTCATTCCACGTTCGGCTACAACTGAGGTCCGGGAGCGGACACTAATTTGTCTTACCGATGGACGATCACCGTTGCCCACGTTCGGCCACCTTCGAAGAACTTCTCAAGCTCGGCCACCCACCGGAGGCCGGCTCATTCATCAAACTCCTTCCCACGGGTCACCGCCGTGTTCGGCCACATGTCAAGCTCGGCCACATGTGGCCGCGACCGAAGACGATGGCCGTACGTCATTCCACGTTCGGCTACAACTGAGGTCCGGGAGCGGACACTGATTTGTCTTACCGACGGACGATCACCGTTGCCCACGTTCGGCCACCTTCGAAGAACTTCTCAAGCTCGGCCACCCACCGGAGGCCGGCTCATTCATCAGACTCCTTCCCACGGGTTGCCACCATGTTCGGCCACATGTAGGTCTCAGCCGAACGCTGGGTTCGGCCACCCTTCAAGACACGTGCTCGGCCACCTGCGGAGCACGGCTGGCTGCCGACGACGGCTGGCTGCTGAGTCACGCATCCCCCCACGTGCAGAGGCGGTTATAACAGAAGGTGATCACGGGCGCACATGAGTGTGCCAGCTCAGCCCCAAAAACGGTTACCAGATCCATTCCGTGATGTCATTGTGACGTCACACGGCCCGTGGAAGGCACGCGATCGTACTTGGAGAGCAAGTCAGGAGGCACTATATATACCTAGTGATGGTAACCCTAACAGGTACACGCTACTCTATACACACACTTACTCTCTTTGAGATTTCTGCTTCCTCTCTCTGTACTAGACTCATCCTCTCGCCGGAGGGCCTTGCCGGGACAACCCCCGGCCAGGTCTTAGTCGTGCGTTCCTTGTGCAGGCTAGGAGAAGAAAGCTAACCCATCATCGAACCACCAACGAAGGATCGAGGACCAAAGGATCACGGGCCACACACTATGCAAGCCCAACCACAACCAAAATCAAGAAATTATAAGACCCAAGAGCCTGGGAATTGTAAAAAGCCTACGAAGCTTACATAACCAGCAAATAAAGGTTGCTCACAAAGTGCATGAGTTTAAATACAGGTTTGCACGCCCCAACCAAGCAGCAAACATGACGAAGAAGTTCAAAGGTTAAACATGACTGGCGAACCTGCTTGGCCATAATTCAAGCAAGAAAACCAGGACATATGACAAAAGTCCTCCTAGGATTTCTCGAATGTAGCTATGATGCCATACATAAAACAAAAGGAAACATCTAGTACAACTACATGGTAGCCAAGCTTTTATTTCATAAACACATCTCAAGGGGTGTGGGGACCATTACAACTTAAAGAAATCTATGGATCCTTATCACAACTACTACGACCCTTAGGCATGCCTCAGAGAATCCCAAAAGCCTTCATCAAGGCCCGCCTTCAAGTGCAGATTCATCTCCACGAGGAGGAGAGGGAATTCCAGGAGATGGTTGACCTCGGAAAGCAGCCAACCCGTCCCAGTTGGCTATTAGTATCAGCCGGATGGTCTTCTCCATGGTTGACATTGTATCAATCATGGTATTGACCCTCGCTGTCACTTCAGTAACAGTGGCCTTCATGCCCTGGATTTCAAGGCTAAGAGCCTCAATTTCTTCAATGGTGAATTCGCTTCGGTTGTTGGCCATTGAAGAAATGCTTGAAAGACTAATGGAGGGTGTTAGCTTTTATAGATCCAACAAAGAAATTCTATGTCGAATTGAGTACGGATTCCATGAACGGCGTAAAAGTCTAAGTGACTCCTCGAATAACGCCTGTTATTAATAAAAACCGAAAGCTTAAAGGTCTGAGGACCCAAGGAACTATGATCGTGAATACAAGAGCTAACCAACCATTCAACGAATACATCGACTGTAAGGAAAAGAGCTATCCGAATTTCCTAAGAAAATGTACGAAGTATTCTTACTTTTCCATATGGCCATTTTTTATGCATGCATTAGATATAAGACTGAGCTCAGCACATATTAGTTATCAACAAGTCGAAGCTCACAGAGCCCAGATTAACATTTGATTCCCAAAGCGTTGACAAATCCGCATAGCCCAGTCCCAAGAATAGGCACTGAAGAGTCACAGCTCTAAAGAGCTAAGACTAAAAGCCCGAGTGTGTGGCCCGACAGCCTCCTCGGCCCAGTCCAAAAGAGCTCTGGAGTAACAAACCAGATTTGAAGAGTGTTGAGTCAGCTAAAAGCGCGCAGCTGCTCAGTACATACAAAGTCCAAGCTCAGTTATTGACTCGATACGTTTAAGGCTACCTAGGACCAGCCAAAGGCAGCCTAGTGGTCTAAAAAATCCGAGCCCAATTATTGACTCGATACGATCAGGGCTACCTAAGCCAGCCAAAAAGAACGAAGCAAATTATCTCAAAGTTTATAACAATTAAAAGTAAACATGGAGTTGCATGGGAGTCGAACCACACTGAGGTCAGCTCGGATTGATACAGGTTAGCTCATATGAATACACAGACTTACAGAGTCACTCTTCCAGAGGCACTAAAGCTATCTTAAGACTCGCTCCAGGGCTTATCAAATGAGCCTTGAAGAGTCAGAGCTCAAGGAGCTCCAGACTATAAAAGTAAAAAAGTGGCCCGTGAACCACTCGCTCCAGGGCTTGTCAAATGAGCCTTGAAGAGTCAGAGCTCAAAAAGCCCCAGACTATTATATTTAAAAAGTGGCCTATAGTTCCACTTGGCCAGAGCTCAATAAGCTCAGAACCACAGATTCAAGGGAAGTGGCCTACTAGCCCACTCAGACCAAACTCGAAGAGCACCGAACTAATAAAGTTCAAGAGAAATCAAAACCTCGATAAAAACAAGAGGCCTTGGGCCAGCTGACAAGAGATACACAGTGGCCCAACAGAGAAAGCAAAATGTTAAGGTTAAAAGCCACAGGCTAGCTAAGACCTACATGATTGCAGAAATCCAAGCTCAGTCATGAGCCCGATGGATCCAAAGATCTGGAGTACATCTCCACCTGACTCGATGAGGTCACTCCAGTGCACCTCAATAAAAGCTCACTAGCTATCAAACCTCATGCTACAGGCATGATGCCCATCGTGGGACGAGCTTTGAAATAAACCTCATACTAGAAGCATGAGACGAGCTCTGAAATAAACCTCATGCTAGAAGTACAAGACGAACTTTGAAATAGACCTCATTCAAAGAGGTCAGCTGCAGCGTTAGATAATAAGAAAGCTCCCAAGGGAGGTAGCATCTACCCGAAAAACCTATCTACGGAAGCTCGACAAGTATCAACTTCCTTAGATACTTTTTAGCACTAAGCATTGCTCTTCGGTGTCTTATTCACATATAAGGACTCTTTGTCCAATATTGCTCTAATTATGAGCTTTGCTGCAAGATAAGTCCACAACGTGGCAGGAAAAACTTCCTTTACAGACCATCTGGGTATTATTTCAATTGATGAAATTCATGCCCATGACTGCTCTACAAGCTATAAGCATGTAGCAAAAGTTGAGAAAGCTTCTATGCCTCCAAATATTAATGTCTTGCTAAAACCTCTTATCATTAGCTGCGGCGTTTTCCAATCAAACGCGATGCCTAGGCTCATACACATTCGGCATTAGTAAACAAAAGTGCTTCATCAACATTAATCCGACTACGGAGCAGATTGCACTTTGCAAAAACTCAAGTGCCCAATGGGCATCTTTCAGGAAGAGCAGAGCTTGCCACCTACATTACCTCTACGGTAAACCTCACGCTAAAAGGCGTAGAATGATATAAACCTCATGATAAAGACGTGAGACGCTCTCATGGTAAAGACAAAAGATGATATGCTAGGGCATATCACGAACGAGGTGCAGGCAGCACCGCAATCACGCTAAGGCAGGAAGCACAAGTTGCATGACAATCCGAGTATAGGGGCACTCCAATAAAACCCTTCAAAAACAACAGTTGATGCCAATATGCCCAATGCTATCAATAGCTGAGGCCAACCATGGCCATATTATAATATGTGTACAAGTGTCAAGCTGTTTACACAACTTCCCACTTGGGGGAGTAGGGAATAGACCGGACATTATACATTATCAGGCAGGGAAAAATAGGAAAAAGCAAAAGAAGGAATTCTGCTGATCACATTTTCCAAATCCAAGTCCAAGTAACAGCTTAGCGCCACAGCACTAGGTGTGAGTATACTACCACGAAAATAAGCCCAAGAAGGTGGACTACAAACCCCCTTGGCCCAAACACAAAGATCGTTATTCAAACAAAGATATCTCGGTATCACAATACCTTGGTCAAAATTGAGAAACCTCTGAACAGAGGATCTCCTTTCCAGAAAAGTTGACCCCTACGAGGGGACAGATAGGGAAAACCTGACCTCTTAAGGCCAGCCAACTTGAACCTCACAGCTCTGATAAGAGCTAAGCTCAACCAGAAGTTGAAATCTATCAAATCCAACCTATTTGGGAGGATACGCCAACTTGGCCCAGCACAAAAGCAAGGACCAATCTAAATGAAATTCCTATGGAAAAACAGGAATGACCAAACATGATCCTATATGGACAAACTAAGTGCTAACCCAAGGGTCATACCCCACAAGCTCGGTGTATAATACTCAAAACGGCAGCGTATAAGACATGCATACGTGCAGAGCACAGCATACTATCTTATACGAATCCCTGAACAAACGAAGGATAAGCAGAGAGGCCCAGGATTGGCCAAAAATAAGCATTATCCCATGAGCTTTGCTAAAGGTCAAAAGTACAAGAAGTGGGGCCTCTTGCTATGAGCACGAGCTTTATTAAGTTCTGGAGAACCTAAAAATCCAACGACAGTCCAAAGAAATATGAAGCACAAGTGCCAAACTCCAAGATGCAAGCATCAAGTAGACAAATTCACAGAAACAAACAACGCAAGCAAAGCACCATAGACACAACTCATGTCCCAAAGCTAAAGCATGCCATATAAGCCAGTCAGGACAGCACAAGTGTAAAAGCACGGAATGATGTCAAAATGCCAAGCTAGGGCACAGGGAGATCTGTTCGACCATACGAACATAGGTACCCCCAACAAAAACAGAGGTCAAAACCAAACATGACCAGTTAGTACCACAAAAAGGAAAGTATTTGAATTTATTACAAGCCAGGCTTAAAAGATTGGAACTGGTTTTCAAAAACCTTCATTCAACCTCCCCGAGGTCACTCTTCTTTCCTTCATTCTCCTGATCCTTAGCTGCAGCCAAATCCAGCCTAGCGTCTCCTAGAGAGCTGTAAACTCCAACCAGATCCTTCCCAGAATCATCCAACGGAATTTGATCAGGAGTAGTTTCATCATGATGGGCTGAAGTGCCAGCAGACCCCAAGAGGGATTGATCAAGAACAGCTTCTTTAAGCTGAACTAAGGAATCAGCGTCGTCAGGCTCGGAACTGCCTTCCTTCTCCTCACCACCCATGTAGGACTGGAGATCTTCATCGGCTTCAAACTTGGAGAAATCAATTTCTGGATAGGCTGCCGTAACCTGATGTCTTAAAGCCTCAAAACCATCAAAAAAGCTTTGGGTAATTTCCTCACTATGCTCAGTGGAGCCCTTGTAGCAAGAGATTGCCTCAGCTCGGACATTCTTAAGCTTCTCATGCAAATGGGTACCAACGGCCTTCAGTTGAGAAACATCACCAAGTAAAGTCTTAAGATGATTGTCTCGACCGACTAATGCTTCCTCTAAACTCAGTGACTTGGCCACGGCCGTGTCCCTCTTATCTTCAGCCAAGCGCTTCTCATCCAGGGCATTGTCCCTCTCCTCTTTGGCCTCTTTGGCTTCTTCGGCAAATCTCTTGCCTTCCCTCACTAGCTCCTCATTCATATTGATCACCTGGAGTGCTTGTACCTCTAAATTATGACCCTGAACTATCAGAAAGTGGGTACGCACAGCGGCCTGAAAAGATAAACAGAAAGGTTAGTCTACAATCCAACTTTACTACAAAATAAAAAGTTGTTAGCCCAACGAGCCATGTAATCTCCCAAGAGAAAAAGAGGTAGAGGACATGTTCTCACCCTTGCCATCTCAATCATAGCAAGCTGACCAATAGCTTTTAGAGGCATAGCCTCCATTTTTCTATCAGCCTCGCAGATTAATTGGGACATTCGTCTCAGGGCTTCATCAGAATCCTCAAGTACTGAAAGACCATCATTTGAGATTTTTGGGGTGCAGGTGATGCTCTTAAGTTTCTTGGAAGGAGGATCGATTGTGCCATGCAAAACCTCCTTTTCCTTCCTTTTCACTCCCTTATCAACCGTCTTAACGGTACCCGTCACCACCCGATCTGCCCTCGGTGGTGACAGTTGGTCTGACATGACAGTTTCAACAAAGGCACTCACGTTGTGATCTTTCTTCCTTCTCTTCGGAGCAGCTTGCCCGACAACAAGATTGCCTCAAGCAGCCTTGAGCCTAGCCAACATAACCTTATCAGGACGGGATGCCATGTACCCTTCTTCTTCTAAAAAAGTAGCAGGTACAAAGAGGTTAGCAAAAGAAAGATCCCATGGGAATGAAATGAAAGCATTACCCTTGAAAGACCAGGGTCTCACCGATGACTCTTGGGCCAAGAGAGTAGTTAGCCAGAGATTCCGGAGTAACTAGCAGCTTGAAAGAGTGGATCGGATACTCTTTGGCTCGAGCAATCTCCTTGGTGCGTTCATCAGAAAGTGGATGAACAGTTCGACCTGGCAAAATCATAAGAATACAATTCCTCAACAACCTCAAGATTGAACAGAGTACAAGGAATAAGAGCTACTAAAACTCACCGCCGGAGGATGAAGTTCCCCAATGAGATGGAACTCGGGAAGAATAAATCCCAGTGTCTCCATCTGGGAGTTCCCATCCGTCACCCCCGATAAATAAGAACTTGTCCTTCCAATTCTTATCAACGGTAGGAAGGTCTGTTACAAGCTCACCTTCTTCACTGGGTCTCCTAGTAAAATACCACCAACCTTGACCATTGGGGCTCTCTTTGATCATATATTGATTAAAGAAACCTTCCTTAGAAAGAGGAGTCTCCCCATTGGACATAGCGGCCCACAGGGCTGCACACTTGATAAAATGCCTCTAAGAGTTTGGCACGATCTGAGCTGCGGCAAGCCCTAAATGGCACAGCACTTCCCTCACTATAGCAGGGAAGGGAAGACAGAGTCCCCCCTCAAAAGCAGCAATGTAAAGACAAGTCTCTCCAGGACCAGTTAAGTGAGCCCTCTCTGCTTCCCGTGGTCTCCGAAGAGTAACCGTGGCAGGGATAGAATATCTGACCCTCACACAAGCCAAATCTTCAAGCGTAACAGTTGAAATTACATTTTTGGCAGCATAACGTGGAGGGGCGCCATGGGGAGTCCTAAGCAAAGGTCCCAAAGCATGAGCTACTTCAGAATCAGCTCGGGCTTGTCCCTCAGGACTGTCTTTAGCCCTAGCTCTGGTCCTGCGCTGCATGACAACTACTATCCCTTCGATTGTTTTGTCTAAAGGAGAAAGCAAAAATGAGGAAGATACAGGATTTACTACAGCAAATTTCGTTGATTTTATCTCTCCACAAAAAACCCACTAAGCATTTACGAGATTAACTACAAGGAGAAAATCCTAGAACTCGAAATTCTGAAACACGGTTAAGGAAGGAAAAAGAATCCGTAGCTATAACCGTAACCCTAAGAGGTTTGAGAAGAAATGCTGAGGAAGAACTATGAAATCTCCCAAGATATCACCTCCGACGCTTTGTTCTACAAGTAAGCAAAGTGTAATGATGGTTTGAAGAAGCCGGGGAGTTGAAACAAGTCCCAAGGAGCTTCTAAATCTCGTCCGTCCATTAAAAACATGGCCAATGGACCAGATCGAACTACCTGCCTCATGACATGACCCACGTCAATCACAATGAATACTAAAGGCGAAAAGGATAGAGAAGTAACCGCCATTTTGAAATGTTTCCTTCCCCTGCCAAAAAAAGCCACGTGCTAGGAAATAGGGGAGTAGCTGATAAGTATAAACTAACCTCCCAAGGTCAGTCTAGGCAAATTAACTCAGCACAATACGAAGGGCCATGTAGAGGGCTCAATGATACGGAGTTCAGTAGACTAGCCTAGGGGCAGAGGTCAACCGATGAGCACAACTCATGTCTAGCTCAACCAAGGTGCTAAGCTCAGTAAATGTTATATCCAGCTCGGTCTTAGAGCTAGGAGAGCAAGAGAATTGGTAAGTCAACCACTTGAAACCTATCACTATAAAATACCCTACGGAGAGAATTCAAACAGTCTAAAGGATTCCTGAAACAACCAAGATCTTATCCCGCAGGGAAGGACAAGGACCAGAAATCCCAAGGAAAAAACTTCTAAGAAATTATATGTTACAAAGACTCTTGATCTAGATGAGGATCAAAGAGTCCTGAGCTAGGAAAGACACTCCAAAGCTCATCAAGCCCGTCATGAGCCCAAAAGGTCCCAGTTCCAATAGAAATCCTTGCACCGTAAGGACTTACAATAGCAATTGCAGAGTCCAGAGGTGAAGCGATTCCTCAAACTTGATAAAGATTAGGGGAGTCCTAAGGTGAGGAGGACACTCCAACACCTATCTATACCTGCCACGAGCGGATGAGACTTAAGAGTCCCAGTCCTAAGCGATTCCTCCCAAGATACTTATATAAAGATCATACCTCCATATCACAAAGGTACGAGTCTCATACACAATAAACTCAACTCTCACCATATCTCTAATGACTTGGGCATCGGAGGGGTGATGGCGACAGCCACGCCGATGCCCATAGTTTACCTTTTCTATTATGCAGGTCAACAATCGAGCCCGTCGGAAACCACCTCACCCACGTTGGAGGATCAGGTGAGCGGCCGAAGGACCTTTTTTCCGAAGGTGCTGGAAACCGCTTCATCAAACCTAGTGCAGGATGGGTTCCTTTCTCTGTTTTTATTTATATTGCTGAATTTGATTGATAAATATTATTTAGAATTGTTATTCTATCAGAAATTCCTATTTCATATATTTTCTCCAACAATCTAAGGAACGATAGTTACTAGGATTTTCTGTAGAATAAGTTCTAACTTGGGTGGTCGTTGTGATCCCTTATTGTTTTTTGCAATAAAATAAAGATTAAAAAAATGGACCGTACACACTGTCTAAGGTGCATTAACCGTAGAAAAGTAATTAATCAGATTGCTCTACATCTTTGTAATTGATGGGAGGCCATGAGATGTTACTATTGCTGCAATCAACCAGTGTAGTTATGCATAATGAGTAATAAGGATGTTTGTGTTACTTCGTGCTTGGCACTGGACTTGGCTTTGCAGTTTGCCAAGTCATTTAGACATTGTTTTTGTCTTGTGGAATTGCTGTGTGACTTCTAGTGGAATAAATTTCATATGATTGCGTTCTTAAAGAGTAATTTTGATATCTTCTATTTGTTTGTAGAGTATAGAGTTATTGCAATAACGTGACGGAAGTCGATGCTTTGTGTTTATGTGATTATTAAGAAATATAATATTGGATTGGTTTTTCGAATGAAGATGGTGGTTAATTGGAGTAGAAAAAGATATTAAACTAATAACTGGTATAATTAAATCTTCAGACCTAGTACTGGAAGCATATTTATTAGGGTTAAATACCTAGACATCCCTCGAAGTTTACCTCTTTGTCTCGCTCACCCCCTCTTAGAATTTCGCCTGCGGAGAGACTCCCTCTTTAAAGTTTTTTTGTCCCGTAGACCCTTTCCGTTAGGGTTCTGTCTATAACCGTTAAATTTTGACCTAAATTCAGTCAAAAATTATAAAATGTTTCAATATTGCCCCTATCCCCCTCGCGCAACCACCACCCCGCAGGACTCCAATCTACTAAAAGAAGGATAATTTTGGGGCTGATTTCGAAGGGAAAAGATTCTCAAAATCTACTACAAATTTTATTTTTCAATAGGCTACAAAACTGATTTTGAAGCTGGGTATGTTGATTGGGGTTCGAAATGAAGTCGAAAGGACTCAAATCTGGTCGATTTCGACTACGTCTTTGGGATTTAGACTAGGGTTTCAGGATCATATAGCTCAGATCTAGTATTTTCGAGTTGTAGGGTTCGATCTTAGAGTTTCGAGTGGACTGAGGTCTGTACGAGTTCGACTTGGGTTTGAATCGAACAAATAAGGGCTTATTAGAGCTCAAATCAAACTGTATAGGTTTTCTGGCGAGGTTTTATGGTTCCGGCGACTTTCCAGCAAGGCTTCCGGCGAGTTACAGGGCTTCACAGTCACAAAATACGCTCAAACTTGTTCGTGCAGGTTCAATTTGGGATTCATATTTTGGATTATAAATTACTTTCCATCACAAATCATATCTCGAGTTGATTCGATAGAATCCGATCAAACCCATTTGAAATGGATGAAGGTGACGCTTTCATCTTTCATTCTATTCATCCCATTTGTTTCAATTCGGTTCGCATTCTATTTTCCATGTCTTGATGCTAGTTGGTTTCTTTGGTTTGTCACCTAAAAATGACTTGATTGTTCTTTAATTGCGAACGTAATGTAAAAAAATTACAAAAAACCTAAGAACACCTAGATTGGGTTGAGTAGATCTGGAGAAAACGAGTTGAATGATGACTCGACAGAAATGGCGTGATGGGTCGGTGGTGGTCGGTTGCCATAAATGACAATGGTGGATGTGGTGGTTCTGCGTGGCTAAGGCGATGGAGAATGTGGTGGTGATGATGGGCTGTGGAGGAGAGGAGTAGGAAAAGAGATGAAGAGTATGGGTCTACTGTGGTATATATACCTAAGGGCAAATTAGTCTTTTCATTCTTTTCGTCCAACGGAGTTAGGTCCTCCAAATGAAAACGTTAATGAGGGGGTCTCTCCGCAGGCAAAATTCTAAGAGGGGATGAATGAGACAAAGTGGTAAATTTCGAGGGTGTTTATGTATTTAACCCTATTTATTAAACCCTCATGTGTGAACCATGCATTGGGCCTAGCTCCCCCTCGATTTGATCCACTTGACTCTCCCTTGATCCATGATCTTTTTACTCTCCAACACCGATTTAACCCCGGACTTCATCGCACCCACTCCATCGATCGAGAACCAACCCCTTTACTCCATCGAGAGCCTCCATGCAGCGTTCCGCCTACATCCTTGCTCCATCGAGTGCCACCTTGGATTTTTCTCGCTCCATCGAGAGTCTCCATGCAAGCCCACCAAATCGGTTTGAGTCCGCCCAAAGATCGTCAGCCATCGGCTTTGATACCACTTGTTGGGAGTCTAATCCGCCTGAGGTCTTCCGTGTGCGCCAAGGCCCAATCCATTGGGGAGTATCCACGGAGTCCACACCACATCACATGGACCCAATATACATTGAATGACCCATATTCACTTAAAAGTCTAAGCCTTGTAAGTTGTGAGCCATCTAATTGTATATTAAGGTCCAACTCTTTTTCTGTTTATCCGATGTGGGATTTAACCTTTCACACATGTTCCTAACAATGTTGTACCAAGATTGTAAAATTATTCATAAATGACAGTCTCTATATAAAAATAAAAATATAAATTACTGTACTTGCCTAGTCTAGAGTCGGCATTGCATGTTTCTTAATTTTAATTTATTTGTACTTATTAATCGAAAAAGCTATGAGGACCGATCCAAGGAGGACCGAAATCGTACCGACGGCGTCGGCCGGCCGTCTCCGGCCACCGGACGGCCGATCCGAGCCGTCCAAAAATTTTTAAAAAAAAAACCGAGGGGGTCTACGCGGGAATTAACGGCATCCGATGTGTGTAGGGTGGTTGGATCAAGAACCCATTTTTTTCGTGTATATAAAAATTTTTGGACGGCTCGGATCGGCCGTCCGGTGGCCGGAGATGGCCGGCCGACGCCGTCGGTACGATTTCGGTCCTCCTTGGATCGGTCCTCATAGCAGGACTCCTTATTAATTGGAGAGAAAATCGTCTAACATATGTATTTATTTGTACCAACCCGTGAGTGGCACTTCTACATATGGATTTAACAGTAGTCATTTTTGTGGAGTAACTATTATTGATTTCTACCTTACTCAGTATCACTGTCAGAAATGAAAGCTAGCAAGAGATTCTTTTGGACTTCCGATTTCTCAAATGTAGCAAAATTGAAATTGCAGTCTTTCTCTAATTTATGTTTGTGATGTCTGAACTTCTTATGACTTTGGCGGGACAATTTTCTTTCAACACTTGGGGTATCATTTTTTATATCAAGGATTAACAGACCTCAGATGTTATATTCACTATAAGTCAATAGAAATCAAGCATTTAGCTTAATCCTCTACCTGGAATGTGATTGAAATTAAAGGGGAAAAAGTTCACGGTTGTAGCATTTTGTGTGCAATTATCAGTGAAGTTTATCCTACGTTTGCACCTCAAGGTAAAATGTGGGGGCATTTGTTGTTGTCATTAATATGTTATTCAGCTTGTGTTCTATGATTTAATGCTACTGGGGGTAGTAAAGTTCAACTACATCCCATACTGGTGAAGTGTTCTCAGAGATACACTTAGTCCTCTGGAAAAAAAATAAATAAATAAAAGAAAGAGGAGAAAGACTAATTGGTAGCTACATTGTTATGCCAAAGTGACTCGATTGGTCATTCGGGATGTTTAATTAAAATAAATAAATTTCTTTGAATTGGTTGGGCTGGTATGCATGTAAATGTTATTTCTTTATGCTAGAGAAAGGAATGTCGAGATGTTGAATTGATCAAAAGTATGTCGATTTGCAGATCGTATTACACTACACTAATTTGGTGTTGCAGAATGTTGATGGAAAAAATTTTCAAGTACATGTTCGCTAGCTAGCTTGCAACGATGAAACAATCGAGTCTGCGACAATACTTAAAATATGTGGGGGCCTGATCAGCCCAAAGAGAATTCTCATACAAAAAAATTAGCACATAGGCTAATTCTTAAATCATCGATCGATGAAGTCCTTGTGGAAAAATTTGAGAAATGTGTGTCTAAAAAAGACATAGCATATTCTCCATTTATAGAATTAGCACACAAGCTAGTTCTTTAAACATCGAGGGGAATAGGATTGAAGCCTATAAGTTAGTCACCTCGGCAGACACCTAACCTTTGTGATTGGAGATCCCATGAATCAGGTTCAATACCAAACAACGAAGCTGAATGGTGACTAGGAAGAGCACTAAAAAATATTTGAGGGGAATTCCCTGGTCCTATTCCTATGGTGATAGTTGCTCATGTTATGTGACGATAGGAAGAGCTTAGCTCTGAATATATCCAATGTAGGATTTCTACAAGGTGTTGGTCACAAATCACCTTTGGAGGTTACATCTATATGAGTGTGGCAGTGGGGTCGCTGCTGTGTGTGTGGTAGGCGTAAGTTTGATTTCAAGAACCTAGTTCAATACTTTGTTCACTACGGTTCTTCAAGTTGAAACTTGCTAACACTAAGCATAGGTTCAAATCCGGAAGACACCTATGCCCATTGAACAGTAAAAACACTCTTGTAAAATTTTAAATTATGTGGGGGATTGTTGTTACTAATTTAATATTTTACATTTATATTATTCAATTGGTCATTGAGATGATATTTGTCACCTACTTGTGGTTTTAGGTGGGCTCCTATAGGGAGTACTCCCCAAGTTTTGATAACGTGTGGTAATTAGTGGTAAACCCACTTATTGACTTAGTCTCCTATTTTTACTCCAAAACTAAACACAGCTATAGCCTATTAGTACTCCTATATTAATTGCAAAATAATAGGATGGTTTGTTTCAATTACGGCTATATAACTTTTCGGCTTTTACCAAGGGAAAGGTGTGCTACCTAATTACTCCCTCCGTCCCTTATTTATAGTCTAATATTTCATTTTGGGTTGTCCCTTAATAAGTGTCTATTTTGTAAAGTTAGTGGGTAAAAGTTGGTGAATTGTCTATTTTGTCCCTAAAAGTAGATTCCATTTTGAAAAGTTAGTGCGTAAAAATGTATTGATGATGGGTAAGTAGGGAAAGTGGAGGAAAAAGTTGATGTGAAATGTATAATGATGATGTCTTTTTAATAAGTTGGAGTTACGAAGCAGGACACTTAAAAAATGACGGACGGAGGGAGTACAACATAACTCTTAATATTCCACTCACTGTTTTTCCTTTGATTCTTTGAATACACCTAACCATATATCATCTTCCTCTTCGATCAGTATACATCTACCTATGAAGCTATTGACGTTTTTTCTTTGTATAATTGAGGATTGGTTTTCATTGATTATTTCGAGTGTCGGGAAACTATTGGTTCGTGAGTTTGATTCACTGCACTCAAGAGAACTCGAAGGTCAATGTATCTTGGGGAAGGAGTGTCATTCAACCCAGTGCAGGATGGGGTATATCATTCTTTAGAAGAGCGCAATCACGTGCCTCGACCACTCCACAGGCTATTCTATTCATTTCTCTATTTATTTATATTGCTGAATTTGATTGATGAATATTATTTAGAATTGTTATTATATTAGAAATTCCTATTTCATATATTTTCTCCAACAAAAATGGGACAAACCCTCTTCTCTCCTTCTCATACTCATACATTACGCATGTATGAATGAGGGGTGGAACTGGAGCTGGATTGAGGATTCTCTGCACACCCAGAAAAGAGAAACTGAAAAACAGAAAGATGATGAGCTTTCCATTCTGCTGAAGAAACTTGAGGATATCGAGAGAGACTTGTCGTCTCAAATTGAGGATCTGATGACAAAGATTAATGATCTGAATCAGGAGGTGGAATCGTTACAGAAACAAAAAAGTGGAATGGAATAGCAACTGGTACATGAAAATTGAAAGGAATGAAGCATCGGGTCATGTGAAGGACCAGTACCTAATGAAAAAGGTCAACGAAAAGCAACAAGATACCTTTCTAGAATAGAAATTCTGGAAGAGGAGTCAAGAAACGAGAGTGCCAATCAACAGACTAACAAAGGATGCTTGAGGAGAAAGAGGAAGAGCAGTAGAGTACTCTGTTCTTAACCTTTGTGTGACTGTATATCCTTGACAAATTGGAGGGAACCCATTTGGTGCTTTATGGGTTGTGAGGGTTGGAATTCCTAATCTACCCTTTTCAAACGTGTGGCAGTATGTCATTTGGTGTCTTTTTCGTCCAAAAATGTGGATGGAGTTAGGGTGAGGACCAAATAGGTGGGTTTTTGATAGTTGGAGTATGAAATAGGAGATTTTGGTAGTTTGAGGACGAAGTAGAAAATATGGTGATAGTTTGAGGGATGTTTTCATAAAAAACTTCTATATGAAGAGAAACTTTTTAACCAGTAAAAAAATTGAACTTAGTGAGGTATTTATTTTGGGCATCATAGTCTCTGCTACTCATTATTTCTACCTACAACGTAAAGAAACTCAGTACAAGGCTCAGAAGCAACAACTCTTTTCTCCAAAAAAAATTTAAGTCTCCCTCCCACACTTGGAGCTTCTAATAGGGGATTGGTTTACAAAACTTTTAATCAATCCGCAGGATAATGTGGAGTCCGAGGGTTTCCCTATTTATTTTTGATCGGCAGGGTTCCCCTATTTTTTAATGAAATATTAACTTATGGGGCCGACGATACTTACCTTGTGTGCCAGTGTGCATATCTATGTTTAGTCACTACAACAAATAAGGTCTATTATAGCATTTGTTTACAGCGTTTTCCCGGCCACGCTATAGTAGGTGGGCTTCCGTCCCTTTGCCTTTAACTTCAATAGCGTTTCATTAAACCCCCTCGTCTATAGCGTTTTCTTCTCCATTCCATAGCGTTCCAGAACGCGAAAAAAAAGGCGCTGACACTTCTCGCGCTCCCGCTCTGATATTTCCCCAAATATTTCTAATTTTCCCTTCTCATCTACGGAAAAAAGTTGCGTAGAATCACTTCTCCCAGTTTCCCTTCTCATCTGCGTACTCAGGTAAGGGAAAACCCAGTCGCTTATTCCAATTGTTCCACAAAAATCATAGGCGCCAGATCTGTTAATAGTTTTGTGCGACTGGTTCTAGGGATCTCAAGCTGTGCGAGCTGTTGTTGCTAGCGAATGGATCGATTTTGGGTATTCTAGGGTTTCACTCGTGAGCACCAGGTTTGATATTCTCTCTCTCTCTCTCTCTCTCTCTCTCTCTCTCTCCATCAAACAGCAGATTGAACACAAACGAGTTTGAGAGTGAGAAGCTTTCGACTTGCACAACCCTAGCCACTTCGAAAACGAAAATTTTGAATATTTGACGACACATATGTACGATTAATCATTTTGAAGGTTTGATTTTTGGGGTTTGTGATTCTGTATTGTTTATTGGAAATTAGGGCTTTTTTTGGTCTATGCGCTTTAAAAGTTCTACTTAGTTTAAATCTCCATTTTATATACGTAGTTTGTAGAGAATATACCAGATTTTAGTTTAAATAATGTGATCTACCCTAGGTTTGATGAAACAACTATAAAGAAATAGTTTGAAGTGGTCCACTGGTTGTGTTTTAATGTCTGGGTTAGTGTCCCAAATCATTTGAGTTAATATTATATGCTTATTGATGTCAGTGTATATTTGGTTTGTTTTTGTGAGTGTATCCATTAACTTTTGTTTCCTTACTAATCTCCTAACCTTAAACGTTGTGCTACCTCTTCATTCTGCAGTCAGAGAATAATCAAAGCCATATTCGGAAATATTGCACCGGTAGAAGCGAACAATCCATTTGGAAACTTCTCACCAGGTTTGAATTGATTTTTGCGTTTCATTCTTGCCCAAATATAAGGCTTGGGCTTTACTTTTTCGCGGTATCGGTCTTCATTCGGAAAAGACATTTAGGCCTTATTCATTCCAAACTACTAGCTATTTGTCTCAAAATTTGATATCCGGAAGTGGTAGTGTATCTTGTTCTCTTCCTTGAATGTGTTAGATTGAGCATATTGGTTGCACTTGTTAACAAATTAAAACTTCAGAAATTAGCCTATACAAGTTTGGGGGTTGGTTCAGCGTCTCCATATGAAGAAAAAGTAGGACTAACCTTTCCTACCTACTAGGTATCTCATCCTCTTTATAGGTAGAAGGAGCCTTGTACAGAATTGCATTCTTTGTTATGGCATTCACCAAGTTGAGTCCTAAAGAAAAAAAAAGTTGGACAAAAAGAAACAAAGTGACAGATAAATCATGTTTTGTTAACTGGAGCACATATGCTTACAAGAGACCAGAACTTCCTGGAACAAAAGCTATCTAATTTCTATTGTTTCTGTTGTATTTCCTTTTTGTGCAGTTTGTTTAGAATTTGGGTTAGGATAAATTGGACTTCTCTCTCCCTACTAGCATAAGGTTGAATCATAGAGAACACAATTGAATGGGAAAAAGGATAGGTAAAACAACATATAGGTGTTGGCTTTATGAGTGGTTAAAACGGCTTGGTTTGGAGGCTGGAGCAATAGTTAGGCAAGAACGGTAGAAGTGTAGGATTTTCCAGGGTCTGATGAGTACCCGGCAACATTGACATAGGCTGGTTTTGTTGCCCTTGTGTTGTAGAGTTCAATTGTAGAAAGAAGAAGCTTGGGGGTTGTAAAGCAGTTTTTTTTTGGGTTGGGAATCAGACTTAATTCTGGAGTTACAAGGCTTTACAAAAGCATAAAGGTAATAAGGAAAAAGGAGCGGAGAAGAGTCAAGCAAGTTATGTCTATTTCAAAAGTGTCACACCTATGGGTAAGGTCATAGTCCTATAGAGGCCTAAAACCTCTAGACAGTTGTTTGGATGATCTCCCACTAAAGATCTTGCGGAATGTGTAGACGTGGAGCTTAAATCAATAGCAAGATCACTGTAGGATGGCAGTGATCTAATTAGCTTGGGAGCTTAAATCAATTGCATTCTTTACTTTAGATTTGCATTCTTTACCTTAACCTGCCTGTAAGGATATCTAATCATATGTTAGATGTCCTAGAATATGGATTCTTGCCGAAATACAAGGCTTGGGCTTTACTTTAATAGCGGTACAGCTGGTTGAGTGATAGAGTCCGGAGATAGCAGGGTCAGCACTATATTTTTGGGAGATTGTAAGGTCTCTCAGTATTTTTGGCTTCGTAATTTCTTTGCACCAAATTAAAGTATTTAATGAGTTCTTTACTTTGGTGTAAAAAAGAAGGGAAATTACTAATCTGGTGAAAGGATTACTTAGGATAAGGATTTGTGGAAGGTTAATGGAAAGAAAGTGGAAAATGAAGTAAAGAAGCAAAATTGATGAGTCCCTCCACGACCCAAACACAGCATAATGTGTTCTTTGATAATGCCGGCCTTCTGTCTTTTCTGGTTTGCAGCTTCTGTGGCATGGGAAGCAGGGAAGCCACTGGTGATCAAAGAAGTGGAGGTGGCACCACCGCATAAGATGGAGGTTCGTGTGAAGATCCTTTTCAACACTCTCTGCCACACCGATATTTACTTTTGGGAAGCCAAGGTAATTACAGTCAAACCAAACCAGATTGATATGTTTTATTTTCCTTCTTTCCTTTGTTAAATGATGAATGAAGATTTACAAGTTGCAGTAGGTGTACTTTTGTAAGTGTATATTAACTGAAGGTGGAGGCCTTCCTCGTCATGGAAGGCTCTTTGGACATATTAATTATCTAGTACAATCCTTCCCTTATTGTTTGTTTGAGCGTTTAGGATCAATCTTCATATTAATCGTGTGGGTCTTCATGGACAATTTGTAGTTGTAACTCCTTTCTGCCTTTTTCTCCATTTTCTTCACTTGTCCTAGGATTTAACAGCTGCTTTTTTTTTGTCCTCACTCTCTCACTCTCTTTTACACAAAGACACAGACACTGACACACACAGGCTCCCAAATTGCAAGCATATAGGATTTGCGGACGTACCACCCTTCCTGGCCATGGAAGACTTTCTGGGCGGATTAATTTTCTAGAACAAGCCTTCCCTTTGTACTTTTTTGGACTGCTTTGGATCCATCTTCATAAGAAATCATGTGGATATTCAAAGACATTGCGTTGTTGCAACTTGCAACTCCTTTCCACATTTCGCTCTATGTCCTCTCTTGTCCTTAGAACTAACTGTTATTTCTCACTTATTAACTGTTTGATATGGGACACGGACACGATACAATCGGATACGTATGGAGAGTATTCGAGAGTATCGGTATCCGATACGTGATACGAAGGCCAAAATAAAGTATCCATGCTTTAGAGGCAGCTTGAGCATTAAATTCAGACTCATTTGTTATTTGTGTGTTCTACTTGTTATATATGTTCACGGTCTCTCGGTGGGTGGGTGTGGGGACAAATTTGCTATCATGCAGAATTAAGCACGAAAGATGCATTTTCGCTGTCTCCAGTGGAAGAACTCATGGGGAATCGCGTGGAAACTTGAACTATGTACATATTTTTTTGTAATGGGAGGTTTCTAAAAAATGCCCGGGACTGTTCCTGCACTTCAGTGCCTCGAAACCCAAGGCTTGTGCACAGGTTGGCTCAAGGGATAACACCCAACTGTGCAGCACCCAAAGGGCTAGCCAAGGGATAACAATTGAATTAATTTGCTCCCATGTTTGTACCCTAGGAAAGATTGTTTCCACCTGGCATGTTTGATTGAGCTAAATAGGGAGTAGGTAGGAATTGGGAGACGATATGGCTCTGCTTGACAGTATACAACTGTGCTGTTTGAAGGGGAAAATGAGTCTTTTAATAGATTTTTCATGTTTACAAGCATTAAACTGTATATGTTCTGGCATTCTAAAGAGCAATTTCCCTTGAGGCAAAGTAAAGAGAAGGCTTGTTAGTTTCTCTACTTCCCAATAACTGCTCGTCTCTGCAGGATAATGTGCATCTTAACATACAAGAGCGTTAATGATGTCTTCAAAGCTTGATCCTGATTCTGACATTTTTTTTTTTTGCAAAAATACCTAATACGCCTTTTTATACTGCAGTCGAGCGCTAGGAGATGCTAGTTCTGCAATCACTTACTTTGAAGAGAGTGTCAACTTCCTTAAGAAAGTGCCAACTGATGATTTGGAGGTAATTGCAAATGTAACTTGTATGATGTATCATGAAAACTACATCTCGATTTCGAGACTAATGTTTGGCAACATTGATGAGGTGTTACAACTTACAAGCATGCTTTGGTATGGTATACCATTCTGCGTCTAATGTTCTTGGAGCTATTGCAGATCATACATACGCTCTCTGTTTCACTTAATAAAGTCGGAGATCTCAAGTATTATGAT
Source organism: Rhododendron griersonianum (assembly GCA_018127125.1). Taxonomy (NCBI): domain Eukaryota; kingdom Viridiplantae; phylum Streptophyta; class Magnoliopsida; order Ericales; family Ericaceae; genus Rhododendron; species Rhododendron griersonianum. Next base: position 33,851,959 of record CM030788.1, on the reverse strand, counting down.
GAAGATTTGCAAGGTGCAAGAAGTTACTATTTTCAGTCGTTGAATGTTCGTCGGGATGCAATCAAGAATCATCCCAGTTCTCCATCTCAGGTCAGCAGCAATTCTTTAGATTCGTATAACATGACACTTGTTTACTTAGATTTTTGTAGCCTTCGCAAAACTACACAAAGTAGTGTAATAATAGCACTGATAGCACGATCTATGGATCCTGCTACAACTTATCGATAGAGCTAAGGACAAGTTTTAGTTAGCCCCATAGCCAAACTTATCGATAGGGTCATGTTGACTATTGATATGAGAGAATCTCTCTCTCTCTCTGGGGCTTCTACTGATCTACCTCTTTGGTAGAGCCTACTGGTTTACCTTGACGTGAAATATTTGCTTGCATATCACACACTTTTGTACAGCTTGGATTATATTATTCCCATTTATAGGTTGTAAGAATTTTGTCCCGCATCTTTTTGCAATTTTGTGAAATTTGGTACTTGAATAGGTCTTTATGTTCTCCAACTCTTTCAGTGCAATTGGAGTACGTAGATTTGGATTGTACAATTATTTTATGGATTGATGTTGATCCTCAAAAATTTCATTGCTCTTACTCCAAGGTTGCTGCTAAAAGTTTGATCAGTCCCTTGCATTACAGTTAAATGTATATTGTATTCTTCAATGATCTGGTTAAAAAATACTATGTAACTGGTAAGGAGTAGCTACTAAAGCAAGAATGAACCTCTGGTAAGGAGTAGCTACTAAAGCAAAAATACCTTAGTTGTTGCTGAAGTGTGCTGAAATTGTAAAGAGACACGGGGATAAGTAGAAGAAAAACTCTTACTACCATAGCGTTCCACCAAATTTTGGGCGCCAGTCTCTTTTACGTCATCCTTCGTAGTATCAACAAATTCCTGCTTCGAAGCAACACTAGATGCACCATTAGTGCTTTCTAAAGAGGCAATAGTTTCATTTTTTTCCTCTGGACCCTTGTAGGCCATATACAGATCAGAGGTTGTTCCCAAAGCATCTACTTTTTGAAGAAATTCTTTTCTTTTCTTCTTTCCTTTGGAGACATTACTCTTTGACCTACTAAGTTCTACCACAGGTTTATCCTTGGAAGCTGCTGCTGGAAGAGATACCAAGCCAACATTAACATACTCAGTACCTTCCCCTTCACTTTCCAAAGCTCGTTCTGAAACAGATGGAATAGCTGAAACTGGAGCTTCCTCCTCATCAGACAGAACAGACTTGGTAACAACAGCTTGTCTACCACCCAAGCTATCAATTCTACTACAAGAGACATCTGAAATTGAAGTCTTGCTATCACTGTTTGAACTAGGGGAAGTTTTATCATTTGTATCATCTGGTGCTAGGGAAGTAGGTATCAGTTCTTTGTTAGTGATGTCAGTGAAGCTACTTTTGTGGAACACTTAGTGGCTATGGCTTGGGCAATAGAGTTTCCATATTACATTAGTTATTTTTTAATGAGTCCAATTAGTTGGGCTCTTTTATGTAATTTTGTTGAAAAATTGTTTCCCAAGCTAATGTAATGAATCTTTATTCAATAGTTGAATTGTATATTGATATTTGGATATAGTTGGTGTTGAATGGAATAAATCATTTTTGTTTCTTAAATGAAATTACCATGATGTTATTTGAAAATGCTAATATATTGGTATTTATAGAATTTTAAAAAAAATGCAAAAAATTGGCTAATATAACGTTCTTAAAACGCTGTAGAAACATTACATTCTATAGCGTTTTTGGAATGCTATAGAAATTTTACATTCTATAGCGTTTTTGGAACGCTATAGAAATTTTACATTCTATAGCATTCTTAAAATGTTGTAGAAACTTCACATTCAATAGCGTTTTTAAAACGCTGTATAAAGTCGATATTCTATAGTGTTTTAAAAACGCTGTCGTATGTCTAAGACTTTTAACAATATCGGCTAATACAGCGTTTGGAAAAACGCTGTCTATACCATTTAATAGCGTTTTTCAAACGCTGTAAAAAGCAAATTTTCTTGTAGTGAGTGTCTCTTTTGTTTTGTATCTCTTACAGAATGTAAACTGAGCAATGCAAAGTGAAGAAAATCTGTTGAATCCATGTTGCTAGATTTTTTACCTTATAGTGTCACCTTCTTATTGATTGAAGGAAGCTGCATAATAACATTACCCTTATATAACTAGAACGAGCACAAAGCTAGTTATAGAGAAATTTGATTACCTCTTGTGTGTGGTTGTTTCCCCAATTAATTGTGTAGTGGGCCAAAATATCCAAAGGTTCAAAAGGTTCAGTGGGATAACCTTCCGGGCCCACAGTCCAGTTGTCTCAGTTCGTCTGTATGAGAAAAGTCAAACGTAACATGTCATCCCAGTCTCCCACCGAGCGTTAATCGGCGTCCTGACTGTTAACCTCCGAGCTTCGAGCAACGTTCTCGTTCGGTGAAGGAAGTATTTACTCGGATGGGTGTCTCTCCCGTCCGAGTGGTAGACGCTCGACGAAGGAGTACTATGCTCGGCAGTATCATACGTTCGGAGGAAGCCCTCGGCTAAGGCGGTTGTGGAACATTCTAGAAGCTTCTGCTGATAGAAGCAAAGATAAGCACGTTCATCTCTCTGATAACCGATGGGACGTATCTGACACTGGCCCACGTGGGTCCACATGGGTCTGCAGGTCTCGAAGGGCTGAATCACTTGAGTGCCTCTGACACGTGATGTCATCCGAGCGTGGCAAGCGCGCGTGCAGTATACGTCCACCTTGCTCAGCACTCCAAGTCTGGGCCTATAAATAGCAAAGTACCTCTTCTAAGGCAAGGGTCAGATATTCTCTCCCCCTAAGCTATTTTTCCTACCAAAACTTCTTCTTCTTCTTCCCTCCGGTTCTAACTAGATCGTCGGAGCTTCTACCCGGAGGAACACCACCCTCCGGTTTGCAGGTACACGGCGTCGCCGGTCAAGATCTCCACGGTTCAAGCAACGAGAAAGGGTTCAGGAGGTTCGAGGATAAATCACGCCCCCACAAATTGCAAACGTGATGGATCTGCACTTATCGTTCTCCCTAACCGGCCAATAGTGGATCGTGGGGATTAAACTTCTTGTAAAGAAATCATAGTAATGGGGTGTTATGAGGAGACTCATAGAATCACAGGCTACAATATATTTTTCACTGGCAGACCATGCATTTCCCTCAGCATAAATCTTATATCTGCGTGGAATCATAATAAAAGAGAGGGAATGGAACTATTAAAACAAGCAATGATCAAAAAGTAAAATCAAATGGAAAAGTGGGAAAAAACTAGGGGTCGAAATAAAGAAAAGCTTCATTACCTACCTGTGAGTGCATTGGCTTGCTAAATTAGTGTGCTTAAACCTCATTTGCTCCTCATGTAGCCAATCCTGCGAAATGATAATCTACCATCAGCAAACTTAGAAGGACCACATATAGAAAGAGAACAAACAAATTAACGACACAACACAGGTCCGAATCTTTAGGACGAGTTCACATATTGTTGGAAATGATATTAGAGAATATCCAGATCATATCCCTCAACTAGTTGTACTGGGACAAATCCCACGGTTATTACTATGGGAAATGTGCCCTCTTGCCATGATTCTTGTGGTACTCTTGAATTTAGTATGTGTAGTTAGTGTTAGGCTGCGAAAACCGATCAGATTTTTGGGACCCTTGTCTGGACCACCGCGAACATGGTTGACGAACTGGAGCTTCTGGAAATCTGATCTGGTCCACGGTGAAGTTGGTCTGAACTATCAGGCACGTGGAATTACGCGAGATGCACATTTTTTAGGGTTTTCTGATGTGTTTTTTGTGTGTGGGTAAAATAGCTTGAAATAAAAAAGAGGCTAACCGAATATACAGCCTACAAGGGGCATACCCCAGGAGGAAAGAAAAGAAGAAGAAAACAAGAGTAAGAGAGAGTGAGATGGGTTTTTTTTATCCCCTACACACACACCCACATATTTATACTAGCATACAAACCAATTACACTCACACTCCCTCAATTTACAATCCTATCATTTAAGCCCCATATCAAATAAACTCACAAATTTCTCATTGATTCAATATTTTTGCATTTATAAAACCCTTAAATCATTTTTAGAAAATACGGGTCTCTACACAGTCCAAAAATATCTAGATAAATTTCTATCACATAACATAGTTCTTGCCAAATCTTTTAACGTCCTATTATTTCTTTCAACTACGCCATTCTATTAAGGAGTTCTGGGAGCAGAAAAATTATGATCAATGCCAAATTCATCACAAGATAACTCATACTTGCTATTTTCAAGTTCCCTACCATGATCACTTCTAATGCTAGATATAAGGAAACCTTTTTCATTTTGAATTTTTCTACACAACTTAGTAAAAGCATCATCTTTATGTGCATGAAATATAACCCAAGTATATCTAGAATAGTCAACAACAATCACAAGAGCATAATGTTCACCACCAAGGCTAGCAGTTCTAGTAGGTCCAAACAAGTCCATATGCAAAAGTTGTAATGGTCTAGATATAGAAACAATATTTTTAGCTGAAAAAGAAGTTCTAGTTTGTTTTCCCATTTGACAAGCATCACAAAGTCTATCTTTTTCAAACTTCATTTTAGGAAGACCAATAACCAATTCCTTGTTTGAAAGTTTTGAAATCAAATGCATGTTAGCATGTGCAAGTCTCTTATGTCATAACCAACTATTCTCATTCATAGCAGTCAAACATTTATCATCATTGGAAGATAACGAATGAGCATAAATAATGTAAACATTGTCATGTCTAGTCTCAACAAAAATAGTTTTCTTTTCTGCAATGTTTTCTAATTTCTATGATGCATTGTGATTTTTCAAAAATAACTCTATAACCTTTATCACATAGCTGACTGATACTTAAAAGATTATGTCTTAAGCCATCAACAAGAAGCACATTTTCAATAGTAGGAGAGGGATCCTTACCAATATTACCAATACCTATAATTTTACCTTTGTTGTTGTCACCAAATGTTACAAAGCCACTTTCTTTAGATGATAAAGTGTTGAATAGCTTTGCATTGCTGGTCATGTGCCTTGAGCATCCACTGTCCAAGAACCACCTTTCATTCTTTGCCTTTGTGCTCAAGCATACTTGCAAAGTGATTTATACATTGGTCTTTGGTACCCATACTTGTTTGGGTCCATGAAGGTTAGTGACAGTATTTTTGGGAACCCATACCTTCTATGTTCCAACATAGGTATTTCTTTTCATAGGACATAAATGTAAAATATGACCTTTCTTACCACAATAGTTGCAAGTAGTAAAAGGACGAGTTGAAGAAGTTGCTTTCACAAAGAAATTTTGCTAAGACTTTTGCTTTTTGGTGGGATCAAAACCTAATTCAGCTTTATCGAAAATGCATCTTTGATTTCCTAGAATAACATCCAAAGTATCTCTCCCTTTAACAAACTTAGACAAAGTAGTTTTCAACTTCTTTTTTCAGATTTTCATTTTCAAGATCCAAATTAGAAATTTTGTTTCTTTAAACACCTTCTTCTACTTTCTCTTTTAAAGCTTTATTCTCTCCTTTTAAAAAATCATTTTCAGCGATAAGTGAGGAGTTATTTTTTTTTAAAGTAAATTGTTTTTGGAGGCCATAACAATTCATCATAAGTAAAATCATCAGATTTCTCAAGAGAGTTTAGCTCGCTGTTTTCATGAGCCATTAAACATAGGTTGGCTTGTTCGTTGTCGTCATCTGAACCACTTTCATCGTTGTTATTGCCCCACGCAGCAAGCGCTCTTCTTATTGCCTTCTTGCTAGAATCTTTGGCTTGAGGGGATTCAACTTGACATGTCCTAATTTCTTACACTCATAGCATATAATCAGATCTCTCTTATTCTCACTTTTGGTTCCATCTTTCTTGAAAATCTTCTGACCATTTTCTTTCTTCTTTCTCATGAACCTTTTGAGTTTCCTTGTAACCAAGGCTATTTCTTCATTGCTAATGCTTGATTCTGAATCATCTCCATCGTCATCCTTTGAACTTGAGGTAGAACATTTGAGGGCTATACCCTTCTTTTTCTGGCGTTGATCATTTTCCACATTCATTATGATTTCGTGAGTCATAAGCGAACCCAACAGCTCATCAAGGCTACAATTTGTGAGATCTCGTTTGGCCTCGATGTTTGTCGTCACTTTTGGCTCCCATTGCTTTGGTTATGACCTGAGAATCTTTCTCACAAGCTCAACATTAGAGCAAGACTTTCCAAGAGATTTCAAGCCATTAATAATATCAATAAAGCGTGTAAACATGGCCGAGCAAAAAAAAAAAAAAAGCGTGTAAACATGCTAGAGATGGATTCATCAAGTTTCATTTTGAACAATTCATACTTATGAACAAGCTAGTCAATTTTAGATCCCTTAACCTGATTAGTACCTTCATGCGTGACTTCTAGTTTATCCCAAATTTCCTTAGCCGATTCATATGCAGAGACTCTATTAAACTCACTAGGATCTAAAGCACAATATTGTAGACACCCCAATTTGGCCTAACGATTATTTCAAGTCCCACCTTGGGACCATCCCGATGATGAAATGGATACAGTGATTGCTGATTGCTTTCTTGAGAACCTTAGGACTTTCGGTAAGAACTTTGAGCCACTTAGAGGACCCAATTCAGAGCCATACAGCATTTCAGATAGAAAATACAGAAGCCTAGGAGAATCCATCTGTCGGCCGTAACATCGATCTCACGGCCGTAAGATCATTTCTTCACCCGAGCAACCTGTTGCTAGAAAATCTCCCTGAGATATCAATCCCTCGGCCGCAAGATCTATCCTTCGGCCGAGACATCCATTCCTCGGCCGTGATATCTATTACTTGGCCGCCAGATCGTCCTTTTTCCCAGACTCTGGAACGTTCTGTCAGACGTTTGATCCAACTACACTACCTAGAGGTGTCAAATGGGCCGTGCCGGCACGGGCATAGCACGGGCACGAGGCGGCACGGCACGTCACAAGCACGATCTTGGCCTGGCACGGCACGACACGACACGGTTTAAATGGGCCCGGGGCACGGCACGGGCACGGAAGTGGGCGGCACAGCACGGGCACGTCACGATAATTGGCCTGGCACGGCACGACACGACACGATCGTAGACGGGCACGGGCACGACCCGGCACGAAAGGGCACGGCACGAGGCACGGAAAAACAAAAAAAAAATTAAATAAGCCAAATGGTTTTTTTTAAAAAATTTTAAAAAAAATTAAACAATTTCTATTTGGTAAAAAATATTTGTTTACCTTTTTTTAAAGGTAAACAACTAAGATATTTAATTTTAAAAAAATTCTTTAAAAAATCATGTTTTAAAAAAATCATTTTTTTACTTTTAAAAAATTATCAATTTTTATTCGGTAAAAAATATTTGTTTTGTTTTTGTTAGTAAAATAGGCTTTGGACATTTTGTTTGTAAATTTAACATTACAAGATAAAAAGTAAAATTAAAAAAAACTTTTCAAAATATTTATGGTGCAAGAGTAATTTAATACGAAATGAAATGTGCAAGAGTCATATATTTTATACCCCAAATGGGCCAAATCTAACGAGAAATAAGAAAAAATGTGTCAAACAAAAAAGAAAAAAAAATACATAGTAAATAAGGAAAATAAATAAATAAATAGGGGTTGGCTAGAATAGGACTTGAACCCAGATCCTTAAGTTCTTTCATACACAAACAAACCACTATGCCACCAATTAACTTGTGTCATAGATTTGAAAAATTAGTATATAATATGTAGCTCTATTATATAAAAACGAGGCCATTAAGCAGTAACCACACAATCGCAACGCAATCATGACGATCAATACCATTCAATGCGTTCATTTTGTTATGCTTAGTGTTTTAATCATGGGATCCTATGTTTTGGTGCGTCGGATTTTGAAAGCTCTTTCATCGGCATGTTAATTCATTGTTTGATTGAATTTTGTTTACGTCCGATCAAGTATGTAGCGATAAGCATTGTACTTGATTATTGGCATGAATGATCTAATCCCTCCCACATAAAAGTTAGATGGTTTCGATTTTTAAAAAATAGCTTGGGCGACCCTCAAGTAATGCATTATAGGACTTTAATGCCTCTGGAAGCACCGAATGTGTTTCGATGATGTGGTTTCCGACATTCGATTATCACCTATTCTGGTGAGAATGATAAATTTGATAAGACGTTAAATCGTAACGGTTTAGATCGAACATTCGGGAAAAAAAAATTGTAGCTACCTTTCAAATCTATACATCGAACTTGATTGGTTATGAACCAAGGTATTCTGCTATAGTATAACGTACGTTAGCCACACGATCACAAAACAAATATGACGATCCATACCGTTCATTTTGTTATTCTCTGTGTTTTAATGACTCTCACCAATTTTTGGGTCTATCGGGTTTTTAAAGCTCCTTCATCGGCACGTAGATTCATTAATAGGAAAATGAACGTTATAAACAATCAAGTATATAACGATTACCAATTTACTTCATTTTTGGCAGGAATGATATAATCTCTCCCACATAAAAGATAGACGGTTCCGATTTTAAAAAAATAGCTCGGGCGGCCCTCGAGTGATGCATTATAGGACTCTACGAGAATTTTTGATAAGCTGGTGCATATGGATTATGGTGTCTCGCATGCACATGATCACACAGATCATATAAAAGGAATGAGATGCTGCCCTAGCAGACATCTCATTCTCAGATCTCTCTCGTACACTCGAACAGTCGAACTCTCAATCTCAGACTCTCTCTCAGACTCTCTCAACGTCTCTCTGTCCTCTCTCTGGTCCTCTCCTCTGACGAGCCAACGTTCGGATTCTGATCGAAGTTATCGAACTATATATCGATTCTTCACCTGAATCACCTCTCTCACCGATTGATTCACCTTTCTCACTCTCTCTCTCTCTCTCTGACTCACTGGTCACACCTCTCTCTATCTCGCTGCTCTCCTCTCTCTCTCTCTCTCTCTCTCTCTCTCTCTCTCTCTCAGTCTCTCTACTCTCAAACGGTGACTCGGTGACTCGGTGCGACGGTTAGTCGGTGACCATCACAAGTGAAGTCGTGAAGAGATTAGATCTGAACTCAGTGAGTTAGTGAGCAGCATCATCTCACTCTCTCAACGTCTCTGTCTCTCCGACAGTTCGACTCTCTCATCACCTCAGGACCTCTGCTCACCGACTGGTCCGACTCACTCACTAGTCACCGTATCTCTCTCTCTCACAAGTACCTCTATCACTTCCCTTTCCAGTCTCCACTTATCGTTATCTACTGACTACTGTAATTAGGGTTTCTGAAATTAGGGTTTTGACCTGGTTTTTGAAATTAGGGTTATGAAATTAGGGCTTTTGTTAATTGTTACTAATGTCTGAAATTAGGGTTACGAAATTAGGGATTTTGTTAATTGTTACTAATTTCTGAAATTAGGGTTACGAAATTAGGGCGTTTGTTACTAATATCTGAAATTAGTAACAAGAAATTAGGGCTTTTGTTAATTGTTACTAATTTTTGAAATCAGCCAAAACGAACGAAACAGAGCGCAAAAGAGAGAGTCATAGGAAGATAACAGAGAGAGAGAAGATGGCAATGGCAATGGCACTGTGTTGACTCTCCTCTTCGGTTGGCATTTGACAAGCCACTCCAGTGCCTCATCAATGGCGGATCCATCTATTACATGGTCATCTTCATTTCCTTAACTTTTTCGTATTTTGAAATTTCAGTTTCTACCTGTTTTTACTTTTTATTTGTGAACGATTTGTGTTTATGTAGCTTTGGTTTTGGTTTTGTTTTGTTGTGTAGGCGTCATTGCCGAATGAAGCTGTGTACGAGAAGGAGAAATCTCGTGTCTCATTCAAGAAACCCAGATCAGTTGATTCAGATCGGTTCAAGACCCTCCATTTCTCCAAGGTAATCCTTCTCTCCCTCTCTCTCATCAGTTTGTGACGAAAGTCACGAAACCCCTGATTTTGTTCTTCTTTTTTTCTGTCTTCCTACAGGCTGGGGTTTTGATTTTGATATTGTTATGTTTAGGTCTATTCCGTGCCTGATTGAAGTTTCATTACATGACTTGTGAATCTTCATTCTGTTTCAGTTTGATCTGTTTCCGTGCCTGATAGAGTGATAGTTTGATCTGTTTCAGTTTCTCAAAAAAACTGGTTGAAACCATTTGATACTCAAATGGTTCTGAATCTAAGAACAGTAAATATTCGAATTTACCAAAAAAAAAAAAAACAGTAAAGATTCTTGGTTATGAAAAATTCTCCCGTAGTACGTAAAAATTCAAATTCGTACAGCCGCTGAGTACGATTTTCGTACAGCCACTGAGAAAATGTTAAGGCAGCTGTCTCCCCATTATATCTTATTCGTAATAGGCATAAAATAGTCTTCACAAACTATAGATATTTGAAAAAAAAAAACGTAACTTATTGTGACATTGTGGTAGGATACCATAGATATTTGAAAAAAAAAAACGTTACTTATGAGGATGGCATTGTTGATCAACATGCAAAGCAACTTCCATATTGCGAGTTGTTAGTAGTATTTTGCTGCCCGATATTGTTATGTTTAGCTCTATTCTGTGCCTGATTGAAGTTTCATTACATGCCTTGTGAATCTTCATTCTGTTTCTGTTGTGCAGTCTAAGGATGAATGTGAATACCTAATCAATTTTGCCAAGCCTCATGCGCAAAAATCATTTGTTGTAGATAGCACAACCGCTGTAAGTATCCCGCTTCTTTCTTGTAGTAGTAGTTTAGTAGTTTATGTGTTAGTAGCTCATATTTAGCTTGGTGGATACCTCTAACCTGGTTTTATGCCAAACCTGAGGTGTAACGAAGCCAGGCTAAATATTGAGTTTGTTTTTAGTTAGTATAGTTAGTTTTATTTGATTGCATTGCTTAGCCGAGGTGGTGGCATAACCCCTCGCATATTCTGTTTGCTGAGTTGAGGTGGCAGCCTAGCCCCTCCAGTCTGTTAGTTTGTTGGTAGTTAGTTAGTAGTATTTTCCGTTGAGAAGAAGGTATGTATTTTGTGCCTACAATTAGGTTTCGGCTATTGATTTCCTTGAAATTGTGGAACTATGTATAAGAGTGTAATTGTGAAATTGTGGAGTATTCCTTGCTTGTTCATTAGTCAATTGATTACTGTTGGAACTTTTGTTGATGAAATTTTTGATAGGGAAATTAGATTTGGCAGATTTGCGTAGAACTAATGGTATGCAGTTTCCGTTACTCGAAACGCAATACTTGCCAATTTTTCTCGTTTGATCTTTTATGTTCTAGAGGAATTATAATGGGTAGTTGTAAATGTTGATTAGAAACAGGTGTAGGTGGTGAAAAGATGGTAACTTCAAGATATTGTTTTGGAAACTCATCGTTTCTATTCCTAGAAATTTCCATGCTATACTTGGTTCTTCAATTCGTATTTTGAAGGATAGAAAGGAAAGGCAAATTGTGGCAAGAATGATGAAACAATTAGATGAGTGAATGGAGATATCCATGAACTAAACTTTCGAGGCTTATTGATATTCTGACTTTGCCACTCCTTTCTAACTTGTCCTGTATTTATTCCCCCATCCTTGGATTAGCTTATGTTCTTGAGTTTGATTTTTTTTCGGACAATTAACAAGATGTCAAGTTTGTGCATGAGTGTTGCTATGGGTTTAGAATAAAGTGGATTAGGATAAGTATACAAACTAATTGAGATGTGCATAAACACAATGGACACCTGATTAGACTCAATAGACTAAGCTTGTGGCGACAAGTAAGGATAGGATAATAGGAGAGCATACTTTTCTTGCACTTTTTGTGGCCATATGTATTTGTAGCTCATTATCCTCCTTCTAGCAGCAATCAAGAGTCCAGTTTGATTGCGAGCTAAGATTTGAATAATGTGACGCCATTAGGGCAAGCTATAGGGGTAATCAATTTCAGTTTGATCAAATTGTCGTTTGGATTTTCCGAAGTTCTTGTTTACAAATGCACAGGGCATGCCATTGGTGGTCTAACTTTAAACCATTGCCTTGAAACTATGCTTGTGTAGTAGAAAGCGTGCGGCAAGTCACTGGTGGTCTGACTTTGAACCATTGCCTTGAAACTTAGCTTGTATAGTAGAAAAATATTCAGTTATATTAACTAACCTTGTTTGGCTAGCAGAATCATGTAGTCTTTTTTGTTTTCTTTAACAACCCAAGTTCGTCAAGAGCAATGGAGCTAGAGAAGTCCGGGGCCATTTCACGGTCTGCCAATTTTCCCTTGAGCTCAAGAAGCTTCAGAGTTGACACTAGCTCCAACAACAGTAAGGCTAGCAGCCTAATACAGAGAGAATCAAAGCAACAAGATCCTTATGGTATTTTCGACTCAGAAGAATCGATTCCAAGGGACATTGGACCCTATAAGAACTTGGTTATGTTCACAGCTAGCAACAAGATTCTATTCTACTAATTTTTCCCTGTCACATCATCATAATGAACTTGGTTAATTTGTGTAGAGATTTAGATGCTTGTGTTGATTGTAATTCTAGGAGGTTTTTGGTGGTGTAAGGATTAGTGGCCGGTTATGGTGTGTGCTTCTCATTTATGGCTTTTTTCCAGCAAATGTTATAATGCTATTGTGCTGCAGATTATAAATACAATATTGTGTAGAGATTTAGAGCAATGGAACTTTTTCCTTTCATTTCTTCTAATTTCATTCAATTTGAAGAATAAAAACAAAAACAAAAATGATACTACCAAACATGTTTGTGTTTTCAGTTTTTGTTGTTTTCAAAAAGATTATTACCAAGCATGTTTCTTGTTTTTGTTTTTATGAAAACAAAAACCTGTTTCTATTTCTAGTTTTTTAAAAACTGAAAATTGAAAACTGAAAAGGTTACCAAACACACCCTTAATGTTGCATGTGCACATAGAAAGAACAAAATTGAAGAGTCTAATTGGACTCTCTACTCAAATTAAACCATTTGATTAAGAAATGAAATTAAAAGTCTGTAAATATAAAGAACCAACCATTTAATTGCTCGACGACAAATAGATGGCCAAGCGGTATATAAGGCTTCAACTTGCAAGCTAACTCAAGTTGATGAGTGCTTGTTGCCTTGTTCCTAGTTCATCTAAACTCTCCCGATCCCCATTAACAAACTAACAAACATTGTAGGAAGTTCTTGCCTTTCTTGTAAAACCAAAAAAAAAAAAGGGCAGTTTTCAACTACTTTGGCATGTTCGGATGAAAATTGGTTGGCGATGTGCCGGGCACGGCTTAAAACGGCACGGTCCGACCTGACCCGATTCAGTAAACGGGCAGGCACGTCTTGACACGATTGAAAACGGCACGACACGACACGATTTAAGAAAACGGGTCGGCACGACACGACACGATTTAAGAAAACGGGCCGGCACGACACGACACGATTGGCAAACGGACCGGCACGACACGACACGATTTGAGGGAACGGGCCGGCACGGCACGGCACGATTGACAAACGGCACGGCACGGCACGACACGATTTGAGTAAATATTGTAAACGGGCCGGCACGACACGGCACGAAGCACGGTTAGCATGGAGTTAAACGGACCGTGCCAGCACGGCACGACCCGTTTGACACCTCTAACACTACCTTCCCGATGCGTTCGGGCCACATTCAGAGATTGCGACGAAGAGTTTGAGTTGCATTGCAATTGCAATTGTGTAACAACTCCGATTTTCAGTAAATAAAAAATCTCGTTGATTATTATTTTGACTCTATAAATTCCTTATTTCCAATAATCCGTCATGATTAGATTTAGTCGATTCAAAACCTAATTTCATTTCGCCTTGCGATGTAGTCATTTTCTAAAGACAAGTGAGATAGTAAACCCTAAGTCGTCCTATTTAGCAAGCCTAGCTAGCTTCCAACTAATCGTTAGAGTAGCCTAATCGAACCTTTGAACCGTTTGAACCCTAAGTGAGACCTTGACCAAAAGTCAACCCTTGATCTATTACCCATTGGACGATAGATACTAGGATAATCTTTATCCATTGGACCATAGGTTTACACCTTGGATATTGTGACTAGGTTTCCAGGTACACCTTATAAGATTATATATTACTTACCATCTTTACCCATTGGACGATAGAAGTTAGGAGAATTATTAACCATTGGACGATAGGTTCACCTTTCTACCTAGTACAAGATCTATTAGTTTAATTAGATTCACCATGAGTCATTGTACTATATTAGATAGATTATATAAGCTTAGTACTTCATCCTTTAACCATTGGTTAATAAATATTAGGGGAATTATAATCCATTGGTCCATAAGACCATATCAAGCTATAGTACTAAGTTAAATTAGTTAATTCTTTCCAAGATATGAAATGTACTTCTTTAATTAAAGTATATGATATGTTTATGTCATCCTAGCATACTATATATTAGTATATAGTTATAAGTACATAGGTGGCATTTTGACATAGTTTAATAGGAAGTTTTGACTTAAAGGTCCAAGATGATATCATGTAGTACTTTGTCCTTTTATTAGTCTTTCATATATATGTATATATTAACCTAGAGAGAGAGAGAGAGAGAGAGAGAGAGAGAGAGAGAGAGAGAGAGAATTTGGAGAGAGAGAGGAGAGAGAGGCCGAGAGAGAGAGATGAGGGAGAGAGATAGGAGAGAGAGAGTTGAGGGAGAGAGATAGTGTTGTACCTTTCTTGATCTTCTTCTACCAAAACCCTAATTCTATATATATAAGTACTTGTACTTTGAAAGATAAAGGATAGGATGACATAGGTTAGATTGTTAGTACTAGATTTACCTACACCAAAAATCTTACTCTTCCACTTGGTCAACTACCAACCCGTTGTCCTTTCTTGATTAGATGTCCAAAAGAGAGAGAGAGAGAGAGAGATGGCCGGTTGAGAGAGGGAGAGAGAGTGTGATGTGTGTGACTAGTGTACTCCCATATCTTCCTACATCATCTTATTGCATCACCTTGTACCACCATATCTAGGGTTTCTTATTCTATCAACCCTAAAGGACTACCATATCTTATTTCTATTCTTTCCAAGGACTTGATTGGACCAAAACCCCATTTGAATAGATTAAACCTTGTCCTAGTTTGAAAGAAAGAATAAGGGAAAATCTTGTAGTCTTTCCAACTCTTGTACCTTAGTACATTGGACCAGAGAGAGAGAGAGAGAGAGAGAGAGAGAGAGAGAGAGAGGCCGGGAGAGAGGGGAGAGAGAGAGAGATTTGTGTGATGTGTGCAAGTGTACAACCAAGCCTAGTCATGTCCTTTTGCTCAACACCTCATCCAATCTAAGGACAATCAAATCTAGTCAATCTATGATCCATTGGATAACAAATGTTAGGGGAAATATTGTCTCTTGGATAATAGACCAACTTGGCCTATAAATAGCAAGCCATTTCAAGCCTTTGAACTCACACCTTCAAGCATTGCTCCAACTTCTCTCTAGAAAAGTCTAAGTGTTCTTGATGTTCTTGTTTAGTTCTTAGTTGTTCTTGAAGTTCTTCCCTAGTTCTTCAAGAAACTCTTCTAGTGCCGCCACTAAGCCGCCACTCCACCACCCTACCGATCCAAAAGTGTTAGTAGTATTAGTCAAGATCAAGTTTCGAGAGAAACCTTTCTCTTTCGAAGCTAGCGAAGCCATTCCTAAGCCGTTACTCCGTCCGACGTACTATTTTCCTAATCCGTAGCTGACTACCGCCAAGAAGAACGGTAGATATTCTATATCTACTTTTCTCTACGTATATGTAGAATACTCTTTAAGTATAGTATAATTTTTCCTCTACTTTCAAAGATCTAAGTATAGCGTATTGCATGCGTATTTCGAAATGATAGTGAATTACTCTAAACCTTTGAAAACTCGAGCATACGTAGATTATACGAGCTACTTTCCCTAAGCATGATTAGAAATGTTTAGAAGTTGTTATCATGATTAACCATGGCATGAATAGCTTAAGGTTAGAACACTCAATAAACATATGTTGTTTTGAACTTAAGAAAGCATGATTTAGGATTAAGCTGTTTTAATCTTAGAATGAATGTGAGCATGATTATGTGATTACTTGACTACTTGTTGTTGATAAAGCATAAGTGATTTATCACTCCAAAGGTGTCCGTCCATGTGGCACTATGCTTAACCTTGTGTGATTAAATGTGAGTATGATGATGTGACAAAATGAGCATGCTATCTAATATAGAGTTGAATGATCTTGCTAGTTTAGCTTCAAGATTTCTTAAATTGTGAAATGAATTACCGTGGAGTCATTGCATGCAACGAGACACGAAAACCGAGAAAGTAGAAACATGACACCTAGGGTGTGGTCAAAGAAAAGATGGGATTAACCTGCGGAAAATATTTTGAAATTACATGATTGACCGGACTTGGTAGTCATTGTGTAAGTGTTTCGAAAACCGTAATGTAGCCGGACTTTGTAGCTCATTGCGAAGATTTCCAATGGGGCCGGACATGGTAGTCTCATGTGGAAATATGGCTTGATCCTCCGCGAAAAGGGATCAATGCAAGATTGAAATGGATTTTGTAAACCATGATTGGCCGGACTTGGTAGCCATTGTGAGTGTTGCTAATGGAGCCGGACTTGGTAGCCTCATTAGTAACAATTTGTGAAAGAAACGTGGAAAATGTGATTTTTGGTAAAAGTGAAAATGTGACACAGTCTACGATGAGTCGCGTAGGAGAAACACGAAAAGACATGACACCAACGCTAAAAGATATCGAATATAGATGTATCATTGTTTATCTATGTTGTTGAATGAGCATGTGTATTTGTTTATATGTTTCCTTGCTATAAGATAAGAGTTAGTGGGTATAGTTTATTCTATTGAGCTTGTAGCTCACGGTGTTACCTTTTTGGTGACCCTGACATATTATACTGGGGGCGACGCTGGTATAATGTGTCAGAGTTAATTGACGAGCAAGGTGAACAGTACGCATTGGAGGCTTTCGGAGCCGAAGAGCTTGCTAGGATGGAGGAAGAAGTGGAGTAGTAGAATACCCTAGAATTTCCATCCTTGTGTAATAAAAGTACTCTAGTAAGACTTATGTTGTAATAATGAGCTTGACTCTTAGCCTTTTTATTCAATAAAATGTTTAATTAACGAACCCGAAAATGGGGGCGTTACAAATTGCAATCGTGCCATTTGATTGGCCGGAGTGAGTCACCAATTGCCTATATAAAGGGCCTTTGGACTCCGAAAATATACACACGAAATTCATAAGTGAAATTACTCACCCAAGCTCCGATACTCTGTCAAAACACTCCCTCAAACCCTCTCTTCAAAAGCCCTAACCTCCCGAAGGCCGCCGTCAATCCGACGATCAAACCCCGAAGCTCAAACCCTAACCCTAGGGTTTTCAATCAAGCAATCAGTCAATCACACCCAATCTGAAGCAATCAAGCAAATGAAGGATCAAGGTGGTGAGGCCCAACGGCCTCTGGTTTGTTTTATTTTCTGTCAATAATCATGATCTTAGTGTTTTGATTATTTACTAACGTTTCTGTCTGGTGTGAGGAAGAACATCGACCGGGGCTTCGATCCCACGACCGATACATCAAACCAGGAGGATCCTTCGGCTGTGACATCCATTCATCGGCCGCGGGATCCATTATCCTGGGACATCTTTGTTTTGTTCCCTGCTTTCTGATGCATGTTTCAATTACAGTCTTGGCTCACCATTAACTGCTTAAAGGCTAAAAATAGATTACGTGTTAGAATTAAATAAAGCATCTACATGTCTTATGTTGAATAACTATGGGCCAGTCTCACGGTTGGGCAGAGAAGGGTGCCTAACACCTTACCCTTACTGTACTTTTGGCTCCCGTACCCAAAATCTCTATCTATTTTCCCAGTTTTAATAAACTGGGTGGCGACTCTGTTTTGATGATAACCGCTATCGTGTGGCAATGTTCCTAGCCATGGGAATGTCCACGATCTTGGTTTATGAAGCAAGCAACCAATCGAGCAAACAAATGTGATCAATCTGTATGGCGATGCCCCGTTTGGGAGGTGTCTACAGTTTTTGGCGACTCTGCTGGGGACTTGAGAGCCATAACCAAAAAGTTCAACATAAGACTAATACATGCCTTGTCTAATTTATCTATCATATGCATCGAGCGGGCAACCCGTTGAGTTCGCCCGATATCCCGGCATGACACGGGCTATGTTGGGGGTTCCAGCAAACTCCACCGTCACTCGTACCTAGTGGTATATCAAAAAGGGAATCACCCAATCACCGCCTATGATGGGCTGGTGAGAGGATTGGTGCCCTTTGACAACGGAGCACCCTGAGACTACCAAAACCTTGCATGTTTTAGAAAGCCATAGAACTTATCAAACTAAGACAGGAACCTACAGGCTAGGAACTTACTTGCATTTTCACTTCTAATTCTTCCTCACACCTTGTACCATCTGTTGTTGTAATTAACTCTTTCTGTGCAGAAGGGTTGGGATTTTCAACCCAAATCCTAACCCTGTACGAGCCAAGTACTGATCTTCAGGTACTCTACTTTTCAAGCAGGCACAATAGGTAGATTAAAGAAGCAACCTCAGCCAGTTTTATACTCTTACAATACCCGAAGTCACGCCAAACAGAGGTCTTTACAGTCATCTCATCGGTCACCTTCGCCTGTTAAGACACCCTCACCGCAACGGTCCCAATCAATTCAGGGGACTTCGCGGTCGTCTTCTCAACAAACCCGACTATCTACCCAATCCCGAGCTTCACCAAGCAATCCCTCTACCTACATCCCAAAAATGGCAGACAATGATGCTACTATCACCGAGCTCCGAGCCCAAATTGCCTATTTACAAGCCGAGAAAACAGCAAGAGATGCTGAGGACAAGAGAAATGAGGAAGAAGCGGAAAATCCTCATAAGGCTACAGAAAACCCTGAACTGGTCAAGCAAGTCAAAGAGATCAAGCACGCTTTGGCTCGTTCACAAGGAGACCAAATTCTAGATTTCGAAGGACTCTGCCTCTTTCCAGAATCTTAACTGCCCGAACGGTTCAAAATGCCAAACATCGAGAAGTTCAACGAGACTGGTAACCCTACCAGCCATGTTCGCCATGTCATCAATACTCTGAAGCCTATGGGCTTAACCGATGAGCTCATCGCTCAACTGTTTCAAAGAACTCTCACTGGAAGCGCCCTCGATTGGTTTCTCGCTTTGGAATTTGTGCACTATCAAACTTGGCCATAAATTGCCAACGCTTTTGTCAAGCAGTATGCATACAATGTTCAAATCGAATTAACTACTCGAGACTTGGAAATGACCAAGCAAGAATCCAATGAGGACTTTGCTACCTTTGTGGCAAGATGGAGGGAAAAGGCCGCCAAAATGAAAAACCGTCCTTTCGAGGAAGATCAAGTGAGGATAGTTGTCAAGAATCTGCAACCCAAATACCTCACCCATATTTACACTCAGGCTATCATTGACTTTAAACGCCTACATGCCACTGGGCTACAAATCGAAGATGGAATCAAGATGGGTCTCATTGGGAAAGAAGAAACGCCTCCACCCAGAAAAACCTTTCCAACCCGTACATCTCCTGCCTCCATCAATACCCTTAACTCAACCTTACCGCAAGACCCTTTTCAGACTAGCTCATCTAGAAACACAAATCGCCCCCGTCGCAATTTTGACCCTCTCTATATGACTCCATCTCAAGCCTTAGCCATCCTAAGCCGTCAAGGGCACCTCAAACTCTTGAATAATCCACCTCCTCAACCACCTTATAGCCCAAGCTATGATGCCAGTAAACAATACGCTTACCACCAACACCCTGGGCATGAGACAGACCGCTGCATGCGTCTTCTTCATGACATCCAAGACCTCATTGATAGTCAAGCTATAAAACCTCCCAAGCCCAATGTGCGAACCAATCCGCTTCCTGCTCATAATAACAAACCACCACCTCAAAATATCAATCTCATAAGCCTATCCAATAGCCCCACATATAATCCTACCCGACACATTATTCCAAACACCCAAGCCAAACCATCCCTAATCTTCTCTAAGAATGGCGAATGCTCTGTGACAGAAGAAGAATCCCACATTTATGCCATTGATGATGGGGATTGGTTGTTAGACATGCGTCAAGCCCTGCCAAGTGATTGGGAAGTTGGAAGAATTGAGCCTGCTGATCCTTGGGGCACCCACGAAGAAGAAGTGGGTCACCTCACCCGAAGCGGAAGGGTATATAAACCTCCTAAACTAAGTGGGGAAAGTTCAACCTCAACACGAGTAATAGAAGAAGAAGAAGAAGAAGAAGAGAGCCAAAGGACCGAACCTGAAGAAGTCAGGGTGCTAAGACAACTAAAGAAAATCCAAGCCGTTATCTCTATCTGGGGATCGCTCATGTCCTCCTATGAGCATCGTAACTCTTTCTTCAAAACCTTGGGGAAGGCCAAAGTTCCCATCGACATCACCCCCGAAGATTTGGTAGGTTTCATAATGGCGTCAAAAGCTCCAAAACCAACGATAGCCTTCACTGACCAAGATCTACCTCCCGAAGGGCCTGCACACAACAAACCTCTCTACATTTCACTTAAGTGTCTCACCAAATGGATCCCATTGGTCTTGGTGGATAATGGGTCTGCTTTAAACGTATGTCCTCAAAGGACCCTCGACAAACTGGGAGTAAGCACCACCGACATACGCCCTTCAAGTCAGGGCGTAAGGGGGTATGACAATTCAAAAAGAAGAGTGGTGGGGTACGTCACACTGCCAGTAGAAGTGGAAAAGATCAAAAGAGACGTGGAGTTCCATGTGATGGATATACCGGCCACCTTCAATCTACTATTAGGAAGGCCTTGGTTACATGACGCTGGGGCAGTGCCTTCCACTTTGCATCAGAAGGTCAAATTTGCAGTAGATGGAAGAGTCGTAACCATTCTGGGGGATTCATCAATTCGAGCTCATTCCGACACACCTGTCCAAGAGGTAGGGACCGAGGAAACCTTCCTTACTGGATTCAGTCTTGAGGAAGCAAGCTTTAATGGCTAAAAGGAACTTCTACATAAGCACCCCTGCCATATGGATGATGAAGAAACAAACTATTTCCCTGGATTGGGTTTAGGCAAAAGATCACAAGGCATTCCACGAATGATTGATCCCCCACATAATCAATACGCCTTTGGTCTTGGCTACACCCCGACAGAAGCCGAAATGAAAAAGAAGAGGAGCATGGAAAAAGCTAAGGCAAGAGGAAGCAGGATCAAAGAAGAAAAATTCATGGTCCCAAAAACACTCAACAAATGGTTTGTGAGAGAATGAGAAGACTTCCCATTCTGCGGTTTCGCAGAAACATGGGAAGATGAAAACACTAAGCAAAGGTATCCTGGAATGCAAATCTTCTTTGATCAAGAATGGACTGACAGTGATATAGAAGAAGAACCGACAAAATCATCTCCCATTTCTGAAGATTGGATCGAGGTGCTGGCTGAGTTCGACCTAAGGATTCTGTTTGGCAAAGAGGGTGAAGAAGAGTATAAAACTACAAAAGGAAAAGGAGTCACTCCCGAGATACTGCAGTAAATCGCATGACAAAAACATTGCTTTCATTTCCTAAAGACGAGACAGGACATGTTTTGGGCCCCTGTTTGGGCATTATTTGCAACTAAATAAATCCCCATTCTATCACTTTCATGCTTGTTAAATGATTCAATCTTTAAGTGCACTTGCTATACGCTATAGTTTCTCTGTCAAAGATGGGATCCTAAGAATCCCATTCTTTATGTTGCTAATAAAAAGGAAAGAAGGGACGAACCCTGATTGCTTAGAACTAGGTTTTTGTCGAAACTTAGGAAAAAGACACTATCTCCGCGAGAACACTTAGGGTTAGCTTACCCATTGTGAAGGTACAAATGCAACAGGGGATTCATAAAAAAACATCTCCATCAAATTCCTCTCCAAAACACCGAAACCCTCTTGAAAGAAAAAGTCTCATTGGGTAACTTAAATACCCAAGCAAAAGTAAGAGCAAAGCCTGCTAGGGCAAGAAAATGCAAAAACGCAGCCTAGGCAAAAGTTAAGGCATTCAAAGAAAAGCTCGCTAGGGACTCAACCTCCATCAGGTAACCTAGGCAAAACTTAGAGCATGTGAAAAGAAAAACCAAGAGTGAAAACCCAACCCCCAAAGGTTGTAATCTAGGAACTACGTAAAAATACCTGATTCCCTGATTAGGATACGTAGGCAATCTCACAACGAGATGCGGCCCAAATATTTGGAGAGAAGGAAAAACATCAACAAATTTGTACTCAACGATGGATATAGCTAACCCTGCGTATTGAGCTCGCAAAAGATGAGTTAGTCATTTTCCAGGGAATTGACCAAAAACAAGGATACACAAGAAGTCATCGCTCGTCCTCTCTAACTCAAAGTCGTCAGCATAAAGAACAAGGCATTCCAACTATCCCAAAGCATGGCAAAGAAACTGTGGAAAACAGCAAAAGCAAATAAAAGGCATGAGTCAAATTCAAGCGTAAAAGGGGAGGAATGCCACTTGGCTAAAACAATAACAAGTCTAACCTCTTCAGGAAATAGAAGTAACGGCCGAAGAATGGAAATCTCGGCTGAGCAATCCATCCCTCGGCCCATGTCTTAACCTGTTACAAAAAGTATCTCGGGACGAAACATGTTCCTTTTTAAAATAATACTTGCCAAGTATGCTGAAGTTGCTTCAAAAAAATACAAATATCAATTATCTATTTTTTAGCTAACAAATGTAGGGAAAAGGAAAGCTATTGGCCACGACCTCTCTTGGGTGCAGGGCGAGAAGAAGAAGGACGGAAGTGTTTAGGAACAGGGACGCTAATCCTTTGTCCCTCACCTTCGCCATCAGCTCCATCACCATCTCTAGTATCTTCGTCACCAGCTCTGGTACTCCCACCCTCACTAACTCCAGCACTCTGAGTAACCGACACCGTCGGCACCCGCTCCGCTTCTAGCTACAAAGACACGGAATATGGACATTCAGCTTCACATAAAACGTGGAATGGAAAAAGAAGAGATTAAGGGATATATACCGCAACTATCCGGCTTCGCTGCCGTCGGGCCAAGGCCTCTGCACCCTGAAATGCACGCAACCATTCCTGAACAACATCAGCAGGCACCTGCAGAGGAAGCAATTACATATACAGCAAAGCAAGTAAAGAATACTGAAGGAAACTAAAGCAGAATCTACAATATTACTTGCTGAACTCCAGTAGGAAGCACGTAGAGCTGAGTAGCGCACGGTGTCAGCGTCAAACGCTCCTCCTCTCCGTTGGCATTATGGAAAGAGGTAAAGCTGGGGGCCTGTGGCCAAACGAGGGGAGCGGCAGCAGTAGTAGCAGTAGGTAGGGTCAGCGAAGCCAAACGGAAGGTCGAGTAATCTCCCGCCTGAAGAAAGCTCACGGCTGGCTGTCTCTCAAGAGCAAGAAGCAAACTCTCTCCTGTCAATAGATGAGTAGACCTCATGCCAGCTGGAGGAGGAAGAGGAACAAGCTGCAATGCCTCAGAACGTGGAAAGTACTGACTCGCTACCCTCTCCCCAAGGTAACAAGCTCTCAAGAAGGGCCCCTCCAGGAGGAAATGCTGGCTGTCTAAAGCCCGAGCCGAAGTCAACTCCAAAGGAGCATCGTCAAGCAAAGTGCCCCACGGATCGAATCGCACCTGTAACAAGGGAAATAGCATCAAAATGACGAAATGAAGAAATTGCATGAAAATCAGAGGATAAAGAGATATCGTAACTGATCCACTGTCAGGCGGTCCAAAACTCGCCTCCAAGCCAGCAAATCCATGGCGGGCGACCGCGTCTTCCAGACCCCTTTCAGCCAACGGGCCGCTCGTGGAACAAACCTAGGCTCAATATGCCCAGTCGGAGGAGGGAATTGCAGCAAATGTTCAAAGGCCCAAAGCTACAAGATAAAAGACGAGCATGAGATATAGAACACGAGGTGATAAAGGAACAACAAAGAAAGCTAAAGTATATACCTCGAGAATGCGGTGATGCCCACCCAGCGACAAACTAACACCTCGGGAACAGGCACTCAGGTGCCCATACAGCGTAGCTAAGGCAGGAGTCCCCCAATCAAACTCGGCTATAGTATCCAAATTGACCAAGGCGGCCAAGAACTGGACATGCACCGAATTCTCCTTGTTACAAAACAGAGTCTGCCCAAGGAGATAAATGAGGAAAGCTCGTACCAGCTGAGAAAGGGAAACCTCCGTCAAGATATCAGCTTGATCAAACTCTTCCCGAAGCCAGGAATAGGTGATGTGACCGCTCTCTGACACACGAGGGACCTTCCTCAAAAGGTAGTCAAAAGCACCCTCTCGCTCATGAATCCGAGGGTCAATCGGAAGAGGATCACCACCAACTCTCAAACCAGTAAGCAAAGCAAAATCACCTGGAGTAATCGTCATTTCTCCGGCCTCAGGAAGATGAAAAGTGTTGGTGCTATCCCACCACTGTTCCACAAGCGTTGTGGTCAAGCCAAGCTCTGCCTTTGGAAGATGAAAGCCCCGTATTAGCTGCTCAAAGCCAGCCAAAGCAACCATGTCCTTAGCATCCTAAGGGAGCCTCTCGTGCCACTAAAAAACCTGGGGGCAGCTTCCCCACACACGCAACCTCTCATTCGCCTGACAAAAATACAAAGAAGAAATCAACACACAAAATGTCGCCTATAAAGGGGGCAACTTTTAGAACTCAAACTCCCTATCAAATATCAAATTATCACTCCGCGAAATCTCATATACAAAAATCATTTGACAGGATAAAATCCTACCTTCCTATTGGTGAAACCAAGGTGCTGCTTTGGCTCCCTGTGCAAGACCTCAGGTGGAACATCACTGAGGGGAGGACGATATCGCAATGAACCACCACGCCCAACCATGTGAACCTGAGGGACGTATGTGGCAACATTAAACGGTGGAAGAGTATCACCACATGCATCGGTAAAAACCTCAGGCTCTGTCTCAGGAGGAATGGGTTGCGAGGAGCTCCCTCCAACAGTGGCTCTACGCCGACTCGAACGTAAGACGCGGGAACTTGAAACCCCGCCAAGAATTGCGGCCTCAACGGCCGGAGCTTTGCCCGTGTCCCTAGGCGCGGCAGGAGCATTAGATGACGGAGGAGGAGGTGGTGGTGAAGCCATAACAGCCAAGGAAAAGACAGCCGAAACTGTGGTGGTTGGAAAACCGACGGTGAAGAGGAAGGCAACGGCGGCGGCCGATGAGGAGAGAGAGGAGGGAGCGGCGGCGATCGCTCGAACGGGAGGAGAGGATGAGGGATAAAAAGGATGAAATGACCTGTGGGATCGATTAAGTTTAACTTAAATCGATTTTCTGACTGTTGGCTATCTCACGGCCGAGACATCGATTCCTCGGCCGAACCATCAATCATTCGGCCGAGAGATCGATGTCCTGGCCCCCTAATCCATTCCCCTCTGCAACCTCAGATCATGCTTAGTGCACCAATTCAAGCCATTATGGATTCTGGGTCCTCGACCAACATAATAACCTTGGGGGCATCCCTGATGCCAATACAACATGATCAAAACTAGCCTTGGGGGCATGCCCAAGCATCGAAAATCTCTCTCCACAAACTGCTGGCCAAAGCAAGTCAGAACACTCAGCGGCTCTACGCCCCTATTCACCCATATCAATTCAGCGGCTCTATGCCTGTGCTCACTATCACCCAGTGACTCCACGCTCCCTATCTCCATGGCTCCAAGCCCACTATCTCAACAGGCTCTACGCCTATGATCGTATTCAAGCAATCTCAGCGGCTCGAAGCCCATTACCTCAATAGGCTCGAACCCTATAACTACCATCTCAGCAGCTCAAAGCCCATTACCTCAATAGGCTCGAAGCCTATAACTACCATCTCAGCGGCTCAAAGCCCATTATCTCAACTGGCTCGAAGCTGTAACAACCAATCCAACGGCTCTACGCCCGTATTCACTCACTCAGTGGCTCTAAGCCCTCGACTCAGCAGCTCTACGCTCGCTATAACAACAACAGGCTCTACGCCCTCACTTATCAACTCAGCGGCTCCAAGCCCACCGTTTCAACTGGCTCGAAGCTGTAACAATCAAGTTCTCAACAGGCTCTACGCCCGCCATTTCATCAACTCAGCGGCTCAAAGCCCATTATCTCAACTGGCTCAAAGCCGTAAACAAGCAAATCTCAGCAGGCTCTACGCCACCCCAACAATCAATCCATCTATTCTCAGGCTCTACGCCTGAATGCTCAAAATCTGACATTTTGAATGCTCGAAACTCTTCGAATGCCCAACCACTGTGTACTGGATGCTCAAGTTCTACACTTGAATGCTCAAGCTCTACGCTTGGATGCCCAACCACTGCGTACTGGACGCTCAAAGCCTGTACTTTGAATGCTCGGATTCTGCCATCCGAATGCTCGAGCTCTACGCTCTGAATGCTCAAGTCCGGAACTTGATAGAAGCACTAAGCTTAAAACAAACACACATGCACCGGCCCGTGCACATATTGCATCACCTGTTTCACATCGAGTTTGCATCATCATATCTGTTCACATCTAACAACCATCATCACATATATACACTCTGCATACCTCTCATGAAACAGGTCAACCCTGCAATCAACCGGCTCTACGCCTCGGTTTTATTGATCGGTCCAGCGCTGTAGACACCCCAATTTGGCCTAACGATTATTTCAAGTCCCACCTTGGGACCATCCCGATGATGAAATGGATACAGTGATTGCTGATTGCCTTCTTGAGAACCTTAGGACTTTCGGTAAGAACTTAGAGCCACTTAGAGGACCCAATTCAGAGCCATACAGCCTTTCAGACAGAAAATACAGAAGCCTAGGAGAATCCATCTGTCGGCCGTAACATCGATCTCACGGCCTTAACATCATTTCTTCACCCGAGCAACCTGTTGCTAGAAAATCTCCCTGAGAGATCAATCCCTCGGCCGCAAGATCTATCATTCGGCTGAGACATCCATTCCTCGGCCGTGATATCTATTACTCGGCCGCCAGATCGTCCTTTTTCCAGACTCCGGAACGTTCTGTCAGACGTTTGATCCAACTACACTACCTTCCCGATGCGTTCAGGCCACGTTCAGGGATTGCGACGAAGAGTTTGAGTTGCATTGCAATTGCAATTGCAATCGTGCCATTTGATTGGCCGGAGTGAGTCACCAATTGCCTATATAAAGGGCCTTTGGACTCCGAAAATATACACACGAAATTCATAAGTGAAATCATTCACCCAAGCTCCGATACTCTGTCAAAATACTCTCTCAAACCCCCTCTTCAAAAGCCCTAACCTCCCGAAGGCCGCCATCAATCCGACGATCAAACTCCGAAGTTCAAACCCTAACCCTAGGGTTTTCAATCAGTCAATCACACCCAATCCGAAGCAATCAAGCAACTGAGGGATCGAGGTGGTGAGGCCCAACGGCCTCTGGTTTGTTTTATTTTCTGTCAATAATCATGATCTTAGCGTTTTGATTATTTACTAACGTTTCTGTCTGGTATGAGGAAGAACATCGACCGGGGCTTCGATCCCTCGGCGGATACATCAAACCAGGAGGATCCCTCGGCCGTGACATCCATTCACCGGCCGCGGGATCCATTCCCCTGGGACAGCTTTGCTTTGTTCTGCTTTCTGATGCATGCTTTACTTATCGCATTGGCTCACTTTACTTACTGTTTAAAGGCTAAAAATAGATTACGTGCTAGAATTAAATAAAGCATCTACATGTCTTATGTTGAATAACTGTGGGCCAATCTCACGGCTGGGCAGAGAGGGGTGCCTAACACCTTCCCCTTACTGTACTCTTGGCTCCCGTACCCAGAATCTCTATCTACTTTCCCAGTTTAAATAAACTGGGTGGCGACTCTGTTTTGATGACAACAGCTATCGTGTGGCGATGTTCCTAGCCATGGGAATGTCCACGATCTTGGTTTACGAAGCAAGCAACCAATCGAGCAAACAAACGTGATCAATCTGTATGGCGATGCCCCGTTTGGGAGGTGTCTACAGTTTTTGGCGACTCCGCTGGGGAATATGAGAGCCATAACCAGAAAGTTCAACATAAGACTAATACATGCCTTGTTTAACTCACTTATCATATGCATCGAGCGAGCAACCCATTGAGTTCACCTGATATCCCTGCATGACACGGGCTATGTTAGGGGTTCCAGCAAACTCCACAGTCACTCGTACCTAGTGGTATATCAAAAAGGGAATCACCCAATCACCGCCTATGATGGACTGGTGAAAGGACTGGTGCCCTTTGACAACGGTGCACCCTGAGACTACCGAAACCTTGCATGTTTTAGAAAGCCATAGAACTTATCAAACTAAGACAGGAACCTACAGGCTAGGAACCTACTTGCATTCGCTTGTAAAAGTTCTTCCTCACACCTTGTATCATCTGTTGTTGTAAATAACTTTTTCTATGCAGAAGGGTTGGGATTTTCAGCCCAAATCCTAACCTTACACATGCCAAGTACTGACTTACAGGTACTTTACTTTTCAAAGCAGACACAATAAGTAAACAAAGAAGCAACTACAACCAACTTTATACTCTTAGAACACCCAAAGTCACGCCAAACAGAAGTCTTTGCAGCCGTCCCGTCTGTCACCCTCATCGGCCAAAACACCTGCACTGCAACGGTCCCAACCACTTTCAGGGACTTCGCGGTCATCTCCTCAAAAAACTCAATCATCTACCAAATCCTAAGCTTCATCAAGTAATCCTCCCACTCTCATGGCAGATAACGACGCCATCATTGCTGATCACCAAGCTCAAAGTCGCTACCTTACTAACAGAGAAAGCAGCAAGAGATGCTGAGGACGAAGAGAAATCGGTGGAAGATGAGAATCCTCATAAAATGGTGTTGGCCGAAAGTTCCGAATCGGCCAGGCAAGTCAAAGAAATCAAACACGTTCTGGCTCGTTCACAAGGGGACCAAATTCTGGACTTCAAAGGACTTTGCCTCTTCCCAATAATCTCAACTGCCTGAGCAGTTCAAAATGCCAAACATCGAGAAGTTCAGTGGGACCGGTAACCCCACCAGTCATGTACGATGGAGAGAAAAGGGTGTCAAGGTGAAGAACCGCCCCTCCGAGGAAGATCAAGTGAGGATAGTAGTCAAGAATCTGCAAGCCCGAGTACCTCAGGCATATCTACACTCAGGCCATCACCAATTTTAAACGCCCGCATGCTACTGGGTTGCAAAATGAAGATAAAATCAAGCTAGGACTCATTGGAAAAGAAGAAACTCCTCCTCCTTCCCGGAAAACCTTTCCGACTCGTACATCTCATGCCTCTGTCAATGCCCTTAACTCAACCTTACCACAAGACCCTTTTCAAGTTAGTTCATCCTGAAACTCAAGCCGCCCTCGCTGCAAATTTGACCCTCTCTATATGACCTCATCTCAAGCCTTAACCATTCTTAACCGTCAAGGGCATCTCAAACTCTTAAACAAACCACTTCCCTAGCCACCTTATGGCCCAAACCATGATCCCAGCCAACAGTGCACCTACCACCAACACCCTGGGCATGATAGCTGAACTATAAAATTTTTAAAACCTGATGTGTAAGTCAATCCATTCCCTACTCACAATGCTGAACCACCACCCCGAAACATCAATCTTATAAGCCTATCTCATAAACAATCCTAGCCAATACATTGTCCAAAACAACCAAACCAAACCAACCTTAACCTTCCCAAAGGAGGATGAATGTTTTATGATGGAGGAGGAAGAAGACATCGAGTCCGATCAATCAGAAGTAATCAATCCCGACATATCTGACGAGGGCGACGAAGAAGAACAAGCAAAAGAGGAAAGGCTAAGGAAGTGGAAAGAGCATTCCTGGGCAAAAAACGATTTGGAGGATTTCGACATTCCGTTTGTGGAAAATAATGAATGGCAGCACATCTGATTTGAGAATAAAGGAAAGGGTCATCATGATGAGAAAGCACGCCTATTTTCAAGCCTGCCCAAAATAGTGGTACCCATCAACCGTCCCAAAATTTCGACGTCACCCCTCGTATGGGAAACAATCAATAAAAAAGGTGAAGGAATTTCAAATGCAGCCGTGGGCCAATCCCTACAAAGAATGCGACTACAACCAGTGGATAGAGGAAGATTCCACATGCATGGACCCGTATCAAATATGGGAAAGTAACTTTAACGAAATGAATGGAGAATGCAATGACCCGCTCTTCTTAACATCACTATTCAGCCAAGTGGAAGTAACTAATCTCCTTTATGACTGCACAATCAACAAAGAGGAGGAAGAGGTGATGAAAACCCAGATTGACATTTCCATTTGGGGACTACTCATGTCTCAAAGAGGTAGCCACCGTGCAAGCCGTAAAGATGGATCCAGTTCAAAGGCTTTGTTTGACAAAGAAGAGGGTGGAAAAGAGTATAAAGTTGCGAAAGGCAAAGATTTCGAAAACAACCCCGAAATGCTACAGTAGCTAAGAAATCACAACATGGCAAAGAACATTAAACATTGCTTTTATCAAACTAAAACATGTTTTGAGCCCCTGCTTGGGCATTTAATTTATGCTAAGTGAATTTCGGTTTCATCCTCTAGACTATGCTTATTCAATGATTTACTTCCTAAATTGCAATTGCCAAACACTATAGTCTCTTTGCCAAACAAAGGAAATTTCAAGGAATCAAGTTCCTTGTGTCGCTGACAAAAAGGAAGGAAAGGATGAACTTTAGTTGCTTAAGAAACTAGGTTTTGTCAAAACTTAGAAAGAAGACACTATCTCCGCGAGAACACTTAGGGTTAGCTTGCCCATTATGAAGGTACAAACACAAGGGAGATTTAGAAAAATATCTCCATCAAATTCCTTTCCGAAATGCAGAAACCCTCTTGAGAGAAGTGCTCGTTGGATAACCTGAAAACCCAAGCAAAAGTAAGAGCAAAGCCTACTAGGGCAAGAAAATGCAAAAACGCAGCCTAGGCAAAAAGTTAAGGCATTCAAAGAAAAGCTCGCTAGGGACTCAACCTCCACTAGGTAACCTAGGCAAAATCAAGAGCATGTGAGAAGAAAAACCAAAAGTGAAAACCCAACCTCAAAGGTGATGATCTCGGAACTACGTAAAAGGCCTGATTCCCTGATTGGGATACGTAGGCAATCTCACATTGAGATGCGGCCCAAACATTTGGAGAGAAGGAAAAACATCAACAAATTTGTACTCAATGATCGATAGGTATAGCTAACCCTGCGTATTGAGTTCGCAAAAGATGAGTATGCTTTTCTCAAAGAATTGGCAACATCAATAGACACGAGAGCTATAGGTCATCCCCTCTAACCTAAAGGTAATTGACACAATGAGCAAGATACCTTGAAAACTCCCGAGTTTGGCAACCAGACTATGGAACATAGCAAAAGCAAAAGGCAGAAAAAACCAAAACCAAGCATAAGAAGGGAGAGAAAAGAGGATGCCAATTGGCCGAAACAAAAATCTACCTTTGAAAAATCAAAGTAATGGCCGAAGAATCTATACATCGGCCACAATATCGATTTTTCAGCCGAATAATCAATTCTTCGGCCAGTATTTTATTTTCACACAAATTACTGTCTATCAGCAAATACTTGTTCAAAAAGCCATGTTCTGACTATCGCATGCAAACTCAAGACATCTAGGGGCATAAAAAGCATTTCTCATTTCATGAACAAAAGCTTGCCTACAAAATCATCACTGTGGTTGCTTTCACCATACAAATACAGTTTATGCTTCTCTCTTTGCTAACCATGAACAGGAAGGAAAAAGAAAATCCTAAAGCTGGTCATGACGGCGTCTTCGAGACAATCTCGTCTCTGAGATGAAGAAAGGGATTGCTAGCTATCCTCCCCACTGACTGCTGGTGCTCACTCAGCCTCAAAGCTACAAGGAAAAGAATGCAAAACAAGGGGCAAGCACCAAGCGCCTCTTCTCCGTCATCAGAATGTAAGGAGACAAAGGAAAGGGCCCGTGGCCAAACAAGAGCAACTGAAGGAACAACAGGCAGAACCAAGGAAAAATGACAGTACTCCATACAGTCACCTGCCTAAAGATTCAAACCCGCCTAGTCTCTGATCTGAGCATTCTCCAAGTCTACTTTAGACATCGAAGAAGTAGACCTCATCAACGCCGGAGGAGGAGGAGGAACAAACTGAAGATCCTCAGCACGCAGGAGCCACTGGCTGGCCACCCGATCACATAAGTACCAAGCTTAACAAAAGGGACCCTCGAACAGGCTACGAGTACAATCTAGAACCCTGGAACGCGCAAGAGGGGTGTCCTCTGATACACCACTCCAAGGGTCGAACCTCGCCTGCAACCAAAGTCTAAATCAGCCACAGCACAGAGGAATGGAGATCTAAAAACAAGGAATGCAAGGGGTACCTGGTCAACCGTCAATCGGTCCAAAACTCGTCGCCATGGCTCAAAACTGGCGACCGTGGCTTCCGTTGGCCCACCAGCCATCGCTCACAGTGAGAAACACAGTTCACATCCTCATGCTTGGTATCAGTTGGAAACTGAAGGGAAAGGAAGTAAAGAAGAAGGATATACCTTAAGCACTCGGTAGTGACCGCCAAGGATAAAACTCTTGTCCCGTGGGCAAGCTCCAAGATTGCCATACAAGATGGCCAAAGCGGATGATACCTAATCAAACTCCCCAACGGCCCCCAAATGCTGCAAAGGGGCCAAGAGCTGTGTATGCACTGAACTATCCTTGTTGGCAAACAATGTCTGCCCGAGGAGATAGAGAAGGAAAGCCCGTGTCAACTGCTCAATACTCACCTGAGTCAAAATATCATTCTTCATGAAAGTCTTGCTCAGCCAAGAGACATCAACTTGACCTCGGGAGTGAAGAGGAGGCATCTTGCCCAAGAACCACTCCAAAGCTCCTACCCGCTCCCAAAGCTTGGGGTCAACCCAAAGAGGAGCTCCACCTACTCATAGGCCAGTAAGCAAAGAAAAATCACCTGGCGTGATCGTCATCTCGCCAACAGAAGGAAAGCGGAACGTGTTGGGAGTATCCCACCACCTTTCGACCAGCGAGGTCATCAACGACCAATCCATCTTCGGAAGAATGAACGGCCCAAGACCAGCAGCGCGTACTAACTCCCGAGCCTGCTCCGACAACGTCACAAACCACTTGTGCACTAAAGGCCTCCACCATGAGCCTCCAGTCTCCTGTTTCTCTGCCAAGGACAAAAAGGGAGAAGCTTACTGAAACATTGAGGACGCTCAAGTGCTGCTCAGCGGCTCTACGCCCACACCTCAACAGCTCTATGCCACGCCATGTGCACAATCTCGTGCTCAGCAGGCCAGTAAAACAATCCTGTGGCTTCCACTCAATGCACCCTCCAGAAGGCATTTATATTGCTAGCTTCCAGAAAGCGTTTATGTTGCCAGTTTGTAGAAAGCATTTAGCCACCAGAAGACATTTGAGTCGCTAGAAGGCGTTTGGCCTCCGGAAGGCACTCCCAGCAGTGGAGGTAATGGAAATTTCCCTAACAAATTGGAATATGGTCAAGGACTAGCCTTGGGGACAACCCCGAGCATATGGAATCTAGCCTTGGGGGCAATCCCGAGCATACTCAAGAACTAGCCTTGGGGGCAATCCCGAGCATACTCAAAACTAGCCTTGGAAACATCCCAAGCATAAGGAACCAATCAAACCCCGTGGAAGATGGAATACTCAACAGCTCAGCGGCTCGAAGCCCACCATCTCAACTGGCTCAAAGTCGTAAACAATCAGTTCTTGACAGGCTCTACGCCCGTCGTTTCATCAACTCAGCGGCTCGAAGCCCACCATCTCAACTGGCTCGAAGCCGTAAACAATCATCTCAACACCCGTATTTATCATCTCATCATCTCAGCGGCTCCAAGCCCACTATCTCAACTGGCTCGAAGCCGTAAACAAGCAAATCTCAACAGGCTCTACGCCATCCCAACAATCAAGCCATCTATTCTCAGGTTCTACGCCTGAATGCTCAAAATCTGACATTTTGAATGCTCGAAGCTATTCGAATGCCCAACCACTATGTACTGGATGCTCAAGTTCTACACTTGAATGCTCAAGCTCTACGCTTGGATGCCCAACCACTGCGCACTGGATACTCAAAGCCTGTACTTTGAATGCTCGGATTCTGCCGTCTGAATGCTCGAGCTCTACGCTCTGAATGCTCAAGTCCAGAACTTGATAGAATCTCTAAGCTTAAATCAAACACACACACACGGGCCCGTGCACATTTGCATCACCTGTTTCACATCGAGTCTGCATCATCATATCTGTTCACATCTAACAACCATCATCACATATATACACTCTGCGTACCTCTCATGAAATAGGTCAACCCTGCAATCAACCGGCTCTACGCCTCGGTTTTATTGATCGGTCCAGCGCCTCGATCCTTTGGCTCTACGCCAACACTTATGATGGGAAAGCTCCGTGCACAGACCATCAGAATACAACCAGCTCTACGCTTCGGTTCAAATCATGTCAAGCTCCAAGCTCTAACACCCCAGGCTCTCGCCTTATGTTCAAATACCAGCTCCGCGCTTCGGTTCTATCAAGCTCAAAGCTCCGATCTCCTCAGGCCCTCGCCTCATGACCACAGCAGGCTCCACACCTCAATTTTATCACCTCAGGCTCTTGCCTCATGATTACAACCGGCTCCGTGCCTCGGTTCCCTCATCCTTAAAGCTCCGTGCTCTATGTTACTGGCCTTGCGCCCCCCATATCTCAAAACAACCGGCATCCGATTCATCCCCAGCAGATGGTTTGGATTCCAACCCAATTACATCAATTCCTTCCAGCTCATTCGCAAGGATAGTGTAGTGGGCCAAAATATCCAAAGGTTCAAAAGGTTCAGTGGGATAACCTTCCGGGCCCACAGTCCAGTTGTCTCAGTTCGTCTGTATGAGAAAAGTCAAACGTAACATGTCATCCCAGTCTCCCACCGAGCGTTAATCGGCGTCCTGACTATTAACCTCCGAGCTTCGAGCAACGTTCTCGTTCGGCGAAGGAAGTATTTACTCGGATGGGTGTCTCTCCCGTCCGAGTGGTAGACGCTCGACGAAGGAGTACTATGCTCGGCAGTATCATACGTTCGGAGGAAGCCCTCGGCTAAGGCGGTTGTGGAACATTCTAGAAGCTTCTGCTGATAGAAGCAAAGATAAGCACGTTCACCTCTCTGATAACCGATGGGACGTATCTGACACTAGCCCACGTAGGTCCACATGGGTCTGCATGTCTCGAAGGGCTGAATCACTTGAGTGCCTCTGACACGTGATGTCATCCGAGCGTGGCAAGCGCGCGTGCAGTATACATCCACCTTGCTCAGCACTCCAAGTCTGGGCCTATAAATAGCAAAGTACCTCTTCTAGGGCAAGGGTCAAATATTCTCTCCCCCTAAGCTGTTTTTCCTACCAAAACTTCTTCTTCTTCTTCCCTCTGGTTCTAACTAGATCGTCGGAGCTTCTACCCGGAGGAACACCACCCTCCGGTTTGCAGGTACACGGCGTCGCCGGTCAAGATCTCCACGGTTCAAGCAACGAGAAAGGGTTCAGGAGGTTCGAGGATAAATCACGCCCCCACAGATAGGCTACTCTACCGAGCTCCTTTCAGTCACAGTAAGGATGATCAAGAAAAGCAAACGCACCTGCCGTGTACTGATCTACCCCAAAATACTAAGGACTCTCTCCGCAAAAACTCCCCCGGCAGCCCCGTGCTCCTTCAACTATCTTCCGCCAAAACCCTGGCTCAGTCTAGGTATGTCGCACTACGGCTTTTTAAGCCCTAAGGTACGTCTTCTGTCTCTAACCCTCCAAACTTTTCTTTATTGCCCGAACTACGGTTGGTCTGAATTTCCCCTGTGGAATACGTAGGCAGCCTCCCGGCCCAACCATAACAAAAACCTTTTTCGAAAACCCCTTGGAATAGTGGTTGGACCAAATTGAGTTGCTTTTTACAGCTTTGACTCTTACTTAAACATGTCTCGCGATCCGTCTGAGTTCAGTCAAAGAGGGGCATCTGTAGACACCCCAATTTGGCCTAACGATTATTTCAAGTCCCACCTTGGGACCATCCCGATGATGAAATGGATACAGTGATTGCTGATTGCCTTCTTGAGAACCTTAGGACTTTCGGTAAGAACTTAGAGCCACTTAGAGGACCCAATTCAGAGCCATACAGCCTTTCAGACAGAAAATACAGAAGCCTAGGAGAATCCATCTGTCGGCCGTAACCACTACGCCAAATATTGCTTTTGCCGGCGGTATTATTACTGGGGGTAAAAAAACTGCCGTTAAAAGCTACCGGGAATAACTACCTAAAACGGCGGTTTTTTTAAGAATGCCGTTTTTATAAACTTTTACCGGCGATTTTTTAAAATACCGCCGGAAAAAATAGAATATACGGTTTTTTTTAATACCGGTGGTTTATTAATGCCGCTTATAATAATACCGACTCGTATAACATAAATATTATTATTTATCCTATATGACACAATATGCGGGTCAGCCCAGTTGGTAGCACGCGCGCTATAGGATCCGGAGGTTCCGGGTTCGATTCCTGGGAGAACAAAAAAAATTAACCATCGATTTTATTGCCGGCGGTATTATTACCAGGGGTTTTTTACCGCCATTTTTAGTATTGCCGGCGGTTTTCTAATGCCGCTTTTGTTTTTCCGACAATTGTTTTCCCGGCGGTTTATTTTCGGCGGTTTTTGAACTTTTACCGGCGGTTTTGAGTATTACCGGCAAATTTGGGACTATTAACGGCAGTTTTCTCATGCCGCTAATACTAAAATTTGGCGTAGTGAACATCGATCTCACGGCCTTAACATCATTTCTTCACCCGAGCAACCTGTTGCTAGAAAATCTCCCTGAGAGATCAATCCCTCGGCCGCAAGATCTATCCTTCGGCCGAGACATCCATTCCTCGGCCGTGATATCTATTACTCGGCCGCTAGATCATCCTTTTTCCAGACTCCGGAACGTTCTGTCAGACGTTTGATCCAACTACACTACCTTCCCGATGCGTTCGGGCCACGTTCAGGGATTGCGACGAAGAGTTTGAGTTGCATTGCAGTTGCAATCGTGCCATTTGATTGGCCGGAGTGAGTCACCAATTGCCTATATAAAGGGCCTTTGGACTCCGAAAATATACACACGAAATTCATAAGTGAAATCATTCACCCAAGCTCCGATACTCTGTCAAAATACTCTCTCAAACCCCCTCTTCAAAAGCCCTAACCTCCCGAAGGCCGCCATCAATCCGACGATCAAACCCCAAAGTTCAAACCCTAACCCTAGGGTTTTCAATCAGTCAATCACACCCAATCCGAAGCAATCAAGCAACTGAGGGATCGAGGTGGTGAGGCCCAACGGCCTCTGGTTTGTTTTATTTTCTGTCAATAATCATGATCTTAGCGTTTTGATTATTTACTAACGTTTCTGTCTGGTGTGAGGTTGAACATCGACCGGGCTTCGATCCCTCGGCCGATACATCAAACCAGGAGGATCCCTCGGCCGTGACATCCATTCACCGGCCGCGGGATCCATTCCCCTGGGACAGATTTGCTTTGTTCTGCTTTCTGATGCATGCTTTACTTATCGCATTGGCTCACTTTACTTACAGTTTAAAGGCTAAAAACAGATTACGTGCTAGAATTAAATAAAGCATCTACATGTCTTATGTTGAATAACTATGGGCTAGTCTCACGGCTGGGCAGAGAGGGGTGCCTAACACCTTCCCCTTACTGTACTCTTGGCTCCCGTACCCAGAATCTCTATCTACTTTCCCAGTTTAAATAAACTGGGTGGCGACTCTGTTTTGATGACAACCGCTATCGTGTGGCGATGTTCCTAGCCATGGGAATGTCCACGATCTTGGTTTATGAAGCAAGCAACCAATCGAGCAAACAAACGTGACCAATCTGTATGGCGATGCCCCGTTTGGGAGGTGTCTACAAGCGCCTCGATCCTTTGGCTCTACGCCAACACTTATGATGGGAAAGCTCCGTCCACAGACCATCAGAATACAACCAGCTTTACGCTTCGGTTCAAATCATGTCAAGCTCCAAGCTCTGACACCCCAGGCTCTCGCCTTATGTTCAAATACCAGCTCCGTGCTTCGGTTCTATCAAGCTCAAAGCTCCAATCTCCTCAGGCCCTCGCCTCACGACCACAGCAGGCTACACACCTCAATTTTATCACCTCAGGCTCTCGCCTCATGACTACAACCGGCTCTGTGCCTCGGTTCCCTCATCCTAAAGCTCCGTGCTCTATGTTACTGGCCTTGCGCCCCCCATATCTCAAAACAACCGGCATCCGATTCATCCCCAGCAGATGGTTTGGATTCCACCCCAATTACATCAATTCCTTCCAACTCATTTGCAAGGATAGGCTACTCTACCGAGCTCCTTTCAGTCAAAGTAAGGATGATCAAGAAAAGCAAACGCACCTGCCGTGTACTGATCTACCCCAAAATACTAAGGACTCTGAAAATATACACACAAAATTCATAAGTGAAATCACTCACCCAAGCTCCGATACTCTGTCAAAACACTCCCTCAAACCCTCTCTTCAAAAGCCCTAACCTCCCAAAGGCCGCCGTTAATCCGACGATCAAATCCCGAAGCTCAAACCCTAACCCTAGGGTTTTCAATCAAGCAATCAGTCAATCACACCCAATCCGAAGCAATCAAGCAACTGAGGGATCAAGGTGGTGAGGCCCAACGGCATCTGGTTTGTTTTATTTTTTGTCAATAATTATGATCTTAGCGTTTTGATTATTTACTAACGTTTCTGTCTGGTGTGAGGAAGAACATCGACCGGGGCTTCGATCCCACGGCCGATACATCAAACCAGGAGGATCCTTCGGCCGTGACATCCATTCACCGGCCGCGGGATCAATTATCCTGGGACAGCTTTGTTTTGTTCCCTGCTTTCTGATGCATGTTTCAATTACAGTCTTGGCTCACCATTAACTGCTTAAAGGCTAAAAACAGATTACGTGTTAGAATTAAATAAAGCATCTACATGTCTTATGTTGAATAACTATGGGCCAGTCTCACGGCTGGGCAGAGAGGGGTGCCTAACACCTTCCCTTTACTGTACTTTTGGCTCCCGTACCCAGAATCTCTATCTATTTTCCCAGTTTTAATAAACTGGGTGGTGACTCTGTTTTGATGATAACCGCTATCGTGTGGCGATGTTCCTAGCCATGGGAATGTCCATGATCTTGGTTTATGAAGCAAGCAACCAATTGAGCAAACAAATGTGATCAATCTGTATGGCGATGCCCCGTTTGGGAGGTGTCTACAAATATAATAAATTCATACCTTTAGCATTCAGTTCAATACCAGTAATATCATTAGCATTCCATTCTTTTTCCTCTTTAGGTACTACAACTCCATCTACGATTTTGGTAGGTCGATGCGGCCCATCAATAATAACTTTCCACAACTTGTAGTCAATTTGAATATAAATACTCATTCTAGCCTTCCAATAATTGTAGTTAGATCCGCTAAATGAAGGAGGTCTATTGCTTGATTGGCCCACAGAAAGGAAGGTGCCATAAGGGGTTGCCATAGATCTTACCCTAAGATGATTAAGTCAAATATATTTAGAGCCTCGCTCTGATACCAATTGTTGGTCCAAAATCAACCCAAGAGGGGGGTGAATCGGGTATCACACTGACTTTTGACAAATGCTGAGTGGTCAGTTGTTCGGCGGTGTAATGATGGGCGGGAGTTTCGAACTCCCAACCCTAGCTCTATAAAAGGTGTGGGGTGAGGAGAGAGAAATGCTTCGATCTCTCTCTCTCTCTAGACCTCCATTGCCAGAGCTTCCAACAGCAATCGTTCATCTTCTGGTTCTGGTTCCCAGCGATTCTGCCACTAGATCTCACCACAAATCTAGGTATGTGATCGATTCTTGTTTCTCTTTACCTTTTGCAGTTTTCAGTCTATTTCCCTTTGCTTTTCTGGGTTTTTGGGGCATTTTTTGTTCTGAGTGAACAGTGCGCCTTGGAGATGAACGGACTATTCATCTCCCTCTTCAACCTGTTCTTCCGAGCATGAACCTTCAAGGGGTTCTGGGCTTGGCCGTTGATGGAGTAGGCCGAGCCCCAGTCTCTGATGTTTGGTAGGCTCAGACCGAACATGATTTGGCCGACCCTTAAGAACGATGATGGGGTGGGCCATTTTAGGATGCCGAGCGTAGTGAGATCGCTGTTTTCTAGCCGACGACGAGGTCTCACGTTTCTATTTTTGACTTTGTTAGGTCTGGCTCCCCCAATCATCGTCATCTCATCTGACTCTGAAAGTTCAGGGGACGATTCTGCAAATCTTGTGATCCGTGAGTACTTGGAGATACACAGAAGCCGACGTCAAGCTTCTTCCATCGCTTCGAATATGTCAGATTCCAGCGATTCCAACGCCGAGCATGACCATGAATACGACGGCGATTTCAATACCGAACCAGAGATAACTTCACCACTAGCACAGAATCCGAAGCCGAGCACGAACTTGGGCTTGAGGCCGAGTCCTGGATTCGTTCCCAGGCCGGAGCTACGACCTCTTCTCAATCTGCTCCTGCCGAAACCTCATCTGGGGATAGGGAGTTCACCGACCTCTTCGAGGGAGGGCAAGTCTGTCCCCACGCTCATTACTTCAGTGGGCGCCCTAATGAATACGCAGACTTCTGCCGAGCGTACCACATCCCAGATGATGTCGTCGTCCACCAGGTGGCTAGTAATAGGATTAGGGACAAGAGGGGAGATCATCCCGAACACATAACAGTCCCCCTGATGGCCATATGTGAGGCTGGGCTTCGATTCCCTCTTCACCCGTTTCTAAGGGAACTGCTAGCTAGGTTCGGCATAGTGCCACATTTTTTCTCGATCAATAGTTACAGGATAGTGATGTCCGTAATTAAGTTAAAGGAACTGCACGACCATGAATTCACCGTTGCCGACCTCTTCCATACATACATTATGTCTAGGCACGGGAAGACTGGCCGTAGGTATCTGTCTACACGTAGTGGTAAGTAGCCATTAATAAACGGACTTCCCGACACTGATAAGTGGGCTAACTTATATGTCAAAGTCAGTGGAAACTACGAGTTCGGCAATCAGACTATGCGGCTGCATTCTATGCCGAAGATAACCGATTTCTGAGGTTTCTTCTTCTTTCTTTAATCTGCCGAACATGATCCATTCTATTATTGATCTCGTGATATTTTGCTAACACCTTCTCTTCTTTGCAGATCACCGAGCAATAACCAAGACACAGAATTCTTTGGCAGTAGACGGTCACGTGGAGACGTTAAGGGCCTTCATCTGTCGCGACGCGCCGACGCTGCTGGGTTACGAGCCTTCATACAAAGGGAAATTGACAAAGAGGAAGAAGAAGGATAAGGAGCTGGGGTGAGCATGAAGGCTAAGGGTAAGAAGGCAGCTGCTGTTGAGCAAGGTATTGGCGAGAACATTCCGAAGCCGAGCAAGAAGGCGAAGGAGCCGAGGCTGAAATTTCCCACCTTCAAGAAGTCAGCCGACTTCTGGTTCCAGGATAGTCAACCAGCCGACTTTCAAGGTATCAACATTCCTCCCATCCGAACCCTTATTCCCCAGTTTGCCGGCGAATTGGGGAGGAGAAATGTAGTGAAGACGAATCTTAGAGATGCGGCTGCTGCCAGCAAGAAGGTAGCTGTAC
Organism: Rhododendron griersonianum; assembly: GCA_018127125.1. Lineage (NCBI taxonomy): Eukaryota > Viridiplantae > Streptophyta > Magnoliopsida > Ericales > Ericaceae > Rhododendron > Rhododendron griersonianum. Next base: position 33,810,187 of record CM030788.1, on the reverse strand, counting down.
CTTCCGACAATCCTGCAAAGAAGCAGAAGGTCACTCATGACTTCTTTCCTGCAAGGCCGCCGACGCCACTTCCTAAGGAAAAGGACCAAACTGAGTCTTCGGCTGCGGGAGGCTCAAAAGCTGTGGAGAGGGCAGCTGGTTCAGGTGGGCGAGTGATCATGCCGGAGTTTGCGCCATCATTTGCGATGGCCGACGGCAGGGTGGTTACGGTTGAGGACAGCATCAAGGAAGAGCCTGGCCTCGCTGTGACCATGCTGCACGGACTGGCTCTACCGAAGGACATGGACAGGGTTCCAGGAGAGCTTCTGCCGAGCTTGGTCCATACCAGTGCTTACCTCGTCCAGGTATGCTTTTTGACTTAGCTTTTGACTTAGTCTTTAGTTTATTATTACTTGAAGTTTTGCCGAGGCTGATGACTTGTTGTCTCGTGTAGGCTGGGCAAGCTTTGCTGCGTGCTTCCCGTCAAGCCAAGCTCTTGGCCGCTGCCGCTGAAAGGACTCGTTACCGTGATGACGCAAAAGCCGAGCGTGAAAAGACAAAGGCTGCGAAGAATGGCTTGAGGTTTGCCAAGTCCAGGGTTGCCGAGCTCGAGAAAGAGAGGGATGAAGCCCTTAAGAATGCAAAGATGGCCGAACGCGAGCTCGGTCAGGTTGTGCGGAGGGAGAAGAGGAAGATGAAGGAAGTGGATGAGAAGGCTTTTCAAGCTGGGTATGACAGAGCTATTGCCAAGAACGTCCGGGAGGCTCGGTCGATGGTCAATGAGGAGCTCGCGAAAAAGCTGCCGATCGCGTACCGAACTGGGTACAAGGATGGGGTGAAGGCTGCGTGTGGGGTCATGCAGATGGAGCCAGACATGAACCTGATGAAGTCAATCCCCGTAGCTGAAGTGCCCGAGCTCAGGTTGCCGTACACCGACGAGGAGTGTGCTCCACTTCCTCCGGAGGAGTATCCCGATAGTGAGGATGACGTTGAAGATCTGACTGGGGCCGACGCTGAAGGTGGAGGGGATGGTTCAAGTGGGGGGAAGAAGGCCGAGGCTGAAGACGCCGAGCAAGGCACAGAGCAAGCTGAGAAGAATGATGAAGTGGCTGTTGAAGCCGAGGACGGTGCTGCTCTAGTTACTGAAGAGGGTGATCCTCCCTAAATTTAGAGTATCTAGTTTCTTAGAGTTGTGTTTTTTTCCTTTGAACTTTTGAAGTTTTTTGTTGGACTGGACGGCTCCGAACTTGGGAGTTTTACCGTGCCAGGTGTAATAGTTGACTTTGGGGTCGGCACCGAACGGTTTACTACGCCGTACTTCCCAGCTTAGGATCTTTGACAACATTTGTTTTTATTTCAAAGTTTTGAATGAATGCATGGCTTCTTTTTGCAACGTCTCTGTAAATGCCGAGCTTGACTGATTGCCTTCATGTCTTCACAAGATTTTGTAGGTCTTGCATGTTTATGAATGTGTAGTTGTCCATAGCCCCCACTTTGGTTTGGGTTTGGCAGAATAGTTGAGAATCTTTCATGATCGAAATGGTTAAGTATAAATATTGCAGCCGAGCCTTGACCAAAGTAGAATGGCCGTAATAATAGGCCGCCGAACATGGATGTGTTGTAATCTGACATGATCCAGCCTTTGACTAGTTCTGAGAGTGTTAAGTGCCCCCTTGCCAGTGGATGGGGCTCGGCCAAAGTGTCAGCCCCTGGCCATGGTAGATGAACGTTGAGAGTGGTGATTGTTTGTGGGTGGTTTGCTCGCCAAGTTGCGAGTGTAACCTTTCGGTGGCCGACCATAGTGTCTTGCCAATCCGAGCCGAAGCCTAAGTTCAATTAGATATGTGTATTTTAGGCTCGGCAGACCATATGTCCAGTGATTGCTTCTTTGGGCGTTGATATTGGCCGAAGCAAAGGGCTTTTTAAGGAGCTATTTGTGGGTGTGACCGAAGTCATCGTTTGTGTTTGGCATTCTAGCCGAGAGTGGAAAGATACTTGAAATGTTTTGAAGATTTTTAAACCAAATAAAAGCTTGCCTTTTCATTGATAATCCTCGAAGTACAGATAAAGTAGAAGATAAAGACAGTAACAGTGGGTCGAGGCCCTTCTTTGAAACGCAAAAGAAAAACATAAAAGATTCAGGCCGAAGCTGAAGAAAACTGAAACTCTTTTTGTATGAAGTGTTAGCCGAAGGTAGCTGTCAGCCTGATGTGTTGTGGAGGAAGTGTCACATGTATGCCCTCCTTAGGTTCTGTGCATTCCATGGGTTAGTGAGCACCTTCCCTTGCATGTCTTCGAGGGTGTAAGCCCCTTCACCAGCAACTTTGACGATACGAAAAGGCCCTTCCCAATTAGGCATGAATTTTTTCTTCTTGCTTGCTTGTACGACCTTCCGCCAAACCAGATCGTCAGGCTTGAACGTCTTGATTCGGACACTCTTGTTGTATCATTTGGCAACTTGCTGTTGATATTCGGCAAGCTTCAGCCGAGCGTCATCGCGTTTTTCTTCAGCCAGAATCAGCTCTTGCTCCACGGCTTCGTCATTTGTCTGTGGGTTGAAGTTTTCCATTCGGAGGGTTGGGAACCTTGACTCCAGTGGGATGACGGCCTCCATGCCGAACGCCATTGAGAAGGGGGTTTGGCCTGTGGAACGACGTGGTGTGGAGCGGTATGCCCATAAAACTCTGGGGAGTTCTTCTGCCCATTTTCCTCTCTTTGAGTTCAATCTGCGTTTTATCCCTGCACAGACTGTCTTGTTCGAGGCCTCAGCTTGGCCATTTCCTTGAGGGTAAGTTGGGGTTGAGTTGAAGAATTGTATGCCGAACTCCTCGCAGAGACTTGTGAGGCCGTCCCCGACAAATTGGGTGCCGTTGTCAGAGACGATGGCATAGGGTACGCCGAACCTTGTCACAATGTTTCTCCACACGAATCGTCGGACGTCTGCTTCTGTGATGGTGACGAGGGCCTCGGCTTCTACCCACTTAGAGAAATAATCTGTTGCAGTGATCAAGAATTTGAAGCCTCCAGGTGCTGTCGGGAGTTTCCCGACGATGTCGAGCCCCCATTGCGTGAATGGCCATGGACTTGTGATGGGGGAGAGATTCTGAGCCGGGTGCTTGGGGATTGGAGAAAATAGTTGGCATGGTCGGCACCTCCGGACTATTTCTTCGCAGTCTTTTTTCATGTTTTTCCAAAAGTATCCTTGACTCATCGCGCGTTGGCATAACGAACGACCACCAGAGTGGCAGCCGCAGCTTCCGGAGTGCAGTTCATCAAGGATCTCGGCAACTTGGTTTGGGTGGACGACGACAAGATAGGGCCGCCCGGAAATGGATTTTCTATAGAGTTGACCGCTCTCAGAGAGCCAATAGTAGGCGGCCTTATTTCTGATTCGGAAAGCTTCCTTTTTGTCGTCGGGTAAGGTGTCGTTTCTGAGGAAGGCAACGATTTCATCCATCCAGCTTGGACCAAGTTCAATGTTGAGCACCTTTGGAGTTGTGTCAAAACTTGGGTGGTCAATGTTGCCAAAATTTATGGTTCTGAACTCAGATGCTTTCGAAGCCGAGGCGAGGCCAGCAAGTGCATGTGCGTGTGCGTTGTGCTCGCGGTTGATCTGCTCGATGTTGAAATTTTTGAAGCGAGTGATGAGTTCTGCTGCTGTGGCCTGGTACTTCATCATCCTTGGGTCTCGAGCTTCGTAGTCCCCCAGCACTTGATTGACTATAAGTTGAGAGTCGCAGAATACGGCCAAGTTGTCAACTTTCATTGCGATTGCCGAGCGTAAGCCAGCAAGCAGGGCCTCATATTCAGCCTCATTATTTGTGGCAGGGAAGTCGATGGTGATCGCACTTTCGTGAAGGGTTCCGCAAGGAGAGACCAAGACGACTCCAGCTCCGGCCCCGTTGTTGTTAGAGGCACCGTCAACTTGCATTCGCCAAGTGTCTCCCTGAAAGAGGAGCCACCGATTCTCTTTTGGTTCGTGTTCGGCAGAGGGTTGGGTTGGAGGGGTGTTTAGGATCTCGGAGTCTTCTGGGGTGAGCTCGGCAATGAAGTCGGCGAGGACTTGCCCTTTGATTGCCGTCCTTGGTTCAAAGCGGATGTCAAAATTTGCCAACTCTATCGCCCATTTGGATACTCGGTTTGAAAGGTCGGCTTTTCGAAAGAGCGCTTTGAGAGGATATTCGGTTAATACCATGACTGTATGTGCCTGAAAGTACGGCAGAAGCTTCCTCGCCGCAGATACGAGGGCGAGTGCCAACTTCTCCAGTGGAAGGTATCGAGTCTGGGCGGGTAAGAGCGTCTTGCTTGTGAAGTATACAGGCATGTCGTCGGCCCCTTCTCGCCGAACAAGAGCTGAGCTGATGGCATGGGCTGAGACCGCCAGGTAAAGGTAAAGGGTTTCGAATTCCTTTGGCTTTACCATGAGGGGTGAAGTACCGAGATAGTCTTTGAGCTCGGCCAACGCTTTGTCGCAGTCTGGCGTCCACTCGAAGCTTCGTCGGCTTTTCCCTTTGAGGACGTGAAAAAAGGAGTGGCATTTGTCAGACGACTTGCTGATGAAGCGGTTGAGGGCTGCCGCCATCCCCGTGAGTTTTTGTACCTCTCTGATTGTTCTTGGTGGTCGAAGGTCTGCCACCGCCTGATTTGGTTGGGGTCGGCCTCGATGCCGCGTCGTGTGACCAAGTGGCCAAGGAATTTTCCAGCACTGACGCAAACGCACATTTCTCCGGATTTAGACGGAGTTTGTAGAATTTGAGGATCTCGAAGACCTCGGCCAGCTCCTTCAGATGATTGTGCTCTTTTTGACTTTTGACGACGAGGTCGTCAATGTATGCTTCCAGGATGTTGCCTATTTGTGCATAGAGCATTTTGAAGATTGCTCTGTTGAATGCAGCTCCTGAGTTCTTTAGGCCGAATGGCATCACCCTATAGCAAAAGATGCCATGTGGAGTGATGAATGCTGTTTTCTCCATGCCGTCCGGGTCCATGGCAATCTGGTGATAGCCGCGGTAGGCATCCAAAAAACTCAACCGAGCATGGCCGGCAGTTGCATCCACTAGTTGGTCGATCTTCGGCAGCGGGAACCAGTCTTTTGGACAGGCGTCATTGAGGTTCGTGTAGTCGACGCAAACTCGCCACTTCCCATTCTTCTTCTTGACGACCACTGTGTTCGAGAGCCAGGTTGGGTATTGCACTTCCTGAATTGCGTTGGTGTCGAGAAGTCGGTTGACCTCTTCAATGACGGCGTCGGCGTGCTCAGGTGCCGAACGTCGAGCTCGTTGAACCACCGGTTTGGAGTCCTTTTTTATGTTGAGGGAGTGGCAAATGAAGTTGGGATCCACCCCTGGTATCTCCTCCGGGGTCCATGCAAAGACTTCAAGATTGTCTTTGAGGAACTGGAACATCTCTTCTCGCTCGGCGTCAGTTAGTGAGGAGCCAAGTAAGAAAAAGTGTGATCCGTCCTCGTTGATGGGCATTTTCACCAGGTCCTCCTCTGCTTTGTCCTCGGCCTTTTGGCCGACGTCTTCGATTACGGCCATGTCTGGGACTTCAACCCATTGCACTTGTTTTGCTTTGGAAGAGCTGTGTACGGCGGAGACGTAGCATTTTTTGGATGCAATTTGTTCACCTCGCAAATCTTCCTGTCTTCCTGTGGCGCCGATGAAGCGGACAACCTGGTGGTATGTTGAAGCAATTGCTTGCATTCCATGGAACCAAGCTCGGCCGAGGATGGCGTTGTATGGGCTCGGTGAGTTGACGACGATGAATTCGACGGTGAGAGTCTTTGAGCCGACGACGACCGGGAGGAAGATTCTGCCGAGCGGCCATACAGGAGCTCCGTTGAAGCCAATGAGGGGTACCTCAGTGGGCTACAGAGCCGACTCTAGTAGGTCCAACTTCTTGAAGAGGTCATAGTACATAATCTCAGCTGAACTTCCTTGATCAATGAGGACACGCTTGACGTCATGAACACCGATCTGGACGGTGACGACGAGTGCATCCGAATGTGGAGTCTGAACGTGTTCAAGGTCACGTTCGGTAAAGCTTATCGTCCATTTGGGCAAGTCTTGTGGTCGTGAATGTTTGGATCCACAGCCGACTGAGAGTATCTCTTTTGAAGTTGAGGCTTGATCGATGTCGGCTCGGAGGGCGGTTTCGAATGCCTTTGTTACTGGTCCATGGATGACGTGGATCAGCGGTCGTTGTTCGTTGGGGTTGGGATTTGTCTGCAGGGCGGGCATCTTTGATCGATCAATGTATTGATCGAGGTGACCTTGAGCTGCAAGCTTTTCGAGGAGGGCTTTGTATGGTGCGCAGGCAGTCGTGTAGTGGCCGAACTCATTGTGGTAAGTGCATTTTTTCCTTGGATTTTGATCCGGTTGGCCGGTGTCGGTTCCAAGCTTGCCCGTCGGCCATTCAAACCACGGTTGTCTCATTATTTCCTTTAGAAAAGACCAAATTGGTTCCTTGAAGTGTGTGGTTTCGGCCACGTAGTCATGCTCCTTTGGCGGACGCTTCTTCCCCTCTTTGATGTTGTACACTTGCTTCTTCGGCTGCGTTTGTTGGGTTGCCGCTTGTACCGGCAGCTGGTGTACGGTCGAGGAGAATGGATTGGTTGAGCTCGGGATTCCCTGGGCCGCCCTGTCTGCATAGAGTTCCTCGAGAGCACAAAATCTTTCCACGACGCGCATCAGTTCACCCATGCCGTGTGGTGGGCGGATGGCGAGTTCGTCTAAAATTTTGCTGCCGGTTTCCAGGCCGTTCTTGAAAGTGCGCGCAGCCCAATATTCATCGATTCCTGGAATTTCGTTGAATAGCTGCCAGTAACGCTCGGCATATTGCCTGAGGGTTTCGGACGATAGTTTTCTCATCTGAGACAGTGACTCAGGCTCTTTAGCCGTTTTGTTGCTCGTGATGAAGCGTGTGTTGAAGGCGCGTTCAAGGTCGACCAGGTTCCTTACGGATCCAGCGGGCAATTTGTTGAACCACTGGAGTCCCAGGAAGCCGAGGCTGGACGGGAACGCCTTGCATTTTACTTCATCCTTAAGAGTGCAGAGCTCAATGGTCTGTCTGAAGTGGATGAGGTGAGTGTAGGTCTCGCAGGTCGCCGGATCGAACTTCGTGAATTTGGGTAGATGAAAAGTGGGTTCCGGCGGCGTGTTGATGATGTGGGAGGTGAATGGAGATACGCCGAGATCCTTCAGTTGCCTTTCAAACCCTGGGCACGGCGGTTTGCCGTGCTCGTCCGTTTTTGATCTCTTGGAATCCCTTTCCTTGTGCTCTTTTGCCGATGTCTTTTCGGCTTCCCTTCGCCGAAGCTTGTCTCGCAGGTCCGTCGCTGTTCGGCGTGGGCCGTCGATGGTTTTGTCCTTGTTGCGACGGGTCTTGTTCTCATCGTTCGCGCCCTCAGTATGTACGCCTTTCCCGTTGCGCCGAGCGTGGTGCTCGTCGTCTACGTTTTCAATCGGGATGTTCCCAAGGCGTTCGGAGACATGGGGTCTGGTCCATGCAGAATCTCGGCTACGGTGCGAGGCCGTCGTGCGAGAGAACTCTGCACGACCAGTCGAGTACGTACTTGTAAACGACTCGGTATCCCTTGTCCTGGTTCCATCGTGATGGCTTCTAGAACGATGTGTTCCAGATACGGTGGGTTGCTTGTAGAGGATGATTTCTCTGGCGTCGCCTGGTGCTAGAGTGAAGCCTAGGCGGTCTTTCACGGATCCGCGTTGGCCTCCCTCGTTCTGACGCCCTTGTGGTGGTGGTGGTGGAGGGGGTGGAGTTTACCTGCCTCTTCCTCCGCCTCCGCCAGATCTTGATGCGGCAGGGGTGGCGTCCTGCTGCATGCGTTGCTTCATTTGGGCCACTTCTGCCCTTAGCGCGGCCAGTTCATTGTGGCGTTCGCCGTCGCGACGCTGCAGTAGGCGGATGTAGGCCGAAGTTACGTCGTCTGAGACTGGTGAGAGTCCGGACCCAGGGGCTAGGGACATGGACATGTGCCTTTCGAGGGTTGGTGTGGGGATGACGTTTCCACTAGCGTCTTTGGCCCCCGAAGCGGCTGCGTCTGCTAGATCTCCGCCCATGGTAGGTGATTTGGTGGTTGTTTTACGAAGGAGTGAGGGGGTTTTGAGGATGTGAGAGCCGTTTGAATCAGAAGTGTTTCACGTCGGGTTCACCAATTGTGTGGCCCGTGATCCTTGATCCTCGCTCCTCCGTTAGTGGTTTGATGGTTGTTGAGCCTTCTTCTCCTAGCCTGCACAGGGAACGCACGACTAAGACCTGGTCGGGGGTTGTCCCGGCAAGGCTCTCCGGCGAAAGGATGAGTATAGTGCAGAGAGAGGAATCAGAAAGCTCAGAGAGAGTAAGTGCGAGTATTGAGTAGCGTGTACCTGTTAGGGTTACCATCACTAGGTATTTATAGTGCCTCCTGGCTTGCTCTCCAAGTACGATCGTGTGCCTTCCACGGGCCAAGTGACGTCATAGTGACATCACGGAATAGATCTGGTAACCGTTTTCGGGGCTGAGCTGGCACACCCATGTACGCCCGTGATCATCTTCTGTTATAACCGCTTCTGCACGTGGCAGGACGCGTGGCTTTACAGCTAGCCACCGTCGGCTGCCTGTCGTGCTCTGAAGGTGGCCGAACACGGACAACACCGAGCCTAGCCATACGTTCAATGAGGGAGGTAACGTTGTCGTGGACTCTGCCGACGGCATAATCCGAGCGCAGGCTTGTCTCCTGCCGAGCCTGTGGCAAGCCAAATATTAATGACAAGTCATCGACGGCAGCCGTGCACGAAGCCGACGATTGGTACATGGCAGGTCAGGTCCGCACCTTTGCGAACATCTATGTTCGGCCCGCTACAGTTCATAGTTTCGAATTTGGGAGATTTGGGGAACCTGTGACTGCTACAAATTGACTGTGCATATAGGAATCATTTTAACCTTGTTAACTTGTGAATATGCTTCTCAATCACCAAAAATCAGTCATTTTCTGTAAGTGCACTTAGTTACTTTGTGGTTCGTTGAGAACAATTGAATGGTTATTTTTCTACACAAAAGAGAAAATTGAAGTTTCTGATGACCCCGTCAACAATAATTCTTGAAGTCGCTACTGGTAACTATGCTACTTATTGGTTCCGGCAATCAAGGACTATTGCGGAAAATTATCACGAGCGAAGTGTTGGAAATAAGTGAATTGGAAATTGACTCCAATAATAAACCATTTGAGGAGCCGTTCCACTTTTATGGAAAAAGTACTTTTTGAAAAAGAAGGCAATTTCAAGCTCAAAAATCATATGTTTACGCAAATAATTTTCCTACCAATATGGATCTTGTTTGATAGATCTCTTTGAGATCTTTTAAACAGTGCAAAAAAAAGTGAAAAATTATTTTTCATTTTCGTTATATTTGAGTTTGAAATTACCTTCTTTTTCAAATTTTTTTTTTTTTGAGAAAGTGGAACGGCATGTGATTTGGTTGTTATTTATTTGTCCTGCGATGGATAAATAAATATGGAGTGATTAAAATTATTTGGTTTGCCGCCGAAGCGGGTTCATAAAATTCTAAGGCTTAAAGTTGGTGGGAACTTGTAGTAATTAATTTAATTAGTTACTTCTTTTTAAAGCTTTTGAATTGATTTTAGAGTTGGTTAATAAATCAACATGTGGCAAACTAAACCGATCAGTGCAATGCTTCATTTACCTTGGCTGGCTACGTGTGCCTTGAAAAATGAACATGTGCTGGTTCGGCCAAACTGAAGTGTTGGTTTGGCGTAGACTATTTTGGAAAGTTGTGTCTCTTCTGCTAAGACCACTTCAAATAGTTGCATCTTTTTCCTAACACCATTTCAAACAGTCACCGTTCCTTTTCGTTCGGGTGTCTACTTCTCTATAAATAGGACCCATCTTCTCCCATTTCAGTAACGGAAAAATTCCTGCACTCATAACATACATATTCTGAGAGAGTTCTGCACAGTTTTCTTTGTTCGTCCGTTGAACAGATTGTAATGCTACTTCCGTTCTTCAAAAATCGGGTAATCCTGGGGGGTAAACGTTCAAGAGACCCAAGAGCACCGGTTTGAGGGACGAATTTGCTTTATGGATATAGTATTCTCCATAAAAATACTAGCCTCGATTGCCAATTTTCGGACGCTTGAAATTGGTCCAGTAAGTTTCTAATCTTGTTTATTTTTTGGTGTGCAGCGAATTTCCAGTGATAAACGATCCAACAGTCTTAAAGCAAATTTGGTTTATAAATTCGAGTTATTTCTGGAAATTTTGTGGTACTCCCTCCGTCCCTTATTTACAGTCCAGTATTTCATTTTGGGTTGTTCCTTAATAAGTGTCCATTTTGTAAAATTAGTGGGTAAAAGTTGGTGCATTGTCTATTTTGTCCCTAAAAGTAGATTCCATTTTGAAAAGTTAGTGAGTAAAAGTGTAATAATGATGGGTAAGTAGGGAAAGTGGAAGAAAAAGTTGATGTGAAAAGTATAATGATGATGTCTTTTTAATAAGTTGGAGTTACAAAGCAGGACACTTAAAAAGGGACGGAGGGAGTAGTATCTTATTGATTCTTTAGTTTCGAATACGTTTCGTTGTTTGATAAATCAGTAAGGTTAGAAAACTGAAATCAATTGTTTAATCTGTATAGTTACATTGATTTCAGTTTCAAAGTTGTGTGATTAGTGGGTATTAAACAATTGGCATTTTTTTATAGTTTTCAATCGTGTATCTTGGTTTTGGAAAACAGTGGGAAAAAAAGACTTCCTTGCAGATTAGTTTAAGGCTAATTCCTTTTTGCTATTTCTACTGCTATTTGGTTTTCCATCACAGATTGTAGAAAATAAATTTTTTTGAATTGTCTGTGCAGTGCTTTTATTATTATCTAAGTTTTGACCGTAGTGGTTGTTTGCACTTTAGCGATTAGTACGTATTCTATATTGTACTGGTTTGCTTAGAGTATTTTGTTTGATTTAAATAGTTCAATTATTTACTATTTTGTCGATCTTCTGTTTGTGGAACAAAAATGACTACCGAAATTGTGAAAGAAAGTGGGAAATCCTCTGGGTCTAACCCTCCCATAACCCTTACTGCTGTTGTGGCTCCGGTTCCCACCATGGTGCCTATGAACCATGCTAAGAAGCCCAAGTTTTATGGGAAATGCTTTGTGTGTGACAAGCAAGGATATAAGGTTACTGATTGCCGAAGCAAGCAAGGTAATCAGAACAAGAAACTAGAGCAAGCCAATATGATTGAGATGGAGATTGAGACTCTCTCTGATGGGGTTGATGATCTGAACCTATCAGTTGTGGTTTCAGAAGTCAACATGGTGGGTTCTAATCCCAAGGAGTGGTGGCTACATACTGGCGCCACTCGCCATGTGCGTGCAGACAAGAAAATGTTCACCACCTATCAACCGGTGGAATCTGGCGAACAACTCTTCATGGGAAATTCGTCCAGATCCAAGGTTGAAGGACAAGGGAAAGTGCTGCTCAAGTTGACTTCTGAAAGGGTGCTCACTTTGAATGATGTGATGCATGTGCCAGAAATTCGCAAGAATCTATATCTGGCTCGCTCTTGGTCAAGAACGGCTTTCGCATGGTTTTCGAAGCCGATAAGGTTGTGCTGACTAAAAATGGGGTTTATGTGGGTAGGGGCTACATGTGTAATGGGCTATTCAAAATGAATGTACTGACTAAGGTTCCGGCCTCTCCGGGTATCAATGAGATAAACACATCTTCGGCTTATATCCTTGAGTTTTCTGAATTGTGGCATGGTAGATTAGGTCATGTAAATTATGGCACTTTGCGTTGTTTAATTAACTTGGATTGTTTGCCTAAATTTGATATAAACTCGGTGCATAAATGTGAAATATGTGTGGAGGCTAAAATGGCAAGGAATTCTTTTCACAAAGTTGAACAAGGCACAGAACCTCTCGCTTTAATCCATTCGGAAGAGGAGGTCATAAGTACTTTGTTACTTTTATTGACGATTGCACAAGATATTGTTATGTGTACTTGCTTAAGAGCAAGGACGAATGATAAGCACCCAATAATGCATATTCTTGGTGCTTAAGTCCTTAGTTTTACCACTTTATATTTAGTTAATCTAGCTTTTTGTTTGATATTGCACGTAAGGTATGTTTACTCTATTTTGTAGGAAAACCGCTTAGGGAGTCTTAAAGCTTAAAGCAAGCCGAAGGCATCCAAAACTCAAAGGAGACCAAGGAATGAAGCCATCGGGGGCCAAGAATCAAGCATTGAAGACCCGACGGGTGGCTAAGGACGTTAGAAGTCAAGCCGAAGGCCAGAAGCTGAAGAGCCCAAGTATTGGAAGGCGGTATCGATACTGAGGAGCGTCGTATCGATACCATTTCAAAATAGAGAGTCTGGGAATTGCCAATTGCTATTGGGTATCGATACGAGGAAACACTGTATCGACACCGGTTCGTTTTGCGGCCCAGTAGAAATGTATAAAAGTGATCTGGTATCGATACAAGGTTTCTCAGTATCAATACCGAGTGCCATTTTTAGGGCGTTTTTGGGATATTCTGTGTACGAATGTGGGCTTGTATAAATATCCCATTATGTCACAATATCCTTTATACACTAGATTTTACTACACTTTTTAGATCTAAGTAGGATTTTCTTTACTTGTTGCTCACTCTTATTAGTGTTCTTCATTGTTCTTGACTAAATCTTGCATTTCCTTCCTTAATTAGTTGTTGTTTGCTATTTTACCCTTCATTAAAGTTGTAGCTATACTCTTGATCTATCTTAATCTCTAGTTTAATTTGAATTGCACCATGTTTTCAATATTCAGCTTTGTTGATTCAATTTCTAGCATGAGTGAGTAGTTAATTAGGCTTGGTCATGGGGTGATTAACACTCCATAACTTGAATTAATCATGCTTTTCTCTCATTAAATCTTATTGTTAGTTGGGAAATCAAGGTAGTTCGTGTTTGTCTATCAAATCTTGGTGATGTTAACCTCTTTGATCATGCGTAGGCAAGAGTAAGCCTACTTGCCATGCATAGATGCTTAGAGCTCTATTATCCCTTGCGTTGCTAGACGAATACTAGAACTCGCTTGGTATCTCAACTCCTTTTTTAGTAGATGAGCTGAATGAAAAATTCTCTGGGTTGGGAGATCGTTGACGCATATCTCAACTCGAGTAATTCGACAGATAGTTGATTGATTCAAGTTGTGGGTGTTGAAATCCCCTAGACCTAGCCGCTTAGTTTAAATTGTTTCCAAACCGCGCTTTTATCACACGTTTAGTTCACTTCAAAATACACTCGAAAGTTAGCCGCTTCAAGGCCACAAATCTTACATCTACAAATCCAATCAAGCCATGATGATATTCTCTTAGGTACGATCCCGGTCTTCCGGATTATTACGCTTCAATGGACGTTATTAGCCCTACGCTTGGAGTGATCGTTTGATATATATCAACGGACGAAGCAACGAAGCCTTAAGAAAGTTTATCCACTACAAAAGTGAAGTGGAGAATCAACTTGGCAAAATGATCAAAGCAATTAGAAGTGATCGATGGGGTCAATATGAAGCACCTTATGGTGAATTTTGTGCCCAATATGGGATCATTCACCAGACGACTACTCCTTACTCACCGCAATCTAACGGAGTTGCTGAATGCAAGAACAAAACTCTGAAAGAGATGATGAATGCCATGTTGATAAGTTCAGGATTACCAAGGAACATGTGGGGAGACGCAATTCTCTTTGCTAACTATATTCTGAACAGGATCCCTCACAAGAAATCCAATGTAATCCCTTATGAATTATGGAAAGGATATAAGCCAACCTATAAATTCTTACGAATGTGGGGGTGTTTGGCTAAGGTAGCGGTTCCTGATCCTAAGAGAGTTAAGATAAGACCAAAAACCGTTGATTGTGCGTTCATCGGTTATGCTAACAATAGCAGTGCATATCAGTTCCTTGTGTATAAGTTAGCAAATCCAGAAATCCATGCTAATACAATCATGGAATCAAGGAATGCTACATTCTTTGAACATGTATTTCCATGGAGAAATACACAAGTGCCCAAGTCAGTTCAAGAAACTGAAGATATGGAAATTGAGGAGGACTCAATTCAAGAGGAAAAGGATGATGATGAAGAGCCTCAACGTAGTAAGAGGGCTAGGACATCAAAATCCTTTGGTCTAGATTTCCTAACATATATGTTAGAAGCTGAACCTCAAAGCTTTAAAGAAGCAATGTCATCTCCTGAGGCTCTTTTATGGAAAGAAGCCATTAACAGTGAGATAGAATCCATTCTGCAAAATCACACGTGGGAACTTGTAGATCTCCCACAAGGTTGCAAACCTTTAGGATACAAGTGGATATTCAAAAGGAAGATGAAAGCAAATGGATCAATTGACAAGTACAAGGCGAGACTTGTGGTCAAAGGATACAGACAAAAGGAAGGTCTTGATTACTTTGACACAAACTCACCTGCTGTGCATATAACATCCATTCGAATGTTAATTGCCTTTGTTACTCTAAACAATCTCGAGATACATCAAATGGATGTTAAAACAGCTTTCTTAAATGGTGATCTCAATGAAGAGATCTATATGGAACAACCAGAAGGGTTTAAGGTTCCAGGACAAGAGAAGAAAGTGTGCAAGCTTGTAAAATCTTTGTACGGTTTAAAGCAAGCACCCAAACAATGGCACGAGAAGTTTGACAATGTCATGATTTCAAATGGTCTCAAAATCAATGAATGTGACAAATGTGTGTATGTCAAGAGTATTGACAAAGGTTATGTCATTGTTTGTCTTTATGTAGATGATATGCTCATTATTGGGAGTAATAATGATATCATTAAATCTACAAATAGAATGTTGAACTCTAAGGTTGATATGAAGGATTTGGGTATAGCAGACGTGATTCTAGGAATCAAGATTACTAGAACGTCTGAGGGAATCATCTTGTCTCAAAAGCATTATATTGAGAAAATACTTAAGAGGTTCTATGACGATTCTATATCCCAAACACCAATAGACTTAACATTGCATTTGTACTAGAATACTGGTGAGAGTGTACACCAATTGGAATATTCACGGATTATAGGCAGTCTAATGTACTTAATGAATTGTACATGACCGGACATAGCCTATTCAGTTAGCAAATTGAGTAGGTATATGTTGGGAGTCTGATTTGCCTGAGGTCTTCCCGTGTGCGTGTAGGCCCAATTCGTTGGGAGTGTCCGTAGAGTCCACACCACATCGCCTGAACCCAATATACATTGAATGACCCATATTCACTTAAAAGGCTAAGCCTTGTAAGTGGTGAGCCATCCAATTGTATATTAAGATCCAACTCTTTTTTTATTTATCCGATGTGGGACTTAACCTTTCACACATGTTCCTAACAATCTCCCCCTCATGTGTGAACCATGCATTAGGCCTTAGCTCCCCCTCGATTTGATCCACTTGACTCCCCCTTGATCCATGATCTTTTTACTCTCCAACACCGATTTAACCCCGGACTTCATCGTACCCACTCCATCGATCGAGAACCAACCCCTTTACTCCATTGAGAGCCTCCATGCAGCGCTCCACCTGCATCCTTGCTCCAACGAGAGCCACCTTGGATTTTTCTCGCTCCATAGAGAGTCTCCATGCAAGCTCACCAAATCGGTTTGAGTCCGCCTAAAGATCGTCAGCCATCGGCTCTGATACCACTTGTTGGGAGTCTGATCTGCCTGAGGTCTTCCTGTGTGCGTGTAGGCCCAATTCGTTGGGAGTGTCCGCAGAGTCCACACCACATTGCCTGAACCCAATATACATTGAATGACCCATATTCACTTAAAAGGCTAAGGCTTGTAAGTGGTGAGCCATCCAATTATATATTAAGATCCAACTCCTTTTTTATTTATCCGATGTGGGACTTAACCTTTCACACATGTTCCTAATAGTATACTTGTAATCCAGGGAAGGATCATTGGACAGCTATAATCAGGGTACTTAGATATCTAAGGTTTACCAAAGATTATGGACTGCACTATACTCGGTATCCAGCGGTACTAGAAGGATATAGTGATGCGAACTGAATATCCGACACCAATGACTCAAAATCCACAAGTGGATATGTGTTTACATTAGGTGGTGCAGCTGTGGCTTGGAAGTCCTCCAAACAGACATGCATCGCTCGGTCCACGATGAAATCAGAGTTCATAGCTTTGGATAAAGCTAATGAAGAAGCTGAGTGGCTTCGTAATTTTTTGGAAGATATTCCAAATTGGTCTAAATCTGTGTCAGCTATCTGCATACATTGTGATAGTCAATCAGCGATTAGCAGGGCACAGAATAATATGTATAACGGTAAGTCTTGACATATACGTCGTAGACATAATACCGTTAGGCAGCTACTCTCGAATGGAGTTATCACTATTGACTATGTAAAGTCTAAGGATAATATCGCGGATCCGCTAACCAAAGGGTTATCAAGAGAGTCAATTGTTTGATCATCGAGGAGAATGGGGCTAAAGCCTACCAATTAAAAGTCTCTGTAACGACAACCCAACCTAGCTGACTGGAGATCCCAAAATCTAGGTTCAACGGGGCAACCGAGTTGTATGAGACTTAGGAGTATCACTGAGGAGATACCTCTCCAACTCATTCATATGGTGACATAGTGATGCCTATAGCATTTTAGGTTAAGCTTTATTTTTAACGGTTTTTATACTGTGGAAATTCCAAGTGGGGTATAGCAGGATACTCCTAATAAGAATCACCAATGTGAGTGCGTAGTGGGCCGCTTCTATGAGAATTTTAAGGTTGAATTCTCTAAACACTCTCTAAAACCAGGCGATGTTCCTGGGCCAAAATGGACAAAACTGTAAGAACCAAACTGTGTTTGAAAAGATCCTATGTGACTACTGTTGTCTTGGTTTGCACAAATGGCTAAACAGTTCAAGACATCACGTTCACTGGTTAGCTAGTAAATCTGATAGTAACTCACAAGGGGAGGTTCAAAACCAAAAGCTACCTTACTCTATACAGGTGATTTCCTATTGAACTCTCGTCATTTGCATATTGCTGCACATCGTGTTCATCAATTTCACTCATGTGGGGGATTGTTGGAAATAAGTGAATTGGAAATTGACTCCAATAATAAACCATTTGATTTGGTTGTTATTTATTTGTCCTGCGATGGATAAATAAATATGGAGTGATTAAAATTGTTTGGTTTGCCACCGAACTAGGACATGTGTGGCAGCGAGTTCATAAAATTCTAAGACTTAAAGTTGGCGGGAACTTGTAGTAATTAATTTAATTAGTTACTTCTTTTTAAAGCTTTTGAATTGATTTTAGAGTTGGTTTATAAAACATCATGTGGCAAACTAAACCGATCAGTGCAATGCTTCATTTACCTTGGCTGGCTACATGTGCCTTGAAAAATGAACATGTTGTGTTGGTTCGGCCAAACTGAAGTGTTGGTTTGGCATAGACTATTTCGGAAAGTTGTGTCTTTTTGGCTAAGACCATTTCGAATAGTTGCATCCTTTTTCTAACACCATTTCAAATAGTCACCGTTCCTTTTCGTTCGGGTGCCTACTTCTTTATAAATAGGACTCATCTCCTCCATTTCAGTAACGGAAAAATTCCTGCACTCATAACATACATATTCTGAGAGAGTTCTGCACAGTTTCCTGGTTCGCCCGTTGAACAAATTGCAGTGGTACTTCCGTTCTTCGAAAATCGGGTAATCCTGGGAGGCAAAAGTTCAAGAGACCCAAGAGCACTAGTGTGGGAGACGAATTTGCTTTAAGGATATAGCATTCTCCATAAAAATACTAGCCCTGATTGCCAATTTTCGGACGCCTGAAATTGGTCTAGTAAGTTTCTAATCTTGTTTATTTTTTGGTGTGTAGCGAATTTCCAGTGATAAACGAATCCCAGTTCCAACACGAAGTGCAATAGAAACCCCGATCAAACTGAAAATTAACGCACATAATTCATAGGAACAAAACTTCATCAATTACTAGCATCTTCCATATAAGCGACAAATTTGAACCCCACAACAAAACTGGTTACATTAGGTTCTAGTTCTACGTAGTTTGCTGCTGGCAACAGAAAAATACCAGCTGCAAATACAGCCAGTAGAGGCTCCAACATCAAAACCATACAATACAAAGATGGTTGTTTGAGTCAAATATGGCAGGACATAAAGGCATAGTTATCGTCGTGCTCTAAAAAACTCATGTCATGGTTACCTGGGAAATCAAATAGCAGCTGCAATGCTGTGTCTGACAAATCATCCAACTCATTCGAGCTCGAAGAATCTGAACTGTCCATGACATTGTCAGTGTCCACATTTCCGCTCTTGAACTCCATGTCTTCATTTTGATTGCTTCCGAATAGGGTAACGCCTATCTCAGTCGTGGTGCCAGAAACTGATCCACATTTTGCGGAAGAAGATGCTTGAGAGAAAACAGGGCTTTGACAAGATGTTTTGTTCACATTCCGAAATGATTCCCCAACTTCGGAGTTCCATATGCGGAGGAAGTAGTCCGAACTAGGTGTTCCTGAACTGGGCGGAGGATTAAGGAACAATGACTCCTTTGACAGCCGAGCTTCAGCTTCAAGCCTTGCGCTCTCCCATTGTGCCATGTGGCGGGTGGAGGGTGGGGCAGGTGGTTTTCTGTTTGGACCAGAAGAGGTAGAGGGTTGGTGTGTTTGTGGATCAATGCCCATGCAAAGTAGGCGCTTCTTCAAGTGAGTGTTCCATAAATTCTTGATCTCATTGTCCGTCCTTCCAGGGAGTTTAGAGGCAATTGCAGCCCACCTGCGCCAAGTTGAATAAGTTAATTGGGAGAGAAGCTCGCAACGCAACAATCCTACAAAATTGTATTAAAATCATTTCTTCTTGTCTCTGTCATCATTTCCTTTGAATTATATGATTAAACAATCCAACATATCTGCTCTTACAGAACAGAATGGACGGAGCTGGAAAGTTAGCTCCATCAGGGCTTGCATAGTTGCTTGCTACAAAAGCAAGTTGTTCCAAGAAAATACACTGAAAATAAACTGCACATGCACAAGTCCGAATGATGTCCAAATTATATGATAATTACACCTAATCTGTTCCTTTATAGACCTGAGTTAATACATAGCTTTTTGTCAAACTAAACTATAATTTAGAGACTCAATAGCAATTGATCAGATACTCTTGAGTTGCAATTAGTATGCTTTCTACTACATACATGGACCACAATGGATTAACAGTTCAATAATCAACAAAAAAAAATTGCTGCGAAATTAAAAGTTTGCCCAGTAAGCGATGCTGTGTCATGCTTAATTGTTCATTGGAGAAGTTACAACATGAAAACTATCCAAAGGAAGACTGTTAATATAACAACCAGCCACAGAGCACAACAGCAATACCTGTTGCCAAGAATCCCATGCAACTGTATGACAAGCTTTTCTTCTTCAGGACTGAAGGGACCACGTTTAATATCTGGCCTAAGATAGTTTGTCCACCGGAGGCGGCAACTCTTTCCACACCGCAGGAGACCTGCAACAAGAAAACCTCCATAATTCATGTTAGGAATTAGTGAATACGATTCTCTCTTTTTCCAGTTTAGAGCATCCAATTTTCAAGACAGGGACACTGCAGTAGGCAAATAGATATAGTTTGCCGGCTCCTTCAAATTCAGAAAGGTACTTTCAATGGAGATAAGAGTCATAAGACTCAATGCAAAAATCAGAACCAAGACTACCTTATTGACAATCCCTAACCAATATCCTAGATGGTATTCTCTGTTTGTTGCATGGAACAAAGCTAGCAATTTGTTGGTGCGCAGACAGTGATTCAACGCTTGGAAGATAAAGATTCGGAAAGCGTTTTTTCAGCAATCTCCTTTGTGATTTTGTATGTTACAAACTTACATGGACTACTCTTCATGCCAGGTACTCAACAATCAGGTAAGCATATGACGTGTTTGACAGTTAGACATTCACGTAGCAAGCATATTTGCAGCATGAATTCACCGTGGAACTATGCATAAAAACCTGTGTCAGGTATGAAATGCTCTATGACAATACATAACTACTATTTAGTTAAACAGATAACATGCCGAGAAATATGTATATAATGCCGTGCTATCGTGTCCTTGAAATGAGGATTAGATGAAATCCTATGCTTAAGACGCATACCAACACCCTACACCCATACCCAAGTCCATGCAACATACGTGATTGCAGCTAACTTATCGGCAAATGAGGATCGCAATTCTCAGGTTATAGTGGGGCCCGCCAAGGCTTGTGAGAGTTTTAAGAAGTTATTATACAGAAGTGTTTTGTGTTCCCAAGCAAATGTTGGCTGTAAATTTGTTTTGCCCTCAATTTCTATTGTAAAGCAAGCAACAGTGTGCCAATCTACTAGCAAATGATAGAACTTCTATCATGGAAGTTTTGTCTTGTTAGAACATGTGTGAACGTTGAGTCCCACATCAGATAAACAGAAAAAGAGTTGGACCTTAATATACAATTGAATGGCCCACCACTTACAAGGCTTAGCCTTTTAAGTGGATATGGGTCATTCAGTGTATATTGGGCCCAAGTAATGTGGTGGACTCTTTGCCGTTACTCCCATACAAATTGGGCCTTGGGCACGCAGTGGCGGGTCGATGCATCGGACGAACTCCCAACATGTTTGTTAATCCTTCAGTTACTATTGGCGTTATGTCTCAGATTGATAAGACAATTAATTCAAGAGCCTTGTAAAAGTCAGATGTTAACCATGCATTAGTTAACAAGTCAAAACAGCCGCTTGTGACTCCATTGCACATGTTAGGACTTATCAGTAGTTTGAAACATTGGTTAGACACCAATTATGCAGCAACACACTCCTCTCCCGTAATACACAATGAAGCTAAGTTCATTGGAGTATTCCTCTACTCATGAAACGAAATCAACAAGCACTTAACTTGCAATATTCGACTTCCCGTGTTCTTATTGGCTCACTTTTTAACACATGGTTGTAGCCATTCCCCTGCATATGCCCAGCATCTCCGAACTTACCCTTTTTTCCTACCCAAACTCAAATTTGAGCAAAAATACTAGAAACCCATCTCCAATGGCATACCATTTTGCCTACCCAGGCCTTATTCTTACCCAAATGAGAGGAAACCTAAATCCAAACCCTTTTTCTCATCACATCTTTACACTTTCTTTTTATTTACAAATGAGTCATTTCAAAGGTAAAAGAAAAACAGAGCAAATGGATTTTTGACATACCCACATAAAAAAACAATTGTTTTGGGCAAAAATAAGGGTTTAGCCATGGAGAAGGCATACCCAAATGGGTTTTTGACCCAACAATTTACTCAAAATTGTGTTAAAAACTGGGAGAATAACTACTGGTACACACTCAGTATAACTAAAAATGTTACGCCTCTTAATGGTTAAGATTATGCCTCTCAATGGTTAGTTATGCCTCTCAATGGTTTGGGTGCATATGGTATACTCAAAATTGTGTTAAAAACTGGGAGAATACTACTGGTACACACACGGTATAACTAAAAATGTTATGCCTCTCAATGGTTAAGATTATGCCTCTCAATGGTTAGTTATGCCTCTCAATGGTTTGGGTGCATATGGTATGCCCGGTTAGGCCTATGTTATGTCTCTCAATGGTTTAGTTATATGGGTGAGTCATATGGGTCGATATTGTACGTACTTGTGTACAGTAGTTTTTTCTAAAAACTGGGTTAGGGCGGGAGATGCTCGGACGGGCACCATAGAGATGTTAAATCACTTGTATTAATGAGTACAAATTCCCAAACCAAGAAAATTGACCCTAAATTTTGTTTTGAGTGTGTAACCGGTTTATATAAAGATTGAATGCATCATTTTCTACAAGTTCTTAAATCTGTGTGAACGCATCAATGAGCTGAGAAACTATTTTCCCAAATCCAGAGACAAGATATGTAACATGGTTTGGTGTTTGTGAGGCTCCATTCTCCTAAACTTTTTTTGTCTAAAACATTTTTCGGTATTTTTTCCACTTTTTGTTGAGTTTTTCCTGTATTTTTTTAGTTTAATCATTCGTCTCGACGAGAAGATTCGGAAAAGTATAAAAGTATAAAAATATGGATGGATGTTGAAAAAAATTTCATATAAGACACTTAAAAAAACACACACACACAGCTGTTCGGTATTCTTTTTAGTCTTCAGTAAATTTTTTGGGATTTTGAATAATTTTGTACTTTTTAAAATTCTCAAAATTATATCCACAATATGGCGTGAATCAAATAAAAGTTCAGACAAATAAAACACAAATACTATAAAAAGAACATTAAGGAGAATGGAGAGTGAGTGAGTGTAAAAATTGGGAAGAGAAAATTAGGGGAGGAGAATCGAACCAGCGTGCTTAGGGAGAGAACGCCAGCTACAGAAGCCATTCTTGTTGATGTACTCAATCAGGGCTTCATCTTCTTCAGCTGTCCATGGCCCCTTCTTCAACCCTTTCTTCTCACAGCACGGTGTTCTCCCCATTCCTCTCTCTCTCTCTCTCTCATAAATGACCAAATTGAACCCTTATTTTAAAGACCAGATTCTCAGAGAGAGAGAAGAAGTGCAGAGCAGACGGAAAAGACCTGTCAAGAGAATCTCACATGGCAGAAAAAAGGCAACTTGACATTCAATGTCCGAATAATCGAAGAGAGAGAGAGAGGAAGGGAGGGAGAGGGAGGTCTTCGATTCGCATTTAATGTGGTGATATGACATGATGTTGTGTACTCTCTCTATCTCATCTGTATGACTGTATCTTCGGTATATAGAGGGCTCTCAGTGGAGGAAAATTGGAACAGTTTTTAGTAGTGGATAGAGAACTAAGGATTTTCAAACTATGGGTACACCATTAAGGAAGCTGAATTTAATGTCTTGTTAGTATTGAACATTCAATTCAATTCGCCGTAAAAGGATAGAAGTAGTAATTGCGAAAGAGGGAGAATTCCAGGGAATTGATGATAGACATTATTGTTGCTTTGGTTGTTTGTTTTTTACTGGTTGGAGAGAGAAAACTACACTACAGTTTCTCCACTGGATGAAAAGAACAAGAGAGAGAGAGAGAGAGAGAGGTGTACAATAGAAGCATTGAAGATGGAGAGAGAGATGAAAGGGATGGGTAGTAAAGGCTGATTCAAAATGAGAGCTGCTTTTCCCACCCCTGACACACACCCCTCCCGGCCCCACTGCCCATTTCTCAGATTACCCCCTCTCTCTCAGACTCTCTCTCTGACTTTCTCTCTCTCTCTCCCTTTCCCTTTTCTTTTCTTTTTCTTTCTTTTACAGTTTGCTTTTTTTTTTCTTCCCCCTTTTCTTTCTTTCTTTCCGGTTTGATTTTTTTTTCCTTTTTGCCTTTTTTTTTTCTTTCTTTCCTTCCGGTTTGAAATTTTTTTTTCTTTTCGCCTTTTTTTTTCTTTCTTTCTTTCCGTTTTGAAATTTTTTTTTCTTTTCGCCTTTTTTTTCTTTCTTTCTTTCCGTTTTGAAATTTTTTTTCCCCTTTATTCCTTTTTCTTTCTTTTCAATTTGAAACTTTTTTTCCTTTTTTTAATTTTCAATTATTTTCTTTATTTGTTTCTTTTCTCATTTACCTCCCTTCTGTTTTTTTTTTGGTTAACTCAATTTAGTTATTTAAAAAAAAAAAAGTGGTCAGTGGTCTAGGCAACCAAGCAACCGAATAATTTTTCCTCCTAGGTTCCGCAAAAAAAAAATGAGTTTGTATGAGTGGAAAACAAATAAACAAGAGTGTGAGAGAGATTGGCCATATGAATCGTTGTAATCTGGGTTTCGAAATGAGTTTTGTTTTTCTCTTGGGTTCATGCGTCTTCTCCGTTCAAGACTGATCAAAGAGGAAAAAATTTCAAACTGAAAAGAAAGAAAGAGGAAAAAAAAAGATTTCAAACTGGATAGAAATAAAAGGAAATAAAGCGGGAAAAAAAAAAGGCAAACTGGAAAGAAAGAAAGAAAATGGGGAAAAAAAAAGGCAAATTGGAAAAAACTTTCTTTTTCTCTCGAAACTAAAAGAGGTTGGAAAATTGGAAAAACTATATATTTTTGTGGTAGTTTAAACGGTATAAAGAGGTTGGAAAATTAAGTGATCCAAAATTCAATCCGTTTGAACGGGTGGAAAGATTTTAGTTTTATGATAATTTTATTATAAATGATAATAATTAAATTTTGTTTCCGTTGATTACCCCTAAGAAAGTCGTAGAATCAAATATCTCTTAGGGTTAATCAACGAGAGCCCTACAGTTAAAATTTAATTATGACCATTTAGAATAAAATGATCAGAAAACTAAAATCTTTCCACCCGTTCAAACGGATTGAATTTTGGAACACTTAATTTTTCAACCTCTTTATACAGTTTAAACTACCACAAAAATATATAATTTTTCCATTTTCCATTATTTCACCATCAATATTAGGCTCGTTTGATAGGTTTCGTTGAGTAGATTTCAAAAATATAAAATTTATTTTAAAACAATATGTCAAGAAAAAGTTATTACCATTTAAAATTTTATAACAAAAAAATAAAATGAGAGGAGAGAGAGAGAGAGAGAGGGGGGCGGGGGTAAAGGGGGAAAAAGGACGTGTGTCAGGCGGGGGTGTGTCAGGGGGAAAAGCAATTTCCTTCAAAATAGGGTAAATTTCAATGATACCCCTTAAGGTTTGAAGTTTGTATAGAGGACCCCTCCACCTATGGAAAATTACTCTGCACCCCCTGTCAGAGTTACTTATTATATCACGGAGTTAACAAAAGACTGAAAGTAGTACAACCTTTTTCTGGATCCAATGTCTATTCTGCTCGTTGCCCCTTTCTCTCTTTACGTTTTACAGCTGGGTATTAGCCACAAGCCTACAACAACTCATCTCTCTCTGACTCTCTCGCCACCATCGGGGTGAAACAAGTTAAACAACCACCACCATCGGGCAATCGACCACCGCCTCCATCACCATCCCCGGCCGTCATCCCATGCTTTGTAGTATTGCCTTTCTAATATTGCTCCATCCATTCTTTTTCATTCACCGATCTATGTTTCTTTCCCAACCCACCGCATCCACAAACTATAGGACTATAAATGAACTAGTCGTTCGTAAACTATTCAAGACTCAATTTGGTAAAGGCTCTTTCGAGTTCGAGTTCGATTCGTCCACTAAATAAATCGAACTTGAGCCTCAATTTTAGGCTCGTTTCATAAATAAGCCAAACACAAACCTAGCAGTATTCGGCTCATGAACTTGGTTTATATGTATATCATGGAACTTTTATGGAATTTTTGTATATGTACATAATAAAAATTTAAAACTTGTACAAGTATAAAACGTTTGCAATTATTAAAAAATTATTTATATATATGTTTTTATCGTTTTATTTATGTATGAAAGTATTTATGTAAACACTAGTAAAATTTTATTTGCATTTTTAGATCTATATGAGAGCATAAGCATATCACATTATTGGTTCGCGTTAAGACTCGTGAACAAGCTCGAGTTCTACTCAAACCTAGGCAAGCTCAGCTCATCAAATTTTCATTGAGTTTGGCTCGAGTTTGAGTTCACTTAAAAGCTTAACGAACGAATCTGAATATTCTAATATTAAGCTCGATTCGACTCGTTTACAACCCTACACAACTCCCCCATGTATCCCCACAACATGCTGGAAAGCAGCCAATAAAACTACAAAGGACAATGCTACTCACACAACAATCTAAACACAACAACTTACACAACCTCTCACATACATGTGGGCTCCACACATTATATGTGTGGAGCCCACATGTATGTACAAATAAATTACTCTATCCATTCATCTTTGGCTTAATTTCAAAAACACCCCATCAACTATCATATTTTTTCAATATCACCCCCTCAACTAAAAAATCGATCAACATCACCCCCTCAACTATCAAAACCAATCAACTTCACCCCCTCTGCCCACTTCTGTTAACATCTGTTAACATTTTTGACAGAAAAATAAATTTTTTGGATGGAAAATAATTTGTCTCCCTAAAATTCCCTCTCCTCCTTCTCCTCCTCCTCCTTCTTCTTCTTCTTATTCTCTCCTCCTAACCAACCCAAGCTTCCATACCCAATCATCTCCTACTCTCTCCCAAACCCAAGTTTTTGAATTTTCGTTTGCTTCCTTATTTCCTAACCCAGATCTCTCTCTCTCACACACACACAACCTTGGCGTCCTTCTCGGTGAAGGGTAAGAAAGTCGTCAGCGACATTTCGTCGAGGAACAGAAAGCGCAACGGCTACATTTGTGCAAACCCAGTATGATTTTCGTCCACGACACTACATTTCTCATGGGCATTTCATCAAACACTTGGTACGCACACCTTAGCTCACTACATTTTACAGTAAAAACTAATCAAAGAACGGCCAACATAAACATTGCTCAAATACACAATTTTAACTACCAAGCAATGAGCTTGAATTCCATCTGATACAGTCCTCGGACACGCACACAAACTCAGAGCATGTGATAGAACACTTGGGTCAGCTCTTAACCCTTCCCTGAGATGCCGATAGAACACCGAAAAAGGGCCAGAGTTGGAGTTTGAATACAAAATGTAGGGTCCAACGTATTCCCCAGGGTTGTTTGAATTCGATGACAAAATGTCTTGAATGAGTCGAAGATGAGATTGGCGACCATTACCTGTGAATTTTGATTTCAGAGTAATGAGGTCCAAGACTCTGTGGCCCTTAAGTGACTTGTGTTCTGTTGGGTGTGATTTTGTTTGAGAAGAGAGGGGGGGAAGGCATGGAAATTGAGCTAAAATTCTACTTGGAAGCATTTCTTAGAGAAGAAACTGTTCATTTCTGGGCAGACACCAATGTTGTCTTCCTAGTGTCCTTGTGGAACAGCTTGAAATTGATTCAAAGAAAGCACGGACAACGGTCGCCAGAAAAAGAACAACCATGGTGTGGAGATGGAGAGGGAGAGAGAGAGGGAGAGAGAGGGGGAGAAGAACGATCCCATATTTTTTCCAAGTCTTTGAGGGGTATCTTAGTCTTTTTCCTTGTTCCCGTCCAAAATTTCAACAGATTTGTGGGGAGGGGGTGAAGTTGATTGGTTTTGATAGTTAAGGGGGTGATGTTGATCGGTTTTTTAGTTGAGGGGTGATGTTGAAAAAATGTGAACATTTAGGGGGTGTTTTTGAAATTAAATCATACATCTTTCATCAAATTGAAAGGTTCCTCGAGTTGTTCGCTTTTGTAGAATCTCTTTTATTGATTTTGATTTGAATCATTTGATTCCAATTCAAGTTCTGCTTTCGGATCATTGGGTCTTATTAATTACTCCCTCCGTTCCAAAATATTTGTCTGGTCTACAAAACGATGATGTAAAAATAATACAATTTTTATAAGAAAATTTTAAATTTTTTTCAACAATTCATTAGATATCGATGGGTTCTTTTAATTTATGAAAAAAGTTTAGAATTTTTCTTGAAAGAAATACAATATTTTTTAGTCCTCGTTTTGCGGACTGGACAAATATTTTGGGACGGAGATAGTATTATTATGTTCAATGTTGATATTTTTTTTTCTTTGTAACTGTATTTCAAACTTCATTCGAACGTTAGGGTTTGGTTTTCGGGTTTATAGTTTCATGATTTAGCTGAAGATTGTAATTTCAACTGTTTATTCGTTGTTTCTTTTCTGCAACAGCTAAACCAAAAACAAAAAAACAAAAACATATATTTCATGGCAACTTTGTGGTTAACAAAATCACTTTCACCATTATGTAGACACCTCCCTGAAGTGGGGCATCGCCATAGAGATTGATCGTTGCAGTTTGATTGGTTGTTTGCTACATAAACCAAGATCGTGGATATTCCCATGGCTAGGAACATCACCACACGATAGCGATTATCATCGAAACAGAGTCGCCACCTAGTTTAAGAAAACTAGGAAAAACAAATAGAGATTCTGGGCACGGGAGCCAAAGGTACATGAGGGGAAGGTGTTAGGCACCCCTCTCTGTCCAGCCGTGAGACTGGCCCATAATTGTTCAACATAAGATTAACGCATGCTTTATGTAATTCTAGCAAGTAAATTGATTAATTAGCCTTTAGCAATGAATAAGGTGAGCCGAGATGATAAGTAAAACATGCATTAGAAAAGCAGAATAAAACAACATGTCCCAGGGAGATGGATCTCACGGCCGGTGAATGGATGTCACGGCCGAGAGATCCTCCTGGTTTGATGTACCGGCTGATGGATCGAAGACCCAGCCGATGTTCTTCCTCACACCAGACTATACGACTAGCAGATAATCAAAAAGCTATGATTAAGCATAAAAACAGAAAATAAATTGAACCAGAGGCCCCTGGGCCTCACCACCTTGATCCCTCAGTAGCTTGATTGCTTCGGATTGAGGGTGATTGACTGATTGCTTCTTGAAACCCTAAGGTTAGGGTTTGAACTTCGGGATTTGATCGTCGGATTAGTGGCTGCCTTCGGAAGGTTAGGGCTTTTGTAGAGGGAATTTGAGAGTGTATTTCTGCAGAGTTTCGTGGCTGATAGGGGTGTGTTGGTCTCTTAATTTCAGAGCCGAAGGCCCTCGTATATAGGCATAGGGATGACACAACTCAACCAATCAAAACACACAATTGGAATTGGAGTTATAGAGTGATACAAACTCTTTAAGGTGATCCTCTAACGTAGCCCGAACGCATCGGGATTTGGCTGCTAGGGTTTTGTGAACGGATCAAACGTATGACAGAACATTCCAGAATCTGGAAAACAGACGATCTGGCGGCCGAGAAAAGGATGTGGCGACCGAAGAATTGATGTTGCAGCTGAGGAATGGTCCTGGCGGCCGGATAATCGATCTCTCGGGGAGTTTTTCAAGCAACAGGCTTCACGGGTGAAGAATTAAAGTTGAGGCCGTGTGATCAATGTCGCGGCCGACAGAAGGATTCTCCTATGATACTGTATTTCTGTCTGAAAGGCTATTTGGCTCTGGATTGGGTCCTCTAAGTGGCTAAAAGTTCTTACCGAAAGTCCTAAGGTTCACAGGAAGTCAATCAGCAATCACTGTATCCATATCATCATCGGGATGGTCCCCAAGGTGGGACTTGAAATAATCGTTAGGCCAAATTGATCTACACATTCTTGGTAAACGATGACAATTAGAAATAGAACTCAAGTCTCAAAAAAAAAAAAATTGATAGGTGGGTGCTTTTTATACTCATGCTTTGGGATGATTAAATTCAGCTATGTCCCAAAATTAGATCACGTGTTTCTTCCTTTCACAACAATCGTTGGTTTTTAACTTTGTTCTTCCTAAATTAGTTTTGGTATTTTTGTTGGTCTTCGTTAAATGTTTGCAACATTTGCATGAATTTTTTTTTTGTTGTAATGTAGGATGTCCCAGCCAGCTTGCGCTCACCTCGGACTATTCCCTACCGCTCCTCCCACAACCGTTTCACATGCTTACATGCGCGTGTGGGTGAGGTCGCCCCTATGAACTTTTTAGAGAGAGAAGAAACTAATTCTTATCTTTCATTTCTGTATATTGAACCGTACAATTACAGAGTGTCAACTACCACTACTTATGTAATGCCCCTCATTTTCGGGTACGTTAAATAAACATTTTATTGATAAAATCAAATGGAGTCTGGCTCATTACTACATCATCAACCTCACAAGGAGTACATTTATTCAATAAGGAGGGAACTAAGGTTCCTAACTACAGCTCCGCCTGCTCTTTCATCCTAGCCAGCTCTTCGGCTCCAAAAGCCTCCAAAGTGTACATCTCACCCTGTTCGTCTATAAGGTCTGACACATTATACCGGCGTCGCAACCAATATAATATGTCAGGGTCACCAAAGGCAACACCGTGAGCTTACAAAGCTCAATAGAATAAACCATACCCACTAACCCTTAACTTACACATAGCAAGTCACATATAACAGCAATGAATCATACAGATAATGATATCTACGCAGTACGTGTTAATTCAACAGCTATCAACAATAACACATCCGCATTTTCTATTAACTATCGTTGGTGTTCGTGATATCAGAGTTTCTCCTACGCAGCGTTTCATAGACCGTGTCACCATGTTACCTTTCATTTCCCAAATCAACATTTTGAAAATCATTTTAACACACCCATCCTCACAATGGTTTCGCCACCACGGAGTCCCATTGGAACACACACAACCTCACAATGGTTCCGCCACCACGGATTTCCATTGGAACACACCCAACCTCGATTCCGCCGTTCCGGGTTCTTGAGTATCCTCACAATGGTTCCGCCGTCCCGGGTTCCCATTGGCACACATCTTGCATTGGCTCCTCTCCACGGATAACCAAGCCATACCTCACCATGGTTCTGCCGGTCCGGGTTCCCATGGGAACGCACACAGCCTCACAATGGTTCCGCCACCACGGATTCCCATTGGAACACACACAGTCTCACAATGGTTCCGCCACCACGGATTCCCATTGGAACACACACAGCCTCACAATGGTTCCGCCGCTCCGGATTCCCATTGGAACACACACAAAAAATCTCCCATTGGGCAAACGGCCACAATGTAGTTTCAAAAATATTTTATCCAATGTCATAGATGTTTCTTTTTAACCACACAACTCACATAATGATTAGCCAATTGGTCATTATGTAGTTTCAAAAATATTTTATCAAGGCAACGCCTTTAAACACACCGTAGATGTCATGTTTCTAACGTTCTCGGTTTTCGTGTCTCATTCTCATGCATAGACTCCGCGGTAAGACTTTCATGTAATCATAGTAATCTTGAAACTAAACTAGCAAGAACATCCAATTCTACATCATTTAGCATGCTCAATCATTCATAAAGCATAACGTCACATGTACGGACGCCTTTGGAGTGATAATCACTTATGCTTTACTTTAAACAACCACAAGTGATGCAAGTAAGCACATAGCAAGTCTAATATCATTTTAAAAGATCAAAGTACAATTACTTAAAGTTAAGCCACGAACGTTATCTTTCAAAGTTCATTCCTTCTTTCATAAGTTCAAAAGAGCATATGTTTATTGAATTGCAATGCATATATCAGAATAGTGTAGACGGAAATTCTACGTTTTCACCGGAGAAGTAGATATAGGAAATCTACGTGATCGTACCATTATCTAGACTTAGGGAAAAGAATAGAGATCAACCTACATAAAGGCACGAGTATCTATACTTAGGATTTGAGTGTATAGAATAGTCTACAATCATTTCAAAATACGCATACAATACACTATACTTAGAGTTTTAGGAGGTGTAGGAAAAATCCTACATGATCATACAATTATCTATACTTGGGATTAGAAGGTATAAGAAAAATCTACTGTTCTTCTTGGCGGTAGTGACGACTATGGAGTAAAGAAGGTACGTCGGCGGTTGGACGGAGTAACTTCCTACGGTAAGCTTCCGGTAGCTTCGAAAGAGAAAGGTTTCTCTTGAAACTAAATCTTGACTAATATTACTAGACTTTTTGGATCGAAAGGGTGGTCGAGTGGCGGTTTAGTGGCGGTCTTGGATGAGTTTCTTGAAGAACTTGGGAAGAACTCAAGAACAACTCAAGAACAAGCAAGAACACAAGACTTTCTAGAGAGAGAAGTGAACTATGGAAGGTGTGTGTTGAAATGAGAACATGGGGTCCTATTTATAGGCAAAAGGTTGGTTCTCTCTCCTCCCTCTTTGGCCGACCACTCTCTCTCTCCAAATCTCATGGATTTTGTTTCATATCTTGCCATGACATCATCCTAGATCTTCCTCTTTCTTTATTACCAAGCTAGGACAAGTTTTAGGTTATTCTAATGGGGTTTTGGTCTTGTCTAGTACCTTAAAGAGTTAGAATACTAGATTTGTTGTCCTAGTTAAACATGTGCAAGAAAAACCCTAGATTTTGGTGGCACAAGATGATGTAGGAAGATTGGTCAAGGTTTGTGCAAGATTTGGATGGTACACTAGCACACACATCACACTCTCTCTCTCCCTCCATCTCTCTCGGCCTCTCTCTCCTTCTCTCTCTCTCTCTTGGTACAAAGTACATATATATATATATATGTTTACAAGGACAAAGATTAGAAAGAGTAAGGATTGGATGGTAAGTTTGTAGGAGATTTTGTAGGCAAAATCTAGTACCCTAAATCTATCTCACATCATCCTATCTTCTTCCTCCATTTAGCACATGTACTCCTATGTATATAAAACTTGGATTTGGTAGAAGAAAGATCAAGGAAGTACTTTCATATCTTGCTCTCTCTCTCTCTCCCTCCTATATCTCTCTCTCGGCCTCCTCTCTCTCTCTCTCCCTCTCTCGGCGGTCCTTTCTCTCTCTCTCTCTTTTTCTCCTTCTCTTGTACTAATATATACATATATTGGTGAAAGAACATAAGTAACTTGGTACCTTGATGATTTTCCTAGATTTCTAGGTCAAGATATCCTAATAAACTAAGTCAATAGGCACATGTTTGTCCATAAAATATAGGGAAATTTATAGAAATGGTCCTCCTAGTTTTGCCCGAGTCTCATTTTCGTCCTCCAAGTATCAATTACAACTCTCTTGACCTTCAAGTTTGATTTTCGTACTAAATTGGTCCAATTGATAACTTCTGTTAGCCAAACTGGACTGAAAAAAATCAAATGGATGACATCTTGGACGTTGCAGTTCGTACCAAGTTGGTCCAATTGATAATGTCTGCCCTCAATTTGATTTTTTCCATCCAGTTTGGCTGACTGGCATTATCAATTGGACCAAATTGGTACGAAAACCAAACTTGAAGGTCAAAAGAGTTGCAATTGATACTTGGAGGATGAAAATGAGACTCGGATGAAACTAGGAGGACCATTTCTATAAATTCCCCTAAAATATGACCTAACATTATAGGGTGACATATGCCTATCTTAATACTTAATTGAATTAGGCACATGTTGGCTAATAAGACTTAGGTACTTGGCTAGGCTAGGAGGATTGATCAAGAGTACACCAAATCTTGACTCTTCTCTCTCCTATCTCTCCCTCTCTCTCGGCTATCTCTCTCTCTCTCACTCTCCCTCTCCCAAATTCTCTCTCTCTCTCTCCCCCTTGTACTACATAATTATATTATACTAGATACATATCATCAATTAGATTTTGGAAGTACAAGGTAATTAATAAACTAAAGGGAATTTGAAAGAATAAGATTTTCCCATTTTAATAATGAATTGAACACATGTTTTCTACCTCTATATTATATTGGGATGGTTGTACTGATACCCTATTATAATATTCATATAAGTACTAGAGAATCTGGGTGGATATCTAGTCAAAATTTTATAATATAAAGCTCTGATTTGACACATGTCTCCTTATAATACAATATTTGTACTCAGAGAATCCTAGAACCCAATATTATATTAGATACTCTTCCAATTCTTTAATGAGAGAATACCATGGGATTCTAGTCATTGAATTAACTATAATATAATAGTACTAGTCCTATTATCCAATGGATAAAATTCTACTAACAACTATGGACCAATGGACAAAGGTCAACGGTTGACTTTTGGTCAAAGGGTTCTACTTAGGGTTCAAGAGGTTCAAAAGGTTCATATGGTTCGAGGAAGGTCAAGAGTTGAATTAGATTATCTCCATGGATTAGATTAGAGGCTAACTAGGCTTGCTAAGTAGGATTTCTAGTCAAGAATATAATCTAGGCTTAAGCTTGATGGTTAGGAAAGTAGTCCAACCTACTTGTCTTTAGAAAATGATCTTATTGCTCGGAGTGAAGAAATCAAAATTTATAAGTCTAGAATTTAGTAACGACGGATTTTTGGGTATTAAAAAGGAATTTTAAAAGAAGTCCAAGTAATTAAAATAAAATTCAAATTTTTAACGAAATTTTCACTGACCAAAAATCAGGGTCGTTACAACTTATACCAAATGCAACCTTGCAGTTGAAATGAAATACAAGATTAAAATCTGAATTACAACTAACTAACAGCCAATGGAATCAGTTGTAGCTGAGCTGAGTTGACGACTTGAACTCAGCTGAGTTAAGTTATCTTTATCACTTCCCAAACGGGGCATCGCCATACAGATTGATTGTTAGTTGCTCGATTGGTTGCTTGCTTCATAAACCAAGATCGTGGACATTCCCATGGCTAGGAACATCGCCACACGATAGCGGTTATCATCAAAACAGAGTCGCCAACCAGTTTATTAAAACTAGGAAAACAGATAGAGATTCTGGGTACGGGAGCCAAGTGTATAGTAAGGGGAAGGTGTTAGGCACCCCTCTCTGCCCAGCCGTGAGACTAGCCCATAGTTATTCAACATAAGACATGTAGATGCTTTGTTTAATTCTAACACATAGTCTGTTTATTTAAGCCTTTAAACAGTAAGTAAAGTGAGCCAGTGCGATAATTGGAGCATGCATCAGAAAGCAGAACAACAAAACAAACTGTCCCAGGGAGATGGATCCCGTGGCCGGTGAATGGATGTCACGGCCGAGGGATCCTCCTGGTTTTATATACCGGCCGAGGGATCGAAGCCCCGGTCGGTGTTCTTCCTCACACCAGACAGAAAAGTTAGCAGATTATCAGAATGCTATGATTAGGTATAAAAATGATAAATAAAACAAATCAGAGGCCGTTGGGCCTCACCACCTTGATCCCTCAGTTGCTTAATTGCTTCGGATTGATTGTGATTGACTGATTGCCTCTTTGGAAACCCTAGGGTTAGGGTTTGAACTTCGGGGTTTGATCGTCGAATTGATGGCTGCCTTCAGGAGGTTAGGGCTTTTGAAGAGGGGGTTTAAGAGAGTATTTTTGCAGAGCTTCGTGGCTTGTGAGGGTGTATTCACTTATTAATTTCGGAACCCAAAGGCTCCTTTATATAGGCATAGGGATGACTCACTCCGGCCAATCAAAATTGGAGCTAGAGTGTGATTCTAACTTTTCATGGCAATCCTCTAACGTAGCCCGAACGCATCGGGAAGGTAGTGTAGTTGGATCAAACGTCTGACAGAACATTCGAGAATCTGGAAAACAAGGGATCTGGCAGCCGAGCAAAGGATCTGGCGGCCGAGGAATGGATGTTGCGGCCGAAGGATAGATCTTGCGGCCGAGGGATTGATCTCTCAGGGTGATTTTCTAGCAACAGGTTGCTCGGGTGAAGAAATGATGTTAAGGCCGTGAGATCAATGTTACGGCCGACAGATGGATTCTCCTAGGATTCTGTATTTTCTGTCTGAAAGGCTATATGGCTCTAGATTGGGTCCTCTAAGTGGCTTAGAGTTCTTACCGAAAGTCCTAAGGTTCTCGAGAAGGCAATCAGCAATCACTGTATCCATTTCATCATCGGGATGGTCCCCAAGGTGGGACTTGAAATAATCGTTAGGCCAAATTGGGGTGTCTACAATACCCCTGCAAACTGAGGGGGAAGAATGGACAGTCTCAGTTTGTCTTTAAGAAATTGAAATTGACCAATAGTCAGTGGCTTGGTAAAGACATCAGCAGTTTGTAGGTGAGAAAGAACAAACTGGATAAGTAGCTGTTTGTTCAACACCTTTTCACGAATAAAATGGAAGTCAACTTCCACATGTTTGGTCCTGGCATGGAAGATAGGAATTGAGGCTAAAGCTATTACAGAAATGTTGTCACACCACAACACTGGAGGACAAGGAACAAAGATAAACAGATCCTTTAGAAGTTGACTTAACCACATAACTTCTGCAGTGGTGTTAGAAAGAGCTTTGTAATCTGCCTCTGCGGATTATCTAGCCACGGTGGACTATTTTTTAGCAGACTAAGAGATTAGGACCTAGATACACATAATAACCACCTGTAGATCTTTTGTCTATGGAGTCACCTGCCCAATCGGCATCGATGTAAGCAGTAAGATGCAAAGAACCCTTGGTATAGAGAAGACCTTGATGGAGAGAACCCCGAAGATACCTCAGAATATGTTTTACTGAGGTAAAATCACTATCCATAGGTTTGTGCATATGTTGACAAACAGCATTCACAGAGTAAGCAATATCTGGTCTAGTAAGGGTGAGATACTGAAGTGAGCCAACGATGGTCCTAAACCAATGGGCATCGGAAAATTCCGGATCAGGGTCATATACTGCAGGTTTAGATGAAGGAGATGGACTAGATTTACAATCCAACATGCCTGCTTTGGAGAAGATCTTGAGCATATTTGGTTTGAGACAAAATCAATCCAATAGGGACTTTAGCCACTTCAATTCCCAAGAAATAATGAAGAGAACCAAGATCTTTGATAGCAAATTTAGAACCCAAACTAGCAATGATTCGTTGAATGAGAGCTGGATTATTCCCAGTAATGAGAATATCATCTACATACACTAGCACATAGACCAAATCATGATCTTGAGAAAAAAATGAACAGAGAAGAGTTTGCCAAACTGTTATGAAAGCCTTGCTGAACAAGACTGGTGGAAAGCATGTCATACCAAGCTTTTGGGGCCTATTTAAGGCCATACAAAGCCTTATGTAACTTGCACACATGTGTGGGAAATTGAGAACTTACATAACCCTGAGGTTGTTTGAGATATACATTCTCTTGAATTGTTCCATGAAGAAAGGCATTGGAAACATCTAGTTGTTGTATATTCCATCCAAAATGAAGAGCAAGAGAAATGACCAATTTAACTATTGGTTGCTTCACTACTGGGCTAAACGTTTCAGTATAATCAAGACCTGCAGTCTGTTGAATTCCTTGAGCCACTAATCAGGCTTTATATCTGGCAATACTCCCATAAGCATTTCTTTTGATTTTAAAGATCCATTTACAACCTATAGTAGGAGCATTAGGGGGTAAAGGGACCAAGTACCTTGTTGCATTAGTGATGTGTATTCATCAGACATGGCCTTTTGCCACTCAGGATAAGCCATGGCTTCCTTAAAAGAGGATGGTTCAGTGAGGGGAGGGGACTGAACAAGTAAAGAGAATGGTTGTTTTGGAACAAAAATGTCATTCTTTGACCTAGTAGTCATGGGATGATTAGGAGCAGGTGAAGGAGGAGAAACAAAAGAAGGAGAAGAATGAGTAGGACTTGAGTGTAGAGGAGAAGAAATTGCTGATGTGGGAGAACCCTGAACACCTAATGAAGAGGAAATAGGAGTAATAGGAAGAGAAGAATTTAGGATAGTAGAAGATACATATGGTAAAGTAAAAGAATGAGGAGGAATTTTTAAAATAGGAATAGAAGAGGAAGAGGAATTCACAGAAGGAGGATGAGAAGGAGAAGACACAGAAGTAAGATGAGAATAAGGAAAATCATGTTCTAAGAATTTAACATGTCTAGATATGTAGACTTTGTGTGTGCAAGGGTCGATATCCTAAAAATATGCAGGGTGTAGATCTAGGAACAAGCTTATTTGAAGCATATGGTCTGAGCCAAGGGAAACAGCAGCAACCAAAAGGTCTGAGAAGAGAATAGTCGAGAGCTTGTTTGTAAAGAACATGAAAGGGAACTTGAAAATTGATAAATGAATTAGGTAATCGATTGATAAGATAAACAGCAGTGGTTAGGGCTTCTAACTAGAACTGAATAGGTAACTGAGCTTGTTGTAAAAGAGTGATAGCAGTTTCAATGAGATGACCATGCTTTCTCTTTGCCACCCCATTCTGTTCTGGGGTATAAGGGCAAGTGGTTTCATGAAGGATGCCAAAAACAGAGAAAAAGGCAGCCATCAACTTGTTAAGAAATTCACCCCCATTATCAATCCCAACAATTTTAACAGGGAGGGAAAATTGAGTAGAAACAAATGCTTTAATGGCCTAAATATGTTTGGTGACATCAAACTTAGCATATAAAGGAAACAACCAACTGTATTTCGTAAAATCATCAACAACAAGAAGGTAGTATTTATAGTCAGAAAAGGAAAGAACTGGAGATGGTCTCCATACATCCATATGACAGAGATCAAAAGGTAAAGATGTGTGTGTGGTGGAAACTGAAAAAGGAAGTTTACCACTTTTTGCTTTATTACATGAGTAGCAGTCTAAAGTAGTAAAATAACCAATAGGTAATTTGTAGAGACCCGTAAATTATTCTATTTTCTTTAATCGTTTAATATGTGGAGGATCCTATTTTGATTAAATTATATGTTTATTAACGAGGTTATACGAATATGCCTACCATTGTGTTTCGAACATTTGGAGAATACTCGAACTTTGAGTTTCGGTGATGAAATGATGTGTGGAAGTGTTGGTAGCAATTGGGGTTTGAATCGATGAACGTTGGCAAAAGTTTTCAAATCTGTCTATGGTGTACAGGTACATATTTTCCCAGTACAGGTACACCTCGACCAGAAACTGTGCAATGCTGAATCTTCTGGGTACCTGTACCGGTACTGTCATTTCCCGGTATCGGTACACCCTGCAAAAAATTTCTGAATTTTCATCACGAGATTCAGACCACTATAAATACACCCCTTTACCATTTTTCACACCCAAACCCATGAAATAACCCTAGAAACACCCCCTCTCACCTACCCCACTCCAATCTCACCCAAAGCTCTTGATTTCTACCTCAAATCTTCAAGATCCAAGGGATTCCTACCTCAAATTCACTTGATTCTTGCATTTGGCGAACAAGGGGTAAGTTTTGTGTTCGTGCGCTCTCAATCACGTTTTTCTCTCTCTCCTCTCAATCACTTGTTGATCCATGCTTATTTATTTTGTTTTTGGGTTATATCCTCTCTAGATCTTGTAGCAAAGCTTGGGTGGAGCTTGTTCTGGGTAGATTCAAGCTTATAGCACTAGGTAGACTTAGGGTTTTGCTCAAAACCCACTTTGGTAGGGATTTCTCTCTTTCTCTACATGTTTTGTGGTGATTACGTGTGATATTGGTGTTTGATCACTATATATGGTTCGGGTGGAACACCTTAGGGCTTGAGGAATTATATTCTATTGAATGTGATATTTTTGCCTTGATTTTTTGGGTAAAGCCCTAGGGCGGTTAGCTTGAAAATAAAAGAGGTTAACCGAATGTACAGCCTACAAGGGGCATACCCCAGGTAAGACAAGCAAAAAATATAAAGAGCGCCAAGTGGCTACATGGGTTGCCCGTGTTCATGCCCCCGTCGAACAATATATCCCAAGGAATGGAACGTACAACAGGGAACCTAGACACGGGCGTGGCAAAAGCAGTAAATACCCGACACAACCCGTCGGTATAGGGTACAATCCGAGGCCCTCGAAGTCCTCGCAACTCATACAACTGAAAACATAAACGATAACAATAACAGCCAGTGCACAATAGTAGATAATTGCAAATCGCAAATTGAATAACGATGAGCGCACTGGCTGGCTGCTTGGGGTTGACTGGCCTGGGCTGGTGGACTGGCCCTGACCTGCAAGGACTGCCCGATGACGTAAGGGCCGGTGCCGGGCCATGATCTGTGACGGCCGGACTGACTCCGGCAGCCGACCTCGAAACCGGCGAGCCACCGTGGCTCGAACTCGAAACCACCTGGCTGAAACATCGCCGGCGACGGCTGACTTGGGGTGGAGACCCACGACGGGTGTTGACCCACGGCTGTTGAGCCACGGCTGAGTGGAGACCTGGCCGGACCGAGGTCTGACGGCCAGATCTGGCCGGAGAAGTCAATGACTGGCGCCGTGGAGGCCAGTTGAAGGTGGTCGCCACGCTGAGTTGGTCACCACAGCGGCGCCTGCTGCACCCACGGCGAGGCAACGGGAAGAGCTTGGCCGGACCAGATGGAGGCCGGACTAGATCTAACCGTACCTGGAGAAACTTGCCCGCCTGTGAAGGCCCGCTCTAGCGGTGGCCGAGCCAGATCAGACCAGAGCAGGGCTGGAACTTGGCCGGAGGAACTCCGGTTGGATTGTGTTAGATGGCCGGACCCAAGGGTAGCCGGATATGGAACGGGCGGTGGAGGAGAGCCCCTGTCGAGAGAGGGGCTCCCTTGCCCTTGACGTTGCTACTATTGCTGGCCGGAGATGGGATGCCCGGCAGCCGGCTGGAGCTGGAGCCGAAGGAGGCCAGGCCGGCGTGGCTGGGGGGAGCTTTCTCTCTCCATCCTAGAGAGAGAAGCTCCCATCTGGAGCCTCACCGTTTTTTGCCTTGATTGTGATGACCCATGAGTTATTTGTGACGTGTTAGTTAATGTTGGCGTGTAAAGTGAACCGATGGTTTGATGTTGACAGTGATGACATTGTGGTTGTCGTTGTGAAGTGTTAGTGTGGAGTTTACTATAACACAAGGGGTGGAAATACAAGATTGTGAAGGGAAGGGTTTATTGTAACGCAAGAGGTGGAAATACAGAATTGCTAGGGGTGGAAATTCTGTTGGAGGTGTGTGTGTGAATGTGGGTGTATCTGTGTGTGAGATTGCATTTATACTAGTGAATGGTGTTGGTACGTGTCGTTGTTGGATTTACCATTGTGTGCTCCAATACCCTCAAAATGTCGTTAGTTAACTTCTTTCAATGAGATTCACTATTTAGCTTGATTCACTGTGTCCATGTTCATCATCTCATTCACATGTAGATTTTGTAGAGAATTTCCACTGGGCTAGTGTAGCTCAACAAAATTCTTCTTTTCAGGTTCAAACGCCGGGCAATAGCTTGCATGTTCTGTATGCCTGGATTTGAAGAATTTTTTTTTTAGAGCCAACATTGTTTAGTTATTTAATCATCTTGTAATCTTTCACTTTTGTTAAAGATGATTTTGTAACCAATTCTTCTTGATTTCCTTTTGGCTAAACAGATTGTAACTTAATAACTAGTTCGTATTTGTACTTAAGCCTATTTTGGGGCCGGTGTGCCAAGGATGTAATTCCCTAAACTTGTGGACTTCGTTTGTAAATTAAACAGGTGGAAAATTATTTGGGGTACTATTTATGATACGCGAGGATCTTTTAAATTATGTTGAAAAACGAGGGCGTGACAAATTGGTATCTGAGCGTCTAGGTTAGAATACTTAGAGACCGTGGGGCGACTCTTAGTCTCATGGGTTCAAAACCATTGCATACTTTTCATGAAATGTATGTACTTGTGTGACTGACATGTATTCGATTACGTGGCATTGCATTTATGTTGCCGTAGAGTGGCATAGAGATGTTAACATGTAGTGATGTGGTTGTTGTTGATGGCTTCTCCTTGTTTATTTACTTGACTCTTGTAGCGGTTGAAACCTTGCGTGCTTTACGAATATGTGTAATTGTAGAAGTATGCATATTAAGGTGCATTCGATGAATTGATGGTGATAATTAAAGGTACTGAGACATTTAAAAAAAGAAGAAGGGTGGTGACTGAATTTATTGTGTTATGTAAAAGAAGTAAAGCTTGGACATATGGTGTGTCCAGTGTGTGGGTGTATGTGCTCGGTGATAGGTTGGTAGCCAAAGATGATTGTGTTTTACAGGTGTGAACTTATTTTCTTAAACTTTGAGGATCTACTTCCGGATATTCAATTTGAAGTGAGGCTGGCCACTACTACATCATGATTGAACATCTAGAATAGAAGATCTTTAAAATAGTAAGATTTGCCTTTTTCTAAAGAAGTTGGATGCATGTGACCTCATCGTCAAAGTGTTGTACCTACTTGTTGATTTCATGTTTTTGGATGTGAATCTACCTTATTGTGAAGTTTTTGGTACAAAAAAAAGGGGATAAAGAGGAAAATATATTAATTTGAGCTGCTCTTATGTGGTGTGCTAATAAGTAAGATGCTATTCAATTCTTTTCTTACGAAGATTGTAGGGACCCGAGTCTAATTCTAATTTCTTATATTTATTAATGTTATGTGAAATTATAATTAGATAATTTTGCGACGGAGGGATAATTTTATAGATATATGTGTGTGTGTATGTTTGGTCGTGCGAGCCCGAGTTTGTGGGCTTTTGATCGAATGTGTTAGGAGACTACATGTGTCGTATAATTAGTATTAGAATTCTTTTTAGAGCTAATTACTTGTTCAAGTGTTAGTTTGAGGGGCCCTAGTGCAATGATTTATAAAATGCAAGTGGTAGAATAGTATGTTGAAGCTTAAAGGGGGAGAGTGTAAATTTTTAGTCCTAAATCCATTTATACCAGAGAAACACGAGTTCTCTATTCTCGGTTTTTGATTTTTCATTTTCTTCCCATTTTGCTCTCTCTCTCTCTCTCTCTCTCTCTCTCTCTCTCTCTCTCTCTCTCTCTCTCTCTCTCTCTCTCTCTCTCTCCCAAAAACTAGCTAAACCTCCCAAACCCACATAGATTCCAATCAATCCCACCACGTATTGGAGTTCTCGAGTCCTTGATCGCGTCCAAAGAGCCCAAAGGAAGTGTATTTCGCATTTGGAAGCTAGGGTTTTGCTTGAACTTGGGTTTTGGCCTTCGACTTTTGAGGTAGGGATTTCCTCGCTACTTTTATGTGTTTATGAGTAGATTTGGTGTTTGAATCACGCAATAGATTAGTGTATGGAAGTTTGGTGTTTTTTTTTTCGGGTAACTTAGCTTGAAATTAAAAAAGGTTAAGCGAATGTACAGCCTACAAGGGGCATACCCCAGGAGGAAAAGAAGGAAAAAAAAAACAAGAGTGACAAAAGTGCGGTAAACCATGCACAACCCGCATGGAGAGTAAGATAAAGTAAATACATAACAAAATGCCATGTGTACTGAGATATGTGAAATTGAACTACTACCTGGCACAACCCGCCAGGCTAGGAAATGAAGTAAATAAAGTAGATAGTCATGGTCAACGGTGACCACATGATAACCAGCGCTGGGCTAAGAAAACCAAGAACCTAGACTTTCAACACCCCGAAGCTAGTATAATACCCACTCAACAGATGTCAACTACTACAGAGGAACTCGGACTGAGAGAGGCTCGAACTGGAGATGTCGGCATCCGACAAGGCTACCATGCTAAGCACCCTGCACACCACGCCCATTCCATCCAGACTACTACAACCTCGCCCAAATCCCCTAGGCTCGCTAACGACTATAGGCAGAACAGATAGAGGAACCACCAAAAGTAGTCACTCAAACCTCAAGTGCACCAAGCTGCTCTTTTCGATCAGTGCAAACCACTAAATCTAATCAGAAACAGACTGCGAAGCTACCCCTTTCGATCAGTGAACATCCACCAATCTAGTCAAAGACAGCTCCGGCAACTACCTTGCTCAATCAGACTCCATTCATAATCTAATCATCGGCACCCACAGCTGCTGCTACTGCGAGACTACCCCTAACTAGAACAGAATCTAATCTAATCAATAATAGCCACAACCACAAGAATACTACACAAAACCTCAGAGCTAAAAGCACAGGCTCTAGGGTGTAGACACCCCAATTTGGCCTAACGATTATTTCAAGTCCCACCTTGGGACAATCCCGATGATGAAATGGATACAGTGATTGCTGATTGCTTCCTTGAGGACCTTAGGACTTTCGGTGAGAACTTTGACCACTTAGAGGACCCAATTCAAAGCCATTCAGCCTTTCAGACAGAAATACAGAAGCCTAGGAAAATCCATCTGACGGCCGTAACATCGATCCCACGGCCATAACATCAATCCCTCGCCCGAGCAACCTGTTGCCAGCAAAATCTCCCTGAGAGATCAATTCCTCGGCCGCAAGATCTATCCTTCGGCCGAGACATCCTTTCCACGGCCGCAACATCCATTACTCGGCCGCCAGATCGACCTTTTTCCAGACTCTCGAACGTTCTGTCAGACGTTTGGTTTGATCCAACTACACTACCTTTCCGATGCGTTCGGGCTACGTTCGGAGATCACGACGTAGAGTTTGAGATGCATTGCAATTGCAATTGCCATCTCGTGATTTGATTGGCCGGAGTGAGTCATCCCTATGCCTATATAAAGGGGCCTTTGGGTTCCGAAT
This sequence comes from Rhododendron griersonianum, assembly GCA_018127125.1. Lineage (NCBI taxonomy): Eukaryota > Viridiplantae > Streptophyta > Magnoliopsida > Ericales > Ericaceae > Rhododendron > Rhododendron griersonianum. The sequence continues at coordinate 33,766,314 of CM030788.1, read as the reverse complement.
TAACACACAGAAATTGAGATACTTACACACTCTCTCAAACCACGAAGCTCTGCACAAATACTCCTTCAATCCCATACTCCAAAAGCCCTAACCTTCCGAAGGCAGCCGTTAATCCGGCGATCAAACCCCGAAGTTCAAACCCTAACCCTAGGGTTCTCGATCAAGCAATCAATCAATCACATTCAAATCCGAGGCATTCAAGCAACTGAGGGATCAAGGTGGTGAGGCCCAACGGCCTCTGGCTTGTTTTACTTATTGCATTTATGGCTAACCGTAGCATTTAAATTATCCGCTAAGCTTTTCTGTCTGGTGTGAGGAAGAACATCGACCGGGGCTTTGATCCCTCGGCCGATAAATAAAACCAGGAGGATCCCTCGGCCGTGAGATCCATTCACCGGCTGCGAGATCCATCTCCCTGGGACATTTGTTTGTTTTTCTGCTTTCTGATGCATGCTCGTTTATCGCACTGGCTCACTTTGCTTACTGTTTAAAGGAATAATTAAACAGACTATGTGTTAGGATTAGACAAAGCATCTATACGTCTTATGTTGAATGATTATGGGCCAGTCTCACGACTGGGCAGAGAGGGGTGCCTAACACCTTCCCCTTACTGTACTTTTGGCTCCCGAATCCAGAATCTCTATCTATTTTCCCAGTTTTTATAAACTGGGTGGCGACTCTATTTGATGATAGCCATTATCATGTGGCGACGTTCCTAGCCATGGGAATGTCCATGATTTTGGTTTATGAATGAGCAACCAATCGAGCAAACACAATGTGATCAATCTGTATGGCGATGCCCCGCTTGGGAGGTGTCTACATAGGGATATAAAAGGCTCAACGAAGAGCCCGACCCCCGATTTCAGTCCAACAAATGACCGCCTATCGGGGGTCAGTGAACTGGCCCATAAGTCCAACAACAAGATGACAATAGATAGATAATTGCAAAGTGCAGTGCACTAACAGTGCTTGGCCCGGGCTGGCTGTTTGCCCGGGCTAGCTGCGGATGGCCTTTCCAGTGGCTGGACGAGGTTGACTCGAATCGCCCGGGCTGAAGCTGCTGCCTAGCCTCTGCCCGAGCGAAACAATCACTGGCAGCAAGCAGCAACTGCTGCCCCCCGCCCGAGCCACTCACAGATGGCCTGCCCGGGCTGGCGGGCCTGCTGCTGCCCGCTGCATGGCCCGGGCTGGCTGATTGCCCGGGCGGCTGGGCCCCACGGCGGCTATTGGGTCCACGGCGGGGTTGGGGTTGAAGATGATGGCCGATGGCTGTGGAGCCACGGCTGTTGAGCCACGGTGGACCGGATGGAAGACCGGACCAGAGCCTGCCCGAGATGGCCTGACTGGACAGATCTGGCCGGAGAGGTCCTTGACTGGCGGCGTGAAGGTGAGCCACGGTGGGCCCCACGGCGGCTGGGCCCCACGGCGGCTGCTGATGACCACGGCGGAGCCGGAGCTGGTCACCATGGCGACTGCTGCGCCCTACGGCGGGGTTGTGGGTCGAGATGAAGACTGACGGGTAGAGCTTGGCCGGACCAGATGGAGGCCGGACCAGATCTAAACCGTACCTGTTGAAGCTTGCCCGATTGTGAAGGCCCGCTGGCCGGGCCAGATCGGACCAGAGCGGAGCCGGAGCTTGGCCGGACCAGCTGGTAGCTGTCGACTGCTCAACAGATGGTAGCTTGGCCGGACCAAATGAACTTGAAGACCCATTTGAGATGCCTGGTTTGAGGACCGGATCTCCATTTGAATCGGATCCCCGATCGGATAGTGTTAGATGGCCGGACCCGAGGGTTGCCGGATGTGGAACGGGCGGTGGAGGAGAGCCTCTGTCGTGAGAGAGGCTCCCTTGCCCTTGCCTCTGTCGAGAGAGAGGCCTCCGATGATGCAGCTGCCGTGGGTTGCCCACTGTTGCTGCTGCCGTTGACCAGTGGCCGACCGAAGGGGGGCTTCCTCTCTCTAGGTTAGAGAGAGAAGCTCCCCAAACCTACATGAGCGATAGGAAGTTTGGTGTTTTCCCCTTTGGAACCTACTATCTTGGGTCAGTCTATATATACGAATATATATATATATATATAAATATGTAGCAGGCCGAACATAGATGTTCGCAATGGTGCGGACCTGACCTGCCGTGAACCAATCGTAGGCTTCGTGCACGGCTGCCGACGATGACCCGTCATTAATATTCGGCTTGCCGCAGGCTCAGCAGTAGACAAGCCTGCGCTCGGATTGTGCCGTCGGCAGAGTCCCCGACAACGTCACCTCCCTCATTGAACGTATGGCCAGGCTCGGCATTGCCCGCGGTCGGCCACCTTCAGAGCACGGCATGCAGCCGACGGTGGCTAGCTGTAAAGCCACGCGTCTTGCCACGTGCAGAAGCGGTTATAATAGAAGGTGATCACGGGCGCCCATGGGTGTGCCAGCTCAGCCCCGAAAACGGTTACCAGATCCATTCCGTGATGTCACTGTGACGTCACTCGGCCCATGAAAGGCACGCGATCGTACTTTGAGAGCAAGCCATGAGGCGCTATAAATACCTAGTGATGGTAACCCCAACGGGTACACGCTACTCGATACTCACACTTACTCTCTCTGAGCTTTCTGCTTCCTCTCTCTGCACTATACTCATCCTCCCGCCGGAGGGCCTTGCCGGGACAACCCCCGGCCAGGTCTTAGTCGTGCGTTCCCTGTGCAGGCTAGGAGAAGAAGGCACAAGAACCATCGAACCACCAACGGAGGAGCAAGGATCTAGGATCACGGGCCACACAATTGGTGAACCCGACGTGAAGTTTGGAGCGATAGGAAGTTTGGTGTTTTCCCCTTTGGAACCTACTATCTTGGGTCAGTCTATATATACGAATATATATATATATATATATGTAGCGGGCCGAACATAGATGTTCGCAATGGTGCGGACCTGACCTGCCGTGAACCAATCGTAGGCTTCGTTCACGGCTGCCGACGATGACCCGTCATTAATATTCGGCTTGCCTCAGGCTCAGCAGTAGACAAGCCTGCGCTCGGATTGTGCCGTCGGCAGAGTCCCCGACAACGTCACCTCCCTCATTGAACGTATGGCCAGGCTCGGCATTGCCCGCGGTCGGCCACCTTCAGAGCACGGCATGCAGCCGACGGTGGCTAGCTGTAAAGCCACGCGTCCTGCCACGTGCAGAAGCGGTTATAATAGAAGGTGATCACGGGAGCCCATGGGTGTGCCAGCTCAGCCCCAAAAACGGTTACCAGATCCATTCCGTGATGTCACTGTGACGTCACTCGGCCCATGGAAGGCACGCGATCGTACTTGGAGAGCAAGCCATGAGGCACTATAAATACCTAGTGATGGTAACCCCAACGGGTACACGCTACTCGATACTCACACTTACTCTCTCTGAGCTTTCTGCTTCCTCTCTCTGCACTATACTCATCCTCCCGCCAGAGGGCCTTGCCGGGACAACCCCCGGCCAGGTCTTAGTCGTGCGTTCCCTGTGCAGGCTAGGAGAAGAAGGCACAAGAACCATCGAACCACCAACGGAGGAGCAAGGATCTAGGATCACGGGCCACACAATTGGTGAACCCGACGTGAAAAACTTCTGACTCAAACGGCTCTCACATCCTCAAAAACCCCTCACTCCTTCGTAAAACAACCACTAAATCACCTGCCATGGGCGGAGATCTAGCAGACGCAGCCGTTTCGGGGGCCAAAGACGCTAGTGGAAACATCATCCCCACACCAACCCTCGAAAGGCACATGTCCATGTCCCTCGCCCTTGGATCCGGACTCTCACCAGTCTCAGACGACGTAACTTTGGCCTACATCCGCCTACTGCAGCGTCGCGACGACGAACGCGACAATGAACTGGCCGCGCTAAGGGCGGAGGTGGCCCAAATGAAGCAACGCATGCAGCAGGACGCCACCCCTGCCGCATCAAGATCTGGCGGAGGCGGAGGAAGAGGCATGCAAACTCCACCCCCTCCACCTCCACCACCACAAGGGCGTCAGAACGAGGGAGGCCAACGCGGATCCGTGAAGGACCACCTAGGCTTCACATTAGCACCAGGCGACGCCAGAGAAATCATCCTCTACAAGCAACCCACCGTATCTAGAACACATCGTTCTAGAAGCCATCACGATGGAACTAGGACAAGGGATACCGAGTCGTTTACAAGCACGTACTCGACTGGTCGTGCAGAGTTCTCTCGCACAACGGCCTTGCACAGTAGCCGAGATTCTACACAGACCAGACCCCATGTCTCTGAACGCCTAGGGAACATCCCGATCGAAAACAAGGACGACGAGCACCACGCTCGGCGCAACGGGAAAGGCGTACATATTGAGGGCGCGAACGATGAGAACAAGTCCCGTCGCAACAAGGACAAAACCGTCGACGGCCCACGCCGAACAGCGACGGACCTGCGAGACAAGCTTCGGCGAAGGGAAGCCGAGAAGACATCGGCAAAAGAGCACAAGGAAAGGGATTCAAAGAGATCAAAAACGGACGAGCACGGCAAACCGCCGCGCCCAGGGTTTGAAAGGCAACTGAAGGATCTCGGCGTATCCCCATTCACCTCCCACATCATCAACACGCCGCCGGAACCCACTTTTCATCTACCCAAATTCACAAAGTTCGATCCGGCGACCTGCGAGGCCTACACTCACCTCATCCACTTCAGACAGACCATTGAGCTCTGCACTCTTAAGGATGAAGTAAAATACAAGGCGTTCCCGTCCAGCCTCGGTTCCCTGGGACTCCAGTGGTTCAACAAATTGCCCGCTGGATCCGTCAGGAACCTGGCCGACCTTGAACGCGCCTTCAACACACGATTCATCACGAGCAACAAAACGGCTAAAGAGCCCGAGTCACTCTCTCAGATGAGAAAACTATCGTCCAAAACCCTCAGGCAATATGCCGAGCGTTACTGGCAGCTATTCAATGAAATTCTAGGAATCGATGAATATTGGGCTGCGCGCACTTTCAAGAACGGCCTGGAAACTGGCAGCAAAATCTTAGACGAACTCGCCATCTGCCCACCACACGGTATGGGTGAACTGATGCGTGTCGTGGAAAGATTTTGTGCTCTCGAGGAACTCTATGTAGACAGGGCGGCCCAGGGAATTCCGAGCTCAACCAATCCATTCTCCTCAACCGTACACCAGCTGCCGGCACAAGTGGCAACCCAACAAACGCAGCCGAAGAAGCAAGTGCACAACATCAAAGAGGGGAAGAAGCGTCCGCCGAAGGAGCATGACTACGTGGCCGAAACCACACACTTCAAGGAACCAATTTGGTCTTTTATGAAGGAAATAATGAGACAACCGTGGTTTGAATGGCCGACGGGCAAGCTTGGAACCGACACCGGCCAACCGGATCAAAATCCAGGGAAAAAATGCACTTACCACAACGAGCTCGGCCACTACACGACTGCCTGCGCACCATACAAAGCCCTCCTGGAAAAACTTACAGCTCAAGGTCACCTCGATCAATACATTGATCGATCAAAGACGCCCGCCAGGCAGATAAATCCCAACCCCAACGAACAACGACCGCTGATCCACATCATCCATGGACCAATAACAAAGGCATTCGAAACCGCCCTCCGCGCCGACATCGATCAAGCCTCAACTTCAAAAGAGATACTCTCCGTCGTCTGTGGATCCAAACGTTCACGACCACAAGACTTGCCCAAATGGACGATAAGCTTTACCGAACGTGACCTTGAACACGTTCAGACTCCACATTCGGATGCACTCGTCGTCACCGTCCAGATCGGTGTTCATGACGTCAAGCGTGTCCTCATTGATCAAGGAAGTTCAGCTGAGGTAATGTACTATGACCTCTTCAAGAAGTTGGACCTACCAGAGTCGGCTCTGCAGCCCACTGAAGTACCCCTCATTGGATTCAACGGAGCTCCTGTATGGCCGCTCGGCCGAATCTTCCTCCCAGTCGTCGTCGGCTTAAAGACTCTCACCGTCGAATTCATCGTCGTCAACGCGCCGAGCCATACAACGCCATCCTCGGCCGAGCTTGGCTCCATGGAATGCAAGCAATTGCTTCAACATACCACCAGGTTGTCCGCTTCATCGGCGCCACAGGACGACAGGAAGATTTATGAGGCGACCAAATTGCATCCAAAAAATGCTACGTCTCCGCCGTACATAGCTCTTCCAAAGCAAAACAAGTACATTGGGTTGAAGTCCCAGACATGGCCGTAATCGAAGATGTCGGCCAAAAGGCCGAAGACAAAGCAGAGGAGGACCTGGTCAAAATGCCCATCAACGAGGATGGATCACGCTTCTTCTTACTTGGCTCCTCACTATCTGACGCCGAGCGAGAAGAAATGTTCCAGTTCCTCAAAAACAATCTTGAAGTCTTTGCATGGACCCCGGAGGAGATGCCAGGAGTGGATCCCAATTTCATTTGCCACTCCCTCAACATAAAAAAGGACTCTAAACCGGTGGTTCAACGAGCTCGACGTTCGGCACCCGAGCACGCCGACGCCAACATCGACGAGGTCAACCGACTTCTCGACACCAACGCAATTCAGGAAGTGCAATACCGAACCTGGCTCTCAAACACAGTAGTGGTCAATAAGAAGAATGGGAAGTGGCGAGTCTGCGTCGACTACACGAACCTCAATGACGCTTGTCCCAAGGACTGGTTCCCGCTACCAAAGATCGACCAGCTCGTAGATGCAACAGCCGGCCATGCTCGGTTAAGTTTTTTGGATGCCTACCGTGGCTATCACCAGATTGCCATGGACCCGGACGACATGGAGAAGACAGCATTCATAACTCCACATGGCATCTTTTGCTATAGGGTTATGCCATTCGGCCTCAAGAACTTCGGAGCTACATTCAACAGAGCAATCTTCAAAATGCTCTATGCACAAATAGGCAACATCCTGGAAGCATACATCGACGACCTCGTCATCAAAAGTCAAAAGGAGCACAACCATTTGAAGGAGCTGGCCGAGGTCTTCGAGATACTCAAATTCCACAAACTTCGTCTCAATCCAGAGAAATGCGCGTTCGGCGTAAGTGCTGGAAAATTCCTTGGCCACTTGGTCACACGACGCGGCATCGAAGCCGACCCCAACCAAATCAAGGCGGTGGGAGACCTTCGGCCACCAAGAACAATCAGAGAGGTACAAAAACTCACAGGGATGGCGGCAGCACTCAACCGCTTCATCAGCAAGTCATCGGACAAGTGCCACTCCTTTTTTCACGCCCTTAAAGGGAAAAGCCGACGAAGCTTCGAGTGGACGCCAGAATGCGACAAATCGTTGGCCAAGCTCAAGGACTATCTCAGTACATCACCCCTAATGGTCAAGCCAAAGGAATTCGAAACCCTTTACCTTACCTAGCGGTCTCAGAACATGCCATCAGCTCAGCTCTTGTTCGGCGAGAAGGGGCCGACGACATGCCAGTATATTTCACAAGTAAGACGCTCTTACCCGCCCAGACGCGATACCTTCCACTGGAGAAGTTGGCACTCGCCCTCGTGTCTTCGGCAAGGAAGCTTCTGCCGTACTTTCAGGCGCATACAATCACGGTCTTAACCGAATATCCTCTCAAAGCGCTCTTTCGAAAAGCCGACCTCTCCAACAGAGTATCCAAATGGGCGGTAGAGTTGGCAAACTTTGACATCCGCTTTGAACCGAGGACGGCAATCAAAGGGCAAGTCCTCGCCGACTTCATTGCCGAACTTACCCTAGAAGACTCCGAGATCCTAAACACTCCTCCAACCCAACCCTCTGCCGAACACGACCCAAAAGAGAATCGGTGGCTCCTCTTTCAGGGAGACACTTAGCAAATGCAAGTTGATGGCGCCTCCAACAACAACGGGGCCGGAGCTGGAGTCGTGTTGGTCTCTCCTTGCGGAACCCTTCACGAAAGTGCGATCACCATCGTGCGATCACCATCGACTTCCCTGCCACGAATAATGAGGCTGAATATGAGGCCCTGCTTGCTGGTCTACGCTCAGCAATCGCAATGAAAGTTGACAACTTGGCCATATTCTGTGACTCTCAACTTATAGTCAATCAAGTTCTGGGGGACTACGAAGCTAGGGACCCAAGGATGATGAAGTACCAGGCCACGGCAACAGAACTCATCACTCACTTCAAAAACTTCAACATCGAGCAGATCAACCGCGAGCACAACGCACACGCCGACGCACTTGCTGGCCTCGCCTCAGCTTCAAAAGCATCAGAGTTCTGAACCATAACTTTTGGGAACATTGACCACCCAAGTTTTGACACAACTCCAGAGGTGCTCAACATTGAACTTGGTCCGAGCTGGATGGATGAAATCGTTGCCTTCCTCAGAACCGATACCTTACCTGACAACAAAAAGGAAGCTTTCTGAATCAGAAACAAGGCTGCTTACTATTGGCTCTCTGAGAGCGGTCAACTCTATAGAAAATCCATTTCCGGGCCCTATCTTCTCGTCGTCCACCCAAACCAAGTTGCTGAGATCCTTGAAGAACTGCACTCCGGAAGCTATGGCTGCCACTCTGGTGGACGTTCGTTATGCCAACGCGCGATGAGTCAATGATACTTTTGGAAAAACATGAAAAAAGACTGCGAGGAAATCGTACGGAGGTGCCGACCATGCCAACTATTTTCCCCAATCCCCAAGCAGCCGGCTCAGCATCTCTCTCCCATCACAAGTCCATAGCCATTCGCGCAATGGGGGCTCGACATCGTCGGGAAACTCCCGACAGCACCTGGGGGCTTCAAATTCTTGATCACCGCAACAGATTATTTCTCTAAGTGGGTTGAAGCCGAGGCCCTCGTCACCATCACAGAAGCAGACGTTCGAAGATTCGTATGGAGGAACATTGTGACAAGGTTTGGCATACCCTATGCCATCGTCTCTGACAACGACACACAATTTGTCGGGGACGGCCTCACAAGTCTCTGCGAGGAGTTCGGCATACGATTCTTCAACTCAAACCCAGCTTACCCTCAAGGAAATGGCCAAGCCGAGGCCTCGAACAAAACGGTCTGTGCAGGGATAAAACGGAGATTGAATTCAAAGAGAGGAAAATGGGCAGAAGAACTCCCCAGAGTTTTATGGGCTTACCGTTCCGCACCCCGTCGTTCCATAGGCCAAACCCCCTTCTCAATGGCTTTCGGCATGGAGGCCGTCATCCCACTGGAATCAAGGTTCCCAACCCTCCGAACGGAAAACTTCAACCCACAGACAAATGACGAAGCCGTGGAGCAAGAACTGATTCTAGCTGAGGAAAAACGCAATGACGCTCGACTGAAGCTTGCCGAGTATCAACAGACTGTTGCCAAAGGATACAACAGAAGTGTCCGACTCAAGAAGTTCAAGCCCGACGATTTGGTTTGGCGAAAGGTCGTACAAGCAAGCAAGAAGAGAAAATTCATGCCTAATTGGGAAGGGCCTTTTCGCATCGTCAAAATTGCTGGTGAAGGGGCTTACACCCTCGAAGACATGCAAGGGAAGGTGCTCACCAACCCATGGAATGCACAAAACCTAAGGAGGGCATACATGTGACGCTTCCTCCACAAGACATCAGGCTGACATACCTTCGGCTAACACTTCATGAAAAAAGAGTTTTTAGTTTTCTTCAGCTTCGGCCTGAATCTTTTATGTTTTTCTTTTGCATTTCAAAGAAGGGCCTCGACCCACCCACTGTTACTGTTTTCATCTTCTATTTCCCCTGTACTTCGAGGATTATCAATGAAAAAATAAGTTTTTTTTGGTTTAACAATCTTCAAAAGCATTTCAATTATTATTCGACCTTTGGCTGCGATGCCGAACACAAACGTTGACTTCGGTCACACCCACAAACGGCTCCTTAAAAAGCCCTTTGCTTCGGCCATTATCACCGCCCAAAGAAGCAATCACTGGACATATGGTCCGCCGAGCCTAAAATACACATACCCAATGGAACTTAGGCTTCGGCTCGGATTGGCAAGACACTATGATCGGCCACCGAAAGGTTACACTCGCAATTTGGCGAGCAAACCACCCACAAACAATCACTACTCTCAACGTTCCTCTACCATGGCCAGGGGCTGACACTTTGGCCGAGCCCCATCCACTGGCAAGGGGGCACTTCACACTCTCAAACTAGTCAAAGGTTGGATCATGTCAGATCACAAAACGTCCATGTTTGGCGACCTATTACTATGGCCATACTACTTTGGTCAGGGCTCGGCTGCAATATCTATACTTAACCATTTCGATCATGAAATATTCTCAACTATTCTGCCGAACCCAAACCAAAGTGGGGCTACGAACAACTACACACTCATAAACATGCAAGACCTACAAAATCATGTGAAGACATGAAGGCAATCAGACAAGCTCGGCATTAATAGAGACGTTGCAAAAGAAGCCATGCATTCATTCAAAACATCGAAATAAAGACAAGTGTTGTTAAAGATCCTAAGCTAGGAGGTACGACGTAGTAAACCGTTCGGTGCCGACCCCCCTTCAACTATTACATCTGGCACGGTAAACTCCCAAGTTCGGAGCCGTCCAGTCCAACAAAAGTTCAAAAAAAAAAAACTATAAACTCTAAAGTTGGGGCGGATCACCCTTGGCTGCAGCTTCAGCAAGATGAGCAGCACCGTCCTCGGCATCAACAGCCACTTCATCATTTTTCTCAACTTGCTCGGTGTCTTGCTCGGCGTTTTCAGCCTTGGCCTTCTTCCTCCCACTTGAACCATCCCCTCCACCTTCAGCGTCGGCGACAGTCATATCTTCGACATCGTCCTCACTCTCGGGAAACTCCTCCGGAGTAAGTGGGGCACACTCTTCTTCAGTGTACGACAAGTTAAGCTCGGGCACTTCAGCTACGGGGATCGACTTCATCAGGTTCATGTCCGGCTCCATCTGCATGACCCCACACGCAGCTTTCACCCCATCCTTGTACCCAGTTCGGTAAGCAATCGGCAGCTTCTTCGCGAGCTCCTCGTTGACCATCGACCGAGCCTCTCGGACGTACTCGGCGCTGGCTCTGTCGTACCCAGCTTGAAATGCCTTCTCATCCACTTCCTTCATCTTCCTCTTCTCCCTCCGCATAACCTGCCCAAGCTCGCTTTCGGCCGTCTTGGCATTCTCAAGGGCTTCATCCCTCTCTTTCTCGAGCTCGGCAACCCTCGACTTGGCAAACCTCAAGCCGTTCTTCGCAGCCTTTGCCTTTTCACGCTCGGCTTTCGCTTCATCACGGTAATGAGTCTTCTTAGCGGCCAAGAGTTCGGCATGACGAGAAGCATGCAGCAAGGCTTGCCCAGCCTATATGAGACAAGTCATCATCCTCGGCAATACTTTAAAAAATAAAAAATAAAATAGAAAACTAAGGCAAAAGCGTACCTGGACGAGATAAGCACTGGTATGGACCAAGCTCGGCTGAAGATCCCCTGGAACCCTGTCCATGTCCTTTGGGAGAGCCAGTCCATGCAGCATGGTCACAGCGAGACCAGGCTCCTCCTTGATGCTGTCGTCAACTGTAACCACCCTGCCGTCGGCCATCGCAAACGATGGCGCAAACTCCGGCACGATCACTAGCCCACCAGAGCCTGCTGCCCTCTCCATAGCTTTTGAGCCGCCCGCAGCCGAAGACTCAGTTTGATCCTTCTCCTTTGGAAGTGGATTCGGCGGCCTTGCAGGAAAGAAGTCATGAGTGACCTTCTGCTTCTTTGCAGGATTCTCGGAAGGGGCAGCTACCTTCTTGCTGGCAGCAGCCGCGTCTTTAAGGTTCATCTTCACTACATTTCTCCTCCCCATTTCGTCGGCAAAATGAGGAATAAGGGTTCGGATGGGAGGAATGTTGATACCTTGAAAGTCGGCTGGTTGACTATCCTGGAACCAGAAGTCACCTGACCTCTTGAAGCTGGGAAACTTTAGCCTCGGCTCCTTCGCCTTCTTGCTCGGTTTCGAAATGTTATCGCCAATACCTTTCTCCACAGCAGCTGCCTTCTTACCCTTAGCCTTTGTGCTCGGCCCAGCCTCCTTATCCTTCTTCTTCCTCTTCGTCAATTTCCCTTTGTATGAGGGATCGTAACCCAGCAGCGTCGGCGTGTCGCGGCATATATAGGATCTTAACGTCTCCACGTGACTATCTACGGCCAAAGAGTTCTGGGTCTTGGTTATTGCTCGGTGATCTGCAATGGAAAGAAGGTGTTAGCAAAATATCACGAATTCATTGACAGAATGGATCATGTTTGGCAAATTAAAGAAAGAATAGGAAACCTCAGAAATCCGTTATCTTCGGCACAGAATGCAGTCGCATAGTCTGATCGCCGAACTCGTAGTTTCCACTGACTTCGACATACAGGTTAGCCCACTTATCAGTGTCGGGAAGTCCGTTTATTAATGGCTCCTTACCGCTACGTGTGGACAAATACCTACGGTTAGTCTTCCCGTGCCTAGACATAATGTATGTATGGAAGAGGTTGGCAATGGTGAATTCAAGGTTGTGAAGTTCCTTTAACTTAACTACGGACATTGCTATCCTGAAACTGTTGATCAAAAAATAATGAGGTACTATGCCGAACCTGGCAAGCAGTTCCCTCAGAAATGGATGAAAGGGGAAACGGAGCCCGGCCTCACAGATGGCCATCAGAGGGACCGTTATATGCTCGGGACGATCTCCCCTCTTGTCCCTAATCCTATTACTAGCCACCTGGTGGACGACGACATCATCTGGTATGTTGTACGCTCGGTAGAAGTCCGCATACTCGTTGGGACGCCCACTGAAGTAATGGGCGTGGGGACAAACCTGCCCTTGCTCGAAGAGGTCGGCGAACTCTCTGTCCCCAGACGAGGTTTCAGCAGGAGCAGAATGAGGGGAGGTCGTAGCTCTGGCCTGGGAACGAATCCTAGACTCGGCCTCCGGCCCAAGTTCGTGCTCGGCTTCGGATTCTGTGCTAGTGGAGAAGGTTATCTCTGGTTCGGTGTTGAAACTGCCGTACTCGTGGTCACGCTCGGCGTTGGAGTCACCAGAATCTGACATGTTCGAGGCAATGGAAGAAGCTTGACGTCGCCTTCTGTGTATCTCCAAGTACTCTCGGATCACAAGGTTTGCAGAATCGTCCCCTAAACTTTCAGAGTCGGATGAGATGACGATGATTGGGGGAGCCAGACCTAACAAAGTAAAAAACAGAAATGTGAGACCTCGTCGTCGGCCAGAAAATAGGGATCTCACTACGCTCGGTATCCTAAATGGCCCACCCCATCATCGTTCTCAAGGCTCAGCCAAATCATGTTCGGACGGAGCCTACCAAACAACAGAGACTGGGGCTCGGCTTACTCTATCGACGGCCAAGCCCAGAACCCCTTGGAGGTTCCATGCTCGGAAGAACAGGTTGAAGAGGGAGATGAACAGTCCGTTCATCTCCAGGGTGCACTGTTCACTCAGAACAAAAAATGCCCCAAAAACCCAGAAAAAGCAAATGGAAAACGACTGGAAACTGCAAAAAAGTGAAGAGAAACAAGAATCGATCACATACCTGGATTTGTGGCGAGATCTGGTGGCAGAATCGCTGGGAACCAGAACCAGAAGATGAACGGTTGCTGTTGGAAGCTCTGGCAATGGAGGTCTGGAGAGAGAGAGAGAACGAGGCATTTCTCTCTCCTCGCCCCGCTCCTTTTATAGAGCTAGGGTTGGGAGTTCGAAACTCCCGCCTATCATTGCACCGCCGAATAACTGACCACTCAGCGCATGACACGTGTCACTGAAAGGACGGTTTGCAGGGTTTGCCAGCCTTCCTCTCGTCTGCCGTACCCAGCCACAAGGTGACATCTGGCACTCCGCCACTGGAGTACTTCATCGACGGTCAAGCTTGCTCCTAAGAAAGAGAAGATTCAGGCTCGGCTGGAGTCCGTCTTCATCAAACAAATACACGCTCGGCGATTCAACAAGTTCGGCCTAAGACTCGACTTCAATCTCTACCATGCGTACGGCATCGGCAGAGATTGAGGGGCTATTGTAGCGGGCCGAACATAGATGTTCGCAATGGTGTGGACCTGACCTGCCGTGAACCAATCGTAGGCTTCGTGCACGGCTGCCGACGATGACCCGTCATTAATATTCAGCTTGCCTCAGGCTCGGCAGTAGACAAGCCTGCGCTCGGATTGTGCCGTCGGCAGAGTCCCCGACAACGTCACCTCCCTCATTGAATGTATGGCCAGGCTCGGCGTTGCCCGCGGTCGGCCACCTTCAGAGCACGGCATGCAGCCGATGGTGGCTAGCTGTAAAGCCACGCGTCCTGCCACGTGCAGAAGCGGTTATAACAGAAGGTGATCACGGGCGCACATGGGTGTGCCAGTCAGCCCCGAAAATGGTTACCAGATCCATTCCGTGATGTCACTATAACGTCACTCGGCCCGTGGAAGGCACGCGATCGTACTTGGAGAGCAAGCCAGGAGGCACTATAAATACCTAGTGATGGTAACCCCAACGGGTACACGCTACTCGATACTCACACTTACTCTCTCTGAGCTTTCTGCTTCCTCTCTCTGCACTATACTCATCCTCCCGCCGGAGGGCCTTGCCGGGACAACCCCCGGCCAGGTCTTAGTCGTGCGTTCCCTGTGCAGGCTAGGAGAAGAAGGCACAAGAACCATCGAACCACCAACGGAGGAGTAAGGATCTAGGATCACGGGCCACACAATTTAGTTGTTAAACATTGTTATTCTTTGTTATTGATCCTCTTTGTACAGCTTTCTATGGTAATAATTTAAGTGGGTTTTGCTTGGTCGTGTGCCGAGAGAGAGAGGTGCGTGTGAGTGTGATGACAGTGTTGAGTCTTGGATTTTAGTTGTGTGTGATATGTGCGTGAGGTGAGAATGTTGGGTCATAAGTCTTTGTAATGGGTTTAAGTACCAGTTTAATGTAATCCTTATAGCAATAGTATTAGTTTAATATTTATACATGTGGATACTTATAGTTTAATGAGTTTCTTATTTTCCAAAACCATCCCTTCTTGCACCCTTTTTTCATCTTTAATGGCTATCAAGGTTTGAGTCAGCACGAGAACTTATGATATGTCATGAACAACGAATGATTGAAATGGTACATGAGGACACTTGATACGATACGAAGACACATACAAGACCCACCGACTGGTGAGGTGCTAGGTAGGGGTCCACGGTAGCCCATCGAATGACCGGCAGGGGTCCACAGTAGCCCATCGAATGACCGGCAGGAGCAATCGCTCATTGAATGATTTTGAGGTGAACTAAATTTTCAACGATTAAGAGTACTCACTCATGACACTTGACGTAGGCACGTGAATAAGATTCGAGAATGAGATAAAGATTTATAAGTTGACATTGTGGGATTAAAGGATAGTGGTATGGATACGAGTATTTTAAATTGGCTTCTTTCCTTCGAGTTAGGATAATATCATCTTGTTTTTGTTACCAATATCTTGTTTTCATCATTGTCTTGTCTTGCATCAATTATTTATGTAGTTGGTCACCTTATTTGCATATAAACGTAGTGTCGATTTTCCTATTGGGCTAGTGTAGCTCAATCCTTCATTTTTCAGGTACGAATCCGAGATGATAGCATGGTGTGCTTGATGTGCATTGTTTCGAGCATCTCTTGAAGACTAATAGGTGAAGTTACTAGGAATCTGTTGTAAAGGCTCATTTTGGGAGATGTAATATAACTTAAAATCTCATTCTTTTGGCTATGACACCTTGTAAGCTTTTAATTATCTCCTCTTATTTTGAAATTGTGAAGTACTGGATCGTAGTGCCACATATTGTAACTCTTTGAAACCTTGGACTTGAAATGGTAGCATGAAACTCTCTTTTGGGCTATTAATTGTAAAATTGTGAGAACTTGACTTATGTAAAGTTATTATTATTTATGTTTAAAATTGAGGGCGTGACGACTTGGTATCAGAGCAATAGGTTAGAATACCTCGAGACCATGGGGAGACACTTAGTTGTATGGGTTAAAATTATTGCATTTTCGACATGACCTGTGTGTGCTTGTGTGCATAATTTTCATTTATGTATGTGGCATCGTGTTTTCATTTATGTTGGGTGGTGTTATATTGTTGAACCGTATCGGGGGAATTGGAGGATTAACCTCAATAGGAGCAGCACACAGCGCTTTGGTTAGGAAGAACATATATGTGATTATATATATATATATAGTAAGAAAGCTTAAATTTTATTACATATATATATATATATGTACTTACGTGTAATGCCTCCAATTTTGGGTACGTTAAGTAAACATTTTATTGATAAAGCTAATAGAGTAGGCTCATTATTACATCATTATTCTCACAAGAGTACAGTTATTCAATCAAGGGAGGGAACTAGGGTTCCTAACTACAGCTCTGCCTGCTCTTCCATCCTAGCCAGCTCCTTGGCTCCAAAAGCCTCCAAAGTGTACAGCTCACCCTGTTCATCTATAAGGTCTGACACATTATACCGGCGTCGCCACCAATATAATATGTCAGGGTCACCAAAGGGCAACACCGTGAGCTACGAAAACTCAATAGAATAGACCATACCCACTAACCCTTATCTTACAAGTAACAAGTCAATAAGCCATGATACATGATAATAACCAAGCTAACACATGTGCATTCAATAACTTCACATTTAGAGATGTACAATAACACATGCACATTCATTACTCGACTAGTGTAAGTGTCCGTGTCATCAGAGTGAGTTTCTCCTACGCAGCATTTTGTAGACCGTGTCACCATTTCACTTTTTATCTCCAAATCAACATTTTGAAAATCCCATTTAACACACCCAACCTCGATTCCGCCGTTCCGGGTTCCCGAGTATCTTCACAATGGTTCCGCCGCACTGGGTTCCCATTGGCACACAAAAACATTGAATTTGGCATTGGCTCCTCTCCACGGATAACCAATCCACAATTCAAAACTCTTGGTTCCGCCGCTCCGGGTTCCTGAGTATCCTCACCATGGTTCCGCCACTCCGGGTTCCCATGGGAATTTTCTAAAATCATTAAAACAATTGCTTTGGCTCCTCTCCGCGGATAATCAAACCACAATTCTTCCCTCGGTTCCGCCGCTCGGGGTTCCTGAGTATCCCCACAATGATTCCGCCGCTCCAGGTTCTCATTGGGCTTTTCACAAATCTTTCTTTTACACACGCACACCACACAATGGGCAAGTCCGGCCACATTGTGGTTTCAAAACACACCTTGTCTTTAACATACCCTAGGTGTCATGTTTCTACTTTCTCGTTTTTGTGTCTCGTTTTCATGCATAGACTCCACGGCAGGACTTTCTTATGACAAAACCATAAATCATTCATTGTAATCTTGAAACTAAACTAGCAAGATCATCCAACTCTATATTAGTTAACATGCTCATATAACCACATAATCATGCTTAACAATAAACACTCAAAGTAAAGCATAGTGCCACATGGACGGACACCTTTGGAGTGGAAAACCACTTATGCTTTATCACACATCAAACAAGTAAGGCGAGTAATCACGTATACATGCTCATAACCATCCTAAGATCAAAATACGAATACTTAAAGTTGGGCCACAAAGTTATCTTTCAAAATTCGTTCTTCCTTTTCGAAAAGTTCAAATCAACACATGTTTATTGAAGTATAATAGAAAATCTACGTATACTTAGGGGTAACGAGGATGGAGAATTCTACATTCATTTCAACATACGCATACCATACGTTATATTCAGAGTTAGAAAGAATAGGAAAAATCTACCGTTCTTCTTGGCGGTAGTGATGAGGTAGGAAAAATCTACGTATACTTGGGGGTAACGAGGATGGAGAATTTTACATTCATTTCAACATACGCATACCATACATTATATTCAGAGTTAGAAAGTATAGGAAAAATCTACCGTTCTTCTTGGCGGTAGTGACGACTACGGAGTAAGGAAGGTACGTCGGCTATCGGACGGAGTAACTTCCTACGGTAGGCTTCCGGTAGCTTCGAGAGAGAAAGGTTTCTCTTGAAACTAGTTCTTGACTAATACTACTAAAACTTTTGGATCGAGAGGGTGGTTGAGTGGCGATCTAGTGGCGGTCTTGGATGAGTTTCTTGAAGAACTCAAGAACAAGAAAGAACAAGAACAAAACACAAGCTTTCTAGAGAGAGAAGTTGAAGGATGGGAGGTGTGAGTTGAATGGCAAGAATGAGGTGCTATTTATAGCAAAAACTTGGCTTATTATCCAAGGAATAAATTTTTTCCTAACAATTATTGTCCAATGGGTAAAGGTTTGCTTGAAGAAGTATATAAGCATGTGTTGAAAAGATCTTAGAAAATCAAGACAAGTACCAATCCAATCTCTCCCATATCTCTCCAAATCTCCCTCCCTCTCTCTCGGCCCATCTCTCTCTCACTCTCTCTCCCTTGTACTTGTATGAGTATATATATATATATAAGTACATAAGGTACCATATAATCTAATAGATTTTCAAATATAAAAATTTTCTAATAAACAATTCTATTAAACACATGTGTACTTTGTAATATATATATAGATATGTCTAAGTATACATATATTTATAGCTACTTTTAGGTACTATATAATCTATCAAGATTTTCAAGTATCAAATAAAATATAAGGCTAAGATTTTCTTATTAAAATAATTCAAGAAGTACTAGTACTTATATATTTATTAGTGTACTTAGAAATCTAGGAAATTAGATATACACATTTCTTTAATGCATATAAACACATGGGAAATCTAGGAAGTACTTATATCTATATATAACCATATATGTGTACCTTAGAAAATCTAGGTTTTCTTTTATCCAAGGGATAAAAGTTCTCCTAACATTTATTACCCAATGGGTAAGAGATAAAGGTGACAAATCTAGAAATGTCTAGTCAAATGAATATATATATATACATATACACTAATCTTCTAATGAGGACCTAAAATGAGGACTACCCCATTTCTTCCCTTTCCCGATTGAATTTTGATGATCCGAGCCGCTCAATGTGTTCAGAACGTGATTTTAAGGGTACCCGCGAGAAATCGGCAAAAAAAATGACCGGGAAGGGCTTGATTTGAGCAGTTTTTATTTGAACCGTTCGATAAAAAATAAATAAAAACTGCTCGGATGAAGCCCTTCTCGGTCTTTTTTTTTGCTGATTTCACGCGGGTACCCTTAAAATCACGTTCTGAACACATTGAGCGGCTCGGATCATCAAAATTCAATCGAAAAAGGGAGGTCCTCATTTTATTAAAATGAGGTGGTCCTCATTAGAAGGGGACTCATATACATATATATATATATATATATATAATATAAGTACACTTAGGTACTATGTGATCTTACTAAAATCCTAGGATAATATATTCCTATGGTACATAACTATTTCTTTAAGTATTTAGGCACATGGTAGATCTAAGATGTGAATAAACTACTAAAGCCTAGTACTTTGGCAAGACTTAACCTTATTAACCAATGAGTAATATTTCTCCTAACATTTATCGACCAATGGTTAAAGATGGAAAGTATTATACTTGAATAATATATATATGTACTTTTAAGCATGTGTATATAAGTCTATATATAACTATATAAGTGTACTTTGAACAAATCCAATAAGATATCTTTAATAGAAAATCCATTGTCCAATGGATAAAGATTTTTCTAACTTTTATCGTCCAATGGGTAAAGGTCAAGGATGACAAGTGTATATATATATATGTGTGTGTGTGTGTGTGTGTGTGTGTATGTATATGTATCTAATAATAATAATCTAAGTCCAAAAGGTTTCATTAGGGTTAGGAGAAAGTAACTAGGTAAATTGGTAGTTAGGTTTCTCAAAGATCGGTTGGAATCTAACTAGACTTGCCAAGTAGGATTTCTAGCCAAGAAATGTAATTCTAAGACTTCTTCCTAATGACTAGGAGAATATGCTAGACACTTGTCTTTAGAAAATGACTAGATTGCTCGGAGTGAAGAAAATCTAATTATGACGGATTATTAAAAAGAAATTTTAAAATTCAAAATTTTAACGAAATTTTTATTTACCAAAAATCGGGGTCGTTACACTTACGTGCACTTGAATTTCGCTTGTAAATGAACTTTATCCATTTATGAGAGTACGTGTTTGGATGTTACACTTTTACAAGCTAGGTAATATCGGGTTACCTTCATAACCCTTGTAATATTCCTTTTTCTTAGCTCACTTTGTTCTCTCTTTGTTTTGTCTTATTGCTTCCCTTGATTTGAGGCCTTGCGTGTATTTATGTCCTACTTGGTTTTGATTGCCACAATGTGACTTCTTGAACTAATTGGGCTAATGGGACCTTTGTTATTATAGTATGTGTTACCACTTTTTATGGCTCAAGTATTGACTCATACTTCTTGCCCCTTCACCCTAATTTAGCTACTGCACTTCGATGTTAATTTTTTTGGTCAGTTTTCGTTTATCTATTATTGTTGTTGGTGTCTACTGCTGGGAATTTTTATTTCAATCAAGCTATGGTAATGCTCTTGCTACTTGTTAGGGTCAAATCTTTAGTGTCATATTCAATGATTTTAATTTGTTGGTGATTGTATATAGATTATGTTGTTTCCTTGTTGGTCCCAAAATCTGTTGTTTTCCATCTTTGGAAGGCAAATTGCTTGTTATATAATGTTTGGATGCATCTAGTTAGGAGTCTTATCTATTTCTAGTTTTGGCATGCTATCTTTTTGCTTGCTTTTGCCCTGTCTCATTATGTTGAATTCTCATCAACTCTAACATTGCTATTCCGACCCCTTAGAGAGTCGTAGCTGATCATAGCTATTCTTGTGATCCTTCGGATTTTTAAGAGCAAGTATATATTGAGTTCACCTTTTAGCCACTTTGAGCTTTGACTTGTTTATTCACATGGCCAATGACCTTGTGATTTCTCCTGCACTCCTGAACCTTTTGGGAAACTGAGCTTGCATGTTTAATTTGAGGTGTGTTCAGCCGACGCGACTTCAAGTTCAATATCTAGCTTAGTTCCCACTTCCATTATTTGCATTAGTTTGGTCCTTTGTTTATGATGACCCAATTTCACCTATGCAATTCTCATTTGAATTGAACCTTTCATATCTTTTGAGTTTCAAATCGATGATTATATCAAATCCTGAGTTGGAATCATGGTGTTTATTATTTGAATTATGAGCTTCGAGCTTGTGTGTTAGGTTACTTTGAGATTCTTGGGAGGATCACTCGCCATTAGTAAGGTTTTTCTTTCTTTTACTAGTTACTCTAAAATGCTAGTTATCAGGGGTTAAAATTTTCTATTTTTGATGGTATGGGTCAAATGTGGATGGCATATGCAAGAGCCCCAGTTGAGTGTTGTTGTGTAAACTTGAAATTCTACTTTTACGGTGAAATTGATGGGGTTAGTTTGTGATTGGAGGTAGTAAGAATGTTATACCTTCATATATTTGCGTCTCTTAAATATGAGATTTATGTTTTACTTTGATGATACTGTATGTGTAACAACTCCGATTTTCAGTAAATAAAAATCTCGTTGTTTATTCGATAATCCTTTTATTCTTCCTGAGTGCCCTTGTAAATTCCTTTCGATTCCTCTTAAAAACCTTGGATCGTTCTTAGTAATCCGTCATGATTAGATTCTTCACTCCAGCCATAAGGTCATTTTCTAAAGACAAGCGTCTAGCATATTGAGAAGTCGTAGAATCGTATTTCTTGACTAGAAATCCTACTTAGTAAGCCTAGTTAGCTTCTAACCGATTCATTGAGATGACCTAACGACCAATCTCAACCCTAGTCGAACCTTGTGAACCTTTTCAAACCCTGAAGTAACCCTCTGAACCGAGATCATCTTTGACTATTACCCATTGGACGATAAATGCTAGGGAAATCTTTATCCATTGGACGATAGGCCTTCCACCTAAGTTATTTCATTAGATTTGTCCAAGGTATACTTATATAGTATTATATAAGCCTATTTGGAAGATGTACATATAAATAGTCTACTCTACTCTTTATCCATTGGTCCATAGAAGCTAGGGAAGATATCGCCCAGTGGTCCATAACTTAGCCTTGTCATCAAGTACTAGACTAATTAGTTTAATAGACTCACCATGAGTCATTGTACTTATATATATATATATATACATAATGCAAGTATAGTACTCACCATCTTTATCCATCGGATAATAAAAGTTAGGAGAATTGTTAACCATTGGACAATAGGTTAGTCTTTCTACCTAGTACAAGATCTATTAGTTTAAGTAGATTCACCATGAGTCATTGTACTTGTATAGATAGATTATATAAACATAGTACTTACCATCCATTAAACATTGGATAATAAAAGTTAGGGGAATTTTGGTCCATTGGTCAATAAGGCCAAGTCAAGCCATAGTACTAGGTTGTATTAAGTTAATTGCTTATTAGATATGATGTGTACTTATTTACTTAAAGCATTAGATATGTATATGTCATCCTAAGATTCTAAGTCTTAGAATATAGTTTATAAGTATATATGTGGCATTTAGACTTATTCTATTAGGAATTTTGACCTATAAATCTAGAACAAGATCACATAGTACCTTTGTCCTTTGTAGTTAGTCATTTTTTATTTTCATATACTAATCAAGGGAGAGAGAGAGGGAGAGAGAATCCGAGAGAGGGAGAGGAGAGAGAGCCGAGAGAGATGGGAGAGGGAGAGAGAGAGATAGGAGAGAGAAGGAGACTAAGGTACACTAGTCTTGGATTTTCTTCTTTCAAATCCTAGTATATATATACTTAAGTACTTGTACTAATGAAAGAAGAAAGATATGAAGATTTTGAGATAGATTTTAGGGTACCAAATCTCTTACAACCTTACACCTTAATCTTATACTCTTCCTAAGTCAAACCCCAACCATTGTCCTTGCATGCTTAGGTGTACATTGGACTAAGAGGAGAGAGAGAGAGAGAGAGAGGGAGAGAGAGAGAGGCCGGATGGAGAGGGAGAGAGAGGGAGTGATGTGTGCACTTGTACTCACTCAACCTAGTCATAGTCCTTGGCCAATCTTCATACCTCATCTTGTACCACCAAATCTAGGGTTTTCTACTCTTTCATATCCAATCCAATCTTCCAAAGTACTAGACTAGACCAAAACCCCAATAGAATAACCTAGATTTGTCCTAGAATTGGAAGGAAAATCTTGTAACCTTTCCACCTATGTACTTATGCATTGTACCAAAGAGAGAGAGAGAGAGACAGAGAGAGAGAGAGAGAAAGAGAGAGAGGCCAGGAGAGAGGGAGAGAGAGATTGTGTGATGTGTGCATGTGTACTCTTGAGTCTAGTCATGTCCTTTGAGCCATCATCCTACCTCATCAAGGTACCATCAAATCTAGTCATTCTATGAACCCTTGGACAACAAATGTTAGGGTAAAATTTACCTCTTGGATAATAATCCAACCTTTGGCTATAAATAGCACCCATTCCTTCCCATTTCAACTCACACCTTCATTCTATAACTTCTCTCTCTAGAAAGCTTAGCATTCTCTCTTGTTCTTGGTGTTCTTGCTTGTTCTTGAAGTTCTTCCCAAGTTCTTCAAGAAACTCATCCAAGGCCGCCACTAAGCCACCACTAAACCGCCACTCCACCACCCTATCGATCCAAAAGTCTTAGTAGTGTTAGTCAAGATCTAGTTTCGAGAGAAACCTTTCTCTTTCGAAGCTACTGGAAGCCATCCTTAAGAAGTTACTCCGTCCGACCACCGACGTACCTTTCTTACCCCGTAGTTGTCACTACCGCCAAGAAGAACGGTAGGATTTTCCTACACCTCCTAAACTCTAAGTATAGAGTATGGTATGCGTATTAGAAATGAACGTAGAATTTTCAATAAACATATGTTGTTTTGAAATTTGAAAAGGAAGCATGAGTTTTGAAAGATAATGTTCCTAGATTAGCTTTAAGTATTTGTATTTTAATCTTAGAATGAATATGAACATGATTATGTGATTACTTGACTACTTGTTGTTGATAAAGCATAAGTGGTTTACCACTCCAAAGGTGCCTGTCCATGTGGCACTATGATTTACCTTGTATGATTAAATGTTGAGCATGATGATGTGATTAAGTGAGCATGCTAATTAATATAGAGTTGGATGATCTTGCTAGTTTAGTTTCAATATTACTAAGATGTCATGAAAAGTCCTGCCGCGGAGTCTATGCATGATGACGAGACACAAAAACCAAGAAAAGCTAGAAACATGACACCTAGGGTGTGTTAAAGACAAGGTGTGTTTTTGAAAACCGCAATGTGGCCGAACTTGCCCATTGTATGGTGTGTGTGTGTGCGTAAAATATTTTTGAAACTACATAATGACCAAGAATGGGAGTCATTATGGGAGTATGGGGTGTTTTGTGTGCCAATGGGAACCCGGCGCGGCGGAACCATTGTGAGGATACTCGAGAACCCGGCGCGGCGGAATCGAGGTTGGGTGTGTGCCAATGGGAACCCGGCGCAGCGGAACCATTGTGAGGATACTCGGGAACCCGGCGCGGCGGAATCGAGGATGGGTGTGTTAAAAATGTGATTTTCGAAATGATTTTGGAAGTGTTAATAAAGTGGAAAATTGATGACACGGTCTACGATGAGTCGCGTAGGAGAAACACGAAAAGGCATGACACCAACGTTAGTAAGATAGCGAATGTGGATGCATAATTGCTAGCTATGTTATTGAATGAGCATGTGTAATTGTCTATGTGTTTCTTGTTGTAAGTCAAGGGTTAGTGGGTATGGTTTATTCTATTGAGCTTTTTAAGCTCACGGTGTTACCTTTGGTGACCCTGACTTATTATATTGGTGGCGACGCCGGTATAATGGGTCAGATCTAATAGACGAACAGGAAGAGCAGTACACGTTGGAGACTTTTGGAGCCAAAGAGCTTGCTAGGATGGAGGAAGAAGTGGAACAATAGATAACCTTAGAGTTTTCCCATCCTTTGTGTAATAAAAGTACTCTAGTAGGAATCATGTTGTAATAATGAGCTTGACTCTTAGCCTTTTAATTCAATAAAAATGTTTAATTAACGTACCCGAAAATGGGGGCGTTACAACTTGGTATCAGAGCTTTAGGTTCAAAACCTCGGCCATGGGTAGAATGGGTAGAACCATGAGATAGTTGACCGTTGCACAAACGTGAATTGAGTTTAAGTTTACCGTCCCAAATTGGGTGGAATTCTGGCAAAACAATCTTCGGATTGAAGCAAGGTGTGGAACTGGCAATACCACCGAGCTGGGAATTCCCGAACAATTGGATGTTGACTTAAATCAAGAAACGAATGTGGAATTGGATAAATCCAAGTTCTTAAATAGATTGCAAAACCTTGTCTTAAAACGTTACTAATTGAGGTTTAAAAACTTTTCCTTGTAGATGAATCACCTAAGCCGCCTAGTCGACCTACTGGCAGGAGTTCGCCAACTCAAATTCACCATAGAGATCCTGACCATCCAACTAGCAGAGAACCCCGACTTCATTGCCGTTGTACTCGCAGAAAAGCAAGATTTCATAAGAGTGCAGCAAAATACCCCTATTCCTGTGGAAACCGACCCTTGGTTTCCCGCACTATTTCCAATCCTGTGTGCCTACTATGAGATCTTTGGTACCTTACCCCCGATGGGAAACCTTGAGGTTGGTAATCAAGAGGAAGAAGTCGATGGTGAAGAGGACACCGATGGAGCAACTAAAGAGGAAAACCCATTAGGTGAAGCAAATCTCGAGGAAGACGAGACCCCAAGGGCCGAAAACACCAATTAGGCATAGCTAAGATAACTTAGTAATAATTGTAATCCTTCGGGATGCAGGTTGTAAAATAGGATGTAGTCGAACTCTTGGTGTAAATGTAGTAGGAAGCTTGAGGCTGTTATAAGCCCTCTATGATGTACTTGTTCCGTTTAAGTAATGAAAATTATGTGTTTCTGTTCTACATGAGATCACTGTTTATGTGTAACTTATTTCCATCGTGACTACCCTTTCACACCGTTAAGTCTAATATATAATTTTCTTATTGTAGATATGGATAGCCGTACCTTTGCTGCCCCGACCACTGTTGCGGACCTGATACTCTACAAGGCCATACTAGCACCTGAGAGCCTTACCCCTATACCCCACTTGGGTATACGTGACCCCAAGACTGGCTGCCATATGTACTAGTTTGTCGTGATGGCACCCCTCACCAACAAGGACCGACTCATGGAGGTGGAGTTAGCCAAGGAGATCCGTCAGAAGGGAGGGCATTGGCTCGAAAGGAGGGAGAATGAGTGGAAGGAGCAATTGAGAGAGTACTTCAGACTTGTCCCACCCCGTCAGTAGTGTAGTAGTACTAGAATAAGATTTTGAAAAAAAGTTGTAGCTACACTTGTAGCATCGTAGGTGTAGACACCCCAATTTGGCCTAACGATTATTTCAAGTCCCACCTTGGGGACCATCCCGATGATGAAATGGATACAGTGATTGCTGATTGCCTTATCGAGAACCTTAGGACTTTCGGTAAGAACTTTGAGCCACTTAGAGGACCCAATCCAGAGCCATACAGCTTTTCAGACAGAAATACAGAAGCCTAGGAGAATCCATCTGTCGGCCGTGACATTGATCTCACGGCCTTAACATCATTTCCACACCCGAGCAACCTGTTGGTAGAAAATCTCCCTGAGAGATCAATCCCTCGGCCGCAAGATCTATCCTTCGGCCGCGACATCCATTACTCAGCCGCCAGATCGTCCTTTTTCCAGACTCTGGAACGTTCTGTCAGACGTTTGATCCAACTATGCTACCTCCCCGATGCGTTCGGGCTACGTTCAGAGATTACAACGAAGAGTTTGAATTGCATTGCAATTGCAATCGTGCCATTTGATTGGCCGGAGTGAGTCACCAATTGCCTATATAAAGGGCCTTTGGGTTCCAAAATAAAGATCACGAAATTAACAAGTGAATACACTCTCTCAAGCCCCGAAACTCTGCACAAATACTCTCTCAAACCCCCTCTTCAAAAGCCCTAAACTCCCGAAGGCAGCCATCAATCCGACGATCAAACCCCGAAGTTCAAACCCTAATCCTAGGGTTTTCTGAAGAGCAATCAGTCAATCACACCCAATCCGAAGCAATCAAGCAACTGAGGGATCAAGGTGGTGAGGCCCAACGGCCTCTGGTTTGTTTTACTTACTGTATTTATGACTAACCAAAGTGTTTTGATCATCTACTAACTTTTCTGTCTGGTGTGAGGAAGAACATCGACCGGGGCTTCGATCCCTCGGCCGATATATCAAACCAGGAGGATCCCTCGGCCGTGACATCCATTCACCGGCCGCGGGATCCATTACCCTGGGACAGCTTTGTTTGTTCTGCTTTTTGATGCATGCTTTATTTATCGCACTGGCTCACTTTACTTACTGTTTAAAGGCTTAATTAAATAGATTATGTGTCAGAATTAAACAAAGCATCTATACGTCTTATGTTGAATAACTATGGGCCAGTCTCACGGCTGGGCAGAGAGGGGTGCCTAACACCTTCCCCTTACTGTACTCTTGGCTCCCGTACCCAGAATCTCTATCTGTTTTCCTAGTTTTAATAAACTGGGTGGCGACTCTGTTTTGATGATAATCGCTATCGTGTGGTGATGTTCCTGGCCATGGGAATGTCCATGATTTTGGTTTATGAAGCAAGCAACCAATCGAGCAAACAAACGTGATCAATCTGTATGGCGATGCCCCGTCTAGGAGGTGTCTATAGTTTTTGGCGACTCTGCTGGGGATGTGAGAGCCATAACCAAAAAGTTCAACATAAGACTAATACATGCCTTGTTTAATTCATCTATCATATGCATCGAATGGGCAACCCGTTGAGTTCACCTGATATCCCGGCATGACACGGGCTATGTTGGGGGTTCCAGCAAATTCCACAGTCACTCGTACCTAGTGGTATATCAAAAAGGGAATCACCCGATCACCGCCTATGATGGGCTGGTGAGAGGATTGGTGCCCTTTGACAACGGAGCACCCTGAGACTACCAAAACCTTGCATGTATTAGAAAGCCATAGAACTTATCAAATTAAGACAGGAACCTACAGGTTAGGAACCTACTTGCATTTGCTTGAAAAAGTTCTTCCTCACACCCATTGTATATATGTATGTTGTAAAGTTTTCTTTTGCAGGTTAAACCTTAGGAGTCTATCTAAGTCAAACGAACAGTAGGAAAGATCAATCAATCTAACTATAACAAAAATCTTTCAGGAAAAATGACTGCATCACTGTCCACGTTTGATTCGCACTTTCAAGTTGTCACCAAGCTGTCTGGTCCGCTCCACTCTGCTGCTGAGGATTTCAACCCCTCTGAATACATCACTCCGATAAATCAACCAAAGCCTATGGTGACTATCATTGAAGACAACCATGTCATGTTCGCTAGAACAGTTTATGAAGAAGAAGTAGAAGACATGATTGAAGAAGAAGGGCTTCGCAGGGTCCCAATTTATTTTTATGACCCCTATGCACCTACCGACGACTATTGGCCGATAGACGAGGTCAATAACCTCGAAACTGAAGAGGCAAAGGAAGAAGAGTTTGTCGACAACGACCCACTAGACGAAATATCACTGAACCTACTCTTTGATGAGGGGGTCACCAACGATGAAATAAGGGTGATCCACCTCATCACGGATAGCTTTGGTAATTGGTGGGGCTTTGTTGGCACACGAAGAGTCGACAACAGCGACGAAACAGAGATTGAAGCTCAATTGGAAGAGATAACAGCAATAGCAAATCAAATGGCCCTCCAAGACTTGCAGGGTGACAATGATGAAAGTGCGAATCAAGGTGACAGTGAAGTGCTGATGATCAACCTCGGTGATGAAAAAGACTGCTCTGAACTGATTGTGGATGCTAAAAAAGGGGCTTACCCAAACTGGACCATGGAACATACTCTAAAATACAAAATGAAAAGCGCTAATTCTGATCTTAGTTCCGATTCCGATTCCGACTCCGAGTCGACTCAGTCCGAGTCAAGCTTTTCATCTTTTGAAGCTACTAAGTCTAGTGAGGAAAACCTGGTCAAAGCACCAAAGCATAGCATTTACTTTGAGTTTGACTCTGAAATGTCTTTTGACAATCTTAGCAATGAGAAGGAAGATTTAAAGTATTTCACTTTGCCTATAATCAATTGTATGGATTCCGACACACCAAATTTTGAGGAAGAAATTCCAAAAGAAATTCTAGAATTCATCGAGAGAGAAGAAGAAAGGCACGCTAAACCTTTTTCTGAGGAAATAATCACAGCAAACATAGGCTCTGAAAATGAGCCCAAAATGGTTAAAATTGATGCAACACTATCCTCTCAAGAAAGTGAAAAATGTAGACTCCCCAATTTGGCCTAACGATTATTTCAAGTCCCACATTGGGACCATCCCGATGATGAAATGGATACAGTGATTGCTGATTGCCTTCTTGAGAATCTTAAGACTTTCGGTAAGAACTTTGAGCCACTTAGAGGACCCAATTCAGAGCCATACAGCCTTTCAGACAGAAAATACAAAAGCCTAGGAGAATCCATCTGTCGGCCATAACATCGATCTCACGGCCTTAACATCATTTCTTCACCCGAGCAACTTGTTGCTAGAAAATCTCCCTGAGAGATCAATCCCTCGGTCGCAAGATCTATCCTTCGGCCGAGACATCCATTCCTCGGCCGTGATATCTATTACTCGGCCGCCAGATCGTCCTTTTTCCAGACTCCAAAACGTTCTGTCAGACGTTTGATCCAACTACACTACCTTCCCAATGCATTCGGGCCACGTTCAGGGATTGCGACGAAGAGTTTGAGTTGCATTGCAATTGCAATTGCAATCGTGCCATTTGATTGGCCGGAGTGAGTCACCAATTGCCTATATAAAGGTCCTTTGGACTCCGAAAATATACACACGAAATTCATAAGTGAAATCACTCACCCAAGCTCCGATACTCTGTCAAAACACTCCCTCAAACCCTCTCTTCAAAAGCCCTAACCTCCCGAAGGCCGCCGTCAATCCGACGATCAAACCCTAAAGCTCAAACCCTAACCCTAGGGTTTTCAATCAAGCAATCAGTCAATCACACCCAATCCGAAGCAATCAAGCAACTGAGAGATCAATATGGTGAGGCCCAACGGCCTCTGATTTGTTTTATTTTCTGTCAATAATCATGATCTTAGCGTTTTGATTATTTACTAACGTTTCTGTCTGGTGTGAGGAAGAACATCGACCGGGGCTTTGATCCCTCGGCCGATACATCAAACCAGGAGGATCCTTCGGCCGTGACATCCATTCACCGGCCGCGGGATCCATTATCCTGGAACAGCTTTGTTTTGTTCCCTGCTTTCTGATGCATGTTTCAATTACAGTCTTGGCTCACCATTAACTGCTTAAAGGCTAAAAACAGATTACGTGTTAGAATTAAATAAAGCATCTACATGTCTTATGTTGAATAACTATGGGCCAGTCTCACGGCTGGGCAGTGAGGGGTGCCTAACACCTTCCCCTTACTGTACTTTTGGCTCCCGTACCCAGAATCTCTATCTATTTTCCCAATTTTAATAAACTGGGTGGCGACTCTGTTTTGATGATAACTGCTATCGTGTGGCGATGTTCCTAGCCATGGGAATGTCCACGATCTTGGTTTATGAAGCAAGCAACCAATCGAGCAAACAAACGTGATCAATATGTATGGCGATGCCCCATCTGGGAGGTGTCTACAGTTTTTGGCGACTCTGCTGGGGACTTGAGAGCCATAACCAAAAAGTTCAACATAAGACTAATACATGCCTTGTTTAATTCATCTATCATATGCATCGAGCGGGCAACCCGTTGAGTTCGCCTGATATCCCGGCATGATACGGGCTATGTTGGGGGTTCCAGGAAACTCCACTGTCAATCGTACCTAGCTAGTGGTATATCAAAAGGGAATCACCCAATCACCGCCTATGATGGGCTGGTGAGAGGATTGGTGCCCTTTGACAACGGAGCACCCTGAGACTACCAAAACCTTGCATGTATTAGAAAGCCATAGAACTTATCAAACTAAGACAGGAACCTACAGGCTAGGAATCTATTTGCATTTTACTTGCAAAAGTTCTTCCTCACACCTTGTATCATTTGTAATTGTAAATAACTCTTTCTGTGCAGAAGGGTTGGGATTCTCAACCCAAATCCTAACCCTACACGAGCCAAATACTGACTTTCAGGTATTCTACTTTTTCAAGCAGGCACAATAGGTAAATCAAAGAAGCAACCACAACCAACTTTATACTCTTATAACACCCGAAGCTACGCCAAACAGAGGTCTCTGCAACCATTTCGTCTGTCGTCCTCATCAGCCAAAACACCCTCACCACAACGATCCCAACTGCTTCCGGAAATTTCCCGGTCATCCCCACAACAGACCCCGTCATTTACTAAATCCCAAGCTTCGTCAAGCAAACCTTCTACCCTCATGGCAGACAACGACGCCACTATTGCCGACCTCCAAGCCCAAATTACTGCGCTGCTAGTAGAAAAGGCAGCTAGAGATGCTGAGGATGAGGTAAGATCAATGGAAGACGAGAATCCCCATAAAGTGATATTGGCAAAAAGTCCCGAATTGACCAAGCAAGTCAAGGAAATCAAACAAGCCTTGACTCGTTCACAAGGGGACCAAATTCTGGATTTCGAAGGACTTTGCCTCTTCCCAGAATCCAAACTGCCTGAGAATTTCAAAATGCCAAATATCGAGAAGTTCAATGGAACTGGCAATCTTACCAGTCATGTTCGCCACGTTATCAACACCCTGAAGCCAATGGGCTTGAATGATGAGCTTATATCTCAATTATTCCAAAGGTGTAACAACTCCGATTTTCAGTAAATAAAAATCTCGTTGTTTATTATTTTGACTCTATAAATTCCCTATTTTTCCAATAATCCGTCATGATTAGATTTATTCGATTCAAACCCTAATTTCTTTTCGCCTTGCGATTTAGTCATTTTCTAAAGACAAGTGAGATAGCAACCCTAAGTCGTCCTATTTAGCCAGCCTAGCTAGCTTTCGACTAATCGTTAGAATAGCCTAATCAAACCTTTGAAACGTTTGAACCCTAAGTGAGACCTTGACCAAAAGTCAACCCTTGATCTATTACCCATTGGACGATAGATACTAGGATAATCTTTATCCATTGGACCATAAGTTTACACCTTGGATATTGTGACAAGATTGCTAGGTACACTTTATAAGATTATATATTACTTACCATCTTTACCCATTGGACGATAGAAGTTAGGAGAATTATTAATCGTTGGACGATAGGTTAACCTTTCTACCTAGTACAAGGTCCATTAGTTTAATTAGATTCACCATGAGTCATTGTACTATATTAGATAGATTATATAAGCTTAGTACTTCATCCTTTAACCATTGGTTAATAAATGTTAGGGGAATTATAATCCATTGGTCCATAAAACCATATCAAGCTATAGTACTAGGTTAGTATTAGTTAATTCCTTCCTAGATATGATATGTACTTATTTGATTAAAGTATATGATATGTATATGTCATCCTAGCATACTATATATTAGTATATAGTTATAAGTACATAGGTGGCATTTTGACATAGTTTAATAGGAAATTTTGGCTTAAAAGTCCAAGATGAGATCACATAGTACATTGTCCTTGTATTAGTCTTTCCTATATATGTATATATATTATATATTAACCTAGGAGAGAGAGAGAGAGAGAGAGGAGAGAGGCCGAGAGAGATAGAGAGATAGGAGAGAGAGAGAGATATATGCATGTACCTTTCTTGATCTTCTCCTACCAAAACCCTAATTCTATATATATTAGTACTTGTACCTTGAAAGATGAAGGGTAGGATGACATTAGGATGACATAGGTTAGATTGTTAGTACTAGATTTTATTACAAAATCTTCTTACAAACTATTAGTTTACTCTTACTCTTTCAACCATTGTCCTTTCTTGATTAGGTGTCCAAGAGAGAGAGAGAGAGAGAGAGAGAGAGAGGGAAAGAGAGGCCAGATGAGAGAGGGAGAGAGAGTGTGATGTGTGTGACTAGTGTACTCACCATATCTTCCTACATCATCCTATTGCATCACCTTGTACCACCATATCTAGGGTTTCTTATTCTTTCAACCCTAAAGGACTACCATATCTTATTTCTTATTCTTTCCAAGGACTTGATTGGACCAAAACCCCATTTGAATAGATTAAACCTTGTCCTAGTTTGAAAGAAAGAATAAGGGAAAATCTTAGTCTTTCAACCCTTGTACTTCTTTGGACCAAAGAGAGAGAGAGAGCCGAGAGAGATGGGAGAGAGAGAGAGGCCGGGAGAGAGGGAGAGAGATTGTGTGATGTGTGCAAGTGTACAACCAAGCCTAGTCATGTCCTTTTGATCAACACCTCATCCAATCTAAGGACAATCAAATCTAGTCAATCTATGATCCATTGGATAACAAATGTTAGGGGAAATATTGTCTCTTGGATAATAGACCAACTTGGCCTATAAATAGCAAGCCATTTCAAGCCTTTGAACTCACACCTTCAAGCATTGCTCTAACTTCTCTCTAGAAAGTCTAGTGTTCTTGTTGTTCTTGTTGTTCTTGCTTAGTTCTTAGCTTGTTCTTGAAGTTCTTCCCTAGTTCTTCAAGAAACTCTTCTAGTGCCGCCACTAAGCCGCCACTCCACCACCCTACCGATCCAAAAGTTCTAGTAGCTTTAGTCAAGATCAAGTTTCGAGAGAAACCTTTCTCTTTCGAAGCTATCGAAGCCATTCCTAAGCCGTTACTCCGTCCGACAAACCATTTTCCTAACCCGTAGCCGTCTACCGCCAAGAAGAACGGTAGATATTCTATATCTACTTTTCTCTACGTATATGTGTATATGTAGAATACTCCTTACGTATAGTATAGTTTCCTATGATTCTCAAAGATCTAAGTATAGCGTATTGCATGCGTATTTCGAAATGATAGTGAATTATTCTAAACCTTTGAAACCTCGAGCATACGTAGATTATACGAGCTACTTTCCCTAAGCATGATTAGAAATGTTTAGAAGTTGTTATCTTGATTAGCCATGGCATGATTAGCTTAACGTTAGAACACTCAATAAACATATGCTGTTTTGAACTTAAGAAAGCATGATTTAGGATTAAGCTGTTTTAATCTTAGAATGAATGTGAGCATGATTATGTGATTACTTGACTACTTGTTGTTGATAAAGCATAAGTGATTTATCACTCCAAAGGTGTCCGTCCATGTGGCACTATGCTTAACCTTGTGTGATTAAATGTGAGTATGATGATGTGACAAAATGAGCGTGCTATCTAATATAGAGTTGAATGATCTTGTTAGTTTAGTTTCAAGATTTCTTAAATTGTGGAATGAATTACCGCGGAGTCGATGCATGCGAACGAGACACAAAAATCGAGAAAGTAGAAACATGACACCTAGGGTGTGGTTGATATGGATAAAATGAAGGATGGGATTAACATGCGGAAAATATTTTGAAAGTACATAATGACCGGACTTGGTAGTCATTGTGTAAGTGTTTTCGAAAACCGTAATGTAGCCGGACTTGGTAGCTCATTGCGTAGATTTCCAATGGGACCGGACGTGGTAGTCTCATGTGGAAATGGGGCTTGGCCAGACGTGGTAGCCAATGCAAGATTTGAAAGATTGTGTTTTGTGAAACCATGATTGGCCGGACTTGGTAGCCATCGTGAGTGTTACTAACGGAGCCGGACTTGGTAGCCTCGTTAGTAGCAATTTGTGAAAGAAACGTGGGAAATTATGATTTTGATAAAGGTGAAAAAGAAGACACGGTCTACAATGAGTCGCGTAGGAGAAACACGAAAAGGCATGACACCAACGCTAAAAGATATCGAATATGAATGTATCATTGTTTATCTATGTTATTGAATGAGCATGTGTAATTGCTTATATGCTTCCTTGCTTTAAGTTAAGAGTTAATGGGTATAGTTTATTCTATTGAGCTTGTAGCTCACGGTGTTACCTTTTTGGTGACCCTGACATATTATACTGGGGGCGACGCTGGTATAATGTGTCAGAGTTAATTGATGAGCAAGGTGAGCAGTACGCATTGGAGGCTTTTGGAGCCGAAGAGCTTGCTAGGATGGAAGAAGAAGCGGAGTAGTAGAATACCCTAGAAATTCCCTCCTTGTGTAATAAAAGTACTCTAGTAAGACTTATGTTGTAATAATGAGCTTGACTCTTAGCCTTTTTATTCAATAAAATGTTTAATTAACGAACCCGAAAATGGGGGCGTTACAAAAGGACTCTCACCGGAAGCGCCCTCAACTGGTTCTTCACTCTGGAATTTGTGCACTATCAAACTTGGCCGGAAATTGCCAACGCTTTTGTCAAGCAGTACGCATATAATGTCCAAATTGAGTTAACCACTCGAGACTTGGAAATGACCAAACAAGAATCCAATGAGGACTTTGCTACCTTTGTGGCAAGATGGAGGGAAAAGGCTGCCAAGATGAAGAACCGCCCCTCCGAGGAAGATCAAGTAAGGATGGTTGTCAAGAACCTGCAACCCAAATATCTCAGGCACATCTACACACAGGCTATCACTGATTTCAAACGCTTGCATGCCACTGGGTTGCAAATCGAAGATGGTATCAAACTAGGACTCATTGGGAAAGAAGAGGCCACTCCTCCACCTAAGAAAACCTTCTCCAGCCGTACATCTCACGCCTCCGTGAACGCCCTTGGCACATCCTTGCCTCAAGACCCTTTCCAAACTAGCCCATCCCGAAGCTCAAATCGACCCTGTCGCAATTTTGATCCTCTTTACATGACCTTATCCCAAGCTTTGACCATTCTTAGCCGTCAAGGGCATCTCAAAACCTTTAAACAAACCGCTTCCTCAGCCACCCTATGGTCCAAACCATGATCCAAACAAACAATGTGCCTACCACCAACACCCCGGGCACGAAACAGACAATTGCATGCGTCTTCGTCACGACATTCAAGACCTTATTGATAGTCGAACCATAAAACCTCCAAAACCTGATGGGCAAGCCAACCCACTCCCTACCCATAATGCTGAACCGCCACCTCGAAATATCAATCTCATAAATCTATCTCACAACCCCACATACAATCCTAGCCAACACATTGTCCAAGGCAACCAAACCAAACCAACCTTAACCTTCCCCGAGGAGGACGAGTGTTTTATGATGGAGGAGGAGGAGGATAATGACTCTGATCAGTTGGAAGTAATCGATCTTGACATGTCCGACATAAGTAGCAAAGACCAATCAGAGGAAGAAAAGCTAAGGAAATGGAGGGAGCATTCCTGGGCAAAACACAATTTGGAAGATCCAGACATTCCATTTGTAGAGGACAATGAATGGCTCCGTATTTGGTTTGAGAATAGGAAAAGGAAAGGGTCATCATGATGAGAAGGCATGCTCGCTTCGAGCCTGCCCAAATAGTGGTACGCATCAATCGTCCCAAAATTCCAACGCCGCCCATTATCTAGGAAACAATCAATCTCATAGAAAAGGTGGAGGAGTTTCAAATGCAGCCACGGGTCAACCCTTACGACGAATGCGACTATAGTCAATGGATAGAGGAAATGGAAGATTTCATATGCACAGAGCCCTATAAGACAAGGGAAAGCGACTTTGATGAAATGGAAGAAGAGCGCGATGATCCGCTCGACGAAACCTCCTTAGCATCACTATTCAATCAGGGGGAAATAGTTGATGACCACACAATCAATGAGGAGGGAGAAAGGGAGATTCAAACTGACACTTCCATCTGGGGATTACTCAAGACTCAAGGAGGTAGCCGTCGTACAAGCTTCAAAGATGAACCCAGTTCAAAGGCTCTGTTTGGCAAAGAAGAGGGTGGAAAAGAGTATAAAGTTGCAAAAGGCAAAGGAAATGACCCCGACATGCTGCAGTAGCTGGGAAGTCATGACATGGCAAAGAACGTTAAAACATTGCTTTTATTCAAAACTAGAATATGTTTTGGGCCTCTTTTTGGGCACTTTATTTCTGCTAAGTGAATTTCTATTTCATTTTCTAGATTATGCTTATTTAACAATCTAGATTCCTAAAGTTACAATTGTTAGTATGCTACAGTCTATTTGCCAAACAAAGGAAATTTCAAGAGATCAAGTTCTTTGTGTCGCTAACAAAAGGGAAGGAAAGGATGAACCCTGATTACTTAGAACTAGGTTTTTGTCAAAACTTAGGAAAAAGATGCTATCTCCGTGAGAACACTTAGGGTCAGCTTACCCATTGTGAAGGTACAAATGCAACAAGAGATTCATAAGAACATCTCCATCAAATTCCTCTCCAAAACACTAAAACCCTTTTGAGAGAAAAATGCTTGTTGGGTAATCTATACTCCCAAGCAAAAGTAAGAGCAGAGCCTGCTAGGACAAGAAAATGCAAAAAACGCAACCTAGGCAAAAGATAAGGCACTCAAAAGCTCGCTAGGGACTCAACCTCCACCAGGTAACCTAGGCAAAACTTAGAGCATGTGAAAAGAAAAACCAAGAGTGAAAACCCAACCCCCAAAGGTGGTGATCTTGGAACTACGTAAAAGGCCTGATTCCCTGATTGGGATACGTAGGCAATCTCACATCGAGATGCGGCCCAAACATTGGGAGAGAAGAAAACAACATCAGCAAATTTGCACTCAACGATAGGTATAGCTAACCCTGCGTATTGAGCTCGCAAAAGATGAGTACGCTTTTCTCGAAGAATTGACAACAGCCATAGATACGAAAATTATAGTTCATCTAAAGGTCATTGACGCAATAAACAGGATACCTCGAAAGCTCTCGAATTTGGCAATCAGACTATGGAATATGGCAAAAGCAAAAGGCGAAAATCAAAACCAAGCATAAGAAGGAAGAGAAAAGGGGATGCCACTTGGCCAAAGCAAAATTTACCTTTGGAAAATCAAAGTAACAGCCGAAGAATTGATACATCGGCCACAATATCGAGCAATCAATTCTTCGGCCAGTACTCCATTTCGCACAGATTACTGTCTATCAATAAACGTTTATTCAAAAAGCCATGTTCTGACTTTCACATGCATATCTTAAAGCATTTAGGGGTACAAAAAGCTCTTTTCATTCCATAAACAAAAGTTGGTTACAAAACTCTTTCGCTGTGGTTGCTTTCACTATACAATTTTTGTTTGTCTCTTCTACTAACTATGGACAGGAAAAGAGAAAATCCTAAAAACTAGTCATGGCGGCGCCTCTGAGACGGTCTCTGAGATAGGGACTGCTCGTTGGTCCTCACATCCTCCCCACCAGCAGTCGATGTTCCCTCAGCCTCAAGCTACAGCCAAAGAAAATACAAACATTCATATTCGAGGGATGATATCAAGCAAATGAAATTCATGAAAGAGAGTCGTACCTCGAGGATCCTACGGTGCTGTCTCCTAACCAAAGCCTCTGCGCTCTGATAGACATGAAGCCATCCCTGCACTATCTCAGCAGGCACCTACAAAAACAAACCAAGCATCTCAAATACAGGAATGACAACAAGGAAAGCAAAGTTCAGAAATAGGGTGATACCTGTGAAACCCCAGCTGGCAGCGTATAAAGCTGGCTCGCGCAAGGAGTAAGGGCCAAGTGCTCCTCCTCCCCATCGTCAGAATGGAAGGAGACAAAAGAAGGGGCTCGCGGCCAAACAGGAGCAACAGGGGGAGCTACAACTGCTGAAACTAAGTAAAGACGGCAGTACTCCATGTAGTCTATTGCCTGAAGAAGTAAACCTGCCCAATCTCTGATCTGAGCATTCTTCAAATCTTCCTTAGACTTCGAAGAAGTAGACCTCATCGATGTTGGAGGAAGATGAGAAACAAGCTGAAGCGCCTCAGCACGTGGGCGCCACTGACTAGCCACTCGATCGCCTAAGTACCAGGCTCGGCAAAATGGACCCTCAAGCAAGCTACGGGTCCGGTCCAGGACTCTACAACGTGCAAGAGGGGCATCCTCTGGTACACCACCCCAAGGGTCAAACCGTACCTACAAAGCAAGGACAAATCAGCCCCAACACAAGAACATGGAGGACTAAAGGACAAGAAGTACAAAGAAAAAGGTACCTGATCGACCGTCAGTCGGTCCAAAACTCGCCGCCACTCAGGAAGGCTTAAAACTGGCGACCGCGGCCTCCGTTGCCCCACCAACCATCGCTCAAACCGAGGTATACAGTCTGCGTCTCCGTGTCTAGTCTTAGGGGGAAACTGGAGAAGGTGCTCAAAAGCCCGAGCTGAAAACCAAAACAAGTTCAAATACTAGAAGAAGTCAAAACAGGAAAGGAAGCAAAGATACATACCTCGAGCACCCGATGATGACTGCCAAGTATGGGACTCTTGTCCCATGAGCAAGCCCCTAAATTGCCATACAAAGTGGCCAAAGCAGACGAGCCCCAGTCAAACTCTTTAACAACCTCCAAACGCTGCAAAGGAGCCAGAAACTGTGTGTGTACCGAGCCATCCTTGTTGGCAAACAACGTTTGCCCAAGGAGGTAAAGAAGGAAGGCCGGCGTCAATTGCTCAATACTCACCTGAGTCAGGATGTCAGCCGTCATGAAAGTCTTGCTTAGCCAAGCAAGATCAATATGACCCTGAGAACGAACAGGGGGCACCTTGCCCAGAAACCACTCCAAAGCGCCCTCTCGCTCCCAAAGCCTGGGGTCAACTCGAAGAGAAACTCTGCCTACCCGCAAGCCAGTCAGCAAAGAGAAGTCACCCGGGGTGATAGTCATCTCGCCAGCGGAAGGAAAGTGGAAGGTGTTGGTGGTATCGCACCACCTCTCAACCAGCGACGTCATCAACGACCAGTCCATCTTCAGAACATTGATGCCCAGGACAAATGCCTCAAAACCAGCATCACATACCAACTCCCGAGCCTGCTCTGGCAATGTCAAAAACCACCTATGCACCTCCTTGCCTCCACCTCGAGCCTCCAGTCTCATGTTTCTCTGTCAAAGACGAAAAGGGACTTAATCTCACGGTTACATGAACAAATAAAAAGCTAGGGGCATCAAGTTGACGATTAAAAAAGCATGCATGCCTAAAATAGGGGGCATAGTCATTTTCGATTTCCTTAAAACAAAACAATTCCGACTCATTCACGCCCCTAGCAAAAAGGGATTTTCATCCCACAAATGAGAGATTCGCTCTTAAAATCATGCACAAAATTTCAAACTCTAAACTAAAGTAAACTTTTTACTTTTCAGGAAACTCACCGATACATTCAGAACACTGAGGTGGAGCTCAGGTTCCCGACGAACCACCTCAGCCTCAGGGCCACCAACAGGAGGGCGGTACTGCAAGAAACCGCCAAAACCCAACCTACGCGAAGGGAGAATATAGGTAGCGGCATCAAACAAATCGGGCTCCTCAATCGCCTCCTCGTTGGAAGACGGATACTCACACATACACGGAGGATGCAAGGATGAACCCGCAACATCCGAAGATGGCGTGGCCATCACGTCTGAACCAAGATGGGAGGAAAACTAAACAGTTCTGAACAAACAAGAGTTGGCAGCAACGGCGACAGTGATCGAAGGGGACAGTCGCCGGAGATAGCAGTGGCCGACGGAGGTGGAAGAGGACGACGGCGTGCGGTGGTGGTCGTAGGACGAGAGGAATGGAGGAGAACAAGAGAGGAGGAGGAGAAAAGATTAAATGGGCCGTAAAATCGATTAAACCAAACTTAAATCGATTTTCTGACTGTTGGCTATCTCACGGCCGAGACATCAATCCTTCGGCCGAGAGATCGATCTCCTGGCCCTTTAATCAGTTTCCCTCAACAACATTAGATTTCGCTCAAGTGCACCAATTCAAGCCATTATGGATTCTGGGTCCTCGACCAACAGAATAACCTTGGGGGCATCCCTGATGCCAATACAACATGATCAAAACTAGCCTTGGGGGCATGCCAAAGCATCGAAAATCTCTCTCCACAAACTGCTGGCCAAAGCAAGTCAGAACACTCAGCGGCTCTACGCCCGTATTCACTATCAAACAGCTCAGTGGCTCTATGACTATCATTCAGCAGCTCGAAGCCCACCCACTCGCCACCATCTCAGCGGCTCAAAGCCCATCTCAAAACATTCAGCAGCTCCATGTTCACCATCCCAACAGCAAGCTCTACGCCTACAAATTGTATTCAAGCAATCTCAGCGGCTCGAAGCCCATTACCTCAATAGGCTCAAAGCCTATAACTACCATCTCAGCGGCTCAAAGCCCACTATCTCAACTGGCTCGAAGCCGTAAACAATCAAGTTCTCAATAGGCTCTACGCCCGCCATTTCATCAACTCAGCGGCTCAAAGCCCATTATCTCAACTGGCTCAAAGCCGTAAACAAGTAAATCTCAGCAGGCTCTACGTCACCCCAACGATCAATCCATCTATTCTCAGGCTCTACGCCTGAATGCTCAAAATCTGACATTTTGAATGCTCGAAGCTCTTCGAATGCCTAACCACTGTGTACTGGATGCTCAAGTTATACACTTGAATGCTCAAGCTCTACGCTTGGATGCCCAACCACTGCGTACTGGACGCTCAAAGCCTGTACTTTGAATGCTCGGATTCTGCCGTCCGAATGCTCGAGCTCTACGCTCTGAATGCTCAAGTCCAGAACTTGATAGAAGCTCTAAGCTTAAAACAAACACGCACGCACGGGCCTGTGCACATATTGCATCACCTATTTCACATCGAGTCTGCATCATCATATCTGTTCACATCTAACAACCATCATCACATATATACACTCTGCATACCTCTCATGAAACAGGTCAACCCTGCAATCAACCGGCTCTACGCCTCGGTTTTATTGATCGGTCCAGCGCCTCGATCCTTTGGCTCTACGCCAACATTTATGATGGGAAAGCTCCGTGCACAGACCATCAGAATACAACTAGCTCTACGCTTCGGTTCAAATCATGTCAAGCTCCAAGCTCTGACACCGCAGGCTCTCGTCTTATGTTCAAATACCAGCTCCGCGCTTCGGTTCTATCAAGCTCAAAGCTCCGATCTCCTCAGGCCCTCGCCTCATGACCACAGCAGGCTCCACACCTCAATTTTATCACCTCAGGCTCTCGCCTCATGACTACAACAGGCTCCGTGCCTCGGTTCCCTCATCCTCAAAGCTCTGTGCTCTATGTTACTGGCCTTGCGTCCCCCATATCTGTAGACACCTCCCAAACGGGGCATCGCCATACAGATTGATCACATTGTGTTTGCTCGATTGGTTGCTTGCTTCGTAAACCAAAATCATGGACATTCCCATGGCTAGGAACATCGCCACATGATAGCGGTTATCATCAAAACAGAGTCGCCACCTAGTTTATTAAAACTAGGAAAACAGATAGAGATTCTGGATACGGGAGCCAAAAGTACAATAAGGGGAAGGTGTTAGGCACCCCTCTTTGCCCAGTCGTGAGACTGGCCCATAATCATTCAACATAAGACATATAGATGCTTTGTTTAATTCCAACATATAGTCTGTTTATTTATTCCTTTAAACAGTAAGCAAAGTGAGCCAGTGCGATGAGTAAGCATGCATCAGAAAGCAGAGAAAGCAAACAAAATGTCCCAGGAGATCAATTACTCGGCCGGTGAATAGATGTCACGGCCGAGTAATCACATTGGTTTATTGTACCGGCCGAGGGATCGAAGCCCCGATCGGTGTTCTTCCTCACACCAGACAGAAAGATTAACGGATAATCAAAACGCTACGGTTAGTCAAAAACATGGTAAATAAGACAAACCAGAGGCCGTTGGGCCTCACCACCTTGATCCCTCAGTTGCTTGATTGCTTTGGATTGGGCGTGATTGACTGATTGCTTGATCAAAAACCCTAGGGTTAGGGTTTGGACTTCGGGGTTTGATCGCCGAATTGACGGCTGCCTTCGGGAGGTTAGGGCTTTTGAAGTATGGGATTGAGAGAGTATTTGTGCAGAGTTTTGAGGCTTGAAAGAGTGTGAAGGTGTATCAATTTCGTGTGTTTATTTTCGGAGTCCAAAGGCCCTTTATATAGGCAATTGGTGACTCACTCCGGCCAATCAAATCACGAGATGGCAATTGCAATTGCAATGCATCTCTAACTCTACGTCGTAATCTCTGAGCGTAGCCCGAACGCATCGGAAAGGTAGTGTAATCGGATCAAACGTCTGACAGAACACGTTCCAGAGTCTGGAAAAAGGTCAATCTGGCGGCCGAGTAAAGGATATCACGGCCGAGGAATGGATGTCTCGGCCGAAGGATAGATCTTGCGGCCGAGGGATTGATCTCTCCGGGAGATTTTGCTAGCAACAAGTTGCTCGGGTGAGGAAATGATGTTGGGGCTGTGAGATCGATGTCACGGCCGACAGATGGATTCTCCTAGGCTTCTGTATTTCTGTCTGAAAGGCTGTATGGCTTTGAATTGGGTCCTCTAAGTGGCTCAAAGTTCTTACTGAAAGTCCTAAGGTTCTCAAGGAAGCAATCAGCAATCACTGTATCCATTTCATCATCGGGATTGTCCCAAGGTGGGACTTGAAATAATCGTTAGGCCAAATTGGGGTGTCTACAGATGCCCCTCTTTGACTGAACTCAAACGGATCGCG
This sequence comes from Rhododendron griersonianum, assembly GCA_018127125.1. Lineage (NCBI taxonomy): Eukaryota > Viridiplantae > Streptophyta > Magnoliopsida > Ericales > Ericaceae > Rhododendron > Rhododendron griersonianum. Next base: position 33,722,700 of record CM030788.1, on the reverse strand, counting down.
AGACATGTTTGAGTAAGAGTCAAAGCTGTAAAAAGCAACTCAATTTGGTCCAACCACTATCCCAAGGGGTTTTTTGAAAAAGGTTTTGTTATGGTCGGGCCGGGAGGCTGCCTACGTATTCCACAAGGGAAATTCAGACCATTCGTAGTTCGGGCAAATAAAACAAAAGTAAAAAGTTTGGAGGGTTAGAGACAGAAGACGTACCTTAGGGCTTAAAAAGCCGTAGTGTGACTTACCTAGACTGAGCCAGGGTTTTGGCGAAGAGTAGTTGAAGGAGCGCGGGGCTACCTGGGGAGTTTCTTTGCGGAGAGCTTCCTTAGTATTTTGGGGTAGATCAGTACACTGCAGGTGCGTTTGCTTTTCTTGATCACCCTTACTTTGACTGAAAGGAGCTCGGTAGAGTAGCCTATCCTTGCGAATGAGCTGGAAGGAATTGATGTAATGGGGTGGAATCCAAACCATCTGCTGGAGATGAGTTGGACGTCGGTTGTTTTTTTTTGAGATATGGGGGGCGCAGGGCCAGTAACTGGAGCATGGAGCTTTGGTGATGAGGGAACCGAGGCACGGAGCCGATTATAGTCATAAGGCGAAGGCCTGAGGGGATGGGATTGATAAGACCAAAGCGCGGAGCTGGTGTTGATCTTAAGGCGAGAACCTGAGGTGTCGGAGCTTTTGAGTTTGATAGGACCAAAGCGCGGAGCTGGTACTGATCATAAGGCGAGAGCCTGAGGTGACTGGATCGGGGCGTGGAGCCTGCTGAGGTTTATGAGGCGGAGGCCTGAGGTGAGCTTAGAGCTTGATGAGACCAAAGCGCGGAGCTGGTATTGATCAGGATGAGAGCCTGTGGTGTCAGAGCTTTGTGCTTGACGTAATGAACCGAAGCGCGGAGCTGGTTGTATTCTGATGGTCTGTGCACGGAGCTTTCTCATCATAAGTGTTGACGTGGAGCCAAAGGATCGAGGCGCTGAACCGATCAATAAAACCGAGGCATAGTGCCGGTTGATTGCAGAGTGTATATGTGTGATGCTTGTTTGTTAGATGTGAACAGATATGATAATGCAGACTAGATGTGATAATGCAATATGTGCACGGGCCCGTGTGATAATGTTGATGCAATATGTGCACGGGCCCGTGCGTGTGTGTTTGTTTTAAGCTTAGAGCTTCTATCAAGTTCCGGACTTGAGCATTCAGAGCGTAGAGCTCGAGCATTCGGACGGCAGAATCCGAGCATTCAAAGTATAGGCTTTGAGCGTCCAGTACGCAGTGGTTGGGCATCCAAGCATAGAGCTTGAGCATTCAAGTGTATAACTTGAGCATCCAGTACACAGTGGTTAGGCATCCAAGCGTAGAGCTTGAGCATTCAAAAATGTTAGATTTTCGAGCATTCAGGCGTAGAGCCGGAGAGTAGATGTCTTGATTGTTGGGGCGGCTTAGAGCCTGTTGCTTGTTTACGGCTTTGAGCCAGTTGAGATGATGGGCTTTGAGCCGCTGAGTTGTGATAACAGGCGTAGAGCCTGTCGATAATGGGCTTTGAGCCGCTGAGATTGATTGTTACGGCTTCGAGCCAGTTGAGATGATGAACACAGGCTTCGAGCCTGTTAAGAACTTGATTGTGTACGGCTTTGAGCCAGTTGAGACAATGGGCTTAGAGCCGCTGAGTTGGTTGTTACGGCTTCGAGCCAGTTGAGATAGTAGATACAAGCTTCGAGCCTATTGAGGTGATGGTTACGGCTTGGAGCCATTTGAGATAATGGGCTTCGAGCCGCTGAGTGAGTTGCTATGGCTTTGAGCCTGTTGAGTAAGTTGGCGGCGATATGGTTGCTGGAGTGGCAAACGTAGAGCTGCTGTATGAGTTGATGTGATGGCGGGCATAGAGCCGCTGATAGAGGATTGTTGAGAATTGTTACGGCTTCGAGCCACTGAGTTGATGAGATGGCGGGCTTGTAGAACTGCTGAGCTGTTGAGTATTCCATCTGTAGACACCTCCCAAGCGGGGCATCGCCATACAGATTGATCACGTTGTTTGTTCGATTGGTTGCTCACTTCATAAACCAAAATCATGGACATTCCCATGGCTAGGAACATCGCCACATGATAACGGTTATCATCAAATAGAGTCGCCACCCAGTTTATTAAAACTGGGGAAACAGATAGAGATTCTAGATACGGGAGCCAAGAGTACAATAAGGGGAAGGTGTTAGGCACCCCTCTTTGCCCAGTCGTGAGACTGGCCCATAATCATTCAACATAAGAAGTATAGATACTTTATTTAATTCTAACACATAGTCTGTTTAATTAATCCTTTAAACAGTAAGTAAAGTGAGCCAGGACTGTAATTGAAGCATGCATCAGAAAGCAGGAAACAAACAAAGCTGTCCCAGGGTAATGGATCCCGCGGCCGGTGAATGGATGTCACGGCCGAGGGATCCTCCTGGTTTGATATATCGGCCGAGGGATCGAAGCCCCGGTCGATGTTCTTCCTCACACCAGACAGAAACGTTAGTAAATAATCAAAACGCTAAAATCATGATTATTGACAGGAAATAAAACAAACCAGAGGCCGTTGGGCCTCACCACCTTGATCCCTCAGTTGCTTGATTGCTTTGGATTGAGTATGATGGATTGATTGCTTGATCGAGAACCCTAGAGTTAGGGTTTGAACTTTGGGGTTTGATCGCCGGATTGACGGCTACCTTCGAAAGGTTAGGGCTTTTGAAGTATGGGATTGAGGGAGTATTTGTGCAGAATTTCGAGGTTTGATTGAGTGTGTAGGTATCTCAATTTCTGTGTGTTTATTTTCGGAGTCCAAAGGCCCTTTATATAGGCAATTGGTGACTCACTCTGGCCAATCAAATCACGAGATAGCAATTGCAATTGCAATGCATCTCTAACTCTACGTCGTAATCTCTGAGCGTAGCCCGAACGCATCGGGAAGGTAGTGTAATCGGATCAAACGTCTGACACAACACGTTCCAGAGTCTGGAAAAAGGTCGATCTGGCGGCCGAGCAAAGGATGTTGCGGCCGTGGAATGGATGTCTCGGCCGAAGGATGGATCTCACGGCCGAGGGATTGATCTCTCAGGGAGATTTTGCTGGCAACAGATTGCTCGGGTGAGGGATTGATGTTGTGGCCGTGGGATCGATGTCACGGCCGTCAGATGGATTCTCCTAGGCTTCTGTATTTCTGTCTGAAAGGCTGTATGGCTTTGAATTGGGTCCTATAAGTGGTCAAAGTTCTCACCAAAAGTCCTAAGGTCCTCAAGGAAGCAATCAGCAATCACTGTATCCATTTCATCATCGGGATTGTCCCAAGGTGGGACTTGAAATAATCGTTAGGCCAAATTGGGGTGTCTACAGATGCCCCTCTTTGACTGAACTCAGACGGATCGCGAGACATGTTTGAGTAAGAGTCAAAGCTGTAAAAAGCAACTCAATTTGGTCCAACCACTATTCCAAGGGGTTTTCGAAAAAGGTTTTGTTATGGTCGGGCCGGGAGGCTGCCTAGGTATTCCACAAGGGAAATTCAGACCAATCGTAGTTCGGGCAATAAAGAAAAGTAAAAGTTTGGAGGGTTAGAGACAGAAGACGTACCTTAGGGCTTAAAAAGCCGTAGTGTGACGTACCTAGACTGAGCCAGGGTTTTGGCGAAGAGTAGTTGAAGGAGCGCGGGGCTACCTGGGGAGTTTCTTTGCGGAGAGCTTCCTTAGTATTTTGGGGTAGATCAGTACACTGCAAGTGCGTTTGCTTTTCTTGATCGTCCTTACTTTGACTGAAAGGAGCTCGGTAGAGTAGCCTATCCTTGCGAATGAGCTGGATGGGATTGATGTAATGGGGTGGAATCCAAACCATCTGCGGGGGATGATTCAGACACCGTTTTGTTTTTGAGATGTAGGGGAGGCGCAGGGCCAGTAGCTAGAGCACGGAGCTTTGGCGATGAGGGGACCGAGGCACGGAGCCGGTTGTAGTCATGAGGCGAGAGCCTGGAGAGTGATTAATAGGACCGAAGCGCGGAGCTGGTGTTGATCATAAGACGAGAGCCTGAGGTGATTGATAGGACCGAAGCGCGGAGCTGGTGTTGATCATAAGGCGAGAGCCTGAGGTGATTGATAGAACCGAAGCGCGGAGCTGGTGTTGATCATAAGGCGAGAGCCTGAGGTGATTGATTGAGGCGTGGAGCCTGCTGTGGTTTATGAGGCGGAGGCCTGAGGAGATTGGATAGGACCGAAGCGCGGAGCTGGTATTGATCAGGATGAGAGTCTGTGGTGTCAGAGCTTTGAGCTTGACGTGATGAACCGAAGCACGGAGCTGGTATAAGGCAAGGGCCTGAGATGAAGAAACTGAGGCATGGAGCCTGCTGCAGTCTTGAGGCGAGGGCCTGAGTTGTCGGAGCTTAGAGCTTGACGTGATATGAACCGAAGAGTAGAGCTGGTTGTATTCTGATGGTCTGTGCACGAAGCTTTCTCATCATAAGTGTTGGCGTAGAGCCAAAAGGGGTTGGAGCTTGTTTTGATTTGAACCGAAGTGTAGAACCGGTTGCATTCTGATGGTCTGTGCACGGAGCTTTCTCATCATAAGTTTTGGCTTGGAGCCAAGGGATCGAGGCGCCGGGCCGATCAATAAAATCGAGGCATAGAGCCGGTTGATTGCAGGGTTGACCTGTTTCATGAGAGATATGCAGAGTGTATATGTGTGATGATGATTGTTAGATATGATGATGCAGACTCGATGTGATAATGCAATATGTGCACGGGCCCGTGCGTGTGTGTTTGTTTTAAGCTTAGAGCTTCTATCAAGTTCCGGACTTGAGCATTCGGAGCGTAGAGCTCGAGCATTCGGATGGCAGAATCCGAGCATTCAAAGTACAGGCTTTGAGCGTCCAGTACGCAGTGGTTGGGCATCCAAGCGTGGAGCTTGAGCATTCAAGTATATAACTTGAGCATCCAGTACACAGTGGTTGGGCATCCAAGCGTAGAGCTTGAGCATTCAAAAATGTTAGATTTTTGAGCATTCAGGCGTAGAGCCTAAGAATAGATGTCTTGATTGTTGGGGCGGCATAGAGCCTTGTTGCTTGTTTACGGCTTCGAGCCAGTTGAGATAATGGGCTTGGAGCTACTGAGATTGTTTGTTATGGCTTTGAGCCATTTCAGATGGTAGATACAGGCTTCGAGCCTGTTGAAGTAATGGGCTTCGAGCCGCTGAGTTGTGATAGCGAGCGTAGAGCTGCTGAGTCGAGGGCTTGGAGCCGCTAAGTGAGTTGCTATGGCTTTGAGCCAGTTGAGATGGTAGATATAGGCCTCGAGCCTGTTGAAGTAATGGGCTTCGAGCCGCTGAGTTGTGATAGCGAGCGTAGAGCTGCTGAGTCGAGGGCTTGGAGCCGCTAAGTGAGTTGCTATGGCTTTGAGCCAGTTGAGATGGTAGATATAGGCCTCGAGCCTGTTGAAGTAATGGGCTTCGAGCCGCTGAGACTAGTAGACATAGGTTTCGAGCCTGTTGGGATAGTGGATATAGGCTTCGAGCCTGTTGCAGTAATGGGCTTCGAGCCGCTGAGACTGCTTGTCATGGCTTCAAGCCAGTTGGGATAGTAGGCTTGGAGCCGCTTCGATGAGTGATAGTGAGCGTTGAGCTGCTGAATGAGTGAATATGGGCGTGAGCCTGTTGAGATAATGGGCTTCGAGCCGCTGAGATTGCTTGTGTATGGCTTCGAGCCAGTTGGGATAGTGGGCTTCGAACCGCTGAGCTGTTGAGTATTCCATCTTCCACGGGGTTTGATTGGTTCCTTATGTTTGGGATGTTTCCAAGGCTAGTTTTGAGTATGCTCGGGATTGCCCCCAAGGCTAGATTCCATATGCTCGGGGTTGTCCCCAAGGCTAGTCCTTGACCATATTCAAATTTGCTAGGGAGATTTCCATTACTTCCACTACTGGGAGTGCCTTCCGGAGGCCAAACACCTTCTAGTGACTCAAATGTCTTCTGGTGGCTAAATGTTTTCTGCAAGCTGGCAACATAAACGCTTTCTGGAAGCTAGCAATATAAACGCCTTCTGGAGGGTGCATTGAGTGGAAGCCACATGATTGTTTTGCTGGCCTGCTGAGCGCGAGGTTGTGCACATGGCGTGGCATAGAGCTGTTGAGGTGTGGGCGTAGAGCCGCTGAGCAGCACTTGAGCGTCCTTAATGTTTCGGTAAGCTTCCTGAAAAGCAAAAAGTTTGCTTTAGTTCGGAGTTTTTGATTTTGTATGATTTAAGAGTGAGTTTTTTTTTGTTTTGATTTGCGGGATGAGATCCCTCTTAGCCAGGGGCGTGAATGAGAAGGACCCGTGGTTGGGTCGAAGTTGTTCTGTTTAAAGAAGCTAAGATAACTGTGCCCCCTGTTTAGGCAATGCATGCTTTTTAAACGTCGATTTGATGCCCCTAGCTTTTTATTTGTTTATGCAATCGTGAGATTAACTCCCTATTTGTCCTTGGCAGAGAAACAGGAGACTGGAGGTTCGCGGTGGAGGCCTTTAGTGCACAAGTGGTTTGTGACGTTGTCGGAGCAGGCTCGGGAGTTAGCACACGCTGCTGGTCTTGAGCCGTTTGTTTTGGGCCTCAATCTTCTGAAGATGGATTGGTCGTTGATGACCTCGCTGGTTGAAAGGTGGTGGGATATTCCCAACACGTTCCGCTTTCCTTCTGTTGGTGAGATGACGATCACGCCAGGTGATTTTTCTTTGCTTACTGGCCTATGAGTAGACGGAGCTCCTCTTTGGGTTAACCCTAGGCTTTGGGAGCGAGTAGGGGATTTGGAGTGGTTCTTGGGCAAGGTGCCTCCCTCTTTGCTCGCGTGGTCATGTTGACGTCTCTTGGCTGATCAAGACTTTTATGAAGGTTGATATCTTGACTCAGGTGAGTGTTGAGTAGATGACACGGGCCTTTCTTCTCTACCTCGTCGTTTGTCAACAAGGATAGTTCAGTGCATAGGCAATCTTTAGCCCCTTTGCAGTATTTGGAGGCTGTTTGGGAGGTTGATTAGGGAGCATCTGCCTTGGCCACCTTGTATGGCCTCCTTAGGGCTTGTTCACGGGACAGGACTCTTGGCGGTCACTACCGGGTACTTGAGGTATATCCTTCTTCTTTTCTCGTTGTGATTTTTCCCTTGCTACGAACGATGGTTGGTGGGGCAACGGAAGCCACGGTCGCCAATTTTGAGCCTTGGCGACGAGTTTTGAACCGATTGACGGTTGACCAGGTACCCCTTGCATTCTTTGTCTTTAGATCTCCATTCCTCTGTGCTGTGGCTGATTTAGACTTTGTTTGTAGGCGAGGTTCGACCCTTGGAGTGGTATATCAGAGGACACCCCTCTTACACGTTCCAGGGTTCCAGATTGTACTCGTAGCCTGTTCGAGGGTCCCTTTTGTTAAGCCTGGTACTTATGTGATCGGGTGGCCAGCCAGTGGCGCCCGCGTGCTGAGGATCTTCAGTTTGTTCCTCCTCCTCCTCCGACGTTGATGAGGTCTACTTCTTCGATGTCTAAAGTAGACTTGGAGAATGCTCAGATCTAGGCGGGTTTGCTTCTTTAGGCGGGTGACTGTGTGGAGTACTGCCATTTTTCCTTGGTTCTGCCTGCTGTTCCTTCAATTGCTCTTGTTTGGCCACGGGCCCTTTCCTTTGTCTCCTTCCATTTTGATGACGGAGAAGAGGCGCTTGGTGCTTGCCCCTTGTTTTGCATTCTTTTCCTTGTAGCTTGAGGTTGAATGAGCACCAGCTGTCAGTGGGGAGGATAACCAGCAATCCCCTTCTTTGTCTCAGAGATCGTCTTGAAGATGGCGTCACGACCAGCTTTAGGATTTTCTTTTTCCTTCCTGTTCATGGTTAGCAAAGAGAGAAGTAGAAACTGTATTTGTATAGTGAAAACAACCACAGTGATGATTTTGTAGGCAAGCTTTTGTTCATGAAATGAGAAATGCTTTTATGCCCCTAGATGTCTTGAGTTTGCATGCGATAGTCAGAACATGGCTTTTTGAACAAGTATTTGCTGATAGACAGTAATTTGTGTGAAAATAAAATACTGGCCGAAGAATTGATTATTCGGCTGAGAAATCGATATTGTGGCGATGTATAGATTCTTCGGCCGTTACTTTGATTTTCCAAAGGTAGATTTTTGTTTTGGCCAAGTGGCATCCTCTTTTCTCTTCCTTCTTATGCTTGGTTTTGATTTTCTTGCCTTTTGCTTTTGCCATGTTCCATAGTCCGATTGCCAAACTCGAGAGTTTTCGAGATATCCTGCTCATTGTGTTAATGACCTTCAGGTTAGAGGGGATGAGCAATAGTTCTTGTGTCTATTGTTGTTGCCAATTTTTCGAGAAAAGCATACTCATCTTTTGCGATCTCAATACGCAGGGTTAGCTATGCCTATCATTGAGTACAAATTTGTTGATGTTTTTCCTTCTCTCCAAATGTTTGGGCCGCATCTCGATGTGAGATTGCCTACGTATCCCAATCAGGGAATCAGGCCTTTTACGTAGTTCCAAAATCATCACCTCTGGGGTTGAGTTTTCACTCTTGGTTTTTCTTCTCACATGCTCTTGATTTTGCCTAGGTTACCTAATGGAGGTTGAGTCCCTAGCGAGCTTTTCTTTGAATGCCTTAACTTTTGCCTAGGCTGCGTTTTTGCATTTTCTGGCCTAGCAGGCTTTGCTCTTACTTTTGCTTGGGTTTTCAGGTTACCCAACGAGTACTTCTCTCAAGAGGGTTTCTGTGTTTCGGAGAGGAATTTGATGGAGATATTTTTTTAAATCTCCCTTGTGTTTGTACCTTCATAATGAGCGAGCTAACCCTAAGTGTTCTCACGGAGATAGTGTCTTCTTTCTAAGTTTTGACAAAAACCTAGTTTCTTAAGCAACTAAAGTTCATCCTTTCCTTCCTTTTTGTCAGCGACGCAGGGAACTTGATTCCTTGAAATTTCCCTTGTTTGGCAAAGAGACTATAGTGTTTGGCAATTGCAATTTAGGAAGTAAATCATTGAATAAGCATAGTCTAGAGGATGAAACAGGAATTTACTTAGCAGAAATTAAATGCCCAAGCAGGGGCTCAAAACAGGTTTTAGCTTGATAAAAGCAATGTTTAATGTTCTTTGCCATGTTGTGACTTCTTAGCTATTGTAGCATTTCGAGGTCGTTTTCAAAACCCTTGCCTTTCGCAACTTTATACTCTTTTCCACCCTCTTCTTTGCCAAACAGGGCCTTTGAACTGGATCCATCTTCACTGGTGGCTACTTCTTTGAGCCATGAGCAGTCCCCAAATGGAAGTGTTGGTCTAGGTTTTCATCACCCTTTCTTCCTCCTTATTGATTGTGTAGTCGTCAGCTATTTCCACTTGATTGAATAGTGATGCTAAGGAGATTCCATCGAGTGTATCACTGTATTTTCCTTCCATTTCGTCAAAGTCATTTTCCCCTTTGCTTGTTCTTCCTCATTACTTTTGTCAGACATGTCGGGATCGATCACTTCTGATTGATTGGACTCATTGTTTTCTTCCTCCTCCATCATGAAACATTCGTCCACCTCTGGGAAGGTAAAGGTTGGCTTGGTTTGGTTGTTTTGGACAATGTATTGGCCAGGATTGTATGTGGGGTTGTTTATGAAATCGATGTTTCGGGGCGGTGGCTCAGCTTTGTGAGTAGGAAGTGGATTGGCTTGCACATTAGGTTTTGGAAGTTTTATTGTTCGGCTATCAATGAGATCTTGAATGTCATGGCGGAGACGCATGCAGTTATCTGTCTCATGGCTAGGGTGTTGGTGGTAAGCGCACAGTTTGTTAGGATCATGGTTTGGGCCATAGGGTGGCTGAGGAAGTGGTTTGTTTAAAGGTTTGAGATGCCCCTAATGGCTCAGAATGGCTAAGGCTTGAGATGAGGTCATGTAAAGATGGTCAAAGTTGCAACGGGGCGATTTGAGCTTTGGGATGAGCTAATTTGAAAAGGGTCTTGTGGTAAGATTGAGTTAAGGGTGTTGACGGAGGCAGGAGATGTACGGGTTGTGAAGGTTTTCTTGGGTGGAGGAGTTTCTTCTTTCCCAATGAGGCCTAGCTTGATCCTCTCTTCAATCTGCAGCCCAGTAGCCTACAGGCGCTTGAAATCAGTGATAGTCTGAGTGTAAATGTGCATGAGGTACTTGGGCTGCAAACTCTTGATGACTATTCTCACTTGATCTTCCTCAGAGGGGCGGCTCTTGGCGGCTTTTTCTCTCCATCTAGCCACAAAGGTTGCAAAGTCCTTGTTTGATTCCTGCTTAGTCGTTTCCAAATCTCGAGTTGTTAACTCAATTTGGATGTTGTATGCATATTGCTTGACAAAAGCATTGGCAATTTCTGGCCAAGTATGATAGTGCACAAACTCCAAAGTGAGAAACCAATCGAGAGCGCTTTCAGTAAGAGTCCTTTGAAATAACTAAACAATGAGCTCATCATCCAAGCCCATTGGCTTCAGAGTGTTGATGACATGGCGGACATGGCTAGTGGGATTGCCAGTTCTATTGAACTTCTCAGGTAGTTGAGAATCTGGAAAAAGGCAGAGTCCTTCAAAATCTAGAACTTGGTCCCCTTGTGAACGGGCCAGAGTACATTTGATCTCCTTGACTTGTTTTGGCCAATTCAGGGTTTTCTGCCAATACCACTTCTTGAGGATTCTCATCTTCCACCGATTTCTCTTCGTTCTCAGCATCTCTTGCTGCTTTCTCTGCTAATAAGGTAGCGACTTTGAGCTTGGTGATTAGCAATGATGGCGTCGTTATCTGCCATGAGAGTAGGAGGATTACTTGATAAAAAGCTTAGGATTTGGTAGATGATTGAGTTTGCTGAGGAGATGACCGCGGAGTCCCTGAAAGTGATTGGGACCGTAGCAGTGTAGGTGTTTTGACCGGTGAGAGTGACAGATGGGACGGTTGCAAAGACCTCTGTTTGGCGTGACTTCGGGTGTTGTAAGAGTATAAAATTGGCTGTGATTGCTTCTTTGTTTTACTTATTGTGTCTGCTTTGAAAAGTAAAGTACCTGTAAGTTAGTACTTGGCTTGTGTAGGGTTAGGATTTGGGCTGGAAATCCCAACCCTTCTGCACAGAAAAAGTTATTTACAACAACAGATGATACAAGGTGTGAGGAAGAACTTGGAAATGAAAATGCAAGTAGGTTCCTAGCCTGTAGGTTCCTGTCTTAGTTTGATAAGTTCTATGGCTTTCTAAAACATGCAAGGTTTCTGGTAGTCTCAGGGTGCTCCGTTGTCAAAGGGCACCAATCCTCTCACCAGCCCATCATAGGCGGTGATTGGGTGATTTCCTTTTTGATATACCACTAGGTACGAGTGACTGTGGAGTTTACTGGAACCCCCAACATAGCCCGTGTCATGCCGGGATATCAGGTGAACTCAACGGGTTGCCCGCTCGATGCATATGATAGATGAATTAAACAAGGCATGTATTAGTCTTATGTTGAACTTTTTGGTTATGGCTCTCATATTCCCCAGCGGAGTCGCCAAAAACTGTAGACACCTCCCAAGCGGGGCATCGCCATACAGATTGATCACGTTGTTTGTTCGATTGGTTGCTCACTTCATAAACCAAAATCATGGACATTCCCATGGCTAGGAACATCGCCACATGATAACGGTTATCATCAAATAGAGTCGCCACCCAGTTTATTAAAACTGGGAAAACAGATAGAGATTCTAGATACGGGAGCCAAGAGTACAATAAGAGGAAGGTGTTAGGCACCCCTCTTTGCCCAGTCGTGAGACTGGCCCATAATCGTTCAACATAAGACATATAGATGCTTTATTTAATTCTAATACATAGTCTGTTTAATTAATCCTTTAAACAGTAAGCAGGAAACAAACAAAGCTGTCCCAGGGTAATGGATCCCGCGGCCGGTGAATGGATGTCACGGCCGAGGGATCCTCCTGGTTTGATATATCGGCCGAGGGATCGAAGCCCCGGTCGATGTTCTTCCTCACACCAGACAGAAACGTTAGTAAATAATCAAAACGCTAAAATCATGATTATTGACAGGAAATAAAACAAACCAGAGGCCGTTGGGCCTCACCACCTTGATCCCTCAGTTGCTTGATTGCTTTGGATTGAGTATGATGGATTGATTGCTTGATCGAGAACCCTAGAGTTAGGGTTTGAACTTCGGGGTTTGATTGCCGGATTGACGGCTACCTTCGGAAGGTTAGGGCTTTTGAAGTATGGGATTGAGGGAGTATTTGTGCAGAGTTTCGAGGTTTGATTGAGTGTGTAGGTATCTCAATTTCTGTGTGTTTATTTTCGGAGTCCAAAGGCCCTTTATATAGGCAATTGGTGACTCACTCCGGCCAATCAAATCACGAGATAGCAATTGCAATTGCAATGCATCTCTAACTCTACGTCGTAATCTCTGAGCGTAGCCCGAACGCATCGGGAAGGTAGTGTAATCGGATCAAACGTCTGACAGAACACGTTCCAGAGTCTGGAAAAAGGTCGATCTGGCGGCCGAGCAAAGGATGTCGCGGCCGTGGAATGGATGTCTCGGCCGAAGGATGGATCTCGCGGCCGAGGGATTGATCTCTCAGGGAGATTTTGCTGGCAACAGGTTGCTCGGGTGAGGGATTGATGTTGTGGCCGTGGGATCGATGTCACGGCCGTCAGATGGATTCTCCTAGGCTTCTGTATTTCTGTCTGAAAGGCTGTATGGCTTTGAATTGGGTCCTCTAAGTGGTCTAAGTTCTCACCGAAAGTCCTAAGGTCCTCAAGGAAGCAATCAGCAATCACTGTATCCATTTCATCATCGGGATTGTCCCAAGGTGGGACTTGAAATAATCGTTAGGCCAAATTGGGGTGTCTACACCATCTTCCATCTTCCACGGGGTTTGATTGGTTCCTTATGCTTGGGATTTTTCCAAGGCTAGTTTTGTGTATGCTTGGGATTGCCCCCAAGGCTAGATTTCACATGCTCGGGACTGTCCCCAAGGCTAGATTCCACATGCTCGGGATTGTCCCCAAGGCTAGTTCTGAGTATGCTCGGGATTGCCCCCAAGGCTAGTTCTTGACCATATTCCAATTTGTTAGGGAGATTTCCATTACCTCCACTGTTGGGAGTGCCTTCCGGAGGCCAAACGCCTTCTAGCGACTCAAATGTCTTCTGGTGGCTAAATGTTTTCTGCAAGCTGGCAACATAAACGCTTTCTGGAAGCTAGCAATATAAACGCCTTCTGGAGGGTGTATTGAGTGGAAGCCACAGGATTGTTTTGCTGGCCTGCTGAGCGCGAGGTTGTGCACATAGCGTGGCATAGGGCTGTTGAGGTGTAGAGCCGCTGAGCAGCACTTGAGCGTCCTCAATGTTTTGGTAAGCTTCTCCCTTTTTGTCCTTGGCAGAGAAACAGGAGACTGGAGGCTCGTGGTGGAGGCCTTTACTGCACAAGTGGTTTGTGACGTTGCCGGAGCAGGCTCAGGAGTTAGTATGCACTGCTGGTCTTGAGCCATTTATTTTGGGCCTCAATCTTCCGAAGATGGATTGGTCGTTGATGACCTCACTGGTTGAAAGGTGGTGGAATACTCCCAACACGTTCCACTTTCCTTCTATTGGCGAGATGACGATCACGCCAGGTGATTTTTCTTTGCTTACTAGCCTATGAGTAGGTGGAGCTCCTCTTTGGGTTAACCCTAGGCTTTGGGAGCGAGTAGGGGATTTGGAGTGGTTTTTGGGCAAGGTGCCCCCTCTTCACTCGCGTAGTCATGTTGACGTCTCTTGGCTGATCAAGACTTTTACGAAGGTTGATATCTTGACTTAGGTTAGTGTTGAGATGGCTCGAGTATGGGCGTGGAGCTTCTGAGAAGGTGAATATGGGCATATCGCCAATGAGTTTGTCGGCGTGGAGCCGCCGTGATAGTGAATATGGAGCTTGAAGCACGGTGCTGCTGATAGTAAGTGCAGGGCTGCTGAGTAGAGCTACTGCTGAAAGGGAGCTGTGGAGATTGGACCTGGAGGCTATCTTTTAGCTTCTTTGACTTGGCTCTGTCGGTCATAGATACAAAGCTTGGTATGGTCGGTTCAAGGACCGAAATCCAAGAGAATCCTGCCATCCACATTTGAATAGTTTAGAAAACAGCAATGGATAGGAAAACAACATGCGACAGGCTTGGAGTCGACCACGGGTCGAAGTCCTTTTTATGCTGACTGCTAGGGGCAAGACCATCACATTTGAAGAATCCTAGTTCAAGAGCTTGAACGATTTTGGGTGACATAGATTGCAATGCAACACATATATGCATACTGAACTGAACATTCAGGAAGAAGTAGAAACCCCCTGTTTAGGCAATGGATGCTTGATTCTAGCTTAATTGTGCATGACAATGACAACCTAATTGCCCCTAGTACAGAGATATGCGATATATGCGACAATGAACATGAATGCAATGCTTCTCTTATTGATTGGAAGAGATCTTGGCGTGCTCTCGACAATGTTGTGTGACAACATTCCACAAAAGAGTTGATGCTCCTCAGGCTGAGCTTTCTTCTTTTTGAAGGCCAAGCGTGTTGACAGGGAGGTAGACTTTGCAGTGTATCCCTTTGTTGCCCCTGCAAAATTGTTAGTAAACTTAGCAACAAAGGCAAGGTGGATTGTCGGCCGCAGGGAGTTTGCCCAACTGGATCCATGGCTCACTTCACTCTTTGCATAAAGACGATGGCTATGATGCCTTGATTGACCTGCCTTGCTTGAGCATAAAAACACTTCATACTTGGGGTTAGTTTGTGCAACAACCACTTCCATTAAGCAGCCATAATGATATACGCATGAAATACTAGGATCAAGGGATCAATGCAAAAGACAGGATGATACTGATATGCATGTAAATCTGCGATGTATTCTGGACATCTCAACTTTCGCGTATTTGATCAAATGCTTCCCCTTGCTCTTTAGGGAGACTGGTAGTGACTTATTGCTTATACTAGCTAGGTGTTTTGAAAGACCGCACTGCCATAGCGGCACCACTGAAAATATTGTTTGGTCAAGGGGCCATATTGCTACACTCTTCATGGAATGAGAGACCCATGTTATTTCCTCAGAATTTGCAAAAAGGCGACTGCGCTTGTATTTGTTGTGTCAAGAATGCTTAGGATAAAATCAGCTTTGAGAACTTTTCCTCAAGGATTTCAAAATCACATCATTTTACCTACATGATTCACATTCAAACCCCTCAGTCGTCATGAGACGCAAAACTGTTCCACGAACCCATGACCCTAGCGAGTTTACTGCTTCAGGGTGAATTGACTACTTTGAGTTGGATTGATAAGTGACCACCGCGTGCCTCATGAGAGATTGTGCCCTTCTAAAAGGGGGATGTAGTTGTGCCCCTTTGCTTCACACCACTTTTCCTTCCACATTGGTTATGCCCCTAATGTCTAGGACCTTGCTACTAAGTTGTGTTCCCCAATCTGAGAGGACTTTATTATGGACCATAATGTAGGCTTGGGGTTTTGGCTTGAAAAAGAAGCGGATGTAAAGGCTCAAACCAAATTTCTACTCACGCTTGGGTTTTAAAAGCTAGCAGCCATCTTCAACATTTTGATCAACTCTTGTTGTCTCTTGCCTCACTTTGTGTGAAAGAGTTGGTTTCTTCAAAAATGTCCTTTGTATGTATTGGTGTAGACACCTCCCAAACGGGGCATCGCCATACAGATTGATCACGTTTGTTTGCTCGGTTGGTTGCTTGCTTCGTAAACCAAAATCATGGACATTCCCATGGCTAGGAACATCGCCACATGGTAGTGGTTATCATCAAAACAGAGTCGCCACCCAGTTTATTAAAACTGGAAAAACAGATAGAGATTCTGGGTACGGGAGCCAAAAGTACAATAAGGGGAAGGTGTTAGGCACCCCTCTTTGCCCAGTCGTGAGACTGGCCCATAATCGTTCAACATAAGACGTATAGATGCTTTATTTAATTCTAACACATAGTCTGTTTAATTAATCCTTTAAACAGTAAGTAAAGTGAGCCAGGACTGTAATTGAAGCATGCATCAGAAAGCAGGAAACAAACAAAGCTGTCCCAGGGTAATGGATCCCGCGGCCGGTGAATGGATGTCACGGCCGAGGGATCCTCCTGGTTTGATATATCGGCCGAGGGATCGAAGCCCCGGTCGATGTTCTTCCTCACACCAGACAGAAACGTTAGTAAATAATCAAAACGCTAAAATCATGATTATTGACAGGAAATAAAACAAACCAGAGGCCGTTGGGCCTCACCACCTTGATCCTTCAGTTGCTTGATTGCTTCGGATTGCTTGTGATTGACTGATTGCTTGATTAAGAACCCTAGGGTTAGGGTTTGAACTTCGGGGTTTGATCGCCAGATTGACGGCTGCCTTCGGGAGGTTAGGGCTTTTGAAGAGTGGGTATAAGGGAGTATTTGTGCAGAGTTTCGAGGCTTGAGAGAGTGTATACTCTGATAATTTTGTGTGTTTATTTCGGAGCCCAAAGGCTCCTTTATATAGGCATAGGGATGACTCACTCCGGCCAATCAAATCATGAGATGGCAATTGCAATTGCAATGCATCTCTAACTCTACGTCGTAATCTCTGAGCGTAGCCCGAACGCATCGGGAAGGTAGTGTAGTTGGATCAAACCAAACGTCTGACAGAACGTTCAAGAGTCTAGAAAAAGGTCGATCTGGCCGCCGAGTAAAGGATCTTGCGGCCGAGGAATTGATCTCTCAGGGAGATTTTGCTGGCAACAGGTTGCTCTAGTGAGGAATTGATGTTTTGGCCGTTAGATCGATGTTACGGCCGACAGATGGATTCTCCTAGGCTTCTGTATTTCTGTCTGAAAGGCTGTATGGCTCTGAATTGGGTCCTCTAAGTGGTTCAAAGTTCTCACCGAAAGTCCTAAGGTCCTCAAGGAAGCAATCAGCAATCACTGTATCCGTTTCATCATCAGGATTGTCCCAAGGTGGGACTTGAAATAATCGTTAGGCCAAATTGGGGTGTCTACAGATGCCCCTCTTTGACTGAACTCAGACGGATCACGAGACATGTTTGAGTAAGAGTCAAAGCTGTAAAAAGCAACTCAATTTGGTCCAACCACTATTCCAAGGGGTTTTCGAAAAAGGTTTTGTTATGGTCGGGCCGGGAGGCTGCCTACATATTCCACAAGGGAAATTCAGACCAATCGTAGTTCGGGCAATAAAGAAAAGAAAAAGTTTGGAGGGTTAGAGACAGAAGACGTACCTTAGGGCTTAAAAAGTCGTAGTGTGACGTACCTAGACTGAGCCAGGGTTTTGGCGAAGAGTAGTTGAAGGAGCGCGGGGCTGCCGGGGAGTTTTTGCGGAGAGCTTCCTTAGTATTTTGAGGTAGATCAGTACACGGCAGGTGCGTTTGCTTTTCTTGATCATCTTTACTTTGACTGAAAGGATCTCGGTAGAATAGCCTATCCTTGCGAATCAGCTTGATGGAATTGATGTAATTAGGGTGGAATCCAAGTCATCTGCTGGGGATGAATCGGATGCTCTTTTTGAGATATGGGGGTGCAAGGCCAGTAAATAGAGCATGGAGCGTTGGAAATGAAGGAACCGAGGCGCGGAGCCGGTTGGAGGAGCTTGATTGAACCGAGGCATAAAGTCGATTGCATTCTGATGGTCTGCGCACGGAGCTTTCTCATCATAAGTTTTGACATAGAGTAAAAGGATCAAGGCGCCGGGCCGATCAATAAAAGCGAGGCATAGAGCCGGTTGATTTACAGGATTGAACTGTTTCATGAATAAGAAATATGCATAGTGTATATGTGTGATGATGGTTGTTAGATGTGAACAGATGTGATGCAGACTCGATGTGAAAATGAAATATGTGCACGGGCCCGTGCGTGTGTGTTTGTTTTAAGCTTAGAGCTTCTATCAAGTTCTGGACTTGAGCATTCAGAGCGTAGAGCTCGAGCATTTGGACGGCAGAATCCAAGCATTCAAAGTACAGGCTTTGAGCATCCAGTACGCAGTGGTTGGGCATCCAAGCGTAGAGCTTGAGCATTCAAGTGTATGACTTGAGCATCCAGTACGCAGTGGTTGGGCATCCAAGCGTAGAGCTTGAGCATTCAAAAAATGTTAGATTTTTGAGCATTCAGGCGTAGAGCCTGAGAATAGAAGTCTTGATTGTTGGGATGGCGTAGAGCCTGCTGCTTGTTTACGGCTTCGAGTCAGTTGAGATAATGGGCTTGGAGCTGCTGAGATTGTTTGTTACGGCTTCGAGCCAGTTGAGATGATGAACACAGGCTTCGAGCCTGTTAAGAACTTGATTGTGTACGGCTTCGAGCCACTTGAGACAATGGGCTTAGAGCCGCTGAGTTGGTTGTTACGGCTTCGAGCCAGTTGAGATAGTAGATACAGGCTTTGAGCCTGTTGAGGTGATTGTTACGGCTTGGAGCCATTTGAGATAGTAGATACAGGCTTCGAGCCTGTTGAGGTGATGGGCTTGTAGAACTGCTGAGCTGTTGAGTATTCCATCTTCCATCTTCCACGGGGTTTGATTGGTTCCTTATGCTTGGGATGTTTCCAAGGCTAGTTTTGTGTATGCTCGGGATTGCCCCCAAGGCTAGATTTCACATGCTCGGGACTGTCCCCAAGGCTAGTTCTGAGTATGCTCGGGATTGCCCCCAAGGCTAGTTCTTGACCATATTCCAGTTTGTTAGGGAGATTTCCATTACCTCCACTGCCGGGAGTGCCTTACGGAGGCCAAACGCCTTCTAGCGACTCAAATGTCTTCTGGTGGCTAAATGCTTTCTGCAAGCTGGCAACATAAACGCTTTCTGGAGGCTAGCAATATAAACACCTTCTGGAGGGTGCATTGAGTGGAAGCCACAGGATTGTTTTGCTGGCCTGCTGAGCGAGAGGTTGTGCACATAGCGTGGCATAGGGCTGTAGAGCAGGTGAGCAGCACTTGAGCGTCCTCAATGTTTCGATAAGCTTCCTGAAAAGTAAAAGGTTTACTTTAGTTCGGAGTTTTAATTTGTATGATTTAAGAGTGAGTTTTTTTTTTTTGATTTGCGGGATGAGATCCCTCTTAGCCAGGG
The DNA here is from genome assembly GCA_018127125.1 of Rhododendron griersonianum. Lineage (NCBI taxonomy): Eukaryota > Viridiplantae > Streptophyta > Magnoliopsida > Ericales > Ericaceae > Rhododendron > Rhododendron griersonianum. The sequence continues at coordinate 33,703,637 of CM030788.1, read as the reverse complement.
GCGTGAATGAGAAGGACCCGTGGTTGGGTCGAAGTTGTTTTGTTCAAAGAAGCTAAGATAACTGTGCCCCCTGTTTAGGCAATACATATTTTTTAAACGTCGATTTGATGCCCCTAGCTTTTTATTAGTTTATGCAATCGTGAGATTAACTCCCTTTTTGTCCTTGGCAGAGAAACAGGAGACTGAAGGCTTGCGGTGGAGGCCTTTAATGCACAAGTGGTTTGTGATGTTGTCGGAGTAGGCTCGGGAGTTAGTACGTGCTGCTGATCTTGAGCCGTTTGTTTTGGGCCTCAATCTTCCGAAGATGGATTGGTCGTTGATGACCTCGCTGGTCGAAAGGTGGTGAGATACTCCCAACACGTTCCGCTTTCCTTCTGTTGGCGAGATGACGATCACGCCAGGTGATTTTTCTTTGCTTACTAGCCTATGAGTAGGTGGAGCTCCTCTTTGGGTTAACCCTAGGCTTTGGGAGCGAGTAGGGGATTTGGAGTGGTTCTTGGGCAAGGTGCCCCCTCTTTGCTCGCGTGGTCATGTTGACATCTCTTGGCTGATCAAGACTTTTATGAAGGTTGATATCTTGACTCAGGTGAGTGTTGAGTAGTTGACACGGGCCTTTCTTCTCAACCTCGTTGTTTGTCAACAAGGATAGTTCAGTGCATAGGCAGTCTCTAGCCCCTTTGCAGTATTTGGAGGCTGTTTGGGAGCTTGATTGGAGAGCATCTGCCTTGGCCACCTTGTATGGCCTCCTTAGGGCTTATTCACGGGACAGGACTCTTGGCAGTCACTACCGGGTACTTGAGGTATATCCTTCTTCTTTTCTCGTTGTGATTCTTCCCTTGCTACGAGCGATGGTTGGTGGGGCAACGGAAGCCACGGTCGCCAATTTTGAGCCTTGGCGACGAGTTTTGGACCGATTGACGGTTGACCAGGTACCCCTTGCATTCTTTGTCTTTAGATCTCCATTCCTCTGTGCTGTGGCTGATTTAGACTTTGTTTGTAGGCGAGGTTCGACCCTCGGAGTGGTGTATCAAAGGACACCCCTCTTGCACGTTCCAAGGTTCCAGATTGTACTCGTAGCCTGTTCGAGGGTCCCTTTTGTTAAGCCTGGTACTTATGTGATCGGGTGGCCAGCCAGTGGCGCCCGCGTGCTGAGGATCTTCAGTTTGTTCCTCCTCCTCCTCCGGCGTTGACGAGATCTACTTCTTCAATGTCATTTTTCCTTGATTTTGCCTGCTGTTCCTTCAGTTGCTCCTGTTTGGCCACGGGCCCTTTCCTTTGTCTCTTTCCACTCTGATGATGGAGAAGAGGCGCTTGGTGCTTGCCCCTTGTTTTGCATTCTTTTCCTTGTAGCTTGAGGCTGAGTGAGCACCAGCTGTCAGTGGGGAGGATAGCCAGCAATCCTCTTCTTCATCTCAGAGATCGTCTTGAAGACGGCGTCACGACCAGCTTTAGGATTTTCTTTTTCCTTCCTGTTCATGGTTAGCAAAGAGAGAAGCAGAAACTGTATTTGTATAGTGAAAGCAACCACAGTGATGATTTTGTAGGCAAGCTTTTGTTCATGAAATGAGAAATGTTTTTTATGCCCCTAGATGTCTTGAGTTTGCATGCGATAGTCAGAACATGGCTTTTTGAACAAGTATTTGCTGATAGACAGTAATTTGTGTGAAAATAAAATACTGGCCGAAGAATTGATTATTCGGCTGAAAAATCGATATTGTGGCCGATGTATAGATTCTTCGGCCGTTACTTTGATTTCCAAAGGTAGATTTTGTTTTGGCCAAGTGGCATCCTCTTTTCTCTTCCTTCTTATGCTTGGTTTTGATTTTCTTGCCTTTTGCTTTTGCCATGTTCCATAGTCTGATTGCCAAACTCAAGAGTTTTCGAAGTATCCTACTCATTGTGTTAATGACCTTCAGGTTAGAAGGGATGAGCAATAATTCTTGTGTCTATTGCTGTTGCCAATTTTTTGAGAAAAGCATACTCATCTTTTGCGAGCTCAATACGCAGGGTTAGCTATGCCTATCATTGAGTACAAATTTGTTGATGTTTTTCCTTCTCTCCAAATGTTTGGGCCGCATCTCGATATGAGATTGCCTACGTATCCCAATCAGGGAATCAGGCCTTTTACGTAGTTCCAAAATTATTACCTTTGAGGTTTTCCACTCTTGGTTTTTCTTCTCACATACTCTTGATTTTGCCTAGGTTACCTAATGGAGGTTGAGTCCCTAGCGAGCTTTTCTTTGAATGCCTTAAATTTTGCCTAGGCTGCGTTTTTGCATTTTCTTGCCCTAGCAGGCTTTGCTCTTACTTTTGCTTGGGTTTTCAGGTTACCCAACGAGCACTTCTCTCAAGAGGGTTTCTGCGTTTCGGAGAGGAATTTGATGGAGATATTTTTCTAAATCTCCCTTGTGTTTGTACCTTCATAATGAGCGAGCTAACCCTAAGTGTTCTCGCGGAGATAGTGTCTTCTTTCTAAATTTTGACAAAAACCTAGTTTCTTAAGCAACTAGAGTTCATCCTTTCCTTCCTTTTTTGTCAGCGACACAAGGAACTTGATTCCTTGAAATTTCCCTTGTTTGGCAAAGAGACTATAGTGTATTGGTAATTGCAATTTAGGAAATAAATCATTGAATAAGCGTAGTCTAGAGGATGAAACAGGAATTCACTTGGTAGAAATTAAATGCCCAAGCAGGGGCTCAAAACATGTTTTTAGCTTGATAAAAGCAATGTTTAATGTTCTTTGCCATGTTGTGACTTCTTAGCTATTGTAGGATTTCGAGGTCATTTTCAAAACCTTTGCCTTTCGCAACTTTATACTCTTTTCCACCCTCTTCTTTGCCAAACAGAGCCTTTGAACTGGATCCATCTTCACGGCTTGCACGGTGGCTACCTCTTTGAGACATGAGCGGTCCCCAAATGGAAATGTCAGTCTAGGTTTTCATCACCTCTTCTTCCTACTTGTTGATTGTGGAGTCATAAGAGAGATTAGTTACTTCCACTTGGCTGAATAGTGATGTTGAGGAGATTCCATCATTGTATTCTCTCCTCATTTCGTTAAAATCACTTTCCCCTATTTGATACGGGTCCATACATGTGGAATCTTACTCTATCCACCAGTTGTGGTCGCATTCTTCATAGGGATTGACCTACGGCTGCATTTGAAATTCCTCCACCTTTTCTCAAATCAGATGTGCAGCCATTCGAAATGTCAAAATCCTCCAAATTGTGTTTCGCCCAGGAATGCTCTTTCTACTTCCGTAGCCTTTCCTCTTTTGCTTGTTCTTCTTCGTCACTCTTGTCAGACATGTCGGGATTGATCACTTCTGATTGATCGGACTCATTATTTTCTTCTTCCTCCATCATGAAACATCCATCCTCCTCTGGGAAGGTCGGGGTTGGTTTGGCTTAGGTGATTTGACCAAAGTATTGGCTAGGATTGTATGTGGGGCTATGAGATAGGCTTATGAGATTGATGTTTCGGGGTGGTGGTTCAGCATTGTGAGTAGGGAGTGGATTGACTTGTACATTAGGTTTTAGAGGTTTTATAGTTCAGCTATCATGCCCAGGGTGTTGGTGGTAGGCGCACTGTTGGTTGGGATCATGGTTTGGGCCATAGGGTGGCTGAGGAAGTGGTTTGTTTAAAGGTTTGAGATGCCCTTAATGGCTCAGAATGGCTAAGGCTTGAGATGAGGTCATATAGAGAGGGTCAAAATTGCGGCGGGGGCGATTTGAGCTACGGGATGAGCTAATTTGAAAAAGGTCTTGTGGTAAGGTTGAGTTAAGGGTGTTGACGGAGTCAGGAGATGTATGGGTTGGGAAGGTTTTCTTTGGAGGAGTTTTCTTCTTTCCCAATGAGGCCTAGCTTGATCCCCTCTTCAATCTGCAGCCCAGTAGCATGCAGGCACTTGAAATCAGTGATAGCCTGAGTGCAAATGTGCGTGAGGTACTTGGGCTGTAAACTCTTGACGACTATTCTCGCTTGATCTTCCTCAGAGGGGCAGTTCTTGGCGGCTTTTTCTCTCCATCTAGCCACAAAGGTTGCAAAGTCTTTGTTTGATTCCTGCTTAGTCATTTCCAAATTTCGAGTTGTTAACTCAATTTGAACGTTGTATGCATATTGCTTGACAAAAGTATTGGCAATTTCTGGCCAAGTATGATAGTGTACAAACTCCAAAGTGAGAAACCAATCGAGAGCGCTTTCAGTAAGAGTCCTTTGAAATAACTGAACAATGAGCTCATCATTCAAGCCCATTGGCTTCAAAGTGTTGATGACATGGCGGTCATGGCTAGTGGGATTGCCAGTTCTATTGAACTTCTCAGGTAGTTGAGAATCTGGAAAAAGGCAGAGTCCTTCAAAATCTAGAATTTAGTCCCCTTGTGAACGGGCCAGAGTACGTTTGATCTCCTTGACTTGTTTGGCCAATTCAGGGTTTTCTGCCAATACCATTTCTTAAGGATTTTTCGTTTTTCGGGCAGGTAGCCCACACCAACTTTATACTCTTATAATACCCGAAGCTATGCCAAACAGAGGTCTCAACAACCATCCCATCTGACATCCTCATCTGCTAAAACACCCTCACCACAACGATCCCAATCGCTCCCTGAAACTTCCCGGTCATCCCCGTCATTTACTAAATCCCAAGCTTCGTCAAGCAAACCTTCCACCTTCATGGCAGACAACGACGCCACTTTCGCCGACCTCCAAGCTCAAATCACTGCTCTGCTAGCAGAAAAGGCAGCCAGGGATGCTGAGGATGAGGAAAGATCGGTGGAGGATGAGAATCCCCATAAAGTGATATTGGCAGAAAGTCTCGAATTGACCAAGCAAGTCAAGGAAATCAAACAAGCCTTGGCCCGATCACAAGGGGACCAAATTCTGGATTTCGAAGGACTTTGCCTCTTCCCAGAATCCAAGGTGCCTGAGAATTTCAAAATGCCAAAAATTGAGAAGTTCAATGGAACTGGCAATCCTACCAGTCATGTTCGCCACGTTATCAACACCCTGAAGCCGATGGGCTTGAATGATGAGCTCATCGCTCAATTGTTCCAAAGGACTCTCACCGGAAGCGCTTTCGACTGGTTCCTCACTTTGGAATTCGTGCATTATCAGACCTGGCCAGAAATTGCCAACGCTTTTGTCAAGCAATATGCATACAATGTCCAAATCGAGCTGACAACTCGAGACTTGGAAATGACCAAACAAGAATCCAATGAGGACTTTGCTACCTTTGTGGCAAGATGGAGGGAAAAGGCTGCCAAAATGAAGAACCGCCCCTCTAAAGACGATCAAGTGAGGATAGTTGTCAAGAACTTACAGCCCAAATACCTCAGGCATATCTATACTCAGGCTATCACCGATTTCAAATGTCTGCATGCCACTGGGTTGCAAATCGAAGATGGAATCAAGCTAGGGCTCATTGGGAAAGAAGACACTCCCCATCCACCAAAGAAAACCTTTTCCAGCCGTACATCTCACGCCTCTATAAATACCCTTGGCACATCCCTGCCTCAGGATCCTTTCCAAGCTAGCCCATCCCGAAATTCAAATCGGCCCCGCCGCAATTTTGATCCTCTTTACATGACATTATCCCAAACCTTTAAACAAACCACTTCCTCAGCCACCTTACGGCCCAAATCATGATCCTAACAAACAATGCCCTTACCACCAACATCCTGGGCATGAAACAGACAACTGCATACGTCTCCGCCATGACATTCAAGACCTCATTGACAGCCGAACTATAAAACCTCCAAAACCTGATGGGCAAGCCAATCCACTCCCTACTCATAATGCTGAACCACCACCTCAAAATATCAATCTCATAAGTCTATCCTTCAACCCTGCATACAATCCTAGCCAATACATTGTCCAAGACAACCAAACCAACCTTAACCTTCCCTGAGGAGGATGAATGTCTTATGATGGAAGAGGAAGAGAACAATGAGTTTGATCAATCAGAAGTGATCGATCCCGACATGTCTGACATAAGTAGCAAAGATCAAGCAGAGGAAGAAAAGCTAAGGAAATGGAAAGAACATTCCTGGGCAAAACACAATTTGGAAGATCCAGACATTCCATTTGTAGAAGATGACGAATGGCTTCGTATCTGGTTTGAGAATAGGAAGAAGGAAAAAGAAAGGGTCATCATGATGAGAAGGCACACTCGCTTCGAGCCTGCTCAAAAAGTGGTACGCATCAACCGTCCCAAAATTCCAACACCGCCCATTATTTGGGAGACAATCAACCTCATAGAGAAAGTAGAGGAGTTTCAAATGCAGCCGTGGGTCAATCCATACGACGAGTGCGACTATAGTCAATGGATAGAAGAAAGAGAAGATCTAGATCTCATATACGCAGAGCCATACAAGACAGGGGAAAGCGACTTTGATGAAATAGAAGGAGAGTGTCATGATCCACTCGATGAAATCTCCTTAGCATCACTATTCAACCAAATGGAAATAGCTGACAACTACACAATCAATAAGGAGAAAGAAAGAGTGATAAAAACCCAGGCCGACACTTCCATTTGGGATTGCTCATGTCTCAAGGAGGTAGCCACCATGCAAGCTTCAAGGGCAGACCCAATTCAAAGACTCTGTTTGGCAAGAAAGAGGGTGGAAAATAGTATAAAGTTGCAAAAGACAAAGGGAAAGAAGACAACCCCAAAGTGCTACAGTAGCTGAGAAGTCACAACATGGCAAAGAACATTGCTTTTATTATCTAAATCAAACTAGAACGAGTTTTGGGCCCCTGTTTGGGCATTTTATTTCAGCTAAGAGGATTTCTTTTTCATCTTCCAGATTATGCTTGTTTTAAATCTAAATTCTTAAATTGCAATTGCAATTGCCATGCACTATACTCTCGTTGCCAAAACAAAGGAAAATTGAAAAGGGATCAAGTCTTTTGTGTCTCTGACCAAGAAGGAAAGGATGAACCTTAGTTGCTTAAGAAACCAGGTTTTTGTCAAAACTTATAAAGAAGACACTATCTCTGTGAGAACACTTAGGGTTAGCTTACCCATTGTGAAGGTACAAATGCAATAGGAGATTCATAAAGAATATCTCCCTCGAAATCCTCTCCAAAACACCAAAGCCCTTTTGAAGAGAAAAATGCTCGTTGGGTAACCCAAACTAAGTACCAAAGCAAAAGTAAGAGCAAAGCCTGCTAGGACAAGAAAATGCAAAAAAACGCAGCCTAGGCAAAAGACAAGGCATTCAAAAAGCTCGCTAGGGACTCAACCTCTATCAGGTAACCTAGGCAAAACTTAGAGCATGAGAAAAGAAAAACCAAGAGTGGAAACCCAACCCCCAAAGGTGGTGATCTTGGAACTACGTAAAAGGCCTGATTCCCTGATTGGGATACGTAGGCAATCTCACATCAAGATGCAGCCCAAACATTGGGAGAGAAGAAAACAACATCAGCAAATTTGTACTCAGCGAGAGGTATAGCTAACCCTGCGTATTGAGCTCGCAAAAGATGAGTACGCTTTTCTCGAAGAATTGACAACAGCCATAGATACAAGAATTATAGTTCATCCCTTTTAACCTAAAGGTCATTGACACAATAAACAGGATACCTCGAAAGCTCTCGAATTTGGCAATCAGACTATGGAATATGGCAAAAGTAAAAGGCAAAAATCAAAACCAAGCATAAGAAGGAAGAGAAAAGGGGATGCCACTTGGCCAAAGCAAAATTTACCTTTGGAAAATCAAAGTAACAGCCGAAGAATTGATACATCGGCCACAATATCGAACAATCAATTCTTCGGCCAGTACTCCACAGATTACTATCTATCAGTAAACAAAAAAGCCATGTCTTGACTTTCACATGCATATCTTGAAGCATTTAGGGGTACGAAAAGCCTTTTTCATTTCATAAACAAAAGTTGGTTACAAAACTCTCGCTGTGGTTGCTTTCACTATACAATTTCTATTTGTCTCTTTTACTAACTATGAACAGAGAAAATCCTAAAAACTAGTCATGGCGGCGCCTCTGAGACGATCTCTGAGATGGGGACTGCTCGTTGGTCCCCACATCCTCCCCATCAGCAGTCGGTGCTCCCTCAGCCTCAAGCTGCAGCCAAAGAGGATGCAAACATTCAGATTCAAGGGATGATATCAAGCGTATGAAATTCATGAAGAGAGTCGTACCTCGAGGATCTTACGGTGCTGTCTCCTAACCAAAGCCTCTGCACTCTGATAGGCATGAAGCCATTCCTGCACTATCTCAGCAGGCACCTACAAAAATAGACCAGGCATCTCAAATACAGGAATGACAGATACATTGATAAAGCAAGGAAAGCAGAGTTCAGAAATAGGGTGATACCTGTGAAACCCCAGCTGGCAGCGTATAAAGCTGGCTCGCGCAAGGAGTAAGGGCCAAGCGCTCCTCCTCCCCATCGTTAGAATGGAAGGAAACAAAAGAAGGGGCTCGCGGCCAAACAGGAGCAACAGGGGGAGCTACAACCGCTGAAACTAAGTGAAGACGGCAGTACTCCATGTAGTCCCCTACCTGAAGAAGTAAACCTGCCCAATCTCTGATCCGAGCATTCTTCAAGTCTTCCTTAGACATCGAAGAAGTAGACCTCATCGATGTTGGAGGAAGAGGAGGAACAAACTGAAGCGCCTCAGCACGCGAGCACCACTGACTAGCCACCCGATCGCCTAAATACCAGGCTCGGCAAAATGGACCCTCGAGCAAGCTACGGGTCCGGTCCAGGACTCTACAACGTGCAAGAGGGGCATCCTCTGGTACGCCACCCCAAGGGTCAAACCGTACCTACAAAGCAGGGTCAAATCAGCCCCAACACAAGAATATGGAAGTCTAAAGGACAAGAAGTGCAAAGAGAAAAGTACCTGATCGACCGTTAGTCGGTCCAAAACTCGCCGCCACTTTGGAAGGCTCCAAACTGGTGACCGTGGCCTCCGTTGCCCCACCAACCATCGCTCATAGTGAGGTATACAGTCTATGTCTCCATGCCTAGTCTCAGGGGGAAACTGGAGAAGGTGCTCGAAAACCCAAAGCTGAAAAGCAGATTAACCAAAACAAGTTCAAATACTAGGAGAAGTCAAAATAGGAAAGGAAGCAAGAGAGGAAGATGCATACCTCAAGCACCCGATGGTGACCGCAAAGTATGGGACTCTTGTCCCGTGAGCAAGCTCCCAGATTGCCATACAAAGTGGCCAAAGCATACAATCCCCAATCGAACTATTTAACGGCCTCTAAACGCTGCAAGGGAGCCAGAAACTGTGTGTGTACCGAGCCATCCTTGTTGGCAAACAACATTTGCCCAAGGAGATAAAGAAGAAAGGCTCGCGTCAATTGCTCGATACTCACCTGAGTCAGGATGTCAGCCGTCATGAAAGTCTTGCTTAGCCAAGCAAGATCAATATGACCCCGAGAACGAACAGGGGCACCTTGCCCAGAAACCACTCCAAAGCACCTGCTCGCTCCCAAAGCCTTGGGTCAACTCGAAGAGAAACTCCACCTACCCGCAGACCGGTCAGCAAAGAGAAGTCACCCGGAGTGATAGTCATCTCGCCAGCAGAAGGAACCTGGAAGGTATTGGTGGTATCCCACCATCTCTCAACCAGCGACGTCATCAACGACCAGTCCATCTTCGGCACATTAAGGCCCAGAACAAATGCCTCGAAGCCAGCAGCACGAACCAGTTCCCGAGCCTGCTCTGGCAGCGTCAAAAACCACATGTGCACTTTCTTACCCCCACCACGAGCCTCCAGCCTCCTATTTCTCTGCGCAAGATGAAAAGGGAGTTAATCTCATGACTGCATAAACAAAAGAAATGCTAAGGGGCATCAAATTGACATTTTAAAGCATGCATTGCCTAGACAGGGGGCACGGTTATTTTAGTTCCTTTAAACAAAAACAAATTCAACCCAAACACGGGTCCCTCTCATTTGTGCCCCTAGCTAAAAGGGATTTCATCCCATAAATAAGAAATTCACTCCTAAACTCATGTGAAGATTTTCGAACTCTAAAACTAAAGTAAACTTTTTGCTTTTCAGGGAAGCTTACCGGCACATTAAGAACGCTCAGGTGCAGCTCAGGTTCCCGGCAAACCACCTCGGCCTCAGGGCCACCGACATGAGGGCGGTATTGCAAGAAATCGCCAAAACCCAACCTACGTGAAGGAAGAACATAGGTAGCGGCATCGAACAAACTGGGCTCCTCAATCGCCTCCTCGTCGGAAGACGGATACTCGCACCTACATGGAGGATGCAAGGACGAACCCGCAACATCCGAAGATGGCGTGGCCATCACGTCTGAACCAAGAAGGGAAGGAAACCAACGGTTTCAAACAATCCAACACTGGCAGCGACGACGACAACAACGGTCGCCGAAAATAGCAGTGACTGCCGGACTACGGTGGTCGGAGGAATGACGGCTACCGGACGACGGTGGTAGGAGGAACGAAGGTGGAGAAGTTTCGGACGAGAGAAGAGAGGAGGAAGGGAAAAGATTAAATGGGCCGTGAAATCGATTAAAACAAACTTAAATCGATTTCCTGACTTTTGGCGTTCTCACAGCCGAGACTTCAATTCCTCGGCCGATACATCGATCCTTCGGCCGAGAGATCGATCTCCTGGCCCTTCAATCAGCTTCCTTTAGCAACATCAGATTATGCTCAGTGCACTAATTTAAGCCATCATAGAATCTTGGGTCCATGACCCACAGAACCGACAAAGTAGCCTTGAGGGCACCCCCAAGCCAATACAATGTGATCAAAAACTAGCCTTTGGGGCATGCCCGAGCACCAAAAGATCTCTCTCCACAAACTGCTGGCCGAAGCTCCTACTACAGCAAAACAAGACACTCAGCAGCCCTGAGCTCATTACCACAGCAACTTTACGCTCGGTAGCCTTGTGCACAGGTCACTCGACAACACCATGCTCCTTGCATCACCGACAGCTCAGCAATTTCGAACTCATCACTATCAAGCCATTCAGCGGCTATATGCCTATATCCACCATCCTCATTATCCCAACATCTCTATATCCAGCAGCTCTAAGCTCATTCAGCAACTCCGAGCTCGTCACCTTCATTTCATTCAGCAGGCTCTACGCCTACAAATCATACTCAAGCAATCTCAAAGCCATAACAACTATCTCAGTGGCTCTACGCTTGAATTCACCAACTCATCAACTCAGTGGCTCTACGCCCTCACCTGTCAACTCAATGGCTCCAAGCCCGCTATCCCAATTGGCTCTAAGCCATAACACTCAACTCAGCGGCTCTACGCCCGTATTCACTCACTCAGCGGCTCCAAGCCCTTGACTCAGCAGCTCTATGCTTAAGTCCGGAACTTGAAAGAAGCTCTAAGCTTAAAATCAACACACACGCACGGGCCCGTGCACATTTGCATCAATTGCATCTTCATTATCACATCGAGTCTACATCACCATATCTGTTCACATCCAACGACCATCATCACACATATACACTCTGCATATCTCTTATGAAATAGGTCAATCCTGCAATCAACCGGCTCTACGCCTCGATTTTATTGATCAGTCCAGTACCACGATCCTTTGGCTCTATGCCAAAACTTATGATGAGAAAGCTCCGTGCACAGACCATCAGAATGCAACCAACTCTACGCTTCGGTTCAAATCACGTCAAGCTCTAAGCTCCGACACCTCAGGCTCTCTGTAGAGACTCGCAAACTTGTTTTAATTTCGGAAATCATTTATTCCGTTAAGTATATATATTGTTAGTAAAATCGCTCGTATGTTGCGGGGTGTACGGAGATACGTATTCGGGTGTGTATCGGACTCTCGGAGGATGGTAAAATGTTAGTTTTGATGTTGTATTGATGTTTGGAAGTGTTGGTACCAAGTCGGGTTTGTTTCGGTGTCCGTGAAAAAAATTCTTTTTTCTGCCCTTCATGAACTGGTACGCATTTTACCCATACCGGTACATGGTGTCCAGAAGTTGTGCTTTTTGACTCTTCGAAGGTTCATGAACCGGTACGCATTTTCCCCGTACCGGTACATGCTCCTTTTTCTGCACTTTTTCAGCACGCTTTTTGGACCACTATAAATACCTCCTTTTTGGCATTTCTCACTCCAAACCCACGAAAAACACTTGGAAACACCCCCTCTCACCTACCCAACTCCAATCTCACCCAAGACCCTTGATTTCAAGTTCAAATCTTCAAGATCCAAGGGTTTTCTTCCTCAAAATCACAAGATTCTTGCATTTGGTGAACCAAGGGTGAGTTCTATGTACTTGTTCTCACTCCTAGAGGCTTACCCACGTTTTTTTTCTCTCTCCTCTCGATTATCGGTTGATCTTTGTTTGTTCTTCGTGTTTGTGGACTTTATTCACTCTAGATCTTGTACCCAAGCTCGGGTGAGGCTTGTTTTTGAAGGATTCAAGTGTTTGGCTCTCGATAGACCTAGGGTTTTGCTTAAAACCCACTTCGATAGGGATTTCTCTCATTCTCTACATGTTCTAAGTTGATTAAGTATGTTTTGGGTGTTTGAATGCTACTTATTGTTGAATTGAGTGAATGTGGCTTGGTGATTGCATATTCCATTGAAAATGGGCACAATAGTCTTGATTGTTATGGTTTATGAGCTTGTTGTAACATATTTGATAATGTCTGTATGCGTTAAATGTGGTTAAGGCACCGGTCTTGATTGTGGTGATAATGGAGTCGTTGTTGTGAGATGAATGTGAAGTATATTGTGACGCAAGGGGTGGGAACACAAGAATCGCAAGGGGTGGATTATATTGTGACGCAAGGGGTGGAAACACAACTCGCAAGGGGTGGAGATGGGTTGGAGGATGTGTGTGTGTGAGAATTGGTACGTTACTTGAAATAGTATTGACTTGCGTTGTAGGACCTTGTCATGAAATTCAATGTGCCACATTCATGCTTATCAATCTTATTGCATATAGAATCTGTAGAGAATTTCCTACTGGGCTCTAGTAGCTCAACAAAATCCTTCTTTTCAGGTTTAAACGCCGGTCAGTAGCGTGCATGCCTTGAACTTGAGACGTGGAGACTTTTGGAGGCTTACTTGACTTTGTTACTCATCCATCTTTGTATTTAATTTACTTTTGGGTTTGAGATGGCCTTGTAACTAAATTTGTTTTTGAACGATCTTTTGCTTAAAGTCGTAACGTTCTTAATACTTGTACTTGAATCGATGTTTAATTTGGGCCGGAGTGCCAATGTTGTATATTTTGAAACTTGGAGACTTGGCGTGTAATTAAACAGGTGGGAACTCTCTTTTGGGATATTATTTACTTAATGCGAGGACTTTTATTGAAATGGTTATTTATTTATGTTTAAAAATCGAGGGCGTGACACTCTCGCCTTATACCAGCTCCACGCTTCGGTTCCATCAAGCTCTAAGCTCTCCTCAGGCCTTCGCCTCATGACCACAACAGGCTCCACGCCTCAATTCTATCACCTCAGGCTCTCGCCTTGCGACTACAACCGGCTCCACGCCTCAGTTCCACCACGTCAGAAGCCATCACTCTCCAGGCTCTCGCCTCATGACCACAACCGGCTCCGTGCCTCGGTTCCCGCGTCCCAAAGCTCCGTGCTCTATGTTACTGGCCCTGCGCCCCCCATTTCTAAAAAACAGACCGGCATCCAATTCATCCCCAACAGATGGTTTGGATTCCACCTTGACTACATTAATTCCTTCCAGCTCATTCGCAAGGATAGGCTACTCTACCGAGCTCCTTTCAGTCAAAGTAAGGATGATCAAGAAAAGCAAACGCACCTGCCGTGTACTGATCTACACCAAAATACTAAGGAAGCTCTCGGCAAAAAAATCCCTCGGCTGCCCAGCACTCCTTCAACTATCTTTCGCCAAAACCCTGGCTCAGTCTAGGTACGTCACACTACGGCTTTTTAAGCCCGAAGGTATGTCTTCTGTTTCTAACCCTCCAAACTTTTTCTTTTTCTTTATTGCCCGAACTACGGTTGGTCTGAATTTCCCTTGTGGAATACGTAGGCAGCCTCCCGGCCCGACCATAACAAAAACTTTTTTTTGAAAACCCCTTGGAATAGTGGTTGGACCAAATTGAGTTACTTTTTTACAGCTTTGACTATTACTCAAACATGTCTCACGATCCGTCTGAGCTCAGTCAAAGAGGGGCATCTGTAGACACCCCAATTTGGTCTAACGATTATTTCAAGTCCCACCTTGGGGACCATCCCGATGATGAAATGGATACAGTGATTGCTGATTGCCTTCTCAAGAACCTTAGGACTTTCGGTAAGAACTTTGAGCCACTTAGAGGAACCAATCAGAGCCATACAGCCTTTCAGACAGAAAATACAGAAGCCTTAGGAGAATCCATCTGTCGGCTGTAACATCGATCTAATGGCCTTAACATCATTTCCTCACCCGAGCAATCTGTTGCTAGAAAATCTCCCTGAGAGATCAATCCCTCGGCCGCAAGATCCATCCTTCGGCCGCAAGATCCATTCCTCGGCCGTGTGATCTATTACTCGGCCGCCAGATCGTCCTTTTTCCAGACTCTGGAACGTTCTATCGATTGTTTGATCCAACTACACTACCTCTCCGATGCGTTCGGGCCACGTTCAAAGATTGCAACAAAGAGTTCGAATTGCATTGCAATTACAATTGCAATCGTGCCATTTGATTGGCTGGAGTGAGTCATCCCTATGCCTATATAAAGGAGCCTTTGGGCTCCGAAATTGACAAGTGAAATTACTCACCCAAGCTCCGATACTCTGCTAAAATACTCTCTCAAGCCCTCTCTAAAAAAGCCCCAACCTCTCGAAGGCAGCCATCAATCCGACGATCAAACCCCGAAGTTCAAACCCTAACCCTAGGGTTTTCACAGAGGCAATCAGCCAATCACACACAATCCGAAGCAATCAAGCAACTGAGGGATCCAGGTGGTGAGGCCCAATGGCCTCTGGTTTGTCTTACTTATTGTATTTATGACTAACCGTAGCGTTTTGATCATTTGTTAATCTTTCTTCCTGGTGTGAGGAAGAACATCGACCGGGGCTTTGATCCCTCGGCCGATACGTCAAACCAGGAGGATCCCTCGGCCGTGACATCCCTTCACCGGCCGTGGGATCCATTACCCTGGGACAGCTTTGTTTGTTTTGCTTTCTGATGCATGCTTTACTTATCGCATTGGCTCACCTTATTTACTGTTTAAAGGCTTAAATAAATAGGTTATGTGTTAGAATTAAACAAAGCATCTATATGTCTCATGTTGAACGATTATGGGCCAGTCTCACGACTGGGCAAAGAGGGGTGCCTAACACCTTCCCCTTATTGTACTTTTGGCTCCCGTGCCTTGAATCTCTGTCTATTTTCCTAGTTTTAATAAACTAGGTGGCGACTCTGTTTTGATGATAACCGCTATCGTGTGGCGATATTTCTAGCCATGGGAATGTCCACGATCTTGGTTTATGAAGCAAGCAACCAATCGAGCAACGAACATGATCAATCTATATGGCGATGCCCCGCTTGGGAGGTGTCTACAATGAGCATGCTTGATTCTCAAGCATCCTTTTTGCCCCAGGTCTCCTGCCTCGTACAGGAATCCTGGCTCTCTCGGGGATCTCTTCCCCAATCAACCGAGATCCCTTACTCATAGGGTCTGTTCTTACTATGAAAACTCGTTCCATAATAGGACTGTCCCCTTACTTATCTATACCGTATATTGGGTTCTTCTCCCAGAACACCCCCATTGCCTTATCTTGTAACGACCCGGATTTTTGGGAAATAAAAATTTCATTAAAAATTTGAATTTTATTTTATTACTTGGATTCCATTTAAAATTCCTTTCTAATAGCCAAAAATCCGTCGTTACTAAAATCTAGACTTAAAAATATAGTTTTCTTCATATAGATTTTCTAGTCATTTCTCCAAGACAAGTATGCTTGTAAAACACTTGTATATTTCCCCTAGTAATCCGTCGTAATTAGATTTCTTCACTCCGAGCAATAGGATCATTTTCTAAAGACAAGTGTCTGGTTTATTTTCCTAACTATTAAGATAAAGTCTTAAGAATCCTATTTCTTGGCTGGGAATCCTATTTAGCAAACCTAGCTAGCTTCTAACTAATCGTTAGGGAAGCCTAATCGAACCTTTAATCTTCATGAACCATTTGAACCCTAAGCAAACCTTTTGACCAAAGTCAACCTTTGATCTATTACCACGATAAATTCTAGGAAAATCCTTATCCTTTGAACAATAGGTCTTTCACCTAGATTATTCTATTAAGGTACATCTATTAAATATCATATGGGAAGATATATATATATATATATAATAAACCAATATTATGCTTGGCCCTTTTATCCATTGGTCCATAGAAGTTAGGGAAAACATCGCCCATTGGTCCATAACCTAGTTTTGCCACCTAGCACAAGATTTATTAGTTTAATGAACCCACCATGAGTCATTGTACTAGTATAGATAGATTATATAAGCCTAGTACTTTCTATCTTTAACCTTTGGATAATAAAGGTTAGGAGAATTGTTATTCATTGGTCAAAAGGTTAGTCTTCCTATCTAGTACAAAATCCACTAGTTTAATAGATTTGCCAAGTACCAATATACTTATATATATATTGTACCCATAGTACATCCATCTTAGACCATTGGATAATAAAAGTTAGTGTAAATATTGTTCATTGGTTAATAAGTTAGTCTTTCTACCTAGTACTAGGACTTATTAGTTAATTACTTATTAGATATGACATATGGCTAAAAGAATAAATAAATATATATGATATCTAGCCCTAGGATTCTCTTTGTACTACAATATTATATTATACTAGGACATGTGTCAAAATTAGACTAGTTTAGTATAGAATCTTGACTTGGAAGATCTAGTGAGGTCATGTAGTACTATGTACTTTTGTATACTTGGTCAATACAACTATATATATACTTTGCTTCTTTAACCATTAGTCAATAAAAGTTAGGAGAATTATTACCCATTGGATAATAGAGTTAATCTTTCAACAAGTACTGGGGTTTATTAAATAAAATCACTTCCTAGATTTCCCATGTACTTATATACTTAAGATATATATATATATATGTACCATATAATATATTGCCTAGGATTTTCTAAAGTATATGTTACTTTATTTCTTTATCCATCGGTTAATAAAAGTTAGGAGGACAATGACCCATTGGTTAATAACTACTAGGGGAATTATTATTCATTAGATAATAGGACTAGTACTAATGCATGTTGGTTAGTAGCATTACTCAATTTTCCCATGGGATTCTCTAGTGAAAGAATAAGACTTATACTTATATATATATTTCCATAGGATTCTATATGTACCTAAATATTATTATAAGGCAAGTGTATACCTACCCTTAATTAAATATAGGAAGTACTCTTGTGCCAAATCCAATTGTTTATTAGGAAAATCTTACTCTTCCTAAACCCCATTTGTTTATTCTTCTTTTGTCCTCCCATATCTAGTAAGTATACATATATTATACATAGGAGTACAAGAGGGAGAGAGAAAGAGCGAGAGAGATTGCCGAGAGAGATGGGAGAGGGAGAGAGAGAGAGGCCGGATGAGAGAGGGAGAGAGAGATGGTGATGTGTGCCCTTGTACCCTTCCAAGCCTAGTCATAGTCCTTGGCCAATCTTCACATATCACCTAGTACCACCAAATCTAGGGTTTCTTGCTCTTTCAATCCAAATCCAATCTTCTCAAGTACTAGACTAGACCAAATCCCCAATAAATTAACCTAGACTTGTCCTAGATTGGAAAGAAAATCTTGTAAACTTTCCACCTATGTACTTATGTACATTGTACCATGGAGAGAGAGAGAGAGAGAGATTTCGGATGAGAGGGAGAGAGGGAGAGTGATGTGTGCAAAATGTACAATGAGCCTAGTCATGTCCTTTGGCCAAACACCTCACCCAATCCAAGGACAACCAAATCTAGACAAATTTTTATCCATTGGACAACAAATGTTAGGGGAAAATTTACCCCTTGGATAATAGATCACCCTTGGCCTATAAATAGCAAGCCATTCAAGCCTTGAACTCACACCTTCACTTCTTGCTCCCACTTCTCTCTAGAAACTCAAGCATTGCTCCAACTTCTCTCTGGAAACCATTTCTGTTTTTCCAGACAGCCTACTGCCCTTTGTAAATCCTCATTATTCTCCTGCTTAGAGTAGTTTTTAGAACCAACTTCCTCCGGGAAAGTTGTAGAGCACTTCGAGAGCTTCAAGTTAGACCCAAGAACCACCCTAATCGGTCAAGAAACGACAAAGATATCGACATCCGAAGTTCAGCAAAAATTCGGATTTCCAGATTCCAGACAGCAAACTGTCCATCCCTTTATCACCATATTCCTCCTACCTAAACCAGTTTCTAGGATCAACTTCCTTCACGAAAGTTGTAGAGCACTTCTAGAGCTTCGATTTCAACTCAAGAACGATCATATTCGGCCAAATATTGACCGAGTTACTGCCATCCGAAGTTCGGTCCAGATTCGAGAGTTTCACCGCCCGTAGGATTTTCAATTAGCTTATTCGGCCCCGACTAGTTTCGGATCAAGGTTGGACTTTCCTACACCTCCTATACTCTAAGTATATGTAGATCTTAACTATGCTTTCTAAACTCCAAATATAACGTATGATATGCGTATGTTGAAATGAATATAGATTTTCCTATACCTCCTAAATTCTAAATATAGCGTATTGTATGCGTATTTCAAAATGATTGTAGATTAGTCTAAACCTTCGAATTCTAAGTGTACGTAGATTATCTTATCCTTAAGCATGACTAGAAATGTGTATAAGTTGTTATTTTAGATAATCATAGCATGATTAGTATAACATTAGAATCGCTCAATAAACATATGCTGTTTTGAACTTTTCAAAAAGGAAGTTTCACTACGCCAAAAATTGCCTTTGCCGGCGGTTTTTTAACCGGCGGTAATAAAACCGTTGGTAAAGGGTGCTATTACCGGCGGTAATAACAAACCGCCGCAAAAGGTAACTACAAATGCCGTTTATTAACGGCATGAGTAAAACCGCCGGTAAAACTAACTATTACCGGCGGTAATGTAAAACCGCCGGTAAAACTTACTATTAACGGCGGTAAGCAAAAACCGCCGGTAATAATCTTTATATAATATAAATATTATTATTCTTCTAATAAAACACATAATTTTATGTAGTTCAGTGGGTAAGTGCTCGGGTATTAATCAACGGGTCGCGGGTTCGAATCTCGGCAATGTCATTATTTTTTCCGAAACTTTTAGCGGCGGTAGTAAAACCGCCGTTAATAGTCCGAAACTTTTACCGGCGGTAATTTACCGCTTTTGTATTTCCGACAATTGTTTTGTAGATAGAATTTTTAGCGGCGGTAATTTACTTTTACCGGCAGTTTTTGGACTATTACCGGCAGTTTTTTAATGCCGTTAATGCAAAAATTTGGCGTAGTGTTTGATTTTGGATTAAGCTGAAGTAATTGTATTTTGATCTTAAGATGATATGAGCATGACTACATTTTTACTTGGATTACTTATGGTTGTTGATTAAAGCATAAGTGATTTATCACTCCAAAGGTGTCCGTCCATGTGGCATTATGCTTAACTTTGTGTGATTAAATGTTGAGTATGATGATGTGATAAAGTGAGCATGCTATTTAATATAGAGTTGAATGATCTTGTTAGTTTAGTTTCAAGATTACTCAAATTGTGAAATGAACTACCGCGGAGTCATGGCATGCAAACGAGACACAAAAACGAGAAAGTAGAAACATGACACCTAGGTTGTGGTTAAAGAAAGGATGGATTAACATGCGGAAAATATTTTGAAACTACATAATGACCGGACTTGGTAGTCCATTGCGAAGATAAAGGAAATAATTGGTCTTGGATAAAATATTTTTGAAACTACATTGTGGCCGGACATGGTAGCCCAATGTGAGTTGTGAAAACCCGCAAGGTGGCCGGACTTGGTAGCCCTTTGTGTGGACTTGCGAAAACCGTAATGTGGCCGGACTTGGTAGCCCATTGCGAAGATTGCCAATGGGGCCGGACGTGGTAGCCTCATGTGGCAATAAGGCTTGGTTATCCGCGGAGAGGAGCCAATGCAAGTTTTGTGTGCCAATGGGAACCCGGGACGGCGGAACCATTGTGAGGATACTCGGCAACCCGGAACGGCAGAACCGAGGTTGGGTGTGTGTTTTTAAAAACCTCATGTGGCCGAACGTGGCAGCTCATTGTGTGGATAGATTTTGAAAGCAGCAATGTGGCCGGACTTGGTAGCCCATTGTGTGTGTGTCACCAATGTAGCCGGACGTGGTAGCTCCATTGGTAACATGATTTATCTATACACTCAATAGGGACCTGGCGTGAAAGCCCTTGTGTGGATTTTGAAAACCGCGATGTGGCCGGACATGGTAGTCCATCGTGTGTGATATTTGAAAACCACAATGTGGCCGGACTTGCCCATTGTGTGGTGTGCGTGTGTAAAAAAAAATGATTTTGGAAATGTTGATTTGGAAGTGATAATGAAGTGAAAAGGATGACACGGTCTACGATGAGTCGCGTAGGAGAAACACGAAAAGACATGACACCAACGTTAGAAAGATAGCGAATGCGGATGTGTTATTGCTTAAATTACTTTAATGAATGAGCATGTGTAATTGTCTATGTGAATTTCTGGTTATAAGTAAGGATTAATGGGTACGGTTTATCTTGGAAAAATAGTGACATGGTTTATAAAACGCTGCGAAGGAGAAACTCTGATATCACGAACACCAACAATAGTTAATAGAAAATGCGGATGTGTTATTGTTGATAACTGTTGAATAAACACGTACTGCGTAGATATCACTATCTGTATGATTCATTGCTGTTATATGTGACTTGCTATGTGTAAGTTAAGGGTTAGTGGGTATGGTTTATTCTATTGAGCTCTGTAGCTCACGGTGTTACCTTCTTGGTGACCCTGACGTATTATATTGGTGGCGACGCCGGTATAATGCGTCAGACCTTATAGATGAACAGGGTGAGCTGTACACCTTGGAGGCTTTTGGAGCTGAGGAGCTAGCTAGGATGGAAGAAGAGACAGAGTAGTAGATAACCTTAGATTTTCCATCCTTTGTGTAATAAAAAGTACTCTAGTAGGAGCCATGATGTAATAATGAGCTTGACTCTTAGTCTTTTGATTCAATAAAATGTTTATTTAACGTACCCGAAAATGGGGGCGTTACATATCTCCTAAGACAATGTTTCATCAGATGACTCCATCTGTTCGGCACATGCTCCTACCGAACAAACTGCACAAGTAAATGACTTCTCATGTCATTGGCCCACCTAAGCCGAACAGACTGTACTAACTAATGACTTCTCATGTCACTGGGCCACCCCAGCCGAACAGACTGTCTAATCTGGTGCCTTCTTGGCACACCGGATCTTTCCGCCGCCGTTCATCTTATATGGAGTCCCATATCACTTTCCTCATTACACGGATCTGGCACACCACGTGTTCGGCCAATAGTTGTACCTGTTCGGGAACACCTCCCTACAATTGCTCCCCAGCTTTTGCTCATTACTACTACTCGAAAAGGATGAGTAAAGCTCAAAGAACGAACTTAAGGCCGAACAAACCAGATCCCGTGCAGATATAGTCATTGGGTTCCCATTGATGTTTTTTGGCGGTTTAGTCGTAATTTCCACGAGGCGTGTTTCGTACACCTCTCATTTAATTCGAACTGACGTTCCAGTCCAACTGCGTTAAAACGTTATTCCCGCTTTAGTCCATTCTCCGTTACTTTCCATGTAACGGCGTGAGAGGAGAAGGTTCGTCTCCGTATTTCTCCCTTAACCCCCAAAAGGGGGCCTTTTTGGTTTTTACACGAAAAAAAAGTTGAATCTCGTTCTTTCTCTCTCTAAAACCAGGCGACAGCTTCTGTTTCTCGTCCGCCATCGCCGCCGTCTGCAAAACTCGATTGTATCCCAGAAAATTCCCGGATTCACTCTTGTAAGACTTTCGCTTCTCCTTTATTTCGCATTTTGAGATTTCGTTCTCAGATTCACTTAGTACCAGGGTTTCATTCGAACCCTCTTCCAGATTTTTCTTCGTACTGTTCATAGTTTTTCGAATGATTGCATGGCGGATGAGGGTGACAGTGGCCCTAAGCCTGGAAAGTTTAGAAAGCTTTGTGAAACCCTGCCGCTATGGCGGCATTCAGGGCGGACTATAATGTTCCTGAAAACGTTGGGCTTGAGCTTGCCCCATTAGGTGCAATCAGGGATGCTGGAACATGGGATAGGCAGTGCATCCCTATCGTAGCCATTGTCGAGGGTGGGGTTCGTTTCCCCCTTGACCCATTACTTCGTCGAGTCCTCAGTTGGTACAAACTTACTCCCATGCAAGTATCTACTAACTTTTTCAGACTAGTGATGGGAATCATAGCCCTAAATAGAATCTTAGGCACCCAAATAGGACTATGGGACATCCAATGGTGGTACAGCATCGTGTTGAACCCTGAATACAACACCTACTATTTCAAAGTAAGGAAAGCAGAAAAGCGTCTCGTGATTAACTTGCCAGATTCTGCTCGTGATCATGAAATGGACTTCTTGTATGTTACTGGTGCCTTCGAGCCATTCGGGGAAGATGGCCAAGTGGTGGGCTTCCATTGCCCCCACAAATGGGGCCACCCACGTATGCTCCTAATTCACTCCACTATTATTTACTGCTTTCCCCTTTGTTTCTTTGTGTCCCTAATTCACTCCTGTATTTTGAATTTGTAGCGACTAACGCTAACAAGCGTCCCAGTCGAGAGCCCAGTTACGTCCGAACAGCAGAGATCAACAGGATTCTGAATTACACTGGTGAGCCCGGTACCCGAACGGCTGGTTGGGGTCGTGACGCGAGCGTGCTATTGGGCTACGACCCGTCTTACATGGGTTTTATAGACAGAAGACTCGCCCATTCGAGCACCAGCGCCGCCTCAACTTCGACTGTTCCCCAGCCTAGAAACTCAAGGTCAAATACTGGAGTGACAATTGCCGGACAGTCAGGTGAGATTCCAATTCCCGAAGGTGTCCCACTGCCCCGGTTGGTTCTCAAAAGATCGTCTCGCAGACGGGCTGTTTCTCCGCAACAGCCCGAACAGCCAGCTCCTACACGTGATACCAATCAGTCTTCCTCTCCAGGGTACTCTCGATCGCCTCAAGACTCAAGTACTATGTCTTGTCAACCTCTGAACCTCAGCACCCTTCTTACCATCCCTTCACGGGGGCGAGGTTCCTCTGGCAGGGTGTCGTCCACTGGTCAAGCTCCTCCTCCACCCCGCCGAACCAGAGGAGGTTCAACACAATCCTCCTCCTCTCCTCAGGAACAAGAAGGTTCCCTTGAGGCTTTTGATGCCCATCGGGACAAACGCCCTAGGAACCAAGAAGCCGGGGCCTCAAATGCCCAAGCGGCTATGTCTACTCTAGAAACCCCCTCGCCAATCACACAAGTTACTCACGAGGCCTGGATCCCTCAACTCATCAGAGGTGACCGGCCAGTGAACATAGGGGATAGTGCCAGCTCATCGGAGACCGCTCTGGCCCTCGCGCAGGCACTACTGCTGCCTGTGGATATGCAGAAGGAGGCCGCCTCCTCATCTGACCGGCTAATGGCGACTGGGGTTGTGAGTGGAGTTAAGGTAAAGTATTCTCATTACTTTAACAACATCTCAGTACACTTTTCTCTTATGTATATTGATTCACCTTTGTTATTTTTGAATTCTTTCAGTTTATCCAAAAGATGGTTGCACTTGGTCAGAAACTGCAGGAGATTGAGCCCGAACGGAACAGACTCCTGAGGGACAACACCAGACAGCTTCAAACCATAACAAGGCTGGAGAGGGAGAGGGATAAAGCAAAGCTTGAGGCCGATGAAATGAAAGCCAAGATGGAGACAGCTGAAGAAAACCTCAAACAAGCTCTGGCGGAGATTGATGCCACAAAAAAGGCCGCATATGATGATGGACATCAAAAGGGTTTCGATGCGGCAACAGCGAGCTACGTCGAACAGATGTCGGCCATACAGGATCAAGTCTGGGTAGCTAGCTGGGAAGCCTGTCTAACCAAGGTTGGGACTGCAGATGATTCTCCCTTCTGGGTGGACAACGATCTGTCGAGCAAACGTGTTGCTGCATCCACCGAATTAGAAGAGACTCCAATAGATGACATCGACCAAGCGATCGATGAATTTGGGGATGCAGATGAAGACATCCAGATGGAGTCTCAGAGTGTCCCAGTTGAGTCTCATGATGCAAACCCTAAGCAATCACACATTGAGGAGGCGTCTACTGATCCCATCAATCTGGAGGAGCAAACAGCTGGGGGTGATACCACTACAGAGGTTTCGAGTAACATCTCCCCAGAGGTTCAGAACCTAGACTGAGTTTGGTAATCCTTTCTAAACTTCTTGATTATAATTGCAACAGTTTACTTGAGAGGTCCTGCGTGGCCGTAGACTTCTGCCCTGGGTGGCATCAACAGTTTTACTTACTCTACTTTGAAACAGGTATTCGGCCCTTCGTGGCATTACTCTGGTTTTTGTGGCCTCTGCTTGGCCTAGAAATTATTTTGCTCGGCCCTTCGTGGCCAAACGTTTATGTCGATTTGCTAAGTGCCCCGTACTTAGTTTGACGTATACATTAAGTTTTTCATACCTGGATATCCATCTAAGTATTGTTCGTACTTTAGCTGTTCGTGTGTATTTCAGTTTTCACGTACCTGGGAAATTTTCTTAGACAAATCTGCATATTCTTTTATGCTTCCCCAAGTTCCTCATACTAAGTGTTTTCATACTTAGCAACTCATGCAAACAAGAAACTTAAGTATTTCGTACTTAATCGAATTCCATAGTTTTATTGTCCAAGTATTTCATACTTGGGAAAGAGACAAGTTTTTCATTCTTGCTCATAGTTTCGAGTTTTATCGTACTCAAGAAGAATCTGTGCATCTAATGTTTTTATTCATTCACTGTATAATACCAGTTTTGTTCATATCTGGTTATTTATTTGTAGACAAAATTTCGTTATGTCTTATTTCCAAGTATTTCATACTTTGGAATCACTTTGTTTAAGTTTTCTCGTACTTAAATAGATTGTTAAGTTTTATCGTACTTAGCAATTTGTGCATGTAAGCTTTTTCGTGTATTCGTACGCTGCCGGGCATTCGTGCCTTATTCTAAGTGTTTCGTACTTAGATGATCTATGTTTTTCGTAATAAGATAGTTAGCACGTATTTTCGTACGTTCTAAGGCGTTCATACCTATTACCTGCTCCCCAATACGAAGAAGGGGCAGCTTGGCCATTGTTCGTATTTATAAGTTAAAAAACAACCATATACCAGAAGAAACAAAAATTTCTGAAAAATCAAATATGTTGCAAAAACATAACTTTTATTCATAGTTCTCAAACTCAAGGAGTCGTTACGCGTACCCCTTGCAACTAATGAGAAATAAAAACAGAGGAATTTTCTTCGTAATTCCCACACAATTACACAATCCTAAAACATAATAAATGATAAAACAAAAGTCTTTTTAAACAAAGAACTTCCTCAGATTGTGGACATTCCAAGGCCTTGGCATCGGGTTCCCGTCCAGATCTGCCCATTTATAGGCCCCAATGCCCACAATTTCAGTTACTCGATATGGGCCTTCCCAATTAGCCCCCAACTTTCCCTCGTTAGCCACTTTGGTATTGCCCAGTACTTTTTGAAGCACAAGGTCTCCAATACCAAATTCTCGAGGGTGGACATGTTTGTTATAGCCCTTCATTAGCTGTTCCTGGTATGAGGCCAGATGGACCAAAGCTCTTTCCCTCCTCTCCTCGGCCAGGTCAAACTCGATCTCAAGGGCTCTGTCGTTGCCCCCACTCTCAACCAGAGCAGTACGGTTTATTGGGAGACCAACTTCCAGTGGGATGACTGCCTCTGTACCATAAGCTAAGGATTAGGGGGTCTCTCCCGTAGACCTCCTAGGTGTTGTGCGATGTGCCCACAACACAAGTGGTAACTCATCAGGCCACTTTCCCTTTGCCTTATCCAACCTTTTCTTGATCCCATCAAGAATGGTCTTGTTGGAAGCCTCTGCTTGTCCATTACTCTGAGGGTAAGCTAGGGTCGAATAGTAGTTCCTTATTCCATACTGAGAACAGAAAGCCTTGAACTTTTTCTGGAACTGTGCCCCATTATCTGTGATCAAAGAGTAAGGGACCCCAAAGCGAGTAATGATACTCTTCCACACACACCTTTCTATCATGGGTTCAGTGATTTTGGCCAAGGGTTCTGCCTCGATCCACTTTGTGAAGTAATCAGTGGCCACCAACAGGAACTTTCGATTTCCTGTTGCTTTATGGAGTGGGCCCACGATGTCCATTCCCCACTGGGCAAATGGCCAGGGGCTAGTCAAAGGTACCAGGTCTTCGGCTGGTGTTCTTATCATAGGTGAGAACTTCTGACATTTCTCACAGATCTTCACATAGACCTTTGCATCTTCTTGCATATGGGGCCACCAGTATCCTTGGGTAATTGCTCGGTGGGCAATAGATCTGCCCCCAGCATGGCTTCCACATGTTCCCTCGTGAATCTCATGGAGAAACTTTTGCACCATCTCGGGGGCCCAGTGAAGGACTTTTTATATAGCTTCCCCTTGGGGGATAGCCAAAACCTTGCAGACTTAGTTTTGATCTTATGTACTTCCTTCTTATCTGAAGGGAGTATTTCATCTCGTAAAAACTCCACAATTGGATCCATCCAACTTGGTCCTTGGTTCACGTCCAGGACCAAGTCTATACTCCTGCCGATGCTCGGCTCAGCCAAGTAGTCAACTGCTACTTTTCGTTTAAACTCAGTTGGAACAACTACAGCCAACCAAGCCAAAGAATCCGCATGAGAATTCTGTCCAGAGCTTATCTGCTCTATATATACCCTCTCAAAGGTATTAAGTAAACCTCTGGCCGCTTCTACATAGGCTGCCATTTTCTCATTTCGAGCCTCATATTCGCCGGACAGTTGGTTTACCACAAGTTGTGAATCACAATAAACCCTGATCCTTTTAACCTTCAGAGTTTTTGCACTGTTCAAGCCGACCAAGAGAGCCTCGTACTCTGCTACATTATTTGATGTACTAAAGCCAAGCCGAACAGATTGTTCCAACATAACCCCTCCGGGAGGGAACAAAACAATACCAATATCTGAACCAGTGTTGCAGGCAGAACCGTCGACAAATAGTTTCCATTCCAAAGGGTCCTGTTCGGCAGGCGCCTTACCTTTCCTTTTTGACAGTTCAACTTTCTGCTCCTGTCTCGCAGGGGGCTGAGGTGCTACTATTGGTGAAAATTCCGCCACAAAATCTGCCAACACTTGGCCCTTTATTGCAGTGCGCGGCTGGAAGTCAATATCATATTGACTTAACTCAACAGACCAAGTTAAGATCCGTCCAGAGAAATCTGCCTTTCGTAATAGTGATCTTAATGGAAATTCAGTATAGACCACAACTTTGTGGCTCTGGAAATAATGAGGCAATTTTCTTGTTGCTGTCCTCAAAGCAAGGACCAGTTTTTCGAGGGGCAGATACCTTGTTTCTGCGTCCAGGAGTGTTTTACTCACATAATAAACTGGGATTTGTTCGGGCCCCTCGTCCCTTAACAGAACTGCACTCACAGCATGTTCAGAAACTGCTAAATATAAAACCAAAGTCTCACCTGGGTCTGGAGTTGACAAGAGGGGGGCTTGAGCCAAATACTTCTTTAAATCTTGGAATGCCTGCTCACATTCTGCTCCCCATTCAAATCCTTCTCTTTTCTTCAGCAACTGGAAGAAGGGCCTACACTTATCACTTGAACGGCTAATGAACCTATTGAGGGCCACAGCCATCCCAGTCAGCCTCTGGACTTCCTTCGTAGTCTTGGGACTTTGTAGCTTTTGTAAGGCCGTTATCTGATCAGGGTTTGCCTCGATCCCTCTAAGGGTCACCAGATGGCCCAGGAATTTTCCAGAACCAACCCCAAATGCACATTTTGAGGCGTTGAGTTTCAACTTGTATTTCCTTAAAATTTCAAAGGCTTCTTTCAAGTCCAGAATATGCACTTGCCGGGTTTTACTTTTGACCACCATATCGTCTATGTATACCTCCATAGTTTGGCCAAGAAGTTTCTTGAACATGATCGTTGCCAGCCTCTGGTAAGTTGCTCCTGCGTTCCTCAGCCCAAAAGGCATAACACTGTAACAGTACAGCCCTCGTGGTGTAATAAAAGAAGTCTTTTCTTGATCAGGCCCAAACATGGCAATCTGATGGTACCCCCGATATGCGTCGAGGAAACTCTTCCGTTCATACCCAGCAGTGGCGTCAACCAATTGATCAATCCTTGGGAGAGGGAAGCTATCTTTAGGACATGCTTTATTCAAGTCTGTGAAATCCACACAGACACACCATTTCCCATTCTTCTTTTTTACAACCACAGTGTTAGACAGCCACTCTGGGTAGTAGACTTCTCGTATCGCTTTGGCCTCTAACAAACGATCCACTTCTTCAATAACAGCGTCGACATGCTGTATAGCTGCCCTTCTTTTCTTTTGAATAACGGGCTTATGCTGCGGGTCAACATTTAGGTGGTGGTAGATCACATCTGCATCCACTCCAGGCATTTCCTCCGGTACCCAAGCAAATACATCAACATGTTCTTTCAAGAAACCCACCAGTTCGGATTCTTCCTCATCCGGCAGTGATTCCCCAATTAGAAAATATCTCTCAGGATCAGTCTCGTTGATCTGTATCTTCAATAGGCCTTCCACTACTTTCTCTGCTGGATCTCTTCCGACGTCCTCGACAGTCGGTTGATCTGGTACTTCTACCGTATGAACCTGATGGGCCTTTGGAACTTTCTTGATGATGGAAATTAGGCATTGTTGTGCTGCCTTTTGATTACCCCTGATCTTCTCGATCCCGTTAGACCCTGGGAATTTCACCATCTGGTGATATGTGGAAGAAACAGCCCTCATCTTATGTAACCAAGTTCTTCCTATAATTGCATTATAAGAGGATGGTACATCTACGACCAAAAAGTCAGTCCTTAAGACCACTATCCCAGCCCGAACAGGCAGCGTTACTTTCCCGAGGGCCACACTGCACCTGCACCAAATCCAACCAAGGGTGTTATAGATTGTTCCAAATCTGTCTGCTTCAGCCCCAACTTTTTGAATGCATCGTAGTATAACACCTCTGTACAACTCCCTGAATCCACCAGGATTCTCTCAATGTCGAATTCCCCTATTTGTAGGGCTATGACCAGAGCGTCATTGTGGGGCACCTGGATTTCTCCCAGATCTTCATCCGTAAAAACTATGCCCTCGTTGCACAGGTCGCTTTCTCGCCCTCTTTTGTTCCCCAGTCGCATAACATGCTGGTCACGTTTGACTTGCCTCTGGAGTAGCCTTACCTCATTCCTCGTATAAGGTGTGGCCAATCCATGTATCATATGGATCACCCACTTAGGATTCTGCTCGTAATCCAACTCAATTGCTTTCCCCTTATCTTTGGGATCCTCCTGAATGAATTCCTTAAGGTAACCACGAGAGACTAAATCGTCGAGGTGTCTCTTATACATCTCACAATCTTCAGTCATATGACCCCAATCCTTGTGGTAACTGCAGTGCTGATTCGTAGCACATTTTGCATCCTTATCTCCACCTAGACTTGGGGGCCATTTGAAGTAAGGCTGATTCTTTATTCGATAAAGAATCCTATAGATTGGTTCTTTCCAAACCGTGGTTATTGAAAAGAATGACTTAGGATCAGGTGCCTGTTTCTCCTTATATGGTTCTTTCTTAACCTGCCCGTACTCCTTCCTCTCACGGTAAGTTTTGGGCTCTGGTTTATCCGCCTTCTTCGCTGGGGTCTTTGGTTGTTCGACAACAACTCTGCTTTCCTCCCGGAGTATGTCATCCTCCATTCTAGCGTGTTGTTCGATACGCTCCATTAGCCTTGCCAACGATGCTACCGGATGTTTGTTCAATGACCGGCGTAGCTTGCCCCGAACAGGCAGGTCAGTTTTGAACGTTGCAATCGCATACTCCTCACTGCAACTGTCTATCTCATTGAAAATCTCCCAGTACTTCTTTGCGTAGTCTCTGATCGGCTCACTGTCCTCCTACTTCATCATTGAGAGACTTTCGAATGTCTTGGGAGCCTTTCTACTCGTCAAGAACCAAGCAGTGAACTCTTCTGCTAACTGCGTCCATCCTCGTATGGAGCGTGGTTCCAACTTATGGAACCATGATAAGGCCACCGTTCCCAAGCTTGAAGGGAACATCTTACACATAATGGCATCATCCCCATCATGCATGAACATAGCCTGTTGGTAATATTGTATGTGAGCAACGGGGTCCGCATTTGTCTCGTAAAGTACGAACGTCCCATGCTTCACTCTGCTCGGCAAGCGCGCATCCTGTAGCCTTTATGAAAAGGGTGATGCCGCTATATTACTCAGGGCCTGCCTTGCTACTTCTCGTGCAGTCATGGACCCATCTTCTCGTTTTTTAGATTCGTGGGCCACTACCCTATTCCAATCATTATCAGGTCTCTCGTACCTGTCCCTATGGTGTTTTCTAACGCCTTCCTCGGGTGAGGAGCTTCGGCTCCTGCTTCTCCTGTGATGTGGGGGAGTCCTTTGCCTGCTCGGACTCCTGCTCCTTCTTTTTCGTGAAGAAACCCTTTTCCTTCCAGGAGTAGGGCTCCTGGACTTGCTCCTCCTTCTTCGTGAAGGGGCTTTTATGTACTCCACCATGGCCAGCCCGTCTCCTCTGGATTTCCTTCGCGACAGTCCAGAGTCCTCAGGATGTTCTCAGATCCGTTCTAACTCTCAGATCTCGTGTTCCCTTTTCCGAATTAGTCGAGCATATTCCTCGACTTCCTGCCTCTTCTTGTCGAGGATATCCTCGTTGCTATGCACACTCTTTGAATGTGCAACCGACTCTCCCCTTTGATGGGATTTGCTCCTTCGCGTGGAGGTTGTAGCCATTCTGCCCTCCTTATTCTTGGAGTTATCTTGGATGGTGAGAGGATCTCTGCTTGTCGTCCTCTTATCATGCCCGCTGGTAGGCTTTCTCGGAGTACCTAGTGGGGATTTATCTCCTCCCCCATCAGCCTGGTTCTTTTCAGCGAGCGGTGTGACTGGATCTACTTCCACCATGGTCGTATTTCAAAAGGGAACTCTTTCGATTCCCACAGACGGCGCCAATTGTAGGTGGAGAAAAACATAGAGTACCTAGAACAACACTGAATTTTGTCTCTTCACGTGCTGTCCAATCGGAACCCTAATACCTTCGCCTGGACCCTAACCTATAAAACAGATAAGGTGTGAGCGCACCTTTGCCTCTCGTGGCAAAGGCCCTCCGATGCCTAAGTTAGTATCTCGTACTGTATCAAAAACCCTAATTCAGTAGGAAAGTATAGAATGAATGCAACTTATTGCGTACCTTTTTCCTCCAGGTTTACCTCGTATTTATAGATATGAGCATGCTTGCTTCTCAAGCATCCTTTTTGCCCCAAGCCTCCTGCCTCGTACAGGAATCCTGGCTCTTTCGGGGATCTCTTCCCCAATCAAACGAGATCCCTTACTCATAGGGTCTCTTCTTACTATGAAAACTCGTTCCATAATAGGACTGTCCCCTTACTTATCTTTACCGTATATTGGGTTCTTCTCCCAGAACACCCCCATTGCCTTATCTCTTAAGACAATGTTTCATAAGATGACTCCATCTGTTCGGCACATGCTCCTACCGAACAAACTGCACAAGTAAATGACTTCTCATGTCATTGGCCCACCTAAGCTGAACAGACTGTACCAACTAATGACTTCTCATGTCACTGGGCCACCCCAGCCGAACAGCTTGTCTAATCTGGTGCCTTCTTGGCGCACCAGATCTTTCCGCCGTCGTTCATCTTATATGGAGTCCCATATCACTTTTCTCATTACACGGATCTGGCACACCACGTGTTCGGCCAATACTTGTACCTGTTCGGGAACACCTCCCTACATCTGAAGAGCTACCACATGCAGATTCACTCCTGGGCGATGAGCAGATCATTGATACAAGTCAGGAACGATCTAGTCCTGCCATTAGCCTTGAGGTCAGGTCTGAATTGCATGCCGCACCCATTCTAGGACAAGAGGAACTGAATGAAGATGAGGAAACCGGCAACACTCCAGGGCTTGATCATGATTCATTTGTAATCGGAGATCACCCTCCTCCCCCAGTTAATGAAGGCCTTTTTGGCATTGCCCAAACTGCCAAAAGGCAATACAAGCATAGGCCAACTGTAGGCCTTAAAGTTGTGAAACTACGCCCACATTGGATTTGTGGGGCACATCAAAAACGGGCCTTATTTACTTGGCTTACGCAAAAACATCGTGGTTGTAAAAATGGCTAAGTAGCCAATGAAAAGTCCTTCAAAGGCCGAACAAACATCTCTAAAATGTTCGGCCAAGGCCTATCAGTCATTGAGTAGGCCCTATTAGAGTTTTACTAGGCCTTTTCCGCAGAGGTGGAGGCCTCTTCATTTCATTGAGTAGGACTGAAAGTTCAAAGCAGAGATTCAGGCCTTCCACTATAATTTTAGTTGTAAGGCCTTTTCATGATGCTATGGTTTCTCTACAACCAAGCTTGGATGCAGGCCTCATATTGGTGTAAGCATACCTTTTTGCTGGTATGAAGGCTCTTTAAGCTCTTTCCTTATGCCTGAACCACATTTATAAGCATTCCAAGAAGAAGTTCAGGCCTTTCAACGTATTTCTAGGCCTTTTTGTCAGTTCTTTCATGGTTCAGGTCTGAAGACAAATCTCATATTGTCAAAGGCCTAAATGAAGCATAACAATGCCTAATGCCTACTATCCATAGGCAAGGCAAAACAAAAGAAGGTATGCTAAAATAGGATTCAAGGACTGTTTGGATGCCAAAAACAACATTCTTTTTTATATACATGTCTTGATCCTAAAAGTCAAAAATCAAGGCATGGGGGGGGGGCAATGTTTATGCCTGTTTTTGGCACCAAACCGTGGACCAGCGCTGGAGGGCCATTTAATTAATTCTTTAATTAAATTGGGCCGAAATTATGTAATTATTGGTTGATAGGTTTATTGGGCTATGGATTTTCTATTTTTGTTTGGGCCCAATAACCAAACACAGCCCGTAGAAGATGAAGCCCATGAAGAAGATGCTGATGTGGATCAAGCAGGAAGGCCACGGTTTTAGGGAGTTGGTTATTTCCTGGAGGCAGTTGGTTTCTTCCAATTCAATGGCCAATTGACTTGGTCAATTGGCCACATGTCAAGTTCACACAAAAGGAGGGAGTGGGGGGTTATTGCCACATCACCCCATGATCTTTTAACTGCTAGTAATCACCCATGATCTCACATGCACAAAAGGAGGAACAATCATGGGACACTTGGCGGCATATGGAGCAAGCAAAAATTTGGATTCAGGCCTGAATCAGCTTGCTGGTTGCCTATATATACCATAATCAAAAAAGAAAAACGGGTCCAACACCAATCAAAGCCCAGTGCTTAAAAACACTTTCCTACTTTTAGCAAAGTAGACTATCGAGTATCTCGTACTCAAACCCCATTCGAACTTACTTCTTCAAGTAGTTTGAATTTTACTTTTCTTGTACTCAACTTTATTATCCCGGTATAATAAAGTTTACGTTTTACATTTTACGCATTTCCTATATGACTAAGAAATTCAAAGTCCACAACTGTGTGGCAAACCACGAATCTCCTTGTGATCATTAACTTTTGGGTCACACACAATCGCTTATAAGTTAGAAGTCAAGATTCACGGCAATCTTCATCCAAAGTTAGGTGGTACAAGTCTTGGCACGCTCGCCCTCAACCAACCAACGCCTACAAACGCATTCGTGCCTTGCTCGGCATACGCGTGACAAAAACGAGAGTTTTCAATATCACATTTAAATTACTAAATTTAAGACATTTACATTGTGTTTTCATCTGAATTAATTTGATTAGGGTCGAAAAAAGAAAGCGAGGAAAATTTCTGAAAGAGAATACTTGAATCAAAACAAGAACATCAAAATTATTTTATTTTTTTTTTGTTGAGAAATTATGTTTCATCAAGCAAAACAAGAAATTCAGCTCTGTAATTTCATTTCATTTCCCTTATCAAATGCAAATCCCAATATCAATTCAACCCCAGATCAGAGTCATTATGATATGAACACAGAACCTCACATTATGGTTCTGAAAGAAAAACAGGACCAGACTAACATAGAACAGAGCATACTGAATATGCGAGAACCTATTGTTAAGCTCCCTTTCTTGTTTCTGTTAGTAATTTGTTTTAATCAACGGGTATCTGTAATCTTAACGTGGGGAGATTAATAATTATTTAATATTACGGAGCTCGTAATATAATTGAGATAAGGACGGGAGTGCAATTATAATTCTGTAGTGGGGTGAATTATAATTAGTGAAATAAGAAATAGAATCCTGGTGGGATTAGGTTTTCTTATTTACACTGGGAGCCCAGACTTATTACTCCTTAGGTCCCTATCGTAGCCCTATATATACACGTTATGCTCTCTAGGTCAGATTGACATTTTTCACATTTTCTATTATTCACGAAATAGTGGCAGGCTTAGAGAAAGCAAACAGATCACGAAAGAGTCCACACTCGGTTCGTGTTCTAGACGTTCAGGGAATACAATAGAAGATCGTAAGGTACGGTCGAGCAGTATTCGTGGTTTATAGCAAGGCGTGCTATAACAAGTTCAACCAGCGTTTGTGTCGCAGGGAGTTGAGGTAGAACCCTAATTCCGCCTTGTATGGTTTTACAATTTTTGTTGTCTAATCTGTACGCGTCATTACTGGGTCTTGGGGATTCCGTTTCCCAACAGTGGTATC
This sequence comes from Rhododendron griersonianum, assembly GCA_018127125.1. Classification (NCBI taxonomy): domain Eukaryota; kingdom Viridiplantae; phylum Streptophyta; class Magnoliopsida; order Ericales; family Ericaceae; genus Rhododendron; species Rhododendron griersonianum. Next base: position 33,668,680 of record CM030788.1, on the reverse strand, counting down.
AGTGCAGGCTGTAATCACGCGTATGGATTAAACAGGCCATGTTGTCCGTAGGTTATAGAGGATAGAACGCAGAACTGTGCTAACCCTTGTTTTGCAGCGTTCTTACTCAGCTATTATGGTCACATGATTTTTTGTGATTGGATCCCACGATAATATTTTCGTGGTTATTGTTATTTATTGGGTACCACGATTATTTTCCATGGTTGTAATAATTAACGTAGCATGTGTTATTTATTGGGTGTCACGATTATTTTTCGTGGTTGTAATAATTAACGTGGCATGTGAACTCCAATGGAGGCATAAGATCGATGAATGTATGTTTCTTCGATTGTAATAGCATTCGACGGTTATTCGGAGATCGAAGATGGTAGATACAGAAGATTTAAGTTGTTTGGCTCGCAACAGATTTTTTTCAAATTCGTAGGGTCTGATTGCAGGGCTATTTCGACCCAGTAAACGTTGGAATTAGAAAATCTGTTCTTCACGGAAGTTGTAGATAATTGAATTTCTAATCCAACCCAATTTGAATCACTTCAATCAGAGGTCGGATAAGGAATATATGGCCAAAATACTGAAGGTTGTGCAGTTTACGCGGGAATATATCAAATCCGAATTTTCTTGCCTAAGCACGGTTGGATTTTGGTTTCCTTGATTGATTCAAATTATCTAAGTCTTCCACACAAGTATTGCTGTAGGATTTCAAGTTTTGGAAGGATTGCTTAAGGATTTCAAGTTTGGAAGGATTCCTTGTTGCTCAAGGATTGCATCTTTGACCATAATAGCTGGATTCTTTATCTTGTGTTCCCTTATTATTTGTGTTTTCATATTGTTTGCACATGTGATAGTTTACCATATTGGGACAACATGGTAATACTTGGCTTTGACCTAGATCACGTTTTTGCAAACTCAAAAATTTTGATAACCCTCACAAAAAAAAATTTTAAAAAAATAACTAAGTGGGAGAGGGAGTTTATTTTTATAAATCCCACAGTCTCCATTACTAGTATGTAGATGATGTAATTAATTATGTGTGATGGTTTTAGAACCTTCCCCCCATCGGGCAAAATTAATTGTGGAATCATCGGTATAAACTTCCTAAAGGGATAGCTCTAAGATAATTGTTGTGTGGGTCACTTCTCCATCTGAGGTGGTTCATAACGGAACAATGGGTCATGGGGCTAGGTAATGGTATACACTTAGCTGTAAATAATAGTATCATCACCATCTGAGTCACTATTATCATTTATAGGACCGAAACTATATTGGCTATTTAATTTTGCTTGGCACGGTATAGTATCCGTATAGTAAAGTTAAAAGGTTGTGCCTATCTACACGAATGATGAAAAGTAGACGACCTTCCCATCGAGGCAAGCTTTTCACGGTGTGTAGAGTTGCCAATGTTTTTCTTTTAACATGTGGTTGAGGGAACCAATATTAAAATGAAATTCAAGTTTTTATTGCCCTTCATAATTGTTGTTATGTTATTTGATTCTCAGATTCAAAAATGGGCTCTTTCAATCCACTTGCCATTATTCTCAAAGAAAATAAACTTACTAGACCAAACTATGTTGATTGGAAAAGAAATTTGGATATTGTGTTAACTGCTGAGGGCCACAAATATGTGATATCTACGGCGTGCCCTCCTATACCTGAAGAGAATGCCACAGAACAGGTAGCAAAGCCTTATAAAGATTGGGTTAAGGCTGATGAGAAGGCGCGGTGTTATATTCTGGCTTCTATGTCGAATATATTGCAACATCAGCATCAAGCTATGGAAACTGCTTCCGATATGATGCTGAACCTCAGAGAAATGTTTGGGGATCATAATCGGACAGCAAGGGTAGTTGCTATGAAAGAATTGGTGAGCATCACCCATGTTGAAGGGACCCCGATTAGGGATCATGTTCTAAAGATGATAGCTATTCTTAATGAACTAGAGATCCTTGGAGATGAAATTGATGGGGAAATCCAGATCGATTTCGTTCTTAACTCACTGCAGTCTGAGAGTTTTAAGCAGTTTCGCCTGACTTATTTTATGAACAAAATGCATTTATCTTTGGCGGAACTTCTTAAGGAACTCCAAGCAGCTGAGGGTCTTTTGGTTGTGAAGAAACCACCATCAGTATTAGTGGCAGAGAAGGCTTCTACTTCTAAGTCGAAAGGCAAGAAGAAGCAGAACAAGTCTCAGAAAAAGGTTGTGGAGGCAATTCATGCGCCTCAAGGTGGAGTGAAAAAGCCTGCGCGTAAGTGTTTTCACTGCAAGCAGAAAGGACACTGGAAGAAGGATTGTCCAGTTTTTCTCAATAAAGTGAACAAACAAGGTAAATCTTATTCACTAGTTGTTGAGTCATGTTTAGCGGTGTTATCTACCAGTACCTGGTGTGTAGATACGGGAGCCACTAATCATATTTGCAATTCATTGCAGGGGTTCCAGGAAACCAGAAGACTCAGTGATGGGGAGATTTATTTACATATGGAAAATGCTACGAGAGTGGCAGCAGTTGCAGTAGGAAATGTCCTTTTAAATTTTAGTAGTAATATGAATTTAATTTTGAAAGATTGTCTTTATGTTCCTACTATTAGAAGAAACTTGGTTTCAGTTTCTAAGTTAATTAAGGATGGATATTTGGTTTATTTTTGTGACTCTGTGGTTATTAAGTTAAATAAACGTTTTATCTGTTCTGGTTCATTGGTGGATGATCTCTACATTATTAATCCTATGTTTCCTACAGTGCAACTGCATGAATTGAATAACACTAATAATTTACCATGTAAGAGAAAAGACCCTTCTAAATTGAATCAAACGTATCTTTGGCACTTACGTCTTGGTCATATTAATCTGAATAGGATTTCTAGACTGGTTAGAGATGGACCTTTAGGTTCATTAGAAATTAAGGAACTTCCATTTATGAATCCTGTTTGAAAGGTAAGATAACCAAAAGGCCTTTTTCAGCAAAAGGATATAGAGCCAAAGAGCCGTTGGAATTGGTTCATTCTGATTTGTGTGGGCCTATGGATGTCCAAGGTAGAGGTGGTTTTGAGTACTTTGTCACTTTTATTGACGATTACTCAAGGTATGGATACATTTATTTGATGCACCGTAAGTCCGAATGCTTTGAGAAATTCAGGGAGTATAGGGCGGAAATGGACAAGCGTCTAGGTAAATGTCTCAAGACACTGCGATCTGATCGTGGTGGCGAATACCTCTTGGGAGAGTTTAGGGACTACTTGTTAGCTGAAGGGATTACATCCCAGTTGTCAGCTCCAAGTATGCCACAACAAAATGGTGTAGCAGAGAGAAGGAATAGGACTCTTATGGATATGGTAAGATCAATGATGAGTTATTCAGATTTACCAATTTTGTTTTGGGGACATGCATTAGAAACAGCAGCGTACATTCTTAACTTGGTACCATCTAAGTCAGTACCATCTACACCCACAGAACTATGGATTCGGCGCAAACCTAGTCTGCAGAATGTTCAAATTTGGGGTAGCCCAACACATGTGCTGAATGGGAACACAGATAAATTGGAATCGAGAACAGAGGTTTGCTTGTTTGTGGGGTACCCTAGAGGAACGAAAGGTGGACTGTTTTATAGTCCTACGGATAAGAAGGTCATTGTTAGCACTAATGCCAGGTTCTTAGAAGAGGACTATGTGATAGACCACAAACCCAGAAGTAAAATTGTTCTAGAGGAATTGAGAGGAGAGAGACCGACACAAACTTCTTTACCACCAATAGTGCAGGAGGAAACTGTAGACACCTCCCAAACGGGGCATCGCCATACAGATTGATCATTTGTTTGCTCGATTGGTTGCTTGCTTCATAAACCAAGATCGTGGACATTCCCATGGCTAGGAACATCGCCACACGATAGCGGTTATCACAAAGTCGCCACCCAGTTTATTAAAACTAGGAAAATAGATAGAGATTCTGGGTACGGGAGCCAATAGTACAGTAAGGGGAAGGTGTTAGGCACCCCTCTCTGCCCAGTTGTGAGACTGGCCCATATTTGTTCAACATAAGACATATAGATGCTTTATTTAATTCTAACACGTAGTTTGTTTTTAGCCTTTAAGCAGTTAATGGTGGGCCATGACTGTAATTGAAAGCATGCATAGGAAAGCAGAAAACAAAATAAAACACAGCTGTCCCAGGAAATAGATTACTCAGCCGGTGAATGGATGTCACGGCCGAGTAATCTCACTGGTTTGATATACCGGCCGAGGGATCAAAGCCCCGGTCGATGTTCTTCCTCACACCATACTAGAAAACTTAGCAGATAATCAAAACGCTACGATTAAACATAAAAACGATAAGTAAACCAAACCAGAGGCCGTTGGGCCTCACCACCTTGATCCCTCAGTTGCTTGATTGCTTCGGATTGGTGGTGATTGACTGATTGCTTTTTCTGAAAACCCTAGGATTAGGGTTTGAACTTCGGGGTTTGATCGTTGGATTGATGGCTACCTTCAGGAGGTTAGGGCTTCTATAGAGGGAGTATGTGAGATGATTTCTGCAGAGTTTGGAGGTATGAGATGGAGGAATTGAATGTTAATTTCGGAACCCAAAGGTTCCTTTATATAGGCACCGGATGACTCACTCCAACCAATCACAATGCACGATTAAAATTGGAGTTAGAGAGTGATTCTAACTCTTCATGGCAATCCTCTGGCGTAGCCCGAACGCATCGGGATTTGGCTGCTAGGGTTTGGTGAACGGATCAAACGTTTGACAGAACGTTCCAGAATCTGGAAAAAGGACGATCTGGCGGCCGAGGAATGGATCTGGCGGCCGAGGAATCTATCTTACGGCTGAGGAATGGATTTGACGATCTGGCGGCCGAGGAATAGATCTAGCGGCCGAGGAATCGATCTAACGGCTTGATCTCTCAGGGAGATTTTCTAGCAACAGGTTGCTCGGGTGAGGAAATGATGTTAAGGCCGTGAGATCGATGTTACGGCCGACAGATGGATTCTCCTAGGCTTCTGTATTTTCTGTCAAAGGCTATATGGCTCTGGATGGGGTCCTCTAAGTGGCTCAAAGTTCTTACCGAAAGTCCTAAGGTTCTCAAGTAGGCAATCAGCAATCACTGTATCCATTTCATCATCGGGATGGTCCCAAGGTGGGACTTGAAATAATCGTTAGGCCAAATTGGGGTGTCTACAGAAACGCCACAAGAGACATCTGTAGAGGCACCTATTGATACACTGGTACCTCATCGTAGTGGGAGGGTTATTGTTCCACCCAGTCGGTATACGTTGTTGGGAGAGTTTTTGAAATGATCCCTGATGATCTACATGCCGAACCCTGTAACTACAATGAGGCACTTCAAGATAAATATGTGGAACTTTGGCAAAAGGCTATGAAATCAGAGATGGAGTCTATGTACTCTAATCAGGTCTGGGATCTTGTAGAACCACCTGAAGGGATTAAACCCATTGGATGCAAGTGGATCTACAAGAAGAAGAGAGGGGCGGACGGGAAGGTGCATACCTTCAAAGCTAGGCTTGTTGCGAAAGGGTATACTCAAAAAGAAGGGATCGACTATGAGGAAACTTTTTCGCCAGTAGCCATGCTTAAGTCCATCCGGATTCTCTTATCCATTGCAGCTCATCTCAATTACGAGATTTGGCAAATGGATGTCAAGACCGCGTTCCTTAATGGAAATCTGGATGAGTGTATCTATATGGTGCAACCAGATGGATTCATAGCAAAAGGTCAAGAACACATATTGTGCAAGCTCAAGAAGTCTATTTATAGGCTTAAGCAGGCATCTAGATCTTGGAACATCCGTTTTGATCAAGCAATCAAGTCTTTTGGTTTTGATCAATGTCTGGATGAGTCATGTGTGTACAAGAAGCGCAACGGAAAAGCTGTGGTGTTTCTAGTACTATATGTCGATGATATCCTGCTCATCAGAAACGATGTGGGAGTGTTGTCTTCAGTGAAAGTGTGGTTATCCGGCCAATTCGAAATGAAGGACTTGGGAGAAGCTGGTCACATCCTAGGGATTAAGATTATACGAGATCACAAGAATAGGATGTTGGGCTTATCACAAGCTACTTATATCGATGCCATTCTTACCCGTTTTAGCATGCAAGATTCCAAGAAAGGGTTCCTCCCTTTTAGACAGGAATCTACCTTTCCAAGGATCATTGTCCTAAAACACCTGAAGAGATGGAGAAAATGAAGGCAGTTCCTTATGCCTCGGCAGTAGGAAGCCTTATGTATGCTATGTTGTGTACTAGACCTGATATTTGCTTTGCTGTTGGCATGGTTAGCAGTTTTCAGTCTAATCCAGAACAAGAACATTGGACTGCAGTGAAACATATACTCAAGTATCTGAAAAGAACTAAAGATCATATGTTGGTGTTTCAGTCAAATAGTCTGGTACTTTATGGGTACACAGACTCAGACTTTATGTCAAATAGGGATTCTAGAAAGTCTACCTCGAGATATGTGTTTACCTTGGGAGGTGGAGCCATAAGTTAGAGGAGTATCAAGCAATCTTGCATTGCTGATTCTACCATGGAGGCTGAGTATGTGGCAGCTTCTGAAGCAGCCAAGGAGGCTATTTGGCTCAGAAACTTCTTGTTGGATATGGAAGTGGTCCCTTCAGTGCAATCAGCCATTACACTCTATTGTGACAATAGCGGTGCAGTTGCTAATTCGAAGGAGCCAAGAACTCACAAGAAGGGTAAACACATCAAGCGTAAGTATCATCTGATTTGAGAGATCGTACAGAGAGGTGATGTTGCTGTGACCAAGATTGCATCGGCAAACAACCTAGCAGATCTTTTTACAAAGAGCTTACCGGTTAAGACTTTTGATAGTCATGTAGAGGGAATGGGAGTGAGATGCATGGCAGTATGGGTTTGAGGTTTTTAGTGGGAGTTTGTTAGGAGGTTATGTAAAAGTTATGTTTTTATATGATGGATTAATTTTTAATTATTAATCAGATTTATCCCTTTTTGATGAGAATCTTTTATGGGCAATATTTGCATAATATTTTTGTATGTTATGCATGTGTGTCTTTTATTCTACATAATAGATAATCCAGTGTGTAGAGTACGGCTTACACATATAAGATTGGATCATCGGTTCTTGTGGAATATAAGAGATAGTTCACAGTCTTAGATGGAATTTGACACACCATCGGTAGGACTGTAGCACAATATTTTAGTAGGTCTGTCTTGACTACAGGGAATGGTACTAATTCCAACTCATTGTGTTAGTATACTTTGTGTGTATTGAACGAGACCGCTTTGAGGTAATTGTCTTTATACTAACTTCATAAGACAATTGAAACCTCATGATTATTATGAGTGCTTATGCTCTTAATCCAAAGATGATTATTAGATGTATATATTTAATGTTGTTGATTTTGATTCATTAAAGGGTGAGATCTTTTATACGGTCAATAGTCTCGGTGAGTTGGGTCGCAACATTATGTATATGACAGCTATTAATTATTGATGGAATCCACGTCCCAGTAGGGATTGATGATACCCCCTTGAGTAAGCTTATAAGTTTCGATTATGTCAAACCCTGCAGGTGGATATTTGTATCCGACATATCGAATAAGTTAAGAGGATAGTCTCAAGTTAAGATGTTGATTAAGTCGGAGATTGTTAGTAATTTATTTTAATCAACGGGTATCTATAATCTTAACGTGGGGAGATTAATAAGTATTTAATATCATGGAGCTCGTAATATAATTGAGATAAAGGTGGGAGTGCAATTATAATTCTGTAGTGGGGTGAATTATAATTAGTGAAATAAGAAATAGAATCCTGGTGGGATTAGGTTTTCTTATTTACACTGGGAGCCCAGACTTATTACTTCTAAGATCCCTATCGTAGCCCTATATATACACGTTATGCTCTCTAGGTCAGATTGACGTTTTTCATGTTTTCTATTATTCACGAAATAGTGGCAGGCTTAGAGAGAGCAAACAAATCACGAAAGAGTCCACACTCGGTTCGTGTTCTAGACGTGCAGGGAATATAATAGAAGATCGTAAGGTACGGTCGAGCAGTATTCGTGGTTTATAGCAAGGCGTGCTATAACAAGTTCAACCAGCGTTCGTGTCGCAGGGAGTTGAGGTTGAACCCTAATTCCGCCTTGTAGGATTTTACAATTTTTGTTGTCTAATCTGTACGCGTCATTACTGGGTCTTGGGGATTCCGTTTCCCAACAGTTTCTAATCCCAACCAAAGAAACTCAAGAAATTTAAGCTCTTTCCTTCTTGATTTCTGACTCCGATTTCAGTTACCAATTCGAATTTTCTAATTAAAAACAAACTGGGTCTTGATAATCTCATCAAACTACACATGGCTTTTCAAGAATCAATTCAAACAAACACAATCAACACATTATAAACAATCAGATACATCACAATATGTTAGGGAATCAATCAAGAACGGATCAAGAGAACTGATCAACATCTCCATAAGTGAACATGACATATACCAAGAACAGAAAGTCACGCGGGTTAATTTTCAAGAATCAATTCAAAAGGCAAACATACTCAACACATTATACACCATTCGATGCACCAAGAACAGAGCAAAGGGAACTGACCAACGTCTTCGAAAGTGAAGTCGATGACGTTAGAGAGACAATCAGCGCGAACAGTGATGGAATCTTCATCATCCGTGGTTGCAAGTATACTGCCCAGAGCAATTATCCCGACGCCGGCCATTGCCTTCATATTGACGACATAGCAGTCGAAAAACCCCAAATGGAACCGGAGCAGAGCGACGTTGGTACGATCGATGTCTGACGCTTGTAGGTACTCGGTCTCCGAATTGCAGAAGACGGTGGCTTCCTCTCTTATGTGCTGGAGCGGCCCCATGGCATTCCTCATCCGTTTTCCTTGAACTCCAGCATTGTGATTTGTTTGTGTAGGGGGGGCGGGCGGCGGGAAATGGATGGGTTCGGAATTTTAACTGTTTCTTTTGCTACTCAGAACAGTTAGTTACAGTTCAGAAATAAAAAAAGGGAAAAATAAAATACAGTTAGTTAAAGAGTTTCAAGAGAGTTAGTTACGAGACGGTTGGTTTGCGAGGTACGATTGGATCACCCTCGGGGATCTACAGGCAGCTGTGGTTGACTACCACGTGTAGGAATAGAAAATGGGGAATCTAGAAATATCTGACGTGGTAAGTGCAGGGGCGGACTCACCATAGGGCACGTGGGGTCACGTGCCCCCACGACCTTCAAAAAAAAAAATATATATTTGTAGTTTTGTATATATATTATTTATGTTGATGACATGTAAAAGATTGTATGTTGGTTCATTGGCAATGTACTGTCTTCTCAACCAAGAGATGTAGGGTTCGATACTTGACCCCTTGCTTCTGCAGGAATGTTTTGCCATTTTCCAAAAGGGCAGTAGAAAAAGTGTGTGTGTGTGTGTGTTTTTTTTTCCAAAAGGCACTAGAATTTTTTGCCTTTTTCACAAAAGGAGAAATTGTATATGTGTTTTTTTTCCCAAAAGGCACTAGAAAATAGTAGTGCGCACCTTAGTTTTTATACTATTCATGGGTTCGAGTCTACCCCCATATTGCATTAAATGTGGCTAATTATTAAAATACATATATACTTTAAAATTATTAATTTATCATGAATGCTAAAATTATTTTGGAGTAAATGTGCTTAACTGTAAATCGTATATTACGGTTACAAAAAAAATTGGTGCCCCCGCTATGTAAATCGTATATTAGGGTTCGATACTTGACCCCTTGCTTCTGCAGGAATGTTTTGCCATTTTCCAAAAGGGCAGTAGAAAAAGTGTGTGTGTGTGTGTGTTTTTTTTTCCAAAAGGCACTAGAATTTTTTGCCTTTTTCACAAAAGGAGAAATTGTATATGTGTTTTTTTTCCCAAAAGGCACTAGAAAATAGTAGTGCGCACCTTATTTTTTATACTATTCATGGGTTCGAGTCTACCCCCATATTGCATTAAATGTGGCTAATTATTAAAATACATATATACTTTAAAATTATTAATTTATCATGAATGCTAAAATTATTTTGGAGTAAATGTGCTTAACTGTAAATCGTATATTACGGTTACAAAAAAAATTGGTGCCCCCGCTATGTCAAATTCCTAGATTCGCCACTGGGTAAGTGATGAGGAGAACAGTGTACACCGGCCAACCGTTATGTGAATCCTAACCATTTATTACAACAATGAACGGATGGAGATTGGTTATGTTTGGTGTTTTGTGTAATCGTTGTGTGAGTATCATCTTTGTTATGTTATTCAGTACTCGTGAAAGAGCATAGGACATTGTCATGTGATACCCCTTACAAATAAAAGATTGCCACCACAAAATGTGGGTCATTACTTGTCTCCCAATTACTCAAAAAAAAAAATGATAATGTTTCTATCATAAAATTGTCGCAACGTAAATGGTTGGGAGTACCACATAGACAATGCTACGTGATACTCCAAAGACGCTAAATAATTACAGGTGTACATCAGCCACTCCACTCATACTGGGTGTGACCAGAGAGAGGGAGAGAGTTCAACTTAGATGTATATGCATGCGATGAGATTCAAATGCATTTTGCATATACAAGCGCAAAATCTGTGCTATGCATGAAAGCAAAGCACGCGAAAATTAATTTATGTTTATCAAGATTACACTTGTTTTTAAAAATAGAAAATATTACACTTTTACCATAGCTCTTTTTAAACCATATGCACACACAAAAATTGAGAGAAATGGTGACAAAAAATGAGTGATATGTGGAAGTGAAAGGATGGAGGAAGAAAAGACGTGAGATGAGAGAAATGAAGGGGGTGATGCAGAGCTCTGCATGTATGTTTTTATTGATTCTCTTAGGAATAGAGGTAATGCCAAGCCCACTACAACTATGCAAAATCATATATGGTTTTCTTTTCCTTGAGATGGGGTGGCGGGAAACGTATGAGATCAGTAACTGATGAGTTAATTACGAAATGGTTGGTAAGAAAATCCCTTGAGAAGGATGCACATGCGACTCTGGTTGACTACCACGTGTAAGAGTTCGTAGAAGTAAATCTATGAATATCTTACGTAGCAAGTGATGAGGAGAATTGTGCAAAAATTCCCTATAGAGAAAAGAAAAAAAAAAAAACAAGACCGTTGTTTGGAGAGTTTTTGTGAGCATTGTAGTATTGGTTTTCTTTTCCTTTCACTTTTTCCTGTCTTCTTTCAGATTTTGTTTATTTGGAGAGTGTTTTTTTAGCATTGTTAATCCTATTTAATGGCTTATTGTTTGTTTATAGAACTAGAAGTTTATTTTCATACCCATCTCTCTTATATTACCAATATTCTCTATTTTGTCTTTGTTTGCATGAATTTATCGCATTATCCTTTCATATGTGAAAATTAAACTAATAAAAGAATTGAATATTCACATAAAAAAATACAATTGATATTGATTGTTGTTTTAGCTAAAACAACAACAAAGTTTGTGATATACTATGCAAATGTTTTGTTCGATCGTTCTCGGCCACATGATTTCAGTCATTATTTGGAATCCAACTAATTTTGGAGATATCATTATTACACTTATTTTCATTATGGTTTAAAAAGTACAAAACTTTAAAATCACCCTTTATTTAGTTTTAAAAATAAACAAACAACAAAAGGAATTTCATAATTATACCATGCCGAATATTTGTTTGAATTACATACAAAACTTCGAAAACTCAAAGCAACAAGAAACAAATTATGAACAGTCAGACAAAGAAATTTCATAACATGAAGAGTAGTGGTGGTTGGCAAGATGGAAAATTGTGGAAATTCAGAGAGAAATTAATGAAAATGGGGGAAACCAATTACAGTAATTTGGTGAGAGATTAATTAGGTCCACTCCACTCCACTACTCTTGTGTCTCTTCTGGCTCTGATTTGGGCACATCCACTTCGTCTGCTTCAGGTTCAACAGGTGCCACAGCACTCTTTTTATGAGTGGCAGCCTCAAGGACATGGCTGTAATTTCCCTTCTCCATGAAAAGCTGAGCAAAATGGTGCTTGCAGTAGAGGACTCCATTAAGGGCAGCATAGGATGAGTGAGTCAGGGGGCAGCCACCATGGGCACACTTGAAGCATGACTTGTGGAAAGATTCTCCCTCCATTGTCACCTGTGTGTGTGTTTGGCAAAATGTCAATTTCTAATCTAAAAGAGAATTAATGCATGGGTTAGGTTATTCTTGCACTAGTTTAACCTAGTGTATTCTCCATTTGCAGTACTAATTACGGGATACTCCCCCCCGAGTCTCATGTGACATCGGTTACATGAATTTTCTAGTAATGAGATTTCCCAAATTATACTATGTCTATGTGAGAAAATCACAACTTTTTCTCATAACAACCCAACAAAATAGTGATCGATTTGATGTCCTGCTCGTAAAATTTTCCATAACGCAACTTGTTAGAAGTATCGTATAATTTAACATATCACATGATACTCAAAGAGCATTCGATAACTACTCTTTCATCACCATTGAATGCCAATTGTTATAAATGTATCACTTATTTAAGATTGTACTAGATTAGAATTCAGAGTTGTTCCCTTAGGTTTGTTGGAATGATGCATTGAGAAAATACTCATATTAGGAGATTATGGTGTTGTTCTCCTTGACTGAGATCTAGTCCAATTTCCTTTTCCTCTTGTCTAGTCCAGTTTTGGGGCATTTGTGGGCACTTCCCAGCCCCACAACAGTTATCAGAACTGTTCACTTTTTAGAGTTTGCCGAAAATATTGACCATGTCAAAAATCATGTCGATCGGATACAATTTGATATGATTTTGAATTGCATTAAGCTTCATATAATTGTGTTACATGGGTTGCAATCCCGTGATGCACACTTATTTTTGTAGGAACTTAATGCATTTCTAAATCATATCAAATGGTATCCGATCAACGTGGTCAATGTTCTTAGCGAGCTCTAAAAAGTGAATTGTTCCGATCATTGTTGTGGGCCCGGAAAGGGCCCACAAATGGTCCAAAGCTGGATCGGACTTGAGGGAAGGAAAGTGGACTGGATCCTTCCCCCTGTTCTCCTTAGCTTTTTTAGAGCTTTTTCAACTTTTTTTGTCATCATTCAAATCTTTTCCGCATTTGTTAGTCTTGTGTCAAATTTTTATAGATTATGGGTTTATCTCGACAGAAGAAATCGGAAAAGTAAAAGAATTATATTTTTACCCAAATATTTTTGAAAATATCCAAGATAAAGCCTAAAAAATGTATCTGTCGTTGTTCTTATTCGTCTGACCAATGAAACGTTGCAATTGCGTGAATGTTTTCGATTGTACATGTACAAGCTTAAATAAGATCACTCTATGAAAGAATTGCAAACCTTCTCCAGTGGATACACAGTTTTTTCACAAGCTGGACACTTGTCTTGGGTTCCAGAGAATAGGGAGGAGAGTTTGCTTGGGGCCTTTGTCTGCAGAAGATATAAAAGTTGCGTATTTCATGAACTTATGTTTGGCGAAAGGAAGGGAAGACAATGTGAACAAAGGAAAATAAAATGGAATGAAAGGAGCTAATTTTGTTGCTGTGTGTTTTGACTGTTTAATTTGGAACTTGTGGAAAGGAAGAAAAAATTAAAAAAAAAATTCCTTTCTTTTTGTTTGTTTGGTTGGCAGTGGAAAAAGAGAAGAAACATGATAAAATAGACAAGAAGAAATAGTCATTGTGTTTGGTTGACAATTTTGGAGTGAAAATTTTGGAGTAAAATATAAAAACATGTGATTGGATGCGAGATCTCAAAGATAAGTGGGGACTTGAGTGGGTCCCATTGACTCTCTCATCAGAAGGAAAAAAAAAAACTCACTCCAAATACTCTCGTGTCCCAAGTTTTCAAAAGCATGTTCTGATCTCCCATCCTCACCTTTTTAAAGCAAACAACTTTGGACTAATTTCGGAGGAGAGAGAAGAGAGAGACGGGACCCCTTGCTTTTCAAGGGACCCACTACAGTAAAATTTTCTCCCAACTTTCTCAGCATTTTCCCTTTTTTTCTCTTTCTTTCCTCAACTAGAAAACAGACCCTGAGTTTGTCTGATTTGGTAACGAGAATGATGAGTTAATTAGTTAACTCGTCATTTTCGTTAATTTTATGACAACTGTGGCTTATGAATGGAGTGAAAATTTAAACTTATAGAATATTAAATTATAAAGCAACTAGTGCTAATCCGTGCCTACGGCACTACGCATCCCGGTTGGAAGGAGATTGCAGTTGTGTGATTTAGGTAAAAATCATGGGCACTTAACCGGAAAGTAGGAGGATGCACTACAGCCTTTGGATCAAATGAATCTAAGCCGTTCCAACAACTTGTCCCCACACCCTTTTATTTTATAATAGAATAACACTTTTCAGGACATTGGAGAACATACCAGTGAATTTTCCCTCTCATGCTTCGCTGCTGAAATTTTCATCAAGACAAAGCAAGCAAAGTCAATGAGACAATTTATAACTTAAGACTGCGTTTGGATCTTGAATTTATAAAGGACAGTAAAAAAAAAAAGGGTAAAAGATAGGGGCGAAATGGAATTTGATAGGCTAAACATAATTGTCTTTTTCTATGGCCAGGTCCGAATGACGAGGAGAAAATGAATGTATCATTGTCAAACTATTCCCCTTCCATTTGACAAGTCCAAAACCTTAACATAGCCTTAAACAAATTGGAAGATGAGTACTAGAAAAGCCTCACCTGGCTGGAAATTCTTGGTGAAATTGCCAGACTCCTTGAAAAGTTGTTCAAAATGAGTTTTGCAGTAAAGGACTCCATCCATGGAGGAGTAATTAGACATCTGTCAAATGAAAAACAACTTAGTACTGACTCCAATTATTTTTTTTTTATAGGCAATACAAGTTTTATTAAGAACACTTAACAAATGGTACATCAAGTGGGGGAGGAGAGGAATCAGAGGCGGCTCTACATTCACCATTCCATGGTCACATGAACACCCAAACAATTTTTTTTGCTTAGAATACATGTAAAAATTATGGACTAACCTCTCTTTAAACACCCAATTTAAATATCAATGAACACCCAATTCTAATAATCATAGTCTTGAACACCTAATCCAAAAACAATTGAACACCCAACTCAAGCAATTGAATACTCAATCACAACCCAATTACATTTCATCAATCCAAATAATTCATAAAACTCACAATCCTAATTTTTTTAAAAAGAAAGAGAAAAAGAAGAACTAGTGGTTTAAGTATTATGCCTGTGTTCTCTCTCCCTCCCTATTGTCGATGGTCTTAATGTGTTAATTTTGCATTCGTAACAATAACTACTTTATTATTATTTTTTATCTAGTTAGCTTAGAATTAAAGACAAAGCTTTAAAAAATTCAATAACATAATGAACAATATATTTTTGAAGAAGGTCAGCCTCAATACACTCTTTACAATTTCTTTCAAAATGATTTTAGTAGATTAATACACCGATTAAATGTTGGAAAAAAATATGATAACTCGTCAAGAATAACTCTAAAATTTAAGTCCCTCCATTCTCGAAACACTATTGACTACGCAATAAACTTTAAAAAATTTGATTTTTTGTTAAAAAATATGGTACATATTTTTAAGTTCTCGGTTTGCCTCGTAGTTAATTTTCTTAAAATAAAAGTCATGTCTTTTTGTCTGCACTATTTATATTAATACATGAGGTTTTGCACATACATTATTGGTTGATACATCAGCTAGTAGAGTTAAGGTAATTTTTGAACACCCTATCACAAATTTCTGGGGCCGCCACTGAGAGGAATCCAACCAAGGGTTGGATGAAAAAAGAAAATAAAATGACGGGTCAAAGCCTACCAACACCCAAAGGGCCAGGCCCCCAAAAATAAACCTAGAAACCACATGGGCTTGGCCCAAAAAAGAGCCGAAACAAACCCTAAGCCCAAATCTCTTCCAAATACCAGCAAAAGCACCAAAACTCTAATTACCTATACATAGAACACCAAAATTAAATCTCCAACACTATAACTTAACCTTTTGCCATCTTTAAGCCAGAAATCAAGCTAAAAATTATATTTTTGCTTGATGCTGAGCGGAGGTTTCAAATGTGATTTGTGTATTAATCGAAAATCATAGAACTAATGTGTGTTTTTTATTTCTCATTATTGTTGCACTATGGAATTCTTTGGATTAGCAACAAATTAAAGGAAATTGCAACACATTAATGAAGAAAAAGAAAAAGTGAGGACACATACAACAAGAGTTCCTTTGCAGTGGCTGCATTTGAAGCATGATTTGTGATAATTAACACCATCCACAGATAATAAATCAGCAAAGTAAACCGTCTTATCACAAGCCTTGCATTTATCCAACGTCCCCGTGAATGACATTTTCTTCCCAAAACAAAAACACAAAATATCAATTCGCTGGTCGATTGCTTTTTATTCTAAACACTTGTGAGAGAGACAAAACCAAAACCCGAATGGATAAATGGGGTTTCCGAGGATCAAAGTGTTGTTTTCTATTGTCTTCTTTTTTCCTCTACCTCGGAAGAAAAGCCTTTGTTTTGTCTAAAGAAAACTGATTTATACCAAAATAAACTAGAAAGGTGGTTCTAAACTAAACTCGATATTGCACCGATAAATTAAGGACACGTGATTGGTTATCCCCGAATATGAGGCTAAAATGGAAAGTTGATAAGAGTGAATTGTGGAGGAAATGATTGGAATGGATTGAAACAAGGGTGGTGCTTTGACTCATTCAAGGAACAAAATTGAAGGGGGGGAAATTATTATGCCCAGATAATTTGCAATATTGGTAGTTATGTTGGTTAAAGAGTTTCTTAAATATTTTTCGGAACCCCAATTTATGATATAAAAACAAATCAGTCTATAAATGTGGTAGCAAAAGTCGAGAAATGAGAGATATCCTTCGTTCCGAGTAATTACGCAACGCTCCTACGGTATATATATATATTTGTTCGTGACACTTCTTCGCGATACTCTTGACTAAAGGCAATTTTTGGTGTAGAACAAGATGATGACTTATGCTTGGATAGTCAGGAGACAAAAGGTGGCTCACGTAATGTTTATTAGTGTAGCTTATTTCTTGGGAATACCGCATGCTATTTCCGTAGGACCTAACAAAATGCTAATTTTTTTCTCGAGAATAACTAATACGTTCTTGCGACAATTCTGCATTTCGCACAGAGGCCACGTTTTCTTGACTTGATTAAAGTACCAGATTGAACTAGAAACACAATAGGACCATATATCTCATGTTTAGTGGGAAGTGGGAACTTCCCTTGTAAAGATTAAGTAGCCATTTGATATGATAATCTATTTTAACTTGGTGTACAAAGCCCATCCCAAAAACATATTGAGTTAGAACCTAAATCCTAGGCCTACATACATATATTTCTATTCTAATAATTGGGTTTGAGCCCTATAGAGGAGTGCTAGCAGTATAAAAGAATATTGATGATATGTTTTGTACATATGACGATATAGTTAATTTTATGGTCATCTATTAGCAAAACAAGGGTGCCATAGCACGGGCACCCCAATTACCGGCCATAGCTCCACATCTGCCTTACGAGGATCATAAATATTTGAGCTATATCTTCTATGATCTTCAGTTTTTTGAACATGTCAAACAAGTGGACTTTTTGGTGTTAAAAAAGGTTAATAAGAAAAGAAAAGAAGACTTTGCTGGATAGTTCTAACAAAGACTATTAGCGATATAATGGTAGAAAATGCAATAAAGAAAAAAAAAACGTATTTTTTTTGTGTTCACTTAGCAATAATATCCTAGAAAGTGAACTTTTCCGTACAACCCTCTAAAACTTAAGAGCTGCCTCAGTTTTTCTCACAAAATGTATTAGGAAATTTTATTTTCTTGAAAAAATCAACAATAATTACACCAATTTCCATCTTTACCC
Organism: Rhododendron griersonianum; assembly: GCA_018127125.1. NCBI lineage: Eukaryota > Viridiplantae > Streptophyta > Magnoliopsida > Ericales > Ericaceae > Rhododendron > Rhododendron griersonianum. Next base: position 33,650,758 of record CM030788.1, on the reverse strand, counting down.
TCTTCCCTTCACCTTTTCTCTTCTAATTTGGGCAACTTTTCTCCTTTTCAAACAATGATATTTTATTCTCTCTATTATTTTCTTGCAAAACTCACTACAACAAAAAACACATTCGGTGACATGTAAAAATGTCACCAAATGCCCAAATTTTGTCACCTATTGTCTTTGGTGACACAAGAAGAGGTGTCACTGTATCCATGACACTGAAAGTCAAGGGTGACAAAATTGTGTAGTTGTCACGGAATGTTGTCAACAGTGACAAAAATTTGGTGTCACCGAAGACAAGTTTTCCGTGACACAGTTGTCACCGAAAGTAACAGTGACAACAATATGGTGTCACGGAAGAGAGATTTTCTATGACAAAAGTGATTATGTCACAGATAGTAACAATGACAGCACTATGTTGTCACGGAAAAGAGATTATTCTGTGACAAAAGTTGTCACTAAAAGTACCGACCACGACAACCGATTATGTGTCACCAAAAAGAAGACTTTAGCAGCAATACAATTTATTCCATATATTGTTTTCACCTGCTTACATATTAAATTTCAGATTTTTTTGTATCTTATAATTCAACTTAACGAAACTTAAATTGCGAAGAAGCAAAATATCATTCAAATCAAATATCCATTAAGTCAACATTCATCATCCAACTTCAAAATGTTTCAAAACATTCATCCTCCAATAATAACCACTTCAAACTTAACATTACCGAAACTACAAAACATCCATATCCAAAAAGAACTCAAAACAAGTGTTCCATTTACTCCATCTTGGTTAGCTTCCAAAAATAACTACCAAAAAGTCTTCAACTTCATCTTGGTTAGCTTCCAAAAATAACTACCAAAAAATCTTCAACTCTATCTTGGTTAGCTTCCAAAAAGCAACTCCATCTCCTTACTTACCTGTACAAAATTGCAAAAAGAAGAAGAAGTAATTATATATGTAACAATGTCCGACACATGGACAAGCTCCGGACACACTTCAGACACGTGTCCGACACATGAACAACATTAATTCAAGCTTTATCACACTTTTAAAGCCTGATTCCAAAAAGCATTGATAATTAGATTGTACGTAAAAAACAAATTCAATTAAACCACGTAAATCACTTCTTTTCAAGCACGAATGCTATGTTCTATTTACGTATTTCTTTTTCCCAAAGTAAATTAAAAACATCATAAGGCAAGGAGGAGGTATGAGAGGTGATCAATATGGATTAACGAGCCATAACACAAGAAGTCATACAGTCAAATCAGAAAATAGCAGTTAGTTTTTGCCACTTCAACCTCAATGATATCCTCTCGAACCATAGAAGTGCCACAAGTTCCCTGACCTTAGCTGTGGGCAGTGGCAAACCTCATGAATCAATAGAACTATACACTACTATGCATCTTATCACCAGACAGTTACTAGATTGACGAAACTTCTCCACCTATGGAATCAATGGAACCATAAAATAATTCTAAAACACAAATTCCATTAAGCCATGAGATGCTTTAAAAAAAGAGAATTAACTAAACAAGAAAGAGTCGAGGAAGTAAGACTCAAAGATCGTGACCAAGAATAAACCCGTGTCCAACAACAGTAACAGTACCCAATACCTGCAGTTCACCAGACAGGTCAAAACAATGGCACCTTTCTCGCTGCACTTAAGCTTTTCAAAGCCACGTTTAATCGCATGGACGCTGCCCATGGTTCAGTATCTTGGGTATTTCTTAGAAGGAATCAGAAGAAAGAACAAGGAGAATGAAGGAGTATCGATTGGCCCATTGTCCAACAACAGTAACAATACCCAAATAATCCCCAATCGGTTGGGGTTATTGGCCCATTTTAGTATAGTGAATGTTCTTCATAGAACCATCTATCCTCCACTTAACCTATTTAGTTGGAACATATTCTCGTGAATCTGTATTGGTATTTTCAAAAATTCAGAAGCTCCCAGAAAACCACACCCAGACTACTATGAAATGTTCATTGCATAGCATGTCAGATCTTAAATCCTAGTAAATCACACCCAGACCACAACAAAATGCTATCATTACCACAACAAAATGCTATCATTACCTAATCCTAAGCTAACAGGATCATTCAAATGTAGAGAAACCAAGTGACCCAATCTATACAATTTGGCAAATAGCTTATCCATGAAATTTACTTTAATTGAGGGAATCATAAAAAAGCCACGGATACAAAAAGAAGTGAATGAAAATCCACCTTCTACATTTTGCTGGCATTAATTTGCTTTAGCCTTCACGTGGTCTGGTCCTTGGCCTCTACAATGTCCTATAAAAAAGCCATGGATACAAAAATGATGTCTTCACTGATAGTCTGATTCAGATTATTGTCAGGCATTCTACAATCACAATAAGTGTCACATATCATCCCAAATGATGAGCAAGCCTTTTACGAAAATGAAAATGATAGCATGCAGTTAGCATGGCACCATTACTGCAATCGTAACAGACCAACTAGCCACTGCTCACTGTAAAGCTCGTAATGAGATCCAGGATCTTCAAACAGCATAAACTGAATTTGCAAACCAATCAAATGACTCAGAATTACTCTAACGACGAACTTATCCATTGCTGTATCATTTAAGCCGATAACTTTCAACGCCACATAAGGAAATACAGATTTCATTTATGATTTCGAGACTTTTGGACTACATCCATGATAATCAGTTGCAGAACATATAAAATAACCAATTACCAACTGCTGAATTCGATGGGAAAGATAACAAAAGACTTGATTGTTTATTTCAATTAAACCTCCATCACAAAGCCCAATTAACTAACATTCATGCTAATGAACCAACCTAGCACCTCTTAGAAAATCTTATTCCTTTCTTTTCTACATAACTCTTCTTCCTTCTGATCCAATTAGAGCAATCATTGTGTTATTAGCATCATCGACCATAAACAATCATCATTAGCCAGTATTGATGAGCTCTTAGTGTGCATGTATATAGCACTAGAGGCTGGGGAACACGCGATGCCTATATGATGATAAACAACCACATGAGCACACTTAAGATCAAATAATTCTATAAACAGCAACAAAGAGGGGAAAAGACTCCAACTTGTCACCATGGGCAAAAGTACCTTGCATGATTGCATCTAACTGCAATGTTAATGGTGTCCGAAGGCCGAAGGTCAAAGCTAATACTCTAGGCTTCATTATCCAATTGGGATAAAAAAAACACTTGCTACTTATGTTTTATCACTGTTTTGATCAACTAGTTAAATATTACCATCAAACCAAGATTGATGGTTGAAACATTCATTCAATAAACTACTAGTGTTTAATGGGAATATACCTTTGTGAATCATTATGGCAATGCAAAATATGCTTCATGTACTCTCTTTGTGACTCAAACAAATTTCACCTGCACAGGCAGTAAACAGATACAAAAAATTGCAGTCTTTTGAAAGAAACATCAAAGTACACAATAGTTATGAGAACTAATATAACCAAATACAAACTTATTGCATAGACCATCTTGTCAATCATCTCCTTCACAAATTGATACATAGTGGGCCTAGCCTAAAAAGGGAAAAAAGAAAATTGATTTCTTGTAGCATAATCATGTAGAAGAGAAAAAAGAGTTTCCCAATTGACACTTGCAATGTGGACATTGCGCAGGGAGTTCACATAGCTCGCTATTTTTCACTTGCATAGGGAGTTCTATTCCAAATTCACACAATTCTATAAAAACCAAAGTTGTATCCCTAAATAACTGAAGCACACAACTCAGAGCAAAGAAACGAATGTGATACAATAACAACAACAAAAATTCATGAGGACATTTCATTAGATAGTGACCTAAAGACAATGGAATAATACCTCATCGTTGTACGGGGAATCGAATCCATTAGCCATGGGAGAATGCGAAGCAGGAGTGCAGGACTTGAATGCGCGAAATAGTAAGGGAATCGGTGGTCAGTGTGGAGATTACCTTTTCAATCTGGTGAATTGAAGATCTCGAGCCCTTCATTGCCATCATCGTCACGCTCAACAAACTAGCCAAAATACCTAAAATATCGAAAATCGAAAAGATCAAACAACTATATTATTGGAAAGTAGTACGCCATAGTGAAAATCTTAGGATTACATATCACTCATCGGCTCAAAGCTCCCAACTACGAAGCTCTTTTCTCGAGCGAGTCAACAATTCGTTGATTCATGGTTTGGATGAAGCTATGTACCCGAGTAGAGATGATTTGTCTGAAAGATATTCTATTAGAATGCCATGCTAGCCTATCCAAATCTTTAGTCAGGGTTCCCTCGCGCCCAAACCCTTATAAATAAGTCCTCGTTATTTGACTGCCTAAAGAAGGTCATCTACTGGGATTGAGATTGACGAGCTAGTTCTATTGCTATGAGGACTGAGGATAGCAAGGCTGGGCCAACGAATGCCAAGGATTGAAGATTGACCACAGCTGTAATTTCAAGCATCTCTGGCCTATGTGATAACTGGAATAGTTGTCTCTTTTTTTTTTCTTTTTTTTTTTCTATTCTTGAATGAGGAGATCCCGGTACTGGTCTCAGAATGATATGCTCTTGTTCTTGTTTTAGTTCTGTCTGCAATGAGTATAGTAAGATTCCTATTAGTTTTGGGAAAGCAGAATCAATACTTGTTTTAATCAATTCCGAATCAACTTCAATCGAGGGAGCCAATAGGCAATATCAGAATCATCTGCTAAATAGATTGAATCTTCTTCTTGACCGAGTGATTGAAGTAAATTAGATTGCTTGAAAATATCTTCTTCCAGATGTTCTTCCAGAAAGTTAGCAAGGAAAACCAGTCCTATCCAAGCTACTCTATCTGGAGGTTTTCTTTCAAATTGGCGATTGAACTCCACATCATCAAATCCCCCAACAAAGCCCTCTCTCTAACCTGTAAATACCCAAATCGACAGATATAATACCAAAAAAACAATCAGAATCATAAAACCCCTATCTGGCAAAAAAATGCCCAAAACCCCTTACGTGTTTGTTGTTGTTTTTTCATGGTCCATTTTCTGTGAGAAATAAAAAAACATGTCTCTTCTCCCTTTCTCCCAACTCAAATGGCCTGAAAACCCTAAAACAAAAAACAGAAACGGAGAACTGTACCTCATCCTGGTCGTCAGACTCTTCGGCGCACTTGATCTCCGACTCGATGACTTTGAGGAGCGACTCGTCAAAACTCGGCCGCGAAGAGTAGTGGTTCACCGACGGGAACAAACTCCTAGAGAGTTGTCCAGAGACGCCGCCGCTGTCACCAACGTGAGAGGAGATGGAAACAAGGGGAGGCCAAATCGCATACAACCATACACTATACCACTGTTGAAACAGCCACCGTTCGACTGAGAGAGAGAGAGAGACGTACCACTATTAGATTTAGGGGATCGATTGAGAGAGAAAGGGGATTGAGTCAGTGAGCTGTGAAACGAATCGATTTTTCTTGTAAATGCGGGGAAAAATCCATGAAATCGGAAGATTGGAGAGTGGAGGAATACCAGAAATCACAGAAAGCGAGCCTTTCAGTCGTCCACGGTGGTTGTGGTGCTGCCGAGTTCGGCGAGGAAGGGGGCCGAGTTTGAGTTTCAGCGTGAATGGAGGGTGCAACGTGAGTGGAGAGAGGCAGCGGGTAAGTAGAGGAAAATTAGGGCTTATTTTTGGTGACAAGCAAAAGACACATGAAACAACGCCGTTTTATATGGCATAACTTTTCATTTAACGCGCCTAAATGAATAGCAACCGGGAGTGTGAAAATTTAGATCTTTTCGGTGACAACTTTTTATGCTTGTCACCAACACATGTCTTCAGCGACAAATTTTTTGTCACCGAAACATGTCTTCAGTGACAACTTTATGTTTGTCGCCGAAATATGTCTTCAGCGACAAATTTTTTGTCATTGAATCTCCTCTTTATTTGGCGCCGTAACTGCTGGCTACCCAAGGGTTTTTGGTGACAAGCACTAAAATTTTTAGTCACCATTGAATATGTTTCGTGTCAACACCAATTTTTTGTCACCAAAGATCACCAAAGGGTGTCACCAAAGGTGTTTTTTGTTGTAGTGACTTCCATCCTAATAAAACGGATATGAGAAAAAAAATCACTTTTTCTTTTTCTTTTCTTTCACTTCACTTTCTATCATTTTCACTTTCTATTATATTTTTCTTGCTAATCAAATCGACCCTTAATTTTAGCCTTTCCAATCCCAAAGGAAGAATTGGGGAATAGGTAACAGGTACAAGTTCATCATATAGAAACTACTATCTCACTTATCAAATAAAACATGTTGCGTTCTTTAAGAGCATCCCCAATGGGGGATGGAAACGAGGTTCTATACTTATAATACAACCTGGAGATGTATATTAATTTCCATCCCCTTTTGACTGCAGCTATAAATTGACAGGTCATCAAACATCATCAAACCCAACTGCAATTACCAGAAAATGGACAACCGGAGTTACCTCTATTCACCGGAAAGTTGGCCGGAATTTATTCCTCATCGCCGGTTTGTCACGCCCTCGATTTCCAACATAAATAAATAAATCATTTTCGATAAATGATCATTGCATAAAGGAAATAATACCCAAAATGACTTCCCATTTGCTTAATTACAAACGAAGTCCCCAAGTTTTAGAGAAATATATCCTTGGCACCACGGCCCAAATTAAGTTAGGTACAAATACGACCAAGTAATTAAATTACAAATGGTTTAATCAAAAGAAATCAAGAGGAATTAGTTACAACATCATCTTTAACAAAAGTAGATGATTTACAAAGATGATTAGATAACTAGACTTCGTTAGCTTCCAAAAATATCTTCCACACAGAGCGTTCGATGCAATGCAAGCTACTGCCCGGCAATAGGACCTGAAAAGAAGGGTTTTGCTGAGCTACACTAGCCCAGTAGAAAAATCTCTACAAAATCTATATCCAATGAGATGATAAGCATGAACGAGACGAATCAAGTTAAACAGCAAAACCATACAATGCATGCCAACACCCTTTGCAAATATCATAACAATTCTTATGCACATACACACCCTTCTTCAAACAAATTTCCACCCCTTGCAAATTTGTGTTACCCCCCTTGCATCATAATAGACTCCACCCCTTACGATTTTGTGTTTCCACCTCTTGCGTCACAATTAACTTCACAACCACTCCACAACAACAACCACACCATCGCCACAATTAATACTAATGCCACAAACTCATTCCACACACAACTACATTATCATACACGTCACTAATAGCTCATGGGTTATAGCAATCAAGACCACTATAGCATTTTCATGAAAATATGCAACCATCAAGCCATAGATATTCCATTCTACTATAAATATAGCAAACAAACACCCAAATCACACTTAATCACCACAAAACATGTAGAGGAAGAGAGAAATCTCTACCGAAGTGGGTTTTGAGCAAAACCCTAGGTTTACCAAGAGGAATAAGCCCAAATCTTCCAAGAACAAGCCACTCCCAAGCTTGGGTACAAGATCTAGAGAGGATATCACCCAAAAACAAGACAAACAAGCAAAGATCAACAAGTAGTTAAGAGGAGAGGGAGAAAAACGTGGTAGAGTGTCAAGGAGTGGGAGCAAGAACACAAAACTCACCATTTGTTCACCAAAAGCAAGATTCTAGTATTTTGAGGAAGAAAACCCTTGGATCTTGAAGATTTGAGCTTGAATTCAAGAGTTTTGGGTGAGATTAGAGTGGGGTGGGTGAGAGAGGGTTTTGAGATCTGTTTTCGTGGTGTTTGAGTGTGAAAAATGGTAAAGGGGGGTATTTATAGTGATCCAAAAAGCGTGTTGAAATCTGTAGAAAAACACAGTGGGTACCGGTACTGGGCGACTCCCAGTACCGGTACTGGAGCCTTCAAAAGTCAGTTTGATCAAGGTCTAGACACTGGGTACCGGCACTGGGCGACAGGCACTACCGGTACCAGCTGGGCAGAAAGATGAAAATTTTGAACAAACACCGAATCGAACCCAACTTGGTACCAACACTTGCAAACAACATTACAACAACAAAACTAACATTTTACTATCCTCCGAGTGTCTGATACACCACCGTAAACGTATCTCCGTACACCCCACAAACAAACGCGCAACTTTATTAATAATACGATTTCTTTTGCGCATTAAACGATTTCCAAAATTAAAACGGAATTAAAAAAAAATTTGCGAGTCTCTACATTCTATCCTCCTTAAAGAAATTTCGTCCCTAAATTTACAATTCAAGTCAAACATACTCATACATCAAGTAATCATGTTCATACCGCAACACATATCATGAAACAATCAAGCTAACCATCATAAAACCGAAATTCGGAACTCACATTTCCAAGATTACTCCAAAGAACTCACACCAACGGAATGGTCTTGCCCCTCAAAACTTGGTCACGTGAATTTAGGATACGTATCGGCTCCTCCCCATAAGATGCATCGGCTTCCAACTCCAATTCGGACCACTCGAGGACATGAGACGGATCCGGCTCGTACTTTCGCAACATCATACGTGAAACACGTCATGAACTCCCGATAACCTCGGTGGTAAGGTCAATTGATACGCGACTTCCCCAATTTTCTCAATAATGTCAAACGGTCCGATAAAACGCAGTGAAAGCTTCCCCCTTTGCCCAAAACGAGACAATCCCCGACGCGGTGACACCTTAAGGAAAACATGATCCCCCACTTCGAACGATAATGGCCGGCGACGACAATCGGCATAACTCTTTTGCCTACTTTGCGCGGTTAACAATCGTTGATGAATCACTTTGACTTGCTTGGTGGTTCTCTTTTACGCTTCAAGAAGACGTTGACGAATCGCTCTCATGCTCTCGGAGGTTTCTTTGATCAAATCCAGCCCAACTAAAGTAGTTTCGCCCAACTCGGTCCAACAAACAGGTGATCGACACGGTCTCTCATGCAAAGCTTCATACGGTGCCATTTCGATACTAGATTGGTAACTGTTGTTGTACGCGAATTCGACTAATGGTAGGTGATCTTTCCAACTCCCCCGGAAATCCATAACGCAAGCCTGGAGCATATCTTCTAAAATTTGGATTGTTCTCTCGGATTGCCCATCCGTTTGAGGATGATACGTGGTGCTAAATAAAAGATTTATGCCAAGAGCAGCTTGCAGACTTTGCCAAAAACGCGCGGTAAATCTTGGATCTCGATCCGACACGATAGAAACGGGAATTCCATGAAGACGGATAATCTCGCGGATGTATAAACGGCTAAGCGTATCAATCGAATCTGAAACCTGAATTGGTAAGAAGTGCGCTGACTTGGTCAATCGATCTACTATCACCCAAATGGCATCATGCCCCCTTGGCGACCTCGGTAACCCGGTAACGAAATCCATAGTCACGTTCTCCCACTTCAATTTGGCCACTGGTAAAGGTTGTAACTCCCCGGTGGGTCGTTGATGTTCGGCTTTGACTTGTTGGCATGTAAGGCATTTGGACACAAAAACGACGACGTCTCTTTTCATTCCCAGTTACAAAAACTGTCTACGCAAGTCATGATACATTTTCATTCCTCCGGGATGCACGGCTAACGGTGAATGGTGAAATTCCCTCAAGATTTCCTCCCGACACGAAATGGGTACGAACAATTTTCCTTGGTATCGCAAACCTTGATCGGCATGAATCATCCACCCCTCTCGAGCATTTCTGCTAAGAAACTTAACACGAAACTCTCCCGCTTCTTCATCTTGTTGTTGGGCCTCAATTACTCGAGTCAACAAGGTTGATTGAACGGTTAAGTTACATAAGGTGACTCCCTCTCGAATCTCCTCAAAATGCATTGCGTACGAACCCAAGTCTTTCATCGTTTTCCACTCATGGATGGCTAAACTCACAAGGTGTGTTGATTTTCTACTCAATGCGTCCGCTACCACGTTTGCCTTTCCCGGGTGATATTGCAACTCAAAATCGTAATCTTCTAGGTGTTCCATCCAACGGCGTTGACGTAGATTAAGCTCCTTTTGAGAAAACAAGTACTTAAGACTCTTATGATCGGAAAATACCTCGAATCTCTCACCGTATAAATAATGACGCCAACTCTTCAAAGCAAAGATGACGGCTGCTAGTTCTAAGCCATGGGTAGGGTAATTCCGCTCGTGAATTTTTAATTGCCGCGATCCATACGCCACCACTCGTCCCAATTGCATCAACACGCACCCCAACCCCTCTTTCGAAGCATCACAATATACCGAATAACCGACTCCCCGTTCGGGCACGACCAAAACCGACGTGGTAGTCAACCTTCTCTTCAATTCCTCAAAAGCCTTCTCACACGCATCATTCCAAACAAAATGAGTTCCCTTACGAGTCAATCTAGTCATCGGAGCCGCTAAGCGAGAGAAGTCAAGAACGAAACGGCGATAGTATCCGGCCAAGCCCAAGAAACTACGAATCTCAAATACACTCTTCGGTCGTTGCCAATTCATTACGGTTTCTATCTTCCTCGGATCAACGGACACCCCATCTTTCGATACGATGTGACCCAAAAACTTGACTTCGGACAACCAAAATTCACACTTGCTCAGTTTGGCATACAAGCGGTGCTCTCTCAAAAGTTCAAGAACGATGGAAAGGTGAGATTGGTGTTCCTCCTCCGAAGGCGAGTAGATAAGGATATCGTCGACAAAGACTACTATGAAACGATCAAGGTAGGCACGAAAGATACGGTTCATTAGATCCATGAAAGTCGCTGGTGTGTTCGTCAATCCAAAGGGCATAACAATGAATTCGTAGTGGCCATAACGAGTACAAAAAGCGGTTTTAGGAATGTCTTCCCTCCGAACCCTCAATTGGTGGTAATCGGACCTCAAGTCAATCTTGGAAAAACAAGTTGCGCCTCGAAGTTGGTCAAACAAATCGTCGATTCTAGGCATTGGGTACTTATTCTTATTGGTGACACGGTTCAACTTACGATAATCAATACACAAACGAAGCGACCCATCTTTCTTCTGAGCAAACAAGGCTGGTGCTCCCCACGGTGATGTACTTGGACGGATAAACCCCAAACCCTCCAATTCTTGCAACTGCGTCTTCAATTCTCTCAACTCGGTAGGCGCGAAATGATAAGGAGGTACGGAAATGGGAGTGGTGCCATGAAGTAAATCAATAGTGAATTCAATTTCTCTCTCGGGTGGTAAACCGGGTAACTCCTTCGGAAACATGTCCGAAAAATCGCAAACAATAAGGGGCAACTCCCCACGGGCGGACACATCCTCGTCTAAGGCCAAACTCGCTAACAAGGCATACATCGACTCTTGCTCTTGAGACCCACACAAATACGGTCCCGACGCTCCCCGAAGAACTCGAAACAAGCACCCCCAGGTGGACAAATACGGACCTGACGCTTGAAGCAATCAATGGTAGCGTGAAACGTAGATAGCCAATCCATGCCCAAAATAAGGTCGAATCCCGACATATTCAACACAATGAAGTCAAAAGTAAAACGATGGTCTCGAATAATGAGCTCACAATTTCGGCAAATCCGGTCTAATGGCGACCTACCTCCTATAGGTGTCTCAACGAATAACGGAGGGCTAATATTCTCAATTTCCAATTCCAAAGCACAAGCAAAAGATGCAGCAATGAATGAATGCGATGCTCCAAAACTAAATAACACTCTAGCAAATGAGTTAAACAATAGAAATGTACCCCTCACAACAGATGTCTCTGGGGTCTGAGAAGTGACAGAAGGTGTTGGAGGCAGAATAGTAGAAGTGATAGCAAAGGCTCTACCCTGAGTCATTTGACTCTGAACATGACCACCCCGCTGACCAGAACCCTGAGTAGGCATCGAAGAACTCGCTCCTCTCTCAACTTGAGATCCCTGAGCTGACGTAGTCTGACGGAAGTGAGGCTACTGCTGCCTCTGAGCACCTCGAAATGATTGCCGGCCAAAACTCTGACCACCCCTCGGCTGCTGCACCGAACCGGACTCGCTTCGTGTCCCTTCCCTAAGCGGACAATTCCTAGCAAAATGACCGGCTTTCCCACAAGTAAAACACGTACCCAAAAGCTGCGGACACTGAGCACGAATGTGTCCCGCTTGACCACACTCGTGACATACGATCGGAGGCCTATTAGAAACTCCCCGAGTCCCAAACGACGAAGAAGACGGAGGTCTAAAGTTTGACGGACCCTACGAAGCTGTAAATTGGTCTCGTTGTCTCTTCCTGCCCTGACTGCCAAAACTCCCTGAAGAAGAGCTCACACCCCCTACCGTTTGTCTCGGTTCCCAAGCCTTAGGATTTCTCGGCGCCTCCCTAGGAGTCTCAATACTCCTCGCACACTCTACAACCTCAGAAAACTTCCCTTTGCGTTGTGCCACTACGAACTTCTTCACGGTGTCGTGCAAACCCCTTTCAAACCGTCGACATTTCCTTTCTTCAGTTGTCATTAATTCCGACGCAAAACGAGACAATGATTGAAATTTTAGAGCGTATTCCGACACGGTCATATTCCCTTGTTCTAACTTTTCGAACTCATCCCTCAATTGGTCTCAACTAGTTTCCGAAAAATATTGTTCCTCAAAGAGCACTTCGAACTCGGCCCAAGTTAAATTCTCCACATCTGGCTCATTCGCTTGAGCCGCGGTCCTTGCCACCCTCCTCGCGTCCTTCATCGATTCTAAAACTGACTCCCACCACTCATTTGCTTCCCCGGTAAGTTGAACGGCCACAATGTTGACTCGTAAGTCATCTTCCGTGATCCCAAGAGCCCTGAACAGCTTTCGAATCTGTGCTAGCCAATGATCGGCTACAAGAGGGTCACTGCTCGACCCATCGAACATTGGTGGATTCCTATGACTGAATTCTCTCATCGTCAACAAGGCACGACTGTCTGCGCCTTCCCTAGAAGCTGGGTTTAAAAGATTAGCGGCCGCAAGAGCCGCAACGAAGTCCCTAGCAAAGGGATTTTGAACAATCAATACTTCCTCTCCTCGACCATGTCCGGCCCCTTCCCCCGGATTCCCATTCGGATTCTCCCCATGCTGACTAACCTCGTCCTCAATTTGCACCCCTCAGCCACGACCACGGCTGCGGCCACGACCACCCCAACTTTCAGCCTCACCTGCTCTAGCACGCGTTCTCGGAGGCATCTAGCTACAAGTTATAAGAAAAGAGAAGCTTATCAACAACAACATTATTTAATGAGGTCTAAGCCCCCAACTATCCCAACACGGGCCAAAGCAACTCAACACCACTCTATCATATTAAAATGCAATGCCACGTAAGCCAAGTAACATCAATACATACAAGCACACATGTGTTATGCAAACGGCATGACTTTTGAACCCATGAGACTAGAAGTCTCCCCACGGTCTCAAAGTATTCAAACCTAGACGCTCTGGTACCAATTTGTCACACCCTCGATTTTCAACATAAATAAATAAATCATTTTCGATAAATGATCCTTGCATAAAGGAAATAATACCCAAAATGACTTCCCATTTGCTTAATTACAAACGAAGTCCCCAAGTTTTAGAGAAATACGTCCTTGGCACCACGGCCCAAATTAATTTAGGTACAAGTATGACCAAGTAATTAAATTACAAATGGTTTAATCAAAAGAAATCAGGAGAAATTAGTTACAACATCATCTTTAACAAAAGTAGATGATGAGCACCCAATATTGTAGATATTTGGTGCAACTAGTCCCGTTTTATGTTGTTTTATCTTGCATTTATTTAGCTTTTATAGTGATATTGCACGTAAGGTGTGTTTTTAGTGTTTTCAGATAAAACGTACAAATAAGGCGCATTTCAACGCCATGGATGGTCCAAGTGCTTCCAAGTACCCGAAGACCCTGTCGGCCCCTTAAAATCTGTCTAAGTATGGAAAAATGACTTTCTGGAAAAGTATCGATTTTCGAGATAAATGTAACAACTCCGATTTTCAGTCAATAAAAATCTCGTTGTTTTATTTGAAATTTTTTTATTTATCCTCGAATGGCTTTTATGAATTCTTTTCGACCTTCTAATTGAGGCTTATAAAAGTTAAATCTCTTCACGCCAGATAATACGGTCATTTCTAAAGACAAGTGTGCTAGTATATCTCCCTAATTATATTTCTTGGCTAGAAGTCTTACTTGGCAAGTCTAGTTAGATTCCAACCAACTAGTTGTAGTAACCTAACTGCCAACCCATTTAGTTACATGCTTCCAACCCTAGTTGAAACTTTTGAACCTTTCCAAACCCTAAAGGAACCCTTTGGACCAAAGTCATCCTTGACCTTTACCCATTGGACAATAAAAGTTAGGGAAATCTTTATCCATTGGACAATAGGCTTTCCACCAAAGATATTTTATTAGATTGGTTAAAGTACACTTATATAGTTATATATAGACTTATATACACATGCTTAAAGGTACATATATATAATAATCTAGTTTGTATTACCTTACTCCTTTAACCATTGGTCCATAAAAGTTAGGGAAAATATCACCCATTGGTCAATAGGATTAGTCTTGCTATCAAGTACAAAGATCTATTAGTTTAGTTATTTCATAGATTCACCATGTGTTAATATACTTATATATATATATATATATATATATATGTACCCTAGATTTTGTACCTAGGATTCTCTATGTACCTCAATATAGTTTTATAAAAGACATGTGCCAATTTGACTTAGTTTAATAGGGAATTTTGACTAAGAAGATCTAGTAAGATCATATAGTACTTGTGTACTTTCATACTTGGTCAATACATATACATAAATATATATATATATACTAGTACAAGGAGAGAGAGAGAGAGAGCCGAGAGAGGGAGAGAGAGAGGGAGATTGATGTACAAGTACCTAGATCTTCTTCTACCAAATCCAAGATATATATATACCTAAGTACTTGTACTTGTGAAAGGAAGAAATATGGAAGGATATGAGGAGAATTGGAAGTACAAGATCTCTTACAACACAATCCTTTATACTTTCCCAAGTCAATCTACCTACCATTGTCCTTACATATATATATATATATATGAACATTGTACTAGAAAGAGAAAGAGAGAGGGAGAGAATGGCCGAGAGAGAGAGGGGGAGAGAGAGAGAGAGAGAGGCCGGGAGAAGGAGAGAGAGAGAGTGATGTATGTGCATGTGTACTCACTCAATCTAGTCAACTTCGTTGGCCAACTTCTTACACCATCAAAGTACAACCAAATCTAGGTTTTCTTATACTTTCATATCCAAACACATCTCCTAAGTACTAGACAAGACTAGGAACCCATTAGAATAACCTAAACTTGTCCTAGAATGGAAGTAAAGAAAGGAGAAGATCTTTGTGTGCTTTCAAGGATTGAAATGACAACACAATGGAACAAAATCCATTGGATAAAAGGAGAGAGAGAGGCCGGCCAAGGAGGAGAGAGAGGGAGCCAATCTTTGGCTATAAATAGTACCCCATGTTTGCCATTCAACTCACACCTTTCATACTTCAACTTCTCTCTCTAGAAAGTCTTGTGTTTTTGCTTGTTCTTGCTTGTTCTTGAAGTTCTTCCCAAGTTCTTCTAGAAACTCATCCTAAGCCGCCACTAAACCGCCACTCAATCACCCTTTCGATCCAAAAAGTCTAGTAGTGTTAGTCAAGATCTAGTTTCGAGAGAAACCTTTCTCTTTCGAAGCTACCGGAAGCTTACCGTAGGAAGTTACTCCGTCCGTTAGCCGATTTACTTTCCGTAGCCGCCCTACCGCCAAGAAAAACGGTAGATTATTCCATACACTCTAATTCTAAGTATAGATAGTTGTATGATCATGTAGAATATCCCTACTTACTTACTCTAAGTATACGTAGAATTTCAATAAACATGTGTGGTTTTGAACTTTGAAAAGGAAGAACGAATTTTGAAAGATAATGTTTGTGGTCCAACTTGAAGTATTTGTATTTTGATCTTAGGATGGTTATAAGCATGTGTAAGTGATTACTTGTCTTACTTGTTTGGTAAAGCATAAGTGGTTTACCACTCAAAAGGTGTCCATCCATGTGACACTATGCTTTATTTTGTGTGATAAATGTTGAGCATGATGATGTGATAATATGAGCATGCTATCTAATATAGAGTTGAATGATCTTGCTAGTTTAGTTTCAAGATTACAATGAATGATTTATGATTTTGTCATAAGAAGTCCTGTCGCGGAGTCTATGCATGAAAACGAGACACAGAAACCGAGGAAGTTAGAAACATGACACCTAGGGTGTGTTTAAAGGCGTTGACTTGGTAAAATATTTTTGAAACTACATAATGACCGGACGTGGTAGTCATTATGTGAGTTGTGTGTATGTGTGTGTGCCAATGGGAACCCGGTGCGGCGGAACCATTGTGAGGATACTCGGGAGACCGGAACGGCAAAACCGAGGTTGGGTGTGTGGCTTGGTTATCCGTGGAGAGGAGCCAATGCTAATGTGTGCTAATGGGAACCCGGTGCGGCAGAACCATTGTTAGGATACTCGGGAACCCGGAACGGCAGAACCGAGGTTGGGTGTGTTAAAAATGAATTTTCAAAATGATGATTTGGGTATGAAAGTGGAAATTGGAGACACGGTCTACGATGAGTCGCGTAGGAGAAACTCAGAAGATCATGACACCAACGATAGTAAGATAGTGAATGTGGATGTGTCATTGTTAATTACGTTGTTGAATGAGCATGAGTAATTGTCTATATGCCTTTTGTTGTAAGCTAAGGGTTAGTGAGTATGGTTTATTCTATTGAGTTTGTAGCTCACGGTGTTGACCTTTGGTGACCCTGACATATTATATTGGTGGCGACGCCGGTATAATGTGTCAGACCTTATAGATGAACAGGGTGAGCTATATACCTTGGAGACTTTCAGAGCCGAGGAGCTTGCTAGGATGGAAGAGCAGGCGGAGCAGTAGTTAGGAACCCTAGTTCCCACCCTTATTGAATAAATGTACTCTTGTGAGAATTATGATGTAATAATGAACCAGACTCAACTTCGTTTTATCAATAAAATGTTTATTTAACGTACCCAAAAATTGGGGGCGTTACAATTAAAAATGGCGGTAATTGATCCTTGAATTTTACTAAGAGTAACTACAAAGTTGCAAGGTTTTATTTGAAGAGCAAGGTCATGTTTTGAGCCATTTCCTCCTATGAAAAATGCGCAGTTTTCTGTTTTGTACTAAAAGTGGGGGGTTGACATTTTGATTTAATTGGAATCTTAAAATTCTAGTAATGCCATTGTTTCCAAATGGGGGTACTTTCTTATTTTCATTAAATAAATTAAAGTAAAGAAAAGGTAAAAGAAATGTTTAAAATGTAGTCTTTACTTAAGTTTAGGGAATGAAAATAAGATGTTGTGGAGCTGTGGAAGCTGTTAGGAGCTGCATGCTGAAGCTAAACTAAAGACCTGGAGATAAGCTCCCCGTATCGATACAGATTTAAGCTGTATCGATACGCATTAGCTTCGTGGGAAGGCAGGTTGTATTGTATCGGTACGGCCTTAGCCCGTATCGATATGGGAGCACTACGGGGAAAATGGCCATTTCAACTTAGCTGCGTGGTATCGATACTTTCCATAATAAGTATCGATATGGAAAGTATCGATACCACGAGCCTTCGGCCAGATATTTGTTACTTTTTGGGCTTTCCATTTATGGAATAGTTGCTACTTTTGGTATGTTTTTAGGATATTTTGTAGAGAGAGATTTGTTTGTATAAATAGGTTGGAAGTCTTTCTCTCACACATAGGTAATTTTAGGCTTTAGTTTAGTTCTTTCTAGGAGAAGTCTCCATTGTTGTTCAAGCTTAATTTCTTAAGAACTCAAGTAAGTATTTGGTTTCATTTAATTTGTCGTTGTAGGAAAGGTCAATAGGCGCGACCGTTGATCGGTTGACTATCCAATGGGCATGTGACGTGTGTACTCGTCCTCGCGGGGTTGACGATTTGACCGACGAACCCTAGCTCGCCATGTGGCGCCTCAGTCGCGCGACACGTGGCCCCTCGCGCGAGGGAGCCTCGCGCTACCCATCGCTTTGCAGCGCCCGTATAAGGGTCGCAAGCCCATTTTCCTCCCTTAAGGAGAGAACTACATTTATTCAGGTGGACACTTGGCGCGGTCCCAATTTAATGGAGACGATAATGCGATTTAACCAAGATACGCCAATAACTTGCCCAGACTCTTATGTCTGCTCCGGCCTTTAGGCAGGACCCGAGGGGCCCCTTGAGGCTTGGCAGTGGTATTGGCGCGACCGAGTAGGTCATGACCTCGCCCTACAGGAATGAAGGGGATCTAGTGGCTTGGTGGCTGTAAAAGAAGAAGAGGATCTCCGCAAATAAGAGGATACGCTTACCGTCATACTAGCGGTCATCGTGAGGGTAGCGACACCTCGGCGGTCAGGGGGTATAGAGGGGACACGTGTCATTTTATCAGCGCGCCACTTGGTGCCCAAGCATTAGCTCGTGTGGTCTATAAATATGAAACGTCTCTTGTAGACACCCCAATCCGGACCTCGAAGGGTCTTTGACCTCCCTGATGATGAAATAAAGGAAACAAAGCCTTTTGCGAGCTTGAATGAAGTGTTCCTCCAGCATCCACAGCCCAAACCAACCATCAGCCCAGAAAAACTCAGAAAAAGCCCAAAAAACCCAAAAAGCCCAGAGAAAGCCCCAAAAGCCCTGGACCGAACCTAAAGTACCGTGCGCGACACTTCTACACCGCGCGGCACGCAATCATGAGGTTAACCGCACGGCATTTTGGATAAAGTTCTGACTGGCTCAGAAAGCTGTCGGCCACGCCCATTTGAGCCACAGCTGCAATACGGCTCAGCCGAAAGCACACTTCTGGCCCGCCCAGAAAATACCTCCAACTTTTGAAATTCAAAATCCAAGGCTCTTGCCTATAAATACACCCCTCCACTCAAGGGAAAAGGGCCCTTGATCACCATTATACCATTTCTCTCTCTTCTTGCTTTCACACCCACTTTTCCATTTCCAAGCCTTGAGAATGTTGCTCTCAAAAGACATCTCTAGGCCTTTTACTCCATTTTTCTCTTCACCATTAAAGTTAGTTCCTTACTAACTTTGAGGTCCCAACTACCCAATATACCCATCTATTACACACATCCATACTTCTACTCTCTTTTTCAACCTTCCGACGTTCATCCGCCTTCATCAAAGCTCATTCAAGCTCCAAATCTAAGGTAAAAACCAAGTTTCCTTGGGCTAGACTCTGTCCTGGCCCTGAGGGGACCTTTCTGTGTTCAGGCTTGACCCTTTTGGTTGAGATCTGACCCAAAATCTATTTTACAAAACAAAACCAGTGTTCTGTGCAAAGGCGTGCTACGCCGCGCGGCTCTTTCGAGCGTCGCACGGCGTAGCAAGCTCGCACGCATGGCATTTTGAAAGAATACTGTTTCCTTGATCAAACTGTCTGGATCGCGATCGTCCGTTGTTGGGTCTTTTCTGTATACCAAAAGCTGTCTCAGAATGAGACCATTTCTACAAGCCATGTTTTAAACTTCATAGATCTTTTCAAAACAAGCAAACGTATCAAAAACGGCTTTCTCTTCATGGTTTGAAAGAATGGTGCAGATCTGAGATGATCTGACGGCTGTGAGTTGTCTGAAGCTTTAAAATAAAATCGTGCGATGTAATGGTACACCGTGCGAAGCTTTACAAAACGATAAAAGTTTGGTATCGAGATCGGAACCACGCATGGTATATTGGTAAGCCGTGCGTTATAAGCCGATATGCCGTTTGACGGAGGGCAGTGATTCAGACAGTCTGTTTGTACCTTTCTTGTTTATATCATCACCATGCCATCTTTATCATCTCTGTACAGCAAGCACCACTAGCACGAAAACGTGTTATGATTCATCTTGTTCCCTTTCCCCTTTTACATGTTTTCGAGGTTTTCCGAATCGTATTAATCCCCCCATTTAAAATGCTTAGTAGAGACCGGTGTTCACCGGGCGAGCGGGGTGCTTTTCAACAAAACCTTCCCCGTTCGTAACCTAGCTCCCGGATCCAAAAATCTCAAATAGTTTCGCTAGATCAAAAGGCCTTTTTCTTTTCAAAAAAACAAAACCCCCTCGGTTTCTCGGATCATCCATCTCAAAAATCCGGGTGGCGACTCTGTCATAAATCGCACCAACGGGCGCGGGAGCCCACAGTGGTGACTCTGCTGGGGACTTTTATTCAAAACTTCTTTTTTTTATAAAAAAAAAAATATATATATATATATATATACACATAAAGAAGTGTTGAATAATCAAGAGAGTCAAACTTGAAAGGCATTTTACTTTGGGGACTTAATGCATTTTGGAGAACTTAACTTTCTTTTACACTATGCACCGCACAAGCTGCGTTAGCGTGTTTCGGCTATCTTGCCCGGTTTATCGGTGACAAGCTCTCCTGGAATGCCTAACAACCCTCGACTATGATGGGCCATCGTGCTGTTCGACCATTGTCTTGCAATACACTCAACATGGGGTAGTACATCTTGGCTCTAGTCCGGGGAACCCCTCTCAAACCAAAACCGGCCTTTGCACTTATACATAACCATAGAACTTTCCCAACTAGGACAGGAACCCATGACTAGGACTTATGTGATATATCCTGTTTATGTGTATTTCTTTGTACATACATATCATTCACGCATCATTGCATCCTGTAGGCTAGAGGATTAGGCTCCCTTAGAATTCTTTAGGACTTTTTCGGTCAGTCTAGGAGATTATAAATCCATGGAGGTTGCGATACCTCCGGTGTTTGCCGTGCCCGAACGGCTCCCTTGACATGGGATTAACCTTGGAGGTGTGCGTATTTGGATTCTGACGGTCACATTGCTCTGTCTCGGATGGTCAAGATAAGGAGATTGGCTCTGGTTCCGAAAACGATCGGAATTTAACCTGCCTGACAGTACCTACCCGGATCATCAGAAATCTTCTGTACAAATGCCCCAAGTGAAACTCAAGTCACGGTAGGTTCTAGGACCTAGAAGGCACGTAGAAGGTAGGACAGACACTCGGGGCGGATTTTGAGTTGTTCCCTTTTGCTTTGCTACAAGTTCAGAAACATTGGACACCTGCAAAAAGAAGAGGCTTTACCCAATTGGTTTCGTCCGTCTCGAAGATTGGTTCGCGTAGATACCCTGGAAGAAACCCAACTGGTTGAGGTCCACATAGAACAGGAAGGCCAGTCGTCATTAGCAGTTTTGCTAAGCCCAGCAATACAGGAGCCTCCGTCACTTGAAAATCTCTTACCCATGGCTGACCAAGGAAACGGGGTAGAAGAGCTTAGGCAGAACATGGCTACCATGGATACTCAGTTTAGGCAATCCCTTGCAGGGATGGATACGCAACTCAAAGCTTCGGTTGCATCCATGAAAGGCGACATGAATATGATAATGGAAACCATGCAGGAGGTTTGCGACAAGCTTTTGGTTAAAACTGACATACCCAAGGAAGAGACGCCAGCCAAAGACACGCCGGCAATCGATCCTAATCTGGCCGCCCTTATGGTTAAAATTGGGAAGTTGGAAGAATCAATGCAAGAAAATAAGCGATTAGGGAGAGGAGAGATTGACATGAACAAATTGTGCTTGTTCCCCAACGCGAAGTTACCAGAAAAGTTTAAGGGTGTGGATTTCGCAAAGTTTGACGGTACCGGAGATCCAAAAGCTCACCTCCAAGGGTATGTTGGTTCACTCACCATGAGAGGAATCGAGAAGGAAGCCATGGCCCAACTATTCCACGAATCTTTGTCAGGGCCCGCTTTGCAATGGTTTCTTATCCTGGAACCCTCTAAGAAAAGGACGTGAGAAGACATTGGGACGGCATTTGTGGCTCAATACGATTTCAATGTCGATCTAAAGATGACCACGAGGGAACTAGAAAGCACTAAGATGGGTGAGAAAGAAGGCTTCGCTGACTTTGTGAAACGTTGGAGGGCTAAGGCCACTCAGATGCAAAGCAAACCATACTTAAAAGAACAAATAAGGATCATCACCAAGAATCTGCCAAACTCTTTTGCCCCATACATGGTTCTCTCCCAGGCAGCCCCAAATTTTGAAACTTTCTACGACTCGTGCCTGGCTGTGGAGGAAGCACTGCGAGACGGAACATTGGAAAGAAAGGAATCAACAACAAAGACCAAAAGGATATACTCAGGGAACAGTAATGTCCTCTTCGGGAATTCCAATCAGGCTGGAACCTCATCCGCCAAACCGGCAGAAGTGAACCAAATTTCGGAAAAACCAAAATCCCAACAAAGAGCTTTTACCCAATTCAGCTCTCCTCGATCCGCCTTGCTCAAAAAGCTTACTGAAGTAGGAGTGCTGAGTCCCCTTCAGCCACCACAGAACATTCCACCCAACCTAAACCAAAACGTCTACTGCGATTTCCACCAAATGCATGGCCATACCACTGATAACTGTATCCGTCTCCGTCATGAGATTCAAAACCTCATTGACAATAAAGTCATTGATACCCCTCCTTCTGACAAACCAAACACCATGACAAATCCCTTGCCACAGCATAATCCCCCATTCCATATCAACCAAATCACCCAAGACAAAGGCCAAGACTTTGATCCTACCTCTTTCATCATCCCTGATTCCGAACCGAAGCCTGTCGTGGAAATTCCCGAAGAAATTGCCCTCTGTTACCTTTGGGATTGGGGAGACTTGATTGCCGATTGGAAAGAGTTTGAAGTCGCTAATTTCCAAGAAGATGTAAACCCGTTCTTTGAGCCAGAATGGGAAATTGATTGGCAAAACACTTATGCTGACCCTCTTGATGGATTTTCTTTGAATATGATGTTCAACTTGCCAGAAATGCCTGAATGGGAGTGGAACCCAATTCCAGATGAGTACCAACTCTTGGCCTGGAATGATCCTTTAGATACCTTCTCTATACCCATGTTGTTTGCAGAAGAATACCAACCACCGACGGTGATCTACGACTGGCCTGAACCTATTCCGTTTTGACCAGACCTCTCCTCCTACCTCCACGATCTCATGGCTAATGACCCATACAACAACGTGGGCCTTGCTCCATACCCAGAACCGATGGACTACCTGGTCGATGAAGTTAAGTCGGAGTCATCTGTCACTTTCCCAAAAGATGGTGATGTTGCCATGATGAACTTGTGGGAAGATGAACCAGGTGCTAAGACAAACCTGTGGGGTAATACGGAAATCATCAACATAAAAGTAGGGAACGAAGAATGGACTGTAAATAGGGCGGTAGTAGAAGCTGAGAAATGGAAGTCCGAAGATCTGTGGGAAGACCTGGTTGTCGCTGACCTGGCTGCCAACCTCCAAGACACTACCATTGGAAACAAGCGCAAGGCCCTTGCGGATTTGTGGAATGAAGAGTCCAAGTACCAACAGATTGGTCAATTAACCAGGAGTGGTCGAATATATCAACCTCCAAATCTTCAAATCGGAGAATCTTCCAACCCTCCAGCATCACTGACCAAAGAACCTTCTAACCCGTTCGTTACCCCAATCAAAGATACTTTCCAACCCTTTGCCCCGCCAGTTAAAGAACCTTCACGCCCTGAGAAAGACCTAGAAAGAATGATCAAGCGCCAGCTCGAACAGACTCCAGCCAAAATGTCTGTTTGGGACGTACTTGTTCATTCCACCCGCCATCGCGAAAGATTCATCCAAGCTCTCTCTCACCTAAAAGTCCTTTCCGCCATAACCCCTGACGAACTTGTGGCACTCATCAAAACCATACCCGTCAAACATGCTATCACCTTCACTGATCGAGATTTGCCCGCTGATGGAACTGATCACAATCGGCCACTCCATATCACTCTGAAATGCCACGGAAAATGGGTACCAGTAATCCTCATTGACAACGGGTCGGCAATCAATGTCTGTCCACTCCGTGTCGCTTATTGCCTAGGATACAAAAATAGTGACTTTTCTCCATCAGAAGTCAAAGTTCGGGCATATGACAACACCCGTCGGGATGTGACTGGCACCCTCATGCTTCCTATGACTTTTGGGCCCTACCAAACAGATGTGGAGTTCCATGTGGTAAACATTCCCGCGTCCTTCAACCTACTGCTGGGTAGACCTTGGATGCATCGACCTGACATCATGGCAGTTCCTTCAACGCTCCACCAGAAAGTTAGACTGGGACTAGAAACTGGGATGCTCACCATTCACGGCAATTCTGGGATTCGTGCTCCTGTGGAAGACAATGCCCCGCTTTTGGAGATACAACATGGGGAAGAGGACGTTGCTCTGGGTGGTTTCTCTCTTGACACCTCTCATTCTGTTTTCACTGTCAAGATTGATGACGACTTCGTCGTTAGTAATGTGGCCATAAAGATAATGAAGAAGATGTCCTACATGCCAGGATTGGGGCTGGGAAAGAATCTTCAGGGGCCAGCACAGTTTAAAGAGCCAGGAACTTTAACCCGCATAATAGGTGTGGGGTACCACCCTTCCGAGGATAGGAGGGAGAAGAAAGGAGACAGGCTGGAAGATTATTTTGTCAAAGAAAAGGCAAAACAGATTTATCAAGGGCAGTCGGAACCATTTTGGGACAAAGAAACCAATACCTTCCTACCAGGATTTGAGATATTCGCCAATGATGTCTGGCCTGAAAGTGACGAAGAACTAGAAGCGGCAATCAAACCAACAAAGATGGCAGACTGGGTTGAAACTCTTGCCGTGGGTAGCCTAGCAACCTTATTCAGGGAGGACGAACCATTGGGTATAGCCGTGGAAGCAGAAGTGCAGATGCTAAGGCAGGAGGCCCCCGAAGATCCAACTTCACTCATCATGGATGCCACTGGAGATTATAAGAATTGGACTTTCATACCAAGCGCAACCAGTCATGAGTCTGAATCTGAAGCTGAGTCCTTTGAGTCTTCTGAGTCTTCCGAGTCGTCTGAGTCTTCTGAGTCTGTTGAGTCCGAGTCGGTGCCTCTTGGCCCAACTCCTCAAAGTCTGTATTTTGAGTTTGAGTCTACCCGTGTGTACGGTGCCCTCGAGGCCTCTGCTAATGATGAAATAAATGAATCTGATTCCGCTTACTTCCCTGATTTTGAAATAAATTGTGTCGACCCCAATGATGAAGAGATCGATTTCAAGGGGGAAATCCCTGAAGAAATTCGGTCCCTAATCGAAAGGGAAGACGAAAGGCATGCTCAGCCTATAAAAGAAGAAGTTGTTTCAATAAATTTGAGGGACGAAGGGAATCCCCGAATGGTCCAGATCGGTTCCGCGCTGTCAGAAGAAGAGCGTCAGGCTCTCGTGGAGTTGTTAAAAGAATTCGAAGACGTTTTTGCATGGTCGCACGCTGATATGCCCGGGATTGATCCTGAAATCGTGGAACATCGGATTCCCCTTCACCCTGACGCGAAACCAGTAAAACAAAAACTGAGACGCATGAGGCCCGATTGGGTGCTTAAAATAAAAGAGGAAGTAACTAAGCAAATCAATGCTGGGTTCTTAATGGTAACTAAATACCCTCAGTGGGTTGCTAACATCATTCCCGTTCCAAAGAAGGATGGCAAAATCAGGGTCTGTGTGGACTTCAGGGACTTAAACAAAGCTAGCCCCAAGGACGACTTCCCTCTGCCCCACATTGACGTACTAGTTGATAACACCGCGGGACATGCCTTACTTTCCTTCATGGATGGCTTCTCAGGATATAACCAGATTCTCATGGCCCCGGAAGACCGAGAGAAGACCACGTTCATTACTGAGTGGGGAACCTACTGCTATCGGGTCATGCCTTTCGGACTGAAAAACGCTGGCTCTACTTATCAACGAGCTGCTATAACCTTGTTGCATGATATGATCCATAGAGAGGTGGAGGTTTACGTTGACGACATGATCGTTAAGGCGAAAGAGCGAGAAGGTCACTTACCCGCGTTGAGAAAGTTCTTCGAAAGGATAAGGAAGTACAGGATGCTCCTCAACCCGGCTAAATGTACGTTCGGAGTCACCACCGGGAAAATGCTCGGATTCATGATCACCACTCGTGGCATCGAAATCGATCCATCAAAGATTAAGGCCATTCTGGAAATGGAGCCACCACGGACAGAGAAAGACGTGAGTAGTTTCCTTGGCAAAATACAGTTCATCAGCCGGTTTATTGCAAAACTGACTTCAACATGCGAACCCATATTCCGTTTGCTCAAGAAAGGAACACCATTTGCATGGAATGACAGATGTCAGCAAGCTTTCGAGGCCATCAAAGCCTATCTAAGGAATCCGCCAGTCTTAATGCCGCCGGAATCAGGAAGACCTTTGATCCTATACTTGTCAGTCACTCCATCTTCCATGGGGTGCATGCTGGCACAGGAAGGAGACGATGGGGTTGAAAGGGCTGTCTATTACCTCAGCAAAAAGATGGTTGGGTCTGAAGAACGCTATACTCCATTAGAAAAGACATGTTGGGCACTTGTTTGGGCTTCCAGAAAGTTAAGACATTACATGCTGGCCTATTCGGTGAGATTGATATCCCGAATGGATCCTCTGAAGTACTTGTTCGAAAAGCCAGCACTCACAGGAAGAATGGCACGATGGCTATTAATGCTGGCAGAATTTGAATTAGAGTACGTCAGCAGAAAATCGGTAAAAGGAAGAGCGCTGTCGCTGAATTTTTGGCCGACTACCCAGTCGAAGGAAAAGAAGATGCCGAATTTGAGTTCCCAAATGAAGGCATATTGACCATAGTTGAGGACGTGTGGCAGTTGTATTTCGACGGAGCAGCCAATCAGAGAGGATTCGGAATTGGTGTGCTACTAATTTCACCGGATGGGTCGCATATCCCGCTTGCATTCAAACTTAACTTCGAAGTCACCAACAATCAAGCGGAATACGAAGCTTGCATTGTTGGTATGGAAGCAGCCATTGAAATCGGTATAGAAAAGTTGGAAGTTGTGGGAGATTCAAACTTGGTCGTTTCTCAAGCAAACGGTGATTGGAAAGTCAGGGAAGAGAAGTTAAAGCTGTACCATCAAGATCTCGAAGATCTCATTCCCCATTTTAACAAAGTAACTTTCACTCATGTCCCGAGACTCAAGAATCAATTCGCTGATGCCCTGGCAACATTAGCCTCCATGGTCAAAATCCCTATCGGTGTGAAGCTAAGGCCGATTATGATCGAACAAAGGGATACCCCGGCATACCTACATGTCATGGCCATCAACG
Source organism: Rhododendron griersonianum (assembly GCA_018127125.1). Lineage (NCBI taxonomy): Eukaryota > Viridiplantae > Streptophyta > Magnoliopsida > Ericales > Ericaceae > Rhododendron > Rhododendron griersonianum. The sequence goes on along the minus strand of CM030788.1, from coordinate 33,623,578 downwards.
AGCCCGAAGACGGTCACCCTTGGTTTTACGATATCTGGAGATTCGTGGAAAGAGGAGAGTACCCCTCTGAAGCAAGCAAGAAAGACAGAATCGCCCTTCGGAGAATGGCAGCCCAGTACATCATTTGTGGAGGAAATCTATATCAAAGGTCTCACTGTGGAACCCACAAGCTGTGTATTCATGGTGAGGAGGTAAAAAGGGTGATGGAGGAAGTCCATGAAGTAGTATGCGGTCCTCACATGAATGGTATGATGCTTGCCAAAAAGGTTTTGAGACAAGGCTACTTCTGGTCCACCATGGAGACGGAATGTGTGGAATATGTACGACGTTGCCATAAGTGCCAAATTCACGCTAACCTCATGCATGTCCCACCACATGAGTTGCAGCAAACGACCTCGCCATGGCCTTTCTCGACATGGGGTATTGATGTCATCGGAAGGATTGTGCCAGCAGCTTCTAACGGCCACAAGTTCATCCTGGTGGCTATCGATTACTTCACAAAATGGGTAGAAGCAGCCTCATATGCAACCCTGACCGCGGTTCAAGTCGCGCACTTTATTAAGCAAAACGTTATTTATCGGTATGGGGTCCCATAGGCATTCGTGTCCGACAATGGGGTTCATTTCAAAGGCCGAGCAAGGGAAGTCTTGGAAGAGTTCCAGATCCAAATACACAAATCAACAACCTACCGACCGCAGACCAATGGGGCCGTGGAGGCGGCCAACAAAACAATCAAAACCATCATGGAAAAGACCATTCAATCTGCAAGGGATTGGCACGAACGACTACCTTTGGCATTGTGGGGATACCGCACGTCTGTGCGTACACCAACAGGAGCAACTCCGTACTCTTTGGTTTATGGCATGGAGGCCGTACTTCCCATAGAATTAGAGGTTCCATCCCTCCGGACTATGATCGAATGCGATGTACAAGAGGCAGATTGGCTGAGCAACTGGTTTGAAGAACTTATGTTGTTTGATGAACGTCGTTTAAGGGCACTTTACCACATTCAAGGATATCAAAGGAGAATTGCACGTGCATTTAATAAGAAAGTGAAGCCCAGGGACCTGGCAGAAGGCGACATGATTCTGAAGGAGATACGAGCACCAATCTATGATCCACGAGGAAAGTTCCGACCAAAATGGTCTGGGCCGTATATTATCAAGACTATCCTATCTGGAGGAGCTACGCAACTCATCGATCTGGACGGAAACGAATTTTCAACTCTAGTCAACCTGGATCAACTCAAACGCTACTACCCCTGAGAGAAGATCGCTCGGCTGAAAACTACAAGGGCAGTCAAGTCCCAGGCAAAAATTAGAGCAAAAGGCCTGCTATGATGAAAACCTGCAAGGGCATCTTAGGCAAAAGTTAAGGCATACAATGAACGAGCTCGCTAGGCCGAAAACCCGAAAGGGCGGTACTAGGCAAAAATTAGAGCGCAAAAGGAGAATGCCAAAACCAGAGCGAACCCTATCCTTGAACTACGTCATGACCTGATTCCTTCATCAAAGGGATACGTAGGCAGTCTCACTTTGGGACTCGGTCACGATCAATCAAAACAAAAATCCAAGTTGACAGAATCCAGAAAGGCAGAATCAGATAGGGGGAGACCCTCTATAACTCATTTTATTAAGATAACTGCTTCTAATACATAAGGCTGAGCATGATCTTCGAAAATAAAAGGCAATACAATAAAAGGAGGTCCACGATTTATTCAATGATCAGGGTAGTAAGATCGAGTCAGTTTCCTTGGGCACCCGCTCTCGCAGCAATGTCCCTCTTGAGCCATTTCCTGTAACTCCCACGCGCTGCCACAGAAGGGTAAGGATGAGCATCGGTCACCTCACGAGACCTCCAGAATCGCTGGTAGTTGCAAAGAACCGAATGGCGAAAGAAAGGCAGATTTACATCCACCAAGATCTCTGCAGGAACCTCCTGTCTCAAACCAAGCTGACGCTGAATCCGATAGGGGATGTAGAAGGTAAAAGCCTCCAGCCCGGGAAGAACCACCCACTGGGAACCCATATAATGCACAGTCATGGGTGGAAAATCAAGCCAAGAGCTTCTCCAAGAAATAGTCTCAGCCTGTTGACGCTTGAAGAAGGTGACCCACTCGGAAACTCGCCTGTCCGCAAATTCAAAGCACCGAGAGGAAAGTAACCTAGCCCCATATGCCAATTTGCCAGGAGGGAGAGTCAGTATGTTCACCTTATCACACAGCCAAATCTGCCAAAGAGAGAAAACAAGTGAGAAACCATAGAAAGCCAAGCCCAACATTAAAGAAAATAGGAAGAGCTGAAAAGAAGGAAGATGAGGCGAAAACTAACCTGCAAGAGAATGGGGCTGCCTCCAAAAGTCTCAGTCTCTCCAGAACGAACCCTGTCTAAACCCATCAGTGTCTCAGCCAATACCATCGGAATCACATCCTTCCGAGCCCTAATCTGCACTGCAATATTGACCAGTGCCGAGCTGGCATGACCAGTGGAGGGAACCAAGAAGTAGGCGGCAAGTAAGCACATGCAAAGGGCGGTCATGCGCCGAGAGTGGTAGGTTACGTCCGCTAGGTTGCCAAGAGGAGAGAACATCTCAATGAGGTGCATCACGTTGAGATGACCATTGCTAACCAAGTAGCGAGCAACACCGTCATTCAAACCAAGAGAGGCCGCAAGAACCTTGGACATGTTCTCGCGCACGGGAGGGACAATAACATCTCTAGAGCCGAAGCCGCCAAGATAAGCGCAAAACTCCTCGATTGTAGGGCAAAGCTCCTGTCCACCAAAACGGAATACATGCACCTCCGGATCCCAGAGACTTATGGCAGCCTTTAGGAGCTCAGGGCGAAGGCGGATGTTACGAAGGTATCTCATAGAGTAGAGACCATGCGCCCGAAAGTTGAGCCAATCGACCCCTTCCATGGAAATCAACCACGGCCGTAGCGAACCGGTGAGAGAAAGAGCCATTGGGAGGAGATGAAGATCTGAAGAAGAAGAGATATGGTCAATATGAGGCCTAAGGCCTGAATTTATAGAAGGATAGAGGAGACAACTTCAACTTCCAAAAGAGCCTTAGGTTCCAAAAGTGTAGATTTTCCATGAGTCTTACATAGGGAAAAGCTTGGTCATGCTCTAAAAAGAACAAAGTAGACATGCATTGGCCCGAATATGTTATAGAACAGGTCAAACTTTAAACCTCGTGCAATCTGTCTTGGGAAGCAGCAAATGGCAGAATGTCAGAAAAAAGTGCCGCGCGGTGTAAAGAGATAGCGCACGGCATACCAAGACCAGGAGAAAACCACGGCATAGAACGGATACGCCGTGGGATCATATGAAGCTACGCACGGCGCTTTGTAGCCCCGCACGGCATATTAAGTCTGCACTCCTGCAGACTTTGACAGCAGAGGTTTGAAACCTATTCAAGGCACTCGCAAGCGTCACCAACCCTCAGAACATGTTTCAATGGGTACGTGGGACTTCAAGGCACTCCTGCTTTAAGTCAACTCTCAAAATTCGACGTGAGAACACCGAAAAGTCAATAAAACCCATTTCCTAGGTCATGTCAAGGTATCGGAGTCCGCTTCAAGCCGTTTTAAGTTGGTTTTTCGGGTCCTACAGGTCATAATGGCCAAAGGTGACCCGGCCCAAGTTCCGTTTCGTGGTTAATATCAAAATCTGAGAATGTCACCCTCCAAAGTCAAGGTTTTTCTTGCTTTTCAGGCATGTTTTCAAGCGGTTTTCGGTTTTTGAGTATCATAATCACGTGTCAAGTATCCAGGGTAGGGGTGTAAACGAGCCGAGTCGAGCCAAGCTTCAGCGAGCTCGAGCTCGGCTCGAGCCTTAACGAGCCGAGCCCTTAACGAGCCGAGCTTAGTAATTTACTAAACGAGCCTCTCTTAATCGAGCCGAGCCTCCCTTAACGAACCGAGTTTTTGTCAAACGAGCCGAGCTCGGCTCGGCTCGTTTAGTAAACGAGCCGGATACTCGAGCTCGAGCTCGGCTCATTTACTAAACGAGTCGAGTCGAGCCGAGCCTTAACGAGCCGAGTCGAGCCGAGCTCGCGAGTAGCTCGGCTCACTTACAGCCCTAATCCAGGGTCATCGTTGATAAACCAGAGTCCGCGACAGGGGTAGTTTCGTAAAGTCTTGCACAAAGGGATCAGTTTTTCAGAGTTATTCGTTTATCTTCTTTGATTTCTATTCCAATGTCAATAAATCTTTGCCCTAACATGCTGTTCATTATAAAACTCAAGTTCGCTTCAGATTATGGCTCAAAAGACTAGTTGCATGCATTGGTTAAGTGTTTCTGTTATTCAATCTTTCTTAAGCAAATGACAATAAGGGAAGTTGAATGACGAAAATGATGACAGAAATAAAACTTCTCTATATATATATAATCTCCAAAATATTCATGAGTCGAAGTACCGAAAGGCGTGCAAGCCTCAAAATCCTATCTATTGAGGGTAAACAGGCACCCTTCCAAAAGAAGCACGCAGGCTCCAGTCAAAAAGCAAAATAAAAGGGAACTCAACTCTCATCCTCATCCTCGTCGTCGTACTCACCCTCCTCGCTGTCCTCCCCAGAGGCCTCCTTTGCCTGAGAGCTGGCTACCTCCTGAGTACTTGACGCCCTAGGCACTGTACTCCCCGAGGTGTCCGAGAGGTCAACGTCTGTCGGCTCCTCAGTCTCGTCAGAGACGTCGACCGGTTCGTCCTCTGTCCCCCCAGAAAGCCGCTGCCTCTTCGACGGAGGTTCCTCCCGCGAACCTGCAGAGGAAGCCTGTGGCGCCTGTATGCGCACAGACTTCCTGCACAGCCCACGCGAAGCCCCTCCTCCAGCCTGCAATAACATGGTAATCATCATTTGCATTATAATCATGAAATAAGCAATAGGAAATAAAAGCAAAGGGTTCGAAAGCTTTACCATGGTCCCACCAGCACGAGGAAGCACCTCTGGGGCACGCCCTATAGCGTACTGCCTCACCAGCTGCTCCAGGCCCATCATGGCCTCGGCCATCTCTCTCACGTACTCCGGAGTCGCCTGCACAATGGGTCAATTGTTTAGAACGTACAGTGATACTAACAAGTAAGTGCAAATGGGTGAAAGAGTGCAAGTTATACCTGAGCAAGGAACTCCGGAGCTGCAACCGTGGGACGCGGCACCACCACTACACCAGAAACCCCCTGGGCAGTCGTCACGTCCATGGTCCAGGAGAGTCAAGGCAAGCTGGCCCAGCTCGGACCTGCGCCGTCACCTCGACCTCCAACGTTACCCTCGCGTCCTCTGCCTCTCCCTCCTCTCTGTCCTTGTCCGCCTCTACCACCTGCACCACCCGGCGCTCGAAGCGTCGCCTCCCGAGCAGCAGCCCGTACCCCGAAACTCGGCATCAAGTACCGAGCCCGGTACTCAGAGTAGTCCACGCCCACCTGGAAGAGCGGCTCCAGCTCAAGCTCCGGTCGTACGAACCGCTCGACCTCTCCCCTGGTGTACAAGCTCGTCCGCTGCACCAGAGCAGGAAGGAGACCAGGGACTCTAAAGGCGTCCAACCTCAACGACTGACGTGATACCCGGTCACCCAGGTACCATTGCCAGCCGTAAGGGGACTCGAGCAGCACTCTCCCCCTTGTCACCTCCCTACTCTGAACCAAGTAAGGAAGCTCGCAGCGGTCCCAAACACGCCAGCGAACCTGCAATCAAAGATGAATGACATCAGCATGAGATTTGAATAAGAACTATCAAACAAATGAAAGCATGCGAGATATAATCATACCCGGTCAGGACGAAGCTCGTCTAAGAAAAGGCGGTAGGCGTTCAGGTCGCCCTTCCCCTTCTTCACTCCCCGGAACTCCTTGGACCAGCGTAGGGCCCGGGGAAGCACTGTGTCGCTAGGGCAGGAGGTCTCGGGAGGGTACATATCCAGTACCTCGTACGTCCACAGCTGCAGAATCAAACATCAAGGATTAGTACAGGGTACGCAATAAGTGAATAGAAAGACAAATGGAATGCAAGAGAAGTTCAAAATGTACCTCCCAGACCCTCCAGCAACCGCCGAGGCTCTTCCCCGCTCCTCGGGAAAGAGACCCCATGAAGGCGTAGCACGCCCCCAAAGCTGCACCGCCCCAGTCGAAACGGGCTATCTCCCCAACGTCCCTCAAGGCCGGTAGGAGCGAAAGGTGTACTCGGTTGCGCCTGTTGGGAAACAGGGACGCACCAAGTAAGTACAACAGAAAGCACCGGGCCATCTGCTCCTCCTGCACCCTGTCAGTCGGAAGCTCCTCTGTCCAAAAACCCAACAACTGAGCGTATTGGGCGTCCTCCCTCTCCGCCCTCAGCACGTACCCCAGTGTCTCCCGCTGGAGCACCACACTCCTCCTTGTAATAGCGTCGTAGGGGATAGGGTCACCCCCGACCCTCAGACTAGTGATCGCCGCAAAGTCCAGCGGCGTCACCGTCAGCTCGCCAAAAAGGAAGTGAAACGTGTTCATAGTGTCCCACCACCTCTCAGCTAGTGCCCTCACCACCTGGCGATCGTTGCTCGCCCTCGTCAGCACGCTCACAAACTCCCCAAAACCCGTCTGCCTCACGATCTCCCTCACAGCCTCAGGGAGTCTCTCCCAAAACATCGGCACGTCGGCCGCACCACCGTAGCACGAGATGGTGATCACCTGTTGCAATAAGTTGATAACATTCAGTAAATAGGTATACTATTCAAAGCAAATACAGCATTCAGATAAAGAAATGAAAGTACGATACGTTGGAATTTGAAGTGCAAGTGTTCAAGGTATACCTCGTCTCGGCGCAAAGAAAGGTGCTGCTGTGGGTCCCTCAGGACCAGAGCCTCGTCGTACGTGGGCCGCGCCGGCCTGTAGGCGTCCAAAAGTGTAGGAACCACTACGTGCTGAAAGGGCACGTAAGACTCCGCCTCGTAAGGTCCGCGCCCCTTCAGGGCCACCATCGCCTCCTCCACCACACTCCTTCGAGGAGCTGTCTCACCTCTAGCAGCCTCCTCCTCTACTCCCTGTGACCCTCCAGCGGCCCCTGTCTCAAGCTCGACCTGGAGCACCCTATCCTGAGCCTCAAGTAAAGCCGCAGCCAGTCCAGGCACCCCCCGTAAGGTCTCAACCAAGTCCTCAAGGGACGCCTCCTCGAGGTAGTCGCCTAAACCTATGGGCCGCGACGACCCTGCACCCTCGCCGCTGCCAACAAACATGGCTGGCGTCTCCCACTCCTCCACCAACTCCTCCTCAACAACAGGACCCTTCCCCAGGTCAGTCCGAGGCTCCCTCACAGGGGAGGTCTCTGTCACCACCTCCGCTCCGTCAGGCCTGTCACCACCGTGAATCTCCGTAACCCTCTCCTCCAAACCAACGGCACCCTCCGCTCGAGCTGTAGCCTCCTCCTCACCCCTAGGCTCCACTGCACTCGGAGTCTCTGTCTCCTGGCCAAAGCCGGCCAGCACCTTGCTACCGCTGTCGTCACCGTCACTACCAACCACCGCGGCAGCCGAGGCCGAAGCCTCCTCGGCCAATGCCGCCGGGGCCGAGACCCCCACGGTCTCCGGCCCCACCCCGGCTGCCACGTCACTTCTCGGGGCCACCGTGGCCGGTGAAACCTCAACCCGCGGGGGGTGATCACCCCCGGGTATATCCGCGCTATCCATAAGAGAAAGGGCGGGAGAGAGAGAGAGAGAACAGTGAAAGAGAGAGAGAGCAACGAGAGAGAGAGACGAGAGAGAGAGAGAACAGTGAGAGAGAGAGCAGCTGGAGAGAGAGAGACGAGAGACGAGAGAGAGAGAGAGAACAACGAGAGAGAGATGTTCGAGAGAGACAGGAGAGAGAGGGAAGTTCGAACGATCGGGGCATACTGTGTACGCCCCGTACGATCGGGGCATACTGTGTACGCCCCGTATATATAGATATATATATATATATATATATATATATATATATATATATATATATATATATCCCCTGAACCGGTTCGTTTGGACTTTAAATGGACCGGGTTCGAAGAGAGATGCACCGCACGGCATAATGGATAGAAGCGCGCGGCATAATAGCTTAACCGGATGAGGATTCTCGAGTTACCGCGACGTACGGCATTACCCACATTGCGCATGGCATATTGGGTTAATTCGACAGTTCAGATTCTGGAAGCAGTCTTCTGACAATGGCATTCACATTCGGTCTCGTTCAAGAACAGCATAAGCAATGAAAAAGCAGACAAGCGATGACAAGGAAGGGACTTTTCATTTCATCAAACCCGAGGAAATCCTCGGGAGTTGCATTACATTGTTCAAAAAAAATAATAATTAAAAAAAAAAAGAAGAGAAGAAATCCTACTGGCCCCCCCTTTCTTCTTCCCCGAAATCTTCATCTTCAGTCGCTCCCTCCGCTGGACGCACCATCCCCCTCGCCGGAATGGTCATCCGAGCCATTCGGATTCCCCTCCGAGTCCTCTGCAGTCCCGTCCGAATCGCGCCCCGGCGCATACTCCGGGTCATGTTTGCTGTCCATCTGATCAAAAGCAAAGTCTTGAAGGTTGGACACCGCGCGACGAAGAGTACGGATCGTCGATATGAGCCTCGCAATCTGACGGTTCAGTTGTTCAATCTCCTCGCGGTAAAAACCCATTTCTGCTTCCAAAGAGATCACCCGCGCTGTCAAGTCGCCTTCCGCCATGTCCTGAGAGTAATGCACGAATTTGAGAATCTAGAGGGATTTGGGAGAAGGGTGCATAGAATGAGGTACCCCCATCCCTTTAAAAGAGGTCCTGACCGACGAAAGGGCACGCCTGTATTAATGGGCACCCTTAAACCAGCCAACTGATCTTGGAAATCGAAGAGGTGCATGGGAAAACGAAAGGCCGCGCGCCACATCGAACGCCCGCACGGCATTATGACTTCAGAAGAATAAATGTGTTTTCTCGGAAATTGAGCACTCTAGCCACCAAAATCATCTCGGAAACTAAAATCCCCAGCCGTTTTGCAGCAGAAATCCTTTGGAATAGCGTGCATTAATGATAGGATTATTTGATCCTAGTCCCCCGGGACTCGCAAAAATTCCCCGTCCCCCGAGGATTGGTCATATTTACGTTTGCTCGCAGTATTTGCTAGATTCGCGCTCCCCGTCTAAGTCTCAAATCAATTTCAAAAATTCGCCTCCCGAAGGCCCGTCTCAAATTCAAGTCTCAAGTCTCAATTCAAGTCTCAAATCAATTCGCCTCCCGAAGGCTCGTCTCAAATTCAAGTCTCAAGTTTCAAGTCTCAATTCAAGTCTCAAATCAATTTCAAAAAAATCCGCCTCCTGAAAGCTCGTCTCAAGTCTCAAGTCTCAATTCAAGTCTCAAATCAATTTCAAAAATTCGCCTCCCGAAGGCTCGTCTCAAGTCTCAATTCAAGTCTCAAGTCTCAAGTCTCAATTCAAGTCTCAAATCAATTTCAAAAAATCCACCTCCCGAAGGCTCGTCTCAAATTCAAGTCTCAAGTCTCAAGTCTCAAATCAATTTCAAAAATTCACCTCCCGAAGGCTCGTCTCAAATTCAAGTCTCAAGTCTCAATTCAAGTCTCAAATCAATTTCAAAAATTCGCCTCCCGAAGGCTCGTCTCAAGTCTCAATTCAAGTCTCAAATCAATTTCAAAAATTCGCCTCCCGAAGGCTCGTCTCAAATTCAAGTCTCAAGTCTCAATTCAAGTCTCAAATCAATTTCAAAAAATCCGCCTCCCAAAGGCTCATCTCAAATTCAAGTCTCAAGTCTCAAGTCTCAATTCAAGTCTCAAATCAATTTCAAAAATTCGCCTCCCGAAGGCTCGTCTCAAATTCAAGTCTCAAGTCTCAATTCAAGTCTCAAATCAATTTCAAAAATTTGCCTCCCGAAGGCTCGTCTCAAATTCAAGTCTCAAGTCTCAAATCAATTTCAAAAATTCGCCTCCCGAAGGCTCGTCTCAAAATTTTCAAAAGGGCTTACTTCGAATTTTTCGCATTGTTTGCTACGTTTGCATCGTCCCAATTGAACTACGTTGGTCTGATCCCTACAAACGGGGTACGTAGGCAGTTCCACGAACGCGACCACCATTGCCATTTACTTGCATTTTTGAGCATTTTGTTTTCTGTTTTTGTTGAAAGACTTTAGAGCAAAACGGATCGGGATGCCTATTCTTTAAGCGTCACTCGTATCAAAACAATGTTATCCGAGTTACGTTAAAGAGGGACTACTGTAGACACCCCAATCCGGACCTCGAAGGGTCTTTGACCTCCCCGATGATGAAATAAAGGAAACAAAGCCTTTTGCAAGCTTGAATGAAGTGTTCCTCCAGCATCCACAACCCAAACCAACCATCAACCCAGAAAAACTCAGAAAAAGCCCAAAAAACCCAAAAAGCCTAGAGAAAGCCCAAAAAGCCCTGGACCGAACCTAAAGTACCGCGCGCGACACTTCTACACCGCGCGGCACGCAGTCATGAGGTTAACCGCACGGCATTTTGGATAAAGTTCTGACTGGCTCAGAAAGCTGTCGGCCACGCCCATTTGAGCCACAGCTGCAATACGGCTCAGCCGAAAGCACACTTCTGGCCCGCTCAGAAAATACCTCCAACTTTTGAAATTCAAAATCCAAGGCTCTTGCCTATAAATACACCCCTCCACTCAAGGGAAAAGGGCCCTTGATCACCATTATACCCTTTCTCTCTCTTCTTGCTTTCACACCCACTTTCCCATTTCCAAGCCTTGAGAATGTTGCTCTCAAAAGACATTCTCTAGGCCTTTTACTCCATTTTTCTCTTCACCATTAAAGTTAGTTCCTTACTAACTTTGAGGTCCCAACTACCCAATATACCCATCTATTACACACATCCATACTTCTACTCTCTTTTTCAACCTTCCGACGTTCATCCGCCTACATCAAAGCTCATTCAAGCTCCAAATCTAAGGTAAAAACCAAGTTTCCTTGGGCTAGACTCTGTCCTGGCCCTGAGGGGACCTTTCTGTGTTCAGGCTTGACCCTTTTGGTTGAGATCTGACCCAAAATCTCTTTTACAAAACAAAACCCTTGTTCTGTGCAAAGGCGTGCTACGCCGCGCGGCTCTTTAGAGCGTCGCACGGCGTAGCAAGCTCGCACGCACGGCATTTTGAAAGAATACTGTTTCCTTGATCAAACTGTCTGGATCGCGATCGTCCGTTGTTAGGTCTTTTCTGTATACCAAAAGCTGTCTCAGAATGAGACCATTTCTACAAGCCATGTTTTAAACTTCATAGATCTTTTCAAAACAAGCAAACGTATCAAAAATGGCTTTCTCTTCATGGTTTGAAAGAATGGTGCAGATCTGAGATGTGAGTTGTCTGAAGCTTTAAAATAAAACCGTGCGATGTAATGGTACACCGTGCGAAGCTTTACAAAACGATAAAAGTTTGGTATCGAGATCGGAACCACGCACGGTATATTGGTAAGCCGCGCGTTATAAGCCGATATGCCGTCTGACGGAGGGCAGTGATTCAGACAGTCTGTTTGTACCTTTCTTGTTTATATCATCGCCATGCCATCTTTATCATCTCTGTACAGCAAGCACCACTAGCACGACAACGTGTTATGATTCATCTTGTTCCCTTTCCCCTTTTACATGTTTTCGAGGTTTTCCGAATCGTATTAATCCCCCCATTTAAAATGCTTAGTAGAGACCGGTGTTCACCGGGCGAGCGGGGTGCTTTTCAACAAAACCATCCCCATTCGTAACCTGGCTCCTGGATCCAAAAATCTCAAACAGTTTCGCTAGATCAAAAGGCCTTTTTCTTTTCAAAAAAACAAAACCCCCTCGGTTTCTCGGATCATCCATCTCAAAAATTCGGGTGGCGACTCTGTCATAAATCGCACCAACGGGCGCGGGAGCCCATATCTCTTCATCAGGTCCTAGAGATAGAGCTTTATGAACATTCCCTAGAGAGAGAAAGTTGGTGAGCACTGATTTCAAAGGAGGTCTTATCCTTTTTCAGGGACTCTATTGTCTTTCCTCTTAGGGATCTCTGGGTTTGGGTCTCCACTGCCTACCCTTTCTGTTCACCCCTGCTCTCTTCTTCACCCTTCTAGATCACTCCTTCCATTCCTTTCCATAGACTATCCTAACCTCTCCGGCACATCTATTCCTAAGGGGTGTTTGTCCATTCAAAAATCGGACCTATCCTACATTGGCGACTCTGCTGGGGCAGTTGCTTAGTTTATGGTTATCTTAAGAAGTGGTCTAGAAACTCCAGCTGTTCTTCCTCCTCCGACTCATACTCCGGCCATGGCGGAAAATCTGCTCAATACCGGGCCGATCTTGGCCGAGGGCGACGGATCCTCCACTCAAGGGGGAGACGCCACCATGGAAGTCCTTCAAGCTGTTCGAGATGGCCAGAATCAGATGATTGCTGCCATGGCTGCTCTCACAGAGGCTATTACTTTAGTTCTGCCAGCAGTGCCGGTGGTACCACTAGCAGTACCACCAATAATAGCCCAGCCCCCTCCCGCTACAGCAACAGCAAACGCAGCAGCAGCTGCAAATCCAGCAAACCCTCTTCCAAACCATGTTCAAAATCCCCCAAATCCCCAAACCGGTGGACCGGCCCCTCTTACGGGTACCGGTTCAGTCCACCAATAGCCTCTCCCAGCCAAGAACAACGGCCAATCTCAGAATCAGTTCCTCACTGCAGCTGATGTTCAAGCCCTCTTACTCAAAGAGAAAACCAAAGCTACACTTCCCTCCCTACCCAATCTTGATATACAACCCCCTTATCCCATAACCATCCTCTCTCTACCTTATCCAGAAGGATATACTCCACCCAAGTTCATCAAATTTGATGGAAAAGAAGGCAGCGCCCAAGAGCATGTGATTCGGTTCATCGAAACACTTGGGGCCCCATTCCGGTGACCATAACCTCCGCCTTCGCGAGTTCTCAAAATCCCTTACCTCGCGAGCGTACACTTGGTATGTGAATCTTAAACCTTATTCGATCGAAACTTGGGAAGAAATGGTAAACAAGTTTTACACTAAGTTCTTCCAAGTCCGCGAGAAGGTCACTACCTTGTCCCTCGTGAAGGAAACTCAGCGTAACGGTGAGGATATCATCGATTACATCAAACATTTTCAGGACAAAGCTGTGGACTGCCACGAGCCAGTGGGCAAGTCACACTTAGTTGAAATATGCATTGACGAAATTCTGCGCGACTATCGCGTATTCCTGGTGAACATCAAGATCCCCACCTTTTCAACTCTCCTTGGGGCCGTTTACAACCTGCGGTATACTGTGAAACCCCCTTCCAAAGACAACTGGAAGTCTAATCGATCTATCACAGTCGCTTCTGTCTCTTCCGCTTAACAATCGCACAAGAAGCAGGGGGGTAGTAGCAACGGTGGCGGTCATAAGAAGCGAAGAGACAAAGAACCAGCTGAGGTCCCAGAATACCCATGCATTGTGGAAGAAGTGAAGGCGTTGGTGGAACAATGGGTCACCGATGGTGTACTCAGGCTGCCTGATGTTGAGCGTGAACCATCGCGGCAGGATCGCGAGAGTCCGAGGTACTGCGTGTACCACAGGCACATGAAGCATCCAACAAGCGATTGTTGGACCCTGAGGAGAATCTTCAAAAGAAAGCAGGAAACCAATCAGCTTAGGGTCGGGACTGGTCGCCCTAACGACGTACGCGAACATCCTTACCCTGAGCACGAGCGGGCTGTCCATATGGCTGCTTGTTACAATTTCTTTGCTGAAGAAAACGAATACACAGATGAGGAGGTCTGCATGACTTCCTATTATGATCACTTGGATGAAATTGCTTCTCACGAGCAGCCAAGGGTCACTCCTGACCCTGACCCTGCAGTCAAGGTGTTGCAAGGAAGTACCAAGTTCAAGGCGTTCTATGACGCGTTAGGCTTCACAGCCGCGGCTAGAACAGAAATCACTAAGTCCATCGTGAACATCGCGGAGGCACACCAGCAGGCATGCATGGCTATGGATGGCTCAGTGCTGCGAACCATCTGAGAAGGAGCTAACTCTATCACCTTCTCTGACGCCGACCGTCGCGTTATGTTCTCCCATAACAGGCCACTCTATGTGACAGCCCACATCAAGGGGGTTGAGTTAAAATGAGCTTTCTTGGACGGGGGAGCATCCATCAACATCATGCCACTCGCTACCTTCAAGAAACTTGGAATACCAGAAAACCGAATCATAAAATCCTCCGTCGCGATCACGGGATTCGTAGGAGATAAAAAGGGATCCTTGGGCTATGTGGTGGTGGACCTCGCGGTAGGCGCCATTTGCGCCGCGACGAAGTTCCACATCATCGAAGCACAGACGAACTACCATATCATCCTGGGGAGGAGCTGGATGCACAAGTATGTTGTAGTCCCGTCGAGCTATCATCAGTGCATGAAGGGAATCTGGGCAGGAAAGAAAGTCACGGTAGCCGCATCAGAAAAGCCTTTCGACACGGATGAGGCGCACCTGCCCGATGCGGTCTACTTCTCCGAGATGGAAGAAGAAGTGGAGGTGGTGTCAGCGAAACCCATAGGCATCAAGGTCCCAAGGTGGGAGAACATCATGAACAAGGAAGAGGGGGTCGCGAGCAAGCGGCCCGCCGCGAAGGTGGCGTCAACAGTCCCGAGGAAAGTTACTAAGGTCCAAGAGGGTGGCAAGACAGTGTACTGCTTATGACGATGCGCGGGGGTAGCAGTCCCTCCTGGGGTCGCTAGCCCCCACATTGTGTTAGCAGCAGAAGTCGAGCCAGACTTGGTGGATAAGCCGGAACCAGCTCCGGAATGCATGCAGGACGGTCCTAAGCCCCAGCAAGAGGCCTTGGAAGAGATAAACTTGAGAGAAGGCGAAGGAACCCCGCGGCCTATGTTCATAAGCAAGGCGCTAGGGGAAGAAACCCGAGAGAAGCTGATAGAACTGTTGCGGAAGCACGCGGATGTCTTCGCGTGGCACTACGAGGAAATGCCCGGGCTGGATGAAGGCCTGGTTTCGCACCACTTGGATGTGTTCCCCAACTCAAAGGCTGTGAAGCAAGGGCAACGGAAGTACAACCCTGAGTTGGAAGAGAAGATCAAGGAAGAAGTCGAGAAGTTGAGGAAGGCCGGTTTCATACGGCCAATTCAATATCCCTCATGGCTGGCCAACATAGTCCCAGTGAAGAAAAAGAATGGGCAGATTAGGGTCTGCGTGGACTTTCGTGACCTTAACAAGGAGTGCCCTAAGGATGAGTTCCCATTGCCGCATGTTGACACTTTGGTCGACACTACCTCAGGTCACCAAATGTTCTCGTTCATGGACAGTTTCAGTGGATACAACCAGATAAAAATGGCCCCCGAGGATGCGGAGAGGACTGTCTTTCGCACGCCGCTAGGGAATTTCTACTATGTGGTAATGCCCTTTGGTCTGAAAAATGCAGGTGCCACTTACCAGCGCGTCATGACGGCAATTTTTCATGATCTAATGCATCACATAGTGGAAGACTATGTGGACGATCTAGTAGTCAAGTCAAAGGAAAGCTGTGACACCATTTGAAGCACCTAGAAGAAGTGTTCGAGAGATGCAGAAAGTTTAACATGAAGATGAACCCGCTAAAATGTGCCTTTGGTGTGACAGCAGGGAAGTTTTTGGGATTCTTGGTGCACAAGCACGGGATCGACGCGGATGAGACAAAGATAAGATCCCTCGCGGAGATGCCCGCGCCACACTCTCAACGGTCCCTCAAGCGCTTTCTCAGAAAAGTCTCTTACTTGCGGAGGATCATTCCAGCACTAGCAGAGATAACCACGCCATTCGGCGATCTGCTGAAAGGGAAGGCAGCGTTCAAGTGGAGCAACGAGCATCAGAAAGCCTTCGACAGCGTCAAGGCTACTTTAGCCTCGCCTCAAACCATGATCGCGCCACAACCGGGGAAGCCACTCATTCTATACCTAACGTCAACGGCGAAATCTATCGGGGCACTCCTTGTCCAGGAGATAGAGGGAGTAGAACGACCGGTGTCCTACATAAGCCGGAAGATTCAAGGAGCGGAGGAGAGGTATACCCCAGTGGAGCGACATTGCTTGGCCTTTGTATTCACTGCTCAGAAGTTGAGGCACTATTTCCTGTCATTCCCAGTACAGCTCGTCACCAAAAGTGACCCAGTGACATACTTACTGTCACGACCAACCCTATCAGGGAGGATTGCGAGATGGCTTTTAGCATTGGCAGAATTTGAGATCACATGTGTTACTCCGCAGGCTATCAAATGTCAAGCCCTAGCAGATCTCCTTGCACAATTCCCAAGTGGGCAGTGCGAACCATTGGAAGAAGCATTACCGGGAGATGGTTTCGAAGCCCATGCGGCTAGTCCAAGTGAGGTGTCCTGGACGCTGAGCTTCGACGGGGCAGCAGGAGGAGCACATGGCGGCGCAGGAATTGTCCTTCAAAGTGACGAAGGAGAAAGGGAATACCTGTCTTACAAGCTAGGCTTCGCATGCTCCAACAATGAAGCAGAATATGAGTCTCTAATCCTGGGGCTCTTGGCAGCAAGCTTCAGAGGAATTTCACGACTGAAAATAGTGGGGGATTCAAAACTTATTATTCTCCAAACATCAGGGGAATACGCGCTAAAGGAGCCCACCCTCGCACCCTACAGGGCGACAGTACAAAGGCTAATGGGAAGATTCGAGGCAGTGGACATAATCCATAGGCCAAGGTCAGATAACAGATTCCCAGATGCCCTCGCGACGCTGGGGGCAAAGACAGAATTCGATGAAGAAAAAGTGACGATTGAGATCATTAAAAAGACAGAGCCCGTCAATCATAGATGAGCTCGGGGCACGACGTGAGGAAGACTGGCGCGACCCCGTCTTGAAGCAGTTGGTTTCTGGAAAAGGGACCTTGCCCATCGCGGAGGTGGCTTAGTTTACTGTCCTTTGCGGTGAGCTATACTACTGCGGGCCTCAAGGGTGGCTAGCGAGATGCGTGGGCCCCGGTGAAGCGAAGACCAAGTTGCGTCAGATCCATGACAAAACTTGTGGCGAGAACGAGATTTCCCTATACCGCAGAGTTCAGAGGCATGGCTATTATTGGCCCAGCATGAAAGAAGACGCCGCGAAGGTCCTCCGCACTTGCCAAAACTGCATGTTATACGCAGTAGAGGCAGAGTGTTGCCTCATGGAAGAGCTGGACTGGAGACATGAATATATTGATTTCCGTTGCGAAGGAGCACTCCCTCTGGACTCAAAGGAGGCTCGAAGAGTTCAACGCTGCTCCCAATGCTACTTCCTAAAAGGGGGGCAACTCTACCGGTGCGCCCTAGACGGGATACCCCTGCGCTACCTGCCTCGCGAGAAAGCCGAAGAGGTTCTACAGAAAGTCCATGAAGTGGAACATTAGGGTTGGAGGAAGCTATACGAGCACTTGATCCATCTCGGGTACTTCTGACCCACGATGGAAGCAGATTCAAAGCGACATGTGTGCAGGTGCGCGGCTTGTCAAAAGTTTGGGAACTTGGTCCACGCACCATCCGTGGAGCTCCACTCCATTCGCGCCCCTACCCATTTCATACTTGGGCGATGGACTTGATCGGGCCCATACACCCTACATCCAGAGGGAGTCAGTGGATTCTAGTTGCTACTGAGATAAGCACGAAATGGGTTGAGGCCGTTAGCCTAAGTAAGGCAACCGGCGCGGCGGTGGTAAACTTCATCAAGGAGAACATCATTTGTCGTTTTGGCATACCCAAAGTCATCCTTTCGAACAATGGCACCCCTTTCATCAACAAGAATGTGAAGAAGCTCTTATAGTCCTACTCAGTGAGTCACCTCAAGTCGACTCCATACTATCATCAGCAAACTGTTGGATGAAAATGGAGGAATATGGGCTGATCATCTTACAGTGGCGCTGTGGGCATACAGGACCTTGCATCGCAAAGCTACGCGCGCGAGCCCTTTCAGTTTGGTTTACGAGGCAGAAACTGTCCTCCCCGCGGAGCTGAGCGTGCCATCCGCGAGACTGGCCCTCGCGGTTGAGGTGACATAAGAAGAAAGAAGGGCAGACCTGGAAGCCATGGAAGAAAGAAGAAACACCGCGGCGAGGAATCAGGAAAAGTATTGGTAGTCAGTAGCCAAGTATTACAACAAAGGTGTGGTTCCGCGAGCGTTTCAAGTCGGAGACTTAGTGTGGAAGTCCACTACCGCAGTCATGAGGAACCTGGAGCAGCCAAAGTTCACTCCAAGGTGGGAAGGTCCATATGAAGTAATCAAGGCCAGTAGCAGCAGCCATTATGAGCTAGCAAGAGTCAGTGATGGTTTTAAAACTGGCCCTATCAACACTAAGTTCATTAAGATGTACTACCCATGATATAAGGGTACTTTTTCATGTTTTCAGTTTGGTTTCATTCGTGCTATCCTTATAGTTCGTTTATGAACAGTTTTCCTGTAAAAGGTGGCAGACAAATTATGTAATGGGCAATTAACGAAAAGTAAAGTGGCAGTTGTAATATCATCTAACTATGTTCCTAAAACATAGGCATATTATGCGTAAAAAACTACTGCGAATATCTGATATTGTCATTACATCACCAAAAGTTACCACAAAATCTACTACAAGACAATCATCAAAGTCATCACATTACAACGCTGAAAGCAAATGAAGCTAAGCACCAAAGATCATCTTCAGAAAAGGGTCGATGTCACAAAGAGGCGCATCATCAAGTCTGTCGCCAAGATGAGACTCCTCAGCCAGGCGATCAAAAACCAACCTGCGTTCTTCTACCACCACCTCCGCCGCGGCTACCGCACTTTGTGCTTCGGCGAGAGCCGCACGGGCCTCCTCTAGGGCCGCCTTAGGCCCCTCACAATCCCTCTACAACTGCTCGTTCTCGCGCATGACCTTAGCGGCCTCAAGCTCCTTGTACACCCACCAAATATCAAACCCCAACTTGTCAAAGTTTTGGACGGTAAGCCCGACTTCCTCAATCTGATTGGGACCCAAATCACACACCCTCATACCCTTGACACTCCGCAAGAAGGTGTAAAGGCACTCGAGCTGCATCCGGCCCATGGTCCGACTGTAAAGGTCGCGAACCTTGAAGAATGTATAAGGGAAAAGATCCCGGACAAAGGAGAGGAAGGAGATCGCCTCATGAGTGAAGCCATAATACCCGAAGAAGGCCTCGTTTGAAAGCTCCTCCATCTCATTGACCACCGGTGACTCCACCACTTGTACCACAAGATAGTCATCGGCCGCCACATGCTCGCGACTGGTACTGGCTTCAACCTGCTGCTGCAAAGCAGACCCCCCGGCCAGCAAGGAACTGTCTTCACTTACAGCCTCAGCAGTGTACCCCGCCTGCAGGATCCCAAGAGATATAAAGGAGTCGTCATGCAAGTCCGCGAAGACCTGCGCAGAAGTTAGATTTGCAAGCGCCACTGCTGCGTCATGTGCTTGGAAGTGTGTGGTAAGATCACCAATGGGCGGGATGTTAACACGTTTGTCGAGGAGATTCAGGGCAGTCTCTATCACCTCTTGAGAAGACGGCTGCTGAACGACAGCCTCCGGTGTCAACTGATTAATGTCAGGAACAGAAAGAATTCCCTCGGTCGGGATCCTCCGACGAGGAACCAAGCCCGAAACATTTTCGTCCTCTTCATCCTCATCAACCACGGATTGTGCCATGTCACCACCAAAATTACCACCATCACCTCCGCCACCCTCGCGACCTTCACCGCCATCGCCATCATCATTATCACCACCGTTGCCTAGGTTTTCATCCTCATCACCACCAAGATCTTCACCACCATCGTCATCACCACTATGGTCTTCGCCATCATCATCTTCATCACTTTGGTCTTCCTCGCTGCCATCCGTACTGCTATCATCATCCTCCTCACCATCGCGATCATCGCTACCCCAAGCGCCGCTATCATCCCCGTCAGGCTCCCCCTCATCAAGGGCAACAACCACCTTCTTACCTGTGGCAACGGACGTGCCGTCTGGACTGGGCTGTGTAGTGCGAGGCAGTTTGAAGGACTGATTGATCGGGACGGTGTCATCAATGCTGTTGTCGGAACCCTCTTCGCGAGTCTCCTCGCATTTCCTCTTTCTCTTTAGCTTGCTCAAGGGGGTGTGCTCCCCCCCCCCCCCTTCGTACCTGAACGAAGAGCCTACAAAGCGATGGGGGGGCATGTGAGAAAGCAATAACAAAAACAAAGGGAGAACTAGCAGGATAAGTTCAAGGAAGGAAACAAATTTCACCTGCAGACGCGATGCTCGCAGGAGCTTCTTCGGAGTGAGGGGTCCTCGCTGCTCGAACAGGGGCACCCTAGAAAAGAAGTGAATTCAGAAATCGCAGGAGACATGAACAGCGAGCACTACTAAGAATGAAATGGAGAAATGCCATTTCAGAAAAGGCATACCTTCCACAGCCGCTTTAACTGAAGGCCTTGCTGTTGTGAGGAGGATTGCTCCCTTGCCTTCGCGCGGGTCACCCTTGGCGGAAGTACGGTTGAAATTGGCTCTGCGATGGTGACACCCCGACTGGCCACAGGGGTAGCGCTTGATTGGGCCCAGTAACTTCTCTTACCACGCCAACCGGGTTGCCTCGCCTTTAGGGACCTTAAGGACACGTCACGATGGTAAACGTCTGAAAAAGCTGGGATCTCAGGGAGGCCGCGAATGTAATTGATGAATGAGTCAAGATTGCGGCGCCAGGCCAGGCGGCTGTTGGCCATGAAGAAAGTCTCCCTATCTTTCCTCGGCAGTACCACGATGTTATAACCCTCAGATAGTTCCTCCGCAAAAGCCCTAGTGAAGCGGCGAAGGCTCACAACATAACTCCTCAGCGGCGGTGCCGGACCCGGCGCACCTTGATCATAGCCGAACTGTCGTGCTACCCTGTCAGGACGATACAACACGGAGCGCATCCCCTCCGTGCATAATGCGGGAAGAGAACATGGGCAAGCAGCGGCAAAGGTAGAAAGGGCAGAGGCGCCGACCGCAGCACCCACGGTTTGGAAATCCACAATACGATCACTCTCCGAGAAGAAACTGGTGGTGAGGGCACCTTCGACCGGCTTGGCATACGATTGCGGAAAGAATGTGCCAGCATCATCGATCTGTTTCCCCCAAGACTTCGTTGAACTCACCCCACTTCACCTCATGATCTGAGGGCGAGGTTCCTCATTCCAGCTAAAGTCCGCAGGAGATGGCGCGAGGCTCGGGAAATGCTTAAAACAGAAGGCCATGAGGAATTGCGTATGCACCACCGACACCATGTCGTAGCACCCCAAAGATCTCTCAGTATCAGCATGGACTTGATCCAGACAATGAAATAAAGAACCAAGGAAGAGAGGGCCAAGCGGAACGAAATCCCCCCACGCGAGGCTCACCGCGAGGGGGAAAACTGTGTGGTTCGGCCCTTCGTAGGGGAAGTCAGGGATCACAAAGAAAGAAAGCCAGTAGACAAGAAAACCTGCGAGGTGGAGATCAGAATCATACATCTTCCCATAAAACTCAGTTGCTTGTCCAGCAAGAGGCACGGTCCCCGGAGGGGGTAAGTTCTTGAAGAAATACCTCAACCAGCAGCCCCAAGACGTCTTACCTGACTTCGGAGGGGTGCATACGCGTCCCTCTCTGTCAAAGCGGGACCCGCACTTGCCCGCAGCCGTGTACGCCTTTCTCAACCGGTCCACCAGCCTCGCATCCGCCGAAGAAAGATTCGAGGGGTCGAAGGCCACCAACCCCATCGTACTCAACCTCATCAATACAGCCGTATCTTGAAGCGTTGGTCCGCCGTCTTCCCATGGGAACACAAAAGTATGAGTATCCTTACTCCACCGAGAAACCATGAGGCCGATGTTGGCATTGTTCTTTCGAATACTCAACTCCGCCGAAAGGCGGATGGGCTCGAGGGCACGGGAAGCCATGAGTGTATGCACCGAGTCCGGGTTACTCAAAACCGACTCCACCCAGTCGCCCTAGTGGGCCGGCGCTTGGGATACGGCCTCGTAACTGACAAAGCAAGAAGGGGTATCCCCCCTCTCCACTCAAAACCTCAAGACAGAAGGAGGGATCAGATCGGCCTCCTCGTGCGACACCTCAGGGACTAGGGAGAGAGGCTCCCCCGGGATCTCTGTCTCTGGAACGAAAGCCTCCGCCCTCCGCCAGAATGAGTCGCTCGTGCCACCGAGATACGACGCCCAGTGCCACTCATCCGCCGGAAGCGCTCGGATGGAAGTCTGCATGATGGCCTTGCTCCCTTGCTCCATGTCGTCTCTCACCATTGAATCGGGAAGTGGGTTTATGAGAAAGGAGAGAGATATGGAAGTTGCAGTTGCTGGGAAGAAGAAGAAGAAGAAAGATGAAGACTTTGGTAGAGAGAGAGAAGAGAAAAGTTGGGATCTTTGAAAAGTGATGAGATTTATGGTTAAGTATAGCTATTTATACTCAGGGAAGGGTCCCCCAAATCTCAAGAAAGGGACGCAATAAATGAAGGGGTGTGATGATTCTGCAGATTCGAACCATCCCATCCATTGCATGCGCGAATGACATCGCGTGGGTCATACGCGCGTGGGGGCAATTGTAGGAAAGGTCAATAGGCGCGACCGTTGACCGGTTGACTATCCAATGGGCATGTGACGCGTGTACTCGTCCTCGCGGGGTTGACAATTTGACCGACGAACCCTAGCTCGCCACGTGGCACCTCAGTCGTGCGACACGTGGCCCCTCGCGCTACCCATCGCTTTGCAGCGCCCGTATAAGGGTCCAGAGCCCATTTTCCTCCCTTAATGAGAGAACTACATTTATTTAGGTGGACACTTGGCGCAGTCCCAATTTAATGGAGACGATAATGCGGCTTAACCAAGATACACCAATAACTTGCCCAGACTCTTATGTCTGCTCCGGCCTTTAGGCAGGACCTGTGGGGCCCCTTGAGGCTTGGCAGCGGTATTGGCCCAACCGAGTAGGTCACGACCTTGCCCTACGGGAATGAAAGGGATCTAGTGGCTTGGTGGCTGTAAAAGAAGAAGAGGATCTCCGCAAATAAGAGGATACGCTTACCGTCATACTCGCGGTCATCGCGAGGGTAGCGACACCTCGGCGGTCAGGGGGTACAGAGGGGACACGTGTCATTTTATCAGTGCGCCACTTGGCGCCCGAGCATTAGCTCGTGTGGTCTATAAATATGAAATGTCTCTTCATCAGGTCCCAGATATAGAGCTTTGTGAACATTCCCTAGAGAGAGAAAGTTGGTGAGCACTGATTTTAAAGGAGGTCTTATCCTCTTTCAGGGGCTCTATTGTCTTTCCTCTTGGGAATCTCTAGGTTTGGGTCTCCACTGCCTACCCTTTCTGTTCACCCCTGCTCTCTTCTTCACCCTTCTAGATCACTCCTTCCATTCCTTTCCATAGACTATCATAACCTCTCTGGCACATCTATTCCTAAGGGGTATTTGTCCATTCAGAAATCGAACCTATTCTACAGTTGTGTATTAATGTTGTAGCTACAGACTAGATTCTCTTTAATATCAAGTTTATTTTCGTTTTTGTCGGTTAAATATGTTTGTCATTTCTAGCTTTATGCTTAATCTTTCTAGTATGGTTGAGTAGTTGATTGGCTAAGTCTTGGGTTAATCTTTCCCAAAGACTTAGGTTGTTGTTGGTTCTTGAACCCTCAGGCTTAAAATCATGGTTTTCAAAATTGAATCAACCTAGTCATTTTGGTCTAAACGAGGGGTGTTAACTCCTTGATATGTAGTTTAGTCAAGCGGTCTTGGCAATCGACATACCGAGGGCTCGTGGCCTCCTACATGTTAGATACATTAGCAAAAATAGGTTGGTTTGGTTCCGATTAATCACATCTTTTGATAAACGTAGTCTTTAAAGCTAAATCTTCCGAGCGTGAGCACGCGGTCGTGTCTCTCGTTTGAGTTATAATTGAGAACTGGTAATGGCCTTTGTCAAGGGTTAGACGATCCCTAGACTTGCCTCTTTAAGTTCATTAAGAACATTTCTAGTCATTTTATTAGCATTTACACCGTTAAAGCAAAACCAAGTTGGCCGTCTTAAACGCCACAATCCACCATAGAAAACCTACAATCCGATTAAGCTATATTCGATTCTCTGTGGGTACGATCCCGGACTTCCGGTTATTATGCTATCGACGATCTAGCCCTACGCTTGGGGTTTTCAACCTCCTTCGAATGCAAGGTTGTGGCGTAAGCAGTAGATGATTTACAAAGATGATTAGATAACTAGACTTCGTTAGCTTCCAAAAATGTCTTCCACACAGAGCATTCGATGCAATGCAAGCTACTGCCCGACACTAGGACCTGAAAAGAAGGGTTTTGTTGAGCTACACTAGCCCAGTAGGAAAATCTCTACAAAATCTATATGCAATGAGATGATAAGCATGAACGAGACGAATCAAGTTAAACAGCAAAACCATACAATGCACGCCAACACCCTTTGCAAATATCATAACAATTCTTATTGTAAGTGCAGAAAAAAGAAAGGGGCTCTGAACAGCACAAGAACGTAATGGCTACCCGTGTCTTTTTGCCGGAACCCTAGCACGTCGTCAGAACCCTAATCTGCAAAACAGACAAGGGGTGAGCGCACCTTTGCCTCTCGTGGCAAAGGCCCTCCGATGCCTAAGTTAGTATCTCGTACTAGTAAGAATATCCTAATTATCAGTAGGAAGTGAACTATGCAACATATTGCGTACCTTTTACCTCTAGGTTTATCTTGTATTTATAGATCCACATATGCTTGCCGCCCAAGTATCCTTGTTGGCCTAGATTTTCTACCTCGTATAGGAAACCCAGAATATCTTGGATTCTTGTTCCCTTATCAATTCACTAAAAGAGTCCATTCAAGACTCCTTTCCATAGCTGGCCGAACATCCCATTCCCGTTGGGTATCTCTCCAAGATCCTTTTTTATTGGGATCTTATCCCTTCACGGAATATCCCTGTCTCTGGAACCTTCTAGAGCGTTCCCTGCATCTGGGACTTCTCTCACACGAATCCCCTCTTGTTCGGCCCTTTCGCTGCCGAACAAACTACTTGGACCAATGACCTCATATACCACTGCTCCTTCATCCCTTCCTTGATCCAATAACTTCTCTTGTTTATTGGACCCCGTACAGATTCCCCGAACCAACGATTTCTCATATCGCTTGGTCCATGTCACCGATCACCGTCTTATACGGCGACTATCCCTATCACAACTAAACCATGACCCCACGTACCACGTGTTCGGGCCCTGTTTGCACCTGTTCAGGATTACCTCCCTACAATTGCTCCCCAGCTTTACTCGTTATTTTCTCTTAATATGACGAGCAAAGTTCTCAAATGCCAAGTGAATCCTTCCTCATTTTCTGCACCTCATCCCATAGAGTTGGTGCAACTCTTCTTTATTCAGACTAGCCAAAACGTCTCGTCGTTGGGCTGGATAGGCTTTTCCTGTTCTGATCTTTACACGTGGCGCAACCCGTACCGCCCCTATTAAATGCGAATGGACATGTTTCGGGGAACGAAACGCTCAAACGGCATCTAAGGTGACGTTTCACATACGCCACCCCACTCATCAGGGTATATTTGGGTTTTCGTCCCATTTCAAACCCCCACTTCTCTTTCCAAGTTCCCTCTGCAAAAAAGGAGAGCTACAATGCTCCTGCCATTGAAGCTCTGTTCACTATCTCGAAGGTCCTCATTCGTGCACTTAGAACTTCGATTGCCATACTCGTAAGTCATCGTTCCCCTTTGCCCCATTTTTCTCGTTGCTTTAGGGTTTCCTCAATCCACATTTAGGGTTTCTCCATATCCACCGCTTCCGCCTGTGAATCTGCACTAAACCCACCATTTAAACAGATGGGGCGGTTCAGACGTCACTGTAACACTCCTCAAACCATGGCTTCATTAAGATCTCGTTACGGGATCCCTGATAATGTCGCCACTGAACTAGCCCCTGAGAATGCCCTCCGTGAGAGCCCTGACAACGACACCCTTCATATCCCCGTAGTCGCAGTTGTAGAGGGTGGTGTTAGATTCCCCTTGGCCCCATTACTCCGACAGGTTTTAGCCCACTACAAACTATCTCCGATGCAGGTTTCAGCCAATTTTTTCAGGGTGATCATGGGAATCGATGCCATAAATCGCATGCTAGGCACATCCCTGGGTCTGCACGACATACACCACTTATACAGCATTTCTAGGACCCAAGATGCCCTTACCTACTATTTAAAAAGTAGGGATTCGAGGAAAAAACTCGTCCTTGAGCTTCCTGACTCTGCACGGGGAGACGACGATGATTTTTTGATTGTCACGGGGGTTTTCGAGCCCAGAAATGAGGATGGCCGTGTGATTGGTTTCCATGCCCCTCACAGATTTGGGCAACCACGTTAGTTTCTCCTTTCCTAACTTAAAGTTTTTTCGTACTTTAGTTATTTAATCTCATAGTGTATAACCTGCTATATTCTTTATTGCAGCTGAAAATGTCAACCTAGGGTACAACATCATCACCCCACAGGTTCACGTGGCCGACATCACTCAAGCCCTTGCGTTCAACGGGCAAGGAACGTACCTTGCTGGCCGAGCAAGAGCAGCGCAAGTGCTCTTGAGCTACAGAGCATCGTACGGTGGGTTCATTGATCGGCGGACCCGAGCAGCTGACAACCCAACACCACCTGGACCCTCCAATTTGCAACCCGAGCAAGAGGAAGAGAGGCATCCTGAAACTCCGCCGATTCCTGACGATCTGATCGAAATCGCCGAGGAAGCCTCCACTTCATCCTCCAACGGTTATTCCCCTTCTCCTCCTCCAGAGATGAACCAACCAATTGACCTCAACAGTCTCCTTACCATTCCTGGAGCTGGCCGTGGAAGGGGTCGCGGCTCTGTTCGTTGCCATGGTCGCTCCCAGAGCCCTCAGCCATCTCATGGCCGACGTGGAACTGTCCAACTGAGCACCCCCCCTGGTTTTTCCCCTGAAGAGATCGAGGCAAGTCACAGAGACAAACGCCAGCGCCTGGAATCGTCTTCGATTGAAGGGCCTCAGCCTCAGACTTCCAATGTCCCAACTCTAATTTGGGCACCACAACTTACCCATGGTGGGCGCCCTGTGACCATTCGAGATAGCGTAGGATCCGAGGGAACTGCTCTTGCCTTATCCCAGGCCTTCATGTTACCTGGAGATATGCAAAAAGTGGTGACCAGCTCCCCTGACAACCTCCTTGGATCATTCATGACCAACAGCGCTCAGGTAAACTTCTTTCACTTATCCAACTAGTAGTTTTCAAACCGTTGTTCCTGGGCTTCATCTAATTGTCTTCTATATGTCCTAGGCCATGCAAAGGATGGTTGCCATGGCACAGAAGCTGGGCCAATCTGAGCCCCAGCGAGTCAAGCTAGTAAACGAGAATGCCCAACTGCAGCGTACAATAATCAGACTAGAGAAGGAGAGGGACCAAGCCCGCGGGAAGGTGAACGAGCTGAAGGGGAGGTTGGAAGGTGCTGAGGACAGCCTGAACCAGACTCTCACGGAGTTGGAGGCGAGTAAGAATGATGCCAAGGCATCGTATCAAGAGGGCTACAATGAGGGGATCAACGTGGCTACTGAGAGCTACAAATCTCAGATGCCAGCGATCCAAGACCAGATTTGGGGTACGGCCTGGACAACATGCCTTACCAGGATTGAAGCTCCTGCCTCCTGCCCTCTCTGGACCAACAAGGACCTTCCCAGTTCTCAAGTTGTTGCCGAGGACCAAGAAGCTGAAGCAGAGGATGGTCTGGATGAAGAGCTCAACGCCAATGATTCCGAACAGCTTGGTGAAGACGCCAACCGCAATGATGAAGTGACCAACCCTGGCCAGAAGGAAGCCAGTGGTGGCCCATCTGCTGAAAATACTGCTGTGGAAGACACATCTGCACAGACTGCAATCCCTGCTACTCAAGACCTTCCTGGGGAAAAGTGAGTATGAACATCCCTCCTTGGAGCAATTCCAATTTTGTTTGAATATTATGGTGGCCCTGCACGGCACAAGTACATTTTTTGTTTTTTTTTTTGGGTAAACCAGCTTGAAATAAAAAGAGACTAACCGAATATACAGCCTACAAGGGGCATACCCCAAGAGGAAAAAGGAAAAACAAAAGAAAAGAAAAGAAAATTGGCACCGCCAAATGGCTACATGGATGAAATGATAAGCGTTGTTTCCAATCCATCTAGTAAGAGGGAGGGAAAACAGCGCCTAAAAGACCTAAACATTACAAAAGAGACATGGAACTAACTGTTAATAACAATCACTACCATACTACAAGTGCAGCAGTAGCAAGTTAGTGCAGCAGTAGCAAGTTGGAGCAGCAGCAATTTGGCACTCCGCAATTTGGCACTCAGCAATTTGGAACTAAGCATCTCTTGCTTAGCAGCAAGAGATCTGTCAAGCTGTAGGCTGGTTTATCCATGAAAAGGACAGCAGCAACACAGTACAGCAGCAATTTGGAGTTAAGTATAACAAGGCAGAATAGCAGCTGCATTAGAACAGGCAACCTGCTGACTGACTGGACCAGCTACACAACAAGCAGGCTCCAGCAACCAGCAAGCATTCAGATTAAGAGCAAAACAGCAGCATCTCTGATGACAAGACATGGTACCACATGACAGAGCAATAGCTTCAACGGCTCCTCCATGAAAGAGCAGTAGCATGCAGCTGCGTAATAGATGAGAAGTAACTACTACTAGCTGTAATTCGGAAGATATCTAGGGACATGCCCCCTAGGAAAGCGTAAGCAACCCAAGGGACAACCCCCCACGGGTAGGTACAAAACAAAGGGATATACCCTCAACCTCACAACTACTGAACAAATACAACATTATAGCTTTAAAACAAAGTACCAAGGTATGCACCATAGGATCTGTACCAGCCATGTATTCTACATACAAAGCATTGAGAAAAAGAGACAAAATATGCCTACATAACAGTACCAGAGATAGACTCTTAGGGAGTCGATCAAATGAGTTGGACACAAAGACTATAACAACAGATCAAACTCAGATCAGTTCAGTAGCATAAAAAATAGCAGCAGAAACTGGTAGCAGCAGCAGAAATTAGGCAGCCACAAAACATTGGTGGCCACCGCTAGGGACATGCCCCTAGCAAAAGCAATATGCACTACTTAACTTCAAAAAAATGCAGCAGCATGGTTGGACAGATTCTAGACAGACCACTACACAAACAGCAGTAAGCTCAGTAGAGTATAGAAGCACACTAAAGCAGTCAATCAGTAATCATAACAGGCATCCAGACTGAACTGGAGCATGACCATAGCAGCAGCTGGTCTAGCAAAACCATAACAAAGCCATAGCAACCATGGCCGAAATGCAGGAACACCAGAAATGAATATAGTACTCACACTACTACACCTTGTAATCTCACAACTCCCACTCTCTAACAATGCCAAGAACAAGGGATCCTTCAACTCCCTCTACTAAACCTCACAAGATGTCCCCGCTAATTATTACCTCCTCTCACAAGGACGGATGGGGCTATAGCACTCAGCTCACATGGATTGCACTCAATATAGTAAGAACACTCAATTGCTTTGGATTACCAGGATAACCTATAAGGAATAAGGTAACTACATGGGTACTTAGCAGTAATAGAAGGCCAGAACTGCTGAGTGAGGACTGACGCCAGCCTTCTTGAATACCCTTGAGCATTAGGTGCTGACCCTTTGAAAAGCAGTTCAAGCTTGATGGAGCCTGACCCTGTAGAAGTATTAGCAGCTAGTAACAGTCAAATGTTCAATTAGAAACAGCATCTAGCAAAATAACTTAGCTCACAATATTGTTCCACTCATTTACAATCAACTCTGCTTGTGAATGAGGAAAATTAGAAAGTGATAAAAGCCTTGCTCTCACCATGTTGCAAATTTTTTGAACAATTATCTCCCAAGTACATGATTGATTCTGGAATTTCCTCAAATTTCTTTCAATCCAAATATGATAAACAGTTACTGTAAAGCCCAATCTAGTAATTACACTTTTGAGAGTTTTGCCCTTAAAACTTGATAACAGAGTTACCCAGTCTGCCCAAGGTCTAGCAGGCCATGTAACATGGAGTTTGGCCTGAATGGTATCCCACACCTGACTAGTGAAAGGGCAATTAAAAAAGAGATGGTCGTGGCTTTCACTCCCTTGGCACAAACCACAATGTGGAAGAACATTCAGACCAAATGACACGAGTCTATCAGCAGTGGCTAGCCTATTCTGAATGGCAAGCCATGTGACAAAGCTGCATTTTGGTACGTGCACAGAGAACCACACTACCTTATGCCACAAGGCCTTAGGAAAGGGAGTTCTCAATTTGTCCCATAGGGAGGTAATTGTGAACTGCCCATTGGAAGTAAGAATCCACCTTGTTTGATCTGCCCCATTCAACCTGGACTGAACCAGAGGTGGCAAAGTGTTTCTCACCTCATTTAGTTCAAATGTTTGGGTAATGGGGAACATCCAATTTGAACCATCTATAATGTGAGAGACAAAGGCATCACGTGAGATGCCAGAGTCATACATAATCCTAGGACCAAATCTATCCATTAAAGGACCGAGAGGATGCCAATTATCATTCCACAAGGATGTTGAATTCTCATTACCTAGTATACAAAGGACATATGGTTTAACCAAGGGCCTGAGATTCAAAAGCTTCCTCCAGCCCCATGTACAATCACCAGGTATTTTGAGATGCCAGAAACTCCTACCTTTTATTAAGTATGATTTGACCCATTGACACCACATGGATTGTTCACCCCCAGAGATTAGGAACCAAATATGTTTTGCAGTGGCAGCCTTGTTCCAAATTTGTAAAGATTTGAAACCAAGACCCCCTCCTCTTTAGGGGAGCACAAATGCTCCCAAGAAACTTTAGCACCAGTTTTCTTTAAATCAGGGCCAGACCAAAGAAAAGCCCTAAGTATTGACTCAATTTCCTTGATTACCTTTTTGGGAAGGATAAACAAGGAAGACAAGTATGTTTGAATGGAGAAGAGCACATTCTTAATAAGTTGAACCCTACCAGCATAGGTGAGGTCTCTATTGGTCCAAGTCTTAGTCCTAGCAATCATGCTCTCCACTAAACGTTGACAATCCGAAGCCTTGAGCTTAGTGGAGAGGAGGGGAACACCCAAATATCTGACAGGAAGGGTGCCCTCCTGAAATCTTAGAATGTCCATAATGGCAATTCTAGTGGTAGTGTTGACCCCAGAGAAATATATGCTACTTTTCTCGGGGCTAGGAGAGAGACCAGACAAAGCTTGAAACTCTATGAGGGCCTCCTGAATAAGGGTGATGGAAGACAATTCACCCTTGCAAAAAATCATAAGGTCGTCCGCAAAACAAAGGTTGATGATCTTAGTATTCCCACATCTCCAATGGAAATGAAAATCAGGCAGCATGGATTTCTCTCTAAGTAGACAGGTGAGAATTTCCATAACAATGACAAAGAGGTACGATGACAGAGGGTCACCTTGTCGAAGACCTTTTTCCCCTATAATGTAACCAGTGGTCTCCCCATTTAAGCTAAAGGTGTAGTTGGCAGTGGTAACACAAGCTTGAAGCCATTTGATCATTGTAGGATGGAAATTCATAGAGGACAGAATATCCCAGAGAAATTCCCATATGACATTAACATAGGCTTTCCTAATGTCTACTTTCATTGCACATCTTGGGGATGAGGATGATTTATGATACCCTCGCATTAGTTCTTGGGTGAGGAAGATGTTGTCAGCAATCCTTCTCCCTTTAACAAACCCCGATTGAACAGGATCAATTAGAACAGGGAGGACATTTTGGAGTCTTTTGGCAAGTATTCTAGCAATGCATTTGTAAATAGTCTTACAACATGAGATAGGTCTAAAGTCCCCAACTTTGGACGGTTAGGGATCTTCGGAACAAGAGCTACCATGGTAGAGTTGGCCTTCCTGAGTAGTTTACCAGATCTAAAGAAGGTCTTGACTGCTGCCGTGACCTCATGGCCAATGATCGGCCAAGCCTTTTTGAAAAAGCTAGCATTGTAACCATCCGGACCAGGGGCTTGTTGGGGTTGAGGGACCAAAATGTGTCCTTAATCTCTTGATCAGTGATTTGTTTAAAATTCCTAACACAGGTATTTGGCCCTTCGTGGCTTTGTTTTGGGTGTTGGTGGCTGAGCTTGGCCCAGGAACAAGTACACTTGGCCCTTCCTGGCCTTTAAATATTTGCAGGTGGCCTTTTCATGGCCAATATTTCATGATCTGATTGCTAAGTCTGTTCATACTTAGACAAATCTGTGTGCTTCCCAAGTATTTCGTACATTTAGGTTATTCCTCCAAATTTTTGTAATTGGATGTTATCTAAGTAAGGCTCGTAGTTAGCTGTCTGTGTTTAGGCAATTCTGCATATTCTCTTATGCTTCCCATTATTCATTGGCTTGGAATAAAACATCTAAGTTTATTCGTACTTAGAACCCCAAATGTTTTCGTATCTGGGAAAGCTATGCATCTTATCGTATGCATGCCAAGTGCTTGTTCTCAAGTCTAAGTGTATTCATACTTAGGTGGTCCAAATGTTTTCGTATTTGGCAGAAGTATGCATATTCACGTATGCACACCAGGTTTGTTCGTACCTGTATACGTGACCAAGTGTATTCGTACTTGCAAAGTTTTTAAATCTGCCCAAATGACTTCGTATTTGGCACAAACCATATTCCTCTGCTCCCCAATACGAAGTGAGGAGCAAGAACCAGGCCTGACTTCGTATTTAAGCACAATAGAGATAAAAAACAAAAAAACAAAATTTTATATCAAAAACGCAGAATATTATTCATAATTCAAAACTCAAGGGGGCGTTACGCGTACCCCTTGCAACTAACAAGTCAATAAAAAACAAAGGAATTTTTATTCGTAATTCCCACACAATCACGATGTGCAACCTAAAACAGAATGAAAAATAAATTGAAGTCTTTTACACAAAGAACTTCCTCAGATTGTGGACATTCCAAGGCCTCGGTACCGGGTTCCCGTCCAAGTCAGCCAAACGATAAGCCCCAATGCCCACAACCTCTGTAACTCGATATGGGCCTTCCCAGTTGGCCCCTAACTTGCCCTCGTTGGCCACCTTGGTATTGCCGAGCACTTTACGAAGCACAAGGTCTCCGACACCAAATTCCCATGGGTGGACATTCTTGTTATAGCTTTTCATCAGCTGTTCTTGATATTTGGCCAAATGCACCAGAGCCTTCTCTCTCCGTTCCTCGGCGAGGTCCAACTCGATCTCCAAGGCTCTGTCATTGCCTCCACTTTCAACTAAAGCGGTCCTATTGGTCGGCAAACCTACCTCCAGTGGTATGACGGCCTCTGTTCCATACGCCAAAGAATAGGGGGTCTCTCCTGTAGACCTCCTAGGTGTTGTTCGGTGTGCCCACAGAACCAGTGGTAATTCGTCGGGCCACTTCCCTTTTGCCTTGTCCAACCTTTTCTTGATCCCGTCAAGTATGGTTTTGTTGGACGCCTCTACCTGCCCATTACTCTGAGGGTAGGCTGGGGTGGAGTAGTAGTTCCTTATTCCGTACTGGGCACAGAATGCTTTGAACTTTTTCTGAAATTGGGACCCATTATCTGTGATCAACGAATAGGGACCCCAAATCGAGTAATGATGCTTTTCCACACGAACCTTTCTATCATAGGTTCAGTGATCTTTGCCAGTGGTTTTGCCTCAATCCATTTAGTGAAATAATCTGTTGCTACCAACAGAAATTTCCTATTCCCAGTTGCTTTGTGGAGTGGACCCACGATGTCCATCCCCCATTGTGCAAATGGCCAAGGGCTTGTCAAAGGTACCAGATCCTCGGCTGGTGTTCGGATCATTGGTGAGAATTTCTGGCACTTCTCACAAATCTTTACATACACCTTCGCATCCTCCTGCATATGTGGCCACCAGTACCCCTGGGTAATTGCCCGGTGGGCGATGGACCTGCCCCCAGCGTGACTTCCACACGTTCCCTCATGAATTTCATGGAGAAACTTCTGTACCATCTCGGGGTGTACACAGAGTAAGTATGGTCCTGTGAAAGACTTTCTGTATAACTTTCCTTCAGGTGACAGCCAAAACCATGCAGATTTTGTCTTTATCTTGTGGGCCTCCCTTTTATCTGTGGGGAGTGCCCCATCTCGTAGGAACTGCACTATTGGATCCATCCAACTTGGTCCTTGGTTCACGTCCAAGACCAATTCCACACTCCTTCCAATGCTTGGCTCAGCAAGATAATCTACTGCCACCCGTCTTTTGAATTCTGTTGGTACAGCTGCAGCCAACCAGGCAAGTGAATCAGCGTGGGCATTCTGCCCAGAACTTATTTGCTGGATATACACCTTCTCAAAAGTGTCGAGCAAATCTTTGGCGGCCATCACGTAGGTGGCCATCTTCTCATTCCGGGCCTCATACTTCCCGGACAACTGGTTCACCACGAGTTGTGAATCACAGTATACTCGTATCCTTTTTGCCTTTAGGGTTTTTGCACTTCTCAATCCTGCCAAGAGTGCCTCGTACTCTGCCACATTATTTGAAGCACTGAAACCCAGTCGAAGGGATAGCTCCATCATCACTCCTCCATGAGGGAAAAGTACGACCCCAATCCCTGATCCTGTGTTACACGCAGAGCCATCAACAAATAATTTCCATTCCAAGGGATCTTGTTCAGCAGGTTCCTTTCCCCTTCTGGTTGGTGGTTCGACTGGTGGCTCCTTTCTCGTAGGAGGCCGAGGAGCCACTGTAGGAGAAAATTCTGCCACAAAGTCTGCCAGAACTTTGCCTTTGATTGCGGTGTGCGGCTGATAGTCAATATCGTACTGACTCAATTCCACCGACCAGGTTGAAATACGTCTCGAGAAATCTGCCTTTCGTAGCAAAGATTTTAATGGAAACTCAGTATAGACCACAATTCTGTGACTCTGGAAATAATGGGGCAACTTTCTCGCCGCCGTTCTCAACGCCAGGACCAACTTTTCGAGGGGCAGATATCTCGTTTCTGCGTCCAACAATGTCTTACTCACATAATAGACAGGGACTTGCTCGGATCCCTTGTCCCTCAGTAACACTACACTCACAGCATGTTCAGAGACCGCTAAATACAAAGTTAAAGACTCACCTTGTTCGGGGGTGGACAATAGGGGGGCTGTCGCCAAGTACATCTTCAAGTCTTGGAACGCCTGCTCACATTCTGCTCCCCATTCGTATCCTTCCCTCTTTTTTAGCAACTGAAAGAAAGGTCTACATTTATCACTAGATCGGCTGATAAATCTGTTTAAAGCCGCTCCCATCCCTGTTAACCACTGAACCTCCTTCGTGGTCTTTGGACTTTGGAGCTTTTGCAACGCTGTAATTTGGTCGGGATTTGCCTCTATCCCTCTTATGGTCACCAAATGCCCCAGGAACTTCCCTGAGTTCACTCCAAACGCACATTTTGAGGCGTTGAGTTTTAGCTTGTATTCTCTCAATATCTCGAAAGCTTCTTTTAAATCAGCAATGTGGTCTTTCTTCTCCTTACTCTTAACCACCATGTCGTCTATGTATACCTCGATGGTCTTGCCGAGCAACTTTTTTAGCATTATCGTTGCCAACCTCTGGTATGTTGCACCGGCATTCCTTAATCCAAAGGGCATGATGCTATAACAGTACAGCCCCCTTGGTGTGATAAAGGATGTCTTCTCTTGATCGGGACCGTACATGGCAATCTGATGATATCCTCGATAAGCATCGAGGAAGCTCATCTGCCCGTACCCAGCTATTGCATCCACGAGTTGATCTATCCTGGGAAGGGGGAAGCTGTCCTTAGGACATGCCTTATTCAAATCAGTGAAATCGACGCAGACTCGCCACTTCCCATTCTTCTTTTTGACCATCATAGTGTTAGACAGCCATTCTGGGTAGTACACTTCTCGTATAGCTTTTGCTTCGAGTAACCGGTCCACCTCCTCGATAACAGCGTCCACGTGCTGTACGGCAGATCGCCTCTTCTTCTGCATTACGGGTTTATGTTGTGGATCCACGTTTAAGTGGAGACAAATCACGTTTGCATCCACTCCAGGCATTTCTTCGGGCACCCAGGCAAACACGTCAACGTGCTCCTTGAGGAACCTTATTAACTCTTCCTCTTCTGCTTTATTCAGTTTTTCCCCTATCAAGAAGTACCTTTCTGGATCATTCTCTTTGATCTGAATTTTCTTCAAGCCTTCCACCACTTTCTCGGCAGGATCCCCTCCGACATCTTCAATGGTCGGCTGGTCCGGAACTTTGATTGCTTGAACCAACTTTGCCTGGGGTGCCTTCTTGATTATAGAAACCAAACATTGCTGGGCAACTTTCTGATCTCCCCTAATTCTCTCAATACCATTTGACCCGGGGAATTTACCATCTGGTGGTAAGTAGAGGAAACCGCCTTCATCTTGTGCAACCATGTTCTTCCAATAATCGCATTATAGGAAGATGGTACATCTACCACTAGGAAATCGGTTCTCAGCACAATTGTTCCTGCCCGAACAGGAAGAGTTACTTTGCCCAAGGGCCAGACTGCTCCTGCACTGAATCCGACCAAAGGAGTTATCGACTGCACCAAATCCGCCTGTGTCAGTCCCAACTTCTTGAACGCATCATAGTACAGTATCTCTATGCAGCTTCTTGAGTCCACCAAGATTCTCTCCATGTCATATTCCCCTATTCATAGGGTTATGACTAAGGCATCATTATGTGGTACCTGGATTCCCCCCAGGTCCTCATCCGTGAAGACTATGCCTCCATTGCATTCTTCCCCTTCGCGTCCTCGTTTCTTTCCTAACTGCATCACATGCTGATCGTGCTTCACCTGCCTTTAGAGCAATCTCACCTCGTTTCTCGTATAAGGGGCGGCCAATCCATGTATCATATGGATCACGCCCCTTGGATTTTGCTCATAATCCAACTCCATTGCTTTCTCTGCACCCTTGTGTTCTTCTTGAATGAACTCTTTCAGGTAACAACGCGAGACTAGTTCGTCGAGGTGTTGCTTGAACATCTCACAATCTTCCATCATGTGGCCCCAGTCTTTGTGATAACTGCAATGCTGACTCGTAGCCCTCTTTGCGTCTTTATCCCCCTCCAGCCTTGGGGGCCACTTGAAATATGGGCGATTCTTTATTCGATAAAGAATCCGATAGATTGGCTCTTTCCAAACCGTTGTTACCGAAAAGAAAGACTTGGGGTCCGAAGCATGTTTCTCTTTCAACGGTTCTTTCTTGGTCTGCACATATTCTTTCCTCTCTTTGTAGGTTTTGGGCTCCGGCTTATCTGCCCTCTTCGCTGGACCCTTCGCCTGCTCGGCAACCATTCTGCTGTCCTCTCGCAGTATGTCATCTTCGTTCCTGGCATGCTGCTCAATCCGCTCCATCAGCCTCGCCAATGTACCTACTGGGCTCATGTTTAGGGACTTACGTAGTTCTCCCCGAACAGGTAGCCCTGTCTTGAACGTGGCTATTGCATATTCCTCACTGCAACCTTCAATCTCGTTGAAAGTCTCCCAGTACTTCTTAGCGTAGTCCCTGATCGGCTCGTTCTCTCCTTGCTTCATAACAGAGAGGCTCTCAAAGGTTTTTGGTGCTTTCCTGCTCGTCAGGAACCGAGCAGTGAATTCCTCGGCTAACTGTCTCCATCCTCGTATGGTGTTCGGCCCTAATTTATGGAACCATGACAAAGCCACTTTCCCCAAACTCGACGGGTGCATCTTGCATATGATCGCATCATCCCCGTCGTGCATGAACATTGCCT
The DNA here is from genome assembly GCA_018127125.1 of Rhododendron griersonianum. NCBI lineage: Eukaryota > Viridiplantae > Streptophyta > Magnoliopsida > Ericales > Ericaceae > Rhododendron > Rhododendron griersonianum. The sequence goes on along the minus strand of CM030788.1, from coordinate 33,585,768 downwards.
ACCGGTAGTGCTTTATGTGCGCCATGGGATCAGTATTCGTTTCGTAAAGGATGAACGCCCCGTGCTTCACCCTGCTCGGCAGCTTTGCCTCTTGCAGTCTCCTTGCAAAGGGGGAAGAAGCTATGTTGCTGAGGGCTTTCTGTGCTGCTTCTCGTGCAGACATGGTTCCCTCCTCTTGTTCTTTCGCTTTCTTGGGAGTACTCTTTTCCCAATCGGAATCAGGTCTCTCGTACCTATCCCTGTGATGTCTTCTGATCTCCCCCTCTTCAGGGGTGAGGCTTCTGCTTCTTCTTTTTCATGAAGAAGCCCTTTTCCTTCCCGGAGTGGGGCTCCTAGACCTGTCCCTCCTTCCTCATGAAGGAACCTTCTTGTATTCCACTACAGCCAGCCTGTCTCCTCTGGAATTTCTTTGTGACAATCCAGAATCCTTCGGATGTTCTCGTATTCGCTGTAATTCCTGGATCTCGTACTCTCGTTTCTTGATCATACGAGCATACTCCTCGATTTCTTGTCTCTTCTTATCTAAGATATCTTTGTTGTTGTGCACACTCCTTGAATGTGCAACTGATTATCCCTCGCGATGGGACTTACTCCTTCTTGTGGACTCCATGGCCGTCCTACCCTCCATGTTCTTGGAGTTATCATGGACAGTCAGGGGACGACCCTTGCTTGTGGGCTTTTTGGCATGCCCGCCGTCGGGTTTCCTCGGAGGATCTGGTGGGGATTTATCACCTCCCCCACCTAGCTGATTTTTTGGATAATGCGGTGTTTTTGGATCTTCTTCCATCATGGTCGCTTTTCAAAGGGATCTCTTTCGTTTCCCACAGACGGCGCCAATTGTAAGTGCAGAAAAATGAAAGGGGCTCTGAATAGCACAAGAACGTAACGGCTACCCGTGTCCTTTTGCCGGAACCCTAGCACGTCGTCGGAACCCTAATCTGCAAAACAGACAAGGGGTGAGCGCACCTTTGCCTCTCGTGGCAAAGGCCCTCCGATGCCTAAGTTAGTATCTCGTACTAGTAAGAATATCCTAATTATCAGTAGGAAGTGAATTATGCAACGTATTACGTACCTTTTACCTCTAGGTTTACCTTGTATTTATAGATCCACATATGCTTGCCGCCTAAGTATCCTTGTTGCCCTAGATTTCCTACCTCGTATAGGAAACCCATAATATCTTGGATTCTCGTTCCCTTATCAATTCACTAAAAGAGTCCATTCAGGACTCCTTTCCATAGCTGGCCGAACATCCCATTCCCGTTGGGTATCTCTCCAAGATCCTTTTTTATTGGGATCTTATCCCTTCACGGAATATCCCTGTCTCTGGAACCTTCTAGAGCGTTCCCTGCATCTGGGACTTCTCTCACACGAATCCCCTCTTGTTCGGCCCTTTCGCTGCCGAACAAACTACTTGGACCAATGACCTCATATACCACTGCTCCTTCATCCCTTCCCTGATCCAATAACTTCTCTTGTTTACTGGACCCCGTACAGATTCCCCAAACCAACGATTTCTCATATCGCTTGGTCCATGTCGCCGATCACCGTCTTATACGGCGACTATCCCTATCACAACTAAACCATGACCCCACGTACCACGTGTTCAGGCCCTGTTTGCACCTGTTCGGGATTACCTCCCTACACTTATGCACATACACACTCTTCTTCAAACAAATTTCCACCCCTTGCGAATTTGTGTTACCACCCCTTGTGTCACAATAGACTCCACCCCTTGCAATTTTGTATTTCCACCCCTTGCGTCACAATTAACTTCACAACCACTCCACGACAACAACCACACCATCGCCACAATCAATACTAATGCCACAAACTCATTCCACACACAACTACATTATCAAACACGTCACTAATAGCTCATGGGTTATAGCAATCAAGACCACTATACCATTTTCATGAAAATATGCAACCATCAAGCCATAGATATTCCATTCGACTATAAATATAGCAAACAAACACCCAAATCACACTTAATCACCACAAAACATGTAGAGGAAGAGATAAATCCCTACCGAAGTGGGTTTTGAGCAAAACCCTAGGTCTACCAAGATGAATAAGCCCAAATCTTCCAAGAACAAGCCACTCACAAGTGTAGACACCTCCCTGGTGCGGGGCATCGCCATGCAGATTGATCGTTGTTTGCTCGTTTGGTTGCTTGCTTCGTAAACCAAGATCGTGGACATCCCCATGGCTAGGAACATCGCCACACGATAGCGGTTATCATCAAAACAGAGTCGCCACCTAGTTTATTAAAACTAGGAAAATAGGTAGAGATTCTGGGTACGGGAGCCAAAAGTACAATAAGGGGAAGGTGTTAGGCACCTCTCTTTGCCCAGTCGTGAGACTGGCCCATAATTGCTCAACATAAAGACATGTACTTGCTTTATTCAATTCTAACACAGTCTGTTTAATTAAGCCTTTAACAGTGAATAAGGTGAGCCGAGACGATAAGTAAAACATGCATCAGAAAATAGAAAATAAACAGACTGTCCCAGGGAGATGGATCCCGCGGCCGGTGAATGGATGTCACGGCCGAGGGATCCTCCTGGTTTGATGTACCGGCCGAGGGATCAAAGCCCCCGGTCGGTGTTCTTACTCACACCAAACAGAAGGGTTAGTAGATAATCAAATTGCTACGATTAAGCATAAAAATGATAAGTAAACCAAACTAGAGGCCGTTGGGCCTCACCACCTTGATCCCTCAGTTGCTTGATTGCTTTGAATTGATTATGATTGACTGATTTGCTCCTTTGAAAGCCCTAGGGTTAGGGTTTGAACTTCAGTGTTTGATCGTCGGATTGATGGCTGCCTTCGGGAGGTTAGTGCTTTTGAAGAGGGGGTTTTAGAGAGTATTTCTGCAGAGTTTTGTGGCTTGAGAGGGTGTGAAAGTATTTGAATTTGATGATTTTGTGGTGTTTATTTCGGAACCCAAAGGCCCTTTATATAGGCAATTGGTGACTCACTCAGGCCAATCAAAACGCACGATTGCAATTGCAATGCAATGCAAACTCTTTGTGGTAATCTCTGAGCGTAGCCCGAACGCATCGGGGAGGTATCGTAGTTGGATCAAACAATCGACAGAACGTTCCAGAGTCTGGAAAATAGACAATCTGGCGGCCGAGCAAAGGATCTGGCGGCCGAGGAAAGGATGTTGCGGCCGAAGGATAGATCTTGCGGCCGTGGGATTGATCTCTCAGGGAGATTTTCAAGCAACAGGTTGCTCGGGTGAAGAAATGATGTTAAGGCCGTGAGATCAATGTTACGGCCGACAGATGGATTCTCCTAGGATTCTGTATTTCTGTCTGAAAGGCTATATGGCTCTGGATTGGGTCCTCTAGGTGGCTCAAAGTTCTTACCATAAGTCCATGGGTTCACAAGAAGTCAATCAGCAATCACTATGTCCATTTCATCATCGGGATGGTCCCCAAGGTGGGACTTGTAATAATTGTTAGGCCAAATTGGGGAGTCTACAGATGCCCCTCTTTGACTGAGCTCAGATGGATCACGAGACATGTTTGAGTAAGAGTCAAAGCTGTAAAAGCAACTCAATTTGGTCCAACCACTATTCCAAGGGGTTTTCGAAAAAGGTTTTTGTTATGGTCGAGCCGGGAGGCTGCCTACGTATTCCATAGGGGAAATTCAGACCAACCGTAGTTTGGGTGGGCAGTAAAGAAAAAGAAAAAGTTTGGAGGGTTTAGAAACAGAAGACGTACCTTCGGGCTTAAAAAGCCGTAGTGTGACGTACCTAGACTGAGCCAGGGTTTTGGCGGAAGATAGTTGAAGGAACGCGGGGCTGCCGGGGGAATTTTTGCGGAGAGCTTCCTTAGTATTTTGGGGTAGATCAGTACACGGCAGATGCGTTTACTTTTCTTGATCATCCTTACTTTGACTAAGGGGAGCTCGGTAGAGTAGCCTATCCTTGCGAATGAGCTGGAAGGAATTGATGTAATTGGGGTGGAATCCAAGCCATCTGCTGGGGATGAATCGGACGCCATTTTGAGATATGAGGGGCGCGAGGCCAGTAACTAGAGCACGGAGCGTTGGGATGAGGGAACCGAGGCGCGGAGTCGGTTGTAGTCATGAGGCGAGGGCCTGAGGTGATAGAACTGAGGCATAGAGCTTGTTGCAGTCTTGAGGCAAGAGCCTGAGGAGCTTGACAGAATTGAGGCATAGAGCCTGCTATGGTTGAGAGGCGAGGGCCTGAGGAGATTGGAGCTTTCAGCTTGATAGAACCGAAGCGCGGAGCCGGTATCGATCATAAGGCGAAAGCCTGAGGTGTCGGAGCTTAGAGCTTGACGTGATTTGAACCGAAGCGTAGAGCTGGTTGCATTCTGATGGTCTGTGCACGGAGCTTTCTCATCATAAGTTTTGGCGTAGAGCCAAAGGATCGAGGCGCTGGACCGATCAATAAAACCGAGGCGTAGAGCCAGTTGATTTGCAGGATTGACCTGTTTCATGAGAGATGGATATGCAGAATATGTGTATGTACGATGATGATTGTTAGATGTGAACAGATATGATAATGGTGGTGCAATTGATGCAGACTCGATAATGCAATGTGCACGGGCCCGTGCGTGTGTGTTTGATTTAAGCTTAAAGCTTCTATCAAGTTCTGGACTTGAGCATTCGGAGCGTAGAGCTCGAGCATTCGAACGGCAGAATCCGAGCATTCAAAGTACAGGTTTTGAGCATCCAGTACGCAGTGGTTGGGCATTCAAGCGTAGAGCTCGAGCATTCAAGTGTAGAACTTGAGCATCCAGTACACAATGGTTGGGCATTCGAAGAGCTTCGAGCATTCAAAATGTTGGATTTTGAGCATTCAAGCTTTGAGCTTGAGAGTTGATGATATCTCGTTGATTGGGGCGGCGTGGAGCCAGTTGAGATAGTTGGTACGGCGTAGAGCCAGTTGAGATAGTGGGCTTGGAGCCGCTGAATGATAGAGATGGTGAATACGGGCGTAGAGTCGCTATGATAATGGGCTTCGAGCCGCTGAGATGGGGAATACGGGCATGGAGCCGCTGAGTGGTGGGCGTAGAGCCGCTGAGCAATGGGTTTAGAACCGTTGAGTGATAGAGATGGTGAATACGGGCGTAGAGCCGCTATAATAATGGGCTTCGAGCCGTTGAGTGATGGGCGTAGAGCTGCCGAGATGGTGGAGATGGTGGGCGTAGAGCCGCTGAATAATAGTGGGTGCGGGCGTAGAGCCGTTGAGTGATAATGAGCATAGAGCTGCTGGGTTATGGTGAGTATGGGCGTGGAGCCTGAAGCTTGGGATTCACAGTTGGTCAAGTGACCAGCATTTGGTGAACTTGCTGCTATGAAGAGAGAACTTTGATGTTTCTTATGCTCGGGCATGCCCCCAAGGCTAGTTCTGATCACGTTGCATTTGCTCGGGGGATGCCCCCAAGACTGACTCAATCATTGGCTTTGCTGGTCAGAGCTTAGAGCTGCATAATTGCTTGAGTTGGTGTACTGAGAAAAATCCACTGGGGTTGAAGGAGATTGATTGGAGGGCTGGGAGATTGATCTCTCGGCCGAGTAATTGATGTGTCGACCGAATTATCGATGAACCGGCCGAGTAATTGCTTCATTTCCAGAGTTCTATAAAAGGCCGCAGCCCCAGCGTTTTATCTTCATTTCTCTCCTCCTCGTTCTGTCCTACCGAAACCCTCCACCGAGGACCTTTGCACTTGTTCTCTCCCTCATCCTCGTTTGGCCCGGGCCATGGGGGACGTGCGGTCAGCGATCGCGGAAGGAGGCCGCGCTGTTCTTGGTCCTGTCTTGATTAGGGACCCTCGCATGGGTGGCTTGCTTCCGTGACGCGAAACTCCTGGGATGGTGCTTGTACGCGGTATGGTGATTTTTCTGTGCCATCCGGTGTCTTTCTTGCACCGCAGTGCTTCTTTGGTACACGCCGTCCTGGGGGTGCCCTCTTCTTTTTTGCAGCTGGTCTCTAGTGTTCGGACCACTAGAAGATTCGGCATCCTCTTCTCCTTCCTTTTTTGTTTTTCTGTTTCTCTTCCTGCATAGGTTAGTTCGACAGGAAACCGATGTATAGTTTGTTTAGGAAATGTGGGATGATCCACCTTGTGATGTAAAAAGCTTTCATTATATGAAACAAAAACCTTTTGCTCTGCTATGTGATTGTGTATGCTTTTGTACCGTTTGTATTGTATAAAAATTGATAATCTCGGTGAAGATTGAGTGAAATGGTCTGGACCATGGAAATCTACTGTAAAATAGCCGTTCTAGCGGCCGACCTACCGCTTATGCGGTCGAGCCTTAGATCTGGCGGCCGAAGGATCGTTTCGTCAGCCTAGGTTTGACTTTTAGGCAACCCTGATTTTCACGGGCCGATGGACTGATCCTATGGCCGTTATATCGAAGTGCCGGCCGAGAGACCGACTAGGTTACTGAGGATTTAGAATTCGATTCCGATTCAAACTAGGACTCGACTTAGTCTATAAGTACGCGTTCTACGAACCCGATAGCATTGTCAGTAATAATTGCTTGCATATGGCACAACCAGTCCTTGATCAGTGGTTGAATTCCATTAATGGCCTTGACCGTTTACACTTTAAGTCATTTGATATGGACTTTCTCTTCTCCCTTCGTCAAATTCCTATGAATTTTGCTTTCCTTAGGCCAGCCACTAGCTTGTGGGATCCTGCTTTTCATGTTTTTCGATTTAGAAGAGAAGAATTGTGTCCTTCTATTGAGGAGTTTGCGGCCATCATGGGTCATTCGGATAGAGAAGGTCTCACTGTCCCTAACCCTTTGTTCAACCGAGGTAATCTTTTGAAGGATTTGCTCCAAGTTCAGAAACATGAAGTTAGGTTTTTCATGGCGAATGGAAGGCTGAAAATCCTACGGTGTCCAGCGTTTTGGTACAGCTGAAGCTCATCGTCAAGTTTCTCAACAGAGGGCATGCTTTCATGCATTGTGCATCTGTCTTCTTCATTATTACTTGCTTGGCCTTTCCTCTGGTTATGCTGATTCCATGCTGCTTGATTTTGCTCAACAAATTGAAAACCGTGTAGGTTTCGCTGGCTTAGTGTTGGCAGAAACCTTGATGGGTCTTGATGCGATGAAGGGTGATCCTACAGCCTAGTTCTCAGGCAGTCCTTTGCTACTACAGGTTCGCTCTTCGTTTGTTTATTTGTCAAGTTATCTTTTCACTTATCACTCTTTTGTTTTGACTCACGTGTTCTCACAACTCACAATTTTCCCTTGTTCTTTAGGTATGGTTATTTGAAAAGCTGTGCCAAAGCGACTTCCCTATAGTTCAGACCACTGTACGGAGCGTCGTGTGATTAGGCAGTTTCCAACTGAGGCTGCTTGGGAAGCATGGATGAAGGCTCGCAGGGGTGATCGGATTCAATGGGTTTGCCCCTGGTATGGTGTTGAGAGTATGACTGTGAGTACCATAAACCATTTCGGTGTAGCAGTGATCGGTATTACTCGAGTCATCTTCTACTTTCCTGCTCGCTTTCAAAGGCAGTTCGGGGCTTAACAAACCGCAATCCTGGGTGACCCTGAGTACGCTGTTTCCAAGGTTTACGATGCCAGCTTTCGTAGCAATGTGCTGCGTCTTTGGCCAAAGAGGGTGATACAGAAGGTTGCTGAGAACTTTGCTGACAAGCTATCAGGTTCTTATAAGCGCTGGCTGAAGAAAAACCTTTTGGAGGACAAAAGTGCAAAGAGAAGGAAGACCTAGAAATTGACACTTTGCTTATGTTTTTCAAGAAATGTTGTTTGATTCTAGCTTCCATAGATTGAGAATTGTTTAGGTTTGGTTTTCCTTTTCCTTTGGAAATAATAAAACATTTGGCCGTTTTATTTGAAGATGTTATTGTCATGATTTGATAGTGAACATGTTTTAGGATAGACCTAGAAATTTTGGAAGTGATGATGATAACAGTGGCCGAATCTCAATCTAGAAATTGCCTACGTATCCCATGGAGGGAATCAGGCCATAAACGTAGTTCCAACAAACGAGATTTGTTTTGTTTTAGTTAGGGTCCACTTGGGTATTTTCCTCTCCTTTTGGGCTCTTAATTTTGCCTAAAACTGCCCTTGCGGGTTTTCGATCTAGCGAGCGTTTGATTTATGCCTTAGTTTTTGCCTAAGCCGTCCTTGAGGGTTTTCAACCTAGCAGACTGCTCTAATTTTTGCTTGGGTCCGCTCACCCTTGTGGTTTTCGGCCCAACGAGCATCTCTCAAGGGTAATACTTCCTCAGCTTGTCAATGTTGACTGGCGTTGCGAATTCCATTCCATCTAAGTCTGCAATGTATGCTGCTCCTCCAGAAAGTATGCATTTGATAAGGTAGGGGCCTCCCCAGTTCGGTTTAAACTTGCCCCTCAGGTCTGAAACGTGGCAACGGATTGCTTTGAGCACCATGTCTCCTACTTTGATGTCTCTTGGCTTTACCTTTTTGTTGAATGCTCGTGCAATGCGGCGTTGATACCCTTGCACATGGTATAACGCTCTCAACCTCCTTTCGTCTAGTAACGCTAACTCGTCGTAGCGGTTTTGAACCCAGTCCTCTTCGATCATTCCAGTCTCAGCCAGAACCCTTAGTGAGGGTAGTTCTAGTTCGATAGGCAAAACAGCTTCCATCCCATAGACCAGGGAGTAAGGAGTGGCCCCAGTTGAAGTCCTTTCGGTTGTTCGATAACCTCATAGTGCCAGAGGTAGCATTTCTGGCCAGTCCGTGTAGGTGTCGGTAGTCTTCCGCAGAATCCCCTTGATGTTCTTGTTTGCAACCTCAACTGCTCCATTAGTTTGAGGTCGATAAGTAGATGACCGGTGATTTTGTATCCCAAATTCGGCAGAAAGCTTCTTCGTTGCCCCCTTAAAGTGTGATCCATTATCACAGATGAATTCGTGAGGTACACCATATCGATAGATGATATTGGTGCGAATAAATTTGGCCACATGAGTGGCTTTGAGAGTAGCATAAAAAGCTGCTTCTACCCACTTGGTGAAGTAGTTGATAGCCACTAGAATGAATTGATGCTTGTGTTTTCCCTTTGGATTTATACTTCCAATGACGTCTATCCCCCAAGTGGAGAATGGCCAAGGGGATGTCATGCTATATAATTCCGTAGGGGGGATACGCATACGGTTGGCGTGAGTCTGGCATTTGTAGCATCGGCGGACATAGTCAGCACAATCGGCCTCCATTGTGGTCCAGTAATATCCCTGACACAGGATATTTTTTGCCATTGTTGCCCCATTCATGTGTGGCCCACAAATTCCTTTGTGTGTTTCTTCCATTACCTTGCGGCTGTCCTCCGTTGTGACGCAAAGTTGACTTGGACCCAAGTATGCCCTTCGATATAATGCTCCTCCGCAGATTACAAATCGAGCGACAAACTTCCGCATAGCCATTTTGTCCTTTGAGGTGGCCTCAGATGGGTATTCTCCTTCTTCCAGGAATTTCTTCATGTCTTCGTACCATGGCTTGCCATCGTCTTCACCTTCTTCGGTGAAGGTACACTCGCATGCCGGTTTGACCTTTTGTTCGATCATGAGAGGCCGCATTGTGAACCCCAGGGGTATTTCGACCATAGATGCCAATGTTGCCAGTGCATCTGCAAATCTATTGCTCACTCGGGGAGTATGCGTGAAGATAACAGAATCGAATTGCGGAATTAAATCTTCCAGCACAGAGTGATATAGTTTCAGTGTGTCTTATTTGACCTTCTAGTCTCCTCTTGCTTGAAACACCACCAGGTTTGAATCCCCAATGACCTCTACCCTTTTTGCCCCCAGTTCCAGGGCTGCTTCCATTCCAGCAATGCAGGCCTCGTATTCAGCTTGGTTGTTGGTGACCTCAAACCTTAGTTTATATGACAAAGGGATATGAGAGTTGTTTGGGGAAATTAGCAATACCCCTATGCCATATCCACATTGGTTTGATGCTCCATCGAAATAGAGCTGCCAGGTGTCATCTAGGAGACACAAGATGTCTTCGTCGGGGAACATGAAGTCCTCTGCTTCGGCCTCTGTCACAGGGTGATCTGCCAAGAACTCTGCTACAGCCCTTCCTTTCACTGATTTCCTTGTCATGTATCTAAGATCGAATTCGGCTAGCAGCAGTAACCACCTAGCTAGCTTTCCAATAAGTGCTGGCTTCTCGAAAAGATATTTGATTGGGTCTAAACGAGAAACCAACACTACCGGGTGTGCTAATAGGTAGTGCCTTAGTTTCTTTGTGGCCCATACTAGCCCCCAGCATGTTTTCTCGAGGAGAGTGTACCTTATTTCATAGTCCGTCATCTTCTTGCTGAGGTAGTATATGGCGCACTCAACTTTGGCGTCATTTTCCTGTGCTAGCATGCATCCCATGGATGTGTCTGTTACTGAGAGATACAAAATCAATGGCTTCCCAGGGATGGGTGACGACAGCACAGGTGGGTTCTGAAGATATTCCTTGATTACCTCGAGCGCTTGCTGACAGTCTTGGCTCCATTCAAAATTAGTACCTTTCTTCAGGAGCTTGAAAAGAGGTTTACAGATGGTTGTGAGTTTGGAGATGAATCTGTTGATGAACTGTACTTTTCCCAAGAAGCTCCTTACTTCCTTTTCTGTCCTTGGTGGTGATATCTCCATGATAGCCTGTATCTTGGAAGGGTCTACCTTGATTCCTCTTTGAGTGATGAGAAACCCCAGCATTTTATCTGTCGTTACCCCAAAAGTACATTTTTGAGGATTAAGACGTAACTTGTATTGCCTAATCCTCTCGAAAAACTTTTGAAGTTCTTCATAGTATCCTTCCCTTTCCTTTGATTTGACTATCATATCGTCGACATATACCTCGACTTCTTTGTGCATCATGTCGTGCAGCAGTGTTGTCGCCATCCTCTGGTAAGTGGCTCCAGCGTTCTTTAACCCGAATGGCATCACTCGGTAGAAGTAGGTTCCCCATGGCGTAGTGAAGGTGGTCTTCTCTCTATCCTCAGAAGACAAAAGAATTTGATTATTCCCAGAAAACCCATCCATGAAGGATAGCAATGCATGGCCTGCGGTATTGTCTACTAGTTCGTCTATGTGGGGTAATGGGAAGTCATCCTTTGGACTGGCTTTGTTGAGATCTCGGAAATCTACGCAGACCCTGATTCCTCCAGTTTTCTTTGGTACTGGAACGATGTTAGCTACCCATTGAGGATATTCGGTGACTATGAGAAAACCGGCGTTGATTTGTTTGGTGACTTCTTCTTTTATCTTTAAGACCCAATCAGGGCGCATACGTCTTAACTTTTGTTTAACAGGTTTTGCATCTGGGTGGAGGGGAATTTTGTGCTGAACAATTTCAGGGTCTATTCCAGGCATGTCCTCATAAGACCAAGTAAAAACATCTTTGTATTCTTTTAGCAAAAAGATTAGTTTTTCACTTTCTTAAGAAGATAGTTTTGCGCCAATTTTAACCATTTTGGGCTTGTCTTCAGAGCCTATGTTTGCTGTGATTATTTCCTCAGAAAAAGGTTTAGCATGCCTTTCTTCTTCTTTCTCGATGAATTCTAGAATTTCTTTTGGAATTTCTTCCTCGAAATTTGGATTGTCGGAATCCACGCAGTTGATCATAGGCAAAGTGAAATACTCTAAATCTTCCTTCTCATTATCAAAAGATATTTCAGAATCAAATTCAAAATAAATGTTATGCCTTGGTGTTTGGACCAGGCTTTCCTCACTAGACCCAGTGGTTTAAAAAGATGAAAAACTTGACTCAGACTGAGTCGACTCGGAGTCGGAATCGGAATCGGAACTAAGATCAGAATTAGCATTTTTCATTTTGTATTTTAGAGTATGTTCCACGGTCCAGTTAGGATAAGCCCCCTTTTCAGCATCCACAAGCAGCTCAGAGCAGTCTTTTTCATCACCAAGGTTGATCATCAGTACTTCACTGTCACCTTGATTCGCACTTTCATCATTGTCACCCTGCAAGTCTTGGAGGGCCATTTGATTTGCTATTGCTGTCATCTCTTCCAATTGAGCTTCAATTTTTGCTTCGTCGCTGTTGTCGACTCTTCGTGTGCCAACAAAGCCCCACCAATTACCAAAGCTATCTGTGATGGGGTGGATCACCCTTATTTCATTGTTGGTGACCCTCTCATCAAAGAGTACGTTTAGTGATAAATCGTCCAGTGGATCATTGTCAGCAGACTCTTCTTCCTTTGCTTTGTCAGTTTCGAGGTTATTGACCTCGTCTATTGACCAATAGTCGTCGGTAGGTGCATAGGGGTCATAAAAATAGATTGGGACCCTGCGAAGCCCTTTTTCTTCAATTATGTCTTCTACTTCTTCTTCATAGACTGTTCTTACGAACATGATATGGTTGTCTTCAATGATAGTCACCATAGGCTTGGGTTGATCTACCAGAGTGATGTATTTTGACGGGTTGAAATTTTCAGCAGCAGAGTGGAGCGGGCCAGATAGCTTGGTGACATTTTGAAAGTGCGAATCAAATGTGAACAGTGATGCAGTCATTTTTCTTGAAAGATTTTTGCTTTAGTTAGATTGGTTTAGCTTATCCACTTCCATTCGATCTAGAAAGGCCCCTAAGGTTTAACCTGCAAAAGAAAACTTTACAACATACACATGTACAATAGGTGTGAGGAAGAACTTTTGCAAGCAAATGCAAGTAGGTTCCTAGCCTGTAGGTTCCTATCTTAGTTTGATAAGTTCTATGGCTTTCTAATACATGCAAGGTTTAGGTAGTCTCAGGGTGCTCTGTTGTCAAAGGGCACCAGTCCTTTCACCAGCCCATCATAGGCGGTGATTGGGTGATTTCCTTTTTGATATACCACTAGGTACAAGTGACTGTGGAGTTTGCTAGAACCCCTAACATAGCCCGTGTCATGCCGGGGTATCAGGTGAACTCAACGAGGTTACCCGCTCGATGCATATGATAAATGAATTAAACAAAACATGTATTAGTCTTATGTTGAACTTTCTGGTTATGGCTCTCAAGTCCCCAGCAGAGTCGCCAAAAACTGTAGACACCTCCCTGGTGCGGGACATCGCCATACAGATTTATCGTTGTTTGCTCGTTTGGTTGCTTGTTTCGTAAACCAAGATCGTGGACATCCCCATGGCTAGGAATATCGCCACACGATAGCGGTTTTCATCAAAATAGAGTCGCCACCCAGTTTCTTAAAACTAGGAAAATAGGTAGAGATTCTGGGTACGGGAGCCAAAAGTACAATAAGGGGAATGTGTTAGGCACCCCTCTTTGCCCAGTTGTGAGACTGGCCCATAATTGCTCAACATAAAGACATGTACTTGCTTTATTCAATTCTAACACATAGTCTGTTTAATTAAGCCTTTAACAGTGAATAAGGTGAGCCGAGACGGTAAGTAAAACATGCATCAGAAAATAGAAAATAAACAGACTGTCCCAGGGAGATGGATCCCGCGGCCGGTGAATGGATGTCACGGCCGAGGGATCCTCCTGGTTTGATGTACCGGCCGAGGGATCAAAGCCCCGGTCGGTGTTCTTCCTTACACCAGACAGAACGGTTAGCAGATAATCAAATTGCTACGATTAAGCATAAAAATGATAAGTAAACCAAACTAGAGGCCATTGGGCCTCACCACCTTGATCACTCAGTTGCTTGATTGCTTCGAATTGATTGTGATTGGCTGATTTGCTCCTTTGAAAACCCTAGGGTTAGGGTTTGAACTTCAGGATTTGATCGTCGGATTGATGGCTGCCTTCGGGAGGTTAGGGCTTTTGAAGAAAGGGTCTTAGAGAGTATTTCTGCAGAGTTTCGTGGCTTGAGAGGGTGTGGAAGCATTTGAATTTGATGATTTTGTGGTGTTTATTTCGGAACCCAAAGGCCCTTTATATAGGCAATTGGTGACTCATTCCGGCCAATCAAAACCCACGATTGCAATTATAATGCAATGCAAACTCTTCGTGGTAATCTCTGAGCGTTGCCCGAACGCATCGGGGATGTATCGTAGTTGGATCAAACAATCGACAGAACGTTCCAGAGTCTGGAAAATAGACAATCTGGCGGCCGAGCAAAGGATCTGGCGGCCGAGCAAAGGATGTTGCGGCCGAAGGATAGATCTTGCGGCCATGGGATTGATCTCTCAGGAAGATTTTCAAGCAACAGGTTGCTCGGGTGAAGAAATGATGTTAAGGCCGTGAGATCAATATTACGGCCGACAGATGGATTCTCCTAGGATTCTGTATTTTTGTCTGAAAGGCTGTATGGCTCTGGATTGGGTCCTCTAGGTGACTCAAAGTTCTTACCATAAGTCCATGGGTTCACGAGAAGTCAATCAGCAATCACTGTATCCATTTCATCATCGGGATGGTCCCCAAGGTGGGACTTGAAATAATCGTTAGGCCAAATTGGGGTGTCTACAACAAGCTTGGGTACAAGATCTAGAGAGGATATCACCCAAAAACAAGACAAACAAGCAAAGATCAACAAGTAATTAACAGGAGAGGGAGAAAAACGTGATAGTGTGTCAAGGGGTGGGAGCAAGAACACAAAACTCACCATTTGTTCACCAAAAGCAAGATTCAAGTGATTGTGAGGAAGAAAACCCTTGGATCTTGAAGATTTGAGCTTGAAATCAAGAGTTTTGGGTGAGATTGGAGTGGGGTGGGTGAGAGAGGGTTTTGAGATCTGTTTTCGTGGTGTTTGGATGTGAAAAATGGTAAATGGGGTATTTATAGTGATCCAAAAAGCGTGTTGAAATCTGCAGAAAAACACAGTGGGTACCGGTACTGGGCGACTCCCAGTACCGATACTGGAGCCTTCAAAATTCGATTTGATCAAGAACTGTGTAGACACCTCCCAAACGGGGCATCGCCATACAGATTGATCACATTTGTTTGCTCGATTGGTTGCTTGCTTCGTAAACCAAAATCATGGACATTCCCATGGCTAGGAACATCGCCACATGATAGCGGTTATCATCAAAACAGAGTCGCCACCCAGTTTATTAAAACTGGGAAAATAGATAGAGATTCTGGGTACGGGAGCCAAAAGTACAGTAAGGGGAAGGTGTTAGGCACCCCTCTCTGCCCAGTCGTGTGACTGGCCCATAGTTATTCAACATAAGACATGTACATGCTTTATTCCACTCTAACACATAGTCTGTTTAATTAAGCCTTTAACAGTGAATAAGGTGAGTCAGGACTGTAATTGAAAGCATGCATCAGAAATAAACAAAACAGACAGGCTGTCCCAGGAAAATCGATCTCTCGGCCGGTGAATGGATTTCACGGCCGAGGGATCCCACTGGATTGATATACCGGCCGAGGGATCAAAGCCCCGGTCGATGTTCTTCCTCACACCAGACAGAAAACTTAGCAGATAATCAAAACGCTACAATTAAACATAAAAACGATAAGTAAACCAAACCAGAGGCCGTTGGGCCTCACCACCTTGATCCCTCAGTTGCTTGATTGCTTTGGATTGAGTGTGATTGACTGATTGCTTGATCGAGAACCCTAGAGTTAGGGTTTGAACTTCGGGGTTTGATCGCCGGATTGACGGCTGCCTTCGGAAGGTTAGGGCTTTTGGAGTATGGGATTGAGGGAGTATTTGTGCAGAGTTTCGAGGTTTGATTGAGTGTGTAGGTATCTCAATTTCTGTGTGTTAAATTCGGAGCCCAAAGGCCCCTTTATATAGGCATAGGGATGACTCACTCCGGCCAATCAAATCACGAGATGGCAATTGCAATTGCAATGCATCTCTAACTCTACGTCGTGATCTCCGAACGTAGCCCGAACGCATCGGAAAGGTAGTGTAGTTGGATCAAACCAAACGTCGGACAGAATTCCAGAGTCTGGAAAAAGGTCGATCTGGCGGCCGAGCAAAGGATGTCGCGGCCGTGGAATGGATGTCTCGGCCGAAGGATAGATCTCGCGGCCGAGGGATTGATCTCTCAGGGAGATTTTGCTGGCAACAGGTTGCTCGGGTGAGGGATTGATGTTGTGGCCGTGGGATCGATGTTACGGCCGTCAGATGGATTCTCCTAGGCTTCTGTATTTCTGTCTGAAAGGCTGTATGGCTTTGAATTGGGTCCTCTAAGTGGTCAAAGTTCTCACCGAAAGTCCTAAGGTCCTCAAAGAAGCAATCAGCAATCATTGTATCCATTTCATCATCAGGATTGTCCCAAGGTGGGACTTGAAATAATCGTTAGGCCAAATTGGGGTGTCTACAGATGCCCCTCTTTGACTGAACTCAGACGGATCGCGAGACATGTTTGAGTAAGAGTCAAAGCTTTAAAAAGCAACTCAATTTGGTCCAACCACTATTCCAAGGGGTTTTCGAAAAAGGTTTTGTTATGGTCAGGCCGGGAGGCTGCCTACGTATTCCACAAGGGAAATTCAGACCAATCGTAGTTCGAGCAATAAAGAAAAGCAAAAAGTTTTGGAGGGTTAGAGACAGAAGACGTAACTTAGGGCTTAAAAAGCCGTAGTGTGACGTACCTAGACTGAGCCAGGGTTTTGGCAAAGAGTAGTTGAAAGAGCGCGGGGCTACCTGGGGAGTTTCTTTGCGGAGAGCTTCCTTAGTATTTTGGGGTAGATCAGTACACTGCAGGTGCGTTTGCTTTTCTTGATCATCCTTACTTTGACTGAAAGGAGCTCGGTAGAGTAGCCTATCCTTGCGAATGAGCTGGAAGAGATTTGATGTAATGGGGTAGAATCCAAGCCATCTGCGGGGGATGATTCAGACACCGTTTTTGAGATGTGGGGGGGCACATGGCCAGTAACTGGAGCACAAAGCGTTAGAATGAGGGAACCGAGGCGCGGAGCCGGTTGTAATCATGAGGTAAGAGCTTGAGGAGTCAGAGCTTGGAGCTTGACGTGATTTGAACCGAGGCGTAGAACCGGTTGCATTCTGATGGTCTGTGCACGGAGCTTTCTCATCATAAATTTTGGCTTGGAGCCAAAGGATCGAGGCGCCGAGCCGATCAATAAAACCGAGGCGTAAAGCCGGTTGATAGCAGGGTTGACCTGTTTCATGAGAGATATGCAGAGTGTACATGTGTGATGATGGTTCGTTAGATGTGAACAGATATGATGATGCAGACTCGATGTGATAATGTTGATGCAATATGTGCACGGGCCCGTGCGTGTGTGTTTGTTTTAAGCTTAGAGCTTCTATCAAGTTCCGGACTTGAGCATTCAGAGCGTAGAGCTCGAGCATTCGGACGGCAGAATCCGAGCATTCAAAGTACAGGCTTTGAGCGTCCAGTACGCAGTGGTTGGGCATTTAAGCGTAGAGCTTGAGCATTCAAGTGTATAACTTGAGCATCCAGTACACAGTGGTTGGGCATCCAAGCGTGGAGCTTGAGCATTCAAAAATGTTAGATTTTTGAGCATTCAGGCGTAGAGTCTGAGAATAGATATCTTGATTGTTGGGGCGGCTTAGAGCCTGTTGCTTGTTTACGGCTTCGAGCCAGTTGAGACGGTGGGCTTCGAGCCGCTGAGTTGATGAGATGATAAATACGGGTGTTGAGATGATTGTTTACGGGTTCAAGCCAGTTGAGAGTTTGTGATAACAGGCGTAGAGTCTGTTGCTGTGATAGCGAGCATAGAGCTGCTGAGATAGTAAACATAGGCTTCGAGCCTGTTGAGGTGATGACTTGGAGCCATTTGAGATAATGGGTTTTGAGCCGCTGAGATAGTTTGTTTACGACTTCGAGCCAGTTGAGATAGCGGGCTTAGAGCCGCTGAGTTGTGTAGAGATGATGGGCACAGGGCCGCTGAATTGATACGGGCTTCGAGCCGCTATGATAAAGGGCTTCGAGCCGCTGGGTGATAGTAGACGAAGGCTTCGAGCCTGTTGAGGTAATGGGCTTCGAGCCGCTGAGTTGATTGTTATGGCTTCGAGCCAGTTGAGATGATGGGCTTCGAGCCGCTGAGACTGCTTGTGTACGGCTTCGAGCCAGTTGAGATGGTGGGCTTCGAGCCGCTGAGTTGATAAGGTGGCGGGCGTAAAGCCGCTGATAGAGGATTGTTGAGAATTGTTACGGCTTTGAGCTACTGAGCTGTTGAGTATTCCATCTTCCATCTTCCACAGGGTTTGATTGGTTCCTTATGCTTGGGATGTTTCCAAGGCTAGTTTTGAGTATGCTCGGGATTGCCCCCAAGGCTAGATTTCACATGCTCGGGATTGCCCCCAAGGCTAGTTCTTGACCATATTCCAGTTTGTTAGGGAGATTTCCCATTACCTCCACTGCTGGGAGTGCCTTCCGGAGGCCAAACGCCTTCTAGCGACTCAAATGTTTTCTGGTGGCTAAATGCTTTCTGCAAGCTGGCAACATAAACGCTTTCTGGAAGCTAGCAATATAAACGCCTTCTGGAGGGTGCATTGAGTGGAAGCCACAGGATTGTTTTACTGGCCTGCCGAGCACGAGATTGTGCACATGGCGTGGCATAGAGCTGTTGAGGTGTGGGTGTAGAGCTGCTGAGCAGTACTTGAGCGTCCTCAATGTTTCGGTAAGCTTCTTTTTGTCCTTGGCAGAGAAATAGGAGATTAGAGGCCTGCGGTGGAGGCCTTTAGTGCACAAGTGGTTTGCGACGTTGTCGGAGCAGGCTCGGGAGTTAGTACGCGCTGCTGGTCTTGAGCCGTTTGTTTTGGGCCTCAATCTTCTGAAGATGGATTGGTCGTTGATGACCTCGCTGGTTGGTGGGATACTCCCAACATGTTCCACTTTCCTTTTGTTGGCGAGATGACGATCACGCCAGGTGATTTTTCTTTGCTTACTGGCCTATGAGTAGGTGGAGCTCCTCTTTGGGTTAACCCTTGGCTTTGGGAGCGAGTAGGGGATTTGGAGTGGTTCTTGGGCAAGGTGCCCCCTCTTCACTCGCGTGGTCATGTTGACGTCTCTTGGCTGATCAAGACTTTTATGAAAGTTGATATCTCGACTCAGGTGAGTGTTGAGTAGCTGACACGGGCCTTTCTTCCCTACCTCCTTGGGCAAACGTTGTTTGCCAACAAGGATAGTCCAGCACATACACAGTCTCTAGCCCCTTTTGCAGTATTTGGAGGTTGTTTAGGAGTTTGATTAGGGAGCATCTGCCTTGGCCAACTAGTAGCCCCTTTCCTCTCTGGGCTTTTGAGTATCTTCTTCAGTTTTCTACTGACACTAGACATGCGGATGCGGACTGTGTTCCTCGCTACGAGTAATGGTCTGTGGGGCAATGGAAGCCACACGGTTACCAGTTTTGAGCCTTCCTGAGTGGTGACGGGTTTTGGACCGATTGACGGTTGACCAGGTACCCCTTGCATCCCTTGTTTTTAGATCTCCATTCCTCTGTGCTGTGGCTGATTTAGACTTTGTTTGTAGGCGAGGTTCGACCCTTGGAGTGGTGTATCAGAGGACACCCCTCTTTCCAGGGTTCCAAATTGTACTCGTAGCCTGTTCGAGGGTCCCTTTTGTTAAGCCTGGTACTTATGTGATCGGGTGGCCAGCCAGTGGCGCCCGCGTGCTGAGGATCTTCAGTTTGTTCCTCCTCCTCCTTCGGCGTTGATGAGATCTACTTCTTTGATGTCTAAAGTAGACTTGGAGAATGCTCAGATCAGAGACTAGGCGGGTTTCCTTCTTTAGGCAGGTGACTGTATGGAGTACTGCCATTTTTCCTTGGTTTTGCCTATTGTTCCTCCAGTTGCTTTTGTTTGGCCATGGGCCCTTTCCTTTGTCTCTTTCCATTCTGATGACGGAGAAGAGGCGCTTGGTGCTTGCCCCTTGTTTTGCATTCTTTTCCTTGTAGCTTTGAGGCTGAGTGAGCATCAGCTGTCAGTGGGGAGGATAGCCAGTAATCTCCTTCTTCATCTTAGAGATCGTCTCGAAGACGGCATCACGACCAGCTTTAGGATTTTCTTTTTCCTTCCTGTTCATGGTTAGCAAAGAGAGAAGCAGAAACTGTATTTGTATAGTGAAAGCAACCACAGTGATGATTTTGTAGGCAAGCTTTTGTTCATGAAATGAGAAATGCTTTTTATGCCCCTAGATGTCTTGAGTTTGCATGCGATAGTCAGAACATGGCTTTTTGAACAAGTATTTGCTGATAGACAGTAATTTGTGTGAAAATGAAATATTGGCCGAAGAATTGATTATTCGGCTGAAAAATCGATATTGCGGCCGATGTATAGATTCTTCGGCCATTACTTTGATTTTCCAAAGGTGACATCCTCTTTTCTCTTCCTTCTTATGCTTGGTTTTGATTTTCTGCCTTTCTCTTTTCCCATGTTCCATAGTCTGGTTGCCAAACTCGGGAGTTTTTAAGGTATCTTGCTCATTGTGTCAATTACCTTCAGGTTAGAGGGGATGAGCAATAGTTCTTGTGTCTATTGCTGTTGCCAATTTTTCGAGAAAGCATACTCATCTTTTGCGAGCTCAATACGCAGGGTTAGCTATGCCTATTATTGAGTACAAATTTGTTGATGTTTTTCCTTCTCTCCAAATGTTTGGGCCGCATCTCGAATGAGAGATTGCCTACGTATCCCTAATCAAGAAATCAGGCCTCTTACGTAGTTCCAAAATCATCACCTTTGAGGTTGAGTTTTCACTCTTGGTTTTTCTTCTCACATGCTCTTGATTTTGCCTAGGTTACCTAATGGAGGTTGAGTTCCTAGCGAGCTTTTCTTTGAATGCCTTAACTTTTGCCTAGGCTGCATTTTTGCATTTTCTTGCCCTAGCAGGCTTTGCTCTTACTTTTGCTTGGGTTTTCAGGTTACCCAACGAGCACTTCTCTCAAGAGGGTTTCTGCGTTTCGGAGAGGAATTTGATGGAGATATTTTTCTAAATCTCCCTTGTGTTTGTACCTTCATAATGAGCGAGCTAACCCTAAGTGTTCTCGCAGAGATAGTGTCTTCTTTCTATGTTTTGACAAAAACCTAGTTTCTTAAGCAACTAGAGTTCATCCTTTCCTTCCTTTTTGTCAGCAACACAAGGAACTTGATTCCTTGAAATTTCCCTTGTTTGGCAAAGAGACTATAGTGTATTGGTAATTGCAATTCAGGAAATAAATCATTGAATAAGCATAGTCTAGAGGATGAAACAGGAATTCACTTGGTAGGAATTAAATGCCCAAGCAGGGGCTCAAAACATGTTTTATTTTGATAAAAGCAATGTTTAATATTTTTTTGCCATGTTGTGACTTCGTAGCTACTGTAGCATTTCGAGGTCGTTTTCAAAACCTTTGCCTTTCGCAACTTTATACTCTTTTCCACCCTCTTCTTTGCCAAACAGAGCCTTTGTACTGGATCCATCTTCATGGCTTGCACGGTGGCTACCTCTTTGAGACATGAGCTAGTAGTCCCTCAAATGGAAATGTAGTCTGGGTTTTCATCACCTCTTTTTTCCTTTTCGTTGATTATGCAGTCATAAGAGAGATTAGTTACTTCCACTTGGCCGAATAGTGATGTTAAGGAGATTCCATCGAGTGGATCATCGCATTCTCCTTCCATTTCGTCAAAGTCACTTTCCCCTTTGCTTGTTCTTCCTCATTACTTTTGTCAAACATGTTAGGATCGATCACTTCCGATTGATCGGACTCATTGTTTTCTTCCTCTTCCATCATGAAACATTCATCCTCCTCTGGGAAGGTAAAGGTTGGCTTGGCTTGGTTGTTTTGGACAATGTATTGGCCAGGATTGTATGTGGGGTTGTGAGATAGGTTTATGAGATTGATGTTTCGGGGTGGTGGTTCAGCATTGTGAGTAGGGAGTGGATTGACTTGTACATTAGGTTTTAGAGGTTGTATAGTTCAGCTATCATGCCCAGGGTGTTGGTGGTAGGCGCATTGTTGGTTGGGATCATGGTTTGGGCCATAGGGTGGCTGAGGAAGTGGTTTGTTTAAAGGTTTGAGATGCCCCTAATGGCTCAGAATGGCTAAGGCTTGAGACGAGGTCATATAGAGAGGGTCAAAATTGCGGCGGGGGCAATTTGAGCTTCGGGATGAGCTAATTTGAAAAAGGTCTTGTGGTAAGGTTGAGTTAAGGGTGTTGACGGAGGTAGGAGATGTATGGGTTGGGAAGGTTTTCTTTGGAGGAGTTTTCTTCTTTCCCAATGAGGCCTAGCTTGATCCCCTCTTCAATCTGCAGCCCAGTAGCATGCAGGCGCTTGAAATCAGTGATAGCCCGAGTGCAAATGTGCGTGAGGTACTTGGGCTGCAAACTCTTGACGACTATTCTCACTTGATCTTCCTCAGAGGGGCGGTTCTTGGCGGCTTTTTCTCTCCATCTAGCCACAAAGGTTGCAAAGTCTTTGTTCGATTCTTGCTTAGTCATTTCCAAATTTCGAGTTGTTAACGTTGTATGCATATTGCTTGACAAAAGCATTGGCAATTTCTGGCCAAGTATGATAGTGCACAAACTCTAAAGTGAGAAACCAATCGAGAGTGCTTTCAGTAAGAGTCCTTTGAAATAACTGAACAATGAACTCATCATTCAAGCCCATTGGCTTCAAAGTGTTGATGACAGGGCGGACAGGGCTAGTGGGATTGCCAGTTCTATTGAACTCCTCAGGTAGTTGAGAATCTGGAAAGAGTCCTTCAAAATTTAGAATTTGGTCCCCTTGTGAACGGTCCAGAGTACGTTTGATCTCCTTGACTTGTTTGGCCAATTCAGGGTTTTCTGCCAATACCACTTCTTGAGGATTCTCATCTTCCACCGATTTCTCTTCGTTCTCAGCATCTCTTGCTACTTTCTCTGCTAGTAAGATAGCGACTTTGAGCTTGATGATTAGCAATGATGGCGTCCTTATCGCCATGAGAGTGGGAGGATTACTTGATGAAGCTTAGGATTTGGTAGATGATTGAGTTTGTTGAGGAGATGACCGCGGAGTCCCTGGAAGTGATTGGGACCGTAGCAGTGTAGGTGTTTTGGCCGGTGAGAGTGACAGACGGGACGGTTGCAAAGACCTCTGTTTGGCGTGACTTCGGGTGTTGTAAGAGTATAAAATTGGTTGTGGTTGCTTCTTTGATTTACCTATTGTGCCTGCTTAAAAAGTAGAATACCTGGAAGTC
This sequence comes from Rhododendron griersonianum, assembly GCA_018127125.1. Lineage (NCBI taxonomy): Eukaryota > Viridiplantae > Streptophyta > Magnoliopsida > Ericales > Ericaceae > Rhododendron > Rhododendron griersonianum. The sequence goes on along the minus strand of CM030788.1, from coordinate 33,562,737 downwards.
GGTACTTTGCCTGTGTAGGGTTAGGATTTGGGCTGAAAATCCCAACCCTTCTGCACAGAAAGAGTTAATTACAACAACAGATGATACAAGGTGTGAGGAAGAACTTTTGCAAGTAGAATGCAAATAGGTTCCTAGCCTGTAGGTTCCTGTCTTAGTTTGATAAGTTCTATGGCTTTCTAAAGCATGCAAGGTTTTGGTAGTTTCAGGGTGCTCCGTTGTCAAAGGGCACCAATCCTCTCACTAGCCCATCATAGGCGGTGATTGGGTGATTTCCTTTTTGATATACCACTAGGTACGAGTGACTGTGGAGTTTGCTGGAACCCCCAACATAACCCGTGTCATGCCGGGATATCAGGTGAACTCAACGGGTTGCCCGCTTGATGCATATGATAGATGAATTAAACAAGGCATGTATTAGTCTTATGTTGAACTTTCTGGTTATCGCTCTCATATTCCCCAGCAGAGTCGCCAAAAACTGTAGACACCTCCCAAACGGGGCATCGCCATACAGATTGATCACATTTGTTTGCTCGATTGGTTGCTTGCTTCGTAAACCAAAATCATGGACATTCCCATGGCTAGGAACATCGCCACATGATAGCGGTTATCATCAAAACAGAGTCGCCACCCAGTTTATTAAAACTGGGAAAATAGATAGAGATTCTGGATACGAGAGCCAAAAGTACAGTAAGGGGAAGGTGTTAGGCATCCCTCTCTGCCCAGTCGTGTGACTGGCCCATAGTTATTCAACATAAGACATGTACATGCTTTATTCCACTCTAACACATAGTCTGTTTATTAAGCCTTTAACAGTGAATAAGGTGAGTCAGGACTGTAATTGAAAGCATGCATCAGAAATAAACAAAACAGACAGGCTGTCCCAGGAAAATCAATCTCTCGGCCGGTGAATGGATTTCACGGCCGAGGGATCCCACTGGATTGATATACCGGCCGAGGGATCAAAGCCCCGGTCGATGTTCTTCCTCACACCAGACAGAAAACTTAGCAGATAATCAAAACGCTACAATTAAACATAAAAACGATAAGTAAACCAAACCAGAGGCCGTTGGGCCTCACCACCTTGATCCCTCAGTTGCTTGATTGCTTTGGATTGAGTGTGATTGACTGATTGCTTGATCGAGAACCCTAGAGTTAGGGTTTGAACTTCGGGGTTTGATCGCCGGATTGACGGCTGCCTTCGGAAGGTTAGGGCTTTTGGAGTATGGGATTGAGGGAGTATTTGTGCAGAGTTTCGAGGTTTGATTGAGTGTGTAGGTATCTCAATTTCTGTGTGTTAAATTCGGAGCCCAAAGGCCCCTTTATATAGGCATAGGGATGACTCACTCCGGCCAATCAAATCACGAGATGGCAATTGCAATTGCAATGCATCTCTAACTCTACGTCGTGATCTCCGAACGTAGCCCGAACGCATCGGAAAGGTAGTGTAGTTGGATCAAACCAAACGTCTGACAGAACAATCCAGAGTCTGGAAAAAGGTCGATCTGGCGGCCGAGCAAAAGATATCGCGGCCGTGGAATGGATGTCTCGGCCGAAGGATAGATCTCGCGGCTGAGGGATTGATCTCTCAGGGAGATTTTGCTGGCAACAGGTTGCTCGGGTGAGGGATTGATGTTGTGGCCGTGGGATCGATGTTACGGCCGTCAGATGGATTCTCCTAGGCTTCTGTATTTCTGTCTGAAAGGCTGTATGGCTTTGAATTGGGTCCTCTAAGTGGTCAAAGTTCTCACCGAAAGTCCTAAGGTCCTCAAAGAAGCAATCAGCAATCATTGTATCAATTTCATCATCGGGATTGTCCCAAGGTGGGACTTGAAATAATCGTTAGGCCAAATTGGGGTGTCTACAGTCTGGACACTGGGTACCGGTACTGGGCGACAGGCAATACCGGTACCGGTTGGGCAAAAAGATGAAAATTTTGAACGAACACCGAATCGAACCCAACTTGGTACCAACACTTCCAAACAACATTACAATATCAAAACTAACATTTTACTATCCTCCGAGTGTCCGATACACCACCGTAAACGTATCTCAGTACACCCCACAAACAAACGTGCAACTTTATTAATAATACGATTTCTTTTGCGCATTAAACAATTTTCGAAATTAAAAAGAAATAAAAACAAATTTTGCGAGTCTCTACACGGTTTCTACAAATCTGCACCGGAGTGACCAAAATACGCCGGAATCCAGTGAGGGAGAGAGAGAGATTCTTCGTCCACAACCTCGCCTTCAAATATAAGGTTGAAATACCCCAAGCATAGGGCTAGATCGTCGTTAGCATAATAAACCGGCAAGACCGGGATCGTTCCCACAGAGAATCGGATGAAGCTTATTTGGATTGTAGGTGTTTAACGGTGGTTTGCGGCCTTAAAAGCGGCCAACTAGGATTTGCTTTGAAGGTGGAAAATACGAAAGTAAAAGACTAGAAACGGGTTGATAAACTAAAAGAGGCAAGTCTTGGGATCTTCTAACCCTTGACAAAGGCCATTATCGGTTCTCGAACATAACTCAAGCGAGAGTCACGACCACGTGCTCACGCCCGGAAGATTTAACTTTTAAAGACTTTGTTTTTATAAAGATGTGATTAAAAGGAGGCGATCTAACTTGTTACACGAGTTTATCGAACACATAGGAGGCCACGAGCCCTCGATAAGTCGCTCGCCAAGACCGCTTAACTAAGCTCCTTACCAAGGAGTTAACACCCCTTGTTTAGACCAAAAAGACAAGTTAAGTTCTATTCCGGAAATCATGATTTAAAGCCCGAAGGTTTGAGAACCAAATAACAACCTAAGTCCTTGGGAAAGATTATCCCGAGACTTAGCCAAACGACTACTCACACATAACTAAAGCATAAGCTAAGGCACAAAAATAAGACATAACTTTAAACCGACGAAAACAAAAATAAACTTGAGATTACTAAGAATCTAAACCGTAGAAACAACTTTAATAAACGACAAAATAATCGAAACCAATTACTTACTTGAGTTCTTAAGGAAATTACAAGGAAAATAGCTTGAGCTCTAATGGAGGAAAGACAAAATTTAAAAAGACTTCAAGTGTAAAAGACAAGAGATAGCAAGGAGGAGAGAGGGGACCTCTATTTATACAAAATGGTCAAGTCTCTCTCACAAAATATCCTAAAAGGTAACTATTCCATAAGTGGAAAGTTCAAAAAGCAACAAATATCTGATCGGAAGCTTCCCGTATCGATACGGGTTTAGGGACCGTATCGATACCACGCTGTTATCTCCAAAAGCTCATTTCCACGTAACGCCTCCGTATCGATACGGAAAAAGGCCGAATCGATACGCGCAAAGCTGGAGGCCCATGAAGCCAATTGGTATCGATACAGATTATGGCCGTATCGATACGCGCCTGCTAACTCCAGATGCTCAGGCCAGCCTCCAATGCTTGACACCCGACGGCCTCTTGGCTCACCCGACGGCTCACTTTTGTCTTTCTTGATCACTTTGGCACGAGTTCCATCGGGCAAAATTGCTTGAACTCACTTGAGGGTTGGCATTGGAATCAAAACACGCCTTTTAAGGGCGTTTCACCTGAAACACTCAACAAACTACCTCACGAGCAAAACTGAATAAAAAGACGATAATGCTTAAAAACGCCACAAGCTAGGGAACTTTTAGCACCACGATCACACGATCTTAGGCGCTAATCACGCCCCCCAACTTAAGCGTTGCTAGCCCCTAGCAACCAAACCAACAAGGAGAAGGAAAAAACAACAATCCTTCCGTATAAGCTACTAAGCACCAAATCATACTGCAACTAGTTGGCAAGAGTTCAAAACAACTAGATTAACCCAAAACAACTCGCAGCCGAAGATTGAATTATCAACTAACCTTGAGCAAGTTATAAACAAGTATCCAAAATGAGTGTCAAAAGACAAAAAGCGGATACGAAGCTATAACATCTACATTTGCATGCAAAGTAACCATATCCCACAAAAAGGTGCTCAGATTAGACATGGGGGAGAAAAATACCATGCCCTTTAAAGTGGAGAGCACCATTAAACAGAACTTACAACTACACAATCGAGAACTTGAATTCCGAAAGCAACATGCCACAAACTAAGTATGCTAACTATCATGCAAAAAATCAAAATGGAATCAAGGCATACTAGAGATCAACTAAGGGCTTCATGGCATATAATGACCTTGGTTAAATCAAAGAACGGTTAGCAAAAAGGGGTGGCGGCCATATACTAGCTAGGTCAACTACCCTTGGCCACCACCAACTCAACTACCAAGTCAAAGGCCACAAGACGGCCCAACAAAAACTTGTTAACTACTAACAGACAAAAGTTCAACCAAACTAAACTATAGACAACGAAAAATAAAAGGATAAGAGGTGGGCTGTCAACCACCATGCACCCCGACCAAGTTAAGGGATTTCACACTACTCCACCAACCCTACTTGTTATCCAAAAACTCTGGCTCCTCTCCAGCAAAGTCATCACTATCCTCAACGGGCTCCTCTGGCGGCGGAACATAAGGCTCACTAAGCTGCCCCACCTCTCGGCTCAACACCCAATCCAACTTGTGGTCAATCTTCTGCTGCCTCCTCGCGTTGTCACGGGTTTCTTTCTTGATTTTCTTCATACATCCCATAGTGGCCACCCCTTGACAAAAAAGCAACTTGTTCCAAGCAGATGCCTTCGCACCCTTTGGTGGCAAAGTGGTCAAGTAGGCCCCACGAGGAATAGCAGGAGCAGCAGCGGGACGGGACTGTGAGATACTCTTAGTGAGTATGGAGCTGTTGATATCACCCGGATTAAGCCTCTCCCTATCCACAAACTTTGAAAGCGGAACCTTCTGGCCAAAACAAATGGCGGTCACCAAACATGGGAAGGGCATTCTTGAATTAGCTGGGGCCTTTGCTTTGAAATCAATCATCTGTAGAAAAATGAACCGCGCCTAATCGCACACCACAGCCGGATTCATAAAAGCATGAATCATTCCCCCCTCATGAATATCCGGCTTGTTCTCAGTCCCCCTCGGGTTGAAGTTATGGTGCACAAATTGGTTTACCAAATGATAGACATCTTTGAATCTCCCAGGCGTATGAGGAAGACCTGACTCCCTAGGGTTCTTGTACAAATCCCTGACTACGGTTTCATCCTTCACATATTCATCATCTGGGTAATTTACATCATCGGCAGGTGGTTGGCGGTAACCCAAAATACGAGCAATAAACCCCGGAGTTACTTCTATGGGAATCTTCCCAATCTTTGAGGTAATCTTAGCATCCGCTTTCTCCTCATCCTCCTCAGGTGGAACCTTAATGTTCTTATAGAATTCGATGACCAAATCCTTGTTAAAACTAAGATTAGGAGCAAGATAATAAGCCAAACCTTGCTCGCGGATGCGGACAACAAAAGGATTTTCCACGCCAAGGTTTCCGACGTCCACATGTCGTTCATTTTTAAACCCCCTGCCCGGAATTCCCTCTTCATACTTCTTTTGTTTAGCGGCTCGCATTTCGGCGAGCGTTCTCCTCTTAGCACGGCCCCTCTCCGGATTAGCAATCATCTCCTCCTCTTCCTCCATTTCCCGGACAATTTCTGATGCTTGCCCGGATGAGGAAGCCGGAGCCTTTCCCTTACCCTTATTCGCCAATTTCTTAGTTCTCGTCATTGTTTACAAAACCACCAAACTGAGCACAATAGTCCGCGACAGAATTCAACCCCGGGCAACACAAAACAATACCCCAAACTTCAACAAAATAAGCAGGCAGTCCAAAAACCGAATGAACTCACAGCTATGCAACACAAATTAAGCCTACTAAATAGAGCAAAACCAGCAGCAGGCCCAGGTGGCTAGGGTTTTGAAATTTCGAATTTCCCTTGGGTTAGGGGGGTTTTAGGGCTCAAAACTCGAAAAACCACCACATTGTAGAATAAACATGATGAAAAACCGAGAAGAATGAAAGGAATCCAGGTTACCTCAAATCTGACAGAGAGAGAACAGTAACCAGCCCTGAAACTCTTGCTTTCAGCCCAAGAACCTTAAGAATCCTTCGAAATCCTCGAAAGCTTGAAGCTTTAAGGACGAATTTGGGGTTTGGGTGAGGATTAGAGGGTGAAAATGGGGGATAAGAGAGAGAAAAATGAGTTTGGGGGAGTGAAGAGGTCGGGTAATGTTATCTGCAGATTTCTCGGATAACCCACGCGTATCGATACGCCCAAAATTCTGTATCGATACGCGCAAGGCTGGAGCCCCATGTAGCAAATTGGTATCGATACAGCTGTAGACACCCCAATCCGGACCTCGAAGGGTCTTTGACCTCCCCGATGATGAAATAAAGGAAACAAAGCCATTGCGAGCTTGAATGAAGTGTTCCTCCAGCATCCGCAGCCCAAACCAACCATCAGCCCATAAAAAGCCCAAAAACCCAAAAGCCCAGAGAAAGCCCAAAGAGCCCTAGACCGAACCTAAAGTACCGTGCGCAACACTTCTACACCGCGCGGCGTATCGAAATTTAATACGCCGCACGCAGTCATGAGGTTAACCGCACGGCATTTTGGATAAAGTTCTGACTGGCTCATAAAGCTGTCGGCCATGCCCATTTGAGCCACAACTGCAATACGGCTCAGCCGAAAGCACACTTCTGGCCCGCCCAGAAAATACCTCCAACTTTTGAAATTCAAAATCCAAGGCTCTTGCCTATAAATACACCCCTCCACTCAAGGGAAAAGGGCCCTTGATCACCATTATACCCTTTCTCTCTCTTCTTGCTTTCACACCCACTTTCCCATCTCCAAGCCTTGAGAATGTTGTTCTTAAAAGACATTCTCTAGGCCCTTTTCTCCATTTTTCTCTTCACCATTGAAGTTAGTTCCTTACTAACTTTGAGGTCCCAACTACCCAATATACCCCTTTAGTACACACATCCATACCTCTACTCCCTTTTTCAACCTTCCGACGTCCATCTGCCTTCATCAAAGCTCATTCAAGCTCCAAATCTAAGGTAAAAACCAAGTTTCCTTGGGCTAGGCTCTGTCCTGGCCCTGAGGAGACCTTTCTGTTTTCAGGCTTAACCCTTTTGGTTGAGATCTGACCCAAAACCTCTTTTACAAAACAAAACCAGAGTTCTGTACAAAGGTGTGCTACGCCGCGCGGCTCTTTGGAGCGTCGCACGGCGTAGTAGACTAGTACGCACGGCATTTCGAAAGAATACTATTTTCTTGATCGAACTGTCTGGATCGCGATCGTCCGTTGTTGGATCTTTTCTGTATACCAAAAGTTGTCTCAGAATGAGACCATTTCTACAAGCCATGTTTTAAACTCCATAGATCTTTTCAAAACAATCAAACGTATCAAAAATGGTTTTCCCTTCATGGTTTGAAAGAATGGTGCAGATCTGAGATGATCTAACGACTGTGAGTTGTCTGAAGCTTTAAAATAAAACCGTGCGATGTAATGGTACACCGTGCGAAGCTTTACAAAACTATAAAAGTTTGGTATCGGGATCGGAACCACGCACGGCATATTGGTAAGCCGCGCGCTCTAAGCCGATATGCCGCCTGACGGAGGGCAGTGATCCAGACAGTCCGTTTGAATATCTTTCTTGTTTATATCATCGCCATGCCATCTTTATCATCTCTGTACAGTAAGCACCACTAGCACGGCAACGTGTTATGATGTATCTTGTTTCTCTTTCCCTTTATGTGTTTTTAAGGTTTTCCGAGTTGTATTAATTCCCCCCATTTAAAATGTTTAGTAGACACCGGTTTTCACCGGGCGAGCGGGGTGCTTTTCAACAAAGCCTTCACCGTTCGTAACCTGGCTCCCGGATCTAAAATCTCAAACAGTTTCGCTAGATCAAAAGGCCTTTTCTTTTCAAACAAACTCTCGGTTACTCGGATCATCCATCTCAAAAATCCGGGTGGCGACTCTGTCATAAAATCGCACCGCCGGGCCCGGGAGCCCACAGTGGCGACTCTGCTGGGGACTTTTATTCAAAACTTCTTTTTTTAAATAAAACAAATACATAAAGAAGTGTTGAATAATCAAGAGGGCCAAACTTGAAAGGCATTTTACTTGGGGGACTTAATGCAATTTGGAGAACTTAACTTTTTTTACACTCTGCACCGCACAAGCCTCGCTAGTGTGTTTCGGCTATCTTGCCCGGTTTACCGCTGACAAGCTCTCCCGAAATGCCTAGCAACCCTCGACTATGATGAGCCATCGTGCTGTTCGACCATTGTCTTGCAATACACTCGACATGGGGTAGTACATCTTGGCTCTAGTCCGGGGAACCCCTCTCAAACCAAAACCGGCCTTTGCACTTGTACATAACCATAGAACTTTCCCAACTAGGACAGGAACCCATGGCTAGGACTTATGTGATATATCCTGTTTATGTGTACATACATATCATTCACGCATCATTGCATCTTGCAGGCTAGAGGATTAGGCTCCCTTAGAATTCTTTAGGACTCTCCGGTCAGTCTAGGAGACTATAAATCCATGGAGGTTGCGCTACCTCCGGTGTTTGCCGTGCCCGAACGGCTCCCTTGACATGGGATTAACCTTGGAGGTGTGCGTATTTGGATTCTGACGGTTACATTGCTCTGTCTCGGATGGTCAAGATAAGGAGATTGGCTCTGGTTCCGAAAACGATCAGAATTTAACCTGCCTGACAGTACCTACCCGGATCATCAGGAATCTTCTGTACAAATGCCCCAAGTGAAACTCAAGTCACGGTAGGTTCTAGGACCTAGAAGGCACGTAGAAGGTAGGACAGACACTCGGGGCGGATTTTGAGTTGTTCCCTTTTGCTTTGCTACAAGTTCAGAAACGTTGGACACCTGCAAAAAAGAAGAGGCTTTACCCAATTGGTTTCGTCCTTCTCGAAGATTGGTCCGCATAGATACCCTGGAAGAAACCCAACTGGTTGAGGTCCACATAGAACAGGAAGGCCGACCGCCATTAGCATCTTCGCTAAGCCCCGCAATACAAGAGCCCTCGTCACTTGAACATGGCCACCATGGATGCTCAGTTTAGACAATCCCTTGCAGGGATGGACACGCAACTCAAAGCTTCAGTAGCATCCATGAAAGGCTACATGAATATGATAATGGAAACCATGCAAGAGGTTTGTGACAAGCTTTTGGTAAAAACTGGCATACCCAAGGAGGAGACGCCAGCCAAAGACACGCCAGCAATTGATCCCAATTTAGCCGCTCTCATGGTCAAAATTGGTAAGCTGGAAGAATCTATGCAAGAAAACAAACGATTAGGAAGAGGGGAAATTGACATGAACAAATTGTGCTTGTTCCCTAACGCTAAGTTACCAGAAAAGTTCAAAGGGGTGGATTTCGCAAAGTTTGACGGTACCGGAGATCCAAAAGCTCACCTCCAAGGGTATGTTGGTTCACTCACCATGAGAGGAATCGAGAAGGAAGCCATGGCCCAACTATTCCACGAATCTCTGTCAGGGCCCGCTTTGCAATGGTTTCTTATCCTGGAACCCTCTAAGAAAAGGACTTGGGAAGATATTGGGACGGCATTTGTAGCTCAATACGATTTCAATGTCGATCTAAAGATGACCACGAGGGAACTAGAAAGCACCAAGATGGGTGAGAAGGAAGGCTTCGCCGACTTTGTGAAACGTTGGAGGGCTAAGGCCACTCAGATGCAAAGTAAACCAGACTTAAAGGAACAGATAAGGATCATCACCAAGAATCTGCCGAACTCTTTTGCTCCATACATGGTTCTCTCCCAGGCAGCTCCGAATTTCGAAACTTTCTATGACTTAGGCCTGGCTGTAGAAGAAGCACTGCGAGACGGAACATTAGAAAGGAAGGAATCAGCAGCAAAGCCCAAAAGGGTATATTCAGGGAACAGCAATGTCCTCTTCGGGAATTCCAATCAGGCTGGAACTTTATCCACCAAACCGGCAGATCCGCCTTGCTCAAAAAGCTCACTGAAGTAGGAGTGCTGAATCCCCTTCCGCCACCACAGAACATTCCACCCAACCTAAATCAAAATGTCTACTGCAATTTCCACCAAATGCATGGCCATACCACTGATAACTGTATCCGTCTCCGTCATGAGATTCAAAACCTCATTGACAATAAAGTCATTGATACCCCTCCTTCTGACAAACCAAACACCATGACAAATCCCTTGCCACAGCATAATACCCCATTCCATATCAACCAAATCACCCAAGACAAAAGCCTAGGCTTTGATCCTACCTCTTTCATCATCCCTGATACCGAACCGAAGCCTGTCGTGGAAGTTCCCGAAGAAATTGCCCTCTGTTACCTTTGGGATTGGGGAGACTTGATTGCCGATTGGAAAGAGTTTGAAGTCGCTAATTTCCAAGAAGATGTAAACCCGTTCTTTGACCCAGAATGGGAAGTTGATTGGCAAAACATTTATGCTGACCCTCTCGATGGATTTTCTTTGAATATGATGTTCAACTTGCCGGAAATGCCTGAATGGGAGTGGAACCCAATTCCGGATGAGTACCAACTCTTGGCCTGGAATGATCCTTTAGATACCTTCTCTGTACCCATGTTGTTTGCAGAAGAATACCAACCACCGACGGTGATCTACGACTGGCCTGAACCGGTTCCGTTTCGACCAGACCTCTCCTCCTACCTCCACGATCTCATAGCTAACGACCCATACAACAACGTGGGTCTTGCTCCATACCCAGAACCGCCAGGTCCCGAAGAAGATATGGCTAATAATGAGTTCAACCCAATGGACTACCTGGTCGATGAAATTAAGTCAGAGTCATCTGTCACTTTCCCAAAAGATGCTGATGTTGCCATGATGAACTTGTGGGAAGATGAACCAGGTGCTAAGACAAACCCGTGGGGTAATACGGAAATCATCAACATAAAGGTGGGGAACGAAGAATGGACTGTAAATAGGGCAGTAGTAGAAGCTGAGAAATAGAAGCCCGAGGATCTGTGGGAAGACCTGGTTGTCGCTGACTTGGCTGCCAATCTTCAAGACACTACCATTGGAAACAAGCGCAAGGCCCTTGCGGATCTATGGAATGAAGAATCCAAGTACCAACAGATTGGTCAATTAACCAGGAGTGGTTGAATGTATCAACCCCCAAATCTTCAAATCGGAGAATCCTCCAACCCTCCAGCTCCACTAACCAAAGAACCTTCTAACCCGTTCGTTACCCCAATCAAAGATACTTTCCAACCCTTTGCTCCACCAATTAAAGAACCTGCACGCCCTGAGAAAGACCCAGAAAGAATGATCAAGCGCCAACTTGAACAGACTCCAGCCAAAATGTCTATTTGGGACATGCTTGTTCATTCCACCCGCCATCGCGAAGGATTCATCCAAGCTCTCTCTCACCTAAAGGTCCTTCCCGCCATAACCCCTGATGAACTTGTGGCCCTCATCAAAACCATACCCGTCAAACATGCTATCACATTCACTGATCGAGATTTGCCCGCTGATGGAACTGATCACAATCGGCCACTCCATATCACTCCGAAATGTCACGGAAAATGGGTACTAGTAATCCTCATTGACAACGGGTCGGCAATCAATGTCTGTCCACTCCGTGTTGCTTATTGCCTGGGATACAAAAATAGTGATTTCTCTCCATCAGAAGTCAAAGTTCGGGCATGTGACAACACCCGTCGGGATGTGACTGGCACTCTCATGCTTCCTATGACTTTTGGGCCTTACCAAGTAGATGTGGAGTTCCATGTGGTAAACATTCCCGCATCCTTCAACCTACTGCTGGGTAGACCTTGGATGCATCGACCTGATATCATGACAGTTCCTTCAACACTCCACCAGAAAGTTAGACTGGGACTAGAAACTGGGATGCTCACCATTCATGGTGATTCTGGGATTCGTGCTCCTGTGGAAGACAATGCCCCACTTTTGGAAATACAACATGGGGAAGAGGACGTTGCTCTGGGCGGTTTCTCTCTTGACACCTCTCATTCTGTCTTCACTGTCAAGATTGATGACGACTTCGTCGTTAGTAATGTTGCCATAAAGATAATGAAGAAAATGTCCTACATGCCAGGACTGGGGCTGGGAAAGAATCTTCAAGGGCCAGCACAGTTTGAGGAGCCAGGAACTTTAACCCGCATAACAGGTGTGGGATACCACCCTTTCAAGGATAGGAGGAAGAAGAAGGGAGATAGGTTGGAAGACTATTTTGTCAAAGAGAAGGAAAAGCAGATTTATCAAGGGCAGCCGGAACCATTTTGGGACAAAGAAACAATACCTTCCTACCAGGGTTTGAGATATTCGCCAATGATGTCTGGCCTGAAAGTGATGAAGAGCCAGAAGCAGTAATCAAACCAGTAAATGCGACAGATTGGGTTGAAACTCTTGCCTTGGGTAGCCTGGCGACCTTATTCGAGGAGGACGAACCATTGGGTATAGTTGTGGAAGCAGAAGTGCAGATGCTGGGGCAGGAGGCCCCCGAAGATCCAACTTCACTCATCATGGATGCCGCTGGAGATTATAAGAATTGGACTTTCATACCGAGTGCAACCAGTCATGAGTCTGAATCTGAAGCTGAGTCCTTTGAGTCTTCCGAGTCTTCTGAGTCTTCTGAGTCTGTTGAGTCTGAGTCGGCGCCTCTTGGCCCAACTCCTCAGAGTCTGTATTTTGAGTTTGAATCTACCCGTGTGTACGGTGCCCTCGGGGCCTCTGCTAATGATGAAATAAATGAATCTGATTCCGCTTACTTCCCTGATTTTGAAATAAATTGTGTCGACCCCAATGATGAAGAGATCGATTTCGAGGGGGAAATCCCTGAAGAAATTCGGTCCCTAATCGAAAGGGAAGATGAAAGGCATGCTCAGCCTGTAAAAGAAGAAGTTGTTTCAATAAATTTGAGGGACGAAGGGAATCCCCGAATGGTCCAGATCGGTTCCGCGCTGTCAGAAGAAGAGCGTCAGGCTCTTGTGGAGTTGCTAAAAGAATTCGAAGACGTTTTTGCATGGTCACACGCTGATATGCCCGGAATTGATCCTGAAATCGTGGAACATCGGATTCCCCTTCACCCTGATGCAAAACCAGTAGAACAAAAACTGAGACGCATGAGGCCCGACTGGGTGCTCAAAATAAAAGAGGAAGTAACTAAACAGATCAATGCTGGGTTCTTAATGGTAACTAAATACCCTCAGTGGGTTGCTAACGTCGTTCCCGTTCCGAAAAAGGATGGCAAAATCAGGGTCTGCGTGGACTTCAGGGATTTAAACAAGGCTAGCCCTAATGATGACTTCCCTCTGCCCCACATCGACGTGCTAGTTGATAACATCGCGGGACATGCCTTACTTTCCTTCATGGATGGTTTCTCAAGATATAACCAGATTCTCATGGCCCCGGAAGACCGAGAGAAGACCACGTTCATTACTGAATGGGGAACCTACTGCTATCGGGTCATGCCTTTCGGGCTGAAAAACGCGAGTTCCACCTATCAACGGGCTGCTATAACCTTGTTGCATGATATGATTCATAGAGAGGTGGAGGTCTACGTTGATGACATGATCGTTAAGGCAAAAGAGCGAGAAGGTCACTTACCCGCGTTGAGGAAGTTCTTCGAAAGGATAAGGAAGTACAGGATGCGCCTCAATCCGGCTAAATGCACATTCGGAGTCACTACAGGGAAGATGCTCGGATTCATGATCACCACTCGCGGCATCGAAATCGATCCATCGAAGATTAAGGCCATTCTGGAAATGGAACCACCACGGACAGAAAAAGACATGAGGAGTTTCCTCCGCAAAATACAGTTCATCAGCCGGTTTATCGCAAAACTAACTTCAACGTGTGAACCCATATTCCGCTTGCTCAAGAAAGGAACACCATTTGCATGGAACGACAAATGTCAGCAAGCTTTCGAGGCCATCAAAGCTTATCTAAGGAATCCGCCAGTCTTAATGCCGCCGGAACCAGGAAAACCATTGATCCTATACTTGTCAGTCACTCCATCTTCCATGGGGTGCATGCTGGCACATGAAGGAGACGATGGGGTTGAAAGGGCTGTCTATTACCTCAGCAAAAAGATGGTCGGGTCTGAAGAACGTTATACTCCATTGGAAAAGACGTGTTGGGCACTTGTTTGGGCTTCCAGAAAGTTAAGACATTACATGTTGGCCTATTCGGTAAGATTGATATCCCGAATGGATCCTCTGAAGTACTTGTTCGAAAAGCCAGCACTCACAGGAAGAATGGCACGATGGTTATTGATGCTGGCAGAATTTGAATTAAAATACGTCAGCAGAAAGTCAGTAAAAGGAAGAGCTGTCGCTGAATTTTTGGCCGACTGCCCAGTCGAAGGAAAAGAAGATGCCGAATTTGAGTTCCCGGATGAAGGCATATTGACCATAGTTGAGGACTTGTGGCAGTTGTATTTCGACGGAGCAGCCAATCAGAGAGGATTCGGAATTGGTGTGCTGCTAATTTCACCGGATGGGTCGCATATCCCGCTTGCATTCAAACTTAACTTCGAAGTCACCAACAATCAAGCGGAATACGAAGCTTGCATTGTTGGTATGGAAGCAGCCATTGAAATCGGTATAGAAAAGTTGAAAGTTATGGGAGATTCAAACTTGGTCGTTTCTCAAGCAAACGGTGATTGGAAAGTCAGGGAAGAGAAGTTAAAGCCGTACCATCAAGATCTCGAGGATCTCATTCCCCATTTTAACAAAGTAACTTTCACTCATGTCCCGAGACTCAAGAATCAATTCGCTGATGCCTTGGCAACATTAGCCTCTATGGTCGAAATCCCTGTTGGTGTGAAACTAAGGCCAATTATGATCGAGCAAAGGGATATCCCAGTATACCAACATGTCATGGCCATCAACGAGCCCGAAGACGGTCACCCTTGGTTTTACGATATCTGGAGATTCGTGGAAAGAGGAGAGTACCCCTCTGAAGTAAGCAAGAAAGACAGGATCGCCCTCCAGAGAATGGCAGCCCAGTACATCATTTGTGGAGGAAATCTATACCGAAGGTCTCATTGTGGAACCCACAAGCTGTGTATCCATGGTGAGGAGGCAAAAAGGGTGATGGAGGAAATCCACGAAGGAGTATGCGGTCCTCACATGAATGGCATGATGCTTGCCAAAAAGGTTTTGAGACAAGGCTACTTCTGGTCCACAATGGAGACGGAATGTGTGGAATACGTACGACGTTGCCATAAGTGCCAAATTCACGCTAACCTCACGCATGTTCCACCACATGAGTTGCAGCAAACGACCTCGCCATGGCCTTTCTCGACGTGGGGTATTGATGTCATCGGAAGGATTGTGCCAGCAGCTTCTAACGGCCACAAGTTCATCCTGGTGGCTATCGATTACTTCACGAAATGGGTAGAAGCAGCCTCATATGCAACCCTGACCGCGGTTCAAGTCGCACACTTTATCAAGCAAAATGTTATTTATCGGTATGGGGTCCCACAAGCATTCGTGTCCGACAATGGGGTGCATTTCAAAGGCCGAGCAAGGGAAGTCTTGGAGGAATTCCAGATCCAAGTACACAAGTCAACAACCTATCGACCGCAGACCAATGGGGCCGTGGAGGCAGCCAACAAAACAATCAAAACCATCTTGGAGAAGATCATTCAATCTGCAAGGGATTGACACGAGCGACTGCCTTTGGCATTATGGGGATACCGCACGTCTGTGCGTACACCAACAGGAGCAACTCCGTACTCTTTGGTTTATGGCATGGAGGCCGTACTCCCCATAGAATTAGAGGTCCCATCCCTCCGGACTATGATCGAATGCAATGTGCAAGAGGCAGATTGGCTGAGCAACCGATTTGAAGAACTCATGTTATTCGATGAACGTCGTTTAAGGGCACTTTACCACATTCAAGGATATCAAAGGAGAATTGCACGTGCATTTAATAAGAAAGTGAAGCCCAGGGACCTGGCAGAAGGCGACATGATTCTGAAGGAGATACGAGCACCAATTTATGATCCACGAGGAAAGTTCCGACCAAAATGGTCTGGGCCGTATATTATCAAGACTATCCTATCTGTAGGAGCTACGCAACTCATCGATCTGGACGGAAACGAATTCTCAACTCTAGTCAACTTGGATCAACTCAAGCGCTACTACCCCTGAGAGAAGCTCGCTGGGCTGAAAACTGCAAGGGCAGTCAGTTCCAGGCAAAAATTAGAGCAAAAGGCCTGCTAGGATGAAAACCCGCAAGGGCATCTTAGGCAAAAATTAAGGCATACAATGAACAAGCTCGCTAGGCCGAAAACCCGAAAGGGCGGTACTAGGCAAAAATTAGAGCGCAAAAGGAGAGTGCCAAAACCAGAGCAAACCCTATCCTTGAACTACGTCATGACCCGATTCCTTCATCAAAAGGATACGTAGGCAGTCTCACTATGGGACTCGGTCACGATCAATCAAAACAAAAATCCAGGTTGACAGAATCCAGAAAGGCAGAATCAGAGAGGGAGAGACCCTCTATAACTCACTTTATTAAGATAACTGCTTCTAATACATAAGGCTGAGCATGATCTTCGAAAATAAAAAGGCAATACAATAAAAGGAGGTCCACGATTTATTCAATAATCAGGGTAGTAAGAGCGAGTCAGTTTCCTTGGGCACCCGCCCTCGCAGCAATGTCCCTCCTGAGCCATTTCCTGTAACTCCCACGCACTGCAACAGAGGGGTAAGGATGAGCATCGGTCACCTCACGAGACCTCCAGAATCGCTGGTAGTTGCAAAGAACCGAATGGCGGAAGAAAGGCAGAACTACATCCACCAGGATCTCTGTAGGAACCTCCTGTCTCAAACCAAGCTGACGCTGAATCCGATAGGGGATGTAGAAGGTAAAAGCCTCCAGCCCGGGAAGAACCACCCACTGAGAACCCATATAATGCACAGTCATGGGCGGAAGATCAAGCCAAAAGCTTCTCCAGGAAATAGTCTCAGCCTGTTGACGCTTGAAGAAGGTGACCCACTCGGAAACTCGCCTGTCCTCGAATTCAAAGCACCGAGAAGAAAGTAACCTGGCCCCATATGCTAAGTTGCCAGGAGGGAGAGTCAGTATGTTCACCTTGTCACATAGCCAAATCTGCCGAAGAGACAAAATAAGTGAGAAACCATAGAAAGCCAAGCCCAACATTAAAGAAAATAGGAAGAGCCGAAAAGAGGGAAGATGAGGCAGAAACTAACTTGCAAGAGAAGGGGGCAGCCTCCAAAAGTCTCAGTCTCTCCAGAACGAACCCTGTCTAAACCCATCAGTGTCTCAGCCAATGCCATTGGAATCACATCCTTCCGAGCTCCAATCTGCACTGCAATACTGACCAATGCCGAGCTAGCACGGCCAGTGGAGGGAACCAAGAAGTAAGCGGCAAGTAAGCACATACAAAGAGCGGTCATGCGCCGAGAGTGGTAGGTTACGTCCGCTAGATTGCCAAGAGGAGAGAACATCTCAATGAGTCGCATCACGTTGAGATGACCATTGCTAACCAAGTAACGAGCAACACCGTCATTCAAGCCAAGAGAGGCAGCAAGAACTTTGGACATGTTCTCGCGCACCGGAGGGACAATGACATCTCCAGAGCCAAAACCGCCAAGATAGGCGCGAAACTCCTCGATTGTTGGGCAAAGCTCCTGTCCACCAAAATGGAATACATGCACCTCCGGATCCCAGAGACTTATGGCAGCTTTTAGGAGCTCAGGGCGAAGGCGGATGTTATGAAGGTATCTCATAGAGTAGAGACCATGCGCCCAAAAGTTGAGCCAATCGACCCCTTCCATGGAAATCAACCATGGCCGTAGCGAACCGGTGAAAGAAAGAGCCATTAGGAGAAGATGAAGATTTGAGGAAGAAAGATATGGTTAATATGAGACCTAAGGCCTGAATTTATAGAAGGATAGAGGAGACAACTTCAACTTTCAAAAGAGTCTTGGGTTCCAAAAAGTGTAGATTTTCCATGAGTCTTGCATAAGGAAAAGCTTGGTCATGCTCCAAAAGAACAAAACAGACATGCATTGACCCGGATATGATATAGGACAGGTCAAACTTTAAACCTCGTGCAATCTGTCTTGGGAAGCAGCAAATGGCAGGATGTCAGGAAAAAAGTGCTGCGCGGTGTAAAGAGGTAGCGCACGGCATACCAAGACCAGGAGAAAAACACGCCATAGCACGGATACGCCGTAGGATCATATGAAGCCACGCACGACGCTTTGTAGCCCCGCACGGCATATTAAGTCTGCATTTCTGCAGACTTTGACAGCAGAGGTTAGAAACCATTTCGAGGCACTCGCAAGCATCACCAACCCTCAGAACATGTCTCAATGGGTATTTGGGACTTCGGGGAACCCCCACTTCGAGTCAACTCTCAAAATTCGACGTAAAGGCACCAAAAAGTCACTAAAACCCATTTCCCAAGTCATGACAAGGTATCGGAGTCCGCTTCAAGCCGTTTCAAGTTGGTCTTTCGGGTCCTACAGGTCATAATGACCAATGGTGACCTGGTCCAAGTTCCGTTTCACGGTCAATGTCGAAATCTGAGAATGTCACCCTCCAAAGTCAAGGTTTTCTCGCTTTCCAGGCAAATTTTCAAGAAGTTTTCAGTTTCCAAATAAGAGTTTGAGTTCCGTAGTCACGTGTCAAGTATCCAGGGTCATTATTGATGAACAAGAGTCTGCAACAGGGGTAGTTTCGTAAAGTCTTGTACAAAGGGATCAGTTTTTCAAAGTTATTCATTATATCTTCTTTGATTTCTATTCCAATGTCAATAAATCTTTGCCCTAACATACTGCTCATCATAAAACTCAAAGTTCGCTTCAGATTATGGCTCAAAGGACTAGTCGCATGCATTGGTTAGTGTTTCTGTTATTCAATCTTTTTTTAGACAAATGACAATAAGGGAAGTTGAATGACATAAACACTGAAAGAAATAAGCTTCTCTATATATATAATCTCCGAGATATCCATGAGTCAAAGTACCAAAAGGCGTGCAAGCCTCAAAATCCTATCTACTGAGGGTAAACAGGCACCCTTCCAAAAGAAGCACGCAGCTCCAGTCAAAAAGCAAAATAAAAGGGAACTCTACTCTAGTCCTCATCCTCGTCGTCGTCCTCACCCTCCTCGCTGTCCTCCCCAGAGGCCTCCTCTGCCTGAGAACTGGCCACCTCCTGAGTACCTGACGCCCTAGGCATTGTACTCCCCGAGGTGTCCGAGAGGTCAACGTCTGTCGACTCCTCAGTCTCGTCAGAGACGTCGATCGGCTCGTCCTCTGTCCCCCCAGAAAGCCGCTGCCTCTTCGACGGAGGCTCCTCCCGCGAGCCTGCAGAGGAAGCCTGAGGCGCCTGCATGCGCACAGACTTCCTGCGCAGCCCACGCGGAGCCCCTCCTCCAGCCTTCAATAACATGGTATTCATCATTTGCATTGTAATCATGGTATAAGCAATAGGAAATAAAAGCATAGGGTTCGAAAGCTTTACCATGGTCCCACCAGCGCGAGGAAGCACCTCTGGGGCATGCCCCATGGCGTACTGCCTCACCAGCTGCTCCAGACCCATCATGGCCTCGGCCATCTCTCTCACGTACTCCGGAGTCGCCTGCACAATAGGTCAATTGTTTAGAACGTACAGTGATACTAGCAAGTGCGTATAAATGGGCAAGAAAGTGCAAGTTATGCCTGAGCAAGGAACTCCGGAGCTGCGACCGTGGGACGCGGCACCACCACTACACCAGAAACCCCCTGGGCAGTCGTCACGTCCATGGTCCAGGAGAGTCGAGGCAAGCTGGCCCCGCCCGGACCTGCACCGTCGCCTCCTCCACAACACTCCTCCGAGGAGCTGTCCCACCTCCAGCAGCCTCCTCCTCTGCTCCCTGTGGCCCTCCAGCGGCCCCTGTCTCAAGCTCAACCTGGAGCACCCTCTCCTGAGCCTCGAGTAAAGCTGCAGCCAGTCCAGGCACCCCCCGTAAGGTCTCAACCAAGTCCTTGAGGGACGCCTCCTCGAGGTAGTCGCCTAAACCTATGGGCCGCGACGACCCTGCACCCTCGCCACTGCCAACAAACATGGCCGGCGTCTCCCTCTCCTCCACCCACTCCTCCTCAACAACGGGACCCTTCCCCAGGTCAGTCCGAGGCTCTCTCACAGGGGAGGCCTCTGTCACCACCTCCGCTCCGTCAGGCCTGTCACCACCGTGAGTCTCCGTAACCCTCTCCTCCAAACCAATGGCACCCTCCGCTCGGGCTGTAGCCTCCTCCTCACCCCTAGGCTCCACTACACTCGGAGTCTCTGTCTCCTGGCCATACCCGGCCAACACCCTGCTACCACCGTCACCGCCGTCACTACCAACCACCGCGGCTGCCTCCTCGGCCAATGCCGCTTGGGCCGTGACCCCCATGGTCTCCGGCCCCGTCCCGGCTGCCACGCCACCCCCCGGGGCCACCGTGGCCGGTGAAACCTCAACCCGCGGGGGGTGATCACCCCCAGGTATATCCGCGCTATCCATAAGAGAAAGAGCGGGAGAGAGAGAGACAATGAGAGAGAGAGATGATCGAGAGGGAGAGAGAGACCAGAGAGAGAGAGACCAGAGAGAGACAGCGAGAGAGAGAGAGAGACAGCGATAGAGAGAGAGACAGCGAGAGAGAAAGAGAGACAGTGAGAGAGAGAGATGATCGAGAGGGAGAAAGAGACAGGAGAGAGAGAGGAGGGAAATTCGAAACGATCGGGGCGTACTGTGTAAGCCCCATATATATATGTATATCCCCTGAACCGGTTCGTCTGGACTTTAAGTGGACCGGGTTCGAAGAGAGTTGCGCCGCACGGCATACTGGATAGAAGCGCGCGGCATAACGGCTTAACTGGATGAGAATTCTCGGGTTACCACGACGCACGGCATTACCCATGCTGCGCACGGCATACTGGGTTATTTCGACAGTTCAGATTCTGAGAGCAGTCTCCTGGCCATGGCATTCACATTCAGTCTCGTTCATGAACAGTATGAGCAATGAAAAAGTAGACAAGCGATGACAAGGAAGGGACTTTTCATTTCATCAAACCCGAGGAAATCCCCGGGATTTGCATTACATTGTTCAAAAAAAAAAAGAAAGGTGGAAAATCAAAACAGAAAAAGAAATCCTACTGGCCCCCCTTTTTCTTCTTCCTCAAATTCTCATGCTCAGTCGCTCCCTTCGCCGGAGCGGTCATCCGAACCATTCGGATTCCCCTCCGAGTCCTCTGCAGTCCCGTCTGAATCGCGCCCCGGCGCATACTCCGGGTCATGTTTGCTGTCCATCTGATCAAAAGTGAAGTCCTGAAGGTTGGACACCGCGCGACGGAGAGTGCGAATCGTTGATATGAGCCTCGCGATCTGATGGTTCAGTTGCTCAATCTCCTTGCGGTAAAAGCCCATCTCTGCCTCCAAAGAAATCACCCGCGCTGTCAAGTCACCTTCTGCCATGTCCTGAGAGTAGTTTACGAATTTGGGAATCTATAGGGATTTGGGAGAAGAGTGCATAGAATGAGGCACCCCCATCCCTTTAAAAGAGGTCCTGACCGACGAAAGGGCACGCCTGTATTAATGGGCACCCTTAAACCAGCCAACTGATCTCGGAAATCGAAGAGGTGCATGGGAAAACGAAAGGCCGCGCGCCACATCGAACGCCCGCACGGCATTATGACTTCAGAAGAATAAAAGTGTTTTCTCGGAAATTGAGCACTCTAGCCACCAAAATCATCTCGGAAACCAAAAGCTCCAGCCATTTTGCAGCAGAAATCCTTTGGAATAACGTGCATTAATGATAGGATTATTTGATCCTAGTTCCCCGGGACTCGCAAAATTCCCCGTCCCCCGAGGACTGGTCGTATTTACGTTAGCTAGATTCGCGCTCCCCGTCTCAGTCTCAAATCAATTTCAAATAATTCGCCTCCCGAAGGCTCGTCTCAAATCAAGTCTCAAGTCTCAAATCAATTTCAAAAATTTGCCTCCCGAAGGCTCGTCTCAAATCAAGTCTCAAGTCTCAAATCAATTTCAAAAATTCGCCTCCCGAAGGCTCGTCTCAATTCAAGTCTCAAGTCTCAAATCAATTTCAAAAATTCGCCTCCCGAAGGCTCGTCTCAAATCAATCTCAAAAATTCGCCTCCTGAAGGCTCGTCTCAATTCAAGTCTCAAGTCTCAAGCCTCAAGCCTCAAGTCTCAAATCAATTTCAAAAATTCGCCTCCCGAAGGCTCGTCTCAAATCAAGTTTCAAGTCTCAAGTCTCAAGTCTCAAATCAATCTCAAAAATTTGCCTCCCGAAGGCTCGTCTCAATTCAAGTCTCAAGTCTCAAATCAATTTCAAAAATTCGCCTCCCGAAGGCTCGTCTCAATTCAAGTCTCAAGTCTCAAGTCTCAAAACCAAATTTCAAAAATTGAATTTCGCCTCCCGAAGGCTCGTCTCAACTGAATTTTTCGCATTGTTTGCTACATTTGCATCGTCCCAATTGAACTACATTAGTCTGATCCCTACAAATGGGGTACGTAGGCAGTTCCACGAACGCGACCACCATTGTCATTTACTTGCATTTTTGAGCATTTTGTTTTTTGTTTCTGTTCAAAGACTTTAGAGCAAACGGACTGGGATGCCTATTCTTTAAGCGTCACTTGTATCAAAACAATGGTATCCGAGTTACGTTAAAGAGGGACTACTGTAGACACCCCAATCCGGACCTCGAAGGGTCTTTGACCTCCCCGATAATAAAATAAAGGAAACAAAGCCTTTGCGAGCTTGAGTGAAGTGTTCCTCCAACATCCGCAGCCCAAACCAACCATCAGCCCATAAAAAAGCCCAAAAACCCAAAAGCCCAGAGAAAGCCCAAAGAGCCCTTGACCGAACCTAAAGTACCGTGCGCAACACTTCTACACCGCGCGGCGTATCGAAATTTAATACGCCGCACGCAGTCATGAGGTTAACCGCACGGCATTTTGGATAAAGTTCTGACTGGCTCAGAAAGCTGTCGGCCATGCCCATTTGAGCCACAACTGCAATACGGCTCAGCCGAAAGCACACTTCTGGCCCGCCCAGAAAATACCTCCAACTTTTGAAATTCAAAATCCAAGGCTCTTGCCTATAAATACACGACGGTCAATCCGAGCTCCGTCTTCGAGGAGTTCCTGCAAAACAGCATCCGTGGACTGGGGGTGTCGCCAGTCGGGGACCCTCCGATGGCTAAGTTAGTAAGAGTATGTAAGGGTAGAATTCTATGTGCCCTGTGTATCGAATAGAGTACGTACCTTAAACCCATGGACGAGCTGCCCATTTATAGGCGAGGTGGTTCGTGTCCCTGCGAGGGACACGAAGGTGGCAGATCGTGGGCCACGATGACGGTTGACGTTCCCGAGGTGGGGGGACTCCCGTCGGAACTGGAGTGAGTGGTGGACGTGGGAGACATGGCTCTGCAGTCCGGGAATCCAGGAGACGTGGGGCTGCCTCCCTCACGCCCGAGGATATCGGCGGGTATAACCGTATTGACCCAGTCAGCGCTTATCCTGTTATCCCAGCGAGGTTGGAGGAATCTGACCGTCCACTCAAGGGAAAAGGGCCCTTGATCACCATTATACCCTTTCTCTCTCTTCTTGCTTTCACACCACTTTCCCATCTCCAAGCCTTGAGAATGTTGTTCTTAAAAGACATTCTCTAGGCCCTTTTCTCCATTTTTCTCTTCACCATTGAAGTTAGTTCCTTACTAACTTTGAGGTCCCAACTACCCAATATACCCCTTTAGTACACACATCCATACCTCTACTCCCTTTTTCAACCTTCCGACGTCCATCCGCCTTCATCAAAGCTCATTCAAGCTCCAAATCTAAGGTAAAAACCAAGTTTCCTTGGGCTAGGCTCTGTCCTGGCCCTGAGGGGACCTTTCTATTTTCAGGCTTAACCATTTTGGTTGTGATCTGACCCAAAACCTCTTTTACAAAACAAAACTAGAGTTCTGTACAAAGGTGTGCTACGCAGCGCGGCTCTTTGGAGCGTCGCACGGCGTAGTAGACTAGTACGCACGGCATTTCGAAAGAATACTGTTTTCTTGATCGAACTGTCAGGATCACGATCATCCGTTGGTGGATCTTTTCTGTATACCAAAAGCTGTCTCAGAATGAGACCATTTCTACAAGCCATGTTTTAAACTCCATAGATCTTTTCAAAACAAGCAAACGTATCAAAAATGGTTTTCCCTTCATGGTTTGAAAGAATGGTGCAGATCTGAGATGATCTAACGACTGTGAGTTGTCTGAAGCTTTAAAATAAAACCGTGCGATGTAATGGTACACCGTGCGAAGCTTTACAAAACTATAAAAGTTTGGTATCGGGATCGGAACCACGCACGGCATATTGGTAAGCCGCGCGCTCTAAGCCGATATGCCTGTAGACACCCCAATTTGGCCTAACGATTATTTCAAGTCCCACCTTGGGACAATCCCGATGATGAAATGGATACAGTGATTGCTGATTGCTTCCTTGAGGACCTTAGGACTTTCGGTGAGAATTTTGACCACTTAGAGGACCCAATTCAAAGCCATACAGCCTTTCAGACAGAAATACAGAAGCCTAGGAAAATCCATCTGACGGCCGTAACATCGATCCCACGGCCATAACATCAATCCCTCGCCCGAGCAACCTGTTGCCAGCAAAATCTCTCTGAGAGATCAATCCCTCGGCCGCAAGATCTATCC
Source organism: Rhododendron griersonianum (assembly GCA_018127125.1). Lineage (NCBI taxonomy): Eukaryota > Viridiplantae > Streptophyta > Magnoliopsida > Ericales > Ericaceae > Rhododendron > Rhododendron griersonianum. The sequence goes on along the minus strand of CM030788.1, from coordinate 33,538,045 downwards.
TTCGGCCGAGACATCCATTACACGGCCGCAACATCCATTACTCGGCCGCCAGATCGACCTTTTTCCAGACTCTCGAACGTTCTGTCAGACGTTTGGTTTGATCCAACTACACTACCTTTCCGATGCGTTCGGGCTACGTTCGGAGATCACGACGTAGAGTTTGAGATGCATTGCAATTGCAATTGCCATCTCGTGATTTGATTGGCCGGAGTGAGTCATCCCTATGCCTATATAAAGGGGCCTTTGGGTTCTGAATTAACACACAGAAATTGAGATACCTACACACTCAATCAAACCTCGAAACTCTGCACAAATACTCCCTCAATCCCATACTCCAAAAGCCCTAACCTTCCGAAGGCAGCCGTCAATCCGGCGATCAAACCCCGAAGTTCAAACCCTAACCCTAGGGTTCTCAATCAAGCAATCAATCAATCACGCCCAATCCAAAGCAATCAAGCAACTGAGGGATCAAGGTGGTGAGGCCCAACGGCCTCCGGTTTGTCTTAATTTATTGTATTTTTGACTAACCGTAGCATTTTGATTATTCGTTAATCTTTCTGTCTGGTGTGAGGAAGAACACCGACCGGGCTTCGATCCCTCGGCCGGTACATCAAACCAGTGTGATTACTCGGCCGTGACATCCATTCACCGGCCGAGTAATCGATCTCCTGGGACAGTTTATTTGCTTTCTCTGCTTTCTAATGCATGCTTATTTATCGCACTGGCTCACCTTACTTACTGTTTAAAGGAATAAATAAACAGACTATGTGTTGGAATTAAACAAAGCATCTACACGTCTTATGTTGAATGATTATGGGCCAGTCTCGCGACTGGGCAAAGAGGGGTGCCTAACACCTTCCCCTTATTGTACTTTTGGCTCCCGTATCCAGAATCTCTATCTATTTTCCCAGTTTTAATAAACTGGGTGGCGACTCTATTTGATGATAACCGTTATCATGTGGCGATGTTCCTAGCCATGGGAATGTCCATGATTTTGGTTTATGAAATGAGCAACCAATCGAGCAAACAAATGTGATCAACCTGTATGGCGATGCCCCGTTTGGGAGGTGTCTACAGTTTTTGGCGACTCTGCTGGGGAATATGAGAGCCATAACCAAAAAATTCAACATAAGACTAATACATGCCTTGTTTAATTCATTTATCATATGCATCGAGCGGGCAACCCGTTGAGTTCACCTGATATCTCGGCATGACACGGGCTATGTTGGGGGTTCCAGCAAACTCCACAGTCACTCGTACCTAGTGGTATATCAAAAGGGGAACCACTCAATCACCGCCTATGATGGGCTGGAGAGAGGATTGGTGCCCTTTGACGACGGAGCACCCTGAGACTACCAAAACCTTGCATGTTCTAGAGAGCCATAGAACTTGTCAAACTAAGACAGGAACCTACAGGCTAGGAGCCTACTTGCATTTTACTTGCAAAAGTTCTTCCTCACACCTTGTATATGTTGTTGTAATATCACTTTCTGTGCAGAAGGGTTGGGGCATGAACTAAGAACCCTAACTCTAAGTCTTCATAGCTAAGCACTAAGGCATAGCATTGCCTGCAAGGTACGTTTTTGGTAAGTTGAAAGCATCATTGCTTACTTAACATTCCCGCTTTACTTAAAGCACCGCAAAGCATGGATTTCTAGAACGAAATCAAACATTGGCTGCCCCGCCGGCAATTGAACTAGGGGTTGCTCTAGCAATCTTTGCCTTGCAAGGCTAAAGGAAAGAGGGAGTGTAAAGTAGTAGAGCAGATTATGGATGATTATATGCAAAGTCAAGGATATTTTGGATAGGACTTGCCATACTTATTTCTCCATGGATGATTCAGCATGACAAGTGTAGGACTTTGGTTCCTATTTTCAAATCGGCCTAGCAACCCATCTTTCAAAATTCAAAATTTTGAGCATGCTTACCGCAACAAGCCGTTAAGATTTAGGAGTTTGTCAATGTGCTAGCAAATAATCAAGTGGATTTCAATTACCTCAATCACGTTTTGAGAAAGAATCTTCCCTAACCAAGAATTGAAAGAATTTTCAAAACTTTTTGCAATGCCTAGTCTAATCCTCAAATGACAAGTTTTTCTGAAACATTCAAATAGCCGCTAGCACAGCGATGGACCCCGAATCTACTTTTTGTTGTAGTCATATGCTCAACCTTTTCGGTTTGTCTCATAATATGAATTGGCTTGGAAGTGGGATCTTAAGTGGCAGCAACAAGTCTTAAGAATCATCCATATCAAAAATGGCTGGCTATCTATAGTATCCAATCAACTCATGCATACAAACGAATTGCAATGCATGACTCATCCATAATCTGTGTAAGTAGCTGTGGTGCTATATATATATATATATATACATATCATTTTGATTGCCTCTTTCTAACTATGCAGGGGCCAAACCAAAAGAGGAGTCCATCCTCCTCATTTCCTTTATTTGTTCATCGCATGTCATTTGGTTGCACCACCACTAAGGGCAGTTTGCATATTAGAAAATGCGCCGCATGGACAATTAGTTTTGGATATCTCAACTTGAGCATGATTAGGTTTCTCCTTCTCTTAGATTTGGAGTTTGATCTCAGACATGATGGTAATGGCTGACGAAAAATTGAGGTTTTGATCCAACCAAGTTTTAAGCAATGGCAGCCATGTCCATCACGTCTTGGCTTAGATTTTTCATACCTAGCCAACTTTCACGCCATTTTGGCCCATGTTTTGCTTCTCTTGAAAAATTGATATCATTTTGCTCATCATGGTTTCTGGCCAATTGTCACACTCAACATGGAATGTGGGTCTTAAATTCAAGTCTCCTCAAATATGAACTACGAATGGCCTGATTCTCTGTTGGGATACGTAGGCACCTTTTGGTCGGCCACAAATTTGAAAATGTTCCATCCTGTGCTAATTTGCTGCCATAGAATGCTCATAATAACATCAAACGTTGAAAACAATCCTTAGGGATTTCAAAGTAATCTTATGACATCTTTTGGAACACATCATAGTCACTTGAATTGTCAAAAGCGCAAAACGAGTTTTTCAAAGCTATGACCCGCGTCATTTCTGTTGAGCTAAGAAGGAATTGACACATCTCTGCACCCTCACAGAGATCGCTTGTAAGCAAAACATGCTATCAAAGATGAAGAGTAGGAAAAAGGAGAAAGAAGAAAAGAGAGGAGAAAAAAATGATGAGCTCGCTAGATTGAAAACCTGTAAGGGCGGTCTAGGCAAAAGTTAGAGCACGAACAAAATGAGGAAACAGCCATGTCTCCATGCATCTACTATGTGTCTCAAAGGATTGTCCTCAATCTTAGAAAATTCACTTGGTTAACATCGAAGCCCCTAATTTCTTGGTAAAGATCCTTGCCACTTTGTTGTGTGTTTCAAGATGAAGAAAGGCATTCATTTCTCTATCCTAAACACTTATCCCTTGCTAGCCACATCGAGCCTCTGGATAATTTCTTTGAACAGCCTGCTAGGTAGCCATCTCCTACACTGGGGCAAACACAAAAAATACAAGGAGAGATGAAAGAAAAATCAATGAAATAATGAGCATCTCGTCATACAAGGGGCACTTTGAAGGAAACATTTCTTCCAATACATACAAAGGACATTTCGAAGAAACCAACTCTTTCACACAAAGTGAGACAAGAGACAACAAGAGTTGATAAAAATGTTGAAGATGGCTGCTAGCTTTTTAAACCCAAGTGTGAGTAGAAATTAGGTTTGAGCCTTTACATCCGCTTCTTTCTCAACCCAAAACCCCAAGCCTACATTATGGTCCGTAACAAAGTCCTCTCAGATTGGGGAACACGACTTAGTAGCAAGGTCCTAAACAGTAGGGGCATCTCCAATGTGGGACTTAACACGAAGGGCAAGAATCTTGGAATTTGCATCTTCTTAGCAAATCACACAACGTGGAGAGTAACGTGGGACAAGGGACATGGCTATGTTCCCCTTTATGCACTTCTCTTATATGGGCGCCTATCAATCCAACTTAAGTCAGTCAGATCAAGCTCGAAGCAACAAACTCACCTAATTGGCTAAGGACATGGGTTTGCAAAATAATTCTGCGTCCTTTGATGATTGAATGACGTGAGTGTGGAACATATAGATGAAATGATATGATTTTGAAATCCTTAAGGAAAAACTTTCAAAATTGATCTTATCTCAAACAATCTTAACACAGCAAATACAAGCACAGTCACTTTTTGCAAATCTCTGAGGAAATAATATGGGTCCCTCATTTCATGAGGAGTGTAGCAATATGGTCCCTTGACCAAACAATGTTTTCAGTAGTGCCGCTAAGGCATTGCGGTCTTTCAAACACCTGGCCAGTAAATAAGTCATTATTGGTCTCCCCAAATCAAGGGGAAGCATTTGATCAAATACGCAAAAGCTGAGATGTCCAGAATACATTGCGAATTTACATGCATATCGCTATCACCCTGTCTTTTGCACTAACCTCTTGTCGTGATTGCAGAAGCTAACTCCAAATATGAGGTGTTTCTTATGATCAAACAAATCATCAAGGCATCATGGCCATCATCTCTATGCGAGGAGTAAAAGAGCAACAAAGGGACGCACTGTAAAATCTACCTCCCTGCCAACACACTCGGCCTTCAAAAAGCTCAGCCTAAGAAGCGTCATATCCTGGGAGAACACCTCAACTCTTTTGTGGAAATGCTGTCACACAGCATTATCAGGGGCATGCCAAGATTTCATTAAGTGTGGTGGTCCTGCCCCTAGCAGTCAGCACAAAAGGACTTTGGCCCGTGGTCGACTCCAAGCCTGTTGCATGTTGTTTTCTTATCCATTGCTGTTTTCTAAACCATTCAAATGTGGATTGCAGGATTCTCCTGGATTTCGGTCCTTGAAACCGACCATACCGAGCTTGGTATCTATGACCGACAGAGCCAAGTCAAAGAAGCTGAAAGACAGCCCCAGCAAACTCTACAAATGGCACCATGCCAACAGCATTAAAGTGGCTTCGCACTTCACATCTCCATAGCTCCTTGCTTCGCGCTTTCATCTCCATCTTAGTAGCTCTGCCTTCATAAAATCAGGAGCCTCACACTTGCTCTTCAGTAGCACCATACACGTGCCTTGTCGTATTTGCGGCCTTATCTGGCTTTTCAAGAATTCCGAGCAACTCTACACTCAGGCCTCGCCGTATAGCAGGTTCCTTCTTAACAGTGCAGTGCTTACTTTAGCTGCCCCGAGCTCACATCTTGAGGTTAAGTAGCCTCACCACTTCCAGGCCAGCGAAACAATCCTGCGGCTTCCACTTAATACATTGAGTGAACAGCCAACAAGAAAAAGCACCTGTATAAAGCTTGCACACTCCAGCCCTTCAGAAGGCATCTATCCTCCAAAAAGGGCATCCGTGTTGATAAAGCCCTCCAGAAGGCGTTTATGTTGCTAGCTTCCAGAAAGCATTTGTATAGCCAGCTTCTAGAAAGCATTCAGCCTCCAGAAGGCACCCCGTTAATGGAGGCGATGGAAATCTCTGAAGTCATTAATGGCCGAAGCATTTAACAAACCTTATGGCACTTTGGGTCAACAAGTCAACAAAGTCAAAGTGGAATATGGTCAAGAACTAGCCTTAGGGGCAATCCCGAGCATACTCAGAACCAGCCTTGGGAGGCATCCCAAGCATGTGGAAACTAGCCTTAAGGGCACCCCAAGCACGTGGAATCAATCCTCTGACTCCTGGCATTCCCACGCCCGATAAATCAACCTCGCAGCTGCTGCATCCTTCTTCAAAATCTCCTCTTTCAAAGGCAATCAATTTGAATCCAGGCACCAACAAAGCATTCGTGGTATTCTGGGCCCGTGGCCAATAGAACTTATAATCAAATCCAGCCTTGGGAGCATTCCTAAGCGTGCATGATATCAAGCACCAGCATCATAATAAATCAAAAGCCTTGCATAGGCTGTCAAATGTCTGCCAGAAGCACTCAGTCTAAGACTCAAGACCATTCCGAGCATGAGGAAATTAGCCTTGGGAGCATTCCCAAGCTTAAGAAGGATCAAGTAATGACAAAAGCCTTGCAGGGGTTACCAAATGCACGCAATCTAGCCTTGGGGGCAATCCCGAGCAAGTGAAATATAGCCTTGGAGGCAATCACAAACATGAGGAATCTCAAGCACCAATGTTGGACCTACTTCGGGACTTTTTCGGAGCTCTCTCTGAAGCAGCAAGTTCGCCACTACTGGTCACTTGACCTTTGAGGATTATAGACTGTGAACTCTTGCTCGCAAAATCCAAAAGATCCTTCAGACTCTACACCCCAGTTACTGTACTCCGGAAGTACGACAGCAATCACCAAGCTCTATGCTCATCGTCACCCAGCAACTCCATGTTCACGCCTACAGCAATCAAGACACTCAACGGCTCTGCTATTCATCCCCATCAAGTCACTCAACAGCTACATGCTCGCTACTATCAAAGCCAGTCAATGGCTCCCCCGCCTCAGCAGCACCCCATGCTCAATAGCTCCATACTTAAGTCACTCAGCAAGCTATCCCAACATCTCCATATCCAATAGCTTCAACAGCTCTATGCCCATACTCACTAGCGCCCAGCTGCTTTAGGCTCACTATCAGCAGCTCTGAAGCTCACTCAGCGGCCCTATGCTCACCATCATGATCACTTAGCAGCTCCGTGTCCATTCAACAACTCTGCAACCAAGCCCCGAGCTCATTATCTCAACAGCCATATGCTTACTATCAGTAACACCATGCTCCTTGCTTCAAACTCCGCATCTTCAAGTTTGCCATCGCTCAACACAGGTTCTACGCCTGTAGTCATCTTAGCAGCTCTATTCAATGGCTCCAAGCTTATCATCTCAGCAATACCGTGCTTCTTGCACCATCACCACTTCAGCAGCTCTAAGCTCGCTATCAAGCTATTCAATTGGCGCCACGCCCATCATCTCAGCGCGTCGCCTAATATCGTAAGCTCAGCAGCTCTAAGCTCGCTACCACTCAGCTGTTACCAGCAACCTTATAGCTCCGTAGCTCCATCTGCTACAACAAGCTCCGAGCTCATCACTATCAAAGCAATCCAACGCTTACCTCAATGGCTCCACACCCATCTATCAAACAGGCCCCTCGCCTGTCATCTCAGCAGCTCTGCGCTCGCTATCCCAACTCAGCGGCTCCAAGCCCACTATTTCAACTGGCTCAAAGCCGTAAACAACCATCCTAGTGGCTCCAAGCCCATTACCAACAGGCTCTACGCCTATATACATTCACTCAGTGGCTCGAAGCCGTAAATAACCAATCTCAGCGGCTCGAAGCCCATTACTTCAACAGGCTCGAAGCCTATGTCTACCATCTCAGCGGCTCCAAGCCCTCGACTCAGCAGCTCTGCGCTCGCTATCACAACAACAGGCTCTACGCCCGTTATCTCACCAAAGCGGTTCTACGCCCACTATCTCAACGGGCTCGAAGCCGTAACAACCAACTCAGCGGCTCCAAGCCCACTGTTTCAATTGGCTCGAAGCCGTAACAATCAAGTCTACTTCAGCGGCTCAAAGCCCATTACTTCAACAGGCTCGAAGACTGTGTCTACCCTCTGAAATGGCTCAAAGCCGTGACAAATCAACTCAGCGGCTCCAAGCCCAACATCTCAACTGGCTCGAAGCCGTAAACAAGTAAATCTCAACAGGCTCTATGCCGCCCCAACAATCAAGACACCTATTCTCAGGCTCTACGCCTGGATGCTCAAAAATCTAACATTTTTGAATGCTCAAGCTCTACGCTTGGATGCCCAACCACTGTGTACTGGATGCTCAAGTTATACACTTGAATACTCAAGCTCTACGCTTGGATGCCCAACCACTGCGTACTGGACGCTCAAAGCCTGTACTTTGAATGCTCGGATTCTGCCGTCCGAATGCTCGAGCTCTACGCTCTGAATGCTCAAATCCGGAACTTGATAGAAGCTCTAAGCTTAAAACAAACACACACGCACGGGCCCGTGCACATATTGCATCAACATTATCACATCGAGTCTGCATCATCATACCTGTTCACATCTAACAAACCATCATCATATACACACTCTGCATCTCTCTCTTATTCATGAAACAGGTCAATCCTGCGAATCAACCGGCACTATGCCTCGGTTTTATTGATCGGTTCAGCGCCTCGATCCTTTGGCTCCACGCCAACACTTATGATGAGAAAGCTCCGTGTACAGACCATCAGAATACAACCAGCTCCGCGCTTCGGTTCATTACGTCAAGCTCAAAGCTCTGACACCACAGGCTCTCATCCTGATCAATACCAGCTCCGCGCTTCGGTCCTATCCCATCCCCTCAGGCCTTCGCCTCAAGATTGCAACAGGCTCCACGCCTCAATTCTATCACTCTCCAGGCTCTCGCCTCATGACTACAACCGGCTCCGTGCCTCGGTTCCCTCATCTCCAAAAGCTCCGTGCTCCAGTCACTGGCCATGTGCCCCCCACATCTCAAAAACAAACCGGCGTCCAAACTCATCCCCAGCAGATGGTTTGGATTCCACCCCACTACACCAATTCCTTCCAGCTCATTTGCAAGGATAAGCTACTCTACCGAGCTCCTCTCAGTCAAAGTAAGGATGATCAAGAAAAGCAAACGCACCTGCAGTGTACTGATCTACCCCAAAATACTAAGGAAGCTCTCCGCAAAGAAACTCCCCAGGTAGCCCCGCGCTCCTTCAACTACTTTCCGCCAAAACCCTGGCTCAGTCTAGGTACGTCACACTACGGCTTTTAAAGCCCTAAGGTACGTCTTCTGTCCCTAACCCTCCAAACTTTTTACTTTTCTTTATTGCCCGAACTACGATTGGTCTGAATTTCCCTTGTGGAATACGTAGGCAGCCTCCCGGCCCGACCATAACAAAACCTTTTTCAAAAACCCCTTGGAATATAGTGGTTGGATCAAATTGAGTTGCTTTTTACAGCTTTGACTCTTACTCAAACATGTCTCGCGATCCGTCTGAGTTCAGTCAAAGAGGGGCATCTGTAGACACTCCAATTTGGCCTAACGATTATTTCAAGTCCAACCTTGGGACAATCCCGATGATGAAATGGATACAGTGATTGCTGATTGCTTCCTTGAGGACCTTAGGACTTTCGGTGAGAACTTTGACCACTTAGAGGACCCAATTCAAAGCCATACAGCCTTTCAGACAGAAATACAGAAGCCTAGGAAAATCCACCTGACGGCCGTAACATCGATCCCACGGCCATAACATCAATCCCTCGCCCGAGCAACCTGTTGCCAGCAAAATCTCCCTGAGAGATCAATCCCTCGGCCGCAAGATCTATCCTTCGGCCAAGACATCCATTACACGGCCGCAACATCCATTACTCGGCCGCCAGATCGACCTTTTTCCAGACTCTCGAACGTTCTGTCAGACATTTGGTTTGATCCAACTACACTACCTTTCCGATGCGTTCGGAGATCACGACGTAGAGTTTGAGATGCATTGCAATTGCAATTGCCATCTCGTGATTTGATTGGCCGGAGTGAGTCATCCCTATGCCTATATAAAGGGGCCTTTGGGTTCTGAATTAACACACAGAAATTGAGATACCTACACACTCAATCAAACCTCGAAACTCTGCACAAATACTCCCTCAATCCCATACTCCAAAAGCCCTAACCTTCCGAAGGCAGCCGTCAATCCGGCGATCAAACCCCGAAGTTCAAACCCTAACCCTAGGGTTCTCAATCAAGCAATCAATCAATCACGCCCAATCCAAAGCAATCAAGCAACTGAGGGATCAAGGTGGTGAGGCCCAACGGCCTCCGGTTTGTCTTAATTTACTGTATTTTTGACTAACCGTAGCATTTTGATTATTCGTTAATCTTTCTGTCTGGTGTGAGGAAGAACACCGACCGGGGCTTCGATCCCTCGGCCGGTACATCAAACCAGTGTGATTACTCGGCCGTGACATCCATTCACCGGCCGAGTAATCGATCTCTTGGGACAGTTTATTTGCTTTCTCTGCTTTCTAATGCATGCTTATTTATCGCACTGGCTCACCTTACTTACTGTTTAAAGGAATAAATAAACAGACTATGTGTTGGAATTAAACAAAGCATCTACACGTCTTATGTTGAATGATTATGGGCCAGTCTCGCGACTGGGCAAAGAGGGGTGCCTAACACCTTCCCCTTATTGTACTTTTGGCTCCCGTATCCAGAATCTCTATCTATTTTCCCAGTTTTAATAAACTGGGTGGCGACTCTATTTGATGATAACCGTTATCATGTGGCGATGTTCCTAGCCATGGGAATGTCCATGATTTTGGTTTATGAAACGAGCAACCAATCGAGCAAACAAATGTGATCAACCTGTATGGCGATGCCCCGTTTGGGAGGTGTCTACAATGCCGCCTGACGGAGGGCAGTGATCCAGACAGTCCGTTTGAATATCTTTCTTGTTTATATCATCGTCATGCCATCTTTATCATCTCTGTACAGCAAGCACCACTAGCACGGCAACGTGTTATGATGTATCTTGTTTCCCTTTCCCTTTATGTGTTTTTAAGGTTTTCCGAGTTGTATTAATTCCCCCCATTTAAAATGTTTAGTAGAGACCGGTTTTCATCGAGCGAGCGGGGTGCTTTTCAACAAAACCTTCCCCGTTCGTAACCTGGCTCCCGGATCTAAAATCTCAAACAGTTTCGCTAGATCAAAAGGCCTTTTCTTTTCAAACAAACTCTCGGTTCCTCGGATCATCCATCTCAAAAATCCGGGTGGCGACTCTGTCATAAAATCGCACCGCCGGGCCCGAGAGCCCACAACAGCTGTTTTCTGTATCGATACGGAGAGCCTTATTCCAGATTATGCATCTTTGCCACCCGATGGCCAATGCCACTGCCCGACGCCACCTCAAACACACCCGATGCCCTGTAAAACCTGGAGCCAGCCCATTCCGAAGCACGAAACCAACTTCCAACATCCAACCTAACACCGATTTCCTATGGATAAGAGTGAGACGCAACTTGGCTTTATTTTCAAGGTCAATGAGACACTCTTGTGGCAAAATCAAACAAAGATTGCCTTGTATCATTTCCTAAATATGCCATAGATTCCGAAATGATTTAAAGTAGATAACAAACACAATTAGGCATGACATGAGATGAATACCTAACTAAGAGCATAATGTTCAAAACAACGGGATATGGGTCAAACTTGCCCACAACACGCTCAACAATTCATTTCTCATTCTTTCAACAAGCATACGAGTTGGAATGTACAAGATTACCAAAAATATTTACAACGAACTCTTGCCAAGTACCGAACTAATGAGCATGTGCTAAGACGCTTAATTCCACTAATTTTGTAATAACGGAAGGGTTGCAAAACTAAAAACGAAAAATTTTGTACAAAAAGCATAAAAACATATATATCATAGATATATCCCTCCCCCCAACTTGAAATATGCTATGCCCTCATAGCATGAAGAACAAAAGTAAGGAAAGGGAACAAAAGATGTTACCTCGGGGGAATGTCAACCCCCGTATACCTCGACCAAGTTGGAGGCTTTGTGTCATTGCCCACTTCGATCCGGAGTTAGGTGCTTCCAAGGCTTCACTCATTCGGTCCGAAACCACCAGCTAGTCACACAGGGCCATGGTCAAAGCTTTATTGGACTAACAACCCCGACACATAGTCGCACCCATGCTTAGGGCTCCTGAATGCCTCAGTCACTCCAACGGTAGACCCAAACCACCAAGGCTGGTGTGGTAGCATGTTAACCCTGCAGAAGCAGAATTGTACAAAGGACCTACCAGCAGGCAAATGACATTAGAACCGCCCGGCTCGTGGTATCCGAGCAACAAACAAACATAAATACAAAGAAAAACAACAAAGAACACCACCCGATTTTCACGCAATCTTACGAGTCATACTTTTCTTCCCGAGTCTCACCGAAAAGATAAAACTCGGGTGGCTATACTAGACCGTCGAGTTTGTTACAACATGCCCGAAGTAAAATTCACCGCTTGACCTCGCCAAGCAATGATCGAAACAAAGTGAGACAAGATAAACGAGTCTCACCCAAAGACCTAAGTTGCCACCGATAGGGACAATTTCGGAGAACACGGATCATTAACGGTAAACTACTACAAGGAAGGACTAATAAAAGCCCGATACGATGATGCATTGATGATATCTTTGAATGATAAAATCCCGAAACACAGAAAACAAGCAAAACAATAAAAGCAATATATACAATATATACAATATGTACAATATGTAAAGAGTTAATATCAGAGCTCGGAGCGTCCAAGTCACAGCTAGACTCCGCCAAACAATTAAGTCCAGCGTCCCCTAAGATCGTAACTAGGCAGGCACAAGACAGAGCCAAGTGCGGTTATGGAGCACGGGATTACCAAGGCCTAACCTATGATCTATACCGCCCCCGTTGGGGCTAATCTGGTAGACGTGAGCGTTTCACTGTGAATTACTCCTATCAGAAAAGCTAATGAAAGCCCTATGTCACTGATATTAACATTGCCCTTCGAACCGAAGCTGGGCACACGATCCTTTTTTTAGTAGCGGCGTGCGAAGCTACATATACCCAAGTCAATGGTGGGTACCCCCTACAATTAAGTCCGGGGGCCGGGTCCGACAAACAATTAAGTCCAGCGGTTACGCTTTCGCTCCCCGTGCAAATTTAAGTAACACAGAACTAAACCGACGGGCCATCCGTGTAAACTGGATCAGCCAAAACCTCGTCAGGTTCTCCGACTTCGAAACCACCAAGAAAAAGCTTAAGCCTTTGACCATTTACTTTAAATGCATTCCCGTTGGATTCGTTTTCAATTTCAATGGCCCCATGAGGAGCGACGGATTTAACAATATAGGGACCGGCCCAACGAGACCTTAACTTATCGGGATGGAGATGCAAGCGTGAGTTATATAATAACACTTTTTGACCGGGCTCAAAGTTCTTAACCACAATTTGTTTATCATGCTTTGCTTTGACTTTAGACTTGTAAGCACTAGAGTGGTCGTAAGCATTGTACCTCATTTCCTCTATTTCGGTCAATTGGAGCTTGCGGCGTGCACCAGCTTTAGCCAAATTGAAATTGAGCTTCTTGATTGCCCAATACGCTTTATGCTCAAGCTCCACCGGTAAGTGGCACGCTTTTTCGTAGACGAGTCGATAGGGAGACATGCCCAAGATGGTCTTGTACGCAGTACGGTAAGCCCACAAAGCGTCAGTCAAACGAGTTGACCAATCCTTGCGGGTAGGATTAACCGTCTTCTCCAAGATATTCTTTATTTCCCGATTTGCCAACTCCGCTTGTTCGTTGGTTTGAGGATGGTATGCTGTTGAGACCTTATGAACAATGGAGTACTTCCTCATCAAAGTAGCAATTGACCGGTTGCAAAAATGAGATCCCTGATCACTGATGATAGCCCTCGGCATCCCAAATCTCGATAAAATGTTGGTCCTCAGAAATTCGACCACAATAGAATGGTCATTAGTACATGTAGGAACGGCCTCAACCCACTTGGAAACGTAATCAACTGCCAACAAGATATACAAGTACCCGAAGGAAGACAGAAAAGGCCCCATGAAGTCAATGCCCCAACAGTCGAAAACTTCGATGATCAAAATAGGAGTAAGCGGCATCTCATTACGTTGTGTCACACATCCCAAAAGGTGACAACGAGCACAACCCCGGCAATAAGCAAAGGTATCCTTGTACAAGGTAGGCCAATAGAAACCACATTGTAAAATCTTGGCGGCGGTCTTCTTAAACGAGAAATGGCCGCCACAAGCCTCCGTGTGGCAAAACTTGATAACACTCTGTTGTTCGGAATCGGGCACACAACGTCAGACGAGTTGGTCGACACAATACTTGAAAAGGTACGGGTTGTCAAAGGAGAACCGTTTCACTTCTGCCAAAAACCGCCGGCGTTCTTGCACATTCCAATGAGCCGGCATCAAACCAGTGACCAAATAATTCACAATATCTGCATACCATGGGGCCGTGGAGATCCCAAACAACTGCTCATCGAGAAAGGAATCTCGAATAGGAATATGAGAAGTGTGGTCTTCGAACTCCAAGCGAGACAAATGGTCAGCCACCACATTCTCAACACCCTTCTTGTCCTTAATCGTGAGGTCAAACTCTTGCAAGAGCAAAATCCACCGAATCAACCGCGCTTTGGTATCTTGCTTAGTGAAGAGGTATTTGAGTGCGGAGTGGTCGGTGTAGACGGTGATTGGAGCTCCCACCAAATAAGACCGAAACTTGTCAAGGGCAAAAACAATCGCCAACACCTCCTTCTCGGTGGTCGAATAGTTCATTTGAGCCTCATTGAGAGTCTTGCTAGTGTAGTAAATCACGTATGGCTCCTTACCCTTCCTTTGTCCCAACACGGCCCCGACGGTATAGTCGCTGGCGTCACACATAAGCTCAAACGGCAATTCCCAATCCGGAGACCGCACAATAGGTGGGGAGGTGAGATTCGACTTCAACTTGACAAAAGCGGCTTCACAAGCCGGTGTCCACTCAAATGGTACATCCTTAGCAAGCAAATGACACAATGGCCGGGCAATGGCACTAAAATCCTTTATAAACCGCCGATAAAACCCGGCATGCCCCAAGAAAGAACGGATATCCTTTAAACACTTAGGAGTCGGGAGATTCCCAATCAAGTCAATCTTGGCCCTATCCACTTCAATGCCACGAGTGGAAATGATATGGCCAAGCACAATGCCTTCGGTGACCATAAAATGGCACTTTTCCCAATTTAATACCAAATTTTTCTCCTCACAACGGGCTAACACGAGCCCCAAGTTGGCAATACATTGCTCGAAAGAGTCACCAAAAACGGAGAAGTCATCCATGAAGACCTCCATAATTTTCTCTACCATATCGCTAAAAAGACCCATGATGCACCTTGAGAAAGTACCGGGGGCGTTGCAAAGCCCGAACGGCATCTGACGATAAGCAAAGGTTCCAAAAGGGCACGTGAATGTAGTCTTGTCTTGATCCTCCAATGCGACTTCAATTTGATTATACCCAGAGTACCCGTTGAGGAAGCAATAGAACTTATGGCCGGCCACCCTCTCCAAAATTTGATCAATGAAGGGAAGAGGAAAATGGTCTTTTCTCGTACTCGCATTTAATTTCTGATAATCAATACACACTCGCCAACCGGTTTGAACACGCGTTGGGATAAGTTCATCCTTCTCGTTTCTCACAACCGTAACCCCGGATTTCTTAGGTACCACTTGTATCGGGCTAACCCACTTAGAATCCGCAATCGGGTAAATTATGCCAACATCCAACAACTTGATCACCTCAGCCCGGACAACATCCTTCATGATCGGGTTCAACTGCCGTTGAGGTTGGCGAGATGGCTTGACGTCATCTTCCATGTAAATATGGTGCGAGCAAAGGGATGCATCAGTACCCTTGATATCGGCTATGGACCACCCGATAGCCTTTGAATGTTTCCGTAGCAAAGCAAGTAATTCCAACTCTTGAGAATCATTTAGGCCGGAAGAGATCACCACCGGATAGGTTTGGCCATCGCCAAGATAAGCATACTTAAGTGTGTCCGGAAGTGGCTTCAGCTCGAGTACCGGAGGCTCCACACAAGAAGGGACGGCTTGCTTTTCAATCGGGGGTAGTTCCTCAAATTTAGGAACCCACGGGTTAATACCACATGCCTCCTCCTCGTCTAGCAAAGAAACCAAGTACGCAACCTCGGGAGTGTCAAGAAAGTCGGCCTCGGCGGAAGTAAGTGCTAGTTCCAACTCATCCGGGCAAATAAACTCGTCGACATGGTCTTGGACAAGCGAATCGATCACGCTAACCCCGCATACATCTTCATCGTCCCCCATTTGACTCCCGATATGGAACATGTTGACTTGCATCTTCATGTTACCAAAACTCATGTTAAGTCGGCCATCCCGACAATGAATCACAGCGTCAGACGTTGCTAAGAAAGGCCGATCGAGAATGATTGGGACATAAGCCTGAGCCGCCGGCACCGGACATGTGTCAAGAACCACGAAATCCACCGGGTATACGAATTGATCAACTTGAACTAGGACATTTTCCACCATCCCCTTAGGTACTCGAATACTCCGATCCGCCAATTGCAAGGTTACCCGAGTTGGCTTCATCTCGCCCAACCCAAGTTGCTCATAAACGGAATATGGCAAGAGATTCACGCTTGTGCCCAAATCAAGAAGAGCCTTCTCAACAACCTTACCCCCAATAGTGATGGATATCGTAGGACACCCCGGATCATTGTACTTGGGCGGAAGAGCCGATTGGAAAAGCGAACTCACTTGCTCGGTCAAGAATACCTTCTTCTGCACTTGAAGCTTACGTTCATGAGTACACAAGTCTTTTAAAAATTTGGCATATGACGGAATCTGTTTGATGGCATCGAGCAAAGGGAGATTGACAGTCACTTGCTTAAGCACTTCATAAATGTCGGCATTCAAATTTGGCTTGGCCGGCGTCTTTAGTCGGTTGGGATATGGAGCAGGAACGGTGAAGGCTTGCGGAACATCACTTTCCTTAGTCTTTCCATTCTCCTCCTCTGTGGGCACTTGCTTGGGAGATTCCCCATTTGGCATAGTAGGCTTAGATGGTACCGGGGTAGGTAGCAAGATTGGCTTCACCGGCGGCTCCACTTGGGCATTATCCACCGCCCTTCCACTTCTCAAAGAAATAATGGCTTTGGCTTGCTCAGGGAAAGGCACCGAAGAGCTACCAATTAAATGTTGACCTTGAGGATTTGCCAATGGTTGAGTAGGAAGCTTCCCTCGTTCTTGTTGCAACACGCCAATAGCCGTCGTCAACTTTCCCATTTGAGTCCTTATGTCATTCATGGCTTGAGTAGTTTGCTCATTGGTAGTTATCTGCATCTGACAAAAGGTATTCATTGTATCCTCCAAAGTTCGATGCGGAGGTGCTTGTTGGGGTTGAAACTGATTTTGGCCTTGGAATTGGCCAGATGGTACAAATCCTGGCGAGCCTTGAATAGCAGGAAACCGTGGCGGGCCTTGAAGCTGAGGCTGTCGCCAAGGCTGAGATTGAAATTGTGGCGGGCCCTGAGAAGATCCGGCTTCATTTGGTTGGTTCCAACGTGGGCCCGGTGTTTGCTTCCACCCCGAATTAAATGGTTGCGAATTAGATTCAAAACGTTGATTCAAAGCATTCACCTCTTCCGGAGCATAAGCACTCAACACATTCTTGAGAGCAGGGATGTTTGGGCAATTATCCGTTGTATGTCCCGTAGTTTCACAAATCATACAAATCTCCTCCACACGGTTTATAGGCTTGGTCTCCTTCTCTCCTTTCAATTCCAAACGCTCCAACTTTTTGGCCAAGTGTTCCATTTTCGTTTCGATAGCTTGGTGCTCACTGATGGAGAACTTTCTGGAACCACCTGGGCCTTGACTAGCCATCGCCCTATCACCGACATCCTCGTAACTCCAAGTTAAAGACTTCTTGGACACCTCATCCACATACTCCCAACCATCCTCGGGAGACTTGTTCATGAAACCCCCGGTACACATGGTGTCAAGCAATTGCTTGCTTTGTTGCGAGCATCCCATATGGAAGTAGTGGATTAGTTGATATAACGCGAAATTATGGTGAGGCACTGCCGAAAGTAGGTCCTTATACTGCTCCCAATATTGGTGGAACGCTTCTCCCTCCCGTTGCTTAAAGGCCTGAATTTGATCCATCAAGAGCTTTGTACGGCTAGCCGGAAAGAACTTCTTGTGGAAAATGTCTTGAACCTCCTCCCACGTGGTCAATGATTGAGGCTTCAACGTGTGAAACCAAGTCTTTGCCTTATCCTTTAAAGTGAACGGGAAGAGCCTCAGGCGTGCTTGGTTTAGGTGAGCATCCACAGTAACAAAAGATTGGAGGGTTTCCTCGAATTCCCGGATGTGTTGGTACGGATCCTCTCGCTCCATACCATGGAAGAACGGAATGCAACGGTGATAGTCTGATTTGAACATAAACATGTTTGCAGCAGTGGTGGGTCGTGGAAAAACTATCGGTGACCGTTGAGTGACCCTCTCCGGATTCAAATAGTCCTTAAGAGTCCGAACCGGAGGAGCTTCCTCATCTGCCATTGCTCTTCTTGTTGGAGAATACGGTCGAGAATAACTGCTTGGTGGAGAGTATGCCCGTAGAATGCTGATTCTTGAGCGAGGCGGAGAACTAGACTGATGCAGGCAGTTTGAGCGAGGACTACGATACACCCGAGGCCCCCGATAAACCACAAGCATGAACTTTTGCCTTACGCAATATTTGAACCAAGTAACCGCTCTGCACTAAGAAAGACAGACTGGAGGGGCTATGCCGCCGCCTCAATAAAAATATATGCAAACAAGAAAAGAAAAGAAAAGACAAAAGATACTCAAACTAGCTTCGTTAAACCTCAAATCGAATTGGTGGCTCAGTTAGAGGTATCCGCTAGGTTGAGTATATGGTGCACAAAAATAGAAATGAAATGGAGTACTTACAGTGGTTTGACAATCCTCCAAATAAGCTAAATAAGAATCCCCGGCAACGGCGCCAAAAATGTTTCGTCCACAACCTCGCCTTCAAATATAAGGTTGAAATACCCCAAGCGTAGGGCTAGATCGTTAGCATAATAAACCGGCAAGACCGGGATCGTTCCCACAGAGAATCGGATGAAGCTTATTTGGATTGTAGGTGTTTAACGGTGGTTTGCGGCCTTAAAAGCGGCCGGCCAACTAGGATTTGCTTTGAAAATGGAAAATACGAAAGTAAAAGACTAGAAACGGGTTGATAAACTAAAAGAGGCAAGTCTCGAGATCTTCTAACCCTTGACAAAGGCCATTACCGGTTCTCGAACATAACTCAAGCGAGAGTCACGACCGCGTGCTCACGCCCGGAAGATTTAACTTTTAAAGACTTTGTTTTTATAAAGATGTGATTAAAAGGAGGCGAACTAACTTGTTACACGAGTTTATCGAACACATAGGAGGCCACGAGCCCTCGATAAGTCGCTCGCCAAGACCGCTTGACTAAGCTTCTTACCAAGGAGTTAACACCCCTTGTTTAGACCAAAAAGACAAGTTAAGTTCTATTCCGGAAATCATGATTTAAAGCCTGAAGGTTTGAGAACCAAATAACAACCTAAGTCCTTGGGAAAGATTATCCCGAGACTTAGCCAAACGACTACTCACACATAACTAAAGCATAAGCTAAGGCACGAAAATAAGACATAACTTTAAACCGACGAAAATGGAAATAAACTTGAGATTACTAAGAATCTAAACCGTACAAACAACTTTAATAAACGACAAAATAATCGAAACCAATTACTTACTTGAGTTCTTAAGGAAATTACAAGGAAAATAGCTTGAGCTCTAATGGAGGAAAGACAAAATTTAAAAAGACTTCAAGTGTAAAAGACAAGAGATAGCAAGGAGGAGAGAGGGGACCTCTACTTATACAAAATGGTCAAGTCTCTCTCAAAAAATACCCTAAAAGGTAACTATTCCATAAGTGGAAAGTTCAAAAAGCAACAAATATCCGATCGGAAGCTTCCCGTATCGATACGGGTTTAGGGACCGTATCGATACCACGCTGTTATCTCCAAAAGCTCATTTCCACGTAACGCCTCCGTATCGATACGGAAAAAGGCCGTATCGATACGCGCAAAGTTGGAGGCCCAGGAAGCCAATTGGTATCGATACATATTATGGCCGTATCGATACACGCCTGCTAACTCCAGATGCTCAGGCCAGCCTCCAATGCTTGACACCCGACGGCCTCTTGGCTCACCCGATGGCTCACTCTTGTCTTTCTTGATCACTTTGGCACGAGTTCCATCGGGCAAAATTGCTTGAACTAACTTGAGGGTTGACCTTGGAATCAAAACACGCCTTTTAAGGGCATTTTGCCTGAAACACTCAACAAACTACCTCACGAGCAAAACCGAATAAAAAGACGATAATGCTTAAAAACGCCACAACCTAGGGAACTTTTAGCACCACGATCACACGATCTTAGGCGCTAATCAAGAGAGAGGTGAGAGAGGGAGAGAGAGGGATCTCGTCGATGAAAGACAAAGAGATATCAACGAGAACAGTCGGTAATCAGTCGCTCCCTAACGAGAGAAAGAGAGATCAACGAGCAAGAAAGAGAGAGGTTTCATCTCCTCTGGTTCGTAGAAAGAGAAAGAGATAGAGGGGAGGGGGGTGTTTCGAGAGAGAGGGGTTTCACCAACTGTTTCGATCATAGACAGAGAGAGAAAGAGTAAAGTTGAGTTTGATATGAATTGGGACTGTGGGAGTGGTTTTAACAGGATATAAATGAGTGTTTTTAACAGGATTTTCACCACAAAAATTTTGTTCCTTCTCCACAAACACCCTCCAAAAAAATTAGTGATCAGTTATGGCAGAGGGAAGTCGTAGTGCGGGAGGAAAATCATTCAACTCCAATCAAGATGAAGCAATTTGTAACTTGTGCGTTAGTCAAGTTCGAATGGTTAGCTCAAGTTCGAATGGTTATTTTCCTGATTTTCCCGATTATTGATTGTAGTAATTTTTTTTTTTACGGAATTAATTTTTTTTTAAAGTCCTCAATTACCGGATACCAAAATTATTTTTTAACGGAAGTAGTACTTGAATTAGGATTGTGAAAGTTGGGGAAAATTAAGGAGGGAAAGTTAGTTAATTATCCATCCATTTTTTACATCTCACCATTGGAGAGGGGTGGATTCTATTTTACATCTAACTAACTTTTAACCACTTTTTTCATCTATTATAACTATCCATCCGGATGCAAAATACAACGAGTGATGCTACGGGTACCGACGGTTTTTGTAGGGAAACCGTATCGACGGCCACGCCGGGCCATCTCCGACCACCGGACGGCTGATCCGAGCCGTCCAAAAATTTTAAAAAAAAATTCGAGGGGGCCCTTGCGGGGATCAACGGCATCCGATATGTGTAGGGTGCTTAATCTAAACACTCTATATAATTGTAGTAATTTTTTTTTGCGGAATTAATTTTTTTAAAGTCCTCAATTACTGAATACCAAAATTATTTTTTAACAGAAGTAGTACTTGAATTAGGGTTGAGAAAGTTGGGGAAAATTAAGGAGGGAAAGTTAGTTAATTATCCATTCATTTTTTACACCTCACCATTGGAGAGGGATGAGTTCTATTTTACATCTAACTAACTTTTAAACACTTTTTTCATCTATTATAACTATCCATCCAGATGCAAAATACAACGAGTGATGCTACGGGTACCGACAGTTTCCGTAGGGAAACCGTATCGATGGCCGCGCCGGGCCGTCTTCGGCCACCGGACGGCTGATCCGAGCAGTCCAAAAAAATTTTAAAAAAAATTGAGGGGGCCCACGTGGGAATCAACGGCATCCGATGTGTGTATGGTGCTTGATCTAAACACTCTATATAATTGTAGTAAATTTTTTTTTGCAGAATTAATTTTTTTTAAAAGTCGTCAATTACCAGATACCAAAATTATTTTTTAACGGAAGTAGTACTTGAATTAGGGTTGTGAAAGTTGGAGAAAATTAAGGAGGGAAAATTAGTTAATTATCCATCCATTTTTTACATTTCACCATTGGAGAGGGGTGGGTTCTATTTTATATCTAACTAACTTTTAACCACTTTTTTCATCTATTATAACTATCCATCCGGATGCAAAATACAATGAGTGATGCTACAGGTACCGACGGTTTCCGTAGGGAAACCGTATCGATGGCCGCGCCGGGCCATCTCCGGCCACCGGACAGCCGATCCGAGTCGTCCAAAAAATTTATAAAAAAAAACCGAGGGGGCCCCACGCTGGAATCAACGGCATCCGATGTGCGTAGGATGCTTGATCTAAACACTCTATATATACACAAAAAAAGAGTATTTAGATCAAGCACCCTACACACGTTGGATGCCGTTGATTCCCGTGTGGGCCTCCTCGGATTTTTTTTTAAAATCTTTGGACGACTCAGATCGACCGTCCGGTGGCCGGAAACGGCCCGGCGCGGCCATCAGTACCTATATCATTTTCGAAATACAACTCCATTGGAGTTGCTCTAAGGTGGTTTGGAAGATGTTGATTGTTGCAAGCGTGATTTTATAGGCAAATGGCGATATGGTGGTCCATTACGTAGGAAGTACAGTAACGGCTCATTGTTAAATAGTTTAAATTTAGACTGAAGTTTGAAATGATTATCGTGTCAGAATCAAAACTCAAGGCCTATGCAGCACAAATTCTGGAGAAACTTTTATGTATCCCGGGGATACCAACCCATTAGTATCCCCTTCTGGTCCGTTTCTCATTTTTTGGTTATTTTCCAATCACATTTGGATGATCGGTTCCGTTCATTTTGTCGAGTTCGACGAGAACCTTAATCATACTAAAAATCGTGTTCATCGGACTTTATTTGATATATGATCGGCACACGTGAAAATGGGAAAAAAAATCAAAACTGGGTTCCAATTCAGTGTGTTTTTTGGACAGTTTTGGTTTTTTTTCTCATTTTCACGTGTGCCAATCATGTATCAAATAAAGTCCGATAAACACGATTTTTGGTACGATTAAGGTTCTCGTCGAACTCAACAAAATGAACGGAGCCAATCATCCAAATGTGATCGAAAAATGGCCGAAAAATGAGAAACGAACCGGAAGGGGATACCAAGGGGTTGGTATCCCCGGGATACATAAAAGTTTCTCCAAATTCTGTCTCAAGTAGAAGGCCACTATAAGACGGAACCGGATTCTCCGTTGGATTGGACGAGACAGTTCGTATTGCGATCGCCCATTTGCTACATAAATGATTGATCACATGTGGACTGTCTCGTCTAGTCTACATCTTTGGATTGGAAAGGATCCGAATTCCTATAAGACCATGTACGAGACTCGCTCCAGACGAAAAAAATGCTTAATATTGATAAAGAGGAAATCAAAATACTCCATAACTTTATTGCGAGAAATCATGGATTGCTTTCCATTACTTTGATCAAATTATTGAGGGGTTCTTACCGGCCGGTCCTCTTTTGTCCCCGTCCGCCCGTCCAGTCCCATCCCTTGTAACGACCCGGATTTTTGGTAAATAAAAATTTCACTAAAAATTTGAATTTTATTTTAATTACTTGGATTCCATTTAAAATTCCTTTTAACATCCCAAAAATCCGTCGTTACTAAATTCAAGATTATAAAAATTTCGTCACGCCAGTCAATACAGTCATTTTCTAAAGGCAAGTGTGATAGAAAACCTTGAAGTTATGTTTCTTGGCTGGAAACCCTATCTAACAAGCCTAGTTAGATTCTAACCAAATCGTTAGGGCAACCTTCGATCTCTTGAAACTGTTTGAACCTTTTGAACCCTTAAACCCTAATGGGACCCTTTGACCAAAGTCAACTTTAATCCTTGCCCATTGGTCAATAAAAGTTAGGAAAATCTTTATTCGTTGGATAATAGAACTAGTACTAAAATATAATATTTATTTCCTTATCTAGATTTCCCATAGGATTCTCCCAATAAAGAATAAGAAGATTTCCTAATAGAATATTTGACCCTAGGATACTTTATGTACTTGTTAGAATAAAATAATATGACATGTGTTAAATTGAATTGTTTAAAGGGAAATTTAGATTTTATTTATTAAAATACATACCTAGATTTGATAAGGTACATACTTATAGTTTTATAAGAATATATATTCACATGCATAAAGATTATATTACTTTATTGCATTATCCATTGGTCCATAAAAGTTAGGGAATTTATTATCCATTGGATAATAGAGTCAATCTTTCAAAAGTACTAAGAGTTTATTATTCTATTAAGTCCTAGATCTTCCCACGAAATTTTACGATTTTATATATATGTTGTACATGTACCAAGTCTTAAAATATTAGATTTTCTAGTACCTTAATAAAGAACATGTGTTCATTTGAATTGTTTATTTAGAAAATCTTGTATAGTATTTTTATCCATTGGACATAGAATGTTAGGAGAATTAATACTCATTGGATAATAGACTAGTACTAAGATATATTAGTTAATTCAATATCTAGATTTCCCATGGGATTTCCTAACTAAAGAATTAGAATGGTACCTAGTATTTTAATACCCTAGGATTTTCTAAGTACCTTATATTATATTCTAGTAGTACGTGTGTCGAATTAGATTAGTTTAATTGCTTGATAGAAAACATGTGTCCAATTCATTAATTAAGGAAAATCTTATTCTTTCAAATTCCCTTTAGTTCTATAATTATCTTGTACTTCCAAAATCCAATTGGTAGATATGTATCTATATTAATATACTTATGTACTACAAGAGAGAGAGAGAGAGAGAGATATTCGGGAGAGAGAGCCGAGAGAGATAGAAAGATAGGAGAGAGAATGATATGGTGTACTCTTGGATTGTCTTCTACAAAATCCTAGTTTTAATATTACCTAGTACTAGAATTTATTAGTTTAATTGCTTGATAGATGACATGTGTCCAATAGAATAAGGATATAGATAAGATATCTAGCCCTAGGATTCTCCTTGTACCTCAATACTACATTATACTAGGACAAGTGTCAATTTGACTTAGTTTAATAAAGAATTTTGATTTGAAAATCATTTGGTACCTTTGTACTTTGTAGTTGGTCATACATATGCATATATGTAGCGGACCGAACACAGATGATTCGCATGGTGCGGACCCAACCTGTCATGAACCAATCAGAGGCTTCGTGCACGGCGTGCCGACGGTGATCCATCATGTGTATTCGGTTTGCCTCAGGCTCGGCAGCGGACAAACCCACGCTCGGATTGTGCCGTCGGCAGGGCCTCCAGCGATGTTACTCCCTCGTTAAACGCATGGCCGTGCTCGGCATTGCCCGCGTTCGGATACCTTCAGAGCACGGCGTGCAGCCGACGGTGACTGGCTGAAAAGCCACGCGCCCTACCGCGTGCAAAAGCGGTTATAACAGAAGATGATCACGGGCGCACATGGGTGTGCCAGCTCAGCCCTGAAAACGGTTATCAGGTCCATTCCTCGACATCGTTATGACGTCACTTGGCCCGTGGAAGGCACGCGATCGCACTTGGAGAGCAAGACAGAAGGCACTATAAATACCTAGTGATGGTAACCCTAACAGGTACACGCTACTCCATACTCACAATTACTCTCTCAAAAGCTTTCTGCTTCCTCTCTGCACTATACTCATCCTCTCGCCGGAGGGCCTTGCCGGGACACACCCCGGCCAGGCCTTAGTCGTGCGTTCCTTGTGCAGGCTAGGAGGAGAAAGCTTACCCATCATCGAGTCACCAACGAAGGATCGAGGACCAAAGGATCACGGGCCACACAATTGGTGAACCCGACGTGAAACACTTCTGATCTGAACGGCTCTCTCATCCTCCATACCCCCTCACTCCTTCGTAAAACAACCACCAAATCACCTACCATGGGCGGAGATCTAGCAGACGCAACCGTTTCAGGGGCCAAAGACGCAGGTGGAAACGTCAATTCCACGCCAACCCTCGAAAGGCACATGTCCCTCTCCCTCGCCCCTGGGTCCGGGCTCTCGCCCGTCTCAGACGACGTAACTTCGGCGTACATCCGCCTGTTGCAGCGTCGCGACGATGAACGCGACAATGAACTGGCCGCGCTAAGGGCAGAGGTGGCCCAAATGAAGCAACGCATGCAGCAGGACGCCACCCCTGCCGCATCAAGATCTGGCGGAGACAGGGGTAGAGGAGGCCAAACATCGCCTCCGCCTCCACCTTCACCACCGCAAGGGCGTCGGATCGAAGGAGGCCAACGCGGATCCGTGAAAGACCGCCTAGGCTTCACCCCGGCACCGGACGACGCCAGGGGAATCATCCTCTATAAACAACCCACAGTATCTGGGACACATCGTTCTAGAAGCCATCACGATGGAACCAGGACAAGGGACACCGAGTCGTTTACAAGTACGTACTCGACTGGTCGCGCAGAGTTCTCTCGCACAACGGCCTCGCACTGTAGCCGAGACTCTGCCCGAACCAGACCCCATGTCTCTGAGCGCCTGGGGAACATTCCGATTGAAAACAAAGATGACGAGCACTACGCTCGGCGCAACGGGAAAGACGTACGCGTTGAGGGCGCGGACGACGAGAACAAAACCCGTCGCCACAATGACAAAACCGTCGACGGCCCACCCCGAACGGAGAAGGACTTGCAAGATAAACTTCGGCGAAGAGAAGCCGAGAAGGCGTCGGCAAAAGAACACAAGGAAAGGGATTCAAAGAGATCAAAAACGGACGCGCACGACAAGCCGCCGCGCCCAGGATTTGAAAGGTAGCTAAAAGATCTCGGCGTCTCCCCATTCACCTCCCACATAACCAACACGCCGCCAGAGCCCACTTTCCACCTTCCCAAATTCACGAAGTTCGATCCGTCGACGTGTGAGGCCTACACTCACCTCATCCACTTCAGACAAACCATTGAACTCTGCACGCTTAAAGACAAGGTAAAATGCAAGGCGTTCCCATCCAGCCTCGGCTCCCTAGGACTCCAGTGGTTCAACAAACTGCCCGCTGGATCCGTAAGGACCCTGGCCGACCTTGAACGCGCCTTCAACACACGCTTTATCACAAGCAACAAAACGGCTAAAGAGCCTGAATCATTGTCTCAAATGAGAAAACTATCGTCGGAAACCCTCAGGCAATATGCCGAGCGTTACTGGCAGCTATTTAACGAGATCCCAGGAATCGATGAATATTGGGCTGCACGCACTTTCAAGAACGGCCTAGAAACTGGCAGCAAGATCTTAGATGAACTCGCCATCCGCCCACCACACGGCATGGGTGAACTAATGCGCGTCGTGGAAAGATTTTGTGCTCTCGAGGAACTTTATGCAGACAGGGCGGCACAAGGAATCCCAAGCTCTAACAATCCATTCTCCTCAACCATGCACCAGCTGCCAGCACAAATGGCAACCCAACCAACGCAGCCGAAGAAGCAAGTGCACAACATTAAAAAGGGTAAGGAGCGTCCGCCGAAGGAGCATGACTACGTGGCCGAAACCACTCACTTCAAGGAACCAATTTGGTCTTTTCTAAAGGAAATAATGAGACAACCATGGTTTGAAT
Source organism: Rhododendron griersonianum (assembly GCA_018127125.1). NCBI lineage: Eukaryota > Viridiplantae > Streptophyta > Magnoliopsida > Ericales > Ericaceae > Rhododendron > Rhododendron griersonianum. Next base: position 33,510,902 of record CM030788.1, on the reverse strand, counting down.
GGCCGACGGACAAGATGGGAACCGACACCGGCCAACCGGATCAAAATCCCAGGAAAAAATGCACTTACCACAACGAGCTCGGCCATTACACGACTGCCTGCGCACCATACAAGGCTCTCCTTGAGAAGCTTGCGGCTCAAGGTCATCTCGATCAGTACATTGATCGATCAAAGACGCCCGCCCGACAGACAAATCCCAACCCCAACGAACAACGCCCGCTGATCCATGTCATCCACGGTCCAGTAACCAAAGCATCCGAGACTGCCCTCAAATCCGACATCGATCACGCCTCCACTTCAAAGGCAGTACTCTCCGTCGGCTGCGGATCCAAGCGTCAACGACCACAAGACGTGCCAAAGTGGACGATCAACTTCACCGAACGCGACCTTGAACACGTCCAAACACCGCATTCGGACGCCCTCGTCGTAACCATCCAGATCGGCGTTCACGACGTCAAACGCGTCCTCATTGATCAAGGAAGCTCGGCCAAAGTTATGTACTACGATCTATTCAAAAAGCTGGAACTGCCAGAATCGGCACTACTACCAACCGAAGTACCCCTCATCGGCTTCAGCGGAGCACCTGTTTGGCCAGTTGGCCAAATCTTCCTCCCTGTCGTCGTCGGCACAAAAACACTCTCTGTTGAATTTATCGTCGTCAACGTGCCAAGCCCATACAACGCCATCCTAGGACGAAATTGGCTTCATGGAATGCAGGCCATTGCCTCCACGTACCACTAACTCGTCCGCTTCATCGGCGCAACGGGGAGACAAGAAGACTTACGAGGGGACCAAATTGCATCCAAAAAATGCTACGTCTCCGCCGTACACAGCTCCTCAAAAGCAAAACAAGTGCAATGGGTTGAAGTCCCAGACATGGCCGTCATCGAAGACGTCGGTCAAAGAGCAGAGGACAAAGCGGAGGAGGACCTGGTGAAAATGCCCATCAACGAGGACGGATCACGCTTCTTCTTGCTTGGCTCCTCACTATCTAACGCCGAGCAAGAGGAGATGTTCCTGTTCCTCAAAGACAATCTTGAAGTCTTTGCATGGACCCCGGAGGAAATGCCAGGGGTGGATCCCAACTTTATTTGCCACTCCCTCAACATAAAAAAGGACGCCAAACCAGTGGTTCAACGGGCTCGACGCTCGGCACCTGAACACGCCGACGCCGTCATCGAAGAAGTCAACCGACTTCTCGACACCAACGCCATTCAGGAAGTCCAATACCCAACCTGGCTATCCAACACGGTGGTCGTCAAGAAGAAGAATGGAAAGTGGCGAGTCTGCGTCGACTACACGAATCTTAACGACGCCTGTCCCAAAGACTGGTTCCCACTGCCGAAGATCGACCAGCTCGTAGATGCAACAGCCGGCCATGCTCGGCTAAGTTTTCTGGACGCCTACCGTGGCTATCACCAGATTGCTATGGACCCTGCCGACATGGAGAAGACAGCATTCATAACTCCGCATGGAATTTTTTGCTATAGGGTGATGCCGTTTGGTCTAAAGAACTCCGGAGCCACATTCAACAGAGCGATCTTCAAGATGCTCTATGCACAAATAGGCAACATCCTGGAAGCATACTGTGTGGCCCGTGATCCTCCGGTCCTCGATCCTTCGTAGGTGGTTCGATGGTGGGTTAGCTTTCTTCTCCTAGCCTGCACAAGGAACGCACGACTAAGACCTGGCCGGGGGTTGTCCCGGCAAGGCCCTCCAGCGAGAGGATGAGTATAGCGCAGAGAGGAAGCAGAAAGCTCTAGAGAGAGTAAGTGTGAGTATTCAGTAGTGTGTACCTGTTAGGGTTACCATCACTAGGTATTTATAGTGCCTTCTGACTTGCCCTCCAAGTACGATTGCGTGCCTTCCACGGGCCAAGTGACATCATAGTGACGTCGAGGAATAGATCTGATAACCGTTTTTAGGGCTGAGCTGGCACACCCATGTGCGCCCGTGATCATCTTCTGTTGTAACCGCTTCTGCACGTGGCAGGACGCGTGGCTTTACAGCCAGCCGCCGTCGGCTGCATGCCGTGCTCTGAAGGTAGCCGACCGCGGGTAACGCCGAGCATGGCCATGCGTTTAATGAGGGAGGCAACATCGCCGGGGACTCTGCCGACGGCACAATCCGAGCGCGGGTCTGTCCGCTGCCGAGCCTGAGGCAAAGCGAAAATACACGACGAGTCATTGTCGGCATGCCGTGCACGAGACCTGTGATCAGTTCATGGCAGGTCAGGTCCGCGCCATGTGAACATCTGTGTTCGGCCCGCTACAATAGCCCCTCAATTTCTGTCGATGCTGTACGCATGGTAGAGATTGAAGTTGAGCCTTAGGCCGAACTCATCGAACCGCCGAGCGTATATTTGTTTGGTGAAGATAGATTCCAGCCGAGCCTGAATCGTTTCATTCTCAGGAGCAGTCTCGACCGTCGATGAAGTACTCCAATGGTTGGACGCCAGATGTCACCTTGTGGCTGGGTACGGCAGACGAGAGGAAGGCTGGCAAGCCCTGCAAACCGTCCTTTCAATGACACGTGTCATGCGCTGAGTGGTCAGTCGTTCGGCGGTGCAATAATGGGCGGGATTTTCGAATTCCCAACCCTAGCCCTATATAAAGGGAGATGCGAGGAGAGAGAAAGCTCTCGTTCTCCCTCTCTCTCCAGACCTCCATTGTCAGAGCTCCAAAGCAACCGTTCGTCTTCCATCTTTGATTTCCAGCAGATTCTGCCACCAGATCTCGCTACAAATCTAGGTACGTGTTCGATTCTTGCTTCTCTTCACTCTTTTGCATTTTCCAGTCGTTTTCCATTTGCTTTTTCTGGGTTTCTGGGGCACTTTTTGTTCTGAGTGAACAGTGCACCCTGGAGATGAACAGACTGTTCATCTCCTTCTTCGACCTGTTCTTCCGAGCACGGAGCCTCCAAGGGGTTCTGGGCTTGGCCGTTGATGGAATAGGCCGAGCCCCAGTCTCCGTCGTTTGGGAGGCTCCGACCGAACATGGTTTGGCCGAGCCTTGAGAATGATGATGGGGTGGGCCATTTAGGGTACCGAGCATAGTGAGACACCTGTTTTCTGGCCGACAACGAGGTCTCATGTTTTGTTTTTGACTTTGTTAGGTCTGGCTCCCCCAATCATCGTCATCTCATCCGACTCTGAAAGTTCAGGGGACGATTCTGCGAACCTTGTGATCCGAGAGTACTTGGAGTTACACAGAAGCCGACGTCAACCCTCTTCCATCGCCTCGAACATGTCAGGTTCTGACGATTCCAATGCCGAGCTTGACCACGAGTACGGTGGTTTCAATACCGACCCAGAAATAACCTTCTCCACGAGCACAGAATCCGAAGCCGAGCACGAACTTGGGCCCGAGGCCGAGTCCAGGCTTCGTCAACAGGATGGAGCCGCAACTTCGTCTCGTTCGGCCCCCGCCGAGACTTCTTCCGAGAACATGGAGTTTGCTGATCTTTTTGAGAAAGGGCAGGTCTGTCCCCATGCCCATTACTTTAGTGGTCGTTCGGATGAGTATGCCAACTTCTGCCGAACGTATCGCATTCCTAGCGACGTCGTCGTCCACCAGGTAGCTAGTAATAGGATAAGGGATAAAAGGGCAGATCACCCCGAACACATAACAGTCCCTTTAATGGCCATCTGTGAGGCCGGGCTCCGCTTCCCCCTTCATCCATTTCTGAGGGAATTGCTGACTAGGTTCGGCATAGTACCTCATTATTTTGCCATCAATAGTTACAGGATTGTGATGTCCGTAATTAGGCTGAAAGAGCTGCATAATCTTGACTTTACCGTGGCCGACCTATTTCATACGTACATCATGTCCAGGCACGGCGGTACCGAGCGTAGGTACCTGTCTACCCGTGGTGGCAAGGAGCCCCTGATAAATGGGCTTCCCGATACCGATAAGTGGGCTAAACTCTATGTTGAGGTTAGTGGGAATTACGAGTTGGGCAGCCAGTCGACGCGGCTGCACTCTGTACCGAAGATAAAGGACTTCCGAGGTTCACTTTTGTCTCTTCGTATTGCCGAACATGATTTACCCTTTATGTTGCTGATGTTTTGCCAACGTTCTCGTTTTTGCAGATCACCGGTCAATAACCAAGACGCAGCAATCTTTATCTGTTGAGGCTCACGTCGAAGAGTTGAGAGCTCACCCCTATCGCGACGCACCGACGCTGCTCAATTATATTCCCTCTTACAAGGGAAAGTTGAAAAGGAAGAGGAAGGATAAGGAGGCGGGGCCGAGCACGAAGGCTAAGGGTAGGAAGTCAGCTGCTGAGGTGGGTGTTGGTGACGAAGTTCCAAAACCGAGCAAGAAAGCGAAGCAGCCGAGGGTAAAATTTCCCACTTTTCAAAAGTCAGCCGACTTCTGGTTTCAAGAAAGTCTGCCATCTGACCTCCAAGGTATCCACATCCCTCCAATCCGAACCTTAATTCCTCACTTCGCCGACGATATGGGAAGGAGAAACGTGGTGAAGATGAACCTAAAGGAGGCCGCCGCTGCCAGCAAGAAGGTGGCTGCTCCTTCTCCTACAGAGAGTCCTGCTAAGAAGCAGAAGGTCCATGACTTCTTCCCCGCCAGGCCGCCGACGCCAGTTCCAAAGGAAAAGGACCAATCCGAGTCTTCGGCGGCTGGAGGCTCAAAGGCCGTGGAGAAGGCAGCAGATTCCGATGGGCGAGTGATCGTCTCAGAGTTCGCACCATCGTTCGCGATGGCCGACGGCAGAGTGGTCACGGTAGAGGACAGTGTCAAGGAGGAACCTGGCCTTGCCGTGACCATGCTGCACGGGCTTGCTCTTCCAAAGGACATGGACAGGGTTCCAGGGGAGCTTCAGCCGAGCCTGGTTCATGCCAGTGCCTATCTCGTTCAGGTACGCTTTTGACTTGGTTTTTCTAACTTATATTTTCACATATTGCCGAGGCTGAAGAGAAATTCTTGTTTTTTAGGCCGGGCAAGCTCTGCTGCGTGCTTCTCGGCAAGCCGAGCTCCTGGCCGCTGAGAGGACACGTTACCGCGACGAAGCGAAAGCCGAGCGCGAGAAGGCGAAGGCCGCGAAGAACGGCTTGAGGTTCGCCAAATCAAGAGTCACCGAGCTTGAGAAAGAAAGGGATGAGGCCCTTGAAAATGCAAAGACGGCCGAACGCGAGCTCGGGCAGGCTGTCCGTAGAGAGAAGAGGAAGATGAAGGAAGTGGATGAGAAGGCGTTCCAGGCTGGCTACGACCGCCGAGTATGTGAGGGAGGCTCGCTCGATGGTCAATGAGGAGCTTGCGAAGAAGCTGCCGATCGCATACCAAACTGGGTACAAGGATGGGGTGAGGGCTGCGTGTGGGGTCATGCAGCTTGAGCCGGACATGAACTTGATGAAGTCGATCCCCGTAGCTGATGTTCCCGAGCTCGTGCTGCCATACACGGAGGAGGAATGTGCTCCACTTCCTCCAGAGGAGTTCTCTGAGGGCGATGATGATGTTGAAGATATGACTGTAGCCGATGCTGATGGTGAAGGAGATGGCTCCAGTGGGAAGGAGAGGGACGTGGCTGACAACGCCGAGCAGGCAACCGAGCAAGTTGAGAAAAATGATGAAGTGGCCGTTGAAGCCGAGGACGATGCTGCTCGTCAGACTGAAGTTGTAGCTGAGGGTGACCCGCCTCAGCCTTAGGGTTTATAGCTTTCTTTCTTCTTTTGGACTGGACGGCTCCAAACTTGGGAGTTTACCGTGCCAGATGTGATAGTTGAATGAGGGTTGGCACCGAACGGTTTACTACGCCGATCCTCCTAGCTTTGGATTTTTAACAACACTTGTCTTTTTGAATGAATGCATTGCTTCTATTGCAACGTCTCTATTTTTGCCGAGCTTGTCTGATTGCCTTCATGTCTTCATAAAATTTTGTGGGTCTTGCATGTTTGTGAATGTGTAGTTGTCCGTAGCCCCCACTTTTGGTTTGGGTTCGGCAGAATGGTTGAGAATATTTCATGATTGAAATGGTTAAGTATAGAACTTGCAGCCGAGCCCAGACCAAAGTAGTATGGCCGTAGGTACTAGGTAGCCGAACATGGATTTGTCGTGATCAGATTTGATCCATCATTCGACTTAGTTTAAGAGTGTGAGGTGTCCACTTGCCTTGTGGACGGGGCTTGGCCAGATTGTCAGCCCCTAGCTGTAGCAGAGGGACGTCTGAGAGTAATGATTTGTTTGTGGGTGGTCTGCTCGCCAAATTGCGAGTGTGACCTTTCGGTGGCCGACCATAGTGTCTTGCCAATCCGAGCCGAAGCCTAAGTTCCATTAGATATGTGTATTTTAGGCTCGGCGGACCGTATGTCCAATGATTGCTTCTCTGGGCGGTGATAGTGGCCGAAGCAATGGGCTTTTTAAGGAGCCGTTTGGTGGTGTGACCGAAGTCATCGTTTGTGTTTGGCATTCTAGCCTAGGCGGTCTTTCACGGATCCGCGTTAGCCTCCCTCGTTCTGACGCCCTTGTGGTGGTGGTGGTGGAGGTGGTGTTTGCCCTCCTCTACCCCTGCCTCCACCAGATCTTGATGCAGCAAGGGTAGTGTCTTGCTGCATATGTTGCTTCATTTGGGCAACCTTCGCCCTTAGCACGGCTAACTCGTTGTCGCGTTCGTCGTCGCGACGCTGCAGTAGACGGATGTAGGCCGCCGTTACGTCGTCCGAAACTGGTGAAAGCCCGGACCCAAGGGCGAGAGAGATGGACATGTGCCTTTCGAGGGGTGTTGTGGAGATGACGTTTCCACTAGCGTCTTTGGCCTCCGAAGCGGCTGCGTCTGCTAGATCTCCGCCCATGGTAGGTGATTTGGTGGTTATTTTACGAAGGAGTGAGGGGGTTTGGAGGATGAGAGAGCCGTTTGAATCAGAAGCGTTTCACGTCGGGTTCACCAATTGTGTGGCCCGTGATCCTCCGGTCCTCGATCCTTCGTAGGTGGTTCGATGGTGGGTTAGCTTTCTTCTCCTAGCCTGCACAAGGAACGCACGACTAAGACCTGGCCGGGGGTTGTCCCGGCAAGGCCCTCCAGCGAGAGGATGAGTATAGCGCAGAGAGGAAGCAGAAAGCTCTGGAGAGAGTAAGTGTGAGTATTCAGTAGTGTGTACCTGTTAGGGTTACCATCACTAGGTATTTATAGTGCCTTCTGACTTGCCCTCCAAGTACGATCGCGTGCCTTCCACGGGCCAAGTGACATCATAGTGACGTCGAGGAATAGATCTGATAACCGTTTTCAGGGCTGAGCTGGCACACCCATGTGCGCCCGTGATCATCTTCTGTTGTAACCGCTTCTGCACGTGGCAGGACGCGTGGCTTTACAGCCAGCCGCCGTCGGCTGCATGCCGTGCTCTGAAGGTAGCCGACCACGGGTAACGCCGAGCATGGCCATGCGTTTAATGAGGGAGGCAACGTCGCCGGGGACTCTGCCGACGGCACAATCCGAGCGCGAGTCTGTCCGCTGCCGAGCCTGAGGCAAAGCGAAAATACACGACGAGTCATTGTCGGCATGCCGTGCACGAGACCTGTGATCAGTTCATGGCAGGTCAGGTCCGCGCCATGCGAACATCTGTGTTCGGCCCGCTACACATACATTGACGACCTCGTCGTCAAAAGTCAAAAGGAGCACAACCATTTGAAGGAGCTGGCCGAGGTCTTCGAGATCCTTAAATTCCACAAACTCCGTTTAAACCCAGAGAAGTGCGCGTTCGGCGTAAGTGCTGGTAAATTCCTTGGCCATTTGGTCACACGACGTGGCATCGAAGCCGACCCCAACCAAATCAGGGCAGTGGCCGACCTTCGGCCACCAAGATCAATCAGAGAGGTACAAAAACTAACTGGGATGGCAGCGGCTCTCAACCGCTTCATCAGCAAATCGTCCGATAAGTGCCACTCCTTCTTTCACGCTCTCAAAGGGAAAAGCCGACGAAGTTTCGAATGGACGCCGGACTGCGACAGAGCGTTGGCCGAGCTCAAAGATTACCTGGGTTCTTCACCGCTGATGGTAAAGCCCAAAGAATACGAAAATCTCTACCTTTACCTTGCAGTCTCGAGCCATGCCATTAGCTCAGCACTTGTTTGGCGAGAAGGGGCCGACGACATGCCGGTATATTTCACGAGTAAGACACTCCTACCCGCCCAGACTCGGTACCTTCCACTGGAAAAACTGGCACTCGCCCTGGTATCTGCGGCGAGGAAGCTCCTGCCATACTTTCAGGCGCACACAATAACAGTGTTGACCGAGCATCCTCTCAAAGCGCTTTTTCGAAAAGCTGACCTCTCAAACCGAGTTTCGAAATGGGCGGTCGAGCTTGCAAATTTTGATATCCGCTTTGAACCGAGGACAGCAATAAAGGGTCAGGTCCTCGCCGACTTTATTGCTGAGCTAACACCTGAAGACTCCGAGATCCTAAACACTCCCCCAACTACTCAACCTTCTGCCGAAGGTGAACAGAAAAAGGACAAGTGGCTCCTCTTTCAGGGAGACACATGGCGATTGCAGGTGGACGGCGCCTCCAACAACAACGGACCATGCCGGAGTCGTTTTGGTCTCACCATGCGGAACACTTCACGAGAGTGCTATCACCATCGATTTTCCTGCAACAAATAATGAGGCCGAATATGAAGCACTGCTTGCTTGCTTACGCTCGGCAATCGCAATGAAGGTTGACGACTTGGCCGTGTATTGCGACTCTCAACTTATAGTCAATCAGGTGCTGGGTGACTACGAAGCTCGGGACCCAAGAATGATGAAGTATCAGGCAACGGCGGCGGAACTAATCACTCACTTCAACAACTTCAACATCATGCAGATCAACCGCGAGCACAATGCTCACGCCGACGCTCTTGCTGGTCTAGCCTCGGCTTCAAAGGCATCAGAGTTCCGAACCATAAATTTTGGGAACATTGACCACCCGAGTTTCGACACAACTCCAGAAGTGCTCAACATCGAGCTTGGTCCGAGCTGGATGGATGAAATCATTGCCTTCCTCAGAACCGATACTCTACCCGACGACAAGAAGGAAGCCTTCCGTATCAGAAACAAGGCCGCGTACTATTGGCTCTCTGAGAACGGCCAACTCTATAGAAAATCCATTTCCGGGCCCTATCTTCTTGCCGTTCACCCAAATCAGGTTGCCGAAGTCCTTGACGAATTGCACTCCGGAAGTTGCGGCTGCCACTCTGGTGGACGTTCGTTATGCCAACGCGCGATGAGTCAAGGATACTTTTGGAAAAACATTAAGAAAGACTGCGAGGAAATTGTTCGAAGGTGCCGACCATGCCAACTTTTCTCCCCAATCCCCAATCAGCCGGCTCAAAATCTCTCCCCCATCACAAGTCCATGGCCATTCGCGCAATGGGGGCTCGACATCGTCGGGAAGCTCCCAACAGCACCTGGGGGCTTCAAATTCTTGATCACAGCAACGGATTACTTCTCCAAGTGGGTAGAGGCCGAGGCCCTTGTCACCATTACAGAAGCAGACGTCCGACGATTCGTATGGAGGAACATCGTGACAAGGTTCGGCGTACCCTACGCCATCGTCTCCGACAACGGCACCCAATTTGTCGGGGACGGCCTCACAAGTCTCTGTGAGGAGTTCGGCATCAGATTCTTCAACTCAACACCAGCCTACCCTCAGGGAAATGGCCAGGCCGAAGCCTCAAACAAGACGGTCTGTGCAGGGATAAAACGAAGATTGAATTCAAAGAGGGGAAAATGGGCAGAGGAACTCCCCAGGGTTTTATGGGCTTACCGCTCCACTCCCCGCCGTTCAACAGGCCAGACACCATTCTCAATGGCGTTCGGCATGGAGGCCGTCATCCCCCTAGAATCAAGGTTCCCAACCCTCCGAACGGAAAACTTCAACCCACAGTCCAATGACGAAGCCGTCGAGCAAGAACTGATTTTGGCTGAGGAAAAATGAGATGACGCTCGGCTAAAGCTTGCCGAGTATCAACAGACTGTCGCCAAGGGCTACAACAGAAGTGTCAGAATCAAGAAGTTCAAGCCCGACGACTTGGTTTGGCGTAAGGTCGTCCAAGCAAGCAAAAAGAAAAAGTTCATGCCTAATTGGGAAGGGCCATTTCGTATTGTGAAGGTTGCCGGTGAAGGGGCTTACACCCTCGAAGACATGCACGGCAAGGTACTCACCAACCCGTGGAACGCACAGAACCTCAGGAAGGCTTACATGTGACGCTTCAATCAGACAACTACCTTTGGCCAACACATCGTGCATTCAGAGTTTCTGTTTTCTTCGGCTTCGGCATAAACTCTTTTACTTTTTATTTTTCTTGCATTTCAAAGAAGGGCCTCGACCCACTGTTACTGTTTTTATTACTTTCCCTGTACTTCGAAGAAATATCAATGACATGACAATCTTTTTCATTGCAAAGTCTTCAACAAACATTTCATGCATTCATTCCACTCTCGGCTAAGAATGCCACACACAAACGATGACTTCGGTCACACCCACTAAACGGCTCCTTAAAAAGCCCTTTGCTTCGGCCAACTTCAATGCCCAAAGAAGCAATCACTGGACATATGGTCCGCCGAGCCTGAAATACACTTTTGGAACTCAGGCTTCGGCTCGGATTGGCAAGACAATATGGTCGGCCACCGAAAGGTTACACTCGCAATTTGGCGAGCAAACCACCCACAAACAATCACTACTCTCAAACGTTCCTCTACCATGGCCAGGGGCTGACACTTTGGCCGAGCCCCATCCACTGACAAAGGGGCACTTCACACTCTCAAACTACGTCAAAGGTTGGATCACGTCGGCTCACAATACATCCATGCTCGGCGACCTATAGCAACTACGGCAATACTACTTTGGTCAGGGCTCGGCTGCAATATCTCTACTTAACCATTTCGATCATGAAAAACTTTCAACTATTCAGCCGAACCCAAACCAAAAGTGGGGGCTACGGACAACTACATACAAACATGCAAGACCAACAAAATTATGTGAAGACATGAAGGCAATCAATCAAGCTCGGCAATAGTAGAGACGTTGCAAAAAGAAGCCACGCATTCATCTAAAACTTCGAAATAAAGACAAGTGTTTGAAAAGTCCTAAGCTAGGAGGTACGGCGTAGTAAATCGTTCGGTGCCGACCCCCCTTAAACTATTACATCTGGCACGGAAAACTCCCAAGTTCAGAGCCGTCCAGTCCAACAAAAATTCAAAAAGTTCAAAGAAAAACACAACTATAAGAAACTTGAGGTTCTAAGGTTGGGTCGGATCACCCTCGGCCGCAGCTTCAGTAGGACGAGCAGCATCATCCTCGACATCAACAGCCACTTCATCAATTTTCTCAACTTGCTCGCTGGCCTGCTCGGTGTTGTCAACCTCGTCCCTCTTCTTCCCACTCGAGCCATCCACTCCACCTTCAGCATCGGCCACAGTCATATCTTCGACGTCATCCTCACTCTCGGAAAACTCCTCCGGAGGAAGTGGGGCACATTCCTCCTCCGTGTACGGCAGCACGAGCTCGGGCACTTCAGCCACGGGGATCGACTTCATCAGGTTCTCCCTGCGGACAACCTGCCCGAGCTCGCGTTCGGCCGTCTTTGCATTCTCCAGGGCCTCATCCCTCTCCTTCTCGAGCTCGGCAACCCTTGACTTGGCAAACCTCAAGCCATTCTTTGCAGCTTTTGCCTTCTCACGCTCGGCTTTCGCTTCATCGTGGTAACGTGTCTTCTCAGCGGCCAAGAGTTCGGCTTGCCGAGAAGCGCGCAGCAAAGCTTGCCCAGCCTACATAAGATTTGAGTTGTCAGCCTCGACACTATGTCAAAATATAAATTAGAAAACCAAATCAAAGCGTACCCGAACGAGATACACACTGGTATGGACTAGGCTTGGCTGGAGCTCCCCTGGAACCCTGTCCATGTCCTTTGGAAGAGCAAGCCCGTGCAGCATGGTCACAGCAAGACCAGGCTCCTCCTTGATGCTGTCTTCCACCGTGACCACTCTACCGTCGGCCATGGCGAAGGATGGTGCAAACTCTGGGACGATCACCCGCCCACCTGAACCAGCTGCCCTCTCCACAGCCTTTGAGCCTCCCGCTGCCAAAGACTCGGTTTGGTCCTTCTCCTTTGGAAGTGGCGTCGGTGGCCTGGCGGGTAAGAAGTCATGTACCTTCTGCTTCTTAGCAGGACTCTCGGTAGGAGAAGGAGCAGCCACCTTCTTGCTGGCAGCAGCAGCTTCCTTAAGGTTCATCCTCACCACATTTCTCCTCCCCATGTCGTCGGCGAAACGAGGAATTAAGGTTCGGATTGGAGGGATGTGGATACCTTGAAGGTCGGCTGGCTGGCTTTCCTGGAACCAGAAATCAGCTGATTTATGGAAAGTGGGAAACTTTACCCTCGGCTCTTTCGCCTTCTTGCTCGGCTTCTGAACGTCGTCGCCAACACCTAACTCAGCAGCTAATCTCTTACCCTTGGCCTTCGTGCTCGGCTCTGCCTCCTTATCCTTCTTCTTCCTCTTCGTCAACTTCCCCTTATACGAAGGCTCGTAGCCCAGCAACGTCGGCGCGTCGCGGCAGATACAGGCCCTTAGTATCTCCACGTGACTGTCTACGGCCAAAGAGTTCTGAGTCTTGGTTATTGATCGGTGATCTGCAAAGGAAAGAAGATGTTAGCAAAATATCACGAATTCATTAAAAGAATGGATCATGTTCGGCAGATTAAAGAATCAAAAGGAAACCTCGGAAATCCGTTATCTTCGGCACAGAATGCAGCTGCACAGTCTGATCACCGAACTCGAAGTTCCCACTGACTTCGACGTACAGATTAGCCCACTTATCAGTATCGGGAAGTCCGTTTATCAACGGCTCCTTACCACTACGAGTGGACAAATACCTATGGTTAGTCTTCCCGTGCCTGGACATAATGTATGTATGGAAGAGGTCGGCAATGGTGAAATCTAGGTTGTGAAGTTCCTTTAACTTAACTACGAACATCACAATCCTAAAACTGTTGATCGAGAAGAAGTGAGGTACTATGCCGAACCTAGCTAACAGTTCCCTCAGGTACGGGTGAAGGGGGAAGCGGAGCCCGGCCTCACAGATGGCCATCAGAGGGACCGTTATATGCTCGGGACGATCTTGCCTCTTGTCCCTAATCCTGTTACTAGCCACTTGGTGGACGACGACATCATCCGGTATGTCGTACGCTCGGCAGAAGGCCGCATACTCATTGGGACGCCCACTGAAGTAATGGGCGTGGGGACACACCTGCCCTCGCTCGAAGAGGTCAGCAAACTCTCTGTCCCCAGACGAAGTTTCAGCAGGAGCAGAGAGTGAAGAGGTCGTGGCTCCGGCCTGGGAACGAATCCTAGACTCGGCCTCCGGTCCAAATTCGTGCTCGGCTTCGGATTCTGTGCTAGTAGAGAAGGTTATCTCTGGGTCGGTGTTGAAACCACCGTACTCGTGGTCAAGCTCGGCATTGGAATCACCGGAGTCTGACATATTCGAGGCAATGGAAGAGGTTTGACGTCGGCTTCTGTGTATCTCCAAGTACTCTCGGATCACAAGGTTCGCAGAATCGTCCCCTGAACTTTCAGAGTCGGATGAGATGACGATGATTGGGGGAGCCAGACCTAACAAAGTCAAAAATAAAACATGAGACCTCGTCGTCGGCCAGAAAACAGGAGTCTCACTACGCTCGGTGCCCTAAATGGCCCACCCCATCATCATTCTCAAGGCTCGGCCAAACCATGTTCGGTCGGAACCTCCCGAACAACAGAGACTGTGGCTCGGCCTTTTCCATCAACGGCCAAGCCCAGAACCCCTTGGAGGCTCCATGCTCGGAAGAACAGGTTGAAGAGGGAGATGAACAGTCCGTTCATCTCCATGGGTGCACTGTTCATTCAGAACAAAAAATGCCCCAAAAACCCAGAAAATCAAAGATGAATGGACTGAAAGCTGCAGAAAATCAGAGAGAAGCAAGAAACGATCTCATACCTGGATTTGTGGTGAGATCTAGTGGCAGAATCTGCTGGAGATCGAAGATGGAAGACGAACGGTTGCTCTTGAGCTCTGGAGAATGGAGTTTTAGAGAGAGAGAGAACGAAGGAGCTTCTCTCTCCTCGCCTCGCCCCTTTTATAGGACTAGGGTTTGGGTTTTGAGTTTCCCGCCCATCATTACACCGCCGAACCAATGGCCACTCAGCGCATGACACGTGTCACTGAAAGGACGGTTTGCAGGGCTTTGCAGCCTTCCCCTCGTCCGCCGTACCCATCCACAAGGTGACATCTGGCGCCCAACCAATGGAGTGCTTCATCGACGGTCGGGACTCTCCTGAGAATGAAACGATTCAGGCTCGGCTGGAATCCATTTTTATCAAACAAATATACGCTCGGCGATTCGACATGTTCGGCCTAAGGCTCAACTTCAATCTCTACCATGCGTACGGCATCGGCAGAAATTGAGGGGCTATTGTAGCGGACCGAACACAGATGATTCGCATGGTGCGGACCCGACCTGTCATGAACCAATCAGAGGCTTCGTGCACGGCGTGCCGACGGTGATCCATCATGTGTATTCGGTTTGCCTCAGGCTCGGCAGCGGACAAACCCACGCTCGGATTGTGCCGTCGGCAGGGCCTCCAGCGATGTTACTCCCTCGTTAAACGCATGGCCGTGCTCGGCATTGCCCGCGTTCGGATACCTTCAGAGCACGGCGTGCAGCCGACGGTGACTGGCTGAAAAGCCACGCGCCCTGCCGCGTGCAGAAACGGTTATAACAGAAGATGATCACGGGCGCACATGGGTGTGCCAGCTCAGCCCTGAAAACGGTTATCAGGTCCATTCCTCGACATCGTTATGACGTCACTTGGCCCGTGGAAGGCACGCGATCGCACTTGGAGAGCAAGACAGAAGGCACTATAAATACCTAGTGATGGTAACCCTAACAGGTACACGCTACTCCATACTCACAATTACTCTCTCAAAAGCTTTTTGCTTCCTCTCTGCGCTATACTCATCCTCTCGCCGGAGGGCCTTGCCGGGACAAACCTCGGCCAGGCCTTAGTCGTGCGTTCCTTGTGCAGGCTAGGAGGAGAAAGCTTACCCATCATCGAGTCACCAACGAAGGATCGAGGACCAAAGGATCACGGGCCACACAATATACACTCCGGATCCCTTCAGGGATCCCGGAAATTGGTTTGGTGCGGGATGTGATTGTCAGCCGTTGGATTTAATCCAACGGCCAGGAAAAGAGAAGGCATTAAACTCGCGAGTAATTACACTTTCCTCCCTCAACACTCACACTTGCCCCCTTCGTTTCATTCCACTTCCACGGCTTCACAGTTCGCGAGAGAGAGAGAGAGGGAGAAAGATGAAGAACGCGAACCAGAGAAGGGACACTTAAATCATACGCAAACCAGAGAACGAAGAGAAGAACGCGAACCAGAAATCTTGCGCGATTCTGCGTCCACCAAGGTATCTCTCTCTCTCTCGAAAAATCTGGTTAGGGCTTTTTTTGTCCATTCGAAATCGGCAAAAATTAGGGCTTTTTTTGGGATTCGAATCTAGCTCTCTCTCTCTCTCTCTCGAGATCGATCTCTGCATTTTCTGCAAAAAAACCAGTACTTGCTTTGTGTTGTATCAGGTCTTTCATTTAGTTGATGGTTTAAACGATTGAGAGCAGTTCAAAAAAATACTACTCCGTACTAAATGATTAGGGGATTTGTTATCTTTTCCTTATTTGGTTGTGGGGTTCCAGGGAGGGGCCTGCCTCTGGGTTTCCCACTTTTCCCTGCTCCTTTTTTTGATCATTTTTTCCCCTTCAAATATTGGGTTGTTTGTTCGAACATGAACGTTGTTAGCCAAATTGTACAGTGGAAAAGGTTGACTCTGTGGGATGCTACATGAAGTAAAAATGAAAACTTGTGTTTGCTTGAATTCTTGAGCTCCATTGGCGTCCCTACTTGGATGTACTTAATAAAAGACGAATGGAAACATTTGGCACTAGGTCCTGACTACCCTCCAGGCCCAGGCTTGTTTTTAGTCTCCTTTAATATGGTGGCTGAGATGAAGTGAAAAATCTAATCACACTTTCTGACCCCCTTCAGCATCTCTACGGGTATGAACTTTTCAATATCGAAAGAAAAAGTTCAAACTTGGCCCCTCCCTAGCTTCCTACCGTATGATATCATTTTTGTGATTTCAGTGAGTTTGTTTTGTCACTGCTTGAAGTTGGAACCTACATGCATGTGGCTCATGGGTTATTACGATTAATTATGCATAGCTATCGAGACCTCATCTAATCTCTTTCTAGCTTAGGGATTTACACTCATAGCTTGTGTGAATGACAAATAATTATAACCCATTTTATTGGATATTTTAGCATGTGTATTAAAACTGATTTCCAGTCTTGAGTTAGCTGCCGATTAATGTTCTTTGGTTTGTTGGATTGTTATTCAATTGTGTTCCCCATATTGCTTGTCTATACAGATGAATCTGTGGCTTCGGGTTGCGGAATTGGAAGTCCCTCGTCAACTGATTCGGTTAATAGCAAAACAACAAATCCTTGTGACAAGGTGAAAGAACAAGATTTCATCTGCCGCATGAAGACAGATTTGGAGATTCGTCGTCAAATTAATAAAGTGCTTGAGGGGTGTCCTCATGTAGATATCTTTATCGAGTGTAAATAAACCGTAGAGGATGAAATTGAGATGGAGTTCTGTCAGTTTTGACAGAATTTTTTCAAGTGGAAGACAGTCGCATCGATGAGCATAATCGCCATTGTATTAACGGAAGTGGAAGACAGTCGCATCAATGAGCATAATCGCCATTCATAGGGGAGCGATACTTTTGGAGACACAATTTGAATTTTAGTGTTAACTATGTTTTCCTATTCTGGAGTTTGATTGAAGAGTTTTTTAGTTTAATTGCTCTTTGTATTACTTTTCGTGGTGCTTCTTGTGGATGACACTATGTATATGTTTGATTTGGAGGAATAATAGACAGAAAATGATGGTTTAATTGTTGGAGTCATGCTTGATCCATTACTGTAGTTTTCATTTCTGGTTTTTGTTTGCTTTGGTATGTCATTTGGAAGTTTGACATGTGGCTCAATTTGGATTATCCCTAAAGCTTGGCTCAATTTGGATTATCCTCACACAGCCAAAGTCTCAAGTGTTCATTATCAAACTCTTGTGTGTCTTTGGCCAAAAGGGTACAAAACTATGCCTCAATGCTCCCACAAACTAAAAGGGTACAAAACTCCGGCTGGATACTTGAGAAGGGTCAAGGCAGGGGCCAACTCATTATCCTACCACAGAATGAGTTCAAACATCCAGAGTTGAAGAAGAGTAGTGCAGATAGCATTCCCTTGGATCACATTACCCGCATCTTTCCCATTCACAGAATGAGTTTTTTTATTTTTCCTGATTCAGTGCCGAGTGTGTGGGGAACTTTTAATCTACATTGTTTCAGGGCTTCTGATCTTTGCTTTTCGCTGAAATGATATAATGCTTGTAACGTTTCCTGGTCTGGATTTTAAATCCATTTTGGTATCAACATAATTGCTTGTCCAAAAAGAATAATGATATCCATAAACCGCAAAAAAACAATACTTAACCAAAGAAGGAATGGCCACATCCCATCTGGGAACAGATTCATCGCCCTTCTTTTTCAATCTTATTCTTGTCCAAAAAGAAAAATTATCTCACAACTCTTTCGCCCTGTCTCAGTATGTCTATGGCACAAGCAAGAGAGATGTTGGAGCTAAAATACAGAGAAGTTGAAAGAATCACTAACCTAAAAAACAATGGAGCTCCCATGAGTTTACTTTTACTAGAGTATATTTACAACATGAAAAACTACCAAGTCCATATAAACTTCTGAAGAGAAAGAAATTAAGACAAGAAGTGCTTCTAAAAGAATCTTAAAAACTGTTGGCTATTTACTCTCTCATCAACTTTGCATCAAGGTCTAGTTTGCTCTCCTAGGAAACAATCCAGCAAAAGGAATGCCTTCACCACAAGCTTCTTTCCATTCTCTTTTTCCACCAGTGCCCCTATGCTCTATGTGTTCCCCCTCACGAATTGAAATCCTCAGTATAAGTCAGGGTTGAGCAGGACAGAATGAGTAACCAATGCAAGGGAAATCAAGTCAATACTCAATAGATGAGTGTCTCTCCAAAAGTCACCCAGCGCACAAAACTATCGGAAAATTCTTCGAGAACTTGAAAATCCTGAACATCATCATAGGATTGGTCTGTTCCAGTGTGCTCCCTTCCCTACCAATATAACAGAAAATAAGGAGTCAAATACAGGTAAAGGACATAAATGAAAACTTTGATAGCAAACTCCAAACTGGAACTTTCCATCCATATTCAGATCACTGGTAGGACCAAATATCATAATTCTCATTTCCAAGGAACACTAAATCAAAGGCATTTTAGCAGAGAAAGTGCTATCATATATACAAGGAACACTAAATCAACAATCTAAGCATTTGGGCAATAAAAGTTATAAGCTAACATTTAGTGCTTGTTTGATATGAAAATGAGCATTTGAGTTTGAGTATAAGTGAATGACCAATTCATCAGGTTATGTCGTTTTGTTATTCCAATTATGAAAGTTTGTTCAATAGAATTCATACAGATAACGTGGACTGCCACTTTGCTCGTGGGGTTGGGCCAGTTTCTTTACATGGTAGGGGGTTTAAACTGGCTAGTTGTTCGTGTTCCTCATTTATTTGGCTGAAATGTTTATTTTCCTGAAGCTTTAGCTTTGAGTTAACAAGTGCTTTTGGCTTAGGTGGAGAGTCTGGTGGAGACAGAAAAATGGATGACTTGAAGCTCCTTTTTAGAGCATATGTTACTGATGCATTATCAAATGGTTCCATGGATGAAAAAAAGGTGCATAAGCTTCTGTTTCCATTGTACCGAAGTCTAACAAAATAACATATGTCTAATATTATTTTCTTCTGATAGTTTAATTTTGCTAGTTTGCATACTTGATTCTACAGTACTTAATCATTGCCAGAGAAGTTCGAGTTACTTCTGAAGAAATTTAGATAGCATTGACCTGTAAGAAATTCAAATGGCCCTAGAACCAGCAAAATAAGCTGGGTGATGAGACACCAAATTTTGAGGGTAACTTTTCATAGGACGATGTTGTTTACTTAAATTCATGGTCAACCTAACAGATTTTTGTCTTGTTGACTGGGGCTTCGTTGGTGAACCACATGAGAAGAAGGTCAAGAAGCAAGCTTAAAGAGCAGTCAATTTCCTAGCAATAAACCAGAATTTCTGAACCAGAGAGAGAGACCCAATGTCACAAACCCAAACCCTAATTTCTGAACCAAACCAAAGATTACAAAATAAACACAGATTCGAAGATGGAAAGGGGTTTCTCAAATCAGTCAAACGACCGAGAGAGAGAGATACCTTATTTGGTTCAATCACTTTCTCCAGTCGATCTTTCTTCTTCTTCTTCGTATCTTGTTCTTAATCGAAATCGAAACCCTAACAAAAAAAAAACCTAATTTCTTAGATAGAGAACGATCCAGAGAGAGAGAGATATTAGAGAATCGAAACCCTAACAAAAAAAATCTGTAGTTTCCCCAATTTTTTGAGAGAAATGAAACCCTAAATCGAATGGGAACAAATCGAGAGAGAGAGAGACAGAGAGAGAGATACAAAGATACCTTGGTGGATGCAGAAGATTTCTGGTTCGCGTTCTTCGCGTTTGTTATCTGGTTCGCCTTCTTCGTTTTCCCTTCTCCGGTTCGCCCTCTCTCTCTCTCTCTGGTCTGTCCGAACTGTGAAGCCGTGAAATGAAACCAGGGGGGGAAGTGTGAATGTGAGGGAGGAAAGTGTAATTACTCGCGAGTTTAATGCCTTCTCTTTTCCTGGCCGTTGGATTAAATCCAACGGCTGACAATCACATCCCGCACCAAACCAATTTCTGGGATCCCTGAAGGGATCCGGAGTGTATGCATATATGTATATTTATATTAACCAAGGGAGGAAGAGAGAGGGAGAGAGAGAGAGAGAGAATCCGAGAGAGAGGGGAGAGAGAGGGCCGAGAGAGATAGGAGAGAGAGAGAGTGATGTGTTGTACTTAATCTTTCTCTACCAAATCTAAGTTATATATGATTATGTGTACATGTACTAATGAAAGAGGAGAGATGTGAAGGACATGAGGTGGACTTAAGTACTAGATTTCTTACAAAATCTCTTACAACCTTACAAACCAAATCTTACTCTTTCTCCAAGTCAACCACCAACCCTATTGTCCTTCCATGCTTAGGTGTCCCTTGTACCATGAAGAGAGAGAGAGAGAGAGGCCGAGAGAGATGGAGGGAGAGAGAGAGAGAGGCCGGATGGAAAAGGAGAGAGAGGAGTGATGTGTGTGCAACTTGTACTCTTCCAAATCTAGTCCATCCTTGATTGGCCATTTTTGTACACAATCCAAGTACAACAAAAAATCTAGTCTTTCTTGCACATGATCATCTAATGTCAACCATATCTAAGTTTCTTATTCATTCAAAGGACTAGACAAGACTAGAAACCCATTAGAATAACCTAGATTTGTCCTAGATTGGAAGAAGAATCCTTGTAACCTTTCCACCTATGTACTTTTGCATTGTACCAAAGAGAGAGAGAGAGAGAGAGAGGGAGAGAGAGAGATGGCCGGATTTGGGAGAGGGAGAGAGAGTGTGATGTGTGTGCAAGTGTACTCTTAGGCCTAGTCATGGTCCTTTGGCCAACACCTCACACAATCCAAGTACAACCAAAATCTAGTCTTTCTTGCACATGATCATCTAAGGACAACCAACCCTAGATTTCTTACTCTTTCAAGGTACAAGACAAGACCAAAACCCCAATAGAATAACCTAGACTTGTCCTAGATTGGAAAGAAAATCTTGTAATCTTTCCACCTATGTACTTATGTACATTGTACCATGGAGAGAGAGAGAGAGAGAGAGAGAGAGAGAGATTTCGGATGAGAAGGAGAGAGAGAGAGAGAGTGATGTGTGCAAGTGTACTCCTAAGCCTAGACATGGTCCTTTGGCCAACACCTCACACCATCCAAGTACCATCAAATCTTCCCAAGGTACAAAATCTAGTCTTTCATGTGTTTAAATAAGAAAAAATTCAAAGATAGGAGAGAGAGAGAGAGAGAGATTTCGGATGAGGGAGAGAGGGAGAGAGAGAGAGAGAGAGAGAGAGAGAGAGAGAGAGCCCTTGGCCTATAAATAGCAAGCCATTCATGCCTTGAACTCACACCTTCAAGCATTGCTCCAACTTCTCTCTAGAAACCATTTCTGTTTTACTGCCCTTCACAAAAACTCAATGTTCTCCTGTTTAAAGTGGTTTCTAGGATAAACTTCCTCCGGGAAAGTTGTAGAACACTTCGAGCTCTTCAAGTTAGACCCAAGAACCACCCTAATCGGTCAAGAAACGACAAAGATATTGACATCCGAAGTTCAGTCAAAATTCGGATTTCCAGATTCCAGACAGCAAACTGTCCCTTCCTTTATCACCATATTTTTCCTACCTAAAGTGCTTTCTAGGATCAACTTCCTTCACAAAAGTTGTAGAGCACTTCTAGAGCTTCAATTTCAACTCAAGAACGATCGTATTCGGCCAAATATTGACCGAGTTACTGCCATCCGAAGTTCGGTCCAGATTTGTGCATTTCATCGCCGTAGAATTTTCCAACTAGCTTATTCGGCCCCGACTAGTTTCGGATCAAGGTAGGACATTCCTACATCCTTATCCTAAGTATATGTAGAACTTTCCTATACTTTCGAACTCTAAATAAAATAGTACGTATATGAAGTTATGTTGTTGAAATGAACATAGGATCTTCCTATACCTCCTACACTCTAAGTATATGTCGATTTTCCTATACTTTCGAACTCTAAATATAATTAGAAATGTGTTTGCTTTGAAATATAGATAATCGTGTTTGTAGATAGATTAATCTCGACTCATTTTCCTAAGTATAAACAATAGCATGATCACGTAGATTTCCATATCTACTTTCCTTAAATATAAATTGAAATGTGTATACTTTTGAAAGATGGATAATCCTTACTATTTTCCAAAAATAAAGTTTACCTTAAAGAGGGCTATGAACATGAGATAGATTTTTCACTAAGTATGGCATATCGTATGCATGATTCGAATCGATTAGAATAAAGATAATGGCATGATTAGCATAACGATAGATTCATTCAATAAACAAATGTTGTTTTGAACTTATCAAAAAGGAAGAATGATTATGAATTAAACTGAGGTAATTGTATTCTGATCTTAGAATGATTATGAGCTTGTATACGTGTTTACTTGTCTTATTTGTTGATATGTGTTTAAGCATAAGTGATTTATCACTCCAAAGGCGTCCGTACATGTGGCGTTATGCTTTAATGTGCTTGAGCATGATTACATGATAATTTGAGCATGCTATCTAATATAGAGTTGGACGATCTTGCTAGTTTAGTTTCAAGATTACTTACATTGTGAAATGAACTATCGCGGAGTCATAGCATGCAAACGAGACACAAAAACCGAGAAGGTAGAAACATGACACCTAGGGTGTGGTTGATATGGATAAAATATTTTTGAAAGTACATAATGGCCGGACGTGGTAGTCATTATGTGGATGTGAAAACCTGCAAGGTGGCCGGACTTGGTAGCCCTTTGTATGGAATTACGGAAACCGTAATGCGGCCGGACTTGGTAGCCCATTGCGAAGATTGCCAATGGGGGCCGGACGTGGTAGTCTCATGTGCCAATAAGGCTTGGTTATCCGCGGAGAGAAGCCAATGCAAGATTTGGAAGATGATGTTTTGAAAATCGTGATGTGGCCGGACTTGGTAGCCCATCGTGAGTGTTACTAATGAAGCCGGACTTGGTAGCCTCATTAGTAACAATTTGTTTATGAAACCTTGGAAATGTTGATTTGGAAGTATTAATGAAGTTGAAAATGGTGACACGGTCTACGAAATGATTGCATAGGAGAAACACAGAAAGGCATGACACTAACGCTAGAAAGATATCGAATGGGGATGTGTCATTGTAAACCATATTGTTGAATGAGCATGTGTAATTGTTTATGTGCTTCTTGTTGTAAGTTAAGGGTTAGTGGGTATGGTTTATTCTATTGAGCTTTATAAGCTCACGGTGTTACCTTTGGTGATCCTGACATATTATATCGGTGGCGATGCTGGTATAATGTGTCAGACTTCGTAGATGATCGAAGTGAGCTGTATACCTTGGAGGCCCTTGGAGTAGAAGAGCTGGCTAGGTTGGAGGAGCAGACGAAGCTGTAGTTAGGAACCCTAGATTTTCCTACCCTTTTTGTAACGAAGGCACTCTGATGGGAATTTCGATGTAATAAAGAGCCAGACTCCATTTGATTTTATCAATGAAATGTTTATTTAACGTACCCAAAAATGGGGGCGTTACATCCCTCGTCACATCTCTTCCGCCCAAGCCCCGTTTCAAGTGATGTACCCAAAATACCCCATTCCATCCACCACCACCCCGTAAACTACTGCACAACTGCCTGATCGAGCTTCGAGCCAGAGATCCTCTGGTACAAGGCCTACGAGCCGATCTTCCTCCTCTGCCGCAGCTGCTTCTCCAGCGTCGACATGCGCATCCGCGTCAATGGCAGTGGCACACTTCTCAGATCTACGCCATAGAACTCGCCGCCGCCAGTTCTCGATGCTAGATTGGGTCATGGATTTTGTCGATTCCAATGGAAACTTCTCACCGTTCGCCGCTAGAGACTCCACGGTGGCATTTGTCACCAATGACTCAACCAGCTCCATGGCTTCTGTTGAAAGCAGCGCTTTCATGATGGCCTCCGTCCGTCGGCTTCTCAAGAGTGAAAACGAAGAGGAAAAGTTCGTATTTACTCAAAATCTTCATAGGTATATGTATGTATGCAGGCATGTAGAGATTCAAAGAATCTGGTTGAAATTTGTCGGACTGAAGGCCGGGCGGAAGCTCCGACAAGGCTCAACGCTTCGATTTTGCTGATTAAGTTGGCCTTGGCTCGGCACAGTGTGGACAACGTGAGCGTCGTCGTCGTCGATTTAAGAAGATCAGGCTTACATCTAATCGTAAAGTCCAATTTGTCTCATAGTATTTCTGATTTTACTACTTCTTTTGTAATAAAATGAGCTAAATTGTTTTTTTTCTGTCATATATTTATTTATTTTTTAATATTATTTGCATTTGGATGTGAATTCTGTAATTACATGTGTGAATTCACACACCTCTTTTTAGATTTTACACCAAGAATTTACACCCCTAAGAATTTTGTGTGTGAATTCATGAAAAGAGGTGTGAATTCTACAAAATAAGTATGAATTCTGGAGATGTGAATTTTGGGGGTGTAAATTTTGAAAAGAGCTCACATTCTACACAGTGGTGTGAATTCTGAAAAAAGGTGTAAATTCTGCAAATGGGTGTGCATGTGAACTCTAAAAAGATGTATGAATTATGTATAATGACAAAGACAAGATAGTAAAAATATCTTTAAAAAGGATCTAGATGAGATAACACTTTAAAAAAGAGTCTGCATGGAACCCCATGTAAAAAATGGGACCGGCCAAAAATTTCCCGAATAATTGAGGGATAACTTTTGGAAAAGAAACCCAAGCGAGTTAAGTGAATATGAAAAATAAATAAGGCCTTGTCCCTCTTAAGAGCTATTAAGGGTTTTTGAATTCATTTATTTATTAGTTTTACGTCAAACTTTTGTGATTTATTATTATATCTCAACATTTACAAAAATTTAGCACAAAATTAAGAAAAAAACAAATTTTCTTTGAATAAGGTCAAAACTAGAAAGCCCAAAAAGCTCTTAGAGGAACACGACCCAAGTATTTGTCCTCTAGAGATCGTATGTTAGAATTTCACAAAACTTAAATATTATAAACTTTGGGACTACTGGAGGGTTTGTTCAGTCGTTAATTTCAAGATCCCGAAATCAGCCAAGGTTAGCAAAACCTGGCCCAACATTCGATTATTGTAAAAAAAAAAAAAGGAAGAAAACTTTCGCAAAGAAACTAAAAACAGGTTAAGGCCCCGTTCCCGTTTTTTTTTAAAACCTTCTTTTTCAAAAAAAAATAATTTCAAGCTCAAATATAATAAAAATGAAAAATAAATTTTTAATTTTTTTTGCACCGATTAAAATATCTCAATGAGATCTATCAAACAAGATCCATATTGGTAGAAAAATTATTTGCGTAAACACATAATTTTTGAGCTTAAAATTAACTTCATTTTCTAAAAGTTCATTTTTTTAGAATGTGGAACACCCCCTAAATAGGATAACGGAAAAGGTAAAGCAAAGTATTAGATACCTTATTTGAGAACGCCTTCCCAATACCCAAGAAGGGAAAATTAGTTATAAAGAAGGTAAAATAGATTTCATTTAGGGAAAGTACATCAACAAAATAATTTTTAGTGGAGATCCTTCAATTTTTTGAGTTTTTTAGCTATAAGACCAAAACATGTTTAGGCACATTTATAGAGTTTTATGGTTCACTTTCCTATTATAGGGTTTTAGTAGTTTAGGCACTTTCATTGGGTATCTTAGGATTTCAGGCACTTTTATAGGGTATCCTAGGATTTTAAGCACTTTCATAAGATATCGTAGGATTTTAGGCACTTTTATAAGCACATTTGTCTTTATATTTAATTGCAAAAGGTGCTTGTCTTTTTTTTTTTTTTGCGTGTGTGTCACAGTGTGTGTGTAAATTCAAGAGATTTTAGCTAAGTCGCCCTTTTCAGAAAATAAACACCAGCGTAGGTCCAACCGTAATGCACCGTAACCCTATGGGCAATTCCTTAAGCCTGGAAAAATATTGGGCCATTTCAGTAATGCACTTTTGGATGGGTCGGATTGAAATTCTCTCTATTCTCTCACCCTAATGCTTTCTCTCTCATTTTTCTCTCTCCAAATCTGAGCTATTCAAACACGTAAGGGATAGCTGTGGGCACCACGTGATACCCGCTCGGTACTGAAAATTTTTCCCTTGTTCCCCAAACACGGGGAAGTTTTTCAGTGCTGAGCGGATATTGCCGACGTGGCACCCGCTCGGCGCATCTGAGCCGTCCGATTCACTTTTGGACGGCTCGGATTGAAACCCTCTTTCTCCTCTCACCCGACACTTTCTCTCTCCTTTCTCTCTCTCTAAATCTGAGCCGTTCAAAAACGAAATGGATAGCTCAGATGCACGAGCGGCACACGTACTAGCCGCTCGGCACTGAAAAATTTTCCCCAAACACGGAGTCTCTCTCTCTCTAACCCCCTCCCCATTCTCTCTCTCTCTCTCTCTCTCGCGAACTAGGGTTCAGAATATCCAAACCACCGAATCTCAGCCGTTTAAATTCCTCTTTGATCGTTCCTCCCTTACGAATCTCTCATTTTTCACACAAGTAGTGGCCTTTTTTTTATTGCCCACGACTTTGCCTCGAATATCCATTAGCCTCGTAGTTGTGTATAATTGTTTGTATCTGTGTGTGAGTTTTGTTAGTTTTGATCCAATTGTTAGGGTTTTTTCCTAGATCGTTTTGATGAATCCTCGAGGACGGTATCCGCCTGGGATCAGCAGCGGCGGAGGCGGCCGCGGTGGGGGCCCGAACGGAAACCCTAACTTTCAACAGAGAAACTTTCAGCAGCAGTACGTGCAGAGGAGTGCAATGCAGAATCAACATCAACAGTTTCAGAATCAACAGCAACTTCAACAACAGCAACATCAACATCAACATCAACAGCAGCAACATCAACAGCAACAGTGGTTAAGGAGAAGCCAGTTAGGGGCTGAATCGAGCGTTGACGAGGTTGAAAAGACCGTCCAATCGGAGGCTGTTGATTCGAGGTATTTTTATGCTGATCTCTTCTGCGTTTCTATTTTCTTATACCAAGTGTAAAAAGCATTATGAAATAGTTGTGGAGTTTAGTGCATCAGATTTGGTCGTTATAGATTGATTGCGTTGTTCAAAGTCAAACACGTGTTGAAATGTCAAAGCTTGTTAATTTTGTAATTTGACAGCCCCTATCTAAATCCATAGCCAAAGTTGAAATTTGGAACAAAAAACCATCTCCAAAGTATAGCTATGGATTTGGCTTGAGCCAAATTATCTCCCTCTCCTGACGGCCCCCACAAGGATGCTCAAGCCAATTTTCGCTCTCACTACTTGCTTTAGCCGTTGGAGTAACATTGCTGAATCATATGACCTTTTGATAAAAAATTGGATCTTCAGAAAAATGCATGCTAAGTTGGTGAATGTGTGAAATAGTTGTGGAAGTTATTTGAGAATGCCCGTGGAAATCCTTGCCCATCGAGACGGCCAAAGGCCTTAAGTATGTGTTGGTTTGTTATGGGACTTTACCAAATTTTTGTTAGTAGCATGATTAAAATAAAGAAAGCAAGAGATGAGAACGAGTAGGGCCTAGGTGGTACATGTTTTCGTGTCTTTAAAGTACATCTAGAGACTATCTTGGTAGAGAAAACATGAATTATGAGTCTTGGTATAGAAAACATGTTGTATCTTGGGCTCTTATGTATAGTATTCGAATAGTTTGTTTTCGATCTAATGAAGCTTCAACTATTTTTACTATGAGCTACAACATCAAAACATTTTGTTCTTGTTGGTGTACTCAACTGGTAATTAGATCTTAACTGTTTTTTTTCTTGGTTTTCCCTAGTTCACATGATTGGAAGGCACGTTTAAAGCTTCCACCAGTTGATACCCGATACAGGACTGAGGTATGATTATGAATGATATGGTTGCATGCATGTTTCGAGCTATCATTGGCATTTCTTACTTTGAATTACTTGTCCTGGGCTTCTTTGAAAGCTCTTGTTTGTGCAATATGTTCTAGCACTTGTTCTCTAGCTCTTAAATTATATTTAAATCACCACTTGAAGTCTTTGAGTAAGTGTTTTAGCTTCTAGCTGGAATGACTTTATGCAATTATGCAACACTAATAAATGTACAAGGCTGTGTTTTATATCCTATCACTTGCATTGTATCTCTGTTTGATGCCCATGCCCATGCCCGATTAACATACTAGAGCTTAAGAACAACATCAGTACTGCAATATTAGCTAACAATCTTTACTGTTTTAGGGTGTACCTCAGCCAGTAATGGTCCGTGGACTTTGCTGAGTTACTTTTCTTATTGGGTATGCTTTAATCATCAACATTGGGTTGTGTGTGCAGAAGCCACGGGGCATGTTTAGTTTTCCCCTTCCCCTTTTTTCTCATTCCAGTGTGGTGGTGTGCGTCATCAGTTTGTTTCTTGGGTAGTACTTATGTGTAATTGTTGATTTTAATAGTTCCTTTGCTTTATTTGTGTATGAGCTATATGGGCATTATGTAAAACTTCATATCTTTGGGTATTGCATGTCTTTTTCTAGGCAATTTGCAGTCATGTGGTGATGGTGTTAGTATCGCTTTCAAAGTTGCGCTACGGAGCATGCCTAATTGTGTGCTTCTAAACCTACACCTACCAGTGCTGCTGTGCAAACAACTTATTTGGGTGCGATTATTTTGGGTCCCTCTGCCATGCTGCTTGGTTGTTTTTGGGAGGTGCTATGCAGGCGTAATAGTTGGTACATAAGCATTTTACAGATGTCGGGTGTTGACTCCGTTTCTATTGAAAATGCTGTATGAAGTATAATAGAGAGAAAAAAGTATTAGGGCGAAATGCAGATTACCTCCTTATGGTTTTAGGGCTCTGGCACTTCACCTCCCTATCATATAAAAATAAGGGCAAAGTACGGATTTCCTCCCTCAGGTTTGCCCGTTTGGCAAATGACCTCCCTGAGTTTCACTAATGACCACATCGCCTCCCTGTGGTTTTGGAGTAAAGTGCAACTCTTAACTTCGTTAATGGCAAAAGTAAAAAGACCATGCTACCCTTTCTTAAACAATGGGGCTGTACTCTCCTGAACACATTGACAAAAAGAGAGGGAGAAAGAGAGAGATGGCTATGGAGATTTGGGGCAAACCATGGGTATGTATATATATGCATACTAACTTACACGAACACATCATCACCAAAAAAGAAGAAGTTACAAGCACATTCTTACCCGCGCACAGATAAATGTATACACCGTATGTATATATAGCATATGTTCACTGGTGCGTCGTCGGGCTTAGGCCGGGAATTCTGTCTCGACCTTGCCAAATCGGGCTGCAGGCAACGACGGCTTGCCGAATCGACTTGCTCGAGTCCCTCTGCAGTGAAATAAACCGGCTCGAGCAAGGTTCTCGATGCACTCGCGGTCAATCCAGGCCAGGATCTCGGACTCAATCGACCCGGTTACCCGGGAGATATCGTGGGTGGTGACCCGGCGGGTGAGGAATGACCTGAAGCCGTGGGGACGGGTGGCCTTGGAGTTCTCGAGGGAGTCGACTGGATTTGAGGTAGGTGAGGTGGTGGGCGAGGGTGGAGAGGTAATGGTCGTTGGAGAGAATGGAGTCGGACTTGATTTCGAGCTCGAGGAGCGCTTTGATGGAGTTGGACTCGGTGGATTTGGGAGTGGGGTGAGGGTTTGTTGGTTCTCTTCTTTTGTGGCAGCAGCTGCTTCTTCCATAGCAGGCTTGGCAGCTGGTGGAGAGAGAGAAAGAGAGGGGCAGGTTGTTTAAGGAAGAAGATGAGAAAAAAGGATACTATAGTCATTTTACAGTTGATTTTGACTTTAACTTCTTTTTTTTCTTCTGACTGACAAAAAAAAAAGTGCGTGTACTCTACTTTCAGTTAATTTAGACGGAAAACTTAACGGTTGCACTTTACTCCAAAACCACAGGGAGGCGATGTGGTCATTAGGGAAACTCAGGGGGGTCATCTACCAAATGGACAAACCTCAGGAGGTAATCCATACTTTGCCCTAAAAATAACAAAGTAGCACCTTATATTTTTAGACTTTTTTTTGTTTTGCAGTGAACATACTTTTTCCCAAAAATTGTGTGATAAAAAGACTACAATACTCATTTATCTTCTTCCTCCAAAATTTGTGTACTCATTAAACCTAACCTAGAAACTTTCTCCAGCAATCCTTTCACCCATTTCCATCCTCACCCGACTTTGCTCTTTCCCTATTCACCCCTAGTGACCATCGCCACCTCCCTCTTCTCCAAAGTTCCCATCGACATCCACCCACAACGCCTATCTCCCCCTCTCCACCACCCATGCGACCTCATTTTCCTTGCCACATCCTGCATCTCGGATCCCCCTTCTTTGCTACGTTGTCTCTCTCCTACTATTTTCCCAATCTTCCTGTTAGTTGAAGTTTCTTTTTTTTTTTTTTTTCTTTTCCAAATCAGTTGGTGATTTTGGGGAAGTCGAGGAAATGTTGAATTGAGGTCGGTATATACTCCCTCAAAACTGAATCTTTGTTATATGGTGATAGCTGCTTGAATTGTTGGGTTTTCAATTGTTATCAATCTCAAATTCTCAATTACTACAACAAACATTGGCAAACTAGGGGAATTGTTATCAGAGTCATTTAGCACTTTCTATTAATAGAGTTAGAGTTGCAAAAAGGTCCAAAAAAACAAGGTGCTAAGTTGGCTATTTTATATGATAGGGCAGGGAGGTGAAGTACCAAACCCCCAAACCACATGGAGGTAATTTGCATTTTGCCCCAAGTATTATAGATTACGAGAGCATTCTTTAAAGTATTCAAAGCCCAAAGTAAGCGAGGTTGCATGAAACGAAAGTAAAGTGTTTTGTGGACTTCCAAACAGTTCCAAATGATGTTAGTACTTTTCCTTCCTTTTCTACAGAAGCAAAATTTGATCTTTTTTGTTACAATAATGGGGGCAAGGCAAGACAACTTTAAAAGAATACGGTTTCCCCTTCAAAAGACTGGATTTCACCCTGGTATGGTTGTTACTCTTGCAAATATTGTGTCGATTGAAGAAAAGGGACATTAAAAGGAGTATACACATCAAGTGTCAATGGTACGGGTAAAGTAAACATGCCTTCCAGCATAATGTGGTTAAATAGCAGGGATCACTAGGACATTATTATACACATCAAGTTTCAATGGTACGGGTAAAGTAAGCATGCCTTTCAGCATAATGTGGTTAAATGGCGGGGATCATCTGCATAGCAAGTGGAATATGTGAGAGGATACACACCTAACTCAACCTTTGCAAAAATACAGTACTGAATCTGATTATTGCAAGCGACTAACATTGGGGCGTTTTTTAAACTTGGGTGTTTGCTCACACATTGCCTCGGGTGAGTATATATTTCTTACTGAGTTGATCTGGTCCTTGCTCTCCTTCAAATCCTGACTCTAATGTTCTCCATATCACCTCCAATTGGTGTTCAAGAGATAGGTATTGCAGGGGTGTTAGTGAAATAAATATCATTTAGGAAATACTAGGTCTTTGACAGCCGTGGACCATAGTGAGTAAAGCTATTAAGGTTGAGAGGTGCATAGTGTACTAAGTACTAACTACTAGTAAGTAGCAAGTACTACAGTAGTACAATATTTTTAAAAGCTTTTTTGGAAAATTTCTTTTTGCGTTTTGGGTCTGCTTTGAACTTTTGATGGCCTCAGCATTTGTAGTCTTGGTATGTGATTTGACCATGAGAGTGCTGATAAAGCATACTCAGTGGTGCTAATTTTGACTATCAGAGTGCTGAGGAAGCATAGTTGCAGGTGTGAATAATTTACCATCACAGTGTTGATGAAGCATACTTAGAGGTGTTAATATTTAGCTGATCCTGAAAGAGCCATGCATGTAGGAATATGAATAGGTCATACTCTTGTTCTATTAATTCTAAAAAGTGAAAAAGTGTAGCAGTTAGTTGGGCTTAAATTTTGTTTTTGTACATACCGGATGGACTTTTCAGGCTGCAATCTTGATTAGGCCTTGAGTATAATCTTAAGAGTTTTGTTTATCACGAACATTTGACGTCCAATATAAGAGACAGATTTATACAATTTGGTAGTATACTTGTTGCTGTGCATATTTTTTCTGATACTTATTGTTCCTAACATTCTATATTTGTTTGAATTGGTTTTCATGTTGGATTTGTTGCTGTATCATATGAGATGAAGGTTAGTCCTGATTATCACTTCCCCATTTTTCTCGCAGGATGTGACTGCCACTAAAGGAAATGAGTTCGAGGACTATTTTTTGAAACGCGAGCTACTGATGGGAATATACGAGAAAGGATTTGAAAGACCGTCTCCCATTCAGGAGGAAAGTATTCCAATTGCTCTAACTGGAAGTGACATTCTTGCAAGGGCTAAAAATGGAACTGGAAAGACTGCTGCCTTTTGCATTCCTGCTTTGGAGAAAATTGATCAAGATAACAATGTTATTCAAGGTTCTAATCTCAACGATTTGATAGTGTTTATGGATGTGGAGTATCGTTTATATCATTGCTGATTATGATGACATTTAATACATGGATGTTCTTTGTAAGTGTGGTGCATACTGTTGAGGTCACATCATTAAAACTATCTCATCCCAAATTGCACCACTTTGTTAATCCTGGAGGATATTATCTTGGCAACTTCAAACTAGAACTAACATATTTGTGGAGTTAAAAATGTATACGGAGATACTAACCAAATTTTTTGGAAGTGGAAGATTGTGTGGATGCATTGAGTTGCGTATGCAGCTTATCCCTTTTGAGGATCATTATGGCGTGCCAATATTTGCATCCTGGTGTATTTGAGGACTAAACATGGATACAACAAGCACCTGCTACTTATGATGGGATATGGGTTTGAAGAAATACCAGGTTATCCTGTCAGGAGTTGATTGACTGAAGATCATGCATCTATCAAGGCTCCTGATGCCTGATTTAGTTGATTTGCATTTCACCTTAGCGGACATTGCAGATATTTGATCTATGTGTTGTTCTTAGTTTAGCTTGTAGTCTTATGGATTTCGTGACTGAGTTGTCTTTTGCTGCAGTTGTTATACTTGTTCCAACAAGAGAATTGGCTTTGCAGACTTCCCAAGTTTGTAAGGAGCTTGGGAAACACTTGAATATTGAAGTCATGGTTACCACCGGTGGAACCAGCTTAAAAGATGACATAATGCGTTTATACCAACCAGTTCATCTGCTTGTTGGAACTCCCGGAAGAATACTAGATCTTGCCAGAAAAGGTGTTTGTGTTTTAAAAGATTGCTCGATGCTTGTCATGGATGAGGTACAGTTCAATAGACCATCTTTACTCTTGAGTTTTGACATTTCATCCTAACATATTCTCATCTATAAGAGCGAATAGTGTTTGTTAGCATAAAGTGAAGTTGTTTGGTGGAAAGGTTGTGAGCATCTGAGGAAGGAAGAAATGGTTTAATGTGACTAAGAAATCATAATTTAGGAAGGTGAAACTGTATTTAGGGTTTATTTATTTATTTATTTTGAACATCATATTTAGGGTTTATCTTCTAGAGTTATAGGCATCAGATGGCTTGAATTTTTGAATAGTTTTTTTTGATCGGCTTGAATTTTGAATGGTGACATCTACTTGGAGACTCCAACAAAACCTTTTTTAGGGAGTATGGCTTCTGTTTTCCATGAGAGCGCATAATGTTCTCTCTTATGTTCACGTATGAGTATTTTTGTGACATTTATCTTGTATTTTTGAAAATCCAAGCTGTAACATTTACTTGCCCTTCCTAGTTCTTTATGCTCATAACTCAATAGAGTTGGGATTGTCTAGAGTGATGTTTCGTGGAGATAATTGGTTTACTTTTGATCGGTTTGAAATTGAACGTCAATAATGGAAGAAATCTAATGGCATGTGGTTTCATGCAGGCTGATAAACTGTTGTCTCCTGAGTTCCAACCTTCAGTGGAGCAGCTGATTCGTTTCCTACCTGCGACCCGTCAAATATTGATGTTTTCAGCCACATTTCCTGTTACTGTCAAGGATTTTAAAGATAGATTTTTGCGCAAGCCCTACGTTATTAACCTTATGGATGAGCTTACTCTCAAGGGTATAACTCAGTTCTATGCCTTCGTCGAAGAAAGACAAAAACTCCACTGTCTTAACACTCTTTTTTCAAAGGTTTGACCTCTAACTGTTCATCCCTAAAAAGTTCTTTGGTTTCCCTGTTCATATTTTTACGTTGTTCTCTACAGCTTCAAATCAACCAATCAATCATTTTCTGCAATTCGGTGAATCGAGTGGAATTGTTGGCGAAGAAAATTACAGAGCTTGGGTATTCTTGCTTCTACATTCATGCAAAGATGCTTCAAGATCATCGCAACAGAGTATTTCATGATTTCCGTAATGGTGCATGCAGGAATCTTGTTTGTACAGGTATGATACTGATACCTTTTGGTTTCCAATAGGACAAGTTACTTTTGCTGTTTGGGCTGCGTGATTATTTTTTTTTCGGGTGTCACTTTATTAGAGTCTATGTATTTATGACAATGGCTAACATTCTAATTGGTAATGTTCAACGGCTGTGTGTACAAGCAAACTAATGCTACATTTGGTGGAAGTCTTTATTACTTTGAATGCCATTCGTACTTCTAATCAGGTTAACATTATGCAAGATCTATGTTGCTCTTGTGGATTGCAGATTGACCAGTAACCATAAGTTGTAACTTTTAACGTTTGTATTCTGCACCATGCCAAAATTGGAGCTACAGTAATCAATGAGTAGTAATATTAAAGCCAGAGTGCCACTTATTTCTGATTGACTTGAAGCTAGCATGATGGGCATGGGAAGGTCATTGAATTCCTGTTTCACTTGCAGACTAACCATGTTTCTTTTTCACAAAGCTAAAACAGAGACAATGGACAGTTTTTTTGATGATCAATAGATTATAGAAGACAATGGACAGTTTATGTTCTTCAGAGTCTGTAGCCATTGCACATTCATAAAGTCCATTGAATTTACTGGGTTACTGTTGCCATGCTCAATTGCTTGGAAATTGCCCATACATTTGATTTTGATTTTTTGAACAGTAGAGTTTTTAATGTCTTAACTTACTGTTTTATTTACTATTTGACTTGTTTTAGAGTATTATTAGCTGAACTTGTGGGGAATTGTCTGCATGACTGCATGTGAAATGTTTTTTATTTTGGTAAACTTGCATGTATGTTTATTCAACATAAAGCCAATATACATCATTTCACATAATTTGACATGGTTTACATTAATCCGGTGTTAACACTGTACAAAGTTGTAGGACATTTTATACTGATTACTCAGAATTTACTTACTAGGAGTAAGAAACTGTGTATACTAGCAAAGGCTTTAATTCAAGTTTAGAATAATTCATTACTCACCAATGCAAGTATAATAACCGCATGCTAGAGGCACACAAATGTTCGCTCACACTTACGCACACCCTCATAATTGGCAAGGGCCCTAATTATTGACTACTTATTGTTATGCTCATTGTTCTTTGCTTTTTGTGATGGACTGTAGATCTGTTTACGAGGGGGATAGACATTCAAGCAGTCAATGTCGTGATTAATTTTGATTTCCCTAGGAATGCAGAGACTTACCTGCATAGGGTATGTTCAAGTCTTCTAGATGGGTTTGCCATGCAGAATTTTTATTGTGGTTATTTTCTTATTCATTTTTGCGTCACTTGTAGGTTGGTCGATCAGGGAGGTTTGGGCACCTTGGGTTGGCAGTGAATTTGATCACTTATGAGGATCGTTTCAACTTGTATGCATATTGTTCCTCTGTTTGACAATAGACGTTTCCTTGACTTTTCAATTGCTAAGTTAGAAAGAAAATTTTCTTTTTTGTGTTTTTGAAATCGGGGCTGCATATTTATTTAGGTTGTGGTTCCCTTTCAACAGGTATAGGATTGAGCAAGAACTTGGAACTGAGATAAAGCAAATTCCTCCACATATAGACCAGGCTATTTACTGTCAGTGACCGGTGGTTCATTTCCTCTATATGGTCAGTCGTGGCAAGAATGGTGAGTGATTTGATGTGTTGAACATCCCATATAAAGCACTATTTGCCACTGGACATGCATGTTTATCATTGGATCCTTCAGTGCCTGTAAATCTTTGTAGTGTTTGTACATATTCCCAGCAGATTAAGCCTGAATTCAACAAATTTAGTATCCTCTAGTTTAGTATGTAATATTTCTTTTGGATTTAATCCCTCATCTTGCCGTGCTAGCTATTCATTCGTACATCTAATTCAAATGTTGCATAAAAAATCATGCTATGGACCTGTAGTATTTTTTAACCTGTATTTGTTCAACTCTTTCAATACCTGCACTGATCTTTTAGGTTTATTTGAAAGGAAAATTCTAAAATCAGCCCAATGGGCTGACAATAGTAAGTGTGTGAATGTGTATTAAAGGGCAGTGTTTTAAATGGCGAAAGGCGCACCAAGGCGCAACAGTCCCCTGGGGCTTTAGCGCAAGGCGCGGCGCGCGCTTTATTGACGCGAAGCGCAAAAAAAAAAAATTCTCCACAACGAGGCAAATTTTATTAGAACAAGTTTTCAACACAAACAAACACTTGTAAAACTTTCAAATGTCATAAAACATAACATATTAATGGTTAAACAAAAGTACCAAACACAAAACATAACATATCATCCATGAAAAGCTAACATAATAATGTTTAGCCTTAGAGATATAACAAAAGGATGAAAGGCAATAAAATCTAGAGTCATGCATAGACATTAATCATCATTCTCAGAACCAAGAACTTCATCTTCAATTTCATCATCATCATTTGATGATTCTGATTTATATCCTTCCACATCTTCCTCCTCCTCATCATCCGTCTCCCATTCTCCCTCTTCAATCACCTCATCTATAAGAGATGTCTTTCCTCTTGAAGCCTTAGCCTTTGGAGTTGGTTTTGCTATTTTCGCGATAGGTGTTGAGTCTGTTGACTTTGAACTTGATGCTCTAGTTGTTTTACTT
The DNA here is from genome assembly GCA_018127125.1 of Rhododendron griersonianum. Classification (NCBI taxonomy): domain Eukaryota; kingdom Viridiplantae; phylum Streptophyta; class Magnoliopsida; order Ericales; family Ericaceae; genus Rhododendron; species Rhododendron griersonianum. Next base: position 33,474,008 of record CM030788.1, on the reverse strand, counting down.
GGTTCTTCGGCTCCAGAAGCTAAAGCAACATCATCCCAATTCAAATCAGCATCCTCAAACACAGGTTCTTCCTCCATCTTCCCAACCAACCATTCATTGCTCTCATCAATATCTTTCAAGGATATAGGATCAATGCGATCACGTTTGAGGTATCGGCGTTTCAATGCTCTATTGTACTTAACAAATACCAAATCATTGAGACGCTTTTGAGCTAGTCTATTCCTTTTTTTTGTGTGAATCTGCATTAACAATTAATTATACAAGGGACTTAAATTCATGATCATACATAACTAAAGCCTAAAGGAACTAAGGAAGTCAATGAATGAACTTGATTATCATATACTCACATGCTCAAAGACACTCCAATTACGCTCGCATCCCGAGGAACTACAAGGCTAAGAACTTTGATGGCAAATTTTTGCAATTCGGGAGTGTCATGACCAAATGAGGCCCACCAGTCAGCTGCACACCATAGAATATTGATATTGGAAAACATTCTTAAAGTGCAACTCTTAGGATTTAAATTAATTACTAGGTTAAGGTTAACATGCTGATACCTGGTGCTCTTGTATTTCTTTGCCTCTTTGCCATTGGGTTACCGAAGAGTCCTTCAGCTCTCTCATACTTCATCAAGTCGGCACAAATAAGGTCTTGTGTAGCAATATTGGAAATCAACTTTGTGATACATCTGTATAGGCCTCCAATGACTTCTGGAACTTTGCAAGCATCTGGATCTTTGTAAAAAAATTCAGGATTTAAGTAAAAACCAGCTGCGTGCAAAGATCGTACACCCATATTGTTCCTGGTCTTTTTTGTGCTCCTCCATCAACTTGTTAACATGTTCTACCTCTTTTTTTAGAAGAGGAACTCGCACTTGATGATAAGTTGGTGGGGGCAAACCCGGACCGTATTGCCCAATAGCCTCTATCATTGGCGCAAAACTATCATTGTTCACAACATTTAGAGGTATCCCACAATCATATATCCACCTTGCAATAGCCTGATGAGCCCTGTCTTTCAATATTTTCTTATATGGTTCATTCTCATCAATTTTTGGCTGTTTGCCCTTGGCTTTTCTATTTTCCACCACCACCTCTGGTTCAGGAGTGTAGAAAGTGTCGAGAGGCCCTATGGTTCTTGGTTTCTTAGGCTTAGAATGAATAGATGCGGTGGTGCATCCGTGAGTAGAAGATTTCTTAGAAAGAGGATTGGATTCAACAATATCATCGTCAATGTCATAATCATCATCATTCATTGCATCATCAAAATCTGGTATAGACTTAATTTGACTTTTTGCTTCATCCCTTTTACGTATAAACTCCCTCATCTCCTCTCTAACCTCAGGTGGGCATCGACGACATGCTGCCGTATTCCTTTTAGCTCCTCCGGCAAGGTGTTGCTTAATTCTTGACACACCCCCATTTTTCACTTCGTTACAAAAAATACATTTCAACTTGGTATTATTGTGTGGATCAACCTTTTCGCAATAATTCCAACCAGGGTCCTTTTTATTAGAATTTTCAGATGTCATGCCTACAATTAACAAGTACAAATAAATACCATAAAGTCACCGACTGACCACGTTAAAAAAAAAATAAAAAAACTAACATCCACATTCCACACCCACTGACCACGTTAAAAAAGTCACCGACTGAAAAAAATGAAAAAAGTCACCGACTGGAAAAAAAAAAAAAGAAAAAAAAAAGAAAAAATTGGCCGACAGCCGACTGTTGGAGGAAAAAAGAATAAGAAAGAAGAAAAAAGAAGAAGAAAGAAGAAGAGGAGGAGAAGAGGAGGAGAAGAGAAGAAAGAAGAAGAAGAAGAGGAGGAGAACGGCCGAAGGGGAGATCGGGAGAAAGAAGAAGAAGAAAGAAGAAGAAGAAGAAGTCACGGAGAAGGAGGAGGAGGAGGAGATTACATGTCGACTGAAGCTGCTGCTGCTCTGGACGATCGACTGAAGCCAACCGAAGTCACGGAGAAGGAGGAGGAGATTACCGGTCGACTGAAGCTGCTGCTGCTCTGGACGATCAACTGCTGCTGCTCTGGACGATCGACTGAAGCCAACCGAAGCTGCTCTGCTCTGGATCGATCGCCTGAAGCTGCTCTGCTTCTGGGTTACGCTGGGTATGTGTCGTATGGTCCATTTAGGGCTAAATCAGACTTAAAAGAAAAATTATTCAGTGCATCGCTGCCATTGCATGTGTTTTCTGCACCGTTGGATCAATTTTTGGGTCAAAGACCAAAAGCGTGCGCCTCTGCGCCTTGCGCTTTAGCGTGCGCCTTGCGCCATAGCATGCGCCTTGCGTCATAGCGTGCGCCTTCGTGCTTTGCGCCATAGCGCTATCCTCCTGCGCTTCACGCTTTAGCGCGGGCTTCGCGCGCTTTTTAAATCACTGTTAAAGGGTGTATAAAGTACATAGGAATACGTGTTTTCCTTGTCTTCTAGTGTGCTTATTGTCAATCTAGTGGGCTGACAATAGCAAGACCGTATTTGAAATGCCTTATTTTTTAGCTTTTGACTTGAAAACAATGACTTAGGCATACCTTTGGAATATGGATACCTGTAGAGAATGTGGATAACTCTAGAGAATGGATGCCATGTAGATAACAATGACTTTGGCATACCAGTTGGAATGTGGAAAGCAATGACTTAGGCATACTGTTTCATATTCTATCTCTGATCAAAGTAAGGAATGCACAATTCTTGAATAATCCAAAGTCAGTAATGGTTTTGTTGTCTCAAAGTTTGATGGAGTTGGAGGATTTTTAGTAGCATCTGATGTTCGTTTTAGTAATTTGTAACACCCTAAATCCTCCTAACGGAACAAGATGACAAATCACTAAACAATCTCTTGATGCGCTAATCCAAAGCTTAAATGGAGAAAGATCTGTTGGGATTAATGTTGAACTGCAACATAGGATGAAATTGACAAGGTAAAGATGTAATTTATTAGATCACCATAGCTGTAGAACATGATTTTTCAACACCAGAAGTTAAAATTGATGGGGTTTGTTCATTCCTTTTTTTTCCTTTTAAATACTGGATTTGTTCATTCTATATCTTTTTTTTTGCTCGGTCTATTTGTCTTCATTAAGAGTTTTCTCCAATTTATCATTCTAATAGACAGTTGGGAGAGACGCCGTTTTGGGAGAAAAATTAGGTTTAGTTAGGTTGAAGAAGAGGGTATTTTGGGATGAAGTTATTTTTCAAGATGGTTGTGGAAAGAAAATGGGGCTATAGAGAACTTTCTTGGAGTTTTTAAATATTCATCCTCAGAACCCATCTCACGTGAGTATTCATCCCGGTCATTTTGAACAGTTATGTTTTCATCTTCTTAGAAGGTGAATTACCTATCTTACCCTTTTAATAAAATATTCAAATGTGTGTATAATGCATTCCTAAATTAGTGGGATTCACCATTTTCTAATTTGGTGGGAATCAACCATTTCCTAATTTAGTGGGATTCAATCACAATAATTACGAGAGATAATTACAAAAGATGATTTTAAAATTTTAAAAATTCGTAATAACCAAATTCGACCGATTTAAATTTGTAAAATGATTTCATGGATCCTTTTTTCACCATAAAACATATTTATGCAAAATTACCATGAAACATATATTTCAGAATATGGTGTATAGTCAAATCGACAATGTTTTTCATGGATCAATTTTTCCACGATAAAACATATTTCAAAACATGGAGGATATATCAAACTCGATCATGTTTTTGTGGATTATTTTTGGGGAATCAAAATCAACCATGTTTTCACCATAAAACATATTTCAAATAATGGTGCATATATCAAATCGGCCATGTTTTCCATGGATCATTTTTTCCACTTTATTGATTATTTTTGCGAAATCAAAATCGACCATGTTCACCATAAAACATATTTTCAAAACATGGTGGCTATATCAAAATCGGCCATGTTTTTATGGGTTATCTATGCAAAATCACCATGAAAACTGAGACTAAAATCAGGACTATAACTATCATGAAAATCATAAATTTGTTTAAGGATTATTTGCATATAATCAAGAAAGTGTGCTTTCCATAGCTACTTCCACAAACCATCCACAAATCAAAATCCATCCACAAATCAAAATTGTTTTGGAATGCAATCCAAAATACAATACCTAAAGATCAATTAGATGAAAAATACCAGATCATGAATGAGAACCATGAACATGGCCGATTTGAGAATCAGAGCAACCCTTGGTGTCGTGTAAGAGCATGATATGCTCGATTGTTGGATCAAACAAGAACAAATCGTGAGAAGAGAAACAGAGGCTGCGGCGAGCGACGAGCAGAGAGGCGGCGGCGAGCAACGAGCGACGAGGTGAGGGAGTTCGCACCAATGGAGGACGGACATGGTCTGGGTTTTCTTTGGGTTTTTAGGACAATATGGAGACCAAATTACAAATGGAGGGGGTGTCGGTTACAAATGGATTGAATGGAGAAATTTTAGGGATTGATTGGCTTATTTTTCGGGATTCAATGGCGAAATCAGTGGGGACCGATCGCCGATTCTTTTGCGGGGACGGGAAGTGTTATTTTTCAGGCCCAAATTTTGGTGCATATGTGTATATATACAAGGGTACTTTTGGGATTAAAAAAGAGAGGATGAAAACGTAAGTGCCAAAATTGAGCAGGATGAAAACCTAAGGGGAGGGGGGTTCTGAGGATGATTCTTTAAGTCATTTTTCTCTCTCCATTTTCATTCTCTCATTCATCCAGACAAACCCTTTCATTACTGATCACCTCATTTTGAAATGATGCAGCCCATTTTACTTCTTCTGGTTCATTTTAGGGAAGTCTAGTTGTATTTAGGGGGTTCATTTTAGGGAAGTCTCTATGTAAATGCTACTATTTCTATCCTATTCTTCAGGTTCTGCTTTGGCCTTAAGTTGCGCAATATTGTGCTGAAGATCGCCCCTGTTGCCCCAAAGCATGTGTATTTCCTTATTGATTGGCTAGGCCAAAAGAGAGACTATAGGTGCAGTCGACCCCACCAATTTGAAAAAGTTAACCTCAATTTTTTCTCCTTATTTTCAACTTATATTGATCTAGACAAAAATTTGGATATCGTAAAGATGATAGTTTGCTAGCCCTAGTATGCATTGTAAATTTGTAATTTGTGTCAAGTGCAAATATTATTTAAGGTACTATAGGTTTATTCCTGAGCAGTGATTTAAAAAGTGTGCGCCTCGCGCGCCATGGTGCTGAGGTGAGGCGAGGCGCAAGGTCTGCGCCTTAGGTATAGGCGCTTAAGCGCAGAACACAAAGGTGAGGTAGAGGCGCTAAAGCGCGCGCCATGGCGCAAGGCGATGAGGTGCGCACCTTTTTGTTTTTCAGTCAATTAATCCCAAAAATCGATCTCAACTCTTCATCTATGATGCAAACAAGGTGGGTGATGCAGTGAATAATTTTCTTGAGAGTAAATCAACCTCTAGGGTTGAGATCGATTGAGTACATCGGACTGCAGATACTTCTTTTTCTCCTTCTCGACTCGATCGATTTGCTCTGTTATCTTCTCCTTCCTGATAACTTCTTCTCCTCCTCCTCCTCCTCAAGTCTGTTTCCACTGTGCTTCTTCTTCTCTCACATCTGCTGCTTCTTCATCTTCTTGTCACGAATTTTACAGCTCTGTTTCAGTTTACCTGCACCTGCTGTTTTTTTTTTTTCCAAGATTTTTTTTTATAGCTCTGTTTACAGTTTATGAACTCGGTTTTTTCTATTTGTCTATGGTATTTTTTCATTTATGGTATTTTTTTTTCTATTTGTTCATTGTAGATGACATCTGAAAATAATAATAATAAGGCTAAATGTTATTATGTTAGCTTTTCATGGATGATATGTTTTGTTTAGTGTTTCCTGGTTCCGTTTAACCAGTGAAATGTTATGTTTTATGACATTTGAAAGTTTTGTAAGTGTTTGTGTTGAAAACTTGTTCTAATAAATTGCACCTCACTGCCAAGCAAAATAAATAAATTTGCGCTTCGCGTCAATAAAGCGCGTGCCTCACCTTGCGCTAAAGTTCTAGGGGACCTTGGCGGCCCGGTGCACCTTTCGACATTTAAAACACTGTACCTGAGCATATTTGAGTTAATACTTTGCAAGTATCTTAATATTATTTTACATTTCTCTTGCTTGGTATCTCCTTTTTTTTTGTGTTGTTTCTTTTGAGGTTTATATGTTTGAGAGGCTTTGCCGTTCAAAAAAAATGTTTGAGAGGCTTTTTGTCCCTAGTTGAGAGCGGGCTCCTTTCTCGATGAGAGCGAATTCCTACGAGTCCAACTTGGGAGTGTGGAAGCAAGGTTATGAGTGGATCCGCCCAAAGTTTTCAGTGGTGAAAGCGCAAAACGAGACTTTTGACCTCTCATAAGGGGAGGCCTACGTTACATGGACTCGGGTGCGAGTATCGGGTGCGGGTGCAAGTCCAAGCGTCGGACCTTCCTAAACTTAAATCTTAGGATACGTGGATATGTGTCCTCAACTTGGGTACGGGTACGGGGACACGTCCTGAACTCTTGTTTGTATTATATATAGTATAATTTTATCAGATTATGCACCATAAACTATGTTTACAAATGTATTTAAACAAGAAAGGGTTAAGAAAATTATATTTTTGCTATTTCCCTATTTCATGTCTATGTGAAATATTCGAAATATCGTTTTTCTAGCTAATTTGATATTCCTTTTCCGTAAGTATTTTAACAATTAAAGGATCCAAGTGTCCAAAAGGATACAGGTGTCAGACACATCGACACGGGTACTTGAGCCAAAATGAAGGATCCATGTAACATAGGGGGAGGCGTAAGCCTCAAGGCATGGAGGCATAAGCCTTTGGAGTTTTTACTTTTTAGTTATAAAAAATAAAATTATCTAAAAATATCATAAAAAAAAGAGGGGTATAGTGTTAGCTGTGATACCCCAAGATTTGGGGGAAGTAAGTTCTTAGTCCCATATCGGAAGTCTACAGTCTACATGGGTGATCTTGGGCATATAACAAACCATGTGGGCTACTACTAGAACCTTGGGCTTAAGCTTTTGGGCCATGTGGTGTGGTTTGTGGATCAAAATCAAGGTACTGGACAGTGGTCTACTTGGGGCGTTACATTAGCACCCTACCAAGGTGCCTCACAAAAACATGAAAACAATACATAGAATTCACAAAGAAAAAAAACAATGTTAAGACATAAAATGATAAAAGCATAGTGCCTTATCAATCCAACTTTTAAAAGCACTTAAAGTCGTCTTGCAAATACACAAAAACAGGCATCTTTGCCCCTACAACTTTAAGGACCGATTCTTTACTTCAAAAAAAGAAAAGAAAAAAGAACCAACTTTTCTGAGGCGCTTGCCTCCGTTGTCTGGGCAAAAAAGGTGTGAAAAGTGTACGCCTCTCTATGGCTCTCAGTGCCTCCCACGGGTGAGCAAATGCTTTTGTGGTTCTTGCCCAAAAATCAATGCCTTGAGGCGTTTTAGCTGTGCCTTGGAAAACATTGGATTCGCCACCCCGATAAGAAGATTCTGATACTGATAGTAAGATGTCATGGGACAGAGCTTTGGAATTTTCATCAGAAGTTTCTTTGATGAAATCTGGCATTCGTAGTCCTTTGCAAATTTTGCTGATTTTACCCATCAATATATTTTTCTGCATGTATGTCTTGATGTATTAATTTGCTGATTCATATCTTACCTGGTTTATGCATCGAACTTGTAGGATTGATGGGGCCTATTACTCAAGATGGTATATAACTCAGCATCGTCCGGGGGGGGGGGGGGGGTGCATTCTGCACAGGAGACGGTACGGTATGGTGGAAGACTTTTGTTCAGATGCAAAAACCCTTGAGTGCTTTCTTACATTTCTAACTTTCTATAATCCTGAGACCTGCACAGGACCTTTAAAATTCTAAACTCACTGGTAGAATCCCAGACGAATGCTGGGTTCACTTATCGGGTCTGGTGGGTAGTATTTGCATTTTAAACTAGTTTGTCACTGTTCAATGGTATGTATGCTTTGTGCTGAAATACCTTTCTAGTGTTTTCTGAATAATTTGCTTATGGAAGCATCTTTTGTGACCGATCTCTTACCCTTCTGGGATGGTTTTTTTTTTTGGGTACATTCTGGGATGATTTCTTTGATAGAACATGATTTAGGTGGTTTGGATTTAAGAGTTGCACGTTTTGTTGGAGACAGCTATTTTAACGATCTTTTTTTATGGTTGTGCCAGCCATGATAGGTTGATCTGGTAATTGGTATGTTCCAATTCTGATAGCCTGACATGGCATTTCCACGATTAAATATTATTTCATTATAGTTGCCACCAAGTGAAGGGCGGGCCTGACGCAACGGTAAAGTTGCTTCATTGTGACCTGGAGATCACGGGTTCGAGTCGTGAAAACAGTCTCTCTGCTTGCAGGGTTAAGGCTGTGTACATCAACTTTTCCCTAGACGCTGCAATGGCAGGAGCTTTGTGCACTGGGTTTGCCCTTTTTGTTGCCACCAAGTCTCTTGCTCCAATTGAGCTCAGCTTTCGTAGAAGTGGGTAGAGGCACTGAACTGGTGTTTCATCCATTTTAGGTTCTATCAATTTTATAAGTTTAGCTGGTCCTATAAATTCTGTTATCTAGGCTTGGTTCCGTTTCTTCAAAAAGCGAATATTTTTTGGTGCTTTGTGAAATTATTTTGTGAAGTTTTAATGGTCCAATAGTTGGGGTTAATTATTTGTGTGAATTAGAGGAATTTGGAAAAATATAAAAATACTGAAGTTGAAAAAATTTCAAAGAGGAAAATGAAGGAAAACCATGGGTTGATTAAACTTGATAGTATGATTTAATTTGTGCAATAAGAAAAATTTAATCAAGGGTAGGATTAATCTCGGAATATGTGTGAAAAACCATACAATTACAAAAGTAATTGTATTTTTGGGTGATATTGAACGGTAATTAACAATACATTCTATATAGCATAATGTAACATATTTTAAGACGTAATGCTTGAAATTTATATTAGTAGATAAATGAGATAAAAGCTCGAATTCTCTCTGGTCCTCATTTGGACTGGACTAGATAATGTAAATTTCGACACCCGTGGTAAGAAACGTTGGTAGTCACTTTATTGGTATCGGTAAGAGTTTATTCTTACTTACTAGTAGTAAAATATTAATACTCCCTTCGTCTCTTTTTAAGTGTTCTGCTTCGTAACTCCAACTTATTAAGAAGATATCATCATTACATCTTTCACATCAATTTTTCTCTCCAATTTTCTTATTTATCCATTATCATTACACTTTTACTCACTAACTTTTCAAAATGAAATATACTTTTTATGGACAAAATAGATAATGTACCAACTTTTACTCTCCTAACTTCACAAAATGGACACTTATTAATGGATAGCTTAAAATGGAATACTAGACTCTAAATAAGGACTAACGATCGAATTGGATTAGATTTACAATGAAGACACTGTGTTCATTTGGGTCTCTAGACTCTACTTTCTCTGTGCACGATTTTTAATAAAAATTTTCTTCAATTATTATTTTTATTTTCTATCTTTCTTCATAATTCCAAGAATACTCCCTTCAAAATTTAAACCCAACAAAGCATATATCCATTCTCATTAGATAAAAGGTGAAATAGCCATTCTCATTGTTTCACGGACAAAGTAGTGGGTTGAAAACGAGCGACCCAGCCTGGGAGGGAGGATAATAATGCTACCCGCACATACTTTAGACACAGATCTTGCATAGCACATGAGGTGGCTGGCTGAGTCAGGAAAAAGGGGCCCACTCACTGTCATAATTTTACATTAAAAAACGGTACCAAATTTTTTTGATCGGGAAAATGGAAGCTAAATCAGTCTTCCAAATTTCTCCCCCAAATTCACCTCCACTTTTGCCCTCCTATGAAATCTTCCATCACCACAACCGACAACCTCCACCTCACCTCTTCTGGGTCGCCACACCCGGACCACCCACGCCTCTGCGGTCACCGACCACCATCCCTTCTCTCTCTCTCTCTCTCTCTCTCTCTCTTACAATCCAAAGCCACATCGTGTAGTGGGCCCCGTACAATGTAATCTTATGGACAATTAGTCGCCGACGACCGGCGAAACTCTACCGGCGATTTTCTCTCGGCGTCAACGGTGGCAGGGATCATTAAAATGCAGGAAATTGTAGAAGCATGAAAATGCAGGAACTAACTTCATTCATTGTCGGTTTTGATCTCTTTTGGACCGGAATTCTCCGATGTATCAAAATGCGCAGACAAATTGGTTGAGGAAGATAAAAGTGTCCGATGTGCGGAATGTTTAAGGACGGGAGTTTTGGAACCGTTTGCTTTTGTTTTTATCGCATTTGGTTGTTCTTCCGAATTTATTACGGAGTATTATTTTTTGTGTAGGTTATTTTCTTTTGAATTGTTGCTAGAAGGGCGAAATATTTCAGTGTATGAAAGTTCAGTGTGTTTCTAATTTGAATGCCCAAGTAATAACAGTAGTAACTTATTTAGTGTTTCAAACATCATGTTAATACTCATTGAATGTTCGTTACGAATGATAATTTAACCAATGATTAAGGTTACTTAGTTTAATAGTACTGTATATTTCTCTGCCACAAGCGCAAATTATGAACAAATTCCCAAACAATCCATTGATGTTTTAACTATCCCAAGAGCTTGAAGTTGGGATTTATATATACAAAAAAATGTGCATGACCCAAACAAGGTAGAGCAAGCAAGACTTGGTTTCAATTGGCAAAATCAAACACATTAAGACATAATTTGCGATCAACTGGAAATCTTTCAATCAGAGCTCTCATCATCTGCATGCGATCAAAGCGGCTAAATTTTTTTTCAATCAGAGCATCATCTTTTTGCAAGAAAAAAAAAAAAGAAGACCTAATCCAGGGTCGTATAACCATCTGTGAATGCCAAACATAACAGTACGGTATTTGGTAGTGAAAACAATCAAAAAAAAAAAAAAACGATAGCACATGAACTGGTTTTGAGTTCAAATTTCCGGTTTGCTCACAGGTCCAGTTTTCAAAACATTGCCCAACAGGTTATTGGTGGTGGTGACGGAGGATTTCACAATTGGGCAAAAGTGGAGGTGAATTTGAGGGAGAAATTTGAAAGACTCTGATTTAGCTTCATTTTCTCGGTCAAAAATTTGGTAGCGTTTATGAAATGTAAAATGAGAGTAAAATGATGACAGTGAGTGGGCCCCTTTTTCCCAACTCAGCCAGCCACCTCATGTGCTGTGCAAGATTTGTCTAAAGTATGTGCAGGTAGCATTATTGGAGGACAAACCAATTATTTGGTAGCTTTGGGGCCCTGCCACGTGTGTCCTCCTCCTCAAGTTTATTATTATGAGGATTTTACAAAAATGTATACTCCGTAGTGTGTCGGTTGTGCCCAAGACCATACTTTCACTCATTCGTAGAGTGGGACTGATGAACATAATTTATCCATCTTTATATCTATCACATATGGAGTATTTATTAGGGTTTTACTACTAATCTATCTATATCTATATCTATATCTATATCTATAATAAATCTATCTATCTATCTATCTATCAATATCCTATGGAAATGTATCTAAGCCCCACAATCTTCCAAACTCCAAATCCTAATTTCTAAGATTTTATACTTTTAAAAAACTAAAAAAACCCCACGTTCCCATACAATTTCCTGAATTTTATACTTTTAAAAAACTAAAAACCCCCCACATTCCCATACAATACCTACCTTCCTAGACCACTATCTAAGCCATAAGACCAAACGAAAAGATAAAAAGGAAAAAACCACCCCACGTCCAAACCAACTGTCCCACGTCAACTGCACGTAAAACACTCTCACGTAGTCACGTTCACGTACGTTTCACCCTTCCATTTGAAACCATACAGTCTCCTACATGCCCATATTTCTACCTCTCAACAGCAAGTTTACATGCTTTGAAGTATGAAAGTACTACTGCTACTCTTACCCTACTGTTTACACCATAATTGAGTAATTTAGTCCATATTGATCGGCTAGGTCAAATTGTGACATGTGGTGACGATATCTGGACTAGTTTTAAAGCATGAGGTGCATAACAAGAAATCAGATGGACTAATCGACGGTTGAGAGTTATTGCTTAAGCTTAAAACACGTGTTCAACAATAAATTACAAGCAGATCATGGATGGAGCAGTTAGCAAAGGCAGTTGTAACTCCAGCAATGAGATCGTGTTTCTGAGTTATGAAGTAACCTGCTTGGTCAAGAACGTGGAGAAAGAAGAGGGAGAAAAGAGGTAACCGCTTGATTCAAATTAATGGAGGGAATTCTGCCAGATTTGAAGTTCAAGTCGAAGTGAAGCCTATAAATACAAGAAGAGAAGACGATTTCAACCCCCCACTCAATCGCCCAAAGGCTTCTACTTTTTATCTGTACTTTACATTTCTTGCACTAGGAGTAGCTTGTAACTTAACCATCTCCTCGACTGTGTTTTCACTGTCGATTGACTTCTACTTCGAAGAATAATAAAGTCCATTTGTTGTTCTTCTTTCACCACCATTCACTTCCTTAAGTTTGCTTCCAGAGAAGTCCTGAAATACGGCAAAGAACCAAACTCCACCACCACAAACATCCACATTCCAGCACTTACATAATTCCCAGTCGATCATCGATAGCAAGTGAAAAATAGACAAACACCTACTGCTACTAGCACTTACATGCTCTGAAAGTTTACACGCCTCTTACGTACCCACTGCTACTCTTACATGCTCTGAAAGTTTACACGCCCATATTTTCACATGCCCTCCCCTAATGGTGTTCCCATTTTTTTCGTCTCTAGATTTTGATTAAAGTAAGAAGTTTGATTAAAAAACGTTTGCTTTTAGTTCTCATCCACTTCTCAAAGGTCTACTGCCCCAAGGTCAGTTCTCTAAGTTAGATGTCGCATTTCTATCAACTTTATCAATTCATGCAAGTTTATATTGATTGTTTTAATTGTTTCGTTAGCTTTTTTTTTTCTTTTCTGTGGTGATTGTAAATAAGTCTTCTTACTTGCACAGGTTGTAAATTGTTTCTCTTCAGCACTTTTAAGTTCAAATGTATCAATACTTTTTAAGTTCCAATAAAAGTTTTCAAAGGCGTTCTTGGGGCACGCCTTGGTCATTAGTATACTGACCCATTAAAGATAGATTTCAAAATTGGCATTTAGTAGTATACTGACCCATTAAAGATAGATTAGTTCTCGGTTTTTGTTGTTTGGAAATTCGACAATTGGGTTTTCTGTTTTCTTCCGGAGAAGCTCTGGGTATATTGGTTTATCTTTCCCACTTTTTGTCTTATCACTTCACTGCAAATGGACTGTCATTTTCGTGTTCGACAGAATGCTTCACTCATGTTTTATGTGCGAATTCATTTGGTAGATTTAAGATTTTGACAATTGAAAGTAATTCGGATCTCGCACCGCTCAGTTCTACTAACCATTATGTATGGTTTTCTTTCTGCTCCATCCATACAGCTTATTTTTTTTTTTTAATGAAAAAAAAATTGATCAATTAGGCTAAGCTAATTTTAATCTTGAGACGTTTCCATTTGTATCTATGGGGTAGGATATTTCAATCCACGGACTACTGAAAAGCAATGAATATCATCTTCATCCACGGAGGAGCATAATGGGAAAAAAGAAAAAAGAAAATAAAGTTACAGATTGAGAAATCACGGATTTCCCCGTTCTTTAATTTCCATGTTGAACCACCTGTCCCACCAAAGGCCAAATGGAAAAAAAGAAAAAAGAAAATAAAAAACCCACAAACCCACGTCCTCCCCCACCCAAAGGCCAAATGAGAAAAAGAAAACCAACGCTAGAACGGGCACAACGCTAAAATGGAAACTCTACAGTATTTGGAGTTGCATGCTATCCATTTTGTGAATATCTCGCTTTGTTTAATTTTAAGTGTTCAGTTTATATGAGTATGAGAGTACTTTATTTTATTTTAGGTGTTCATTTTATATGAGTATGCGAGAATTGTTCATTGTCGTACAAAGAGTTGTTTCTTTAATTGTTATAGTAAAGTTTGAATCCAGTTGAAACTTTTTATAGTTAAGAATTTATAGGCTGGAATTTATATATTCAGGATGGATGCGGTGTATGGTGGAGACATAAACGAACAAAGAATTAAAGCCAAAATGGCTCGACTCATGCGCAGGAGAAGATTAATGACTCAACGTAACGACCCATTAATGAATCAACGTTTCTTAGAAATTGAAAGAGAGGTGCGACGTTTGGGAAGTGCATACTTGTGTCTAAGACGATTGCGGTGTGCGCCCTCTCTGGTCCGGAACGACCGCAATAGTGCGAATGCTCATGTCATCCCCATTGGAGGATGGATGTCAATATTCCACTACCAACATCGAATGATCCAAATCCAATTGGTAGGTACCTTTCCCGCAATTAAATATGGGTATTGCTAATCTTTTTTAAACAATCTTCCCTTTCAACCAAAAAATATGTGATTTTTTGTTACTTAATTCATAGAAGCTACCATGGAAAATTTGAATGGAGATCAACCAACTGATCAAAACATAATGCTTCCAGTCGGCCATCCAAATATCGGTTAGTCTTACAGTTTTTCCTACCAATTGTCAATTGTTACAATTTTGATTTTTTATAAACTGAATTTGAGAGAGAGAAAGTAACGAATTTTAAGGCCAAGAATGAATCTACTAAAATCAATCGAATTGTTATATACTGTAGTAACAATTAAACATGTGTATACATCTATACATTACCATGCTAATAGCCACTGTTTTATCTATCACACAATTGATTTACGAAATCTTATTGAACATGTATATATACATCTATGCTGCTCATCTTTTTTTTGTTATTATGTAGGAATGTCTCATAGAAAAATAGTATTTCAACGTTGGGAAAATTGTCAACATGAGAGTGCTATGACTGATGAAGCGACAGATGTACAACAGGTAATAAGTAAATTTATTTATTCGATATTGTGTGGCTTATTATTGCATTAAAAGAAAACTGTTTAGGAAATTTTGTAACACTATATTCTTCATCAATGATAGGTTTCAACTTCACAATCTACGCGGATAGTAAAGATAGGCATCTATTGTTCAAAATGGATGTTCTCCGTGAGAGCTAACACAATTGATTTACGAAATCTTATTGAAGAGTACTTAGATATTAGATCGTGGCAAAATCGGTGGCGGCAGCGACGTTAGCAAAACAATGGCGATTAGTTTGTAAATAGTTTCTTAAAACACTTTTTAAGTTGCAAGGACATTATCTGTAACGACCCTGAATTTTGGTAAATAAAAATTTCGTTAAATATTTAAAATTTATTTTAATTACTCGGTATTACTTTTAAAATTCCTTTTTAATTTCTAATAATCCGTCATAATTAGATTTTAGTCTTTTAAAATTCATTTCTTGATTAAAAGCCCTCTTGACTAGTAAAGTTAGCTTTCAACCGATTAGTTGGAGGGACCGAACTACCAAGTCACCTAGTTACACCCCCCTAACCCTAAATGAGCCTTCTTAACCCCCTTTGAGCCTTATGAACCCCTCCCAACCCTAATTAAACCAATAGACCATTAGAAATAATCATTTTACCTTATGTTTTGTCATTTCAAGCCATATGTGTCATTTTTCTTCCTTAACCTTTGGATAATAATTGTTAGGGGAAATTTTACCCCTTGGGTAATAAAAATTAGTCATGGCCTAATCTCATCATTTTGCTTCCAAGAGAAGCAACCATAGTCTTGCCATGCATGCCACCCTAGACTAAATAGCCCTAACCCTATTTAAGTTACTTTCCTAGATTTTCTTTAAGCTTATATATAAGTATATATACCTATATACTTGGATAAAAATTTCCTAGGAAACTTTTAACCTTTGGTCATTGTTTACACTTGAAAGCCTTAGCTTTTGTCATTACTTTTCTTAGGCCATACCATCTTCATTATTTTATTCTTATCCTTTGGTCAATAATTGCTAGGGGAAAATATTATCCCTTGAGTAATAGTTATTAGGCATGCCAAAGAACACTTATGGACAAGACAAGCCATAAAACCCTTCATGATTTCCTAAGTAATGGCCTAAAATGGTTTGACATGGCCTTGGCTTGATTAAAGGAGTGATTGGACAATGCAATGGAGCAAAAAGATAAGAGAAAAAGGGAAAGAGAGAGGCCGGCTAGGAGAGGGAGAGAGAGAGGCCGAATGGGAGAGAGAGAGAGTGAAGTGTGTGCTTGTGTTTGGTCACTCAAGCAAGCAACCTAATAGCCTTAAGCCTAAACCCCATTTGCCAACCCATTTTCTAGCCAACTTTAAACATAACCTAGCCAATGATTTTGATCTTTCTTACAAGCAAACTCTTTCCAAGCCATGCCTTTCAAAATTACCCCTTGGTCAATAATTGTTAGGGAAAAATTTATCCATTGGATAATAAGCCAAGTTTTGCTATAAATAGCACCTCATTCTTGCCATTTCAACTCACACCTTCAATCTCCAACTTCTCTCTCTAAGAAAGTCTTGTGTTCTTACTTTGTTCTTGAGTTTTCTTGAAGTTCTTCAAGAAACTCATCCTAAAACACCTTTTCGATCCATAAAGTCTAGTAATTTTAGTCAAGACCTAGTTTCGAGAGAAACCTTTCTCTTTCGAAGCTACCGGAAGCCTACCGTAGGAAGTTACTCCATCCGATCACCGACGTACTTTCCGTAGCCGCTAGGGGTGGCCACGGGCGGATTTTTTTGGGTTCGGGTCGGGTTGGACCTGACCCGACTGTTGTCGGGTTGATAAAGTGCCACCCGAACCCGACCGAACAGTTTGTCGGGCTCCGACCGAAACGCTGTCGGGTTGAGTTGGTTGGGTTCGGTCGGGTAATCGGATTGGGCCAATTTTTCGGGCAGTTTTGTTGGGCCATTATTTGGGCCGGATTTATTTTTCTGGGCCATTTTTTTTTACTTCTTTAGTTATTTTGGGCTAATTTTTCACCATTTCAGGCTTTTCAGCAGGCCAAATGGCCCAAGGATTAATATAAATATTTTGGGCCATGCCCCATAGCTCAATCCAAGGCTCCAAGCCCTGTTTTTCAGTTCCCAGTTTGGCAGTTTCCACAGTTTGCATTGCATTTGCAGGCATAAAAAAAAAACCACATAACAAAAAAAAAAAACCAACATTTCAATAGTGCTACTCCCCTGTTTTTTTCAACAGCCATACACAATCCCCTGTTTTCAACCAATCAACCAACAAAACATACACAATCCCCTGTTTTCAACCAGTCAACCAAAAAAAACCAACATTTCAACATTTCACTAGTCTCTAGTCTCTACTCCCCTGTTTTTTCAACAGTCATACACAACCAATCAACCACAAGTCAAAACATTCAGTTTTCTACCACCATATTACAAGTTTAGATGACCACCAAAACAAGTCTAAAATGATTAAAACAACAAATCCATAATAATTTAAATTAGCCAAACACAAGTCCATAATAAAATAAAGTAATCAATACTCCATAGTCCATACTCCATAGTGCTGGCGTGCTGCCGCTCCCAATCCCATATTTCCCATGTCCGTTCAAATCTGTTACATAGAAAGAAAAATTAGAAGACAATTAAAAACTTCAAAGAAAATTTTTTTTTTTGATAAGTAAAAACTTCAAAGATCATCAAATAACATCTGTTGTTATGTTTTACCAAGGATCATCAAAGCCCCATCAATCCCTAGGAACTTGCATGATTTGCATCATCAGTTTGTAAGAGTTCTGAACAAAGAAAAAAAAACACTTAATTCAATACAACACTAAAAAATGTTTTGACTGATCAATTAAATTGTAGACCATATCAATTAAATTAAATTACCTCGTTCAAAATCTTCAACTTTATCCATAGCCTGTCGAAGAGAGATTGGAACCGTGCTTAGAAGCCAATTTTGGGTGCATACAAGAGTCTCAACCATTGACGGTGAGAGTGAACTCCGAAATGGATCAAGTACGCGACCACCCGTACTAAAGGCCGACTCGGAAGCAACGGTAGACACCGGCACAGCTAATACATCACGCGCTAATTTTGACAAGATTGGATACTTGTTGGAATTTGTCTTCCACCATACCAAGATATCAAAATCCGGAATGTCCCTACGTTCACACAAATCCCCCAAGTACTTGTCTACCTCCGAGGAACAAACACTAGAATACTCCTCCTCCAAGTAAGTGTCAAATTCCATAGCTAAATTCATGCGATGATCACAATCCTCATTCTCCTCCATTCCTCTCGGCATTGAACTTGCACTAGGCACATTTTGTCTAAGTTCACCCTCTTTTGCATAAGAATCATACAACCGGTTCAAAACATCCTTCACTTGTTTTTCCATTCTCTCACCCTCCGCCTTCCCTTTGGATTTTGTGTAGCAAAACTTCACCAACCTTAACTTAAACCGGGGATCCATTGCCAATGCCACATAAAGTAGGGGATTGAATTTCTCTGGATCCCCCTAATACCTCTCAAATTTTCTTTTCATTTCAATTGCCATTGAAGACATATAAGGATCTCGATTGGCAATTAATTCATCTATCTTCACTTGAACCTCATACAACTCATGAAAGAACACATTGGATGTGACAAAAAGAGAAGCCGAAAATTTCTTGGTTGCATCATAGAAAAGTTTCAAGAATGTAACAAACAACTCACACTTCTTCCAATCAAGCTTGTTTGGGACAGTTGGTCGTCTTGGGACACTAATCCTATGGCTCCCACCTTGGCCACCCTCCAACTCCAATGACAAATCCTCCTCGCCTTCCTTTATGTTAAAATATGTTATGAAACTACTATCTTCCTCCCCCATTCTTTGGAATGCCTTCTCAAATTTGATGGCTACATCTAACATCAAGTAAGTGGAATTCCACCGAGTACACACATCAAGACACACAGTTTGTTTCGACTTAATTTTCTCCTTCTCCACACACTTTTTGAAAATCTCCATTCTTTGTGGAGAAGACCTCACATACCTCACAACATCACGAACACGGAGAATAGACTCACTAGCATCTTTCAACCCCTCAACAACAATAAGATTCAAAATATGTGCACAACATCGCATATGTATATACTCATGGTCCAAGACAGTACTTTTCCAATCCGTTGTTTTCCTTTTCAAGTACTCAATAGCCGTGGTGTTCGAACTTGCATTATCTACCGTCAAAGTAAAAATACCATCAACATTCCAATCAAGCAAAAATGACTCAATTTTCTTGCCTATGGTAACTCCCTTATGATCTTCAATTTGACAAAAGTTTAAGATTCTCTTTTGCAACTTCCATTCATCATCAATGAAGTGTGCGGTGAGACACATGTAGTTAAGATTTTGAATTGATGTCCATGTATCAGTTGTGAGGCAAATCCTACGACCCTTCAAGAATTTTTTCAGTTTTCCCCTCTCATTTTTATGAATTGCACCAACCTCTCTAGTTATCGTTTGGCGAGAAACCGGTGAGAACTTCGGTTGCATGACCTTACAAAACTTTCTGAACCCAATCCCCTCAACGAACATAAAGGGTAGTTCATCAATGATGACCATTTCGGCAAGAGCTCTCTTACAATCGTCAAAAGAAAAGACATGAGTCACAACGTCGACACTGCCCCCGTCAGTGGGTCGAAATGAAAGGTTTGGTTGTCCATGTTGGTCTCTATTAGGATAGAGTGGGCAAGCGGGGATGTGAGCTTTCAAATTACTAACGCCATGTTTTTTACTTTCAGCCGCATATCGTTTATTGCAATACTTACACTCAGCCCATTTGGTTACCTGATTCTCTTTAATTTCGTTGAAGTGATCCCAGAAAGGAGATCTATATCTTTTTCCAGGCTCTTTTTTAGGTTTAGGCACTCGTGGAGGAACCTTTCTTTTCAGTCTATTTTCAGTATTTTGTCCAACTTCAACTATTGTATCATCTTGAACATCAATAACATCGGCATTCGTAGACACGGGAGGATTAGAATTACCTCCAAGTTCAACATCTTCAACATCTTGAACATCTACAACATCATCCGTAGGTTCCCCACAAAGCGAGAAATCAAAAATGCTTGAATCCATCACCTACAAACAAGTGTAATCAAGAGTTTAATCCTGACATACAAGGAAAAACAAGTCTAACGGCTAATTTACCAAAGAGTTCTTGTCTTGTCAACAAAGGTTTGCACAGAGAATAGAAAAAATTATGTTCATATGATTGCTAGTGCAATATTGGCGAAACTGATGAAAATCCAACAATGCCCAAATCCTGACGGAACATGTTAAAGACCTATACTTTAGTACAGTTTGGTAGTTCAGTTATGTAGTTCAGTTCTTTACCGTTTCCTGATTTATGCTTTGGCATGTTAAAGACCTATACTTTAGTTATTTAGAATTTCTTGTAGTTCAGTTCAACAATACCCAAATCCAACAATTAGCACAGTTTGGTAGTTCAGTTCTTTACCGTTTCCTGATTTATGCTTTGGCATGTTAAAGACCTATACTTTAGTTATTTAAAATTTCTTGTTTTGTGTTTTGGCATGTCTAAGACCTATGAGCAGAAAGCACAGCAGTAAACTCTATCAACAAACCCACAACCTAACTGATTCAATCAGATCAAATCATTGTCTCAAAGATCACAAAACAATCAATGCAACAAATATTAACACGAAACCCTAAATAAACAAGTTAAACGAAAATTGGGGGATTAAAAAAAAAAAACCCAATTTACGAAACAATTAAAGGGCGTCGGGAAACTCATCACTACAAGGTCCCAGCAGTATCAATAAGACAATAATCTACCATGCTGGACTGCTAGTACACAGAAATGCAAAAACAAATCACACTCTTGTTTTTTTTTTTTGCTTTACGCCTTTATCAGTCGAAAAAACTCACTGATCTACGATTCTACAGCCAAAAAGGGGAAAAAAAAATTAAATAAGGGGTTTGATCGATTCATCAGATCAAAATCACAGAGAATATTTTCGTAAAGCCCTATCTATCACTGTAACAGTCTCGTAGAGAAATTCACAGAGAGAGAGAGAGAGAGAGAGAGAGAGAGAGAGATGTACCACACTACCACTGATCGATTGAGAGAGAAAAGGGGGACCAGTTGCGTCGGGAAACGTGGGGCTCGGCGTCGATTTGATAGCGGTGGCCGGTGGCGGTGGGCATGGACGTAGTCACGTAGGTGGTACCGTGGTGGCACTGGTGAGGGTTGAGGAGCCGAGCAGCAGATCTGGAGAGTGGAGAGGGGCAGAGAGAGAGAAAAGGGGGACTACTCGACTACTGGAGAGTGGAGAGGGGCGTCGATTTGATGGCGGTGGCCGGTGCCGGTGGGGACTGGTGAGGCAAGGAGCACCGCTGCATCATTAGACCTGGAGAGGGGCGAGAGGGCTGCGCCTGCGTGGGAAATGAAAAGTGGAGACTGAAGAGTAGTAGGGTTTTTTTTTCTCTTTTTATAGGTGTAAGTTTCGGTCGGGTCGGGTGAACCCGACACATTATATGGGCACCCGAAACCCAACCGACAAACTACTAAATCCGAAAAACTGAACCCGAACCCGACCGACATATGAAATCAGAACCGTCCGTTAGTCATTTTTCGGGTCGGGTCGGGTCGGGTTGTCGGTCGGGTCGGGTTTCTGGACACCCCTAGTAGCCGCCCTACCGCCAAGAAGAACGGTAGAATTCTCCATCCCCACTATTCCTAAGTATATGTAGTTTAATCTTACGCTCTAGTCTTAAGTATATGTGTAGTCGATTATACTTCCATGAACATATGTTGTTTTGAAAAGGAAGAACAAAATTTGAAAGATAATATTCATAACCCAACTTTAAGTATTCGTATTTTGATCTCTAAGGTGATTATGAGCATGTAAACGTGTTACTTGTCTTACTTGTTGCTGATAAAGCATAAGTGGTTTACCACTCCAAAGGTGTCCGTCCATGTGGCACTATACTTTATCTTGTGTGTTAAATGTTGAGTAAGATGATGTGGTAATATGAGCATGCTATCTAATATAGAGTTGGATTATCTTGCTAGTTTAGTTTCAAGATTACAATGAATGATTTATAATTTTGTCATAAGAAGTCCTGTTGCGAAGTCTATGCATGAGAATGAGACACGAAAACTGAGAAAGTTAGAAACATGACACCTAGGGTGGATTTACTTTTGAGTCCAACACAAATGATTGGAGTCGCTATATTTGTTTTAAATGCTTTTATAAATTTTGAATTTTGATCATAATTTTGAATTTATGATAGAAAGCGTGGCAATCAAAGACCAAAAAAGACCTAGGGAACAGAACACATAACATTGATCCACAAGATACAAAGGCTACAAAAACTATGCTATCGTATGGTAGATATGAGGGCTCCAGTCACAAATGAAGGTCAACAAAAGGCCTGGCAAGACCGAAAATCAACAACTGAAAAATACAACTAAAACATAATAAACTAAAACTAAGATACATGCATTCAAATTAAGAAAAAGTCATGGGCACCGACCAAATAGAGACCGATTGTGCACATACCAACACGCAGGACCCACTCCGGGTCTTGCACGGATAATCCGAGTTGTTCAATAATTTAAAAAATCTAGTAGGTTCGTAAAAAAATAGTTCAATTCGATATGTGATCCAATCTTTTCGATTTTTCATTCAAATTACAGGATCTTAAACGGATCAGATTATTCGTGCGGGACCCGGCGTGACGGTCAGCGCACCTTCCTCGGTGTCTGTAGCAAGGTTCTTCAAATTAAAACTACTAAACTATCCAAATTTCCTGGGTCACATTTTTTCATGTGAAGAGCAGTTTGATTCTTTCATGTTAATAAAAGACCCAAAAAAAAAAAAAAAAAGGTAGCAACGGAGAAAGAAAAAGTTTAATGACACCTTTTTTTTTTGATAGGTAAGTTTAATGACACCTTATTTTTTAGTCCATGCATTGCTCACGAGTTGAGTTTTGTTCACCCTCCACTTAAGAGAGTGAACATTACCCTCCTTCCTATTGGTTGAAATGATATGGACCCCACCACAAATTGATGTCAAGCTTACCAAAAAGTGTATTGCATGGTAAGCATGACATCACTTTGTGGTGAGGTCCACACTATTTCAACCAATAAGAGAGGGTAGTATTCATCCTATTTTAAGGAGGGTGAACAAAATTGCACTCATTGCTCACGGAGGAAAATGAATGAATTCGGGGCCATTCCACTTAATTTTTAGGCAAATAAGTTGGTTTTGTCATTATTTGAATTTTTTTTTTGCATTTGTTAGTTTTGCGTCAAACTTTTATGACTTATTGATTCGTCTCGACGAGAGGAATCAAAAAAGTAATTTTTTTTACTTTTAGCAAAAAAGTCAAATATTTGGGTAAAATTATTTTTCTGATTCGTTTTGTCGAGACGAATCAATAAATAACAAAAGTTTGACGTAAAATTAACAAACGCAAAAAAAGATTGAATAAAAACAAAAAATACTAGAACCTGTTTCAGAAACTTTCTTAAAAAATAATTACTTGTTTCACATTTTCAAACTCAAAAATAATGTAAATGAAAAATAACTTTTCAATTTTTTTTTGCACTATATTAAAGATCTCAATAAGATCTTTCAAACAAGATCCATATTGCATATTTTTAGATTTCAATAAACTCATCGTTTTTAAGCTTGAAATTGCTTTCTTAAAAAATAAGTACTTATTTTGCGTTGCGGAACGGGGCCTAAAAGTGCTATTGTAAAAGTTGGATGAGGGTGAACATTACATTTCTTTTAATTAGTTGAAATTGTGTGGATTCCATCACAAAATGATATCATGCTTATTGTAGACACCCCAATTTGGACTTTTCAAAAATCCTTGATTTGTGGCCCGGAGGCTTCCCGATGATGACTTTGGATTGAAACAAGCCTGGTACCAATCAGAACTTTACTCCTTGAAAGATTTGAAGAGGGATTAAAAATGGTTAAAAACATTTTCAAGCGCTTGGGAGCAATCCCAAGCGCTCAAAACTGTTTCACAAAACCTCTGGTCTGGCTCTTTCTCGAGGGCTCGAGAGTAAGGTCCCAAGCGCTCGAGACTATTCTATTGCCCAATGGATGGCAGTATCACCCACTCACCATGTTACTCATCATTATAACCACCTTGAGCCCGCCGATGGCTCGGTCCACACTCAACCTCTGGTGAAAGATATTCAGGTCAAAGATTTTCCCCTTAAAAAAATGTTTTATCAAAACCATTTGATTTTCAAAAACCATTTGAGGTCTTGGCCTATAAATATGACTGGTTTTTCAGCTAGAAAGGGGACCACGAAATTTTCACTCCACCAGAACTCTCATCCTCTGCTCTCTCTCTCTCTAGCTCAAAACCAAAAACCTCCAAACTCTCTTTCCAAACTTCAAAGGTTTTGCAAATCACCAAGGAAAAAGGGCAAGAAATCCAGAATACTCTTCTGATCTCTTGCACTCTTCTCACTTCACCCACATCTCAAAGGCACACCAAGGAGCAAGGTTCAAGGAAAAGGTATAAGACTTTACCTTTGGTCATAACTAAAGGGCTATTCATCCCTTCTGAGGGGGGTCTCTCAGCCTGACCCAGTCTTCAATACTGGGTGCATGGTTGGGAGACCCTAGTGTAAAAACAAGAGCAATGGGGCACAAGAAAATGTTTTCACAAAACCCTTACAGGAACTACTCCCAAGAGCTCGAGAGTACTCCTGAGCGCTCGGGACAGTTCCCAGTTTCATGCATGGCCCTTCGTAACACAGTGGGTTGGAAGTGATGTGTGATCTTAAAAGAAATGGTTGCATTTTGGCATGCATGCACAGAAAACTATTTTCTCCAAAACAGAAGTATTTCCCTCAAGTTTTCATGTAAAGTAAGGTATTTCCAAAGCTAAGAGATGTTCTCCTCTTGGGAAACATCAAAACAAGGGTGTTTGCTTGTCAAGATGGTACCATTTCCTGTTTGAGAGAAAGCTGACATGCAGCTCACTCCCAAGCGCTCCGAACCATTCCAAAGCGCTCGGGAGTGCATGCATGCTATTGCTTCCCATTTCCCAGTCTGCTGTGTTATCTAGTCTCTGCATGCATTAGTGTGGCCTGTTGCTCTTTTAAATTCATAGATTTAGCTTTGTTAAGGTAGGGATGCATGATTTGAAAGATTGAAGGCTTAGCTCAGTCTTCCATGTCCTCTGCTGAGCCAGTAGTGTGTTTAATATCACTTCAGTTCCTATTTTAGCATTGTATTCTGTCTGTGCTAACAAAGCTTGCAGGTTGGGTATCAGAACTCCCAAGCGCTCGGGACGGCTCTCGAGCGCTCGAGAGTGAAGCCAGTGACAGATCTTCAATTTCTGTGATCATGCATTTTGCTCACTTTCATTTAATCATCCACTGTACACCAGCACATGCATGCAGTTCTTACCTGTTATAACTGTGGATACTTGCTAAATGATCTAATGAAACAAAATCCCTTTGAAAAATCCCACAAACGTTTAGTAGAGACCGATTTCGAATCGGGCGAGGGGGGTGCCGTAAAACCCTTCCCCTCTCGTAACATGGCTTCCGGACCCTTGAAACTGATCTCTGGTTTTCAACTTCAAATCAATTGGTTTCCCAAACAAAACGGTTTCTCGGGTGATACACCGCAAATCCGGGTGGCGACTCTTCAAACGGCGTATTTCTCTTCGAAGCGGCGGGAAAATATAAAGCAAAACATCATTTGTTCGTTTTCATTTTTCGGGCAGGTAGCCCACAGTGGCGACTCCGCTGGGGAAAGGTTTAATTAATACTTGAGAAAAAGTTGGTTTGTTGATAAAACGGCCCGCTTTTCTTGAATATCAATTAAACTTGTGAGCCAGGCTTGAAAAACATTTGTGGGATTTTCAAAAGGGATTTTGTTTCATTATTTATTTCTTGTATGTATATATCTTGTGCAACCCCGCTGTTGTGTTTCGGCAATCCTACCCGGTTTGCCGGTGATGGGGAATCCCGGAATGCTCAGCAACCCTCGACCATGATGAGTCATCCCTTCCATTTGTACCATTATTGGGTGTACACTCATTAGTGGGAGGTATACTTTGACTCTAGTCCGGGGAACCCACTTCAAACCAAAACCGGCCCTCGTACGTGTTTAGAAAGCAATAGAACCTTCCAAACTAGGACAGGGACCCGCAGGGTAGGATTATATGCCATATCCTATCTACATGTTACTGCTTTCTGCATCTCACCGTGCATGTCATGCCGTCATGCTGTCCGTTCATTTTTGAGTCCTGCGCTTTTAATCTCACTCGCACGGTCTGTAGAAGGTTGCCAAGGCCCGATGATGAGTCGTGCACTCTAGTGTACGTTATCGGAACTACATGAGTCCTTAGAACAAGGAGACTTTGGGAAATCAGGATGTTACTAAGTCCTTAACTAATGCCTAATCGAAATTTCGACGGAGAATAAGGAATAACAAGGAAAACGGCGCCGTGATGTCACTTTACTTACACCACCTTGGCTAATGGCACCGTGTCACTGACACCACGATGGTTGGGGTATCACGCCGTTTATACTAAGTTATTCTAAGTTCAAAATTGAGACTTCGAACGAGGACTAGTTGAATACTTAGTTCATTTTGACATCTCTTAGAATTTGTCGTTCTAAACGAAGGATACACCCTAAAAGAATCTCTGAGGACTAAGGCAATCCTTCATAGGATGTCGTCTCTTGAGTCAGGGTCTAGGAGACCATAAATCCATGGAGTTTGGGATAACTCCGGTGTTCGCCGTGCCCGAACGGCTCTTTCTAGTTTAGCTTTAGGTTCATCTTCCAGCAGTCTTATTGCTCTGTCTCGGATGGTCTTAGATAAGGAGATTGGCTCTGATTCCCAACGTGAGGAATTTAACCTGCCTGACAACGACCTACCCGTGACTGTTGGAACTATCTGTAAAGTTCGATCCCTTGAGTCGACGATGACAACACGTCAATAACAATTCTTTTATTCAACATACATTTTTCAATAAATCATAACAGGGGCACGCTCTGAGTTCGCTTTTTTTCTTTACTGTCAGCACTGAGCCACCCATCCCACACAAAGCCATACCACCTCCTTCGACCACCTCAAAATGACAGGGCAAACAGAGCTGGTTGAGCTAAAAAGGGCTGTAGAGGAATTGAGTCAGAAAATGGATAAGCTAACGGCTCTATTGCAAGGGCTGATTGACATTTTCACCTCCGCCATGTCAAATCCAGATCTAGGACTGAATGCTGGTAAGGCCAGGATCAAAGAAACCCCACAAACCTACCACCCTCCAACCGCCGGAATCAAGCCATGCTCAAAAGTGAAACTCTCGAACATGTTCGAAGACTTGGTGGAATTCCATGATGCCAAGAATCACTCAAATAAGGATATTGGATCCTTGTCTGAAACTAGTGCTAAAAGACAGGATGTGCACATTGATGAGATCAACCCCAAAAGCAAAGGAGTGTTATGCAGCTGTGAAGTAAGCAAGGCTTTCACCAGAGGCCCCCTCGGCACCACCATGAACCCTCAACCCGGCTGCAAAATCCCACCAAGGATCTTCTCCCGCTTTCCTGTACCTTTGTCCTCAGTTTATGAGAAGCTCCTCGAAGCCGGCCCCATCGAACCGCTCCCGCCAACTCCCCTGCCTCGAAAGCTCCCGGCGTCCTACAACCCAAACGTCTATTGTGCCTTTCACCAATATACCGGCCATCCCACCAATAACTGCTTCCATCTCCGCCACGAGATCCAAGACTTGATCGACGACGGAACCATCCCAGTGCCGGACTTCGGATCAGGAGGAAGATTTTGAGTGCAGTCCATGAATGGAATTGCTCACGAGTTTGGGAAACTTTTGAGTTTTGAGTCGAGTCTTTGTCTTTCAATTTCGAGTCAGTTTGTACTTTGGGTCTTTCATGCTTTCGTGCCTGTATGTTTTCAAATTCAAGTTTGTAGTCAAAAAAAAAGGGGAAAGCAAAAACCAAAAAACAGAGTCAGTTTCGTAGGTCTGAACTACGTTATGACCTGATTCCTTTGCAAGAAGGATACGTAGGCAGCCTTATCCTGAGGCCCGGTCATGTTCATTCGAGTCGATCCCAAGATTCGATCACAATCTTTCGAGTCAATCCTTTGTCGGTTCGTCCCGTCTTTTGATGTCAAACCTCTTGAGTCGAAATTGTGATAATAAACTTACGTTTTGTGATAATCCCTTAACTTGGAATTGTTTCTCACCATCAATTGAGAGATCAAAACACGAGATACTTTGCCCTCTGAAGAAGGAGAATTTCATGGGACCATTTCCTGACGCCATGAAGAAGCAACGCCTTGGCCCAAGCAAATAGCTCGCTAGATCAAAACCTCAAAACATAATCTAGGCAAAAGTTAGAGCACACAAAACCCTTAACTTGCATCTAGGATCCAGTTATCAAGTTGTACAATTCAAAATGAAGAAAGGCATTCTTTTCTTTTATCACACGCTTGAAGATATGTATCCATTGATAACCCCCTTTGAGCCTAAATCAATTTCTTTGAAAGAACCCAGCTAGGCAGCTATCCCCCGCACCGGGATGAAATGAGGAGGACAAAATGTGCCAAACACCTGGTTATCATCGGCGCATCAGAATTCAAAGCGTGAAAGTGCCAAATACATAGGCGCAATGAGGTGCAAAACATCGAACAAAAATCAGAGAAAGCTCGGAATCAACGAGAATGCCAAACACATCGGCACAACAGAGTTTGAAGCAAATAAGGCGCCCATCAAAAGCAAAAAGGGGGCATAAAATATTCAAGATGGCTGCTAGCTCTCGAAACCCCAAGAAAATGAAAAAAGTTTGAGCCTATTATCCTTTCTTTGTTGAGCCAAAACCTTGGCCACGTTACAACCCTGATAAAGTCCTTTCAGATTGAAAAACACAACTTGATAACAAAAATCCTAGACACTAGGAGAAGACGAGAAGAAGCGCCAAGCCATTTCATGAATCCTGTAACATCCGAGCTGGGGCATTTTCTAAATCCATGGTTTGTCGTCAGCAACCTGGGGCATGATTCCTAATAAAAATCCTCGTGTTTTGCTAAAACAGTTTCAAAGACTCGAATGGGAAAATCATCAAAACTTGATTTTATCATGACAATTTCAAACATTAAATTCTCAAATAATCAAGCTCCTCGTCCAGTCACATCAAAACTCCTCGTCCAGTCTGGTTCACGGTTAAGAGTCAGTCTTCTGATAAAGGGTCTTTCTTGTCCTTCGAGTCATCTGGGCCTTGTCCAAATTCACGCAAGGTCATTGAGGTCCCAACTCGTGAGAAAAACTCCAATACATGGAAGAACCCGCACTTGTGCTCATGACAAATCTGGTCGCCGAAACTATCAGTGGAATCAAAGAAAAGAATCAGAACTAAGGTCCGTCACTCACTGGGGGCACATCGGTCCAATGTCATCAATCATAGCAAGCATACAGCCGACTTCAAGACTGGGGAATGAATGCTCGGAACTCAAGCCCTGATCAAAGCCAACCTCAAACCAGCTCCAGCGCAAGCCCTGGCTCCAGCTCAAACCCAATTTCCATCCAAAAACGAACTCCATCCCAAATCCCAAGGTCCTGAAGATACCGGTCCGCTGGCCAAAAACAGTAAAGCAGAAAGGGTACTCGGACATGTCCATTGTTGTTTTTCAAAACTAAAAATCATCAGTGTTGTCAAAAGTCGAAACACGGGTCTCACTTTCTAACCTCGACCCCCCACGGTCGCCTTCTTCCTTCATATTCGCCAACATGACTGCACATCTCTTGCCATAGATTTGGCATTGTCCTGAGGGACACCCTTCAATCATCCGCTGCCATAGATTTGGCACCTTTCATATTCTGCCATAGATTTGGCGCTGTTCTGAGAGACACCCTTTAATTTCAAATTCAAGCTTCTTCCAAAAATTCAAGCTTTTCAGATTCAAGCTTCCTTCAAAATTCAAGCTTCTTCCAAAAAAATTCAAGCTTTTCAGATTCAAGCTTCCTTCAAAATTCAAGCTTCTTCCAAAAAAAATTCAAGCTTTTCAGATTCAAGCTTTCTTCAAAATTCAAGCTTCCTTCAAAATTCAAGCTTCTTTTAAAATTCAAGCTTCTTTTAAAAATTCAAGCTTTTCAGATTCAGGTCTCTTCGCCACCCTTTCATCTTCTGCCATAGATTTGGCACCCTTCAATCATCTCCCGCCATAGATTTGGCACCCTTCAATCATCTCCTGCCATAGATTTGGTACCCTTCAATCATCTTCTGCCATAGATTTGGCACCCTTCAATCATCTTCCGCCATAGATTTGGCACCCTTTCATCTCAAATTCAAGCTTTCTTCAAAATTCAAGCTTCCTTCAAAATTCAAGCTTCTTTTAAAATTCAAGTTTCTTTTAAAAATTCAAGCTTTTCAGATTCAGGTCTCTTCGCCACCCTTTCATCTTCTGCCATAGATTTGGCACCGTCCTAAGGGACATCTCCCCGGTTTTCTCCAGGTTCTCCGCCGCCATAGATTTGGCGCTGTCCTGAGGGACACCTTTCTATCATTTTCTTGGATGTCTGCATGTTTGCATTTGCCCCAAAGAACTACGCTGGTCTGATCCTTGCAGAAAAGGGTACGTAGGCAGTCTGAAAGGACGCGACCACATGCATCAAATGTTTGTATCTTTACTTGCATTTGATTTTGAATTGAGGATTTGATTTGGCTCGAATTGGGCTGTCTCAATCTTTGGACGGCACTCGTATCTAGATAGGATGTTGAGCGTCGCCCAAAGACGGGCAACTGTAGACACCCCAATTTGGACTTTTCAAAAATCCTTGATTTGTGGCCCGGAGGCTCCCCGATGATGACTTTGGATTGAAACAAGCCTGGTACCGATCAGAACTTTACTCCTTGAAAGATTTGAAGAGGGATTAAAAATGGTTAAAAACATTTTCAAGCGCTTGGGAGCAATCCCAAGCGCTCAAAACTGTTTCACAAAACCTCTGGCCTGGCTCTTTCTCGAGCGCTCGAGAGTAAGGTCCCAAGCGCTCGGGAGTGATCCCAAGCGCTCGAGACTATTCTATTGCCCAATGGATGGCAGTATCACCCACTCACCATGTTACTCATCATTATAACCACCTTGAGCCCGCCGATGGCTCGGTCCACACTCAACCTCTGGTGAAAGATATTCAGGCCAAAGATTTTCCCCTTAAAAAAATGTTTTATCAAAACCATTTGATTTTCAAAAACCATTTGAGGTCTTGGCCTATAAATATGACTAGTTTTTCAGCTAGAAAGGGGACCACGAAATTTTCACTCCACCAGAACTCTCATCCTCTGCTCTCTCTCTCTCTAGCTCAAAACCAAAAACCTCCAAACTCTCTTTCCAAACTTCAAAGGTTTTGCAAATCACCAAGGAAAAAGGGCAAGAAATCCAGAATACTCTTCTGATCTTTTGCACTCTTCTCACTTCACCCACATCTCAAAGGCACACCAAGGAGCAAGGTTCAAGGAAAAGGTATAAGACTTTACCTTTGGTCATAACTAAAGGGCTATTCATCCCTTCTGAGGGGGGTCTCTCAGCCTGACCCAGTCTTCAATACTGGGTGCATGGTTGGGAGACCCTAGTGTAAAAACAAGAGCAATGGGGCACAAGAAAATGTTTTCACAAAACCCTTACAGGAACTACTCCCAAGAGCTCGAGAGTACTCCTGAGCGCTCGGGACAGTTCCCAGTTTCATGCATGGCCCTTCGTAACACAGTGGGTTGGAAGTGATGTGTGATCTTAAAAGAAATGGTTGCATTTTGGCATGCATGCACAGAAAACTATTTTCTCCAAAACAGAAGTATTTCCCTCAAGTTTTCATGTAAAGTAAGGTATTTCCAAAGCTAAGAGATGTTCTCCTCTTGGGAAACATCAAAACAAGGGTGTTTGCATGTCAAGATGGTACCATTTCCTGTTTGAGAGAAAGCTGACATGCAGCTCACTCCCAAGCGCTGCGAACCATTCCAAAGCGCTCGGGAGTGCATGATGCTATTGCTTCCCATTTCCCAGTCTGCTGTGTTATCTAGTCTCTGCATGCATTAGTGTGGCCTGTTGCTCTTTTAAATTCATAGATTTAGCTTTGTTAAGGTAGGGATGCATGATTTGAAAGATTGAAGGCTTAGCTTAGTCTTCCATGTCCTCTGCTGAGCCAGTAGTGTGTTTAATATCACTTCAGTTCCTATTTTAGCATTGTATTCTGTCTGTGCTAACAAAGCTTGCAGGTTGGGTATCAGAACTCCCAAGCGCTCGGGACGGCTCTCGAGCGCTCGAGAGTGAAGCCAGTGACAGATCTTCAATTTCTGTGATCATGCATTTTGCTCACTTTCATTTAATCATCCACTGTACACCAGCACATGCATGCAGTTCTTACCTGTTATAACTGTGGATACTTGCTAAATGATCTAATGAAACAAAATCCCTTTGAAAAATCCCACAAACGTTTAGTAGAGACCGATTTTGAATCGGGCGAGGGGGGTGCCGTAAAACCCTTCCCCCCTCATAACATGGCTTCCGGACCCTTGAAACTGATCTCTGGTTTTCAACTTCAAATCAATTGGTTTCCTAAACAAAACGGTTTCTCGGGTGATACACCGCAAATCCGGGTGGCGACTCTTCAAACGGCGTATTTCTCTTCGAAGCGGCGGGAAAATATAAAACACCAAAAACAAACATTCGTTTTCGCTTTTCGGGCAGGTAGCCCACACTTATCAAAAAATGTGTTACACGAAAGGGACCTACACCATTCCAAGCTTCAACCAATGAAAGGACGGATAATATTTACCCTCTTTTAAGGAGGGTGTACAAAATTACACTTGTAAAAGTTAAGCGCAAAGTGTGGTTCACGTCCACTCCATAAAGTTTCTTTTCTTTACGTATACTCCCACGGCAGAGTCCTGTACTCCCTGCATAGTCGTCTGCCTTTAATGCTTCTCTCTCTCTCTCATCATATATACTTCCTTCGTTCCAAAATGCTTCTCCGGTCCGCAAAATGAAGACTCTAAAATAATACATTTCTTTTAAAAAAAACTCTAACTTTTTTCATAAATTAAAAGAACTTATCATATCTAGTGAATTGTTGAAAAAATTTAGAATTTTTCTTACAGAAATTGAATTATTTTTAAGCCCTCATTTTTCAGATCGGACAAACATTTTGGGACGGAGGAAGTATCTGTTAGGCCATCCACAGTGATATAATCAAACGCAAATTATTTTTAAAGTTAACAATGTTGGTGCAAAAGATGGCTCACAATGGTATAATCAAACTTATCAACATCCTTAGAAATAATCAAATTTTGGGCTTTTGGATAACCAAAATTAGCAACCTTTTTCAATAATCAAAATTTGTGAACCCCACACCACATAAGTTATCTGGTTCCTAAATTTGTATACACACATGTTTCAAACGGTATTTTCTTCTTCTCTTCCTCGCGTGTTTCAACTTCATATTGTAAGTAATTTGTTTTCCTTGTTTTCTTTTGATTTTCTTCCATTGGGTTTTGAAATTGTGAGTGTGATTCCATCATTTTCTTCCATTTGGGAAGGAGAGGTGCTGAAAAATTTCATTAAGAGGGATGGAGAATGGGAGAGAAGAGAATCGATAAATTTTTCACTAAAAAAAGAGAGGAGAAAATCTAAAAAGCACCAACCCCCAAAAAAAAAAAAATTCAAATCAAAATAGGAGGGAAGAAAGTCACCGATTTTTTTCCAAAATTAAGGGAGAGAATCGATATATTTTTGCCCAAAAAAATAGTAATGGATGGAAGTGAATGACGGAAAACAGGAGAGAGAGAGAGAGAGAGAGAGAGAGAGAGAGAGAGAGAGAGAGAGAGTGTGTGTGTGTGTGTGTGATTGTTTGTCAAATTGTAGTAGACCTCTTATTTTGGTTATGGACCAGAAGTGACCATTGTGGATCTCAACATTGCTAAGCTTAGCAACCTCTTAATTGAATAATTAAAAGCTGATGTGTGAACTTTGGTTATCCATTTTTTATTATACTACTGTGGATGACCTTACTACGGTACTCCATCGTGTCCTTTTATTTTGAACGGCAAACTTCACCAACACCCCCCTGAGATTTGCTGTTTGTATAGATTCTCCCTCCACCTATGGAAAATAACCAAAAAGGATATGAGTACAGCAAAGGCTACACAGATAAATTTTGGACCTGAGACAACCACAAAGATGATCGGAGCCGCTTATTTTGTTTAAAATATTTTCTTTAGGGTCCCTGTAAAAAATCATTTCAATTTGATATCGGTAAGGGCGTTTACAAATCATCCCACTTTGCTTCAGAATTTGGCTGCGGCTTCGATCATTTTTGTGGAACCCGAGACGAGTCCAAAATCGATCTGTGTATGTTGTCTGCACAAATTTTGATGTACCTTTAGCACCTCTAGAAAATAACCCTCCACTCCTTGAGATTTGTACTCTTATTTCATATACACCCCAACTGTTAGTCACTCGTTAGTTCCATGCTTATGTCAGCAATCAAAACTTTCTAAATGCCTCTGTTAGGCCTACTATTACATAATCTCTACTGCTGAAGACTAATGAACAACAACACTATTGAGTATGGACCTACCGTCACCCTCATTCTCTGTCATTCTCTCTTGTCTCCAATATCCATGGCCATATCACTATCCGACATTTTTGCCCACTACCTCAATTTGAAGGGGCAGCTATGCTTGTTCACAGCAGTCAGCAGCTGTGCCCCAAAACGACACCGTTTTGGAGCATTTTGGGACTTTGATTATTGGATTCCACCCTTCACCGAGTTGCACTCGTTTTTGACCCAGCTCCCACATACAAATCCACCCCCCCCTCTCATGACACCGATCCTGGAAATTCAATCTTTCAGGTCTCGTGAAGTTCCCTTGGAATTATCGAATCCAACAAAACATTCTTGTCATCCCAAACTTAATAAATGCCATGCATAACTTGAAAAATCCTAGATCCTCTAGGTTTAAATATTTGCTATGTTTTAATCTTAATCAACGATTCACCATGCGATAAACAAAATCAATCTCACAAACGGAAAGCAGACAAATAACGAACACCAAGATATACGTGGAAAACCCAAATGGGAAAAAACCACGGGAAGGAATCAAACACTACTAAACACGAGGTTACAAGAACTCTTACGATAAGTTTGAACTCCACAAACCTAAACCTAGATGCTCTTGCCGAATCCACGCACACCTCTCTGAATGCTTGACCGCCGCTGCCTCGAATCCACGAGCCTTCCAAATACCTCCGGAGATCCACCGAGGAAAGATAGGAATAGGTTTCTGCTACTGCCTTGTCAAGATACTGTAATGCTTCCCATCGGTCCAAAAAAAAAGTCTTCTCCAAAACCCTTTCTTTTATAATGGAGAAAAACTGCTAATGAGCCGCACCAAAACTTCCTTTCTCTCAATCTGATATCAATTGCATATCTCGTGTATAAAAGAAACAATACTCACCGCCTTGTCTTTAAACAAAGGCTACTTAATCAAATCTCACGGATTATTGCCATACCGAAAATGGGATCTCACGGAATATTGCCATATTCCTTTGATTGCCAATCTTCCTTGATTTTCTTCAACCCAAAAACGCACTCTCTCAATTAGATATAGATTCGATTTCCTTCCACTTCTTAAACAGACACTCTAGAAACAAAAATAAATAAATTACAACTCAATAAATGGGGATACAAATAAATGTGTTTTTGTCTTGGAATTTGCCAACATAGAGAGACCGTGACCCGTGGTCCTAACAATCTCCCCCTTTGGCACTTTCATGACAAAACACACTCGACACAGAAAAAAACTATCCCCTAACAGATTGAGGTCACGACCTGTAAAGCTGTAGAAACACTAAAGAAGCACAATCTGTTAATCAACAAATTACTCCCCCTTTTTGTCACGGAATGACAAAGGTAGAAGTACGAAAATTAAAAAAAAATCCACTAGAAGCAATGATGTTCATAACTAATAATAAAATAAATCTTGAGAGAGTAAGAGTAAGAGCAATCTATCAACGTTGAGCAAGTATTATGCCATAAGAATCCATGAAAATGAACATGAAGACTATCAAAGAACATGCTCAATGATGAAACCATTAGTAAGGCATTACGAATGCAACACACCATGATCTTTGACAAACGAGATTGTGTGTGTGTGTTTCAATGACCAAAATATCAAGTTAACTCAATTTAGGACCTATATTCTCATAAACAATAGGCATATCAAGATGACTTCCCCTCAAGAAGTCAAACTAAGCTAGGTCCTCAATGTGGTTCAATGAAAATGAGAGAGTACAAAACTCCCCCTCAACAGCACATTTCCCTTTCTTTAGTATAATAAGTTCTCCCTTTTCTTTTATTTTTCTTTCTTTCTTTCTTACCCCACTGCTGTTTGACACGAACGTTCAGAGGGAGAATACCTCACCCCAATTGCCCGGTTACTTAGCAAGTGGTCCAACAAGCATACCTTCACAAGGTCTATCCACCTTTTGACGCGAACGCTTAGAGGGAGAATACCTCACTCCAATTGCCCGGCTACTAAGTGAACGCCCGGATAGGTTGAGAATAAACGAATACCAATAAGGTGCTTTCACGAGAGAAGAGCAAATAAAAATGATATCAGCACAAAGGGAATGGTAGCTATAGGTCATTCTCAAAAGGTAGATCACAAGATATATACCAAGTTCATGAGAACTAAGACTCTAAATCAAGAAACCATCCATCATAGTTATGAATAAGTGTGCATCACAATGTCAAAAATCATGCCATATAACCTTCAAAACTTCTCACGTTGTGGAGGGATCATGGAGTATGCACAATAAAAGTCAAAATGTTCATACTCATAAAAACTCATGACAATCAACTAGCAACAGAGACTATCATGCCCAGCTTACACTCGAAGAAAAAAAATGAAAATCTTTTTCAGTTTTCCTATCATATAACAAAAACAAAATCTTTTTTATTTTTTTAAGTTAATATGGCAGAAAGATAATCCAAAATTTAAAAAAAATGAAACATGCTAAGAAACTAATCAACACAAATAAATAACCCAGCAGAAACCATAGATCTAGGTACAAGATAGACAAAAAAAAAATCGACCTAGACTTTGGATGCAATTAATTAAGAGCAATCCTTCAAAAGTCAAAGTCCACATCTCCGGATGAACCAATGTCATCTAGAGCGTTGATAAAATTCGTATAAGGTCTCAAGTCCGACTTCCTCATCCATATATATCTAGTCTTAACCTTCTCAGCTTTTTCAACAGTTTTACACAAATGATTAGGATTCACATACATATTCTTTTCATGTGAAGTCATCCTATGTCTAGGCCATTTCGTTCTATCAAAACCATAACCAAAACGATGATACTTACCCCCATTTTTACTAACATGTTGATATTGAAGAAGAGTATCGGGGTAGCCATAAAGTTGAAAGCAATTAGGTCGAATGTGACCCTTTACACCACAAAAATGACATGTCGGAATAAATTTCGAAACATTAGCTTTTCTAATATAAAGAGGCTTCTTAGCAGGATTAATGCTATTAGGTTTAGGATTTACCTCTTTAGACTTTGCTTCATTTACTTTACCTTCGAGTTGAGATGATGAAGCTTCATGAAAGCCAAGGCCTGATTTGTCACTTGTTTTTCTTTGAGCACCAAGAATGTCTTCTAATTTCTTTGAACCTGCATTCATTCTTTTAAAAGTAGCATTGGCCTTGTCAAGCTCAGCTTGCAAATTAGCTACCTTTAACTCAAGTAATTTGTTAGATTCAAAAGAAGCATGCAAATCAATACTAAGTTTCACATTCATGCTTTTAATCTCCACAAGTTCATTAAATAAAGAGTCCCTATTATTCTCAACTTGACTCTCCCGAGCTTGAGCTTCCAAAAGCTCTTGCTTGAGTTTCATGTAAGACTCATCACTCATCTTCACTTCACTAGATAGCTTAATGTTAGTCTTAGTCAACCTCAGATTTTCTTTGAAAAGTTTATTGTAGGCTTTTTGCAAACTCTCTTCCTCCTCACTTTCGCTATTACTCAAATCCTCACCATTCACACTCTCATCTTCCAATTTAAACTTACTCACATGAGAATACACAGAAGCTCCTAAGGCCATGACTTTACTATTTCCCCCACAATTTTCTTCTTCATCAGAGTCACTATCATCCCAAGTCCTGACATTATAGGATTTATTTTTCTGTTTGTTAGCACAATCTTGGGCAATATGACCAAACCCCAAGCACTCGTAACATTAGGGACCCGATGATTTGCTCTCTTTCCTCTCTTTACCTTTGGAAGACCTACCATTCTTCTCTTTCGAACTAGGACCAAAGGTTTTATTCTTTTTAAAAAACTTTCCAAATTTTTTAACAAATAAAGCCATTTCCTCTTGGTCCAATTCATCGTCATCACTGTCCGAGACCTTAAAACTAGAAAAAGCCAAAGATTTTTCCTCGTTTTTGTTCTTCTCTTTTTGAGGACTATATTGAGACAATTTAGTTTCAAAAGTTAAGAGGTGGCCAACAACTTCCTCAACCTTCATAGAATCAAAATTAGGCGAACATTCAAGGACTTCAACTTTAGTAATAAACCTCTTAGGTAAAGAACGCATGATTTTCTTAACTATTTTCTCTTGAGAAATAGGTTCGCCTAAGTTAAAGCTTGAGTTCACAACTTCACTCAGCCTCGCATAAAAATCACCAAAGTTCTCATTGTCACTCATCCGTATCATCTCAAAATCAGTGATAATACTTTGAAGTTTTTGTTGTCTCACTTGACTATTCCCCTCATGAGTGATGGATAAAATATCCCAAGCATCCTTAGCTATTTCACAAGTTGAAATACGTTGAAACTCAGCTATAGACACACAACCAAAAATAGCATTAAGGGCACATGAATTATGAGTCGCTTTCAAGTGATCAGTGTTATCCCAAGACTCATCAGGCTTCCGAACAATTTTACCTTCCACAGTTGTGGTAGGCTCGGTATAGCCATTAACAACCGAGAGCCAGACACGATTGTTCTGAGATTTCAAATAAGCCTTCATCCTAGCTTTCCAATATGCATAATTAGACCCATCTAAAAGAGGAGGTTTCGCAATAGCAGAGTTATTAGGGGTTTCCATAATAGCAAATAAAAAAAAATAGGATCCGCTCTAGGAATAAACCCTAATATAATGAGTGACCCGCTCTGATACCAAATGAAAAATCCTAGATCCTCTAGGTTTAAATATTTGCTATGTTTTAATCTTAATCAACGATTCACCATGCGATAAACAAAATCAATCTCACAAACGGAAAGCAGACAAATAACGAACACCAAGATATACGTGGAAAACCCAAACGGGAAAAAACCACGGGAAGGAATCAAACACTACTAAACACGAGGTTACAAGAACTCTTACGATAAGTTTGAACTCCACAAACCTAAACCTAGATGCTCTTGCTGAATCCACGCACACCTCTCTGAATGCTTGACCGCCGCTGCCTCGAATCCACGAGCCTTCCAAATACCTCCGGAGATCCACCGAGGAAAGATAGGAATAGGTTTCCGCTACTGCCTTGTCAAGATACTGTAATGCTTCCCATCGGTCCAAAAAAAAAGTCTTCTCCAAAACCCTTTCTTTTATAATGGAGAAAAACTGCTAATGAGCCGCACCAAAACTTCCTTTCTCTCAATCTGATATCAATTGCATATCTCGTGTATAAAAGAAACAATACTCACCGCCTTGTCTTTAAACAAAGGCTACTTAATCAAATCTCACGGATTATTGCCATACCGAAAATGGGATCTCACGGAATATTGCCATATTCCTTTGATTGCCAATCTTCCTTGATTTTCTTCAACCCAAAAACGCACTCTCTCAATTAGATATAGATTCGATTTCCTTCCACTTCTTAAACAGACACTCTAGAAACAAAAATAAATAAATTACAACTCAATAAATGGGGATACAAATAAATGTGTTTTTGTCTTGGAATTTGCCAACATAGAGAGACCGTGACCCGTGGTCCTAACATAACTAGTGTAGGCATCAAATGAATTTTGATTGAGCTTTTGAGATTCACCCACTATAAGGGCACAATCCAATTCATTTTGGGTTTGTTTTCGTTCACCCACAAACTTGAAGAAACATAAACTTTATAAAAACCCTAGTTTGAGATTTGGTTGTTTTAAAAAATTAGGGCAAATCGATTTGGGGCTCCTCACTAGAGCTTGGAACATGTATAGGGTGGAAACGAGAAAAAGGAAAACAACAGCCATGGACGACAGGGAAACCTAAGGCACCTCAGTGCCGCCGCTCTTGTTCAGCGTCGTTTCGTTGTTGTTAATAACAGCATCCATGTCCTTCTCCTAATGCTTCTTCTTCGCTCTCTTCGAGCCTCGAACTTCTCTGCCGCCGGCTGTTATACATCAACGGTGCCGCTGACTTGGCTTCTGATTCGGGGTGACAGTTTAGTGCCATGAGAGAGAGAGAGAGAGAGATCATTGTGTGTGGGAGTTGGGTAAAAAACAAGTCAACTCGGTGAAGGGTGGAGTCCAATAATCCAAAGTCCCAAAATGACGTTGTTTCGGATCCACCTTTGCATATATCTTCGTCACAATAGTTTGACTTTTTACTTTTAGAAAGTACAAAGTGATTAACACTCCCCCAGTCCTATAGTCCTATTTTATTTGTAATGTTACATAAAATCGTGTCATTTTTAACTTAAAATATAAGTTGGTTAATTATGATAAATATTTTCTCAATTTTTTTTGACACCGTTCAAAAGTAATAGCAATTGATATTTTTTGAATGATGCAAAAATATTCAAAAAATAATTTGGGAAGCAATTCATTTTTCGAGTTCAAAATGGCATGGTCTTTCATATACGTAGGATGCAAACAAAATGGGACAGAGTGAATATATATAAATGGGTAACATAAATGACTGTCGGATTAAAATCCTTACTCAATCTCAGCCATGAATTGTGTAAGAAAGTTTTTTTTTTCCCCAATCAATAGAAGAGATCATTTACATCAGATACGAAGTACATAGTACAAACCTGGGACACTACATCAATTGTGAGAGTCCACGACACAACCAAGTCCAACAACTCAATCAATACAAAAAATAAGCCTATTATAGGGTAGAGACAAAAAAAGAAAGGAAAAACCCTCTAAAGGAAGAACATCCATACGCAGGTGGGGAGACTCAAATTCCTGACCTCCTTGTGAGATGCAAGAGTTTTAGCCAATTGAGCTAACCCCAAAGAAAGAAAGGAAAAACCTTCTATGAAAGTTATTATGTGAGTTCTGGCTAAAACTTCATAATCTATTTTTGACTATATCAAGGCTTTGTATACTTTACACCAAAGTCTACTTAATTCAAAATAAGATAACTTTATGATTATTAGGCTTGTATAATAGACTAACGTCTTGTTCCTCCTAAACTATGGTCAGATATTTTCTTCGGTATTATTTATTTTTCAGAATTTCTTGTTTAGTGTTTTGCCAAAAAAAATAAAATTAGGAGCAATGATTCGTCTCAGTGAGAGTAATTAAAACTCCATAGACGGAGTAGTTGTTTAAAACTTTGTGAACTTTTGTTTTTGTTTTCCACAATTTATTTTCTACTTTTTAGATTCCTTTCATTGAGACCAATAATAATGCAAAAATATTGATGCAAATCCCAAGGGGTTGGTCAAGTGATCTTTGCTCCCTTTAAAGGTCTTTGGTTTGATTCCTCTTGCCAGTAATTCTTGGGGCTGTCAAGTGATAAAGATAACTCAACTCAGCTGAGTTCAAGTTGTCAGCTCAGCTCAGCTACAACTGATTTTGTTGGCTGTTAGTTAGTTGTGTATAGTTAGTTGTAGTTTAGATTGTAATTCAGTTTGTAATCTTTTTTTTTTGTGTGGGTAAAATAGCATGAAATAGAAAAAAGGATAACCGGATAAACAGCCTATAAGGGGCATACCCCAGGAGGAAAAGAAAAAAAGAAAACAAAGAAGAGTAAGAAAATTTACCACGCCAAATGGCTACAAGGCTAGATGAGAAGCGATGTTTCCAATCCATCTAGTAAGAGGGAAGGGAAACACTGCCAATTGATAACAACAAAAAGACTACGTCCAAGGCATTTAAAAGTGCTATTATAGTACCAAACAAACAGCACCAGCAGAGAACATCTTGAGCAACTTAAACATCTTGACAGCCTTAAACATCTTGACAACAAGCATTCAGCAGTAACAGCAATTCAGCAGCAAAACAGTAGCTATCTGCTCCCTTATAGCAGCAAACAGCAGCAGCAGTAAGCAGTATGAGCAACAAGCAGAGTGCAGGAAATTAGAACAGACATCAGCTATAACAGAGCTATTTGGCTGCCAAACATGACCTTCAGAACTTGCAGGCCTTTCACAATCAAACTACATTATCCAACGTCCATGAACTGGACTGGACACGGCAGCAAAGTCCATGAACTGGACATCAGAATTGGACACGGCAACAAAGCAGTAACAGCTTGGTGATAGAAGAGACTAAGGACAAGCCCCCTAGAAAGGCTTAAACATCCCCAAGGACAACCCCCTTAGGGTAGGTACAAAGTAATCGGGCTGCAGAGTTTATCAAGCATAACAGTAGAATTTACCAAAAAAAAAACATAGCAGCAGATATAGCAATTGAACTTTATAATGACAGTTACAAAATGGACAGCAATTTGAACATGCACAACAGCAGAATCTGGACAACTCAAACTAGCAGAATCTAGACATCTCAATACAAGCAAAAGTAGCAGTCCAACTGTATGAGAAAAGCCCAGCAGAACAGGCAGCCAAGCAGTCAGAACATGCAACAAAGCAGCTACAGAAAAGTAGCAGAA
This sequence comes from Rhododendron griersonianum, assembly GCA_018127125.1. NCBI lineage: Eukaryota > Viridiplantae > Streptophyta > Magnoliopsida > Ericales > Ericaceae > Rhododendron > Rhododendron griersonianum. The sequence goes on along the minus strand of CM030788.1, from coordinate 33,431,092 downwards.
TACGACTTAACAACAGCAAATTATGCTAACATCAGCCCTAGCAGTCAGCTACAATCCTTAAAAGCAAGAAATCATAGCAGCAGTAGAAACATCTATGACACTCCACTTGAGCAATCAAGGAGTCGATCAAAACTGATATGACATCCTAGGAAAATGTGGTCCTGACCACCAACTCCCTCGGAAAACTCACTCCACCCTTTCAACTTTTTCAGAAGCTAAAGGATACGGATCCACCCTACTCCCTCCACTAAGCCTCGCATAATGCCCCCACTAAATATTACCTCCACTCTCAAGGAAAAGATGAGGCCCAATCACACTCTCACAGGGAGACACAGATTGTAGTGAATGCTAACACCTATACTCTCAAGTCAAGTGCACCTTCAGAGTCCAATAGAGAAACCACCAAAGGATAAGATAACTACCTGTGTATGTAGGAATAATAGCAGACCTACTATGCTGAATGATTGTGATAACCACCATATGTGAACTTGCTCCCTTTGACTAATTAAAGTTTTGGCAGCTAAGATGTTGCAGTACAATACTTGAGTGAAGCAGCCAGCAACTATTGCTAGCTCTAGCTGAATCATGTTGAAATCATGCTCTCCTAAAAATGGAGGATTAAAGCAGCTAGGGGAAGCTTTGCAAGCCCCCCCTTTGAGCTATGACCTGCAAATAATAGCAAATGAGAAATAGTGCCCCTCAATCTAACACGTATTTCTAAGTCAAACATGAATGTTCCACATAGAAAGTAAATGAGAAGGCCCTCTGAAGGGAAGGGACAATAACCTGCATCTAACTACATTTGAGATTTTGTTAGCAACCACTCCAGGAGGGCAACTAAGATTCTGAAACTTCCTATGATTCCTCTCAAGCCACACTTGGTGCACATACACTATGAATACTAACTTAGCAATAGAGGTTGCCAAAGATTTACCCTTTAAAGTGGATAATTTACTTACCCACTGAGGTCAAGTAGCCATTCTTACCATATGAGGGGTCTTAGGGGACAGGATTCCCCTAATCTAAGTAGCCATAGGGCAGTCAAAGAATAGGTGCTCATGAGATTCAACACCCATACACAGACTGCAAAGAGAGGAAGATTTCATGCCAAACATGACTAATCTATCCTCAGTAGATAACTTATTCAGAATGGCCATCCAGGAGATTACACTGCACCTAGGGATGTGTCCTAAAAACCATACCACTTTGTGCCATGTGATAGCAGGAAAGTGTGTTCTCAACTGATCCCAAAGAGAGGAAATGGTGAACTTTCCCGAAGTATTGAGAGCCCAAGAACACCTATCCCCAATGGAAGAATTAATGGGGACATCCTGAAGATTAGATCTGACATCATTAAGATCAGGAGATTGAGTTATTGGGAAAGCCCACTGGTTGTTCCTAATAATAGTCTGCACAGTGACATCCTTGGGAAGTCCAGAATCATACATAATTCTAGGGCCAAACCTAGGCAAAAGGGGACCAAGAGGATGCCAGTTGTCAAACCACAAAGAAGTTAGTTGGCCATTACCAATTTTGTACTTTATGTGAGGCTGGATGAGAGGTCTAAGATTAAGGAGTTTCCTCCAAACCCAGGAGGGATCACTTGGAATCTTAACACTCCAAAAACTCCTACCCTTAAGTAAGTAAGACTTGACCCATTGGCACCACATAGATTGTTCCCCCCCCGAGACAAGGAACCAAATGTGTTTGGCCACAGCTGCCTTATTCCAAATCTCCAAAGATTTAAAACCCAAACCACCTTCCTTGACAGGGGAGCAAAGGTGTTCCCATGAGACTTTGGCCCCAGTCCTCTTAAGATCAGGACCAGACCAGAAAAAGACCCTAAGGATTGATTCAATCTCTATAATAATCTTCTTAGGGAGGATAAAAAGAGATGACCAATTAGTTTGCATTGAGAAAAGTATTGACTTTATTAATTGTATCCTTCCAGCATAAGACAGATACCTATGGGTCCATGATTTGGTTTTGTTTACAATCCTATCCACTATACCTTTACAGTCGGTGTGTTTGAGCTTAGTGGAAAGAAGAGGTACCCCCAAGTACCTCACAGGTAGAGTCCCTTCCCGAAAACCCAATAAATTGAGTATGGATGATTTGATGGCCGGATTGACACCAGAAAAGAAGATGTCACTCTTAGTAGGACTTGGAGAAAGGCCAGATAAGATCTCAAACTCAGCCAAGGACTGTTTAATGTGATTGATAGAGTTGACCTCACCTTTGCAAAAGATCATCAGATCATCTGCAAAGCATAGGTTGACAAGTTTGGTGGAACCACATTTCCAATGGAACTTAACGTCAGGGAGAAGGGTCTTTTCCCTAAGAATGCAAGTCAAGACCTCAATTACAATCACAAATAAGTAGGAAGACAAGGGATCACCTTGTCTTAAACCTTTCTGTCCAGGAATGTATCCTATTGCTTCCCCATTGAAGCACAAGGAGTAGTTTGCTGTGGAAACACAGGCTCTCAGCCATTGAATCATCTTCGGATGGAAATTCATGGAAGCAAGAACATCCCAGAGGAATTCCCATCTAACATTGTCATAAGCCTTCATGATGTCTACCTTCATGGCACATCTAGGGGATGGGGAGTGTTTATGATAACCCCTCATTAATTCCTGAGTAAGGAATATGTTATCAGGGATTCTTCTACCTTGTACAAAGCCAGACTGGGCAGGATCAATGAGATAAGGTAAGACAGGTTTGATTTTATTGGCCAAAATTTTAGCAATACACTTATATATTACATTGCAACATGAGATTGGTCTGTAGTCCCCCACCTTCGAGGGGTTGGGGATTTTAGGCACCAAAGCTACAGAGGTAGCATTAGCCTTTTTCAAAAGTTGGCCAGATCTAAAGAAAAGTTTAACAGCTGAGGTCACTTCATGGCCAACCACTGGCCATGCTTTTTTGAAAAAGGCTGCATTGTATCCATCAGGACCTGGTGCTTTTTGAGGATTAAGAGACCAGAAGGTATCCTTGATCTCTTTATCTGTCACCTCCATCACCATATCCAAACTTTGAGAAGGTGAGAGCCTCCTAGCAATAAGTTGGTCAACTCTGGCTGATCCAGAATAATCGGCCAGATGTTTGGAACCTAACAAATTAGTGTAGTAGTTGATGAAGGTACGTTTCACCAACCCAATGTCATGTGTGACAGAGCCATCCTTCAGTACCAAGCTAGAGATTCTGTTCCTATTCCTGGAATTACTGATAGTTTTGAAGAAAAAGGAAGTACATTGATCCCCCAACTTTAACCACTGAACTCTTGACTTTTGCTTAGCAAAACTTTCTTCTGCTCTAGCGAAAATAAGGTACTGTTTACACAGATCACGTTCAGTGGCTTGCTTAGAGGGATCATTGGGATGAGAACCAAGTTCTCTTTGGATGGTTTCCAATTGTTGTTTAATAGAGGCCACCCTGGCTGACAAGTCACTAAACTCATTAGCGTTCAATTGTTTGAGGCTCTCCTGTAATTGCTTCAGTTTCTCACAGACACAGTACATTGGATTACCTAAAATTACCTTTCTCCATACCTGCTGGACAGATTCCATGAATTTAGGATGCTCTGCCAGAAAATTAAAGAACCAAAAAGGTCTTTTCCTAGGGGGGGTATTAGCTGTCAAATACACAACAGCAGGTGCGTGATCAGATACACCAGGATTGAGAAAATGAGCATTGGACCAACAGAAATCTGTGATCCAACTATAATTGACTAAGACTCTATCAATCTTAGTGCTAATGTGGGCATCTCCCAATTGTTTATTAGACCAAGTGTGTTGACAACCAGAGTACCTGAGGTCAACTAATTCTGTTGAATGGAGACAAGAATTGAACTCCTCCATCCAAGGCACCCAGGTCCTATCCCCACCCATTTTTTCGGTAAGGGACTTTATGGCGTTGAAATCACCTAGTACAACCCAAGGGGTAACAACACAGAGTTGTTGAAGGTCAGCCCAAAGCTATTGCCTCTCAAGGTAACAAGTAGCCCCATAAATAAAAGTAGCATCAAAAGAGTAATGGCCATCATAAGTGGTCACCTTACAATGGATATACTGGTTGGACTGACACAGAACCTGAACTTGGAAAATCAAAGGGTTCCAACAAATCAAAAGTCTCCCCATTATAGAACTGAAGTGATTGCTAACAAAGTTCCAATGAGGGAGCATAGTGCTGACAATGCTAGGCACTTTGGGTTATTTGACTTTATGTTCAATGAGTCCAACTAGAGATAATTTATTCTTAAAAGCCCAATTCTTTGCCTCCCTTTGCTTTAGGGGGTCATTAAGGCCCCTCAAATTCCAAAAACCAAAATTTTTAAGTGAGCAATCCATAAAGTAAAACTAGGTACAACTACAATATACAGGACACTAGAAATGAAAATAGATAATAACAACTGATATAGATAAATATGGACAATACAGATAAAGAGAGCTACTTCCTTGATTTATGGAAAGAGCTTTTTGCAGAGCCCTTTTGCTTCCCTATCTGCCCAGCGTTGAAGGAGCCCCCCATCAATAGTTTCCTATCTGACAATGCACCAGGATCCAGAGATTGTTGGCTCTTAAGTTTTGCAGCTAGTTTTGCAACTTTCGTAGCTGCTGATCTGGATAATGGGTTAGCCTGCTGATTGGAGGAATTTAAATTCCCACCACCATCATTCACCTTTTCTAATTGAAGCTTAGGTGGGGGCACTTGCTGAGGTGATGTATGTGCTACCTGTTCACTGCTAGCTTCATGTTGCTCAACGTTCAGTACAGGCAGCTGCTGATTGGGAACCTTATTCTGACACTGGCTCAGTGTTTCATGAGAACTACTTACAACTCCTACAAGTACCTCCTCTAACTCTTCCTCAGAGTCAGTATGCACTTCTGCTTGGGGACTGACAATAGCAGTCTTAGAGGTATTTAAGGCTTCATTAGTATCCGATTGAGGAAGGAAGATTGGATGTTTCCCATTACCCACTAGAGTCCATTCTTGAGTGGGCTGACTGGATTGTGGGGGAACATTCTTGGAGCATTGGGCAGTAGCATGACCAAACACTTGACAATGTTTGCATAAAAGAGGCAGCACCTGATATTCAATAGGCACCACCACTGAGTTTCCCCTTACAGTTATTCTGACATCTTCTGGAAGGTCATGTTCAGCACTAATCTCGATGCAGATTCTAGCACTTGTTGATTTTGTTTGAAGTAGGCCTGGTTGCTTTGAGGTTTTAGCCGTGGCATGATCTACATGTAGTGGTTTACCAATTGTACTAGTTACCCTACTTAGACACTCTTGGTTCCATAACTCAAGAGGCAAATTATGCAATTTAACCCAGGCTGGTATGTGGGAGGGTTGCTCCTTAAATGGTTGCATCATGCGATGCCAATCCTTTAGAACTAGGTATTTCTGCGAAAAGAAGTAAGGACCACCATCCAATATTTGTTGTTTGGCTTGTTCATCTCAGAATTCGAACAGATAGCAACCAGCCACATCTGGCTTTACAGCCACAAACAATTCTTTCCATTGGTAACGGGCAGTGGAAACAACCAATGGATAGGCCATTTTCCCATCTAGGAAGTGGCCCACTAAGTACCTGTTCCATTTACCAACATCTGTTAACTCAACATCTATTTCTACCTGGGCTTGTTTCCCTTGAAAGAGATCAGGATGGAAGTCAAGTTTCATGTCCATTGAAGGACTCTGTGCCAGCAATAATGATGCCCAATTTTTTGGTTTGGCTTTAGAAGTATTTGGATTCAGTCCGGATTTATCAGGAAATTGCTGAGGGAAATTCTGCGATCGTCTAGGTTTACTGTCAGCTTCGTTGTAGCCCATGTTAGGATCACCTTCTACGTACGGAATACCTTTAGCATTGACAAAAGTTTTTGGATTAAGATTAGAGGGAGGTACCTCGTGAGGCTGGCCTTGGGGTTGTACTGCAGCTTTCGCCTCTGCTTCCAGAAGCAAGCCTTCTTCGAATAATGCTTGCTGAAGCTTCGGTGGAGAGCTAGGGTTTGCTCTTGATTTAGGGCTGCGAGCCCCAACCCCAGAAGAAGATGCGGTGGGATTGCTCATACATAGACGAGCTGCTCGCTCTTCCGCTTCCTTCTAAAGAGCTTCCTTCCATGATTGCTGAATGCTTTGTAGTTTAGCTGTAACAACATCAAGTACGAAAGGATCTGCCGAATTGTTGAGCTCATCCTCAAGATGACCCACAATTTCAAGCATTCGAGCTTCGGAATCTAGTTGCATTTGTTCGTTCTGAAACACCTGTTGCAGTTTACGAGCGGGGCTCGACTTGGCGTATTTGGGACTGTGAACCCCAAAATTAGTTTGGGGATCTGATGTTTTAGCCGATTTGGGAGAAAGTGAGAGTGGGGTTTGCTCAAGGGGGACTGAGCTTTCAATGTGTTGTAATGAGTTCTTCTGCTTCCGACGAAGCTCATTTGAATCCTGGGCCTTGCAACCCAGCCCTTCCGAGAAAGAGATTGTATCGTCTGCCATGGGAGAAATCACAACAAGTCCATGGCCTTGAATGGTAGATCCTTGATTGAACGCACCAGAGATGTTCACTCCACGACCTTGTCAGCAAATCGCCCTATTGATCACCTTGTCTTAAACCTTTCTGTCCAGGAATGTATCCTATAGCTTCCCCATTAAAGCACAAGGAGTAATTTGCTGTGGAAACACAAGCTTTCAGCCATTGAATCATCTTAGGATGGAAATTCATGGAGGCTAGAACATCCCAGAGGAATTCCCATCTGACATTGTCATAAGCCTTCATGATATCCACCTTCATGGCACATCTAGGGGATAGGGAGTGTTTATGATAACCCCTCATTAATTCCTGAGTAAGGAATATATTATCAGCTATCCTTCTACCCTGTACAAAGCCAGATTGGGCGGAATCAATGAGATAAGGTAAAACAGGTTTGATTTTATTGGCCAAGATTTTAGCAATACACTTATATATTACATTGCAACATGAGATTGGTCTGTAATCCCCCACCTTTGAGGGGTTGGGGATTTTAGGCACCAAAGCTACAGTTTGTAATCTTGTATTTCATTTCAATTGCATTTTGGTTGCATTTGGTATAAGTAGTGGTAGTTGACACTCTGTAATTGTACGGTTCAATATACAGAAATGATAGATAAGAATTTGTTTCTTCTTTCTCTAAAAAGTTCATATGGTATCAGAGCCCTAGAAACGTGAGTTCGGCCAGATCTCAATCCTCAATTCTAGAGGCTGATTGCGTTAGAGCAAGGCTATGGCTTCTTCCATGGCATCATTTTCTTCCTCTACGTCAACGTCTTCTTCCTCGTATTTACCCTTTTCTCTTTCCTCCTTGATTTTGAATTTTCAGTCTTTTGTCACGATTAAGGTTGATAACTCGAATTATTTTGCTTGGAAGACACAAGTTGAGAATGCCTTAAAGGCCACAGATCTCTTTGGTTATGTTGATGGCTCGATTGCTATCCCTGCTTCTCATGTTGTTGATAGTACTGGTACTAAAACCATAAATCCTAAGTTTGCTCAATGGAATACCATTGATCGTATGCTTCTATCTTGTCTCATTGCCACTTTGACTCCTCCTATTTTACCACATATTGTTGGATCTGAACATACTTTTCAATTGCTGAGTAAACTTGAGGAGAAATTTAGCGTTTTGTCTCGTTCGCATGTCCACGATCTTCGACGAAGACTTTTTAGCCTTAATAAGACTGGATCTATGGATAGCTACATTGAGTCTATTAAAGAGATTGTGCAGAAATTAGCTGCATCTGGTTCTCAGGTTGATGATGAAGAACTCATCTTTCATACCTTGAATGGACTCAAGAAAGGTTATAAGTCTTTTAAACAAACCATTCGTACTAGGACTGAATATCTGGCGTTTGGTACAATCAGCTCTATGCTTTTGGCTGAAGAGTTACATGTTTCTCAAGACCAAGAGCAACAAGATTCCTCTACCATTCTTGTTGCTCCACATCAATCCACATCTGTTCCTAACCCTAACATAGGCCTCAGTTCTTCTACTGGTCTGTTACCTACTCATCAGTCTTTCCCACCTCCTCAGTCCCTACCTCCTTTTTAGTTTGCTGCTCCACCTTATCCTCCACCATTTCAATTTCCTTATCCTTCTTCTCCCTCACAAAACTATTTTCCTTCACTCCAAGGAAATTACAGTGGTTCAAGGTTTCAGAGGAATAATAACAGTAACAACAGGTTTAAAGGTCCTCAGTTTCAAAAGCCTTATGCACCTTCTTGCCAAGGCAATTCTGGTTGGAATTCTGGATTTCAGAGCAGTTATGGGGGGACAAGGGACATCTGCTTTCTCTTATGTACCAGGCTATAGGGGTCCAGCTAATGCTAATTGCCAAATTCGTGGTATAAATAATCACCAGGCTTCTACATGTTACTATCGTCAGAACTTGAATTACAGACCTATTCCTCAATTTGGAAGGCCTCCGTTTGGCCCTATGTGCTTTCTTGGTGCCCCACCAACAGGGCCTTCTTCTGGCAACTCAGCTCAGGCTTTCTATGCTGTTTCTGGTCCAATAGGATATTATGGCACTGGTCCCACTATTGAGCACTCTCCCTATGCCTTTCACCTGACTAATTTTGGTCAAGGCTCTGGTCACAATTTACTAGCTCTCATATGGCATCTTCCTCAGGCCATGGTGCAAAAGCTCCTCCTTGGTATTTTGACTCAGGTGCTATCTCCCATGTTACTCATGATGCTGCTGTAGACACCTCCCGAAGTGGGGCATTGCCATACAGATTGATCGTTGCTGTTTGATTGGTTGTTTGCTACATAAACCAAGATCGTGGATATTCCCATGGCTAGGAGCATCGTCACACGATAGCGGTTATCATCGAAACAGTGTCGCCACCTAGTTTATAAAAACTAGGAAAAACATATAGAGATTCTGAGTACGGGAGCCAAAAGTACAATAAGAGGAAGGTGTTAGGCACCTCTTTTTGCCCAGTCGTGAGACTGGCCCATATTTGTTCGATATAGGATTAACTCATGCTTTGTTTAATTCTAAACACGTAAACTGATTAATTAGCCATTAAACAGTTACTGGTGAGTCGAAACTGTAATTGAAAGCATGCATCAGAAAGTAGAATAAAACAAATCTGTCCCAGGGAGATGGATCTCGCGGCTGGTGAATGGATGTCACGGTAGAGAGATCCTCCTGGTTCAATGTATCGGTCGATGGATCGAAGATCCAGCCGATGTTCTTCCTCACACCAGACTATACGATTAACAGATAGTCAAAATCCTATAATTAACATGCATAAACTAATAGTAAAATGAACCAAAGGCCCCTGGGCCTCACACCTTGATCCCTCAGCAAATTGATTGCTTTGGATTGATTGCGATTGATTGATCTGCTTCTCGAAAATCTTAAGGTTAGGGTTTGAACTTCGGGGTTTGGATCATCGGATTGCGGCTACCTTCGGGAGGTTGGGGCTTTTGTAGAGGGGATATGAGAGAGTATATTTGCAGAGTTTCGTGGCTAGAGAGGGTGAATTGACCTTATTAATTTTGAAACCCAAAGGTCCCTTTATATAGGCATGGGGTGACTCACTCCAACCAATCACAATGCATGATCAAAATTGGAATTGTAGGGTGATTATAACTCTTCATGGCAATCTCCTTACGTAGCTCGAACGCATCAGGATTTGGCTGCTAGGGTTTTGTGAACGGATCAAACGTATGACAGAACATTCCAAAATCTGGAAAATAGATGATCTGGCGGCCGAGTAATTGATGTTGCGGCTGTGGGATAGACCTGGCGGTCTAGTGATCGATCTCTCAGGGAGATTTTCAAGCTACATGTTTCACGGGTGAAAGAATGATGTTGAGGTCGTGAGATCAATGTTACGGCCGAAAGATGGATTTTCCTGGGATACTGTATTTCTATCTGAAAGGAAATTTGGCTCTGGATTGGGTTCTCTAAGTGGCTAAAAGTTTTCACCGTAATTCCTAAGGTTCATGAGAAGTCAACCAGCAATCACTGTATCCATTCATCATCGGGAAGGTCCCCAATCGTTAGGACAAATTGGGGTGTCTACAGATGCCCCTCTTTGACTGAACTTAGACGGATCGCGAGACATGTTTAAGTAAAAGTCAAAGCTGTAAAAGTAACTCAATTTGGTCCAACCACACTATTCCAAGGGGTTTTTGAAAAAGGTTTTTAGTCATGGTCAGGCTGGGAGGCTGCCTACGTAGTCCACAAGGGAAATTCAGACCAATCGTAGTTCAAGAGGGCAATAAAGAAAAATAAAAAGTTTGGAGGGTTAGAAACAGAAGACATACCTTCAGGCTTAAAAAGCCGTAGTACGACGTACCTTGGCTAAGCCAGGATTTTGGCGGGAGGATAGTTGAAGGAGCGCGGGGTTGCCGGGGAAATTTTTGCGGAGAACGTCCTTAGTATTTTGGGGTAGATCAATACACGGCGGGTGAGTCGTTTGCTTTTCTTGATCATCCTTACTTTGACTGAGGGGAGCTCGGTAGAATAGCCTATCCTTGCGAATGAGCTGGAAGGAATTGATGTAATTGGTGGAATCCAAACCATCTGCTGGAGACAATCGGATGTCGATTTTGAGATATGGGGTGGAATCCAAGCATCTTCTAAAGACAATTTGGACGTCGATTTTTGAGATATGGGTGGCTTGAGGCCAGTAATTGGAGCACGGAGCGTTGAGATGAGGGAACTAAGGCGCAGAGCCAGTTATAGTCATAAGGCGAGAGCCTGAGGTGTTGGAACTTAGAGCTTGACGTGATTGAACCGAGGCGTAGAGCCGGTTGCATTCTGAAGGTCTGTGCATGGAGCTTTCCCATCATAAATTTTGGCGTAGAGCCAAAGGATCGAGGCGCTGGACCGATCAATAAAATCGAGGCACGGAGCCGGTTGATTGCAGGATTGACTTGTTTCATGAGTAAGAGATATGCAGAATATGTATATGATGATGATGGTGGTTAGATGTGAATAGATATGGTGATGCAATTGATGCAGACTCGATGTGATAATAGTGATGCAATTGATGCTTATGTGCACGGGCCCGTGTGTGTGTGTTTGATTTAAGCGTAGAGCTTCTTTCAAGTTCTGGGCTTGAGCAATCGGAGCGTAGAGCTCGAGCATTCGGACGGCAGAGTCCGAGCATTCAAAGTACAGGCTTTGAGCATCTAGTACGCAGTGGTTAGGTATCCAAGCATAGAGCTTGAGCATTCAAGTGTAGAACTTGAGCATCCAGTACACAGTGGTTGGGCATTCGAAGAGCTTCGAGCATTCAAAATGTTGGATTTTGAGCATTCAAGTGTAGTGCTTGAGAACAGATGATATCTTGCTGAGAACAGTGATCATGGAGCTTGAAGCGAGGAGCATGGTGCTGCTAACGGAGAGTTGCAACTTGATGGTGGTGAGTAAGTACAGAGCTAAGCACAAGATGACTTGAGTGTGGAGCTTGAGCATGGAGAAGGTGGGCACGGAGCTGTTGATTGAGTTGAGTGTAGAGTTGCTGAATGAGCTTAGAGCTACTGAATGATAGTGAGGTTGGAGCTATTGGGTGATGGCGGGATTAAACTGCTAATAGAGTGGCTGAAGTGGAGGAAATTGAAGCAGTGAGTTTATGGGCATGGAGCCGCTGAGTAGCTTGGTGGTGAGTACTGAACTGCTAGGTGGCAAGGTAAGTAAGTACGGGACTGTACAGAGTTGCTGGGATAGTGAGCATGCGGTGCTACTGAAGTAATGAATCTGTTGAGCGTAGAGCTGTTGATGGCTAATGTACTTCCGGAGCATAGTTATTTGGGCATAGAGCCTGAGTTGGATGTATCAAGGGTCCTTTGATCTTGTGAGCGAGAGCTCGAGTTTCATAATCCTCAGTGGTGAAGCGACCAGTAGTCGTGAGCTTGCTGTTATGAAGAGAGAGTTTCTTTATGCTTGGGTATGCCCCCAAGGCTGATTCAATCAATGGTTTTCGTTGGTCATGGACCCAGAGCTTGAATTGGTGTATTGAGCAAAATCCACTGGGCTGTGGGAGATTGATTAGGGGGCCAGGAGATCGATCTCTCGGCCAAATAATTGATGTATCGGCCGAGGAATCGATGTCTCGACCGTTAGAAAGCCAAAAGTCAGAAAATCGATTTAAGTTTGGTTTAATCGATCTCACGGCTCATTTTATCATTTCTCCTCCTTTTTTCTTCTCTCGTCCGAAACCTCTCCGGCCTTCTCTCCGATCGCCGTTGCTACCACTGTCACCCTTGGCCACCATCGTTCTCGGCCACCACCGCCGTTGCTTGCTTTCATTCTCTCTTTTTGATTGCAATGGCTTCTTCCGAGGCCAACGATTTACCATCGTCTTCCTCTGCCGATGTTCCAACATCCGTTATGGGTTCTTCCTTGCATCCTCCATGTCGGTGTGAGTATCCTTCTTCCGACGCGGAGGCGATTGAGGAGCCTGGTTGTTTGACACTGCTACCTACGTTCTTCCTTCGCGTAGGTTAGGTTATGGCGGTTTCTTGCAATACCGTCCTATTGTTGTTGGCCCAGAGGTCAAGGTAGTTAGTAGGGAACCCGAGCAGCACTTGAGTGTTCTCAACATTCCGGTAAGCTTCTTGAAAAGTAAAAGGTTGACTTTTAGTTCGGAGTTTAATGATCAAAAATGAATTTCTATTTGTGGGACAAAATCCCTTTTAGCCAGGGGCGTGAATGAGAAGGACCCGTGGTTGGGTCGAAATTGTTTTGTTTAAAAAGACTAAAATAATCGTGCCCCCTGTTTAGGCAATGCATGCTTTTTAAACGTTAATTTGATGCCCTTAGCTTTTCATTTGTTTATGCAATCATGAGATTAACTCCCTTTTGTCTTGGCGGAATTTTGTAGAGAAATAGGAGATTGGAGGCTCGCGGCGGAGGCAAGGAGGTATATAAATGGTTCTTGACATTGCCGAAGCAGGCTCGGGAGCTGGTACGTGCTGTAGGTTTTGAGGCATTCACTTTGGGCCTCGACCTTTCGAAGATTGACTGGTTGCTGATGACCTCGCTGGTTGAGAGGTGGTGGGATACTACCAACACGTTCCACTTCCCTTCTGCTGGTGAGATGACGATCATGCCAGGTAACTTTTCTTTGCTTACCGGGCTGCGAGTAGGTGGAGCTCCTCTTCGAGTTGATCCAAGGCTTTGGAAGCGAGTAGGGGCTTTGGAGTGGTTTCTGGGCAAGGTGCCTCCCCTTCGTTCACGCGGTCATGTTGACGTCTCTTGGCTGAGCAAGACCTTCATGAAAGCCGACATTCTGACTCAGGTGAGCGTCGAGCAACTGACATGGGCTTTCCTTCTTTATCTCCTTGGGAAGACATTGTTTGCCAACAAGGATAGTTCGGTGCATACGCAGTTTCTGGCCCCCTTACAGCATTTGGAGGCCGTTTGGGAGTTCAATTGGGGAGCGTCTGCTTTGGCCACCTTGTATGGCAATCTTGGAGCTTGCTCATGGGACAAGAGTTTCATCCTTGGTGGTCACTACTGGGTGCTTGAGGTATATCCTTCTCTTTTGCTTCTTTTCCCATCTTGACTTCTCCTAGTATTGAACTTGCTTGCTAATCCATTTTTCAGCTTTGGGCTTTCGAGCATCTCTTCCAGTTTCCTCCTGATACCAAGCATGAGGATGCAAGCTGTATTCCTCGCTACGAGCGCTGGCTGGCGAGGCAATGGAAGCCACGGTCACCAGTTTTGAGCCTTCCTGAGTGGCGGCGAGTCTTGGACCGGTTGACGGTCGACCAGGTGCATTTCTTCTTCCTTTGTATTTCTTGTCCTCAGACTTCCATTTCTCTATACTGTGACTGATTTGACCTTGTTTCCAGGTGCAGTTTGACCCTTGGAGTGGCATGCCAGAGGATGCCCCTCTTGCGAGATCTAGAGTTCTGGACTGTACTCGCAGCTTGCTTGAGGGCCCCTTTTGCCGAGCCTGGTACTTAGGTGATCGGGTGGCTAGTCAGTGGCGCCCACGTGTTGAGGCTCTTCGGTTTGTTCCTCCTCCACCTCCGACGTCAATGAGATCTACTTCCTTGATGTCCAAGGAAGATTAGAAGAACGCTCGGATCAGAGATTGGGCAGGCTTGCTTCTCTGGCGGGTGACTATATGGAGTACTACCATCTTTTCTTGGCTCCGCCTGCTGCTCCTCCAGTTGCTCATGTTTGGCCATGGGCCCCTTCCTTCGTCTCCTTCCACTCTGATGATGGAGAGGAGAAGCGCTTGGCGCTTACCCCTTGTTCGACCCAGCTTTACACACTGCCAGCTGGGGTTTCACAGGTATCACCTCATTTCTGATTTTGTTTCCTTGCTTTATTATTGTATCTTGCGTTCCAGTGCCAAAAATGCTTGGTTATTTGCACAGGTGCCTGTTGAGATAGTGCAAGAATGGTTGCGTGCTTATCAGAGTGCTGAGGCTTTGATTCGGAGGCAGCTTCGTCAAATCCTCGAGGTATGATTCTTTCCATGTACCTCATTTGCTTTGCATTCTTTCTCGAACCTGAGCGTTCGTATTCTTTTTCTGTAGCTTGAAGTTGAACGAGCACATGCTGCTAGTGGAGAGGATATGGGAGCTAGTGAGCAATCCCCATCTTCAGCTCAGAGGCCATCCCGGAGGCGCCGTCGTGATTAGCCCTAGGGTTTTCCTCTTCCTGTTCATAGTTAGTAGAAACTGTATTCTGTATAGTGAAAGCAACCACAGTGAAGATTTTGTAAGCAAGCTTCTATTCATGAAATGAGAAATGCTTTTTACGCCCCTAAATGTCTTGAGTTTGCATGCAACGGTCAGAACATGGCTTTTGAATTTGTTTTGAACAAGCATATTGCTGTTTCTTGAAACAAAATTTTGGCCGAAGAATTGATTACACAGCTGAAGAATTGATGTCGCGGCCGATGTATCCATCCTTCGGCTGTTACTTCCATTTTCCAAATGAAACTGGATTTTGTTTTGGCCAAGTGGCTTTTTCTTCTTCTTTCTTATGCTTGACTTTACATTTTGCCATTGCCATGTCCTATAGCTTCGTTTGCCAAATTTGGGAATCTTTGAGATACCTTGCTTATCGTGTCAACGACTTTTAAGTTATAAGGGATGAATGATAGTTGTCGTGTTTTTTGTTGTTGTCAATTCCTCGAGAAAAGCATACTCATCTTTTGCGAGCTCAATAGGCAAGGTTAGCTATGCCTATCATTGAGTACAAATCTATTTGATATTTTTCCTTCTCTCCGAATGTATGGGCCGTATCTCGAAGCGAGATTGCCTACGTATCCCAATCAGGGAATCAGGCCTTTTACGTAGCTCCAAAATCACCACCTTTGAGGTTGGGTTTCCACTCTTGGTTTTTCTTCTCACATGCTCTTGATTTTGCCTAGGTTACCTAATGGAGGTTGAGTCCCTAGCGAGCTTTTCTTTGAATGCCTTAACTTTTGCCTAGGCTGCAGTTTTTTTGTCCTAGCAGGCTCTGCTCTCACTTTTGCTTGGATGTTTAAGTCATCCAACGAGCATTTCTCACAAGAGGTTTTCTGTACTTTTGGGGAGGAATTTGGTGGAGATTTTTGAATCCCCTTTGTGTTTGTACTTTCATAATAGGCAAGCTAACTCTAAGTGTTCTCATGGAGATAGTGTCTTCTTTCTAAGTTTTGACAAAAATCTAGTTTCTCAAGCAACTAAAGTTCATCCTTTCTTTCCCTTTTGTCAGTGACACAAAAACTTAATTTCTCAATTTTTCTCTTGTTTGGCAAAGAGACTGTAGTATATGGCAATCGCAATTTTGGGAATCAAACCATCAAGTATAGTTTAAAAGATAGAATAGGAATTCATTTAGCAGAAATAGAATGCCCAAACAGGGGCCCAAAACATGTCCTAACTTGATTTAGAAAACAAGAGCAGTGTTTAATGTTCTTTGCCATGTTACGACTTTTCAACTACTGCAGCATTTTAGGGTCATCTCCTTTTGCTTTGTCTTTCACAATTTTATACTCTTTTCCATCCTCTTCCTTGCCAAATAGAGCCTTTGAACTGGGTCCATCTTCGAAGCTTGCACGGTGGCTACCTCATTGGGACATGAGCACGGTGGCTACCTCTTCCTTCTTGTTAACTGTGTAGTCATAGGAGAGATTAGCTACTTCCACTTGGTTGAATAGTGATGCTAAGGAGATTTCATCGAGCGGATCGTCATATTCTCCTTCCATTTCGTCAAAGTCACTTTCCCCTGTTTTGTATGGATCTGTGCATATGAAGTCTAGATCCTCTTCTTTTTCTACCCATTGACTATAGTCACACTCTTTGTAGGGATTGACCCACGGCTGTATCTGGAATTCCTCCACTTCTTCTATAAGGTTGATTGTTTCCCAGACAATTGGAGGCATTGGGATTTTTGGACGATTAATGGGTACCACTATTTGAGCAGGCTCAAAGCGGGCATGTCTTCTCATCATGATGACCCTCTCTTTTTCCTTTCTCCTCTCTTTTTCCTTCCTCCACAAATGGAATGTCGGGATCCTCCAAATTGTGTTTTGCCCAAGAATGCTCTTTCCATTTCCTTAGACTTCATCACTCTTGTCAGACATGTCGGGATCGATTACTTCCGATTGATCGGACTCATTGTTTTCTTCTTCCTCCATCATGAAACATCCATCCTCCTCTGGGAAGGTCAAGGTGGGCTTGGCTTGGGTGCTTTGGACAATGTATTGGCTAGGGTTGTACATGAGGTTGTGAGACAGAGTTATGAGATTGATATTTCGGGGTGGTTCAGTATTGTGGGGTGGTTTGGTTTGTGCATCAGGTTGTGGAGGTTTTATGGTTTGACTATCAATGAGATCTTGAATATCATGGCAAAGATGTATGCAGTTGTTCGTCTCATGTCCAGAGTGTTGATGGTATGCACACTGCTTATTGGGGTCATGGCTTGGACCATAAGGTGGCTGAGGAGGTGGTTTGTTCAAGGGTTTAAGATGCCCCTGACGGCTTAGAATGGTTAAGGCTTGGGAGAGGGTCATGTAGAGGCGAGGCCGGTTTGAGCTTCGGGAAGGGTTGGCTTGGAAAGGGTCTTGTGGCAAGGCTAGGTCAAGGGCGTTTATGGAAGCATGAGATGTACGGCTTGGGAAGGCTTTCTTAGGTGGAGGAGCTTATTCTTTCCCAATGAGTCCCAGCTTGATTCCTTCTTCAATCTGCAACCCAGTGGCATGCAGGCACTTGAAATCTGTGATAGCCTGTGTGTAAAATATGCTTGAGATACTTAGGCTACAGATTCTTGACGACTATTCTGACTTGATCTTCCTCGGAAGGACGGTTCTTCATCTTGGCAGCCTTTTTTCTCTATCTAGCTACAAAGGTGACAAAGTCTTCGCTCGACTCTTGCTTGGTCATCTCCAAATCTCAAGTGGTTAACTCAATTTGGACATTGTATGCATATTGCTTGACAAAAGCATTAACAATTTCTGGCCAATTGTGATAATGCACAAATTCCAGAGTGAGGAACCAATCGAGGGCGCTTCCAGTGAGGGTTCTTTGGAACAATTGAGCAATGAGCTCATCATTCAAGCCCATCGGCTTCAGGGTGTTGATGACATGGCGGACATGGCTGGTAGGATTGCCAGTCCCATTGAACTTCTCGATGTTTGGCATCTTGAATCTTTCAGGCAATTGAGAGTCTGGAAAGAGGCACAGTCCTTCAAAATCCAGAATTGGTCCCCCTGCGAATGGGCCAGAGCATGTTTGATCTCTTTGACTTGCTTGGCCAATTCTGGGTTTTCTGTTGTTACCGCTTTAGGATGATTCTCATCTTCTATTGATTTTTCTTCGTCTTCAACATCTCTTGCTGCTTTTTCTGCTAGTAGAGTAGTGATTTGAGCTTGGAGATCGGCAATAATGGTGTCGTTGTCTGCCATGGGAGTGGGAGGATTTCTTGGTGAAGCTTGGAATTTGGTAGATGATCGGGTTTGCTGAGAAGATGACCGCGAAGTCCCTGGAAGTGATTGGGATCGTTGTGGTAAAGGTGTCTTGGCAGGTGAAGACGACAGACAAGATGGCTGTAAAGACCTCTGTTTGGCGTGACTTCGGGTGTTGTAAGGGTATAAAATTGGTTGTGGTTGCTTTCTTGGCTTACCTATTGTGCCTGCTTGAAAAGTAAAGTACCTGTAAGTCAGTACTTGGCTGTATAGGGTTAGGATTTGGGCTGAAAATCCCAACCCTTCTGCACAGAAAGAAATGTTACAACAATAGTTTACACACGGTGTGAGGATGAACTTCAAAGCAAGATGCAGGAAAATCTCTTAACCTGTGGGTTCCTGTCTTTTTTTGATAAGCTCTATGACTTTCTAACACATGTAAGGTTTGGGTAGTCTTAAGGGTGCTCCGTTGTCAAAGGGCACCAGTCCTTCCGCCAGCCCATCATAGGCGGCGATCAGATGGTTTCCTTTTTGATATACCACTAGGTACAAGTGACTATGGATTTTGCTGGAACCCCTAACATAGCCCGTGACACGCCTGGATATTAGGTGAACTCAACGAGGTTGCCCGCTCGATACATATGATAAATGAATTAGATAAAGCATGTATTAGTCCTATGTCAAACTTTCTGGTTATGGCTCTCAAGTCCCCAGCGGAGTCGCCAAAAACTTTAGACACCTCCCGAAGAGGGGCATCGCCATACAGATTGATCGTTGCTGTTTGATTGGTTGTTTGCTACATAAACCAAGATCGAGGATATTCTCATGGCCAGGAACATCGCCACACTATAGCGGTTATCATCGAAACAGAGTCGCCACCTAGTTTATAAAAACTAGGAAAAACAGATAGAGATTCTGGTTATGGGAGCCAAAAGTACAATAAGGGGAAGGTGTTAGGCACCCCTTTTTGCCCAGTTTCACGACTGGCCCGTATTTGTTTGATATAAGATTAACTCATGCTTTGTTTAATTCTAAACACGTAAACTGATTAATTAGCCATTAAACAGTTAATGGTGAGCCGAGACTGTAATTGAAAGCATGCATCAGAAAGCAAAATAAAACAAATCTGTTCCAGGGAGATGGATCTCGCGGCCGATGAATGGATGTTACGGTCAAGAGATCCTCCTGGTTCAATGTATCGGCCGATGGATCAAAGATCCACCCGATATTCTTCCTCACACCAGACTATATGATTAACAGATAATCAAAATCCTATAATTAACATGCATAAACTGAAAGTAAAACGAACCAAAGGCCCTTGGGCCTCACCACCTTGATCCCTCAGCAGCTTGATTGCTTCGGATTGATTGTGATTGACTGATTTGCTTCTTGAAAACCCTAAGGTTAGGGTTTGAACTTCGGGTTTGGATCGTCGGATTGCGGCTACCTTTGGGAGGTTGGGGCTTTTGTAGAGGGGATATGAGAGAGTATATTTGCAGAGTTTCGTGGCTAGAGAGGGTGAATTGACCTTATTAATTTCGGAACCCAAAGGTCCCTTTATATAGGCATGGGGTGACTCACTCCAACCAATCGCAATGCATGATCAAAATTGGAATTGTAGGGTGATTCTAACTCTTCATGGCAATCTCCTTACGTAGCCCGAGCGCATCGGGATTTGGCTGCTAGGGTTTTGTGAACGGATCAAACGTAAGACAGAACATTCTAGAATCTGGAAAATAGACTATCTGGCGGCCGAGTAATTGATGTTGCGGCCGAGGGATAGACTTGGCGGCTGAGTGATCGATCTCTCAGGGAGATTTTCAAGCTACATGTTTCACGGGTGAAAGAATGATGTTGTGGCCGTGAGATCAATGTTACGGCCGAAAGATGGATTTTCCTGGGATACTGTATTTCTATCTGAAAGGCTATTTGGCTCTGGATTGGGTCCTCTAAGTGGCAAAAAGTTCTCACCGTAAGTCCTAAGGCTCATGGGAAGTCAACCAGCAATCACTGTATCCATTCATCATTGGGATGGTCCCCAAGGTGGGACTTGAAATAATCGTTAGGCCAAATTGGGGTGTCTACAGCTGCGATCATATTTCTACGCCTCATGCTGCTACACCTAGTGCTAATTTTACAGTGGGAAATGGTCAGAACATACCTGTTGCTCACTTAGGTAAAGGTATTCTTTCTACACCTTCATGCACTTTTTGTTTGTCCAATCTCCTTCATGTCCCTCTTATTTCACATAATGTACTGTCTGTTTTTCAGTTTGTTAATGATAATAGTTGTTCCATTACGTTTGATTCTGGTGGTTATGTCATTCAGGACAAAACCAATCACCAAGTCCTTCATCAGGGTACCTGTCACAAGGGACTACATCCCCTTCTTCCTTCTTCTGAGACTGTTACAGCTCTTCTCAGTTTGACCAGCTTTGCTACTCTTTGGCACATGAGACTTGGTCACCCTCATGCTGGTTTGCTTCATCATCTTTCCAAAGCCTATCAATTATGTCACGCCCTCGATTTTCAACATAATTTAATAAGTATTTTCAATAAAAGATCCTCGCGTATCATAAATAGTACCCCAAATAATTTCCCACCTGTTTAATTTACAAACGAAGTCCACAAGTTTAGGTAATTTCATCCTTGGCACACCGGCCCCAAAATAGGCTTAAGTACAAATACGAACTAGTTATTAAGTTACAATCAGTTTAGCCAAAAGGAAATCAAGAAGAATTGGTTACAAAATCATCTTTAACAAAAGTGAAAGATTACAAAGATGATTAAATAACTAAACAATGTTGGCTCTAAAAAAAAAAGTCTTGGAATCCAAGCATACAAAACATGCAAGCTATTGCCCGGCGTTTGAACCTGAAAAGAAGGATTTTATTGAGGTACACTAGCCTAGTAGGAAATTCTCTACAAATTCTACATGTGAATGAGATGATGAACATGGACACAGTGAATCAAGCTAAATAGTGAATCTCATTGAAAGAAGTTAACTAATGACATTTCGAGGGTATTGGAACACACAATGGTAAATCCAACAACGACACGTACCAACACCATTCACTAGTAGTATAAATGCAATCTCACACACAGATACACCCACATTCACACACACACCTCCAACAGAATTTCCACCCCTAGCGATTCTGTATTTCCACCTCTTGTGGTTCTGTATTTCCACCCCTTGCGTTACAGTAAACCATTCCCTTCACAATCCTATATTTCCACCCTTTACGTTACAATAAACTCCACACTAACACTCCACAACGACAACCACAATGTTATCACTGTCAACATCAAACCATCGGTTCACTCTACACGCCAACATTAACTAACACGTCACAAATAACTCATGGGTCATCACAATCAAGGCAAAAATATCACATTCAATAGAATATAAATCCTCAAGCCCTAAGGTGTTCCACCCGAACCATATATAGCGATCAAACACCAATATCACACATAATCACCACAAAACATGTAGAGAAAGAGAGAAATCCATACCAAAGTGGGTTTTGAGCAAAACCCTATGATAAGTACCCAAGATTATACGATCTCGGTGCTTAAATCCTCTAGTTTGTGGTTTTAATATAGTTAAGTCGTCGTTTTTATTCGATATTGCACGTAAGGTATTTTTGTGAATATTTCAGGTCAAACGTGCTAATAAGGCGGTTTTGAATGCCAATGGTCGTTCCGGGATGTAACCAGGAGTTTAAGTGCCCGGCGGCATACTTTTCATGATCACCAGAACCTAACGATACCTCAAGAAGCGAAGGAGGCCACCCGTTGGTCAAGATTGTCATGAAGCGTGCCAAGGTTTTGGAAGTAAGGCAAATGCATTAGGGATAGCCCCGAGGGCATCCGAGAGTCCGTGACCACAAGGCGCACCTCTGTCAAGTCCCGTTGATCAAGTGTTCAAGTATCGAAGGGCCGTCGGGGCACCATAAGGCCTGGAGTATCAAGCTGCACCAGTTCTGCAATTTTGCAGTCAAGGTATCGATACCTCAAAAACATGGTACTGGTACCATAATGCTGATATGGAAGACAGGTTGATAGGTACCGGTACCTTTGCCCTTCGACCAGCTTTTTGTGCTGAACATTTCAACCTTCCATTTATGGAAAGTTTTCACTTCTAGCATGTTTTTGGGATATTTTAGGGACCTTTTGGTCCATTGTATGGCTGGTTTTTGAGCCATATAAATAGGCCTTTATGCCATATATGGCATTATGTAATCTTTTACACTTTAAGTCTTTTTGTGTTTTAAGAGCTCCATAGTTATTGCTTCAAGCTTTTGTGTTTAATTCCTCAACAACTCAAGTAAGTAGTGGTTGTATGTTTAATTCTCAAGTATTAATGTTGTAGCTATGGTTTGGATCTTCGTATAAATCAAGTTTATTTCCGTTTTTGTTGGTGAATCATGTTTTCCATGCTTAACTCTTTTTCTAGTCTTCTTGCCATGTGTGAGTAGTATCTAGGCTTGGTCATGGGGTGATTCTCCCCATGGCTTAGTGGTTTTAATGGTTCTACTATAACTTGACCATGGCCTTAGCAAGGGCATGGCTTAATCTCTAATTTTCGGCCAAACCAAAGGGCTAATACCTTCTTTGACCGTGTGTTGCCCGAAGTTTCAACCTTTGGCTTGCACACGGGGCTTGGGGGCTTTTAACGCTCCCAGCGTTTGATTTAAATGTCTTTCAAAAAAGAGATTAGGTCATTTCCGAGCTAATGCCATGGTTATGCTCGGCTTTTAACGTTGAGTGCTCCGGGTTAAGTTTGTCTATGCCTTGGCTCGGAGTTGTTAGAAAGAAATGGTTAAAACGGCTAAGTCATCAGGCGCTTTTAGCCCCTAGACCTTGCCGGTTATTTTTATCAAGCACAAACCACTTTTCTAGTCTTCTTATGATAGTTTTCTATTCACCAAAGTAAAACCGACAGTTGGCCGTCTTAAACGCCGAAAACCTTACATAAATCCTACAATCCGATTAAGTTATCTTTGATTCCCTGTGGTACGATCTCGGACTTACCGGTTTATTGCTACTGACGATCGAGCCCTACGCTTGGGGTTTTCGACCTTATTCCGAAGGCAAGGTTTTACGGTTAAGCATTTGGCGCCGTTGCCGGGGATTCTTATTATAGCTTATTTGGAGGATCGACAAACCACTGTAAGTACTCCATTTAATTTTTCTTTTGTGCACCGTATACTCAACCTAGCGGATACCTCTAACTGAGCCACCAATTTGACTTGAGGTGTAACGAAGTTAGTTTGAGTATCAATTGCCTTTTCTTTATTTGTATGCTTATATATATTGAGGTGGCGGCATAGCCCCTCCAGTCTGTTGTTCTTATTGTAGAGCGGCTTCATAGCTCTAAATTGGTAAAAGTGGAGGTTCATGCTTGTGGTTTATCGGAGGCCTTTGGTATATCGAAGTCCTCGCTCAAATCGATTGCATCGATCTACCTCTCTGCCTCATGTAAGAAGCAATCTCCGAGCTTACTCTCCACCAAGTAGATATTCTCGGCCGTATTCTCCATCAAGAAAATCAATGGTGGATGAGGAAGCTGCTCCGGTTAGGACTCTTAAGGACTACTTGAATCCGGAACGGGTCACTCAACTGTCACCGATAGTTTTTCCACGCCCCACCACTGTTGCAAACACATTCGTGTTCAAATCGGACTATCATCGTTGCATTCCCACATTCCATGGCATGGAGCGTGAGGATTTGTACCAACATATCCGAGAATTTGAGGAAGTCCTCTAGTCGTTCGTTAGTGTGGATGTACATCTTAACCAAGCAAGATTGAGGCTTTTCCCTTTCACCTTGAAGGATAAGGCTAAGACATGGTTTCACTCTTTGAAGCCTCAATCTTTGAACACATGGGGGGAAGTTCAAGATGTTTTCCACAAGAAGTTCTTTCCGGCTAGCCGAACAAAGCTCTTGATGGATCAAATCCAAAACTTTAAGCAACGTGAGGGAGAAGCTTTCCACCAGTATTGGGAGCGTTACAAGGATTTGCTTTCTGTGGTTCCTCACCACAATTTTGCCTGTATCAACTGATCCACTACTTCCATATGGGTTGCTCGCAACAAAGCAAGCAATTGCTCGACACCATGTGTTCCGGGGGTTTCATGAATAAGTTGCCTTGACTTGGAATTACGAGGATGTCGGGGATAGAGCTATGGCCAGCCAAGGCCCCGGTGGCTTCGGTAAGTTCTCCATAAATGAGCACCAAGCTATTGAAACAAAGATGGAGCAATTGGCCAAAAAGCTGGAGAAGCTGGAATTGAAAGGCGAGAAGGAAGTCAAGGCTATAAACCTTATAGAGGAGGTCTGTGTGATATGTGAAACTACAGGGCATACCACCGATAACTGTCAAAGCATCCCCGCTCTTAAAAATGCGATAAGTGCTTATGCACCAGAAGAAGTGAATGCTTTGAATCAACGTTATGATCCTTATCCGCAAACGTTTAATTTGGGGTGGAAGCAAATGTCAGGACCACGTTGGAACCAACCAAAGGAAACTGGATCTTCTCAGGGGCCGCCACAATTTCAATCTCAGTCTTTGTGGTAACCTCAGCTTCAAGGCCCACCATGTTTCCCTACAATCCAAGGCCCTCCAGGATTCATACCATCTGGCCAATTTCAGGGGCAGAATCACTTTCAGCAACAACATGCACCTCCTCCGCGACAATCTTTGGAGGATACAATGAACGCATTCTATCAAATGCAAGCAACTACCAATGAGCAGACTACTCAAGCTATGAACGACATCAGGAACCAAATGGGCAAGCTAACGAATGCCGTGGGCCTATTGCAACAAGAGAGAGGAAAGTTTCCTACTCAACCACAACCGAACCCCCAAGGTCAACATTTGATTGGTAGCTCTTCAGTGCCTATCCCTGAGCAAGCCAAGGCCATTATCTCTTTGAGAAGCAGGAAGACGGTTGATAATGCTCAAGTGGAGCCGCCGGTTACGCCTATCTTATTACCAAATCCGGCACCGACAACGCCAGCTACACCAAATGGGGAAACTACCAGGCAAACTCCTACGGTAGAAGAAAAAGGAAAATCAAAGGAAAGCGAGTCACAACAAGTTTCACCAATTCCGGCACCGTACCCTCATCGGTTAAAGATGCTGGCCCAACCGGATTCCCATACGGCCATCTATGAGGTGTTCAATCAAGTTAAGATCAACATTCCGTTGGTTGATGCCATCAAGCAAATACCGTCCTATGCTAAGTATTTGAAGGACTTGTATACACAAAAGCGCAAGCTCCGAGTCCAAAAGAAGGTGTTCTTAACGGAACAAGTCAGCTCTCTTTTCCACTCGGAATTGCCTCCCAAGTATAAAGATCCGGGGTGTCCCACAATCTCTATAACTATTGGTGGAAAGGTAGTCGAGAAGGCCCTCCTTGATCTTGGAGTGAGCATGAATTTATTGACCTTTTCGGTCTACCAACAGCTTGGTTTTGGCGAGATGAAGCCGACAAGGGTGACACTTCAATTGGCGGATCGGAGTGTTCGCGTTCCAAAAGGGATGGTTAAGGATGTCCTTGTACAAGTTGACCAATTTGTGTACCTGGTGGATTTTGTGGTTCTTAACACTTGTCCGGTGCCAGTGTCTCGAGTTTCCGTTCCGATCATTCTTGGGCAGCTGTTCTTAACAACCACTGATGCCGTGATTAATTGCCGGGATGGGTTGCTAAACATGAGTTTCGGGAACATGAAGATGCAAGTCAACATGTTCCACATTGGAAGTCAAATGGGTGACGATGAGGATGTTTTTGGGGTGAATTTGATCGATTCTTTGGTGCAAGACCATGTTGATAATGTGCTATATTAGGATCCGTTGGAGGTGTGTCTCACTTCCGAGGAAGTTTCATTCATGGAGTCACCGGAGATCAATTATTTGTACTCTTTGCTCGATGGCGAGGAGCTTTGCCCAGATAGTGATGAGGTTTGTGGAGTTTTTCCTTGGGCACCTACTTTTGAAGAGTTGCCTCCTTTAGCAAGCAAGACTCTTCCTTCAAGCATCCAATTTCTGAAACTTTACTTGAAAGTCTTGCCCGATACTCTTAAGTACGCTTTCCTTGGGCCCAACGAAACGTTCCCTGTTTTCTTCTTCCTTAGAGGGTCACCAAGAGGCTCAACTTCTTGATTTGCTAAGGCGGCATACAAAGGCTATCGGGTGGTCGATTGCTGATATAAAAGGGATTGATCCTTCGTTGTGCACTCACCACATCTATCTTGAGGATGATATCGAGCCATCCCGCCAGCCTCAGCGCCGTTTAAATTCGATTATGAAAGAGGTGGTAAAAGCGGAGGTCTTGAAGTTGTTGGACGTAGGCATTATCTACCCTATTGCCGATAGCAAATGGGTTTGCTCGATACAGGTTGTTCCTAAGAAATCCGGAGTCACAGTGGTGGCTAATGCAAATAATGAGCTAGTGCCAACTCGAGTAACCACCGGTTGGCGTGTGTGCATAGATTACCGGAAGTTAAACTCATGCACTCGCAAGGATCATTTTCCTCTCCCGTTCATTGATCAAATTCTAGAGGGCGTTGCCGGTCATGCCTTCTTTTGTTTCCTCGACGGCTATTCGGGGTACAATCAAATTGCGGTCGCTCTATATGATCAAGAAAAGACCACCTTCACTTGCCCCTACGGGACGTTTGCTTACCGGTGGTTGCCTTTTGGGTTATGCAATGCTCCAGGCACTTTCTCACGATGCATGTTGGGTATGTTCAGTGATATGGTGGAGCACATTGTCGAAGTGTTCATGGACGACTTCTCGGTCTTCGATGACTCTTTTGATGAGTGTTTGTTGAATTTTTGAAAGGTGTTGGAGAGATGCGAGGAGAAAAATCTAGTGTTAAATTGGGAGAAATGCCATTTCATGGTTACACATGGCATAGTTTTGGGGCATATCGTATCAAAGAAGGGCATAGAGGTGGCCAAGGCCAAAATAGACTTGATTGCTAATCTCCCGACGCCTACATGTGTGAAGGACATTCGAACTTTCCTAGGCCATGCTGGTTTTTACCGACGGTTCATCAAGGACTTTAGCGCCATCTCTCCCCCGTTGTGTCATCTTCTCTCTAAGGATGCACCTTTTGAATGGACCAGTGCTTGCGAGGAGGCGTTTCAGAAGTTAAAGTCGAGCCTTACCACTCCTCCTATCATGAAAACTCCGGATTGGGCACTCCTGTTTGAATTGATGTGCGATGCAAGTGACTATGCTGTGGGAGTCGTTCTTGGGCAAAGAAAGGATAAGCATCCTTATGTTATTTACTATGCAAGCAAAACACTAAATGAAACGCAGATGAACTACTCGACCACGGAAAAGGAGTTGCTCGCTATCGTTTTTGCCTTGGACAAATTCAAATCGTACTTGGTGGGTGTAAAGACCCGTTATTTTTTTTAAAAATATTAATAGATATCAAAACCAAAAATATTATTTTGCTCGTTAGTTTATTTAATACGGAAAATTGTTTTCAATGTCATACCAAAATTTTATTCCATAATCGATAGTGCGCGCGCGTGTCCGACGAGTTAATTCTTTATTGTGTACATGTGTGTACACTTGTGTTACACTAGTCCATTTTACCCTAACTCTAATCTTTTCCAGCCAACTAAACCCATCTCGTTGCCCATCACCACCTGAAAAACCCCATGGGTAATCACCTCCTCCCATCATCAAGCCATCCATCCATCACATATCCCTCCATCAAAAATTGCCCCTCCATTTTCGGCACTTTCTTTCCTCCAACCAATGGGAGCTCAACACACCACCTAAACACATTCCTTTACCCACTAAACTAATGCCAAACTCACACATTATTACCCATGAGACTTCTCCCTAATACTAATCACACCTCTATATTACTCTCCATTTCCCACCTCCTCCTTTTCGGCAGCAGAAAGAGTGAGTTGTATTCAGTTCCCTTTTCTTCTTTGACTTTTCCGAGAGAAAGAGAGAGAGAGCAAAGAGGTGAACACTTCTTCTTTTTCCCAACACTTCCTACCATCTACAAAGTCCACCATCTCTTCCTTTTAATTTCTGCAACTTGGACCATCCAATTTCAGTCCAAAACAACCCGAACACCACTCCATTTTCAGCTCTAAAACTGTGCAGAAACCAACTCCAAAATCAGCCATTTCGGTCCTGAGTTGTCGCAACTGAGTCACCACCGAACCGCCGTTTCACTCCGTTTCTTTTCTTCAAATCACAGCTTAATCTTCGGGAAGAGAGGTAGTTAAATCCTATCTCCCTAAGTATTTATCTATAATGAGATAATGTAGAGGTTTGAATGTTGTGTGTATGTAAATTTATCCTACGGAACAAATGGTGTAGAACTGGCATGGTAGGTGACCGCGTCGTACCATGTCAAAAATATATTTATAAAACCTTGGAGTTAACTACTACTCCGTAGAACAGTGATTAAAGACTGAGTGTCGAATCCGCAGGGACAGTATGGCTGAGTTACTATAATTTCAATTAATTTTTAGATTAATTCAGAAAGAAAAGATTGAATTGTTTGATTTGAGAAAACTGAATAGAGTAAGAGAACAACTAATTAATTGATTGAAAACTGGTGGAGGAAGGATCTAGGGTTTCGAATCCACCCCGACCGCGTAACAACGATATGCATAAGTTAGGTTTAACATTTGAATCATTAAAGACTATCGTTAGAGCTTGCAATCCCTTTCGATAATCGTCAAGAAAATAATCAGGTTGTTAAAAGGCATAGACTATCCCATAGCACGGACCGTCTCTCAGTAGCACGGTCTGGCCACCTAACGGCACGATCCGTCTTACGAGCATAATCTATCTCAGAACTCCAACCACAATCAGTGAAAACTATTGTTTAACTCCGTATTTGAAAACAACGGATATAAATACGGAACAGATTGAAAGTATGAAAATCATTCTATAAAATTGAAACGGGATCTAGTTAAACAATCGATCTGAATATTTAAACCTAAACCTATACATATACAAGTTACTTGGTACGGTGCTTCATCTCCTCCCTAGAGAATGGAATTAGCCGGCCATGGGAGCCGAAGTCATTTGTTCGCAGCCCTGTTCCGTCCTCCGTTCTCTGTTATGTGTCAAGCTCCTTTTCAAGCCAATAGGGATGGCAATTCGAACCGAACCGATGGGTACCCGAACCGATAACCGAAATTATCCCCGAACCATAACCGAAATATTCCCCGTGGGTACGGGTATGGTTGGCATGGAGGATACCCGAACGGGTTTCGGTTCGGGTATGGTTCAGCAGATACCCGAACCGATCCCCGACCCGAACCGAACCCCGAACCGAACCGATCCCCGAACCCCGAACCGAATTACTAGTTAATTACAAAACTACCCCTGCCTATATATATAAACATGTTTTAGGGTTTTCCAGAAATAAAAACTCTTTCTCACTCACTTCTCAGACTCAGACTGAGGGAGGCGGCGACCACCGGACCACGCAGTCACGAGCTCACACCTCAGTGAGGGAGGCGGCGACCAACAGGTTTCTTTCAGATCTGATCTCTCTCTCTCTCTCTCTCACCGTCGCAGACCTCACGCAGTCACGGACTCACGGGCTCACACCTCAGTGAGGGAGGCGGGCCGGCGGCGACCAACAGGTCTGATCTCTCTCTCTCTCTCTCTCACCGTCGAACACTCTCTGACTCTCTCTCTCTCTCTCTCTCACCGTCGAACAGGTTTCCCTTGAATCACGTTGGCTGTCTCTGATGCTCGGTTCAAGACCCGCGAATCCTGCCGGCTGTTTCATTCAAGAAACCCACATCGGTTCAAGACCCTCCATTTCTCCAAGGTAATCTTTCTCTCCCTCTCTCTCATCAGTTTTTGTTGTTTCAATTTGGGTGTACTGAAAAAGAAAAAGAAAAAAAGGGAAGCCAAATAGGAGTATTTGTGCCCGCGAATCCTGTCGGCTGTCTGATTTCTGGGGTCAAATACATACAAGCACAAGTTAGCAGGAGTGATAGCCACTGTCTATCTAAATTGCTAATTTCCCAATCTTGAGGGCTTAAATTTCTTCTAGAAACGACTTCAAACAAATACAAACTTTGGAGGGTTGTTTGGATTAGCTAGTCGGGTGAACTTTTTTTTTTTTTTTTTCGTAATTCAAGATGCTCGGACTAGCTTATGCATATCTCGACAAATTTCTGGGGACTAATTCTACTGCCCACAATTATAGTATCACTTAGCCGCTTGTGCCACTCTTTCGCCAAGTTTGAGCGCAATATAACATGCACATGTGAGTAACTTAGGCCAAAAAATCTCTTTTTTAATTAGATATTGCTATGTATCAATCTGTAGGGCTAATTCCTAATATATTTATAAGTTTGAATTTATTACTTTTTATAAGTACATCCTCTAAATCAAGGAACATACTTTTCTCCGACATTTATTCACTCTATGGGGCCATTACAACACCAATTTTTATGATCCTAACATTTCTAATTTTTTTAAATATGAGTCCGCTGTAAAAGAAATTACCATAAAGATAAAGTAGATTAGGATTAACGAATGTTGGACTTGTCCTATTTGGTGTTTGGGCTTAACGAATAGTTTTAGAATCTTTTAGATACAAAACATATGAATGATCAACATCTTCTTGGCTTAAATGGTACAGCTGGGTAATGTTATTTCGTGTAGGTAATGTTCATGAAAGCTTTTACTAATTGTTATTCTTGAAAACAATATCAATTCTTGTGTTTACGCACTTACTCATGGATTTCGTTCGATGTGTGCATATGGGATAGTGTAATGGGATAGCTTTTGTGGTAGCTATTTTCGATCCAGCAAGTGCCCTTCCAACATTCCAGAATCCATTGCTTAGCCGAGACCGCTGTAAGTATCCCGCTTCTTTCTTGTAGTAGTAGTTTATGTGTTAGTAGCTCGTATTAAGCTTGGTGGATACCTCTAACCTGGTTTTATGCCAAACCTGAGGTGTAACGAAGCCAGGCTAAATATTGAGTTTGTTTTTAGTTAGTATAGTTAGTTTTATTTGATTGCATTGCTTAGCCGAGGTG
Organism: Rhododendron griersonianum; assembly: GCA_018127125.1. NCBI lineage: Eukaryota > Viridiplantae > Streptophyta > Magnoliopsida > Ericales > Ericaceae > Rhododendron > Rhododendron griersonianum. The sequence continues at coordinate 33,400,107 of CM030788.1, read as the reverse complement.
GTGGCATAACCCCTTGCATATTCTGTTTGCTCTGAGTTGAGGTGGCGGCCTAGCCCTTCCAGTCTGTTAGTTTGTTGTTAGTTTGTTAGTCTGTTAGTTGTTTATTTGATTGCATTACATGAGCATTAGTTTTTTGCACTATAAGAAACATGTCCTTGGACTAGGAGGCAACCAAAAATTGAAATTGCTGATATATTCACTTGTTGTGGACTGCAATGCATTTAGCTGTGTACTTTGGAAGCTTTATATGTTGAATCATCTGGTGTTTCCTTAGGATTAAAAATGTCTGGATCACCTATCGGTTCGAGTGCTCATTCAACAAATCCGATTGATGGTTCTAGTCCTTCTGGACCATCACAACCAACTAGTAGCCCCTTACAATCAGATTCCCCTCTCAACAACCATACAAGTGAAAATGCGGATGAAGAAGTTGAAATACTATCAGATAAAGTTACTGAGGACAAAGTTACTGGGGACGATGACAATACAAAGCTAAGGAGTCCTTATTGGGCTCACTATAATAGGGTGAAAATTGCGGGGATTTACAAGGCCATTTGCAAGTATTGTGGAGCCAAAATAAATGGAGAAACAAAGAATGGAACCTCGCATTTATCACAACACTATATTCGGAAACACCAAAAGAAGGATACCATGAGGCAGCAAGTTCTAACAAACAATCTCCTGAACAAAGACCGTCCTCCACTACTAACTTCATATAGCTTTGATCATGGTACGGCACGGAAAGAACTTGCACATGCCATAATCATGCATGAGTATCCTCTTTCAATTGTGGATCATGTTGGATTTAAGAGGTATTCGAATGCACTTCAACCTTTATTTAAGGTGCCGTGTAGAAACACAATGAAGAGTGAAATATTCAAGATTTATGAGCACCATAAGGGGAAGACATTGAGTTTGGTGGTGAGTAATGCAAGTAGATTGGCTATCACAACGGATATGTGGACTTCGAGTAATCAAAAGAAAGGCTTCATGGCTGTCACAGCACACTTTATTGACAATTCTTGGACTTTGCAAAGTCGCATTTTGAGGTATTTCTAACTAACATCGTTATCTTTATTCCTTTATTCAATGTAAATTTTTATTTTTCCATTTTTAATTAAATATCAATGTTGCATGTTAGGTTCATATATGTGCCATGTCCACATACAAAAGAAGTTCTATGTGAACAATTGTTGAATTGTTTGATGGATTGGAACATTGATAGGAAGATTTCAAGCATAACGGTTGATAATTGCTCTACCAATGATGCCATGATTGATCTTTTGTGGGACAAACTTGATAATACATCGCTCATGTTGGGTGGGGATTTGTTTCATATGCGTTGTTGTGCACATATTCTTAATCTTATTGTTAAAGATGGGTTGGATGTTATCAAGGTGGGTATTGAGAAAATCCGAGATAGCGTAGCTTATTGGACAGCGTCACAAAAAAGAGAGGAAAAATTTGAAGAAACAGTTCGCCAATTGAATGTGGGTAGTACTAAGAAATTAGGACTTGATTGTGCGACTAGGTGGAATTCAACATTCTTGATGCTTCAAACAGCCCTACTTTACAAGGAGGTGTTCATTCGCTTAAGCAAACGGGATGCTCAATATCAGTCCTTGCCGAGTGAACGTGAGTGGGGGTTTGCTAAGGATGTTTGTCAGAAGCTGAAAATTTTTTTTAAGGTGACAGAGCTGTTTTCTGGAACTAAATACCCCACTACTAATCAATGCTTTCCAAATATATGTGAGATTAGACTTGAATTGAGAGATTGGCTCCAATCTGAGAATCAGGTGATTAGGGAAATGGCTAAAAGAATGGTGGAAAAATTTGACAAGTATTGGTCTGTGGTACATGGTGTTGTTGGGGTTTCTGCTGTGTTGGATCCTAGGTACAAGATCAATGTGTTGGAGTTTTACTTTAAATTATTGTTTCCAACAACTTACAAGGAAGAAGTTGAGAAAGTTCGTGCACTTTGTTATAAATTGCTTAAGGAGTATCAATGTCCTAGTTCAATGATGGAGGGTATTGGCGACTCTTCTTCCCAATTAAGTTCCATTGAAGATGAGTCACTATCAAAGTATGATGTCTATATGCTTAGGGAGTCGAAGAGAAGTAGGACAATTGATACTGCAAAATTGGAATTGGATCATTATTTGTCGGAAGCTGCCTTGCCAAAATCCGCGGGATTTGATGTCTTGAATTGGTGGAAATCACATCAACCCAAGTATCCAATTTTACAAGCCATGGCTAGGGATTTGTTAGCTATTCCGGTATCGACGGTTGCTTCTGAGTCTGCATTTAGCACGAGTGGTAGGTTGGTGAGTCCACATCGTAGTAGACTTCATCCCGATACGATGGAAGCCTTGATGTGTGCTCAAAGTTGGTTGTGGGCTAACGAAATGAAAGGTAATCAACTTAGTATCTTGTATTTTTCTACCTTTAGTATCTACCTTTAGTAAAATAAAACTAGTACTTATGAATTTGTTTCTTTTATATTTGTTAGGTGAATGCACATCAGGGTACGCCACCATATATGATGATGCGGAATCGGGCGATTCGTGCGTGACTCGTGAGGTAAATGGCATTTTTTTTACGTTTCTTGTGGTTTTAACATTGTATATTGCTCATATTAATTGAATTTTTTGTTGTCCATTTAAACAGGCATGAATTCTACAAAGGAAGTTGACATTTGAAGCTCAAAACGAAGTTTTTTTTTCATCTCTGTGGTGCTTGAACTAGGACAATTTCTCTGTGGTTGTAACTTGTTGCTATTGTGGTTGTTTTTTTGGAAAACTATGTGACTTATTTTTGTTGGGTGTCCTTGTGGTGAATGTGCAACTGAACTTTAAGTTGTATTATTGTGGTGAATGGTCCGCAGATGTGGATGTAAGAACATGGGTATTATTGTGGTGAATGGTCTGTGGATATGGATGCAAGAACAGGGATATTATTTTGGTGAATGGTCTCTGGATGTGGATGCAAGAACATGACCAGTTGAATGGTCTCTCGATGTTTCAGAAATTTAAGTTGTAATTGAAGTTGAATGGTCTCTGGATGTTTTAGAAATTTAAGTTGTAATTGAACTTTAGGTTTCAGTTTCAATTTCAGAAGTTGTAATCTTGTAATGAAGCTTCAAGCTTCAAGAACAGGTCCAGTTTCAGTTTGTTACTTCTGTGGTTGTTTTGTAATGTTTGTTTTTATTTTGGTGTTTAATTCCTATTTTTGTGGCTAGTTTTTTTTTATAAGCAAATCAATAATGTTTGAAAAATGAAAACTGAAAATATTTCGGTTCGGGTCGGTTCGGGTAAACATACTTTTCTATTTCATTCGGTTACCCATTCGGTTCGGGGATTACCCGAAAACCGAATGGTTCGGAATTGGTTTCATTCCCCCCTCCCCGTTCGGGGATCGGGGCGGATATGGGTGGAACATCGGGTTCGGGGATCGGGTACGGAAAACCCATATTCCGCCCCGATTGCCCCGAATGCCATCCCTACAAGCCAACCCTACTGCCCCTTATATGCATGTGCCGCAAATCTGGGCACTTTGGAAAGGAAGACTCCTTTCCATATTCCAACTCCTCTCCTTTGGTAATGCGTTTAAATCAATGCAAATACTTAATATATGTTACCTAGTCAAAGTTCAATTCCTTGTCATCGGCCAATTCCTTACCCCATTGCAAAGAGTTACTTCCTTAATTTACTACTCATTCACGTGGATAACAGGAGCAACCCAATTCTATTTTTGTTCTATTTTTGCCACCAAATAAATGCTAGCCAATGTTCGCGGCAATCCTCCGTAAGACTTCTCAATTTGCACGTTTTTGCACTCATCGGTCTCCAAAGCCTACAAACACCACAAAACACTAAAATATATCAAGTAACAATGTAAATGGACCAACAATGCATAAATTAAAAGGATTAAATGGGTACTTTTTAGCACCTATCAGTAGGCTCCTAGAATATAAATTTGGGTGAACTTTTAGATCAATGAAATTAGTGCCTTGTTGAAAAGTTCTCTCTTAACTGCCTTATCAAGTTAAATGGTATTGAGTTAGAGTAATGATGTGATAAATAATTATGTTTATGAGCTAGAAATGTTGGTTAAGAGAACCATGTATGATAAATAAAAGGATGGTCAGATTATTCGAGTTCCGAAAATCTTCATCTCGTAATGCTAGCTAATTCCATGTTTAAGGGCCTTTGAAATCATGCTCACTTAGGAGTTGTTAACTTAGACAAGATTGATGAAATGGAAATATGTCCTCTGTTCCTTTTAGTATGTCCATTACTAGCCTTGATATCCTTCCTTTTATGCTTAATGTTCTACTTGTATATTAGTTAACAAAATTTCCGTTAAAGGATGAGCTATTGTTACGGTGATTTCTTGATCTTTCTATTAGTTAACAAAGGTTTGATTATAATTTTTGTATTGGTCAGTATCATTGTTAATGACTTCCATTACTGTTATTGTTATTTGTCTTGATAAATGTTATCGCCTTGCGAAAACTTAGAATGGACTTAGATTCACGGGGTGGTATACGATTAGAGAATCACGTAGACGTTAATAAGGTGAAGGATAAATGAGAAAGTGATTGAGTTATGGTTTTAAGATGGGTGCTAACAGGGGCCCAGTCTTGTGTTAAGATGGGTGCTAACAGGGGCCCAATCTTCTGTTAATGGGTGCTAACAGGGGCCCAGGTTGTTTGAGAAACGTAACCCTAGGTAGGGCACAGTGGTGATTGGCTTCGAGAACAGGTTTGGTTCCTTCCTTGTGTGGTTGCGTCGATTGTAGATCCGAGTAAATAATTTGGTAGCTATCAGCGGGACACAACAAGGAGATGTCTGAATCACACTGGGTTGCCTTACGCTGGAGGTTAAGGGTAGGACGGATCTCGAGGTGGAGATCCTAGATTTCACATAAGTTAAGAAGTAGTAACTGAAATCAAGAGCCGTTAATTATTTGCATTGCCTTCCTTATCTTGTTGTGTGTAAGTTATGGGTTTCGGGTAGGTTTTGGCTACTGAGCGTCATCGCTCGCGGTACTATGTTGCCCTGGTAACTCGAATGCCAGGTACCGAAGACGGAACAGAAATGTCACAAGATCCGACTGAAGTCAACGCTTGTAACGACCCGGCTTTTTGGGAAATAAAAATTTCATTTAAAAATTTGAATTTTATTTTATTACTTGGATTCCATTTAAAATTCCTTTCTAATATCCAAAAATCCGTTGTTACTAAAATCTAGACTTACAAATATAGTCTTCTTCATAAATTTCTAGTCATTTCTCCTAGACAAGTATGCTTGTAAAGCACTTATATATTTTCCCTAGTAATCCGTCGTAATTAGATTTCTTCGCCATGCAACATAGTCATTTTCTAAAGACAAGTGCCTAGCATATTGAGAAGTCCTATAATCGTATTTCTTGACTGGGAATCCTATTTAGCAAACCTAGCTAGCTTCTAACTAATCGTTAGGGAAGCCTAATCGAACCTTTAATCTTCATGAACCATTTGAACCCTAAGCAAACCTTTTGACCAAAGTCAACCTTTGATCTATTACCCATTGGACGATAAATGCTAGAATAATCTTTATCCATTGGACCATAGGTTTCCACCGAGGATATTGTGACTAGATTACTAGGTACACTTTATATGATTATATATTACTTACCATCTTTACCCATTGGACGATAGAAGTTAGGGAAATCTTTATCCATTGGACAATAGGCTTTCTACCTAAGATATTTTATTAGATTTGACCAAGGTACACTTATATAGTATTATATAGGCCTTTGTACACATATTTGAAAGATGTATATATAATATTCCAATATTATACTTTACTTGGTTATCCATTGGTCCATAAAAGTTAGGGGAAATATTATCCATTGGTCCATAGATTAATCTTCCTACCTAGTACAAAATTTATTAGTTTAATAGATTCACCATGAGTCATTGTACTTATATATATACATTATGCAAGCATGGTACTTTCCATCCTTATCCATTGGATAATAAATGTTAGGAGAATTGTTACCCGTTGGTCAATAGGTTAGTCTTCCTATCAAGTACAAGATCCATTAGTTTAATAGATTTGCCATGAGTCATTGTACTTATATCTATATATAGTACCTTCCATCTTAGACCATTGGTTAATAACTACAAGGGAAATGGATGACCTTTGGATAATAAAAGTTAGGGTAAAAATTGTTCATAGGATAATAAGTTAGTCTTTCTACCTAGTACTAAGACTTATTAGTTAATTACTTATTAGATATGACATATGGCTAAAAGAATAAAGAAATAGATATGATATCTAGCCCTAGGATTATCTTTGTACTACAATATCATATTATACTAGGACATGTGTCAAAATTAGACTAGTTTAGAATCTTGACTTGGAAGATCTAGTGAGGTCATGTATACTTGGTCAATACATATATATATATATATATATATATATACTTTGCTTCTTTAACCATTAGTCAATAAAAGTTAGGAGAATTTTTACCCATTGGATAATAGAGTTAATCTTTCAACAAGTACTAGGGTTTATTAAATAAAATCAGTTCCTAGATTTCCCATGTACTTATATACTTAAGATATATATATATATATATATATATATGTATGTATGTACCTTATAATATATTGCCTAGGATTTTCTAAAGTATATGTTACTTTATTTCTTTATCCATCGGTTAATAAAAGTTAGGAGAATTTTGGTCCATTGGTCAATAAGGCCAAGTCAAGCCATAGTACTAGGTTTATTTTAGTTAATTACTTACTAGATATGATATGTACCTATTTACTTAAAGTATTAGATATGATTATGTTATTCTAAGATTTTAAAGTCCTAGAATATAGTTTATAAGTACATAGGTGGCATTTAGGCTTATTCTATTAGAAATTTTGACCTAAAAATCTAGGAGAAGATCACATAGTACCCTTGTCCTTTGCAGTTAGTCATCCTTTTAAATTCATAAACTAATCAAGAGAGAGAGAGATAAGAGGAGAGAGAGAGAGAGGCCGAGAGAGATTGGAGGGAGAGAGAGAGAGATGGGCCGGATGGAGAGGGAGAGAGAGAGTGATGTGTGTGCTAGTATACTTCCCCAAATCTAGTCAATCTCCTTGGACCATCTTCTTGCATCATCATGTACCACCAAAATCTAGGGTTTTCTTGCACTTGTACACCTAAGGACAACCATATCTAGATTTCTTACTCTTTCAAGTACTAGACAAGACTAGGAAGCCCTTAGAATCACCTACACTTGTCCTAGATTGGAAGAAAGAACAAGAAATATCTTTGTAATCTTTCCACCTATTGTACCATGGAGAGAGAGAGAGAGAGAGAGAGAGAGAGAGAGAGAGAGATTTCGGATGAGAGGGAGAGAGGGAGAGTGATGTGTGCAAAGTGTACAATGAGCCTAGTCATGTCCTTTAAGCCATCATCCTACCTCACCAAAGGACAATCAAATCTAGTCAATTCTTTGTCCATTGGACAACAAATGTTAGGGGAAAGATTGTCCCTTGGATAATAGACCAACCTTGGCCTATAAATAGCAAGCCATTCAAGCCTTGAACTCACACCTTCACTTCTTGCTCCCACTTCTCTCTAGAAACTCAAGCATTGCTCCAACTTCTCTCTAGAAACCATTTCTGTTCTTCCAGGCAGCCTACCGCCCTTTGTAAATCCTCATTATTCTCCTGCTTAAAGTAGTTTTTAGAACCAACTTCCTCCGGGAAAGTTGTAGAGCACTTCAAGAGCTTCAAGTTAGAGCCAAGAACCGCCCTAATCGGTCAAGAAACGACAAAGATATCGACATCCGAAGTTCAGCAAAAATTCGGATTTCCAGAATTCCAGACAGCTTACTGTCTCCCCCTTTATCACCATATTCCTCCTACCTAAAGTACTTTCTAGGATCAACTTCCTTCACGAAAGTTGTAGAGCACTTCTAGAGCTTCGATGTCAACTCAAGAATGATTGTATTCGGCCAAATATTGATCGAGTTACTGCCATCCAAAGTTCGGTCCAGATTCGAGAGTTTCACCGCCCGTAGGATTTCCAATTAGCTTATCCGGCCCCGACTAGTTTCGGATCAAGGTAGGACTTTCCTACACCTCCTACACTCTAAGTATATGTAGATTTTAACTATGCTTTCTAAACTCTAAATATAATTAGAAATGTGTTTGCTTTGAAATATAGATAATCGTGTTTATAGGTAGATTAATCTCTACTCATTTTCCTAAGTATAGATATGAGCATGTTCATGTAGAATACTCCTTACGCCCTAACTTTAAGTATAGTATAATTTTCTTATACTTCCCAAAAATCTAAGTATAGAGTATTGCATGCGTATTTCGAAATGATGGTAGATTATTCCAAGCCTTCGAAATCTTAAGTATACGTAGATTATCTTAGCTATTTTCCTTAAGCATGATTAGAAATGTTTGGAAGTTGTTATCTTGATTAACCATGACATGATCAGCATAACGTTAGAAACACTCAATAAACATATGCTATTTTGAACTTAAGAAAGCATGATTTCGGATTAAGCTGTAGTGATTTCATTTTAATCTTAAGATGATATGAGCATGATTACATGTTTACTTGACTACTGTTGTTGATAAAGCATAAGTGATTTATCACTCCAAAGGTGTCCGTCCATGTGGCACTATGCTTAATCTTGTGTGATTAAATGTTGAGTATGATGATGTGACAAAATGAGCATGCTATCTAATATGGAATTGTATGATCTTGCTAGTTTAGTTTCAAGTTTTCCTAAAGTCTGAAAGAATTACCATGGAGTCATTGCATGCAACGAGACACAAAAACCGAGAAAGTAGAAACATGACACCTAGGGTGTGGTCAAAGAAAAGATGGGATTAACCTGCAGAAAATATTTTGAAATTACATAATGACCGGACTTGGTAGTCATTGTGTAAGTGTTTCGAAAACCGTAATGTAGCCGGACTTGGTAGCTCATTGCGAAGATTTCCAATGGGGCCGGACGTGGTAGTCTCATGTGGAAATATGGCTTGATTCTCCGCGAAAAGGAATCAATGCAAGATTGAAAGAGAATGGATTTTGAAAACCATGATTGGCCGGACTTGGTAGCCATCGCGTGTGTTACTAATGAAGCCGAACTTGGTAGCCTCGTTAGTAGCAATTTGTGAAAAACCGCAATGTGGCCGGACTTGGTAGTCCATTGCGAAGATAAAGGAAATAATTGGTCTTGGATAAAATATTTTTGAAACTACATTGTGGCCGGACTTGGTAGCCCAATGTGAGTATGTTTTTGAAAACCGCAATGTGGCCGGACTTGGTAGTCCATTGCGAAGATAAAGGAAATAATTTGTCTTGGATAAAATATTTTTTTGAAACTACATTGTGGCCGGACATGGTAGCCCAATGTGAGTTGTGAAAACCCGCAAGGTGGCCGGACTTGGTAGCCCTTTGTGTGGACTTGCGAAAACCGCAATGAGGCCGGACTTGGTAGCCCATTGTGAAGATTTCCAATGGGGCCGGACGTGGTAGTCTCATGTGGAAATAAGGCTTGGTTATCCGCGGAGAGGAGCCAATGCAAGATTTGAATGGATTGTGAAAACCGCGGTGTGACCGGACTTGGTAGCCATCATGTGTGTTACTAATGAAGCCGGACTTGGTAGCCTCATTAGTAGCAATTTGTGAAAGAAACTTTGGAAATTGTGGTTTTTGTAAAAATAAAAAGGATGACACGGTCTACGATGAGTCGCGTAGGAGAAACACGAAAAGACATGACACCAACGCCGAAAGATATCGAATGTGGATGTATCATTGCTTAACTATATTGTTGAATGCGCATGTGTAATTGTTTATATGCTTACTTGCTATAAGTTAAGAGTTAGTGGATATAGTTTATTCTATTGAGCTTGTAGCTCACGGTGTTACCTTTTTGGTGACCCTGACATATTATACTGGTGGCGACGCTGGTATAATGTGTCAGAGTTAATTGATGAGCAAGGTGAACAGTACGCATTGGAGGCTTTTGGAGCCGAAGAGCTTGCTAGGATGGAGGAAGAAGCGGACTAGTAGAATACCCTAGAAATTCCATCATTGTGTAATAAAAAGTACTCTAGTAAGACTTATGTTGTAATAATGAGCTTGACTCTTAGCCTTTTTATTCAATAAAATGTTTAATTAACGAACCCGAAAATGGGGGCGTTACAACGCTGCTGGGGAGGGAGCCGAAGAACCTTGGTTTCCGTACGCATAGTTGCTCTGATTAATTAAAGTCAACTTTATTTTGGGAGCTTCAAAGTTTATTTGGGAATTGTAATATTTTGTCAAATTTGGCTACTTAAACTTAATTCGAAATGGTTGTAATATGATGACATCTGCTTTTGAAATGGTGATGTATTAAATCTATGAGTTTTATTTGGAAAAATTGTCTTTTAAATGTTTTTATTAACGTTCCAAAATTTGGGGCATTACAACATGGTATCAGAGTTTTAGGTTCAAACCCTCAGCCTTGGGTAGATTGGGTAGCACTTGGCTTCGTGGGTATTGGTAATTAAGTGCATTGTATATTTATTGTCCTCACATGCGTCAAAATGTTATTACCAAAATTTTTATTTATTTATTTATTTTCTCTCTAAGTATGGAGATTATACTAATTAAACACTAATTTTTTAAAATGTTGTATGTCGAGCTCTTCTTCGTCAGGATCATATGGTTTGAGTTTCGATACGTATGGTTGCTATACTCAGCGAGGACGTCAGGGTCAGATCAAAGCCAAGGATGAACGCGAACATAAAGGGAGACTCAAATGGCAAGCGGAAAAGAGCATCAAATGGGATATCAAGAAGATACATGAGGACTCCCCGAACTACCCTCCGGAGAAGCTGAAGCGGCTGGTGAATTACCGCATCCAGAACCATATTTTGAAGTACAAGGAAGCCCTAAAGATCCTTGCCAACAACGAGCAGTACGAGCGCCTGAGGGCAGAGGCTCTAGCCCAACCCTACGTGTCTTACCGACCGCCATCACCAGAGAGCGCCGGATCCCACTTCTCGGGACAGCCCGCACCGTCGGTTTACATAGAGATATCGTCAGACTCCGAGGACAAGGAGGACCCGGAAGAGCTGCAGCCAGACTAGGGTGGTAATTGTTATGTTTTGTCAGGACCCTGGATAATTAGTACTAGGATGGGAAGGGTCGCTGTACTTTTGGTAGCACTCTTTTGTCTATGATGGCAGTGCTTGTGGTATGACTTTTATTATGTATTGATGTGATGAAACCGTGATGCTGAGATCTGTGTTGACACTCTTTGACTATTAGTGGATGATATTTCTGTTTAGTATTGTGTATTTCTTACTTTAATTGAAAATTTTATGCAAATGGACAAAACAACTAGAAACCCCTTTATAACTTTCGAATCCGACTAATGTAGATGGTGGGGACACGAAATGGTAACGGCAATAACAACAACCATAACAACAACTCAGGCGAGAACAACAACAATGTGGACCCAAATCAGAACGTCGCTGTCGCTTTGGCGAATGTGGCCCAGATACTCCAGAATCTTGCCGCCAATCCTCGAGGACCTCAGCCTCGTGCAACCCCAGACCGTACTCATCTGTTTTCTGAATTTAGAAAACAGAGACCTCCAACCTTTCAAGGGGCACCTGACCCTCATGTTGCCGATGGATTGATCCGTCAGATCAAGAAGATGTTGGACAGCATGGGAGTTCGACAAGGTGCTGACCAGGTGGCCTTGGCCACATATCAACTGGAAGGGGAAGCTGACTATTGGTGGGAGGCCACTAAGAATACCGTGAATCTTGCCACAATCACATGGACTCAATTTGAGGAGATCTTTTTGGAGAAGTATTTCCCTACACCGATTAAGGACCAGATGGCACATGAGTTTCTAGCACTTAGACAAGGAACAATGACTGTGACACAGTACATGGCACGGTTTGAGGAACTATCACGATACGCACAGACGTATATCCCTACTGATGCCGCTAAGGCAAGAAAGTTTGAGTGGGGGTTAGAGGACCCTCTTCGGGGAAAAGTTGTTGGGTTGGAGCTTCCAACCTTCTCTCGGGTGGTGAGGACCACTTTGATCAATGAAAGGGAACTGAATGACTCTCGTAGAATTTCAAATCAGAAGAAGGCTATTCAAATGGGAGGACCAATCCGTAATAACAACCAGGGTTTCATTGCACCAAAACCGTATGCACAGAACAACCAACGCCCACAGCAATCCAATCAAACCTGGAGGAACTCGAACCATAATCAGCCTCAAGGTCAATACCAGAAACAGAGTCGAGATTCAGGTGCAATAACATGCTTCAACTGTGGCCAAGAAGGCCATATCAGACGCTCTTGTCCTCGTTTGGCCACACCCGGAAGCTCTGGATATGGAGGATCGCAACAAACTGCAGCCAAGGCAGATCATTGGAAGCCGCAGCAGGGAGGCCAGAATCAACCACGTGTTGGTTGGAATCAATCACAGCAGCAACCTCGGTCATTTCAAAATGCTGGAGCTTGAAAAGGGCCAGTTGGACCAAAACAAGCTGCGGGAGGGAGAGTTTTTGCACTCCAGGGGGAAGATGAGGTGTATGATCCGGCAGTGATACAAGGTAACCTTATACTTTTCAGCACTTGCGTACAAGCATTATTTGATTCCGGAGCATCACATTCATTTATATCTGCTAAATGTGTACATGCATTGGGACTAGAAACTGAACACCTAGGATCAGCGATGCGTGTCACCTCACCGTTAGGAGGACACATTTCAGTGGGTCTAGTTTGTAGATCTTGCGAAATAGAAGTGTCGGGTCTGCGTATGACTTGTGACCTCCGAGTCCTTGATATGGTTGACTTTGATGTAATCTTGGGAATGGATTGGCTATCCGCCCATCGCGCCGTAATCGATTGTCATCGGAAGATAGTGACGGCTTATTCTTTGGACGGGACGTGTTTTCGATTTAAGGGGGATAGACAAGATCCTGCCTCTAAGACGACCCCACAATCGAGGTGGAAGGACAAGCTGTCAGGATGGCTAGCAAGCCTCATGCTTGAAGAAGAAGACCGCATGGAGTTGGGACTACCGCGGATAGTTTGTGAGTACGCAGATGTATTCCCTGACGAGTTGCCTGGGTTGCCACCGCAAAGGGAGTTGGATTTCACAATCGAGCTACAACCAGGGACTGCGCCTATCTCCATGGCACAGTTTTGCATGGCACCGGCGGAACTTCGAGAACTGAAGGTTCAACTCCAAGAGTTATTAGAGAAGGGGTTTATTTGACCGAGTACATCACCTTGGGGAGCACCAGCCCTGTTCGTCAAGAAGAAAGAAGGAACTCTTCGACTCTGCATTGACTACCGTCAACTCAACCGAGTCACGATAAAAAATCGCTACCCCCTTCCGAGGATAGACGATTTGTTTGATCAGTTAAGGGGTTCGACCTGTTTCTCAAAAATTGATTTACGCTCAGGATACCATCAGTTGCGTGTCAGAGATAGTGACATCGACAAGACTGCGTTCAGAACTCGCTACGGACATTACAAGTTTGTTGTGATGCCATTTGGATTGACCAATGCGCCTGCCATATTTATGTGCTTGATGAATAAGATCTTCACGCCGTACCTCGACCGATTTGTAGTGGTCTTCATCGATGATATCTTGGTATATTCGTCGTCAGAGCAGGACCATGAGGAACATTTAAGGATAGTCCTGCAGGTGTTAAGGGAGAACCAGTTATATGCTAAGGCAAGTAAATGTGAATTCTGGATGAAAGAGGTGAAATTCCTTGGTCATGTTGTGTCAGAAAAAGGAATTTCTGTGGACAAAAGTAAGGTGGAAGCAGTCATGGATTGGAAGCGACCAAAAACAGTATTCGAGATCCGAAGTTTTCTTGGGTTAGCCGGATACTATAGGAGGTTCATTCAGGACTTTTCTACGCTAGCCAAGCCGATGACTAGACTGACGCAGAAGGGTGTCAAGTTCGACTGGAATGAGGCTTGCGAAAAGTCATTTCAGGAGCTCAAAAGAAGGTTGACTAGTGCGCCCATATTGATTGTCCCAGAGAGGAATGTGGGTTATGCAGTGTATTGTGATGCTTCTAAAGAGGGTCTAGGTTGCGTACTGATGCAAAACGGGAAGGTTATTGCCTATGGATCGCGACAGCTGAAGCCACATGAGAAGAACTACCCGACACATGACTTGGAACTCGCTGCAGTTGTTTATGCTCTCAAGTCTTGGCGTCACTACCTCTATGGGGAGCAATTTGAGGTTTTCACAGATCATAAGAGCCTCAAGTATTTATTCACTCAGAAGGAGCTAAATCTGAGGCAGAGGAGATGGATGGAATACTTAGAGGATTATGACTTCACATTGTCATATCACCCAGGCAAGGCCAATGTCGTAGCAGATGCTCTTAGTCGCAAGACGAGGGGACAGTTAGCTAGATTAGCTATGAAAGAATGGGAGATGGTAGCGACTCTCAACGAATTTCAATTACAGCCAGCCAGTAGTGAAGGGGGAGCTTGCTTGTTTGCCATAGTCGCCACACCAGCATTGCACCGAGAGATTCTTATAGTGCAGACTTTTGATCAGGAATGCGATTTCATCAGGTATCAATTGGCAACAGGAAAAGCCACAGCAGGATGGACGATCCATGCCGACAAGAGCCTCAGATTCCAAGATCGAATTTTTGTACCTGATGTGAGTACCCTACGGGAGGCCGTTCTAAGGGAGTTTCACCAATCAAACTTTGCCGTACACCCTGGAGGGAATAAGATGTATCAGAACCTCCGTAGACTATATTGGTGGGGTGGAATCAAGAATGATGTAGCCAAGTACGTATCCACATGTCTCACGTGTCAGCAAGTGAAAGCTGAACACCAGAAGCCAAGAGGGACCCTTCAGCCATTACCTATTCCAGGATGGAAGTGGGAGCACATCACTATGGACTTCGTGACAGGATTGCCTAGGTCAGTCAAGAAGAACACCGCTATTTGGGTAATTGTGGATCGACTGACCAAATCTGCTCATTTCTTACCTGTCCGTATGATGGATACCATGGAATCTTTCAGCAGACTCTACATCAACGAGATCATTCGATTGCACGGAGTACCGGTATCTATAGTTTCTGATCGAGACCCCCGTTTCACCTCTAATTTTTAGAGAAGTCTGCAGAAAGCACTAGGGACAGATATCCGCATGAGTACAGCTTTTCACCCCCAAACTGATGGGCAATCTGAGAGGACGATTCAAACCCTAGAGGACATGCTTCGAGCTTGTGTGCTAGATTTTAAAGGAAGTTGGGAGAGACACCTACCACTAGTGGAGTTTGCCTATAATAACAGTTACCAAGCTAGCATCGGGATGGCCCCTTATGAAGCACTGTACGGACGACCATGTCGATCGCCCATCTGTTGGACAGAGGTCAGAGAAGACGCTTTACTTGGACCTGAGCTAGTCCGAGAAACTACTGAGAAGGTAAAGGTGATCAGAGAACAACTTTTGATCGCGCAGAACAGGCAAAAGAGCTATGCTGACAAGAGGACTAGGCCTTTGACATTTAACGTGGGAGATCACGTATTCCTAAAAATCAAGCCGCGAAGGGGGATCATCCGATTTGGCAAGAAAGGAAAATTATCGCCTCGCTACATTGGTCCGTTTGAAATCTTGGAGCGAATTGGAGAGGTAGCCTATCGCCTAGCCTTACCACCCCAGATCGCCCAAGTTCATAATGTCTTTCACGTTTCTATGCTGCGGAAATAGATGGCCCATCCCACCCACGTGCTTAATTGGGAGGAAGTCACACTAGATGAAGATACGACTTTTGAAGAGCAACCAGTGGAAATTCAAGATCATGGAGAAAAAGTAACCCGCGGACGGATAATCAAATTGGTCAGGGTCCTATGGAGACATCGAGGACTAGAAGAATCAAATTGGGAACGCGAGGACACAATGAAAGCCAACTATCCGCAGCTCTTTCAAATCGAAGGTACATCTTAATTTCGAGGACGAAATTGTTTTAAGGGGGATAGGTTGTAAAGACCCGTTATTTTTTTTATAAATATTAATAGATATCAAAACCAAAAATATTATTTTGCTCATTAGTTTATTTAATACGGAAAATTGTTTACAATGTCACACCAAAATTTTATTCCATAATCGATTGTGCGCGCGCGTGTCCGACGAGTTAATTCTTTATTGTGTACATGTGTGTACACTTGTGTTACACTAGTCCATTTTACCCTAACTCTAATCTTTTCCAGCCAACTAAACCCATCTCGTTGCCCATCACCACCTGAAAAACCCCATGGGTAATCACCTCCTCCCATCATCAAGCCATCCATCCATCACATATCCCTCCATCAAAAATTGCCCTTCCATTTTCGGCACTCTTTCCTCCAACCAATGGGAGCTCAACACACCACCTAAACACATTCCTTTACCCACTAAACTAATGCCAAACTCACACATTATATTACCCATGAGACTTCTCCCTAATACTAATCACACCTCTATATTACTCTCCATTTCCCACCTCCTCCTTTTCGGCAGCAGAAAGAGTGAGTTGTATTCAGTTCCCTTTTCTTCTTTGGCTTTTCCGAGAGAAAGAGAGAGAGAGCAAAGAGGTGAACACTTCTTCTTTTTCCCAACACTTCCTAACATCTACAAAGTCCACCATCTCTTCCTTTTAATTTCTGCAACTTGGACCATCCAATTTCAGTCCAAAACAACCCGAACACCACTCCATTTTCAGCTCTAAAACTGTGCAGAAACCAACTCCAAAATCAGCCATTTCGGTCCTGAGTTGTCGCAACCGAGTCACCACCGAACCACCGTTTCACTCCGTTTCTTTTCTTCAAATCACCGCTTAATCTTCGGGAAGAGAGGTAGTTAAATCCTATCTCCCTAAGTATTTATATATAATGAGATAATGTAGAGGTTTGAATGTTGTGTGTATGTAAATTTATCCTACGGAACAAATGGTGTAGAACTGGCATGGTAGGCTCCTGGAATATAAATTTGGGTGAACTTTTAGATCAATGAAATTAGTGCCTTTTTGAAAAGTTCTCTCTTAACTGCCTTATCAAGTTAAATGGTATTGAGTTAGAGTAATGATGTGATAAATAATTATGTTTATGAGCTAGAAATGTTGGTTAAGAGAACCATGTATGATAAATAAAAGGATGGTCAGATTATTCGAGTTCCGAAAATCTTCATCTCGTAATGCTAGCTAATTCCATGTTTAAGGGCCGTTGAAATCATGCTCACTTAGGAGTTGTTAACTTAGACAAGATTGATGAAATGGAAATATGTCCTCTGTTCCTTTTAGTATGTCCATTACTAGCCTTGATATCCTTCCTTTTATGCTTAATGTTCTACTTGTATATTAGTTAACAAAATTTCCGTTAAAGGATGAGCTATTGTTACGGTGATTTCTTGATCTTTCTATTAGTTAACAAAGGTTTGATTATAATTTTTGTATTGGTCAGTATCATTGTTAATGACTTCCATTACTGTTATTGTTATTTGTCTTGATAAATGTTATCGCCTTGCGAAAACTTAGAATGGACTTAGATTCACGGGGTGGTATACGATTAGAGAATCACGTAGACGTTAATAAGGTGAAGGATAAATGAGAAAGTGATTGAGTTATGGTTTTAAGATGGGTGCTAATAGGGGCCCAGTCTTGTGTTAAGATGAGTGCTAACAGGGGCCCAGTCTTATGTTAATGGGTGCTAACAGGGGCCCAGGTTGTTTGAGAAATGTAACCCTAGGTAGGGCACAGTGGTGATTGGCTGCGAGAACAGGTTTGGTTCCTTCCTTATGTGGTTGCGTCGACTGTAGATCCGAGTAAATAATTTGGTAGCTATCAGCGGGACACAACAAGGAGCTGTCTGAATCACACTGGGTTGCCTTACGCTGGAGGTTAAGGGTAGGACGGATCTTGAGGTGGAGATCCTAGATTTCACATAAGTTAAGAGGTAGTAACTGAAATCAAGCGCCGTTAATTATTTGCATTGCCTTCCTTATCTTGTTGTGTGTAAGTTATGGGTTTCGGGTAGGTTTTGGCTACTGAGCGTCATCGCTCACGGTACTATGTTGCCCTGGTAACTCGAACGCCAGGTACCAAAGATGGAACAGAAATGTCACAAGATCCGACTGAAGTCAACGCTGCTGGGGAGGGAGCCGAAGAACCTTGGTTTCCGTACGCGTAGTTGCTCTGATTAATTAAAGTCAACTTTATTTTGGGAGCTTCAAAGTTTATTTGGGAATTGTAATATTTTGTCAAATTTGGCTACTTAAACTTAATTCGAAATGGTTGTAATATGATGACATCTGCTTTTGAAATGGTGATGTATTAAATCTATGAGTTTTATTTGGAAAAATTGTCTTTTAAATGTTTTTATTAACGTTCCGAAATTTGGGGCGTTACAGTGGGCATCCCTATTATGGTTTTACTGATCATGCTGCCCTCAAATACCTTTTCACAAAGCAGGATGCCAAAGCAAGGTTGATTCGTTGGATTTTGTTGCTCCAAGAATTCAACCTCACTATCAAAGACTCTAAAGGAGTAGAGAATGTGATAGCTGACCACATGTCCCGACTTGAGTTTAAGGACCTTACTTCCAATCTCCCAATAGTTGACACATTTCCTGATGAGCAACTATTTGGCATCTCTACTAGCCCTTGGTACGCTAATATTGTCAATTACCTTGTAACGAGGCAACTACCAGGTCATTGGAGTGCACAAGAGCGGAGGAGGTTTCTCATTGAGGTGAAAAGATTTGTCTTTGATGACCCTTATCTCTTTAAATTTTGTCCGGACCTTATTATCCGATGTTGTGTCCCGGAGGAGGATCAACAAGGGATCTTGCAATTTTGCCATTCCAAGGAGTGCGGTGGCCACTTCTGTAACGCCCCGATTTTCGAACACGTTAATTAAATCCTTTTTAATAGATTTAATAATTCATATGACTGATTTAAGAAATGAAATTTTATCAAACAGATTTTTGCAGCAGAAATCTCAAACTAAATTCAAAACTACTTAATTATCTTACAACTGAACAAAAATAAAACGGAGTTTGACAAATGTGATAACACTTTCGGAAATTCAAATAACAGAGTACTTCAAATTAACAGAGCTTCTAAGGGTAAGACATCCAAGACTCGACAAACTCCCCTTCTTCAGCTGGGAGGTTTTCACCTTGATATTGATCATCTCGAAGAGGGTTCTGTTTTTCGGTCTCCGAATTACCTGGTATGAAACGCCAGCCCAACGGCACTATGATGAGTTTTGAAACTCAGTAGATAATCTCAACCCTACTAACCCCTTACCTTACAATTAGCAGATCAACAATATAACAATTGATAATACACAGAAGGTACATACAAATAGCACATCATTTTTTCTTTACTATCCATCAACTTACATGAAATCTAAGGATTCTCTCCACGATATCCTTTCCTCCCACATCCACCAACTTTGACCGTCCCATGGAATAACTCTCCCTTTATTTGTCCTGCACCAGGGTTCTAAGCGAATACTACTAAATTATGTACTCAGTCTGGATTCGCCTACAACCATAATAAAGGAATAGCTCACCATGACAACTCAGCATTACGGGTCGCACTATCTCATTGCCAGGATCCTTTACCATCTCCCAACTCTACACACTAGGTACTTTATCGTACCCCTAATCTACACACTGGTACTATTCCGTATTCAGGGATCCTTTACCGTTTCCCAAAATACTGTACTCGAAGTCCTTTACCGTCCTTCTCACACACTGGGTACTGTACCGCATTTAGGATCCTTTACCGTATCCCAAATCCTGTACCCGGAGTCCTTTACCATCCTCCACACACACTGGGTACTGTACTGCATTTAGGATCATTTACCGTATCCCAAATCCTGTACCCGGAGTACTTTACTGTCCTCCACACACTCTGAGTACTTTACCATACTCGGGGTCCTTTACCGTTCCCCAACTCAACTAAAGGTACTTTACCGTACCAGGGTCCTTTACCGGCACCCAACATCCTCAATCAACTTTATCATTTTATCCTTTACTTAAACATTGTCTACGTGAGTCACTCCTCGCAACCACCCAGGAATCAAAGTCCAATCTAGCAAGTACAACAATAAGAAATCCATAACAGCGTCATCAATAAACAAGATACATCTCAATATAAACCAAGCATGACAATTGATATTGTGCAAGTAAGTAAAACACATAGAGTTTTATGATCGGGCCGATGCCCTTAAGGTTTGTTGAACAAGCAAATTAGTTATAGATACATTTCAAAGATGCCATTAGCAATTTCGTAGGCTTAGCTTTAATAATGTGTTGGTTACCCATTTAGGTCTCAAGTATAATTATTGAGCCACATAATTAGAATCCATTCCAGTAACTTATAGTATAAAAATCTAAAGGTGCAATTTTATACATTGGCAAACCCTATTCATTTGGTTTTCTTTTCCAGACTAGGTAAAATAGTAATTTAGTAGCTTTCATAACTCATCAGATTAAAATGAGGACATTGACTAATTTAGGATTTTACTGTCCAAAACATATTATTAACATTTAGGGCTAAAACATAATCTTAATAAATTTCAGGGGCTAATTTTAATACGTTATCAAAGTATGAGGGTCGAAATCCTTCCCTTAAATAGACAAAGGGGGAAGCTGTAATTTAGGTGTCATTTTTTTTAAAAATAAAAATAAAAACCAACCGGTATGAACAGTACCAAAAAGTGAATAGTATCCACGCCTATGAACAGTGAACAATGAATTTTTGGAAAACTTAGGTTTCGTTCATTTGATTCCAGTTTCGATTCTTTTTTATTCTAACCATAAAAACTAACATCTTAGTATATTAATATACTTAGGAGAAAGTAGGGAAGTGATTATTCTACCTTTATCAGACAAAAAGCTCAACTGTGGAGTCCGGTGGATTTTCGTTTGGCGGCGAAAGTTCGGTATTCCAGCAGCAGCTTCGGAGTGAAATAACCTGTGTGGCCCGTGATCCTTGACCCTTGCTCCTCCGTTGATGGTTCGATGGTTGTTGAGCCTTCTTCTCCTAGCCTGCACAGGGAACGCACGACTAAGGCCTGGCCAGGGGTTGTCTCGGCAAGGCCCTCCGGTGAGAGGATGAGTATGTGCAGAGAGAGGAAGCAGAAAGCTTAGAGAGAGTAAGTGTGAGTATTGAGTAGCGTGTACCTGTTAGGGTTACCATCACTAGGTATTTATAATGCCTCCTGGCTAGCTCTCCAAGTACGATCGCGTGCCTTCCACGGGCCGAGTGACGTCATAGTGACATCACGGGATAGATCTGGTAACCATTTTCGGGGCTGAGCTGGCACACCCATGTGCACCCGTGATCATCTTCTGTTATAACCGCTTCTGCACGTGGCAGGATGCGTGGCTTTACAGCTAGCCATCGTCGGCTTCCAGCCGTGCTCTGAAGGTGGCCAAACACGGACAACGCCGAGCCTGGCCATACGTTCAATGAGGGAGGTAACGTTGTCGTGGACTCTGCCGACGGCATAATCCGAGCGCAGGCTTGTCTCCTGCCGAGCCTGTGGCAAGCCGAATATTAATGACAAGTCATCGACGGCAGCCGTGCACGAAGCTGACGATTGGTACATGGCAGGTTAGGTCCGCACCATTGCGAACATCTATGTTCGACCTGCTACAATAGCCCCTCAATCTCTGCCGATGCCGTACGCATGGTAGGGATTGAAGTCAAGCCTTAGGCCGAACTTGTTGAATCGCCGAGCGTGGTCTTGTTTGATGAAGGCGGACTCCAACCGAGCCTGTATCGTCTCTTTCTTAGGAGCCAGCTCGACCGTCGATGAAGTACTCCAGTGGAGGAGTGTCAGATGTCACCTTATGGCTGGGTACGGCAGACGAGAGGAAGGCTGGCAAACCCTGCAAACCATCCTTTCAGTGACACGTGTCGTGTGCTGAGTGGTCAGTTGTTCGGCGGTGTAATGATGGGCGGGATTTTCGAACTCCCAACCCTAGCTCTATAAAAGGAGCGGGGTGAGGAGAGAGAAACGCTTCGATCTCTTTCTCTCTCCAGACCTCCATTGCCAGAGCTTCCAACAGCAACCGTTCATCTTCTGGTTCTGGTTCCCAGCGATTCTGCCACAAGATCTCGCCACAAATCAAGTTATATGATCGATTCTTGTTTCTCTTTACCTTTTGCAGTTTTCAGTCTATTTCCCTTTGCTTTTCTGGGTTTTTGGGGCATTTTTTGTTCTGAGTGAACAGTGCACCTTGGAGATGAACAGACCCTCTTCAACCTATTCTTTCGAGCATGAACCTTCAAGGGTTTTGGGCTTGGCCGTTGATGGAGTAGGCCGAGCCCCAGTCTCTGATGTTTGGTAGGCTCAGACTGAACATGATTTGGCCGAGCCTTGAGAACGATGATGGGGTGGGCCATTTTAGGATGCCGAGCGTAGTGAGATCGCTGTTTTCTAGCCAACGATGAGGTCTCACGTTTCTATTTTTGACTTTGTTAGGTCTGGCTCCCCCAATCATCGTCATCTCATCCGACTCTGAAAGTTCAGGGGACGATTTTGCAAATCTTGTGATCCGTGAGTACTTGGAGATACACAGAAGCCGACGTCAAGCTTCTTCCATCGCTTCGAATATGTCAGATTCCAGCGATTCCAACGCCGAGCATGACCATGAATACGACGGCGGTTTCAATACCGAACCAGAGATAACCTTCACCACTAGCACAGAATCCGAAGCCGAGCACGAACTTGGGCCTGAGGTCGAGTCCAGGATTCGTTCCCAGGCCGAAGCTACGACCTCTTCTCAATCTGCTCCTACCGAAACCTCGTCTGGGGACAGGGAGTTCACCGACCTCTTCGAGCGAGGGCAAGTCTGTCCCCACGCTCATTACTTCAGTGGGCGCCCTAATGAATACGCAGACTTCTGCCGAGCGTACCACATCCCAGATGATGTCGTCGTCCACCAGGTGGCTAGTAATAGGATTAGGGACAAGAGGGGAGATCATCCCGAACACATAACAGTCCCCCTGATGGCCATATGTGAGGCTGGGCTTCGATTCCCTCTTCACCCGTTTCTAAGGGAACTACTAGCTAGGTTCGGCATAGTGCCACATTTTTTCTCGATCAATAGTTACAGGATAGTGATGTCCGTAATTAAGTTAAAGGAACTGCACGGCCTTGAATTCACCGTTGCCGACCTCTTCCATACATACATTATGTCTAGGCATGGGAAGACTGGCCGTAGGTATCTGTCTACATGTAGTGGTAAGGAGCCATTAATAAACGGACTTCCCGACACTGATAAGTGGGCTAACTTATATGTCGAAGTCAGTGGAAACTACGAGTTCGGCAATCAGACTATGTGGCTGCATTCTGTGCCAAAGATAACTGATTTCTGAGGTTTCTTCTTCTTTCTTTAATCTGCCGAACATGATCCATTCTATTATTGAACTCGTGATATTTTGCTAACACCTTCTCTTCTTTGCAGATCACCGAGCAATAACCAAGACACAGAATTCTTTGGCAGTAGACGGTCACGTGGAGACGTTAAGGGCCTTCATCTGTCGCGACGTGCTGACGCTGCTGGGTTACGAGCCTTCATACAAAGGGAAATTGACGAAGAGGAAGAAGAAGGATAATGAGGCTGGGCCAAGCACGAAGGCTAAGGGTAAGAAGGCAGCTGCTGTTGAGCAAGGTATTGGCGAGAACATTCCGAAGCCGAGCAAGAAGGCGAAGGAGCCGAGGCTAAAATTTCCCACCTTCAAGAAGTCAGCCGACTTCTAGTTCCAGGATAGTCAACCAGCCGACTTTCAAGGTATCAACATTCCTCCCATCCGAACCCTTATTCCCCAGTTTGCTGAGGAAATGGGGAGGAGAAATGTAGTGAAGACGAATCTTAGAGACGCGGCTGCTGCCAGCAAGAAGGTAGCTGTACCTTCCGACAATCCTGCAAAGAAGCAGAAGGTCACTCATGACTTCTTTCCTGCAAGGCCGCCGACGCCACTTCCTAAGGAAAAGGACCAACCTGAGTCTTCGGCTGCGGGAGGCTCAAAAGCTGTGGAGAGGGCAGCTGGTTCAGGTGGGCGAGTGATCGTACCGGAGTTTGCGCCATCGTTTGCGATGGCCAACGGAGGGTGGTTACGGTTGAGGATAGCATCAAGGAAGAGCCTGGCCTCGCTGTGACCATGCTGCACGGACTGGCTCTGCCGAAGGACATGGACAGGGTTCCAGGAGAGCTTCAGCCGAGCTTGGTCCATACCAGTGCTTACCTCGTCCAGGTTCGCTTTTTGACTTAGCTTTTGACTTAGTTTTTAGTTTATTATTACTTGAAGTTTTGTCGAGGCTGATGACTTGTTGTCTCGTGTAGGCTGGGCAAGCTTTGTTGCGTGCTTCCCGTCAAGCCGAGCTCTTGGCCGCTAAAAGGACTCGTTACCGTGATGACGGGAAAGCCGAGCATGAAAAGACAAAGTCTGCGAAGAATGGCTTGAGGTTTACCAAGTCCAGGGTTGCCGAGCCCGAGAAAGAGAGGGATGAAGCCCTTGAGAATGCAAAGATGGCCGAACGGGAGCTCGGTCAGGTTGTGCGGAGGGAGAAGAGGAAGATGAAGGAAGTGGATGAGAAGGCTTTTCAAGCTGGGTATGACAGAGCTGGTGCCGAGTATGTCCGGGAGGCTCGGTCGATGGTCAACGAGGAGCTCGCGAAAAAGCTGCCGATCGCGTACCGAACTGGGTGCAAGGATGGGGTGAAGGCTGCGTGTGGGGTCATGCAGATGGAGTCGGACATGAACCTGATGAAGTCAATCCCCGTAGCTGAAGTGCCCGAGCTCAGGTTGCCGTACACCGACGAGGAGTGTGCTCCACTTCCTCCGGAGGAGTATCCCGATAGTGAGGATGACGTTGAAGATCTGACTGGGGCCGACGCTGAAGGTGGAGGGGATGGTTCAAGTGGGGGGAAGAAGGCCGAGGCTGAAGACGCCGAGCAAGGCACAGAGCAAGCTGAGAAGAATGATGAAATGGCTGTTGAAGCCGAGGACGGTGCTGCTCTAGTTACTGAAGAGGGTGATCCTCCCCAAATTTAGAGTTTCTAGTTTCTTAGAGTTGTGTTTTTTTCCTTTGAACTTTTGAAGTTTTTTGTTGGACTGGACGGCTCCGAACTTGGGAGTTTTACCGTGCCAGGTGTAATAGTTGACTTTGGGGTTGGCACCGAACGGTTTACTACGCCGTACTTCCCAGCTTAGGATCTTTGACAACATTTGTTTTTATTTCAAAGTTTTGAATGAATGCATGGCTTCTTTTTGCAACGTCTCTGTAAATGCCGAGCTTGACTGATTGCCTTCATGTCTTCACAAGATTTTGTAGGTCTTGCATGTTTATGAATGTGTAGTTGTCCGTAACCCCCACTTTGGTTTGGGTTCGGCAGAATAGTTGAGAATCTTTCATGATCGAAATGGTTAAGTATAAATATTGCAGCCGAGCCTTGACCAAAGTAGAATGGCCGTAATAATAGGCCGCCAAACATGGATGTGTTGTAATCTGACATGATCCAGCCTTTGACTAGTTCTGAGAGTGTTAAGTGCCCCCTTGCCAGTGGATGGGGCTCGGCCAAAGTGTCAGCCCCTGGCCATGGTAGAGGAACGTTGAGAGTAGTGATTGTTTGTGGGTGGTTTGCTCGCCAAGTTGCGAGTGTAACCTTTCGGTGGCCGACCATAGTGTCTTGCCAATCCGAGCCGAAGCCTAAGTTCAATTAGATATGTGTATTTTAGGCTCGGCGGACCATATGTCCAGTGATTACTTCTTTGGGCGTTGATATTGGCCGAAGCAAAGGGCTTTTTAAGGAGCCGTTTGTGGGTGTGACCGAAGTCATCGTTTGTGTTTGGCACTCTAGCCGAGAGTGGAAAGATACTTGAAATGTTTTGAAGATTTTTAAACCAAATAAAAGCTTGCCTTTTCATTGATAATCCTCGAAGTACAGATAAAGTAGAAGATAAAGACAGTAACAGTGGGTCGAGGCCCTTCTTTGAAACGCAAAAGAAAAACATAAAAGATTCAGGCCGAAGCTGAAGAAAACTGAAACTCTTTTTGTATGAAGTGTTAGCCGAAGGTAGCTGTCAGCCTGATGTGTTGTGGAGGAAGTGTCACATGTATGCCCTCCTTAGGTTCTGTGCATTCCATGGGTTAGTGAGCACCTTCCCTTGCATGTCTTCGAGGGTGTACGCCCCTTCACCAGCAACTTTGACGATGCGAAAAGGCCCTTCCCAATTAGGCATGAATTTTTTCTTCTTGCTTGCTTGTACGACCTTCCGCCAAACCAGATCGTCAGGCTTGAACTTCTTGATTCGGACACTCCTGTTGTATCCTTTGGCAACTTGCTGTTGATATTCGGCAAGCTTCAGTCGAGCGTCATCACATTTTTCTTCAGCCAGAATCAGCTCTTGCTCCACGGTTTCATCATTTGTCTGTGGGTTGAAGTTTTCTGTTCGGAGGGTTGGGAACCTTGACTCCAGTGGGATGACGGCCTCCATGCCGAACGCCATTGAGAAGGGGGTTTGGCCTGTGGAATGACGTGGCGTGGAGCGGTATGCCCATAAAACTCTGGGGAGTTCTTCTGCCCATTTTCCTCTCTTTGAGTTCAATCTGCGTTTTATCCCTGCACAGACTGTCTTGTTCGAGGCCTCGGCTCGGCCGTTTCCTTGAGGGTAAGCTGGGGTTGAGTTGAAGAATCGTATGCCGAACTCCTCGCAGAGACTTGTGAGGCCGTCCCCGACAAATTGGGTGCCGTTATCGGAGACGATGGCATAGGGTACGCCGAACCTTGTCACAATGTTTCTCCACACGAATCGTCGGACGTCTGCTTCTGTGATGGTGACGAGGGCCTCGGCTTCTACCCACTTAGAGAAATAATCTGTTGCAGTGATCAAGAATTTGAAGCCTCCAGGTGCTGTCGGGAGTTTCCCGACGATGTCGAGCCCCCATTGCGCGAATGGCCATGGACTTGTGATGGGAGAGAGATTCTGAGCCGGCTGCTTGGGGATTGGGGAAAATAGTTGGCATGGTCAGCACCTCCGAACGATTTCTTCGCAGTCTTTTTTCATGTTTTTCCAAAAGTATCCTTGACTCATTGCGCGTTGGCATAACGAACGACCACCAGAGTGGCAGCCGCAGCTTCCGGAGTGCAGTTCATCAAGGATCTCGGCAACTTGGTTTGGGTGGACAACGAGAAGATAGGGCCCAAAAATGGATTTTCTATAGAGTTGACCACTCTCAGAGAGCCAATAGTAGGCGGCCTTGTTTCTGATTCGGAAAGCTTCCTTTTTGTCGTCGGGTAAGGTGTCGTTTCTGAGGAAGGCAACGATTTCATCCATCCAGCTTGGACCAAGTTCAATGTTGAGCACCTCTGGAGTTGTGTCAAAACTTGGGTGGTCAATGTTGCCAAAAATTATGGTTCTGAACTCAGATGCTTTCGAAGCCGAGGCGAGGCCAGCAAGTGCGTCTGCGTGTGTGTTGTGCTCGCGGTTGATCAGCTCGATGTTGAAATTTTTGAAGCGAGTGATGAGTTCTGCTGCCGTGGCCTAGTATTTCATCATCCTTGGGTCCCGAGTTTCGTAGTCCCCCAGCACTTGATTGACTATAAGTTGAGAGTCGCAGAATACGGCCAAGTTGTCAACTTTCATTGTGATTGCCGAGCGTAAGCCAGCAAGCAGGGCCTCATATTCAGCCTCATTATTTGTGGCAGGGAAGTCGATGGTGATCGCACTTTCATGAAGGGTTCCGCAAGGAGAGACCAAGACGACTCCAGCTCCGGCCCCGTTGTTGTTGGAGGCGCCGTCAACTTGCATTCGCCAAGTGTCTCCCTGAAAGAGGAGCCACCGTTTCTCTTTTGGTTCGTGTTCGGCAGAGGGTTGGGTTGGAGGAGTGTTTAGGATTTCGGAGTCTTCTGGGGTGAGCTCGGCAATGAAGTCGGCGAGGACTTGCCCTTTGATTGCCGTCCTTGGTTCAAAGCAGATGTCAAAATTTGCCAACTCTACCGCCCATTTGGATACTCTGTTTGAGAGGTCGGCCTTTCGAAAGAGCGCTTTGAGAGGATATTCGGTTAATACCGTGATTGTATGTGCCTGAAAGTACGGCAGAAGTTTCCTCGCCGCAGATACGAGGGCGAGTGCCAACTTCTCCAGTGGAAGATATCGAGTCTGGGCGGGTAAGAGCGTCTTGCTTGTGAAATATACTGGCATGTCGTCAGCCCCTTCTCGCCAAACAAGAGCTGAGCTGATGGCATGGGTTGAGACCGCCAGGTAAAGGTAAAGGGTTTCGAACTCCTTTGGTTTTACCATTAGGGGTGAAGTACCGAGATAGTCTTTGAGCTCGGCCAGTGCTTTGTCGCAATCCGGCGTCCATTCGAAGCTTCGTCGGCTTTTCTCTTTAAGGGCGTGAAAAAAGGAGTGGCACTTGTCAGACGACTTGCTGATGAAGCGGTTGAGGGCTGCCGCCATCCTCGTGAGTTTTTGTACCTCTCTGATTGTTCTTGGTGGCCGAAGGTCTGCCACCGCCTTGATTTGGTTGGGGTCGGCCTCGATGCCGCGACGTGTGACCAAGTGGCCGAGGAATTTTCCAGCACTTACGCCGAACGCACATTTCTCCGGATTTAGTCGGAGTTTGTGGAATTTGAGGATCTCGAAGACCTCAGCCAGCTCCTTCAGATGATTGTGCTCCTTTTGACTCTTGACGACGAGGTCGTCGATGTATGCTTCTAGGATGTTGCCTATTTGTGCATAGAGCATTTTGAAGATTGCTCTGTTGAATGTAGCTCCTGAGTTCTTGAGGCCGAATGGCATCACCCGATTGCAGAAAATACCATGTGGAGTGATGAATGCTGTTTTCTCCATGTCGTCCGGGTCCATGGCAATCTGGTGATAGCCACGGTGGGCATCCAAAAAACTCAACCGAGCATGGCCGGTAGTTGCATCTACTAGTTGGTCGATCTTCGGTGGTGGGAACCAGTCTTTGGGACAGGCATCATTGAGGTTCGTGTAGTCGACGGAGACTCTCCATTTCCCATTTTTCTTCTTGACGACCACAGTGTTCGAGAGCCAAGTTGGGTATTGTACTTCTTGAATGGCGTTGGTGTCGAGAAGTCGGTTGACTTCTTCGATGACGGCGTCGGCGTGCTCAGGTGCCGAACGTCGAGCTCGTTGAACCACCGGTTTGGAGTCCTTTTTTTATGTTGAGGGAGTGGCAAATGAAGTTGGGATCCACCCTTGGCATCTCTTCCGGGGTCCATGCAAAGACTTCAAGATTGGCTTTGAGGAACTGGAACATCTCTTCTCGCTCGGCGTCAGTTAGTGAGGAGCCAAGTAAGAAAAAGCGTGATCCGTCCTCGTTGATGGGCATTTTCACCAGGTCCTCCTCTGCTTTGTCCTCGGCCTTTTGGCCGACGTCTTCGATGACGGCCATGTCTGGGACTTCAACCCATTGCACTTGTTTTGCTTTGGAAGAACTGTGTACGGCGGAGACGTAGCATTTTTTGGACGCGATTTGGTCACCTCGTAAATCTTCCTGTCTTCCTGTGGCGCCGATGAAGCGGACAACCTGGTGGTATGTTGAAGCAATTGCTTGCATTCCATGGAGCCAAGCTCGGCCGAGGATGGCGTTGTATGGGCTCGGCGCGTTGACGACGATGAATTCGATGGTGAGAGTCTTTGAGCCGACGACGACCGGGAGGAAGATTCGGCCGAGCGGCCATACAGGAGCTCCGTTGAAGCCAATGAGGGGTACCTCAGTGGGCTGCAAAGCCGACTCTGGTAGGTCCAACTTCTTGAAGAGGTCATAGTACATAACCTCAGCTGAACTTCCTTGATCAATGAGGACGCGCTTGACATCATGAACACCAAACTGGACGGTGACGACGAGTGCATCCGAATGTGGAGTCTGAACGTGCTCAAGGTCACGTTCGGTAAAGCTTATCGTCCATTTGGGCAAGTCTTGTGGTCGTGAACGTTTGGATCCACAGCCGACGGAGAGTATCTCTTTTGAAGTTGAGGCTTGATCGATGTCGGCTCTCAGGGTGGTTTCGAATGCCTTTGTTACTGGTCCATGGATGACGTGGATCAGCGGTCGTTGTTCGTTGGGGTTGGGATTTGGCTGTCAGGCGGGCGTCTTTGATCGATCAATGTATTGATCGAGGTGACCTTGAGCCGCAAGCTTCTCGAGGAGGGCCTTGTATGGTGCGCAGGCAGTCGTGTAGTGGCCGAGGTCGTTGTGGTAGGAGCATTTTTTCCTTGGATTTTGATCCGGTTGGCCAGTGTCGGTTCCAAGCTTGCCTGTCGGCCACTCAAACCACGGTTGTCTCACTATTTCCTTCAAAAAAGACCAAATTGGTTCCTTGAAGTGTGCGGTTTCGGCCACGTAGTCATGCTCCTTCGGCTGACGCTTCTTCCCCTCTTTGATGTTGTGCACTTGCTTCTTCGGCTGCGTTTGTTGGGTTGCCGCTTGTGCCGGCAGCTGGTGTACGGTCGAGGAGAATGGATTGGTTGAGCTCGGGATTCCTTGGGCCGCCCTGTCTGCATAAAGTTCCTCGAGAGCACAAAATCTTTCTACGACACACATCAGTTCACCCATGCCGTGTGGTGGGCGGATGGCGAGTTCGTCTAAGATTTTGCTGCCGGTTTCCAGACCGTTTTTGAAAGTGCGCGCAGCCCAATATTCATCGATTCCTAGAATGTCGTTGAATAGCTGCCAGTAACGTTCGGCATATTGTCTGAGAGTTTCGGACGAGAGTTTTCTCATCTGAGATAGGGATTCAGGCTCTTTAGCCGTTTTGTTGCTCGTGATGAAGCGTGTGTTGAAGGCGCGTTCAAGGTCGGCCAGGTTCCTTAGGGATCCAGTGGGCAATTTGTTGAACCACTGGAGTCCCAGGGAGCCGAGGCTGGACGGGAACGCCTTGCATTTTACTTCATCCTTTAGAGTGCAGAGCTCAATGGTCTGTCTGAAGTGGATGAGGTGAGTGTAGGCCTCGCAGGTCGCCGGATCGAACTTGGTGAATTTGGGTAGATGAAAAGTGGGTTCTGGCGGCGTGTTGATGATGTGCGAGGTGAATGGGGATACGCCGAGATCCTTCAGTTGCCTTTCAAACCCTGGGCGCGGCGGTTTGCCGTGCTCGTCCGTTTTTGATCTCTTGGAATCCCTTTCCCTGTTCTCCTTTGCTGATGTTTTCTCGGCTTCCCTTCGCCGAAGCTTGTCTCGCAGGTCTGTCGCTATACGGCGTGGGCCGTCGACGGTTTTGTCCTTGTTGCGACGAGTCTTGTTCTCATCGTTCGTGCCCTCGGAGTGTACGCCTTTCCCGTTGCGCCGAGCGTGGTGCTCGTCGTCTACGTTTTCAATCGGGATGTTCCCAAGGTGTTTGGAGACATGGGGTCTGGTCCGTGCAGAATCCCGGCTACGGTGCGAGGCCGTTGTGCAAGAGAACTCTGCACGACCAGTCGAGTACGTACTTGTAAACGACTCGGTATCCCTTGTCCTGGTTCCATCGTGATGGCTTCTAGAACGATGTGTTCCAGATACGGTGGGTTGCTTGTAGAGGATGATTTCTCTGGCGTCACCTGGTGCTAGAGTGAAGCCTAGGCGGTCTTTCACGGATCCGCGTTGGCCTCCCTCGTTCTGACGCCCTTGTGGTGGTGGTGGTGGAGTTTGCCTGCCTTTTCCCCTGCCTCCGCCAGATCTTGATGCGGCAGGGGTGGCGTCCTACTGCATGCCTTGCTTCATTTGGGCCACCTCCGCCCTTAGCGCGGCCAGTTCGTTGTCGCGTTCGTCGTCGCGACGCTGCAGTAGGCGGATGTAGGCCGAAGTTACGTCGTCTGAGACGGGTGAGAGTTCGGACCCAGGGGCGAGGGACATGGACATGTGCCTTTCGAGGGTTGGTGCGGGGATGACGTTTCCACTAGCGTCTTTGGCCCCCGAAGCGGCTGCGTCTGCTAGATCTCCGCCCATGGTAGGTGATTTGGTGGTTGTTTTATGAAGGAGTGAGGGGTTTTGGAGGATGAGAGAGCCGTTTGAATCAGAAGTGGTTTCACGTCGGGTTCACCAATTGTGTGGCCCGTGATCCTTGACCCTTGCGCCTCCGTTGATGGTTCGATGGTTGTTGAGCCTTCTTCTCCTAGCCTGCACAGGGAACGCACGACTAAGGCCTGGCCGGGGGTTGTCCCGGCAAGGCCCTCCGGCGAGAGGATGAGTATGTGCAGAGAGAGGAAGCAGAAAGCTTAGAGAGAGTAAGTGTGAGTATTGAGTAGCGTGTACCTGTTAGGATTACCATCACTAGGTATTTATAGTGCCTCTTGGCTTGCTCTCAAAGTACGATCGCGTGCCTTCCACAGGCCGAGTGACGTCATAGTGACATCACGGAATAGATCTAATAACCGTTTTCGGGGCTGAGCTGGCACACCCATGTGCGCCCGTGATCATCTTCTGTTATAACCGCTTCTGCACGTGGCAGGATGCGTGGCTTTATAGCTAGCCATCGTCGGCTTCCAGCCGTGCTCTGAAGGTGGCCGAACACGGATAACGCTGAGCCTGGCCATACGTTCAATGAGGGAGGTAACGTTGTCGTGGACTCTGCCGACGGCATAATCCGAGCGCAGGCTTGTCTCCTGCCGAGCCTGTGGCAAGCCGAATATTAATGACAAGTCATCGACGACAGCCGTGCACGAAGCCGGCGATTGGTACATGGCAGGTCAGGTCCCGCACCATTGCGAACATCTATGTTCGGCTCGCTACATAACCCAATCAAACCTTATCCGTTTTTGGCGATCCTTGTGTCTAACGCGAAGATCTCGAAATGTTCTACAACTTTCGTGAAGGAGTCCGAGCCTGGTAATGTAGACATTCCAATTTGGCCTAACGATTATTTCAAGTCCCACCTTGGGGACCATCCCGATGATGAAATGTATACAGTGATTGCTGATTGACTTCTCGAGAACCTTAGGACTTTCGGTAAGAACTCTGAGCCACTTAGAGTACCCAATCCAGAGCCATACAACATTTCAGACAGAAATACAGAATCCTAGGAGAATCCATCTGTCGGCCGTAACATTAATCTCACGGCCTTAAAATCATTTCTTCACCCGAGCAACCTGTTGCTTGAAAATCTCCCTGAGAGATCAATCTCTCGGCCGCAAGATCTATCCTTCGGCCGCAACATACATTCCTCGGCCGCTAGATCCTTTGTTTTCCAGACTCTGGAACGTTCTGTCAGACGTTTGATCCAACTACATTACCTTCCCGATGCGTTCGGGCCACGCTCAGAGATTACCACAAAGAGTTTGTATTGCATTGCAATTGCAATTGAAATCGTGCATTTTGATTGGACGGAGTGAGTCACCAATTGCCTATATAAAGGGCATTTGGGCTCCGAAAATACAACAACAAAAATACACAAAATTCGTAAACTTCCATACTCTCTCAAGCCACGAAACTCTGTAAAAATACTCTCTCAAACCCCCTCTTCAAAAGCCCTAACCTTCCGAAAGCAGCCATCAATCCGACGATCAAACCCCGAAGTTCAAACCCTAACCCTAGGGTTCTTAAAGAAGCAATTAGTCAAATCATAAGCAATCCGAAGCAATCAAGCAACTGAGGGATCAAGGTGGTGAGGCCCAACGGCCTCTGGTTTGTTTTACTTACTGTATTCATAACTAATTGTAGCGTTTTGATCATCTGCTAACTTTTCTGTCTGGTGTGAGGAAGAACACTGACTGGGGCTTTGATCCCTCGGCCAGTACAAAAAACCAGGAGGATCCCTCGGCCGTGACATCCATTCACTGGCCGCGGGATCCATCTCCCTGGGACAGTTTGTTTTGTATTCTGCTTTCTGATGCATGATTTACTTATCGTCTCGGCTCACTTTATTTTCTGTTTAATGGCATAATTAAACAGACTATGTGTTGAAATTAAACAAAGCATCTACACGTCTTATGTTGAATAACTATGGGCCAGTCTCACGACTGGGCAGAGAGGGGTGCCTAACACCTTCCCCTTATTGTACTCTTGGCTCCCGAACCTAGAATCTCTATCTGTTTTCCTAGTTTTAATAAACTGGGTGGCGACTCTGTTTTGATGATAACCACTATCGTGTGGTGATGTTCTTAGCCATGGGGATGTCCACAATCTTGGTTTATGAAGCAAGCAACCAATCGAGCAACAAACGATCAATCTGTATGGCGATGCCCCATTTGGGAGGTGTCTACAGTTTTTGGCGACTCTACTGGGGAACATGAGGGCCATAACTAGAAAGTTCAACATAAGACTAATACATGCCTTGTTTAATTCATTTATTATATGCATCGAGCGGGCAACCTCGTTGAGTTCACCTGATACCCCGGCATGACACGGGCTATGTTAGGGGTTCCAGCAAACTCCATAGTTACTCGTACCTAGTGGTATATCAAAAAGAGAATCACCCAATCACCGCCTATGATAGGCTGATGAAAGGACTGGTGCCCTTTGACGATGGAGCACCCTGAGACTACCTAAACCTTGCATGTATTAGAAAGCCATAGAACTTATCAAACTAAGACAGGAACCTACAGGCTAGGAACCTACTTGCATTTGCTTGCAAAAGTTCTTCATCACAACCATTGTATATATGTATGTTGTAAAGTTTTCTTTTGCAGGTAAAACCTTAGGAGTCTCTCTAAGTCAAATGAACAGTAGGTAAGATCACTCAATCTAACTATAACAAAAATCTTTCAGGAAAAAATGACTGCATCACTATCCACGTTTGATTCGCACTTTCAAGTTGTCACCAAGCTGTCTGGCCCGCTCCACTTTGCTGCTGAGGATTTCAACCCCTCCAAATACATCACTCCGGTAAATCAACCAAAGCCTATGGTAACTATCATTGGAGACAACCATGTCATGTTTGCTAGAACAGTCTATGAAGAAAAAGTAGAAGACATGATTGAAGAAGAAGGGCTTCGTAGGGTCCCAATCTATTTTTATGACCCCTATGCACCTACCGACGACTATTGGCCAATAGATGAGGTCAATAACCTCGAAACCGAAGAAGCAAAAGAAGAAGAGTCTGCTGACAATGATCCACTAAACGAAATATCACTAAACCTACTCTTTGATGAGGGGGTCACCAACAATGAAATAAGGGTGATCCACCCCGTCATAGATAGCTTCGGTAATTGGTGGGGCTTTGTTGGCACACGAAGAGTCGACAACAGCGACGAAGCAGAAATTGAAGCTCAATTGGAAGAAATAACAGTAATAGCAAATCAAATGGCCCTCCAAGACTTGCAGGGTGACAATGATGAAAGTGCGAATCAAGGTGATAGTGAAGTGCTGATGATCAACCTTGGTGATTAAAAAGACTGCTCTGAACTGATTGTGGATGCTGAAAAAGGGGCTTACCCTTACTGGACCGTGGAGCATACTCTAAAATACAAAATGAAAAGCGCTAATTCTGATCTTAGTTCCGATTCCGATTATGACTCCGAGTCGACTCAGTCCGAGTCAAGCTTTTCATCTTTTGAAACTACTGAGTCTAGTGAGGAAAACCTGGTCAAAGCACCAAGGCATAACATTTATTTTGAGTTTGACTCTGAAATATCTTTTGATAATCTTAGCAATGAGAAGGAAGATTTAGAATATTTTACTTTGCCTGTGATCAATTGTATGGATTCCGACACACCAAATTTTGAGTAAAGAAATTCCAAAACAAATTCTAGAATTCATCGAGAGAGAAGAGGAGAGGCACGCCAAACCTTTTTCTGAGGAAATAATCACAACAAACATAGGCTCTGAAAATGAGCCCAAAATGGTTAAAATTGGTGCAACATTATCTTCTCAAGAAAGTGAAAAACTAATCATTTTGCTAAAAGAATACAAAGATGTTTTTGCTTGGTATTACGAGGACATGCCTGGAATAGACCCTGAAATTGTTCAGCATAAAATTCCCCTTCATCCTGATGCAAAACCAATTAAACAAAAGCTAAGACGTATGCGCCCTGATTGGGTCTTAAAGATAAAAGAAGAAGTCACAAAACAAATCAACGCCGATTTTCTCATAGTCACCGAATATCCATAATGGGTAGCCAACATCGTTCCCGTACCGAAGAAAACTGGAGGAATCAGGGTCTGTGTAGATTTCCGAGATCTCAACAAGGCCAGTCCCAAGGATGACTTCCCGTTACCCCACATAGACGAGCTAGTAGACAACACCGGAGGCCATGCATTGCTCTCCTTCATGGACGGGTTTTCTGGGTATAATCAAATTCTTATGTCTCATGAGGATAGAGAGAAAACCACATTCACTACGCCTTGGGGAACCTACTGCTACCGAGTGATGCCATTCGGGTTAAAGAATGCTGGAGCCACTTACCAGAGGATGGCGACAACACTACTGCACGACATGATGCACAAAGAGGTCGAGGTATATGTCGACGATATGATAGTCAAATCAAAAGAAAGGGAAAGACACCATGAAGCACTTCAAAAGTTCTTTGAAAGGATTAGGCAATACAAACTACATCTTAATCCTAAAAAATGCACTTTTGGGGTAACAGTTGGAAAAATATTGGGATTTCTCATCACTCAAGGAGGAATCGAGGTATACCCTTCCAAGATACGGGCTATCATGGAAATATCACCACCTAGGACAGAAAAGGAAGTAAGGAGCTTCTTGGGGAAAGTACAGTTCATCAACAGGTTCATTTCCAAGCTCACAACTACTTGTGAACCCCTTTTCAAGTTACTAAAGAAAGGTACTGATTTTGAATGAAGCCAATAATGTCAGCAAGCGTTTGAGGCAATTAAAGAATATCTTCAGAATCCACCTGTACTGTTGCCGCCCATTCCTGGGAAGCCATTAATTTTGTATCTCTCAGTAACAGACACATCCATGGGATGCATGCTAGCACAAGAGAACGACGCCAAAGTAGAGTACGCCATATACTACCACAGCAAAAAAAATGATGGACTATGAAACAAAGTACACTCCCCTCGAGAAAACCTGTTAGGGGCTAGTATGGGCCACAAAGAAACTAAGACACTACCTGTTAGAACATCCGGTGGTGCTGGTCTCTCGTTTAGACCCAATTAAATATCTTTTCGAAAAGCCAGCACTTATCGGGAAGCTAGCTAGGTGGTTATTGCTGCTAGCAGAGTTCGACCTCAAATACATGACAAGGAAATCGGTAAAAGGAAGAGCTGTGGCAGAATTCTTGGCAGATCACCTTGTGACAGAAGCCGAGGCAGAAGACTTTATGTTCTCCGACGAGGATATCTTATGTCTCCTAGACGACACCTGGCAACTTTACTTTGATGGAGCATCAAACCAATGTGGATATGGCATAGGAGTATTACTAGTTTCCCCAAATGACTCTCATATCCCTTTGTCATATAAACTAAGGTTTGAAGTCACCAACAACCAAGCTGAATACGAGGCCTGCATTGCTGGAATGGAGGCTGTAGTCACCCCAATTTGGCCTAACGATTATTTCAAGTCCCACCTTGGGACCATCCCGATGATGAAATGGATACAGTGATTGTTGATTGCCTTCTTGAGAACCTTAGGACTTTCAGTAAGAACTTTGAGCCACTTAGAGGACCCAATTCAGAGTCATACAGCCTTTCAGACAGAAAATACAGAAGCCTAGGAGAATCCATCTGTCGGCCGTAACATCGATCTCACGGCCTTAACATCATTTCTTCACCCGAGCAACCTGTTGCTAGAAAATCTCCCTGAGAGATCAATCCCTCAGCCGCAAGATCTATCCTTCGGCCGAGACATCTATTCCTCGGCCGTGATATCTATTACTCGGCCGCCAGATCGTCCTTTTTCTAGACTCTAGAACGTTCTGTCAGACGTTTGATCCAACTACACTACCTTCCCGATGCGTTCAGGCCACGTTCAGAAATTGCGACGAAGAGTTTGAGTTGCATTGCAATCGTGCCATTTGATTGGCCGGAGTGAGTCACCAATTGCCTATATAAAGGGCCTTTGGACTCCAAAAATATACACACGAAACTCATAAGTGAAATCACTCACCCAAGCTCCGATACTCTGTCAAAATACTCCCTCAAACCCTCTCTTCAAAAGCCCTAACCTCCCGAAGGCCGCCATCAATCCAGTGATCAAACCCTAACCCTAGGGTTTTTCGAGAAGCAATCAGTCAATCACACCCAATCCGAAGCAATCAAGCAACTGAGGGATCAAGGTGGTGAGGCCCAACGGCCTCTGTTTTTTTTTTATTTTCTGTCAATAATCATGATCTTAGCGTTTTGATTATTCACTAACGTTTCTGTCTGGTGTGAGGAAGAACATCGACCGGGGCTGTAACGCCCCCATTTTCGGGTTCGTTAATTAAACATTTTATTGAATAAAAAGGCTAAGAGTCAAGCTCATTATTACAACATAAGTCTTACTAGAGTACTTTTATTACACAAGGATGGAAATTCTAGGGTATTCTACTACTCCGCTTCTTCCTCCATCCTAGCAAGCTCTTCGGCTCCGAAAGACTCCAATGCGTACTGTTCACCTTGCTCGTCAATTAACTCTGACACATTATACCAGCGTCGCCCCCAGTATAATATGTCAGGGTCACCAAAAAGGTAACACCGTGAGCTACAAGCTCAATAGAATAAATTATACCCACGAACTCTTATCTTATAGCAAGGAAACATATAAACAGATACACGCGCTCATTCAACAACATAGATAAACAATGATACATCTATATTCGATATCTTTTAGCGTTGGTGTCATGTCTTTTCGTGTTTCTCCTACGCGACTCATCGTAGACTGTGTCACATTTTCACTTTTACCAAAAATCACATTTTCCACGTTTCTTTCACAAATTGTTACTATTGAGGCTACCAAGTCCGGCTCCATTAGCAACACTCACAATGGCTACCAAGTCCGGTCAATCATGGTTTACAAAATCCATTTCAATCTTGCATTGATCCCTTTTTGCGGAGGATCAAGCCATATTTCCACATGAGACTACCATGTCCGGCCCCATTGGAAATCTTCGCAATGAGCTACCAAGTCCGGCTACATTACGGTTTTCGAAACACTTACACAATGACTACCAAGTCCGGTCATTATGTAATTTCAAAATATTTTCTGCAGGTTAATCCCATCTTTTCTTTGACCACACCCTAGGTGTCATGTTTCTACTTTCTCGGTTTTCGTGTCTCATTGCATGCAATGACTCCGTGGTAATTCATTTCACGATTTAAGAAATCTTGAAGCTAAACTAGCAAGATCATTCAACTCTATATTAGATAGCATGCTCATTTTGTCACATCATCATACTCACATTTAATCACACAAGGTTAAGCATAGTGCCACATGGACGGACACCTTTGGAGTGATAAATCACTTATGCTTTGTCAACAACAAGTAGTCAAGTAATCACATAATCATGCTCACATTCATTCTAAGATTAAAACAGCTTAATCCTAAATCATGCTTTCTTATGTTCAAAACAACATATGTTTATTGAGTGTTCTAACGTTAAGCTATTCATGCCATGGTTAATCATGATAACAACTTCTAAACATTTCTAATCATGCTTAGGGAAAGTAGCTCGTATAATCTACGTATGCTCGAGTTTTCAAAGGTGTAGAGTAATTTACTATCATTTCGAAATACGCATGCAATACGCTATACTTAGATCTTTGAAAGTAGAGGAAAATTATACTATACCTAAAGAGTATTCTACATATACGTAGAGAAAAGTAGATATAGAATATCTACCGTTCTTCTTGGCGGTAGTCGGCTACGGATTAGGAAAATAGTACGTCGGACGGAGTAACGGCTTAGGAATGGCTTCGCTAGCTTCGAAAGAGAAAGGTTTCTCTCGAAACTTGATCTTGACTAATACTACTAACACTTTTGGATCGGTAGGGTGGTGGAGTGGCGGCTTAGTGGCGGCTTAGTGTCTGTATCGTTCTCTCTGTTTGGCCATCGGTTTGCGGGTGGAAGGCTGTGCTAAGCCTTACATCTGTTCCCAAAGCTTTCTGTAATCCTTTCCAGAAATGTGACACGAACCGTGGGTCTCTGTCTGACACAATTGAGACGGGTACACCGTGTAGTCGTACAATTTCCCGAATGTACAACAGGCTCAGTTGTTCCACGTTTTCTGTCATCTTAACAGGCAGAAAATGCGCGGATTTAGTGAGTCGGTCCACGATCACCCAGATGGCAGTGTTGGTCTTGGCAGTTCTTGGTAGTCCGGTCACGAAGTCCATTAAGATGTGCTCCCACTTCCAAGTCGGGATTGGTAAAGGTTAAAGGCCGCCTCCTGGTTTCTGATGCTCGGCTTTGACTTGTTGACACACAAGACAGGTTGATACAAAGCGAGCTACGTCCTTCTTCATTCCTTCCCACCAGTACGTCCTTCGCAAATCATGGTACATCTTTGTACCTCCGGGGTGGACTGCGAAGTTCGAATGGTGTGCTTCTTAGAGTACAGCTTCTCGAAGAGTTCCAATATTAGGTACGAAGACTCTTCCTTTGAATCTTAGGTTACTTTCTCCCTCGATCGTCCATCCTATTATCGCCTTTCCTTCTCGGATTCGATACCGAATGAACTCGCATTCTTGTTCAGTGGTTTGGGCTAGCAAGATCTCCTGGTGAAGTGCTGGTTCTGCAACAAGAGCATATAGTCGGATATTTCCACTTTTCTGATGAGGGTTTCAGGTTGAATTCGTTGAGGGTGTCCACCATTTCCCATTCCTTGATGGCAGTTTTGGCTTTCTGTGCCCTGTCCTTTCGACTCAGGGCGTCAGCCACCACGTTGGCCTTGCCAGGATGGTACTGCATTGTAAACTTGTAATCTTCTAAATACTCCATCCATTGACGCTGCCTCATGTTCAACTCCTACTGAGTGAAAAGGTATTTGAGGCTCTTGTGGTCGGTGAAGACCTCAAATTGTTCTCCCCACAGGTAGTAACGCCAGGTTTTGAGGGCGAACACTACT
This sequence comes from Rhododendron griersonianum, assembly GCA_018127125.1. Classification (NCBI taxonomy): domain Eukaryota; kingdom Viridiplantae; phylum Streptophyta; class Magnoliopsida; order Ericales; family Ericaceae; genus Rhododendron; species Rhododendron griersonianum. The sequence continues at coordinate 33,359,080 of CM030788.1, read as the reverse complement.
GCAGCCAATTCTAAGTCATGAGTAGGGTAGTTCTTCTCATGTGGTCGGAGTTGTCGCGATCCGTAAGCTACGACCTTTCCATTCTGCATTAGCACGCATCCTAAACCATCCCTTGACGCGTCGCAATAGACGGTATAATCCACGCCTCGCTCGGGGATGATAAGTACCGGCGCACTGGTCAGTCTTCTTTTCATCTCCTGAAAAGATTTCTCACAGGCTTCAGTCCAATCCAGCTTCACTCCTTTCTGAGTTAGTCTCGTCATTGGTTTGGAGAGACTTGAGAAGTCGGGTATGAATCTTCGGTAGTATCCAGCCAATCCTAGGAAACTTCTGATTTCGAACACAGAGGTTGGTTGCTTCCAATTCATCACGGCTTCAACTTTACTTTCGTCCACGGCTATTCCATCTTTTTTTTTTTTGGGTAAATCAGCTTGAAATAAAAAGGGGGCTAACCGAATATACAGCCTACAAGGGGCATACCCCAGGAGGAAAGAAAAGAAAAGGAAAACAAAAAAGAAAGCCTACGCCAAACGGCTACATAGGACTAGAGGTAAATAGAGCATCTGTTTCCTATCCATCTAACAGAGGGATACAAAACAAATGGCAAAATGATTACAACCAATATACGTGATTGGTAACCAGCAAGGAAACTGAGATATAACCACTATACTTGATACTGAGATAACTGAACATACTGAAAATACTAAACTTGAATTTAATCTTGAATCCACTCAAGAACTGATCCACATGCTGAATCAGGTGCTTGATCAGGTGTAGAAATCAGGTGCTTGATCAAAACCAAATAATTGCACATGAGGTGGATTGGACTTAACAGCATGATGACAGCAACCAACACAACTTCTGTGCCTGAACTGCTGTGCCTATACTGGACAGTTTCAAAGGGGGTCTTCAATGACTGAGACTTCTGAAGACCAACACAACTTCTGAAGTCAAAGCAGCTACACTCAGCAGCTGCTACAATCAGCATCAGCTACAAAGCAGTTCACAACAGCACTGCTAGATACATAATAGAGCTAGCTCTCACATACTGCTAGCTCTCACATAGCACAAAGCAGTTCATAATACTTCTTGCACTCACTCACATGCCCCAAGAACTTAACCACTTCTAGCCAAAACTCGCATTTACTCACCTTGGCATAGAGTTGGTTATCCCGGAGTACTTGTAGTGCTATCCGGAGGTGTCCCTCGTGCTCCTCCTTATTGGCGGAGTATATCAAAATGTCATCAATGAACACCACTACAAACTTATCTAAGTAGGGTTGGAAGATCTTGTTCATGAGACACATGAAAACTGCCGGAGCGTTAGTCAGCCCAAATGGCATTACTATGAACTCGTAATGTCCATATCTGGTACGGAAGGCTGTCTTGGAGATGTCCTCATCTCGGATTCTGAGTTGATGGTATCCCGATCGGAGGTCGAATTTTGAAAAACAGGTTGCTCCTCTCAATTGATCAAATAGATCATCGATCCTAGGCAGGGGGTATCGGTTTTTGATGGTGACTTGGTTTAGCCTCCGGTAATCGATGCACAGTCGGAGGGTCCCTTCTTTCTTCTTCACGAACAAGGCAGGTGCTCCCCATGGTGACGTGCTTGGTCAGATAAATCCATTTTCCAACAGCTCTTGCAATTGGGTCTTGAGCTCCTTTAGTTCCGCAGGGGCCATACGATATGGTACCATAGAAATTGGGGCTGTCCCTGGTTGGAGTTCGATAGAGAAGTCTATCTCTCTAGGAGGTGGTAAACCAGGAAGTTCTTCAGGGAACACATCGGTGTACTCGCAAACGACGTGAGGTAATCCCATCTCCATCCTGTCAGTTTCTTCCATTTGGAGACTAGCTAGCCATCCAAATAGTTGATTCTGCCACCTAGATCTTTTTACCGTTAAACTAGCCACTTGTCTATCCCCCTTAAAACGGAAACAAGTCCCATCTGGGGTACAGGCCGTTACGGTCTTCTGATGACAATCTATGACTGCTCGGTGAGCCGATAGCCAGTCCATTCCCAAGATTACGTCGAAATCCGCCATGTCGATCACTCTGAGGTCGCAGGTTAAGCGCAAGTTGGCTACCTCTAATTCGCACCCTCTACACACTAGACTAACAGTTATACTCCCCCCCAATGGTGATGCTACTTTCGTACTTGCACTAAGGGGTTCTGTTTCTAGCGCTAGAGTAGCTACGCAGGCAGTAGATATAAATGAATGAGATGCACCAGAGTCAAACAAGGCTTGCACGCAAGTACTATATAATAGTAGCGTACCTTGGATCACAGAGGGATCCTGCTCCTGTTCCTCAGTCTGCAGTGCAAAGATACGCCCTCCAGTGTTTTGTTGATTTCCCACGGGCTGCTTTCCCTTGTTCTGCCCGTTCAGCTGATGAAATGGATTTCCAAGAGTTGGCTTCACAAATCCGGCTTGTCCAGATCGAGCTCCTTGGTTTCCAAAATTCCCATTTCCCTTCTTCTGGGTTTGTGGGCATTGGCGGCTGTGATGGCCCATAGTCTGACAGTTGTAACACTTAACTATCGACATATCTCTGCCATCACTCTGCGGTTTGTCACGAATTGGCGCAGTGGTTTTCCAAGCTTGGTTGTTCTGAGACGAAGCAAAGGGTTTGGTGAGATAGGGTCCGCGGTTGTTGATGGTTACTTGGTTTCGGATTGGTCCGCCGGTTACCTTCCTCCATCGATTCTTGAAGTCAGTCTCTTCGTTCTCCAATCGAAGAGCGCATTTCACCACACCAGAGTAGGTGGGGAAAGTTTGTGCCACTACGGCTCTACGAGCGGTCGTCAGCCCCCACTCGAATCTTCTCGCCTTCTTGTCCTCAGTTGACACGGCGTCCGTGGCGTAACGAGACAGTTCTTCGAATTTGGCCGCGTACTGGGTCACGGTCATCGTTCCCTGCTTCAGGTTCATGAATTCTTGTTCCTTGGCTAGGCGAATGGGTGTAGGGAAGTACTTGTCAAGAAACAAGGTTTCAAACTCAGCGAAGGTCATGGTGGTTATGGCATGGGTTGCCTCCATCAATTCCCACCAATAACGGGCTTCTCCCTTCAGTTGGTATGTGGCTAAGGCTACACGATCTCCATCGCGGGTAATCTCCAAGGTGTCCAGGATCACCTTAGTTTCCTTCAGCCATGCTTCGGCCACGGTGGGGTTGGTATCTCCGTGGAAGGTCGGGGGTCGGCGTTTGCAGAACTCATTCATGGCTCGGGTTCGAGTCATAGGCCCGTCATCGCGGTTAGGGTTTTGGCGGTTGGCATTCAAGGCGGCTACGAATGCCTGCACGACTTGGGCTAGGCTAGGGTTTGCGTTGGAGGACTCTCCGGTTTCGTATCCTAATCCACTGCGTCGATTCACCATCTACGAGTAAAAATTGTAAAGGGGGAGGTTTAGCCTATTGAACAATTTCCTTTAGAAATTCGGTTTTCTTCCTAAGATTAACGATAGAATTTAAAACAAGGTGCAATATCATATCATAAAATAAGGCAACTTCTCATAGATAAGCAAAGGATTACAACGAAGCATAGAGTTCTAAAAGAGAAACGCAAGACAGATTTCCTATTACAAGTTGAAACGATCCTACTAGTTCTGATCACATGGTTTGGTTAGTCTACGTGCGCCATAGGTGCAATTACAACTACTAAACCTTATTCTAGAACTACTAAACTACTAACTAGGTGGGATAAGTCCGAAGTACTCTCTCAATTGCTCCTTCCACTCCTTCTCCCTTCTCTCGAGCCAGTGTTCTCCCTTTAGACGGATCTCTTCGGCTAACGCCTTTATCTCCATGAGTTGGTCCTTGTTGGTGAGGGGTGCCATCACGATAGACTGGTATACTTGGTAGCCAGTCTCGGGGTCACATATACCCAAGTGGGGTATCGGGATAAGGCTCTCAGGTGCTAGTATGGCCTTGATAAGTATCAGGTCCGCAACATTGGTCGGGGTAGCAAAGGTACGGTTATCCATATCTACAATAAGAAAAATTATATATTAGACTTAACGGTGTGAAAGTGGTAGTCGCGCACAAGTATGCATATAAACAGTGATCACAAGATAGAAAGGAAACACATAATTTTCATTACATAAACGAAGCAAGTACAACATAGATGGCTTATAACAGCCTAAACTTCCTACGCTATTACACCAAGAGTTCGACTACTTCCTACGTTACATCCTACGTCCCGAAGGATTTCAATTATTCCTTAGATAATCCTAATAGTCATAGTCTACTCTTGGGCCTTGTCTCCCTCTAGGGTTTCCTTATCGGCTTCCTCCTCTTCTTTAGTAGTTTCCTCATTGACTTCTCCCTCTTGATCACTAACCTCAAGGTCTCCCATCGGGGGTAAGGTACCAAAGATCTCATAGTAGGCACACAGGATTGGGAATAGCATAGGGAACCAAGGGTCGGTTTCTACAGGGATAGGGGTATTTTGTTGCACTCTTATGAAATCTTGCTTTTCTGCGAGTACAGCGGTAATGAAGTCAGGGCTTTCTGCTAGTTGAAAGGCCAGGATTTCTATGGTGGTCTTGAGTTGGCGAACTCCTGCCAATAGGTTGGCTAGGCGGCCCAGGTGATTCATCTACAAGGAAGGGTTAAACCTCAATTATTAAAAAGAGTTGACAGGTTTAATATTGAAAAGTTTTAAGGCAAGGCTTTACTCGAACTAGAAAATTTTCAAGTTTTTAAGTTCCACATTTGATTCTTGATTTAAGTCATCATCCAATTGTTCGGAAATTCCCAGCTCGGTGGTATTGCCAATTTCCACACCTTGCTTCAATCCGGAGATTGTTTCGACAGAATTCCACCCAATTTGGGACGGTAAACTTAAACTCAATTCACGTTTGTGCAACGGTCAATCTATCTCGTGGTTCTACCCATTCTACCCATGGCCGAGGTTTTGAACCTAAAGCTTTGATACCAAGTTGTAACGCCCCCATTTTCGGGTTCGTTAATTAAACATTTTATTGAATAAAAAGGCTAAGAGTCAAGCTCATTATTACAACATAAGTCTTACTAGAGTACTTTTATTACACAAGGATGGAAATTCTAGGGTATTCTACTACTCCGCTTCTTCCTCCATCCTAGCAAGCTCTTCGGCTCCGAAAGCCTCCAATGCGTACTGTTCACCTTGCTCGTCAATTAACTCTGACACATTATACCAGCGTCGCCCCCAGTATAATATGTCAGGGTCACCAAAAAGGTAACACCGTGAGCTACAAGCTCAATAGAATAAACTATACCCACTAACTCTTATCTTATAGCAAGGAAACATATAAACAGATACACATGCTCATTCAACAACATAGATAAACAATGATACATCTATATTCGATATCTTTTAGCGTTGGTGTCATGTCTTTTCGTGTTTCTCCTACGCGACTCATCGTAGACTGTGTCACATTTTCACTTTTACCAAAAATCACATTTTCCACGTTTCTTTCACAAATTGTTACTAATGAGGCTACCAAGTCCGGCTCCATTAGCAACACTCACAATGGCTACCAAGTTCGGCCAATCATGGTTTACAAAATCCATTTCAATCTTGCATTGATCCCTTTTCGCGGAGGATCAAGCCATATTTCCACATGAGACTACCATGTCCGGCCCCATTGGAAATCTTCGCAATGAGCTACCAAGTCCGGCTACATTACGGTTTTCGAAACACTTACACAATGACTACCAAGTCCGGTCATTATGTAATTTCAAAATATTTTCCGCAGGTTAATCCCATCTTTTCTTTGACCACACCCTAGGTGTCATGTTTCTACTTTTTCGGTTTTCGTGTCTCGTTGCATGCAATGACTCCGTGGTAATTCATTTCACGATTTAAGAAATCTTGAAGCTAAACTAGCAAGATCATTCAACTCTATACTAGATAGCATGCTCATTTTGTCACATCATCATACTCACATTTAATCACACAAGGTTAAGCATAGTGCCACATGGACGGACACCTTTGGAGTGATAAATCACTTATGCTTTGTCAACAACAAGTAGTCAAGTAATCACATAATCATGCTCACATTCATTCTAAGATTAAAACAGCTTAATCCTAAATCATGCTTTCTTATGTTCAAAACAACATATGTTTATTGAGTGTTCTAACGTTAAGCTATTCATGCCATGGTTAATCATGATAACAACTTCTAAACATTTCTAATCATGCTTAGGGAAAGTAGCTCGTATAATCTACGTATGCTCGAGTTTTCAAAGGTGTAGAGTAATTCACTATCATTTCGAAATACACATGCAATACGCTATACTTAGATCTTTGAAAGTAGAGGAAAATTATACTATACTTAAAGAGTATTCTACATATACGTAGAGAAAAGTAGATATAGAATATCTACCGTTCTTCTTGGCGGTAGTCGGCTACGGATTAGGAAAATAGTACGTCGGACGGAGTAACGGCTTAGGAATGGCTTCGCTAGCTTCGAAAGAGAAAGGTTTCTCTCAAAACTTGATCTTGACTAATACTACTAACACTTTTGGATCGGTAGGGTGGTGGAGTGGCGGCACTAGAAGAGTTTCTTGAAGAACTAGGGAAGAACTTCAAGAACAACTAAGAACTAAACAAGAACAACAAGAACATCAAGAACACTTAGACTTTTCTAGAGAGAAGTTGGAGCAATGCTTGAAGGTGTGAGTTCAAAGGCTTGAAATGGCTTGCTATTTATAGGCCAAGTTGGTCTATTATCCAAGAGACAATATTTCCCCTAACATTTGTTATCCAATGGATCATAGATTGACTAGATTTGATTGTCCTTAGATTGGATGAGGTGTTGAGCAAAAGGACATGACTAGGCTTGGTTGTACACTTGCACACATCACACAAATCTCTCTCTCTCTCTCTCCCGGCCTCTCTCTCTCCCCCATCTCTCTCGGCTCTCTCTCTCTCTGGTCCAATGTACTAAGGTACAAGAGTTGGAAAGACTACAAGATTTTCCCTTATTCTTTCTTTCAAACTAGGACAAGGTTTAATCTATTCAAATGGGGTTTTGGTCCAATCAAGTCCTTGGAAAGAATAGAAATAAGATATGGTAGTCCTTTAGGGTTGATAGAATAAGAAACCCTAGATATGGTGGTACAAGGTGATGCAATAAGATGATGTAGGAAGATATGGGAGTACACTAGTCACACACATCACACTCTCTCTCCCTCTCTCAACCTGCCATCTCTCTCTCTCCCTCTCTCTCTCTCTCTCGGCCACTCTCTCTCTCTCTTGGACACCTAATCAAGAAAGGACAATGGTTGAAAGAGTAAAAATAAACTAATACTTTGTAAGAAGATTTTGTAATAAAATCTAGTACTAACAATCTAACCTATGTCATCCTAATGTCATCCTATCCTTCATCTTTCAAGGTACAAGTACTAATATATATAGTATTAGGGTTTTGGTAGAAGAAGATCAAGAAGGTACATGCACTATCTCTTTCTCTCTCTCTCTCTCTCTCTCTCCTATCTCTCTCCCTTATCTCTCTCTCTCTCTCGGCCTCTCTCTCCTCTCTCTCTCCGAATTCTCTCTCTCTCTCTCTCCCTCCTAGGTTAATATATACATATATAGGAAAGACTAATAAAAGGACAAAGTACTACATGATATCATCTTGGACCTTTAAGTCAAAACTTCCTATTAAACTATGTCAAAATGCCACCTATGTACTTATAACTATATACTAATATATAGTATGCTAGGATGACATAAACATATCATATACTTTAATTAAAGAAGTACATTTCATATCTAGGAAAGAATTAACTAATTTAACTTAGTACTATAGCTTGATATGGTCTTATGGGCCAATGGATTATAATTCCCCTAACATTTATTAACCAAAGGTTAAAGATGGAAGTACCAAACTTTATATAATCTATCTATAATAGTACAATGACTCATGGTGAATCTAATTAAACTAATAGATCTTGTACTAGGTAGAAAGGTGAACCTATCGTCCAATGGTTAATAATTTTCCTAACTTCTATCGTCCAATGGGTAAAGATGGTAAGTAATATATAATCTTATAAAGTGTACCTGGAAACCTAGTCACAATATCCAAGGTGTAAACCTATGGTCCAATGGATAAAGATTATCCTAGTATCTATCATCCAATGGGTAATAGATCAAGGGTTGACTTTTGGTCAAGGTCTCACTTAGGGTTCAAACGGTTCAAAGGTTCGATTAGGCTACTCTAACGATTAGTTGGAAGCTAGCTAGGCTTGCTAGGACGACTTAGGGTTTACTATCTCACTTGTCTTTAGAAAATGACTACATCGCAAGGCGAAATGAAATTAGGTTTTGAATCGACTAAATCTAATCATGACGGATTATTGGAAATAAGGAATTTATAGAGTCAAAATAATAATCAACGAGATTTTTTATTTACTGAATATTAGAGTTGTTACAGGGGCTTCGATCCCTCGGCCGATACATCAAACCAGGAGGATCCTTCGGCCGTGTCACCTATTCACCGGCCGCGGGATCCATTATTCTGGGACAGCTTTGTTTTGTTCCCTACTTTCTGATGCATGTTTCAATTACAGTCTTGGCTCACCATTAACTGCTTAAAGGCTAAAAACAGATTACGTGTTAGAATTAAATAAAGCATCTACATGTCTTATGTTGAATAACTATGGGCCAGTCTCACGGCTCGGCAGAGAGGGGTGCCTAACACCTTCCCCTTACTGTACTTTTGGCTCCCGTACCCAGAATCTCTATCTATTTTCCCAATTTTAATAAACTGGGTGGCGACTCTGTTTTGATGATAACTGCTATCGTGTGGCGATGTTCCTAGCCATGGGAAAGTCCACGATCTTGGTTTATGAAGCAAGCAACCAATCGAGCAAACAAATGTGATCAATCTGTATGGCGATGCCCCGTTTGGGAGGTGTCTACAGTTTTTGGCAACTCTGCTGGGGACTTGAGAGCCATAACCAAAAAGTTCATCATAAGACTAATACATGCCTTGTTTAATTCATCTATCATATGCAACGAGCGGGCAACCTGTTGAGTTCGCCTGATATCCCGGCATGACATGGGCTATGTTGGGGGTTCCAGCAAACTCCACTGTCACTCGTACCTAGTGGTATATCAAAAAGGGAATCACCCAATCACCGCCTATGATGGGCTGGTGAGAGGATTGGTGCCCTTTGACAACGGAGCACCCTGAGACTACCAAAACCTTGCATGTATTAGAAAGCCATAGAACTTATCAAACTAAGACAGGAATCTACAGGCTAGGAATCTATTTGCATTTTACTTGCAAAAGTTCTTCCTCACACCTTGTATCATTTGTTATTGTAAATAACTCTTTCTGTGCAGAAGGGTTGGGATTTTCAACCCAAATCCTAACCCTACACGAGCCAAATACTGACTTTCAGGTATTCTACTTTTTCAAGCAGACACAATAGGTAAATCAAAGAAGCAACCACAGCCAACTTTATACTCTTATAACACCCGAAGCTACGCCAAACAGAGGTCTCTGCAATCATTTCGTCTGTCGTCCTCATTAGCCAAAACACCCTCACCACAACGATCCCAACTGCTTCCGGAAATTTCCCGGTCATCCCCTCAACAGACCCCGTCATTTACTAAATCCCAAGCTTCATCAAGCAAACCTTCTACCCTCGTGGCAGACAACGACGCCACTATTGCCGACCTCCAAGCCCAAATTACTGCGCTGCTAGCAGAAAAGGCAGCTAGAGATGCTGAGGATGAGGTAAGATCAATGGAAGACGAGAATCCCCATAAAGTGATATTGGCTGAAAGTCCCGAATTGACCAAGCAAGTCAAGGAAATCAAACAAGCCTTGGCCCGTTCACAAGGGGACCAAATTCTGGATTTCGAAGGACTTTGCCTCTTCCCAGAATCCAAACTGCCTGAGAATTTCAAAATGCCAAATATCGAGAAGTTCAATGGAACTGGCAATCCTACCAGTCATGTTCGCCACGTTATCAACACCCTGAAGCCAATGGGCTTGAACGATGAGCTTATCGCTCAATTATTCCAAAGGACTCTCACCGGAAGCGCCCTCGACTGGTTCCTCACTCTGGAATTTGTGCACTATCAAACTTGGCCGGAAATTGCCAACGCTTTTGTCAAGCAGTATGCATATAATGTCCAAATTGAGTTAACCACTCGAGACTTGGAAATGACCAAACAAGAATCCAATGAGGACTTTGCTACCTTTGTGGCAAGATGGAGGGAAAAGGCTGCCAAGATGAAAAACCGCCCCTCCGAGGAAGATCAAGTAAGGATGGTTGTCAAGAACCTGCAACCCAAATATCTCAGGCACATCTACACACAGGCTATCACTGATTTCAAACACTTGCATGCCACTGGGTTGCAAATCGAAGATGGTATCAAACTAGGACTCATTGGGAAAGAAGAGGCCACTCCTCCACCTAAGAAAACCTTCTCCAGCTGTACATCTCACGCCTCCGTGAACGCCCTTGGCACATCCTTGCCTCAAGACCCTTTCCAAACTAGCCCATCCCGAAGCTCAAATCGACCCCGCCACAATTTTGATCCTCTTTACATGACCTTATCCCAAGCTTTGACCATTCTTAGCCGTCAAGGGCATCTCAAACCTTTAAACAAACCGCTTCCTCAGCCACCCTATGGTCCAAACCATGATCCAAACAAACAATGTGCCTACCACCAACACCCCGGGCACGAAACAGACAATTGCATGCGTCTTCGTCACGACATTCAAGACCTTATTGATAGTCGAACCATAAAACCTCCAAAACCTGATGGGCAAGCCAACCCACTCCCTACCCATAATGCTGAACCGCCACCTCGAAATATCAATCTCATAAATCTATCTCACAACCCCACATACAATCCTAGCCAATACATTGTCCAAGGCAACCAAACCAAACCAACCTTAACCTTCCCCGAGGAGGACGAGTGTTTTATGTTGGAGGAGGAGGAGGATAATGACTCTGATCAGTCGGAAGTAATCGATCTTGACATGTCCGACATAAGTAGCAAAGACCAATCAGAGGAAGAAAAGCTAAGGAAATGGAGGGAGCATTCCTGGGCAAACCATAATTTGGAAGATCCATACATTCCATTTGTAGAGGACGATGAATGGCTTCGTATTTGGTTTGAGAATAGGAAGAAGGAAAAGGAAAGGGTCATCATGATGAGAAGGCATGCTCGCTTCGAGCCTGCCCAAATAGTGGTACGCATCAATCGTCCCAAAATTCCAACGCCGCCCATTATTTGGGAAACAATCAATCTCATAGAAATGGTGGAGGAGTTTCAAATGCAGCCATGGGTCAACCCTTACGACGAATGCGACTATAGTCAATGGATAGAGGAAATGGAAGATTTCATATGCACAGAGCCCTATAAGACAGGGGAAAGCAACTTTGATGAAATGGAAGAAGAGCGCGATGATCCGCTCGACGAAACCTCCTTAGCATCACTATTCAATTAGGGGGAAATAGCTGATGACCACACAATCAATGAGGAGGGAGAAAGGGAGATTCAAACTGACACTTCCATCTGGGGATTACTCATGACTCAAGGAGGTAGCCGTCGTACAAGCTTCAAAGATGAACCCAGTTCAAAGGCTCTGTTTGGCAAAGAAGAGGGTGGAAAAGAGTATAAAGTTGCAAAAGGCAAGGGAAATGACCCCGACATGCTGCAGTAGCTGGGAAGTCATGACATGGCAAAGAACGTTAAAACATTGCTTTTATTCAAAACTAGAATATGTTTTGGGCCTCTATTTGGGCACTTTATTTCTGCTAAGTGAATTTCTATTTCATTTTCTAGATTATGCTTATTTAACAATCTAGATTCCTAAAGTTGCAATTGTCAGTATGCTACAGTCTATTTGCCAAACAAAGGAAATTTCAAGGGATCAAGTTCTTTGTGTCATTAACAAAAGGGAAGGAAAGGATGAACCCTGATTACTTAGAACTATGTTTTTGTCAAAACTTAGGAAAAAGATGCTATCTCCGTGAGAACACTTAGGGTTAGCTTACCCATTGTGAAGGTACAAATGCAACAGGAGATTCATAAGAACATCTCCATCAAATTCCTCTCCAAAACACTAAAACCCTCTTGAGAGAAAAATGCTCGTTGGGTAATCTATACACCCAAGCAAAAGTAAGAGCAGAGCCTGTTAGGACAAGAAAATGCAAAAAACGCATCCTAGGTAAAAGATAAGGCACTCAAAAGCTCGCTAGGGACTCAACCTCCATCAGGTAACCTAGGCAAAACTTAGAGCATGTGAAAAGAAAAACCAAGAGTGAAAACCCAACCCCCAAAGGTGGTGATCTTGGAACTACGTAAAAGGCCTGATTCCCTGATTGGGATACGTAGGCAATCTCACATCGAGTTGCGGCCCAAACATTGGGAGAGAAGAAAACAACATCAGCAAATTTGTACTCAGCGATAGGTATAGCTAACCCTGCGTATTGAGCTCGCAAAAGATGAGTATGCTTTTCTCGAAGAATTGACAACAGCCATAGATCGAGAATTATAGTTCATCCCTTTTAATCTAAAGGTCATTGACGCAATAAACAGGATACCTCGAAAGCTCTCGAATTTGGCAATCAGACTATGGAATATGGCAAAAGCAAAAGGCAAAAATCAAAACCAAGCATAAGAAGGAAGAGAAAAGGGGATGCCACTTGGCCAAAGCAAAATTTACCTTTGGAAAATCAAAGTAACAACCGAAGAATTGATACACCGGCCACAATATCGAGCAATCAATTCTTCGGCCAGTACTCCATTTCGCACAGATTACTGTCTATCAGTAAACGTTTATTCAAAAAGCCATGTTCTGACTTTCACATGCATATCTTAAAGCATTTAGGGGTACGAAAAGCTCTTTTCATTCCATAAACAAAAGTTGGTTACAAAACTCTTTCGCTGCGGTTGCTTTCACTATACAATTTCTGTTTGTCTCTTTTTCTAACTATGGACAGGAAAAGAGAAAATCCTAAAAACTAGTCATGGCGACGCCTCTGAGACGGCCTCTGAGATGGGGACTGCTCGTTGGTCCCCACATCCTCCCCACCAGCAGTTGATGCTCCCTCAGCCTCAAGCTACAGCCAAAGAAAATACAAACATTCAGATTCGAGGGATGATATCAAGCAAATGAAATTCATGAAAGAGAGTCGTACCTCGAGGATCCTACGGTGCTATCTCCTAACCAAAGCCTCTGCACTCTGATAGGCATGAAGCCATCCCTGCACTATCTCAGCAGGCACCTACAAAAACAAACCAAGTATCTCAAATACAGGAATGACAGTAAGGAAAGCAAAGTTTAGAAATAGGGTGATACCTGTGAAACCCCAGCTGGCAGCGTATAAAGCTGGCTCGCGCAAGGAGTAAGGGCCAAGTGCTCCTCCTCCCCATCGTCAGAATGGAAGGAAACAAAAGAAGGGGCTCGCGGCCAAACAGGAGCAACAGGGGGAGCTACAACTGTTGAAACTAAGTAAAGACGGCAGTACTCCATGTAGTCTCCTACCTGAAGAAGTAAACCTGCCCAATCTCTGATCCGAGCATTCTTCAAATCTTCCTTAGACATCGAAGAAGTAGACCTCATCGATGTTGGAGGAAAAGGAGGAACAAGATGAAGCGCCTCAGCACGTGGGCGCCACTGACTAGCCACTCGATTGCCTAAGTACCAGGCTCGGCAAAATGGACCCTCAAGCAAGCTACGGGTCCGGTCCAGGACTTTACAACGTGCAAGAGGGGCATCCTCTGGTACACCACCCCAAGGGTCAAACCGTACCTACAAAGCAAAGACAAATCAGCCCCAACACAAGAATATGGAGGTCTAAAGGACAAGAAGTACAAAGAAAAAGGTACCTGATCGACCGTCAGTCGGTCCAAAACTCGCCGCCACTCAGGAAGGCTCAAAACTGGCGACCGCGGCCTCCGTTGCCCCACCAACCATCGCTCAAAGCGAGGTATATAGTCTGCGTCTCCGTGTCTAGTCTCAGGGGGAAACTGGAGAAGGTGCTCAAAAGCCCAGAGCTGAAAACCAAAACAAGTTCAAATACTAGAAGAAGTCAAAACAGGAAAGGAAGCAAAGATACATACCTCGAGCATCCGATGATGACCGCCAAGTATGGGACTCTTGTCCCGTGAGCAAGCCCCTAAATTGCCATACAAAGTGGCCAAAGCAGATGAGCCCCAGTCAAACTCTTTAACAACCTCCAAACGCTGCAAAGGAGCCAGAAACTGTGTGTGTACCGAGCCATCCTTGTTGGCAAACAATGTTTGCCCAAGGACGTAAAGAAGGAAGGCCCGCGTCAATTGCTCAATACTCACCTGAGTCAGGATGTCAGCCGTCATGAAAGTCTTGCTTACCCAAGCAAGATCAATATGACCCCGAGAACGAACAGAGAGCACCTTGCCCAGAAACCACTCCAAAGCGCCCTCTCGCTCCCAAAGCCTGGGGTCAACTCGAAGAGAAACTCCGCCTACCCGCAGACCAGTCAGGAAAGAGAAGTCACCCGGGGTGATAGTCATCTCGCCAGCGGAAGGAAAGTGGAAGGTGTTGGTGGTATCCCACCACCTCTCAACCAGCGACGTCATCAACGACCAGTCAATCTTCGGAACATTGAGGCCTAGGACAAATGCCTCAAAACCAGCAGCACGTACCAACTCCCGAGCCTGCTCTGGCAATGTCAAAAACCACCTGTGCACCTCTTTGCCTCCACCTCGAGCCTCCAGTCTCCTGTTTCTCTGTCAAAGACGAAAAGGGAGTTAATCTCACGGTTACATGAACAAATAAAAAGCTAGGGGCATCAAGTTGACGATTAAAAAAGCATGCATTGCCTAAAACAGGGGGCATAGTCATTTTCGGTTTCCTTAAAACAAAACAATTCCGACTCATTCACGCCCCTAGCAAAAAGGGATTTTCATCCCACAAATGAGAGATTCGCTATTAAAATCATGCACAGATTTTCAAACTCTAAACTAAAGTAAACTTTTTACTTTTCAGGAAACTCACTGGTACATTCAGAACACTCAGGTGGAGCTCAGGTTCCCGACGAACCACCTCGGCCTCAGGGCCACCGACAGGAGGGCGGTACTGTAAGAAACCGCCAAAATCCAACCTACGCGAAGGGAGAATATAGGTACCGGCATCAAACAAACCGGGCTCCTCAATCACCTCCTCGTCGGAAGACGGATACTCACACCTACACGGAGGATGCAAGGACGAACCCGTAACATCCGAAGATGGCGTGGCCATCACGTCTGAACCAAGATGGGAGGAAAACTAAACAGTTCTGAACAAACAAGAGTCTGCAGCAACGGCGGCAGTGACCGGAGGGGACAGTCGCCGGAGATAGCAGTGGCCGACGGAGGTGGAAGAGGATGACGGCGT
This sequence comes from Rhododendron griersonianum, assembly GCA_018127125.1. Lineage (NCBI taxonomy): Eukaryota > Viridiplantae > Streptophyta > Magnoliopsida > Ericales > Ericaceae > Rhododendron > Rhododendron griersonianum. The sequence goes on along the minus strand of CM030788.1, from coordinate 33,343,700 downwards.
GCGGTGGTGGTCGTAGGACGAGAGGAATGGAGGAGAACAAGAGAGGAGGAGGAGAAAATATTAAATGGGCCGTAAAATCGATTAAACCGAACTTAAATCGATTTTCTGACTGTTGGCTATCTCACGGCCGAGACATCGATTCCTCGACTGAGACATCAATCCTTCGGCCGAGAGATCGATCTCCTGGCCCTTTAATCAGTTTCCCTCAACAACATTAGATTTCGCTCAAGTGCACCAATTCAAGCCATTATGGATTCTGGGTCCTCGACCAACAGAATAACCTTGGGGGCATCCCTGATGCCAATACAACATGATCAAAACTAGCCTTGGGGGCATGCCCAAGCATCGAAAATCTCTCTCCACAAACTACTGGCCAAAGCAAGTCAGAACACTCAACGGCTCTACGCCCGTATTCACTATCAAACAGCTCAGTGGCTCTATGACTATCATTCAGCAGCTCGAAGCCCACCCACTCGCCACCATCTCAGCGGCTCAAAGCCCATCTCAAAACATTCAGCAGCTCCACGTTCACCATCCCAACAGCAGGCTCTACGCCTACAAATCGTATTCAAGCAATCTCAGCGGCTTGAAGCCTATAACTACCATCTCAGCGGCTCAAAGCCCACTATCTCAACTAGCTCGAAGCCGTAACAACCAATCCAACGGCTCTACGCCCTCACCTATCAACTCAGCGGCTCCAAGCCCACCGTTTCAACTGGCTCCAAGCCGTAAACAATCAAGTTCTCAACAGGCTCTACGCCCGCCATTTCATCAACTCAGCGGCTCAAAGCCCATTATCTCAACTGGCTCAAAGTCGTAAACAAGCAAATCTCAGTAGGCTCTACGCCACCCCAATGATCAATCCATCTATTCTCAGGCTCTATGCCTGAATGCTCAAAATCTGACATTTGGAATGCTCGAAGCTCTTCGAATGCCCAACCACTGTGTACTGGATTCTTAAGTTATACACTTGAATGCTCAAGCTCTACGCTTGGATGCCCAACCACTGCGTACTGGACGCTCAAAGCCTGTACTTTGAATACCGAACTCATTATCCAAGTATCTAAGCCAAATAATCTCTTCCAAAATTTCAAGAAAATTTCACCAAATTTAATCACAGTATCAACGGAGTCATAATCTAGAATCTGCTTAGACCATATTGAGAACGATCAACAAGTTACTCTACATAACGAAATAAGAGAGCAAAATAAGTTCAATAACCTTAAGGAGTGGTATCTAATTACAAGAATGGGTTAAGATTTTCTTCTTAGTGCTATATCAAACATCTTATGAAAACTTTCATTTTACCAACTGAATCACTTATAACTAGCTATCGACACATGTTACGGCCGAAAAGGCAAAGAGTGTAAAAAGGAACACATCATTCTTTTCTCTCCCTTTTTTTACTTTAAAAGTTCATGCAAACTAAGATACAAGTACTAATGTAGTTGATTTTTTTTTCCCGAAAAGAACCATCATGAATCAAGTTTCAAATGCCACAACCCTTGCCCATAATAGAAACCTCCTCTTTTTTTTTGTAAGTCATGAAATGTAAGCTCAACTAAAATTAAAAGAATAAACACAAATGTTCCACTTCAACATTCCCCAGAAATTTTAATTAGCCATCAAAGCACCATATCAGTATACATCCTTACAAATCTCAGCCACAAAACAGAAAAAAATGAATTTTTTTTTCATAAAAAAAAGAAATTACCTACCCCAATATTTCTAGAGTAAAGTCTAACATTTGCAAATAACTAGTATCAACTCCAAATCAATTCAAACAATCAAACGCAGAACTAATGTTAAGTATCACATTCTTAACCTTTGCTCTAAAAATCAAGAAAACCCAACTATCAAGACCCCATTTGCAAGCCTCACAAGAAATTCCTCATTTCCCAATTCAACTCTTTCATTTACACTATGATAGACATGGATCTACACAGAGAAAACAATAACAAGGAATGTGCTCTTCCATGGATACCAACAATCCAACACACACACACACACATATATGTGGTGCTTTCAAGTAAAACATATTGTAACGCCCCCATTTTCGGGTACGTTAATTAAACATTTTTATTGAATTAAAAGGCTAAGAGTCAAGCTCATTATTACAACATGATTCCTACTAGAGTACTTTTATTACACAAAGGATGGGAAAACTCTAAGGTTATCTATTGTTCCACTTCTTCGTCCATCCTAGCAAGATCTTCGGCTCCAAAAGCCTCCAACGTGTACTGCTCTCCCTGTTCATCTATAAGATCAAACCCATTATACCGGCGTCGCCACCAATATAATAAGTCAGGGTCACCAAAGGTAACACCGTGAGCTTATAAAGCTCAATAGAATAAACCATACCCACTAACCCTTGACTTACAACAAGAAACACATAGACTATTACACATGCTCATTCAATAACATAGCTAGCAATTATGCATCAACATTCGCTATCTTACTAACGTTGGTGTCATGCCTTTTCGTGTTTCTCCTACGCGACTCATCGTAGACCGTGTCATCAATTCTCCACTTTATTAACACTTCCAAAATCATTTCGAAAATCACATTTTTAACACACCCAACCTCGGTTCCGTCGTGCTGGGTTCCCGAGTATCCTCACAATGGTTCCGCTGTGCCGGGTTCCCATTGGCACACACCCAACCTCGATTCCGCGCCGCCGGGTTCTCGAGTATCCTCACAATGGTTCCGCTGCGCCGAGTTCCCATTGGCACACAAAACACCCCATACTCCCATAATGACTCCCATTCTTGGTCATTATGTAGTTTCAAAAATATTTTACGCACGCACACACACCACACAATGGGCAAGTCCGGCCACATTGCGATTTTCAAAAACACACCTTGTCTTTAACACACCCTAGGTGTCATGTTTCTAGCTTTTCTTGGTTTTTGTGTCTCGTCATCATGCATAGACTCCGTGGCAAGACTTTTCATGACATCTTAGTAATCTTGAAACTAAACTAGCAAGATCATCCAACTCTATATTAATTAGCATGCTCACTTAATCACATCATCATGCTCAACATTTAATCATACAAGGTAAAGCATAGTGCCACATGGACGGGCACCTTTGGAGTGGTAAACCACTTATGCTTTATCAACAACAAGTAGTCAAGTAATCACATAATCATGTTCATATTCATCCTAAGATTAAAATACAAATACTTAAAGCTAATCTAGGAACATTATCTTTCAAAACTCATGCTTCCTTTTCAAATTTCAAAACAACATATGTTTATTGAAAATTCTACGTTCATTTCTAATACGCATACCATACTCTATATTTAGAGTTTAGGAGGTGTAGGAAAATCCTACCGTTCTTCTTGGCGGTAGTGACGACTACGGGGTAAGAAAGGTACGTCGGTGGTCGGACGGAGTAACTTCTTAAGGATGGCTTCCAGTAGCTTCGAAAGAGAAAGGTTTCTCTCGAAACTAGATCTTGACTAACACTACTAAGACTTTTGGATCGATAGGGTGGTGGAGTGGCGGTTTAGTGGCGGCTTAGTGGCAGCCTTGGATGAGTTTCTTGAAGAACTTGGGAAGAACTTCAAGAACAAGCAAGAACACCAAGAACAAGAGAGAATGCTAAGCTTTCTAGAGAGAGAAGTTGTAGAATGAAGGTGTGAGTTGAAATGGGAAGGAATGGGTGCTATTTATAGCCAAAGGTTGGATTATTATCCAAGAGGTAAATTTTCCCCTGACATTTGTTGTCCAAGGGTTCATAGAATGACTAGATTTGATGGTACCTTGATGAGGTAGGATGATGGCTCAAAGGACATGACTAGGCTCAAGAGTACACATGCACACATCACACAATCTCTCTCTCCCTCTCTCCCGGCCTTTCTCTCTCTCTCTCTTTGGTACAATGCATAAGTACATAGGTGGAAAGGTTACAAGATTTTCCTTCCAATTCTAGGACAAATCTAGGATATTCTTTTGGGGTTTTGGTCTAGTCTAGTACTTTGGAAGATTGGATTGGATATGAAAGAGTAGAAAACCCTAGATTTGGTGGTACAAGATGAGGTATGAAGATTGGCCAAGGACTATGACTAGGTTGAGTGAGTACAAGTGCACACATCACTCCCTCTCTCTCCCTCTCCATCCGGCCTCTCTCTCCTTCTCTCTCTCTCTCTCTCTCTCTCCTCTTAGTCCAATGTACACCTAAGCATGCAAGGACAATGGTTGGGGTTTGACTTAGGAAGAGTATAAGATTAAGGTGTAAGGTTGTAAGAGATTTGGTACCCTAAAATCTATCTCAAAATCTTCATATCTTTCTTCTTTCATTAGTACAAGTACTTAAGCATATATATACTAGGATTTGAAAGAAGAAAATTCAAAACTAGTGTACCTTAGTCTCATTCTCTCTCCTATCTCTCTCTCTTTCTCCCTCTCCCATCTCTCTCGGCTCTCTCTCCTCTCCCTCTCTCTCGGATTCTCTCTCCCTCTCTCTCTCCCTTGATTAGTATATGAATATAAAAGATGACTAACTACAAAGGACAAAGGTACCATGTGATCTTGTTCTAGATTTCTAGGTCAAAATTCCTAATAGAATAAGTCTAAATGCCACATATGTACTTATAAACTATATTCTAAGACTTAGAATCTTAGGATGACATATACATATCTAATACTTTAAGTAAATAAGTACACATCATATCTAATAAGCAATTAACTTAATAAAACCTAGTACTATGGCTTGACTTGGCCTTATTGACCAATGGACCAAAATTCCCCTAACTTTTATTATCCAATGGGTAATGGATGGTAAGTACTATGTTTATATAGTCTATCTATACAAGTACAATGACTCATGGTGAATCTACTTAAACTAATAGATCTTGTACAAGGTAGAAAGACTAACCTATTGTCCAATGGTTAACAATTCTCCTAACTTTTATTATCCGATGGATAAAGATGGTGAGTACTATACTTGCATTATGTATATATATAAGTACAATGACTCATGGTGAGTCTATTAAACTAATTAGTCTAGTACTTGATGACACGGCTAAGTTATGGACCACTGGGCGATATCTTCCCTAGCTTCTATGGACCAATGGATAAAGAGTAGAGTAGACTATTTATATGTACATCTTCCAAATAGGCTTATATAATACTATATAAGTATACCTTGGTATCTAATGAAATAACTTAGGTGGAAGGCCTATCGTCCAATGGATAAAGATTTCCCTAGCATTTATCGTCCAATGGGTAATAGTCAAAGATGATCGCGGTTCAGAGGGTTACTTCAAGGTTTGAAAAGGTTCACAACGTTCGACTAGGGTTGAGATTGGTCATCTCAATGAATCGGTTAGAAGCTAACTAGGCTTACTAAGTAGGATTTCTAGTCAAGAAATACGATTCTACGACTTCTAAATATGCTAGACGCTTGTCTTTAGAAAATGACCTTATGGCTGGAGTGAAGAATCTAATCATGACGGATTACGAAGAACGATCCAAGGTTTTTAAGAGGAATCGAAAGGAATTTACAAGGGCACTCAGGAAGAATAAAAGGATTATCGAATAAACAACGAGATTTTTATTTACTGAAAATCGGAGTTGTTACAACCTATCCCCCTTAAACAATTTCGTCCTCGAAATTAGGTGTACGCTCAGATTCGAATAGGTGAGGGTAATTTTCCTTCATAGTCTCTTCTCTCTCCCATGTGGTCTCTCCAGCTCCACGGTGCTTCCACAGGACTCGTACTAGTTTGATTGTTTTGTTCCGGATTATCTTCTCACTACGGTCTTGTATCTCTATTGGTTACTCCTCGTACGTCGTGTCTTCTTCAAGGGTGACGTCTTCCCAGTTGAGAAGGTGGGTGGGTAACGCGAGGTACTTGCGAAGCATAGAAACGTGAAACACGTTATGCACTCTATCTAACTGTGGGGGCAGGGCTAAACGGTATGCAACCTTCCCAATCTTTTCCACGATGTCGAAGGGTCCGATGTAACGTGGGGATAACTTTCCTTTTTTCCCAAATCTGATAACTCCTTTCCTTGGTCTAATCTTGAGGAATACATGGTCTCCTACTTCGAAGGCTAATGGTCGGTTTCTCTTGTCGGCATAACTCTTTTGTCGGCTTTGTGCAGTCTGGATCCTTTGCCTGATAGTCTTGACCTTCTCTGTGGTATCTTGAACTATATCAGGTCCAATCAATCCCGTTTCTTCAGCATCTGTCCAACAGACTGGGGATCGACAGGGTCGTCCGTATAAAGCTTCGTACGGTGCCATCCCAATGCTTGCTTGGTAACTGTTGTTGTACGCAAATTCTACTAATGGTAAGTGTTGTTCCCAGTTCCCAGGGAAATCCAAAGCGCATGCTCTTAGCATATCTTCCAATGTCTGTATTGTCCTCTCCGTTTGACCATCTGTTTGAGGGTGGAAGGCGGTACTAAGTCTCACATCTGTTCCCAATGCCTTCTGCAGTCCCTTCCAAAAATGTGACACAAACCGTGGGTCTCTATCAGATACAATTGAGATAGGTACTCCATGGAGTCGTACAATCTCTCGAATGTATAACAGACTCAACTGTTCCACGTTCTCTGTCATCTTAACAGGCAGAAAATGCGCGGATTTGGTGAGTCGGTCCACGATTACCCAAATGGCAGTGTTGGATTTGGCAGATCTCGGTAGTCTAGTTACGAAATCCATCGAGATGTGCTCCCACTTCCATGTTGGAATCGGCAAGGGTTGAAGGTCTCCTCCGGGTTTCTGATGTTCAGCTTTGACTTGTTGACACACCAAACAGGTAGATACAAATAGGGCTACATCCTTCTTCATTCCTTCCCACCAGTACGTCCTTCGCAAATCATGATACAGCTTTGTACCACCAGTGTGGACTGCGAAGTTTGAATGGTGAGCTTCTCGGAGTACAACTTCTCGAAGGGTTCCGATATTAGGGATGAATACCCTTCCCTTGAATCTCAGGCTTTTGTATCATCCATCCTGGTAGCGCCTTTCCTTCTCGAATTCGGTACCGGATGAACTCGCAATCTTGTTCAGAGGATTGAGCCAATAAGATCTCTTGGTGTAGTGCTGGTTCTGCCACAAGGGCATATAGCTGGGCTTTCCCATTATCTGATGATGGCCTAAGGTTAAATTCATTGAGGGTGTCCATCATCTCCCACTCCTTAATGGCCGTTTTGACCTTCTGGGCTCTGTCCTTTCGACTCAGAGCATCAGCCACCACGTTGGCCTTGCCAGGGTGATATTGTAGCGTAAACTTGTAATCTTCCAAGTATTCCATCCAACGGCGCTGCCTCAGGTTCAACTCCTTCTGAGTGAACAGGTACTTGAGGCTCTTGTGGTCGGTAACAACCTCGAATTGTTCTCCCCACAAGTAGTAACGCCAAGTTTTGAGGGCGAATACTACTGCGGCCAATTCTAAGTCATGAGTGGGGTAATTCTTCTCATGAGGTCTGAGTTGTCGGGATCCGTAGGCTACAACTTTTCCATTCTGCATCAGCACGCATCCCAAGCCGTCCCTTGACGCGTCACAATAGACCGTATAGTCTACGCCTCGTTCGGGAATAATAAGTATCGGTGCACTGGTCAGCCTTCTTTTCAGCTCCTGAAAAGATTTCTCACAGGCTTCATTCCAATCCAGCTTCACTCCTTTCTGAGTGAGTCTCGTCATTGGTTTGGCGAGAATCGAGAAGTCTGGAATAAATCTTCGGTAGTATCCCGCCAATCCTAGGAAACTTCTGATTTCAAACACGGAGGTTGGCTGCTTCCAATTTAGCACTGCTTCAACCTTACTTTCGTCCACGGCTATTCCTTCTTTGGATACTACGTGCCCCAAGAACTTAACCACTTCTAGCCAAAACTCGCATTTACTCGCCTTGGCATAAAGTTGGTTATCTCGGAGTACTTGTAGTGCTATCCGAAGGTGTCTTTCGTGCTCCTCCTTATTGGCGGAGTATATCAAGATGTTGTCAATGAACACCACTACAAACTTGTCTAAGTAGGGTTGAAAGATCTTGTTCATGAGACACATGAATACTGTCGGAGCGTTCGTCAGTCCAAATGGCATCACTACAAACTCGTAGTGTCCATATCTAGTGCAGAAAGCGGTCTTGGCGATGTCTTCATCCTGGATCCTAAGCTGATGATAACCCGATCGAAGATCAATTTTTGAGAAGCATGTTGCCCCTCTCAATTGATCGAATAGGTCATCAATCCTAGGCAATGGATACCGGTTCTTGATCGTAACTTGATTTAGCTTCCTGTAGTCGATGCACAGGCGAAGTGTCCCTTCCTTCTTCTTCACGAACAGTGCAGGCGCTCCCCATGGCGACGTACTAGGCCGAATAATTCCTTTGTCCAATAGCTCTTGCAATTGGGTCCTGAGCTCCTTTAGCTCCACAGGGGCCATACGGTATGGTGTCAAGGAGATTGGGGCTGTTCCCGGCTGGAGTTCTATAGAGAAGTCTATCTCTCTCTGAGGTGGTAAGCCAGGAAGTTCTTCAGGGAAAACATCGGCGTATTCGCACACGATGTGTGGTAATCCCACTTCCATTCTATCGGCTTCTTCCAATTGGAGGCTAGCTAGCCATCCAAACAGTTGATTCCGCCACCTAGATCTCTTCGTTGATAGACTTGCTACTTGTCTATCCCCCTTAAAACGAAAACGAGTTCCATCAGGGGTGTATGCCGTCACTGTCTTCTGATGACAGTCGATGACTGCACGATGTGCGGATAGCCAGTCCATTCCCAAGATTATGTCGAAGTCTGCCATGTCGATCACTCTGAGGTCGCAGATTAAGTGCAAATTGGCTACTTCTAAATCGCACCCTCTACACACTAGACTAACAACTATACTCCCCCCCAATGGTGAGGCTACTTTCGTACTTGCCTTAAGGGGTTCCGTTTCTAGTGCTAGAGCAGTGACGTAGGCAGTAGATATCAATGAATGAGATGCTCCGGAATCAAACAGGGCTTGCACGCAGGTACTATACAATAGTAGTGTACCTTGGATCACGGAGGGATCCGATTCTTGCTCCTCAGTTTGCAGTGCAAATATGCGCCCTCCAGCGCCATGCTGGGTTCCTACGGGCTGCTTGCCTTGGTTTTGCCCATTTTGCTGCTGTAGTGAGCCTCCCTGATTCTGCTTCACAGAACCAACTGGTCCAGGGTTTTGAGCCTTTTGACCTCCAAAACCTCCAGTCCTCTCCCTCAGGGGTTGAGGGCAATCACGTTTGTAATGGCCTATGGCCTGGCAGTTGAAGCACTGCACCATGGCTCTGTTCTGGCCACTCCTCTGCGGTTCACCACGTCCAGGTGCAGTAGTCTTCCAAGCTTGGTTGTTTTGAGACGAGGCAAAGGGTTTGGTAGGGTAAGGTCCACGGTTGTTGTTGGCTGCTTGGGTTCGGATTGGTCCACCGGTATTGCCTATCGCTCTCCTCCAGTGGGTTTTGAAATCAGCCTCCTCGCTCTCCAGCCGAAGAGCACACTTCACAACACCAGAGTAGGTGGTAAAGGCTTGTGCCACTACGGCCCTTCGAGCGGTTGTCAGCCCCCACTCGAATCTTCTTGCCTTCTTATCCTCCGTTGCTACAGCGGTTGGGGCATAACGAGACAGCTCTTTGAACTTGGCCGCGTACTGGGTAACGGTCATCGTTCCCTACTTCAGGTTCATGAATTCTTGTTCCTTGGCTAGGCGAACAGGTGTGGGGAAATATTTGTCAAGAAACAAGGTTTCAAATTCAGCGAAGGTCATGGTGGCTATGGCATGGGTTGCCTCCATCAATTCCCACCAATAGCGGGCTTCGCCCTTTAGTTGGTATGAGGCTAGGGCTACACAATCTCCATCGCGGGTAATCTCCAAGGTGTCCAGGATCACCTTGACTTCCTTCAACCATGTTTCCGCCACGGTAGGGTTGGTATCGCCGTGGAAGGTCGGGGGTCGGGGTTTGCAGAATTCGTTCATCGCTCGGGTTCGAGTCATTGGTCCGTCATCGCGGTTTGGGTTTTGGCGGTTGGCATTTGTGGGGGAGTGGTTTATCCTTGAACCTCCTGAACCCTTTCTTGATGCTTGAACCGCGTTGATCTTGAGCGACGACGCCGCGCACCTGCAAACCGGAGGGTGGTGTTCCTCCGGGTAGAAGCTCCGACGATCTAGTCAGAATCGGAGGGAGGAAGAAGAAGAAGTTTTTAGGGGGGAAAGTATGTTTAAGTGAAGAGAATATCTAACCCCTTCCCAAAAAGGGGTAGCTTGCTATTTATAGGCCAAAGATTTGGAGTGCTGAACAAGGTGGAAGTGTATCGCACGCGCATTGCTACGCTCGGATGACGTCATATGTCAGTGGCACTCGATGGATATTTGACTTCAAGATCTGCAGACCCATGCTGACCCACGTGGACCAGTGTCAGAGATGTCCCATTGGTTATCAGAAAGGCGTGCACGCTTATCTCTGCCAGTATCAGCAGAAGCTTCCAGAACGTCCTATCGCCGCCTGAGTCAGCCGAAGAAGCAACCCGAGCAGAGGATCTGCCAAGCACAAGACCTGCTCGCCAGACCAGTCCTTCGAACAGGAAGAATGCCCATCCGAGTAAACAAGACATATGCCGAGCAAGGGCGTTGTGTTTTCGTTCGGAGAACCAGCTAACGCTCGGCAAACGCCCGCAAGGCCGACTAACGTTCGGTAAGTAACTGGGGTGACGTGTCGCGTTTGACTTTTCTCACACAGACGAATTGGGACAACTGGCTTGTGGGCCCACAAGGTTAACCTGTTGACCCCTTTGGTCCTTCGGATATTTCGGCCCACTACAATAGCCCCTCAACTCCTGCTTTACTTGTTCCGAAGAAAGGAGGAGATGACAGTAGTGGCCGAATGAAGCTATCCTAAAAATCGACGGCTCGTTCGCTTCCTCTCAAGCCGAACGAAGAAGCCTGCCGAACATTAGCCGTTCACTTAACCCGAAGCAGACAAGCTCTGGACCCGCATTTAATGCTTCTGAAACCGCCAATTTCAAATTTGATACGTGTCATTAATCTATTGGATAGCGGAACGGCGCTGTACAAAACTCTCCACGTGTCAATCATCACGCGGGGCATCAATCTCTCGCTCCAATCCGACGGCTAAGGGCTCTGCGCCATTTCGAATGCTTCCCTTGGTATAAAAGGGGTGGAAGGAGAGAGAAAATCACTTTTTCTCTCCTTCCATCAGACGCTTCAACTGCTCCTCGACGGTTCTCGCCCCAACATCGCTTGAAATCTGAAGATCAACACCACGAATCACAGATTTCTCTTGATATTCAGGTATATTTTACTTCTCTTGATGCTTCCTTGCATTTTCAGTCATTTTCACGCATATTTCGACCCCAAAGTGGGTTTTCCTTTCCGTTTTGTCTGTCATCGTTTCTACACGCTGTAGAACAGGTTGAACATGTTCATGCGTTCTTCCGGGCCCATGAACATCTTCGACCCCTGTTCTCCCGAACACAAATCAACTACGAAGAACAAGTAAGCAAAAATTTATCCGAACGCAGTACCGAACCAAATGTCAACAAAATTGGCATCCGAAGCATAACTGCGCTCGGAATCCTCCTATCGACACATAGTCGTTCGGGGTTGACATGTTTGCTCGGTCAACATTGGGCACTAAAATTAGGCACCTGTAGGAGTAATGACCTTGCCCTTCGCTAACGGTCTTATCCCATGCACTTGTTTTAGGTATGGAGTCGTCGTCAACTTCTTCGGGAGAATCTTATCGTTCGACCGATTCTAAGGCACCGGGCCTCGGCGAGATGGACCCCCGAATAGCCGAAGCAATTAGAGCCGAGGCTCGAAAGTACCGCGTGGGATCTGGATCCCCATACGTCGGAATCGAGGGGATTGACTTCCCCTCGAACGTGGCCCCCCTTCGGTCTATGGGCCCTGATATCGTCGAGATTGATGACGATTCTTCGGAAAACGCTGGAGAGGACCCAGACGAAGGAGAAGAGGACGAGGAAGGAGAAACTGCGGACGGGGACGACGAGGGCCGATCCGAGAGAGACACCCCTGCCGCCTCGTCTAGTCACCCAAAGGAGGAGGCTATGATCCTCGGTGAATCGTCTTCCAAAGCGCCGAAGAAGAAGGTCAAAAGGAAGATCATTCCCCTGGACCCCGACTTGATTCCTGACCAAACAGGAAAGGACCCCTGCCCTTACTGGGACTATTTTTACGATCAAGATCTCTTTCGGCGAGCCTACAAAATCCCGAATGACGTTGTGATTACTCCCGTCAAAGGGCCCCGAATCTTGTTCAGTGACGAGCACGTCACGGTTCCCCTGATGGCAATCACCGAGGGAGGGCTTCGGTTCCCAATGCATAAGATCTTGAGACAAATCCTACATCGATTTAGCCTCACGCCATGCCAACTGAGCGTGAACTCTTACCGCATCATTCACTCGGTGATTAAGCTCGCCGAGGTGAAGATGTTCAACCTGGAGGCCTACCACCTTTTTGAGAACTACATGATGTCGAGGAACGTTAGACGTTCTCGATACTTCTTGTGCTCTCGGAGAAACATGAAAAAGATCATTCCCGAGGGAATGTATGACTCGGAGAAGTGGGCTTCGGACTACGTCGAAGTCCGAGGCAACTTCCAATACCCCCCACACGAGTATGGGCAATTCGAGATTGCAACCCACAGGGGAGATCCTTGTAAGCATCTTGCACTTTTTAGTTTGCTTTCTATTTCTTGTAGTATTTTCCACTGTTTTCCAACTTGCAACTGACATTCATAATTTGTTCCACTTTTTAACCTCGACAGATACTTCGAAGCTCAACAAAGACCTGTTAAGGTTAGCGAAAGGGTGCGAGCTCGCTTCGACCCTTTTGACAATTCCGAGTGCAGAAAGGGACGCTCCAACTATCCTTCAGTACGACCCATCTTACGGGGGAAGAATCCGAAGAAAGGTGGTGGAGAAAGAAAAAACGGTGGTGCTCCCCGAAGAACTCCTACCGAGCAAAGAAAAGCCGCACCGAGGAAAAATAAGAGTGCCAACCGAGGACGAACCCTTCACCGAGGACGAGACGATACCTCCCCGAAGCATGAAGGCCGTGTTACAGAAGAGGCTGGATGACGAGGTGAGAGAGTTGGCCGAGCAGAAGAAGGACGGTGCCCCTAGGGCTTCAGGCTCGGCACCGAGCAAGAGTAGCACCGTTCCTCCTCAGGCACAAAAGCGGCCCCCTTCCATCACTCCCTCATCCGAGGCCGTTCCTCCGGCGAAGAGAACAAAATCTCATGCCACCAAGTCATCTGGGGTCGGCCCTCCGAGGGTAGAGGAGAAGGCGAAAAATAAGGCCGACGAGGGTGAAACAAGAGCTTCCTCGGATGCTGATGTCCCATGGGTCCCGAACTTTGTCACTCCAGACAAGAAGCGGATCCTCAAGTCTGACAGCCTCCAAGAGGACCCCTCCCTCGCCTTCACACTGCACTCGGGGCTTATGCTTCCGAAGGATATCGTTGCTCCCCCATCACTGAAGACAGTGTTGAATGATTACTATTTCTACGTTGGGAGAGTAAGTCCAAATTTTCGTTATTTATTTCCTTTGTACATTTGTTGTTTCTGCACCTTGAATAACTTACATTCCCTTCATTTTCAGGCAACACAATCGATCATGAGTGCCCAGCTGCACCTCACTAAGCATGACAAGCAGGCAAAGTTGCTGAAGCAGAAGGTGGAGTTCGGCCAGCTGATGGTGGAGGAGTACAAGAAGACCCTGGACCACTCGGAAGGTGTCCGCCGAGCCCAGGAGGTCCAAATAAAAACTCTCAACGAACTGGTCAAGGGCCTTCAAGACGCTGCCGAGCACACGAGGGCCGAAGGAAAGACAGAAGGGCTTGAGGAGGGACGAGCCTTGGGGAGGAAAGAGATGGAGGAAGAGATGCAGAAGTTGCTCCAGGAGCAGTTCGACAAGGGGTATTACCAAGCTGAGGAAGACTCCGCGGATCAGATTATGGACTTTCGGACTGAAATGAGGGAGGCGCAGCACCGAGTAAGCTTCAAGCTCGGATTTAACATGGGTTTCAACGAAGCTTGTGTTGAAGCTGACGACGAACGCCGAAGCCTTATCGAAATTCCTCCTCTCCCTGCGGAAGAAGCTGAGGCTGAAGAGCCCATTGTCGACGAGGCTGTGGCAAGCCTAACCGAGCAAGAGAGCGCTGCAACTCCAGCTCCTGATTCCACCAACCTTCCTCCAGTCACTACTACTCCCGAAGCATAGGACTTGTTATTTTTCCATTTTGTTTTAGTAAATTTCACTTGGAACGGTCGGCACCGAACAATTGGTTTTAAGCCGAACCGTATGTAATTAACGCAGGTAGAGGGTGGCCAAGAACGATTTATCATGGCCACTCCTCGGTAAGGTTGTCCAGGGATGGCACCGAACGATACACCACCCGCCATCCCCTGGCGACGTTTGTTTAGAAAATATGCAACGCAACGATTTCATATTAGTAATATGTAAGTTTTTCCCAAGTATTTTTGTTCGGTTCATGTGCCTAGCATTTTATAATGTTTTTCTTCAAATGCCCACAAACGCGTATCAGTTTATACAAATAGTTGCTCGTCCAACCGAATACGTTTAAGGGGTCTGAACGATGGATGCCTCTTTAGCGTACAAATTAGTTTCCTCGGGGGTTCGAACGATGGATGCCATCCGACCATACGAAGTACTTTCCTTGGGGGTCCGAACGATGGAAGCCACCCATGCGAATTTGCTTTCTTCTCATGTTTACCCATAGGAGCCCCCTGTCTTAGTGTATTACCAAAGTTAGGGAAAACACTAAGGCAGGAAAGTGGGTAAACAAAGGAACACAGGCGCCGAGCCCCCTACGATGGAAAACCGAGGCTAAGAGAATTTCGCCCAAACCAAGTATCCGAACGATTGTAGGGTAGAAGTGCCACGTACCAAAGGTTATGGGCGAGATAGTATACCCAGGTAACCAAGCACATGATCCAAAGAAACAATAATGCAAGAATAGGAAGCTTTCATTAACAAAGACGCCCGAAGGCTTACATTCTGAAGAAAAATAAAACGAAACAACAATTAAAAGAGGAGGGGGGGGCCCGCCGAAGCTACCCATGGAACTTCCGAAGTTTTTGGGCGTTCCAGGGGTTTGCAATCGGTGTTCCATCCATTTCGGCCAGCTTGTAGACGCCGTGACCAATCTTCTGAATCACTCGGTAGGGCCCCTCGTAGGGGTCCTTGAATTTTGTCAACTTCTTCGCTTCGACCACCATCCGAAGGACCAGGTCACCGACGTTAAACGGCCGAGCCCGAACATTTTTGTTATATCCCCGAGCAACCTCTTGTTGGTAAGCAGCGTGCCGAAGATTGGTGTTATCACGAAGTTCCTTGGCAAAATCCAGCTCCACACCAACCAAAGCGTTATTATCCACTGGATTGAAATTTTCAGATCGAACGGTAGGGATAAGGGTGGAGAGGGGCAAGACCGCCTCCATACCATACACCATGGAGAACGGTGTTCGGCCAGTGGAACGCCGAGGTGTAGTGCGGTAGCTCCATAGAACTTGTGGAAGCTCGTCAACCCATTTACAGAGCTTGCGATCCAAACGACGTTTCAGCCCCCGGGTAATAGCCTTGTTAGATGCTTCGGCCTGGCCGTTTCCCTGGGGATAAACGACGGACGAAGTATGAATGGTGATGTGATGCTCTCGGTAGAAACTTTGGATCGCCGAAGCAACGAACTGGGAACCGTTGTCAGAAAGGATAGCGTACGGCACGCCGAACCTGGAGATGATGTTTTTCCAAATAAAGCGTTCGACATCCCCGGCCGTAGTCTTTACTAGCGGAGAAGCTTCGACCCACTTTATGAAGAGATCGATGGCTGTGAGCATATACTCAAATCCTCCGAGCGCCTTTGGCAGCTTTCCCACTATATCGAAGCCCCAGACAGCGAACGGCCAAGGACTAGTGATCATCTTGAGAGGAAAGGCTGGCTGGTGAGGGATGGAAGCATGCTTCTGACACCGAACGCAGCGTTTCACGTATTCCTCTGACTGTTTAACCATCTTAGGCCACCAATAGCCTTGTGTTAACGCCCGCTGGGCCATCGTTCGGCCGCCCGAGTGTCCTCCACAACTCCCCGAATGAAGCTCATCAAAAATGCTCTGAACTTGGTCTTCATGCACGACACGCAAATCTGGACCAGTGAATGTTCGGCGGTACAGACTTCCACTCGGATCAAGGAAGTAGTTAGCTGCTCGGCAACGAATCTTATGAGCTTCCTTCTTGTTTTCGGGGAGGGTTTGATGCTTCAGATAGGCGACGATGGGATCCAACAGACTTGGTCCGAAGGTGATAACGTTAACCGAGCAAGTGACAGGTTTGAAGCTCGGTGAATCGACCTCATCAAAAATAATTGTGCGACCACCTGAAGTTCGGTACACCAAGGCGAGACCTGCTAGAGCATCAGCATGTGCAATATGTTCCCGAGCGATCCACTCTATTTCAACGCGTCCAAACTGTTTCAGCAGAGAGAGAACATGGCTGACGTAAGCGTTCATCTGTTCATCCCTAGCCTGATAGTCATCGTTAAGGTGGCCCACAATCAATTTGGAGTCACAAAAGACATGAACAGAGTCAGCTTCCATCCGAAGGGCAAGCTTTAACCCAGCAATGAGAGCTTCGTACTCGGCTTCGTTATTCGTGGCGGGATAGCCGATGGTGACCGAGCTCTCGTGGACCGTCCCAGCCGGAGAAACGAGAACAATGCCAGCCCCAGCCCCGTTGATGTTCGAGGCTCCGTCAACCGTCATCCTCCAAGCGTCCCCAGAGAACAACTTCCACTCCTTCCTCGGCTTCTTTGTTCCCAAGGTGAACCGAGCCCGAAGAGATTCGGGGGGTGGGTTGCTCCATTCAACAAATTCCTCTTCCTTAGCAATCCGAGCCTCCTCAGTAGCAGCTGCTAGAGCGTTCTCCTCGTCTTTCAGCCCAGGCGTTAGCTCGGTGAAAAAGTCGGCTAAAGCTTGGCCCTTGATTGCAGTCCTCGGCTCGAACTGAATGTCATAGTTGGCAAGGTCTTGAGAGAATTTCAAGATCCTGCTGGAGGAGGTGGTCTTCCGAAGAACGGCCTTGAGAGGAAACTCAGTGAGAACCACTATCCTATGGCATTGGAAGTAGGGCATAAGGCTCGTTTTGGCCGAAACGAGCGCTAGAGCCAACTTCTCCATAGGCAGATACCTCGTCTGAGAGTCCGTCATCGTCTTGCTCGTAAAGAAAATCGGCAAGTGGTCCATTCCTTCTTTCCGAACGAGAACAGCACTCGTCGCATGATCCGAAACAGCAAGGTACAGATACAGATCTTCGTCGGGTTCGGGAGTGACGAGGAGTGGAGCATGGGAAAGATAATACTTTAAGGACTGCAAAGCTTGCTCACACTCCTCAGTCCACTCAAACCTACGCCGACTAGTCTTGATGGCTTGGAAGAAGGGCCTGCAAAGATCACTTGATCGTCGAATGAATCGGTTCAATGCTGCAACCATCCCTGTCAGTCGTTGAACCTCTTTGATTGTAGTTGGAGCTCGGAGGTTTTGCACGGCGGTAAGCTGGGTCGGGTCAGCTTCTATCCCTCGGCGGCTAACCATGTACCCGAGGAATTTGCCCGAACCCACGCCGAACGCACATTTCTCAGCGTTGAGGCGAAGGCAGTATTCCTTGAGGATGTCAAAGATCTCTCCCAGATCCCGAAGATGATCAATGCCGAGCTTGCTCTTGCACACCATGTCGTCAACGTATGCTTCTAGAGTTTTACCGAGCTTGGGGAGGAACATATTAGTGATTGTTCGTTGGAAGGTTGCCCTGGCATTCTTCAATCCGAAGGGAACGACGTTGTAGCAAAACGTTCCTCGGGGAGAGATGAAGGCTGTCTTCTCTTGATCACCTTTTGGCAAGGGCAATCTGATGATAGCCCCGGTATGCATCCATGAAGCTCAGACGCTCGTATCCAGCCGTTGCATCCACCATTTGCTCTATCCGAGGAAGAGGGAATCGATCCATTGGACAAGCATCGTTGAGGTTGGTGTAATCGACGCAGACCCTGAGCTTTCCATTTTTCTTTGGGACAACGACGGGGTTAGCGAGCCAAGTCGGGTATAATACCTCCCGAATGGCTCCTGCTGCTAGCAGTTGATCCACCTCAGCCATGACCGCCTCCACATGCGAGGCTGCCGAGCGACGAACCTTCTGTACCACGGGGCGTCTGCTCGGATCCACATTAAGTGAGTGAGAAGCGAAGGACGGGTCTACCCCAGGCATTTCTTGAGGAGTCCAAGCAAATACTTCCATGTTTGCTTTTAAGAAATTGAACATGTCCATACGCTCGGACTCACTCAAGGAACTGCCGACGAGGAAGTATCTTCCCCCATCCTCGGTTATCGGCATCCGCACGAGTTCTTCGGCTGACCTTTCCTCGGCAGGTAATCCCACTTCCTCGGGCTCGGGGACGTCAGCCCTTTCAACACATTGTACCTCCAGGAAGCTCCGCTCATTAGTCACTGTACTGACATATCACTTCTTTGATTGGATTTGGTCTCCCCGAAGGCTCTCCTGCCTTCCATTCCAGCTGATAAATTTCATAACCTGGTGGAGGGTAGAGGCGACCGCCTTCATTCCGTGTAGCCAGGTTCGACCGAGGATGATGTTGTAGGGGCTAGGAGAGCTCACCACCACAAATTCGACATCAATCACTCGGGAGCCGGCTCGCACAGGAAGAGTGATCAGCCCCTGAGGCCACACGGGCGCTCCAATGAAGCTAACGAGGGGCGTGCTTGCTGTCCGAAGCTGGTTCGGGCTGAGACCGAGGCTTTTGAACGTAGAATAGAACATAACCTCTGCTGAGCTCCCTTGGTCCACCAACACTCGTTGAACTTTGGAGGAGCCAACTGCAACCGAGACGACAAGAGCGTCGGTATGGGGCATTTGAACCCCTTGCAAATCTTCGGATGTGAAGGTTAGCGGGCCATCAAGGCTAGGATCAACCCATTTCCTCTTTGCTGAGATTCCAACGTTGCAAACGACCAAGGCAGCAACTGCTCTATCAATTTCGGAGTATAGCTCGGCCGCTCGTCCCTCGGACACAATGCCTTGAATGACCCCAACGAGATTTCCAACCGGAAGAGGCGGAGGAGGGGGCAGTGGATTTCGCCGAAGGTCGATCCACTGATTGAGGTGCCCTGCCGCCGCAAGTTCCTCCAGATAGCGCTTGAATGGTTGGCACTGGGTGGTGTAATGGCCTCGCTCCTTGTGGTACGTACACATCCCAGCACCACTGCCCGCTGTTCCTAAGAGTCCCGTCGGCCAAACGAAGAATGGCATCTGCCCAATGATACTCAACAACTTATAGATTGGTTCGGTAAACGCAGTTCGCTCGGCAACATACTCGTCCGGCCTTGGCTCCTTCTTCGTTTGCTGCCATTGAGGCTGTTGCTGCGAGTGTTGGGGAGGTTTGTTCCGATTGTTTGGTTTGCTTGACCCAGCGCCGTTTTGACCTGATTGCCCCTGCCGAACGTTAACCACTTGCTTCTTTGCAGCTGTTGTCTTTGATGTTTCTGTCCCCTTCGATGCGTTACGTTCGGCCACCGCCTCTTCATGCACACAATCTTTCTCGATAATCACCATAAGTTCCCCCATTGTCTTCGGCGGGTTCCGGGATAAATCTCTGAACATCGCCGAGGCTGGATCCAACCCGTTCATAAATGACTCGGCCGCCACGCTCTGATCACAATCGGGAATGAGGTTATACACCTCCCAATATCGCTTGGTGTATAACCGAAGGGTTTCGCCTGGTGCTCTCCTCATATTCACCAGCATTGAGAGTGTCTTCGGCTGGATGTTGCTCGTCACGAATCGCTTGGTAAACTCCAACTCCAGCTCATTGAAGCACTTAATGGACTTTGGCTTAAGCTGATTGTACCACAACATGATTGGCTCACTTAGTGTAAGAGGAAAAATCTTACACATAAGCGCGTCGGAGAAGTTGTGGAGACTCATCGTTTGTCGGAATCGGCAAACGAACGCGACTGCGTCTTCCTTAGCCTCGTAATGCTTGAGCTTCGGCAAGACAAAACGCTCCGGAGGTCGCTCTTGCTGTATGGCGTCGGTGAAGGGAGAGGCCTTGGCCTTACCGAGCTTAGAGTTATCAACCACCTCCGGGACGCTCGGAACAACGGGCGGAGGAGCTTCGAGGCGGTCGGTTTGGTCTTCCCGAGGTTCCCTGTGGTGGTGTTGTGGCCACCTATTCTCCTCTCGCTGCTGATGCCTAACACCTTCCGAACGTTCTAGTTGCTCAATTCTTGGATCCTCAAGACGAGCTTGCCGAGGATCGAAATCCTCGTTGACCGGTCGGTATATCGTAGGTATTCCTGTAAATTGGTCGTATAAAACAATGGTGTCATCTTGCCTTCATTGTTCCCCACTCTCTGCTCGGCGGTGGCTAGACGAGCCAGCTGGGCGTCGCCCATCCGGGTAGCGATCCGTGTGTGATCTTGATTGCTCGGTACGTTTGGGGCGTTCATTGGTCCGAACGCGCCGAGGCGGGTCATTGAGATCCAAGGGCCTTTTCCCATCCGCGTGCTCCTGGTACCGTCGGGAAACATTGTACGTTCTCCCGGAAGCTTCCATCCTGCGCATCCCTGCTCTAGAGCTCGTCGCCGAAGAGCGAGTGCTCTCATTGCGAACGACACTCTCCAACCGTGGGCGAAAGGCCGTAGGTTGGATCCTGGGAGCGGGTTCGAGCCGGTCAAAAACAGTACGACGCTCGGACGGGGCACCTTCGGACGTGTGCGCCTGTCGGGATTTCCTACTTTGCTTGCGAGTTTTCTTTGGTCGACTTGGTTCGGCAGGGTGGCCATGCAAAGGAGTCGTGGCCACGCCTCCGTCCCGCTCTTCAAGCTGTTGTTGGAGGAGTGCAATCACCGCAGCCTGACGTTTTTGCTCTGCCAAAGTAGCCTCAAGCTCGGTTGGGGGGTAGGAGAGTTGCCGTGCGACTGGCAAGGTGGTTCTTGCGGCTTGGCTGGGGTCAGCGTTTATGGAACCAAACCCAGCTAAACCGAGGGTGAATTTCTCCGGACCTGGAGGGGGAAGACGTTGTGCCATTACTTGAATGGGTGGTGGTGCATGACGGAGAAAGGTGGAGGAGGCCTGAGACGGACCACGGCCCACGGTGTTTTGCTAGGAAAGTTCTGTTCTTCCCCAGCGGAGTCGGCAATTGTGGGGGAGTGGTTTATCCTTGAACCTCCTGAACCCTTTCTTGATGCTTGAACCGCGTTGATCTTGAGCGACGACG
This sequence comes from Rhododendron griersonianum, assembly GCA_018127125.1. NCBI lineage: Eukaryota > Viridiplantae > Streptophyta > Magnoliopsida > Ericales > Ericaceae > Rhododendron > Rhododendron griersonianum. The sequence continues at coordinate 33,322,377 of CM030788.1, read as the reverse complement.
CCGCGCACCTGCAAATCAGAGGGTGGTGTTCCTCCGGGTAGAAGCTCCGACGATCTAGTCAGAATCGGAGGGAGGAAGAAGAAGAAGTTTTTAGGGGGGAAAGTATGTTTAAGTGAAGAGAATATCTAACCCCTTCCCAAAAAGGGGTAGCTTGCTATTTATAGGCCAAAGATTTGGAGTGCTGAACAAGGTGGAAGTGTATCGCACGCGCGTTGCTACGCTCGAATGACATCATATGTCAGTGGCACTCATGGATATTTGACTTCAAGATCTGCAGACCCATGCTGACCCACGTGGACCAGTGTCAGAGATGTCCCATCGGTTATCAGAAAGGCGTGCACGCTTATCTCTGCTAATATAAGCAGAAGCTTCCAGAACGTCCTACCACCGCCTGAGTCAGCCGAAGAAGCAACCCGAGCAGAGGATCTGTCGAGCACAAGACCTGCTCGCCAGACCATTCCTTCGAACAGGAAGAATGCCCATCCGAGTAAACAAGACATATGCCGAGCAAGGGTGTTGTGTTTTCGTTCGGAGAACCAGCTAACGCTCGGCAAACGCCCGCAAGGCCGACTAACGTTCGGTAAGTAACTGGGGTGACGTGTCGCGTTTGACTTTTCTCACACAGACGAATTGAGACAACTGGCTCGTGGGCCCACAAGGTTAACCTGTTGACCCCTTTGGTCCTTCGGATATTTCGGCCCACTACAGCATTCAGATTAGCCTACTGTAGACACCTCCCAGACGGGACATCGCCATACAGATTGATCACGTTTGTTTGCTCGATTGGTTGCTTGCTTCATAAACCAAAATCATGGACATTCCCATAGCTAGGAACATCACCACACGATAGCGGTTATCATGAAAACAGAGTCGCCACCCAGTTTATTAAAACTAGGAAAACAGATAGAGATTCTGGGTACGGGAGCCAAGAGTACAGTAAGGGGAAGGTGTTAGGCACCCCTCTCTGCCCAGCCGTGAGACTGGCCCATAGTTATTCAACATAAGACGTATAGATGCTTTGTTTAATTCTAACACATAGTCTGTTTAATTAAGCCTTTAAACAGTAAGTAAAGTGAGCCGGTGGGATAAGTAAAGCATGCATCAGAAAGCAGAACAAACAAAGCTGTCCCAGGGTAATGGATCCCGCGGCCGGTGAATGGATGTCACGGCCGAGGGATACTCCTGGTTTGATATATCGGCCGAGGGATCGAAGCCCCGGTCGATGTTCTTCCTCACACCAGACAGAAAAGTTAATAGATGATCAAAACGCTACGGTTAGTCATAAATACAGTAAGTAAAACAAACCAGAGGCCGTTGGGCCTCACCACCTTGATCCCTCAGTTGCTTGATTGCTTCGGACTGGGTGTGATTGACTGATTGCTCTTCAGAAAACCCTAGGGTTAGGGTTTGAACTTCGGGGTTTGATCGTCGGATTGATGGCTGCGTTCGGGAGTTTAGGGCTTTTGAAGAGGGGGTTTGAGAGAGTATTTGTGCAGAGTTTTGAGGCTTGAGAGAGTGTATTCACTTGTTAATTTCGTGATCTTTATTTTGGAACCCAAAGGCCCTTTATATAGGCAATTGGTGACTCACTCCGGCCAATCAAATGGCACGATTGCAATTGCAATTGCAATGCAATTCAAACTCTTCGTTGTAATCTCTGAACGTAGCCCGAACGCATCGGGGAGGTAGCATAGTTGGATCAAACGTCTGACAGAACGTTCCAGAGTCTGGAAAAAGGACGATCTGGCGACTGAGCAATGGATTTGGCGACCGAGTAATGGATGTCATGGCCGAAGGATAGATCTTGCGGCCGAGGGATTGATCTCTCAGGGAGATTTTCTAGCAACAGGTTGCTCGGGTGTGGAAATGATGTTAAGGCCGTGAGATCAATGTCACGGCCGACAGATGGATTCTCCTAGGCTTCTGTATTTCTGTCTGAAAGGCTGTATGGCTCTGGATTGGGTCCTCTAAGTGGCTCAAAGTTCTTACCGAAAGTCCCAAGGTTCTCGAGAAGGCAATCAGCAATCGCTGTATCCATTTCATCATCGGGATGGTCTCCAAGGTGGGACTTGAAATAATCGTTAGGCCAAATTGGGGTGTTTACAGATGCCCCTCTTTGACTGAGCTCAGACGGATCGCGAGACATGTTTAAGTAAGAGTCAAAGCTGTAAAAAGCAACTCAATTTGGTCCAACCACTATTCCAAGGGGTTTTCGAAAAAGGTTTTTGTTATGGTTGGGCCGGGAGGCTGCCTACGTATTCCACAAGGGAAATTCAGACCAACCGTAGTTCGGGCGATAAAGAAAAATAAAAAGTTTGGAGGGTTAGAGACAGAAGACGTACCTTTGGGCTTAAAAAGCCGTAGTGCGACATACCTAGACTGAGCCAGGGTTTTGGCGGAGGATAGTTGAAGGAGCGCGGGGCTGCCGGGGGAATTTTTGTCGGAGAGCTTCCTTAGTATTTTGGGGTAAATCAGTACACGGCAGGTGTGTTTGCTTTTCTTGATCATCCTTACTTTGACTGAGAGGAGCTCGGTAGAGTAGCCTATCCTTGCGAATGAGCTGGAAGTTATTGATGTAAATGGGGGTGAAATCTAAGCCATCTGCTGGGGATGAATCGGACGCCGTTTTGAGATATAGGGGGCGCAAGGCCAGTAACTGAAGCACAGAGCTTTGGGGATGATGGAACCGAGGCACAGAGCCGATTGTAGTCATAAGGCGAGAGCCTAAGGTGATGGAATTGAGGCGTGGAGCCTGCTGTTGTCATGAGGCGAGGGCATGAGGTGATCGGAGCTTTGAGTTTGATAGAACCGAAGCGCGGAGCTGGTATTAATCACAAGGAAAAAGCCTGAGGCGTCGAAGCTTAGAGCTTGACGTGATTTGAGCTGTAGCATAGAGCTGGTTGCATTATGATGGTCTGTGCACAGAGCTTTCTCATCATAAGTTTTGGCGTAGAGCCAAAGGATCGAGGCGTTGGACAGATCAATAAAACCGAGGCGTAGAGCCAGTTGATTGCAGGGTTGACCTGTTTCATGAGAGATATGCAGAGTGTATATGTGTGATGATGATTGTTTGTTAGATGTGAACAGATTTGATGATGCAGACTCGATGTGATAATGGAGAAGCAATTGATGCAATATGTGCACGGGCCCGTGCGTGTGTGTTTGATATAAGTGTAGAGCTTCTTTCAAGTTCCGGACTTGAGCATTTAGAGCGTAGAGGTCGAGCATTCGGACGGCAGAATCCGAGCATCCAAAGTACAGGCTTTAAGCATCCAGTACGCAGTGGTTGGGCATCCAAGCGTAGAGCTTGAGCATTCAAGTGTAGAACTTGAGCATCCAGTACACAGTGGTTGGGCATTCGAAGAGCTTCGAGCATTCAAAATGTTAGATTTTGAGCATTCAAGCGTAGAGCCTGAGAATGATGTCTTGATTGTTGGGGCGGCGTAGAGCCTGTTGAAATGGTTGTTATGGCTTAGAGCCAGTTGAGATAATGGGCGTAGAGCCGCTGAGTTGATATGTGAGGGCGTAGAGCCGCTGAGTTGATGGATTGGTGAATTCTGGCACAGAGCCACTGAGATGGTTGTTATGGCTTAGAGCCAGTTGAGATAGTGGGCGTAGAGCCGCTGAGTTGATACGGGCATAGAGCCGTTAAGATAATCGTTACGGCTTCGAGCCAGTTGAGATTGCTTGAGTATGATTTGTAGGCGTAGAGCCTACTGTTGGGATGGCGAGCATAAAGCTGCTAAGTCGAGGGCTTGGAGCCGCTGAGTGAGTGAATACGGGCGTAAAGCCTGTCGATAACAGGCTTCGAGCCGCTGAGATGATAGACATAGGCTTCGAGCCTGTTGCGGTAATGGGCTTCGAGCCGCTGAGATTGCTTGAATATGATTATAGGCGTAGAGCCTGTTGAAATGGTGATGAGTTCGAAGTTGCTGAGTTGTTTGATAGTGAGGAATAGCAGAGTTGCTGAATGTCTTGGTTTGCTGTAGCAAGAGCTTGTGTGTAGACACCCCAATCTGGGCTTCCAGATTAGTTTACTTACGGTTTTTGATTCCCCAATGATGAAACGGATCAAGAACACCCCGGGAATGTCGAGTGTTTGAGCTTTGAGTGTTTGCAAAAACCCTTGAACCTAACCCAGTCTTAAGCCACTTCCAAAAGCCAAAAACCCTACTGATGTGTGCCAGGGCACAATCATTGCGCGCCAGGGCGCAACCATCGCGCGCCCGGGCGCACCGTCGCGCGACGGTTTTACTCCATCGCGCGATGGTCAACCGGAGCATTGACCAGCGCGCCAGGGAGCATTGTCGCGAGACAGTTTGGAACCCTCGCGCGACGGTCAGAACCTGTCCCCATCACCTTTATTCAGCTGGGCAGCTTAATCACCAAGCAACCCCCAGCCAGCCTCGTGGCTGGCTGGCCTCCATTCTTTGGACCAGAGCTACCTTTCCACTAGTGGAAGGTGCTAAGCTTATAAATACCCCCCATTTGTTCTCTTTCAAAAAGGTTAACAAATTGGCATTCAAAAGGGGGCATCACTTTGTACTCTTTTAAGCTAATAAAAGAGATACAAAGACACCCCAAGAACATAACTTGTTCTTCTTCCACTCAAACACCTCATTCAACCTCAATCCAATTCAAAGCTCAAACACTTTTCAAACCTCAAAATTCAAAAGTATATCTTACCTTTGTTCTGCTCTCTGTTTTGATCCCTGAGGGGGGCTGGCAGGGTCAAGGCTGGTAATCAATACCAGTCCTGGCCCTAAGGCTAGCAAGGTTTCAAAAACCGTGGATCAAGCAAACCCTCGCGCGATGGTCCCGAATACTCGCGCGACAGTCCTGTCTGCATGAGATTGGACCACGTGGGGAAGGGGTGCTGGTCATTTCTTATTTTTGGTTATTTCCATAGTTGTTGTATAGTTCATTTTGGTATTAAGTCACTGTGAAGCATGTTAACAACCAATTTACTGCTTTCCTTTGTTAGAATTGCTAGCTTGTATTTCAATATTCATTTCTGTTCTTTTGGAGTACCCCTGGGATCATTCTGGACCTGTCCCAGAACACAGGATGAGCAAAACCAGACACTGGAAAGTTGGCTCGAACTCGCGCGCGCTGCACCCAAACCATCGCACGATGGTCAACGCTCTATTTGACCAGTGCGCCAGGGTGCAATCGTCGCCCGCCAAGGCGCAACCATCGCGCGCCCGGGCGCACCGTCGCGCGACTGTTCGAAACCCTCGCGCGACGGTTCCATTCTGTTCCCGATCAGTGGCTGGCCTTGCATGTTTAACTTGGTTTTAGACTATTATTTTGTCCCCACACTGTTTATGGGGTGTTTTTGTTTATTTATTAGGCTTTTCAGCCTTTAAACTGTATATTATGACTACATAAACTGCTTGGTTTGTCCTGGGTGTGCACTGGTCCTTCCAGAGCCTAGAGAGTTTAAACTGCTTGTTTGTCCTGGGTGTGCACTGGTCCTTCCAGAGCCCAGAGGGTTTGAGAATAAGAGCTGTGGGCTTAGGCTTACTGGCGTGCGCAGGTCTTGTAACGCCCCCATTTTTGGGTTCGTTAATTAAACATTTTATTGAATAAAAAGGCTAAGAGTCAAGCTCGTTATTACAACATAAGTCTTACTAGAGTACTTTTATTACACAAGGAGGGAATTTCTAGGGTATTCTACTACTCCGCTTCTTCTTCCATCCTAGCAAGCTATTCGGCTCCAAAAGCCTCCAACACGTACTGCTCACCTTGCTCATCAATTAACTCTGACACATTATACCAGCGTCGCCCCCAGTATAATATGTCAGGGTCACCAAAAAGGTAACACCGTGAGCTACAAGCCCAATAGAATAAACTATACCCACTAACTCTTAACTTAAAGCAAGGAAGCATATAAACAATTACACATGCTCATTCAACAACATAGATAAACAATGATACATTCATATTCGATATCTTTTAGCGTTGGTGTCATGCCTTTTCGTGTTTCTCCTACGCGACTCATCGTAGACCGTGTCATCTTTTTCACCTTTATCAAAATCATAATTTCCAATGTTTCTTTCACAAATTGCTACTAACGAGGCTACCAAGTCCGGCTCCGTTAGTAACACTCACAACGGCTACCAAGTCCGGCCAATCATGGTTTCACAAACACATTCTTTCAAATCTTGCATTGGCTACCACGTCCTGCCAAGCCCCATTTCCACATGAGACTACCACGTCCGGTCCCATTGGAAATCTACGCAATGAGCTACCAAGTCCGGCTACATTACGGTTTTCGAAAACACTTACACAATGACTACCAAGTCCGGTCATTATGTACTTTCAAAATATTTTCCGCATGTTAATCTCATCCTTCATTTTATCCTTATCAACCACACCCTAGGTGTCATGTTTCTACTTTCTCGGTTTTCGTGTCTCGTTCGCATGCATAGACTCCGCGGTAATTCATTCCACAACTTAAGAAATCTTGAAACTAACTAACAAGATCATTCAACTCTATATTAGATAGCATGCTCATTTTGTCACATCATCATACTCACATTTAATCACACAAGGTTAAGCATGGTGCCACATGGACGGGCACCTTTGGAGTGATAAATCACTTATGCTTTATCAACAACAAGTAGTCAAGTAATCACATAATCATGCTCACATTCATTCTAAGATTAAAACAGCTTAATCCTAAATCATGCTTTCTTAAATTCAAAACAGCATATGTTTATTGAGTACTTCTAACGTTAAGCTAATCCTGCCATGGTTAATCAAGCTAACAACTCCTAAACATTTCTAGTCATGCTTAAGGACAAGATAACCTACGTACACTTAGAATGTCAAAGGTCTAGAATAATTCATAATCATTTCGAAATACGCATGCAATACGCTATACTTAGATCTTTGAAAGTATAGGAAAACTATACTATACGTAAGGAGTATTCTACATATATACGTATACGTAGAGAAAAGTAGATATAGAATATCTACCGTTCTTCTTGGCAGTAGTCGGCTACGGATTAGGAAAATAGTTCGTCGGACAGAGTAACGGCTTAGGAATGGCTTCAATAGCTTCGAAAGAGAAAGGTTTCTCTCGAAACTTGATCTTGACTAATACTACTAAAACTTTTGGATCGGTAGGGTGGTGGAGTGGCGGCTTAGTGGCGGCACTAGAAGAGTTTCTTGAAGAACTAGGGAAGAACTTTAAGAACAACTAAGAACTAAGCAAGAACAACAAGAACACTTAGACTTTCTAGAGAGAAGTTGGGGCAATGCTTGAAGGTGTGAGTTCAAAGGCTTGAAATGGCTTGCTATTTATAGGCCAAGTTGGTCTATTATCCAAGAGACAATATTTCCCCTAACATTTGTTATCCAATGGATCATAGATTGACTAGATTTGATTGTCCTTAGATTGGATGAGGTGTTGATCAAAAGGACAATGACTAGGCTAGTTGTACACTTGCACACATCACACAAATCTCTCTCTCCCTCTCTCACTCTCTCCCGGCCTCTCTCTCTCCCATCTCTCTCGGCTCTCTCTCTCTCTCTCTCACTCCCTTTGGTCCAAAGAAGGTACAAGAGTTGGAAAGACTACAAGATTTTCTCTTATTCTTTCTTTCAAACTAGGACAAGGTTTAGGTTTCCTTAATGGGGTTTGTGTCTAGTCTAGGATAGAAAATAAGATATGGTAGTCCTTTAGGGTTGAAAGAATAAGAAACCCTAGATATGGTGGTACAAAGTGATGCAATAGGATGATGTAGGAAGATATGGGAGTACACTAGTCACACACATCACACTCTCTCTCCCTCTCTCATCCGAATTCTCTCTCTCTCTCTCTCTCTCTCTCTCTCTCTCTCTCTCTTGGACACCTAATGGAGAAAGGACAAATGGTTGGTATTTGACTAAGTGAAAGAGTAAGGTTAAACTAATAGTTTGTAAGAAGATTTTGTAAGAAAATCTAGTACTTGGTTATATCTTAGGTCATCCTATTCTTCATCTTTCAAAGTACAAGTACTAATGTATATAGTATTAGGGTTTTGGTAGAAGAAGATCAAGGAAGGTACATGCAATATCTCTCTCTCTCTCTCCTATCTCTCTCCCTCATCTCTCTCTCTCTCGGCCTCTCTCTCCTCTCTCTCTCCGAATTCTCTCTCTCTCTCTCCTTCCTTGGTTGATAGAAAGACTAGCAAAAAGGACAATGTACTATGTGATCTCATTTTGGATTTCTATGTCAAACTATCCTATTAAACTATGTTAAAATGCCACCTATGTACTTATAATTATATACTAATATATAGTATGCTAGGATGATGTAAACATATCATATACTTTAATCAAATTAGTACATATCATATCTATGAAGGAATTAACTAATACTAACCTAGTACTATAGCTTGATATGGTTTTATGGACCAATGGATTATAATTCCCCTAACATTTATTAACCAATGGTTAAAGGATGAAGTACTAAGCTTACATAATCTATCTAATATAGTACAATGACTCATGGTGAATCTAATTAAACTAATGGACCTTGTACTAGGTGGAAAGGTTAACCTATCGTCCAATGGGTAATAACTCTCCTAACTTCTATCGTCCAATGGGTAAAGATGGTAAGTAATATATAATCTTATAAAGTGTACCTAGAAATCTTGTCACTATCCAAGGGGTAAACCTATGGTCCAATGGATAAAGATTATCCTAGTATCTATCGTCCAATGGGTAATAGATCAAGGGTTGACTTTTGGTCAAGGTCTCACTTAGGGTTCAAATGGTTCAAAGGTTCGATTAGGCTACTCTAACAATTATTCGGAAGCTAGCTAGGCTTGCTAAATAGGACGACTTAGGGTTGCTATCTCACTTATCTTTAGAAAATGACTAAATCACAAGGTGAAACGAAATTAGGGTTTGAATCGAATAAATCTAATCATGACGGATTATTGGAAAATAAGGAATTTATAGAGTCAAAATATTAAACAACGAGATTTTTATTTACTGAAAATCGGAGTTGTTACAGGTCTTGTAGTAGCGCGCGCAGGTATGATCAGTGCATACTGGTTTCTTCCTGTGCACGACACTCCAAGACAGGGGCTTTCCAGTCTGTTTAAACTCCCACAGGAGTCTGTTCTCATCCTATACTAACTGTTTCAATAGAGCAAATGTGCTTTCTATCACATCCTGCAAATTGTTACAGTTTAAACCCCCGATTAATTGTTCCCCCGCCCTAATTGGCTAAAATTGATTAATAAAAGAAGAATCGCAATGTTTTCAAAATGCCTAAGTAGAGACCGATCTCCGGATTGGGCGAGAGGGGTGCCATAAAACCCTTCCCCTCTCGTAACCTGGCTCCCGAACCCAGATATGGTTATGACGGGCTGGTTCCTTAACTTTTTCAAATCAAATAGCGCGGTAGGTGCTTCGAAATACGGTTCCTTAGGTGTCGGACCTTCAAAACCCGAGTGGCGACTCTGTATTTTCGAGCGCTTGCTTCTCTGCTCGCGCTCCCCTCGATCCGAGGAAAGGAACGGAATCCTTTTTCTCAGGGCATGCTGCCCACATTGTGGCTAGCAGTTTGTGGAGAGAGAATTTCCTTATGCTTGGATATGCCCCCAAGGCTAGTTCTGATTATGTTATATTGGCTCGGGGATGCCCCCAAGGCTGACTTGATTTTGCTTCTGTTTGGTCATGGACCCAGAATTCCATAATGGCTTGAGTCAGTGCACTGAGCAAAATCTGATGTAGCTGAGGGGAATGGATTAGGGGGCCAGGAGATCGATCTCTCGGCCGAAGGATTGATGTATCGGCCGAGGAATTGAATACTCGGCCGCTTAATCGGTTTGTTTCCAGGGGCCTATAAAAGGCCACGGCCTCAGCCGTTTCATTTCATTTCTCTCTTTCCTCACTTTTCCTCTTCGTCTGAGAAACTCGTCGAGAACTCCTCTTGTCTTTCTCTTGGTTCTTGTCAGCTCCGAGCCATGGATAGCGTGCGGCTGGTGATCGTGGAGGGAGTCCGCGACGTTCTTGGTCTTGTCTTGACGCTTGATTAGGGGCCCTCGCATGGGTGGCTTGCTTCCGTGACGTGGAACTCTTGGGATGGTGCTTGTACGTGATGTGATGGTTTTTCTGTGCCATCCGGTGTCTTTCTTGCACCGTAGTGCTTCTTTGGTACACGTCATCCTAGGGGTGTCCTCTTCTTTTTTGCAGCTGGTCTCTGGTGTTCAGACCACCAGAGGGTTCGGCATCCTTTTCTCATTCCTTTTTTTGTTTTTCTGTCTCTCTTCCTGCATAGGTTAGTTTGACAGGAAATCGATGTATAGTTTGTTTAGGAAATGTGGGATGATCCACCTTGTGGTGTAAAAAGCTTTCGTTATATGAAACAAAAACCTTTTGCTCTGCTATGTGATTGTGTATGCTTTTGTACCGTTTGTATTGTGTATAAAAACTAATAATCTCGATGAAGATTTGAGTGAAATAGTCTGGACCGTGGAAGTCTACTGTAAAATAGCTGTTCTGGCGGCCGACCTAACGATTACGTGGCCGAGGCTTGGATTTAGCGGCCGAAGGATCGTTTCGTCTTCTTGGGTTTTGACTTTTAGGTCAACCCTGATTTTCACGGGCCGATGGATTGATCCTACGGCCGTTATATCGAAGTGCCGGCCAAGAGACCGACCAGGTTACTGAGGATTTAGAATCCGATTTCGATTTGAACTAGGACTTGACTTAGCCTATAAGTATGCGTTCTTATGAACCCGATAGCATTGTCAGTGTAGACACCCCAATCTGGGCTTCCAGATTAGTTTACTTACGGTTTTTGATTCCCCGATGATGAAATGGATCAAGAACACCCCGGGAATGTCGAGTGTTTGAGCTTTGAGTGTTTGAATAACCCTTGAAACTAACCTAATCTTAAGACACTTCCAAAGGCCAAAAACCCTATTGATGTGTGCCATCGCGCGACAGTTTGGAACCATCGCGCGACGGTCAACCGGAGCATTGACCAGCGCGCCAGGGCTTATTGTCGCGCGACAGTTTGGAACCATCGCGCGACGGTCAGAACCTGTCCCTATCACCTTTATTTAGCTGGGCAGCTTAATCACCAAGTAACCCTCAGCCAGCCTCGTGGCTGGCTGACCTCCATTCTTTGGACCAGACCTGCCTTTCCATTAGTGGAAGGTGCTAAGCCTATAAAAACCCCCCTTTGTTCATCTTTCAAAAGGTTAACAAAATTTGGCATTACAAAGGGTCTTTGCTTTGTACTCTTTTAAGCTAATAAAAGAGATACAAAGACACCCTAAGAACAAAGCTTGTTCTTCCTCCCCATTTTCACATTTCAATCAAACCTCAAACCCAACCTCAAGCTCAAAGCTCAAACACTTTTCAAACCTCAAAATTCAAAGGTATATCTTACCTTTGTTCTGCTCTCTGTTCTGATCCCTGAGGGGGGCTGGCAGGGTCAAGGCTGGTAATCAATACCAGTCCTGGCCCTAAAGCTAGCAAGGTTTCAAAAGCCGTGGCCTAGCAAACCCTCGCGCGATGGACCCAAACACTCGCGCGACAATTCTGTCTGCATGAGATTGGTCCACGTGGGGAAGGGGTGCTAGCATTTTTCTTGTCTCATTCATGCTCATGGCTGTTATAGTTTATTTTGGTATTAAGTCACTGTGAAGCATGCTAATAACCAGTTTACTGCTTTCTTTAGCTTAAAAATGCCAGCTTTGCACTTCAATATTCATTTCTGTTCAGTTTGGAATGCCCTTGGGATCCCCTGAATCTGTCTCAGGACCCCAAGCATGTAAAGCAATTCCTGGAAGTCCAGTCAGGAGTGTCGCGCGAGGTTTACTCTCTGTCGCGCGACAGTTCTCTGATTTCCATGAATGGCCCTTGCATGGGCAACTTGGCCCTTGGCCTCTGTTTTGATACCCCCACTGTTTAGGGGTTGTGTTTCATCTTATTTGGCTCCTGCTTGGAGTATTGTGTAATAATTAGCATTTTACAGTCTTTCAATACACTGCTTGGTTTGCTTCCTGGGTGTGCACTGGTCCTTCCAGAGCCCAGAAGGGGATGATTTTGGGACTGTGGTGAGATGACAACACTCGCGCGAGAGTCAGCGTGTCTCGCGCGATGATTGACTTGCATGCAGATCTGTTCAGGCATGCAAGTTGATCATCGTGCAGGGCAAATCTGCCCGAGCCTGGTTTTGGCATCTGATCGCTGTTTCAAGATCATTCCGTTTATTATTCATCATGCTGCTCATCCATGTCATTATTTGATCACATCCTGTGAATTGTTACAGTTTTAATCCCCGATTAACTGTCCCCCGCTCTAATTGGCTAAAATTGATTAATAAAAGAAGAATCGCAATGTTTTCAAAATGCCTAAGTAGAGACCGATCTCCGGATTGGACAAGAGGGGTGCCATAAAACCCTTCCCCTCTCGTAACCTGGCTCCCGAACCCAGATATGGTTATGACGGACTGGTTCCTTAACTTTTTCAAATCAAACAGCGCGGCAGGTGCTTCAAAATACGGTTCCTTGGGTGTCGGACCTTCAAAACCCAAGTGGCGACTCTGTATTTTTGAGCGCTCGCCACCTGCGCTCGCGCTCCCTCGATCCGGGCCCTTGCATTTTTGGAAACCGGAATTTCCAGGGCGTGCTGCCCACAGTGGCGACTCTGCTGGGGATGATCGAACCGATATTGATCCACACTTAGGGTTTAATACACTTGTGAACAATCCCTTAAAAGTTTGTCAAAACGGTTAGCTTCGCGCTGCCGAAGGTTGGAATGGTGATTTAACAGGACCTCGTGTCCGGCCATTCTAATCTGGGGCTTTTTCGATTGTTCGCTTGCGTAGTTTCCTCTAAAGATGGACTAAATAAAGTGAGCCAAATTTGAAAAGGCATTTTGCGATTTTGCGATTCTTCTTCTCTTAATCAATTTTAGCATCTCATTTGCATCGATGTGGGATAAGCCTCGTTGGATCGTTTTGGCAATCCGGCACGGTTTACCGGAGCCCGGGGACCCTGAATGACCGACAACCTTCGACGATGATGGGTCATGCTACTGTTCGACTGTTACTCGCGGTTACGCGGGTAACGGGAGGTATATCTGTGGCCCTAGTCCGAGGAACCTGTTACAAGCCAAAACCAGCCTTTGCATATACGAAGCATTAGAACTCTCCAAACTAGGACAGGTACCCACAGGTTAAGATCTACTTGCATCTAACCTCGTAACTGCCTATGTGTTACTGCTTTCCCTATCGCATGCACTGTACATACCTGTTTTGCATAGGAGCATGCTTAAGGCTGTTTTGTCTTTCGAGTTTGTCTTACGCTGTCTAAACGTTGTTGGACCCGATGAGGAGTCGTTCATTCTGTTGAATGTTCGTTATCAATCGCTAAGTCCTTAGTTCAATGAGACTTTGAGAAATCAAAATTTACTACATCCTTGGCTCATGCCCGTTTAAGGATTCAACCGACAATATGGAACAACAAAGTAGTGATGTCGTGTCGCTGGCGCCACCCAGGTTGAAGTGCGTTGTCACTATACACCGCCGTGTTCAAGGTTAAGGTGCCATGACATCAACACCGAGTTGTTCCAAATTCAAAGTCGAATCTTCAAAAGGGACTAGCCAAAGATTTAGTCTATTTTGACATCTTTTAGGATCTGTCGATCTACTCAGGGACACATCGCCGAAAAGAATTCTGAGGATTCCGGCAACGTCTGAAACTTGTGAGGCAAACTTGTCTCTGGAACTGTGCATGCATACATTCTGTTCTGCGTAGGAGTATGTTTAGGGCGGCTTCTAGGTTGTCTCGCTTTCGAGTCTGTCTTATGCTTATTAGGACGCTGTTATAACCCGATGAAGATTCGTGCATCCCGATAGTGCACGTTGTTAGTTTTTCAAAAGTCCTTAGATCAGCGAGACTTTGAGAAATCAAACCTTACTAAATCCTTGGCTCATGCCCGGTTGAGGATTCAACCGAACATAAGGAACCACAAAGTGTTGATGTCGTGATATTGATGTCATTTTGGTTATCGTGCTTCGCACGTACACCGCCCCGGCTAAAGCGCGTTGTCGCTCACGCCACCCCGGTAAAGGTGTCACACCATCAATACCGAGTTGTTTCTAATTCAAAGTTGAATCTTCAAAAGGGACTAGCCAAAGTTTTAGTCTGTTTTGACATCTCTTAGGATCAGTTTGATCTATTCAAAGGATATACCCTCGAAAAGAAATCTGAGGATTCTGGCAGCGTCCGAACATCATGATACAGACTTGTCTCTAGTTCTAGAGTCTAGGGTGGACACCGACGACGATGTATGCATTGCATTTTGCTGCAGGAACGCCACTGAGCTTTCTCTTACTTTACTGTCTAGTTTTGGAGCCATTGCACCGAGGAAGAGAGTACCGAAAGGAAGAGCCAAACCTACTTGGGAGCGTCTTCAGAATCCGGTTCAAAGACTTGTCAGGCTAGAAACTCAGTCAGTTGCAACGGAGGCTTCTCCAGGTTCATTGTTGGCCGCCCTACAGTCGGGTTCGCCATCAATTTTACAAAGAGCCACGCCGTCGGCTTCCCCTTCTTCAACATCTTCAAGGCCAGCTATGGCAGATCAACCGCTCACTCTGGAAACCATGCTTATGAACCTTCAGGATAGCATCACCGCCATGCAACAGAGGGCAGCTCAGACAGATACCAATATTGCCCGCCTGAATGACCTTATCAACACTCGTCTTCCACCTCCTCTCGAAGAGGAAGGCGAGGACGATGAGGATGCTCATGAACAACTTGTCTTGGTCCCAGATCCGAATCACGAGGGGCGTCTCATTGTTCAGCTCAACCCTAATGAGGTTCACGCACCTGCTGTAAACACAAATCCAGTAGGTGGCAAGCCTATTTTGAATCCGGATATGGCTGCTCTCATGGCCAAGATGGCTAAACTGGAAGAGGCTGTCACAAAGTCTGAAAAGATCAACGCAGGAGGAATTGACTTGGATCGTCTCTGCCTGTACCCTAATGCCAAGCTCCCTGACAAGTTCAAGATGCCTGACTTGGTTAAGTTTGACGGGAGCGGTGACCCCAAAACTCATCTCTATGGCTACCATGCCGCAATGAAGCTGCTGGGTGTGGAAAGTGAGGCCATGTCTTAGCTTTTTCCTCAAACCCTCTCTGGGCCTGCCTTCCATTGGTTTCTGTCAGTCGACATCTCCAAACCAAAAACTTGGGAAGACATAGGGGCTGCCTTTGTTTCTCAGTACAGCTACAACTCTCAACTCAAGATGACTATTCGAGAGTTAGAATCCACGAAGATGGAGGCAAAGGAGTCCTTTGCGGACTTTGTTAAAAGGTGGAGAGCCAAAGCCGCTTTAATGACTGAGCGCCCCAGCGAAAGAGACCAACTCCGCATCATCTCCCGCAATCTTCAGCCAGACTATGCCAGACACTTGGTACTCGCTCAAGCGACCGCCAACTTTGAGATCTTCTTCGACTCTGGCCTAGCCATCGAGGATGCGCTGCAAGCTGGAATCCTGCCAAGGGGTGAATCCTCTTCCTCCACTCAAAAGGTTAAGCCAAGGGCTTATTCGGGAAATAGTAGTGCATTGTTTGGTGACAGCAACTACTCCAATACAGCCGCAAGTGGGAGTGATGCCCCAGCTTCCAACTCCAGTCGTGCCGCCGATATCAACCAAATTCGAAGCGCTCAAAGCCTCCGATCTCGAACACAACCCCGAAGCTTCTCTGCTTTCGAGGCATCTCTGTCCGCAGTGATGGAGAAGCTTGTCAAGTCTGGGCATCTCAAACCTCTGACCCCAACTTTTCCACCCAAAGTCCTTCCGGCCAACTACAATGCCAACCTTTTCTGTGCCTTCCACCAAATGCCTAGCCATCTCACTGATAACTGCTTGCGTCTCCGACACGAGATACAAGATCTAATTGATGATGGCACGGTTCAAGTTCCACCAAAGCCCGATGTCATTTCCGATTCCTTGCCTCAGCACGAGTCTGACCCTCTGGTTGGTCAGGTATCTATCACCTCCACTCAAATCAACCCGAGCTCCACCATATTCAACCCTAGCCACTATATCATCCCAGCAAACCAACCCAAACCTATCGTATCCATCCCGTCTGAACCGGAGGTTAACATGATGGCTATAGGTTGGGCAGTTGAGGTCTTCACTGCCGACATCTGGATTGACAGTAATTAGGGGCTTGCACAGGAGTGGACCGACCAGCTGAGGTCCACTGATCAAAAGAGCACCGAGTAGGTTTGGCCGAAGAAGCTGAAGAGGCCGAAGTGCTGTTACTTGGGCCTGACACCCGCTGATTCTTACCTCTTTTTGTGGAAGCTATGGGTAGCTTTTTAACAATTGCGTTTTCAAAACCGCGTCTAGTTTGCATTGGCGTCTTGTCTGAGTCTGACACAGAGTCTTTTGCGTTTGTCTAGTCTAGCTCTGAGTCGGAGGTTGTGCCTCTTGGTCCTCCACGTCGTGGCTTTCGTTTCAAGTTTTGAGTCTGTTGTACTTGGCAACCCCGAGGGTTTTATGATATGCTTTATCTTGCTTCTAAGTACTTCGCTGGCTTTTATATAAACTGTGTCGACCCTGACGACGAAGGGATAGATTTCGATGGGATCATTCCCAAGGAAATGTGTTCCCTCGCCGAAAGGGAAGACGAAAGGCATGCTCAGCCTATTAAAAGAAGAAGTAATTTCAAAATAAACTTGAAAGACAAGTATAACCTCCCAAAAGGTTCAATTGATTCAAAGCCGCCCCCAGAGGAGCATTGTGCCCGGTCAGACAGGCTCGAAGAATTCATAGACATCTTGGCATGGTCTCATCAAGTCACGCCTCGCGTTGATCCTGAGACAAAGGAGCATCAAATCCCCTGTTATCGGGTGCCAATCCAGAAAGCAGAAGCACAGAAGGCTCCGGGCCTTGTACCATGTTCAAAGCAATAACAGTGGCGTTTCGCCAAGCACAAATGAGAAAGTGTACAAAACGGCCCGGAGCAAGACATTTCCAACCGAAGCACTCTTGACCCTGCGTCATCAAAGCCATTTTATCTAGGGCTGCAGCCAAAGGTCTTCGACCTCGACGGCAACAAATTCAATACCCTGGGTCAACCTGGATCAATTCAAATGTTGCTTTTCCCTGTGAGAAGCTCGTTGGCCTGAAAACCCCAAGGGTGGGCAGTTCCAAGCAAAAGTTAGAGCAGCCTGCTAGACCAAAACCTATGAAGGTGGTTTAGGCAAAAATGAATAGGCAATATTCAAAAGCTCGCTAGACCGAAGACCCGAATGGGCGGTACTAGGCAAGAGTTAGAGCGTAAAAGGGAGAGGTAAATACTCGAGAGTTAACCCTTGGCCTGAACTACGTTTTGACCTGATTCCCTAGCTTGGGATACGTAGGCAGTCTCTCTATGAGATTCGGTCACAATCTATCAATTGGATCCATGGTTGACATTTTGGTACACATCAAAGGTCAAAGAGGATCGAGGATCAGATCAAGCTGCTTTGGAGGAACCAGAAGGGGGAAAACCTTCGTCTTTCAATTTTATTACAAACTGCTTCTTCAATTTACAGGCTGAGCATAAGTCTAAAAAATAATTGAAACATCAAAAACAGAACGAAATGCTAGAGGCCTTAACAGGCTCACAGTTTATTCTAAGTTCAGCAAAGTCTAGTGTAAGCAACCACAGCGCATTTGTTCAAAGCGATACGCGTTGGTCTCAAACCTGCGCACTCTTCTTGCAGCAGGCAGTAGCAGTTGGCTGCTACCCTCGAATGTCGTTCCAGGGGCTTTTGCCAAGTCTTGTCGAACCATGCAAGTCATATGGACTTAATGTGACTGCACGGGGGTGTCGGTTTCAGTCCGGGCCTATATGTGTCATAATCTGCGTCTTATGTCCATTTTTGCGACATTTTTCCAGTTTTTCAATCAATTGTCATATCGGGATGCTTTTCTCGATTTTGTTTGTACAGGTCTTTGTACCTTTTCCACTTTTCATAAGTGTCAGTTTCACCTGTCAAGGGAATGTTGTGAGTTTTGGCACATTAATGCCCAAAATTTCATTATATTCTATGTGTCTGAGGTTCGCATTGTACCATGGGGCTCTGTCTCCCTTTTCGTTCGAGCTAGGCGAGTCTGTACATATGTGTGCATGTCTGTGTGTCGATTCAAAGCACTTGTCGATGCAAAGTAGATATTAGTGGTTAATTTTTGCATTCTCTTCAACACTTGCAAAAAAAGAGTCAATAAACTGGAAAACGCAATTGTTACATTGCTACCCTAGTATCTGTAATCCGCAAGCAGCAGAATCACTTGAAAGCAGCAAGGGCACGTCAGCCCAAGGCCAAGCAAAGCATCTCTGGGGCACACCTGCCGAAGCATCAAAGAAAGGGCGTGCAGGCCCAATTCCATTACTAAACGTCAACTGGGGCATGTCCGCCCGTTCAACGTCCATCTATCTGGGTGCATATCTCAGAAGCACAGACAGTACAGTGATGAGGCTCAGTGGTAGTCCTTAGGTGTCGTTGTCCTTCTAGGAGCCACCCTAAGTTTGCATCTGCATTTTCAATATGTTATACATGTCATTGCATATTGTGTGTATATCAAATGTTGAACGCAGGAAAAATCCATCAAAACGACAAAGCAAGCCTGCCCGGTATCGAAGGCAGCAAGTAAACAGCTCAGCAGTTGTCACCAATTTCTCCCCAACGGCAGTCCGCCTTGCTTCTATTCATGTTATCCACTGTTTGTGCTACTTGGATCAATACAACGACAGCCGGTTCTGTCCAATTTCCAATGGCTCGGTCACTTTTTATAGTGATCCGCCGTCTCTTTCAACGACAGCCGGTCCTGTCCAACCTCAACGGCTCGATCACTTTTTATAGTGATCCGCCGTCTCTTTCAACGACAGCCGGTCCTGTCCAGGCTTCAACGGTTTGATCATTTATACTGCTGAACCTCCCATCCAGGCTTCAACGGTTTGATCATTTATACTACTGATCCTCCCATCCAGGCTTCAACGGTTTGATCATTTATACTAATGATCCTCCTGTCAATTTCCCCAACGGCTTGATCACTCGGCACAATGATCTCCCCGTCCGCTTTCAACGACAGCTGATCCTGTCAATTCCCCAACGGCTTGATCACTCAGCACAATGATCTCCCCGTCCGCCCTCACGACAGCTGGTCCTGTCAAATCCACAAACAACGACCAGAACATCGTTCGATGGTCCGTTCATCCACAACTGATTGTTCCCCAGGAGAGTCCGCCTTGGCCCTTCCCGAACGACAATCACCCTCAGTCTAGTCGAAAGTGCATCTTCCAGCAGGCTTATTGCTCTGTCTCGGATGATCTTTGATAAGGAGATTGGCTCTAATTCCCTACAGATGGAATTCAACCTGCCTGACACGACCTACCCGTGTTTGTTGGAATACTTTGTGCCGAGGATAGCTTGATCCCCATCAACGACGGCCGGTCCCGTCAACATCTGCAGCGACAGCCTGTCCTGTCCAAATTCAATCAACAAGTGACGGTCTGTCCGTCCATTCAACCAATCAGGTTCTGTAAGTATGCTTGTCTACTTTGCTAGTATGTTCTGCTCTGGATTGCCTTGAGGGGTGTCTAGAAACCTTTGACGTTACTTGTACCAATTCAATGGTGCTCCAAGTGCCGTCGAAGGGGGGCTGCTGTAGACACCCCAATCTGGGCTTCCAGATTAGTTTACTTACGGTTTTTGATTCCCTGATGATGAAATGGATCAAGAACACCCCGGGAATGTCGAGTGTTTGAGCTTTGAGTGTTTGAATAACCCTTGAACCTAACCTAATCTTAAGACACTTCCAAAGGCCAAAAACCCTGTTGATGTGTGCCATCGCGCGACAGTTTGGAACCATCGCGCGACGGTCAATCGGAGCATTGACCAGCGCGCCAGGGCTTATTGTCGCGCGACAGTTTGGAACCATCGCGCGACGGTCAGAACCTGTCCCTATCACTTTTATTCAGCTGGGCAGCTTAATCACCAAGTAACCCTCAGCCAGCCTCGTGGCTGGCTGACCTCCATTCTTTGGACCAGACCTGCCTTTCCATTAGTGGAAGGTGCTAAGCCTATAAAAACCCCCCTTTGTTCATCTTTCAAAAGGTTAACAAAATTTGGCATTACAAAGGGTCTTTGCTTTGTACTCTTTTAAGCTAATAAAAGAGATACAAAGACACCCTAAGAACAAAGCTTGTTCTTCCTCCCCATTTTCACATTTCAATCAAACCTCAAACCCAACCTCAAGCTCAAAGCTCAAACACTTTTCAAACCTCAAAATTCAAAGGTATATCTTACCTTTGTTCTGCTCTCTGTTCTGATCCCTGAGGGGGGCTGGCAGGGTCAAGGCTGGTAATCAATACCAGTCCTGGCCCTAAAGCTAGCAAGGTTTCAAAAGCCGTGGCCTAGCAAACCCTCGCGCGATGGACCCAAACACTCGCGCGACACTTCTGTCTGCATGAGATTGGTCCACGTGGGGAAGGGGTGCTAGCATTTTTCTTGTCTCATTCATGCTCATGGCTGTTATAGTTTATTTTGGTATTAAGTCACTGTGAAGCATGCTAATAACCAGTTTACTGCTTTCTTTAGCTTAAAAATGCCAGCTTTGCACTTCAATATTCATTTCTGTTCAGTTTGGAATGCCCTTGGGATCCCCTGAATCTGTCTCAGGACCCCAAGCATGTAAAGCAATTCCTGGAAGTCCAGTCAGGAGTGTCGCGCGAGGTTTACTCTCTGTCGCGCGACAGTTCTCTGATTTCCATGAATGGCCCTTGCATGGGCAACTTGGCCCTTGGCCTCTGTTTTGATACCCCCACTGTTTAGGGGTTGTGTTTCATCTTATTTGGCTCCTGCTTGGAGTATTGTGTAATAATTAGCATTTTACAGTCTTCCAATACACTGCTTGGTTTGCTTCCTGGGTGTGCACTGGTCCTTCCAGAGCCCAGAAGGGGATGATTTTGGGACTGTGGTGAGATGACAACACTCGCGCGAGAGTCAGCGTGTCTCGCGCGATGATTGACTTGCATGCAGATCTGTTCAGGCATGCAAGTTGATCATCGTGCAGGGCAAATCTGCCCCGAGCTTGGTTTTGGCATCTGATCGCTGTTTCAAGATCATTCCGTTTATTATTCATCATGCTGCTCATCCATGTCATTATTTGATCACATCCTGCGAATTGTTACAGTTTTAATCCCCGATTAACTGTCCCCCGCCCTAATTGGCTAAAATTGATTAATAAAAGAAGAATCGCAATGTTTTCAAAATGCCTAAGTAGAGACCGATCTCCGGATTGGACGAGAGGGGTGCCATAAAACCCTTCCCCTCTCGTAACCTGGCTCCCGAACCCAGATATGGTTATGACGGACTGGTTCCTTAACTTTTTCAAATCAAACAGCGCGGCAGGTGCTTCAAAATACGGTTCCTTGGGTGTCGGACCTTCAAAACCCAAGTGGCGACTCTGTATTTTTGAGCGCTCGCCACCTGCGCTCGCGCTCCCTCGATCCGGGCCCTTGCATTTTTGGAAACCGGAATTTCCAGGGCGTGCTGCCCACAGTCAGTAACAATTTCTTGCATATGGCACAACCAGTCCTTGATCAGTGGTTGAATTCCTTTAATGGCCTCGATCGTTTACACTTTAAGTCCTTTGGCATGGACTTTCTCTTCTCCCTTCGTCATATTCCTGTGAATTTTGCTTTCCTTAGGGCAGCCACCAATTTGTGGGATCCTGCTTTTCATGTCTTTCGATTTAAGAGAGAGGAATTGTGTCCTACTATCGAGGAGTTTGCGGCCATCATGGGTCATTCGGATAGAGAGGGTTTCGTTGTCCCTAATCCTTTGTTCAACCGAGGTGATCTCTTGAAGGATTTGCTCCAAGTTCAGAAACATGAAGCTAGGTTCTTCGTAGTGAAGGGAAGGCTGGAGATTCTGCAATTTATCCAGCGTTTCGGTATAGCTGAGGCTCATCGTCGAGTTTCCCAACAGAAAGCATGCTTTCATGCGTTGTGCATTTGTCTCCTTCATTATTACTTGCTTGGCCCTTCCTCTGGCCATGCTGATCCCATGCTGCTTAACCTTGCTCAACAAATTGGAAACCGTGTGAGTTTCGCTGGCTTAGTGTTGGTAGAGACATTGATGGGTTTAGATGTGATGAAGGGTAATCCTACAGCTCAGTTCTCAGGCAGTCCTTTGCTATTGCAGGTTCGCTCTTTGTCTGTTTATTTGTTAAGTTATCTTTTCACTCATCACTCTTTTGTTTTGACTTACATGTTCTCTCAACTCATAATTTTCCCTTGTTCTCTAGGTATGGTTATTTGAGAAACTAAAGGTGTGGGATGCGCCAGAGTGACTTCCTTATAATCTAGACCAATGCACGGAGCGTCGCATGATTATACAGTTCCCAACTGAGGCTACTTGGGAAGCATGGATGAAAACTTGCAGAGGTGATTGGATTCAATGGGTTTGCCCCTGGTATGGTGTTGAGAGCATGACTGTGAGTACCATGAACCATTTCGGCGTAGCAGTGATTGGTATCACTCGAGTCGTCTTCTACTTTCCTGCTCGCTTTCAAAGGCAGTTCGGGGCTGAACAAACCGCAATCCTGGGTGACCTTGAGTATGCTGTTTCCAAGGTCCATGATGCCAGTTTTTGTCGCAATATGCTGTGCCTTTGGCCGAATAGAGTGATGCAGGAGGTTGCTGAGAACTTTGCTGACAAGCTATCAGGTTCTTACAAGCGCTGGTTGAAGAAAAACCTTTTGGAGGACAGTAGTGCAAAGAGAAGGAAGACCTAGAGATTGACACTTTGCTTACGTTTTTCAAAAGATGTTGTTTGATTCTAGCTTTCATAGACTGAGAATTGTTTAGGTTTGCTTTTTCCTTTTCCTTTGGAAATAATAAAACATTTGGCCGTTTTATTTGAAGATGTTATTGCCATGGTTTGATAGTGAACATGCTTTAGGATAGACCTAGAAATTTCGGAAGTAATGATGATAGCAGTGGCCGGATCTCAAACTTAGAGATTGCCTACGTATCCCATGGAGGGAATCAGGCCATAAACCTAGTTCCAACAAAGGGGATTTGTTTTGTTTTTAGTTAGGGTCCACTCGGGTATTTTCCTCTCCTTTTGTGCTCTTAATTTTGCCTAAAGCCGCCCTTGCGGGTTTTCGGTCTAGCAAGCATTTTATTTATGCCTTAGTTTTTGCCTAAGCCGCCCTTGCGGGTTTTCGACCTAGCAGGCTGCTCTAATTTTTGCTTGGGTCTGCCCACCCTTGTGGTTTTCGGCCCAATGAGCATCTCTCATGGGTAGTACTTCCTCAGCTTATCAATGTTGACTGGCGTCGCGAATTCCATTCCATCCAAGTCTGCAATGTATGCTACTCTTTCAGAAAGTATGCGTTTGATAAGGTAGGGGCCTCCCCAGTTTGGCCTAAACTTGCCCCTTGGGTCTGAAACGTGGCGACGGATTGCTTTGAGCACCATGTCTCCTACTTTGATGTCTCTCGGTTTTACTCTTTTGTTGAATGCTCGTGCAATGCGGCGTTGATACCCTTGTACATGGTACAACGCTCTTAGCCTCCTTTCGTCTAGTAGTGCCAACTCGTCGTAGCGGTTTTGAACCCAGTCCTCTTCGATCATTCCAGTCTCAGCCAGAACCCTTAACAAAGGTAATTCCAGCTCGATAGGAAAGACAGCTTCCATTTCATAAACCAGAGAGTAGGGAGTGGCCCCAGTTGAAGTTCTTTCAGTTGTTCGATAGCCCCATAGTGCCAAAGGTAGCATTTCTGGCCAGTCTGTGTAGGTGTCGGTAGTCTTTCGCAGAATCCTCTTGATATTCTTGTTTGCAACCTCAATAGCTCCATTAGTTTGGGGTCGATAAGTAGATGACCGATGATTCTGTATCCCAAATTCGGCAAAAAGCTTCTTTGTCGCTCCCTTGAAGTGCGATCCATTGTCATAGACGAACTCGTGAGGTACACCATATCGATAAATGATATTAGTGCAAATAAATTTAGCCACGTGAGTGGCTTTGAGGGTAGCATAAGAAGCTGCTTCTACCCACTTGGTGAAGTAGTCGATAGCCACTAGAATGAATTGATGCTTGTATTTTCCATTTGGATCTATACTTCCAATGACGTCTATCCCCCAGGTGGAGAATGGCCAAGGGGATGTCATGCTATACAATTCCGTGGGGGGAATACGCATGCGATCAGCGTGAGTTTGACATTTGTAGCATCGACGGACATAGTCAGCACAGTCGGCCTCCATTGTGGTCCAGTAATATCCCTGATGCAGGTTCTTCTTTGCCATTGTTGCCCCATTCATATGTGGCCCACATATTCCTTCGTGTACTTCCTCCATTACCTTGCGGCTGTCCTCCGTTGTGACGCAAAGTTGACTTGGACCCAAGTGTGCCCTTCGATATAATGCTCCTCCACAGATTACAAATCGGGCGACAAACTTCCGCAGAGCCGTTTTGTCCTTTGAGGTGGCCTCGGATGGGTATTCTCCTTCTTCCAGGAATTTCTTCACGTCTTCGTACCATGGCTTGCCATCGTCCTCACCTTCCTCGGTGAAGGTGCATTCGCATGCTGGTTTGACTTTTTGTTCGATCATGAGAGGCCGCATTGTGAATCCCAAGGGTATTTCGACCATAGATGCTAATGTTGCCAGTGCATCTGCAAATCTATTACTCACTCGAGGAGTGTGCGTGAAGATAACGGAATCGAATTGTGGAATTAGATCTTCCAGCACAGAGTGATATAGTTTCAGTGTGTCTTCCTTGACCTTCCAGTCTCCTCTTGCTTGAGATACCACCAGGTTTGAATCCCCAATGACTGCTACCCTTTTTTGCCCCTAGTTCCAGGGCTACCTCCATTCCAGCAATATAGGTCTCGTATTCAGCTTGGTTATTGGTGACTTCAAACCTCAGTTTATACGACAAAGGGATATGAAAGTCTTTTGGGGAAACTAGCAATACCCCTATGCCATATCCACATTGGTTTGATGCTCCATCAAATTAAAGCTGCCAAGTGTCGTCCAAGAGACATAGAATATCCTCGTCGGGGAACAAGAAGTCTTCTGCCTCGGCTTCTGTCACAGGGTGATCTGCCAAGAATTCTGCTACAGCTCTTCCCTTTACTGATTTTCTTGTCATGTATTTGAGGTCGAATTCTGCTAACAACAATAACCATCTAGCTAGCTTCCCGATAAGTGCTGGCTTTTCGAAAAGATATTTGATTGGGTCTAAGCGAGAAACCAGCACCACCGGATGTGCTAACAGATAGTGCCTTAGTTTCTTTGTGGCCCATACTAGCCCCCAACAGGTTTTCTCGAGGGGAGTGTACCTTGTTTCATAGTCCATCATTTTTTTGCTGAGGTAGTATATGGCGCACTCTACTTTGGCGTCGTTCTCCTGCGCTAGCATGCATCCCATGGATGTGTCTGTTACTGAGAGATACAGAATCAATGGCTTCCCAGGGATGGGTGGCGACAGTACAGGTGGATTCTAAAGATATTCTTTGATTGCCTCAAACGCTTGCTGACAGTCTTGGCTCCATTCAAAATCAGTACCTTTCTTCAGTAGTTTGAAAAGAGGTTTACAAGTAGTTGTGAGCTTGGAAATGAACCTGCTGATGAACTATACCTTCCCCAAGAAACTCCTTACCTCCTTTTCTATCCTAGGAGGCGATATTTCCATGATAGCCTGTATCTTGGAAGGGTCTACCTCAATTCATCTTTGAGTGATGAGAAATCCCAACATTTTTCCAGCCGGTACCCCAAAAGTGCATTTTTGAGGATTAAGGCACAGTTTGTAATTCCTAATCATCTCAAAGAACTTTTGGAGTGCTTCATAGTGTCCTTCCCTTTCCTTTGATTTGACTATCATATTGTCGACATACACCTCGACCTCTTTGTGCATCATGTCGTGCAGTAGTGTTGTTGCCATCCTCTAGTAAGTGGCTCCAGCATTCTTTAACCCAAATGGCATCACTCGGTAGCAGTAGGTTCCCCAAGGCTTATTGAAGGTGGTTTTCTCTCTATCCTCAGGAGACATAAGAATTTGATTATACCCAGAAAATCCATCCATGAAGGATAGCAACGCATGGCCTGCGATGTTGTCTACTAGCTCGTCTATGTGAGGTAATGGGAAGTCATCCTTTGGACTGGCTTTGTTGAGATCTCGGAAATCTACACAGACCCTGATTCCTCCAGTTTTCTTTGGTACAGGAACGATGTTAGCTACCCATTGTGGATATTCGGTGACTATGAGAAAATCGGCGTTGATTTGTTTAGTGACTTCTTCTTTTATCTTTAAGACCCAATCAGGGCGCATACGTCTCAGTTTTTGTTTAACTGGATTTGCATCAGGATGAAGGGGAATTTTATGCTGAACAATTTCAAGGTCTATTCCAGGTATGTCCTCGTAAGACCAAGCAAAAACATCTTTGTACTCCCTCCGTCCCAAATTCTTTGTCCGGTCCGCAAAACGGAGTGTTAAAAATAATACAATTTTTGCAAGAAAAAATCAAAAGTTTTTTAACAACTTACTAGATATCAATGAGTATTTTTAATTTGTGAAAAAAGTTTGAATTTTTTCTTGAAAAAACTGCATTATTTTTAACACTCCGTTTTGCGGACCGGACAAAGAATTTGGGACGGAGCGAGTATTCTTTTAGCAAAAGGATTAGTTTTTTGTAGACACCTCCCAAACGGGGCATCGCCATACAGATTGATCACATTTGTTTGCTCGATTGGTTGTTTGCTTCATAAACCAAGATCGTGGACATTCCCATGGCTAGGAACATCGCCACACGATAGCGGTTATCATCAAAATAGAGTCGCCACCCAGTTTATTAAAACTGGGAAAATAGATAGAGATTCTGGGTACGGGAGCCAAAAGTACAGTAAGGGGAAGGTGTTAGGCACCCCTCTATGCCCAGCCGTAAGACTGGCCCATAGTTATTCAACATAAGACATGTAGATGCTTTATTTAATTCTAACACGTAATCTGTTTTTAGCCTTTAAGCAGTTAATGGTGAGCCAAGACTGTAATTGAAACATGCATCAGAAAGCAGGGAACAAAACAAAGCTGTCCCAGGATAATGGATCCCGCGGCCGGTGAACGGATGTCACGGCCAAAAGATCCTCCTGGTTTGATGTATCGGCCGAGGGATCGAAGCCCCGGTCGATGTTCTTCCTCACACCTGACAGAAACGTTAGTAAATAATCAAAATGCTAAGATCATGATTATTGACAGAAAATAAAACAAACCAGAGGCCGTTGGGCCTCACCACCTTGATCCCTCAGTTGCTTGATTGCTTCGGGGTTTGATCGTCGGATTGACGGCGGCCTTCGGGAGGTTAGGGCTTTTGAAGAGAGGGTTTGAGGGAGTGTTTTGACAGAGTATCGGAGCTTGGGTGAGTGATTTCACTTATGAATTTAGGTGTATATTTTCGAAGTCCAAAGGCCCTTTATATAGGCAATTGGTGACTCACTCCGGCCAATCAAATGGCACGATTGCAATTGCAATTGCAATGCAACTCAAACTCTTCGTCGCAATCCCTGAACGTGGCCCGAATGCATCAGTAAGGTAGTGTAGTTGGATCAAACGTCTACCAGAACGTTCCGGAGTCTGGAAAAAGGACGATCTGGGGCCGAGTAATAGATATCATGGCCGAGGAATGGATGTCTCGGCCGAAGGATAGATCTTGCGGCCGAGGGATTGATCTCTCAGGGAGATTTTCTAGCAACAGGTTGCTTGGGTGAAGAATGATGTTAAGGCCGTGAGATCGATGTTACGGCCGACAGATGGATTCTCCTAGGTTTCTGTATTTTCTGTCTGAAAGGCTGTATGGCTCTAAATTGGGTCTTCTAAGTGGCTCAAAGTTCTTACCGAAAGTCCTAAGATTCTCAAGAAGGCAATCAACAATCACTGTATCCATTTCATCATCGGGATG
Source organism: Rhododendron griersonianum (assembly GCA_018127125.1). Taxonomy (NCBI): domain Eukaryota; kingdom Viridiplantae; phylum Streptophyta; class Magnoliopsida; order Ericales; family Ericaceae; genus Rhododendron; species Rhododendron griersonianum. The sequence goes on along the minus strand of CM030788.1, from coordinate 33,294,392 downwards.
GTCCCAAGGTGGGACTTGAAATAATCGTTAGGCCAAATTGGGGTGTCTACAGATGCCCCTCTTTGACTGAACTCAGACGGATCGCGAGACATGTTTGAGTAATAGTCGAAGCTGTAAAAAGCAACTCAATTTGGTCCAACCACTATTCCAAGGGGTTTTCGAAAAAGGTTTTTGTTATGGTCGGGCCGGGAGGTTGCCTACGTATTCCACAGGGGAAATTCAGACCAACCGTAGTTCGGGCAATAAAGAAAACTTTGGAGGGTTAGAGACAGAAGACGTACCTTAGGGCTTAAAAAGCCGTAGTGCGACATACCTAGACTGAGCCAGGGTTTTGGCAGAAGATAGTTGAAGGAGCACGGGGCTGCCGGAGGAGTTTTTGCGGAGAGTATCCTTAGTATTTTGTGGTAGATCAGTACACGACAGGTGCGTTTGCTTTTCTTGATCATCCTTACTTTGACTGAAAGGAGCTCGGTAGAGTAGCCTATCTGTGTGGCCCGTGATCCTTTGGTCCTTGATCCTTCGTAGGTGGTTCGATGATGGGTTAGCGTTCTTCTCCTAGCCTGCACAAGGAACGCACGACTAAGACCTAGCCGGGGGTTGTCCCGGCAAGGTTCTCCGGCGAGAGGATGAGTATATCGCAGAGAGGAAGCAGAAAGCCTAGAGAGAGTTAGTGTGTGTATTCCGTCGCGTGTACCTGTTAGGGTTACCATCTCTAGGTATTTATAGTGCCTTCTGACTTGCCCTCCAAGTACGATCGCGTGCCTTTCACGGGCCAAGCGACGTCATAGTGACGTCAAAGAATAGATCTGATAACTGTTTTCAGGGCTGAGCTGGCACACCCATGTGCGGCCGTGATCATCTTCTGTTACAACCGCTTCTGCACGTGGTAGGACGCGTGGCTTTGCAGCTAGCTATCGTCGGCCGCACGCCGTGCTCTGAAAGTAGCCGAACGCGGGCAACGCTGAGCATGGCCACGCGTTTAATGAGGGAAGCAACGCTGCCGGGGGCTCTGCCAACGGCACGATCCGAGCGTAGGTTTGTTCACTGCCAAGCCTGAAGCAAACAGAATATTCACGACGAGTCACCGTCGGCACGCCGTGCACGAAGCCTTCGATGGGTTCATGGCAGGCCAGGTCCGCACCACGCGAACATCTGTGTTCGGCCCGCTACAATAGCCCCTCAATTTCTGCCGATGCCGTACGTATGGTAGAGATTGAAGCTGAGCCTTTGGCCGAACTTATCGAACCGCCGAGCGTATATTTGTTTGATGAAGACAGACTCCAGCCGAGCCTGAATCGTTTCGTTCTCAGGGGGAGTCTCGACCGTTGTTGAAGTACTCCAAAAGTTGGGTGCCAGATGTCACCTTGTGGATGGGTACGGCAGACGAGAGGAAGGCTGGCAAGCCCTGCAAAATGTCCTTTCAGCGACATGTGTCATGCGCTGAGTGGTCAGTCGTTCGGCGGTGCAGTGATGGGCGGGATTTTTGAATTCCCAACCCTAGCCCTATATAAAGGGAGACGCGAGGAGAGAGAAAGCTCTCGTTCTCTCTCTCTCTCCAGGCCTCCATTGTCAGAGCTTCAGAGCAACCGTTCGTCTTCCAGCTTCGATCTCCAGCAGATTCTGCCACCAGATCTCGCCACAAATCCAGGTATGAGATCATTTCTTGCTTCTCTCTGACTTTCTGCAGTTTTCAGTCCATTTACCCTTGGTTTTCTGGGTCTTTGGGGCATTTTTTGTTCTGAGTGAACAGTGCACCCTGGAGATGAACGGACTGTTCATCTCCCTCTTCAACCTGTTCTTCCGAGCATGGAGCCTCCAAGGGATTCTGGGCTTGGCCGTTGATGGAATAGGCCGAGCCCCAGTCTCCGTTGTTTGGGAGGTTCCAACCGAACATGGTTTGGCCGAGCCTTGAGAACGATGATGGGGTGGGCCATTTAGGATACCGAGCGTAGTGAGGCACCTGCTTTCTGGCCGACGACGAGGTCTTATGTTTTTGTTTTTGACTTTGTTAGGTCTGGCTCCCCCAATCATCGTCATCTCATCCGACTCTGAAAGTTCAAGGGACGATTCTGCGAACCTTGTGATCCGAAAGTACTTGGAGATACACAAAAGCCGACGTCAAACTTCTTCCATCGCCTCGAACATGTCAGACTCTGGTGATTCCAATGCCGAGGTTGACCACGAGTACGGTGGTTTCAACACCGACCCAGAGATAACCTTCTCTACTAGTACAAAATCCGAAGCCGAGCACGAACTTGGACCGGAGGCCGAGTCTAGGATTCGTTCCCAGGCCGGAGCCACGACCTCTTCACTCTCTGCTCCTGCTGAGACTTCGTCTAGGGACAGAGAGTTTGCCGACCTCTTCGAGCGAGGGCAGGTGTGTCCCCACGCCCATTACTTTAGTGGGCGTCCCAATGAATATGCGGACTTCCGCCGAGCGTACGACATACCGGATGATGTCGTCGTCCACCAAGTGGCTAGTAACAGGATTAGGGACAATAGGCAAGATCGTCCCGAGCATATAACGGTCCCTCTGATGGCCATCTGTGAGGCCGGGCTCCGCTTCCCCCTTCATCCATACCTGAGGGAACTGTTAGCTAGGTTCGGCATAGTACCTCACTTCTTCTCGATCAATAGTTTTAGGATTGTGATGTCCGTAGTTAAGTTAAAGGAACTTCACAACCTAGATTTCACCATTGCCGACCTCTTCCATACATACATTATGTCCAGGCACGGGAAGACTAACCGTAGGTATTTGTCCACTCGTAGTGGTAAGGAGCCGTTGATAAACGGACTTCCCGATACTGATAAGTGGGCTAATCTGTACGTCAAAGTCAGTGGGAACTTCGAGTTCGGCGATCAGACTGTGCGGCTGCATTCTATGCCGAAGATAACGGATTTCCGAGGTTTCCTTTTGTTTCTTTAATCTGCCGAACATGATCCATTCTTTTAATGAATTCGTGATATTTTGATAACATCTTCTTTCCTTTGCAGATCACCGATCAATAACCAAGACTCAGAACTCTTTGGCCGTAGACAGTCACGTGGAGATACTAAGGGCCTGTATCTGCCGCGACACGCCGACGTTGCTGGGCTACGAGCCTTCGTATAAGGGGAAGTTGACAAAGAGGAAGAAGAAGGATAAGGAGGCAGGGCCGAGAACGAAGGCCAAGGGTAAGAAATTAGCTGCTGAGTTAGGTGTTGGCGACGACGTTCAGAAGCCGAGCAAGAAGGCGAAGGAGCCGAGGGTAAAGTTTCCCACTTTCCATAAATCAGCTGATTTCTAGTTCCAGGAAAGCCAGCCAGCCGACCTTCAAGGTATCCACATTCCTCCAATTCGAACCTTAATTCCTCATTTCGTCGACGACATGGGGAGGAGAAATGTGGTGAGGATGAACCTTAAGGAAGCTGCTGCTGCCAGCAAGAAGGTGGCTGCTCCTTCTCCTACCGAGAGTCCTGCTAAGAAGCAGAAGGTACATGACTTCTTTCCCGCCAGGCCGCCGACGCCACTTCCAAAGGAGAAGGACCAAACCGAGTCTTCGGCAGCGGGAGGCTCAAAGGCTGTGGAGAGGGCAGCAGGTTCAGGTGGGCGGGTGATTGTCCCAGAGTTTGCACCATCCTTCGCCATGGCCGACGGTAGAGTGGTCACGGTGGAAGACAGCATCAAGGAGGAGCCTGGTCTTGCTGTGACCATGCTGCACGGGCTTGCTCTTCCAAAGGACATGGACAGGGTTCCAGGGGAGCTCCAGCCGAGCCTAGTCCATACCAGTGCATATCTCGTTCAGGTACGCTTTGACTTGGTTTTCTAATTTATATTTTGACATAGTGCAGAGGCTGACAACTCAATCTTATGTAGGCTGGGCAAGCTTTGCTGCGTGCTTCTCGGCAAGCCGAACTCTTGGCCGCTGAGAAGACACGTTACCGCGATGAAGCGAAAGCCGAGCGTGAGAAGGCAAAAGCTGCGAAGAATGGCTTGAGGTTTGCCAAGTCAAGGGTTGCCGAGCTCGAGAAGGAGAGGGATGAGGCCCTGGAGAATGCAAAGACGGCCGAACGCGAGCTCGGGCAGGTTGTCCGCAGGGAGAAGAGGAAGATGAAGGAAGTGGATGAGAAGGCTTTTCAGGCTGGGTACGACAGAGCCGGCGCTGAGTACGTCCGGGAGGCTCGGTCGATGGTCAATGAGGAGCTGAAGAAGAAGCTGCCGATCGCGTACCGGACTGGGTACAAGGATGGGGTGAAGGCTGCGTGTGGGGTCATGCAGATGGAGCCGGACATGAACCTGATGAAGTCGATCCCCGTGGCTGAAGTACCCGAGCTCGTGCTGCCGTACACGGAGGAGGAATGTGCCCCACTTCCTCCGGAGGAGTTTTCCGAGAGTGAGGATGACGTAGAAGATATGACTGTGGCCGACGCTGAAGGTGGAGTGGATGGCTCGAGTGGGAAGAAGAGGGACGAGGTTGACAACACCGAGCAGGCCAGCGAGCAAGGTGAGAAAATTGATGAAGTGGCTGTTGATGCCGAGGATGATGCTGCTCGTCCTACTGAAGCTGCGGTCGAGGGTGATCCGACCCAACCTTAGAACCTCAAGTTTCTTATAGTTGTGTTTTTCTTTGAACTTTTTGAATTTTTGTTGGACTGGACGGCTCCGAACTTTGGAGTTTGCCGTGCCAGATGTAATAGTTGAATGAGGGTCGGCACCGAACGGTTTACTACGCCGATCCTAGCTTAGGATTTTTAACAACACTTGTCGTTATTTCGAAGTTTTAGATGAATGCATGGCTTATTTTGCAACGTCTCTATTATTGCCGAGCTCGTCTGATTGCCTTCATGTCTTCACAAAATTTTGTGGGTCTTGCATGTTTGTGAATGTGTGGTTGTCCGTAGCCCCCACTTTTGGTTTGGGTTCGGCAGAATAGTTGAGAGTACTTCATGATTGAAATGGTTAAGTATAAATATTGCAGCCGAGCCCTGACCAAAGGTAGTATGGTCGTAGGAAGTAGTCTACCGAACATGGATGTATTGTGATCTGACATGATCCAACCTTTGACGTAGTTTGAGAGTGTGAGGTGCCCCCTTGCCAGTGGATGGGGCTCGGCCCACGTGTCAGCCCCTGGCCATGGTAGAGGAACGTTTGAGAGTAGTGATTGTTTGTGGGTGGTTTGCTCGCCAAATTGCGAGCGTAACCTTTCGGTGGCCGACCATAGTGTCTTGCCAATCCGAGCCGAAGCCTGATTTTCAAAAGTGTATTTCAGGCTCGGCGGACCATATGTCCAGTGATTACTTCTTTGGGCGGTGAAGTTGGCCGAAGCAAAGGGCTTTTTAAGGAGCCATTTGGTGGGTGTGACCGAAGTCATCGTTTGTGTGTGGCATTCTAGCCGAGAATGGAATGAATGCGTGAAATGTTGTTGAAGACTTTCTAGATAAAAAGATTGTCATTTCATTGATATTTCTTCGAAGTACAGGGAAAGTAATAAAAACAGTAACAGCGGGTCGAGGACCTTCTTTGAAATGCAAAAGAAAAATGTAAAAAAGTTATGCCGAAGCTGAAGAAAACTGAAACTCTGTTTGCATGAAGTGTTGGCCGAAGGTAGTTGTCTGATTGAAGCATCACATGTAAGCCTTCCTGAGGTTTTGTGCATTCCACGGGTTGGTGAGCACCTTGCCGTGCATGTCTTCGAGGGTGTAAGCCCCTTCACCAGCAACCTTCACAATACGAAATGGCCCTTCCCAATTAGGCATGAACTTTTTCTTTTAGCTTGCTTGGACGACCTTTCGCCAAACCAAGTCGTCGGGCTTGAACTTCTTGATTCTGACACTTCTGTTGTAGCCCTTGGCAACAGTCTGTTGATACTCGGCAAGCTTTAGCCGAGCGTCATCGCGTTTTTCCTCAGCCAAAATCAGTTCCTGCTCGACGGCTTCGTCATTGGACTGTGGGTTGAAGTTTTCCGTTCGGAGGGTTGGGAATCTTGATTCCAGTGGGATTACAGCCTCCATGCCCAATGCCATTGAGAAGGGTGTTTGGCCTGTTGAACGGCGGGGAGTAGAGCGGTAAGCCCATAAAATCCTGGGAAGTTCCTCTGCCCATTTTCCCCTCTTTGAATTCAATCTTCGTTTTATCCCTGCACAAACCGTCTTGTTTGAGGCCTCGGCTTGCCCATTTCCTTGAGGGTAGGCTGGTGTTGAGTTGAAGAATCTGATGCCGAACTCCTCACAGAGGCTTGATAGGCCGTCCCCGACAAATTGGGTGCCGTTGTCGGAGACGATGGCGTAGGGTACGCCGAACCTTGTCACAATGTTTCTCCATACGAATCGTCGGACGTCTGCTTCTGTGATGGTGACCAGGGCTTCAGCTTCTACCCACTTGGAGAAATAATCCGTTGCAGTGATCAAAAATTTGAAGCCCCCAGGTGCTGTCGGGAGTTTCCCGACGATGTCGAGCCCCCATTGCGCGAATGGCCATGGACTTGTGATGGGAGAGAGATTCTGAGCCGGTTGTCTGGGGATTGGGGAGAAAAGTTGGCATGGTCGGCACCTTCGAACAATTTCCTCGCAGTCCTTCTTCATGTTTTTCCAAAAGTATCCTTGACTCATCGCGCGTTGGCATAACGAACGTCCACCAGAGTGGCAGCCGCAGCTTCCGGAGTGCAGTTCGTCAAGGACCTCGGCAACCTGATTTGGGTGAACGACAAGAAGATAGGGCCCGGAAATGGATTTTCTATAGAGTTGGCCGTTCTCAGAGAGCCAATAGTACGCGGCCTTGTTTCTGATATGGAAGGCTTCCTTCTTGTCGTCGGGTAAGGTATCGGTTCTGAGGAAGGCAACGATTTCATCCATCCAGCTTGGACCAAGCTCAATGTTGAGCACAGCTGGAGTTGTGTCGAAACTCGGGTGGTCAATGTTCCCAAAATTTATGGTTCGGAACTCTGATGCTTTTGAAGCCGAGGCTAGACCAGCAAGAGCGTCGGCGTGAGCATTGTGCTCGCGGTTGATCTGCATGATGTTGAAGTTGTTGAAGTGAGTGATGAGTTCCGCCGCCGTTGCCTGATACTTCATCATTCTTGGGTCCCGAGCTTCGTAGTCTCCCAGCACCTGATTGACTATAAGTTGAGAGTCGCAATACACGGCCAAGTCGTCAACCTTCATTGCGATTGCCGAGCGTAAGCCAGCAAGCAGTGCTTCATATTCGGCCTCATTATTTGTAGCAGGAAAATTGATGGTGATAGCACTCTCGTGAAGTGTTCCGCATGGTGAGACCAAAACGACTCCGGCACCTGCTCCGGTGTTGTTGGAGGCGCCGTCAACTTGTAATCGCCATGTGTCTCCCTGAAAGAGGAGCCACTTATCCCTTTTCGGTCCATCTTCGGTAGAAGGTTGAGTAGTTGGAGGAGTGTTTAGGATCTCGAAGTCTTCAGGTGTTAGCTTAGCAATAAAGTCGGCGAGGACTTGCCCCTTTATTGCTGTCCTCGGTTCAAAGCAGATATCAAAGTTCGCAAGCTCGACCGCCCATTTTGAAACTCGGTTTGAGAGGTCGGCTTTTCGAAAAAGCGCTTTGAGAGGATGCTCGGTCAACACTGTTATTGTGTGCGCCTGAAAGTATGGCAGGAGCTTCCTCGCCGCAGATACCAGGGCGAGTGCCAGTTTTTCCAGTGGAAGGTACCGAGTCTGGGCGGGTAGGAGTGTCTTACTCGTGAAATATACTGGCATGTCGTCGGCCCCTTCTCGCCGAACAAGTGCGGAGCTAATGGCGTGGCTCGAGACTACAAGGTAAAGGTAGAGATTTTCGTATTCTTTGGGCTTTACCATTAGCGGTGAAGAACCCAGGTAATCTTTGAGCTCGGCCAACGCTCTGTCGCAGTCCGGCGTCCACTCGAAACTTCGTCGGCTTTTCCCTTTGAGAGCCTGAAAGAAGGAGTGGCACTTGTCGGATGATTTGCTGATGAAGCGGTTGAGAGCCGCTGCCATCCCAGTTAGTTTTTGTACCTCTCTGATTGATCTTGGCGGCCGAAGATCTGTCACTGCCTTAATTTGGTTGGGGTCGGCCTCGATGCCACGTCGTGTGACCAAATGGCCAAGGAATTTACCAGCACTTACGCCGAACGCGCACTTCTCCGGGTTTAAACGGAGTTTGTGGAATTTAAGGATCTCGAAGACCTCGGCCAGCTCCTTCAAATGGTTGTGCTCCTTTTGACTTTTGACGACGAGGTCGTCGATGTATGCTTCCAGGATGTTGCCTATTTGTGCATAGAGCATCTTGAAGATCGCTCTGTTGAATGTGGCTCCGGAGTTCTTTAGACCGAACGGCATCACCCTATAGCAAAAAATTCCATGTGGAGTTATGAATGCTGTCTTTTCCATGTCGGCCGGGTCCATAGCAATCTGGTGATAGCCACGGTAGGCATCCAGAAAACTTAGCCGAGCATGGCCGGCTGTTGCATCTACGAGCTGGTCGATCTTCGGTAGTGGGAACCAGTCTTTGGGGCAGGCGTCATTAAGATTCGTGTAGTCGACGCAGACTCGCCACTTTCCATTCTTCTTCTTGACGACCACCGTGTTGGAGAGCCAGGTTGGGTATTGGACTTCTTGAATGGCGTTGGTGTCGAGAAGTCGGTTGACTTCTTCGATCACGGCGTCGGTGTGCTCTGGTGCCGAACGTCGAGCCCGTTGAACGACTGGTTTGGCGTCCTTTTTTATGTTGAGGGAGTGGCAGATAAAGTTGGGATCCACCCCTGGCATTTCCTCTGGGGTCCATGCAAAGACTTCAAGATTGTTTTTGAGGAACAAGAACATCTCCTCTCGCTCGGCGTCAGATAGTGAGGAGCCAAGCAAGAAGAAGCGTGATCCGTCCTCGTTGATGGGCATTTTCACCAGGTCCTCCTCAGCTTTGTCCTCGGGTTTTTGACCAACGTCTTCGATGACGGCCATGTCTGGGACCTCAACCCATTGCACTTGTTTTGCTTTGGAAGAGCTGTGTACGGCGGAGACGTAGCATTTTTTGGATGCAATTTGGTCACCTCGTAAGTCTTCTTGTCTTCCAGTGGTGCCGATGGAGCGGACGAGCTGGTGGTATGTTGAAGCAATGGCTTGCATTCCGTGAAGCCAATTTCGTCCCAAGATGGCGTTGTATGGGCTTGGCACGTTGACGACGATAAATTCGACAGAGAGGGTTTTTGTGCCGACGACGACAGGGAGGAAGATTCGGCCGACTGGCCAAACAGGTGCTCCGCTGAAGCCGATGAGGGGTACTTCGGTTGGTAGTAGTGCCGATTCTGGTAGTTCCAGCTTTTTGAATAGATCGTAGTACATAACCTCGGCCGAGCTCCCTTGATCAATGAGGACGCGTTTGACGTCGTGAATGCCGATCTGGACGGTGACGACGAGGGCGTCTGAATGCGGTGTTTGAACGTTTTCAAGGTCACGTTCAGTGAAGCTGATCGTCCACTTTGGCACGTCTTGTGGTCGTGGACGCTTGGATCCGCATCCGAATGAGAGTATTTCCTTTGAAGTCGAGGCGTGATTGATGTCGGCTTTAAGGGCAGTCTCGGATGCCTTGGTTACTGGGCCGTGGATGACATGGATTAGCGGGCGTTGTTCATTTGGGTTGGGATTTGTCTGTCGGGCGGGCATCTTTGAACGATCAATGTATTGATCGAGATGACCTTGAGCCGCAAGCTTCTCAAGGAGAGCCTTGTATGGTGCGCAGGCAGTCGTGTAGTGGCCGAGCTCGTTGTGGTAAGTGCATTTTTTCCTTGGATTTTGATCCGGTTGGCCGGAGTCGGTTCCGAGCTTGCCCGTCGGCCACTGAAACCACGGTTGTCTCATTATTTCCTTCAGAAAAGACCAAATCGGTTCCTTGAAGTGAGTGTTTTCGGCTACGTAGTCATGCTCCTTCGGCGGACGCTCCTTACCCTTTTTAATGTTGTGCACTTGCTTCTTCGGCTGCGTTAGTTGGGTTGCCACTTGTGCTGTCAGCTGGTGCACGGTTGAGGAGAATGGATTGTTAGAGCTTGGGATTCCCTGTGCCGCCCTGTCTGCATAAAGTTCCTCGAGAGCACAAAATCTTTCCACGACGCGCATCAGTTCACCCATGCCGTGTGGTGGGCGGATGGCGAGTTCGTCTAAGATCTTGCTGCCAGTTTCCAGGCCGTTCTTGAATGTGCGTGCAGCCCAATATTCATCGATTCCTGGGATCTCGTTGAATAGCTGCCAGTAGCGCTCGGCATATTGCCTGAGGGTTTCAGATGATAGTTTTCTCATCTGAGACAGTGATTCAGGCTCTTTAGCCGTTTTGTTGCTTGTGATGAAGCGTGTGTTGAAGGCGCGTTCAAGGTCGGCCAGGGTCCTTACGGATCCAGCGGGCAATTTGTTGAACCACTGGAGTCCTAGGGAGCCGAGGCTGGACGGGAACGCCTTGCACTTTACCTCGTCTTTAAGCGTGCAGAGTTCAATGGTTTGTCTGAAGTGGATGAGGTGAGTGTAGGCCTCACACGTCGACGGATCGAACTTCGTGAATTTGGGCAGGTGGAAAGTGGGCTCTGGCGGCGTGTTGATTATGTGGGAGGTGAATGGGGAGATGCCGAGATCTTTTAGCTGCCTTTCAAATCCTGGGCGCAGCGGTTTGCCGTGCTCGTCCGTTTTTTATCTCTTTGAATCCCTTTCCTTGTGTTCTTTTGCCGACGCCTTCTCGGCTTCTCTTCGCCGAAGTTTATCTCGCAAGTCCCTCCCCGTTCGGCGTGGGCCGTCGACGGTTTTGTCGTTGTGGCGACGGGTTTTGTTCTCGTCGTTCGCGCCCTCAACGCGTACGTCTTTCTCGTTGCGCCGAGCGTAGTGCTCGTCATCTTTGTTTTCAATCGGAATGTTCCCCAGGCGCTCAGAGACGTGAGGTCTGGTTCGGGCTGAGTCTCGGCTACGGTGCGAGGTCGTTGTGCGAGAGAACTCTGCGCGACCAGTCGAGTACGTACTTGTAAACGACTCGGTGTCCCTTGTCCTGGTTCCATCGTGGTGGCTTCTAGAACGATGTGTCCCAGATACTGTAGGTTGTTTGTAGAGGATGATTCGCCTGGCGTCGTCCGGTGCTGGGGTGAAGCCTAGGCGGTCTTTCACGGATCCGCGTTGGCCTCTTTCGTTCTGACGCCCTTGCGGTGGTGGAGGTGGAGGTGGAGGCGGTGTTTGCCCTCCTCTACCCCTGTCTCCGCCAGATCCTGATGCGGCAGGGGTGGCGTCCTGCTGCATGCGTTGCTTCATTTGGGCCACTTCCGCCCTTAGCGCTGCTAGTTCATTGTCGCGTTCGTCGTCGCGACGCTGCAGTAGGCGGATGTAGGCCGAAGTGACGTCGTCTGAGACCGGTGAGAGCCCGGACCCAGGGGCGAGGGAGAGGGACATGTGCCTTTCGAGGGTTGGCGTGGAATTGACGTTTCCACCTGCGTCTTTGGCCCCCGAAACGGTCGCGTCTGCTATATCGCCGCCCATGGTAAGTGATTTGGTGGTTGTTTTACGAAGGAGTGGGGGGGTTTGAAGGATGAGAGAGCCGTTTAGATCATAAGATGTTTCACATCGGGTTCACCAATTGTGTGGCCCGTGATCCTTTGGTCCTTGATCCTTCGTAGGTGGTTCGATGATGTGTTAGCTTCCTTCTCCTAGCCTGCACAAGGAACGCACGACTAAGACCTGGCCGGGGGTTGTCCCGGCAAGGTCCTCCGGCGAGAGGATGAGTATATCGCAGAGAGGAAGCAGAAAGCCTAGAGAGAGTCAGTGTGTGTATTCCGTCGCGTGTACCTGTTAGGGTTACCATCTCTAGGTATTTATAGTGCCTTCTGACTTGCCCTCCAAGTACGATCGCGTGCCTTTCACGGGCCAAGCGACGTCATAGTGACGTCAAAGAATAGATCTGATAACCGTTTTCAGGGCTGAGCTGGCACACCCATGTGCGGCCGTGATCATCTTCTGTTACAACCGCTTCTGCACGTGGTAGGACGCGTGGCTTTGCAGCTAGCTATCGTCGGCCGCACGCCGTGCTCTGAAAGTAGCCGAACGCGGGCAACGCCGAGCATGGCCACGTGTTTAATGAGGGAAGCAACGCTGCCGGGGGCTCTGCCGACGGCACGATCCGAGCGTAGGTTTGTTCACTACCGAGCCTGAAGCAAACAGAATATTCACGACGAGTCACCGTCGGCACGCCGTGCACGAAGCCTTCGATGGGTTCATGGCAGGCCAGGTCCGCACCACGCGAACATCTGTGTTCGGGCCGCTACACTATCCTTGCGAATGAGTTGGAAGGAATTGATGTAATTGGGGTGGAATCCAAACCATCTGCTGGGGATGAATCAGATGCCGGTTGTTTTGAGATATTGTAGACACCCCAATTTGGCCTAACGATTATTTCAAGTCCCACCTTGGGACAATCCCGATGATGAAATGGATACAGTGATTGCTGATTGCTTCCTTGAGAACCTTAGGACTTTCGGTAAGAACTTTGAGCGACTTAGAGGACCCAATTCAAAGCCATACAGCCTTTCAGACAGAAATACAGAAGCCTAGGAGAATCCATCTGCCGGCCGTGACATCGATCTTACGGCCCCAACATCATTTCCTCACCCGAGCAACCTGTTGCTAGCAAAATCTCCCGAAGAGATCAATCCCTCGGCTGCAAGATCTATCCTTCGGCCGAGACATCCATTCCTCGGCCGTGATATCCTTTACTCGGCCGCCAGATCAACCTTTTTCCAGACTCTGGAATGTGTTCTGTCAGACGTTTGATCCGATTACACTACCTTTCCGATGCGTTCGGGCTACGCTCAGAGATTACGACGTAGAGTTAGAGATGCATTGCAATTGCAATTGCCATCTCGTGATTTGATTGGCCGGAGTGAGTCACCAATTGCCTATATAAAGGGCCTTTGGACTCCGAAGATAAACACACGAAAATTGATACACCTTCACACTCTTTCAAGCCTCAAAACTCTGCACAAATACTCTCTCAATCCCATACTTCAAAAGCCCTAACCTCCCGAAGGCAGCCATCAATCCGGCGATCAAACCCCGAAATCCAAACCCTAACCCTAGAGTTTTTGATCAAGCAATCAGTCAATCACGCCCAATCCAAAGCAATCAAGCAATTGAGGGATCAAGGTGGTGAGGCCCAACGGCCTTTGGTTTGTCTTATTTACCATGTTTTTGACTAACCGTAGCGTTTTGATTATCCGTTAATCTTTCTGTCTGGTGTGAGGAAGAACACCGACCGGGGCTTCGATCCCTCGGCCGGTACAATAAACCAGTGTGATTACTCGGCCGTGACATCTATTCACCGGCCGAGTAATCGATCTTCTGGGACATTTTGTTTGCTTTCTCTGCTTTCCGATGCATGCTTACTCATTGCACTGGCTCACTTTGCTTACTGTTGAATGATTATGGACCAATCTCACGACTGGGCAAAGAGGGGTGCCTAACACCTTCCCCTTATTGTACTTTTGGCTCCCGTATCCAGAATCTCTATCTGTTTTCCTAGTTTTAATAAACTAGGTGGCGACTCTGTTTTGATGATAACCGCTATCATGTGGCGATGTTCCTAGCCATGGGAATGTCCATGATTTTGGTTTACGAAGCAAGCAACCAATCGAGCAAACACAATGTGATCAATCTGTATGGCGATGCCCCATTTGGGAGGTGTCTACAGTTTTTGGCGACTCCGCTGGGGATATGAGAGCCATAACCAGAAAGTTCAAAATAAGACTAATACATGCCTTGTTTAATTCATCTATCATATGCATCGAGCGGGCAACCCGTTGAGTTCACCTGATATCCCGGCATGACACGGGCTATGTTGGGGGTTCCAGCAAACTCCACAGTCACTCGTACCTAGTGGTATATCAAAAAGGGAATCACCCAATCACCGCCTATGATGGGCTGGTGAGAGGATTGGTGCCCTTTGACAACGGAGCACCCTGAGACTACCAAAACCTTGCATGTTTTAGAAAGCCATAGAACTTATCAAACGAAGACAGGAACCTACAGGCTAGGAACCTACTTGCATTTTTATTTCCAAGTTCTTCCTCACACCTTGTATATGTTGTTGTAACATCTCTTTCTGTGCAGAAGGGTTAGGGCTTGAACTAAAATCCCTAACCCTAAGTCTTTATAGCCAAGCACTAATGGCGTTGCCCGTAAGGTATATGTTTGGTAAAAAGCATCATTGCTTACTTAGCATTCTCGCTTTACTTAAAGCACTGCGAAGCATGGATTTCTAGAACGAAATCAAACACTGGCTGCCCCGCCAGCAATTGAACTAGAGGTTGCTCTAGCAATCTTTGCCTTGCAAGGCTAAAGGAAAGAGGGAGTGTAAAGTAGTAGAGCAGGTTATGGATGATTGTATGCAAAGTCAAAGATATTATGGATAGAACTTGCAATACTTATTTCTCCATGGATGATTCAGCATGAAAAGTTTAGGACTTTGGTTCCTATTCCCAAATCGACCTAGCAACCCATCTTTCAAAATTCAAAATTCTGAGCATGCTTACCTCAATGAGCTGGTAAAATTTAGGAGGTTGTCAATGTGCTAGCAAATAATCAAGTGGATTTCAATTACCTCAATCACGTTTTGAGAAAGGATTTTCCCTAACCAAGAATTGAAGGAACTTTCAAAACTTTTTGCAATGACTAATCTAATGACAAGATTTTCTGAAACATTCAAATAGCCGCTAGCACAGCGATGGACTCCGAGTCTACTTTCTGTTGTAGCCATATGCTCAACCTTTTCGATTTGTCTCATAATATGGATTGGCTTGGAAGTGGGATCTTAAGTGGCAGCAACGAGTCTTAAGAATCATCCATATAAAAAATGGCTGGCTATCTATAGTATCCGATAAACTCATGCATACAAACGGATTGCAATGCATGACTCATCCATAATCTGTGTAAGTAGTTGTGGTGCTATATGTATACATATCGTTTTGCTTGCCTCTTTCTAACTATGCAGGGGCCAAACCAAAAGAGGAGTCCATCCCCCTCATTTCCTTTCTTTGTTCATCGCATGTCATTTGGTTGCACCACCACTAAGGGCAGTTTGCATATTAGAAAATGTGACGCATGGACAATTAGTTTTGGATATCTCAACTTAAGCATGATTAGGTTTCTCCTTCTCTTAGATTTGGAGTTTGATCTCAGACATGATGGTAATGGCTACGAAAAAAAATTGAAGTTTTAATCCAACCAAGTTTTGAGCAATGGCAGCCATGTCCATCACGTCTTGGCTTAGATTTTAAAACAATCTTCTCGTACCTAGCTAACTTTCACCACCATTTTGGCCCATGTTTTGCTTCTCTTGAAAAATTGATATCATTTTGCTCATCATGGTTTCTGGCCAATCGTCACACTCAGCATGAAATGTGGGTCTTAAATTCAAGTCTCCTCAAATATGAACTACGAATGGCATGATTCTCTGTTGGGATACGTAGGCACCTTTTGGTCGGCCACAAATTTGAAAATGTTCCCTCCTGTGCTAGTTCGCTGCTATAGAAAGCTCATGATAACATTGAGTATTGAAAACAATCCTTAGGGATTTCAAAGTAATCTCATGGCATCTTTTGGAACACATCATAATCACTTGAATTGTCAAAAGTGCAAAATGAGTTTTTCAAAGCTATGACCCGCATCATTTTTGTTGAGTTAAGAAGGAGTTGACACATCTCTGCACCCTCACAGAGATCACTTGTAAGCAAAACATGCTATTGAAGATGAAGAAGGAGAAAGAAGAAAAGAGAGGAAAAATACAGAGAAAAAAAAAATGATGAGCTCGCTAGATTGAAAACCCGTAAGGGCGGTCTAGGCAAAAGTTAGAGCATGAACAAAGTGAGAGATTAGCCGTGTCTCCATGCATCTACTATGTGTGTAACAACTCCGATTTTCAATAAATAAAAATCTCGTTGTTTAATATTTTGACTCTATAAATTCCTTATTTTCCAATAATCCATCATGATTAGATTTATTCGATTCAAACCCTAATTTCGTTTCACCTTGCGATTTAGTCATTTTCTAAAGACAAGTGAGATAGCAACCCTAAGTCGTCCTATTTAGCAAGCCTAGCTAGCTTCCGAATAATCGTTAGAGTAGCCTAATCGAACCTTTGAACCATTTGAACCCTAAGTGAGACCTTGACCAAAAGTCAACCCTTGATCTATTACCCATTGGACGATAGATACTAGGATAATCTTTATCCATTGGACCATAGGTTTACCCCTTGGATATTGTGACAAGATTTCTAGGTACACTTTATAAGATTATATATTACTTACCATCTTTACCCATTGGACGATAGAAGTTAGGAGAGTTATTACCCATTGGACGATAGGTTAACCTTTCCACCTAGTACAAGGTCCATTAGTTTAAGTAGATTCACCATAACTCATTGTACTATATTAGATTGATTATGTAAGCTTAGTACTTCATCCTTTAACCATTGGTTAATAAATGTTAGGGGAATTATAATCCATTGGTCCATAAAACCATATCAAGCTATAGTACTAGGTTAGTATTAGTTAATTCCTTCCTAGATATGATATGTACTAATTTGATTAAAGTATATGATATGTTTACATCATCCTAGCATACTATATATTAGTATATAGTTATAAGTACATAGGTGGCATTTTGACATAGTTTAATAGGATAGTTTGACTTAGAAATCCAAAATGAGATCACATAGTACATTGTCCTTTTTGCTAGTCTTTCTATCAACCAAGGAAGGAGAGAGAGAGAGAGAGAGAGAGAGAGAGATATATATATATATATATTGCATGTACCTTCCTTGATCTTCTTCTACCAAAACCCTAATACTATATACATTAGTACTTGTACTTTGAAAGATGAAGAATAGGATGACCTAAGATATAACCAAGTACTAGATTTTCTTACAAAATCTTCTTACAAACTATTAGTTTAACCTTACTCTTTCACTTAGTCAAATACCAACCATTTGTCCTTTCTCCATTAGGTGCCCAAGAGAGAGAGGGAGAGAGAGAGAGTGGTCGAGAGAGAGAGAGAGAGAGAGAGAATTCGGATGAGAGAGGGAGAGAGAGTGTGATGTGTGTGACTAGTGTACTCCCATATCTTCCTACATCATCCTATTGCATCACTTTGTACCACCATATCTAGGGTTTCTTATTCTTTCAACCCTAAAGGACTACCATATCTTATTTTCTATCCTAGACTAGACACAAACCCCATTAAAGAAACCTAAACCTTGTCCTAGTTTGAAAGAAAGAATAAGAGAAAATCTTGTAGTCTTTCCAACTCTTGTACCTTCTTTGGACCAAAGGGAAAGAGAGAGAGAGAGAGAGAGAGCCGAGAGAGATGGGAGAGAGAGAGGCCGGGAGAGAGTGAGAGAGGGAGAGAGAGATTTGTATGATGTGTGCAAGTGTACAACTAGCCTAGTCATTGTCCTTTTGATCAACACCTCATCCAATCTAAGGACAATCAAATCTAGTCAATCTATGATCCATTGGATAACAAATGTTAGGGGAAATATTGTCTCTTGGATAATAGACCAACTTGGCCTATAAATAGCAAGCCATTTCAAGCCTTTGAACTCACACCTTCAAGCATTGCTCCAACTTCTCTCAAGAAAGTCTAAGTGTTCTTGTTGTTCTTGCTTAGTTCTTAGTTGTTCTTGAAGTTCTTCCCTAGTTCTTCAAGAAACTCTTCTAGTGCCGCCACTAAGCCGCCACTCCACCACCCTACCGATCCAAAAGTTTTAGTAGTATTAGTCAAGATCAAGTTTCGAGAGAAACCTTTCTCTTTCGAAGCTATCGAAGCCATTCCTAAGCCGTTACTCCGTCCGACGAACTATTTTCCTAATCCGTAGCCGACTACCGCCAAGAAGAACGGTAGATATTCTATATCTACTTTTCTCTACGTATACGTATATATGTAGAATACTCCTTACGTATAGTATAGTTTTCCTATACTTTCAAAGATCTAAGTATAGCGTATTGCATGCGTATTTCGAAATGATTATGGATTATTCTAGACCTTTGACATTCTAAGTGTACGTAGGTTATCTTGTCCTTAAGCATGACTAGAAATGTTTAAGAGTTGTTATCTTGATTAACCATGGCATGATTAGCTTAACGTTAGAAGTACTCAATAAACATATGCTGTTTTGAATTTAAGAAAGCATGATTTAGGATTAAGCTGTTTTAATCTTAGAATGAATGTGAGCATGATTATGTGATTACTTGACTACTTGTTGTTGATAAAGCATAAGTGATTTATCACTCCAAAGGTGCCCGTCCATGTGGCACTATGCTTAACCTTGTGTGATTAAATGTGAATATGATGATGTGACAAAATGAGCATGCTATATAATATAGAGTTGAATGATATTGTTAGTTTGTTTCAAGATTTCTTAAGTTGTGGAATGAATTACCGCGGAGTCTATGCATGCGAACAAGACACGAAAACCGAGAAAGTAGAAACATGACACCTAGGGTGTGGTTGATATGGATAAAATGAAGGATGAGATTAACATGCGGAAAATATTTTGGAAGTACATAATGACCGGACTTGGTAGTCATTGTGTAAGTGTTTTCGAAAACCGTAATGTAGCCGGACTTGGTAGCTCATTGCGTAGATTTCCAATGGGACCGGACGTGGTAGTCTCATGTGGAAATGGGGCTTGGCCGGACGTGGTAGCCAATGCAAGATTTGAAAGAATGTGTTTGTGAAACCATGATTGGCCGGACTTGGTAGCCGTCGTGAGTGTTACTAACGGAGCCGGACTTGGTAGCCTCGTTAGTAGCAATTTGTGAAAGAAACATTGGAAATTATGATTTTGATAAAGGTGAAAAAGATGACACGGTCTACGATGAGTCGCGTAGGAGAAACACGAAAAGGCATGACACCAACGCTAAAAGATATCGAATATGAATGTATCATTGTTTATCTATGTTGTTGAATGAGCATGTGTAATTGTTTATATGCTTCCTTGCTTTAAGTTAAGAGTTAGTGGGTATAGTTTATTCTATTGGGCTTGTAGCTCACGGTGTTACCTTTTTGGTGACCCTGACATATTATACTGGGGGCGACGCTGGTATAATGTGTCAGAGTTAATTGATGAGCAAGGTGAGCAGTACGTGTTGGAGGCTTTTGGAGCCGAAGAGCTTGCTAGGATGGAAGAAGAAGCGGAGTAGTAGAATACCCTAGAAATTCCCTCCTTGTGTAATAAAAGTACTCTAGTAAGACTTATGTTGTAATAACGAGCTTGACTCTTAGCCTTTTTATTCAATAAAATGTTTAATTAACGAACCCGAAAATGGGGGCGTTACAACTTGGTATCAGAGCTTTAGGTTCAAAACCTCGGCCATGGGTAGAATGGGTAGAACCGCGAGATAGATTGACCGTTGCACAAACGTGAATTGAGTTTAAGTTTACCATCCCAAATTGGGTGGAATTCTGTCAAAACAATCTCCGGATTGAAGCAAGGTGTGGAAATTGGCAATACCACCGAGCTGGGAATTCCCGAACAATTGGATGATGACTTAAATCAAGAATCAAATGTGGAACTTAAAAACTTGAAAAATTTCTAGTTTGAGTGAAGCCTTGCCTTAAACCCTATCAATAGTGAACCTGTCAAAATTTTCTTACTAATTGAGGTTTAACCTTTCCTTGTAGATGGAACCACCGGACTTTTATCAAATCAACCTACTAGCCGAAGCTCGACAACTTAGAAGCACCATAAGAGCCATGACTCATCAACTCATGGAAGATCCCTACTTTCCTTACACTTTTCCCTACATACACGACTTTTACCACGAGCACGGTGCCGTTCCACTTCCCGAAATTGAGGAGGAGGATGACGCCGCAGCAGCACCTGTCCTAGTTCACATAGCACCCCCCGACGATGAGGAAATTGTAGTCGAGGAGGAACCGGAAGAGAATCCCGAGGAAGATCCCGAAGAATTTAATGACCCACCAGAAAATGAAGCCGATTGGCAACACTTGATGAATGGACCAAACCCGGACTTACCGTCTGATGATGAGGAACCATTAGGCGATGAAGAGTTATCCGATGATGAGGAGGAGGATTTTATGGATTTCAACACCGACCCCGATGACGTGTCACCGCCACCCTTTGAGACCGACATTGGTGCCTACAGGGCTCACTTTCCACCTATCTTCTAGATCCATGAGTAGAGCATGTCACAATTAGGCCTTTTGCTGTAGTATAACCCAATAGAATGACATGTTGTAAGTAGGACTTCTAATTGTAATCCTTCGGAACGTAGGATGTATCGTAGGAAGTAATTGAACTCTTGGTGTAAATAGCGTAGGAAGTTTAGGCTGTTATAAGCCATCTATGTTGTACTTGCTTCGTTTATGCAATGAAAAACTATGTGGTTCCTTTCTATCTGTGATCACTATTTATATGCATACTTGTGCGCGGCTACCACTTTTAAGTCTAATATATAATTTTCTTATTGTAGATATGGATAGTCGTACCTTTGCTACCCTGACCAATGTTGCGGACCTGATACTTATCAAGGCCATACTGGCACCTGAGAGCCCTATCCCGATACCCCACTTGGGTATATGTGACCCCGAGACTGGCCACCAAATATACCAGTCTATCGTGATGGCACCCCTCACCAACAAGGACCAACTCATGGAGATAAAGGCATACGCCGAAGAGATCCGTCTAAAGGGAGAACACTGGCTCGAGAGAAGGGAGAAGGAATGGAAGGAGCAATTGAGAGAGTATTTCGGACTTATTCCACCTAGTTAGTAGTTTAGTAGTACTAGAATAAGGTTCGGTAGTTGTAATTGCACCTATGGCGCACGAAGATTAACCAAACCTTGTCATTAGAATTAGTAGGATCGTTTCAACTTGTAATAGGAAATCTGTCTTGTATTTCTCTTTTAAAACTCTATGCTCCGTTGTAATCCTTTCTTATCTATGAAAAGTTGCCTTATTTTATGATATGATATTGCACCCTGTTTTAAATTCTGTCGTTAATCTTAGGGAGAAAACCGAATTTCTAAAAGAAATTGTTCAATAGGCTAAACCTCCCCCTTTACAATTTACACTCGTATATGGTGAATCGACGCAGTGGATTAGGATACGAAACCGGAGAGTCCTCCAACGCAAACCCTAGCCTAGCCCAAGTCGTGCAGGCATTCGTAGCCGCCTTGAATGCCAACCGCCAAAACCCTAACCGCGATGACGGACCTATGACTCGAACCCGAGCCATGAATGAGTTCTGCAAACGCCGACCCCCGACCTTCCACGGAGATACCAACCCCATTGTAGCCGAAGCATGGCTGAAGGAAACTAAGGTGATCCTGGACACCTTGGAGATTACCCGCGATGGAGATCGTGTAGCCTTAGCCACGTACCAACTGAAGGGAGAAGCCCGCTATTGGTGGGAATTGATGGAGGCAACCCATGCCATAGCCACCATGACCTTCGCTGAGTTCGAAACCCTGTTTCTTGACAACTATTTTCCTACACCCATTCGCCTATCCAAGGAACAAGAATTCATGAACCTGAAGCAAGGAACGATGACCGTGACCCAGTACGCGGCCAAGTTCGAGGAACTATCCCGTTACGCCACGGACGCTGTGTCAAATGAGGACAAGAAGGCGAGAAGATTCGAGTGGGGGCTGACGACCGCTCGCAGAGCCGTAGTGGCACAAACTTTTCCCACATACTCTAGTGTGGTCAAATGTGCCCTTCGATTGGAGAGTGAAGAAGCTGACTTCAAGAATCGATGGAGGAAGGCAACCGGCGGACCAATCCGAAACCAAGTAACCATCAACAACCGCAGACCCTACCTCACCAAACCCTTTGCTTCTTCTCAGAACAACCAAGCCTGGAAAACCACTGCAATAACTCGTGACAATAGAGATCTGTCGACAGTTAAGTGTTACAACTTTCAGGCTATGGGCCATTACAGCCGCCAATGCCCACAAACCCAGAAGAAGGGAAATGGGAATTTTGGAAACCAAGGATCTCAATCTAGACAAGTCGGATTTGCGAAGCCAACTCTTGGAATCTCACCTCAACAGCCGAATGGGCAGAACAAGGGAAAGCAGCCCATGGGAAACCCACAAAACACTGGAGGGCATATCTTTGCGCTGCAGACTGAGGAACAGGAGCAGGATCCCTCTGTGATCCAAGGTACGCTACTGTTATATAGTACCTGCGTGCAAGCCTTGTTTGACTCTGGTGCATCCCATTCATTTATATCTACTGCCTGCGTAGCTGCTCTAGCGCTAGAAACAGAACCCCTTAGTGCAAGTACGAGAGTAGCATCACCATTGGGGGGGAGTATAACTGTTAGTCTAGTATGTAGAGGGTGCGAATTAGAGGTAGCCAACTTGCGCTTAACCTGCGACCTCAGAGTGATCGACATGGCGGATTTCGACGTAATCTTGGGAATGGACTGGCTATCGGCTCACCGAGCAGTCATAGATTGTCATCAAAAGACCGTAACGGCCTATACCCCTGATGGAACTCGTTTCCATTTTAAGGGGGATAGACAAGTGGCTAGTTTAACGATGAAAAGATCTAGGTGGCAGAATCAACTATTTGGATGGCTAGCTAGTCTCCAAATAGAAGAAACTGACAAAATGGAGATGGGATTACCACACATCGTTGGCGAATACGCCGATGTGTTCCCTGAAGAACTTCCTGGTTTACCACCTCCTAGAGAGATAGACTTCTCTATCGAACTCCAACCGGGGATGGCCCCAATTTCTATGGCACCATACCGTATGGCCCCTGCGGAACTAAAGGAGCTCAAGACCCAATTGCAAGAGCTGTTGGAAAATGGATTTATCCGACCAAGCACATCGCCATGGGGAGCACATGCCTTGTTCGTGAAGAAGAAAGAAGGGACACTCCGACTGTGCATCGATTACCGGAGGCTAAACCAAGTCACTATCAAAAACCGATACCCCCTGCCTAGGATCGATGATCTATTTGATCAATTAAGAGGAGCAACCTGTTTTTCAAAAATCGACCTCCGATCGGGATACCATCAACTCAGAATCCGAGATGAGGACATCTCCAAGACAGCCTTCCGTACCAGATATGGACATTACGAGTTCATAGTAATGCCATTTGGGCTGACTAACGCTCCGGCAGTTTTCATGTGTCTCATGAACAAGATTTTCCAACCCTACTTAGATAAGTTTGTAGTGGTGTTCATTGATGACATTTTGATATACTCCGCCAATAAGGAGGAGCACGAAGGACACCTCCGGATAGCACTACAAGTACTCCGAGATAACCAACTCTATGCCAAGGCGAGTAAATGCGAGTTTTGGCTAGAAGTGGTTAAGTTCTTGGGGCACGTAGTATCCAAAGATGGAATAGCCGTGGACGAGAGCAAAGTTGAAGCCGTGATGAATTGGAAGCAACCAACCTCTGTGTTCGAGATCAGAAGTTTCCTAGGATTGGCAGGATACTACCGAAGATTCATACCTGAATTCTCAAGTCTCGCCAAACCAATGACGAGACTAACCCAGAAAGGAGTGAAACTGGATTGGACGGAAGCCTGTGAGAAATCTTTTCAGGAGATGAAAAGAAGGCTGACCAGTGCGCCGGTACTTATCATCCCCGAGCGAGGTGTGGATTATACCGTCTATTGCGACGCGTCAAGAGATGGCTTGGGATGCGTGCTAATGCAGAATGGAAAGGTCGTAGCTTACGGATCACGACAACTCCGACCCCATGAGAAGAATTACCCTACTCATGACTTAGAATTGGCTGCAGTAGTGTTCGCCCTCAAAACCTAGCGTTACTACCTGTGGGGAGAACAATTCGAGGTCTTCACCGACCACAAGAGCCTCAAATACCTTTTCACTCAGAAGGAGTTGAACATGAGGCAGCGTCGATGGATGGAGTATTTGGAAGATTACAAGTTTACAATGCAGTACCATCCTGGCAAGGCCAACGTGGTGGCTGACGCCCTGAGTCGAAAGGACAGGGCACAGAAAGTCAAAACTGCCAACAAAGAGTGGGAAATGATGGACACTCTCAATGAATTCAACCTGAAACCTTCCTCAGAAAGTGGGAGTATCCGACTATATGCACTTGTTGCAGAACAGCACTTCACCAGGAGATCCTGCTATCCCAAACCACTGAGCAAGAATGCGAGTTCATTCGGTATCGAATCCGAGAAGGAAAGGCGATACCAGGATGGACGATCGAGGGAGACAGTAACCTGAGATTCAAAGGAAGGGTCTTTGTACCTAATATTGGAACTCTTCGAGAAGCTGTACTCCGAGAAGCACACCATTCGAACTTCGCAGTCCACCCCGGAGGTACAAAGATGTACCATGATTTGCGAAGGACGTACTGGTGGGAAGGAATGAAGAAGGACGTAGCTCGCTTTGTATCAACCTGTCTTGTGTGTCAACAAGTCAAGGCCGAGCATCAAAAACCAGGAGGCGACCTTCAACCTTTGCCAATCCCGACTTGGAAGTGGGAGCACATCTCAATGGACTTCGTAACCGGACTACCAAGAACTACCAAAACCAACACTGCCATCTGGGTGATCGTGGACAGACTCACCAAATCCGCGCATTTTCTGCCTATGAAGATGACAGAAAACGTGGAACAACTGAGCCTGTTGTACATTCGGGAAATTGTACGACTACACGGTGTACCCGTCTGGATTGTGTCAGACAGAGACCCACGGTTTGTGCCACATTTCTGGAAAGGATTACAGAAAGCTTTGGGAACAGATGTAAGGCTTAGCACAGCCTTCCACCCACAAACCGATGGCCAAACAGAGAGAACAATACAGACCTTAGAGGATATGCTGAGAGCCTGCGCTTTGGATTTCTCTGGGAACTGGGAGCAGCATTTACCATTGGTAGAGTTTGCCTACAACAATAGTTATCAAGCAAGTATAGGAATGGCACCCTATGAAGCTTTATACGGTCGACCTTGCCGATCCCCAGTCTGCTGGACAGACGCTGGAGAAACAGGATTAATTGGACCTGATATAGTACGAGACACCACGGAAAAGGTCAAAACCATCAGGCAAAGAATCCAAACCGCTCAGAGCCGACAGAAGAGTTATGCGGATAAAAGAAGCCGACCCTTAACCTTTGCCGTAGGAGACCACGTGTTTCTGAAGATAAGACCGAAGAAAGGAGTCATCAGATTTGGGAAAAAGGGAAAACTGTCCCCACGTTACATCGGACCTTTTGACATCGTGGAGAAGATCGGAAGAGTCGCATATCGACTAGCCCTACCGCCACAGCTGGATCGAGTGCATGACGTGTTCCATGTGTCAATGCTCCGAAAGTACCTCGCCTTACCCACGCATGTTCTCAACTGGGAAGACGTTACCATCGAAGAAGATGCGACGTATGAGGAAGAACCAATCGAGATTCAAGACCGAAGCGAGAAGACGATCCGAAACAAGACAATCAAACTGGTACAAGTCCTGTGGAAACACCGAGGAACTGGAGAGACCACTTGGGAAAGAGAGGAGACTATGAAGGCAACTCACCCTCACCTGTTTGAATCCGAGCGTGCGTCTAATTTCGGGGACGAAATTGTTTAAGGGGGATAGGTTGTAACAACTCCGATTTTCAGTAAATAAAAATCTCGTTGTTTAATATTTTGACTCTATAAATTCCTTATTTTCCAATAATCCGTCATGATTAGATTTATTCGATTCAAACCCTAATTTCGTTTCACCTTGCGATTTAGTCATTTTCTAAAGACAAGTGAGATAGCAACCCTAAGTCGTCCTATTTAGCAAGCCTAGCTAGCTTCCGAATAATCATTAGAGTAGCCTAATCGAACCTTTGAACCATTTGAACCCTAAGTGAGACCTTGACCAAAAGTCAACCCTTGATCTATTACCCATTGGACGATAGATACTAGGATAATCTTTATCCATTGGACCATAGGTTTACCCCTTGGATATTGTGACAAGATTTCTAGGTACACTTTATAAGATTATATATTACTTACCATCTTTACCCATTGGACGATAGAAGTTAGGAGAGTTATTACCCATTGGACGATAGGTTAACCTTTCCACCTAGTACAAGGTCCATTAGTTTAAGTAGATTCACCACAAGTCATTGTACTATATTAGATTGATTATGTAAGCTTAGTACTTCATCCTTTAACCATTGGTTAATAAATGTTAGGGGAATTATAATCCATTGGTCCATAAAACCATATCAAGCTATAGTACTAGGTTAGTATTAGTTAATTCCTTCCTAGATATGATATGTACAAATTTGATTAAAGTATATGATATGTTTACATCATCCTAGCATACTATATATTAGTATATAGTTATAAGTACATAGGTGGCCTTTTGACATAGTTTAATAGGATAGTTTGACTTAGAAATCCAAAATGAGATCACATAGTACATTGTCCTTTTTGCTAGTCTTTCTATCAACCAAGGAAGGAGAGAGAGAGAGAGAGAGAGAGAGAGAGAGAGAGAGAGAGAGAGAGAGAGAGAGAGAGAGAGAGAGAGAGAGATGAGAGAGAGAGAGAGAGAGAGAGATATTGCATGTACCTTCCTTGATCTTCTTCTACCAAAACCCTAATACTATATACATTAGTACTTGTACTTTGAAAGATGAAGAATAGGATGACCTAAGATATAACCAAGTACTAGATTTTCTTACAAAATCTTCTTACAAACTATTAGTTTAACCTTACTCTTTCACTTAGTCAAATACCAACCATTTGTCCTTTCTCCATTAGGTGTCCAAGAGAGAGAGAGAGAGAGAGAGAGAGTGAGAGAGAGAATTCGGATGAGAGAGGGAGAGAGAGTGTGATGTGTGTGACTAGTGTACTCCCATATCTTCCTACATCATCCTATTGCATCACTTTGTACCACCATATCTAGGGTTTCTTATTCTTTCAACCCTAAAGGACTACCATATCTTATTTTCTATCCTAGACTAGACACAAACCCCATTAAAGAAACCTAAACCTTGTCCTAGTTTGAAAGAAAGAATAAGAGAAAATCTTGTAGTCTTTCCAACTCTTGTACCTTCTTTGGACCAAAGGGAAAGAGAGAGAGAGAGAGGGAGAGAGAGAGAGAGAGCCGAGAGAGATGGGAGAGAGAGAGAGAGGCCGGGAGAGAGTGAGAGAGGGAGAGAGAGATTTGTGTGATGTGTGCAAGTGTACAACTAGCCTAGTCATTGTCCTTTTGATCAACACCTCATCCAATCTAAGGACAATCAATTCTAGTCAATCTATGATCCATTGGATAACAAATGTTAGGGGAAATATTGTCTCTTGGATAATAGACCAACTTGGCCTATAAATAGCAAGCCATTTCAAGCCTTTGAACTCACACCTTCAAGCATTGCTCCAACTTCTCTCTAGAAAGTCTAAGTGTTCTTGTTGTTCTTGCTTAGTTCTTAGTTGTTCTTGAAGTTCTTCCCTAGTTCTTCAAGAAACTCTTCTAGTGCCGCCACTAAGCCACCACTCCACCACCCTACCGATCCAAAAGTTTTAGTAGTATTAGTCAAGATCAAGTTTCGAGAGAAACCTTTCTCTTTCGAAGCTATCGAAGCCATTCCTAAGCCGTTACTCCGTCCGACGAACTATTTTCCTAATCCGTAGCCGACTACCGCCAAGAAGAATGGTAGATATTCTATATCTACTTTTCTCTACGTATACGTATATATGTAGAATACTCCTTACGTATAGTATAGTTTTCCTATACTTTCAAAGATCTAAGTATAGCGTATTGCATGCGTATTTCGAAATGATTATGGATTATTCTAGACCTTTGACATTCTAAGTGTACGTTGGTTATCTTGTCCTTAAGCATGACTAGAAATGTTTAAGAGTTGTTATCTTGATTAACCATGGCATGATTAGCTTAACGTTAGAAGTACTCAATAAACATATGCTGTTTTGAATTTAAGAAAGCATGATTTAGGATTAAGCTGTTTTAATCTTAGAATGAATGTGAGCATGATTATGTGATTACTTGACTACTTGTTGTTGATAAAGCATAAGTGATTTATCACTCCAAAGGTGCCCGTCCATGTGGCACTATGCTTAACCTTGTGTGATTAAATGTGAGTATGATGATGTGACAAAATGAGCATGCTATCTAATATAGAGTTGAATGATATTGTTAGTTTGTTTCAAGATTTCTTAAGTTGTGGAATGAATTACCGCGGAGTCTATGCATGCGAACAAGACACGAAAACCGAGAAAGTAGAAACATGACACCTAGGGTGTGGTTGATATGGATAAAATGAAGGATGAGATTAACATGCGGAAAATATTTTGAAAGTACATAATGACCGGACTTGGTAGTCATTGTGTAAGTGTTTTCGAAAACCGTAATGTAGCCGGACTTGGTAGCTCATTGCGTAGATTTCCAATGGGACCGGACGTGGTAGTCTCATGTGGAAATGGGGCTTGGCCGGACGTGGTAGCCAATGCAAGATTTGAAAGAATGTGTTTGTGAAACCATGATTGGCCGGACTTGGTAGCCGTCGTGAGTGTTACTAACGGAGCCGTACTTGGTAGCCTCGTTAGTAGCAATTTGTGAAAGAAACATTGGAAATTATGATTTTGATAAAGGTGAAAAAGATGACACGGTCTACGATGAGTCGCGTAGGAGAAACACGAAAAGGCATGACACCAACGCTAAAAGATATCGAATATGAATGTATCATTGTTTATCTATGTTGTTGAATGAGCATGTGTAATTGTTTATATGCTTCCTTGCTTTAAGTTAAGAGTTAGTGGGTATAGTTTATTCTATTGGGCTTGTAGCTCACGGTGTTACCTTTTTGGTGACCCTGACATATTATACTGGGGGCGACGCTGGTATAATGTGTCAGAGTTAATTGATGAGCAAGGTGAGCAGTACGTGTTGGAGGCTTTTGGAGCCGAAGAGCTTGCTAGGATGGAAGAAGAAGCGGAGTAGTAGAATACCCTTGAAATTCCCTCCTTGTGTAATAAAAGTACTCTAGTAAGACTTATGTTGTAATAACGAGCTTGACTCTTAGCCTTTTTATTCAATAAAATGTTTAATTAACGAACCCGAAAATGGGGGCGTTACAATGTGTCTCAAAAGATTGTCCTCAATCTTAGAAAATCCACTTGGTTAAACCTCGAAGCCCCTAATTTCTTGGTTAGGATCCTTTCCACTTTGTCGTGTGTTTCAAGATGAAGAAAGGCATTCATTTCTCTATCCCGAACACTTATCCCTTGCTAGCCACATCGAGCCTCTGGATAATTTCTTTGAACAGCCTGCTAGGCAGCCATCCCCTACACTAGGGTAAACACAAAAAAATACAAGGAGAGATGAAAGAAAAATCAATGAGAGAAAGAGCACCCTGTCATACAAGGGGCACTTTGAAGGAAACATTTCTTCCAATTGTAGACACCCCAATTTGGCCTAACGATTATTTCAAGTCCCACCTTGGGACAATCCCGATGATGAAACGGATACAGTGATTGCTGATTGCTGATTGCTTCCTTGAGGACCTTAGGACTTTCGGTGAGAACTTTGAAGCACTTAGAGGACCCAATTCAGAGCCACACAGCCTTTCAGACAGAAATACAGAAGCCTAGGAGAATCCATCTGTCGGCCGTAACATCGATCTAACGGCCAAAACATCAATTCCTCACCCGAGCAACCTGTTGCTAGCAAAATCTCCCTGAGAGATCAATTCCTCGGCCACAAGATCTATCCTTCGGCCGAGACATCCATTCCACGGCCGCAAGATCCTTTACTCGGCCGCCAGATCAACCTTTTTCTAGACTCTTGAACGTTCTGTCAGACGTTTGGTTTGATCCAACTACACTACCTTCCCGATGCGTTCGGGCTACGCTCAGAGATTACGACGTAGAGTTAGAGATGCATTGCAATTGCAATTGCCATCTCATGATTTGATTGGCCGGAGTGAGTCATCCCTATGCCTATATAAAGGAGCCTTTGGGCTCCGAAATAAACACACGAAATTATCAGAGTATACACTCTCTCAAGCCTCAAAACTCTGCACAAATACTCCCTTATACCCACTCTTCAAAAGCCCTAACCTCCCGAAGGCAGCCGTCAATCCGGCGATCAAACCCCGAAGTTCAAACCCTAACCCTAGGGTTCTTAATCAAGCAATCAGTCAATCACAAGCAATCCGAAGCAATCAAGCAACTGAAGGATCAAGGTGGTGAGGCCCAACGGCCTCTGGTTTGTTTTATTTCCTGTCAATAATCATGATTTTAGCGTTTTGATTATTTACTAACGTTTCTGTCTGGTGTGAGGAAGAACATCGACCGGGGCTTCGATCCCTCGGCCGATATATCAAACCAGGAGGATCCCTCGGCCGTGACATCCATTCACCGGCCGCGGGATCCATTACCCTGGGACAGCTTTGTTTGTTTCCTGCTTTCTGATGCATGCTTCAATTACAGTCCTGGCTCACTTTACTTACTGTTTAAAGGATTAATTAAATAGACTATGTGTTAGAATTAAATAAAGCATCTATACGTCTTATGTTGAACGATTATGGGCCAGTCTCACGACTGGGCAAAGAGGGGTGCCTAACACCTTCCCCTTATTGTACTTTTGGCTTCCGTACCCAGAATCTCTATCTGTTTTCCCAGTTTTAATAAACTGGGTGGCGACTCTGTTTTGATGATAACCGCTACCATGTGGCGATGTTCCTAGCCATGGGAATGTCCATGATTTTGGTTTACGAAGCAAGAAACCAACCGAGCAAACAAACGTGATCAATCTGTATGGCGATGCCCCGTTTGGGAGGTGTCTACAGTTTTTGGCGACTCTGCTGGGGATATGAGAGCCATAACCAAAAAGTTCAACATAAGACTAATACATGCCTTGTTTAATTCATCTATCATATGCATCGAGCGGGCAACCCGTTGAGTTCACCTGATATCCCGGCATGACATGGGCTATGTTGGGGGTTCCAGCAAACTCCACAGTCACTCGTACCTAGTGGTATATCAAAAAGGGAATCACCCAATCACCGCCTATGATTAGAGGTGTCAAACGTGCATGCCGTGCCGTGCCGTGCCATTCAACTTCTGTGCCAACCGTGTTACGTGTCGTGTCGTGCCGTGCCCATTTACTTAAATCGTGTCGTGCCGTGCCGTGCCATTTTCAATCGTGTCGTACCGTGCCGTGCCCATTTACTTAAATCGTGTCGTGTCGTGTCGTGTCATTTTTCAATCGTGTCGGGCCGGGCCCATTTACTTAAATAGTGTCGTGTCGGGCCGTGCCCGATTAATTAATCGTGCCCCGTCGTGCCGTGTCTTTTTTTGTCGGGTCGGATCGTGCTGTGCCTTTTTTTCGGGTCGGGCTTGTCGGGTTGTGTCGTGCTGTGCTTTTTTTGTCGTGCCGTGCCGGTCCTTATTCGTGTGTCGTGCCGTGGGTTTTACGTCCGACGGAAACAAATGGAAGACTCAAACAAGCAACTGCCACTTTTTCCTTCACTTAACATAACTTAACAAATAAAAGACAAATCTGCAAGACTGCAAATTTGCAAGACTGCAAACTACAAATGGAAGACTCAAACAAGCAGCTGCCACTTTTTGTAATCTGCAAGACTACAAAAAGGTTACCAAGACTGCAAAAGGTTTTACGTCCGGAGGTTGTGCTGGTTGCGTCCTCTCTCCCCCTCCCTCCTTTGCCGTGTGATGCTAAACAGAAAAGAAAATGGGAGAAGGGATATAAGACTATAAGAGTGGCATAGATTAATATGAGAGTGGCATAGAAAAGAAAAGAAAAGAGTGGCTGCGTCCTCTCTCTCCCTCCCTCCTTTCCCTCCCTCCTTTGCCGGGAAAGCCTAGATTTGTTGTATCTCGCCGCAAGGACATCATATACACAAATTCATGCTGGTGAATACATAAAAGATTGCTTCAATTAAGGAGTAACCAATTTGCAAAGAAAGAAGGAAACCAATAGAAATGGAAATATTGCAGGAAAATGGCATAGATTAATATTCAGAAACATTCAACACCAGCAAGTGGGCATGAAAGACTATTCTTTTATTTTTATTTTTCCTCTTTTCTTCTCCATTCTGTGGGTGGAGAGGCAATGTGGCAATTGATCATGTCAAGCAAACAAAACAAGAAAACCATATCAAGACTATGCAGCTAGAAAACAAAATACAGAAACAACAAACCTGAAGATGGGATTTCAAGTGATAAAGGGTAAGACCTTTGACCCCTATTGTTCAAATAATAGTCTTTGGTGTTGCCTCTGCAGTTCACGTTATTGCAAGATTAAGAAACTTAGCTCTCTTAAACATAACTCAGTTTATGAAAACCATCAATTTAACAATACGTAAACTTTCACTATGCAATATTGAGCTAAAGAAAAATGATCTATTGACCAAGATACAGTATCTTTGAAGGTTCTAAACGCAAATCAAGTCGAGTTGAGTTATATGACTACATGGCTGTCTGGAAAGTGCTGGCATCAAATCAACTACACGTGACTGCAGTTCAGAATATTGGCACAACTTATTGCTCAAGAATTGGTGATGAGATTAATAAGATATTTAAAAAAAGACCCTATCTTTCATGCAATAACTATCTGAAACATGTCAACCCACCAAGTTTTCATTTAGTTTTTGTAGGCATGCTTGCAATAGACCATTGGTCTTGCGTAGTTAATATCTCCAACTGGATACAAATTTTCCTTTGGGCAATTGAGTTTGTTACAATTTGCTTAGCAACTTAGTGGGGTAAAATAACTGCCTCTTTTGGAAGAAAATGAGGGTCAAATAAGAACAGTTGGGTCACCAATCCAATGTTCTTGAATCTTAAATCATTTCAGGTTGCATTATTTGAGGCAGAGTACCCAGCGTACGAGTTCAAAGTGGAACAATCAGTCTGAATCTAGACTCAAACCTGCATTTTTTTTAATTCTGTAGCAACAAAAACAACCACCAATTTGGAGAAACAAACTGCTACTATAATGACCTCCCATGTTGGGAAGTCGGAAGCAATATCCTAATTTGCTTGGCTTATTTCTTTTGGGAATACAATTGAGCCAATGCTAACTTTCGCTACCCATCAGCTCACATGTCTTTGTTGTGGAACCATCACTGGAACCCTTGACTTGAGCATGTGCCTTGAGAGTAACATAGAAACAACAATAATCCAAACAAAGAAATCAAATGTGCTGAGTAGCGAAGTCAGGTTTGGACTCAATTGTATTCCCAAAAGACAAAAGCCAAACAAATTAGGATATTACTTTCCACCTCCCAACATGGGAGGTGCTAATTCTAGCTTATTAGTCTCTCCAAATTGAATTTGCAGAACTGCTTAGTGAGGGAAACGCCGGATACAAAGGAGAGAGAGAGAGAGAGAGAGAGACTTACAGAGATGGACTGGCGAGAGGTGATTCGAGCACTAGGAAAATTTTCTCTCTGCGTGATAATGAAAAGTACCAAATCAGTCTGCAAAATCAAAATAATGAACCCTAAATCGACACAAAATCAACACATTCGTAAAGGTACAGAAAGAGGTACATAGCAATAAGAGAGAGAGAGACGTATAGGCAGGGCCAGAGACTCGCCGAAGATGAAGGTCGTCCAGTAGTCGGGGCGAACCCAGTCGTCGTGGCCGAACACGGCGTGGTTTGCGACTGAGGTCCGTGGGGTGCGTGCGTGCTTGTGTGTGTGTGTGTGAGAGAGAGAGAGAGAGAGAGAGGGGGGGGAAGAGAGAGAGATGCATCACTAACCGTTGGGAACGGACGAGGCGGGCTTGGAGGACTATGACGCACGGAGTGGTGGGGATGGAGGCCGTTGAGAGAGAGCGGAGGAAGGAGCTTCAGGCAGGAGAGAGCGAGAGTGAGAGAGAGGCGGGATTAATTTGGGGATTTCCCTTCCGCGCTTTGAGAGAGGCGCGAACAGATTAGGGATTTCAAGTATTTTGAGAGAGGCGCGAAGCGAACAGAATTCAGGGATTATTTTGAGAGAGGTGCGCCAAAATAATTAAGTGCCCTAGTATTGAGCAGTACAAATAAATTCCAAACTTAATAAGCCAATTATATTTTAATAGTGGTCGATCTGAACCATTAGAATTTCATGTCTTACTTATTCCATCTTTATCACCAAAATTGAAGATTATCGGATATCGGTGACCGCCTGATCGAACAACATTTGATACATCCCAAGGCATTAAAGTGTTAGATTGCAATACCCGCTGCCGCCTGAGTCTTTTTGTCTTGATCAAAACCGTTCATCTTTTACATATCATGGAGTACATCATTCGTACCAAAAATGAAGTTAATCGAGTATCGCTACACACTTGATCGGCCAAAAAAACTCTTTTTGTTAACGAAATTGTGTCTCAATAAAGAAGCTTTTTAAACCTGATCGAGACAAATTTTTACTAGAATGCTATAATCAACAAGGGAAACAAAAGTAACGGTCTGGATCGTTGTAATTGTGTCACGGTCGAATGGCTACCATAGGTTCAAGTACAACACAAGATTAAATTTGTTAACAATTACATTTGAACGTATAGAATTTAAAGGCAATTACCAACTCAATTTTTACCGTGGTCGATCTGAACCGTTAGGATTTCACGTCTCACTGATTTCATCATTGTCACCAAAAACGGAGATCATCGGATATCGGCGACCATCTGATCTGACAACATTTGATGCATCCCAATGCATTAAAGTATTAGATTGCAAGACCCGACCCCCACCAAAGTCTTTATTTTTCGATCTGAACCGTCTATCTTTTACATATATTTGAATTATTCATTTGTATCAAAAATTAAGTTGATCGGGTATCTTTACATATTTGATTGGACGATAACTATCATCCAAAAAATAAATTGCGTTCCAATCAAGGAGCTTTCTAAACCCGATCAAACCAAATTTTTATGATAATGATTTAATCAATAAGCACAACGAAATTAACGGCCTCGACTATTAAAATAGTTTTGTTTTACTGAGATCCGCTAAATAATCGTATCGAAGGGTATTAAAAATATATAACATGTAGTAATATTATTAGACTTATAGCGACAAATTTATTATTTTCTCGTCGTGATTGCGTTGCGATTGTGTGGCTACTACTTGAAGTTGATGGTCTTGTTTTATATAATAGAGCTATATAAGTATATATTATATATTAATTTTTCAAATTTATATAACACAAGTTAATTGGTGGCATAGTGGTTTGATTGTGTATAATTGAACCTTAAGGACATGGGTTCAAGTCTTAGTGTAGCCAATTCCTTTTTGGTTTTTCCCCCCCTTATTTCTACAATATATATATTTTTCTTATTTTAGTTTTTTTCCACTTATTTTTACTATGTATTTCTTTCTCATTTTTTGTTTGAGATTTTTTTTTATTTCTCGTTAGATCTAGGGATATCCGGATATACGACTCTTGCACATTTCATTTCGTATTAAATTACTCTTGCACCATAAATATTTTGATAAGTTTTTATAATTTTACTTGTTATCTTGTAATGTTAAATTTATAAACCAATTGTCCAAAGCCTATTCACTAACAAAAACAAAATAAATATTTGTTACCGAATAAAAATTGATAAATTTTTAAAGGTAAAAAAATGATTTTTTAAAAACATGATTTTTTTTAAGAAATAGTTTTTTTTATAACTAAATATCTAGTTGTAAAGGTAATCAAATATTTTTTACCGAATAGAAATTGTTTAGTTTTTTTTATAAATTAAAAAAAAATCAATTGGCTTATTTAAATTTTTTTTTTCCTGTGCCCGTGTCATGCCCGTGCCTGTTCCTGACTAGAACCGTGTCGTATCGTGCCGTTCCCGTCCACATTCCGTGCCCGTGTCGTATTGTGCCAGGCCAAATTTTCATGCCGTACTCGTGTCGTGTCGTGCCGTGCCCGTCAAACCCGTGTCGTGCCGTGCCGTGCCGTGCCCGTTCAACTACCGTGTCGTGCCCGTACCCGGCTAAACCGTGCCGTGTCGTGCCGTGCCAGGCCAACTTCCGTGTCGTGCCCGTGTCGTGCCCGCCCACGTCCGTGCCCCGTGCCAGTCCACGTGCCCACTAAAATCGTGTCGTGTCGTGCCGTGCCCGGCCAAGACCGTACCCGTGCCCGTCCACGTGCTCACTAAGACCGTGTCGTATCGTGTCGTGCCAGGGCATTGACCGTGCCCTTGCCCGTGCCGTGCCACATTTAACCGTGTCGTGCCCGTGCGTGCCGTGCCGACCCGGCCCGTTTGACACCTCTACCTATGATGGGCTGGTGAAAGGACTGGTGCCCTTTGACAACGGAGCACCCTAAGACTACCAAAACCTTGCATGTATTAGAAAGCCATAGAACTTATCAAACTAAGACAGGAACCTACAGGCTAGGAACCTACTTGCATTTTCGCTTCCAAGTTCTTCCTCACACCTTGTATCATCTGTTATTGTAAATAACTTTTTCTGTGCAGAAGGGTTGGGATTTTCAGCCCAAATCCTAACCCTACACAAGCCAAGTACTAACTTACAGGTACTCTACTTTTCAAAGCAGACACAATAAGTAAAACAAAGAAGCAACCACAGCCAATTTTATACTCTTACGACACCCGAAGTCACGCCAAACAGAGGTCTTTGCAACCGTCCCGTCTGTCACTCTCACCGGCCAAAACACCTACACTGCTACGGTCCCAATCACTTCCAGGGACTCCGCGGTCATCTCCTCAACAAACTCAATCATCTACCAAATCCAAAGCTTCATCAAGTAATCCTCCCACTCTCATGGCAGATAACGACGCCATCATTGCTAATCACCATGCTCAAAGTCGCTACCTTACTAGCAGAGAAAGCAGCAAGAGATGCTGAGAACGAAGAGAAATCGGTAGAAGATGAGATGTTTGTTTTTGGTGTTTTATATTTTCCCTTCGCTTCGAAGAGAAATACGCCGTTTGAAGAGTCGCCACCCGGATTTGTGGTGTATCACCTGAGAAACCGTTTTGTTTGGGAAACCAATTGATTTGAAGTTGAAAACCAGAGATCAGTTTCAAGGGTCCGGAAGCCATGTTACGAGGGGGGAAGGGTTTTACGGCACCCCCCTCGCCCGATTCGAAATCGGTCTCTACTAAACGTTTGTGGGATTTTTCAAAGGGATTTTGTTTCATTAGATCATTTAGCAAGTATCCACGGTTATAACAGGTAAGAACTGCATGCATGTGCTGGTGTACAGTGGATGATTAAATGAAAGTGAGCAAAATGCATGATCACAGAAATTGAAGATCTGTCACTGGCTTCACTCTCGAGCGCTCGAGAGCCGTCCCGAGCGCTTGGGAGTTCTGATACCCAACCTGCAAGCTTTGTTAGCACAGACAGAATACAATGCTAAAATAGGAACTGAAGTGATATTAAACACACTACTGGCTCAGCGGAGGACTTGGAAGACTGAGCTAAGCCTTCAATCTTTCAAATCATGCATCCCTGCCTTAACAAAGCTAAATCTATGAATTTAAAAGAGCAACAGGCCACACTAATGCATGCAGAGACTAGATAACACAGCAGACTGGGAAATGGGAAGCAATAGCATGCATGCACTCCCGAGCGCTTTGGAATGGTTCGGAGCGCTTGGGAGTGAGCTGCATGTCAGCTTTCTCTCAAAAGGGAAATGGTACCATCTTGACATGCAAACACCCTTGTTTTGATGTTTCCCAAGAGGAGAACATCTCTTAGCTTTGGAAATACCTTACTTTACATGAAAACTTGAGGGAAATGCTTCTGTTTTGGAGAAAATAGTTTTCTGTGCATGCATGCCAAAATGCAACCATTTCTTTTAAGATCACACATCATTTCCAACCCACTGTGTTACGAAGGGCCATGCATGAAACTGGGAACTGTCCCGAGCGCTCAGGAGTACTCTCGAGCGCTTGGGAGTAGTTCCAATAAGGGTTTTGTGAAAACATTTTCTTGTGCCCCATTGCTCTTGTTTTTACACTAGGGTCTCCCAACCATGCACCCAGTATTGAAGACTGGGTCAGGCTGAGAGACCCCCCTCAGAAGGGATGAATAGCCCTTTAGTTATGACCAAAGGTAAAGTCTTATACCTTTTCCTTGAACCTTGCTCCTTGGTGTGCCTTTGAGATGTGGGTGAAGTGAGAAGAGTGCAAGAGATCAGAAGAGTATTATGGATTTCTTGCCCTTTTTCCTTGGTGATTTGCAAAACCTTTGAAGTTTGGAAAGAGAGTTTGGAGGTTTTTGGTTTTGAGCTAGAGAGAGAGAGAGCAGAGGATGAGAGTTCTGGTGGAGTGAAAATTTCGTGGTCCCCTTTCTAGCTGAAAAACCAGTCATATTTATAGGCCAAGACCTCAAATGGTTTTTGAAAATCAAATGGTTTTGATAAAACATTTTTTTAAGGGGAAAATCTTTGGCCTGAATATCTTTCACCAGAGGTTGAGTGTGGACCGAGCCATCGGCGGGCTCAAGGTGGTTATAATGATGAGTAACATGGTGAGTGGGTGATACTGCCATCCATTGGGCAATAGAATAGTCTCGAGCGCTTGGGATCACTCCCGAGCGCTTGGGACCTTACTCTCGAGCGCTCGAGAAAGAGCCAGGCCAGAGGTTTTGTGAAACAGTTTTGAGCGCTTGGGATTGCTCCCAAGCGCTTGAAAATGTTTTTAACCATTTTTAATCCTTCTTCAAATCTTTCAAGGAGTAAAGTTCTGATCGGTACCAGGCTTGTTTCAATCCAAAGTCATCATCGGGGAGCCTCCGGGCCACAAATCAAGGATTTTTGAAAAGTCCAAATTGGGGTGTCTACAGTTGCCCCTCTTTGGGCGACGCTCAGCATCCTATCTAGATACGAGTGCCGTCCAAAGATTGAGACAGGCCAATTCGAGCCAAATCAAATCCTCAATTCAAAATCAAATGCAAGTAAAGATACAAACATTTGATGCATGTGGTCGCGTCTTTTCAGACTGCCTACGTACCCTTTTCTGCAAGGATCAGACCAGCGTAGTTCTTTGGGGCAAATGCAAACATGCAGACATGCAAGCAAATGATAGAAAGGTGTCCCTCAGGACAGCGCCAAATCTATGGCGGCGGAGAACCTGGAGAAAACCGGGGAGATGTCCCTTAGGACGGTGCCAAATCTATGGCAGAAGATGAAAGGGTGGCGAAGAGACCTGAATCTGAAAAGCTTGAATTTTTAAAAGAAGCTTGAATTTTAAAAGAAGCTTGAATTTTGAAGGAAGCTTGAATTTTGAAGAAAGCTTGAATTTGAGATGAAAGGGTGCCAAATCTATGGCGGAAGATGATTGAAGGGTGCCAAATCTATGGCAGAAGATGATTGAAGGGTACCAAATCTATGGCAGGAGATGATTGAAGGGTGCCAAATCTATGGCGGGAGATGATTGAAGGGTGCCAAATCTATGGCAGAAGATGAAAGGGTGGCGAAGAGACCTGAATCTGAAAAGCTTGAATTTTTAGAAGAAGCTTGAATTTTGAAGGAAGCTTGAATTTGAAAAGCTTGAATTTTTGGAGGAAGCTTGAATTTTGAAGGAAGCTTGAATTTTTGGAAGAAGCTTGAATTTTGAAGGAAGCTTGAATCTTGAGATTAAAGGGTGCCAAATCTATGGCGGGAGATGATTGAAGGGTGCCAAATCTAAGGCAGAAGATGAGACAGCGCCAAATCTATGGCAGAATATGAAAGGTGCCAAATCTATGGCAGCGGATGATTGAAGGGTGTCCCTCAGGACAATGCCAAATCTATGGCAAGAGATGTGCAGTCTTGTTGACGAATATGAAGGAAGAAGGCGACCGTGGGGGGTCGAGGTTAGAAAGTGAGACCCGTGTTTCGACTTTTGACAACACTGATGATTTTTAGTTTTGAAAAACAACAATGGACATGTCCGAGTACCCTTTCTGCTTTACTGTTTTTGGCCAGCGGACCGGTATCTTCAGGACCTTGGGATTTGGGATGGAGTTCGTCTTTGGATGGAAATTGGGTTTGAGCTGGAGCTGGTTTGAGTTTGGCTTTGATCAGGGCTTGAGTCCCGAGCATTCATGCCCCAGTCTTGAGGTTGGTTGTACGCTTGCAGTGATTGATGGCATTGTGCTGATGTGCCCCAGTGATTGACAGACCTTAGTTCTGATCCTTTTCCTTGATTCCACTGATAGTTTCGGCAACCAGCTTTGTCATGAGCACAAGTGCAAGTTCTTCCATGTATTGGAGTTTCTCTCACGAGTTGGGACCTCAATGACCTTGTGTGAATTTGGACAAGGCCCAGATGACTCAAAGGACAAGAAAGACCCTTTATCAGAGGACTGACTCTTAACGAAGACCTTGACTGGACGAGGAGTTTGATTATTTGAGGATTTAATGTTTGAAATTGTCATGATAAAATCAAGTTTTGATGATTTTCCCATGCTGGGTTTTGAAATTGTTTTAGCAAAACACGAGGACTTTTATTAGGAATCATGCCCCAGGTTGAGATTTTGTAAGATTCACAAAATGCCTTGGCGCTCCTTCTTGTTTTCTCCTATTGTCCAGGATTTTTGTTATCAAGTTGTGTTTTTCAATCTGACAGGATTTTATTCGGGTTGTAACGTGGCCAAGGATTGGCTTAACAAAGAAAGGATAATAGGCTCAAAAATTTTCATTTTCTTGGGGTTTCGAGAGCTAGCAGCCATCTTGAATGATTTTGTGCCCTTTTTGCTTTTGATGGGCGCCTTATTTGCTTCGAACTTTGTTGTGCCGATGTGTTTGGCATTCTCATTGATCTTGCGCTTTCTCCAATTTTTCTTCAATGCTTTGCACCTCAATGTGCGTGTGCATTTGGCACTTTCACGCTTTGAATTCTGATGCGCCGATGATAACCAGGTGTTTGGCACATTTGTCCTCCTTATTTCATCCCGGTGCGGGGGATAGCTGCCTAGCTGGGTTCTTTCAAAGAAATTGATTTAGGCTCAAAGGGGGTTATCAATGGATATATATCTTCAAGCATGTGATAAAAGAAAAGAATGCCTTTCTTCATTTTGAATTGCACAACTTGATAACTGGATCCTAGATGCAAGTTAAGGGATTTGTGAGCTCTAACTTTTGCCTAGATTATGTTTTGAGGTTTTGATCTAGCGAGCTATTTACTTGGGCCAAGGCGTTGCTTCTTCATGGCGTCAGGAAATGGTCCCATGAAATTCTCCTTCTTCAGAGGGCAAAGTATCTCGTGTTTTGATCTCTCAATTGATGGTGAAAAACAATTCCAAGTTAAGGGATTATCACAAAACGTAAGTTTATTATCACAATTTCGACTCAAGAGGTTTGACATCAAAAGACGGGACGAACCGACAAAGGATTGACTCGAAAGATTGTGACCGAATCTTGGGATCGACTCGAATGAACATGACCGGGCCTCGGGATAAGGCTGCCTACGTATCCTTCTTGCAAAGGAATCAGGTCATAACGTAGTTCAGACCTACGAAACTGACTCTCTTTTTGGTTTTTCTTTTTTTTTTACTACAAACTCGAATTTGAAAACATACAGACACGAAAGCATGAAAGACCCAAAGTACAAACTGACTCGAATTTAAAAGACTAGGACTTGACTCGAAACTTAAAAGCTTCCCAAACTCGTGAGCAATTCCATTCATGCTTTGCTGCACTCAAAATCCTCCTCCAGATCTGAGGTCCGGCACTGGGATGGTTCCGTTGTCGATTAAGTCTTGGATCTTGTGACGGAGACGGTGACAGTCATTGGTAGTGTGACCGGGCATTTGATGGAAGGCACAGAAGGCATTTGGGTTGTGGTAGGCTGGCAGCTTTTGAGGTAGGGGAGTTGACAGGAGTGGCTTGATGGTTCTGCTTTCGACCAGTCTTTCGAATACCATGGATAGTGGTACAGAGAACTCGGAAAAGACGCGAGGTTGTTTAGGCTTGGTGGCTTGAGCAACGATCTGGCTAACGGGCTCGGTCCGGACATGGTCGGTATGTGTAGGGTCAGATGGCAAGTCGGTGTAACCATACAACATGTTGCTGCTGTCGGGGTCTACATTTTCTGTCTCTGGGAAGGAATCAGCATTTTCGAGGATGCCCAACTGAATAGCTTCTTCGACGGCCAGGCCTGTTTCGAAGAATGTCTTGAAGTTGGAAGAGGCTTGAGCTAGGATCATGTGTCTGGCAAGTGCGGGCTGGAGGTTTCGGACAATCATCCGAATTTGATCTTTCTCCGAGGGTTTGTCCTTCATCTGGACAGCCTTTGCTCTCCATCTTTGAACAAAATCCATAAAAGACTCCTTCGGTTCCATCTTTATTGATTCCAACTCTCGAGTGGTGACCTCAAGTTGGATGTTATAGTCAAACTGGGCCACGAAAGCCTCACAGATGTCTTCCCAAGATTTCTTCTTTGTCACTTCCAAGGCAGTGAACCAGCGCAAGGCATGTCCAACCAGTGTTTGAGAAAACATTTGGGCCATGGCGTCCTTCTCCAAGCCCCACATGGAAAGTGCCCCAATGTAACTGGTCAAGTGTGCTTTTGGATCACCGGTTCAGTCAAACTTAACGAAGTCGATTGGCTTGAATTTCCTGGGTAGTCTGGCATTCGGGAAAAGGCAGAGTTCGTCGAAGTCGAAACCAATTGAGGTGATTCTTTCGCTTCTGGCTAAGGACAGCTCAAGTTGGGATAATTTGGCTTCGATGGTGGCCATTTCTGGGCTTTGGGGGTTTGGCTCAGAGGGTGGTTCATGATTATTTTCGAGGGGTGTTTCTGGGTTTTGTGGAGGTGGAAGTCGTCTGGCAACCCCGATTATCATAAGCATTAACTGGGTAATCTGGTTGTCTGTTCGTTCACCCATCTGTCGGATAGAGGTTCGAATTTGATCCAACTCGTTCAGAATCCCTGCTGGCTGTTCCCCGTTCAGATGTTCCTCATTCAAATTTTCCACTGGCTGTTCCATATCTTCCCACAAATTCTGAGTTTATGAGGGTATGGTTTCGTTGTAGGATGGGTGGCCCAGTGCTGACAGTAAAGCAGAAAGCGAACTCAGAATGTGCCCCTGTTATGATTTATTGAAAAATGCATGCTGAATAAAAGAATTGTTGTTGACGTGTTGTCATCGTCGACTCAAGGGATCAAACTTTACGGATAGTTCCAACAGTCACGAGTAAGTCGGTGTCAGGCAGGTTAAATTCCTCACGTTGGGAATCAGAGCCAATCTCCTTATCTAAGACCATCCGAGACAGAGCAATAAGACTGCTGGAATATGCACTTAAGGTTGGATTAGAGGGAGCCGTTCGGGCACGGCGAACACCAGAGGTATCTCAAACTCCATGGATTTATGGTCTCCTAGACCCTGACTCAAGAAATGACATCCTATGAAGGATTGCCTTAGTCCTCATAGATTCTTTTGAATGTGTATCCTTTGATTAGGAATGACAAGATTTGGGAGATATCAAGACAAATTAAGTCTTTAACATTTTTTTTTTGAAATTTTTGTTTTGGTTTCAAAAACTGTTTAGCGTAAATGACATGATACCGTAATCGGGGTGGCGTAGGTGGCTTCGCAGTACAACCTGGGTGGTGTGGGTATCACGGCATTGTAGCCTAATTGTTTCGTTAATTTTCATTGAATTCATGATTAAAAATTGTATTGAAGACTTAATGAACTTTGATATCCCCAAAACCTCGTCGTTCCAAGGACTAATTAATTTCAACAACGTGCCTTTAAAAAGCACGACTCATCATCGGTCCAGGCAATCCTAAACAAGCCGCGCGAGCGAGTCTAAGAGTTCTATATGAGACACGAAAGCAAGCGTAAGATGCAAGGTGCGATGTGCGAGCGGGATCAGATTACGGTCTTTTGAAGGTTGCCTAATTCCTCAGAATTTCTTTTAGGGTGTATCCTTTGTTCAGAACGACAAATTCTAAGAGATGTCAAAATGAACTAAGTATTCAACTAGTCCTCGTTCGAAGTTTCAATTTTGAACTTGGAATAACTTAGTATAGACGACGTGATACCCCAACCATCGTGGTGTCAGTGACATGGTGCCATTAGCCAGAGTGGTGTAAGTAAAGTGGCATCACGGCGTCGTTTTCCTTGTTATTCCTTATTCTCCGTTGAAATTTCGATTAGGCATTAGTTAAGGACTTAGTAACATCCTGATTTCCCAAAGTCTCCTTGTTCTAAGGACTCATGTAGTTTAGACAACGTACACCAGAGTGCACGACTCA
This sequence comes from Rhododendron griersonianum, assembly GCA_018127125.1. Lineage (NCBI taxonomy): Eukaryota > Viridiplantae > Streptophyta > Magnoliopsida > Ericales > Ericaceae > Rhododendron > Rhododendron griersonianum. The sequence goes on along the minus strand of CM030788.1, from coordinate 33,250,234 downwards.
TCATCGGGCCTTGGCAACCTTCTACAGACCGTGCGAGTGAGATTAAAAGCGCAGGACTCAAAAATGAACGGACAACATGACGGCATGACATGCACAGTGAGATGCAGAAAGCAGTAACATGTAGACAGGATATGGCATATAATCCTACCCTGCGGGTCCCTGTCCTAGTTTGGAAGGTTCTATTGCTTTCTAAACACGTACGAGGGCCGGTTTTGGTTTGAAGTGGGTTCCCCGGACTAGAGTCAAAGTATACCTCCCACTATTGAGCGTACACCCAATAATGGTACAAATGGTAGGGATGACTCATCATGGTCGAGGGTTGCTGAGCATTCCGGATTCCCCATCACCGGCAAGCCGGGTAGGATTGCCGAAACACAACAGCGGGGTTGCACAAGATATATGCATACAAGAAATAAATAATGAAACAAAATCCCTTTTGAAAATCCCACAAATGTTTTTCAAGCCTGGCTCACAAGTTTAATTGATATTCAAGAAAAGCGGGCCGTTTTATCAACAAACCAACTTTTTCTCAAGTATTAATTAAACCTTTCCCCAGCAGAGTCGCCACTGTGGGCTACCTGCCCGAAAAACGAAAACGAATGTTTGTTTTTGGTGTTTTATATTTTCCCGCCGCTTCGAAGAGAAATACGCCGTTTGAAGAGTCGCCACCCGAATTTGTGGTGTATCACCCGAGAAACCGTTTTGTTTGGGAAACCAATTGATTTGAAGTTGAAAACCAGAGATCAGTTTCAAGGGTCCGGAAGCCATGTTACGAGGGGGGAAGGGTTTTACGGCACCCCCCTCGCCCGATTCGAAATCGGTCTCTACTAAACGTTTGTGGGATTTTTCAAAGGGATTTTGTTTCATTAGATCATTTAGCAAGTATCCACGGTTATAACAGGTAAGAACTGCATGCATGTGCTGGTGTACAGTGGATGATTAAATGAAAGTGAGCAAAATGCATGATCACAGAAATTGAAGATCTGTCACTGGCTTCACTCTCGAGCGCTCGAGAGCCGTCCCGAGTGCTTGGGAGTTCTGATACCCAACCTGCAAGCTTTGTTAGCACAGACAGAATACAATGCTAAAATAGAAACTGAAGTGATATTAAACACACTACTGGCTCAGCGGAGGACTTGGAAGACTGAGCTAAGCCTTCAATCTTTCAAATCATGCATCCCTGCCTTAACAAAGCTAAATCTATGAATTTAAAAGAGCAACAGGCCACACTAATGCATGCAGAGACTAGATAACACAGCAGACTGGGAAATGGGAAGCAATAGCATGCATGCACTCCCGAGCGCTTTGGAATGGTTCGGAGCGCTTGGGAGTGAGCTGCATGTCAGCTTTCTCTCAAACGGGAAATGGTACCATCTTGACATGCAAACACCCTTGTTTTGATGTTTTCCAAGAGGAGAACATCTCTTAGCTTTGGAAATACCTTACTTTACATGAAAACTTGAGGGAAATGCTTCTGTTTTGGAGAAAATAGTTTTCTGTGCATGCATGCCAAAATGCAACCATTTCTTTTAAGATCACACATCATTTCCAACCCACTGTGTTACGAAGGGCCATGCATGAAACTGGGAACTGTCCCGAGCGCTCAGGAGTACTCTCGAGCGCTTGGGAGTAGTTCCAGTAAGGGTTTTGTGAAAACATTTTCTTGTGCCCCATTGCTCTTGTTTTTACACTAGGGTCTCCCAACCATGCACCCAGTATTGAAGACTGGGTCAGGCTGAGAGACCCCCCTCAGAAGGGATGAATAGCCCTTTAGTTATGACCAAAGGTAAAGTCTTATACCTTTTCCTTGAACCTTGCTCCTTGGTGTGCCTTTGAGATGTGGGTGAAGTGAGAAGAGTGCAAGAGATCAGAAGAGTATTATGGATTTCTTGCCCTTTTCCTTGGTGATTTGCAAAACCTTTGAAGTTTGGAAAGAGAGTTTGGAGGTTTTTGGTTTTGAGCTAGAGAGAGAGAGCAGAGGATGAGAGTTCTGGTGGAGTGAAAATTTCGTGGTCCCCTTTCTAGCTGAAAAACCAGTCATATTTATAGGCCAAGACCTCAAATGGTTTTTGAAAATCAAATGGTTTTGATAAAACATTTTTTTAAGGGGAAAATCTTTGGCCTGAATATCTTTCACCAGAGGTTGAGTGTGGACCGAGCCATCGGCGGGCTCAAGGTGGTTATAATGATGAGTAACATGGTGAGTGGGTGATACTGCCATCCATTGGGCAATAGAATAGTCTCGAGCGCTTGGGATCACTCCCGAGCGCTTGGGACCTTACTCTCGAGCGCTCGAGAAAGAGCCAGGCCAGAGGTTTTGTGAAACAGTTTTGAGCGCTTGGGATTGCTCCCAAGCGCTTGAAAATGTTTTTAACCATTTTTAACCCATCTTCAAATCTTTCAAGGAGTAAAGTTCTGATCGGTACCAGGCTTGTTTCAATCCAAAGTCATCATCGGGGAGCCTCCGGGCCACAAATCAAGGATTTTTGAAAAGTCCAAATTGGGGTGTCTACAATTGGCTGTGGTTGCTTTTTTGATTTACCTATTGTGCCTGCTTGAAAAGTAGAGTACCTGGAAGTCAGTATTCGGCCTGTGTAGGGTTGGGATTTGGGTTGAAAATCCCAACCCTTCTGCACAGAAAGAGTTATTTACAACAACAAATGATACAAGGTGTGAGGAAGAACTCTTGCAAGTAAAATGCAAATAGGTTCCTAGCCTATAGGTTCCTGTCTTAGTTTGATAAGTTCTATAGCTTTCTAATACATGCAAGGTTTTGGTAGTCTCAGGGTGCTCCGTTGTCAAAGGGTACCAATCCTCTCACCAGCCCATTATAGGCGGTGATTGGGTGATTCCCTTTTTGATATACTACTAGGTACGAGTGACGATGGAGTTTGATGGAACCCCCAACATAGCCCGTGTCATGCCGGGATATCAGGCGAACTCAACGGGTTGCCCATTCGATGCATATGATAGATGAATTAAACAAGGCATATATTAGTCTAATGTTGAACTTTTTGGTTATGGCTCTCAAGTCCCCAGCAGAGTCGCCAAAAAACTGTAGACACCTCCCAAGCGGGGCATCGCCATACAGATTGATCATGTTCATTGCTCGATTGGTTGCTTGCTTCATAAACCAAGATCGTGGACATTCCCATGGCTAGAAACATCGCTACACGATAGCGGTTATCATCAAAACAGAGTCGCCACCTAGTTTATTAAAACTAGGAAAATAGACAGAGATTCTAGGACATATAGATGCTTTGTTTAATTCCAACACATAACCTGTTTATTTAAGCCTTTAAACAGTAAATAAGGTGAGCCAATGCGATAAGTAAAGCATGCATCAGAAAGCAAAACAAACAAAGCTGTCCCAGGGTAATGGATCCCGCGGCCGGTGTATGGATGTCACGGCCGAGGGATCCTCCTGGTTTGATGTATCGGCCGAGGGATCGAAGTCCCGGTCGATGTTCTTCCTCACACCAGACAGAAAGATTAACAAATGATCAAAACGCTACGGTTAGTCATAAATATAGTACATAAATATAGTAAGTAAGACAAACCAGAGGCCGTTGGGCCTCACCACCTTGATCCCTCAGTTGCTTGATTGCTTCCGATTGTGTGTGATTGGCTGATTGCCTCTGTGAAAACCCTAGGGTTAGGGTTTGAATTTCGAGGTTTGATCGCCGGATTGATGTCTGCCTTCGGGAGGTTGGGGCTTTTTGAGAGAGGGCTTGAGAGAGTATTTTAGCAGAGTATCGGAGCTTGGGTGAGTAATTTCACTTATCAATTTCGGAGCCCAAAGGCTCCTTTATATAGGCATAGGGATGACTAACTCCGGCCAATCAAATGGCATGATTGCAATTGTAATTGCAATGCAATTCGAACTCTTTGTTGCAATCTCTGAACGTGGCCCGAACGCATCGGAGAGGTAGTGTAGTTGGATCAAACAATCGACAGAACGTTTCAGAGTCTGGAAAAAGGACGATCTGGCGGCCGAGTAATAGATCACACGGCCGAGGAATGGATCTTGCGGCCGAAGGATGGATCTTGCGGCCGAGGGATTGATCTCTCAGGGAGATTTTCTAGCAACAGGTTGCTCGGGTGAGGAAATGATGTTAAGGCCGTTAGATCGATGTTACGGCCGACAGATGGATTCTCCTAGGCTTCTGTATTTTCTGTCTGAAAGGCTGTATGGCTCTGATTGGTTCCTCTAAGTGGCTCAAAGTTCTTACCGAAAGTCCTAAGGTTCTCGAGAAGGCAATCAGCAATCACTGTATCCATTTCATCATCGGGATGGTCCCCAAGGTGGGGCTTGAAATAATCGTTAGGCCAAATTGGGGTGTCTACACTCATGTCTATAAATACGAGGTAAACCTGGAGGAAAAAGGTACGCAATAAGTTGCATTCATTCTATACTTTCCTACTGAATTAGGGTTTTTGATATAGTACGAGATACTAACTTAGGCATCGGAGGGCCTTTGCCACGAGAGACAAAGGTGCGCTCACACCTTATCTGTTTTACAGGTTAGGGTACAGGCGAAGGTATTAGGGTTCCGATTGGACAGCACGTTATTTACTCACTACTCAGGACTGAATTTGGATGTTGTAACTCTTCAGACACTTGAGAAAGCTTCTGAGAGGAGAGAATGGGCTGATCTTGCCTCATAACTGGACTTTCCATGTTCTGGCTTATTCCAGGTCTGAAATCTTGCTCCATTTGCGTTGAAACAAACCTATCTTTTCGCTCCTCCAGGCATGGAAATAGCTTACCATCCAAAAGTTTTTGGAACAATCCTGAATGTTGGCTGTTATGCTCAGACCTGATATCGTTGTTGTGATTATTCTTATGTTTATCATTCAGGCCTTGGCGCTGTTCGAGAATCCTTAAAGGGCTAAACTGACACTCTTGCCCCCCGAGTCGAAGTCCTTGGCCTCCTTGTCCCCTGAGTGTAGAGCTTTCAGAAGTTAAGGACTGAGAGAAGCCTGGAGGCTTGGAGTGCTTGCTAGAAGCTTGCTTGGAGACATTCAGGCCTGAAGTTTGGCCTAAAGTGCTAAATTGTGACAGCAGTGGTGGAGAATGAGTTGACTTCATGTCTTTGATGGCCTTTTTGGAGTTGATTAGACATTCTTTAACCTTACGCAAACATTCATCCAAGGGATAAATGAACTCCTGTGAGAGTTCTTCGTCAGATGCAACGGTACAGGACTGAGTGCTCATATTTTCTTCAACTTGGCCCTCAATGGTTTGAGTAGGAGGATCATCAAGCCCACCATTTTGGAATTCATGTTGTTCGGGCAGGGCTGAATACATAATGCTTGAATAGCCACGTGACTTGGCAATAAAGAGACCGTTTACCTCATAGCGTAATTGGCGATCCTCCTCTTCAAGCCTGTAAACTTCATCTTCAAGTCCTCGAATTTCATCGTTGTAGCGATTTTGTGCATTAAGAAACCAATCCTCCATAGGATTGAGTCGACGCCTCTCACAATCAAGGCGATAGATTTCGTCTTCAAGTTCGTCAACCTTATCATCGCACCAATGAATTTCTTCTTTACATCGCCGAATCTCAACATCCAATTCAACGTATCGAATTGACATGCGAATGAATCAGCGTAATACCCCTAGAAACGACTAGGGTCTCACCGGGCGTGCCAATGAAAACTCTTATTTTTGTCACGCGTTCACCGAGCAAGGCATGAATGCATTTGCAGGCATTGTTTGGTTGAGTGCGGGCGTGCCAAGAATTGTAGCACCTAACTTTGGATGAAGATTGCTATGAATCTTGACTTCTAACTTGTAAGCGATTGTGTGTGACCCAAAGGTTAATGATCACAAGGAGGTTTGTGGTTTGCCACACGGTTGTGGACTTAAAATTTTCTAGTAGTATAGGAAATGCGTAAAACGTAAAACGTAAACTTTATTACACCGGGATAATAACGTTGAGTACAAGAAAAGTAAAATTCAAACTACTTGAAGAAATAAGTTCGAATGGGGTTTGAGTATGAGGTACTCGATAGTCTACTTTGCTGAAAGTAGGAAAGTGTTTTTAAGTGCTGGGCTTTGATTGGTGTTGGACCCATTTTTCTTCTTTGATTATGCTATATTGTAAACACCTCCCGAAGCGGGGCATCGCCATACAGATTGATCGTTGCTATTTGTTTGGTTGTTTGCTTCATAAACCAAGATCGTGGATATTCCCATGGCTGGGAACATCGCCAGACGATAACGGTTATCATCAAAATAGAGTCGTCGCCTAGTTTATAAAACCTAGGAAAAACAGATAGAGATTTCGGGTACGGGAGCCAAAAGTACAGTAAGGGGAAGGTGTTAGCGCCCCTCTTTGCCCAGTCGTGAGACTGGCCCATAGTTATTCGACATACGATTAATACATGCTTTGTTTAATTCTGAACACATAAGTTGATTTTAGCCTTTGTGTGGCCCGTGATCCTCCGGTCCTCGATCCTTCGTAGGTGGTTCGATGGTGGGTTAGCTTTCTTCTCCTAGCCTGCACAAGGAACGCACGACTAAGACCTGGCCGGGGGTTGTCCCGGCAAGGCCCTCCGGCGAGAGGATGAGTATAGCACAGAGAGGAAGCAGAAAGCTTCTGGAGAGAATAAGTGTGAGTATTGAGTAGTGTGTACCTGTTAGGGTTACCATCACTTGGTATTTATAGGACCTCCTGGCTTGCTCTCCAAGTACGATCGCGTGCCTTCCACGGGCCAAGTGACGTCATAGTGGCGTCAAGGAATAGATCTGATAACCGTTTTCAGGGCTGAGCTGGCACACCCATGTGCGCCTGTGATCATCTTCTGTTATAACCGTCTCTACACGTGGGGGAACGCGTGACTCAGCAGCCAGCCGTCGTCGGCAGCCAGCCGTGCTCCGCAGGTGGCCGAGCACGTGTCTTGACGGGTGGCCGAACCCAGCGTTCGGCTGAGACCCACATGTGGCCGAGCTTGACATGTGGCCGAACACGGCGGCGACCCGTGGGAAGGAGTCTGATGAATGAGCCGGCCTCCGGTGGGTGGCCGAGCTTGAGAAGTTCTTCGAAGGTGGCCGAACGTGGGCAACGGTGATCGTCCGTCGGTAAGACGAATCAGTGCCCGCTCCTGGACCTCGGTTGTAGCCGAACGTGGAATGACGTACGACCATCGTCTTCGATCGCGGCCACATGTGGCCGAACATGGCGGCGACCCGTGAGAAGGAGTCTGATGAATGAGCCGGCCTCCGGAGGGTGGCCGAGCTTGAGAAGTTCTTCGAAGGTGGCCGAACGTGGGCAACGATGATCGTCCATCGGTAAGACGAATCAGTGCCCTCTCCCGGACCTCGGTTGAAGCCGAACGTGAAATGACGTACGGCCATCCTCTTCGGTCGCGGCCTACTTTTCGGTGGGCTCCAGTCATTTGGTTTGGTCCGCTACAATAGCCCCTCAATCTTCACCGACGCCGAGCACGAGGTGGGGATTGATAATGAACTTGACCGAACCCAACCAACGGCCGAACATGGTGGCGACCCGCAGAAAGGATTCTAACGAAGGAGCCATCCTCCAGAGGGCGGCCGAGCTCAAGGAATTCTCCGAAGGTGGCCGAACATGAGAGACGTCAGACGACCGTTCGCTTCAGCACGTGACTTGTTGGGTGGCCGAGCCCCGCATGGGGCTGAGATCCACATGTGGCCGAGCCCCACATGTGACCGAACATGGTGGCGACCCGCGGAAAGGATTCTAACGAAGGAGCCATCCTCCAGAGGGCGGCCGAGCTCAAGGAATTCTCCGAAGGTGGCCGAACATGAGAGACGTCAGACGACCGTCCGCTTCAGCACGTGTTGGCAGCATTTGACTTGGTGGGTAGCCGAGCCCCGCATGTGGTTGAGACCTACATGTGGCCGAGCCCCACATGTGGCCGAACATGGTGGGGGATTGGGTGGCCGAGCCCCACATGTGGCCGAACATGGTGGGGGATTTGCAGGGAGGATCCCAATGAAGGAGCCAACCTCCAGAGGATGGCCGAGCTTAAGGATGTCTACGATGGTGGCCGAATCTGAGGGACGTCAGGTGACCGTCGACAAGATGTATCCGTGCCAAGCCCACGTACCTTGGTTGTAGCCGAACGGGGAACTACGTACGGCCAACGCCTTCGGTCGCGGCCTACTCATCAGTGGGCTCGAACCATTTGGATTGGTCCGCTACAATAGCTCCTCAATCTTCGCCGACGCCGAGCACGTGGTGGAGATTGATACTAAGCTTGAGTGAATGTTTCCATGCCTTAGAAATTTTTGATGGCTTTGATTGTTTTGAATGTGTAGTTATCCGTATCCCCCACTTTGGTTTGGGTTCGGCAGAGTAGTTGAAAGAGTCGAGATGATGCGAGTGGTTAAGTATAGGTTTATCTGCCGAGCCTATACCAAAGTAGTGTGGCCGTGCTAACAGGTCGCCGAACATGGACATGTTGTAACCTGTCATGTTCCAGCTTTTGACGAGTTGAAGAGAATGCTGGGTGCACCAGTGGCTGGGGTTCGGCCAAAGTGTTAGCCCTTGGCGATAGTAAGGGGGACGCTGAAAGTAGCGATTGTTTGTTGGTGGTTTGCTCGCCAAAGTGCGAGTGTAACCTTTCGGTGGCCGACCATAGTGTCTTGCCAATCCGAGCCGAAGCCTAAGTTCCATTAGATATGTGTATTTTAGGCTCGGCGGACCATATGTCCAATTTTTGCTTCTTTGGGCGGTGATAGTGGCCGAAGCAAAGGGCTTTTTAAGGAGCCGTTTGGTGGTGTGACCAAAGTCATCGTTTGTGTTTGGCATTCTAGCCTAGGCGGTCTTTCACGGATCCGCGTTGGCCTCCCTCGTTCTGACGCCCTTGTGGTGGTGGTGGTGGTGGGGGTGGAGGTGGTTTTTGCCCTCCCCTACCCCTGCCTCCGCCAGATCTTGATGCGGCAGTGGTAGTGTCTTGCTGCATATATTGCTTCATTTGGGCCACTTCCGCCCTTAGCGCTGCTAGTTCATTGTCGCGTTCGTCGTCGCGACGCTGCAGTAGGCGGATGTAGGCCGAAGTGACGTCGTCTGAGACCGGTGAGAGCCCGGACCCAGGGGCGAGGGAAAGGGACATGTGCCTTTCGAGGGTTGGCGTGGAATTGACGTTTCCACCTGCGTCTTTGGCCCCCGAAACGGTTGCGTCTGCTAGATCTTCGCCTATGGTAGGTGATTTGGTGGTTGTTTCACGAAGGAGTGAGGGGGGGTTTGGAGGATGAGAGAGCCGTGTAGATCAGAAGTGGGTTCACGTCGGGTTCACCAATTCTGTGGCCCGTGATCCTCCGGTCCTCGATCCTTCGTAGGTGGTTCGATGGTGGGTTAGCTTTCTTCTCCTAGCCTGCACAAGGAACGCACGACTAAGACCTGGCCGGGGGTTGTCCCGGCAAGGCCCTCCGGCGAGAGGATGAGTATAGCGCAGAGAGGAAGCAGAAAGCTTCTGGAGAGAATAAGTGTGAGTATTGAGTAGTGTGTACCTGCTAGGGTTACCATCACTTGGTATTTATAGGACCTCCTGGCTTGCTCTCCAAGTACGATCGCGTGCCTTCCACGGGCCAAGTGACGTCATAGTGGCGTCAAGGAATAGATCTGATAACCGTTTTCAGGGTTGAGCTGGCACACCCATGTGCGCCTGTGATCATCTTCTGTTATAACCGTCTCTACACGTGGGGGAACGCGTGACTCAGCAGCCAGCCGTCGTCGGCAGCCAGCCGTGCTCCGCAGGTGGCCGAGCACGTGTCTTGACGGGTGGCCGAACCCAGCGTTCGGCTGAGACCCACATGTGGCCGAGCTTGACATGTGGCCGAACACGGCGGCAACCCGTGGGAAGGAGTCTGATGAATGAGCCGGCCTCCGGTGGGTGGCCGAGCTTGAGAAGTTCTTCGAAGGTGGCCGAACGTGGGCAACGGTGATCGTCCATCGGTAAGACGAATCAGTGCCCGCTCCTGGACCTCGGTTGTAGCCGAACGTGGAATGACGTACGACCATCGTCTTCGATCGCGGCCACATGTGGCCGAGCTTGACATGTGGCCGAACATGGCGGCGACCCGTGAGAAGGAGTCTGATGAATGAGCCGGCCTCCGGAGGGTGGCCGAGCTTGAGAAGTTCTTCGAAGGTGGCCGAACGTGGGCAACGGTGATCGTCCATCGGTAAGACGAATCAGTGCCCTCTCCCGGACCTCGGTTGAAGCCGAACGTGAAATGACGTACGGCCATCGTCTTCGGTCGCGGCCTACTTTTCGGTGGGCTCCAGTCATTTGGTTTGGTCCGCTACATTTAGGATTGGCATGTGATAGTAAAGGAGTAGATATCAACCTAGTTGAGAACTGTCCCAGAGAATGGATTTCTCGGCTGGTGAATAGATGTCATGGCCGAGGGATCCTTCTGGCTCAATGTACCGGCCGAGAGATCGAAGATCCAGCCGATGTTTTTCCTCACACCAGACTATACGATTAACAGAGAGTTAAAATACTACAGTTAGTATGCTTAAACTGCAAATAAAACGAACCAAAGGCCCCTGGGCCTCACCACCTTGATCCTTCAGTTGCTTGATTGCTTCGGATTGAGGGTGATTGACTGATTTCGCTTCTCGAAACCCTAGGGTTAGGGTTTGTACTTCGGAATTTGATTGTTGGATCGCGGCTGCCTTCGGAAAGTTAGGGTTTTTGTAGATGGGATATATAAGAGTGTTTTCGCAGAGTTTCGTGGCTAGAGAAGATGAATTGTGTATAATTTTGAAGCCAAAGGCCCCTTTATATAGGCATGGGGGTGACTCACTCTATCCAATCACAATGCACGATTAGAATTGGAATTATAGGGCAACTCTAACTCTTTATGGTAATCTCCTTACGTAGCCCGAACGCATCGAAATTTGGCTGCTAGGGTTTTGTGAACGGATCAAACGATTGACAGAACATTCCAGAATCTGGAAAATAGACGATCTGGCGGCCGAATAATCGATCTGGCTACTGAGGAATCAATCTCTCAGGGAGATTTTCAAGCAACATGTTTCACGAGTGAAAGAATGATGTTGAGGCCGTGAGATCAATGTTACGGCCGAAAGATAGATTTTCCTGGGATACTGTATTTCTATCTGAAAGGCTATTTGGCTCTGGATTGGGTCCTCTACGTGGCTAAAAGTACTCACCAAAAGTCCTAAGGTTCACGAGAAGTCAAACAGCAATCACTATATACATTCATCATCGGGATGGTCCCCAAGGTGGGACTTGAAATAATCATTAGGCCAAATTGGGGTGTCTAAAGATGCCCCTCTTTGACTAAACTTAGACGGATCGTGAGACATGTTTAAGTAAGAGTCAAAGCTGTAAAAGCAACTCAATTTGGTCGAACCACAATTCCAAGGATTTTTGAAAAAGGTTTTAGTTATGGTCGGGCCGGGAGGCTGCCTACGTATTCCACAAGGAAAGTCAAACCAACCGTAGTTCGAGAGCCAATAAGAAAAGTAAAAAGTTTAGAGGGTTAGAGACAGAAGACGTACCTTCAGGCTTAAAAAGTCGTAGTGCAACGTACCTAGGCTAGGCCAGGATTTTGGGGGAGAATAGTTGAAGGAGCGCGGGGCTGCCGGGGAAATTTTTGCGGTAAGCATCTTTAGAATTTTGGGGTAGATCAATACACAGCAGGTGAGTCGTTTGCTTTTCTTGATCATCCTTACTTTGACTGAGGGGAGCTCGGTAGAGTAGCTTATCCTTGCGAATGAGTTGGAAGGAATTGGATGGAATCCGAACCATCTGCTAGAGACAATCGGACGCCGGTTTTGAGCTATGGGGGGGCACGAGGCCAGTAACTAGAGTACGGAGCTTGAGATGAAGGAACCGAGGCGCGGAGCCGGTATTAATCATTGTAGACACCTTCCAAAGCGGGGTATCGCCATACAGATTTATCGTTGTTGTTTGTTTGGTTGTTTGCTTCTTAAACCAAGATCGTGGATATTCCCATGGCTAGGAACATCACCACACGATAACGGTTATCATCAAAATAGAGTCGCCACCTTGTTTATAAAAACTAGGAAAAACAGATAGAGATTTTGGGTACGGAGCCAAAAGTACAATAAGGGGAAGGTGTTAGGCACCCCTCTTTGCCCAGTCGTGAGACTGGCCCATAGTTGTTCGACATATATTAACACATGCTTTATTTAATCCTAACATGTAATCTGTTTATTTAGCCTTTAAACAGTTAATGGTGAGCCGAGACAGTAATTGAAAGCATGCATCAAAAAAGCAGAATAAAACAGATCTATTCCAGTGAGATGGATCTCGCGGCTGGTGAATGGATGTCACGGCCGAGAGATCCTCCTGGTTCAAGGTATTGGCCGATGGATCGAAGATCCAGTCGATGTTCTTCCTCACACCAGACTAAATGATTAGCAGAAACCTAAAACACTACGATTACGATACGAAAACATAAAAAAGATCAAACCATAGGCCCCTAGGCTGATTGCTTGATTGCTTCGGATTGAGGGTGATTGACTGATTTCGCTTCTCGAAACCCTAGGGTTAGGGTTTGTACTTTGGGGTTTGATTGTTGGATCGCGGCTGCCTTCGAAAGATTAGGGCTTTTGTAGAGGGGATATATGAGAGTATATGTGCAGAGTTTCGTGGCTAGAGAGGATGAATTGTCTGTATAATTTTGGAGCCATAGGCCCCTTTATATAGGCATGGGGGTGACTCACTCCATCCAATCACAATGCACGATTAGAATTGGAATTATAGGGCAACTCTAGCTCTTTATGGTAATCTCCTTGCGTAGCCCGAACGCATCGGAATTTGGCTGCTAGGGTTTTGTGAACGCATCAAACGATTGACAGAACATTCCAAAATCTGGAAAATAGACGATCTAGCGGTCGGTCAAAGGATCTGGCGGCCGAGGAAAGGATTGGGCAGCCGAAGAATTGATCTGGCTGCCGAGGAATCAATCTCTCAGGGAGATTTTCAAGCAACATGTTTCACGGGTGAAAGAATGATGTTGAGGCCGTGAGATCAATGCTACGGCCGAAAGATAGATTTTCCTAAGATATTGTATTTCTGTCCGAAAGGCTATTTGGCTCTGGATTGGGTCCTCTAAGTGGCAAAATGTCACGTCCTTGATTTTCAACATAAATAAATAATACATTTTAATAAAAGAACCTCGCTTACCATACATATTACCCAAAAGAGCTTCCCGCCTGTTTAAGTTACAAACAAGTCCCCATTCTTAAAGAAATACAACCTTGGCACCACGGCCCAAATGAACTTAAATACAATTACAACATGTTCAGAGTATTAAAAACTTTAGTCAAAAGATAATTCAAGAGCAAATTAGTTACAAAGCCATCTTTAGCCAAAAGTAAGTCTACTAAAAGATGAATATGTAACTAAATGAAATTAGCTTCCAAAAATTCTTCCACATCCCAAGCACACATTGCGTGAAGCTACTGTCCGGCGTTCGAACTTGAAAAAAAGGATTTTGTTGAGCTACACTAGCCCAGTAGGAAATTCTTTACCAACTCTATATGCAAATATGTTGATAAGTGCAAACAAAAGAGGATAAGGGAATGCAGTTCGATAGATGAAAGTCAGTCAACTTGTAAGTGAGCCTCTTACTAATTCAAATGTATAATTCACATAACACAAATAACTCAAACGTCCCAACTTGACTCACTAAACCAAACTCCCACCATCGGTATTTCCACCCCTTGCGTTACCGTACAACACCACGAGGATTACCGTGTTACCATCCCTTGCGTCACAATGATCCCTACAACCCCGGGTTACCGTATTACCACCCCTTGCGTTACGAAACCCTTCTAAGTCTCCGTATTACCACCCATTGCGTTACGGGACTCCCTAAACCAACTTCCGACCCCAATGACTAAATTCCCAAACAATGTGCATGCTAAGACTTCCCAATGATCACATTCACAGACGTAACATCATAAAATATGCCAACAATATCACAAATGCATCATGAACGATCACAAATACCATCAATCAATAGAATGCACTTAACGACGTTTTTAACTAGGTAATTCCTTATTCGGTTCTTGCTAATGATAGACCAACGGAACGAGGATCGCATCGAGGATCAAAGGAAGTCAATTAGACAAGCTTAAGATAGATTAGGAGGTGTCCAATAGGATTTAGAAGTGATTGGGGGTCTAAACAATCGACGAAAAGGCAACAGGAGCAAAACTGGAGTTAAGCTCTTGGTATCGATACGCACAAAAACCATATCAATACAGTACAAGCTGTCCAAAAAGATAAGTTTATGGTATCGATATAGCACAAAATTTGTATCGATACCACGGGGCTTCGAGTGGCAATTTCTGCAGATTATCAAGGCATGAACTACAACCAAAATGCAACAATCCAAGGCTCGATTCTACACCAAAACAACAAATAAACATATAAAAGAGGTAAAGATGTCCCTACCTCGCAACAATGGCCGAGATTTAAGCGTTATTGAACGAGCCCTAGCCTCTCGAACTCCGAAACTTCCACTCAAGCTCGACCCACGGATCCCCGAGCTCAAGAACGCGAATGGAAGCTAGACTTGAATGAGGTTGATTTTTGAAGATTTTGGGAGATGAGGTGGAGTTTTGAGTGAGAGGAGAAGAGAGAGAGAGATGGCCGGTGGAGAGGGGGGGGGGGGGCACAGATGAGAGAGAGACAATGGAGATAAAAATGTTCTCCTACTCCTCACACACCCCTATATATACTCATGTATCTTTAAACCACACATTCACTCCCTCAAGTCTCAATTTCTTCATTCTAGTCCTCAATACAAATATTCGCCAATTAACCCATATTTTCTCAATTAGACATTTAATTAACATTTCAAGAATTAAAAATATTCGGGTCTCTACACTAAAATTACTCACCAAAAGTCCTAAGGTTCACGAGAAGTCAATCAGCAATCACTGTATCCATTCATCATTGGGATGGTCCCCAAGGTGGGACTTGAAATAATCGTTAGACCAAATTGGGGTGTCTAAAGATGCCCCTCTTTGACTGAACTTAGACAGATCGCGAGACATGTCTAAGTAAGAGTCAAAGCTGTAAAAGCAACTCAATTTGGTCCAACCACTATTCTAAGGGGTTTTGAAAAAAGGTTTTTGTTATGGTCGGGCCGGGAGGCTGCCTACGTATTCCACAAGGGAAATTCAGACCAACCGTAGTTCGGAGGGGCAATAAAGAAAAAATAAAAAGTTTGGAGGGTTAGAAACAGAAGCGTACCTTTAGGCTTAAAGCCGTAGTGCAACGTACCTGGGCTAGGCGAGGATTTTGGCAGAGAGTAGTTGAAGGAGCATAGAGCTGTCAGGAAAATTTTGCGGAGAGTGTCCTTAGTATTTTGGGGTAGACCAATACACAGCGGTGAGTCATTTACTTTTCTTGATCATCCTTACTTTGACAGAGGGGAGCTCGGTAGATTAGCCTATCCTTGCGAATGAACTGGAAGGAATTGATGTAATTGGGTGGAATCCAAACTGTCTGCTAGAGACAATCAGACTCCGGTTTTGAGATATGGGGGGGCACGAGACCAGTAACTAGAGCATGGAGCTTGAGATGAGGGAACTAAGGTGAGGAGCCGGTTGCAGTCATGAGGCGAGAGCCTGAAGTGATGGAACTGAGGCGTAGAGCTGGTTGTAGTCATAAGGCAAGAGCCTGAGGAATCGAAGCTTAGAGCTTGAAGTGATTGAACCAAAGCGTAGAGCTGGTTGCATTCTGAAGGTCTGTGCACGGAGCTTTCCCATCATAAATTTTGGCGTAGAGCCAGAGGATTGAGGCGCTGACCGATCAATAAAACCGAGGCATAGAGCCAGTTGCTTGCAGGATTGACCTATTTTGTGAGTTAGAGAGAGAGAGATATGTATATGATGATGATGGTTAGATGTGAGCAAATATGATGATGATGCAGACTCGATGTGATAATGGTGATGTAATTGATGCTTATGTGCACGGGCCCGTGTGTGTGTGTTTGATTTAAGCATAGAGCTTCCTTCAAGTTCTGGACTTGAGCATTCAGAGAGCATAGAGCTCGAGCATTCGGAGGGTAGAATCCGAGCATTCAAAGTACAGGCTTTGAGCATCCAATATGCAGTGGTAAGGCATTCAAGCATAGAGCTTGAGCATTCAAGTGTAGAACTTGAGCATCCAGTACACAGTGGTTGGGCATTCGAAGAAATTCAAGCATTCAAAATGTTAGATTTTGAGCATTCAAGCATAGAGCTTGAGAACAGATGATATCTTGTCGATTTGGTTATGGCGTAAAGCCAATGGATAGTAAGCTTGAGCTAGTTGAGATAGTGGATACGGGCGTAGAGCCGCTAGGATGGTGAATATGGGCGTAAAGCTGCTGATATGGTGAATACAGGCATAGAGCCGCTGGGGTGGTGAATACGGGCGTAGAGCCGCTGGGGTGGTGAATACGGGCATAGAGCCGTTGAGATGGTCAATACGGGCATAGAGCTGCTGAGATGGTGGATACGAGTGTAGAGCCGCTGAGATGGTGAATATGGGCGTAGAGCCGCTGGGATGGTGGATACAGGCGTAGAGCCGCTGAGATGGTGAATACGGGCATAGAGCTGCTGAGTGACTTGGAGTATGTGAAGATGCTGAGGTAGCGAGCGTAGAGCTGCTGAGATGGTTAGCTTGGAGTTGTTGAGTGAGCCTTTGCTGAGTGAGTACGGGCGTAGAGCCGCTAAACACGAGGCTAGAGAGCTCGAGGTGTAGAGCTTGCTGGATACGAGCCTAGAGCTGCTAATGGTGGACATGGAGTTGCTGAAGTGGGATAGGGAGCGCGAGGCCGTTGAATAGTTACAGGCGTAGAGCCGCAAAAATGGTGGAATAGAACTGCTGAGATGGTGAACGTGGGCATAGAGCCGCTGAGTTTGTGGGCGTAGAGCCGCTGAGTTGCTTGATGATAATGAGCACGTGGTGCTGCTGAGTTGATTATTGGCACGGGGCTGCTAGGTGAGTGAGATAGCGAGCATGAGGCCGTTGTATGATCACGGGCATGGAGCTGCTGAGTGACTTGGGCATAGGGATGTCAAATGAATACAGAGCACAGTAATCGAGGCATAGAGCCTGAGTGAGAGCTCAGAGTTGTCAATCTTCAATGGTCAAGTGACCAGTAATCGTAAGCTTGCTGCTATGAAAACGGCTTCGGGAAAATACCAATATGGTTTTGGCACCGATGCTTGAGATTTCATATGCTCAGGGATGCCCCCAAGGCTAGTTCAATCATTGTCTATATTGGTCATGGACCTAGAGCTTCATAATTGTTCGAGTTGGTGCATTGAGCAATATCAGATGTTGCTTGAGGGAAATTGATTAAGGGGCCAGGAGATCGATCTCTCGGCCGAATAATTGATGCCTCGGCTGAGGAGTCGATGTCTCGGCCGTGAGAAAGCCGAAAGTCAGAAAATCGATGTAAGTTCGGTTTAATCGATTTCACGGGCCATTTTATCTTTTCTCCTCCTTCTCCCTTCTCTTGTCCGAAACCTCTCTGTGGACACCCCAATTTGGCCTAACGATTATTTCAAGTCCCACCTTAGGGACCATCCCGATGATGATAAGGATACAGTGATTGCTGATTGACTTCTCGTGAACCTTAGGACTTTCGGTAAGAACTTTTAGCCACTTAAAGGACCCAATTCAGAGCCAAATAGCCTTTCAGACAGAAATACAGCATCCTAGGAAAATACATCTATCAGCCGTAAGATTGATTCTTCGGCCACCAAATCCATCCTCGGCCGCCAGATCGTCTTTTCTAGAATTCTGGAATGTTCTGTCAATCGTTTGATCGACGCACCAAAACCCTAGCAGCCTTTTTCCGATTCTATAGGGCTATGAAAGCAGATTCGAGCAGAGAACTTGTTACCCTAAACTACCTTATTGATTTACGCCATTTGATTGGCCGGAGTGAGTCATCCCATGCCTATATAAAGAGGCCTTAGGGGTTCCGAAATTAACATTCAATTCCTCCATCTCATAGCTCCAAGCTCTGTAGAAATTATCTCTCATAACCTCTCTATAAAAGCCCTAAACCTTTGTGAGCAGCCGCATCCCGAGCGATCAAACCCCAAAGTACAAACCCTAATCCTAGGGTTTCGAGAAGAAGATCAGTCAATCACCCTCAATCCGAAGCAATCAAGCACTGAGGGATCAAGGTGGTGAGGCCCAGGGGCCTATGGTTTGATTCATCTTCTATTTTTATACTTTAATCGTAGTGTTTAATTCCTGATTAACTCTTTGTTCTGGTGTGAGGAAGAACATCGGCTGTGGAATCAATCCTTCGGCCGATACATCTATCTAGTGGGATTCCTCGGCCGTGACATCAATTTACCGGCCGAGGGATCCATTTGCTGGGATATATTTGTTTTCTGCTTATTTTGATGTAGGCTTTCAATTATCGTACTGGCTCACCTTATCAACTGTTAAAGGCTAAAAACCAGATTATGTGTTAGAATTAAATAAAGCAAATATACATTGTATGTTGAACGATTATGAGCCAGTCTCACGACTGGGCAAAGAGGGATGCCTAACACCTTCCCCTTATTGTACTCTTGGCTCCCGTACCCAGAATCTCTGTCTATTTTTCCTAGTTTTGATAAATTAGGTGGCGACTCTATTTTGATGATAACTGTTATCATGTGGCGATGTTCCTAGCCATGGGAATATTCAAGATCTTGGTTTATGAAGTGGAACCAAACAAGTACGATCAATCTGTATGGCGATGCCCCGTTTGGGAGGTGTCTACAGTTTTTGGCGACTCCGCTGGGATTTTAAAGCCATAATCAGAAATTTCAACATGGAATTAATATTTGATTTATTTAATTCTTTCTCATGTGTATCGAGCGGGCAACCCACGTTGAGTTCACCTAATATCTTGGCATGTCACGGGCTATGTTAGGAGTTCCAGCAAACTCCTAACGGAGCACCCTTTGAGACTACCCGAAACCTTGCATATTGTAGAAAGACATAGAACTCTTTCCAAACTAGAACAGGAAATCCCAAGGTTAGGACTATGTGTTGCATTATATCTTAAACCACTACAACAAAAATCACATTTTATAGCGTGCGAAAAACGCTGTTAAATGTCATAGATAGCGTTCCGAAGAACGCCTTATTAGGCGATGCTATTAAAAGTCAAGACTTTTAATAGCATTCATTGCTCGCTATAGTATGTAACCATTTTATAGCGTTCTTTGCGCGCTATCTTTAATGTACTTTTAATAGCGTTTTTTGACCGCTGTTGTAGATAAACTTTTAATAGCATTCTTTGCCTGCTATCCTATACTACTTTTTATAGCTTGCAATGAACGCTATATTAGCCAATTTTTGGCCTTTTTTTTTAAATATTCTATAATACCAATATGCTAGTATTTTCAAATAAGATCATGGTAATTTCATTTAAGAAAAAACAAAAATGAAATATTCCATTCAACACCAACTATATCCAAACGTCAATGTACAATATACAATTCAACTATTGAATAAAGATTCATTACATTAGCGGGGAAAACAATTCCCCTACAAAAACTACATAAAAGAGTCTGACTAATTAGACTCATTGAAAAAAAAAACTAATGTAATTCCCCCTTCCTGAAAATGTAATCAACAATCTCGATCATTCCGCAGATTTTCTTTACTTGAAGCTTACTTCTTTGCCGAGCTTATACCCTTTCTGCTCCCAAAACCATCCACATAACTGTAAATATATCATCCATTTTGGGAAAGGTATGATCTATGACATAGGCAGCTTGTACTTCCTGAAATTATCAACATGGTAAAGATTTCATCAGTAATAAGAGGTAGCCGTAGCCCACATTTGATCATGTTACAGAAATCAAAATAATTGAGATAAACTGCTCTAATTCTCAAAAATCTTTTCCAAAATGGAAGAAACCGCAGTACTAGAATCATGTAAGAGTATGCTAGAGGATTTCTAATCGAGAATGGGATTCCATATAGAACTTCTCAAATGAGAAGAGAGTAAACACACACTGAACTACTTCTCGTAAAATTATACCAGTCACCACAAAAGAAGAATCAAACTACTAATGACACACTTCTTAAATCCCTGTGTAACACCTTTGCTCAAGAGAGCTCGTGATCTGAGAATAAGATTTGGAACTCAATTAGCATAGTAATCAAGCACAAAAAGAGAGGAAAAGGAAAAAGATGTATAGTTCATTGAAGTGGTGTGACTAGTCTAGTAAATTACTGAAGGTAGTTTACTCCAAGATAAGTAAAGGCTGCTCGTCTCCATACCATTAGGTCCATTACATTTTAAGTACACAACCAACAGCAAAAAACTATGTTGAAAATGCTCTATTACACATAGCATATACTTCACAATAACAATTTATAAGCCATCTTCGGTGTTAAAGCTTCAAGTTATACGAAAATGCTCATACCTTAGGATACCTAATTTGACCAAGCACTTTCCCCAACTCCAAAAACTGCTCATAATCACCCCAAGATAAGTTTCTTTCCTCAATCAGCAAAAGAAGATATATTAAGAAACAAAGGGTAGGGACACTTTGACCAATAGGATTAGTAGCAGAGAGACAAACCAAAAAAAAAAATGTACCAGTGGAACTCTAAATCCCGTTTGAGAATCTTTAGTCCATACTTAGAAATTATGCCGGGGAACTCCAACTGAATCAACTTTCAGAATGTTACATCAATTCTTACTTGGTGGCTGCCTATTAATTGTCAAATCTTTTAAGCGTATCAAGGCGTCAGATCCATCAAACCTCTAATTGAAGGGTATGTGAATTTTCTCTATGCGTATAAAATGGTATTTTTATCCACAAGAGTGCTGCAATGGGGAAAAAAATATTACAACAGAGTGCCCAAAACTACAAATGCAACAACATACGAACATAATCCTACTTGTGCACAATCTGTGAGGTCAGTAGTATCAATTATCAATCGCATTCTACACCTTTGTCCAGGTGTCCAAGCGTGACACGTCATTTACTTTGAAGATTTTGTGTTTACATAGGGAGCTACTAACATGAATACCTTCTCTATGCTATTAAACAACCTTAATTTAATACTTAAAGTATCTACTACATCCTTTACAGCACATTACAATTAAATACCCTGAGTAATACATTTAACTTCATCCTAAGGTTTCTACTCCATCCTAGTTTTTCTACTTGCAAAGGAATATCAAATACGAAAACACATATATGATATCTACTGTTTGACTTGATATATAAACACCGAGTTGATAGATTTCCTTTAATAAAATAGGACAATAAAATGAAAAATGAATAAAGAAAACACTCACACATACCTATTAAAATTTACCTGTCCACAATTCCAGTTATTGTTATGGTTCTCGCCATCATTGTTGTCTTCACCATTGGCCAAGTTATGTTTGTCGTTATACATCACTAAATCCGCCAGAGTAAAACCATCATGTGCGCATACAAAATTTATACTGTTCCACGGTTTCCTTCCGTCTACCTAGCAAATTAGCGGAAATAAGCAATTCCAATAAGAAAGACTACGGAAAGAAGTACAACAGAAAATACCTTAAAGCACAGAATTCCAGATATAACATCGAACTCGAAAACAGAGAGAGCTCCAGAGAACATTTTGTTGAGTTAAAAATAAAGAGAGAACGGTAGAAAGATGCAACCACAATCAACAAATGGAATCCTTTTTAACCTAAGTAGTCAAAAATAGTCAACAGGATGCGTTTCAAAATGAGCATTAGACAGACAAGTGAAGAAAGAGTATTAACCTGGTACAAATTGGGGCTCCCGCAAAGGCATTCAGCAAAAGCCCCAGCAAATCCATCTGTACCCTTGATAAACTGCCTTACTGTGTCACGATACTGAAATTGATAAGAAATACTATTAGTTTGAGTGTTGAATTCAATGAAAGAAGAAAAATAGAGAAAGTAGAAGAAAAATTAAGGGGGGGAAGAAGAGGTAGACAGGAAGATACAATGACTGGATAAGAAAGCCTTTAAGGTCAAATATCTTTCTTAGGAGCAGAAAATTCACTGATGTCCGATTGTGATCAAAGTTTTGCCAGCTCTAGTTTTAGTATTGACTGGGTGATAATCTCTTTTGCTTGGAGAGAGAGAGAGCAAAATGAGATCTACATACTTCTACAGCTTTTTAGTGTCCTTTCTGTTGCATTTTTCACATCACTAGGTTTACTATCTACCAATCATGAGAACATGAATATTGGTGCTTGAGTCCAGGATCTCCATGTGTAGATCATAACTACAACTAAATAATAAGAAATTATGAGGCAGATAATTTACTGACGTGAGTTTCTGATGAAGTTTTTCTGGCTCTAGTATTGACTGAGAGGTAATCTATTTGCTTCAATAGAGAGCGCAAAATAGGATGTATACTTTTATTGCTTTCTTTACTGTCGAGTTGAATATACCGTTTTTGTCGAACATTAACCTAACACGAGAACAACAAAACATGATCAACAGGCTGTATTCGTACAGACCTTCCCATTCCATTCAGACCAGATGCCCCAGTGTGGAAACCGGCCAACTTGGTAAAGGCCACAATCTCATGCCTCAGCTAAAAGCTGTTTCAAAGTAGATTGAAAATTAAGTCCATCCATTTGAAATAAACGACACAAAATGAGATGCAAGTTATTAATGAAAATAGATGAAGCCAGCACAGATGCGAGTATCATGTAATGTACTAATTTGATGAGATAATTCACTAAGGAAGTACAAGAAACAAGCAAATGAAGATTGCCAATTCAACCCAACATATCTGTGTGTGTGTGTGTATGTATACACGAGTATTAGTGAGTACAAGGATATATCACCAAGCTTCATCAGACTAATTTGGCCAAATAAGGGCCCACACCCCACAGTCATAGCCACTGCTTATATGTCAATGGGTCTAAAGACTTTCCACTTTGGCCAACCAAACTGCGTTGGTTGACAAAATGTAGGATGCTTCAATAGCATGCAGGACCTTGCTTTGGTCCTTAGCCAAAAAAAAGGACCTTGCTTTGGTCAACCAAGCCCCATATGTTGGTTGACCTAGTTAACAAAACTGAGGGAGGTTAGCCCTTTATCTTGTTAAAAGTAAAAGAGAACTCCGCAGAAAGCAAAAGAAAACTGATAACCGGGGGAAAAGAATGAATGAAAGAAAGAATAACACCAAGTAGCATCATCAAACATGGACAAAAAAATTTAGTACCAACATTGAAGGCATACAACAAGATGCAATGGTCAGCAACATAATAGGTTAAATTCAATTAGACTATTTTCTTCATCAAAAAATATGTAAATGATATAGAATCAGGAATAGACATGCAGGTAGGTTATGGAGATAAACGAAAAGAAAGACCACACCAACATACACCAGCGCACATGGCGTGTGTGCCCGACCCCTAGATTTCTACATTAGATTCATTAGGTATAGCCCGTGTTTTCTTCAATGGAGTTAAGAACTTGGATAAAAGATTCGAAACTTTTATACATTGACTCCGTTGACGCTATTGAATCTGAAGAGGAAAATAGACATCTGCTACATGTGCAAGGATCGAACGTTCGGTTCCGTTTTGATTCCTTCCCTCGTCTTTACTCAACCAAATTAACAAGTCGAGAACAAACTCCAAAACAAGATTAAAAGATATACGTAGTACTCGAATCTGAATCGAGAAGCGTACCTCTGTCTATCATTTTTTTCCTCTACCGTGTGCATAACCATCCCTTTTAAACACCCTCCACACCATTGTTTCGACAGACTGAAACTAATTGGGAAAAAAAGTTGAACAGGTGGCGGGCAGATTTGAGTTACATATGATTTCAAACTCAAATATTAAGCCCATAAAAAGTTCAAACCCAGAGCATATCAACAAAGTTCAAAGCAGAGCAGCCCCAAACTAAACCTGGAATCAAAACCCTCAAAATTGAAATCCCAAAACAAAACCCCAAAATCGAGAACCCAAATTGAAAACCCTAAAATAGATCCCTGAATCAAAACTCCAAAGTAAATCAAGAATAAACGTTGAGAGTGCAATTATTCAACTTACCAAGTTGTGGTCGAGGTCAGACAAGCGATGGGGCTTGGAGATGACGGGATCGAGGCTAGATGGTGGTACTGCTGGTGCTCGATTGGTGAAGGCAGTGGCTTTGAATCACGCCATTCCTTAGCTCTCCTCTCTTCGTGTGTGTTTCTGTGTGTGTGAGAGAGAGAGAGAGAGAGAGAGAGAATGACAATGGTGAGATCGGCGGAGAAAGAGAAGGGAGAAAGAGAAGGGATTTCCGAGACTGGCCTTCCTTATTATAATTGGGTGGACGCTGTAATTGAGTTAAGTGGAACGCTGTCAAAAGGCTTCCGTTTCCCTGCAGTGCCGTGCACGCTATAGTTGCAACTCTATTATAGCATTTTAAAAAAAACGCTATAAGATTATGCTATTGAAACTTAAGTTTGTTGTAGTGAACTCTCGTTTGATTCAATGATTGTCACTCTGTAGAGTTTTAATTGCTGTAGAAGATGAATTTCATGCTCATTTTGTTAAGAGTTTTTGATGAAGTCTATCTCTCTTGAGATGAAGAAAAGTCTTTGCATAACTCTATCTCTCTTTGAGATAAATTTTGACTTGTGAGAGATTGCCACCGTCCTCAACTGTTAGGAGTTCTTAGAATAAAAAAAGTCTTCTTTTTCCTCTATGATTTATAAATATCTTTCTTTATTTTTTCTTAATCCTTACTAGGATCTTTTTTTTAAAAAAAGAATTTTTCCTTTTTTTAGATTTCATTCATTTCTCTCTTCCTTACTAGGATCTTTTCTATAAAAAAAAGAGAGAGTCTTTCATTTTTCCTCTAGGTTTTACAAATTTCTTTCTTTCTTTATTTTCTTTATTTCGCCAGCATCTTTAAAGAGAGAGAGAGAGAGAGAGAGAGAGAGAAAGGAAAAAGGGAAAGTGGGGGGTTTTGTCAATCTTGTATCTTGCATGACACATTATAAATATGATCTCTTGATCAAATAATTGTTGCATGATTGTCTGTTGTATTACATTGATCACATAACTTCACGGTATGTTTTCCAAACACTTGGTTGGATGCATGGTAAATGGGTCATCATATTAGGGGCAACTTGCATTTTAGGGGGCAATAGGCATAGGTGCACTGCACGATCACTTGATTCTGGACATCTCAACCTGAGCGTAACTAAGTTCTTGCTTTTCCTAAATTTTGGGTTTGGTCTTAGACGTGACAACGATGGCTGACAAGAAGATTGAAGCTCTGGCCGCTAAAGTTAATGTATTGGCTGAATCAGTGGTTGCCCTAGCCACCATTGTTCACAGTTTGCAAAGAAGTCCTCCACAAGCTCCACCTCCACCTCCCCCTGCTAGGTGGATGGAGAAAGCAGTTCAAGCGGAAATTCATTTTGCCAAGGAAAGACAAGGAAGAACAATGATAAACCTGCAACCTCAACATATGGAACAAGTTGAGGGAGAAATCACCCAACCAAAAAGAAGCATTCCCAACCATACCATTGTCACCAATGCCAGCAATGCCATATTTCCACTAAAATTGTCCCAACACACCCCTGCTCACCAGAACCCCACTTCCAGAAATCCCAAACGTCGTGCACTTCGCCACCGCCGAAATCTTAACTCATCCCCATCTCAAGCCCTCGCTACTCTAGTCGAACAAGGACTCCTCGAACCTTTAGAAACTCAGTCGCTCTGCCCACCATTTGGCCCGAACTATGATCCTACCAAGCACTGTGCCTACCATCAGATTTCTGGGCATGAAACTGATCATTGCATCCAATTGCAACGTGATATCCAAAAACTCATTGATCAAGGGGTGTTTTGATCCGGCCAAGTTGAATGTTTGAGCGACAACAACCAAGTCTGTCACGTCTTAGTCTGAGTGTTGAGTCAATGTTTTTTGCTTCTTTTTACAATCCGAGTCTCGAGTTTGTTCTCCTTTAGGAGTTTGAGTCTTGAGTTTATTTTCTCCTGAAATTAAAGTCATTTTGATTATCATGGTTTTTGACCAACTCTTTGCACTCAACATGAAATGTGAAACTCTCCCGGAATATAAATCTCCTTAGACATGAACTACGAATGACTTGATTCTCTTTAGAGATACGTAGGCACCTTAGGGTCGGCCACATTTTTTGAAAACATTTTCTCTCGTGCTAATTTGCTGCCATAGAATACTCATGATAATATTAAAGTGTTGAAAACAATCCTCAAGGGTTTCAAAGTAATCTCATGATATCGCTTAAAACACATCATAAATCACTCGAGTTGTCAAATGCAAAGAATGAGTTATGACCCATGTCATTCATGTTGAGTTGAGGGGGAGTTGAAAACATTTGTGTGCTCTCATGGAGCCGCTCATAGGAGAAACATGTTGAAGATAGAAGGGGAAAAAATTGAGCTCACTAGATTGAAAACCCTCAAGGGCGGTCTAGGCAAAAGTTAGAGCATAAAAAAAAAATGAAAATTTAGCCATGTCTCCATGCACCCACTTCGAGTCTCAAGACTTGTCCTCGATTTTGAAGAACCGCTTGTTTAAACATCAAAGCCTTTTAATCTCTTGGTTAGGATTCTAGTTGCTCTGTCGCGTAATTCAAAATGAAGAAAGGCCATCATTTCTCTATCCAAACACTTATCCCTTGCTAGCCATCTGAATAGTTTCTTTCGAATAAAGCCTACTAGACAGCCATCCCCCACACTGGGGTAGATAAAAATGTAATGAGAGATGACTACAAAATGGAAAGTAAGCATCTCGTCACACAAGTGAGTTTTTGAAAGAAGAAAAGAAAACATCATCCCTCCCAATCCAAAAACAGGGGGCATTTTGAAGATACATCTCTCTCTCTCATACAAAATAGAGCGATTATGTGGGGGTTAAGCTTTCTCCGATTGAACCTTGGCGTCGTAATATCTAGAGATGTCCAGGATGAGAGTCCGATCTGCACACGAAACGCCCGCGTTAGCACCTAAGCCCGAACTGTGGAGGTCCGGGATAGGCACTCCGACGGTCTAGTAAGCAAAAGGGGAAAGAAATGAATACTTTGGTTCAGTTTAGGGTTTATGGGGGGATTTCTTTCGTACCTCTTTCACCTGTGGCCCTCCTCCTTTTATAGCCAAAGGAGGCGCAGAAATCGGCTCACGCGTACCTACCACGCGCCTGGCGATGAGTCTGCTAATCTTGGTTTTTAGATAGACTTCCCAATCACGGATCCGTCTTCTCTCCCACATTCTGCTCCTACAATAATGGGTGGGATAAGTCGGGAGGTTGGCCACTCCTGCCTGTCTCTTCCTAACTTCCTCTTCAAGTTAGGGGGCAAATGAGGCTCGGCGAGTGTGGGTTCCGCCGGACAGACGTCACAGCTTTACCTTAGCTCCTACGAGGGCAACTCCCTATGCGTTCGGCAGGATCTCGCCGATCCGAAGTTCATCTCCCTCGGATTGACATTACGGTTAGTTGAACCTGGTTCGAGCTCAGCTATATCAGGATCGGTTACATTCCACCGAGGTCTCCCGCCGACTCATAAGAGTCCAGTTCATAGGCTCGGCCCATAGGAGTGACGTATCCGCCGCCTTGGTCCCTTTACCGAACCGCGCTCGCCACAATAGCCCCTCAACCTCCTCCTCCCTTGTGTAAAAGGTGGGAGGGGTTGACCCTTCGTCTTGGCAAAAATTCTTGGGGGAACGCTCTGAAACAAATACGCCGAGGGTCTTCCGCCGGGCAATTGAGGGTAGATGATGAGCTTTCTCGAACCCGGGATAACGAAGTATCTGCTGCAATAGGGGGCTGATGGGACTGATGGGGGTCAAACATCAAATGGCTGGGATCAACCCTAGGATGCTGTAGGGGTACACGTGGCGCAAAGGGGAACCCCTGGAGTACGGATCGACGCAGGCTTTCCACGTGGCACAGCAAGAGTGAGCGGCATGGCGTCGCTTCGGTTCCAATGCGAGACCCTTAGGGTTCCTCCCCCCTCCCACTTCATCCATTATATAAGAGGAGTAGAGTCGAGACAGATTCACTTTCTGTTCTCGCTCTCGCTCTTGCTCTCACTCTCGTTCTGCAGCCACCTGAGCCACCAACATCCATCATCGCTCCGCCACACACCGTCGACTATCTTCAGGGTTTTCAGGTAACTCCGATGCCTTTTCTGATTCTTTTATTTCTTTCAAAGTTCTCCACACCCATTGGCCTTTCTTCTGCACCAAAAAGAAACTTTCAACCGGAATAGTAATAAGGCACCACAGTCGTTTCTGTGCGTGGCCCTCCGCCAAGACCCCCTGCAATGGCGGTCTTCCGATATGGCCCGACGGCGACCCAATGCTAGGAAACCCTTTCCAATGAGGCCCCTCGCCTTACGCCGAGAAAACCACACTAGTTCACCCCCGGCTGGAGTATGATGCAAAAAGAACAGCCGTGCTGAAGTAGGGATTCTCACTTTTTTTATTCTATTTAGGTCTTCAGCATGGTGGAATCGAGCATCTACTCTCCGAACGTAGATCCTGAGGCCTACCCGTCCTTATTAGAGATGATTCAGAGCCTCGGTAGAGGATATCGGAGCTTTGACGAATGCTCCAGCAACTTCCTCTGACCCACCGAACTTCCCATCATCCCCGGCATCCACGTACCCCTCCAAATGGATGACAGTGACTACAGGGATGCCAGCCTCGGCCAGGGGGATTCCTGCAACGTGACTGCCGATCTAGACTTCGAACAAGAGGGTCGTGCCGAAAGGGCGGCGGCCGGAGCTCAAGCGAGCACCTAAACATCCGGTGATCCACCGAGCACATCCAATTCGGGAGGGGTAGCCGCCCTACTGAGGCCACCGAGAGAAATTGACCTCATCCCCCAGCTACTGACAGGTCTCGGACCCATGCCGTACAATAACTTCTACGACGACGGTCCAAGGGGTTTCACGATGGAATTCCGGATGAAATACTCGATCCCGGATGACGTCCTGGTTGAAAGAATAACCACCGATAGGATCCCATTCGGCGAAGACTTCATCGTCCTTCCGCTCTTCGCCATCATTGAGGGAGGGGTAAGGTTCCCGATGAGCCCCTTCCTCCGTTACTTCCTGTCGGACTACAACCTTGCGCCGATCCAGGTTGCCGTCAACTCCTGGCGTATTCTTTGCTTGGCGATAAGATTGGCCCAGCTAAACCATCTGCCGTTCACCCTGGGGGACTTGATGCTAATGTACATGGTATCAAGGAACCCCAAGTATAATAAGTACTACCTCACCACTCGCCAACACTTTGATCATCTTGTGGACCACCTCTACGACACTGAAAAGTGGGGGAACGTTCTGGTCAAAGTGTCTGGTAACTTCGAGTGGGGTCCTATTAACCCCCACCTTGATGATCCCTTTCCAACAAGGACGGGTTTGGCAATAGAGAGGCCTTATAAAATCCCTCGAGTGCGAGGGTTCCCCGGCAGCGGGGATAAACCTGGTACTCGTCTCCTTGTCTTTCATTTTAAACTGATTTCGGATTTTCTTTGTGCATCGTACTGACCCCTCTACTTGCAGATTGCTCCGCACCGAACAAGGGGCTCTTTATTACAGGCAGGTGGCCTAATTTGATCGCTTTGCTTCGGTGTCCGAACCGAGACGCACCGACCCTCGGTTACGAACCAACATACGCCGGGTTTGCTCACCGAAAGGATAAAGAGAAGATGGTGAGGAAGTCAGTTGACTTGGCCTCCGTTGCCGGGCAGGCACTGCAGATGCAGTACTTGGCCCAAGATCTCTCCTCCTCCGGGCTGCCAGAGAGAAAAGAGAAAACGGAGCAAGTTCCCACCGACAAATCGGAGCCCCAGGGTCAGCCCATTTCAGCTCCTGCTGAGAAACCCCGCCCCAACCGCCGAAAAGAGAAGCACACGCCGGCGAGGGGGAGGACCAAAGGGCTGAGAAAAGGGCCAAACTCACCGAAGAGGGCGTGGAGGTCCTCAACACTTGCCACGCCGAAGGTGAATCCTCGGAGCTCTTTGTTCCGAATTTCGAATGCTCAGATGGGCACGTGATCACCGTCGGCGACAGCTTGGAGGAAAGCCCTCTCCTGGCCATGGCTCTCTTGAAGGGCTTGGCCCTCCCCAAAGACATGGAGAACTTGCAGACCGGGAAGGCCAAAAACATGGCCGAGCTATGCCTCTTCCTTGCCAAGGTATGAATTCCCATGTTTGAATTTAAACTATTGTCCTTTTCCAGATGTTAACTCCTTCTCTTTGCAGGCCGGGCAATGTGCCAGCAAGGCCTTCAGTGACATGAACGTCCTCCTCGAAACCAAGAGGTCTCTTAGGGGGGACCTGCAGGCGATGAGGAAAGAGGCAGATGAGAATGCCGACAGAATGGAGGAGCTAGAGGCAAAAGTTGCCGAAGCCGCGGCCGGGTTGCAAGAGAGGGACCGCCTGTTACTGCAAATCAAGAAGGTTACGGTCGAGCGAGACCAGTTGAAAGGGGAGAAACAACGGCTAGAGGATGAGCTGCCGAAAAAACTTGAAGATGCCGGCGACGCTGGTTATAACGAGGCCGGTGAATACTACCAGCAGCAGGTGGAAGGCCTCGTCCAAAAGGCTTTCAAGGAGGGAGAGCTCAAAGGAATCAAAGATACCCACGCCTCCTCCTTCCTCCGTGGATACCAGGTCGGCCTTGACTACGCCGAGGTTCCCGAGGTTGACCACCGAAGGGAACCTCCAGTGGTGCCGCCTCTGGATCTACCGGGGCACCTGCTTCCATCCGAGAAGCCCAATCCTACCACCGACGAACAGCCGAATCCCACTAAGCACCACAATCCTACTACTGACAAGTCGCCGAGCCCCACCAAGCAACCCAATCCTACTACTGACAAGCCGCCGAGTCCCACCGATGGCTCCACCAAAGCATAGGATTATCATTTGTATGTTTCTTTGAATTTTGGGTCGGCAAGGAGTAGCTTGTTAGTGCTGAGCCCCTATTTTGCAATGAACTAGTAGTAAAAAGTGAAAATTTCAATTGTCTGTTTCAGTATGTCTGTTATACTGTTCCACATTTATCGCACTTCATGCGTGTTAGACCACATATTGTACTTCATGCACATGGATGTTAGACCACATATTTCACTTCATGCACATGGTTAAACAATTTACTCAACCCCATGTGGGCACACGCCCCAAAAACTCCCGCAGTTTTAAGCAAGAAAATTCCGGGAGCGCCCTATCTCGCGGAAAGCGCGGCGAAGTGCTTCGCAGATCAGAAAGTCGCCACTCGGGTTTTGTGGAAAGCACCCAAGAAACCGTGATTTTGAAAATGTTTTGAATTGCACTTGTTTGAGTTTGAAAAAGGCTTGTAGACTGGTCCGTCGTCACCTTTGAAATCTGAGGTTCGGGAGCCAGGTTACGAGAGGGGAAGGGTTTTATGGCACCCCCTCTCGCCCAATCCGGAGATCGGTATCTACTCAGGCATTTTTATAAAACTTTTGCATTCTCTCTTTATTTGATCATTTTCTTAGCCAGTTAGGGCGGGGGAACAGTTAATGGGGATTAAAACTGTAACACATTTGCATTTATGTACAAAAATATGGCAAGATGCTCATGGATGTTTGATGTTTGATCTAACAAGTATAATAGATTGAGAACAAGCTTTTGTGGACGTTTTAGACAAACTAGCACACGCTGACCGTGCAATGGTACACACAGGAGCAAGCCTGCATGCACTGGACAAACCACTGCATGCAGTCAGGACCTGCGTGCGCCACCCACAACTGGCGTGCGCCAGTGAGCCCAATACCACAGCTTCTGTTCTCAACCCTCTGGGCTCTGGAAAGGACCAGTGCACACCCAGGACAAACCACGCAGTTAAAATATGGATTACTAAGCTATTACAGACAGGATAAGGGCTTAGAAGCCACCAAATGAGCAGAAAACCCCTTAAACAGTGAGGGGAGGATGATCAAAGGCCTGGATGGAAGATCCATGCAAGGGCCAAGCCACTGGAAACTAGACCACTACCGTACGCCACTAATGGAGGGCCGTACACCGGTTGTCGTTAGGTTCCAATGCTTTGGCTTTGCATCATCTGGGCTCTGGAACATGACCAGAAGGCTCCCAGAGGCCAAACTAAGCAATAAATACAGAGGGAAAGAGAAAGCTACTCTAAGATACAGAAAGCAAGAGGTTGATTTTAGCATGCATCAAGGTGATCAGATAGTAATGAAATAAGAAAAATGATGATCGGTGATCCCCACACCAGTTTTGCTATACAACCATGACTGGCGTACGATACATATAACTGGCGTGCGCCACCTGATCATCATGCACGGTTTTGAAACCTTGCCAGCATTAGGGCCAGGACTGGTATAGATTACCAGCCTTGACCCTGCTAGCCCCCCTCAGGGGTCAGAACAGAAAACAGAAACAAGAGGTTTTATACCTTTTGTTGTGAGTTTGAGCTTGAACTTGGGATTTTGAGGGTTGGAGGATGAGAGTGAGGGTGTTATGAGTGTAGTGGATGTGCTTCCTTGCTTGATCTTTCTATGGAAGAGAAAGTAAGCGAAGGAGAGTAATGAAGAAGAAGACAAAGGCTTAAGCTTCTTTAATGGTGGTTAACCCCTTTTGAACTTGGTAACCCCTTGCAAGAGTGAGAGAGGGGAGTATATATAGAGGAGAGGGGCTGGTAACCAGCCAATTGGGGCTGGTTTGGTTAAGGGAGGGAGAGTTTTCCTCCCATTAAGGGTGATGGGAGATATGTATGAGAGTGGGGGAACATCCCTGGCCGAATGCAATCATCAGGGAGCTATAGACTACGTCAGGGTGGCCACAAAAGTCCCGCGCGAACGGCTAAATAAAATTGATTTGACTGGGATTGACTGGCGTGGCGTGCGCCAGTAATGGGCGATGACTGACACGTGGCAGTGCTTCCAGCGCATGCTAGTCCATCACCAGCGTACTCCAGTAGGGTTTTGCTGAGGCCATTTGGTTCTGGCTTGAGGGTTCGACAAGGGTTTGAAAAAGGTTCGGATGAGGTTCAGGACGCTCAAAGCTCAAACTCATTCACAAACTCAGGATGTTCTTGACCTTAATCATCATCGGGGAATCAAAAGACCGTAAATAAACCATTATGGAAAGTCCAAAATAGGGTGTCTACAGTAGCCCCCCTTTGACGGCACTTGGAGCACCATTGTTTTGGTACAAGTAACGTCAAAGGTCTCTAGACACCCTCTCAAGGCTATCTAGAAGAAATAGAAAATGCGGACATGTATTTAAATGTACCGTCCATTGAGAGATTGAAGACGGGCGGACCATCTAAAGATCGTTGGGAAAAGAGTTTGAACTCTGTTGGAAAATAGGGATGGGTGGACCATCATTGAATGGTGAGGTGGACTCTCCTGGGGAATAGTTAGTTGTTGATGGATCAATGCCGCTAGGGATCAAACCTTCTTCGGCATAAGTAACTCCAACAATCACGGGTAGGTCGCGTCGGGTAGGTTAAATTCCATCGTCATTGATTTGATTTTGGACGTGGACCATCCGAGACAGAGCAATAAGACTGCTGGAAGATGCGTTACTTGTAGACCGATGTGGACTAGGATAGGCGAACGGTGTTGTAGACTGATTGGACGGGCAGACCGTCGTCGTGGATCGATCGGACGATATTCTGATCGCCGTTGAGGGGGTGAACGCGGGCAATATTCTGATCGCCGTTGATCGGGGTGAACGCGGGCAATATTCTGATCGCCGTTGCTCGGGGTGAACACGGGCAATATTCTGATCGCCGTTGATCGGGGTGAACGCGGGCAATATTCTGATCGCCGTTGGTTGGGGTGAAACCGGGCAATATTCTGATCACTGTTGATCGGGGTGAACGCGGGCAATATTCTGATCGCCGTTGCTCGGGGTAAACGCGGGCAATATTCTGATCGCCGTTGGTCGGTGGTGAACGCGGGCAATATTTTGATCGCCGTTGATCGGGGTGATGACATGACTGATCATCGTTGAGGGGACGACATGACTGATCATCGTTGATGACATGGCTGATCATCGTTGGGAGGACGACGTGGCTGATCGTCGGTGATGACATGACTGATCATCGTTGAGAGGACGACATGGCTGATCGTCGGTGATGACATGGCTGATCATCGTTGGGAGGACGACATGGCTGATCGTCGGTGATGGCATGGCTGATCATCGTTGAGAGGACGACATGGCTGATCATCGGTGATGACATGGCTGATCATCGTTGAGAGGACGACATGGCTGATCATCGTTGAGAGGACGACATGGCTAATCATCGGTGATGACATGGCTGATCGTCGGTGATGACATGGCTGATCATCGTTGAGAGGACGACATGGCTGATCGTCGGTGATGACATGACTGATCATCGTTGGGAGGACGACATGGCTGATCGTCGGTGATGACATGGCTGATCATCGTTGAATTTGAACAGGACTGGCTGTTGTTGAGGATAAAGCTAACCATGGCACGGATAGTTCCAACAATCACGGGTAGGTCACGTTAGGTAGGTTAAATTCCATCTGTTGGGAATCAGAGCCAATCTCCTTATCAAGGACCATCCGAGACAGAGCAATAAGACTGCTGGAAGATGCACGAAATTGAATCGGAAGTTGGACGGACAGACCGTCGTTGATTTGAATTGAACGGATATATCGTCGTTGATTTGAGGTTAGACGGATAGATCGTCGTTGATTTGAAATTGGACGGATAGATCGTCGTTGATTTGGATAGGGACGGATAGATCGTCGTTGATTTGAATAGGACGGATAGATCGTCGTTGATTTGAAATTGGACGGATAGATCATCGTTGATTTGGATAGGGACGGATAGATCGTCGTTGATTTGAATAGGACGGATAGATCATCGTTGATTTGAAATTGGACGGATAGATCGTCATTGATTTGGATAGGGACGGATAGATCGTCGTGGATTTGAATAGGACGGATAGATCGTCGTTGATTTGAATAGGGACGGATAGATCGTCATTGATTTGAATAGGACGGATAGATCGTCGTTGATTCGAATAGGACGGATAGATCGTCGTTGATTTGAATAGGACGGATAGATCGTCGTTGATTGGAATTGGACGGGCTCTGCTTGGGGAAATAGCGAACCGGGATGGAAGCATGATCAGGGCAACATGGGCTACCTGTTGGGAATGGGCCTCAACACTGATTTGATTTGATTTGCCAATGCCTCAACGTGCTTTGGCTTGATTTGATTTGATTTGAAAGCCTCCATGTGCTTTGGATTGATTTGATTTGAAGCACTTTCCTGCTTTTGACATTTGATATGCAATATGCAACGACAATACATGCTAAACACATACGTACAAATTGAAAATGCAAAGGCAGACTAGGGCGGCTTCTAGAGGACGGTACGACACAAACGACGACCAGGAAAGTTTTGATGATTGAGGGCTACCACTGAGCCACACTTTTGCTTTACTGCTTTGATTTGAGTTACGGGCCTGCAGGCCCAAGTAGATAACTTTCGAGCGGGTTAAATCACCCTGTGACTTGTTTGGTTTGCTTTTGCATTGGGACAATGCATCCTTCTGTTCTTGATGACTTGTTGCTTGCTTGGACCATGGATGCCGTAGTGGCGCTGTAAAAGTTGCATTATTCTCGGTTCATTGGAGATAGAGTGTGGACCAATCGCTAATATCCAACTTGCATTGACGAGCGAATCGAGTTGACACACAGACATACGCACACGTATAGACTGCCTAGCTCGGAAGAATGAGGAAGAAGAGTCCTAGGATAGAATGTAGACTCTCCGACACATGGGCAATAATGAAACTTTGGGCATTAACAGGCCAAAATCCAAAATACCCCTAGATAGGTGAAACTGACACTCATACACAATCAAATATGTACAAAGACCTGTGTGAATAAATGAAACAGAGAAGAAAGCCCCGGAATGGGCAATAGACTGAAAAATAGAAAGACGTCGCAAAGATGGACAAAATACGCAAAGGGATGACTCATATAGGCCCGGACTGAAACCGACACCCCCGCACAGTCACAATAGGCACATATGACCTGCACGGCATAGAAAACTTGGCAAGAGCCCTTAAAACCAATTTCGAGGCACCGAAACCTGGGTTTTAACTTGAAATTCCCACCTGGGGTTCAAAATCGTTGTTAGGCATGATGGCTGCCAAACGCTGTATGCTGCGGGAATTGAAGAAGTGCGCGCAGGTTTGAGACCAACGCGTGTTACTTTGAGCAAACGTGCGTGAGTCTCAAACTAGCGCGCGCGACTGAAAAGCTGCGCAAACTAGACTTTGCTGAACTTAGAATAAACTGTGAGCCCGTTGGGGCCTCGTAAGCATTTCGTTCTGTTTTTTATGCTTCTCTTTTTCTTTTCTTCTTCTTTTTTTTTTTTAAAGGCTTTTGCTCAGCTTTGCAATTGAAGTAGTAGTTTGAAATAAGATTGAAAGATGAAAGGTTTCCCCCCTTCTATTTCTGATGAAGCTTGTCCTGTTCCGACTACGGTGCTGCACTAAAGCCTTGGATCAAATTGATGGATTGTGACCGAGTCTTGAAGAGAGACTGCCTACGTATCCTATTTAGGCGACCATTGCGGTGTACCAAAGTCGTAAACCTGTGATCCAATTGAATAGATTATGACCGAGTCTTGAAAAGAGACTGCCTACGTATCCCACATTTTGGGGAATCAGGTCAAAACGTAGTTCAGGCCAAGGTTCACTCGTGTGTTTTACCTCTCCTTTTACGCTCTAACTTTTGCCTAGTGCCGCCTTCTCAGGTTTCCGGCCTAGCGAGCTTTCGACTTTTTGCCTATTTATTTTTGCCTAGACCGCCTCCTTAGGTTTTCGGCCTAGCAGGCTGCTCTAACTTTTGCTTGGCACCGCCCACCCTTGTGGTTTTCGGCCCAACGAGCTTCTCTCAGGGAAAAGTGGCTCTTGAATTGATCCAGGTTGACCAAGGTATTGAATCCGCTGCTGTCGAGATTGATGAGCTTTGCCATAGCCCTTGATGAAATGGCTTTTGATAACACAGGGTCTCGACTGTTTCGGTTGGAAATGCCTCGCTCCAGGCCACTTTTGCGCCTTTCTAATGTGCGCTTGATGGAATGCCGCTGACGCTATTTTGAATATGGTACGAGGCCTGGAGCCTTCTGAGCTCCCGCTTTCTAGCTTGACATCCGTTAGCAGGGGTTTTGAAGTTTCTTTATCTCACGATCAACGCCAGGCGCGTCTTTGTGAGACCATGCCAAAACGTCGATGAATTCTTTGATCCTGTCTAATCGGGCACGATGCTCCTTTGGGGGACAGCGTTGAGCCAATTTTGAACCATCCGGGGCACAATGCTCCTGTGGGGGACAGCGTTGAGCCAATTTTGAACCATCCGGGGGTCTACCTTATCTTTCAAGTTTATTGAAACTACTTCTTCTTTTAATAGGCCGAGCATGCCTTTCGTCTTCCCTTTTGGCGAGGGAACACATTTCCTTGGGGATGACCCCATCGAAATCTATCCCTTCGTCGTCAGGGTCGACACAGTTTATTCAAAAGCCAGCAAAATACTTAGAAGCAAGATAGTGCATATCATAAAGAAAGCCCCGCGGGATTGCCAAGTACAGCAAAAGACTCGAATGGAGAATAAAAGCTACGACATGGAGGGCCAAGAGGCACGAACTCCGACTCAGAGCTAGACTAAGACAACTTGACAGACACTGTGTCAGACTCAGACTCAAAAGTGTGCAATGCAAGCTAAACGCGATTTGAAAATGCAACTTTTATTGTTACCTTTGGCTTCCTCACAGAGAGGTAGGATCTAGAGGATGTCAGGCCCAAGCAACAGCATGTTCTTTGACCAAACCTACTCGGTGCTCCCTTGAACAATGATCCTCAGCGTGTCAGTTTGCTTCTTGACCTGAATAAGCTCCCTCTTGAATTCTGCCTTTGCAAGCCCCTCATCACTGTCGGACCAGGTGTTGGCAGAGAAAGCCTCAATTGTACAAACTGCGGCCACTGGACTAGCCTCGGGTTCAGACGGAGTGGATACAATCGGCTTGGGTTGATTTTCTGGGACAATGTAGAGGGTAGGGTTGAGTATGGTGGAGCTCGGGTTGATTTGAGTGGAGACTGGGTTGATTTGGGTGGAGGTGATAGATATCTGACCAACCAGAGGGCCAGACTCGAGTTGGAGCGAGGAGATGGAACTGTCGTCAGGTTTTGATGGGGGTGGGGGTGGAATAGTGCCATTATCGATGAGATTCTGAATGGCATGTCGAAGGCGGTAGCAAGCATCGGTAGGATGGCCAGGCATTTGATGGAAAGCACAATAGGCATTTGGATTGTGAGACGCCGGGGGTGCTCGGGGTGGAGGAGTCGGACGGAGTGGCCTGAGGATGCCAGCTTCAAGGAGCTTCTCATAAACCGAGAACAAAGGTGCAGAGAAGCACGAGAAGACCCTTGGTGGGTTCCGGCGACTGGATTGAGGGTTGGCAGAACTTTTACTCACTCCGCCGCTGTATAGCATTGTGCTGTCAAGGGTATGCACTCTTTCGGCACTGGGGATGACTTCTTTGTTGCGCATATCCTCATTTTCGGCACTGGCTTTGAACAAGGAACCAGCGGTCTTCGGGCGGGTTCTAGCTTCATGACACTCAACTAGGTCTTTGAACATGTCTTTTGAGCACGGCTTGATTCTGATCGCAGGAGTGTGACAGGCCTGAAGAGGTTCTTTGACTAGCCCCGGATCCGGTTTTGACATGATGGAGGTGAAAAGGTCAAACAGCCCCTGGATGATAATCGTTTGTTTGTCCAGCTTCTGGCTCATTTCTTCCACAACCCTCTTTATCTCAGCCAGCTCTGTTTGTGCTGCCATTTTGGATTGATGATCGAGGGAGGTGATACGGCTTTGGAAGTACTAGTGAAATACCCCCGGCAGACACTCCCAAGCAGGTTTGGCTCTTCTTTTCGGTACTTTCCTTGACGGTGCAACGCCCAAAGCTAGACAGTAAAGCAATCGAAGGCTCAGGAAGTGGCCCTGCAATAGTTTTATTTTGAAGGAATGCAATGTACATGTTGTCGTTGGTGTCCTCCTAGACTCTACAACTAGCAGACAAGCTCGTCTCATGACACTCGGACGCTACCAAGGTCCTTGGATTTCTTTTCGACAGTGTATCCTTATTTGAATCGGCTAACACTAAGAGATGTCGAGATAGCCTAAGCCTTTGACTATTCCGTTCTTGAAGTTTCAACTTTGGAGGCCGGAACAACTCGGTGTAGATGACGTGATACCGGAACCGGGGCGGCGTTGTGGCAACACTCCACTTAGCCTGAGCGGTGTACGTGCTTCGTACGATAACCAAGGTGGTGTAAGTATCACGGCATTCTCTTCGTTGTTCCTGATTTTCTGTTTGAAACCTCGATCGGGCATTAGACAAGGACTTAGAAAGTCTTAATTTCTCAAAGTCTGGCTGATCCAAGGACTTTGAAAATTGATAACGTGCACCATCGAGATGCACGACTCTTCATCGGTTCAGGCAGCGCCTTGGCAGGCATAAAACGGGTTTGAAAGGGAGAAACCCTAAAAGCCGCCCTAGCATGCTCCTACGCAGAGCGGTATGAATGTATGTACAGGCATGCGATAGGGAAAGCAGTAACACATAGACAGTTTATGGGGGTTAGATGCAAGTAATCCTACCCTGTGGGTTCCTGTCTTAGTTTTGAAAGGTTCTATTACTTTGTACATGTGGCGAGGCCGGTTTTGGCTAAAGGGGGTTCCTCAGGCTAGAGATGTTTTATACCTCCCATCGCCCTGCGTGCAGCAAAGCAATGGTCAAACGGTAATACATCTCATCATCGTC
This sequence comes from Rhododendron griersonianum, assembly GCA_018127125.1. NCBI lineage: Eukaryota > Viridiplantae > Streptophyta > Magnoliopsida > Ericales > Ericaceae > Rhododendron > Rhododendron griersonianum. Next base: position 33,210,378 of record CM030788.1, on the reverse strand, counting down.
CAAGGTTGTTGGGCATTCGAGGACCCCGGGCTCCATTAAATTGTGCCGGTTACCCAAAACACCTCAACGGGGCTGATAGAATACCGATGCAAATGTACGCGTGCCGAAAGAATGATCGAGAGAGAAAATTGCAAATGCTTTTTGAAAAACACCTTTTGAAGCTTGGCTCACTTCATTAATCGACAATCGGAAAAAACTACATAAGCGAACAATAGTAAAAGCCCCAGTTCGGAGTGGTCGGATGTAGAATCTTGTTACGTTACCATTCCGTTCTTCAGCAGCGCGGAGCGTACTGGTTTTGACAGGCTTTTTAAAATTGTTCATTCATGTATTAATTTCCAAATGTGGATTAATGTAATGTCCCCAGCGGAGTCGCCACTGTGGGCACACGCCCCAAAAACTCCCGCGGTTTTAAGCAAGAAAATTCCGGGTGCGCCCTATCTCGGGGAAAGCGCGGTGAAGTGCTTCGCAGATCAGAGAGTCGCCACTCGGGTTTTGTGGAAAGCACCCAAGAAACCGTGATTTTGAAAATGTTTTGAATTGCACTTGTTTGAGTTTGAAAAAGGCTTGTAGACTGGTCCGTCGTCACCTTTGAAATCTGAGGTTCGGGAGCCAGGTTACGAGAGGGGAAGGGTTTTATGGCACCCCCTCTCGCCCAATCCGGAAATCGGTCTCTACTCAGGCATTTTTATAAAACGTTTGCATTCTCTCTTTATTTGATCATTTTCTTAGCCAGTTAGGGCGGGGGAACAGTTAATGGGGATTAAAACTGTAACACATTTGCATTTATGTACAAAAATATGGCAAGATGCTCATGGATGTTTGATGTTTGATCTAACAAGTATAATAGATTGAGAACAAGCTTTTGTGGACGTTTTAGACAAACTAGCACACGCTGACCGTGCAATGGTACACACAGGAGCAAGCCTGCATGCACTGGACAAACCACTGCATGCAGTCAGGACTTGCGTGCGCCACCCACAACTGGCGTGCGCCAGTGAGCCCAATACCATAGCTTCTGTTCTCAACCCTCTGGGCTCTGGAAAGGACCAGTGCACACCCAGGACAAACCACGCAGTTAAAATATGGATTACTAAGCTATTACAGACAGGATAAGGGCTTAGAAGCCACCAAATGAGCAGAAAACCCCTTAAACAGTGAGGGGAGGATGATCAAAGTCCTGGATGGAAGATCCATGCAAGGGCCAAGCCACTGGAAACTAGACCACTACCGTACGCCACTAATGGAGGGCCGTACACCGGTTGTCGTTAGGTTCCAATGCTTTGGCTTTGCATCATCTGGGCTCTGGAACATGACCAGAAGGCTCCCAGAGGCCAAACTATGCAATAAATACAGAGGGAAAGAGAAAGCTACTCTAAGATACAGAAAGCAAGAGGTTGATTTTAGCATGCATCAAGGTGATCAGATAGTAATGAAATAAGAAAAATGATGATCGGTGATCCCCACACCAGTTTTGCTATACAACCATGACTGGCGTACGGCACATAGAACTGGCGTGCGCCACCTGATCATCATGCACGGTTTTGAAACCTTGCCAGCATTAGGGCCAGGACTGGTATAGATTACCAGCCTTGACCCTGCTAGCCCCCCTCAGGGGTCAGAACAGAAAACAGAAACAAGAGGTTTTATACCTTTTGTTGTGAGTTTGAGCTTGAACTTGGGATTTTAAGGGTTGGAGGATGAGAGTGAGGGTGTTATGAGTGTAGTGGATGTGCTTCCTTGCTTGATCTTTCTATGGAAGAGAAAGTAAGCGAAGGAGAGTAATGAAGAAGAAGACAAAGGCTTAAGCTTCTTTAATGGTGGTTAACCCCTTTTGAACTTGGTAACCCCTTGCAAGAGTGAGAGAGGGGAGTATATATAGAGGAGAGGGGCTGGTAACCAGCCAATTGGGGCTGGTTTGGTTAAGGGAGGGAGAGTTTTCCTCCCATTAAGGGTGATGGGAGATATGTATGAGAGTGGGGGAACATCCCTGGCCGAATGCAATCATCAGGGAGCTGTAGACTACGTCAGGGTGGCCACAAAAGTCCCGCGCGAACGGCTAAATAAAGTTGATTTGACTGGGATTGACTGGCGTACGCCCCTTGTTGAGTGGCGTGCGCCAGTAACGGGTGATGACTGACACGTGGCAGTGCTTCCAGCGCACGCTAGTCCATCACCAGCGTACTCCAGTAGGGTTTTGCTGAGGCCATTTGGTTTTGGCTTGAGGGTTCAACAAGGGTTTGAAAAGGGTTCGGATGAGGTTCAGGACGCTCAAAGCTCAAACTCATTCACAAACTCAGGATGTTCTTGACCTTAATCATCATCGGGGAATCAAAAGACCGTAAATAAACCATTCTGGAAAGTCCAAAATAGGGTGTCTACACCCCAGCATATCGTACCCAGCCCCTGATCCGGGAGAAACACACTACCGAGGGTGGTTCTGCCGTATCAAAAGGAAAGGTAGAAGCTGGGCATGCTCCCTTCAGGATATGGCATGAGGCATTACGCCGAACGGGATCTGAGAAAGCGTGCCCCGGCGCCCTCTGGTCTCAACCAGCTCAATAATCCCACCAAGGGTAATAGGTCAAGCATTAAACGAATCAAAATATGTTTTATTTAAACAAAAAATAAAAAATTATTACTGAAGGCTTAACAGATAGCCGAGGCGCTAAGCCTAAAGACATTAAGCATAAAATTTTCGTAGCAGTTGGGCGTTCCAATGGTTCGGAATCGCCGTACCATCCATCTCGGCCAGCTCGTAGGAGCCGTAGCCCACTTTCTTAAAAACCCGGAATGGACCTTCCCACTTCGGCATGAACTTCTTCAGTTCCTTCTTCTGGACAACCTGCCGAAGAACCAAGTCATCGACGTTGAACGGCCTTATCCGCACATTTTTGTTATAACACTGGGCCAACTTCTGCTGATACACCGCATACTTAACATGGGCGTTATCCCTGAGTTCATCGATTTGATCTGCCTCGGCGGCCAACATGGCATCGTTCGTCGGGACATCAAAAGTGGTAGTTCGAGCCGTCGGGCGGGTGACCGCCACCGGAAGCACAGCCTCTACGCCGAAAGCCATGGAGTAAGGGGTTCGGCCAGTGCCACGCCGTGGAGTAGTTCGATAGCCCCACAGTACATCAGGAAGCTCGGCTGCCCACCTGCCGCGCTTATTAGTGAGTCGGCGCTTCAGCCCGGCGGAGATGACTTTGTTTGCTGCTTCGGCCTGACCATTTCCCTGAGGATAAGAGACCGAAGCCTTTTTCATCTGACTGCCACGTTTTCGATACAGGGCTTTGACTGCATCGGCGACAAACTGGGTACCATTATCAGATACAATGGCATATGGCACGCCGAACCTAGTGAAGATCTGCTTCCAAAGGAAAGCTTCCACATCGGCGGCCGCAATCGTGATGAGTGCTTTAGCTTCGACCCACTTAGTATAGTAGTTCGTGGCCGTGATAATGTGCGTGAAACCACCCGGGGCCTTAGGTAACTTGCCAATGATATCGACCCCCCACTGGGCGAAGGGCCAAGGACTAGAGACCGGTTGTAAAGGGAGGGTTGGTTGATGGATAAAAGGGGAGTACTTTTGGCATGTTGAGCATTGTTTGGCGAACTCCGAAGCAGTATGTACCATCCTCTTCCACCAATATCCTTGAGAGAGGGCACGATCGGCTAAAGAATGGCCGCCGGAGTGGCACCCAGCACTTCCACCATGTAGCTCTTTGAGGATTCCTGATATTTCCTGGTCATGGACCACACGAAGATCGGGTCCGGTATAAGATCGGCGATACAGCACACCGGAAGGATCGAGGAAATAGGAGGCGGATTGGCAACGAATCTTATGAGCCTCTTTACGATCGGTTGGAAGTACGGCATGCTGCAAATAGGAAATAAGGGGATCCATCCAGCTTGGAGCTAAACGGATATCCATAACCTCTAGGAGTGCAGGTGCGTAGCTCGGCGCCAGCTCGGCGCCGGAACCTCGCCGAGGACTATCGTTTGGTTGCCATCCCTTGAGGCACAGACGGCCCCGAGACCAGCCAGAGCATCGGCGTGAGAATTGAGATCGCGCCCAACATGATCAAAAAACACATTTTTGAACGAACCGGTCAATGCAATGACCTGGCTCATGTACTTGTTCATGTGGGAATCCTTGGCTTCGTAATCATCATTAAGCTGGCTCACGACGAGTTGAGAGTCGCTGTAAACTTGAACTTCCTCGGCGCCCATATGCCGAGCAAGACGCAACCCGGCGATAAGGGCCTCATACTCGGCCTCATTGTTAGTTGCGGGGAAGCCAATGCTGAGGGCATGTTCATGCATCGTTCCACTCGGTGAAACCAACACAATACCAACGCCTGCTTTGCGGTTGTTGGATGCCTCGTCGACATGAAGGCGCCATGTGTGGCCAGTAAAAAATTTTGCTCGGTGAGGAGGGATGGGACGTTTGGTGATGTATTTGTTATGCGCTGGATGGCTTAACCGAGGTTCAGAGGCAGGTACGGCTGTGTTGCCGACCGGAACCGGCTCATCGCCCTCTTGCAGGGCCACCCCAGGGGAGAACTCAGCGACGAAATTCGCTAGCACCTGGCCCTTAATCGCCGTTCGGGGCTGGTACCAAATATCAAAGTTTGCCAACTCCAGGGACCATTTGCACAGCCGGTTTGACAAATTTGCCTTTCGGAGGACGGTCTTTAGCGGATATTCGATAATGACCACAATAGTGAAGCTTTGAAAATATGGCAAGAGCTTCCTCTTCGCCGAGACCAACGCGAGAGCCAGTTTCTCTATCGGCAGGTAGCGAGTCTCGGCGGGCAAGAGCGTCTTGCTGATGTAATAGATTGGTTGCTGATCGGTACCCTCTTCAGTGCTCTGTTGCCGGACCAAAACGGCGCTTGTCGCATGCTCGGAGACGGCGAGGTAAAGATAGAGCTCCTCTTCTTCCTTTGGCACGACGAGTAAGGGCGCTTGGGACAAACAGACCTTTAACTTAGAAAGAGCGCGATCGCACTCAGCCGTCCACCGGAACCTTCTCCGGCTGTTGCCCTTTATCGACTGAAAGAAAGGACGACATATATCTGAGGACTTGCTAATGAAGCGATTAAGGGCTGCCGTCATGCCGGCCAGGCGCTGGACCTCTTTCATCGTGGAAGGGGCCCTAAGTTCCTGGACGGCTTTGATTTGACTTGGGTCGGCTTCGATTCCCCGGTGCGTTACCAAGTGTCCCAGGAACTTCCCAGACCCAACACCGAACGCACACTTCTCGGCGTTAAGCTTCAGGCCGAACCTCTTCAACACGTTGAATATTTCGCCGAGGTGGAGAAGATGATCTGCCGCGTCCTTGCTCTTTGCTACCATATCGTCAATGTATGCTTCCAGCACCCGGCCTGGCAACCCCTTGAACAACAGGGCTATCATACGTTGGAATGTAGCCCCGGCGTTCTTCAAGCCGAAGGGCATTACCAGGTAACAATAGGTGCCGTTGGAGGTGATGAAGGCAGTCTTTTCTTGGTTGTCCTCGTTCATTACAATTTGGTGATACCCGCGGTATGCATCCATGAAGCTCAATCGCGCGTACCCGGTAGTGGCGTCCCCCAACTGATTGATCCATGGATAGGGGAAACAGTCCTTGGGGCACGCATCGTTCAGGTCGGTGAAATCGATGCATACACGCCACTTGCCATTCTTCTTTTTGACTACCACCGGATTCGCCAACCATGTTGGGTACTGGACCTCACGAATAGCTCCTGCATCAAGAAGGCGCTCGACTTCCTCGTTCACGGCATCCGCATGCATAGACGAGGATCGGCGCGGTTTCTGTACGATGGGTCTTCTTCCTGTGTCGACATTCAAAGAATGCCTGATCACATCGGGGACTTACGCCCGACATCTTGTAAGGAGTCCAAGCAAAAACCTCTATATTCCCTTTAAGGAACTGGACTAATTGATCACGCTCGGTTTCATCAAGTTCCGAGCCAACCAAGAAGAACCGGGTTCCATCCTCGTTGATTGGTACCTGAACCAGATCCTCCATGGCTCTATCACTGGCCGGTCTGCCGATCTCATCTGGGCCTTGTAGTCCTCCTTCATAACTTCACCGGGTGTGCTCCCCTCCGGCGACTCAGGGACCTCAATCCACTGAACCTCCTTTGCCCTGCCATTTCCGCGGATGGAATTAATGAAACACCTTTTTGAAGCCATCTGATCCCCCCGAATGGTTTCCTGCCGCCCAGACTCGCCGATGAACCGTACGAATTGATGGAGCATCGAAGCAACGGCCTTCATACCGTGCAACCAATTGCGGCCTAAAATTGCATTGTAGGGGCTCGGGGAATTAACCACGATAAACTCCACATCTAGCTGCACCGAGCCAGCATAGACTGGAAGCACTATCTTACCGAGCGGGTAAATTGGAATCCCAGTAAAACCAACAAGAGGAGCCTCCACCGGGGACAGGCGATCCTTCGGGAATCCGAGGGCCTTGAACGCCGAGTAGTAGAGGATTTCCGCCAAGCTACCTTGATCGACCAATACTCGTCGAATCATCTTCCGCTGGAAGGGGATCGATAGGACCAGGGCGTCGTTGTGGGGCAAGGATAATCCTTCCATGTCCTACTCAGTGAATGTTATCTCCCACGTACGGCGAGCATCCATCTTGCATTTTGAAGATGGTTGTATCACCATCACCTCGCGTGAAGGGTGACAAAGTTCTTTGTGGAGTCTATCGGCCTGGCTTGGATCCATCGGACCGTGGATGCACTGTACAACGCCATCTAGGACCCGGGCCCGTGGCTGGACCCCTGCATCTGGAGACTTAGTCCGATCGATCCACCGATCCATCCTTCCTTGCTGGACAAGCTCTTCAAGGTAGAGCTTAAACGGCTGGCACGCCGTGGTATAATGTACCTATTCGTTATGGAACGAACAGTACACCCTTTGGTTCGGTTCCCTCCCATCGGTGGTCCCCAGTTTTTCCGCCGCTCCTGTCAGCCATTGGAACCCATGTAGCCGTCCACACTCTCGGAGCATACGAAAGATGGGCTCCTTGAAGTAAGTGGTGATGGCAAGATGATCCCATCCATCACTTGGAGGTCGGTCCCATGTCTTCCCACCTTCCCTATTTCCTCCGTCTCTGGATCCTTCCTTCTTGGCAATGGTGTTTACTTGTTTCTTTACTTCCTTCGCATATAGTTTGGTTGGGTCGGCAACTTCTGCAACACCGGAGCCACCGATATATTCCTCAAGTTCAATATAGCGGGCAACAGTTTGCATCAGATCTGACATATCGCTCGGCGGCCGGAGCATCAATTCCTTGGAAAGGTCAGAGGTTCGACTTAGGCCGTGTTTGAATGATGTTGCTGCGGTCTTCTGGTCACAGCTCTCAACCATGTTGTAAACGTTATAGAAACGATCCGAGTAATCTTTCAATGACTCGCCACTTCCCCTTCTTAAGTCTGTTAGAGCCTCGACAGTCTTCGGCCGCTGATTGCTCACGACAAAGCGAGATGTGAAAGAGCGCTCCAACTCGGCGAAGCTACTGATCGATCCAGGCCTAAGCTGCGTGTACCACAACATGGCGGTATCCGGCAAACTTAAAGAGAAAGTTCAACACATCATCGCCTCGCTAAGTCCGCAGAGTGTAGCCATTGACCTGAACGGCTGGACATGGGTCGGAGCATCCGATTTCTGGTTGTAAGTGTTGAATTTCGGTACTTTGAAGTTGGAGGGTGGAACCTCTTCCATTATGGCCTTAGAAAAGGGGGACCCTATCTTCTCGGCTATGGCTACAGCCGTATCCCTGCTGTTCGGCGCAGCGGCTGCCAAGGGTGCGATGTACGCCTCATGGACGGCTTCTTTGGAACGCTTGTCAGAGAGGGGAGCCCGAGTTCCTCGGCCGCCAACGCTCGGCTCAGGCGAGCGCCGTTTCCTGGATCATGATGCCTTCCCTACTTCCTTCCTTGGGGAAAGATCCGTGTGGTGTTGTGCCACTCGATACATCGTTCTCTCACCGGTCCTTGTGTTCAAAACAGTTAACGCTCCACCACCGTTACTGACTTCGCACCTCTCCTCTGGGAGCAGCCCCTGGCTGTCCTCGATTGCCAGGGAAGGTCCGGCTGAATTCCTCGGCGATTGTCCTCGGGAAATATGGGCAGAGTGCCTCGGCACATGCTGTTGGGATCGGTGTGCGGAATGCCCCGGCAATCGTTGCTGTGAAGGAATGGCTGCTTCTTTCCCACGTTCGTGTCGCCGATCCCTAGAGCTTGTTGTGTGTCGATCATCCTGCGGGTCTTGAGATCGGCAGGGTGGCGAAAGTTTCTTGAACCATTCCCCCTGTTACCGATTCGAGGAGCTACTTCGGTTCGTGTCCCCCCTCGAGACCTCGAGTGGGCACTTGATGCCGTGGCGCTCGCCTCTAGAAGCAACGTTCGGCTATCGCGGCCATCGCCGTGCATCTCGTCGTGGGGGTCTGTTCGGTGTCTTGACTCTAGAAGAATGCGCCCATTAGCATCCAAGCGACACAGTGGGCCGAGCCTTGAGAAGGCGGAAGCCCTAGAAGTGTCAGCCGTATGGGTTGGATTGGTGGCATTCCTCCTCCTGCGTCGCCCCCTAGACCTGGAGACAGGAGGCCCCTCCTGGTGTGCTTGGAGCTCCTGCACCTACGTCCTTAACCGTAGGAGCTCCTCTGCCATACTCACCGGGAGTTCTGGCGGAGGCGGTGGTGGAGCCGTAAGACTAGCCGCCGAACGATTGACCCCGTTGATATGGAACGAAGCCGTTCCCATGGCACGGCTTCCTGTCCCAGCGACTGTTGAACCTACCATCGTAGTGTCGTCGGGTCCCCTAGTTGGGGTTCCCAGAAGACCTAGGTCTGCCTGCACTTGGTGGGTCGTTGGGGAGAATTGGTGTGCCGGAATATTCGGATAAAAAACTGCAAGACCAAGAGGTCGTCCATCCGCGCCGGTCATCTTCGGATGGGGTAAGGAGAGAAAAGGGGGAGGTTATAAGGAGGAAGTACCACCATAGTTTGGGTTTTTCACCTCCCCAGCAGAGTCGCCAGTTGTGGGGGTTAAGCTTTCTCTGATTGAACCTTGGCGTCGTAATATCTAGAGATGTCCAGGATGAGAGTCCGATCTGCACACGAAACGCCCGCGTTAGCGCCTAAGCCCGAACTGTGGAGGTCTGGGATAGGCACTCCGACGGTCTAGTAAGCAAAAGGGGAAAGAAATGAATACTTTGGTTCAGTTTAGGGTTTATGGGGGGATTTCTTTCGTACCTCTGTCACCTGTGGCCCTCCTCCTTTTATAGCCAAAGGAGGCGCAGAAATCGGCTCACGCATACCTACCACGCCCCTGGCGATGAGTCCGCTAATCTTGGTTTTTAGATAGACTTCCCAATCACGGATCTGTCTTCTCTCCCACATTCCGCTCCTACAATAATGGGTGGGATAAGTCGGGAGGTTGGCCACTCCTGCCCGTCTCTTCCTAACTTCCTCTTCAAGTTAGGGGGCAAATGAGGCTCGGCGAGTGTAGGTTCCGCCGGACAGACGTCACAGCTTTACCTTAGCTCCTACGAGGGCAACTCCCTACGTGTTCGGCAGGATCTCGCCGATCCGAAGTTCATCTCCCTCGGATTGACACTACGATTAGTTTAACCTGGTTCGAGCTCGGCTAGATCAGGATCGGTTACATTCCACCGAGGTCTCCCGCCGACTCATAAGAGTTCAGTTCATAGGCTCGGCCCATAGGAGTGACCTATCCGCCGCCTTGGTCCCTCTACCGAACAGCGCCCGCCACATATTAGATGGCTGCTAGCTTTTGGAACCCACGCATGAGTAGAAAGTAGGTTTGAGCCGTTATATCCCTTCCTTTCTTAAGCCAACACCCTAACCTACAATATGGTCCATAATAAAGTCCTCTTGGATTGAAGAACATGACTTAGCAACAAGGTTCTAGATACTTGGGGCATAACCAATGTGGAAGGTATGGACAAGGAAAAGTGGTATGAAACAAATGGGCACAACTGCATCCTCCAGCACACAATCTTCCATGAGGCGCGCAGTGGTCACTTATCAATCCAACTCAAAGTAGTCAATTCACCCTGAAGCAGTAAACTCGCTAGGGTCATGGGTTTGTGGAACAGTTTTGCGTTTCTTGACGATTGAGTGGTTTGAATGTGAATCATGTAGGTAAAATGATGTGGTTTTGGAATCCTCAAGGAGAAACTTTCAAAATTGATTTTATCCTAAGCATTTTTGACACAGCAATACAAGCACAATTACTTATTTGCAAATTTTCACGGAGATAACATGGGTTTCCCATTTCGTGAGGAGTGTAGCTAGAAGGTCCCTTGGCCATACAGTGTGTTAGCAGCGTCGCTGGAGTGTTGCAATCTTTCAAGTCTCTTGGGTCTCATTGTCTGCTTTGTCATAGCCATTTGGCTAGTATAGAGTTTGTTGCCATCTTATGGTGTAGGAGAAGCACTAGCTTGAGTACGCGAAAGTTGAGATGTCCCAAAACACTTGTTTGTATATCACCACAATCACGTGGTTGCTTGATGTGTAGTTTAGGTAGTTGCATTGGCCTCTTGGCCCACATAGTTGATTTGTCTACATGAGCACCTCACTATTTAGTCTTATCAAGACATTTCCCTGGGCCTCTTTGGCTCGCGCATTTGATTCGCTTTCATGTCTTTGTGGTTGTTGTGGTTATTTGGTCTCGCATTGGTCTCTTGATCTAATACTTGATTTTTGTCTTCACTACTACATGTTGCTTGCATTATGAATGTGTTTGATTATCTATTGGTGTGACGCCTCTTAGCTCTGAAGAAAAAAGAAAATAGGCGCTATCGCTTGATACATTTGGTCTCTCGACCACTATGCCTCTTGGCATTTGCATCTCTCGATGTATTGGGTCTCTCGACCACAATGCCTCTTGGCATTGCATCTCTCGATGTATTAGGTCTCTCGACCACTATTCCTCTTGGCATTACATCTCTCGATGTATCAGGTCTCTTGACCTATACACCTCTTGGTGTTGTGTCCCTTGACGCCTGAGTCTCTTGAGCTAAATGCCTCGTGGCCTTGCATCTTTTGATATGTTGTGTCTCTCAACATGTTGCGCCTCTAGGCCCATAAATGATGTGGTATTGTGGTGTACTATGTCTCTTGACATATTTTGCCCCCTTGGCATCCTTTAATGTGGTATGACCTATTTTACTCTAAGCATTCTATTAACCAAATAAAGTGCACATACCTCTTACATCGTTGTGTCTTGAAAAATATAGCTTGCAGTGGTTGATGTCTTTGTCGCATGTCACTTGACATAAGTGAATCACATGTCCAACGATTTGAAGCATGAGGTGTAATAAAATAAGTGTTACATTCTAAATTCCAAATAGAGTGCACATAAGTCAAAATTACGTCTCTCGTCTTGTATGCCTCATGGCGTTGTATCTCTTGATGCATTATGATGATGTTTGTGAGTCACTAGACTTATTTTGCCTGAGCATTCCCTTGAATGAAACCTGGTGCTACACTCATAGGATGCACTAGTTGAATGCATTTTGCTATCAAATATACCATGTGTTTGCATTTTGTAGACACCCCAATTTGGCTTAACGATTATTTCAAGTCCCACCTTAGGGACCATCCTGATGATGAAATGGATACAGTGATTGCTAGTTGACTTCTTGCAAACCCATGGACTTTCGGTAAGAACTTTGAGCCACTTAGAGGACTCAATCCAGAGCCAAATAGCCTTTCAGACAGAAATATAGAATCCTAGGAGAATCCATCTGTCGGCCATTACATTGATCTCAGGGCCTTAACATCATTTCTTCACCCGAGCAACCTGTCGCTTGAAAATCTCCCTAAGAGATCAATCCCTCAGCCGCAAGATCTATCCTTCGGCCGCAACATCCATTCCTAGGCTGCCAGATCCTTTGCTCGGCCGCCAAATCCTATGTTTTCCAGACTCTGGAACGTTTTGTCAGACGTTTGATCCAACTACACTACCTTCCCAATGCGTTCGGGCTACGCTCAGAGATTACCACGAAGAGTTTGTATTGCATTGCAATTGTAATTGCAATTGTGCATTTCGATTGGCCGTAGTAAGTCACCAATTGCCTATATAAAGGGCCTTTGGGTTCCGAAAATAACAACAACGAAAATACACAAAATTCGTATACTTCCATACTCTCTCAAGCCACGAAACTCTGCACAAATACTCTCTCAAACCCTCTCTTCAAAAGCCCTAACCTCCTGAAGGCAGCCATCAATCCGACGATCAAACCCCGAAGTTCAAACCCTAACCCTAGGGTTTTCCGAGAAGCAATCAGTCAATCACGATCTAATCCGAAGCAATCAAGCAACTGAGGGATCAAGGTGGTGAGGCCCAACAGCCTCTGGTTTGTTTTATTTACTGTATTCATGATTAATCGTAGCGTTTTGATCATCTGCTAACTTTTCTCTCTGGTGTGAGGAAGAACACCGACCGAGGCTTCGATCCCTCGGCCGGTACATAAAACCAGAAGGATCCCTCGGCCGTGACATCCATTCACCGGCCGCAGGATCCACCTCCCTGGGACAATTTGTTTTGCTTTTCTGTTTTTTGATGCATGCTTTAATTATCGCACTGGCTCACTTTACTTACTGTTTAAAGGTTTAATTAAACAGACTATGTGTTAGAATTAAACAAAGCATCTATATGTCTTATGTTGAACAACTATGGGCCAGCCTCACGGCTGGGCAGAGAGGGGTGCCTAATACCTTCCCCTTACTGTACTTTTGGTTCCCGTACCCAGAATCTCTATTTGTTTTCCTAGTTTTAATAAACTGGGTGGCGACTCTGTTTTGATGATAACCGCTATCGTGTGGCGATGTTCCTAGCCATGGGAATGTCCACGATCTTGGTTATGAAGCAAGCAACCAATCGAGCAACAAACGAGCAATCTGTATGGCGATGCCTCGCTTGAGAGGTGTCTACAGTTTTTGGCGACTCCGTTGGGGACGTGAGAGCCATAACCAGAAAGTTCAACATAAAACTAATACATGCTTTGTTTAATTCATTTATCATATGCATCGAGCAGGCAACCTCGTTGAGTTCACCTGATACCCCGGCATGACACGGGCTATGTTAGGAGTTCCAGCAAACTCCACAATCACTTGTACCTAGTGGTATATCAAAAAGGAAATCACCCAATCACCGCCTATGATGGGTTGGTGAAAGGACTGATGCCCTTTGACAACGGAGCACCCTTGAGACTACCCAAACCTTACATGTTTTAGAAAGCCATAGAACTTATCAAACTAAGACAGGAACCTATAGGCTAGGAACCTACTTGCATTTGCTTGCAAAAGTTCTTCCTCACACCTTGTATCATTTATTGTTGTAACATCTTTTTCTGTGTAGAAGGGTTGGGATTTTCAGCCCAAATCCTAACCCTATACAGCCAAGTATTGACTTGCCAGGTATTTTACCTTTCAAGCAGGCACAATAGGTAAAATAAAGAAGCAACCATAACCAATTTTATACTCTTACAACACTCGAAGCTATGCCAAACAGAGATCTTTGCAGCCATCCCGTCTGTCAAAACACCCCCACCACAACGGTCTCAATCACTTCCAGGGACTTCACCGTCATCCTCCCAACAAACTCCGTCATCTACCAAATCCCAAGCTTCATCAAGCAATCCTCCTACCCTAATGGCAGACAACAACGCCACTATTGTTGAGCTCCGAGCCCAAGTTGACTATTTACTAGCCGAGAAAGCAACAAGAGATACTGAAGACAAAAAGACGAGGAAGAAGCAGAAAATCCTCAAGAAGTGGTATTGGCAGAATACCCTGAATTGGCCAAACAAGTCAAGGAGATCAAACATGCTCTGGCCCGTTCACAGGGGGACCAAATTCTGATTTTGAAGGACTCGGCCTTTTTCTAGATTCTCAACTACCTGAGAAGTTCAAAATGCCAAACATTGAGAAGTTCAATGTAACTGGCAATCCCACTAGCCATGTCCGCCATGTCATCAACACTCTGAAGCCAATGGGCTTGAATGATGAGCTCATTGCTCAGTTATTTCAAAGGACTCTTACTGGAAGCACTCTCGATTGGTTTCTCACTTTGGAGTTTGTGCACTATCATACTTGGCCAGAAATTGCCAATGCTTTTGTCAAGCAATATGCATACAACTTCCAAATTGAGTTAACAACTCGAGATTTGGAAATGACTAAGCAGGAGTCAAACAAAGACTTTGCAACCTTTGTGGCTAGATGGAGAGAAAAAGCCGCCAAGATGAAGAACCGCCCCTCCGAGGAAGACCAAGTGAGAATAGTTGTCAAGAATTTACAGTCCAAGTACCTCACGCACATTTACACTCAGGCTATCACTGATTTCAAGCGCCTGCATGCTACTGGGCTGCAGATTGAAGAGGGGATCAAGCTAGGCCTCATTGGGAAAGAAGAAACTCCTCCACCCTAGAAAAACCTTCCCAACCCGTACATCTCCTGCCTTTGTCAACACCCTTAACTCAACCTTACCACAAGACCCTTTTCAAATTAGCTCAACCCGAAGCTCAAATTGCCCCCGTCGCAACTTTGACCCTCTCTATATGACCTCATCTCAAGCCTTAGCCATTCTGAGCCGTTAGGGGCATCTCAAACCTTTAAACAAACCACTTCCTCAGCCATTCTATGGCCCAAACCATGATCCTAACAAACAGTGCGCCTACCACCAACACCCTAGGCATGAAACAGATAACTGCATGCGTCTCTGCCATGACATTCAAGATCTCATTGATAGCCGAACTATAAAACTTCCAAAACCTGATGTGCATGCCAATCCACTTCCTACTCACAATGCTGAACCACCACCCCGAAACATCGATCTCATAAACCTATCTCACAACTCCACATACAATCCTAGCCAATACATTGTCCAAAACAACCAAGCCAAAGACAACCTTTACCTTCCCAGAGGAGGATGAATGTTTCATGATGGAGGAGGAAGAAAACAATGAGTCCGATCAATCGGAAGTGATCGATCCCGACATGTTTGACAAAAGTAATGAAGAAGAACAAGCAAAGGGGAAAGTGACTTTGACGAAATGGAAGGAGAATACGATGATCCACTCGATGGAATCTCCTTAACATCACTATTCGGCCAAGTGGAAGTAACTAATCTCTCTTATGACTGCACAATCAACGAGGAGGAAAAAAGAGGTGATGAAAACCCAGACTGACATTTCCATTTGGGGACTACTCATGTCTCAAAGAGGTAGCCACCGTGTAAGCCGTGAAGATGGATCCAGTTCAAAGGCTCTGTTTGGCAAAGAAGAGGGTGGAAAAGAGTATAAAGTTGCAAAATTTTTGAAGACGACCCCGGAATGCTACAGTAGCTAAGAAGTCACAACATGGCAAAGAACATTAAACATTACTTTTATCAAACTAAAACATGTTTTGAGCCCTGCTTGGGCATTTAATTTCTGCTAAGTGAATTCCTATTTCATCCTCTAGACTATGCTTATTCAATGATTTGCTTCCTAAATTGCAATTGCCAAACACTATAGTCTCTTTGCCAAACAAAGGAAATTTCAAGGAATCAAGTTCCTTGTGTCGCTGACAAAAAGGAAGGAAATGATGAACTTTAGTTGCTTAAGAAACTAGGTTTTTGTCAAAATTTAGAAAGAAGACACTATCTCCGCGAGAACACTTAGGGTTAGCTCGCCCATTATGAAGGTACAAACACAAGGGAGATTTATAAAAATATCTCCATCAAATTCCTCTTCGAAACGCAGAAACCCTCTTGAGAGAAGTGCTCGTTGGGTAACCTGAAAACCCAAGCAAAAATAAGAGCAAAGCCTGCTAGGGCAAGAAAATGCAAAAACGTAGCCTAGGCAAAAGTTAAGGCATTCAAAGAAAGCTCGCTAGGGACTCAACCTCCATTAAGTAACCTAGGTAAAATCAAGAGCATGTGAGAAGAAAAACCAAGAGTGAAAAACCCAACCTCAAAAGGTAATGATTTTGGAACTACGTAAAAGGCCTAATTCCCTGATTAGGGATACGTAGGCAATCTCACATCGAGATGCGGCCCAAACATTTGGAGAGAAGGAAAAACATCAACAAATTTGTACTCACTGATAGGCATAGCTAACCCTGCGTATTGAGCTCGCAAAAGATGAGTACGCTTTTCTCAAAGAATTGGCAACAACAATAGGCGCGAGAATTATTGTTCATCCCCTCTAACTTGAAGGTCATTGACACAATGGGCAGGAAATCTCGAAAACTCTCAAATTTGGCAATCAGACTATGAAACATGGTGAAAGCAAAATGCATAAAATCAAGGCCAAACATAAGAAGGAAGGGAAAACAGGATGCCACTTGGCTAAAACAAAATCTAGCTCCCTTTGGAAAGTAAAAGTAACGGCCGAAGGATAGATACATCGACCGCAAAATCAATTCTTCAGCCATGTAATCAATTCTTCAACTGATATTTTACACAAATTTTCAAACTATGGTTGTTTATCCAAAAAAAAACCAGCAAATACTTGTTCAAAAAGCCATGTTCTGACTATCACACGCAAAACTCAAGACATTTAGGGGAATCTCTCGTTTCATAAACAAAAGCTTGATTAACAAAATCATCGTTGTGGTTGCTTTTACTATACAAAATGCAGTTTCTGCTTGTCTTTCACTAACTATGAACAGGGAAAGGAAAATCCTAAGGCTATTGATGGCAGCGTCTCCAAGACGATCTCTGAGACAAAGATAGGGACTGCTCACTGGTTCCCACATCCTCCCCACTACCAGCTGGTGCCCGCTCAGCCTCAAGCTGCAACAAAAAGAGAGTACAAATACTCAGATTCAAGGAATGATACAAAGCAAATGGAATACATGGGAAAAATCATACCTCGAGGATCCGACGGCGCTGCCTCAGAACCAAAGCCTCTACACTCTGATAGGCATGGAACCATTCCCGCACTATCTCAGCAGGTACCTGTGGGATAACCAGACGTTGCAAGCATCTAAGCATAGGACACAATATGAAGCATCAAAAGCTAGAATGGAAAGCTAAAGATACCTGTGGAGCCCCGGCTGGCAGTGCGTAAAGGTGAGTCAAACAAGGAGTAAGCGCTAAGCGCTCCTCCTCTCCATCATCAGAGTGGAAAGAGAGAAAAGAGGGGGCCCGTGGCCAAACAGGAACAACTCAAAAAGCAGCAGGCAGAGTCAAGAAAAGATGGCAGTACTCCACATAGTCACCTATCTGAAGAAGCAAACCCGTCCAATCTCTGATCCGAGCATTCCTTGGACATTAAGGAAATGAATCTCATCGACGTCGAAGACGGAGGAGGAACGAATTGAAGAGCCTCAGCACGTGGACGCCACTAGCTGGCCACCCGATCACCTAAATACCAGGCTCGACAAAAGGGGCCCTCAAGCAAACTGCGAGTGCGGTCCAAAACTCTGGAACTCGCAAGAGGGGCATCCTTTGGTAAACCACTCCAAGGGTCGAACCTCACCTACAAACAAAGTCCAATCAGCCACAACACAGAGGAATGGAGATCTAAAGACAAGGAATGCAAGGGGAGAAGAAAGGTGCCTGGTCAAACGTCTATCGGTCCAAAACGCGCCGCCATTCAGGAAGGCTCAAAACTGGCGACCGTGGCTTCCGTTGCCCCGCCAACCATCGCTCGTAGCGAGGAACACAGTGCGCATTCTCATACTTGGTGTCAGAAGGAAACTGGAGAAAATGCTCGAAAGCCCAGAGCTGAAAAATGGATTAGCAAACAAAGTTCAAAACCAGGAAAAGCCAAAACAGGAAAAAAGGTAAAAAGGGAAGGATATATACCTCAAGCACTTGGTAGTGACCACCAAGGATAAAACTCCTGTCCCGTGAGCAAGCTCTAAGATTGCCATACATAGTAACCAAAGCGGATGATCCCCAATCTAACTCCCTAACGGCCTCCAAATGCTGCAAAGGGGCCAAGAACTGTGTATGCTCTGAACTATCCTTGTTTGCAAGCAAAGTCTGCCCGAGGAGGTAGAGAAGGAAGGCCCGCATCAGCTGCTTGACGCTCACCTGAGTAAGGATGTTAGCCTTCATGAAAGTCTTGTTCAGCCAAGCAACATCAATAGTGAAGAGGAGGTACCTTGCCTAAGAACCACTCTAAAGCCCTTACCCGCTCCCAAAGCCTAGGGTCAACCCAAAGAGGAGCTCCACCTACTCGCAGGCCGGTCAGCAAAGAGAAGTCACCTGAGTGATCATCATCTCACCAGTAGAAGGAAAATGGAATGTGTTGATGGTGTCCCACCATCTCTCCACCAATGAAGTCATCAACGACCAGTCTATCTTCGGGAGATTGAGACCCAGAATGAATGTCTCAAAACCAGCAGCACGTACCAGATCCCGAGCCTGCTCCGGCAACATCAAAAACCACTTATGCACCTCTTTGCCTCTGCCGCAAGCCTCTAATCTCCTATTCCTCTGCAAAGTTCAACAAAAGGGAGTTAATCTCATGATTGCATGAACAAATAAAAAGCTAGGGGCATCAAATTAACGTTTAAAAAGCATGCATTGCCTAAACAGGGGGCACGATTATTTTAGTCTTTTTAAATGAAACAATTTTGACCCAACCACGGGTCCTTCTCATTCACGCCCCTGGTTAAAAGGGATTTCATCCCGAGAATGAAATTCATCATACAAAATTTAAACTCCGAACTAAAGCAAACCTTTTACTCTTCAGGAAACTTACCGAAACATTGAGGACGCTCAAGTACTGCTCAGCGGCTCTACGCCCACACCTCAGCAGCTCTATGCCACGCCATGTGCACAGCCTCGCGCTCAGCAGGCCAGCAAAACAATCCTGCAGCTTCTACTCAATACACCCTCCAGAAGGCGTTTATGTTGCTAGCTTCCAGAAAGCGTTTATGTTGCTAGCTTCCAGAAAGCGTTTATGTTGCCAACTTGCAGAAAGCATTTAGCCACTAGAACACGTTTGAGTCTCTAGAAGGCGTTCGGCCTCCGGAAGGCACTCCCAACATTGAAGGTGATGGAAATCTTCCTAACAAAATGGAATATGGTCAAGAACTAGCCTTGGGGACAATCCCGAGCATGTGGAACAAATCAAACCCCGTGGAAGATGGAAGATGGAATACTCAACAGCTCAGCAGTTCTACAAACTCACTACTCAGTAGCTCCATACAACAAGATATCATCTATTCTCAAGCTCCATGCTTGAATGCTCAAAGTTCTACACTTTGAACGCTCGAAGCCCTTCGAATGCCCAACCACTGTGTACTGGATGCTCAAGTTCTACACTTGAATGCTCAAGCTTTACGTTTGAATGCCCAACCACTGCGTACTGGATGCTCGAACTCTATGTTTGAATGCTTAAGGTTTATACCTTAAATGCTCAGGCTCTACGCTCTGAATGCCCAACCACTGTGTACTGGATGCTCAAAACCTGTACTTTGAATGCTCGGACTCTACCCTCCGAATGCTCAAGCTCTATGCTCCGAATGCTCAAGTCCAGAACTTGAAAGAAGCTTTATGCTTAAATCAAACACACATGCACGGGCCCGTGCACATTAGCATCAATTGCATCACCATTGTTATCATCAAGTCTACATTATCATATTTGTTCATATCTAATGACCAACATCATCACATATATACACTCCTCATATCTCTCATGAAACAGGTCAACCCTGCAATCAACCGGCTCTACGCTTCGGTTTTCATTGATCGGTCCAGCGCCTCGGTCCTTTGGCTCTATGCCAAAAACTTATGATGAGAAAGCTTTGTGCACAGACCATCAGAATGCAACCAGCTCTACGCTTCGGTTCAAATCACATCAAGCTCTAAGCTCCGACACCTCAGGCTCTTGCCTTATGATCAATACCAGCTCTGCGCTTCGGTTCTATCAAGCTCAAAGCTCCAATCTCCTCAGGCTCTCGCCTCATGACCACAGCAGGCTCTACGCCTCAATTCTATCACCTCAGGCTCTCGCCTCATGACTACAACCAGCTTCGCGCCTCGGTTCCCTCATCCCCAAAGCTCCGCACTCTAGTTACTGGCCTTGCGCCCCCCATATCTCAAAAACGGCATCCGATTCATCCCCAGTAGATGGCTTGGATTCAACCCCAATTACATCAATTCCTTCCAGCTCATTCACAAGGATAGGCTACCCTACCGAGCTCCCTTCAGTCAAAGTAAGGATGATCATGAAAAGCAAACGAACCTACCGTGTACTGATCTACCCCAAAATACTAAGGATGCTCTCCGCAAAAACTCCCCCGGCAGCCTCGCGCTCCTTCAACTATTCTCCGCTGAAACCCTGGCTTAACCCAGGTACGTTGCACTACGGCTTTTAATGCCCGAAGGTACGTCTTCTGTTTTTAACCCTCCAAAATTTTTCTTTTTTACTGCCCTCCCAAACTACGGTTGGTCTGAATTTCCCTTATGGAATACGTAGGCAGCCTCCCGACCTGACCATAACAAAAACCTTTTTTCGAAAACCCCTTGGAATAGTGGTTGGACCAAATTGAGTTGCTTTTTAGCTTTGACTCTTACTCAAACATGTCTCGCGATCCATCTAAACTCAGTCAAAGAGGGGCATCTGTAGACACCCCAATTTGGCCTAACAATTATTTCAAGTCCCACCTTAGGGACCATCCCGATGATGAAATGGATATAGTGATTGTTGGTTGACTTCTTGCAAACCCATGGACTTTCGGTAAGAACTTTGAGCCACTTAGAGGACCCAATCCAGAGCCAAATAGCCTTTCAGACAGAAATACAGAATCCTAGGAGAATCAATCTGTCGGCCGTTACATTGATCTCATGGCCTTAACATCATTTCTTCACCCGAGCAACCTGTTGCTTGAAAATCTCCCTGAGAGATCAATCCCTCGTCCGCAAGATCTATCTTTCGGCTGCAACATCCATTCTTCGGCCGCCAGATCCTATGTTTTCCAAACTCTGGAATGTTCTGTCAGACGTTTGATCCAACTACACTACCTTCCCGATGCGTTCGGGCTACGCTCAGAGATTACCACAAAGAGTTTGTATTGCATTGCAATTGCAATTGCAATCGTGCATTTTGATTGGCCGGAGTAAGTCACCAATTGCCTATATAAAGGGCCTTTGGGTTCCGAAACTAACAACAACAAAAATGCACAAAATTCGTATACTTCCATACTCTCTCAAGCCACGAAACTCTGCACAAATACTCTCTCAAACCCTCTCTTTAAAAGCCCTAACCTCCCGAAGGCAGCCATCAATATGACGATCACACCCCGAAATTCAAACCCTAACCCTAGGGTTTTCTGAGAAGCAATCAGTCAATCACAATCAAATCCGAAGCAATCAAGCAACTGAGGGATCAAGGTGGTGAGGCCCAACGGCCTCTGGTTTGTTTTATTTACTGTATTCACGATTAATCGTAGCGTTTTGATTATCTGCTAACTTTTCTGTCTGGTGTGACGAAGAACACCGACCGGGGCTTCGATCCCTCGGCCGGTACATAAAACAAGAAGGATCCCTCGGCCGTGACATCCATTCACCGGTTGCGGGATCCATCTCCCTGGGACAGTTTGTTTTGCTTTTCTGCTTTCTGATGCATGCTTTAATTATCGCACTGGCTCACTTTACTTACTGTTTAAAGGCTTAATTAAACAGACTATGTGTTAGAATTAAACAAAGCATCTATATGTCTTATGTTGAACAACTATGGGCAAGCCTCACGGCTGGGCAGAGAGGGGTGCCTAATACCTTCCCCTTACTGTACTTTTGGTTCCCGTACCCAGAATCTCTATTTGTTTTCCTAGTTTTAATAAAATGGGTGGCGACTCTATTTTAATGATAACCGCTATCGTGTGGCGATGTTCCTAGCCATGGGAATGTCCACGATCTTGGTTTATGAAGCAAGCAACCAATCGAGCAACAAATGATCAATCTGTATGGCGATGCCCCGCTTGGGAGGTGTCTACACATTTGGAACACTTTACAACCGGCTCTACGCCTCGATTCTATCACTTCAAGCTCCAAGCTCCGACTCCTCAGGCTCTTGCCTTATGATTGATACCGGCTCTATGCCTCGGTTCCATCACGTCAAGTTCCAACTCCTCAGGCTCTCGCCTCATGACTATAATCGGCTATGCACCTCAGTTCTCTCACCCCTAGTTACTGGCCTAGTGCCCCCATATTTCAAAACCAGCATCCAATAATCTCCAGAAGAAGGTTTCGATTCCACCCTAACTACATCAGTTCCAACAAGCTCATTCGCAAGGATAGACTACTCTACCGAGCTCCCCTCAGTCAAAGTAGGGATGATCAAGAAAAGCAAACGACTCACCCGCTGTGTATTGATCTACCCCAAAATACTAAGGACGCTGTCCGCAAAAATTTCCTCGGCAGCCCCGCGCTTCTTGAACTACCTTTCGCCAAAATCCTGGCACAGCCCAGGTACGTTGCACAACGGCTTTTTAAGCCCAAAGGTACGTCTTCTGTTTCTAACCCTCCAAACTTTTTATCTTTCTTTATTGTCCGCTCGAACTACGGTTGGTCTGAATTTCCCTTGTGGAATACGTAGGTAGCCTCCCGGCCCGACCATAACTAAAACCTTTCTCAAAAACCCATGGAATAGTAGTTGGACCAAATCGAGTTGCTTTTATAGCTTTGACTCTTACCTCGCGATCCATCTAAGTTCAGTCAAAGAGGGGCATGTATAGACACCCCAATTTGGCCTAACGATTATTTCAAGTCCCACCTTAGGGACTATCTCGATGACGATATGGATAAAGTGATTGCTGATTGACTTCTCGTGAACATTAGGACGTTCGGTAAGAACTTTTAGCCACTTAGAGGACCCAATTCAAAGCCAAATAGCCTTTCAGACAGAAATACAGCATCCTAGGAAAATACATCTATCAGCCGTAAGATTGATTCTTCGGCCACTAGATCCATTCCTCGGCCGGCAAATCCATTCCTCGGCCGCCAAATCCATTCTTCGGCCACCAAATCCATTCCTCGGCCACCAGATCATCTTTTCCAGAATTCTGGAATGTTCTGTCAGTCGTTTGATCGACGCACCAAAAATCCTAACAGCCTTTTTCCAATTATCTAGGGCTACGAAAGCAGATTCAAGCAGAGATCTTGTTACCCTAAACTACCTTATTGATTCACGCCATTTGATTGGCCTGAGTGAGCCACCCCATGCCTATATAAAGAGGCCTTAGGGTTCCGAAATTAACATTCAATTCCTCCATCTCATAGCTCCAAGCTCTGTAGAAATTATCTCTCATATCCTTTCGACAAAAGCCCTAAACTTTTTTGAGCAGCCGCATCCCGAGCGATCAAACCCCAAAGTACAAACCATAATCTTAGGATTTCAAGAAGAAGATCAGTCAATCACCCTCAATCCAAAGCAATCAAGCACTGAGTGATCAAGGTGGTGAGGCCCAATGGCCTATGCTTTGATTCATCTTCTGTTTTTATACTTTAATCGTAGTGTTTTAATTCCAGATTAACTCTTTGTTATGGTGTGAGGAAGAACATCGGCTGTGGAATCAATCCTTCGGCCGATACATCTATCCAGTGGGATTCCTCGGCCGTGACATCAATTTACCGGCCGAGGGATCTATTTGCTGGGATATATTTGTTTTCAGCTTATTTTGATGCATGCTTTCAAATATCGTACTGGCTCACCATATCAACTGTTAAAGGCTATAAACCAGATTATGTGTTAGAATTAAATAAAGCAAATATACATTGTATGTCGAACGATTATGGGCCAATCTCACGACTGGGTAAAGAGGGGTGCCTAACACCTTCCCTTTATTGTACTCTTGGCTCCTGTACCCGGAATCCTTGTCTATTTTTCCAAGTTTTGATAAACTAGGTGGCAACTCTATTTTGATGATAACCGTTATCGTGTGGCGATGTTCCTAGCCATGGGAATATCCACGATCTTGGTTTATGAAGTGGAACCAAACAAGCATGATAACTCTGTATGGCGATGCCCCGTTTGGGAGGTGTCTACAGTTTTTTCCTTACGGCTGATAGATGTATTTTCCTAGGCCGCCAGATCCATTCCTCGGCCGCCATATCGTCTTTTCCAGAATTTTGAAATGTACTGTCAGTCGTTCGATTGACGAACCAAAACCCTAGCAGCCTTTTTCTGATTCTTTTGGGCTTTGAAAGCAGATTCGAGCAGAGATCTTGTAACCCTAAACTACCTTATTGATTCACGCCAATTGATTGGCTGGAGTGAGTTACCCCATGCCTAAATAAAGAGGCCTTAGGGTTCCGAAATTAACATTCAATTCCTCCATCTCATAGCTCCAAGCTCTGTAGAAATTATCTCTCATATCCTCTCTACAAAAGCCTTAAACCTTTGTGAGCAGCCACATCCCGAGCAATAAAAAAACAAAGTACAAACACTAATCCTAGGGTTTCGAGAATAAGATCAGTCAATCACCCTCAATCCGAAGCAATCAAGCACTGAGGGATCAAGGTGGTGAGGCCCAAGGGCCTATGGTTTGATTCATCTTCTGTTTTTACACTTTAATTTTAATTCCTGCTTAACTCTTTATTCAGGTGTGAGGAAGTACATCGGCTATGGAATCAATCCATCGGCCGATACATCTATCTAGTGGGATTCCTCGGTCGTGACATCAATTTACCGGCTGAGGGATCTATTTGCTGGGATATATTTGTTTTTTGCTTATTTTGATGCAGGCTTTCAATTATCGTACTGGTTCACCTTATCAACTGCTAAAGGCTAAAAACCAAATTACGTGTTAGAATTAAATAAAGCAAATATATATTGTATGTCGAAAGATTATGGGCCAGTTTCACGACTGGGCAAAGAAGGGTGCCTAACACTTTCCCCTTATAGTACTCTTGGCTCCCGTACATGCAATCTTTGTCTATTTCTCCTAGTTTTGACAAACAAAGTGGTGACTCTATTTTAATGATAACCATTATCGTGTGGCGATGTTCTTAGCCATGGGAATATCCACGATCTTAGTTTATGAAGTGGAACCAAACAAGCATGATCAATCTGTATGGCGATGCCCCGTTTGGGAAGTGTCTATAGTTTTTTTCTTACGGCTGATAGATGTATTTTCCTTGGCCGCCAGATCCATTCCACGGCCACCAATCCATTCCTCAGACGCCAGATCCAATCCTCGGCCGCCAAATCCATTCCTCGGCCGCCAGATCGTCTTTTCCAGAATTCTGGAATGTTCTGTCAGTCGTTTAATCGACGAACCAAAACCCTAGCAGCATTTTTCATATTCTTTAGGGCTACGAAAGCAGGTTCGAGCAGAGATCTTGTTACCCTAAACTACCTTATTGATTCAAGCCATTTGATTGGCCGGAGTTAGTTACCCCATGCCTATATAAAGAGGCCTTAGGGTTCCGAAATTAACATTCAATTCCTCCATCTCATAGCTCCAAGCTCTGTAGAAATTATCTCTCATATCCTCTCCACAAAAGCCCTATACCTTTGATAGCAGCCGCATCCCGAGCGATCAAACCCCAAAGTACAAATCATAATCCTAGGGTTTCGTGAAGAAGATCAATCAATCACCCACAATCCGAAGCAATCAAGCACTGAGGGTTCAAAGTGGTGAGGCCCAAGTGCCTATGGTTTGATTCATCTTCTATTTTTACACTTTAATCGTATTATTTTAATTCCTGATTAACTCTTTATTCTGGTGTGAGGAAGTACATTGGCTGTGTAATCAATCCTTCGGCCGATATATCTATCTAGTGGGATTCCTCGGTCATGATATCAATTTACCGGCCGAGGGATCTATTTGCTGGGATATATTTGTTTTCTACTTATTTTGATGCAGGCTTTCAATTATCGTACTGACTCACCTTATCAACAATTAATGGCTAAAAACCAGATTATGTGTTAGAATTAAAGAAAGCAAATATACGTTGTATGTCGACTAATTATGGGCCAGTCTCACGACTGGGCAAAGAGGGGTGCCTAGCACTTTCCCCTTATAATACTTTTGGCTCCCGTACCCGTAATATCTGTCTATTTTTCGTACTTTTGATAATCTTGGTTGCGACTCTATTTTGATGATAACCATTATCGTGTGGCGATGTTCCTAGCCATGGGAATATCCACGATTTTGGTTTATGAAGTGGAACCAAACAAGCATGATCAATCTGTATGGCGACGCCCCGTTTGGGAGGTGTCTACAATTTTTTTCTGCGGCTGATAGATGTAATTTCCTAGGCCGCCAAATCCATTCCTCGGCCGCCTGATCCATTCCTCGGCCCCCAAAGCCAGTCTTCGGCCACCAAATTCATTCCTCGTCCGCCAGATCCATTCCTCGGCTGCCAGATCGTCTTTTCTAGAATTCTGGAATGTTCTGTCAGTTGTTTGATTGACGAACCAAAGCCCTAGCAGAATTTTTCCGATTCTTTAGGGCTACGAATGGAGATTCAAGCAGAGATCATGTTATCCTAAACTACCTTATTGATTAACGCCATTTGATTGGCCGGAGTGAGTTACCCCCAGCCTATATAAAGAGGCCTTAGGGTTCTGAAATTAACATTCAATACCTCCATCTCATAGCTCCAAGCTCTATAGAAATTATCTCTCATATCCTCTCTACAAAAGCCTTAATCCTTTGTGAGCAGCCACATCCCGAGCAATAAAAACCCAAAGTACAAACCCTAATCCTAGGGTTTCGAGAAGAAGATCAGTCAATCACCCTCAATCCAAAGCAATCAAGCACTGAGGGATCAAGGTGGTGAGGCCCAAGGGATTATGGTTTGATTCATCTTCTGATTTTACACTTTAATCGTATTATTTTAATTGCTAATTAACTTTTTATTCTGGTGTGAGGAAGTACATCGCTGTGGAATCAATCCTTCGGCCGATATATCTATCTACTGGGATTCTTCGGTCGTGATATTAATTTACCAGCCGAGGGATCTATTTGCTGGGATCTATTTGTTTTCTACTTATTTTGATGCAGGCTTTCAATTATCGTACTGGCTCACCTTATCCACAATTAAAGGCTAAAAACCAGATTATGTGTTAGAATTAAATAAAGCAAATATACATTGTATGTCGAATGATTGTGGGACAGTCTCACGACTGGGCAAATAGGGGTGCCTAGCACTTTCCCCTTATAGTACTTTTGGCTCCCGTACCCGGAATCTCTGTCTATTTTTTGTAGTTTTGATAATCTTGGTTGCGACTCTATTTTGATGATAACCATTATCGTGTGGCGATGTTCCTAGCCATGGGAATATCCACGATCTTGGTTTATGAAGTGGAACCAAACAAGCATGATCAATCTTTATGGCGATGCCCCGTTTGGGAGGTGTCTATAGCTTTTTTTTCTTACGGCTGATAGATGTATTTTCCTAGGCCGCCAAATCCATTCCTCGGCCGCCAGATCCATTCCTGGGCCCCCAAAGCCAGTCTTCGGTCACCAAATCCATTCCTCGTCCGCCAGATCCATTCCTCGGCCGCCAGATCGTCTTTTCCAGAATTCTGGAATGTTATGTCAGTCGTTTTATTGACGAACCAAAGCCCTAGCAGCCTTTTCCCGATTCTTTAGGGCTACGAAAGCAGATTCGAGCAGAGATTTTGTTGTCCTAAACTACCTTCTTGATTCACGCCATTTGATTGGCCGGAATGAGTTACCCCATGCCTTTATAAAGAGGCCTTAGGGTTCCGAAATTAACATTCAATTCCTCCATCTCAGCGCTCCAAGCTCTGTAGAAATTATCTCTCATATCCTCTCTACAAAAGCCTTAAGCCTTTGTGAGCAGCCACATCCCGATCAATTAAAACCCAATGTACGAACCCTAATCCTAGGGTTTTGAGAAGAAGATCAGTCAATCACCCTCAATCCAAAGCAATCAAGCACTGAGGGATCAAGGTGGTGAGGCCCAAGGGCCAATGGTTTAATTCATCTTCTGTTTTTATACTTTAATCATAGTGTTTTAATTCCTGATTAACTCTTTGTTCTGGTGTGAGGAAGAACATCGGCTGTGGAATCAATACTTCAGCCGATACATCTATCTAGTGGGATTCCTCGGTCGTGACATCAATTTACCGACCAAGGGATCTATTTGTTGGGATATATTTGTTTTCTGCTTATTTTGATGCAGGCTTTCAATTATCGTACTGGCTCACCTTATCATCTGTTAAAGGCTAAAAACTAGATTATGTGTTAGAGTTAAATAAAGCAAATATATATTGTATGTCGAAAGATTATGGGCCAATCTCACGACTGGGCAAAGAGGGGTGCCTAACACTTTCCCCTTATAGTACTCTTGGCTCCCGTACACGCAATCTCTGTCTATTTCTCCTAGTTTTCACAAACAAAGTGGTGACTCTATTTTGATGATATCCATTATCGTGTGACGATGTTTCTAGCCATGGGAATATCCACGATCTTAGTTTATGAAGTGTAACCAAACAAACATAATCAATTTGTATGGCGATGCCCCGTTTGGGAGGTATCTACAGTTTTTTTCTTACGGCTGATAGATGTATTTTCCTAGGCCGCCAGATCCATTCCTCGACCGCCAGATCCATTCCACGGCCACTTGATCCATTCCTCGGCCGCCAGATCCATTCCTCGACCGCCAGATCGTCTTTTCCAGAATTCTGGAATGTTCTGTCAGTCGTTTGATCGACGAACCAAAACACTAGCAGCCTTTTTCAGATTCTTTAGGGCTACGAAAGCAGATTCGAGCAGAGATCTTGTTACCCTAAACTACCATATTGATTCAGGCCATTTGATTGGCCGGAGTGAGTTACCCCATGCCTATATAAAGAGGCCTTAGGGTTTCGAAATTAACATTCTATTCCTCCATCTCATAGCTCCATGCTCTGTAGAAATTATCTCTCATATCCTCTCAATAAAAGCCCTAAACCTTTGTGAGCCGCCGCATCCTGAGCGATCAAACCCCAAAGTACAAACCCTAATCCTAGGGTTTAGTGAAGAAGATCGATCAATCTACCTCAATCCGAAGCAATCAAGCACTGAGGGATCGAGGTGGTGAGGCCCAAGGGCCTATGGTTTGATTCATCTTCTGTTTTTACACTTTTAATCATATTGTTTTAATTCCTGATTAACTCTTTGTTCTAGTGTGAGGAAGATCATCGGCTGTCGAATCAATCCTTCGGCCGATATATCTATCCAGTGGGATTCCTCGGTCGCGAAATCAATTTACCGGTCGAGGGATCTATTTGCTGGGACATATTTGTTTTCTGCTGATTTTGATGCAGGCTTTCAATTATCGTACTGGCTCACTTTATCAATTGTTAAAGGCTAAAATCCAGATTAGGTGTTAGAATTAAATAAAGTAAATATACATTGTATGTCGAACGATTATGGGCCAATCTCATGACTGGGCAAAGAGGGGTGCCTAGCACATTCCCCTTATAGTACTCTTAGCTCCCGTACCCAGAATCTCTGTCTATTTATCCTTGTTTTGATAAACTTGGTGGCGACTCTATTTTGATGATAACCATTATCGTGTGGCGATGTTCCTAGCCATGGGAATATCCACGATCTTGGTTTATGAAGTGGAACCAAACAAGCATGATCAATCTGTAAGGCGAATCCCTGTTTGGGAGGTGTCAACAGTTTTTCTCTTACAGCCGATAGATGTATTTTCCTAGGCCGCCAAATCCATTCCTCGGTCGCCAAAGCCATACTTCGGTCACCAAATCCATTCCTCGGCCGCCAGATCGTCTTTTCCAGAATTCTGGAACGTTCTGTCAGTCGTTTGATTGACGAACCAAAACCCTAGTAGCCTTTTTCCGATTCTTTAGGGTTACGAAAGTAGATTCGAGCAGAGATCTTGTTACCCTAAACTACCTTATTGATTCACGACATTTGATTGGCCGGAGTGAGTTACCCCATGCCTATATAAAGAGGCCTTAGGGTTCCGAAATTAACATTCAATTCCTCCATCTCATAGCTCCAAGCTCTTTAGAAATTATCTCTCATATCCTCACTACAAAAGCCCTAAACCTTTGTGAGCTGCCGCATCTCGAGCGATCAAACCCCAAAGTGCAAACCCTAATCCAAGGGTTTCGAGAAGAAGATCAGTCAATCACCCTCAATCCGAAGCAATCAAGCACTGAGGGATCAAGGTGGTGTGGCCCAAGGGCCTATGGTTTGATTCATCTTCTGTTTTTATACTTTAATCGTAGTGTTTTAATTCCTGATTAACTCTTTGTTCTGGTGTGAGGAAGAACATCTGCTGTGGAATCAATCCTTCGGTCGATACATCTATCCAGTGGGATTCCTCGGTCGTGACATCAATTTACCGGCCGAGGGATCTATTTTCTAGGATATATTTGTTTTCTGCTTATTTTGATGCGATCTTTCAATTATCGTTTTGGCTCACCTTATCAACTGTTAAAGGCTAAAAACCAGATTATGTGTTAGAATTAAATAAAGCAAATATACATCGTATGTAGAATGATTATGGGCCAATCTCACGACTAGGCAAAGAGGGGTATCTAACACATTCCCCTTATACTACTCTTGGCTCCCGTACCCGGAATCTCTGTCTATTTTTCCTAGTTTTGATAAACAAAGTGGCGACCTATTTTGATGATAACCATTATCGTGTGGTGATGTTCCTAGCCATGGGAATATCCACGATCTTGGTTTATGAAGTGGAACCTAACAAGCATGATCAATTTGTATTTTCCTACGGCTGGGAGGTGTCTACTGTTTTTTTCTTACGGCTGAAAGATGTATTTTCCTGGGCCGCCGGATCCATTCCTCGGCCGCCAAATCCATTCTTCGGCCACCAAATCCATTCCTCGACCGCCAGATCGTCTATTCCAGAATTCTGGAATGTTCTGTTAGTCGTTTGATTGACGAACCAAAACCCTTGCAGCCTTTTTCCGATTCTTTAGGGCTACGAAAGCAGATTCGAGCAGAGATCTTGTTACCCCAAACTACCTTATTAATTCACGCCATTTGATTGGCTGGAGTGAGTTACCCCATGCCTATATAAAGAGGCCTTAGGGTTCTTAAATTGACATTCAATTCCTCCATCTCATAGCTCTAAGCTCTGTAGAAATTATCTCTCATATCCTCTCTACAAAAGACCTAAACCTTTGTGAGCAACCACATCCCGAGCAATCAAAACCCAAATTACAAACCCTAATCCTAGGGTTTCGTGAAAAAGATCAATCAATCACCCTTAATCCGAAGCAATCAAGCACTGAGGGATCAAGGTGGTGAGTCCCAAGGGCCTATGGTTTGATTCGTCTTCTATTTTTACACTTTAATATCCTATATCATAGGATATAACATTCAATTCCTCAGGGTTCCGAAATTAACATTCAATTCCTCCATCTCATAGCTCCAAGCTCTGTAGAAATTATCTCTCATATCCTCTCTACAAAAGCCCTAAGCCTTTATGAGCAGTCGTATCCCGAGCCATCATAGCCCAAAGTACAAACCCTAATCCTAGGGTTTCGAGATGAAGATCAATCAATCACCCTCAATCCGAAGCAATCAAGCACTGAGGGATCAAGGTGGTGTGGCCCAAGGGCCTATGGTTTGATTCATCTTCTATTTTTATACTTTAATTGTAGTGTTTTAATTCTTGGCTCCCGTACCCGGAATCTCTGTCTATTTTTCCTAGTTTTGATAAACTAGGTGGCGACTCTATTTTGTTGGTAACCATTGTCGTGTGGCGATGTTCAGAGCCATGGGAATCTCCAGGATCTTGGTTTATGAAGTGGAACAGAACAAGCATGATCAATCTGTATGGCGATGCCCCGTTTGGGAAGTTTCTATAGTTTTTTTCTTACGGATGATAGATGTATTTTCCTAGGCCGCCAGATCCATTTGTTGGCCGCCAAATCCTTTCTTCGGCCACCAAATCCATTCCTCGGCTGCCAGATCGTCTTTTTCAGAATTCTGAAATGTTCTATCAGACGTTTGATCGACCCACCAAAACCCTAGCAGCCTTTTTCTGATTCTTTAGGGCTACAAAAGCAGATTCTGTAGACACCTCCCAAATGGGGCATCGCCATACAGATTGATCACATTTGTTGCTCGATTGGTTGCTTGCTTCGTAAACCAAGATCGTGGACATTCCCATGGCTAGAAACATCGCCACTCGATAACGGTTATCATCAAAATAGAGTCGCCACCCAGTTTATTAAAATTGGGAAAATAGATAGAGATTCTGGACACGGGAGCCAAAAGTACAATAAGGGGAAGGTGTTAGGCACCCATCTTTGCCCAGTCATGAGATTGACCCATAATCGTTCAACATAAGACATATAGATGCTTTGTTTAATTCCAACACATAACCTGTTTATTTAAGCCTTTAAACAATAAATAAGGTGAGCCGATGCGATAAATAAAGCATGTATCTGAAAGCAGGAAACAAAACAAAGCTGTCCCAGGGAGATGGATCCCGCGGCCAGTGAATAGATGTCACGGTCGAGGGATCCTCCTGGTTTTATGTACCGGCCGAGGGATCGAAGCCCCGGTCGGTGGTCTTCCTCACACCAGACAGAAACGTTAACAAATGATCAAAACGCTACGGTTAGTCATAAATACAATAAGTAAGACAAACCAGAGGCCGTTGGGCGTCACCACCTTGATCCCTCAGTTGCTTGATTGCTTCGAATTGTGTGTGATTGACTGATTGCCTCTGTGAAAACCCTAGGGTTAGGGTTTGAACTTCGGGGTTTGATCACCGAATTGATGGCTACCTTCGGGAGGTTAGGGCTTTTGAAGAGTGGGTTTGAGAGAGTATTTTGACAGAGTATCGGAGCTTGGGTGAGTAATTTCACTTATGAATTTCGTGTGTCTAAGGGCCTCTTTATATAGGCAATCGATGACTCACTCCGGCCAATCAAATGGCACGATTGCAATTGCAATGCAATTCAAACTCTTCGTCGCAATCTCTGAACGTGGCCCGAACGCATCGGAGAGGTAGTGTAGTTGGATCAAACGTCTGACAGAACGTTCCAGAGTCTGGAAAAAGGATGATCTGGCGGTCGAGTAATAGATCACACGGCCGAGTAATGGATGTTGCGGCCAAAGGATGGATCTTGCAGCCGAGGGATTGATCTCTCAGGGAGATTTTGCTAGCAACAGGTTGCTCGGGTGAGGAAATGATGTTAAGGCCGTTAGATCGATGTTACGGCCGACAGATGGATTCACCTAGGCTTCTGTATTTTCTGTCTGAAAGGCTGTATGGCTCTGATTGGGTCCTCTAAGTGGCTCAAAGTTCTTACCGAAAGTCCTAAGGTTCTCGAGAAGGCAATCAGCAATCACTGTATCCATTTCATCATCGGGATGGTCCCAAGGTGGGACTTGAAATAATCGTTAGGCCAAATTGGGGTGTCTACAGATGCCCCTCTTTGACTGAACTCAGACGGATCGCGAGACATGTTTGAGTAAGAGTCAAAGCTGTAAAAAGCAACTCAATTTGGTCCAACCACTATTCCAAGGGGTTTTTGAAAAAGGTTTTTGTTATGGTCGGGCCGGGAGGCTGCCTACGTATTCCACAAGGGAAATTCAGACCAACCGTAGTTCGGGCAATAAAAAAAAGAAAAAGTTTGGAGGTTTAGAGACAGAAGACCTACCTTAGGGCTTAAGAAGCCGTAGTGTGACGTACCTAGACTGAGCCAGGATTTTGGCGGAAGATAGTTGAAGGAGCGCTGGGCTGCCGGGGGAGTTTTTGCGGGGAGCTTCCTTA
Source organism: Rhododendron griersonianum (assembly GCA_018127125.1). Lineage (NCBI taxonomy): Eukaryota > Viridiplantae > Streptophyta > Magnoliopsida > Ericales > Ericaceae > Rhododendron > Rhododendron griersonianum. The sequence goes on along the minus strand of CM030788.1, from coordinate 33,176,635 downwards.
GTATTTTGGGGTATATCAGTACACGGCAGGTGCGTTTGCTTTTCTTGATCATCCTTACTTTGACTGAAAGGAGCTCGGTAGAGTAGCCTATCCTTGCGAATGAGTTGGAAGGAATTGATGTAATGGGGTGGAATCCAAACCATCTGCTGGGGATGAATCGGACGCCGGTTTGTTTTTGAGATATGGGGGGCGCAGGGCCGGTGACTAGAGCACGGAGCTTTGGAAATGAGGGAACCGAGGCACAGAGCCGGTTGTAGTCATGAGGTGAGAGCATGGAGAGTGATTGTTTCTGACGTGATGAAACCGAGGCGCGGAGCCGGTTGTAATCACAAGGCAAGGGCCTAAGGTGATGGAATTGAGGCGCAGAGCTTGTTGTAGTCGTGAGGCGAGGACCTGAGGAGATTGGATTGAGGCGTGAGGAGACTGGATTGAGGCGTGGAGCCTTTTGTAGTTTTGAGGCGAGACACTGAGGTGTCAGAGCTTAGAGCTTGATAGGACCGAAGCGTGGAGCTGGTATTGATCATAAGGCGTGAGCCTGAGGTGTCAGAGCTTAGAGCTTGACATGATTTGAACCAAAGCGTAGAGCTGGTTGCATTCTGATGGTCTGTGCACGGAGCTTTCTCATCATAGGTGTTGGCGTAGAGCCAAAGAATCGAGGCGCTGGACTGATTAATAAAACCAAGGCGTAGAGCCGGTTGATTGCAGGGTTGACCTGTTTCAAGAGAGACATGCAGAATGTATATGTGTGATGATGGTTGTTAGATGTGAACAGATATGATGATGCAGACATGATGTGATAATGAAGATGCAATTGATGCAATTGATGCAATATGTGCACGGGCCCGTGCGTGTGTGTTTGTTTTAAGCTTAGAGTTTCTATCAAGTTCCGGACATGAGCATTCAGAGCGTAGAGCTCGAGCATTCGGACGGCAGAATCCGAGCATTCAAAGTACAGGCTTTGAGCATCCAGTACGCAGTGGTTGGGCATCCAAGCGTAGAGCTTGAGCATTCAAGTGTAGAACTTGAGCATCCAGTACACAGTGGTTAGGCATTCGAAGAGCTTCGAGCATTCAAAATGTCAGATTTTGAGCATCCAGGCGTAGAGCCTGAGAATAGATGATGTCCTAATTGTTGGGGTGGCGTAGAGCCTGCTGAGATTTGCTTGTTTACGGCTTTGAGCCAGTTGAGATAATGGGCTTTGAGCCGCTGAGTTGATGAAATGGCGGGCGTAGAGCCTGTTGAGATAGTTGTTACGGCTTCGAGCCAATTGAAACGGTGGGCGTGGAGCCGCTGAGTTGATAGGTGAAGGTGTAGAGCCTGTTGCTGTGATAGAGAGCGTAGAGCTACTGAGTCGAGGGCTTAGAGTCGCTGGATGAGTGAATACGGGCATAGAGCCGCTGAGTTGAGTGATTACAGGCGCAGAGCCTGTTGATAATGGGTTTGGGGCGTAGAGCCGCTTAGTTGGTGAATACGGGCATAGAGCCACTATGATAATGGGCTTTAAGCCACTGAGGTGGTAGACATAGGCTTCGAGCCTGTTGAGGTAATGGGCTTCGAGCTGCTGAGATAGCAAGCTTTGATGGATTGGTGAGCGTAGAGCTGCTGAATGTCTTGGTTCGCTTCGGCCAGCAGTTTGTGGAGAGAGAGAGGGATCTTTGATGCTCGGGCATGCCCCTAAGGCTAGTTTTGATCACATCGTGTTGGCATCAGGGATGCCCCCAAGGCTTACTTGATTTTGCTTCTGTTGGTCATGGACCCAGAATTCCATAATGGCTTGAGTCAGTGCACCGAGCAAAATCTGATGTGGTTAAGGGAAATAGATTGGGGGGCCTGGAGATTGATCTCTCGGCCGGAGGATTGATGTCTCGGCCGAATAATAGATGTATCGGCCGCGTAATCCCTTTATTTCCAGAGGCCTATAAAAGGCCACGGCGTCGACCGCTTCATCTCATTTTTCTCTCTTTCTTTTCCTCTTCCTCTCCTCGTTTCGAGAGCTCCGCAGCCGAAGACTCCCCTTCGTTTCTCCTCATTCCCGTCGACTTCGGGCCATTGAGGGTGCACGGCCAGAGATCGCGGAGGGAGACCGCGCTGTTCTTGGTCCGATCTTGATGCTTGATTAGGGACCCTTGCATGGGTGGCTTGCTTCCGTGATGCGGAGCTCCTGGCGTGGCGGTGGTACGCGGTGTGGTAATTTTTCTAGACCATGTGGTGATTCTTTTGAGCCACATGGTGTCCCTTCTGCACCGTAGTACTCCTCTGGTATACACCACCCTAGGTGTTTCCTCTTCTTTTTTGCAGCTGGTCTCTGGTGTTCGAACCACCAGAGGGTTCGGCATCCTCTTCTGCTTCCTTTTTTTTTTTTCTGTTTCTCTTCCTGCATAGGTTAGTTCGACAGGAAATCGATGTATAGTTTGTTTAGGAAATGTGGGATGATCCACCTTGTGATGTAAAAAGCTTTCGTTATATGAAACAAAAATCTTCTGCTCTGTCACGGGATTGTGTATGCTAAATTTACGTTGTTTGTACGTAATAACTTGTTAATCTAGTGAAACAAACTGAACCGTGGAAGTAGTCTGTAAAACAGCTGTTCTGGCGGCCGATCTAATGATTACGCGGCCGAGGCTTCGATTTGGCGGCCGAAGGATCGTTTTGTCTGCCTGGGTTTGACTTGCAGGCCAACCCTGATTTTCGCGGGCCGATGGATAGATCCTACGGCCGTCATGTCGGAGTGTCAGCCGAGAGACCGACTGAAATTCCGAGGATTAAGAATCCGATTCCGATTCAAACTAGGACTCGACATAGTTCTATAAATACACGTTCTACGAACCCGATAGCATTGTCAGTAGCAATTCCTTGCACATGGCACAACCAGTCCTTGATCAGTGGTTGGATTCCTTTAATGGCCTTGACCGTTTACACTTTAAGTCCTTTGGCATGGACTTTCTCTTCTCCCTTCGTCAAATTCCTGTGAATTTTTGCCTTCCTTAGGGCAGCCACTAGTTTGTGGGACCCTGCTTTTCACGTCTTTCGATTTAGGAAAGAGGAATTGTGTCCTACTATCGAGGAGTTTGCGGCCATCATGGGTCATTCGGATAGAGAGGGTTTCGTTGTCCCTAATCCTTTGTTCAACCGAGGTGATCTCTTGAAGGATTTACTCCAAGTTCAGAAACATGAAGTTAGGTTCTTCCTAGTGAAGGGAAAGCTAGAGATTCTTCAGTTTATCCAGCGCTTTGGTACAGCTGAGGCTCATCGCCAAGTTTCTCAGCAGAAAGCATGCTTTCATGCGTTGTGCATTTGTCTCCTTCATTATTACTTGCTTGGCCCTTCCTCTGGTCATGCTGATCCCATACTGCTTAACATTGCTCAACAGATTGGAAACCGTGTAAGTTTTGCGGGCTTAGTGTTGGCAGAGACCTTGATGAGTCTAGACGTGATGAGGGGTAGTCCTACAGCTCAGTTCTTAGGCAGTCCTTTGCTATTGCAGGTTCACTCTTTGTTTGTTTATTTGTCAAGTTTATCTTTTCACTCATCACCCTTTTGTTTTGACTCACATGTTCTCTCAACTCACAATTTTTCCTTGTTCTCTAGGTATGGTTATTTGAGAAGCTAAAGGTGTGGGATGCGCCAGAGCGACTTCCTTATAATCCAGACCAATGCACGGAGCGTCGTATGATTAAACAATTTCCAACTGAGGCTGCTTGGGAAGCATGGATGAAAACTTGCAGAGGTGATTGGGTTCAATGGGTTTGCCCCTGGTATGGCGTTGAGAGCATGACTGCGAGTACTATGAACCATTTTGGTGTAGCGGCGATTGGTATTACTCGAGTCGTTTTCTACTTTCCTGCTCGTTTTCAAAGCCAGTTCGGGGCTGAACAAACCGTAATCCTGGGTGACCCTGAGTACACTGTTTCTAAGGTTCATGATGCCAACTTCCGTCGCAATATGCTGCGTCTTTGGCCAAATAGAGTGATGCAGGAGGTTGCTGAGAACTTTGTTGTCAAGCTATCAGGTTCTTACAAACGCTGGTTGAAGAAAAACCTTTCAGAGGATAGTAGTGCGAAGAGAAGGAAGACCTAAAGATTGACATTTTGCTTATGTTTTTCAAAAGATGTTTGTTTGATTCTAGCTTTCATGGATTAAGAATTGTTTAGGTTTGCTTTGTCCTTTTTCCTTTGGGAATAATAAAACATTTGGTCATTTTATCTGAAGACATTATTGCCATGATTTGATAGTGAACATGCTTTAGGATAGACTTAGAAACTTTGGAAGTGATGATAGCAGTGGCCGGATCTCAAGCTTGGAGATTGCCTACGTATCCCATAGAGGGAATCAGGCCATAAACGTAGTTCCAACAAAGGGGATTTGTTTTGTTTTTAGTTAGGGTTCACTCGGGTATTTTCCTCTCCTTTTGTGTTCTAAATTTTGCCTAAAACCGCCCTTGCGGGTTTTTGGTCTAGCGAGTGTTTTATTTATGCCTTAGTTTTTGCCTAAGCCGCCCTTGCGGGTTTTCGACCTAGCAGGCTGCTCTAATTTTTGCTTGGATCCGCCCACCCTTGTGGTTTTCGGCCCAACGAGCATCTCTCAAGGGTAGTACTTCCTTAGCTTGTCGATGTTGACTGGCGTCGCGAATTCCATTCCATCCAAATCTGCGATGTATGCTGCTCCTCCAGAAAGTATGCGTTTGATAAGGTAGGGGCCACCCCAGTTTGGTCTAAACTTGCCCCTTGGGTCTGAAACGTGGCGACGGATTGCCTTGAGCACCATGTCTCCTACCTTGATGTATCTAGGTTTCACCTTTTTGTTGAATGCTCGTGCAATGCGGCGTTGATACCCTTGCACATGGTATAACGCTCTCAGTCTCCTTTCGTCTAGTAGTGCCAACTCGTCGTAGCGGTTTTGAACCCAATCTTCTTCGATCATTCCAGTCTCAGCTAGAACCCTTAACGAAGGCAATTCCAGCTCGATAGGCAAGACAGCCTCCATTCCATAAACCAGAGAGTATGGTGTAGCCCCAGTTGAAGTTCTTTCAGTTGTTCGATAACCCCATAGCGCCAAAGGTAGCATTTCTGGCCAGTCTGTGTAAGTGTCGGTAGTCTTCCGTAGAATCCTCTTGATATTCTTGTTTGCAACCTCAACTGCTCCATTAGTTTGGGGTCGATAAGTAGATGACCGATGATTCTGTATCCCAAATTCGGCAAAAAGCTTCTTTGTTGCTCCTTTGAAATGTGACCCATTGTCACAGACGAACTCGTGAGGTACACCATATCGATAGATGATATTAGTGCGAATAAATTTGGCCACATGAGTGGCTTTGAGGGTAGCATAAGAAGCTGCTTCTACCCATTTGGTGAAGTAGCCGATAGCTATTAGAATGAACTGATGCTTGTATTTTCCCTTTGGATTTATACTTCCAATGACGTCTATCCCCCAGGTGGAGAATGGCCAAGGGGATGTCATGCTATACAATTCCGTAGGAGGAATACGCATGCGATCAGCGTGAGTTTGACATTTGTAGCATCGACGGACATAGTCAGCACAGTCGGCCTCCAATATCCCTGCCGCAGGATCTTCTTTGCCATTGTTGCCCCATTCATGTGTGGCCCACAAATTCCTTCGTGTATTTCCTCCATTACCTTACAGCTATCTTCCGTTGTGACGCAAAGTTGATTTGGGCCTAAGTGTGCCCTTCGATACAATGCTCCTCCACAGATTACAAATCGGGCGCCAAACTTCCGCAAAGCTATTTTGTCTTTCGAGGTGGCCTCGGATGGGTATTCTCCTTCTTCCAAGAATTTCTTTACGTCTTCGTACCATGGCTTGCCATCGTCTTCACCTTCCTCGGTAAAGGTACATTCGCATGCTGGTTTGATCTTTTGTTCGATCATGAGTGGCCGCATTGTGAATCCTAGGGGTATTTCGACCATAGATGCTAATGTTGCAAGCGCATCTGCAAACCTATTGCTCACTCGGGGAGTGTGTGTGAAGATAACGGAATCGAATTGTGGAATTAGATTTTCCAGCACAGAGTGATACAGTTTCAGTGTGTCTTCCTTGACCTTCCAGTCTCCTCTTGCTTGAGATACCACAAGGTTTGAATCCCCAATGACTTCTACCCTTTTTGCCCCTAGCTCCAGGGCTGCCTCCATTCCAGCAATACAAGCCTCATATTCAGCCTGGTTGTTAGTGACTTCAAACCTCAGTTTATATGACAAAGGGATATGAGAGTCGTTTGGGGAAACTAACAGTACCCATATGCCATATCCACATTTGTTTGACGCTCCATCAAAGTAAAGCTTCCAGGTATCGTCTAAGAGACATAAGATGTCCTCGTCGGGGAACATGAAGTCTTCTCCCTCAGCTTCTGTCACAGGATGATCTGCCAAGAATTCTGCCACAGCTCTTCCCTTCACTGATTTCCTTGTCATGTATTTGAGGTCAAATTCTGCTAGCAGCAATAACTACCTAGCTAGCTTTCCGATAAGTGCTGGCTTTTCGAAAAGATATTTGATTGGGTCTAAACGAGAAACCAGCACCACTGGGTGTGCTAACAGGTAGTGCCTTAGTTTCTTTGTGGCCCATACTAGCCCCCAACAGGTTTTCTCGAGGGGAGTGTACCTTGTTTCGTAGTCTATCATTTTTTTGCTGAGGTAGTATATGGCGCACTCTACTTTGGCGTCGTTCTCTTGCGCTAGCATGCATCCCATAGATGTGTCTGTTACTGATAGATACAGAATCAATGGCTTCCCAGGGATGGGTGGTGACAGTACAGGTGGATTATGAAGATATTCCTTGATTGCCTCAAACGCTTGCTGACAGTCTTGGCTCCACTCAAAGTCAGTACCCTTCTTTAATAGCTTGAAAAGGGGTTCGCAAGTAGTCGTGAGCTTGGAAATGAACCTGCTGATGAACTGTAACTTCCCCAAGAAACTTCTTACCTCCTTTTCTGTCCTAGGCGGCGATATTTCCATGATAGCCTGTATTTTTGAAGGGTCTACCTCGATTCCTCTTTGAGTGATGAGAAATCCCAACATTTTTCCAGCCATTACCCCAAAAGTGCATTTTTTAGGGTTAAGACATAGTTTGTACTGCCTAATCTTCTCAAAGAACTTTTGGAGCGCTTCATGGTGTCCTTCCCTTTCCTTTGATTTGACTATCATATCGTCGACATATACCCTGACCTCTTTGTGCATCATGTCGTGCAGTAGTGTTGTTGCCATCCTCTAGTAAGTGGCTCCAGCATTCTTCAACCCAAACGGCATCACTCGGTAGCAGTAGGTTCCCCAAGGCGTAGTGAAGGTTGTTTTCTCTCTATCCTCAGGAGACATAAGGACTTGATTGTACCCAAAAAATCCATCCATGAAGGATAGCAATGCATGGCCTGCAGTGTTGTCTACTAGTTCGTCTATATGGGGTAACGGGAAGTCATCCTTTGGACTGGCTTTGTTGAGATCTCTGAAATCTACACAGACCCTGATTCCTCCAGTTTTCTTTGGTACGGGAACGATGTTAGCTACCCATTGCGGATATTCGGTGACTATGAGAAAACCGGTGTTGATTTGTTTAGTGACTTCTTCTTTTATCTTTAAGACCCAATCAGGGCGCATACGCCTCAGCTTTTGTTTAACTGGTTTTGCATCAGGATGAAGGGGAATTTTATGCTGAACAATTTCAGGGTCTATTCCAGGCATGTCCTCGTAAGACCAGGCAAAAACATCTTTGTATTCTTTTAGCAAAAGGATTAGTTTTTCACTTTCCTAAGGGGATAGTGTTGCATCAATTTTAACCATTTTGGGCTCGTTTTCAGAGCCTATGTTTGCTGTGATTATTTCCTTGGAAAAAGGTTTAGCATGCCTTTCTTCTTCTCTCTCGATGAATTCTAGAATCTCTTTTGGAATTTCTTCCTCAAAATTTGGTGTGTCAGAATCCATACAATTAATTATAGGCAAAGTGAAATACTCTAAATCTTCCTTCTCATTGCTAAGATTATCAAAAGACATTTCAGAGTCAAACTCAAAATAAATGTTATGCTTTGGTGCTTTGACCAGGTTTTCCTCACTAGACTTAGTAGTTTCAAAAGATGAAAAGCTTGACTCGGACTGAGTCGACTCGGAGTCGGAATCGGAACTAAGACCAGAACTAGCGCTTTTCATTTTGTATTTTAGGGTATACTCCATGGTCCAGCTAGGGTAAGCCCCTTTTTCAGCATCCACAATCAATTCAGAGCAGTCTTTTTCATCGCCAAGGTTGATCATCAGCACTTCACTGTCACCTTGATTCTGTAACGACCCTAATTTTTTGTCAGTAAAAATTTCGTTAAAATTTTGAATTTTATTTTATTACTTGGATTCCATTTAAAATTCCTTTCTAATATCCAAAAATCCGTCGTTACTAAAATCAAGACTTATAAATATAGTTTTCTTCATATAGATTTTCTAGTCATTTCTCCAAGACAAGTATGCTTGTAAAGCACTTGTATATTTTCCCTAGTAATCCGTCGTAATTAGATTTCTTCGCCATGCAACATAGTCATTTTCTAAAGACAAGTGAGATAGTAAACCCTAAGGTTACATTTCTTGGCTGGGAATCCTACTTAGCAAGCCTAGTTAGCTTCCAACCGATTCGTTGAGGTAACCTAACTACCAGTTGCACTTCCAACCCTAATTGAATCTTTTGAACCTTTCCAAAACCCTAAGTGAGACCTTGACCAAAGTCAACCTTTGATCTTTAACCATTGGACGATAGAAGTTAGGGAAATCTTTATCCATTGGACAATAGGCTTTCTACCTAAGATATTTTTTTAGATTTGACCAAGGTACACTTATATAGTATTATATAGGCTTATGTACACATATTTGAAAGATGTATATCTTATATCCCAATATTATACTTTACTCTTTTACCCATTGGTCCATAAATGTTAGGAGAATTGTTACCCATTGGTCAATAGGTTAGTCTTCCATCAAGTACTAGACTAATTAGTTTAATGGAATCACCATGAGTCATTGTACTTATATACATACTTTATGAAAGTATAGTACTTACCATCTTTATCCATTGGATAATAAAAGTTAGGGGAATTGTTGCCCATTGGACAATAGGTTAGTCTTTCTACCTAGTACAAGGTCTATTAGTTTAAGTAGATTCACCATGAGTCATTGTACTAGTATAGATAGATTATATAAGCCTAGTACTTTCTATCTTTAACCTTTGGATAATAAAAGTTAGGAGGACTATGACCCATTGGTTAATAACTACTAGGGGAATTATTATTCATTGGATAATAGGACTAGTACTAATGGATGTTGGTTAGTAGCATTACCCAATTTTCCCATGGGATTCTCTAGTGAAAGAATAAGACTTATATTTATATTTCCATAGGATTCTATATGTACCTAAATATTATAATAAGGCAAGTGTATACCTACCCTTTATTAAATATAGGAAGTACTCATGTGCCAAATCCAATTGTTTATTAGGAAAATCTTACTCTTTCTAAACCCCATTTGTTTATTCTTCTTTTGTCCTTCCATATCTAGTAAGTATACATATATTATACATAGGAGTACTAAGGGAAGAGAGAGAGAGAGAGAGAGAGAGAGAGAGAGAGAGAGATTGCCGAGAGAGAGGAGAGAGATGGCCGAGAGAGAGAGGAGAGATAGGAGAGAGAGAGATCAAGATTTTGATGTATCTCCTAGTCTTTCTTCTACCAAACTCAATTGTTTATCCATCTCAAGTACATGTACTTGTATAAGAGTGAGATATGAATAAGATGGGAGAGATTGGAAGTACATGAAATCTCTTACAAACCCAATCTATACTCTTTTTAGTCAACCACCAACCCTTGCCCTTTCATGCTTATGTGTACAAAGTACCAAAGAGAGGGAGAGAGAGAGAGAGAGAGAGAGGGGGAGGGAGAGAGGCCGAGAGAGAGATGAGAGAGAGACAGAGAGAGATGGCCGGTTGAGAGAGGGAGAGAGAGTGTGATGTGTGTGACTAGTGTACTCCCATATCTAGCATTTGGTCATCCTATTGCATCAGCATGTACCACCATATCTAGGGTTTCTTATTCTTTCAACCCTAAGGACAACCATATCTAGTTTTCTTATTCTTTCAAGTACTAGACTAGACAAAAACCCCATAGAATAAACTTAAACCTTGTCCTAGATTGGAAGAAAGAACAAGGAAAATCTATTAGTCTTTCAACCATGTACTTCCATTGAACCAAAGAGAGAGAGAGAGAGAGAGGCCGAGAGAGATAGGGAGAGAGAGAGGCCGGGAGAGAGAGATTGTGTGATGTGTGCAAGTGTACAAACAAGCCTAGTCATGTCCTTTAGCCCAACACCTCACCCAATCCAAGTACCATCAAATCTAGTCATTCTATTAACCATTGGATAACAAATGCTAGGGGAAATTTTACCCATTGGATAATAGGTCACCCTTTGGCTATAAATAGCACCCATTCCTTCCCATTTCAACTCACACCTTCCATTGCTCCAACTTCTCTCTAGAAAGTCTAGTGTTCTTGTTGTTCTTGCTTAGTTCTTAGTTGTTCTTGAGGTTCTTCCTTAGTTCTTCAAGAAACTCTTCTAGTGCCGCCACTAAACCACCATACGACCACCATATCGATCCAAAAGTTTTAGTAGCTTTAGTCAAGATCAAGTTTTGAGAGAAACCTTTCTCTTTCGAAGCTATCGAAGCCATCCTTGCGAAGTTACTCCGTCCGACTACCGACGTACCACCTTTCCTCCGTAGTCATCACTACCGCCAAGAAGAACGGTAGATTAATCTCTACTCATTTCCCTAAGTATAGATAATAGTACGATCATGTAAAATTCCCCGTCTCCGCTATTCCTATGTATACGTAGAATTTTTCCTATACCCCCTAAACTCTAGGTATACGAATGTTGAAATGATTGTAGAATACTCTAAACTTATCGTATAATACTTGAACGTTGGAATGCATGATAGTTATGCTAATGAAAGTATGAGCATGATGAATAATAGACTTTTACTTCTATAATGACATATGTTCTTTTGAAATTCCCTAAAAGAAAGAAAGAATGGATTTTATGAAAGATTAACTTGGATAGAAGAAATTGTATCTTGATCTTAAAATGATTATGAATATGTTTATGTGTTTACTTGTCTTATTGTCAATATGTGCTAAGCATAAGTGATTTATCACTCCAAAGGTGTCCGTCCATGTGGCACTATGCTTAACTTTGTGTGATTAAATGTTGAGTATGATGATGTGAATAAGTGAGCATGCTATCTAATATAGAGTTGAATGACCTTGTTAGTTTAGTCTCAAGATTTCTTAAACTGTTAAAAGAATTACCGCGGAGTCATGGCATGCAAACGAGACACGAAAACCGAGAAAGTAGAAACATGACACCTAGGGTGTGGTTGATATGGTTAAAGAAAGGATGGGATTAACATGCCGAAAATATTTTGAAAGTACATAATGACCGGACTTGGTAGTCATTGTGTGAGTGTTTTGAAAACCATGATATGGCCGGACTTGATAGCCATCGTGTGTGTTGCTAATGAAGCCGGACTTGGTAGCCTCGTTAGTAGCAATTTGCTAATGAAATGTGTATACTTTTGAAAGATGGATAATCCTTACTGTTTTTTTCAAAAAATAAGGTTTACTTTAAAGTAGGCTAAGAACATGAGATAGATTTTTCACCAAAGTATGGCATATCGTATGCATGATTCGAATCGATTAGAATAAAGATAATGGCATGATCACATAGATTATCTAATCGACACCTCTTGTGAAAACATAGAATCCTTGTCGACACTATTCTGATATATGCATCGCAATTCAATAAACATATGCTCTTTTGAACTTATGAAAGAAAGAATGAATATTGAAAGATAATGTTCGTAGCTTAGCTTTAAGTACTCGTATTATGATTATAAGCATGATTATGTGATTATCTGACTACTTGTTGTTGATAATGCATAAGTGGTTTACCACTCCAAAGGTGTCCGTCCATGTGACACTATGCTTTACCTTGTATGATTAAATGTTGAGTATGATGTTGTGATAAAGTAAGCATGCTATTAAATATGGAGTTGAACGATCTTGCTAGTTTAGTTTCAAGATTTCTATGATTACATGAAAGTTTTACCGCGGAGTCTATGCATGAGAACGAGACACGTAAACCGAGAAAGTTAGAAACATGACACCTAGGGTGTGGTTGATATGGATAAAAATATTTTTGAAACTACACAATGACCGGACGTGGTAGTCATTGTGTGGATGTGAAAACCTTCATTGCGGCCGCACTCGGTAGCCCTTTGTATGGACTTGCGAAAACCGCAATGAGGCCGGACTTGGTAGCCCATAGTGAAGATTGCCAATGGGGCCGGACATGGTAGCTTCATGTGGCAATATGGCTTGGTTATCCGCGGAAAGGAGCCAATGCAAGATTTGAAAGAAGAAGTTTTGAAAACCATGATATGGCCGGACTTGGTAGCCATCGTGAGCGATGCTAATGGAGCCGGACTTGGTAGCTTCATTAGTAGCGATTTGATGAAGAAACTTTGGAAATGTGGATTTGGTAAAGGTGAAAAGAATGACACGGTCTACGATGAGTCGCGTAGGAGAAACACGAAAAGGCATGACACCAACGTTAGAAAGATATCAAATGTGGATGTGTAATTGCTAGCCATGTCGTTGAATGAGCTTGTGTAATTGTCTATGTGAATTTCTGGTTACTTAGCGATTTTCAGGATGTTGATTTGGGAAATGAAAGGTAACATGGTGACACGGTCTAGGAAACACCGCGTAGGCGAAACTCTGATATTTCGAAAACCAACGATAGTTAAAAGAAAATGCGGATGTGTTATTGTTGATAGCTGTTGAATAAACACGTACTGCGTAGATATCATTATCTGTATGATTCACTACTGTTATACGTAACTTGCTATGTGTAAGTTAAGGGTTAGTGGGTTTGGTTTATTCTATTCAGCTTTTTAAGCTCACGGTGTTGCCTTTGGTGACCCTGACATATTATATTGGTGGCGATGCCGGTACAATGTGTCAGACCTTATAGACGAACATGGTAAGATGTACACTTTGGAGGCTTTTGGAGCCGAAGAGCTGGCTAGGATGGAAGAGCAGGCGGAGCTGTAGTTAGGAACCTTAGTTCCCTTCCCTTTTGAATAAATGTACTCCTTATGAGGTTGATGATGTAATAATGAGCCAAACTCCATTTGATTTTATCAATAAAATTGTCCTTTAACGTACCCGAAATTTGGGGCATTACAGATTCGCACTTTCATCTTTGTCACCCTGCAAGTCTTGGAGGGCCATTTGACTCGCTATTGCTGTTATCTCCTCCAATTGAGCTTCAATCTCTGCTTCGTCGCTGTTGTCGACTCTTCGTGTGCCAACAAAGCCCCACCAATTACCAAATCTATCTATGACGGGGTGGATCACCCTTATTTCATTGTTGGTGACCTCCTCATCAAAGAGTAGGTTTAGTGATATTTCGTCTAGTGGGTCGTTGTCGACAGACTCTTCTTCCTTTGCCTCTTCAGTTTTGAGGTTATTGACCTCGTCTATTGGCCAATAGTTGTCGGTAGGTGCATAGGGGTCATAAAAGTAGATTGGAACCCTGCGAAGCCCTTCTTCTTCAATTAAGTCGTCTACTTCTTCCTCATAGACCGTTCTAGCGAACATGACATGGATGTCTTCGATGATAGTCACCACAGGCTTTGGTTGATTTACCGGAGTGATGTATTTAGAGGGGTTGAAATCTTCAACAGCAGAGTGGAGCGGGCCAGACAGCTCAGTGACAACTTGAAAGTGCGAATCATACGTGGGCAGTGAAGCAGTCATTTTCCTGAAAAGATTTTGTTTTAGTTAGATTGGTTAATCTTACCTACTGTTCTTTTGACTTAGAGAAATTCCTAAGGTTTAACCTGCAAAAGAAAAACTTTACAACATACATATATACAATGGGTGTGAGGAAGAACTTTTGCAAGCAAAATGCAAATAGGTTCCTAGCCTGTAGGTTCCTGTCTTAGTTTGATAAGTTCTATGGCTTTCTAATACATGCAAGGTTTTGGTAGTCTTAGGGTGTTCCGTTGTCAAAAGGCACCAATCCTCTCACCAGCCCATCATAGGCGGTGATTGGGTGATTCCCTTTTTGATATACCACTAGGTACAAGTGACGGTGGAGTTTGCTGGAACCCCCAACATAGCCCGTGTCATGCCGGGATATCAGGCGAACTCAACGGGTTGCCCGCTCGATGCATATGATAGATGAATTAAACAAGGCATGTATTAGTCTTATGTTGAACTTTTTGGTTATGGCTCTCATATCCCCAACAGAGTCGCCAAAAACTGTAGACACCTCCCAAACGGGACATTGCCATACAGATGGATCACGTTTGTTTGCTCGATTGGTTGCTTGCTTCGTAAACCAAGATCGTGGACATTCCCATGGCTAGGAACATCGCCACACGATAGTGGTTATCATCAAAACAGAGTCGCCACCCAGTTTATTAAAACTGGGAAAATAGATAGAGATTCTAGACAAGGGAGCCAAAAGTACAATAAGGGGAAGGTGTTAGGCACCCCTCTTTGCCCAGTCGTGAGACTGGCCCATAATCGTTCAACATAAGACATATAGATGCTTTGTTTAATTCCAACACATAACTTGTTTATTTAAGCCTTTAAACAGTAAATAAGGTGAGCCAATGCGATAAGTAAAGCATGCATCAGAAAATAAAATAAAACAAGTTGTCCCAGGGTAATGGATCCCGCGGCCGGTGAATGGATGTCACGGCCGAGGGATCCTCCTGGTTTGATGTATCGGCCGAGGGATTGTAGGGAGTAAATCCCGAACAAGCACAAACAGGGCCCGAACACGTGGTACGTGGGACCATGGTATAATTGCATTAAGAACAGTCGCCGTGCAGAATGGTGATCGGCGATAGGGACCAGTGATATGAAGGATCATTGGTCCAGGGAGTTTATACTTAATCAAGGTGCAGTAACACGAGAGAGTATTGGACCGAGATATTAACGAAAGAGCAATGACATGCGAAGTCATTGGTCCGAATAGGCTGTTCGGCAATAGAAGAGCCGAACAGGAGGGGGATTGTACGAAAAGCAGTCCCAGGAGCAGGAAACGTTCCAGAAGGTTCTAGTGACGGGATATTCCGTGATTACTATAAGATCCCAGTAAAGATAGGATCTTAGAGAGATACCCGACGAGAATGGGAAGTTCGGCCAGTTATGGAAAAGAGTCCTAAACGGACTAAAGTGATGAACTGATAAGGGAACGAGGATCCAAGGTGTTCTGGGTTTCCTATACGAGATAGGAAATTTGGGGAAACGTGGGAACTTGGGCAACAAGCATCCATAAACCTATAAATACAAGGTAAACCTAGAGGAAAAAGGTACACAATACATTACGGTTTTACGTATTCTCCTACTTGAATTAGGGTTTTCGATCAGTACGTGATACTAACTTAGGCATCGGAGGGCCTTTGCCACGAGAGGCAAAGGTGCACTCACCCTTTGTCTGTTTTGCAGATAAAGACTCCGGCGACGTATTAGGGTTCCGGCGGGGATCTCGAAGTAGCCGTTACGTTCTTGTGCTGCTTAAACCACTCTCGGTTTTTCTGCACTTACAATTGGCGCCGTCTGTGGGAAACGAAAGAGATCCCTCTGAAAAGCGACCATGATGGAAGAAGATCCAAAAACTCCACATGATCCGAAACACCAGTTGGGGGGAGGAGGTGGCAATTCCCCACCGGATCCTCCAAGAAAGCCCGACGGTGGGCAAGCAAAGAAGCCCACAAACAAGGATAATCCCCTGACTGTCCATGACGACTCCAAGAACAAGGAGGGAAGGACGGCCACAGGTTCCACGAGAAGGAGTAAATCCCATCGTGAGGGAGAATCAGTGGCGCAATCAAGGAGTGCACACAACCGTGACGATATCTTGGATAAAAAGAGACAAGAGATCGAAGAGTACGCTCGTTTGATTAAAAAATGAGAATATGAGATACAGGAATTGCAACGGATACGAGGACATCCAGAGGATTCTGGACTGTCACGAAGAGATTCCAGAGGAGAAAGACTGGCAATAGTGGAACACAAGAAGGCTCCTTCACGAGGAAGGAGGAGCAGGTCCAGGAGTCTCACTCCGAAAAAGAAAAGGGCTTCTTCACGAAAAAGAAGAAGCAGAAGCCTCACCCCCGAAGAAGGAGAGATTAGAAGACATCACAGGGATAGGTACGAGAGACCTGATTCCGATTGGGAAAAGAGTACTCCCAAGAAAGCAAAAGAGCGAGAGGAGGGAGCCATGTCTGCACGAGAGGCGGCACGGAAAGCCCTCAGCAATATAGCCTCATCCCCCTTTTCAAAGAGATTGCAGGAGGCAAGGCTTCCGAGCAGGGTGAAGCACGGGGCATTCGTACTTTACGAAACAAATAATGATCCCGTGGCACACATACAACACTACCGGCAAGCAATGTTCATGCACGACGGGAATGATGCAATCATGTGCAAGATGTTCCCATCGAGTTTGGGGAAAGTGGCCTTATCATGGTTCCATAAGCTAGGGCCGAACACCGTACGAGGATGGAGACAATTGGCCGAAGAATTCACTGCTCGGTTTCTGACGAGCAGGAAAGCACCAAAAACCTTTGAAAGCCTCTCTGTTATGAAACAAGGAGAGAGTGAGCCGATCAGAGATTATGCTAAGAAGTACTGGGAGACTTTCAACGAGATTGAAGGGTGCAGTGAGGAATATGCCATAGCCACATTCAAGACAGGATTGCCTGTTCGGGGAGAGCTACGTAAATCCCTGAACATGAGCCCGGTAGATACACTGGCAAGGCTAATGGAACGAATCGAGCAGCATGCTAGAAACGAGGATGACATACTGCGAGAGGACAACAGGATGGTTGCCGAATAGGCGAAGGTTCTACCGAAGAGGGCGGACAAGCCAGAGCCAAAGACCTACAAAGAAAGGAAGGAGTACGGGCAGGTCAAGAAAGAACCGTATAAAGAGAAGCACGCCCCAGACCCCAAGTCTTTCTTTTCGGTGACAACGGTTTGGAAGGAGCCAATCTATCGGATTCTTTACAAAATAAAGAATCGCCCATATTTCAAGTGGCCCCCAAGGCTGGAGGGGGACAAAGATGCAAAGAGGGCTACGAGTCAACATTGTAGTTACCATAAAGACTGGGGGCACATGACGGAGGATTGCGAGATGTTCAAGCAACACCTCGATGATCTGGTCTCACGGGGTTACCTGAAAGAATTTATTCAGGAGGAGCACAAGGGTGCAGAGAAAGCGTTGGAATTGGATTATGAGCAGAATCCAAGAGGGGTAATCCATATGATACATGGATTGGTCGCGCCTTACACGAGAAGTGAGGTGAGGTTGCTCCAGAGACAAGTAAAACACGACCAGCACGTGATGCAGTTGGGAAAGAAACGAGGACGTGAAGGAGAAGAATGCACCGGAGGCATAGTCTTCACGGATGAGGACCTGGGGGGAATCCAGGTACCGCATAATGATGCCTTAGTCATAACCCTACGGATTGGGGAATATGACATGGAGAGGATCCTGGTAGATTCGGGAAGCTGCACGGAGATACTGTACTATGACGCGTTCAAAAAGTTAGGGCTGACACAAGCGGATTTGGTGCAGTCAACAACCCCTTTGGTCGGATTTAGTGCAGGAGCAGTGTGGCCATTGGGCAAAGTAACTCTTCCTGTTCGGGCAGGAACAGTTGTGCTAAGAACCGATTTTTTGGTGGTAGATGTACCATCTTCCTATAACGCGATTATTGGAAGGATGTGGTTGCACAAGATGAGGGCGGTTTCCTCCACTTACCATCAGATGGTAAAATTTCCCGGGTCAAATGGTATCGAAAGAATTAGGGGAAATCAGAAGGTCGCCCAGCAGTGCTTGGTTTCTATAATCAAGAAGGCACCAAAGGCCCAGTTAGTTCAAGCAATCGAGGTTCCGGATCAGCCGACCATCGAGGATGTCGGAGGGGATCCCGCCGAGAAAGTGGTGGAAGGCTTGAAGAAGATTCAGATCAACGAAAATGATCCAGAAAGGTATTTTCTGATTGGGGAAAATTTGAATGAAACCGAGGAGAGAGAATTAGTGGGGTTCCTCAAGGAGCACGTCGATGTGTTTGCTTGGGTGCCCGAGGAGATGCCTGGAGTGGATGCAAACGTGATTTGTCACCACTTGAATGTGGATCCACAACATAAGCCCGTGATGCAGAAGAAGAGACGGTCTGCCGTACAGCACGTGGATGCTGTCATTGAGGAGGTGGACCGGCTGCTCGAAGCAAAGGCTATACGGGAGGTATACTACCCAGAATGGTTGTCCAACACTGTGGTGGTGAAGAAGAAAAATGGGAAGTGGCGAGTCTGTGTCGATTTCACCGACTTGAACAAAGCGTGTCCCAAGGATAGCTTCCCCCTCCCCAGGATAGACCAACTCGTCTATGCAACCGCTGGATACGGGCGGATGAGCTTCCTTGATGCTTATCGAGGGTACCACCAGATAGCGATGTACGGCCCCGATCAGGAGAAGACATCCTTTATCACACCAAGGGGGCTGTACTGTTATAGTGTCATGCCTTTTGGTCTGAGGAATGCCGGTGCGACATACCATAGGTTAGCAACGATTATGCTAAAGAAGCTGCTCGGTAAAACCATGGAGGTTTACATAGATGACATGGTGGTCAAAAGCAAAGAGAAAGAAAACCACATTGTTGATCTAAGGGAAGCGTTTGAGATACTGAGAGAGTATAAGCTGAAACTCAACGCCTCGAAGTGTGCGTTTGGTGTAAACTCGGGAAAGTTCCTAGGGCATTTGGTGACCATAAGAGGGATAGAGGCCAATCCCGATCAAATTACTGCGTTGCAAAAGCTCCAGAGTCCTAGGACCACGAAAGAGGTCCAGAGATTGACGGGAATGGCAGCAGCCCTAAATAGATTCATAAGCAGGTCCAGTTACAAATGTAGACCTTTCTTCCAATTGCTGAAAAAGAGGGAAGGATACGAATGGGAGCAGAGTGTGAGCAAGCGTTCCAAGACCTGAAGAAGTACTTGGCAGCAGCCCCCCTATTATCCACACCCGAAGAAGGTGAGTCTTTAACTTTATATCTGGCAGTGTCCAAACATGCTGTCAGTGCAGTATTATTGAGGGATAAGGGATCCGAGCAAGTCCCCGTTTATTATGTGAGCAAAACATTGCTAGATGCAGAAACGAGATATCTGCCCCTAGAAAAGTTGGTTTTAGCTTTAAGAACGGCGGCAAGAAAGTTGCCCCATTATTTTCAGAGACACAGGATTGTGGTATACACCGAATTCCCATTGAAGTCTTTGCTACGAAAGGCGGATTTCTCGGGGCGTATCTCGACTTGGTCGGTCGAATTAAGTCAGTACGACATAGATTACCAGCCGCACACCGCAATAAAGGGGCAGGTGCTGGCAGACTTCGTAGCTGAGTTTTCACCTACGGTGGCTCCCAAGCCTCCTATGAGACAGGACCCGAGAAAGGAGCAAGTGAAGGAGCAATCAACGAGAACAAAGAAAGCTTCGGCCGAACAGGATCCCACGGAATGGAAATTATTTGTTGATGGCTCTGCATGTAACACGGGTTCAGGAATTGGTGTGGTGCTTTTCCCTCCTGAAGGAGCAATGATAGAACTGTCCCTTCGATTGGGGTTCAGTGCTTCAAATAACGTGGCAGAGTATGAGGCACTCTTGGCAGGATTAAGAAGTGCAAGGACCCTGAAGGTGAAAAAGATACGAGTGCATTGCGACTCGCAACTCGTGGTGAACCAGTTGTCCGGGGAGTATGTAGCCCGGAACGAGAAGATGGCTGCCTACGTGATAGCCTCCAAAGATCTGCTTGACACTTTCGAGAAAGTATACATCGAGCAAATAAGTTCTGGGCAGAATGCCCATGTTGATTCTCTTGCCTGGTTGGCCGCAGCTGTACCAACAGAATTTAAGAGAAGGGTGGCAGTAGATTATCTTGCTGAGCCGAGCATCGGAAGAAGTGTGGAATTGGTCTTGGACGTGAACCAAGGACCGAGTTGGATGGATCCAACAGTGGAGTTTCTACGAGATGGGATACTCCCCACAGATAAAAAGGAGGCTCACAAGATTAAAACAAAGTCTGCACGGTTTTGGCTATCACCAGAAGGAAAGCTGTACAGAAAATCCTTCACTGGTCCTTACTTACTTTGTGTGCACCCCGAGATGGTGCAGAAGTTTCTCCACGAGATCCACGAAGGAACGTGTGGGAGTCATGCTGGGGGTGAGTCCATTGCCCACCGAGCAATAACCCAAGGGTACTGGTGGCCTCACATGCAGGAAGATGCAAAGGTGTACGTAAAGATTTGTGAGAAGTGCCAAAAATTCTCACCAATGATACGGACACCAGCCGAAGATCTGGTGCCCTTGACAAGTCCTTGGCCCTTCGCACAATGGGGGATGGACATCGTGGGTCCACTACACAAAGCAACTGGAAATAGGAAATTTCTGTTAGTAGCAACGGACTATTTCACAAAATGGATCGAGGCAGAACCATTGGCCAAGATCACTGAGCCTATGATAGAGAGGTTCGTTTGGAAAAGTATAATCACCCAATTCGGGGTCCCTTATTCCTTGATTACTGATAATGGGTCCCAATTTCAGAAAAAGTTTAAGGCTTTTTGTGCCCAGTATGGGATAAGGAATTATTACTCTACCCCAGCCTACCCACAGAGTAATGGGCAAGCGGAAGCGTCCAACAAAACTATACTTGATGGGATCAAGAAGAGATTGGACAAAGCAAAGGGGAAATGGCCCGATGAATTGCCACTCGTTCTATGGGCGCACCGAACAACGCCTAGGAGGTCTACGGGAGAGACCCCCTACTCATTAGCACATGGGACAGAAGCTGTAATCCCATTAGAGGTTGGTTTGCCGACCAACAGGACCATTTTGGTTGAAAGTGGGGGAAATGACAGAGCTCTGGAAATCGAGCTGGACCTTGCCGAGGAACGTAGAGAAAGGGCCCTGGTGCATTTGGCTTCTTATCAGGAGCAGCTGATGAAAAGCTATAACAAAACTGTCCATCCACGAGAGTTTGGTATTGGGGACCTTGTGCTTCGAAAAGTGCTCGGCAATACCAAGGTGGCCAACGAGGGCAAGTTGGGGGCAAACTGGGAAGGCCCATATTGAGTTACAGAAGTTGTGGGCATTGGGGCTTATCGATTGGCGGACCTGGACGGGAACCCGGTGCCAAGGCCATAGAATGTCCACAATTTGAGGAAGTTTTTTGTTTAAAACAGACTTCAATTTATTTTTTCTGTTTTAGGATGCACATCGTGATTGTGTGGGAATTACGAATACAGTTCCTTTGTCTTTTATTTTGTTAGTTGCAAGGGGCACGCGTAACGCCCCTTGAGTTTTTTGAATTATGAATAGAATTCTGCGTTTTAGAATAAAAACATTGTCTTCTGTTTTGTTTAAATACGAAGTTAGGACCTAATTTTTGCTCCTCACTTCGTATTGGGGAGCAGAGGGATAGGTTTATGACCAAATACGAATATATTAGGGCAGATTCAAAACTTTGCAAGTACGAATATACTCGACTACGAACACAGGTATGAACAAACCTGGTGTGCATACGTGAATGTACACACTTTTCCCAAATATGAAGACATTTGGATAAACTAAGTATGAATACACTTAGACTTACGTACGAACGTTTGGCGTGCATGCGAAAATATGCATAGCTCCCCCAAATACGAAAACATTTGGGAATCTAAGCACGAATAAACTTAGATAGTTTTTTAGTTCAAACCAATAAAGAATGGGGAGCAGACGAAATTGTACTAAGTACGAATACACTTGGAGTTGTCCCCAAGCATGAGGAAAACTTGGGCAGCATATGAATACATGCAAATTTCAACTAAGTACGAAATACTCAGAGACGTATGACGAAAATACGAAATCATCTAAGTACGAACATACTTAGAATCACCTCCAAATTACGAGGAAAATTCAGCAAGCATTCGAAAACATGCTAAGCGAAAAGCTGAAGCTCGAATCCATTTGGTTAACTGTCCAGGCATGGGTTAAACATGAGAAGCACCCTAGCAAGATTAATGAAAGTCAAACAGTTGGCCATGAAAGGGCCACCAGTAATGTCAAAAGGCCACGAAAGGCCAGGCAAAACACAATTAGACGCCACGAAGGGCCAAATGCTTAAGTTAAAGTATTGAGAATGTATCTGTGCCACACAGGGCAAACTTACAGCCGCTCAGGGCCACCACGATGTGTCAAAAATTATATTATTCCAGGAGGAGGAGTGCATACCTACTGATCCACGATGGGATCTTGAGTGACTGGATTTGGGGTTTGATCTTCAGCAACTGGAGTTGGGATTTGTGGGGGACGTCTTCCACAGCAATGCTTCCATTAGTTGGACCACCACTGGCTTCCTTTTGGCCAGGGTTGGTCACTTCATCATTAGCATTGGCACCAGCATCCTGCTATTCGGAAACCTCCGCATTGTCCTCCTCATCGCGATTGTCTACTTCTTCCTCGATCTCATCTTCATCTTGGACCACTATATTGCTCGGAAGATCAATCTCCGTCCACAAGGCAGAAGAATCAGCTGTACCAGACTTCCTGAGGCCAGCGGTCCACCCAGCAGCAAATATCTGATCTTGGATCTTGGGCATCTGATTTTTATAGCTATCAGTAGCTACATTGATCCCTTCGTTACACCCCTGCTAATAGGCCTCCTTTGCATCGTTTTTGCTCGTTTCGAGCTCTATCAGGGTCTGGTTTAGGCTATCTTCAGCACCGTCCAGTTTAGACTTCAGCTCGTTTGTTGCATTTCGAGCCTGGTTTCTCTCCCTCTCCAGCCGGGCAACAGTGGTCAACAACTTGGCATTCTCACTAGCCAGTTTTGCACGTTGGGGCTCTGAGTGGCCTAGCTTTTGGGCCATAGCCACCATCTTTTGCGCAGCCTAAACATATTATTACTAACTCA
Source organism: Rhododendron griersonianum (assembly GCA_018127125.1). Taxonomy (NCBI): domain Eukaryota; kingdom Viridiplantae; phylum Streptophyta; class Magnoliopsida; order Ericales; family Ericaceae; genus Rhododendron; species Rhododendron griersonianum. Next base: position 33,153,578 of record CM030788.1, on the reverse strand, counting down.
GTAACACAGTTGAGAAAGGGCCAAGTTATAAGAACAAGAGACAACAACTTTACCTTAAAACTGTGCACCATGAAAGATCCAAGCAAGTTGTCCGGAGAATTGACCACCTCCTTCTGCATGTCCCACGGAAGCATGAGAGCCTGGGATAGGGCCAATGCAGTCCCTTCAGACTCCACACTGTCCCGCACAGTGACGGTCTTGTTGCCATGAGTGAATTGGGGGGCCCAAATTGGAGTTTGAGTTATGGGTATCTGAGTGGAGGACCCCCCAGGCGTTTCCAAGCGCGGGCGTTTGTCCCTATGGCTAGCAAGTTCCTCGGGAGAAAATCCAGGGGGAGCGTCAAGTTGTGTTGTTCCTCGGCGGCCATGCGAAGGCGTCGGGCTTGGGGAGCGACCTCGGCCACGAGCAGTGCCGCGGCCCCTTCCTCGGCCAGCTCCTGGGATTGTGAGGAGGCTCTCGAGGTTGATCGTGTTGGAAATTGACTAGAATTCCTAAATTGACTAGGATTCCTTTTCCTATTCGGTTTAGGTTTATTTAGTGTTTTCCTATAAATAGGGACCTTGGGGGTTGCTAGGGTTATGGTCTTTTGTTCAAGGGCTTAGATATTAGGGTTTTGTTCATCTCTTAGGGTTCCACCAAGGGTTTGTGTCTCCCTTTTGGGTTCCACCAGAGATTTGTCTCTAGATATCTGTTTGGTGCTTCAAATAGAGTTACGGGTATAGCCGGCTCTTTGTTTCTCTCCCCGTTTATAGTGAATCCTCTTGCTCTTTTCCCCGTGGAGTACGTTCTTGCTTTGTGCTTGAGCGGAACCACGTATATCCTTGTATTCTTGTTTATCGCTTGTTGATTTGTTATATTCTCAATTTCGTGTTCGGCACAACAAATTGGTATCAGAGCCAGGTTTCAATCCGAGGCTTTTGTTTTCCGCTGTATATTGTGCAATTGGTGATCGTTTCAATGGCGACTCGTTTCGAAATTGCGAAGTTCGATGGGCAGAGCACTAGCTTCAGTTTATGGCGTATTAAGATGAAGGCTTTGCTTGTTCAACAAGGATTACACAAGACTTTGTTGGGGAAATCGAAGAAACCTGCTGATATGCAGGATAGTGTGTTTGAGGATCTCGATGCGAAGGCGCTCAGTTCGATTCAGTTGTGTTTAGCCGATGATGTGCTTCGCGAGGTCGGGGAGGAGGATACTACTGCCGGTATTTGGTTGAAGTTAGAAAGTATCTATATGACGAAGTCTCTTACCAACCGGTTGTATTTGAAGCAGCGCCTTTATACGTTTCGTATGAGGGAAGGTACGCCCGTAAAAGACCATCTAGATGAGTTAAATCGAATTATTATGGATTTAAAAAATATTGATGTTGTGATTGATGATGAAGATCAAGCCCTTATTGTGTTATGTTCTTTGCCTGCGTCTTATGAGCATTTTGTTACTACCCTACTTTACGGGAGAGATACGATTTCCATGGAGGATGTTAAATCTAGTTTATATTCAAAAGAATTAAGGAAAAAGGTATCTGGTGAAAGTGAGGTTTATGCTGATGGTTTGGTAGCGCAAGGAAGAACTTCTGAGAGGGATAATGGCAGTAGAGGGGTTTCTGGCTCTCGTTCTACAAATCAGGAAGTAAAGTGTTTTTACTGTAGGAAATACGGGCATATGGTGAGAAATTGTCCTAGGTTGAAAAATAAGGACAATTTTGAAGAGAAGGTTGTTGCTGGTATTGTTGAAGAGGATTCCGACGATTCACTTATGGTTCTTTCTGTGAGTGTCGGTGATGTCTGTTCGAATGCCGAATGGATTCTGGACTCCGGATGTTCTTACCACATGTGTCCGAATAAAGATTGGTTCAATACTTATGAATCGGTCAGTTGTGGTACAGTTCTTATGGGGAATAATATGCCCTGTAGAATTGTTGGGATTGGAACAGTTAAAGTCAGAATGCTGATGGTTTTGTGAGGACGTTGTTTGGTGTTCGACATGTACCAGATTTGAAAAGGAACCTTATCTCTTTAGGCACTCTTGACTCTTTGGGTTGGAAGCATACCGCTGAAGGTGGAGTCTTGAGGGTTTTGAAGGGTGCTCGTGTTTTGATGAAGGGTCGAAAAACAAATAACCTCTATGTGCTTGATGGTAGTACGATTGTGGGTGCTACATCTTTGGGTTCTTCATCGGTGAATTCGAGGTTGACTCAGTTTTGGGTTTTTAACTCCGTGGTGGAGTCGGTAATTAACTCTGTGGGGAGTTTAAGCAGATCTTCGTGTGTATCCGAGAGGGATGCGTTGGGTGGGAGGTGCCCGTTGGAAGATAGAGGCTCAATTTGGAGGCATGTGCGGCTGGGTTTCCTAAGTCGCGTTTACAAGGTCAAGCAGGTGTGCTTGAGCCTTATTCGTTTGTGCCGTTGGTGATTGCCCCGTGGGGGGCTTTTGGGGGAGATGAGCGATTGAAGGAGAGGATTGCCTATAGTGTTGAGTTCGATGGAATTCAAGTCAAGGTGGAGATTTGTTGGAAATTGACTAGAATTCCTAAATTGACTAGGATTCCTTTTCCTATTCGGTTTAGGTTTATTTAGTGTTTTCCTATAAATAGGGACCTTGGGGGTTGCTAGGGTTATGGTCTTTTGTTCAAGGGCTTAGATATTAGGGTTTTGTTCATCTCTTAGGGTTCCACCAAGGGTTTGTGTCTCCCTTTTGGGTTCCACCAGAGATTTGTCTCTAGATATCTGTTTGGTGCTTCAAATAGAGTTACGGGTATAGCCGGCTCTTTGTTTCTCTCCCCGTTTATAGTGAATCCTCTTGCTCTTTTCCCCGTGGAGTACGTTCTTGCTTTGTGCTTGAGCGGAACCACGTATATCCTTGTATTCTTGTTTATCGCTTGTTGATTTGTTATATTCTCAATTTCGTGTTCGGCACAACAATTTGTTGGGAGTTCGTCCGATGCATCGACCCGCCACTGCGTGCTCAAGGCCCAATTTGTATGGGAGAAACGGCAAAGAGTCCACCACATTACTTGGGCCCAATATACACTGAATGACCCATATCCACTTAAAAGGCTAAGCCTTATAAGTGGTGAGTCATCCAATTGTATATTAAGGTCCAACTCTTTTTCTGTTTATCCGATGTGGGACTCAACGTTCACACATGTTCTAACAGATCGGCTGGTTCATCTCTTGAAAACGCGAGGGATAGTCGTCCGATGATGTGGATGCTTCCTCACAGATTTCCACAGATGCACTACGGAACGGAGGGGTCCGAGAACGCCTTTCCTCCTCTATCTGCTCGGGCTGAGCGGGCTGTGCAGCAGCAGGTCCAGGAACTGGTGGGTCGTCGGCTGCACGGATGCGCCGGTCAATAAAACCCCCGTATGAAGCCCTGTAGCTCAGAAGCACTTGTGCTGCCCTTGCTCGGCCAGCCAGATAGGTGCCCTCACCGTTGAAATTTAGGGCCTGAGTGATATGCGCTACGTGAACTTGGGGGGTGATGATAGCATACCCCTGGTTGATATTTTCAGCTGCAACACGAGAAGTTGACAGTCAGAAGATGGATGAAATTGAATACGCAATACGAATGAATTGCTAGGTGAATGAATTTTACGAAGAAGAAAGAACTGACGTGGTTGCCCAAATCTGTGAGGGGCGTGAAAGCCTATCACTTGGCCGTCCTCGTCTCTGGGCTCGAAATTTCCAGTTACGACGAGGAAATCGTCGTCGTCTCCTCCAGCGGAGTCGGGCAATTCAAGCACCAGCCGCCTTCTGGAATCTCTACTCTTTAGGTAGTAGGTGAGGGCGTCTTTCGTACGGGAAATGCTGTACAGATGATGAATATCGTACAGGCCTAAAGATGTGCCTAACATCTGGTTTAGGGTATTGATACCCATAACCACTCGGAAAAAATTGGCAAACACCTGCATAGGGGATAGCCTGTAGTAAGCCAGAACCTGGCGGAGTAGTGGCGCCAGGGGGAATCTAACACCGCCCTCTACAACGGCGACCACTGGAATGTGTAGAGTGTCGTTGTTAGGGCTCTGACGTATAGCGTCTACAGGAGCCAAACTGATGGCCACATCGTCAGGGATCTCATAGCGAGACCTAAACGAGGCCATGGTTTGAGGGGTGTTACAGTGACGCCTGAACCTCCCCATTTTTGAAAAAAAAAAGTGGGTCTATTGCAGTGGGAGATCACGGGTACGAAGAAACCTTAGATATGATCTGAGAAACCCTACAGTAACGAGAGGAAAGGGGCAAAAGGGAACGATGACTTACGATTGTGATGATCGAAGTTCTAAAATGCACAGGAGAAACCTCGAGATGGTGAACAGGGCTCCAATGGCGGGTGCGTTTGAAAGCTCTGGTTGCAGAGGGAATCAAAATAGAGAAAGGGGGTTTCGAAATAGGGTGAAAACCCAAATGTACCCCAATTAGTGGGGTTACGTATGCGAAACGTCGCCCCAAACGCCATTTGGGCGTTCTGTTCCCCGAGAGGTGTGCATCCGCATTTAATACGAACGGTACGATAAGTGCCATGTGTAAAGTAAGGGGTAGGAAACGTCTTGGAGAGCCCAAACGATTAGACGTTCTGTTTGGACTAATGATGATCTCTACACCAACTTTACGAAGGATATGGGAGCAAGAGAAATGTTGCTCGGATCCTGAGAAGCTTTGCTCGTCATATTAAGAGTAAATAACGAAGTAAAGCTGGGGAGCAATTGTAGGGAGTAAATCCCGAACAAGCACAAACAGGGCCCGAACACGTGGTACGTGGGACCATGGTATAATTGCATTAAGAACAGTCGCCGTGCAGAATGGTGATCGGCGATAGGGACCAGTGATATGAAGGATCATTGGTCCAGGGAGTTTATACTTAGTCAAGGTCCAGTAACACGAGAGAGTATTGGACCGAGATATTAACGAAAGAGATATGACATGCGAAGTCATTGGTCCGAATAGGCTGTTCGGCAATAGAAGAGCCGAACAGGAGGGGGATTGTACGAAAAGCAGTCCCAGGAGCAGGAAACGTTCCAGAAGGTTCTAGTGACGGGATATTCCGTGATTACTATAAGATCCCAGTAAAGATAGGATCTTGGAGAGATACCCGACGAGAATGGGAAGTTCTGCCAGTTATGGAAAAGAGTCCTAAACGGACTAAAGTGATGAACTGATAAGGGAACGAGGATCCAAGGTGTTCTGGGTTTCCTATACGAGATAGGAAATTTGGGGAAACGTGGGAACTTGGGCAACAAGCATCCATAAACCTATAAATACAAGGTAAACCTAGAGGAAAAAGGTACACAATACATTACGGTTTTACGTATTCTCCTACTTGAATTAGGGTTTTCGATCAGTACGTGATACTAACTTAGGCATCGGAGGGCCTTTGCCACAAGAGGCAAAGGTGCACTCACCCTTTGTCTGTTTTGCAGATAAAGACTCCGGCGACGTATTAGGGATCCGGCGGGGATCTCGAAGTAGCCGTTACGTTCTTGTGCTGCTTAAACCACTCTCGGTTTTTCTGCACTTACAGGGATCGAAGCCCCGGTTGATGTTCTTCCTCACACCAGACAGAAAGATTAACAAATGATCAAAACGCTACGGTTAGTCCTAAATACAGTAAGTAAGACAAACTAGAGGCCGTTGGGCCTCACCACCTTGATCCCTCAGTTGCTTGATTGCTTCGAATTGTGTGATTGATTGATTGCCTCTGTGAAAACCCTAGGGTTAGGGTTTGAACTTCGGGGTTTGATCACCGGATTGATGGCTACCTTCGGGAGGTTAGGGCTTTTGAAGAGTGGGTTTGAGAGAGTGTTTTGACAGAGTATCGGAGCTTGGGTGAGTAATTTCACTTATGAATTTCGTGTGTCTAAGGGCATCTTTATATAGGCAATCGATGACTCACTCCGGCCAATCAAATGGCACGATTGCAATTGCAATTGCAATGCAATTCAAATTCTTCGTCACAATCTCTGAACGTGGCCCGAACGCATCGGAGAGGTAGTGTAGTTGGATCAAACAATCGACAGAACGTTCCAGAGTCTGAAAAAAGGACGATCTGGCGGCCGAGTAATAGATCACATGGCCGAGGAATGGATATCTCGGCCGAATGATAGATCTTGCGGCCGAGGGATTGATCTCTCAGGGAGATTTTGCTAGCAACAGGTTGCTCGGGTGAGGAAATGATGTTAAGGCCGTTAGATCGATGTTACGGCCGACAGATGGATTCTCCTAGGCTTCTGTATTTTCTGTCTGAAAGGCTGTATGGCTCTGATTGGATCCTCTAAGTGGCTCAAAGTTCTTACCGAAAGTCCTAAGGTTCTCAAGAAGGCAATCAGCAATCACTGTATCCATTTCATCATCGGGATGGTCCCCAAGGTGGGACTTGAAATAATCGTTAGGCCAAATTGGGGTGTCTACATTCATCTTCTATTTTTATACTTTAATCATAGTGTTTTAATTCCTGATTAAACTCTTTGTTCTGGTGTGAGGAAGAACATCAGCTGTGGAATCAATATTTCGGCCGATACATCTATCCAGTGGGATTCCTCGGCCGTGACATCAATTTATCGGCCGAGTGATCTATTTGCTGGGATATGTTTATTTTCTGCTTATTTTGATGCATGCTTTCAATTATCGTACTGGTTCACCTTATCAACTGTTAAAGGCTAAAAACTAGATTATGTGTTAGAATTAAATATAAAAAATATACATTGTATGTCGAACGATTATGGGCCAATCTCACGACTAGGCAAAGAGGGGTGCCTAACACCTTCTCCTTATTGTACTCTTGGCTCCCGTACCCAGAATCTCTGTCTATTTTTCCTAGTTTTGATAAACTAGGTGGCGACTCTATTTTGTTGATAACCGTTATCGTGTGGCGATGTTCCTAGCCATGGTAATATCCACAATCTTGGTTTATGAAATGGAACCAAACAAACATAATCAATCTGTTTGGCAATCCCCCATTTGGGAGGTGTCTACACTCTCCACTCTTCTCTCTGATTACTGTCGTCCTCGCTTCCCACCGCCGTCTTCATTGGCTGTCGCTGTCCCCGACTGCCATTGCCGCTTGCTTTCTTTCTCTCTTGCTTTTCGGTTGCTATGGCTTCCACCGAGTTACCGCCGCCCACTTTTACCGACGTTTCACCGTCCATTGCGGGTTCCTCCTCGCATCCTCCATGTTGGTGCGAGTATCCTTCTTCCAATGAGGAGGCGATTGAAGTGCCTGGTTTGTTTGACGCTACTACCTACGTTCTTCCTTCGCATAGGTTATGTTCTGGCGGATTCTTACTGTACTGCCCTCCCGTTGGTGGCCCAAAGGCCGAGGTGGCTCGTAGACCACTTGATCATTCTCAATGTTCTGGTAAGCTTTCTGATTTCCTGGAAGACAAAAAGTTTGCTTTTTTTAATTTGTAGTACGATTTTTTAATTTGTAGTACGATAAAAAATGAATTTTATTTGTGGGATGAAATCCCTTTTGGCAAGGGGCATGAATGAGTAGGACCCCGTGGGTCAAAATTGTTTTGTTTTAAGAAGGCTAAAATAACCGTGCCCCCTGTTTAGGCAATGCATGCTTCTTAGATGTCAAGTTGATGCCCCTAGCATTTCATTTGTTTATGCATTCATGACGTTGACTCCCTTTTTGTCTTTGGTGGGATTTTGCAGAGAAATAGGAGATTGGAGGCTCGTGGTGGAGATTGGAGGCTCGTGGTTGATTGCCCCTGACATTGCCGGAGCCAGCTCGAGAGTTGGTGCGTGCTGCAGGTTTTGAGATGTTCATTCTGGGTCTCAATCTTTCGAAGATTGATTGGTCGTTGATGACTTCATTGGTGGAGAGATGGTGGGACACCACCAACACATTCCACTTCCCATCCGCTGGTGAGATGACGATCACACCGGGTGATTTCTCTCTTCTGACCAGCCTGCGAGTAGGTGGAGCTCTTCTTCGGGTTGATCCCAAGCTTTGGGAGTGGGTAGGGGCTTTGGAGTGGTTCTTGGGCAAGGTGCCTCTTCTTCACTCCCGAGGTCATCTCGATGTCTCTTGGTTGAGCAAAATTTTCATGAAGGCTGACATCCTTACTCAGGTGAGCATTGAGAAGCTGACACGGGCCTTCCTTCTCTACCTCATCGGGCAGACTTTGTTTGCAAACAAGGATAGCTCGGTGCATACACAGTTTCTGGCCCCTTTGCCACACTTGGAGGCCGTTTGGGAGTTCAATTGGGGAGCATCTACTTTGGCTACTCTGTACGGCAACCTTGGAGCTTGTTCGCGGGATAAGATTTTTATCCTTGGTGGCCACTATCGAGTGCTTGAGGTATACCCTTTTTCCTTTTCTCCTTTCTCATTTTGATTTTTCTTGGTATTGAATCTGTTCTGTTAATCCATTTTTCAGCTCTAGGCTTTCGAGCATCTCCTCTAGTTTCCTCCCGACACCAAGCATGAGGATGTGAACTGTATTCATCGCTATGAGCGATGGTTGGCGGGGCAATGGAAGCCGCAGTTGCCTATTTTGAGCTTTCCTGAGTGGCAACGGGTTTTGGATCGATTGATGGTTGATCAGGTACCTTTCTTTTCCCCTTGTATGTCTTTAGATCTCCATTTCTGTGTGCTGTGGCTGATTTGAGTTTGTTTGCAGGTGAGGTTTGACCTTTGGAATGGCATACCCGAGGATGCCTCTCTTGCGAGTTCCAGAGTTTTGGACCGCACTCGCAGCTTGCTTGAGGGCCCCTTTTGCCGAGCTTGGTACCTGGGTGATCGGGTAGCTGACCAGTGGAGCTCGCATGCGGGGGCTCTTCAGTTCGTTCCTCCTCCTCTGCCGTCGATGAGATCTACTTCTTCGATGTCTAAGGTAGACATGAAGAATGCTCGAATTAGAGACTAGGCGGGCCTACTTGTCTAGGCGGGTGACTACATGGAGTACTGCCGTCTTTTCTTGGCTCCATCTGCTGCTCCTGTTTGGCCACGGGCCCTTTCCTTTGTCTCCTTCCACTCTGATGATGGAGAGGAGGAGCTCTTGGTGCTTACTCCTTGTTCGACCCAGCTTTACATACTGCTAGCCGGGGTTTCACAGGTATTACCTCATTTCTGATCTCGTTTCCCTGCTTTATCATTGTATCTTGCATTCCAATGTTTGAAATGCTTGGTTTGTTTGCATAGGTGCCCGCTAAGATAGTACAGGAATGGCTGCATGCTTATCAGAGTGCGGAGGCTTTGGTCCAGAGGCAGCGCCATCGGATCCTTGAGGTATGGTTTTTTTTTCCCATGTATTCCATTTGCTTTGCATCTTTTCTCGAATCTGAGTATTTGTATTTTTTTCCGGGTAGCTTGAGGCTGAGCGAGCACCAGTTGCTGGTAGGGAGGATAGCCAGCAATCCCCTTCTTCATCTCGGAGATCATCTCGGAGATGCCGTCATGACTAGCTTTAGGATCTTCTCTTTTCTTGTTCATAGTTAGTAAAGAGGCAAGCAGAAATTGTACAGTGAAAGCAACCATAATGATGATTTTGTAACCAAGCTTTTGTTTATGAGATGAGAAAAGTTTTTCATCCCCTTTTAATGCCTTGAGTATGCATGCGATAGTCAGAACATGGCTTTTGAATTTGTTTTGAACAAGCATATTGCTGTCTCTTAGAGTTTGAAAACACATAGTAATCTTTGCGAAATGAAATGCCGGCCGAGGGATTGATCATACGGCTGAAGAATCGATGTTGCGGCCGATGTATCCATCCTTCGGCCGTTGCTTCCATTTTCTAAAAGGGGCTAGATTTTGTTTTAGCCTAGTGACATCCTCTTTTCTCTTCCTTCTTACGCTTAGTTTTGTCTTACGCCTTGCCTTTACCATATCCTACAGCCTTATTGCCAAATTTGAGAATCTTTGAGATACCCTGTTTATCGTGTCAACGACTTTTAAGTCAGAGGAGATGAACGACAGTTCTTGTGTCTTTTGCTGTTGTCAATTCCTCAAGAAAAGCATACTCATCTTTTGCGAGCTCAATACGTAGGGTTAGCTATGCCTATCATTGAGTACAAATCTCTCGATGTTTTTCTTTCTCTCCAAATGTTCGGGCCGCATCTCAATGTGAGATTGCCTACGTATCCTAATCAGGGAATCAGGCCTTTTTATGTAGTTCCAAAATCACCACCTTTGAGGTTGGGTTTCTACTCTTGGTTTTTCTTCTCACATGCTCTTGATTTTTCCTAGGTTACCTAATGGAGGTTGAGTCCCTAGCGAGCTTTCCAATGCCTTAACTTTTGCCTAGGCTGTGCTTTTGTAGTTTCTTGTCCTAGCAGGCTTTGCTCTTACTTTTGCTTAGGTTCTTGGGCTACCCAACGAGCATTTCTCACAAGAGGTTTTCTGTATTTTGGAGAGGAACTTGGCAGAGATGTTTTTCTGAATCTCCTTCGTGTTTGTACTTTCGTGATGGGCAAGCTAACTCTAAGTGTTCTCACGGAGATAGCGTCTTCTTTCTAAGTTTTGACAAAAACCTAGTTTAAGCAACTAAAGTTCATCCTTTCTTTCCCTTTTGTCAGTGACACAAGGAACTTGATTTTTTTAAAGTTTCCCTTATTTGGCAAAGAGACTATAGCATATGGCAATTGCTATTTATTGAATAAGCACAGTCTAGAAAACAAAACAGGAATTCACTTTAACGGAAATAAAATTTCCAAACAGGGGCCCAAAACATGTCTTAGTTTGATTTTAGAAAACAAAAGCAATGTTCAATGTTCTTTGCCATGCCATGACTTCTCAGTTACTGTAGCATTTCAGGGTCATTTGCCTTTTGCAACTTTATACTCTTTTCCACCCTCTTCTTTGCCAAACAGAGCCTTTGAATTGGGTCCATCTTCGAAACTTGCACGGTGGTAACCTATTTGAGACATGAGAAGTCCCCAGATGGAAGTGTCTGCCTGGGTTACTTTTCTGTTGGTTGCACAATCATGATGGAGATCATCTACTTCCATTTGATGAAATAGTGATGCCAAAGAGATCCCATCAAGCGGATCATCATATTCTCCTTCCATTTCGTCAAAGTCACTCTCTCCTGTTCGGTATGGGTCCGTGTATATGAAATCTAGATCTTCTTCTTCCTCTACCCATTGGCTGTAGTCACACTCTTCGTAGGGATTGACCCACGGCTGCATCTGGAACTCCTCCACTTCTTCTATAAGGCTGATTGTTTCCCGACATTGGAGGTATTGGGATTCTCGGACGATTGATGGGTACCACTACTTGGGTAGGCTCGAAGTGGGCATGTCTTCTCATCATGATGACCCTCTCGTTTTCCTTCTTCCTATTCTCAAACCAGATGCGCAACCATTCATCATCCTCTACAAACGGAATGTCGGGATCCTCCAAATTGTGTTTTGCCCAGGAATGCTCTTTCCATTTCCTTAGCCTTTCCTCCTTTGCTTGTTCTTCTTCATCACTCTTGTCAGACATGTCGGGATCGATTACTTCTGATTGATTGGACTCATTGTATTCTTATTCCTCCATCATGAAACATCCATCTTCCTCAGGGAAGGTCAAGATTGGCTTAGCTTAGTTGCTTTGGACAATGTATTGGCTAGGGTTGTATATGAGGTTGTGAGACAAAGTTATGAGATTGATATTTCGGGGTGGTTCAGTATTGTGGGGTGGTTTGGTTTGTGTATCAGGTTGTGGAGGTTTTATGGTTCGGCTAGCAATGAGATCTTGAATGTCATGGCGAAGATGCATGCAATTGTCTGTCTCATGCCCAGAGTGTTGATGGTAGGCACACTGTTTGTTAGGGTCATGGTTTGAGCCACAGGGTGGCTAAGGAGATGGTTTGTTCAAGGGTTTGAGATGCCCCTGACGGCTTAGAATGGTTAAGGCTTGGGAGAGAGTCATGTAGAAAGTGTTAAAGTTGCGGTGGGGGCGGTTTAAGCTTCGGGATGAGCTAGTTTGGAAAGGGTCTTGTGGTAAGGCTGGATCAAGGGTGTTTACGGAGGCGTGAGATGTATGGCACGGGAAGGTTTTCTTTGGTGGAGGAGCTTCTTCTTTTCCAATTAGTCCCAGTTTGATCCCTTCTTCAATCTACAGCCCAGTAGCATGCAGACGCTTGAAATCTGTGATAGCCTATGTGTAGATATGCTTGAGATACTTAGGCTGCATATTCTTGACGATGATTTTGACTTGATCTTCCTCGGAAGGACGGTTCTTCATCTTGGCAGCCTTTTCTCTCCATCTAGCCACAAAGGTAATAAAGTCTTCGCTCGACTTCTGCTTGGTCATCTCTAAATCTCGAGTGGTTAGCTCAATCTGAACATTGTATGCATATTGCTTGACAAAAGCATTGGCGATTTCTGGCCAAGTGAGATAATGCACAAATTTCAGAGTGAGGAACCAATCGAGGGCACTTCCAATGAGGGTTCTTTGGAACAATTGAGCGATGAGCTCATCATTCAAGCCCATCGGTTTCAGGGTGTTGATGACATGGCGGACATGGCTGGTAGGATTGCCAGTCCCATTGAACTTTTCGATGTTTGGTATCTTGAATCTTTCGGGCAATTGAGAGTCTGGATAAAGGCAAAGTCCTTCAAAATCTAGAATTTGGTCCCCTTTGTGAACGGGCCAAAGCATGTTTGATCTCTTTGACTTGCTTGGCTAATTCTGGATTTTCTGTCGTTATCGCTTTATGAGGATTCTCATCTTCTATCGTGTTTTCTTCATCCTCAACATCTTTTGCTGCTTTCGCTGCTAGCAAAGCAGTGATTTGAGCTTAGAGATCGGCAATAGAGGCGTCGTTGTCTGCCATTGTTGGGATGGGAGTGGGAGGATTGCATGGTGAAGCTTGGGATTTGATCGACGATCGGGTTTACTAAAAAGACAACCGCAAAGTCCCCGGAAGTGATTGGGACCGTTGCGGTGAAGGCATTTTGATAGGCAAAGGTGACAGACGAGACGGCTGCAAAGACTACTGTTTGGCGTGACTTCGGGTGTTGTAAGAGTATAAAATTGGCTGTGGTTGCTTTCTTGGCTTACCTATTGTGCCTGCTTTTAAAAGTAAAATACCTGCAAGTCAGTACTTGGCTGTATAGGGTTAGGATTTGGGCTGAAAATCCCAACCCTTCTACATAGAAAGAAATGTTACAGAAGTAAGTGATATAGGGTGTGAGGAAGAACTTTGAAGCAAAATGCAGGAAAATATCCTAACCTGCAGGTTCCTGTCTTATTTTGATAAGTTCTATGGCTTTCTAACACATATAAGGTTTGGGTAGTCTCAAGGGTGCTCCATTGTCAAAGGGCACCAATCCTTCCGCTTGCCCACTATAGACGGCGATCGAACGATTTCCTTTTTGATATACCACTAGGTACAAGTGACTGTGGAGTTTTCTGGAACCCCTAACATAGCCCGTGACATGCCGGGGTATTAGGTGAACTCAACGAGGTTGCCTGCTCGATGCATATGATAAATTAATTAAATAAAGCATGTGTAAGTCTTATGTTGAACTTTCTGGTTATGGCTCTCAAGTCCCCAGCAGAGTCGCCAAAAACTGTAGACACCTCCCGAAGCGGGGCATCGCCATACAGATTGATCTTTGCTGTTTGTTTGCTTCATAAACCAAGATCGTGGATATTCCCATGGCTAGGAACATCGCCACACAATAATGGTTATCATCAAAATTGAGTCGCCACCTAGTTTATAAAAACTAGGAAAAATAGATAGAGATTCCGGGTATGGGAGCCAAAAGTAAAATAAGGGGAAGGTGTTAGGCACCCCTCTTTGCCCAGTCGTGAGACTGGCCCATAGTTGTTTGACATATGATTAACATATGCTTTATTTAATCCTAACACTTAATCTATTTATTTAGCCTTTAAATAGTTAATGGTGAGCCGAGACAGTAATTGAAAGCATGCATCAGAAAAGCAGATAAAACAGATCTGTTCCAGGGAGATGGATCTTGCGGCCGGTGAATGGATGTCACGGCCAAGACATCCTCCTGGTTCAATGTACCGGCCGATGGATTGAAGATCCAGCTGATGTTCTTCCTCACACCAGACTAAATGATTAACAGAAAGCTAAAACACTATGATTACGATACGAAAACATAAAAAAAGATCAAAGCATAGGCCCCCTGGGCCTCACCACCTTGATCCCTCAGTTGATTGATTGCTTCGGATTGAGGGTGATTGACTGATTTTGCTTCTTGAAACCCTAGGGTTAGGGTTTGTACTTCAGGGTTTGATTGTTGGATCGCGGCTGCCTTCTGAAGATTAGTGCTTTTGTAGAGTGGATATATGACGGTATATGTGCAGAGTTTCGTGGCTAGAGAAGATGAATTGTCTGTATAATTTTAGAAGCAAAGGCCCCTTTATATAGGCATGGGGGTGAGTCACTCCATCCAATCACAATGCACGATTAGAGTTGGAATTATAGGGCAACTCTAACTCTTTATGGTAATCTCCTTGCGTAGCCCGAACGCATCGGAATTTGGCTGCTAGGGTTTTGTGAACGGATCAAACCATTGACACTACATTCCAAAATCTGGAAAATAGACGATCTGGCGGCCGGTTAAAGGATCTGGCTACCGAGGAATCAATCTCTCAGGGAGATTTTCAAGCATCATGTTTCGCAGGTGAAAGAATGATGTTGAGGCCGTGAGATCAATGTTACGGCCGAAAGATAGATTTCCCTGGGATATTGTATTTCTGTCTGAAAGGCTATTTGGCTCTGGATTGGGTCCTTTAAGTGGCTAAAAGTACTCACCAAAAGTCCTAAGGTTCACGAGAAGTCAATCAACAATCACTGTATCCATTCATCATCGGGATGGTCCCCAAGGTGGGACTTGAAATAATCGTTAGGCCAAATTGGGGTGTCTACAATCATGAGGTGAGAGCCTAAGGATTCGGAGCTTAGAGCTTGAAGTTATTGAACCGAGATGTAGAGTCGGTTGCAGTCATAAGGTGAGAGCCTGAGGAGTTGGAGCTTTGAAGTGGTTGAACCGAGGTGTAGAGCCAGTTGCAGTCTGAAGGTCTGTGCACGAAGCTTTCCCATCATAAATTTTGGCGTAGAGCCAAAGGATTGAGGCGTTGGACCGATCAATAAAATCGAGGCTTAAAGCCGGTTGATTGCTGGATTGACCTGTTTCATGAGTGAGAGAGAGATGCAAAACATGTATATGATGATGGTGGTTAGATGTGAACATATATGATGATGATGTAGACTCGATGTGACAATGGTGATACAATTGATGCTTATGTGCACGGGCCCGTGCGTGTGTGTTTGCTTTAGGCGTAGAGCTTCTTTCAAGTTCTGGACTTGAGCATTCAGAGCGTAGAGCTCGAGCATTCAGAGGGTAGAGTCCGAGCATTCAAAGTACAGGCTTTGAGCATCTAGTACGCAGTGGTTAGGCATTCAAGCATAGAGCTTTAGCATTCAAATGTAGAACTCGAGCATCCAGTTCACAGTGGTTGGGCATTCGAAGAGCTTCGAGCATTCAAAATGTTGGATTTTGAGCATTCAAGCGTAGAGCTTGAGAACAAATGATGTCTTGTTTATTGGTGCGGCGTAGAGCCAGTTTTTGGATTTGTTACGGTGTAGAGCCAGTTGAGATAGTGGATACGGGTGTAGAGACTTTGAGATGGTGAGCACAGGCGTAGAGCCGCTGAGATGGTGAATATGTGAATATGGGCATAGAGCCATCGAGATGGTGAATATGGGCGTAGAGCCATCGAGATGGTGAATATGGGCGTAGAGCCACTGAGATGGTGAATATGGGCATAGAGCTTGCTGAGGTGGTGAATACGGGCGTGGAGCCTGCTGAATTTGCTGATGAGATGGCGAGCGTAGAGCTGCTGAAGTAGTTAAGCATAGGCGTAGAGTCGTTGAGTAAGCGCGAAGCTGCTGCTGAAACGATTAGCTTGGAGTTGCTGAGCAATAGTGAGCACGGGCGTAGAGTCGTTGAGTATGTGAAGCTGCTGAGATGGCTTGAGCATGGGCATAGAGCCGTTGAGAAGGTGAACATAGGCATATAGCCGCTGAATAGCTTGATAGTGATGAGCTCGGAGCTGCTAAGTGAGCTTAGAGCTGCTGATGGTGCAAGGAGTATGGTGCTTGGTTAGTGAGTGAGCGTAGAGTTGTTGAATGAGCATGGAACGATTGCTGGCATAGAGCTATTGGGTGATTATGACAGTGAACATAAGGCATTAAGCCGTTTGAAACGGTGAATATGGGCATGGAGCCGTTGAATGAGCATAGAGCTGCGGGTACTGCTGAGGTGATGAAGCTGCTAAGATGGTAGAATGGAACTGTTGAGATGATTGGTAGGGTGTTACTGGGTGAGCTTAGAGCTATTGATGGTGATGATGAAGTGGCTGAAGTGGGATAACTCGAAGCAGTGGGCTTATGGGCGTGGAGCCACTAAATAGCCTGACGAGTGCTGTTGAATGAGAGCACAGAGTCATTGAGTAGCTTGGTGGTGAGTACTGAACTACTAGGTGGAGATGGAGTAGCTTGATAGTGGTAAGTATGTACGGGGCTGCACAAAGTTGCTGAGATAGTGAGCATGCGGTGTTGTGAGCATGGAACTGCTGTTGAGATGGTGGAGCTGTTTGAGTAGCTTTGGTAGCAGCGGGCATGAGCATGGAGCTGTGAGTGGTCAGGAGTTGTGGAGTTGCTGAACAACGGGGTTACGAAGCTTGAAATACATGAGTTTATGGGCGTAGGGCCGCTGATCATGGGATGTGATAGCTGTTGTACTTCTGGAGCACAGTAACTGGGGCATAGAGCCGGAGCTTGGGGTTTATAGTGGGTCAAGTGACCAGCATCTGGTGAGTTTATTGCTACGGAGAGAGCCTGTGGAGAATTCCAAAGTGGGTCCAATGCTCGTGTATGACATTCTTTGTGCTCGGAGATGCCCCCAAGGCTAATTCCGTCATTGCTTCTATTAGTCACAGACCCAGAGCTTCATAGTTGCTTGAGTTGGTGCATTGAGCAAGATCTGATGTTGCTATGGGAAATAGATTAGGGGGCCAGGAGATCAGTCTCTCGGCCGAATAATTGATGCCTCGGCCGAGGAATTGATGTCTCGGCCGTGAGAAAGCCAAAAGTCAGAAAATTGATTTAAGTTCAGTTTAATCGATTTCACGGGCCATTTTATCTTTTCTGATCCTCCTCCCTTCTCTCGTCCGAAACCTCTCCACTCTTCTCTCCGGTTGCCATCGTCCTCGCTTCCCACCGCCGTCTTCATTGGCCGCCACTGTCCCTGACTGCCGCTGCCGTTTGCTTTCTTTCTCTCTTGCTTTTCGGTTGCTATGGCTTCCACCAAGTTGCCGCCGTCCTCTTCTACCGACGTTCCACCGTCCGTTGTGGGTTCCTCCTCGCATCCTCCATGTAGTTGCGAGTATCCTTCTTTCGATGAGGAAGCGATTGAAGAGCCTGGTTTGTTTGACGGTACTACCTACGTTCTTCCTTTGCGTAGGTTAGGTTCTGGCGGATTCTTGCAGTACCGCCCTCCCGTTGGTGGCCCAGAGGCCGAGGTGGTTCGTACAGAGCCTGAGTAGCACTTGAGCGTTCTCAATGTTCTGGTAAGCCTTTTGAAAAGTAAAAGGTTTACTTTAGTTCGGAGCATGATCA
This sequence comes from Rhododendron griersonianum, assembly GCA_018127125.1. Taxonomy (NCBI): domain Eukaryota; kingdom Viridiplantae; phylum Streptophyta; class Magnoliopsida; order Ericales; family Ericaceae; genus Rhododendron; species Rhododendron griersonianum. Next base: position 33,135,989 of record CM030788.1, on the reverse strand, counting down.
AAGCAAAATGACTTCTTTTCTTTTTTTCTTTCTATTTGTTGGATGAAATCCCATTTGGCCAGGGGCATGAATGAGAAGGACCCGTGTTTGGGTCGAATTTGTTTTGTTTAAAAAAGGCTAAAATAATCATGTCCCCTGTTTAGGCTATGCATGCTTTTAAATGTCAATTTGATGCCCCTAGTGTTTCATTTGTTTATGCATTCATGAGGTTGACTCCCTTTTTGTCTTTGGTGGGATTTTGCAGAGAAATAAGAGATTGGAGGCTCGTGGTGGAGGCAAGGAGGTGCACAAGTGGTTCTTGACATTGCCGGAGCTAGCTCGAGAGTTGGTGCGTGCTGCAGGTTTGGAGACGTTCATTCTGGGTCTCAATCTTTCGAAGATTGATTGGTCGTTGATGACTTCATTGGTGGAGAGATGGTGGGACACCACCAACACATTCCACTTCCCATCCGCTGGTGAGATGACAATCACACCGGGCGATTTCTCTCTTCTGACCGGCTTGCGATTAGGTGGAGCTCCTCTTCGGATTGATCCCAAGCTTTGGGAGCGGGTAGGGGCTTTAGAGTGGTTCTTGGGCAAGGTGCCTCCTCTTCACTCCCGAGGTCATCTCGATGTCTCTTGGCTGAGCAAAACTTTCACGAAGGTTGACATCCTTACTCAAGTGAGCGTCAAGCGGCTGACACGAGCTTTCCTTCTCTACCTCCTCGGGCAGACTTTGTTTGCAAACAAGGATAGCTCGGTGCATACACAGTTTCTAGCCTCTTTGCAGCACTTGGAGGTCATTTGGGAGTTCAATTGGGGAGCATCTACTTTGGCCACCTTGTATGGCAACCTTGGAGCTTGCTTGCGGGACAAGAGTTTTATTCTTGGCGGACATTACCGTGTGCTGGAGGTATATCCTTCTTTCCCTTTCTCCTTTCTTGTTTTGATTTTTCTTGGTATTGAACCTGTTCCTTTAACCCATTTTTCAGCTCTGGACTTTCGAGCATCTCCTCCAGTTTCCTCCTGACACCAGGCATGAGGATGCAAGCTGTATTCCTCGTTACAAGCGATGGTTGGCGGGCCAATGGAAGCCACGGTCACCAGTTTTGAGCCTTCCCGAGTGGCGACGGGTTTTGGACCGATTGATGGTCAATCAGGTAGCTCTCTTCTCCCTTTGTATTCCTAGTCCTTAGATTCTTGTGTTGTGGCTGATTTGACCTTGTTTGTAGGTGCGTTTTGACCCTTGGAGTGGCGTATCGGAAGATGCCCCTCTGGCGCAGTCCAGGGTTTTAGATCATACCCGCAGCTTGCTTGAGGGCCCTTTTTTGCCGAGCTTGGAACCTAGGTGGTCGGGTGGTTAGCCAGTGGAGCCTGCGTGCTGAGGCTCTTCAGGTCGTTCCTCTTCCACCTCCAGCATCAATGAGATCGACTTCCTTGATGTCCAAGGAAGATTTGAAGAATGCTCGAATTAGAGATTGGGTGGGCTTGCTTCTCCAGGCGGGGGACTATACGGAGTACTGCCGTCTTTTCTTGGCTCCACCTGTTGCTCATCCAGTTGCTCCCGTTTGGCCGCAGGCCCCCACTTTTGTCTCCTTTCACTCTGATTATGGAGAGGAGGAACATCTGGCGCTTACTCCTTGCTTGACTCAGCTCTATACATTGCCGGCCGGGGCTTCACAAGTATCTTCGGCTTTCCATTCTAGCTTCTGCTGCTTTGCATTATTTCCCATACTTAGATGCTTGCAATGTTTGGTTATCTCACAGGTACCTGCTGAGATAGTGCAGGAATGGCTACGTGCTTATCAGAGTGCTGTGGCTTTGATTTGGAGGCAGCGTCGTCGAATCCTTGAGGTATGATTTTTCCCATGCATTTCCTTTGCTTTGCATTCTTTCTCGAACCTGAGCGTTCGTATTCTTTTTCTGCAGCTTGAAGCTGAACGAGCACCTACTGCTAGTGGGGAGGATATCCAGCAATCCCCTTTTTCATCTCAGAGATCATCTCGAAGACGCCGTCATGACCAGCTTTAGGATTTTCTTTTTTCCTGTTCATAGTTAGTAAAGACACAAGTAGAAATTGTATAGTGAAAGCAACCACAGCGATGATTTTGTAATCAAGCTTTTGTTCATGAAATGAGAAATGCTTTGTATGCCCCTAAATGTCTTGAGTTTGCATGCGACAGTCAGAACATGGCTTTTGAATTTGTTTTGGACAAGCATATTGCTGTTTCTTGAAACAAAATATTGGTCGAAGAATCGATTACACGGCTGAAGAATTGATGTCGCGGCCGATGTATCCATCCTTCGGCCGTTTACTGGATTTTGTTTTGGCCAAGTCGCTTTTTCTTCTTCTTTCTTATGCTTGACTTTGACTTACACCTTACCGTTGCCATGTCCTATAGCTTCGTTTGCCAAATTTGGGAATCTTTGAGATATCCTGTTTATTGCGTCAACGACTCTTAAGTCAGAGGGGATGAATGATAGTTCTTGTGTCTTTTGCTATTGTCAATTCCTCGAGAAAAGCATACTCATCTTTTGCGAGCTCAATACGCAGGGTTAGCTATGCCTATCATTAAGTACAAATCTCTTTGATACTTTTCCTTCTCTCCAAATGTTTGGGCCGCATCTCAAAGTGAGATTGCCTACGTATCCCAATCAGGGAATCAGACCTTTTTCGTAGTTCCAAAATCACCACCTTTGAGGTTGGGTTTCCACTCTTGCTTTTTCTTCTCACATGCTCTTGATTTTGCCTAAATTACCTAATGGAGGTTGAGTCCCTAGTGAGCTTTTTTTTGAATGCCTTAACTTTTGCCTAGGCTGCGTTTTTGCATTTTCTTGCCCTAGCAGGCTTTGCTCTTACTTTTGCTTGGGTTTCTTGGGTCACCCAACGAGCATTTCTCACAAGAGGTTTTTCGTACTTTGGAGAGGGATTTGGCGGAGAAATTTTTCTGAATCCCCTTTTGTGTTTGTACTTTCATGATGGGCAAGCTAACTCTAAGTGTTCTCACGGAGATAGCGTCTTCTTTCCAAGTTTTTGACAAAAACCTAGTTTTTTAAGCAACTAAAGTTCATCCTTTCTTCCCCTTTTGTCAATGACACAAAGAACTTGATTCTTTGAAGTTTCCCTTGTTTGACAACGAGACTATAGTGTATGACAATTGCAATTAGATTATTGAATAAGCATATTCTAGAAGATGAAAAAGGAATTCACTTAGCAGAAATAAAATGCCCAAACAGGGGCCCAAAACATGTCCTAGTTTGATTTAGAAAACAAAAGCAATGTTCAATGTTCTTTGTCATGTCGTGACTTCTTAGCTACTGCAGCATTTCGGGATCATTTTCTTTGCCTTTCGCAACTTTATACTCTTTTCCACCCTCTTCTTTGCCAAACAGAGCCTTTGAACTGGATCCATCTTCGAAGCCTGCATGATGACTACCTCTTTGAAACATGAGTAGTCCCCAACTGGAAATGTCAGCTTGGGTTTTCATCACCTCTTCTTCCTTCTTATTGATTGTGCAGTCATAAGAGAGATCAGCTACTTGGTTAAATAATGATGCTAAGGAGATTCCATCTAGCGGATCATCGTATTCTCCTTTCATTTCGTCAAAGTCACTTTCTCCTGTTTTGTATGGATCTGTGTACATGAAGTATAGATCTTCTTCTTCTTCTATCCATTGACTATAGTCACACTCTTCATAGGGATTGACCCGCGGCTGCATTTGGAACTCCTCCACTTTTTCTATAAAGTTGATTGTTTCCCAGGCAACTGGAGGTGTTGGGATTTTTGGACGATTGATGGGTGCCTTGACCCACTCTTTTTCCTTCTTCCTATTTTTAAACCAGATACGCAGCCATTCATCATCCTCCACAAACGGAATGTCTGGATCCTCCAAATTGTGTTTTGCCCTGGAATGCTCTTCCCATTTTCTTAACTTTTCCTCCTTTGCTTGTTCTTCTTCGTCACTCTTGTCAGTCATGTTGGGATCGATCACTTCCACTACAAGAAATCTTGGCTTTCCCAGCGTTTTATAAACGCCGGCAAAAGTGAAAAAAACGCCAGCAAAAGTCTTCCTGGCGTTTTTAGTGAACGCCGCGACTGCCGATGTCGGGAATAGTTCCCGGCGTTTGATAAACGCCGGTAATGTTTGCTGGAGTTTTTATTACTATTGCCGGTGTTTACAAAAACCCCGGAAAAAGTCCAAGGCCGGCGACTTTTTCTGATTCCGACAGAGATTTACCGGCGTTTATAAAAACGCCGGGAAAAGTCGAAGGTTGTGACTTTTTTTCCCGGGGCTTACAAAAACGCTGGGAATTTATTATTATTTTTTTTAAAAAAATCTGCAAGAATGCTTCTTGATATCCAAACAACAAAACTTTAGAATCCTTATACTAGCAAAAAGAAACAATAATTCATACTTTTGCAATCCAAATTCATGTTCATATGTAACCATACTCAATAAAATACAGTCAAGGGAAAAAAAGACAAACAAGTCAAAGAAAATAAACACTAAGTCCCCAAAATAAACAGTGCCCCGCGCGCCTTCATCAAACACATTCTCCCGATCATCTTTTTCTCAAGCATCTGCAAATAAAGAAGCAATATTAGTTAAAAACTGGAGAATAAATAATATGAAAGCAACAAAGAATGAAACTATGAAATAGGGCATTGCAATAGGTACTCACCTCCAACCTCTAAAGCAATTCCTAATAAGTGGAGAGAGATAGAGAGAGAAATGTTGGAAGTAAGGGGAATTTTTCAAAAAATGCTTTTTGAAAAGCAATGAGAACAAGGCATGAAGCTTTCGATACTGTGTAAGTGGACCACACAAATAGAGGACCAAAAACAAGGTCAACTCCTAAAATAGAGATTAGAGACCATTATAATCACCACCAAAACTATACCATTGCTAAAGGAGTATAGAAACACTTTTTAGTGATGCCAAGGAGCTCAGTAGTTCTCTTAGGAAATCAAGGCTTTAGTTTAGCCCCCTGCTGGACCTTCAAAGGAGTTTTAATGATCTAGGCCACCTTATTGTAGTTCCGTCCTTTATGAGGCCATTAAACTTGCCTCAGTTTAATGATCAACTCCAACTCATGGTCAAGGCAAAGGGGTTTATAATGGCAGGGCTAGGATAACCTCCTGGTTCAATTAATATTTGGTGTTAGTTCTCAATGTTCAACTGGTCACTTATTAGGCCTCTAACTTCATCCCCACGTCCTATTCGCTTAATCATTTCTTGATAGGCAAGAAATAATGTGCTCTATACTAGACTAATCGTACCCAGCTTCTGTCACTTGTGGGAGTCAGAACATTGTGTTGCAACATCCCATATGATTTCTGGCAGATAACATTCTGTGTTAATCAAAATTTTCAGTTGATGTTAGCAAGATTACTCACATATGCCTGTAGCTTAATAGCATAACCAATACACTAAATGAAATAAACTCATAGTTTAAAGCAGAGTTACGACTCATTACTGGTGCGAGGGAGAAGATTCATTACAAGGAAGTCATGCTCAATGGAGCAAGTGTAACAATGAGGAAAGGGGCTGATCAAGCTGAGCCTGTGGAACCAAGTGTTGGTTTAGTAATTGTTATTACAAAGTACAAACTCTGAGACTCTGAAGCTTCCCACAAAATTAAAGTCAATAAACTTGAAGCATTTTTTTATACTAGGAGAGAAAAAGACAGGTTGAGGTGATTGTTCTCAATTTAGACGTCAGATGAGCTTCTTTCTTAGTAAAGAAATGAACTGCATAATTTGCGGACAGCAAATAGAGTTGACCCTCAACTTGTTTTTTAGACACCCTATATATTTTTCGTTTGCCTTGTATGTGTCTCTATATTATTGCCAAATTACTACAGTAACAACAAGAAGATATAGCTGACAAGTCAAGTCAAGCTAATTAAGTGTATAAAAGCACACACACGCACCATAGAGAGAGAGATACAAATCACCATAGTCATGTCTTAGTCACACGTAATTGGAAAGGGCAACTTACATCATACTCACCAACATAATACCTTTAATGTCGTAATGAAAAGAACTTCAGAAAACAATGTAAACCTAGAACAGATAATAGTACCTGAAAATTGATATCTCTTCAAAACAATTGTCAAGATATTTGGCGCCTCGTGTATGCTCAACTACTTTCGTGCTCTAACATATGCAGCACACCTGAAAACATCGCATGTGTCCCGTTTTCCACCAACTTCTACATCATAATAAGCAAATTTAAGGGAGGAACAAACAACAGTTCTATTGGGCAACTAGAAAATAACAACAGTAAGTTTAATCTCTCATGCTTATCAAAGTGTATCTTCCATGATGCTCCCATGGAAGAAAAATCACCGACATTTGAGAATTTGACATATCATATAGCCAAGTGTAATTAGCTTCGTTTTAGCTAATAGCATAATAGTTTGGATATCCAACAATAAGTTCGAAGGCCCTCATACTGCAAAAGTGGTTTCAATTTGTGGGTTAATCAACTCTCATACCCGAGGAGAGGTCTTACAGAAATCCCAATTAACCTGGCCCATTGAATAAGAATATCATGTACCTTATGAGTTTCCAAATATGGTTCATATTCATAGATAAAGTGATACATTATCAAATAGAAGCATTGAGCAAGAACAAAATTAGAATGAATCTTACTGAGTACAACTCAACATTCTGAAATGCGTAGTTTGAATCCTTTCTTGTTTTGTGCCTACATAGTGACCAAAATTAATGTTAGCATGGAGTTGGATTTTTAGAAACTAGTATTCACAAACACAGAATTTATAAAAGTAATTCCATAGCCAAAGTAAGGATTTTATAATTTCGTAACACCAAACCAAGCTTTTTGTGCCCTCGCCAAACCATCCTTCATCGCGACCTGTGGGCACACGCCCCGAAAACTGCCACGTTTTAGTGCATGAAAATTCCGGGTGCGCCCTTCTCGCGGAAAGTGCGGTGAAACGCTTCGCAGATCAGAGAGTCGCCACTCGGGTTTTGCGGAGAGTACCCAAGAAACCGTGCTTTTGAAAACATTTTCAATGTATTTGCTCGAGTTTGAAAAAGGCTTGTAGACTGGTCCGTCGTCACCTTTGAAATCCGAGGTTCGGGAGCCAGGTTACGAGAGGGGAAGGGTTTTATGGCACCCCCTCTCGCCCAATCCGGAGATCGGTCTCTACTCAGGCATTTTACATTTGCATTTCTCTCTTTGTTTGATCATTTTCTTAGCCAGTTAGGGCGGGGGAACAGTTAATGGGGATTAAAACTGTAACACGCTTGCAGTTTATGTACAAAAGCATGGCAAAATGTTTATGGATGTTTGATGTTTGATCTAAACAAATATAATAGATTGAGAACAAGTTACTGTGAACATTTTGAACAGACTAGAGCACACTAACTGTGCGGTGGTGCACACAGAAGCAAGCCTGCATGCACTGGCTAAGCCACTGCATGCAGCCCTGACCTGCGTGCGCCGCACCACAACTGGCGTGCGCCGGTAAACTCAAGTTCACAGCTTCTGTTATCAACCCTCTGGGCTCTGGAAGGGACCAGTGCACACCCAGGACAAACCACGCAGTTGATATAGATTACTAAGCTATTACAGAGAGATTAAAGGGCTAAGCAACCACCAAATGAACAGAAAACCCCTTAAACAATGAGGGGAGGATGATCAAAGGCCTGGATGGAAGATCCATGCAAGGGCCAAGCCACTGGATGTTAGACTACTACCGTACGCCAGTAGTGTATGGCCGTACGCCAGTTGTGCCTTTACTCCAATGCTTTGGCTTTGCACCATCTGGGCTCTGGAACATGACCAGAAGGCTCCCAGAGGCCAAGCTACAGCAAGATACAGATGGAAGAGAAAGCAGTTCTAAAAGACAGTAAGCAAAAGTTTGATTTTAGCATGCATCAGGGTGATCAGAACACAAATAAAGCAATAAAACAATGATCCATGGTCCCCACGCCAGTTTTGCACATACTGCCATGACTGGCGTACGGCTTAAACTACTGGCGTGCGCCACTGATCACTGCACATGGTTTTGAAACCTTGCCAGCATTAGGGCTAGGACTGGTATAGATTACCAGCCTTGACCCTGCTAGCCCCCCTCAGGGGTCAGAACAGAAGACAGGAGCAAAAGGTATTATACCTTTGCTTGTGAGTTTGGGAGTGAAGTTGAGCTTGAGCTTGAGGTTTGAGGGTTTGAGGGGTGAGTATGGAGTGTTATGGACTGGGTATCACTCTCCTTGCCTTGACCTTCAATAGATGAAAGAGGAAACAAGGGAAAAGAGAGGGAAAGGAGGAAGACCAAAGCTTTGGCTTTTTTAATGATGCTAACCCCTTGCAAATAAATGCAAGGGGGGTATTTATGGAGGAGAGAGACTGAAATCAGTTGGGGCTTAAGGGCTTGTTTGGTGGCTTAAGGGAGGAGTAAGCCTCCCATGCATTAAATGCATGGAACAAGTCTTGAGAGGTGGTGTAGTGGTAGAGGGAACAGGAGGACGGTCCTCAGCCACCAGAGGACTGTTGGCAGACGCCAGGTGGCGCCAAAACTCCCGCGTGCACGGCTGGCATAAAGTTGATTTGACTGGCTATGACTGGCGTACGCACCTTGTAAGTGGCGTGCGCCAGTAAATGGGGATGACTGACACGTGGCGGTGGTTCCAGCGCACGCTAGTCATCCACCAGCGTACTCCAGTAGGGTTTTGCTGAGGCCATTTGGTTCTGGCTTGAGGGTTCGACAAGGGTTCAGAAAGGTTCGGATGAGGCTCGGGACGCTCAAAGCTCAAACTCATTCACAAACTCGGGATGTTCTTGACCTTAATCATCATCGGGGAATCAAAAGACCGTAAATAAACTATTCTGGAAAGTCCAAAGTAGGGTGTCTACACAACCCTAAATAGATACCCATCCTTGACCACTGAAACCCAGATCCGCTGGAGCGAAAAGAAAAAAAGAGAGAGAAACATCGAGAAACATACAGACAACTGCAGAGAAACAACAGCGGAGCACCTCAAAATGCAACCAAGATACACACACAGAATTCGATGGTCACAAAAACAAAACGAACTCACACAAACCACCTAAAAATGCAACCGGCATACACACACACACACACACAAGAATAAGCCTAAAAATCTAGAGCATCACAACCAACCTTCGAAGATGGCGAGCTGGAACCAATTACCTAATCGGGACCCTAAATCTCCATATCACAGCCAGCCAGGCTTCGTAACCCTAAATCTAGCCCTATTTCGCTGAATCGAAGTTTCTCGCACCTAATTCGAACTGTATTCCAACGATTTGAGTACTCTCGGACACCATGTGGACCTTTTCGAACCCTAATCGCGCATCTTAGCCTTCGATTATGCTTGTTTCGAGCTCGAATCGGTCTATTACGATGAAGGCATGAAGAACAATTGATTTTGGTAATAATTACTTCAAGAAGTCGAGCTCTAGAACCAAAAATTACATTTACAAAGATTATTTTAAGATTTATTACTTACTTGAGAAATCAATCCAATCCAGACTCCGGAGAGCACAAGATGATGGTCATCGCCAACGGCACGGCTCTCGTCCGATGAAGGAATCACTTCGTTCTCTCTTTGTTCCTCCTTCGCTTCCATCTCCATCTATCGAGAGAGAGAGAGAGAGAGAGAGAGAGAGGAACATACAAGAGGAGGGAGAGGAGGCGAACGGACAAGAGGAGGGAAGCCCTAGATCAGAAGAGCGCTTGTTCTTTTTGTTCTAGAGATAGAGTGGGTTAGTGTAATTATTGTGTGGTAGTCTCCGCTCTGCTATAGTAATTTTTGGACTTTTACCGGGGTTTTTCACAAATGCTGGTAATCAAGTGCCGATTAAGACCATTTTTCTTGTAGTGTTCCGATTGATCGGATTCATTGTTTTCTTCTTCCTCCATCATACAACATCCATCCTCCTCTGGGAAGGTCAAGGTTGGCTTGGCTTGGGTGCTTTGGACAATGTATTAGCTAGGGTAATATATGAGGTTGTGAGACAGGGTTATGAGATTGATGTTTCGGGGTGGTTCAGTGGTTTGGTTTGTGCATCAGGTTGTGGAGGTTTTATGGTTTGACTATCAATGAGATCTTGAATGTCATGACGAAGACGCATGCAATTGTCTGTCTCATGCCCAGAGTGTCGATGGTAGGCACACTGTTTGTTAGGGTCATGGTTTGGGCCATAGGGTGGCTGAGGAGGTGGTTTGTTCAAGGGGTTGAGATGCCCCTGACGGCTTAGAATGGCAAAGGCTTGGGAGATAGTCATTTAGAGAGGGTTAAAGTTGCGGCGGGGGCGGTTTGAGCTTCGGGATGAGCTAGTTTAGAAAGGGTCTTGTGGTAAGGCTGGATCAAAGGTGTTTACGGAGGCGTGAGATATGCGGCTCGGGAAGATTTTCTTGGGTGGAGGAGCTTCTTCTTTCCCAATGAGTCCCAGTTTGATCCCTTCTTCAATCTGCAGCCCAGTAGCATGCAGGCGCTTGAAATCTGTTGTAGTCTGTGTGTAGATATGCTTGAGATACTTAGGCTACAGATTCTTGACAACGATTCTAACTTGATCTTCCTCAAAAGGACGGTTCTTCATCTTGGCAACCTTTTCTCTCCATCTAGCCACAAAGGTAACAAAGTCTTCGCTCGACTCCTGCTTGGTCATCTCTAAATCTCGAGTGGTTAGCTCAATCTGAACATTGTATGCATATTGCTTAACAAAAGCATTGGCGATTTCTGGCCAAGTGTGATAATGCACAAATTCCAGAGTGAGGAACCAATCGAGGGCACTTCCAGTAAGGGTTCTTTGGAACAATTGAGCAATGAGCTCATCATTCAAGCCCATCGACTTCAGGGTGTTGATGACATGGCGGACATGGCTGGTAGGATTGCTAGTCCCATTGAACTTCTCGATGTTTGGCATCTTGAATCTTTCGGGCAATTGAGAATTTGGAAAAAGGCAAAGTCCTTCAAAATCTAGAATTTGGTCCCCTTGTGAACGGGCCAGAGCATGTTTGATCTCCTTGACTTGCTTGGCTAATTCTGGATTTTCTGTCGTTATCACTTTATGAGGATTCTTATCTTCTATCGTGTTTTCTTCGTCCTCAGCATCTCTTACTGCTTTCTCTGCTAGCAAAGTAATGATTTGAGCTTGGAGATCGAAAATAGTGGCGTTGTTGTCTGCCATTTTTGGGATGGGAGTGGGAGGATTGCTTGGTGAAGCTTGGGATTTGGTGGACGATTGGGTTTGCTGAGAAGATGACCGCGAAGTCCCTGGAAGTGATTGGGACCGTAGCGGTGAAGGTGTTCTGACAAGCGAAGGTGACAGACAAGACGGCTACAAAGCCCTCTGTTTGGCGTGACTTTGGGTGTTGTAAGAGTATAAAATTGGCTGTGGTTGCTTTCTTGGCTTACCTATTGTGCCTGCTTGTAAAAGTAAAATACCTGCAAGTCAGTACTTGGCTGTATAGGGTTAGGATTTGGGCTGAAAATCCCAACCCTTTTGCACAGAAAGAAATGTTACAACAATAGTTTACACATGGTGTTGTAGACACCCTATTCTGGACTGTCCAGATTAGTTTACTTACGGTCTTTGATTCCCCAATGATGATTAAGGTCGAGAACATATCAAGTTTGTTAAAGAGTTTGAGTTTTGAGCGTCCCGAACCTCATCCAAACCTTTTCGAACCCTTTTGTCAAAACCTTCAAGCTAGAACCAAATAGCCTCGGCAAAACCCTACTGGAGTACGCTGGTGGATGACTAGCGTGCGCTGGAAGCTCCGTCACGTGTCAGTCATCCCCAGATACTGGTGCACGCCACTAACAAAGTGCGTACGCCAGTCAGAGCCAGTCAAATCAACTTTATGCCAGCTGAGCACTCGGGAGTTTTGACGCCACCTGGCGTCTGCCAGCAGTCCTCTGGTGGCTGAGGACCGTCCTCCTGTTCCCTCTACCACCACACCACCTTTCAATCCAAGTCCCATGCATTAAATGCATGGGAGGCTCCCTCCTTTCCTTAGTCACCAAACACCCCCTTAGGACCAACTGATTTCAGTCTCACTCCTCCATAAATACCCCCCTTGCATTTATTTGCAAGGGGTTAGCAACATTTAAGGAAGCCAAAGCCTTGGCCATTCTCCTTTCCCTTCTCTTTTCTCTTGTTTTCTCTTTCATCCATTGAAAGGTAAGGCAAGGAGAAGAGTGTCCAGTCCATAATACTCCATACTTACTTCTCAAACCCTCAAACCTCAAGCTCAAGCTCAACCTCACTTCCAAACTCACAAACAAAGGTATACTACCTTTTGCTCCTGTCTTATGTTCTGACCCCTGAGGGGGGCTGGCAGGGTCAAGGTTGGTAATCTATACCAGCTCTGGCCCTAATGCTGGCAAGGCTTCAAAGCCGTGTGTAGACACCTCCCAAACAGGGCATTGCCATACAGATTGATCACGTTGTTTGTTCGATTGGTTGCTCACTTCATAAACCAAAATCATGGACATTCCCATGGCTAGGAACATCGCCACACGATAACGGTTATCATCAAATAGAGTCGCCACCCAGTTTATTAAAACTGGGAAAATAGATAGAGATTCTGGATACGGGAGCCAAAAGTACAATAAGGGGAAGGTGTTAGGCACCCCTCTTTGCCCAGTCGTGAGACTGGCCCATAATCGTTCAACATAAGACGTATAGATGCTTTGTCTAATTCTAACACATAGTCTGTTTAGTTATTCCTTTAAACAGTAAGCAAAGTGAGCCAGTGCGATAATTGAAGCATGCATTAGAAAGCAGAAAAGCAAACAAAATGTCCCAGGAGATCGATTACTCGGTCGGTGAATGGATGTCACGGCCGAGTAATCACACTGGTTTAATGTACCAGCCGAGGGATCGAAGCCCCGGTCGGTGTTCTTCCTCACACCAGACAGAAAGATTAATGGATAATCAAAAATGCTACGATTAATCAGAAAAGCAATAAATTAAGACAAACCAGAGGCCGTTGGGCCTCACCACCTTGATCCCTCAGTTGCTTGATTGCTTTGGATTGAGTGTGATCGATTGATTGCTTGATCGAGAACCCTAGAGTTAGGGTTTGAACTTCGGGGTTTGATTGCCGGATTGACGGCTGCCTTCGGAAGGTTAGGGCTTTTGGAGTATGGGATTGAGGGAGTATTTCTGCAGAGTTTCGAGGTTTGATTGAGTGTGTAGGTATCTCAATTTCTGTGTGTTAATTCGGAACCCAAAGGCCCCTTTATATAGGCATAGGGATGACTCACTCCGGCCAATCAAATCACGAGATGGCAATTGCAATTGCAATGCATCTCTAACTCTACGTCGTAGCCCGAACGCATCGGAAAGGTAGTGTAGTTGGATCAAACCAAACGTCTGACAGAACGTTCGAGAGTTTGGAAAAAGGTCGATCTGGCGGCCGAGCAAAGGATGTCGCGGCCGTGGAATGGATGTCTCGGCCGAAGGATAGATCTTGCGGCCGAGATATTGATCTCTCAGGGAGATTTTGCTGGCAACAGGTTGCTCGGGTGAGGGATTGATGTTGTGGCCGTTAGATCGATGTCACGACCGTCAGATGGATTCTCCTAGGCTTCTGTATTTCTGTCTGAAAGGCTGTATGGCTTTGAATTGGGTCCTCTAAGTGGTCAAAGTTCTCACTGAAAGTCCTAAGGTCCTCAAGGAAGCAATCAGCAATCATTGTATCCATTTCATCATCGGGATTGTCCCAAGGTGGGACTTGAAATAATCATTAGGCCAAATTGGGGTGTCTACAGATGCCCCTCTTTGACTGAACTCAGACGGATCGCGAGACATGTTTGAGTAAGAGTCAAAGCTGTAAAAAGCAACTCAATTTGGTCCAACCACTATTCCAAGGGGTTTTCGAAAAAGGTTTTGTTATGCTCGGGCCGGGAGGCTGCCTACGTATTCCACAAGGGAAATTCAGACCAATCGTAGTTCGGGCAAAAAAAAAAAGTAAAAGTTTGGAGGGTTAGAGACAGAAGACGTACCTTAGGGTTTTAAAAGTCGTAGAGTGACGTACCTAAACTGAGCCAGGGTTTTGGCGGAAGATAGTTGAAGGAGCGCGGGGCTACCTGGGGAGTTTCTTTACGGAGAGCTTCCTTAGTATTTTGGGGTAGATCAGTACACTGCAGGTGTGTTTGCTTTTCTTGATCATCCTTACTTTGACTGAAAGGAGCTCGGTAGAGTAGCCTATCCTTGCGAATGAGCTGGAAGGGGTTGATGTAATGGGGTGGAATCCAAACCATCTACTGGGGATGAATTGGACGCCGGGTTACTTTTAAGATGGGGGGCGCAGGGCCAGTGGCTGGAGTACGGAGCTTTAGTGATGAGGAAACCGAGGCACGGAGCCGGTTGTAGTGACGAGGCGAGAGCCTGGAGAGTAATGAAATCGAGACGTGGAGCCTGTTGCAATCTTGAGGCGAAGACCTGAGGAGATTGGATAGGACCGAAGCGCGGAGCTGGTATGAATCATAAGGCGAGAGCCTGAGGTGATCGATAAGACCGAAGCGCGGAGCTGGTGTTGATCATAAGGCGAGAGCCTGAGGTGATTGATTGAGGCGTGGAGCCTGCTGTGGTTTATGAGGCGGAGGCCTGAGGAGATTGGATAGGACCGAAGCGCGGAGCTGGTATTGATCAGGATGAGAGTCTGTGGTGATTGATAGGACCGAAGCACGGAGCTGGTCTTGATCATAAGGCGAGAGCCTGAGGTGATTGATAGGACCGAAGCACGGAGCTGGTCTAGATTGAGGTGTAGAGCCTGAGGTGATTGATAGGACCGAAGCACGGAGCTGGTCTTGATCATAAGGCGAGAGCCTGAGGTGATTGATAGGACCGAAGCACGGAGCTGGTCTAGATTGAGGTGTAGAGCCTGCTATGGTTATGAGGCGAAGGCCTGAGGTGAGCTTAGAGCTTGATGGGACCGAAGCGCGGAGCTGGTATATGGCAAGGGCCTGTGGTGTCAGAGCTTTGAGCTTGACGTGATGAACCGAAGCACGGAGCTGGTATAATTCTGATGGTATGTGCACGGAGCTTTTCCATCATAAGTGTTGGCGTAGAGCCAAAAGGGGTTGGAGCTTGTTTTGATTTGAACCGAAGTGTAGAACCGGTTGCATTCTGATGGTCTGTGCACGGAGCTTTCTCATCATAAGTTTTGGCTTGGAGCCAAGGGATCGAGGCGCCGGGCCGATCAATAAAATCGAGGCATATAGCCGGTTGATTGCAGGGTTGACCTGTTTCATGAGAGATATGCAGAGTGTATATGTGTGATGATGATTGTTAGATATGATGATGCAGACTCGATGTGATAATGTTGATGCAATATGTGCACGGGCCTGTGCGTGTGTGTTTGTTTTAAGCTTAGAGCTTCTATCAAGTTCCGGACTTGAGCATTCAGAGCGTAGAGCTCGAGCATTCGGACGGCAGAATCCGAGCATTCAAAGTACAGGCTTTGAGCGTCCAGTACGCAGTGGTTGGGCATCCAAGCGTGGAGCTTGAGCATTCAAGTGTATAACTTGAGCATCCAGTACACAGTGGTTGGGCATCCAAGCGTAGAGCTTGAGCATTCAAAAATGTTAGATTTTTGAGCATTCGAGCGTAGAGCCTGAGAATAGATGTCTTGATTGTTGGGGCGGCTTAGAGCCTGTTGCTTGTTTACGGCTTCGAGCCAGTTGAGATGATGAACACAGGCTTCGAGCCTGTTAAGAGTTTGTGATAACAGGCGTAGAGTCTGTTGCTGTGATAGCTAGCATAGAGCTGCTGAGATAGTAAACATAGGCTTCGAGCCTGTTGAGGTGATGACTTGGAGCCATTTGAGATAATGGGCTTTGAGCCGCTGAGATTGTTTGTTTACGGCTTCGAGCCAGTTGAGATAGCGGGCTTAGAGCTGCTGAGTTGATGAGGTGGCGGGCGTAAAGCCGCTGATAGAGGATTGTTGAGAATTGTTACGGCTTTGAGCTGCTGAGCTGTTGAGTATTCCATCTTCCATCTTCCACGGGGTTATGCTTGGGATGTTTCCAAAGCTAGTTTTGAGTATGCTCGGGATTGCCCCCAAGGCTAGATTCCACATGCTCGGGATTGTCTCCAAGGCTAGTTCTGAGTATGCTCGGGATTGCCCCCAAGGCTAGTTCTTGAATATGCTCGGGATTGCCCCCAAGGCTAATTCTATATGCCCAAGGCTAGTCCTTGACCATATTCCAATTTGTTAGGGAGATTTCCATTACCTCCACTACTGGGAGTGCCTTCCGGAGGCCAAACGCCTTCTAGCGACTCAAATGTCTTTTGGTGGCTAAATGTTTTCTGCAAGTTGGCAACGCTTTCTGGAAGCTAGTAACATAAACGCCTTCTGGAGGGTGCATTGAGTGGAAGCCGCAGGATTGTTTTACTGGCCTGCTGAGCGCGAGGTTGTGCACATGGCGTGACATAGAGCTGTTGAGGTGTGGGCGTAGAGCCGCTGAGCAGCACTTGAGCGTCCTCAATGTTTCGATAAGCTTCCTTTTGTTGGTGAGAAATAGGAGATTAGAGGCTCGCGGTGGAGGCCTTTAGTGCACAAGTGGTTTGTGACGTTGTCGGAGCAGGCTCGGGAGTTAGTACGCGCTGCTGGTCTTGAGCCGTTTGTTTTGGGCCTCAATCTTCTGAAGATGGATTGGTTGTTGATGACCTCGCTGATTGGTGGGATACTCCCAACATGTTCCACTTTCCTTCTGTTGGCGAGATGACGATCACGCCAGGTGATTTTTCTTTGCTTACTGGCCTATGAGTAGGTGGAGCTCCTCTTTGGGTTGACCCCAGGCTTTGGGAGCGGATAGGGGCTTTGAAGTGGTTCTTGTGCCCCCTCTTCACTCGCGTAGTCATGTTGATGTCTCTTGACTGATCAAGACTTTTATGAAGGTTGATATCTCGACTCAGGTGAGTGTTGAGTAGCTGACACGGGCCTTTCTTCTCTACCTCCTTGGGCAAACGTTGTTTGCCAACAAGGATAGTTCAGTGCATAGGCAGTCTCTAGCCCCTTTGCAGTATTTGGAGGCTGTTTGGGAGCTTGATTGGGGAGCATCTGCCTTGGCCACCTTTGTATGGCCTCCTTAGGGCTTGTTCACGGGACAGGACTTTTGGTGGTCACTACCGAGTACTTGAAGTATATCCTTCTTCTTTTCTTGTTGTGATTTTTTTTCCTTGCTACGAGCGATGGTTGGTGGGGCAATGGAAGCCACGGTTGCCAGTTTTGAGCCCTGGCGACAAGTTTTGGACCGATTGACGGTTGACCAGGTACCCCTTGCATTCCTTGTCTTCAGATCTCCATTCCTCTGTGCTGTGGCTGATTTAGACTTTGTTTGTAGGCGAGGTTCGACCCTTGGAGTGGTATATCAGAGGACACCCCTCTTACACGTTCCAGGGTTCCAGATTGTACTCGTAGCCTATTCGAGGGTCCCTTTTGTTAAGCCTGGTACTTATGTGATCGGGTGGCCAGCCAGTGGCGCCCGCGTGCTGAGGATCTTCAGTTTGTTCCTCCTCCTCCTCCGACGTTGATGAGGTCTACTTCTTCGATGTCTAAAGTAGACTTGGAGAATGCTCAGATCTAGGCGGGTTTGCTTCTTTAGGCAGGTGGCTGTATGGAGTACTGCCATTTTTCCTTGGTTCTGCCTGCTGTTCCTTCAGTTGCTCTTGTTTGGCCACGGGCCCTTTCCTTTGTCTCCTTCCATTTTGATGACGGAGAAGAGGCGCTTGGTGCTTGCCCCTTGTTTTGCATTCTTTTCCTTGTAGCTTGAGGTTGAATGAGCACCAGCTGTCAGTGGGGAGGATAACCAGCAATCCCCTTCTTTGTCTCAGAGATCGTCTTGAAGACGGCGTCACGACCAGCTTTAGGATTTTTCTTTTTCCTTCCTGTTCATGGTTAGCAAAGAGAGAAGCAGAAACTGTATTTGTATGGTGAAAGCAACCACGGTGATGATTTTGTAGGCAAGCTTTTGTTCATGAAATGAGAAATGCTTTTATGCCCCTAGATGTCTTGAGTTTGCATGCGATAGTCGAACATGGCTGTTTGAACAAGTATTTGCTGATAGACAGTAATTTGTGTGAAAATAAAATATTGGCCGAAGAATTGATTACTCGGCTAAAGAATCGATGTTATGGCCGATGTATAGATCCTTCGGCCGTTACTTTGATTTTCCAAAAGGTAGATTTTGTTTTGGCTAAGTGGCATCCTCTTTTCTCTTCCTTCTTATGCTTGGTTTTGATTTTCTTGCCTTTTGCTTTTGCCGTGTTCCATAGTCCGGTTGCCAGACTCGGGAGTTTTCAAGGTATCTCGCTCATTGTGTCAATTACCTTTAGGTTAGAGGGGATGACCTATAGCTCTCGTGTCTATTGCTGTTGCCAATTCTTCGAGAAAAGCATACTCATCTTTTGCGAGCTCAATACGCAGGGTTAGCTATACCTATCATTGAGTACAAATCTGTTGATGTTTTTCCTTCTCTCCAAATGTTTGGGCCGCATCTCAATGTGAGATTGCCTACGTATCCCAATCTGGGAATCAGGCCTTTTACGTAGTTCCAAAATCATTACCTTTGAGGTTGGGTTTTTCACTCTTGGTTTTTCTTCTCACATGCTCTTGATTTTGCCTAGGTTACCTAATGGAGGTTGAGTCCCTAGCGAGCTTTTCTTTGAATGCCTTAACTTTTGCCTAGGCTGCGTTTTTGCATTTTCTTGCCCTAGCAGGCTTTGCTCTTACTTTTGCTTGGGTTTTCAGGTTACCCAACGAGCACTTCTCTCAAGAGGGTTTTTGCGTTTTGGAGAGGAATTTGATGGAGATATTTTTCTAAATCTCTCTTGTGTTTGTACCTTCATAATGGGCGAGCTAACCCTAAGTGTTCTCGCGGAGATAGTGTCTTCTTTCTAAGTTTTGACAAAAACCTAGTTTCTTAAGCAACTAAAGTTCATCCTTTCCTTCCTTTTTGTCAGCGACACAGGGAACTTGATTCCTTGAAATTTCCCTTGTTTGGCAAAGAGACTATAGTGTTTGGCAATTGCAATTTAGGAAGTAAATCATTGAATAAGCGTAGTCTAGAGGATGAAACAGGAATTCACTTAGCAGAAATTAAATGCCCAAGAAGGGGCTCAAAACAGGTTTTAGCTTGATAAAAGCAATGTTTAATGTTCTTTGCCATGTTGTGACTTCTTAGCTATTGTAGCATTTCGAGGTCATTTTCAAAACCCTTGCCTTTCGCAACTTTATACTCTTTTCCACCCTCTTCTTTGCCAAACAGGGCCTTTGAACTGGATCCATCTTCACTGGTGGCTACTTCTTTGAGCCATGAGCGGTCCCCAAATGGAAGTGTTGGTCTAGGTTTTCATCACCCTTTCTTCCTCCTTATTGATTGTGTAGTCGTCAGCTATTTCCACTTGATTGAATAGTGATGCTAAGGAGATTCCATCGAGTGGATCATCGTATTCTCCTTCCATTCCGTCAAAGTCACTTTCCCCTTTGCTTGTTCTTCTTCATTACTTTTGTCCGACATGTCGGGATCGATCACTTCTGATTGATTGGACTCATTGTTTTCTTCCTCCTCCATCATGAAACATTCGTCCTCCTCTGGGAAGGTAAAGGTTGGCTTGGTTTGGTTGTTTTGGACAATGTATTAGCCAGGATTGTATGTGGGGTTGTTTATGAAATCGATGTTTCGGGGTGGTGGCTCAGCTTTGTGAGTAGGAAGTGGATTGGCTTGCACATTAGGTTTTGGAAGTTTTATAGTTCGGCTATCAATGAGATCTTGAATGTCATGGCGGAGACGCATGCAGTTATCTGTCTCATGCCTAGGGTGTTGGTGGTAAGCGCACTGTTTGTTAGGATCATGGTTTGGGCCATAGGGTGGCTGAGGAAGTGGTTTGTTTTAAAGGTTTGAGATGCCCCTAATGGCTCAGAATGGCTAAGGCTTGAGATGAGGTCATGTAAAGATGGTCAAAGTTGCAACGGGGCGATTTGAGCTTTGGGATGAGCTAATTTGAAAAGGGTCTTGTGGTAAGATTGAGTTAAGGGTGTTGACGAAGGCAGGAGATGTACGGGTTGTGAAGGTTTTCTTGGGTGGAGGAGTTTCTTCTTTCCCAATGAGGCCTAGCTTGATCCTCTCTTCAATCTGCAGCCCAGTAGCCTGCAGGCGCTTGAAATCAGTGATAGTCTGAGTGTAAATGTGCGTGAGGTACTTGGGCTGCAAACTCTTGACAACTATTCTCACTTGATCTTCCTCAGAGGGGCGGTTCTTCATCTTGGCGACTTTTTCTCTCTATCTAGCCACAAAGGTTGCAAAGTCCTTGTTTGATTCCTGCTTAGTCGTTTCCAAATCTCGAGTTGTTAACTCAATTTGGATGTTGTATGCATATTGCTTGACAAAAGCATTGGCAATTTCTGGCCAAGTATGATAGTACACAAACTCCAAAGTGAGAAACCAATCGAGAGTGCTTTCAGTAAGAGTCCTTTGAAATAACTGAACAATGAGCTCATCATCCACGCCCATTGGCTTCAGAGTGTTGATGACATGGCGGACATGGCTAGTGGGATTGCCAGTTCTATTGAACTTCTCAGGAAGTTGAGAATCTGGAAAAAGGCAGAGTCCTTCAAAATCTAGAATTTGGTCCCCTTGTGAACGGGCCAGAGTACGTTTGATCTCCTTGACTTGTTTGGCCAATTCAGGGTTTTCTGCCAATACCACTTCTTGAGGATTCTCATCTTCCACCGATTTCTCTTCGTTCTCAGCATCTCTTGCTACTTTCTCTGCTAGTAAGATAGTGACTTTGAGCTTGATGATTAGCAATGATGGCGTCCTTATCTGCCATGAGAGTGGGAGGATTACTTGATGAAGCTTAGGATTTGGTAGATGATTGAGTTTGTTGAGGAGATGACCGCGGAGTCCCTGGAAGTGATTGGGACCGTAGCAGTGTAGGTGTTTTGGCCGGTGAGAGTGACAGACGGGACAGTTGCAAAGACCTCTGTTTGGCGTGACTTCGAGTGTTGTAAGAGTATAAAATCGGCTGTGGTTGCTTCTTTGTTTTACTTATTGTGTCTGCTTTGAAAAGTAGAGTACCTGTAAGTCAGTACTTGGCTTGTGTAGGGTTAGGATTTAGGCTGAAAATCCCAACCCTTCTGCACAGAAAAAGTTATTTACAACAACAGATGATACAAGGTGTGAGGAAGGACTTGGAAGTGAAAATGCAAGTAGGTTCCTAGCCTGTAGGTTCCTGTCTTAGTTTGATAAGTTCTATGGCTTTCTAAAGCATGCAAGGTTTAGGTAGTTTCAGGGTGCTCCGTTGTCAAAGGGCACCAGTCCTCTCGCCAGCCCATCATAGGCGGCGATTGGGTGATTTCCTTTTTGATATACCACTAGGTACGAGTGACTGTGGAGTTTGCTGGAACCCCCAACATAGCCCGTGTCATGCCGGGATATCAGGTGAACTCAACGGGTTGCCTGCTCGATGCATATGATAAATGAATTAGACAAGGCATGTATTAGTCTTATGTTGAACTTTTTGGTTATGGCTCTCACATCCCCAGCGGAGTCGCCAAAAACTGTAGACACCTCCCAAACGGGGCATCGCCATACAGATTGATCACGTTGTTTGTTCGATTGGTTGCTCACTTCATAAACCAAAATCATGGACATTCCCATGGCTAGGAACATCGCCACACGATAACGGTTATCATCAAATAGAGTCGCCACCCAGTTTATTAAAACTGGGAAAATAGATAGAGATTCTGGATACGGGAGCCAAAAGTACAATAAGGGGAAGGTGTTAGGCACCCCTCTTTGCCCAGTTGTGAGACCGGCCCATAATCGTTCAACATAAGACGTATAGATGCTTTGTCTAATTCTAACACATAGTCTGTTTAGTTATTCCTTTAAACAGTAAGCAAAGTGAGCCAGTGCGATAATTGAAGCATGCATTAGAAAGCAGAAAAGCAAACAAAATGTCCCAGGAGATCGATTACTCGGCCGGTGAATGGATGTCACGGCCGAGTAATCACACTGGTTTAATGTACCGGCCGAGGGATCGAAGCCCCGGTCGGTGTTCTTCCTCACACCAGACAGAAAGATTAATGGATAATCAAAATTGCTACGGTTAGTCAAAAATACAATAAATTAAGACAAACCAGAGGCCGTTGGGCCTCACCACCTTGATCCCTCAGTTGCTTGATTGCTTTGGATTGAGTGTGATCGATTGATTGCTTGATCGAGAACCCTAGAGTTAGGGTTTGAACTTCGGGGTTTGATTGCCGGATTGACGGCTGCCTTCGGAAGGTTAGGGCTTTTGGAGTATGGGATTGAGGGAGTATTTGTGCAGAGTTTCAAGGTTTGATTGAGTGTGTAGGTATCTCAATTTCTGTGTGTTAAATTCGGAGCCCAAAGGCCCCTTTATATAGGCATAGGGATGACTCACTCCGGCCAATCAAATCACGAGATGGCAATTGCAATTGCAATGCATCTCTAACTCTACGTCGTAATCTCCGAACGTAGCCCGAACGCATCGGAAAGGTAGTGTAGTTGGATCAAACCAAACGTCTGACAGAACGTTCCAGAGTCTGGAAAAAGGTCGATCTGGCGGCCGAGCAAAGGATGTCGCGGCCGTGGAATGGATGTCTCGGCCGAAGGATAGATCTTGCGGCCGAGATATTGATCTCTCAGGGAGATTTTGCTGGCAACAGGTTGCTCGGGTGAGGGATTGATGTTGTGGCCGTTAGATCGATGTCACGGCCGTCAGATGGATTCTCCTAGGCTTCTGTATTTCTGTCTGAAAGGCTGTATGGCTTTGAATTGGGTCCTCTAAGTGGTCAAAGTTCTCACCGAAAGTCCTAAGGTCCTCAAGGAAGCAATCAGCAATCATTGTATCCATTTCATCATCGGGATTGTCCCAAGGTGGGACTTGAAATAATCGCTAGGCCAAATTGGGGTGTCTACACCGTGTGTGACGATCAGGTGGCGCACGCCAAAAGTTAGTGCCGTACGCCAGTCATGGCTGTATGGCAAAACTGGCGTGGGGATCACCGATCGTCCTTATTATGTTACATTTATGTGCTGATCACCTTGAAAGCATGTTAAAACCAGTTTACAGCTCACTGTCTTTTAGAACTGTTTAGCTACATTATTCAGTGTTTCATTTCTGTTGCTTTGGAATGCCCCTGGGAGCCTTCTGGTCATGTTCCAGAGCCCAGATGATGCAAAGCCAAGCACTGGCCAAGTAGTGTCAACTGGCGTACGGTACCTGTTACCTGCGTGCGCCAGTCACACCTTGGTCAGTGGCTGGCCCTTGCATGGCAACTAGGCCCCTGGCCTCTGCTTTTCCTCCCCTCACTGTTTAAGGGGTTTTCTGTTCATTTGGTGGTTTCTTAGCCCTTTAATCTGTCTGTAATAAGCTTAGTTACTTATATCAACTGCGTGGTTTGTCCCGGGTGTGCACTAGTCCATTCCAGAGCCCAGAGGGTTGTTTGCAAGAGCTGTAAGTGTAGGCTTACCGGCGTACGCCAGATCTGGTGTGGCGCACGCAGGTCATGACTACATGCAGTGGCTTGGCCAGTGCATGTAGGCTCGATCCTGGGTGCATCACCTAGGTTAGTGTGCTCCAATTTGTTCCAAACACTCACAGGAGCTTGTTCTCAATCTATTATACTTGCTTTAGATCAAACATCAAACATCCATAAGCATTTTGTCATATACTTTTGCATAAACTGCAAACGTGTTACAGTCTTAACCCCCATTAACTGTTCCCCCGCCCTAACTGGCTAAGAAAATGATCAAACAAAGAGAGAAATGCAAATGTTTTATAAAATGCCTGAGTAGAGACCGATCCCCGGATTGGGCGAGAGGGGGTGCCATAAAATCCTTCCCCTCTCGTAACCTGGCTCCCGAACCTCAGATTTCAAAGGTGACGACGGACCAATCTACAAGCCTTTTTCAAACTCAAACAAATGCAATCCAAACATTTTCAAAAGCACGGTTTCTTGGGTACTCTCCGCAAAACCCGAGTGGCGACTCTCTGAACTGCGAAGCGTTTTGCCGCGCTCCCCGCAAAAAGGGCGCACCCGGGATTTTTTACAGACAGAAAATGTAGGGGTTTTTTTGGGGCGTGTGCCCACAGGTGTGAGGAAGAACTTCAAAGCAAGATGCAAGAAAATCTCTTAACCTGCGGGTTCCTGTCTTATTTTGATAAGTTCTATGGCTTTCTAACACATGTAAGGTTTGGGTAGTCTCAAGGGTGCTCCGTTGTCAAAGGGCACCAATCCTTCTGCCAGTCCATTATAGGTGGCAATCGGACGATTTCCTTTTTGATATACCATTAGGTACAAGTGACTGTGGAGTTTTTTGGAACCCCTAACATAGCCCGTGACATGCCGGGGTATTAGGTGAACTCAACTTGGTTGCCCGCTCGATGCATATGATAAATGAATTAAATAAAGCATGTGTTAGTCTTATGTTGAATTTTCTGGTTATGGCTCTCAAGTCCCCAGCAGTGTCGCCAAAAACTGTAGACACCTCCCGAAGCGGGGTATCGGCATACAGATTGATCGTGGCTATTTGTTTGGTTGTTTGTTTCATAAACCAAGATCGTGGATATTCCCATGGCTAGGAATATCGCCACACGATAACGGTTATCATCAAAATAGAGTCGCCACCTAGTTTATAAAAATTAGGAAAAACAGATAAAGATTCCAGGTGCGAGAGCCAAAAGTACAGTAAGGGGAAGGTGTTAGGCACCCCTCTTTGCCCAGTCGTGAGACTGGCCCATAGTTATTCGACATATGATTAATACATGCTTTGTTTAATTCTGAACACATAAGTTGATTTTAGCTTTTCAACAGTTGAATGGGTGTAGACACCCCAATCTGGGTCTCCGAATAATCTTTAAGTTTCCCCGATGATGAAATAAGGAAAAATATACCTTTAAGACTTGGATTGTTGCTCATTTCTTACTCCTTCTCTAACCTCAAGAAAACCCCTTCCCAAACATATAGGGTGGCCCCCGGTTCAATTGCAAAGAGAAAAACGCGTTTGCTTGGTCAAAAACAACTTTTTCCATGACACACTGAAGGTAAAATGGGCACACATTTCAATGTATAAAATACCTTTGAGTGAAACCAACACTACAAGAAAAAGTGGATTTTATAGCGTTCGAAAAACGCTATTAAATGATATAGATAGCGTTTTTACGAACACTGTATTAGCCGATGTTGTTAAAAGTCTTGAACCTTAGACAACATTTTTAAAACACTATAAAATGGTAGACTTTCAACAGTGTTTTCAAAACGCTATAGAATGGTAGACTTTTAACAGGGTTTTCAAAACGCTATAGAATGGTAGATTTTCAACAAGGTTTTTAGAACGCTATAGATTGGTAGACTTTCTATAGCATTTTTAGAACGCTATAGATTTAAAATTTCTATAACATTTTGAAAACGCTATAGATTGTAAAGTTTCTATAACATTTTGAAAACGCTATAGATTGTAAAGTTTCAATAACATTTGAAGAACGCTATAAATTGAAAAGTTCCCACAGCATCTATTATTCACTATAAGTTTTCGCCCCGCTGTCCATTATAAATTTTTCACAGCATTTTCGACCTGCTATTCCAACTGATTTTTAGCAAATTTCTTGACTATACAACCTACAATCCACATAACAAGTTCATGCAATGCTTAAAAAAAAGAAGATTGCGGCTCCAATAACTTCCTTGACAATATATTTCACAATATTGCATACAAAACCACCAAAATGTTTCCAAACATCAAAGCGATTACCATTACAAAAAGAAATTCAATATACTAAATGTCCTTCCAATATTTCTATTTAATACAAGCCTTGTCACCAAATATCAACAAAAAGGCCTTCCAAAATATCTACGTCTCCCAAAAGTGGAGTACAAGCCTTATTACCAAATATCAATAAAAAAAGCCTTCCAAAACATCTACGTATCCTAATAGTGGAGTACAAGCCTTGTCACCAAATATCGACAAAAAGGCCTTCCAAAACATCTATGTATCCCAAAAGTAGAGTTCAAACCTTGACACCAAAATATTAACAAAAAGGCTTCAACCAAAACAGTCCTTCCAAAATCTATCCATCCCATAAGTATAAACAAAAAGGCTTCAACCAACCAAGCGATAATGACAGCCATCACACTAGCAAGATCATACCTACATCTTCAGCAAAAAGTCACAACAGCACTTCTTTATCAACCCATAAACCTACATATGGTAGAAGCAAATATTTCAATTTGATGGAGTCATAACAATTTCTACTAAACATTTCAATTAGAAAGAGCATCTTCTTTCAAATTATTCGAAGGTGAGCTTGGTGTATCATGTTCAATTTTTTTCATATCATCCTAAAAATTGCATAATAAAAAATCATTGTAAATGACCAATGATACTGTGATCATATAACAAGTAGAACACACAAATAACAAATGAGTCTAAATTTAATGCTCAAGCTGCCTCTAAAGCATGGATACTCTATTTTGGCCTCCGTACCATGTATCGGTATTCGATACGGATATCGATACTCTCGGATACTCTCCGTACATATCGTGTCCGTGTCCGTGTCCCGTATCCGTATCCGTGCTTCTTATCTTGGACTAACAAGAGAGGTGGTGATGGGTATAACAAAGTCAAGCATGGCTCATGCATGGTAATTAATACTACAGTACGACTACTAGATTGGGCCGGTTGGTTATGACTCCTATCTTGATGCTTCCTTCCGAACACACAAACACTCAAACAATGAGCACAACTTGGGTCTTAACCAAGGCGTGCGGACAGTCGTGATTCCCGTCCGGATGGTGCACATGGGATCAAAGAAAACTCAACATAAACTTATGGATTATGATAGTCTTTCGGGTTTTTTCGAAAACTTCTTGTAGTTCTTATAAAAATAGAGTAGGTGAGGTCATTTGTAAGGTGAGTGGTAAGCACCAAGTGCAAGACTGATGAGAGCACAAGTGTGAGTATGACAAGTGAGTTCTTAAGTGTGAGTAAGATGCTAAAGTGTTGTGTTTTCTATTGGTGTACCGGAAAGTATTTAGTAAAAAACTTGGTATAATTACATATGAAAGTGGCTATCCTATTGGCCAAAGGAGAACCAAGTAGAGATTTTAGGTTGGTCTCTAATCACTACTCTTAGCAAATCAAGTCAATTACTATTTCAACCCCACTCATCCCTTGTCACCAATTCTTTCAAAGAAAACTCAACAGTGTAAAGCTAAAACCTGTTACCTTTAGCATAACAGGTTTTTGAAAAAGTTGTGTGAGCACATGCACTATAACTCTAATCTTTAACTTAAGCTTTGTGTCTATTTAGGTAGTAAAACCTAGAACAAGGTGACCCATCACAATTTTTTAAAACATTATTGGAATAGATGGAATTGTTTTTGTAATCGTTATTGGAATAGATCAAGGTGAAAAGGAAATCTCCAGTGGGTAATGATATTTCTTGGTCCACCCTTTTTGCTGTTATACTTCAGCAGATTTGGAAAGACCGTAACAGGAAAAGTTTTGATAACTTAGACAGCCATACTCTTGTGAGCCATAAGAAAATCATTACTTACGCAGTTAGTTACACTACAGAGATCTCTCAGGCATTCAAATCCCTTCTATTCCAAGGGGTGAAAAACACTGCTCTAATTAGTTGGAATTGTCCTGTAGCAGCAAGTGTGAAACTCAACACAGATGGCTGTCTCTATGAAAGCACGAGGAAAACTGGATTTGGAGGGCTCTTTTGTGACCATAGAGGCATCTAGATTCTGGGATACTAAGGCGAATTGGAGAGCAGCTCGGTTTTGGAGACTGAAATATGGGGTATCTACAGGGGTTTAACCATAATGCTAGAGAAAGGTCTTAGCAATGTGAGCATTGAGACAGATTCTCAAATGGCAGTCAAATTGATCATGGAAGGCCCCCCAGCAGGACATCCCAGCAAGCACTCATTGAAGACTCCAGAGTTCTCATGACTCACACTCAGTCAACGCTTGGCCAGTTGGCCACATCTACAGACAAGCCAACCAAAGTGCAGATAATTTGGCCCATCTTGGGGCTGAACAAGATTCAGATTTTGTGGTAACAGAGGAGACACCTCCGTCGGTTAGACTCTTCATTTTAGAAGATGCCATGGGCATTGGTCATCTTAGGGACTAGTAGTTGTGCCAATGTCAGTTTCTAGCTTTGTGTCCATGCATTTCCTAATCAGAGGGCAAGCAGGCCCGATGGAGGACAAAGTGGTACTGCTGCTGAAGCCAGAAACCCTATCAAAAAGGATTCACACTCCCATGATAGGGTTCAAATGGCATCCGACCATAAAAAACAGAGAGCGGAACATACGGTGCAACCTTCAAATGAACAATCTGTTCCGGAACAGAAGAATGAGGTGGTAATACCAAATGAAGCGCATCAAGAGTCTAAGAGAGAGAAAAATGTAGCTTCATTCAGAGGGCAACCCAATCCCCCTAACCAAAACTCTGCTGTTAGCACGACTCTTTTCTCCTAAAAATGACCTTATCATCAAGTTTCTGCATTCTCATCATGTTATGCCTACTAATGTCCTCCCAAACAGTTAACTGATGTTTCCTAGCCAAAATTAGACAACACTAAAACTAGGTATGCATAAATTTTGGTATAGCAATCTACCCTCCAACATGAAGATCATTAACACGGGCAATCAGACATATTTATCATCCGAGAGAATAGTTCGATATGAAGGAAAGTAAAAGTACAATACCTTGGGGAAGAAGAGTCCAGAATAACAAAGTCAGCAGGCCATGCGATGGTACTTCCCACAGCATCTACGATATAGGTCATATCACTTGCAGCCCTCCACAGAAACTCTTCAGGTTTCTTTGCTACATCCACCCAAACTTTCATTGCATTAGGGCCGATCGGAACACAATGCGCACTGGAATGTGGATCACTTGAAGCCCAACGCCCCTCCGCAACTACGTCTCCCGTCCCCATCCAATCTAGCAACTTGCACTTGGTAATGTCACTCTGTGGATGACATGTTACCGATGGAGAAACAAGGGGTGTAGTTGGTGTTGCTTCAGTTGTTGCTGGATTCTGAACCTAGAAAGTTCAACAATGGGAAACAAATAAAATGTCATTAATCAAACTAGTCTGAAATGACCACCAACAAAGAAAATGATAACCGACTTACTTGGCTTTTCTTTAACTCGTCCATTGTATTTCGCATATCTGACATTTGAGACTTCATCTGAGCATTTTCTTCACGTAATTCAGCAAATTGACCATTCATTTGTGATAATATAGTTAATCTTGTTTGAGTGACTCCTTTTCCAAATGTTCTTACACGGCCATTCCTCTCGGCACCAAGCACTTTAGAAACAGCATCTTCTTTCAGATTAGTTGAATTCTGTCCATTCCGTTCGATTTTTCTCATATCTTCCTAAAAATGGCATAGTAAAAAACAATGCAAATGACTAATGAGATTGTCAAACATATATAACAAATAAAACACACAAATAAAGAATGAGCCATGGCCTTTACAATCTTTTGTGCAACATTCTTGTTCTTGGGTTTTCCATTCTTGTCTCTATGTCCATCGGCCCAAACAACAGCTCTACTTATGGAGGCAACCTTTCTTTTTGCTTTCTAGAATAAAAACAAATATCTGATCAGAATTCAATTGAAGTTATAGTTTATAATATGAAGTCCAATGAATTTTGATAATGAACAAAAGAGGTATTACCAGCTCAGCAGTCAACCGTGCATATCCCTTACGACTCATAGTATGTTGCAGCTCCAATTGTTTCTCTCTCATAGCTTGGAACTTCTCGCTTTTCACCTAAAGTCAAGAATAAAACAAAATCAAGTCCTAAATGCAGCAGAGAAAGGGTAGAAGCGATTCCTAAATATAGGAGAGAAAAAGCCATAGCAGCATGAAAAGCACACAAGGCTGAATAAGGTTACAGCAGAAACAGCAGCAAAACAGCCGCATAACAGGCAGCAATACAGCAGCAACCCAACAAAGCCATACAGCAGAAACAGCGGCATAACAGGCAGCAATACAGCATCAACTCAACAAAGCCATAGCAGTAACAGATCAGTCCAACAAGGCGTAGCAGCAACATTACTGGACAGCCAAAATAATGTAGAAGCATGGATGGAAAGTACAATGCAGTCCTATTTTTGGAACATTCCACAAGTACACAAATGCCCAAACATTGTAGCCCATAGCAGAACCATAACAGTAGCAGCTGAAACAGAAAATAGCCAAACATGGACCTCATAAAAGTAGCCAAGTAGCAGCCAACACCCGCAAAATAATCACTATAGTATATAGTAATGAAAGCAAATGCAGACTTGCATCCAGATTTGTAAAACATTGCACAATGGCAGCCTGCCTGCTTACTGCCAAGTCATGATCTCTATTTTGCCAAGTCATGATTCGTGCAAGCTATGCTATGACTTATTGCACCAAAGCACCTTTTTTTAGTAAAGTTGTATGATTCCACCTTATCCCTAAGGTACCCAATGCAACATTTCCCGATATTCCTCATATATAACAGGATTAAGCTTATTTATGAAGTGCATAGATACTTAGGCTGCTTAACTTCTAATCTGACCACGGCCCCACCCATTTGGACATTACTACTGGTGATTGTAATGGTCTGGTGTAGAGTGAGGACCATACGCACGAATCCTTCTGGCCAAGCGGGCTTCAACAGTCCACCTCAAAACTTTAATCTCGGATGGAGCCACTTTATTCATCCTCAAAAATGTTGAGTGAGTCTATGACTCTACGTAATGCTCAATTTGAATTCTCGTTAATAGAATCATGAACAATTTCGTCCATGTTGAGTTAGGTGTACAATGAATGTCCCGTTCATGAAAAAGATCTCGTTCAACTAGTCCTTAAGCAGTGACAGTTCAGCTAGGATAGATGGTGATTGTGGTGTGCTGGCATGAAGAGAAGTGACAATCAAAGAGGGTAGGGAAAGAAGACCTAAGTATGCATATTTAAGAAGTAGTTCTAAAAAAGCAGATTCCAAACTCGATTTGCAAAACCACTCTTTATTAGTAGTTGATCAGTGTTCGTATGTGGAGATTGATACAGAGTATAAGCAAGAAAGCAACATTTTCAGCTACAACCATTTTAGTAGTTCATCTAAACAAAGTAGATACAAGATATTTTGTACGCTAAAACTAGCGAGATCATCTGAACAAAACAAGAGTTCATTCCAGCAGCATTTTCAAGAATCAAGTGGTGGAGTGGGATGAACAGGGTGCACATACCTTGAATTCTTTACTAGTCTTTTCCTTCACAAAATCCTTCCAATCATGTAGCGATTTGACGTTATCAGGCTGTAGCTTTAGCCTTTCTTCCTCATTTGAAGCGTTTCTTATTTTTGTTACTAATATCGACTTTGAGGCTCTCCAATCTTCATTCATTCTCCGGAAAACCATTTGTCTATGCCATTCTTCATGAAGATTGAATCTTACCTAAAATTTTGAATGTAACTTGCATGAAATTCTATAATTTTTACTTCCACAAGAGTAACTTAGGGAAAAAAAAGAGTTGAAGTCATGAGATTCTATCATGTAGCTCCATGCCCTTCTTAATGAAGATTGGATCAGTCAAGCTATGAAAAAAAAGAGTTGAAATTCTATTATCGTGTAACTAAAAGCATTATAATAGTTGGGCACTATGACATACCTTAATAGATTGCCATAGGATTTCTGCCATTCCCGAAGGAAGCTTTCGCCAATCCTTTAGTGTATATGGTACAATCTCTCGAACTAGAGGTCCCAAGAAAGAAGACAACTTGATTGATCCGTCACCTATAGGTTCACCATTCTCATCAAACTTAACTTCAATCCGACTACTTCCATCTATAGCAATGGATTTCAGCTTGGTCGGGCCTCTTTTGCGCTTGAGATTTTGTGACGTTCTTGAAGGGCTTGCATGAGTTTCTGTAGAGATTAGCATTGGATATGAAATACAAGCAAAACCAATCTTACAAAGACCATCACTACAACAATAGGAAAGCAAAGAAAAACAAACAGCAGGCTCAGAACATTGCAGCAAACAGAATGACAACAGAGGGGCCTTGAATATACTACAAGGCACATTCCACAAATTGCAGATCTGCCTATTATCAGAACTGGGGCTTTGATATTTGTCCAAGACACAATGGCATCTCTAACAGTAATACAGAGAATGCAAAGGGCATTCCTAACCACACCCCAGCCCAACAGTACTCTATCCATGAAGTGAAGAGACCTTTGACCCAATAACATGAAAAAAGTAAACAAACAAGAAATAAACTCATAATATTGTTTCTCACCCACACAGCCGACAACCGTATGTGAGCTGTAAAACATGTCAGTTTGTTCAGTAGGTGATGTGGGAAGCTGCTGAGCTTGGGTTGCTCCCTGGGTGCTGCCACCCTGTTCTTGAGTTCTTTGTGATTTTCTCAGAGGTTGTGCACTAGAACAAGCCTTCTTCTTTCTTGGACCTGTACCATTCACCTGAAAATTGAAAGAAGCAATGCATGAATGAAGGGGAGTGGACAACATTGTAATGAGCATGTAAATTATAAAAAGAGCATGTATATGGAAAACATGTAGAAGTACATTAATCTATCAAAGAGTATACTATACATCCTATAGAAACATCACCTCATTTGTTTTAGACCCCGAAGGATCATCATTGTCACTATTAGAACTCAGCCTTTCTTCACCATCAAATAGTACAACGTCTTCATCACCATCGACTGCACGCCCAATGTCAACTTCTTCCTTATCATTAACTTTACAGTTGGCACTTTGATTTAAGCCCAACAAAAACTTTGGCACATTCTTGACTCTAGCAGCCTTCAATTGTACTAAGTTTTGGTCCATTTTTTTCTGCTTTAACCTTTCATAGCTTGTCAACATTTTGGACAAGTGCCTCGGCTGGATATACATGTTACTGAATACATAAAAGAAACAAGTTAACAGAAAAAACAAACCAATCTGCACCAGTAACGTAGCAGCAACCAGAAATTAACTTAACGAATATCCAAGTATAATATGAACACTAAATTAAGGCACGATGGAAAGATACAAACCAAAAGATCCTGGGAGGTGCCTTTAGTACAACATACCAAAAGTTACAAACCAAAAAAGATCCTAGCAAGATACAAACGAAAAAAGAAAAACCAAAAGTTACAAGGCGCAATGACTAGAAATCCTCAATCCATGTACCCTCACAATCTCCTCTAACATTAGTTATCCTTTCATCATCATCGTCATCGTTCATACCAAGGGCTGAAACATCTTGCGGCCTAGAAGATGTATCCACAATTTCTTCGTACATTTCCAAGTCATAAAATCCCCTAGGAGGTGCCTTTAGCACAACATACCAATTCGAAGATTCGGTTTCCCTTGAATAAAAAACTTGCTTTGCTTGGGATGCAAGGATAAATGGATCTTTGTCATATTGGGTCTGACTTTGATGTAGGTTAACAAGTGTAAAACCATCTTCCATCCTAACACCATGGCCAATGTTTGCCCAGTCACACTTGAACATCGGTAGTTGAAATGTGTGATAATCTAACAAAATTATATCTTTAATCACCCCGTAGTATGAAACTACATCAACAACTTGTGCATTGTCCTTCACACTTGATCTACACAGAGTTGCCGCGTCAATGGAAACACCACTATTTTGGGTTGATTTCTCAGCTTCCTTTGTGTGGAACCGCTGCCCATTGATGATATAACCCATATAACTCATGGCATGCTTTCTAGGACCATTAGCAAGCCATTGTAGTATCTCCAATTCTTTATTTGTGCATGCTTTTACCTGAATCTGTTCAAGTATATGCAACCCAATTAATACTATACTAATTACAATATTAAACTTGATAAACCTCAAGCAAAATAAGTGGTAACCTTTTCCCTCAACCATTTTGAAAAGTTGTCAGCGTGCCTTTTCAAAAGTAAACTTTTATTTTTTTGAAGACCAAGGCTGGCATCTGAGTTCTTTAACTCCTCAATATGCATCCTAATAGAAAAAGAAAGAATGAATAAGTGATTCACATGTATATAAAAATTTATGAATTCTGCAAGCAGAATTTCATCAAACTTACTCCAAATAAGGTTCCACTATGGCTGTATTGAATAAAACGTAACGATGTGCACTTTCTAAAACTTCATCAGTCAATGTGATGGATGTGGCAGCTGATATTGGACGACCTTCGAGAATTATATCGTTCTCAAAATCTTGATTGCGAGGTCCCCTATTGGTTGTTTCCACAGATTTCATGTGTCGGCTGCAAAATGTTATACACTCTTCTACGAGGTAGCGTTCTGCTATACAACCTTCAGGTCGTGCATGATTCCCAACACTTCGTTTGTATATCTTCATATGTCTAATCATGAAGAAAAGTACATTCAAATTATACAATCATAGATGATGAACAAAACCATAGATGATTACTCATTAAAAAAACTAAAAGGGTTCACCTCTCAAAAAGGTACATCCAACGATATTGGACTGGCCCACAAAGTCGTGCTTCTCGTCCCAAGTGAATTGTTAAGTGCACCATGATATCAAAGAACGAAGGTGGAAAGAACCTCTCAAGCATGCATAACGTTTCAACTACCTCATCCTCAAGGGATGCCATTCTTCTTGATCAATAACTCTTTGACACAATCTATTGAAGAATGCACAAAGGCGAAGTATCGCATTTCTGGGTCCAGTAGGTAGTAGCCCCTTCAAGGCTACAGGCAACAACTGAAGCATTAGCACATGGCAATCATGAGATTTGAGACCTGTGACCTACAATTCATCCATTGATACACAATTCCCAATATTTGAACTATACCCATCAGGTACTTTTAAGTCAAACAACCTCTTGCAAAATATTCGCTTCTCATCCTTGGAAAGTGTATAGGAAGCTGGAGGAAGATATGTCCTAGACCCTCGATCTTCTGGATGCAAGTCGTGCTTTATTTCCAAATCTTGCATATCCTTGTGAGCATTTAAACCATCCTTGGATTTTCCATTAATATCCAACAACGTGCCAATAAGGCTCTCAATAATATTTTTAATGATATGCATGACATCTAAGTTATTACGCACTAGCAATTCTGTAGACACCCCAATTTGGCCTAACGATTATTTCAAGTCCCACCTTGGGACAATCCCGATGATGAAATGGATACAGTGATTGCTGATTGCTTCCTTGAGGACCTTAGGACTTTCGGTGAGAACTTTGACCACTTAGAGGACCCAATTCAAAGCCATACAGCCTTTCAGACAGAAATACAGAAGCCTAGGAAAATCCATCTGACGGCCGTAACATCGATCCCACGGCCATAACATCAATCCCTCGCCCGAGCAACCTGTTGCCAGCAAAATCTCCCTGAGAGATCAATCCCTCGGCCGCAAGATCTATCCTTCGGCCGAGACATCCTTTCCACGGCCGCAACATCCATTACTCGGCCGCCAGATCGACCTTTTTCCAGACTCTCGAACGTTTTGTCAGACGTTTGGTTTGATCCAACTACACTACCTTTCCGATGCGTTCGGGCTACGTTCGGAGATCACGACGTAGAGTTTGAGATGCATTGCAATTGCAATTGCCATCTCGTGATTTGATTGGCCGGAGTGAGTCATCCCTATGCCTATATAAAGGGGCCTTTGGGTTCCGAATTAACACACAGAAATTGATAGACCTACACACTCAATTAAGCCACGAAACTCTGTCAAAATACTCTCTCAATCCCATACTCCAAAAGCCCTAACCTTCCGAAGGTAGCCGTCAATCCGGCGATCAAACCCCGAAGTTCAAACCCTAACTCTAGGGTTCTCGATCAAGCAATCAATCAATCACGCCTAATCCAAAGCAATCAAGCAACTGAGGGATCAAGGTGGTGAGGCCCAACGGCCTCTGGTTTGTTTTATTTCCTGTCAATAATCATGATTTTAGCGTTTTGATTACCTATTAACGTTTATGTCTGGTGTGAGGAAGAACATCGACCGGGGCTTCGATCCCTCGGCCGATATATCATACCAGGAGGATCCCTCGGCCGTGACATCCATTCACCGGCCGCGAGATCCATCTCCCTGGGACAGCTTGCTTTATTCTGCTTTTCTAATGCATGTTTTACTTATCGCACTGGCTCACTTTGCTTCTTGTTTAAAGGAATAACTAAACAGACTATGTGTTAGAATTAAACAAAGCATCTATACGTCTTATGTTGAACGATTATGGGCCAGTCTCACGACTGGGCAAAGAGGGGTGCCTAACACCTTCCCCTTATTGTACTTTTGGCTCCCGTATCCAGAATCTCTATCTATTTTCCCAATTTTAATAAACTGGGTGGCGACTCTATTTGATGATAACCGTTATCGTGTGGCGATGTTCCTAGCCATGGGAATGTCCATGATTTTGGTTTATGAAGTGAGCAACCAATCGATTAAACACAACGTGATCAATCTGTATGGCGATGCCCCGCTTGGGAGGTGTCTACAGTTTTTGGCGACTCTGCTGGGGATATGAGAGCCATAACCAAAAAGTTCAACATAAGACTAATACA
Source organism: Rhododendron griersonianum (assembly GCA_018127125.1). Taxonomy (NCBI): domain Eukaryota; kingdom Viridiplantae; phylum Streptophyta; class Magnoliopsida; order Ericales; family Ericaceae; genus Rhododendron; species Rhododendron griersonianum. The sequence continues at coordinate 33,099,414 of CM030788.1, read as the reverse complement.
TGCCTTGTTTAATTCATTTTTCATTTGCATCGAGCGGGCAACCCGTTGAGTTCACCTGATATCCCGGCATGACACGGGCTATGTTGGGGGTTCCAGCAAACTCCACAGTCACTCGTACCTAGTGGTATATCAAAAAGGGAATCACCCAATCACCGCCTATGATGGGCTGGTGAGAGGATTGGTGCCCTTTGACAACGGAGCACCCTGAGACTACCAAAACCTTGCATGTATTAGAAAGCCATAGAACTTATCAAACTAAGACAGGAACCTACAGGCTAGGAACCTACTTGCATTTTCGCTTCCAAGTTCTTCCTCACACCTTGTACCATCTGTTGTTGTAATTAACTCTTTCTGTGCAGAAGGGTTGGGATTTCCAGCCCAAATCCTAACCCTACACAAGCCAAGTACTAACTTACAGGTACTCTACTTTTCAAAGCAGACACAATAAGTAAAACAAAGAAGCAATCACAGCCAATTTTATACTCTTACAACACCCGAAGTCACGCCAAACAGAGGTCTTTGCAACCGTCCCATCTGTCACTCTCACCGGTCAAAACACCTACACTACTACGGTCCCAATCACTTCCAGGGACTCCGCGGTCATCTCCTCAGCAAACTCAATCATCTACCAAATCCTAAGCTTCATCAAGTAATCCTCCCACTCTCATGGCAAATAACGATGCCATCATTGCTAATTACCAAGCTCAAAGTCGCTACCTTACTAGCAAAGAAAGCAGCAAGAGATGCTGAGAACGAAGAGAAATCGGTGGAAGATGAGAATCCTCAAGAAGTGGTATTGGCAGAAAACCCTGAATTGGCCAAACAAGTCAAGGAGATTAAACGTACTCTGGACCCATTCACAAGGGGACCAAATTCTAGATTTTGAAGGACTCTGCCTTTTTCCAGATTCTCAACTTCCTGAGAAGTTCAATAGAACTGGCAATCCCACTAGCCATGTCCGCCATGTCATCAACACTCTGAAGCCAATGGGCTTGAATGATGAGCTCATTGTTCAGTTGGTTACTGAAAGCGCTCTCGATTGGTTTCTCACTTTGGAGTTTGTGCACTATCATACTTGGCCAGAAATTGCCAATGCTTTTTTCAAGCAATATGCATACAACGTCCAAATTGAGTTAAACAACTCGAGATTTGGAAACGACTAAGCAGGAATCAAACAAGGACTTTGCAACCTTTGTGGCTAGATAGAGAGAAAAAGCCGCCAAGATGAAGAACCGCCCCTCTGAGGAAGATCAAGTGAGAATAGTTGTCAAGAGTTTGCAGCCCAAGTACCTCACACACATTTACACTCAGACTATCACTGATTTCAAGCGCCTGTAGGCTACTGGGCTGCAGATTGAAGAGAGGATCAAGCTAGGCCTCATTGGGAAAGAAGAAACTCCTCCACCCAAGAAAACCTTCACAACCCGTACATCTCCTGCCTTCGTCAACACCCTTAACTCAATCTTACCACAAGACCCTTTTCAAATTAGCTCATCCCAAAGCTCAAATCGCCCCCGTTGCAACTTTGACCATCTCTATATGACCTCATCTCAAGCCTTAGCCATTCTGAGCCGTTAGGGGCATCTCAAACCTTTAAAACAAACCACTTCCTCAGCCACCCTATGGCCCAAACCATGATCCTAACAAACAGGGCGCTTACCACCAACACCCTAGGCATGAGACAGATAACTGCATGCGTCTCCGCCATGACATTCAAGATCTCATTGATAGCCGAACTATAAAACTTCCAAAACCTAATGTGCAAGCCAATCCACTTCCTACTCACAAAGCTGAGCCACCACCCCGAAACATCGATTTCATAAACAACCCCACATACAATCCTGGCCAATACATTGTCCAAAACAACCAAACCAAGCCAACCTTTACCTTCCCAGAGGAGGACGAATCTTTCATGATGGAGGAGGAAGAAAACAATGAGTCCAATCAATCAGAAGTGATCGATCCCGACATGTCTGACAAAAGTAATGAAGAAGAACAAGCAAAGGGGAAAGTGACTTTGACGGAATGGAAGGAGAATACGATGATCCACTCGATGCAATCTCCTTAGCATCACTATTCAATCAAGTGGAAATAGCTGACGACTACACAATCAATAAGGAGGAAGAAAGGGTGATGAAAACCTAGACCAACACTTCCATTTGGGGACTGCTCATGGCTCAAAGAAGTAGCCACCAGTGAAGATGGATCCAGTTCAAAGGCCCTGTTTGGCAAAGAAGAGGGTGGAAAAGAGTATAAAGTTGCGAAAGGCAAGGGTTTTGAAAACGACCTCGAAATGCTACAATAGCTAAGAAGTCACAACATGTCAAAGAACATTAAACATTGCTTTTATCAAGCTAAAACCTGTTTTGAGCCCCTGCTTGGGCATTTAATTTCTGCTAAGTGAATTCCTGTTTCATCCTCTAGACTATGCTTATTCAATGATTTACTTCCTAAATTGCAATTGCCAAACACTATAGTCTCTTTGCCAAACAAGGGAAATTTCAAGGAATCAAGTTCCCTGTGTCGCTGACAAAAAGGAAGGAAAGGATGAACTTTAGTTGCTTAAGAAACTAGGTTTTTGTCAAAACTTAGAAAGAAGACACTATCTCCGTGAGAACACTTAGGGTTAGCTTGCCCATTGTGAAAGTACAAACACAAGGGAGATTTAGAAAAATATCTCCATCAAAATTCCTCTCCAAAACGCAGAAACCCTCTTGAGAGAAGTGCTCGTTGGGTAACCTGAAAACCCAAGCAAAAGTAAGAGCAAAGCCTGCTAGGCCAGAAAATGCAAAAACGCAGCCTAGGCAAAAGTTAAGGCATTCAAAGAAAAGCTCGCTAGGGACTCAACCTCCATTAGGTAACCTAAGCAAAATCAAGAGCATGTGAGAAGAAAAACCAAGAGTGAAAACTCAACCCCAGAGGTGATGATTTTGGAACTACGTAAAAGGCCTGATTCCCTGATTGGGATACGTAGGCAATCTCACATCGAGATGCGGCCCAAACATTTGGAGAGAAGGAAAAACATCAACAAATTTGTACTCAATGATAGGCATAGCTAACCCTGCGTATTGAGCTCGCAAAAGATGAGTATGCTTTTCTCAAAAATTGGCAACAGCAATAGACACAAGAACTATTGCTCATCCCCTCTAACCTGAAGGTCATTAACACAATGAGCAGGATATCTCGAAAACTCTCGAGTTTGGCAATCGGACTATGGAACATGACAAAAGCAAAAGGCAAGAAAATCAAAACCAAGCATAAGAAGGAAGAGAAAAGAGGATGCCACTTGGCCAAAACAAAATCTACCTTTGGAAAATCAAAGTAACGGCCGAAGAATCTATACATCGGCCACAATATCGATTTTTCAGCCGAATAATCAATTCTTCGGCCAATATTTCACACAAATTACTGTCTATCAGCAAATACTTGTTCAAAAAGCCATGTTCTGACTATCGCATGCAAACTCAAGACATCTAGGGGCATAAAAAGCATTTCTCATTTCATGAACAAAAGCTTGCCTACAAAATCATCACTGTGGTTGTTTTCACTATACAAATACAGTTTCTGCTTCTCTCTTTGCTAACCATGAACAGGAAGGAAAAAGAAAATCCTAAAGCTGGTCGTGACGCCATCTTCAAGACGATCTCTGAGACAAAGAAGGGGATTGCTGGTTATCCTCCCCACTGACAGCTGGTGCTCATTCAACCTCAAGCTACAAGGAAAAGAATGCAAAACAAGGGGCAAGCACCAAGCGCCTCTTCTCCGTCATCAAAATGGAAGGAGACAAAGGAAAGGGCCCGTGGCCAAACAAGAGCAACTGAAGGAACAGCAGGCAGAACCAAGGAAAAATGGCAGTACTCCATACAGCCACCTGCCTAAAGAAGCAAACCCGCCTAGATCTGAGCATTCTCCAAGTCTACTTTAGACATCGAAGAAGTAGACCTCATCAACGTCGGAGGAGGAGGAGGAACAAACTGAAGATCCTCAGCACGCGGGCACCACTGGCTGGCCACCCGATCACATAAGTACCAGGTTTAACAAAAGGGACCCTCGAACAAGCTACGAGTACAATCTGGAACCCTGGAACGTGTAAGAGGGGTGTCCTCTGATATACCACTCCAAGGGTCGAACCTCGCCTACAAACAAAGTCTAAATCAGCCACAGCACAGAGGAATGGAGATCTAAAGACAAAGAATGCAAGGGGTACCTGGTCAACCGTCAATCGGTTCAAAACTCGTCGCCAAGGCTCAAAATTGGCAACCGTGGCTTCCGTTGCCCCACCAACCATCGCTCGTAGCAAGGGAAAAATCACAACGAGAAAAGAAGAAGGATATACCTCAAGTACCCGGTAGTGACCGCCAAGAGTCCTGTCCCGTGAACAAGGCCTAAGGAGCCCATACAAGGTGGCCAAGGCAGATGCTCCCTAATCAAGCTCCCAAACAGCCTCCAAATACTGCAAAGGGGCTAGAGATTGCCTATGCACTGAACTATCCTTGTTGACAAACGACGAGGTAGAGAAGAAAGGCCCGTGTCAACTACTCAACACTCACCTGAGTCAAGATATCAACCTTCATAAAAGTCTTGATCAGCCAAGAGACGTCAACATGACCACGCGAGCGAAGAGGGAGGCACCCTACCCAAGAACCACTCCAAATCCCCTACTCGCTCCCAAAGCCTAGGGTTAACCCAAAGAGGAGCTCCGTCTACTCATAGGCCAGTAAGCAAAGAAAAATCACCTTGCGTGATCGTCATCTCGCCAACAGAAGGAAAGCGGAACGTGTTGGGAATATCCCACCACCTTTCAACCAGCGAGGTCATCAACGACCAATCCATCTTCAAAAGATTGAGGCCCAAAACAAACGGCTCAAGACCAGCAGCGTGTGCTAACTCCCGAGCCTGCTCCGACAACGTCACAAACCACTTGTGCACTAAAGGCCTCCACCGCGAACCTCCAGTCTCCTGTTTCTCTGCCAAGGACAAAAAGGGAGTTAATCTCACGATTGCATAAACAAATAAAAAGCTAGGGGCATCAAATCGACGTTTAAAAAGCATGCATTGCCTAAACAGGGGGCACAGTTATCTTAGCTTCTTTAAACAGAACAACTTCGACCCAACCATGGGTCCTTCTCATTCACGCCCCTGGCTAAGAGGGATTTCATCCCGCAAATCAAAACAAAAAAACTCACTTTTGATCATGCAAATTAAAACTCCGAACTAAAGTAAACCTTTTACTTTTCAGGAAGCGTTGACAACTTGCAGAAAGCATTTAGCCACCAGAAGACATTTGAGTCGCTAGAAGGCGTTTGGCCTCCATAAGGCACAACCTCACGCTCAGCAGGCCAGTAAAACAATCCTGCGGCTTCAACTCAATGCACCCTCCAGAAGGCGTTTATGTTACTAGCTTCCAGAAAGCGTTGCCAACTTGCAGAAAACATTTAGCCACCAAAAGACATTTGAGTCGCTAGAAGGCGTTTGGCCTCCGGAAGGCACTCCCAGTAGTGGAGGTAATGGAAATCTCCCTAACAAATTGGAATATGGTCAAGGACTAGCCTTGGGCATATAGAATTAGCCTTGGGGGCAATCCCGAGCATATTCAAGAACTAGCCTTGGGGGCAATCCCGAGCATACTCAGAACTAGCCTTAGAGACAATCCCGAGCATGTGGAATCTAACCTTGGGGGCAATCCCGAGCATACTCAAAACTAGCTTTGGAAACATCCCAAGCATAACCCCGTGGAAGATGGAAGATGGAATACTCAACAGCTCAGCAGCTCAAAGCCGTAACAATTCTCAACAATCCTCTATCAGCGGCTTTACGCCCGCCACCTCATCAACTCAACGGCTCGAAGCCCACTATCTCAACTGGCTTGAAGCCGTACACAAGCAGTCTCAGCGGCTCGAAGCCCATCATCTCAACTGGCTCGAAGCCATAACAATCAACTCAGCGGCTCGAAGCCCATTACCTCAACAGACTCGAAGCCTTCGTCTACTATCACCCAGCGGCTCGAAGCCCTTTATCATAGCGGCTCTACGCCCGTATCAATTCAGCGGCCCTGTGCCCATCATCTCTACACAACTCAGCGGCTCTAAGCCCGCTATCTCAACTGGCTCGAAGCCGTAAACAAACAATCTCAGCGGCTCAAAGCCCATTATCTCAAATGGCTCCAAGTCATCACCTCAACAGGCTCGAAGCCTATGTTTACTATCTCAGCAGCTCTATGCTCGCTATCACAGCAACAGACTCTACGCCTGTTATCACAAACTCTTAACAGGCTCGAAGCCTGTGTTCATCATCTCAACTAGCTCAAAGCCGTAAACAAGTAACAGGCTCTAAGCCGCCCCAACAATCAAGACATCTATTCTCAGGCTCTACGCCTGAATGCTCAAAAATCTAACATTTTTGAATGCTCAAGCTCTACGCTTGGATGCCCAACCACTGTGTACTGGATGCTCAAGTTATACACTTGAATGCTCAAGCTCTACACTTGGATGCCCAACCACTGCGTACTGGACGCTCAAAGCCTGTACTTTGAATGCTCGGATTCTGCCGTCCGAATGCTCGAGCTCTACGCTCTGAATGCTCAAGTCCGGAACTTGATAGAAGCTCTAAGCTTAAAACAAACACACACGCACGGGCCCGTGCACATATTGCATCAACATTATCACATCGAGTCTGCATCATCATATCTGTTCACATCTAACAACCATCATCACACATATACACTCTGCATATCTCTCATGAAACAGGTCAACCCTGCAATCAACCAGCACTATGCCTCGGTTTTATTAATCGGTTCAGCGCCTCGATCCTTTGGCTCCACGCCAACACTTATGATGAAAAAGCTCCGTGCACAGACCATCAGAATACAACCAGCTCCGCGCTTCGGTTCATTACGTCAAGCTCAAAGCTCTGACACCACAGGCTCTCATCCTGATCAATACCAGCTCCGCGCTTCGGTCCTATCCCATCCCCTCAGGCCTTCGCCTCAAGATTGCAACAGGCTCCACGCCTCAATTCTATCACTCTCCAGGCTCTCGCCTCATGACTACAACCGGCTCCGTGCCTCGGTTCCCTCATCTCCAAAAGCTCCGTGCTCTATGTTACTGGCCCTGCGCCCCCTACATCTCAAAAGCAAACCGGCGTCCAACTCATCCCAGCAGATGGTTTGGATTCCACCCCATTACATCAATCCCATCCAGCTCATTCGCAAGGATAGGCTACTCTACCGAGCTCCTTTCAGTCAAAGTAAGGACGATCAAGAAAAGCAAACACACCTGCAGTGTACTGATCTACCCCAAAATACTAAGGAAGCTCTACGCAAAAACTCCCCAGGCAGCCCTGCGCTCCTTCAACTACTCTTCGCCAAAACCCTGGCTCAGTCTAGGTACGTCACACTATGGCTTTTTAAGCCCTAAGGTACGTCTTCTGTCTCTAACCCTCCAAACTTTTACTTTTCTTTATTGCCCGAACTACGATTGGTCTGAATTTCCCTTGTGGAATACGTAGGCAGCCTCCCGGCCCGACCATAACAAAACCTTTTTCAAAAACCCCTTGGAATAGTGGTTGGACCAAATTGAGTTGCTTTTTACAGCTTTGACTCTTACTCAAACATGTCTCGCGATCCGTCGGAGGAGCTCGGTCAAAGAGGGGCATCTGTAGACACCCCAATTTGGCCTAACGATTATTTCAAGTCCCACCTTGGGACAATCCCGATGATGAAATGGATACAGTGATTGCTGATTGCTTCCTTGAGGACCTTAGGACTTTCGGTGAGAACTTTGACCACTTAGAGGACCCAATTCAAAGCCATACAGCCTTTGACAGAAAATACAGAAGCCTAGGAGAATCTATCTGTCGGCCGTAACATCGATCCCACGGCCATAACATCAATCCCTCGCCCGAGCAACCTGTTGCCAGCAAAATCTCCCTGAGAGATCAATCCCTCGGCCGCAAGATCTATCCTTCGGCCGAGACATCCTTTCCACGGCCGCAACATCCATTACTCGGCCGCCAGATCGACCTTTTTCCAGACTCTCGAACGTTCTGTCAGACGTTTGGTTTGATCCAACTACACTACCTTTCCGATGCGTTCGGGCTACGTTCGGAGATCACGACGTAGAGTTTGAGATGCATTGCAATTGCAATTGCCATCTCGTGATTTGATTGGCCGGAGTGAGTCATCCCTATGCCTATATAAAGGGGCCTTTGGGTTCCGAATTAACACACAGAAATTGATAGACCTACACACTCAATTAAGCCACGAAACTCTGTCAAAATACTCTCTCAATCCCATACTCCAAAAGCCCTAACCTTCCGAAGGTAGCCGTCAATCCGGCGATCAAACCCCGAAGTTCAAACCCTAACTCTAGGGTTCTCGATCAAGCAATCAATCAATCACGCCTAATCCAAAGCAATCAAGCAACTGAGGGATCAAGGTGGTGAGGCCCAACGGCCTCTGGTTTGTTTTATTTCCTGTCAATAATCATGATTTTAGCGTTTTGATTATTTACTAACGTTTCTGTCTGGTGTGAGGAAGAACATCGACCGGGGCTTCGATCCCTTGGCCGATATATCAAACCAGGAGGATCCCTCGGCCGTGACATCCATTCACCGGCCGCGAGATCCATTACTTTGGGACAGCTTTGTTTGTTTCCTGCTTTCTGATGCATGCTTCAATTACAGTCCTGGCTCACTTTACTTACTGTTTAAAGGAATAACTAAACAGACTATGTGTTAGAATTAAACAAAGCATCTATACGTCTTATGTTGAACGATTATGGGCCAGTCTCACGACTGGGCAAAGAGGGGTGCCTAACACCTTCCCCTTATTGTACTTTTGGCTCCCGTATCCAGAATCTCTATCTATTTTCCCAGTTTTAATAAACTGGGTGGCGACTCTATTTGATGATAACCGTTATCGTGTGGCGATGTTCCTAGCCATGGGAATGTCCATGATTTTGGTTTATGAAGTGAGCAACCAATCGATTAAACACAACGTGATCAATCTGTATGGCGATGCCCCGCTTGGGAGGTGTCTACAAATTCCTACATAGAATAGTAGAGAAACAATCATAAACTATACTAAGATCAATATATATAAATATAAGAAATAGATTGATCAAAATGCTGATTGATAAAACTTACCTCCCAATATGATAAATCAAATAAGATTGGCCTCTTTTTCCACCTTTGTTTATCTTCAATGTCCCGCTTTTTTTATTCCCTTCTCCACCTTTCCCCCAGTCATTCTTCATATCTTTCAAAGTTTCCAAAATTTGTTTTCCAGTCATGATTCTAGGTTTTTTCCCCTTTTCTTCCTTTCCATCAAACCATGATTTTTTCTTCCGAAAGGGGTGAGATGGTGGAAGAAAGCACCTATGGCACAAATATACAGTTTTCCTACTGAATTTCAGCCATAGAAAATGTGTATTTTCACCACATATAGGACATGCAAATTTACCCTTAGTCGTACACCCGGCAACATTTCCATATGCTGGAAAATCATGCATTGTCCACATCAAAATTGCCCTCAGATTGAATGTAGAGTTAGTGAACCTGTCATAAACAGGTGCTCCGTTGGTCCACAAAATCTATAGGTCTTCGATAAGAGGTCGTAGATATACATCAATATCATTACCCGGTTGCTTAGGTCCTAGGATCAATAGTGTCAACAAAACATTTTCCTTTTTCATCCATAACCAAGGTGGCAAGTTGTACATAACCAGCATAACGGGCCAACAACTATACGTCGAACTCAAATTCAGGAATGGATTGAAACCTTCGGTAGCAAGACCAAGTCTTAGATTCCGTGGGTCTGCTGAGAAAGATGGCCACTTATCATCGATTGTTTTCCAAGTTGGTGAATCTACTGGGTGTCGCATCTTGGCATCACTGCTTCTATGAGTAGAGTGCCATGTCAAATCTTTAGCTACCTCAAATGACCTATACATGTTCTAAAACCTTGGAACTATAGGAAAATATCTCAACACTTTGGCAGGAACCCCTTTTTTATTTGCTTTGTGCGTACGTCTACCTTCCATCTTGAACAACCACATTTTGGACAGTTCTCTAATTCTGCGTTCTCTTTCCTGAATAAGCAACAATCCTTCACACAAGCATGAATTTTCTCGTTACCCAATTCAAATTTTTTAAGGAACTTTCTAACTGCATGAACAGAACATAGCATTGTATTATCCATGGGGAACATATCCTGAAGCTTCCCCAAAAGAATAGTGAAACTCTCATCTGTCCATTCATTTTCAGCTTTGATCTTGTACAAAGTAACAATTGCTAACAACTTCGTATATTTTTCACAACCAGGGTATAATGGAGTTTCTGCATCCTCTAATGCTTTTGCAAAGACCTCATCTCTAGCTTCGTCAAGTGGTTCAAGATGGTCTGCATCTTGTGCATAAGTCGCACTGTATAAGTTATGCGCATCTGACATTTCCACTTCTTTAGGTTTTTGTGCAACACTTGGTTCCTCCCCATGATGAAACCAAGTTGGGTATGTAGGATCCATTCCATAATGACCAAGTGTTCATAAACATCATCAACACAATGGTGACTCAAATTCCGACAATGTTTGCAAGGGCATAGAATCTTTCCTAAATATCCTGCGTTTTGATTAGCCATCTCCACAAAGTTCAATGCTGCGTTCATATACTCGTCAGTGCATCTACAAATGTACAAGCTAAGTGTGTTAAATGTTTTAAGAATATGTAACTAGTTTATCTATAGTTGTCTAAAAAAGTTTTTCTATTACCTATTCAAACGCACCCAATCTTTGTCCACCATCTTAACAACACCAAGCTTGTTTCCTGATATCATACAATCGTACATGTAATACATAAGGTAAGTCCACTCGTCTTGGAACAATAACCGCGAAGGATGCCAACAAAATTCCTAGGAAAAAGCAGTAGACTATACACCATAGGAAAAAGCAGGAAGATACACCATCTTGACATGAAAAACAGTTGCCATAACAGAAAATTAGCAGCAAAACAGCAACAGCAGCAGCCATAGAAAAACAACAGCAGCAACAACAAAACAGCAGCAACAATTACACTACTCTATGATGCTCTATGATATGGCAGACACAGCAGCAAAAACATAGCAGCAGTAGCAGACACAGCAGCAGCAGAAACACAACAGCATATATACAAAACAATGCAGCTGACAGATTCGTCACAGCAGCAAATAGTATGGTTTAGCAGCAGAAAAAAACATGACTCTTGTTGAAAATACAATCAAGACTGAAGTGGTTTGTAGTAGGAACTAACCCACTCCAAGCCACACCCTTAGGACACGCCCATAAGAAAATGCAGCATACCAAAATAGCAAGATACATCTTCATGAACAAATGAATGCAGAATATCCTCTTTTTCCTCATCTTTTCTTAGTTTTTTCAATTCCACAACCATCACTAAAAGTATTGGAAGCTAGGCGTGGAAACTTAGATAGGCAGCAACATGAACAAGTTATTGCCTAATTTCCCACAAGACGGTTTCAAACATATTTATGTTCTAAAACGGGTAAAATATGTACTTGCCCCTTGAACTATTCTTCCCCCTTCAACTACCAATTGAACACCCTTACCCCTTCCACTATAAAACTGCTACCTAGTCAGGACAATTCCTCCTATTTGGACGGAAAACTTAACAAAACACCATAATTGGGTTAGTGTAAGGGTATTAATGTCTTTTAACTGTCCATATATGTATATGTATCTATTCTCTTCTTCCTCCCTATCTCTTAATCATTTAACTTACCAGATATCACTGTGTTTGCGTCTCTCTCTCTCTCTCTCTCTCTCTCTCTCTCTCTCTCTCTCTCTCGTTGGCAAACACTTAAGTACCGTGCTTTCTTGCCCCAAAAGAGAGAGTTCTATCCATTACATATGCATCAAAACTGAAATAGAAAGCCAAAATATCTGGTAGATGCTAGCATTCCAAGGATAGAAAATGTGGGATCTATAATTGGACAAATTCCTATCCTGTCCTGTCCAAATTACTAGCATATATTTTATATTCCTACCATTATGAATGAGTCCAAAATGTCTAGCAGAATGCCATTGCAAAATCTGCTTCCATAAAAGGCTTTCAAGGTCCATGCCATCCAGTGGTGAGCAATCCAATCGTGAGCAGTCCAGTCATGAAGCAATGGGTCTCTCTCTCTCTCTCTGATTGAGTATGGTCCGATTTGAGAAATTATGGTTTGCGGCTGAAAGATGAAAGAGGGATTGAGTAAGGTTTGGGAGTGAATGTCTAAAGTACCCTTCTGATGGCACCAAAATAGGTAGGGTAGGGTGTTTTGTTAAGTTTTCCATCCATGGTTTGGACGGAAGGGAGAAATTGTCCTGACTAGGTAGCAGTTTTATAGTTGAAGGGGCAAAGGTGTTCAATTGGTAGTTGGAGGGGGAAGTAAAAATTTTGGGAATAGTTCAAGGGGTAAGTACATATTTTACCCTTCTAAAACCTATCAGCTTCACAAGTAGCCACGCAGGTCTTGTTTTTCTACAAAGACCACTCATACCTTCTAGTTTATAACAAGACCAATTATGCAGCCCTTTGTAACAAAACCAACAAGCAATCAGTTAGTTAATTAACTTCAGACAAACACACACTACATAAACTCCAGTGGACTTCTGAAGTTGCACTATTGTACAAAACACATACTACATAAACACACACTCCAACCTATCCACTCTTGGGCACTATGTCAAGATAATGTAGGCAACTAAGGCATGTACGAAAAATCAAATACTCAGCCAATCCTAGCAAAAATGAAATCACACCTGTTGAGCACTCTTTGAACTGGTTGTTTACTTCTACCAGTGCAGTATTCTTCTATGACTGCAGAATCAAAAAGCAAAAGAACGATGAAGGTCAGGATATTAATAAGGAAACAGAGGTAAATCCATGCACTGAAAATAATACACCAATATTTATGCAAGATGAATGAATCAGAACAATGGGCTTTCAATGTCTATTGGGGTTTCGATTTGGAAGTCCTTCATTTCATTTGTGGTGTCCTTTGGTGCAGAACTGATCTCACCTGAGGATTTATTGCAAGCGTGTTCTCTTTGGAAGAATGCTTATGTGTAAGTGTTGCGTATGGGGCGTCTTTAAGGAGAAACTGGGATTATGATGCAATATTATCAAGTATTGCCATCCTTTGGCTAATGCATTTTCTTAATCCTAAGCTCAGGCCTTAAGCTATGTAAGTTGTTTATTATACTCTGAACAGTCCAGTAATGCTCCAGAAGTTTGATAGTGGTGTCATGGTCATCCAAAACAAGTCATACAATGACGAGAAGGTAATCTTTTTCACCCGCACCTAAGTTCTATTTTCTTATGGTATATGCTGTTTGTATTTTTCGCACACCCCATCTTTTTCCTATTTTGTGTCTCTGTGAGTGGGTCTGTGGACTCATGACTGAAGAAGTGTTCAGTTGCATAATTTTTCTAGTCTAGTTTAACTAAATTGTGAACGGAAAATATAGAATATGTTGTTTGATGGCCAGAATAGTGAAAATGAACAAACTATGCAGACAGAGGGTGTAGATCCCTAACTTTCTGTGGATTTTCTATCAGAACATGTTGCTACATGATGCCCTCATCTCATGTGATTCCCCCCTTTGTTCCCGTCGTGTGATCCTTATGTGAGGAGAAATGGAGCTCACGACAGTCCCATTTTGATTATCTCTGACTTCTATTTGTAGGTCTCATTATGCAAACTATCCATGGTGGAATCTGGTTAATCAAACATTGGTAGCCGTCAAAACAAGTTGGATTTTGTCTGAGAAATCCATTTCGATTTTGACAGTCCCATTTCTCTCGAGAAAAAAATGATTAGAGCAGAGACACTTTCCGATATCCAATATCTGATTAACCTAGATGATATACAGATCTTAAGACTCCTATATGTCTTGCTATCTGGACGAGTTGAAAATGTGACTAAAACAAAACCATTTTGATGACTATGCCCATAAAGCTATATCATGACTTTTGGTTTGTCAGGCAGCACCTATAGAGCAGTCTCAAAAGGGAGAAATTCGGGAAGTGGAAGAAAGAGATAATGGCTGGAAAATGGAGAAAACCCTTTAAGGTTATTGGTTGCCACTTCCCGTCAAGAATGACCTCAAGAGCGAAAGTGGAAACTAGATTCTGGCCTAAAATAGTAGTTTATGAGTTAGTGAAATTCATTGGAACCTTAGTGGTGAATTTTAAAAGCAAAATGTTTTTAGCATCGTAATAAGATACGATAGTAAAGTTCTTCTACTCTTAGTATTAAACTGAAAAGTGCTAGTTCTTTTTCAAAAATTATGACAATAACTTAATATTTAATGCCATACGGATGGAACATCTATATAGTTCTCTTATATTCACTCAAATAATTTAGGGACACTAGAAATCAGACATTAAAACACAAGTAGTGGACCACTTCAAAGATTTTCTTTATAGTTGTTTCACAAAAGGTAGGGTAGGAGCCCACATATTGAACCAAAGCATGCCTATATAGATTAAAAGATTATTACTTTTGCTTGGAATCTCAAAAGCATGCCTATATAGTTAACAAATAATCACTCTTGCTTGTTATTGGAATAAATAAATTAGGGGCCCTTTTTTGAGCTATTCATTACTCTAATCGAACATGCAACCATATCACAAAAAAGACAAAACAAAGCAAAGCCCAAATTCCTAAACACACCAAAGCCGATTGAAAAAAACAAAAAAGTCCACACTCCCAAACAAACTTAAACTACAGTATAAAGTTTAGTCACGTGGGTAAGTGTAAAATATAAATAATCAAGTCAAACAAGACAAAAAAAAAAGGAAATCCTAACTTGAATCAGTCCAAGAAAAAATTAAAATACAATATAAAGTTCCTTGTACTGAGGCATAGCATGCAAAGCCCTAGCTAACATAACATTAATCGGATGAATGAAACATGTAAAAACCCCAATGATCTTCTTGTGTTTTCTAGGCAAAAGTGTACTGAATGTTAAGCCCTAGTCTGTATTTGGGCAAGAATCAAGGAAAATCGAACTGAACCTGTTTAGGGCTTCTCTGTTGGATGACTCTTTGCCTCAGTTGGCGCAACAGGTTTGCTTCTTTCTGTATACGAATTAGGGATCGAGCATAAAAAGAGAGAAAAAGAGGGAAATCACACAAGAAAAACAATTGATGGAAGAACAACTCACTATTGAAACCCAGAAGATCCGAACCACGTTGATATCTGATACGGAGTGATTAGAGAGGAAGACCACGCTGAACAGAACTCACGCGATCAACCCATCTGAACAGAATAGAACTCACGTTGAACAGAACTCACGCTTATATCTGATACGTGTTCTTCGAGCGGCTGGAGGGGGTGGTTGTGTACGAGGACGCGGTGGACGCCGAGAGCTGAGGGCATCGACCAAGGGGGAGGCGGTTTTCGAGATGAGGGCGTCGACCCACGATCTGTAGCAGGAGAGCTTCGCCGAGAGCTACCACGGACTGGCGGAGGACTGGCGGAGGGGGAGGGTGAGCTTCGGGGTGCAGGTGTTTTGTGAGGAGCTGGAAGAGATTGAAATCTTTTGGAGGTCGGCGCCCTAATTAGGGAGGGAAATCGCAGAGGGAAAAGGGGAAAAGAGATGTGCACGCGAAAAATGGGTAAAACGCTGTAGCTGAATAAATGAAAACGCTATAGTTTTCTTTCCCCAGTTGTCCGTGTCCCATGACTCCTCTACAATAGCATTTTAAAAAAAACGCTATAAATTTATGCTATAAAAGTGGTATTTGTTGTAGTGCAAATGGGTTAGAAAGAGGACTCGACAAGCTTTCCAACGCTTTGAACCACGCCCAAATCCGAATTCGGGAGTGTCCGGAGCGCCCCCGCGAAGTTCAGTGTGCCGAGCTGTCTCGGAATACCGCGCGGCATTCCAGAAACGCCACGCAGCATTTCAAAACGCTGCACGGCATTTCAAAAAAATTCAAGAAAATCACTCCGCCGCATGGTATTTCAATATGCAGCACGGCATTTCGGGAAAAAGTTCTGACAGGTGCAGAAAGTTGTCGGGCACGCTTGCAGGAGGAGCGTCTTGGCCATAAAATAAGTTTTATTTGGCCCAGAACCCACCTCCCCTCTTTGTAGTGCTCATCCTTGGCTCTCTTGCCTATAAATACACCCCCACTCTAGTTGAGAAGTACCCCTTCAACTCTAGATAAAATTACTCTGGCATTTTTTGGCTCTCATTCTCTCTCTCTAAAAAAAAATACCCCCATTCTTCTTCTCCTCTTAAGTTCAGTAAACTACTGATTTAGGAGGGCCTCCATCTCAAAGCACCCAAACAACCTCACATCCTTCAATCTCCATTCAAGCTCAAAAGGGATTTTCATTCCAAGTCAACCACTCCATTCCTCCATCTTCAAGCACATCCAAGCTTCGATCAAAAGGTATGAATAAATTTCCTTAAGCTAAATCACTTTTAGCTTTGAGGGGAGCCGATCGAGGCCATTCTCGGTCTTTCTATACTGAGTTTGGGTCTCAAACGAGCTTCAAAGCAAAAAAGAAAAAAAGAGAGAAGAAAAACGATTTTCAAAACCAAACCAAACAGAAACTTGTGACTGTACAGGAAACGTTACACCGCGTGAGGTTTTGCTACACCGCACGATGTAACGGGATATCCTGCACGGCATTCTGTTCCGAGATCTTATTATTACTTTACTGGCTCGTTTAGTTTACGGATCATATCTGTTCATCTCGTGATCCACTAATGTTATTGGGAGGTTGTGTAGGGATTTTTCAGAGCAGCGTTTTACCGGGATGATCATCCTAAAATCATTTCGATCTTGAAATACTTAAAGGATGATCCCCACCTCGTTTTCAAAAGAATCAAACGAACTAAAGAACTGTTTTTACCAATAATCAAAGAGGATAAGAAATACAGGAGATATCTTTTGGTTTGAGGTTCACTTCGTTTTCAAAACAAAAGCTGTTCTGAAAGAATACCCAGGAAATATAGCGCACGGTGTTTGAGAAACAACGCACGATTTATGAGAAACGCCGTACGAGGCTCTGAATAATGTTGGTGGACTATGGGTGATCGAGTACACCACATGGTGTTTCAATAACACCACACGGTGTATCGGATGTACCGCATGGGCTTTTTTCTGCGATATGAACAGATTATTGTTGTATTGCTATTCTGCTCATCTTCATCATCCATTTCATACTTACTGAACAGTTTGCACCACAAACACGCCAATGTGTTATATTAGATCCCATGTCCCTTTTCCGTACATGTTTTAAAGTTAAGCTTTTCAAATGATATTAAATCCCCCATTTAAAATGCTTAATAGAGACCGGTTTTTACCGGGCGAGCGGGGTGCTTTTTCAACAAAACCTTCTCCGCTCGTAACGTGGCTCCCGGATCCAAAATCTCAACGTTTTCGCTAGATCAAAAGCCTTTTTTTTTTCAAACAAACTCTCGATTTCTCGGATCATCCATCTCAAAAATCCGGGTGGCGACTCTTCGAGCGCGCGCCGGGCACGGGAGCCCACAATGGGTGAGCCGGTGCGATAATTAAAATATGCATTAGAATAAGCAAGAAATGAAAGACTGTCCCATAGAATGGATCTCTCGGCCGGTGAATAGATGTCATGACCGAGGGATCCTTCTGGCTCAATGTATCGGCCGAGGGATCGATGATCCAACCGAGGTTCTTCCTCACACCTGACTATACGATTAACAGAGAGTTAAAATACTACGGTTAGTATGCATAAATTGTAAATAAAACGAACCAAAGGCCCTTGGGCCTCACCACCTTGATCCCTCAGTTGCTTGATTGCTTCAGATTGAGGGTGATTGACTGATTTCGCTTCTCGAAACCCTAGGGTTAGGGTTTGTACTTCGGGGTTTGATTGTTGGATCGCGGTTGCCTTCGAAAAGTTAGGGCTTTTGTAGAGGGGATATATAAGAGTGTTTTTGTAGAGTTTCGTGGCTAGAGAAGACGAATTGTGTATAATTTCGGAGCCAAAGGCCCCTTTATATAGGCATGGGGGTGACTCACTCCATCCAATTACAATGCACGGTTAGAATTGGAATTATAGGGCAACTCTAACTCTTTATGGTAATCTCCTTACGTAGCCCGAACGCATCGGAATTTGGCTACTAGGGTTTTGTGAACGGATCAAACGATTGACAGAACATTCCAGAATCTGGAAAATAGACGATCTGGCGGTTGGTTAAAAGATCTAGCGGTCGAGGAAAGGATTGGGCAGCCGAAGAATCGATCTGGCTGCCGATGAATCAATCTCTTAGGGAGATTTTCAAGCAACATATTTCACGGGTGAAAGAATGATGTTGAGGCCGTGAGATCAATGTTATGGCCAAAAGATAGATTTTCCTGGGATATTGTATTTCTATCTGAAAGGCCATTTGGCTTTAGATTGGGTCTCTAAGTGGCTAAAAGTACTCACCAAATTTCCTAAGGTTCATGAGAAGTCAATCAACAATCACTGTATCCATTCATCATCGGGATGGTCCCCAAGGTGGGACTTGAAATAATAGTTAGGCCAAATTGGGGTGTCTACATATATATAGGCAACTAGCAAGCTGATTCAGGCCTGAATCCAAATTTTTGCTTGCTCCATACGCCGCCAAGTGTCCCATGATTGTTCTCCTTTTGTTCATGTGAGATCATGGGTGATTACTAGCAGTTGAAAGATCATGTGGTGTTGTGGCAATAACCCCCCCACTTCCTCCTTTTGTTTGAACTTGACATGTGGCCAATTGACCAGTCAATTGGCCTTTGAATTGGAAGAAACCAACTGCCTCTAGGAAATAACCAACTCCCTAAAATCGTGGGCCTTCCTGTGTGATCCACATCAACATCTTCTTCATGGGCTTCATCTTCTACGGGCTGTATTTGGTTATTGGGCCCAAACAAAAATAGAAAATCCATAGCCCAATAAACCTATCAACCAATAATTACATAATTTCGGCCCAATTTAATTAAAGAATTAATTAAATGGCCTTCCAGTAACGCCCCGATTTTCAAAGGAATTTCGGGAGCATTAATTAGTGATTTTCTATAAAAAAAAATTACTAAACTTTATTACCATAACTAAGTACGATTATTGTAACGCCCTGATTTTTGGGAACATTAAATAAACATTTTTATTGAAAACTTAAATAGAGTCTGGCTCATTATTACAACATAATCCCCACAAGGGTACATTTATTTAAACAAAGGGAGGAAAAGCTAGGGTTCCAATCTCCTGCTCCGCCTGCTCCTTCATCCTAGCCAGCTATTCGGCTCCGAAAGCCTCCAAGATGTAGAGTTCACCCTGCTCATCTACAAGGTCTGACACATTATACCAGCGTCGCCACTAGTATAATATGTCAGGGTCACCAAAGGTAACACCGTGAGCTACGAGAGCTCAGCAGAGTAATCCCATACCCGCTAACCCATAAATTACAAACATCAGGTTATAGGATTAGTATCTAACTCATGTAATTCCAATGATTTCTAAATACCACACGCATATTCAACAATGACACATCCACATTCACTATTCAACTAACGTCGGTGTCTGTGATATCTGAGTTTCTCCTACACGACTCATCGTAGGCCATGTCTCATTTTCATTTATGGAATCAACATTTCGAAATGCTTTTTCAAATCACATTGCCAATGAAACTACCACGTCCGGCTCCACTGGTAACACACACAATGGGCTACCAAGTTCGGCCACATTGCGATTTTCAAATCCGTACACACAATGGGCTACCGCGTCCGGCCACATTGCGGTTTTCATAATTCACACAAAGGGCTACTAAGTCCGGCCACATTGCGGTTTTCTCATACACACAATGGGCTACCAAGTCTGGCCACATTGCGGTTTTCAACATCCTTACATACTATGGTTTTCGCAAAACGTTCAAAAGGCTATCACGCCCGACCACATAGAGTGTACGGATAAATCATGTTACCAACGAGACTACCACGTTCGGCCCCGCGGGTAACAAACACAATGAGCTACCAAGTCCGGTCACATTGCGGTTTTCAACGTCCTTACACACCTTGTGCGGTTTTCACAAAACATTTACCTCCAATGAGACAACCAAGTCCGGTCCCATTGCGGTTTTCGCAAATCCACACAATGGGCTACCAAGTCCGGCCACGTTGCAGTTTCAAAACACACCTTGTCATTTACCACACCCTAAGTGTCATGTTTCTACTTTCTTGATTTTTGTGTCTCGTATTCATGCATAGACTCCCCGGCAGGACTTTTCACGTAAGTACACATAAATCATTCATTGTAATCTTGAAACTAAACTAGCAAGATCATCCAACTCTATGTTACTTATCATGCTCATACTATTCACGTAATCATACTCAAACATTTAGCACATAGCATAGAGCATAGTGTCACATGGACGGACACCTTTGGAGTGGAGAACTACTTATGCTTTATCACACATCAAGGTAAGCAATCATAACATTCATGCATACATGCTCGTAACCATCTCTAAGATCAAAATACAAATACTTCTTAGTCAAGTTTATATTTCGAAAATCCGTTCTTTCTCCCTTTTAGGGGAGTTTAAAACAACATACGTTTTTTTCGGAAAATAAGTCGAATTATTCAACATGCTTACATTTCCTTTTGAAAATAAGTTTACTAGTTATTCTTGTATTTCAAACATGTAAGTAACATACAATATACACATTTCTATTTATCCTTAGAGATAGTGAGTAAGGATATTCTACATATATTTCAAACATGCAATATATTTAGAGCTAGTGAGTACGGGAAACTACCGTTCTTCTTGGCGGTAGTGACGACTACAGAAAAAGATAAGTATGTCGGCTATCGAACGGAATGACTTCCTACGGTAAGCTTCCGGTAGTTTCAAAAGAGAAATGATTTCTCTCGAAACTAGTTCTTGACTAAACTACTAAACTTTTTGGATCGAAAGGGTGGTCTGTAGACACCTCCCAAACGGGGCATCGCCATACAGATTGATCACATTGAATTTGCTCGATTGGTTGCTCACTTCATAAACCAAAATCATGGACATTCCCATGGCTAGGAACATCGCTACATGATAACGGTTATCATCAAATAGAGTCGCCACCCAGTTTATTAAAACTGGGAAAATAGATAGAGATTCTGGATACGAGAGCCAAAAGTACAATAAGGGGAAGGTGTTAGGCACCCCTCTTTGCCCAGCCGTGAGACTGGCCCATAATCATTCAACATAAGACGTAGAGATGCCTTGTTTAATCCTAACACATAGTCTGTTTAGTTATTCCTTTAAACAGTAAGCAAAGTGAGCCAGTGCGATAATTGAAGCATGCATTGGAAAGCAGAAAAGCAACAAAATTGTCCCAGGGAGATGGATCCCGCGGCCGGTGAATGGATGTCACGGCCGAGGGATCCTCCTGGTTTGATATACCGGCCGAGGGATCGAAGCCCCGGTCGGTGTTCTTCCTCACACCAGACAGAAAGATTAATGGATAATCAAAATACTACGATTAGTCAGAAATACAGTAAATTAAGACAAACCAGAGGCCGTTGGGCCTCACCACCTTGATCCCTCAGTTGCTTGATTGCTTTGGATTGGGTGAGATTGGTTGATTGCTTGATCGAGAACCCTAGGGTTAGGGTTTGAACTTCGGGGTTTGATCGCCGGATTGACGGCTACCTTCGGAAGGTTAGGGCTTTTGGAGTATGGGATTGAGGGAGTATTTGTGCAGAGCTTCGAGGTTTGAGAGAGTGTGTAAGTATCTCAATTTCTGTGTGTTAATTCGAAACCCAAAGGCCCCTTTATATAGGCATAGGGATGACTCACTCCGGCCAATCAAATCACGAGATGGCAATTGCAATTGCAATGCATCTCAAACTCTACGTCGTGATCTCCGAACGTAGCCCGAACGCATCGGAAAGGTAGTGTAGTTGGATCAAACCAAACGTCTGACAGAACGTTCGAGAGTCTGGAAAAAGGTCGATCTGGCGGCCGAGCAAAGGATGTCGCGGCCGTGGAAAGGATGTCTCGGCCGAAGGATAGATCTCGCGGCCGAGGGATTGATCTCTCAGGGAGATTTTGCTGGCAACAGGTTGCTCGGGTGAGGGATTGATGTTATGGCCGTGGGATCGATGTTACGGCCGTCAGATGGATTTTCCTAGGCTTCTGTATTTCTGTCTGAAAGGCTGTATGGCTTTGAATTGGATCCTCTAAGTGGTCAAAGTTCTCACCGAAAGTCCTAAGGTTCTCAAGGAAGCAATTAGCAATCATTGTATCCATTTCATCATCGGGATTGTCCCAAGGTGGGACTTGAAATAATCGTTAGGCCAAATTGGGGTGTCTACAGATGCCCCTCTTTGACTGAACTCAGACGGATCGCGAGACATGTTTGAGTAAGAGTCAAAGCTGTAAAAAGCAACTCAATTTGGTCCAACCACTATTCCAAGGGGTTTTTGAAAAAGGTTTTGTTATGGTCGGGCCGGGAGGCTGCCTACGTATTCCACAAGGGAAATTCAGACCAATCGTAGTTCGGGCAATAAAGAAAAGTAAAAAGTTTGGAGGGTTAGAGACAGAAGACGTACCTTAGGGCTTTAAAAGCCGTAGTGTGACGTACCTAGACTGAGCCAGGGTTTTGGCGGAAGATAGTTGAAGGAGCGCGGGGCTGCCCGGGGAGTTTTTTGCGAAGAGCTTCCTTAGTATTTTGGGGTAGATCAGTACACTGCAGGTGCGTTTGCTGATCGTCCTTACTTTGACTGAAAGGAGCTCGGTAGAGTAGCCTATCCTTGCGAATGAGCTGGAAGGAATTGATGTAATGGGGTGGAATCCAAACCATCTGCTGGGGATGAGTTGGATGCCGGTTTGTTTTTGAGATGTGAGGGGCACAGGGCCAGTAACTGGAGCACGGACCTTTGGTGGAACCGAGGCACGGAGCCGGTTGTAGTCATGAGGCAAGAGCCTGGAGAGTGATGAAATCGAGGCGTGGAGCCTGTTGCAATCTTGAGGCGAAGGCCTGAGGAGATTGGATAGGACCGAAGCGCGGAGTTGGTGTTGATCATAAGGCGAGAGCCTGAGGTGATTGATAAGACCGAAGCACGGAGCTGGTGTTGATCATAAGGCGAGAGCCTGAGGTGATTGGATTGAGGCGTGGAACCTGCTATGGTTTATGAGGCGAAGGCCTGAGGTGAACTTAGAGCTTGATGTGATATGAACCAAAGCGTAGAGCTGGTTGCATTCTGATGGTCTGCGCGTGGAGCTTTTCCATCATAAGTGTTGGCATGGAGCCAAAAGATCGAGGCGTTGGGCCGATCAATAAAACCGAGGCATAGAGCCGATTGATTGCAGGGTTGACCTGTTTCATGAGAGATATGCAGAGTGTATATGTGCAATGCTTTGTTAGATGTGAACAAATATGATGCAGACTCGATGTGAAAATGTTGATGCAATATGTGCACGGGCCCGTGCGTGTGTGTTTGTTTTAAGCTTAGAGCTTCTATCAAGTTCCGGACTTGAGCATTCAGAGCGTAGAGCTCGAGCATTCGGACGGCAGAATCCGAGCATTCAAAGTACAGGCTTTGAGCGTCCAGTACGCAGTGGTTGGGCATCCAAGCGTAGAGCTTGAGCATTCAAGTGTATAACTTGAGCATCCAGTACACAGTGGTTGGGCATCCAAGCGTGGAGCTTGAGCATTCAAAAATGTTAGATTTTTGAGCATTCAGGCGTAGAGTCTGAGAATAGATATCTTGATTATTGGGGCGGCTTAGAGCCTGTTGCTTGTTTACGGCTTCGAGCCAGTTGAGATAGTGGGCTTAGAGCCGCTGAGTTGTGACAGCGAGCGTAGAGCTGCTGAATGAGTGTATATGGGCGTAGAGCCATGTCGATAATGGGCATCGAGCCGCTAAGATTGCTTGTTCACAGCTTTGAGCAGCTGGGTGATAGTAGGCTTTGAGCCGCTTGAGTTTGTGATAACAGGCGTAGAGCCTATTGCCGTGATAGCGAGCATAGAGCTGCTGAGATTTACGGCTTCGAGCCAGTTGAAATGGTGGGCGTAGAGCCGCTTTGGTGAGATAACGGGCGTAGAGCCTGTTGTTGTGATAGAGATGATGGGCACAGGGCCGCCGAATTGATACGGGCGTAGAGCCGCTATGATAAAGGGCTTCGAGCCGTTGGGCGATAGTAGACGTAGGCTTCAAGCCTGTTGAGGTAATGGGGTTAGAGCCGCTGAGTTGAAGGCGTAGAGCCGCTTTGGTGAGATAACGCTTCGAGCCTGTTGGAGTAAGGGGCTTCGAGCCGCTGAGTTGATAGGCGAAGGCGTAGAGCCTATTACTGTGATAGCGAGCATAGAGCTGCTGAGATAGTAGACATAGGCTTCGAGCCGCTGGGTTGATGAAATGGCGGGCGTAGAGCCGCTGAATTGTGTTAGAGATGATGGGCACGGGGTTGCTGAATTGGTAGGTGGGGGCTTAGAGCCACTGAGTTGCGTAGAGATGATGGGCTTTGAGCCTGTCAGGATAGTGGGCGTAGAGCCGTTAAGTTGAAGGCGTAGAGCCGCTGGATGAATTGATATGGGCGTAGAGCCTGCCAATAATGGGCTTGGAGCCGCTGAAGTTTTGAGCTCAGGGCTGATGAGTGTCTTGTTTTGCTGGCCAGCAGTTTGTGGAGAGAGATCTTCAATGCTTGGGCATGCCCCCAAGGCTAGTCTTGATCATATTGTGTTGGCCTGGGGATGCCCCCAGGGCTACTTGGTTGGTTGAGGATTCTGTAGTGGCTTGAATTAATGCGCTGAGCATGATCTGACATTGCTGAAGGAAATTGATTGGCAGGCCTGGAGATCGATCTCTCGGCCGAAGGATTGATGTCTCGGCCGAGGAATTGATGTATCGGTCGTGAGAACTCCAAACGTCAGGAAATCGATTTAAGTTCAGTTAAATCGATCTCACGGCCCATTTAATCTTTTCTTCTCCTCCTCCCTTATTCTCCTCCGTTCCTCTCGCCCGACGACCGTCGTACGCCGTCGCCCGACGACCGTCGTACGCCGTCGCCCGACGACCGTCGTACGCCGCCGCCCTCCTCCACTACCGTCGGCCACCATCATCTCCGGCGACCATCCTCTCCGACCACCGCCGTCATTACTGTCGCTGCCGACTTTGTTTGTCCGAAACCGTTGGTTTTCTCCCTTTCTTGGCTTGGACGTGATGGCCACGCCGTCTTCGGGTGTGGCAGGTTCATCCTCGCACCCTTCATGTAGGTGCGAGCATCCATCTTCCGATGAGGAGGCGATTGAAGAGCCCGGTTTGTTTGATGCCACTACCTACGTTTGTCCTTCGCGTAGGCTGGGTTACGGCGGTTTCCTGCAGTACCGTCCTCCTGTTGGTGGCCCAGAGGCTGAAGTGGTCCGTCAAGAGCCAGAGTTTCACCTGAGCGTTCTGAACGTGCCGGTGAGTTTCCTGAAAAGTAAAAAGTTTACTTTAGTTCAGAGTTTTGGAAATTCTTGTATTTAGAATAAAATTTTTTGCTTGTGGGACGGAAATCCCTTTTGGCTTGGAGCGTGAATGTGAGAAACCCATGTTCGGGTTGAATTTATTTTTGTTTAAGGAAACTAAAATAACTATGCCCCCTGTCTAGGCAACGCATGCTTTTAGATGTTAATTTGACGCCCCTTAGCATTTTCTTTGTTTATGCAATCATGAGATTAACTCCCTTTTGTCTTTGGCAGAGAAATAGGAGGCTGGAAGCTCGCGGTGGAGGCAAAGAGGTGCACAGATGGTTCTTGAAGCTGCCAGAGCAGGCTCGGGAATTAGTACGTGCTGCAGGTTTCGAGACGTTCATTATGGGCCTCGATCTTCCGAAGATGGATTGGTCACTGATGACCTCGCTGGTTGAGAGGTGGTGGGATACCACCAATACCTTCCACTTCCCTGCTGCTGGTGAGATGACTATCACTCCGGGTGACTTCTCCTTGCTGACTGGCCTACGGATAGGCGAGATTGCTCTTCGAGTTGACCCTCGGCTTTGGGAGAGAGACGGTGCTTTGAGGTGGTTTCTGGGCAAGGTGCCCCCTGTTCGTTCTCGGGGTCACGTTGATCTTGCTTGGCTAAGCAAGACTTTCGCGGTGGCTGATATTCTGACCCAGGTGAGCGTCGAGCAGTTGACACGGGCCTTCCTCCTTTACCTCCTTGGGCAAACGTTGTTTGCCAACAAGGATGGTTCAGTACACACGCAGTTTTTGGCTCCTCTGCAGCACCTGGGAGCTACTAGGGAGTTTGACTGGGGCTCGTCTGCTTTGGCCACTTTGTATGGTGGTCTTGGAGCTTGCTCGCGGGACAAGAGTCCCATTCTTTGCGGCCACTTTCGAGTGCTTGAGGTACGTATCATTCCTTTGTACTTCTGTTTTGGCTTTTTCCTGGTTCTGAATTTGCTTTGTTGATCCTGCTTTTCAGCTCTGGGCTTTTGAGCACCTTCTCCAGTTTCCCCCTGAGACCAGGCATGGTGACGCGAACTGTACACCTCGTTATGAGGGATGGTTGATGGGGCAACGGAGGCCACGGTCACCAGTTTTGAGCCTTCCCGAGTGGCGGCGAGTTTTGGACCGACTGACGGTCGATCAGGTACCTTTCCTTTTGTTCCTCTTGTCCTTTAAGCTTCCATATTCTTGTATCGAGACTGATTTGTCCTTGCCCTTACAGGTACGGTTTGACCCTTGGGGTGGTGTACCAGAGGACGCCCCTCTTGCTCGTTATAGAGTCCTAGATCGGACTCGTAGCTTGCTCGAAGGTCCATTTTGCCGAGCCTGGTACTTAGGTGATCGAGTGGCCAGCCAGTGGCGATCACGTGCTGAGGCTCTTCAGCTTGTTCCTCCTTCTCCTCCAGTATCTATGAGGTCTACTTCCTTGATGTCGAAGGAAGATCTGAAGAATGCTCGGATCAGAGATTGGGCAGGTTTACTCCTTCAGGCAGGTGACTATATGGAGTACTGCCGTCTTTTCTTGACCCCCTCTGTCGAGGCTCCTCCCGTAGCTCCTGTTTGGCCACGGGCTCCTTCGTTTGTTTCCTTTCACTCAGGCGATGGGGAGGAAGAGCGCCTGACGCTGACTCCTTGCACGACCCCGCTCTACTCTTTGCCAGTTGGGGCTTCACAGGTATTCTTACGTTTAGCTTTCATCACTTCGCATTGTATTCTTGCTTTAGATGTTTGTAATACTTGGCTATTCCACAGGTGCCTGCCGAGATAGTGCAGGAGTGGCTTCGCGCCTACCAGAGTACAGAGGTCTTGGTCCGGAGACAGCGCCGTAGGATCCTAGAGGTATGACTCTCTTCATAAGCTTTATCTGCTATGTATTATCCCTTGATTCTGAACGTTTATATCTTCCCTGACTGCAGCTTGAGGCTGAGAGGGTACCGGCTGCCGAGGGGAACATGGGGACCAGTGAGCAGCCTTTGCCTTCTTCTCAGAGATCGCCTAGTTTTTAGGGCTTTTCTTTTCCCTGTTCATAGTTAGTAGATAGGCAGAAACTATATTTGTATAGTGAAAGCAACCACAACAATGATTTTGTAAACAAGTTTTTGTTTGAGAAATGAGAAATGCCTTTCCTGCCCCTAAACGTTTTGAGTTTGCATGCGATAGTCAGAACATGGCTTTTTGAGCGAGTTTTTGCTGATAGACAGTTATTTTGTGTGAAAAATATTTGGCCGAAGAATCGATCACTCGGCCGAAGGATTATTGTTGCGGCCGAGGTATCGATTGTCCGGCCGTTACATCTATTTTCCCAAGGAAGATAGGTTTTGCTTTAGCCAAGTGGCATCCTGTTTCATATCCTTTCCTATGCTTAGTCCTCGATTTGCTGTTTCTTGCTTTTGCCATGCTTCAGCCTGATTGCCAAACTTTAAGAGTCTTCCGAAGGATCATACCCATTGCGTTTGATGACTTTTGGGTTATAAGAGATGAACTGTAATCCTTATGTGTCTTTGTTTTTGCCAATTCCTTGGAAAATGATTAACTCATCTTTTGCGAGCTCAATACGCAGGTTTAGCTATGCCTATCATTGAGTACAAACATGTTGATGTTTTCCTCTCTTCAAATGTTTGGGCCGTATCTCGATGTGAGACTGCCTACGTATCCCAATCAGGGAATCAGGCCTTTTACGTAGTTCCAAGATCACCACCTTTGGGGGTTGGGTTTTCACTCTTGGTTTTTCTTTCTCTCATGCTCTAAGTTTTGCCTAGGTTACTTGAGTTGAGTCCCTAGCGAGCTTTTCCTTCAAATGCCTTAACTTTTGCCTAGGCTGCGTTTCTTGTCCTAGCAGGCTCTGCTCTTACTTTTGCTTGGGTGTATGGGTTGCCCAACGAGCATTTTTCTCTCAAGAGGTTTTGTGTTTTGGAGAGGAATCTGATGGAGATGTTTTTATGAATCTCTTTGTTGCGTTTGTACTTTCACAATGGGCAAGCTAACCCTAAGTGTTCTCACGGAGATAGCGTCTTCTTCCTGAGTTTTGGTAAAAACCTAGTTCTAAGTAATTAGAGTTCATCATTTCCTTTCCTTTTATCGGGGACACAAAGATTTTGGTCCCTTCGAATTCTTCCCGTGTTTTGGCAATGAGAGTATAGTGCATGGCAATTGCAATTTAGAAATTTGAATTTAGATAAGCATAATCTGGAAGATGAAAAAGGAATTCTCTTAGCAGAAATAAAATGCCCAAACAGGGGCCCAAACCTCGTTCTAGTTTGTTTAAAGCAAAAACAATGTTTTAACGTTTCTTATTTGCCATGTTGTGACTTCTCAGCTACTGCAGCACGTCGGGGTCATTTCCCTTGTCTTTTGCAACTTTGTACTCTTTCCCACCCTCTTCCTTGCCAAACAGAGCCTTTGAACCGGGTTCATCTTTTGCGCGATGGCTACCTCCTTGAGCCATGAGTAATCCCCAGATGGATGTGTTGGCAGGAAACTCCCTTTCTCTTTCCTCGTTGATTGCGTGGTTATCAGCTATGTCCTCCTGATTGAATAGTGATACTAAGGAGGTTTCATCGAGCGGATCATTGCACTCTTCTTCCATTTCATCAAAGTCGCTTTCCCCTGTTTTATAGGGTTATGTGTACATGAAATCCAGATCTTCTCTTTCCTCTATCCATTGACTATAGTCGTATTCATCGTAAGGGTTGACCCATGGTTGCATTTGGAACTCCTCTACTTTCTCAATGAGATTGATTGTCTCCCAATCAATGGGCGGTGTTGGAATTTTGGGACGGTTGATGCGTACCACTTTTTGGGCAGGCTCGAAGCGGCGTGCCTTCTCATCATGATGACCCTTTCTTTTTCCTTCTTCCTATTCTCAAACCAGATACGAAGCCATTCGTCATCCTCTACAAATGGAATGTCTGGATCCTCCAAATTATGTTTCGCCCAAGAGTGTTTCTTCCACTTCATTAGCTTTTCCTCTTCTGCCTGATCTTTGCTGCTTATGTCGGACATGTCGGCATCAATTACTTCTGACTGATCAGAATTATCATCCTCCTCCTCTTCCATCATGGAACATTCGTCCTCCTCGGGGAAGGTTAAGGTAGGTTTGGTTTGGTTGTCTTGGACAATGTATTGGCTGGGATTGTATGTGGGGTTGTGAGATAGATTTATGAGATTGATATTTCGAGGTGGCGGCTCAGCATTGTGAGTAGGGAGTGGGTTGGTTTGCCCATCAGGTTTTGGTGGCTTTATGGTTCGACTATCAATAAGGTCTTGAATGTCGTGACGAAGACGCATGCAATTGTCTGTTTCGTGCCCAGGATGTTGGTGATAGGAGCATTGCTTGTTTGGGTCATGGTTTGGACCGTAGGGCGGCGGAGGAAGTGGCTTGTTTAGGGGTTTGAGATGCCCTTGACGGCTGAGAATGGTTAAGGCTTGGGATAAGGTCATATAGAGAGGATCAAAGTTGCGGCGGGGCCGATTTGAGCTTCGGGATGGGCTAGTTTGGAAAGGGTCTTGAGACAAGGATGTGCCAAGGGCATTCACGGAGGCGTGAGACGTACGGCTAGAGAAGGTTTTCTTAGATGGACGAGTGGCCTCTTCTTTCCCAATGAGTCCTAACTTGATTCCGTCTTCGATTTGCAACCCAGTGGCATGCAAGCGCTTGAAATCGGTGATAGCCTGTGTGTAAATATGCCTGAGATATTTGGGTTGTAAATTTTTGACAACTATCCTCACTTGGTCTTCCTCGGAGGGACGGTTCTTCATCTTGGCAGCTTTTTCCCTCCACCTTGCCACAAAGGTGGCAAAGTCCTCATTGGAATCCTGTTTGGTCATTTCCAAGTCTCGAGTTGTTAGTTCAATTTGGACGTTGTACGCATACTGCTTGACGAAAGCATTGGCAATTTCTGGCCAAGTTTGATAATGTACAAACTCCAAAGTGAGGAACCAGTCGAGGGCACTTCCGGTGAGAGTTCGTTGGAACAACTGGGCGATGAGCTCGTCATTCAAGCCCATCGGCTTCAGGGTGTTGATAACATGGCAAACATGACTGGTAGGGTTGCCAGTTCCATTGAACTTCTCAATGTTGGGCATCTTGAAATTCTCAGGTAGCTTGGATTCTGGGAAGAGGCAAAGTCCTTCGAAATCCAGAATTTGGTCCCCTTGTGAACGAGCTAAAGCCTGCTTGATTTCCTTGACTTGTTTGGTTAACTCAAGACTTTCTGCCAATACCACTTTATGGGGTTTCTCGTCTTCCATTGATTTTTCCTCATCTTCAGCATTTCTAGCTGCCTTTTCTGCTAGTAGTGTAGCGATTTGAGCTTGGAGGTTGGCAATAGTGGCGTCGTTGTCTGCCATGAAGGTAGAAGGGTTGCTTGACGAAGCTTGAGATTTAGTGAATGACGGGGTCCTTTGAGGGGATGACCGGGAAGTTTCCGAGAGCGGTCGGAACTGTTGTGGTGAGGGTGTTTTGTCAGATGAAGACGATAGACGGGAGGGTTGCAGAGACCTTTGTTTGGCGTAGCTTCGGGTGTTATAAGAGTACAAAGTCGGCTGTGGTTGCTTCTTTGATTTACCTATTGTGCCTGCTTGAAAAGTAGAATACCTGGAAGTCAGTATTCGGCCTGTGCAGGGTTAGGATTTGGGCTGAAAATCCCAACCCTTCTGCACAGAAAGAGTTAATACAACAACAGATGGTACAGGGTGTGAGGAAGAACTTTTGCAAGTAAAATGCAAGTAGGTTCCTAGCCTGTAGGTTCCTGTCTTAGTTTGATAAGTTCTATGGCTTTTTAAAGCATGCAAGGTTTAGGTAGTTTCAGGGTGCTCCGTTGTCAAAGGGCACCAGTCCTCTCACCATCCTATCATAGGCGGCGATTGGGTGATTTCCTTTTTGATATACCACTAGGTACGAGTGACTGTGGAGTTTGCTGGAACCCCCAACATAGCCCGTGTCATGCCGGGATATCAGGTGAACTCAACGGGTTGCCCGCTCGATGCATATGATAAGTGAATTAAACAAGGCATGTATTAGTCTTATGTTGAACTTTCTGGTTATGGCTCTCATATTCCCCAGCAGAGTCGCCAAAGACTGTAGACACCTCCCAAACGGGGCATCGCCATACAGATTGATCACATTGAATTTGCTCGATTGGTTGCTCACTTCATAAACCAAAATCATGGACATTCCCATGGCTAGGAACATCGCCACATGATAACGGTTATCATCAAATAGAGTCGCCACCCAGTTTATTAAAACTGGGAAAATAGATAGAGATTCTGGATACGGGAGCCAAAAGTACAATAAGGGGAAGGTGTTAGGCACCCCTCTTTGCCCAGCCGTGAGACTGGCCCATAATCATTCAACATAAGACGTATAGATGCCTTGTTTAATCCTAACACATAGTCTGTTTAGTTATTCCTTTAAACAGTAAGCAAAGTGAGCCAGTGCGATAATTGAAGCATGCATTGGAAAGCAGAAAAGCAACAAAATTGTCCCAGGGAGATGGATCCCGCGGCCGGTGAATGGATGTCACGGCCGAGGGATCCTCCTGGTTTGATATACCGGCCGAGGGATCGAAGCCCCGGTCGGTGTTCTTCCTCACACCAGACAGAAAGATTAATGGATAATCAAAATACTACGATTAGTCAGAAATACAGTAAATTAAGACAAACCAGAGGCCGTTGGGCCTCACCACCTTGATCCCTCAGTTGCTTGATTGCTTTGGATTGGGTGAGATTTGTTGATTGCTTGATCGAGAACCCTAGGGTTAGGGTTTGAACTTCGGGGTTTGATCGCCGGATTGACGGCTACCTTCGGAAGGTTAGGGCTTTTGGAGTATGGGATTGAGGGAGTATTTGTGCAGAGCTTCGAGGTTTGAGAGAGTGTGTAAGTATCTCAATTTCTGTGTGTTAATTCGAAACCCAAAGGCCCCTTTATATAGGCATAGGGATGACTCACTCCGGCCAATCAAATCACGAGATGGCAATTGCAATTGCAATGCATCTCAAACTCTACGTCGTGATCTCTGAACGTAGCCCGAACGCATCGGAAAGGTAGTGTAGTTGGATCAAACCAAACGTCTGACAGAACGTTCGAGAGTCTGGAAAAAGGTCGATCTGGCGGCCGAGCAAAGGATGTCGCGGCCGTGGAAAGGATGTCTCGGCCGAAGGATAGATCTCGCGGCCGAGGGATTGATCTCTCAGGGAGATTTTGCTGGCAACAGGTTGCTCGGGTGAGGGATTGATGTTATGGCCGTGGGATCGATGTTACGGCCGTCAGATGGATTTTCCTAGGCTTCTGTATTTCTGTCTGAAAGGCTGTATGGCTTTGAATTGGGTCCTCTAAGTGGTCAAAGTTCTCACCGAAAGTCCTAAGGTTCTCAAGGAAGCAATCAGCAATCATTGTATCCATTTCATCATCGGGATTGTCCCAAGGTGGGACTTGAAATAATTGTTAGGCCAAATTGGGGTGTCTACAGTCGAGTGGTGGTTTAAGGCGGCCTTGGATGAGTTTCTTGAAGAACTCAAGAACAAAGGAAGAACTTCAAGAATAAAGCAAGAACACAAGGATTTCTAGAGAGAGAAGTTAAAAGGCTTGAAGGTGTGAGTTGAATGGCAAGTGAGGGTACCTATTTATAGCAAAACATTGGGCTCTCTCTCTCCCTCTCTTGGCCGGCCTCCCCTCTTCTTTCTTCCTCACATTGTGTTGTCAAATCATGCTAAATCTATCTCTCATTGGTCAATCCAAATCTTTAGGCATAAGGCTTTTTAGGCATAAGGCTATAAACTAAGTAGGATCTTAAGGCTTTCAAGGGTAAATCCTAGGTAATTATACCCTAGCTAAGCAAGTCTTACAAGTCTAAAGATATGGTAGGTTAGGCTAAAGAATAGGCTTCCATGTTTAGTCAATCCTAGGCTAGGTTTGTAAGTCAATTTCAAGGTTGATTAAAGGCTAGTTTGGAAGTAAATCTAGGATGATTAGGGCTAGATTGTGTGCTTGAAATAGACTAGAAATGGGTTGGCATGGTAATTAGACTTAAGGCTAAAAATGGGCTAAAGGGTAGCTTGTGAAAGTGTACACACATGCACACACATCTCTCTCTCTCTCTCTCGGCTTTCTTTCTCTCTCTCTATTCCCCATGTGCCTATATATATATGTGTAAGACTAAGGGTGTTTAGGTCTAAGTAGCCTTATGAAGCTAGGAGAAAGAGCAATGATTATGGTTAAGGCTTTAATGACAAGTCAATACCCAATGGTCAATACTTCTCCTAGAAAGTATATATGTGTGTATATATATATATATGTATATAACTAGGCATACTTAGGCCTAAGTAGCCCTATTAGGAAAGTAATGATTAAAGTTAAGCTTTCAAGTGGAAGGTATTGTCCAATGGATAATGTAACGCCCCCATTTTTTTGGGTACGTTAAATGGACAATTTTATTGAATATTGAAAGAGAGTCTGGCTCATTATTACATCGTAATTCCCATCAGAGTGCCTTCATTACAAAAAGGGAAGAAAAATCTAGGGTTCCTAACTACAGCTCTGCCTGCTCCTCCATCCTATCCAGCTCTTCTGCTCCAAGGGCCTCCAAGGTGTACAGCTCACCTTGATCATCTACAAAGTCTAACACATTATACCAGCGTCGCCACCGATATAATATGTCAGGGTCACCAAAGGTAACACCATGAGCTACGAGAGCTCAGCAGAATAATCCTATACCCACCAACCCTTAACTTACACATAGCAAATCACATAGCACACATATATCCAAATAATAACAACACATGCATAATCATTACTCGACTAGCGTAAGTGTCCGTGTCATCAGAGTTTCTCCTACGCAGCGTTTCATAGACCGTGTCACCATTTCACTTTTCATTAACACTTCCAAAACCATTTTAACACACCCAACCTCGGCTCCGCCGCACCGGGTTCCCGAGTATCCTCACAATGGTTCCGCCGCGCCGGGTTCCCATTGGCACACAAAACTTGCATTGGCTCCTCTCCGCGGATAACCAAGCCATACCTCACCATGGTTCCGCCGCTCCGGGTTCCCATGGGAACGCACACAACCTCACAATGGTTCCGCCGCTCCGGATTCCCATTGGAACACACGCAGCCTCACAATGGTTCCGCCACCACGGATTCCCATTGGAACACACACAGCCTCACAATGGTTCCGCCAACACGGATTCCCATTGGAACACACACAACCTCACAATGGTTCCGCCACCACGGATTCCCATTGGAACACACACACATTTCCCATTGGGCAAACGGCCACAATGTAGTTTCAAAAATATTTAATCCGGTGTCACAAATCTTCCTTTTACACACACAATGGGCAAGTCCGGCGGCATTGCGATTTTAAAACACTTTCCTTTTTCCGAAAACACACCTTTTCATTACCCACACCCTAGACGTCATGTTTTCTCAATTTTCGTGTCTCGTCATCATACATAGACTCCGCGGTAGGACTTTTCATGCACATGATCATAAATCATTCATTGAAATCTTGAAACTAAACTAGCAAGATCATCCAACTCTATATCAAATATCATGCTCACTTTATCACATCATCATGCTCAACATTTAATCACACAAAGCATAGTGCCACATGGACGGACACCTTTGGAGTGGTAAACCACTTATGCTTTATCAGCAACAAGTAGACAAGTAATCACATGAACATGCTCATAATCATTCTAAGATCAAAATACGAATACTTAAAGCTAAGCTACGGACATCATTTTTCAAAATTCATTCTTCCTTTTCAAAGTTCAAAACAACATACGTTTATTGAAATTCTACATATGCTTATCGATATAGAGAATCTACATGATCATACAATTATCTATACTTAGGGAAATGAGTAGAGATTAATCTACCATTCTGCTTGGCGGTAGTGACGACTATGGAGTAAGGAAGGTATGTCGGCAGTCGGACGGAGTAACTTCCTACGGTAAGCTTCCGGTAGCTTCGAAAGAGAAAGGTTTCTCTTGAAACTAAATCTTGACTAATATTACTAGACTTTTTGGATCGAAAGGGTGGTCGAGTGGCGGTTTAGTGGCGGTCTTGGATGAGTTTCTTGAAGAACTCAAGAAGAAACTCAAGAACAAGCAAGAACACTAATCTTTCTAGAGAGAGAAGTTGAAGAAATGAAGGTGTGAGTTGAAATGGGAAGGAATGGGTGCTATTTATAGCCAAAGGTTGGTCTACTATCCAAGAGGTAAATTTTCCCCTAACATTTGTTGTCCAATGGTTAATAGATTGACTAGATTTGATGGTACTTGGATGAGGTAGGATGATGGCCAAAGATCTTGACTAAAATCAAGAGTACACTTGCACACATCACACACACTCTCTCTCTCTCTCCCTCTCCCGGCCTCTCTCTCTCTCTCCCTCTCTCTCTTGACTTTCTCTCTCTCTCTCTCTCTCTCTCCTTGGTACAATGTATATATATAAATATAGGTACAAAGGTTGAAAGAGTAAGAATAAAAATTAAGTTTGTAAGAAAATCTTGTAAGAAATCTAGTACTTGAAATCTCTCCCATATCTCTCCATATATCTTCCTCTCCAAGTACAAGTACTTAAGTATATATATACTAGGATTTGAAAGAAGAAAATCTAGGGTAGTTGTACATCACCTCTCTTTCTCTCTCATATCTCTCTCTCTCTCTCCCTCTCCCATCTCTTTCGGCCTCTCTCTCTCGGCTGTCCTCTCTCTCTCTCTCTCTCTCTCTCTCTCTCTTTCTCCCTTGATTAATATATGTATATGCATGGATGACTAGGTATACAAAGTACAAGGTACTTACATGATCTTCCTAGATCTTTTAGGTCAAAATTCCTAATAGAATAAGCCTAATTGACACATGTAGTACTTATAAACTATATTCTAGTACTTAGAATCTTGGGATGACATATACATATCTAATACTTTAAGCAAATAGGTACACATCATATCTAATAAGCAATTAACTATTAAAGCCTAGTACTATGGCTTGACTAGACTTTATTGTCCAATGAACCATAATTCTCCTAACATTTATTAACCAATGGGTAATGGATGCTAGTATAATGTATTTAAAAAGATTTTGACACATGGTGAATATATTAAACTAATGGATCTTGTACTTGATAGGAAGACTAACCTATTAACCAATGGGTAACAATTCTCCTAACATTTATTATCCAATGGATAAAGATGGAAAGTACTATGCTTGCATAATGTATATATATAAGTACAATGACTCATGGTGAATCTATTAAACTAATTGGTGAATCTATTTAAACTAATAGATCTTGTACTAGGTAGAAAGACTAAGCTATGGACCAATGGGCGATAGTTTCCCTAACTTCTATGGACCAATGGGTAAAAGAGTAAAGTATAATATTGGAATATTATATATACATCTTCCAAACATGTATACATAGGCCTATATAATACTATATAAGTGTACCTTGGTCAAATCTAATAAAATAACTTAGGTGGAAAGCCTATTGTCCAATGGATAAAGATTTCCCTAACTTCTATCGTCCAATGGGTAAAGGTCAATGATGACTTTTGTTTTATTAGGTTTCAAGGGTTCAAAAGGCTCATCTAGGGTTAGGAGAAAGTAACTAGCTGAATTGGTGGTTAGGGTTTCCTCAACTAGTTGGCTGGAATCTAACTTTGCTAGGTAGGATTTCTAGCCAAGAAATATAATCTAAGACTTAATTTCAATAATTAGGAAAATATACTAACACACTTGTCTTTAGAAAATGACTACATAACCTTATATGAAGAAGACTAAATTTATAAGTCTAGAATTTAGTAACGACGGATTTTTGGATATAAAAAAGAAATTTTAAAAGAAGTCCAAGTAATAAAATTCAAATTTTTAACGAAATTTTTACTGACCAAAAATCAGGGTCATTACAGATAACAATTTCCTAGAAAGTAAACCTTTGGACATTTAGGCATGCTTATAATAGGCTATGGGTGCTATTTTAGGGAGCTTCATGATTACCTCCTTTGTCCAATGGTTCTTTAATGCTAGGGAAAGGTAACTAAGCTAAATGGTACTTAGATTTAGGTAGCTTTACTAAGTCTAGAAAAAGAGTAATGATTAGAGGCAATGCTTTTAATGACAAAACATTGTCCAATGGTTAACACTTTACCTAGAAGGTCTATCTATATGTATGTAGGTAGGTCTTTATGTATATATGTATATATATATATATATATATATATATATATATATACATACCTAGAGAAGAATCTATGAAAGTAACTTTTGAAGCCTATATGTATATAACTAGGTTATTAGGTTCAAGCCTATTAGTTCTAGGGTTGCTTGCATGAACACCTAAAGAAAATCTAGGAAAGTTATTCTTGAAAGTAATTAGGTTCAAGCCTAATATTTCTAGGCTTGCATGCATGACAAGTCTAGGTCATGATGAAGGGTTTTAATGATTTGTCTTGTCAAATCTATGTACTCATGGGATTATGGCAAGTCTTATTCATATTACTCAAAGGATAATAATTTCCCTATGAATTATTGTTCAATGGGTAAAGAGGAAAGATATACTTGGAAGGAGTGGTGATGAGAAATAAAGTCTTGAAAGGACTAGTCATGAGAGTGTAATGATTTCCTAGTCTAGGGTTGGAAAGTTTTAACTAGGGTGTAGAAAGGTTCATATGGTGAAAATGTTCACATAGGAATTAGGAGGGTTCATAAAGGTCGTAAGGCTCAAAAATGGTTAGGGAGGTTTAACTAGGCTTTAGAATCCAATTGATTTGGCTAACTAATTGGTTGGAATCAAATTATCCTAGGAAAGGTAGGATTCCTAGCCAAAAATTCAAATATTTAACAAAAATTTTAATTACCAAAAATCAGGGTCGTTACAGACTATCCCCCTTAAAATAATTTCGTCCTCGAAATTGGTGCATGACTATGGATTAGACTTAGTCGCTATACTGGCCTTGGAATCGTCGTCTATCCCCCTTAAAATAGGAGTAGGTCTCCATCGATTCCTTTGAGGTGATCATCTTCGTCATTTGTCAGTCATATGCTAGACACATGTGGATATCGCTGTCCCGTAACTTTTGTAGACTATGTTGATGGCTATTCTTTCTCCTAGAGTGACGGTAGGTTTAAGAGCGATCTTAAGGGTTCAGTTTCTAGCCCTTGTAGACACCTCCCAAACGGGGCATCGCCATACAGATTGATCACGTTTGTTTGCTCGATTGGTTGCTTGCTTCGTAAACCAAAATCATGGACATTCCCATGGCTAGGAACATTGCCACATGATAACGATTATCATCAAAACAGAGTCGCCACCCAGTTTATTAAAACTGGGAAAATGGATAGAGATTCTGGATACGGGAGCCAAAAGTACAATAAGGGTAAGATGTTAGGCACCCCTCTTTGCCCAGTCGTGAGACTGGCCCATAATCATTCAACATAAGACGTGTAGATGCTTTGTTTAATTCCAAAACATAGTCTATTTATTTATTCCTTTAAACAGTAAGCAAAGTGAGCCAGTGCGATAAATGAAGCATGCATCATAAAGCAGAAGAGCAAACAAAGCTGTCCCAGGAAATCGATTACTCGGCCGGTGAATGGATGTCACAGCCGAGTAATCACACTGGTTTAATGTACCGGCCAAGGGATCGAAGCCCCGGTCGGTGTTCTTCCTCACACAAGAATATACGTTTAATAGATGATCAGAAAGTTATGATTAAGCGTAAGAACGATAAATAAAACAAACCAGAGGCCGTTGGGCCTCACCACCTTGATCCCTCAGTTGCTTGATTGCTTTGGATTGGGCGTGGTTGACTGATTGCTTGATTGAAAACCCTAGGGTTAGGGTTTGAACTTCGGGGTTTGATCGCCGGATTGACGGCTGCCTTCGGGAGGTTAGGGCTTTTGAAGAGTGGGTTTGAGGGAGTATTTGTGCAGAGTTTCGAGGTTTGAGAGAGTGTATACTCTGATAATTTCGTGTGTCTATTTTCGGAGTCCAAAGGCCCTTTATATAGGCAATTGGTGACTCACTCCGGCCAATCAAATCACGAGATGGCAATTGCAATTGCAATGCATCTCTAACTCTACGTCGTAATCTCTGAGCGTAGCCCGAACGCATTGGGAAGGTAGTGTAATCGGATCAAACGTCTGACAGAACACGTTCCAGAGTCTGGAAAAAGGTCGATCTGGCGACCGAGTAAAGGCTATCACGGCCGAGGAATGGATGTCTCGGCCGAAGGATAGATCTTGCGGCCGAGGGATTGATCTCTCAGGAAGATTTTGCTAGCAACAGGTTGCTCGGGTGAGGAAATGATGTTAGGGCCATGGGATCGATGTCACAGCCGACAGATGGATTCTCCTAGGCTTCTATATTTCTGTCTGAAAGGCTGTATGGCTCTGATTGGGTCCTCTAAGTGACTCAAAGTTCTTACCGAAAGTCCTAAGGTTCTCAAGGAAGCAATCAGCAATCACTGTATCTATTTCATCATCGGGATGGTCCCAAGGTGGGACTTGAAATAATCGTTAGGCCAAATTGGGGTGTCTACAGATGCCCCTCTTTGACTGAACTCAGACGGATCGCGAGACATGTTTGAGTAAGAGTCAAAACTGTAAAAAGCAACTCAATTTGGTCCAACCACTATTCCAAGGGTTTTTTTGAAAAAGGTTTTGTTATGGTCGGGCCGGGAGGCTGCCTACGTATTCCGCAAGGGAAATTCAGACCAATCGTAGTTCGGGCAATAATGAAGAAAAATAAAAGTTTGGAGGGTTAGAGGCAGAAGACGTACCTTAGGGCTTAAAAAGCCGTAATGTGACGTACCTAGACTGAGCCAGGGTTTTGGCGAAGAGTAGTCGAAGGAGCGCGGGGCTGCCGGGGGAGTTTTTGCATAGAGCTTCCTTAGTATTTCGGGGTAGACCAGTACACGGCAGGTGCGTTTGCTTTTCTTGGTCATCCTTACTTTGACTGAAAGGAGCTCAGTAGAGTAGCCTATCCTTGCGAATGAGCTGGAAGGAATTGATGTAGTGGGGTGGAATCCAAACCATCTGCTGGGATGAGTTGGACGCCGGTTTGTTTTTGAGATGTGGGGGTCACAGGGCCAGTATCTAGAGCACGGAGCTTTGCGGAATGAGGGAACCGAGGCACGGAGCCGGTTGTAGTCATGAGGCGAGGGCCTAAGGTGATGATTTCTGGCGCAGTGGAACCGAGGCGCGGAGCCGGTTGTAGTCACAAGGCGAGAGCCTGGGGGGATTAGAACTAAGGCATAGAGCCTGCTGTGGTCGTGAGACGAAGGCCTGAGGTAAGCTTAGAGCTTGATGGAACCGAAGCGTGGAGCTGGTGTAAGGCAAGAGCCTGAGGTGATGGAATTTTGATGGGACTGAAGCGCGGAGCTGGTATAAGACGAGAGCCTGAGAGTGATGGAATCGAGGCATGGAGCCTGCTGTGGTTTATGAGGCAAGGGCCTGAGATGAGCTTAGAGCTTGATGGGACCGAAGCGCGGAGCTGGTATTGATCATAAGGCGAGAGCCTGAGGTGTCGGAGCTTAGAGCTTGACGTGATATGAACCGAAGCGTAGAGCTGGTTGCATTCTGATGGTCTGTGCACGGAGCCTTCTCATCATAAGTGTTGGCGTAGAGCCAAAGGATCGAGGCGCTGGACCGATCAATAAAACCGAGGCATAGAGCCGATTGATTGCAGGGTTGACCTGTTTCATGAGAGATATGCAGAGTGTATATGTGTGATGATGATTTGTTAGATGTGAACAGATATGATGATGTAGACTCGATGTGATAATGCAATATGTGCACGGGCCCGTGCGTGTGTGTTTAAGCTTAGAGCTTCTATCAAGTTCCGGACTTGAGCATTTAGAGCGTAGAGCTCGAGCATTCGGACGGTAGAATCCGAGCATTCAAAGTACAGGCTTTGAGCGTCCAGTACGCAGTGGTTGGGCATCCAAGCGTAGAGCTTGAGCATTCAAGTGTACAACTTGAGCATCCAGTACACAGTGGTTGGGCATCCAAGTGTAGAGTTTGAGCATTCAAAAATGTTAGATTTTTGAGCATTCAGGCATAGAGCCTAAGAATGATGTCTTGATTGTTGGGGCGGCGTAGAGCCTGTTTGCTTGTTTACGGCTTCGAACCAGTTGAGATGTTGAGCTTTGAGCCGCTGAGTTGTGATAATAGGCGTAGAGCCTGTCGATAATGGGCTTCGAACTGCTGAGATTGGTTGTTTACGACTTTGAGCCAGTTGAGATAGTGGGCTTAGAGCTGTTGAGTTGTGATAGCGAGCGTAGAGCTACTGAATGAGTGAATATGGGCGTAGAGCCTGTCGATAATGGGCTTCGAGCCGCTGAGATTGGTTGTTTACGGCTTTGAGCCAGTTGAGATAGTGGGCTTAGAGCCGCTGAGTTGTGATAGCGAGCGTAGAGCTGCTGAATGAGTGAATATGGGCGTAGAGCCTGTCGATAATGGGCTTCGAGCCGCTGAGATTGGTTGTTTACGGCTTCGAGCCAATTGAGACAATGGGCTTAGAGCCGTTGAGTTGATAGAGATGATGGGCGTATAATCGTTTATGATGATGGGCGTAGAGCCGCTGTGAAGACTGTTATGGCCTTGGGCCTGTTGAGTAAGTTGGCGGCAATATGGTCGCTGGAGTGGCAAGCGTAGAGCTGCTGTATGAGTTGATGGGCACGGAGCCGTTGAGTTGTCGATGATGCGAGGAGCATGGTGTTGTCAAATGATTTGTGCATAAGGCTATTGAGCATAGAGCTGCTGGGATAATGAACTCAAGATTGCTGAGTGTCTTGTCTTGCTTCGGCCAGCAGATTGTGGAGAGAGAATTTCGATGCTTGGTTATGCCCCCAAGGCTGGTTTTGGTTGACTCGGGGGTGCCCCCGAGGCTAACTTGATTTTGCTTCTGTTGGTCACGGACCCAGAATTCTATAATGGCTTGAGTCAGTGCACTGAGCAAAATCTGTTGTTGCTGAAGGAAATTGATTGGAAGGCCAGGAGATCGATCCCTCGGCCGAAGGATTGATGTCTCGACCGAGGAATCGATGTATTGGCCGTGAGAAAGCCAAAAGCCAGAAAATCGATTTAAGTTTGGTTTAATCGATTTCACAGCCCATTTAATCTTTTCACCTCTTCCTCTCTTGTTCTTCTCCATTCCTCTCGTCCGACGACTACCACCGCACGCCGCCGTCCTCTTCCACCACCGTCGGCCACCGTTATCTCTGGCGACCATCCCCTTCGATCACTGCTGCCGCTGCTGCCGGCTCTTGGTTGTTTGGGAACCGTTGGTTTTCCCTTGCTTGGTTCGGACGTAATGACCACGCCATCTTCAGGTGTTGCGGGTTCATCCTCGCACCCTTCATGTAGGTGCGAGTATCCGTCTTCTGACGAGGAGGCGATTGAGGAGCCCGGTTTGTTTGATGCCGCTACCTACATTCTTCCTTCGCGTAGGTTGGGTTATGGCGGTTTCCTGCAGTACCGCCCTCCTGTTGGTGGCTCAGAGGCCGAGATAGTTCGCAGAGAGCCTGAGCATCACTTGAGCATTCTGAACGTGCCAGTGAGTTTCCTGAAAAGTTTACTTTAGTTCGGAGTTTTGGAAATCTTTGTATTTTTTAAGAATGAAATTTTTTTTTGTCTGCGGGATGAAAATCCCTTTTGGCTAGGAGCGTGAATGAGAAGAACCCGTGTTTGGGTTGAACTTGTTTTTGTTTAAGGAAACTAAAATAAATGTGCCCCCTGTCTAGGCAATGCACGCTTTTAGATGTTAATTTGACGCCCCTTAGCATTTCCTTTGTTTATGCAATCATGAGATTAACTCCCTTTTGTCTTTGGCAGAGAAACAGGAGGCTGGAAGCTCGCGGTGGAGGCAAGGAGGTGCACAGATGGTTCTTGAAGCTGCCAGAGCAGGCTCGGGAATTAGTACGTGCTGCAGGCTTCGAGACATTCGTTTTGGGCCTCGATCTTCCGAAGATGGATTGGTCATTGATGACCTCGCTAGTTGAGAGGTGGTGGGATACCACCAATACCTTCCACTTTCCTGCTGCTGGCGAGATGACTATCACCCCGGGTGACTTCTCTTTGCTGACTGGCCTGCGGGTAGGCTGAGTTGCTCTTCGAGTTGACCCTCGGCTTTGGGAGCAAGAGGGTGCTTTGAGGTCGTTTCTGGGCAAGGTGCCCCCTGTTCGTTCCCGGGGTCATATCGATCTTGCTTGGCTAAGCAAGACTTTCATGGTGGCTGACATTCTGACCCAGGTGAGTGCCGAGCAATTGACACGGGCCTTCCTTCTTTACCTCATTGGGCAAACGTTGTTTGCCAACAAGGATGGTTCGGTACACACGCAGTTTTTGGTTCCTCTGCAGCACTTGGGAGCTATTCGGGAGTTTGACTGGGGCTCGTCTGCTTTGGCCACTTTGTATGGTGGTCTTGGAGCTTGCTCATGGGACAAGAGTCCCATTCTTTGTGGTCACTTTCGAGTGCTTGAGGTATATATTATTCCTTTGTACTTCTGTTTTCACTTTGGCTTTTTCTAGTTCTGAACTTGCTTTGGTTAAC
The DNA here is from genome assembly GCA_018127125.1 of Rhododendron griersonianum. Classification (NCBI taxonomy): domain Eukaryota; kingdom Viridiplantae; phylum Streptophyta; class Magnoliopsida; order Ericales; family Ericaceae; genus Rhododendron; species Rhododendron griersonianum. Next base: position 33,055,371 of record CM030788.1, on the reverse strand, counting down.
CTGCTTTTCAGCTCTGGGCTTTTGAGCACCTTCTCCAGTTTCCCCCTGAGACTAGGCATGGTGATGCGAACTATATACCTCGTTACGAGCGATGGCGGGTGGGGCAACGGAGGCCACGGTCACCAGTTTTGAGCCTTCCCGAGTGGCGGCGAGTTTTGGACTGGCTTACTGTCGATCAGGTATTTCTTTCTTCGTACCTCTTGTCTTTTAGACTTCCATATTCTTGTGTTAGGGCTGATTTTGTTCTTGCTTTGTAGGTACGGTTTGACCCTTGGGGTGGTGTACCAGAGGATGTCTCTCTTGCATGTTGCAGAGTCTTGGACCGGACCCGTAACTTGCTCGAGGGTCCATTTTGCCGAGCCTGGTACTTAGGCGATCGAGTGGCTAGTCAGTGGCGATCACGTGTTGAGGCTCTTCAGCTTGTTCCTCCTTCTCCTCCAGTATCTATGAGGTCCACTTCTTTGATGTCGAAGGAAGATCTGAAGAACACTCGGATCAGAGATTGGGCGGGTTTACTCCTCCAGGTAGGTGACTATACGGAGTACTGCCGTCTTTTCTTGACCCCCTCCGTTGCGGCTCCTCCCGTTGCTCCTGTTTGGCCACGGGCTCCTTCGTTTGTTTCCTTCCACTCAGATGATGGGGAGGAGGAGCGCCTGACGCTGACTCCCTGCACGACCCAGCTTTACACTTTGCCAGTCGGGGCTTCACAGGTATCTTTAGCTTTCCATGTTAGCTTTCATCACTTCGCATTGTATCCCTTGCTTTAGATGTTTGTAATGTTTCACTGTTCCACATGTACCTGCCGAGATAGTGCAGGAATGGCTTCACGCCTATCATAGTACAGAGGTTTTGGTCCGGAGACAGCGCCGTAGGATCCTTGAGGTACGACTTTCTTCATGAGCTTTATCTGCTGTGTATTATCCATTGAGTCTGAACGTTTGTATCCCTCTTTGGCTGCAGCTTGAGGCTGAGGGAGTACCGGCTGCTGGTGGGGGGAATGTGGGGACCAGTGAGCAGCCTTTGTCTTCTTCTCAGAGATCGCCTAGCTTTTAGGGCTTTTCTTTTTCCTGTTCATAGTCAGTGGGAGATAGGCAGAAACTATATTTGTATAGTGAAAGCAACCACAACAATGGTTTTGTAAACAAATTTTGTCTATGAAATGAGAAATGCTTTTTATGCCCCTAGATGTCTTGAGTTTGCATGCGATAGTCAGAACATGGCTTTTTGAACAAGTTTTTGCTGATAGACAGTAATTTGTGTGAAAACACTTGGCCGAAGAATCGATTACTCGGCCGAAGGATCATTGTTGCGGCCGAGGTATTGATTATCCGGCCGTTACATCTATTTTCCCAAGGGAGCTAGGTTTTGCTTTAGCCAAGTGGCATCCCGTTTCACATTCCTTCCTATGCTTAGTCTTTGATTTTCTGTCTCTTGCTTTTGCCATGCTCCATAGCCTGATTGCCAAGCTTAAGAGTTTTTGAGGTATCATACCCATTGCGTTGACGACTTTTGGGTTAGAGGGGATGAACTGTAATTCTTATGTCTATTGCTTGTTACCAATTCTTCAAAAAAAGCATACTCATCTTTTGTGAGCTCAATACGCAGGGTTAGCTATGCCTATCATTGAGTACAAACCTGTTGATGTTTTCCTTTCTCCAAATGTTTGGGCGGTATCTCGATGCGAGATTACCTACGTATCCCAATCAGGGAATCAGGCCTTTTACGTAGTTCCAAGATCACCACCTTTGGGGGTTGGGTTTTCACTCTTGGTTTTTCTTTCTCTTGTGCTCTAAGTTTTGCCTAGGTTACCTGATAGAGGTTGAGTCCCTAGCGAGCTTTCTTTCAAATGCCTTAACTTTTGCCTAGGCTACATTTTCCGCTTTTCCTTGTCCTAGCAGGCTCTGCTCTTACTTTTGCTTGGGTGTATAGATTGCCCAACGAGCATTTTTCTCTCAAGAGGGTTTTAGTGTTTTGGAGAGGAATCTGATGGAGATGTTCTTATGAATCTCCTGTTGCGTTTGTACTTTCACAATGGGCAAGCTAACCCTAAGTGTTCTCACGGAGATAGTGTCTTTCTTCTAAGTTCTGACAAAAACCTAGTTTCTTAAGCAATTAGAGTTCATCATTTCCTTCCCTTTTGTCGGGGACACAAAGATTTTGATCCCTTCGAATTTTTCCTTTGTTTTGGCAATGAGAGCATAGCGCATGGCAATTGCAATTTAAAATTTTAGATTTAGATAAGCATAATCTGGAAGATGAAAAAGAAATTCTCTTAGCGGAAAATAAAATGCCCAAACAGGGGCCCAAAACTCGTTCTCGTTTGTTTAAAGCAAAAACAATGTTTTAACGTTTTTTTTTGTTTGCCATGTTGTGACTTCTCAGCTACTGCAGCATGTCGGGGTCATTTCCCTTGTCTTTTGCAACTTTGTACTCTTTCCCTCCCTCTTCCTTGCCAAACAGAGCTTTTGAACTGGGTTCATCTTTGAAGTTTGCACAACAGCTACCTCTTTGAGCCATGAGTAATCCCCAGATGGATGTGTCGGTATGAATCTCCCTTTCTCTTTCCTCATTGATTGTGTGGTCATTAGCTATTTCCTCCTGATTGAATAGTGATGCTAAGGAGGTTTCATCGAGCGGATCATTGCACTCTTCTTCCATTTCATCAAAGTCGCTTTCCCCTATTTTATAGGGTTCTGTGCATATGAAATCTAGATCTTCTCTTTCCTCTATCCATTGACTATAGTCGCACTCGTCGTAAGGGTTGACCCATGGTTGCATTTGAAACTCCTCTACCTTCTCAATGAGATTGATTGTCTCCCAAACAATAGGCGGTGTTGGAATTTTGGGACGGTTGATGCGTACTACTATTTGGGCAAGCTCGAAGCGAGCGTGCCTTCTCATCATGATGACCCTTTCTTTTTCCTTCTTCCTATTCTCAAACTAGATACGAAGCCATTCGTCATCTTCTACAAATGGAATGTTTGGATCCTCCAAATTGTGTTTTGCCCAGGAGTGTTCTTTCCATTTCCTTAGTTCTTCCTCCTCTGCCTGATCTTTGCTACTTATGTCGGGCATGTCAGCGTCGATTACTTCTGACTAATCAGAGTTATCATCCTCTTCCTCCTCCATCATGAAACACTCGTCCTCCTCGGGGAAGGTTAAGGTAGGTTTGGTTTGGCTGTCTTGGACAATGTATTGGCTGGGATTGTATGTGGGGTTGTGAGATAGCTTTATGAGATTTATACTTCGAGGTGGCGGCTCAGCATTATGAGTAGGGAGTGGATTGGCTTGCCCATCAGGTTTTGGAGGTTTTATGGTTCGACTATCAATAAGGTCTTGAATGTCGTGACGAAGATGCATGCAATTGTCTGTTTCGGGCCCAGGGTGTTGGTGGTAGGCGCATTGTTTGTTTGGATCATGGTTTGGACTGTAGAGCGGCGGAGGAAGTGGTTTGTTTAAAGGTTTGAGATGCCCTTGACGGCTGAGGATGGTCAAGGCTTGGGACAAGGTCATGTAAAGAGGATCAAAGTTGCGGCGAGGTCGATTTGAGCTTCGGGATGGGCTAGTTTGGAAAGGGACTTGAGACAAGGATGTGCCAAGGGTATTCACGGAGGCGTGAGATGTATGGCTAGAGAAGGTTTTCTTAGGTGGAGGAGTGGCCTCTTCTTTCCCAATGAGTCCTAGCTTGATTCCATCTTCGATTTGCAACCCAGTGGCATGCAAGCGCTTGAAATCGGTGATAGCCTGTGTGTAAATATGCCTGAGATATTTGGGTTGCAAATTTTTGACAACTATCCTCACTTGGTCTTCCTCGGAGGGGCGGTTCTTCATCTTGGTAGCCTTTTCCCTCCATCTTGCCACAAAGGTAGCAAAGTCCTCATTGGAATCTTGTTTGGTCATTTACAAGTCTCGAGTTGTTAGTTCAATTTGGACGTTTTACGCATATTGCTTGACGAAAGCATTGGCAATTTCTGGCCAAGTTTGATAATGTACAAACTCCAAAGTGAGGAACCAGTCGAGAGCACTTCCAGTGAGAGTTCGCTAGAACAACTGGGCGATGAGCTCGTCATTCAAGCCCATTGGCTTCAGGGTGTTGATAACATGGCGAACGTGACTGGTAGGGTTGCCAGTTCCATTGAACTTCTCAATGTTGGGCATCTTGAAATTCTCAGGCAGCTTGGATTCTGGGAAGAGGCAAAGTCCCTCGAAATCCAGAATTTGGTCCCCTTGTGAACGAGCCAAGGCTTGTTTGATTTCTTTGACTTGCTTGGTCAACTCAGGACTTTCTGCCAATATCACTTTATGGGGATTCTCGTCTTCCATTGATTTTTCCTCATCCTCAGCATCTCTAGCTGCCTTTTCTACTAGTAGTGCAGTGATTTGAGCTTGGAGGTTGGCAATAGTGGCGTCGTTGTCTGCCATGATGGTGGAAGGGTTGCTTGACGAAGCTTGGGATTTAGTAAATGACGGGGTCTGTTGAGGGGATGACTGGGAAGTTTCTGAAAGCGGTTGGGATTGCTGTGGTGAGGGTGTTTTGTCAGATGAGGACGATAGACGGGAGGGTTGCAGAGACCTTTGTTTGGCGTAGCTTCGGGTGTTATAAGAGTACAAAGTTGGTTGTGGTTGCTTCTTTGATTTACCTATTGTGCCTGCTTGAAAAGTAGAATACCTGGAAGTCAGTATTCGGCCTGTGTAGGGTTAGGATTTGGGTTGAAGATCCCAACCCTTTTGCACAGAAAGAGTTAATTACAACAACAAATGATACAAGGTGTGAGGAAGAACTTTTACAAGTAAAGTGCAAATAGGTTCCTAGCCTGTAGGTTCCTGTCTTAGTTTGATAAGTTCTATGGCTTTCTAAAACATGTAAGGTTTTGGTAGTCTTAGGGTGCTCCGTTGTCAAAGGGCACCAATCCTCTCTCCAGCCCATCATAGGCGGTGATTGGGTGATTCCCCTTTTGATATACCATTAGGTACGAGTGACTGTGGAGTTTGCTGGAACCCCCAATATAGCCCGTGTCATGCCGGGATATCAGGTGAACTCAACGGGTTGCCTGCTCGATGCTGATGATAAATGAATTAGACAAGGCATGTATTAGTCTTATGTTGAACTTTTTGGTTATGGCTCTCACATCCCCAGCAGAGTCGCCAAAAACTGTAGACACCTCCCAAACGGGGCATCGCCATACAGATTGATCACGTTTGTTTGCTCGATTGGTTGCTTGCTTCGTAAACCAAAATCATGGACATTCCCATGGCTAGGAACATCGCCACATGATAACGGTTATCATCAAAACAGAGTCGCCACCCAATTTATTAAAACTGGGAAAATGGATAGAGATTCTGGATACGGAAGCCAAAAGTACAATAAGGGGAAGGTGTTAGGCACCCCTCTTTGCCCAGTCGTGAGACTAGCCCATAATCATTCAACATAAGACGTGTAGATGCTTTGTTTAATTCCAACACATAGTCTGTTTATTTATTCCTTTAAACAGTAAGCAAAGTGAGCCAGTGCGATAAATGAAGCATGCATCATAAAGCAGAAGAGCAAACAAAGCTGTCCTAGGAAATCGATTACTCGGCCGGTGAATGGATGTCACGGCCGAGTAATCACACTAGTTTAATGTACCGGCCGAGGGATCGAAGCCCCGGTCGGTGTTCTTCCTCACACCAGAATATACGTTTAATAGATGATCAGAAAGTTATGATTAAGCGTAAGAACGATAAATAAAACAAACCAGAGGCCATTGGGCCTCACCACCTTGATCCCTCAGTTGCTTGATTGCTTTGGATTGGGCGTGGTAGACTGATTGCTTGATTGAAAACCCTAGGGTTAGGGTTTGAACTTCGGGGTTTGATCGCCGGATTGACGGCTGCCTTCAGGAGGTTAGGGCTTTTGAAGAGTGGGTTTGAGGGAGTATTTGTGCAGAGTTTCGAGGTTTGAGAGAGTGTATACTCTGATAATTTCGTGTGTCTATTTTTGGAGTCCAAAGGCCCTTTATATAGGCAATTGGTGACTCACTCCGGCCAATCAAATCACGAGTTGGCAATTGCAATTGCAATGCATCTCTAACTCTACGTCGTAATCTCTGAGCGTAGTCCGAACGCATCGGGAAGGTAGTGTAATCGGATCAAACGTCTGACAGAACACGTTCCAGAGTCTGGAAAAAGGTCGATCTGGCGGCCGAGTAAAGGATATCACGGCTGAGGAATGGATGTCTCGGCCGAAGGATAGATCTTGCGGCCGAGGGATTGATCTCTCAGGGAGATTTTGCTAGCAACAGGTTGCTCGGGTGAGGAAATGATGTTAGGGCCGTGGGATCGATGTCACGGCCGACAGATGGATTCTCCTAGGCTTCTGTATTTCTGTCTAAAAGGCTGTATGGCTCTGATTGGGTCCTCTAAGTGGCTCAAAGTTCTTAATGAAAGTCCTAAGGTTCTCAAGGAAGCAATCAGCAATCACTGTATCCATTTCATCATCGGGATGGTCCCAAGGTGGGACTTGAAATAATCGTTAGGCCAAATTGGGGTGTCTACAGCCCTATATATGTACGTAGTGATGACTAGTTTAGGATGAACCTTCCCATTCAAAGGGTAGATTCTCAATTGGGAGAAGATGAGGAGTCAAAATACGCTACATGGGTATAGGTACCCTAGTAGTGTTGGTCAGGCTCGGAATTTAGGATTTCAACTTTTGATTGAACAGAGAGGGGTGATGTCAAGGAATGAAAGAAACGCCTCTACAAGTAAAAAACGACCGTATTGGGTATTATAGGCACGTTTTAAGCCGATCAGTGATCTAAACGAGATCTTAATACTCTGGCAACCTACAAAATGGTTTGGCACCACACAGCCACTGTCTAAAGGCTCCAGCAGGCCCTAGAAGTATTTCAGAATAGCGTGATAGCGTTTCAGGTATCTCTCGCAATCCTCCACATGTTTTGTTAATCGAATTAAGCCTCATCAATTGCTTAATAAAGATGGGGTTGAAGTTGCTTCAGCCGTCGAACAGTTTCCTTCGATAAAGTTTCCATCGTAAATGTCAACGTCAAATGCAAAACTTCTACCAAATCATCATGCGGAACCGTACCCTACAAACGTTTCCTTAGCACGACTCTTCTTTCTACTTCACGAACAACGCCGGCACTCCCCAGGGTGACGCATTCTGCCTAATAAACCTCTTGTCCAATAGCTCTTGCAATTTTGTCTTGAGCTCTTTTAGCTCAGCGGGGGCCATTCAGTATGGCGCCATAGAGATTGGTGCCGTTCTCGGTTGGAGTTCTATAGAGAAGTCTATCTCTCTTAGGGGTGGTAAGCCAGGAAGTTCTTTAGGGAAAACATCGGCGTACTCGCATACGATGTGTGGTAATCCCACTTCCATTCTATCAGCTTCTTCCAATTGGAAGCTAGCTAGCCCTCCAAATAGTTGGTTCTGCCACCTTGACCTACTCGTTGTCGAACTCGCTGTTTGTTTATCCCCTTTAAAACAGAAACAAGTCCCTTCGGGGGTATAGGCTGTCACCATCTTCTGGTGACAGTCTATGACTACTCGATGTGCTGATAGTCAGTCCATTCCCAGGATTACGTCAAAATCTGCCATGTCGATCACCCTAAGATCGCCGGTCAGACGCAGGTTGGCTACTTCTAGTTTGCACTCTCTACACAGTAGACTAACAGCTATGCTCCCCCTTAACAGTATTAAACCCGTTTCCAAAACTAAGAAACAATGGGTCAATTCGAGCAAAATCGTGAAGCGTAAGTACTCTATCCTCATCTGGGGGGGAAAATCGAACATCAGCAAGCAAGCCCTACGATTTTCTAAAGTTCGGATATTATGAGCAAAGGCACTGAAAGAACCTATGCGGCCCGGGGAAAACAAGCCTTAGGCAGCGTTGACTTCCGACAGTAATTTTAGAGGTACGGCAATTTTGAAAACAAAATTTCAAAATACTTATCTTAATTGTAGATAGCTAAGATAATCCTAGGTGTCGGGATGAAAATGACCGATTTAAGCCGTCCTCAAGTAGCGCAAGCTATTGATAAGGAGTTGGTGATGCTTGGTTGGTTCAAGGAAAGGTACCCATATCCTAAGGAGATTAGTTTTAAATAAATTCGAAAGAGTTGTACTTGAAGGATCGTGTCATGTGAGTGAAACAAGGAGTTTTTCCATAATGATTTGAATATCATCAATAGATGGCTATTGATAACTTGGTTAGATTTATTTGTGTTAACCAAGTGAAAATTTTAAAGGGAATTCCTACTTACTAAACAAATTTCCTTTTTGCAAATGGTGCATCACATAGTATGCAACAGTACTCTTTTTCAATAAAACAAATTTTTCATAGATAGGAAAAAGTACAATAGAATGTATAGAGTTCTATTATAAAGAGAATTATATATTAGACTTAACAGTGTAAGGTACAACCGTACATAACAGTAGGCAAACACAAGGATAGGTGTGCGTACACGAACAACGATCAAGTACTAAAAGCAGCATAGTAGTAACTGAAATAATTAGTCTTTTATTACTAAGCGAGTACAACATAGATAGTCCTATGAGTCATAGTTTCCTACTGCATTCCTACTAAGTCGAATTATTCAACATGCTTATATTTCCTTTCAAAAATAAGTTTACTAGTTATTCTTGTATTTCAAACATGTAAGTAACATACAATATACACATTTCTATTTATACTTAGAGATAGTGAGTAAGGATATTCTACAAACATTTCAAGCGTGCAATATATTTAGAGCTAGTGAGTACGGGAAAAACTACCGTTCTTCTTAGCGGTAGAGACGACTACAGAAAAAGATAAGTATGTCGGCTATCGAACAGAATGACTTCCTACGGTTAGCTTCTGGTATTTTCGAAAGAGAAAGGATTTCTCTCGAAACTTGTTCTTGACTAAACTACTAAACTTTTTGGATCGAAAGGGTGGTCGAGTGGTGGTTTAGTGGCAGCCTTGGATTAGTTTCTTGAAGAACTCAAGAAGAACTCATGAACAAAGGAAGAACTTCAAGAATAAAGCAAGAACACAAGGATTTCTTGAGAGAGAAGTTGAAAGACTTGAAGGTGTGAGTTGAATGGCAAGTGAGGGGTCCTATTTAAAGCAAACATTGGGCTCTCTTTCTCCCTCTCTTGGCCGGCCTCCCCTCTTTCTTTCTTTCTTTCTCACATTGTGTTGTCAAATCATGCTTGAAAGCATGCTAAGTCTATCTCTCATTTGGTCAATCCAAATCTTTAGGCATAAGGCTATAAACTAAGTAGGATCTTAAGGCTTTCTAGGGTAAATGCTAGGTAATTATACCCTAGCTAAGCAAGTCTTACAAGTCTAATGATATGGTAAGGTAGGCTAAACAATAGGCTTCCATGTTTAGTCAATCCTAGGCTAGGTTTGTAAGTCAATTTCTAGGTTGATTAAAGGCTAGTTTGGAAGTAAATCTAGGATGATTAGGGCTAGATTGTGTGCTTGAAATAGACTAGAAATGGGTTGGCATGGTAATTAGACTTAAGGCTAAAAATGGGCTAAAGGGTAGCTTGTGAAAGTGTACACACATGCACACACATCTCTCTCTTTCTCTCTCTCTCTCTCTCTATTCCCCATGTGCCTATATATATATATATATGTAAGGCTAAGGGTGTTTAGGTCTAAGTAGCCTTATAAAGCTAGGAGAGAGAGCAATGATTATGGTTAAGGCTTTAATGACAAGTCAATACCCAATGGTCAATACTTCTCCTAGAAAGTATATATGTGTATATATATATATATGTATATAACTAGGCATACTTAGGCCTAAGTAGCCCTTTTAGGATGGTAAAGATTAAAGTTAAGCTTTCAAGTGGAAGGTATTGTCACTGGATAACAATTTCCTAGAAAGTAAACTTATGGACATTTTGGCATGCTTATAATAGGCTATGGGTGCTATTTTAGGGAGCATCATGATTACCTCCTTTGTCCAATGGTTCTTTAATGCTAGGGAAAGGTAACTAAGCTAAATGGTACTTAGGTTTAGGTAGCTTTACTAATTCTAGGAAAAGAGTAATGATTAGAGGCAAGGCTTTTAATGACAAAACATTGTCCAATGGTTAACACTTTTCCAAGAAGGTCTATCTATATGTATGTAGGTAGGCATTTTTGTATATATATATATATATCGGGGCGGTTCCGGGGACAACTAATTAGACACCTAAGAAAATACCTCATAGTTCCCGATCAAATTTTGATGATCCGAGCCGCTCAATGTGATCAGAACGTGATTTTAAGGGTACCCGCGAGAAATTAGCAAAAAAAATGACCGAAAAAGGCTTGATCTAAGCAGTTTTTAACTTAGATTTAATGAACGGTTCAACTAAAAACTGCTCAAAATAAGCACTTCCCGGTCATATGTTTTGCTAATTTCTAGCGGGCACCCCTTAAAATCACATTCTGCACACATTGAACGGTTCAGATCATAAAAATTTGATCGGAAACTATGAGATTGAGATTTGGGGTGTTTATTTGGGTGTCCCTTGAACCGCAAGATAATCCTAGGTGTCGGGTTGAAAATGATCGATTTAAGCCGCCCTCAAGTAGCGCAAGCTATTGATAAGGAGTTGGTGATGCTTGGTTGGTTCAAGGAAAGGTACCCATCTCCTAAGGAGATTAGTTTCAAATAAATTCGAAAGAGTTGTACTTGAAGGATCGTGTCATGTGAGTGAAATAAGGAGTTTTTCCGTAATGATTTGAATATCATCAAGAGATGGCTATTGATAACTTGGTTAGATCTATTTTGTGTTAACCAAGTTAAAATTTTAAAGGGAATTCCTACTTACTAAACAAATTTCCTTTTTGCAAATGGTGCATCACATAGTATGCAACAGTACTCTTTTTCAATAAAACAAATTTTTCATAGATAGGAAAAAGTACAATAGAATGCATAGAGTTCTATTATAAAGAGAATTGTATATTAGACTTAACAATGTAAGGTACAACCGTGAACAACAGTAGGCAGACACAGGGATAGGTGTGCGTACACGAACAGTGATCAAGTACTAAAAGCAGCATAGTAGTTACTGAAATAATTAGTCTTTTATTACTAAGCGAGTACAACATAGATAGTCCTATGAGTCATAGTTTCCTACTGCATTCCTACTACATCGAAGCCTAACTCTCGTGAAGCTTTTTCTTACTAGTCCAGAAGATGTCAGCGTAACGGAGCACATGCATGCCTATGTCGGTTTCGTACGGTGGTGGTGGAACATCACTGGAGTCAGGGAGGATATCCATAACCTCCGGCTCCTGTTCGGCCACCTCAGGTTCTATTCCCTCTACAGGCTCTATCTCCTACTCCACCCTTCTATTCAGAGGCAGATTTCCCACGGGATCCTCTTCCTCCATTGGTTCCTCCTTGGGATCCTCTTCGGGATCTTCCTCGGGCTCCTCCTCAGGATCTCCCTCGGGGTTTCCCTCGGGTTCCTCTTCCACTTCCTCAATTATAAACTCCACATCATCTGAGGGTGCTATTTGGACTAGGACGGGTGCTGCGTCGTCACCATCCTCCTCGTCATTTTCGGGAAGCGGAATGGCACCATGTGTAACGCCCCGAATTTTGGGTACGTTAAATAAATATTTTATTGATAAAACCAAATGGAGTCTGGCTCGTTATTACAACAAAACTCCCATAAGAGTTCAATATTTACACAAATGAAGGGGTTCTAGGGTTCCTAACTACAGCTCTGCCTGCTCCTCCATCCTAGCCAGCTCCTCAGCTCCAAAAGTCTCCAAGGTGTACTGTTCATCTTGATCATCTACAAAGTCTGACACATTATACCAGTGTCGCCACCGATATAATATGTCAGGGTCACCAAAGGTAACACCATGAGCTACAAGAGCTCAGCAGAATAATCCTATACCCACTAACCCTTAACTTACACATAGCAAGTCAAGAAGCCATGATTCATGATAGTAACCAAACTAACACATGTGCATTCAAATACTTCATATTTAGAGATGTACAACAACACATGCACATTCATTTCTAGCGTAGGTGTCCGTGTCATCAGAGTTTCTCCTACGCAGCGTTTCATAGACCGTGTCACCATTTTACCTTTTATCTTCATTTTGAAAATCGTTTCCTTTACACACGCACACCACACAATGGGCAAGTCCGGCCACATTAAGGTTTTCAAATATCACACACGATGGGCTACCAAGTCCGGCCACATCGCAGTTTTCAAAATTCACACAAGGGCTTTCACGCCAGGACCCTATTGAGTGTATAGATAAATCATGTTACCAATGAAGCTACCACGTCCGGCTACATTGGTGACACACACACAATGGGCTACCAAGTCCAGCCACATTGCTGCTTTCAAAATCTATCCACACAATGAGCTGCCACGTTCGGCCACATGAGGTTTTAAAAACACACACATCCTCACAATGGTTCCGCCGCTCCGGATTCCCATTGGAACACACACAACCTCACAATGGTTCCGCCACCACGGATTTCCATTGGAACACACACAACCTCACAATGGTTCCACCACTACGGATTTCCATTGGAACACACCCAACCTCGGTTTCGCCGTTCCGGGTTCCCAAGTATCCTCACAATGGTTCCGCCACACCGGGTTCCCATTGGCACACAATAGCATTGGCTCCTCTCCACGGATAACCAAGCCATACCTCACCATGGTTCTGTAGACACCCCAATTTGGCCTAACGATTATTTCAAGTCCCACCTTGGGACAATCCCGATGATGAAATGGATACAATGATTGCTGATTGCTTCCTTGAGGACCTTAGGACTTTCGGTGAGAACTTTGACCACTTAGAGGACCCAATTCAAAGCCATACAGCCTTTCAGACAGAAATACAGAAGCCTAGGAGAATCCATCTGACGGCCGTGACATCGATCTAACGGCCACAACATCAATCCCTCACCCGAGCAACCTGTTGCCAGCAAAATCTCCCTGAGAGATCAATCCCTCGGCCGCGAGATCTATCCTTCGGCCGAGACATCCTTTCCACGGCCGCGACATCCTTTGCTCGGCCGCCAGATCGACCTTTTTCCAGACTCTCGAACGTTCTGTCAGACGTTTGGTTTGATCCAACTACACTACCTTTCCGATGCGTTCGGGCTACGTTCGGAGATTACGACGTAGAGTTAGAGAAGCATTGCAATTGCAATTGCCATCTCGTGATTTGATTGGCCGGAGTGAGTCATCCCTATGCCTATATAAAGGGGCCTTTGGGTTCCGAATTAACACATAGAAATTGAGATACTTACACACTCTCTCAAACCTCGAAGCTCTGCACAAATACTCCTTCAATCCCATACTCCAAAAGCCCTAACCTTCCGAAGGTAGCCGTCAATCCGGCGATCAAACCCCGAAGTTCAAACCCTAACCCTAGGGTTCTCGATCAAGCAATCAACCAATCTCACCCAATCCAAAGCAATCAAGCAACTAAGGGATCAAGGTGGTGAGGCCCAACGGCCTCTGGTTTGTCTTAATTTACTGTATTTCTGACTAATCGTAGCATTTTTGATTATCCATTAATCTTTCTGTCTGGTGTGAGGAAGAACACCGACCGGGGCTTCGATCCCTCGGCCGGTATATCAAACCAGGAGGATCCCTCGGCCGTGACATCCATTCACCGGCCGCGGGATCCATCTCCCTGGGACAATTTTGTTGCTTTTCTGCTTTCCAATGCATGCTTCAATTATCGCACTGGCTCACTTTGCTTACTGTTTAAAGGAATAACTAAACAGACTATGTGTTAGGATTAAACAAGGCATCTATACGTCTTATGTTGAATGATTATGGGCCAGTCTCACTGGGCAAAGAGGGGTGCCTAACACCTTCCCCTTATTGTACTTTTGGCTCCCGTATCCAGAATCTCTATCTATTTTCCCAGTTTTAATAAACTGGGTGGCGACTCTATTTGATGATAACCGTTATCATGTGGCGATGTTCCTAGCCATGGGAATGTCCATGATTTTGGTTTATGAAGTGAGCAACCAATCGAGCAAATTCAATGTGATCAATCTGTATGGCGATGCCCCGTTTGGGAGGTGTCTACAGCCAACTCCGCTGGGGAATATGAGAGCCATAACCAAAAAGTTCAACATAAGACTAATACATGCCTTGTTTAATTCACTTATCATATGCATCGAGCGGGCAACCCGTTGAGTTCACCTGATATCCCGGCATGACACGGGCTATGTTGGGGGTTCCAGCAAACTCCACAGTCACTCGTACCTAGTGGTATATCAAAAAGGAAATCACCCAATCGCCGCCTATGATGGGCTGGCGAGAGGACTGGTGCCCTTTGACAACGGAGCACCCTGAAACTACCTAAACCTTGCATGCTTTAAAAAGCCATAGAACTTATCAAACTAAGACAGGAGCCTACAGGCTAGGAACCTACTTGCATTCTACTTGCAAAAGTTCTTCCTCACACCTTGTATCATTTGTTGTTGTATTAACTCTTTCCGTGCAGAAGGGTTGGGATTTTCAAACCCGAATCCTAACCCTACACAGGCCGAAAACTGACTTTCAGGTATTCTATTTTTCCAAGCAGGCACAATAGGTAGGTTAAAGAAGCAACCTCAGCCAGTTTTATACTCTTATAATACCCGAAGTCACGCCAAACAGAGGTCTTTACAGTTGTCTCATCGCTCGCCCTCATCTGCCTAGACACTCTCACCCCAACGGTCCCAATCAGTTTCAGGGACTTCGCGGTCGTCTCCTCAACAAAACCGATCATCTACCCAAATTCCAAGCTTCAAAAATGGCAGACAATGATGCTACCATCACCGAGCTCCGAGCCCAAATTGCCTATTTACAAGCTGAGAAAGCAGCAAGAGATGTTGAAGACAAGAAAAATGAGGAAGGAGCAGAAAATCCTCATGAAATTATAGAAAACCCTGAATTGGCCAAACAGGTCAAAGAGATCAAGCACGCTTTGGCTCGCTCACAAGGAGACCAAATTCTAGATTTCGAAGGACTCTGCCTCTTTCCAGAATCTCAGCTGCCTGAACGGTTCAAAATGCCAAACATCGAGAAATTCAACGGGACTAGCAACCCTACCAGCCATGTCCGCCATGTCATCAACACCCTGAAGCCTATGGGCTTGACCGACGAGCTAATCGCTCAATTGTTTCAAAGAACTCTCACTGGAAGCGTCCTCGATTGGTTTCTCACTTTGGAATTTGTGCATTATCAAACTTGGCCTGAAATTGCTAACGCCTTTGTCAAGCAGTATGCGTACAATGTCCAAGTTGAGCTAACTACCCGAGATTTGGAAATGACTAAACAAGAATCCAATGAGGACTTTGCTACCTTTGTGGCAAGATGGAGAGAGAAGGCCGCCAAGATGAAAAGCCGCCCTACCGAGGAAGATCAAGTGAGGATAGTTGTCAAGAACTTACAGCCCAAATACCTCACTCACATTTACACTCAAGCTATCACTGATTTCAAGCGCTTGCATGCCACTGGGTTGCAAATCGAAGATGGAATCAAGCTAGGACTCATTGGGAAAGAAGAGGCCACTCCTCCACCCAGGAAAACCTTTCCAACCCGTACATCTCCTACCTCCGTCAATATCCTTGACTCAGTCTTGCCACAAGACCCTTTTCAAACTGGCTCATCTAGAAACACGAATCACCCTCGCCGTAATTTCAGCCCACTCTATATGACTCCATCCCAAGCCTTAGCCATCCTAAGCCGTCAAGGGCACCTTAGACTCTTGAATAATCCACCTCCTCAGCCACCTTATGGCCCAAGCTATGATGCCAATAAGCAATGTGCTTGCCATCAACACCTTGGACATGAGACAGACCGCTGCATGCGTCTTCGTCATGACATCCAGGATCTCATCGATAGTCAAGCCATAAAACCTCCTAAGCCTAATGTACAAACCAATCCACTTCCCGCTCACAACAGCGAACCACCGCCTCAAAATATCAATCTCATAAGCCTATCCAATAGCCCCACATATAATCCTGCCCTACACATTACTCCAAATACCCAAGCCAAACCATCCCTAATCCTCTTCGAGAACGAGGAATGCCTTGTAACAGGGGGAGAACCCCACATCTATGCTATTGATGATGGGGATTGGTGGTTGGACATGCGTCAAGCCCTGCCAAATGATTGGAAAATTGGAAGAATCGAGCCTGCTGATCCTTGGGGCACCCAAGAAGAAGAAGTGGGTCACCTCACCCGAAGCGGAAGAGTGTATAAACCACCTAAACTAAGTGGGGAAAGTTCAACCTCAACACGAGTAATGGAAGAAGAGGAAGGAGAAGAAAGCCAAAGGACCGAACCTGAGGAAGACAGGGTGCTAAGACAACTAAAGAAAATCCAAGCTGATATCTCTATTTGGGGATTGCTTATGTCCTCCTACGAGCATCGCAATTCCTTCTTTAAAACCTTGGGGAAAGCCAAAGTTCCCATCGACATCACCCCCGAAGAACTGGTGGGTTTCATAATGGCGTCGAAAGCTCCAAAACCAACGATAGCTTTCACTGACAAGGATCTACCCCCTGAAGGGCCCGCACACAACAAACCTCTCTACATTTCACTTAAATGTCTCACCAAATGGATCCCATTGGTCTTGGTGGATAATGGGTCTGCTTTAAACGTATGTCCTCAAAGAACCCTCGACAAGCTAGGGGTAAACGCCACCGACGTGCGCCCTTCAAGCCAAGGGGTAAGGGGGTATGACAATTCAAAGAGAAGAGTGATTGGGTGTGTCACACTGCCGGTAGAAGTGGAAAAGATCAAGAGGGATGTGGAGTTCCATGTGATGGATATACCAGCCACCTTCAATCTCTTGTTAGGAAGGCCTTGGCTACATGACGCTGGGGCAGTACCTTCCACTTTGCATCAAAAAGTCAAATTCGCGGTAGATGGAAGGGTTATAACCATTCTGGGGGATTCATCAATCCGGACTCATT
Source organism: Rhododendron griersonianum (assembly GCA_018127125.1). NCBI lineage: Eukaryota > Viridiplantae > Streptophyta > Magnoliopsida > Ericales > Ericaceae > Rhododendron > Rhododendron griersonianum. Next base: position 33,038,427 of record CM030788.1, on the reverse strand, counting down.
CTGATACGCCTGTCCAAGAGGTAGAAACCGAGGAAACCTTTCTCACTGGATTTAGTCTTGAGGAAGCAACTGCTGTGCAAGCCTTAATGGCTGAGAGAAACTTCTACGTAAGTGCCCCCGCCATATGGATGATGAAGAAGCAAAAATACCTCCCTGGGTTGGGTTTAGGCAAAAGATCACAAGGCATCTCGCAAATGATTGATCCTCCGCATAATCAATACGCCTTTGGTCTTGGCTACACCCCAACAGAAGCCGATGTAAAAAGGAAGAGAAACATGGAAAAGGCTAAGGCAAGAGGAAGCACGATCAAAGAAGAGAAACTCATGATCCCAAAAACGCTCAATGGCTGGTTTGTGAGGCAAGGAGAAGACTTTCCATTCTGCGGCTTCGCAGAGACATGGGAAGACGAAGTTACCAAGCAACGGTATCCTGGAATGCAAATCTTCTTTGATCAGGAATGGACTGACAGTGATTTGGAAGAAGAGCCAACTAATTCATCCCCTACTCCTGAAGACTGGATTGAAGTGCTAGCTGAATTTGACCTAAAGATTCTGTTTGGCAAAGAGGGTGAAGAAGAGTATAAAACTGCAAAAGGAAAAGGAACCACTCCTGAAATATCACAGTAAATCGCATGACAAAAACATTGTTTTCATTTCCTAAAGACAAGTGAGGACATATTTTGGGCCCCTGTTTGGGCATTATTTATGATTGAATAAATCCCCATTTTATCACTTCTATGCTTGACAAATGATTCCATCTTTAAAATGTGATTGTTATATACTACAATCTATCTGCCAAAGATAAAAGGATTTCAAGAATCTAATTCTTTATGTTACCGACCAAAAGGAAAAGAGGGGACGAACCCTGGTTACTTAGAACTAGACTTTTTATCAAAACTCAAGAAAAAGACGCTATCTCCGTGAGAACACTTAGGGTTAGCTTGCCCATTGTGAAAGTACAAACACAACAGGAGATTCATAAAAACATCTCCATCAAATGCCTCTCCAAACACCTCTTGAAAGAAAAACGCTCATTGGGTAAAATATACACCCAAGCAAAAGTAAGAGCAAAGCCTGCTAGGACAAAGAAAAAGTGAAAAACACGGCCTAGGCAAAAGTTAAGGCATTTGAAGGAAAGCTCGCTAGGGACTCAACCTCTATCAGGTAACCTAGGCAAAACTTAGAGCATGAGAAACCAAGAGTGAAAACCCAACCCCCAAAGGTGGTGATCTAGGAACTACGTAAAAGGCCTGATTCCCTGATTGGGATACGTAGGCAATCTCGCGTCGAGATGCGGCCCAAATATTTGGAGAGAAGAAAGATGATACCAAAAGGGTTTGTACTCAATGATAGGCATAGCTAACCCTGCGTATTGAGCTCACAAAAGATGAGTTAGTCATTTTCCAAGGAATTGGCAAAAACAAAGGTATACAAGAATCATCGTTCGTCCTCTCTGACTCAAAAGTTGTTGACATAAGGGACCAAGCATTCTAACAAAACATGGCAAGGAGATTGCAAGAATAACAAAAGCAAATAAGAGAGCTTGAATCAAATGCAAGTGTAAGAAGGGAAAAACACCGTTTGGCTCGTAGCAAAAAACCTAACTTCTTTAGAAAATGGAAGTAACGGTCGAAGAATGGAACCCTCGACCGAGTGTTCCATTCCTCGGCCCAAGTTTAAATCCAGGCATTCATAAAGCTTTGAAAAATACTGCATGAATATCTAATCTCTCATACATGCTGAGGATGCTTCAAATACAAATAAAAAAAAAATACAAATGTCAAATTATCTGTTTTTAGAACTAACAAATACAGGTACTAGAAAGGAAAGGCTAGCTACTGCCCACGACCCCTCTTAGGCGCAGGACGAAAATGCTCAGGAACTGAGACACTGATCCTCTGTCCTTCACCAGCCGCGGTATCTCCATCACCAGCTCCAGTACTCCCACCCTCACTAACTCCAGCACTCTGGGTGACCGACACTGTCGGTACTCGCTCTGCTTCAAGCTGCGGAGATACAGGATAGGCGTTTAGTTTCACATGAAACATAGGATGGAAAAGAAAGAAATCAAAGGATGCATACCGCAGCTATTCGGCCACGCTGCCGCCGAGCCAAAGCCTCGGCACTCTGGAAAGCACGCAACCATTCCTGAAACACCCCAGCGGGCACCTATAGAGGAAGCAATTGCATATATAATCAAGTAAGCAAGGAATGCTGAAGGAAACCAAAGCGGAATCTACAAATATTACCTGCTGGATCCCGGCGGGAAGCACGTAGAACTGCGTAGTACACGGTGTCAGTGGCAAACGCTCCTCTTCTCCACTCACATTGTGGAAAGAGATGAAACTGGGGGCCCGTGGCCAAACAGGAGAAGCAGCAGCAGCAGTAGTGGTAGGAAGGGTCAAGGAGGCTAAACGAAAAGCAGAGTAGTCTCCTACTACGAGAAAATTCAAGGCTGGCTGTCTCTCAAGAGCAAGTAGCAAGCTATCCCCGGTCAAAAGATGGGTCGATCTCATGCCAACAGGAGGAGGGAGAGGGACAAGCTGCAACGCCTCGGAACGCGGAAAGTACTGGCTCGCTACCCTCTCCCCAAGATACCACGCTCTCGAAAATGGCCCCTCCAGAAGGAAGTGCTGGCTGTCCAACGCACGAGCTGAGGTCAACTCCAAAGGAGCGTCATCAAGTAGCACGCCCCATGGGTCAAAACGCACCTATAACAAGGAAAATGGCATCAAAATGACAAAATGAGGAAATTGCACAAAAATCAGAGGATAAGGAAGATGTCATACCTGATCCACTGTCAGACGATCCAAAACTCGCCTCCAAGCCAGCAAGTCCATGGCAGGCGACCGTGACTTCCGAACTCCCTTCAACCAACGGGCTGCCCGCGGAACGAACCTAGGCTCTCTGTGCCTAGTCGGGGGAGGAAACTGCAACAAGTGCTCAAAAGCCCAGAGCTACGAGCAAAGACGAAGAGTATGAATAACAAAGATGGAAACAACAAGAGAGTAATGCAAAAATCAAAAAGTATACCTCGAGAATACGATGGTGTCCACCAAGCGACAGACTAACTCCCCAGGAACAAGCACTGAGGTGTCCATACAACGTGGCTAGGGCAGGAGTTCCCCAATCAAACTCTGCTATGGTCTCTAAGTGCACCAAAGCAGCCAAGAACTGGACATGTACCGAATTCTCCTTGTTGCAAAACAAAGTTTGCCCAAGGAGATAAAGCAGGAAAGCTCGTACCAGCTGAGAAAGGGGAATCTCCGTCAAGATATTAGCTTGATCAAACTCATCCCGAAGCCAGGTATATGTGATATGGCCACTCTCCGATACAATGGGAACCTTCCCCAAGAGGTATCCAAGGGCACCCTTCCGCTCATGGATCCGCGGATCAATGGGAAGAGGATCGCCGCCAACCCTCAGGCCTGTGAGCAAAGCAAAGTCGCCCGGGGTGATCGTCATCTCCCCAGCCTCCGGAAGGTGGAAAGTGTTGGTGGTATCCCACCACCGTTCGACCAAGGATGTGGTCAATCCCAACTCCGCCTTCGGGAGATGGAAACCAAGAATCAAGGGCTCGAAGCCAGCCAAAGCAACCGCATCCTTGGCTTCCTGAGGGAGCCTCTCATACCACTCAAACACTTGGGGGCAGCTTCCCCACACGCGCAGCCTCTCGTTTGCCTGACAAAATACGAAGAAGAAATCAAATACACAAGATATCGCCTATACAGGGGGCAACTTCTAGAACTCAAACTCCCTATCAAAATATCAAGCTATCATTCTGCAAAATCTGACATACGAAAATCATTTGACAGGATAAAATTCTACCTTCCTGTTGGTGGAACCAAAGTGCTGCTCTGGCTCCCTGTGCAAGACCTCAGGAGGGATGTCACTGAGGGGAGGATGGTATCGCAAAGAACCACCACGCCCGACCAAGTGAACCTGAGGAGCGTAAGTGGCAATGTCAAAAGGAGGAAGAATATCACCACCCACATCAGTAGAAATCTCGGGTTCAACCCCGGGAGGGGTGGGTTGCGAGGAACTCCCTCCAGCAGTGGCCCTGCGCCGACTCGAACGCAAGACGCGGGAACTCGAAACCCCGCCAAGAATCTCGGCCTCGACGGCCGGAGCCTTGCCCGTATCTCTAGGTACGGCGGGAACATCGGATGGTGGAGGAGGAGGAGGTGTCGAAGCCATGGCAGCCAAAACCGTGGTGGTCGAAAGGTGAAAAACGACGAGGAGAGAGAGGAGGCGACGGCGGCGATCGTTTAGATGAGAGGAAAGAGTGAGGAACGGAAAGAAAAATGTGACCCGCGAGATCGATTTAACTGAACTTAAATCGATTTCCTGGCGTTTGGAGTTCTCACGGCCGATACATCAATTCCTCGGCCGATACATCAATCCTTCGGCCGAGAGATCGATCTCCAGGCCTGCCAATCAATTTCCTTCAGCAATGTCAGATCATGCTCAGCGCATTAATTCAAGCCACTACAGAATCCTCAACCAACCAAGTAGCCCTGGGGGCATCCCCAGGCCAACACAATATGATCAAGACTAGCCTTGGGGGCATGCCCAAGCATCGAAGATCTCTCTCCACAAACTGCTGGCCAGCAAAACAAGACACTCATCAGCCCTGAGCTCAAAACTTCAGCGGCTCCAAGCCCATTATTGGCAGGCTCTACGCCCATATCAATTCATCCAGCGGCTCTACGCCTTCAACTTAACGGCTCTACTATCCTGACAGGCTCAAAGCCCATCATCTCTACGCAACTCAGTGGCTCTAAGCCCCCACCTACCAATTCAGCAGCCCCGTGCCCATCATCTCTAACACAACTCAGCGGCTCTACGCCCGCCATTTCATCAACCCAGCCATTCTATCATCTCAGCGGCTCTAAGCCCTCAACACAGCAGGCTCTACGCTAGTCATCTCACCAAAGCGGCTCTACACCTTCTAATCAGCGGCTCCAGGCCATCACCTCAACAGGCTCGAAGCCTATCTCAACAGACTCTACGTCTATTGTCACCCAGCGGCTCGAAGCCCTTTATCATAGCGGCTCTACGCCCGTATCAATTCAGCGGCCCTGTGCCCATCGTCTCTACACAACTCAGCGGCTCCAAGACCGCTATCTCAATTGGCTCAAAGCCATAAACAAGCAATCCCAGCGGCTTGAAGCCCTTTATCTCAGTAGCTCTATGCTCGCTATCACGGCAACAGGCTCTACGCCTGTTATCACAAACTCAAGCGGCTCAAAGCCTACTATCACCCAGCGGCTCAAAGCCGTGAACAAGTAATCTCAGCGGCTCGATGCCCATTATCGACATGGCTCTACGCCCATATACACTCATTCAGCAGCTCTACGCTCGCTGTCACAACTCAGCGGCTCTAAGCTCACTATCTCAACTGGCTCGAAGCCGTAAACAAGCAATAGGCTCTAAGCCGCCCCAACAATCAAGACATCTATTCTCAGACTCTATGCCTGAATGCTCAAAAATCTAACATTTTTGAATGCTCAAGCTCCACGCTTGGATGCCCAACCACTGTGTACTGGATGCTCAAGTTATACACTTAAATGCTCAAGCTCTACGCTTGGATGCCCAACCACTGCGTACTGGACGCTCAAAGCCTGTACTTTGAATGCTCGGATTCTGCCGTCCGAATGCTCGAGCTCTACGCTCTGAATGCTCAAGTCCGGAACTTGATAGAAGCTCTAAGCTTAAAACAAACACACACGCACGGGCCCGTGCACATTTGCATCAACATTTTCACATCGAGTCTGCATCATATTTGTTCACATCTAACAAAGCATTGCACATATACACTCTGCATATCTCTCATGAAACAGGTCAACCCTGCAATCAACCGGCTCTATGCCTCGGTTTTATTGATCGGCCCAACGCCTCGATCTTTTGGCTCCATGCCAACACTTATGATGGAAAAGCTCCGCGCGCAGACCATCAGAATGCAACCAGCTCTACGCTTCGGTTCATATCACATCAAGCTCTAAGTTCACCTCAGGCCTCCGCCTCATAAACCACAGCAGGCTCCATGCCTCAAAACTAATCATCTCAGGCCCTCGCCTTACACCAGCTCCGCGCTTCGGTTCAGCATGACAAGCTCAAAGCTCTGACACCACAGGCTCTCAATCACCTCAACACCAGCTCCGTGCTTCGGTCCTATCAATCACCTCAAGCCCCCGCCTCATAAACCACAGCAGGTTCCACGCCTCAATCCAATCACCTCAGGCTGTCGCCTTATGATCAACACCAGCTCCGTGCTTCGGTCTTATCAATCACCTCAGGCTCTCGCCTTATGATCAACACCAGCTCCGCGCTTCGGTCCTATCCAATCTCCTCAGGCCTTCGCCTCAAGATTGCAACAGGCTCCACGCCTCGATTTCATCACTCTCCAGGCTCTTGCCTCATGACTACAACCGACTCCGTGCCTCGGTTCCACCAAAGCTCTGTGCTCCAGTTACTGGCCCTATGCCCCTCACATCTCAAAAACAAACCGGCATCCAACTCATCCCCAGCAGATGGTTTGGATTCCACCCCATTACATCAATTCCTTCCAGCTCATTCGCAAGGATAGGCTACTCTACCGAGCTCCTTTCAGTCAAAGTAAGGATGATCAAGAAAAGCAAACGCACCTGCAGTGTACTGATCTACCCCAAAATACTAAGGAAGCTCTTCGCAAAAAACTCCCCGGGCAGCCCCGCGCTCCTTCAACTATCTTCCGCCAAAACCCTGGCTCAGTCTAGGTACGTTACACTACGGCTTTTAAAGCCCTAAGGTACGTCTTCTGTCTCTAACCCTCCAAACTTTTTACTTTTCTTTATTGCCCGAACTACGATTGGTCTGAATTTCCCTTGTGGAATACGTAGGCAGCCTCCCGGCCCGACCATAACAAAACCTTTTTCGAAAAACCCCTTGGAATAGTGGTTGGACCAAATTGAGTTGCTTTTTACAGCTTTGACTCTTACTCAAACATGTCTCGCGATCCGTCTGAGTTCAGTTAAAGAGGGGCATCTGTAGACACCCCAATTTGGCCTAACGATTATTTCAAGTCCCACCTTGGGACAATCCCGATGATGAAATGGATACAATGATTGCTGATTGCTTCCTTGAGGACCTTAGGACTTTCGGTGAGAACTTTGACCACTTAGAGGACCCAATTCAAAGCCATACAGCCTTTCAGACAGAAATACAGAAGCCTAGGAGAATCCATCTGACGGTCGTGACATCGATCTAACGGCCACAACATCAATCCCTCACCCGAGCAACCTGTTGCCAGCAAAATCTCCCTGAGAGATCAATCCCTCGGCCGCGAGATCTATCCTTCGGCCGAGACATCCTTTCCACGGCCGCGACATCCTTTGCTCGGCCGCCAGATCGACCTTTTTCCAGACTCTCGAACGTTCTGTCAGACGTTTGGTTTGATCCAACTACACTACCTTTCCGATGCGTTCGGGCTACGTTCGGAGATTACGACGTAGAGTTAGAGATGCATTGCAATTGCAATTGCCATCTCGTGATTTGATTGGCCAGAGTGAGTCATCCCTATGCCTATATAAAGGGGCCTTTGGGTTCCGAATTAACACACAGAAATTGAGATACTTACACACTCTCTCAAACCTCGAAGCTCTGCACAAATACTCCCTCAATCCCATACTCCAAAAGCCCTAACCTTCCGAAGGTAGTCGTCAATCCGGCGATCAAACCCCGAAGTTCAAACCCTAACCCTAGGGTTCTCGATCAAGCAATCAACCAATCTCACCCAATCCAAAGCAATCAAGCAACTGAGGGATCAAGGTGGTGAGGCCCAACGGCCTCTGGTTTGTCTTAATTTATTGTATTTTTGACTAACCGTAGCATTTTGATTATCCATTAATCTTTCTGTCTGGTGTGAGGAAGAACACCGACCGGGGCTTCGATCCCTCGGCCGGTATATCAAACCAGGAGGATCCCTCGGCCGTGACATCCATTCACTGGCCGCGGGATCCATCTCCCTGGGACAATTTTGTTGCTTTTCTGCTTTCCAATGCATGCTTCAATTATCGCACTGGCTCACTTTGCTTACTGTTTAAAGGAATAACTAAACAGACTATGTGTTAGGATTAAACAAGGCATCTATACGTCTTATGTTGAATGATTATGGGCCAGTCTCACGGCTGGGCAAAGAGGGGTGCCTAACACCTTCCCCTTATTGTACTTTTGGCTCCCGTATCCAGAATCTCTATCTATTTTCCCAGTTTTAATAAATTGGGTGGCGACTCTATTTGATGATAACCGTTATCATGTGGCGATGTTCCTAGCCATGGGAATGTCCATGATTTTGGTTTATGAAGTGAGCAACCAATCGAGCAAATTCAATGTGATCAATCTGTATGGCGATGCCCCGTTTGGGAGGTGTCTACAGGTTCCACCGCTCCGGATTCCCATGGGAACACACACAACCTCACAATGGTTCCGCCACCACGGATTCCCATTGGAACACACACAACCTCACAATGGTTCCGCCACCACGGATTCCCATTGGAACACACACAGCCTCACAATGGTTCCACCACCATGGATTTCCATTGGAAGACACACAGCCTCACAATGGTTCCGCCACCACGGATTTCCATTGGAACACACACACACATCTCCCATTGGGCAAACGGCCACAATGTAGTTTCAAAAATATTTTACCAAGGCAACGCCTTTAAACACACCCTAGGTGTCATGTTTCTACTTTCTCGATTTCCGTGTCTCGTTCTCATGCATAGACTCCGCGGTAGGACTTCTTAAGACATGATCATAAATCATTCATTGTAATCTTGAAACTAAACTAGCAAGATCATCCAACTCTATATCAAATAGCATGCTCATATTGTCACATAGTCATGCACAAATCACATTTAAGCATAACGCCACATGTATGGACGCCTTTGGAGTGATAATCACTTATGCTTTCACAAACAACCACAAGTAATGCAAGTAATCATGTAAACAAGTTCATAACTATCTTAAAGATCAAAATACAAATACTTCAAGTTAATCCATAGTCATGTTCTTCTTTTTAAAATTCGTTCTTTTCTTTTTGAAAAGTTCAAAACAACACATGTTTAACGAGTAAATCTAACGTTATACTTAGTGTTAGAAAGTATAAGAAAAATCTACATATACTTAGAGTTAGAGCTCATAGGAAAAGTCTACCGTTCTTCTTGGCGGTAGTGATGACTTCGAAAGAAAGATGGTACGTCGGCGGTTGGACGGAGTAATTTCCTACGGTAGGCTTACGCTAGCTTCGAAAGAGAAAGGTTTCTCTCGAAACTAGATCTTGACTAACACTACTAAACTTTTTGGATCGAAAGGGTGGTCGAGTGGCGGTTTAGTGGCGGCCTTGGATGAGTTTCTTGAAGAACTTGGGAAGAACTTCAAGAACAAGCAAGAACAAGCAAAGAACAAGCAAGAACACTAAGCTTTCTAGATAGAGAAGTTGAAGTATGGAAGGTGTGAGTTGAAATGGTGAGAATGGGTTGCTATTTATAGCCAAAGGTTGGTTTATTATCCAATGGATAATTTTTCCCCTAACATTTTGTAGACACCCCAATTTGAACTTTTCAAATTTCCTTAATTTGTGGCCCTGAGGCTCCCCGATGATGAATTTGGATTGAAACAAGCCTCGTACCAATTGAGACTTTGCTTCTTGAAGGATTTGAAAAGGAAATAAAATGGTCGAAATCATTCCCAAGCGCTTGGAAGTGGTCCCAAGCGCTCAAAACTATTTTTCAAAACCATTGGCCGGCTCACTCCCGAGCGCTCGAGAGTGAAGTCCCAAGCGCTCAAGACCACTCCCGAGCGCTCGAGACTGCTGTGCTGCCCAATGGATGGCAGGGCTTCCCACTATCCATGCAACTCATCATGACAGCCATCTTGAGCCGGCTGAGATTTGAGTCAACACTCAACCTCAGTCAGAGAAGATCAGGACAGAAGATTTTCCTCTTAAAAAAGGTTTTATTCAAATCCATTTCATTTTCAAAACTTTAGGTTATATGGCCTATATATACAACCTATTTTTCAGCTGAGAAGGGGGACGAAAAAATTCTCTCTCTAAACCCCCCCTCCCCTCTCTCTCTCTTGTTCAAAGCAAAGACTTTCAAACTCAAACTTGTTTTCCAACTTCAAAGATTTTCAAAAGCATCAAGGAAAAGGCAAGAAATCCAGAACACTCCTAGCTTCTGATTTCTTGTGTTCTTCTGCATTCACTTTTCAAAGCCAGTCAAGGAGTAAAGTTCCAAGCAAAGGTAGAAAATCTTTCTACTTTAATCTCAAACAAAGAGGCTGTTTTTCCCTTCTGAGGGGGGTCTCTCAGCTTGTCCCAGTCTTCAATACTGGGTGCATGGTTGGGAGACCTTAGTGTAAAAACAAGAGCAAAGGGTTCACAAAATGTTTTTCTCAAAAGCCCACTGGAAACACTCTCGAGCGCTCGAGAGTACTCCCGAGCGCTCGGGACTGTTTCCAGTTCCATGCATAGCATTTTGGTAAACAGCAAGCTGGGGGTGAGGTGCATTCTAAAATAAAATGGTTTTATCGTGGCATGCAGACATAGAAAATCAGTTTTCCTAAAACAGAAACGTTTTTCACCAAGTTTTCAAGTAAGGATAGGATTTTCCAAGGTCAAAAAGGAAGATTTCCTCCTGGGAGAGATCAAAGCAAGGGTCTCTGCATGTCAAGATAATGCTATTTCCTGTTTGAAAATTAGCTGATATGCAGCTCACTCCCAAGCGCTCGAAACCATTCCCGAGCGCTCGGGAGTGCATGCATGCCACTGCAATCCATTTTTCCTCCCAGTTTGCTGTGTTTTCAGACTTTCTGCATGCATAGATGTGTCCATTTGCTCTTTTAAAGATGTAGATCTAATCATGCAATGGCAAGGATGCATGATTTGAAAGATTGAGGTTCTATCTCAGTTCATCAAGTCCTCTGCTGAGCCTCTAATGTGCTTAAATTTATTTCAGTTTACAGTTTAGTGTTATATCCTGTTGGTACTAACAAAATTTGCAGGTAGAGTGTCAGCACTCCCAAGCGCTCGGGACCACTCCCGAGCGCTCGAGAGTGAATCCAGTAATAGGGTTCCATTTCCTGTTATCTTGTATTTTATGCATGGCCATTTCATCACCTCCTATACATATGCACATGCATGCACGTCTATTTGGTATACCTGTGAATACTTGCTAGTTGGTTTAATGAAACAAAATCCCTTTTGAAAAATCCCACAAATATTTAGTAGAGACCGATTTCGTATCGGGCGAGGGGGGTGCCGTAAAACCCTTCCCCCCTTGTAACATGGCTTCCGAACTCAAAGCAATCTCTGGTTTTCGATTCAAATCAATCTTTTTCAAATCAAAAGCGGTTTCTCGGGTGGCGAACCATAAATCCGGGTGGCGACTCTTCAAATTTTTCAAATCGATTCGAAAACGGTGTGTTATTTTTCGGGCCGCCCCGATCCACCCGGGGTTGTGGTAGCCCACACATTTGTTGTCCAATGGTTAAAGAATTGACTAGATTTGATGGTACTTTGATGAGGTAAGAAATTGGTCAAAGATCTTGGACTAGGATGGTGAGTACACATGCACACATCACTCTCCCTCTCTCTCGGTCTCTCTCTCTCTCTCTCGGCCATCTCTCTCTCTCTCCTTGGTACAATGTATATATATATATAAGTATGTACTAGGTGATCTAGGTAGATTTCTAGGCCAAAACTCCCCATTAAAATAGTCCAAATTGACACATGTTCCCATTAGTTTAATAATGTCAAAGTACTTTGAAAATCTAGGTACAAAATCTATGGTAGATATATATATATATGGTATATCATCACATGGGAAAATCTAAGAATGGATTTATTTAATAAACCCTAGTACTTGTTGAAAGACTAACTATTAACCAATGGGTAATATTTCTCCTAACTTTTATTGACCAATGGTTAAAGAAGCAAAGTAATATATATACTTGAATAATATATAAGTATGTACATGTGACTATATATAAATGAATATACTAATATGTACTCCCTCCGTCCCTTTTTAAATGTCCTGCTTCGTAACTCCAACTTATTAAAAAGACATCATCATTATACCTTTCACATCAACTTTTTCCTCCACTCTCCCTACTTACCCATCATCATTACACTTTTACTCACTAACTTTTCAAAATGGAATCTACTTTTAGGGACAAAATAGACAATTCACCAACTTTTACCCACAAATGGACACTTATTAAGGGACATCCCAAAATGGAATACTGGACTGTAATAAAGGGACGGAAGGAGTACTAGAGATCTTGGTAGATTTCCAAATGGAATACTGGACTGTAATAAAGGGACAGAGGGACTGTAATAATGTACTAGTGTACTTAGGAGATCTAGGTTATTAAATCTACTAGGTACATGTATATATATATATATATATATATATATAAGTATATCAACACATGGTAGATCTAATAAACTAATGAAGCCTAGTACTTTGGCTTGTCTTGACCTTATTATCCAATGGATCACAATTCTCCTAACATTTATTATCCAATGGTCAAAGATGGAAGGTACTATACTTGTATAATATATATATATATAAGTATATTAACACATGGTGAATCTATTAAACTAATGGATCTTGTACTTGATAGCAAGACTAATTCTATTGACCAATGGGTGATATTTTCCCTAATTTCTATGGACCAATGGATATGGGAATAAAGTATTATATTAGAATAATATATGTATCTACTTTCAAGCATGTGCATATAAGCCTATATATAATTATATAAGTGTACTTTGAACAAATCTAACAAGATATCTTAGGTGGAAAGCCTATTGTCCAATGGATAAAGATTTCCCTAACATTTATCGTCCAATGGGTAAAGGCCAAGGATGACTTTGGTTTAAAGGGTTCCTTTAGGGTTTGGAAAGGTTCAAAAGGTTCAACTAGGGTTGGAAGTGCAATTGGTAGTTAGGTTTCCTCAATGAATCGATTAGAAGCTAACTAGGCTTGCTAAGTAGGATTTCTAGTCAAGAAATATGATTCTAAGACTTTATCTTAATAGTTAGGAAAATAAACCAGACACTTGTCTTTAGAAAATGACCTTATTGCTTGGAGTGAAGAAATCTAATTTTATAAGTCAAAAATCTAATTATAGCGGATTATTTAAAAGAAAATTTTAAAATTCAAAATTTTAACGAAATTTTTATTTACCAAAAATCAGGGTCGTTACACCATGATTCTGATAGAAGTCATGAATGTAGGGAAAGGTATGGGGAAAATAGGGATCCTCCACTAGTTGGGCTGTCATAGTTTCTATGGTGTTTCTAAATTGGCGAGCTTTTGCTAGTAGGTTGACTTGGTAGTGACTCAGGTGATTCATCTACAAGGAAAGAGTTTTAAACCTCAATTAGTAATGTTTTAAGACAGGGTTTATTAACACTAAGGAAAGCTTTCTAGGTTCCACATTCGATTGTTGATTTAAGTCATCATCCAATTGTTTGGGAATTCCTAGCTCAGTGGTACTGCCAATTTCCACACCTTGCTTTAATCCGAAGATTGTTTTGTCAGGATTCCACCCAATTTTGGGACGGTAAACTTAAACTCAATTCTTGTTTGTGCAACGGTCAAACTATCTTATGGTCTACCCATTCTACCCATGGCTGAGGGTTGAACCTAGAGCTCTTATACCATTTGTAATGCCCCAATTTTTGGGAACGTTAAATAAACATTTTTATTGCCCATTTAATGATTTCCTAGTCTAGGGTTGGAAAGTTTTAATTAGGGTGTAGAAAGATTCACATAGGAATTAGGAGGGTTCATAAAGGTCATAAGGCTCAAAAATGGTTAGGGAGGTTTAACTAGGCTTTAGAATCCAATTGATTTGGCTAACTAATTGGTTGGAATCAAATTATCCTAGGAAAGGTAGGATTCCTAGCCAAAAATTCAAATATTTAACGAAATTTTTACTTACCAAAAATCAGGGTCGTTACAATTATTGCATAATAAAATTTAATTTATTACAGGCCCAAATTTTGAAATACTGAATTAACAAACATAAAAGTTTGACATTTATTTAGAAATCAACTCCAGAGCAACTTCTAGTTCTGATACGGATTCCAAGCATATTCTGTCTCAGTCTCCATTCCTAGGATCTCTCCTGTATTATACAGGTCCGCCTTGTAAGGCTGTTCCTCAGCATCACCGAATCCTGCACTCTCTGAAAAGTCTAGCAAATTGACTACCAAAGCAATCGATTTACCAGAATACACATGTATCCGTGAGTGATAAATCACTCAGTAGATATCTCTAAACCCATTAACCCATAACATACAAGTGTAGGTGGTTTGGGTTCCGCTAGACGTGCTTACGTGTATAGATGTGAGCTGGAGAGGTGCGATTGGCTGATGATTAGTGGAGAGGAGAAAAGGGGAGGAATCTTGGAAAGAGCAAGAGGTACAAGGGAGACAAAGGCAGCGTGTCCCTTACGTTCTCCGCGGGGGTGGTGTCTGACCTTCTCTGGATTTGAATTGGTGAGGTAACCTTCTCTCCGGGGAAGAATGTATTCCTTCCTCAGAATCAGTGCTCACGCCCTTTCTTTCCGGAAAAGTCAGTCCCCTCTATCATTGGGAATGTCAGGGGTATTAATAGGGCACCAGGGCCTAGGTTAGGCCCAGAACGGCGCTCCTATAAGATCCCAACACGTGTCCCCTCCGTACCTCCAGGTCTTGGATAAGCTTGTCCTCCCGCGGAAGCTTTTTCCACGGGAGGGCTCGAATTTCCGCGACGCTACCTCCATCCCAAGCCACAAGAAATTCCCCAATTTCCGTAGGAGCAAGGTCGCGACCCACGGCGATCATGTGTTTTTCCGCGGGGTCCCCTCCGGGCCCTACCTCTAGGCCCAGATGGATCCCAGAGGCTTCTCGATATGGCTTCTTTAGACCCTTCAACATTCAACAGTCCGCGGACCTTATCATAATCCTCTGCTGCAAAGGCCAACTCGGGATATGTTTGGTCCTCCCACGGGGCCAGCGGAAGTCCCGTGGTAGCTTTGCTTCCGCGGGGACTACCTTTCTATGACTTTGCAAGCGTCCTTTCCCCATTGGGCAGTCAACTATTTATCTTTTAATGAAGGTTTGACCGGGGCTTCTCTTCCACGCGGGTTCCATTGCCATGTGTCCACACCCAATTGCATGGTTAAAAAGTCTTCCCTGCTGATGTATTAATAATTTTTGCCGCGCCTACATATGCCCCCCGCGCGCGTACGGTGGGTGCATGTTGTTCGCGTGCGTATTACCCCATTTGTGAGTTTCCGCGGTTGCCCTCGAGTTACCCCGCGGAACAATGGGTATGTCAACCGTTGACAACGTCTCTTCATGTACCGTCGTGCCTCTTCGTATACAGTCGTCATAAATGTCCCACCGTTTGACCACTATATAAACCCTTTATTCATTATTTCCTTTTTTCACCTGCCGTTCAAATCCCTGTCGAAGTGCTGTCACTTTCCCTTCTCCCTTTCAGCGAGCTACTACTTTCTTCTTGTCGTTTTATGCCCTTCGCGGTTACACCTTCTCTTTTTTCTCCACACAAAGTGCAAATGGCTGCGCGTAATCCAAACGTCGAAATCCCTGTTCCCCCCTCGGACCAATGGAAGAGGGCCCCGTACTTGCAAACGGTTGGGGACCCATTCTGGGCCCTCGCGGGGGCTTATCCTATTGAGGGTGCACCTGTGGCTGAGCCGATCTTCTTCACAACCCCTGCTACCCCAAAACAAGCAGAGTTGATCAATCCCTCCTTCGTCCTTTGTTTCCGCATTGAGCGCGGAGATTTTCCCTTCGTGGAGTGCCGCTTCGGGGCCCAAGCTTCTCCACCCACTGACTGGGCGGAGTGGGTGGACGAGATCATCAGTAGTACCCCCCCCCCCCCCCTAAAATAGGTATTGATTGCTAGCGGTGCCTACGACGCCGTCCTTCTGTCGTGGCGTCTGAGTATCCCCTAGCAAGGGACGGCTATCAAGAACTTGGAGTTTGCGTGCTCGCGTTGGAGCATCGATACCCATTCTTTTGCATGGGCTTGGGGGGAGAGCGGACTTTCATTGGAGGATGCCTTCGTCTGCACTCGCCTGCCCCTCCGCGGAGCCAACATCCTGGATCTGGACAAACTCTCTCGCGAAGATCGAGAGAATATTGAGGGGCTGAGGAGACTGCACAGGTTGGCTCAGAATGGCCCCATTTTTACTGCTCAGGGTACCCGCAAGGCCGCGGCGGCGAACGCCATGCCAAGAAGACCTCCCTCAGGAGTTGGATTCGCTATTTCTACAAGGATCTCCAGCCCACGAGGACAGTTGTCCCAGGTGTTGCACGGGACTTTGTCACAGGTCCTCATTACGGGCAGCGGTTCTACATGGCGGGATTTTTTGCCTATAACCTCTCTTATTATGTCCTGCCTGACTATCCCATCGACGGCCTTGTTGGGGATTCAAGCGTGCAAACCCACGATCAACACACACACAATCGAAGAACAAACCAAGAACAGAAAACAATATAAAGCAAGAAAAGAACAAGACACAGTGATTACGTGGTTTCGACTTAAGCTGATTGCTTAATCGTACGTCCACGGGGTGCTAGGGTGTTTCACTATGATGTAAAATATGTCAGAGTTACAAAAGGAGGCAGCCCTAACTTTGCTTTTATATCATAAGCAAACAATGGACCGAAACCCTAAAAAAGGCTGACCCACACGCATCTCGGTTCGCGCTCAGCTTAAATAGATTTCATCCCAACAATTCTCCCAC
Source organism: Rhododendron griersonianum (assembly GCA_018127125.1). Lineage (NCBI taxonomy): Eukaryota > Viridiplantae > Streptophyta > Magnoliopsida > Ericales > Ericaceae > Rhododendron > Rhododendron griersonianum. The sequence continues at coordinate 33,021,610 of CM030788.1, read as the reverse complement.
TTGAAAACTGTTTATAGCGGCACCCCCAAATATACATCAACGATCATCTTCAGACACCACCAATCATAAACACCACCAGCACCCAGTCTCCCACTCAAGCTTGGAGACCCACGGAAGCTGAACAAGCCTTCAGCTTCCCCACAGAAACCACCTTCGTGAACATGTCTGCCGGATTTTCACTTGTGTGAATTTTCTCCAAAGTGAATTGCTCTTCCTCCAACAGAGAGTGAATAAAGTGATACTTTATGTCGATATGTTTGGTCCTCGAATGAAAGGCTGCATTCTTCGCCAGATGTATAGCACTCTGACTGTCGCTGAACAGTCTGCATTTGTCTTGCTCTTTACCCAACTCTTTCATGAAGCTCCTCAACCATACCATCTCTTTGCACGCCTCCGTGGCTGCAACATACTCTGCCTCTGTCGTGGAAATAGTCACTATTCTCTGTAGCCGTGAGACCCAACTGACTGCTGCACTCCCCAAAGTAAACACATACCCAGTAGTGCTCTTCCTGCTGTCAATGTCCCCTGCCAAATCTGAATCCACAAAACCTTGCAGACAAATATCAGAACCCCCATAACACAAAGCCAAATACGTAGTACCTTTCAGATAACGCAGAATCCACTTGACTGCTTCCCAATGCTCCTTGTCCGGATTTGCCATTGTAGACACCCTATTTTGGACTTTCCAGAATAGTTTATTTACGGTCTTTGATTCCCCAATGATGATTAAGGTCAAGAACATACCGAGTTTGTTAAAGAGTTTGAGCTTTGAGCGTCCTGAGCCTCATCCGAACCCTTTTCAAACCCTTGTCGAACCCTCAAGCCAGAACCAAATGGCCTCAGCAAAACCCTATTGGAGTACGCTGGTGATGGACTAGCGTGCGCTGGAAGCACTGCCACGTGTCAGTCATCGCCCGTTACTGGCGCACGCCACTCAACAAGGGGCGTACGCCAGTCAATCCCAGTCAAATCAACTTTATTTAGCCGTTCGCGCGGGACTTTTGTGGCCACCCTGACGTAGTCTACAGCTCCCTGATGATTGTTTTCGTCCAGGGCTGTCCCCTTCCCTCCTACAACACCTTTCAAGCCAAGTCCCATGCATTAAATGCATGGGAGGCTCCCTTAAGCCAAACAAGCCCTTATGCCCAAACTGATCTCAGTCCCTCTCCTCTATATATACTCCCCTCTCTCACTCTTGCAAGGGGTTACCAAGTTCAAAAGGGGTTAGCACCATTAAAGAAGTTCAAGTCCCTTTGTCTTCTTCTCCATTACCCTCCTTTGCTTCCTTTCTCTTCCATAGAAAGAGTAAGCAAGGGAATACTCTCCATAGTCCATAACCTTCACCACATTCTCATCCATCATCATCTTCAAGCTCAAAACTCAAGCTCTCTCTCAAAACTCACAAACAAAAGGTATAAAACCTCTTGTTTCTGTTTTCTGTTCTGACCCCTGAGGGGTGGGCTAGCAGGGTCAAGACTGGTAATTTATACCAGTCCTGGCCCTAATGCTGGCAAGGTTTCAAAACCGTGCATGATGATCGGGTGGCGCACGCCAGTTATATGTGCCGTACGCCAGTCATGGTTGTGTAGCAAAACTGGTGTGGGGATCACCGATCATCATTTATCTTATTTCATTACTATCTGATCACCTTGATGCATTCTAAAATCAACCTCTTGCTTTTTGTATCTTAGAGTAGCTTTCTCTTTCCCTCTGTATTTATTGCTTAGTTTGGCCTCTGGGATCCTTCTGGTCATGTTCCAGAGCCCAGATGATGCAAAGTCAAAGCAGTGAAACCCATTGACAACTGGCGTACGTCTCTTACTTAGTGGCATACGGCAGTGGTGGCGGTTCCAGTGGCTTGGCCTTGCATGGATCTTTCTTCCAGGCCTTTGATCTTCCTCCCCTCACTGTTTAAGGGGTTTTCTGCTCATTTGGTGGCTTATAAGCCCTGATCCTGTCTGTAATAGCTTAGTAATCCATATTTTAACTGTGTGGTTTGTCCTGGGTGTGCACTGGTCCTCTCCAGAGCCCAAAGGGTTGAGAATAGAAGCTGTGGTATTGAGCTCACTGGCGCACGCCAGTTGTGGGTGGCGCACGCAGGTCCTGACTGCATGCAGTGGTTTGTCCAGTGCACCATTGTGGGTGTACCATTGCACGGTCAGCGTGTGCTAGTTTGTCTAAAACGTCCACAAAAGCTTGTTCTCAATCTATTATACTTGTTAGATCAAACATCAAACATCCATGAGCATCTTGCCATATTTTTGTACATAAATGCAAATGTGTTACAGTTTTAATCCCCATTAACTGTTCAACCGCCCTAACTGGCTAAGAAAATGATCAAATAAAGAGAGAATGCAAATGTTTTATAAAAATGCCTGAGTAGAGACCGATCTCCGGATTGGGCGAGAGGGGGTGCCATAAAACCCTTCCCCTCTCGTAACCTGGCTCCCGAACCTCAGATTTCAAAGGTGACGACGGACCAGTCTACAAGCCTTTTTCAAACTCAAACAAGTGCAATTCAAAACGTTTTTCAAAACCACAATTTCTCGGGTACTTTCCACAAAACCCGAGTGGTGACTCTCTGATCTGCGAAGCGTTTCGCCGCGCTTTCCGCGAGATAGGGCGCACCCGGAATTTTCTTGCTTAAAACCGCGGGAGTTTTTGGGGCGTGTGCCCACAGTGGCGACTCTGCTGGGGACATTACATTAATCAAACATTTGGAAATTAATACATGAATGAACAATTTTCAAAAGTCTGTCAAAACAGTACGCTCCGCGCTGCTGGAGAACGGAATGGTAACGTAACAGGATTCTACATCCGACCACTCCGAACTGGGGCTTTTACTATTGTTCGCTTATGTAGTTTTCTCCGAGTGTTGATTAAATGAAGTGAGCCAAGCTTCAAAAGGCATTTTTTTCAAAAGCATTTGCAATTTTCTCTCTCTCGATCATTCTTTCGGCACGCATACATTTGCATCGGTGTTCTATCAGCCCCGTTGAGGCGTTTTGGGTAACCGGCACAGTTTACTGGAGCCCGGGGTCCTCGAATGCCCAACAACCTTGGACGATGATGAGACGTATTACCGTTTGACCATTGCTCTGCTGCACGCATTGCGATGGGAGGTATAAAACATCTCTAGTCTGAGGAACCCCTCTAAGCCAAAACCAGCCTCGCCATGCGTACAAAGCACTAGAACCTTTCAAACTAAGACAGGAACCCACAGGGTAGGATTACTTGCACCTAACCCTCATAAACTGTCTATGTGTTACTGCTTTCCATATCGCATGCCTGTACATACATTCATACCGTTTTGCGTAGGAGCATGCTAGGGCGGCTTATAGGGTTGTCTCTCTTTCAAACCCGTTTTATGCCTACTAAGGCGCTGCCTGGACCGATGACGAGTCGTGCATCGTAATGGTACACGTTATCCATTTTCCAATTCCTTGGGTCAACAAGACTTAGGGAAATCGAGACTTTCTAAGTCCTTGCCTAAACCCGATCGAGGTTTCAAACAGAAAACTAGGAACAACGGAGAGAATGCCGTGATACTTACACCACCTTGGTTATCATGCGAAGCACGTACACCGTTTAGGCTAAGTGGAGTGTTGCCACAACGCCGCCCCGGTTCCAGTATCACGTCATCTACACCGAGTTGTTCCACTTCAAGATTGAAACTTTGAAAGCGGAATAGTCAAAGGCTTAGGCTGTTTTGACATCTCTTAGTGTTAGTCGATTCAAACAAGGATACACTGTCGAAAAGAAATCTGAGGACCTGTCTCAAACCTTTGTCATAAAACGGTTTTGTCTGCTAGTTCTAGAGTCTAGGAGGACACCAACGACAACATGTACATTGCATTCCTTCAAAATAAAACTATTGCAGGGCCACTTCCTGAGCCTTCGATTGCTTTACTGTCTAGCTTTGGGCGTTGCACCGTCAAGGAAAGTACCGAAAAGAAGAGCCAAACCTGCTTGGGAGTGTCTGCCAGGGGTATTTCACTAGTACTTCCAAAGCCGTATCACCTCCCTCGATCATCAAATCCAAAATGGCGGCACAAACAGAGCTGGCTGAGATAAAGAGGGTTGTGGAAGAAATGAGCCAGAAGCTGGACAAACAAATGATTATCATCCAGGGGCTGTTTGACCTTTTTACCTCTGCCCTGTCAAAATCGGGTCTGGTGCTAAACGCTGCTAATGCTGGGGCCAAAGAACCTCCTCAGGCCTGCCACACTCCGGCGGTCGGAATCAAGCCGTGCTCAAGAGACATGTTCAAAAGTCTGGCCGAGTTCCATGAGGTTAGAGTTCACCCAAAAGAGGATGCTGAATCCCTGTTCAAAGTCACCCCCAAAGGCAGAAGAATGCACCCTGTTGAAGGCGCAGTGTTGTGCAAAGCAAGCAGAGGTTCCACTTTGAACCCTCAATCCCGTCGCCGGAGCCAGCCAAGGACCTTCTCATGCTTATCTGCACCTCTGGCCTCAGTTTACGAGAAGCTTCTCGATGCCGGTTCCATCAGGCCTCTAACCCCAACTCCACTGCCCAAGGTTCTCCCTGCTAGCCACAACCCTAATCACTTCTGCACCTACCATCAAATGCCTGGCCATTCCACCAATGCCTGTTATCGCCTCCGACATGCCATTCAAGATCTCGTCGATAATGGCATCATTCCAGTCCCACTCCCATCAAAACCCGACGACAGTTCCATCTCCTCGCTCCAACTCGAGTCTGGCCCTCTGGTTGGTCAGATATCTATCACCTCCACCCAAATCAACCCCGTCTCCACTCAAATCAACCCGAGCTCCACCATACTCAACCCTACCCTCTACATTGTCCCAGAAGATCAACCCAAGCCGATTGTATCCACCCCGTCTGAACCCGAGGCCAGTCCAGTGGCCGCAGTTTGTGCAATTAAGGCTTTCTCTGCCAACACCTGGTCCGACAGTGATGAGGGGCTTGCAAAGGCAGAATCCAAGAGGGAGCTTATTCAAGTCAAGGAGCAGACTGACAGGCTGAGGATCCTTGTTCAAGGGAGCACTGAGTAGGTTTGGTCAAAGAAGCTGAGGAAGCTGAAGTGCTGTTGCTTGGGCCTGACATCCTTTAGATTCCCCCTCTTTGTGAGGAAGCCAAGGGTAACAATAAAAGTTGCATTTTCAAATCGTGTTTAGCTTGCATTGCACACTTTTGAGTCTGAGTCTGACACAGTGTCTGTCAAGTCGTCTTAGTCTAGCTCTGAGTCGGAGTTCGTGCCTCTTGGCCCTCCATGTCGTAGCTTCTATTCTCAATTCGAGTCTTTTGCTGTGCTTGGCAACCCCGTGGGGCTTTCTTTATGATATGCACTATCTTGCTTCTAAGTATTTTGCTGGCTTTTGAATAAACTGTGTCGACCCTGACGACGAAGGGATAGATTTCGATGGGGTCATCCCCAAGGAAATGTGTTCCCTCGCCAAAAGGGAAGACAAGAGGCGTGCTCGGCCTATTAAAAGAAGAAGTAGTTTCAATAAACTTGAAAGATAAGGTAGACCCCCGGATGGTTCAAAATTGGCTTAACACTGTCCCCCAAAGGAGCACTTGGCCCCGGATGGTTCAAAATTGGCTTAACGCTGTCCCCCAAAGGAGCACTTGGCCCCGGATGGTTCAAAATTGGCTCAACGCTGTCCCCCAAAGGAGCATCGTGCCCGATCAGACAGGGTCAAAGAATTCATCGACGTTTTGGCATGGTCTCACAAAGACGCGCTTGGCGTTGATCGTGAGATAAAGAAACTTCAAAACCCCTGCTAACGGATGTCAAGCCAGAAAGCAGAAACTCAGAAGGCTCCAGGCCTTGCACTGTGTCCAAGACAGCGTTAGTAGCATTCCATCAAGCACACATTAAAAAGGCGCAAAAGTGGCCTGGAGCGAGGCATTTTCAACTGAAGCAGTCAAGACCTTGCATTATCAAAAGCCATCTTATCTGGGGCTGCAGCCAAAGATCATCGATCTCGACGACAACAAATTCAACACTCTAATCAACCTGGATCAATTCACGAGCCGCTTTTCCCTGAGAGAAGCTCGTTGGGCCGAAAACCACAAGGGTGGCGGTGCCAAGCAAAAGTTAGAGCAAGCCTGCTAGACCGAAAACCTAAGGAGGCGGTCTAGGCAAAAATAAATAGGCAAAAAGTCGAAAGCTCAAGAGGCCGGAAACCTGAGAAGGCGGCACTAGGCAAAAGTTAGAGCGTAAAAGGAGAGGTAAAACACACGAGTGAACCTTGGCCTGAACTACGTTTTGACCTGATTCCCCAAATGTGGGATACGTAGGCAGTCTCTCTTCAAGACTCGGTCATATTCTATCAATTGGATCCATGGTTGACGTTTTGGTACACATCAAGGGTCGAGAAGGGTCAAGAACAGAACAAGTTTCATCAGAAACAGAAGGGGGGACCCTTTGTCTTTCAATCTTATTTCAAACTACTACTTCAATTTCAAAGCTGAGCAAAAGCCTTTAAAAAAAAAGAAGAAGAAAAAAAAAGAGAAGCATCAAAAACAGAACGAAATGCTAGAGGCCCCAACAGGCTCACAGTTTATTCTAAGTTCAGCAAAAGTCTAGTTTGCGCAGCTTTTCAGTCGCGCGCGCTAGTTTGAGACTCACGCACGTTTGCTCAAAGTGACACGCGTTGGTCTCAAACCTGTGCGCACTTCTCCAATTCCCGAAGCATATAGCGGTTGGGCAGCCATCACGCCTAACAACGATTTTGACCCCCCGGTGGGAATTTCAAGTTAAAACCAAGGTTCCGGTGCCCCGAAATTGGTTTTAAGGGCTCTTGCCAAATTTTCTACGCCGTGCAGGTCATACGTGCCTAATGTGACTGTGCGGGGGTGTCGGTTTCAGTCCGGGCCTATATGAGTCATCCATTTGCGTATTTTGTCCATCTTTGCGATGTTTTTCTAGTTTTTCGGTCTATTGCCCATTCCGGGGCTTTCTTTTCTGTTTCATTCATTCACACAGGTCTTTGTACATATTTGACTATGTGTGAGTGTCAGTTTCACCTATCTAGGAATATTTTGGATTTTGGCCTGTTAATGCCCAAAGTTTCATTATTACCCATGTGTCGGAAAGTCTGCATTCTATCCTAGGACTCTTCTTCCTCATTCTTCCGAGCTAGGCAGTCTATACGTGTGCGTATGTCTGTGTGTCAACTCAATTCGCTCGTCAATGCAAGTTGGTTATTAGCGATTGGTCCACACTCTATCTCCAATGAACCGAGAATAATGCAACTTTTACAGCGCCACTACGGCATCCATGGTCCAAGCAAGCAACAAATCGTCAAGTATAGAGGGATATATTGGCCCAACGCAAAATCAAATCAATGCAGTAAAGCTCTGACCCGCTCAAAAGTTACCCACCTGGACCTGCAGGCCCGCAACTCAAATCAAAGCAGTAAAGCAAAAGTGTGGCTCAGTGATCGCCCTCAATCGACAAAATTGTCTCGGTCGTCGTTTGTGTCGTCCAGTCCTCTAGAAAAAAAAGAAAAAAAAAACGCCCTAGTATGCCTTCGCATTTTCAATTTGTACATATGTGTTTAGCATATATTGTCGTTGCATATTGTATATCAAATGTCAAAAGCAGGAAAGTGCTTCAAATCAAATCAATCCAAAGCACATGGAGGCTTTCAAATCAGATCAAGCAAAACCAGCGCGTTGTGGCATTAGCAAATCAAATCAAATCAGCGTTGAGGCCCATTCCCAACAGGCAGCCCATGTTGCCATGATCATGCTTCCATCCCGGTTCGCTATTTCCCCAAGGAGAGCCCGTCCAATTCCAATCAACGACGATCTATCCGTCCTATTCAAATCAACGATGATCTATCCGTCCTATTCAAATCAACGACGATCTATCCGTCCTATTCCAATCGACGACGATCTATCCGTCCCTATTCCAATCAACGACGATCTATCCGTCCTATTCGAATCAACGACGATCTATCCGTCCTATTCAAATCAACGACGATCTATCCGTCCCTATTCCAATCAACGACGATCTATCCGTCCTATTCAAATCAACGACAATCTATCCGTCCTATTCCAATCAACGACGATCTATCCGTCCAATTTTAAATCAACGACGATCTATCTGTCCTATTCAAATCGACGACGATCTATCCGTCCCTATCCAAATCAACGACGATCTATCCGTCCTATTCAAATCAACGACGATCTATCCGTCCTATTCAAATCAACGACGATCTATCCGTCCTATTCCAATCAACGACGATCTATCCGTCCCTATTCCAAATCAACGACGATCTATCCGTCCTATTCGAATCAACGACGATCTATCCGTCCTATTCAAATCAACGACGATCTATCCGTCCCTATTCCAATCAACGACGATCTATCCGTCCTATTCAAATCAACGACGATCTATCCGTCCCTATCCAAATCAACGACGATCTATCCGTCCAATTTCAAATCAACGACGATCTATCCGTCCCTATTCAAATCAACGACGATCTATCCGTCCTATTCAAATCAACGACGATCTATCCGTCCCTATCCAAATCAACGACGATCTATCCGTCCAATTTCAAATCAACGACGATCTATCCGTCTAACCTCAAATCAGCGACGATATATCCGTTCAATTCAAATCAACGACGGTCTGTCCGTCCAACTTCCGATTCAATTTAGCGCATCTTCCAGCAGTCTTATTGCTCTGTCTCGGATGGTCCTTGATAAGGAGATTGGCTCTGATTCCCAACAGATGGAATTTAACCTACCTGACGCGACCTACCCGTGATTGTTGGAACTATCCGTGCCATGGTTAGCTTTATCCTCAACAACAGCCAGTCCTGTTCAAATTCAACGATGATCAGCCATGTCATCACCGACGATCAGCCATGTCGTCCCCTCAACGATGATCAGCCATGTCATCACCGACGATCAGCCATGTCGTCCTCTCAACGATGATCAGCCATGTCATCACCGACGATCAGCCATGTCGTCCTCTCAACGATGATCAGCCATGTCATCACCGACGATCAGCCATGTCGTCCTCTCAACGATGATCAGTCATGTCATCACCAACAATCAGCCATGTCATCCTCCCAACGATGATCAGCCATGTCATCAACGATGATCAGCCATGTCGTCCTCTCAACGATGATCAGTCATGTCATCACCGACGATCAGCCATGTCGTCCTCCCAGCGATGATCAACCATGTCATCACCGACGATCAGCCATGTCGTCCTCTCAACGATGATCAGTCATGTCATCACCGACGATCAGCCATGTCGTCCTCCCACCGATGATCAGCCATGTCATCAACGATGATCAGCCATGTTGTCCCCTCAACGATGATCAGTCATGTCATCACCCCGATCAACGGCGATCAGAATATTTCCCGCGTTCACCCCGAGCAACGGCGATCAGAATATTGCCCGCGTTTACCCCGATCAACGGCGATCAGAATATTGCCCGCGTTCACCACCGACCAACGGCGATCAGAATATTGCCCGCGTTCACTCCGAGCAACGGCGATCAGAATATTGCCCACGTTCACCCCGATCAACGGCGATCAGAATATTGCCCGCGTTCACCCCGATCAACGGCGATCAGAATATTGCCCGCGTTCACCCCGAGCAACGGCGATCAGAATATTGCCCGCGTTCACCCCGATCAACGGCGATCAGAATATTGCCCGCGTTCACCCCCTCAACGGCGATCAGAATATCGTCCGATCGATCCACGACAACGGTCTGCCCGTCCAATCAGTCTACAACACCGTTCGCCTATCCTAGTCCACATCGGTCTACAAGTAACGCATCTTTTAGCAGTCTTATTGCTCTGTCTCGGATGGTCCATGATAAGGAGATTGGCTCTGATTACCAATAGATGGAATTTAACCTACCCGGCGCGACCTACCCGTGATTGTTGGAGTTACTTATGCCAAAGAAGGTTTGATCCCTAGCGGCATTGATCCATCCACAACTAACTATTCCCCAGGAGAGTCCACCTCACCATTCAATGATGGTCCACCCATCCCTATTTTCCAACAGAGTTCAAACTCTTTTCCCAACGATCTTCAGATGGTCCGCCCGTCTTCAATCTCTCAATGGACGGTACATTTAAATACATGTCCGCATTTTCTATTTCTTCTGGATAGCCTTGAGAGGGTGTCTAGAGACCTTTGACGTTACTTGTACCAAAACAATGGTGCTCCAAGTGCCGTCAAAGGGTGGCTACTGTAGACACCCTATTTTGGACTTTCCAGAATAGTTTATTTACGGTCTTTGATTCCCCAATGATGATTAAGGTCAAGAACATACCGAGTTTGTTAAAGAGTTTGAGCTTTGAGCGTCCTGAGCCTCATCCGAACCCTTTTCAAACCCTTGTCGAACCCTCAAGCCAGAACCAAATGGCCTCAGCAAAACCCTACTGGAGTACGCTGGTGATGGACTAGCGTGCGCTGGAAGCACGCCACTCAACAAGGGGCGTACGCCAGTCAATCCCAGTCAAATCAACTTTATTTAGCCGTTCGCGCGGGACTTTTGTGGCCACCCTGACGTAGTCTACAGCTCCCTGATGATTGTTTTCGTCCAGGGCTATCCCCTTCCCTCCTACAACACCTTTCAAGCCAAGTCCCATGCATTAAATGCATGGGAGGCTCCCTTAAGCCAAACAAGCCCTTATGCCCAAACTGATCTCAGTCCCTCTCCTCTATATATACTCCCCTCTCTCACTCTTGCAAGGGGTTACCAAGTTCAAAAGGGGTTAGCACCATTAAAGAAGTTCAAGTCCCTTTGTCTTCTTCTCCATTACCCTCCTTTGCTTCCTTTATCTTCCATGGAAAGAGTAAGCAAGGGAATACTCTCCATAGTCCATAACCTTCACCACATTCTCATCCATCATCATCTTCAAGCTCAAAACTCAAGCTCTCTCTCAAAACTCACAAACAAAAGGTATAAAACCTCTTGTTTCTGTTTTCTGTTCTGACCCCTGAGGGGGGGCTAGCAGGGTCAAGGCTGGTAATTTATACCAGTCCTGGCCCTAATGCTGGCAAGGTTTCAAAATCGTGCATGATGATCGGGTGGCGCATGCCAGTTATATGTGCCGTACGCCAGTCATGGTTGTGTAGCAAAACTGGTGTGGGGATCACCGATCATCATTTTTCTTATTTCATTACTATCTGATCACCTTGATACATGCTAAAATCAACCTCTTGCTTTCTGTATCTTAGAGTAGCTTTCTCTTTCCCTCTGTATTTATTGCTTAGTTTGGCCTCTGGGATCCTTATGGTCATGTTCCAGAGCCCAGATGATGCAAAGTCAAAGCAGTGAAACCCATTGACAACTGGCGTATGTCTCTTACTTAGTGGCGTACGGCAGTGGTGGCGGTTCCAGTGGCTTGGCCTTGCATGGATCTTTCATCCAGGCCTTTGATCTTCCTCCCCTCACTGTTTAAGGGGTTTTCTGCTCATTTGGTGGCTTATAAGCCCTGATCCTGTCTGTAATAGCTTAGTAATCCATATTTTAACTGCGTGGTTTGTCCTGGGTGTGCACTGGTCCTCTCCAGAGCCCAGAGGATTGAGAACAGAAGCTGTGGTATTGGGCTCACTGGCGCACGCAGGTCCTGACTGCATGCAGTGGTTTGTCCAGTGCATGCAGGCTTGCTCCTGTGTGTACCATTGCACGGTCAGCGTGTGCTAGTTTGTCTAAAACGTCCACAAAAGCTTGTTCTCAATCTATTATACTTGTTAGATCAAACATCAAACATCCATGAGCATCTTGCCATATTTTTGTACATAAATGCAAATGTGTTACAGTTTTAATCCCCATTAACTGTTCCACCGCCCTAACTGGCTCAGAAAATGATCAAATAAAGAGAGAATGCAAATGTTTTATAAAAATGCCTGAGTAGAGACCGATCTCCGGATTGGGCGAGAGGGGGTGCCATAAAACCCTTCCCCTCTCGTAACCTGGCTCCCTAATCTCAGATTTCAAAGGTGACGACGGACCAGTCTACAAGCCTTTTTCAAACTCAAACAAGTGCAATTCAAAATGTTTTTCAAAACCACAGTTTCTCGGGTACTTTCCACAAAACCCGAGTGGCGACTCTCTGATCTGCGAAGCGTTTCGCCGCGCTTTTCGCGAGATAGGGCGCACCCGGAATTTTCTTGCTTAAAATCGCGGGAGTTTTTGGGGCGTGTGCCCATAGCCATGAACCTGCTGACAACTCCCACTACATGAGCAATGTCTGGCCCTGTATTAACCATGGCATACATCAAACTGCCTACTACCGAGGCATATAGAACACTCGCCATGTAGCTCTGTTCTTCATCAGTTACTGCATTCCTTTCACTGGAAAGCTTGAAGTGACTTGCCAAAGGTGTGTCAACTGGCTTAGCATTCTCCATGTTAAAACGTTTCAGCACCTTTTTAACATACTCTTCCTATGACAACTTCAACTTTCCCCTTGCTCTGTCCCTACTAATTCGCATCCCAAGGATTTTCTTTGCAGAACCCAAATCCTTCATTGCAAATTCTTTGGACAGTTGTGCCTTGAGATTCACAATCTCATCCATGCTTGAACCTGCAACAAGCATATCATCTACATACAACCAAAGTATGAGATACGACGTATCAAGCTTTTTAAAGTAACAACAGTGATCCCCATTACGGGCAGCGGCTCTACATGGCGGGATTTTTTACCTATTTCCTCTCTTATTATGTCCTGCTTGACTATCCCATCGACAGCCTTGTTGGGGATTCAAGCGCGCAAACCCACGATCAACACACACACAATCGAAGAACAAACCAAGAACAGAAAACAATATAAAGCAAGAAAAGAACAAGACACAGTGATTACGTGGTTCCGACTTAAGCTGATTGCTTAATCGTACGTCCACGGGGTGCTGGGGTGTTTCACTATGATGTAAAATATGTCAGAGTTACAAAAGGAGGCAGCCCTAACTTTGCTTTTATATCATAAGCATACAATGGACCGAAACCCTAAAAAAGGCTGACCCGCACACATCTCGATTCGCGCTCAGCTTAAATAGATTTCATCCCAACAGGCCTCTCCCAGGCGGTCTTTCCATTGGCCGTGCTCTTAGCCTACGACCAGCCTGTCGCGCTGGTGCCTCTGTTTCTGGGGTCACTCTACCGGCAGCTGGACTTGGTACAAGCCGACTATGCCAGGTCCCTCAGAAGGTGCGACCATCTTTCAATGGTTCACACCAACTTCTTGCTCGCGTACTTCTGCGAGCATTTTCGTGCCATTGCCCCCGTCCCGTTGGCCTTTCAAGCGTCGGGACAACGATCTTGTGCGGAGCAGTGGCGGCAAGGTACCAGCAGCAACGCCTCATGGTACGAGGCATGCGACATCGAAGCCAATTTCACCCCACGTCCCTACAACATTACTTCTCCGGGTGTCATGGGCGTGGGTTTGTGCCTCCTTCCCACTGCCTCTTCTCTCAACGCCGCGAGCGGGGGTGACTCCGTGGCGCGGACGGTTGTCAACTCTACGCTCAACTCCAGGGTTCCGTTTGTTTTGGAGGAGGAACCTGGACTCTTTCCTGACGTTTGTCCGCGGGCAGGCTGTCATTCCCGAGGTGTCCACGGTCCGTATACGGGATACTTCGCTGCTGGCCATTACCGAGGTCCGGGAAGTTGATTGGCACAGGCCGCACAGCCAATGGGCAGTAATCAACGTTGTGCCCTTGAATAGGGAGTTCCCTGCGATGCCTCCTCCGCCTCCTCAAGACGCCCCGAGGCATACAAGTGAGCGAACAACCCGCAGGAGGACACAACCTCCGACCCCCGTGGAACCATCCCAGCCATCTTCTTCACAGGCGCCTGCGGCGGGGGAAGCCCGATGCCACAAATGCGTTTGCATGGTACGTGGCCCTTTATTCCGCATATTCAATCATCTTTACTTTGTCACTCCATTTTCTCTGGCACTTGTTCTCATTATTTTTCTTCTTTCTTTCAGCAGCGGGAGCGGGATGCCAGCACCTTTGTGGCCTTCGAGCCAGAGGCCGCCGCCGTGGCGGAGGTGGCAGAACAGGTCGCGGGTGAGGAAGCAGAGGCGGCGGAACAGGCCGTCATCCTATCCTCAGCTCGTTTGCATTCTGCTTTCTCTTGAACATCCTCTTTAGCGACCAACAATCACTAGTTGGGTGCTTGGTATGCCTGTGGTACATGCAGTACCGCGGATGCTCGCGGTCTTCTCGCGTCGGCTCATACTCCACTGGGGAAGCTCCAGTTCTCTGTCTTGCACCCATGCATTCACCAAGGCTCGCACTTCATCCATGGTGCAGGGATAATCTGGAGCTGGTCCCATCTCGTGCTCCCTACATTTTCTTCCTCCGGGGGCCTGTTGGGTCCGCGGCACCTCCGCGACGGCAATGGTGGCGCATGTGGCTTTGCCTTTCCAGCTATCTTTCCTGGCCGGTTTGACCACGTGTCGGATATTATACGCGGATTCCAATAGGGCAGAAAACGTTCCCAACTTCAAGTTGATGAGCAACATCTTGAATTCATCCATCATCGCCAATGCAGATTTCAACAAGTTGAACTTCCTTGACTGACTCAGTACAGTCGACTGCGCGGTCCTGGAATCGCCTGATGTTATCCACCACATCCTTTCCGCTTGTCTGTGTTTCCTTCGTCAAACTAATCATTATTACCTTCTAGCGGACCTAGAAGAATTTAGCATAGAAGCTGTTCACCATCTCCTCCCAAGTGGCGATCGAGTAAGGTTCCAAGTTGACATACCAAGTGTATATCTGGGAAGTGAGAGACTTTGAAAACTCGCGGAGACGCAGATTGGAGTCGGATGCATGGGCCCCAAGGGATTCTATGAAACGGACCACGTGCTCCTGAGCGCTGCCTTCTTTTTCGTCAAATTTGACAAACTTTGGTAGGGTGTACCCTTCTGGGTAAGGTAGCAATAAGATCGTCACGGGGTAGGGGGTGGATATATGGGCTAGGAAGGGAGGGTAAAACTGTCTTTGCCTTTTCTTTAGTAAGGAGGGCCTGCACGTCTGCCAAAGTGATGAACTGCCCCGCAAACGGGGCGCCGGCTTCAGCAGGGGCTGGCTCCTTTTTGCTTGCCTCACTTGCTTTCTGTTGTGCCAGTAGGGCCTGGACTTCCGCCATGGTGATGTAAGGTCCCGTGGATGGCGTGCTAGTACCATCGGCGGCAGTCTCTTTCTTGCGCTCTCCAACGGGGTTTCCAGCAATGCCTCCTACAGGCACATGACACAAATGATGAGGCGCCGTCAAGGGGACCTGAGGTTGCACTGTCTGGCTAGTGCTGCCCCCAGCATGGTTTTGTTGTGGTTCGTTGAGGAGTATCCGGTTGATTCAAGGTTTTCAAAGCTAGGGCTAGTTTGATTAAGCTTGGGTTTCGTTCTTCGACTTCGAGGTAGGGATTTCTCACTTCTATTATATGTTTATGTGTTGATTCGGTGTTTGAATCGTGCCCTAGATTGTTAGTTTCATTGTTGGAATTGTTCTTGTGAAATCTGAAAATCGTGCACTGAAAACCTAGGTCCTACTGGTAGGAGTTTTGGCCCTACCAGTAGAAATGTTGTCCAGTAGTGTCATTTTGTGAAATTCTGGTCTCCTACCGGTAGGAGATTGTGTCCTACCGGTAGGTAATGAAAAATCAGCACTTTTGGAAAAACTTTGAACGAGCATAACTTTTTCATCCGAACTCTGTTTTGGGCAAAATTTATATCGAAATTCATGCACCAAAAATCTACTTTCTAATGGTGGTGGTCTCATCTCCTAATTCTTAACCGATAAGGTTTTGTAGCCAAAATAAGATAGATATGTTCGTATATGTTGGGAAATCTTTTTCCTTAGAATCATGTGGGTGAGACACGGATGTTCTTAGGTTCTCTAGAGTACTTCATTGAATGGTTTGACGAGGCTAGTGATATACTTAAGGCTTTTTAGTGGTTGTTGGGTTCCGTACAAGTCTTTTGACACTGAAATGAGATTTTAGAGAACATAATGAATATAGGTGGGCGAAGGTTGTGTGTGCTGACATGCGAGGTGAAAGACGAACATGTAGAACACTTCGTTAAGTTGAACAACGCTAGGTGTAAATACGAGAGACATTTCCCTCACGATTGATGTGTGGTACATCTATTTCGTAGCTTGTACGGTTTAAAGTGTTATTGGGATGAAATCTAAGAATCGTTGTGAGTAAGTGCCCTATTATGTATAATGTGTACAAGCTAAAATGGTGATATGAGAAACTAATGGCGTAATGATAGCGAGTTGATTGAAGTGGAATTTATCCGTATACTACTACTAGGTGAATAAGCCTTCGTTGTGATTTCACTATATGTGATTGAGATGAATGACGAAAGTGTAAAATGTATCTGAGGAATTGTGGTATGGTGACCTATGATGTGTGACTTGAATTAGCTCCTTCAATGAGGGTGGTACAAGTAGGGGTATCGTGATCCCTTAAATGGCCCGGTAGGAGCTTTTGCTCATGACACAGAACGATAAGAAAATTGTGACATGATGTGAATGGAAATGGGCTATCCTTGTGAAAGTGTGAATGGTATGAAAAACATTGGCATTGCGATTCTTTGGTTATGATAGTTTCATAAGTTAAGATATCGGATTGGTGATTTGAAATAAGATGAGGGGTAGTGGCAGTCATGAGAAAAGCGTATAGATAATAAGTTCTCGTGGTTAAACTAGAGTCTTGGTGTGTAGTCATAGTACTTCAATTATGTCGTCGACTTTGGGACATTTACCTGTCGTGTTTTGTTTCTCATTTGAAATTCCATACCTTGCTTCAGTTATTCATTCTACCTGTCATCCCATTTGCATATAATGGTTGTGTAGATTTCTCAACTGGGCTAGTGTAGCTCAACCTATCATCTTTCAGGTGTGATCCCGAAGTAGTAGCATGGAGTGAAGTGCATGCATTCTAGTGTATATTTTCGGAAGTGGTGGTAAAGGAGACTCATGGACATTTTGGTAAAACACATTTTGGGAATGTATTAGAATCTTAACTCTATTTTTTTTTATGATGTAATATATATTCAAACTCTTGGAGTTGGATCTGTAATTTAATAACTTAGACATGGTGAACTCTTTTGGGGTATTATGTAAGATAATGTGAGGAATTTACTTATGAAAAGCTATGTTTATTTATGTTGAAAATCGAGGGCGTGACAACTTGGTATCAGAGGCAGGTTTAGAATACCTTGAGACCGTGGGGAGACTTTGAGTCTCATGGGTTCAAAAAAAAAAATCATTGCATTTTGACATGACTTGTGTGCTACTAAGTGATTGACATGCATCCAACTATGTGGCATTGCATTTATGTTACCGTATAGTGGCATAGAGTTGTTAGACGGAATTGGTGGAGCTGGACATTTGCAGTGTATCCTTTTTTTGATGATCTTTTCATTGTTTCTTTGTAGTGAGATGCCTCCGAGACCTGAGAATAGACAGGGTAGGATTAGGAATCCGAGAATGGGGGCAGGACAAAATCAGCTTGCTAGGGAGATTGTAGCGGCACTTGTAGCAGCAAATCTTTTGCAACCACCTCCTAGGGAAAATGTGGGCAGTCGGGCCATAGTAGCCATGCAAGAGTTTAGCCGTAGAAATCCACCTCAGTTCGATGGGGAGAGTAGCGACCCCCTTGTGGCCGACCATTGGCTTGCACAAATTCGTAAGATCTTCAATGCACTTAAGATTACGGAGGATGACCTACAAGTGAGTATATTCGCTTGTCAACTTATCGGTGAGGCGAACGAGTGGTGGGAATCTGTTTTAGGAGTAAGGAGAGACACTAGGAGTACGGCTAGAGTTACAAATCAGGAAATCGAACTGGTTGAGGAGAGTTTGACTTGGGCTGAATTTGAGACACTTTTTGAAAACCAATACTTTCCGGAGTCGTATCGTGAACAGCTTAGAACCAATTCGAGAGGTTAGATCAAGGTGACATGGCTATTTTAGAATATGCTACTAGGTTCCAAACCTTGTCCCATTTTGTGCCAGAGTTAGTTGCAACCGATGATAGGAAGTGTAGGCGTTTTGAGAAAGGGTTACACCCGTCTATCAGGAAGTTTGTGGTAGGTCAACGAATTGGAAGGTTTTCTGACATTGTCAAGTGTGCTAGAAGTATTGAGTATACGGAGGAAATACCGGAGGAGGCAAAAGTGCGGGAGTCGAGGGAACAAACCGTTGGCAAGAGTGTATCTATAGAAATGTCTAGAAGCCAAGGGAGGAAGAGACAGAGAGAATAGTTTCGGTTCACCTCGGGACAGCATAGTTCAGAACCACCTAGTCTTACCAGAACGTCAGGAGTTTCGTCGGGGTCAACGATTGTGTGTTATAGGTGCCGTCAGTCGGGCCATCGTGCAGTAGACTGTACTCAGGAGAGGGAATATCATGGTCAGAGACCACCTCGGGTTTGCTATCGGTGTCGTCATCCGGGGCACTTAGCAGTAGATTGTCCACAACCGACAAGCAGAGGGAGCGTGCAGAGACCCACAGAGTCGGGTCATACATCTCATACCGAATTGCGAGGTAGCGTGAACTTACATGTTTGTGTTGCGATTACTTGTGCATATTCGAGAAGCTTGATTGTTGAATGACTGCTATAATGAAAGTCTGTGGTCCATACTAGTATCGATTAACACTATGGAATGATCTATGTGATTTTGTTTGATAGAGACCTAAATAGATGTGCCGACTAAAGTAGCTGAATGAGAATACTCGAGGTTGATAAAATGGATAGAAATCGTATAAAATCTTACGAGATTGAAATGAATTTGATTACTGTTGAGTTTTTGGGAACCGTGAGTTACGAATTAGAGGGCACTGTGTGAGCCCGTGGTTGTTTAGGGTACTGTGTGAACCCATGATGGTATTGGGCACTGTGTGAGCCTGTGGTATTTTGGGCACTGTGTGGGCCCGTTGTCATATTGGGCACTGTGTGAGTCCGTAATGTATAGGGCACTGTGTGAGCCCGTACTATATTGGGTACTGTGTGAACCCATTGTTGTATTGGGCACTGTGTGAGCCCGTGGTTGCGTTGGGTACTGTGTGAGCCCGTCTGTTGATGTGCTGGGTACTGTGTGAGCCCGCTGGGTACTGCGTGAACCCGTTGACGTGTAGACGTACTCGGTACTGTGTAGTTTCAATAAATTGTGCGGTGAGTCTGTAGTTGGTTGACTTATTACGGTTATTTGGTGTATAAAATGTGTTGCTATTTAGTTTCAACTTACATGTCAGAACTAGTGTGCAATGTTATCGTGTGAGATTCGTCCATGGAATGTGGTGCTGGATAGATAATGATGTGTACCCTTGCTACATGTTAAACAGATAATTGATTGAAGGTGTTTGTGTGGGCAATTGGACCTCTTAGTTAGATGTAACGTTATGTGATAATTGGAATCTCTTGTCTCAACTACTTATTTGTCGTAGCTTATGAATTAATGATAGTTTTGCATGTCTTTCAATTTCTATATTATGGTTTCGTTGAGACCACTGCTAGTTTGGTTAATCCTTCGTGAAGTTATTGAATAAGCAAGACTACTTTGGATGTCGTAGACATATGCTGAACATGAATTGAGTTCTTTACTTGGGGCGCCGCGTAAGTATAGTGAAATGTGTGGAGTGGTGGATCTTGGTTCAGAAAGTTGTTACACTTATGGATGTACATTTTTGTGCTCAAAAACTTCCTGAAAGGGATAATGTGTTGTGAAAATTTAATCTTTGCATAGTTCATTTTCAGAAATGATAACGGTATAGACTTGGAGTCGGCTACATCATAGTTAACTTCTATGTTGTCAAAATTGTCATTATTTTCAAATGACCAAGTGAGGTGTTCGTAATTGATTGTTGATAATATCTTTCCAAAATGAACATTTCCTTTCAAATTCTATAGAATTTTGCTACACCTGGGAATGTTTCAAGGGCTTTGCAACTACTCGAACAAGAGCTTTCAAGGGGGCAAAATTTTCGTCAAAACTAACACTTCATCATTGCTTTGGAAAAATGTAAGTTGGAAATTCATGATCATTTTTCAGCTTAGACTTCATCGTGTCGAACACTTTAACATCTGCTCGACGTTTGTCTTTTGAGGGAGTTTGTCTTGGGTTAGCATTAATAACTATTAGAGCTCTACTTGTGGGAGTCTTGGTAATGCGAATAAGTCAGGAAGTAAAGAAACGAGGTGAAAAAGAAATACATGAAGGTTGATTTCCCGGTAAGTGTACGTGAAGAATTTAGTAAATCTTGGGATGGATGAGTTAATCTTAGAACTTGTTGATTATGTATTGCTTGACAAGGTTGTTGAATTGCGACGTTATGAAATTCTCCTTTGTGTTTGGACACGGTCTATGGAACCGGAATTGGTTAGTCGGAAGTAATGAGAATGGATATGGTTTGTGAGACTGGAATTAGTTGGTAACATGATTATAATTTGTACAAATACGAATAACTTTGTGATTTGACGTGTATGAACATCGGAACTTGGCGATTGTTTGGTAAGAAGCTAAGCTAGTTAATTGTAGCATTATAGAGTTTTCTTGCGTTTTGGACACAAAATTGGCGGATACAAAGCGTTGTGTGGTGGGCACGGCCCTTGGGACTGGAAATTCATGGATGGTGTTCCTTTGTCTATTCTATGCAAATTTTGGGACGAAATTTCTTTAAGGAGGATAGGATGTAGAGACCCGTATTTTCGGAAATCGTTTAAAGATTTTATTAATGTTAGAATATCGAATAAATGTGGAATTTGTTGAATCTATTTGATTTGGGGTCAATGTGATAGGATTGAAAGTGGGGGGAGTGCAAGTGTGGTTGGTGTGTGGGTATATATATGTGTGTGAAGGTGTAGGGGATCAAAGATCCCCAATCCCCTCTCTCTCTTCCCGATCTCTCTCTCTCGGCTCCTCTCGCTCTCTCTCTCTCTCAAACTCTCACACTCCAACACCCCAAAATACTTCGAACCCACCTCGATCTGCCGTAAGGTTTTCGCATTCAAGTGTTTTAGAGCTTGGAAATTCGTGGGTTTGAGCTCGAAGAGGAGTATTCGGTTGATTCAAGGTTTTCAGAGCTAGGGCTTGCTTGATTAAGCTTGGGTTTCGTTCTTCGACTTTGAGGTAGGGATTTCTCACTTCTATTATATGTTTATGTGTTGATTCGGTGTTTGAATCGTGCCCTAGATCGTTAGTTTCGTTGTTGGAATTGTTCTTGTGAAATCTGAAAATCGTGCACTGAAAACCCAGGTCCTACCGGTAGGAGTTTTGGCCCTACCGGTAGAAATGCTGTCCAGTAGTGTCATTTTGTGAAATTCTGGTCTCCTACCGGTAGGAGATTGTGTCCTACCGGTAGGTAATGAAAAATCAGCATTTTTGGAAAAACTTCGAACGAGCATAACTTTTTCATCCGAACTCCGTTTTGGGCAAATTTTACATCGAAATTCATGTACCGAAAATCTACTTTCCAATTGTGGTGGTCTCATCTCCTAATTCTTAACCGATAAGGTTTGGTAGCCAAAATAAGATAGATATGTTCGTATATGTTGGGAAATCCTTTTCCTTAGAATCGTGTGGGTGAGACACGAATGTTTTTAAGTTCTCCTGAGTACTTCATTGAATGGTTTGACGAGGCTAGTGATATACTTAAGGCTTTGTAGTGGTTGTTGGGTTCCATACAAGTCTTTTGACACCGAAATGAGATTTTAGAGAACATAATGAATATAGGTGTGCGAAGGTTGTGTGTGCTGACATGCGAGGTGAAAGACGAACATGTAGAACACTTCGTTAAGTTGAACAACGCTAGGTGTAAATACGAGAGACATTTCCCTCATGATTGATGTGTGGTACATCTCTTGCGTAGCTCGTACGGTTTAAAGTGTTGCTGGGATGAAATCTAAAAATCGTTGTGAGTAAGTGCACTTTTATGTATAATGTGTACAAGCTAAAATGGTGATATGAGAAACTAATGGCGTAATGATAGTGAGTTGATTGAAGTGGAATTTATCCGTATACTACTACTAAGTGAATAAGCCTTCGTTGTGATTTCACTATATGTGATTGAGATGAATGACTAAAGTGTAAAATGTATCTGAGGAATTGTGGTATGGTGACCTATGATGTGTGACTTGAATTAGCTCCTTCAATGAGGGTGGTACAAGTAGGGAGTATCGGGATCCCTTAAATGGCCCGGCAGGAGCTTTTGCTCATGACACAGAACGATAAGAAAATTGTGACACGATGTGAATGGAAATGGGCTATCATTGTGAAAGTGTGAATGGTATGAAAAACATTGGCATTGCGATTCTTTGGTTATGATAGTTTCATAAGTTAAGATATCGGATTGGTGATTTGAAATAAGATGAGGGGCAGTAGCAGTCATGAGAAAATCGAATAGATAATAAGTTCTCGTGGTTAAACTAGAGTCTTGGTGTGTAGTCATGGTACTTCAATTATGTCGTCGACTTTGGGACATTTACTTATCGTGTTTTGTTTTTCCTTTGAAATACCATACCTTGCTTCAGTTATTCATTCTACATGTCATCCCATTTGCATATAATGATTGTGTAGATTTCTCTACTTGGCTAGTGTAGCTCAACCTATCATCTTTCAGGTGTGATCCCGGAGCAGTAGCATGGAGTGAAGTGCATGCATTCTAGTGTATATTTTCGGAAGAGGTGGTAAAGGAGACTCGCGGACATTTTGGTAAAACACATTTTGGGAATGTATTAGAATTTTAACTCTATTTTTTTTATGATGTAATATATTCAAACTCTTAGAGTTGGATCTGTAATTTAATGACTTAGACATGGTGAACTCTTTTGGGGTATTATGTAAGATAATGTGAGGAATTTACTTATGAAAAGCTATGTTTATTTATAGTGAAAATCGAGGGCGTGACAGATCTTGAGGAAGACGTGGTCACCAACGGTGAACTCCAAGGGCCGCGTTCTCTTATCTGCATAACTCTTCTGGCGGCTTTGCGCAGTCTTGATTCGCTGAGTAATAACTTTGATCTTTTGATTTGTATCCTTGACAAGATCTAGCCAAAGTAGATGCATCTCTCCCACTTCGGTCCAGCTGACCGACGATCTGCAAGGGTGTCCATATAGTGCTTCAAATGGTGCCATCTCTATGCTTTCCTGGTAACAATTATTGTAAGCAAACTCCACCAAGGGCAGATGTCGCTCCCAGCTTCCTCTGAAATCTTGAATGCAAGCTCGAAGCATGTCCTCCAGAGTCTGAATTGTCCTCTCGGATTGTCCATTTGTCTGTGGATGAAAAGCTATGCTCATCCTGAGATCTATTCCCAGTGCTTTCTGTAAACCTTGCCAGAATGCTGATGTGAATCGAGGCTCTCGATCTAACACAATCGATACTGGTACTCTGTGCAATCTGATGATCTCCTTGATGTACAGTCGGCTGAGATAGTCCATGGAGTCTGTCATTCACACCAGTAGGAAGTGTGCGGACTTTGTCAGACGATCGACGATTACCCAGATAGCATTGTGGTTGTTTATTGATCTAGGCAATCCAGTGACGAAATCCATGGTGATGTGTTCCCATTTCCATCCTGGAATCGGAAGAGACTGTAATTGTCCTCCTGGCTTCTGGTGCTCGGCCTTCACCTGCTGACACGTGAGGCATGTAGAGACATACTTAGCCACATCATCCTTCATTCCGCTCCACCAATACTGGCGGCGCAGGTTATGATACATCTTGTTGCCTCCTGGATGTACGGCGAAGTTGGAATGATGGAACTCCTTCAGAACTGCTTCTCTGAGAGTCCCTATATTTGGTACAAATATCTTGTCTCTGAATCTCAAGCTCTTGTCCATCCAGTAACTGCTTTGTTGGTCGCCATTTGATATTGAATAAAGTCACACTCCTAATCGAAAGTCTGGGCTTGCAGGATTTCTCTGTGCAACGTTGGTGTAGCTATCATGGCGAATAAGCATCCTCTGCTGGATTCCGGAGATGGTTGAAGTTTGAACTCATTGATCTCATCCATCATCTTCCATTCTCTGACGGCCATACTTGCCACTTGTCCTCTGACTTTGCGGCTAAGTGCATCTGCCACTACATTGGCTTTGCCCGGATGATATGACAAAGTCAACTTGTAGTCCTCCATGTATTCCATCCATCGTCTTTGGTGCAGATTCTGTTCTTTCTGAGTGAATAGATATTTCAAACTCTTGTGATCAGTGAACACCTCAAATTCTTCTCCGTACAAGTAATAACACCACAACTTGAGGGCAAATATCACAGCTGCTAATTCCAGATCATGAGTTGGATAGTTCCATTCATGCGGCTTGAGTTGGCGCGAGCCGTATTCTATAACTTTTCCATTCTGCATGAGCACACAACCAAGTCCGTCTCTCGAGGCATCACAGTATATGGAATACCCCACATTTCTCTCAGGAATGATCAGTATCGGCGCACTGGTCAGTCTCTTCTTCAATTCCTGAAATGACTTCTCGCACGCTTTGTCCCAAACAAACTTAACTCCTTTTAGAGTTAGTCGAAACATGGGTTTGGACAAAACTGAAAAATCCTGAATGAACCATCGGTAGTAACCAGCTAATCCCAAGAAACTCCGAATCTTAAACACTGACGTCGGTCTCTTCCAATTCAAAACGGCATCGACTTTGCTATTGTCGACGGAGATCCCTTTCTCTGACACATGTCCCAAAAAAATTCACCTCTTTCTGTAGACACCCCAATTTGGCCTAACGATTATTTCAAGTCCCACCTTGGGACCATCCCGATGATGAAATGGATACAGTGATTGCTGATTGCTTCTTTGAGAACCTTAGGACTTTCGGTAAGAACTTTGAGCCACTTAGAGGACCTAATTCAGAGCCATACAGCCTTTCAGACAGAAATACAGAAGCCTAAGAGAATCCATCTGTCAGTCGTGACATCAATCCCACGGCCCTAACATCATTTCCTCACCCGAGCAACCTGTTGCTAGCAAAATCTCCCTGAGAGATCAATCCCTCGGCCGCAAGATCTATCCTTCGGCCGAGACATCCATTCCTCGGCCGTGATATCCTTTACTCGGCCGCCAGATCGACCTTTTTCCAGACTCTGGAACGTGTTCTGTCAGACGTTTGATCCAACCACACTACCTTCCCGATGCGTTCGGGCTACGCTCAGAGATTACGACGTAGAGTTAGAGGTGCATTGCAATTGTCATCTCGTGATTTGATTGGCCGGAGTGAGTCACCAATTGCCTATATAAAGGGCCTTTGGACTCCGAAAATAGACACACGAAATTCATCAGAGTATACACTCTCTCAAGCCTCGAAACTCTGCACAAATACTCTCTCAAACCCACTCCTCAAAAGCCCTAACCTCCCGAAGGCAGCCGTCAATCCGGCGATCGAACCCGAAGTTCAAACCCTAACCCTAGGGTTTTCAATCAAGCAATCAGTCAATCACGCCCAATCCAAAGCAATCAATTAACTGAGGGATCAAGACGGTGAGGCCCAACGGCCTCTGGTTTGTTTTACTTATCGCATTTATAACTAATCATAGCTTTCTGATCATCTGTTAATCGTGTAGTCTGGTGTGAGGAAGAACACCGATCGGGGCTTCGATCCCTCGGCCGGTATATCAAACCAGGAGGATCCCTCGGCCGTGACATCCATTCACCGGCCGCGGGATCCATCTCCCTGGGATAGTTTGTTTGCTTTTCTGCTTTCTGACGCATGCTTTACTTATCGCACTGGCTCACTTTACTTACTGTTTAAAGGAATAAATAAACAGACTATGTGTTGGAATTAAACAAAGCATCTATATGTCTTATGTTGAACGATTATGGGCCAGTCTCACCACTGGGCAAAGAGGGGTGCCTAACACCTTCCCCTTATTGTACTTTTGGCTCCCGTATCCAAAATCTCTATTTGTTTTCCCAGTTTTAATAAACTGGGTGGCGACTCTGTTTTGATGATAACCGCTATCATGTGGCGATGTTCCTAGCCATGGGAATGTCCATGATTTTGGTTTACGAAGCAAGCAAACAAACGAGCAAACAAACGTGATCAATCTGTATGGCGATGCCCCGTTTGGGAGGTGTCTACAGTTTTTGGCGACTCCGCTGGGGACTATGAGAGCCATAACCAAAAAGTTCAACATAAGACTAATACATGCCTTGTCTAATTCATTTATCATATGCATCGAGCGGGCAACCCGTTGAGTTCACCTGATATCCCGGCATGACACGGGCTATGTTGGGGGTTCCAGCAAACTCCACAGTCACTCGTACCTAGTGGTATATCAAAAGGGGAATCACCCAATCACCGCCTATGATGGGCTGGTGAGAGGATTGGTGCCCTTTGACAACAGAGCACCCTGAGACTACCAAAACCTTGCATCTTTTAGAAAACCATAGAACTTATCAAACTAAGACAGGAACCTACAGGCTAGGAACCTACTTGCATTTTACTTCCGAGTTCTTCCTCACACCCATTGTATATGTGTATGTTGTAAAGTTTCTCTTTTGCAGGTTAAACCTTAGGAATCTCTCTAAGTCAAATAAACAGTAGGTAAGATTAATCAATCTAACTAAAGCAAAAACCTTTTCAGGAAAAATGACTGCATCACTGTTCATGTCTGATTCGCACTTTCAAGTTGTCACCAAGTTGTCTGGTCCGCTCCACTTTGCTGTTGAAGACTTCAACCCCTCCGAATACATCACTCCAGTAAACCAACCAAAGCCTATGGTGACTATCATTGAAGACAACCATGTCATGTTCGCTGGAACGGTTTATGAGGAAGAAGTAGAAGACCTGATCGAGGAAGAAGGGCTTCGCAGGGTTCCAATCTATTTTTATGACCCCTATGCACCTACCGATGACTATTGGCCAATAGACGAGGTCAACAACCTCGAAACTGAAGAGGCAAAGGAAGAAGAGTCTGTCGACAAAGACCCACTAGACGAAATATCACTGAACCTACTCTTTGATGAGGGGGTCACCAACAATGAAATAAGGGTGATCCACCTCATCACAGATAGTTTTGGTAATTGGTGGGGCTTTGTTGGCACACGACGAGTCGACAACAGCGATGAAGCAGAGATTGAAGCTCAATTGAAGGAGATAACGGCGATAGCAAATCAAACGGCCCTCCAAGACTTGCAGGGTGACAATGATGAAAGTGCGAATCAAGGTGACAGTGAAGTGCTGGTGATCAACCTTGGTGATGAAAAAGACTGCTCTGAACTGATTGTGGATGCTGAAAAAAGGGCTTACCCTAACTGGACCGTGGAACACACTCTGAAATACAAAATGAAAAGTGCTAATTATGATCTTAGTTCTGATTCCGATTCCGACTCCGAGTCGACTCAGTCCGAGTCAAGCTTTTCATCTTTTGAAACTACTAAGTCTAGTGAGGAAAACCTGGTTAAAATACCAAGGCATAACATTTACTTTGAGTTCGACTCTGAAATGTCTTTTGATAATCTTAGCAATGAGAAGGAAGATTTAGAGTATTTCACTTTGCCTATGATCAATTGTGTGGATTCCGACAAACCAAACTTTGAGGAAGAAATTCCAAAAGAAATTCTAGAATTCATCGAGAGAGAAGAAGAAAGGCACGCTAAACCTTTTTCTGAGGAAATAATCATAGCAAACATAGGCTCTGAAAACGAGCCCAAAATGGTTAAAATTGGTGCCGCACTATCCCCTCAAGAAAGTGAAAAACTAATCATTTTGCTAAAAGAATACAAAGATGTTTTTGCCTGGTCTTACGAGGACATGCCTGGAATAGACCCTGAAATTGTTCAGCATAAAATTCCCCTTCATCCTGATGCAAAACCAGTTAAACAAAAACTAAGACGTATGCGCCCTGATTGGGTCCTAAAGATAAAAGAAGAAGTCACTAAACAAATCAACGCCGGCTTTCTCATAGTCACCGAATATCCACAATGGGTAGCTAACATCGTTCCCGTACCAAAGAAAACTGGAGGAATCAGGGTCTGCGTAGATTTCCGAGATCTCAACAAGGCCAGTCCAAAGGATGACTTCCCATTACCTCACATAGACGAGCTAGTAGATAACACCGCAGGCCATGCATTGCCATCCTTCATGGATGGATTTTCTGGGTATAATCAAATCCTTATGTCTCCTGAGGATAGAGAGAAAACCACCTTCACTACGCCTTGGGGAACCTACTGCTACCGAGTGATGTCGTTTGGATTGAAGAATGCTGGAGCCACTTACCAGAGATGGCAACAACACTGCTGCACGACATGATGCACAAAGAGGTCGAGGTGTATGTCGACGATATGATAGTCAAATCA
Organism: Rhododendron griersonianum; assembly: GCA_018127125.1. Lineage (NCBI taxonomy): Eukaryota > Viridiplantae > Streptophyta > Magnoliopsida > Ericales > Ericaceae > Rhododendron > Rhododendron griersonianum. Next base: position 32,993,310 of record CM030788.1, on the reverse strand, counting down.
AAGGAAAGGGAAGGACACCATGGAGCACTCCAAAAGTTCTTTGAGAGGATTAGGAATTACAAACTACGTCTTAACCCTCAAAAATGCACTTTTGGGGTAACAGCTGGAAAGATGTTGGGATTCCTCATCACTCAAAGAGGAATCGAGGTAGACCCTTCCAAGATACAGGCTATCATGGAGATATCACCACCTAGGACGGAGAAGGAAGTAAGGAGTTTCTTGGGAAAGGTACAGTTCATCAGCAGGTTCATTTCCAAGCTCACAACCACCTGTGAACCTCTTTTCAAGCTACTGAAGAAATGTACTTGGAGCCAAGGCTGTCAGCAAGCATTCGAGGCAATCAAAGAATATCTTCAGAATCCACCTGTACTGTCACCGCCCATCCCTGGGAAGCCATTGATTCTGTATCTCTCAGTAACAGACACATCCATGGGGTGCATGCTAGCACAAGAAAACAACGCCAAAGTAGAGTGCGCCATATACTACCTCAGCAAAAAAATGATGGACTATGAGACAAGGTACACTCCCCTCGAGAAAACCTGTTGGGGGCTATGGGCCACAAAGAAACTGAGGCACTACCTGTTAGCACATCCGATGGTGCTGGTCTCTCGTTTAGACCCAATCAAGTATCTTTTCGAAAAGCCAGCACTTATCGGAAAGCTAGCTAGGTGGTTATTGCTGCTAGCAGAATTCGACCTCAAATACATGACAAGGAAATCAGTAAAGAGAAGAGCTGTGGCAGAATTCTTGGCGGATCACCCTGTGACAGAGGCCGAGGCAGAGAACTTCATGTTCCCCGACGAGGACATCTTATGTCTCTTAGACGACACCTGGCAACTTTACTTTGATGGAGCATCAAACCAATGTGGATATGGCATAGGGGTATTGCTAGTTTCCCCAAACGACTCCCACATCCCTTTGTCATATAAACTGAGGTTTGAGGTCACTAACAACCAAGCTGAATACGAGGCTTGTATTGCTGGAATGGAGGCAGCCCTGGAGCTAGGGGCAAAAAGGGTAGAAGTCACTGGGGATTCAAACCTGGTGGTATCTCAAGCCAGAGGAGACTGGAAGGTCAAGGAAGATACACTGAAGCTATATCACTCTGTGCTGGAAGATCTAATTCCACAATTTGATTCTGTTATCTTCACACACACTCCTCGAGTGAGCAATAGATTTGCAGATGCACTGGCAACATTAGCATCTATGGTCGAAATACCCCTGGGATTCACAATGCGGCCTCTCATGATCGAGCAAAAGGTTAAACCAGCATGTGAATGCACCTTTACCGAGGAAGGTGAAGACGATGGCAAGCCATGGTACGAAGACGTGAAGGAATTCCTGGAAAAAGGAGAATACCCATCCGAGGCCACCTCAAAAGACAAAACGGCTCTGCGGAAGTTTGCTGCCCGATTTGTAATCTGTGGAGGAGCATTGTATCGAAGGCACACTTGGGTCCAAGTCAACTTTGCGTCACAACGGAGGACAGCTGCAAGGTAATGGAGGAAATACACGAAGGATTTTGTGGGCCACACATGAATGGGGCAACGATGACAAAGAAGATCCTACGTCAGGGATATTACTGGACTACAATGGAGGCCGACTGCGCTGATTATGTCCGCCGATGTTACAAATGCCAAACTCACGCTGATCGTATGCGTATTCCCCTTACGGAATTGTATAGCATGACATCCCCTTGGCCATTCTCCACTTGGGGGATAGACGTCATTGGAAGCATAAATCCAAAGGGAAAATACAAACATCAGTTCGTTCTAGTGGCCATTGACTACTTCACCAAATGGGTAGAAGCAGCTTCTTATGCTACTCTCAAAGCCACTCATGTGGCCAAATTCATTCGCACTAATATCATCTATCGATATGGTGTACCTCACGAGTTCGTCTGTGACAATGGATCGCACTTCAAGGGGGCGACAAAGAAGCTTTTCGCCGAATTTGGGATACAGAATCATCGGTCATCTACTTACCGACCTCAAACTAATGGAGCAGTTGAGGCTGCAAACAAGAATATCAAGAAGATTCTACGGAAGACTACCGACACTTACACAGACTGGCCAGAAATGCTACCTCTGGCACTATGGGGTTATCGAACAACTGAAAGGAACTTCAACTGGGGCCACTCCCTACTCTCTGGTTTATGGAATGGAAGCTGTCTTGCCTATCGAACTGGAGTTACCTTCGTTAAGGGTTCTAGCTAAGACTGGAATGATCGAAGAAGACTGGGTTCAAAATCGCCACGATGAGTTGGTACTACTAGACGAAAGGAGGCTGAGAGCGTTATACCATGTACAAGGGTATCAACGCCGCATTGCACGAGCATTCAACAAAAAGGTGAAACCTAGGGATGTCAAGGTAGGAGACATGGTGCTCAAAGCAATTCGTCGCCACGTCTCAGACCCAAGGGGCAAGTTTAGACCAAATTGGGGAGGCCCCTACCTTATCAAACGCATACTTTCTGGAGGGGCAGCATACATTGCAGACTTGGATGGAATGGAATTCGCAACACCAGTCAACATTGACAAGCTGAGGAAGTATTACCCATGAGAGATGCTCGTTGGACCGAAAACCACAAGGGTGGGCGGATCCAAGCAAAAATTAGAGCAGCCTGCTAGGTCGAAAACCCGCAAGGGCGGCTTAGGCAAAAACTAAGGCATAAATAAAAACGCTCGCTAGATCGAAAACCTGCAAGGGCTGTTCTAAGCAAAATTTAGAGCACAAAAGGAGAGGAAAACACCCGAGTGGACCCTAACTAAAAACAAAACAAATCCCCTTTGTTGGAACTACGTTTATGGCCTGATTCCCTCTATGGGATACGTAGGCAATCTCTAAATTTGAGATCCGGCCACTGCTATCACCATCACTTCCAAAATTTCTAGGTCTATCCTAAAGCATGTTCACTATCAAATCATGGCAATAACATCTCTAAAATAAAACGACCAAATGTTTTATTATTTCCAAAGGAAAATGACAAAGCAAGCCTAAACAAATCTTAATCCATGAAAGTTAGAATCAAACAAACATCTTTTGAAAAACATAAGCAAAGCGTCAGCCTCTAGGTCTTCCTTCTCTTTGCACTACTATCCTCCAGAAGGTTTTTCTTCAACCAGCGTTTGTAAGAACCCGATAGCTTGACAACGAAGTTCTCAGCAACCTCTTGCATCACTCTATTTGGCCAAAGACGCAGCATATTGTGACGGAAGCTGGCATCATGGACCTTAGAGACCGTGTACTCAGGGTCACCCAGGATTGCGGTTTGTTCAGTCCCGAACTGCCTTTGAAAGCAAGCAGGAAAGTAGAAAACGACTCGAGTAATACCAATCACTGCTACACCAAAATGGTTCATGGTGCTCGTAGTCATACTCTCGATACCATACCAGGGGCAAACCCATTGAATCCAATCACCTCTGCAAGTCTTCATCCATGCTTCTCAAGCAGCCTCGGTTGGGAACTGTTTAATCATGTGACACTCCGTGCATTGGTCTGGATTATAAGGAAGTCGCTCTGGCGCATCCCATACCTTCAGCTTCTCAAACAACCACACCTAGAGAACAAGGGAAAATTGTGAGTTGAGAGAACACGTGAGTCAAAACAAAAGAGTGATGAGCGAAAAGATAAGCTTGACAAATAAACAAATAAAAGAGCGAACCTGCAATAGCAAAGGACTGCCTGAGAACTGAGCTGTAGGACTACCCTTCATTACATCTAGACCCATCAAGGTCTCTGCCAATACTAAGCCAGCGAAACCCACATGGTTTTCAATCTGTTGAGCAAGGTTAAGCAACACGGGATCAGCATGGCCAGAGGAAGGGCCAAGCAAATAATAATGAAGGAGACAAATGCACAACGCATGAAAGCACGCCTTCTGTAGGGAAACTTGACGATGAGCCTCAGTTGTACCAAAACGCTGAATAAGTTGCAGAATTTCTAACTTTCCTTTCACTAGGAAGAATTTAACTTCCTGTTTCTGAACTTGGAGTAAATCCTTCAGGAGATCACCTCGGTTGAATAAAGGATTAGGGACAACAAAACCCTCTCTGTCTGAATGACCCATGATGGCCGCAAGCTCCTCGATAGTAGGGCACAACTCCTCTCTCCTAAATCGAAAGACGTGAAAATCAGGGTCCCACAAACTAGCGGCTGCCCTAAGGAAGGCAAAATTCACAGGAATTTGACGAAGGGAAAAGAGGAAGTCCATGCCAAAGGACTTAAAGTGTAAACGGTTAAGGTCATTAAAGGAAATCAACCACTGATCAAGGACTGGTTGTGCCATATGTAAGGAATTGCTACTGACAATGCTATCGGGTTCGTAGAACGCGTATTTATGGAACTAAGTCGAGTCTTAGTCCGAATCGGAATCGGATTCTTAATCCTCAGAATTTCAATCGGTCTCTCGGTCGATACTTCGATATGACGGCCGTAGGATCTATCCATTGGCCCGTGAAAAATAGGGTTGACTACAAGTCAAACCCGGACAGACAAAACGATCCTTCGGCCGCTAGATCGAAGCTTCGGCCGCGTAATCATTCAGTCGGCCGCCAGAATGGCTGTTTTACAGATTGTTTCCACGGTTCAGTTCATTTCACTGGATTAAACGGGATTATCACACGCAAACCAACGGAGATATAGCATACACAGTCATATAACAGAGCAAAAGATTCTTGTTTCATATAACGAAAGCTTTTTACATCACAAGGTGGATCATCCCACATTTCCTAAACAAACTATACATCGATTTCCTGTTGAACTAACCTATGCAGGAAGAGAAACAGAAAAACAAAAAAGAGGAAGCAGAAGGGGATGCCGAACCCTCTGGTGGTCCGAACACCAGAGACCAGCTGCAGAAAAGAAGAGGGCACTACGGTGCAGAAGGGACACCACGTGGCTCAAAAGAATCACCACATGGCCCAGAAAAATCACCACACCGCGTACCACCGCCACGCCAGGAGCTCCGCGTCACGAAAGCAAGTCACCCATGTAAGGGTCCCTAATCGAAGCTACCCATGCAAGGGTCCCCAATCAAGCATCAAGACAGGACCAAGAACCGTGCGGCCTCCCTCCGCAATCTCCGGCCGTGTACCCTCCATGGCCCGCAGTCGACGGGAATGAGGAGAAACGAAGGGGAAGTCTTCGGCTGCGGGGCTCTCAAAAAAGGAGAGGAAGAGGAAAAGAAAGAAAGGAAATTGAGATGAAACGGTTAACACCGTGGCCTTTTATAGGCCTCTGGAAATAAAGGGATTAAGCGGCCGATCATTCGATACCTCGACCGAGACATCAATCTTTCGGCCGAGAAATCGATCTCCTGGCCTCCTAATCAATTTCCTTCAACAAACATCAGATCATGCTCAGTGCACTGACTCAAAGCCACTACAGACTTCTAAGTCTCCAACCAACCAAGTAGCCTTGGGGGCATCCCCGAGCCAATGCAACGTAACCAAAACTAGCCTTGGGGGCATGCCCAAGCATTGAGGAGCTCTCTCTCTACAAACTGCTGGCCAAAGCAAGTCAGAAGAACACTCAGCGGCTCTACGTCCACATTCACTATCAAGCACCGTGACTCCAAGTCCACTTCAACGGCTCAAAGCCATTATCTCAACGGCTCTACACCCGAATTCACCAACTCATCAACTCAGCGGCTCTACGCCCCCACCTATCAACTCAGCGGCTCTACGCCCCCACCTATCAACTCAGCGGCTCTATGCCCCCACCTATCGACTCAGTGGCTCTAAGCCCATCGTTTCAACTAGCTCGAAGCCGTACACAATCAAGTTCTTAACAGGCTCGAAGCCTATGTTTACTATCTCAGCAGCTCTATGCTCGCTATCACGGCAACAGGCTCTACGCCTGTACTCATTCACTCAGCGGCTCTACGCCCGTTACCTCAACAGACTCTACACCTGTATTCACTCACCTGGTGGCTCTAATCACTATCAGCAGCTCTATGCTCGCTATCACAGCAACAGGCTCTATGCCCGTTACCCCAATCTCAGCGGCTCGAAGCCCATTATCGACAGGCTCTATGCCTATATACACTCACTCAGCGGCTCTAAGCTCTCGATTCAGCAGCTCTACGCTCGCTATTACAACTCAGCGGCTCTAAGCCCATTGTCTCAACTGGCTCGAAGCCGTAAACAAGCAACAGGCTCTACGCCGCCCCAACAATCAAAGACATCTATCCTCAGGCTCTACACCTGAATGCTCAAAATCTAACATTTTGAATGCTCAAGCTCTACGCTTGGATGCCCAACCACTGTGTACTGGATGCTCAGGTTATACACTTGAATGCTCAAGCTCTACGCTTGGATGCCCAACCACTGCGTACTGGACGCTCAAAGCCTGTACTTTGAATGCTCGGATTCTGCCGTCCGAATGCTCGAGCTCTACGCTCTGAATGCTCAAGTCCGGAACTTGATAGAAGTTCTAAGCTTAATACAAACACACACGCACGGGCCCGTGCACATATTGCATCAAATGCATCAACATTTTCACATCGAGTCTGCACAATCATATCTGTTCACATCTAACAAACATCATCACACATATACACTCTGCATATCTCTCATGAAACAGGTCAAACCTACAATCAACCGGCTCTACGCCTCGGTTTTATTGATCGGTCCAGAACCTCGATCCTTTGGCTATATGCCAACACTTATGATGAGAAAGCTCCGTGCACAGACCATCAGAATGCAACCAGCTCTATGCTTCGGTTCAAATCACGTCAAGCTCTAAGCTCCGACAACCCAGGCCCTCGCCTCAAGACTACAGCAAGCTCCACGCCTCAATCTAATCACCTCAGGCTCCACGCCTCAGTTCCTTCACCTCAGGCTCCACGCCTCAGTTCCTTCACCTCAGGCCCTTGCCTTATACCAGCTCCACGCTTCGGTTCATCTCGTCAAGTTCAAAGCTCTAACACCTCAGGCCCTTGCCTTATACCAGCTCCGTGCTTCGGTTCAGCACGTCAAGCTCAAAGCTCTGGCACCTCAGGCTCCCCCCTTATGATCAATACCAGCTCCGCGCTTCGGTTCCATCAAGCTCTACTCTCATCTCAGGCCTCCGCCTTATGACTACAACCGGCTCCGTGCCTCGGTTCCCTCATCTCCAAAAGCTCCGTGCTCTAGATACTGGCCCTGCGCCCCCCACATCTCAAAAACAAACCGGCGTCCAACTCTTCCCAGCAGATGGTCTGGATTCCACCCCACTACATCAATTCCTTCCAGTTCATTCGCAAGGATAGGCTACTCTACCGAGCCCCTTTCAGTCAAAGTAAGGATGATCAAGAAAAGCAAACGCACCTGCCGTGTACTGATCTACCCCAAAATACTAAGGAAGCTCCCCGTAAAAACTCCCCGGGCAGCCCAGCGCTCCTTCAACTATCTTCCGCCAAAACCCTGGCTCAGTCTAGGTACGTCACACTACGGCTTTTTAAGCCCTAAGGTACGTCTTCTGTCTCTAACCCTCCAAGCTTTTTACTTTTCTTTATTGCCCGAACTACGATTGGTCTGAATTTCCCTTGTGGAATACGTAGGTAGCCTCCCGACCCGACCATAACAAAACCTTTTTTCAAAAACCCCTTGGAATAGTGGTTGGACCAAATTGAGTTGCTTTTTACAGCTTTGACTTTTACTCAAACATGTCTCGCAATCCGTCTGAGCTCAGTCAAAGAGGGGCATCTGTAGACACCCCAATTTGGCCTAACGATTATTTCAAGTCCCACGTTGGGACCATCCCGATGATGAAATGGATACAGTGATTGCTGATTGCTTCCTTGAGAACCTTAGGACTTTCGGTAAGAACTTTGAGCCACTTAGAGGACCCAATTCAGAGCCATATAGCCTTTCAGACAGAAATACAGAAGCCTAGGAGAATCCATCTGTCGGCCGTGACATCGATCCCACAGCCCTAACATCATTTCCTCACCCGAGCAACCTGTTGCTAGCAAAATCTCTCTGAGAGATCAATCCCTCGGCCGCAAGATCTATCCTTCGGCCAAGACATCCATTCCTCGGCCGTGATATCCTTTACTCGGCCGCCAGATCGACCTTTTTCCAGACTCTGGAAAGTGTTCTGTCAAACGTTTGATCCAACTACACTACCTTCCCGATGCGTTCGGGTGTAGACACCCCAATCTGGGCTTCCAGATTAGTTTACTTACGGTTTTTGATTCCCCGATGATGAAACGGATCAAGAACACCCCGAGAATGTCGAGTGTTTGAGCTTTGAGTGTTTGAATAACCCTTGAACCTAACCTAATCTTAAGCCACTTCCAAAAGCCAAAAACCCTATTGATGTGTGCCAGGGCGCAACCATCGCGCGCCCGGGCGCACCGTCGCGCGACGGTTTTACTCCATCGCGCGATGGTCAACCGGAGCATTGACCAGCGCGCCAGGGCTCATTATCGCGCGACAGTTTGGAACCATCGCGCGACGGTCAGAACCTGTCCCCATCACCTTTATTCAGCTAGGCAGCTTAATCACCAAGTAATCCCCAGCCAGCCAGGTGGCAGGCTGCCCTCCATTCTTTGGACCAGACCTGCCTTTCCATTAGTGGAAGGTGCTCTCCCTATAAATGCCCCCCCTTTGTTTCTCTTTCAAAGGGTTCCAAAAAATTCAAAGCACAAAAGTTCTAACCCTAACCCTTTGTTCATCTCTCCTCCATTAGCAAGTGCAACATTTGGTTTCCAACCTAACACCCTAAGAACAAAGCTTGTTCTTCCTCCCCATTTTCACATTTCAATCAAACCTCAAACCCAACCTCAAGCTCAAAGCTCAAACACTTTTCAAAACCTCAAAATTCAAAGGTATATCTTACCTTTGTTCTGCTCTCTGTTCTGATCCCTGAGGGGGGCTGGCAGGGTCAAGGCTGGTAATCAATACCAGTCCTGGCCCTAAAGCTGGCAAGGTTTCAAAAACCGTGCAACCAACATACCCTCGCGCGACGGACCCAGTCACGCGCGCGCTTGTCTCAAGCATCGCGCGATGGTTATCGTGGGGAAGGGATGTTGGTTCTTTCCTGTTTTATTGTCTTAATAATTATTATAGATCACTGTTAAGCATGCTAATAACCAGTTTATTGCTTTTCTTAGAGCTTAAATTGCTAACTTGCATTTCAATATTAAGTTCTGTTCTGTTGGAGTACCCCTGGGATCATTCTGGACCTGTCTCAGAACCCAGAAACGTGGAAAACCAGACACTGGAAAGTTGGCTCGAACCCGCGCGCGCTGCACCCAAACCATCGCGCGCCGGGGCGCATTGTCGCGCGACGGTTTGGAACCCTCGCGCGACTGTTTATACCCGATCAGTGGCTGGCCTTGCATGTTTAACTTGGTTTTAGGCTATTATTTTGTCCCCACAGTGTTTATGGGGTGTTTTTGCTTATTTATTAGGCTTTTCAGCCTTTAAACTGTATATTATGACTGCATAAACTGCTTGGTTTGTCCTGGGTGTGCACTGGTCCTTCCAGAGCCCAGAGGGTTTGACCCCCCCCCCCCAGGTGTGCACTGGTCCTTCCGAGCCAGAGGGTTTGAGAATAAGAGCGGTGGGCTTAGGCTTCCTGGCGCGCGCAGGTCTTGTAGTAGTGTGCGCAGGTATGATCGGCATGCATTGACTTGATCGGTGCATCTGGTTACCTCTTGCGTGCGACACTCCAAAACATGAGCTTTCCAGTCTGTTTAAACTCCCACAGCAGTCTGTTCTCATCCTATACTAACTGCTCATCCATGCCATCTATCACATCCTGCAAACATGTTACAGTTTTAATCCCCGATTAACTGTTCCCCCGCCCTAATTGGCTAAAATTGGTTAATAAAAGAAGAATCGCAACGTTTTCAAAATGCCTAAGTAGAGACCGATCTCCGGATTGGGCGAGAGGGGTGCCATAAAACCCTTCCCCTCTCGTAACCTAGCTCCCGAACCCAGATATGGTTATGACGGACTGGTTCCTTAACTTTTTCAAATCAAACAGCGCGGCAGGTGCTTCGAAATACGGTTCCTTGAGTGTCGGACCTTCAAAACTCAAGTGGCAACTCTGTATTTTTGAGCGCTTGCCACCTGCGCTCGCGCTCCCTCGATCCGGGCCCTTGCATTTTTGGAAACCGGAATTTCCAGGGCGTGCTGCCCACAGTGGCGACTCCGCTGGGGATGATCGAACCGATATTAATCCATACTTAGAGTTTAATACACTTGTGAACAATCCCTTAAAAGTCTGTCAAAACAGTTAGCTTCGCGCTGCCGAAGGTTGGAATGGTGATTTAACAGGACCTCGTGTCCGGCCATTCTAATCTGGGGCTTTTTCGATTGTTCACTTGCGTAGTTTCCTCTAAAGATGGACTAAATAAAGTGAGCCAAATTTGAAAAGGCATTTTGTGATTTTGCGATTCTTCTTCTCTTAATCAATTTTAGCATCTCATTTGCATCGATGTGGGATAAGCCTCGTTGGATCGTTTTGGCAATCCGGCACGGTTTACCGGAGCCCGGGGACCCCGAATGACCGACAACCTTCGACGATGATGGGTCATGCTACCGTTCGACTGTTATTCTGCGAAAAACGCGGGTAACGGGAGGTATATCTGTGGCCCTAGTCCGAGGAACCTGTTACAAACCAAAACCGGCCTTTTGCATATACAAAGCACTAGAACTCTCCAAACTAGGACAGGTACCCACAGGTTAAGATCTATTTGCATCTAACCACGTAACTGTCTGTGTGTTACTGCTTTCCCTATCGCATGCACTGTACATACACTGTTTTGCATAGGAGCATGCTTAAGGCTGTTTTGTCTTTCGAGTTTGTCTTACGCTGTCTAAGACGTTGTTGGACCCGATGAGGAGTCGTTCATTCTGTTGAATGTTTGTTATCAATCGCAAAGTCCTTAGTTCAATGAGACTTTGAGAAATCAAAATTTACTACATCCTTGGCTCATGCCCGTTTAAGGATTCAACCGACAATATGGAACAACAAAGTAGTGATGTCGTGTCGCTGGCGCCACCCAGGTTGAAGTGCGTTGTCACTATACACCGCCGTGTTCAAGGTTAAGGTGCCATGACATCAACACCGAGTTGTTCCAAATTCAAAGTCGAATCTTCAAAAGGGACTAGCCAAAGATTTAGTCTATTTTGACATCTTTTAGGATCTGTCGATCTACTCAGGGACACATCGCCGAAAAGAATTCTGAGGATTCCGGCAACGTCTGAAACTTGTGAGGCAAACTTGTCTCTGGAACTGTGCATGCATACATTCTGTTCTGCGTAGGAGCATGTTTAGGGCGGCTTCTAGGTTGTCTCGCTTTCGAGTCTGTCTTATGCTTATTAGGACACTGTTATAACCCGATGAAGATTCGTGCATCCCGATAGTGCACGTTGTTAGTTTTTCAAAAGTCCTTAGATCAGCGAGACTTTGAGAAATCAAACCTTACTAAATCCTTGGCTCATGCCCGGTTGAGGATTCAACCGAACATAAGGAACCACAAAGTGTTGATGTCGTGATATTGATGTCATTTTGGTTATCGTGCTTCGCACGTACACCGCCCCGGCTAAAGCGCGTTGTCGCTCACGCCACCCCGGTAAGGTGTCACGCCATCAATACCGAGTTGTTTCTAATTCAAAGTCGAATCTTCAAAAGGGACTAGCCAAAAATTTAGTCTGTTTTGACATCTCTTAGGATCAGTTTGATCTTTCCAAAGGATATACCCTCGAAAAGAAATCTAAGGATTTTGGCAGCGTCCGAACATCATGAGACAGACTTGTCTCTAGTTCTAGAGTCTAGGAGGACACTGACAACGATGATCTTTGCATTTTCATTCTTTCAATAAACTGCTGAAAAGGCGTCACTGAGCTTTCATTACTTTACTGTTAAAGCTTCGGGCCATTGCATCCTCGGAAAGAGTACCGAAAAGAAGAGCCAAACCTGCTTAGAAGAGTCTGCCAGGGCTGTTACACCTTCGCTTTCAAGGTTATATCACCTACCATGTTCATCAATTCGGAATGGCAGTACAAATGGAGCTGGCTGAGCTCCGGAAAGCTGTAGAAGAATTGGGTCACAAGATGGACAAACAGATGATTATGGTCCAGGGACTCGTTGACCTTGTTTCCTCCACAGCCTCGCAACCAGATATGGGGCTAGTCACAGAACCTTCTCAAGCCTGCCACACTCCAACAGTTGGAATCAAGCTGTGCTCAGGAGACATGTTCAAAGACCTGGCTGAGTTTCATGAGGCCAGGACTCACTCGAAGGAGGATGCTGATTCCTTGTTCAAAGCCTTTGCCAAAGGGGAGGACATGCTTAGTGATGAATTCAGCCCTGAAGACAAAAGTATGCATCTAGTTGATGGGGCAATGTGTTGCAACAGCCAAGCAAACAAGAGTCCTGCTTTGAACTCTCAATCCACTCGCCGGAACCCACCGAGAACTTTCTCATGCTTCTCTGCGCCTTTGGTCTCAATTTATGAAAAGCTCCTCGATGCTGGTTCCATCAAGCCCCTCGATCTAACTCCTCTACCCAAAAATCCATCACCCAATTTCAAGCATAACCTCTATTGCACCTACCATCAAATGCCTGGCCATTCTACCAATGCCTGTTTTCGGCTTCGACATGCCGTTCAAGATCTTGTCGATTGTGGTATCATCACAACTCCACCTCCATCAACATCAACCAAATTCGAAGCGCTCAAAGCCTCCGATCTCGAACACAACCCCGGAGTTTCTCTGTCTTAGAAGTATCTCTATCTGCAGTAATGGAGAAACTCGTCAAGTCTGGGCACCTCAAACTTTTGACCCCAACTTCTCCACCCAAAGTCTTTCCAGCCAACTACAATACCAACCATTTCTGTGCCTTCCACCAAATGCCCGGCCATCTCACTAATAGCTGCTTGCGTCTCCGACACGAGATTCAAGATCTTATTGATGATGGCACGATTCAAGTTCCACCAAAGCCCGATGTCATTTCCGACTCCTTGCCTCAGCACGAGTCTGACCCTCTGGTTGGTCAAATATCAATCGACTCTACTCAGATCAACCCGAGCTCCACCATATTCAACCCTAGCCACTATATCGTCCCAGTGAATCAACCCAAACCCATCGTATCCATCCCGTCCGAATCGGAGGTTAACATGATGGCTGTAGGTTGGGCAGTCGAAGCTTTCTCTGCCAACACCTGGATTGACAGTGATGAGGGGCTTACAAAGGGGGAAGACCGATTGGCTAAGGTCTAGTGATCAAAAGAGCACCGAGTAGGTTTGGTCGAAGAAGCTGAGGAGGCCGAAGTGCTGTTGCTTGGGCCTGACGCCCGCTGGATCCTACCTCTTTTTGTGGAAGCTATGGGTAGCTTTTTAACAATTGCATTTTCAAAACCGCGTCTAGTTTGCATTAGCGTTTTGTTTGAGTCTGACACAAAGTCTTTTGCGTTCGTCTAAGTCTAGCTCTGAGTCGGAGGTTATGCCTCTTGGCCCTCCACGTCGTAGCTTTTGTTTCAAGTTTCGAGTCTTCTGTACTTGGCAACCCCAAGGGTTTTTATGATATGCATCATCTTGCTTCTACATGCTTCGCTGGCTTTTATATTAACTGTGTCGACCTTAACGACGAAGGGATAGATTTCGATGGGATCATTCCCAAGGAAATGTGTTCCCTCGCCGAAAGGGAAGACGAAAGGCATGCTCGGCCTATTAAAAGAAGAAGTAATTTCAAATAAACTTGAAAGACAAGTATAACCTCCCGAAAGGTTCATTTGGTTCAAAGCCGTCCCCAGAGGAGCATTGTGCCCAGTCAGACAGGCTCGAAGAATTCATAGACGTCTTGGCATGGTCTCATCAAGTCACGCCTCGCGTTGATCCTGAGACAAAGGAGCATCAAATCCCCTGTTATCGGGTGCCAATCCAGAAAGCAGAAGCACAGAAGGCTCCGGGCCTTGTACCATGTTCAAAGCAATAACAGTGGCGTTTCGCCAAGCACAAATGAGAAAGTGTGCACAACGGCCCGGAGCAAGACGTTTCCAATCGAAGCACTCTTGACCCTGCGTCATCAAAGCAATTTATCTGAGGCTACAACCAAAGGTCTTCGACCTCGACAGCAACAAATTCAACACCATGGTCGATCTGGATCAATTCAAAAGCAACTTTTCCCTGAGAGAAGCTCGTTGGGCTGAAAACCCCAAGGGTGGGCAGTTCCAAACAAAAGTTAGAGCAGCCTGCTAGACCAAAACCTATGAAGGAGGTTTAGGCAAAAATGAATAGGCAATATTCAAAAGCTCGCTAGACCGAAGACCCGAATGGGCGGTACTAGGCAAAAGTTAGAGCGTAAAAGGAGAGGAAAATACTCGAGAGTTAACCCTTGGCCTGAACTACGTTTTGACCTGATTCCCTAGCTTGGGATACGTAGGCAGTCTCTCTATGAGATTCGGTCACAATCTATCAATTGGATCCATGGTTGACATCTTGGTACACATCAAAGGTCAAAGAGGATCGAAGATCAAGACAAGCTGCTTTGGAGGAACCAGAAGGGGGAAACCCTTCGTCTTTCAATTTTATTACCAAACTGCTTCTTCAATTTACAGGCTGAGCATAAGTCTTAAAAATAATTGAAGCATCAAAAACAGAACGAAATGCTGGCGAGGCCTTAACAGGCTCACAGTTTATTCTAAGTTCAGCGAAGTCTGGTGTAAGCAACCGCAGCGCGTTTGTTCGAGTGATGCGCGTTGGTCTCAAACCTGCGCACGCTTCTTGCAGCAGGCAGTAGCAGTTGGCTACTACCCTCGAATGTCGTTCCTGGGGCTTTTGCTAAGTCTTGTCATACCATGCAAGTCATATGGACTTAATGCGACTGCACGGGGGTGTCGGTTTCAGTCCGGGCCTATACAAGTCATCATTTGCGTCTTATGTCCGTCTTTGCGACATTTTTCCAGTTTTTCAACTGTCATGTCGGGGTGTTTTTCTCGATTTTGTTTGTACAGGTCTTTGTACCTTTTCCACTTTTCATAAGTGTCAGTTTCACCTATTCAGGAATATTGTGAGTTTTGGCACATTAATGCCCAAAATTTCATTGTGTTCCGTGTGTCTGAGGGTTTGCATTGTACCCTGGGGCTCTGTCTCTTTTTTTCGTTCGAGCTAGGCGAGTCTGTACATATGTGCGCGCGTCTGTGTGTCGATTCAAAGCACTTGTCAATGCAAATTAGATATTAGTGGTTAGTTTTTGCGTTCTCTTCAACACTTGCAAAAAAGAGTCAATAAACTGGAAAACGCAATTGTAACATTGCTACCCTAGTATCTGTAATCTGCAAGCAGTGGAATCTCGTAAAGCAGAAAGGGCACGTCAATCCAAGGCCAAGCAAAGCATCTCTGGGGCACACCTGCCGAAGCATCAAAGAAAGGGCACGCAGGCCCAATTCCATTGCTCAAACGTCAATTGGGGCACGCCAGCCCGTTCAGCGTCTTTCTATCTGGGTGCATATCTCAGAAGCACAGCCAGTACAGTGATGAGGCTCAGTGGTAGTCCTTAGGTGTCGTTGTCCTTCTAGGAGCCGCCCTAAGCTTGCATCTGCATTTTCAATATTTTATACATGTCATTGCATATTGTGTGTATATCAAATGTTGAACACAGGAAAAATCCATCAAGCGACAAAGCAAGCCTGCCCGGTATCGAAGGCAGCAAGTAAACAGCCCAGCAGTTGTCACCAATTTCTCCCCAACTGCACTCCGCCTTGCTTCCATCCATGTTATCCACTGTTTGTGCTACTTGGATCAACACGACGACAGCCGGTCCTATCCAATCTTCAGTGGCCTGATCGTTCTGCACACTGATCTGCCCATTTCTAATCAACGACAGCCGGTCCTGTCCAACCTCAATGGCTCGGTCACTTTTTATAGCGATCCGCCGTCTCCGTCAACGACAGCCGGTCCTGTCCAACCTCAATGGCTCGGTCACTTTTTATAGCGATCCGCCGTCTCCGTCAACGACAGCCGGTTCTGTCCCATTTTCAATGGCTCGATCACTTTTTATAGCGATCCGCCGTCTCAATCAACGACAGCCGGTCCTGTCCAACTTCAAACGGCTCGATCACTTTTTATAGCGATCCGCCCTCCCAATTCAACGATGGTCAGCCATATCATCCATGACGGTCAGCCATATCGGTCATTCAACAGGCTTCAACGGTTTGATCATTTATACTGCTGATCCTCCCATCCAGGCTTCAACGGTTTGATCATTTATACTGCTGATCCTCCCATCCAGGCTTTAACGGTTTGATCATTTATACTGCTGATCCTCCCATCCAGGCTTCAACGGTTTGATCATTTATACAGTTGATCCTTCCATTCCAGGCTTCAACGGTTTGATCATTTATACTGCTGATCCTCCCATCCAGGCTTCAACAGTTTGATCATTTATACTGCTGATCCTCCCATCCAGGCTTCAACGGTTCGATCATTTATACTGATGATCCGCCCATCCAAGTTCCCAACGGCTTGATCACTCAGCACAATGATCTCCCCGTCCGCTTTCAACGACAGCTGATCCTGTCAAATCCCCCAACGGCTTGATCACTCGGCACAATGATCTCCCCGTCCGCTTTCACCGACAGCTGATCCTGTCAATTCCCCCAACGGCTTGATCACTCAGCACAATGATCTCCCCGTCCACTTTCAACGACAGCTGATCCTGTCAATTCCTGTAGACACCCCAATTTGGCCTAACGATTATTTCAAGTCCCACCTTGGGACAATCCCGATGATGAAATGGATACAATGATTGATGATTGCTTCCTTGAGGACCTTAGGACTTTCGGTGAGAGCTTTGACCACTTAGAGGACCCAATTCAAAGCCATACAGCCTTTCAGACAGAAATACAGAAGCCTAGGAAAATCCATCTGACGGCCGTAACATCGATCCCACGGCCACAATATCAATCCCTCACCCGAGCAACCTGTTGCCAGCAAAATCTCCCTGAGAGATCAATCCCTCGGCCGCAAGATCTATCCTTCGGCCGAGACATCCTTTCCACGGCCGCGACATCCTTTGGTCGGCCGCCAGATCGACCTTTTTCCAGACTCTCGAACGTTCTGTCAGACGTTTGGTTTGATCCAACTACACTACCTTTCCGATGCGTTCGGGCTACGTTCGGAGATTACGACGTAGAGTTAGAGATGCATTGCAATTGCAATTGCCATCTCGTGATTTGATTGGCCGGAGTGAGTCATCCCTATGCCTATATAAAGGGGCCTTTGGGTTCCGAATTAACACACGAAATTGAGATACTTACACACTCTCTCAAACCTCGAAGCTCTGCACAAATACTCCCTCAATCCCATACTCCAAAAGCCCTAACCTTCCGAAGGTAGCCGTCAATCCGGCGATCAAACCCCGAAGTTCAAACCCTAACCCTAGGGTTCTCGATCAAGCAATCAACCAATCTCACCCAATCCAAAGCAATCAAGCAACCGAGGATCAAGGTGGTGAGGCCCAACGGCCTCTCGTTTGTCTCAATTTATTGTATTTCTGACTAATCGTAGCATTTTGATTATCCATTAATCTTTCATGCGGTGTGAGGAAGAACACCGACCGGGCTTCGATCCCTCGGCCGGTATATCAAACCGGGAGGATTCCTCGGCCGTGACATCCATTCACCGGCCGCGGGATCCATCTCCCTGGGACAATTTTGTTGCTTTTCTGCTTTCTAATGCATGCTTCAATTATCGCACTGGCTCACTTTGCTTACTGTTTAAAGGAATAACTAAACAGACTATGTGTTAGAATTAAACAAGGCATCTATACGTCTTATGTTGAATGATTATGGGCCAGTCTCACGGCTGGGCAAAGAGGGGTGCCTAACACCTTCCCCTTATTGTACTTTTGGCTCCCGTATCCAGAATCTCTATCTATTTTCCCAGTTTTAATAAACTGGGTGGCGACTCTATTTGATGATAACCGTTATCATGTGGCGATGTTCCTAGCCATGGGAATGTCCATGATTTTGGTTTATGAAGTGAGCAACCAATCGAGCAAATTCAATGTGATCAATCTGTATGGCGATGCCCCGTTTGGGAGGTGTCTACAATTCCCCCAACGGCTCGATCATTTATACTGATGATCTGTCCGTTCAAAAACCAAAGCGCGTTGAGGCGTTCTTCAGTCAGTGTTGAGGCATTGGCAAATCAAAGCAAGTTGAGGCGTTCTTCAGTCAGTGTTGAGGCATTGGCAAATCAAAGCGTGTTGAGGCGTTCTTCAGTCAGTGTTGAGGCATTGGCAAATCAAAGCGCGTTGAGGCGTTCTTCAATCAGTGTTGAGGCATTGGCAAATCAAAGCGTGTTGAGGCATTCTTCAGTCGGTGTTGTGGCATTGACAAACTAATCAACGACAGCCGGTCCTGTTAGAACATCGTTCGATGGTCCGTTCATCCGCAACTGATTGTTCCCCAGGAGAGTCCGCCTTGGCCCTTCCCGAACGACAATCACCCTCAGTCTAGCCGAAAGTGCATCTTCCAGCAGGCTTATTGCTCTGTCTCGGATGGTCTTTGATAAGGAGATTGGCTCTGATTCCCAACAGATGGAATTCAACCTGCCTGACACGACCTACCCGTGTTTGTTGGAATACTTTGTGCCGAGGATAGCTTGATCCCCATCAACGACGGCCGGTCCCGTCAACATCTGCAGCGACAGCCTTCTTCTACTTCCATCTCCAGAGACGGTCCGTCCGTCCATTCAACCAATCAGGTTCTGTAAGTATGCTTGTCTACTTTGCTAGTATGTTCTGCTCTGGATTGCCTTGAGGGGTGTCTAGAAACCTTTGACGTTACTTGTACCAATTCAATGGTGCTCCAAGTGCCATCAAAGGGGGGCTACTGTAGACACCCCAATCTGGGCTTCCAGATTAGTTTACTTACGGTTTTTGATTCCCCGATGATGAAACGGATCAAGAACACCCCGGGAATGTCAAGTGTTTGAATAACCCTTGAACCTAACCTAATCTTAAGCCACTTCCAAAAGCCAAAAACCCTATTGATGTGTGCCAGGGCGCAACCATCGCGCGCCCCGGGCGCACCGTCGCGCGACTGTTTTACTCCATCGCGCGATGGTCAACCGGAGCATTGACCAGCGCGCTAGGGCTCATTGTCGCGCGACAGTTTGGAACCATCGCGCGACGGTCAGAACCTGTCCCCATCACCTTTATTCAGCTGGGCAGCTTAATCACCAAGTAATCCCCAGCCAGCCTCGTGGCTGGCTGCCCTCCATTCTTTGGACCAGACCTGCCTTTCCATTAGTGGAAGGTGCTCTCCCTATAAATGCCCCCCCTTTGTTTCTCTTTCAAAGGGTTCCAAAAAATTCAAAGCACAAAGGTTCTAACCCTAACCCTTTGTTCATCTCTCCTCCATTAGCAAGTGCAACATTTGGTTTCCAACCTAACACCCTAAGAACAAAGCTTGTTCTTCCTCCCCATTTTCACATTTCAATCAAACCTCAAACCCAACCTCAAGCTCAAAGCTCAAACACTTTTCAAACCTCAAAATTCAAAGGTATATCTTACCTTTGTTCTGCTCTCTGTTCTGATCCCTGAGGGGGGCTGGCAAGGCTGGTAATCAATACCAGTCCTGGCCCTAAAGCTGGCAAGGTTTCAAAAACCGTGCAACCAACATACCCTCGCGCGACGGACCCAGTCACGCGCGCGCTTGTCTCAAGCATCGCGCGATGGTTATCGTGGGGAAGGGATGTTGGTTCTTTCCTGTTTTATTGTCTTAATAATTATTATAGATCACTGTTAAGCATGCTAATAACCAGTTTATTGCTTTTCTTAGAGCTTAAATTGCTAACTTGCATTTCAATATAAGTTCTGTTCTGTTGGAGTACCCCTTGGATCATTCTGGACCTTCTCAGAACCCAGAAACGTGGAAAACCAGACACTGGAAAGTTGGCTCGAACCCGCGCGCGCTGCACCCAAACCATCGCGCGCCGGGGCGCATTGTCGCGCGACGGTTTGGAACCCTCGCGCGACTGTTTATACCCGATCAGTGGCTGGCCTTGCATGTTTAACTTGGTTTTAGGCTATTATTTTGTCCCCACAGTGTTTATGGGGTGTTTTTGCTTATTTATTAGGCTTTTCAGCCTTTAAACTGTATATTATGACTGCATAAACTGCTTGGTTTGTCCTGGGTGTGCACTGGTCCTTCCAGAGCCTAGGGAGTTTAAACTGCTTGGTTTGTCCTGGGTGTGCACTGGTCCTTCCAGAGCCCAGAGGGTTTGAGAATAAGAGCTGTGGGCTTAGGCTTACTGGCGCGCGCAGGTCTTGTAGTAGCGTGCGCAGGTATGATCAGCATGCATTGACTTGATCAGTGCATACTGGTTACCTCTTGCGTGCGACACTCCAAAACATGAGCTTTCCAGTCTGTTTAAACTCCCACAGCAGTCTGTTCTCATCCTATACTAACTGCTCATCCATGCCATCTATCACATCCTGCAAACATGTTACAGTTTTAATCCCCGATTAACTGTTCCCCCGCCCTAATTGGCTAAAATTGGTTAATAAAAGAAGAATCGCAACGTTTTCAAAATGCCTAAGTAGAGACCGATCTCCGGATTGGGCGAGAGGGGTGCCATAAAACCCTTCCCCTCTCGTAACCTAGCTCCCGAACCCAGATATGGTTATGACGGACTGGTTCCTTAACTTTTTCAAATCAAACAGCGCGGCAGGTGCTTCAAAATACGGTTCCTTGAGTGTCGGACCTTCAAAACTCAAGTGTCGACTCTGTATTTTTGAGCACTTGCCACCTGCGCTCGCGCTCCCTCGATCCGGGCCCTTGCATTTTTGGAAACCGGAATTTCCAGGGCGTGCTGCCCACATCGGGCTACGCTCAGAGATTACGACGTAGAGTTAGAGGTGCATTGCAATTGCCATCTCGTGATTTGATTGGCTGGAGTGAGTCACCAATTGCCTATATAAAGGGCCTTTGGACTCCAAAAATAGACACACGAAATTCATCAGAGTATACACTCTCTCAAGCCTCGAAACTCTGCACAAATACTCTCTCAAACCCACTCCTCAAAAGCCCTAACCTCCCAAAGGCAGCCGTCAATCCGGCAATCAAACCCGAAGTTCAAACCCTAACCCTAGGGTTTTCAATCAAGCAATCAGTCAATCACGCCCAATCCAAAGCAATCAAGCAACTGAGGGATCAAGATGGTGAGGCCCAACGGCCTCTGGTTTGTTTTACTTATCGCATTTATAACTAATCATAGCTTTCTGATCATCTGTTAATCGTGTAGTCTGGTGTGAGGAAGAACACCGACCGGGGCTTCGATCCCTCGGCCGGTATATCAAACCAAGAGGATCCCTCGGCCGTGACATCCATTCACCGGCCGCGGGATCCATCTCCCTGGGATAGTTTGTTTGCTTTTCTGCTTTCTGACGCATGCTTTACTTATCGCACTGGCTCACTTTACTTACTGTTTAAAGGAATAAATAAACAGACTATGTGTTGGAATTAAACAAAGCATCTATATGTCTTATGTTGAACGATTATGGGCTAGTCTCACGACTGGGCAAAGAGGGGTGCCTAACACCTTCCCCTTATTGTACTTTTGGCTCCCGTATCCAGAATCTCTATTTGTTTTCCCAGTTTTAATAAACTGGGTGGCGACTCTGTTTTGATGATAACCGCTATCATGTGGCGATGTTCCTAGCCATGGGAATGTCCATGATTTTGGTTTACGAAGCAAGCAACCAACCGAGCAAACAAACGTGATCAATCTGTATGGCGATGCCCCGTTTGGGAGGTGTCTACAAAAGGGCTATCCAGACTGATGCTTCCATCGCCCGTCTGAATGACCTTATCAACACTCGTCTTCCACCTCCTCTCGAAGAGGAAGGCGAGGACGATGAGGCCGACCAGGAACAACCTGTCTTGGTCCCAGATCCGAATCACGAGGGGCGTCTTGTTGTTCAGCTCAACCTTAGGGAGGTTCGCGCACCTGCTGCAAACCCAAATCCGGTAGGTGGTAGGCTTGTTTTGAATCCAGATATGGCAGCTCTCATGGCCAAGATGGCGAAGCTGGAGGAGGCAGTCTCTAAATCCGAGAAGATCAGTGCAGGGGGAATCGATTTGGATAGTCTCTGCCTGTATCCCAATGCCAAGCTCCCTGACAGATTCAAGATGCCTGACTTGGTTAAGTTCGACGGGAGTGGTGACCCCAGAACTCATCTCTATGGCTACCATGCCGCCATGAAGCTGCTGGGTGTAGAAAGTGAGGCCATGTCTCAGCTTTTCCCTCAAACTCTCTCTGGGCCTGCCTTCCATTGGTTTTTGTCGCTCGACATCGCTAAAAGAAGAACTTGGGAAGACATAGGGCATGCCTTTGTCTCGCAGTATAGCTACAACGCCCAACTCAAGATGACTATTCGAGAGTTGGAATCCACGAAGATGGAGGCAAAGGAGTCCTTTGCGGACTTTGTGAAAAGGTGGAGAGCCAAGGCCGCTCTAATGACTGAGCGCCTGAGCGAGAGAGATCAACTCCGCATTATCTCCCGCAACCTGCATCTCGACTATGCTAAGCATCTCGTGCTGGTTCAAGCATCTGCCAACTTCGAGACCTTCTTTGAATCTGGCCTAGCCATCGAGGATGCGATGCAAATTGGAGTACAACCAAGAGGGGAGTCCTCTTCTTCCTCCTCTCAAAAAGCTAAGCCGAGGGCTTATTCGGAAAATAGTAGTTCGTTGTTTAGTAACAGCAACTACTCCAATACAGCTACAAGTGGGAGCGATGCTCCTGCTTTCAACTCCAATCGCGTTGCCGATGTCAATCAAGTTCAAAACGGTCAAAGCTTCCGAGCCCGAACCCAACCCCGGAGTTTCTCTGTCTTCGAGGCATCTCTATCTGCAGTGATGGAGAAACTTGTCAAGTCTGGGCACCTCAAACCTTCGACCCCAACTTCCCCACCCAAAGTCTTACCTGCCGGTTACAATCCTAACCTCTTCTGTGCCTTCCACCAAATGTCTGGCCATCACATTGACAAGTGCTATCGTCTTCGACATGAGATTCAAGATCTAATTGATGATGGCGCGGTGCAAGTTCCACCAAAGCCCAACGTCATTTTCAACTCCTTGCCTCAACACGGGCCTGACCCTCTGGTTGGTCAGGTATCTATCACCTCCACTCAAATCAACCCGAGCTCCACCATATTCAACCCTAGCCACTACATCGTCCCAGCACATCAACCCAAACCCATCGTATCCATCCCGTCCGAACCGGAGGTTAACATGATGGCTATAGGTTGGGCAGTCGAGACTTTCTCTGCCAACACTTGGATTGACAGTGATGAGGGGCTTGCAAAGGAGAAGACCGACTGGCTGAGGTCCATTGATCAAAGGAGCACCAAGTAGGTTTGGTCGAAGAAGCTGAGGAGGCCGAAGTGCTGTTGCTTGGGCCTGACACCCGCTGGATCCTACCTCTTTTTGTGGAAGCTACGAGTAGCTTTTTAACAATTGCATTTTTGAAACCGCGTCTAGTTTGCATTGGCGTTTTGTCTGAGTCTGACACGGAGTCGTTTGCGTTTGTCTAAGTCTAGCTCTGAGTCGGAGGTTGTGCCTCTTGGCCCTCCACGTCATAGCTTTTGTTTCAAGTTTCAAGTCTGCTGTACTTGGCAAACCCTGAGGGTTTTTATAATATGATTTATCTTGCTTCTAAGTACTTCACTGGCTTTTATATAAACTGTGTCGACCCTGGCGACGAAAGGATAGATTTCGATGGGATCAACCCTAAGGAAATGTGTTCCCTCGCCGAAAGGGAAGACAAAAGGCATGCTCAGCCTATTAAAAGAAGTAGTAGTTTTCAATAAACTTGAAAGACAAGGATAACCCCCGAAAGGTTCAAATTTGGTCCAACACCACCCCAGAGGAGTATTGTGCCCGGTCAGACAGGCTCGAAGAATTCATCGACGTCTTGGCATGGTCTCATCAAGTCACGCCTCGCGTTGATCCTGAGATAAAGAAACTACCAGGTGCCAATTCAGAAAGCAGAAACACCAAAGGCTCCGGGCCTTGCATTGTGTTCAAAAGCAACAACAGTGGCGTTCCGCCAAGTACAAATGAGAAAGTGTGCAAAATGGCCGGGAGCAAGGCATGTCAACCGAAACACTCTTGACCCTGCGTCATCAAAGCCATTGTATCTGGGGCTGCAGCCAAAGGTCTTCGACCTCGACGGCAACAAATTCAATACCTTGGTCAACCTGGGTCAATTCAAAAGCAACTTTCCCCTGAGAGAAGCTCGTTGGGCTGAAAACCCCAAGGGTGGGCAGTTCCAAGCAAAAGTTAGAGCAGCCTGCTAGACCGAAAACCTATAAAGGCAGTTTAGACAAAAATGAATGGGCAATATTCAAAAGCTCGCTAAACCGAAGACCCGAATGGGCGGTTCTAGGCAAAAATTAGAGCATAAAAGGAGAGGTAAACACTCGAGTTAACTCTTGGCCTGAACTACGTTTTGACCTGATTCCCCAGAATGGGAAACGTAGGCAGTCACTTTTCGAGACTCGGTCACAAATCTATCAATTGGATCCATGGTTGTCGTTTTGGTACATATCAAAGGTCGGAGAGGATCAAAGATCAAGCTGCATTGGAGGAACCAGAAGGGGGAAACCCTTTGTCTTTCAAATTTATTGCAAACTACTTCTTCAATTTACAGGCTGAGCATAAAGCCTTAAAAATATTTGAAGCATAAAAAACAGAACGAAATGCTAGAAGCCTAACGACTCACAGTTTATTATAAGTCCTGCGAAGTCTGGTGTAAGCAACCGTAGCACATTTGTTTGAAGTGATGCACGTTGGTCTCAACCCTGCCCACGCTTATTCAATTCCTACAGCAGACAATAGCAGTCAGCTACTGCCCTCGAATGTCGTTCCAGGGGCTTTTGCCAAGTCTTGCCATACCATGCAAGTCATATGGACTTAATGTGACTGCACGGGGGTGTCGGTTTCAGTCCGGGTCTATACGAGTCATCATTTGTGTCTTATGTCCATCTTTGCGACATTTTTCTAGTTTTTTTTGTAATTAGTTGTCATTTTGAGATGCTTTTCTCAATTTTGTTTGTACAGGTCTTTATACCTTTTGCACTTTTCGTAAGTGTCAGTTTCACATGTCTAAGGAATGTTGTAAGTTTTGGCTCATTAATGCCTAAAATTTCATTGTATTCCGTGTGTCTAAGGGTTCGCATTGTATCCTGGGACTCTTTCTCCCTTTTCGTTCGAGCTAGGCGAGTCTGTACATAGACGCATGTCTGTTTGTCAATTCAACTCGTTCGTGAATGCAAATTGGATATTAGTGGTTAGTTTTTGCATTCTCTTCAACGCATGCAAAAGAGAGTCAATAAACTGGAAAATGTAATTTTTACATTGCTACCCTAGTATCCGTAATCCGCAAGCAGTGGAATCTCATGAAGCAGCAAGGGCACGTTAGCCCAAGGCCAAGCAAAGCATCTCCGGGGCACATCCGCCCAAGCATCAAAGTAAGGGCACGCAAGCCCAATTCCATTACTAAAGCGTCAACTGGGGCACGCCGATCCGTTCAGTGTTTACCTATCTGGGTGCGCATCTTAGAAGTAACAGACAGTACAGTAATGGGGCTCAGTGGTTGTCCTTAGGCATCGTTGTCTGCTTAGGAGCCACCCTTAGCTTGCACCTGCATTTTCAGTATATTATACATGTCTTTGCATATTGTGTATATTAAATGTTGAAAGCAGGAAGGTAGCCAGAATGGTCGCCATCATACGATTTGTTTGCCAAAGGATGCGATGCAATCTCCTGCGGTTTTGATTCAGTTTGTTAGCGGAGGCAATGGAAATCTCCCTAATCTCGGTTCGTAAACCAAAGGATGCAATCCTGCGGAGCTGGAAGTTGTTTGTTCAAGAAGGAGTTAGAAGTCTCCCTCATCTCTGTTTGCTTTCCATCAACGACAGCCGGTCTTGTCCCATTTCCAAAGACTCGATCACTTTGTATAGTGATCCGCCCTTTCAAATCAACGACAGCCGGTCCTGTCCCATTTTCAATGGCTTGATCATTTTGTATAGTGATCCGCTCTTTCCATCAACGACAGCCGGTCCTATCCCATTTCCAACGGCTTGATCATTCTGCACACTGATCTGCCCGTTTCTATCAATGACAGCTGGTCCTGTCCAATTCTCAACGGCTTGATCACTCAGCACATTGATCTGCCCGTTTCAACTCAATGATAGCCGGTCCTGTCCAATTTCTCAACGGCTTGATCACTCAGCACATTGATCTGCCCATCTCAAATTCAACGACAGTCGGTCCTGTCAAACTTCTCAACGGCTTGATCATTCTGCACACTGATCTGCCAGTCACCATCAATGACAGCCGGTCCTATCAAAATTCTCAACGGCTCGATCATTTTGTATAGTGATCTGCCCATCCAATTCAAGAACAATCAGCATATCGTCCTCTGTTCATCCGCAACTAATGGTTCCCCAGGAGAGTCCGCCTTGGTCTTTCCCGAACAACCACATCTACTTCAGTCTAGCCACAAGCGCATCTTCTAGCAGCCTTATTACTCTGTCTCGGACAGTCTTTGATAAGGAGATTGGCTTTTATTCCCAACAGATGGAATTCAACCTACCTGACACGACCTACCCGTGTTTGTTGGAATACTTTGTGCCGAGGATAGCTTGATCCCCAGCAACGACGGCCTGTCCCGTCCATATCTGCAGCGATAGCCTGTCCTGTCCAAATTCGATCAACGAGCGGCGATGCAATCGTCCACTTCTACTTTCACCCCCAGCGATGGTCCGTCCGTCCATTCAACCAATCAGGTTCCTTAAGTTTACATGTCTATTTTGCTAGTATGTTCTGCTCTGGATTGCCTTGAGGGGTGTCTAGAAATCTTTGACGTTACTTGTACCAAGTCGATGGTGCTTCAAGTTCCGTCAAAGAGGGGCTACTGTAGACACCCCAATCTAGGCTTCCAGATTAGTTTACTTACGGTTTCTGATTCCCCGATGATGAATCGGATCAAGAACACCTCGGGAATGTCGAGTGTTTGAGCTTTGAGTGTTTGAAAAAACCCTTGAACTCCTAACCTAGCCGAAACCACTTCAAAAAGCCAAAAGCCTAACCTACTGGCGTGAGCTGGTCCACCACCATCACGCGCGGGTCAAGCTGCCAGGTGTGGTCAACAGTCAAAGCTTGACCGTTGACCATCGCGCGCTAGAGCGCAACCCGCGCTCGACGGTCAAAGCCTGTCCCCATCACCTTTATGGGTTGGTAAGCTTAACCACCAAGCAACCTCAGCCAGCCTCGTGGATTGGCTGAGCTCCTCTCCTTGCACCAACCAGATTCACCTCCATCTCTTCCTATAAATAAGCCTTCATTGTTCTTTTTCAAAGGGTTACCAATTTTCATATTAAAAGGGTTGCATCCTAACCCTAAGTTACAATCACTCAAGAACATAGTTTGTTCTTTGCTTCCAACCACTCAATCATGCCTTCAATCATAAAGCTCAAACACCATTCAAACCTCAAAAGCCAAAGGTATAACTTACCTTTGTTCTGCTCTCTGTTCTGATCCCTGAGGGGGGCTGGCAGGGTCAAGGCTGGTAATCAATACCAGTCCTGACCCTGAAGCTGGCAAGGTTTCAAAAACCGTTGTGGTAGGAACCATCGCGCACCAGGGCGCATCCGTCGCGCGCCAGAGCGCAACACGTGCGCGCCAGGGTGCAATACGCGTGGGGATTGGTTTCCTACTGTTTTATGTCTTTTTGTTTATATAAACCACTGTAAGCATGCTAACAACCAGTTTACTGCTTTTCTTAGTTTAAACTGCTGGTTTTAGTTCAATTTGTATTTCTGTTATTATGGAATACCCCTGGGATCTTTCTGGACTTGTCCCAAAACCCAGAATGAGCAAAACCAAACACTGGAAGGTTGACTCATACCCGCGCGCGCCAGGGCGCATTACGCGCGCGCCGGTTAGTCCTTAACCAGTGAGTGGTCTTTTGCTTTGGTAACTTGGCCCTTGGCCTTTGTTTTAATACCCCCACTGTTTAGGGGTTGTAAGTTAATTTTGTTCATTCTGTTTGTAATAATTATTTACTTTCAGTACATATAAACTGCTTGGTTTGCCCCCTGGGTGTGCACTGGTCCTTCCAGAGCCCAGAAGGAGATAAAATTCAAACTGTTGGTGGAGCATCAACACACGCGAGTTGGAGGGCTTGCATGCACGTAGATCCATGCATGCAAGTTGGCCACCGTTCATGTCAAATTCATACAAGGCACTGTTTTGATGTTTTAATCACAATGTTGGGTTTTATCCCATTTTATTTCCTAGCGTTCCATCCATCCATGCTATATTGATCACATCCTGCAAACTGTTACAGTTTTAATCCCCGATTAACTGTTTTCCCGCCCTAATTGGCTAAAATCGATTAATAAAAGAAGAATCGCAATGTTTTCAAAATGCCTAAGTAGAGACCGATCTCTGGATTGGGCGAGAGGGGTGCCTTAAAACCCTTCCCCTCTCGTAACCTG
Organism: Rhododendron griersonianum; assembly: GCA_018127125.1. NCBI lineage: Eukaryota > Viridiplantae > Streptophyta > Magnoliopsida > Ericales > Ericaceae > Rhododendron > Rhododendron griersonianum. The sequence goes on along the minus strand of CM030788.1, from coordinate 32,964,796 downwards.
GTTCCCGAACCCAGATGTGGTTATGACGGACTGGTGCTTTCACTTCTTTTTTTTCAAATAGCGCGGCAGGTGCTTTGAAATACGGTTTCTTGGGTGTCTGACCTTCAAACCCGAGTGGCGGCTTTGTATTCAGAGCGATTGCCATCTACGCTCGCGATCCCTCGATCCGGGCTCTGTGCCTCACTTCCGTAAACCGGAATTTCCTAAGGGCATGCTGCCCACATGCTCCAATGAATCCAACAGAGTTATTCTTAAAGTTTGAAGCTTACATGATTGAGGACTATGTTGCAATCCAAAAACTCACGCAAGAACTTGCATGGCAACACTTACTTCGAACACTCAATTTGCAATTACAGTCAACAGGGAAAAATTTACATGATTTCCAGCTATCTCACCTTCTTACTTCTCTTGACAACACATCAGTTTGTAGAGAAATTCAGGATGAAACCAATCTTTGCATCTCTGAAGAAGATCTGCTCAGCCCAAGACTGTTAAATGCAGAATAACTCACAGCATATAACAAAATCTTGGATGCAATCTTTGCTAGAAAATCCATTTCCTTCTTCATTGATGGACCAGGAGGAACAGGGAAACTTTCCTATACCATGCTTTGCTTGCTACAGTTAGATCACAGGGGAAAATTGCGTTGGCAACCGCCAGTTCTGGAGTATCTGCATCAATATTGCCAAACAAAAGGACTGCTCATTCTCGTTTCAAAATCCCAATATCGAGTGAGGGAAAGCTGTCCTACAAAGTGGGAAAGCAATCAGGTTTAGCAAATCTTCTGAGACAGACAAGCCTTATCATATGGGATGAAGCATCAATGGCAAAAAAAACTTCAATTGAAGCATTAGACTCTCTATTGCAGGATATTATGGAGAACAATGTTTTGTTTGGTGGAAAGGTCATTGTTTTGGGAGGTGATTTTAGACAAGTCTTGCCTGTCATTCCAAAGGGAACAAGAGACGATTGCATTAATGCAAGTTTAGTGAAGTCTTACATTTGGCCTTTGCTTACAAAATTCAGATTGCAAGAAAATATGCGTGCTCGGACAGATCGAGCATTCAGCAATTACATTCTACGCATTGGAAACGGTTTAGAACCCGAAGATGAAGCTGGAAACATCAAGTTACCAACATTCTTGGCCCTCCAACCAACCAAAACAGCACCATCTTTGGATCAGCTAATTCAATTCGTGTTCCCAAGCATTGCAATGGGAAAATTGGACCATGTTTCTTTAGCAAGTTCTGCTATTCTAACTCCCAAAAATCACATGGTCAATGAGATCAATGAGCTGATTACAAATGCATTTCCCGGCAAAGAACATTCATACCTCAATTTTGATGAAACAATAAACCCAGCTCAGCAAGGACTTTACGTAGATTTCATAAACTCCCTTGTCCTTCCTGGGATGCCACCACACAGGCTCGTTTTAAAGAAAGACATTCCAATTTTGTTGCTCAGAAATATTAACCCATCGAATGGACTATGCAATGGTACAAGGCTAATATGCAAAGGATTTAGCAAGCACATGATTACTGCTAAAATCACTGATGGTGAGAAGAGGGGCACAACAGTATTCTTACCACGGATTCCATTACAACCAAGTGATTCACACCAATGCCCAGTTGAGTTCACACGTCGGCAATTTCCAGTCACACCATGCTTCTCTATGACAATAAACAAGGCACAAGGCCAGCAGACCCTAGCAACTATTGGTATTTATTTGCCAGAGCCAGTTTTCTCGCATGGTCAGCTCTACGTCGCATTATCATGAGCAACAACAGCTGAAAAAATACGTGTCCATCTAAAGCACTCTGAGAATGATCCATATTTATACTTTTGCACAAAAAACATTGTATACAAAGAGCTTCTACAGGAAGCAAATTGCCTATAGTATTTCAATTAAACTACTGTACAAAATAAATACTAAACAATAAAACTCATCATGATAAGGTACAGATTACACTTTCCATTTACTATCAAACTTACTACTTATCCATTTGTGCTATACACGGACAACCAAATCAACATACGCTTTTTCATATCTTTTTGTTTCATTATCCTAACTCCCCCCTTCTCCCTTGCAGGTAACTATGGCGCTCAATCTTTTGCCTGTGAAGGACATCAACCTCGATTCCAAAAATTACACAATTCACGCAATCATCATTGAAAAAAGTTTGCCAATGCAAAAAGATCAAGCAAAGGTACTTCATAGTATCAACGCTTCGTCTTGCAGGATATCGAGGTAATATATCAATGATTCTTATGTTACCAATTTTAGTTGCATACAAATATGATCATCTTACAATTCACCACAAATAACACTACACATTCTATCTAGGGATCAAAAATCCAGGCTACAATTTTTGGTGCCAGCATTCGATTATTTGAGAACTCACTCAAGCTGTTCCACACATATTCAATAACTAATCCTAGCGTTAGTACAACACTCGAAAAATTCCGCTTCGTTGAACAAAAGTGCCAGCTAACTATCAATCCACGTACACCAGTCGAAGAAATCCAAATTGATGGCCTCACACTTAGGTTAATCAAATATAACTTCACTCCAATTTCTATGCTCGGCGAAATCAGAGATCCAAATACACTACTAGGTAATTTCAATTCCTTTTTATATTCACTTACAATTGCAAAAGTGATCAGCAACAACTTACACTTTCATTTCCAAGATGTGGTGTTTGCTGTTCTGGAAGTTGGGCCACGGAAACTAGCAAATAGCTCATTCGTTGCAGATGTTAGTATTATAGATCAAAGGTAATTGTACAATCAATTTTCCATATTAAAGCCATGCATTTCTTGCATAGCAATTAATCTATTGTCCAATTTTCATGTCACAAGTTTCCAGCCAACAATCATATCAATGTGGGATCACTTCAGTGAATATGAAGCACCAGCAATGACACGTTTGCCTGGGAACTTCCCAACTGTCATTGGCCTCAGACTCAAGACATCAAGATACTATGGTAACCTTTACTTTCAATCATATATACAGCTGTATTTGCCTTCACCTCCCCAAAATAACACTACTAATCTCACTTTCTAGGTATGACACTAGCCACACAGCTTACCTCGGGATTCATCTTCAACACGCAGATAGCAGAAAACAACAGCCCTCCAATCATGGTAATCATAGCCCTCCAACAAAACTCATAGTTTACCAGAAAACCTTACTTTTAACAATACCAAAATCTCCAGGTGTCTTGCAAATGCTAACAAGATCAAGCAGCTACCACCATTAGCAACAATGCAACCACTCATGCTTGAATCAGGAACATCCTCGTCCACTGATCCAGTCAAGATTGTGAACCTTCCCTCATCAGTCGAAAGCGTATGCGTACACAAAAAACCCTTTCTTATCAAAACAACCAACTATTTAAAAAATTGCAGATCGTCTTAACCAATACCATATCTTAACACATTCCTGCTTATGCTTCAACATAACTATAGACACAGTTTATCAATATCAAAGACACTGCAAGGGTAACTGACTTCAATCAATGCTTCTACTACTTGGCTTGCACCATCTGCAACAAGGCATCTAATGCTTACCAAAACACAGACCTTTGGTGCAACTATTGTGCACGGAAAGTCCCCCCATTGATAAGGTAATCATATAATATTATTGAATACCATAATCTGCTATGCAAGGACACATTATTTATTTCTGACACATGCAAACATTTCAGGATCAAGTTCTGTAACGACCCGATTTGCCAGAGCGTGCAGGATTCCACAGTGGAGCAGTTGATACAGGTGGAACCCTGGACGAAGTCTGGGCCAACGTTGCTTGGAATTCGTGTCAAACTAGAGTCACTCTGGAGTTGCTTTTGTTAAATAAATGTAAATAGATTTTTTTTGTATTATTTTGAAATTGTAATTTTTGTATAAGGATAAATAGGGGTCTAGAAGTTTGTAAAATTCAGCATATTTTAAGAGTAATGCACTCGAAATTCTTTGGAAAATCGGGGCGTTACAAGTTCAATCTTAATATCACAGATAAAACCGAATCAATTAATCCTACGGTCTTCCCATAAATTGCTGAAGAAATCTATGGTGTTACTGGCACCAACATAGCATTAACTACACCTGGTGTAAGCAAGTTCTCCCCAAACCTCTACCCAAAAAAAACACCTAAACTTAACAAAATTTCACACACTAACTATTACTTCCATTCCAGGAACCGCTTGAACCAGAAATCCTGCAGAAACTTGCTGAAGAAAAAGAGGGCCCTATTATACTTAAAGCTTATATGTACACTTATGCTGGAATCAGTCAATTGAGGTTCAATGTGCATTCAATGTGCCCCGCAGCTCAGCCACAGGAGATAACCAGCCCACCCAGGGCCCTCACTCTGCCACCTACAACACCAACCAAGAGAGAGAATCCAGGCAACACTTCACCATCTGAAACCTCACTAGAAACTCCTGCAAGCAAAAAACTCAAGGACAAGATTACTGGAACAAGCTAAAGCGCCTTCAAATCAAAATGGTTATGCTATCTTTTGAGCCATCTCAATACCACCTCTGGCAAAGCTTTTGATGTTCATAGCTTGCTTTGCAAATCTTTTCCTGTCTATGGCTAACTTCCAGAATGATCTTATGCTATATTTTGTGTCAAATGTGCTTCTCCCAACCATACCCTTATTTTTAGCTTTTGCATCCAAACTCATGCTCGCTATACTTTTGGGTTTCCTATTCTGCAGTCTGGTTTTGGGCTATTGGGCATGTATATATATCTGTATGTGTTCAAGCAAGGATAGACTATTGCATCTATTGCCTTTACTAAGGTCAGGTCTGCTCTGTTTGTCATGTTTGAAAGGCTACATTTATCTCTGTTATGGTGTCACTGTTTAGTTTATTGAGAATTATGGACTATTCAAGCATTAGAAATCTCAATTCTGCTGCTTTTCCTATTGAGTGTGTTGTTTACTTTTTTTTTGGGTTTTTAGTTGCGGGAGGCTTGTTTGTGGCTGTGTTTCTTTTTAGACCCTATGTTTGTATTAGTTTCTTTGGCCTTCTGCTGGGAAGTAAAAAACACTGGATTTTGGGTAGGGAGAATGCATGCAGCTATAGTGTTAATTCAGTTTCTTTGCATGTTTTGGGTTGGTATTGTTTTCTACCTAATTTTTCATTTCCCATGTCTGTGCTAGAATGGTTGTGCATCCACCTCTTGTTTGGTGCAACATAATTAGGCATGGCAATGGCAAATCTGCTAGGATAGGTGTACTATTTGGAAACTGCTCAAGGTCAAAGATTAGAAGATTATCCCTTATTAATTCAATACATTCTCACTAGTATCAAGGTCAAAGCTCTATGTGAAAGCTCTATTAGAAGATTATCCATTGTTTGATCTGGCTAACCATACGTGTGTATTCCCTAAAATGCACCAATTTCTTAGCTTAAGAGATCTCAGGGCCTATGAAAAGTAGACTAATTGGTCCTCTCTCAATGCAAAAACTGTTTTGACAACCATGATGAGAAAAACCTTTTCTTGTGCTATATCTCAACGTCAGCCTCTTTGTTATCCAAGAAAAAGTACTGCATAACAAGAAACACGTTTTTTTATCCACTTTCTCAGCTTTTCTTTGTTGTACGCATAAACAGGTTTGCCATATCTTTAGACCACCTCTGCATTCAACGCTAAACTGCTATAGAAAACAACCAGATAGCAAGAGTATTCAATTTGATTCTACTCTAATTTGAAATCAATGCACACAAAATTCTCACTTCATGCATCTTTCCTCTCCACCTTTTCTTAAGTTCTCATCCTTACACACCTATAGTACTATTTCTTTTTATGTATTTTGCACATCCAAACAACTTTCAACCAACAACACCAAATAATGAAAAACACAAAATAATTGCCAACCACACCTTCACCAAATCAAACAAACAAAAAACAAAACAAAGCATCATCTACAATGGGCAAATAATGACTTCTTCAACGGGCATGATTCTCGTGCCTTGCACGAGGCCGGACCTAGTACTATGGGATAAAACCAGGCCCATAATTTCAAATTGCCAAAATACTCACTTCAAAAAAAATATTTTTATTTTTTCTCAAAACTTGTAAAAAAAACAAAGAATTCTCAACCAAGGTGCACCGGTGAATTTTTTGAATGATGAACAAAAATTTCGTTAATTATAAAGATCAAAACATAAAATAAGTACAATAGAAGAGCTGCACTGTTGAATTGTTATCGGTCTAACCCAACCATAATAATCTTGTTTTGTTAATTCAAAACAAAGTATATTGTGTTTCCCTTAATTTAAATTTTCATTTCTTTAACATCACTTGGATTCAAATACAATACAGCATGTAGCCATATAAAAAGTTCAAATATCTCGACTCCTGTTGCCCCCTGTCCATAAAAAAATAGAACCCAAAATAGAATATCAAATCTCCTTGTCCGTGGAGAAAAAGTAATGGCGAAGAGTAGCACCTGAGATTTGGGATGGTTCTGTAAATTTGAGAGGTAAAATTTACCCACTTGAGATCAATAGCAACTGGAAATTGAGCAGGTTGCTCCCACAGTTGTGTAGTTGTACAACAAAAATGCTATGCGCACCGACGGTGGTCATAACGACCTTGCATCGACAGTCACGTAGGACCCACCACGGGTCCCTGTAATCTAAATGAAAAATGAAAAAATTAGATCGAGCACCTATAAATATTAGATTGAGTTGATTTCTTACACGGCCACATGGATTTCTTCTTCTTTTTTTTTATAATTTTTGAACGGCTCAGATTTTCTGTATAGGACCCGTAGTGGACCCTACGTGGCCATCGGTGCAAGGTCGGTATGGCCACCGTCGTCGGTGGTTGTAGAAGAGCTCGTTGTACAAAGTACAATAGCATGTTTTTTAATACAGCGTGTCGGAGCTGTTTACTAGTTTTTTGATATTTTTTTTTTGTTGATGGGTAGAGGTGGTCGGGCCAATTTATGCACCTCGACTATTCTCCTCCCCGGTCTGGTCAAAGTTAGACCATCCACATTGAAATTAGGGGATTCTTGAACTAGGTGATTCACAAGAGATTTACTCTCTCCGTCCTAAATTCTTGGTCTTCTACGGTTTTACGTACAATTTTCAATTGCCTATTATTTCCCTAATGTATATTGTGTTTTTTATGTTTTTGAAAACATTATTCTATAAAAATAAGTGAAATATATTAAATAAGATCCATATTGCATATTTTAAACAATATACATTAATTGATATAGGCCAATTGAAAATTGCACGTAAAACCATAAAGGACCAAAAATTTTAAACAAAGGGAGTATTTCTCACCTGTCACAAGAGTTTGCCAAGTTTCGAATTCAAATATTTGAATTTATAGTTCATTTATGTTGTAATGAGCAAAACAGGTATATGGGGGCCACTGTTTTAGTAGTATTTTGAGAACAGCTATTTTGTGCATATTTTCAAAGGTTAGGTCTGTCTCCAATCCTCCTTGTGACCTCCAATAATTGGAGACTACATAAGTTCTGTTGTTGTACAGTTCATTTATGTTGGCATTCAATTCGGGACTAGCTTATTTTCTTGTTCTTGAGATGTTACATACACTACCATCCATCTACTACATTTTTTGTAGAGCTCACCCCGGGTCCCAAAAAATATAGAAAAATGTCCATAAATTTTAGAATAATATTTTATGTGGCCCTATAAAATATCAGCTCCAACGGATATCGGTAAATATTATTTATTGATTTGTAGGGGCAAAACTGCTCAACTGTACAGTTTCGCCCCACGATTCAAGAAATAATACTTATTGATATTTGTTGGAGTTGATTTTAAACATGGCCCCATAATATATTATTTTAAAATTTATGAACATTTTTCTGTTTTTTTTGGGGATCCGGGGTGGACCCTATAAAATATATAGTGGATGGTATAGTGGTTGGATGTAGTGTACCGGACTTATTGTTCTTGTTTTTGGAGAGAGAGAGAGAGAGTGTGTGAGCGAACGCGCGCGCGTGAAAACTGGAAAGTGGTCTTTTACTCATACAACAATCCAAACACAACAACTTACACAACCTCTCACATATATGTGGGGTCCACACATACTAGTGTGTGGAGAGCCCACGTACATGTGAGAGGTTGTAAATTGTTGTGTGAGTAACATTTTTGTTTTACTTACCCGTGCAGCTGTGCATTTTGCTCCCTCTCGGGCAAGCGAACTTGAACCGTCTCACGTCGATCAGTTTTATCAGTTCCGCCCCCGATTTTCCCGTAAAGTCCGCCATAAATTCCCCCCTGCTCGACCTTCAAATTCGCTTCACTCGGACTCGTTGATTGGTCAGCAGTACCACTCTTCCTCATTCCACTCCAAGCATCAGTAAAGATTTCACTCGTGTATCTTCTCATGGTTTTAAAATTCCCTTTCGAAATTCGGTTACTTGAAACTCGATTCAGCTAGATGAATTTCTCTCATGTCAGTGTGAAATTGATTTGCTTCCGATAATCTAATGCTGTTGGCTACTAGAAATTGTGCATTCTATTATCTTTATGATATGAAAAACCTAGAAAATATGGATAAACACTGTGAATTGTTTTAGCATCTGTAAATTTGATTCTTGTATGTTCCCATCGTTCTACGAATTGCAGATGGCTCAGTTGATGTGAATTAAATTTCAATTAGTTAATTTTTTTTTCATGTTAGTCTATCATTGCTTCGCTTCGCCAGGTGTTTGATTAGAGATCAACAAGAGCCTGTGAAAGAAACCTACTGAAATTGCTTTGCTTCATTGTTTAGAAATTACGTGTTCTTTCATTGTATAGAAAAACCTAGAAAATATGGATACACACTGTAGTTTTCGGCAGCCAAAATATGAATACACAGATATACTGCACAAATATATATAAGCGTTCATATACATGTTCGATTTGATTTTCTGTCAAACTGTCGAAGCATCTGAAAATTTGACTCTTTTATGTTTCCCATGGTTCTACGTTTTCGAATTGCATGTTGATTCAGTTGATGTAGAAGTCAATTCAGTCAGTTACAGTTTTCTCATGTTAGTCTATTATTGCTTCGCTTCGCCAGGTGTTTGATTAGAGGTCAACAAGAGAGCCTCTGAAATCTACTGAAATTCCTTTGCTTCACATAATCTGCTGTTAATGTGCTGCTGGATATTATGCATTCTTTCATTGTTTAGAAAAACCTAGAAAATATGGATACGCACTGTGGTTTCGGCAGTCAAAAGTGATGCTCCGTTCCAATTAGACATATGAATACACAGATATACTGTACAAATATCTCTTATCTTTTGATATATAAGCGTACATGTACATATTCAATTTGATTTCTGGTGAACTGTCGAAGCATCTGTAAATTTGACTCTTGTATGTTCCCAACTTCCCATGGTTCTACGAATTGCATATGGCTCAGTTGATGTAAATTGAATTTCAATCAGTTAAATTTTCTCATGTTAGTCTATTATTGCTTCGCTTCACCAGGTGTTTGATTAGAGGTCAACCAGAGCTTGCGAAATCTACTGAAATGTGTCGCTAGAAATTATGCGTCCTATCGTTTAGAGAATCTTAGAAAATATGGACATAGCCTGTAGTTTTTGGCAGCCAAGAGTCTTTCATGGCATTGAAGCTACAGGTTGCTGGAGTTTCGATCGTCGCAATTTGCGTTCGAAGTGTAGATGCAGAACTGTTGGTTGTAATTTTCCTAGCAAACCTAGACAAACCTCAAAAGCCTACCGAAAAACAAGGTTGAAGCAAATAATTGTGTCGAGCACTAGTAGTGTGAATTCAGGTGTACTTGCAAAAGGAGAATGTAATAGCCATTTGTGGGGTTATAATTCACGTGGACCTTTGATTTGTGATTCTATTAGTGTTGTTAAGACCTCAAGAGGAGTAGTTTGGTTGCGGTGCCAGGGAAGTGATTTGGTTGCTTATATCGATGGAAATGGTCGGGATGTAGAATTTGTTGAAAGTCAAAATGGAAAGGGTTCAAGAGTAGAGGCTAATGTGAGTCCGGAGATGAATGGGTCTGGGGTATTGGGGAAAGAAGAAGACAAGGTGGGGCCTACATTGGATGAATTGAAGGAGATGTTGCAGATGGCGCTTAAGGAACTGGAGGTTGCGCGGCTAAACAGCACCATGTTCGAAGAAAAGGCTCAGAGAATATCAGAAGCTGCAATATCATTGAAGGATGAAGCAGCAAATGTTCAGGATAATGTTGATTCTACGCTCAATGCTATTCAAGATGTTGTAAATGAAGAAACTGTGGCTAAAGAAGCTGTTCAGAAAGCGACAATGGCGCTTTCGTTGGCGGAGGCAAGGCTTCAGGTGGCAGTGGCTTCATTAGAAGCTGTGAAAGGAAGAAATGGATATCAGGAAGCTCTTAGAAAGAGTGATTCAGAATATAAAAGTGTTGGGGAAGAATCAAATTTCCCAGGTAAAGAAGAGGAAGTGTTCTCGGTTGCTCAGAGTGACGTTAGAGATTGTCGAGCTACTTTGGAAAATCGTGAGGAGGAGCTGAGACGGCTGCAAAGCAGAAAAGAGGAGTTGCAGAAGGAAGTGGACAGGTTAAACGAATTTGCGGAGAAGATACAAAGGAATGCTTTAAAAGCTGAGGAGGATGTTGCAAACGTAATGCTTTTAGCAGAGCAAGCTGTTGCTTTTGAACTTGAGGCTGCACAGCGTGTGAATGATGCAGAGATTGCATTACAAAGAGCAGAAAAAGCTCTCTCTGTTTTTCATGTTGAGGACATGGAAACTATGGTACTGCAAAATGGGTCTTCATCCCAAGGGCAGGCTTTGAGTGGGGAGGAATTGGTTGAGGGAAAGGTGAGTCAGGGAGAATCAGATGATATTGTCGTTCAAATGGAAACAGATGTGATGACTGAGGGAGCTCATTTGAATATTGAGCCTTTGCCCAATAGCCAGTTTGACGGACCGGGCCAGAGTTTTGTAGAGCCAGGTTTATCTTCTGCTAGTGAGCAAGAGAATGGAAGAGTAAGTGCTGAATCACCACGAGATACTGAAATAGATTTAGACAAGTCAAAGAATGCGACACAAACAAGAAGGCAGGAATTACAGAAGGATTTAACGAAGCACAGTTCACCGTTTAACGCTCCAAAAGCTTTGCTGAAGAAATCTTCTCGTTTCTTCTCTGCATCATTTTTCTCATCAGAGGGGTCTGAGTTCGCACCATCATCATTTTTCCGTGAGCTTATGGAGTCTGCAAGGAAGCAATTGCCTAAGCTGGTCATTGGGTCGTTGCTCGTTGGAGCTGGGTAAGTTACACTCTGAACTCGGACTTGCTCTGTCTGTGCTTCTTATTACTGTGATATCTGTAACATGTATCGCTACAAACATCAGTTGATACTGCACTTAGGTAACCAGATTATTATATGCATGACATGAAGGAGACTTGCTTCATATATTACAGGATGGCCTTTTATGTTGATCGAGGAGAGAGGATTAGCCAGCTATTTCTACAACCAGACATCATTACCACTAGTATTGATGAAGTCTCATCAAATGCACAGCCTCTAGTTCGTCAAATACGCAAATTGCCTAACAGAGCTAGGAAGCTAATGGAGATGATTCCTCATCAAGAGGCATGTGCTTAAAAGTCCTCTATTTACTCTGCTTGTCACTCAAACATTAGAACTGATACTAGCTAATTATGAAGTTTTGTTTCGGTCCTAATGATTGAGTTTTCAACTTTTTTAGGTGAATGCGGAGGAAGCTTCTCTATTTGACATGTTGTGGTTGCTGCTTGCAAGTGTCATATTTGTCCCTATATTTCAGAAGATTCCTGGAGGTAACTGAATCTCATCTGTTCTTATGAAACGCAAGCCTCATCTTCATCTTCTTTTATAGTGTAAGATGGTATTTGTTATGTTAGTCATGGTATTATGCTTTCATAAATTATTGTGGAAGTTGTACATTCATTCATACAATAATGTATGTATCTCCCATGGCTTGCTTTCAACATTCAGTTGGATAGGTGCATGAATGAAGATAACATACATACAATAGCATATGCAATGACAGCGATTTTTTCGTTGTGATTATTTTGCTCGATCTTTTTGTTCATGTTTCTTTTCTTCTGTTAGTCATGTTCATAACTTATTCTGGAAGTTGTATAGTCTTTTTTTTTATCAGTGAAAATTTATTTTTCTGTCATTCTATTGCAAGAAGAATCATGCTATTCTTGGACTTAACAATCATCTGCGTGCAATTACTGGTTCATTCCCTCTAATATATGTCTGGGTTTCATGTTGTTTCATTGATGGCTTATCTTTTTTTGTTGCAATATCTAGGCAGTCCTGTTCTAGGATATTTGGCTGCGGGAATCTTAATTGGGCCGTATGGTCTCTCTATTATTCGTCATGTACACGGGACAAAGGCGATAGCTGAATTTGGAGTTGTTTTCTTGCTGTTTAATATTGGCCTGGAGGTAGAATCCATAATATCATGAAATTAGTTTCCTTAGAGAAGGATATGAAACTGTTTCGATTTACCTCCACATTTCTCCCCTATTTAAAAAAACAAATAATACTCTGGCGTTTCTTCATCATTTTGTAGCTTTCCGTTGAAAGACTGAGTTCAATGAAGAAATATGTTTTCGGATTGGGCTCTGCTCAGGTGATTGGAAAACTTCATTTCGTTTCCCTCAAGACAGCAATATTAGTTCAAGTTATGTACATTTATCTTGGTTTTGCTCTCTCTATTGTGCTTCACAAATGCAGGTCTTGGTGACAGCTGTGGGGGTTGGCTTAGTTGCTCACTTTATTGCTGGGCAACCCGGTCCTGCTGCAATTGTCATCGGCAATGGTCTGGCATTATCTTCCACGGCTGTTGTCCTTCAGGTAAATTTAATGAGCAGTTAGCTGAGTGTCCCACTTGTTATGATTGGTGGTAAAATGTTGTCTGCTGCAGAAGTTGGCCTTTGAATTAGTAATTGTTCATTGAATGCATTTTGGCTAAAAAACAAACATGTTTAGAAACTTCCTGAGCTTTTAATTCACTGCCTTAAAAAGTAGGTACTTTGCCCCTAGAAAAGGAAAAATTTCTCTCATGACCATAAATAATTGTCATTAAGAATTCGCTAATGCGAGATATACATCTTTGTGATGCATTGGTTTGGAGTAAATCCTGACATTTCAAGTGCAATGATTCAAGTCCTCTCTGTTTGTTGGTTGGTCAGGTGAAGTTTTTACCTCATTTGTTGGTTGGGATATCTTTTGCAGGTATTGCAGGAACGAGGAGAGAGTACGTCACGCCATGGACGAGCAACATTTTCTGTTTTGCTTTTCCAGGTATCAATATGGTCTGAAAAGTACACTGTCTTGGATGTTATGATGAGTTTGTATGGTCAAAACACACTGGTTCTTCCATAATTGTCCTACTTGACTTAGCAGCTTGTGACATGATGAATTTCATTTTCCCTGCTTTTTGGGACTTTTATTGTCTTCCAAAAATGTAGAACTGTCCTGCCCCATAGTTCTGTCTTCAAGGTGAACATTTTGGAGCTTAGCTACACCTTTATGATGTAGAATCGAATTCTCATCCAATCTGTTCGGTACACGTAAGATACTTGAATTGGTACAAGTGAAGGTTGTGGATAAGTACCTTATCGGTCTGGACGTTCTCATCCATTGCGTCATGTGATTGTATAAAAGTTTTTGCACCTTGATGATTCTTGAATCCTCTCCTGTCATTTCTTTGGCTTATTTCACCTTGTAACTTCTCATTTCGATGTGTGTGTGTGTATCCTTTACTTGATCCCATTGTTTTACTGACACTTCTTTATTTTCTTTTTCTTTGTTTCTGTTGATTTTCTCCAGGATTTGGCTGTTGTGGTTTTGCTGATACTCATACCTCTTATTTCGCCAAATTCATCTAAAGGAGGGGTAACAATTCTTACTAATGCTCGCAAATTAGAAAATTTTGTTACGATATTATGTGTATTTTTTTTTATCGGCAAAAGTAACATTTTATTAATTGGGGAAAGGGGAAGGGGATTCCAACGAAAGGTTGGAAATTCAGCAAGTTGGGAACAAAGCCCAAACACTCCTAAAGGGAAAAAGCCCATAACACTTGTGGGCCTAAAAAGCTCAGATCATATGTGAAATTGGGGGAAAAAGGAGAGCCAACCCAAAATTAGGTTTCTCTCTCACACTTTGTATTTATATGGACAAGAGTAAAAGTACAAATATACCCTAAGTAACAAATACATAACAAAGTGAACCCTAACTTAACACTCCCCCTCAAGTTGGTGCAAAGATATCTATCAAGCTCAACTTGAACACAATGGGGTGAAAGGTCTTACGACTAAGTCCCTTCGTAAAGACAACTGGTCCTCAGACCTTACAAACGACATACATATCAAACCCTGGCTCAGCTTCTCCTTTATGAAATGCTGATCAATTTCTATGTGCTTCGTTCTATCATGCTGCACAGGATTATGAGCAATATTTATAGCCACTTTGTTATCACAATAAAGCTTCATAGGACCACCATCAGAGATCCCCAAATCCTTCAACAAGGTTTGGAGCCACAAAAGCTCACACACGCCATGAGCCATAGCCCTATATTCAGCTTCTGCCCTTGATCTAGCTATCACTGACTGCTTCTTACTACGCCAAGTAACCAAATTCCCACCAAAAAAGGTGCAATAGTCAGAAGTAGCGCCTATCATCCACTGAACTAGCCCAGTCTGCATCAGTAAAGGCTTCCAACCTCAGGTGACCATGATTGAAGAACAAAATTCCTTTACCTGGAGCCGATTTGAGATATCTCAAAATACGCTGCATCCAGGTGCACTGGACATGGCTCATGCATAAATTGACTGACAACTCCAACGGCATATGTAATATCTGGTCTAGTATGAGATAAGTATATCAGGCGGCCCACAAGTCTCTGATAACTCTCCTTTTCTGTATGCTCTCCAACATCTCCACTAAGATGATGATTAGCGTCAACGGGAGAGTGTGCAGGTTTGCATCCCAACATACCTGTTTCGTCCAAAAGATCAAGAATATACTTCCTTTGGGAGATAAAAATGCCTTTATCGGATGGGGCCACCTCCATCCCAAGAAAGTATCTTAAAGATCCCAAGTCTTTAATCTCGATTTCTTGACCAAGAGGAGCTTTAAGACTGAGTATTTCATTAACATCATTGCCTGTCATGATTATGTCATCCACATAGACAATAAGAATAGCAATCTTATCGTTACCTCCTTTGATGAACATAGTATGATCTGCATGACTTTGCCTATATCCTAATCTTAATATAGCTTTGAGAAATCTGTCAAACCACGCTCTAGGTGACTGCTTTAATCCATAGAGAGCCTTTTTCAATTTACACACCTTCCCTTCAGTAACAGAGGAAGGGAAACCTATTGGTATATCCATGTACACTTCTTCTTCTAAGTCACCATGAAGAAATGCATTTTTTAATTAAATTGTTGAGGCCAATTCAAAATAGCAGCACGAGAGCAAAGTTCGAATAGAGTTCATCTTTGCTACTGGAGCATAGGTTTCCTCATAGTCGATACCGTATGTCTGAGTAAAGCCCTTGGCAACCAGTCTCGCCTTGTATCTCTCAACTGTTACATCTGCTTTATGTTTTACTGTAAATACTCATTTACAACCCATTGATTTCTTTCCCTCCGGAGAAGACACTAGTTCCCAGGTGCCATTCTTTTTCAAGGCTGTCATCTCCTCTACCATAGCTTCTTTCCACTTAGGTATTATGAGTGCTTTCCTTCCAACTCTGTGGGATAGATATGGAAGAGAGAGAGGAAACAAATGCACGATACGAAGAGGATAAACAATCATATGAAACAAACTGTGAGATGAGATGTTGAGTACATGTTCTAACTCCTTTTCTAAGAGCAACAGAGCATCAAGATCATCAAAAACAAGAAGGGATGGTTCCTTACTAGAAGAGTCAGTTGAAGAATCAGAAATTGGAATTGAAGCTGGAGTAGGTGATAGTGATTGGCAAGGTGGTATCGCACAGGCAGGCTGTCCCTTTTTCCGTCAAGAAAACTTATGCAAGTTAGGCAACCTATGCGGGTAAAGCCTATCGTCATCAACATCTCGGCCACTCATATCATGTTCTTCTCTTTCTTCAGATATAGGCTCTTTCCTAGAGTTTTCCTTCTCCCCCTCACCATAACAAGGTATTGGGAAGTAAGACCATGACTCCTGATGATTATGGGATGTCAACATCTCTTCCTCCATATTATTCTCCCCCTGAAGAGATGTAGTGGAAAGAGGGTAAAAAGAAGTTGTTTCCCAAAAAGTGACATCCATAGAAACAAAATATTTACGGGAGCGAGGGTCATAGCATTTATATCCCTTCTGGGTAGGGGAATAGCCAAGGAAAACACATTTATGAGCCTTGGGATCTAACTTGCCACCAGGATGTTTAGGAGCATGGACAAAACACACGCAACCAAAAACTTTGGGTGGAAGGGAAGAGACCGAAGAACTACGAGGGAGAAACTTAAGAGAAATTTTAAACTGAAGAACACTGGACGACATGTGATTGATAAGATAAGTTGCAGTAAGAATAGCTTCGCCCTAGTAAAATTTTGGAACATTCATGGTGAACAAGAGAGAATGGGCTACCTCAGCAAGGTGATGATTTTTGCGTTCAGCAACCCCATTCTGCTGTGGAGTGCCAACACAAGTTGTTTGAAAAAGAATGCCATACTTACTAAGATATGCCCGAAAAAGCCCATCAAGGTACTCGGTCCCATTATCACTACGAAGGATTTTAATGTTGGTGTCAAATTGAGTACGAACCATCTGATGAAAAGATTTAAAGCATGAAAAACCTCATTTTTGGAACGAAGTAAATACACCCAAGTGACCTGAGAATAACAGTCAATAATAAAAGTTACAAATCATCGATAACTAGAAATAAAAGTAACCGGGGAAGGACCCCAAACATCAGAATGGATTACCGTAAAAGGGGAATCACTTCTTTGATTAATAGGAGCATAAAAAGAGCGTTTGTGTTTAGCCAGCTCACAAGCTTCAAAAAAAACTGACTCCTAGTACATTGCTTAGTTAAAGTAGGAAAGTTTTTCTAAAATCCCAAAATATGGGTGACCCAATCTACGATGCCACTGATGCAATAAAGGAAGAGCTGAACTCATATCTGCTTCAAGAGCTTGACCCAATGACAAGGGCATAAAAGATGGACGAGGTGTAGACTCCAAAAAGTATATACCACCATGTGCTTTACCACGGTCAATCATTCTCCCCGTTTCCAGCTCTTGAAAGACACAATGTGTAGGAAAAAAGGTCACGGAGCAATTCAATGAATGGGTAAGACTACTAATAGAGAGAAGGTTAGTAGAAAAATTTGCAACATGGAGAACTGAAGAAAGAGAAATGGTTGGAGAGTAGCCAATGGAACCTTTCCCTGATATAGCAGATGGGGAACTATCAGCTACTTGGACCTTATCCTTGCCAGAACATGTAGAGTATGAGTCAAAAAAAGATGAACAACCTGTCATATGTTCTGACACCAGAATCTATTATCCAAGAAAGAGAGGAGAACCAGTAGATGCACTAGCTGGGATACCTGTGTGAGCAAAGTACGAGGATGTGCTAGAAGTAGAAGCTGTGGAAGAAGGAGAATCAAGCCTAACCATTAGGCGCCTGAGAGTCTGTAACTCCCCTTGAGAAAGAGAACCACCACTTTGGGAAGTATTAGGCACATGAACTTGCAAATGAGCACCAATAGGGTCAGGCAACATGTTAACAGCTGACTCCGAAACATGTGCATGAGAACGCACAGGACCGCCACCTCGACCACCCTCTCGTCCACGAGAGGGACGCCCATTCAACTTCCAACAAAATTCCCTCGTATGCTTGGTTTTGTTGCAATAGTCACACCGAAGCAATTCCTTATCAACCGAGCCACTTTTATCACCAAGCTGACCTTGGTTAGACTTGCCATCCCATGGAGAGGGAATGACAACTAAGGTAGAGCGATCCGGAATGGGAGGATGAACCATCGCACTCCGTCTACTCTCCTCCTGTTGAACACATGCATAGGCCTCTCCTAGAGTAGGAAAAGGAACCCAGCCTAGCACATGCATAGGCCTCTCCGATCATATTCAATGTCAAGGCCAGCAAGAAAATCATAAATGCGCTCCTTCTCCACCATCTCATGAAATGTAGTGGCATCAGCAGTGCAAACAACTTGAAAGGCTCGATAATAATCAACTTCTTGCCACACTCCTCTCAACTCAGCATAATACACAGCAAGGGATCGATTGTGTTGATTCAATCCCCTAAGTCTCTTCCTTAACTCAAAAGCTTGAGCATCATTACCCTTCCGGGAATAGGTTTGTGCCACAGTAATCCAAACCGTATATGGAGTGTCCAGAAGCAAGAAGGTATGACGAATAATAGGTATCATAGAGTTGAATATCCAAGTCATAGCCAAAGCATTCTGTGATTTCCAAGTCTCAAGTTCTGATCCAGCAGTTGTTGGTTGTGTAACAGGGCCTGCAATGAATTTCGACATGCCATGGGCCGTAATGGCCAAGGTAAAAGAGCGAGACCAAAGCAAATAGTTGGTACCATCCAACTTAATTTGACAAATATCAAGAGGAGAGTTATCTAGAGTCCCAACATGACTCAACTCATTTTTGGCACTAGCGGAAGCAGTTTTAGGATCCTCCGACATATCAATAGAGGAACAACAACCCAAATCAGACAATACCCAGTAAATGCAACTCTAAACAGTCTCAAAACACAACAGTAGCAGCAAACAGATGTCACCCAGCAGAAAACAACCCTAAAAAACAGAGATTCCAGCACCCACAAACCAGCAAAAAGGCAAAACGAGTACCCACAAGCTCTTACCACTGTTCTGGCAGTCAAGGCAGCAAAAGAAGTTCTGAAAGGAGCTTGAACAGGCTGGGTCTTGTCGGAATAGGCTTGAAACCTCAACGAAATCGACTGGGTGAAGTCGCTGGAGGTCCGGCGAAGGTCCGAAAGGCCGGCGTAGGTCCGGCGAGGCTCAGGGTGGTCGCCGGTGGTCAGAAAAACGAACAGCAGGTGCACAGATGTGTTGTGGTGCTGCTACAACGAGAGAACCCAGAAGATACGAACCAGATCTGGTTCGTATAAGTACGAAAAGGCTGGGTGAAGGTCAATGAGAGTCGTACGGCGTCAGGAGTAGTTGTACAGCATCGGAAAGTGGTTGTAGGTGTTCGGCGAGCACAGGGTCTTCATCATCCAGCCTTACCGATCAATGGGTAAAGGTCAACGAGATGGATGCTGATCGTCTACAGGAGTCTCCAGGTATCGCTCTGATACCATGTGAAATTGGGGGGAAAAGGAGAGCCAACCCAAAATTAGGTTTCTCTCTCTCACACTTTGTATTTATATGGACAAGAGTAAAAGTACAAATATACCCCTAAGTAACAAATACATAACAAAGTGAACCCTAACTTAACATCGTACAATAAGCACATAAAAGAAACCTAACCCACCAAAGTGAGCTAGGCCCAGCCCAAGAAAACCCAAAACATAACCCAGAACTTTCAAAACTCTTCAAACACAGCCACCCAAAACCGCCGCCCACCAAAACAAACAGAAAACCACCATCACCACCTAACAGCCGCCTCCGACAACCACCAAGCCGCAACTGGCCACCCCAACTGAGAGACAAAACAGTGTACAAAACAACCAAAACTGCTGCGAAAGCTCAACCATACCGTTAGGCAAGGACCGAGGCACCCAAAAGTGACACGGCGGGAGCCATGCCGACCATGTCGCCCAAACCACCAGATCCACCTTGCCATTGGGCCAAAAACGGACCACCCAGGAGAAAGACTGACCGGAGATCGAAATGGAAAGAGAGAGCACGGCTAAGAAAGGGGGCGACAAGGAGAGATGCAGTGAGAGAAAAAACCCAAAAGACAGATGGTATGGGGTCGGAAAAAAAGGAAGGGGAGAGGGAGAAGACGGAAACCGTGAGAACCATACCAAATCGCCAACCTCGTCAAAACGTCCATGACCCCAATAGCGATCGCCGAGAAACCACCACTTCGGCCCCCATAAATGACCAGGAGAAATCGGAAATGCAGAGATCCCTAACGCCAGCATCATCCACCAGAGCCACTGCCTCTGCCCATCTCGTTACCTGTGCTGATCAGTTTTGTGAATAAAAAAAGAAACAAAAAAGAAGACAGAGGAGAAGCGGAAGAGGTGAGAAGGAGGGAAAGAGAGAGAGAAGAGGAAGGAGGGGGGGGGGGCGCTCTGCCTCCCTCCAAATGTAGAGAGAGAGAGAGAGGTTTAGAGAGAAGGGAGAGAAAAAGAGGCTAAGCGTGATATTATGTGTATGTTATCAAAGCCTCAGCTGTTAGGGTAAACTGCCACATCGTCCTTTCTTCTGCACTCATTTGTTGAGCATGTGATGCTACCTTTAGTTTTTTATTTTTTTATTTTGTGTGTGTGAGTGATCAGTATGCTAACTTTGGTTGTTTACTAACTGGAATGGGTGATAGTTAATAATGGCTTCAGCAATAGTTCTCAGCTTGCATAGGGTAGCTGTAACTGCTATTATAGCTATTTCTGTTAGGTACCTTGATATCTATTGTTGGGTCAATTTTTTAACAGCTCAAACTTTTGGGACAATTTGCAATCTAATATGTTGGCAGAGCTTTTGCTTTTGGGAGGTCTTGGGTTCAAATCCCTTTGCCTGCATTTGTCCCCATTTTGCATTTAGCTTCTTTCCATTTAAGCATCTTGTTTGCATCTCCACACGAAAGATAGAGTTGCATGCGAGGGAGGTTTTGGATTGCTTGATGTTCATTGTATAGCCCATTTCCTAAGAGTATAAACTTTTGGGGTAATCGGTGATCAAATAGGTTCACTATGTACTGCTACTGCTACTGCTACTGCTACTGCTGCTTCCGTTTTGGTTGTTACACTGATTAATTCTTCTGTCATTTTTAGGTGGGTTTCCAAGCAATTGCTGAAGCTCTTGGATTGGCTGCTGTGAAGGCTATTGTAGCAATTACTGCCATAATTGCTGGAGGACGTTTGGTTAGTTATCTCTGTTTCTCTGTGTAAACATTTGCTGCCTTAAGTGATTTAACCACATTTTGTGCCCTGATGGTGAATCTCCGGATATAATGCATCATCATTTCTGTTTGGATGAAACTATTGAGCAGCATTTGACAGGTTGAGGATTTCAAAGTTTTCTAGTTATTGCCAATTTCATCTTGTCAGTCATACTTGTGCCAATTTTCAGCTGCTTCGGCCAATTTATAAGCAAATTGCGGAGAATCAAAACGCCGAGATATTCTCTGCAAATACACTCTTTGTCATTCTGGGGACTAGTCTCCTTACAGCTAGGGTATGTAGATGCGTTAGTAAGTTTAAATTTTTTACATCTTAGAGAGTTAAGTGCATGCATTTATTGTTTTAAGTTGAACAGGCTGGTCTTTCCATGGCATTGGGAGCATTTTTGGCTGGGTTGCTGCTTGCGGAAACGGAATTCTCTTTACAGGTTGAATCAGATATTGCTCCATATCGTGGCCTTCTACTGGGTCTGTTCTTCATGACGGTAGGCACTCAGATTTATCTGTGGAGTATAGGTTCTTTCAAATCTTGTCTAATTTGGAAATCTTGTATCTGGATAAAGTTTCTTATTGATCTAGTTGAGACAATCCTCTAGAGCCTCCGTTTTATACGTAAAAAATCCTCTCCTTCTGCAGTTCTCCAATTGTTTGGGACATCAGTTGCATCTCTCACCACTTTCATGCATTCATAGATTATAGTCTTCATACCAGTCTTCTTCTGCAGAAATGAGAATAATGAAACTGGTCCAGGAATAATTGAATTTCACCTATTTTAGCATTTTTATATGAGTGCTCACGTGAATAGTTAATCTGATACCTCTGTGATAGATGTTATTTTCGGGGTTTCAGGTTGGAATGTCCATTGATCCCAAACTTCTCGTTTCGAACTTCCGAGTTGTTATGGGGACGTTAGGTCTTCTAATTGGTGGCAAGACTTTATTGGTTGCTGCAGTTGGTAAACTTTTTGGTATTTCAATCATATCTGCAATAAGAGTTGGCCTTCTGCTTGCTCCGGGAGGAGAATTCGCATTTGTGGCTTTTGGTGAAGCTGTTAATCAGGTTTTCCTCTCTATGATCTGAATGTTGTGCTAGTATTTTACTGCATCATACCTCTTAAACGGAAGTATATAATCCTGGGTATTGGAGTCAAAATGTTGTTTTATTGTTTTGGGGGGCCACATAATAAAAACTTGACATAGTCCTCAGTGCATCATTTGAGGTTCTACTAGTTTACGTGAATATGTGGCTTATAATTATTGAAACAGAAGAATTCAGATTCAGAATATCAGTGAACTGAAGTCTAACCTGCTGACAAATGCATAGGAGTTTATTGTTTACATCATAGAATTTTGCTGTGGCTCATGATAGAATCTCAGGGTTTAATCTTAGTCACTGCAACTGCTTAGGTCACATTCCCAAAAGACAACCTTTTATGGTTGTTATTTGAAGATGTCATTCTGATAGCATGTTTCATCGTCCTAGGAAGTTGTAGGCTCGATGGTTGATACATTCCACAACAAGATAGCAAGGGTACTTGAGAAATTTTATTAGGTTCTAGTCATGGGCTGTAAGGATCCATGGGTACAGTAACCGCAGAATTATCCTACTGGCTGTTCAAACTTCCATATATGCATTCTGGTTCATTTTTTTCATCCAGAGTTCTAGGGGTAAGTAGGAATAGACTTTGCATTAAACAGCTTTGTTGTGGGGTCTCTAAGTCTTAAATTGATGTAACAATGAAGAGGTTGGAGCATAAGTGATGAGTAAGTGAGAGTACTAATTTTTAGTAGCTTTCAGGCTCTCAAACTTGTGTGATGCAATCCTATACTTTGGAGTGATGGCAAAGAAGCCCTTAAGTGTGATGGTTTGAAGCCTATACTGTAATCTTTTTTTCGGTGGAGTGGATGGGATGCATTTCCAGTATTGTTGGCTTTTCTATGAACTTCCGTGCATAACATTAGGTATCATGAACTTTGCAATAATTTCCATAACCAGAGGCAGCTCCACATGTTGATGTGGATGGTCACATGAACAGCCAAAAAAAAAATCTTCATAATACATGTAAAAATTTTAGGTCAGCCTTTCTTTTGAGCACCCAATCCAAAATATTTGAACATCCGGCCCAAAAAATCAACCCCCAAATGAATCCAATTTAAATAACTCAATTATGTTATTCTTTATTTGAACACGCAACTCAATATACTATGAACACCCTATCAATTTAAATAATTCATAGTTGAATACCTAATACATTTGTAAGGGGAAAAAATCTGCTTATTATTGTTTCAACACCTCTTGAGATCAACACGCATTCCTTCTTACCGGAACCCTAGTTTTGCAAAACAAGACACCGTGAGCGCACCTTTGCCTCTCGTTGGCAAAGGCCCTCCAATGCCAAAGTCAGTATTTCGTACTCATAAAACCCTAATTCACAGTAGGTAAAATAATGTATATCAACATACCTCCCTTTGTGGATGTTACTTCTTATTTATAGATGTAGACTTAGGGCTTGTTTGATAACCTAAATTTAGCACTTAAAACTGAATCAATTAAGTAATAAGTTATTCAGTGGGTTAGATAACGACATTTTACATTGCTTAACAAATTAAGTGCTACTTAAAATGTAGGCTAAAAAGTTGAAAAAAAAAAAGTAGCTTTGAGCTACTTAATTCTGGCTGAATTCTTGTGTTCTTGCATTTAATCACCATACCAACACCACAACCACCACCACTCCTACAACCACTCTGCCACCATCACCACCACCACTTCGCCACCACCACCACTTCGCCACCACCACTTCTACCACTCCACGACCACCACCATCACTCCCACCACCACTTCTACCATTCCACCACCACCATCACCACTCCACCACCACCACCACTCCACAACTCCCACCACCACCTCTACCACTCCACCACCACCACTACACCACCACCACCACTCTCCTATCACTCCATCACCACCACTACCACCATTACCACACTGCCGCCACCACTACCACACCGCCGCCGCCACCACCACAATGTCACCATTGCACAACTATCACTCCACCGACATCACTTATTGCTACCATTATACCATCATCACTCCACCGCCAACACCACCATTACACCACCACCACTCACTGCCGAGGGTTCCAATCTCATTAGGAATCCTAACCCATATGGGATTCCCTCCCATATGGTAACTCAATTATAATCCCTTTATTCATGGGACACTCGCCTATCACATAGGATTTCTTATACCGCCACACCACATCAGCGGTCCAGATAGAGTTGGTCCAATGTACGTCGGCGGTGCACAGTTACTACGGTGCACCTGTACCACGTGTTAGGCTAACTCATTGAACAATATCATGTGTTTGGACATACCAACGAGCACCTTTATGAGGTGCAGCCGACACTGTTTGGCGTCACTGCCTAGCAACCTCAGGTGTTGCGTATGTGTATGGTGTTGCGTATTAGGCACTATCACCTAGCACCTTCACATGGCGCCGCCTACTAGCGCACCTATTAGGCACTATCACCTAGCACCTTCACATGGCGCCGCCTACCAGCGCACCTGTTAGGCCGTACCGTGCACCCTCATGTAGTGCTCCGATGCGGTCATGTGTTATGCACATGCTCAGGCTGTGTTTCCTCTATTCAGGAAAATCCTTCTTCAATTGCTCCCCAGCTTTATCTGTCATTGTTGTTCGACAATGATGGAATAAAGCTACTCGTTATTCTGCTCAGCCTTTGTGGTGCTCGGCCTCCCATTTTGCAACTGGGTAATTGGGTCCTCGTCCTGGTCGGAAGAGTGTTCGAGTATCGTTATCAAACTCAATCCTACTAGGGCTGTAAATGAACCGAGTAGCTTACGAGCTCGGCTCGACTCGGCTCGTTTAGTAAACGAGCTGAGCTCGAGCTCGACTATTCGGCTCGTTTACTAAACGAGCCGAGTGGAGCTCGGCTCGTTCGACATAAGCTCGGCTCATTAAGGGAGGCTCGACTCGATTAAAGAGGCTCGTTTAGTAAATGACTAAGCTTGGCTCGTTAAGGGCTCGGCTCGTTAAGGCTCGAGCCGAGCTTGAGCTCGAGTTTTTGGCTTGTTAAGTAAACGAGCCAAGCTCGAGCTCGGCTCGGCTCAGCTCGTTTACACCCCTGAATCCTACCCTTTGTACCCCTGCCTTTCGTGGCAATTAAACTTCCTGGTGTTTATTTGGTAATCCTGCCCCGCACGGCGCTTACTTTTAATTCATTACTTTCAGCCCTTCGTGGCAAATAATCTTTGTTTTGCGCGCCTCTCATGGCGTTATTCGGTACCTCTGCTTGGGATGCCCATACGTCAACGTGTGTATACACACAGCAGTATTCCTTACTGGCTTTATGAGTTCTTTCAGGATTTCAATGCCGTAGAAGCTTCTTACCACTGTATTGTGCTTAAGTCCATTTATCCTTAGCAAAAGGTCCCTTCACCTAAATCTGCTCATGCTTAGGGATTCTCTAGTAGTACACGTTGCCATCTGCTAAGTTCATTCGTTTTTAGCAAATCCTTTGCACTCTTGCTAAGTTTGTTTGTACTTAGCAACAACCCTAGGTCATTCCGTACTTTCGCAATTTCTCGGTATTTAATCATTGCTTTGGCCAAAAGATTTCTCGTACTTCGCGAATTTCCAGCAATGTTCACTACTCTAGGAGTACTCGTACTCATCCCAATTCTGGGCCGAACATGGCCGTTTCGGTATTACTCAATGCCAATACCTGAGCGCGTATGGACTTGGCTTGTTGTCAAGGCCTAAGTTTTCTTTGTACCTTGTCTATCTCGGGCTCTGCTCGTAGCCAAGGCCTGCGTTTGCTTCCCAAGTTGGAAGCAACCCAAGTGTATTTGTATCTAGCTTTTCTCAGCATTGTTCATTGCTATCGTCCTAAGTGCATCCATACTTAGCCAAATCTCAGCTTCATTCGTTGCCATTTGCCAGGCAAATTTCCTTCAATCGCCTGCAAGTTCTTTCACACTTATCCATTGTTCTCATATAAGTTTTAATAAATACACAGCATTCTTTTTTGCTCTAGCGTAAGTGCTCTTGTTTTTAGCCTAAGTTTTTGCATACTTGGCAGATACTTAGCAATCTTCATTGTTGTAGTCTAAGTATTTTCGTACTTAGCAAATCTATTAGCAGTATTCATTGCTAGTGCCTAAGTTTTAGTCATTATCCAAGCTTATTCACACTTGGTGTGCCTAAGTGTATGCATACTTAGGTTTTGCTCGTGCTCGTTCATGCTCGGTGAACTATCTAAGTTTGTTCGTACTTAGGTATTGCCCGAGCTTGCTCATGCTTGGCAGACTGCCTAAGTTTACCCATACTTGGGTATTGCTCGAGCTTATTCATGCTCGGCAGACTGCCTAAGTTTATTCGTATTTAGCTTCCTTTAATGTAGGGGTTCGGTTTATTGGGATCTTGATCGTGGGTCGGTTCCGATTCCTTCCTCCGCCGCTCCGCGCGCCCGCCGCCGAACCTGCAACAAGTCACTAGGGCTGTGGAAGCCTAGTGACCCTCCGACGATCAAGTTAGATGTAGGGAGAAGTGTATAGGTTTAGGGTTAGGGTAGAATGGTATACCTCATTAGGTTAGAGTCCCTTTGTATTTATAGACCTTGGTTTGCTTGGCCTCCAAGCTAGCGCGTGGAGGGTATGCTAGGGTAACTGCCTCGGGTGACGTCATATGTGACGTAGGGGATAAGGCAGTTACGGAGCACATGGCCAGGTCAGACCCCAATGATTACTCTCGTGGCATAACCGCATGGGGCCCTCTTGGAGTAACCGTCTTCCTTAAGGCAGCCTCGGGGAGTCGAATCGGGAATGCTCTGCTCCCTTAGATAATGACATAACCCGGGCAGACTCCACCTACCAAGTGATGCTCCCGAGGGCAATTGGCGGGGTCCCCGGACCCTGTGCTGAATGAGGTGCGGGGGTCTTCTAGGTCTCCCTCGGTGCACTAGGGCTCGGTGATTGGTCCGAGCCCCATTTCTTGGAGCCACTACATGTAATATTATTCATTTCTCTTGGCCTAAGTGTCTTCCTACGTAGCCAAATCTTAGCATTAATCGTTGCTATCGGACTAAGTGTATTCATACTCAGCAAGTTTTCAGCTATATTCGTTGTTAATACCTAAGTTTTCTTGCACTTAGCAATATTCTGGTTCGATCATACTCAATTGGATTTCGGCATTCTTCATGGTCATGGCCTAAGTTTATTCACACTCAGCCAAATTCTGAGTTTGATCGTACTCAACGAATATTTTTGATGAATGCTCTTTGCTCCCCAGTATGGAGGCAAAGTATCCTCAGCTTGTTCTTGCTAGAACCAAACACATACAATATACATGCTGGAAATAATCTCTTTCAAGCAATTTTATTCGTAATTCTACCAAAGCAACTCATAGCTAAGAGAAATATTGAACACTAACTCTTACTAAGTAATCCCATTACTTGACTTTATTTTGACTGATGGCCCTTCGTGGCCAGAGTACATTATGCTCGGATGCTGATCGCGGCTGCTCGTTTATCTAACTAATTTCATGTGAGCTTCTTAAGTTTTTCATACTTATCAATCTTATGTATCTCGTACATAGGCTTAAGTATTTCATACTTATCAATCTGATGTATCTCGTACATAGGCTTAAATATTTCATACTTAGTAATTTCTATGCCTAAGCGTTTCATACTTAACAATTGTCAAGCATAGTCGTCGTTCGGCTTATGTTTTTTTTTACACGTAGCAACTCAGAGCAATGTTCGTTGCTTACGGCCTAAGTTTATTCGTACTTGGCAATCTCGAAGCGATATTAATTACTTACTGCCTAAAATTATTCCTACTTACGAATATGCCTAAGTCTCTTCGTACGTAGAAATGCTCCAAAGCAATGTTTGTTGCTTAAGCCTAAGTTTCTTCATACTTAGCCATACTCTGAGTTTGTTCGTACTCAATCAATCTTTGGCACTACTCATTGCCATGGCCTAAGTTTATTCACACCTAGCCAAATTTTGAGCTAAGTCATACTTAATCGGATTTCGGCATTGTTCATTACCATAGCCTAAGTTTATTCACACTTAGCCAAATTCAGAGTTTGATCATATTCAATCGGATTTTGGCATTGTTTATTGCCACGACCTAAGTTTATTCGCACTTAGCCAAATTCGGAGTTTGATCATATTCAATCGGATTTTGGCATTGTTTATTGCCACGGCCTAAGTTTATTCGCACTTAGCCAAATTCGGAGTTTGATTGTACTCCATCGAATTTTGGCATTCTTCATTGCCACGGCCTAAGTTTATTCACACTTAGCCAAATTCGGAGTTTGATCGTACTCAATTGGATTTTGGCATTATTCATTGCCACAGCCTAAGTTTATTCGCACTTAGCCAAATTCGGAGTTTGATCATACTCCATCGAATTTTGGCATTATTCATTGCCACAGCCTAAGTTTATTCACACTTGGCCAAATTCGGAGTTTGATCGTACTCAGTCGAATTTTGGCATTATCATTGCCACGGCCTAAGTTTATTCATACTTAGCCAAATTCGGAGTTTGATCGTACTGAGTCGAATTTTGGCATTGTTCATTGCCACGGCCTAAGTTTATTCACACTTAGCGAAATTCGGAGTTTGATCGTACTCAGTCAAATTTTGGCATTATCGTTGCCATGGCCTAAGTTTATTCACACTTATCCATCCAAGCATATATGTGCCTTGGTTCCCCAAGTACAGTCATACTCGGATTCCAAGTATACTTCTAAGTTTGTTCGGGACATATTCTGAGCTCGCTCATGCTTAGGTCCCAAGCTTATTCATGCTCAACCAAGTTTAGAGTTTATTCGTACTCATTTGTATCTTAAGCTTCTC
Source organism: Rhododendron griersonianum (assembly GCA_018127125.1). Lineage (NCBI taxonomy): Eukaryota > Viridiplantae > Streptophyta > Magnoliopsida > Ericales > Ericaceae > Rhododendron > Rhododendron griersonianum. The sequence goes on along the minus strand of CM030788.1, from coordinate 32,935,798 downwards.
ATACATCGTTGGGTTCTCAAGTTTCTTTCCTAAGTCATGTTTGCATTTAAACTTGGAAAATTGCAACATTTTTTCAAATTTCGTTTTAATGCTTCATTCCAAGTTTATTCATATTTGGATACACACTCTCCCTGCTCCCCAGTATGGAGGCAAATTAAGTGTCTTTGGGTCCATACTTGGCTTATTCGTGTTAGGACCGAACACAAATAAAATGAAATTTCATGATTCCATCATAAAGCCACTCGTAGCTGGATAAGAACAATAGACAATATTTTCTATGGAATTCTGATCTTAATTCCCTTATAGCAACTCATAGCTAATTAATCACAACAAGCAATACTTTCTACGAAATTTTGTTCATAATCCCCTAAAGCAACTCATAACTAATTAATCAAAATATAAATTGCAATAAGTAATTCCACTACTTATCTGTATATTCCATGGCATTGGCACCGGGTTCTCATCCGAATCTTTTAGGCGATAAGCTTCAATCTCAACTATCTCTGTAACCTTGAATGGTCCCTCCCAGTTCGGGCCAAGCTTCCCATTCGTGGGATCTCATAAAATTTCTGTACCATCACGAGATGCACACAGAGCAAGTACAGCCCTGTAAAGACTTTCGATGCAACTTCCCTTCAAGTGGAAGCCAGAACCTTGCTGCCTTAGTTTTAACTTTATGGGCCTCCTCTTTGTCCCCTGGGAGTGTTCCATCCTGTAGAAACTCCATAAGGGGTCCATCCATCCTGGTCCTAGGTCCACGTCTAGGACCATCTCCACTGCTCTTCCTATACTTGGTTCATCCAAGTTGTCAATTGGAACTGCCGAAGCCAGGCATGCTAAAGAATCCACATGGGCATTCCACCCCGAGCTGAACTATTGCTCGTAGATCCTTTCATACTTGTCCAGCAGATCTTAGGCTGCCACTTTCCCGCATCTGGCAGTGTATTCCCTAAATGATTGGTGAACCACCCATTGTTTATTATTACGTACCCTTAGCTTCTTAGCCTTTAGTACTTTGGGCACCTTGTTGCCCGACCAACAAGGCTTCGTACTCTACCACATTATTCGAAGCACCAAGCTTTAGCCAAACAGCCAACTCTAGCACCAGACCCTTAGGAGAGCATATCATGATTCATGCTCCTGAATCTTGAACTGTAAACTCCTCTTGATCCTGCTTGGCGGATTCCTTCTTACATCGTAATCTCTCATTTGTAGATTTATTATGAGAGCATCGTTGAGTGGTAACTATACACTTTCCAGGTTTCTGTCCGTAAAGGTGCTCGTCCCTTCGATTTGTTGCCTTTTCGAGCACTACCAGAATTCCCCACCTATCGTAGGCATTTCTTTGAGTCTTTGATTTCTTGCTCACGTTTTTTCATACGCTAAGCAATTTCTTCAATATCACGTTCTTTCTCTTTGAGACCTTTCGTAGTCTTGACTACGTTGTGATCGCCTAACAAACTTAGATCGGTCTTCATGATCATCTAACAGATTTAGATAGGCCTTCGTGAGCACCTAACAGGTTTAGGTGTGCCTTCGTAGTCGCATAACTAGTTCAGTTAGGCCTTTCGTGGGCGCCTAACAGATTTGCACTGCCCTGCGCGATTGCCTAACATAGTGCAATTGCATAGCAAATTTGAATTGCTCTATGCGGTTGCCTAGCAGATTCAGAAGATTTGGACTGCTATTCGAGATCGTCTAACAGATTCAGACTGCTTTGCGCGATCGCCTAACAAATTCAGACTGCTCTTCGAGATTGCCTAGCAGATTCGGTCTGCTCTGCGCTGCTGCCGAGTAGATTCAGATTGCTCCACGCAATTGCCTAACAGATTCAGACTGCTTTGCGCGATTGCCTAGCAGATTCAGACTTCTTTAACCAAACGCCTAGCAGATTTAGACTGCTCTTTGAGATTGTCTAGCTCTAGCAGATTCATACTGCTCTTCAAGGTTGCCTAGAAGGTTCAAACTGCGCTGCTCTGTTATCAAGCAGATTTAGATTGCTCCTTAAGATTGCCTTGCAGATTCGGACTACCCTGCGCTGCTGCCTAGTAGATTCAAACTGCTTTGCGCGATTGCCTAGCAGATTCAGACTTCTTTAAGCGAACGCCTAGCAGATTCTGCTCTTCGAGATCGTCTAGCAGATTCATATTGCTCTTCGAGGTCGCCTAGCAGTTTCAGACTGCGTTGCGCTACTGACGAGCACATTCTGCTCCTTAAGACTGCCTAGCAGATTCGGACTGCTCTGCGCTGCTGCTTAGCAGATTCAAACTGCTCTAGGCGAATGCCTAGCAGATTCAAATTTCTCTTCGAGATCGTCTAGTAGATTCATACTGCTCTTCGAGATTGCCTAGCAGGTTCTGACTGCGCTGCGCTGTTGCCGAGCAGATTCAGCTCTTTAAGATCGCCTAGCAGATTCGGATTGCTCTGCGCTGTTGTCGAGCAGATTCAGTCTGCTCTACGCAAACGCCTAGCAGATTCAGACTTCTCTTCGAGATCGTCTAGCATATTCATACTGCTCTTCGAGATTGCCTAGTAGGTTGCTGCGCTGCTGCCGAGCAGATTCAGACTGCTCCTTAAGATCGCCTAGCAGATTCAGATTGCTCTGTGCTGTTGCCGAGCAGATTCAGACTGCCCTGCGTTGTTGCCTATGGTCAAACCAGATATCTGTCTTTTATTTAGAGATCTTGATCTGCTCCCCCAATCCTTGGAGCATATAACATCAACGGACTTGCTCATAGCCCCATTATCTGCTTTCTCTAGAGCACCAAGTGGAGAGGGTGTCCTCTCCTTTTCCTTGTTGGATCATCCTCCACTCGTGGAGTCTTTGACTTCCATATGACATTGTTGATCTCAGAGAACCACTTCGTTTCCCACAGATGACGCCAATTGTAAGGGGAAAAAATCCGCTTATTATTGTTTCAACACCTCTTGAGATCAACGCGCATGCCTTCTTACCGGAACCCTAGTTCTGCAAAACAAGACACCGTGAGCGCACTTTCGCCTCTCGTTGGCAAAGGCCCTCCGATGCCAAAGTCAGTATTTCGTACTCATAAAACCCTAATTCACAGTAGGTAAAATAATGTATATCAACATACCTCCCTTCATGGATGTTACTTCTTATTTATAGATGTAGACTTGTTCTCCAAGTCTCCTTCTCTGCCTAGGGTTCCAATCTCATTAGGAATCCTAACCCATATGGGATTCCCTCCCATATGGTAACTCAATTACAATCCCTTTATTCATGGGACACTTGCCTATCACGTAGGATTTCCTTTCTAGAACCTTCTGGAACATTATACCGCCACAGCACATCAGCGGTCCAGATAGAGTTGGTCCAATGTACGTCGGCGGTGCACAGTTACTACGGTGCACCTGTACCACGTGTTAGGCTAACTCATTGAACAATATCACATGTTCGGCCATACCAACGAGCACCTTTATGTGGTGCAGCTGACACTGTTTGGCGTCACTGCCTAGCAACCTCAAGTGTTGCGTATGTGTTCGGCATTTAGTTGCACGAAGCTGGAGCGGGTGCGGGAGCAGGAGCGGGGGCGGGAGCGAGGGAATATAGAAGCTCCCAAGGTTGGGAGAGTGAGAGGAGCGTGTACATATATTATGAAAATAATGTAGCATAGAGTATTCCACTATAAAAGTACAATAATTTAGGAAGTAAAAATATGGCCAAGTCCTCCATTAGTGTAAGAAATGGGCTAATGGTACAACATATGATTTTCTTTTCAAGATATCATGACTTAGGCTAGATATATGAGTTCATCAAAGACCAATTAATAAAGCCAAGTGATAAATCCCTGGTTTTCTATACAAATATCATACAAAAGCTCCCATCTCTATAAGGAGCTCGCTCCCATCTCGATGGGAGCGGGCTCCCGTCAAGCTCCTTAGTTAGGAGCGCAAAAGCGGGCTCCCAAGGTGGGAGCGGCACCATTTTAGGAGCTCCTTGCAACTAAGGTTCGGCATCATGTCCTAGCACCCTCGCATGGTGCCGCCTACCAGCGCACCTATTAGGCATTATCACCTAGCACCTTCACATGGCGCCGCCTACTAGCGCACATATTAGGCACTATCACCTAGCACCTTCACATGGCGCCGCCTACCAGCGCACCTGTTAGGTACCCTCGCATGGTGCCGCATACCAGCGCACCTGTTAGGCCGTACCGTGCACCCTCACCCTCACGTAGTGCTCCGATGCGGTCATGTGTTATGCACGTGCTCAGACTGTGTTTCCTCTATTCGGGAAAATCTCTCTTCAACATTAACTCATTGAAAGAAATTTGAAAAGATGGAGAAGGGAAAAAAAGATTTGTTGCTATAGGTATTGTGCCCTGCCTTCCTTCTACATGTCCACTGTGTCTAAACATACTAATTTTTAGTATTATGGCACTGACTAATTTAAATTTGTTTTTGGTTTAGTTTATAAGATTACAGATAACCTTAAAAGAAATTCAACTACGCTACAAAACCCTACTAATTTGAACAATCTTTCTTCAGATCCAAGACTACGATAGAAAATCTAATGGTAGGAACTAAATAGGAAGAGCACATTCTTAAAAAAGTCCACCCTAACCTCTTCGCCACAATTTCTCTTCTCTCAAAAAATATTAGTAGTATAATGCACCGATTTAACATTATCTCAGATTATGACAATTTATTGAAGACAATTGTAAAATCTTACTCCCTCCGCTCCAAAAAAATATTCACAACGTGAAACGGGAACTTTAAAATTTAATTTTTTCCGTAAACTAAAAAAACTCATTGTTATCTACTCACTTGCCATTTGCCAAGAAAGGTTTGGAAATTTTTTTTTTTTTTTACCTAGAATAACTTTTTTAAGTTCGAACTTTTTGATTGCATCATTCATACTCACACATGAGACTGTGTTACTTGTGTATATGTGGTTGGCTTAACAGAAAGATAATTTTTGAACACCCTAATACAAAATCTTGGAGCCGCCACTCTCCGTAACTTTAACTTTATGAAGCTTCGTGGCATGGTAGCATCTTGTTCGTTAATGGCTTAGGTAGGAGGCAGACTATTGTTGCTAACTAGATTAATTAAACAAAGCAATTTAAAGCTTTTGCTACTACGGTACTTCCTCTATTATTGTTAAATGTTAATTCAACTAATTATTTGCTAATTGACCTTTTTTGCAGGGTATCATTTCTTCTCAGATGTCATCTTTGCTTTATCTTGTGGTGGGGATTTCAATGGCCCTCACCCCTTGGTTAGCTGCTGGAGGCCAGTTAATAGCCTCTCGTTTTGAGCTGCATGATGTGCGGAGTTTATTACCTGTAGAGAGTGAGGTAAAAATAAAATCATAAGTTCAAGTTTTTACTTTGTAGTGTTACGAGCGGTATCACTTATCAAAAAAAAAACGAGCGGTATTTGATCAACCAGTGACATTGGTGTCTTACGCAGTTGTTTTCACATTAAATGACATGTGGTTTGCCAGGACTGGTTTAGTTAATGCATGCTTTCTCAATCTGACAATTAGTACTGTGGAGCATAGTTGTCCATACACAGTTTGGTGATTTATTTCGTTAATTAGGTAGATATGCTGCGAGCAAGTGACTTTCTGATGCCCTTAATTGGTTGGAGCAGAATAATCCTCTTTGGAGGCCTCGGGTCAAGTCACGTGGAAATTATAAATAATTTGGTCCAACAATTGTGATTGGTAGTTTAGTTATTTATTTTTATACTAGTATAAGATTTGCTTAGATTGAAGATAGGGATAGGATATGTTAGAGCTTGTCCCACGTTGGTTAAATATAACCTCCAAACCTAATATATGAACCTGGACGGCCTCTCCACTCATTGCCAATTGGTTTTGAGTTGGATGCTTTAAGAGGATATATCAGTTTGTTGCCATGTTGAGTTCATCCATTATTTAGGTTGTTGGTCTATAAATAAGAGGATTTAAGATTATAATCATCAGACTTTGATTAATCACAGATTGAGAGTTCAGAATTAGGGCTTTGGCCCTTGTGTGTTTCCCCTCCCTTCCCTTTTCTATCATTGTTCTGCATCACTTTCAAACTCCTTTGGAAGATAAATTAGTGTTCATCTCTTTATCATCAGCATTTTGATTAGTTATTGCACTGAGATATACCGTGCTCTCAAAAGTCTCTCTCGGGAAAACATCGTGTGATCTTTTTTTCTCTTGAACCAATTTACTCTATGAACTGATTTAACTGATTTGGGCTCATTTATCTGTACACCAGCCATGCCAACACACTTGACAGAAATCTTTGGTAAAACACTGGCCCGTAGTTGGTAATTTGGGGTCAATTCCTTCACAAAGTCTAGCTGTTTGAATTCCTACAAAATGTATGTGATGATGATGAAGGTGGTTAAGAACGAGTGGCTGCAATTAAGTCTGTGCTCTAAAGTTTGTGCATTACTTATACAAGATATTTTTCCGTGTATAGTTGATATAAATGCTGTAGACACACTGAAGGTGTACTGGTGTGGCACTCCATGCGCTTCATTTCGCTCATGAAATCTTGATGAATAGGAGCTTTTAACTGTTATTGGCTTAATGCCGGAGAGTACGTGTATGATTTTTTGATTTTAAAATCAACTTTTAGCCACTTAGGTAGTGTAATAAGCTGAGTTGGAGGAAGGCTCAGGGGCTCCCCAATCTCTTCTTTCCCAGCAAGACTAAAACAACCGCGTCTCTCATATTTCTGTTGTACTTCTCTTCCTTGACTTTGATATCGAACTTTTCCTTCCCATCTTTTCATCCTAAGCTTTTGTTGGGCCAAAAAAAGCTCTCCTTTCATTGAATGCCCAAAAGAATCTATTCAAGTAATGAATACTATTCAGATTTGAAACGAATAACCCCTTTCCTATCATGCATCAATATGTCATATGATATCTAAAAAGAATCAATGACTGCCCGTAATCCTTTCTTGAATATCTACTAGTACTTTATTTCTTGATTCCCATGGTTTCTGCTTTTTCCAGACAGATGATTTGCAGGATCATATCATTATTTGCGGGTTTGGACGTGTTGGCCAGGTATTTTTAGTATCTATTATTCTATTTGATGAATGACTTAAACTGTTTAGGTTGGGAATTTGACGTTGTTGTACTTTATGTACGGATATATGCATTTCATTTTTCCTCTGACGATGTTACATGCTTTCATGGTTCTCTCAGATCATTGCACAGCTTCTTTCAGAACGACTTATTCCGTTTGTCGCTCTAGATGTCAGAAGGTATGCTTACATCACAGAGCACTGGTATTAGTGGAATGAAGTCCATTTCAAACTGTGAGAGAGTGTAACTTGTTGACTAAATATTGGGTAAAGCTCAATGATATGGGTGTGATCAGGAGGTTGTGGAGGCTTACTGAAAGAAAGATGTAAGGCACAGGAGGTGCGAGTATCCTGGGACAGGTAGCTCAATCTTCTTTGTTCGGGGTAGGATTCTTTAGGAATGGCAACAAGGCAGATTGGGGCGGATATTGGCATATTCGTACCCGATACCCGAAAATATAACCCTACCTGAATCCGCCCTGATAACTGAATGGGGGAGGAGAGTTGTCCCCATAACCAAACCAAACGGATTTCGGGTATTCTCCGAACCGAATGGGAGACTTAGTTAGATTGGAAGATCAAATAAACAGATGAACAGATCTGTCAACATTTTTCAAAGAAATGCTCCAGAAAAAAAGAGCACTTTGTTTACTGGGGTGGGTTTCACCATACTTGATCCTTTTTAGTTTGACTAACAACAACCCACATTAACTTCTATGTATTGGTTCAATAATACAGAAAACGTTGTTGACAGTGTACCCAGAAAACGTTGTTTCAACATACTTCACTTTGGTATTACACCAAACGCTGTTGACAGCTTACAACAAAACACAGAGTGAGTATATTGCGTAAGTTACAGCCTTAGTTAAATCGACGACCGACTGACGAAAAAGAGGGGGAACGACTACGAAGTGGATTGGAGAAGAGGGAGGTCGAAGTTGATTGACGGTGACATGGATCGACGACGGCAGAGTGGGTCAGAGAAGCCAGAAGAGGCCACTCTCTGTGGAAGAAACATTTCAGTAGAACCCTAGAATTTATGAGGGCTAATGTCTAAAATCGCCCTATATCTATGAAGGGGTATTTTGTAATTTAAAGGTTTCGGTTTGGGTATGTACTCGGGTATCAGTTCAAACCGAATCCGAACGGATATACCTTAGCCTCCACCTTACCCGTACCCGCGGGGAAAAAATCAGTTATGGTTCAGGGAAAAAAGAGCAGTTCGGTTTGGATACCCATCGATTCAGGGTGAATTGCCATCCCTAAGATTCTTAGATCGTGTGATTGGTTTGCGTGTCAGCAGTGGGAACGGGGTTTGACAATTGACAAGGGAGAGGTGGCCTTATCACTTGGTGATCCATATAGCTTTTAGCCACACCAGCTATTTCTTCTGGTGACTTAGATGAGTTTGGAAACTAATTCATGTAGTTATTATTTGGAGTTTGATGCAAACCAAATCAATGGATAGATTCATAAGATAGATAAATCCCAAATTGGGATACAAAGAGCAAAAGCTCTCTATATTCTTTTATCAATACATCAAAAAAAACTAACTAATGAGAGCACAAGACACCTATTTATAGACTCAAAACCCTACATACACTAAAGACACTAAAATGACAACAATACCCCTAAATCCTACGGCATCATACACCCCCTCTACAGAAAACAACTTGTCCTCAAGTTGGACAACATGACTCAAGACAACTAAATCAAGGAAAACATAGAACTTTTGAAGTATTTATTAGGTAGCTCCGAAGTAGGCATGCAGCTGCATTTCTGGATCCACGCCACGATCATGCAAAAACCCATCTTCAATATGAGTTTCCGTTCGTGTACATCCACCGCGTCCTTGCTTATGTGCCAAGAAATCACCAATTTGCCATGCCTCTCAAGGCTCAATACTTCCTCAACATAGGTGACTACACTTGGCTCCAAAACGACACAAGGATCATCAACCTTTGCATAGAGAAATTTCAATTTCACCACATGCCCAAGGTCATACCCCAGACTTTCTCGAGTGAACATCATTTCCAAAGGATCTTCAAGGTGTTCTAAATAGTCTCTACCCTCTTTTAGTATCTTTGTAGCTAGATGAGGTACCAACGCAACACACACTTGAACATCTTGAGCCATAGACAATTCAAGAGACATCTCATACAAGCAACTATCAAGCTTTGGCTCTATGAAATCTTCTAAAACGAGCGGGACATCAAAAGCAACTTCTTCCGACCTTGGTAACACGCCAACTCCATTCTCTTCTTGTGCTTGTAACACATCGACTCCATTCTCTTCCTGTGCTTCCTCGCTTCCTTGTTTTACCATAGCAAAGCTTTCCTTGATCATGTTAAGGAATCTTCCCTCTTCAATGTGAACACTAAGCTCTTCTTCACACTTGTCATATATGGGAACACCATCTAAATCACCACTAGCCCCAAAGATGAGTTCATCCTCAATATCTTCACGTGAGGGTCTCTCACATTCAAAGATAGGAACATCATCATCATCACTATCATCATTTGCATACTCATCATACTCGGGAATTCCTTCAAGATCATTTCCAAGTTCCTCATTTGGAAACTCATCAAAGACGGGAAGGTCTTTGAAACCACCATCTTTAAAATCAACTCCAAACTCTTCACGTGAGAGCTCATCAAAGATAGGAATATCATGTGAGAACTCATCACAATAACATTGCTCCTCATTCTTCTCAAATGCATCTGGGTTGAGATTTTCATAGGACTTGGAATCACAGTAACCATCACTATTCTTGAATGAAACGGATAAACGTTGCAACTTTTTCTCTAAAGTAGCAACTTCTCTTTTCAATAACATTAGTTGCGCCTTATCATACAAGGTAGCAACTTGTTCACTTAACTCTTTAATCTCATTCCTATTTTCATTTGAATTGCAATCATTTTCCCTTAGACATTGTGGAATAACCTTCAATCCTTCACCATTGTTCACCAAAAATCCTCCACCTTCCCCTCTTCCTCTACCTTTTTGAGCCATTTCAATGGTAAAATCAGCCAACTCAATAGCAGACCCGGTCAACTCAGTCCCATACAGACCCAATTAACTCAGTACCCAGTCAACTCAATAAACACATCCAAACTTGAGCAAAATCAAACCCAATCACAAAATCAACCAGCAACTACCCTTTCTACAACAAATCTGAGTCCAAAATCAAAGCAAATCAAGCAGTAATGAACAAAAACTAGCGAAATCACCTGTTTAGGGTCTGAAATCAGTCAAATCTGGTCAAATCGAGTTGACCCATGCAAACCTGGTTGCGAAAGGACTCGAATCATGTAGAACAGCCTTCAAATCACCAAAATAGGCTTCGATTTTGGTGTTTCTGAGTTCGATTCACAGAGACAAGCTCGTACAAAATGATTGCAGACTCGATTCAAAGAGAAAACGATCAGATCTGTAGCAAATAGGCTCGAATCACTAGGTACAGCACTCGAGATCAGCATAAGAAGGTTCGAAATTGACTGTAGTGATGTGAAATTTTAATGTACTCGCAAGCGCACGAATCGTACCGAAGTATAGTAATGCAAGAGCGAGGTCGAACCCACAGGGACTTGGTGATTTTTTATAGGAAAACTAGATAAACTTAAATCGATTAAACCCTAACCTAGTTAACAAAGGTGTGACTAGTTTTTAAACTAAAGATTAAGTAAATAATGACAAAAGAAAACAATTAAACTAACACGACAAGGTAGTGGAGATTACGGTTGAGAAAATGAACTAAGGTATCAGAATCCACACCCACAAATATTTATCAATCAATTCTACACAATGATTTTTCCTTTGATTTCTACACAGTGATTTAGAAGCCAATCTTAACCACCATGGATAATATATCGTTAAGCCCTTTTTATTTATAACAAAAATATGTTCCTCCTATGCTTTGCAAGTTTAAGCCAAAATCACCAACTGTATCCGCGTAAAACAAATCACAGTAGATATCCCGTACTTAAATATTAACAATGACAAACCAAGCAATTCGATTTATATGGTGATATCAAATCATGGAAAAAACCCATTCCGATTGAATCCATATCTGAATTTCAACCAAATTAATTAATGAGATCAAAACAATAAACTATTAGAGCACATAGGAAAAATCATATGCATAAAATTAATCAATAAAACTTATGGGGTTTCATCCTCAACCCTAGTTGAGGATTTTAGCCTCTCATAGATGAAAACAAATCAAACATCCGACTAGAATCCATAAAAATAATACGCTTACAATAATTTCTTTTGCTCCTCTATTTTTTTCCCCTCAGCCGTGGCCTCCAGCCGTGGTGTTGCTGCACGTGGTGATCTCTCTTTTCGTGCAAAGCCTAATGCTCCTTTTATGCCCACTGCCGAGATTTCTTTCCTTTGTAGGGAGAATCCTTGTTTCACCCAAAAACCTTGTTACTTGGTCCACACCCATTGAAGTTTCCTTTTCCTAAAATATTGCCTAAGCTAATTACACCTAATTTCCTTAACCTTCACGTGCAGAAAATTCTAAAAAATGGGTGACTATAGACTTCTTTCCAAACCCACATTCTTCCACCAACAATCCCCCAACTTCTGGCCATACATCTCACACATGCACCTCCTTAGGAATTGATATTGACTTGTCAAGATTTCTCTCATTAAAACGATTGGCAGATTCCCATAATTCCAAATCTGACTTCGGCTTTATTATTCCAACGGGTAAAATAAATAATGTTATCACCTTTTCCTGCAAAAATCAATAATTCATTGTTAAAGACAAATAAGACAATATTATAGTAAATTATGCTCAATTAAGGGCTAACAACATGTGATATTTGGCCCTCTAAGTTAGCAGGTCATATGAGATTCGATTCAAGGTGTATAGGTTCGATTTAGGCTGGGTCAAGCTTGATCAGGTGTGAAATAGGGTTTTGGTTGCTCAAAATAGGAAAAACAGCTCTGAAATTTGTCGATCTTTGAATCTTAAGGTTCAAAATCGAGTTGTAGGGGCTTGGGTTGTACAGATCTGGAGATTTGGAGTGAAATGGTGTCTCCGGTGAGATTTTCCGGCGCTGATTTAGGATTTCGGCGAAGGTTCCGGCGAGATGAACGGTGGGGATCGAGCCTAGAAGCTCTGATACCAAATGATGCAAACCAAATCAAGGGATAGATTCATAAGATAGATAAATCCCAAAATGGGATACAAGGAGCAAAAGCTCTCTATATTCTTTTATCAATACATCAAAAAAAACTAACTATTTAGAGCACAAGACACCTATTTATAGACTCAAAACCCTACATACACTAAAGACACTAAAATGACAACAATACCCCTAAATCCTACTGCACTAGAGTTTGCCCTCTTTGTATTTGATGATGCTGCAAATCAATGAAAAGGAAGTGAATGTAAAAAAATAATGTTATCTGTAGTGTCTATGACTTTGCTGAGAATGAGGGTAAAATATGGATGCATGAGCATCTTTTGCGGCAGCATCCTGATAAGTGATAACTGAGTTTTTAATCCTAAATTTCAGTGAACGAGTAGCGGTTGGCCGTGCGCTTGATCTTCCTGTGTATTTTGGAGATGCTGGTAGTCGAGAGGTATAGCAAATTCTGCTCAAACTTAAATTACTTTCTGCTGCTTCACTTTTTGACACACCTCTTGCATTTCTCGCAACCAGGTGCTTCACAAAGTTGGTGCTGGAAGAGCATGTGCAGCAGCCATAACTTTAGATTCCCCTGGTGCAAACTATAGAACTGTTTGGGCTTTGAGCAAGCATTTCCCAAATGTTAAGACATTTGTCCGTGCTCATGATGTTGATCATGGCCTCAATTTGGAAAAGGCCGGAGCAACAGCGGTACCTTTCTATTACTTATTGATTTTAGTTATTTCACTTACTCCCCCATTGCTATATATGTTCTCGTGCACTTGCATTTATTCAGTTATGTTGTTAGAACTCGTCATCATTATTGTAATCTATTGCCTTATCTATGCAAAGATTTGCTGAATGTCCAAATTTGAAAAGCGTCTCTGTCATGAGTTGTGCTTAAGTCGAAATTTCTACAGGTTGTCCCTGAGACCTTGGAACCGAGTCTCCAGTTAGCGGCTGCTGTTCTTGCACAGGTAAGAAACAGTATTAACCCACACTTTTGCATATATGGTCATACGTAGTGTGTGGTCAGATAGTGACCAATCATGAAAGTGAAGATTTGTTTCCATCAAATCTCCCGCTTATTGTGCTTGTTATACCAACACTTGAAACGTACCATCACCGTCTTTTCTCTTAATTCTTATTTTAAATACGCAAACAAAGTCAATGATTAATTTTGAATTGCAGGTTCATATAATTAAGTCTCCTTTTCTATCATCTTTGTGATGCATCTTCTTCTTTGGATCTTATAGGCTAACAGGTTTCTTTATTTTGTGAGGGGGGACAAGAAGGGAAAGGAATTGATAGAATTTAGTTGGCATTTATACCAATCCATATAATATTTGGTGGCCCTTAGAAATGTTAATGGGCACTAGTTGTTTCATGTCCTTTTGTTTCCTTTTGCCTTCGTACATATGAGATCCAAAGGTAACCATTCCAATATAAGTTCTCATGTGTTTCATTATGAAATATAAGAGGAGTTCATGACCTATTACATGCTTACCCTTCAGTTTCAATCATTTACCTACGTCACCCTTCCAAAATAAGAACCAATTTTATATTTGCCAAATAAAAGGTTGAGAACCTTTTTTGTGTTCCTGTTGAGTTTTCCGATTGTAGCAGTCGTAAAGCAGAAAGTGGCCATTGCAAGACCAAAGAGTTATCCCCTTCTTGTGATATGATTTGCTTTCATGTGTGCAATTGTGCAAGTAAAATTGTTAACCTCTGCAATGTATTACAGGAAGAACAAAATGTAGTTTCTCTGTTTTGCCTCTTCTTTTTATGCTTGTAACGTTTCTTGTACTCTATGTTAGGCTAAACTTCCAATGTCAGAAATAGCTGCAACTATCAATGAGTTTAGGTCTCGCCATCTTTCTGAGCTCACTGAGGTACTTAATGTTCTTTTTATTAAGCTTGACTTGGAATATTTAGTCTTGTCTTGCAAGTGACTAGTCTCTCTCTCTCTCTCTGGTATTTGCCTTTTGACTCATCAGTTGCTATAACCAATTACTGCATGCAGCTCTGTGAATCAAAAGGAAGTTCTCTCGGTTATGGATATTCTCGGATCATGACTAAACCCAAATCCCAACCCTCCGATTCTTCAGATGATGTAACTGAAGGAACACTAGCAATATAACTCGTCATCCGGAATAAGAAAAGACAGGAAATTGAAACAACTGTATAGCAGTGTACTTCCATATGTATATGATGTACAGAAAATATAGCTGAAGTAGAGGGGCAGTGGGGTAGAATGATCAGTTACTCCCAACCTTTTCATTTGATAAATTTTGATTGGGGTTTCCTCCCTAAAATTGTGTAGAAAGACCTTTTGCCTCTCTAATCAATGTATTCCAGAATTTGCGCAAGTTTCTCTTATAAACTTCTTCGATTGATTAAAACTAAAGTCTCGGTTTTATTTGATTTAATTTGGTTTGTTTCCTCCTATAAACTTCATACCAGCTCGGCCTTGTTATCTTTGGTTTTGCTGTAATTTTGCAAGATGGTATGCACATAATGCAACCTGTAGAGCTTTTGTGTGTGTGTGTCAATTTTCAACTGCAAAGGTTAGAAGCGAAAAAGTAAGAACTATCCAGGGATTAGCTGCTTGCTAGGAATGTCCCATCACCTGGAATTTATTGCACGTTACATATTTTAAAATTAAAAAATATGTGCAACTTTCATATTGTAAAATTATTTGACAATATTGGGACATACTAATTGAATCCTAGTGGTGTTGCCTACAGTAAATGACGGGGTGATCGGAGGGGGTGGTGGATAGGAGAGAGGGACTAACGGGAGGGGGTGATGGAGCTTGATGGTGATGGGTGGTGATGGAGCTAGCTGGTGGTAGTGATGGAGGGAGAAAGCTGATGGTGGAAAGGTCACTAGGGTTTGTAGAGTAGGAGGGAAGAAGATAAGATTGTAGTTTAGGGAGGAGGGAGAAAGTTTCAGGGATGAAATGGTCATTATATATGAGGGCATTTTTGTTTTAAATTTGTTAGTGGAACTGGATTGTACTCTCTCCGTCCTAATTTAATTGTCTTTTTTGAGAGTTTATGTTACTTTTCAATTGATTATATCTTGTAATTTATAATGTTTTAGATGATTTCAAAAGCATTGTATTATAGAACAAATTGAGATCTATCAAACAAGATCCATATTTGATATAAAATTTATTATCAATTTAAAGATATAACTAATTTTTTTTATCCAGTTAGAATAGAACTGGGACAAGTAAATTAGGACGAAGGAAGTATTATTTAGTAAATAATAAGTTTACAATCACACACAAATACACAAATACTTACACACACACACACTCACAATAGAGGTAGGCCCCACGCACACTGAACCTACCCTATTATGAGTGTGTGTAAGTGTATAAGTGTGTGTGGTCCTCGCATTGTTGTTTGGAAGATGCTAGAGTGTTCCCCCTCTTGTCTGGGGACACAGTATCATACAATCACACACAAATACACAAATACTTACACACACACACTCACAATAGAGGTAGGCCCCACGCACACTGAACCTACCCTATTATGAGTGTGTGTAAATGTGTGTGGTCCTCGCATTGTTGTTTGGAAGATGGTAGAGTGTTCCCCCTCTTGTCTGGGGGACACAGTATCACCCCATGTATCAGCCGTCCGATTCATCACAACCATTGATTAAAATATTATATAATACTTGGTACTTAAAGAACCGGTCACTCTTACCGGAAAAAAAAAAAAAACTTAACCCATGCCTTTTTTAGTTTTAACCATGGTTTATACCGTTTTGTTCCTCTAGGACTAGGACCTCTTCCGTCTTCACCAATTGCTATCTAGAATCGGGGAAAAACACGAAGACAAGACCCTAGCCCCACCATGCGATCAGTCCGGCGACTCCCGTACGAAGAGTCCGGCGACTCCGGAAAGATGTGTTGATCACTCATGACTCTCCCTTTGATTTGGTCTGTTTTTGTTTCTGGGAAAAATTAGGGTTTTGCTTACTATAATTTGATTTTGTTTTTCGATACATCCCGTAAGGATTTGGTTTTTTGTTTTACTCCATTTGATTTTCGCAGAATAATAAGATTTCGTTCTTGTTTTACCCTTCTATTTGATGTGTTCAAGTCTTTGTGTTCAGAGTCGTAGTACAGAGAGAAGGCTTTAAGCTACCAATTGTCTATTCATACCCTATGCATCTTTTTCTTTTTCTGATAATGATGAATGTGTTGGAGATGCTCAAATGAGAGGGTAAGCGGACTTGATAAACGTTGTCATTGATCTTGCGCGAGACTTCACAAGGACCCACTTTCCGATCGTTTAATTTCATGTAAGCACCGTGAGCTTAACTTGAGAGTGGATATTCTTTATAAACGTAGCCATATCTTCCGCCTTGGAGTGTCCCTTCTTAGGGGTTGGCAAAAGAACGAGGTCAACCACACTAGAAGGTTTCAACCCGTAAACCGCTTCAAATGGAGAAGTGTGGATGGTGCAGTTTAGCGAAGAATTGTAAACCGCTTCATTTTCTTTTTAAATTAACTTATGTACTGGGCTCCGTTGCATTTTACTGTTCAAGATAATGGCAAAAATTGCGTAACATTGGAAAATTGCGTAACAAGAAGTAGACGAGTGGACCTTTTTCACTCGGACGGCGGTAATTTCAAATTTTGGAAATTATTCTATGTGCCAACATGAAGTTTACATTATAAACTTTATCAGTACAATTTTATTTTTTTGTCGATTTGGACAGATAGGATTTCACGTTGGAAACCACTTTATCATGAGTGCAAAAATTGGTGATAATCAAACGTTGGAAACTACTTGATCGGTACCATTCCGATGTTTCCAAATGTATTTAAGTCTTATAGTGCACCACTACAGTACCTCATGAGTTAATTTTTGGCCATCAGAATCGTCTATTTTTTGAATAATAGCAACAAATATCATCCTTACCAAGGATAAAGTCTATTGAGTTTTGGTTGCCAATTGATCGGACGTAAAATAACATTTTTTCATGGTTTCTTCATCTAGATGATCTACATGAAGGGCTTCCTAAAACCCGATTGGCCAAATAATTGATGAGACGTACTACAACATAAGGCAAAACAAAATGAACGGTCCTGATCGTTGTCATTGTGTTGCGGTCGTTGGAGTGCATTACATTTCACTAAAGCATTACATTAAGTTTAGGAAACCATAATGTTAAACGTTTAGAATTTAAAGATACTTACCAAGTAATTTATTCTGATCACCGATCTAAACCGTTAAGATTCATCATCTTATCGATTCTAGAATTGATGCAAAATTTGGAGATAATCAGTTATCAAACAACCACAAGATTTCAACACATTCGGTGGATCTGGAGCATTAAAGTAATACTACAACACTCAAGAACCATTTCAGCTATTTAAAAAAAATCCAAACCGTCTATCTTTTACGTAGGAGGGTTTTAGTTAATTCTTCTTCAGATTGAAGTAAATTGCTCATCGTTACATACTTATCGGACATAAGTTATCACTGTGTTATCACTATAATAGTGAATTTCAGTACCTATATACAAATTCTTAATACTATTTATTGACCCCAAATATGAAGAGAACAAACAAACCGATCCTAAAAACCAAATCATCGGTCTCGATTATTAAAATTACTTATGTACTGAGCTCCGTTAAATTTTATTGTTCAAGATAATTGCAAATATTGCATAACATTGAAATTTTTTTCCACACCTAACTACGGTTAAACTCGTAGAAAACAAAAATCCAGTCATGCCAGGTTATGTACTGTTATGCTTTTATGGTGTAATGTTTGCTTTTTGACTTTTTTATCGGCACTAGAATCGAGGTTTAAATGTTATGCCTTTTTTTTTTTTTTGCGCCTCAATGGTTTTGGGTTATATTTCTCAATGCCTTTTGTTATGGTCACCATATTATGACACACCTGTTATGCTCTTTAGTTCATTTTATGCTTATTCCTTTTTTTGTTATACTACTGTTATACCCATTAATGGAGATCATATCATACTCATGTTTATGCCCACTAGATTTATGATACACCATTTTTTCCTATTAGTTATGCCCTTTAGTGGTTCTGTTAGGATGACCGGTTGTATGACCGATTTGACCAGTCATAATTGGTCAACATCTGCTTACGCGGCATCGTCTTAGCCATCGGATTGGAGGACACCGTGTCCCCTTTTGCCTTGGGTGATACCGAAGGTGTTTGCTTGTTGTTTAGTCCCCTAAATTAGTAGGTTGCTAATAAAAGCGACTTTTATTATAATCATTAATAAAGTTCTAAATTTGCCGCACGAGCTGCACGAGGGGCCTGTAGACACCTCACGGAAGCGGGGTATCGCCGTACAGATTGATCATTGCTGTTTGATTGGTTGTTTGCTACATAAACCAAGATCGTGGATATTCCCATGGCTAGGAACATCGCCACACGATAATGGTTATCATCCAGAGTCGCCACCTAGTTTAAGAAAACTAGGAAAAACATATAGAGATTCTGGGCACGGGAGCCAAAGGTACAATGAGGGGAAGGTGTTAGGCACCCATCTTTGCCTAGTCGTGAGACTGGCCCATAATTGTTCGACATAAGATTACCACATGCTTAATTTAACTCTAAACAAATAACTTGTTTAATTAGCCTTTAAATAGTTAATGGTGAGCCGAGACTGTATTGAAAGCATGCATCAGAAAGCGGAAAACAAAACAAGTGTCCCAGAGAATGGATCTCTCGGCCGGTGAATGGATGTCACGGCCGAGGGATCCTTCTGGTTTTATGTATCGGCCGAGAGATTGATTCTACAGCCGATGTTCTTCCTCACACCAGACCAGACGATTAACAGATAATCAGAAAGCTATGATTAAGCATAAAAATAGAAAATAAATCAAACCAGAGGCCCCTGAGCCTCACCACCTTAATCCCTCAGTGGCTTGATTGCTTCGGATTGAGGGTGATTGACTGAATTGCTTCTTGGAACCCTAGGGTTAGGGTTTGAACTTCGGGGTTTGATTGTCGGATTAGCGGCTGCCTTCGGAAGGTTAGGGCTTTTGTAGAGGGGATTTGAGAGTGTATATTATCAGAGTATCGTGGCTAGAGAGGGTGTATGAACTTATTAATTTCGGAACCCAAAGGCCCCTTTGTATAGGCATAGGGATGATACACCTCAAACAATCAAAATCGAATGATTGAATTGGAGTTATAAGGCAACACGAACTCCTCATGGTAATCTCCAAACGTGGCCCGAACGCATTGGGATTTGGCTGCTAGGGTTTTGTGATCGGATCAAACGAGTGACAGAACGTTCCAGAATCTGAAAAATAGATGATCTGACGGCCGAGCAAAGGATTTGGCAGCCAAAGAATTGATGTTGCGGCCAAGGAATGATCCTGGCGGCCGGCTAATCGATCTCTCAGGGAGATTTTCAAGCAACAGGCTTCACGGGTGAAGAAATGACGTTGAGGCGTGTGATCAATGTCACGGCCGATAGATGGAATCTCCTAGGATACTGTATTTCTGTCTGAAAGGCTATTTGGCTCTGGATTGGGTCCTTTAAGTGGCTTAAAGTTCTTATCGAAAGTCCTAGGGTTCACAAGAAGTCAATCAGCAATCACTGTATCCATATCATCATCGGGATGGTCCCCAAGGTGGGACTTGAAATAATCGTTAGGCCAAATTGGAGTGTCTACAGATGCCCCTCTTTAACTAAACTTAGATGGATCGCGAGACATGTTTAAGTAAGAGTCAAAGCTGTAAAAGCAACTCAATTTGGTCCAACCACTATTCCAATGGTTTTTTGAAAAAGGTTTTTGTTATGGTCGGGCCGGGAGGCTGCCTACGTATTCCATGAGGGAAATTCAGACCAACCGTAGTTCGGGAAGGCAATAAAGAAAGATAAAAAGTTTGGAGGGTTAGAAACAGAAGATGTACCTTCAGGCTTAAAAAGCCGTAGTGTGACGTATCTAGGCTGAGCTAGGGTTTTAGCGAAGGATAGTTGAAGGAGCGCGGGGCTGCCGGGGAAATTTTTGCGGTGAGCATCTCTAGAATTTTGGGGTAGATCAATAAACTGCAGGTGAGTCGTTTGCTTTTCTTGATCATCCTTACTTTGACTGAGGGGAGCTCGGTAGAGTAGCCTATTCTTGCAAATGAGCTGGAAGGAATTGATGTAATGGGGTAAAATCCAAGCCATCTGCTAGGGATGAATTGGATGCCGGTTTTGAGATACGGGGTGGAATCCAAGCCATCTTTCTGGAGACGAGTTGGACGCTGGTTTTGAGATATGGGCGGCATGAGGCCAGTAACTGGAGCACGGAGCGTTGAGATGAGGGAACCGAGGCGCGGAGCCGATTGTAGTCATGAGGCGAGAGCCTGGAGAGTTAGATCTTTGACGTGATGGAATCGAGGCGTAGAGCCGGTTGTGGTCACAAGGCGAGAGCCTGAGGAGCTTAACAGATCTGAGGCATAGAGCCAGTTGCATTCACAAGGCGAGAGCCTGAGGAGTCAGAGCTTAGAGCTTGACGTGATTTGAACCGAGGCGTAGAGCATGGTTGCATTCTGATGGTCTGTGCACGGAGCTTTCTCACCATAAGTTTTGGCGTAGAGCCAAAGGATCGAGGCGCTGGACCGATCAATAAAGCTGAGGCGTAGAGCCGGTTGATTGCAGGATTGACCTGTTTCATGAGAGATAGAGATGCAAAGTGTGTATATGATGATGATGGTGGGTTAGATGTGAACAGATGTGATGATGATGCTGTAATTGATGCAGACTCGATGTGATAATGGTGATGCAATTGATGCTTATGTGCACGGGCCCGTGCGTGTGTGTTTGTTTTAAGCGTAGAACTTCTTTCAAGTTCTAGACTTGAGCATTCAGAGCATAGAGCTCAAGCATTCGGACAGCAGAATTCGAGCATTCAAAGTACAGTCTTTGAGCATCCAGTACGCAGTGGTTGGGCATCCAAGCATAGAGTTTGAGCATTCAAGTGTAGAACTTGAGCATCCAGTACACAGTGGTTGGGCATTCGAAGAGCTTCGAGCATTAAAAATGTTGGATTTTGACCATTCAAGCGTAGAGCTTGAGAACAGATGATATCTTGTTGATGAGGCGTAGAGCCTGTTGAGGGTTGTTACTGCGTAGAGCTAGTTGAGATTGTGGGCGTAAAGCCGCTGAAGTGGTGAATATGGGCGTAGGGCCGCTGAAATGGTGAGTATGGGCGTAAAGGCGTTGATTGTGTGGGCGTAGAGCTGATGAGATGGTGAATACGGGCGTAGAGCCGCTGAGTGAGCGTGGAGCTGCTGAGGTAATGAGCACGGGCATAGAGCCACTGAGTGATGGCGAGCTTAGAGCTGCTGAGTGATAGTGAGCTCGGGGCTGCTGAGCTTGATGAGCATGCGGTGCTGTTGGGTGATTGATAAGCACCCGACAATGTAATAAAGGGTGCGCTAGTGGCTAGTCTTAGTTACTTTTGTTATTTAATTAGTTGTTTTTAATTGCTTTTGCTCGTAGAGTGTGCTAGTTTTGTTTTGTAGGTAAACCACCCAATAAAGAGATTTTAGGAGCAAAGTGGCCCGATGGCCAAGGCAAGGCCAAGGTGGCCCGAGCAAGATGGCCAAGGCAGCTTGACCAAGGCAAGGCCAAGGTGGCCCGAGCGAAGCAGCCAAGGCAAGGCCAGGAAGCAAGAAGTCAACGCCAAGCAGCAGCGGTCAACGCCTGGAGATAAGGCCTCGGCATCGATGGCAAGGATCCTAGCCATCGGTACCGAGCAGCTAACTGAAGACAGCTCTTAACAGCCTCGCCATCGATGGCTGAAATTCTGGACATCGGTACCGAGAGCTTAAATGCTTTTTAAGGTCATTGCCATCGGTACCGAGGCCTTACGAAGGGATCTTCAGAGCATCTTCTTAGAATATCTCATTCGCGTACCTTGGAGTATAAATACCTTATGATGTCATTTTGTACAAACACGTAGAAAATTAGATTTGTACCCGTTTTTTAGATCTAGAGCTAGATTTGAATTGTTCTTCGTGTTCTTGAGTGTTCTTATTTTTCCAGCTCTTAATTTCTGCATTTTCAACTTAAGTAAGTAAGTTTTGACTCTTGTCTCCTTAATTAAAGTTGTTTTAATTCTCCCGATCTATCTTTCTATCTAATTTTCTCTTAGGCTTGTGTTTACACTTATGTCAAGTAGATTTTTGCTTGCTCTTATCTTTTTAGATATGTGTGAGTAGTTTCATAAGGTTGGGTCATGGGGTGACTAGCACCCCATGGCTTGAGTAAAAATTGCATTTTTCACCAAAAAGTTTGCAACTTTGTTTTGGAAATTGATGTGGGGCTTGGATTTGTTTGTCAAATCACCGAGGTGATAACCTCCTTGATCATGTGTAGGTGAGAGCTTCGCCTACTCACCACACATGATGCTTGGAGCTCGGTCGCTCGAGGTGTTTGCTATATGGATTCTATAGCTAGCTTGATTTTCGAACCTTTTTATCTTCCGGGTAAAACCGTGTTTTGAGGTGAAAAATGTAGTTTAGCTCGAGTCGTGGGCGCTAGAAATTCCTAGACCTAACCTTCTCTTTTAATCCAGTTTATTCTCGTTTAAGTTAGCCCTTTTACTTTCCACCGCATACGAAAAACCAAGTTGGCTGACTAAAAGCCAGAAACCATACTCGCATCTACAATCCAGAAAAGCCGTATTATTTATCCCTTGGGTACGATCCCGGACTACCGGATTTATTATGCTTCAATCGGACGCTTATGCCCTACGCTTGGGGTGACCTCTCCTTTGATACATCGAGAAGAACGAAGCATTTTTGGCCCCCATGTGCCGGGGATTTCTTATTATGGCTTTATGGAGGCTCGACAAACCATTGTGAGTATCCCGCTTCTTTCTTTTAATTGTAGTTAGTAGTTTATTTGTTAATTGCTCGTATCTAATTCGGTGGATACCTCTAACCTGGTTTCATGCCAAACTTGAGGTGTAACGAAGCCGGAGTAGATATTGAGTTAGTTAGTTAGTTAGTTTCATTTAAATTTGCATTGTTGAGCCGAGGCGGTGGCATAACCCCTCGCACTTTCTGTTTCTGTTTGTCTTGTTGAGGTGGCGGCCTAGCCCCTCCGGTCTGTTAGTTTGCTGGTAGTTAGTTGGTAGTTTTGCTGGTTTATGCCTGTTGTGTATCGGAGCCCAAATTCCAATCGGCTTCACCGTTCTTCATCGCCTCCGAGAATCCGTAGCATTGTCAGGGCATAGCCTGCCCACTCTCCACCGCGCAAAGTAAATCGAAATCGCAATAGCAAAGGCCCAATGGCCGAAGAAATTCCAGTTCGCACTCTCCGTGATTTGCTGAATCCAGAAAGGGCTCCTTCTATATCGCCTATCGTTATACCTACTCCGATGGCTGGGACTACATTTGAATTCAAGTCTGAGTATCTTCGGGTTATTCCAGAGTTTCGGGGGCAGGAATTGGAGGATCCTTATTTGCATATCCGGGAGTTCGAAAATATTTTGTATTCCATTTGTCCTGCTCAGAATCAACTTGATCAAGCTCGCTTGAAGCTGTTTCCCTTCACTCTCAAGGATAAAGCGAAGCAATGGTTCAATTCCTTGAAGCCTAGATCCTTGCGCAATTGGGGTGAAGTTCAGGATGCTTTCACTACAAAGTTCTTCCCAGCTAGCAGGGCAAAGTTGCTTATTGATCAGATCCAAATGTTCAAGCAAAGGGATGGAGAGACGTATCACAAGTATTGGGAGCGCTACAAGGATTTGCTTATGTCAGTTCCACATCACAACCTCCCATTATATCTCAGAGTTAACTATTTTTACACGGGATGTTCTCAAGAGAGCAAACAACTCTTGGATACAATGGGTGGTGGAGATTTTATGGGAAAGACACCAGAAGATGGTTGGGACTTCTATGAGATACTAGCGGAGAAGACTCAGACTTGGCAGCTTGCTGATCCGGGGGATAGGGCGATGTTCAACCAAGGCCCTTCAGGTTCTGGGAAGTTTTCTATTTCGGAGCATACGGCCTTTGAAACACGTTTGGAGGAGATTTCTCGTAAACTTGATAAGTTGGAGATCAAGAGTGCTCAGTCCCAAGAAGTGAAGGCGGTACGCCAAGTGGAGCGCCAAGTGGAGGAAGTGTGCGTTATTTGTGAGATGGTGGGCCATTCTACAGAATCTTGCCCTAACATCCCTGCCTTGAAGAATGTGATAAATGGGATTGTCCCAGAAGAGGTGCATGCTGTGCAAAGATTTGACCCTTATTCTCAATCCTACAACTCGGGGACTCGACAACATCCCTCTTTCCGTTGGGGTCAATCAAATGAGGGAAGCTCTTCTCAAATGCAACCTCCTGCTCAACAGTTGCCTTGGAAGCAACAAGCTCAGAATGCCTTCCGTTTTCCTTAAACTCAAGCTCCACCGGGGTTTGCTTCTCCTGCTCCATTTCCTCAAGCAAGTCAATTCCAACAGCAACCTACTCAATTTCAACAACCTTCTCAGTTTCAACAACAACCCCCTAAGCGTTCTTGGGAAGAGCAGTTTGGTGCCCTCTTGCAAGGCCAGAATACTTTCAATGAGCAACAGACCCAAATGATGAATGATATTCGGAATCAATTGGGCAAATTGACAACCACTGTGGGGATATTGCAGCAAGAAAGGGGGAAATTTCCAACACAGCCTCAGCCCAACCCACAATCAACTTCCAATCCGACTTCCCAGGGTGTGCACTTTGCTAGCTCCTCGGTGATTTTCCCCGAGCAAGCAAAGGCGATAATCTCCCTTCGAAGTGGAAAAGTGGTAGACAACCAAGTGAAGATGCCCTCGGATCCTATCTTGTTATCTCCTCCTATTGATCAATCAAGTCCAACAATCCTTGGGGAATCTCCCAAGGAAGCAAGTGAGGAAGCTCTAGAAGAAAGGGAGAAGGAAAAGGGTAAAGCAAAGGAAAGTGTACCGGATCCTCGAGTTGTTCCAACACCGGCACCTTATCCTCAACGCTTGAAGGCTTTGGCGAAACCGAATCTTAATGCGGAGTTGCATGAGTTGTTTAATCAAGTGAAGATCAATATCCCCCTTATGGATGCGGTCAAGCAAATCCCCTCTTATGCTAAGTTTCTTAAAGATCTATGTACTCGAAAGCGGAAGTTGAACGTTCAAAAGAAGATCTTTTTGACCGAACAAGTGAGCTCCATTATTCAAACGAACATTGCGCCAAAGTACAAAGATCCGGGGAGTCCCACCATTGCAATTACCATTGGAGATAAGCGTATCGAACAAGCCTTGCTCGATCTTGGAGCAAGTGTCAATCTACTTCCGTTCTCCGTCTATCAAGAACTTGGGTTAGGGGAGATGAAGCCTACTCGAGTCACCCTTCAGTTGGCCGACCGGAGTGTTCGCATTCCAAGGGGGGTAGTGGAAGATGTCTTGGTGCAAGTTGGTCAGTTTATCTATCCAGTGGACTTTGTGATTCTTGACACGACTTCGACCGACTCTTGTGCCACTTCTACTCCGGTGATCCTTGGGAGACCCTTCTTAGCCACGGCGGATGCAGTTATCAACTGTCGGAACGGATTGCTTAACATGACCTTCGGCAATATGAAGATGGAGGTTAATGTGTTCAATATTGGCAGTCAAATGGGGGATGATGAAAATGTGAATGAAGTGAGTTTTATTGACTCTTTGGTGGAGGAACATGTGGACGAGCTGCTTTTTAGTGATCCTTTGGAGGTTGCTCTCACAGCCGAAGAGGCTGAATTTCTTGGGTCTTCCGAAGTGAACTATTTGTATGCTTTGATGAATGAAGATGAGGCTTGCGCACTACAGGCTTGGAACCCGAAGTTGGATGAATTTGAGGAGCTACCGCCGATTGAGAAGAAGGTCTTGCCCTCTAGTGTGGAGCCGCCAAAGTTAGAGTTGAAGGTTTTGCCCGACACTCTGAAATACGTCTTCCTTGGAGAGAATGAAACGTATCCTGTGGTTATATCCTCTTCTCTTGGGAATCTCCAAGAGGTAGAGTTGATTACTTTGTTGAAGAAGCACATGAAAGCTATTGGATGGACAGTTGCAGATATCAAGGGTATCGATCCAACTCTTTGCTCACACCATATTGCCTTGGAGGAGAACGTCAAGCCATCTCGACAACCCCAACGCCGTTTAAACCCAATCATGAAAGATGTGGTTCGCGCTGAGGTTCTGAAATTGTTGGATGTTGGGATCATCTATCCCATTGCTGATAGCAAGTGGGTGAGTCCAATCCAGGTGGTACCAAAGAAATCCGGGGTGACAGTTGTACGGAACGTAGACAATGAGCTTGTACCTACTCGAATTCAGACAGGATGGAGAGTATGTATCGATTATCGGAAGCTCAATGCAAGCACCAGAAAAGACCACTTTCCTTTGCAGTTTATCGATCAAATTTTGGAAAGAATAGCCGGGCATGCGTTCTACTGCTTCTTGGATGGGTATTCTGGGTATAATCAGATCGAGGTTGCTTTGGAGGATCAAGAAAAGACTACATTTACTTGTCCTTTTGGTACATTTGCTTACCGCCGGATGCCGTTTGGGTTGTGCAACGCTCCGGGAACATTTTCGAGGTGTATGATGGGTATTTTTAGTGACATGGTTGAAAAGATCGTAGAAGTTTTCATGGACGACTTCTCGGTGTTTGGCGACTCTTTTGAGTCTTGTTTGGCCAATCTCGAGAAGGTTTTGACAAGATGTGAAGAGAAGAATTTGGTACTCAATTGGGAGAAATGTCACTTCATGGTTACTCAAGGAATTGTCTTGGGGCATATCGTTTCTTCCGAGGGTATCGCGGTGGATAAGGCAAAGATCAACCTTATTTCCAATCTCCCAACTCCAAGGTGTGTGAAGGATGTTCGTTCATTCCTCGGGCATGCTGGGTTCTACCGCCGGTTCATAAAAGATTTTAGTTCCATTGCTCGACCGTTGTGCCATTTGCTCGCAAAGGATGTGCCATTTGAGTGGACACCGGCGTGTGAGGCCGCTTTCGCCAAGCTCAAGTCAAGTCTTACCTCGCCACCTATCGTGCGCTCTCCGGATTGGGAGTTACCATTTGAACTTATGTGCGACGCGAGCGATTATGCCGTGGGAGCGGTGTTGGGACAACGCCAAGGGAAGGAGCCGTATGTCATCTATTAGGCTAGCAAGACTTTGAACGAGGCCCAAATGAATTATTCAACTACCGAGAAGGAGTTGTTAGCTATAGTCTTTGCCCTTGACAAGTTCCGTTCTTACCTAGTCGGAGCCCCGATCACCGTGTACACCGATCATTCCGCCCTTAAATACCTCTTCACAAAGCAAGATGCTAAAGCTCGTCTGATACGGTGGATCCTACTCCTCCAAGAGTTCAACTTGTCCATCAAAGATAAGAAGGGTGTGGAGAATGTGGTAGCCGACCACTTATCAAGATTACAATTTGAAGATCCTACTCCGAGTCTCCCTATCGCGGACACGTTTCCGGATGAACAATTGTTGGCTATTTCGAGTACCCCGTGGTTCGCTGACATAGTGAACTATTTGGCTACGGGTCTCTTACCACCGCATTGGTCCCCGCAAGAGCGTCATCGGTTCCTTTATGAAGTACGGATGTTTTCTTATGACGACCCTTATCTTTTCAAATATTGCCAAGATCAAATCGTGCGCCGCTGCGTTCCGGATTCGGAGCAACAAAGAATTCTTGAGTTTTGCCATTCGGAAGCTTGTGGGGGTCACTATTCTTCGAGGAAGACTTCCGCCAAGGTGTTGCAATGTGGATTTTATTGGCCCAACTTGCACAAGGATGCTCATCTCTTTTGCGTCGCTTGTGAACGTTGCCAAAAGCTTGGGAGTGTGACTCAGAAGGATGAGATGCCACTCACTAACATCTTTGTAGTTGAGATTTTCGATTGTTGGGGCATAGACTTTATGGGACCATTTCCTGTTTCTTTTGGGAATTTGTATATCCTCTTGGCGGTTGATTATGTTTCAAAGTGGGTGGAAGCCATTGCAACACGTACCAATGATGCCAAGGTGGTGGTGGAGTTTCTCAAGGACAATATTCTTTCAAGATTTGGGATGCCAAGAGCGATCATAAGTGACCAAGGGACACACTTTTGCAACCGGACCTTTGAGGCCTTGATGAGGAAGTATGGGATCAATCATAAAGTTTCCACGGCTTACCATCCTCAAACAAACGGGCAAGCGGAGTTGGCGAATAGGGAAATCAAGCACATCTTGGAGAAAACAGTGAACCCTAACCGGAAGGATTGGAGTCTTCGTTTGAATGATGCACTTTGGGCTTATCGCACGGCGTACAAGAGTGTCTTGGGAGCTTCGCCGTATCGTTTGGTTTAGGGGAAAGCATGTCATCTTCCGGTTGAGATTGAACATAAGGCATTTTGGGCTATCAAATCATTGAATTATCGTTTATCGGCCGCCGGCAAGCACCGAAAGCTCCAACTCAACGAGCTTGAAGAGATTCGAAGAGATGCTTACGACAACACCGCCATCTACAAAGCAAAGGTCAAGGCCTTCCACGACAAGCGAATTCACCGGAAAGACTTTGAGATTGGACAGAAGGTACTCCTATACAACTCTAAGCTTCATTTGTTTCCCGGTAAATTACGTTCTCGATGGGTTGGTCCTTATGTTGTCGAGCATGTTTATCCTCATGGTGCTGTTGATGTTGTGAATCCAATTAACGGTCAATCTTTTAAAGTGAATGGACAGAGGCTTAAACCATTTTCGGCAGTTTCGAGGTTGGAGAGCCGGATGAGGAGTTGATCAATCCAGTTTACACGGTTGATTAGTTTGTTTCTTTATGTTTGCACGGGGAGCGAAAGCGTAACCGCTGAACTTAACTGTTTGTCGGACCCGGCCCCTTGAC
This sequence comes from Rhododendron griersonianum, assembly GCA_018127125.1. Taxonomy (NCBI): domain Eukaryota; kingdom Viridiplantae; phylum Streptophyta; class Magnoliopsida; order Ericales; family Ericaceae; genus Rhododendron; species Rhododendron griersonianum. The sequence continues at coordinate 32,906,710 of CM030788.1, read as the reverse complement.
TTAATTGTATGGGGCACCCACCATTGACTTGGGTATATGTAGCTCCGCACGCCGCTACTAAAAGAAGGATCGTGTGCCCAGCTCCGGTTCGAAGGGCAATCATTTGATATCAGTGACATAGGGCTTTAATTAGCTTTTCTGATAGGAGTAATTCACAGTTAAACACTCACGTCTTCCAGATTAGCCCCAACGGGGGCGGTATAGATCCTTAGGTTAGGCCTTGATACTCCCGTGCTTACGCACTTGGCTCTATCGTGTTGCTTGCCTGGTTACGATCTTAGGGGACGCTGGACTTCATTGTTTGGCGGAGTCGAGCTGTGACTTTGACGCTCCGAGTTCTGATATTGAATGTGTAAATACTGTACATATGTGTTTTCTTTCTTTCTTTTACGTGTTTCTTTTCTTTTGTTTAGTATGCATGTTTAGGTTTGTTATGTGTTTCTTGTTTTGAATAAAGTCTTGGAGATGTTTCACATGAAAAGATTTCACCAACATGTTAGTGTAAAGGGCTTTCATTAGTTCTTCTTGGTAATAGTTTGTCGTTAATGATCCATGCTCTCTGAATAGGCCCCTATCAGTGGCAACTTTGGTCTATGGGTGAGGTGTGATATTGCTTGGAGTGCACCTAGGTTGTATTGTATCTTGCTTTGTTTTGATCGTAGGGGACGCTGAACTTCATTGTTTGGCGAGGTCGAGCGATAAATTTTATTACGGGCGCTAGCATAACAAATTTTCAACGGTCTAGTATAGCCACCCATTGCTTACCCCACCGGTAAGGAATGGGAAGAAAAGTATGACTCGTTTGATCGCGTGATGATCGGGTGGTGCATTGCATTCTATTTTGCATGTTTCAATCATTTTGCATGTTTTCCGTGTTTTCTTTGTTGTCTCTTTTTATTTTGGTTTGTCTCTTTTTATTTTGGTTTGGTTTTGAAGCCGGATAACACGGGCCGGTGGTACTAATGTCATTTGCTTGTGGAAAGTCTTTCTCTTAAGTCTTCTAGGTTTATTTGCTACCACACCCGCCGTGGTAGTTTGGGTCTAAAGCCGGGGTGAGTGAGGCATTCAGGAGCCCTAAGCATGGGTGCGGCTATGCGCCGCGGTTATTAGTCCGATAAAGCTTTGGATATGGCCCAGTGTGACTAGCTTTGGTTTCGAGTGGGCAAAACCGAAAGAGTAAACCCTGGAAGCATCTATACGGACTGGAGCAGGCATTTGCCATGAAATCCTCCTACTTGGTCGAGGTATTTAGGGGTTGACATTCCCCTTGGACGGTACATTCGCGCACTCTTTCCTTCCTTCGCTCTTGTTCCTAATGCTATGAGGGCATAGCATCGCTTTAAGTTGGGGGGAGGGGTTAGCTTATGTGCTATTTGTTTGCTAGTTGCTAGAAATTTTGAAAATCCAAAAACAATAGAAATTGAAAAATCCAAAAAAAAAATGAGAAAATTTGAAAATTTCAAAAATAAATAAAGGTTTTTACTTGCAAATTCTTCCTTTTATCATGTTTTTAGCTCTTTTTCGTAACTTGTTGCATGCTCAATAATTGAAAGGTGGCAAGAGTTCGTAACAATCCTAAGAAATTCGGTGATTCTCAATTTGCGTGCTTAGTTAAAAATTGAATGGTTTAGGTCTTGAGTAAAGTTTTTGAGCAAGCTTTGGCCATATCCCCACCTTTTCAATTCAATAAAAAGTTCGTAGTTAGGTGAATAATCGCATGTCTATCTCTAATTGTGTTTAAATGTCGATTTTCAATCATTTTGGAATCCAAAGCGCACTTAGGGGAAGATACAAGGCATTCTTTGCATGATCATACCACATATGAGTCACCTTGTCCTGTTTTTCTCCCGTTCTTTGGCTTAACCTAGGCGACCGGTTGTTCGGAGGGGTGGTGGGAAGTGATTTTAGTGATTAAAGGTGCTTTGGGGGTGTTACTTGAAGACTTGAAAGTTTTGGGGACCAAACTGAATGCAAGGCAGAATTCTGGACTTAAGCTGTCGGCATCGATGGCAGGGAAAGGAGACATCGGTACCGAGGGGCTAACGGTCAACACAGTCAACAGCAGTTAAGCTCTCGCCATCGATGGCTTGGAAAGGGGACATCGGTACCGAAGGCCTTGTCAGGAAACCCAAACTTCTGAACGTCACAAACCCAAACTTCTGAACGTCACAAACCCCAAACTTCTGAAACCCCTGTTCTCCCCTGTGACAGCCGACTGCCTCTCTCTCCTTTCCTCCATTCTTCAACCAAACCCTAACCTCAAACCACCATTAAACCACCAAAAACTCCCATTTCTCCACAGAAAAACCCCAAATCCTTCAACCTCTTCAACTATCCTCAAGTATTCTTCATCTATTTGAAGGATTTCCACCAAAAATCAAGGTAAAATCCCCCTTCTCTCTCTTATCCGAAATTTTTCTATTTTTCCACCAAAAATCCTTTCTTTTTCCTATTTTTCCACCCATATACCCACCCTCCACCATTTTCCTAGCCTACATTCCAATTTTCCACCCAAAAATCAAAAACCCTAGAAATTCCCCTCAAAAATCCGAAAATCCAAAAAAAAAATAACCCAAACCCTTTTAGCTTCCAATGCCGAAAATCAAGCAAACCGCGCACCGGGCTTCATTTTCTGTGCCGAAAATTGAGGAAGTGGAGGATGAATTTATTTAGGAGGCGGAGGCTGATTTTGTTCAAGAGGAGGCCTCGGGCTCTCGCACTAGAAAGAAAAGGCGTACAAGGGCTGAGATGGCAGAGGAGAAAAGAAGAGAATGGGAGGGGAGTTTTGCAACCAGGAAGTTCAAAAATGAGCGCCAAGTGGACGCTAACAAGTTCAGCCCTGAGCATACCGGTGTCCGCTGCATTCTGCAAAAAGGTTTGAAATTCTGGACCGAGGAATTATTTGGATATAATAAGAATACTGTCATTGATTTCTACAAGTTTATGCAAATTCCGGAAGGTGATTGGGAATATGACCCTGCTGTTAGAATTATGTCTCGGGTGGCTGGTATTGATGTTGAAATTACCCCCGATAGTATTGCTGAGTATTTGGATATTCAACGCCCCCCTCCTGAATCTGTAAATTACCCTCTGAAGGATGTGTCAATTAATGCGGACGTAGTAAATAGTGTGCTGTATGTTGACCCCTTGAAAGCCACTGACCCCCATGTGCCTGGGAATTTTAAAGGAAGTGTTAGGTTCTTAAACAAAGTTATCCATTTTAACTTATATCCTCGAGGCTCGGATCATAGGCCAAGTAGGAAAAGTGGGGAGCTCATGTTTGCTTTTCTAACAAATGATTTGGTGATTGATTGGGCAATGTTCATCTTCACACAGCTGAGAGACTTTAAGGCTAATACTTTGTTGACTGCCAATATTCCATTCCCGTGCATGATTACTAGCCTGTGTTGGAAGCAAGGAGTAAGGGGTTGGGGCTATGAGAATCTAGAAGAATTATCTCCGGGGCCCTTTGATGAGGCATTTGACATGAAGAGCTCTTCTCAGGCTCATTCTGCAAAGGGTAAACAGGCAAGAGGAGGGGATTATTTGACCTCGATGCCTAAAAAGAAGGACAAACAGTCTTCTTGGATTAAGAAATTATTCTGTCAAGGGGTGGCAATGATTAGTTCTAGAAGGAAAGAGAAGGCTGAAAGGAGACAGATGAAGAAAGAGATAGCCTGGCAGACTTCGGTCCTGGAGCAACAATTTGGAGTAAAGTATACCCCCGAGCCTGTAGAGGAAGGGGAAGTCAGTGATGATTTCGCGGGATATGATAGTGATGAGCAGGATGATTGACGGGCAGTGATGTGGTGAGATGATGACTTGAGATGATTGGTGGTGCTACATGCAGTTGGTAGAGAGTCGGTGGTTCTAGAAATTCCCCTTACTTGGTCGGGGTCTTGGTTGGTTGACATGCCAACCACTCTATCCTTTTCATTTTTGTCTTTTGCATCCTTTATTTTGTAGTTAGTCTTGCACATCTTCAGTATCTGGTGCTTGGTTGATGATTGGTTTAGCCGGTTTGGCTTTAACTTGGTTGTTTTATTTGTTGGCGGCGGTCATTTGGGTAGTTGACCTTGCTAGTATAGACCGTCGCCCATTTGTGCTAACCCTTTCTTGAATACCAAGGTCATTATAAGCTTGAAAAAGTCCTTAGTTGATCCTTTGCGCGCTTGGATTCCTTAATGATTAACTATCTGATATTCGCATGATTAGTTGAATAGCTTGCTTTCCTTTCGTATCCAATAATCATCCGTTAGTTTGTTAATTCTGTTGAATAAGTGCTGTAGTTGTTTGAGGGCATAGTATTTGTTTTTCACTATTGCCTGTTTATCCAGCACTCTTTGGTGGATATGGTTTAGTTTGATCTCGTAAGGTGTCGTGTCCCGTATCCTCCCATTGTTCGAGGACACGAACCTTTTTAGCTTGCTCTTAACTTGCTTATGCTTGGCCTGTTTAGTTTGAAACTGAAACTATGAGTTGTAGAAATGAAATAAAACGTTGGATTGTTTGAACTCTTGCTAGGTTTCAAAGTTGAGCATGTTCTAAGTTGTGATAGCTGGGGAATTGCAAGTTGTTAGTTTCCTGTTTTTCGTGTCTTATTTGCTAGGGACTAGCAAACCTCAAGTTGGGGGGTGTGATAAGCACCCGACAATGTAATAAAGGGTGCGCTAGTGGCTAGTCTTAGTTACTTTTGTTATTTAATTAGTTGTTTTTAATTGCTTTTGCTCGTAGAGTGTGCTAGTTTTGTTTTGTAAGTAAACCACCCAATAAAGAGATTTTAGGAGCAAAGTGGCCCGATGGCCAAGGCAAGGCCAAGGTGGCCCGAGCAAGATGGCCAAGGCAGCTTGACCAAGGCAAGGCCAAGGTGGCCCGAGCGAAGCAGCCAAGGCAAGGCCAGGAAGCAAGAAGTCAACGCCAAGCAGCAGCGGTCAACGCCTGGAGATAAGGCCTCGGCATCGATGGCAAGGATCCTAGCCATCGGTACCGAGCAGCTAACTGAAGACAGCTCTTAACAGCCTCGCCATCGATGGCTAAAATTCTGGACATCGGTACCGAGAGCTTAAATGCTTTTTAAGGCCATTGCCATCGGTACCGAGGCCTTACGAAGGGATCTTCAGAGCATCTTCTTAGAATATCCCATGCGCGTACCTTGGAGTATAAATTCCTTATGATGTCATTTTGTACAAACACGTAGAAAATTAGATTTGTACCCGTTTTTTAGATCTAGAGCTAGATTTGAATTGTTCTTCGTGTTCTTGAGTGTTCTTATTTTTCCAGCTCTTAATTTCTGCATTTTCAACTTAAGTAAGTAAGTTTTGACTCTTGTCTCCTTAATTAAAGTTGTTTTAATTCTCCCGATCTATCTTTCTATCTAATTTTCTCTTAGGCTTGTGTTTACACTTATGTCAAGTAGATTTTTGCTTGCTCTTATCTTTTTAGATATGTGTGAGTAGTTTCATAAGGTTGGGTCATGGGGTGACTAGCACCCCATGGCTTGAGTAAAAATTGCATTTTTCACCAAAAAGTTTGCAACTTTGTTTTGGAAATTGATGTGGGGCTTGGATTTGTTTGTCAAATCACCGAGGTGATAACCTCCTTGATCATGTGTAGGTGAGAGCTTCGCCTACTCACCACACATGATGCTTGGAGCTCGGTCGCTCGAGGTGTTTGCTATATGGATTCTATAGCTAGCTTGATTTTCGAACCTTTTTATCTTCCGGGTAAAACCGTGTTTTGAGGTGAAAAATGTAGTTTAGCTCGAGTCGTGGGCGCTAGAAATTCCTAGACCTAACCTTCTCTTTTAATCCAGTTTATTCTCGTTTAAGTTAGCCCTTTTACTTTCCACCGCATACGAAAAACCAAGTTGGCTGACTAAAAGCCAGAAACCATACTCGCATCTACAATCCAGAAAAGCCGTATTATTTATCCCTTGGGTACGATCCCGGACTACCGGATTTATTATGCTTCAATCGGACGCTTATGCCCTACGCTTGGGGTGACCTCTCCTTTGATACATCGAGAAGAACGAAGCAGTGATGATGAAGCTACTAGGATGGTTTGAGCGTGGAACTTGTTTGGTGAGTGAATACAGGGTTGCTGAATGATAGTGAGTACGGGCGTAGAGCCGCTGAGGTAGTTAGCTTGGAGAGTGTAGGGCCGCTGGGTGAGTGAGATAGTGGCATGAAGCTATTGATTAAGTTACTAGTGGCTGACGTACTTCCGGAGCACAGTTATTTGGGCATAGAGCCTGAGTTGGATGTATCAAGGGTCCTTTGATCTTGTGAGTGAGAGCTCGAGTTTGATAATCCTCGGTGGTCAAGCGACCAGTAGTCGTAAGCTTGCTGTTACGAAGAGAGTGTTTCTTTATGCTTGGGTACGCCCCCAAGGCTGATTCAATCAATGGTTTCATTGGTCATGGATCCAGAGCTTGAATTGGTGTATTGAGCAAAATCCACTGGTCTGTGGGAGATTGATTAGGGGGCCAGGAGATCCATATCTCGGCCGAATAATGGATTTCTCGGCCGAGTAATCGCTTCGTTTCCAGAGCTCTATAAAAGGCCGAGGCTTCGGCGTTTTGTTTTCATTTCTCTCTCTCTCTCTTCTTTCTTCCCTTCGTTCTCTCTTCCTCCGATAACTCCACCGAGGGTCTCCCCCCCCCCCATTTTCTGCTTTATTCCCATCAGGTTCGGGTGATGGGCAATGTGCAGTCAGCGATCGCGGAGGGAGACCGCGTTGTTCTTGGTCCTGTCTTGACGCTTGATTAGGGACCCTTGCATGGGGGGCTTGCTTCCGTGATGCAGAACTCCTAGGGCGGCGCTTGTACGCGGTATGATGATTTTTCTAGGCCATGTGGTGTTTCTTCTGCACCGCAGTGCTTCTTTGGTACACGTCGCCTCGGGGGTGTCTTCTTCTTTTTTGCAGCTGGTCTCTAGTGTTCGGACCACCAGAGGATTCGGCATCCTCTTCTCATTCTTTTCTGTTTTTCTATTTTTCTTCCTACATAGGTTAGTCCGACAGAAAACTGATGTATAGTTTGTTTAGGAAATGTGGGATGATCCACCTTGTGATGTAAAAAGCTCTTGTTATATGAAACAAAATCTTTTGCTCCGATACGTGATTGTGTATGCTTTTGTTTGCACCGTTTGTTTAGCATAAAAATTGGTTATTCGATGAAAATCCGGTGAATTGAACAGAACCGTGGAAGAACCCTGTAAACCAGTCGTTCTGGCGGCCGAGCCATTGATTTGGCAGCCGAGGGATCGATTCGTCTTCCTGGGGTTGACTTTGAGTTAGCCTTGATTTTCTAGGGCCGAGGAATTGATCCAACGGTCGTGATATCAAAGTGCCGGCCGAGAGACCGACTCGATTAACGCGGATTTAGAATTCGACTCCGATTCAAACTAGGACTCAACCTAGCCTATAAGTTTGCGTTCTACGAACTCGATAGCATTGTCAGCAACAGTTGCTTGCACATGGCACAACTAGTCCTTGATCAGTGGTTGGATTCCTTTAATGGCCTCGACCGTCTACACTTTAAGTCCTTTGGTATGGACTTCATTTTCTCTCTTCGCCAAATTCCTGTGAATTTCGCTTTCCTTCGGGTAGCCACTAGCTTGTGGGATCCTGTTCTCCATGTCTTTCGATTTAGAAGAGAGGAATTGTGTCCTACTATCGAGGAGTTTGCAGTCATCATGGGTTATTCGGATAAAGAAGGTCTCATTGTTCCTAACCCTTTGTTTAATCGGGGCAATCTTTTGAAGGATTTGCTCCAAGTTCAGAAACACGAAGTTAGGTTTTTCCTGGTGAATGGAAGGCTAGAAACCTTATAGTTTGTTCAGCGTTTTGGTTCAGCTAAAGCTCATCATCAAGTTTCTCAACAGAAAGCGTGCTTTCATGCGCTGTGCGTCTGTCTTCTCCATTATTACTTGCTTGAACCCTCCTCTGGTCATGCTAATTCTATGCTGCTTGATTTCGCTCAACAGATTGGAAACTATGTAGGTTTTGCTGGTTTAGTGCTGGCAGAGACCTTGATGGGTCTTGATGTGGTGAAGAGTAACCCAATAGCCCAGTTCTCAGGCAGTCCTTTGTTATTACAGGTTCGCTCTTTACTTGTTTATTGCCAAGTTATCTTTTCTCTCATCACTCTTTTGTTTTGACTCACGTGTTCTCACAACTTGCAATTTTCCCTTGTTCTTCTACAGGTATGGCTTTATGAGAAGCTGAGGGTATGGGATGCGCCAGAGCGGCTTCCCTATAGTTCAGACCATTGAACAGATCGTCATGTGACCAGACAGTTTCCAACTGAGGTTGCTTGGAAGGCATGGATGGAGACTCGCAAGGGCGATCGGAGTCAATGGGTTTGCCCCTAGTATGGTGTTGAGAGCATGACTGCAAGTACCATGAACAATTTTGGCATTGCGGCGATCGGGATCACTCAGGTTACCTTCTACTTTCCCGCCTGCGTTCAAAGACAGTTTGGGGCTGAACAAGTCAAAGTCTTGGGTGACCCTGAGTATGCTGTTTCCAAGGTTCACGATGCCAGTTTTCGTCGCAATATGCTTCGTTTTTGGCCGAACCGAGTGATGCAAGAGGTTGCTGGGAACTCTGCTGACAAGCTATCGGGTTCGTATAAGCGCTGGTTGGAGAAAAACCTTTTGAAGGACAAAAGTGCGAAGAGAAGGAAGACCTACAAATTGCTTATGTTTTTCAAAAAATGTTCTTTGTTTGATTTTAGCTTTCATAGATTTGAGGATTGTTTGAGCTTGCTTTTTCTTTTTCTTTGGAAATAATAAAACATTTGGTTGTTTTTATTGAAAATGATGTTGCCATGGTTTGATAGTGAGCGTATTTTAGGATAGACCTAGAAATTTGGAAGTGATAGCAGTGGCCGAATCTCAATCTAGAGATTGCCTACGTATCCCATGGAGGGAATCAGGCCATAAACGTAGTTCCAACAAGATTTGTTTGTCTTTATTTTTTGTTAGGGTTCACTCGAGTATTTTCCTCTTCTTTTATGCTCTTGATTTTGCCTAAACTGCCCTTGCGGGTTTTCAGTCTAGCGAGCGCTTTTATTTATGCCTTAGTTTTTGCCTAAGCCGCCCTTGCGGGTTTTCGACCTAGCAGGCTACTCTAATTTTTGCTTGGGTTCGCCCACCCTTGTGGTTTTCGACCCAACGAGCATCTCTCAGGGGTAATATTTCCTCAGCTTGTCGATGTTGACCGGTGTTGCAAATTCCATCCTATCCAAGTCTGCAATGTATGCTGTTCCTCCAGATAGTATGCGTTTGATAAGGTAGGGGCCTCCCCAGTTTGGTCTATACTTGCCTCTTGGGTTTGAGACGTGGCGACGGATTGCTTTGAGCACCATGTCTCGCACTTTGATGTCTCTTGGTTTTACCTTTTTGTTATGTCTCTTGGTTTTACCTTTTTGTCGAATGCTCATGCGATGCGGCGCTAATACCCTTGCACATGGTATAACGCTCTTAGCCTTCTTTCATCTAGCAATGTCAACTCGTCGTAGCGGTTTTGAACCCAGTCCTCTTCGATCATTCCAGTTTCAGCCAGAACCCTTAGCGAGGGTAGCTCTAGTTCGATAGGCAAGACAGCTTCCATCCCGTAGACTAGGGAATAGGGGGTAGCCCCAGTTGAAGTTCTTTCGGTTGTTCGATAACCCCATAGTGCTAGAGGTAGCATTTCTGGCCAATCCGTGTAGATGTCGGTAGTCTTCCGCAGAATCTTCTTGATGTTCTTGTTTGCAGCCTCAACTACTCCATTGGTTTGAGGTCGATAAGTAGATGACCGATGATTCTGTATCCCAAATTCAGCAAAAAGCTTCTTCGTCGCCCCCTTGAAATGCGATACATTATCACAGATGAACTCGTGAGGTACACCATACCGATAGATGATATTGGTGCGGATAAACTTGGCCACATGAGTGGCTTTGAGGGTAGCATAAGAAGCTGCTTCTACCCACTTGGTGAAGTAGTCGATAGCCACTAGAATGAACTGATGCTTGTATTTTCCCTTTGGATTTATACTCCCAATGACGTATATCCCCCAGGTGGAGAATGGCCAAGGGGATGTCATGTTATATAATTCCATAGGGGGAATACGCATGCGATCAGCGTGAGTTTGGCATTTGTAACATCGACGGACATAGTCAGCGCAGTCGGCCTCCATTGTAGTCCAGTAGTATCCCTGACGCAGGATTTTCTTTGCCATTGTTGCCCCATTCATATGCGGCCCACATATTCCTTCGTGTATTTCCTCCATTACCTTGTGACTATCTTCTGTTGTGACACAAAGTTGATTTGGACCCAAATGTGCCCTTCGATACAATGCTCCTCCGCAGACTACAAATCGGGCGGCAAATTTCCGCAAAGCCATCTTGTCCTTTGAGGTGGCTTCGGAGGGATATTCTCCCTCTTCTAGGAATTTCTTCACGTCTTCATACCATGGCTTTCCATCGTCCTCACCTTCTTCGGTGAAGGTGCATTCGCATGTTGGTTTGACCTTCTGCTCGATCATGAGAGGCCGCATTGTGAATCCCAGGAGTATCTCGACCATAGAGGCCAGTGTTGCCAGCGCATCTGCAAACCTATTGCTCACTCGTGGAGTGTGCGTGAAGATGACTGAGTCAAATTGTGGAATCAAAGTTTCCAACACAGAGTGGTATAGCTTCAGCGTGTCTTCCTTGACCTTCCAGTCTCCTCTTGCTTGGGACACTACCAGGTTTGAATCTCCAATGACTTCTACCCTTTTTGCCCCTAGTTCCAGGGCTGCCTCCATTCCAGCAATGCAGGCTTCGTATTCAGCTTGGTTGTTGGTGGCTTCAAACCTCATTTTATATGACAAAGGGATATGAGAGTCGTTTGGAGAAACAAGCAATACCCCTATGCCATATCCACATTGGTTTGATACTCCATCAAAGTAAAGCTGTCAGGTGTCGTCTAAAAGACATATGATGTCTTCGTCGGGGAACATGAAGTCTTCTGCCTCGGCCTCTGTCACAAGGTGATCTGCCAAGAACTCTGCCACAGCCCTTCCTTTCACTGATTTCCTTGTCATGTATTTGAGGTCAAATTCTGCCAGCAGCAATAACCACCTAGCTGGCTTTCTGATAAGTGCTGGCTTCTCGAAAAGATATTTGATGGGGTCTAAACGAAAAAACCAGCACTACCAGATGTGCTAATAGGTAGTGCCTTAGTTTCTTTGTGGCCCACTTGCCCCCAGCAGGTTTTCTCGAGGGGAGTGTACCTTGTTTCATAGTCCATAATTTTTTTGCTGAGATAGTATATGGCGCACTCTACTTTGGCATTGTTTTCTTGCGCTAGCATACATCCCATGGATGTGTCCGTTACTGTGAGATATAAATCAATGGTTTTCCAGGGATGGGTGGTGATAGCACAGGTGGATTATGAAGATACTCTTTGATTGCCTCGAATGCTTGTTGACAGTCCTGGCTCCACTCAAAATCAGTTCCCTTCTTCAAAAGCTTGAAAAGAGGTTCACAGGTGGCTGTGGTTTGGAAATGAACCTGCTGATGAACTGTACTTTCCCTAGAAAGCTCCTTACTTCCTTTTTTGTCTTTGGTGGTGATATCTCCATGATAGCCTGTATCTTGGAAGGATCTACTTCGATTCCTCTTTGAGTGATGAGAAATCCTAGCATTTTACCGGCCGTCCAAAAGTGCATTTTTGAGGATTAAGACGTAGCTTCTATTGCCTAATCCTCTCAAAGAACTTTTGAAGGGCTTCATAGTGTCCTTCCCTTTCCTTTGATTTGACTATCATATCGTCGACATATACCTCGACTTCTTTGTGCATCATGTCGTGTAGCAGTGTTGTTGCCATCCTTTGGTAAGTGGCTCCAGCATTCTTCAACCCGAATGGCATTACTCGGTAGCAGTAGGTTCCCCACGGCGTGGTGAAGGTGGTCTTCTCTCTATCTTCAGGAGACATCAGAATCTGATTATACCCAGATAACCCATCCATGAAGGATAGCAGTGCATGCCCTGCGGTGTTGTCCACAAGCTCGTCTATGTGTGGTAATGGAAAATCATCCTTTGGACTGGCCTTGTTGAGATCTCAGAAATCTACACAGACCCTGATTCCCCCAGTTTTCTTTGGTACTGGAACGATGTTGGCTACCCACTGTGGATACTCGGTGACCAAGAGAAAACCGGCGTTGATTCGTTTAGTGACTTCTTCCTTTATTTTTAAGACCCAATCAGGGCGCATACGTCTTAGCTTTTCTTTAATAGGTTTTGCATCAGGATGGAGGGAAATTTTGTGCTGAACAATTTCGGGGTCTATTCTAGGCATGTCCTCGTAAGACCAGGCAAAGACATCTTTGTATTCTTTTAGCAAAAGGATTAGTTTTTCACTTCCTTGAGAAGATAGTGTTGCACCAACTTTAACCAATTTGGCTCATTTTCAGAGCCTATGTTTGCTGTGATTATTTCCACAGAGAAAGGTTTAGTGTGCCTTTCTTCTTCTCTCTCGATAAATTCTAGAATTTCTTTTGGAATTTCTTCCTCAAAAATTGGATTGTCAGAATCCACACAGTTAATCATAGACAAAGTGAAATACTCTAAATCTTCCTTCTTATTGCTAAAATTGTCAAGAGACATTTCAGAGTCAAACTCAAAATAAATGTTATGCCTTGGTGCTTTGACCAGGTTTTCCTTACTAGACTCAGTAGTTTAAAAAGATGAAAAGCTAGACTCGAATTGAGTTGACTCGGAGTCAGAATCGGAATCGGAACTAAGATCGGAATCAGTATTTTTCATTTTGCATTTTGCATTTTAGAGTGTGTTCCACGGTCCAGTTAGGGTAAGCCCCTTTTCAGCATCCACATTCAGCTCAGAGCAGTCTTTTTTATCACCAAGGTTGATCATCAACACCTCACTGTCATCTTGATTCGCACTTTCATCATTGTCACCCTACAAGTCTTGGAGGGCCATTTGGTTTGCTATTGCCGTGATTTCTTCCAGTTGAGCTTCAATCTCTGCTTCGTCGCTGTTGTCGACTCTTCGTGTGCTGACAAATCCCCACCAATTACCAAAGCTATCTGTGATGGGATGGATTACCCTTATTTGATTGTTGGTAACCCCCTCATCAAAGAGTAGATTCAGTGATATTTCGTCTAGTGGATCATTGTCAACAGACTATTCTTCTTCTACTTTGCCAACTTCGGGGTTGTTGATCTCGTCTATTGGCCAGTAGTCGTCGATAGGTGCATGAGGGTCGTAGAAATAGATTGGGACCCTGCGAAGTCCTTCTTCTTCAATTATGCCTTCTACTTCTTCATCATAGATTGTTCTTGCGAACATGACATGATTGTCTTCGGTGATAATTACCATAGGCTTTGGTCGATTCACCGGAGTGATATATTTGGATGGGTCAAAAATCTTGGCAGCAGGATGGAGCGGGCCAGACGGCTTGGTGACAACTTGAAAGTGCGAATTGAACATGAACAGTGATGCAGCCATTTTTACCTAAATTTTTTTCCTTTAGTTAGATTTAGTTTAGCTTACCCTCCCTTTCTTTTGATCTTAAAAGGCCCCTAAGGTTTGACCTACAAAAGAAGACTTTACAACATACATATATACAATCGGTGTGAGAAAGAACTTTTTACAAACAAATGCAAGTAGGTTCCTAGCCTGTAGGTTCCTGTCTTAAATTGATAAGTTCTATGGCTTTCTAGCACATGTAAGGTTTAGGTGGTCTCGGGATGCTCCGCTGTCAAAGGGCACTAGCCCTTCTGCCAGCCCATCATAGGCGGCGATCGGACGATTTCCTTTTTGATATACCACTAGGTACAAGTGACTATGGAGTTTGCTGAAACCCCTAACATAGCCCGAGACATGCCGGGATATTAGGTGAACTCAACGAAGTTGCCCGCTTGATGCATATGATAAAAGAATTAAACAAAGCATGTGTTAATCTTATGTTGAACTTTCTGGTTATGCCTCTCTAGTCCCCAACAAAGTTGCCAAAAACTGTAGACACCTCCCGGAAGCGGGGCATCGCCATATAAATTCATCATTGCTGTTTGATTGGTTGCTTGCTACATAAACCAAGATCGTGTATATTCCCATGGCTAGGAACATCGCCACACGATAATGGTTATCATCCAGAGTCGCCACCTAGTTTAAGAAAACTAGGAAAAACAAATAGAGATTCTGGGCACGGGAGCCAAATGTACAATGAGGTGAAGGTGTTAGGCACCCCTTTTTGCCCAGTCTGAGGCTAGCCCATAATTGTTCGACATAAGATTACCACATGCTTAATTTAAATCTAAACAAATAACTTGTTTAATTAGCCTTTAAACAGTTAATGGTGAGCCGAGACTGTATTGAAAGCATGCATCAGAAAGCGAAAAACAAAACAAGTGTCCTAGAGAATGGATCTCTCGGCCGGTGAATGGATGTCACGGCCGAGGGATCCTTCTGGTTTTATGTATCGGTCGAGGGATTGATTCCCCAGCCAATGTTCTTCCTCACACCAGACCAGACGATTAACAGATAATCAGAAAGCTACGATTAAGCGTAAAAACAGAAAATAAATCAAACCAGAGGCCCCTGAGCCTCACCACCTTGATCCCTCAGTGGCTTGATTGCTTCGGATTGAGGGTGATTGACTGAATTGCTTCTTGGAACCCTAGGGTTAGGGTTTGAACTTCGGGGTTTGATTGTCGGATTAGCGGCTGCCTTCGGAAGGTTAGAGCTTTTGTAGAGGGGATTTGAGAGTGTATATTGACAGAGTATTGTGGCTAGAGAGGGTGTATGAGCTTATTAATTTCGGAACCCAAAAGCCCCTTAATATAGGCATAGGGATGACACACCTCAACCAATCAAAATCGAACGATTGAATTGGAGTTATAAGGCAACACGAACTCCTCATGGTAATCTCCAAACGTGGCCCGAACGCATCGGGATTTGGCTGCTAGGGTTTTGTGATCGGATCAAACGAGTGACAGAACGTTCCAGAATCTGAAAAATAGACGATCTAGTGGCCGAGCAAAGGATCTAGTTCGCACCTGTTAAACCTATCCTGCTCAGGACCACCACCACCATCAGTCACGCATCAGCTTCTCCCTCTATCGTCACCGGTACTTCTCCTTCATAATCGCTTCCATTCTTGTTTTGAATAAAGCAAATCCTCCCTGTTATCCTTGTTAGGGTTGATTAACCTACCGAATGAGCAGAGCAATTAGTTGTTCAAGCTCGGTTTGAAAACTTAAATTAGTTTTGAAATATGTTCTAGCTTAGCTTGTTTACGAGACTAGCCTATCTCGAAGCGCTTTAATCGAGCCCAACACGAGTCAATTGAGTTGTTTGAATTTTTTATACATCATAAGCTAAGTATTAGCTTGTCCATGTTTGGTTTGAAAGCTTCAAAAAAAAATGTTTTAACTTGTTCATGTGTTAAGCTGATCTTGAACGAGCTTTCAGCGTACAAACACTAGCTTGTACTCAAGTAGCTTGGTTCGTTTATCATTCCTAATCCTTGTGAAAGCTGAAGGGTTTTTTTTTTTTTAGAGAAGTTTCCTGATCCTTGTTTCTATTGAGGGAAGGTGGGTTCACGCTTTTTATGGGGCATGTGTTGTAGTTCTACAGTTACAATCTAATGTGTTTTTCTTTTCTTTTTTTGGCGTTGTGCTCCACCAGATTATGTGTTTCAATTTATATACAGGTGATGTTGCCCTCGTGGACGTGAAACGTTGTAATTTGTATCCATCAGTGGTTAGGGTTTCTTTTAGTTACTAGTATTAGTTGTGCTTGCGCCAATGAATGATAGTGCATTTTGTCGAACAAGTTGAATGCTTCAAGTTCTCTGTACAACCCAAGGGCGGAAGGGGGTTCCTAGCCCCTTACAAAAAAAGGTTTATGTATGTATGAGATACAGCTGTTTGAACTATGAGTTATCTCATAGATGCCCCTCAAATCTTTGAATGGCTACACCACAGGTCATTGTTTTCATAATGCAAGTGCTTATTAAGGATGGGGTTTCTTTCTCTATAATGTTGTTTCCTGATCTATAAAGGAAGATGAAGAAAATGACATGCCTCTCTTCCATAACTAGAATTTGTGGCTCACAATATGTAGGGTGTTCTTTAGAGCCTACTAGTCAGATATCCTGTTGAATATATAAATAAAAGTATGATATTTTATTCTTGTTTCTCCTTGAGAGTATGAACAAGAAGTGATGTGACAATAGTGAGTTAAATCTTGTTTCACATTCTTTGTTAAACGGCCTTTTAATTTTAAAAGAAATCTTTATATCAGTTGAATTTGGCCATCCTGCTTCTGTAATGGAATACTTTGCACAAGATTCTCAAGTGAAATTGGCCATCCCGCTTCTATGCGTGGGTTTTTTTTTTGAACACCGAAAGAAGAGATTATATTGATCACAAGCTTCAGCACACAAGGATTAAAAGGAGGCAAAGAAAAAGCATCACAATGTGAGGCAACATCCCAATTATGTTGGCACCCAACCCCACGACAATCACTTGCCCACATGGCCCCCCAAGAGAGGAAGAGTAAACATACAGAGTTGCCCAGGAGGCAACCAAAAGAACAAACATATGACATGATCAAAAACCCAGAAAGCAACAAACCAACAGCTTGGTCACCCCATAGGAAAATAAGTAACCATTTGCATCTATGTATGGGCTACTTCGCACTACTTTGTCAAGTGAACTTCAATATGTCCAGATTACAGGTGCCTGTATGGAATTATACTCATTCTTAGACCTTAAGGACAATCCAGCAGTATTTTCTTTAGGAAGCTAAGAAGTTCCATGGCTTGTTAATCTCGGATGCTTCTCACATTTGAATAGTGTAAATGAGTAGGTTAAGCAGATTTTCTTTATATGATAAAAAATTCGTTACTTTTCTTTGTTGGGCACATTTGTTGAGTACATCTCTTGCGTTGGATTTGGAAGACTAATATGGGTAGAAGTATTCACTATTTTCATGTCCAATTTGGAATGCTTCAGATATTGAAACACTTAGAGATATTTTGTTCTGGTAAAGTGGGAAGTGACTTTAGCGAATGGGCTTTTGGGAGGGAAAGGAGAAAATAGTAAAAAAGTTTCTCTTTTGATATCCGATTCTGTTTTTATTATGTTGGGAGCATTTTGGGTGTTGTATTCTTTTGGCTTTTTCCATTGAAATTTGGAACTGGTAGTTTGTCTTTTGTATGAGGTATTCTTGGTTTGTAAATTCCATTGATTTGTTGTGCAGCTGCAATGGCTGCTGAAACCTCTGCAAAGATCATTGATGAAAAATCAATTGCAAAGCAAATCAGAGATGAGATAACTATTGAAATATCGAGGATGAAGGATACGGTTGGTGTTGTTCCAGGATTAGCAGTTATTCTAGTGGGTGACAGGAAGGATTCTGCAACTTATGTACGCAACAAGAAGAAAGCTTGTGAATCTGTGGGAATCAATTCCTATGAAGTGCACTTGCCTGAAGACTCCACAGAACTGGAAGTGCTTAAGCATATCTCAGGCTTCAATGATGATCCCTCTGTACATAGAATTCTTGTTTTGTTACCTCTTCCTTCCGTGAGTTCCTTATTCTATGTGCTGCATTTTACTCTCTTTTTTCTAAACCTTTTATGAGAACATACCTTTTAAATGAAACAACAGTAATAGAAAACATGCATTTATGTTTGGTATGTGCATTTTTAGAAATTCACAAAGTAAACGAAGATATTAAGGTATGGTCAATAAATGGTTAGCCCTAAAGCATTATTCTGCAGTGAGATTATATCTTTTGCATAGCCAACACTGCATGGAGTTTGCAAATAAACCAAGTTGTGGCAAGTGTATGGTAAGGCCTTAATTATAACCTATGAAGCACCGACACTCCAAAAGGGCGTTGTGTCCATTTATTGGACACGGGGACACGCCCAAATACGTATTGGACATGCCACATGGCGTGTCCAATAATTTTCATTATAATCTGATAGGGGACACGCGGGGGAAACTGCTGGGGACATGCCGAGGACACGGCTGGGAGTCAAAATGTAACATTTTTTTAATTAAGGGGTTAATATGAAATTATTCAAAATATTTGGATTAAACTATAATTATGCCTTTATTTGAACCATGTTAATCTCATACATTCATATAGGACATGTCTTCGTCAATGGACATGGAAGAAAAGAAAAAAAATATATGTATATATATTTATTTGTTTATTTAGACACGTGGCGTGTCCGTATCTCCATTTTTTTAGAATTGTCGTGTCCCATGTCCGTGCTACATAGATTATAACTGTCATTAAGACTACAGTCTACAGTTCTGATTTTGTTCATGGATTCTGTGCCAGCATATGAATGAGCAGAATATCTTGAATTCTGTTTGCATTGAGAAAGATGTGGATGGATTCCACCCACTTAACATTGGATGCCTTGCCATGCGTGGTAGAGAGCCCTTATTTGTTTCATGTACACCTAAAGGATGCATAGAGCTGCTACATCGATATGGCGTGGATATCAAGGGAAGGAGGGCTGTTGTGATTGGCAGGAGCAATATTGTTGGAATGCTAGCTGCTCTATTGCTGCTGGTAATCTTATGGTTCCTGGATTTTTACTATGTCAGCCTCTGTCCAAGTTACTTCACCAAACTGAATGTTATTTCTCTATCTAATTTAGTTTCTTTCCCTTTTTAACTTCTTGATGTGATCTAATTTCTAGAGAGAAGATGCTACTGTCAGCGTTGTCCATTCCAGAACCAATAATCCGGAGGAGATCATAAGACAAGCAGATATAATCATTGCTGCTGTAGGGCAAGAAAACATGGTGAGGGGTAGTTGGATAAAACCTGGTGCTGTTGTTATCGATGTTGGAATTAATCCAGTTGAGGTGAGCTGGGTCTTTTTTGGCTTCTTCACAATGTTCACATGGTTACATCAAAGAGGGAGGGAGGGAGGGAGAGATTAATCCAGTTGAGGTGAGCTGAGAGAGTTGGGGTGGGTAGAGAGTTTGCTTTGCAGTTTGAGTTTAGTAGCACTGAGCTGATCCTGTGTGCATTTTACGTGACAGGATGCGAAAAGTGCAAAAGGGTATCGTTTCGTTGGAGATGTATGTTATGAGGAGGCTTGCAAGATTGCTTCAGCTATTACTCCAGTTCCCGGGGGAGTTGGACCCCATGACTATCGCAATGCTTCTATCTAATACTCTCAGCTCAGCAAAGAGAATGCACAACTACAAATGAGGGAGGAGGATTCATCGTTGTTCAGTTAGTCTACGACCCCATTCCCCTCAAGCACCTGTTTAGACAGTGCTTGGATCTTGGATTTGTTAACTGATTTTGAGAAAATCTCCACAAAATATTTTTTGGCCACCGCAAATTTATATCCAAACATAGCTCTGGCATGAGCGCGTTTTGATTTCTCTCTATTTACTGTTTCCAATATCTGAATATTGGCATAGGCTAGACAAGGGTAGTAGTTCATGTGAGGTTGGGTGCTTCGTAAATATGTTGATTGAAGAGAAGGTGAGGAGGTAAGTGCTTGCAAACTGGGTGCTTTCTTTCCAGAAAAAAGGTACGCAGGGGAATCGATTTTGTACACAGGAACTCTTTGTTACATACTATGATCTCACAATTTTGTATTTTTTATATTGACTATAAAGAAGGCTATGCCAATTTTCTGATGGCATGAATCAGAATTGGAAGTTATGTTCTTCTGTAAAAGTAAATTATTCGAGTTCCAGTATAAGAATGGTCCATGAAATACTCATGTAAAACTCTTTCAGTAAATGTATAAGATGGTGGCAAGCGAATCTTCTCCGGTTTTTTTGCTCATTGTCGGTGTCATTTTCTTATTGACGGATTGCCAAAAAGGGCTGTTTTGGATGCATGTGTCTACCTAGGTTGCTCGACATTGGTTGTTATAGGTAAGATTTTTGTGGAGAGATTGCTGGCAATCACTGTATTTAGTGTAGGGCCCTCGGTTATCGGCTCGGTTATCGGGGTACAAACCCAAACCAGCAGCTAGGATCCGGGCCAGGTTCTTCTGACTAGCTCTCTTCGGGAGGTACTTCGGTCGGTGCTCGGACTTCGGTTGTTATCGACTTCGGAGCATCGGTTCACTGCATGCTCCAGTGCTTCCAGAAGCTTCCAGGAGATAACGGTTTCTGTGAGTGGGACCTATGGGGATCATGCTCCCCATGCAGCTGGCACAATCATTGAGATCTGTCCCATGTGCTCCGTAACCATCTCGCCCCCCTCGTCATATGTGACGTCATCCGAGGCGGTTACCCGAGCGTACTCACCACGCGCTAGCGTGGAGACCAAGCAAACCTAGGTCTATAAATACAAAGTGATACACACCTGAAAGAGGTACGCAATACTATCCTAACCCCTAGACCTAAACACCTTTCCTGAGATCTAACTTGATCATCGGAGGGTCACTGGGCATCCAAAGCCCTAGTGACTTGTTGCAGGTCAGGCGACGGACGAGCGGAGTAGCGGAGGAAGGAACCAAACCAGACACCACAGTCAAGGTCCCGATTAATCGAACCCCTACAATTGGCGACTCTGCTGGGGACCTAACTGTTCTTCATTCAATCACTTTCTTCCTCACAAAGGTTCCGTTCAAAGCTCTCCAACCCAACCATGGTGGAAATCGACGATGCACATCGCACCGAGACCACCTACGGCCTCGGAGATCTCGGGGACCCAGCGTCCGGCGGACCAGGCGCTCCTGGAAAGGCCCACATGTCCGTCGGACTCAGAGCAGGGACTTCGACTCAGGAGGCAGGGGCTCCGGCCGAACTCCAAACCTACATCCGCCACCTGGAGCGGAAGATCGACGATCTCACGACAGTAGTGGAGTGCGACAGGAGCGTCCGAGACGAGTTGGCGGAAATCAAACACCTCCTCCAAATGTCCCCGTCTCATTCCTCCGGAGGCCGTGGCGGAAGAAGAAGCCACCACAGCCCTCCCCGCAGCCGTGACGGAGGACAGCTGGTCGAACACCGATCCCGTCCTTCAGTCAAGGACCGCCTCGAACCACCAGGCGAGGGTCGTAACGAAGGGGACGTTGAACGAAGGGAACGCTCCCGCTCCCCTAATCCAAAGGGTCCTCGCGGGAAGCGATCCGCCTTCGAGAGGCTTGGTGGCGGAAGCGTCTCCGCCTCCTCGACCCATCCAATCGGATCCAAGGAGCGTCGCCGGGAGACCACCCCAAGTTTTGCCAACGAAAACAACGCCCTCTTGGAGTTCCAAACAAAAGGGTATCGTGAGCGCCACAAGGGCGATCGGTCAAAAAGCCCACTCATCCACCACCCTAAAGATGGTTACAAAAGGCTTGGTGGCGGAAGCCAAAACACTGAGCGCATGGTTACAAAAGGCTTGGTGGCGGAACCCCTACATTTAGCTGATCACATTTAGGTTGCATGGAAATTTCTATCGGGACCCTTGCCTTGTTATCCTTCTTCACCAGTGCATGTGTGTCCCATTTCCTATCGTCACATGATTTCTTATCGTTGATAATATCAATGGAGGCGACTGATAGTGTGCTTTTGCCTCTGTTTTCTATGCAATAAGTTTCTTATACAATGATTAATGTCAGTTCTTTACGGTAGACTTATAGTTCTTGGTACTATAATGTCAGTATTATTAATAAATTCTTGACAGTCTCTAATCTAAGATAAAGAAAAAAAAAACAAAAACAAAACATCCTCTTGGTAGTTACGATAGAATTGGCGTAATATGTTGGGTATAACGGACAATATCTCAACCACTGAGAAATTCAAATTGAGGGAATCTACATAGTTGGATTAGTAGAACACAAGAGTCTCACCAATTCCTTTTTTTTTTTTTTTTGGGGGGGGGGGGGGGGGGGGGTGTAAAAAACGGAAAAACTCACCAATTTCATTTGCTTGCGTCCTTATTCATTCTTTGGGCTAAATCTACGCCATTTTGGTAACAAGGTCTGTTATTGGCAATGAGGGGAGTGATGGATATGTGCCCAGTATTTCTAAACTGAACATAAAAATAGCCATTTTTGTAACAAGGTCTGTTATTGGCAATGAGGGGAGAGATAGATATATGCCAAGCATTTCTAAACTGAACATAAAAATAGGTGTAACTTTTCAGGTGCAAAAACTGGTAGGGAGAGCTTACTAACAATTCTGTTCCCTAACCAAGACCCATTACTATTATTGAAAGAAAACTTGCATCCCTCCCCAATTTTGACTCATTGCGGCATTGCCAATAGAAGTTATTATTACAATCTCATTGATATAAAATACTGCCAAAAACAGACTGTAGACAGATAGTGAAAAAAACATCAATGACATTTGTGCTTCCGTAAATTGAATACAATTTAGCTTCTTACTACAAGTTATTGGCAACATCAGTCTATCATCTGACTGAATGATATATTGAAACTCCTAGGGCACAATGGGAACATAAAAATGCTCACCATTTCAACACAAGAATGAACTATGAAAGTCGTTATGGATTGAAGCAGATATTTCTGCTATCAATTATTGTGGCTATCTAAATTACAAATGGATAGAAGCCAAAGGAAACAACGTTGAAATAACCTCGAGGACATCAAACTTGCTTGGTCAGAAAGAGTGTTGTACATTGCTTCATTGTATCCTCGGGGCTGGTAACTGTCAACAGAACAAACAAGTTCAATTTTTTTAGCGATTATGAGGGGGGGAAATAGCAACATAAAGGGAGCAACGTTTTTTTTCTTCTTTCGAAATGGCAAAATTTATTAAGAAACTTGATAGGGATACATCAAGTAGGGGGAGAGGGGATGGGGATCCAATCAAAGGTTGGAAAACGGGCCGAGGCCAAAACACATGAGGGGCAAAGCCCTAAAAAGCGGGCCAAGCCCGAACACCCCAGGGCAAAGCCCTAAAAAGCGGGCCAAGCCCGAACACCCCAGGGCAAAGCCCAAAAAACACCCTATGGGCCTCAAAATGCCCAGATTTGAAACCAATACAGCTCAAAATAAACAAGGCCTAAAATGCCCAGATATAAAAATAAGCCCAAACCCACACAAGCATGCCCATAGAGAACATAGTCAGTGCCAAGCCCAAGAGACCCAAGACTACCCAAACCCTAACAGCCCAGGACAGCCCAACAAACGCCGTAACCACCAACACGCCGCCGTCCACCCCACCAGGCAAACCAAAACCATTGCCAGTGCGACGTTGGCACTGAAATCAAATTAAACGGTCATTTGGATGCTAAATGAAAATTAAAGTATTCCTTCTCAAGCGAAACATTAAGTCCAACTTGTACAAAATGAATAGTTGCAATGAATAGAATGTTGCCAATTATGTATTTTGAGTTATGTATCCAATTTTTTTGCAGTCATCCAATTCTGGCAGATGAATAGATACATGTGGATATGATTGAATACAAAATGAAACGACTTGATTGAAGCTTTCTTTGGAAAAACTTTGCAATAGAAATTTCCCGGTTACATTAAATTGCATCAATAAGCTCAAATATAGGGCTGACCTGTGTGGCCCAAGGTTATCTCTGATTCGTATATCTCAAAGTCATTTCCTCCCTGCTCAAACAAACACCCAAGCATGTCAGTCCTAATGGAGTACTACAAAATATTCAGCAAAAAAAAATTCACATGATCTATTAAAACACATTACAAGACATGGCTACAGGGAACCCGAGGTTCAATAACAAGTTAGTGGACTCACAGGAAATACCAAGCAAGGGAGCAAAACATTGCCATCAGAAAAGGAGGGAAATTCCAAATATATGGATAAGGCAAACGTTTTACCTTGTAGGTCTTGTCTCCAAAGAAGTGAATTTCACGAAAATCATCTAGGTACCCCAAGCAATAAGTCTTATCCCAACCTTGAGGAAACACCTTTTACACCAAAGAAAACATAATGTCAAATTAGCTGGCAATGACCGGTTGCTTACTTTAGCGAAGCTTAAGAATTATAAAAGCATAGACAAGCAATGAAATCCACTCACATCAAAACTTATTTGTCCACCAATAGAAAAGGTGAGGTTAAGGTGGGAAAATTTCTCACGGAGCACAGAGACCATCTTGGGGCGTATGTTTTGAACCTGGATGTAATTTCAGTACATTAAATTTTCAAGCAGTCTCACATGATAAGTGATTATTATAAAGACCCAAACTGCATACTCAAACATTGGCACAAATTAAGATATCATACCTTGTCATACTTTTCAAACTCATCACGTTCTTCCTGGCTGCAGTTTCGGCCAATTGGTGATACATTGAGCATCCCGCTTCTGAATTCTATAAATGTTCCTCTAAAGTTGAAACCGGATAAGGAAAGGGATCAGATGCTACACATAAATGGATACCAAAAACTCATGCTTCCAATCCACTAACCTTTTTATTGGAATGTCCAAGTCAGCTATATAATGTAGGGTAAAATTTATAAACTCCTGCATACCATCAGTAAAATGTTACATCAATATACAAGTATTAAACTTGTAAAGGTTTTCTACAGTGCAGAGTTCAAGCCTACAATTCAATGGCTGCAACCTAGAAAAGCAATTCCACATCTAAATTGACCAAAAGAAATAATTCCGCTCTCCTGCTATTATTTGCCTATAAAATAAACTTCCTGGGGGAAAAATGGATGCTTCTAATACGGTTAGTGACCAGTAATCTGACCAAAGGTGGAGATAAGATCTTGTTGTTTCTTTCCTGAGTGTAAACCATGATGTCATCAGATAATAAACAGTTTCCTGATTTATGGCCCTTTGCTTTCTAGCAGATTAATTATTCAAGAATTTGCACTTTGCTATGCTATTCCATACAGATCATATACATTTCCATGTCTTAATCAGAGGCACAATGTCTATATAAAACTAGCAAGGAGCAGGAAAAACATCTTACTTTGAGTTTATCTTCTCCCAGATACGACTTCAAGCTCTGCAGAGAAAACCCGTTGAGGAAGCAATAAGCAATCCAAACAAGGAAAACAGAAAGATACCACAGTGGACGCTAAGCATATAGACAATGGCAGTGTTCTAAATGGCGCTCGGCACTAGTCGGGCGGCGACCAGCCGCCAAGAGCCTAGGCGCCACCGAGCAATTAGGCGTTTTTTTTTTTAAATATATATTTTTAATATTTTTAAGGCAATTAAGCTCCGCCAAGCCCACCAAGATGGCCGCCTAGCTCCGCCAAGCCCCGCCAAGCCCGCCGAGACGGTGCCTAGCTTCGCCAGATCTTAGCCGCCTAGCTCCGCCAAGTTCCGCCAAATTGGCCGCCAAGCTCCGCCAAATCTCCAAATCCGCCGAACGAGCCGCCGAGGGTGAAATCTTGGCGCTGACCTGCCGCAGAGCGCCGGCGGCCGCCATTTAGAACACTGGACAATGGCTTGAAGGACCCGTAGCCTTCTACTACCCATGGGTCAATCATAAAGTCATCAAATATTTAGTTTTAGTCTATTCTTCCTTTTTCACTTGTAGAATGGGCTAGAGCACAATTGTATCAAGACACTATTCAAGGGTTATTTGGCATTTAAGAGGCCAAATTAGGAAGCCAAATTTTCATGATTCCTGTTAGAATAATAGTGTTCTAATGTTATTAATGTTTAGTTGCAAGGGTAGTATTGTCCTTTCATGTAATAGGGTTTCTATGTTTTCCCTATATAATGATGTACTCGCCTCTTGTAACATAATATACTAAATAATAGAATTTCTCTCTTCTAGTTTCACTACATGGTATCAGAGCATAAGATCTAGGCCTGTGGGATATTCACTTTCCGGCGGGCGGCTTATGCCTCACCGCCGTCCACCGGGCACACATCTATTCTGCAACAAACCACAGAATCTACACAGTAGTTGTACGCCTCAAGCTTCGGCGACCCTCCTATTCTTCCCTCTTCTCCTCGATCTGGTTTCAGTTCCTCCAATCTATTACAGCTTTTTTCATTTTTTTTTTCTTTCAGAATTTCGTTTTTCACTTTCATTTTTTGTTTAGGGTTTGTTAAAAACTTCTTATTAATTAGGGTTCGTAAAAGACTTGTTGCTTTTTAGCCGGATCTCGCGTTTATCCAGTCTATAGGGTTTTACACTTCAGTCCTTCATGATTGTTTCGTTATAGTTTGGTCTCTGAACTTTGCAGTATTTGTTTTGGTCCCTGCTTTTGTAGCAATGTGATTGTTTGGTCCCTGTTTTTGTAGCAGTGTGACAGTTTGGTCCATTGTGGATATTTCTCGGCTTTTGGTGAAATTATGGGCGAGTGTTTGTCTCGTTGTTTGGTAGTTCAATCCCCATTTGTTGTGCCATTGGCACCTTGTCTAGTTGTGATACTTGTTGGATCCGTTGATGTGATCCATGTTGGATCCTTTGTTTATCTCTCCTCGTGCGACTTGGGGTTTGCACGTGGGAGTATTGGAACTTGTCTCATATTTCTCCATTAGCAATTTCGTTCGTTGTTCCACTGCATTTGTTCCGGTACCAAAGTATTAGTGATCTTCATTTTGGATTGGATCAAAGTTGCATTACCACGTGAATTTGGCTTTGCTTTTTGGATTGTTTTAGTCGAAGATATGGAGATTCGGAGCATCTCATTTTCATCTTGGCAAACTCACGATGCTCTCCGTGTTCGCATCATGTGTTTGAGGGGGAGTGTTAGAATAATAGTGTTCTAATGTTATTAATGTTTAGTTGCAAGGGTAGTATTGTTCTTTCATGTAATAGGGTTTACTTAGGGTTTCTATGTTTTCCCTATATAATGATGTACTCGCCTCTTGTAACATAATATACTGAATAATAGAATTTATCTCTTCTAGTTTCACTACAATTCCTATGCAAGTCTGCAATTATGAGTGAAATATCCCAGACCTAGGCTATCCAGAGGAACCGTGTGGATAATTGCCAATACATTTAGATCGAGGGTGCGTTTGGTTGGATGGAATGGAATAAAAATTGGAATGGAACTAGGAAGGGAATGGAATCGGAGGAATTGAGACTGGAATAATCATTCACATTCCCATGTTTGGTTGTTGCAAGGAATCAATAACAAGAATGAAATTCGCATTCCAATTCCTATGTTTGGTATGCTAGAATCACATCTCAAAGGAATGGAATTTGGAGTGGCAACAACAAATGTTGGAGTGGCAATAGAAAATTTTGGAGTGGCATTAGTAGTTATGTGAGTGATATTAACAATCCAAATAGGGATGGTGGAATGGAATTGTAATTCTTTACTTTTCAAATAGAATAGTTATTCCTTTGTTTGAATGAATAATAATTCCACGTGGAATGGCTATTCCTTTAATTTTTAGTGAACCAAACATCGGAGTAGACATTCCATAGGAATAACCATTCCATTCCATCAAACTAAACATAGCCAAAGTGTAGTACGAATTTTGGAGTTAAGATAAGAGACTGTGGTAAGAGCTTGCATGTGAACAAAAGGGGGACATACCCAGGTTTTTAAGTTAAGATCAGATCTTTGCATTGGTAAAAATGAATTGGATCTCAATAGTACCTGGGTCCCAATAAGCTTCCCGTCCTTGTGGGCCACAAGGCCATTTTCCGCAAATACATAATCATAGTCATTTATTACTGCAGACAGCATGGAAACAAGCACCAGATTTACATTTTAGAAACTGTGGGCTAAAAAAGGATGCAATCAACCACATCATTAATTTATTTCCTCCAAACTATGACTAAAGCCAAAAATGCACCAGAAAGGGTTTTAGTAAAGCACTACGGCTAAAGCCAAAAATGTGACAAAAAGAAGCTTTCAGAAAGGGTTTAGTAAAGCTTATGCTACACCAAATCATGTAAAGAATGTGATAGCCCATAGCAGAGCTAAAGCATATAGTTCACTAGAGTCATTCAATTAGTTTATAGATCTAATACTATGTTCTTCTATGTTCTGAAGACATTGACATAAAAATTACACTAACTTCTAGCCTACTTGTTGGAGATTTTTCAAAATAAAATGAATGTTGAGAGAGGTTTTTTGTGAAAAGGTTTCACATGGGTTATGACTTTATGTGAATAGTTATTACACCTATTAATTTAGGGTGTGCTTGTTAGAAAGGGTGTGATTGTTAGGAAGGGATGTGAAACATGGGGGTGCCTCCAAGAGGCATGACCCTCCCTAATTAATTGTTTTCATGAAAGGGTATCTACTAAAAGGCATGATCCTTTCTATTAATTAATTGTCTTCAAAAGACATGACCCTTCCTAATGTGTGTTTACTAAAGACACATCATTGCAGATAAGGGTGCCTATAAGTCTATAAATAGGCTATTGGTTAAGTCATTTGGGACACAATAATTCCAGAAACTCTCCCTCTCTCTAATTCGTTGCTTTCTGTGCTGTTATTATGCAGAAACGGAATTAACAGCCCTTGGTTCTTTTGATTCTTTTATGCTCGGTATTCTGTCTATCCTTCGTTTGTGCGGACGCATGCAAAAGATTATTGACCGGGCTTCGTTTTATCCTCAGAACAGATTCTCTGCAACCCGGTGCACACCAATTGGTGGGGGCAAATATTGTTTTCGGAAAGCGACATTGTAATGTGACTCGAAGCGGATTCCATCAGGTTGTTCAAGTTCCGGAAGGCTCCAGATTTTGACAGTTCCAGATTTTGCGCCAACACTTCTTACCAGCATTCTAAGGAGCAAAAGGTTGCCCGAGTTGTGTTTCCTATAGGCATGGGCCGATAGGCATCAACTAAGTTTCAACCGCAAGTTACTCATAGAAAAGTTAAACTGATATACATGTCAAATAATAGTTAGCAATCCATATCCTCACTCTGCAACATGTGCAATAAATTTTGGAAACAAATCACTTCAGTTCGCAAGCAAGATCCCCATAGCCAAATTACTGGCACAAGCTTTGCTATGATTTCCTCCTTAGGAAGAAAAAAAAGAAAAAAAGAACTATTGATGGAGAATAGTAAACTGTTGATGAAGAATAGGAAACTGTTGATGGAAACTATTGATTTCCTCCTATTCAATCTCTAATTAGGCAATTGTTGATGGAGAATAGGAAACTTTGTGAAACTCTTAAGTGCACAACAAAGGATAAACTGTAACTTCTTGCCGCAAGGATGAAGTTGAATTGTAACTTGTAAGGGTTAGACCAAATACCAAACTAAACCAAACCAAACCGAACCTTATGCAATCACTTGGGGTCGGCTACATGAATCATTTTCCTCCATTGAGCTCTGTCAACGGCCACTTGTTCACACAAACCTACTATACTCATATCTTTGCGCACCAAAGCATCTAATGTCAAATTAGGTCTACCCCTCCCCGTAGCATTGCTACCCAAAGCTATCTTATCCGCTCTCTTAACTACTACATCTCCTGGTCTACGGTAGACATGCCCAAACCACCTTAACCTATTTTCCCTCAACTTCTCTTCTATAGGTGATACACCTACCATCTCATGAACCGTTTCATTTCTAATCCTGTCTCGTTTAGCCTTACCACACATCCACCTCAACATTCTCATTTCCGCTACACTCATCTTGTTCACCTGTTGTTTCTTAATAGGCTAGCATTCTGTCCCGTAAAGCATCGCTGGTCTGATGATAGTTTCATAGAATTTTTCCTTCAATTTTGTGGGTACCCTCTTGTCACACAGTACACCAGTAACGCTCCTCCACTTGAGCCACCCAACTTGGATCCTATGGATCACATCATCGACAATCTCTCCATCTCTATTAATAATTGAGTCTAAGTACCTAAAATGATTACTCTTAGGTATCTTGGTCTTGGATCATCACTCTTCATGCGCACTACTGGTACCACTAAATTTGCACACCATATACTCAGTTTTACTCCTACTTATCCAAAAATCTTTTAACTCTAATGCTTCCCTCCAAATTTCTAGTTTCGTATTAATACTTCTAGCGGTTTCATCTATGAGGACAATGTTATCTGCAAAAATCACACACCATGGGATATCTTCTTGAAATTGTCTAGTCAATTCATCCATAACTAAGGCAAAGAGGTACGGGCTCAAGGCTGACACTTGATGCAATCCTACAGTGAATGGAAATTCACTCGTTTCCCCAACTGGTGATCGAATGGTAGTGACAGCACCTTCATACATATCTCTAATCACCTCGATATACCATTTGGTCACTCCCTTTCTCTCCAGAACCCACCATATGATGTCTCTAGGCACCCTATCATAAGCTTTTTCTAAGTCTATGAAAACTATATGGAGATCCTTCTTCTTTGCTCTTCTACCATTCTCCTCAATAGGTAGATAGCTTCTATTGTTGATCTTCCAGGCATGAACCCAAACTGTTTCTCTGACACCGTAGTCACCATCCTCAAGCGATACTCAATAACTCTTTCCCACAACTTCATCGTATGACTCATAAATTTAATACCTCTATAGTTGTTGCAGCTTTGAATATCCCCTTTATTCTTATAGATAGTACTAAAGTGCTTCTTCTCCATTTGTCAGGCATCTTCCTAATCATAATAATCTTGTTAAACAACTTCGTCAACCAAGTTACTCCCAGGTCACCTAGACTTTTCCACACTTCAATAGGGATACCATCTGGTCCTAAGGCCTTACCCGGTTTCATCCTTTTCAAAGCTTTAACCACTTCGAACTTTTGTATTCTCCGATAAAATTCATATTCTATGTTCTCACCAGGTACATACACTTCCTCCCCACCAAAGCCTCCTTCATGTTTCTCATTTAACAACTTCTCGAAATACGATTTCCATCTATCCCTGATCGCCTCGTCTTTCACCAACACCACCGAATCAATATATTTTATACACTTAACTTGAGAAACGTCTCTAGCTCTCCTTTCTCGCAACTTGGCAAGTTTATAAATAATCTTTTCTCCATCTTTACTATCGAGTCTAGTGTAGAAATTCTCATAGGCTTTCAACTTAGCATCCCTAATGGCTTTCTTAGTTTCATTACTAGCTTGCTTTTAACCCTGAAAATTTTCCTCATTCCGGTCCTTTTGCCACTTTTTAAAGCACTAGCCACAAAATATCCGAATTCTCTAGCTTCATAAAGCTACTATCTTTCAAAGCTTAGTTGACATTACGACGAACCTGAACTCCCGAGCTGCTCTGATATTTTAACAAGGTCCGACCCTCCAACAACACCTATTGTAACAACCTGCAGTGAGATCATTGTCAAAGAAACCATCATATGGAAATCCATTCCAATTGAAAGAGAAATAATGAACCAAGAAAGCCCTTATCAACACCACTCCAAATAGTCTATCACTTGCCTTTCGAAGTTCCTGCATGAACTTCAACATAACCGGAGTAACCACCTGGCATTGAAACAAGCAAATTTTATGGCATTCACTATATCAGTCTCTATATTGGTTCAAGACAGCCTAACCAACCAGATAACCACGGAATATTCCATAGGATGATAAACAACTGCCTTACTAAACCAGAAACTTGATCATCTTTCAAACGTAGACCCAGCTATGAGCACTTATTATAATGTTCAGCATGCAATTAGGAATCACAAATAGAGTAAACATTATTTTGCCTACGAATTCATTCCAAAATGCATTAAGGGAATACAACCCATGGACAATACAGGCCAACTTATTAGCATCTTCTCAGAATGATTGCTAATTGGGGATTGGCTATGTTGGTCCACATTCTTCAATAAGCTTCCGACTAGTTTAGTGAAAAAACCAAAAGGTAAAAAGGTTCAGTAATTTACTGTTTCAAGAAAATAGAAATTAACTCATTCTGAGTTGATGAGGTACCCTGGTGTTTAACTTTAAGCTCTTTCACACCCAGCTCTCTTGGTTTTTTATTCCCGGAGAAAACAGGAAATTAACTTTTTTTGCTCTTAACGTTTATCATTTACTTGCTAATCAAACACGTGAAAAGTTACTTTGTTCCCCTCTTTCCATCAGTTTCTAATGGTCTCTTGTTAATCAAACTGATCATTGAGCTAGAATATAAAAGGATGTTCTTCCAATGTATCAAACAAAGAAACTCAACCACCGTGAACAATAGCAATCACGCTTTCAAGCAAACATTTCGAATAAGAGAAGAAATTGGTACCTTCCGTGGTGCAGTAAGAGTTCCATCAACATCAAATAAAGCAATTAATCCAGGCTTTCTTGCTGCCATTGCAGTGCAGAAATTTTCTGCCATCAGAACCACAAATTTAAGAAGAGTCAGTCCATTTGGTGCAGTAGGTGGGAAAAGAAAAGAAAGAAATATTTGGGAGAAAAGAGAAGAAGGATTGTGTTTTCTCACCAACATGGTTGGATGAGTAAGAAAGCAAAGCATGATAATTACATTTCCTTTTCTTCATTTCTTTTTGGAAATAAATTTCTTCATTTTTATCTCCGTCTCTCGCTTACTCAGCTTAAATGGTAATCCAAACTCCGAAGATGAAACAGACTATTCCTAACCCCAATGGGCTGGCCTCATGATCAAGGCTTACAACTTAGGAGTTTGTTCCCTCCTAGACTCCTACATCACTTGTTTGAAATAGGTACTATCTCAGTTTATACATGACTTTGCACGGGCTTCCAATAGGCACCTCGCTAGTGGACGGGTGGATTTGTTGACTTAAGCTGGTCAGGACATCTGGGTTATTAAAAAGACAAAGACTTCAAATTCTCATATTTCTTGTGGTTTCTCATCAAATCACTAACCGTCAAAGCAAATACCACTCAAAAAGAGAGGAAAGTTGTTTTCCACACAGGGGCAGCTCCACCTACAAATGAGCGAACCCCCTGAGCTGGAAAAATGCACTAAAATTTCGTAACCTTCTACATAATTGGATCTTTCTCTCATACTGTCCACACTGGATTGTCCATAAGTAGCCAAAGTAAAAGAAACTTCACTTAAATTTGTGAGTATGTAGATAATATAGCTCAACAAAACAAAATAAATTAGGTCCAATCATTTTCAATCAATTATAAAACTATTCATTTTATATAGAGATTTGTACAAAAAAAAATCTTCATGTTTTTGTCACCACTAAACTAAAAGTCTAGAGCCGCCGTGCTTCCACATACCGAACTCAGCCAAGTTAACAAAAATATGCAACATAACTTAAGTGAGCCAACTCAACTCAGTAAAACTCGGAAATCTGTACGATACAAATCCCCGGGTAACCGCTAAACTGATTGCAGTTTCAAAGCCCACCCTTTGTTTGGAAGGAAATCACTCTATCCCATTGGAATTGCAAGCCCATTTACTAAAACCCACAGAAATAAGACCCAGTGACAGATTCACAGAACAATGAGTAAATGACCAAAAGGAAGATTACCTCAGCAAAATTTGGTGGTACGAAAGGAAGCGTCCCTTGTGTCAGCCTCGCTATAATGTGAATTCACAAACTGATATGCAGATCTGCAATGGAGGGATATATATCTGTGAGGCCTTGAGGGTTTGAGTAGGAAATGGAATACTTGCTAGAATTGAGGAATTGTGTTGTTTTCACTCAAAGGCAGTGGGAGTATGCTTACGCGCCGGATCTACACTGGGATGGAAAAAGTGCCAAACGCGATTTAACTATGAAGAAATTATTCCCTAGGCTTGCCCCATTTTCCAACGCACGTTTATGTGTGGGTTCAATAGGACTCCCCAAATATGTGTGGTGGAAAAAACTGTTGGCGGAACCACACATAACGATGTCCCAAGACTGTGGAGTAGTTACTCTTTAGGTATGGTGTGAGATGTTGTGTTTGTACTTCGGTGGAACGGTGATAGATATTTATGTATGGTCGGTCTTTTCCAAAATTCGTGATTCTGGAGTTTTTTGTTTTAGTGGAATAATTTTATATATTTCTAGTTAATATTAACTCGATTATCTAAGTTATTTTTTAATGACTTTTTTTGGTTCAATTCTATGAGCAGATTCATTTCATTATGGATGAATAAGTCTTGATGCTTCATTACATTGCCTTTTATGATGAGGTGAATTCAAAATTGTTCGAATTGCATGTGTAATTGTCAACTACGTCACGTTTCTTGTGAACGAGAGGGACTACCTGTAACGCCCCAATTTTTGGACACATTAATTAAATCATTTTCACTTGATTTAATATTTCCAAAATTATTTTGAAGTTATAAAGTCTTGAAAATAGAGTTAAGCAGCAAAAGTTCTAATATTCTATTCAAAAGTTGTCATGATATGAGTCTTACAAAAGGGTACAGAGTTAATGATTACATTCCCTGAAATTGAAAGTACAGTATTAAAAGTAGATCAGAGCAACTTCTAATGGTTTCTCCATGGTTTGACAAACTCTCCATCCTGGTCCGGGAGGTCTTCGGTGATGTACGGCTCCTCCAGTTGGTTGTACTATTCCTCCTTGGTACCTAGCGTTTTAAACGCCGTGAGTCAACACTTAGTAGATAAAACCCTTACCCTAGTAATCCCTTACTTTACAGCTAACAGATAATACAGTTGGTAACAATTGAAGAACATAAATATAACACGTCATCTTTTTCTTACAATCTATTCTCTTACGTGAATCTATGATCTTCTCCACAAGATCGATCCTCCCCCCAATCACTAACTATGACTGTGTCATGGGCCAATCCCCCCTTTCCTGTCCTGCACGCGGAGCTCTAAAAGGATATATTCCATTTATAGCCATAACAAGGGCACGATGACCTTTTAGAACTACCCATGGCGTACCACTAGTTAGGATTGCCACAATCATTGAAACTAGGCCCTTGTTCGCACCCATTTCAACAATTCGGTCCCCATAAACACCTATTAACACAGGACTGGGCCCCTGTTCGCACCCATCCTCCTACAAGACTGGCCCCTGTTCGCACCCATCTTACTACAGGAATGGGCCCCTGTTTGCACCCATCTTACTACAAGACTATAACTTTCTGGTTCATCCATTTATCTAGCATCGTCTAGATGAATACTAACGTATACCAACCTAGTGATCTAAACCCAATCTTATCAAACATAGCATAACCAAAACTTTAAAGTTGATACGAAGGCACATAAACAATAAGTAAATCATATAGTAATGTCCAGGCATCAAATCAACTCATATAGTAGTGAGAAAGTATGTTCCGACACTTAAATTAACACGTAACATGTTAAGAATGCAAGTTCAGACATTTAAATCAACTCGTACAATGATAGGGTTGCATGGTAAATAGTCAACTATCAATAAAATAACAATTGGGGGTCATAACGGTTCACAGAACTATGCCCGGGGTCCTCCGGAACACCTTCAAAGGTCTAGAATTGAAACCGCAAGGTCAGGGTTCTGGCCGCAAGCTTTAAGTTCGCGGCCGCAAGGTCTGATTGGTCAAACTACAAAGTTTGACTTGGACCCACAGCCACAAGGTTTGACTGGTCCAAGGTTGCGGCTCGCAAATTCGACATTGCGGCCACAAGGTTGGCTTTGGTTCAGTGCAGAATTTTCTATCGCTTTGTTTTGATGCATGAGGCCTTCTACGGACCAAGGGTAGGGTCCAAAACACTTTAATATACATAGGAGAAGGTAGTTTAAGGGTTTATCTACCTTAGTTTTGGTTGTACGAGCTCGAAACACAAACAAAGCGTTTTTGGTTCGTTGGAGAGGACGATTGGAACAGGGGACTTCAGGGCTGCTTCCTTGGGATTTGTTGATAGGGTTTGGATGCTTGAGGATGGTATTGAGGTTTGGAACCTCGAATTTAGCCGTAGCATGTCGTTACGATCGAAACCCACTTCTTTCTCTCTCTAGACCTCCATAGTCGAAACTCCAAGCTTTTTCTCTCCTCTTTTTCGTTTCTCTCTGATTTTCCAGTGGGGTGGTGTTAGGTGTGAATGGAGAGGAGGAGGGAAGGGGTATTTATAGGGTGGTGGTGGAGTGGAGGCCAAGGAAATAAGGAGAGAGAGATATGGGTTTGGGAGAGGGAAAGAGAGAAAGGGCTGTAAAAGAGGGGGTGGAAGTCGTGGTAGGGGTGCAGGTGGTGAGGTGGTTAGATGGAGAGAGAGAGAGAGAGAGAGAGAGAGAGAGAGAGAGAGAGAGAGAGAGATGGTGCGGTTGGGATGGGTGTGAGAGTGAGAGGTGGGTATATATATTTAAATTTTAATGTATATATGTGTTTATATATGTATATATATATAGGTGGGTGTCGATCGACCTTTCCTCTACCTTTTAATCGGGAGACAGATATTTGCAACATAGATATACAAGTATATTGCCAATAAAAAAAAAATACAAGTGAGCAATGCTACATACACACCTACCAATCCCCCCTCACATTTGTATGAGACCCATATCAATAACAATAATGCTACGCCCACCGCACAGGTGGCTACCACACGCTGTATGGGGCTCACTCCAGGCCCCACAAAAATACAGAAAATATTTATAAATTTTAAAATAATTATTTATGGGCCCTGTAAAAAATTAATTCCAACAGATATCAGTAAGTATGTTTTTTAAATTTATAGGGGCGAAACTGCTCAATTTTTTTTATAGAGTCTCATAAATAATTATTTTAAAATTTATAGATATTTTTCTGTATTTTATGGGCCCCACTAGCGTGTGCGGTGGACTGCCACCGCATGGGATGCGGTGGTCCTGGACTTAATGTATCAATAATTGTGGTGCCCATACATGATAGGTTCCACACATATGTTAGAGAGTTGTATCATGCCTCCATCTCCATGTGTGTGAGGGGGAAATTGCATTTTTCATCCTCTAACTTTCGGTCAAAATTCACATTTGTCCTTTGTGTGTAGATTACAATAACCTTAAACACATCATACTTATAATTCCACTAGTGTCTTGTCTGTTCGATGCAAAAGGATGAAAAAGAACATTAGTGAGATCTTTTTTCTTTTGTTCTACACATTAGTGAATCATTGCGTATTGCTCTTGAAATTTACTCTCACTCCCTCTTTCTCGTAAAATAATTAAGAAAACTCCACAACAATGAAAAAAACAAAGAAATCAAGAAAAGAAATAGGTTTCAAAGAGTATTTGTTATGTTATTATTGATTAAACTTAGTTTCATTTTCAAGAAAAATAAAGTATATATTTTACGTTTTGTAAAAAGTGTAGAATAAGGAATAAAAAAATGACAAAAATGAGAAACCCTCATACTTTAAAGTGAAATTGGGAAAATTACTAAAGTCTATTTTAGTTCTGATACAGTTGGCGAAATCAGTAAATTCATCTTATAAAGAGTTTGGATTGTCACTTTTTGAGTCTTAAACAACAATAATGATTATTTTTCAATGGGATGCTCTTTTATTGATGTATAGATTCAAGTTTTACAGTTTCTTTTTTCTCGGCAAAAGTCATTGTTTTTAGTTATTGTTAGTAATGTTTGAACGCTAGTTAAATGCATGGAAGTTCATGGGACTTATCATTCAGCTATCCCTCCACTTGTGATTCAAGCTTTACTGTTTCAATCCTCTCAAAAACCAAATCTATCATATAAACAACATGAGTTTGAAGTACGAAAATCGTATATAAGTTTTGTTTTGCCAGTTTATTGGGCTTCATCCAGCATCTCTCGTGTAAGAGCACCAGCAAAGAAGCTCATATTTTTGGCAGGAACCATAGCGTAGGAAACTTCGTTAGACGTACAACAGTCACTTCAGAGTACATAGGGGCCTACGTGTTTTTATAGTTCATTGTGCAGCACAAGTCAATATGTGGGCTGCCAGAGCCCGAGAGACCCCTTTCCTTTGCAGAAGGGCCTCCCTCATGCACCGCCCACTTTAGTTTGAAAATCTTTGAAGAGTCGCCACCCGGGTTTTTGTAAAATGGTTTGCCACCCAAGAAACCTGGAACTAAAAAATGATATTTGAATTTGAAAGTAAACCAGAGATTTCGGATTCGGAAGCCAAGTTACGAGAAGGGAAGGCTTTTGTTCAGTACCCTTCTCGCCCGACACAAGGATCGGTCTCTACTAAACATTTATGGGATTTCGAAAAAATGCTTATATCTTAACCTTTAAAGAATCACGTAGCAACTTAAGTGTATAGTGTAGGCATGTGCTGGAGTGTACAGTATATACAAGAATGAAGCAGAAGATGGCATATTATGAATGAAATGAATGCAGACTGTCAAAGAAACTTTAGAAAATGAGGGTCACTCCTTTGCCCTAGGGAGTTACTTCCCGGCACAAAGCACTCTCTGAGACGTCTCCTTTGCGCTGGGGACCTAGTGTTCAGTGCAAAACAACCGTTTTGATCAGTTTCTGAAAATATTTTATTTTTATCCAAACAGTGGATTAATTGGTACAATGCATGAATAATAGCCTTTTTTATGAAGTTTCAAGACATTCCCAGATACAGCAATAAGCAAACAGTATTGAGAGATATGGAGAATGAGAGATAAATGTTAGAAATGGGCAATAAAAGCCTCTGGACTCCACTGATATTGGGGGAAATCAGTAAGTACAGAGGAATGAGCTTTGTGCAGGGGAATGAATGTCCAACACAAGGCAATTTAACCAACCACGAGGGCATGTGTTTTGCGCTGAGGAGTGAGTGCCCAGCGTGTGTGGCCCGTGATCCTCTGGTCCCCGATCCTTCGTGGATGGTTCGATGATGGGTTAGCTTCCTTCTCCCAGCCTGCACAAGGAACGCACGACTAAGACCTGGCCGGGGGTTGTCCCGGCAAGGCCCTTCGGCGCGAGGATGAGTATAGCGCAGAGAGGAAGCAGGAAGCTTAGAGAGAGTATGTGAGCGTGTTGAGTAGTGTCTACCTGTTAGGGTTACCATCACTAGGTCTTTATAGGGCCTCCTGGCTTGCTCCCCAAGTACGATCGCGTGCCTTCCCACGAGCCAAGTGACGTCACGATGACATCAAGGAATAGATCTGGTAACCGTTTTCAGGGCTGAGCTGGCACACCCATGTGCGCCCATGATCATCTTCTGTTATAACCGCCTCCGCACGTGCGTGGCTCAGCAGCCAACCGTCGTCGGCAGCCAGCCGTGCTCCGAAGGTGGCTGAGCACGTGTCTGCCGAGCCTGATATGTGTTCGACGAGAGAGACTGCGTGGTGAGGGAACTTCGCCGAAGACAGCGGACGTGCTCGGACCGAGCATGGATTTGTCTTCTGCTGAGCCCGTGCCAAATGGGGTCGTCGATGGATGGACACCGACGAGGCCGAGCGCAGGTCTTACGCCTGACACGGGGCGGGCTCGGTCCGTGCCAGCGTGAGCTCTTATGTTCGGCCTGCTACAATAGCCCCTCAACCTCTGCCGATGGCGAACGCGAGGCAGGGGTTGAAGTCAAGCTTGGGCCGAACACAAAGGACGCCGAACATGATCTTGGTCTTTTAAAGATGAGATTGGGCCGAGCCTGACATCGTCGGTGGAGAACCACCAGTGAAGAGGTGCCAGGTGTCGCTTTATGGCTAGGTACGGCTGGTGAGGGGACGGCTGGCAAACTCTGCAGATTGTCCTTTCCATGTCACGTGTCAAATGTTGAGCGGCCGAAAGTCCGGCGGAGTAATGATGGGCGGGAATTTCGATTTCCCAACCCTAGTTCTATAAAAGGAGCGGAGTGAGGAGAGAGAAAGCCACACGCCCTCTCTCTCTCTAAAACTCCATCGCCAGAGCTTCGAAGTCCAACGGTTCGTCTTCTGGTCTTGATTCCCAGTGATTTGGCCATCAGATCTCGCTGAAAGTCACAGGTATGTGCTCGATTCTTGCCCCTCTTTACTTTTCTGTAGTTTTTCTGAATTTTCTAGTTTATTTTCTGGGTTTTTGGGGCGTTTTCTGTTCTAAGTGAATAGTGCACTGCTGGAGATGGACGGACTGTTCATCTCCATCTTCAACGTGTTCTTCCGAGCACAGAACGTTCATGGTGTCAGGGTTTGGCCGACGATGGGGTTGGCCGAGCCCCGATGCTTGACGTTTCGTACGATCAGGCCGAACACAGATTTGGCCAAACCTTTGTAAACGAGGATGGGGTGGGCCAATTAGGATGTCGAGCGCAGTGAGATCCTTACTTTCTAGCAGACGCCGAGGTCTCATGTTTTTGTCTCTGCCTTTGTTAGGTCTGGCTCACCCAATCATCATCATCTCATCCGACTCTGAAAGTTCAGGGGACGATTCTGCCAATCTTGTGATCCGAAAATACGTGGAGAGATACAGAAGCCGACGTCGATCTTCCTCCATAGACTCAAACATGTCAGACTCTGGTGATTCAAATGCCGAGCGTGACCATGAGTACGGCGGTTTTAATACCGAACCGGAGATAACATTTTCTACTAGCACAGAGACTGAAGCCGAGCATGAGCTTGGGGCCGAGGCTGAATCCAGACTTCGTTCTCAAGCCGGGGCCACGACCTCTTCCCGTTCCGCTCTCGTTGAGACGTCTTCCGACAATAGGGAGTTTACCGACCTATTCGAGAGGGGGCAGGTCTGTCCACACGCCCATTACTTCAGCGGACGTCCCGATGAGTATGATAATTTCTGCCGAACATACCACATCCCGGCCGACGTTGTAGTCCACCAGGTAGCCAGCAATAGGATAAGGGATAAAAGGGAAGACCGTCCCGAGCATATAACGGTTCCTCTGATGGCCATCTGCGAGGCTGGGCTCCGCTTCCCCCTTCATCCTTTTCTGAGGGAACTGTTGGCCAGGTTCGGCATAGTACCCCATTTCTTTGCCATCAATAGTTATAGGATAGTGATGTCCATAATCAAGCTGAAAGAGCTACACAACCTCGAGTTCACCGTGGCCGACCTCTTTCACACGTACATCATGTCCAGGCACGGCGGGACCGAGCGCAGGTACCTGTCCACACGTAGTGGCAAAGAGCCCCTGATAGATGGGCTTCCCGACACCGACAAGTGGGCTAACTTCTATGTTGAAGTTAGTGGGAGTTATGAGTTCGGCAGTCAGTCAGTGCGGCTACACTCTGTGCCGAAGATAAAAGACTTTCGAGGTCGGGTTTTAATTTTCTTTACGTCGCCGAGTATGGCTTATTTCTTCTTTGTGTCGTTTGAGCATTCTGAAGATA
The DNA here is from genome assembly GCA_018127125.1 of Rhododendron griersonianum. Taxonomy (NCBI): domain Eukaryota; kingdom Viridiplantae; phylum Streptophyta; class Magnoliopsida; order Ericales; family Ericaceae; genus Rhododendron; species Rhododendron griersonianum. The sequence goes on along the minus strand of CM030788.1, from coordinate 32,865,761 downwards.
TCCTCTCCTTGCAGATAACCGAGCAATCACCAAGACACAGCATTCTTTGTCAGTTGAGGCAAACGTTGAGGCGTTGAGGGCTCAAATTTGTCGTGACGCGCCGACGCTGCTCGACTACATTCCCTCTTACAAGGGAAAGTTGAGGAGGAAGAAGAAGGAAGCTGGGCCGAGCACAAAGGGTAAAGGTAAGAAGAGGGCTGCCGAGGGACAAGCGGGGGAAAGCAGGCCGAGCAAGAAAGCGAAAGAGCCAAGGGTCAAGTTCCCATCTTTAAAGAAGTCAGCCGACTTCTGGTTCCAAAGCAGTCTGCCAGCCGACTTTCTGGGTATCGACATTCCGCCTGTCCGAACCCTTATTCCCGAGTTTACCGACGAGATGGGGAGAAGGAATGTGGTGAAGTTGAATCTGAGAGACGGGGCCGCAACCCGCCAGAAGGAGGCTGCATTGGCTGATAATCCTGCGAAGAGGCAGAAGGTTTCCCAAGACTTCTTCCCCACAAGGCCGCCGACACCACATCCTAAGGAGAGGGACCAAACTGAGTCCTCGGCTGCGGGCGGCTCCAAAGCTGTGGAACAGGCGGCAGGTTCAGGTGGCCGAGCGATTGTGCAAGAGTTCGCGCCATCCTTCGCAATGGCTGATGGCAGGATCGTCACTGTCGAAGACAGTGTAAAGGTTGAGCCCGGGTTGGCCGTTACCATGCTGCACGGCCTCGCTCTTCCGAGGGATATGGATAGAGTCCCAGGGGAGTTGCAGCCGAGCATCGCACATTTGAGTGCCTACCTTGTTCAGGTACTTTTGACTTGATCATTCTAATTTCCTTTTTTGAGTTAACTTCTTCCTCTTTTGGCCGAGCTTGACCATCTTTCCTTTTAACAGGCTGGGCAGGCTGCTCTGCGAGTGTCCAACCAAGCCGATCTGTTGGCGGCCGAGAGAACGCGGTATCAAGATGATGCTAAGACCGAGCGCGAGAAAACTAAGGCCGTCAAGACTGCGCTGAAGCTGGCTAAGGCAAAAGTTGCCGAGCTTGAGAAGGAGAGGGACGAGGCCCTTGAGAACGCAAAGACGGCCGAACGAGAGCTTGGTCAAGTCGTGAGGAGGGAGAAGAGGAAGATGAAAGAGGTGGACTCGAAGGCCTACCAGGCGGGGTACGACCGAGCAGGAGCTGAGTATATGAGAGATGCTCGGTCGATGGTGAATGAGGAGGTCGAGAAGAGGGTTCCTATTGCGTACCGAAAAGGGTACAAGGCTGGGGTGCTGGCTGCTTGTGCTGTTATGCAGCTAGAGCCCGACATGAACTTGATGAAGACCATCCCTGCAGCCGTAGTGCCCGAGCTCGTGCTGCCGTACACGGAGGAGGAATGTGCCCCACTTCCGCCGGAGGAGTTTTCTGAGAGCGAGGACGATGTTGATGATCTGACAATGGCCGACACTGAAGGTGGAGTCGATGGTTCTGGTGAGGGGAAAGAGACCGAGTTTGAGAACGCCGAGCAGGATACCGAACAGGCTCAGAAAAATGATGAAGTCGTCGTTGAGGCCGAGGACGATGCTGCTCGTCTTGCCGAAACTGCAGCCGGTGGTGATCCGCCCCAACCATAGAGCTTCAAGTTTCTTTTGTGTTTTTCTTTTGAACTTCTTGAATTTTTGTTGGACTGGACGACTCCGAACTTGGGAGTTTGCCGTGCCAGATGTAATGGTTTAAGGGGGGTCGGCACCGAACGATTTACTACGCCGTACCTCGTAGCTTAGGATCCTTCAAAACACTTGTCTTTATTTCGAAGTTTTTAGATGAATGCATGGCTTCTTTCGCAACGTCTCTATTATTGCCGAGCTTGTCTGATTGCCTTCATGTCTTCTCAGAATTCTTGTAGTTCTTGAATGTTTGTGAATGTGTAGTTGTCCGTAGCCCCCACTTTTGGTTTGGGTTCGGCAGAATAGTTGAGAATATTTCATGATCGAAATGGTTATGTATAGATCTTGCAGCCGAGCCCAGACCATAATTAATATGGCCGTAGGGAGTGATCTGCCGAACATGAGTGGATTGTGAGCTGACATGATCCAACCTTTGATGTAGTTTGAGAGTGTGAGTTGCCCCCTTGCCAGTGGATGGGGCTCGGCCCATGAGTCAGCCCCAGGCCATGGTAGAAGGACGTTTGAGAGTAGTGACTGTTTGTGGGTGGTTTGCTTGCCATATTGCGAGTGTAACCTTTCGGTGGCCGACCATAGTGTCTTGCCAATCCGAGCCGAAGCCTGAGTTCCAAAAAGTGTATTTCAGGCTCGGCGGACCATATGTCCAGTGATTGCTTCTTTGGGCGGTAAAATTGGCCGAAGCAATGGGCTTTTGAAGGAGCCGTTTGGAGGGTGTGACCGAAGTCATCGTTTGGTTGTGGCTTTTTAGCCGTGAGTGAAATGAATGCATGAAACGTTGCTGAAGTCTTTTTTGGATAAAAAAGGGATTGTCATTTCATTGATATTTCGTTCGAAGTACAGGGAAAGTAAATAAAAACAGTAACAGTGGGTCGAGGCCCTTCTTTTGAAATGCGAAAGATAAGATGTAGAGGAGTTATGCCGAAGCTGAAGAAATCAGAAACTTGTTATGCATGAGGTGTTGGCCGAAGTCTGATTGAAGCATCACATGTAAGCCTTCCTGAGGTTCTGTGCATTCCACGGGTTGGTGAGCACCTTGCCGTGCATGTCTTCGAGGGTGTAAGCCCCTTCACCAGCAACCTTCACAATACGAAATGGCCCTTCCCAATTAGGCATAAACTTTTTCTTTTTGCTTGCTTGGACGACTTTCCGCCAAACCAGGTCGTCGGGCTTGAACTTCTTGATCCTGACACCTCTGTTGTAGCCTTTGGCAACAGTCTGTTGGTACTCAGCAAGCTTTAGCCGAGCGTCGTCGCGTTTTTCCTCAGCCAAAATCAGTTCTTGCTCGACGGCGTCGTCATTGGACTGTGGGTTGAAGTTCTCCGTTCGGAGGGTTGGGAACCTTGATTCCAGTGGTATTACGGCCTCCATGCCGAACGCCATCGAGAAGGGTGTTTGGCCTGTTGAACGGCGGGGAGTAGAGCGGTAAGCCCATAAAACCCTGGGGAGTTCCTCTGCCCATTTCCCTCTTTTTGAATTCAATCTTCGTTTTATCCCTGCACAAACCGTCTTGTTCGAGGCCTCGGCTTGGCCATTTCCCTGAGGGTAGGCTGGTGTTGAGTTGAAGAATCTGATGCCGAACTCCGCACAGAGACTTGTGAGGCCGTCCCCGACAAATTGAGTGCCATTGTCGGAGACGATAGCGTAGGGCACGCCGAACCTTGTCACGATGTTCCGCCATACGAATCGTCGGACATCTGCTTCTGTGATGGTGACCAAGGCCTCGGCTTCTACCCACTTGGAGAAGTAATCCGTTGCAGTGATCAAGAATTTGAAGCCCCCAGGTGCTGTTGGGAGTTTCCCGACGATGTCGAGCCCCCATTGGGCGAATGGCCATGGACTTGTGATTGGAGAGAGATTTTGAGCTGGCTGCCTGGGGATCGGTGAGAAGAGTTGGCATGGTCGGCACCTGCGTACAATTTCCTCGCAGTCTTTCTTCATGTTTTTCCAGAAGTATCCTTGACTCATCGCGCGTTGGCATAACGAACGTCCACCGGAGTGGCAGCCGCAGCTTCCGGAGTGCAATTCGTCTAGGATCTCGGCAACTTGATTGGGGTGGATGACCAGGAGGTAGGGCCCAGAAATGGATTTCCTATAGAGTTGGCCATTCTCAGAAAGCCAATAGTACGCGGCCTTGTTTCTGATACGAAAGGCTTCCTTCTTGTCGTTGGGTAAGGTATCGGTTCTGAGGAAGGCAACGATTTCATCCATCCAGCTCGGGCCAAGTTCAATGTTGAGCACTTCTGGGGTTGTGTCGAAACTCGGGTGGTCAATGTTTCCAAAATTTATGGTTCGGAACTCCGATGCCTTTGAAGCCGACGCGAGGCCTGCAAGTGCGTCGGCGTGTGCGTTGTGCTCGCGGTTGATCTGCTCGATGTTGAAGTTCTTGAAGCGAGTAATGAGTTCGGCTGCCGTGGTTTGGTACTTTATCATCCGTGGATCTCTAGCTTCGTAGTCCCCCAGCACTTGATTGACTATGAGTTGAGAGTCGCAGAATACGGCCAAGTTGTCAACTTTCATTGCGATTGCCGAGCGTAGTCCAGCAAGTAGTGCTTCGTATTCCGCCTCATTGTTTGTGGCAGGAAAATCGATGGTGATGGCACTTTCGTGAAGAGTTCCGCATGGTGAGACCAAAACTACTCCGGCACCGGCTCCGTTGTTGTTGGAGGCGCCGTCAACTTGCATTCGCCAAGTGTCTCCCTGAAAGAGGAGCCACCGGCTCTCTTTTGGTTGGTGTTCGGCAGAGGTTTGGGCGGGAGGATTGTGTAGGATCTCAGAGTCTTCTGGTGTGAGTTCAGCAATGAAGTCGGCGAAGACCTGTCCCTTTATTGCCGTCCTCGGTTCAAAACGAATATCGAAGTTCGCAAGCTCGACCGCCCATTTTGAGACTCGGTTTGAGAGGTCGGCTTTTCGAAAAAGAGCTTTGAGAGGGTGCTCGGTCAACACTGTTATGGTGTGCGCCTGAAAGTATGGCAGAAGTTTCCTCGCCGCGGAGACCAGGGCGAGTGCAAGTTTTTCCAGTGGAAGGTACCGAGTCTGGGCTGGGAGGAGTGTCTTGCTCGTGAAATACACTGGCATGTCGTCGGCCCCTTCTCGCCGAACAAGTGCTGAGCTAATTGCGTGGCTCGAGACTACAAGGTAAAGATAGAGATTCTCGTACTCTTTGGGCTTTACCATTAGTGGTGAAGAACTCAGGTAATCTTTAAGCTCGGCCAACGCTCTGTCGCAGTCCGGTGTCCACTCAAAACTTCGTCGGCTTTTCCCTTTGAGAGCGTGAAAGAAGGAGTGGCACTTGTCGGATGATTTGCTGATGAAGCGATTGAGAGCCGCTGCCATCCCAGTTAGTTTTTGTACCTCTCTGATTGATCTTGGTGGCCGAAGATCTGCCACTGCCTTGATTTGGTTGGGGTCGGCTTCGATGCCCCTCCGTGTGACCAAATGGCCAAGGAATTTGCCGGCGCTTACGCCGAACGCGCACTTCTCCGGGTTTAGACGGAGTTTGTGGAATTTAAGAATCTCGAAGACCTCGGCCAGCTCCTTTAAATGGTTGTGCTCCTTTTGGCTTTTGACGACGAGGTCGTCAATGTATGCTTCCAGGATGTTTCCTATTTGTGCATAGAGCATCTTGAAGATCGCTCTGTTGAATGTTGCTCCGGAGTTCTTTAGACCGAACGGCATCACCCTATAGCAGAAAATTCCATGTGGAGTTATGAATGCTGTTTTCTCCATGTCGGCCGGGTCCATAGCAATCTGGTGATAGCCACGGTAGGCGTCCAGAAAACTAAGCCGAGCATGGCCGGCAGATGCGTCTACGAGCTGGTCGATCTTCGGTAGTGGAAACCAGTCCTTGGGACAGGCGTCGTTAAGGTTCGTGTAGTCGACGCAAACTCGCCACTTTCCATTCTTCTTCTTGACGACCACCGTGTTGGAGAGCCAGGTTGGGTATTGCACTTCCTGAATGGCGTTGTTGTCTAGTAGCCGGTTGACTTCTTCTATCACGGCGTCGGCGTGCTCTGGTGCCGAACGTCGAGCCCGCTGAATGACTGGTTTGGCGTCCTTTTTTATGTTGAGGGAGTGGCAGATAAAGTTGGGATCCACTCCTGGCATTTCCTCCGGGGTCCATGCAAAAACTTCAAGATTTTGTTTGAGGAACAGGAACATCTCCTCTCGCTCGGCGTCAGAAAGTGAGGAGCCAAGCAAGAAGAAGCGTGATCCGTCCTCGTTGATGGGCATTTTTACCAGTTCCTCTTCGGCTTTGTCCTCGGCCTTTTGACCGACGTCGTCAATGACGGCCATGTCTGGGACTTCAACCCATTGCACCTGTTTTGCCTTTGAGGAGCTGTGGACGGCGGAGACGTAGCATTTTTTGGATGCAATCTGGTCCCCTCGCAAGTCTTCTTGTCTTCCTGTTGCGCCGATGAAGCGAACAACCTGGTGGTATGTTGAAGCAATTGCTTGCATTTCATGGAGCCAGGTTCGGCCGAGAATGGCGTTGTATGGGCTTGGCGCGTTGACAACTATGAATTCGACGGTAACAGTCTTTGAGCCGACGACGACCGGCAAAAAGATTCGGCCGATCGGCCATACAGGAGCTCCGCTGAAGCCAATGAGGGGTACCTCGGTGGGTTGCAAAGCCGACTCTGGTAGGTCCAACTTCTTGAAGAGGTCATAGTACATAACCTCAGCTGAACTTCCCTGATCGATGAGTACACGCTTGACGTCATGGACGCCAATTTGGACGGTGACGACGAGTGCATCGGAATGTGGAGTCTGAACGTGCTCAAGATCACGTTCGGTGAAGCTGATAGTCCATTTTGGTAGTTCCTGTGGTCGTGAACGTTTGGATCCGCAGCCGACGGAGAGTATCTCTTTTGAAGTTGAGGCTTGATCGATGTCGGCTCTGAGGGTGGTCTCGAATGCCTTTGTTACCGGTCCATGGATGACATGGATCAATGGTCGTTGTTCGTTGGGGTTGGGATTTGTCTGCCGGGCGGGCGTCTTTGCTCGATCAATGTATTGATCGAGATGGCCTTGAGCGGCAAGCTTTTCAAGGAGAGCCTTGTATGGTGCACAAGCAGTCGTGTAGTGGCCGAGCTCGTTATGGTAGGTGCACTTCTTCCTTGGGTTTTGATCCGGTTGGCCGGTGTCAGTCCCGAGCTTGGCCGTCGGCCACTCAAACCACGGTTGTCTCATTATTTCCTTCAGAAAAGACCAGATCGGTTCTTTGAAGTGAGTGGTTTCGGCCACGTGGTCGTGCTCCTTCGGCTGTCGCTCCTTCCCCTTTTTAATGTTGTGCACTTGCTTCTTCGGCTGCACTTGTTGGGTCGCCATTTGTACCGGTAGCTGTTGAACGGTTGAGGAGAACGGATTGTTGGAGCTCGGGATTCCCTGTGCGGCTCTGTCTGCGTAGAGTTCTTCGAGAGCGCAGAATCTTTCCACTACACGCATCAATTCACCCATGCCGTGTGGTGGGCGGATGGCGAGTTCGTCTAAGATCTTGCTCCCAGTTTCCAGGCCGTTCTTGAAGGTGCGTGCGGCCCAGTACTCATCGATTCCAGGGATTTCGTTAAACAGCTGCCAGTAGCGCTCGGCATATTGCCTGAGGGTTTCCGACGATAGTTTCCTCATCTGAGACAGCAATTCAGGCTCCTTAGCCGTTTTGTTGCTTGTGATGAAGCGTGTGTTGAAGGCGCGTTCAAGGTCGGCCAAGGTCCTTACGGATCCAGCGGGCAATTTGTTGAACCACTGGAGCCCCAGGGAGCCGAGGCTGGACGGGAACGCCTTGCATTTCACCTCATCTTTACTCGTGCAGAGTTCAATGGTTTGTCTGAAATGAATGAGGTGAGTGTAGGCCTCACACGTCGACGGATCGAACTTTGTGAACTTGGGTAGGTGGAAGGTGGGCTCTGGCGGCGTGTTGATTATGTGGGAGGTGAATGGGGAGACGCCGAGATCTTTTAGCTGCCTTTCGAATCCTGGGCGCGGCGGTTTGCTGTGTTCATCTGTTTTCGATCTCTTTGAATCCCTGTCTTTTTGTTCCTTTGCCGACGTCTTCTCCGCTTCCCTTCGGCGAAGCTTGTCTCGCAGGTCCCTCTCCGTTCGGCGTGGGCCGTTGACGGTTTTGTCGTTGTGGCGACGGGTTTTGTTCTCGTCGTTCGCGCCATCAACGCGTACTTCTTTCCCGTTGCGCCGAGCGTAGTGCTCATCGTCTTTGTTTTCTATCGGGATGTTCCCCAGGCGCTCAGAGACATGGGGTCTGGTTCGGGCAGAGTCTCGGCTACGACGCGAGGCCGTCGTGCGAGAGAACTCTGCGCGACCAGTCGAGTATGTACTTGTAAACGACTCGGTGTCCCTTGTTCTGGTTCCATCATGATGTCTAGAACGATGTGTCCCGGATACAGCGGGTTGCTTGTAGAGAATGATTCCCCTGGCGTCGTCTGGTGCTGGGGTGAAGCCCAGGCGGTCCTTCACGGATCCGCGTTGGCCTCCGTCGTTCTGACGCCCTTGCGGTGGTGGAGGCGGAGGTGGAGGCGGTGTTTGCCCTCCTCTACTCCTGTCTCCGCCAGATCTTGATGCGGCAGGGGTGGCGTCCTGCTGCATGCGTTGCTTCATTTGGGCCACCTCTGCCCTTAGTGCGGCCAGTTCATTGTCGCGTTCATCGTCGCGACGCTGCAACAGGCGGATATACGCCGAAGTTACGTCGTCTGAGACGGGCGAGAGCCCGGACCCAGGGGCGAGGGAGAGGGACATGTGCCTTTCGAGGGTTGGCGTGGAATTGACATTTCCACTTGCGTCTTTGGCCCCCGAAACGGTTGCGTCTGCTAGATCTCCGCCCATGGTAGGTGATTTGGTGGTTGTTTTACGAAGGAATGAGGGGGGTTTGGAGGATGAGAGAGCCGTTTAGACCAGAAGTAGTTTCACGTCGGGTTCACCAATTGTGTGGCCCGTGATCCTCTGGTCCCCGATCCTTCGTGGATGGTTCGATGATGGGTTAGCTTCCTTCTCCCAGCCTGCACAAGGAACGCACGACTAAGACCTGGCCGGGGGTTGTCCCGGCAAGGCCCTCCGGCGCGAGGATGAGTATAGCGCAGAGAGGAAGCAGGAAGCTTAGAGAGAGTATGTGAGCGTGTTGAGTAGTGTCTACCTGTTAGGGTTACCATCACTAGGTCTTTATAGGGCCTCCTGGCTTGCTCCCCAAGTACGATCGCGTGCCTTCCCACGAGCCAAGTGACGTCACGATGACATCAAGGAATAGATCTGGTAACCGTTTTCAGGGTTGAGCTGGCACACCCATGTGCGCCCATGATCATCTTCTGTTATAACCGCCTCCGCACGTGCGTGGCTCAGCAGCCAACCGTCGTCGGCAGCCAGCCGTGCTCCGAAGGTGGCTGAGCACGTGTCTGCCGAGCCTGATATGTGTTCGACGAGAGAGACTGCGTGGTGAGGGAACTTCGCCGAAGACAGCGGACGTGCTCGGACCGAGCATGGATTTGTCTTCTGCTGAGCCCGTGCCAAATGGGGTCGTCGATGGATGGACACCGACGAGGCCGAGCGCAGGTCTTACGCCTGACACGGGGCGGGCTCGGTCCGTGCCAGCGTGAGCTCTTATGTTCGGCCTGCTACACAGCGCAAAGCACATGCAGCTACATTCTTTTTCAACCAAAACCCGTGATCGTGTTTGAAAAATCAGGGTTCCCTAGCAATCCTTAAAAAACCCTAACAGTATGAGTGTGAATCACAAAATAATACTACCAACAGAAACTATGCGAACAATCAAACCCACAACGCAGAGATATACGTGGAAAACCCCAGAATGGGTAAAAACCACTGGAAGGAATCAAATCACTATAAACATTGTGCAGTTACAGATATACCTATCCAAACGAAGTAAATCCTCACTATGTTCTAAGTATCACCTGCCGAGTCACACGTACACCGCACCTAGTGATCTTGATTGCCAACGGCCTTGAATTCACAAGCCCTCCAATAAACTAAAAGAAATCCATTCACAAACAAAATAGCTCTCGAATGCTTTAATTTTCACCGCTGCCGCACTGCTTGCTTTTTCTTTTTCATTACCACCGTGTATATATATATGTAGTCAGTAGAATAGGGCAACCTTGTTTCCTTGCCAACCCTTTTCTTTTATAAGGTTGTGGTCCCCACCATAGGAAGAAAAGATCAATCTTGTGATTTGGCCTCATTCACGTTGCTTTCTATTTAAACCAACAGGAGGTGCCGAGGTGCCGATTGATATTCGGTTTGATCCATCCATCGATCCGTCTTCGCAATAGTCGACCTCTTATTTTATTCAATACGCTCACTCTCAATTACAAATAAAGAGATTCCTTCCACTCTAATCCTATACAGACTCACTAGCTTATAAGAAATAATAAAATTACAACTCGATATAAAATATGTGTTTTGTCGAACGGAATTGCCAATACAATTAAGACCCCGGAATTTGGTCCTTACAGTGTTAGCTAGCTAATATGTTTGTTTCGGGTTCCTGGTTTCCTCAAATGAACAGAAACTAGAAATGTAGGCAGTATACTATATTTGATAGCTTGATCGAGGCTTGAGAAGTGGTTTTCTAGGTGATTTTAGTAGTGTTTGGGTTGTAAAGATTGTTGGATAGAGTGTGAGAGCAATGGAGGCCTTTTTGGAGGAAGGGTGAGACTTTTCTTCTTTAGATATAGGACATTTCTAATTTTTCCTTGAGGAAAAACTAGAGAATGTATATATTCTAGAGAGAGAAAGCTCTATGGAATGGAGGGAGATATGTATCTCTATGCATGTTAGAGAGTGTTCAAAGGGGGCAGTGAGTCTCTCTTGAAATGGCTCTAGGCACCTCTATTTATAGAGAAAAATGGAGGAGGAGCATCTTGTGCAGGCTTAGAGTCGGCTAGATGCTTTATAGAGTCATGATGAGATTCCTGAAGCAGTCAAAGTTGTCTGTAACAGAATTTGATTCCCAGCGCTGGGGAGTGTGTCTCTAGCACTGGGCACATGGTGCCTTGTGCTGGACAGTTGATGGGTAATGGTTATGGGAAGCCGAAAAGTCGTTGATCAAGCTCTAGAATTCATGGTTCTGTCTTGTATCGTCATAGGATATCTAAGGTGGTTCGGGGAGTCTCAATTTGGGGTGTCTATAGTTGCCTCTCTTTGGCGAATACTCGGGTGCCACGATGGGATACGAGTATACGTCAAAGATCAGGACACCCCAATAGAGTATCCTAGAAACCCTTAGACCAAGTAGCAAATAAATAAACATAAGGTCGTGCTCAAGGAGCTGCCTACGTACCCTGTTGTAGGGATCAAACCTGCGTAGTTCATTGGGGCAAAATGCAAGTAGATAAACAAAATCATGCTCATGACTATGATGCAAGCAAGTAAATGGGACGGACCCTTGAATTATTAGAAATAGGGACGAGCCCTCGCAGTAAGACTTAAGTTTGAAAAGTGGGACGGACGTCCCTCGCAATAAGAAGCGGGACGGACCCTTGAGCTTGAAAAAGGTGGGACGGACCCTTGAAGTAAAATTGAGCTTGAAAGGTGGGACAGACCCTTGAGTTTGAAAAGTGGAATTTAAGGGATAGAAATTAGGTTTCGGACCTTCACCTGGCCTAAAAAGACTAATTGGATATTCGAGAATGGTTTTCGAGCCATGGTGGCCCAAAGGAAGGACAAAACTAGCCAAGGCCTGACGAGGCCATTACCTTTTGGAGCCCATCTTTAGCGCTAGGGACTTGCTCTTAAGCGCTGGGGAGACGTCCCAGTTTCCAGACTTTTAAACTCCCAACTGCCCACTTTTCAGGCGTGCCTCTTCACTTCCTGTGCACAGTTATGGCACTTGGGACGTTCCAAAACGTCTTTAAAAGGGAAGGGGAGACTTCCCTTTTCAACATACATCAATAGCTTCCAAAAGAGATGACTCTTTGAACTCCTGTGCTTCGAATGACGGACCTTAGAGCACGCGTAGTAGTCTTGGAGAAGGAGGTACGAATCCTCTTGGAGGAAATTGCGCATATCAATGCGCACATTGCTTCGGTCCTCACCTCTCTCCAAGCCCTTCGAAGGGCCATCTCCAATCTTCAAGACATAGGCTTCGACGCAGCGAATGATGGCCTTGGCCCCTAGTTCGGGGACGCCGCAGCGGCCGAGCAAAATACTGATGAGGATAGCGACAAGAATCCGAATGCTTCAAATGACCGTTCGGACGTGGCCAATGATGCTAGCGATGGGGCCAACTCCGGAGATGGTGGTGGGGACAATGAGGTTGATGACGCTGCTTTCGACGTCTTCAACCGCAATGGTAGTGATTAGGAGGGAATAGAGACAGCCTCCTTTTTTTTTTTTTTGTATTCTGTTCTGTTTTCTTTTTTTTCTTTTTTGTTATTCCGAGCATCCGTGCCTTAGAATGTAGGTGGGCCATGGTGCCCGATTTTGTAAACCCAGCATGATTTTTAATGAAATTATCTTATTACCAAGCATTTGTTGTTTCATTTTTTTATTATTTATTTACTTATTACCTGTTCATTTAATCAACCCAGAATCAATTAAATCCAAACAAAGCTTGAACGATTGAAAACACTCTGAAGTTTTCTGGATGTCAGAAGAATGTTTTGCGCTGAACTTGAAGTCCCTTGTGCTAGGGTGTTCAAAAATTTTCATGTCCCTTGTCAGGTAGTGTCCAGTGTTGGACACGACGTCCTTTGCGCTGGGGACCACTTCGCTGAGCCCGGTCCAGCCGAACGGTTTTCTTTCTTTTTCTCCCCTTTTATTTCATTCTCGCGCTAGGATTTTTCATTTTGGCGCTCTGAACTTAGAGAGTTTTGCCCTCTCTCTTTTGTCGCCTCCTCCTAATATCTCTCTATCCTCTCTCCCAATCAACTCCTCTCGTCCTTCCTTCTTTACGACGGTCATGGGGTGTCCCTGGGTTCGGCTGGCCAGCGCAGTGGGAGACCGTAGAGAGTCTAGTCGTGTCTTGAAGCTTGATTAGCTCTCCCCGCTTGCGGGCGTGGATCGCGTGACGAGGGCCGCCTGGACTGATGGTTTGATACGATGTGGTGTCCCTTCTGCACCATGTGGTGATCCTTTTGAGCCACTCTCTGGGCGGTTTCTCCCTTTTGCTATGGCGTCCTAGTGGCTGGACCACTAGAAGATTCCATGGACTCCTCCTCCCTCCTCCTTCGCGACGGGGACTTAGTGTCTAGGGATTTTTCTTTTGGGCGCTTGTCTGCCCTCGTAGCTTGTAGGAGTAGGGATAGCAACCGGGTCTGCATGCCCTAGTAGTTTAGCTTGCTCTTCTTTTGATGTGTATCTTGACTCATGGATTTTGATGAATATATGAAAATTGCACTTTATTCTGTTCATTTGTCGTTTATTAGCTCAATGGCTCGTATGATCATGAACAAACCTTCGATAATCTACACTGACAGCGTTTACAAGTCTTAAGACAAACTGAACTGCAATCATATGTTGTAGTCTAGCTAGAAAGAAATGGACGACACCCTTTTGACTTGAAAAATAATGAGATTTTGACGAATTTTGTGCCTAAAACCTTGAATTTTGATGTTCCACTAAAAACAGCACTCTTGGTCAGTTGCAAATGCATAATATGGCATGTACAAACTTCCCGAGTGACTGAAAGTTTGTGGAATTGAATTTGAACATGTTGCGGAGACATTTGAATGGAAAAAGGACGCTTTTTGTATAAAAACCTTGGGTTTTAACCTGGACAAACGAAAGACACTGCCGTGAAGTCATCTTACTCCTTTGAAACATGTTGGAGCAGTTGGAAGTGAGTTTAGAGGCTCAGAAATGGCTTTGAATAATTGAAACCAAATTCTGTAGAAAATTGCAGATTCGTGCCCAGCGCTGGGCACGTTGTGCTTTGCACTAGAGAGTTGTGGGACATAGTTCCTAGCGCTGGGCAGTAACTCCTTTGCGTTGGACTCCTGCTTCAGTGGACAGTTTCTGCTGATTCCCAAGGTCACCTTGTCTGCCATTATACCCGTTTCCCAGGCTTTGACTGAGCTTGAACCACTGCATGGAGGTTGTGGAGAATCATGTATTGCCTTTGTTTCTTCCCTAAACAAAAGTTTGCATAGGAAAGGGAGAGACCCTTGAAAATCTTGAAAATTTTGAATTTTCTCATTTAATGTTTGTCCCCTCCAACTTCCCTATAAATAGCAGGGCATTTTTGCCTCAAATCTCACACCAAAATCCTTCCAAAATCTGCTCCCCTATGGCTTTCCCTCTAGCCACTTTGCTCAAGCCTTGGATGGACCGACTCAAAGAGATGGATTGGCTTAACTTTAGGAGTTGGGGAATATCCTCCCTCCGCTTTCTTCGAGACTTTCGCATTCTTCCGGACATGTTGCACGCGGTGGTGCAATTCTGGGATCCGGAGGTGCACATTTTCCGGTTTGGGATCCGGAGGCTACTTTGAGTCTGACTTTCCGGTCGTTCCCCCTCTTCGAGGAAGTATGGCGGGGGTCTTGCGGGATAAGCTCGGGGTGAGCGATGCTCTTTCCAAGTTCTTGGTGAGGAGTGGTGAACTCAATGTTCTATGCTTGATTGAGATGTTCATGCGAGATGGTGATCCTTATGACTTTGATTGGCAAAGTAGACGCTTGTCGGCTTTGTGCAAGTGCTTGCTGGCCGCTTACTTGCTGGTTTCTCCTGATGGCCGTGCTAGTCATCTCCTTGTCGGTGTCACCGCCCAGATAGAGGAGTGTAGGGATGTCATTCCCATGGTGCTTGCGGAGACTTTGATTGGCTTGGATGCGGTTCATGCAGGACAAAGTAGGTATTTCGAGGGCAGCCTGTTGTTGTTGCAGGTAGACCCTCACTCTGTTCTCCTTTTGCTAGTATTCTCTCTTTATTTTACCTCAACGCTCGGCTTAGCTTTTTCGTGGGGTTTCTCACTTGTTTTTCCTCTCTTTGGATAGATGTGGCTCTGTGACAAGATCGAGGTTCTCAGGCTTCTGTCGGCCAGCTGGAGTTATAACCCTTGTGTTTTTCTGTTTCGACAGTACCAAGCGGTGTATGCCAATGTGGCAGGTTGGTTATCCTTCCTTTCCTTGCTTTCGGGGGTGGATATATTTTGGAGGTGCTTGTGGTTGGCCCTTCCTGACATGGCCATCCAGAACATGGGCACCCAGAGGATGATATTGGCCGGTTTGAGCTGCTTCACTTTCTTTATCCCTAGCCGTATCCTTCGCCAGTTTGGGATACATCAAAGGATTCTGTTTGGCACCCCTGAGGAGTTTGAAATGCCCAGGTTCCGCGTGCCCACTCTTGAGGCCTATGCTCGTACTTGGGGAGTCAGAATGGTTTTGCCGGCAGAGCCTGACCCATCCATTGTGATCCGAAAGAGTTACAAGAACATGCTGAGGAGAGAGTTGAGAGCAAGAGGAATTCATGTGTGACTGACTCATGACTTGACCGCTTTGTGTTTTGAATAAAGTGTGCCCCTTTGATGTTTTTCTTTATTTTTATTTTTATTTTTTTACTTCCTTGTTACTGCTTGTTGCTTTTTATGTCCAGCTCTATATCTGAAGAGTAATTTAAATAAAATTGAATTGCGAGGGTTTCCCCCTTCTGGTTCATTGATCTCGTCGTCATCTTGAGATTGCAAGCACTTGTCAACTTTTGGATTTTATTTGAGAATGTGACCGAACCTCAGGATGAGGCTGCCTACATATTCTTTTTGCAAAGAAATCAGGTCATGACGTAGTTCAGGGTAGGGTTCGCTCGGGTATTGACACTCTCCTTTTGCGCTCTAAATTTTGCCTAGTACAGCCCTTTCGGGTTTTCGGTCTAGCGAGCTCTTTTTGATTTTGACTTTGATTTTTTTGCCTAGGTCGCCCTTGCGGGTTTTCAACCTAGCAGGCTTTTGCTCTAATTTTTGCTTGGGTCTGCCCGCCCTTGCGGTTTTCAGCCCAACGAGCTTCTCTCAGGGGTAGTAGCGTTTGAGTTGATCCAAATTGACAAGTGTTGAGAATTCATTGCCGTCGAGATCGATAAGCTGTGCTGCTCCACCAAATAGGTTAGTCTTGATGATGTATGGCCCAACCCACTTTGGTCGGAACTTTCCCCTTAGGTCAAAGACAGGCGCCCGGATTTCCTTCAGAACCATGTCCATTTCTACCAAATTCCTGTTTTTTACCTTCTTGTTGAATGCACGGGCGATTCTTCGCTGGTATCCATGCATGTGGTAGAGGGTTTTCAGCCTCCTTTCGTCAAATAGCATGAGTTCCTCAATCCTGCTGCTTAGCCATTCTATTTCACTCACGTCACATTCTGCCATGACCCGTAGTGATGGTAGTTCTAGCTCGATGGGGAGAACAGCTTCCATGCCATACACCAAGTAGTAGGGTGTCGCCCCTGTTGGAGTACGCACAGATGTCCGGTATCCCCAAAGTGCTAACGGTAGCTGTTCATGCCAATTCCTTGCTAACTCGGTGGTCCTTTTGAGGATTGTCTTGATGATTTTGTTTGTGGCTTCTACAGCCCCATTGGTTTGTGGTCGGTATACCGTCGAATTATGCTCCTGGATCTGAAATTCTTCGAGGACCTCTCTGGCTCACCCCTTGAAACGCACCCCATTGTCGGACATGAAAGCTTGCGGGACACTGTACCGATAGATGACATTTTGTTTGATGAAATGGGCCACTTGTACTACGGTCAAGGTTGCGTAAGAGGCCACTTCTACCCACTTGGTGAAGTAATTGATGGCGACTAAGATGAACTTATGACCATTGAATGCTGCTGGTGTGATTTTGCCAATGACATCAATTCCCCACACCGAGAACGGCCAAGGTGAGGCCATTTGATGTAGCTTTGATGGCAGAACGTGCATGAGATTTGCGTGGGTCTGACACTTGTGGCAGCGCCGTACGTACTCTACACATTATGTCTCCATGGTGGACTAGTAATAACCTTGCCTTAAGATCTTCTTAGCGAGCATCATGCCATTCATATGGGGGCCACAGACACCCTCATGGATCTCTTGCATCATCTTCACTGCTTCCCCACCGTGGATGCACAACTTGTACAATCCGCAGTACGACCTTCGATACAGCCTTCCTCCGTAGATGATATAGTGTGCCGCCAACCTTTGAAGTGCGATTCGATCCTTCTTGCTTGTTTCGGTTGGATATTCTCCCTTTTCAACCAAGTTCCAAATGTCATGGTACCATGGGAGACCATCGTTAGGTCCATCAATGACCATCACGTGATCATATATAGGAGCATTCCTTTGTTCGATCATAATTGGCTTCATCTTAACACCAATCGGAATTTCCACCATAGATGCTAAGGTCGCTAGAGCATCCGCAAATTGATTCTTCATCCTTGGCACATGGGTGAAGGTCACATTCTCAAAGCGGTGGATCAAGTCGTCTAGCTCCTTGTGATATGGTTTCAGCTTTTTCTCTTTGACTTTCCAGTCACCATTGGCTTGTGATACGACAAGATTTGAATCTCCTATCACCTCGAGTTTCTTGACAATGATTGCTAAGGCAGCTTCCATCCCCACAATACAGGCTTCGTACTCGGCTTGATTGTTGGTGACTTCGAAATTGAGTTTGAAAGAGAGAGGGAAATGTGACCCTTCCAGCAATATTAGTAATGCCCCAATCCCGTATCCTTTTTGGTTGGTGGCCCCATCAAAGTACAGCTTCCATGCGTCGTCTACCATAGCCATCACATCCTCATCCGGGAACTTGAATTCAACGTCTTTCGGTCCTCTGACTGGGTGGTCTGCTAGGAATTCCGCGATCGCCCTTCCTTTGACCAATTTTCTCGTGACATATTTGAGCTCGAATTCTGCCAGCAACAGCAACCAACGTGCCAGCTTGCCAATGAGCGCAGGTTTCTCGAACATATATTTGGGAGGGTCCATTCGGGAAATCAACACCACTGAGTAAGCGAGCATATAGTGCCTTAGCTTTTTAGAGGTCCACACAAGGGCCCAACATGTCTTTTCCAGAGGGGTACACCTCTCTTCGCATCCGGTCATCTTCTTGCTCAAGTAGTAAATTGCCTTCTCAACCCCATCATCTCCTTCTTGTGCCAACATACATCCCATCGAAGATGTGGTGACTGACAAGTAAAGGATCAAAGGTTTTCCCAGGACTAGTGGCATTAGGACAGGCGGATTCTAGAGATACCTATGCACTGCATCAAAGGCCTTTTGACATCGTTCATCCCACTTAAAGGGGACACCCTTCTTGAGTAAGTGAAACAACGGCTCGCAAGTCATGGTCAACTTGGCGATGAATCTGCTAATGAATTGGATTTTTCCAAGGAAACTGCGCATGTCTTTCTCAGACTGTGGTGGTTCCATTTCGAGAATAGCCATGATTTTGGAGGGGTCTACTTCAATGCCTTGAGCCATGATCATGAAGCCAAGCATTTTTCCTGCGGTGACCCCAAATGTACACTTGGTTGGATTGAGGCGCATTCTATACTTTCGAATTCTTTCAAAGAACTTCCTGAGTGCAGGGAGATGGCTGTCCCATTCTTTAGATTTGACAATCATGTCGTCAACGTAGACCTCCACTTCCTTGTGAATCATATCGTGAAGCAGTGCTGTAGCAACCCTTTGATAAGTTGCCCCAGCATTTTTCAACCCAAATGGCATCACCCAATAGCAATACGTGCCCCACTCGGTGGCAAAGGTAGTGTTTTCACGGTCCTTTGGGGCCATGAGGATTTGGTTGTATCTCGAAAATCCGTCCATGAAAGAGAGCAAAGCATGCCTGGCAGTGTTATCTACAAGTACATCGATATGAGGCAGAGGAAAATTGTCTTTGGGACTAGCTTTGTTTAGATCCCTAAAATCTACACAGATTCTAATTTTGCCATCCTTTTTAGGGACATGCATGATGTTTGCGACCCATTGAGGGTATTCGGTTACAATTAGAAATCCGGCATTAATCTGTTTAGTGACTTCCTCTTTTATCTTTAGTACCCAATTGGGCCTCATTTTTGTCAATTTTTGTTTGATTGGCTTTTCATCAGGATAGAAGGGAACTCGGTGGTCCGCGATTTCAGGATAGATTTTGGGCATGTCTGCGTGGGACCATGCGAAGACATCTTTGAACTCTTTGAGCAAGTTGATGTATTCTTGGCGCTCCTCTTGAGACAGCGTGGAACCGATTTGAACCATCCGAGGATTTTCCTCGTCTCTCAAGTTTATTGAAATTACTTTTTCTTTTTATAGGTTGGGCATGCCTTTCATCTTTCCTTTCGATTAGAGATCTCAGCTCTTTGGGGATGTCCCCTTCGAACTCTATCCCTTCATCATCGAGGTCAACGCAATTTATTTCAAACACAAAGGGGTAAGCGGAATTAGTCACTTCATTGATTTCATCAGAGGTTCTCGCAGAGGGATACACGGCAATGGGCTCAAACTCAAAATAAGGATGTGTGGCCCGTGATCCTTGATCCTCGTTCCTCCGCTGATGGTTCGATGGTTGTTGAGCCTTCTTCTCCTAGCCTACACAGGGAGCGCACGACTAAGACCTGGCCGGGGGTTGTCTCGGCATGGCCCTCCGGCGAGAGGATAAGTATAGTGCAGAGAGAGGAAGCAGAAGGCTAGAGAGTGTATAAGTCTGAGTATCAAGTAGCATGTACCTCTTTAGGGTTACCATCACTGGATATTTATAGGACCTTCCTGACTTGCTCCTCAAGTACGATCGCGTGCCTTCCATGAGCCAAGTCTCGTCATGGTGACATCATAGAATAGATCTGGTAATCATTTTTAGGGCTGAGCTGGCACACCCATGTGCTCCCATGATCGTCTTATGTTATAACCACTTTTGCACGTAGGGGGACACATGACTCAGCAGTGATCAACTGTCATCGGCAGCTGCCGTGCTCCGCGGGTGGCCGAGCACGCACCTTGCCGAACTTGGCATGCGATCGACGGGGGAGGACACATCGCAAGGGACCCTGTCGAGGATAGTGACCGAGCATAGACTTGTCTTTCGCAGAGCCCATGGCAAGTGGGATGGAGATGAAGAATAATGCCAGGGGCCGTGCACAAGGTTCATGTTCGGCACGGACTGGGTTCGGTCCGCACCACTGTGAACTTCTATGTTCGGCCTGCTACAATAGCCCCTCAATCTCTGCTGATGCCGAACGCGTGGTAGGGATTGAAGTCAAGCATTGGCCAAACCTGTCGAACGCCGAGCATGGTCTTTGTTTGTTAAAGGTGAGATTTCGCCGAGCCTGATCCATTATTTTTCTTTTAGAGCAGCATCAGCCGTTGATGGAGAGCCCTAGTGGAAGAGTGCCAGATGTCGCTCCATGGCTGGGTGCGGCTGGCGAGAGGACGGCTGGCACACCCTGCAGGTTGTCCTTTCTATGCCATGTGTCATGTACTGAATGGCCAATGGTTCGGCGGTGTAATGATGGGCGGGAATTTCAAATCCCAAACCCTAGCCCTATATAATGGGCGACGCGAGGAGAGAGAAAGGTCTCGTTCTCTTTCTCTCTCTAGAACTCCATCGCCAGAGCTCCTCCAGCAACTGTTCGTCTTCTGGTCTCGATTCCCAGTTGATTCTGCTACCAGATCTCGCAACAAGTCCCAGGTATCCGTTCGATTTCTATCCCTCTTTACTTTTCTGCAACTTTTCTGGGTTTTTTGGGGTGTTTTCTTGTTCTGAGTGAACAGTGCTCCACTGCAGATGAACGGACTATTCATCTCCATCTTCAACGTGTTCTTCCGAGCATAGACCCTTCATGGTGTCAGGGCTTGGCCGTCGATGGCGTTGGCCGAGCCCCAATTGCTGACGTTTGGTAGGCTCAACCGAACACGGGCTTGGCCGAGCCTTGAAAACGACGATGGGGTGGGCCAATTAGGATGCCGAGCGTAGTGAGATCCTTGCTTTCTAGCCTACGACGAGGTCTCATGTTCTTATTTTTGCCTTTGTTAGGTCTGGCTCACCCGATTATCGTCATTTCAAATCTGATGCTTGGATACAGTCACATATGCCCATAATGACTTGCTGGAATCACCAAAAGTGCAAAAGAACCCTTGGAACCCAAAGTGACCAAAACTGGACAGTAGCTATTGAAAACTGTCAAAATTGCAGACAAACCCTCGCGCGAGGGATTGGAACCATCGCGCGAGGGAAGCTCTCTCGCGCGACGATTTGGAACAGTCGCGCGATGGTCAGACCCTGCTAAGTTGCCCTTGTTTGACTAGATCACTGCCTGAAGCACTAACACCTTCTCAACGTCTTGCAGACTGTTCTGTGGTTGCAGGGGAGGATGTCCTTAGTTTGGCAAGGTGGTAGGACACCTTGCATAGAGTTAAACCATGGCACGAAAACCGAGGGCGATATTTATGAGGTTTTTCCTATAAATGGAGGGCATGAGGAGACATGTAGGGCATCCCCCTCCTCTTATAGACACAAATCCCTTCTAAACATCAAAAATGGAAAGTCCATTTGCAGCCATGCTCGATCCTTGGCTAATGTCGAAAACCGTCGATTGGGAGGGTCCCCGATCTCGAGGCCTGGCCTCCATTCGTGACCTTTGCCATGCTAGGCGATGCCCTACGCTTCTTGAAGTGGCCATGAGTTACTGGGATCCAGTCATGCATGTGTTTCGGTTTTATAATGACGAAATGTGTCCAACAGTGGAGGAATTCCAAGCCTATCTTCGAGGCTTCGCCGACTCCAATGCTCTCGCGATTCCTCCCTTTCAAGAAGATATGGAGCAACTCTTACGGATGAAACTCAACATCTCTGAAGAGTTGTCCTCCAGCATACTCCAAAATGACGAGCTCAACATCACCCGACTTATTGAACTATATGGCCCAGAAGGAGGCCTTGGGGATTACGTCGGGCCTGCTCAAAGACGCCTCGTGCTCTCCATTTGTGCACTTACTGTCTATATGCTGATTCCCGCTGACGGGAGGGTTAGTTCCAAACTGGTGAGCATCACTTGCCAGATGATCGCTCGGAAGAACATCATGCCCATAGTCCTGGCGGAAACTCTTATGGGTTTGGATCTGATCGAAAGTGGCCAAGCGAATGTGTTCAGCGGATGCCCCCTCCTACTCCAGGTAGGTTCTTACTCAACTCTCCTTTTTCTATTGCCCACTTTGATTTTACCTCGACGCTCGGGTAAGGATCGCTCGACAAGCCTTACTTGTTTTTTCACTCGGGCCATATCTGACTTCTTACTTGTTTTTAACACTCATGTAGATTTGGCTTGCGGACAAGGTAGGCGTGCTTGAACCTCCGGAGGCTGGTTTCGACTTTGTCCCCAGAAACTTGGTGGAAAGGCCGATGGTGTACCCTGAGTTGTCGGTAGTGGCATGGCATGTCTTCTTGAATGACATGTACCCCGAAGACCTTGTGTGGAGATGTCCTTGGCTGAATCTCCCGGAAATGACCGTGAACTCCGCCGGATTTGAGAGGGTGATGATAGCTGGGTTGGCAAGCTTTACTTTCTATATCCTGGGACGTGTGCTCCGCCAGCTAGGGATAAGTTAAGAAAACAGACGCTTTGGGAGGGATTTGTTCGAGCTTCCAGACTTCAACGCCCGTAACCTGCACATCTATGGGTATAGCTGGGACGAGAGAGAGTTGGACGAACCAGTCCCGGATTCCATCACGTGGCTGGAGAGCCGTTATGTGAAATGGCTTCGCAAAGAAGTCAAGGCCAGATCGGGGGGAAGTTCTTGAATTCCTTGTGTAGCAAACTTGCTTGTAACCAGAATAAGCTCGGAAACCGTTGGGTTATCCGGGCTGTTTGTCTTTATTTCACGTGTTTGCTTTGTAAGCGGTAAGACCTTTTACCTGGCTCGACTAGTTAAATAAAAACTTATGCAAAGGTTATAATTCGGAACATGGCTCCCCCGGGGCTCGAAATCATCCCCAAACATGCAATCCGAATAAACAAAGCTTCGACGTAGTCATAATCATCCATGATAACCTACTGGAAGTATTGGACATCCAAAACCTGGCTCAAAACAAAACGTGAAAAACCACCCTCCAAAAGACAGTAGCCTGTTTTTCCTGGCCCAAATAAACTCATTCCTCGCGCGACAAAGTAAAACCATCGCACGAGCATCCGTCAATCGCACGACATTTCCAAACCATCGCGCGATGGAGAGATTTTGTCACAGCTGCCAGCCTTGACTTGTTCAGAAGTTAAAGTGTGGCAGGCCCTGTGATCAGCCTTGGACGTGCAGAAGTCATCTGAAGGCTTCAGAGTAGTGTCCCCTTGAATTAAAGGGTGAAGGCCACCTTGCATGGATATTTCATCCTTCTCTGGCTATAAGAAGGGCAGTGCCTCCTGAATGAAGGGCACACCTTCAGTAGAACACCAAATATACTTCTCCAATGGCAAATCACCTCCCTGCACTAATCAGCCCATGGCTTGAAGAATTCGTTGCAAGCGACTGGCTATGCTTCCGTTCTCATGGGCTGGCCGCCTTTCGCTTCCTAAAAAGCATAAGGCTCCGCCCTGAAATCCTGAGAGCGGCCCTGCAGTTTTGGGATCCGGATGTCCACGTGTTCAGATTCGGGGACAACGAGCTATGCCCGACCGTGGAGGAATTCCAAGCATACCTCCAAGGTTTTGCTTCCAGCGTGATTGTCGTGCCACCCTATAGAAAAAGCATGCCGAAGCTCCTGAAATCCTGTTTGAACATTTCGAGGGGAGCGGCGGACAGCCTGCTGGCTGGCGGGCAAATAAACGTCCTGCGCCTGATGGAATGGTACAGGCCTGACGATGATCCAGAGGACACCACCCTACAGGCCCAACTCCGTTTCGCTCTGTCAATTAGCGTATTAGCCGCATACTTGCTAGTATCTCCGAATGGACGGCCCGACCCCACGTTGGTGGATGTGGCCACCCAGCTAGGAGTCAGAAGGAACGTGGTTCCTATGGTTCTTGCAGAAACACTCATTGGTCTGGATTTGGTGGCCGCCGGCCAAACAGACATATTCGGCAGTAGCCCACTCTTGTTACAGGTAAACTCTCACTCAGCTCACCTTTTTTCGGTTTTCACACAGTCTGCTTTTACCTCAACTCTCGGCTAAAGGCTATATCGGAGCTCCTCACTTGTGTTTTTTTTTTTTCACTCAAGCTTTATATGGCTCCTTACTTGTCTTTTTGCTCGTACAGTTATGGCTGTCCGACAAACTCGGGCTAATTGCAGCTCCTGAAGCGAACTGGCCCCATCTGCCTGGGCGAATGCATCAAAGAGGGATGCTGTATCCAGTTCTGAGGAGGAGTGGCACACCTTCATGAGAGAGATGTCCCCGCGTGAAATTGTCTGGCGGCATGAAACTCTGAACATTCCAGACATGGCCCTGAACTCCGCGGGCTTCGAGCGGATGGTGATTGCTGGGCTGTCTAGTTTCACCTTCTACATTCCAGGCCGTATCCTTCAGCAATTAGGCATGAGCCAGGGTCTGCACCGAGCTGGGGTAGAGGATTTCCAGATTCCAGCGTTTACTGCCCAGCATCTGACATGGTACGAGCATAACTGGGGTTTGAGACAGCTTGGCAGAGCAGAACCAGATTTTAGCACGGGACTCAAGCGCCGCTACGTAGCATGGCTAAGGGAAGAGGTTGCAATGAGACAAAACAGAGACTGACTCCTGACACGACTCCAATGAACTAGAATAAACTGTGAGCCTGTGAAGGCCTCTAGCATTTCATTCTGTTTTTGATGCTTAACTGTTTTTAAAGACTCTGCTCAGCCTGTATAATAGAAATAGCAGTTTTGAATAAAAGTGAAAGATTGAGAATTTTCCCCTTTTGGTCCAAAGTGTTGAACACCGCACCACTTGAATGTCGAGGCACTCCTTGGGACCATGGATCGGGTTGATTGATTGTGACCGAATCTCACAGAGAGATTGCCTACGTATCCCTTTTCAAGGAATCAGGTCGCACGTAGTTCAAGCTAGGGTTCGCTCGTGTATTTTGACTCTCCTTTTGCGCTCTAATTTTTGCCTAGAACTGCCTTTACATGTTTTCAGTCTAGCGAGCTTTAATCGAATGCCTATTTATTTTTGCCTAAACTGCCCCCTTGGGTTTTCAGTCTAGCAGGCTTGCTCTAATTTTTGCTTGGAACCGCCCACCCTTGTGGTTTTCGGCCCAACGAGCATCTCTCATGGATAATAATGCTTGAGTTGATCCAGGTTGACCAGAGTGTTGAACTCGTTGCCGTCCAGATCAATAAGCTGAGCCGCTCCACCTAAGAGGATGGTCTTGATAATGTAAGGTCCCGCGCGCTTTGGGCGGAACTTACCACGTGGATCGAAAATGGGAGCCCGGATTTCCTTTGTGACCATATCCCCTTCAGCCAAGTCACGAGACTTCACTTTCTTATTGAATGCCCGAGCAATTCTGCGCTGATACCCCTGAACATGATACAAGGCACGGAGCCTCCTCTCATCAAAGAGCATGAGTTCAACGAACCTCCCACTAAGCCATTCGGATTCCGTGAGTTCACATTCAGCCATGATCCTCAAAGTCGGTACCTCGAGCTCGATGGGAAGCACATCCTCCATCCCATAGACTAGGGAAAAGGGGGTTGCCCCTGTTGATGTTCGAATTGACGTGCGATACCCCCAAAGAGCTAGAGGCAACTGCTCGTGCCAGTCCCTGGTGGACTCTGCGGATTTCTTGATAATTGTCTCGACATTCTTGTTGGCTGCTTCGACTGCCCCATTCGTCTGAGGGCGATAGATCGTCGAGTGATGAATCTGAAATTTGAACTCATCGAAGAGCTCTAAAACCCTGCCTTTGAAATGAACCCCATTGTCTGACACGAAAGCCTGAGGAACGCCGTATCGATAGATGATGTTCTTCCTGATGAACTGAGCAACCTGAACTGCAGTTAAGGTTTTGTAAGATTCGGCTTCAACCCACTTGGTGAAATAATATATTGCCACCAAAATGAATCGATGACCATTCGAAGCCGATGGCCTGATCATACTGATGACGTCAATTCCCCAAACAGAGAAGGGCCAAGGCGACGACATGCCAAAGAGATTAGACGGAGGGACGTGTATGAGATTGGCATGGATTTGACACCTATGGCAGCGGCGTACATAATCCACACACTGGGACTCCATAGTAGACCAAAAGTAACCTTGTCGCAGAATCTTTCTGGCGAGCATGACTCCACTCATGTGAGGGCCACAGACTCCCTCGTGGATTTCTTCCATTATCCTGATGGCCTCAGTGCCATTAACACAAAGCTTGTGCATCCCGTAGTGAGATCTCCGGTACAACTTCCCTCCACAGAGAATGTATTGGGCGGCCAACCTTTGTAACGCAGTTTGATCCTTCGAAGTGGCGTCAGGCGGGTAATTGTCGTTCTCAATGAAATTCCATATGCCATGGTACCAGGGTAGGCCGTCATCGACGGCGTTGATGTATTGATAAGCAGGCAAGTCCCGCTGTTCAATAAGGATTGGGCGAAGCTTGACGCCCAGTGGGAGTTCGACCATGGAAGCTAAAGTTGCCAAGGCATCGGCAAACTGATTCTTTAGACGGGGAATGTGCGTGAAGGTCACCTTGTTGAAGCGAGGGATGAGATCCTCGAGGTCTTGATGATAAGGCTTCAACCTGTCCTCCCGAACTTTCCAGTCCCCATTGGCTTGAGACACAACAAGGTTGGAATTGCCAATGACTTCAAGCTTTTCCACACCAAGCGTGAGGGCAGCCTCCATGCCAACAATGCAGGCCTCATACTCAGCTTTGTTGTTTGTGACATCAAAATTGAGTTTGAACGCAAGCGGAATATGAGAACCATCGGGAGTTATCAACAAAACCCCAATCCCGTATCCTTTCTGATTAGCCGCTCCATCAAAGTAGAGAGTCCAGGTGTCTTCGACAACCGCTAGCACTTCCTCATCTGGAAATACAAAGTCTGAGTCCTCTGGCCCATCGACGGGATGATCAGCCAAAAATTCTGCAACCGCACGTCCCTTAACGGACTTCCTAGTGACATATTCGAGGTCAAACTCGGCGAGCAAAAGCAACCAACGTGCTAACTTACTAGTAAGCGCAGGCTTCTCAAACAGATACTTGAGAGGATCCATTCGAGTAATCAACTTCACTGGGTAAGCCAGCATGTAGTGTCTCAATTTCTTAGAAGCCCAGACAAGAGCCCAACACGTCTTTTCAAGAGCAGTGTAACATTCTTCAGCACCCACCATCTTCTTACTCAAGTAGTAAATGGCCTTCTCAACTCCCTTGTCTCCTTCTTGAGCCAGCAAACACCCCATAGAAGAAGGATTCACCGACAGATAAAGTATCAAAGGTTTCCCAGGCACCGGCGGCATCAAGACCGGGGGATTTTGCAAGTAGTTCTGAATAGAAGTGAAAGCCGCCTGACACTTGTCTGTCAAAACGAACAGGGTATTCTTCTTGAGTAGACAAAACATCGGCTCGCAAGTTAAAGTTAACTTGGCGATGAATTTGCTGATAAATTGAACCTTCCCCAGAAAGCTGCGCACTCCTTTTTCAGACTCCGGCGGCTTCATGTCGAGCACAGCCTTAATCTTAGACAGATCGACCTCAATTCCACGAGCAGTGATCATGAAACCAAGCATTTTGCCCGCTGTGACACCGAAGGTGCACTTCTGAGGATTAAGACGCATGCGGAACTTACGTAGCCTCTCGAAGAACTTCCTAAGCACAGGAATGTGGCCTTCTCGAGTTTTAGATTTGGTGATCATGTCATCGACGTAGACCTCGACCTCTTTGTGTATCATGTCATGCAAGATGGTTGTAGCAGCCCTCTGATAGGTTGGTCCAGCATTCTTCAAACCGAACGGCATGACCAGATAACAATAAGTCCCCCACTCAGTGATGAATGTGGTTTTCTCACGGTCCTCAGGTGCCATAAGAATCTGATTGTAGCCAGAAAAGCCATCCATGAACAAGAGCAAAGCGTGCCCCGCAGTATTATCCACAAGCACAACGATGTGTGGCAAGGGAAAATCGTCTTTGGGGCTCGCTTTGTTCAAATCCCAGAAATCAACACAGACTTGAATTTGCCCATTTTTCTTAGGAACAGGGACAATGTTGGCCACCCATGTGGGATACTGAGAAACCATGAGAAAACCAGCGTCGATTTGCTTAGTAACTTCCTCCTTGATCTTCTGAACCCAATCCGGCCTCATCCGTTTGAATCATGGCCGTACCATCTACTCTCCACCAAAAGGTTATTCTAGGACTACCTACCGGTACTTTGACCATCTGCAGGGATTCTGGCATTCCCCGCTCAAGGAGGATGGGACTCCTGTTCTGGGAATTCTGCACGGCGAGGAGGACGTCGACCTCGGGGGTTTTTCTTTTGACACCTCTGGTACTGTGATGGCTATCAACGTGGACGGGAACTTCCTCATAAGCTCTGTCGCACTGGACATTATGAGGAGGATGTCTTATTTTCTGGGCACAGGCTTAGGGTCTCGCCGGCAAGGGGTCCCGGAGTTCCCTACTTTTCCTTTTAATAAAGGCCGTTTTGGTTTGGGGTACATCGCCTTTGCCGAAAATGTCAAAAGAAGGAAATATACGGGAAAACCACGGACCCTCTACGGTGGTCCCGACAGCTACTTTGTGCGCGAAGCGGGAAATGCCGCTTACATTGGACAGTCCGAGCCGTTTGTTCATTCTGAAACTGGGGAGCTGTTGCCTGGGTTTGAAGTTTTCGCTGATGACACCTGGTCAAGCAGTGATGATGAGCCAACGAGGGCAGAATTCAAGAGGAAGCTTAATCAGGTGAAGGTCAAGACTGACTGGCTGGGATCCATCGATCAGGGGAATTTGGAGCTGCTGTTCTAGGAATTCTCCCAAGTGGGTTTGGCAGGGGAAGCTGAAGAAGCTGAAGTGCTCATGCTCGGGCCCGACGCCCTCGAGGACCCTACCTCACTCATTGTTGAAGCCAGGGGTAGCCTTAAAAATTGCATTTTCAAACCACGCCTAACTTGCATTGACGACACCTCTGAGTCCGAGTCTGAGTCAGATACAGAGTCTGTTGCGTCGTCTAAGTCTAGCTCCGTCGTCTAAGTCTAGCTCTGAGTCGGAGATTGTGCCTCTGGGCCCTCCACGTCATAGCATTTATTTCGAGTTTGATTCTCTTGTACTTGGCGACCCTTCAGGGTCTTGTGAAATGAACGAGGCGTCTTCTGACTATTTCAATGATCTTTATATAAACTGTGTCGACCCTGACGATGAAGGGATAGATTTCGATGGGGATATTCCCAAGGAAATCCGTGCCTTCATCGAAAGGGAAGACGAAAGGCATGCTCAGCCATGAAAAGAAGTAGTTTCTATAAACTTGAAAGATGAAAACGATCCCCAAATGGTTCAAGTGGGCTCCACGCTTTCGCCAGAGGAGCATCGTGGTTTCAAAGAGCTACTCACTGAATTCAGCGATGTTTTCGCGTGGTCTCATCGAGATATGCCTGGTATTGACCCCGAGATTGTGGAGCATCGGATCCCTTTGTTGCCAGATGCTGTCGGGTCAATAGAGCCACGGCCTGCCTAGCAGAAGATTGAAGGTTGCGGGAATGTCCACAACATGGAACTCCACATCCATCTCAAAGCCCTCGGCATCGAGCTTGAGCATTAAAGTACCCTCGACTACGCGACGGGTGCCATCATATGCCTTGACGGCCAGGTTGGAAGGTACGAAGTCCTTCTTAGCGAGTCCCAGACGGTAAGCAACCGTCATAGGGCAAACATTGATCGCCGAGCCGTTGTCAATGAGAACGGTCAGAACCCAGAGTCCTCGACACTTAACAGTAATGTGCAAAGGGCGGTTGTGGTCAACTCCTTCGACTGGCAGGTCTTTATCCATAAAGACCACAGTGTGCTTGGAAGTCGGAGGGAGGATGAGGGATACCATCGCCTCAGGTGTAACATTGGCCTGAACCTCAAGACGGGATAGAGCGTGGCACAGCTTCTGGCGGTGCTCCTTGGATGAACAGATCAGACCCCAAATTGATATTGCAGCGGGAATCCGCTCAAGTTGGCATTGGACCAGATTGGCAGTTGGTGGACCGGCTGGTACCTCAAGAGGTGCAGACCTCGGGAAAGCAATAGGCTCGCTCCTTTGGTTAGAAGGGTTGGACGAGCTTCCAGTTTGTAGATTTGCAGGCTGAAAAATCCGTCCACTCCTCGTAACGTTGTGAACGTTCCCCGAGGAAGGCATGACCTGAGGTTCTTCATTTACATCCCAGAGGTTAGCAGGAACTTCTCCCAGTTTGCGTTTCCCTCTGTCTGTGGTCGGCGCGGAAACAGGCACTTCCATGTCCAGGCCCAGGTCCTCAGCCAAATCCTTCATTAGTAAGTCATCCCAGAAGTTCAAGTCTTTCACAGCAGCCACTTCAACAACAAGTTCCGGATTCGAAATGAAAGGGACGTCCCAAAGACCACTGTCAGCCAGGGAACGATTGACTGCCCAGGCTTCAGTCCCAACTTGGACATCCACTACGTCATCAACTTCCCAAAGGTTGGCAGGCGGGATAAGGTCCGTAACCATGATGTTGCAGTCCCTGTTGTTCGGATAAGGCACTTCAGGGCGCGGGAATTCCTTGTTAATGATGTAGGAGCAGGGATCGAGATCAGCATCGCAAACTGAATCAAAGACTGAGTTGAAGAGGGAGACGTGGTCTCCCAGAACCCGTGGATCTTCCTGGACAAGTTCGTCCTCTGCGTAGTGTAGCATGTAATCCAGTATTGCGTAACCTTGGAGGGGATTGGGGTCCAAATTCACAGGATCCTGCCAAGTTGGTTTGGGATCCCAGTAGTACTCTTCTTCGAGGACCATGGGTTCAGGTTGCTGAAACAGCATGTACAAGGAGAAACCATCCAGAGGGTCAACCATAACTGCTTCGTAACCAGCCATCCAGCCATCATACCAGGCTTGATCAAAAGGGAGATTCTCAAGCTGCGGGGGAAATCCATCTGCTTCGAGACTTGACCACTCGTTGAGCAAAGGGATGGCATAGTCCATGTTGTCTGCGATAGCCCAACCTTTAGCTTGCATGCTGTCTTCTGACGGAGTTTCAACAACTCGAGATTGATCCACTAGACCGAGAGGCGAGTTAGTGTCAGCCATGTTTCCATACGGGCTGTCAAGTGAAGAGGCAGAATTGAGCTGCATGGCGGGAATTGACTGATGGAAGAGGGAGCTGACAGAGTCATTGGAGACAGTCGCTCCAGTTTGTAAAGGTTCCAGAGGTGCATCAGTGTCAACAATCTGGCCTTCGACCACGTGTATGTAAGAAACCTCGGCGGAAGGTTCGAGCGGGAAGGGTAGCATTGGACTGGGCTGATCGGCTGAGGCTATATAGTTGGTTGGGTTGAATATGGTGGAGCTGAGGGATATTTGGCTGATGTGCGGAACAACATTGTGCTTGGGAAGGGAGTTGGCGATGACGTTAGGCTTTTGAGGTGGCGGAGGGGTTTCAAGCGTGCCATCGTCAATGAGATCATGAATCACATGACGAAGGCGAAAGCAAGAGTCAGTGAGATGACCCGCTCCTTGATGGTAGGCACAGTAGAGGTTGGCCTTGAAGTTAGGCGAAGGGTTTTTGGGTAAAGGAGTTGGATCCAAGGGCTTAAGATGCCCTGACTTGACCAACCTTTCCAAGACCGAGGACAAAGGTGCCTCGATAGCGGAAAAGCTGCGGGGTTGGTTTCGAGGCCGGTTATTCTGCGGAGTCTGGACCTGATTGACATCTACGATGTGGTTGGTTGTGTTGGAGGAGGTGGTGTTGGAACCATTAATTGCCATGTTGGAGTAAGTCCCTGTTCCAAACAGCGCATTAGCATTCCCAGAGTATGACCGAGTTTTGGCCTTAGGAGGATTAGAGGATTCCCCCTTCGCCAGAATCCCACTTTGCAGCGCATCCTCGATGGCCAGGCCAGAATCGAAGAAGGTTTCAAAGCTGGCAGACGCTTGAGCAAGTACCAGATGCCTAGCATAGTCGGGCTGGAGGTTGCGAGAGATGATACGGAGCTAATCCTTCTCGCTGGGGCGGTCAGTCATTAGAGCGGCCTTGGCCCTCCATCTTTTGACGAAGTCAGCAAAAGACTCCTTAGCTTCCATCTTGGTGGACTCGAGTTCCCGGGTGGCCATCTTCAGCTGGGAGTTGTAGCTATACTGCGAAATAAATGCAGCCCCAATATCCTCCCAGGTCCTCCTTTTGGCAATGTCGAGTGACAAAAACCAATAGAAAGCAGGGCCCAAAAAGGCTGAGGGAAAAGCTGAGACATGGCCTCCGGCTCAACAGAGAGTAGCTTCATAGCGGTATGGTAACTGTAGAGATGGGTCTTGGGATCACCACTCTCGTCGAATTTGGCCAAGTCGGGCATCTTGAACTTCTTGGGAAGCCTGGCATTAGGATATAGACAGAGACGGTCCAAATCAATTCCCCCAGCGTTGATCTTTTCGGTCTTGGAAACAGATTCCTCCAGTTTGGCAATTTTGGCCATAAGTGCGGTCATGTCGGGGTTCTGAGCTGGCCCTTCCTGAGCAATTCTGCCAATTGCAAGATCTGCAGTAGGCCTGCGGACTTCCCTTGGATTCAGTGCAATGAGACGCCCTGCGTGAAGCGGATCCGAAACCAAAACGGGTTGTTCCTGGTCAAACTCATCGTCCTCGCCTTCCTCTTCGAGAGGGGGTGGAAGGCAAGTGTTGATAAGGTCATTTAGGCGGGCAATGTTAGTATCTGTCTGAGCTGCCCTCTGCTGCATGGCTGTGATACTATCCTGAAGGTTCATAAGCATGGTCTCCAAGGTAAGAGGCTCTGGCTCCGGTTGCTCCGTCATGACGGGAGGTTCGGAGATGCTTGATGCGGATGATGGGGAGGCTGGTCGCCCTTCCTGTAAGGCTGGTGGCGAATCTGACTGTGATCCTGACTGAGAATCTGACTGCTGTGCGGCCGATAGTGAGCGCGGAGAGTCTTTCGTGATGACTGACTGGGACTGTAACCTGACAAGCCTTTGAACCAGATTGAGTTGCAGACGTTCCCAAGCGGGTTTGGCAACTTGCTTCGATACTTTCCTTGGCGGTGCAATGATTCAGAACTTTGCAACAAAGTAAAAGAAGGCTTAATAGGGGTCCTGCAGGAACTCTAATCTAAATAAAAGACTAAAGTGCGGATGCAGCCAACGTCGTCGGTGTCGCCCTAGACTCTAGAACTAGAAGACAAGTCTGTCTCAAGACGTTCGAACATTGCTTGAGGCCCTCAGAATTCTTTCGAATATGTATCCTTGTTCGGAGCGAGCGATCCTGAAGGATGTCAAAAGAAGTCTAGACCTTCGTTCATTCCACCGTTTGAGGTTTCAAACTTGAAGTCAGAACGACTCGGTATGAATAGCATGATACTATAACCAGGTTGGCGTGAGCAGTACTGTGCTATTAGCCGGGCGGCGTAAGTGACGAGGCACTTGTTACCTTTTGGTGCAAGCATCATGATATTTACTCCGTTGTTCCTTGTTTTCCGTTTGAAGCCCTAAACAAGTTTATAGACAAGGGTGTAGAAAAGCTTCTGATTTCCTAAAGTCCCACCGTCCGAAGGACTGGGAAAATTGAAAACGCGCACCACCGAGATGCACGACTCCTCATCGGGCCATCACAGTGTCCTAATGATTTTAAAGACAGACCTGAGAAGATCGAGGACCTAAAAAGCGCCCTAGACATGCTTCTACACAGAACGGGATGTATGTACAGTT
Source organism: Rhododendron griersonianum (assembly GCA_018127125.1). Taxonomy (NCBI): domain Eukaryota; kingdom Viridiplantae; phylum Streptophyta; class Magnoliopsida; order Ericales; family Ericaceae; genus Rhododendron; species Rhododendron griersonianum. The sequence continues at coordinate 32,832,376 of CM030788.1, read as the reverse complement.
CATGCTGTAGGGAAAGCAGTAACACGTAGACAGTATATGGGGTTAGATGCAAATAGATCTTAACCTGTGGGTACCTGTCCTAGTTTTGGAGAGTTCTAATGCTTTGTATATGCAAAGGCCGGTTTTGGTTCGTAACAGGTTCCTCGAACTAGGGCCACAGATATACCTCCCGTTACCGGTGTAACCGCAGAGTAACAGTCGAACGGTAGTATGACCCATCATCGTCGAAGGTTGTTGGTCATTCGGGGTCCCCGGGATCCGTTAAACCGTGCCGGATTGCCAAAACGATCCAACGAGGCTTATCCCACATCGATGCAAATGAGATGCTAGAATTTGATTAAGAAGAAGAAGAATCGTAAATTTGCAAAATGCCTTTTCAAATTTGGCTCACTTTATTTGGTTCATCTTTAGAAGAAACTACATAAGTGAACAATCGAAAATGTCCCAGATTAGATTGGCCGGACACGAGGTCCTGTTAAATCACCATTCCAACCTTCGGCAGTGCGAACCTCACCGTTTTGACAGACTTTTAAAGGATTGTTCGCAAGTGTATTAAATCCTAAGTATGAATTAATATTGGTTCGATTTATCCCCAGCAGAGTCGCCACTGTGGGCAGCATGCCCTCGAAGAAGGGATTCTGTTCCCTTTCCAAAAACTTTTCGGGCAAGGCCCTCTCGGAATCGAGGGAACGCGAGTGGAGAGGCAAGCACTCGTAAATACAGAGTCGCCACTCGGGTTTTGAAGGTCCGACACCCAAGGAACCGTATTTTGAAGCACCTACTACGTTGTTTGATTTGAAAAAGTGAAAGCACCAGTCCGTCATAACCATATCGGGTTCGGGAGCTAGGTTACGAGAGGGGAAGGGTTTTAAGGCACCCCTCTCGCCCAATCCGGAGATCGGTCTCTACTTGAGCATTTTGAAAATATTTACGATTCTTCTTTTATTAACCAAATTTTAGCCAATTAGGGCGGGGGAACAGTTAATCGGGGATTAAAACTGTAACACGTTTGCAAAGATGTGATCAAATGGCGTGGATGGATGAAATACTATGGAAATAAACGGGATAAAATTTAACCCTCTGATCAAGACACCAAAACTGCACAAAGCTTTGAATATGCCAAACACAATGGCCAACTTGCATGCATGGATCTACGTACATGCAAGCAGACCATCGCGCGGCATACTCAAACCATCGCGCGAGGGTTAATGGCTCACCATAGGTTGAATTTCATCCCCTTCTGGGCTCTGGAAGGACCAGTGCACACCCTGGGGCAAACCAAGCAGTTTATATGTACTGGAAAGTAAATAATTATTACAAACCAATTGAAATAAATGGAAAGACAACCCCTAAACAGTGGGGGAAAATAACAGAGGCCAAAGGCCAAGTTGCCCATGCAAGGGCAACCACTGGAAATCAGTGAACCATCGCGCGACAAAGTGAAAGCCTCGCGCGAGGGTTCTGACTGGACTTCCAGGAATTGCTTTGCATGCTTGGGGCTCTGAGACATATTCAGAAACATCCCAAGGGCATTCCAAACTAACTAGAGTAGTTACGCTAAGGAACTGAACTTGTTTTAACATGCATATCAGTGATCTATATATCAAAACAAAATTAACTACCACAGACATGCTCATAAATAAAACAAGAAATGACCAGCATCCCTTCCCCACGTGGACCAATCTCTTGCAGACAGAACTGTCGTGCGAGTATTCGGGTCCATCGCGCGAGGGTTTGGCTGATTTCAGTTTCTTGTAACTCAGCTGACTTTAGGGCCAGGACTGGTATTGATTACCAGCCTTGGCCCTGCCAGCCCCCCTCAGGGATCAAAACAGGAACAGGTAAAATCTTATACCTTTGCTTGAATGATTTTTGAAATGGATTGGATTAAATGGTGTAGCCTTGCAAATGAGTGTATGGAAAACACTAGATTGAAAGACTAGGAGGTGTGGTTAGGGTTTGTAACTTTGTGCTAGACTTGATAACTCTTCCTTTTGTAATTTTGTAACCCTTTGGAAGAACAACCAATGGGGGTATATATAGGAGGAGAGGGAGTGCAAGGTTGGTGCAAGACGAGGCCCAAAGACCAGCCAACAAGGCTGGTCAACCTTGCTTGGTGGAGAGGCTAGCCACCAAGGTGAGTGGTTAGAGTTGTGTGGGTGAGTGCTCCAAAACCTGCCAGAACGCTGTTCATCCAAAGAAAACGGGGTTCCAGCCCATGTGGCCACTGATCATCACAAAATCCAGCTGGACAAAGATGATGGGGACAGGTTGGACCATCGCTCGAGGGTCAACAGTCAAAACTTTGACTTTGACCAACACCTGGCAAACTGATCATCGCGCGAGTATCCAGAAGCATCGCGCGACAGTCAAACCTTGGCTAGGGTTTTGACTGAAGATTTCATGGGTTCAAAAGGTTCAAAAAGGGCTCCAAGCACTCCAAGTCCAATCCATTCCACATCCAAGTCTGTTTGATCCGATCTCATCATCGGGGAAACAAGAAATCGAAAAATAAAGTAAAACAAATGGGAGATCCAGATTGGGGTGTCTACAACTTGGTCCACTGTCAAACGGTCTAGAACTCGCCTCCAAGCAGGCGACCGTGTTTGTTGAACTCCTTTCAGCCAGCGGGCCACCCATGGAACGAACCTAGGCTCCCTATGCATAGTTGGAGGGGGAAACTGCAATAGGTGCTCAAAAGCCCATAACTGCAGGCATAATTAAAAAGATAAGCATGGAATGCAGAAATTAAAACAATGAAAGAATAACAAAGAAAGCTGAAACATGTACCTCAAGAACGCGATGGTGCCCACCCAAGGAGTGGCTAACACGCCGAGAGCAAGCACGCAAGTGCCCGTACAGTGTAGCCAAAGCAGGAGTCCCCCAATCGAACTCTGCTATAGTCTCTAGGTTCACTAAAGCAGCCAGAAATTGAACATGTACCGAGTTCTCTTTATTGCAAAACAAAGTATCTCCAAGGAGGTAAGAGATGAAGGCTCGCACCAGCTAAGGAATGGATACCTCTGTCAGAATACCTTCCCGATCGTATTGTGCCCAAAGCCATGAGTAGGTGACATGACCACTCTCTGACGTGTCAGGAGTCTTCCCCAAAAGGTAGTCAAAAGCACCCTCACGCTTGTGAATCCGTGGGTCGAGCGAGAGAGGATCGCCACCAACCCTCAAACCTGTGAGCAGAGCAAAGTCACCCGGAGTAATCGTCATCTCTCCAGCCTCCGAAAAGTGGAAAGAGTTCGTGGTGTCCCACCACCGCTCCACAAACGCTGTGGTCAACCCCAGCTTTGCCTTCGGAAGATGAAAACCGAGTATCAAAAGCTAAAAGCCAGCTAAAGCAACCGTGTCCTTTGCCCCTTGAGGGAGCCTCTCGTACCACTCGTAAACCTATGGACAGCTTCCCCACATGCGCAGCTTCTCGTTTGCCTGGCAAAGTGCAAGAGAAGATCAAAACAATAGCAAGATCGCCTAAATAGGGGGCAATTCCTAAAACTCAATTTTATTTCCAAAATATCAAATCATTGTTTCGTAAATTCTTATGTAAAAAATATTATTGGCAGGAGAAAAATTATCTTCACGTTGGTAAAACCGAAGTGTTGCTCCGGCTCTCTGTGCAAAACCTCAGGTGGGACATCACTGAGAGGAGGGCGATACCGCAACGAACCCCCGCGCCGCCCGATTATGTGGACTGAAGGGACATATGTGTCAGCATCAAAAGGGGGTAAAGCATCATTACCCGTATCAGAAGGAGCCTCGAAATCTGTTTCGGGAGGATAGGGTTGCGAAGAGCTTCCTCCAACATCCGGAGTATGGTGGCTCGAGCAAAGAACACGGGTACTTGAAACCCCGTCGAGAACCGCGGCTTCCACAGCTGGAGCCTTGCCTGCATCCCTTGATGCGGCAGGAACATTGGATGACGGCACGAACGTGGTGTCGATCGGAGGACGTGGAGGCGACGAAGCCATGAACGACAGCACATCGGAAGAGAGAGAGGAACGACGATGGCAATGGCGGCGGTCGGGGGATGGAGTGGTTTCGGTCGAAGGAGAGGTCTCGAACGAGAGAAAGAGAGGACGAAGAGAAAGATCAAATGAGCCGTGAGATAGATCGAACTTAACTTAAATCGATTTTCTGACTTTTGGCTTTCTCACGGCCGGGACATCGATTCCTCGGCCGAGACGTCAATTATTCGGCCAAGAGATCTATCTCGTGGCCCCCCAAATCGATCTCCCATAGTAGCATCGAATTTTGCTCAACGCACCAATTCAAGTAATTATGAAGTTCTGGGTCCATGACCAACAAAAGCAATGATGTAACTAGCCTTGGGGGCATCCCCGAGCACAAAGAATGTCATACACGAGCATTGAACCCACTTTGGGATTCTCCACAGGCTCTCTCTGTAGCAATAAGCTCACCAGATGCTGGTCACTTAACCAACTATAAACCCCAAGCTCCGGCTCTATGCCCCAGTTACTGTGCTACAGGAGTACAACAGCTATCGCATCCCATGATCAGCAGGCCCTACGCCCATAAACTCATGTATTTCAAGCTCCGTACCCACTCCTCCAATAAGCTCCGTACTCACTACTACAGCTATTCAGCAGCTCCATGCTCATGCCCGCTGGTATCAAAGCTACTCAAATAGCTCCACCGTCTCAATAGCAGTTCCATACTCTATAGCAGCCCCGAGCTCATTATCTCAGCAGTTTCATCTTAGCAGCTTCACCCCTTGACAGCTCTACGCTTAACTAGTCAAACATGCCCATCGTTTTAGCATCTCTATGCTCGCTACCTCAGCAGCTCCGAGCTCATCGCTATTAAGCAACTCAGCGGCTCTACGCCCACAAACTTAGCAGCTCTACGCCCGCATTCACCGTCTCAGCAACTCCATCTCCACCATCAGTAGCTCTAGGCTCGTACCCAGCAAGCTCTACACCTCAAGCTCTGTAGCCTCATGTTCAGCGGCTCTATGCCCGTACTCACTCAGCAAAGGCTCACTCGGCAGCTCCAAGCTCAACGCTATCAAGATATTCAGCAGCTCTATGCCCATGCCCATCATCTTAATAGCTCTTCGCCATCCCAACAGCTCTTCGCCCATATTCATTATCACTCAGCAACTCCAAGCCACTCGGTGGCTCTATGCCCACTTAGCAGCTTTAAGCTCGCCATCGCTTAGTGGCTCTAAACTCGCCCACTCAGCAGCTCTAAAGCTCGCCATCGCTCATTATCTCGCTACTTCGCTAATCTCAGCGGCTCTACGCCCATACCAAGTCATTCAGCAGTTTCAGCAGCTAAACTACTTCAGCAGCTCTACGCTCGCTACCTCAGCAGCTTCACATACTCCAAGTCACTCAGCGGCTCTACGTCCGTGCTCATCGTCTCGACAGCTCTACGCCCGTATTCACCATCTCAGTGGCTCTACGCCTAGTTACTCAGCGGCTCTACTCACTATCTCAATTGGCTCTACGCCATAACAATCAACAAGACATCATTTATTCTCAAGCTCTACGCTTGAATGCTCAAAATCCAACATTTTGAATGCTCAAAGCTCTTCGAATGCCCAACCACTGTGTATTAGATGCTCAAGTTCTACACTTGAATGCTCAAGCTCTACGCTTCAATGCCCAACCACTGCGTACTGGATGCTCAAAGCTTGTACTTTGAATGCTCAGACTCTACCCTCCGAATGCTCGAGCTCTACGCTCTGAATGCTCAAGTCCAGAACTTGAAAGAAGCTCTACGCTTAAATCAAACACACACGCACGGGCCTGTGCACATAAGCATCAATTGTATCACCATTGTCATCATTGAGTCTGCATCATCATCATATCTGTTCACATCTAACCATCATCACATACATATGTTCTGCATCTTTCTCTCTAACTCATAAAATAGGTCAATCCTGCAAGCAACCGGCTCTATGCCTCGGTCTTATTGATCGGTCCAGCGCCTCGATCCTCTGGCTCTACGCCAAAAATTTATGATGAGAAAGCTCTGTGCACAGACCTTCAGAATACAACCGGCTCTACGCCTCGATTCATCATATCAAGCTCTAAGCTCTAACTCATCAGGTTCTTGCCTTATGACTACAACCGGCTCTACGTCTCGGTTCATCGGAGCTTTGACCCCTCAGGCTCTCGCCTAATGATTGCAACCGGTTCCGCACCTCGGTTCTCTCACCTCAAGCTCCGTGCTCTAGTTACTGGACTCGTGCCCCCCCCCCCATATCTCAAAACTGGAGTCCTATTTTCTCTGGCAGACAGTTTGAATTCCACCGAATTACATCAATTCCTTCCAGCTCATTCGCAAGGATAAGCTACTCTACCGAGCTTTCCTCAGTCAAAGTAAAGATGATCAAGAAAAGCAAACGACTCACCCGCAATGTATTGATCTACCCCAAAATACTAAGGACGCTCTCCGCAAAAATTTCCCCGGTAGCTCCGCGCTCCTTCAACTATCCTTCGCCAAAATCCTGGCTTAGCCTAGGTATGTTGCACTACGGCTTTTAAAGCCCGAAGGTACGTCCTCTGTCTCTAACCCTCCAAAACTTTTATTTTTCTTTATTGCCCTCTGAACTATGGTTGGTCTGAATTTCCCTTGTGGAATATGTAGGCAGCCTCCCGGCCCGACCATAACAAAAAAAAAACTTTTTCCAAAAACCCCTTGGAATAGTGGTTGGAGCAAATTGAGTTGCTTTTACAGCTTTGACTTTTACTTAAACATGTCTTGCGATCCGTCTAAATTCAGTCAAAGAGGGGCATCTGTAGACACCCCAATTTGGCCTAACGATTATTTCAAGTTCCACCTTGGGGACCATCCCAATGATGAATGGATACAGTGATTGCTGATTGACTTCTCGTGAACCTTGGGACTTTTGGTGAGTACTTTTAGCCACTTAAGAGGACCCAATCCAGAGCCAAATGGCCTTTCAGACAGAAATACAGTATCCTAGGAAAATCTATCTTTTGGCCGTAACATTGATCTCACGGCGTCAACTTCATTCTTTCACCCGTGAAACGTGTTACTTGAAAATCTCCATAAGAGATTGATTCCTCGGCAGCCAGATCGATTCTTCGGCCACAAGATCCTTTGACTGGCCGCCAGATCGTCTATTTTCTAGATTTTGGAATGTTCTATCAATCGTTTGATCCGTTCACAAAACCCTAGCAGCCAAATTCTGATGCGTTCGGGCTACGCAAGGAGATTACCATAAAGAGTTCAAGTTGCCCTATAATTCCAATTCTAATCATGCATTGTGATTGGATAGAGTGAGTCACCCCCATGCCTATATAAAGGGGCCTTTGGCTCCAAAATTATACACACAATTCATCTTCTCTAGCCACGAAACTCTGCAAAAACACTCTTACATATTCCCTTTACAAAAGCCCTAACTTTCCGAAGGTAGCCGCGATCCAACAATCAAACCTCGAAGTACAAACCCTAACCCTAGGGTTTCAAGAAGCAAATCAGTCAATCATCCCTAATCCGAAGCAATCAAGCAACTGAGGGATCAAGGTGGTAAGGCCCAGGGGCCTTTGGTTCGTTTTATTTACAGTTTATGCATGCTAATCATAGTATTTTAACTTTCTATTAATCGTTTAGTCTGGTGTGAGGAAGAACATCGGCTGGATCTTCGATCCATCGGCCGGTACATTAAACCAGGAGGATCTCTCGGCCGTGACATCCATTCACTGGCCGCGAGATCCATCTCCCTGGGACAGCTTGTTTTATTTTGTCTTTCTGATGCATGCTTTTAATTACTGTCTCGGCTCACCATTAACTGTTTAAAGGCTAAATAAACAGACTATGTGTTAGAATTAAATAAAGCATGTATTAATCGTATGTCGAATAACTATGGGCCAGTCTCACGACTGGGCAAAGAGGGGTGCCTAACGCCTTCCCCTTATTGTACTTTTGGCTTCCATACCCGGAATCTCTATCTATTTTTCCTAGTTTTTATAAACTAGGTGGCGACTCTGTTTTGATGATAACCGTTATCGTGTGGCGATGTTCCTAGCCATGGGAATATCCACGATCTTGGTTTATGAAACAAACAACCAAACAAACAGTGTAGACACCTCCCAAACGGGGCATCGCCATACAAATTGGTCATTGATTGCTCGATTGGTTGTTTGCTTCATAAACCAAGATCGTGGACATTCCCATGGCTAGGAACATCGCCACACGATAGCGGTTATCATCAAAACAGAGTCGCCACCTAGTTTATTAAAACTAGGAAAACAGATAGAGATTCTGGGTATGGGAGCCAAGAGTACAGTAAGGGGAAGGTGTTAGGCACCCCTTTCTGCCCAGCCGTGAGGCTTGCCCATAGTTATTCAACATAAGACATGTAGATGCTTTGTTTAATTCTAACACATAGTCTGTTTAATTAAGCCTTTAAACAGTAAATAAGGTGAGCCAATGCGATAAGTAAAGCATGCACTAGAAAGCAGAACACCAAAACAAACTGTCCAAGGGAGATGGATCCCGCGGCCGGTGAATGGATGTCACGGCCGAGGGATCCTCCTGGTTTTATGTACCGGCCGAGGGATCGAAGCCCCGGTCGGTGTTCTTCCTCACACCAGACAGAAAAGTTAGCAGATGATTGAAACGCTACGATTAATCATGAATACAGTAAATAAAACAAACTAGAGGCCGTTGGGCCTCACCACCTTGATCCCTCAGTTGCTTGATTGCTTCGAATTTGATTGTGATTGACTGATTACTTCTCAGAAAACCCTAGGGCTAGGGTTTGAACTTCGGGGTTTGATCGTCGGATTGATGGCTGCCTTTGGGAGGTTAGGGCTTTTGAAGAGAGGGTTTGAGAGAGTGTTTTTGCAGAGTTTCGTGGCTTGAAAGGGTGTGAAATATACGAATTTTGGTGTATTTCGTTGTTGTATTTTCGGAACCCCAAAGGCCCTTTATATTGGCAATTGGTGACTCACTCCGTCCAATCAAAACGCATGATTGCAATTGCAATGCAATACAAACTGATCGTGATAATCTCTGGGCGTAGCCCAAACGCATCGGGAAGGTAGTGTAGTTGGATCAAACGTCTGACAGAATGTTCCAGAGTCTGGAAAATAGACGATCTGGCGGCCGAGCAAAGGATCTGGCGGCCGAGGAATGGATGTTGCGGCCGAAGGATAGATCTTGCGACCGAGGGATTGACCTCTCAGGGAGATTTTCAAGCAACAGGTTGCTCGGGTGAAGAAATGATGTTAAGGCCGTGAGATCAATGTAACGGCCGACAGATGGATTCTCCTAGGATTCTGTATTTCTGTCTGAAAGGTTGTATGGCTCTGGATTGGGTCCTCTAAGTGGCTCAAAGTTTTTACCGAAAATCCTAAGGTTCTCGAGAAGTCAATCAGCAATTACTGTATCCATTTCCATTGGGATGGTCCCCAAGGTGGGACTTGAAATAATCATTAGGCCAAATTGGGGTGTCTACAGATGCCCCTCTTTGACTGAGCTGAGACGGATCGCGAGACATGTTTGAGTAAAAGTCAAAGCTGTAAAAAGTAACTCAATTTGGTCCAACCACTATTCCAAGGGGTTTTGGAAAAAGGTTTTTGTTATGGCGGGCCGGGAGGCTACCTACGTATTCCACAAGGGTAATTCAGACCAATTGTTGTTCGGGTGGGCAGTAAAGAAAAGAAAAAGTTTGGAGGGTTAGAGACAGAAGACGTACCTTCGGGCTTAAAAAGCCGTAGTGATGTACCTAAACTGAGCCAGGGTTTCGCGGAGAATAGTTGAAGGAGCGTGGGGCTGCCGGGGGGATTTTTGGCGGAAAGCTTTCTTAGTATTTTGGGGTAGATCAGTACACGGCAGGTGCGTTTGCTGTTCTTGATCATCCTTACTTTGACTGAGGGGAGCTCGGTAGGGTAGCCTATCCTTGCGATTGAGCTGGAAGGAATTGATGTGATTGAGGTGGAATCCAAGCCATCTGCTGGGGATGAATCGGACGCCGTTTTTGAGATATAGGGGGCACGCGGCCAGTAACTAGAGCACAGAGCTTTGGGGATGAGGGAACCGAGGCACAGAGCCGGTTGTAGTCATGAGGCGAGAGCCTGAGATGATGGAATTGAGGCGTGGAGCTTGCTGTGATCATGAGGCGAGGGCCTGAGGAGATCGGAGCTTTGAGCTTGATAGAACCAAAGCGCGGAGCTGGTATTGATCATAAGGTGAGAGCCTGAGGTGTCGGAGCTTAAAGCTTGACGTGATTTGAACCGAAGCATAGAGCTGGTTGCATTCTAATGGTCTGTGCATGGAGCTTTCTCATCATAAGTTTTTGGCGTAGAGCCAAAGGATCGAGGCACTGGACCGATCAATAAAAACCAAGGCGTAGAGCCGGTTGATTGCAGGGTTGACCTGTTTCATGAGAGATATGCAGAGTGTATATATGTGATGATGGTTGTTAGATGTGAACAGATATGATGATGCAGACTCGATGTGATGATGATGATGCAATTGATGCAAATGTGCACGGGCTCGTGCGTGTGTGTTTGATATAAGCGTAGAGCTTCTTTCAAGTTCCGGACTTGAGCATTTAGAGTGTAGAGCTCGAGCATTCGGACGGCGGAATCCGAGCATTCAAAGTACAGGCTTTGAGCATCCAGTACACAGTGGTTGGGCATTCAAGCGTAGAGCTTGAGCATTCAAGTGTAGAACTTGAGCATCCAGTACACAGTGGTTGGGCATTCGAAGAGCTTCGAGCATTCAAAATGTTAGATTTTGAGCATTCAAACGTAGAGAGTGAGAATTGATGATGTCCTGATTGTTGGGGCGGCGTAGAGCCTGTTGAGATAGTTGTTACAGCTTCGAGCCAGATGAGATAATGGGCTTGGAGCTGCTGAGTTGATACGGGCATAGAGCTGCTATGATAATGGGCTTCGAGCTGCTGAGATGGTTGTTACGGCTTAGAGCCAGTTGAGATAGCTTGAGTATGATTATAGGCGTAGAGCTTGCTACTGGGATAGCGAACATAGAGCTGCTGAGTCGAGGGCTTGGAGTCGTTGAGAAGGCGAATATGGGCGTAGAGCCGCTGAGCAGAACCGTTGAGATGATGATGAGTATAGGCGTAGAGCCTGTCAAGATGATGAATGCGGGAATAGAGCCTGAGTGACTTGATAGAGGTGAAGTTGCTGGGGTGGCAAGCGTAGAGCTGCTGATGTAGTGAGATGGTGCTCTGAGCCGCTGAGGTGATTGGCGAGTGGGTGAGTACGGTAATGGGCTTTGAGCCGCTGAGATGATTGTTATGGCTTAGAACCAGTTGCGATAGTGGGTTCGGAGCCGCTGAGTTGATAGAGATGGTGATGAATAGCATAGCTGCTGGGTGTCTTGATTTAATGTAGTAAGAGCTTCGGCCAGCAGTTTGTGGAGAGAGAGCTTCCTTATGCTCGGATATGCCCCCAAGGCTAGTTCTGATTGCGTTGTATTGGTTCGGGGGTGCCCCCAAGGCTACTTTGTCGGTTGAGGACCCAGAAATCCATAATAGCTTGAGTTGGTGTACTGAGCAAAATCTGATGTTGCTGTGGGGAATTGATTGAAGGGCCAAGAGATTGATCTCTCAGCCGAGTAAAAGATGTTTCGGCCAAGGAATCAAAGTCTCGGCCGTGAGAACTCCAAAAGTCAGAAAATCAATTTAAGTTTCGGTTTAATCGATTTCACGGCCCATTTAATCTTTTCTCCTCCTCTTCTCTCGTTCGAGCTTCTCTTGTCTGAAACTCATCCTCGCCTCCCCATTTCTTCGACCACCGTAGTCCGGCCACCTCCGGCCATCACCGCCGGTTTTTGCCGCCCTCACTGCCGGTTTTGGTTGTTGCAACCGTCGGTTGTTGTCGTTCTTGCTTCCAACGAGATGGACACGCCACCCTCCATTGATTTGCCGCCATCCTCTTCTACGAATGTTGCAGGTTCTTCCTCGCAACCTCGGTGTAGGTGTGAGTATCCCTCGTCCGATGAGGAAGCGATTGAAGAGCCAGGTTTGTTCGATGCTGCTACCTACGTACTTCCTTCGTGTAGGTTAGGTTATGGCGGTTTCCTGCAGTACCGTCCTCCTGTTGGTGGCCCAGAGGCCGAGGTAGTTTGCAGAGAGCCTGAGCAGCACTTGAGCATCCTTAATGTTCCAGTAAGTTTCCTGAAAAGTAAACATTTTGCTTTAGTTTGGAGCTTAATTTCGCATGGTTTAGAGATGGATTTTATTCTCGGGATGAAATCCCTTTTAGCCAGGGGCATGAGTGAGATGGACCCGTGGTTGGGTCAGAATTGTTTTGTTTAAAAAGACTAAGATAGCCATGCCCCCTGTTTAGGCCATGCATGCTTTTTAAACATTAATTTGATGCCCCTAAGCATTTCCTTTGTTTATGCAATCATGAGATTAACTCCCTTTTTGTCTTTGGCAGAGAAATAGGAGACTGGAGGCTTGTGGTGGAGGCAAGGAAGTGCACAGGTGGTTTTTGACGTTGCCAGAGCAGGCCCGGGAACTAGTACGTGCTGCTGGCTTCGAGGCATTTGTTCTGGGCCTCAATCTTCTGAAGATGGATTGGTCACTGATGACCTCGCTGGTTGAGAGATGGTGGGATACCATCAACACATTCCACTTTCCTTCTGCTGGCGAGATGACGATCACTCCTAGTGATTTCTCCTTGCTGACTGGCCTGCGGGTAGGCGGAGCTCCTCTTCGGGTCGACCCCCAGCTTTGGGAACGGGTAGGTGCTTTGGAGTGGTTTTTGGGCAAGGTGCCCCCTGTTCACTCTCGAGGTCACATTGATCTTACTTGGCTAAGCAAGTCCTTCATGACGGCTGATGTCCTTACCCAAGTTAGTGTTGAGCAGCTGACACGGGCCTTCCTTCTTTTTCTCCTTGGGCAAACGTTGTTTGCCAACAAGGATGGCTCGGTACACACACAGCTCCTGGCTCCCTTGCAGCGTTTGGAGGCCGTTAGGGAGTTTGATTGGGGAGCGTCTGCTTTGGCCACCTTGTATGGCAATCTGGGAGCTTGCTCACGGGACAAGAGTCCCATCCTTGGTGGTCACTACCGGACGCTTGAGGTATATATCTTTCTCTCTTGCCTCTTTTCCTGTTTTGACTTATCTAGTATTGAACTTGTTTTGGTTAATCTGCTTTTCAGCTCTGGGCTTTCGAGCACCTTCTCCAGTTTCCCCCTGAGACTAGGCATGGAGATGCAAACTGTATAGCTCGCTATGAGCGATGGTTGGTGGGGCAACGGAGGTCACGGTCACCAGTTTTGAGCCTTCCCAAGTGGCGGCGAGTTTTGGACCGACTGACGGTCGATCAGGTACCTTTTTCTTTAGGTTTCTTGTCATTTGATTTGCATATCCTTACGTTGTAGCTGATTTGATCTCGTTTTGCAGGTATGATTTGACCCTTGGGGTGGTGTACCAGAGGATGCCCCTCTTGCACGTTCCAGGGTTCTGGATCGTACCCGTAGCTTGTTCGAGGGTCCATTTTGCCGAGCCTGGTACTTAGGCGATCGGGTGGCTAGTCAGTGGCGTCCGCGTGCTGAGGCGCTTCAGTTTGTTCCTCCTCCTCCTCCAACATCGATGAGGTCCACTTTTTCGATGTCTAAGGAGGACTTGAGGAATGCTCAGATCAAGGATTGGGCAGGTTTGCTTCTTCAGGCAGGAGACTACACGGAGTACTGCCGTGTTTTATTAGCTTCAGCTGCTGTTGCTCCTCCTGTTGCTTCTGTTTGGCCGCGGGCCCCTTCTTTTGTTTCCTTCCATTCTGATGATGGGGAGGAGGAGCGCCTGGCCCTTACTCCTTGCGCAACCCAGCTTTATACGCTGCCAGCTGGGGTTTCACAGGTATTACCCTATTTCTGAACTTTGTTTTTCCTGCTTTATCATTGTATCTGTCGCTCCTGCATTTGAAATGCCTAGTTTGTTTCCATAGGTGCCTGCTAAGATAGTGCAGGAATGGCTTCATGCTTATCAGAGTGCAGAGGCTATGGTTCGGAGACAGTGCCGTAGGATCCTCGAGGTATGACTCTCTTCATGTGTTTCATTTACTTTGTATCATTCCTTGAATCTGAATGTTCGTATCCTCTTTGGCTGCAGCTTGAGGCTGAGCGAGCACCAGTTGTTGGTGGGGAGGATGTGGGAACCAACGAGCAGTCCCCATCTCAGAGACCGTCTCAGAGACGCCGCCATGACTAGCTTTTAGGATTTTCTCTTTTCCTGTCCATAGTTAGTAAAAGAGGCAAGCGGAAATTGTATAGTGAAAGCAACCACAGCGAGAATTTTGTAACTAAACTTTTGTTCATGAAATGAAAAGAGCTTTTCTTACTCCTAAATGCTTTAAGATATGCATGTGATAGTCAGAACATGGCTTTTTGATCAAGCGTTTGCTGATAGACAGTAATCTGTGTGAAATGGAGTACTGGCCGAAGAATCAATTGTTCGATATTGTGGCCGATGTATCAATTCTTCGGCTGTTACTCTGAATTTTCAAGGGTAAATTTTGCTTTGGTCAAGTGGCATCCCCTTTTCTCTTCCTGCTTGGTTTTGATTTTCGCCTTTTGCTTTTGCCATATTCCATAGTCTGATTGTCAAATTCAAGAGCTTTCGAGGTATCCTATTTATTGTGTCAATGACCTTTAGGTTAAAAAGGGATGAACTATAATTCTTGTGTCTATTGCTGTTGTCAATTCCTCGAGAAAAGCATACTCATCTTTTTCGAGCTCAATACGCAGGGTTAGCTATGCCTATCATTGAGCACAAATCTTTTGATGTTTTTTCCTCTCTCCAAATGTTTGGGCCACATCTCGATGTGAGATTGCCTACGTATCCCAATCAGCGAATCAGGCCTTTTATGTAGTTCCAAGATCACCACCTTTGGGGTTGGGTTTTCACTCTTGGTTTTTCTTTTCACATGCTCTAAGTTTTGCCTAGGTTACCTGATGGAGGTTGAGTCCCTAGCGAGCTTTTGAATGCCTTATCTTTTGCCTAGGCTGCGTTTTTGCTTGTCCTAGCAGGCTTTGCTCTTACTTTTGCTTGGGTACTTAGGTTACCCAACGAGCATTTCTTTTTAAGAGGGTTTTGGAGAGGAATTTGATGAAGATATCTTTTTCTGAATCTCCTACTGCGTTTGTACTTTCACAATGGGCAAGCTAACCCTAAGTGTTCTCACGGAGATGGCGTCTTCTTTCTAAGTTTTGACAAAAACCTAGTTCTTCAAGCGACTAGAGTTCACCCTCTCCTTTCTTCTTGTCAGGGACATAAAGAACTTGATTCCTTGAATTTTCTTTTGTTTGGCAAAGAGATTATAGCGCATGGCAATTGCAATTTTAGGAATTTAGATAAGCATAATCCGGAAGATAAAAAAGGAATTCTTTTAGCAGAAATAGAATGCCCAAACAGGGGCCCAAAACACATTCTATTTTGATTTTAGGAAACAAAAGCAATGTTTAATGTTCTTTGCCATGTTAAGATTTCTCAGCTATTGCAGCATTTTGGGGTTGTCTTCTTTCCTTTGTCTTTCACAACTTTATACTCTTTTCCACCATTTCCTTTGCCAAACAGAGCCCTTGAACTGGATCCGTCTTCATAGCTTGAATGATAGCTACTTCTTTGAGACATGAGTAGTTCCCAAATGGAAACGTCAGCCTGGGTTTTCATCACTTTTTCTTCCTCCTTATTGATTGCGCAGTCGCAAGAGAGACCAGTCACTTCTACTTGGCTGAATAGTGATGTTAGAGAGATTCCATCGAGGGGATCATCGCATTCTCCTTGCATTTTGTCGAAGTCACTTTCCCCTGTTTGATATGGGTCTGCATATGTGAAATCCAGATCCTCTTCTTTCACTATCCACTGGCTATAGTCACATTCTTCATATGGATTGACCCATGGTTGCATTTGGAACTCCTCCACCTTCTCTATGAGATTGATTGTCTCCCAGACAATGGGCGGTGTTGGAATTTTGGGACGGTTGATAGGTACCACTATTTGGGCAGGCTCGAAGCGAGTGTGCCTTCTCATCATGATGACCCTTTCCTTTTCCTTCTTCCTATTCTCAAACCAAATATGGAGCCACTCATCGTCTTCTACAAATGGAATGTCTGGATCTTCCAAATTGTGCTTTGCCCAGGAATGTTCTCTCCATTTCCTTAGCTTTTCCTCCTTTGTTTGATCTCTACTACTTGTGTCGGACATGTCAGGATCGATCACTTCTGACTGATCGGACTCATTGTTCTCTTCCTTCTCCATCATACAACACTCGTCCTCCTTGGGGAAGGTTAAGGTTGGTTTGGTTTGGTTGTTTTGGACAATGTATTGACTAGGATTGTATGTGGGGTTGTGAGATAGATTTATGAGATTGATATTTTGAGGTGGCTGTAGACACCTCCCAGACGGGGCATCGCCATACAGATTGATCGTTGTTTGCTCGTTTGGTTGCTTGCTTCATAAACCAAAATCGCGGATATTCCCATGGCTAGGAACATCACCACACGATAGCGGTTATCATCAAAACAGAGTCGCCACCCAGTTTATTAAAACTAGGAAAATAGATAGAGATTCTGGGTACGGGAGCCAAGAGTACAGTAAGGGGAAGGTGTTAGGCACCCCTCTCTGCCCAGCCGTGAGGCTGGCCCATAGTTATTCAACATAAGACATATAGATGTTTTGTTTAATTCTAACACATAGTCTGTTTAATTATGCCTTTAAACAGTAAATAAAGTGAGCCGAGACGATAAGTAAATCATGCAGCGGAAAGCATAACAAAATAAAGTTGTCCCAGGGTAATGGATCCCGCGGCCGGTGAATGGATGTCACGACCGAGGGATCCTCCTGGTTTGATATATCGGCCGAGGGATCGCAGCCCCGGTCGATGTTCTTCCTCACACCAGACAGAAAAGTTAGCAGATAATCAAAACGCTACGATTAAGATTATAGACAGAAAGTAAATCAAACCAGAGGCCGTTGGGCCTCACCACCTTGATCCCTCAGTTGCTTGATTGCTTCGGATTGATTGTGATTGACTGATTGCTTCTTTGAAAACCCTAGGGTTAGGGTTTGAACTTCGGGGTTTGATCGTCGGATTGATGGCTGCCTTCGGGAGATTAGGGCTTTCGAAGAGGGGGTTTGAGAGACTATTTGTGCAGAGTTTCGTGGCTTGAGAGGGTGTATTGTGTTGTTAATTTCGGAACCCAAAGGCTCCTTTATATAGGCATAGGGATGACTCACTCCGGCCAATCGAAATGCACGATCAAAATTGGAGTTAGAGTGTGATTCTAACTCTTCATGGCAATCCTCTAACGTAGCCCGAACGCATCGAGAAGGTAGTGTAGTTGGATCAAACGTCTGACAGAACGTTCCAGAGTCTGGAAAAAGGACGATCTGGCGGCCGAGCAAAGGATCTGGCGGCCGAGGAATGGATGTTGCCGCCGAAGGATAGATCTTGCGGCCGAGGGATTGATCTCTCAGGGAGATTTTCTAGCAACAGGTTGCTCGGGTGAAGAAACGATGTTAAGGCCGTGAGATCAATGTCACGACCGACAAATGGATTCTCCTAGGATTCTATATTTTTTGTCTGAAAGGCTATATGGCTCTGGATTGGGTCCTCTAAGTGGCTCAAAGTTCTTACCGAAAGTCCTAAGGTTCTCGAGAAGGCAATCAGCAATCACTGTATCCATTTCATCATATGGATGATCCCCAAGGTGGGACTTGAAATAATCGTTAGGCCAAATTGGGGTGTCTACAGATGCCCCTCTTTGACTGAGCTCAGACGGATCGCGAGACATGTTTGAGTAAAAGTCAAAGCTGTAAAAAGCAACTCAATTTGGTCCAACCACTATTCCAAGGGGTTTTTGAAAAAGGTTTTTGTTATGGTCGGGCCCGGAGGCTACCTACGTATTCCACAGGGAAAATTCAGACCAACCGTAGTTCGGGCAATAAAGAAAAATAAAAAGTTTGGAGGGTTAAAGACAGAAGACGTACCTTTGGGCTTAAAAACCCGTAGTGCAACGTACCTAGACTGAGCCAGGGTTTTGGCGGAAGATAGTTGAAGGAGCGCGGGGCTGCCGGGGGAATTTTTGCGGGGAGCTTCCTTAGTATTTTGGTGTAGATCAGTACATGGTAGGTGCGTTTGCTTTTCTTGATCATCCTTACTTTGACTGAAGGGAGCTCGGTAGGGTAGCCTATCCTTGCGAATGAGCTGGAAGGAATTGATGTAATTGGGGTGGAATCCAAGCCATCTGCTGGGGATGAATCGGACGCCTTTTTTTAGATATGGGGGGCGCGCGACCAGTAACTAGAGCACAGAGCTTTGGGCATGAGGGAACCGAGGCACGGAGCCGGTTGTAGTCACAAAGCGAGAGCTTGAGGAGCGATGGTTTCTGACGTGATGGAACCGTGGCGCGGAGCCAGTTGTAGTCATAAGGCGAGAGCCTGAGGTGATGGAATTGAGGCGTGGAGCCTATTGTGGTCATGAGGTGAGGGCCTGAGGAGATTGGAGCTTTGAGCTTGATAAAACAGAAGCGCGGAGCTGGTATTGATTATAAGGCGAGGGCCTGAAGTGTCGGAGCTTAGAGCTTGACGTGATTTGAACCAAAGCGTAGAGCTGGTTGCATTCTGATGGCCTGTGCACGGAGCTTTCTCGTCATAAGTTTTGGCGTAGAGCCAAAGGATCGAGGTACTGGACCGATCAATAAAACCGAGGCGTAGAGTCGGTTGATTGCAGGGTTGACCTGTTTCATGAGAGATATGCAGAGTGTATATGTGTGATGATGGTTGTTAGATATGAATAGATGCAGACTCGATGTGATAATGTTGATGCAATTGATGCAAATGTGCACGGGTCCGTGCGTGTGTGTTTGTTTTAAGCTTAGAGCTTCTTTCAAGTTCCGGACTTGAGCATTCAGAGCGTAGAGCTCGAGCATTCGGACGGCAGAATCCGAGCATTCAAAGTACAGGCTTTGAGCATCCAGTACGCAGTGGTTGGGCATCCAAGCGTAGAGCTTGAGCATTCAAGTATAGAACTTGAGCATCCAATACACAGTGGTTGGGCATTCGAAGAGCTTCGAGCATTCAAAATGTTGGATTTTAAGCATTCAGGCGTAGAGCCTGAGAATGATGTCTTGATTGTTGGGGCGGCATAGAGCCTGTTGAGATAGTTGTTACGGCTTCGAGCCAGTTGAGATAATGGGCGTAGAGCCACTGAGTTGATGAGTTGGTGAATATAGGTGTAGAGCCGCTATGATAATAGGCTTCGAGCCGATGAGTGATGGGCGTAGAGCAGCTGAGATAATGGGCTTGGAGCTGCTGAGTGAGCAAATACGGGCGTAGAGCCATTGAGGTAGTTGTTACGGCTTAGAGCCAGTTGAGATAGTGGGCTTGGAGCCGCTGAGTTGAGTGGATACGGGCGTAGAGCCGTTGAGATGATTGTCACGGCTTCGAGTCAGTTGAGATTTGCTTGAGTATGATTTGTAGGCGTAGAGCCTACTATTGGGATGGCGAGCGTAGAGCTGCTGAGTCGAAGGCTTGGAGCCGTGGAGATAGCAAGCGTGGAGTTGCTGAGTTGAAGGCTTGGAGCCGTGAAGATAGCAAGCGTGGAGCTGCTGACGGTGAGTGGGTGAACATGGGCACGGAGCTGCTGAGTTGTTTGATAGTGATGAGCTTGGAGCTGTTGAGCTGCTGGTGATGCAAGGAGAATGGTGTTGTCGAGTGACTTGTACACAAGGTTATTGAGAGTGGAGCTTCTAAGTGATTTGGAGCAAGAGCTTAGTTTTGATAATCCTTAGTGGTCAAGTGACCAGTCGTTGTGAGCTTGCTATTTGCGGAGAGAGAAAGATCTTCGATGTTTTTCATGCTCGGGCATGCCCCCAAGGCTAGTTATGATCATGTTGCATTTGCTCGGGAATGCCCCCGAGGCTGACTTGATTTTGCTTCATTGGTAGGGGTTTGAGCCTTCTGGGGTGTGGGCTACCACAGCCCCGGGTGGATCGGGGCGGCCCATAAAGTCGCACGCTCCAACTTTGAATCGATTTGAAAATAGTTTGAAGAGTCGCCACCCGGATTTATGGTCTATCACCCGAGAAACCGTTTTTCTTTGAAAATGGTAGATTGAATTTGAAAACCAGAGATCACTTTTGAGGGTTCGGAAGCCATGTTACGAGGGGGGAAGGGTTTTACGACACCCCCCTCGCCTGACGCGATGTCGGTCTCTACTAAACGTTTATGGGATTTTTCGAGAGGGATTTTGTTTCATTAAACCAACTAGCAAGTATCCACAGTTATAACACATAAGAAGTGTATACTGGTGCATATGTACAGGGGGTGATAAAATGGCCATGCATGATATACAAGATAGCAGAAAATGAAGCCCTGTTACTGGATTCACTCTCGAGCGCTCGGGAGAGGTCCCGAGCGCTTGGGAGTGTTAGGACCCAACCTGCAAACTTTGTTAGCACCAACATGATATAACACTAAACTGTAAATTGAAAGGAATTTAATCACATTACAGGCTCAGCAGAGGGTTTAATAAACTGAGGCAAAACCTCAATCTTTCAAATCATGCATCCTTGCCCTTGCATGATCAGATCTACAACTTTAAAAGAGCAAATGGACACATCTATGCATGCAGAAATTCAGACAACACAGTAAACTGGGGGAAAATGGAATGCAGTGGCATGCATGCACTCCTGAGCGCTCGGGAATGGTTTCGAGCGCTTGGGAGTGAGCTGCATGTCAGCTCTCTCTCAAATGGGAAATGACATTATTGTAGCATGCAAACACCTTTGTTTTGACCTTTCCCAGGAGAAAATCATCTTTTTAACTTTGGGAAAACCTTGTTCTTACTCGAAATTTTGTGAAAAACGCTTCTGTTTTAGGAAAACTGATTTTCTATGTCTGCATGCCACTATAAAATCATTTTATTTAAGAATGCACCTCCCCACAGTCTGCTGCTTACCAAAATGCCATGCATGGAACTGGAAACAGTCCCGAGCGCTCGGGAGTGTTTCCAGTAGGGGTTTTTAAGAAAACATTTTTGTGGGCCCTTTGCTCTTGTTTTTACACTAAGGTCTCCCAACCATGCACCCAGTATTGAAGACTGGGACAGGCTGAGAGACCCCCCTCAGAAGGGAAAAACAGCCTCCTTGTTTGAGATTAAAAGTAGAAATTTCTACCTTTGGTTAGAACTTTGCTCCTTGAATGGCCTTGGGAAAATGGATGAAGAAAGAAGAATGCAAGAAATCAGAAGCTAGAAGTGTTCTGGATTTCCTGTATTTTCCTTGATGCTTTTGATCTTTGCAAGTTTTTGTTTTTGAAAACCCTTTTTGTTTGAACACAAGCTTGGTGCTTGAGAGAGTTTTAGAGAGAGAAACTTCGTCCTCTTCTCTGCTGGCCAAAGGGCTATATATATAGTGAATATAACCTATGGTCTCATTTGAAATGAAATGAAATAAAATCATTTGGTTGGGGGGGGGGAATTCTCCAGCTCTGACTCCCTTTGACTGAGGTGGAGTGTATACTGGAGAAAACCCTGGACCAGCCGACTGTAATGATGGCTTGCATGGATAGTGGGAGATCTTATCATCCATTGGGCAGCACAGCAGTCTTGAGCGCTCGGGAGTGAGCCAAGCCAATGGTTTTTGAAAAACAGTTTTGAGCGCTTGGGAATGATTTCGACCATTTTATTTCCTTTTCAAATCCTTCAAGAAGCAAAGTCTCAATTGGTACGAGGCTTGTTTTAATCCAAATTCATCATCGGGGAGCCTCAGGGCCACAAATTAAGGAAATTCGACAAGTCCAAATTGGGGTGTCTACATGGGGCTTGGATTCTCAGAGCGCTTCTAAACTCGGGGTGAAGCTTCAAATGACCTACTCAAAGTTTGTAGGACAGGGGCACGGAGCTGCCGGAGTATGGCTATACTCAGATGTAAGAACAACATTGCTGAAGAGCGGCAGTTTGGTGTGAATAGGTCAAGAGACCTAGCACACCAAGAGATGTAACGCCAAGAAGTATAGTGGTTGAAAGACCCAACACATCGAGAGATGCAATGCCAAGAGGCATAGTGATCGAGAGACCCAATACATCGAGAGATGCAATGCCAAGAGGCATAGTGGTCGAGAGACTCAATACATCGAGAGATGCGATGCCAAGAGGCATAGTGGTCGAGAGACCCAATGTATCAAGAGATAGCATATGATGGTGAAAGCACCGGGCTATGAACACCGCAAGGCTTGAGCGTGGCATAGAGCTGCAGAGGATGCAAACTTTATGAGTGTAGAGGCATTTGAGCTTGAGCGCAGGGCTGCTGAATTTATGCAAGAAGGCCCACCGGATGGCTTTTGGGCTTGTTTTTGTTGGTAGCCCTTGCAAGGTTTTGATTGATACTTGATCCTTCTTAAGCTTGGGAATGCTCCCAAGGCTAGTTTCTTCATGCTCGGAGTGCTTATGACAAGCATTTGACAATCTATGCGAGGCTTTTGATTTATTCCGATGTTGGTGCTCGATATAATGCATGCTTGGGAATGCTCCCAAGACTGGATTTGATTACACTCCATCAGAAACTCTATTGGCCGCGGGCCCAAAATACCATGAGTGTTTTCCTGGTGCTTGGATTCAAATCGATTGCCTTTGAAAGGGGAGATTTTGCAGAAGGATGCGGCGGCCAAGAGGAACACCAAGAGTCAGAGGATCGATTTCTTAAGGCTAAATTCCACATGTTTGGGGTGTCCCCAAGGCTGAATGCTTTCTAGCGACACAAACATCTTCTGGTGGCTGAATGCTTTCTGCAAGCTGGCACCATAAACTCTTTCTGGAAGCTAGCAACATAAACGCCTTCTGGAGGGCTTTAGTAACACGGATGCCTTTTGAAGGGCTGAAGTGTGCCCTAGGTTATTGTAAGCTTCATGCAGGTGCTTTTTCTTGTTGGTTGTTGACTGCATTAAGTGGGAGCCATAGGATTGTTTCACTGGCCTGGAAGTGGCGAGGCTGCTTATCTTCAAGATGTGAGCTTGGGGTAGCTAAAGTAGGTGCTGTATTGTTGAGATTGGACCTGCCGAGCGTGAGTGTAGACACCCAATCTGGATCTCCCAATTGTTTTACTTTGTTTTACGGTTTTCTTGTTTCCCCGATGATGAAATCGGATCAAACGAGCTTAGATTGGGAAGGGATTAAGCTTGGAGTGCTTTGAACCCTGCTTGAACCTTTTGAACCCATCTGAACCTTCAGTCAAACCCTAGGATCAGTTTTGACCATCGCGCGATCCTTCATGTTCCTCGCGCGATACTCAGCTTGCCAGGTGTGGTCAAAGTCAAACTGTTGACTGTTGACCATCGCGCGATGGTTCCGAACACTCACGCGACAATTCTCTCCTGTCTCCATCACATGGTCCAGCTAGATTTGTGATGAGTGGATGTCACATGGGTCCCCATGGGCTGGAACCCCGTTTTCCTCAGCTGAACAGAGTTTTGGCAGGTTCTAACCACATACATCTCCCAACCACTTCACCACCTTGTTGGCTAGCCTTACAACCAAGTTGTGACCAGCCTTGTTGGCTGGTCCTAAAGCCATGTTTGGCCACTACCTAGCCCTTGCACTCCCCCTATAAATACCCCCATTAGTCTTCCATGTTAAGGGTTCCAAGAAAATCATTAAGAGGTCTAATTACTCTTCACAAGGCAATCAAATCCCTAGCACAAAGTTACTAACCTAAACCACTTCCTAATCTTCTAAACTTAGTGTTTCAATGTACACTTAGTTGCAAGGCTACATCAATCAATTCAATCCACTTCCAAACCCTTTCCAAGCAAAGGTATAATGTTTGACCTGTTTCTGTTTTGATCCCTGAGGGGGGCTGACAGGGCCAAGGCTGGTAATTAATACCATGTCCTGGTCCTAAAGCCAGCAAAGTTACAAGAGTCCGTGGCAGCCAAGCCCTCGCGCGATGGTCCACAACACTCGCGCGACACTTGTGTCAGCAAGAGAATGGACCTTGTGGGGAAGGGAGGCTAGCCCTTTTTTGTTTTGTAATATTGGCATGCCTGTTGTAGTTTGTTTTGGAATATAGATCACTGTGATGTATGCAAAAAATAAATACAGTAGCTTAGTTTGATATTCTAAATAGTTTGGAATGCCCTTGGGATCCCCTGAACCTGTCTTAGGACCTTAAGCATGCAAAGCAATTCTTGGAAGTCCAGTCAGGAATGTCGCGCGAGACTCACCATCTGTCGCGCGACAGTTCTGTGATTTCCATGAATGGCCCTTGCATGGGCAACTAGGCCCTTGGCCTCTGTTTTGATACCCCCTCTGTTTAGGGGTTATGTTTCATTTCATTTGGCTCCTTTTTGAAGAAATCTGTAATAATTAGTATTTTTATAGTTCCATATAAACTGCTTGGTTTGCCTCCTGGGTGTGCACTGGTCCTTCCAGAGCCCAGAGGGGGATGAAATTGAAACTGTGGTGAGGTGACAACACTCGCGCGAGGGTTCGTGTGTCTCGCGCGAAGGTTCGCTTGCATGCAGATTTGTTCATGCATGCAAGTTGACCATCGTGCAGGGCAAATCTGTCCCAAGCCTAGTTTTGGCATCTGATCGCTGTTTTAAGTCCATCCCATTTATTACTCGTCATGCCATCCATCCATGCTATCATTTGATCACATCCTGCAAATTGTTACAGTTTTAATCCCCGATTAACTGTTCCCCCGCCCTAATTGGCTAAAATTAATTAAAAGAAGAAGAATCACAAAAGTTTTCATAAAATGCCTAAGTAGAGACCGATCTCCGGATTGGGCGAGAGGGGTGCCTTAAAACCCTTCCCCTCTCGTAACCTGGCTCCCGAACCCAGATATGGTTATGACGGATTGGTTTCCTTAACTTTTTCAAACAAACAGCACGACAGGTGCTTCGAAATACGGTTCCTTGAGTGTCGGACCCTCAAAACTCAAGTGGCGACTCTGTGTTTTTGAGCGCTTGCCACCGGCGCTCGCGCTCCCTCGATTTTTTGAAAAAGGGCCGCAACGGCGGGAAGGTATGAAATCCTTTCTCTCCGAAGGGCATGCTACCCACAGTGAGGCTGTTTGAGTGTAGAGTTGCTCAGAGTTCATGAAACCCGACATGTATGTTCGTGGTGCTACTGAGGAGCAAGTGCGAGGCTTCTGAGTTATGAAGGCAGAGCTGCCGACATGGAGATGAAAGCGCAGAGCAAGGAGCTTTGGAGATGCGAAGTGTGAAGCCACTTTAATGTTGCCGACATGGTGCCAATTGCTCAGGAATAGTTACGAGGCTATTTTCCAGCTTCTTTGACTTGGCTCTGTCGGTTATGGACACAAAGCCTGATGTGGTTGGTCCTGATAACTTCAAGGACCGAAATACAAGAGAATCCTGCAATCCATATTTGAATAGTTTAGAAAACAGCAATGGATAGGAAAACAACAAGCAACAGGCTTGGAGTCGACCACGTGCCGAAGTCCTTTAATGCTGATTGCCAGGGGCATGACCACCATACTTTGAGAACCCTAGTCCAAGTGTTGAACCACTTTGGGTGATATGGTTTACAACCATGACACATATGCATATTGAATTGAACTTTTGGAAAGAAATAGAAGCCCCCTGTTTAGGCAATGGATGCTTGATCCTAGCTCAACTGTGTGTGATAATGACAACCTAATTTCCCCTAGCATAGAAACATGCGATGTAAATGGCAATGAATGTGAGTGCAATGTTTCTCTTTCTGTTCGGCAGAGATCTTGGCATGCCCTTGACAGCATTCCACAAAAGAGTTGAGGTGTTCTCCCAAGATATGACGTTCCTCAAGCTGAGCTTTCTTATTTCTGAAGGCCAAGTGTGTTGGCAGGGAGGTAGACTTTATAGTGCATCCTTTTGTTGCCCTTTATTCCTTGCATAGAGACGATGGGCATGATGCCTTGACGAACCTACCTTGCTTGAGCATAAGAACACCTCATACTTGGGCTTAGTTCGTGCAACCAAGACAACTACTTCCATTAAGCAGCCATAATGACATACACATGAAATGCTAAGGTCAAAAGATCAATGTAAACGACAGGGTGATAATGATATGCATGTGAAATCATAATACATTCTGGACATCTCAACTTTCGTATATTTGATCAAATGCTTCCCCTTGCCCTAGGGAGACTGATAGTGACTTATTGCTTATACTAGCCAGGTGTTTTGAAAGACCGTAATGCCCTAGCGGCACTACTGAAAACATTGTTTGGTCAAGGGACCATATTGCTACATTCTTCATGAAATGAGAGACTTTATTTCCTCAGAAATTTGCAAAAAGTGGCTGCGCTTGTATTTGCTGTGTTAAGAATGCTTAGGATAAAACCATCTTTGAAAGCTTTTCCTCGAGGATTTCAAGGTCATATCATTCCATCCATGTTCTACACTCATGTCATTCAATCATCAAAGGACATAGATGTAACGCCCCCATTTTCGGGTTCGTTAATTAATCATTTTATTAATAATTCAAATAGAGTCTGGGTCATTATTACATTGTTAATCTCACAAAGGAGTACATTTTATTCAAAAGGAAAGGGAACTAGGGTTCCTAACTACAGCTCCGCCTGCTCTTCCATCCTAGCCAGCACTTCGGCTCCGAAAGCCTCCACAGTGTACATCTCACCCTGTTCGTCTATAAGGTCTGACACATTATACCAGCGTCGCCACCAATATAATATGTCAAGGTCACCAAAGGCAACACCGTGAGCTTACAAAGCTCAATAGATAAACCGTACCCACTAATCCTTACTTATAACCAGAAATTCACATAGACAATTACACATACTCATTCATTGAAGTAATTTAAGCAATAACACATCCGCAATCGCTATCTTTCTAACGTTGGTGTCATGTCTTTTCGTGTTTCTCCTACGCGACTCATCGTAGACCGTGTCATCATTTTTCCACTTCATTAACATTTCCAAATTACATTTCGAAAAAAAATCACATTTTTAACACACGCACACCACACAATGGGCAAGTCCGGCCACATTGAGGTTTTTAAAACACAAACAGCCTCACAATGGTTCCGCCACCACGGATTTCCATTGGAACACACCCAACCTCGATTCCGCCGTTCCGGGTTCTCGAGTATCCTCACAATGGTTCCGCCGTCCCGGGTTCCCATTGGCACACATTAGCATTGGCTCCTCTCCACGGATAACCAAGCCACACACCCAACCTCGATTCCGCCGTTCCGGGTTCTCGAGTATCCTCACAATGGTTCCGCCATCTTGGGTTCCCATTGGCACACACACACACACACACATAATGACTCCCAAAATGGTCATTATGTAATTTCAAAAATATTTTACCAAGGCCATGCCTTTAAACACACCCTAGGTGTCATGTTTCTATCGTTCTTTGGTTTTCGTGTCTCGTTCTCATGCATAGACTCCGTGGTAGGACTTTCATAGAAATCTTGAAACTAAACTAGCAAGATCATCCAACTCTATTTCATATAGCATGCTCAATTATCCGTAAAGCATAACGTCACATGTGCGGACGCCTTTGGAGTGATAATCACTTATGCCTTACTTTAAAACAACCACAAGTAATGCAAGTAGCACATAACAAGTCTAATATTATCTAAATGGTCAAAGTACAGTTACTTAAAGTTAATCCACGATGTTAACCTTCAAAGTTCATTCTTTCTTTCAAGATGTTCAAACAGCATATGTTTATTGAATTGCAATGCATATATCCGAATAGTGTCGATAAGGATTCTATGTTTTCACGAGAGGTGTCGATTAGAAAATCTATGTGAACATGCCTTTATCTTTACTCTAATCAATTTGAGTCATGCATACGATATGCTACACTTAGAGTAAAATCTATCTACATATTCTTAGCCTACTTTTAAAGTAAACTTTATATTTGAAAAAGTAGTAAGGATTATCTACGTTCATTTCAAAAACATAACTTATACACATTCTATTTATTTTCAGAGTAGTAAGTATGGGATAAACTACATTTCAAAAGTATACACATTTCTAATTATACTTAAGGAAAGTAGATATGGAAATCTACGTTTCAAAAGTAACCACATTTCTAATTATATTTAAGGGAAGTAGATATGGAAATCTACATTTCAAAAGTAACCACATTTCTAATTATATTTAAGGGAAGTAGATATGGAAATCTACCGTTCTTCTTGGCAGTAGAGATGACTACGGAAAGTACGTTGATAGTTGGACGGAGTAATGTCTAGGAATGGCTTCCGTTAGCTTCGAAAGAGAATGGTTTCTCTCGAAACTAAATCGTGACCTACGGTACTTGACTTTTTGGATCGAAAGGGTGGTCGAGCGGTGGTTTAGTGGCGGCTTAGGATGAGTTTCTCAAGAACAAGGAAGAACACTCAAGAACAAGCAAGAATACAAAGCTTTCTAGAGAGAAGTTGGAGCAAAGAAAGGTGTGAGTTCAAATGGTGAGAAATGCTTGCTATTTATAGGCAAAAGTTGGCTCCTTCTCCTCCCACATTGGCCGGCCATCTCTCTCTCTCCAAATCCCAAAGATTTCTTCCAAATCTAGTCATATCCTAGGCTACGAAAGGCTACCAAGATCTTCCCCTTTCTTTATTTCCATTTTAGGACAAATTCTATGTTATTCTATGGGGTTTTTGTCTTGTCTAGTACCTTAAAGAGTTAGAATACTAGATATGGTTGTCCTAGTTAAACATGTGCAAGAAAAACCCTAGATTTTGGTGGTACAAGATGACGTAGGAAGATTGGTCAAGATTGGTGCTAGATTTGGATGGTACACTAGCACACATCACACTCTCTCTCTCTCCCTCTCATTCGGCCTCTCTCTCTCTCTCTCCCTCCATCTCTCTCTCGGCCTCTCTCTCTCTCTCTCTTGGTACAAAGTAAATATATATATATGTTTACAAGGACAAAAGATTGGAAAGAGTGAGGATTGGATGGTAAGTTTGTAGGAGATTTTGTAGGCAAATCTAGTACCCTAAATCTATCTCACATCATCCTATCTTCTTCCTCCATTTAGTGCATGTACTCCTATGTATATTAAACTTGGATTTGATGGAAGAAAGATCAAGAAAGTACTTCCATATCTTGCTCTCTCTCTCTCTCTCTCCCTCCTATCTCTCTCCCTCTCAGCTGTCCTCTCTCTCTTTTTCTCCTTCTCTTGTACTTATATATACATATATAGGTGAAAGACTACAAGTACTCTAGTACCTTGATGATTTTCCTAGATTTCTAGGTCAAGATATCCTAATAAACTATGCCAATTGACACATGTTTGTTCATAAAATATAACCTAGAATTATATGGTGACATATGCCTATCTTAATACTTAATTGAATTAGGCACATGTTGGTTGATAAACTAATAAGTTCTAGGTACTTGGCTAGGCTTCAAAGATTGATCAAGAGTACACCAAATCTTGGCTCTTCTCTCTCCTATCTCTCCCTCTCTCTCGGCTATCTCTCTCTCTCTCACTCTCGGCTTCTCTCTCTTTCTCTCCCGAATTCTCTCTCTCTCTCTCTCCCTCTCTCCCCCTTGTACTACATAATAATATTAATATTGATACATATCATCAATTAGATTTTGGAAGTACAAGGTAATTAATAAACTAAAGGGAATTTGAAAGAATAAGATTTTCTTATTTTAATAATGAATTGAACACATGTTTTCTACCTCTATATTATATTGGGGGGTTGTACTGGTACCCTATTATAATATTCATATAAGTACTAGAGAATCTGGGTGGATATCTAGTCAAAATTTTATAATATAAAGCTCCGATTTGACACATGTCTCCTTATAATACAATATTTGTACTAATAAACTATGTGTAGACACCCCAATTTGAACTCTTCGAATTTCCTTAATTTGTGGCCCGGAGGCTCCCCGATGATGAATTTGGATCGAAACAAGCCTCGTACCGATTGAAGCTTTGCTCCTTGAAGGGTTTTAAATGGAAAATAAAAATGGTCGAAATCATTTCCAAGCGCTTGGGAGCATTCCCAAGCGCTCCAAACCATTTTCCAAAACCATTGGTCTGGCTCACTCCTGAGCGCTCGAGAGTGAAGTCCCAAGCACTCGAGACTGCTCCCGAGCGCTCGAGACTGATGTATTGCCCAATGGATGATGAGATCCCCCACTATCCATGCAAGCCATCATTGCATTCAGTTGGTCTTGGGTTTTCTCCGATGAGCACTCAACCTCAGTCAGATTGAGTCAGAGCCAGAAAATTTTCCCCCAACCAAATGTTTTATTTCAAATTCATTTCACTTTGCAAACTATAGGTTATTTTGGCCTATATATAGGAGTGCCTGGTTTCAGCTGAAGGGGACGAAATTCTTCTCTCTCAGAACCTCTTCTCTGCTCTCTTTCTCTCTCTTGTTCAAAGCAAAAATTTTAAAACTCAAGCTTCAACTTCAAAAGCTTTCAAAAATCACCAAGGAAAAGGGCAGAAACCCAGAATACTACAAGCTTCTGGTTTCTGGTCTTCTTTCTAGATCCACTCTTCCAAAGCCATTCAAGGAGTCTAAGTTCCATCCAAAGGTAGAAAGTCCTTTCTACTTTGATATCAAGCAAGGAGGTTGTTTTTCCCTTCTGAGGGGGGTCTCTCAGTCTGACCCAGTCTGCAATACTGGGTGCATGGTTGGGAGACCTTGGTGTAAAAGTAAGAGCAAAGGGGTACAAAAAAATGTTTTCTCAAAATCCCTACTGGAAACACTCTCGAGCGCTCGAGAGTGCTCCAGAGCGCTCGGGACTGTTTCCAGTCCCATGCATGGTACCTTGTCACACAACAGGCTGGGAATGAGTAGCACTCTTAAAAGAAATGGTTTCATCTTGGCATGCATGCACATAAAATCATTTTCCCCTAAAACAGAAACATTTCTCACAAATTTTCATGTAAGAAAAGGGTTTTCCAAAGTTAAAAGATGTTTTTCTCTTGGGAAAAATCAAAACAAGGGTGTTTGCATGTCAAGTCAGTATCATTTCCTGTTTAAAACTAAGCTAACATGCAGCTCACTCCCAAGCGCTCTGAACCATTCCCGAGCGCTCGGGAGTGCATGCATGCCATTGCATTCCATTTTCCCCAGTCCTCTGTGTTTTTTGATTTCATGCATCCATAGATGTATCCTTCAGCTCTTTTAAAGTTGTAGATCTAGTCTTGTTGAGGCAGGGATGCATGATCTGAGAGATTGAGGGCTTATCTCAGTCTTTCAAGTCCTCTGCTGAGCCCCTAGCTTGCTTAAATTTATTTCAGTTACAAGTCTTTGCATTATATCTTGTCAGTACTAACAAAAATTGCAGGTCATGAGTGTCAGCACTCCCAAGCGCTCGGGACCACTCCCGAGCGCTCGAGAGTGAATCCAGTTGTAGACACCCCAATCTGGGCTTCCAGATTAGTTTACTTACGGTTTTTGATTCCCCGATGATGAAATGGATCAAGAACACCTCGGGAATGTCGAGTGTTTGAGCTTTGAGTGTTTGAATAACCCTTGAACCTAACCTAATCTTAAGCCACTTCCAAAGGCCAAAAACCCTATTGATGTGTGCCATCGCGCGACAGTTTGGAACCATCGCGCGATGGTCAACCGGAGCATTGACCAGCGCGCCAGGGCTTATTGTCGCGCGACAGTATAGAACCATCGCGCGACGGTCAGAACCTGTCCCTATCACCTTTATTCAGCTGGGCAGCTTAATCACCAAGTAACCCTCAGCCAGCCTCGTGGCTGGCTGACCTCCATTCTTTGGACCAGACCTGCCTTTCCATTAGTGGAAGGTGCTAAGCCTATAAAAACCCTCCTTTGTTCATCTTTCAAAGGGTTAACAAAATTTGGCATTACAAAGGGTCTTTGCTTTGTACTCTTTTAAGCTAATAAAAGAGATACAAAGACACCCTAAGAACAAAGCTTGTTCTTCCTCCCCATTTTCACATTTCAATCAAACCTCTAACCAATCTCATGCTCAAAGCTCAAACACTTTTCAAACCTCAAATTTCAAAGGTATATCTTACCTTTGTTCTGCTCTCTGTTCTGATCCCTGAGGGGGGCTGGCAGGGTCAAGGCTGGTAATCAATACCAGTCCTGGCCCTAAAGCTGGCAAGGTTTCAAAAACCGTGCAACCAACATACCCTCGCGCGACGGACCCAGTCACGCGCGCGCTTGTCTCAAGCATCGCGCGATGGTTCTCGTGGGGAAGGGATGTTGGTTCTTTCCTGTTTTATTGTCTTAATAATTATTATAGATCACTGTTAAGCATGCAAAAAACCAGTTTATTGCTTTTCTTGGAGCTTAAATTGCTAACTTGCATTTCAATATTAAGTTCTGTTCTGTTGGAGTACCCCTAGGATCATTCTGGACCTGTCTCAGAACCCAGAAACGTGGAAAACCAGACACTGGAAAGTTGGCTCGAACCCGCGCGCGCTGCACCCAAACCATCGCGCGCCCGGGAGCATTGTCGCGCGACGGTTTGAAACCCTCACGCGACTGTTTATACCCGATCAGTGGCTGGCCTTGCATGTTTAACTTGATTTCAGGCTATTATTTTGTCCCCACACTGTTTATGGGGTGTTTTTGCTTATTTATTAGGCTTTTCAGCCTTTAAACTGTATATTATGACTGCATAAACTGCTTGGTTTGCTTCCTGGGTGTGCACTGGTCCTTCCAGAGCCTAGAAGGGGATGATTTTGGGACTGTGGTGAAATGACAACACTCGCGCGAGAGTCAGAGTGTCTCGCGCGATGATTGACTTGCATGCAGATCTGTTCAGGCATGCAAGTTGATCATCGTGCAGGGCAAACCTGCCCCGAGCTTGGTTTTGGCATCTGATCGCTGTTTCAAGATCATTCCGTTTATTATTCATCATGCTACTCATCCATGCTATCTATCACATCCTGCAAACATGTTACAGTTTTAATCCCCGATTAACTGTTCCCCCGCCCTAATTGGCTAAAATTGATTAATAAAAGAAGAATCGCAATGTTTTCAAAATGCCTAAGTAGAGACCGATCTCCGGATTGGGCGAGAGGGGTGCCATAAAACCCTTCCCCTCTCGTAACCTGGCTCCCGAACCCAGATATGGTTATGACGGACTGGTTCCTTAACTTTTTCAAATCAAACAGCGCGGCAGGTGCTTCAAAATACGGTTCCTTGAGTGTCGGACCTTCAAAACTCAAGTGGCGACTCTGTATTTTTGAGCGCTTGCCACCTGCGCTCGCGCTCCCTCGATCCGGGCCCCTTGCATTTTTGGAAACTGGAATTTCCAGGGCGTGCTGCCCACAGTGGCGACTCTGCTGGGGATCAAACCAATATTAATCTATACTTAGAGTTTAATACGCTTGGGAACAATCCCTTAAAAGTCTGTCAAAACGGTTAGCTTCGCGCTACCGAAGGTTGGAATGGTGATTTAACAGGACCTCGTGTCCGGCCATTCTAATCTGGGGCTTTTTCGATTGTTCGCTTGCGTAGTTTCCTCTAAAGATGGACTAAATAAAGTGAGCCAAAATTTGAAAAGGCATTTTGCGATTTTACGATTCTTCTTCTCTTAATCAAATTTTAGCATTCTCATTTGCATCGATGTGGGATAAGCCTCGTTGGATCGTTTTGGCAATCCGGCACGGTTTACCGGAGCCCGGGGACCCCGAATGACCGACAACCTTCGACGATGATGGGTCATGCTACCGTTCGACTGTTACTCTGCAAAAAACGCGGGTAACGGGAGGTATATCTGTGGCCCTAGTCCGAGGAACCTGTTACAAGCCAAAACCGGCCTTTTGCATATACGAAGCATTAGAACTCTCCAAACTAGGACAGGTACCCACAGGTTAAGATCTATTTGCATCTAACCCCATATACTGTCAATGTGTTACTGCTTTCCCTATCGCATGCAATGTACATACACCGTTTTGCATAGGAGCATGCTTAAGGCTGTTTTGTCTTTCGAGTTTGTCTTACACTGTCTAAGACGTTGTTGGACCCGATGAGAAGTCGTTCATTCTGTTGAATGTTCGTTATCAATCGCAAAATCCTTAGACCAATGAGACTTTGAGAAATCAAAATTTACTAAATCCTTGGCTCATGCCCGTTTAAGGATTCAACCGACAATATGAAACAACAAAGTAGTGATGTCGTGTCGCTGGCGCCACCCAGGTTGAAGTGCGTTGTCACTATACACCGCCGTGTTCAAGGTTAAGGTGCCATGACATCAACACCGAGTTGTTCCAAATTCAAAGTCGAATCTTCAAAAGGGACTAGCCAAAGATTTAGTCTATTTTGACATCTTTTAGGATCTGTCGATCTACTCAGGGACACATCGCCGAAAAGAATTCTGAGGATTCCGGCAACGTCTGAAACTTGTGAGGCAAACTTGTCTCTGGAACTGTGCATGCATACATAGGAGCATGTTTAGGGCGGCTTCTAGGTTGTCTCTCGCTTTCGAGTCTGTCTTATGCTTATTAGGATGCTGCTATGACCCGATGAAGAGTCGTGCATCTCGATGGTCCACGTTGTTAATTTTTCAAAAGTCCTTAAATCAGCGAGACTTCGAGAAATCAAACCTTACTGAATCCTTGGCTCATGCCTGATTGCGGATTCAACCGACAATAAGGAACCACAAAGTATTGATGTCGTGATATTGATGTCATTTTGGTTATCGTGCTTCGCACGTACACCACCCTGGCTAAAGCGCATTGTCGCTCACGCCACCCAGGTTAAGATGTCACGCCATCAACACCGAGTTGTTCCAAGTTTAAAGTTGAATCTTCAAAAGGGACTAGCCAAAGTTTTAGTCTGTTTTTGACATCTCTTAGGATCAGTTTGATCTATTCAAAGGATACACCCTCGAAAAAAATATCCGAGGATTCTGGCAGCATCCGAACATCATGAAACAGACTTGTCTCTAGTTCTAGAGTCTAGGAGGACACTGACAACGATGATCTCTGCATTTTTGTTCTTTCAATTCTTTCAATAAACTGCTGAAAGGGCGTCACTGAACTTTCATTACTTTACTGTCAAAGCTTCGGGCCATTGCATCATCGGAAAGTACCGAAAAGAAGAGCCAAACCTGCTTAGAAGAGTCTGCCAGGGCTGTTACACCTTTGCTTCCAAGGTCATATCACCTACCTCGCTCATCAATTCACAATGGCAGTACAAATGGAGCTGGCTGAGCTCAGGAAAGCTGTAGAAGAATTGGGTCACAAGATGGACAAACAAATGATTATGATCCAGGGACTGGTTGGACTTTTTACCCCCACAGCCCCGCAGCCAGATATGGGGCTAGTCACAGAACCTTCTCAAGCCTGCCACACTCCTACAGTCGGAATCAAGCTGTGCTCAGGAGACATGTTCAAAGACCTAGCTGAGTTTCATGAGGCCAGGACTCACTCGAAGGAGGATGCTGATTCCTTGTTCAAAGCCTTTGCCAAAGGGGAGGACATGCTTAGTGATGAATTCAGCCCTGAAGGCAAAAGAATGCATCCTGTTGATGAGGCAAATTGCAAAGCAGACAAGGGTTCCGCTTCGGATTCTCAGTTCACTAGCCGGAACCCACCAAGGACTTTCTCATGCTTCTCTGCACCTTTGGTCTCAATTTATGAGAAACTGCTCGATGCTGGTTCCATCAAGCCCCTCGATCCAACTCCTCTACCCAAAAATCCATCACCCAATTTCAAGCATAACCTCTATTGCACCTACCATCAAATGCCTGGCCATTCTACCAATGCCTGTTTTCGACTTCGACATGCCGTTCAAGATCTTGTCGATTGTGGTGTCATCACAACTCCACCTCCATCAACAGCCGATATCAACCAAATTCGAAGCGCTCAAAGCCTCCGATCTCGAACACAACCCCGGAGTTTCTCTGTCTTAGAGGTATCTCTATCTGCAGTAATGGAGGAACTTGTCAAGTCTGGGCATCTCACACCTTTGACCCCAACTTTTCCACCCAAAGTCCTTCCGGCCAACTACAATGCCAACCTTTTCTGTGCCTTCCACCAAATGCCTGGCCATCTCACTGATAACTGCTTGCGTCTCCGACACGAGATTCAAGATCTAATTGATGATGGCATGGTTCAAGTTCCACCAAAGCCCAACGTCATTTCTAACTCCTTGCCTCAACACGGGCCTGACCCTCTGGTTGGTCAGGTATCTATCACCTCCACTCAAATCAATCCGAGCTCCACCATATTCAACCCTAGCCACTATATCGTCCCAGCAAATCAACCCAAACCCATCGTATCCATCCCGTTTGAACCGGAGGTTAACATGATGGCTGTAGGTTGGGCAGTCGAAGCTTTCTCTGCCAACATCTGGATTGACAGTGATGAGGGGCTTACAAATGAGAGGACTGACTGGCTGAGGTCCGTTGTTCGAAGGAGCATCGAGTAGGTTTGGTCGAAGAAGCTGAGTTAGCCGAAGTGCTGTTGCTTGGGTCTGACACCTGCTGGATCCTACCTCTTTTTGTGGAAGCTATGGGTAGCTTTTTAACAATTGCATTTTCAAAACCACGTCTAGTTTGCATTGGCGTCTTGTCTGAGTCTGACACAGAGTCTTTTGCGTTCGTCTAAGTCTAGCTTTGAGTCGGAGGTTGTGCCTCTTGGCCCTCCACGTCGTAGCTTTTGTTTCAAGTTTCGAGTCTGCTGTACTTGGCAACCCCGAGGGTTTTTATGATATGCATCATCTTGCTTCTACATGCTTCGCTGGCTTTTATATAAACTGTGTCGACCCTGATTGTAGACACCTCCCAAACGGGGCATCGCCATACAGATTGATCACATTGTGTTTGCTCGATTGGTTGCTCACTTCATAAACCAAAATCATGGACATTCCCATGGCTAGGAACGTCGCCACATGATAATGGCTATCATCAAATAGAGTCGCCACCCAGTTTATTAAAACTGGGAAAATAGATAGAGATTCTGGATACGGGAGCCAAAAGTACAATAAGGGGAAGGTGTTAGGCACCCCTCTTTGCCCAGCCGTGAGACTGGCCCATAATCATTCAACATAAGACGTATAAATGCTTTGTTTAATACTAACACATAGTCTGTTTAATTATTCCTTTAAACAGAAAGCAAAGTGAGCCAGTGCGATAATTGAAGCATGCACAGAAAAGCAGGAAACAAACGAAACTGTCCCAGGGGAATGGATCTCGCGGCCGGTGAATGGATCTCACGGTCGAGGGATCCTCCTGGTTTTATTTATCGGCCGAGGGATCGAAACCCCGGTCGATGTTCTTCCTCACACCAGACAGAAAAGCTTAGCAGATAATTTAAATGCTACGGTTAGCCATAAATGCAATAAGTAAAACAAACCAGAGGCCGTTGGGCCTCACCACCTTGATCCCTCAGTTGCTTGATTGCCTCGGATTTGAATGTGATTGATTGATTGCTTGATCGAGAACCCTAGGGTTAGGGTTTGAACTTCGGGGTTTGATCGCCGGATTGACGGCTGCCTTAAGAAGGTTAGGGCTTTTGGAGTATGGGATTGAGGGAGTATTTGTGCAGAGTTTCGAGGTTTGATTGAGTGTGTAGGTATCTCAATTTCTGTGTGTTAATTCGGAACCCAAAGGCCCCTTTATATAGGCATAGGGATGACTCACTCTGGCCAATCAAATCACGAGATGGCAATTGCAATTGCAATGCATCTCTAACTCTACGTCGTAATCTCCGAACGTAGCCCGAACGCATCGGAAAGGTAGTGTAGTTGGATCAAACCAAACGTCTGACAGAACGTTCGAGAGTCTGGAAAAAGGTCGATCTGGCGGCCGAGCAAAGGATGTCGCGGCCGTGGAAAGGATGTCTCGGCCAAAGGATAGATCTTGCGGCTGAGGGATTGATCTCTCAGGGAGATTTTGCTGGCAACAGGTTGCTCGGGTGAGGGATTGATATTGTGGCCGTGGGATCGATGTTACGGCCGTCAGATGGATTTTCCTAGGCTTCTGTATTTCTGTCTGAAAGGCTAAATGGCTTTGAATTAGGTCCTCTAAGTGGTCAAAGTTCTTACCGAAAGTCCTAAGGTCCTCAAGGAAGCAATCAGCAATCATTGTATCCATTTCATCATCGGGATTGTCCCAAGGTGGGACTTGAAATAATCGTTAGGCCAAATTGGGGTGTCTACAGATGCCCCTCTTTGACTGAACTCAGACGGATCGCGAGACATGTTTGAGTAAAAGTCAAAGCTGTAAAAAGCAACTCAATTTGGTCCAACCACTATTCCAAGGGGTTTTCGAAAAAGGTTTTGTTATGGTCGGACCGGGAGGCTGCCTACGTATTCCACAAGGGAAATTCAGACCAATCGTAGTTCGGGCAATAAAGAAAAGCAAAAAGTTTGGAGGGTTAGAGACAGAAGACGTACCTTAGGGCTTAAAAAGCCGTAGTGTGACGTACCTAGACTAAGCCAGGGTTTTGGCGGAAGATAGTTGAAGGAGCATGGGGCTGCCCGGGGAGTTTTTTGCGAAGAGCTTCCTTAGTATTTTGGGGTAGATCAGTACACTACAGGTGCGTTTGCTTTTCTTGATCATCCTTACTTTGACTGAAAGGAGCTCGGTAGAGTAGCCTATCCTTGCGAATGAGCTGGAAGGAATTGATGTAATGGGGTGGAATCCAAACCATCTGCTGGGGATGAGTTGGATGCCGGTTTGTTTTTGAGATGTGAGGGGCACAGGGCCTGGAGCACGGAGCTTTGGTGGAACCGAGGCACGGAGCCGGTTGTAGTCATGAGGCAAGAGCCTGGAGAGTGATGAAATCGAGGCGTGGAGCCTGTTGCAATCTTGAGGCGAAGGCCTGAGGAGATTGGATAGGACCGAAGCGCGGAGCTGGTGTTGATCATAAGGCGAGAGCCTGAGGAGATTGATAAGACCGAAGCACGGAGCTGGTGTTGATCATAAGGCGAGAGCCTGAGGTGATTGGATTGAGGCGTGGAACCTGCTGTGGTTTATGAGGCGGGGGCCTGAGGTGATTGATAGGACCGAAGCACGGAGCTGGTGTTGACGTGATTGAGAGCCTGTGGTGTCAGAGCTTTGAGCTTGTCATGCTGAACCGAAGCGCGGAGCTGGTGTAAGGCGAGGGCCTGAGATGATTAGTTTTGAGGCATGGAGCTTGTGTTGTGGTTTATGAGGCGGAGGCCTGAGGTGAACTTAGAGCTTGATGTGATATGAACCGAAGCGTAGAGCTGGTTGCATTCTGATGGTCTGCGCGCGGAGCTTTTCCATCATAAGTGTTGGCATGGAGCCAAAAGATCGAGGCGTTGGGCCGATCAATAAAACCGAGGCATAGAGCCGGTTGATTGCAGGGTTGACCTGTTTCATGAGAGATATGCAGAGTGTATATGTGCAATGCATGTTAGATGTGAACAAATATGATGCAGACTCGATGTGAAAATGTTGATGCAAATGTGCACGGGCCCGTGCGTGTGTGTTTGTTTTAAGCTTAGAGCTTCTATCAAGTTCCGGACTTGAGCATTCAGAGCGTAGAGCTCGAGCATTCGGACGGCAGAATCCGAGCATTCAAAGTACAGGCTTTGAGCGTCCAGTACGCAGTGGTTGGGCATCCAAGCGTAGAGCTTGAGCATTCAAGTATACAACTTGAGCATCCAGTACACAGTGGTTGGGCATCCAAGCGTAGAGCTTGAGCATTCAAAAATGTTAGATTTTTGAGCATTCAGGCGTAGAGCCTGAGAATAGATGTCTTGATTGTTGGGGCGGCTTAGAGCCTGTTGCTTGTTTACGGCTTCGAGCCAGTTGAGATAGTGGGCTTAGAGCCGCTGAGTTGTGACAGCGAGCGTAGAGTTGCTGAATGAGTGTATATGGGCGTAGAGCCATGTCGATAATGGGCATCGAGCCGCTGGGTGATAGTAGGCCTTGAGCCGCTTGAGTTTGTGATAACAGCGTAGAGCCTATTGCCGTGATAGCGAGCATAGAGTTGCTGAGATAAAGGGCTTCAAGCTGGGATTGCTTGTTTACGGCTTTGAGCCAGTTGAGATAGCGGTCTTGGAGCCGCTGAGTTGTGTAGAGACGATGGGCACAGGGCCGCTGAATTGATACGGGCGTAGAGCCGCTATGATAAAGGGCTTCGAGCCGCTGGGTGATAAAGGCTTTGAGCCTGTAGAGGCAAAATGGGCTTCGAGCCGCTGAGTTGATAGGCGAAGGCGTAGAGCCTATTACTGTGATAGCGAGCATAGAGCTGCTGAGATAGTAGACATAGGCTTCGAGCCGCTGGGTTGATGAAATGGCGGGCGTAGAGCCGCTGAGTTGTGTTAGAGATGATGGGCACGGGGCTGCTGAATTGGTAGGTGGGGGCTTAGAGCCACTGAGTTGCGTAGAGATGATGGGCTTTGAGCCTGTCAGGATAGTAGAGCCGTTAAGTTGAAGGCGTAGAGCCGCTGGATGAATTGATATGGGCGTAGAGCCTGCCAATAATGGGCTTGGAGCCGCTGAAGTTTTGAGCTCATGGCTGATGAGTGTCTTGTTTTGCTGGCCAGCAGTTTGTGGAGAGAGATCTTCGATGCTTGGGCATGCCCCCAAGGCTAGTCTTGATCATATTGTGTTGGCCTGGGGATGCCCCCAGGGCTACTTGGTTGGTTGAGGATTCTGTAGTGGCTTGAATTAATGCGCTGAGCATGATCTGACATTGCTGAAGGAAATTGATTGGCAGGCCTGGAGATCGATCTCTCGGCTGAAGGATTGATGTATCGGCCGAGGAATTGATGTATCGGTCGTGAGAACTCCAAACGCCAGGAAATCGATTTAAGTTCAGTTAAATCGATCTCGCGGGTCACATTTTTCTTTCCGTTCCTCACTCTTTCCTCTCATCTAAACGATCGCCGCCGTCGCCTCCTCTCTCTCCTCGTCGTTTTTCACCTTTCGACCACCACGGTTTTGGCTGCCATGGCTTCGACACCTCCTCCTCCTCCACCATCCGATGTTCCCGCCGTACCTAGAGATACTGGCAAGGCTCCGGCCGTCGAGGCCGAGATTCTTGGCGGGGTTTCGAGTTCCCGCGTCTTGCGTTCGGGTCGGCGCAGGGCCACTGCTGGAGGGAGTTCCTCGCAACCCACTCCTCCCGGGGTTGAACCCGAGATTTCTACTGATGTGGGTGGTGATATTCTTCCTCCTTTTGACATTGCCACTTACGCTCCTCAGGTTCACTTGGTCGGGCGTGGTGGTTCTTTGCGATACCGTCCTCCCCTCAGTGACATCCCTCCTGAGGTCTTGCACAGGGAGCCAGAGCAGCACTTTGGTTCCACCAACAGGAAGGTAGAATTTTATCCTGTCAAATGATTTTCGTATGTCAGATTTTGCAGAATGATAGCTTGATATTTTGATAGGGAGTTTGAGTTCTAGAAGTTGCCCCCTGTATAGGCGATATCTTGTGTATTTGATTTCTTCTTCATATTTTGTCAGGCAAACGAGAGGCTGCGCGTGTGGGGAAGCTGCCCCCAGGTGTTTGAGTGGTATGAGAGGCTCCCTCAGGAAGCCAAGGATGCGGTTGCTTTGGCTGGCTTCGAGCCCTTGATTCTTGGTTTCCATCTCCCGAAGGCGGAGTTGGGATTGACCACATCCTTGGTCGAACGGTGGTGGGATACCACCAACACTTTCCACCTTCCGGAGGCTGGGGAGATGACGATCACCCCGGGCGACTTTGCTTTGCTCACAGGCCTGAGGGTTGGCGGCGATCCTCTTCCCATTGATCCGCGGATCCATGAGCGGAAGGGTGCCCTTGGATACCTCTTGGGGAAGGTTCCCATTGTATCGGAGAGTGGCCATATCACATATACCTGGCTTCGGGATGAGTTTGATCAAGCTAATATCTTGACGGAGATTCCCCTTTCTCAGCTGGTACGAGCTTTCCTGCTTTATCTCCTTCGGCAAACTTTGTTTTGCAACAAGGAGAATTCGGTACATGTCCAGTTCTTGGCTGCTTTGGAGCACTTAGAGACCATAGTAGAGTTTGATTGGGGAACTCCTGCCCTAGCCACGTTGTATGGACACCTCAGTGCTTGTTCCCGGGGAGTTAGTCTGTCGCTTGGCGGACACCATCGTATTCTCGAGGTATACTTTTTGATTTCTGCATTACTCTCTTGTTGTTTCCATCTTTGTTATTCATACTCTTCGTCTTTGCTCGTAGCTCTGGGCTTTTGAGCACTTGTTGCAGTTTCCTCCCCCGACTAGGCACAGAGAGCCTAGGTTCGTTCCGCGGGCAGCCCGTTGGTTGAAGGGAGTTCGGAAGTCACGGTCGCCTGCCATGGACTTGCTGGCTTGGAGGCGAGTTTTGGATCGTCTGACAGTGGATCAGGTATGACATCTTCGTTATCCTCTGATTTTTGTGCAATTTCCTCATTTTGATGCCATT
This sequence comes from Rhododendron griersonianum, assembly GCA_018127125.1. Classification (NCBI taxonomy): domain Eukaryota; kingdom Viridiplantae; phylum Streptophyta; class Magnoliopsida; order Ericales; family Ericaceae; genus Rhododendron; species Rhododendron griersonianum. The sequence goes on along the minus strand of CM030788.1, from coordinate 32,790,050 downwards.
TTCCTTGTTATAGGTGCGTTTTGACCCATGGGGCGTGCTACTTGACGACGCTCCTTTGGAGTTGACCTCAGCTCGGGCGTTGGACAGCCAGCACTTCCTTCTGGAGGGGCCATTTTCGAGAGCGTGGTATCTTGGGGAGAGGGTAGCGAGCCAGTACTTTCCGCGTTCCGAGGTGTTGCAGCTTGTCCCTCTCCCTCCTCCTGTTGGCATGAGATCAACCCATCTTTTGACCGGGGATAGCTTGCTACTTGCTCTTGAGAGACAGCCAGCCTTGAATTTTCTCGTAGTAGGAGACTACTCTGCTTTTCGTTTAGCCTCCTTGACCCTTCCTACCACTACTGCTGCTGCTGCTTCTCCTGTTTGGCCACGGGCCCCCAGTTTCATCTCTTTCCACAATGTGAGTGGAGAAGAGGAGCGTTTGCCACTGACACCGTGTACTACGCAGTTCTACGTGCTTCCCGCCGGGATCCAGCAGGTAATATTTGTAGATTCTGCTTTGGTTTCCTTCAGCATTCCTTGCTTACTTGATTATATATGCAATTGCTTCCTCTATAGGTGCCCGCTGGGGTGTTTCAGGAATGGTTGCGTGCTTTCCAGAGTGCCGAGGCTTTGGCTCGGCGGCAGCGTGGCCGAATAGCTGCGGTATGCATCCTTTGATTTCTTTCTTTTCCATCCTATGTTTCATGTGAAACTAAATGCCTATCCTGTATCTCCGCAGCTTGAAGCAGAGCGAGTACCGACAGTGTCGGTCACCTAGAGTGCTGGAGTTAGTGAGGGTGGGAGTACTGGAGCTGGTGATGGAGATACCGCGGCTGGTGAAGGACAGAGGATCAGTGTCTCAGTTCCTGAGCATTTTCGTCCTGCGCCTAAGAGGGGTCGTGGGCAGTAGCTAGCCTTTCCTTTCTAGTACCTGTATTTGTTAGTTCTAAAAACAGATAATTTGACATTTGTATTTTTTTTTATTTGTATTTGAAGCATCCTCAGCATGTATGAGAGATTAGATATTCATGCAGTATTTTTCGAAGTTTTATGAATGCCTGGATTTAAACTTGGGCCGAGGAATGGATCACTCGGCCGAGGGTTCCATTCTTCGACCGTTACTTCCATTTTCTAAAGAAGTTAGGTTTTTTGCTATGAGCCAAACGGTGTTTTTCCCTTCTTACACTTGCATTTGATTCAAGCTCTCTTATTTGCTTTTGTTATTCTTGCAATCTCCTTGCCATGTTTTGTTAGAATGCTTGGTCCCTTATGTCAACGACTTTTGAGTCAGAGAGGACGAACGATGATTCTTGTATACCTTTGTTTTTGCCAATTCCTTGGAAAATGACTAACTCATCTTTTGTGAGCTCAATACGCAGGGTTAGCTATGCCTGTCATTGAGTACAAACCCTTTTGGTATCATCTTTCTTCTCTCCAAATATTTGGGCCGCATCTCGACGCGAGATTGCCTACGTATCCCAATCAGGGAAACAGGCCTTTTACGTAGTTCCTAGATCACCACCTTTGTGGTCTGGGTTTTCTCTCTTGTTTTTTCTTTCTCTCATGATCTATGTTTTGCCTAGGTTACCTGATAGAGGTTGAGTCCCTAGCGAGCTTTCCTTCAAATGCCTTAACTTTTGCCTAGGCCGTGTTTTTCACTTTTTCTTTGTCCTAGCAGGCTTTGCTCTTACTTTTGCTTGGGTGTATATTTTACCCAACGAGCGTTTTTCTTTCAAGAGGTGTTTGGAGAGGCATTTGATGGAGATGTTTTTATGAATCTCCTGTTGTGTTTGTACTTTCACAATGGGCAAGCTAACCCTAAGTGTTCTCACGGAGATAGCGTCTTTTTCTTGAGTTTTGATAAAAAGTCTAGTTCTAAGTAACCAGGGTTCGTCCCTCTTTTCCTTTTGGTCGGTAACATAAAGAATTAGATTCTTGAAATCCTTTTATCTTTGGCAGAGAGATTGTAGTATATAACAATCACATTTTAAAGATGGAATCATTTGTCAAGCATAGAAGTGATAAAATGGGGATTTATTCAATCATAAATAATGCCCAAACAGGGGCCCAAAATATGTCCTAACTTGTCTTTAGGAAATGAAAACAATGTTTTTGTCATGCGATTTACTGTGAAAATTCATGAGTGGTTCCTTTTCCTTTTGCAGTTTTATACTCTTCTTCACCCTCTTTGCCAAACAGAATCTTTAGGTCAAATTCAGCTAGCACTTCAATCCAGTCTTCAGGAGTAGGGGATGAATTAGTTGGCTCTTCTTCCAAATCACTGTCAGTCCATTCCTGATCAAAGAAGATTTGCATTCCAGGATACCGTTGCTTGGTAACTTCGTCTTCCCATGTCTCTGCGAAGCCGCAGAATGGAAAGTCTTCTCCTTCCCTCACAAACCAGCCATTGAGCGTTTTTGGGATCATGAGTTTCTCTTCTTTGATCGTGCTTCCTCTTGCCTTAGCCTTTTCCATGTTTCTCTTCCTTTTTACATCGCCTTCTGTTGGGGTGTAGCCAAGACCAAAGGCGTATTGATTATGCGGAGGATCAATCATCTGCGAGATGCCTTGTGATCTTTTGCCTAAACCCAACCCAGGGAGGTATTTTTGCTTCTTCATCATCCATATGGCGGGGGCACTTACGTAGAAGTTTCTCTCAGCCATTAAGGCTTGCACAGCAGTTGCTTCCTCAAGACTAAATCCAGTGAGAAAGGTTTCCTCGGTTTCTACCTCTTGGACAGGCGTATCAGAATGAGTCCGGATTGATGAATCCCCCAGAATGGTTATAACCCTTCCATCTACCGCGAATTTGACTTTTTGATGCAAAGTGGAAGGTACTGCCCCAGCGTCATGTAGCCAAGGCCTTCCTAACAAGAGATTGAAGGTGGCTGGTATATCCATCACATGGAACTCCACATCCCTCTTGATCTTTTCCACTTCTACCGGCAGTATGACACACCCAATCACTCTTTTCTTTGAATTGTCATACCCCCTTACCCCTTGGCTTGAAGGGCGCACGTCGGTGGCGTTTACCCCTAGCTTGTCGAGGGTTCTTTGAGGACATACGTTTAAAGCAGACCCATTATCCACCAAGACCAATGGGATCCATTTGGTGAGACATTTAAGTGAAATGTAGAGAGGTTTGTTGTGTGCGGGCCCTTCAGGGGGTAGATCCTTGTCAGTGAAAGCTATCGTTGGTTCTGGAGCTTTCGACGCCATTATGAAACCCACCAGTTCTTCGGGGGTGATGTCGATGGGAACTTTGGCTTTCCCCAAGGTTTTAAAGAAGGAATTGCGATGCTCGTAGGAGGACATAAGCAATCCCCAAATAGAGATATCAGCTTGGATTTTCTTTAGTTGTCTTAGCACCCTGTCTTCCTCAGGTTCGGTCCTTTGGCTTTCTTCTCCTTCCTCTTCTTCCATTACTCGTGTTGAGGTTGAACTTTCCCCACTTAGTTTAGGTGGTTTATACACTCTTCCGCTTCGGGTGAGGTGACCCACTTCTTCTTCTTGGGTGCCCCAAGGATCAGCAGGCTCGATTCTTCCAATTTTCCAATCATTTGGCAGGGCTTGACGCATGTCCAACCACCAATCCCCATCATCAATAGCATAGATGTGGGGTTCTCCCCCTGTTACAAAGCATTCCTCGTTCTCGAAGAGGATTAGGGATGGTTTGGCTTGGGTATTTGGAGTAATGTGTAGGGCAGGATTATATGTGGGGCTATTGGATAGGCTTATGAGATTGATATTTTGAGGCGGTGGTTCGCTGTTGTGAGCGGGAAGTGGATTGGTTTGTACATTAGGCTTAGGAGGTTTTATGGCTTGACTATCGATGAGATCCTGGATGTCATGATGAAGACGCATGCAGCGGTCTGTCTCATGTCCAAGGTGTTGATGGTAAGCACATTGCTTATTGGCATCATAGCTTGGGCCATAAGGTGGCTGAGGAGGTGGATTATTCAAGAGTCTAAGGTGCCCTTGACGGCTTAGGATGGCTAAGGCTTGGGATGGAGTCATATAAAGTGGGCTGAAATTACGGCGAGGTTTCTAGATGAGCCAGTTTGAAAAGGGTCTTGTGGCAAGACTGAGTCAAGGATATTGACGGAGGTAGGAGATGTACGGGTTGGAAAGGTTTTCCTGGGTGGAGGAGTGGCCTCTTCTTTCCCAATGAGTCCTAGCTTGATTCCATCTTCGATTTGCAACCCAGTGGCATGTAGGCGTTTGAAATCAGTGATAGCTTGAGTGTAAATGTGAGTGAGGTATTTGGGCTGTAAGTTCTTGACAACTATCCTCACTTGATCTTCCTCGGTAGGGCGGCTTTTCATCTTGGCGGCCTTCTCTCTCCATCTTGCCACAAAGGTAGCAAAGTCCTCATTGGATTCTTGTTTAGTCATTTCCAAATCTCGGGTAGTTAGCTCAACTTGGACATTGTACGCATACTGCTTGACAAAGGCGTTAGCAATTTCAGGCCAAGTTTGATAATGCACAAATTCCAAAGTGAGAAACCAATCGAGGGCGCTTCCAGTGAGAGTTCGTTGAAACAATTGAGCGATTAGCTCGTCGGTCAAGCCCATAGGCTTCAAGGTGTTGATGACATGGCGGACATGGCTGGTAGGGTTGCCAGTCCCGTTGAATTTCTCGATGTTTGGCATTTTGAACCGTTCAGGCAGCTGAGATTCTGGAAAGAGGCAGAGTCCTTCGAAATCTAGAATTTGGTCTCCTTGTGAGCGAGCCAAAGCGTGCTTGATCTCTTTGACCTGTTTGGCCAATTCAGGGTTTTCTATAATTTCATGAGGATTTTCCACTTCTTCCTCGTTTTTCCTATCTTCAACATCTCTTGCTGCTTTCTCAGCTTGTAAATAGGCAATTTGGGCTCGGAGCTCGGTGATGGTAGCATCATTGTCTGCCATTTTTGAAGCTTGGAATTTGGGTAGATGATCGGTTTTGTTGAGGAGACAACCGCGAAGTCCCTGAAACTGATTGGGACCGTTGCGGTGAGAGTGTCTAGGCAGATGAGGGCGACCGATGAGACGACTGTAAAGACCTCTGTTTGGCGTGACTTCGGGTATTATAAGAGTATAAAACTGGCTGAGGTTGCTTCTTTAACCTACCTATTGTGCCTGCTTGGAAAAATAGAATACCTGAAAGTCAGTTTTCGGCCTGTGTAGGGTTAGGATTCGGGTTTGAAAATCCCAACCCTTCTGCACAGAAAGAGTTAATACAACAACAAATGATACAAGGTGTGAGGAAGAACTTTTGCAAGTAGAATGCAAGTAGGTTCCTAGCCTGTAGGCTCCTGTCTTAGTTTGATAAGTTCTATGGCTTTTTAAAGCATGCAAGGTTTAGGTAGTTTCAGGGTGCTCCGTTGTCAAAGGGCACCAGTCCTCTCGCCAGCCCATCATAGGCGGCGATTGGGTGATTTCCTTTTTGATATACCACTAGGTACGAGTGACTGTGGAGTTTGCTGGAACCCCCAACATAGCCCGTGTCATGCCGGGATATCAGGTGAACTCAACGGGTTGCCCGCTCGATGCATATGATAAGTGAATTAAACAAGGCATGTATTAGTCTTATGTTGAACTTTCTGGTTATGGCTCTCATATTCCCCAGCAGAGTCGCCAAAAACTGTAGACACCTCCCAAACGGGGCATCGCCATACAGATTGATCACATTGTGTTTGCTCGATTGGTTGCTCACTTCATAAACCAAAATCATGGACATTCCCATGGCTAGGAACGTCGCCACATGATAATGGCTATCATCAAATAGAGTCGCCACCCAGTTTATTAAAACTGGGAAAATAGATAGAGATTCTAGATACGGGAGCCAAAAGTACAATAAGGGGAAGGTGTTAGGCACCCCTCTTTGCCCAGCCGTGAGACTGGCCCATAATCATTCAACATAAGACGTATAAATGCTTTGTTTAATCCTAACACATAGTCTGTTTAATTATTCCTTTAAACAGTAAGCAAAGTGAGCCAGTGCGATAATTGAAGCATGCATCGAAAATAAGTAGAAAACGAAACTGTCCGAGGGGAATGGATCTCGCGGCCGGTGAATGGATCTCACGGCTGAGGGATCCTCCTGGTTTTATTTATCGGCCGAGGGATCGAAACCCCGGTCGATGTTCTTCCTCACACCAGACAGAAAAACTTAGCAGATAATTTAAATGCTACGGTTAGCCATAAATGCAATAAGTAAAACAAACCAGAGGCCGTTGGGCCTCACCACCTTGATCCCTTAGTTGCTTGATTGCCTCGGATTTGAATGTGATTGATTGATTGCTTGATCGAGAACCCTAGGGTTAGGGTTTGAACTTCGGGGTTTGATCGCCAGATTGACGGCTGCCTTCGGAAAGTTAGGGCTTTTGGAGTATGGGATTGAGGGAGTATTTGTGCAGAGTTTCGAGGTTTGATTGAGTGTGTAGGTATCTCAATTTCTGTGTGTTAATTCGGAACCCAAAGGCCCCTTTATATAGGCATAGGGATGACTCACTCCGGCCAATCAAATCACGAGATGGCAATTGCAATTGCAATGCATCTCTAACTCTACGTCGTAATCTCCGAACGTAGCCCGAACGCATCGGAAAGGTAGTGTAGTTGGATCAAACCAAACGTCTGACAGAACGTTCGAGAGTCTGGAAAAAGGTCGATCTGGCGGCCGAGCAAAGGATGTCGCGGCCGTGGAAAGGATGTCTCGGCCGAAGGATAGATCTTGCGGCCGAGGGATTGATCTCTCAGGGAGATTTTGCTGGCAACAGGTTGCTCGGGTGAGGGATTGATATTGTGGCCGTGGGATCGATGTTACGGCCGTCAGATGGATTTTCCTAGGCTTCTGTATTTCTATCTGAAAGGCTGTATGGCTTTGAATTAGGTCCTCTAAGTGGTCAAAGTTCTTACCGAAAGTCCTAAGGTCCTCAAGGAAGCAATCAGCAATCATTGTATCCATTTCATCATCGGGATTGTCCCAAGGTGGGACTTGAAATAATCGTTAGGCCAAATTGGGGTGTCTACACTGATGACGAAGGGATAGATTTCGATGGGATCATTCCCAAGGAAATGTGTTCCCTCACCGAAAGGGAAGACGAAAGGCATGCTCGGCCTATTAAAAGAAGAAGTAATTTGAAATAAACTTGAAAGACAAGTATAACCTCCCAAAAGGTTCAATTGATTCAAAGCCGCCCCCAGAGGAGCATTGTGCCCGGTCAGACAGGCTCGAAGAATTCATAGACGTCTTGGCATGGTCTCATCAAGTCACGCCTCGCGTTGATCCTGAGACAAAGGAGCATCAAATCCCCTGTTATCGGGTGCCAATCCAGAAAGCAGAAGCACAGAAGGCTCCGGGCCTTGTACCATGTTCAAAGCAATAACAGTGGCGTTTCGCCAAGCACAAATGAGATAGTGTGCACAACGGCCCGGAGCAAGACGTTTCCAATCGAAGCACTCTTGACCCTGCGTCATCAAAGCCATTTATCTGAGGCTACAACCAAAGGTCTTCGACCTCGACAGCAACAAATTCAACACCATGGTCGATCTGGATCAATTCAAAAGCAACTTTTCCCTGAGAGAAGCTCGTTGGGCTGAAAACCCCAAAGGGTCGGCAGTTCCAAGCAAAAGTTAGAGCAGCCTGCTAGACCAAAACCTATGAAGGTGGTTTAGGCAAAAATGAATAGGCAATCAATCAAAGCTCGCTAGACCGAAGACCCGAATGGGCGGTACTAGGCAAAAGTTAGAGCGTAAAAGGAGAGGTAAATACTCGAGAGTTAACCATTGGCCTGAACTACGTTTTGACCTGATTCCCTAGCTTGGGATACGTAGGCAGTCTCTCGTTGGGACTCGGTCATACTCTGTCGAACCGTAGCCTGAACTACGTTCTGACCTGATTCCCTAGCTTGGGATACGTAGGCAGTCTCTCTATGAGATTCGGTCACAATCTATCAATTGGATCCATGGTTGACGTTTGGTACACATCAAAGGTCGAAGAGGATCGAAGATCAAGACAAGCTTCATTGGAGGAACCAGAAAGGGGAAAACCTTCGTCTTTCAATTTTATTACCAAACTGCTTCTTCGATTTACAGGCTGAGCATAAGTCTTAAAAAATAATTGAAGCATCAAAAACAGAACGAAATGCTGGCGAGGCCTTAACAGGCTCACAGTTTATTCTAAGTTCAGCGAAGTCTGGTGTAAGCTACCGCAGAGCGTTTGTTCGAGTGATGCGCGTTGGTCTCAAACCTGCGCACTCTTCTTGCAACAGACAGTAGCAGTTGGCTACTACCCTCGAATGTCGTTCCAGGGGCTTTTGCCAAGTCTTGCCATGCTGTGCAAGTCATATGGACTTAATGTGACTGCACGGGAGTGTCGGCTTCAGTCCGGGCCTATACGTGTCATAATCTGCGTCTTATGTCCGTTTTTGCGACATTTTTCCAGTTTTTCAACTGTCATATCGGGATGCTTTTCTCGATTTTGTTTGTATAGGTCTTTGTACCTTTTCCACTTTTCATAAGTGTCAGTTTCACCTATTCAGGAATATTGTGAGTTTTGGCACATTAATACCCAAAATTTCATTGTGTTCCGTGTGTCCGAGGGTTCGTATTGTACCCTGGGGCTCTGTCTTCCTTTTCATTCGAGCTAGGCGAGTCTGTACATATGTGCGCGCGTCTGTGTGTCGATTCAAAGCACTTGTCAATGCAAATTAGATATTAGTGGTTAGTTTTTGCGTTCTCTTCAACACTTGCAAAAAGAGAGTCAATAAACTGGAAAACGCAATTGTTACATTGCTACCCTAGTATCTGTAATCCGCAAGCAGTGGAATCTCGTAAAGCAGCAGGGGCACGTCAGCCCAAGGCCAAGCAAGGCATCTTTGGGGCACATCCACCCAAGCATCGAAGAGGGGGGCACGCAGGCCCAATGTCATTGCTCAAACGTCAATTGGGGCACGCCAGCCCGTTCAGCGTCTTTCTATCTGGGTGCACGTCTCAGAGGCGCAGACAGTACAGTAATAAGGCTCAGTGGTAGTCCTTAGATGTCGTTGTCCTTCTAGGAGCCGCCCTAAGCTTGCATCTGCATTTTCAATATTTTATACATGTCATTGCATATTATGAGTATATCAAATGTTGAACACAGGAAAAATCCATCAAGCGACAAAGCAAGCTTGCCCGGTATCGAAGGCAGCAAGTAAACAGCTCAGCAGCTGTCACCAATTTCTCCCCAACTGCAGTCCGCCTTGCTTCTATCCATGTTATCCACTGTTTGTGCTACTTGGATCAACACAACGACAGCCGGTCCTGTCCAATCTTCAGTGGCTCGGTCACTTTTTATAGTGATCCGCCGTCTCTATCAACGACAGCCGGTCCTGTCCAACCTCAATGGCTCGGTCACTTTTTATAGCGATCCGCCGTCTCCGTCAACGACAGCCGGTTCTGTCCAATTTCCAACGGCTCGGTCACTTTTTATAGCGATCCGCCGTCTCCGTCAACGACAGCCGGTCCTGTCCAACCTCAATGGCCCGGTCACTTTTTATAGCGATCCGCCGTCTCCGTCAACGACAGCCGGTTCTGTCCAATTTCCAATGGCTCGGTCACTTTTTATAGTGATCCGCCGTCTTTATCAACGACAGCCGGTCCTGTCCAACCTCAATGGCTCGATCACTTTTTATAGCGATCCGCCGTCTCAATCAACGACAGCCGGTCCTGTCCAACTTCAAACGGCTCGATCACTTTTTATAGCGATCCGCCCTCCCAAGTCAACGATGGTCAGCCATATCATCCATGACGGTCAGCCATATCGGTCATTCAACGGTTTGATCATTTATACTGCTGATCCTCCCATCCAGGCTTCAACGGTTTGATCATTTATACTGTTGATCCTCCCATCCAGGCTTCAACGGTTTGATCATTTATACTGCTGATCCTCCCATCTACGCTTCAATGGTTTGATCATTTATACTGCTGATCCTCTCATCCAGGCTTCAACGGTTTGATCTTTTATACTGCTGATCCTCTAATCCAGGCTTCAACGGTTAGATCATTTATACTTATGATCCTCCCATCCAGGCTTCAACGGTTTGATCATTTATAGTGCTGATCCTCCCATCCAGGCTTCAACGGTTTGATCATTTATACTGCTGATGATCTCCCTGTCCGCTTTCAATGACAGCTGATCCTGTCAATTCCCCCAACGGCTTGATCACTCAGCACAATGATCTCCCCGTCCGCTTTCAACGACAGCTGATCCTGTCAATTCCCCCAACGGCTTGATCACTCAGCACAATGATCTCCCCGTCCGCTTTCAACGACAGCTGATCCTGTCAATTCCCCCAACGGCTTGATCACTCAGCACAATGATCTCCCCGTCCGCTTTCACCGACAGCTGATCCTGTCAATTCTCCCAACGGCTTGATCACTCAGCACAATGATCTCCCCGTCCGCTTTCACCGACAGCTGATCCTGTCAATTCTCCCAACGGCTTGATCACTCAGCACAATGATCTCCCCGTCCGCTTTCAACGACAGCTGATCCTGTCAATTCCCCCAACGGCTTGATCACTCAGCACAATGATCTCCCCGTCCGCTTTCAACGACAGCTAATCCTGTCAATTCCCCCAACGGCTCGATCATTTATACTGATGATCTGTCCGTTCAAAAATCAAATCAGCGTCGAGGCGTTCTTCAGTCAGTGTTGAGGCATTGGCAAATCAATGCTTGTTGAGGCGTTCTTCAATCAGTGTTGAGGCATTGGCAAATCAAAGCGTGTTGAGGCGTTCTTCAGTCAGTGTTGAGGCATTGGCAAATCAAAGCGTGTTGAGGCGTTCTTCAGTTGGTGTTGTGGCATTGACAAACTAATCAACGACAGCCGGTCCTATCAAATCCACAAACAACGACCAGAACATCGTTCGATGGTCCGTTCATTCGCAACTGATTGTTCCCCAGGAGAGTCCGCCTTGGCCTGTCCCGAACGACAATCACCCTCAATCTAGCCGAAAGTGCATCTTCCAGCAGGCTTATTGCTCTGTCTCGGATGGTCTTTGATAAGGAGATTGGCTCTGATTCCCAACAGATGGAATTCAACCTGCCTGACACGACCTACCCGTGTTTGTTGGAATACTTTGTGCCGAGGATAGCTTGATCCCCAGCAACGACGGCCGGTCCCGTCAACATCTGCAGCGACAGCCTGTCCTGTCCAAATTCAATCAACAAGTGACGGTCTGTCCGTCCATTCAACCAATCAGGTTCTGTAAGTATGCTTGTCTACTTTGCTAGTATGTTCTGCTCTGGATTGCCTTGAGGGGTGTCTAGAAACCTTTGACGTTACTTGTACCAATTCAATGGTGCTCCAAGTGCCATCAAAGGGGGGCTACTGTAGACACCCCAATCTGGGCTTCCAGATTAGTTTACTTACGGTTTTTGATTCCCCGATGATGAAATGGATCAAGAACACCTCGGGAATGTCGAGTGTTTGAGCTTTGAGTGTTTGAATAACCCTTGAACCTAACCTAATCTTAAGCCACTTCCAAAGGCCAAAAACCCTATTGATGTGTGCCATCGCGCGACAGTTTGGAACCATCGCGCGATGGTCAACCGGAGCATTGACCAGCGCGCCAGGGCTTATTGTCGCGCGACAGTATAGAACCATCGCGCGACGGTCAGAACTTGTCCCTATCACCTTTATTCAGCTGGGCAGCTTAATCACCAAGTAACCCTCAGCCAGCCTCGTGGCTGGCTGACCTCCATTCTTTGGACCAGACCTGCCTTTCCATTAGTGGAAGGTGCTAAGCCTATAAAAACCCTCCTTTGTTCATCTTTCAAAGGGTTAACAAAATTTGGCATTACAAAGGGTCTTTGCTTTGTACTCTTTTAAGCTAATAAAAGAGATACAAAGACACCCTAAGAACAAAGCTTGTTCTTCCTCCCCATTTTCACATTTCAATCAAACCTCTAACCCAATCTCATGCTCAAAGCTCAAACACTTTTCAAACCTCAAATTTCAAAGGTATATCTTACCTTTGTTCTGCTCTCTGTTCTGATCCCTGAGGGGGGCTGGCAGGGTCAAGGCTGGTAATCAATACCAGTCCTGGCCCTAAAGCTGGCAAGCTTTCAAAAACCGTGCAACCAACATACCCTCGCGCGACGGACCCAGTCACGCGCGCGCTTGTCTCAAGCATCGCGCGATGGTTCTCGTGGGGAAGGGATGTTGGTTCTTTCCTGTTTTATTGTCTTAATAATTATTATAGATCACTGTTAAGCATGCAAAAAACCAGTTTATTGCTTTTCTTAGAGCTTAAATTGCTAACTTGCATTTCAATATTAAGTTCTGTTCTGTTGGAGTACCCCTGGGATCATTCTGGACCTGTCTCAGAACCCAAAAACGTGGAAAACCAGACACTGGAAAGTTGGCTCGAACCCGCGCGCGCTGCACCCAAACCATCGCGCGCCCGGGAGCATTGTCGCGCGACGGTTTGAAACCCTCGCGCGACTGTTTATACCCGATCAGTGGCTGGCCTTGCATGTTTAACTTGATTTCAGGCTATTATTTTGTCCCCACACTGTTTATGGGGTGTTTTTGCTTATTTATTAGGCTTTTCAGCCTTTAAACTGTATATTATGACTGCATAAACTGCTTGGTTTGCTTCCTGGGTGTGCACTGGTCCTTCCAGAGCCCAGAAGGGGATGATTTTGGGACTGTGGTGAGATGACAACACTCGCGCGAGAGTCAGAGTGTCTCGCGCGATGATTGACTTGCATGCAGATCTGTTCAGGCATGCAAGTTGATCATCGTGCAGGGCAAACCTGCCCCGAGCCTGGTTTTGGCATCTGATCGCTGTTTCAAGATCATTCCGTTTATTATTCATCATGCTACTCATCCATGCTATCTATCACATCCTGCAAACATGTTACAGTTTTAATCCCCGATTAACTGTTCCCCCGCCCTAATTGGCTAAAATTGATTAATAAAAGAAGAATCGCAATGTTTTCAAAATGTCTAAGTAGAGACCGATCTCCGGATTGGGCGAGAGGGGTGCCATAAAACCCTTCCCCTCTCGTAACCTGGCTCTCGAACCCAGATATGGTTATGACGGACTGGTTCCTTAACTTTTTCAAATCAAACAGCGCGGCAGGTGCTTCGAAATACGGTTCCTTGAGTGTCGGACCTTCAAAACTCAAGTGGCGACTCTGTATTTTTGAGCGCTTGCCACCTGCGCTCGCGCTCCCTCGATCCGGGACCCCTTGCATTTTTGGAAACCGGAATTTCCAGGGCGTGCTGCCCACACCAGTAACAGTGTTGCATTTTCAGTCACCTTGTATATTATGCATGGCTTTTTCATCCCCTCCTGTACATATGCACATGTATACACTTCTTATTTGGCATAACTGTGAATACTTGCTAACTGGTTTAATGAAACAAAATCCCTTTTGAAAAATCCCACAAACGTTTAGTAGAGACCGATCTTGAATCGGGTGAGGGGGGTGCCGTAAAACCCTTCCCCCCTCGAAACATGGCTTCCGGACCCTCGAAACTGATCTCTAGTTTTCAATTTCAAATCAATCATTTTCAAAGCAAAACGGTTTCTCGGATGGCGAACCACAAATCCGAGTGGCGACTCCTCAATTTTTCAAATCAAAATATATTTTTCGGGTAGGTAGCCCACAGTGGTGACTCCGCTGGGGATTTGTTTAATTGATACTTGAGAAAAAGTTGGTATGTTGATAAAACGGCCCGCTTTCCTTAGGCATCAATTAAACCGGTGAGCCAAGATTGAAAAACGTTTGTGGGATTTTCAAAGTTATTTTGTTTCATTGTCTATCTCTTGCATATATATCTTGTTCAACCTCGCTGTTGTGTTTTGGCAATCCTACCCGGCTTGCTGGTGATAGGGAATCCCGGAACGCTCAGCAACCCTCGACCGTGATGAGTCATCCCTACCGTTTGTACCATTATTGGGTGTACGCTCAATAGTGGGAGGTATACTTTGACTCTAGTCCGGGGAACCCTTTTCAAGACAAAACCGGCCTTTGTACATGTTTAGCGAGCCATAGATCCTTCCAAATTAGAACAGGGACCTACAGGGTAGGGTTACGTGCTATGTCCTATTTACGTGCTGCATTTCATTTTGCATCATCATGCTGTCAGCCACAGTTCTCGAGACTCGCTCGCGCGGTCTTTGCGAGGTTGCTAAGGCCCGATGAAGAGTCGTGCACTCCGGTGTACGTTGTCTAAACTACATGAGTCCTCAGAACAATGAGACTTTGGGAAATCAAAACATACTAAGTCCTTGACTAACGCCTAATCGAAGATTCAACGGAGAATAAGGAATAACAAGGAAACGACGCCGTGACGCCACGTCACTTACACCACTTCGGCTAATGGCACCAAGCCACTGATGCCACTCTGGTTATGGCTTCACGTCGTCTGTACTAAGCTATTCCAAGTTCAAAATTGAAACTTCGAGTGAGGACTAGTTGAATACTTAGTTCATTTTGACATCTCTTAGAACTTGTTGTTCTAAACAAAGGATACACCCTAAAAGAAATTGTGAGGAATGAGGCATCCTTCGAGAGACCGTAATCTATCCCACTTGCACATCACACCTTGCATCTTATGCCGTCCGTTTGCTTTCGTGTCCAGTATAGAACTCTTAGGCTCGCTCGCGCATCTTGTTTAGGATTGCCTGGACCGATGATGAGTCGTGCTTTTTAAAGGCACGTTGGGGGAATTAATTAGTCCTTGGAACGATGAGGTTTTAGGGATATCAAAATTCATTAAGTCTTCAATGCATTTTTCAATCATGGATTCAATAAAAATTAACGAAACGATTAGGCTACAATGTCGTGATACCCACACCACCCAGGTTATAGTGCGAAGTCACTTACACCGCTTAGGCTAATGGCGCCATACCACCTACGCCACCCCGGTTACGGTATCATGTCATTTACATCAAACGGTTTCTAAAACCAGAACAGAAATTTCGGGTGAAAAATGTTAAAGACTTAATTTGTCTTGATATCTCCCAAATCTTGTCATTTCCAATCAAAGGATACACGTTCAAAAGAATCTCTGAGGACTAAGGCAATCCTTCGTAGGATGTCATTTCTTGAGTCAGGTCTAGGAGACCATAAATCCATGGAGTTTGGGATAACTCCGGTGTTCGCCGTGCCCGAACGGCTCCCTCTAGCTCAGCCTAGCCTTAAGTGCATTTTCCAGCAGTCTTATTGCTCTGTCTCGGATGGTCTTAGATAAGGAGATTGGCTCTAATTCCCAACGTGAGGAATTAAACCTGCCTGACAGCGACCTACTCGTGACTGTTGGAACTATTCGTGAAGTTTGATCCCTTGAGTCGACGACGACAACATGTGAATAACAATTCTTTTATTCATACACATCTTTTCCAATAAATCACGACAGGGGCACATTCTGAGTTCGCTTTTTTACTTTGCTGTCAGCACTGGGCCACTCATCCTACACAAAGCCATACCACCTTCTCCGACTACCTCAAAATGACAGGGCAAATAGAGCTGGATGAGCTGAAAAAGGCTGTAGAGGAAATGAGTCAGAAAATGGATAAGCAAATGACTCTATTGCAAGGGCTGATTGACATTTTCACCTTCGCCATGTCGAATCTAGATCTGGGACTGAATGCTGGTAAGGCCAGAATCAAAGAAACTCCACAAACCTACCACCCTCCAACCGCCGGAATCAAGCCACGCTCAGAAGTGAAGCTCTCTCACATGCTCAAAGACTTGGTCGAATTCCATGACGCCAAGAATCGCTCAAAGGAAGGTACTAGATCCTTGCCTAAAACTAGTGCTAAAAGGGAGGAAGTGCACAACCCCAAAAGCAAGAGAGCGTCATGCAGTTTCAAAGCAAGCAGAGTCTTTGCCAGAGGCCCACTTGGCACCACTATGAACCCTCAACCCAGCTGCAAAATCCCACCAAGGTTCCTCTCCCGCTTTCCTGTCCCTTTGTCTTCGGTTTATGAGAGACTCCTCGAAGCCGGTCTCATCCAGCCGCTCCCTCCAACTCCCCTACCTCGAAAGCTCTCGTCGTCCCACAACCCAAACGCCTATTGTGCCTTTCACCAATGTACCGGCCATTCCACTAATAGCTGCTTCCGTCTCCGCCACAAAATCCAAGATCTCATCGATAATGGAATCATCTCACCTCCACTTTCAAACCCAAGTTCTGCTGTGGGAAACTATCCTCTGACCTTTGAGGAGTTCAAGGTTGGCCAGGTCAGTGACTCGATGGGACATCGTTCCTTTAGACGACTTCTGAGCAACCAAACCGTAAACAGCAATGGCATCAAAATCCATCCCCTCCAGTACATTATCGACAATTGGCTGCCAGAACCCATTGTTCCAACCCCTAATAAGCTCAGTGCCTTAACGGTAAGCTCCAAGCCGACACAGAATCTGAGGGTGGATCAAAATCCGAATGATGCCTGAGATAGTGTGAAAGGACTGGAACCATCCCAACGCCAGACCTCAGATCTGAAGAAGAATGGCAAATGCAGTGCAGCCAATCCATGGATGGAATTTCTCGCGAGTTTGGAAAGCTTTTAAGTTTTGAGTCAAGTCTTTGTCTTTCAATTTCGAGTCAGTTTGTACTTTGGGTCTTTCATGCTTTCGTGTCTGTATGTTTTCAAATTCAAGTTTGTAGTAAAAAAAAAAAAACCAAAAAAAGAGTCAGTTTCGTTGGCCCGAACTACGTTATGACCTGATTTCTTTGCAAGAAGGATACGTAGGCAGCCTCATCCTAAGGCCCGGTCATATTCATTCGAGTCGATCCTGAAATTCGGTCACGATCTTTGTGGGTCAGTCCCGTCTATTGAAATCAATGTCAAGCCTCTTGTGTCGAAATTGTGATAATAAACTCGCGTTTTGTGATAATCCCTTATGGAATTGTTTTTCACCATCAATTGAGGAATTAAAACACGAGATACTTTGCCCTTGCAAGAAGAAGAATTTCATGGAACAGCTCCCTGACGCCGTCGAGAAGCAACACCTTGGCCCGAGAAAAAGCTCGCTAGATCAAAGCCTCAAAATGTGATCTAGCAAAAGTTAGAGCACACAAGTCTCTTAACTTGCATCTAGGATCCAATTATCAAGTTGTGCAATTCAAAATGAAGAAAGGCATTCTTTTCTTTTATCAAACGCTTGAAGATATATATCCATTGATAACCCCTTTGAGCTTAAATTGATTTCTTTGAAAAAACCCAGCTAGGCAGCTATCCCCCACACTGGGGTGAAATAAGGAAGATAAAAGGGCCAAACACCTGCCCATCATTGGCGCATCAGAATCCAAAGTGCAAAAGTGCCAAATACATAGGCACGGTGAGATGCAAATTGTCGAAGAAAAATAAGAGAAAGCTTGAAATCAACGAAAGTGCCAAACACATCGGCACAACAAAGGTGCTAAGTAAATCAAGTGAAAGAAGGCGCCTATCAAAAGTAAAAAGGGCATAAAAATATTCAAGATGACTGCTAGCTCTCGAAACCCAAAGAAAATGAAAATTTTTGAGCCTATTATCCTTTCTTTGTTAAGCCAAACCTTGGTCACGTTACAACCCGAATAAAGTCCTTTCAGATTGGAAAACACAACTTGATAACAAAAATCCTAGATAATAGGAGAAAACAAGAAGGAGGGACAAGGCATTTGTGAATCCTGCAAAATCCGAGCTGGGGCATTTGCAAAATCCATGGGTTGTGAAAATACAATGAAGCATGTAACCAGAGTGAATGAATTTTAACAAACGAACCTGAGATACAAGAGCTACCACTACGAACAAATGGACTAAGACTGGAGAATCCCGGACGTCGTACAGATGTCCCTAACCATTCATACATCAACTAGAAGCAACTTTTAAACTCGCATCAATCTAACAAACTACAACAATAGTTCAACCATCTGATAACTTTTCGAACGAACGCCACAACTACTTCCTCAACTCATACCATTCACCATAGATTCTCATTTCATAAAACTTTCCTTTTGATTTCCAAAACAATTTTGAGAAAACTCAAGACCATTACGGGTCAAACTCTGTTGATTCGAGCTTGAATACCGAAGTCCGTTGATTTGTGCCCAAATATCGGATCCGTTGATTCGCTCAAGAATACCTGAGGCTTTTTGATAAAAATCCTCTTTCCAAAACTCAAATTTCTTTCTTTAATAAAATCTTGATAAAACCAACATTTCATTCTCTTTTTCGACAACCACAATCCCAAGCAACAAGCAATCCAAACATCAACATAGACTTCTAAAGTCAATCAAATTCTCTTCATCATGTGAGACATTCAGCTGTGTTACCACCCCTTGCGTCACATTGAATTCTCCCCATCTGGGTTTCCGCATTACCACACCTTGCATTGCTGGACCTCTAGAGTCTCCGCATTACCACACCTTGCGTTGCTGGATCCTCAATTTAAAACTATCAACTCAGACACACACACACACGCATAATCAATCCGAATACAAGAAGACAACATTTTCCAAGTTCACCTTCGTTCATACATCATCAACAATGTGTTACAAACTCGTAAGCATACCCCATTGCACATTGATAAATACTTTAAGTCCACGTCATCCTCGAAGTCTATCATGATGCCCTACGTCACGTACCGAACCCACAACGACTCCACGACACATCACCGGCTAGATTCTAAACGAGAATCTTATAAAACGAGTGCCAAAGGAACCTAGGGAGCTCAACAAGACGAGGCACAAGGATACGAGTCACAATACTACCCATCGGATCACTAGACAATCTCATGTCTACTCGTAACATTCACCACGTAACCCCTTATAGCCCACGGTATTCCTATTAACCTTACGGTTCATTCCCTAACCAACGACACTAATATTATACTCTAACGAGTGCCAAGAGACAAGATCGAACAACGAGTCATTAGGACACAAGCAATCACATTCGAGAGTGACTTAAATACATTTTAATTATATAAGGAGTCATAACACGGCACGAAACAATCTTAGAAATAGCCAACCGACATTGACAGCCTGACACACCTCTACTCAAATGGTCATAACATTCTGTGTACTAAGAGTTTTCAAATGATTCTAGCGGCAAATGAAAGTTGACTTCAAGACCTTCGAATCGATATAAAATTTGCATGAAACGGAAATCAAACGAAGAAGTTATGGCCGTTTGAAGTTGGCTGAAACTCAGAAAACGGGAAGGAATTTCCAGATTCGATCGAAACACAAAACCCAACCTCAAGCACGAGACAAAGCACGATCTAGGTACATAAACATCACATAATCGTATAACAAGAGTAAGGCTAGAAATCCCTACCACAATGGGTTTTGAGCAAAACCCTAAGTAACCCAAGCTTGAAACACCAAGATCTATCTTCTCCCAAGCTACAATACGAGACCTTGGTCCAAGATTTCCCAAGATCAAGAGAAATAAGTGAGGTTCAACTAGGGGTGTCAAATGGGCCGTGCCGACACGACACAACACAGGCACGACATGGTTAAATATGGCATGGCACGGGGCACGGGCACGGTTGTGCCTTGGCACGGCACGAAACGGCACGGTCTTAGTGAGCACGTGGACGGGCACGGGCACGGTCTTGGCCGGGCACGACACGGCATGGTTTTAGTGGGCACGCTGTAGACACCTCCCAAACGGGGCATCGCCATACAGATTGATCATGTTTGTTGCTCGATTGGTTGCTTGCTTCATAAACCAAAATCATGGACATTCCCATGGCTAGGAATATCGCCACATGATAGCGGTTATCATCAAAACAGAGTCGCCACCTAGTTTATTAAAACTAGGAAAACAGATAGAGATTCTGGGTACGGGATCCAAAAGTACAGTAAGGGGAAGGTGTTAGGCACCCCTCTCTGCCCAGCCGTGAAACTGGCCCATAGTTATTCAACATTAGACATGTAGATGCTTTGTTTAATTCTAACACATAGTCTGTTTAATTAAGCCTTTAAACAGTAAGTAAAGTGAGCCAGTGCGATAAGTAAAGCATGCATCAGAAAGCAGAACAAAGCAAGCTGTCCCAGGAAATCGATTACTCGGCCGGTGAATGGATGTCACAGCCGAGTAATCACCCTGGTTTTATGTACCGGCCGAGGGATCGAAGCCCCGGTCGGTGTTCTTCCTCACACCAGACAGAAACGTTAATAAATAATCAAAACGCTACGATAATGATTATTGATAGAAAATAAAACAAACCAGAGGCCGTTGGGCCTCACCACCTTGATCCCTCAGTTGCTTGATTGCTTCGGATTTGATTGTGATTGACTGATTGCTTGATTAAGAACCCTAGGGTTAGGGTTTGAACTTCGGGGTTTGATCACTGGATTAATGGCGGCCTTCGGGAGGTTAGGGCTTTTGAAGAGGGGGATTGAGAGAGTATTTTGACAGAGTTTCGTGGCTTGATTGAGTGTGAAGGTGTATCAATTTCTGTGTGTTAATTCGGAACCCAAAGGCCCCTTTATATAGGCATAGGGATGACTCACTCCGGCCAATCAAATCACGAGATGGCAATTGCAATTGCAATGCATCTCTAACTCTACGTCGTAATCTCCGAACGTAGCCCGAAAGCATCGGAAAGGTAGTGTAGTTGGATCAAACCAAACGTCTGACAGAACGTTCGAGAGTCTGGAAAAAGGTCGATCTGGCAGCCGAGCAAAGGATGTCGCGGCCGTGGAAAGGATGTCTCGGCCGAAGGATAGATCTTGCGGCCGAGGGATTGATCTCTCAGGGAGATTTTACTGGCAACAGGTTGCTCGGGTGAGGGATTGATATTGTGGCCGTGGGATCGATGTCACGGCCGACAGATGGATTCTCCTAGGCTTCCGTATTTCTGTCTGAAAGGCTGTATGGCTTTGAATTAGGTCCTCTAAGTGGTCAAAGTTCTTACCGAAAGTCCTAAGGTCCTCAAGGAAGCAATCAGCAATCATTGTATCCATTTCATCATCGGGATTGTCCCAAGGTGGGACTTGAAATAATCGTTAGGCCAAATTGGGGTGTCTACAGATGCCCCTCTTTGACTGAACTCAGACGGATCGCGAGACATGTTTGAGTAAGAGTCAAAGCTGTAAAAAGCAACTCAATTTGGTCCAACCACTATTCCAAGGGATTTTCGAAAAAGGTTTTGTTATGGTCGGGCCGGGAGGCTGCCTACGTATTCCACAAGGGAAATTCAGACCAATCGTAGTTCGGGCAATAAAGAAAAGTAAAAAGTTTGGAGGGTTAGAGACAGAAGACGTACCTTAGGGCTTTAAAAGCCGTAGTGTGACGTACCTAGACTGAGCCAGGGTTTTGGCGGAAGATAGTTGAAGGAGCGCGGGGCTGCCGGGGGAATGTTTTGCGAAGAGCTTCCTTAGTATTTTGGGGTAGATCAGTACACTGCAGGTGCGTTTGCTTTTCTTGATCATCCTTACTTTGACTGAAAGGAGCTCGGTAGAGTAGCCTATCCTTGCGAATGAGCTGGAAGGAATTGATGTAATGGGGTGGAATCCAAACCATCTGCTGGGGATGAGTTGGATGCCGGTTTGTTTTTGAGATGTGAGGGGCACAGGGCCAGTAACTGGAGCACGGAGCTTTGGTGGAACCGAGGCACGGAGCCGGTAGTAGTCATGAGGCAAGAGCCTGGAGAGTGATGAAATCGAGGCGTGGAGCCTGTTGCAATCTTGAGGCGAAGGCCTGAGGAGATTGGATAGGACCGAAGCGCGGAGCTGGTATTGATCAGGATGAGAGCCTGTGGTGTCAGAGCTTTGAGCTTGACGTGATGAACCGAAGCGCGGAGCTGGTGTAAGGCAAGGGCCTGAGATGAAGGAACTGAGGCGTGGAGCCTGCTGTGGTTTATGAGACGGAGGCCTGAGGTGAGCTTAGAGCTTGATGGGACCGAAGCGCGGAGCTGGTATTGATCAGGATGAGAGCCTGAAGTGATTGAGGCATGGAGCCTGTATGCAGTCTTGAGGCGAGGGCCTGAGTTGTCGGAGCTTAGAGCTTGACGTGATATGAACCGAAGCGTAGAGCTGGTTGCATTCTGATGGTCTGTGCATGGAGCTTTCTCATCATAAGTGTTGGCGTGGAGCCAAAGGATCGAGGTGCTGAACCGATCAATAAAACCGAGGCATAGTGCCGGTTGATTGCAGGGTTGACCTGTTCCATGAGAGATATGCAGAGTGTATATGTGTGATGATGGTTGTTAGATGTGAACAAATATGATGATGCAGACTCGATGTGAAAATGTTGATGCAATATGTGCACGGGCCCGTGCGTGTGTGTTTGTTTTAAGCTTAAAGCTTCTATCAAGTTCCGGACTTGAGCATTCAGAGCGTAGAGCTCGAGCATTCGGACGGCAGAATCCAAGCATTCAAAGTACAGGCTTTGAGCGTCCAGTACGCAGTGGTTGGGCATCCAAGCGAGAGCTTGAGCATTCAAGTGTATAACTTGAGCATCCAGTACATAGTGGTTGGGCATCCAAGCGTAGAGCTCGAGCAATCAAAAATGTTAGATTTTTGAGCATTCAGGCGTAGAGCCTGAGAATAGATGTCTTGATTGATGGGGCGGCTTAGAGCCTGTTGCTTGTTTATGGCTTCGAGCCAGTTGAGATGATGAACACAGGCTTCGAGCCTGTTAAGAACTTGATTGTGTACGGCTTCGAGCCAGTTGAGACAATGGGCTTAGAGCCGCTGGGTTGGTTGTTACGGCTTTGAGCCAGCTGAGACGATAGATACAGGCTTCGAGCCTGTTGGAGTAATGGGCTTCGAGCCGCTGAGATTGTGATAACAGGCGTAGAGTCTGTTGCTGTGATAGTGAGCATAGAGCTACTGAGATAGTAAACATAGGCTTCGAGCCTATTGAGGTGATGGCTTGGAGCCATTTGAGATAATGGGCTTTGAGCCGCTGAGATTGCTTGTTTACGGCTTTGAGCCAGTTGAGATAGCGGGCTTGGAGCCGCTAAGTTGTGTAGAGACGATGGGCACAGGGCCGCTGAATTGATACGGGCGTAGAGCTGCTATGATAAAGGGCTTCGAGCCGCTGGGTGATAGTAGACAAAGGCTTCGAGCCTGTTAAGGTAATGGGCTTCAAGCCGCTGGGTTGATTGTTATGGCTTTGAGCCAGTTGAGATGGTAGATACAGGCTTCGAGCCTGTTGAGGTAATGGGCTTCAAGCCGCTGAGTTCGTATAGGCATAGAGCCGCTGAGTGAGTTGATATGGGCGTAGAACCTGTGTTGAGCGATGGCAAACTTGAAGCTGCGGAGTTTGAAGCAAGGAGCATGGTGTTGCTGATAATAAGCATAGGGCTGTTGAGATAATGAGCTCGGGGCTTGGACACGGAGCTGCTAAGTGATCATAATGGTGAGCATAGGGCCGCTGAGTGAGCTTCAGAGCTGCTGATAGTGAGCCTAAAGCTGATGGGCGCTAGTGAGTATGGGCATAGAGCCGCTGAAGCTATTGGATATGGAGATGTTGGGATAGCTTGCTGAGCGACTTAAGTATGGAGCTATTGAGCACGGGGTGCTGCTGAGGCGGGGGAGCCATTGACTGGCTTTGATAGTAGCGAGCATGTAGCTGTTGAGTGACTTGATGGGGATGAATAGCAGAGCCGTCGAGTGTCTTGATTGCTGTAGGCATGAACATGGAGTTGCTGGGTGACGATGAGCATAGAGCTTGGTGATTGCTATCGTACTTCCGGAGTACAGTAACTGGGGTGTAGAGTCTGAAGGATCTTTTGGGTTTTGCGAGCAAGAGTTCACAGTCTATAATCCTCAAAGGTCAAGTGACCAGTAGTTGTGAACTTGCTGCTTCAGAGAGAGCTCCGAAAAAGTCCCGAAGTGGGTCCAACATTGGTGCTTGAGATTCCTCATGTTTGTGATTGCCTCCAAGGCTATATTTCACTTGCTCGGGATTGCCCCCAAGGCTAGATTGCGTGCATTTGGTAACCCCTGCAAGGCTTTTGTCATTACTTGATCCTTCTTAAGCTTGGGAATGCTCCCAAGGCTAATTTCCTCATGCTCGGGATGCCTCCCAAGGCTGGTTCTGAGTATGCTCGGGATTGCCCCTAAGGCTAGTTCTTGACCATATTCCACTTTGACTTTGTTGACTTGTTGACCCAAAGTGCCATAAGGTTTGTTAAATGCTTCGGCCATTAATGACTTCAGAGATTTCCATCGCCTCCATTAACGGGGTGCCTTCTGGAGGCTGAATGCTTTCTAGAAGCTGGCTATACAAACGCTTTCTAGCAACATAAACGCCTTCTGGAGGGCTTTATCAACACGGATGCCCTTTTTGGAGGATAGATGCCTTCTGAAGGGCTGGAGTGTGCAAGCTTTATACAGGTGCTTTTTCTTGTTGGTTGTTCACTCAATGTATTAAGTGGAAGCCGCAGGATTGTTTCACTGGCCTGGAAGTGGTGAGGCTACTTAACCTCAAGATGTGAGCTCGGGGCAGCTAAAGTAAGCACTGCACTGTTAAGAAGGAACCTGCTATACGGCGAGGCCTGAGTGTAGAGTTGCTCGGAGTTCTTGAAAAGCCAGATAAGGCCGCGAATACGACAAGGCACGTGTATGGTGCTACTGAAGAGCAAGTGTGAGGCTTCTGATTTTATGAAGGCAGAGCTGCTAAGATGGAGATGAAAGCGCAAAGCAAGGAGCTATGGAGATGTGAAATGCGAAGCCACTTTAATGCTGTTGGCATGGTGCCATTTGTAGAGTTTGCTGGGGCTGTCTTTCAGCTTCTTTGACTTGGCTCTGTCGGTCATAGATACCAAGCTCGGTATGGTCGGTTTCAAGGACCGAAATCTAGGAGAATCCTGCAATCCACATTTGAATGGTTTAGAAAATAGCAATGGATAAGAAAACAACATGCAACAGGCTTGGAGTCGACCACGGGCCAAAGTCCTTTTATGCTGACTGCTAGGGGCAGGGCCACCACACTTAAAGAACCCTAGTTCAAGAGCTTGAACGCTTGCGGGTAACATGGTTTGCAACGCGACATATATGCATTTGAGTAAAAAAGAAATGCAAGCCCCCTGTTTAGGCTATGAATGCTTGATCCTAGCTCAAATGTGCATGATGACAATGATCTAATTGCCCCTAGCATAGAAACATGCGATGTAAACAGCAATGAATGTAAGTGCAATGTTTCTCTTTCTGTTTGGCAGAGATCTTGGCATGCCCCTGATAATACTGTGTGACAGCATTTCCAAAAAGAGTTGAGGTGTTCTCCCAGGATATGACGCTTCTTAGGCTGAGCTTTTTGAAGGCCGAGTGTGTTGGCAGGGAGGTAGATTTTACAGTGCGTCCCTTTGTTGCTCTTTTACTCCTCGCATAGAGATGATGGCCATGATGCCTTGATGATTCTGCCTTGTTTGATCATAAGAAACACCTCATATTTGGAGTTAACTTGTGCAATCATGACAAGAGGTTAGTGCAAAAGACAGGGTGATAGTGATATGCATGCAAATTCGCAATGTATTCTGGACATCTCAACTTTTGCGTATTTGATCAAATGCTTCCCCTTGATTTGGGGAGACCAATAATGACTTATTTACTAGCAGGTGTTTGAAAGACCGCAATGCCTTAGCGGCACTACTGAAAACATTGTTTGGTCAAGGGACCATTTTGCTACACTCCTCATGAAATGAGAGACCCATATTATTTCCTCAGAGATTTGCAAAAAGTGACTGTGCTTGTATTTGCTGTGTCAAGATTGTTTGAGATAAGATCAATTTTGAAAGTTTTTCCTTAAGGATTTCAAAATCATATCATTTCATCTATATGTTCCACACTCACGTCATTCAATCATCAAAGGACGCAGAATTATTTTGCAAACCCATGACCTTAGCCAATTAGGTGAGTTTGGGGCTTCGAGCTTGATCTGACTGACTTAAGTTGGATTGATAAGCGCCTATTGAGACCCATATGAGAGAAGTGCATAAAGGGGAATATAGCCATGTCCCTTGTCCCACGTTACTCTCCACGTTGTGTGATTTGCTAAGAAGATTCAAATTCCAAGATTCTTGCCCTTCGTGTTAAGTCCCACATTGGTGATGCCCCTAGTGTTTAGGACCTTGCTACTAAGTCGTGTTCCCCAATCTGAGAGGACTTTGTTATGGACCATAATGTAGGCTTGGGGTTTTGGGTTGAGAAAGAAGTGGATGCAAAGGCTCAAACCTAATTTCTACTCACGCTTGGGTTTAAAAAGCTAGCAGCCATCTTCAACATTTTTATCAACTCTTGTTGTCTCTTGTCTCACTTTGTGTGAAAGAGTTGGTTTCTTCGAAAATGTCCTTTGTATGTATTGGAAGAAATGTTTCCTTCAAAATGCCCCTTGTATGACAGGG
Source organism: Rhododendron griersonianum (assembly GCA_018127125.1). Taxonomy (NCBI): domain Eukaryota; kingdom Viridiplantae; phylum Streptophyta; class Magnoliopsida; order Ericales; family Ericaceae; genus Rhododendron; species Rhododendron griersonianum. The sequence continues at coordinate 32,763,742 of CM030788.1, read as the reverse complement.
TGCTCATTCTTTCATTGATTTTTCTTTCATCTCTCCTTGTATTTTTTTGTGTTTGCCCTAGTGTAGGGGATGGCTGCCTAGCAGGCTTTTCAAAGGAATTATCCAGAGGCTCAACATGGCTAGCAAGGGATAAGTGTTTGGGATAGGAAAATGAATGCCTTTCTTCATTTTGAAACACACAACAGAGCGACAGAGGTCCTAACCAAGAGTTTAGGGGCTAAGTGGATTTTCTAAGATTGAGGACAATCCTTTGAGACTCATAGTAGATGCATGGAGACATGGCTGATTTCTCACTTTGTTCGTGCTCTAACTTTTGCCTAGACCGCCCTTGCGGGTTTTCAATCTAGCGAGCTCATTTTTTTCCTTCTATCTTCAACAACATGCTTCTTCTACAAGTGGCTCATCTTCAACAGTATGATTTGCTTACAGGTGATCTCTGGAGGGTGCAGAAATGTTTCAACTCCTTCTTAGCTCAACAAAAATGACGTGGGTCATGACTTTGAAAAACTCATTTTGTGCTTTTGACAATTCGAGTGATTATGATGTGTTCCAAAAGATGCCAGAAGATTACTTTGAAACCCTTGTGGATTGTTTTCAACGTTTGACGTTATCATGAGTATTCTTATGGCAGCAAACTAGCACAGGAGGAAACATTTTCAAAATTGTGGCCGACCAAAAGGTGCCTACGTATCCCAACAGAGAATCAGGCCATTCGTAGTTCATGTCCGAGGAGATTTGAATTTAAGATCCACATTTCATGCTGAGTGTGACAATTGGCCAGAAACCATGATGAGCAAAATGATATCAACTTTTCAAGAGAAGCAAAACATGGGCCAAAATGGCGACGAAAGTTAGCTAGGTAGGATTTCCACGAAAGGATTGTTTTAAAATCTAAGCCAAGATGTGATGGGCATGGCTACCATTGCTCAAAACTTGGTTGGATGAAAACTTCAAATTTTTTTTGTCAGCGATTGCCATCACGTCTGAGATCAAACTCCAAGTCTAAGGGAAGGAGAAACCTAACCATGCTCAAGTTGAGATATCCAAAACTAATTGTCCATGTGGCGCATTTTCTAATATGCAAACTGCCCTTAGTGGTGGTGCAACCAAATGACATGCGATGAACAGATAAAGGAAATGAGGGGGATGGACTCCTCTTTTGGTTTGGCCCCTGCATAGTTAGAAAGAGGCAATCAAAATGATATGTATATATATATATACTACTGACACAGGTTATGGATGAATCATGCATTGCAATTCGTTTGTATGCATGAGTTGATCGGATACTATAGATAGCTAGCCATTTTTGATATGAATGATTCTTAAGACTTGTTGCTGCCACTTAAGATCCCACTTCCAAGCCAATTCATATTATGAGACAAACCGAAAAGATTGAGCATATGACTACAACAAAAAGTAGACTCGGGGTCCATCGCTGTGCTAGCGGCTATTTGAATGTTTCAGAAAAACTTGTCATTTGAGGATTAGACTAGGCATTGCAAAAAGTTTTGAAAATTCTTTCAATTCTTGGTTAGGGAAGATTCTTCTCAAAACGTGATTGAGGTCATTGAAATCCACTTGATTATTTGCTAGCACATTGACAAACTCCTAAATCTTACCGGCTTGTTGCGATAAGCATGCTCAAAATTTTGAATTTTGAAAGATGGGTTGCTAGGCCGATTTGAAAATAGGAACCAAAGTCCTACACTTGTCATGCTGAATCATCCATGGAGAAATAAGTATTGCAAGTCCTATCCATAATATCCTTGACTTTGCATATAATCATCCATAATCTGCTCTACTACTTTACACTCCCTCTTTCCTTTAGCCTCGCAAGGCAAAGATTGCTAGAGCAACCCCTAGTTCAATTGCCGGCGGGGCAGCCAATGTTTGATTTCGTTCTAGAAATCCATACTTTGCGGTGCTTTAAGTAAAGCGGGAATGTTAAGTAAGCAATGATGCTTTCAACTTACCAAAAACGTACCTTGCAGGCAATGCTATGCCTTAGTGCTTAGCTATGAAGACTTAGAGTTAGGGTTCTTAGTTCATGCCCCAACACTTCTGCACAGAAAGTGATATTACAACAACATATACAAGGTGTGAGGAAGAACTTTTGCAAGTAAAATGCAAGTAGGCTCCTAGCTTGTAGGTTCCTGTCTTAGTTTGATAAGTTCTATGGATTTCTAGAACATGCAAGGTTTTGGTAGTCTCAGGGTGCTCCGTCGTCAAAGGGCACCAATCCTCTCTCCAGCCCATCATAGGCGGTGATTGGGTGATTCCCCTTTTGATATACCACTAGGTACGAGTGACTGTGGAGTTTGCTGGAACCCCCAACATAGCCCGTGTCATGCCGGGATATCAGGTGAACTCAACGGGTTGCCCGCTCGATGCATATGATAAATGAATTAAAGAAGGCATGTATTAGTCTTATGTTGAACTTTCTGGTTATGGCTCTCATATTCCCCAGCAGAGTCGCCAAAAACTGTAGACACCTCCCAAACGGGGCATCGCCATACAGATTGATCATGTTTGTTGCTCGATTGGTTGCTTGCTTCATAAACCAAAATCATGGACATTCCCATGGCTAGGAATATCGCCACATGATAGCGGTTATCATCAAAACAGAGTCGCCACCTAGTTTATTAAAACTAGGAAAACAGATAGAGATTCTGGGTACGGGAGCTAAAAGTACAGTAAGGGGAAGGTGTTAGGCACCCCTCTCTGCCCAGCCGTGAAACTGGCCCATAGTTATTCAACATAAGACATGTAGATGCTTTGTTTAATTCTAACACATAGTCTGTTTAATTAAGCCTTTAAACAGTAAGTAAAGTGAGCCAGTGCGATAAGTAAAGCATGCATCAGAAAGCAGAACAAAGCAAGCTGTCCCAGGGAGATGGATCCCGCGGCCGGTGAATAGATGTCACGGCCGAGGGATCCTCCTGGTTTTATGTACCGGCCGAGGATCGAAGCCCGGTCGGTGTTCTTCCTCACACCGCAGAAACGTTAATAAATAATCAAAACGCTAAGATTATGATTATTGACAGAAAATAAAACAAACCAGAGGCCGTTGGGCCTCACCACCTTGATCCCTCAGTTGCTTGATTGCTTCGGATTGGATTGTGATTGACTGATTGCTTGATTAAGAACCCTAGGGTTAGGGTTTGAACTTCGGGGTTTGATCACTGGATTAATGGCGGCCTTCGGGAGGTTAGGGCTTTTGAAGAGGGGGATTGAGAGAGTATTTTGACAGAGTTTCGTGGCTTGATTGAGTGTGAAGGTGTATCAATTTCTGTGTGTTAATTCGGAACCCAAAGGCCCCTTTATATAGGCATAGGGATGACTCACTCCGGCCAATCAAATCACGAGATGGCAATTGCAATTGCAATGCATCTCTAACTCTACGTCGTAATCTCCGAACGTAGCCCGAACACATCGGAAAGGTAGTGTAGTTGGATCAAACGTCTGACAGAACACGTTCCAGAGTCTGGCGGCCGAGTAATGGATGGTGCGGCCGTGGAAAGGATGTCTCGGCCGAAGGATAGATCTTGCGGCCGAGGGATTGATCTCTCAGGGAGATTTTGCTGGCAACAGGTTGCTCGGGTGAGGGATTGATATTGTGGCCGTGGGATCGATGTCACGGCCGACAGATGGATTCTCCTAGGCTTCCGTATTTCTGTCTGAAAGGCTGTATGGCTTTGAATTAGGTCCTCTAAGTGGTCAAAGTTCTTACCGAAAGTCCTAAGGTCCTCAAGGAAGCAATCAGCAATCATTGTATCCATTTCATCATCGGGATTGTCCCAAGGTGGGACTTGAAATAATCGTTAGGCCAAATTGGGGTGTCTACACACGCGGACTGGCACGGGGCACGGAAGTTGGCGGGCACTGCACGGAAGTTGGCCTGGCACGACACGACATGACATGACACGGTTTAGCCAGGCACGGGGACGACACGGTAGTTGAACGGGCACGACACGGTTTTGGCACGGCACGACACGGTTCTAGTCGGGCACGACACGGGTTGACAGGCATGGTTCTAGGAGTTTGAAATGTATTCTTCTTAGGAGAATTGGCTTTCAGAATGTTGCTACTGCCCAGCAGCTCATGTACTATCAGTACTATCAAGATTGAATGTGCATTATGGGTGAAGCAGTTGTTTTCCGGCCGTTGCACGTGTTATTTAAGTTTCATCCATCAACACATCAAATTGTTTGGGCCAACAACTTCAAAACAAGTTACCTAAGGTGAATTGGGCTTCAACTTCAAGTCTTGGAGATTGTTCCTTCATTTCTATTTGAGTGTTATTCAAATATTGCTACCCAAAATCCTCCACCAGTATATGAAGACAATTAGAGTGCAAGTTTAAACCACATGATTGATGAGAAAATCAATAAAAAGTTTTCCAGGTTTTGCCTACTCATATGAAGATAATTAGAGTGCAAGTTTAAACCACATGATTGATGAGAAAATCAATAAAAAGTTTTCCAGGTTTTGCCTACTCAAACTAACGAAAGTTGTTCATTTGGCGATAGTAACCTGGTGTTTGGCACCCGGATTCGTGTGGAGATCCTTAGAAGCAAATGGGTACTGCCTTATTTTTAATACATGACTCCATCACAGCTTTAGGTGGAGAAAAACAGAGAGTACCTAGAACAGCACTGAAGCTCGTCTCCTCACGTGCTGTCCAATCGGAACCCTAATACCTTCGCCTGAACCTTAACCTGTAAAACAGACAAGGGGTGAGCGCACCTCTGCCTCTCGTGGCAAAGGCCCTCCGATGCCTTAGTTAGTATCTCGTACTGTATGTAACCCTAATTATCGATAGGTAAGTATGGAACGATTGCAGTTAATTGCGTACCTTTTTCCTTTAGGTTTACCCCGTATTTATAGACATACGTTTGCTTGCTCTTCAAGCATCCTCATTGCCCCAGGTCTCCTATCCCGCACAGGAAACCTGGCTTTCTCAGGAGTCCTCTTGCCCAATTAATCGAGACCCCTTACACATAGGGACTCTGTTCTTTATGGAACTCATGGGATAATAGGTTTGTCTCGTTACCTATCCTAACCGGATACTGGGCTCTTTCTTTGGAATATTCCCACTGCCTTATCTCTTAAGGTTACGTTCTTTCAGATGACTCTATCTGTTCGGTACATACCTCAACCGAACAGACTGTACCAACTAATGACTTCTCATGTCTTTGGCCCATCTCAGCCGAACAGACTGAACCTACTAATGACTTCTCATGTCGTTGGTCCCTTTCAGCCGAACAAACTATCTGATCCGGTGACTTCTCATATCACCGGACCTTATCGCTGTTCTTCATCTTGTATGGAGTCCCATATCACTTTCCTCATTTACACGGATCTGGCATACCATGTGTTCGGCCACTAATTGTATCTGTTTGGGAATACCTCCCTACAATTGCTCCCCAGCTTTGCTTATTACTACTGCTCGAGAATGATGAGTAAAGCTCAAGAAATGAACCTAAGGCCGAACAAACCGGATCTCATGCAGACATAGTCATTGGGTTCCTATTGATGTCTTTTGGCGGTTTAGTCATTACTTTCTCAAAGCAATGACTCCACGTGGCCCGTTTCGTATGCCTTTCATTTAATTCGAACTGACGCTTCATCTAACGTCGTTAGAACGGCATCCATCGAAACTCAGTTTGAACGTTACTTTTCACGTAACGGCGTAACCGGAGACGTTTCATTTCCATTCCTTGTCACTAATATCCCAAAAAGGGATTTTTTTGGGTTTTTACCCAAAAACTCAAGTCTCTGCTCTTTCTCTCTCTAAAACCAGGCAAAATTGCTCACCTCCAGTCCGCCATCGCCGCCGTCTGCAAACTTGATTGCAACTCAGAAAAACTCCTCAATATTCTTGTAAGATTCTCATCCTCTCCTCATATTCCATTTCATTCTGAGATCTCGTTCTCAGATTCATTATTTCCCAGGGTCCTGTTCATACCCAATCTCTGATTTCGTAGTTTTCCTTGAGTATTTCTATGGCAAACGAGGATGATAGTGGGCCTAAGCCCAGTAAATTTAGGAAACATTGTGAAACCCCCACTACAATGGCAGCTTTTGGGTAAATTATAACATCCCAGATGACGTAGGGCTCGAGCTCGCCCCATTGGGAGCAGATAGGGATGCTGGATCATGGGATAGAATGTGTATCCCTATCGTAGCCATTGTTAAGGGTGGGGTTCGTTTCCCCCTCGACCCATTACTTCGTCGTGTATTAAACTGGTACCACCTCACGCCCATGCAAGTTTCTACTAACTTTTTCCAGTTAGTAATGGGGGTCGTAGCTCTGAATAGGATCTTAGGAACCCAAATAGGAATCTGGGACATCCAATAGTGGTATAGCATCATGCTAAACCCTCAGTACAATACTTACTATTTCAAAGTAAGGAAAACAGAAAAGCGTCTCGTGCTTAACTTGCCAGATTCTGCCCGTGATCATGCAATGGACTTCCTCTATGTCACTGGAGCCTTCGAGCCATAGGGGGAAGATGCCCAAGTAGTGGGCTCTCATTGCCCCCACATATGGGGCTACCCACGTATGCTCCTAATTTGCTTGGTAATTCCTGTTTTACTGCATTCTCACAACTTCATTGTGTTTCTAACTTACACTTTTCATTTTAACTTTGTAGCTAATAACGCTAACAAGCGTCCAAGTCGTGAACCCAGCTACGTCCGAACAGCTGATATCAACAAAATCCTCAAATACACAGGCGAACCTGGGACACGGACAGCTGGTCGGGGTCGTGATGCAAGCATCTTGTTAGGCTACGACCCTTCCTACAAAGGCTTTATAGACCGAAGGCTTGCCAACCCAAGCACCAGTGCTGCCTCAACTTCGACTGCTCCCCAGCCTAGGAGCTCGAGACTTAATGCTGGAGTGACAATCGCCGGACAACCAGGCGAGGTTCCAGTTTCTGAGGGCATCCCCTTGCCACGCTTGGTGCTCAGAAGATCCTCACGACGACAAGCAACCACCCAACAACAGCCCGAACAGTCAGCTCCTCATTGAGACACCAGTCAATCATCCTCTTCAGGGTATTCTCCATCCCCACCAAACTCAGGTACTATGTCCCGCCAACCTTTAAACCTCAGCACTTTACTCACTATTTCGTCGCGGGGACGCGGTGCTGCTGGTAGGGTGGCATCGACCGGCCACACTCCCCCAGCTCCCCGTCGTACCAAAGGGACATCAACACGAACCTCTTCCTCTCCTCGGGAACATGACAGTTCCCTCAAGGTTACTGATGCCCATCGGGACAAACGCCCTAGGCACCAAGAAGCCGGGGCGTCAGATGCACAAGTGGCTTCATTGACTCTGGAAACTCCCTCACCGAGCATCCAAGTAACTCACGAGGCCTGGGCCCTTCCATTCATAAGGGGTGACCGTCCAGTAAACGTTGGGGACAGTGCGAGCTCCACAGAGACTGCATTGGCCCTTGCATAGGGCTTATTGCTACCCGTAGACATGCAGAAAGAGTACTCATCTCCTTCTGACCGGCTTGTGTCCACTGGGCTCGTCAATGGAATCAAGGTAATTTGATTATATTCATAATTTTAAGTTTTACCTTTCTCGTGGTAGTTAAAAATTTCTAATCGTAAGCTATATTTGGCATCTTTTAGTTTATCCAAAAGATGGTAACGTTGGGGCAGAGGTTTTTTTTTTGGGTAAATCAGCTTGAAATTGAAAAAAGGGTAATCGAATATACAGCCTACAAGGGGCATACCCCAGGAGGAAAAGAAAACAAAAAAAATGAAAGAAAATTACAAAATATTGCTAACGCCAAATGGCTACATAAAGCTAAATGAAGTACGATGTTTGCAATCCATCTGACAAGAGGGAAGGAAAACACCTAACAAGATAACATAGAGACGAGGAACACAGCCTAATAATATGCGTAGCACTATATTTCCAACTATCCAGACAGCAAGGCAGCAGCTGTTCCCGTAATACAAAGAATAGAAGAGAAGCAGCAAAGCAGCAGCTGTTTAAGCAACCAATTAAACAGAAAATTACAAAGCTGGAACAGAATAGCAGCCTCCAAAATTCAGCAGCAAGGCAGTACATTAAGCAGTTAATTGCTGCCATTACAGATTGCAACAAGATCAGCCAACTAGGATAACCAAAAGTAGCAGCAGAACAGCAGCAGACAACCGGCTCTACGCTGATCTGGGCCCAACAGAAGACTGTCCCGAACAGTCAAAACAGAACAGAACAGGCCTTAAACAGAACAGACCACCATACCACATAGCTTGTGATGATAATGAAGCTCCTAACTTAGCTATGTGTTGGACTGCACACACATTAGAACAGAATAGCTGAACCGGAGCAGCCATAGCAGACATCATACACAGCAATAGCAACCGAAGTAGACAGCAATTTACAGCCTCGGATTGAAACTAAATTGATCAACATTCAACAGAACCAACAAAAATTGAAACAAAATGCAGAGGACGTCCCACTCTGCGAAATCTCCCAACGACAGCCCCTATTGGTTAGGCATATACTACAATTGAAACTTTCAAAATTCTATACGAACATCCAGATTGCAGCCACTACACAAGCAGAATGCAACAGTAGCAGCATAGCATCAAAGCACTTCAATACTCTTCAATTGCCACTACAACAAAGAAGGCCTTTAATAGCATAATATGATAGCATTCTTTCCCAAATGCTATAATAGAGCTGCATTTTGAGGTTAAGACAGCGTTCACGGTACTATAGAACAGAGAAAGGTTTTTGATAGCGTTCATTAACTCAACTACACCGTGAAGCTTCCGTGTTTAAGAAAAAAAAAAAAACTACAGCGTGCAGCGTTTATTTTATTTGGGGAGTGTGTGGGAAATCCCTTCTTCCTCTCTTCCTCGTTTCAATTTCAAGCCCTAACACACACACACTCTCTCTCTTTCTATCTCTCTCTCTCCCTCTCTCTGAACTTAGATTTCAACTGCAATATGCATGGCGTAGATTTCAACTGCAACACACATCGCACAGATTAACGAATGAATGCGACTAATCACAGTGTGGTAACCCAGGCGATTTGAATGGTCTCGAAACCCTAGCCCTGCCGGCGACCGTCGCTCGGCGGTAGCCTCCCTCCCTGATATCCCCCTTACCTCGTTCTCCCCTCCCTAGATCTTACCCTTTTCCCCTTAATCGCTACAACCCGCATCGCCTCTCCCAGACTCGGGTCCTTCGTCACTGGGCGACTGGTAGGAACCCATCCCGCCTCTCCCAGACTCGGGTCTCTTTGTCACAGGGCGACGAGTGCCTCTCACCGGCCATCGTCGTACTCCGCCTAAGCTTCCCCAGGGGCCATTACAGTGCCTCGCCGCTGACGATATATTGCTCTGGTCTGGGTCTGCTCCTTCATTGGCGCTACTGTCCATTTCGTGGGGATCTCTGTGTTGCCCAATCTCCCCCGTAAGGTCAGTTCGTTTCGATTTTGATTGGTTGATCGACTTGTTGCTTCAACTCTATTTTGGGTCTGTTTTTGCTTGCTCTGTTTGCGTGAGCTTTGGCTGGCTGTGGTTTTGATTTTGGTTGGTTGTGGTTTTCGGATGCTGTTTGTGATCTCTGTTATGATGTAAATCGTGCGGCTATGGCAATTTGAGGCCCAAGCGTGGGAGGATGGTTTCCTGTGATTAACAAACGAAGGATTAAAAATGGTGGGTTGGGGAGTAATAATCAACCATTGTTCACTCTTTTCATTGACAACTTGCCAGAGGAGGCTGATCAAGGTTGGCTCAGGAAAACTTTCACTAATTATGGTGTTGTCAAAGATGCTTTTTTGCCTAATAATCGTAGCAAAAGAATTGGTTCCAAATTTGGATTTGTTAGATATGATTGTCATGTCTCAGGGGTTGCAATTTCAAAATCCAATGGGTTGTGGGTCAGTGACAAAAAGCTTTTTGTCAAAGAAGCATCTTTTGATCAGTATAAGAACAAATCTGCTTAGAATTAAGTTGGCTAAAAATGCTTTCATTTTGATTGTTTTATTGATATGCTTCGGTAGGTAATCCTCCTCTCGTGGTTTTGTTACGTTCCCTTATTTAATTGCCTGACCAAGAATGGCCTATGGACAATGAGTCATCTTGATAAAAATAAAAATACCCGGTTTAAACTTTGGTCAAGTTTAGAATTCGAATCATGTCTCTTCCAAAAGGAAAAAGAGAATTCAAATCATGAAGATGAAGATGCTGCGTTGTTATTCTGACTTTGGGCTTTTTGGTGATTTTCAGAAGTTTGAAAGGACAATGAGAGGTATGCAGGGTGCTCTCATTGTTGCCTCTTGTTTCCAGATGCTTATCGGCTTCTTAGGAATGTGGAGAAATGTTGTAACGTCATTATTGTAACTTGCAACATTTTTTGCGTTGCTTAGTTACAACTAAACTGTTTGCTTATTCAGATCATTTTTTTGACAGATTTCTGATTTTGGATCTATTTCTCATTTGTTTTAGGTTTCTTACCCCTCTTTCTATGGTTCCTCTCATGACTTTTACTAGACTTGGGCTACACTATCTTGGTTTTCAAATGGTAAGATTCGCTGATCCTTCAACACATGTTTTGTCTTTAATCCTGGCTTTTCTAGTTTAGACCTGATAGCAACTTCATTTTTGCTCCCTTATTCAATCTTTAGTTCTGAAAAATATAGTAAAAGGCCCTTCCGAAGGGAGAAAAATTCTAAGATCCAACTTATTTGTAAAGATTTATCATTCCTCTCCAACCCCACCTCCAAAATTTAGCATGTTTCACTATGAATTCATGACGTGAGTTGAATAAAGTTCGTTTAGTGTTGCTCGGGTACATAGTTACTATGGAACTGAAATATGGTTTTGCCTGAGGGATTGGTAGCATCTAATATTTCTTTATATTTCCAAAAGACAAATTTGCTATGAAACTGTTTTTCCTTCTCTGTTTTTTTCCTTGTAGCTGGCAAAGTGTGTCGAAATTTGAAAATATCTTGTTTTCTTTCACATTTTCTGACGCCGAAAAATTCTTATTTGAGCTTTCAGAGATCATAGCTAGATTCCTTGATGTTTCAATTCAGATCATTACTTCGAAATTGTACGCTTATAAACTGCAGGGTTACAACTTAGAATTTGATGTCTGAGTTCTCCTATTGTTTTACTACTCTCTACTCTTAACAGTCAGACGTATTCGTCAACTTCTTATAGAGAATACTTTTGTTAACCATTTCAGATTTATATTCCTTATCCATTCCAATGGGGGAGACCTACTTTTCAAGCTGGTGAAGCTTTCGCAATGATGGCTGCTTCTCTTGAGGTTTGCTCATAACCAAATATTTTTTTAGGACTCCTGTGAAATTATATGGATTCGGTTAGACATAATCTCGTTCTTACTATTTGCAGTCTACTGGCACATTCCTTGCAACAGCAAGATATGGGAGTGCTACACCTGTTCCAGCTTCTGTTTTAAAAGGGCATAAGCAAGATAATCCTCAAAGAAGTAATCTTCAAGTAAAGAAAATCTACAGCCCAGTACATGATTACATTTTCAGGAAAGGGGAATTACATTAGGTTTTTTCAATGAGTCTAATTAGTCGGACTCTTTATGTAATTTTTTTTATCGTCTCTTTTATGTACTTTGTGTTGGGAAATTGTTTCCCAAGCTAATGTAATGAATCTTTATTCAATGGTTAAATTGTTTATTGTATATTGACGTGTGGTATTAGTTGGTGTTGAATAGAATAAATCATTTTTGTTTCTTGAATGAAATTACCATGATTTTGTTTGAAAATACTAGTATATTGGTATTTATAGAATTTTAAAAAAATGCCAAAAATTGGCTTATATAGCATTCATTAAATGCTATTGTTTACTTTCAATAGCGTTCATTGCATGCTATAAAAAGTAGAAAAGGATAGCGCGCAAAGAACGCTATAAAAGATATAGAATACATAGCAGGCGAAGAACGCTATTAAAAGTATGGAATAGATAGCGTGCAAAAGAACGCTATCGTATGTCCAAGACTTTTAATAGCATCAGCTAATACAGCGTTCGAGGAACGCTATCTTATGCTTCTATAGCGTTTTTCGCATGCTATAGAATGTGAAATTTGTTGTAGTGTGCAGCAATACACCTCAATTGCTCGCATAACTATAGACAGTAAAACAGTAGCATCAAAATGCTAGTTAGGGCAGAGGTTTCAAGAAGCAGAGACTGAAAGAATCAGACTGCTGAACGAGAACACCAGCCTGATTCAATCAGCCTTAAGGTTGGAGAGAGAGAGAGAGATAAAGCAAAGCTGGAAACTGATGGAATGAAGGTAAAGCTCGATGCTGCCGAAGACAACCTTTGCCAGGCGCTATCTGAGATTGACAGCCCATGAAGATGGATATCAGAAAGGCTTTGACACTGCAACAGCAAACTACGTGGAACAAATGCCTGCCATCCAGGATCAGATCTGGGTTGTTAGCTGGGAAGGCTGTTTGACCAAGGTTGGGGCTGCAGATGATTCCCCATTTTGGGTAGAGAATGATCTTATGAGCAAACGTGCTCCTGCCTCCCTGGAATCAGAAGAGCCCCCGGCTTTAGATGATGTAGATCAGGAGATTGATGACTTTGCTAATGCTGATGAAGACATTCAGGTGGAGCCGCAAGGTGCTCAGGCTGAGTCTCAAGAAACACACCCTGAACAACCACCTATTGGAGGATCAACTACTGAGCCAGTCAATCTAGAGGAACAAGTAGCTGGGGGTGATACCAACACAGAAATTCCGAACAACACCCCCTAGAGGTCCAAAACCTGGACTGAATTGGGTAAGCCTTTCTGATCTTCCTGACTATAATTTGCAACAGTTTTTTGAGAGGTCTTCCGTGGCCGTAATGTTTAGCCCTGCGTGGCATCAGCAGCTACATACTTTAATTAAAACAGGTATTCGGCCCCCTGTGGCATATCACTACGTTTTATGTTTTGCTCGGCACTCCATGAGCATAAACTCTCGTTTATGAAGTTTGGGAATAGCTCTTCGTAAGTTTTGTGGCCATGCACGACCTCTGTATTTTGCTCGGTCATTTACAGCCTGATGTAAGTTTATAGTCGTACTTACCAAATAATGTTTTGGTGTTACACCTCTAAGTAACTCATATGCATATCATTACTATACTTAGTAATACGTTCTAGACATACGTTCGTTATTTGTTCGTATGCCTCTTGAGTTCTTCATATTTAGACAGAAGCTTGAGTGTTTTCATACTTAGCAAACTATACATAATTCCTTATGTTTAAACTAAACCTTACGTATTTCGTACTTAGTCAAATTCTCTAAACATATGTCTCTTATCCAAGTATTTCATACTCGGAAATTTAAGCAAGTATTTCGTACTTCTTATAAGTTTCTCGTACTTGAACAGAATGTTAAGTTTTGTCGTACTCAGCAATCCGTGCATACAAGTTTTTCTCGTACTTGTATAGTCTAAATATTTTTTCGTATTTAGACAGTTAGTACGTATATTCGTACGTTACGAGGCATTTATACCTATTCTAAGTTTTTCGTACTTAGCTAATCTAAGTTTCTCGTACTAAGATAGTCGATACGTGAATTCGTATGTTCCGAGGCATTCACATCCATTACCTACTCCCCAATACGAAGAAGGGAAAGCTAGGCCATTGTTCGTATTTATATGATAAAAACGACCACAAAATACAGGCAGCAAAATTTCTCAAAAATCAATATGTTGCAAAAAACGTAACTTTATTCATAGTTCTCAAACTCAAGGGGGCGTTATGCGTACCCCTTGCAACTAACAAAAGTAAAAACAAAGGAATTTTTTCGTAATTCCCACACAAACATATGATCCTAAAACAGAATAATAGATAAACCAAATGCCCTTTAAACAAAGAACTTTCTCAAATTATGGACATTCCAGGGCCTTGGCACTGGGTTCCCGTCCAGGTCTGCCAACTTATAGGCCCCAATGCCCACAATTTCAGTCACTTGATATGGGCCTTCCCAATTAGCCCCCAACTTTCCCTCGTTAGCCACTTTGGTATTGCCAAGTACTTTTCGAAGCACAAGGTCTCCAACACCAAATTCTCGAGGGTGGACATGTTTGTTGTAGCCCTTCACTAGCTATTCCTGGTATGAGGCTAGATGGACCAGAGCCCTTTCCTTCCTTACCTCGGCCAGGTCGAGCTCGATCTCAAGGGCCCTGTCATTACCCCCACTTTCAACCAATGCAGTTCTGTTGGTTGGAAGACCAATTTCTAGGGGTATGACTGCCTCTGTACCATATGCTAATGAATAGGGGGTCTCTCCCGTAGACCTCTTGGGTGTTGTACGGTGTGCCCACAACACAAGTGGTAATTCATCAAGCCACTTCCCTTTTGCTTTATCCAACCTTTTCTTGATCCCATCAAGAATGGTCTTGTTGGAAGCTTCTGCTTGCCCATTGCTCTGAGGGTAAGCTGGGGTCGAATAATAGTTCCTTATTCCTTATTGGGAACAGAAAGCCTTGAACTTTTTCTGGAAGTGTGCCCCATTATCTGTGATAAAAAAATAGGGTACCCCAAAATGGGTAATGATACTCTTCCACACAAACCTTTCTATCATGGGTTCAGTGATCTTGGCCAAGGGTTCTGCCTCAATCCACTTTGTGAAGTAATCTGTGGCTACTAATAGGAACTTTCGATTCCCTGTTGCTTTATGGAGTGGGCCCACGATGTCCATTCCCCATTGGGCAAATGGCCAAGGGCTAGTCAAGGGTACCAGATCTTCGGCTGGTGTTCTTATCATAGGTGAGAACTTCTGGCATTTCTCACAAATCTTAACATAAACCTTGGCATCCTCTTGCATATGTGGCCACCAATAGCCTTGGGTGATTGCTCGGTGGGCAATAGATCTGCCCCCAGCATGGCTTCCACATGTTCCCTGGATCTCATGGAGAAACTTTTGCACCATCTCGGGGTGTACACAAAGAAAATATGGCCCGGTGAAGGACTTCCTATATAGCTTCCCCTCAGGGGACAGCCAAAACCTTGCAGACTTGGTTTTGATCTTATGTGCTTCCTTCTTATCCGAAGGGAGTATTTCATCTCGATAAAACTCCACAATTGGATCCATCCAACTTGGTCCTTGGTTCACGTCCAAGACCAATTCTATATTCCTGTTGATGTTCGGCTCAGCCAAGTAGTCAATTGCTACTTTCCGTTTAAACTCAGTTGGAACAGCTGCAGCCAACCAAGCCAAAGAATCTGCATGGGAATTCTAGCCAGAGCTTATCTGCTCAATACATACCCTCTCCAAGGTGTCAAGCAAACCTTTGGCTGCCTCCACATAGGCTGCCATTTTCTCATTTCGAGCCTCATATTCGCCGGACAGTTGCTTTACCACAAGTTGTGAATCACAATAAACCCTGATCTTTTTTACCTTCAAAGTCTTTGCGCTTTTTAGGCCGACCAGGAAGGAGGGCCTCGTACTCCGCCACATTGTTCGATGCACTAAAGCCAAGCCGAATAGATAGCTCCAACATCACCCCTCTGGGAGGGAACAGGACAATACCAATACCAGAACCCGTGTTATAGGCAGAACCGTCAACGAATAGTTTCCATTCCAAAGGGTCCTGTTCGGCAGGCGCTTTACCTTTCTTGTTTGACAGTTCAACTTCCTGCCCCTTTCTCATAGGAGGATGAGGTGCTACCGTTGGTGAGAATTCTGCCACAAAATCTGCCAACACTTGGCCCTTTATCGCAGTGCGTGGCTGGAAGTCAATATCATATTGACTCAACTCAACAGACCAAGTTGAGATCCGTTCCGAGAAATCTGCCTTTCGTAGCAGCGACCTTAATGGAAATTCAGTATAGAACACAACCTTATGGCTCTGGAAGTAATGAGGTAACTTCCTTGTTGCTGTCTTAATGCAAGGACCAGCTTTTTGAGGGGCAGATACCTCGTCTCTGCGTCCAGTAGTGTCTTACTCACGTAATAAACTGGGACTTGCTCGAATCCCTTATCCCACAACAGAACTGCACTCACAGCATGCTCAGAAACTGCTAAATATAAAACCAAAGTCTCACCTGGGTCTAGAGTTGACAAAAGTGGGGCTTGAGCCAAATACTTCTTTAAATCTTGGAATGCCTGCTCACACTCTGCTCCCCATTCAAATCCTTCTCTTTTCTTTAACAACTGGAAGAAGGGCCTACATTTATCGCTTGAACGGCTGATGAATCTATTGAGGGCTGTAGCCATTCTAGTTAGCCTCTGGACCTCTTTTGTTGTCTTAGGACTTTGTAGCCTTGGTAAGGCCGTTATTTGATCAGGGTTTGCCTTAATTCCCCTTAGAGTCACAAGGTGGCCTACGAATTTTCCAGAACCAACCCCAAACGCACATTTCGAGGCGTTGAGTTTTAACTTGTATTTTCTCAGGATTTCAAAGGCTTCTTTCAAATCCGCTATATGCCCCTGTCGGGTTTTGCCCTTGACTACCATATCGTCTATGTATACCTCCATAGTCTGGCCAAGAAGTTTTTTGAACATGATCGTTGCCAGCCTTTGGTAGGTTGCCCCTGCATGCCTCAGCCCAAAAGGCATAATACTGTAACAGTACAACCCTCGTGGTGTAATAAAAGAAGTCTTTTCTTGATCGGGCCCAAACATGGCAATCTGATGATACCCCCAATATGCGTCGAGGAAACTCATCCGTTCGTATCCAGCAGTGGCGTCGACCAACTGGTCAATTCTTGGGAGAGGAAAACTATCCTTAGGACATGCTTTATTCAAGTCTGTGAAATCCACACAGACACGCCATTTCCCATTTTTCTTTTTTACAACCACAGTGTTGGATAGCCACTTCGGGTAGTAGACTTCTCGTATCGCCTTGGCTTCTAACAAAGGATCCACTTCTTCAATGACAGCGTCAACATGCTGTACAGCTGCCCTCCTTTTCTTTTGGATAACAGGCTTATGATATGGATCAACGTTTAGGTGGTGGCAGATTATATTTTCATCTACCCCGGGCATCTCCTCTGGTGTCCAAGCAAACACATCAACGTGCTCTTTTAAGAAGTGAACCAATTCGGCTTCTTCTCTAGCTGGCAATGATTCCCCAATTAAGAAATACTTCTCAGGATCAGTCTTGTTGATCTGTACCTTCTTTAGGCCTTCCACTACCTTCTCTGCTGGATCTCTTCCGACATCCTCGATAGTCGGTTAATTGGTCCGGAACCTCGGCCGTGTGAACCTGATGGGCCTTTGGAACTTTCTTGATAATGGAGATCAAGCACTGTTGCGCTGCTTTTTGATTCCCTCTAATCTTCTCGACCCCATTAGACCCTGGGAATTTTACCATCTAGTGATATGTAGAGGAAACAGCCTTCATTTTATGCAACCATGTCCTCCCTATAATCGCATTATAGGAGGATGGGACATCCACAACTAAAAAATCAGTTCTTAAGACCATTGATCCAGCCTGAACAGGTAGTGTCACCTTTCCAAGGGGCCAAACTGCTCCTGCACCAAACCCAACCAAGGGTGTAATAGATTGTTCCAAATCTGTCTGTGTCAGCCCCAACTTCTTGAATGCATCGTAGTACAACACCTCTGTACAGCTCCCTGAGTCCACCAGGATTCTCTCAATGTCATATTCCCCAATTCGTAGGGTTATGACTAATGCATCGTTGTGGGGCATCTGGACTTCTCCCAGATCCTCGTCTGTAAAAACTATACCCTCTTTGCATATGTCACTCTCTCGTCCTCTTTTGTTCCTCAACCGCATAATGTGCTGGTCGTGCTTGGCTTGCCTTTGGAGCAGCCTAACCTCATTTCTCGTATAAGGTGCAGCCAACCCATGTATCATATGGATTATCCCCTTGGGATTCTGTTCATAATCCATTTCCATGGCTCTCCCCTTATCTTTGGGATCCTCTTGGATAAACTCCTTGAGGTAGCCACGCGAGACTAAATCATCTAGGTGCCTCTTAAACATTTCACAATCTTCGGTCATGTGACCCCAATCCTTGTGGTAACTGCAGTGCTGGTTCGTAGCACGTTTTGCATCCTTATCTCCTCCTAAACTTGGGGGCCATTTAAAGTAAGGCTGATTCTTAATTCGATAAAGAATCCTATAGATGGGCTCCTTCCAAACAGTGGTAATTGAAAAGAAGGACTTAGGATCAGGTGCCTGTTTTTCCTTGTGTGGCTCTTTCTTAGCCTGCCCATACTCTTTCCTCTCTTTATAGGTCTTGGGCTCTTGCTTATCTACCCTCTTTGCTGGGGTTTTTGGCTGTTCGGCTATGGCCTTACCATCTTCTCAGAGTATGTCATCTTCCATTCTGGCGTGTTGCTCTATTCCCTCCATCAGCCTTGCCAACGTTTGCACAAGATGCATGTTCAATGATCGGCGTAGCTCCCCCCGGACAGGTAGACCAGTTTTGAACGTAGCAATTGCATATTCCTCACTGTAACTGTCAATCTCATTGAAAGTTTCCCAATACTTCTTAGCGTAGTCTCTGATCGGCTCGCTTTCCCCCTGCTTCATCGTGGAGAGGCTTTCGAATGTTTTAGGGGCCCTCCTACTTGTCAAAAACCGAGCGGTGAACTCTTCTGCTAATTGTGTCCAACCACGTATGGAACGTGGTCCCAACTTATGGAACCAGAACAGAGCAATCTTTCCCAAACTGGATGGGAACATCTTGCACATGATGGCATCATCCCCATCATGCATGAACATAGCCTGTTGGTAGTGCTATATGTGAGCAACAGGATCTGCATCTGTCTCGTATAGAACGAATGCACCGTGCTTAACTCTGCTCGGTAGTCGTGCGTCCTGTATCCTCCTTGCAAACGGGGAAGCTGCTATATTACTTAGGGCTGTCCCTGCTGCTTCTCGTGTAGACATGGCCCCTTCTTCATTGTCCTTGGTCTTTGGAGCCTCGAACCTATTCCGATGGGAATCAGGTCTTTCGTACCTGTCCCTATGGTGTTTGCGTGTGTTCTCGTCGGGAGAGGTGCTTCGGCTCTTACTTCTCCTTTTTCGTGGAGAAGACCTTCGCCTGCTAGGACTCCTGCTTCTTCTTCTTCGTGAAGAAGCTCTCCTCTTTTTCGGAGTAGGACTTTCGCTCCTTTTATATGAGGGAGCCGCTTTATATGTCACTACAGCCCCTCTGTCTCCTCTGGAACGTCCTCGTGAGAGTCTAGAGTCCTCAGGGTGTTCTCAGATCCATTCTAGCTCTCGGATCTCATGCTCCCATTTTCTAATCAATCGAGCATACTCCTCGACTTCTTGCCTCTTTTTATCGAGGATGTCTTCATTGTTATGCACACTTTTAGAATGTGCAACCGATTCTCCTCGGACATGGGATTTGCTTCTTCGCATGGAGCCTGTAGCCGTTCTGCCCTCCTTATTCTTGGAGTCATCTTGGATGGTAAGAGGATCTTTACTGGTTGTCCTCCTGCCATGCCCGCCAGTAGGCTTTTTCGGAGCACCTGGTGGGGATTTATCTCCTCCCCCACCAGCCTGGTTCTTTTTAGTGAGTGGTGTGACTGGATCTACTTCCACCATGGTCGTATTTCAAAAGGGAACTCCTTCGCTTCCCACAGACGATACCAATTGTAGGTGGAGAAAAACAGAGAGTACCTAGAACAGCACTGAAGCTCGTCTCCTCACGTGCTGTCCAATCGGAACCCTAATACCTTTGCCTGAACCTTAACCTGTAAAACAGACAAGGGGTGAGCGCACCTCTGCCTCTTGTGGCAAAGGCCCTCCGATGCCTTAGTTAGTATCTCGTACTGTATGTAACACTAATTATCGATAGGTAAGTATGGAACGATTGCAGTTAATTGCGTACCTTTTTCCTCTAGGTTTAACCCGTATTTATAGACATACGTTTGCATGCTCTTCAAGCATCCTCATTGCCCCAGGTCTCCTGTCCCGCACAGGAAACCTGGCTTTCTCAGGAGTCCTCTTGCCCAATTAATCGAGGCCCCTTACATATAGGGACTCTGTTCTTTATGGAACTCATGGGATAATAGGTTTGTCTCGTTACCTATCCCAACCGGATACTGGGCTTTTTCTTTGGAATATTCCCACTGCCTTATCTCTTAAGGTTACGTTCTTTCAGATGACTCTATATGTTTAGTACATACCTCAACCGAACAGACTGTACCAACTAATGACTTCTCATGTCTTTGGCCCATCTCAGCCGAACAGACTGAACCTACTAATGACTTCTCATGTCGTTGGTCCCTTTAAGCCGAACAAACTATCTGATCCGGTGACTTCTCATACCATCGGACCTTATCGCCGTTCTTCATCTTGTATGGAGTCCCATATCACTTTCCTCATTTACACGGATCTGGCATACCACGTGTTCGGCCACTAATTGTATCTGTTCGGGAATACCTACCTACAACAGCACATCACAACATTCTTTTATGGTTCTTAAGTGTTCAAAGGAATACCGTCCATAAGAGACCAAAAACAAAAACAAAGCAATTTTGTTGTGCGTACCATACAAAATGGGCACGGCACGATTGAAAAATGGCACGATACGAGACGATCAAGTAAACGGGCCGACACGATTAAAAAACGGGCCAACATGGCACGACACAATTTAAGTAAATGGGCCCGGCCCGGCCCGACACGATTGAAAAACGGCACGACAAGACACGATTAAAAAATGGGCCGGCACGGCACGACACAATTTAAGTAAATGGCCCAGTCCGGCACGACACGATTGAAAAATGGCACGGCACGGCACGATTTAAGTAAATGGGTACGGCATGGCACGACACGATTGGCTATGGCACGACACGGCACGACACGATTTAAGTAAACAGGCACGGCACGGTATGAAGCACGATTGGCACGAAAGTTGAATGGCACGACACGGCACGGCTCGCACGTTTGACACCTCTATGTTCAACAAGTGATTGCGAGGGGAGAGAGTGAAATCCAAAAATGATGGAGTTCTTACCTCTTTGAGCGCAATAACCTTGATTCCGGATGAAATTAGGAAGAACAACCCATAGATCTTGAAGATTTTGAGGTGTTTGATGTGCAAATCCAAGAATTTGGGTGAAAGATTGAAGAGAGAAGGTAGAGAGGCGATTTTAGGGTTTGGTTCGGGGTCTTGGAGTGAAAAAATAACATAAGGGGTCTATTTATAATGTCTGAATCGCGTGCTAAAAATATCAGAAATTTTGCAGAATGTACCGGTACCGGGAAACTGCAGTACTGGTACATCTACCCAGAAATTTCAGCATAACACATTTTCTGGTCGCGATGTACCTGTACTGGAAAAAGCTGCACTTGTACATCACGGACAGATTTGAAATTTTTGCCAACGTTCATCGAATCAAACCCCGATTACTACCAACACTTCCACACGTCATTTCAACCCCGAAACTCAAAGTTCAACTATTCTCCGACTGTCCTATACACAACGGTAGGCATATCCGTATAACCTCATTAATAAACATCGTATTTCATATAAATGCGATCTTTTACATATTAAACGATTAAAGAAAAATAGAAATTTTTTATGGGTCTCTTCATTCTATCCTCCTTAAAGAAATTTCGTCCTCGAAATTTAGTAAACCATGTTCAATCATTCCAAGCAACATATTAACATACTCCAATCGTATTGCTATCCATCATATAGCAATTCAATAACCGTCAAAACCTATGGCAAAGATTCGTATCAATCAAAGCATAACAAACACGAGTACATCTTTCTAGCTTCATCCTCCCTTCCCATGTAAACTCGCGCTAACGGCATCGGCTTACCTCTCAACACTTGACTTCGCAAATTTAGGATCGTATCGAACCCTCACCAT
Organism: Rhododendron griersonianum; assembly: GCA_018127125.1. Taxonomy (NCBI): domain Eukaryota; kingdom Viridiplantae; phylum Streptophyta; class Magnoliopsida; order Ericales; family Ericaceae; genus Rhododendron; species Rhododendron griersonianum. The sequence continues at coordinate 32,741,921 of CM030788.1, read as the reverse complement.
GGGACACGTCGGCTTCTAACTCACGTTCGGACCTTTCTAACTCATGCAATGGATTCGACTCGTACCCCTTTATTATCCACATATATATAACGCATTACAAATGCTCAAAAGTTTCGGCGGCACTTCCAAACAGTACGCTATTTCTAAGCTTCCCTCTATTATGAGATTTCCATATACGATAATCTACCCAAGCATAACGATCTCGCTTTAAATGTTACCCGATAGTACAATTGACTTCTCGAGACTTCCATCTAGAAGGAGCGGTGATCAAGCGCCTCTTCTAACTGGATTTCATCGGTTGTCGCCTCGGAATCCGAAAGAGACACACGATACCCGACACTCACTCTATCTTTCTAGCGGTGAAAGCTTCCCTTTCCGCCTGAAACGAGACAAACTCCAACACGATAACACTTTATGGGACACATGATTTTCCTTTCCAAATGACTACGGATGACGATGGTAGTCGGCGTAATCCTTTGGTCAGCTTCGCGCGGATAGCAATCCTTAACAAATTTACCTTGCTCTGTTCGGTCATTCTCTCTCGAGCTTCCAAAAGTCATCGGTGAATAGATTTCATCGTACTCCTCGATACTAAGTCTAGCGAATCCAGAATACAAGCCAAATCCTCTAAAAATCACATCAAATTCTAGCTCCAGATTGGGTTACTCTAGATCATAAGAAGGATTCGGTTGTTATCTCAAACGAAATGAGCAAGCTCCGAAACTCGAACGACGCCAATCAAGAATCCGAAAAACGGTAACAAGATGACCGGAATTTCAAAGAACACATGGAATCCTTTAAGGCAGTTAGGCAACAAACTCAAAGTACCGTTTTATGATAACCCAAGAAATTTGAAATGACCAATCATAACTTTCTCATTGCTCTACAAATCAACAGAGTCTGCGGACAACACTTTGGCAAAGGAAGGATTTCGACACTAAGGACAAGCACAAAGCAATGAGGCAGATCCCCCGTAAACTAATTGATCCAAAATCACAATTAGTCCAATATCAAATATGAGTAAAACTTCTAACAATTTAAGACTGACAGAACGAATCATCATGTGCTTCCAGAGTTGAGAAACCACAACAGAGTTGAATATCGGTGAAAGCAACTACGGCAACTGAATTCGAATTGAACGACACCAACAAATGGGTATCAATGAAGTATGTGACCATAGACTGGGTTTCATAGGTCAAAGTTGCAACAGAAGAACTTGCATAGGACAACAGTTACAAGCAAATGATGAAATTTGTAGTCGTGACAAGGGGATTTGAATTGACCAACGAAAACTTATCTCAAGAAACACAATGTTAACAATAAGGCTTTGAATGGGAATCGAAAAGCATTCGTCATCATTAATAGCAAATGAGACGTAAGATAATTTGCCATAAGAATTTGATTGTTCCCAAGAAATGCTAAGAACAATTTTGTGATAATTAACTCAAATGTCGAGAGCTATAATAGGTCAACAATACGACAGACTTACGAAAAAATAGATTACGACACAATTCCAATTAGATTTCAGCCAGGCCAATGGAAAAAGGGTAAATAAGGAAACGACTCTCACGGGATCACGTTCGAAATATCACCAACTAGCACGGACACAATCAACCTCTTCCCAAATCAAATAAATCATCGATATCCAAACTAATGAGGCCCAAGACGGCATATCAATTTGGAATGACTAACGAATGAATCGAACAATAAGGGGAAATAAGATACCTCAAACAACGATGACACAAGCAAAACAAGATCTTTGACGCCATGTGTAGACACCCCAATTTGAACTTGTCAAATTTCTTTAATTTGTGGCCCTGAGGCTCCCCGATGATGAATTTGGATCGAAACAAGCCTCGTACCAATTGAGACTTTGCTCCTTGAAGGATTTGAGAAGGAAATAAAATGGTCAAAATCATTCCCAAGCGCTCAAAACTATTTTCTAAAACTAGTGGCCTGGCTCACTCCCGAGTGCTCGAGACTGCTGTGTTGCCCAATGGATGATGAGACCTCCCACTATCCATGCAAGCCATCATTGCAGTCGGCTGGTCCTGGTGTGGGCAGCATGCCCTCGGAAAAAGGATTCCGTTCCTTTTCGCCATTGCGGCCCTTTTTTTTGGAAATCGAGGGAGTGCGAGCGCAGGTGGCAAGCGCTAAAAAATACAGAGTCGCCACTTGAGTTTTTGATGGTCCGACACTCAAGGAACCGTATTTCGAAGCACCTGCCGCGCTGTTTGTTTGAAAAAGTTAAGGAAACCAGTTCGTCATAACCATATCTGGGTTCGGGAGCCAGGTTATGAGAGGGGAAGGGTTTTAAGGCACCCCTCTCGCCCAATCCGGAGATCGGTCTCTACTTAGGTATTTTATGAAAACTTTTGTGATTCTTCTTCTTTTTAATCAATTTTAGCCAATTAGGGTGGGGGAATAGTTAATCGGGGATTAAAACTGTAACAATTTGCAGGATGTGATCAAATAATAGCATGGATGGATGGCATGACGAGTAATAAATGGGATGAAACCTAAAACAGCGATCAGATGCCAAGACCAGGCTCGGGATGGATTTGCCCTGCACGATGGCCAACTTGCATGCATGAACAAATCTGCATGCAAGAGAACCATCGCGCGAGACACTCAAACCCTCGCGCGAGTGTTGTCATCTCACCATAGTTCCAATTTCATCCCCTTCTGGGCTCTGGAAGGACCAGTGCACACCCAGGAGGCAAACCAAGCAGTTTATCAAGGAATTGTAAAATACTGATTATTACAGATAGTTTGAAAATGGAATTGAATAAAAAGGAAACACAGCCCCTAAAAAGTGGGGGGATAAAAGGAGGCCAAGGGCCTGGTTGCCTATGCAAGGGCCATTTCTGGGGTTCACAGAACCATCGCGCGACAGAGAGTGAGTCTCGCGCGACAGTCCTGACTGGACTTCCAGGAATTGCTTTGCATGTTTGGGGTCCTGAGGCAGGTTCAAGGATCACCCAAAGGCATTCCAAACTATCTGAGACGAATAACTAAGCTACTGTATTTTGCTTTGCATGCATAACAGTGATCAATATTTGAAAATGAAGCTCAACAGGCATACTAATATTGCATAAATAGTAAATGGCTAGCCTCCCTTCCCCACGAAGACCATTCTCTTGCTGACACAAGTGTCGCGCGAGTGTTGTGGACCATCGCGCGAGGGTTTAGCTGCCATAGATTCTTGTAACTCCGCTGGCTTTAGGACCAGGACATGGTATTAATTACCAGCCTTGGCCCTGTCAGCCCCCCTCAGGGATCAAAACAGAAACAGGATAAATGTTATACCTTTGCTTGGAAAGGGTTTGGAAATGGATTGGATTGATTGGTGAAGCCTTTTGACCAAGTGTGTGTGTTGAACACTTGATTGGAAGACTAGGAAATGGTTTGGGTTAGTAACTTTGTGCTAGAGACTTAATTGCCTTGTGAATGGTAATTAACCTTCTTAACCTTTTTCTTGGAACCCTTAACATGGAAGACCAATGGGGTTATTTATAGGGGAAGTGAGTGGGCTAGGTGGTGGCAAAACATGGCTTTGCAACCACCCAACAAGGCTGGTCACAACTTGGTGGATAAGCTAGCCAACAAGGTGGTGAAGTGGTTGGGAGGGGGCATGTGCCAAGAACCTGCCAGAACTCTGTTCAGCTGAGGAAAACGGGGTTCCAGCCCATGGGGACCCATGTGACACCCAATCATCACAAATCCAGCTGGATTGTGTGATAGTGACAGGAGAGAACCATCGCGCGAGGGTTCGAAACCATCGCGCGAGGGACAACAGTCAACAGTTTGACTTTGACCACACCTGGCAAGCTGAGTATCGCGCGAGGAACATGAAGAATCGCGCGACGGTCAAATCTGACCCTAGGGTTTGACTGAAGGTTCAGAGGGGTTCAAAAGGTTTAAGCGGGGTTCTAAGCACTCCAAACTCAATCCATTCCCAATCCAAGCTCGTTTGATCCGATTTCATCATCGGGGAAACAAGAAAACCGTAAAACAAAGTAAAACAATTGGGAGACCCAGATTACCTGGGTATTCTCCGATATACACTCCACCTCAGTGAGACTGAGTTAGAGCTGAGATTTCCCCCCCCCCCCCAACCAAATAATTTTGTTTCATTTCATTTCAAAATGGGACCATAGGTTATCTTAGCCTATATATATGTCTCATTTCTGCAGAGAAGGAGGGATGAAATTCTTCTCTCTCTAACCCCCTCCTCTCCTCTCTCTCTTGTTCAAAGCAAAAAAACTTTCAAACTCAAACTTGCTTTTCAAACTTCAAAGGTTTTGAAAATCATCAAGGAAAAGGGCAAGAAATCCAGAACACTCCTAGCTTCTGATCTCTTGTGTTTTTCACTCTGCATTCACTTTTCAAAGTCATCCAAGGAGCAAAGTGTCAAGCAAAGGTAGAAATATTTACCTTTAATCTCAAACAAAGAGGCTGTCTTTCCCTTCTGAGGGGGGTCTCTCAGCCTGACCCAGTCTTCAATACTGGGTGCATGGTTGGGAGACCTCAGTGTAAAAGTAAGAGCAAGGGGTGCACAAAACATTTTTCTTAAAACCCCTACTGGAAACACTCTCGAGCGCTCGAGAGTGCTCCCGAGCGCTCGGGACTGTTTCCAGTCCCCTGCATGGCATTTTGGTACACAACAGGCTGGGAATAAGGTGCATTCTAAGATAAAATGGTTTCATCATGACATGCACGCACAGGAAATCAGTTTTCCCTAAAACAGAAACATTTCTTACAAGTTTTCGTGTAAGAATAATGTTTTTTTTCCAAAGTTAAAAGGTGATTTTCTCTTCGGAAAAATCAAAACAAGGGTGTTTGCATGTCAAGGCAGTGTTATTTCCTGTTTGAAACTAAGCTGACATGCAGCTCACTCCCAAGCGCTTGGAACCATTCCCGAGCGCTCGGGAGTGCATGCATGCCATTGTACTCCATTTTCCCCAGTTTGCTATGTCGCATGAATTTCTGCATGCATAAATGTATCCATTTGCTCTTTTAAAGTTGTAGATCTAATTTTGTTAAGGCAGGGAGGCATGATCTGAGAGATTGAGGGCCTATCTCAGTCTTTCAAGTCCTCTGCTGAGCCAGTGATGTACTTAATAGCCTTTCAGTTTACAGTTTTTGCATTATATCTTGTCAGTACTAACAAAACTTGCAGATTGGGGTTCTAGCACTCCCAAGCGCTCGGGACTACTCCCGAGCGCTCGAGAGTGAATCCAGTGACAGGGTTTCATTTTCTGTTGTCTTGTATATCATGCATGGCCATTTTATTCCCCCCTGTACACATGCACATGCATGCACTTCCTATGTGTTATAATTGTGGATACCTGCTAGTTGTTTTAATGAAACAAAATCCCTTTTGAAAAATCCCACAAACGTTTAGTAGAGACCGACATCGTGTCGGGCGAGGGGGTTCCGTAAAACTCTTCCCCCCTCGTAACATGGCTTCCGAACCCTCAAATGATCTATGGTTTTCAATTTCAAATCAATCATTTTCAAAGAAAAACGGTTTCTCGGGTGATAGACCATAAATCCGAGTGGCGACTCTTCAAACCATTTTCAAATCGATCCAAAGTCGAGGCGCGCGACATTTTATTGGGCCGCCCCGATCCACTCGGGGCCGTGGTAGCCCACAGTGGCGACTCCGCTGGGGATGTTTAATTGATACTTGAGAAAAAGTTGACATGTTCTCGAACGGCCCGCTTTCCTTGAATATCAATTAAACTTGTGAGCCAAGCTTGAAAAACGTTTGTGGGATTTTCAAAGTTATTTTGTTTCATTGTCTATTTCTTGTGTATATATCTTGTGCAGCCTCGCTGTTGTGTTTCGGCAATCCTACCCGGCTTGCCGGTGATGGGGAATCCCGAAATGCTCAGCAACCCTCGACCGTGATGAGTCATCCCTACCGTTTGTACCATTATTGGGTGTACGATCAATAGTGGGAGGTATACTTTGACTCTAGTCCAGGAAACCCCCTTCAAGCCAAAATCGGCCTTTGTACATGTTTAGCAAGCCATAGATCCTTCCAAATTAGGACAGGAACCTACAGGGTAGGATTACGTGCTACATCCTATTTACGTGCTGCATTTCATCTTGCATCATCATCCTGTCAGCCACTGTTCTCGAGACTCGCTCACGCGCGCGGTCTATGTGAGGTTGCCAAGACCCGATGAAGAGTCACACTCCCTTATGCGTGTTGATTAACCATGCGAGTCCTCGAACCAAAACCCGAGGGAAACTAGAATTTTGCTGAGCCCTTGACTCGTGTTCAATCGGGGAATTAACCGAGGGAAGGAATGACGAGGAAATGAAACGCCGTGATACCAACACCGTCCAGGCTAAAAGCAAACGCACCGCTTACGCCGCTTTGGTTATCGTATCGCGTTGTCCACCCCAAGTCATTCCAAGCTGACGGTCGATTCGTCGAGGGAATATTAGCCGAATACTTAGCCTATTTTAGCATCCTTTGGGAAGCATTGGTTCCTAAACGAGGATACACCCCAAAAATCCGAGGATCAAGGCAACTTCGCATGAAGGATACTCAATCACATTTTTTTTAAAATGAGAGTCGACGACAGTGACGATGATGCACACATTTTCTAAAAACCATGTACATATTTCATAAAAATCTAAACAGGGACCGCGTCTGAGCACGGTTTTTTCTTTGCTGTCAGTTCTAAGCAATTGGGCCAAAGAAGAAGAACATCATACCCTCCTGGACCAGACCCTTGGGACAGAGATTGGAACGGCTTCAACTTCAGGCAGATTCCGTCAGTGCATCAGATTTGAGGGTGGAGATGGATCTACTAATCGGGAACCTCAACCCAAACCCAAACCCCAATCCAAACCCGAACGGAGGCAATCCAAACCTACACCCAAACATCAACCCTAACGGAGGCAACCCAAATCCAAACCCTAACGGAGGCGAGCCAAATCCGAATCCTAACCCCAATCCTAATCCCAATCCTAACCCTAACTTAAATCTGGGAAACCTGTATGGAGAAATGGGGCAGATCAGAGAAGATATCCAACGTCTGGGCGAACGCACCGACAACCAAATCGCCCAACTCATGATGATGATTACCGAAGTTGCACGACGGCTTCCACCTCCAAATCCGAATCCAAACCCTAACCCAAACCCGAATCCAATCCCAATCCCAAATCCGAATCCGATTCCAAATCCAAATCCAAACCTTAACCTAAACCTCAATCCAATCCCCAACCTAAACCTCAACCTAAACCCTAATTCGAATCCAAATCCCAACCCAGAACAGCTGGTCCTTGAGATGGAAACCCCGCAGAATCCCGAAATGGCAGCGATCTTGGCAAAGATCACCCAGTTGGAAGAGTCAGTAGCAAGGAATGAGAAGATAGCATCGACTGGTTTTGACATCAACAAGCTTTGCCTATTTCCCAATGCGAAGCTTCCGGAGAAGTTTAGGCCAATCGACTTTGCTAAATTTGACTGAACTGGAGACCCGAAGGCACATTTGACTAGATACATCGGAGCCCTTTCCATGTGGGGCGTAGAGAAGGATGCCATGGCACAGATGTTCTCACAGACTTTGGTAGGTCATGCTCTGCATTGGTTTACTTCGCTGGATGAAAGGAAGAAGCGTTCTTGGGAGGACATATGTGCGGCTTTTGTGGCGCAGTATGATTATAACATTCAGTTGGAAGTTACCACCCGTGAATTGGAGTCAACAAAGATGGAAGACAAAAGCGCCTTTGCCGATTTCGTGAAAAGGTGGAGGGCAAAGGCAACACAGATGAAGGACAGACCGAATGACAGGGACCAGATCCGGATGATTGTCCGGAACCTTCAGCCCAATCTTGCGAGGCATATGGTTATGGTGCAGGCGTGCTCAGACTTTAAACCATTCTTCGACACAGGCTTGGCCGTCGAAGAAGCGGTCCAGCTGGGAATCCTTGACAAGCCCGAACCTGCCCCTAAACCCAAGAAAGTTTTCTCTAGAAACAGCAACGCTCTATTTGGCAACTCCAACTACACCAACCTTCCCAACACCTCCTCGAACACAACCCAAGCCGAGCCTGTCAATCAGATTATAAACCAAGCTAGTCAACCTCGTACCCAACCCCGCACTTTCGCTCAATTCTCGGCACCTCTCTATGCCGTGCTCGAGAAGTTGGTCGAAAGTGGCGCGCTCAAGCCACTCACCCCTACTCCCCTACCTCAAAAGCTCCCTGCATCCCACAATCCTAATGCATACTATGCTTACCACCAGAACGCGGGCCACTTAACCGACAACTGCTTCCGCCTTCGCCACGCTATCCAGGATCTCATAGACAACAAAACTCTCCCCATGCCACCACAAAAACCAAATACCGTCTCCAACCCGCTCCCGAAACATTCGAACACCCGCACCAATCACATTTCCCTAAGCCACCCCTTTAACCCAAGCCTTTACATCGTCCCTACCACCCGACCCAAACCGATTGTCGAGTTACCGGTGGAGGATACTGTCTGGGCACTCGAGTCTATAGATTGGGACTTCCAAAGAAGATGGGAAGATCTGGCGAGCGACTTCTTTGCAGTGGAAAACTGGGCTCTCGTCACTGGGGTGTGGCCCGTGTCGCTCAATGCTCACCAAGTAGAAGAATTGGAACATGGTGATTGGAGGCAGGACTGGGAAGAAGTGATGGCTGACCCGTTGGACGGGTACTCCCTATTTGCTCTATTCTTGGAGCCGGAGCCAATCGAGGATGAAGATGAATGGGAGTGGGAGCCCGAGCCCAACGGGTGGCACTGGATTGATGATTCCGACCCATTGGATGAGACGTCTCTGGCATACCTCTTTCAAGAGGAGGAAGTACGGGAAGAAATGGATTTAATGAACCCCCGTATGTTCTCGGGGCTCACTATCAGAACCATTGTCAATCTCACTAGAGGATCCGATGCTCTTGACCAGGTCATGGATCAGGCCTTCATTCCACAGGAGTACATTATTGAGGAGTTCTTCCCACATCCGGTAGTCGAAATCCCCGAGGAACCCAACATCTGTGTATTAGATCCTGAAGATCTTTGGGGTAAATCTGAATTGGTAAACGTGTGGGTCGATGGTGAAGAACTCACTGTCAACAAGGCTATGTTGGATGAAGGCTCCCTGCAAGTCAGCAACAGCAACAGCAACAATGTCAACTTCTGGAATTCCTTGGAAGAAGAGAACATGTGGGCCCTAGAGATGGAAATTCTCAATGAAAATCTCGAGAAAACGAACCTGGACAAAGGCAAGCGCAAGGCCGACGCTGATCTTTCCAACTTCTGGGAAGATTCTTGGTGGGAGCCCATCCCCAAGACAGTCAGCAATCTTACTAGAAGCGGAAGAGTGTACCAACCCACCAACCTTCAGCAAGGGAGCTCATCCCGAGCCCCTCCACCACAATAGAACAACCCTGGTATCCCCGCAAGCACCCCTGCTCCACCAAATAACCCATCAAGCTCCACAAACCCTCCGCGTCAACCTAATCCACCCATCCATCTTAACCCGTTCGCTAGCTCAAACCCCAACTCCTCCCAGTAGCAAAATCCGAGTTCTACCACCGACCCCATTATCCAACAACTCCAAGAAACCCCCGTCCGCATGTCCATGTGGGGAGTGTTAGCCGCATCCCGCGAGCATCGCCGAAGGCTCGTTAACACTCTTTCCAAGCTCGAGGTCCCCTCTGATATAGCCTCGGAAGCCCTTATCGCCCTCATAACCCCGAACCTCACCCAGCACACCTTGTCCTTTACTGAGAAAGACCTCCCGCCTGAGGGAGCTGACCATAACAAGCCGCTACAAGTGACCATGAAGTGCCTCGGAAAGTGGGTCCCTGCAATTCTCATAGATAATGGTTCAGCCATTAATGTGTGCCCACTCCGCACTGCTTACTGCCTGGGCCTTAAAAGTAAGGACTTTGCACCGTCAACTCTAGGCGTTCGCGCCTATGATAACACACGGCGTGATGTCTTGGGGACCGTCAACTTGGAGCTTGCAACTGGGAAGTTCAAAACCATCGTGGAATTCTGCGTACTCGAGATACCTGCCTCGTTCAACCTCCTACTGGGGAGGCCATGGCTGCACCGTTCGGATGTCATGGGAGTGCCCTCTACGCTGCATCAGAAGCTTATCCTGGGATTGGATTCTGGGACTCTCATCATCCATGGGGACTCGGGCATCCGTCCTCACTCCGAAGACAACTCCCCGCTGCTAGAAATTATGCATGGAGAAGAAGATATAGCCATGGGGGGGTTTGCAGTCATGACCTCGAAAGTTTGCACTATCCGGGCCGAAGATGGTTTCTTAGTGAGCTCCGCGGCACTGGAGATTATGAAGAGAATGAACTACCTGCCGGGCATGGGCTTGGGACTCTATGGGCAAGGAGTCTCCAAGTTCCCTGATTTCCCTGGAAGCAACGAGCGCTTTGGCCTGGGATACGAGCTCAAGAAGAGTGATCCAGCAAAAAGGTGGTGCAACCACGCCCAGGCTCATGCAGCTGGGGTAAAGCTGAAAGAGAAGGAAGCGTTGTACAGGGGAGAACCCGAGCCTTTCGTGGATCTTGCGACAAAGGTGAAGTACCCTGGGTTTGAGATCTTTGCCAATGACACCTGGGAGGATGACTTTGAAGAAGTGACCAAGATGGAAGAAGTATCTGAGGCACTGGACTGGCTTGAGGCTTTCGGTTTGGGCAGTCTCCAATCTCTGTTTGGGGGCGAGGAATCCAAGGGTGTGGTGGAGGACGCTGCTGTGCTTATGCTGGGAGAGGAAGAAGAAATCGAAGACCCTTCCAAGCTCATTTTGGAGGCTGTAGGCGCTTATGAGAATTGCATTTTTATAGCACTTGTAAAGCGCACTCACGACACTTGCACCGAGTCTGAGTCTGGGTCTGACACGGACTCCTCGTCTAGCACTGAATCGGAGTACGTGCCTATTGGCCCTCCACATCGTAGTTTTTACTTTGAATTTGAGTCCACCGCTGTATTTCCCCCTTCTAAGGAGGCTGTTAATGAAATGAACGATCCCTTTGCTTACTTGCCGGATTTTGAAATAAATTGCTTAGATCCCGACGATGAAGGAATAGATCTCGATGGGGACATCCCCAAGGAAATCCGTTCCCTCATCGATCGTGAAAACGAAAGGCATGCTCAGCCTCTAAAAGAAGAAATAATCTCGATAAATTTGGGTGATGAGGAGAACCCTCGATTGGTTCAGGTCGGTTCCGGGCTGTCCCCCGATGAGCTTCAAGAGCACACGGATTTACTAAAAGAATTCAAAGAAGTTTTTGCTTGGTCCCATGCGGACATGCCCGGAATTGACTCGGAGATCGTCGAGCACAGGATCCCTCTCTACCCCGATGCAAAACCCGTTAAGCAGGAACTGAGAAAAATGCGGCCCGATTGGGTATTAAAGATAAAAGAGGAGCTCACAAAACAAATCGATGCCGGTTTTCTATTAGTGACAGAGTACCCCACTTGGGTTGCTAACATCGTGCTCGTCCCTAAAAAGGATGGAAAAATCAGAGTGTGCGTCGATTTCAGAGATCTGAACAAAGCAAGCCCCAAGGATGATTTTCCATTGCCGCATATAGATATACTTGTTGATAACACTACAGGGCACGCTTTACTATCCTTCATGGATGGTTTCTCTGGGTACAATCAGATTCTCTTGGCTCCGGAAGACAGGGAAAAGACCACATTCATCACCGAGTGGGGAACATACTGTTATCGGGTTATGCCACTTGGGTTGAAAAACGCCGGTCGTACGTATCAAAGGGGTGCTACGACACTACTGCATGACATGATTCATACGGAAGTCGAGGTATACGTCGATGATATGATAGTGAAGGGAAAGGAGCGGAAGGACCATCTCCCAGCGTTGAGAAAGTTCTTGGAAAGGATTCAGATGTACAGGATGCGTCTTAACCCGCAGAAGTGCACGTTCGGAGTCACGGCTGGTGGATTGAGGTGGATCCTTCTAAGATCAAAGCCATTCTCGAGATGGAGCCACCCCAATCCGAGAAGGAGGTCCGGTGCTTCTTGGGAAAAATTCAATTCATCAGTCGATTCATCGCCAAGTTGACCTTGACCTGTGAACCATTATTTCGACTACTCAAGAAAGATGTGAAGTTCGAATGGAACGACAAGTGTCAGAAGGCCTTTGAAGTAGTACGAACTTATCTCCAGAATCCTCCGATCTTGATGCCGCCCATCCCGGGAAAACCTTTGATCCTATACTTGTCCGTCACGCCCTCGTCAATGGGGTGCATGTTGGCGCAAGAAGGAGAAGATGGGGTTGAAAGGGCGATTTACTACATGAGCAAAAAGATGGTGGGAAGTGAAGAGCGGTACACTTCATTAGAAAAGACGTGCTGGGCGCTGGTATGGGCCACAAAGAAATTGAGACACTACATGCTGTCTTACTCGGTGATACTGATTTCTCGGATGGACCCTCTCAAATATCTATTCGAGAAGCCAGCACTTACCGGTAAGTTAGCACGTTGGTTGCTCTTATTGGCTGAGTTTGAAATCAAGTACGTCACTCGCAAGTCAGTGAAAGGAAGAGCGGTAGTAGAGTTTTTGGCAGATCATCCGATTGAGGGGCCAGAACACAGAATTTCAATTTCCTGATGAAGACGTGATGTCAACGGTCAATGAAACATGGACGTTGTACTTCGATGGAGCCGCTAATCAGAAGGGCTTTGGGATTGGCATACTGCTGGTCTCACCTGAGGGGTCGCACATCCCTCTCGCTTTCAAATTAAATTTCGAAGTCACGAACAACGAGGCAGAGTACGAAGCATGTATTGTGGGAATGGAAGCTGCATTGGAGATTGGAGTCAAGGTGCTAGAGGTCGTGGGTGATTCCAACTTGGTTGTGTCACAAGCAAATGGAGAATGGAGAGTTAGGGATGAAAAGATGAAGCCGTATCATCAGCAGCTCGACGAACTTATCCCGAATTTTCAAAAGGTGACCTTCACGCATGTCCCAAGGATGAAGAACCGCTTTGCCGACGCCCTGGCTACTTTAGCATCCATGCTTGAACTTCCGATCGGGGTAAAGCTGAGACCTGTCATGATTGAGTAGAGGGGAAAGCACGTGTACGACTATGTCATGAACATCGACGAACCAAACGATGGGCTCCCTTGGTTCCACGATATTTGGAACTTTGTCGAAAAGGGGGAATTTTCGGCGGATTCAACTAAGAAGGATCGGATCGCCTTACAGCGGCTCGCATCTCAATACATCATCTGTGGTGGGAAATTGTACCAGCGTTCTCCGTGCGGAGTTCACAAGTTGTGTATTCACAGTGACGAGTCGAGAGTAGTAATGGAAGAGGTTCATGAAGGTGTTTGTGGACCCCACATGAACGGAATGATGCTAGCAAAGAAAGTTCTGAGGTTGGGATACTATTGGTCGACCATGGAGACAGATTGCGTCGAGTATGTGCGCCGATGTCACAAGTGCCAGACTCATGCCAATCTTATCCATGTCCCGCCCTCGGAGTTACACTCAATGGCGACACCATGGCCATTCTCCGCCTGGGGCATCGATGTTATTGGAAAGATCACTCCCGCGGCTTCCAACGGTCACAGGTTCATTTTGGTAGCAGTGGATTACTTCACCAAATGGGTCGAAACAACTTCGTACAAGACTTTGACGGCAGTTCAAGTGGCTCACTTTATCAGGCAAAACATCATTTATCGGTATGGGGTCCCTCAAGCCTTCGTATCTGATAATGGTGTTCACTTCAAGGGGAAAGTTTTGGAACTCTTTGATGAGTTTAAGATTCAAGTGCATCATTCTACCACTTATTGGCCACAAACGAATGGGGCAGTCGAAACAGCGAACAAGACCATCAAGACGATTCTCGAAAGGACTACTCAGTCGGCTAGGAATTGGCACGAGCAATTACCACTAGCTTTGTGGGGATACCGGACGTCTATTCGTACACCAACGGGGGCAACACCCTATTCTCTGGTGTACGGTATGGAAGCCGTTCTCCCTATCGAGCTAGAAGTTCCATCGCTGAGGGTCATGGCTGAGTGCGGAGTAGATGAAGCTGAATGGATCAGTGGAAGGTTTGAGGAGCTCATGCTATTCGACGAAAGAAGGCTACAGGCATTGTACCACATTCAGGGTTATCAGCGAAGGATCGCCCGAGCATTCAACAAGAAAGTGAAGTCGAGGGACCTGCAGGAAGGGGACATGGTAGTCAAGGAAATCCGTGCGCCAGTGTTTGACCTACGAGGTAAGTTCCGACCTAAATGGGCGGGGCCATACATCATCAAGACCATTCTCTCTGGAGGAGCGGCCTCAATCATCGATCTTGACGGCAACGAATTCTCAAATCTTGTCAATTTGGATCAGCTTAAATGGTATTACCCTTGAGAGAGCTCGCTGGGCAGAAAACCGCAAGGGCGGGCGGTCCCAGGCAAAAGTTAGAGCTAGCCTGCTAGGTCGAAAACCCGAAAGGGCGGCTTAGGCAAAAGTCAAGGCAAAAGTCGAAAAAAAAAAAGCTCGCTAGGCCGAAAACCCGAAAGGGCGGTTCTAGGAAAAATTTAGAGCGCAAAAGGAGAGCGTTAATACCCGAGCGAACCCTAGCCCGAACTACGTATGGGCCTGATTCCCTTTTCGCGAGGGATACGTAGGCAATCTCACACTAAGGTTCGGTCCTATATCTCAAAAATCAAAATCCAAATTGACAAATCAGAATCTTTTTTCAAAGGCGCATGCGATTAATGAACCGAAAGGGGGAAACCCTTAATCAGTCGATTTTATTCAGATTATTTCTTTATTACAAGCTGAGCATGAAAACGGAAAACACGCAACTAAAACACTCTTTTATTTCAAAAAACGGCAAAGTAAGCAGTCATCCCATCCTTGCTGCCACATCTTTCCTTAGCCATTTGCGGTACCTTCCAGTTGAAGCAATAGAGAAGAGTGGGTCACTTGGCTCAGTCCTACGAGCCTCCCATGATCGAACATAACTTCGAAGGCCCGGAATGGTGAAGGGAGGGAGACGAAGCACTTCAGAGTCCGGCATCGGCACTTCTTGGTTAAGTCCAAACTGACGGAGGATGCGGAAGGGTGAATAGAAGGAGAAGCCTGTCAAGCCAGCCACAAGCACGTGTGTCGAACCCATGTTACCAGTAGTCATAGCGGGAAGCCTCAGCCAATGGCACCGCCAAGCAATGTCATCTTCCTCTGCAGAAGCAAGGAAATCAGCCCAGTCATCTTCGTTACTGTACATCGCTAGAAAGGGACGGTTCCATCCACTTGCACGATACCACCAATCATTGGCCGGAGGTGTCAGCAGACTCAACTTGTCACAAAGCCACATCTACCCAAAAAGAGAGAAAACAAGTAAGGAGCCAGATAAAGCCTAAACCGAGCGTTGAGGTAAAATGAATGAGAGAAATAGAAAAAGGAGAGCTGAGTGAGGTCCCTAACCTGCAGCAACAGCGGGCTACCACCAAAAACCCTTGTGCGACCAGCATGAACAGCGTCTAACCCCATCAAGGTTTCAGCAAGAACCAAAGGTGCAACATCCTTGAGAGCCTCGATCTGAGAAGCAACACCCACCAATAGAGAACTGGGCTGATCGACGGACGGAACCAGCAGGAAGGCTGCCAGGAGACAAATGCAACAAGCCATCATTCGATGTCCTTGATACTCAAAGTCTATCAGGTCTCCGGGTGGACTGAATCTCTCGTACAGCTGCACGATGTTGATGGCATTGCCCCTAGTGAGAAACTCAGCGGTATTACCACTGACACCTAGCTTGGCTTTCAGAATGTTCTTCATACTCTCCCTGAGCATTGGAACAATTGGCTCAATGGAATCGTGACTTCCAAGGTAGGCATGGAATTCCTCGACGGTAGGGCATAGCTCTTGAGAACCAAAGCGAAAGACATGCACTTCGGGATCCCAAAAGCGCGCCGCTGCATGTAGCAAGACAGGACGGATTGCGACCTCTCGGAGATGCCTTAAGGTGTAAAATCGGGGTCCTCGGAAGTTCAGCCAGTCGATGCCGTCGAGATTGTCCAACCAAGGTCGAAGCAAGGCTTGGTTAAGCAAGGCCATGAGTAGGATGGATTTTTGGAAGAAGAATGATGAAATGAAGTGTGAAGGGCTTGCCAGAGCATGACTCTGTATTTATAGAGGCCTGGGGGATACAATGCCAACTCTCACCAGCCTTGGAACTCATCAAACTTAACATTTTCAAGATAATTTCAAAAATTCAAAACTTAGGAAGTTCAAAAAAGTGTTGGAAAAGGCTCAAGTCTTGCTTTGGGAAGCCATTTCTCCTGGAAAACAGTTAGTGCAGGGTTACAAGGCACCTTGGAAGTGAGCATGCAAAAGAAAACAACGTGGGGATAGCTGATGAGTGGCATTGGGAAACAACACTAATCTGTTGATGACAGCAGTCCCGAGCGCTCGGGAGTGAGGTCCCAAGCGCTCGAGACCACTCTCGAGCGCTCGAAAGTTCTGCTGTTTTTAGCAGGTTTTGGTTCTCAGCTTCTTAGCCTCAATTCAACACCGCAAATGCATACAACTTATATCAGAAGGTCCTCAACATGTACCCAGGGAATACAGCAGTTTCCGTTATGTGTTTTCTTATGTATTCGTCCATTTTCCTCGAAAAACACCAAAATTTCCAAAGTTTTAATCCCTCGAGTATGTCGAATTATACGTTAGGTGTATTTGGTTAAATCCAGCGATGTGTATAAGTCACGATGTGCATTAGTGACTGTATGGCATGATCAAACGTGCGTTAACGCTCTTAGTTCAAGTTTTCATTGTTCATTCATTCTAAAACCATTGTTTTCGAGCGTGATTGGGAATCAAATTCCATGTCAAGGGCATTTTGGTAATCCTAGTGGTCCTTGCAAGTCACAACACTCAGTGTCAACAACACAGCGCGCGCCGTGTTATGATCAAAAGCCCTTAAGTCTAAGTTTCATGGTCAAATGATCAAGGATTAGCTGTTGCGTGTTGAAGTCAAGTTTTCGTTCTTACTTTGAGAGTATCGGTTGAAATTCGCGTGCTCTTTACTTTCTTTCAAGCTAGACGAACATATTTCATAAAATACAATTCTATAAAGGGAGTGCGAACGAATGCAAAAGAGCGAAGTGCAAGTTTTCATAAATGAATGACGGTATTTACAATGAGCAAGGAAGGAGGTACAAAAGCTGGGGCAAACACACGCCCAATCCTAACTACCGGGGCACGCAGGCCCAAACAAAAATCAAGGCACGCAGGCCTAGAAGCTACAACTACCTCGGCACGCAGGCCTATGTACAAGAAAGCTAGCAAAGCAAAAACCAAAGACTCGGACACGACGAGTCCTCTTCTGCTGGTGGCCCTCGGGCTCTGTGCCCTCACTCTCGTCACCATTGTCGCCGTCGTCCGCGCTAGGAGAGCCAGAAGCAGTCTCCGAGTCCGTCGTCCCTAAAACACGCTACTCAGAGGACTCCTCTGTCTCCTCCTCCTCTGTTTCCTCCTCTGACTCTATGCGAGCGAGTCTCCGCTGGGATGCCGCCCTTGGCAAAACCTCGAACTGTCTAGCCTCCGCAGCGGGCCGTGACACTCTCTGTGTCCCTCGTCCCCGTGTGCTGGCAGAAGCTGGAGAGCTCGCGGTCACCTGAGGCCGTGCCTTGGCTGAACGTCATGGCTGCACCTGCATATCACAAGCATGCGATCATTCTATGCATGTTTGAAATTCAATTGATTCATTAAAAGTTCTATGCATGCATGCATTTTTCATACCTGAGGAGCAACAGGAGAAACGGGCCCAGGGACAGGTCTAGTCTGCAGGACCCTCCCTCTTGCGCAGCCCTTCAGCAGATGGCGCATTCCCACCATCAGCATTATGGCCGTCTCGGCCCACTCTCGCGGCACCTGTAATGTTCAAGCATCAGAAATGTGCAAGCAGTAATCATTCAAAACATAAGAAATGCGAATCTATTTATACCTGAGCAAGAAGCCGCATGGGCGACTGCGGAAGGCATGGGACGTCTATCAACTCCCGCGCACCACTAGGCCCAGTCACGCCTATCGTCCACTCCAGCGTCGGCAGCACAGTCGAACCTGACGCCTCCGCCGCCTCCGGCACCCTCCTACCACCATCCCCTCCGCCTGGTGGACTGGCACCTCGCCCGACGGCAGGCTGCCTACTGCCTCGCCCCCTACCTCGTGCGGACTGGCCGCCACGGCCTCGCACCCCAGCCTCTCCTCCAGCACCAGGGCCTTGCCCTCCCTCAGCTACTCGCCGCTCTAGCTTTGCCTACACCCCTAAACTCGTGGCCAGGTACTGGCCTACGTAAGCTGCGTAGTCCAGAGTGCGTCGAAGGTGCCTCTCCAAGTCTGTATCCGGCACGGTGAACAGCTCAAGCTCAGCACGGGTATAGGACTCTGTCCTCTGCACGCGTGGAGGGAGCAGCCCGGGCACTACGAACGCTGGAAGACCGAGCAACTACCGAGTCACCTGATCTCCCAAGTACCACTGCCAACCCAGGGGGCACTCCAGCAAGACCCTACTCCGTGTCACCTCCCGACTCCTAGGAAGGAACTCAGCCTCCACCCTGGCCCAACGATCCCAGTGAACCTGCATTTAATATTCTTACTTTAATAATGAAGCGTTGATTATCAGGAAAACATGGGAAAGGAAAATGAAAGGAGCAAATCATACCGCGACTCCGGTCAGGTTATCCAACCAACGCCTGAAGGTCATCACCTCCCCTCTCCTCTCATTTGCCCTCCCTTTAAGCCTTACCCCACGCGAGCCCGCGAGGAAGCAAACTAGGATCTCGGCACGTGTTCTCGGGAGGGAACATCCCCAGAACCTCGTAGGCCCAAAGCTGCAAATGGTCGAATTCAAGTTCAAGTATATATTCAATGATCGAGCAATGGAAAGCATTTTAAAGCATAAACCATACCTCGACTATCCTCCAGTAACCGCCGACCGTGTTGCCCACTCCGCGTGAGGCAGCCCCCAAGAAGCAGTTAGAGGGTGCACAGAGCACCCCCTCCCCAGTCGAACCGTCCAGCCTGCCTCAAGTCGACTGGGCCCGCCAGGTAGCAAAGGTGTACTCGCGACCGCCTATTCGGGTACAGAGAATCCCCGAATAGGTAGAGCAGGTACGCCCGGGCCATCCTCGCCGCCTCCTCGTCATCTGCGGGCTCGTGGTCCCAGTACTCCACGAACTGCCCGTATGCCGCCATCCGTCCGCTGTGACGTGGAACCCGCCCGAGGAACCACCGTAAAGCCGCGTCGTCCAGCACTAGGCTCGAGTCGTAGGGGATCGGCTCTCCTCCCACTCTTAGCCCTGTGATCGCTGCAAAGTCAAGAGGTGTCAGCGTCATCTCCCCGAACCGGAGGTGGAAGGTGTTGGTGGTATCCCACCACCTCTCGGTCAACGCCGTGAGCACGGCGCGGTCCACCCTCACCGCCGTCATCAACTGGATGAACGGCCCGAAGCCCGCCGCCTCCACCAACTCTCGTACCCTATCGAGCAGCCCCTTGAAGTACTTCAGCGAGCTAGCTGAGCCCCCGTGGCCGTACACGTCTGTCGTGCGCTGTTTCAATAGAGTAAAGAAATGCTATTAAACTTCGATAGTGGATCTTTCAATTCATAAAGCAATTCAGGTGTCGAATTCAAGAGTTACAAGTCGTCGAAAACTTACCGTGGTCCAGCCCGAAGATATGTGCGAGTCGCGGTCTCAGAGAAGCAAGTCCTTAGGGTAGTCAGCCCGAGCGGGGACGTAGCTGTCCATCCCCACCTGCTCGAAGAAGTGAACCTGTGGAGCGTAGGTCGCAATCGCGAACCTAGCACGCTCTCCCCCCAAGTAAGCCTTCACCTCGTCGACCGCGGTGACCCGTGCCTCAGCAGCCACCTCCGGCTCCAGCCTCTCCATCTCCATCTCCTCCGCCTCCTCCTCCTCAACCCCGTGACCTCCCGCGTCTGACGCCCCCACGCCGCTCAGCAGGGCCCCCAGCAACAGCGCTGAGGCCCGGTCCTCTGGAGTCTCAACACTCCGCAACACAGCCGCTACCCCCGAGTCGAGGCCAAGCGCGTCTAGTATATCCCGCGGCTCCGCGGAATCTAAAATGTCACCCTCCTCGAAGGGAAGGGGGCGTGAGGCCCTGATCCCGCTGTCCCCTCCCCTCGTGTTGCTGCCGTCGACCTCAAGGCGGGGGTGGCCGTGACACGACCACCCACTACCGCCTCGTCGGCCTGTCGCTCGTCGCGGGCCCGATCCACGGCCGAGAACAACTCCTCCACAGTAGGAGTAGGAGGAGTGCCCGTGGCTCCGCTTCCGCTGCCTGAGGCACCACCCCGGCTGCCCGAGGCATCTCCGCCATCGTCGGTCTGACTCCCACCTGTGTCGGGCTCAGCCTCGACCCCTCCGGCATCCCCAATCACCGTAGAACCTCCCCGGGCCTCCTTTACCACCGTAGGATCCCTATCATCTCCGCCCACCGCCTCTGAGCTCCCACCAGTGGCTGCCACCGCCACTGGGTCCTCGCCGCCGACCCTCTCGTCACTAGGCACGGCCGGACCATCACCGCCCTCGCCCGTCGCCGTCGTAGCAGCCGCGGCCGCGTCACCAGCCGCACCACCGTGGGCCTGGCCCACCGTCGCCCCCTTCCCTCGCCTCCGGCCACAATCTCACCCACTCCTACCCACGAAGCCTTCGGCCCCTTCTTTCGTACTTCGTAAATCACCACCGCCCACCGGAAAATTGTCGTAATTTCGAGATCTCTGAAATATGCCATTCGAAAGGTTGAGGTTTTGATCGAAATGAGTTTGAGAGAGGAATCGTCGAGGATCAGAGGAAATCAGAAACCGTCGACCGTCTGGTTCTCGAGCGCTCGAGAATTGGAATTTGTACCCCAGATCTGGAAGAAGATGAAAGGACGGCGGGCCCCAATGGTGCTCTCGAGCGCTCGAGACCACTCCCGAGTGCTCGGGAGTGGTTCCAAGCGCTCGAGTCTGTTTTCTTGTCCCGTGCCAGCTTTTGGCATCCCGAGCATCTCTCATTTCTCAAACTTTGTTATTTTGCATTTTATTTTACAAAATCAATCTCAGTCCTGATTTAATTCGTATCAAAACAGAGCAGCTGATCACGAACTTCATTCGGTTATCCATTTTTTATTCACGTTTGAAAATTGGCTTTTTATGTCGAAGTCGATCAAAATAGTCTAATCATTTCACTTTCACTGCATTCGCAGAATATTTTATTCTCATTTTGTCCGCCAAACAGAGCAATAGGTGGACTCTCCGTACATTTTTCATATCAATGATTTGTCGATGCCTTTCTTGTGCATGCATTACACGTGTTTGCATTTGCCCCGAAGAACTACGCTGGTCTGATCCCTACAGAAAAGGGTACGTAGGCAGTCCAAAAGGACACGACCTCATGCATTGAATGTTGGTGTCTTCACTCGCATTTGTGTTTTGAATTAAGGATTTGATTTGGCTCGAATTGGGCTGTCTCAATCTTTGGACGGCACTCGTATCCAGATATGATGTCGAGCGTCGCCCAAAGAGGGGCAACTGTAGACACCCCAATTTGAACTTGTCCAATTCCTTAATTTGTGGCCCTGAGGCTCCCCGATGATGAATTTGGATCGAAACAAGCCTCGTACCAATTGAGACTTTGCTCCTTGAAGGATTTGAGAAGGAAATAAAATGGTCAAAATCATTCCCAAGCGCTTGGAAGCAGTCCCAAGCGCTCAAAACTATTTTCCAAAACCAGTGGCCTGGCTCACTCCCGAGCGCTCGAGAGTGAAGTCCCAAGCGCTCGAGACCACTCCCGAGTGCTCGAGACTGCTGTGTTGCCCAATGGATGATGAGACCTCCCACTATCCATGCAAGCCATCATTGCAGTCGGCTGGTCCTGGGTATTCTCCGATATACACTCCACCTTAGTCAGAGCTGAGATTTCCCCCCCCCCCCCCAACCAAATAATTTTGTTTCATTTCATTTCAAAATGGGACCATAGGTTATCTTAGCCTATATATATGTCTCATTTCTGCAAAGAAGGAGGGACGAAATTCTTCTCTCTCTAAACCCCTCCTCTCCTCTCTCTCTTGTTCAAAGCAAAAAAACTTTCAAACTCAAACTTGCTTTTCAAACTTCAAAGGTTTTAAAAATCATCAAGGAAAAGGGCAAGAAATCCAGAACACTCCTAGCTTCTGATCTCTTGTGTTTTTCACTCTGCATTCACTTTTCAAAGTCATCCAAGGAGCAAAGTGTCAAGCAAAGGTAGAAATCTTTACCTTTAATCTCAAACAAAGAGGCTGTCTTTCCCTTCTGAGGGGGGTCTCTCAGCCTGACCCAGTATTCAATACTGGGTGCATGGTTGGGAGACCTCAGTGTAAAAGTAAGAGCAAGGGGTGCACAAAACATTTTTCTTAAAACCCCTACTGGAAACACTCTCGAGCGCTCGAGAGTGCTCCCGAGCGCTCGGGACTGTTTCCAGTCCCCTGCATGGCATTTTGGTACACAACAGGCTGGGAATAAGGTGCATTCTAAGATAAAATGGTTTCATCATGACATGCATGCAAAGGAAATCAATTTTCCCTAAAACAGAAACATTTCTTACAAGTTTTCGTGTAAGAATAATGTTTTTTTCCAAAGTTAAAAGGTGATTTTCTCTTCGGAAAAATCAAAACAAGGGTGTTTGCATGTCAAGGCAGTGTTATTTCCTGTTTGAAACTAAGCTGACATGCAGCTCACTCCCAAGCGCTTGGAACCATTCCCGAGCGCTCGGGAGTGCATGCATGCCATTGCACTCCATTTTCCCCAGTTTGCTGTGTCGCATGAATTTCTGCATGCATAAATGTATCCATTTGCTCTTTTAAAGTTGTAGATCTAATTTTGTTAAGGCAGGGAGGCATGATCTGAGAGATTGAGGGCCTATCTCAGTCTTTCAAGTCCTCTGCTGAGCCAGTGATGTACTTAATAGCCTTTCAGTTTACAGTTTTTGCATTATATCTTGTTAGTACTAACAAAACTTGCAGGTTGGGGTTCTAGCACTCCCAAGGGCTCGGGACTACTCCCGAACGCTCGAGAGTGAATCCAGTGATAGGGTTTCATTTTCTGTTGTCTTGTATATCATGCATGGCCATTTTATTCCCCCCTGTACACATGCACATGCATGCACTTCCTATGTGTTATAATTGTGGATACCTGCTAGTTGTTTTAATGAAACAAAATCCCTTTTAAAAAATCCCACAAACGTTTAGTAGAGACCGACATCGCGTCGGGCGAGGGGGGTGCCGTAAAACCCTTCCCCCCTCGTAACATGGCTTCCGAACCCTCAAATGATCTCTGGTTTTCAATTTCAAATCATTCATTTTCAAAGAAAAACGGTTTCTTGGGTGATAGACCATAAATCCGGGTGGCGACTCTTCAAACCATTTTCAAATCGATCCAAAGTCGAGGCGCGCGACATTTTATTGGGCCGCCCCGATCCACCCGGGGCTGTGGTAGCCCACACCATGGACATCGAGCACAAATTTGACCAGGCTGTCCACAATGATGACACACAAGCTGACATTTGCGGAGAACTCCTAGAATCCTAGTATGAGAAGGTGGCTTAAGGCCCTACTGGCCCTGAATAGAGTGACTTGGTCCCCTTGGTTTCTTTCTTTCTGAACTCTGAACACTCCCTGAAGATGAGCTCGCGCTAACAACTCGATATCTAATGTCCCCCACGTTGACACCTCTCTGCGCACCCTCCAAAATTTCAACACCCTTCGCACACTCAACGATCTCAGGAAACATTGTCTCATCCCTAGTACGCTGATTCACCTCATTACCTCCGTATGCACTACGACCCTGGTGATCATGATTCCCGGTCTCACCCCACCTAAATTCACGTCTCGAAAACATCTTAATATAAGGGCATAAGAAAGAAGGTTATTAGCATTAATCATATCGCTACATAATGCAAGTTTCCAACTTTCCCAACATGGGTTAATAACTCTACGCCACTCTACCGTAATGTATATTCAATGCCTCATCGATGTACAAACTCATTCATGCAAGCACACGCATGTTTTGAAAATGAATGCAACGATTTTGTTTTTGAACCTATGAGACTAAAAGTCTCCCCACAGTCTCAAAGTATTCAAACCTAGACGCTCTGATATCAATTTGTCACGCCCTCGATTTTCAACATAAATAATAATCATTTTTGATAAATAAAATGATAACTAAAGTATCGATAATACCCAAATGACATATTTTTCCCCGTTTTCAAAGTTATATTTAAAAATTACAGTCCTCGCTCGAGGCCCCAAGTTACCAAAATACTGAAATAGAATTACAATTTACAATGATCATTCTTTCAGGTATTTCTTTCAAGTCAAATACAGAATGTCACCGCTTTTATACCTTCGAAACATATGATCAACAAGCATGAGATGCACGCCATGCCAATTTCCTTGCTTTGTACCTGAAAAGGATAGGTTGAGCTACACTAGCCCAGTAGGAAAATCTATACTCAAGTTATATGAAAATACGATGAAACATGTAACCAGAGTGAATGAATTTTAACAAACGAACGTGAGATACAAGAGCTACCACTACGAACAAATGGACTAAGACTAGAGAATCCCGGACGTCGTACAGATGTCCCTAACCATTCATACATCAACTAGAAGCAACTTTTAAACTCGCATCATGTAGACACCCCAATTTGGCCTAACGATTATTTCAAGTCCCACCTTGGGACCATCCCGATGATGAAATGGATACAGTGATTGCTGATTGCCTTCTTGAGAACCTTAGGACTTTCGGTAAGAACTTTGAGCCACTTAGAGGACCCAATTCAGAGCCATACAGCCTTTCAGACAGAAAATACAGAAGCCTAGGAGAATCCATTTGTCGGCCGTAACATCGATCTGACGGCCTTAACATCATTTCCTCACCCGAGCAACCTGTTGCTAGAAAATCTCCCTGAGAGATCAATCCCTCGGCCGCAAGATCCATCCTTCGGCCGCAACATCCATTCCTCGGCCGTGATATCTATTACTCAGCCGCCAGATCATCCTTTTTCCAGACTCTAGAACGTTCTGTCAGACGTTTGATCCAACTACACTACCTTCCCGATGCGTTCGGGCCACGTTCAGAGATTGCAACGAATAGTTCGAATTGCATTGCAATTGCAATCGTACCATTTGATTGGACGGAGTGAGTCACCAATTGCCTATATAAAGGGCCTTTGGACTCCGAAAATATACACACGAAATTCATAAGTGAAATCACTCACCCAAGCTTCGATACTCTGTCAAAATACTCTCTCAAAACCTCTCTTCAAAAGCCCTAACCTCCCGAAGGCCGCCATCAATCCAGTGATCAAACCCCGAAGTTCAAACCCTAACCCTAGGGTTTTCCGAGGAGCAATCAGTCAAATCACACCCAATCCAAAGCAATCAAGCAACTGAGGGATCAAGGTGGTGAGGCCCAACGGCCTCTGGTTTGTTTTACTTGCTGTATGCATGACTAATCGTAGTGTTTTAATCATCTGTTAACTTTTTTGTCTGGTGTGAGGAAGAACATCGATCGGGGCTTCGATCCCTCGGCCGATACATCGAACCAGGAGGATCCCTCGGCCGTGACATCCATTCACTGGCCGCGGGATCCATTACCCTGGGACATCTTTGTTTGTTTTGCTTTCTGATGCATGCTTTACTTATCGCATTGGCTCACTTTATTTACTGTTTAAAGGATTAATTAAACAGACTACGTGTTAGAATTAAATAAAGCATCTATATGTCTTATGTTGAATAACTATGGGCCAGTCTCACGGCTGGGCAGAGAGGGGGAATTAAATAAAGCATCTATATGTCTTATGTTGAATAACTATGGGCCAGCCTCACGGCTGGGCAGAGAGGGGTGCCTAACACCTTCCCCTTACTGTACTCTTGGTTTACGAAGCAAGCAACCAATCGAGCAAACAAATGTGATCAATCTGTATGGCGATGCCCCGCTTGGGAGGTGTCTACACATCAATCTAACAAACTACAACAATAGTTCAACCATTTGATAACTTTTCGAACGAACGCCACAACTACTTCCTCAACTCATACCATTCACCATAGATTCTCATTTCATAAAACTTTCCTTTTGATTTCCAAAACAATTTTGAGAAAACTCAAGACCATTACGGGTCAAACTCCATTGATTCGAGCTTGAATACCGAAGTCCGTTGATTTGTGCCCAAATACCGGATCCATTGATTCACTCAAGAATACCGGAGGATTTTTGAGGTCCCTCGATCATGAGAGCTTGGAGTTGTTGTTCAAGGAGTTCTCTCAAGTGGGTTTGGTCGAAGATGCTGAGGAGGTTGAAGTGCTGACGCTTGGGCCTAACACCCTCGAGGACCTCTCCGTCTGTGGAAGCCAAAGGTACCTATAAAAAGTGCATTTTTAAACCGCGTCTTAGTTGCATTGACGACACTTCTGAGACAGAGTCTGACACAAAGTCTGTCGAGTCTGTCTAAGTCTAGCTCTGAGTCAGAGTTTGTGCCTCTTGGCCCTCCACGTCGTAGCTTTTATTTCAAGTTTGAGTCTTCTATTGTACTTGGCAACCCTGAGGTATTTTATGAAATGAAGGATCCTGCTTTGGAGTACTTCGCTGGCTTTTATATAAATTGTGTTGACCATGACAATGAAGGGATATATTTCGATGGGAACATCCCCAAGGAAATGCGTTCCCTCCCCGAAAGGGAAGACAAAAGGCATGCTCAGCCTATTAAAAGAAGAAGTAGTTTCAATAAACCTGAAAGATGAGGTAGACCCTCGGATGGCTCAAGTTGGTTCAACGCTGTCCCCAAAGGAGCATCGCGCCCTGTCAGACTTACCCAAAGAATTCATCGATGTCTTTGCATGGTCTCATCAAGACATGCCTGGCATTGATCCTGAGATAGTGGAGCATCGAATCCCCTTGCTACCGGAAGCCAAACCATGTAAAGCAGATGTAACGACCCCGATTTTTGGTAAATAAAAATTTCGTTAAAAATTTGAATTTTTAAAATTTCTTTTTAATAATCCGTCATAATTAGATTTGAGACTTCCAAAATTAGATTTTCTTCAATCTAGTCATTTTCTAAAGACAAGTGTCTAGTATATTTTTCCGTCTAATTGAGAAGTCTTAGAATTACTTTTCTTGACTAGAAATCCTACTTAGCAAGCCTAGTTAGCTTCTAACCGATTCATTGAGGTAACCTAACTACCAATTGCACTCCTAACCCTAGAAAGACCTTTTGAACTTCATTAGACCTTTTGAACTTCCTTGAACCGTTTGAACCTTTTGAACCCTTGAACCCTAAATGAACCCTTATGACCAAAGTCAACCTTTGATCTTTTATCCATTAGTCCATAAATGCTAGGAGAATTATTATCCATTGGATAATAGGACTAGTACTAAGATATATTAGTTAATTCACTATCTAGATTTCCCATGGGATTCCCTCATTAAAGAATTAGAAGAGTACCAAATATTATATTAACCTAGGATTCCCTATGTACTTATTTCAATATTATAAAGAAACATGTGTCAAATTGGGCTATTATAATATAAAATTTTGACTAGATATCTACCTAGATCATCTAGTACATGCCTAAATATTATAATAGGACTGGTACACCTACTTCTATATAAAATAAAGTTAGTACCCATGTGTTTAATGAAATTGTTTATTTATAAATCTTTCTCTTTTAAAATCTATTAGTTTAATATATTCACCAATTAATTTAATAGATTCACCATGTGCCTAATTGCTTAAAGAATAGATATGGATATCTACCCTAGGATTCTATAAGTACCCTAATATAGTTTATAAGTACAACATGTGCTAATTAGACTTATTCTGTAACGACCCTGATTTTTGGTAAATAAAAATTTCATTAAATATTTGAATTTTATTTTAAATTACTTGGGTTCCATTTAAATTTCTTTTTTAAATCCCAAAAATCAGTCGTTATTGATTCTAAACTTATAAAAATAGTTTTCTTCATATAAAATTATTTAGTCATTTCTAAAGACAAGTATGCTTATAAAAGCACTTGTGTATTTTCTTAGTATTTGAAATAAAGTCTTAAAATTACATTTCTTGGCTAGAAATCCTACTTGGCAAGAAGAATTAGATTCCAACTAAGAGGTTAACCGAACCAATTGGATTCCAAGTCTAGTTAGACCTCCCTAGCCATTGTTGAACCTTATGAATCCTCCTAATTCCTAAGTGAACCATTTCACCCACCCTTGAACCTTGTGAACCTTTCAACCTTAGACTAGGTAATCATTATATCCCTTGACTAGTCATTCAAGCCCATGCCACCTTCTTTATTTCTTTATCCTTTGGTTAATAAATGTTAGGGGAAAATTTAACCCTTGGATAATAGAATCTAGTCATGCCAATTAAACCTATCTAGACTAGTCTTTCCAAAAAGAAGCTCATCATTATGCTTCCAAAAGGAAGTAACCTTAGCCTTGCATGCATGCAAACCTAGAGTTAGCCTTAAAGCCTAATCATTCTAGGGTTACTTTCCTAGATTTTCCAAGAACATGTTTACTTTCTAGGAAAGTAAGCCTCACTTTAATCATCACCTTTTTAAAAGCAAGTTACTTTCTAGGAAAGTTACTTTTTACCTTTAATCATTTTACCTTTTTGCCTTTTCCTTGTTCTTTCTATATATAGACTTATATATATATTAGGACCTAACCAAGTAGGGGAGAGAGAGAGAGAGAGGCCGAGAGAGAGAGAAAGGGGAGAGAGTGAGGAAGATCTCACTTTAGCCACTCATGCAAGGAAGATCCCACTTTAGCCAACCAAAGTACAAACCTTTTGTGATCACTTTTGATCTTTTGCAAGCCAACTCATCCTAGCCTCTCAAAAGCACAATCTAGCCTACCAAAGTGCTAACTTGCCTTGCCACTTGTCCCACCTTTTAGGACTAACCTCTCATGATAACCTAGAACCTAACCTAAATTTGGAAGCCATGCTTGACATGCTTTAAGCATTTTTTTACAAGACAATGGGAGATAGAGGGAGAGAGATTTCGGCCAAGGAGAGAGGGAGAGAGAGAGAGAGAGAGCCAAGAGAGAGAGGGAGAGAGAGAGTGTGAGGTGTGTGCTTGTGTGTTGGGCACCTCACCAAGCTACAAGCTTAGCTTTAAGCCTAAAGCTCCATGTGTCACCATTCTAGTCTTTCCAAAGATCCTATCCTTCATGCCAACCAATTCTAGACAAGACAAGACCTTAAGCCTTCCATGATAACCTAGGATTTTAGCCCTAAGCCTAAAAAGTTGGAGATGACAAGCCATTGGCATGCTTGCCATGCTTGAAAAGCTTGATTTGACAAGACAATGGAGCAAATCCATGGGAGAGATAGAGAGAGAGAGGGCCGGCCAAGAGAGGAGAGGGAGAGCCAAGGCTTTGCCTATAAATAGCACCCCATTCTCACCATTCAACTCACACCTCTCATCCTTCAACTTCTCTCTCTAGAAAGCATAATGTTCTTGCTTGTTCTTTGTTGTTCTTGAATGTTCTTCCTTGTTCTTGAAGAGCAACCACCAAACCACTTCCAAAACCACCCTTAGATCTTTAAAGTAGTCTAGTTTAGTTCACGAAGTTGTTTCTAGGAAGAGAACATCCATCTCTCTTGCTTTCGAAGCAATCCGGAGCCGTTAAGCCGCCGATCCACCAAAACTGACGACCAATCCCTTAGATCGACCTACCACCGAGAAGAACGGTAGATTTCCATATCTACTCTCCTTGATTATAAATAGAAATGTGTATACTTTTGAAACATAGATAAATCTTAGTTCACGTAGTATTTTCCTTATCCGTTCAAATGATACTTTACTTATTGTCCAAATGCATGTTGATTAACGAACTTTATCCTCAATAAACATATGCTGTTTGACTTTTTAAAAGATAGGAATTTATCGCTTAGTTTCAAATATAAGGATGGTGATGAGCTTGTTGCATGATTGCTTGACTACTTGTTGTTGATAAAGCATAAGTGGTTTACCACTCCAAAGGTGTCCGTCCATGTGGCACTATGCTTTAGTTTGTGTGTTAAATGTTCGAATATGATTAGAATGAGCATGCTAAGTAATATAGAGTTGAATGGTCTTGATAGTTTAATTCCAAGAAGTCAATACTTACTGCCGCGGAGTCTATGCATGAATACGAGACACAAAAACGAGAAAATAGAAACATGACACCTAGGGTGTGTTAATAACAAGGTGTGTTTTGGAAAAAGGAAAGTGTTTTAAAACCGCAATGTGGCCGGACTTGCCCATTGTGTGGTGTGCGTGTGTAAAGAAAGATTTGTGAAAAACCCAATGACAACCCGGAGCGGCAGAATCATTGTGGGGATACTCGGGAACCCGGAGCGGCGGAACCGAGGGATGAATTGTGGTTTGGTTATCCGTGGAGAGGAGCCAACACAATTGTTTTAATGATTTTCAAAAACCCAAATGGGAACCCGGAGCGGCGGAATCGAGGGTTTGAATTGTGGATTGGTTATCCGTGGAGAGGAGCCAATGCCAAATTCAATGTTTTTGTGTGCCAATGGGAGCCCGATGCAGCGGAACCATTGTGAGGATACTCGGGAACCCGGAACGGCGGAACCGAGGTTGGGTGTGTTAAAATGATTTTCAGAATGTTAAATGGGTAAAAGAAAAGTGAAATTAGTGACACGGTCTACGAAACACTGCGTAGGAGAAACTCTGATATCACAGACACCAACGACAGTGAATAGGGAATGTGGATTGTCATTGTTGATAATTGAATAAGCCTATACTGCGTAGATATCGTTATCTGTATGACTTGTTTTGTGTAAGTTACTGCGTAGATATCAATATCTGTATGGATTGTTTTGTGTAAGTTATGGGTTAGCAGATATAGGATTATTCTGCTGAGCTCTCGTAGCTCATGGTGTTATCTCTGGTGACCCTGACATATTATATCGGTGGCGACATTGGTATAATGTGTCAGACTTTGTAGATAATCAAGATAAGCAGTACGCCTTGGAGGATTTTGGAGCTGAAGAGCTGGCTAGGATAGAGGAGCAGGCGGAGCTGTAGTTAGGAACCCTAGTTTTCTTTCCCATATGTAAACAAGACACTCTTGTGAGAGTTATGATGTAATAAAGAGCCAGACTCTCTTTGATTATTCAATAAAAATTGACCTTTTAACGTACCCGAATTTGGGGGCGTTACAGAATGGTATCAGAGCTCTAGGCTCAACACTCGGCCATGGGTAGAATGGGTAGAACCATAAGATAGTTTGACCGTTGCACAAACGTGAATTTGAGTTTAAGTTTACCGTCCCAAATTGGGTGGAATTCTGTCAAAACAATCTTCGGATTGAAGCAAGATTTGGAAATTGGCAGTACCATCGAGCTGGGAATTCCCGAACAATTGGATGTTGACTTAAATCAAGGATCGAATGTGGAATTTAGAAAACTCAAAGTTCTGTAGAGTTAAGAAAACCCTTGTCTTAAAGACACTACTAGTTGAGGTTAAACTCTGTCTTTCCTTGTGGATGAACCACTTAGATCACCTAGTCGACCTATTGGCTGGAGCTCATCATCTCAAGACCGCCATAGAAATCATGACAACCCAACTAGTGGAGCACCCCGACCTTGTTGCCGCTGTACTCACCGAGGAGCGAGATTTTGCAAGGGTACAGCAAAACACCCCTATTCCCATAAAGGAGGACCCGTGGTTCCCTGAAATATTCCCAATCCTTTAAGCCTTCCATGAGATCTTTAGTGTTCTACCCTTGATGCAAAACTTTGAGGATGGAGATGTGGAGGAGAAAGTCGATGGCGATGAGGACGCCGATCTCGAGGAGGACGAGGTCCTAGAGGATCTGTAGGATACTACTTAGGCGCACCTGAATAAACCTAGCAATAGATGTAATCCTTCGGGATGTAGGATGTTAAAGATTAGGATCACCGTTGCTGTTTTTTCCTAAGTTGTACTATTGCTATGCTTGATAGTAAAATCCTTATTTCGTTACTACGTGTCCTTATATGCTGTTTTTGGTACTTGGTCATTATTTATGTGCACGGGCCCGTGCGTGTGTGTTTGTTTTTAAGCTTAGAGCTTCTATCAAGTTCCGGACTTAAGCATTCAGAGCGTAGAGCTCGAGCATTCGGACGGCAGAATCCGAGCATTCAAAGTACAGGCTTTGAGCGTCCAGTACGCAGCGGTTGGGCATCCAAGCGTAGAGCTTGAGCATTCAAGTGTATAACTTGAGCATCCAGTATACAGTGGTTGGGCATCCAAGCGTAGAGCTTGAGCATTCAAAAATGTTAGATTTTTGAGCATTTAGGCGTAGAGCCTGAGAATAGATGTCTTGATTGTTGGGGCGGCTTAGAGCCTGTTGCTTGTTTACGGCTTCGAGCCAGTTGAGATGTTGGACTTTGAGCCGCTGAGTTGAGTGAATACAGGCGTAGAGCCTGTCGATAATGGGCTTTGAGCCGCTGAAATTGGTTGTTTACGGCTTCGAGCCAGTTGAAACGATGGGCTTAGAGCCGCTGAGTTGTAATAGCGAGCGTAGAGCTGCTGATAATGGGCTTCGAGCCGCTGAGATTGTTTGAGTATGATTTATAGGCGTAGAGCCTGCTGTTGAGATGGCGATCATAAAGCTGCTAAGTCGAGGGTTTGGAGCTGCTGAGATGATAGGCTTGGAGCTGCTGAGTGAGTTGATATGGGCACGGAGCTGCTTATTTTTTTTGGTAGTGGATATGGGCATAGAGCCGCTGGGTGTTTTAACTTGTTTTGGCCAGCAGCTTGTGGAGAGGGATTTTCCTCATGCTTGGATATGCCCCCAAGGCTGGTTTGATTTTGCTTCTGTTGGTCACGGACCCAGAATTCTATAGTGGCTTGAGTCAGTGCACAGAGCAAGACCTGATATGGCTGAGGAAAATTGATTGGAGGGCCAAGAGATCGATCTCTCGGTCGAAGAATTGATGTCTCGGCCGAGGAATTGATGCCTTGGCCGCTTAATCGGTTTGTTTCCAGGGGCCTATAAAAGGCCACGGCCTCAGTCGTTTCGTTACATTTTCCTTTCTTTCCTCTCCCCTTTCTCTGCGTCCGAGACCCTTACCGAAGACCTCTCCCGTTTCTCCTCGTTCCCGACAGCTCTGGGCTATGGATGACACGCCGACGTGGCTAGCGTGCGCGGAGGGAGACCGCGTTTGCTTTTGGTCCCGTCTTGATGCTTGATTTGGGACCCTCGCATGGGTATGCTTAATTAGGGACCCTCGCATGGGTGGCTTGCTTCCGTGACGTGGAGCTCCTGGCGTGGCGGTGGTACGCGGTGTGGTGATTTTTCTAGGCCATGTGGTGATTCCTTTGAGCCATGTGGTGTCCCTTCTGCACCGTAGTACTCCTTTGGTATACATCGCCCCAGGGGCGTCCTCTTCTTTTTTGCAGCTGTTCTCTGGTGTTCGGACCACCAGAGGGTTCGGCATCCTCTTCTGCTTCCTCTTTTTGTTTTTCCTGTTTCTCTTCTTGCATAGGTTAGTTTGACAGGAATATCGATGTATAGTTTGTTTTAGAAAATGTGGGGTGACCCACCTTGTGATGTAAAAAGCTTTCGATGTATGAAACAAAAACCTTTTGCTCTGCTATTGTGATTGTGTACGCTGTGCCTACGTTGTTTGCGTGTGATATTCTTGTTAATCCAATGAAACGAACTGAACCGTGGAAGCAGTCTGTAAAATAGCCGTTCTGGCGGTCGATCTAGTGATTACGCAGCCGAGGCTTGGATCTGGCGGCCGAAGAATCGTTTTGTTTGCCTGGGTTTGACTTGCAGGTCAACCCTGATATTTACGGGCCGATGGATAGATCCTACGGCCGTCATATCGAAGTATCGGCCGAGAGACCGATTGAAATTCTGAGGATTAAGAACCCGATTCCGATTCGGACTAAGATTCGACTTAGTTCTATAAATACGCGTTCTACGAACCCGATAGAGTTGTCAGCAGCAATTCTTTGCACATGGCACAACCAATCCTTGATCAATGGTTAGATTCCTTTAATGGCCTCGACCGTTTACACTTTAAGTCCTTTGGCATGGATTTCCTCTTTTCCTTTCATCAAATTCCTATGAATTTTGCCTTCCTTAGGGCAGCCGCTAGTTTGTGGGACCCTAATTTTCACGTCTTTCGATTTAGGAGAGAGGAGTTGTGCCCTACTATCGAAGAGTTTGCGGCCATCATGGGTCATTCAGATAGAGAGAGTTTCGTTGTCCTTAATCCTTTGTTCAACCGAGGTGATCTCCTGAAGGATTTACTCCAAGTTCAGAAACATGAAGTTAAATTCTTCCTAGTGAAAGGAAGGTTGGAGATTTTGTAACTTATTCAGTGTTTTGGTACAGCTAAGGCCCATCGCCAAATTTCCCTACATAAGTCGTGTTTTCATGCGTTGTGCATTTGTCTCCTTCATTATTATTTGCTTGGCCCTTCCTCTGGCCACGCTGATCCTGTGTTGCTTAACCTTGCTCAACAGATTGGAAACCGTGTGGGTTTCGCTGGCTTAGTATTGGCAGAGACCTTGATGGGTCTAGATGTGATGAAGGGTAGTCCTACAGCTCAGTTCTCAGGCAGTCCCTTGCTATTGCAGGTTCGCTCTTTTATTTGTTTATTTGTCAAGTTTATCTTTTCACTCATCACTCTTTTGTTTTGACTCACGTGTTCTCTCAACTCACAATTTTCCCTTGTTCTTTAGGCGTGGTTGTTTGAGAAGCTAAAGGTGTGGGACGTGCCGGAGCGACTTCCTTATAATCCAGACCAATGCACGGAGCGTCACATGGTTAAACAGTTCCCAACTGAGGCTGCTTGGGAAGCATGGATGAAGGCTTGCAGAGGTGATTGGATTCAATGGGTTTGCCCCTGGTATGGTATTGAGAGCATGACTGCGAGTACCATGAACCATTTTGGTGTAGCAGTGATTGGTATTACTCGAGTCGTTTTCTACTTTCCTGCTCGCTTTCAAAGGCAGTTTGGGGCCGAACAAACTGCAATCTTGGGTGACCCCGAGTACACCGTCTCTAAGGTCCATGATGCCATCTTCCGTCGCAATATGCTGCGTCTTTGGCCAAATAGAGTGATGCAGGAGGTTGCTGGGAACTCCGTTGTCAAGCTATCGGGTTCTTACAAACACTGGTTGAAGAAAAACCTTTTGGAGGATAGTAGTGCAAAGAGAAGGAAGACCTAGAGATTGACGCTTTGCTTATGTTTTTCAAAAGATGTTTGTTTGATTCTAGCTTTCATGGATTAAGAATTGTTTAAGTTTGCTTTTTCCTTTTTTCTTTGGAAATAATAAAACATTTGGTCGTTTTATTTGAAGATGCTATTGCCATGATTTGATAGCAAACATGCTTTAGGATAGACCTAGAAATTTTGGAAGTGATGATGATAGCAGTGGCCGGATCTCAAATTTAGAGATTGCCTACGTATCCCATAGAGGGAATCAGGCCATAAACGTAGTTCCAACAAAGGGGATTTGTTTTGTTTTTATTTAGGGTCCACTCGGGTATTTTCCTCTCCTTTTGTGCTCTAAATTTTGCCTAAAACCGCCCTTGCGGGTTTTCGGTCTAGCGAGCGTTTTATTTATGCCTTAGTTTTTTTGCCTAAGCCGCCCTTGCGGGTTTTCGACCTAGCAGGCTGCTCTAATTTTTGCTTGGATCCACCCACCCTTGTGGTTTTCGGTCCAATGAGCATTTCTCATGGGTAATACTTCCTTAGCTTGTCAATGTTGACTGGCGTTGCGAATTCCATTCCATCCAAGTCCGCAATGTATGTTGCTCCTCCAGAAAGTATGCGTTTGATAAGGTAGGGGCCTCCCCAGTTTGGTCTAAACTTGCCCCTTGGGTCTGAGACGTGGCGATGAATTGCTTTGAGCACCATGTCTCCTACCTTGATGTCCCTAGGTTTCACCTTTTTGTTGAATGCTTGTGCAATGCGGCGTTAATACCCTTGTACATGGTATAACGCTTTCAGCCTCCTTTCGTCTAGTAGTACCAACTCATCGTGGCGATTTTGAACCCAGTCTTCTTCGATCATTCCAGTCTCAGCTAGAACCCTTAGCGAAGGTAACTCCAGTTCGATAGGCAAGACAGCTTCCATTCCATAGACCAGAGAGTAGGGAGTGGCCCCAGTTGAAGTCCTTTTAGTTGTTCGATAACCCCATAGTGCCAGAGGTAGCATTTCTAGCCAGTCTGTGTAAGTGTCGGTAGTCTTCCGCAGAATCCTCTTGATATTCTTGTTTGCAGCCTCAACTGCTCCATTAGTTTGAGGTCGGTAAGTAGATGACCGATGATTTTGTATCCCAAATTCGGCGAAAAGCTTCTTTGTTGCCCCCTTGAAGTGCGATCCATTGTCACAGACGAACTCGTGGGGTACACCATATCGATAGATGATATTAGTGCGAATAAATTTGGCCACATGAGTGGCTTTGAGAGTAGCATAAGAAGCTGCTTCTACCCACTTGGTGAAGTAGTCAATGGCCACCAGAATGAACTGATGTTTGTATTTTCCCTTTGGATTTATGATTCCAATGACGTCTATCCCCCAAGTGGAGAATGGCCAAGGGGATGTCATGCTATACAATTCCGTAGGGGGAATACGCATACGATCAGCGTGAGTTTGGCATTTGTAACATCGGCGGACATAATCAGCACAGTCGGCCTCCATTGTAGTCCAGTAATATCCCTGACGTAAGATCTTCTTCGCCATCGTTGCCCCGTTCATATGTGGCCCACAAATTCCTTCGTGTATTTCCTCCATTACCTTGCGGTTGTCCTCCGTTGTGACGCTGTGGGCAGCATGCCCTAAAAATGGGGGAGAAGGATTCCGTTCCTTTCCCAAGGCAATGGGGCCCGGATCGAGGGAGCGCTAGCGCAGGTGGCAAGCGCTCAAAAATACAGAGTCGCCACTCGGGTTTTGAAGATCCGACACCCAAGGAACCGTATTTCGAAGCACCTGCCGCGCTGTTTGGTTTGAAAAAGTTAAGGAACTAGTCCGTCATAACCATCTCTGGGTTCGGGAGCCAGGTTACAAGAGAGGAAGGGTTTTATGGCACCCCTCTCGCCCAATCTGGAGATCGGTCTCTACTTAGGCATTTTGAAAACATTGCGATTCTTCTTTTATTAATCAATTTTAGCCAATTAGGGCGGGGGAACAGTTAATCGGGGATTAAAACTGTAACATGTTTGCAGGATGTGATAGATGGCATGGATGAGCAGTTAGTATAGGATGAGAACAGACTGCTGTGGGAGTTTAAACAGACTGGAAAGCTCCTGTCTTGGAGTGTCGTGCACAGGAAGAAACCAGTATGCACTGATCAAGTCAATGCATGCTGACCAAACCTGCGCACGCTACTACAAGACCTGCGCGCGCCAATAAGCCTAAGCCCACAACTCTTATTCTTAAACCCTCTGGGCTCTGGAAGGACCAGTGCACACCCAGGACAAACCAAGCAGTTTATAGCAGTTATAATATACAGTTTAAAGGCTGAAAAGCCCAACAAATAAACAAAACACCCCATAAACAGTGTGGGGACAAAATAATAGCCTGAAATCAAGTTAACCATGCAAGGCCAGCTACTGATCGGGGACAAATAGTCGCGCGAGGGTTCCAAACAGTCGCGCGACGGTGCGCCCGGGCGCGCGATGGTTGCGCCCTGGCGCGCGACGATTGCGCCCTGGCGCACTGGTCAAATAGAGCGTTGACCATCGCGCGATGGTTTGGGTGCAGCGCGCGCGGGTTCGAGCCAACTTTCCAGTGTCTGGTTTTACTCATCCTGGGTTCTGAGACAGGTCCAGAATGATCCCAGGGGTACTCCAACAGAACATAAATGAATATTGAAATGTAAAACTAACATTTTAACAAAGGAAAGCAGTAAATTGGTTGTTAGCATGCTTAACAGTGAGCTATATGCTAAGTAAAAATTACAACAGTCATGCACGTAGCTAAAACAAGAAATGACCAGCCTCCCTTCCCAACGTGGACCAATCTCTTGCTGACAGAACTGTCGCGCGAGTGTTCGGGTCCATCGCGCGAGGGTTTGCTAGGCCACGGCTTTTGAAACCTTGCTAGCTTTAGGGCCAGGACTGGTATTGATTACCAGCCTTGACCCTGCCAGCCCCCCTCAGGGATCAAAACAGAGAGCAACCACGGTAAGCTATACCTTTTGGCTTTTCGAGTTTGAATGAGTGCTTGAACTTTGAGTTGAGTTTGAGGTTGAGGTTGAACAATGTGATAGAGCTTGCAAATTGAGTGTATGTAGATGGCTAGAGTGATGAAGTATCAAGTGTATTTGGGTTTGTGTAACCTTTTGTGCTTGATTTTTTGTAACCCTTTTAATGGATGAACCATAGAGGTATTTATAGGCATGGAGAGTGAATCTGGTTGGTGCCAGGAGAGGGACAAAGCCAGCCACGAGGCCTGGCTGAAGTTGCATTGGTGGCCAAATTTCTGCCTCTGAAAAAGTAGGTGGGGACCCAACCATCGCGCGATGGTTCCAAACTGTCGCGCGAGGGTCAATGGTCAAACTTTGTCCACCTGGCAGTTTGACCATCGCGCGAGGGTTCTAGTCTGTCGCGCGACGGTGTGCCCGGGCGGGTGATGGTTGCGCCCTGGCGCGCATCTGTAGGATTTTGGCTTTTGGAAGTGGCTTAGGCTAGGTTCAAGGGTTTTTCAAACACTCAAAGCTCAAACACTCGACATTCCCAGGGTGTTCTTGATCCGTTTCATCATTGGGGAATCAAAAACCGTAAGTAAACTAATCTGGAAGCCCAGATTGGGGCGTCTACAGTAGCCCCCCTTTGACGGCACTTAGAGCACTATCAACTTGGTACAAGTAACGTCAAAGGTTTCTAGACACCCCTTAAGGCAATCCAGAGCAGAACATGCTAGCAAAATAGACAAGCATACTTACAGAACCTGATTGGTTGAATGGACGGACGGACCGTCACTGGGGATAGAAGTAGAAGTGGACGATTGCATCGCCGCTTGTTGATCGAATCTGGACACAGGCTGTCGCTGCAGATGTTGACGGGACTGGCCGTCGTTGCTGGGGATCAAGCTATCCTTGGCACAAAGTATTCCAACAAACACGGGTAGGTCGTGTCAGGTAGGTTGAATTCCATCTGTAGGGAATCAGAACCAATCTCCTTATCAAAGACCATCCGAGACAGAGCAATAAGCCTGCTGGAAGATGCAGTTGTGGCTAGATTGAGGGTGATTGTCGTTCGGGATAGGCCAAGGCAGACTCTCCTGGGGAACAGACCATCGATTGATAATCTAATCGTTGTTATGGATTATGGGATGATGTGGTGAACGCTGTTGGGAAATTGGACAGGACCGGCTATTGTTGATTAGTTTGTCAATGCCACAACACCGACTGAAGAATGCTTTGATTTGCCAATGCCTCAACACTGATTGAAGAACGCCTCAACACGCTTCGATTTGCCAATGCCTCAACACTGACTGAAGAACGCCTCAACGCGCTTCGATTTGCCAATGCCTCAACATTGCCAAGTGATCAAGCCGTTGGGAACTTGGACGGGAGGATCATCAGTATAAATGATCGAACCGTTGAAGACTGGAAGGGAGGATCATCAGTATAAATGATCGAGTCATTGAAGCCGGGGTGGAAAGATCATCAGTATAAATGATCGAACCGTTGAAGCCTGGATGGGAGGATCATCAGTATAAATGATCAAACCGTTGATTTGGTGGAGATAAACGATATGGCTGACCGTTGTGGATGACCGATATGGCTGACCGTCATGGATGATATAGCTGATCATCGTTGATTTGATTTGAAGGGACGACATGGCTGATTGTCGGCGATGACATGGCTGATCATCGTTGATTTGATTTGAAGTGACGACATGGCTGATCGTCGACGATGACATGGCTGATCATCGTTGATTTGATTTGAAGGGACGACATGGCTGATCGTCGGCGATGACATGGCTGATCATCGTTGATTTGATTTGAAGGGACGACATGGCTAATCGTCGGCGATGACATGGCTGATCATCGTTGATTTGATTTGTAGGGATGACATGGCTGATCGTCGACGATGACATGGCTGATCATCGTTGATTTGATTTGAAGGGATGACATGGCTGATCGTCGGCGATGACATGGCTGATCATCGTTGATTTGATTTGAAGGGACGACATGACTGATCGTCGGCGATGACATGGCTGATCGTCGTTGATTTGATTTGAAGTATCCCAAGGAGAGATTACCCTTGAAAATAGCATAGATATTGACAAGATGGACTGCTACTGGGGAAATAATTACGGCCGTGGACCGATAGACCGTCGCTGCTGGGGATCAAACTATCCTCGGCACAAAGAAATCCAACAATCACGGGTAGGTCGCGTCAGGCAGGTTGAATTCCATCTCTAGGGAATCAGAGCCATTCTCCTTATCAAGGACCATCCGAGACAGAGCAATAAGACAGCTGGAAAATGCGCTATCGGTTGAATTGGAAATTGGATGGACAGACCGTCGTTGATTGGAAATTGGACAGATGGATCGTCGTTGACTCGAAATTGGACGGATGGATCGTCGTTGACTTGAAATTGGACGGATGGATCATTGTTGACTTGAAATTGGACGGATGGATCGTCGTTGACTCAAAATTGAACGGATGGATTGTCGTTGACTTGAAATTGGACGGATGGATCGTCGTCAGATTGTTCTGCAGAAGATTGCATCGCATCCCTTGGAAAACAAATCGAGAGGATGGCGACCATTCTTGGTTCCTGCTTTCAACATTTAACATACACAATATGCAAATGCATGTATAATATATTAAAAATGCAGATGCAAGCTAAGGGCGGCTCCTAGGAG
Organism: Rhododendron griersonianum; assembly: GCA_018127125.1. NCBI lineage: Eukaryota > Viridiplantae > Streptophyta > Magnoliopsida > Ericales > Ericaceae > Rhododendron > Rhododendron griersonianum. The sequence goes on along the minus strand of CM030788.1, from coordinate 32,700,984 downwards.
GACAACGACACCTAAGGACTACCATTGAGCCTCATTACTGTACTGTCTGTTACTTCTGAGATGTGCACCCAGATAGATAGACGTTGAGCGGACCAGCGTGCCCCAGTTGACACTTGAGCACTGGAATTGGACCTGCGTGCCCCCCTTTTTTCGATGCTTGGGCAGACATGCCCCATAGGTGAGCCCCAGAGATGCTCTGCTTGGCCTTGGGCTGATGTGCCCCTGCTGCTTCAAGAGATTCCGCTGCTTGCGGATTACGGATACTAAGGGTAGCAATGTTACAATTGCGTTTTCCAGTTTATTGACTTTCTTTTGCAAGTGTTGAAGAGAATGCAAAAACTAACCACTAATATCTACTTTGCATTGACAAGTGCTTTGAATCGACACACAGACGCGCGCACATATGTACGGACTCGCCTAGATCGAACAAAAATGGAGAAAGAGAACCAGGGTACAATGCGAACCCTTAGACACATGGAATACAATGAAATTTTGGGTATTAATGTGCCAAAACTCACAACATTCCCTTGACAGGTGAAACTGACACTTACGAAAAGTGCAAAAGGTACAAAGACCTGTACAAACAAAATCGAGAAAAGCATCCTGATATGACAGTTGATTGAAAAACTGGAAAAATGTCGTAAAGATGGACATAAGACGCAGATGATGACTCGTATAGGCCCGGACTAAAACCGACACCCCCGTGCAATCACATTAAATCCATATGACTTGCATGGTTTGACAAGACTTGGCAAAATAACCACCTAGCTAGCTTTCCGATAAGTGCTAGCTTTTCGAAAAGGTACTTGATTGGGTCTAAACGAGAGACCAGCACCACCGGATGTGCTAACAGGTAGTGCCTCAGTTTCTTTGTGGCCCATACTAGCCCCCAACAGGTTTTCTCGAGGGGAGTGTACCTTGTCTCATAATCCATCATTTTTTTGCTGAGGTAGTATATGGCGCACTCTACTTTGGCGTCGTTTTCTTGCGCTAGCATGCATCCCATGGATGTGTCTGTTACTGAGAGATACAGAATCAATGGCTTCCCAGGGATGGGCAGCGACAGTACAGGTGGATTCTGAAGATATTCTTTGATTGCCTCGAACGCTTGCTGACAGTCTCGGCTCCATTCAAAATCAGTACCTTTCTTCAGTAGCTTGAAAAGAGGTTCACAGGTGGTTGTGAGCTTGGAAATGAACCTGCTGATGAACTGTACCTTCCCCAAGAAACTCCTTACTTCCTTCTCCGTCCTAGGCGGTGATATCTCCATGATAGCCTGTATCTTGGAAGGGTCTACCTCGATTCCTCTTTGAGTGATGAGGAATCCCAACATCTTTCCAGCTGTTACCCCAAAAGTGCATTTTTGAGGGTTAAGATGTAGTTTGTAATTCCTAATCCTCTCAAAGAACTTTTGGAGTGCTCCATGGTGTCCTTCCCTTTCCTTTGATTTGACTATCATATCGTCGACATACACCTCGACCTCTTTGTGCATCATGTCGTGCAGCAGTGTTGTTGCCATCCTCTGGTAAGTGGCTCCAGCATTCTTCAACCCAAACGGCATCACTCGGTAGCAGTAAGTTCCCCAAGGCGTAGTGAAGGTGGTTTTCTCTCTATCCTCAGGAGACATAAGGATTTGATTGTACCCAGAAAATCCATCCATGAAAGATAGCAATGCATGGCCTGCGGTGTTATCTACTAGCTCGTCTATGTGAGGTAATGGGAAGTCATCCTTTGGACTGGCCTTGTTGAGATCTCGGAAATCTACGCAGACCCTGATTCCTCCAGTTTTCTTTGGTACGGAAATGATGTTAGCTACCCATTGTGGATATTCGGTGACTATGAGAAAACCGGCGTTGATTTGTTTAGTGACTTCTTCTTTTATCTTTAGGACCCAATTAGGGCGCATACGTCTCAGTTTTTGTTTAACTGGTTTTGCATCAGGATGAAGAGGAATTTTATGCTGAATAATTTCAGGGTCTATTCCAGGCATGTCCTCGTAAGACCAGGCAAAAACATCTTTGTATTCTTTTAGCAAAAGGATTAGTTTTTCACTTTCTTGAGGGGATAGTGCGGCACCAATTTTAACCATTTTGGGCTCGTTTTCAGAGCCTATGTTTGCTGTGATTATTTCCTCAGAAAAAGGTTTAGTGTGCCTTTCTTCTTCTCTCTCGATGAATTCTAGAATTTCTTTTGGAATTTCTTCCTCAAAATTTGGTTTGTCGGAATCCACACAATTGATCATAGGCAAAGTGAAATACTCTAAATCGTCCTTCTCATTGCTAAGTTTATCAAAAGACATTTCAGAGTCGAACTCAAAGTAAATGTTATGCCTTGGTACTTTGACCAGGTTTTCCTCACTAGACTTAGTAGTTTCAACAGATGAAAAGCTTGACTCGGACTGAGTCGTCTCGGAGTCGGAATCGGAATCAGAACTAAGATCAGAATTAGAGCTTTTCATTTTGTATTTCAGAGTGTGTTCCACGGTCCAGTTAGGGTAAGCCCCCTTTTCAGCATCCACAATCAGTTCAGAGCAGTCTTTTTCATCACCAAGGTTGATCACCAGCACTTCACCGTCACCTTGATTCGCACTTTCATCATTGTCACCCTGCAAGTCTTGGAGGGCCATTTGATTTGCTATCACTATTATTTCTTCCAATTGAGCTTCGATCTCCGCTTCGTCGCTGTTGTCGACTCGTCGTGTGCCAACAAAGCCCCACCAATTACCAAAGCTATCTGTGATGGGGTGGATCACCCTTATTTCATTGTTGGTGACCCCCTCATCAAAGAGTAGGTTTAGTGATATTTCGTCTAGTGGGTCATTGTCGACAGACTCTTCTTCCTTTGCCTCTTCAGTTTCGAGGTTGTTGACCTCGTCTATTGGCCAATAATCGTCGGTAGGTGCATAGGGGTCATAAAAATAGATTGGAACCCTGCGAAGCCCTTCTTCTTCGATCAGGTCTTCTACTTCTTCCTCATAAACCGTTCCAGCGAACATGATATGGTTGTCTTCAATGATGGCCACCATAGGCTTTGGTTGATTTACTGGAGTGATGTATTCGGAGGGGTTGAAGTCTTCAACAGCAAAGTGGAACGGGCCAGACAGCTTGGTGACAACTTGAAAGTGCGAATCAGACATGAACAGTGATGCAGTCATTTTTCCTGAAAAGGTTTTTGCTTTAGTTAGATTGATTAATCTTACCTACTGTTTATTTGACTTAGAGAGATTCCTAAGGTTTAACCTGCAAAAGAGAAACTTTACAACATACACATATACAATGGGTGTGAGGAAGAACTTGGAAGTAAAATGCAAATAGGTTCCTAGCCTGTAGGTTCCTGTCTTAGTTTGATGAGTTCTATGGCTTTCTAAAACATGCAAGGTTTTGGTGGTCTCAGGGTGCTCCGTTGTCAAAGGGCACCAATCCTCTCACCAGCCCACCATAGGCGGTGATTGGGTGATTTCCTTTTTGATATACCACTAGGTACGAGTGACTGTGGAGTTTGCTGGAACCCCCAACATAGCCCGTGTCATGCCGGGATATCAGGTGAACTCAACGGGTTGCCCGCTCGATGCATATGATAAATGAATTAAACAAGGCATGTATTAGTCCTATGTTGAACTTTTTGGTTATGGCTCTCATATTCCCCAGCAGAGTCGCCAAAAACTGTAGACACCTCCCGAACGGGGCATCGCCATACAGATTGATCACGTTTGTTTGCTCGATTGGTTGCTTGCTTTGTAAACCAAAATCATGGACATTCCCATGGCTAGGAACATCGCCACATGATAACGGTTATCATCAAAACAGAGTCGCCACTCAGTTTATTAAAACTGGGAAAATAGATAGAGATTCTGGATACGGGAGCCAAAAGTACAATAAGGGGAAGGTGTTAGGCACCCCTTTTTGCCCAGTCGTGAGACTGGCCCATAATCATTCAACATAAGACATGTAGACGCTTTGTTTAATTCTAACACATAGTCTGTTTATTTATTCCTTTAAACAGTAAGCAAAGTGAGCCAGTGCGATAAGTAAGCATGCATTCAGAAAGCAGAGAAAGCAACAAAACTGTCCCAGGGAGATGGATCCCGCGGCCGGTGAATGGATGTCACGACCGAGGGATCCTCCTGGTTTGATATACCGGCCGAGGGACCGAAGCCCCGGTCGGTGTTCTTCCTCACACCAGACAGAAAGATAAACAGATGATCAAAACGCTACGGTTAGTCAGAAATACAGTAAATAAGACAAACCAGAGGCCGTTGGGCCTCACCACCTTGATCCCTCAGTTGCTTGATTGCTTTGGATTGAGCGTGATTGACTGATTACTTGATTGAAAACCCTAGGGTTAGGGTTTGAACTTCGGGGTTTGATCGCCGGATTGACGGCTGCCTTCGGGAGGTTAGGGCTTTTGAAGAGTGGGTTTGAGGGAGTATTTGTACAGAGTTTCGAGGCTTGAGAGAGTGTATACTCTGATAATTTCGTGTGTCTATTTTCGGAGTCCAAAGGCCCTTTATATAGGCAATTGGTGACTCACTCCGGCCAATCAAATCACGAGATGGCAATTGCAATTGCAATGCATCTCTAACTCTACGTCGTAATCTCTGAGCGTAGCCCGAACGCATCGGGAAGGTACTGTAATCGGATCAAACGTCTGACAGAACACGTTCCAGAGTCTGGAAAAAGGTCGATCTGGCTGCCGAGTAAAGGATATCACGGCCGAGAAATGGATGTCTCGGCCGAAGGATAGATCTTGCGGCCGAGGGATTGATCTCTTAGGGAGATTTTGCTAGCAACAGGTTGCTCGGGTGAGGAAATGATGTTAGGGCCGTGAGATCGATGTCCCGGCCGACAAATGGATTCTCCTAGGCTTCTGTATTTCTGTCTGAAAGGCTATATGGCTTTGAATTGGGTCCTCTAAGTGGCTCAAAGTTCTTACCGAAAGTCCTAAGGTTCTCAAGGAAGCAATCAGCAATCACTGTATCCATTTCATCATCGGGATGGTCCCAAGGTGGGACTTGAAATAATCGTTAGGCCAAATTGGGGTGTCTACACTCTCATCCTTCAACTTCTCTCGCTAGAAAGCATAATGTTCTTGCTTGTTCTTTGTTGTTTTTGAATGTTCTTCCTTGTTCTTGAAGAGCAACCACCAAACCACTTCCAAAACCACCCTTAGATCTTTAAAGTAGTCTAGTTTAGTTCACGAAGTTGTTTCTAGGAAGAGAACATCCATCTCTCTTCCTTTCGAAGCAATCCGGAGCCGTTACGCCGCCGATCCACCAAAACCGACGACCAATCCCTTAGATCGACCTATCGCCGAGAAGAACGGTAGATTTCCATATCTACTCTCCTTGATTATAAATAGAAATGTGTATACTTTTGAAACGTAGATAAATCTTAGTTCACGTAGTATTTTCCTTATCCGTTCAAATGATACTTTACTTATGTCCAAATGCATGTTGATTAACGAACTTTATCCTCAATAAACATATGCTGTTCGACTTTTTAAAAGATAGGAATTTATCGCTTAGTTTCAAATATAAGGATGGTGATGAGCTTGTTGCATGATTGCTTGACTACTTGTTGTTGATAAAGCATAAGTGGTTTACCACTCCAAAGGTGTCCGTCCATGTGGCACTATGCTTTAGTTTGTGTGTTAAATGTTCGAATATGATTAGAATGAGCATGCTAAGTAATATAGAGTTGAATGATCATGATAGTTTAATTCCAAGAAGTCAATACTTATTGCCGCAGAGTCTATGCATGAATACGAGACACAAAAACGAGAAAATAGAAACATGACACCTAGGGTGTGTTAATAACAAGGTGTGTTTTGGAAAAAGGAAAGTGTTTTAAAACCGCAATGTGGCCGGACTTGCCCATTGTGTGGTGTGCGTGTGTAAAGAAAGATTTGTGAAAAAAACCCAATGAGAACCCGGAGCAGCGGAACCGAGGGATGAATTTTGGTTTGGTTATCTGTGGAGAGGAGCCAACACAATTGTTTTAATGATTTTCAAAAACCCAAATGGGAACCCGGAGCGGTGGAACCATTGTGGGAATCTCGGGAACTCGGAGCGGCGGAACCGAGGGTTTGAATTGTGGATTGGTTATCCGTGGAGAGGAGCCAATGCCAAATTCAATGTTTTTGTGTGCCAATGGGAGCCCGGTGCAGCGGAACCATTGTGAGGATACTCGGAAACCCGGAACGGCGGAACCGAGGTTGGGTGTGTTAAAATGATTTTCAGAATGTTAAATGGGTAAAAGAAAAGTGAAATTAGTGACACGGTCTACGAAACGCTGCGTAGGAGAAACTCTGATATCACAGACACCAACGATAGTGAATAGGGAATGTGGATTGTCATTGTTGATAATTGAATAAGCCTATACTGCATAGATATCGTTATCTGTATGACTTGTTTTGTGTAAGTTACTGCGTAGATATCAATATCTGTATGGATTGTTTTGTGTAAGTTATGGGTTAGCAGATAAAGGATTATTCTGCTGAGCTCTCGTAGCTCATGGTGTTACCTCTGGTGACCCTGACATATTATATCGGTGGCGACACTCGTATAATGTGTCAGACTTTGTAGATAATCAAGATAAGCAGTACGCCTTGGAGGATTTTGTAGATAATGTGTCAGACTTCGAAGATGTATCCTTGTTTGGAACGAACGGTCCTAAAGGATGTCAAAAGGAGTCTAAACCTTTGCCCATTTCAATGTTCGGGGTTTCAAGTTTTTGAGGCCAGAACAACTCAGTATGAATATCATGATGCCATAACCAGATTGGCGTGAGCAGCACTGTGCTATTAGCCGGGTGGTGTAAGTGACGAGGCACTTGTTACCTTTTGGTGTAAGCATCATGGCATTTTACTCTGTGGTTCCTTGTTTTTCGTTTGAAACCCTAAACAGGTACGCGGGCAAAGGTGTAGAAAAGCTTCTGATTTCCTAAAGTCCCACCGTAAAAGGACTTAAAAGATGATAACGCGCATCACTGAGATGCACGACTCCTCATCGGGCCACGACAGTGTCCTACTAAGCCTAAAGACAGACTCGGAACAGATCGAGAATCTAAGAGCCATCCTAGACATGCTTCTACGCTGAACGAGATGTATGTATAGTTCATGCGATAAAAAAAAGCAGTAACACATAGGCATTTACAGGGTTAGATGCAAGTAGATCCTAACCTGTGGGTACTTGTCCTAGTTTGGAGAGTTCTAATGCTTTGTATATGCAAAAGGCCGGTTTTGGTTCGTAACAGGTTCCTCGGACTAGGGCCACAGATATACCTCCCGTTACCCGCGTATTCGCAGAGTAACAGTCGAACGGTAGCATGACCCATCATCGTCGAAGGTTGTTGGTCATTCGGGGTCCCCGGGCTCCGGTAAACCGTGCCTGATTGCCAAAACGATCCAACGAGGCTTTCCCCACATCGATGCAAATGAGATGCTAAAATTTGATAAAAAGAAGAAGAATCACAAAGTCGTAAAAATGCCTTTTCAAATTTGGCTCACTTTATTTAGTCCATCTTTAGAAGAAACTACGCGAGTGAACAACCAGAAAAAAGCCCCAGATTAGAATGGCCGGACACGAGATCCTGTTAAATCACCATCCCAACCTTCGGCAGCGCGAAGCTAACCGTTTTGACAGGCTTTTAAGGGATTGTTCCCAAGCGTATTAAATTCTAAGTATGAATTAATATTGGTTCGATTTATCCCCAGCAGAGTCGCCATTGTGGGCAGCATGCCCTTCGGAGAGAAAGGATTTCGTTCCTTTCCGCCGTTGCAGCCCTTTTTTGAAAAATCTAGGGAGCGCGAGCGCCGGTGGCAAGCGCTCAAAAATACAGAGTCGCCACTTGAGTTTTTGAGGGTCCGACACTCAAGGAACCGTATTTCGAAGCACCTGCCGCACTGTTTGTTTGAAAAAGTTAAGGAAACCAGTCCGTCATAACCATATCTGGGTTCGGGAGCCAGGTTACGAGAGGGGAAGGGTTTTAAGGCACCCCTCTCGCCCAATCCGGAGATCGGTCTCTACTTAGGCATTTTTATGAAAACTTTTGTGATTCTTCTTCTTTTAATTAATTTCAGCCAGTTAGGGCGGGGGAACAGTTAATTGGGGATTAAAAACTGTAACAATTTGCAGGATGTGATCAGATAATAGCATGGATGGATGGCATGACGAGTAATAAATGGGATGAACATAAAACAGCGATCAGATGCCAAAACCAGGCTCGGGATGGATTTGCCCTGCACGATGGCCAACTTGCATGCATGAACAAGTCTGCATGCAAGCAAACCATCGCGCGAGACACACGAACCCTTGCGTGAGTGTTGTCATCTCACCACAGTTTCAATTTCATCCCCTTCTGGGCTCTGGAAGGACCAGTGCACACCCAGGAGGCAAACCAAGCAGTTTATCAAAGGGACTGTAAAATACTAATTATTACAAACAGCTTGAAAATGGAACTGAATAAAGGGAAATACAACCCCTAAACAGTGGGGGGATAAAAGGAGGCCAAAGGCCTAGTTACCCATGCAAGGGCCATCCCTGGAATAAACAGAACTGTCGCGCGACAGAGAGGGAGTCTCACGCGACATTCCTGACTGGACTTCCAGGAATTGCTTTGCATGTTTGGGGTCCTGAGACAGATCCAGGGAGACCCAAGGGCATTCCATGCTATTCAAAACAAATAACTAAGCTACTGTATTTTGTTTTTGCATGCATAACAGTGATCTAAAAATCAAAATAAAGTACAACAGGCATGCTAATATTGCAAAACAGAAAAGGGCCAGCCTCCCTTCCCCACAAGGTCCATTCTCTTGCTGACACAAGTGTCGCGCGAGTGTTGTGGACCATCGCGCGAGGGTTTGGCTGCCACAGATTCTTGTAACTCTGCTGGCTTTAGGACCAGGACAAGGTATTAATTACCAGCCTTGGCCCTGTCAGCCCCCCTTAGGGATCAAAACAGAAACAGGCCAAACATTATACCTTTGCTTGGAAAGGGTTTGGAAATGGATTGGGTTGATTGGTGAAGCCCTTTGACTAAGTGTGTGTGTAGAACACTTAATTGGAAGACTAGGAAGTGGTTTAGGTTAGTGACTTTGTGCTAGAATACTAATTGCCTTGAGAAGGGTAATTAAGTTTCTTAATCATTTTCTTGGAACCCTTAACATGGAAGACCAAGGGGTATATTTATAGGGGAAGTGGAAGGGCTAGGTGGTGGCCAAACTTGGCTTTGCAACCAGCCAACAAGGCTGGTCACAACTTGGTGGATAGGCAAGCCAACAAGGTGAGTGGGAGTGGTTGTGAGGGTGTGAGGGTGTAGCCTGCCAGAACCCTGTTCAGCTGAGGAAAACGGGGTTCCAGCCCATGTGACACCCAATCATCACAAGTCCAGCTGGATTCTGTGACAATGACAGGAGGGAACCATCGCGCGAGGGTTCGGAACCATCGCGCGAGGGTCAACAGTCAACAGTTTGACTTTGACCACACCTGGCAAGCTGAGTATCGCGCGAGCAACATGAAGGATCGCGCGATGGTCAAACCTGACCCTAGGGTTTGACTGAAGGTTCAGAGGGGTTCAAAAGGTTCAAGCAAGGTTCTAAGCACTCCAAGCTCAATCCATTCCCAATCCAAGCTCGTTTGATCCGATTTCATCATCGGGGAAACAAGAAAACCGTAAAACACAGTAAAACAATTGGGAGACCCAGATTGGGGTGTCTACAGTAGTCCCTCTTTGACGGCACGCGGAGCACCATTGACTGGTACGGGTAACGTCAAAGATTTCTAGACACCCACCAAATCCGCCCAAAAGCCGATTAAATGGAAAATGCAGACGAGTATATAAAAATACCGTGCACCAAGGGGAAATTGAAGATCGGACGGATAGATCGCCGCTGGTTGATGATCGGATGGATGGATCGTCGCGGATTGGTGATCGGACAGATAGATCGTCGCTTGATCGATTATCGGACGGATGGATCGTCGCTGATTTGATGATCGGACGGATGGATCGTCGCTGATTGAAGATCAGACGGATAGATCGTCGTTTGATCGATTATCGGACGGATAGATCGTCGCTGATTGATGATCGGACGGATAGATCATCGCTGATTGAAGATCGGACAGATAGATTGTCGCTGATTGAAGATCGGACGGATGGATCGTCGCTGATTGGTGATCGGACGGATGGATCGTCGTTTGATCGATTATCGGACGGATAGATCGTCGCTGATTGATGATCGGACGGATGGATCGTCGCTGATTGAAGATCGGGCGGATGGATCGTCGCTGATTTGATGATCGGAAGGATGGATCGTCGCTGATTGATGATCGGACGGATGGATCGTCGCTGATTTGATGATCGGACGGATGGATCGTCGCTGATTTGATTATCGGACGGATAGATTGTCGCTGATTTGATGATCGGACGGATAGATCGTCGCTGATTGCGGGCGGACCACTGCTGGGGATGTAAAAATCTTAGGGCTTGAAGGCAAGACTTCCAAAATGACCCTCAAATTCATTGTGCAATATATCAAAAAGTCATGGACCCCAACGGAGAGCCGATTGAGATTGGGCCGGACTTAGAATCTGGATTGGGCCTGAGGCCCAAACCGAAGTGTCGCGCGACGCTCTAGAACCATCTCGCGAGGGTCTTGAGTTAGGGCTTGGATCTGGACAGGCCCAGACCCGGCCCAAACCCGTTCCAAACGTTTAAACCCCGCGGGACGTTACAGAAACAGTAATCAGCAGTTTCAAAACTTCGAAACTCTCCCAAACCCTCATCCTCTCTCACGAAAACACTCTCAAATCCTCTCAAACCTTGGTTCCAACCACGAAATCATCAAACCCACGCAAGGGTGTCCGTTCATGGCTGACCACGGCGACGGGGATGGCGGAGGAGAAGTCGTTGACCAGTTAGGGGACCGAGGAGGTCCAATGAGCATTGAAACGGGAGATCAAACACCGGCGGAGGCCACCGCAGGGGCCGGTGCAGCGGTTTTAGGCGGCGGAGATGGCGAAGAGGGCGGCGAGCAGGCGACTGGTGATGGCGAGATCCATCGCGCGACGGAGCCAAAGGTTCGCGCGATGGTTGATACAGGGGCCGTGGGCCACAGTGTTGAGCCATTGGACTCGAGTATGGCCGTAGAGGGGTCAGTGGTGACTGGGGTAAGTCCATACGACGTAGGAGAGACTGGTGCCGGAGAGCACCCTCGCGCGACAGAGGAGGAGCCTCGCGCGAGGGTTGAAGCTGGAGGAGGCAGTAGTAGTGGGGCCGGAGATGATACTGTTGAGCCAATCGGGTCCCCGCCAAGGGATTCGGCGAAGGGCAAAAGTGTTGTAGATGCCGAGGAGGAGGTCACAGAGACTCCGGTTGATGTCCGAGAGGAGGACATTTTGTTTCGGCCTGCGGTGACGTCGATGAGTCATAGGCCGATCACGAAACACAACGTCGCCGAGTTCTTGACAGACGAGGCATTGGCAAGGCTTCTTAAGGACAACCCCCTGATTGGGGAGTTAGTCCTGAAGGCCAGGGAGGATCGTGCCTGGGCCATTGAGGCATCGGAGGCCGCGGAGAGGGCCGAGAGAGAGAGGCAGGAGAGAGAGGAGCTCTTGAGAGGGGCGGAGGCCGAGGAGAGGGCCAGAGCAGAGGCACATGGGACTACGGTTACAGCCGTGGCGGAGGCGAAGAACACGAGTCGCCCGGGCTTTTCAGCGGAGGCATACGTGCTTCCTACGCTGCACCTCTTTGTGCCGTCAGGCATTGGGGCACACATACCGTCGCGGAGAGACTACGACGACGAGCAGATGCTGAGAGATCCCTGGGTCCACATTGCAGCGACATGGATGGAGGTATATTCCCAGAAAACACCCTTTGTAATTTGATTTCGATATTCTTGCTTTGATAGTTCACATTTGATACTTGCTTAGAACATGCTTGAACTTAGAATTGCACAGATAACTTGCGAGCCAAAGCATGCTAAACCTATGCACTTCTTGTAATGTAGGCCCAATATGTAATAACTTGAACCAACCATCCGTTGTATGCCTCATTGATTACCTAGAACTCGAAAATGAGAACTCTGTATACACGGGAATTTAGAATAGCACATCACACTCCCGAGTCGAGCCATGGCATAGAATTCAAGCCGAACATGTGTCCTAGGCTTCATTGATTACCTAGAACTTGAGAATGAACTTCCTGTATACTGATAAACTCTTTTGCTGCTTGTCTTTGTGTCTGAAACAGGCTGGAGCGGGACAGAGGGATATCCGCGGCTTCGGGGGCGCGTGTATGTCCTTACGGCTATACGAGGGGTTGCCGGAGAGAGTGAGGCGGTTGGTGGATGAGGCAGGCTTCGTGGTGTTCGTGCAGACTTTGACCCCTGCGAGGAACGACCACGCCGTCCTCGTAGCACTTGCTGAGAGGTGGAGGGATACCACCAATACCTTCCACCTACCTCCTGGGGAGATGACAGTGACGCCTGCAAACTTCGCAGCGATCACGGGGCTAAGGGTTGGAGGTGAGCCCATCCCGTTTGACTCGGGGATCCAGGAGGATCGAGCTGCTCTGGAGTGGTTTCTGGGCAAAGCGCCCAAGATAGAGGAGGGGATGGCGAGGTATGACCAGTTCAAGGGCTACCTGAAGAAGGAGGTGACGAACGACCGGGAGGCGGAGCAGATGGCCCGAGCGTTCCTGCTGTACCTGTTTGGTGCCACTCTGTACCCGAACAGACGAAGTAAAGTCCACCTCTCCTATTTGCCAGCGCTGAGGGATTTGAGGACGGCCTCACGCTTCGACTGGGGTGGAGCTGCTCTTGGGACAGCCTACCACTTCTTTGGCAACTCGTCGAGGACGGGTAAGAGCACGGCTAGCTATTGGAGGGTTTGGGAGGTACGATTCTATCCCTTTATTAAGCACAATTTGATTATGCTTGTCCATTGCTTAGTTTGCTTGACTGTTTCAATTTCAAATACTGTATGCCTTGACTACTGTTTGAATTTGTCTAAACATTGTGCAGCTTTGGGCCTACGAGGTTTTGCGGATGTATCCGCCGGAGTGCAAGCATCCAGACCTGAGCACCCTCCCTCGCGCGCTGAAGTGGAGTAAGGCAAGCATGGGGAAGAAAGAAGGGAGAGGTGAGCTCAACGCCTTCAGGCTGTACTTGGACGAGCTCAGGGCCTCACAGGTATGAACACGTAATCATAAGCATTAGACATGTATTCATTTCCTTGCTTTAATGCTGTCGCTGATCAATTGCTCGTATTGCTTGTTTGCCTTGAATTGCAGGTCAATTGGGATCCCTGGAGGAAAGCGGGACCAGAGCCAGAGTACTTGGCCCGGAGCAGAGTTGTCACAGCCAGCAGGGTGTTACTGGAGTCGGCCTTCGGTTGGCAGTGGTACTTGGGGGATCGAGTGACGCGCCAGTCGCTTGGTTACCCTGAGTTCCAGGTGCCAGGGCCACTTCCACCTCGAGCTTCACACACGGGAGAGTACACACGGGCTGAGCTGGAGAGGTACACGAGGCCGGACACTGAGCTTGGGCGCTACCTGCGTCCTGAGAGGGACTATGCAGTCTACTAGAGAGACTTCCTGGCGGGTCCACTGGGGATCCGTGGCCTGAGAGAGGTGCAGGGCCAGGTTGCAGGGGCCGCTGAGGAGAGGAGAGCAGCTGGAGAGGGACGGAGAGGAGGTGAGAGCCGGGCAAGGCGAGCCCCGAGCGGACCGGTGGTTGGTGGACTTCCTGCGCTATTTGGAGGATTCCTGTGGTTGACAGCCAGGGGAATCCTGCGGAGTTGCAGTTAGTGCCCGCGAGAGCGGAGCCCACTCCTGTGACTGTTTCGGTAAGACCCAGCTTCCAATATTGCCTTTCAATTCCAAATACTTGAATTATATGCTGAAGAGCTAGATAAACTTGAATTGCATGCAGATGCCAACTGAGTGGGTGAACGAGGCTGTTCGACGCATGTTGGCATTGGAGAATGTGGTGAGAAGAGCGGCGAGCGGCCTTGTAACAACTCCGATTTTCAGTAAATAAAAATCTCGTTGTTTATTATTTTGACTCTATAAATTCCCTATTTTTCCAATAATCCGTCATGATTAGATTTATTCGATTCAAACCCTAATTTCTTTTCGCCTTGCGATTTAGTCATTTTCTAAAGACAAGTGAGATAGCAACCCTAAGTCGTCCTATTTAGCCAGCCTAGCTAGCTTCCGACTAATCGTTAGAATAGCCTAATCAAACCTTTGAAACGTTTGAACCCTAAGTGAGACCTTGACCAAAAGTCAACCCTTGATCTATTACCCATTGGACGATAGATACTAGGATAATCTTTATCCATTGGACCATAGGTTTACACCTTGGATATTGTGACAAGATTGCTAGGTACACTTTATAAGATTATATATTACTTACCATCTTTACCCATTGGACGATAGAAGTTAGGAGAATTATTAACCGTTGGACGATAGGTTAACCTTTCTACCTAGTACAAGGTCCATTAGTTTAATTAGATTCACCATGAGTCATTGTACTATATTAGATAGATTATATAAGCTTAGTACTTCATCCTTTAACCATTGGTTAATAAATGTTAGGGGAATTATAATCCATTGGTCCATAAAACCATATCAAGCTATAGTACTAGGTTAGTATTAGTTAATTCCTTCCTAGATATGATATGTACTTATTTGATTAAAGTATATGATATGTATATGTCATCCTAGCATACTATATATTAGTATATAGTTATAAGTACATAGGTGGCATTTTGACATAGTTTAATAGGAAATTTTGGCTTAAAAGTCCAAGATGAGATCACATAGTACATTGTCCTTTTATTAGTCTTTCCTATATATGTATATATATTATATATTAACCTAGGAGAGAGAGAGAGAGAGAGAGAGAGAGAGAGAGAGAGAGAGAGAGAGAGAGAGAATTCGGAGAGAGAGGCCGAGAGAGATAGAGAGATAGGAGAGAGATAGAGAGATATGCATGTACCTTTCTTGATCTTCTTCTACCAAAACCCTAATTCTATATATATTAGTACTTGTACCTTGAAAGATGAAGGGTAGGATGACATTAGGATGACATAGGTTAGATTGTTAGTACTAGATTTTATTACAAAATCTTCTTACAAACTATTAGTTTATTTTTACTCTTTCAACCATTGTCCTTTATTGATTAGGTGTCCAAGAGAGAGAGAGAGAGAGAGAGAGAGAGAGAGGCCGGATGAGAGAGGGAGAGAGAGTGTGATGTGTGTGACTAGTGTACTCACCATATCTTCCTACATCATCCTATTCCATCACCTTGTACCACCATATCTAGGGTTTCTTATTCTTTCAACCCTAAAGGACTACCATATCTTATTTCTTATTCTTTCCAAGGACTTGATTGGACCAAAACCCCATTTGAATAGATTAAACCTTGTCCTAGTTTGAAAGAAAGAATAAGGGAAAATCTTAGTCTTTCAACCCTTGTACTTCTTTGGACCAAAGAGAGAGAGAGAGAGAGAGAGCCGAGAGAGATGGGAGAGAGAGAGGCCGGGAGAGAGGGAGAGAGATTGTGTGATGTGTGCAAGTGTACAACCAAGCCTAGTCATGTCCTTTTGATCAACACCTCATCCAATCTAAGGACAATCAAATCTAGTCAATCTATGATCCATTGGATAACAAATGTTAGGGGAAATATTGTCTCTTGGATAATAGACCAACTTGGCCTATAAATAGCAAGCCATTTCAAGCCTTTGAACTCACACCTTCAAGCATTGCTCCAACTTCTCTCTAGAAAGTCTAGTGTTCTTGTTGTTCTTGTTGTTCTTGCTTAGTTCTTAGCTTGTTCTTGAAGTTCTTCCCTAGTTCTTCAAGAAACTCTTCTAGTGCCGCCACTAAGCCGCCACTCCACCACCCTACCGATCCAAAAGTTCTAGTAGCTTTAGTCAAGATCAAGTTTCGAGAGAAACCTTTCTCTTTCGAAGCTATCGAAGCCATTCCTAAGCCGTTACTCCGTCCGACGAACCATTTTCCTAACCCGTAGCCGTCTACCGCCAAGAAGAACGGTAGATATTCTATATCTACTTTTCTCTACGTATATGTGTATATGTAGAATACTCCTTACGTATAGTATAGTTTCCTATGATTCTCAAAGATCTAAGTATAGCGTATTGCATGCGTATTTCGAAATGATAGTGAATTATTCTAAACCTTTGAAACCTCGAGCATACGTAGATTATACGAGCTACTTTCCCTAAGCATGATTAGAAATGTTTAGAAGTTGTTATGTTGATTAACCATGGCATGATTAGCTTAACGTTAGAACACTCAATAAACATATGCTGTTTTGAACTTAAGAAAGCATGATTTAGGATTAAGCTGTTTTAATCTTAGAATGAATGTGAGCATGATTATGTGATTACTTGACTACTTGTTGTTGATAAAGCATAAGTGATTTATCACTCCAAAGGTGTCCGTCCATGTGGCACTATGCTTAACCTTTTGTGATTAAATGTGAGTATGATGATGTGACAAAATGAGCGTGCTATCTAATATAGAGTTGAATGATTTTGTTAGTTTAGTTTCAAGATTTCTTAAATTGTGGAATGAATTACCGCGGAGTCGATGCATGCGAACGAGACACAAAAACCGAGAAAGTAGAAACATGACACCTAGGGTGTGGTTGATATGGATAAAATGAAGGATGGGATTAACATGCGGAAAATATTTTGAAAGTACATAATGACCGGACTTGGTAGTCATTGTGTAAGTGTTTTCGAAAACCGTAATGTAGCCGGACTTGGTAGCTCATTGCGTAGATTTCCAATGGGACCGGACGTGGTAGCCAATGCAAGATTTGAAAGATTGTGTTTTGTGAAACCATGATTGGCCAGACTTGGTAGCCTCGTTAGTAGCAATTTGTGAAAGAAACGTGGGAAATTATGATTTTGATAAAGGTGAAAAAGAAGACACGGTCTACGATGAGTCGCGTAGGAGAAACACGAAATGGCATGACACCAACGCTAAAAGATATCGAATATGAATGTATCATTGTTTATCTATGTTATTGAATGAGCATGTGTAATTGCTTATATGCTTCCTTGCTTTAAGTTAAGAGTTAGTGGGTATAGTTTATTCTATTGAGCTTGTAGCTCACGGTGTTACCTTTTTGGTGACCCTGACATATTATACTGGGGGCGACGCTGGTATAATGTGTCAGAGTTAATTGATGAGCAAGGTGAGCAGTACGCATTGGAGGCTTTTGGAGCCGAAGAGCTTGCTAGGATGGAAGAAGAAGCGGAGTAGTAGAATACCCTAGAATTTCCATCCTTGTGTAATAAAAGTACTCTAGTAAGACTTATGTTGTAATAATGAGCTTGACTCTTAGCCTTTTTATTCAATAAAATGTTTAATTAATGAACCCGAAAATGGGGGCGTTACAGGCCTACCATTGGAGTTGCAGTACCAGGTGCCGACACCACAGCCGACTCAGCCAGCCGTCGTTCAGAGGACCCAGGTATGAAAACGATACATTCCAGCTTTCGATACACTCCTGCTTTCGATACATGATAGACTGTACCTACTTTCAATACAGAAATACAATATGCACAATAGATACTCATGCTTTGAAATGGAATGACAATGCAGGTGCAGGGGAAGATGAACCCTAGGAGGAAGAGTGCGCGAGATCCGCCACCGAAGAAGGCAGCGACAAAGAAACCCACACCTCTGGCCACTACTACGCAGCGACAGACGAGGGGCTTACAGATGGCACGCGCACGCGATGAGAAAGCCAGACAAGCCGCGGGGCAAGCTGAGCTTCGGTACCAACTTAAGAAGCGCGAGAAGCCGACACTAGAGGAGCCGGGCCGACGGAAGCGGCTAATCTTGGGTTAGACTTCCGAGGATGAGGAAGAAGAGGAAGGAGAGGAAGAAGAGGATGAGGAGGAAGGAGAGGAAGGAGAGGACGAGGAGGACTCGTCCACTAGCAGTGGCTCCGATGACTCCATTGACGATCTGGGGTATAGAGACGATCCCCAGGAGCTACGGGACGATGCAGGTAGCGGTGACGGGCTTTGAGTGCGCGGAAGGCAACGATGAAACCTCTGTTACCCTTTTGCATGCTGCTTTTGCTTTTGATTCTGGGCCTTCGTGCCCAAGTAGATAGTTTTTGACGGATACTTTGAGGGCCTGCGTGCCTTTTGACTAGCGGGCGCATGTGCCCTGACTAGACTTGGTGCTTTTGATTGGCCGACGTGCCATTGATACAGTAGTTGACATGGATAGATCATGGTTATTTATAGAAATTTTGCATTTTTCAAGTTTATCGTCTCTCATTATGAATAAGAGAAAGTAAAACCCGCCACTAATACCAAACTTGCATTGACAACACACCGAGACTACTCTCAGACACATATGAGTACAAAAACCGGCCTAGCTCTGAAAGAAATAGGAAGGGTACCCCAGGATACGGCCAGGATACGAGGATACGAGAAATAATAAAATTTTGGGCATTAATACGCCAAAACTCACAATATTCTGCTGAAGACAAAACTGATACTCATGAAAGGTCAATGACGGTCAACATGACCTGTACCAATCAACGGAACTGAACAAAACGTCCCCAGAAAGGACTTATACCGAAAAACGCACAAAATGACGCTAAAATGGCATAATACGTCCAAGAATGACTCAATTATGTCCCGGACTGAAACCGACACCTCCACACAGTCACTTAAGGTCTAGTTGACCTGTATGGCATGACCAAAATGGGCTAGGGCCTCCAAGGTGAGTTTCAACCCCCCGAAACCTCGATTTGAACTCGAAATGGACCTCCGAGGGTCCAAAATCTTCGTCGAGCACGGCATTTGGAATCCGATGCTTGGATACAGTCATAAATGCTTATAATGACTTGTTGGAATCATTAAAAGTGCACAAAGACCCTTGGAAATGAAAACGACCAAAATTGGAAAGTAGCTGTTGGAATCTGTCAACACTGCAGACCAACCATCGCGCGATGGTTAGGAACTGTCGTGCGAGTGATCTCTGTCGCACGATGCTTCGGAAGTGTCGCGCGATAGTCAAATCCTGCTAAGCTGCCTTGGTTTGACCAAATTATTGCCATTATCCTGTTCATTGTTCCACGTCTTGGGAGCTGTTCTGAGTTTGCAGAAAGAAGGGGGTCCTTGCATGGCAAGGTGGTGGGACACCTAAGCCTCAAATCTACCATATTTGGCCTATAAGAAGGAGGGCTTTAGGAGGAATGTAGTGTACATCCCTCTTTATCACCAAAATGGGAGATGCATTGACGGAAATACTCGACCTTTGGTTATTGAGAGAAGAAACCATAAATTGGGCGAGCCCCCGGTCTCGATGCTTGTCCTCAATTCGAGATCTCCGATACGCTCGACCGTGCGTCGAGCTCCTCCAAGCCGCATTGCCTTTATGGGATCCGATTGTGCATGTCTTCCGATTCCGACAAGACAAGATGTGCCCTACCGTAGAAGAATTTCAAGCGTACGTCCCAGGCTTCGCCAACCTAGACGTTCTTGCGGTTTCGCCCGTTCACGAAGACATGGAGCAAATCCTACAAGCGAGACTCAATATTCCAGAGGCACTGACGGCCAGTATCATTCAGAATGGCGAACTCAACATCTTCCGCCTAATTAAGCTGTATGGACCCGAGGGAGCCCTGGGAGACTACGTGGGGGAAGCTCATAGACACTTCGTTTTGTCCATATGCGCGCTGGCTGCGTATATTCTGATTCCCATTGAAGGAGGAGCGAATCCCAAATTAGTGAGCATCGCCTCGCAAATGGACGCCCAGAAAAATATCATGCCCGTGATTTTAGCGGAAACACTCCTGGGTTTAGACATGCTGAAACTTGAGCAAGCTGATTCCTTCAGCAGATGCCCTATCCTGCTCCAGGTAGATTCCCATTCGACACACTTTCTTGCATCTTCATTTTTACCCCAAATACTCAGGCTATACTTGATTTCTGATTTGTCCTCTATTCCCATGCAGCTCTGGCTGGCGGACAAAGTGGGGGTTTTAGAAGAGCCACAGGCTGGCTTTGAAGAGTTCCCCAGGCTTTTGGTCGAAAGACCAATGGTATTCCCCGACCTGACGGTGGACATATGGTTTGCGTTTATGAATGATCTGCACTCTGAGGACATAGTCTGGAGATGTCTCTGGTTAAACCTTCCAGCAATGACGCTCAATTCAGCTGGGTTCAAGAGAGTGATAATCGCTGGCCTATCAAGCTTCACATTTTACGTTCCAGGGCGTACACTCCGACAGCTCGGAAGAAGCCAAGGGTATAAGCGTTATGGGGCGGAAGATTTCGACATCCCTGCATTCGACTCGTGGCAATTGCGCTGCTATAAAGACAACTGGGGCGATAGGACGCTGAAGGAACCAATCCCAGAGTTCAAGACATGGCTAGAGAGTCGTTACGTAAGATGGCTTCGCGTTGAAGTCGAAGCAAGGCTGAGGGGATATTTCTGAATCCCGTGGAAAAACCCAAGCTGTAATTAGTAAAACCATCAGGCTGCCTGAACTTCTGGCTCTGCTTTTCAATACTTGCTTTGTAAATTGTATGACCTTTCGCCCGGCTTGACTGGCTAAATAACAACTTTAAATCATCCGGTCGTTATCCATTCGAGGGACTGAATTCGTCACCAAACGTGCAATTTGAACAAACAATGCTTCGACGTAGTCATAATCACCCATAATGATCTACTGGAAGCATCGAAATTTCAAAATCTGGCCCGAGTCGAAATTCGGAAAATAACCCCAAAAAGACAGTAGCCTGCCTTACTGTGCTGAATTTAAACTTAACCCTCGCGCGAGCAAACGAAACCATCGCGCGAGTAAAAACAGTCGCGCGACACTTCAGAACCATCGCGCGATGGAGAACTCCTGTTACAGTGGCCAGCCTTGACCCATTCGGAAAGAAAAAGGTGGCAGGCTTTGTCAGCAGGTCTGGACGTGCAGGGGCTTCTGGTTCCTCCCAGAGGTGTGTCCTTGCTTTTAATGACTAAGGGGGACACCTTTCATGGACACCTCATCCAAGGGAAAACATTACACCCTTCCTTGGCTTATAAAAGAGGAGTAGCTCCCTGAATGAAGGGTGTGCTCTCCGTATAAAACTTCAGACACTTTTCCCCCAATGGCAAATCATCTCCCCACATTAATCAGCCCGTGGCTCGAAGAATTTGTCGCGAGCGATTGGCTATGCTTCCGTTCTCACGGGCTGGCCGCCTTTCGCTTCTTAAAAAGTGTAAGGCTTCGCCCCGAAATCCTGAGAGCAGCCCTGCAGTTTTGGGACCGGGATGTCCATGTGTTTCGATTCGGGGACAACGAGCTGTGCCCGACCGTAGAAGAATTTCAGGCATATCTCCAAGGCTTTGCTTCGAGCGTGATTGTCGTGCCACCTTACAGGCAAAGCATGTCAAAGCTGCTGAAAACCTGTCTGAATATTTCAAGTGGTGCGGCGGAAGGCCTGCTGATTGGCGGACAGATAAACGTCGTGCGCCTAATGGAATGGTACGGGCCCGACGGCGACCCAGCGGATACTGTTCTGCAGGCTCGACGTCGATTTGCCATGTCAATTGGCATACTGGCCGCATATTTGCTGGTGTCTCCGCATGGACGGCCCGACCCCTCGCTGATTGACGTGGCTACACAGATGGGTGTTCGAAAGAACGTAGTTCCCATGGTGCTCGCTGAAACGCTCATTGGTTTGGATTTGGAGGCCACCGGTCAAACGAACACGTTTGGTGGCAGCCCACTCCTGTTGCAGGTAAAATCTCACTCAGCTCACCTTTTTTAGGCTTTCACACAGTCTGCTTTTACCTCAACTCTCGGCTAAGGCTATATAGAAGCTCCTTACTTATTTTTTTTCGCTCAGGCTTATGTGGCTCCTTACTTGTCTTTTCGCTCATACAGTTGTGGCTGTGCGACAAACTTGGGCTAATCTCGGCTCCTGGAGCGAACTGGCCCCGTCTGCCCGGGCGAATGCATCAAAAGAGAATGATGTACCCATAAATGTCTGAGGAGGAGTGGTACGCCTTCATGAGGGAGATGTCTCCGCGTGAGATCGTCTGGCGGCACGAAGCTCTGAACATCCCGGACATGTCTATGCACTCTGCAGGTTTTGAGATAATGGTGATTGCTGGGCTGTCCAGTTTCACGTTCTACATTCCAGGTCGTATTCTGCGGCAGTTAGGCATGAGCTAAGGCTTTCATCGAGCTGGGATAGAAGATTTCCAGATTCCAGCATTCACAGCCCAACATCTGGTAGGGTATGAGCGTAACTGGGGCTTGAGAGAACTCAGAGGAGTGGAAGACGACTTCAGCACGACACTCAAACGCCGCTATGTAGAATGGTTAAGAGAAGAGGTTGCAAGGAGACAAAACACAGACTGACTCCTGACATGACTCCAATGATCTAGAATAAACTGTAAGCCCGTGAGGGCCTCTTAGCGTTTCGTTCTGTTTTTGATGCTTTACTGTTTTTTTAGGGCTCTGCTCAGTCTATGTAATAGAAATAATAGTTTTGAATAAAGGTGAAAGATTAAGAATTTTCCCATTTTTGGTCCAAGTGTTGAACACCACGTCGTTTGAATGTTGAGGTACACTTTGGAATAAAAACCCTGGATCGAGTTGATTGATTGTGACCGAATCTCACAGAGAGACTGCCTACGTATCCCAAGCTAGGGAATCAGGTCAAAACGTAGTTCAGGCTAAGGTTCGCTCGTGTATTTTGGCTCTCCTTTTGCGCCCTAATTTTTGCCTAGAACTGCCTTTGCAGGTTTTCAGTCTAGCGAGCTTTGATCGAATGCCTATTTATTTTTGCCTAAACTGCCCCCTTGGGTTTTCAGTCTAGCAGGCTTGCTCTAATTTTTTGCTTGGGACCGCCCACCCTTGTGGTTTTCGGCCCAACGAGCTTCTCTCAAGGATAGTAATGTTTAAGTTGATCCAGGTTGACCAGAGTGTTGAACTCGTTGCCGTCCAGATCAATGAGCTGAGCTGCCCCACCTGAGAGGATGGTATTGATAATGTAAGGTCCCGCGCGCTTCAGGCGGAACTTACCACGTAGATCGAAGATGGGAGCCCAGATTTCCTTTGTGACCATATCCCCTTCAGCCAAGTCACGAGACTTCACTTTCTTGTTGAATGCCCGAGCAATTCTGCGCTGATACCCCTGAACATGATACAAGGCACGAAGTCTTCTCTCATCAAAGAGCATAAGTTCAACAAATCTCCCACTAAGCCATTCGGACTCCGCGAGTTCACATTCAGCAATGATCCTCAAAGTTGGTACTTCAAGCTTGATGGGAAGCACAGCTTCCATTCCATAGACTAGGGAAAAAGGGGTGGCCCCTGTTGATGTTCGAATTGACGTGCGATACCCCCAAAGAGCTAGAGGGAGCTGCTCGTGCCAGTCCCTGGCGGACTCTGCGGACTTCTTGATGATAATCTCGATGTTCTTGTTGGCTGCCTCAACCGCCCCATTCGTCTGAGGGCGATAGACTGTTGAGTGATGAACCTGAATCTGGAATTCCTCGAAAAGTTCTAACACCCTGCCTTTGAAATGGACCCCATTGTCAGAAACGAATGCCTGTGGAACCCCGTACCGATAGATGATGTTCTTTCGGATAAACTGAGCAACCTAAACCACCGTCAGGGTCTTGTAGGATTCAGCCTCGACCCACTTGGTGAAGTAATCTATTGCCACCAAAATGAACCGATGCCCGTTCGAAGCAGAAGGCCTGATCATGCCGATAACGTCGATACCCCAAACAGAAAAGGGCCAAGGCGATGTCATGCCGAACAGTTTAGAAGGAGGGACGTGCATGAGATTGGCATGGATTTGACACCTATGGCAGCGGCGCACATAATCCACACACTGAGATTCCATGGTAGACCAAAAGTAACCTTGTCGCAGGATTTTCCTGGCGAGCATGACCCCGCTCATGTGAGGGCCACAAACTCCCTCGTGAATTGCCTCCATGATTTTGATGGCCTCCGCTCCACTGACACAGAGCTTGTGCATTCCACAGTAAGATCTCCGATACAGCTTCCCTCCGCAGATGATGTATTGAGCAGCCAACCTTCGCAGTGCCGTTTGATCCTTCTTAGTGGTGCTAGGCGGGAACTGACCACTTTCAATGAAATTCCAAATGTCATGATACCAGGGTAGGCCGTCATCAACATCATCGACGGCGTTGATGTACTGATAAGCAAGCAAGTCCCGCTGTTCGATTAGAATAGGACAAAGCTTGACACCAATCGGAAGCTCGACCATGGAAGCCAGGGTTGCTAGAGCATCAGCGAACTGGTTCTTCATCCGAGGAATGTGCGTGAACGTAACTTTATTGAAACGAGGAATAAGGTCCTCCAGGTCTTGGTGATAAGGCTTTAATCTATCCTCCCGAACTTTCCAGTCCCCGTTAGCCTGAGAAACGACAAGGTTGGAATCACCAATGACTTCGAGTTTCTCCACACCAAGCGTAAGAGCAGCTTCCATGCCAACAATGCAGGCCTCATATTCAGCTTGGGTGTTCGTGACATCGAAATTGAGTTTAAATGCCAACAGAATGTGGGCACCTTCAGGGGTTATCAGCAAAACCCCAATCACGTATCCCTTCTGATTGGCTGCTCCATCAAAATAAAGGGTCCAGGTGTCCTTGACCACCACCATTATCCCTTCATCCGAAAATGCAAAATCCGAGTCCTCTGGTCCATTGACAGGATGATCAGCCAGGAATTCAGCGACCGCGTGCCCCTTGACAGACTTCCTAGTGACATACTCGAGGTCAAACTCTGCGAGCAAAAGCAACCAACGCGCTAGCTTACCAGTAAGCGCAGGCTTCTCAAACAGATACTTGAGAGGATCCATTCGAGAAATCAACTTCACTGGGTAAGCCAGCATGTAATGTCTTAATTTCTTGGATGTCCAAACAAGAGCCCAACACGTCTTTTCAAGATCGGTGTAGCGTTCTTCAGCGCCAACCATCTTCTTACTCAGGTAGTAAATGGCTTTTTCGACTCCCTTTTGTAGCCACCTCCCAAACGGGGCATCGCCATACAGATTGATCACATTGTGTTTGCTCGATTGGTTGCTTGCTTCGTAAACCAAAATCATGGACATTCCCATGGCTAGGAACATCGCCACATGATAACGGTTATCATCAAAACAGAGTCGCCACCTAGTTTATTAAAACTAGGAAAACAGATAGAGATTCTGGATACGGGAGCCAAAAGTACAATAAGGGGAAGGTATTAGGCACCCCTCTTTGCCCAGTCGTGAGACTGGCCCATAGTCATTCAACATAAGACGTGTAGATGCTTTGTTTAATTCCGACACATAGTCTGTTTATTTATTCCTTTAAACAGTAAGCAAAGTGAGCCAGTGCGATAAGTAAGCATGCGTCAGAAAGCAGAAAAGCAAACAAAATGTCCCAGGGAGATCGATTACTCGGCCGGTGAATGGATGTCACGGCCGAGTAATCACACTGGTTCAATGTACCGGCCGAGGGATCGAAGCCCCGGTCGGTGTTCTTCCTCACACCAGAATATACGTTTAATAGATGATCAGAAAGTTATGATTAAGCATGAGAACGATAAATAAAACAAACCAGAGGCCTGTTGGGCCTCACCACCTTGATCCCTCAGTTGCTTGATTGCTTTGGATTGGGTGTGATTGACTGATTGCTTGATCGAGAACCCTAGGGTTAGGGTTTGAACTTCGGGGTATGATCGCCGGATTGACGGCTGCCTTCGGGAGGTTAGGGCTTTTGAAGTATGGGATCGAGGGATTATTTGTGCAGAGCTTCAAGGCTTGATTGAGTGTGTAGGTATATCAATTTCGTGTGTCAATTTCGGAGCTCAAAGGCTCCTTTATATAGGCATAGGGATGACTCACTCCGGCCAATCAAATCACGAGATGGCAATTGCAATTGCAATGCATCTCTAACTCTACGTCGTAATCTCTGAGCGTAGCCCGAACGCATCGGGAAGGTAGTGTAGTTGGATCAAACCAAACGTCTGACAGAACATTCCAGAGTCTGGAAAAAGGTCGATCTGGCGGCCGAGTAAAGGATCTTGCGGCCGTGGAATTGATGTCTCGGCCGAAGGATAGATCTTGCGGCCGAGGAATTGATCTCTCAGGGAGATTTTGCTGGAAACAGGTTGCTCGGGTGAGGAATTGATGTTATGGCCGTTAGATCGATGTTACGGCCGTCAGATGGTTTCTCCTAGGCTTCTGTATTTCTGTCTAAAAGGCTGTATGGCTTTGAATTGGGTCCTCTAAGTGGCTCAAAGTTCTTACCAAAAGTCCTAAGGTCCTCAAGGAAGCAATCAGCAATCACTGTATCCGTTTCATCATCGGGATGGTCCCAAGGTGGGACTTGAAATAATCGTTAGGCCAAATTGGGGTGTCTACACCTTTTCTCCCTCTTGAGCTAGCAAACACCCCATAGATGAAGGATTTACAGACAAGTAAAGTATTAAGGGTTTCACTGGCACTGGTGGCATTAAAACCGGAGGGTTCTGCAGGTAGGTTTGAATGGAGGTGAAAGCCGCCTGGTAATTGTCTGTCCAAACAAACGAAGTATTCTTCTTCAATAGACGAAACATCGGCTCGCAAGTTAGAGTCAACTTGGCGATGAATCTGCTGATGAACTGTACCTTTCCCAAAAAGCTTCGCACCCCCTTTTCAGAATCTGGTGGCTTCATATCAAGGACTGCTTTGATTTTCGACGGGTCGACCTCAATTCCATGAGAAGTGATCATGAAACCAAGCATCTTACCAGCTGTAACCCCAAAGGTGCATTTCTGAGGATTTAGACGCATACGAAACTTTCGTAATCTCTCGAACAACTTCCTAAGCACAGGAACATGACCTTCTCGAGTTTTGGATTTGGCGATCATGTCATCGACGTAGACCTCGACTTCTTTGTGCATCATGTCATGCAGGATGGTGGTAGCGGCTCGCTGATAAGTGGGCCCGGCGTTCTCCAAGCCGAAAGGCATGACAAGATAGCAATAAGTCCCCCACTTCGTGATAAACGTGGTCTTCTCACGGTCTTCGGGTGCCATGAGAATTTGGTTGTAGCCAGAGAAGCCATCCATAAACGATAGCAAAGCGTGCCCCGCAGTATTGTCCACAAGCACATCGATGTGTGGCAGGGGAAAATCGTCTTTGGGGCTCGCTTTGTTCAAGTCCCGAAAATCAACGCAAACTCGAATTTGGCCATTTTTCTTAGGAACGGGGACAATGTTGGCCACCCATGTGGGATACTGAGAGACCATGAGAAAGCCAGCGTCAATCTGCTTAGTAACCTCCTCCTTAATCTTCTGAACCCAATCCGGCCTCATCCGTCGGAGTTTCTGCTTCACAGGCTTGGCATCTGGAAACAAAGGAATGCGATGCTCCACAATCTCGGGATCGATTCCGGGCATATCTCGATGAGACCATGCAAAAACGTCACTGAATTCGGTGAGCAACTCTTTGAAATCACGATGCTCCTCTGGTGAAAGTGTGGAGCCCGCTTGAACCATCCGGGGATCGTTTTCATCTTTCAAATTTATAGAAACTATTTCTTCTTTTAATGGCTGAGCATGCCTTTCGTCCTCCCTTTCGATGAAGGCACGGATTTCCTTGGGAATGTCCCCATCGAAATCTATCCCCTCATCGTCAGGGTTGACACAGTTTATATAAAGATCATTGAATTAGTCAGAAGATGCTTCGTTCATTTCACAAGCCCCTGAAGGGTCACCAAGTACAAGAGAGTCAAACTCGAAATAAAAGCTATGACGTGGAGGGCCCAGAGGCACAAACTCCGACTCAGAGCTAGACTTAGAGGACGAAACAGACTCTGACTCAGACTCAGACCCAGACTCGGACTCGTACTCAGACTCAGAAGTGTCGTCAATGCAAGTCAGGCGTGGCTTGAAAATGCAATTATTTAGAGAGCCCTTGGCTTTCACAATGAGAGAGGTGGGATCCTCGAGGGCGTCGGGCCCGAGCATGAGCACTTCGGCCTCTTCAGCTTCCCCAGCCAAACCCACTTGGGAGAATTCCTGGAACAGCAGCTCCAAATTTCCCTGATTGATAGATCCCAGCCAGTCAGTCTTGATCTTCTCCTGATTAAGCTTCCTCTTGAATTTTTCCTTTGCTGGTTCATCATCACTGCTTGACCAGGTGTCATCAGCGAAAATCTCAAACCCAGGCAGCAGCTCCCTGGTTTTGGAATGAATAAAGGGCTCAGCCTGCCCAGTGTAAGCGGCATTTCCCACCTCACGTACAAATTTGGGACCGCCGCAGAGGGTCCGAGGTTTTCCCATATATTTCCTCCGCTTGGCATCTTTGGCAGAGGCGATATACCCCAAACCAAAGTGGCCCTTGTTGAAAGGAAAAGTAGGGAACTCCGGGACCCCTTGACGGCGAGAACCTAAACCAATGCCCGGAAAATAAGACATCCTCCTCATAATGTCCAGCGCGACAGAGCTTATGAGGAAGTTCCCGTCCATGTTGATGGCCATCACAGTGCCTGAAGTATCAAAAGAGAAACCCCCAAGATCGACATCTTCTTCGTCGTGTTGGATTCCCAAAACGGGAGTCCCATCCTCCTTGAGCGGGCGGATGCCAGAATCCCCGCAGATGGTTAAAGTACCGGTAGGTAATCCCAGAATAACCTTTTGGTGGAGAGTAGACAGCACAGCCATGATGTCGGACCGATGGAGCCACGGCCTGCCCAACAGAAGATTGAAAGTCGCGGGAATGTCCACGACATGGAACTCTACGTCCATCTCAAAACCCTCAGCATCGAGTTTGAGCTTCAAAATACCCTCGACTACGCGACGGGTGCCGTCATATGCCTTGACAGCCAGATTGGAAGGTGCCAGATCCTTCTTGGTGAGTCCTAAACGATAAGCGACCCTCAGAGGGCAAACGTTGATAGCAGAGCCGTTGTCAATAAGAACAGTTGGGACCCAGAGTCCTCGACACTTGACGGTGATGTGCAAAGGGCGGTTGTGGTCGACTCCTTCGACTGGCAGATCCTTGTCTGTGAAGATCACCGTATGCTTGGAGGTTGGAGGGAGGATGAGAGATATCATTGCCTCCGGCGTGACGTCGGTCTGGACTTCAAGGCGGGATAGGGCGTGACACAGCCTCTGACGATGCTCCTTGGACGAACAGATCAGTCCCCAGATAGAAATTGCGGCAGGAATCCGCTCAAGTTGCCGCTGAACTAAGTCAGGAATCGGATTGGCTTTTAGAAGTGGCTTAGGCTAGGTTAGGTTCAAGGGTTATTCAAACACTTAAAGCTCAAACACTCGACATTCCCGGGGTGTTCTTGATCCGTTTCATCATCGGGGAATCAAAAATCGTAAGTAAACTAATCTGGAAGCCCAGATTGGGGTGTCTACAGTAGCCCCCCTTTGACGGCACTTGGAGCACCATTGACTTGGTACAAGTAACGTCAAAGGTTTCTAGACACCCCTCAAGGCAATCCAGAGCAGAACATGCTATCAAAGTAGACAAGCATACTTACAGAACCTGAATGGTTGAATGGACGAACGGACCGTCGCTGGAGGTGGAAGTAGAAGTGGACGATTGTATCGCCGCTTGTTGATCGAATTTGGACAGGACAGGCTATCGCTGCAGATTTGGACGGGACATGCCGTCGTTGTTGGGGATCAAGCTATCCTCGGCACAAAATATTCCAACAAACACGGGTAGGTCGTGTCAGGTAGGTTGAACGCCTCAACGTTGATTTGATTTGCCAATGCCTCAACACTGACGGTTGGAACGCCTCAACGCTGATTTGATTTGCCAATGCCTCAACACTGACGGTTCGAACGCCTTAACGTTGATTTGATTTGCCAATGCCTCAACACTGACGGTTTGAACGCCTCAACGCTGATTTTATTTGCCAATGCCTCAACACTGACGGTTGGAACGCCTCAACGCTGATTTTATTTGCCAATGCCTCAACACTGATGGTTCGAACGCCTCAACGCTGATTTTATTTGCCAATGCCTCAACATTGACGGTTCGAACGCCTTAACGCTGATTTTATTTGCCAATGCCTCAACACTGACGGTTCGAACGCCTTAACGTTGATTTGATTTGCCAATGCCTCAACACTGACGGTTTGAATGCCTCAACGCTGATTTGATTTGAAGGGACGACATGACTGATCGTTGGCAATGACATGGCTGATCATCGTTGATTTGATTTGAAGTATCCCAAGGAGAGATTACCCTTGAAAATAGCTTGGATATTGACAAGATGGACTGCTGCTGGGCAAATAATTACGGCCGTGGATCGATAGACCATCGTTGCTGGGGATCAAACTATCCTCAGTACAAAGAAATCCAACAATCACGAGTAGGTCGCGTTAGGCAGGTTGAATTCCATCTGTAGGGAATCAGAGCCATTCTCCTTATCAAGGACCATCCGAGACAGAGCAATAAGATCGCTGGAAAATGCGCTATCGGTTGAATTGGAAGTTGGACGGATAGACCGTCATTGATTGGAGTTGGACAGATGGATCGTCGTTGATTTGGAAGTTGGACGAATGGATCGTCGTTGATTGGAAATTGGACAGATGGATCGTCGTTGACTTGAAATTGGACGGATGGATCGTCGTTGATTGGAAATTGGACGGATGGATCGTCGTTGACTGGAAATTGGATGGATGGATCGTCGTCAGATTGTTCTGCAGAAGATTGCATCGCATCCCTTGGAAAACAAATCGAGAGGACGGCGACCATTCTTGGTTCCTGCTTTCGACATTTAACATACACAATATGCAAAGGCATGTATAATATATTGAAAATGCAGATGCAAGCTAAGGGCGGCTCCTAGGAGGACAAAAACACCTAAGGACTACCATTGAGCCTCATTACTCTACTGTCTGTTACTTCTGAGATGTGCACCCAGATAGATAGACGTTGAGCGGACCAGCGTGTCCCAGTTGACGTTTAGCAGTGGCATTGGGCCTCCGTGCCCTTTCTGCGATGCTTGGGCAGATGTGCCCCAGAGATGCTTTGCTTGGCCTTGGGATGACGCGCCTTTGCTGCTTCAAGAGATTCCGCTGCTTGCGGATTACGGATACTAGGGTAGCAATGTAACAATTGCGTTTTCCAGTTTATTGACTCTCTTTTTGAAGAGAACGCAAAAACTAACCACTAATATCTAATTTGCATTGACAAGTGATTTGAATCGACACAGACGCGCGCACATATGTATAGACTCGCCTAGCTCGAACGAAAAGGGAGAAAGAGCCCCAGGGTACAATGCGAACCCTTAGACACACGAAATATAATGAAATTTTGGGCATCAATGTGCCAAAACTCACAATATTCCTGAACAGGTAAAACTGACACTTACGAAAAGTGCAAAAAGGCACAAAGACCTGTACAGACAAACAAAATCGAGAAAAGCATCTCGACATGACAGTTGATTGAAAAACTGGAAAAATGTCGCAAAAACGGACATAAGACGCAGATTATGACTCGTATAGGCCCGGACTGAAACTGACACCCCCGTGCAGTCACATTAAGTCCATATGACTTGCATGGTATGACAAGACTTGACAAAAGCCCCTGGAACGACATTTGAGGGCAGTAGCAGACTGCTACTGTCTGTTGCAAGAAGCGTGCGCAGGTTTGAGACCAACGCGCATCACTTCGAACAAACGCGTTGCGGTTGCTTATACCAGACTTCGCTGAACTTAGAATAAACTGTGAGCATGTTAAGGCCTCTAGCATTTCATTCTGTTTTTGATGCTTCAAATATTTTAAGACTTATGCTCAGCCTGTAAATTGAAGAAGTAGTTTGTAATAAAATTGAAAGACCAAGGTTTTCCCCCTTCTGGTTCCTCCAATGCAGCTTGATCTGATCTTCGATCCTCTCCGACCTTTGATGTGTACCAAAACGTCAACCATGGATCCAGTTGATAGATTGTGACCGAGTCTCAAAGAGAGACTGCCTACGTATCCCATTCTAGGGAATCAGGTCAGAACGTAGTTCAGGCCAAGGGTTAACTCTCGAGTATTTACCTCTCCTTTTGTGCTCTAACTTTTGCCTAGTACCGCCCATTCAGGTTTTCGGTCTAGCGAGCTTTGATTGATTGCCCATTCATTTTTGCCTAAACCGCCTTCATAGGTTTTGGTCTAGCAGGCTGCTCTAACTTTTGCTTGGAACTGCCCATCCTTGGGGTTTTCAGTCCAACGAGCTTCTCTTAGGGGAAAGTTGCTTTTGAATTGATCCAGGTCGACCATGGTATTGAATTTGTTGCCATCGAGGTCGAAAACCTTTGGCTGCAGCCCTAGATAAAATGGCTTTGATGACGCAGGGTCAAGAGTGCTTCAGTTGGCCTGCCTTGCTCCGGGCTGTTTTGTACACTTTCTCATTTGTGCTTGGCAGAACGCCACTATCATTGCTTTGAACATGGTACAAGGCTTGGAGCCTTCTGTGCTTCTGCTTTCTGGATTGGCACCCGATAACAGGGGATTTGATGCTCCTTTGTCTCAGGATCAACGCGAGGCGTGACTTGATGAGACCACGCCAAGACGTCGATGAACCTTTCGAGCCTGACTGACTGGGCACAATGCTCCTCTGGGGGCGGTGCTTGGACCAATTTTGAACCTTTCAGGAGGTTATACTTGTCTTTCAAGTTTATTTGAAATTACTTCTTCTTTTAATAGGCTGAGCATGCCTTTCATCTTCCCTTTTGGCGAGGGAACACATTTCCTTGGGGATGATCCCATTGAAATCTATCACTTCGTCGTTACGGTTGACACAGTTTATATAAAAGCCAGCGAAGCATGTAGAAGCAAGATGATGCATATCATAAAAACCCTCGGGGTTTGCCAAGTACAGAAGACTCAAAACTTGAAACAAAAGCTACGACGTGGAGGGCCAAGAGGCACAACTTCCGACTCAGAGCTAGACTTAGACAAGTGCAAAAGACTCTGTGTCAGACTCAAACAAGACGCCAATGCAAACTAGACGCAGTTTTGAAAATGCAATTGTTAAAAAGCTACCCATATCTTCCACAAAAAGAGGTAGGATCCAGCAGGAGTCAGACCCAAGCAACAGCACTTCGGCTTCCTCAGCTTCTTCGGCCAAACCTTCTCCGTGCTCTTTTGATCAACGAACCTCATCCAGTCAGTCTTCACCTTTGTAAGCCCCTCATCGTTGTCAAACCAGATGTTGGCAGTGAAAACCTCGACTGCCCAACCTATAGCCATCATGTTAACCTCCGGTTCAGACGGGATGGATACGATGGGTTTGGGTTGGTTTGCTGGGATGATATAGTGGCTTGGGTCGAATATGGTGGAGCTCGGGTTGATTTGAGTGGAGGTGATAGATACCTGACCAACCAGAGGGTCAGGCCCGTGTTGAGGCAAGGAGTTGGAAATGACGTTGGGCTTTGGTGGAACTTGCACCGTGCCATCATCAATTAGATCCTGAATCTCATGTCGGAGACGATAGCACTTGTCAGTGTGATGGCCAGGCATTTGGTGGAAGGCACAGAAGAGGTTAGGATTGTAACCGGCAGGTAAGACTTTGGGTGGGGAAGTTGGGGTCAAAGGTTTGAGATGCCCAGACTTGACAAGTTTCTCCAACACTGCGGATAGAGATGCCTCGAAGGCAGAGAAACTCCGGGGTTGGGTTTGAGCTCGGAAGCTTTGAGCACTTCGTATTTGGTTGATATCGGCGGCACGACTGGAGTTGGAAGCTGGAGCATCGCTCCCACTTATAGCCCTTGGCTTAACCTTTTGAGTGATGGAAGAGGACTCGCCCCTTGGCAGGATTCCAGCTTGCAGCGCATCCTCGATGGCTAGGCCAGAGTCGAAGAAGGTCTCAAAGTTGGCGGTCGCTTGAGCGAGTACCAAGTGCCTGGCATAGTCTGGCTGAAGATTGCGGGAGATGATGCGGAGTTGGTCTCTTTCGCTGGGGCGCTCAGTCATTAGAGCGGCTTTGGCTCTCCACCTTTTAACAAAGTCCGCAAAGGACTCGTTTGCCTCCATCTTCGTGGATTCTAACTCTCGAATAGTCATCTTGAGTTGAGAGTTGTAGCTATACTGTGAGACAAAAGCAGCCCCTATGTCTTCCCAAGTACTTCTTTTGGCGATGTCGAGCGACAGGAACCAATGGAAGGCAGGCCCAGAGAGGGTTTGAGGAAAAAGCTGAGACATGGCCTCACTTTCCACACCCAGCAACTTCATGGCGGCATGGTAGCCATAGAGATGAGTTCTGGGGTCACCACTCCCGTCGAACTTAACCAAGTCAGGCATCTTGAATCTGTCAGGGAGTTTGGCATTAGGATACAGGCAAAGACGGTCCAGATCAATCCCCCCAGCGTTGATCTTTTCAGTCTTGGAAACGGATTCCTCCAGCTTTGCCATCTTGGCCATGAGAACTGCCATATCCGGATTCAAAATAGGCTTGCCACCTACCAGATTTGGGATTGCAGCAGGAGCACGAGCCTCCTTAGGGTTGAACTGAACAATGAGACGCCCCTCGTGATTCTGATCTGGGACCAAGACAGGCTGTTCCCGGTCGGACTCATCGTCCTTGCCTTCCTCTTTGAGAGGAGGTGGAAGACGAGTGTTGATAAGGTCATTCAGACGGGCGATGGAAGCATCAGTCTGGATAGCCCTTTGCTGCATAGCGGTGACGCTATTCTGGAGGTTTGTGAGCACAACCTCTAGAGTGAGTGGTTGATCTGCCATGGCTGGCTTTGAAGGTGTTGAAGAAGGGGAAACCGACGGCGTGGCT
Organism: Rhododendron griersonianum; assembly: GCA_018127125.1. Classification (NCBI taxonomy): domain Eukaryota; kingdom Viridiplantae; phylum Streptophyta; class Magnoliopsida; order Ericales; family Ericaceae; genus Rhododendron; species Rhododendron griersonianum. The sequence continues at coordinate 32,666,186 of CM030788.1, read as the reverse complement.
TTTTGCAAAATCGATGGCGAACCCGACTGTAGGGCGGCCAACAATGAACCTGGAGAAGCCTCCGTTGCAACTGACTGAGTTTCTAGCCTGACAAGTCTTCGAACCGGATTCTGAAGACGTTCCCAAGTAGGTTTGGCTCTTCTTTTCGGTACTCTCTTCCTCGGTGCAATGGCTTCAAACTAGACAGTAAAGTAAGTGAAAGCTCAGTGGCGTTCCTGCAGCAAAATGTAATGCATACATCGTTGTCGGTGTCAACCTTAGACTCTAGAACTAGAGACGAGTCTGTCTCATGATGTTCGGACGCTGCAAAAATCCTCAGATTTCTTTTCGAGGGTGTATCCTTTGAATAGATCAAACTGATCCTAAGAGATGTCAAAACAGACTAAGTCTTCGACTAGTCCCTTTTGAAGATTCAACTTTGAATTTGGAACAATTCGGTATTGATGGCGTGACACCTTAACCGGGGTGGCGTGAGCGACAATGCGCTTTAGCCAGGGTGGTTGTAAGTGACGAGGCACTTGTAACCTGAATGATATCAATGCCACGACATCAATACGTTGTGGTTCCTTATTGTTGGTTGAATCCTCAATTGGGCACGAGCCAAGGACTTAATAAGGTTTGATTTCCCGAAGTCTCGTTGATCTAAGGACTTTGAAAAATTAACAACGTGCACCATCGAGATGCACGACTCTTCATCGGGTTATAGCAGCGTCCTAATAAGCATAAGACAGACTCGAAAGCGAGAGACAACCTAGAAGCCGCCCTAAACATGCTCCTACGCAGAACAGAATGTATGCATGCATGTACAGAACCAGAGACGAGTTTGCCTCACAAGTTTCAGACGTTGTCGGAATCCTCAGAATTCTCTTCGGCGATGTGTCCCTGAGTAGATCGACAGATCCTAAAAGATGTCAAAACAGACTAAATCTTTGTCTAGTCCCTTTTGAAGATTCGACTTTGAACTCAGAACAACTCGGCATTGATGTCATGGCACCTTAACCTTGAACACGGCGGTGTATAGTGACAACGCACTTCAACCTGGGCGGCGCCAGCGACATGACGTCACCACTCTATTGTTCCTTATTGTCGGTTAAATCCTCAAACGGGCATGAGCCAAGGACTTAGTAAATTTTGATTTCTCAAAGTCTCATTGAACTAAGGACTTTGCGATTGATAACGAACATTCGACAGAATGAACGACTCCTCATCGGGCCCAACAATGTCTTAGACAGTGTAAGACAAACTCGAAAGACAAAACATCCTTAAGCATGCTCCTATGCAAAACAATGCATGCGATAGGGAAAGCAGTAACACATAGACAATTACGGGGTTAGATGCAAATAGATCTTAACCTGCAGGTACCTGTCCTAGTTTGGAGAGTTCTAGTGCTTTGTATATGCAAAGGCTGGTTTTGGCTTGTAACAGGTTCTTCGGACTAGGGCCACAGATATACCTCCCGTTGCCCGCGTAATCGCAGAGCAACAGTCGAACGGTAGAATGACCCATCATCGTCGAAGGTTGTTGGTCATTCGGGGTCCCCGGGCTCCGGTAAACCATGCCGGATTGCCAAAACAATCCAATGAGGCTTATCCCACATCGATGCAAATGAGATGCTAGAAATTGATTAAGAGAAGAAGAATCGCAAGATCACAAAATGCTTTTTCAAATTTGGCTCACTTTATTTAATCCATCTTTAGAGGAAACTACGCAAGCGAACAATCGAAAAATCCCCAGATTAGAATGGCCGGACACGAGGTCCTGTTAAATCACCATTCCAACCTTCGGCAGCGCGAAGCTAACCGTTTTGACAGACTTTTAAGGGATTGTTCACAAGTGTATTAAATTCTAAGTGTGGATCAATATTAGTTCGATCATCCCCAGCATAGTCGCCACTGTGGGCAGCATGCCCTTCGGAGAGAAAGGATTTCGTTCCTTTTCGCCATGGCGGCCCTTTTTTGGAAATCGAGGGAGCGCGAGCGCAGGTGGCAAGCGCTCAAAAATACAGAGTCGCCACTCGGGTTTGAAGGTCCGACACCCAAGGAACCGTATTTTGAAGCACCTGCCGCGCTGTTTGATTTGAAAAAGTGAAGGAACCAGTCCGTCATAACCATATCTGGGTTCGGGAGCCAGGTTACGAGAGGGGAAGGGTTTTATGGCACCCCTCTCGCCCAATCCGGAGATCGGTCTCTACTTAGGCATTTTGAAAACATTGCGATTCTTCTTTTATTAATCGATTTTTAGCCAATTAGGGGGGGGAACAGTTAATCGGGGATTAAAACTGTAACATGTTTGCAGGATGTGATCAAGTATGGCATGGATGAGCAGTTAGTATAGGATGAGAACAGACTCCTGTGGGAGTTTAAACAGACTGGAAAGCTCCTGTCTTGGAGCGTCGTGCACAGGACACTACGCCAAATTTTTGCATTAACGGCATTAAAAAACTGCCAGTAATAGTCTAAAAACCGCCGGTAAAAGTATATTACCGCCGCTAAAAGTTCCGTCGGCAAAACAATTGTCGGAAATACAAAAACGGCGGTAAATTACCGCCGGTAAAAGTTTCGGACTATTAATGGCTGTTTTACTACCGCCGCTAAAAGTTTCGGAAAAAATATTGACATTGCCGAGATTCGAACCCGCGACCCGTTGATTAATACCCGAGCACTTACCCACCGAGCTACATAAAATTATGTGTTTTATTAGAAGAATAATAATATTTATATTATATAAAGATTATTACCGGCGGTTTTTGCTTACCGCCGTTAATAGTAAGTTTTACCGGCGGTTTTACATTACCGCCGGTAATAGTTAGTTTTACCGGCGGTTTTACTCATGCCGTTAATAAACGGCGTTTATAGTTATCTTTTGCGGCGGTTTGTTATTACCGCCGGTAATAGCACCCTTTACCAACGGTTTTATTACCGCCGGTAAAAAAACCGCGGGCAAAGGCAATTTTTGGCGTAGTGGGAAGAAACCAGTATGCACTGATCAAGTCAATGCATGCTGACCAAACCTGCGCACGCTACTACAAGACCTGCGCGCGCCAGTAAGCCTAAGCCCATAGCTCTTATTCTCAAACCCTCTGGGCTCTGGAAGGACCAGTGCACACCCAGGACAAACCAAGCAGTTTTATATGTACTGAATGTAAATAATTATTACAGACAGATTGGAATAAAAGGAAATACACCCCTAAACAGTGGGGACAAAATAAAGGCCTAATACCAAGTTAAACATGCAAGGCCAGCCACTGATCGGGAACAGAATGGAACCGTCGCGCGAGGGTTCCGAACAGTCGCGCGATGGTGCGTCTGGGCGCGCGATGGTTGTGCCTTGGCGCGCGACGATTGTGCCCTGGCACACTGGTCAACGCTCCATTTGACTATCGCGCGAGGGTTTGGGTGTAGCGCGTGATGGTTGGAGTCAACTTCCAGTGTCTGGTTTTTCACATTTCTGGGTTCTGAGACAGGTCCAAGATGATCCCAGGGGTACTCCAACAGAACATAACTAAATATTGAAATGTAAAACTGACATTTCTAACAAAAGAAAGCAGTAAACTGGTTATTAACATGCTTTACAGTGATCTACATACAAAGTAAAGCATAAAACAGTAGGACACCAATCCCCACGCGGTCCATCGCACACAGCAACGAAGTGTCGCGTGCGTATATGGGACCCTCGCGCGCTGGTTCCTACCAGAACGGTTTTTGAAACCTTGCTAGCTTTAGGGCCAGGACTGGTATTGATTACCAGCCTTGACCCTGCCAGTCCCCCCTCAGGGATCAGAACAGAAAATAGAACAAAGGTGTTATACCTTTGGTTTTTGAGTTTGAATGGTGTTTGAGCTTTGATGCTTGAGGTTGAACTATGTGATAGAGCTTGCAAAATGAGTGTATGTAGATGGCTAGAGTGATGAAGTATCAAGTGTATTTGGGTTTGTGTAACCTTTTATGCTTGATTTTTTTGTAACCCTTTGAAAGAGAACAAATTGGGGGTATTTATAGGCATGGAGGGTGAATCTGGTTGGTGCCAGGAGAGGAATTCAGCCAGCCACGAGGCCTGGCTGAAGTTGCATTGGTGGCCAAATTTCTGCCTCTGAAAAAGTAGGTGGGGACCCAACCATCGCGCGATGGTTCCAAACTGTCGCGCGAGGGTCAAATGTCAAACTTTGTCCACCTGGCAGTTTGACCATCGCGCGAGGGTTCCAAACTATCGCGCGAGGGTGCGCCCTGGCGCGACTATCGCGCGATGGTTCCAGTTTGTCGCGTGACGGTGCACCCTGGCGCGAGATGATTGCGCCCTGGCGCACAATGACTGCGCCCTGGCGCACGTCAGTAGGGTTTTTGGCTTTTGGAAGTGGCTTAGGCTAGGTTAGGTTCAAGGGTTATTCAAACACTTAAAGCTCAAACACTCGACATTCCCGGGGTGTTCTTGATCCGTTTCATCATCGGGGAATCAAAAACCGTAAGTAAACTAATCTGGAAGCCCAGATTGGGGTGTCTACAGATTGTGACCTGATAAGCCTTTGAATAGGATTCAGATGCAGACGTTCCCAAGCGGGTTTGGCAACTGGCCTCGATACTTTCCTTGGTGGTGCAATGATTCAGATCTTTGTTTGCAAGGCAAAAGGAGGTTTAATAAGGGTCCTGCAGTAACTTTAATCTAAATAAAAGACTAAAGCGGATGCAGCCAACGTCGTCAGTGTCACCCTAGACTCTAGAACCAGAAGACAAGTCTTTCTTACGACGCTTCGGACACCGTTTTAGGCCCTCAGAATTCTTTTCGAAGATGTATCCTTGTTTGGAACGAACGGTCCTAAAGGATGTCAAAAGGAGTCTAAACCTTTTCCCATTTCAATGTTCGGGGTTTTAAGTTTTTGAGGCCAGAACAACTCAGTATGAATATCATGATGCCATAACCAGATTGGCGTGAGCAGCACTGTGCTATTAGCCGGGTGGTGTAAGTGACGAGGCACTTGTTACCTTTTGGTGTAAGCATCATGGCATTTTACTCTGTGGTTCCTTGTTTTTCGTTTGAAACCCTAAACAGGTACGCGGGCAAAGGTGTAGAAAAGCTTCTGATTTCCTAAAGTCCCACCGTAAAAGGACTTAAAAGATGATAACGCGCATCACTGAGATGCACGACTCCTCATCGGGCCACAACAGTGTCCTACTAAGCCTAAAGACAGACTCGGAACAGATTGAGAACCTAAGAGCCATCCTAGACATGCTTCTACGCTGAATGAGACGTATGTACAGTTCATGCGATAAAAAAAAGCAGTAACACATAGGCATTTATAGGGTTAGATGCAAGTAGATCCTAACCTGTGGGTACCTGTCCTAGTTTGGAGAGTTCTAATGCTTTGTATATGCAAAAGGCCGGTTTTGGTTCGTAACAGGTTCCTCGGACTAGGGCCACAGATATACCTCCCGTTACCCGCGTATTCGCAGAGTAACAGTCGAACGGTAGCATGACCCATCATCGTCGAAGGTTGTTGGTCATTCGGGGTCCCCGGGCTCCGGTAAACCGTGCCGGATTGCCAAAACGATCCAACGATGCTTTCCCCACATCGATGCAAATGAGATACTAAAATTTGATAAAAAGAAGAAGAATCACAAACTCGTAAAAATGCCTTTTCAAATTTGGCTCACTTTATTTAGTCCATCTTTAGAAGAAACTACGCGAGTGAACAACCGGAAAAAGCCCCAGATTAGAATGGCCGGACACGAGGTCCTATTAAATCACCATCCCAACCTTCGGCAGCGCGAAGCTAACCATTTTGACAGGCTTTTAAGGGATTGTTCCCAAGCGTATTAAATTCTAAGTATAAATTAATATTGGTTCGATTTATCCCCAGCAGAGTCGCCACTGTGGGTAGCATGCCCTTCGGAGAGAAAGGATTTCGTTCCTTTCCGCCGTTGCGGCCCTTTTTTGAAAAATTGAGGGAGCGCGAGCGCCGGTGGCAAGCGCTCAAAAATACAGAGTCGCCACTTGAGTTTTTGAGGGTCCGACACTCAAGGAACCGTATTTCGAAGCACCTGCCGCGCTGTTTGTTTGAAAAAGTTAAGGAAACCAGTCCGTCATAACCATATCTGGGTTCGGGAGCCAGGTTACGAGAGGGGAAGGGTTTTAAGGCACCCCTCTCGCCCAATCCGGAGATCGGTCTCTACTTAGGCATTTTTATGAAACTTTTGTGATTCTTCTTCTTTTAATTAATTTCAGCCAGTTAGGGCGGGGGAACAGTTAATTGGGGATTAAAAACTGTAACAATTTGCAGGATGTGATCAGATAATAGCATGGATGGATGGCATGACGAGTAATAAATGGGATGAACCTAAAACAGCGATCAGATGCCAAAACCAGGCTCGGGATGGATTTGCCCTGCACGATGGCCAACTTGCATGCATGAACAAGTCTGCATGCAAGCAAACCATCGCGCGAGACACACGAACCCTCGCGCGAGTGTTGTCATCTCACCACAGTTTCAATTTCATCCCCTTCTGGGCTCTGGAAGGACTAGTGCACACCCAGGAGGCAAACCAAGCAGTTTATCAAAGGGACTGTAAAATACTAATTATTACAAACAGCTTGAAAATGGAACTGAATAAAGGGAAATACAACCCCTAAACAGTGGGGGTATAAAAGGAGGCCAAAGGCCTAGTTACCCATGCAAGGGCCATCCCTGGAATAAACAGAACTGTCGCGCGACAGAGAGGGAGTCTCGCGCGACATTCCTGACTGGACTTCCAGGAATTGCTTTCCATGTTTGGGGTCCTGAGACAGATCCAGGGAGACCCAAGGGCATTCCATGCTATTCAAAACAAATAACTAAGCTACTTTATTTTGTTTTTGCATGCATAACAGTGATCTAAAAATCAAAATAAAGTACAACAGGCATGCTAATATTGCAAAACAGAAAAGGGCCAGCCTCCCTTCCCCACAAGGTCCATTCTCTTGCTGACACAAGTGTCGCGCGAGTGTTGTGGACCATCGCGCGAGGGTTTGGCTGCCACGGATTCTTGTAACTCTGCTGGCTTTAGGACCAGGACATGGTATTAATTACCAGCCTTGGCCCTGTCAGCCCCCCTTAGGGATCAAAACAGAAACAGGCCAAACATTATACCTTTGCTTGGAAAGGGTTTGGAAATGGATTGGGTTGATTGGTGAAGCCCTTTGACTAAGTGTGTGTGTAGAACACTTAATTGGAAGACTAGGAAGTGGTTTAGGTTAGTGACTTTGTGCTAGAATACTAATTGCCTTGAGAAGGGTAATTAAGCTTCTTAATCATTTTCTTGGAACCCTTAACATGGAAGACCAAGGGGTATATTTATAGGGGAAGCGGAAGGGCTAGGTGGTGGCCAAACTTGGCTTTGCAACCAGCCAACAAGGCTAGTCACAACTTGGAGGATAGGCTAGCCAACAAGGTGAGTGGGAGTGGTTGTGAGGGTGTGAGGGTGTAGCCTGCCAGAACCCTGTTCAGCTGAGGAAAACGGGGTTCCAGCCCATGTGACACCCAATCATCACAAGTCCAGCTGGATTCTGTGACAATGACAGGAGGGAACCATTGCGCGAGGGTTCGGAACCATCGCGCGAGGGTCAACAGTCAACAGTTTGACTTTGACCACACCTGGCAAGCTGAGTATCACGCGAGCAACATGAAGGATCGCGCGATGGTCAAACCTGACCCTAGGGTTTGACTGAAGGTTCAGAGGGGTTCAAAAGGTTCAAGCAAGGTTCTAAGCACTCCATTCCCAATCCAAGCTCGTTTGATCCGATTTCATCATCGGGGAAACAAGAAAACCGTAAAACAAAGTAAAACAATTGGGAGACCCAGATTGGGGTGTCTATAGAGGGGAGCCTTGGCCTATAAATAGCAAGCCATTCCAAGCTTAAACTCACACCTCCAAGCATTTCTCTCACTTCTCTCTAGAATTTCTATGCCTTCTTTCTTCCAAAGTTCAAAGTTCTTGCTTGTTCTTGAAGTTCTTCCTAAGTTCTTCAAGAAACTCATCCAAGACCGCCACTAAACCACCACTCCACCACCCTTTCGATCCAAAAAGTTTAGTAGTATTAGTCAAGATCTAGTTTCAAGAGAAACCTTTCTCTTTTGAAGCTACCGAAAGCCTACCGTAGGAAGTTACTCCGTCCGATAGCCGACGTACCTTCTAACCTCCGTAGTCGTCACTACCGCCAAGAAGAACGGTAGATTTTTCTTATACCTTCTAATCCTAAGTATAGATAATTGTATGATCATGTAGACTTTCTTATACTTTCGAACTCTAAATATAAATAGTATGTGTATGAAGTTATGTTGTTGAAATGAACATAGATAAACCTCAACTCTATCTTTAAGTATTCGTATTTTGATCTTAAGGAGGGTGATGAGCTTGTTTGTATGATTGCTTGCATTACTTGTGGCTGTTGATAAAGCATAAGTGGTTTCCACTCCAAAGGCGTCCGTACATGTGGCGTTATGCTTAAGTATGATTTGAACGTGATGATGTGAAAATGAAAGCATGCTACTTAATATAGAGTTGGATGATCTTGCTAGTTTAGTTTCAAGATTACAATGAATGATTTATGATTTAGTCATAAGAAGTCCTGCCGCGGAGTCTATGCATGATGACGAGACACGAAAAATCGAGAAAGTTAGAGACATGACACCTAGGGTGTGTAAAAAGGCGTTGTCTTGGTAAAATATTTTTGAAACTACATAATGACCGATTGTGGTAGTCATTGTGTGAGTTGTGTGTGTGTGTGTGTGCCAATGGGAACCCGGCGCGGCGGAACCATTGTGAGGATACTCGAGAACCCGGCGCGGCGGAACCATTGTGAGGATACTCGAGAACCCGGCGCGGCAGAACCGAGGTTGGGTGTGTTCCAATGGAAATCCGTGGTGGCGGAACCATTGTGAGGTTATGTGTGTTCCAATGGGAAATCCGGAGCGGCGGAACCATTGTGAGGCTGTGTGTGCTTTAAAAACCTCAATGTGGCCGGACTTGCCCATTGTGTGGTGTACGTGTGTAAAGGAAACGATTTTCGAAATGAAGTGGAAAATGGTGACACGGTCTACGAAATGCTGCGTAGGAGAAACACAGAAAGGCATGACACCAACGTTAGAAAGATAGCGAATGTGGATGTGTAATTGCTAACTATGTGGTTGAATGAGCATGTGTAATTGTCTTTGTGCCTTTTTTGTTATAAGATAAGGGTTGGTGGGTATTGGATTATTCTGCTGAGCTCTTGTGGCTCATGGTGTTACCTTTGGTGACCTTGACATATTATATCGGTGGCGACGCTGGTATAATGTGTCAGACTTTGTAGATGATCAAGATGAACAGTACACCTTGGAGGCTTTTGGAGCTGAGGAGCTGGCTAGGATGGAGGAGTAGGCGAAGCTGCAGTTAGGAACCCTAGAACCCCTTCATTGTGTAAATATTGAACTCTTGTGGGAGTTTTGTTGTAATAATGAGCCAGACTCCAATTGATTTTATCAATAAAATGTTTATTTAACGTACCCAAAAATCGGGGCGTTAGAGCAGAAGCTCAGAAGACTCCAGGTCTTGTACCATGTTCAAGGCAGTAGCAGCAGCGTTCCACCGAGCACAAATTAGAAAGTGTAAAAATGGCCCAGAGCGTGGGAAGTTTCAACCAAAGCGTTCCGGGACCTACATTAACAAAATCATCCTGTCTGAGGATGCAGCCAAACTCATCGATCTCGACGGCAATGAATTCAATACTTTTGTCAACTTGGATCAACTCAAGCGCTACTTCCCATGAGAGAAGCTGGTTGGACTAAAAACCCACAAGGGTGGGCAGTTCCAAGCAAAATTAGAGCAAGTCTGTTAGACCGAAAACCTAAGGAGGCGGTCTATGCAAAAATAAATAGGCAATAAGTCAAAAGCTCGCTAGACCAAAAACCTAAGAAGGCGGTACTAGGCAAAAGTTAGAGCATCGAAAAGTGCGATAAAATACTCGAGTGAACCTTGGCCCAAACTACGTTTTGACATGATTCCTTGAAAAGGGATACGTAGGCAACCTCTCTCGAGGTTCGGTCTCAATCTATCAACTTGATCCATGGTTCACGTTTTGGTACATATCAAAGGTCAAGAAAGGTCGAGAACAAGACAAGCTTCATTGGAGAATCAGAAGGGGGAAACCCTTCATCTTTCGGTTTTATTGCAAACTACTATTTCTATTACACAAGCTGAGCATAAAGCCTTAAAACATTTGAGGCATGAAAAGCAGAACAAAATGCTTGCGAGGCCTAGCAGCTCACAGCTTAGAATATTCTAAGCATAGCGAAGTCTACTCGAAAGTCAGTCAATATTTTGTCTTGCTCTTGGCAGCCACAAGGCCTTTTTCTCTTCAAAAGGAGACTTGTCAAAATAAAGGCACCTGCAGCAGAACTGCAACTGTGCACTGGTTACAGAATCTCACGCGTGTGTCCCTGGTCTCATGCGCTGGTCCTCGACACGCGCGCGCTGCTGCAGTTCCAGCAGCAAACAGTAGCAGTTTGCTATTGCCTCCAATTGGTCATTTTCAGTTCTGAGGCTGTCTTTGCACTTTTATCAACTCCAGCAAGTCACTATGGCTATATGTGCCTGCATTGAAGCAATGAATCCGGGATATCACGTCTAGCAAAGGTTTTGGACCCCCAGCGACCCATTTCAAGTTCAAAATCAAGGCTTCGACGCCTCGAATCTTGTTTTGATGCATTTGCCAAGTTTTGTCATGCCATACAAGTCATATGAGCCTAATGTGACTGTGTGGATGTGTCGGTTTCAGTCCGGGACTTATACGAGTCTTCTTTTGTGTCTTATGTCCATTTTTGCGATATTTTTTTGAGTTTTTTGGTCTATTTCTCATTTTGGGATGCTTTTCTCGGTTTTGTCAATTCATAAAAGTCATTGTACATCTATTTGACCTTACGTAAGTGTCAATTTCGCCTGTCTAAGGATATTTTGAGTTTTGATTTATTAATGCCCAAAATTTCATTATTTTCCATGTGCCTAAGAGTTCGTGTCGTATCCTGGGACTCTTCTTCCTTTTTCATTTGAGCTAGACAAGTCTATACATGAACATGCGTCTATTTGGCGACTCAAATCATTCGTCAATGCAAGTTGGATATTATTGGTTGGTTTATACTTTCTTTTATCAATTTTTCCAAATAGAATCGATAAACCAGAAAATGCAACTTTTATATACTACTAACAATATCCATGGAAGAACGGTGATATCATGTACAACGAGGCACACCGGCCCCAACAAAACCATATCTACGAGGCACATTCGCCCAAAAGTCAAAAGGGGCACGCATGCCCAATACTACTACTACTAAAGTCTATCTACGTAGGTGCGCAGGTCCGAATCAAACGATAGTAAAGTAAAGAGGCTCGGTGGTAGTACTCAGTCATCGAACTCATCCTCATTCTCTTCATCATCGTCACTCTCGATCTCCTCGGCTACCTCGGGCTCCGCTCCCATCCTCCTCTGAGTCTCCGAGGACTCCTTGACGCGAGCCACCCTCTCTAGGCCTCTCTTTCAACTGCACACCTCCAGCCGCTGGATGTCTAGTGCTCTCGTATCTCTGAGCTGGGGCTAAGGTGGCAATGTTGCTCTATGTAACTCCCGTGGCTGTGGTCATTCTAGGTCTTCATCCTCTAGAAGCCACCCTAGTCTGTCCTTTCATTTTCAATTTGTGCATTCAATTTAGCATACATATCATGGCATATTGTATATCAAATGTTGAAAACAGGAAGGTTATATCAAGTGTCAAAGCAAGTCTATCAAAGCATGTCTATCTAGTATCGAAAGCAAAGTAAACAGGATTTTGGGATTCATACCTGGGGTATAGTCACTATTGGAACTAAAACCGGAGCCACTGCTTTGGGATAGTGCAACTGTAAGGGGAAGCCGCGTGCTGCCTTCCAAATCTTATTCTCCAATGGCAAGCATCAAACACACGGTCTCTCTGTCCCACTCTCCTGGCACCTGGAATAAACTTTGGAGATAAGAATACAATCCAAACTCAACGATGGTCCAATCATCCTCAATGATGATCCACCCATTCAACTCGACAATGGTCCGATCATCCTCAATGATGATCCACTCATCCAACTCAACGATGGTCGGATGGTCCGATCATCCTCAATGATGATCTACCCATCCAACCCAAACGATAGTCCGATCATCCTCAATGATGATACACCCGTCCAACTCGACGATGGTCCAATCATTCTCAATGATGATCCACATGTCCAACTCAACGACGGTCCGATGGTCCGATCATCCTCAATGATGATCTGCCCATCCAACCTAAACGATGGTCTGATCATCCTCAATGATGATCCACCAATCCAACTCGACGATGGTCCGATCATCCTCAATGATGATCCACCCCTCCAACTCAACGATGGTCCGATCATCCTCAATGATGATCCACCCATCAAACTACAACGATGGTCCGATCATCCTCAATGATGATCCACCCATCCAACTCCAACGATGGTCCGATCATCCTCAATGATGATCCACCCGTCCAACTCAACGACAGTCCGATGGTCCGATCATCCTCAATGATGATCCACTCGTCCAACTCAACGATGGTTCGATGGTCCGATCATCCTCAATGATGATCTGGCCATCTAACCCAAACGATTGTCCGATCATCTTCAATGATGATCCATCCGTCCAACTTGACGATGGTCCAATCATTCTCAATGATGATCCACCCGTCCAACTCAACGACGGTCCGATGGTCCGATCATCCTCAATGATGATCTGCCCATCCAACCTAAACGATGGTCCGATCATCCTCAATGATGATCCACCCATCCAACTCGACGATGGTCCTATCATCTTCAATGATGATCCACCTGTCCAAACTCAACGATGGTCCGATCATCCTCAATGATGATCCACCCCTCCAACTCAATGATGATCTACCCATCCAACTCCAACGATGGTCCGATAATCCTCAATGATGATCCACCTGTCCAACTCAACGATGGTCCGATCATCCTCAATGATGATCCACCCCTCCAACTCCAATAACGGTCCGATCATCTTCAATGATGATCCACCCGTCCAAACTCAACAATGGTCCGATTAATCCTCAATGATGATCCGCTTGTCCAATCTATTTCAATGAAGGTCTACCCGTCCAAGCAACTTCAACAATGGTTTGCCTGTCCCGAACGGCTACATCTACTTCAGTCGAGCCTTAAGCGCATCTTCTAGCAGCCTTATTGCTCTGTCTCGGATGGTTTTTGATAACGAGAATGGCTTTGATTCCCAACAGATGGAATTTAACATACCTGACATGACCTACCCGTGGTTGAATGGAACTACATGTGCCATGGCTAGTTTTGATCCCCGCAACGACTGTCCACCCGTCTACTCAATCCGTAACGACGGTCTACCCGTCCTCTTCGATCTATTTACGAGGTATTCTACTTTGTTCTCAAATTCTGGATAGCATTTGCGGGGTGTATAGAATCTTTGACGTTACTTGTACCAAAACTGTCACGCCCTCGATTTTCAACATAAATAAATATTCCATTTCGACAAAAGATCCTTGCATATCATAAATAATACCCAAAAGAGTTCCCAAGTTTAGAATTATACAACGTTGGCTCAGTGGCCCCAAATTAAACTTCAATACTTGTAAGGATAACCTATTAAGTTACAAACAGTTTAGTCAAAGGAATTTCTAGAATGAATAGTTACAAACTCATCTTTACCAAAAGAAAAATCAATTACAAAAGATGATTTAGTAACTAAAACAAAGTTAGCTCCCAAAAAGTCTTCATGTCCAAGCACACGATTGCACGTAGTCTATTGTCCGACATTTTGTCCTGAAAAGAAAGATTATGTTGAGCTACACTAGCCTAGTAGGAAAATCTTTACCAATTTTATATGCAAACATGATGATAGGTGCAAAGAAAGAAGACAAGTGGATATGGCTCAATCGATGAAAAGCAATCAACTATGGGTATGTCAATCATTCAGTACGATCATTCCAAGTCAAAGTATCATCGCATTATGCCATATAGTTCATAAGACACAACATCTCTAACAATCCTGACACATCACACTATCCCAAATCTCCACTGACTATATTTCCACCTCTTGCGTTATAGTACAACATCTCAAGAGTTACTGTATTTCCACCCCTTGCGTTACAATAAACCCTACAACTTGGATCACCGTATTATCACCCCTTGTGTTATGAGACCCACTTGAGTCTCCGTATTACCACCACTTGCGTTACGGGACTCCCTACTCCAAACTCCAACTCACATACTCTCGAAATTAATCAATACTCATACTAAGACTCTCCCTCATTCACGTTCTTATACATGTCATCAATTAATGTGCCAAAAACATTATAAATAGGCCACGATGCTCACATAACAACCTAGATGCATAAACAAGGAACAAGTATCATAGTCATGTAGTTTTACACTTTACTTTGTTATAATGAGAGCCAAAGAGTGGGGACGAACGAGTTATTGGAACGCGAGTAATCAAGTTTAGAGTTAATTAGAATGTGTTTGGGGAGTGTTAGAAGTGGTCGGGGATCAACACAATTGACGAATGACCAATAAGGTTCAAAACAGTTTTCTGAGTCATTGGTACCAATACCTCAAAAAGTAGGTATCGGTACCAAACCAATCCAGTGAGCAATTAGAGTCAAGGTATCGGTACGTCAAAAATTAGGTATCGGAACCAAAGGTACCGGTACCTCAAAAAAGTGGTATCAGTACCACTGCATTACAGTAGGCGATTTGCAGATTTTTGATAGATTTTGACATGGCTAGAAACTATGGCTAAGAACCAACTTTTACACCAAAATCAACACGTATACATATAAAAGAGATGAAGAAATCCCTACCTCGAGTCAAGGAGCAAAACCCATGGAATTTTGAACCAGCCTTAGCTCCAAAGGCAAAAAACCTAGCAAAATACTCCTCCTCCGAGCTTGAACGAACACAACCCAAGGCTTAAACACTTGAAGAGGTTTAATTTGTGGTGGATCTTGATGGCTTTGTAGCTTGGGGGTGAAAGAGAGTGAGAGGCGGTAGAGAGAGAGGGGGGGGGGGGGGCGAGAGAGCCGAGAGATTGAAATGGGAGAAAATAATCTCCTACACACATTCACCTCTTTTTATACCCCTATATCTATATATTACACTCACACTCCCTCAATCTTCTATTCTTTCACTTCAATCCTCAACTCAATTAATCACTAAATAAACCATACTTTCTTAATTAGTCAGTTAATAATCTTTTTTTCAAAAATTAAAATTTTCTGAGTCTCCACAGTCTACCCTCCTTAAAGAAATTTCGGCTCGAAATTTACAACTCAAGCCAATCAAAATCATGCATCAAGTAATCATTCTCATGCTACAATACATACTACCAAACAATGAATCAATAATCATAAAGTCAAAATTTTATAACTCACATTGATTAATTCGGAAACTAGTGTGGGTACTTCTCTCTAACTTCGTCTTCCCTTTCCCATGTTGACTCCTTTTTTTCGAGATTACTCCATAGAACTTGCACTAACAGTATGGTCTTACCTCTCAAAACTTGCTCGCGCGAATCTAGGATACGTATCGGCTCCTCCCCATGCGATGCATCGGCTTCTAACTCTAATTCGGACCACTCTAGAACGTGTGACGGATCTGGCTCATACTTCCGCAACATCGACACATGGAACACATCATGAACGCATGATAATCTTGGTGGTAAGGCCAATCGATATGCGACTTCCCCAATCTTCTCAATAATGTCAAATGGTCTGATGAAACGCGGTGAAATCTTGCCCTTTTGCCCAAAACGAGATAGTCCCCAACGCGGCGACACCTTAAGGTACGTGATCCCCCACTTCAAACGATAAAGGTTGGCGACGACAATCGACATAACTCTTTGCCTACTTTGCGCAGTTAACAATCGTTGGCGTATCACTTTGACTTGCTCGGTAGTTCTCTTTTGCGCCTCAAGAAGACGTAGACGGATCGCCCTCACACTCTCGGAGATTTCTTGGATAAATTTTGGCCCAACTAATGCAGCCTTGCCCAACTTGGTCCAACAAACGGGTGATCGACACGGTCTCCCATACAAAACTTGATACGGTGCCATCTCGATACTAGATTGGTAGCTATTATTGTACGCGAATTTGACTAACGGTAGGTGATCCTCTGTAGACACCTCCCAAACGGGGCATCGCCATACAGATTGATCACATTTGTTGCTCGATTGGTTGCTTGCTTCGTAAACCAAAATCATGGACATTCCCATGGCTAGGAACATCGCCACATGATAGCGGTTATCATCAAAACAAAGTTGCCACCCAGTTTATTAAAACTAGGAAAATAGATAGAGATTCTTGGTACGAGAGCCAAAAGTACAGTAAGGGGAAGGTGTTAGGCACCCCTCTCTGCCCAGCCGTGAGACTGGCCCATAGTTATTCAACATAAGACATGTAGATGCTTTGTTTAATTCTAACACATAGTCTGTTTAATTAAGCCTTTAAACAGTAAGTAAAGTGAGCCAGTGCGATAAGCATGCATTAGAAAGTAGAACAAAACAAAGCTGTCCCAGGGGAATGGATCCCGCGGCCGGTGAATGGATGTCACGGCCGAGGGATCGAAGCCCCGGTCGGTGTTCTTCCTCACACCAAACAGAAACATTAACAGTTGATTAAAACACTACGATTAGTCATAAATATAGTAAGTAAAACAAACCAGAGGCCGTTCGGCCTCACCACCTTGATCCCTCAGTTGCTTGATTGCTTTGGATTGGGTGTGATTGACTGATTGCTCCTCGGAAAACCCTAGGGTTAGGGTTTGAACTTTGGGGTTTGATCACTGGATTGATGGCGGCCTTCGGGAGGTTAGGGCTTTTGAAGAGAGGTTTTGAGAGAGTATTTTGACAGAGTATCGGAGCTTGGGTGAGTGATTTCACTTATGAATTTCGTGTGTATATTTTCGGAGTCCAAAGGCCCTTTATATAGGCAATTGGTGACTCACTCCGGCCAATCAAATGGCACGATTGCAATTGCAATTGCAATGCAACTCAAACTCTTCATCGCAATCTCTGAACGTGACCCGAACGCATTGGGAAGGTAGTGTAGTTGGATCAAACAATCGACAGAACGTTCCAGAGTCTGGAAAAAGGACGATCTGGCGGTCGAGTAATAGATCACACAGCCGAGGTATGGATGTCGCGGCCGAAGGATAGATCTTGCGGCCGAGGGATTGATCTCTCAGGGAGATTTTCTAGCAACAGGTTGCTCGGGTGAGGAAATGATGTTAAGGCCGTGAGATCGATGTTACGGCCGACAGATGGATTCTCCTAGGCTTCTGTATTTTCTGTCTGAAAGGCTGTATGGCTCTGGATTGGGTCCTCTAAGTGGCTCAAAGTTCTTACCGAAAGTCCTAAGGTTCTCAAGAAGGCAATCAGCAATCACTGTATCCATTACATCATCGGGATGGTCCCAAGGTGGGACTTGAAATAATCGTTAGGCCAAATTGGGGTGTCTACAGATGCCCCTCTTTGACTGAGCTCAAACGGATCGCAAGACATGTTTGAGTAATAGTCAAAGCTGTAAAAAGTAACTCAATTTGGTCCAACCACTATTCCAAGGGGTTTTCGAAAAAGGTTTTTGTTATGGTCGGGCCGAGAGGCTGCCTACGTATTCCACAGGGGAAATTTAGACCAACCGTAGTTCGGGCAATAAAGAAAAATAAAACTGTTTGGAGGGTTAGAGACAGAAGACGTACCTTAGGGCTTAAAAAGCCGTAGTGTGACGTACCTAGACTGAGCCAGGGTTTTTACGGAAGATAGTTGAAGGAGCGCGGGGCTGCCGAGGGAGTTTTTGCGGAGAGCTTCCTTAGTATTTTGGGGTAGATCAGTACACGGCAGGTGCGTTTGCTTTTCTTGATCATCCTTACTTTAACTGAGAGGAGCTCGGTAGAGTAGCCTATCCTTACGAATGAGCTGGAAGGAATTGATGTAATTGGGGTGGAATCCAAGCCATCTGCTGGGGATAAATCGGACGCCGGTTTGTTTTTGAGATATGAGGGGCGCAGGGCCTGTAACTAAAGCTCAGAGCTTTGGGGTGAGGGAACCGAGGCACGGAGCCGGTTGTAATCATGAGGCGAGAGCCTGAGGTGATGATTTCTGTCGTGATGGAACCGAGGCGCAGAGCCGATCGTTGTCACAAGGCAAGGACCTGGGGTGATTAGAACTAAGGCGTAGAGCCTGTTGTGGTCATGAGGCGAGGGCCTGAGGTGATAAAATTGAGGCGTGGAGCCTACTGTGGTCATGAGGCGAGGGCCTGAGGAGATCGGAGCTTTGAGCTTGACAGAACCGAAGCGCGGAGCTGGTATTTGAACATAAGGCGAGAGCCTGAGGTGTCAGAGCTTAGAGCTTGACATGATTTGAACCGAAGCGTAGATCTGGTTGTATTCTGATGGTCTGTGCATGGGGCTTTCCCATCATAAGTGTTGGCGTAGAGCCAAAGGATCGAGGCGCTGGACCGATCAATAAAATCGAGGCATAGAGCCGGTTGATTACAGGGTTGACTTGTTTCATGAGAGGTATGCAGAGTGTATATGTATGATGATGGTTGTTAGATGTGAACAGATATGATGATGCAGACTCGATGTGATAATGGTGATGCAATTGATGCAATATGTGCACGGGCCCGTGCGTGTGTGTTTGTTTTAAGCTTAGAGCTTCTATCAAGTTCCGGACTTGAGCATTCAGAGCGTAGAGCTCGAGCATTCGGACGGTAGAATCCGAGCATTCAAAGTACAGGCTTTGAGCATCCAGTACGCAGTGGTTGGGCATCCAAGCGTAGAGCTTGAGCATTCATGTAACGCCCCCATTTTCGGGTTTGTTAATTAAACATTTTATTGAATTTAAAAGACTAAGAGTCAAGCTCATTATTACAACATAGATCCTACTAGAGTACTTTTTATTACAAAAGGATGGGAAATTCTAAGGCATTCTTATTACTCCGCTTCTTCCTCCATCCTAGCAAGCTCCTCGGCTCCGAAAGCCTCCAATGTGTACTGTTCACCTTGCTCATCAATCAACTCTGACATATTATACCAGCGTTGCCCCCAGTATAATATGCCAGGGTCACCAAAAAGGTAACACCGTGAGCTACAAGGCTCAATAGAATAAACCATACCCACTAACCCTTAACTTAAAACAGGCAGGGAATGTAAACAATTTACACATGCTCATTTAAAAATATTGTCTAGCAATAACACATCCACATTCACTAACTTTATTCACGTTGGTGTCATGCCTTTTCTTGAGTTTCTCCTACGCAACGATTCGTGGACCGTGTCATCCTTTTCACTATTACTTACTAAGTCAACATTTCTAAGGTATATCAACAATTGTTACTAACGAGGCTACCAAGTCCGGCTTCATTAGCAACACACACGATGGCTACCAATTCCGGCCATAACATGGTTTTCAAAACATGTTTTCTTCCCAAATTTGCTTTGGTCCCTCTCCGCGGATAACCAAGCCATACTACCAATGAAACTACCACATCCAGTCCCATTGGGAATCTTCACAATGGGCTACCAAGTCCGGCCTCATTACATTTTTCAAAAACGTACTCACATTGGGCTACCACGTCCGGCCACAAATGTAGTTTCAAAAATATTTTATCCAAGACTAATTATTTCCTTTATCCACATCCTAGGTGCCATGTTTCTACTTTCTCGGTTTCTTTGTGTCTCGTTCACATGCCATGACTCCGCGGTGGTTCTTTTCACATTTTAAGTAATCTTGGAACTTAAACTAGCAAGATCATTCAACTCTATATTAAATAGCATGCTCACTTTATCACATCATCATACTCATTAATTAATCACATAAAATTAAGCATAGTGCCACATGGACGGACACCTTTGGAGTGGTAACCACTTATGCTTAATCAAGAAGACAAGTAATCACATAATCATGTTCATAATCATTCTAAAATCGATGAATAATCAAAGCTAATCTAGGCACGTTATCTTTCAAAACTTATGCTTCCTTTTATAAGTTTAAAACAACACATGTTTATTGATATTTCTACGTATACTTAAAGTTCTAGGAGGTATAAGAAAATCCTACTATACTTAAAGTTAAGGCGTAAGGAGTATTCTACCGTTCTTCTCGGTGGTAGGCGGCTACGGATTTTGGAAAGGAAGTACGTCGGCGGTCGGACGGAGTAACGGCTTAGGAATAGTTTCCGGTAGCTTCGAAAGAGAAAGGTTTCTCTCGAAACTAAGTCTTGACTAACTTTACTACTACTTTTGGATCGATAGGGTGGTTGTGTGGTGGTTTAGTGGCGGCACTAGAAGAGTTTCTTGAAACCTAAAGAAGAACTTCAAGAACAACTAAGAACTTAAGCAAGAACAACAAGAACAACTCATGCTTTCTAGAGAGAAGTTGGAGATTGGAGGAGGTGTGCTTTGAATGAAGAAGTGTGAGGCCTATTTATAGGCAAATGGATGGCTCCCTCTCTCCCTCCTATGGCCGGCCCTCTCTCTCTCTCAATACCCATTGGATTTTGATCACAATCTAGTCATGTCAAGGCTTGAAAGACTACCAAAGATTTTCTTCTTGTTCTTTCTTCTAACCTAGGACAATTCTATGTTATTCTACTAGGGTTTTAGTCAATTCTAGTCCTTTGAAAGAGTAAGAAAAATGGATTTGGTTGTCCTTGGTCAAGAAAGATAAGAAACCATGGATTGTGAAGTACATGGTGATTTAAGGAAGTAAGTAAGCTAGATATGGTGAGGTACACATGCACACACATCACTCTCTCCCTCTCTCCCTCAATCTGGCCTCTTCTCTCTCGGCTTCTCTCTCCCCCTCTCTCTCTCTCTCTCTCTTGGTACATTGTACTTAAAGTACAAGGTTGAAAGACTACAATATCTTCCTAGTGTTTTCTTCCAAATAAGGACAATGTCAATGCTATTCTATTGGGGTTTTTGTCCAATCAAGACCCTTGAAAGGTTATAAAATTAGATTAGATAATCCTTTGGAGTGAAAGAGTAAGAAAGGTTGGATTTGGTTGTACCTTGGATGGTGTAATGTGACCTAGGCTAGATTGACCAAGGGTTGGAAGTACACAAGTCACACACATCACTCACTCTCCCTCCCTCTCTCATTCGGCCTCCTCTCTCTCTCCCTCCCTCATCTCTCTCGGCTTTCTCTCTCTCTCTCTCTCTCTCTCTCTTTGTCAATGTACACCTAAGCATAAAGGACAAAGGGTTGGAGGATGACTATGTGAAAGAGTAAGGTCAAGGTGTAAGGGATTTGGTGAGAGAATCCTAGTATAATAGTCCACCTCATGTCCTTCCTATTATTAGTACATGTACATAGGTTTATATATATTTAGACTTGGTAGAGAAAGAACAAGGGTACAACACATCATCCTCTCTCTCTCCCTATCTCTCTCGGCATTCTCTCTCTCTCCTCCTCTCTCTCTCTTGGTTAATATATAACTATATCTATGCATGACTAACTAAAAGGACAATGTACTATGACCTTATCCTAGACTTTCCAAGTTAAAATTCTATATTAAACTATGTCAATTTGCCACCTATGTACTTATGTATTATATTCTAAGACATAGAATATTAGGATGACATATTCATAACTCATACTTTAAATAAATAAGTACATAACATATCTAATAAGCAATTTAACTAATTAACCCTAGCACCAAGGTTTGACTTGTCCTTATTGACCAATGGACCATATTTCCCCTAACTTATATTATCCAAAGGTTAATGGATGGAAGACCTAGGCTTATATATTTAATCCAGTCAAGTACGATGACTCATGGTGAACCTTGATTAAACTAATAGACTTGTACTAGGTGGAAGACTAACCTATTGTCCAATGGTTAATAATTCTCCTAACTATTATTATCCAATGGATAAAGGGGTGAAGAATATTTAAACATATAAAGGTGTACCTAGCAATCTAGTCACAATATCCTAGGTGGCAACCTATTGTCCAATGAATAAAGATTTCCTTAGTATTTATCGTCCAATGGTTAAAGACCAAGGGTTGACTTTTGGTCAACAGGGTTTGTTTAGGGTTTTGACAGGATCGATAGGACCGAGAGGTTGAAGGTTCGGTAAGATTATCTCGACGATTTAGGTTAGAAGTTAACTAGGCTTACTAAGTAGGATTTCCAGCCAAGAAAGGAATTCTAAGGCTCGATTTAGTAACTAGGGAAAAAGTACAAACACACTTGTCTTTAGAAAATGACTATATTGCATGGCGAGGAGAAACTAAATTTGAATTGTATAAATCTAATCATGACGGATTATGAGAAAATCAAAGAAGTTTATAGAGTCATTAGAATAAACAACGAGATTTTTATTCACCAAAAATCGGAGTTGTTACAATTCAAGTATAGAACTTGAGCATCCAGTACATAGTGGTTGGGCATTCGAAGAGCTTCGAGCATTCAAAATGTTAGATTTTGAGCATTCAGGCGTAGAGCCTGAGAATGATGTCTTGATTGTTGGGGCGGCGTAGAGCCTGCTGAGATTTGCTTGTTTACGGCTTCGAGCCAGTTGAGATAATGGGCTTGGAGCCGCTGAGTTGGTTGTTATGGCTTTGAGCCAGTTGAGATAGTGGGCTTGGAGCCGCTAAGTTGGTTGTTACGGCTTCGAGCAAGTTGAGATAATGGGCTTAGAGCCGCTGTATGATAGAAATGGTGAATATGGGCTTAAAGCTGCTATGATAAAGGGCTTCGAGCTGCTAAGTGATGGGCATAGAGCCGCTGAGATGGTTATTACAGCTTAGAGCCTGTTGAGGTAATGGACGTAGAGCCGCTGAGTTGTGATAGCGAGCGTAGAGCTGCTGAGTTGAGGGCTTGGAGCCACTGAGTGAGTGAATACAGGCGTAGAGCCGCTGAGTTGATGAGTTGGTGAATTCGGGCGTAGAGCTGCTGAGATAATGGCTTTGAGCCGCTGAGGTGGCAGACATAGGCTTTGAGCCTATTGAGATTGCTTGAGTTTGATTTGTAGGCGTAGAGCCTGCTGTTGGGATGGTGAACGTGGAGCTGCTGAATGTTTTGAGATGGGCTTTGAGCCGCTGAGATGGTGGCGAGTGAATACGGGCGTAGAGCCGCTGAGTGTTCTAACTTGCTTTGGCTGGCAGTTTGTGGAGAGAGAGATCTTCGATGCTTGGGCATGCCCCCAAGGCTAGTTTTGATCATGTTGTATTGGTTCGGGGGTGCCCCCAAGGCTACTTTGTTGGTCGAGGACCCAGAATTCTATAATGGCTTGAGTTAGTGCACTGAGCATGATCTGATGTTGCCGAAGGAAATTGACTGAAGGACCAGGAGATCGATCTCTCGGCCGAAGGATTGATGTCTCGGCCGAGGAATCGATGTCTCGGCCGTGAGATAGCCAACAGTCAGAAAATTGATTTAAGTTCGGTTTAATCGATTTTACGGCCCATTTAATCTTTTCTCCTCCTTCTCTCTTGTTCTCCTACATTCCTCTTGTCCTACGACCACCACCGCACGCCGTCGTCCTCTTCCACCACCGTTGGCCACTGCTATCTCCCGCGACTGTCCCCTCCGGTCACTGCCGCCGTTGCTGCCGACTCTTGGTTGTTCAGAACTGTTAGTTTTCCTCCCATCTTGGTTCAGACGTGATGGCCATGCCATCTTCGGATGTTGCGGGTTCGTCCTTGCATCCTCCATGTAGGTGTGAGTATCCGTCTTCCGACGAGGAGGCATTGAGGAGCCCGGTTTGTTTGACGCCGCTACCTACATTCTCCCTTCGCGTAGGTTGGGTTTTGGCGGTTTCTTGCAGTACCGCCCTCCTGTCGGTGGCCCTGAGGCCGAGGTGGTTCGTCGGGAACCTGAGCTCCACCTGAGTGTTCTGAATGTACCGGTGAGTTTCCTGAAAAGTAAAAAGTTTACTTTAGTTTAGAGTTTGAAAATTTGTGCACGATTTTAAGAGCGAATCTCTCATTTGTGGGATGAAAATCCCTTTTTGCTAGGGGCTTGAATGAGTCGGAATTGTTTTGTTTTAAGGAAACCGAAAATGACTATGCCCCCTGTTTTAGGCAATGCATGCTTTTTAATCGTCAACTTGATGCCCCTAGCTTTTTATTTGTTCATGTAACCGTGAGATTAACTCCCTTTTCGTCTTTGATAGAGAAACAGGAGACTGGAGGCTCGAGGTGGAGGCAATGAGGTGCACAAGTGGTTTTTGACATTGCCAGAGCAGGCTCGGGAGTTGGTACGTGCTGCTGGTTTTGAGGCATTTGTCCTGGGCCTCAATGTTCCGAAGATGGACTGGTCGTTGATGACGTCGCTGGTTGAGAGGTGGTGGGATACCACCAACACCTTCCACTTTCCTTCCGCTGGCGAGATGACTATCACCCCGGGTGGCTTCTCTTTGCTGACTGGTCTGCGGGTAGGCGGAGTTTTTCTTCGAGTTGACCCCAGGCTTTGGGAGCGAGAGGGTGCTTTGGAGTGGTTTCTGGGCAAGGTGCCCCCTGTTCGTTCTCGGGGTCATATTGATCTTGCTTGGCTAAGCAAGACTTTCATGACGGCTGACATCCTGACTCAGGTGAGTATTGAGCAATTGACGTGGGCCTTCCTTCTTTACCTCCTTGGGCAAACTTTGTTTGCCAACAAGGATGGCTCGGTACACACACAGTTTCTGGCTCCTTTGCAGCGTTTGGAGGTTGTTAAAGAGTTTGACTGGGGCTCGTCTGCTTTGGCCACTTTGTATGGCAATTTAGGAGCTTGCTCATGGGACAAGAGTCCCATACTTGGTGGTCACCATCGGGTGCTCGAGGTATGTATCTTTGCTTCCTTTCCTGTTTTGACTTCTTCTAGTATTTGAACTTGTTTTGGTTTTCAGCTCTGGGCTTTCGAGCACCTTCTCCAGTTTTCCCCTGAGACTAGACACGGAGACACAGACTGTATACCTCGCTTTGAGCGATGGTTGGTGGGGCAACGGAGGCCGCGGTCGCCAGTTTTGAGCCTTCCCGAGTGGCGGTGAGTTTCGGACCGACTGACGGTCGATCAGGTACCTTTCTCTTTGTACTTCTTGTCCTTTAGACTTCCATATTCTTGTGTTGGGGCTGATTTGTCCTTGCTTTGTAGGTACAGTTTGATCCTTGGGGTGGTGTACCAGATGATGCCCCTCTTGCACGTTGTAGAGTCCTGGACTGGACCCGTAGCTTGCTTGAGGGTCCATTTTGCTGAGCCTGGTACTTAGGCGATCGAGTGGCTAGTCAGTGGCACCCACGTGCTGAGGCGCTTCAGCTTGTTCCTCCTCTTCCTCCAACATCAATGAGGTCTACTTCTTTGATGTCTAAGGAAGATTTGAAGAATGATCGGATCAGAGATTGGGCAGGTTTACTTCTTCAGGCAGGAGATTACAGGGAGTACTGCCGCCTTCACCTAGTTTCAGCGGTTGTAGCTCCCCCTGTTGCTCCTGTATGGCCGCGAGCCCCTTCTTTTGTTTCCTTCCATTCTGACGATGGGGAGGAGGAGCGCTTGGCCCTTACTCCTTGCGCGAGCCAGCTTTATATACTGCCAGCCGGGGTTTCACAGGTCACCCTATTTCTGAACTTTGCTTTCCTTGCTTTATCAATGTATCTGTCATTCCTGTATTTGAGACGCTTGGTCTGTTTTTGTAGGTGCCTGCTGAGATAGTGCAGGAATGGCTTCATGCCTATCAGAGTGCAGAGGCTTTGGTTAGGAGACAGCACCGTAGGATCCTCGAGGTACGATTCTCTTTCATGAATTTCATCCGCTTGATATCATCCCTTGAATCTGAATGTTTGCATCCTCTTTGGCTGTAGCTTGAGGCTGAGGGAGCACCGACTGCTGGTGGGGAGGATGTGGGAACCAACGAGCAGTCCCCATCTCAGAGACCGTCTCAGAGGCGCCGCCATGACTAGTTCTGTAACAACTCTGATTTTCAGTGAATAAAAATCTCGTTGCTTATTTTAATGACTCTATAAATTTTTTGTTTTCTAATAATCCGTCATGATTAGATTTATTCGATTCAAAATCTAGTTTCATCGCGCCTTACAATATAGTCATTTTCTATAGACAAGTGAGTTAGTAAACCCTAAGGTTACATTTCTTGGCTGGGAATCCTATTTAGCAAACCTAGTTAGCTTCTAATTAATCGTTAGGGAAACCTAATTGAACCTTTAATCTCCGTTTACCATTTGAACCCTAAACAAACCCTTTTGACCAAAGTCAACCTTTGATCTTTACCCATTGGACGATAAATGCTAGGATAATCTTTATCCATTGGACCATAGGTTTACACCTAGGATATTGTGACTAGATTGTTAGGTACACTTTATATGATTATATATTACTTACCATCTTTATCCATTGGATAATAAAAGTTAGGAGAATTGTTAACCATTGGACAATAGGTTAGTCTTTCCACCTAGTACAAGATCTATTAGTTTAATTAGATTCACCATGAGTCATGGTACTAATATGGATAGATTATATAAGCATAGTACTTCCATCCTTTATCCTTTGGATACTAAAAGTTAGGGGAATTATGGTCCATTGGTCAATAAGGCCAAGTCAAGCTATAGTACTAGGTTAAATTTAGTTAATTACTTACTAGATATGATATGTACCTATTTACTTAAAGTATTAGATATGTTTATGTTATTCTAAGATTTTAAAGTCCTAGAATATAGTATATAAGTACATAGGTGGCATTTAGGCTTATTCTATTGGGAATTTTGACCTAAAAATCTAGAATAGAATCATGTAGTACAATTGTCCTTTAAGGTTAGTCATCATTTTATATTCTTAAACTAATCAAGGGAGGGAGAGAGAGAGAGAGAGAATTCGGGAGAGGGAGAGAGGGGAGAGCCGAGAGAGATGGGAGAGAGAGAGATAGGAGAGAGAAGGAGGATATGGTGTACCTTGGATTGTTTTCTTTCAAATCCTAATATATATATACTTTGGTACTTGTACTAATGAAAGAAGAAGATATGAAGTCTTTGAAATAGATTTTAGGGTACCAAAATCTCTTACAAACCTTACAACCCAATCTTTACTCTTTCTCAAGTCAACCACCAAACCATAGTCCTTTCATGCTTAGGTGTCCCTTGGACTAAGAGAGAGAGAGAGAGAGAGAAGGAGAGAGAGAGGCCGAGAGAGAGATGAGAGGGAGAGAGAGAGAGATGGCCGGTTGAGAGAGGGAGAGAGAGTGTGATGTGTGTGACTAGTGTACTCCCATATCTAGCATTTGGTCATCCTATTGCATCACCATGTACCACCATATCTAGGGTTCTTACTCTTTCAACTCTAAGGACAACCATATCTAGTTTCTTATTCTTTCAAGTACTAGACTAGACAAAAACCCCATAGAATAAACATAAACCTTGTCCTAGATTTAGAAGAAAGAACAAGGAAAATCTTGTAGTCTTTCAACCTTTGTACCTTAGTGCATTGAACCAAAGAGAGAGAGAGAGAGGGAGAGAGAGAGAGAGAGAGAAATGGCCGAGAGAGAGAGGGAGAGAGAGAGGCCGGGAGAGAGGAAGAGAGGGAGAGAGAGATTGTGTGATGTGTGAAAGTGTACAAATAAGCCTAGTCATGTCCTTTGGCCAAACACCTCACCCAATCCAAGTACCATCAAATCTAGTCATTCTATTAACCATTGGATAACAAATGTTAGGGGAAATTTTGCCCATCGGATAATAGGTCACCCTTCGGCTATAAATAGCACCCATTCCTTCCCATTTCAACTCACACCTTTCATTGCTCCAACTTCTCTCTAGAAAGTCTAGTGTTCTTGTTGTTCTTGCTTAGTTCTTAGTTGTTCTTGAGGTTCTTCCTTAGTTCTTCAAGAAACTCTTCTAGTGCCGCCACTAAACCACCATACGACCACCATATCGATCCAAAAGTTTTAGTAGCTTTAGTCAAGATCAAGTTTCAAGAGAAACCTTTCTCTTTCGAAGCTATTGAAGCCATTCTTACGACGTTACTCCGTCCGACTACCGACGTACCACCCTTCCTCCGTAGTCATCACTACCGCCAAGAAGAACGGTAGATTAATCTCTACTCATTTTCCTAAGTATAGATAATAGTATGATCATGTAGAATTCTCCGTCCCCGCTATTCCTAAGTATACGTAGAATTTTTCCTATACCTCTTAAACTCTAGGTATAGATCTTGGTATACGAATGTTGGAATGAATGTAGAATACTCTAAACTTATTGTATAACACTTGAACATTGGAATGCATGATAGTTATACTAATGAAAGTATGAGCATGATGAATAATAGACTTTTACTTCTATAAAGACATATGTTCTTTTGAACTTCCCTAAAAGAAAGAAAGAACGAATTTTATGATAGAAGAAATTGCATTTTGACCCTAGAATGATTATGAGCATGTTTATATGTTTACTTGTCTCATTGTCAATATGTGCTAAGCATAAGTGATTTATCACTCCAAAGGTGTCCGTCCATATGGCACTATGCTTAACTTTGTGTGATTAAATGTTGAGTATGATGATGTGATAAAGTGAGCATGCTATTTAATATAGAGTTGAATGATCTTGCTAATTTAGTTTCAAGATTTCTTAAAATGTGAAAAGAATTACCGCGGAGTCATGGCATGCAAACGAGACACGAAAACCGAGAAAGTAGAAACATGACACCTAGGGTGTGGTTAAAGAAAGGATGGGATTAACATGCAGAAAATATTTTGAAATTACATAATGACCGGACTTGGTAGTCATTGTGTGAGTGTTTGAAAACCGTAATGAGGCCGGACTTGGTAGCCCATTGTGAAGATTACCAATGGGGCCGGACGTGGTAGTTTCATTGGTAGTATGGCTTGGTTATCCGAAGAGAGGAGCCAATGTGTAGAGACCCGTATTTATTCTATCCAAAGTTGATATTTGTTAAATGCATAATTTTCGGAAAGGAAAATGGAATAATCGTATTTATGTGATTTGGGGTTAAAACGAAGGAATTGATTGTAGAAGGAGGTAATGTGTGATTTGTGGTTATATGAGTATAAATAGGGGAGATGAGGGAGCATGGGATCATTTTTCCCCTCACCCTCTCTCACGTCTCTCTCGCCCGGTCTCTCCCTCCAACGCCTCTCTCACTCTCTCTTGCTCTCTCACCAAATTCCACCAATTTCACTCAAAACCCACCAAGATAATCTTCAATCCTTCGACCTCTACGCGTATTGTGGCCCGTACCCCGTTGGTTTGAGCTCGGAGAGGTCGTATCCCGTTCGAATCAAAGTTTTCGGAGAGCTAGAGCTCGTAGCTTCTCGGGTTTTGTGCTTCGATCTCGAGGTAGGGATTCTACCCCTCAATACATGTAATTGATGTGCTTTCCTTGCCTTGAATCATGCTTGTTGTTGTTGTAGTTGTTGTTGTGGTTGAAATCGTCAAAATCTGCAGAAAATCTGCTCGAACACCCATTTGTATCGATACTGCTCAGATCAGTATCGATACAAGAATCTCTGGAACGTTTTTAAGCCCATCTGTATCGATACTAGAATCTCTAGTATCGATACAAAGTGCCCTAAAATCAGCTTTTGCTGTTTTGCTCCAAACTTCGTTATTTTGACCCCCGATCACTTCTAACTCATTCTAAACATCACCAAATCATTCCATAACATCGTTAATCCTATCCGTTGAGTTCGTAAAGCATCTTTGCACCCCCGCCCCTTGTTTGGTACAATTTAGCGTTGATTCATTTATGGACTTGATTTAATTAAAATGACACGTTAAGGGAATTTGAGACACGTGAAACCTTGTTGACACAACGTGCGGACATTTGGGGCCCATCGACGGGTGGGTGCCTG
This sequence comes from Rhododendron griersonianum, assembly GCA_018127125.1. Lineage (NCBI taxonomy): Eukaryota > Viridiplantae > Streptophyta > Magnoliopsida > Ericales > Ericaceae > Rhododendron > Rhododendron griersonianum. The sequence continues at coordinate 32,636,301 of CM030788.1, read as the reverse complement.
GCAGGGGATATCAGGGTCCCATACATAGCCTGGCAGGAGCTAATGCTCGTATTGATTATTCAAGGCCTAACCTACGAGGTGGGTGCTTGGCAGGGGATATCGGGGTCCCATGAATAGCCCGGCAGGAGCTTCGGCTCGTGACACGTAACGCTAGACGTTTTGGACATGCGGGATAAGAAAGTGGTTAAAGGTTGAGGTGTATTCTAGTTCTCATGGCTTGTCTGTCGGATTGTAGATCCCTATCGATTGTCCAATGCTTGGGCTACTCTTTGTGCATATCGTATCATCATTCTCGCATTTCTCTTGCATATATTGTTTGTGTAGCATTTCTACTGGGCTAGTGTAGCTCAAACCTTACTTCTTTCAGGTACTAACTCTGGACAGTAGCGAGCATGATTGGAGTGCTTGGATGTTGGACACATTTTGAAAGCTAACATTGTAGAGTTACTTAGGCATCTTTGTATATTTCTTTTGAAGTTGTCTTTGTAACTTAGGTGATAATTCAGTTGACTTTGGAATATTTGTAAACTCTAAACTCTTGACCTTTGTCGATTATTCTGAATTAGGGCCGTTGTGCCTAGGAATGTAATATTTTGAACTCTGGGACTTGGAGTATGGTTATGGGAAATTTAGGATATTTGGGTATCGTACGGTTTATTGCGAGGTATTTGTTAATGAAACTCTTTATATTTTATGTTGAAAATGGAGGACGTGACAACTTGGTATCAGAGCATAGGTTTAGAACACCTAGTGACCGTGGGGAGGCGTTTCGCCTCATGGGTTCAAAATGTCACGCCCTCTAACATAATTTATGCATGCTTGTGTGACTAACATTTATGTGACTATGTGGCATTGTAGTTTTTCGTTATCGTAGAGTTGTTTACCCGTGTTGGGGAGTTAGGGCCTTGATCCCTTAGCTATAATGTTGTGGTTAATAGTCTTTTCTTCTTACATCTTTGTAGTAGGATGCCTCCGAGGACTCGTGTTAGACGTGGCGGGGTTGGAAACCGGGGTGGTCGAGGCCGTGGTCGAGGCCGTGGGGTACCTCTTGAGGATGAGGTTAATCAACATGGGGAGAATCCAGGTGGGAATCCGGGGGCTGGGGCCGGTCGAGGTGCAGGTGTGCCTCTGAATCAAAATCAATTCGCTAGGGATCTTGTCGCAGCACTTACGGCTGCAAATCTTTTGAACCAAGCTCCGAGAGAGAATGCTGAGGACCGAGCCATGGTGGCAATGCGAGAGTTCAGCCGTAGGAACCCTCCAGTGTTTGACGGGACAGATAGTGACCCATTGGTAGCCGACCATTGGCTAACCCAAATCCGTAAACTCTTCCGAGCCCTTAATATTACCGAGGACAACATTAGGGTGGGAATTGTGGCAGTTCAGTTAGTCGGGGAAGCAGGTGAATGGTGGGAAGCAGTGTTGGAAAGTAGGAAAGATGCTAGGAGAGCGGCGAGGACCGCAGCACAAGTAGATGAGCTAGATGTTGAGAACTTGACGTGGGCTGAGTTTGAAGCACTCTTTGAAGAGCAGTATTTCCCGGAAACCTCACGTGACACTATGAGAGATCAGTTTGAGAAACTAGAACAGGGTAATATGACTATCTCGGAATATGTGTTGAAATTCCGATCTTTGTCTCGTTTCGCTCCGGAGTTGGTGGCGACGGAGGAGAGGAGGTGCCGACGATTTGAGAAAGGGCTGAACAACACCTTCAAGAGACTGGTGACTGTCCAACGTAGGACGAAGTTTTCTGAGGTGGTGGAATGCGCGAGGAGCATCGAGATACCGAAAGAGGCGCAGAGAAATAGGGGAGTTTGGGAACCGAGGCAATCAAGTGTGAGTGTGAGTTCGTCATCGGGAGGTTATGGGAGTCAAGGACGAAAAAGACCGAGGGAACCATCTCAGACACCGCAGGGTAGTTCATCGGGCTTCAGGCCACCATCTTCAGGGACTCGGGGTGCGTTGTCTAAGCCTCCACCTGTATGCTATAAGTGTAATCAACCGGGACACGTGCGTGCTCAATGTCCACATCTTGAGAAGGCTTGCTACACTTGTGGGAAGACGGATCATCTCGCGAGGAATTGTCTTCAGGGTTCGACAGTGCGTAGTGAGTCGGGTTCCGTGCAACAGTCGGGAACGGGGCGCAATGTGGGCCAACAGTTTCAGGGTACTCAGAGGCAGTAGCAGCCTCACTTCCGCCAGACTACGTCGGCTCAGAGTTCGGGGGTTGATAAGGGGGCGAGCTCTTCCACGCATATTCAGAGCACCGGTCAGAGGGGAGGTTTTGTGTAGGGTCAGGGTACCCAGGGGCGAGTCTACAACATCACTTCAGCTAGTCCATCTACTATTCCTCAGGCTCCAGAGACTCCTATTGTGAGGGGTACATTCCTTTTATTCAACTCATTTGCTAAAGTACTCTTTGATTCTGGAGCATCGCATTCATTCATTGCTGCATCTTTTGTGTATGCCTTGGAATTGGAAACAGAGAGTCTTAGTCCTCCTTTATTCGTTGAGACACCTCTAGGGGGTAGGACACCACTTGATCGTATCTGTCGAGATTGTGAGTTGATCATCCGTGACCGTCGTTTTGTGTTCGATTTCATTGTTCTGGGAATGTCAGGGTTTGATCTCATCTTAGGAATGGATTGGCTGTCCACATTTCATGCTACCATTGATTGTTTCAAGCGTCGGGTTCGCATTTGTCCACCCGAGGGTCCTTGTTTTGAATTCTTTGGGGAGCGTCGAGAACCGTTAGAACCATATCTATGTGGGTCTCGAGAACGCGAGTCGATTTATCCATTATTGGCTAGCTTGACGTTAGATGAGGACGCCTCCGAGCGTGGGGAGTTACCCTTAGTGGTCCGCGACTTTCCGGATGTATTCCCGGAGGAGTTACCCGGTTTTCCTCCTGAGAGAGAGGTTGAGTTCACCATTGAGTTACTTCCCGGTACCGCTCCTATCTCCGTACCTCCGTATCGTTTCGCGCCCGCTGAACTGAGAGAGTTGAAAATTCAGTTGCAAGAATTGGAGAACTTAGGCTTCATCCGTCCGAGTACGTCGCCGTGGGGAGCACCGGCTCTCTTCGCACAGAAGAAGGATGGTTCACTCCGTTTGTGTATTGATTACCGTAAACTAAATCGTCACCGTCAAGAACAAGTATCCTATGCCTAGAATTGATGATTTGTTCGATCAACTTAGGGGTGCCACTTGTTTCTCCTAAATTGATCTGAGATCCGGTTACCATCAGTTGAGGGTTCGTAAGGAGGATATCCCTAAAACCGCATTTCGTACTCGTTACGGCCATTACGAATTTATTGTTATGCCCTTTGGATTGACGAACGCTCCGGCTACATTCATGGACTTGATGAATCGTATTTTCCGTATTTATCTTGATCAGTTTGTCATCGTCTTTGTGGATGACATTCTTATTTATTCACCTACGGAGGAGGAACACCAATCTCATCTCACCCTTGTTCTTGAGCTCTTGAGGGAGCACCAATTGTATGCCAAACTTAGTAAGTGTGAGTTTTGGTTGTCCGAGGTCAAATTCTTGGGTCACGTAGTTTCGAAGGGAGGTGTATCCGTTGATCTGGGGAAGATAGAGTCGGTTATGAATTGGCAGCGACCGAAAAACATGTTTGAAATCCGTAGTTTCTTGGGTTTGGCCGGGTACTACCGCCGTTTTGTCTTGGACTTCTCTCGTTTAGCGGCACCGATGACTAGATTGACACGTAAAGGGACTCGTTTCGTATGGAGTGACTCATGTGAGACGGCTTTTGAAAAACTAAAGAAGAGGTTGACTACCGCACCGGTTTTGATCGTGCCCGAACGTGGAGTTGGCTACTCCGTGTATTGTGATGCGTCTAAGGAAGGGTTAGGATGCGTTTTGATGCAAAAGGGGCGAGTGGTAGCGTATGGATCGCGGCAATTGAAAACTCACGAACGGAATTATCCGACACATGATTTAGAACTAGCGGCCGTCGTTTTTGCTTTGAAAAGTTGGCGCCATTACTTGTACGGTGAGAAATTTGAAGTCTTTTCCGACCATAAGAGTTTGAAATACTTGTTTTCCCAAAAAGAACTCAACCTTCGTCAACGTCGTTGGATGGAGCATTTAGAGGATTACGACTTCAAGTTACAATACCACCCGGGGAAAGCAAACGTTGTAGCAGATGCACTAAGTAGAAAACCAACACACCTTGCGAGTCTAGCTATTTATGAGTGGAAGATGATGAACGATTTGGGCTTGTGTGCTTCGCATTTCGAGGAGGTTCGAGAAGGGATAACGTTGTGTAATTTGACTGTGCAATCGACCTTATCGACTCGAGTGATTGAAGCTCAACAACACGATGAAGAAGTAGAGGAACTTCGTGCTAGATTCCTTAGTGGAAATGCTCAAGAGGGGTGGATGATACACGCCGATAGAAGCTTGCGCTATCAAGGAAAATTGTTCGTACCCGTTTCGTGTCGGGAGGAAATCTTGCGAGAATTCCATCATTCGCCTTTAGCCGTTCATCCGGGAGGGACGAAAATGTACCATGATGTACGTAGACAATTTTGGTGGTCCGGAATGAAGAGGGACGTGGTGGTTTTTGTGTCCAAGTGTCTCACATGTCAACAAGTGAAAGCCGAACATCAACGACCCGCGGGGGAGTTACAACCATTGCCTGTGGCTGAGTGGAAATGGGAGAATGTGACCATGGATTTCGTTACGGGTTTGCCGAGGTCGCCAAAGGGACATGACGCTATTTGGGAGATCGTGGATCGTTTGACCAAAACCGCTCACTTTTTGCCTATCCGTGTTACCGATTCCGTGGAAACCTTGAGTCGTTTGTACATTCGGGAGATTGTTCGACTTCACGGGATTCCCGTATCCATCGTATCCGATCGTGATCTGAGGTTCACTGCGCGTTTTTGGCAGAGTTTGCAAGCTACTTTTGGCACCAATCTTTTATTTAGCACCGCCTATCATCCTCAAACCGATGGACAATCCGAAAGAACGATTTAGATTTTAGAAGATATGCTTCGGGCTTATGTGATGGATTTCCGGGGTAGTTGGGAGAATCATTTGCCGTTGGTAGAGTTCGCGTACAACAATAGCTATCAATCGAGTATCGAAATGGCACTGTATGAGGCTTTATATGGAAGACCGTGTCGATCGCCGGTATGTTGGACCGAATTGGGAGAAGCTACGCTAGTGGGGCTGGAAATGATCACAGAGACCTCCGAGAGTATGAGAGCTATTCGTCAACGTCTTAAAGAAGCTCAAGATAGAACGACCGAACAAGTCAAGGTGATTCGCCAAAGATTATTGACCGCGCAAAGTAGGCAAAAGGGTTATGCCGATCGTCGTCGTCGCCCGTTATCTTTCGAATAAGGGGACCACGTATTCCTCAAGGTATCGCCTCGTAGGGGGTTATCTCGTTTTGGGAGGAAAGGGAAGCTATCGCCGAGTTATATCGAGCCGTTCGACATTATAGAGAAAATTGGGAAGGTTGCGTATCGCTTGGCCTTGCCACCGAAGCTATCGGGTGTCCATGACGTGTTTCACGTGTCTATGTTGAGGAAGTATGAACCGGATCCGTCGCACGTGCTAGAATGGTCCGAACTTGAATTGGAAGCCGATGCATCTTACGGGGAAGAACCGATTCATATCCTAGATTCGCGTGATCAAGTTTTGAGGGGTAAGACGATACCATTAGTACGAGTCTTATGGAGAAGTCAAGATAGCGAGGAATCAACGTGGGAAAGAGAGGACGAAGTTAGAGAGAAATACCCGCACCTATTTCCGGAATGAGCCAATGTAAGTGTTTAAGTTTCGAGTACTACGGTGATTGATTTGTTGCATAATGATGGAAGTTATGGTTGTTGCATGCATACATGATACATTAGTGGTTAGTTTTGGCATGGTAATTTCGAGGACGAAATTTCTTTAAGGAGGGTAGAATGTAGAGACCCGTATTTATTCTATCCAAAGTTGATATTTGTTAAATGCATAATTTTCGGAAAGGAAAATGGAATAATCGTATTTATGTGATTTGGGGTTAAAACGAATGAATTGATTGTAGAAGGAGGTAATGTGTGATTTGTGGTTATATGAGTATAAATAGGGGAGATGAGGGAGCATGGGATAATTTTTCCCCTCACCCTCTCTCACGTCTCTCTCGCCCGGTCTCTCCCTCCAACGCCTCTCTCACTCTCTCTTGCTCTCTCACCAAATTCCACCAATTTCACTCAAAACCCACCAAGATAATCTTCAATCCTTCAACCTCTACGCGTATTGTGGCCCGTACCCCGTTGGTTTGAGCTCGGAGAGGTCGTATCCCGTTCGAATCAAAGTTTTCGGAGAGCTAGGGCTCGTAGCTTCTTGGGGTTTGTGCTTCGATCTCGAGGTAGGGATTCTACCCCTCAATACATGTAATTGATGTGCTTTCCTTGCCTTGAATCGTGCTTGTTGTTGTTGTAGTTGTTGTTGTGGTTGAAATCGTCGAAATCTGCAGAAAATCTGCTCGAACACCCATTTGTATCGATACTGCTCAGATCAGTATCAATACAAGAATCTCTGGAGTGTCACGAAGCTCATCCGTATCGATACTAGAATCGCTAGTATCGATACAAAGTGCCTTAGTGACAGCTTTTGCTGTTTTGCTCCAAACTTCGTTATTTTGACCCCCGATCACTTCTAACTCGTTCTAAACATCACCAAATCATTCCATAACATCGTTAATCCTATCCGTTGAGTTCGTAAAGCATCTTTGCACCCCCGCCCCTTGTTTGGTACAATTTAGCGTTGATTCATTTATGGACTTGATTTAATTAAAATGACACGTTAAGGGAATTTGAGACACGTGAAACCTTGTTGACACAACGTGCGGACATTTGGGGCCCATCGACGGGTGGGTGCCTGGCAGGGGATATCAGGGTCCCATACATAGCCTGGCAGGAGCTAATGCTCGTATTGATTATTCAAGGCCTAACCTACGAGGTGGGTGCTTGGCAGGGGATATCGGGGTCCCATGAATAGCCCGGCAGGAGCTTCGGCTCGTGACACGTAACGCTAGACGTTTTGGACACGCGGGATAAGAAAGTGGTTAAAGGTTGAGGTGTATTCTAGTTCTCATGGCTTGTCTGTCGGATTGTAGATCCCTATCGATTGTCCAATGCTTGGGTTACTCTTTGTGCATATCGTATCATCATTCTCGCATTTCTCTTGCATATATTGTTTGTGTAGCATTTCTACTGGGCTAGTGTAGCTCAAACCTTACTTCTTTCAGGTACTAACTCTGGACAGTAGCGAGCATGATTGGAGTGCTTGGATGTTGGACACATTTTGAAAGCTAACATTGTAGAGTTACTTAGGCATCTTTGTATATTTCTTTTGAAGATGTGTTTGTAACTTAGGTGATAATTCAGTTGACTTTGGAATATTTGTAAACTCTAAACTCTTGACCTTTGTCGATTATTCTGAATTAGGGCCGTTGTGCCTAGGAATGTAATATTTTGAACTCTGGGACTTGGAGTATGGTTATGGGAAATTTAGGATATTTGGGTATCGTACGGTTTATTGCGAGGTATTTGTTAATGAAACTCTTTATATTTTATGTTGAAAATGGAGGACGTGACACAATGCAAGATTTGAAAGAGTATGTTTTGAAAACCATGACATGGCCGGACTTGGTAGCCATCGTGTGTGTTGCTAATGAAGCCGGACTTGGTAGCCTCGTTAGTAGCAATTTGTTAATGAAACTTTTGAAATTGTGGATTTGGTAAAGGTGAAAAGGTTGACACGGTCTACGACGAGTCACGTAGGAGAAACTCAAGAAAAGGCATGACACCAACGCTAATAAGATTCGAATGTTGATGTGTCATTGTTTAACTATGTTGTTGAATGAACATGTGTAATTGGTTATAATTGTCTTTCTGTTATAAGTTAAGGGTTAGTGGGTATGGTTTATTCTATTGAGCTTTGTAGCTCACGGTGTTACCTTTTGGTGACCCTGACATATTATACTGGGGGCGACGCTGGTATAATGTGTCAGAGTTGATTGATGAGCAAGGTGAATAGTACACATTGGAGGCTTTTGGAGCCGAGGAGCTTGCTAGGATGGAGGAAGAAGTGGAGTAATAGAATGCCTTAGAATTTCCATCCTTTGTGTAATAAAAAGTACTCTAGTAGGATCTATGTTGTAATAATGAGCTTGACTCTTAGCCTTTTTATTTAATAAAATATTTAATTAACGAACCCGAAAATGGGGGCGTTACAACTTGGTATCAGAGCTTTAGGTTCAAAACCTCGGCCATGGGTAGAATGGGTAGAACCACGAGATAGATTGACCGTTGCACAAACGAGAATTGAGTTTAAGTTTACCGTCCCAAATTGGGTGGAATTTTGTCAAAGCGATCTTCGAATTGAAGCAAAGTGTGGAACTGATAATACCACCGAGCTGGGAATTCCCGAACAATTGGATGATGACTTAAATGAAGAATCGAATGTGGGACTTAGAAACTTGAAAATTTCCTATTTAGATTAAAGACTTGTCTTAAAAACTTTACAATAGTTTAAACCTGTCAACTCTTCTTACTAATTGAGGTTTAAAATTTTCCTTGTAGATGAATCACCTGGGCCGCCTAGTCGACCTATTGGCAGGAGTTCGCCAACTCAAAACCACCATAGAAATTCTGACCATTCACTTAGCAGAGAGCCCTGACTTCATTGCCGCTATACTTGCAAAAAAGCAAGATTTCATAAGAGTGCAGCAAAATACCCCTATTCCTGTAGAAACCGACCCTTGGTTTCCTGCGCTGTTCCCAATCCTGTGTGCCTACTATGAGATCTTTGGTACCTTACCCCCGATGGGATACCTCGAGGTTGGTAATCAAGAGGAAGAAGTCTATGGTGAGGAAAACACCGAGGGAACTACTAAAGAAGAGGAGGAAGAAATTGGTGACAAGGAGGATGCCAATAAGACAACCCTCGAGGAAGACAAGACCCAGGAGTAGAGAATACCAATTAGGTGTATCTAGCATAACTTAGTAATAATTGTAATCCTTCGGGATGCAGGATGTAAAATAGGAAGTAGTTGAACTCTTGTTGTAAATAGAGTAGGAAGTTTAGGCTATTATAAGCCATCTATGTTGTACTTGCTTCGTTTAGGTAATGAAAATCATGTGTTTCCTTTCTATCTATTGATCACTATTTATGTGCATACTTGTGCGCGATTACCACTTTCACACCGTTAAGTCTAATATATAATTTTCTTATTGTAGATATGGATAGTCGTACCTTTGTTGCCCCAACCACTGTTGCGGACCTGATACTCTACAAGGCCATACTAGCACCTGAGAGCCTTACCCCGATACCCCACTTGGGTATACGTGACCCTGGCTGCCAAATGTATGAGTTTGTCGTGATGGCACCCCTCACCAACAAGGATCGACTCATAGAGGTGGAGGAGTTAGCCGAGGAGATCCGTCGAAAGGGAGAGCATTGGCTCGAGAGGAGGGAGAAGGAGTGGAAGGAGCAATTGAGAGAGTACTTCGGACTTATCCCACCTAGTCAGTAGTATAGTAGTACTAGAATAAGGTTTCGGAAGTTGTGATTGCACCTGTGGCGCACGTAGACTAACCAAACCTTGTAATAGGAATTATGTAGAATCGTTTCAACTTGTAGTAGGAAATCTGTCTTGTGTTTTAAGTAGGATTTGAACTCTATGCTATGTTGTAATCCTTTGCTTATCTATGGAAAAGTTGCCTTATTTTATGGTATAATATTGCATCCTGCTTTAAATTACTGCTTTCAATCTTAGGGAGAAAACCGAGTTTCAAAAGAATTGTTCAATAGGACTAAATCCCCCTTTACAATTTTTACTCGTAGATGGTGAACCGACGCAGTGGATTAGGATACGAAACCGGAGAGTCCTCCAACGCAAACCCTAACCTAGCCCAAGTCATGCAAGCACTCGTAACCGCTTTGAATGCCAACCGCCAAAACCCAAACCGCGATGACGGGCCAATGACTCGAACCCGAGCCATGAATGAGTTCTGCAAACGCCGACCCCCGACTTTCCACGGAGATACCAACCCCACCGTGGCCGAAGCATGGCTGAAAGAAACTAAGGTGATCCTGGACACCTTGGAAATTAACCGCGATAGAGATCGTGTAGCCTTAGCCACATACCAACTAAAGGGAGAAGCCCGTTACTGGTGGGACTTGATGGAGGCAACCCACACCATAGCCACCATGACCTTCGCTGAGTTTGAAACCTTGTTCCTAGACAAGTATTTTCCAACACCCATTCGCCTAGCCAAGGAACAGGAATTCATGAACCTGAAGCAGGGGACGATGACCGTTACCCAATACGCGGCCAAATTTGAGGAGCTGTCCCGTTACGCCATGGACGCTGTTTCAACTGAGGATAAGAAGGCGAGAAGATTCGAGTGGGGGCTGCCGACTGCTCGTAGAGCCGTGGTGGCACAAACTTTCCCCACCTACTCTGGTGTGGTAAAGTGTGCTCTTCGATTGGAGAATGAGGAGACTGACTTCAAGAATCGATGGAGGAAGGCAACCAGCGGACCAATCCGAACCCAAGTAGCCAACAACAACCGCGGACCCTACCCCACCAAACCCTTTGCTTCATCTCAAAACAACCAAGCCTGGAAGATCGCTGTACCAGCACGTGACAAACCACAGAGAGGTAGCAGAGATCTGTCGACAGTTAAGTGTTACAACTGTCAGTCTATGGGCCATTACAGCCGCCAATGCCCACAACCCCAAAAGGAGGGGAATGGGAATTTTGGAAATCGGGGAGCTCAACCTGGTCAAGCCGGATTTGCGAAGCCAACTCTTGGAAATTCATCTCAACAGCAGAATGGCAAGAACAAGGGAAAGCAACCCGTGGGAAACCAACAAAACACTGGAGGGCGTATCTTTGCGCTACAGACTGAGGAACAGGAGCAGAATCCCTCTATGATCCAAGGTACGCTACTGTTATATAGTACCTGCGTACAAGCCTTATTTTACTCTGGTGCATCTCATTCATTCATATCTACTGCCTGCGTAACTGCTCTAGCGCTAGAAACAGAACCCCTTAGTGCAAGTTCGAAAGTAGCATCACCGTTGGGGGGAAGTATAACTGTTAGTCTAGTGTGTAGAGGGTGCGAGATAGAGGTAACCAACTTGCGCTTAACTTGAGACCTCAGGGTGATCGACATGGCGGATTTCGACGTGATCTTGGGAATGGACTGGCTATCAACACACCGAGCAGTCATAGATTGTCATCAGAAGACCGTGACGGCCTATACCCCTGATGGGACTCGTTTCTGTTTTAAGGGGGATAGACAAGTGGCAAGTTTAACGGTAAAAAGATCTAGGTGGTAGAATCAACTATTTGGATGGCTAGCTAGTCTCCAAATGGAAGAAACTGACAGGATGGAGATGGGATTACCACACATCGTTTGCGAATACCCCGATGTGTTCCCTGAAGAACTTCCTGGTTTACCATCTCAGAGAGAGATAGACTTCTCTATCGAGCTCCAACCGGGGACAGCCTCAATTTCTATGGCACCTTACCGTATGGCCCCTGCGGAACTAAAGGAGCTCAAGACCCAATTGCAAGAGCTGTTGGAGAAAGGATTTATCAGATCTAGCACGTCACCATGGGGAGCACCTGCATTGTTCGTGAAGAAGAAAGAAGGGACACTCCGACTATGCATCGATTACCGGAAGCTAAACCAAGTCACCATCAAAAACCGGTACCCCCTGCCTAGAATCGATGATCTATTTGACCAATTGAGAGGAGCAACCTGTTTCTCAAAAATCGACCTCCGATCGGGATACCATCAACTCAGAATCCGAGATGAGGACATCTCCAAGACAGCCTTCCGTACCAGATATGGACATTACGAGTTTATAGTAATGCCATTTGGGCTGACAAACGCTCCGGCAGTTTTCATGTGTCTCATGAACAAGATCTTTCAACCCTACTTAGACAAGTTTGTAGTGGTGTTCATTGATGACATTTTGATATACTCTGCCAATAAGGAGGAGCACGAGGGACACCTTCGGATAGTACTACAAGTACTCCGAGATAGCCAACTCTATGCCAAGGCAAGTAAATGCGAGTTTTGGCTGGAAGTGGTTAAGTTCTTGGGGCACGTAGTATCCAAAGATGGAATAGCCGTGGACGAAAGTAAGGTTGAAGCAGTACTGAATTGGAAGCAACCAACCTCAGTGTTCGAAATCAGAAGTTTCCTAGGATTGGCTGGATACTACCGAAGATTCATACCCGACTTCTCAATTCTCGCCAAATCAATGACGAGACTAACCCAGAAAGGAGTGAAGCTGGATTGGACTGAAGCCTGTGAGAAATCTTTTCAGGAGCTGACAAGAAGGCTGACCAGTGCACTGATACTTATCATCCCCAAGCGAGGCGTGGATTATACTATTTATTGCGACACGTCAAGGGATGGCTTGGGATGCGTACTGATGCAGAATGGAAAGGTCGTAGCTTACGGATCACGACAACTCCGACCACATGAGAAGAATTACCCTACTCATGACTTAGAATTGGCTGCAGTAGTGTTCGCCCTCAAAGCCTGGCGTTACTACCTGTGGGGAGAACAATTCGAGGTCTTCACCGACCACAAGAGCCTCAAATACCTTTTCACTCAGAAGGAGTTGAACATGAGGCAGCGCCGATGGATGGAGTATTTGGAAGATTACAACTTTACAATGCAGTATCATCCTGGCAAGGCCAACGTGGTGGCTGACACCCTGAGTTGAAAGGACAGGGCACAGAAAGTCAAAAATGCCTTCAAGGAGTGGGAAATGGTGGACACCCTCAAGGAATTCAACCTGAAACCTTCATTAGAAAGTGGGAATATCAGACTATTTGCTCTTGTTGCAGAACCAGCACTTCACCAAGAGATCTTGCTAGCTCAAACCACTGAACAAGATTGCGAGTTCATCCGGTACCGAATCCAAGAAGGAAAGGCGATACCGGGATGGACGATCGAGGGAGACAGTAACCTGAGATTCAAAGGAAAGATTTTCGTACCTAATATTGGAACTCTTCGAGTAGCTATACTCTGAGAAGCACACCATTCAAACTTCGCAGTTCATCCTGGGGTACGAAGATGTATCATGATTTGCAAAGAACGTACTGGTGGGAAGGAATGAAGAAGGACGTAGCCTGCTTTGTATCAACCTGTCTTGTGTGTCAACAAGTCAAAGCCGAACATCAGAAACCAGGAGGCGACCTCCAACCCTTGCCAATCCCGACTTGGAAGTGGGAGCACATCTCAATGGACTTCGTGACCGGACTACCAAGAACTGCCAAGACCAACACTGCCATCTGGGTGATCGTGGACCGACTCACCAAATCCGGGCATTTTCTGCCTGTTAAGATGACAGAAAACGTGGAACAACTGAGCCTATTATACATTCGAGAAATTGTACGTCTACACGGAGTACCCATCTCAATTGTATCAGACAGGGACCCACGGTTTGTGTCACACTTCTGGAAAGGATTACAGAAAGCTTTGGGAACAGACGTAAGGCTTAGCACAGCCTTCCACCCGCAAACCGATGGCCAAACGGAGAGGACAATACAGACCTTGGAAGATATGTTGAGAGCCTGCGCTTTGGATTTCTCTGGGAACTGGGAGCAACACTTACCATTGGTAGAGTTTGCCTACAACAACAGTTATCAAGCAAGTATCGGAATGGCACCCTACGAAGCTCTATACAGACGACCTTGCCGATCCCCAGTCTGCTGGACAGATGCTGGAGAAATGGGATTGATTGGACCTGATATAGTACGTGACACCACAGAGAAGGTCAAAACCATCAGACAAAGGATCCAAACCGCTCAGAGCCGACAGAAGAGCTATGCGGATAAAAGAAGCCGACCATTAACCTTTGCCATAGGAGACCACGTGTTCCTGAAGATCAGACTGAAGAAAGGAGTCATCAGATTTGGGAAAAAGGGAAAACTGTCGCCAAGCTACATCGGACCTTTCGACATCGTGGAGAAGATCGGAAAAGTTGCGTATCGTCTAGCCCTACCGCCACAGCTGGATAGAGTACATGACGTGTTCCATGTTTCAATGCTCCGCAAGTACCTCGCCCTACCCACTCATGTTCTCAACTGGGAAGACATTTCCATTGAGGAAGATGCGACGTACGAAGAGGAACCAATAGAGATTCAAGACCGGAGCGAGAAGACGATCCGAAACAAGACAATCAAACTAGTACGAGTCCTGTGGAAACACCGGGGAACTGGAGAGACCACATGGGAAAGGGAGGAGACTATGAAGGCAAATTACCCTCACCTGTTTGAATCCGAGCGTACATCTAATTTCGAGGACGAAATTGTTTAAGGGGGATAGGTTGTAACAACTCCGATTTTCAGTGAATAAAAATCTTGTTGCTTATTTTAATGACTCTATAAATTTCTTGTTTTCTAATAATCCGTCATGATTAGATTTATTCGATTCAAAATCTAGTTTCATCGCGCCTTACAATATAGTCATTTTCTATAGACAAGTGAGTTAGTAAACCCTAAGGTTACATTTCTTGGCTGGGAATTCTATTTAGCAAACCTAGTTAGCTTCTAACTAATCGTTAGGGAAACCTAATCGAACCTTTAATCTCCGTGAACCATTTGAACCCTAAACAAACCCTTTTGACCAAAGTCAACCTTTGATCTTTACCCATTGGACGATAAATGCTAGGATAATCTTTATCCATTGGACCATAGGTTTACACCTAGGATATTGTGACTAGATTGTTAGGTACACTTTATATGATTATATATTACTTACCATCTTTATCCATTGGATAATAAAAGTTAGGAGAATTGTTAACCATTGGACAATAGGTTAGTCTTTCCACCTAGTACAAGATCTATTAGTTTAATTAGATTCACCATGAGTCATGGTACTAATATGGATAGATTATATAAGCATAGTACTTCCATCCTTTATCCTTTGGATAATAAAAGTTAGGGAAATTATGGTCCATTGGTCAATAAGGCCAAGTCAAGCTATAGTACTAGGTTAAATTTAGTTAATTACTTACTAGATATGATATGTACCTATTTACTTAAAGTATTAGATATGTTTATGTTATTCTAAGATTTTAAAGTCCTAGAATATAGTATATAAGTACATAGGTGGCATTTAGGCTTATTCTATTGGGAATTTTGACCTAAAAATCTAGAATAGAATCATGTAGTACAATTGTTCTTTAAGGTTAGTCATCATTTTATATTCTTAAACTAATCAAGGGAGGGAGAGAGAGAGAGAGAATTCGGGAGAGGGAGAGAGGGGAGAGAGATGGGAGAGAGAGAGAGAGAGATAGGAGAGAGAAGGAGGATATGGTGTACCTTGGATTGTTTTCTTTCAAATCCTAATATATATATACTTTAGTACTTGTACTAATGAAAGAAGAAGATATGAAGTCTTTGAAATAGATTTTAGGGTACCAAAATCTCTTACAAACCTTACAACCCAATCTTTACTCTTTCTCAAGTCAACCACCAAACCATAGTCCTTTCATGCTTAGGTGTCCCTTGGACTAAGAGAGAGAGAGAGAGAGAGAGAGAGAGAGAGAGAGAGAGAGAGAAGGAGAGAGAGAGGCCGAGAGAGAGATGAGAGGGAGAGAGAGAGAGAAGGCCGGTTGAGAGAGGGAGAGAGAGTGTGACGTGTGTGACTAGTGTACTCCCATATCTAGCATTTGGTCATCCTATTGCATCACCATGTACCACCATATCTAGGGTTCTTACTCTTTCAACTCTAAGGACAACCATATCTAGTTTCTTATTCTTTCAAGTACTAGACTAGACAAAAACCCCATAGAATAAACATAAACCTTGTCCTTGATTTAGAAGAAAGAACAAGGAAAATCTTGTAGTCTTTCAACCTTTGTACCTTAGTGCATTGAACCAAAGAGAGAGAGAGAGAGAGAGAGAGAAATGGCCGAGAGAGAGAGGGAGAGAGAGAGGCCGGGAGAGAGGAAGAGAGAGAGGCCGGGAGAGAGGAAGAGAGGGCGAGAGAGATTGTGTGATGTGTGAAAGTGTACAAATAAGCCTAGTCATGTCCTTTGGCCAAACACCTCACCCAATCCAAGTACCATCAAATCTAGTCATTCTATTAACCATTGGATAACAAATGTTAGGGGAAATTTTACCCATTGGATAATAGGTCACCCTTTGGCTATAAATAGCACCCATTCCTTCCCATTTCAACTCACACCTTTCATTGCTCCAACTTCTCTCTAGAAAGTCTAGTGTTCTTGTTGTTTTTGCTTAGTTCTTAGTTGTTCTTGAGGTTCTTCCTTAGTTCTTCAAGAAACTCTTCTAGTGCCGCCACTAAACCACCATACGACCACCATATCGATCCAAAAGTTTTAGTAGCTTTAGTCAAGATCAAGTTTCGAGAGAAACCTTTCTCTTTCGAAGCTATCGAAGCCATTCTTACGACGTTACTCCGTCCGACTACCGACGTACCACCCTTCCTCCGTAGTCATCACTACCGCCAAGAAGAACGGTAGATTAATCTCTACTCATTTTCCTAAGTATAGATAATAGTATGAT
Source organism: Rhododendron griersonianum (assembly GCA_018127125.1). Lineage (NCBI taxonomy): Eukaryota > Viridiplantae > Streptophyta > Magnoliopsida > Ericales > Ericaceae > Rhododendron > Rhododendron griersonianum. Next base: position 32,619,706 of record CM030788.1, on the reverse strand, counting down.
CATGTAGAATTCTCCGTCCCCGCTATTCCTAAGTATACATAGAATTTTTCCTATACCTCTTAAACTCTAGGTATAGATATTGGTATACGAATGTTAGAATGAATGTAGAATACTCTAAACTTATTGTATAACACTTGAACGTTGGAATGCATGATAGTTATACTAATGAAAGTATGAGCATGATGAATAATAGACTTTTACTTCTATAAAGACATATGTTCTTTTGAACTTCCCTAAAAGAAAGAAAGAACAAATTTTATGATAGAAGAAATTGCATTTTGACCCTAGAATGATTATGAGCATGTTTATATGTTTACTTGTCTCATTGTCAATATGTGCTAAGCATAAGTGATTTATCACTCCAAAGGTGTCCGTCCATGTGGCACTATGCTTAACTTTGTGTGATTAAATGTTGAGCATGATGATGTGATAAAGTGAGCATGCTATTTAATATAGAGTTGAATGATCTTGCTAATTTAGTTTCAAGATTTCTTAAAATGTGAAAAGAATTACCGTGGAGTCATGGCATGCAAACGAGACACGAAAATCGAGAAAGTAGAAACATGACACCTAGGGTGTGGTTAAAGAAAGGATGGGATTAACATGCGGAAAATATTTTGAAATTACATAATGACCGGACTTGGTAGTCATTGTGTGAGTGTTTGAAAACCGTAATGAGGTCGGACTTGGTAGCCCATTGTGAAGATTACCAATGGGGCCGGACGTGGTAGTTTCATTGGTAGTTTGGCTTGATTATCCGAAGAGAGGAGCCAATGCAAGATTTGAAAGAGTATGTTTTGAAAACCATGACATGGCTGGACTTGGTAGCCATCGTGTGTGTTGCTAATGAAGCCGGACTTTGTAGCCTCATTAGTAGCAATTTGTTAATGAAACTTTGGAAATTGTGGATTTGGTAAAGGTGAAAAAGTTGACACGGTCTACGACGAGTCACGTAGGAGAAATTCAAGAAAAGGCATGACACCAACGCTAATAAGATATCGAATGTGGATGTGTCATTGTTTAACTATGTTGTTGAATGAACATGTGTAATTGGTTATAATTCTCTTTCTGTTATAAGTTAAGGGTTAGTGGGTATGGTTTATTCTATTGAGCTTTGTAGCTCACGGTGTTACCTTTTGGTGACCCTGACATATTATACTGGGGGCGACGCTGGTATAATGTGTCAGAGTTGATTGATGAGCAAGGTGAACAGTACACATTGGAGGCTTTTGGAGCCGAGGAGCTTGCTAGGATGGAGGAAGAAGCGGAGTAATAGATTGCCTTAGAATTTCCATCCTTTGTTTAATAAAAAGTACTCTAGTAGGATCTATGTTGTAATAATGAGCTTGACTCTTAGCCTTTTTATTTAATAAAATGTTTAATTAACGAACCCGAAAATGGGGGCGTTACAAGTTCTTAGGATTTTCTCTGTTCATAGTTAGTAAAAGAGACAAATAGAAATTATATAGTGGGAGCAATCACAGCGATAGTTTTGTAACCAACTTTTGTTTATGAAATGAAAAAGGCTTTTCGTACCCCTAAATGCCTCAAGATATGCATGTGAAAGTCAGGACATCGCTTTTTTTTGTTTACTGATAGACAGTAATCTGAGTACTGGCCGAAGAATTGATTGTTCGATATTGTGGCCGATGTATCAATTCTTCGGCTGTTACTTTGATTTTCCAAAGGTAAATTTTGCTTTGGCCAAGTGGCATCCCCTTTTCTCTTCCTTCTTATGCTTGGTTTTGATTTTCGCCTTTTGCTTTTGCCATATTCCATAGTCTGATTGCCAAATTCGAGAGCTTTCGAGGTATCCTGTTTATTGTGTCAATGACCTTTAGGTTAAAAGGGATGAACTATAATTCTTGTATCTATGGCTGTTGTCAATTCTTCGAGAAAAGCGTACTCATCTTTTGCGAGCTCAATACGCAGGGTTAGCTATACCTATCGCTGAGTACAAATTTGCTGATGTTGTTTTCTTCTCTCCCAATGTTTGGGCCGCATCTCGATGTGAGATTGCCTACGTATCCCAATCAGGGAATCAGGCCTTTTTACGTAGTTCCTAGATCACCACCTTTGGGGGTTGGGTTTTCGCTCTTGGTTTTTCTTTTCACATGTTCTAAATTTTGCCTAGGTTACCTGATGGAGGTTGAGTCCCTAGCGAGCTTTTCTTTGAATGCCTTAACTTTTGCCTAGGCTGCGTTTTTGCATTTTCTTGCCCTAGCAGGTTTTGCTCTTACTTTTGCTTGGGTATTTAAGTTACCCAACGAGCATTTTTCTTTCAAGAGGGTTTCGGTGTTTTGGAGAAGAATTTGATGGAGATGTTCTTATGAATCTCCTATTGCATTTGTACCTTCACAATGGGTAAGCTAACCCTAAGTGTTCTCATGGAGATAGCATCTTTTTCCTAAGTTTTGACAAAAACCTAGTTCTAAGTAATCAGGGTTCATCCTTTCCTTCTGTATACACCCCAATTTAGACTTTTCAAAATTCCTTGATTTGTGGCCAGGAGGCTCCCCGATGATGACTTTGGATTGAAACAAGCCTGGTACCGATTGGAACTTTGCTCCTTGAAAGATTTGAAAATGGAATAAAAATGGTCAAAAGCATTTTCAAGCGCTTGGGAGTAGTCCCGAGCGCTCAAAACCATTTTCCAAAACCTCTGGCCTGGCTCACTCTCGAGCGCTCGAGAGTGAGGTCCCAAGCGCTCGAGATTGATCCCGAGCGCTCGAGACTGATCTGTTGCCCAATGGATGGCAGTATCACCCACTACCCTTGCAACTCATCTTTATCACCACCTTGAGCCCGCCGATAGCTCGGTCCACACTCAACCTCTGGTGGCAGAGATTCAGGCCAAAGATTTTTCTATTAAAAAATGTTTTATTTAAACCCATTTGATTTTCAAAACCATAGGTTATTTTGCCTATAAATACAAGTGGTTTTCAGCAGAGCAGGGGGCCACGAAATTTTCATCCCACAGAACCCTTACTCTGTACTCCCTTTCTCTCTCTAGCTAAAAACCAAAAACTTCCAAACTCACCTTCCAAACTTCAAAGGTTTTAGAAATCACCAAGGAAAAGGGCAAGAAATCCAGAATACTCTTCTGATCTCTTGCACTCTTCTCTCTGCTTCCACCTTTCAAGGCTTTTACAAGGAGCAAAGTTCAAGCAAAAGGTAGAAACTTTTACCTTTGATCACAACTAAAGGGGCTATTCTTCCCTTCTGAGGGGGGTCTCTCAGCCTGACCCAGTCTTCAATACTGGGTGCATGGTTGGGAGACCCTAGTGTAAAAACAAGAGCAATGGGGTACAAAAAAATGTTTTCATAAAACCCTTACTGGAAACACTCCCGAGCGCTCGAGAGTGCTCCCAAGCGCTCGGGACTGTTCCCAGTTCCATGCATGGTCCTCTGTCACATAGCAGGTTGGGAACGAAGTGCACTCTTAAAAGAAATGGTTTTATTTTGTCATGCATGCACAAGAAACTCATTTTCCACTAAAACTGAAACATTTTCTCGTAAGTTTTCATGTGTGAACAAGGCTCCTTTCTTTCAAAGTTAAAAGAATCATTCACTTCAGGGGAGAATCAAAACAAGGGCCTTTGCATGCCAAGATAGTACTGTAGACACCCCAATTTGGCCTAACGATTATTTCAAGTCCCACCTTGGGACAATCCCGATGATGAAATGGATACAATGATTGCTGATTGCTTCTTTGAGGACCTTAGGACTTTCGGTGAGAACTTTGACCACTTAGAGGACCCAATTCAAAGCCATACAGCCTTTCAGACAGAAATACAGAAGCCTAGGAGAATCCATCTGACGGCCGTGACATCGATCTAACGGCCACAACATCAATCCCTCACCCGAGCAACCTGTTGCCAGCAAAATCTCCCTGAGAGATCAATCCCTCGGCCGCGAGATCTATCCTTCGGCCGAGACATCCATTCCACGGCCGCGACATCCTTTCCTCGGCCGCCAGATCGACCTTTTTCCAGACTCTGGAACGTTCTGTCAGACGTTTGGTTTGATCCAACTACACTACCTTTCCGATGCGTTCGGGCTACGTTCGGAGATTACGACGTAGAGTTAGAGATGCATTGCAATTGCAATTGCCATCTCGTGATTTGATTGGCCGGAGTGAGTCATCCCTATGCCTATATAAAGGGGCCTTTGGGCTCCGAATTAACACACAGAAATTGATAGACCTACACACTCAATCAAGCCACGAAACTCTGTCAAAATACTCTCTCAATCCCATACTCCAAAAGCCCTAACCTTCCGAAGGTAGCCGTCAATCCGGCGATCAAACCCCGAAGTTCAAACCCTAACTCTAGGGTTCTCGATCAAGCAATCAATCAATCACGCCCAATCCAAAGCAATCAAGCAACTGAGGGATCAAGGTGGTGAGGCCCAACGGCCTCTGGTTTGTTTTACTTATCGCATTTATGGCTAACCGTAGCATTTAATCGTTTGCTAACTTTTCTGTCTGGTATGAGGAAGAACATCGACCGGGGTTTCGATCCTTCGGCCGATAAATAAAACCAGGAGGATCCCTCGGCCGTGAGATCAATTCACCGGCCGCGGGATCCATTTCCCTGGGACAGTTTTGTTGGTTTCCTGCTTTCTGAATGCATGCTTCAATTATCGCACTGGCTCACTTTGCTTACTGTTTAAAGGAATAAATAAACAGACTATGTGTTGGAATTAAACAAAGCATCTATACGTCTTATGTTGAATGATTATGGGCCAGTCTCACGACTGGGCAAAGAGGGGTGCCTAACACCTTCCCCTTATTGTACTTTTGGCTCCCGTATCCAGAATCTCTATCTGTTTTCCCAGTTTTAATAAACTGGGTGGCGACTCTATTTGATGATAACCGTTATCATGTGGCGATGTTCCTAGCCATGGGAATGTCCATGATTTTGGTTTATGATGTGAGCAACCAATCGAACAAACAACGTGATCAATCTGTATGGCGATGCCCCGCTTGGGAGGTGTCTACAGTTTTTGGCGACTCTGCTGGGGATATGAGAGCCATAACCAAAAAGTTCAACATAAGACTAATACATGCCTTGTCTAATTCATCTATCATATGCATAGAGCGGGCAACCCGTTGAGTTCACCCGATATCCCGGCATGACACGGGCTATGTTGGGGGTTCCAGCAAACTCCACAGTCACTCGTACCTAGTGGTATATCAAAAAGGGAATCACCCAATCACCGCCTATGATGGGTTGGAGAGAGGATTGGTGCCCTTTGACAACGGAGCACCCTGAAACTACCAAAAACCTTGCATGCTTTAGAAAGCCATAGAACTTATCAAACTAAGACAGGAACCTACAGGCTAGGAACCTACTTGCATTTTACTTGCAAAAGTTCTTCCTCACACCTTGTATCATCTGTTGTTGTAATTAACTCTTTCTGTGCAGAAGGGTTGGGATTTTCAGCCCAAATCCTAACCCTACACAGGCCGAATACTGACTTCCAGGTATTCTACTTTTCAAGCAGGCACAATAGGTAAATCAAAGAAGCAACCACAGCCAACTTTGTACTCTTATAACACCCGAAGCTACGCCAAACAAAGGTCTCTGCAACCCTCCCGTCTATCATCTTCATCTGACAAAACACCCTCACCACAACGGTTCCGACCGCTCTCAGAAACTTCCCGGTCATCCCCTCAACAGACCCCGTCATTCACTAAACCTCAAGCTTCGTCAAGCAACCCTTCTACTTTCATGGCAGACAACGACGCCACTATTGCCGAGCTCCAAGCTCAAATCACTGCGCTACTAGCAGAAAAGGCAGCTAGAGATGCTGAGGATGAGGAAAAATCAATGGAAGACGAGAACCCCCATAAAGTGATATTGGCAGAAAGTCCTAAGTTGACCAAACAAGTCAAGGAAATCAAACAAGCCTTGGCTCGTTCGCAAGGGGATCAAATTCTGGATTTCGAGGGACTTTGCCTCTTCCCAGAATCCAAGCTGCCTGAGAATTTCAAGATGCCCAACATTGAGAAGTTCAATGGAACTGCCCCCAGCCATGTTCGCCATGTTATCAACACCATAAGCCGATGGGCTTGAACGACGAGCTCATCGCCCAGTTGTTCCAACGAACCCTCACCGGAAGTGCTCTCGACTGGTTCCTCACTTTGGAGTTTGTACATTATCAAACTTGGCCAGAAATTGCCAATGCTTTCGTCAAGCAATATGCATACAACGTCCAAATTGAACTAACAACTCGAGACTTGGAAATGACCAAACAGGATTCCAATGAGGACTTCGCCACCTTTGTGGCAATATGGAGGGAAAAGGCTGCCAAGATGAAGAACCGTCCCTCCGAGGAAGACCAAGTGAGGATAGTTGTCAAAAATTTACAACCCAAATATCTCAGGCATATTTATACACAGGCTATCACCGATTTCAAGCGCTTGCATGCCACTGGGTTGCAAATCGAAGATGGAATCAAGCTAGGACTCATTGGGAAAGAAGAGGCCACTCCTCTATCTAAGAAAACCTTCTCTAGCCGTACATCTCACGCCTCCGTGAATGCCCTTGGCTCTTTGTCTCAAGACCCTTTCCAAACTAGCCCATCCCGAAGTTCAAATCGACCTCGTCGCAACTTTGATCCTCTCTATATGACCTTGTCCCAAGCTTTGACCATCCTTAGCCGTCAAGGGCATCTTAAACCTCTAAACAAGCCACTTCCTCCGCCGCCCTATGGTCCAAACCATGATCCAAACAAGCAATGCGCCTATCACCAACATCCTGGGCACGAAACAGACAATTGTATGCGTCTTCGTCACGACATTCAAGATCTTATTGATAGTCGAACCATAAAACCACCAAAACCTGATGGGCAAGCTAACCCACTCCCTACTCATAATGCCGAACCACCACCTCGAAGCATCAATCTCATAAATCTCTCTCACAACCCCACATACAATCCCACCAGCCAATACGTTGTCCAAGACAAACAAACCAAACCTACCTTAACCTTCCCTGAGGAGGACGAATGTTTCATGATAGAGGAGGAGGAGGATGATAATTCTGATCAGTCAGAAGTAATTGACATTGATATGTCCGACATAAGCAGCAAAGATCAGGTAGAGGAGGAAAAGCTAAGGAAGTGGAAGGAACACTCTTGGGCGAAACACAATTTGGAGGATCCAGACATTCCATTTGTAGAAGATGACGAATGGCATGGCTTCGTATCTGGTTTGAGAATAGGAAGAAGGAAAAAGAAAGGGTCATCATGATGAGAAGGCACGCTCGCTTCGAGCCTGCCCAAATAGTGGTACGCATCAACCGTCCCAAAATTCCAACACCACCCATTGTTTGGGAAACAATCAATCTCATTGAGAAAGTAGAGGAGTTCCAAATGCAGCCATGGGTCAACCCTTACGACGAGTGCGATTATAGTCAATGGATAGAGGAAAGAGAAGATCTAGATTTCATGTGCACAGAACCCTATAAAACAGGGGAAAGCGACTTTGATGAAATGGAAGAAGAGTGCAATGATCCGCTCGATGAAACCTCCTTGGCATCACTATTCAATCAGGAGGAAATAGCTGATAATCACGCAATCAATGAGGAAAGAGAAAGGGAGTTTTCTGCTGACACATCCATCTAGGGATTACTCATGGTTCAAGGAGGTAGCCATCGTGCAAAAGATGAACCCGGTTCAAAGGCTCTGTTTGGCAAGGAAGAGGGTGGGAAAGAGTACAAAGTTGCAAAAGATAAGGGAAATGACCCCGACATGCTGCAGTAGCTGAGAAGTCACAACATGGCAAATAAGAAACAATAAAACATTGTTTTCGCTTTAAACAAACTAGAACGAGTTTTGGGCCCCTGTTTGGGCATTTTATCTTCGCTAAGAGAATTCCTTTTTCATCTTCCAGATTATGCTTATCTAAATCCAAATTTCTAAATTGCAATTGCCATGCACTATGCTCTCATTGCCAAAACAAGGGAAGTTCGAAGGGATCAAAATCTTTGTGTCCCCGATAAAAGGAAAGGAAAGGATGAACTCTAATTACTTAGAACTAGGTTTTTACCAAAACTCAGGAAGAAGACGCTATCTCCGTGAGAACACTTAGGGTTAGCTTGCCCATTGTGAAAGTACAAACGCAACAGAAGATTCATAAGAACATCTCCATCAGATTCATGAGAACACCAGAACCTTCTTGAGAGAAAAATGCTCGTTGGGCAATCTATACACCCAAGCAAAAGTAAGAGCAGAGCCTGCTAGGACAAAGGCAAAACAAAAACACAGCCTAGGCAAAAGTTAAGGCATTCAAAGGAAAGCTCGCTAGGGACTTAACCTCTATCAGGTAACCTAGGCAAAATTTAGAGCATGAAAGAAAGAAAAACCAAGAGTGAAAACCCAACCCCAAAAGGTGGTGATCTTGGAACTACGTAAAAGGCCTGATTCCCTGATTGGGATACGTAGGCAATCTTGCGTCGAGATGCGGCCCAAACATTTGGAGAGAGGAAAACATCAACATGTTTGTATTCAATGATAGGCATAGCTAACCCTGCGTATTGAGCTCACAAAAGATGAGTTAGTCATTTTCCAAGGAATTGGCAAAAACAAAGACACATAAGAATTGTAGTTCATCCTCTCTAAACCAAAAGTCGTCAATACAAAGGGTATGATCCTTCAAAAGACTCTTAAAGTTTGGCAATCAGGCTGTAAAGCATGGCAAAGGCAGGAGACAGAAAATCAAAGACTAAGCATAGGAAAGGATGTGAAACAGGATGCCACTTGGCTAAAGCAAAACCTATCTTCCTTGGGAAAATAGATATAACGGCCGGACAATCAATACCTCGGCCGCAACAATGATCCTTCGGCCGAATGATCGATTCTTCGGCCAAATATTTTTCACACAAAATAACTGTCTATTAGCAAATACTTGTTCAAAAAGCCATGTTCTGACTATCAAAACATTTTGGGGCATGAAAGGCATTTCTCATTTCTCAAAAACTTGTTTACAAAACCGTTGCTGTGATTGCTTTTACTATACAAATATAGTTTCTGCCTATCATCTACTAACTATGAACAGGGAAAAGAAAAGCCCTAAAAGCTAGGCGATCTCTGAGAAGAAGGCAAAGGCTGCTCACTGGTCCCCACATTCCCCTCAACAGCCGATACTCTCTCAGCCTCAAGCTGCAGCCAAGAAAGATATAAACATTCAGACTCAAGGGATAATGCATAGCAGATAAAGCTCATGAAGAAAGTCATACCTCGAGGATCCTACGGCGCTGTCTCCGAACCAAAACCTCTGTACTCTGATAGGCGTGAAGCCATTCCTGCACTATCTCGGCAGGCACCTGTGGAACAATCAAGCATTACAAACATCTAAAGCAAGGGTACAATGCGAAATGATGAAAGCTAACATAGGAAGTTAAAAATACCTGTGAAGCCCCGACGCAAAGTATAGAGCGGGGTCGTGCAAGGAGTCGGCGTCAGGCGCTCCTCCTCCCCATCGTCGAGTGGAAGGAGACAAACGAAGGAGCTCGTGGCAAACAGGAACAACGGGAGGAGCCTCAACAGAGGGGGTCAAGAAAAGACGGCGGTACTCCGTATAGTCACCTGCCCGGAGGAGTAAACCTGCCCAATCTCTTCCGGGCATTCTTCAGATCTTCCCTTGACATCAAGGAAGTGGACCTCATGGATACCGGAGGAGAAGGAGGAACAAGCTGAAGAGCCTCGGCGCGTGACCTCCACGAGCCACTCGATCGCCTAAGTACCAGGCTCGGCAAAATGGACCCTCGAGCAAGCTACGAGTCCGGTCCAGAACTCTACAACGTGCAAGAGGGGCATTCTCAGGTACACCACCCCAAGGGTCAAACCGTACCTACAAAGCAAGGACAAATCAGCCCCGACACAAAAATATGGAAGTCCAAAGGATAAGAGGTACAAAGAAAAAGGTACCTGATCAACCGTCAGTCGGCCCAAAACTCGCCGCCACTCGGGAAGGCTCAAGACTGGTGACCGTGGCCTCCGTTGCCCCATCAACCATCGCTCGTAACAAGGTATGCAGTTCGCATCACCGTGCCTAGTCTCAGGAGGAAACTGAAGAAGGTGCTCAAAAGCCCAGAGCTGAAAAGCAGGTTAACCAAAGCAAGTTCAGAACTAGGAAAAGGCTAAAGTGAAAACAGAAGTACAAAGGAACGATACATACCTCAAGCACTCGAAAGTGACCACAAAGAATGGGACTCTTGTCCCGCGAGCAAGCTCCAAGACTGCCGTACAGAGTGGCCAAGGCAGACGAGCCCCAGTCAAACTCCCGAATAGCTCCCAAGTGCTGCAAAGGAGCCAAAAACTGTGTGTGTACCGAACCATCCTTGTTGGCAAACAACGTTTGCCCAAGGAGGTAAAAAAGGAAGGCCCGCGTCAACTGCTCAGCATTCACCTGGGTCAGAATATCAGCCACCATGAAAGTCTTGCTTAGCCAAGCAAGATCTACATGACCTCGAGAACGAACAGGGGGCACCTTGCCCAGAAACCACCTCAAAGCACCCTCTCGCTCCCAAAGCCGGGGGTCAACTCGAAGAGCAACTTCGCCTATCCGCAGGCCAGTCAACAAAGAAAAATCACCCAGAGTGATAGTCATCTCACCAGCAGCAAGAAAATGGAAGGTATTGGTGGTATCCCACCACCTCTCAACCAGCGAGGTCATCAATGACCAATCCATCTTTGGAAGATCGAGGCCCAGAATGAACGTCTCGAAACCTGCAGCACGTACTAATTCCCGAGCCTGCTCTGGCAGCTTCAAGAACCATCTATGCACCTCCTTGCCTCCACCGCGAGCTTCCAGCCTCCTGTTTCTCTGCCAAAGACAAAAGGGAGTTAATCTCATGATTGCATAAACAAAGAAAATACTAAGGGGCGTCAGATTAACATCTAAAAGCATGCATTGCCTAGACAGGGGGCATAGTTATTTTAGCTTCCTTAAACAAAAATAAATTCAACCCAAACATGGGTTCCTCATATTCACGCTCCTAGCCAAAAGGGATTTTCATCCCGCAAGCAAAAACTTTTATTCTAAAATGCAAGGATTTCCAAAACTCCGAACTAAAGTAAAACTTTTTACTTTTCAGGAAACTCACCGGCACATTCAGAACGCTCAGGTGAAACTCAGGCTCTCGACGAACCACCTCGACCTCTGGGCCACCAACAGGAGGGCGGTATTGCAGAAAACCGCCATAACCCAGCCTACGTGAAGGACGAACGTAGGTAGTAGCATCAAACAAACCGGGCTCCTCAATCGCCTCCTCATCGGAAGATGGATGCTCGCAACTACATGAAGGGTGCGAGGATGAACCTGCAACGCCCGAAGATGGCGTGGCCATCACGTCCAAGCCAAGAAAAAAAGAAAACCAACGGTTTCAGACAACCGAAGCCAGCAGCAACGGCAATGACGGCGGTGGTCGGAGAGGATGGTCGCCGGAGATGCTGGTGGCCGACAGTAGTGGAGGAGGGCGGCGGCGTGCGGTGGTCGTCGGGCGAGAGGAACGGAGGAAAATGAGAGAGGAGGAGAAGAAGGGATTAAATGGGCCGTAAGATCGATTTAACTGAACTTAAATCGATTTCCTGACTTTTTGGCGTTCTTACGGCCGAGACATCAATTCCTCGGCCGAGACATCAATTCTTCGGCCGAGGGATCGATCTCCTGGTCCCTTAATCAAATTTCCTCAGCAACAGCAGATTTTGCTCGATGCACTAGCTCAAGCCATTACAGACTTCTAAGTCCTCGACCAACCAAGTAGCCTTGGGGGCACCCCCAAGCCAATGCAACATGATCAAAACCAGCCTTGGGGGCATACCCAAGCATGAGGAAAATCTCTCTCCACAAACTGCTGGCCGGCAAAACAAGACACTCAGCAGCCCTGAGCTCAAAACTTCAGCGGTTCTATACCCATATCCACTACGCTCTACGCCCATATCAACTCACTCAGCGGCTTTATGCCTATACGAACTCAGCGGCTCCAAGTCCACTATCCTGACAGGCTCAAAGCCCATCATCCTTACACGACTCAGCGGCTCCTAGCCCGCTATCTCAACTAGCTCGAACCCATAACAACCATCTTGGCGGCTCTAAGCCCATTATCGACAGGCTCTACGCCCTTTATCACAACTTAGCGGCTCAAAGCCTATTATCTCAAATGGCTCCAAGCCATCACCTCAAATAGGCTCGAAGCCTATCTCAACAGACTCTACGTCTACTATCACCTAGCGGCTCGAAGCCCTCGAATCAGCAGCTCTGTGCTCGCTATCACAACAACAGACTCTACGCCTGTTATCACTCAATTTGGCGGCTCCAAGCCCATTGTCTCAACTGGCTCGAAGCCGTACACAATCAAGCTCTTAATAGGCTCAAAGCCTATGTCTATTACCTCAGCGACTCAAAGCCCATTATCTCAACAGACTCGAAGCCTATATCTACCACCTCGGCGGCTCCAAGCCCATTACTCTAATAGGCTCAAAGCCTGTATCTACCCTCTGAAATGGCTCGAAGCCATAAACTCAGCGGCTCAAAGCCCCACATCTCAACTGGCTCGAAGCCGTAAACAAGCAACAGGCTCTAAGCCGCCCCCATCAATCAAAGACATCTATTCTCATGCTCTACGCCTGAATGCTCAAAAATCTAACATTTTTGAATGCTCAAGCTCTACGCTTGGATGCCCAACCACTGTGTACTGGATGCTCAGGTTATACACTTGAATGCTCAAGCTCTACGCTTGGATGCCCAACCACTGCGTACTGGACACTCAAAGCCTGTACTTTGAATGCTCGGATTCTGCCGTCCGAATGCTCAAGCTCTACGCTCTGAATGCTCAAGTCCGGAACTTGATAGAAGCTCTAAGCTTAAAACAAACACACACGCACGGGCCCGTGCACATATTGCATCAACATTATCACATCGAGTCTGCATCATATCTGTTCACATCTAACGAACAAGTATCACACATATACATTCTGCATATCTTTCATGAAACAGGTCAATCCTGCAATCAACCGGCTCCATGCCTCGGTTTTATTGATCGGCCCAACGCCTCGATCTTTTGGCTCCACGCCAACACTTATGATGGAAAAGCTCCGTACGCAGACCATCAGAATGCAACCAGCTCTACGCTTTGGTTCAAATCACGTCAAGCTCTAAGCTCCGACAACTTAGGCCCTTGCCTCAAGACTACACGCCTCAGTTCCTTCATCTCAGGCCCTTGCCTTACACCAGCTCCGCGCTTCAGTTCATCACGTCAAGCTCAAAGCTCTGACACCTCCTGATCAATACCAGCTCCACGCTTCGGTCCCATCAAGCTCTAAGCTCACCTCAGGCCTTCATCTCATAACCACAGCAGGCTCCACGCCTCAATCTAGTCACCTCAGGCTCTCGCCTTATGATCAACACCAGCTCCGCGCTTCGGCCTTACCCAATCCCCTCAGGCCTTCACCTCAAGATTGCAACTGGCTCCACGCCTCGATTCCATCACTCTCCAGGCTCTTGCCTCATGACTACAACCGGCTCCGTGCCTCGGTTTCCTCATCACCAAAGCTCCGTGCTCCAGTTACTGGCCCTGCGCCCCCCACATCTCAAAAGTAAACCGGCGTCCAACTCATCCCCAGCAGATGGTTTGGATTCCACCCCATTACATCAATTCCTTCCAGCTCATTCGCAAGGATAGGCTACTCTACCGAGTTCCTTTCAGTCAAAGTAAGGATGATCAAGAAAAGCAAACACACCTGCAGTGTACTGATCTACCCCAAAATACTAAGGAAGCTCTCCGCAAAGAAACTCCCCAGGTAGCCCCGCGCTCCTTCAACTACTCTTCGCCAAAACCGTGGCTCAGTCTAGGTACGTCACACTACGGCTTTTTAAGCCCTAAGGTACGTCTTCTGTCTCTAACCCTCCAAACTTTTACTTTTCTTTATTGCCCGAACTACGATTGGTCTGAATTTCCCTTGTGGAATACGTAGGCAGCCTCCCGGCCCGACCATAACAAAACCTTTTTCGAAAACCCCTTGGAATAGTGGTTGAACCAAATTGAGTTGCTTTTTACAGCTTTGACTCTTACTCAAACATGTCTCACGATCCGTCTGAGTTCAGTCAAAGAGGGGCATCTGTAGACACCCCAATTTGGCCTAACGATTATTTCAAGTCCCACCTTGGGACAATCCCGATGATGAAATGGATACAATGATTGCTGATTGCTTCTTTGAGGACCTTAGGACTTTCGGTGAGAACTTTGACCACTTAGAGGACCCAATTCAAAGCCATACAGCCTTTCAGACAGAAATACAGAAGCCTAGGAGAATCCATCTGACGGCTGTGACATCGATCTAACGGCCACAACATCAATCCCTCACCCGAGCAACCTGTTGCCAGCAAAATCTCCCTGAGAGATCAATCCCTCGGCCGCGAGATCTATCCTTCGGCCGAGACATCCATTCCACGGCCGCGACATCCTTTCCTCGGCCGCCAGATCGACCTTTTTCCAGTCTCGAACGTTCTGTCAGGCGTTTGGTTTGATCCAACTACACTACCTTTCCGATGCGTTCGGGCTACGTTCGGAGATTACGACGTAGAGTTAGAGATGCATTGCAATTGCAATTGCCATCTCGTGATTTGATTGGCCGGAGTGAGTCATCCCTATGCCTATATAAAGGGGCCTTTGGGCTCCGAATTAACACACAGAAATTGATAGACCTACACACTCAATCAAGCCACGAAACTCTGTCAAAATACTCTCTCAATCCCATACTCCAAAAGCCCTAACCTTCCGAAGGTAGCCGTCAATCCGGCGATCAAACCCCGAAGTTCAAACCCTAACTCTAGGGTTCTCGATCAAGCAATCAATCAATCACGCCCAATCCAAAGCAATCAAGCAACTGAGGGATCAAGGTGGTGAGGCCCAACGGCCTCTGGTTTGTTTTACTTATCGCATTTATGGCTAACCGTAGCATTTAATCGTTTGCTAACTTTTCTGTCTGGTGTGAGGAAGAACATCGACCGGGGTTTCGATCCCTCGGCCGATAAATAAAACCAGGAGGATCCCTCGGCCGTGAGATCAATTCACCGGCCGCGGGATCCATTTCCCTGGGACAAGTTTGTTGGTTTCCTGCTTTCTGAATGCATGCTTCAATTATCGCACTGGCTCACTTTGCTTACTGTTTAAAGGAATAAATAAACAGACTATGTGTTGGAATTAAACAAAGCATCTATACGTCTTATGTTGAATGATTATGGGCCAGTCTCACGACTGGGCAAAGAGGGGTGCCTAACACCTTCCCCTTATTGTACTTTTGGCTCCCGTATCCAGAATCTCTATCTGTTTTCCCAGTTTTAATAAACTGGGTGGCGACTCTATTTGATGATAACCGTTATCATGTGGCGATGTTCCTAGCCATGGGAATGTCCATGATTTTGGTTTATGATGTGAGCAACCAATCGAACAAACAACGTGATCAATCTGTATGGCGATGCCCCGCTTGGGAGGTGTCTACAAGTACCATTTCCTGTTTGAGAGCAAGCTGACATGCAGCTCACTCCCAAGCACTCTGAACTATTCCCGAGCGCTCGGGAGTGATTGCATGACATTGCATCTCATTTTCCCAGTCTGCTGTGTTCCCTGGTCTCTGCATGCATAAGTGTAGCCTGTTGCTCTTTTAAATTTGTAGATTTAGTCTTGTTAAGGCAGGGATGCAAGATCTGAAGGATTAAGGGTTCATTCCAGTCTTTCAAGTCCTCTGCTGAGCCAGTATTGTACATAGCAGCTTTTTAGTTCTTATTTTAGCATCATATTCTGTTTGTGCTAACAAGTTTTGCAGGTTGAGTATCAGAACTCCCAAGCGCTCGGGACCACTCCCAAGCGCTCGGGAGTGAAGCTAGTGATAGATCCTCAGTTTCTGTAACCATGCATTCTATTCACTGACCATTTCACCCTCAACTGTACACATGCACCAGTATACACCCCTTATGTGTTATAACTGTGGATACTTGCTAGCCGGTTAAAATGAAACAAAATCCCTTTTAAAAATCCCGCAAACGTTTAGTAGAGACCGATCTCGAATCGGGCGAGGGGGGTGCCGTAAAACCCTTCCCCCCTAGTAATGTGGCTTCTGGACCCTCAAAACGATCTCTGGTTTTCAATTTCAAATCAACGGTTTTCCAAACAAAACGGTTTCTCGGGTGATATACCGCAAATCCGGGTGGCGACTCTTCAAACCATATTTTTTCTTCAAAACGGGGGGAAATATAAATAATTTTTTTCGGGCAGGTAGCCCACAGTGGCGACTCTGCTGGGGAGCTTTAATTGATACTTGAGAAAAAGTTGGTTTGTTGATAAAACGGCCCGCTTTTCTTGAATATCAATTAAACTTGTGAGCCAAGCTTGAAAAACGTTTGTGGGATTTTCAAAGGGATTTTGTTTCATTGTCTATTTCTTGTATATATCTTGTGCAGCCTCGCTGTTGTGTTTCGGCAATCCTACCCGGCTTGCCGGTGATAGGGAATCCCGGAATGCTCAGCAACCCTTGACCGTGATGAGTCATCCCTACCGTTTGTACCATTATTGGGTGTACGCTCAATAGTGGGAGGTATACTTTGACTCTAGTCCGGGGAACCCTTTTTAAGCCAAAACCAGCCTTTGTAGATGCTTAGCAAGCCATAGATCCTTCCAAACTAGGACAGGGACCCGCAGGGTAGGATTATATGCTATATCCTGCCTACATGTTACTGCTTTCTACATCTCACCATGCATCTCATTCATGTCATGCCGTCATGCTGTCTGTTCAATTTCGAGTCCTGTGTTCTTAATCTCTCTCGCACGGTCTATAGAAGGTTGCCGAGGCCCGATGATGAGTCGTGCACCCCGGTGTACGTTGTCTAAACTACATGAGTCCTTAGAACAAGGAGACTTTGGGAAGTCAGAATATACTAAGTCCTTGACTAATGCCTAATCGAAATTTCAACGGAGAATAAGGAATAACAAGGAAAACGACGCCGTGATGCCATTTTACTTACACCACTCTGGCTAATGGCACCATGTCACTGACACCATGATGGTTGGGGTATCACGTCGTCTATACTAAGTTATTCCAAGTTCAAAATTGAAACTTCGAACGAGGACTAGTTGAATACTTAGTTCATTTTGACATCTCTTAGAATTTGTCGTTCTGAACGAAGGATTTCACCCTAAAAGAAATTCTAAGGAATTAGGCAACCTTCGAAAAACCGTGATCTTATCCCGCTTGCACATTGCACCTTGCATCTTACGTTCGCTTTCGTATCGCGTATAGAACTCTTGGGCTTGCTTGCGCAGCTTATTTAGGATTGCCTGGACCGATGATGAGTCGTGCTTTTTAAAGGCACGTTGTTGAAATTAATTAGTCCTTGGAATGACGAGGTTTTGGGGATATCAAAGTTCATTAAGTCTTCAATACAAGTTTTCAATACATGGATTCAATGAAAATTAACAAAACAATTAGGCTACGATGTCGTGATACCCACACCACCCAGGTTATAGTGCGAAGTCACTTTACACTGCTTAGGCTAATGGCGCCATGCCACTTACGCCGCCCCGGTTACGGTATCATGTCATTTATGCTAAACGGTTTTTGAAACCAAAACAGAAATTTTGAGTGAAAAATGTTGAAGGCTTAATTTCTCTTGATGTCTCTCAAGTCTTGTCATTCCTAATCAAAGGATACACATTCAAAAGAATCTCTGAGGACTAAGGCAATCCTTCATAGGATGTCATTTCTTGAGTCAGGGTCCAGGAGACCATAAATCCATGGAGTTTGGGATAACTCCGGTGTTCGCCGTGCCCGAATGGCTCCCTCTAGTTCTGTCTAGCCTTAAGTGCATCTTCCAGCAGTCTTATTGCTCTATCTCGGATGGTCTTAGATAAGGAGATTGGCTCTGATTCCCAACGTGCGGAATTTAACCAGCCTGACACCGACCTACCCGTGACTGTTGGAACTATCTGTAAAGTTCGATCCCTTGAGTCGACGATGACAACACGTCAATAACAATTCTTTTATTCAACATGCATTTTTCAATAAACCACAACAGGGGCACGTTCTGAGCTCGCTTTTTGCCTTACTGTCAGCACTGGGCCACCCATCCTACAACGAAACCATACCCTCATAAACTCAGAATTTGTGGGATGATATGGAGCAGCCGGTGGAAAATTTGAATGAGGAACATTTGAACGGGGAACAGCCAGCAGGGATTCTGAACGAGTTGGATCAAATTCGAACCTCTATCCGACAGATGGGTGAACGAACAGACAACCAGATTACCCAGTTGATGCTTACGATAATCGGGGTTGCCAGACGACTTCCACCTCCACAAAACCCAGAAACACCCCTCGAAAATAATCATGAACCACCCTCTGAGCCAAACCCCCAAAGCCCAGAAATGGCCACCATCGAAGCCAAATTATCCCAACTTGAGCTGTCCTTAGCCAGAAGCGAAAGAATCACCTCAATTGGTTTCGACTTCGACGAACTCTGCCTTTTCCCGAATGCCAGACTACCCAGGAAATTCAAGCCAATCGACTTCGTTAAGTTTGACGGAACCGGTGATCCAAAAGCACACTTGACCAGTTACATTGGGGCACTTTCCATGTGGGGCTTGGAGAAAGACGCCATGGCCCAAATGTTTTCTCGAACACTGGTTGGACATGCCTTGCGCTGGTTCACTGCCTTGGAAGTAACAAAGAAGAAATCTTGGGAAGACATCTGTGAGGCTTTCGTAGCCCAGTTTGACTATAACATCCAACTTGAGGTCACCACTCGAGAGTTGGAATCAATAAAGATGGAACCGAAGGAGTCTTTTATGGATTTTATTCGAAGATGGAGAGCAAAGGCTGTTCAGATGAAGGACAAACCCTCGGAGAAAGATCAAATTCGGATGATTGTCCGAAACCTCCAGCCTGCACTTGCTAGGCATATGATCCTAGCTCAAGCCTCTTCCAACTTCAAGACATTCTTCGAAACAGGCCTGGCCGTCGAAGAAGCTGTTCAGTTGGGCATCCTCGAAAATGCTGATTCCTTCCCAGAGACGGAAAATGTAGACCCCGACAGCAGCAACATGTTGTATGGTTACACCGACTTGCCATCTGACCCTACACATACCGACCATGTCCGGACCGAGCCCGTCAGCCAGATCGTTGCTCAAGCCACCAAGCCTAAACAACCTCGTGTCTTTTCCGAGTTTCTTGTACCACTATCCATGGTATTCGAAAGACTGGTCGAAAGCAGAACCATCAAGCCACTCCTGCCAACTCCCCTACCTCAAAAGCTCCCAGCCTACCACAACCCAAATGCCTTCTGCGCCTTCCATCAAATGCCCGGTCACGCTACCAATGACTGTCACCGTCTCCGTCACAAGATCCAAGACTTAATCGACAACGGAACCATCCCAGTGCCGGACTTCAGATCGGGAGGAGGATTTTGAGTGTAGCAAAGCATGAATGGAATTGCTCACGAGTTTGGGAGAGCTTTTGAGTTTCAAGTTAAGTCTTTGTCTTTCAATTTTGAGTCAGTTTGTACTTTGGGTCTTTCATGCTTTCGTGTCTGTATGTTTTCAAATTCAAGTTTGTAGTAAAAAAAAAGGGAGAAAAACCAAAAAGAGAGTCAGTTTCGTAGGCCCGAACTACGTTATGACCTGATTCCTTTGCAAGAAGGATACGTAGGCAGCCTTATCCCGAGGCCCGGTCATGTTCGTTCGAGTCAATCCTTTATCGGTCCGTCCCGTCTTTTGATGTCAAACCTCTTGAGTCGAAATTGTGATAATAAACTCACATTTTGTGATAATCCCTTAACTTGGAATTGTTTTTCACCATCAATTGAGAGATCAAAACACGAGATACTTTGCCCTCTGAAGAAAGAGAATTTCATGGAACCACTCCCTGACGCCATCAAGAAGCAACGCCTTGGCATGAGAAAAAGCTCGCTAAATCAAAACCTCAAAGCATGATCTAGGCAAAAGTTAGAGCACACAAATCCCTTAACTTGCATCTAGGATCCAGTTATCGAGTTGTGCAATTCAAAATGAAGAAAGGCATTCTTTTCTTTTATCACACGCTTGAAGATATATATCCATTGATAACCCCCTTTGAGCCTAAATCAATTTCTTTGAAAGAACCCAGCTAGGCAGCTATCCCCCACACCAGGGTGAAATGAGGAAGACAAATGTGCCAAACACCTGACCATCATCGGCGCGTCAGAATTCAAAGCGCAAAAGTGCCAAATGCATACGCAAATTGGGATGCAAAACATTGAAGAAAAATCAGAAAAAGCTCAGAATCAACGAAAGTACCAAACGCATCGGGCACAACAAAAGGCGAAGCAAAGAAGGTGAAAGAAGGCGCCTATCAAAAGCAAAGAAGGCACAAAAATATGCAAGATGGCTGCTAGCTCTCGGAACCTAAGGAAAATGAAAATTTTGAGCCTATTATCCTTTCTTTGTTAAGCCAAACCTTGGCCACGTTACAACCCTGATAAAGTCCTTTCAGATTGGAAAACACAACTTGATAATAAAAATCCTAGACAATAGGAGAAAACATGAAGGAGCGCTAAGGCATTTTCTAAATCCATGGGTTGTCATCAGCAACCTGGGGCATGATTCCTAATAAAAGTCCTCGTGTTTTGCTAAAACAATTTCAAAGCCTCGAATGGAAAAATCATCGAAACTTGATTTTATCATGACAATTTCAAACATTAAATCCTCAAATAATCAAACTCCTCGTCCAGTCAAAGTCTTCGTTAAGAGTCAGTCTTCTGATAAAGGGTCTTTCTTGTCCTTTGAGTTGTCTGGGCCTTGTCCAAATTCACACAAGGTCATTGAAGCCCCAACTTGTGAGAGAAACTCCAATACGTGGAAGAGCCCGCACTTCTGATCATGACAAATCTGGTCGCCGAAACTATCAGTGGAATCAAGGAAAAGAATCAGAACTAAGGTCCGTCACTCACTGGGGCACATCGGTCCAATGTCATCAATCATAGCAAGCATACAGCCGACTTCAAGACTGGGGCATGAATGCTCGGAACTCAAGCCCTGATCAAAGCCAACCTCAAACCATCTCCAGCACAGGCCCTGGCTCCAGCTCAAACCCAATTTCCATCCAAAAACGAATTCCATCCCAAATCCCAAAATCCTGACAATACCGGTCCGCTGGCCAAAAACAATAAAGCAGAAAGGGTACTCGGACATGTCCTTTGTGGTTTTTCAAAACTAAAAAATCATCAGTGTTGTCAAAAGTCGAAACACGGGTCTCACTTTCTAACCTCGACCTCTCACGGTCGCCTTCTTCCTTCATATTCGTCAACATGACTGCTCATCTTCTGCCATAAATTTGGCACCCTTCAATCGTCTCCCGCCATAGATTTGGCACCCTTCAATCGTCTCCCGCCATAGATTTGGCACCCTTCAATCGTCTCCCGCCATAGATTTGGCACCCTTCAATCGTCTCCCGCCATAGATTTGGCACCCTTCAATCATCTTCTGCCATAGATTTGGCACCCTTCAATCGTCTCCCGCCATAGATTTGGCACCCTTTCATCTTCTGCCATAGATTTGGCACCCTTCAATCATCTTCTGCCATAGATTTGGCACCGTCCTAAGGGCCATAGATTTGGCACCCTCCTTCCGCCGCCATAGATTTGGCGCTGTCCTGAGGGACACCTTTCTATCATTTGCTTGCATGTCTGCATGTCTGCATGTTTGCATTTGCCCCAAAGAACTATGCTGGTCTGATCCCTGCAGAAAAGGGTACGTAGGCAGTCTGAAAAGACTCGACCACATGCATCAAATGTTTGTGTTTTTACTTGCATTTGATTTTGAATTGAGGATTTGATTTGGCTCGAATTGGGCTGTCTCAATCTTTGGACGGCACTCGTATCCGTGTATGATGTCGAGCGTCGCCCAAAGAGGGGCAACTGTAGACACCCCAATTTGGACTTTTCAAAATTCCTTGATTTGTGGCCCGGAGGCTCCCCGATGATGACTTTGGATTGAAACAAGCCTGGTACCGATTGGAACTTTGCTCCTTGAAAGATTTGAAAATGGAATAAAAATGGTCAAAAGCATTTTCAAGCGCTTGGGAGTAGTCCCGAGCGCTCAAAACCATTTTCCAAAACCTCTGGCCTGGCTCACTCTCGAGCGCTCGAGAGTGAGGTCCCAAGCGCTCGAGATTGATCCCGAGCGCTCGAGACTGATCTGTTGCCCAATGGATGGCAGTATCACCCACTATCCTTGCAACTCATCATTATCACCACCTTGAGCCCACCGATAGCTCGGTCCACACTCACCCTCTGGTGGCAGAGATTCAGGCCAAAGATTTTCCTATTAAAAAATGTTTTATTTAAACCCATTTGATTTTCAAAACCATAGGTTATTTTGCCTATAAATACAACTGGTTTTCAGCAGAGCAGGGGGCCACGAAATTTTCATCCCACAGAACCCTTACTCTGTACTCCCTTTCTCTCTCTAGCTAAAAACCAAAAACTTCCAAACTCACCTTCCAAACTTCAAAGGTTTTAGAAATCACCAAGGAAAAGGGCAAGAAATCCAGAATACTCTTCTGATCTCTTGCACTCTTTTCTCTGCTTCCACCTTTCAAGGCTTTTACAAGGAGCAAAGTTCAAGCAAAAACTTTTACCTTTGATCACAACTAAAGGGGCTATTCTTCCCTTCTGAGGGGGGTCTCTCAGCCTGACCCAATCTTCAATACTGGGTGCATGGTTGGGAGACCCTAGTGTAAAAACAAGAGCAATGGGGTACAAAAAAATGTTTTCATAAAACCCTTACTGGAAACACTCCCGAGCGCTCGGGACTGTTCCCAGTTCCATGCATGGTCCTCTGTCACATAGCAGGTTGGGAACGAAGTGCACTCTTAAAAGAAATGGTTTTATTTTGTCATGCATGCACAAGAAACTCATTTTCCACTAAAACTGAAACATTTTCTCATAAGTTTTCATGTGTGAACAAGGCTCCTTTCTTTCAAAGTTAAAAGAATCATTCACTTCAGGGGAGAATCAAAACAAGGGCCTTTGCATGCCAAGATAGTACCATTTCCTGTTTGAGAGCAAGCTGACATGCAGCTCACTCCCAAGCACTCTGAACTATTCCCGAGCGCTCGGGAGTGATTGCATGACATTGCATCTCATTTTCCCAGTCTGCTGTGTTCCCTGGTCTCTGCATGCATAAGTGTAGCCTGTTGCTCTTTTAAATTTGTAGATTTAGTCTTGTTAAGGCAGGGATGCAAGATCTGAAGGATTAAGGGTTCATTCCAGTCTTTCAAGTCCTCTGCTGAGCCAGTAGTGTACATAGCAGCTTTTTAGTTCTTATTTTAGCATCATATTCTGTTTGTGCTAACAAGTTTTGCAGGTTGAGTATCAGAACTCCCAAGCGCTCGGGACCACTCCCAAGCGCTCGGGACCACTCCCAAGCGCTCGGGAGTGAAGCCAGTGACAGATCCTCAGTTTCTGTAACCATGCATTCTATTCACTGACCATTTCACCCTTAACTGTACACATGCACCAGTATACACCCCTTATGTGTTATAACTGTGGATACTTGCTGGCTGGTTAAAATGAAACAAAATCCCTTTTAAAAATCCCGCAAACGTTTAGTAGAGACCGATCTCGAATCGGGCGAGGGGGGTGCCGTAAAACCCTTCCCCCCTCGTAATGTGGCTTCTGGACCCTCAAAACGATCTCTGGTTTTCAATTTCAAATCAACGGTTTTCCAAACAAAACGGTTTCTCGGGTGATATACCGCAAATCCGGGTGGCGACTCTTCAAACCATATTTTTTCTTCAAAACGGGGGGAAATATAAATAATTTTTTTCGGGCAGGTAGCCCACACCTTCCCTTTCGTCGGGGACACAAAAAGACTTGATCCCTTCGAATTTTCCTTTGCTTTGGCAATGAGAGTATAGCACATGGCAATTGCAATTTAGGGATTTAAATTTGAGATAAGCATAATTTGGAAGATGAAAAAGAAATTTTCTTAATGGAAATAAGATGCCCAAACAGGGGCCCAAAGCTTGTTCTAGTTCGATTTAGAAAACAAAAGCAATGTTTAATGTTCTTTGCCATGTTGTGACTTCTCAACTACTGTAGCATTTTGGGGTTGTCTTCTTTTCCTTTGTCTTTTGCAACTTTATACTCTTTTCCACCTTCTTCCTTGCCAAATAGAGTCTTCGAACTGGACCTGCACTTGAGGCTTGCATGGTGGCTACTTCCTTGAGACATGGCTACTTCCTTAAGTAATTTTTAACTTACATGTTTTTGAAGGTGACTATGACACTCGATTTGGATTACAACTGGTTGAGGTAAAAGCTTAAAAAAAGGGCCAGGACAATATTTATGCATTTGCTTTGCATTTTGACTTTCTTTGTTTTCTCTTACCTTGTTCCTGTAATGTATTTGAACCACACTACAACAAATATGGGTTTTAATAGCATTAATTGATAGCGTTTTTTAGGAATGCTGTTATAGGGATACAATTATCGCGTTTAGTAGGAGAAAAAGAAGGAAACACTCGTGCCCAATTTACAATAGCGTTCCCCCCAAAAAATAACAGCGTTCCCCGATAAAATACTCGCGCCCAATTCTCTCGTAGTTGTTTCCCCCACCAGGTATTATCCTCTCTCTCTCCCCTCCTTTGTATGCATATGTGTATGCTTGTGCTCGATTTGCAGATCCCCCATTTACAGGCCCTAATTTTCTCGTTTTCCATCTAGGGTTTTGTATTAAGGATTGCTGCCTTTGTTGGCTAGGGTTTATGCGGTGGGTTCGGGTGGAAAAAGAAGGCAAGGAAAAGAAATGGTGAAAGGCTCTTCTGGATCTTCCAAACCTCTGTAAGCTTTCAAATAGGTAAATATATATGTATGTGTATATGTGTGTGTGTATATATATATATATATTTATTTATTTAAAGAGAAATACCTGATATATGAGAGTGAGTACATAGTACTACAACTCTATAAGGATGTATACAAGGGAGTAGCTGTTCCATTTCATCTCAGTATTCAAGCCATTTTGGTTTGTTAATATTTCCTTCATATGATTCCCTAGAAAAATCACATAAGTACTCTGTTTTCTTCCCTTTATAATACCCGATTTTGCATGCCAATCTGGGCTTATAAAAAATTTAGTTAGTGTGCGTGGCTAGGATATATGTGATTGTTCAAATCATTTGTGCCTTTGTGTTTTCGATTATCAATAGATTTTCTTCAGTTGATTGCTTACATCTTTACTTCGGTTGAATTTGGAGATATGAATGCAACCATCTTTATTTTATTTTTTTGCTCTTTATCCATGTTGCCATCGTAATCGGGATAGTGTGTTGGCTAGTTAAGGGTCTAGAGAGAGTTGCTAAGTGTGTTGAGTTCTCATAACGAGGAGATAAAGTCGTTGGAGTAATGGGTAAACGGAATTACAAACCTACAAATCAGAAATTTCTAGAGTTATTCATTGCGACATTTTGTCGAGCAATCGAACTGCAATTTCTACCACATGTTTCTCATTTTCTTCTTCTTTTTTTCTGTGCACTGTTTTTATTTTACCTGCAAAGAAACAATGATATCAAACCGAGCCTTAAGTCTCAACCGATTGAGGCCGGCATGCATGAATTGGTTTAAAGGAACAAAGATATAGGAGAAGAAAATGGAACACTTCACATTCGCAGCTTCCTGTCTGTTAACCATTTGAGGATCCTAATGTGTGTTGCCATGATTTTGGCTTTTTCCAATCTGTGTTGTAATGCAAACATTTTTCTAATTTTATCCACGTAACAGTTCTGCTTGCAACTTCTTGGTGACGATAATGGGTTTAGTTATCCCATGGAGCTTCACTCTTGCACTGATTGACGGATATTTTGTACTGGTTAAGTGCCCTCTTCATCAGCCCAGAATACTTGTGATTGTTGTAGTTGGAGATTGGGTATGTCCTGCTTTTCACTCTAAATCATGATTCAACTTGGCAAACAAAATTAGGACATAGAAAAGTGCAGAAAGTGCAATGTCACATAATATTACATGGACCCCGGTACAAGTGTCTAGAACGGTCGCTTAAGTGTCAGATTCTTTTAATTATCGAGTCAGAGACACGAGGACACTGCATAATTTTTCATAGTTCTTGATGTAGTTCTTTCATTTTTAAGGTAAACTGGGTTACAAGGAGCCATTAAATGGGTATTCTAAGGGTAGTTTTGCAAATGATAAAAATGCTTCCGATGTGTATCGAAATTAGGACCACGGAAAGTGCATGGGTTGAGATTAAAATACCCATTTTATTAAAAATGCTTCCTATGTGTATTGAAATTACGGCTAAGTGCATTAGTGTCATAGTTGTATGGGTGTTTTAATTGTAGTTCTGCTGTAAACTTGACCAATAAAAATGCTTGCCGTGTGATCGGACGTTAAAAGGCAAGTGGCGTTTCTTTGAAAGAAACTAATTATAGTAAATCAAACACTTATAAAAAGGATCGACAATTGTGTTGTTGACGATGTGGGTCCTGTTTTGGAGCTAGAATTGGCTGCCCGAACAAACTTTTTAGTAAACTATTGAACTGTGATATCGCAGTTTGAAGTTAAAGACGTGGATGATATTTCTTCCTATAAAACTAATTGCTATAAGAATTTGTTGCCTAGTTTATATGTTGAAAGTGTGGTACTCTTAGTAGCAGAGACTTGCTTCTTATGTTCTTTTGTTTGATCAAATTTTTTATTTGGCTATGTAGTAATGGATATATGTGTTTGATGGATTTTTTTTGTATGTGTATGTACTGTGTTATTTAATATCAAGCTCTAGAGTACTTGTTTAACTATCTAGTGATGAACTGATGAAGGAAAAGACTAGTATGATTGCTCATAGATGTCTTGCAGCGGTTAATCCATTAGTTTTTCAGATTCATATAGATGGTGAACATCCTAATCCACCACTTTGTTACCATCTAAGGATTTGCCTAGATATCAAAACTTTTGGTGAATATCATAACTTTTCTATATATGACTTATTTGATTGGAAAACACTTCAGAGCCAGATGGTGAATATCCTAATATGCACAGTTTCTCAAGTTCTTTGTTGTGTACATATTGTAGCAACGTTTATTGCAATTCAACACCTAATCAGAAAATTCTTGCTTTATACTATGAACTTGGTGTTGTCTTTCTTCTATGTTTACTGTGTGAGTTCAGTTAAGATGAATTATGAATCTTTTGTGCTGTTCATATTGTGAAAGTGTGTATATAAATATATAACTGCATATTTGATGGTTTCTCACTTTCTTTGATATGTTTACTATTTTTTTCCTTGGCAGCGTGTAAGATTGATGTTCTCTTTGGAGTTTGTGGCTGTGGTAGATGGAATTCAAAGAAGGATACATTGCAAAAGTGGCTCCGAGGTGGTGTAGTATTTTGGAAAGATCCATGATGCTTTTTGAGAATCCTAGAGCATAAGTAGTAGTAAACTTTATATTTTGTTTCCT
The DNA here is from genome assembly GCA_018127125.1 of Rhododendron griersonianum. Taxonomy (NCBI): domain Eukaryota; kingdom Viridiplantae; phylum Streptophyta; class Magnoliopsida; order Ericales; family Ericaceae; genus Rhododendron; species Rhododendron griersonianum. The sequence goes on along the minus strand of CM030788.1, from coordinate 32,592,201 downwards.
GGGGCTAAACTTTGTTTTGATGGTTTGAACCATGATGCCATTATTATGTAGTTGAAAGGATTTGGCTAATGTTTCATAGTAATGACAATTTGTTTACTTGAAAGCTAACAGATTTTTGCTATTTATGGTTATGGTTGTCCATGGTTGTATGAGGTGGTGATGGATTCTAAATATGAGCAGGGAATGTATAAAAAAAATTTGCCAGGAGAAATATTCATTGCTTGCAAGGAATTATTTTGTGCGTATATGTAACATTAGCGAGGAAAAAATTTGTCTCTGAAAGCCTACAATAGGCCGCTTTGCGCGAGGAATTTTTGTTTTTGGCGAGGACTTTTTTCCTTGCAGATCATTCTTGGTGAGGAATTTTTTCCTCGCCTATTATTTTCATTCATGTCCTGTCTAGGGTTTGCGCGAGGAATTTTGTGTTTTTGGCGAGGACTTTTTTCCTCGCAAACCATTTTTGGCGAGGAATTTTTTCCTCGCAAATTGTCAACAATTTGCAAGGAAATTTATTTCCTCGCTTAATTTCCTCGCAATAAGCTTCTGCGACAACGTTTTAGCGAGGAAAGTTGGCGACAAAAAAATTCCTCGCTAATACATTCGCGAGGAAATTTATGATTTAGTGATGAAATATATTCCTCGCAATAGGCTGTTCGTATTGTAGTGAATAAGGAGGTATGGAAATAGGAGCGGTACCAAGAAGTAAGTCAATAGTAAATCTGATTTCTCTCTCGGGTGGTAAACTGGGCAACTCCTTCGGAAACACATCCGGAAAATTGCAAACGACAAGAGGTAACTCCCCAAGCGCGGATACATCCTCATCTAAGGCCAAACTCGTTAATAAGGCATACACCGACTCTTGTTCCCGAGACCCACATAAATATGGCTCTATCAGTTCCCGACGCTCCCTAAAGAATTCAAAACAAGCACCCCCAGGCGGACAAATGCGGACTCGACGCTTGTAGCAATCTATGGTAGCGTGAAACATCGACAGCCAATCCATTCCCAATATAAGATCGAACCCCGACATATTCAACACAATGAAGTCAAAGGTAAAACGACGATCTCGAATGATAAGCTCACAATCCTGGCAAATACGATCTAATGGTGATCTACCCCCTATGGGTGTCTCAACGAACAATGGAGGATTTATACTTTCGATTCCCAATTCCAAAGCACAAGCAAAAGATGCAGCAATGAATGAATGCGATACTCTAGAATCAAAGAGTACTCTAGCAAAGGAGTTAAACAAGAGAAATGTACCCCTTACAACCGAAGTCTCCGGGGCCTGAGAAGTAACAGGAGGTGGTGGAGGCGGAATAGCAGAAGTGATAGCAAAAGCCCTTCCCTGAGTAGTCTGACTCTGAGCATGTCCACCCCGCTGACCTGAACCCTGAGTAGGCGTAGACGAACTAGCTCCTCTCTCAGCCTGAGATCCCTAAATTGAGGTGGTCTGACAGAAGTGAGGCTGCTGCTGCCTTTGAGTACCCCGAAATGTTTGTCGACTAGAACCCTATCCACCCCTCAGTTGCTACACTGAACCAGACTCGCTACGTGCCCCATCCCCACGTGGACAATTCCTTGCAAAATGACCGGCCTTCCCACACGTGAAACATGTACCCAAAAGCCGCGGACATTGAGCACGAATGTGCCCCGCTTGACCACACTCGTGGCATACGATTGGAGGTCTATTGGAGACTCCCCGAGTCCCAAACGAAGACGATGGTGGAGGCCTGAAGTTTGATGGACCCTGCGAAGTCGACATTTGATCGCATTGTCTCTTCCTCCCTTGGCTATCGAAACTCCCTGAAGAAGAGCTCATGCCTCCCACCGGTTGCCTCGGTTCCCAAACCTTGGGATTTTTAGGTGCCTCCTTAGGTATCTCAATGCTCCTAGCACACTCAACGACATCGGTGAACCTCCCCTTACGTTGTGCTATTACCAACCTTTTCACGGTTTCATGCAAGCCCTTCTCAAACCTCCTACATTTCCTTTCCTCTATAGCCACTAATTCCGGCGCGAAACGGGACAAGGACTGGAACTTCAACGCATACTCTGACACTATCATATCCCCCTGCTCCAACTTCTCAAACTCTTCCCTCAATTGTTCACGACTCGTTTCCGGAAAGTATTGCTCCTCAAAGAGCACCTCAAACTCCGCCCAAGTTAAGTTCTCAACATCTGGCTCATTTGCTTAAGCCGCGGTCCTCACCGCTCTCCTAGCATCCTTCCTCGATACTAAGACCAACTCCCACCACTCATTCGTTTCCCTCGTTAATTGAACGGCCACCATATTCACCCGCAAGTCGTCCTCCGTAATCTTGAGTGCCCTGAAAAGTTTTCGGATTTGAGCTAGCCAATGGTCGGCTACAAGAGGGTCACTGCTCGACCCGTCGAACGTAGGTGGATTTCTTCAACTGAATTACCTTATTGTTGACAACGCACGGCTGTCTGCACTTTCCCGAGGAGCAGGATTTAGAAGATTTGCAGCTGCAAGAGCCGCAACAAAATCCCTAGCGAAAGGATTTTGAACGATTGGTACTTCCTCTCTTTGACCGTGTCCGGCCCCTTCCCTCGGATTCCCATTCGGATTCTCTCCATGATGGCTAACCTCATCCTCAACCGGTGCCCCTCGGCCACGACCACAGCCTCGGCCACGGCCACCTCGACTTTTGGCCTCACCTGCTCTAGCTCGCGTTCTCGGAGGCATCTTACTACAAGTTATAAGAAAGGAAAAGTTCATCAATAACAACATTGCTTCATGAGGTAAAAGCCCCGAACTATCCCTACACGGGTAAGACAACTCTACACCACTCTACTACATCGAAATGTAATGCACACAAGCACACATATGTTATGCAAAAGGCGTGACATTTTAAACCCATGAAACTAGAAGTCTCCCCACGGTCTCAAAGTATTCAAACCTTGTTGCTCTCATACCAATTTGTCACGCCCTCGATTTTCAACATAAATAAATATTCCATTTCGACAAAAGATCCTTGCATATCATAAATAATACCCAAAAGAGTTCCCAAGTTTAGAATTATACAACGTTGGCTCATCAGCCCCAAATTAAACTTAAGTACTTGTACGGATAACCCATTAAGTTACAAACAGTTTAGTCAAAGGAATTTCTAGAATGAATAGTTACAAACTCATCTTTACCAAAAGAAAAATCGATTACAAAAGATGATTTAGTAACTAAAACAAAGTTAGCTCCCAAAAAGTCTTCATGTCCAAGCACACGAATGCACGCAGTCTATTGTCCGCCATTTTGTCCTGAAAAGAAAGATTAGGTTGAGCTACACTAGCCCAGTAGGAAAATCTTTACCAATTTTATATGCAAACATGATTATAGGTGCAAAGAAAGAAGACAAGTGGATATGGCTCAATTGATGAAAAGCAATCAACTATGGGTATGTCAATCATTCAGTACGATTATTCCAAGTCAAAGTATCATCGCATTATGCCATATAGTTCATAAGACACAACATCTCTAACAATCCCGACACATCACACTATCCCAAATCTCCACTGACTGTATTTCCACCCCTTGCGTTACAATGAACCCTACAATTTGGATCACCGTATTACCACCACTTGCGTTATGAGACCCACTTAAGTCTCCATATTACCACCCCTTGCATTACAGGACTCCCTACTCCAAACTCCGACTCACATACTCTCGAAATTAGCCAATACTCATACTAAGACTCTCCCTCATTCACGTTCTTATACATGTCATCAATTAATGTGCCAAAAAGATTACAAACATGCCACAATGCTCACATAACAACCCGGATGCATAAACAAGGAACAAGTATCATAGTCATGTAGTTTTACACTTTACTTTGTTATAATGAGAGCCAAAGAATGGGGACGAACAATGAGTTATTGGAACGCGAGTAATCAAGTTTAGAGATGATTAGAATGTGTTTGGGGAGTGTTAGAAGTGGTCGGGGATCAACACAATCGATGAATGACCAACAAGGTTCAAAACAGTTTTCTGAGTCATTAGTACCAATACCTCAAAAAGTAGGTATCGGTACCAAACCAATCCAGTGAGCAATCAGAGTCAAGGTATCGGTACCTCAAAAATTACGTATCGGTACCAAAGGTACTGGTACCTCAAAAAAGTGGTATCGGTACCACTACATTACAGCAGGCGATTTGCAGATTTTTGACAGATTTCGACATGGCCAGAAACTATGGCTAAGAACTAACTTTTACACCAAATTCAACACATATACATATAAAAGAGATGAAGAAATCCCTACCTCGAGTCAAGGAGCAAAACCCAAGGAATTTTGAACGAGCCCTAGCTCCAAAAGCGAAACCGAGCAAAATACTCCTCCTCCGAGCTTGAACGAACACAACCCAAGGCTTAAAACACTTGAGGAGGTTAAATTTGTGGTGGATCTTGATGGTTTTGGAGCATGGGGGTGAGAGAGAGTGAGAGGCGGTAGAGAGAGAGAGAGAGAGGCCGGTGGAGAGAAGAGAGAGCCGAGAGATTGAAATGGGAGAAAATAATCTCCTACACACATTCACCTCTTTTTATACCCCTATATCTATATATTACACTCACACTCCCTCAATCTTCTATTCTTTCACTTCAATCCTCAACTCAATTAATCACTAAATAAACCATACTTTCTTAATTAGTCAGTTAATAATCTTTTTTTCAAAAATTAAAATTTTCCGGGTCTGCACAAAAACAATGGTGCTCCATGTTTCGTTAAAGAAGGGCTACTATAGACACCCCAATCTGGGTTTTCAGATTAACTTACTTTTGATTTTTGATTCCCCAATGATGAAACAGATCAAAAACACCCTGGGAATGTCAAGTGGTTGAGCTTTTAGTGTTTGACACCCTTTTAACCTAACCAAACCTAGCCAGAACCCTACTGCCGTGCGTTGGTTCAAACCCAGCGTGCACGAGTCAAAGTTACGGGTGTTGGTCAAACCTGACGGTTTGACCATTGACCAGGGAAGGGTAGCTTTGACTGGCGCGCGCATGTCCAAAACTAGCGCGTGCTGGTCAACCCTTCTCATTGACTGGTGCGCGCAGGTGTTTAACTGGCGCGCGCTGGTCAAACTTGCTTTTTCAGCATGCAGTCACCATGATTAGGGGTGTACAGCATATAAGAACCTTCCATTTTGCCAGAAAAGCATTCTTCGGACAGGGGGTGTCACTATCCCTTTAACTTCTTTGACCCTCTCATTCAATGAGAGGGAGCCTTTGGGGACAAGTTAACCAACCATTATTGGCTGGTAGACCTCCTCCCTCTCTCCTCTCTCCCTCTATATATACATCTCCCATAGCCACACTTCAAAGGGTTACAAAAAACTTGGTTACCATTTTGTTCATTACTTTCTTGCAAAAAGAAGGCTATAAACAAGCAACACCAAGGCAATATCAAGCAACCTACCACTTGTTTTTCATCTATCCATCTAACAACCCTCCAAACTCAAACCTCAATCACTCTTTCAAACCCTAGAACTAAAGGTATAACACCTTTGTACTGCTTTCTGTTCTGATCACTGAGAGGGGGGAGGGGGGGGGGGGGGGGTGGAGGCTAGCAAGGTCAAGGTTGGTAATCAATACCAGTCTTGGCTCCAATGCTGGCATGGTTTCAAAAGCCGTATTGTTAAGGACCCACGTGTGCTGATGACACGTGTCGGTCATCAGCACGCGCACGCCACTCAATGGCTGCGCGCGCAGATCTTGAATGGGGCTTGAGGTCTTGTTATTTTACGCTCTCCTTTCTATATGAAGAGGATCTAGATTTCATATGCACAGATCCATATAGAATGGGAGAAAGTGACTTTGGTGAAATGGAAGGAGAGTGTGATGATCCGCTTGATGGGAACTCCTTGGCATCACTATTTAGCCAAATGGAAGTAACTGATCTCCCTTACGTCTGCAAGGAGGAGGAAGAGAAAAGTCAAGGGATGAAAACCCAGGCTGATATTTCCATTTGGGGACTGCTCATGTTTCGAAGTAGCCACTATGCAACCCTTGAAGATAGATTTGGTTTAAAGGCTCTATTTGGCAAAAAACAGGTGAAGAAGAGTATAAAACTATAAAAGAAGATAGCCCCGAGATGCTGCAGTAGCTGAGAAGTCATGACATGACCAAAAACAAAAGCAATAAACATTACTTTTGTTTTCTAAATTAAGCTAGGACATATTCTAGGCCCCTGTTTGGGCATTTTATTTCTGCTGAATGAATCCTTGTTTTATCTTCCACATTATGCTTAATAAATGATTTGGTTCCTGAATTGCAATTGCTATACATTATGGTCTTTTTGCCAAAGAAAGGAGGCTTTAAGAATCAAGTTCTTTCTGTCACTGACAAAAGGGAAAGTAGGGATAAACTTTGGTTGCTTAAGAAACTAGGTTTTTGTCAAAACTTAGAAGGAAGGCGCTATCTCTGCAAGAACACTTAGAGTTAGCTTGCCCATTATGAAAGTATAAACATTGTGGAGATTTAAAGAAATATCTCCACCAAATCCCTCTCTTGAAATACAGAAGCCTTCTTGTGAGAAATGCTCGTTGGGTAACCAAAAAACCCAAGCAAAAGTAAGAGCAAAGCCTGCTAGGACAAGAAACTGCAAAAATGCAGCCTAGGCAAAAGTTAAGGCATTTGAAGAAAAGCTCGCTAGGGACTCAACCTCTATTAGGTAACCTAGGCAAAATTTAGAGCATGTGAGGAGAAAAGTCGTGAGTGGAAACCCAACCCCAAAGGTTGTGATCTTAGAACTACGTAAAAGGCCTAATTCCCTGATTGGGATACGTAGGCAATCTCACATGGAGATGCAGCCCAAACATGTGGAGAGAAGGAAAAATATCAAGGGGTTTGTACTAAATGATAGGTATAGCTAACTCTGCGTATTGAGCTCGCAAAAGATGAGTATGCTTTTCTCGAGGAAAATTGGCAACAACAAAAGATACAAGAATTATTGTTCATCCTTTCTAACATAAAGGTCGTTGATACAGTAGGCAGGATGTCTCAAAAATTCCTGAACTTGGCAACGAGACTATGGAACATGGCAAAAGCAAATGAAAGGCATAAATCGAAGTAAAGCATAAGAAGGAAGAGAAAAGAGGATGCCACTTGGCTAAAACAAAATCTAGCTTCCTTTAGAAAAATGGAAGCAACGGCCAAGGGATTGGTGTATCGGCCGAGATATCGATTCCGCATCCGTGTTATCAATTCCTCAGCTAGTATTTCGCTTCATACCCAACAGATTACTGTATGTTTTTAGAATTAACAACTCTAGTTGCTTGTCTAAAAATAGTAGATACCTATTCAAAACAATTTTAAAAGCCATGTTCTGACTATTACACGCAATCTCAAGGCATCTCGGGGCATGAAAAACATTTCTCATTACAAAATCATCATACTGTGGTTGCTTTCACTTCATAAATACAATTTCTACCTATCTTTTTAACTATGGACATGAAAGGAAAGGAAAAAAAATTCTAGGTCTAATCATGACGGCATCTCCGAGACGGTCTCTGGGATAAAGATGGGGATTGCTCACTGGTTCCCACATCCTCCCCACTGGCAGTAGGAGCTCATTCAGCCTCAAGCTGCATGAAAATGATACAAGCACTTAGATTCAAAAAGGGATGCAAGCTACAGAAAAATAAAGGCATGCATGGGAAAGCCAAACCTCAAGGATTCGGCTACGCTGCCTCAGAACCAAACCCTCCGCACTCTGAAAAGCATGCATCCATTCCTGCACTATGTCAGTGGGTACCTGTGGGATAATCAACATTGCAAGCATTTGAACATAGGATACAATGACGGAGCAGTAGAAACTAGAATGAAGTAGTGGAAACCTAAAAATACTTGCAGGGCTCTAGTCGGTAACGTATAGAGCTGGGTTGAACAAGGAGTAACGCCAAGCGCTCCTCCTCTCCATCAGCAGAGTGGAAAGAGATGAAGGAGGGAGCCCGTGGCCAAACAAGGGTAGCAGAAGGTACAGCAGGCGGAGTCAAGAAGAGGCGACAATACTCCATGTAGTCTCCTGCCTGAAGGAGTAAGCCTGCCCAATCTCTAATCCGAGCATTCTTCAGGTCTTCCTTGGACAATGAGGAAGTAGATCTCATCGACGTCGGAGGTGGCGGAGGAATGAACTGAAGAGCTTCGACACGTGGACACCACTAACTCACCGCCTAAGCACCAAGCTCGGCAAAAGGGGCCCTCAAGCAAGCTACGAGTACGGTCCAGAACTCTGGAACGCGCAAGAGGGGCATCCTCTGGTACGTCATTCCAAGGGTCAAACCGCACCTGCAAATAGGGTTAAATCTGTCACAACACTTGAATATGAAAATCCGAAGATAAGGAATTCAGGAAAAAAGAAAAGTACCGTATTGACTGTCAACCGGTCCAGAACCCGCCGCCACTCAGGAAGGCTCAAAACTGGTGACCGTGGCTTCTGTTGGCCCACCAACCATCGCTCATAGTGTAGACACCTCCCAAACGGGGCATCGCCATACAGATTGATCATGTTTGTTTGCTTGATTGGTTGCTTGCTTTGTAAACCAAAATCATGGACATTCCCATGGCTAGGAACATCGCCACATGATAGCGGTTATCATCAAAACAGAGTCGCCACCCAGTTTATTAAAACTGGGAAAATAGATAGAGATTCTGGACACGGGAGCCAAAAGTATAATAATGGGAAGGTGTTAGGCACCCCTCTTTGCCCAGTCGTGAGACTGGCCCATAATCGTTCAACATAAGACATGTAGATGCTTTATTTAATTCTAACACATAGTCTGTTTAATTAATCCTTTAAACAGTAAGTAAAGTGAGCCAGGATTGTAATTGAAACATGCATCAGAAAGTAGGAAACAAAGCAAAACTGTCCCAGGTTAATGGATCCCGCGGCCGGTGAATGGATGTCACGGCCGAAGGATCCTCCTGGTTTGATGTATCGGCCGAGGGATCGAAGCCCCGGTCGATGTTCTTCCTCACACCAGACAGAAAGATTAACAGATGATCAAAACGCTACAATTAGTCATAAATACAGTAAATAAAACAAACCAGAGGCCGTTGGGCCTCACCACCTTGATCCCTCAGTTGCTTGATTGCTTCGGATTGCTTGTGATTGACTGATTGCTTCTTCGAAAACCCTAGGGTTAGGGTTTGATCATCGGGTTGATGGCTGCCTTCGGGAGGTTAGGGCTTTTGAAGAGAGGGATTGAGAGAGTATTTGTGGAGAGGTTTGTGGCTTGAGAGGGTGTATTCTCTCCTTTGCTATTGCAGGTTCGCTCTGTGTTTGTTTTATTCATCAAGTTATCTTTTCACTCATCACTCTTTTGTTTTGACTCACGTGTTCTCTCAACTCACAATTTTCCTTTGTTCTCTAGATATGGTTATTTGAGAAGCTAAAGGTGTGGGATGTGCCAGAGCGACTTCCTTATAATCCAGGCCAATGCACGGAGCGTCACATGATTAAACAGTTTCCAACTGAGGCTGCTTAGGAAGCATGGATGAAGACTTGCAGAGGTGATTGGATTCAATGGGTTTGCCCCTGGTATGGTATTGAGAGTATGACTGCGAGTACCATGAACCATTTTGGTGTAGCAGTGATTGGTATTACTCGAGTCGTTTTCTACTTTCCTGCTCGCTTTCAAAGGCAGTTCGGGGCTGAACAAACCACAATTCTGGGTGACCCTGAGTACACTGTTTCCAAGGTCCATGATGCCAACTTTCGTCGCAATATGCTGCGTCTTTGGCCGAATAGAGTAATGCAGGAGGTTGCTGAGAACTTTGTTGTCAAGCTATCAGGTTCTTACAAACGCTGGTTGAAGAAAAACCTTTTGGAGGATAGTAGTGCAAGGAGAAGGAAGACCTAGAGATTGACATTTTGCTTATGTTTTTCAAAAGATGTTTGTTTGATTCTAGCTTTCATGGATTAAGAATTGTTCAGGTTTGCTTTGTCTTTTTCCTTTGGAAATAATAAACATTTGGTCGTTTTATTTGGAGATGTTATTGCCATGGTTTGATAGTGAACATGCTTTAGGATAGACCTAGAAATTTTGGAAGTGATGATGATAGCAGTGGCCGGATCTCAAATTTGGAGATTGCCTACGTATCCCATGGAGGGAATCAAGCCATAAACGTAGTTCCAACAAAGGGGTTTTTTTTTTTTTTTTTTAGTTAAGGTCCGCTCGGGTATTTTCCTCTCCTTTTGTGCTCTTAATTTTGCCTAAAAACCGCCCTTGCGGGTTTTCGGTCTAGCGAGCGTTTTATTTATGCCTTAGTTTTTGCCTAAGCCGCCCTTGCGGGTTTTCAACCTAGCAGGCTGCTCTAATTTTTACTTGAGTCCGCCCACCCTTGTGGTTTTTGGCCCAACGAGCATCTCTCATGGGTAATACTTCCTCAGCTTGTCAATGTTGACTGGCGTTGCGAATTCCATTCCATCCAAGTCTGCAATGTATGCTGCTCCTCCAGAAAGTATGCATTTGATAAGGTAGGGGCCTCCCCAGTTTGGTCTAAACTTGCCCCTTGGGTCTAAAACGTGGCGACGGATTGCTTTGAGTACCATGTCTCCTACCTTGATGTCTCTAGGTTTTACCTTTTTGTTAAATGCTCGTGCGATGCGGCGTTGATACCCTTGTACATGGTATAACGCTTTCAGCCTCCTTTCGTCTAGTAGTGCCAACTTGTCGTAGCGGTTTTGAACCCAGTCTTCTTCGATCATTCTAGTCTCAGCCAGAATCCTTAACGAAGGTAATTCCAGCTCGATAGGCAAGACAACTTCCATTCCATAAACCAGAGAGTAGGGAGTGGCCCCAGTTGAAGTCCTTTCAGTTGTTCGATAACCCCATAGTGCCAAAGGTAGCATTTCTGGCCAGTCTGTGTAAGTGTCGGTAGTCTTCCGCAGAATCCTCTTGATATTTTTGTTTGCAGCCTCAACTGCTCCATTAGTTTGAGGTCGGTAAGTAGATGACCGATGATTTTGTATCCCAAATTCGGCAAAAAGCTTCTTTGTCGCTCCCTTGAAGTGCGATCCATTGTCACAAACGAACTCGTGAGGTACACCATATCGATAGATGATATTAGTGCGAATAAATTTGGCTACATGAGTGGCTTTGAGGGTAGCATAAGAAGCTGCTTCTACCCACTTGATGAAGTAGTCAATGGCCACTAGAATGAACTGATATTTGTATTTTCCCTTTGGATTTATGCTTCCAATGACGTCTATCCCCCAGGTGGAGAATGGCCAAGGGGATGTCATGCTATATAATTCCGTAGGGGGAATACGCATACGATCAGCGTGAGTTTGGCATTTGTAACATCGGCGGACATAGTCAGCGCAGTCGGCCTCCATTGTGGTCCAGTAATATCCCTGACGTAGGATCTTCTTTGCCATTGTTGCCCCATTCATGTGTGGCCCACAAATTCCTTCGTGTACTTCCTCCATTACTTTGCGGCTGTCTTCTGTTGTGACACAAAGTTGACTTGGACCCAAGTGTGCCCTTCGATACAATGCTCCTCCACAGATTACAAATCGGGCAGCAAACTTCCGCAGAGCCGTTTTGTCCTTTGAGGTGGCCTCGGATGGGTATTCTCTTTTTTCCAGGAATTTCTTCACGTCTTCGTACCATGGGCTTGCCATCTTCTTCACCTTCCTCGGTGAAGGTACATTCGCATGCTGGTTTGACCTTTTGTTCGATCATGAGAGGCCGCATTGTGAATCCCAGGGGTATTTCGACCATAGATGCTAATGTTGCCAGTGCATCTGCAAATCTATTGCTCACTCGAGGAGTGTGTGTGAAGATAACGGAATTGAATTGCGGAATTAGATCTTCCAACACAGAGTGATATAGTTTCAGTGTATCTTCCTTGACCTTCCAGTCTCCTCTTGCTTGAGATACCACCAGGTTTGAATCCCCAATGACTTCTACCCTTTTTGCCCCTAGTTCCAGGGCTGCCTCCATTCCAGCAATACAGGCCTCGTATTCAGCTTGGTTGTTGGTGACTTCAAACCTCAGTTTATATGACAAAGGGATGTGAGAGTCGTTTGGGGAAACTAGCAATACCCCTATGCCATATCCACATTGGTTTGATGCTCCATCAAAGTAAAGTTGCCAGGTGTCGTCTAAGAGACATAAGATGTCCTCATCGGGGAACATGAAGTCTTCTGCCTCGGCCTCTGTCACAGGGTGATCTGCCAAGAATTCTGCCACAGCTCTTCCCTTTACCGATTTCCTTGTCATGTATTTGAGGTCGAATTCTGCTAGCAGCAATAACCACCTAGCTAGCTTTCCGATAAGTGCTGGCTTTTCGAAAAGATATTTGATTGGGTCTAAACGAGAAACCAGCACCACCGGATGTGCTAACAGGTAGTGCCTTAGTTTCCTCGTGGCCCATACTAGCCCCCAACAGGTTTTCTCGAGGGGAGTGTACCTTGTCTCATAGTCCATCATTTTTTTGCTGAGGTAGTATATGACGCACTCTACTTTGGCGTTGTTCTCTTGCGCTAGCATGCATCCCATGGATGTGTCTGTTACTGAGAGATACAAAATCAGTGGCTTCCCAGGGATGGGCGGTGACAGTACAGGCGGATTCTGAAGATATTCTTTGATTGCCTCGAACGCTTGCTGACAGTCTTGGCTCCATTCAAAATCAGTACCTTTCTTTAGTAGCTTGAAAATAGGTTCACAGGTAGTTGTGAGCTTGGAAATGAACCTGCTGATGAACTGTACCTTCCCCAAGAAACTCTTTACCTCCTTTTCTGTCCTAGGCGGTGATATTTCCATGATAGCCTGTATCTTGGAAGGGTCTACCTCGATTCCTCTTTGAGTGATGAGGAATCCCAACATCTTTCCAGCCGTTACCCCAAAAGTGCATTTTTGAGGGTTAAGACGTAGTTTGTATTGCCTAATCCTCTCAAAGAACTTCCAAAGCGCTTCATGGTGTCCTTCCCTTTCCTTTGATTTGACTATCATATCATCGACATACACCTCGACCTCTTTGTGCATCATGTCGTGCAGTAGTGTTGTTGCCATCCTTTGGTAAGTGGCTCCAGCATTCTTTAACCCGAATGGCATCACTCGGTAGCAGTAGGTTCCCCAAGGTGTAGTGAAGGTGGTTTTCTCTCTATCCTCAAGAGACATAACGATTTGATTGTACCCAGAAAATCCATCCATGAAGGATAGCAATGCATGGCCTGCGGTGTTGTCTACTAGCTCGTCTGTGTGAGGTAATGGGAAGTCATCCTTTGGACTGGCTTTGTTGAGATCTTGGAAATCTACACAGACCCGGATTCCTCCAGTTTTCTTTTGGTACAGGAACGATGTTAGCTACCCATTGTGGATATTCAGTGACTATGAGAAAACCGGCGTTGATTTGTTTAGTGACTTCTTCTTTTATCTTTAAGACCCAATCAGGGCGCATACGTCTCAGTTTTTGTTTAACTGGTTTTGCATCAGGATGAAGGGGAATTTTATGCTGAACAATTTCAGGGTCTATTCTAGGCATGTCCTCGTAAGACCAGGCAAAAACATCTTTGTATTATTTTAGCAAAAGGATTAGTTTTTCACTTTCTTGAGGGGATAGTGTGGCACCAATTTTAACTATTTTGGGCTCGTTTTCAGAGCCTATGTTTGCTGTGATTATTTCTTCAGAAAAAGGTTTAGCGTGCCTTTCTTCTTCTCTCTTGATGAATTCTAGAATTTCTTCCTTAAAATTTGATGTGTCGGAATCCATGCAATTGATTATAGGCAAAGTGAAATACTCTAAATCTTCCTTCTCATTGATAAGATTATCAAAAGACATTTCAGAGTCAAACTCAAAGTAAATGTTATGCCTTGGTACTTTGACCAGGTTTTCCTCACTAGACTTAGTAGTTCCAAAAGATGAAAAGCTTGACTCGGACTTAGTCGACTCAGAGTCGGAATCGGAATCAGAACTAAGATCAGAATTAGCGCTTTTCATTTTGTATTTCAGAGTGTGTTCCACGGTCTAGTTAGGGTAAGCCCCTTTTTCAGCATCCACAATCAGTTCAGAGCAGTCTTTTTCATCACCAAGGTTGATCATCAGCACTTCACTGTCACCTTGATTAGCACTTTCATCATTGTCACCCTGCAAGTCTTGGAGGGCCATTTGATTTGCTATTGCTGTTATCTCTTCCAATTGAGCTTCAATCTCTGCTTCGTCACTGTTGTCGACTCTTCGTGCGCCAACAAAGCCCCACCAATTACCAAAGCTATCTGTGATGGGGTGGATCACCCTTATTTCATTGTTGGTGACCCCCTCATCAAAGAGTAGGTTCAGTGATATTTCATCTAGTGGGTCGTTGTCGACAGACTCTTCTTCCTTTGCCTCTTTAGTTTCGAGGTTATTGACCTCGTCTATTGGCCAATAGTCGTCGGTAGGTGCATAGGGGTCATAAAAATAGATTGGAACCCTGCGAAGTCCTTCTTCTTCAATCAAGTCTTCTACTTCTTCCTCATAAACCGTTCTAGCGAACATGACATGGATGTCTTCAATAATAGTCACTACAGGCTTTGGTTGATTTACCGGAGTGATGTATTCAGAGGGGTTGAAATCTTCAACAGCAAAGGGGAGCAGGCCAGACAGCTCGGTGACAACTTGAAAGTGCGAATCAGACGTGAACGGTGATGCAGTCACTTTTCCTGAAAAGGTTTTTGTTTTAATTTAACTTGATTAATCTTACCTACTGTTCATTTGACTTAGAGAGATTCCTAAGGTTTAACCTGCAAAAGAAAAGCTTTACAACATACATATATACAATGGGTGTGAGGAAGAACTCTTGCAAGTAAAATGCAAATAAGTTCCTAGCCTGTAGGTTCCTGTCTTAGTTTGATAAGTTCTATGGCTTTTTAATACATGCAAGGTTTTGGTAGTCTCAGGGTGCTCCGTTGTCAAAGGGCACCAATCCTCTCATCAGCCCATCATAGGCAGTGATTGGGTGATTCCCTTTTTGATATACCACTAGGTACGAGTGACTGTGGAGTTTGCTGGAACCCCCAACATAGCCCGTGTCATGCCGGGATATCAGGTGAACTCAACGGGTTGTCCGCTCGATGCATATGATAGATGAATTAAATAAGGCATGTACTAGTCTTATATTGAACTTTTTGGTTATGGCTCTCATATCCCCAGCGGAGTCACCAAAAACTGTAGACACCTCCCAAATGGGAGATCGCCATACAGATTGATCATGTTTGTTTGCTCGATTGGTTGCTTGCTTCGTAAACCAAAATCATGGACATTCCCATGGCTAGGAACATCGCCACATGATAGCGGTTATCATCAAAACAGAGTCGCCACCCAGTTTATTAAAACTGGGAAAATAGATAGAGATTCTGGACACGGGAGCCAAAAGTACAATAAGGGGAAGGTGTTAGGCACCCCTCTTTGCCCAGTCGTGAGACTGGCCCATAATCGTTCAACATAAGACATGTAGATGCTTTATTTAATTCTAACACATAGTTTGTTTAATTAATCCTTTAAACAGTAAGTAAAGTGAGCCAGGACTGTAATTGAAACATGCATCAGAAAGCAGGAAACAAAGCAAAGCTGTCCCAGGGTAATGGATCCCGCGGCCGGTGAATGGATGTCACGGCCAAGGGATCCTCCTGGTTTGATGTATCGGCCGAGGGATCGAAGCCCCGGTCGATGTTCTTCCTCACACCAGATAGAAAGATTAACAGATGTTCAAAATGCTACGGTTAGTCATAAATACAGTAAATAAAACAAACCAGAGGCCGTTGGGCCTCACCACCTTGATCCCTTAGTTGCTTGATTGCTTCGGATTGCTTGTGATTGACTGATTGCTTCTTCGAAAACCCTGGGGTTAGGGTTTGAACTTTGGGGTTTGATCGTCGGGTTGATGGTTGCCTTCGGGAGGTTAGGGCTTTTGAAGAGAGGGATTGAGAGAGTATTTGTGCAGAGGTTCGTGGCTTGAGAGGGTGTATTCTCTTGTCAATTTTGTGTGTATATTTTCAGAGTCCAAAGGCCCTTTATATAGGCAATTGGTGACTCACTCCGGCCAATCAAAATGCACGATCAAAATTGGAGTTAGAGTGTGATTCTAACTCTGCATGGCAATCCTCTAACGTAGCCCGAACGCATCGGGAAGGTAGTGTAATTGGATCAAACGTCTGACAGAACGTTTCGAGAATCTGGAAAACAAGGGATTTGGCGGCCGAGTAAAGGATCACACGGCCGAGGAATGGATGTTGCGGCCGAAGGATGGATCTTGCGGCCGAGGTATTGATCTCTCAAGGAGATTTTGCTAGCAACAGGTTGCTCGGGTGAGGAAATGATGTTAGGGCCGTGAGATCGATGTTACGGCCGACAGATGGATTCTCCTAGGCTTCTGTATTTTCTGTCTGAAAGGCTGTATGGCTCTGAATTGGGTCCTCTAAGTGGCTCAAAGTTCTTACCGAAAGTCCTAAGGTTCTCAAGAAGGCAATCAGCAATCACTGTATCCATTTCATCATCGGGATGGTCCCAAGGTGGGACTTGAAATAATCGTTAGGCCAAATTGGGGTGTCTACACATAGCGAGAAACACAGCTTGTGTCCTCATGCTTGGTGCCAGTAGGAAATTGAAGGAGATGCTCGAAAGCCCAAAGCTGAAAGATGGATTAACAAATAGATATGATCCAATACAGGGAGAAATCAAAGTGAGGAAGGAAGGAAATGAAGAAGGGTATACCTCAAGCACTCGGTGGTGACCTGATAAGCACACGATAATGCAATGAAGGGTGCGCTAGTTATCTAGTTTTAGTTAATTTTATCGTTAATTTAGTCGTTTTTAATTACATTTGCTCGTAAGGTATCTTAATTTCATTTAGTAGAAAAAAACCATTTAGCACAGGATTTTTGAGTCCAAAGCTTGTCAAAGATGATCAAGAGATAAGAATTAAAGACCCGGAGGTGACCCGATGAGCCAAGGCCGAAGTTAAAGACCAAAAGATCAAGCATTGCTGTTTAAAAAGCTCGGTACCGGTACCTTGTAGTCCTTCCAATCGGTATCGAGATCATCATGCGCCAGCCCCTAATTGCCTCGGTACCGGTACCCCTTCTCAGAATCTATCGGTACCGAACACATTATCACAGCAGTGTACCTTGTTCTCTATCGGTACCAAGGGCTTCGGAGGGCATCTTTGGAGCATCTTGGAGAATATTCCGTGCGCATACCTTGGAGCCTATAAATAGGTGCTTTGTCACTTGTACAAACAACTTTTGTATTGCATATTTTTAGATCTAGATCTAGATTTTGAATTGTTCTTGTTGTTCTTGAGTGTTCTTCATTTTTCCAGCATCACTTTTTAATTTCCAGCCTTTATTAGTTAGTTATTGCTACTTTCTCCTTCATTAAAGTTGTTACAATCTCCCGATCTATCTTTTTATCTAGTTTTCTTCTAGTGTTGTGTTTTTGAATATGTTAGCTAGATTTTTGCTTGCTCTTATCTTTTTAGATATGTGTGAGTAGTTTTCCAATGTTAGGTCATGGGGTGATTAGCACCTCATGGCTTGAGTAAAAGTTGCATTTTTCACCAATAAAGTTTGAATCTTTGGTTCGAAAATCAATGTGTAGTTTAGGTTTGTTTGTCAAATAGCTAAGGTGTTAACCTCCTTGATCATGTGTAGGTAAGAGCATCGGCTACTTACCACACATGATGCTTGGAGCTCTGTCACTCGAGGCGTTTGCTAAATAAATTCTAAAGCTAGCTTGGTAATCGAACCATTCTATCTTCTGGCTTAAGAACCTTAGTTGAGTGTCTTAAACCGCGTAATTAGGTGAAAAATATAGTTTTACTCGAGTCGTGGGTGTTAGTAATTCCTAGACCTAACCTGCTTTTTATCCTAGTTTATTCGCTTTTAATTTAGCCTTTTTATTTCCACCGCAAAGTAAAACAAAGTTGGTTGTCTAAAAGCCGAAAACCCTTGCTTACTTCTACAAATCCAGTAAGGCCGTACTAATTATTCCCGTGGGTACGATCCCAGTCTTCCGAATTATTATGCTTCAATTGGATGCTTATACCCTACGCTTGGGGTGATCTTATTTGATATATCGACGAACGAAGTATTTTTGGTGCTGTTGCCGGGGATTACTTATTATGGCTTTCTTGGAGGTTCGACAAACCGCTGTAAGTATCCCGCTTCTTTCTTGTAGTAGTAGTTTAGTAGTTTCTGTGTTAGTAGCTCGTATTTAGTTTGTAGGATACCTCTAACCTGGTTTCATGCCAAACCTGAGGTGTAATGAAGCCGGGCTAAATATTGAGTTTTTTGCTTAGTTAGTATAGTTAGCATAGTTAGCTTAAATTGATTGCATTGCTTAGCTGAGGTGGTGGCATAACCCTTTGCATATTCTGTTTGCTGAGTTGAGGTGGCGGTCTAGCCCCTCCAGTCTAATAGTTGGTAATTAGTTAGTTAGTAGAATTTGCTTGTTTATGCCTGTGTTCCGAAGCCCAATTTCCATTCGGCTTCATCGCTCTTCTTCGTTGCTGAGAATCCGTAGCTTTGCCAAGGCGTATCCTGCCCATTCTCCGCCGCGCAAATTAAATCGCAATCGCAAAAGCCCAATGGCCGAAGAAGCTCCAGTTCGTACTCTTCGTGATTATCTAAATCCAGAACGGGCTCCTCAAGTATTGCCTATCGTTATTCCGACTCCGCCTGCTGGGAATGCATATGAATTCAAAGCTGAGTACCTTTGGATAATTCTAGAATTTTGGGGGCGAGAATTGGAGGATCCATATTTGCATATCCGTGAGTTCGAGAACATTCTGCACTCTTTCGTTACAATTCAAGGTCAACTTGATCAAGCTCGCCTGAAGTTGTTCCCATTCACTCTAAAGGACAAAGCAAAGCAATGGTTCAATTCTTTGAAGCCTCAGTCACTGCGTAACTGGGGAGAGGTTCAAGATGCTTTCACCGCTAAGTTTTTTCTAGCCAGCCAGACGAAGTTACTTATCGATCAGATTCAAAGTTTCAAGCAAAGGGATGGAGAGACATATCACAAGTATTGGGAGCGATACAAGGACTTGCTCATATCGGTTCCTCATCACAACTTTCCATTGTATCTCTGAGTTAATTACTTCTACGTAGGTTGTTCTCAAGAGAGCAAGCAGCTTCTAGATACTATGGAAGGAGGTGATTTCATGGGAAAAACACCGGAGGATGCTTGGGATTACTATGAGTCGTTGACTGAGAAGACCCAGACTTGACAGTTTGCAGATCCAGGGGATAGGGCGATATTCAATCAAGGTCCTATCGGCTCTGGAAAGTTCTCTATTGCTGAACATATCGCTTTTAAACTCGATTGGAGGAAATTGCTCATAAGCTGGATAAATTGGAGTTGAAGAGTGCTCAATCTCAAGAGGTGAAGGTAGTTCATCAAATTGAGGAAGTTTGTGTTATTTGTGAGATGGTGGGCCATTCTACTGAGGCTTGTCCTAATATTCCTGCTTTGAAGAACGTGATAAATGGGATTGCTCCGAAAGAGGTGCATGCAGTGCAACAATTTGATCCCTATTCTCAATCTTACAATCTGGGGACACGTCAACATCCAGCTTTCCCTTGGAATCAATCTAATGAAGGGAGTTCTTCTCAAGTTCCACCTCCTGCTCCACAGTTACCTTGGAAGCAACATCAAAATGCTTTCCGTTTCCCTCAAGCTCAAGGTCCGCCAGGGTTTGCTCCTCCTGCTTCATTCCCTCATGCAAACCAATTTTAGCAACCTGGCCAGTTTCAACAGCAACAACCACCGAAACGTTCTTGGGAAGATCAATTCAGTGCTCTTTTGCAAGGTCAAACTACTATCAATGAACAACAAACTCAGATGATGAATGATATCAGAAATCAGTTGGGTAAGTTGACAACAACGGTGGGTATGTTACATCAAGAAAGGGGGAAGTTTCCAACACAGCCTCAACCTAATCTGCAACCGACGTCTAATCCAACTTCTCAAGGTGTTCACTTTGATAGCTCTTCGGTGACTTTCCCCGAGCAAGCAAAGGCTATTAGTTCTCTTCGAAGTGGGAAGACGGTGGATAATCAAGTGGAGATGCCTTTGGAGCCTACTTTGTTGCCTCCTCCTATCGATCGTTCAATTCCAACTTCAATCCTTGGGGAATCTCCCAAGGAGGCAAGCAAGGAGGTTTCAGAAGACAAGGAGAAGGAAAAGGGTAAAGAAAAAGAAAGTGTACCGGACCCTCAAGTTGTTCCAACGCTGGCACCTTATCCTCATCGCTTGAAGGCTTTGGCTAAACCGAATCTCAATACAGAGTTGCATGAGCTATTTAATCAAGTGAAGATCAATATTCCTCTTATGGATGTGGTCAAGCAAATTCCCTCATATGCGAAGTTTCTTAAAGATCTATGTACTCGGAAGCGAAAGCTTAATGTCCAGAAGAAGATCTTTTTGACCGAACAAGTGAGCCCTATTATTCGGACAAATATCGCGCCGAAGTACAAGGATCCAGGGAGTCCCACCATTGCAATTACTATTGGAGATGAAGCCTACTCGAGTCCTCTTCAGTTAGCCGATCGGAGTGTCCGTGTTCCAAGAGGGGTAGTGGAAGATGTTTTGGTGCAAGTTGGTCAGTTTATTTATCCGGTGGACTTTGTGATTCTTGATACAAATCCGATCGATTCTTGTGCTGCTTCTACTCCGGTAATTCTTGGGAGACCCTTTTTAGCCACGGCGGATGCAGTTATCAACTGTCGGAATGGATTGCTTAACATGACCTTCGGTAACATGAAGATGGATGTCAATGTTTTCAATATAGGCAGTCAGATGGGGGATGACGAGAACGTGAATGAAGTGAGCTTTATTGACTCTCTGGTGGAGGAACATGTCGATGAATTACTTTATAGTGACCCTTTGGAAGTTGCTCTTACAGCCGAGGAGGCTGAATTTCTCGAATCTTCCGAAGTAAGTTGTTTGTATGCATTGCTGAATGAGGATGAAGCTTGCGCATTGAATGCTTGGTGTAGACACCTCCCTGGAGCGGGGCATCGCCATACAGATTGATTGTTGTTTGCTCATTTGGTTGCTTGCTTCGTAAACCAAGATCGTGAACATTCCCATGGCTAGGAACATCGCCACACGATAGCGGTTATCATCAAAACAGAGTCGCCACCCAGTTTATTAAAACTAGGAAAATAGATAGAGATTTTGGGTATGGGAGCCAAAAGTACAGTGAGGGGAAGGTGTTAGGCACCCCTCTCTGCCCAGTCGTGAGACTGGCCCATAATTGTTCAGCATAAGACATATACTTGCTTTATTTAATTCTAACACGTAGTCTGTTTAATTAGCCTTTAAATGATGAGCCGAGACTGTAATTGAAACATGCATCAGAAAAGCAGAACATAAAACAAACATGTCCTAGAGAGATGGATCTTGCGGCCGGTGAATGGATGTCACGGCCGAGAGATCCTTCTGGTTTGATGTATCGGCTGAGGGATTGAAACCCCGGTCGATGTTCTTCCTCACACCAGACAGAAAAGTTAGCAGATAATCAAACGCTACGATTAAGCATAAAGACGATAAACAAATTGAACCAGAGGCCCTTGGGCCTCATGTAACGACCCTGATTTTTTGTAAATAAAAATTTCGTTAAATATTTGAATTTTATTTTAACTACTTGGGTTCCATTTAAAATTCTTTTTAAAACCCAAAAATTAGTCATTATTGATTCTAGACTTATAAAAATAGTTTGCTTCATATAAAATTATTTAGTCACTTTCTATAGACAAGTATGCTTATAAAAGCACTTGTGTATTTTCCTAGTATTTGAAATAAAGTCTTAAAATTTTGTTTATTAGCTAGTTATCCTACTTGGCAAGTAGAATTGGTATCCAACTAGTTAGTTAGCCTAACCTAAGTACCAATTGACTTAGTTACATCCTCCTAACATCCTAGAACCATTGGACAATAGGAATCATCATGAGATGCCAAAAGTAAGACACATGGCTTGGAGTAATGATGACTTTTATGACAAGAATCACTTTCTAGGAAGGTATGATTCACTTTAATCATTTCATCTTCCAAGTGTAACTTTTCCTTTTACCCATGGTATTAAAATTGTTAGGGAACTTCTTACCCTTTGGATAATAGAAATAAGATCTCCCATCTACTAGGTAATGATTATACCCCTTGACTAGTCATTCAAGCCCATGCCACCTTCTTTATTCCTTTAACCCTTGGTTAGTAAATGTTAGGAAAATTTTTATCCCTTGGTCAATAGAAACTAGTCAAGCCAATGACAAAGTTGACTAGACAAGTCATTGCCTTGCTTCCAAAAGAAGCAATCTTAACCTTGCCATGCATGCAACCCTAGACTAAATAGCCTTAACCCTATTATGTTACTTTCCTAGATTCTCCAAGCCCATGTATGCTTTCTAGGAAAGTAAGCCTCTCTTTAATCATTTCACTTTTCTTGGACTTTCTTTATATAATATATATATATATGTATATACCTTAGTCAAGGAGAGAGAGAGAGAAAGAGAGAGAGAGGCCGAGAGAGGAGAGAAGGGAGGGAGGCCGAGAGAGAGTGGGAAGGAGAGAGAAAGAGATGTGTGCATGTGTGTGCTTTTGGTTGTTCACTTACACAAGCTACTAATTAGCTTTAAGTCTATTTATTGACTTGACAACTCATTCTAGTCTTTCTCAAGCATAGAATCCTAGCCCTTAATCATCCTAGATTGCTTTCAAACTAGTCTTTAATCATCCTAGAACCTAGCCTAATTACCCTAAAATTTGATGACAAGGCATGGCATGCTTAAAGAAGTGATTTGACTACACAATGGAGCAAATCCATGGAAGGAGAGAGAGAGAGAATTTTGGCTAGGAGAGGGAGAGAGAGAGGAGGGAGGAGCATGCTTGTGCTTTTGCTTGGATACTTACACAAGCTACAAGCTAGCCTTAAGCCTATTATCCACTTTCCAACCCATTTCTAGTCTTCCAAAGTACAACCTAGCCTTGCAAGCCAACCCACTCTAGGGCAAGACAAGGCCATGAACCCTTCATGATAGCCTAGTTCATTAGCCTTAAGACTAAAAAGATTGGACAAGACAAGTCATGGAAAGCTTGGCATGCTTTCAAGCTTGATTGGACAACACATTGGAGCATATCCATGGGAAGGAGAGAGAGAGAGATTTTCGGCCAAGGAGAGGGAAAGAGGAGCCAAGTCCTTGCCTATAAATAGAACCCCCTCTTGCCATTCAACTCACACCTTCACTCCTTGCTCTCACTTCTCTCTAGAAACCATTTCTGTTTTTCCAGACAGCCTACTGCCCTTTGTAAATCCTCATTATTCTCCTGCTTAGAGTAGTCCTTAGAACCAACTTTCTTCGGGAAAGTTGTAGAGCACTTTGAGAGCTTCAAGTTAGACCCAAGAACCACCCTAATCGGTCAAGAAACGACAAAGATATTGACATCCAAAGTTCAGTAAAAATTCTGATTTCCAGATTCCAGACAGCAAGCTGTCCCTTCCTTTATCACCATATTTCTCCTACCTAAAGTAGTTTCTAGGACCAACTTCCTTCACAAAAGTGGCAGAGAACTTCTAGAGCTTCGATGTCAACTCAAGAACGATCGTATTCGGCCAAATATTGACCGAGTTACTGCCATCCAAAGTTCGGTCCAGATTTACGAGTTTCACCGCCCGTAGAAGTTTCCAACTAGCTTATTCGGCCCCGACTAGTTTCGGATCAAGGTAGAATATTCTCATACACTTTAACCCTAAGTATACGTAGATTAATCTTAACCTTTATCTCTAAGTATAGCAGATTTCCATATCTACTTTCCTTGAATATAATTAGAAATGTGTTTGTCTTTGAAATGTAGAATTTTCCATCCCCGTTATTCCTAAGTATACGTAGATTGTTTTAAAGTATGAGCATGTTGGATTAATGAACTTCATTTCCCTAATAAACGAATGCTGTTTTAAACTTCCTTAAAAAGAAAGAAAGAACGATTTTTGAAAGATAGGAATTCGTCGTTTAGTTAAAGGTATTCGTATTCGATCATAAGGATGGTGATGAGCTTATTTGTATAATTGCTTGCATTACTTGTTGCGTGATAAAGCATAAGTGGTCTTCCACTCCAAAGGTGTCCGTCCATGTGGCACTATGCTTTAGATTGTGTGTTAAATGTTCGAGTATGATTTGAATGAGCATGCAAAGTAATATAGAGTTGGATGATCTTGTTTGTTTAATTTCAAGAATTCAATACATCCTACCGTGGAGTCTATGCATGAAAACGAGACACGGAAACGAGAAAGTAGAAACATGACACCTAGGGTGTGTTAAAGACAAGGTGTGTTTTGAAACCGCAATGTGGCCGGACTTGCCCATTGTGTGGTGTGTGTTTTTGAAACCACAACGTGGCCGGACTTGCCCGTTGGGTGGTGTTGTGTGTGTGTGTGCCAATGGGAACCAGGTGCGGCGGAACCATTGTGAGGATACTCGGGAACCCGGAACGGCGGAACCGAGGTTGGGTGTGTTCCCATGGGAGACCGGACCGGCGGAACCATGGTGAGGTATGGCTTGGTTATCCGCGGAGAGGAGCCAATGCAAATGTGTGCCAATGGGAACCCGGTGCGGTGGAACCATTGTGAGGATACTTGGGAACCCGGAACGGCGGAACCGAGGTTGGGTGTGTTTTAAACCCTCATGTGGCCAAACGTGGCAGCTCATTGTGTGGATAGATTTGAAAGCAGCAAAGTGGCCGGACTTGCCCATTGTGTGGTGTTCGGTAGCCATTGTGTGTGTGTCACCAATGAAGCCGGACGTGGTAGCTCCATCGGTGACATGATTTATCTGTACACTCAATAGGGACCTGGCGTGAAAGCCCTTGTGTGGATTTTGAAAACCACAATGTGGACGGACATGGTAGCCCATTGTGTGTAATAATTGAAAACCCCAATGTGGCCGGACTTGCCCATTGTGTGGTATGTGTTAAAAGGTGATTTTCGAAATATTGATTTGGAAATGAAAAGTAAAATGGCGACACGGTCTACGAAACGCTGCGTAGGAGAAACTCTGATATCACAGACACCAACGATAGTTAATAGAGAATGTGGATGTGTCATTGTTGATAGTTGAATAAACATATACTGCATAGATATCGTTATCTGTATGGCTTGTTTTGTGTAAGTTACTGCGTAGATATCGTTATCTGTATGACTTGTTTTGTGTAAGTTATGGGTTAGCGGGTATAGGATTATTCTGCTGAGCTTTCGTAGCTCATGGTGTTACCTCTGGTGACCCTGACATATTATATCGGTGGCGACGCTGGTATAATGTGTCAGACTTTGTAGATGATCAAGGGGAGTTGTACACCTTGGAAGCCCTTGGAGCAGAAGAGATGGCTAGGATGGAGAAGCAGGCGGAGCTGTAGTTAGGAACCCTAGATTTCCTTCCCTCTATGTAATGAAGGCACTCTGATGAAATTTTGATGTAATACTGAGCCAGACTCCCTTTGATTATTAAATAAAATTACCCTTTTAATGTACCCGAATTTGGGGGCGTTACAACTCACCACCTTGATCCCTCAGTGGCTTGATTGCTTTGGATTGTGGGTGGAATTGACTGATTGCTTCTTTGAGAACCCTAGGGTTAGGGTTTGATCGTCGGATTAGTGGCTGCCTTCGGGAGGTTAGGGCTTTTGTAGAGGAGGTTTGAGAGTGTATATTGACAAAGTTTCGTGACTTGAGAGGATGTGAAAGTATATCAATTTCGGAGCCAAAGGCTCCTTTATATAGGCATGGGGATGACACAACTCGTCCAATCAAAGCACACGATTAGAATTGGAGTTAGAGAGTGATACGAACTCTTCATGGTGATCTCCTGACGTAGCCCGAACGCATCAGAATTTGGCTGCTAGGGTTTTGTGATCGGAACAAACGTATGACAAAACATTCCAGAATCTGAAAAAAGGATGATCTGGCGGCCGAGGAATGGATGTTGCGGCCGAAGGATAGATCTTGCAGCCGAGGGATTGATCTCTCAGGGAGATTTTCATGCAACAGGTTGCTCGGGTGAAGAAATGATGTTAAGGCCGTGATATCAATGTCACGGCCGACAGATGGATTCTCCTGGGATACTGTATTTTTGTCTGAAAGGCTATTTGGCTCTGGATTGGGTCCTCTAAGTGGCTCAAAGTTCTTACCATAAGTCTTAAGGTTCACAAGAAGTCAATCAGCAATCACTGTATCCATTTCATCATCGGGATGGTCCCCAAGGTGGGACTTGAAATAATCGTTAGGCCAAATTGGGGTGTCTACACTTGGGCCCCAAAGTTTGAAGAATTTGAGGAGCTGCCACCAATCGAGAAAAAGGTTCTTCCCTCTAGTGTTGAGCCACCAAAATTGGAGTTGAAAGCCTTGCCTGACACGCTGAAGTATGTTTTTCTTGGAGACAATGAGACCTATCCTGTGGTTATATCCTCCTCTCTTGGGAATCTCTAAGAGGAGGAATTGATCAAATTATTGAGGAAGCACATGAAGGCTATAGGGTGGACCATTGCTGATATCAAAGGGATTGATCCTACTCTTTGCTCACACCATATCGCTTTGGAGGACAACGTCAAGCCATCTCAACAACCCCAATGCCGCTTGAACCCTATTATGAAGGATGTAGTTCGTGCTGAGGTTTTGAAGCTGCTGGATGTTGGGATCATCTACCCCATCGCTGATAGTAAATGGGTGAGCCCGATTCAAGTTGTACCGAAGAAGTCCGGGGTGACAGTTGTGCGTAATGAGGAGAACAAGCTTGTGCTAACACGTGTTCAAACGGGATGGAGAGTTTGTATTGATTATTGGAAGCTCAACGCAAGTACCAGAAAGGATCACTTTCCCTTGCCTTTCATCAATCAGATTTTGGAAAGGATAGCCGGGCATGCGTTCTACTGCTTCTTGGATGGTTATTCCGGTTACAATCAGATTGAAGTTGCTTTAGAGGATCAAGAGAAGACGACGTTCACTTGCCCTTTCGGAACTTTTGCTTATCGTCGGATGCCGTTTGGTCTGTGCAATGCTCCGGGGACTTTTTCACGATGCATGATGGGGATTTTTAGTGATATGGTGGAGAAGATAGTGGAGGTTTTCATGGATGATTTCTCTATTTTTGGTGACTCGTTCGAGTCATGTTTGGCCAATCTCGAGAAAGTTTTGACAAGATGTGAAGAAAAGAACTTGGTGCTCAATTGGGAAAAGTGTCATTTCATGGTCACTCAGGGTATTATTTTGGGGCACATCGTTTCTTCTGATGGTATCACGGTAGATAAGGTAAAGATCGACCTCATTTCCAATCTCCCAACTCCAAAGTGTGTGAAGGATATCCGTTCATTTCTCGGGCATGCCGGATTTTATCACCGATTGTGCAACTGCCGAATTGGAGCCTCCCGTTTGAGCTTATGTGTGATGCAAGTGACTATGTCGTAGGTGCTATTTTGGGACAAAGGAAAGACAAGCATCCGTACGTGATTCACTATGCAAGCAAGACCTTGAATGATGCACAGATGAATTACACTACCACAGAAAAGGAGTTACTCGCAGTGGTGTTTGCTCTTGACAAGTTTCGATCGTACTTGATAGGAGGTGCTCCTATAGTGATCTACATGGACCACTTTGCTCTCAAGTATCTACTCACAAAGTAAGATGCCAAAGCCCATTTGATACAATGGATTCTGCTTCTCCAAGAGTTCAATTTGACCATTAAAGACAAGAAGGGTGTCGAGAACATGGTAGTTGATCACTTATCGAGGTTACAGTTTGAGGATCCTGCTTCGAGTCTTCCGATTGTGGACACGTTCCCGGATGAACAGTTGTTAGCCGTTTCGAGTACCCCATGGTTCTCCGACATAGTGAATTATTTGGCTACGGGTCTCTTACCACCGCATTGGTCTCCTCAAGAGCATCGTCGTTTCCTTCATGAAGTATGGATGTTCTCTTATGACGACCCCTATCTTTTCAAGTACTGCCAAGATCAAATAGTGCGCCGTTGCGTTCCGGATTCGGATCAACGGAGAATTCTCGAGTTTTGCCATTCGGAAGCTTGTGGGGGCCACTACTCTTCTAGGAAGACTTCTGCCAAGGTGTTGCAATGTGGATTCGATTGGCCCAACTTGCACAAGGATGCTTATCACATTTGCGTCGCTTGTGAACGTTGCCAAAAACTTGGGAGTGTGACTCGGGAGGATGAGATGCCACTCACTAATATCCTTGTAGTTGAGATCTTCGACTGTTGGGGCATTGACTTCATGGGACCATTTCCTGTTTCCTTTGGTAATTTGTATATCCTATTGGAGGTCGATTATGTTTCAAAGTGGGTAGAAGCCGTTGCAACACGTACCAATGATGCCAAGGTGGTGGTGGAGTTTCTCAAGGACAATATTCTTTCACGATTTGGGATGCCGAGAGCGATCATAAGCAACCAAGGCACCCACTTTTGTAACCAAACATTTGAGGCCTTGATGAAGAAGTACGGGATCACTCATAAAGTCTCCACCACTTATCATCCACAGACAAATGGGCAAGCAGAGTTGGCAAATAGGGAAATCAAGCACATTTTGGAGAAAACAGTGAACCCTAACCAGAAGGATTGGAGTCTCCATTTGAATGATGCACTATGGGCTTATCACACGGCATACAAGACCGTTTTGGGAGCTTCGCTGTATCGTTTGGTTTGTGGGAAAGCGTGCCATCTTCCGGTCGAGCTTGAACACAAAGCATATTGGGCTATCAAATCATTGAATTATTGTTTATCGGCCACCAACAAGCACCGAAAGCTCCAACTCAACGAGCTTGAAGAGATTCAGAGAGATGCTTACGACAACACTGCCATCTACAAAGCAAAAGTCAAGGCCTTCCACGACAAGCGAATTCACCAGAAAGATTTTGAGATTGGACAGAAGGTACTCCTATACAACTCTAAGCTTCATTTGTTTCCTGGTAAATTACGTTCTCGTTGGGCTGGCCCTTATGTTGTTGAGCATGTTTATCCTCATGGTGCGGTTGATGTTGTGAATCCAATTAATGGTAAATCATTTAAAGTGAATGGACAGAGGCTTAAACCATTTCTCTGCAGTTTTGAGGTTGGAGAGTCGGATCAGGAGTTGATCGATCCAGTTTTGGACAGAGGCTTAAACCATTTCTCGGCAGTTTCGAGGTTGGAGAGTCGGATGAGGAGTTGATCGATCCAGTTTACACGATTGATTAGCTTGTTACTTTATATTAGCACGGGGAGCAAAAGCGTAACCGCTGAACTTAACTGTTTGTCAGACCCGGCCCCCCGGTAGGGGGTACCCACCATTGACTTGGGTATATGTAGCTTCGCACGCCGCTACTAAAAGAAGGATCGTGTGCCCAGCTCCGATTCGAAGGGCAAATCATTTGATATCAGTGACATAGGGCTTTAATTAGCATTTCTGATAGGAGTAATTCACAGTAAAACACTCATGTCTTCCAGATTAGCCCCAACGGGGGCGGTTTAGATCCTTAGGTTAGGCCTTGATATTCCCGTGCTCACGCACTTGGCTCTATCTTGTTGCTTGCCTGGTTATGATCTTAGGGGACGCTGGACTTCATTGTTTGGCAGAGTCTAGCTGTAACTTTGACGCTCCGAGTTCTAATATCAAATCTGTATATACTATACATATTTATTTTTGTTTATTGCTTTGTCATGTTTTATTCAATTATGCATGTTGTGTTTTGTCATGTTTGTTTTGTTATGTGTTACTTGTTTTGAATTTAGTCTTGGTGACATTTCACATGCAAAAGATTTCACCAATGTGTTAGTGAAAAAAGGGATTTCATTAGTTCTTCTTGGTAATAGTTTATCGTTAATAATCCATGCTCTCCGAATAGGCCCCTATCGGTGGCAACTTAGGTCTGTGGGTGAGGTTTGATATTGCCTGGAGTGCACGCTAGGTTGTATCTTTTCTTACCTTGTTTTGATCATAGGGGACGCTGGACTTAGTTGTTTGGCTAGGTCGAGCGATAAATTTTATTACGGGCGCTAGAATAACAAATTTTCGACGGTCTAGTATAGCCACCCATTGCTTACCCCACCGGTAAGGAATGGGAAGAAAAGTATGACTCGTGTGATCGCGTGAAGATCGGGTGGTGCATTGCATTTCATTCTGTTTTGCATGTTCGTACGTGTTCTGTGTGTTTTCTTTGCTTTTCTGTCTTTTAAATTTTGGTTTGGTTTGAAACCGGATAACATGGGCCGGTGTTACTAATGTCAATTGTTTTGTGGAAAGTCGTTCTCTAAGTCTTCTGTAGGGTTTATGTGCTACCACACCAGCCTTGGTAGTTTGGGCCTAAAGTCGGAGTGAGTGAGGCGTTCAGGAGCCCTAAGCATGGGTGTGGCTACGAGCCGCGGTTATTAGTCCGATAAAGCTTTGGATATGGCCCAGTGTGACTAGCTATGGTTCCAAATTGGCAGAACCGAAGGAGTAAACCCTGGAAGCATCTAATCTGGCTAGAACAAGGCATTGACATCAAATCCTCCAACTTGGTCGAGGAATTTAGGGGTTGACATTCCCCTTGGACGGTACATTCGCTTACCTCCCTCTCTTCGCTCTTTTTCTTATTGCTATGAGGGCATAGCATCGGCTTAAGTTGGGGGGAAGGGTTAGCTTATGTGCTATTTGTTTGATTTTGTGAAAAATTTGAAAAATTCAAAAAAATAAAAATTGAAAATTTCAAAAAATGAGAAAATGGAAATTTTTTAAAAATAATAATAATAAATAAAGGTTTTTATTTGCAATTCTTCCTTTTGTCATGTTTTTAGTTCTTTTTCATAGCTTGTTGCATGCTCAATAATTGTTAGTTGGCAAAAGTTCGTAGCAATCCTAAGAGATTTTGTGCTTCTTGATTTGCATGCTTAGTTAAAAATTGAACGGTTTAGGTTTTGAGTAAGTTTTTGAGCAAGCTTTGGCCCATATCCCCATCTTTTTTTAAAAAAATGCTTGTAGTTAGGAGAATAATCGCATGTCTATCTCTAATTGTGTTTAATGTCGATTGTCAATCATTTTGGAAACTAAAAGCGCACTTAGGAAAGGATACAAGCCTTCTTGCATGATTATACCACAAATGAGTCCCCTTATCCTGTTTTGCATCCTGTCTTTTCCCTAATTCTTTGCTTAACCCAGGTAACCGGTTGTTCGGAGGGTGTTGGGATGTGTATTCAATGATCAAAAGGTGTTTTTGGGGGGTTGGGTGATTTATTGGAAATCCAGAGGTTCAAATTGAAGAGAAGGCAAAATTGCTGAGTGAAAAGCATTTCGGTATCGGTAGGAACATTTGTGATGCATCGGTACCACAGCAGCTAACCTTGGGGCATCTTAAGCATTCGGTATCGGTAGCAGGGAATCTCTTCTATTGGTACTGAGCTCCCTTAGACAGCAAATCAGTTCAGAGTTCAGTCACGATCCAGTCCCACTTTCATCTTCCCAATAACCGACTGTCTCTCTCTCTCTCCTTTCCTCCATTAAACCCTAAAAACCCTAACCTAAACCTCAAAATCCCCACTCAAACTCCCATATTTTCCCACAAAATACCCAAATCCTCCATCCCCTTCAAGAATCCTTAAGTTTTCTTCATCAATTTCAAGCCTTTCAAGCCAAAAAGAGGTAAACCCATTTTTCCTCTTTGTAATCCGAATTTTTTTCACTTTTTCCACAAAAATCCTTTCATCCTTCCTATTTTCCACCCATATATGCAACCCCCACCACATTTATACCCTACATTCCATATTTTCCACCAAAAATGAAAACCCTAGAAAAGCCCCAACCAAAAATCCGAAAATACAAAAAATAAACCAAAAATCTTTTCCAAACTCCAATGCCAAAGATTAAATAGACCGCACATCAGGCTACCTCTTCTCAACCGGAGATTGAGGAAGAGGATGATTTTTTGGCGGAGGAAGAGGAAATTCAGCCGGAGGAGGCTTCTGGCTCTCGGAGTAGGAAAAGGCGTAGGACTCCGATTGAAATTGCAGCAGACAAGAGAAAGACATGGGAGGGCAGTTTTGACAGCAGAAAGTTCAAAAACGAGCATCAAGTGGATGCGAGGGCGTTCAAACCTGATCATGTGGGCCTCCGTTGTATTATTCAAAAAGGTTTGCAATTCTGGACTGAGCAATTACGTGGTTACAATAGAAATGCAGTCATTGAATTTTATAAGTATATGCAAATTCCTGAGGGTCATTGGGAAAATGACCCGGCTGTTAAAATTAGTTCTCGAGTGGGGGGTATTGATGTTGAGATTACCCCCAATGATATTGCAAGATATTTGAGAATTCAGTGCCCCCCTCCTGATTTGGTAAATTATCCTAGAAAAGATGAGATGTTGGATGAACAGGTGGTGAATATGGTTCTTTATAGTGATCCCTTGAAAGCTTCAGTACCTCACGTGCCTGGAAATTTCAAAGCAACTGTTAGGTTTCTGAATAAGGTTATTCATTTCAATCTATTTCCCCGAGGCACGGAGCACAAGTCAACTAGGAAAAGTGGAGAACTTCTTTATGCTTTCATGACAAATGATTTGGTAGTGGATTGGCCAATATTTATCTTCACTCAGTTACGAGATTTCAGGGCTAACACATTGACCACTGCCAACATGCCTTTTCCCTGTATGATCACTAGCTTGTGCAAAGAAAAAGGAGTTAAGGGGTGGGCTTATGAGAAGTTGGAGGAGCTTTCACCAGGGCCATTTGATGACACATTTGATGAAAAAAGTTTGTCTCAGACTCATGCTGCCAAGGATAAACAAGTGAAGAAGGGGGATTATTTGACCATGATGCCATCAAAGAAGGAAAAGCAAACATCTTGGATTAAGAAACTATTCTGTTAAGGGGTTGCATTGATTAATTCTCGGAGGAAGGAGAAGAGTGAGAGGAGACAGATTATGAGGGAACATGAGAGACAGAGGAGAGAGTTAGCTTGGCAGACATCAATTCTGGAGCAACAGCAGGGGGTGAAGTATGTCCCTGAGCCAGTTGATGAGGGGGAAGTCAGTGATGATTTTGCTGGATACGAGAGTGAGGAATTGGTGGACTGATGGGGTGGGTTGATATCTTGGTGATGTGGTGTGATGATGTGATAGAGAGTTGGTGGCTTTAGAAATCCCCTTACTTGGTCGGGGTCTAGGTTGGTTGACATGCCGACCATTCTATCCTTTATTTCGTTTTGGTTGCATTTTGTTTTTTAGTTTAGTATTTGCACATTATTAGTTTGTTGTTTTTGGTTTGGCCGGTTTGGCCCTTGACTTGGTTGATCTTGTGAGTTGGCGGCGGTCATTCGGGTAGATGACCAAGCTAGAAAAAAGATCGTCGCCCTTTTTGTGCTAACCTGTTCTTTGTAACCAAGGTCATTAAAAGCTAAAAAAAAAAAGTCCTTAGCTGATCCTTTGTGCACATGGATTCCTCTGTGATTGATTGTCTGATATTTGCATAGTTAGTTGCATGGCATGCTTTCCTTTCGTTATCCAAATATCATCTGCTAGTTTTAAATTCTGTTGAATAAAGTGCTTTTGTTGTTTGAGGCATAGTATTTCTTGTTCACTGTTGCCTGTTTGTCGAGCACTTCTTCGGTGGATATGGGATTAGTCTGAATTCGCAAGGTTTTGTGTCCCGTATCCTCCCCTTGTTCGAGGACACAAACTTTTTTTAGCTTGCTCTTAACTTGCTTGATACTTGGCCGATTTAGTTGGATGCTGAAATTGTGAATTGTAGAAATGAAATAAAAAGCCGGATTGATTGAACTCTTGTTAGTTTACAATGTTGAGCATTTTCTAAGTTGTGATAGCGGATGAATTGCAAAGTTGCTAAGTTTTCAAATGTTTCGCATCTTATTTGCTAGGGACTAGCAAACCTCAAGTTGGGGGGTGTGATAAGCACTCGATAATGCAATGAAAGGTGCGCTACTTATCTAGTTTTAGTTAATTTTATCGTTAATTTAGTCATTTTTAATAACTTTTGCTCGTAAGGTATCTTAATTTTGTTTTGTAGAAAAAAACCGATTAGCATAGGATTTTTGAGTCCAAAGCTTGTCAAAGATGATCAAGAGCTAAGAATTAAGGACCCGGAGGTGACCCGATGAGCCGAGGCCAAAGTTAAAGACCAAAAGATCAAGCATTGCTGTTTAAAAAGCTCGGTACCGGTACCTTGTAGTACTTACAATCGGTACCGAGATCATCATGCGATAGCCCCTAATTGCCTCGGTACCGTACCCCTTCTCAACATCTATCGGTACCAAACCCATTATCACAGCAGCGTACCTTGTTCTCTATCGGTACCAAGGGCTTCGGAGGGCATCTTTGGAGCATCTTGGAGAATATTCCGTGTGCGTACCTTGGAGCCTATAAATAGGCGCTTTGTCACTTGTACAAACAACTTTTGTATTGCATATTTTTAGATCTAGATCTAGATTTTGAATTGTTCTTGTTGTTCTTGAGTGTTCTTCATTTTTCCAGCACTTACTTTTTAATTTCCAGCCTTTATTAGTTAGTTTTTGCTACTTTCTCCTTCATTAAAGTTGTTTACAATCTCTCGATCTATCTTTTTATCTAGTTTTCTTCTAGTGTTGTGTTTTCGAATATGTTAGCTAGATTTTTGCTTGCTCTTATCTTTTTAGAAATGTGTGAGTAGTTTTCCAAGGTTAGGTCATGGGGTGATTAGCACCTCATGGCTTGAGTAAAAGTTACATTTTTCACCAATAAAGTTTGAATCTTTGGTTCGAAAATCGATGTGTAGTTCGGGTTTGTTTGTCAAATAGCTAAGGTGTTAACCTCCTTGATCATGTGTAGGTAAGAGCATCGCATACTTACCACACATGATGCTTGGAGCTCTGTTGCTCGAGGCGTTTGCTAAATAAATTCTAGAGCTAGCTTGGTAATCAAACCATTCTATCTTCCGGCTTAAGAACCTTAGTTGAGTGTCTTAAACCGCGTAATTGGGCGAAAAATGTAGTTTTACTCGAGTCATGGGTGTTAGTAATTCCTAGACCTAACCTGCTTTTTATCCTAGTTTATTCGCTTTTAATTTAGCCTTTTTATTTCCACCGCAAAGTAAAACAAAGTTGGCTGTCTAAAAGCCGAAAACCTTTGCTTACTTCTACAAATCCAGTAAAGCCGTACTAATTATTCCCGTGGGTACGATCCCGGTCTTCCGGATTATTATGCTTCAATTGGATGCTTATACCTTACGCTTGGGGTGATCTTATTTTATATATTGACGAACGAAGCATGACCACTAAGGATGGGACTCTTGTCCAGTGAGCAAACTCCAAGGTGACCATACAATGTGGCCAAAGTAGATGCCCCCCAATCAAACTCTCTGATGGCCTCCAAATGCTTCAAGGGGGCCAAAAATTGCTTGTGCACCGAATTTTCCTTGTTGGCAAATAACGTTTGCCTAAGGAGGAAGAGAAGGAAAGCCCGTGTTAGCTGCTCAACGCTCACCTAGGTTAGAATGTCAGCGTTCAGGTAGTTCTTACTCAGCCAAGAAACGCCAAGATGACCTCGCGAATGAAGAGGGGGCACCTTGCCCAAGAACCACTCCAAAGCTCTCTCCCGCTGCCAAAACTAAGGATCAACCCGAAGAGGAGCCCCACTTACTCGTAGGCCTGTGAGCAAAGAGAAGTCACCTGGTGTGATCGTCATCTCACCGGCAGAGGGGAAGTGGAATGTGTTGGTCTCTCAACCAGCGAGGTCATCAATGACCAATCAACCTTAGAAGATTGAGGCCCAAAGCAAATGCCTCAAAACCAGCAGCACATACCAATTCCCGGGCTTGCTTTGGCAACGCCGAGAACCACTTGTGCACTTCTTTGCCTTCACCGCGAGCCTCCAGTCTCCTATTCCTCTGCACCACCAAAGACAAAAGGGAGTTAATTCCATGATGGCATGAATATAATGAAAGCTAGGGGCACTAAGCCAACATCTAAAAAGCATGCATTGCCTAAACAGGGGGTAGGGTTATTCTAATTTCTTTAAACAAAATAATTTTGACCCCACCATGGGTCGTTCTCATTACTACCCCTAGTTGAGAATTAAAGGGATTCCATCCCGTGGAAAAGAATTTATTTTGATCATGCAAATTAAACTATAAACTAAACTTTTTTTTTTCAGGGAATTCGAAAAGACTTACCGAAATATTGACGACGCTCAGATGTTGCTCAGGCTCCCAACGAACCACCTCGACCTCTGGGCCACCAACATGAGGACGATACTGCAAGAAGGCCCAAGTTTACACGTGGGAAGAACGTAAGAATCAGGGACAAATAGACGAAGCTCTTGGTTCCCGAGAGTCGCCTCCTCATCCGAAGAGTCGGAGGGGTGATCACATCCACATGGAGGAAGTGAAGATGAACTTGCAACGGATGGTGCCACCGTAGTAGAGGACGATGGTGAAAAAACAATGGAAGGTGGCATGGCCATGGTGGTCGAAGGAGGGGAGAAGAGAACTGTCAAAGGGGAGCGACGGCAACCGGAGAAGAGGGCGGCGGTAAAGGAGAACGGCGGCGGTGGTCGGAGGAGGAGAAGAACGGAGGTGCTTGGACGAGAGGGAAGGAGGAGAGGTGAAAAGGGAAATCAAAAAAATGAGCTGTCGAATCGATTCAACGTAACTTAAATCAATTTTTTGACTTTTGGCATTCTCACGGCTGGTTCTTCGATCCCATGGCCGATACATCGATTCCTCAGCCGCTTAATCGATCTTCTGGCCCATGGATCCATTTCCCACAGAAGTAACAAATTCCAACCAAGCAATTATGAAGTTCTGGGTCCATGACCAACAGAACCAATGATGAAGGATGGTTAAAACAAGTCTTGGGAGCAGTCCCGAGCATATGGAACCTCAAGCACCAGCATTAAACCCGCATTGGGACTTTTTCCAAAAGCTCTCTCCATAGTAGCAAGCTCACAATTACTGGTTGCTTGACTATTGAGGATTATGAACTCCAAGCTCTTGCTCTTGAAAGCCCAAGGATCCTTAATACCTCAAACTCGGGCTCTGCGCCTCAATCATTGTGTTCCGGAAGCACGATGGCCATCACGCCCTATGCTAAAGTTCCATGCCCACTACCATCAAGCTACTTAGCGGCCCTGTGCCTGTAAACTCACTATTCCAAGCTCTGCAGCTCTATATCACTTAGCAACCCTGTGCTCATCACTATTTAGCAACACCGCGCTCCTTGTCTTGACCACTTAGCAGCTCTGTGCTCACTACCTCAATCGTTCAGCAGCTCCATGCTCATATTCAGCAGCCCCATGCTCATTATTCAAATCACTCAACAGCTCTATGCCCGCAATCATTTAGCAGCTCCATGCTCATTATCCCATGCTCATCATCTCAGCAGCTCTGCGCTCATTATCTCCGTAGCTCTACACTTTCATTCTGAACAGGCTCCATGTCGTAACATACAACAAGATATCATCTATTCTCAATCTCTATGCTTGAATACTCAAAGTTCTACACTTTGAATGCTCGAATCTCTTCTAATGCCCAACCACTATGTACTGGATGCTCAAGTTCTACACTTGAATGCTCAAGCTCTATGCTTGAATGCTCAAGCTCTATGCTTGAATGCCCAACCACTGCGTACTGGATGCTCCAACTCTATGTTCGAATGCTTAAAGTTCAAACTTTAAATGCTCGGGTTCCGCGCCCTGAATGCCCAACCACCGTGTACTAGATGCTCAAAGCCTGTACTTTGAATGCTCAGACTCTACCCTCCAAATGCTTGAGCTCCATGCTCTGAATGCTCAAGTCCAGAACTTGAAAGAAGCTCTACGCTTAAAATAACACATACGCACGGGCCCGTGCACATAAGCATCAATTGCATAACCATTGTCATCATCGAGTCTACATCATCATCATTATCATATCTAACCATCATTATACACATACTATGTTTTGCATCTCTCTCATGAAACAGGTCAATCCTGCATACAACCGGCTCCACCCCTCGGTTCTGTTACTTCAAGCTCTATGATCTGACCCTCGAGCTCTTGCCTTATGATTGTAACCAGCTCCACGCTTCGGTTCTGCTACTTCAAGCTCTGTGCTCTGACCCTCAGGCTCTTGCCTTATGATTGGTACCAGGTCTGTGCCTTGGTTCTCTCACCTTAAGCACTGCGCTCCAGTCACTGGCCTCGTGCTACCATATCTCAAAACCGACGTTTGATCGTCTCCAGAAGAAGGTTTGGATTCCACCCCAAATTACATCAATTCCATCAAGCTCATTCACAAGGATAGGCTACCCAACCGAGCTCCCCTCAGTCAAAGTAAGGATGATTATGAAAAGCAATCGACTAACCCGCTATGTAGTGATCTACCCTAAAATACTGAGGATGTTCTCCGCAAAAAACTCCCCCGGCAACTCCGTGCTCCTTCAACTACTCTTCGCCAAAATCCTAGCATAGCCTAGGTACGTTGCACTACGACTTTTAAAAGCTCGAAGGTACGTCTTCTATCCTTAAACCCTCTGCTCATTTTTTTTTCTTTTATTGCCTGGAACTACGATTGGTCTGAATTTCCCTTGAGGTTTACGTAGGCAGCCTCCCAGCCCGACCATAACTAAAACCTTTTTCGAAAACCCTTGGAATAGTTGTTCGACCAAATTGAGTTGTTTTACGGCTTTGATTCTCACTTGACACACCTCGCGGCCGGTCCAAGTTCAATCAAAGAGGGGCATCTGTAGACACTCTAATTTGGCCTAACGATTATTTCAAGTCCCACCTTGGGGACCAACTCAATGATGAATGGATACAACGATTGATGATTGATTTCTCGTAAACCCATGGACTTTTGGTGAGTACTTTTAGCCATTAGAGGACCCAATTCAGAGCCAAATAGCCTTTCAGACATAAATACAGCATCCTAGGAAAATACATCTGTCAGTCGCAAGATCTATCTCACGGCCCCCACTTCTTTCCATCACCTGTGAAACATGGTGTTTGAAATTCTCCCTGAGAGATCAATTCCTCGCTCGCGAGATGCATTCCTCGGTCGCCAAATCCTTCTGGCAGCCGCCAGAGTGTTTTTTCAGAATTCTAGAATGTTCTGTCAATCGTTTGATCCGAGCGCAAACCCTAGCAGCCATTTTTCAATTCTTTAGGGCTTCGAAAAGAGATTCTTAGAAGAGATCTTGTGATCATATACTTTCCATTAATTCATACATTGTGATTGGATGGAGTGATGTCATCCGGTGCCTATATAAAGGGGCCTTAGGGTGATGCAACCAAAGGTACCCATAGATAATGTAGAGAGAAAAACTCCCAAAATGGGATACAAAAGAGACTAGCTCTTGATAATAGTTGTTTAAAATGATAAAAGCTACCAAATAAGAGACTCCAACACATATATATTGACCCCTTACTACTAAGAGCACAAAATGACATAGGTACCCTTACTACATATTACATCATACTCCCCTACTAAAAAGAAACTTGTCCTCAAGTTACGGTTGTAGTGTTTTGACCCAACACGACCCTCATAGCACATCCAATCTTAAACATGAGCTTGTTTTTGTGCATGTCCACCGCATCCATGTTTGTGTTTGTGTAAGCAATCCACTTGGCATGTCTTGAACAAGGCAAAGCTACATCGAAGTATTTTGTAAGACATCCTCCCAAAAAGTACCTTGACCAATCGCCATTTGAAGATTCAAAGACAAGGAAAATGCCATACCCAAGACTTTCTTGAGTGAAGATCATTCCCAAGGGATCTTCAAGTTGTCCCATGAAGCCTAGTTTGGTCACCAATTCTTCACAAACTTGTATATCATGCATCGGGGGGAACGCGGAAGGCAAAAATTGAAAACAATTCACACCCGTTGGCTCTACAAGGTCTTCAAGGATTGGAGGATCTTCCACAATCTCATACTTTGAATATGAATCCAATGCACCTCTATGGCTTTCTTTTACCACTTGCTCCACATCCTCAAACCCTTCGTCGTCATCAAGATACTCATCATAGATAGGGAAATCTTCAAAGCCATTCCCAAACTCTTCCCTCATTGTCAACTCTTGACCAAACACAATATCATCCTCCTTCAAGAGCTTGTTGGTGGTTTTGGGGACATCCATCATACCCAAATTCATTGGGGGAAGTTTCTTAGAAGCAAATAACATTGGGCAATAATGAGATTTTGAAGTTTCCTTCTCCTTCATGGGTAAGAAGGTGATTTGTTGCGCATCCTTATGCACGGTGTAGGTATTCTGCTTTCCATCATGAAGAGTATCGCGGTCGTATTGCCACGGATGGCCAAGTAAGATATGGCAAGCGTCCATAGGTATCACGTCACACCAAGCTTCATCAAAGTACTTTTACCGGATGGAGAAGGACAACAAGCACCTCTTGTTCACCTTGACTTCATTTCCCCTTTTGAACCAAGAAAGAACATAAGGATCGGGATGCTCCTCCACTTTGAGTTGAAGCTTGTCAACCGCCTCTTGAGATATCATGTTGTCACAACTCCCACTATCAATGATCATATCGCAAACATGCCCTTCTATGTTGCAAGTAGTATAGAATATGTTGGCACGCAACCAATCTTCATCACTATCTTGCTTAGGTGTTAGGAGAGTCCTCCTAATCATAAGTGAAAGACCCACTTCGTCTTCCAAGTCACCACCAATCTCTTCACATGCGACATCATCATATAAGGGAATATCATCATAACTTTTCTCCACTTCACTAAAAAGTGCTTTGTTATGACTTCCAGAAGCTTTTCGACAATCCGAAGACTTGTGACTCGGTTCCCCACACTTGAAGCATTTGAATCCCCTACTTTGGGCTTGTTTTCGAACCCCCGAAACACTAGATTGAGGCTGGTTTTGAGTAGGGGCTGAAGCTTTGTCCCCACGATTTTGGTCATCAAACCCCGGAGGACCAACTTGACCGCCATTAGAAGAACCACCTTGAAAAGAGGTGCAGAAGGGCTACCCGGATGGGGAACCGCCTTGATTTTGCTGCCCGGATCTAAAAAACTTCCTCTTTTCTTGCTTTTCGGCCACCAAGGCCCGATTGTAAGCTTCTGAAACTGTCCACAAAGTTTGCATAGCATGGGTATCTTGGATTGTGATTGTCAACCTACTTATGTACCTTGCAACCATTTGATCTTCACTTTCATTCAAATCCACTCTAGCAACAAGTTGATGGAAAGCTTCCGTGTACTCATCAATACTTCCAACTTGTTTGAGATTATGCAAATTCTTGTACAGGTTTTGCATATAGCTGAAAGGCAAGAATTGCTCATTGAGTTTCTTCTTCATATTCTCCCATTCTCTAATCTTTCCTTTTCCTCTTCGTAGCCTAGTTCCTTGCAATTGCTCCCACCAAGCGGAAGCTCTTCCTTTGAGACGGATAGCCACTAACTTCACCTTCTTCTCCTCGGAGACATCTCCATAATCAAATACTCTTTCAACCGTATTTATCCAATCAACAAACTCATCTGGGTTAAGACTTCCATTGAACTCGGGAAGTTCAATCATGATGTTCCGCTCCCAACTATAAGGAGAGTGAGTGGAAGGTGGCCTACGCCAATTCGGATCACCAAACGGATTGTCAAAGTGACTATGAGAGTCCTCGGACCCTCCACTACCCGCACGCGACACTTGCAAGCCTTGCACCATCGCCGTTAGGGTAGCAACTTGTTCTCTCAACTCCTGAATCTCATGGTTTTGGTTGTCAAACTCATTCTCTTCACCATTGTTCACCACAAAGCCTCTACCTCTACCTCCTCTTCTACCTCTAGCCTGCTAAGCCATTACAACACCACAATCAACTTCAAACAAGTCAATCAACCCAAAATAATGAAAACCCAGTCAACTCAGCCACCAATTTCAACAAAACAACCCCAAAAACACTTAATCAACAGTAATCATACTTGAATCGACAACTACAGAGCAATCTAGCAACAACCCAGCAAAGAAAATAAGGATTCGACACTTACCCACCTTAGATCTGGTTTGAAATCAGTAAAAACGGGTTGAAATCAGCCCGAAAACCCTCAAAACCCACAGATCTGACTTGAAATCACTGTAGTAGGCTCCGAAATCACTGTAGTAGTCTCAAAATCACTGTAGCAATCTCTAAAATCACTGTAGCAATTCCAAAAATCACTGTAACTGGCTCGAAATCACTGTAGCAGTCTCCAAAATCACTATAGCAGCTCCAAAATGGTCCGAAACAGGCAGATCTGGGTTTGAAACTTCGATTTGAGTTCCGAAATGATAGATTCAAGCTCGAACAAGGCTGGGTGATGTCGAAATCAGCTGTTTGAGGTCCGAAACAGGTCAAATCTGAAGGTTTTTGGTTCGATTCAGGGCTAAATAGGGGCGAAATCGAAGTATAAGGTGTTGGGTTGGATAGATCTAAGGATTTGGAGTGATTTGGGGGCTCCGGCGAGGATTTGGCCGAGCCTTGAGAACGATGATGGGGTGGGCCATTTAGGATACCGAGCGTAGTGAGATCCCTGTTTTCTAGCTGACGACGAGGTCTCACGTTTCTATTTTTGACTTTGTTAGGTCTGGCTCCCCCAATCATGTCATCTCATCCGACTCTGAAAGTTCAGGGGA
This sequence comes from Rhododendron griersonianum, assembly GCA_018127125.1. Lineage (NCBI taxonomy): Eukaryota > Viridiplantae > Streptophyta > Magnoliopsida > Ericales > Ericaceae > Rhododendron > Rhododendron griersonianum. The sequence continues at coordinate 32,549,605 of CM030788.1, read as the reverse complement.
CGATTCTGCAAAACCTTGTGATCCGAGAATACTTGGAGATACACAGAAGCCGACGTCAAGCTTCTTCCATCGCCTCGAACATGTCAGTTTCTAGCGACTTCAATGCCGAGCGTGATCATGAATACGACGGCGGTTTCAATACCGAACCGGAGATAACCTTCACCACTAGCACAGAATCCGAAGCCGAGCATGAACTTGGGCCTGAGGCCGAGTCCAGGATTCGTTCCCAGGCCGGAGCTACGACCTCTTCTCAATCTGCGCCTGCCGAAACCTTGTCTGGGGACAGGGAGTTCACCGACCTCTTCGAGCGAGGGCAAGTTTGTCCCCATGCCCATTACTTCAGTGGGCGACCTAATAAATATGCAGACTTCTGCCGAACATACCACATCTCAGATGATGTCGTCGTCCACCAGGTGGCTAGTAATAGGATTAGGGACAAGTATGTATCACATGTCGAATGATTAAGGGCCGGTCTCACGACCGGGCAAAGAGGGGTGCCTAACACCTACCCCGTATTGTACTTTTGGCTCCCGTACCCAGAATCTCTATTTGTTTTTCCTAGCTTTTATAAACTAGGTGGTGACTATTTTTTATGATGACCGCTATCGTGTGGAGATATTCCTAGCCATGGGATGGGAATGTCCACAATTTGGTCTATGAAGTGGAATTAAACAAAGACAATGACTGTATGGCGATGCACCTTTTGGGAGGTATCTACAGTCTCGAAGGACGAGTTCTGGAGGACTAAATACGACGAAGTCCCAAAGGACGACTGCTCGGGGCACTAAATGTGATTGTTTAATAGAAAAACTGTTTTAATAACTCAGTGTTTTGACGGAAATAGGATAACGATCCCAAGAACATTATGGAGGTGGGTAGAAGGGGCCCACGGAATAATTTCAAATTCTAGAGACTAAAACACCGTGCGGTGTTTTACAACGCCGTGTGGTGTTTCCTTTTTCCCAGGTGACTCTTCGTTTTCTGCAGACAGTTCCTAGTTCAAAGGTGGCCATTCAATGCAGACGTGCTTCTTCGCTTCCGATGCCTACTTTAAGAGCAAAGGATGTGCTTCATTCCATGCACCTCAAACAATTATCTCTTCTTCTTCCTTTTCCTCTTTTCAAAAATCCCTTCAAGTCCCCTCAAATGGCAGGCTTGGGTGTCCGTGTTCTGATCCTGGAGGCCAAGATGGCCATTCTCTGCGAGGAGATCGAACATCTCAATTGTCACATAGCAACGCTTCTCTCCACCATTTGATTTCTCCGAAGACCGATAACAAGTCTCCAAGATGCCGCCTTCGGGGCGGGAAATGACAAACTTGACCCAGAGTTCAGAGGAGGTCAAGAGGCCGAGGGGACCGAGGAGGACAGCGACGGGAATCCCAACGCCTCGGATGACCGCTCTGACGCCGCCAATGATGCTAGCGACGGAGCCAACTCGGGGAGCAGAGATGATGGCGGGAACGAGGTGGATGATGATGCCTTCGCTATTTTTTACTGTGCGGACAGCGACTAGGCCGTAGCAAATGGAAGGAGGCGCTAGCTCAAATTTCCCTTTTTAGGAGTTTTATCTTTTCTTTTCTCTTTTTTTCTTTCTTTTTTTTTTTGGTTTTCGGATGTACGAACTTTCGGGACTCCCGGCCTATCAATGAAATTATCTTTTGCTTCATGTTTTTCTAATTTATACTCACAAGACGACGTTTGAATGGGCAAAACAAATAAATGCAATAGGTTTGAACCAAACTCAGTTTCAGGAACTAGAACGTCATATAGCAAAAGAACACTGCACGGTGGTCCGAAACACCGTGCGGTGGAGAAGAACGCTGCACGGCGTACCTTTTTGACATCAGATTTTCATAGAACTTCGAGCATTGTAGACTTAAATAGGCACAGAGTCCCAAAATGAGTAAGTACCCAAACACCTTTGGAATAGGGTTCAGGACCCAGAACACCATGCACTAATTTAAAAAGCACCGTGCGGCGTTGTAAGGAACACCGTGCGGCATTTTAAACTCAAAACCAGCTTAGGGAAAAATGGGTTAGAAGAGTATAAAAGGGGGTGGGTGTACGCCCCACGATTTCAAACACACATTCTCTCTCTCTTTCTCTCACTCTCTCTCTTGCTCTCTGCCTCTCCATCCTCTCTCTCTCTCTCCCTCTCTCTCTCTTTACATATGGATAGCGGTGATCAAATACCTCGCGCGGAGGATACACCACCTATGGCTCCTTCAGAAGGCGGTACGATGATTGGGGGTGTTCCGGAGACCTGGGAGTTTCGGACTCGGTGAACACTGGCACGGGGGCGACAGCTTCGGCCGCCACGGAGGGCGGCCACGGTGGTGATGCAGTGGTGGTGGTGGTGTTGTGGTGGGTGAGGATTTGCGGAGCACAGATGTTGAGACCCGTATATTTGGAATTAGTTTAACAAAAATGAACAATCCAAACACAACCTCCCACATCCATGTGGGCTCCACACACACTACTATGTGTGGGCCCCACATGTATGTGAGAGGTTGTGTAAGTTGTTGTATTTGGATCGTTGTGTGAGTAGCATTGTTGTTAGTTTAAAGGTTTGATTAATGCAAGAATTTGGAATAAATGAGGGATTTATTGGATTTAGTTGATTTGGGGCCAATGTGGTAGAATTGAAAGTGGAGGGAGTGCAAGTGTGATTTGTGTGTGTGTCCTAGTATATATATATGTGTGTTTGTGTGTGTAGGGAATCAAAATCCCAACTCCTTTCTCTCTCTACTCACTCGATCTCTCCTCTCTCTTCGGCTCTCTCTCTCTCTCTCTCTCTTGCTCTCTCACCTAAATCTCACCAAAACAACTCAAAACCCATACACATCAACCTCCAATCCATCATCTACACGCGTATTGGAGCTCGTACTTCGTTGGCTAGAGCTCGGTGGAAGTGTATTGCTCTCGATGTCAATTTTGGAAGCTAGGGCTCGATCTCTATTTGGGTTTCGTTCTTCGACTTCAAGGTAGGGATTTCTTGCTCATTCTATATGTTTATGAGTGATTTATGTGCTTTGATAGTGTGTCGGATCGTTGTGTTTTGTAGGAGTGCTTGCCGTTGAATTTCTACAAAATTGCTGCTCGTAACCTTCTGGTATCGATACAACCAAAACAGTTGTATCGTACGTCCAACTTACTTTGACTCCAGGCGCTGGGGTATCAATATTCAAAATCTCGCTCTGCTCTCACTTCGATTGTTTTGAACCCCAATCACTTCGATTTAACACCATTGGAACACCTCCAAACCACTTCTAAACTTGATTGTTCGTACCTTAAGTGATTCTTTGATCAATCTATCTCCTTTGACTCTCGTTGTATAAGAGGAATGTGTCAAATCCTATGAGTGCGGTATCTAGTCGTCGTCTATGTCTTAAAGTGAGCATGTGGACATTGTGGCATGATATGATGAACGATATAGACATGTTAGACATGACGTGGTGATTGGTGAATTGGAAAACGTACCATAGAGTGGTTTCAAAGATCGTAGGCTATAAGGTATATTGTGGGGTTCATAGTTGGTCAATGGGGGCTTGCCTAATGGTCCGGATGAGAATAGGGTAACTCATATCCTCGTGATTCATCTCGTTGATATTTATAAGTTCCTTTGGCGTTCGTTCTATAAAATTCCAGTTTAGAACCTAGCGAGTGGTGCGTCGTAGAGTTATTTGTGGGTTCAGTATGTGACGAAGGACGTTGTGATATACTTAGAGGAATAACGTGAACTTGCGTATTTGTCAATGTATATTGTGGCATGTTTACAATGTTTGTATTGCCTTGTATGACGATGAATGAAAGAATGTGAACTAAGGAATGTTGTTTGCTTGTATATAGATTGATGGTGCGTGTGTGTGCATGAGTTGGGAATTTGAATAGGGGAGTCCCGCAACGCATGGGGTGGTTGAAAGACCAAGATCAGATCACTTCGAGATTTACTACTACGGAGAACAAATTAAATTAACCAACTAATTTAATCAAACCCTAATCTATGTGATTATGCAAGATAATAAACGCAACAAATAAAGAAGCAGGCATCACACAGAGATATACGTGGAAAATCCCAAGACGGGGAAAAAAACCACGGGAGGGAAGAGAGCACTATACGCAAAATGCGGAAACGAAGAGTTCTTACAACCACGCTATGACTCCTCAATATTGGCTAAGAATCTCTTTGCTGACTCCTCATGAACCGCTCTAATAGATACTCCTTCGTATTCGACTCCTCGAATATTTGATCTACGCAGGACTCCTCCTTTAGACCAACCTCCAATCGCCTTTGAACTCCTTCAAAGAACTCGGCATGATGTAGAAGATGAACAAACCATCTTGAGAGAGATTATGTAAGTGTATAGATCTTAAGATCTCATCAAGTCTCTCAAGGAATCAACCCACCAATATTGCTGTGAATCTCACGAACTTTTTTCTCTTAAAACTTTGTTGCTGCCGTATCTCTTCTTTTTTCCAGCCCTAGCACCCAACAGTAGCCTTGTATTTATATAAATTATAGTATGCACTCAGAACACCTTTGGTCCCACGTTCCACCTCTTTTTAGTCAGCCCATTCAGATCGATAGCAGATTGATAACCCGATCAATCCGTTCCAGTTTAGCTCCCTCCATTTGCGAAGTTGTTTAGCCTTTAGTCATTCGATTCACTCTCTCTCAATTACAAATAAAAGACTCCTTCCACTCTAATCCTATACAGACTCACTATGCTTAGAAAATATAAAAATTAATTACAACTCGATAAAGAAAGAGATATAATGAAAAATATGTTTTGTCAATGGAATTGTCAACCAAAACAAATGGCGCCACTTTTTGGAGCTAACAATCTCCCCCTTTGGCACTTCCATGACAAAACACCCTACAAAAAAAATACCATATCCCTAAGTCGTTAATCCGCTGCAATCACAACTCAAACAAAATCAAGGATTAGATAAAAAAGAATTCCTACTCCCCCTTTTTGTCATGGAATGACAAAGAACATAACAAGCATGAAAAGAAACCCAAAGAGAGATAGTTGACCTACTAAGCATTCATACGAATAAGTCCAACATCCACTTACCCACATAAAATCACCATACGAGCAATATATCTTAAAATCCAAATAGAAACGACGGCTAAAAACACAAACCGCTACACCGAAGAATGACCAATAGGAATGTAGCATGAGCAGTCAAAATATTAAAAGCATAACTTAATTATGAATGAAAACAAAAAAATATATCTAACCATGTCACCATGACCAAAAAAAAAACAATGCGACACACCAACGAAGACCCAGTTCTTGAACATGAGATTTAATGAATATGAGAACATTTAAAAATGCATGGGACAACCTCTTTTGAAACCAACCCACGGATTTCTTTAGAAGATAAATGTGCCATGAGACATGAATCGGTGACAAATGGTGAGTGTGTGAACCACGTCATAAGCTATTCAGATTAACATTCAAGTGCCTTGATTTCTCATGTAACTCTGGGCTGTCAAATTGTCTCCCCCTCACGAAGTCAAACCAAGCAATCATCGATACACATTAAGTGCCAAAGAACGATCACAACTCCCCCTCAACCAATGAATACTCCCTCCATTTTATATTTTTTATGTAACCATCAAAAGTGTATTTCTCTTTTACCCCACTGCCGTTTCACGCGAACGTTCAGACTGGATAGAGCCGAATGGATCTGGTTACTAGGCAAGTGGTCCAATACGAATGCCTTCACAGGGTCAATCCACCTTTTGACGCGAACACTCACTGCTTACCGAGGCAAGAGGCCCGGTTACTCGGTGAACGCCAGGATAAGCATTATCAACTCAAACATAACATACATAGTTTTTTTTTTCATAGCATGGCATATGGAATGTTGTATCCCCAAAACAAAACTGATATGCTAAACGGTCAATCGCGGAAGGAGTACAGAAGACAAAGGAGCAAAGTACATGGGAAGAGACAAGTCTCTATAAGAAATCTGGCTATCTTTGACGTGTAAAAAAGTGGAAATCACAGAGCCATGGATCAAGACACACTTAACTTTCTAATGCATCACATGAATGAAATCATCCAAGACACCCATGCATTAACAAATATGCTCATATGCCTGAAACCCATAGTAAACAACTGAAGACTCAAGAGCATGCTCATTGTAAACAGGAAAAATCAATTTTTTTTTTGGATTTTCATAAGTATTGAATAAATAAAAACCAACAGCATTAAACAAGAGAAGCTAGATAAGAAAAACAGGAATACGCAAAGGAAAACAAAATGACTCAACCATAGCTCTATGTAGAAGATAATAAAAAATGCAAATTAACCTAGACTATGGACATGATACCAAGCATTAAAAAACAAGGTCAATGCCTCCGAATGATTCAGTGTCATCTAGAGGATTGGAAGGCAATTCTACAGGATGTCTCAAATCTGACCTCCTTACCCAAATAGGTCTAGTCCAGATACTAACTGATTTTTCTTTGATGTTACTGTGCACATACCTTTTATGATTATCTCCATTCTGATTAATATTAGTGTTGTTACGGTGAATGTGATTATTTGTAGGATAACCATAAAGTTGAAAACAGTTAGGGCGAATATGACCTTTCACACCACAATAGTAACACACAGGAATAAATTTACTAGCAGTAGACCTTTGAATATATCCAGGCATTTTAACAAACATTCGAGGCTTAGCATTATTCTGACTAGGTTTAGCTTTTACCTCGTTATGCTGAGTTTGAGATATTTTGGCACTTACTGGGACTTTCGATACAACCTTCGTACTCTTTTCATGTATCTTTTCTCCTTTTTCTGGACGCGACATAGAGGCCTGATACCCAAGTCCTGATCGGTCACTGGTTGGTCTTTGAATATCAAGAATCTCATTTAATACTTTAGACCCTGCATTGAAACGCTTAAAAACAACATCAGCATTTTTAAGTTCAGAATTCAACTTGTTGATTTTAACTTCTAAAGATTTGTTTAATTCAACAAGATTGTTTTCTTTCTCTTGAAAATCACAAACTGTTTTTTTCAACACTTCACATTCATCATTACTAGATTTCAAAGAGACTTCCAACTCACTTATCTTGATTTGATCTTTCTCCAAGTCTTGTGTGAGATTAACAACATTTTTCTCACTAGATTCAACTTTACTCACCAGCTTAACATTCATGCGAGATATTTTCAAACTCTTCAAATAAAGTTTGTTGTAGTCATCTTTCAATGTCTCAAAATCTAAAGTCTCATTCACCTCCTCGTCCTCACTATCATCTTCAGAGTTAGACAATGCACACTCAAAAGATGCAACAAGAGCAAGAACATTCTCATTATCACTACTGCTTTCCTCTTTGAGATAATCAGAACTACTAGAGTCACTATCATCATCCCAAGTCTTAACATTCAAGACTTTATTGTTCTTTCTATTTCCACAATCTTGAGCAATATGCCCATAGCCTTTACATTCATACCACCAAGGACCCGAGGATTGACCTTTTCTAATTTTCTTCTCTTTATCTTTGGAAGAATCAAAATTAATTTTTCCACTGCCTTTATCTTTTGACTCCTTTTTAGAAGATCTCTTAGTAAAATTTCCTTTTTGAAAAGCCTTCTGGAATTTTTTAGTAAAGAGAGCCATAGCTTTAGTATCATACTCAACATTATTGCAGTCTGAATCAAAATCATCAACTTGAGTACTCTTAAAAGTAATCGACTTAGCCGAAGTTTTAATTTTATCATTCACAGAGTCATACTGCAATATGTCTGCTTCATAAGTTTGAAGGAGTCCAACAATCTCTTCAACAGACATGTTAGGAAGCTTTTTCTTACCCTGAAGCATGGTGACTTTAGTTCGAAAACGTTTAGGCAGGGATCTTAAAATCTTTTTAACAACTTTAAAATCAGACATAGGCTCACCCAGGGTAAAACTCGTGTTGACAATGGCATTAAGTCTCGCATAAAACTCATTGAAGGATTCATCTTCCTGCATCCTAATCAACTCGAAGTCAGTAGTGACCCTTTGAAGTTTGGATTGCTTAACTGTGTCAATTCCCTCATGAGTAATAACCAAAATATCCCAAGCTTCTTTAGCAATTTCACATTTACATATGCGAGAAAATTCATTAAGATCAACAGCAGAAAATATCGCATTAATCGCTCGATCATTAGCATAATGTAGACACCCCAATCCGGACCTCGAAGGGTCTTTGTTCACCCCGATGATGAAATAAAGGAAACTGAACCTTTGCGAGCTTGAATGAAGGACTCCCTTAAACCCAAACAGATCCTCAGCCCAAATGAACCGTCAACCCAAAGCAAACCTAAAAAGCCCAGAGAAAGCCCGAAAGCCCTGGAGCAAGCCTGTAATGCCATGCGTGACATCTCTACACCGCACGACGTATCAAAATTTAATACGCCGCACGTGGTCATGAGGTTAGCCGCATGACATTTTAGGTAAAGTTCTGACTGGCTCAGAAAGCTGTCGGCCACGCCTACTTGAGTCACAGCTGCAATACGGCTCAGCCGAAAGCACACTTCTGGCCCGCCCAGAAAATACCTCCAATTTTTGAAATTCAAAATCCAAGGCTCTTGCCTATAAATACACCCCTCCACTCAAGAGAAAAGGGCCATTGATCACTATTATACCATTTCTCTCTCTTCTTGCTTTCACACCCACTTTCTCATTTCCAAGCCTTGAGAATGTTGTTCTCAAAAGACATTCTCTAGGCCCTTTACTCCATTTTTCTCTTCACCATTGAAGTTAGTTCCTTACTAACTTTGAGACCTCAACCACTCAATATACTCATCTACTACACACATCCATACTTCTACTCTCTTTTTCAACCTTCCGACGTCCATCCGCCTTCATCAATACTCATTCAAGCTCAAGATCAAAGGTAAAAACCAAGTTTCCTTGGGCTAGGCTCTGTCCTGGCCCTGAGGGGACCCTTCTGTCTTCAGGCTTAACCCTTTTGGTCAGGATCTGACCCAAAACCTCTTTTACAAAACAAAACCAGTGTTCTGTGCAGAAGTGTGCTACGCCGCGCGGCACTTTGAAGCGTCGCACGGCGTAGTAGACTCACACGCACGACATTTCAAAACAATATTATTTTCTTGTTCAAACTGTCTGGATCACGATCGTCTGTTGTTGGATCTTTTCTGTATACCAAAAAGCAGTCCCAAAATGAGACCATATCTACAAGCCATGTTTTAAACTCCATAGATCTTTTCAAAACAAGCAAACGTATCAAAAATGGTTTTCATTTCATGGCTTGAAAGAATGGTGCGGATCTGAGATGATCTGACGACTGTGAGCTGTTTGAAGTTTTAAAATAACACCGTGCGATGTAATGAGTACACCGTGCGAAGCTTTACAAAACAATAAAAGTTTGGTATCAAGATCGGAACCACGCACGGCGTATCAGTAAGCCGCGCGTTATAAACCGATATGCCGCCTGACGGAGGATGGTGATTCAGACAGTCCATTTGTATATCTTTCTTTGTTTATATTATCGTCATGCCATCTTTATCATCTCTGTACAGCAAGCACCACTAGCACGGCAACGTGTTATGATTTATCTTGTTCCCCTTTCCCTTTATGTGTTTTTAAGGTTTTCTGAATGGTATTAATCCCCCCATTTAAAATGCTTAGTAGAGACCGGTTTTCACCGGGTGAGCGGGGTGCTTTTCAACAAAACCTTCCCCGTTCGTAACCTTGCTCCCGGATCCAAAATCTCAACGGTCTCGCTAGATCAAAAGGCCTTTCTTTTCAAAACAAAACCCACCGGTTCCTCGGATCATCCATCTCAAAAAATCTAGGTGGCGACTCTGTCTAAATCGCGCTTCGGGCGCGGGAGCCCACAGTGGCGACTCTGCTGGGGACTTTATTCAAAACTTATTTTTTTTAAAAAAAAAATAATATATATATATATATATGTAAAGGAGTGTTGAATAATCAAGAGGGCCAAACTTGAAAGGTATTTTATTTTGGGGGTTTAATGCAATTTGGAAAACTTAAACTTTCTTTTACACTATGCACCGCACAAGCCGCGTTAGCGTGTTTTGGCTATCTTGCCCGGTTTACCGGTGACAAGCTCTCCCGGAATGCCTAGCAACCCTCGACTATGATAAGCCATCGTGCTGTTCGACCATTGTCTTGCAATACACTTGACATGGGGTAGTACATCTTGGCTCTAGTCCAGGGAACCCCTCTCAAACCAAAACCGGCCTTTGCACCTGTACATAACCATAGAACCTTCCCAACTAGGACAGGAACCCGTGGCTAGGACTTATGTGATATATCCTGTTTATGTGTATTTCTTTTCTGTACATACATATCATTCACGCATCATTGCATCCTGCAGGCTAGAGGATTGGGCTCCCTTAGAATTCTTTAGGACTTTTCGATCAGTCTAGGAGACTATAAATCCATGGGGGTTATGGTACCTCCGGTGTTTGCCGTGCCCGAACGGCTCCCTTGACATGGGATTAACCTTGGAGGTGTGCGTATTTAGATTCTGACGGTCACATTGCTCTATCTCGGATGGTCAAGATAAAGAGATTGGCTCTGGTTTCGAAACGATCGGAATTTAACCTGTCTGACAGTACCTACCCGGATCGCCAGAAATCTTCTATACAAATGCCCCAAGTGAAACTCAAGTCACGGTAGGTTTTAGAACCTAGGAGGCACGTAGAAGGTAGGACAGACACTCAGGGCAGATTCTGAGTTGTTCCCTTTTTGCCTTGTTGAAAGTTCAGAAACATTGGGCACCTGCAAAAAGAAGAGGCTTTACCCAATTGGTTTCGTCCGTCTCAAATATTGGTTCGCATAGATACCCTGGAAGAAACCCAACTGGTTGAGGTCCACATCGAACAGGAAGGCCAATCGCCATTAGCAGTTTCGCCAAGCCCGACAATACAGGAGCCTCCGTCACTTGAAAATCCCTTACCAATGGCTAACCAAGGAAACGGGGTAGAAGAGCTTAGGCAGAACATGGCCACCATGGATGCTCAGTTTAGGCAATCCCTTGCTAGGATGGATACGCAACTCAAAGCCTCGGTTGCATCCATGAAAGGCGACATGAATATGATAATGGAGTCTATCCAGGAGGTTTGTGACAAGCTTTTGGTTAAAACTAACATACCCAAGGAGGAGACGCCAGCAATCGATCCCAATTTAGCCGCCCTTAAGGTCAAAATTGGTAAGTTGGAAGAATCTATGCAAGAAAATAAGCGTTTAGGGAGAGGAGAAATTGACATGAACAAATTGTGCTTGTTCCCCAACGCTAAGTTACCAGAAAAGTTTAAGGGCGTGGATTTCGCAAAGTTTGACGGTACTGGAGATCCAAAAGCTCACCTCCAAGGGTATGTTGGTTCACTCACCATGAGAGGAATCGAGAAGGAAGCCATGGCCCAACTATTCCACGAATCTCTGTCAGGGCCAGCTTTGCAATGGTTTCTTACCCTGGAACCCTCTAAGAAAAGGACTTGGGAAGACATTGGGACGGCATTTGTGGCTCAATACGATTTCAATGTCGATCTAAAGATGACCACGAGGGAACTAGAGAGCACCAAGATGGGTGAGAAAGAAGGTTTCGCTGACTTTGTAAAACGTTGGAGGGCTAAGGCCGCTCAAATGCAAAGTAAACCAGACTTAAAAGAACAGATAAGGATCATCACCAAGAACCTGCCAAACTCTTTTGCCCCATACATGGTTCTCTCCCAGGCAGCCCCGAATTTCGAAACTTTCTACGACTCAGGCCTGGCTGTGGAGGAGGCACTGCGAGACGGTACATTGGAAAAGAAGGAATCAGGAGCAAAGCCCAAAAGGGTGTATTCAGGGAACAGCAATGTCCTCTTCGGGAATTCCAATCAGGCTAAAACTTCATATACCAAACCGGTAGAAGTAAACCAAATTTATGAAAAACCAAAGTCCCAACAAAGAGTCTTCACCCAATTTAGCACTCCTAGATCCGCCTTACTCAAAAAGCTTACCGAAGTAGGAGTGCTGAATCCTCTTCAGCCACCACAGAACATTCCACCCAACCTAAACCAGAATGTCTATTGCGATTTCCACCAAATGCATGGCCATACCACTGACAACTGTATCCGTCTCCGTCATGAGATTCAAAACCTCATTGACAATAAAGTCATTGATACCCCTCCTTCCGACAAACCAAACACCATGACAAATCCTTTGCCACAACACAATACCCCCTTCCATATCAACCAAATCACCCAAGCCAAAAGCCAAGACTTTGATCCTATCTCCTTCATCATCCCTGATACCGAACCAAAGCCTGTTGTGGAAATTCCTGAAGAAACTGCCCTCTGTTACCTTTGGGATTGGGGAGACCTGATTGCCGATTGGAAGGAGTTTGAAGTCGCCAATTTCCAAGAAGACGTAAATCCGTTCTTTGAGCCGGAATGGGAGGTTGACTGGCAAAACATTCATGCTGACCCTCTGGATGGGTTTTCTCTATACATGATGTTCGAAAGTCAAAATGGGAACTTGCCAGAGATGCCTGAATGGGAATGGAATCCAATTCCGGATGAATACCAACTCTTGGCCTGGAATGATCCTTTAGATACCTTCTCTATACCCATGCTATTTGCAGAAGAATATCAACCACAGACGGTGACCTACAACTGGCTTGAACCTATTCCATTTCAACCTCTCCTCTCCTCCTACCTCCACGATCTCATAGCTAACGACCCATACAACAACGTGGGTCTTGCTCCATACCCAGAACCGCCAGGTCCCGAAGAAGATATGGCTAGTAATGAGTTCAACCCAATGGACTACCTGGTCGATGAAGTTAAGTCGGATTCATCTGTCACTTTCCCAAAAGATGCTGATGTTGCCATGATGAATTTATGGGAAGATGAACCAGGATCTAAGACGAACCTGTGGGGAAATACGGAGATCATCAACATAAAGGTGGGAAACAAAGAATGGACTGTAAATAGGGTAGTAGCAGAAGCTGAAAAATGGAAGCCCGAGGATCTGTGGGAAGACCTGGTTGTCGCTGACTTGGCTGCCAACCTCCAAGACACCACCATTGGAAACAAGCGCAAGGCCCTTGCTGATTTGTGGAATGAAGAGTCCAAGTACCAACAGATTGGTCAATTGACCAGGAGTGGTCGAACATATCAACCCCCTAATCTTCAAATCGGAGAATCTTCCAACCCTTCAGCTCCACTGACCAAAGAACCTTCTAACCCGTTCGTTACCCCAATCAAAGATACTTTCCGACCTTTCGCCCCACCAGTTAAAGAGCCTTCACGCCCTGAGAAAGACCCAGAAAGAATGATCAAGCGCCAGCTTGAACAGACTCCGGCCAAAATGTCTGTTTGGGACGTGCTTGTTCACTCCACCCGCCATCGCGAAGGATTCATCCAAGCTCTCTCTCACCTAAAAGTTCTTTCCGCCATAACCCCTGACGAACTTGTGGCACTCATCAAAACCATACCCGTCAAACATGCTATCACCTTCACTGATCGAGATTTGCCCGCTGAAGGAACTGATCACAATCGACCACTCCATATCACTCTGAAATGCCACGGAAAATGGGTACCGGTAATTTTGATTGACAACGGGTCAGCAATCAATGTCTGTCCACTCCGTGTTGCTTATTGCCTGGGATACAAAAATAGTGATTTCTTTCCATCAGAAGTCAAAGTTCGGGCATATGACAACACCCGTCGGGATGTGACTGGCACCCTCATGCTTCCTATGACTTTCGGGCCTTACCAAACGGATGTGGAGTTCCATGTGGTAAACATTCCTGCATCCTTCAACCTGCTGGTGGGTAGACCTTGGATGCATCAACCTGACATCATGGCAGTTCCTTCAACGCTCCACCAGAAAGTTAGACTGGGACTGGAAACTGGGATGCTCACCATTCATGGCGACTCTGGGATTCGTGCTCCTGTGGAAGACAATGCCCCACTTTTGGAGATACAACATGGGGAAGAGGACGTTGCCCTAGGCGGCTTCTCTCTTGACACCTCTCGTTCTGTTTTCACTGTCAAGATCGATGACGACTTCGTCGTTAGTAATGTTGCCATAAAGATAATGAAGAAAATGTCCTACATGCCAGGTTTGGGGCTGGGAAAGAATCTTCAGGGACCAGCACAGTTTGAAGAACCAGGAACTTTAACCCGCGTGACAGGTGTGGGATACCACCCTTCAGATGATAAGAAAGAAAAGAAGGGAGATAGATTGGAAGATTATTTTGTCAAAGAAAAGGCAAAGCAGATTTATCAAGGGCAGCCGGAACCATTCTAGGACAAAGAAACCAATACCTTCCTACCAGGGTTTAAGATATTCGCTAATGATGTCTGGCCTGAAAGTGATGAAGAACTAGAAGCGGTGATCAAACCAGCAAAGGCGACAGATTGGGTTGAAACTCTTGCCGTGGGTAGCCTAGCGACCTTATTCGAGGAGGATGAACCATTGGGTATAACCGTGGAAGCAGAAGTGCAGATGCTGGGGCAGGAGGCCCCCGAAGATCCAACTTCACTCATCATGGATGCCGCTGGAGATTATAAGAATTGGACTTTCAGACCAAGTGCAACCAGTCATGAGTCTGAATCTGAAGCTGAGTCTTTTGAGTCTTCTGAGTCTGAGTCGGTGCCTCTTGGCCCAACTCCTCAGAGTCTGTATTTTGAGTTTGAGTCTACCCGTGTGTATGATGCCCTCGAGGCCTCTGCTAATGATGAAATAAATGAACCTGATTCCGCTTACTTCCCTGATTTTGAAATAAATTGTGTCGACCCCAATGATGAAGAGATCGATTTCGAGGGGGAAATCCCTGAAGAAATTCGGTCCCTAATCGAAAGGGAAGACGAAAGGCATGCTCAGCCGGTAAAAGAAGAAGTTGTTTCAATAAATTTGAGGGATGAAGGGAATCCCCGAATGGTTCAGATCGGTTCCGCGCTGTCAGAAGAAGAGCGCCAGGCTCTCGTAGAATTGTTAAAAGAATTCGAAGACGTTTTTGCATGGTCACACGCTGATATGCCCGGAATTGATCCTGAAATCGTGGAACATCGGATTCCCCTTCACCCTGACGCAAAACCAGTAAAACAAAAACTGAGACGCATGAGGCCTGATTGGGTGCTTAAAATAAAAGAGGAAGTAACTAAACAGATCAATGTTGGGTTCTTAATGGTAACTAAATACCCTCAATGGGTCGCCAACATCGTTCCCATTCCAAAGAAGGATGGCAAAATCAGGGTCTGTGTGAACTTCAGGGACTTAAACAAAGCTAGCCCCAAGGATGACTTCCCTCTGCCCCACATTGACGTGCTAGTTGATAACACTGCGGGACATGCCTTACTTTCCTTCATGGATGGTTTCTCAGGATATAACCAGATTCTCATGGCCCCGGAAGACCGAGAGAAGACCACGTTTATTACTGAATGGGGAACTTATTGCTATCGGGTCATGCCTTTCGGGCTGAAAAACGTTGGCTCCACCTATCAGCGAGCTGCTATAACTTTGTTGCATGATATGATTCATAGAGAGGTAGAGGTTTACGTTGACGACATGATCGTTAAGGCAAAAGAGCGAGAAGGCCACTTACCCGCATTGAGGAAGTTCTTCGAAAGGATAAGGAAGTACAGGATGCGCCTCAACCCGGCTAAATGCACGTTTGGAGTCACTACAGGGAAAATGCTCGGGTTCATGATCACCACTCGCAGCATCGAAATCGATCCATCAAAGATTAAAGCCATTCTGGAAATGGAACCACCACGGACAGAGAAAGACATAAGGAGTTTCCTTGGCAAAATACAGTTCATCAGCCGGTTTATTGCAAAACTGACTTCAACATGCGAACCCATATTTCGCCTGCTCAAGAAAGGAACACCCTTCGCGTGGAATGACAGATGTCAGCAAGCCTTCGAGGCCATCAAAGCCTATCTAAGGAATCCGCCAGTCTTGATGCCACCGGAACCAGGAAAACCTTTGATCCTATACTTATCAGTCACTCCGTCTTCCATGGGGTGTATGCTGGCACAGGAAGGAGACGATGGGGTTGAAAGGGCTGTCTACTACCTCAGTAAAAAGATGGTCGGATCCGAGGAACGCTATACTCCTCTAGAAAAGACGTGTTGGGCACTCGTCTGGGCTTCCAGAAAGTTAAGACATTACATGCTGGCCTATTCGGTAAGATTGATATCCCGAATGGATCCTTTGAAATACTTGTTTGAAAAGCCAGCACTCACAGGAAGAATGGCACGATGGCTATTGATGTTGGCAGAATTTGAATTGAAATATGTCAGCAGAAAGTCAGTAGAAGGAAGAGCTGTCGCTGAATTTTTGGCCGACTGCCCAGTTGAATGGAAGGAAGATGCCGAATTCGAGTTTCCGGATGAAGGCATAATGACCATAGTCGAAGACGTGTGGCGGTTGTATTTCGATGGAGCAGCCAATCAGAAAGGATTTGGAATTGGCGTGCTATTGATTTCATCGGATGGGTCGCATATCCCGCTTGCATTCAAGCTTAACTTCGAAGTCACCAACAATCAAGCGGAATACGAAGCTTGCATTGTTGGCATGGAAGCAGCCATTGAAATCGGTATAGAAAAATTGGAGGTTGTGGGAGATTCAAACTTGGTCGTTTCTCAAGTGAACGGTGATTGGAAGGTCATGGAAGAGAAGTTAAAGCCGTACCATCAAGATCTCGAAGACCTCATTTCCCATTTTAACAAAGTAACTTTCACTCATGTCCCGAGACTCAGAAATCAATTCGCTGATGCCTTGGCAACATTAGCCTCTATGGTCGAAATCCCTGTCGGTGTGAAGCTAAGGCCAATTATGATCGAGCAAAGGGACACCCCAGTATACCAACATGTCATGGCCATCAACGAGCCCGAAGACGGTCACCCTTGGTTCTACGATATCTGGAGATTCGTGGAAAGAGGAGAGTACCCCTCTGAAGCAAGCAAGAAAGACAGGATCGCCCTTCGGAGAATGGCAGCTCAGTACATCATTTGTGGAGGAAATCTATACCGAAGGTCTCACTGTGGAACCCACAAGCTGTGTATTCATGGTGAGGAGGCAAAAAGGGTGATGGAGGAAGTCCACGAAGGAGTATGCGGTCCTCACATGAATGGCATGATGCTTGCCAAAAAGGTTTTGAGACAAGGCTACTTCTGGTCCACCATGGAGACGGAATGTGTGGAATACGTACGACGTTGCCATAAGTGCCAAATTCACGCTAACCTCACGCATGTCCCACCGCATGAGCTACAGCAAACGACCTCACCGTGGCCTTTCTAGACCTGGGGAATTGATGTCATCAGAAGGATTGTGCCAGCAGCCTCTAATGGCCATAAGTTCATCCTGGTGGCTATCGATTACTTCACAAAGTGGGTGGAAGCAGCCTCGTATGTAACCCTGACCGCGGTTCAAGTCGCGCACTTTATCAAGCAAAACGTCATTTATCGGTATGGGGTCCCACAGGCATTCGTATCCGATAATGGGGTTCATTTCAAAGGCCGAGCTAGAAAAGTCTTAGAGGAGTTTCAGATCCAAATACACAAGTCAACAACCTACCGACCGCAGACCAATGGGGCTGTGGAAGCAGCCAACAAAACAATCAAAACCATCTTGGAAAAGACCATTCAATCTGCAAGGGATTGGCACGAACGACTACCTTTGGCATTGTGGGGATACCGCACGTCTGTACGTACACCAACAGGGGCAACTCCATACTCCTTGGTTTATGGCATGGAGGCCGTACTCCCCATAGAATTAGAGGTTCCATCCCTCCGGACTATGATCGAATGCAATGTCCAAGAGGTAGATTGGCTGAGCAACCGATTTGAAGAACTTATGTTGTTCGATGAACGCCGCTTAAGGGCACTTTACCACATTCAAGGATATCAAAGGAGAATCGCGCGTGCATTCAATAAAAAGGTGAAGCCTAGGGAGTTAGTGGTGGCGACATGGTTTTGAAGGAAATCCGAGCACCAGTCTATGATCCGCGAGGAAAGTTTCGACCAAAATGGTCTGGGCCTTATATCATCAAGACTATCCTATCTGGAGGAGCTACGCAACTCATCGACCTGGACGGAAACGAATTCTCAACTCTAGTCAACCTGGATCAACTCAAGCGCTACTACCCCTGAGAGAAGCTCGCTAGAATGAAAACTGCAAGGGCAGCCAGTTCCAGGCAAAAATTAGAGCAAAAAGGCCTGCTAGGATGAAAACCCGCAAGGGCATCTTAGGCAAAAGTTAAGACATACAATGAACGAGCTCGCTAGGCCGAAAACCCGAAAGGGCGGTACTAGGCAAAAATTAGAGCGCAAAAGGAGAGTGTCAAAACCAGAGCGAACCCTATCCTTGAACTACATCATGACCTGATTCCTTCATCAAAAAGGATACGTAGGCAGTCTTACTATGGGACTCGATCGCAATCAATCAAAACAAAAATCCAGGTTGACAGAATCCAGAAAGGCAGAATCAAAGAGGGGGAGACCCTCTGTAACTCACTTTATTAAAATAACTGCTTCTAATACACAAGGCTGAGCATGATCTTCGAAAATAAAAGTGCAATACAATAAAAGGAGGTCCATGATTTATTCAACGATCAGGGTAGTAAGATCGAGTCAGTTTCCTTGGGCACCCGCCCTCGCAGCAATGTCCCTCTTGAGCCATTTCCTGTAACTCCCACGCACTGCAACAGACGGGTAAGGATGAGCATCGGTCACCTCGCGAGACCTCCAGAATCGCTGGTAGTTACAAAGAACTGAATGGCGGAAGAAAGGCAGAACTACATTCACCAGGATCTCTGCAGGAGCCTCCTGCCTCAGACCAAGCTGACGCTGAATCCGATAGGGGATGTAGAAGGTAAAAGCCTCCAGCCCGGGAAGAACCACCCACTAGGAACCCATATAATGCACAGTCATGGGCGGAAGATCAAGCCAAGAGCATTTCCAAGAAATAGTCTCAGCCCGCTGACGTTTGAAGAAGTTGACCCACTCGGAAACTCGCCTATCCGCAAATTCAAAGCACTGAGAGGACAGTAACCTAGCCCCATACGCCAAGTTGCTAGGAGGGAGAGTCAGTACGTTCGCCTTGTCACACAGCCAAATCTGCCAAAGAGGGAAAACAAGTGAGAAACCGTAAAAAGCCAAGCCCAACGCTAAAGAAAATAGGAAGAGCTGGAAAGAGGAAAGACGAGGCGAAACTAACCTGTAGGAGAAGGGGGCCCGCCTCCAAAAGTCTCAGTCTCTCCAGAACAAACCCTATCTAAACCCATCAGTGTCTCAGCCAATACCATTGGAATCACGTCCTTCCGAGCTCCAATCTGCACTGCAATGCTGACCAATGCCGAGCTAGCATGACCAGTAGAAGGAACCAAGAAGTAAGTAGCAAGTAAGCACATACAAAGAGCGGTCATGCGCCGAGTGTGGTAGGTTGCGTCCGCTAGGTTACCAAGAGGAGAGAACATCTCAATGAGGCGCATCACGTTGAGATGACCATTGCTAACCAAGTAACGAGCAACACCGTCATTCAGACCTAGAGAGGCAGCAAGAACCTTGGACATGTTCTCGCGCACGGGAGGAACAATGACATCTCCAGAGCCGAAGCCGCCAAGATAGGCGCGAAACTCCTCGATTGTAGGGCAAAGCTCCTGTTCACCAAAGCGGAATACGTGCACCTCCAGATCCCAAAGACTTATGGCAGCCTTTAGGAGCTCGGGACGAAGGTGGACGTTACGCAGGTATCTCATAGAGTAGAGACCATGCGCCCGAAAGTTGAGCCAATCGACCCCCTCCATGGAAATCAACCACGGCAGTAGTGAACCGGTGAGAGAAAGAGCCATTGGGAGGAGATGAGGGTTTTTGAGGAAGAAAAGATATGGTTAGTATGAGGCCTAAGGTCTGAATTTATAGAGGGATAGAGGAGACAACTTCAACTTTCAAAAGAGCCTTGGGTTCCAAAAGTGTAGATTTTCCATGAGTCTTACATAGGGAAAGGTTTGGTCATGCCCTAAAAAAAACAAAGTAGACATGCATTGGCCCGGAAATGTTATGAAACAGGTCAAACTTTAACCTTCGTGCAATCTGTCTTGGGAAGCAGCAAACGGCAGAGTGACATGAAAGTAGTGCCGCGCGGCATAGTACGGCAACGCACGGCATAACAAAACCAGGAGAAAACCACGGCATAGCATGGATACGCCGTGGGATCAGATGAAGCCACGCACGGCGCTTTGTAGCCCCGCACGGCATATTAAGTCTGCATTTCTGCAGACTTTGACAGCAGAGGTTTGAAACCAATTCGAGGCACTCGCAAGCATCACCAACCCTCAGAACACGTTTCAATGGGTATTTGGGACTTTGGGGAACTCCCACTTCGAGTCAACTCTCAAAATTCGACGTGAGGACACCAAAAAGTCGATAAAACCCATTTCCTAGGTCATGTCAAGGTGTCGGAGTCCGTTTCAAGCCATTTCAAGTTGATCTTTCGAGTCCTGTAGGTCGTAATGGCCAAAGGTGACCTGGTCCAAGTTCCGTTTCACGGTTAATGTCAAAATCTGAGAATGTCACCCTCCAAAGTCAAGATTTTCTTGCTTATCAGGCATGTTTTCAAGTAGTTTTTAGTTTTCAGATGAGAGCTTGAGTTTTATAGTCACGTGTCAAATATCAAAGGTCATCGTTGATAAACACAAGTCCGCAACATGGGTATTTTCGTAAAGTCTTGCACAAAGGGATCAGTTTTTCAGAGTTATTCATTTATCTTCTTTGATTTCTATTCCAACGTCGATAAATCTTTGCCCCAACATACTGCTCATCATAAAACTCGAGTTCGCTTCAGATTATGACCAAAAGGATTAGTCGCATGCATGCATTGGTTAGTGTTTCTGTTATTCAATCTTTCTTAGACAAATGATAATAAGGGAAATTGAATGACATAAACATTGAAAGGATAAGCTTTTCTATATATAATCTCCAAAATATCCATGAGACAAAGTACAAAAGTCGTGCAAGCCCCAAAATCCTATCTACTGAGGGTAAACAGGCACCCTTCCAAAAGAAGCACGCAGGCTCCACCAAAAGGCAAAAGCAAAACAAAAGGGAACTCAACTCTCATCCTCGTCCTCGTCCACATCCTCCTCGCCGTCCTCCCCAGAGGCCTCCTCTGCCTGAGAACCGGCTGCCTCCTGAGTACCTAACACCCTAGGCACCGTACTCCCCGAGGTGTCCGCGAGGTCGACGTCCGCCGGCTCCTCAGTCTCGTTAGAGACGTCGACCGGCTCGTCCTCTGTCCCACCAGAAAACCGCTGCCTCTTCGACGGAGGCTCCTCCCGTGAGCCTGTGGCACCTGCATGCGCACAGACTTCCTGCGCAGCCCACGCGAAGCCCCTCCTCCAGCCTGCAATAACATGGTATTCATCATTTGCATTGTAATCATAGTATAAGCAATAGGAAATAAAAGCAAAGGGTTCGAAAGCTTTGCCATAGTCCCACCAGCACGAAGAAGCACCTCTGGTGCGTGGCCCATGGCGTACTGCCTCACCAGCTGCTCTAGGCCCATCATGGCCCCGGCCATCTCTCTCACGTACTCCGGAGTCGCCTGCACAATAGGTAAATTGGTTAGAACGTACAGTGATACTAACAAGTGCATGCAAATGGGCGAAAGAGTGCAAGTTATACCTGAGCAAGGAACTCCGGAGCCGCGACCGTGGGACGTGGCACCTCCACTACACCAGAAACCCCCTGGGCAGTTGTCACGTCCACGGTCCAGGAGAGTCGAGGCAAGCTGGCCCCGCTCGGACCTGCACTGTCACCTCGACCGCCATCGCTACCCTCGCGTCCTCTTCCTCTTCCTCCTCTCCGTCCTCGTCCGCCTCTACCACCTGCACCACCTGGCTTTCGAAGCGTCGCCTCCCAAGCAGCAGCTCGTACCCCGAAACTCGGCATCAAGTGCCGAGCCCGGTACTCAGAATAGTCCACGCCCGCCTGGAAGAGCGGCTCCAGCTCAGGGCCCGGTCGTACGAACCGCTCAACCTCCCCTCTGGTGTACAAGCTCGTCCTCTGCACCAGAGCAGGAAGAGGACCAGGGACTCAAAAAGCGTCCAGCCTCAACAACTGACGTGACACCCGGTCACCTAGGTACCACTACCAGCCGTAAGGGGACTCGAGCAGCACTCTCCCCCTCGCCACCTCCCTACTCCGGACCAAGTAAGGAAGCTCGCAGCGGTCCCTCACACGCCAGCGAATCTGCAATCAAAGACGAGTAACATCAGCATGGGATTTGAATAGGAATTATCGATAAATGAAAGCATGTGAGGTGCAGTCATACCCTGTTAGGACGAAGCTCGTCTAGAAAGAGGCGGTAGGCGTTCAAGTCGCCCTTCCCCTTCTTCACTCCCCGGAACTCCTTGGACCAACGTAGGGCCCGGGGAAGCACTGTGTCACTAGGGCAGGAGGTCTCGGGAGGGTACATATCCAGTACCTCGTACGTCCACAGCTGTAGAATCAAACATCAAGGATTAGCACAGGATATGCAATAAGCAAATAGAAAGACAAATAAAATGCAAGAGAAGTTTGAAATGTACCTCCCAGACCCTCCAGTAACCGCCGAGGCTCTTCCCCGCTCCTCGGGAAAGAGACCCCATGAAGGCGTAGCACACCCCCAAAGCTGCACCGCCCCAGTCAAAACGGGCTATTTCTCCGACATCCCTCAAGGCCGGTAGGAGCGAAAGGTGTACCCGGTTGCGCCTATTGGGAAACAGGGATGCACTGAGCAAGTACAACAGAAAGCACCGCGCCATCTGCTCCTCCTGCTCCCTGTCAGTCGGGAGCTGCTCTGTCCAAAACCCCAATAGCTGAGCGTACTGAGCGTCCTCCTTCTCCGCCCTCAGCACGTACCCCAGCACCTCCCGCTGGAACACCGCACTCCTCCCCGTAACGGCGTCGTAAGGGATAGGGTCGCCTCCAACCCTCAGACCAGTGATCGCCGCGAAGTCCAGCGGCGTCACCGTCAGCTCGCCAAAGAGGAAGTGGAACGTATTCGTCGTGTCCCACCACCTCTCGGCTAGTGCCCTCACCACCTGGCGATCGTTGCTCGCCCTCGTCAGCACGCTCACAAACTCCCCGAAGCTTGCCTGCCTCACAATCTCCCTCACAACCTCGGGGAGTCTCTCCCAGAACGTCGGCACGTCGGCCGCACCACCGTAGCATGAGATGGTGATCGCCTGTTGCAATAAGTTGATAACATTCAGTAAACAGGTATACTATTCAAAGCGAATACAACATTCAGATAAAGAAATGAAAGTACGATACATTGAAATTTGAAATGCAAGTGTTTAAGGTATACCTCGTCTCGGCGCAAAGAAAGGCGCTGCTGTGGGTCCCTCAGAACCAGAGCCTCGTCGTACGTGGGCCGCGCCGGTCTGTAGGCGTCCAAAAGAGTAGGGACCACCACGTGATGAAAGGGCACGTAGGACTCCGCCACATAAGCTCCACGCCCTTTTAGGGTCACCGTCGCCTCCTCCACAACACTCCTCCGAGGGCCTGTCTCACCTCCAGCGGCCTCCTCCTCTACTCCCAGCGGCCCTCCAGCGGCCCCCGTCTCGAGCTCAACCTGGAGCACCCTATCCTGAGCCTCAAGTAAAGCCGCAGCTAGTCCAGGCACCCCCCGTAAGGTCTCAACCAGGTCCTCAAGAGACGCCTCCTCAAGGTAGTCACCTAAACCTATGGGCCGCGACGACCCTGCACCCTCGCCGCTACCAACAAACATAGCCGGCGTCTCCCTATCCTCTACCAACTCCTCCTCAACAACGGGGCCCTTCCCCAGGTCAGTCCGGGGCTCCCTCATAGGGGAAGCCTCTGTCTCCACCCCCGCTCCATCAGACCCGTCACCACCGTGAGTCTCCGTAACCCTCTCCTCCAAACCAACTACACCCTCCGCTCGGGCTGTAGTCTCCTCCTCGCCTCTGGACTCCATTGCACCCGGAGTCTCCGTCTCCTGGCCAAAGCCGGCCAGTACCCTACTACCGTTTTCGCCGCCATCCACACCAACCACCGCGGCTGCCTCCTCAGCCAATGCCGCCTGGGCCGAGACCCCCATGGTCTCCGGCCCCACCTCGGCTGCCACACCGCTCCCCGGGGCCACCGTGGCTAGTGCAACCTTGACACGCGGGGGATGAACACCCCCGGGTGTATCCGTGTCCTCCATGGTATAAGAGAGAAGAGGGGAGAGACGAGAGAAAGAGAGAACAGGGAGAGATGAGAGAGAGAGAGCAGTGAGAGACGAGAGAGAGAGAACAGTGAGAGAGAGAGAGAGCAGCGAGAGAGAGAGATGGGCGAGAGAGAGAGAGAGATGATCGGGAGAGAGAGAGACCAGAGAGAGACAGGAGAGAGAGGAGGGAATTTTTCGAACGGGGGCGTACTGTGTACGCCCCGTATATATATTTATATCCCCTAAACCGGTTCGTCTGGACTTTAAATGGACCGGGTTTGAAGAGAGGTGTACCGCACGGCACATTGGAGAGAAGCGCACGGCGTAATAGCCTGATTGAGTGAAATTTCACGAGTTTCCACGACGCACGGCATTACCCATACTGCGCACGGCATACTGGGTTAATTCGACAGTTTAGATTCTGAGGGTAGTTTCTGACAATGGCATTCGCATTCGATTTCGTTCATGTATAGTATAAGCAGAAAAAGCAGACAAGCGATAGCAAGAAAAGGGGATTTTTCATTCCACAAAGCCCAAAGGTAATCCCCCGGGATTTTCATTACATCGTTCAAAAAAAGAAAAAAAAGAAAAGAGAAGAGAGAAAATCAAAACAGAAAAAAATCCTACTGCCCCCTTTCTTCTTCCTCAATCTTCATCCTCAGTCGCTCCCTCCGCCGGACGCACCGTCCCCTTCGCCAGAACGATCGTCTGAGCCATTCGGATTCCCTTCCGAGTCCTCTGCAGCCCCGTCCGAATCACGCCCCGGCGCATACTCCGGGTCGTGTTTGTTGTCCATTTGATCAAAAGCGAAGTCCTGAAGGTTGAACACCGCGCGGCGAAGAGTCCGGATCGTTGATGTGAGCCTCGCGATCTGACGGTTCAGTTGCTCGATCTCTTCATGATAAAAACCCATCTCTGCTTCCAAAGAGACCACCCGCGCTGCCAAGTCGCCTTCCGCCATGTCTTAAGAGTAGTCTATGAACTCAGGAATCTAGAGAGACTTGGGAGAATGGTGCATAGAATGAGGCATCACCATCCCTTTAAAAGAGGTCCTGACCGACGAAAGGGCACGCCTGTATTAATGGGCACCCTTAAACCAGCCAACTGATCTTGGAAATCGAAGAGGTGCATGGGAAAACGAAATGTTGCACGCCGCATCGAACGCCCGCACGGCATTATGGCTTCAGAGGAATAAATGTGTTTTCTCGAAAATTGAGCACTCTAGCCGCCAAAATCATCTCGGAAACCAAAAGCTCCAGTCGTTTTGCAGTAGAAATCCTTTAGAATAGCGTGCATTAATGATGGGATTATTTAATCCTAGTCCCCTGGGACTCGCGAAATTTCCCCGTCCCCCGAGGATTGGTCGTATTCACATTTGCTCGCAGTATTTGCTAGATTCGCGTTCCTCGTCTCAAAATCAAGTTTCGAATCAAGTCTCAAATCAAGTCTCAAAATCAAATTTCAAAATTTCGCCTCCCGAAGGCTCGTCTCAAATCAAGTCTCAAATCAAATTTCAAATTTTGCCTCCCGAAGGCTCGTCTCAAGTCAAGTCTCAAACCAAATTTCTCTTCCCGAAGGCTCGTCTCAAAATCAAGTCTCAAATCAAATTTCAAATTTCGCCTCCCGAAGGCTCGTCTCAAGTCAAGTCTCAAATCAAGTCTCAAACCAAATTTCGCCTCCCGAAGGCTCGTCTCAAAATCAAGTCTCAAATCAAATTTCAAATTTCGCCTCCCGAAGGCTCGTCTCAAGTCAAGTCTCAAATCAAGTCTCAAACCAAATTTTGCCTCCCGAAGGCTCGTCTCAAAATCAAGTCTCAAATCAAATTTCAAATTTCGCCTCCCGAGGGCTCATCTCGAATTTTCAAAAGCCTTACTTCGAACTTTTTCTTTGCGTTATTTGCTGCAATTGCATTGTCCCAATTGAACTACGTTGGTCTGATCCCTACAAACGGGGTACGTAGGCAGTTCCACGAGCGCGACCACCATTGCTATTTACTTGCATTATTGAGTATTTTGCCTCTGTTCAAAGACTTTAGAGCAACGGATCGGGATGCCTATTCTTTAAGCGTCACTCGTATCAAAACAATGATATCCGAGTTACATTAAAGAGGTTCTACTGTAGACACCCCAATCCGGACCTCGAAGGGTCTTTGTTCACCCCGATGATGAAATAAAGGAAACTGAACCTTTGCGAGCTTGAATGAAGGACTCCCTTAAACCCAAACAGATCCTCAGCCCAAAGCAAACCCAAAAAGCCCAGAGAAAGCCCGAAAGCCCTGGAGCAAGCCTGTAATGCCGCGCGTGACATCTCTACACCGCACGACGTATCGAAATTTAATACGCCGCACGTGGTCATGAGGTTAGCCACACGGCATTTTAGGTAAAGTTCTGACTGGCTCAGAAAGCTGTCGGCCACGCCTATTTGAGCCACAGCTGCAATACGGCTCAGCCGAAAGCACACTTCTGGCCCGCCCAGAAAATACCTCCAATTTTTGAAATTCAAAATCCAAAGCTCTTGCCTATAAATACACCCCTCCACTCAAGGGAAAAGGGCCCTTGATCACTATTATACCATTTCTCTCTCTTCTTGCTTTCACACCCACTTTCCCATTTCCAAGCCTTGAGAATGTTGTTCTCAAAAGACATTCTCTAGGCCCTTTACTCCATTTTTCTCTTCACCATTGAAGTTAGTTCCTTACTAACTTTGAGACCTCAACCACCCAATATACTCATCTACTACACACATCCATACTTCTACTCTCTTTTTCAACCTTCCGACGTCCATCCGCCTTCATCAATACTCATTCAAGCTCAAGATCAAAGGTAAAAACCAAGTTTCCTTGGGCTAGGCTCTGCCCTGGCCCTGAGGGGACCCTTCTGTCTTCAGGCTTAACCCTTTTGGTCAGGATCTGACCCAAAACCTCTTTTACAAAACAAAACCAGTGTTCTGTGCAGAAGTGTGCTATGCCGCGCGGCGCTTTGAAGCGTCGCACGGCGTAGTAGACTCACACGCACGGCATTTCAAAACAATATTGTTTTCTTGTTCAAACTGTCTGGATCACGATCGTCTGTTGTTGGATCTTTTCTGTATACCAAAAAGCAGTCCCAAAATGAGACCATATCTACAAGCCATGTTTTAAACTCCATAGATCTTTTCAAAACAAGCAAACGTATCAAAAATGCTTTTCTTTTCACGGCTTGAAAGAATGGTGCGGATCTGAGATGATCTGACGACTGTGAGCTGTTTGAAGTTTTAAAATAACACCGTGCGATGTAATGAGTACACCGTGTGAAGCTTTACAAAACAATAAAAGTTTGGTATCAAGATCGGAACCACGCACAGCGTATCAGTAAGCCGCGCGTTATAAACCGATATGCCGCCTGACGGAGGATGGTGATTCAGACAGTCCATTTGTATATCTTTCTTTGTTTATATTATCGCCATGCCATCTTTATCATCTCTGTACAGCAAGCACCACTAGCACGGCAATGTGTTATGATTTATCTTGTTCCCCTTTCCCTTTATGTGTTTTTAAGGTTTTCTGAATGGTATTAATCCCCCCATTTAAAATGCTTAGTAGAGACCGGTTTTCACCGGGCGAGCGGGGTGCTTTTCAACAAAACCTTCCCCGTTCGTAACCTGGCTCCCGGATCCAAAAATCTCAACGGTCTCGCTAGATCAAAAGGCCTTTCTTTTCAAAACAAAACCAACCGGTTCCTCGGATCATCCATCTCAAAAAATCCGGGTGGCGACTCTGTCTAAATCGCGCTTCGGGCGCGGGAGCCCACACATAACGAGCAGCTTTCTCAGCGTTGTTAAGCTCAGATTTAGGGACTATCTTCCCTTCAAGCGTAACTATGGGTATTGTGTAACCCGTAAGACAAGTATTCCAAACACCACTATCAATAGCTTTTAAGTAGGCTCTCATCCTAGCTTTCCAATAATCAAAGTTATTACCATCAAGCATAGGCGGACGAAGAGTGGAAGTATTCATCTCCATAACAATAAATCAATGATCAGATTTTTGAAAAAGTTTTCTTTTTAAAAAAAACTTTGATTACCCCGCTCTGATACCACTTGACGGACCGCTTTTCCACCATCTCTCCTAAAACCAATTGGTGGTAGGAAGGGTTTTAATTAAGTCTTTTATGGCATTCGACATTGCACCCGCAAGTCTATTTTTAGAGCGGTCGCAGGGAGTGGCATTGTGTAACCAAATCCATGGGGGCACTCCGAGCCCAACAATCTCTCCCTCACGATGACGCTCCCGCGAGTCGAACCCATGACTTCCTGACTCTGATACCACTTGTCGGACCGCTTTTCCACCATCTCTCCTAAAACCAATTGGTATCAATGCAGAGATTCAAAAGGGTCCTACGACGCATGGGGTGGTAATGCGGAGACCCAAGTGGAAAGAGTTCACTGTAACGCATGGGGTGGTAATACAGTTGAATTTCTCGTGAGATGGAGGGCAGTATAGTCGACGTCAGAAGTACATGTTGTTTCTTGAACTATTTGCTACGTGAGATTGTTACTGCTGAAAAAGGGATAAATGATTGATTCTATCAAGGTTTTTGAAAAGAAAGGATTTTGGGTTTTGGAAAAAAGGATTTTTATTAAAAATACTCTAGAATTCTTGAGCGAACAATGGTTTCCGATTTTGGGCACAAATCAACGGATTCCGGTATTCAAGCTCGAATCAACGGAGCTTGACCCGTTTGGATTGTGTATTTCTCTAAATGATTTGCAAACAAAGTAAATGAGTTTTATGGAAACAGAGTTTGATTTCTGCCAATGGGAAGTTGAGAAAGATTGAGGTAATAGTGTGAGGTGTAATGAAATGGTCGAGTATCTATTGTGGATTTATTTAGATTGGAGTGAGTTTATTAATGCATTTGGTTTGACATGTGAATAGTTAGGAATACCTGTAAGATGTCTAGAATGCTGTAGTCGTAGTCCGTTTGTTCATTGCAGTGACCCTTTTGTTTCTCATTGTAACGCCCCCATTTTCAGGTTCCTTAATTAAACATTTTATTGAATAAAAAGGCTAAGAGTCAAGCTCATTATTACAACATAAGTCTTACTAGAGTACTTTTATTACACAAGGATGGAAATTCTAGGGTATTCTACTACTCGCTTCTTCCTCCATCCTAGCAAGCTCTTCGGCTCCGAAAGCCTCCAATGCGTACTGTTCACCTTGCTCGTCAATTAACTCTGACACATTATACCAGCGTCGCCCCCAGTATAATATGTCAGGGTCACCAAAAAGGTAACACCGTGAGCTACAAGCTCAATAGAATAAACTATACCCACTATCTCTTATCTTATAGCAAGGAAACATATAAACAGATACACATGCTCATTCAACAACATAGATAAACAATGATACATCTATATTCGATATCTTTTAGCGTTGGTGTCATGTCTTTTCGTGTTTCTCCTACGCGACTCATCGTAGACTGTGTCACATTTTCACTTTTACCAAAAATCACATTTTCCACGTTTCTTTCACAAATTGTTACTAATGAGGCTACCAAGTCCGGCTCCATTAGCAACACTCACAATGGCTACCAAATCCGGCCAATCATGGTGTACAAAATCCATTTCAATCTTGCATTGATCCCTTTTCGCAGAGGATCAAGCCATATTTCCACATGAGACTACCATGTCCGGCCCCGTTGGAAATCTTCGCAATGAGCTACCAAGTCCGGCTACATTACGGTTTTCGAAACACTTACACAATGACTACCAAGTCCGGTCATTATGTAATTTCAAAATATTTTCCGCAGTTTAATCCCATCTTTTCTTTGACCACACCATAGGTGTCATGTTTCTACTTTCTCGGTTTTCGTGTCTCGTTGCATGCAATGACTCCACGGTAATTCATTTCACAATTTAAGAAATCTTGAAGCTAAACTAGCAAGATCATTCAACTCTATATTAGATAGCATGCTCATTTTGTCACATCATCAAACTCACATTTAATCACACAAGGTTAAGCATAGTGCCACATGGACGGACACCTTTGGAGTGATAAATCACTTATGCTTTATCAACAACAAGTAGTCAAGTAATCACATAATCATGCTCACATTCATTCTCAGATTAAATAGCTTAATCCTAAATCATGCTTTCTTATGTTCAAAACAACATATGTTTATTGAGTGTTCTAACGTTAAGCTATTCATGCCATGGTTAATCATGATAACAACTTCTAAACATTTCTAATCATGCTTAGGGAAAGTAGCTCGTATAATCTACGTATGCTCGAGTTTTCAAAGGTTTAGAGTAATTCACTATCATTTCGAAATACGCATGCAATACGCTATACTTAGATCTTTGAAAGTAGAGGAAAATTATACTATACTTAAAGAGTATTCTACATATACGTAGAGAAAAGTAGATATAGAATATCTACCGTTCTTCTTGGCAGTAGTCGGCTACGGATTAGGAAAATAGTACGTCGGACGGAGTAACGGCTTAGGAATGGCTTCGCTTGCTTCGAAAGAGAAAGGTTTCTCTCGATTAGGAAAATAATACTACTAACACTTTTGGATCGGTAGGGTGGTGGAGTGGCGGCACTAGAAGAGTTTCTTGAAGAACTAGGGAAGAACTTCAAGAACAACTAAGAACTAAACAAGAACAACAAGAACATCAAGAACACTTAGACTTTTCTAGAGAGAAGTTGGAGCAATGCTTGAAGGTGTGAGTTCAAAGGCTTGAAATGGCTTGCTATTTATAGGCCAAGTTGGTCTATTATCCAAGAGACAATATTTCCCCTAACATTTGTTATCCAATGGATCATAGATTGACTAGATTTGATTGTCCTTAGATTGGATGAGGTGCTGAGCAAAAGGACATGACTAGGCTTGGTTGTACACTTGCACACATCACACAAATCTCTCTCTCTCTCTCTCTCCCGGCCTCTCTCTCTCTCTCTCCCATCTCTCTCGGCTCTCTCTCTCTCTTTGGTCCAATGTACTAAGGTACAAGAGTTGGAAAGACTACAAGATTTTCCCTTATTCTTTCTTTCAAACTAGGACAAGGTTTAATCTATTCAAATGGGGTTTTGGTCCAATCAAGTCCTTGGAAAGAATAGAAATAAGATATGGTAGTCCTTTAGGGTTGATAGAATAAGAAACCCTAGATATGGTGGTACAAGGTGATGCAATAAGATGATGTAGGAAGATATGGGAGTACACTAGTCGCACACATCACACTCTCTCTCCCTCTCTCAACCGGCCATCTCTCTCTCTCCCTCTCTCTCTCTCTCTCTCGGCCACTCTCTCTCTCTCTCTCGGACACCTAATCAAGAAAGGACAATGGTTGAAAGAGTAAAAATAAACTAATACTTTGTAAGAAGATTTTGTAATAAAATCTAGTACTAACAATCTAACCTATGTCATCCTAATGTCATCCTATCCTTCATCTTTCAAGGTACAAGTACTAATATATATAGTATTAGGGTTTTGGTAGAAGAAGATCAAGAAAGGTACAACACTATCTCTCTCTCTCTCTCCCTCATCTCTCTCTCTCTCGGCCTCTCTCTCCTCTCTCTCTCTCTCTCTCTCTCTCTCTCCTAGGTTAATATATGCATATATAGGAAAGACTAATAAAAGGACAAAGTACTACATGATATCATCTTGGACCTTTAAGTCAAAACTTCCTATTAAACTATGTCAAAATGCCACCTATGTACTTATAACTATATACTAATATATAGTATGCTAGGATGACATAAACATATCATATACTTTAATTAAAGAAGTACATTTCATATCTAGGAAAGAATTAACTAATTTAACTTAGTACTATAGCTTGATATGGTCTTATGGACCAATGGATTATAATTCCCCTAACATTTATTAACCAATGGTTAAAGGTTGAAGTACTAAGCTTATATAATCTATCTAATATAGTACAATGACTCATGGTGAATCTAATTAAACTAATAGATCTTGTACTAGGTAGAAAGGTGAACCTATCGTCCAATGGTTAATAATTCTCCTAACTTCTATCGTCCAATGGGTAAAGATGGTAAGTAATATATAATCTTATAAGGTGTACTCGGAAACCTAGTCACAATATCCAAGGTGTAAACCTATGGTCCAATGGATAAAGATTATCCTAGTATCTATCGTCCAATGGGTAATAAATCAAGGGTTGACTTTTGGTCAAGTTCTAACTTAGGGTTCAAACGGTTCAAAGGTTCGATTAGGCTACTCTAACGATTAGTTGGAAGCTAGCTAGGCTTGCAAAATAGGACAACTTAGGGTTTACTATCTCACTTGTCTTTAGAAAATGACTACATCGCAAGGCGAAATGAAATTAGGTTTTGAATCGACTAAATCTAATCATGACGGATTATTGGAAATAAGGAATTTATAGAGTCAAAATAATAATCAACGAGATTTTTTATTTACTGAAAATCGGAGTTGTTACACTCATGATCGTTTATTGACACTCATTCACTCTTGGTGCATACATCATCGTATTTTCATATAGCTTGTGTAAAGATTTCTCTATTGGGCTAGTGTAGCTCAACCTATTATCATTTTCAGGTACAAATCCCGGTCAATAGCCCGCATGCATTGAGTGCTTGGATGAAGAAGAATACTTTTTGGAAGCTATCTTATGTAGTTACTTGACCATCTTTGTAATAACTTTCTTTGCAAAAAGGATGCATTTGTAACTAAGTTCTACAGATTTCCTTTCGACTGAAATAGTTGTTGTAACAACTCCGATTTTCAGTAAATAAAAATCTCGTTGTTTAATATTTTGACTCTATAAATTCCTTATTTTCCAATAATCCGTCATGATTAGATTTATTCGATTCAAACCCTAATTTCGTTTCACCTTGCGATTTAGTCATTTTCTAAAGACAAGTGAGATAGCAACCCTAAGTCGTCCTATTTAGCAAGCCTAGCTAGCTTCCGAATAATCGTTAGAGTAGCCTAATCGAACCTTTGAACCATTTGAACCCTAAGTGAGACCTTGACCAAAAGTCAACCCTTGATCTATTACCCATTGGACGATAGATACTAGGATAATCTTTATCCATTGGACCATAGGTTTACCCCTTGGATATTGTGACAAGATTTCTAGGTACACTTTATAAGATTATATATTACTTACCATCTTTACCCATTGGACGATAGAAGTTAGGAGAGTTATTACCCATTGGACGATAGGTTAACCTTTCCACCTAGTACAAGGTCCATTAGTTTAATTAGATTCACCATGAGTCATTGTACTATATTAGATAGATTATGTAAGCTTAGTACTTCATCCTTTAACCATTGGTTAATAAATGTTAGGGGAATTATAATCCATTGGTCCATAAAATCATATCAAGCTATAGTACTAGGTTAGTATTAGTTAATTCCTTCCTAGATATGATATGTACTAATTTGATTAAAGTATATGCTATGTTTACATCATCCTAGCATACTATATATTAGTATATAGTTATAAGTACATAGGTGGCATTTTAGCATAGTTTAATAGGATAGTTTGACTTAGAAATCCAAAATGAGATCACATAGTACATTGTCCTTTTTGCTAGTCTTTCTATCAACCAAGGAAGGAGAGAGAGAGAGAGAGAGAGAGAGAGAGAGGAGAGAGAGGCCGAGAGAGAGAGAGAGATGAGGGAGAGAGATAGGAAAGAGAGAGAGAGAGATATATTGCATGTACCTTCCTTGATCTTCTTCTACCAAAACCCTAATACTATATACATTAGTACTTGTACTTTGAAAGATGAAGAATAGGATGACCTAAGATATAACCAAGTACTAGATTTTCTTACAAACTATTAGTTTAACCTTACTCTTTCACTTAGTCAAATACCAACCATTTGTCCTTTCTCCATTAGGTGTCCAAGAGAGAGAGAGAGAGAGAGAGTGGCCGAGAGAGAGAGAGAGAGAATTCGGATGAGAGAGGGAGAGAGAGTGTGATGTGTGTGACTAGTGTACTCCCATATCTTCCTACATCATCCTATTGCATCACTTTGTACCACCATATCTAGGGTTTCTTATTCTTTCAACCCTAAAGGACTACCATATCTTATTTTCTATCCTAGACTAGACACAAACCCCATTAAAGAAACCTAAACCTTGTCCTAGTTTGAAAGAAAGAATAAGAGAAAATCTTGTAGTCTTTCCAACTCTTGTACCTTCTTTGGACCAAAGGGAAAGAGAGAGAGAGGGAGAGAGAGAGAGCCGAGAGAGATGGGAGAGAGAGAGAGGCCGGGAGAGAGTGAGAGAGGAAGAGAGAGATTTGTGTGATGTGTGCAAGTGTACAACTAGCCTAGTCATTGTCCTTTTGATCAACACCTCATCCAATCTAAGGACAATCAAATCTAGTCAATCTATGATCCATTGGATAACAAATGTTAGGGGAAATATTGTCTCTTGGATAATAGACCAACTTGGCCTATAAATAGCAAGCCATTTCAAGCCTTTGAACTCACACCTTCAAGCATTGCTCCAACTTTTCTCTAGAAAGTCTAAGTGTTCTTGTTGTTCTTGCTTAGTTCTTAGTTGTTCTTGAAGTTCTTCCCTAGTTCTTCAAGAAACTCTTCTAGTGCCGCCACTAAGCCGCCACTCCACCACCCTACCGATCCAAAAGTTTTAGTAGTATTAGTCAAGATCAAGTTTCGAGAGAAACCTTTCTCTTTCAAAGCTATCGAAGCCATTCCTAAGCCGTTACTCCGTCCGACGAACTATTTTCCTAATCCGTAGCCGACTACCGCCAAGAAGAACGGTAGATATTCTATATCTACTTTTCTCTACGTATACGTATATATGTAGAATACTCCTTACGTATAGTATAGTTTTCCTATACTTTCAAAGATCTAAGTATAGCGTATTGCATGCGTATTTCGAAATGATTATGGATTATTCTAGACCTTTGACATTCTAAGTGTACGTAGGTTATCTTGTCCTTAAGCATGACTAGAAATGTTTAAGAGTTGTTATCTTGATTAACCATGGCATGATTAGCTTAACGTTGGAAGTACTCAATAAACATATGCTGTTTTGAATTTAAGAAAGCATGATTTAGGATTAAGCTGTTTTAATCTTAGAATGAATGTGAGCATGATTATGTGATTACTTGACTACTTGTTGTTGATAAACCATAAGTGATTTATCACTCCAAAGGTGCCCGTCCATTTGGCACTATGCTTAACCTTGTGTGATTAAATGTGAGTATGATGATGTGACAAAATGAGCATGCTATCTAATATAGAGTTGAATGATCTTGTTAGTTAGTTTCAAGATTTCTTAAGCTGTGGAATGAATTACCGCGGAGTCTATGCATGCGAACGAGACACGAAAACCGAGAAAGTAGAAACATGACACCTAGGGTGTGGTTGATATGGATAAAATAAAGGATGGGATTAACATGCGGAAAATATTTTGAAAGTACATAATGACCGGACTTGGTAGTCATTGTGTAAGTGTTTTCGAAAACCGTAATGTAGCCGGACTTGGTAGCTCATTGTGTAGATTTCCAATGGGACCGGACGTGGTAGTCTCATGTGGAAATGGGGCTTGGCCGGACGTGGTAGCCAATGCAAGATTTGAAAGAATGTGTTTGTGAAACCATGATTGGCCGGACTTGGTAGCCTCGTTAGTAGCAATTTGTGAAAGAAACATTGGAAATTATGATTTTGATAAAGGTGAAAAAGATGACACGGTCTACGATGAGTCGCGTAGGAGAAACACGAAAAGGCATGACACCAACGCTAAAAGATATCGAATATGAATGTATCATTGTTTATCTATGTTGTTGAATGAGCATGTGTAATTGTTTATATGCTTCCTTGCTTTAAGTTAAGAGTTAGTGGGTATAGTTTATTCTATTGGGCTTGTAGCTCACGGTGTTACCTTTTTGGTGACCCTGACATATTATACTGGGGGCGACGCTAGTATAATGTGTCAGAGTTAATTGATGAGCAAGGTGAGCAGTACGTGTTGGAGGCTTTTGGAGCCGAAGAGCTTGCTAGGATAGAAGAAGAAGCGGAGTAGTAGAATACCCTAGAAATTCCCTCCTTGTGTAATAAAAGTACTCTAGTAAGACTTATGTTGTAATAACGAGCTTGACTCTTAGCCTTTTTATTCAATAAAATGTTTAATTAACGAACCTGAAAATGGGGGCGTTACAGTTGTAATCTCTTTAAACTTTGAAGTTGGATTTGTAAGTGGAACTTATGGGAATTATGGATTCTTTTGGGTATTATGCTAACTAAACGCGAGATTTTCCTTTTGAAAGATTTATCTATTTATGTTCAAAATCGAGGGCGTGACAACAGAGGCTCGGGTGGATGGTGCTGAGGGTTTAGTGGGCGCAAAAGCCCAGATAGGTGGCGGTTCAAGTGACGGTATGGAGGAGGAGGTGCTAGAGACCTCGCCTATGAGGCAGCTACGGTCCGACTTAGGGAAGGGTCCCCTTATCGTAGAGGAGCCGACGGTGAGCGAGGCGGCGACACTGACTATTTTTGTTAGTTCGAGTGAGGGTGCGGGCTTGTTGCGGCTGATAGGCGCGGGTGACTTCCTAGAGTTGGCCAGTGCTAAGGACTTGGCCGAGTCTTTACGAGCCGAGGCTGGAGTGGCGACGGCTTTGCTTAAGGTCCGTCTTGAGGAGAAGCGGCGAGCCGAGGCAGAGGCCGAGGCTAGAGCCGAGGAGGAGCGGCGGGTTGAGGAGGACGTGGAGTTGATTCCATGGAGGACGGTGGTTGAGGAGGCGAGGGCAGCCCTTTATGGCCGAGGCCCTTTGGTTGAGGCGACCTATGTGCCACTCTTGCACTCAGTCAAGATGTAATGCCCCCAAATTTTGGGTACATTAAGTAAACATTTTATTGGTAAAACGAAGTAGAGTTTGGCTCATTATTACATCATAATTCTCACAAGAGTACATTTATTCAATAAGGGAGGGAACTAGGGTTCCTAACTTCTGCTCCGCCTGCTCTTCCATCCTAGCAAGCTCCTCGGCTCCAAAAGCCTCCAAGGTGTATAGCTCACCCTGTTCATCTATAAGGTCTGACACATTATACCGGCGTCGCCACCAATATAATATGTCAGGGTCACCAAAGGGCAACACCGTGAGCTACAAGCTCAATAGAATAAACCATACCCACTAACCCTTAACTTACAACAAAGAGGCATATAGACAATTACACATGCTCATTCAACAACATAATTAGCAATGACGCAGCCACATTCACTGTCTTACTAACGTTGGTGTCATGATTCTCTGTGTTTCTCCTACGCAGCATTTCGTAGACCGTGTCACCATTTTCACCTTTCAACCTTTCAAAAATCACATTTAACACATCCAGCCTCGGTTCCGCCGCTCCGGGTTCCCGAGTATCCTCATAATGGTTCCGCCGTCCAGGGTTCCCATTGGTCCACAATAGCATTGGCTCCTCTCCACGGATGACCAAGCCACACACCCAACCTCAGTTCCGCCGTTTCGGTCTCCTGAGTATCCTCACAATGGTTCCGCCGCACCAGGTTCCCATTGGCACACACACACACATACACATAATAACTACCACAACTGGTCATTATGTAGTTTCAAAAATATTTTATCAAGTCAACCCATCTCTTCACACCCTAGGAGTCATGTTTCTAACTTTCTTGATTCCTGTGTCTCATTCTCATGCATAGACTCCACGGCAGGACTTCTTATGACAGAATCATAAATCATTCATTGTAATCTTGAAACTAAACTAGCAAGATCATTCAACTCTCTATTAGGTAGCATGCTCATATTGTCACATCGTCATGTTCAAATCATACTTAAGCATAATGCCACATGTACGGACGCCTTTGGAGTGGAAACCACTTATGCTTTATCAACAGCCACAAGTAATGCAAGCAATCATACAAACAAGCTCATCACCATCCTTAGGATCAAAATACGAATACTTAAAGATGGAGTTAAGATTTATCTACATTCATTTCAACAACATAGCTTCATACACATACTATTTATATTTAGAGTGGTAAGTACGGGTTAAACTTCATATACTTAGAAATAGTGGGGACGGAGAATTCTACCGTTCTTCTTGGCGGTAGTGAAGACTACGGAGGAAAGAAGGTACGTCAGCTATCGGATGAAGTAACTTCCTACAATAAGCTTCCGGTAGCTTCGAAAGAGAAAGGTTTCTCTCAAAACTAGATCTTGACTAACACTACTAAACTTTTTGGATCGAAAGGGTGGTTGAGTGGCGGTTTAGTGGCGGCTTAGGATGAGTTTCTTGAAGAACTTGGGAAGAACTTCAAGAACAAGCAAGAACACAAGACTTTCTAGAGAGAGAAGTTGAAGTATGGAAGGTGTGAGTTGAATGGTGAGAATGGGGTCCTATTTATAGCAAAAACCATGGCTCTGTCTCCTCTCACTTTGTCCAATGGATTTTGCTCCATTGTATGGTCATTTCAAGCCTTGAAAGCATACAAATATCTTTCCATTCTTTTACTTCCATTCTAGGACAAGTTTAGGTTATTCTAATGGGTTCCTAGTCTTGTCTAGTACTTAGGAGATTTGTTTGGATATGAAAGTGTAAGAAAGCCTAGATTTGGTTGTACTTTGATGGTGTATGAAGTTGGCCAAAGGAAGTTGACTAGATTGAGTGAGTACACAAGCACACACATCACTCTCTCTCTCTTTCCCTCCCCTGGCCTCTTTCTCTCTCTCCCTCTCTCTCTTGGCCCTCTCTCTCTCTCTCTCTCTCTCTCTCTTCTTAGTATAATGTACATATATTTATATATAAGGACAATGGTAAGTAGATTGACTTGAGAAAGTATAAGGGAT
Source organism: Rhododendron griersonianum (assembly GCA_018127125.1). NCBI lineage: Eukaryota > Viridiplantae > Streptophyta > Magnoliopsida > Ericales > Ericaceae > Rhododendron > Rhododendron griersonianum. The sequence goes on along the minus strand of CM030788.1, from coordinate 32,510,585 downwards.
TGAGTTGTAAGGATGTAAGAAGATCTTGTACTCTTGAATCTACCTCACATCTTCTATATCTTTTCCTTCCACAAGTACAAGTACTTATGTATATATATATCTTGGATTTGGTAGAAGAAAATCTAGGGTACTTGTACAACAATCTCCATCTCTCTCTCTATCTCTCTCGGCCCATCTCTCTCTCCCTCTCTCGGCTCTCTCTCTCTCTCCCTTGTTTAATATATATATATATATGTAATTATGACTAAGTATACAAAAGTACATAGGTACTATGTGATCTTCCTAGATTTCCAAGTCAAAATTCCCTATTAAACTATTCCAATTGGCACATGTCCCTTTATAATACTATATTATGTACATATAGAATCCTAGGATAATATATTCTTATGGTACATATCTATTTCTGTAAGTATTTAGGCACATGGTAGATCTAAGAAGTGAATAAACTAATAAAGCCTAGTACTTTGGCAAGACTTAACCTTTTAACCAATGAGTAATATTTCTCCAAACATTTATCGACCAATGGTTAAAGATGGAAGGTATTATACTTGAATAATATATATATGTACTTTTAAGCATGTGTATATAAGTCTATATATAACTATATAGGTGTACTTTAACAAATTTATTATAATATCTTTGGTGGAAAGCCTATTGTCCAATGGATAAAGATTTCCCTAACTTTTATCATCCAATGGGTAAAGGCCAAGGATGACTTTGGTCCAAAGGGTTCCTTTAGGGTTTGGAAAGGTTCAAAAGGTTCAACTAGGGTTGGAAGCATGTAACTAAATGGGTTGGTAGTTAGGTTACTACAACTAGTTGGTTGGAATCTAACTAGACTTGCCAAGTAGGATTTTCTAGCCAAGAAATATAATTAGGGAGATATACTTGCACACTTGTCTTTAGAAAATGACCGTTTTGTCTGGCGTGAAGAAATCTAACTTTTATAAGCCTCAATTAGAAGGTTGAAAAGAATTCATAAAAGCCATTCGAGGATAAATAAGAAACTTTCAAATAAAACAACGAGATTTTTATTGACTGAAAATCGAAGTTGTTACAACTTATCCCCCTTAAACAATTTCGTCCTCGAAATAGGTGCACGCTCGAATTCGAACAGGTGGGGATAATTCACTCTCATGGTTTCTTTCCTTTCCCAGGTGGTCTCTTCGGTTCCACGGTGCCTCCATAAAACTTGTACTAGTTTGATGGTCTTGTTCCGAATTTTCTTCTCGCTTCGGTCTTGAATCTCTATTGGTTCCTCTTCGTACATCGCGCCTTCTTCGATGGTGACGTCTTCCCAGTTGAGAACATGTGTGGGTAACGCGAGATACTTGCGAAGCATGGAAACGTGAAACACGTTATGCACTCTATCTAGCTGTGGCAGCAGGGCTAGACGATACGCAACCTTCCCGATTTTCTCCAAGATGTCGAAGGGTCCGATGTAACGTGGGGACAACTTTCCCTTTTTCCCAAATCTGATAACTCCCTTCTTCGGTCTGATCTTCAGGAATACATGATCCCCCACTGCAAAGGTTAACGGTCGGCTTCTCTTGTCCGCATAACTCTTCTGTCGGCTTTGAGCGGTCTGGATCCTTTGCCTGATAGTTTTGACCTTCTCCATAGTATTCCGTACTATATCTGGTCCAATCAATCTTGTTTCTCCCGCATCTGTTTTGCAGACTGGGGATTGACAGGGTCGTCCATATAGAGCTTCGTATGGTGCCATCCCGATACTTGCTTGGTAGCTGTTGTTGTAGGCAAACTCGACCAATGGTAAGTGTGATACTTTCTCGATCGTCCATCACGGTAGCGCCTTTCCTTCTCGGATTCAAGATCGTATGAACTCGCAATCTTGCTTGAAGGTTTGGGCTAGTAGGATCTCTTGGCGAAGTGCTTGTTCTGCAACGAGGGCATACAGTCGGGCATTCTCATTTTCTGACGATGGTCGCAGATTGAATTCGTTAAGAGTGTCCACCATTTCCCATTCCTTAATGGCAGTCTTGACTTTCTGTGCCCTGTCCTTTCGGCTTAGTGCATCTGCTACCACATTGGCTTTGCCAGGGTGGTACTGAAGTGTAAACTTGTAGTCTTCCAAATATTCCATCCATCGACGCTGCCTCAGGTTCAACTCTTTCTGAGTGAAAATATATTTGAGGCTCTTGTGGTCGGTGAAGACCTCGAATTGTTCTCCCCACAAGTAATAACGCTAGGATTTGAGGGCGAATACTACTGCGGCCAATTCTAAGTCGTGGGTGGGGTAATTCTTCTCGTGTGGTCGAAGTTGTCGGGATCCGTAGGCTACCACTTTTCCATTCTGCATCAGCACGCATCCTAAACCATCTCTCAATGCGTCGCAGTAAACCGTGTAATCTACCCCTCGTTCGGGTATGATGAGTATCGGTTCGCTGGTTAGTCTCTTCTTCAACTCTTGGAAGGATCTCTCACAAGCCTCATTCCAATCCAGCTTCACTCCTTTTTGAGTCAGTCTCATCATTGGCTTGGCGAGGATAGAGAAGTCTGGTATGAATCTTCGGTAATACCTAGCCAATCCTAGAAAACTCCTGAATTCAAATACTGAGGTCGGCTGCTTCCAATTCAGCACTGCTTCAACTTTGCTCTCATCTACCGCTATCACGTCTTTAGATACTACGTGCCCCAAGAACTTAACCACTTCTAGCCAAAACTTGCATTTACTTGCCTTGGCATAAAGTTGGTTATCTCGGAGTACTTGTAGTGCTATCCAAAGATGTCCTTCCTGCTCCTCCTTATTGGCGGAGTATATCAAGATGTCATCAATGAACACCACTACAAACTTGTCCAAGTAGGGTCAAAAGATTTTGTTCATGAGACACATGAATACTGCCGGAGCGTTTGTCAGCCCAAATGGCATCACTACGAACTCGTAGTGTCCATATCTGGTGCGGAAGGCTGTCTTGGCGATGTCTTCATCTCGGATTCTAAGCTGATGATAGCCTGATCGGAGATCGATTTTCTAGAAGCAGGTTGCTCCTCTCAATTGATCAAATAGGTCATCGATCCAAGGCAATGGAAACCGGTTCTTGATCGTAACCTGGTTTAGCTTCCTATAGTCGATACATAGACGAAGTGTCCCTTCCTTCTTCTTGACGAATAATGCAGGCACTCCCCATGGTGAAGTACTTGGCCTAATAAATCCTTTGTCCAACAGCTCCTGCAATTGGGTCTTGAGTTCCTTCAGTTCCGCAGGGGCCATACGGTATGGTGCCATCGAGATTGGTGTTGTTCCCGGCTGGAGCTCTACAGAGAAGTCTATCTCTCTCTGAGGTGGTAAGCCAGGAAGTTCTTCAGGGAAAACATCGGCGTACTCGCAAACGATGTGTGGTAATCCCAATTCCATCCTATCGGTCTCTTCCATTTGGAGACTAGCTAGCCATCCAAACAGTTGATTCTGCCACCTCGATCTTTTCGTCGTCGAACTTGCCATTTGTTTATCCCCCTTAAAACGGCAAACGAGTTCCCTCTCGGGTGTAAGCCGTCACCGTCTTCTGATGATAGTCTATGACTGCTCAGTGTGACGATAGCCAACCCATTCCCAAGATTACGTCGAAATCCACCATGTCAATCACTCTGAGGTCGCAGGTCAGTCGCAGGTTGGTTACTTCTAGCTCGCACCCTCTACACACTAGACTAACAGTTATACTACCCCCCACTGGCGATGCTACTTTCGTACTCATGCTTAGGGGTTCTGTTTCTAGTGCTAGAGCAGTTACGCAGGCAGCAGATATGAATGAATGCGATGCACCAGAGTCAAACAAGTCTTGTACGCAGGTACTATATAATAGTAGCGTACCTTGGATCACAGAGGGATCCTGCTCCTGTTCCTCAGTCTGTAGTGCAAAGATGCGCCCTCCAATGCCTTGTTGGGTTCCTACGGGCTGCATTCCTTTGTTTTGCCCATTATGTTGCTGCATCGGGCCTCCGAGGCTTTGTTTCCCAAATCCGACCTGCCCAGGTTGTTGAGCTCTCTGGTTCCCAAAGTTCCCATTCCTCACTTTCTGGGGTTGGGGACATTCACGCTTGTAGTGGCCCATGGCCTGACAATTGAAGCACTGAACTGTTGCTATGTCTCTACTACCTCTCTTTGGTTCGCCACTTCCGGGGATAGCAGTCCTCCAGGGTTGGCTGTTTTGAGATGGCTTAGAGGGTTTGGTAGGATAGGGTCCCCGATGGTTGTTGGATAGTTGGGTTCGGATTGGCCCACTAGTGTTGCTGGTCGCCTTCCTCCAGCGGGTTTTAAAGTCCACCTCCTCGCTCTCTAGCCGAAGCGTACACTTTACCACCCCAGCATAGGTGGTGAAAGCTTGAGCTACTACAGCCCTTCGAACGGTTGTTAGCCCCCACTCGAACCGTCTCGCCTTTTTGTCTTCAATTGCTATGGCGGTTGGGGCGTAACGGGATAGTTCCTCAAATTTGGCCGCATATTGGGTAACGGTCATGGTTCCTTGTTTCAGGTTCATGAACTCTTGTTCCTTGGCTAGGCGAAGGGGCGTGGGAAATTATTTGTCGAGAAAGAGGGTTTCAAACTCGGCAGAGGTCAAGGTGGCTATGGCATAGGTTGCCTCCATCAGATCCCACCAACAGCGGGCTTCTCCCTTTAGTTGGTCCGAGGCTAAAGCTACATGATCTCCATCGCGGGTAATCTCCAAGGTGTTCAGGATCACCTTGACTTCTTTCAGCCATGTTTCAGCCACGGTAGGGTTGGTATCTCCGTTGAAAGTCGGGGGTCGGCGTTTGCAGAATTCATTCATTGCTCGAGTTCGGGTCATAGGTTCATCATCGCGGTTTTGGTTTCGGCGGTTGGCATTCGAAGCAGCCACGAATGCTTGCATGATCTGGGTTAAGTTGGGGTTTGCATTAGAGGATTCTCCGACTTCGTATCCTAATCCGCTGCGTCGGTTCACATCTACGAGTGGAAATTGTAAAGGGGGTTTTAGTCTACTTAAACGTTTTTCTTTTATAAGAAGTTTTTCCTCCTAAGGTCGAAAAGAACAATAATATGCAACAGTACCCTTTTTAAATAAAGCAAACTTTTTCATTGATAAGCAGAGAATTACATTCATAAGCATACAGTTCTACTACAAAAGATAAGTAAAGACATAAGATTCTTCCTAGTACATGTTGAAACGGTCCTACTTACTCCTAGTACATGGTTCCTTTTGCCTTACTGTATCACTACGACTTCGAGGACCTTATTCTAATACTACTACTCTACTGACGGGGTGAAACAAGTCCGAAGAACTCTCTCAACTGCTCCATCCACTCTTTCTCTCTTATCTCGAGCCAACGTTCTCCCTTTCGACGGATTTCCTCGCCTAACTCCTTAAGTGCTATGGTCTCCACCTCCTTGTGTTGGACCTCATTGGTAGGGGGCGTCATTATGACGAACTCGTACAGTTGGTCGCCGGTCTCAGGGTCACATACACCTTGGTGAGGTATAGGGATAAGGCTCTCGGGAGCTATCAAGGCCTTGTAGTACAATAGGTCTGCAACAGTGGCCTGGGCGGTAGGGGTATGGCTATCCATATCTACAATAAGAAAATTATATATTAGACTTATCGGTGTAAAGGGGTAATCACGTATTAAACACGAGTATGCTCATAAACAGTGATCATATGCAGAAAAGAAACACACACAACTTTCATTACTTAAGCAGAAACAAGTACATCTTAGATGGCTTATATTGGCCTAAGTTTCCTACTACGCAGCTATTACAATAGATAAGCCTATTATTACCAAACATAGGAAGAGTACAACTTAGAGAAATTCTAAACAAGCGACGGTGGTCCTAATTTTCAACATCCTTCATCCCGAAGGATTACAATTATTACTAAGTTATCTCAGATACGCCTAATTGGCATTCTCAGCCCTTGGGGTCTCGTCCTCCTTGAGATTCTCTTCACTTAACAGGTTTCCCTCTTTAGTCGCCCCATCGGCGTCCTCATCACCATCAACTTCTTCCTCCTCATCACCAACCTCAAAGTTTTCCATCGGAGGCAAGGCACCAAAGATCTCATAGTAGGCATATAGGATTGGCAACATTTCAGGAAACCAGAGGTCGGTTTCCATGGGAATAGGGATATTTTGCTGCACTCTTGCAAAATCTCGCTTCTCCGCGAGTACAGCGGCAACAAAGTCGGGGTCCTCCGCTAGTTGAATGGTCAGGATTTCTATGGTGATTTTGAGTTGGCGAACTACTGCCAATAGGTCGACTAGGCGGTCCAGGTGATTCATCTACAAGGGAAGACTTTTAAACCTCATTTAGTAACGTTTTAAGATAGAGTTTTAATAGCTACTAAGGAAAAGCTTATGAGTTTTTAAGTTCCACATCCAATGCTTGATTTAAGTCATCATCCAATTGTTCAGGAATTCCCAACTCAGTGGTACTGCCAATTTCCACACTTTGCTTCAATCCAAAGATTGTTTTGTCCGGATTCCACCCAATTTGGGACGGTAAACTTAAACTCAATTCATGTTTGTGCAACGGTCAAACTATCTTATGGTTCTACCCATTCCACCCATGGCCGAGGTTTTGAACCTAAAGCTCTGAAACCAAGTTGTAACGCCCCCAAATTTTGGGTACGTTAAGTAAACATTTTATTGGTAAAACGAAGTAGAGTCTGGCTCATTATTACATCCTAATTCTCACAAGAGTACATTTATTCAATAAGGGAGGGAACTAGGGTTCCTAACTACTGCTCCGCCTGCTCTTCCATCCTAGCAATCTCCTCGGCTCCAAAAGCCTCCAAGGTGTACAGCTCACCTTGTTCATCTATAAGGTCTGACACATTATACCGGTGTTGCCACCAATATAATATGTCAGGGTCACCAAAGGGCAACACCGTGAGCTACAAGCTCAATAGAATAAACGATACCCACTAACCCTTAACTTACAACAAAGAGGCCTATAGACAATTACACATGCTCATTCAACAACATAATTTGCAATAACGCAACCACATTCACTATCTTACTAACGTTGGTGTCATGATTCTCTGAGTTTCTCCTACGCAGCCTTTCGTAGACCGTGTCACCATTTTCACCTTTCAACCTTTCAAAAATCACATTTAACACACCCAACCTCGGTTCCGCCGTTCCGGGTTCCCGAGTATCCTCACAATGGTTCCGCCGTCCCGGGTTCCCATTGGCGCATTTGCTCCTCTCCACGGATGACCAAGCCACACACCTAACCTCGGTTCCGTCGTTCCGGTCTCCCGAGTATCCTCACAATGGTTCCGCCGCACCGGGTTCCCATTGGCACACACACACACATACACATAATGACTACCACAACTGGTCATTATGTAGTTTCAAAAATATTTTATCAAGTCAACCCATATCTTCACACCCTAGGTGTCATGTTTCTAACTTTCTTGATTCCTGTGTCTCGTTCTCATGCATAGACTCCGCGACAGGACTTCTTATGACAGAATCGTAAATCATTCATTGTAATCTTGAAATTAAACAAGCAAGATCATTCAACTCTATATTTGGTAGCATGCTCATATTATCACATCATCATGTTCAAATCATACTTAAGCATAACGCCACATGTACAGACACCTTTGGAGTGGAAACCACTTATGCTTTATCAACAGCCACAAGTAATGCAAGCAATCATACAAACAAGCTCATCACCATCCTTAGGATCAAAATACGAATACTTAAAGATGGAGTTAAGATTTACCTACATTCATTTCAACAACATAGCTTCATACACATACTATTTATATTTAGAGTGGTAAGTACGGGATAAACTTCATATACTTATAAATAGTGGGGACAGAGAATTCTACCGTTCTTCTTGGCGGTAGTGAAGACTACGGAGGAAAGAAGGTACGTCGGCTATCGGACGGAGTAACTTCCTACGATAAGTTTCCGGTAGCTTCGAAAGAGAAAGGTTTCTCTCGAAACTAGATCTTGACTAACACTACTAAACTTTTTGGATCGAAAGGGTGGTTGAGTGGCGGTTTAGTGGTGGCTTAGGATGAGTTTCTTGAAGAACTTGGTAAGAACTTCATGAACAAGCAAGAACACAAGACTTTCTAGAGAGAGAAGTTGAAGTATGGAAGGTGTGAGTTGAATGGTGAGAATGGGGTTCTATTTATAGTAAAAACCTTGGCTCTCTCTCCTCCCTCTTGGCCGGCCTCTCTCTCCCTCTTTGTCCAATGGATTTTGCTCCATTGTGTTGTCATTTCAAGCCTTGAAAGCATACAAAGATCTTTCCATTCTTTTACTTCCATTCTAGGACAAGTTTAGGTTATTCTAATGGGTTCCTAGTCTTGTCTAGTACTTAGGAGATTTGTTTGGATATGAAAGTGTAAGAAAGCCTAGAATTGGTTGTACTTTGATGGTGTATGAAGTTGTCCAAAGGAAGTTGACTAGATTGAGTGAGTACACAAGCACACACATCACTCTCTCTATCTCTCCCTCTCCCGGCCTCTCTCTCTCTCTCTCTCTCACCCTCTCTCTCTCTTGGCCCTCTCTCTCTCTCTCTCTTCTTAGTATAATGTACATATATTTATATATAAGGACAATGGTAAGTAGATTGACTTGAGAAAGTTTAAGGGATTGAGTTGTAAGGATGTAAGAAGATCTTGTACTCTTGAATCTACCTCACATCTTCTATATCTTTTCCTTCCACAAGTACAAGTACTTATGTATATATATATCTTGGATTTGGTAGAAGAAAATCTAGGGTACTTGTACAACAATCTCCCTCTCTCTCTCCTATCTCTCTCTCTCTCTCTCGGCCCATCTCTCTCTCCCTCTCTCGGCTCTCTCTCTCTCCCTTGTTTAATATATATATATATATATATGTAAGTATGACCAAGTATACAAAAGTACATAGGTACTATGTGATATTCCTAGATTTCCAAGTCAAAATTCCCTATTAAACTATTCCAATTGGCACATGTCCCTTTATAATACTATATTATGTACATATAGAATCCTAGGATAATATATTCTTATGGTACATATCTATTTCTTTAAGTATTTAGGCACATGGTAGATCTAAGAAGTGAATAAACTAATAAATCCTTGTACTTTGGCAAGACTTAACCTTATTAACCAATGAGTAATATTTCTCCTAACATTTATCGACCAATGGTTAAAGATGGAAAGTATTATACTTGAATAATATTTATATATGTACTTTTAAGCATGTGTATATAAGTCTATATATAACTATATAGGTGTACTTTAACAAATCTATTATAATATCTTTGGTGGAAAGCCTATTGTCCAATGGATTAAGATTTCCCTGACTTTTATCGTCCAATGGGTAAAGGCCAAGGATGACTTTGGTCCAAAGGGTTCCTTTATGGTTTGGAAAGGTTCAAAAGGTTTAACTAGGGTTGGAAGCATGTAACTAAATGGGTTGGTAGTTAGGTTACTACAACTAGTTGGTTGGAATCTAACTAGACTTGCCAAGTAGGATTTCTAGCCAAGAAATATAATTAGGGAGATATACTAGCACACTTGTCTTTAGAAAATGACCGTAATTGTAGGTGGAGAAAAATAAACAGTACCTGGAACAGCGCTGAATCTCCGTACTTCACGTGATGTCCAATCGGTACCCTAATACCTTCGCCTGAACCCTAACCTGTAAAACAGACAAGGGGTGAGCGCACCTTTGCCTCTCGTAGCAAAGGCCTTCCGATGCCTAAGTTAGTATCTCGTACGTTTTTCCTCTAGGTTTACCTTGTATTTATAGATATCCATTTGCTTGCTCTTCAAGCATCCTCATTACCCCAGGTCTCCTACTTCGTATAAGAAACCTGGCTCTCCTGGGAATCTCTTGCCCAATCAACTGAGACCCCTTACTCATAGGGTCTCTTCCTTTCGTGGAATTTATCCCATAATAGGACTGTCCCCTCTACTTATCTTTACCGTATACTGGGTTCTTCTCCCGGAACACTCCCATTGCCTTATCTCTTAAGACAACGTTTCATCAGATAACTCCATCTGTTCGGCACATGCTCCTACCGGACAAACTGCACAAGTACACGACTTCTCATGTCACTGGCCCACCTAAGCCAAACAGACTGTACCAACTAACGACTTCTCATGTCATTGGGCCAGCCCAGCCGAACAGACTGTACTAACTAACGACTTCTCATGTCATTGGATCTTTCCGCCGCCGTCCATCTTAAAGGAGTCCCACATCACTTTCCTCATTACACGGATCTGGCACACCACGTGTTCGGCCACTATCTGTACCTGTTCGGGAATACCTCCCTACAATTGCTCCCCAGCTTCTGCTCATTTTACTTTTTACTCGAAAATGATGAGTAAAGCTCAAAGAATGAACTTGAGGCTGAACAGATCAGATCTCATGCAGATATAGTCATTGGGTTCCTATTGATGTCTTTTGGCGGTTTAGTCACAATCTCCTCGAAATAATGACTCCATGTGGCGTGTTTCGTACGCTCCTCTATTAATTTGAATTGACGTTTCGTCTGACACCGTTAGAGCGTTATTCCCATTTAGTCCATTCTCCGTTACTTTTCATGTAACGGTCGTGAGGGGAGACGGTTCGTCTCCGTCTTTTTCCCCTAACCTCCAAAAGGGGGCTTTTTTGGTTTTTACACCATAGAAAGTTAAGTCTTGTTCTCTCTCTCTAAAACCAGGCGACAACTTTTGTTTCTCATCCACCATCGCTGCCGTCTGCAAAACTCGATTGCATCCCAGAAAAGTCCCAGAATCACTTTTGTAAGACTTTTGCTCCTTCTCTATTTCGCATTTCCGTCTGAGATTTCGTTCTCAGATTCACTTAGTGTACCAGGGTTTCGTTCGAACCTTTTTTCCAGATTTTCCTTTATACTATTCATAGTTTCTTTAATCGTTTCTATGGCGGATGAGGGTGATAGTGGCCTTAAGCCCGGAAAATTTAGAAAGCTCTGTGAAACCCCTACTGCTATGGCGGCATTCAGGGCGGACTACAACGTCCCTGCGAACGTTGGGCTCGAGCTTGCCCCATTAGGTGCAATCAGGGATGCTGGAACATGGGATAGGCAGTGCATCCCTATCGTAGCCATTGTCGAGGGTGGGGTTCGTTTCCCCCTTGACCCCTTACTTCGTCGGGTCCTCAGTTGGTATAAACTTTCCCCCATGCAAGTATCTACTAATTTTTTCAGACTAGTGATGGGAATTGTTGCCCTAAATAGAATTTTAGGCACCCAAATCGGACTATGGGATATCCAGTGGTGGTACAGCATCGTGCTGAACCCAGAATACAACACCTACTATTTCAAAGTAAGGAAACCAGAAAAGCGTCTCGTGCTTAACTTGCCAGATTCTGCTCGTGATCATGAAATGGACTTCTTGTATGTCACTGGTGCCTTCGAGCCATTCGGGGAAGATGGCCAAGTGGTGGGCTTCCATTGCCCCCACAAATGGGGCCACCCACGTATGCTCCTAATTCACTCACTATGATTTACTGCTTCCACCTTTATCTCTTTGTGTGACTAATTCATACTTGAATTTTGAATCTGTAGCGACTAACGCCAACAAGCGTCCCGGATGAGAGCCTAGCTACGTCCGAACAGCGAAAATCAACAGGATTCTACAATACACTGGTGAGCCAAGTACCCGAACAGCTGGGAGGGGTCGTGACCCAAGCGTGCTTCTGGGCTACGATCCATCTTACAGGGGCTTTATAGACAGAAGACTAGCCCATCCGAGCACCAGCACCGCCTCTACTTCGATTGCTCCCCAGCCTAGAAGCTCAAGGTCGAACGCTGGAGGGACTATTGCCGGACAATCAGGTGAAATTCCAATTGCCGAAGGTGTCCCACTACCCCGGTTGGTTCTAAGAAGATCATCTCGCAGACGGGCTGTTTCTCCACAACAGCCCGAACAACCAGCTCCCCCACGAGATACCAGTCAGTCTTCTTCTCCAGGATACTCTCGGTCACCTCAAGATTCAGGTACTATGTCTTATCAACCTCTTAACCTCAGCACCCTTCTTACCCTCCCTTCACGGGGGCGAGGTTCCTCTGGCCGGGTGTCATCCACTGGTCAAGCTCCTCCTGCACCCCGCCGAACCAGGGGGGGTTCAACACGATCCTCATCACCTCGGGAACAGGAAGGTTCCCTTGAGGCCTCTGACGCCCATTGGGACAAATGCCCCAGGCACCAAGAAGCCGGGGCCTCAAATGCCCAAGCAGCCGCGGCTACCCTAGAAACCCCATCGCCGATCACCCAAGTTATTCACGAGGCCTGGACGCCTCAACTCAACAGAAGTGACCGGCCTGTGAACATAGGGGACAGTGCCAGCTCATCGGAGACTGCACTGGCCGTCGCGCAGGCACTGCTGCTGCCTGTGGACATGCAAAAGGAGGCCGCCTCTTCGTCGAACCGGCTAGTGGCGACTGGGCTAGTGAGTGGGGTTAAGGTAAAGTATTTTCATTACTTTCACAAGATTTTAGTACATTTCTCTTTATGTACTAATTCACCCTTGTTCTAATTCAGTTTATTCAGAAGATGGTCGTACTTGGCCAGAAACTGCAAGAGATTGAGCCTGAACGGAACAGACTCCTGAGGGACAGCACCAGACAGCTTTAGACTATAACAAGGCTGGAAAGGGAGAGGGATAAAGCAAGGCTTGAAGCCGATGAGATGAAAGACAAGATGGAGGCAGCATAAGAGAATCTCAAACAAGCTCTAGCTAAGATTGATGCCACCAAAAAGGCCGCATATGATGACGGACATAAAAAGGGTTTTGATGTGGCAACAGCGAGCTATGTGGAACAGATGCCGGCCATACAAGATCAAATCTGGATAGCATGCTGGGAAGCCTGTCTAACCAAGGTTAGGACTGCAGATGATTCCCCCTACTGGGTGGACAATGATTTGCCAAGTCGTTGTGCCTCTTTCCCTGTTGAAAATGAAGAGCTCCAAGTAGATGACATCGTTCAGCAAATCGATGGTTTTGAAGATGCTGAAGAGGACGCACAGATAGAGACTCGGAACGTCTCAACTGAACGCCCTGTTGTCGATGAGACTATTAATGAGACCATCAATCTGGTGGAGCAAGCTGCTGGTGGAGGTCCAAATACGAAATCAACTGTTGACGTTCCAAATGACACCATACCTGAGGTCCAGAATTTGGACTGATTTGGTAAGTTTTAATCCATTCTCCCGAACATCCCAAAACATTTGGCTGGTCCTGTGTGACCGTAATCTTCAGCCCTGCGTGGCATCAGATACTTTAATATACTTTTAACACAGGTATTTGGCCCTTCGTGAAATTACATTGGTTTGCTCGGCCCTTCGTGGCTTTTTGATATTGCAGGTGGCCCTTCGTGGCCAGACGTTCATGCTGAATTGCTAATTTTTCCATACTTAGTCAGTTTCACGTACATATTAGGTGTTTGGTATTTATCAAGTGTGTTCATATTTGGATATTCATCTAAGTTTTGCTCGTCCTTAGCTGCTTGTGTGTATGCTAGTGTGCATCCCAGTTTTCACGTACTTGGGAATATTCCTAAGTTTATTCATGCTTAGATAGATCTGCACATTCTCGTATGCTCCCCAAGTTCTACGTATTGGTCAAATTTCTAAGTATATTCGTACTTGGCTGTTATGTTGCTTCTAAGTTTTTCATACTTAGCCACTTGTGCAAACAAAGAACTTAAGTATTTCGTACTTAATCGGATCAAGTATTTTCATACTTGGGAAAGAGACAAATTTTTCATTTTTGCTCATAGTTTCGAGTTTCATCGTACTCAAGAGGAATCTGTACATCTGATGTTTTTATTCGCTCAATGTGTAATACCAGATTTGTTCGTATCTGGTTAATTACTTGTAGACAAACATTTCGTTATGTCTTATTTCCAAGTATTTCGTACTTTGGAATTACTTTGTTTAAGTTTCTTGTACTTAAAACAGATTGTTAAGTTTTATCGTACTTAGCAATAATCTTTTTTGTATATTCGTACGCTGCCGGGCATTCGTGCCTTTATTCTAAGTGTTTCGTACTTAGATAATCAAAGTTTTTCGTACTAAAATAGTTAGCACGTATTTTCCTACGTTCTAAGGCATTCATACCTGTTACCTGCTCCCCAATACGAAGGAGGGACAGCTTGGCCATATTTCGTATTCATAAGTTAAAAAAACAGCCATATACCAGAAGAAACAAAATTTCTGAAAAATCAAATATGTTGCAAAAACATAACTTTTATTCATAGTTCTCAAACTCAAGGAGTCGTTATGCGTACCCCTTGCAACTAACAGAAGTAAAAACAAAGGAATTTTCTTCGTAATTCCCACACAATTACACAATCCTAAAACAGAATAATGATAAATCAAAAATCTCTTTTAAACAAAGAACTTTCTCAAATTGTGGACATTCCAAGGCCTTGGCACCGGGTTCCCGTCCAGGTCTGCCCAAATGCCCACAATTTCAGTTACTCGATACGGACCTTCCCAATTTGCTCCTAACTTTCCCTCATTAGCCACTTTGGTATTACCAAGTACTTTTCGAAGCACAAGGTCCCCAATACCAAATTCTCGAGGGTGGACGTGTTTGTTGTAGCCTTTCATTAGCTGTTCCTGGTATGAGGCCAGGTGGACCAGGGCCCTTTCTCTCCTTTCTTCGGCCAGATCAAGCTCAATCTCTAGGGCCCTATCATTGCCTCCACTCTCAACCAATGCAGTCCTGTTGGTTGGGAGGCCAACTTCCAGGGGTATGACTGCCTCTGTACCATATGCTAATGAATAGGGGGTATCTCCCGTAGACCTCCTAGGCGTTGTTCGGTGCGCCCACAACACCAGTGGTAGTTCATCAGGCCATTTGCCTTTTGCTTTGTCCAACCTTTTCTTGATCCCATCAAGAATGGTTTTGTTGGAGGCTTCTGCTTGCCCATTGCTCTGAGGGTAAGCAGGAGTTGAGTAATAGTTCCTTATTCCATACTGGGAACAGAAAGTCTTAAACTTTTTCTGGAACTGTGCCCCATTATCCGTGATCAAAGAGTAAGGGACCCCAAAGCGAGTAATGATACTCTTCCACACAAACCTTTCTATCATGGGTTCAGTGATTTTGGCTAAGGGTTCTGCCTCGATCCACTTTGTGAAGTAATCAGTGGCCACCAACAAGAACTTTCGATTTCCTGTTGCTTTATGGAGTGGACCCACGATGTCCATTCCCCACTGGGCAAATGGCCAGGGGCTAGTCAAAGGCACTAGGTCTTCGGCCGGTGTTCTTATCATAGGTGAGAACTTCTAACATTTCTCACAGATCTTGACATAGACCTTGGCATCCTCCTGCATGTGTGGCCACCAGTATCCTTGGGTAATTGCTCGGTGGGCAATAGATCTGCCCCCAGCATGGCTTCCACATGTTCCCTCGTGTATCTCATGGAGGAACTTCTGCACCATCTCGGGGTGTACATAAAGCAAATACGGCCCAGTGAAGGACTTTTTATATAGCTTCCCCTCGAGGGACAGCCAAAACCTTGCAGACTTGATTTTGATCTTATGTGCTTCCTTCTTATCTAAAGGGAGTGCTTCATCTCGTAAAAACTCCACGATTGGATCCATCCAACTTGGTCCTTGGTTCACGTCCAGGACCAAGTCTATACTTCTGCCGATGCTCGGCTCGACCAAGTAGTCAACTGCTACTTTTTGTTGAAACTCAGTTGGAACAGCTGCAGCCAGCCAAGCCAAAGAATCCGCATGAGAATTCTGTCCAAAGCTATCTGCTCTATACATACCCTTTCGAAGGTATTAAGCAAATCTCTGGCCGCCTCCACGTAGGCCGCCATCTTCTCATTTCGAGCTTCATACTCGCCGGATAGTTGGTTTACCACCAGTTGTGAATCACAATAAACCCTGATCCTTTTAACCTTCAGAGTTGTTGCACTGTTCAAGCCGACCAAGAGAGCCTCGTACTCTGCTACATTATTTGATGCACTAAAGCCAAGCCGAACAGACTGTTCCAACATAACCCCTCCGGGAGGGAACAAAACAAAACCAATACCTGAACCAGTGTTGCAGGCAGAACCGTCGACAAATAGTTTCCATTCCAAAGGATCCTGTTCGGCAGGCGCCTTACCCTTCCTTTTTGACGGTTCAACTTTCTGCTCCTGTCTCGCAGGAGGCTGAGGTGCTACTGTTGGTGAGAATTCTGCCACAAAATCTACTAACACTTGGTCCTTTATTGCAGTGCGCGGCTGGAAGTCAATATCATATTGACTTAACTCAACAGACCACGTTGAGATCCGTCCAGAGAAATCTGCTTTTCGTAGCAGTGATCTCAACGGAAGTTCAGTATAGACCACGACCTTATGGCTCTAGAAATAATGGGGCAACTTTCGTGTTGCTGTCCTTAATGCAAGGACCAACTTCTCAAGGGGCAGAAACCTCGTTTCCGCATCCAGTAAGGTTTTGCTCACATAATAAATTGGAATTTGCTCAGATTCCATATTCCTTAACAGGACTTCACTTACAGCATGTTCAGAAACTGCCAAATACAAAATCAAAGACTCGCCCGGGTCCGGAGTTGATAAGAGTGGGGCCTGAGCCAAATACTTCTTTAAATCTTGGAATGCCTGCTCACATTCCGCTCCCCATTCAAATCCTTCTCTTTTCTTCAGCAACTGGAAGAAGGGCCTACAATTATCACTTGAACGGCTAATGAACCTATTAAGGGCCGCAGCCATCCCAGTCAGCCTCTGGACTTCCTTCGTAGTTTTGGGACTTTGTAGCTTCTGTAAGGCCGTTATCTGATCAGGGTTTGCCTCGATCCCTCTCAGAGTCACCAGGTGGCCTAGGAATTTTCCAGAACCAACCCCAAACGCACATTTCGAGGCGTTGAGTTTCAACTTGTATTTCCTTAAAATTTCAAAGGCTTCTTTCAAGTCCGGAATATGCCCTTGCCGGGTTTTGCTTTTGACCACCATATCGTTTATGTATACCTCCATAGTTTGGCCAAGAAGTTTCTTGAACATGATCGTTGTCAGCCTCTGGTAAGTTTCTCCTGCGTTCCAGAGCCCAAAAGGCATAACACTGTAAGAGTACAGCCCTCGTGGTGTAATAAAAGAAGTTTTTTCTTGATCAGGCCCAAACATGGCAATCTGATGATACCCTCGATATGCGTCGAGAAAACTCATTCGCTCATACTTAGCAGTGGCGTCAACCAATTGATCAATCTTTGGGAGAGGGAAGCTATCTTTAGGACATGCTTTATTCAAGTCTGTAAAATCCACACAGACACGCCATTTCCCATTCTTCTTTTTTACAACCACAGTGTTGGACAGCCACTCTGGGTAATAGACTTCTCGTATTGCTTTGGCCTCTAACAAACGATCCACTTCCTCAATAACAGCGTCGACATGCTATACAGTTGCCCTTCTTTTCTTTTGTACAACGGGCTTATGTTGCGGGTCAACGTTTAGGTGGTGGCAGATTACATCTGCATCCACTCCAGGCATTTCCTCCGGTACCCAAGCAAATACATCGACATGTTCTTTCAAGAAACCCACCAGTTCGGATTCTTCCTCATCTGGCAGTGATTCCCCAATTAGAAAATACCTCTCAGTATCAGTCTCATTGATTTGTATCTTCTTGAGGCCTTCCACTACTTTCTCTGTTGGATCTCTTCCGACATCCTTGACAGTCGGTTGATCTGGTACTTCTACCGTATGAACTTGATGGGCCTTTGGAACTTTCTTGATGATGGAAATTAGGCCCTGTTGTGCTGCCTTCTGATTACCCCTGATCTTCTCAACCCCGTTAGATCCTGGGAATTTCACCATCTGGTGATATGTGGAGGAAACAACCTTCATCTTATGTAACCAAGTCCTTCCTATAATCGCATTATAGGAGGATGGTACATCTACAACAAAAAAATCAGTCCTCAAGACCACTGTCCCAGCTCGAACAGGCAGAATTACTTTCCCGAGGGGGCCATACTGCACCCGCACCAAATCCAACCAAGGGTGTAATAGACTATTCCAAGTCTGTCTGCTTCAGCCCCAACTTTTTGAATGCATCGTAGTATAACACCTCTGTACAGCTCCCTGAATCCACCAGGATTCTCTCAATGTCGAATTCCCCTATTCGTAGGGTTATGACCAGGGCGTCATTGTGGGGCACCTTGACTCCTCCCAGATCTTCATCCGAAAAAACTATGCCCTCGTTGCATAAGTCGCTTTCTCGCCCTCTCTTGTTCCCCACTCGCATAACATGCTGGTCATGTTTGACCTGTCTTTGGAGTAGCCTCACATCATTCCTCGTATAAGGTGTGGCCAATCCATGTATCATATGGATCACCCCCTTAGGATTCTGCTCGTAATCCAACTCCATTGTTTTCCCTTTATCTTTGGGATCCTCCTGAATGAATTCCTTAAGGTATCCACGAGAGACTAAATCGTCTAGATGTCTTTTATACATCTCACAATCTTCAGTCATATGACCCCAATCCTTGTGGTAACTGCAGTGTTGATTCGTAGCACGTTTTGCATCCTTATCTCCACCTAGATTTGGGGGCCATTTGAAGTAAGGCTGATTCTTTATTCGATAAAGAATCCTATAGATTGGTTCTTTCCAAACCGTGGTTATTGAAAAGAATGACTTAGGATCAGGTGCCTGTTTCTCCTTATATGGTTCTTTCTTAACCTGCCCGTACTCCTTCCTCTCGCGGTAAGTTTTGGGCTCTGGTTTATCCGCCTTCTTTGCTGGGGTCTTTGGCTGTTCGGCAACAACTCTGCCTTCCTCCCGGAGTATGTCATCTTCCATTCTTGCGTGTTGTTCGATACACTCCATTAACCTTGCCAACGATGCTACCGGATGTTTGTTCAATGACCGACGTAGCTCACCCCGAACAAGCAGGCCAGTTTTGA
The DNA here is from genome assembly GCA_018127125.1 of Rhododendron griersonianum. Classification (NCBI taxonomy): domain Eukaryota; kingdom Viridiplantae; phylum Streptophyta; class Magnoliopsida; order Ericales; family Ericaceae; genus Rhododendron; species Rhododendron griersonianum. The sequence continues at coordinate 32,491,701 of CM030788.1, read as the reverse complement.
ACGTTGCAATCGCATACTCCTCACTGCAACTGTCTATCTCATTAAAAGTCTCCCAGTACTTCTTTGCGTAGTCTCTGATCGGCTCATTGTCCTCCTGCTTCATCATTGAGAGACTTTTGAATGTCTTGGGAGCCTTTCTACTCGTCAAGAACCGAGTAGTGAACTCTTCTGCTAACTGCGTCCATCCTCGTATGGAGCGTGGTTCCAACTTATGGAACCATGATAAGGCCACTTTTCCTAAGCTTGAAGGGAACATCTTACACATAATGGCGTCATCCCCATCATGCATGAACATAGCCTGTTGGTAATGTTGTATATGAGCAACGGGGTCCGCATTTGTCTCGTAAAGTACGAACGTCCCATGCTTCACTCTACTCGGCAAGCGTGCATCCTGCAGCCTTTTTGAAAAGGGTGATGCCGCTATATTACTCAGGGTCTGCCTTGCTGCCTCTCGTGCGGTCATGGACCCATCTTCTCATTTTTTGGATTCGTGGGCCACTGCCCTGTTCCAATCATTATCAGGTCTCTCGTACCTGTCCCTGTGGTGTTTTCTTACGCCTTCCTTGGGTGAGGAGCTTCTACTCCTGCTCCTCCTATGATGTGGGGGAGTTCTTTGCTTGCTCGGACTCCTGCTCCTTCTTTTTCGTGAAGAAACCCTTTTCCTTCCAAGAGTGGGACTCCTGGACTTGCTCCTCCTTTTCGTGAAGGGGCCTTTGTGTACTCCACCATGGCCAACCCATCTCCCCTGGATTTCCTTCGCGACAATCCAGAGTCCTCAGGATGTTCTTGGATCCGCTCTAACTCTCGGATCTCGTGTTCCCTTTTCCGAATTAGTCGAGCATATTCCTCGACTTCCTGTCTTTTTTTGTCGAGGATATCCTCGTTGCTATGCACACTTTTTGAATGTGCAACCGACTCTCCCCTTTGATGGGATTTGCTCCTTCACGTGGAGGTCGTAGCCGTTCTACCCTCCTTATTCTTGGAGTCATCTTGGATGGTGAGAGGATCTCTGCTTGTCGTCCTCTTATCATGCCCGCTGGTAGGCTTTCTCGGAGCACCTGGTGGGGATTTATCTCCTCCCCCACCAGCCTGGTTCTTATCAGTGAGCGGTGTGATTGGATCTACTTCCACCATGGTCGTATTTCAAAAGGGAACTCTTTCGTTTCCCACAGACGACGCCAATTGTAGGTGGAGAAAAATAAACAGTACCTAGAACAGCGCTGAATCTCCTTACTTCACGTGCTGTCCAATCGGTACCCTAATACCTTCGCTTGAACCCTAACCTGTAAAACAGACAAGGGATGAGCGCACCTTTGCCTCTCGTAGCAAAGGCCCTCCGATGCCTAAGTTAGTATCTCGTACTGTATCAAAATCCTAATTCAGTAGGAAAGTGTGGAATGAATGCTTGTCTAGCGTGAAGAAATCTAACTTTTATAAGCCTCAATTAGAAGGTTGAAAAGAATTCATAAAAGCCATTCGAGGATAAATAAGAAATTTTCAAATAAAACGATGAGATTTTTATTGACTAAAAATCGAAGTTGTTACAACCTATCCCCCTTAAACAATTTCGTCCTCGAAATTAGGTGCACGCTTGAATTCGAACAGGTGGGGATAATTCGCTTTCATGGTTTCTTCCCTTTCCCAGGTGGTCTCTTCGGTTCCACGGTGCCTCCATAAAACTCGTACTTGTTTGATGGTCTTGTTCCGAATTTTCTTCTCGCTTCGGTCTTGAATCTCTATTGGTTCCTCTTCGTACATCGCGCCTTCTTCGATGGTGACGTCTTCCCAGTTGAGAACATGTATGGGTAATGCGAGATACTTGCGAAGCATGGAAACGTGAAACACGTTATGCACTCTATCTAGCTGTGGCGGCAGGGCTAGACGATACGCAACCTTCCCGATTTTCTCCACGATGTCGAAGGGTCCAATGTAACGTGGGGACAACTTTCCCTTTTTCCCAAATCTGATAACTCCCTTCTTCGGTCTGATCTTCAGGAATACATGATCCCCCACTGCAAAGGTTAACGGTCGGCTTCTCTTGTCCGCATAACTCTTCTGTCGGCTTTGAGCGGTCTGGATCCTTTGCCTGATAGTTTTGACCTTCTCCGTAGTATTCCGTACTATGTCAGGTCCAATCAATCCTATTTTTCCCGCATCTGTCCAGCAGACTGGGGATCGACAGGGTCGTCCGTATAGAGCTTCGTACGGTGCCATCCCGGTACTTGCTTGGTAGCTGTTGTTGTAGGCAAACTCGACCAATGGTAAGTGTTGCTCCCAGTTTCCAGAGAAATCTAAGGCACAGGCTCTCAGCATATCTTCCAATGTCTATATTGTCCTCTTCGTTTGTCCGTCTGTTTGAGGGTGGAAGGCGGTACTAAGTCTTACATCCGTTCCCAATGCCTTCTGCAATCCCTTCCAAAAATGTGATACGAAACGTGGGTCTCTATCAGATACAATCGAGATAGGTACTCCATGGAGTCATACAATCTCTCGAATGTATAACAGACTCAGCTGTTCCACGTTCTCCGTCATCTTAACGGGCAGAAAATGCGCAGATTTGGTGAGTCGGTCCACGATCACCCAAATTGTTGTGTTGTTCTTGGCGGATCTGGGTAGTCCAGTCACGAAATCCATTGAGATGTGCTCCCACTTCCAGGTCGGAATTGGTAAAGGTTGAAGGTCACCTCCAGGATTTTGATGTTCAGCTTTGACTTGCTGACATACTAGACAAGTGGACACAAAATGGGCCACATCCTTCTTCATTCCTTCCCACCAGTACGTTCTTTGCAAGTCATGATACATCTTTGTACCGCCAAGGTGGACTGCAAAGTTTGAATGGTGAGCTTCTCGAAGTATGTCTCCTCGAAGGGTTCCAATGTTAGGTACGAACACCTTTCCTTTGAATCTTAGGCTGTTGACCTTCTCGATCATCCATCTCGGTAGCGCCTTTCCTTCTCGGATTCAAGATCGTATGAACTTGCAATCTTGCTCGAAGGTTTGGGCTAGTAGGATCTCTTGGCGAAGTGCTGGTTCTGCAACGAGGGCATACAGTCGGGCGTTCTCATTTTCTGACGATGGTCGCAGATTGAATTCGTTAAGAGTGTCCACCATTTCCCATTCCTTAATGGCAGTCTTGACTTTCTGTGCCCTGTCCTTCCGGCTTAGTGCATCTGCTACCACATTGGCTTTGCCAGGGTGGTACTGAAGTGTAAACTTGTAGTCTTCCAAATATTCCATCCATCAACGCTGCCTCAGGTTCAACTCTTTCTGAGTGAAAAGATATTTGAGGCTCTTGTGGTCGGTGAAGACCTCGAATTGTTCTCCCCACAAGTAATAACGCCAGGATTTGAGGGCGAATACTACTGCGGCCAATTCTAAGTCGTGGGTGGGGTAATTCTTCTCGTGTGGTCGGAGTTTTCGGGATCCGTAGGCTACCACTTTCCATTCTGCATCAGCACGCATCCTAAACCATATCTCGATGCATTGCAGTAGACCGTGTAATCTACCCCTCGTTCGGGTATGATGAGTATCGGTGCGCTGGTCAGTCTCTTCTTCAACTCTTGGAAGGATCTCTCACAAGCCTCATTCCAATCCAGCTTCACTCCTTTCTGAGTCAGTCTCATCATTGGCTTGGCGAGGATAGAGAAGTCTGGTATGAATCTTCGGTAATACCCATCCAATCCTAGAAAACTCCTGATTTCAAATACTGAGGTCGGCTGCTTCCAATTCAGCACTGCTTCATCTACCGCTATCACGCCCTTAGATACTACGTGCCCCCCAAGAACTTAACCACTTCTAGCCAAAACTTGCATTTACTTGCCTTGGCATAAAGTTGGTTATCTCGGAGTACTTGTAGTGCTATCCGAAGATGTCCTTCGTGCTCCTCCTTATTGGCGGAGTATATTAAGATGTCATCAATGAACACCACTACAAACTTGTCCAAGTAGGGTCGAAAGATTTTGTTCATGAGACACATGAATACTATCGGAGCGTTTGTCAGCCGAAATGGCATCACTACGAACTCGTAGTGTCCATATCTGCTGCGGAAGGCTGTCTTGGCGATGTCTTCATCCCGAATTCTAAGCTGATGATAGCCTGATCGGAGATCGATTTTTGAGAAGCAGGTTGCTCCTCTCAATTGATCAAATAGGTCAACGATCCTAGGCAATGGATACCGGTTCTTGATCGTAACCTGGTTTAGCTTCCTATAATCGATACATAGACGAAGTGTCCCTTCCTTCTTCTTGACGAATAATGCAGGCGCACCCCATGGTGACATACTTGGCCTAATAAATCCTTTGTCCAACAGCTCCTGCAATTGGGTCTTGAGTTCCTTCAGTTCCGCAGGGGCCATACGGTATGGTGCCATCGAGATTGGTGTTGTTCCCGGCTGGAGCTCTATAGAGAAGTCTATCTCTCTCTGAGGTGGTAAGCCAGGAAGTTCTTCAGGGAAAACATAGGCGTACTCGCAAACGATGTGTGGTAATCCCAATTCCATCCTATCGGTCTCTTCCATTTGGAGACTAGCTAGCCATCCAAACAGTTGATTCTGCCACCTCGATCTTTTCGTCGTCGAACTTGCCGTTTGTCTATCCCCCTTAAAACGGAAACGAGTTCCCTCTAAGGTGTAAGCCATCACCGTCTTCTGATGACAGTCTATGACTGTTCAGTGTGCCGATAGCCAACCCATTCCCAAAATTACATTGAAATCCGCCATGTCAATCACTCTGAGGTCGCAGGTCAGTCGCAGGTTGGTTACTTCTAGCTCGCACCCTCTACACACTAGACTAAAAGTTATACTACCCCCCACTAGCGATGCTACTTTCGTACTCGCGCTTAGGGGTTCTGTTTCTAGTGCTAGAGCAGTTACGCAGGCAGTAGATATGAATGAATGAATGCACCAGAGTCAAACAAGGCTTGTACGCAGGTACTATATAATAGTAGCGTACCTTGGATCACAGAGGGATCCTGCTCCTGTTCCTCAGTCTGTAGTGCAAAGATGCGCCCTCCAGTGCCTTATTGGGTTCCTACGGGCTGCATTCCTTTGTTTTGCCCATTCTGTTGCTGCATCGGGCCTCTGAGGCTTTGTTTCCCAAATCCGGCCTACCCAGGTTGTTGAGCTCTCTGGTTCCCAAAGTTCCCATTCCTCTCTTTCTGGGGTTGGGGACATTCACGCTTGTAGTGGCCCATGGCCTGACAGTTGAAGCACTGAACTGTCGCTATGTCTCGACTACCTCTCTTTGGTTCGCCACTTCCGGGGATAGCAGTCCTCCAGGGTTGGCTATTTTGAGATGGCTTAGAGGGTTTGGAAGGATAGGGTCCCCGATTGTTGTTGGATAGTTGGGTTCGGAGTGGCCCGCCAGTGTTGCTGGTCGCCTTCCTCCAGCGGGTTTTAAAGTCCGCCCCCTCGCTCTCTAGCCGGAGCGCACACTTTACCACCCCAGCATAGGTGGTGAAAGCTTGAGCTACTACAGCCCTTCGAGCGGTTGTCAACCCCCACTCGAACCTTTTCGCCTTTTTGTCTTCAGTTGCTACGGCGGTTGGTGCGTAACGGGATAGTTCCTCAAATTTGGCCGCGTATTGGGTAACGGTCATGGTTCCTTGTTTCAGGTTCATGAACTCTTGTTCCTTGGCTAGGCGAAGGGGCGTGGGAAAGTATTTGTTGAGAAATAGGGTTTCAATCTCGGCAAAGGTCATGGTGGCTATGGCATGGGTTGCCTCCATCAGATCCCACCAATAGCGGGCTTCTCCCTTTATTTGGTACGTGGCTAAAGCTACACGATCTCCGTCGCGGGTAATCCACAAGGTGTCCAGGATCACCTTGACTTCTTTCAGCCATGTTTCAGCCACGGTGGGGTTGGTATCTCCGTTGAAAGTCGGGGGTCGGCGTTTGCAGAATTCATTCATTGCTCGAGTTTGGGTCATAGGTTCATCATCGCGGTTTTGGTTTCGGCGGTTGGCATTCAAAGCAGCCACGAATGCTTGCATGATCTGGGTTAAGTTGGTGTTTACATTAGAGGATTCTCCGGCTTCGTATCCTAATCCGCTGCATCGGTTCACCATCTACGAGTGGAAATTGTAAAGGGGGTTTTAGTCTACTTAAACGTTTTTATTTTATAAGAGGTTTTTTCTCCTAAGGTCGAAAAGGAAAAAAAAACTTTATACACTATAGTATGCAACAGTACCCTTTTTAAATAAAGCAAACTTTTTCATTGATAAGCAGACAATTACATTCATAAACATAGAGTTCTACTACAAAAGATAAGTAGAGACATAAGATTCTTCCTATTACATGTTGAAACGGTCCTACTTACTCCTAGTACATGGTTCATTTTGCCTTAGTGTATCACTACGACTTCCAGGACCTTATTCTAATACTACTACTCTACTGACGGGGTGAAACAAGTCCGAAGAACTCTCTCAACTGCTCCATCCACTCTTTCTCTCTTTTCTCGAGTCAACGTTCTCCCTTTCAACAGATTTCCTCGGCTAACTCCTTAAGTGCTATGGTCTCCACCTCCATGTGTTGGACCTCATTGGTAGGGGCGTCATTATGACGAACTCGTACAGTTGGTCGCCGGTCTCGGGGTCGCATACACCTAGGTGAGGTATAGGGATAAGGCTCTCGGGAGCTATCAAGGCCTTGTAGTACAATAGGTCTGCAACAGTGACCTGGGCGGCAGGGGTACGGCTATCCATATCTACAATAAGAAAATTATATATTAGACTTATCGGTGAAAGGGGTAATCATGTATTAAACACAAGTATGCACAAAAACAGTGATCATATGCAGAAAAGAAACACACACAGCTTTCATTACTTAAGCAGAAACAAGTACATCTTAGATGGCTTATATTAGCCTAAGTTTCCTACTACGCAGCTATTACAATAGATAAGCCTATTATTACCAAACATAGGAAGAGTACAACTTAGAGAAATTCTAAACAAGCGACGGTGGTCCTAATTTTCAACATCCTACATCCCGAAGGATTACAATTATTACTAAGTTATCTCAGATACGCCTATTTGGCATTCTTAGCCCTTGGGGTCTCGTCCTCCTCGAGATTCTCTCCACTTAACAGGTTTCCCTCTTTAGTCGCCCCATCCCCGTCCTCATCACCATCAACTTCTTCCTCCTCATCACCAACCTCAAAGTTTTCCATCGAAGGCAAGGCACCAAAGATCTCATAGTAGGCACACAGGATTGGGAACATTTCAGGAAACCAGAGGTTGGTTTCCACGGGAATAAGGATATTTTGCTGCACTCTTGCGAAATCTCGCTTCTCCGCGAGTACAGCGCCAACAAAGTCGAGGTCCTCCGCTAGTTGAATGGTCAGGATTTCTATGGTGATTTTGAGTTGGCGAACTCCTGCCAATAGGTCGACTAGGCGGTCCAGGTGATTCATCTACAAGGGAAGAGTTTTAAACCTCATTTAGTAACATTTTAAGACAGAGTTTTAATAGCTACTAAGGAAAAGCTTATGAGTTTTTAAGTTCCACATCCAATGCTTGATTTAAGTCATCATCCAATTGTTCGAGAATTCCCAGCTCAGTGATACTGCCAATTTCCACACTTTACTTCAATCTGAAGATTGTTTTGTCAGGATTCCACCCAATTTGGGATGGTAAACTTAAACTCAATTCATGTTTGTGCAACGGTCAAACTATCTTATGGTTCTACCCATTCCACCCATGGCCGAGGTTTTGAACCTAAAGCTCTGATACCAAGTTGTAACGCCCCCAAATTTTGGGTACGTTAAGTAAACATTTTATTGGTAAAACGAATTAGAGTCTGGCTCATTATTACATCATAATTCTCACAAGAGTACATTTATTCAATAAGGGAGGGAACTAGGGTTCCTAACTACTGCTCCGCCTACTCTTCCATCCTAGTAAGCTCGTCGGCTCCAAAAGCCTCCAAGGTGTACAGCTCACCCTGTTCATCTATAAGGTCTGACACATTATACCGGTGTCGCCACCAATATAATATGTCAGGGTCACCAAAGGGCAACACCGTGAGCTACAAGCTCAATAGAATAAACTATACCCACTAACCCTTAACTTACAACAAAGAGGCATATAGACAATTACACATGCTCATTCAACAACATAATTAGCAATGATGCAACCACATTCACTATCTTACTAATGTTGGTGTCATGATTCTCTGTGTTTCTCCTACACAGCATTTCGTAGACCGTGTCGCCATTTTCACCTTTCAACCTTTCAAAAATCACATTTAACACACCCAACCTCGGTTCTGCCGTTCCGGGCTCCCGAGTATCCTCACAATGGTTCCGCTGTCCCGGGCTCCCATTGGCTCACAATAGCATTGGCTCCTCTCCACGGATGACCAAGACACACACCCAACCTCGGTTCCACCGTTCTGGTCTCCCGAGTATCCTCACAATGGTTCCGCCGCACCGGGTTCCCATTGGCACACACACGCACATACACATAATGACTACTACAACTGGTCATTATGTAGTTTCAAAAATGTTTTATCAAGTCAACCCATCTCTTCACACCCTAGGTGTCATGTTTCTAACTTTCTTGATTCCTGTGTCTCGTTCTCATGCATAGACTCCGCGGCAGGACTTTTTATGACAGAATCATAAATCATTCATTGTAATCTTGAAACTAAACTAGCAAGATCATTCAACTCTATATTAGGTAGCGTGCTCATATTGTCACATCATCATGTTCAAATCATACTTAAGCATAACGCCACATGTACGGACGCCTTTGGAGTGGAAACCACTTATGCTTTATCAACAGCCACAAGTAATGCAAGCAATCATACAAACAAGCTCATCACCATCCTTAGGATCAAAATACAAATACTTAAAGATGGAGTTAAGATTTATCTACATTCATTTCAACAACATAGCTTCATACACATACTATTTATATTTAGAGTGGTAAGTACGGGATAAACTTCATATACTTAGAAATAGTGGGGACGGAGAATTCTACCATTCTTCTTGGCGGTGGTGAAGACTATGGAGGAAAGAAGGTACGACGGCTATCGGACGGTGTAACTATAGATACCCCAATTTGGACTCGTCGAATTTCCTTGATTTGTGGCCCTGAGGCTCCCCGATGATGAATTCAGATTAAAACAAGCCTTGGATTAATCAGAATAATGCTTCTTGAGGGACTTTGAAAAGGAAAATAAAATGGTCGAAATCAATCTCAAGCGCTTGGGAGCAGTCCCAAGCGCTCAAAACCATTTTCAAAAGCTGTGGGCCTGGCTCACTCTCAAGCGCTCGAGAGTGGAAGTCCCAAGCGCTCGAGACCTCTGTGCTGCCCAATGGATGGCAAGGCTTCCCACTATCCATGCAACCCATCATTACAGCCATTTTGAGCCGGCTGAAGTTCAATCAACACTCAACCTCAGGTGGCAGAGGATCAGATGGTGGAGATCTTCCCTCCAAGAAAAATTTTATTTCAATTTCATTTCATTTTGAAAACTATAGGTTATCTATCCCTATATATAACCTGTTTTCAGTGCAGAGAAAGGACCACGAAATCTCTCTCTCTAGAAACCCTCTCTCTTGTTCAAAAGAAGAAAAACTCTTTCAAGTTCAAACTTGTTCTTGAGCTACCAAGATTTTCAAAAACAAAGGTTCAAAGATCAAAAACATCAGGAAATGCAGGAAGTTGAGAAGACCCTTGCTCTCTGATTTCTTGCATTTCTCCTTCTTCTTTCGATTTTCAAAGTCATTCAAGAAGCAAGGTTCCCACCAAAGGTAGAAACTTTTCTACTTTAATCTCAAGCAACAGGCTGTTTTTCCCTTCTGAGGGAGGTCTCTCAGCCTGTCCCAGTCTTTAATACTGGGTGCATGGTTGGGAGACCTTAGTGTAAAAACAAGAGCAAAGGGATTACAAAGCATTTTTTTCGAAAACCTACTGGAAACACTCTCGAGCGCTCGAGAGTGCTCCCGAGCACTCGAGAGTGCTCCCGAGCACTCGGGACTGTTTCCAGTTCCATGCATGGCATTTTTGGTGGGGCAGCAAACTGGGGTGAGGTGCATTCTTAAAGGAAATAGCTTTATTGTGACATGCAGACATAGAAAATTTGTTTTCTGAACAAAATAGAAACATTTCTCACCAAGTTTCAAGTAAGAATAAGATTTTCCATGGTTAAGAAGAAGATCTTCTCCTAAGAAAGATCAAAACAAGGGTGTCTGCATGCCAGGATAATGTCATTTCCTATTTGAGAGTAAGCTGACATGCAGCTCACTCCCAAGCGCTTGAAACCATTCCCGAGCGCTCGGGAGTGCCTGCATGCCACTGCAGTCCATTATTCTCCCCATTTTTCCATGCTTCTGACTTTCTGCATGCAGGGATGTGTCCATTTGCTCTTTTAAAAATGCAGATCTGATCATGCAAGGGCAAGGATGCATGATTTGAAAGGTTGAGGTTCTATCTCAGCCCATCAAGTCCTCTGCTAAGCCTGTAATATGTTTAAAATTATTTCAGTTTAAAGTCTTAGTATCATATCCTGTTTATGCCTAACAAAGTTTGCAGGTTGAGCAACAACACTCCCAAGCGCTCGGGACCACTCCCAAGCGCTCGAGAGTGAAGTCAGTGGCAGATCATCAACTTTTGTTATCATGCATCTTATTCATCGCCATTTCATCACTCCCTGTACACAAGCACCAGCATACACGTTTATTTGGTATACCTGTGGATACTTGCTACATGTCTAATGAAACAAAATTCTTTTGAAAAATCCCACAAACGTTTAGTAGAGGCCGATCTCGTATCGGGCGAGGGGGGTGCCGTAAAACCCTTCCCCCCTCGTAACATGGCTTTCGAACCCCAAAAGGAATCTCTGGTTTTCAATTTCAAATCAATCATTCTCTAATCAAAACGGTTTCTCGGGTGGCGAACCACAAATCCGGGTGGCGACTCTTCAAACTTTTTTCGATTCGATTCAAAAAAGAGCGTGCGATTTTCGGGCAGCCCCGATCCACCCGGGGCAGTGGTAGCCCACCGTGGAGACTCTGCTGGGGATAAGGTTTAATTAATACTTAAGAAAAAGTTGGCATGTTGTCAAAACGGTCCGCTTTCCTTGAGCATCAATTAAGCCTGAGAGCCAAGCTTGAAAAATGTTTGTGGGATTTTCAAAGTTATTTTGTTTCATTGTCTATCTCTTGTATATATATATCTTGTTCAACCCCGCTGTTGTGTTTCGGCAATCCTACCCGGCTTGCCGGTGATAGGGAATCCCGAAATGCTCAGCAACCCTCGACCGTGATGAGTCATCCTTACCGTTTGTACCGTTATTGGGTGTACGCTCAATAGGGGGAGGTATACTTTGATTCTAGTCCGGGGAACCCTCTTCAAGCCAAAACCGGCCTTTGTACATGTTTAGCGAGCCATAGAACCCTCCAAATTAGGACAGGAGCCTACAGAGTAGGGTTACGTGCTATATCCTGTTTACGTGCTGCATTTCATCTTGCATCATCATACTGTTAGCCACGGTTCTCGAGACTCGCTCGCGCGGTCTTTGGGAGGTTGCCAAGACCCGATGAAGAGTCACGCACCCTAATGCGTGTTGCTTAACCACATAAGTCCTTGAACCAAAACCTAAGGGAAACTAAAATTTTGCTAAGTCCTTGACTAGTGTTCAATCGGGAAATTAGCCAAAGGAAGGAATGACAAGGAATCAAAACGTCGTGATACCAACACCACCCAGGCTAAAAGCGAACGCACTGCTTACGCTGCTTCGGTTATCGTATCACGTCGTCCACCTCAAGTCATTCCAAGCCGATGGTCGACTTCTTGATGGAACGTTAGCCAAATACTTAGCTTATTTTAGCATCCTTTGGGAAGCGACGGTTCCTACATGAGGATACACCCCAAAAATCTGAGGATCAAGGCAACCTCCCATATAGGATACTCAATCGTTTTTGAAAAATAAGAGTCAATGACGGTGACGATGATGCACGCATTTTCTAAAAACCATGCACATATTTCACAAAAATGTAAACAAGGACCGCGTCTGAGCACGGTTTTTGCTTTGCTGTCAGTTCTAAGCAATTGGGCCAAAGAAGAAGAATATCATACCCTCCTGGACCAGACCACTGGGGCAGAGATTGGAACGACTTCAACTTCAAGCAGATCCTATTAGTGTATCAGACTCTCGGGTGGAGATGGATCTACTAGTCGTGAACCTCAACCCAAACCTCAATCCAAACCTCAACCCAAACGGAGGCAATCCAAACCCAAACGGAGGCAATCCAAACCCAAACCCAGAAAACCCAAATTCGGGAAATCCGAATGGAGAAATGGGGTAGATCAGGGAAGCTATCCAACGACTGGGCGAACGCACCGACAATCAAATCGCCCAACTCATGCTTATGATTACCAGAGTTGCACGACGGCTTCCACCTCCAAACCCAAACCCAAATCCAAACCCTAATCCAAATCCAAATCCAAATCCAAACCCTAACCCAAATCCAAATCCTAACCCGAATCCAAACCCGAACCCTAACCCGAATCCAAACCCGGAACAACTGGTCCTCGAGATGGAAACCCCGCAGAATCCTGAAATGGCTGTTGTCTTGGCAAAGATTACCCAATTAGAGCAATCCGTAGCAAGGAATGAGAAGATAGCCTCAACGGGCTTTGACATCAACAAGCTTTGTCTGTTTCCCAATGCAAAGCTCCCAGAAAAGTTTCGGCCCATAGACTTTGCAAAATTCGATGGAACTGGGGACCTGAAGGCGCATTTGACTGGGTACATAGGAGCACTTTCCATGTGGGGTGTAGAGAAGGACGCCATGGCTCAGATGTTTTCACAGACCCTGGTAGGTCATGCTCTGCACTGGTTCACTTCGCTGGATGAAAGGAAGAAACGATCGTGGGAAGACATATGCGCAGCTTTCGTAGCGCAGTATGACTATAATATCCAGCTCGAAGTCACCACTCATGAACTGGGGTCTACAAAGATGGAAGTCAAAGAATCCTTTGCGGATTTCATGAAAAGGTGGAGGGCGAAGGCAGCACAGATGAAGGACAGACCGACGGACAGGGATCAGATCCGGATGATTGTCCAGAACCTTCAGCCAAATCTTGCGAGGCACATGGTTATGGCGCAGACCTGCTCAGATTTCAAAACGTTCTTCGATACAGGCTTAGCCGTCAAAGAAGCAGTCCAGCTGGGAATCCTCGACAAGCCCGAACCTGCCCCTAAACCCAAGAAAGTTTACTCTGGTAACAGCAACGCCTTGTTCGGCAACTCCGGCTACACCAACCTTCCCAACACCTCCTCAAGCACAACCCAAGCCGAGCCTGTCAACCAGATTGTAACCCAAACCAATCAACCTCGTTCTCAACCTCGCACTTTTGCTTAATTCTCAGCACCTCTCTCTGTTGTGCTCGAGAAGTTGGTCGAAAGTGGCGTGCTCAAGCCACTCACCCCTACTCCCCTACCTCAAAAGCTCCCTGCCTCCCACAATCCTAATGCATACTATGCTTACCACCAGAATGTGGGCCATCTAACTGACAACTGCTTCCGCCTCCGCCACGCTATCCAGGACCTCATTGATAACAAAACCCTTCCCATGCCTCCACAAAAACCCAATACAGTCTCCAACCCGCTCCCTAAACATTCGAACACCCACACCAATCACATTTCCCTAAGCCACCCCTTTAACCCAAGCCTTTACATCGTTCCTGTCACCCAACCCAAACCGACTGTCGAATACCGGCTGAGGATGCTATCTGTGCACTCAAAACTGTGGAATGGGACTTCCAAAGAAGATGGGAAGATCTGGCAAGCGACTTCTTTGCAGTGGAAAACCGGGCTCTTATCACTGGAGTGTGGCCTATGGCACTCGACTCTCACCAAGAAGAGGAGTTAGAACAAGGTGATTGGAGACAGAATTGGGAAGAGATGATGGCTGACCCGTTGGACGGGTATTCTTTGTTTGCTCTGTTCATGGAACCTGAACCGGTCGATGATGAAGATGAGTGGGAGTGGGAGCCCGAGCCCGAGCCCAATGGGTGGCATTAGATGGACGATTCCGACCCTTTGGATGAGACATCTTTGGCGTACCTCTTTCGAGAGGAGGAAGTAGAACAAGAAATGGACTTGATGAACCCCCGCATGTTCTCGGGACTCTCTGTCAGAACTATTGTCAATCTCACCAGAAACTCCGACGTCCTTGACCATGTGATGGATCATGCCTTCATTCCGCAGGAGTATATTATTGATGAGTTTCTCCCTCAACCGATAGTTGAGATTCACGATGAACCCATCATTTGCGTGCTAGATCCAGAAGACCTTTGGGGCAAGTCTGAATTGGTGAACATATGGGTGGACGGTGAAGAACTAATCGTCAACAAGGCTATGATAGATGAAGGGTCCCTACAAGTCAACAACAACAACAACGTCAACTTTTCGAATTCACTGGAAGAGGAGAACATATGGAATACTCTGGAAATGGAACTTCTCAATGACACTCTGGAGAAAACAAAGCTCGACAAAGGAAAGCACAAGGCTGATACCGATCTCTCCAATTTTTGGGAAGATTCTTGGTGGGAGCCCACCCCCAAGACAATATTCAGTAATCTTACCAGGAGCGGAAGAGTATACCAGCCTACCAACCTCCAGCAGGGAAGCTCATCCTGAGCCCCTCCACCACAGCAGAATAACCCTGGCATTCCCGCAAACCCTGTCAACTCCGCAAATCCGAACACCCCTATCCCACCTGCTCCACAAAATAACCCCTCAAGCTCCACTAACCCTCCAGTCCAACCTAACCCATCCATCAACCTTAACCCGTTCGTCAACTCAAACCCCAATGCCTCTCAGCAGCAAAACCCGATAGCCAACACCGACCCCATCATCCAGCAACTCCATGAAACCCCTGTCCGCATGTCCATGTGGGGAGTGTTGGCAGCATCCCGCGAGCACCGCCGGAGGCTCGTCAACACTCTCTCCAAACTCGAAGTCCCTTCCGACATAGCCCCGGAAGCCCTAATCGCCCTCATAACCCCAAACCTCACCCAACACACCTTGTCCTTCACCGAGAAAGACCTCCCGCCTGAGGGAGCTGATCACAACAAGCCTCTCCATGTGACCATGAAATACCTGGGGAAGTGGGTCCCCGCGATACTCATAGACAATGGTTCGGCCATCAATGTATGCCCTATCCGCACTGCTTACTGTCTGGGCCTCAAAAACAAGGACTTTGCACCATCAACTCTGGGTGTCCGCGCTTATGATAACACATGTCGCGATGTCCTGGGAATAGTCAACCTAGAGCTGGCAACTGGAAAGTTCAAGACCACTGTGGAATTCTGTGTCCTTGAGATCCCTGCCTCATTCAACCTCTTGCTGGGGAGACCGTGGCTGCACCGTTCTGATGTCATGGGAGTACCATCCACGCTACACCAAAAGCTCATCCTGGGATTGGATTCCGGGACTCTTATCATTCATGGGGACTCTGGTATCCGTCCTCACTCCGAAGATAACTCCCCACTTCTGGAAATCATGCACGGAGAAGAAGACATAGCCATGGGGGGGTTTGCTGTCATGACCTCGAAGGTTTGCACCATCCGGGCTGAATATGGTTTCTTGGTGAGCTCTGCGGCGTTGGAAATCATGAAGCAAATGAATTACCTGCCAGGCATGGGTTTGGGACTCTATGGGCAAGGAGTCTCCGAGTTCCCTCATTTCCCTGGGAGCAATGAACGCTTTGGCCTGGGTTACGAGCTCAAGAAGAGTGATCCGGCGAAAAAGTGGCGCAACCCCGCCCGGGCTCATGCAGCCGGAATGAAGCTGAAAGAGAAGGAAGCATCGTATCAAGGGGAGCCCGAGCCTTTCGTGGATGTTGAGACAAGGGTGAAGTATCCTGGGTCTGAAATCTTTGCCAATGACACCTGGGGTAGTGATGAAGAGGTAACAAAAATGGAAGAACTATCTGAAGCACTGGATTGGCTCGAAGATTTTGGTTTGGGTAGTCTCCAATCTCTGTTTGGGGACGAGGAATCGGGGGGTATGATGGAGGATGCTGCTGTGCTCATGCTGGGAGAAGAAGAAGAGATGGAAGACCCTTCTAAGCTCATTGTGGATGCTGTAGGCACTTATGAAAACTGCACTTTCATTCCACTTGTAAAGCGCACTCACAACACTAGCACCGAGTCCGAGTCTGAGTCTGATACTGACTCCTCGTCTAGCGCTGAGTCGGAGTTCGTGCCTATTGGGCCTCCCCACCGTAGCTTTTACTTTGAATTTGAGTCCACCGCTGTATTCCCTCCTCCCGAGGAGACTATCAATGAAATGAATGATGCCTTTGCTTACTTGCCGGATTTTGAAATAAATTGTTTAGATCCCGACGATGAAGGAATAGATTTCGATGGGGACATTCCCAAGGAAATCCGTTCCCTCATCGAGCGTGAAAACGAAAGGCATGCTCAGCCTATAAAGGAAGAAATAATCTCGATAAACTTGGGTGATGAGGAGAACCCTCGATTGGTTCAGGTTGGTTCCGGGCTGTCCCCCAATGAGCTTCAAGAGCTCACCGATTTATTAAAAGAATTCAAAGAAGTTTTTGCTTGGTCCCATGCGGATATGCCCGGAATCGACCCAGAGATCGTCGAGCACAGGATCCCTCTCTATCCCGATGCAAAACCCGTTAAACAGAAACTGAGGAAGATGCGGCCCGATTGGGTATTAAAGATAAAAGAGGAACTCACAAAGCAAATCGACGCAGGTTTTCTAATAGTAACTGAATACCCCACTTGGGTTGCAAACATCGTGCCCGTCCCTAAAAAGGATGGAAAGATCAGAGTGTGTGTCGATTTTAGAGATCTGAACAAAGCGAGCCCTAAGGATGATTTTCCATTGCCACATATAGATATACTTGTCGATAACAATGCAGGGCATGCTTTACTATCCTTCATGGATGGTTTCTCTGGGTACAACCAGATTCTCTTGGCTCCGGAAGACAGAGAAAAGACTACATTCATCACCGAGTGGGGAACCTACTGTTATCGGGTTATGCCGTTTGGGTTGAAAAATGCTGGTCCTACGTACCAAAGAGGTGCTACGACACTGCTGCATGACATGATTCATAAGGAGGTCGAAGTATATGTCGATGATATGATAGTGAAGGGAAAGGAACGGAAGGATCATCTCCCAGCGTTGAGAAAGTTCTTGGAGAGGATTCAGAAGTACAGGATGCGTCTTAACCCGCAGAAATGCACGTTCGGAGTCACAGGTGGAAAGATGCTTGGGTTCATGATCACAACCTGAGGGATTGAGGTGGATCCTTCTAAGATCAAAGCCATTCTTGAAATGGAGCCACCCCAGTCCGAAAAAGATGTTCAAAGCTTCTTAGGCAAAATTCAATTCATCAGTCGATTCATCGCCAAGTTAACCTTGCATTGTGAACCATTATTTCAACTGCTCAAGAAAGATGTGAAGTTCGAATGGAACGACAAGTGTCAGAAGGCCTTCGAAGCAGTACGAACTTATCTCCAGAACCCTCCAATCTTGATGCCGCCCATCCCGGGAAAACCTTTGATCCTATACTTGTCCGTCACGCCCTCGTCAATGGGGTGCATGCTGGCACAAGAGGGAGAAGATGGGGTTGAAAGGGCAATTTACTACTTGAGCAAAAAGATGGTGGGAAGTGAAGAGCGGTACACTTCGTTAGAAAAGACATGTTGGGCGCTTGTATGGGCCACAAAGAAGTTGAGACACTACATGCTGTCTTACTCGGTGATACTGATTTCTCGGATGAATCCCCTCAAATATCTATTCGAGAAGCCAGCACTTACCGGTAAGTTAGCACGTTGGTTGCTCTTACTGGCGGAGTTCGAAATCAAGTATGTCACTCGAAAGTCAGTGAAAGGCAGAGCCGTCGCAGAATTCTTAGCAGATCGTCCGATCGAGGGACCGGAGCACACAGAATTTCAATTTCCTGATGAAGACGTAATGACAGCAGTCGATGAAACGTGGACGTTGTATTTCGATGGAGCTGCTAATCAGAAGGGCTTTGGGATTGGCATACTGTTAGTCTCACCAGAGGGGTCGCATATCCCTCTCGCTTTCAAGTTAAACTTCGAAGTCACGAACAACGAAGCGGAGTACGAAGCATGTATTGTGGGAATGGAAGCCGCATTGGAGATTGGAGTCAAGGTGCTAGAGGTCGTGGGTGATTCCAACTTGGTTGTATCACAAGCAAACGGAGAATGGAGAGTTAAGGACAAAAAGATGAAGCCATATCATCAGCAGCTCGATGAGCTTATCCCGAACTTTCAAAAGGTGACCTTCACACATGTCCCAAGGATGAAGAATCGCTTTGCCGACGCACTCGCTACTTTAGCATCCATGCTGGAACTTCCAATCGGGGTAAAGCTGAGGCCTGTCATGATTGAGCAGAGGGGAAAGCACGTGTACGACTATGTCATGAACATTGACGAGCCAGACGATGGGCTCCCTTGGTTCCACGATATTTGGAATTTTGTCGAAAAAGGAGAGTTCCCTACAGATTCAACTAAGAAAGATCAGATCGCTTTGCAACGACTAGCATCTCAATACATTATCTGTGGTGGGAAACTGTACCGGCGATCTCCGTGCGGGGTTCACAAGTTGTGTATTCACGGTGACAAGTCTAGAGCAGTAATGGAAGAAGTGCATGAAGGTGTTTGTGGACCCCATATGAATGGAATGATGCTAGCTAAGAAAGTTTTGAGGCTGGGATACTATTGGTCGACCATGGAGACAGATTGCATCGAGTACGTACGCCGGTGTCATAAGTGCCAGACTCATGCCAATCTTATCCATGTCCCGCCCTCGGAGTTACACTCAATGGCAACACCATGGCCATTCTCCGCCTGGGGCATTGATGTTATCGGGAAGATCACACCTGCGGCTTCTAACGGTCACAGGTTCATCTTGGTAGCAGTCGATTACTTCACCAAATGGGTCGAAGTAGCTTCTTACAAGACTTTGACGGCAGTTCAAGTGGCTCACTTTATCAGGCAAAACATCATTTATCGGTATGGGGTCCCTCAAGCCTTCGTATATGATAATGGGGTTCACTTCAAGGGAAAAGTTTTGGAACTCTTTGACGAATTTAAGATTCAAGTGCATCATTCGACCACCTATCGGCCACAAACGAATGGGGCAGTCGAAGCAGCGAACAAGACCATCAAGACGATTCTCGAAAGGACTACTCAGTCAGCTAGGAATTGGCACAAACAATTACCATTAGCTTTGTGGGGATACCGGACGTCTATCCGCACACCGACAGGGGCAACACCCTATTCTTTGGTGTACGGTATGGAAGCCATTCTCCCTATCGAGCTAGAAGTTCCATCGCTGAGGGTCATGGCTGAGTGTGGAGTAGATGAGGCCGAATGGATCAGTGGAAGGTTCGAAGAGCTCATGTTGTTCGACGAAAGAAGGCTGCGAGCATTGTACCACATTCAGGGTTATCAGCGAAGGATCGCCCAGGCTTTCAACAAGAAAGTAAAGTCGAGGGACCTGCAAGAAGGGGACATGGTAGTTAAGGAAATCCGTGCGCCAGTTTTTGACCTACGAGGGAAGTTCTGACCTAAGTGGGCAGGGCCCTACATCATCAAGACCATTCTCTCCGGAGGAGCGGGCTCAATCATCGACCTTGACGGCAACAAATTCTCAAACCTTGTCAATTTGGATCAGCTTAAGCGATATTACCCTTGAGAGAGCTCGCTGGGCCAAAAACCGCAAGGGCGAGCGGTCCCAGGCAAAAGTTAGAGCAAGCCTGCTAGGTCGAAAACCCGAAAGGGCGACTTAGGCAAAAGTTAAGGCAAAAAGTCGAAGAAAGCTCGCTAGGCCGAAAACCCGAAAGGGCGGTACTAGGCAAAATTTAGAGCATAAAAGGAGAGTGTTAATACCCGAGCGAACCCTAGGCCGAACTACGTATGGGCCTGACCCTTTCTCAAGGGATACGTAGGCAATCTCACACTGAGGTTCGGTCCTAAATCTCAAAAATTAAAATCCAAATTGACAAATCAGAATGTTTTCTCAAAGGCGCATGCGATTAATGAACCGAAAGGGGGAAACCCTTAATCAGTCGATTTTATTCAGATTATTTATTTATTACAAGCTGAGCATGAAAACGGAAAACACGCAATTAAAATGCACTCTTTATTTCAAAGAACGGCAAAGTAAGCAGTCAACCCATCCTTGCTTCCACATCTCTCCTTAGCCATTTGCGGTACCTTCCGGTCGAAGCAATAGAGAAGAGTGGGTCGCTTGGCTCAGTCCTACGAGTCCCCCACGATCGAACATAGCTCCGAAGGCCCGGAATGGTGAAAAGAGGGAGATGAAGCACTTCAGAGCCCGGCGGCGGCACTTCTTGGCTAAGTCCAAACTGACGAAGAATGCGGAAAGGTGAATAGAAGGAGAAGCATGTCAAGCCAGCCACAAGCACGTGCGTCGAACCCATATTACCAGTGGTCATAGCGGGAAGTCTCAGCCAATGGCACCGCCAAGCAATGTCATCTTCCTCCGCAGAAGCAAGGAAATCAGCCCAGTCATCTTCGCTCCCGTACATCACTTGAAAAGGACGGTTCCATCCGCTTGCACGATACCACCAATCATTAGCCGGAGGTGTCAGCAAATTCAATTTGTCACAAAGCCACATCTACCCAAAAAGAGAGAAAACAAGTAAGGAGCCAGATAAAACCTAAAACCGAGCGTTGAGGTAAAATGAATGAGAGAAATAGAAAAAGGAGAGTTGAGTGAGGTCCCTAACCTGCAGCAACAGCGGGCTACCACCAAAAACCCTTGTGCGACCAGCATGAACAGCATCTAACCCCATCAAGGTTTTAGTAAGAACCAACGGTGCAACATCCTTGCGAGCCTCAATCTGAGCAGCAACCCCTACCAATAAAGAGTTAGGCTGACCAACGGGCGGAACCAGCAGGAAGGCTGCCGGGAGACAAATGCAACAAGCCATCATTCGACGACCTTGATACTCAAAGTCTGTCAAGTCACCAGGTGGACTAAACTTCTCATACAACTGCACGATGTTGATGGCATTGCCCCGAGTGAGAAACTCAGCGGTATTTCCACTGATACCCAGTTTGGTTTTGAGAATGTTCTTCATACTCTCCCTGATCATAGGAACAACAGGCTCAGCGGACTCGTGACTTCCAAGATAGATATGGAACTCCTCGACGGTAGGGCACAGCTCTTGAGAGTCAAAGCGAAAGACATGCACTTCGGGATCCCAAAAGCGCGCTGCTGAATGTAGCAAAACAGGACAGATTGCGACCTCTCAGAGATGTTTTAGGGCGTAAAGGCGGTGCCCTCAGAAGTTCAGCCAGTCGATGCCTTCGAGGCCGTCCAACCAAGGACGAAGCAAGGCTTGGTTCAGCAGAGCCATGACAAAGAAGGATTTTTGAGAGGAGAGTGATGAAATGAGGTGTGAGTGGCTTGCCAAAGCAAGACTCGGTATTTATAGAGGCCTGGGGGATACAATGCCACTTCCCACCATCCTTGGAACTCATCAAACCCAACACTTTCAAGACATTTTCAAAATTCAAACTTTGGAAATTTGAAAAAGTATTGGAAAAACTCAAGTCTTGCTTTGGGAAGCCAGTTTCCCTGGGAAACAGTTAGTGCAGGGTCACGAAGCACCTTGGAAACGTGCATACAGAAGGAAATGACATGGGAGAGCTAGTGAGTGGCATTGGGAAGCAGCACTGGGCTGCATGTAGCAGTAGTCCCGAGCGCTCGGGAGTGCAGTCCGAAGCGCTCGAGACCACTCTCGAGCGCTCGAGAGTGCTGCTGTTTACAGCAGGTTTTGGTTTTCAATCTTTCAGCCGCAATACAACATTGTAACTGCATGCAGCTCAGATCAGAAGGCTCTTAACATGTTCCTAGGGAATACAGTAGTTCCATTACGTGTTTTCGAGTACATTCAGGTCTATTTTCCTCAAAAATACCAAAGGTTTCAAGGTTTTTTCTCCACGAGTATGTCAAAATCCACGTTAGGCGTATTTGGTTGAATCCAGTGATGCGTATAAGTCACGACGTGCATTAGTGACTGTATGACATGATCAAATGCGCGTTAACGCTCTTAGTTCAAGTTTTCATCGTTCAATCATCCCAAAATCATCGTTTTCAAGCGTAAGCGTATGTCAATCTTTGTGTCAAGGGTATTTTGGTAATCCTAACGGTCCTCACAGGTCATAACACTCAGTGTCAACCACACAGCGCGCTCTGTTACAACCGAACACCCTTAGGTCTAAGATTTTATAGTCAAATACTCCAAAGTTCGCTATTATGTGTCAACGTCAAGTTTTCTTTCTTACTTCGAGAGTATCGGTCGAAATCCGCGTGC
The DNA here is from genome assembly GCA_018127125.1 of Rhododendron griersonianum. Taxonomy (NCBI): domain Eukaryota; kingdom Viridiplantae; phylum Streptophyta; class Magnoliopsida; order Ericales; family Ericaceae; genus Rhododendron; species Rhododendron griersonianum. The sequence goes on along the minus strand of CM030788.1, from coordinate 32,469,340 downwards.
TCTTTACTTTCTTTCAAGCTAGACGAGCATATTTCATAAAATACAATTCTATAATGGGAGTGCGAACGAATAAAAAGAACAAAAGTGCAAATTCCCATAAATGAATACAGTATTTATAATGAGCAAAGAGGGAAGTAAAAAAGCTGGGGCAAACACACGCCCAATCCTAACTACCAGGGCACGCAGGCCCAGAAGCTACAACTATGTTGGCACGCAGGCCTGTGTACAAGAAAGCTAGCAAAGCAAAAACCTATGGCTCAGTCTCGACGAGTCCTCTTCCGCTGTTGGCCCTTGGGCTCTGTGCTCTCACTCTCGTCGACATCATCGTCGTCATCCTCACTAGGAGAGCAGGAAGCAGTCTCTGAGTCCGACGTCCCTAAAACGCGCGACTCGGAGGACTCCTCTGTCTCCTCCTCTGACTCCACGTGAACGAGTCTCCACTAGGACGCCGCCCTGGGCAAAACCTCAAACTGTCTGGCCTCCGCAGCAGGCCGCGACACTCTCTGTGTCCCTCGACCTCTCATGCTGGCGAAAGCCGGAGGGCTCATGGTAACCTGGGGTCGTGTCCTGACTGAATGTCGTGGCTGCACCTGCATATCACGAACATGCACTCATGCTATACATGTTTGAAACTCAATTGATTCATTAAAGTACTGTACATGCATGCATTTTCATACCTGAGGGGCAACAGGAGAAATAGGCTCAGGAGCAGGTCTAGCCTGGAGGACCCTCCCTCTCGCACAGCCCTTCAGCAAATGGCGCATTCCCACCATCAGCATTATGGCCGTCTCAGCCCACTCTCGCGGTACCTGTAACATTCAAAAATCAGAAGTGTGCAAGCAGGAATCATGTAAAGCATAAGAAGTGCAAATCCGTGTATACCTGAGCAGGAAGCCGCATGGGCGGCTGTGGAAGGCGCGGGACGTCTATCACCGCCCGTGCCCCCGAAGGGTCTGTCACCCCTATGGTCCACTCCAGCGTCGGTAGCACAGACGAAGCTGAAGCCTCCGCCATCTCCGGCACCCTCGTCCACTCTCCCCTCCGCCTGGTGGACTGACATCTCGCCCACCAGCAAGTTGTCTACCACCTCACCCCCTACCTCGTGTAGACCGACCGTCGCGGCCTCGCACTCCGGTCTCTCCTCCAGCACCGGGACCTCACCCTCCCTCAGCCACTCGCCTCTCTAACTCCTCCTCCACCCCCAAGCCTGTAGCCAGGTACCTGTCTCTGTAAGCCGCGTAGTCCAGCGTGCGTCGGAGGTGCCTCTCCAAGTCGGTGTCAGGCACCGTGAACTGCTTAAGCTCAGCACGGGTGTAAGTCTCCGTCCTCTGCACGCGTGGAGGAAGTGGCCCAAGTACCACGAACGCTGGGAGACCGAGTGACTGTCGGGTCACCCGATCCCCCAGGTACCACTGCCAGCCCAGGGGACACTCCAGCAGCACCCTGCTCCTAGTCACCTCTTGACTCCTCGGAAGGAAGTCGGCCTCCATCCTCGACCACCTATCCCAGTGAACCTGCATTTTGAATTTTGGAGCATCAATAAAGGTATTTATCAAATGCGGAAAAGAAAGGAATAAGGACGAATTGTACCGCAACGCCCATCAAGTTGTCCAACCAGCGCCGGAAGGTCATCACCTCTCCTCGTCGCTCCTTCGCCCTCCTGTACGCCTTACTCCAAGCTAGCCCACGAGGGAGTAAGTTCGGGTCCCTGCAGGTGTTCTCAGGCGGGAACATCCCGAGAACCTCGTAAGCCCAAAGCTGCAAATGGTCGAATTCAAGTTAATTCAATTTCAAGCATATATTTCAATGAATGAGCAATGGAAAGCAATCTTAAGCATAAATCGTACCTCGACTATCCTCTAGTAGCCGCCGACCGTGTCACCAACCCCGCGAGAAGCAGCCCCCAAGAAGCAGTAGAGGGTGCACAGAGCACCCCCTCCCCAGTCGAACCGCCCAGCCTGTCTCAAGTCAACCAGGCCCGCCAAGTAGCAGAGGTGGACTCGCGACCGCCTATTCGGGTACAGAGAAGCCCCGAATAGGTAAAGCAAGTACGCCCGGGCCATCCTCGCCGCCTCTTCGTCGTCTGCGGGCTCGTGGTCCCAATACTCCACGAACTGCCCGTACGCCGCCATCCCTCCACTATGACGTGGGACCCACCCGAGAAACCACCGCAAGGTTGCGTCGTCTAGCACCAAGCTTGAGTCGTAGGGGATCGGCTCTCCCCCCACCCTCAGCCCAGTGATCGCTGCGAAGTCGAGGGGTGTCACCGTCATCTCCCCGAACCGGAAGTGGAAGGTGCTGGTGGTGCCCCACCACCTCTCGGTCAGCGCTGTAAGCACGTCACGGTCGACCCTCACCACCGTCATCAACTGGATGAACGGCCCGAAGCCCACCGCCTCCACCAACGCCTGTACTCTCTGGGGCAGCACCTTGAAGTATTTCAGCGAGCTGGCTGAACCCCCGTGGTCGTATATGTCTGTCGTGTGCTATTTCAACAAAGCAAAGAAATAGCATCAACATCAATAAAGCAATTTGCAAAAGAACTCTTGTATCTAATTCAAGAGTTAAAGCCGTCGAAACTCACCGTAGTGCAACCCGAGGAGATGTACGAATCCGGATCGCGCAAGAGCAAGTCCTCGGAGTAGTCGGCTCGAGCAGGGACGTAGCTATCCATCCCTACTGGCTCGAAAAAGTGAGCTCGTGGAGCGTAAGTCGCGATCGCGAACCCAGGGCGCTCCCCTTTCAGGTAAGCCCTCACCTCGTCGACCGCGATAACCCGCGCCTCAGCGGTCACCTCTGGGACCTCACCCTCCATCTCCATCTCCTCCGCCTCCTCCTCCTCTACCCCGTGTCCTCCCACATCCGACGCCCCCGCGCCGCTCAACAAAGCCCTAACAGCAGTGCCGAAGCCCGGTCCTCCAGAGTCTCAGCAGCCCTCAACACGGCCGCGACCTCAGAGCCGAGGCCAAATGCGTCTAGAATATCCCGCGGCTCCGCAGAATCCAAAAATTCCCCCTCCTCGAAGGGAACGGGGCGTGAAGCCCCAATCCTGCTATTTCCTCTCCTCGGTACCGCCGCTGTCGATCTCAAGGCGGGGGTGGCGACGACGCGGCCACCCACCACCGTCTCGCTCCTAACCTCGACCCGTCGCTCGTCGCCAGCTCGCTCTGCGGCCGCGAGCAACTCCTCCACTGTAGGAGTAGAAGGAGTGCCCGTGGCTCCACCTCCGCTGCCCGTAGCCTCTTCTCTACTGCCGGTGGCATCCCTGCCACTGCTGACCCTGTCTCCATCACCACCAACATCAGTCTCACCCCCGCTACCGCCTCCGGCCACTATAGCATCTCTGGCAGCCCCCATTGCCACCTCTCGGCTGCCACCGACGTCGCCCACTGCTGCCACGTCCTCACCCGCGACCCTCCCGTCGCCGGGCGTAGCCACGCTACCGCCAGTCTCACCCACTACCGTCGTGCCATCGCCGGGCGCAGCCACACCACCGCGGGCCTCACCCACCGTCGCCCTGTCCTCCCCACTGGCCATTTCTCCTTCTCATTCCTTCCTGGACTTCTTCTTCCCCCAAATTTGAATCTCCTGGCACACAATCGCCCACCGGAAGATTGACAAAATCTCGAGGTTTTGAATTCGATCCGTGTTGTGAGAGGAGAGAGAAAGATCGTCGAGAGTCAGAGAGAACGGGAAGGTATCGACGCTCTGGTTCTCGAGCGCTTGGGAGTGAGGTTTTGTCATCCCAAATCGAAGAAGAAGATGAAAGGACAGTGGACCCCAGCGGCGGTCTTAAGCGCTCGAGACCACTCCCGAGCGCTCGGGAGTGGTTCTAAGCGCTCGGATCCATTTTCGTGCCCTGTACCAAGCTTTCGGCATCCTGGGCATTTCTCATTTCTGAAAATTTCTTACTTAGCAATTTCTTTTACAAAATCAATCTCAGTCCTGGTTTCGTTCGTATCAAAATAGAGCAGCTGATCACGAACTTCATTCATTAATCCACTTTTGGCTCACGTTTGAAAATTGGTATTCTATCTCGAAGTCGATCAAAGCAGTCTAACTATGACACTTTCACTGCATTCGCAGAATATTTTATCCTTGTTTTGTCCTTCAAACAGAGTAACAGGAGGACTCTCCATGCACTTTTCTTATCAAAGTCTTGTCGATACTTTCTGCTGCATGCATACACTTGTTTGCATTTGCCCCAAAGAACTACGCTAGTCTGATCCCTACAGAAAAGGGTACGTAGGCAGTCTGAAGGGACACGACCTCATGCATTGAATGTTTCTACTCGCATTTGTCCTTTGAATTAAGGATTTGATTTGGTTTCGAATTGGGCTGTCTTAATCTTTGGACGTCACTCGTATCCGGACATGATGCCGAATGACGCCCAAAGAGGGGCAACTGTAGACACCCCAATTTGGACTCGTCGAATTTCCTTGATTTGTGGCCCTGAGGCTCCCCGATGATGAATTCGGATTAAAACAAGCCTTGGATTAATGAGAACAATGCTTTTTGAGGGACTTTGAAAAGGAAAATAAAATGGTCGAAATCAATCTCAAGCGCTTGGGAGCAGTCCCAAGCGCTCAAAACCATTTTCAAAAGCTGTGGGCCTGGCTCACTCTCGAGCGCTCGAGAGTGGAAGTCCCAATCGCTCGAGACCACTCCCGAGCGCTCGAGACCTCTGTGCTGCCCAATGGATGGCAAGGCTTCCCACTATCCATGCAACCCATCATTACAGCCATTTTGAGCCGGCTGAAGTTCAGTCAACACTCAACCTCAGGTGGCAGAGGATCAGATGGTGGAGATCTTCCCTCCAAGAAAAATTTTATTTCAATTTCATTTCATTTTGAAAACTATAGGTTATCTATCCCTATATATAACCTGTTTTCAGTGCAGAGAAAGGACCACGAAATCTCTCTCTCTAGAAACCCTCTCTCTTGTTCAAAAGAAGAAAAACTCTTTCAAGTTCAAACTTGTTCTTGAGCTACCAAGATTTTCAAAAACAAAGGTTCAAAGATCAAAAACATCAAGAAATGCAGGAAGTTGAGAAGACCCTTGCTCTCTGATTTCTTGCATTTCTCCTTTTTCTTTCGATTTTCAAGTCATTCAAGAAGCAAGGTTCCCACCAAAGGTAGAAACTTTTCTACTTTAATCTCAAGCAACAGGCTGTTTTTCCCTTCTGAGGGAGGTCTCTCAGCCTGTCCCAGTCTTTAATACTGGGTGCATGGTTGGGAGACCTTAGTGTAAAAACAAGAGCAAAGGGATTACAAAGCATTTTTTCGAAAACCTACTGGAAACACTCTCGAGCACTCGAGAGTGCTCCCGAGCACTCGGGACTGTTTCCAGTTCCATGCATGGCATTTTTGGTGGGGCAGCAAACTGGGGTGAGGTGCATTCTTAAAGGAAATAGCTTTATTGTGACATGCAGACATAGAAAATTTGTTTTCTGATCAAAACAGAAACATTTCTCACCAAGTTTCAAGTAAGAATAAGATTTTCCATGGTTAAGAAGAAGATCTTCTCCTAAGAAAGATCAAAACAAGGGTGTCTGCATGCCAGGATAATGTCATTTCCTATTTGAGAGTAAGCTGACATGCAGCTCACTCCCAAGCGCTTGAAACCATTCCCAAGCGCTCGAGAGTGCCTGCATGCCACTGCAGCCCATTATTCTCCCCATTTTTCCATGCTTCTGACTTTCTGCATGCAGGGAAGTGTCCATTTGCTCTTTTAAAAATGCAGATCTGATCATGCAAGGGCAAGGATGCATGATTTGAAAGGTTGAGGTTCTATCTCAGCCCATCAAGTCCTCTGCTAAGCCTGTAATATGTTTAAAATTATTTCAGTTTACAATCTTAGTATCATATCCTGTTTATGCCTAACAAAGTTTGCAGGTTGAGCAGCAACACTCCCAAGCGCTTGGGACCACTCCTGAGCGCTCGAGAGTGAAGTCAGTGGCAGATCATCAGCTTTTGTTATCATGCATCTTATTCATCGCCATTTCATCATTCCCTGTACACAAGCACCAGCATACACGTTTATTTGGTATACCTATGGATACTTGCTACATGTCTAATGAAACAAAATTCTTTTGAAAAATCCCACAAACGTTTAGTAGAGACCGATCTCGTATCGGGCGAGGGGAGTGCCGTAAAACCCTTCCCCCCTCGTAACATGGCTTTCGAACCCCAAAATGAATCTCTGGTTTTCAATTTCAAATCAATCATTTTCAAATCAAAACGGTTTCTCTGGTGGCGAACCACAAATCCGGGTGGCGACTCTTCAAACTTTTTTCGATTCGATTAAAAAAAGGGAGTGCAATTTTCGGGCCGCCCCGATCCACCCGGGGCTGTGGTAGCCCACAGTAACTTCCTACGATAAGCTTCCGGTAGCTTCGAAAGAGAAAGGTTTCTCTCAAAACTAGATATTGACTAACACTACTAAACTTTTTGGATCGAAAGGGTGGTTGAGTGGCGGTTTAGTGGTGGCTTAGGATGAGTTTAGTGGCGGCATAGGTACTATGTGATCTTCTTAGATTTCCAAGTCAAAATTCCATATTAAACTATTCCAATTGGCACATGTCCCTTTATAATACTATATTATGTACATATAGAATCCTAGGATAATATATTCTTATGGTACATATCTATTTCTTTAAGTATTTAGGCACATGGTAGATCTAAAAAGTGAATAAAATAATAAAGCCTAACTTTGGCAAGACTTAACCTTATTAACCAATGAGTAATATTTCTCCTAACATTTATCGACCAATGGTTAAAGATGGAAAGTATTATACTTGAATAATATATATATATGTACTTTTAAGCATGTGTATATAAGTCTATATATAACTATATAGGTGTACTTTAACAAATCTATTATAATATCTTTGGTGGAAAGCCTATTGTCCAATGGATAAAGATTTCCCTAACTTTTATCGTCCAATGGGTAAAGGCCAAGGATGACTTTGGTCCAAAGGGTTCCTTTAGGGTTTGGAAAGGTTCAAAGGGTTCAACTAGGGTTGGAAGCATGTAACTAAATGGGTTGGTAGTTAGGTTACTACAACTAGTTGGTTGGAATCTAACTAAACTTGCCAAGTAGGATTTCTAGCCAAGAAATATAATTAGGGAGATATACTAGCACACTTGTCTTTAGAAAATGACCATATTGTCTGGCGTGAAGAAATCTAACTTTTATAAGCCTCAATTAGAAGGTTGAAAAGAATTCATAAAAGCCATTCGAGGATAAATAAGAAATTTTCAAATAAAACAACGAGATTTTTATTGACTGAAAATCGGAGTTGTTACACAAGAGACCGCTCACAGCACCTGTCCGAGCGACGTACGGAGGTACATTTTAATATTTGCATTTCAATACAATGTCTGTACTTCTAATTCCTTGCTTTGATTATTTTACCAATTGCTGAATTCATTTACTTGCTGGAATAGGCGATAGTGGTGTCGTGCTACAAGGGGGCGGCCAAAGTGCCAGAGTTTTGGGAGAGGCCCCCGAAGGCAATGCGGGCGTTGGTGAGGAGGCGGGTTTTTGAGGTTTTGTCAGTATACTAACGAGGGTGAGCAATGACGCCAGCTCGTTCACGCTCTTGTTGAGAGGTGGTAGGACACGATGAACTCGTTCCACTTCTCTTTCGCTGAGATGACGCTAACGCCTTTGGACTTTGTGGCGATCATGGGTTTGAGGGTCGGAGGTGACCCGATTCCCTTTGACGCAATGGCGAGGAGGGATGCTGGCGTACAGAGGCTTCTTTTGGAGCACACGCTGAGGATTGAGAAGAAAGATGCACAGTACTCTCAGCTTTTCGAGTTGTGGACACGAGACCCGGTGGGTAGGGTGGAAGAGGAGCTGTTGGCCCGGTGCTTCTTGTTGTATGTACTTGGTGCATCTCTATTTCTTAACAGGTATAACTAAGTACACCTGGCTTTCTTACCGGCGCTCCGAGACTTTGGGCAGATTGCCCGCTACGACTGGGGAGGGGCAGCTTTGAGGGCTTGCTATGCCTTCATGGGGTCCCTCTCTCGCGGAGCATGGAGGAGTCTAGGCGGCTACTGGCGCGTCTGGGAGGTATAAATCAAGTTCTTCTTCCATTATTATAAGCTAGTTTTAATACAATTTCGCATATTTCGTACTAACTTCTTGCATTTTGAACTTTGCAGCTCTGGACGTACAAGGTACTAAACATGTACCCACCCGAGACCTCCTGTCCTAACTCTATGATACTCCCTCGAGCCCTCCGATGGTCGAAGAAGTATCGCGGAGCAAAGAGGGGGAAGGGTCATTTAGACGGCTACCGCCTTTACTTGGACGAGCTGAGGCCCGACCAGGTATGGAAACTTCCTTTGATTTTGTTGCCATGCTTCTTGTGCACTTCAATTCAATTGATTATTGAAGTTGTTTGCCTTTGGCTGCAGGTTTACTGGCAAGTTTGGGATCGACTCGAGGCTCTTTACATCACCCAGAGTAGAGAGGTGATGAGGGGGAGAGTGTTGCTCAAGTCGCCCTACGGCTAGCAGTGGTACCTAGGTGACAGGGTGTCACGCCAGTCTCTAGGCCTGGCTGCCTTCATGGTTCCTGGACCGCTTCCATCGCTCGTGCAGAGGACCGAGCGATACACCTTGAGGGAGGTGGAGTAGTTCACGAGACCAAACTCCCAGCTAGAGCAGCTCCTTCAGGCAAACGCGGACTATGCAGAGTATAGGGCTCAGTCCCTGATGGGGAGATTCTGTATCCGTGCAGCTTGGGAGGTGGAGCAGCAGGCTAGGGGTGGTAGAGGTGGTGGCCGCGGAGGTTGGGGTTGCGGCCAAGGTGGTGCTGCAGTCCGAGGCGGGGCTACCTTGCCTGTACTTTGCTGGGAGGTGGACGTTGTCACAGCTGAGGGAGTCTTAGGCTTTGTGGAGATCCCTCGGCCGACGGTTGAGCGTCCGGCGTTCACTGTTGAGGTATGAATTGCTTGATCACCTTGATGATTGCCATTCTTACTTTGTTGCCTGATTTCTTTTATTGCTGTGCAGGTGACGCTTAAGTACGCGTGGGAGATGGCAGCACTTATCACTGGTCCGAACCAGTTGATAAGGCAGTACACTATGGGCCAGTCCACACAGGTACAGTTGTGTAGACACCCCAATTTGGCCTAATGAGTATTTCAAGTCCCACCTTGAGGACTGTAACGACCTTAATTTTAGCCATAATTTTTATTTTTCAATTTGAGTAATTGTATTTTAAATAAAAATTTACTTATTATAATTATATGATTTTGTGACTAGATAAGATGTAATTAGAAACCCTAACTATTAAATTCCTAGCCAACTAGAACCATAAACTACATTGCTTTCTAACCAAACCCAATTCCCATAACCATCACCTTCCTTTCTATCAACCCGTCAATTTCTTCCATCACAAATGCCTAGCCATTTTTGGTATTTTCTTTTCTCTAGCCAATAAGAACTCAACACATATTCTAGAAGCTTTCGTCTAACCTTGGGCTACAATATATTACCCAACAGATTTCTACCGGACTTATAAACTAATACACTCCTTACTTCCCCTTTTTCTTTCATGCCTTTTCCTTTTTACTTCTTCTTTTGTTCCCAGCACACACACACGGCACAGAGAGAGAGAGAGAGAGAGGTCAGCTCACCACTTCTCACCACCTCCACCGGTTATCACCATCACCACCAAAATCACCTCCATTTCTGTCCCAAATTTGCCGCGAGACCAGTTCCATTTCAGTCCCATACTACAGCTCCAGAACCGGCTGAAAAACAGCCATGATTCCCCGCTAAAACCAATCAAAAACAGCCCAGAAAATCAGCCTCGACTCAAGTTCCGTTCCGGCCCCGAAACCGCTCAAAATCTGCTGCATTTCAGCTCCAAAAACTGTTCAGATATCAGCTCCTAATCAGCCACCGTTCCAGCTTTAAAATCAGTCCATACCATTGCAACCGAGCTCCACCGCCGCTCCGACTCGCCACCGAAATCTCTCCGAAAACCGTTTCGCCGGACGAGAGGTAGTTCGGAACTCACCTCCCTAAGTATATATCGCGTTTCTATATGATTGTAGCGTTTCGGTGTGATGATTTTTTGATTCCGATGTTCCGGTCGAGTCCGGCCCGTATTCCACTGTTTTGCCGACTGTTTATGCTTCTGTTCTTTTTGAAATTTTTTGGATAAATTACAGTTTAGCCCCTCATGATTTAAGAGCTTATAAATCTAACCCTTGAGTAATAGAAGTTAATATTAAGCCTTGAGGTTAATTAGTTTCGGTTCGGTTCTAATCCCGTTAATATCCCGAGGTGATTAAGAGAAAACATAGACTTTAATGGTGAAAAACAAAAGAGAAAATAAAAATAATTACTTAATTTGTTTTAATCGCATGATAGTTTTATCGAATGATTAATTTTATCGCATGCTTATGTGTTGTTAGCAAGTTAGTAGTTTTAGTTGAAATATTGAATCATGCAATATTCTATTATGCTTGTAGATTGGACAAATAGATTCGCAGGGTTGGTTGCGACATGCGGAATCAACATTTTAGATGTGAAAATAGGATTAATGGAAAAGAAAATAAAGTGAGAGGCTGTGGAATTCTGCCAAGAGGAGAGTCTTCTTCTTCCTCTACTCAAAAAACTAAGCCGAGGGCTTACTCTGGAAATAGTAGCGCGTTGTTTGGCAGTAGCAATTACACCAATGCGGCTACAAGTAGGGACAACACCGTTGCTTCCCCCAACTGTACCGCCGACGTCAATCAAGTTCAAAACACTCAAAGCTTCCGGTCCTGAACCCAACCTCGGAGTTTCTCTGTCTTCGAGGCATCTCTATCCGCGGTGATGGAGAAACTCGTCAAATCTGGGCATCTCAAACCTTTAACCCCAACTCCCTTACCCAAAATCCTACCTGCCGGTTACAATTCTAACCTCTTCTGTGCTTTCCACCAAATGCCTGGTCATCTCACTAACACATGATATCATCTTCAACATGAGATTCAAGATCTCATTGATAATGGCACCCTTCAAACTCCACCTCCCTCAAAGCCTAACATCATCTCCAACTCCATGCCTCAACACAATTCCAACCCCCACGTTAGCCAAATATCTCTTACCTCCACCCAAATCAACCCAAGCTCCACCATATTTGACCTTAGCCACGTTATCATCCCAGAAAATCAACCCAAACCAATCATATCTATTCTGTTTGAACCCGAGGTTAACATGATGGCCGTAGGTTGGGCAAGTGAGATCTTCGCTGCCGACACCTGGACTGACAATGATGAAGAGCCTACAAATGAGGAATTCAAGGGGAAGCTTAATCAATCAAAGGAGAAGACTGACTGGCTGAGGTCCTTCGATCATGAGAGCTTGGAGGTGCTATTCAAGGAGTTCCCTCAAGTAAGTTTGGTCGAAGATGCTGAGGAGGCTGAAGTGCTTCTGCTTGGGCCTGACACCCTCAAAGATCCTACCTCTCTCATCTTGGAAGCCAAGGATAGCTGTAAAAATTGCATTTTCAAACTACGTTTAACTTGCATTGACGACATATCTGAGTCTGACACAGAGTCTGTTGAGTCTGTCTAAGTCTAGCTCTGAGTCGGAGTTTGTGCCTCTTGGCCCTCCATGTCGTAGCTTTTATTTCGAGTTTGAGTCTGCTGTACTTGACACCCCCCGATAGGTTTTATGAAATGAATTATCCTACTTATAAGTACTTTGCTAGCTTTTATATAAATTGTGTCGACCCTGACGATGAAGGGATAGATTTCGATGGGAACATCCCCAAGGAAATACGTTCTCTCGCCGAAAGGCAAGACAAAAGGCATGCTCAGCCTATAAAAAGAAGTAGTTTCAATAAACTTGAAAGATGAGGTAGACCCCCGGATGGTTCAAGGTGGTTCAACACTGTCCCCAGAGGACCATCGCGCCCAGTCAGATTTTCTCAAGAAGTTCATCGATGTCTTTGCATGGTCTCATCAAGACATGTCTGGCATTGATCCTGAAATAGTGGAGCATCGAATCCCCCTGCTACTAGATGCCTAACTAGTAAAGTAGAAGCTCAAAGGCTTCGGGCCTCGTATCATCATGTTCAAGGGGATCAACGAAGGATCGCCCACGCATTCAATAAAAAAATGAAGTCCCGAGACCTAGCAGAGGGGGATATGGCTACTAAGGAGATTTGTGCTTCGATATTCAACCCCTATGAGAAGTTTAGACCAAAGCGCTCTGGGCCCTACATTATCAAAACCATCCTGTCGGAGGGTGCAGCCAACTCATCGATCTCATTGGCAATGAATTCAATACTTTGGTCAACCTAGTTTCAATACTATCCATGAGAGATGCTCGTTGGACCGAAAACCACAAGGGTGGGCGGTTCCAAGCAAAAGTTAGAGCAAGCCTGCTAGACTAAAAACCTAAGAAGGTGGTCTAGGAAAAAATAAATAGGCAACAGTCGAAAGCTCGCGAGGCCAAAAACCTGAAAAGGCAGTACTAGGCAAAAGTTAAAGCGTAAAAGGTGAGGTAAAACACACGAGTGAACCTTTGCCCGAACAACGTTTTGACCTGATTCCTTGAAAAGGGATACATAGACAACGTCTCCTTGAGGTTCGGTCTCAATCAATCAACTTGATCCATGTTTGACGTTTTGGTGAATAGCAAAGGTTGAGAAAGGTTGAGAACAAGACAAACTTCATAAGAGAATCAGAAGGGGGAAACCTTTCATCTTTCGATTTTATTTCAAACTACTATTTCAATTACAAAAGCTGAGCATAAAGCCTTAAAACACTTGAGGCATGAAAAACAGAACAAAGTGCTCGTGAGGCCTAAACGGCTCAAAGCTTATTCTAAACACAATGAAGTCTACTCGAAAGTCAGTCGATATTTTGTCTTACTATGACTTCTCTTTGCAGCCAAGGCCTTTTTCCCTTCAAAAAAGAAGACTTGTCAAAATAAGGGCACTGCAGCAGAATTGAAGCTACGCGCACTGGTCCCAGACTCACGCGCGCGTGTCCTTGTGTGGCGCGCTGGAACCAGACCCGTGCGTGCTGCTGCAATTCCAGCAGCAAACAGTAATAGTCTGTTACTGCCTCCAAATGGTTCTTTTCACTTCCAGGCCTTTTCTTGCACATCTATCAACTCTAGCAAGTTAGGTATTTGGGACTGTGTTAAAGCTTCGGATCCTGAATATCATATCTAATGAAGATTTCAGACCCCTGGGGGCATATTTCAAGTTCAAATCAAGATTTCAGCGCCTCGAAATTCGTTCTGGGTGCTTTTGCCAAGTTTTGTCATGTCGTGCAAGTCATATGGACCTAATGTGACTGTACGGGGGTGTCAATTTCAGTCCGGGACTTATACGAGTCATCTTTTGCATCTTATGATAATTTTTGCGACATTGCTTTTTGTCTATTTCTCATTTCGGGATGCTTTTCTCAGTTTTGTTTGTTCGAACGAGTCATTGTACGTCTATTTGGCTGTATGCGAGCGTCAGTTTCACCTGTTTAGGGATATTGTGAGTTGGGACCTGTTAATAACCAAAATTTCATTATATTCCACGTGTCTAAGAGTCTATGTTGTATTCGGGGACTCTTATTCCTTTTTCATTCGAGCTAGGCAAGTCTATGCGTGAATACGCATGTCTGTTTGTCTATTCAATTCGCTTGTCAATGCAAATTAGATATTAGCGGTTGGTTTATGCATTCATTTAGACATTTTCAAAAAAGAATCAATGAACTAGAAAAAGCAATTTTTACATTGCTACCCTATAACATCAGTAATCCACAAGCAGTGGAATCTCATGAATAGTAGGGGCACGTCGGGCCAAAGCCAAGCAAAGCATGTCTATCGGGCACATCTGCCCAAGAATCAAAGCGGGGCACGTTGGCCCAATGGCCCTACTAATGTCGACTAGGGCACGCTGGCCCGCTCAAAGTCTATCTATCTAGGCACGCAAGCTCGAATCTCAGAAATAAAAGACAGTGAAGTAATAAGGCTCAGTGGTAGTCCTCAGGCGTCGTTGTCCTCCTCGGAGCCGCCCTTAGCTTGCGTCTGCATTTTCAATTTGTGCATTCATTTAGTATACATTATTGCATATTGTGTATATTGAATGTTGAAAGCAAGAAAAGTCTATCAAGTATCGAAAGCAAGTCTACCAAGTATTGAAAGCAGGAAAGTAGCAAGGTTGTGGGAGTTATGCTCAAGTGGTCATCGTCATGTCTGTTTGACTACCCAGCTTCCGCCATAGATTTTTCACTATCCTGAGGGACGTTCTTTTAATCTCTTTGCTTGAGGGCGATTGTCTTGAGGGACAAATTTCAAATCTCTTCGCTTTAGGGCGATCGTCCTGAGGGGCAACGTTGGTATTACAGTTTGTTAACCAGCAGGATGTGATGAAATCTCTTGTGGTATTGTTATCATTCGTTAGCAGAGGCAATGGAAATCTCCCTAATTCTCGGTTTGTCAACCAAGAATGTGATAAAATCTCATGTGGTATTGTTACTGTGTGTTAGCGGATGTGATGAAATCTCCTTAACCTCAGTTTGTTTCCAAAGGATGTATGGGAAATCTCCTTAGGTTTTGATTATCTTTTCCCCAGTAGGATGCGATGAAATCTCCTGTAGTATTGTTATAGGTTCGTTAGTGGAGGTAATGGAAATCTCCCTAATTCTCAGTTTGTCAACCAAAGGATGAGATGAAATCTCCTATGGTATTGTTATTGTTTGTTAGCGGAGGCGATGGAAATCTCCCTAATCTCGGTTTATCAACCAAAGGATGCGATGAAATCTACTGCAGAGCCGATACTGTTGTTAGCGGAGGTGATGGAAATCTCCTTAATCTCAGTTTGTCAACCAAAGGATGCGATGAAATCTCCTGCAGAGCTGATACTGTTTGTTAGCGGAGGCGATGGAAATCTCCCCGATCTCGGTTTGTCAACCAAAGGATGAGATGAAATCTCCTGTGGAGTCGATATTGTTTGTTAGCGGAGGCGATGGAAATCTCCCTGATCTTAGTTTGTCAACCAAAGGATGCGATGAAATCTCCTACGGAGCCGATATTGTTTGTTAGCGGAGGCGATGGAAATCTCCCTGATCTCGTTTTGTTAGCCAAAGGAGGCGATGGAAATCTCTTTGGTTTTTATTATCTTTTCCCGAACGGATCAAAGCACAGCGATTGTCCGTCCGTCCTCGTCCATCTATCGATCGGTATTTTACCCTACATGTCTACTTTTCTAGTCTGCTTTGTTCTGGATAGCCTTGAGGAGTGTCTAGAATCTTTGACATCACTTGTACCAAGACAATGGTGCTCCAAGTTAAATCTGTCAAAGAGGGGCTACTGTAGACACCCCAATCTGGGATTCCAGATTAGTTTACTTTCGGTTTTTGATTCCCCAATGATTAAATGGATCAAGAACACCCTGGAATGTTGAGTGGTTGAGCTTTGAGATACCCTTTTAACCTAATCAAACCTAAACCAGAACCCTACTTGCTCGCATTGGTTCACAACTAGCGTGCGCTAGTCTCTGTGCCACCTGTTGGTCAACAGTCAGCTTTGACCATTGACCAGGGTAGGGGCAGCTTAGACCAGTGCGCGTTGGTCAAACCTTGTCCCATCACCTTTTCTCAGCCTGCATTTGCCATGATCAGAGGACTTTTGGGGCTAGGGGGAGGCTTCAAATTCACCTAAAATGCAGTCTGCGAGCAGGGGATGTTCCCTACCCCCTCTCACAAGCCTCCCATCACCTTTTCATCTTTTTCCAAGCCAACCAGCCATTGCCTACCTGGTTACACCTTCCTACACTCTCCCATTGCCCTATATATACCCCTCTCTCACACACAAGCAAAGTGTTACAAGGTTAGAGAGTTACAAGCACAAAACTCAATCCCTAGTCTCTTGTTCATCTCTTTCTTGCAAAAGAAGGTTGTTAACAAGCAACACTACGCATCCTCATCTACGAACACTCAAGCATCCATCAAACAACTCCTCAATTATCTTTCCAAACCTAAGAACCAAAGGTACAATACCTATTGTTTTCCTGTTCTAATCCTTGAGGGGGGCTGGCAGGGCCAAGGCTGGTAATCAATACCAAGTCCACGCACTAAAGCTAGCAGTGTTTCAAAATCGTGGTTGTAGGTGACCAACGCGCGCCAGTCTGTAGCTCGCACGCGCCACTATGTTGCTGCACAAGCAAATCTTGCGCGGGGACTGGAATCCTATTATTTCATGCTTTTATTTGTATATACACCACTACTAGCATGTTAATAACCAATTTATTTCTTTCCATGTTAGAAACTGCTAATTGTATTTCAATATTCATTTATGCTTCAATGGAATACCCCTGCGGTCTTTCTAAATATGTCCTAGAACCCAGGACACACAAAAACCAAGCATTGGTTTGATGGCTCAAAACCTGCGTGCGACAGTGGTTGACCCGCGCGCTCAGGTCCATCTCTGACCAATGGCTGGCCTTTGCATGGGTAACTTAGCTTTGGCCATTTTTTATATCCCCACACTGTTTATGGGTGTACTATTCTTTTGGTGGCTTCCATGCCCATTAAACTGTTTGTAACTGTATATTAACTGCCAATAAATTGCATGGTTTGTCCTGGGTGTGCACTGGTCATTCCAGAGCCCAGAGGGTTGAAAGTAAGAGAGCTGTGGGTTTAAACCTACTGGCGCGCGCAGGTTTGGGAGTAGTGTGTGCAGGTGTGACATGCATGTAGTGACTTGATCAGTGCATGCTAGTTTCTTCCTATGCACGACACTCCAAAATAGTTGCCTTTCAGTCTGTTTAAATCCCCATAGGAGTCTGCTTCCATCCTATTTTAAATATTTCAATAAGCGAGCATGTCATCTATCACATCTTGCAAATCTGTTACAGTTTTAATCCCTTTAAACTGTTCCCCCGCCCTAACTGGCTAAGAAATGGTTAGTGAAATAGAATTGCAAACGTTAGTAGAGACCGATTTTCGGATTGGGCGAGAGGGGTGCCTTAATGTAGACACCTCCCAAACGGGGCATCGCCGTACAGATTGATCGTTTGTTGCTCGATTGGTTGCTTGCTTCATAAATCAAGATCGTGGACATTCCCATGGCTAGGAACATCACCACACGATACCGATTATCATCAAAACAGAGTCGCCACCCAGTTTATTAAAACTAGGAAAACAGATAGAGATTCTGGGTACGGGAGCCAAAAGTACAGTAAAGGGAAGGTGTTAGGCACCCCTCTATGCCCAGCCGTGAGGCTGGCCCATAGTTGCTCAACATAAGACATGTACATGCTTTATTTAACTCCAACACATAGTCCGTTTAATTAGCCTTTAAACAGTGAACAAAGTGAGCCGAGACGATAAGTAAATCATACATCAGAAAGCAGAACACAAAACAAACTGTCCCAGGGAGATGGATCCCGCGGCCGATGAATGGATGTCACGGCCGAGGGATCCTCCTGGTTTTATGTACCGGCCGAGGGATCGAAGCCCCGGTCGGTGTTCTTCCTCACACCAGACAGAAAAGTTAGTAGATAATCAAAAC
Source organism: Rhododendron griersonianum (assembly GCA_018127125.1). NCBI lineage: Eukaryota > Viridiplantae > Streptophyta > Magnoliopsida > Ericales > Ericaceae > Rhododendron > Rhododendron griersonianum. The sequence goes on along the minus strand of CM030788.1, from coordinate 32,451,809 downwards.
GCTACGATTAGGCATAAATGCAGTAAACAAAATAAACCAGAGGCCGTTGGGCCTCACCACCTTGATCCCTCAATTGCTTGATTGCTTCGAATCGATTATGATTGACTGATTGCTTCTTTGAAAACCCTAGGGTTAGGGTTTGATAGTCGGATTAGCGGCTGCCTTCGGGAGGTTAGGGCTTTTGAAGAGGGGATTTGAGAGAGTGTTTCTGCAGAGTTTTGTGGCTTGAGAGGGTGTGATAGTATATGAATTTGATGATTTTCGTTGTCGTATTTTCGGAACCCAAAAGCCCTTTATATAGGCAATTGGTGACTCACTCCGGCCAATCAAAACGCACGATTGCAATTGCAATTGCAATGCAATGCAAACTCTTCGTGGTAATCTCTGGGCGTAGCCCGAACGCATCAGGGAGGTAGCGTAGTTGGATCAAACAATTGACAGAACGTTCCAGAGTCTGGAAAATAGACAATCTGGCGACCGAGCAAAGGATCTGGCTGCCGAGGAAAGGATGTTGCGGCCGAAGGATAGATCTTGCGGCCGAGGGATTGATCTCTCAGGGAGATTTTCAAGCAACAGGTTGCTTGGGTGAAGAAATGATGTTAAGGCCGTGAGATCAATGTTACGGCCGACAGATGGATTCTCCTAGGATTCTGTATTTTCTGTCAGAAAGGCTATATGGCTCTGGATTGGGTCCTCTAAGTGGCTCTAAGCTCTTACCATAAGTCCATGGGTTCGCAAGAAGTCAATCAGCAATCACTGTATCCATTTCATCACCGGGATGGTCCCCAAGGTGGGACTTCAAATAATCGTTAGGCCAAATTGGGCTGTCTACAGATGCCCCTCTTTGACTGAGCTCAGACGGATCACGAGACATGTTTGAGTAAGAGTCAAAGCTGTAAAAGCAACTCAATTTGGTCCAACCACTATTCCAAGGGGTTTCGAAAAAGGTTTTTGTTATGGTCGGGCGGGGAGGCTGCCTACGTATTCCACAGGGGAAATTCAGACCAACCGTAGTTCGGGTGGGCAGTAAAGAAAAAGAAAAATTTTGTAGGGTTAGAGACAGAAGACGTACCTTCAGGCTTAAAAAGCCGTAGTGTGACGTACCTAGACTAAGCCAAGGTTTTGGCAGAAGATAGTTGAAGGAGCGCGGGGCCGCCGGGGGAATTTTTGCGGAGAGCTTCCTTAGTATTTTAGGGTAGATCAGTACACGGCAGATGCGTTTGCTTTTCTTGACCATCCTTACTTTGACTTAGGGGAGCTCGGTAGAGTAGCCTATCCTTGCGAATGAGCTGGAAGGAATTGATGTAATTGGGGTGGAATCCAAGCCATCTGCTGGGGATGAATCGGACGCCGGTTTGAGATATGGGGGGGGAACCCAGGCCATCTTCTGGAGACGAGTTGGATGCCGGTTTTGAGATATGGGGGGGCGCAAGGCCAGTAACTAGAGCACGAAGCGTTAAGATGCAGGAACCGAGGCGTGGAGCCGGTTGTAGTCATGAGGCTAGAGCCTGAGGAGATTGGATTGAGGCATAGAGCCTACTGTGGTCATGAGGCGAGGGCCTGAGGAGATTGGAGCTTTGAGCTTTGATAGAACCGAAGCGCGGAGCTGATATTGATCATATGGTGAAAGCCTGAGGTGTCGGAGCTTAGAGCTTGACGTGATTTGAACCGAAGCGTAGAGCTGGTTGCATTCTGATGATCTGTGCACGGAGCTTTCTCATCATAAGTTTTGGCGTAGAGCCAAAGGATTGAGGCGCTGGACCGATCAATAAAACCGAGGCGTAGAGCCGGTTGACTGCAGGGTTGACATGTTTCATGAGAGATATGCAGAGTGTGTATATGTGATGATGTTGGTTGGTAGATGTAAATAGATATGATGATGCAGACTCGATGTGATAATGGTGATACAATTGATGCAATATGTGCATGGGCCCGTGCGTGTGTGTTTGATATAAGCGTAGAGCTTCTTTCAAGTTTCGGACTTGAGCATTCAGAGCGTAGAGCTCGAGCATTCGGACGGCAGAATCCGAGCATTCAAAGTACAGGCTTTGAGCATCTAGTACGCAGTGGTTGGGCATTCAAGCGTAGAGCTTGAGCATTCAAGTGTAGAACTTGAGCATCCAGTACACAGTGGTTGGGCATTCGAAGACCTTCGAGCATTCAAAATATTGGATTTTGAGCATTCAAGCTTAGAGCCTGAGAGTTGATGATGTCTTGATGATTGAGGTGGCGTAGAGCCTGTTGAGATAGTTGTTACGGCTTCGAGCCAGTTGAGATAATGGGCGTAGAGCCGCTGAGTTGGTTGTTACGGCTTTGAGCCAATTGAGATAGTGGGCGTAGAACCGCTGAGTTGATACAGGCGTGGAGGTGAATACGGGCGTGGAGCCCCTACAATAATGGGCTTCGAGCCGCTGAATAATGGAGATGATGATCACGGGCGTAGAGCCGTTATGATAATGGGCTTCGAGCCGCTGAGATGGGGAATACGAGCATGGAGCCGCTGAGTGGTGGGCTTGGAGCCGCTGAGTTGGTAGATATGGAGCTTGAAGCAATGAGCATGGTGCTGTTGATAGTAATCACAGGGCTGCTGAGATAATGAGCTCGGGGCATGGATGCAGAGCTGCGGAATGACTGAGATAGTATGCACGAGGCTGTTGAGGTGGCGAGTGAGTTGCCTATGACGACGGGGTTGCTAGGACAGTGAGCGTGGAGCTTGCTGTTTGAATGGCTTTGAATGGTGTGAAATTGAGAGGTAGTGAAGCTGCTAAGATGTTTGAGATGACGGGCTCGGGGCCGTTTAGAGCTACTGACGTGGTGAATACGAAGTTATGATGGTGATGAATTGCAGAGCTGCTGAGCGTCCTGATTTGCTGTAGCAAGAGCTTCGGCCAGCAGTTTGTGGAGTGAGAGCTTCCTTATGCTTGGATATGCCCCCAAGGCTAGTTCTGATCATGTTGTATTGGCTCGGGGGTGCCCCCAAGGCTACTTTGTCGGTCGAGGACCCAGAAGTCCATAATTGCTTGATCTGGTGTTGCTGAGGGAAATAGATTGGAGGGCCAGGAGATCGATCTCTCGACTGAGTAAAAGATGTTTCGGCTGAGGAATCGAAATCTCGGCCGTGAGTATGCCAAAGGTCAGAAAATCGAATTAAGTTCGGTTTAATCGATTTCACGACTCATTTAATCTTTTCTTCTCTCTCATTTCTCCTCCGCTCCTCTTGTCCGAGTTCCTCCGGCGGTCACCACCGTTCGCCGCTGTCCTCCTCCATCACCGTCGCCGCCATTGTCTCCGGCCGCCGTTGCCGTTGTTCTCGGTTGTTTTCTTTCCCTCTTGATTTGGACGTGATGGCCACGCCATCTTCGGACGTTGCAGGTTCGTCCTCGTATCCTCCATGTAGGTGCGAGTATCCGTCTTCCGACGAGGAGGCGATTGAGGAGCCTGGTTTATTCAACGCTGCTACCTACGTTCTTCCTTCGTGTAGGTTGGGTTTTGGCGGTTTCTTGCAGTACCGCCCTCCCGTTGGCGGCTCAGAGGCCGAGGTGGTTCGCTGGGAACCTGAGCTGCACCTGAGTGTCCTCAATGTACTGGTGAGTTTCCTGAAAAGTAAAAAGCTTACTTTAGTTCGGAGTTTTAATTTTGTATGATTTAAAAGTGAATTTCTTGCTTGTGGGATGAAATCCCTTTCAGCTAGGGGCATGAATGGGTTGGGATTGTTTTGTTTAGAAAGACTAAAATAACTGTGCCCCATGTTTAGGCAATGCATGCTTTTAAATATTAATTTGACGCCCCCTAGCGTTTCCATTGTTTATGTAATCATGAAATTAACTCCTTTTTTGTCTTTGGCAGAGAAATAGGAGACTGAAGGCTCGTGGTGGAGGCAAAGAGGTGCACAAGTGGTTTCTGGAACTGCCAGAGCAGGCTCAGGAACTGGTCTGTGCTGCAGGTTTTGAGGCGTTTGTTCTGGGCCTCAATCTTCCGAAGATGGACTAGTCACTGATGACTTTGCTGGTTGAGAGGTGGTGGGATACCACCAACACATTCCACTTCCCCTCTGCTGGTGAGATGACAGTTACGCCTGGTGACTTCTCCTTGCTGACTGGCCTGCGGGTAGGCGGAGCTCCTCTTCGGGTCGACCCCCGGCTGGCTTTGGGAGCGGGTAGGTGCTTTGGAGTGGTTTTTGGGCAAGGTGCCCCCTGTTCACTCTCGAGGTCACATTGATCTTACTTGGCTGAGCAAGTCTTTCATGACGGCTGATCTCCTTTCCCAGGTTAGTGTCGAGCAGCTGACACGGGCCTTCCTTCTTTATCTCCTTGGGCAAACGTTGTTTGCCAACAAGGACGGCTCGGTGCACACACAGCTCCTGGCTCCTTTGCAGCGTTTGGAGGCCGTTAGGGAGTTTGATTGGGGATCGTCTGCTTTGGCCACCTTGTATGGCAATCTTGGAGCTTGCTCACGGGACAAGAGTCCCATCCTTGGCGGTCTCTATCGGGCGCTTGAGGTATATATCTTTCTCTCTTGCCTCCTTTCCCGTTTTGACTTCTCCTAGTATTGAACTTGTTTTGGTTAATCTGCTTTTCAGCTCTGGGCTTTCGAGCACTTTCTCCAGTTTCCCCCTGAGACTAGGCATGGAGATGCGAACTGTATACCTCGCTACGAGCGATGGTTGGTGGGGCAACGGAGGCCACGGTCACCAGTTTTGAGCCTTCCCAAGTGGCGGCGAGTTTTGGACCGACTGACGGTCGATCAGGTACCTTTTTCTTTGGATTTCTTGTCCTTAGATTTGCATATCCTTACGTTGTAGCTGATTTGATCTCGTTTTGTAGGTACGGTTTGACCCTTGGGGTGGTGCACCAGAGGATGCCCCTCTTGCACGTTCTAGGGTTCTAGATCGTACCTGTAGCTTGCTCGAGGGTCCATTTTGCCGAGCCTGGTACTTAGGTGACTGGGTGGCTAGTCAGTGGCACCCGCGTGCTGAGGCGCTTCAGTTTGATCCTCCTCCTCCTCCAACACCGATGAGGTCCACTTCTTCGATGTCTAAGGAGGACTTGAGGAATGCTCTGATCAGGGATTGGGCAGGTTTGCTTCTTCAGGCAGGATACTACACGGAGTACTGCCGTCTTTTCTTAGCCTCAGCTGCTGTAGCTCCTCCTGTTGCTCCTGTTTGGCCGCGGGCCCCTTCTTTTATCTCCTTCCATTCTGATGATGGGGAGGATGAGCGACTGGCGCTTACTCCTTGCATGACCCAGCTTTACACGCTACCAGCCGGGGTTTCACAGGTATTACCTTATTTCTGGTTTTGTTTTCCCTACTTTGTCGCTCCTGTATTTGAAATGCCTAGTCTCTTTCCATAGGTGCCTGTTGAGATAGTGCAGGAATGGCTTCATGCCTATCAAAGTGCAGAGGCTTTGGTTTGGAGACAGCGCCGTAGGATCCTCGAGGTATGACTCTCTCCATGTGTTTCATTTGCTTTGTATCATTCCTTGAATCTGAATGTTTGTATCCTCTTTGGCTGCAGCTTAAGGTTGAGCGAGCACCAGCTGCTGGTGGGGAGGATGTGGGAACCAACGAGCAGTCCCCGTCTCAGAGATCATCTCAGAGACGCCGTCGCGATTAGCTTTTAGGATTTTCTCTTTTTCTGTTCATAGTTAGTAAAAGAGGCAAGCAGAAGTTGTATAGTGAAAGCAACCACAGCTGGAATTTTGTAACTAAGCTTTTGTTTATGAAATGAAAAGAGCTTTTCGTACCCCTAAATGCTTTGAGATATGCATGTGAAAGTCAGAACATGGCTTTTTGAACAAGCGTTTGCCGATAGACAGTAATCTGTGTGAAATGGAGTACTGGCCAGAGAATTGATTGTTCGATATTGTGGCCGATGTATCAATTCTTTGGCTGTTACTTTGATTTTCCAATGGTAAATTTTTCTTTGGTCAAGTGGCATCCCCTTTTCTCTTCCTTCTTATGCTTGGTTTTGATTTTCCGCCTTTTGCTTTTGCCATATTCCATAGTCTGATTACCAAATTCGAGAGCTTTCGAGGTATCCTGTTTATTGTGTCAATGACCTTTAGGTTAAAAGGGATGAACTATAATTCTCGTGTCTATTGCTATTGCCAATTCCTCGAGAAAAGCATACTCATCTTTTGCGAGCTCAATACGCATGGTTAGCTATGCCTATCATTGAGCACAAATCTTTTGATGTTTTTCCTTCTCTCCAAATGTTTGGGCCGTATCTCGATGTGAGATTGCCTACGTATCCCAATCAGGGAATCAGGCCTTTTACGTAGTTCCAAAATTACCACCTTTGAGGTTGGGTTTCCACTATTGGTTCACATGCTCTAGATTTTGTCTAGGTTACCTGATGGAGGTTGAGTCCCTAGCGAGCTTTTGAATACCTTATCTTTTGCCTAGGCTACAATTTTGCATTTTCTTGCCCTAGCAGGCTTTGCTCTTACTTTTGCTTGGGTACTTAGGTTGTCCAACGAGCATTTCTCTCAAGAGGCTTTCTGTGTTTTTGGAGAGGACTTTGATGAATCTCCTGTTGCATTTGTACTTTCATAATGGGTAAGCTAACCCTAAGTGTTCTCACGGAGATAGTGTCTTCTTTTCAAGTTTTGACAAAAACCTAGTTTCTTCAGCAACTAAAGTTCATCCTCTCCTTCCTTTTTGTCAGGGACGTAAAGAACTTGATTCCTCGAATTTTTCCTTCATTTGGCAAAGAGACTATAGCGTATTGACAGTTGCATTCTTAGGAACTTAGATTGTTCAATAAGCATAAGCTGGAAGATGAAAATAAGAATTCGCTTAACAGAAATAAAGTGCCCAAATAGGGGCCCAAAACATATTCTAGTTTGATTTAAAAAGCAATGTTTAATGTTCTTTGCCATGTTGTGACTTTTCAGCTACTGTAGCATTTCGGGGTTGTCCTCTTTCCCTTTGCCTTTCACAACTTTATACTCTTTTTCACCCTCTCCCTTGCCAAACAGAGTCTTTGAACTAGATTCTTCTTTGAAGCTTGCATGGTGGTTTCCTCTTTGGGACATAAGCAGTCCCCAAATAGAAGTATGAACTTGGATTTTTGTTACCCCTTCTTCTTCTTCGTTGACTGTGCTTTCATAAAAGAGACCAATTATCTCTACCTGGTTGAATAGTGATGCTAAGGAGATTCTGTCGAGCGGATCATTGCATTCTCCTTCCATTTCGTCAAAGTCACCCTCCCTTGTTCGATACGGGTCTGCATATGTGAAATCCAGATCCTCTTCTTCCTCTATCCACTGACTATAGTCACATTCTTCGTAAGGATTGACCCATGGTTGCACTTGAAACTCTTCCACTTTTTCTATGAGATTGATCATTTCCCAGACGATGGGAGGCATTAGAATTTTGGGACGGTAGATGGGTACCACTATTTGGGCAGGCTCGAAGCGGGCGTGTCGTCTCATCATGATGACCCTTTCCTTTTCCTTTTTCCTTTTCTCAAACCAGATTCGCGGAGATGCGGAGCCACTCATCGTCTTCTACAAATGGAATGTCTGGATCTTCCAAATTGTGCTTTGCCCAGGAATGTTCTCTCCATTTCCTTAGCTTTTCCTCCTTTGTTTGATCTCTGCTACTTATGTCGGACATGTCGGGATCGATCACTTCCGATTGATCGGACTCGCTGTCCTCTTTCTCCTCCATCATAAAACACTCATCCTCCTCGGGGAAGGTTAAGGTTGGTTTGGTTTAGTTGTTTTGGACAATGTATTGACTAGGGTTGTATGTGGGGTTGTGAGATAGATTTATGAGATTGATTTTTGGGGTGGCAGTTCAGCATTATGAGTAGGGAGTGGGTTGGCTTGCCCATCAGGTTTTGGAGGTTTTATAGTTCGGCTATCAATGAGGTCTTGAATGTCATGGCAGAGACGCATGCAGTTGTCTGTTTCATGCCTAGGGTGTTGATGGTAGGCGCACTGTTTGTTAGGATCATGGTTTGGGCCATAGGGTGGCTGAGGAAGCGGTTTGTTTAAAGGTTTGAGATGCCCTTGTCGGCTAAGAATGGTCAAAGCTTGGGACAAGGTCATGTAAATAGGGTCAAAATTGCGGCGGGGGCAATTTGAATTCCGGGATGAGCTAGCTTGGAAAGGGTCCTGAGGTAAGGATGTGCCAAGGGTATTTACGGAAGCGTGAGATGTACGGCTAGAAAAGGTTTTCTTAGGTGGAGGAGGAGCTTCTCCTTTCCCAATGAGCCCTAGCTTGATTCCATCTTCGATTTGCAACCCAGGGGCATGCAGGCGTTCGAAATCGGTGATAGCCTGTGTATAGATATGCCTAAGGTATTTGGGTTACAAATTTTTGACAACTATCCTCACTTGATCTTCCTCGGAGGGGCGGTTCTTCATCTTGGCAACCTTTTCCCTCCAGGCAACCTTTTCCCTCCATCTTGCCACAAATGTAGCAAAGTCCTCATTGGATTCTTGTTTGGTCATCTCCAAGTCTCGAGTAGTTAACTCAATTTGGGTATTGTATGCATACTGCTTGACAAAAGCGTTGGCAATTTCTGGCCAAGTCTGATAGTGCACAAATTCCAAAGTGAGGAACCAGTCGAGAGCGCTTCCAGTGAGAGTTCGCTGGAACAATTGGGTGATGAGCTCATCATTTAAGCCCATTGGCTTCAGGGTGTTGATAACATGGCGAACATGACTGGTAGGGTTGCCAGTTCCATTGAACTTTTCGATGTTTGGCATTTTGAAATTTTCAGGCAGTTTAGATTCTGGGAAGAGGCAAAGTCCTTCGAAATCCAGAATTTGATCTCTTTGTGAACGGGCCAGAGCTTGTTTGATCTCCTTAACTTGCTTGGTCAGTTCGGGACTTTCCGCCAACACCACTTTGTGAGGATTCTCATCTTCCATTGATCTTTCTTCGTCCTCAGTATCTCTGGCTGCTTTCTCGGCTAGCAGGGTAGCGATTTGAGCTCGGAGATCGGCAATAGCGACGTCGTTGTCTGCCATGAGGGTAGGAGGATTGCTTGATGAAGCTTGGGATCTGGTAGATAGAGGAGTTTGTTGAGAGGATGACCGTGAAGTCCCTGGGAGTGATTGGGACCGTTGTGGTGAAGGTGTTTTGGCAGACGAGGATGACATACGGGATGGCTGCAGAGACCTCTGTTTGGCGCAGCTTCGGGTGTTGTAAGAGTATAAAATTGGCTGTGGTTGCTTCTTTGATTTACCTATTGTGCCTGCTTTGTAAAAGTAGAAATACCTATAAGTTAGTACTTGGCTCGTATAGGGTTAGGACTTGGGCTGAAAATCCCAACCCTTCTGCACAGAAAGAAATGTTACAACAACAGATGATACAAGGTGTGAGGAAGAACTTGGAAGCAAAATGCAAGTAGGTTCCTAGCCTGTAGATTCCTGTCTTAGTTTGATAAGTTCTATGGCTTTCTAAAACATGCAAGGTTTAGGTAGTCTCAGGGTGCTCCGTTGTCAAAGGGCACCAGTCCTTTCACCAGCCCATCATAGGCGGTGATTGGGTGATTTCCTTTTTGATATACCACTAGGTACAAGTGACTGTGGAGTTTGCTGGAACCCCTAACATAGCCTGTGTCATGCCGGGGTATCAGGTGAACTCAACGAGGTTGCCCGCTCGATGCATATGATAAATGAATTAAACAAGGCATATGCTAGTCCTATGTTGAACTTTCTAGTTATGGCTCTCAAGTCCCCAGCAGAGTCGCCAAAAACTGTAGACACCTCCCAAACGGGGCATTGCCATACAGATTGATCGTTTGTTGCTCGATTGGTTGCTTGCTTCATAAACCAAGATCGTGGACATTCCCATGGCTAGGAATATCGCCACACGATAGCGGTTATCATCAAAATAGAGTCGCCACCCAGTTTATTAAAACTGGAAAAACAGATAGAGATTCTGGGTACGGGAGCCAAAAGTACAATAAAGGGAAGGTGTTAGGCACCCCTCTCTGCCCAACCGTGAGGCTGGCCCATAGTTGCTCAACATAAGACATGTACATGCTTTATTTAACTCCAACACGTAGTCTGTTTAATTAGCCTTTAAACAGTGAACAAAGTGAGCCGAGACGACAAGTAAATCATACATCAGAAAGCAGAACACAAAACAAACTGTCCCAGGGAGATGGATCCCGCGGCAGGTGAATGGATGTCACGGCCGAGGGATCCTCCTGGTTTTATGTACCGGCCGAGGGATCGAAACCCCGGTCGGTGTTCTTCCTCACACCAGATAGAAAAGTTAGTAGATAATCAAAACGCTACGATTAGGCATAAATGCAGTAAATAAAACAAACCAGAGGCCGTTGGGCCTCACCACCTTGATCCCTCAGTTGCTTGATTGCTTCGGATCGATTGTGATTGACTGATTACTTCTTTGAAAACCCTAGGGTTAGGGTTTGAACTTCAGGGTTTGATCGTCGGATTAGCGGCTGCCTTCGGGAGTTTAGGGCTTTTGAAGAGGGGATTTGAGAGAGTGTTTCTGTAGAGTTTCGTGGCTTGAGAGGGTGTGAAAGTATATGAATTTGATGATTTTCGTTGTCGTATTTTCGGAACCCAAAAGCCCTTTATATAGGCAATTGGTGACTCACTCCGGCCAATCAAAACGCACGATTGCAATTGCAATTGCAATGCAATGCAAACTCTTCGTGGTAATCTCTGGGCGTAGCCCAAACGCATCAGGGAGGTAGCGTAGTTGGATCAAACAATTGACAGAACGTTCCAGAGTCTGGAAAATAGACAATCTGGCGACCGAGCAAAGGATCTAGCTGCCGAGGAAAGGATGTTGCGGCCGAAGGATAGATCTTGCGGCTGAGGGATTGATCTCTCAGGGAGATTTTCAAGCAACAGGTTGCTCGAGTGAAGAAATGATGTTAAGGCCGTGAGATCAATGTTACGGCCGACAGATGGATTCTCCTAAGATTCTGTATTTTCTGTCTGAAAGGCTATATGGCTCTGGATTGGGTCCTATAAGTGGCTCAAAGCTCTTACCATAAGTCCATGGGTTCGCAAGAAGTCAATCAGCAATCACTGTATCCATTTCATCATCGGGATGGTCCCCAAGGTGGGACTTGAAATAATCGTTAGGCCAAATTGGGGTGTCTACACTTAAAACCCTTCCACTCTTGTAACCTGCCTCCCGAACCTAAGATATCAAGGTGACGACGGACTAGTCTCCAAGCCTTTTTCAAATCAAACGTGTAGCATTACATTTCAAGTTCGGTTCCTTGGGTGGCAGACTATCAAACCCAAGTGGCGACTCTGAATTGAGCATTTCACGCGCTAAAAAGGGGCGAATCCAATCTGTCTTTGCGGCAGCTTTTCGGGGCGTATGCACACAACACCCCATTTGGAAGTCCGTAACACTTAGGCCTCCCGCCAAGCGGCCGCCCAATGATGAGAATGTTGCTTAATTTTGATTATGGTTGTCCTAGAGAAGTGATCTTGATGCATTGATGTTCGAAGATGGTCTTCTGTCGTCTCCTTCAAAATGTTTTTGTCAAGTTGCAAACTTTTTTTTAAATTGTGTTGCATTCCATTTTAAATATTCTTTTAAAAATGTTGAGTCTTTTTAATCCATAAAACAATCCATTTTTAGCCCATAAAATTCCTACTTTTAGCCCAAATCGTCGCTGTTTTTGGCCCAAAAATAAACCCAAAACGCATTGGAACGGACCCGAACTAGGCCTTGGACCAAAGGAGGCCTGCTCAGAGCCCATAAACATGGGCCAAGGCCGGGCCGGCTCTCCCCCAAGGCCGAGCCGGCCTTCGTGTGTGGTACGACATCATTTTGTGTTCTACCGCCTCGAATTCCGTGTTTTCTGTATTTTTTCGCAGTCCCACATCGAAAATAGCATTTTTCCTCCGCGATTTCACCCTATATAAACCCCTTACCTCCATGAGTTTCAACTCATTTAGAACATTTGTTCAAAAATTATTTCGCTTTAGCGCAGGCCAAGGTCTCTTAACTAGTACTTGAGCACAGCAAAGTCTTCTCTAGGCCGTTAGGCTGCCGAAGGCGTCTTGCATTAAGGTTGCTCCTCTACGGGCAATCTAGTTCTGATTTCTACTCAATTTCTAATGGCGGTCCGCTTGGTCTCGTGAAGTCAAGGTATGTCGTTCGTTTTTATTTTCTTTATTGTTTGGTTTAGTTTATTCTAGTTGCTATTTAATTATTGCTTTGTTAGTTCTTATTTAGTTGCATGCTTAGGGTTTATGTTCTTGCTTAGTTCATACAAGTTTAGGCTTTTCAATTCGTTTTAATGTCGTATGCTAGCATAGTTTTCATTTATGCATGATAATCTAGGGTTTAGATAGATCATGTGTAAAGACCGTTTTGCCCTTCATACATGTTTAGTCTTAGTACTGCACATTTAATTCTTCATACAAATTACCCTGCTATTACTTTGTCCGTATGTCCACTCGCACATGCATCCACATAGTCGTTACTCTGTTCGCATGCACATTTACCCTTTTACCCCTGTCGTTATGTTGTCCACATACATATTGATCTTTTAGTCTATACCGTTATGCTGTCCGTATACCCCCGTGCATACCATCTGTTTACAGCCGTTATGCTGCTAGTTTCGTCCCAGCATGTCAAATTACTATTTTACCCCTGCATGTCGCATATTAGCATGATCTTCGTTTAATTAGTTGTTCTACCCTCATGGTCCATCCATGAGTAGCCTGTCGATGCATGTGGTTTCCTAATCGGGTTACTTTTCTAATTTAACCCAGTTTTCTAATTTGAAAAGTTTCCAAATCCAGTCAGGTTTCCTAATCGGGTTACTTTGCTAACTTTTTTGGGTTTCCTAATTTGGAAAGTTTCCTAATCCAGTCAAGTTTCCAGTTTTAACTAGTTTCCTAATCCATTCATGTCGCATGTTTGTTCAGCCGTGTTCATGCATGTTTCCTATTTCCATTTAGTTGCATGTCTAGTTTAATATCACATGTTGCATGCACCCATTTAATTCAAGCCATTGTTATGCTCGTTATCTTTAGGGTAACTTCCCCTAGAAGTAAGGACCCTTCCAGCATTCGCAATGGCAGATTAATCTCTTCGTATGCTAGTTTAGATCTAGGGACTGTAAAAGGACCTAAGGATGGCTGTTGATCATCGCCTGTAGATACGGGATGATAATGGGATGCTCATCTCTAGGCCCTCGTCCATAAGTTGTATGCTTTTGTTTTCTTTTCTATGTGTTGCGTTCGACGGAGGTAGTTTTCAAATGATTTTCCCCTCTTGCAAAAGACTCCTTTTTCAAAAATGTGTTATTAAAACCTACCTATCCGTTTGCTTAAGTCTCATGCATTTAGGATAGAGATGATTTGAACCAATGATGATGAGTAGAGGCCAATCGTTGGATTGGGCAGAATGGGTGCCTAACACCTTTCCACTCGGTACCTTAGCCCCCGGACCCGTCTGTGGTGATGCAAGGATCAAGCCTTTTCGCAGAGTCATTTTATGGTTCTTGGACCTAAACCAAGTGGCGACTCTGAGTTTGTTGAGTACTTGTTTTATTACAAGTATTTGACAGTGTTTTGTGCCAGTCTTCTTATTTTCAGTAAAGTCTACCCACACGTGCTCGGTCACGCGAGCGTCGGGCGGCTACGCTCACAGCTAGTCTCGCGACTGCGCGAAGAGGGATGCCTAACACCTTCCCCTTATCATAATTTTGGCTCCCATACCCAGAATCTCTACTTGTTTTCTTAGTTTTAATAAACTAAGCGGCGACTCTATTTAGCGGTGATTTGATATCGTGTGTGTAGGGAGTAAATCCCGAACAAGCACAAACAGGGCCCGAACACGTGGTACGTGGGACCATGGTATAATTGCATTAAGAACAGTCGCCGTGCAGAATGGTGATCGGCGATAGGGACCAGTGATATGAAGGATCATTGGTCCAGGGAGTTTATACTTAGTCAAGGTCCAGTAACACGAGAGAGTATTGGACCGAGATATTAACGAAAGAGCAATGACATGCGAAGTCATTGGTCCGAATAGGCTGTTCGGCAATAGAAGAGCCGAACAGGAGGGGGATTGTACGAAAAGCAGTCCCAGGAGCAGGAAACGTTCCAGAAGGTTCTAGTGACGGGATATTCCGTGATTACTATAAGATCCCAGTAAAGATAGGATCTTGGAGAGATACCCGACGAGAATGGGAAGTTCGGCCAGTTATGGAAAAGAGTCCTAAACGGACTAAAGTGATGAACTGATAAGGGAACGAGGATCCAAGGTGTTCTGGGTTTCCTATACGAGATAGGAAGCTTGGGGAAACGTGGGAACTTGGGCAACAAGCATCCATAAACCTATAAATACAAGGTAAACCTAGAGGAAAAAGGTACACAATACATTACGGTTTTACGTATTCTCCTACTTGAATTAGGGTTTTCGATCAGTACGTGATACTAACTTAGGCATCGGAGGGCCTTTGCCACGAGAGGCAAAGGTGCACTCACCCTTTGTCTGTTTTGCAGATAAAGACTCCGGCGACGTATTAGGGTTCCGGCGGGGATCTCGAAGTAGCCGTTACGTTCTTGTGCTGCTTAAACCACTCTCGGTTTTTCTGCACTTACAATTGGCACCGTCTGTGGGAAACGAAAGAGATCCCTCTGAAAAGCGACCATGATGGAAGAAGATCCAAAAACTCAACATGATCCGAAACACCAATTGGGGGGAGGAGGTGGCAATTCTCCACCGGATCCTCCAAGAAAGCCCGACGGTGGGCAAGCAAAGAAGCCCACAAACAAGGATAATCCCCTGACTGTCCATGACGACTCCAAGAACAAGGAGGGAAGGACGGCCACAGGTTCCACGAGAAGGAGTAAATCCCATCGTGAGGGAGAATCAGTGGCGCATTCAAGGAGTGCACACAACCGCGACGATATCTTGGATAAAAAGAGACAAGAGATCGAAGAGTACGCTCGTTTGATTAAAAAACGAGAATATGAGATACAGGAATTGCAACGGATACGAGGACATCCGGAGGATTCTGGACTGTCACGAAGAGATTCCAGAGGAGAAAGGCTGGCAATAGTGGAACACAAGAAGGCTCCTTCACGAGGAAGGAGGAGCAGGTCCAGGAGTCCCACTCCGAAAAAGAAAAGGGCTTCTTCACGAAAAAGAAGAAGCAGAAGCTTACCCCCAAAGAAGGAGAGATTAGAAGACATCACAGGGATAGGTACGAGAGACCTGATTCCGATTGGGAAAAGAGTACTCCCAAGAAAGCAAAAGAGCGAGAGGAGGGAGCCATGTCTGCACGAGAGGCGGCACGGAAAGCCCTCAGCAATATAGCCGCATCCCCCTTTTCAAAGAGATTGCAGGAGGCAAGGCTTCCGAGCAGGGTGAAGCACGGGGCATTCGTACTTTACGAAACAAATAATGATCCTGTGGCACACATACAACACTACCGGCAAGCAATGTTCATGCACGACGGGGATGATGCAATCATGTGCAAGATGTTCCCATCGAGTTTGGGGAAAGTGGCCTTGTCATGGTTCCATAAGCTAGGGCCGAACACCGTACGAGGATGGAGACAATTGGCCGAAGAATTCACTGCTCGGTTTCTGACGAGCAGGAAAGCACCAAAAACCTTTGAAAGCCTCTCTGTTATGAAACAAGGGGAGAGTGAGCCGATCAGAGATTATGCTAAGAAGTACTGGGAGACTTTCAACGAGATTGAAGGGTGCAGTGAGGAATATGCCATAGCCACATTCAAGACAGGATTGCATGTTCGGGGAGAGCTACGTAAATCCCTGAACATGAGCCCGGTAGATACACTGGCAAGGCTAATGGAACGAATCAAGCAGCATGCTAGAAACGAGGATGACATACTGCGAGAGGACAACAGGATGGTTGCCGAATAGGCGAAGGTTCTACCGAAGAGGGCGGACAAGCCAGAGCCAAAGACCTACAAAGAAAGGAAGGAGTACGGGCAGGTCAAGAAAGAACCGTATAAAGAGAAGCACGCCCCAGACCCCAAGTCTTTCTTTTCGGTGACAACGGTTTGGAATGAGCCAATCTATCGGATTCTTTACAAAATAAAGAATCGCCCATATTTCAAGTGGCCCCCAAGGCTGGAGGGGGACAAAGATGCAAAGAGGGCTACGAGTCAGCATTGTAGTTACCATAAAGACTGGGGGCACATGACGGAGGATTGCGAGATGTTCAAGCAACACCTCGATGATCTGGTCTCACGGGGTTACCTGAAAGAATTTATTCAGGAGGAGCACAAGGGTGCAGAGAAAGCGTTGGAATTGGATTATGAGCAGAATCCAAGAGGGGTAATCCATATGATACATGGATTGGCCGCGCCTTACACGAGAAGTGAGGTGAGGTTGCTCCAGAGACAAGTAAAACACGACCAGCACGTGATGCAGTTGGGAAAGAAACGAGGACGTGAAGGAGAAGAATGCACCGGAGGCATAGTCTTCACGGATGAGGACCTGGGGGGAATCCAGGTACCGCATAATGATGCCTTAGTCATAACCCTACGGATTGGGGAATATGACATGGAGAGGATCCTTGTAGATTCGGGAAGCTGCACGGAGATACTGTATTATGATGCGTTCAAAAAGTTAGGGCTGACACAAGCGGATTTGGTGCAGTCAACAACCCCTTTGGTCGGATTTAGTGCAGGAGCAGTGTGGCCATTGGGCAAAGTAACTCTTCCTGTTCGGGCAGGAACAGTTGTGCTAAGAACCGATTTTTTGGTGTTAGATGTACCATCTTCCTATAACGCGATTATTGGAAGGACGTGGTTGCACAAGATGAGGGCGGTTTCCTCCACTTACCATCAGATGGTAAAATTTCCCGGGTCAAATGGTATCGAAAGAATTAGGGGAAATCAGAAGGTCGCCCAGCAGTGCTTGGTTTCTATAATCAAGAAGGCACCAAAGGCCCAGTTAGTTCAAGCAATCGAGGTTCCGGATCAGCCGACCATCGAGGATGTCGGAGGGGATCCCGACGAGAAAGTGGTGGAAGGCTTGAAGAAGATTCAGATCAACGAAAATGATCCAGAAAGGTATTTTCTGATTGGGGAAAATTTGAATGAAACCGAGGAGAGAGAATTAGTGGGGTTCCTCAAGGAGCACGTCGATGTGTTTGCTTGGGTGCCCGAGGAGATGCCAGTGGATGCAAACGTGATTTGTCACCACTTGAATGTGGATCCACAACATAAGCCCGTGATGCAGAAGAAGAGACGGTCTGCCGTACAGCACGTGGATGCTGTCATTGAGGAGGTGGACCGGCTGCTCGAAGCAAAGGCTATACGGGAGGTATACTACCCAGAATGGTTGTCCAACACTGTGGTGGTGAAGAAGAAAAATGGGAAGTGGCGAGTCTGTGTCGATTTCACCGACTTGAACAAAGCGTGTCCCAAGGATAGCTTCCCCCTTCCCAGGATAGACCAACTCGTCGATGCAACCGCTGGATACGGGCGGATGAGCTTCCTTGATGCTTATCGAGGGTACCACCAGATAGCGATGTACGGCCCCGATCAGGAGAAGACATCCTTTATCACACCAAGGGGGATGTACTGTTATAGTGTCATGCCTTTTGGTCTGAGGAATGCCAGTGCGACATACCAGAGGTTAGCAACGATTATGCTAAAGAAGCTGCTCGGTAAAACCATGGAGGTTTACATAGATGACATGGTGGTCAAAAGCAAAGAGAAAGAAAACCACATTGTTGATCTAAAGGAAGCGTTTGAGATACTGAGAGAGTATAAGCTAAAACTCAACGCCTCGAAGTGTGCGTTTGGTGTAAACTCGGGAAAGTTCCTAGGGCATTTGGTGACCATAAGAGGGATAGATGCCAATCCCGATCAAATTACTGCGTTGCAAAAGCTCCAGAGTCCTAGGACCACGAAAGAGGTCCAGAGATTGACGGGAATGGCAGCAGCCCTAAATAGATTCATAAGCAGGTCCAGTGACAAATGTAGACCTTTCTTCCAATTGCTGAAAAAGAGGGAAGGATACGAATGGGGAGCAGAGTGTGAGCAAGCGTTCGAAGTACTTGGCAGCAGCCCCCCTATTATCCACACCCGAAGAAGGTGAGTCTTTAACTTTATATCTGGTAGTGTCCGAACATGCTGTCAGTGCAGTATTATTGAGGGATAAGGGATCCGAGCAAGTCCCCGTTTATTATGTGAGCAAAACATTGCTAGATGCAGAAACGAGATATCTGCCCCAAGAAAAGTTGGTTTTAGCTTTAAGAACGGCGGCGAGAAAGTTGCCCCATTATTTTCAGAGTCACAGGATTGTGGTATACACCGAATTCCCATTGAAGTCTTTGCTACGAAAGGCGGATTTCTCGGGGCGTATCTCGACTTGGTCGGTCGAATTAAGTCAGTACGACATAGATTACCAGCCGCGCACCGCAATAAAGGGGCAGGTGCTGGCAGACTTTGTAGCTGAGTTTTCACCTACGGTGGCTCCCAAGCCTCCTATGAGACAGGAGCCGAGAAAGGAGCAAGTGAAGGAGCAATCAACGAGAACAAAGAAAGCTCCGGCCGAACAGGATCCCATGGAATGGAAATTATTTGTTGATGGCTCTGCATGTAACACGGGTTCAGGAATTGGTGTGGTGCTTTTCCCTCCTGAAGGAGCAATGATAGAACTGTCCCTTCGATTGGGGTTCAGTGCTTCAAATAACGTGGCAGAGTATGAGGCACTCTTGGCAGGATTAAGAAGTGCAAGGACCCTGAAGGTGAAAAAGATACGAGTGCATTGCGACTCGCAACTCGTGGTGAACCAGTTGTCCGGGGAGTATGAAGCCCGGAACGAGAAGATGGCTGCCTACGTGATAGCCGCCAAAGATCTGCTTGACACTTTCGAGAAAGTATACATCGAGTAAATAGTTCTGGGCAGAATGCCCATGCTGATTCTCTTGCCTGGTTGGCCGCAGCTGTACCAACAGAATTTAAGAGAAGGGTGGCAATAGATTATCTTGCTGAGCCGAGCATCGGAAGAAGTGTGGAATTGGTCTTGGACGTGAACCAAGGACCGAGTTGGATGGATCCAATAGTGGAGTTTCTACGAGATGGGATACTCCCCACAGATAAAAAGGAGGCTCACAAGATTAAAACAAAGTTTGCACGGTTTTGGCTATCACCAGAAGGAAAGCTGTACAGAAAATCCTTCACTGGTCCTTACTTACTTTGTGTGCACCCCGAGATGGTGCAGAAGTTTCTCCACGAGATCCACGAAGGAACGTGTGGGAGTCATGCTGGGGGTAGGTCCACTGCCCACCGAGCAATAACCCAAGGGTACTGGTGGCCTCACATGCAGGAAGATCCAAAGGTGTACGTAAAGATTTGTGAGAAGTGCCAAAAATTCTCACCAATGATACGGACACCAGCCGAAGATCTGGTGCCCTTGACAAGTCCTTGGCCCTTCGCACAATGGGGGATGGACATCGTGGGTCCACTACACAAAGCAACTGGAAATAGGAAATTTCTGTTAGTAGCAACGAACTATTTCACAAAATGGATCGAGGCAGAACCATTGGCCAAGATCACTGAGCCTATGATAGAGAGGTTCGTTTGGAAAAGTATAATCACCCGGTTCGGGGTCCCTTATTCCTTGATTACGGATAATGGGTCCCAATTTCAGAAAAAGTTTAAGGCTTTTTGTGCCCAGTATGGGATAAGGAATTATTACTCTACCCCAGCCTACCCACAGAGTAATGGGCAAGCGGAAGCGTCCAACAAAACTGTACTTGATGGGATCAAGAAGAGATTGGACAAAGCAAAGGGGAAATGGCCCGATGAATTGCCACTTGTTCTATGGGCGCACCGAACAACGCCTAGGAGGTCTACGGGAGAGACCCCCTACTCATTAGCATATGGGACAGAAGCTGTAATCCCATTAGAGGTTGGTTTGCCGACCAACAGGACCATTTTGGTTGAAAGTGGGGGAAATGACAGAGCTCTGGAAATCGAGCTGGACCTTGCCGAGGAACGTAGAGAAAGGGCCCTGGTGCATTTGGCTTCTTATCAGGAGCAGCTGATGAAAAGCTATAACAAAACTGTCCATCCACGAGAGTTTGGTATTGGGGACCTTGTGCTTCGAAAAGTGCTCGGCAATACCAAGGTGGCCAACGAGGGCAAGTTGGGGGCAAACTGAAAAGGCCCATATCGAGTTACAGAAGTTGTGGGCATTGGAGCTTATCGATTGGCGGACCTGGACGGGAACCCGGTGCCAAGGCCATGGAATGTCCACAATTTGAGGAAGTTTTTTGTTTAAAACAGACTTCAATTTATTTTTTCTGTTTTAGGATGCACATCGTGATTGTGTGGGAATTACGAATACAGTTCCTTTGTCTTTTATTTTGTTAGTTGCAAGGGGCACGCGTAACGCCCCCTTGAGTTTTTTGAATTATGAATAGAATTCTGCGTTTTAGAATAAAAACATTGTCTTCTGTTTTGTTTAAATACGAAGTTAGGACCTAATTTTTGCTCCTCACTTCGTATTGGGGAGCAGAGGGATAGGTTTATGACCAAATACGAATATATTAGGTCAGATTCAAAACTTTGCAAGTACGAATATACTCGACTACGAACACAGGTATGAACAAACCTGGTGTGCATACGTGAATGTACACACTTTTCCCAACTATGAAGACATTTGGATAAACTAAGTATGAATACACTTAGACTTACGTACGAACGTTTGGCGTGCATGCGAAAATATGCATAGCTCCCCCAAATACGAAAACATTTGGGAATCTAAGCACGAATAAACTTAGATAGTTTTTTAGTTCAAACCAATAAAGAATGGGGAGCAGAAGAAATTGTACAAGTACGAATACACTTGGAGTTGTCCCCAAGCATGAGGAAAACTTGGGCAGCATATGAATACATGCAAATTTCAACTAAGTACGAAATACTCAGAGACGTATGACGAAAATACGAAATCATCTAAGTACGAACATACTTAGAATCACCTCCAAATTACGAGGAAATTCAGCAAGCATTCGAAAACATGCTAAGCGAAAAGCTGAAGCTCGAATCCATTTGGTTAACTGTCCAGGCATGGGTTAAACATGAGAAGCACCCTAGCAAGATTAATGAAAGTCAAACAGTTGGCCATGAAAGGGCCACCAGCAATGTCAAAAGGCCACGAAAGGCCAGGCAAAACACAGTTAGATGCCACGAAGGGCCAAATGCTTAAGTTAAAGTATTGAGAATGTATCTGTGCCACACAGGGCAAACTTATAGCCGCTCAGGGCCACCACGATGTGTCAAAAATTATATTGTTCCAGGAGGAGGAGTGCATACCTACTGATCCACGATGGGATCTTGAGTGACTGGATTAGGGGTTTGATCTTCAGCAACTGGAGTTGGGATTTGTGCGGGGACGTCTTCCACAGCAATGCTTCCATTAGTTGGACCACCACTGGCTTCCTTTTGGCCAGGGTTGGTCACTTCATCATTAGCATTGGCACCAGCATCCTGCTGTTCGGAAACCTCCGCATTGTCCTCCTCATCGCGATTGTCCACTTCTTCCTCGATCTCATCTTCATCTTGGACCACTATATTGCTCGGAAGATCAATCTCCGTCCACAAGGCAGAAGAATCAGCTGTACCAGACTTCCTGAGGCCAGCGGTCCACCCAGCAGCAAATATCTGATCTTGGATCTTGGGCATCTGATTTTTATAGCTATCAGTAGCTACATTGATCCCTTCGTTATACCCCTGCTGATAGGCCTCCTTTGCATCGTTTTTGCTCGTTTCGAGCTCTATCAGGGTCTGGTTTAGGCTATCTTCAGCACCGTCCAGTTTAGACTTCAGCTCGTTTGTTGCATTTCGAGCCTGGTTTCTCTCCCTCTCCAGCCGGGCAACAGTGGTCGACAACTTGGCATTCTCACTAGCCAGTTTTGCACGTTGGGGCTCTGAGTGGCCCAGCTTTTGGGCCATAGCCACCATCTTTTGCGCAACCTAAACATATTATTACTAACTCAGTAACACAGTTGAGAAAGGGCCAAGTTATAAGAACAAGAGACAACAACTTTACCTTAAAACTGTGCACCATGAAAGATCCAAGCAAGTTGTCCGGAGAATTGACCACCTCCTTCTGCATGTCCCCCGGAAGCATGAGAGCCTGGGATAGGGCCAATGCAGTCCCTTCAGACTCCACACTGTCCCGCACAGTGACGGTCTTGTTGCCATGAGTGAATTGGGGGGCCCAAATTGGAGTTTGAGTTATGGGTATCTAAGTGGAGGACCCCCCAGGCGTTTCCAAGCGCGGGCGTTTGTCCCTATGGCTAGCAAGTTCCTCGGGAGAAAATCCAGGGGGAGCGTCAAGTTGTGTTGTTCCTCGGCGGCCATGCAAAGGCGCCGGGCTTGGGGAGCAACCTCGGCCACGAGCAGTGCCGCGGCCCCTTCCTCGGCCAGCTCCTGGGATTGTGAGGAGGCTCTCGAGGTTGATCGGCTGGTTCATCTCTTGAAAACGCGGGGGATAATCGTCTGATGATGTGGATGCTTCCTCACAGATTTCCACAGATGCACTACGGAACGGAGGGGTCCGAGAACGCCTTTCCTCCTCTATCTGCTCGGGCTGTGCAGCAGCAGGTCCAGGAACTGGTGGGTCGTCGGCTGCACGGATGCGCCGGTCAATAAAGCCCCGTATGAAGCCCTATAACTTAGGAGCATATGTGCTGCTCTTGCTCAGCCAGATAGGTGCCCTCACCGTTGAAATTTAGGGCCTGAGTGATATGCGCTACGTGAACTTGGGGGGTGATGATAGCATACCCCTGGTTGATATTTTCAGCTGCAACACGAGAAGTTGACAGTCAGAAGATGGATGAAATTGAATACGCAATACGAATGAATTACTAGGTGAATGAATTTTACGAAGAAGAAAGAACTGACGTGGTTGCCCAAATCTGTGAGGGGCGTGAAAGCCTATCACTTGGCCGTCCTCGTCTCTGGGCTCGAAATTTCCAGTTACGACGAGGAAATCGTCGTCGTCTCCTCGAGCGGAGTCGGGCAATTCAAGCACCAGCCGCCTTCTAGAATCTCTACTCTTTAGGTAGTAGGTGAGGGCGTCTTTCGTACGGGAAATGCTGTACAGATGATGAATATCGTACAGGCCTAAAGATGTGCCTAACATCTGGTTTAGGGTATTGATACCCATAACCACTCGGAAAAAATTGGCAGACACCTGCATAGGGGATAGCCTGTAGTAATAAAACCTGTCGAAGTAATGGGGCTAACGGGAATCTAACACCGCCCTCTACAACGGCGACCACTAGAATGTGTAGAGTGTCGTTGTTAGGGCTCTGACGTATAGCGTCTACAGGAGCCAAACTGATGGCCATATCGTCAGGGATCTCATAGCGAGACCTAAACGAGGCCATGGTTTGAGGGGTGTTGCAGTGACGCCTGAACCTCCCCATTTTAAAAAAAAAAGTGGGTCTATTACAGTGGGAGATCACGGGTACGAAGAAACCCTAGATATGATCTGAGAAACCCTACAGTAACGAGAGGAAAGGGGCAAAAGGGAACGATGACTTACGATTGTGATTATCGAAGTTCTAAAATGCACAGGAGAAACCTCGAGATGGTGAACAGGGCTCCAATGGCGGGTGCGTTTGAAAGCTCTGGTTGCAGAGGGAATCGAAATAGAGAAAGGGGGTTTCGAAATAGGGTGAAAACCCAAATGTACCCCACTTAGTGGGGTGACGTATGCGAAACGTCGCCCCAGACGCCGTTTGGGCGTTCCGTTCCCCGAGAGGTGTGCATCCGCATTTAATACGAACGGTACGATACGTGCCATGTGTAAAGTAAGGGGCAGGAAACGTCTTGGAGAGCCCAGACGATTAGACGTTCTGTTTGGACTAATGATGATCTCTACACCAACTTTACGAAGGATATGGGAGCAAGAGAAATGTTGCTCGGATCCTGAGAAGCTTTGCTCGTCATATTAAGAGTAAATAACAAAGTAAAGCTGGGGAGCAATTGTAGGGAGTAAATCCCAAACAAGCACAAACAGGGCCCGAACACGTGGTACGTGGGACCATGGTATAATTGCATTAAGAACAGTCGCCGTGCAGAATGGTGATCGGCGATAGGGACCAGTGATATGAAGGATCATTGGTCCAGGGAGTTTATACTTAGTCAAGGTCCAGTAACACGAGAGAGTATTGGACCGAGATATTAACGAAAGAGCAATGACATGCGAAGTCATTGGTCCGAATAGGCTGTTCGGCAATAGAAGAGCCGAACAGGAGGTATGAAAAGCAGTCCCAGGAGCAGGAAACGTTCCAGAAGGTTCTAGTGACGGGATATTCCGTGATTACTATAAGATCCCAGTAAAGATAGGATCTTGGAGAGATACCCGACGAGAATGGGAAGTTCGGCCAGTTATGGAAAAGAGTCCTAAACGGACTAAAGTGATGAACTGATAAAGGAACGAGGATCCAAGGTGTTCTGGGTTTCCTATACGAGATAGGAAGCTTGGGAAAACGTGGGAACTTGGGCAACAAGCATCCATAAACCTATAAATACAAGGTAAACCTAGAGGAAAAAGGTACACAATACATTACGGTTTTACGTATTCTCCTACTTGAATTAGGGTTTTCGATCAGTACATGATACTAACTTAGGCATCGGAGGGCCTTTGCCACGAGAGGCAAAGGTGCACTCACCCTTTGTCTGTTTTGCAGATAAAGACTCCGGCGACGTATTAGGGTTCCGGCGGGGATCTCGAAGTAGCCGTTACGTTCTTGTGCTGCTTAAACCACTCTCGGTTTTTCTGCACTTACAGTGTGGAGACATTCCTAACCATGGGAATATCCACGATATCAATATTAAAGAGGAAACTCATAGCGAGGATATTTGTGCAGTGATGCCCCTTCGGGGAGGTGTCCACAAGTTGCACGGAGAAGCAGCAACGGTAAGACTTACATGCTACATTTATTCAACTTTCAATTCTACTTCTAATATTCAAATGATAATGATGCAAATGTTGTGCTTATGCAGGCTAGAGGAGGAGCTCAAGTCGGCCTAGGAGGTCAGCACCGGTTGGTCTTGGGCGACGCAAAAAATCAGTTCGTGCGTTTGCGCCATAGTCCTCTGTTGCTGCCTCACAGGAGGAGCCGTCTCGGAAGAGACGGAGGCTAGCACACCCTACTTCTGAGGAGGAGTCTAGTGTTGGCTTTGAGGAGACCGAGGAGCTTGAGAAGGAGCCCCAGCTGAAGGGTACCTCCAAAGGTACCGAGTTCAGAGACGAGCGCGCCCTTGACGTCATTAGCTCTAAAGTAGAGGAGGAGGTTTCTGAGGAGGAGGACGATGACGACGAGAGCGAGGATGATGAGGCTTGAGCCTCCACTTTTTGCTTTGCCATTTTTAATGAAGGTTGCGTGCCCTACTTTTGACTTTTAGGGCGCCTGTTTGCCCTTGTAGATAGGATTTTGCTCATTGGGCCTGCTTGCCCTGGTAGTTAGATAGCATTGGGCTTGCATGCCCCATTTTGCAATATATCCAAATTTTGTACTTCGACTTATGGATGTCATTTTGCTTATATAAGAATAGACCTTTTAGTTTATGTCATTCAATTCTCTTATTTCATTGTTGTACAAAGAAAACTGAATAATTAAAACCAAAACATATGCCAAAATACGCAACATGCAATAAGACCCTAAGCTGAGTCCAGCATATGGTCCACTACCACCGAACATATGTGTATAGACAGGGGAAAACAAGGGAAAAGAGCTCAAAGAAGAAATTAAACTCTAAAATGGATGAAAACACGGAAAACATGAGTCCTTTACGCCATAACTTGGAATTCGCACGAAGGGCTTGAACAGATACTTGAACAGGATCGCATATGACCATAATGACCCGTATGACTCGAGAGAATGACTTGAAAACAAGACTTATACTTTGACTTGACTCAAAAGTAAGGAGATATTGGCTATTTTTGTACTAGAACCTGGACAAAATCACATATAGCTATAATGACTTGTATGACTCGAAAGAACGACTTGAAATGATCTAAAAATGAGTTTGGATACTCCGATGTAACTCAAGAATGGGTTTTTATCGACTTTTGGCACCACAACCTCGGATTTTGATAATCGACCCGAAGTGAAACATTCCTGAACTCCCAAATACCTGCTGGAATGTGTTTTGGCAGTTGGAAGTTCCCCAGAAGGCCTTAATTTCATTTTGACCATCTGCTATCAAAAACTGCAGAAATGCAGACTTTAAAATGTCGTGCAGTGTTATAGAACACCGTGAGGTGTTTTAGAAGACACCGTGTGATAAAATAATACCGCACGGTGTAATGCAAAACACCATATGAAAATAACAAGACTTTATTATGCCGCACGGTGTTAAAGTACACCGCACAGTGTTTTACTCCTGACAGTCTGCAGTTTGATCATTCCCAAGATATATTGCACGATGATTGAAGTTTGACCCATGTAATGGTATTTCTGAGCCAATGCATGTCTGTGCAAGGTTTCCATGCTATGACCAACCTTTTTCCTATGCAAGACTCATGGAATATTTATGTTTTGGAAACCCGGGACTCATGGAAAGTTAAAGTTGCTCCCTTCATTCTTCCTATAAATTCAGACCTTCATTTTTAGATTAGTCTCATCCCAAACACTTGTTCTTCAAAAACTCTCTCATTCCCCAAATGGCCGTCTCTCTCACCGGCTCGCTTCGCCCTTGGTTGGTTGTTATGGATGGCCTCGATTGGCTCAACTTTCGAGCCCATGGCTTATCGTCCATAAGGTATCTTCGCAACATTCGCCTTCTTCCCGAGCTTTTGAGGGCAGCAGTGAACTTTTGGGATCCGGAAGTCCATGTGTTCCAGTTTGGAGAGCAGGAATTATGCCCAACCGTGGAGGAATTTCATGCCTATCTTGGGAGCTTTGATTCTGGAGAGATCATCATTACTCCCATGCGCGAGAATATCAACAGGGTCTTGTCAGCAATCCTTGGAGTGAGTGGTGGTTCGGCTCGATACTTAATCAACAATGGCCAGCTCAATGTGATGCAGCTCATCGAGATGTTTTTCCTCTTGGTGACCTTACAAACATGGTGCACCAAACCTAGCGCATGACGGCCTTATGCATGTGCTTACTTGATGCCTATCTCTTAGTTCCCTCCGAGGGTCATGCTACCTCGGCGCTGGTTAGCGTTGTTGTCCAAATCGAAGCTCGAAAGGATGTAGTTCCCATGGTTTTGGCCGAAACCTTGCTTGGCTTGGACAAAGTTTGTTTCGGGGAGACCAAGGTGTTTGGGGGCAGACCACTTCTCCTATAGGTAGGTTTCTCACTCACCTCTCCTTTTTCTGATTTTTCACACATTCTCATTTTACCTCGACACTCGGGTTGGCTTTTTATGGTTTCTCACTAGTTTTTTCCCTCTTTGCAGATTTGGCTCTGTGACAAGGTGAACTTGCTGACAATACCACCGGGCAACTGGGTGTATGAGGCTAGGCTTTTGTCCCAGAGGTGCTTTGAATTCCCGGACCGACGTGTATTTGAATGGGTTGGCTATTTTAGGCATTTGTGGGCTGAGACTATTTCTTGGAGGTGTCCTTGGCTGGATTTACCACCTATGACGGTGCACTCCATAGGCCCCCAATGGGTTGTACTTGCTGGTTTGGAAGCTTTCACTTTCTACATTCCTTACCGGATCCAGTGCCAACTTGGTCTGAGGCAAAAGGCCCCTTCAGAGGTTCTTGTAGATATTGTCATGCCTAGCAAATGGCCCCTTCAGAGGTTCTTGCACATATTGTCATGCCTAACTTTCGCCACTTTGTCCTCTGCAACTATCTGCACTATTGGGGAGCACGAGAGGTTACCGATGCAAGCCCTTATCCGTCCCTGCTACTCGGAGAGTTACTAGAAATGGCTAAGGAGGGATGTCGTCTCAAGGGCGCAAGCACAAGGAAACTGACTCGACTCTACTACCTTGACCATGAAATAAATTGCGGACCCACTTTATTTCCGATGTCGTACTTTTATTTTCGAAAGTCATGCTTAGCCTTGTATTAGAAGCAGTTATTTAAATAAAAATTGAGTTATGAAGGGTTTCCCCCTTCTTGATTATGTGCTTGAGTCCTCTTTATTACTGACTAGTAACTTGGAGTTTGATTTGATGGATTGTGACCGGGCCTCAAAGTAAGGCTACCTACGTATCCCTTTTGCAAAGGAATCAGGTCATGACGTAGTTCAAGTTAGGGTTCCTTCAGGTTTTGACACTCTCCTTTTGAGCTCTAAATTTTGCCTAGCACCGCCCTTTCGAGTTTTCAATCTAGCGAGCTCTTTTTAATTTATGCCTTAACTTTTGCCTAGGCAGCCCTTACAGATTTTCGACCTAGCAGGCTTTTGCTATAATTTTTGCTTGGGTTTGTCCACCCTTGCAGTTTTCAGCCCAACGAGCTTCTCTCAGGGGTAATAACGCTTGAGTTGATCCAAGTTGACCAAAGTCAAAAACTCATTGCCGTCCAAATCAATGAGTTGCGATGCTCCTCCAGATAGAATGGTCTTGATGATGTATGGCCCTGACCACTTTGGCCGGAACTTTCCCCGTGGATCAAAAACCAATACCCGAATTTCTTTTAAAACTATGTCCCCTTCCGCCAAATCCTTGGGTTTTACCCTCTTGTTGAATGCACGTGCAATCCTCCGTTGATACCCTTAAATGTGGTGAAGGGCCCTCAATCTTCGTTCGTCGAACAACATAAGCTCCTCGAATCTATTGCTCAACCATTCTGCTTCTTCAACCTCGCATTTGACCATGGTTCTGAGAGATGGCACCTCTAGCTCAATGGGGAGCACAGCTTCCATACCGTAAACCAATGAATAGGGTGTTGCCCCTGTAGAAGTACGAATGGACATCCGATAGCCCCATAGTGCTAGTAGTAGTTGTTCATGCCAATTTCTTGTAGACTAAGTGGTCATTTCAAGGATTGTCTTGACCGTTTTGTTTGCTGCTTCTACAGCCCCATTAGTTTGCGGGCGATAGACTGTTGATTTATGTACTTGAATTTGGAATTCCTCTAAAACTTCTCGGGCTCGGCCTTTGAAATGGACTCTGTTGTCTAATATAAATGCTTGGGGAACCCTATACCGATAGATGACATTCTACTTGATGAAATGAGGAACTTGCACTGCGGTCAAAGTTGCGTAGGAAACGGCTTCTACCCACTTTGTGAAGTAATCAATGGCGACCAAAATGAATTTGTGACCATTAGATGCTACCGGTATGATTCTCCCAATAACGTCGATCCCCCATACAGAGAAAGGCCAAGGGGAAGTCATTTGATGCAGTTCGGATGATGGAACATGCATGAGGTTGGCGTGAATCTGACATTTATGGCACCGTAGTACATACTCTATGCATTCTGTTTCCATGGTGGACCAAAAATAACCCTGCCTCAGGATTTTCTTAGCGAGCATCATGTCGTTCATATGGGGACCACACACTCCTTCGTGAATTTCCTCCATTACCCTTGTTGCTTTCGCGCCATGAATGCATAACTTGTGCAGCCCACAATGTGATCTTCGATACAAGTTTCCTCCACAGATGATGTATTGGGCTGCAAGTCTTTGGAGAGTTATTTGATCCTTCTTACTTGACTCAGCAGGGTATTCTCCTTTCTCCACAAAGTTCCAAATGTCGTGATATCAGGGTAAACCATCGTCAGGTTCATCAATGACCATAACATGCTTGTACACTGGTGAATCTCTTTGCTCAATCATAATTGGTCTTAGCTTCACACCAGCGGGGATCTCAACCATGGACCCCAATGTTGCCAGAGCATCTGCAAATTTATTTTTGAGCCTTCGTACATGAGTGAAAGTCACCTTGTTGAAATGAGGTATTAGGTCCTCGAGGTCTTGGTGATACAGCTTTAACTTCTCCTCTTTAACCTTCCAATCGCCATTGGCCTGTGACACCACCAGATTAGAGTCTCCAACTACTTCTAGTTTCTCAACACCGATTTCTAAGGCTGCCTCCATTCTGACAATGCATGCCTCATACTCTGCCTGGTTGTTAGTGACCTCAAAGTTTAGCTTGAATGCGAGTGGAATATGTGACCCTTCGGGTGAGATTAGCAACACACCAATTCCGAATCCTTTCTAGTTGGCAGCCCTGTTGTAGGCACGGACAAAATTTTTAACACATCAGCAGGGAAGACTTCTTAACCCTGCAATCGCGTGTAGACACATGGCAATGGGACCCGCACGGAAGAGAAGCCCCGGTCAAAGCTTCATTGAAAGGGAAATAATTGACTGCCCAATGGGGAAAGGATGCATACAAAAACATAGAAAGGTGGTCCCCGCGGAAGTATCCACAGAAGAAAAGCTACCGCGGGACCTCCGCTAGCCCCGCGGGAAAACCAAATGTATCCCGAGTTGGCCTTTGCAGCAGAGCGTTACGAGAAGGCCCCGCGGACTGTTAAATGTCAATAGGTCTAAAGAGCCATATCGAGAAGCCTCCGGGGTTCCATCTGGGCCTAAAGGCAGGGCCCAAAGGGGACTCCGCGGAAAACACACGATCGCCGCGGGTCGCGACCTTGCTCCCACGGGAATTGGGGAATTTCTTGTGGCTTGGTGGCTTGGGATGGAGGTAGCGTCGCGGAAATTCGAGCCCTCCCGCGAAAAAAAGCGTCCGTGGGAGGACAAGTCTATCCAAGACCTGGAAGTACAGAGGGGACACGTGTTGGGGTCTTATAGGAGCGTCGTTCTGGGCCTGACCTAGGCCCAGGTGCCCTATAAATACCCCTGACATTCCCAATGATTAAGGAGGCTGACTTTTCCTGAAAGAAAGGGCGTGAGCACTGATTCTGAGGAAGGAGAACATTCTTCCCCAGAGAGAAGGTGACCTCACCCATTCGAATCCAGAAAAGGTCAGATACCACCCCCCGCGGAGAACGTAAGGGACACGCTGCCTTTGTCTCTCCTGTACCTCTTGCTCTTTCCCTCACCCCACAAGATTCCTCCCCTTTTCTCCTTTCCATTAAACATCAGCCAATCGCACCTCTCCAGCTCACATCTATACACGTAAGCACGTCCAGCGGAACCCTTCTCTCCTACATTTAGGCGACTCTACTGGGGAGGTGCTTTTGGTTTATGGTTAGTACCCGTTCCAGAGAATACATCGAGCCACCACGCCAGAAAGCAATGACGGCGCCAGATAACGGCACACCAGCTATCGAGGAAGTCGAAGAAACCAACAGCGCAGGCGCGGCCGCATAGACGTTACGGGCCCTTCAGGATGGCCAGCGACAGTTCCTCGAGACGCAGAGACAGCTGCTCGCGGCCTTTACCGGTCTCACTGAGCTCATCTTAGCGGCGCTCCCGAAGGCCGCGGTCGGCCAAAATGATGAACCACAGCAAAACCATGCTCAGGGTAGCACTAGCCAGACGGTGCAACCTCAGATCCCCCTGTCTGCGCCTCACCATTTGCGCCCCGTGCTTATAGGAGGCATTGCTGGAAACCCCGTTGGAGAACGCCAGAAAGAGATTCCTGCAGATGGTACCAGCACGCCATCCACAGGACCCTACATCACCATGGCGGAAGTCTAGGACCTGCTGGCACAGCAAAAAGCAAGTGAGGCAAGCAGAAAGGAGCCAGTCGGCGCCCCGTCCGCGGGGCAGTTCATCACTTTGGCAGACGTGCAGGCCCTCCTTACTAAAGAAAAGGCAAAGACAGTTTTACCCTCCCTTCCTAGCCCAGATATCCGCCCTCCCTACCCCGTGACGATCTAATCGCTACCTTACCCGGAAGGACACCCCATCAAAGTTCGTCAAATTTGACGGAAAAGAAGGCAGCGCCCAGGAGCACGTGGTCCGTTTTATAGAATCCCTTGGGGCCCACGCGTCCGACTCCAACTTGCATCTCCGCGAGTTTTCAAAGTCTCTCACTTCCCGCGCATACACGTGGTATGTCAACTTGGAACCCTACTCGATCGCCACTTGGGAGGAGATGGTGAATAGCTTCTATGCTAAATTCTTCCAGGTCTGTGAGAAGGTAACAGTGATTAGTTTGACGAAGGAAACACAGACAAGCGGAGAGGATGTGGTGGATTACATCAGGCGAGTCCAGGACCGCGCGGTCGACTGTACTGAGTCAGTCAAGGAAGTTCAACTTGTTGAAATCTGCATTGGCGGAATGATGGATGAATTCAAGATGCTGCTCATCAACTTGAAGTTGGGAACGTTTTCCGCCCTATTGGAATCTGCATACAATATCCGCCATGTGGTCAAACCGGCCAGGAAAGATAGCTGGAAAGGCAAGGCCACAGGCACCACCATCGCCATTGCAGAGGCGCCGTGGACCCAACAGGCCCCAGAGGAAGAAAACGGAGGGAGCGCGAGATGGGGCCAGCTCCATATTATCCCTGCACCATGGATGAGGTGCGAGCCTTGGTGAATGTGTGGGTGCAAGACGGAGAACTAGAGCTTCCCCCAGTGGAGTACAAACCAACGCGGGAAGACCGCGAGCATCCGCGGTACTGCATGTACCACAAGCATACCAAGCACCCAACTAGTGATTGCTGGTCACTAAAGAGGTTGTTCAAGAGAAAGCAGAATGCAAATGAGCTAAGGATAGGACGACGCGACATTTGCGTCGAGCCTTATCCGGCCCACGGAAACAACAATGGAGAAGTAAACATGGTAGAATGTTACCCGTTCATGTATGATGAAGAAGAAGAAGCAGACAACGATTACTACATGGAAGGAGAGGATGAGGAAGCATGGGCCTACATGGTCTCTTGCTACGAAATCACGGAGGATTTGGAGACGGTGCAGCCCCCGCGGTTACACCCGATCCCAACGCTTCGGTCAAAACATTGCAGAATAGTACAAAGTTCTGCGCATTCTTTGATGGTTTTGGCTTCACACCGGCAGCAAGCTTGGAAATCACTAAGGCAATCGTCAACATCGCGGAGGTCCACCAGGAATCTTGCATGCCCGCGGACGGGTCCATTCCGCGGACGATCCGCGATGAGTCTAACTCTGTCACTTTCTCAGATGCGGACCGAAGGGTGCCACACCCACACAATCGCCCGCTGTATGTTACATCCCGCGTGAATGGGATAGAGTTGAAGAGAACCTTTCTAGATGGTGGGGCCTCCATAAACCTCATGCCCATGTCAACGTTCAAGAAGCTAGGAATGCAGGACAACCGGATAGTGGAATCACCAATCACTATCACAGGGTTCAGAAGAGACAGAAGGCAATCTCTGGGGTATGTTGTGGTAGACCTAAAAGTGGGGGCAATCCGCTCAGCCACTAAATTTCACCTCATCAATGCAAACCCGAATTATCAAATCATTCTCGGCAGGAGTTGGATGCATAAGTACACAGTTGTGCCATCCAGCTATCACCAATGGCTGAAAGGAATTTGGGCAGGAAAGAAGGTCACCATCCGCCCGTCGGAGAGCCCGTTCGATACGCATGAAGCGCACCTCTCAGACGCGGTTTACTTCTCGGAGCTGGGCGAAGTGTCTTAAGCGATCACCGCCAAGCCGCGCAGCGTAAAGATCCCAAGGTGGGAAGACATCAAAGATGAGAAGCAGGAAACCCGACAAAGAGACCCATCTGCGGCGGAGGCCGCAGCCCCCAGAAATAGGGATGGCAATTCGAACCGAACCGATGGGTACCCGAACCGATAACCGAAATTATCCCCGAACCATAACCGAAATATTCCCCGTGGGTACGGGTATGGTTGGCATGGAGGATACCCGAACGGGTTTCGGTTCGGGTATGGTTCAGCAGATACCCGAACCGATCCCCGACCCGAACCGAACCGAACCGATCCCCGAACCCCGAACCGAATTACTAGTTAATTACAAAACTACCCCTGCCTATATATATAAACATGTTTTAGGGTTTTCCAGAAATAAAAACTCTTTCTCACTCACTTCTCAGACTCAGACTGAGGGAGGCGGCGACCACCGGACCACGCAGTCACGAGCTCACACCTCAGTGAGGGAGGCGGCGACCAACAGGTTTCTTTCAGATCTGATCTCTCTCTCTCTCTCTCACCGTCGCAGACCTCACGCAGTCACGGACTCACGGGCTCACACCTCAGTGAGGGAGGCGGGCCGGCGGCGACCAACAGGTCTGATCTCTCTCTCTCTCTCTCACCGTCGAACACTCTCTGACTCTCTCTCTCTCTCTCTCACCGTCGAACAGGTTTCCCTTGAATCACGTTGGCTGTCTCTGATGCTCGGTTCAAGACCCGCGAATCCTGCCGGCTGTTTCATTCAAGAAACCCACATCGGTTCAAGACCCTCCATTTCTCCAAGGTAATCTTTCTCTCCCTCTCTCTCATCAGTTTTTGTTGTTTCAATTTGGGTGTACTGAAAAAGAAAAAAAAAAAGGGAAGCCAAATAGGAGTATTTGTGCCCGCGAATCCTGTCGGCTGTCTGATTTCTGGGGTCAAATACATACAAGCACAAGTTAGCAGGAGTGATAGCCACTGTCTATCTAAATTGCTAATTTCCCAATCTTGAGGGCTTAAATTTCTTCTAGAAACGACTTCAAACAAATACAAACTTTGGAGGGTTGTTTGGATTAGCTAGTCGGGTGAACTTTTCTTTTTTTTTTCGTAATTCAAGATGCTCGGACTAGCTTATGCATATCTCGACAAATTTCTGGGGACTAATTCTACTGCCCACAATTATAGTATCACTTAGCCGCTTGTGCCACTCTTTCGCCAAGTTTGAGCGCAATATAACATGCACATGTGAGTAACTTAGGCCAAAAAATCTCTTTTTTAATTAGATATTGCTATGTATCAATCTGTAGGGCTAATTCCTAATATATTTATAAGTTTGAATTTATTACTTTTTATAAGTACATCCTCTAAATCAAGGAACATACTTTTCTCCGACATTTATTCACTCTATGGGGCCATTACAACACCAATTTTTATGATCCTAACATTTCTAATTTTTTTAAATATGAGTCCGCTGTAAAAGAAATTACCATAAAGATAAAGTAGATTAGGATTAACGAATGTTGGACTTGTCCTATTTGGTGTTTGGGCTTAACGAATAGTTTTAGAATCTTTTAGATACAAAACATATGAATGATCAACATCTTCTTGGCTTAAATGGTACAGCTGGGTAATGTTATTTCGTGTAGGTAATGTTCATGAAAGCTTTTACTAATTGTTATTCTTGAAAACAATATCAATTCTTGTGTTTACGCACTTACTCATGGATTTCGTTCGATGTGTGCATATGGGATAGTGTATTGGGATAGCTTTTGTGGTAGCTATTTTCGATCCAGCAAGTGCCCTTCCAACATTCCAGAATCCATTGCTTAGCCGAGACCCCTGTAAGTATCCCGCTTCTTTCTTGTAGTAGTAGTTTATGTGTTAGTAGCTCGTATTAAGCTTGGTGGATACCTCTAACCTGGTTTTATGTCAAACCTGAGGTGTAACGAAGCCAAGCTAAATATTGAGTTTGTTTTTAGTTAGTATAGTTAGTTTTATTTGATTGCATTGCTTAGCCGAGGTGGTGGCATAACCCCTTGCATATTCTGTTTGCTGAGTTGAGGTGGCGGCCTAGCCCCTCCAGTCTGTTAGTTTGTTAGTCTGTTAGTTGTTTATTTGATTGCATTACATGAGCATTAGTTTTTTGCACTATAAGAAACATGTCCTTGGACTAGGAGGCAACCAAAAATTGAAATTGCGATATATTCACTTGTTGTGGACTGCAATGCATTTAGTTGTGTACTTTGGAAGCTTTATATGTTGAATCATCTGGTGTTTCCTTAGGATTAAAAATGTCTGGATCACCTATCGGTTCGAGTGCTCATTCAACAAATCCGATTGATGGTTCTAGTCCTTCTGGACCATCACAACCAACTAGTAGCCCCTTACAATCAGATTCCCCTCTCAACAACCATACAAGTGAAAATGCGGATGAAGAAGTTGAAATACTATCAGATAAAGTTACTGAGGACAAAGTTACTGGGGACGATGACAATACAAAGCTAAGGAGTCCTTATTGGGCTCACTATAATAGGGTGAAAATTGCGGGGATTTACAAGGCCATTTGCAAGTATTGTGGAGCCAAAATAAATGGAGAAACAAAGAATGGAACCTCGCATTTATCACAACACTATATTCGGAAACACCAAAAGAAGGATACCATGAGGCAGCAAGTTCTAACAAACAATCTCCTGAACAAAGACCGTCCTCCACTACTAACTTCATATAGCTTTGATCATGGTACGGCACGGAAAGAACTTGCACATGCCATAATCATGCATGAGTATCCTCTTTCAATTGTGGATCATGTTGGATTTAAGAGGTATTCGAATGCACTTCAACCTTTATTTAAGGTGCCGTGTAGAAACACAATGAAGAGTGAAATATTCAAGATTTATGAGCACCATAAGGGGAAGACATTGAGTTTGGTGGTGAGTAATGCAAGTAGATTGGCTATCACAACGGATATGTGGACTTCGAGTAATCAAAAGAAAGGCTTCATGGCTGTCACAGCACACTTTATTGACAATTCTTGGACTTTGCAAAGTCGCATTTTGAGGTATTTCTAACTAACATCGTTATCTTTATTCCTTTATTCAATGTAAATTTTTATTTTTCCATTTTTAATTAAATATCAATGTTGCATGTTAGGTTCATATATGTGCCATGTCCACATACAAAAGAAGTTCTATGTGAACAATTGTTGAATTGTTTGATGGATTGGAACATTGATAGGAAGATTTCAAGCATAACGGTTGATAATTGCTCTACCAATGATGCCATGATTGATCTTTTGTGGGACAAACTTGATAATACATCGCTCATGTTGGGTGGGGATTTGTTTCATATGCGTTGTTGTGCACATATTCTTAATCTTATTGTTAAAGATGGGTTGGATGTTATCAAGGTGGGTATTGAGAAAATCCGAGATAGCGTAGCTTATTGGACAGCGTCACAAAAAAAGAAAGGAAAAATTTGAAGAAACAGTTCGCCAATTGAATGTGGGTAGTACTAAGAAATTAGGACTTGATTGTGCGACTAGGTGGAATTCAACATTCTTGATGCTTCAAACAGCCCTACTTTACAAGGAGGTGTTCATTCGCTTAAGCAAACGGGATGCTCAATATCAGTCCTTGCCGAGTGAACGTGAGTGGGGGTTTGCTAAGGATGTTTGTCGGAAGTTGAAATTTTTTTTTAAGGTGACAGAGTTGTTTTCTGGAACTAAATACCCCACTACTAATCAATGCTTTCCAAATATATGTGAGATTAGACTTGAATTGAGAGATTGGCTCCAATCTGAGAATCAGGTGATTAGGGAAATGGCTAAAAGAATGGTGGAAAAATTTGACAAGTATTGGTCTGTGGTACATGGTGTTGTTGGGGTTTCTGCTGTGTTGGATCCTAGGTACAAGATCAATGTGTTGGAGTTTTACTTTAAATTATTGTTTCCAACAACTTACAAGGAAGAAGTTGAGAAAGTTCGTGCACTTTGTTATAAATTGCTTAAGGAGTATCAATGTCCTAGTTCAATGATGGAGGGTATTGGCGACTCTTCTTCCCAATTAAGTTCCATTGAAGATGAGTCACTATCAAAGTATGATGTCTATATGCTTAGGGAGTCGAAGAGAAGTAGGACAATTGATACTGCAAAATTGGAATTGGATCATTATTTGTCGGAAGCTGCCTTGCCAAAATCCGCGGGATTTGATGTCTTGAATTGGTGGAAATCACATCAACCCAAGTATCCAATTTTACAAGCCATGGCTAGGGATTTGTTAGCTATTCCGGTATCGACGGTTGCTTCTAGTTCGCATTTAGCACGAGTGGTAGGTTGGTGAGTCCACATCGTAGTAGACTTCATCCCGATACGATGGAAGCCTTGATGTGTGCTCAAAGTTGGTTGTGGGCTAACGAAATGAAAGGTAATCAACTTAGTATCTTGTATTTTTCTACCTTTAGTATCTACCTTTAGTAAAATAAAACTAGTACTTATGAATTTGTTTCTTTTATATTTGTTAGGTGAATGCACATCAGGGTACGCCACCATATATGATGATGCGGAATCGGGCGATTCGTGCGTGACTCGTGAGGTAAATGGCATTTTTTGTACGTTTCTTGTGGTTTTAACATTGTATATTGCTCATATTAATTGAATTTTTTGTTGTCCATTTAAACAGGCATGAATTCTACAAAGGAAGTTGACATTTGAAGCTCAAAACGAAGTTTTTTTTTCATCTCTGTGGTGCTTGAACTAGGACAATTTCTCTGTGGTTGTAACTTGTTGCTATTGTGGTTGTTTTTTTGGAAAACTATGTGACTTATTTTTGTTGGGTGTCCTTGTGGTGAATGTGCAACTGAACTTTAAGTTGTATTATTGTGGTGAATGGTCCGCAGATGTGGATGTAAGAACATGGGTATTATTGTGGTGAATGGTCTGTGGATATGGATGCAAGAACAGGGATATTATTTTGGTGAATGGTCTCTGGATGTGGATGCAAGAACATGACCAGTTGAATGGTCTCTCGATGTTTCAGAAATTTAAGTTGTAATTGAAGTTGAATGGTCTCTGGATGTTTTAGAAATTTAAGTTGTAATTGAACTTTAGGTTTCAGTTTCAATTTCAGAAGTTGTAATCTTGTAATGAAGCTTCAAGCTTCAAGAACAGGTCCAGTTTCAGTTTGTTACTTCTGTGGTTGTTTTGTAATGTTTGTTTTTATTTTGGTGTTTAATTCCTATTTTTGTGGCTAGTTTTTTTTTATAAGCAAATCAATAATGTTTGAAAAATGAAAACTGAAAATATTTCGGTTCGGGTCGGTTCGGGTAAACATACTTTTCTATTTCATTCGGTTACCCATTCGGTTCGGGGATTACCCGAAAACCGAATGGTTCGGAATTGGTTTCATTCCCCCCTCCCCGTTCGGGGATCGGGGCGGATATGGGTGGAACATCGGGTTCGGGGATCGGGTACGGAAAACCCATATTCCGCCCCGATTGCCCCGAATGCCATCCCTACCCAGAAAGATAACCAAAATGAAGGAAGGGGGTAAAACAGTGTACTACTTATGACGGTCCACCGGGGCTGCGGCCGATCATGAAACCACTGGCCCCGGCAGAACATGTGCCGTGACAGAAGAGGAAACAATCCAAAAGCCAAAACCCACTCCGGAATGCATGCAGGATCAACCTAGGCCGCAGCAAGAGGCACTAGAGGAAGTTGACCTCAATAATGGAGCAGGCCAAAGGAAACCAGTGTTCGTAAGCAAAGAACTAGACGGAGAATTCCGCAAGAAGTTAATAGCACTATTGCGTGACAATTCAGA
Organism: Rhododendron griersonianum; assembly: GCA_018127125.1. NCBI lineage: Eukaryota > Viridiplantae > Streptophyta > Magnoliopsida > Ericales > Ericaceae > Rhododendron > Rhododendron griersonianum. The sequence goes on along the minus strand of CM030788.1, from coordinate 32,412,509 downwards.
TGTGTTCGCATGGCACTACGAGGAAATGCCTGGCTTAGATCCAGAGCTAGTGACACATCATTTGGACGTCTTTCCCAATTCTAAGCCTGCGAAACAACCCCAGCGGAAATACCACCCCGACCTGGAAGGACAAATCAAGGAAGAAGTCAAAAAGCTGCGAAAGGCGGGATTTATCCGCCCAATCCAGTACCCCGAGTGGTTAGCAAACATTGTCCCAGTGAAGAAGAAAAATGGCCAAATCAGAGTATGCGTCGATTTCCGCGATCTCAATAAAGCATGCCCGAAAGATGAGTTCTCGCTCCCACATATCAATACATTGGTGGATGCCACCTCGGGCCACCAGATGTTCTCTTTCATGGATGGGTTCAGCGGGTACAACCAGATTAAGATGGCCCCGGAAGACGCGGAGAAAACGGCCTTCCGCACCCCCTTGGGAAACTTCTACTACATCGTGATGCCTTTCGGGCTCAAGAACGCGGGGGCAATGTATCAGCGGGTCATGACCGCGATCTTCCATGATCTGATGCACAAGATCATAGAAGGCTATGTGGACGACTTGGTGGTGAAATCGAGGGAGCAGAAGGACCACCTAGCGGATCTAGCTACCGTGTTTAACAGATGCAAGAAGTTCAATCTTAAAATGAACCCCTTGAAGTGTGCGTTCGGCGTTACCGCGGGAAAGTTTCTAGGTTTCCTCGTGCATCACCACGGAATCGACGCGGATGGGGCAAAAGTTAAGTCCATCGCAGGAATGCCCCCGCCCCACTCTCAAAAGACGCTCAAGCGATTCTTAGGCAAAGTGTCTTACCTGCAGCGTTTTATCCCCGCGCTGGCAGAAATCGCGGCACCCTTCGCAGACTTATTGAAGGGTAATGCAAAGTTCGCATGGACGCAGGAGCACCAGCAAGCCTTCGAAAGGATTAAAGCAGCCCTGACATCTCCCCATACGATGGTAGCCCCGGTCGCGGGAAAACCGCTGATACTCTACCTGACATCCACACCAAGATCCATCGGGGCCCTGCTTATGCAAGAAGTAGATGGGACAGAGCGCCCAGTCTACTACATCAGCAGGAAGGTCCAAGGAGTAGGGAAAGATACACACCCATTGAGCGGCACTGTTTGGCCCTCGTCTTCACCACGCAGAAGCTCAGACATTATTTCCTATTGTTCCCCATATGGGTAATCACAAAGTCTGATCCAGTAAGGTATCTCCTAACCCGCCCCATGCTCACGGGCCGGGTCGCCCGTTGGTTGTTAACACTTGTAGAATTTGACATTTCATGCACGACGCCGAAAGCAATCAAATGCCAAGCCCTATCCGACCTCTTGGCACAGTTCCCAAGCGGCCAGTGCGAACCACTTGAAGAATCTCTACTCGGAGATAGTTTCAAAGCTCTCGCAGCCAGCGCGGATGGATCGCACTGGACGCTCAGCTTCGATGGGGCCGCAGGTAGTGGATCAGGAGGCACGGGAATAGTGTTGCAAAACGACGAAGGGGAGAGAGTCCATTTGGCCTACAAATTGAGCTTTCCATGCTCCAATAACGAGGCAAAATATGAGGCGCTGATCTTGGGCCTCATAGCAGCAAAAGAAAGAGGGATCAAACACCTGAAGATAGCCGGAGACTCAAAATTGGTAATTCTGCAAACGGAAGGGGTTTACGCGTTGAAAGAACCAACCCTGGCACCATATCGAACGACGGTCCAGAAATTGATGAAGTTTTTCAAAAGTGTCGATATCATTCATAAGCCCAGGTCAGAAAACCGTTTCCCGGACGCCCTTGCAACACTGGGGGCAAAAACGGAATTTGAGGAAGAAAAGGCCTGCATAGAGATTGTAAAGATGTTTGAACCATCCGTGGTAGAAGATTTTTCAGAGCCGACGGAGGACTGGTGCTGGTCCATCAAAGTTCAATTGATTACCGGCGTAGGACACCTGCCCACCGCGGAGCTCTCATGTTTCATAGTTCTGCGTGGAGAATTGTATCACCGTGCTCCGCAGGGATGGCTCGCGCGGTGTGTTGACTCGAAGGAGGCAGGAGAAGTCTTGAACCAGATCCACGACAACAATTGTGCGAACAATGAGATAGCCCTGTACATGAGGATTCAAAGACAGGGTTACTATTGGCCCAGCATGAAGAAAGACGCCGATCTGATTGCAAAAAACTGCACTTGGTGCTCCTTATACGCGGCCAAGCCAGAATGCCTAATGGCGGGTACCAGCGACCAAGAGATAGATTGGAGACAGGCTTACATCGATTACTTGCGGGAAGGATCCTTGCCCATGGAACGAACTGAGTCCGCGAGGATCGTCCGTGGGGCACGACGCTTCTTCTTGGAGAAAGGATTCCTGTTCATAAGAACCCTCGATGGGATGCCCCAGAAATGTGTAGATAAAGAGGAGGCAGAGGAGGTTTTAACAAAGACCCACGGAATTGAGCATCAAGGATGGAGAAAGCTTTACGAAGAGTTGGTTCATCTGGGGTATTTCTGGCCCACCATGGAGAAGGATTCCAAGCGACATGTGCAGAGATGCCAAGCTTGTCAGAAATTTGGAAACCTGGTTCACGCTCCTTCCGTGGAATTGCATTCAATCCGCGCCCCTTATCCCTTCCACACCTGGGCCATGGATCTGGTTGGACCAATCAGGCCAGCATCGCGAAAAAACAGATGGATCCTAGCAGTCACGGAGGTTTGCACCAAATGGGTTGAGGCTGCTCCGCTGAAGAAGGCCACGGGGGATGCGGTGGCAGCGTTTATCAAAGAAAACATCATTTGCAGGTTTGGTATACCTAAGATGATTCTCTCCGATAACGGGACTCCGTTCATCAATCACCATGTGGGAAGCCTTCTCAACGAATACTCGATTGATCACCGTACTTCTAGTGCCTACTATCCGTAGGGAAACGGGCAGGCGGAAGCGACAAACAAGACCTTGATAAGAATTTTGAGCAAGTTGCTGGACGAACGCGGGGGTACTTGGGCTGATCATCTACCAATAGCCCTGTGGGCTTATCGAACTTCGAAAAGAAAGTCTACCCGCGCCAGCCCCTTCAGCCTGGTGTATGGAGCGGAAATAGTTTTGCCCGCAGAACTGAGTGTCCCCTCCGCGCGGATGATCCTCGCGATGGAAAACTCCACGGAAGGAAGAAGAGCAGATCTAGAAGCCCTTGAAGAGAGAAGGGTTGCGGCGACCCTCGCTCATGAGAAGTACTGGGAGTCTGTGGCACTCTATTACAATAAGGGCGTAGTACTGCGGGTGTTCAAGGTTGGGGATTTAGTCTAGAAGGCTACCGCGGCAGTGATGAGGGATTTAAAGACTCCGAAGTTCACACCCAGATGGGAAGGGCCCTATGAGGTAATCGGTGCTTCCGCGAGTGGATACTACCACTTGGCCCGCGTAGAAGACGGTTTCAGGACAGGGCAGTAAATTCCAAGTATATCAAGAAGTTCTACCCGTGAGAAAAGCAATGGAATTCTTGATCTTCTACTTTACTTTACAAGTTTCCCATGTTGTTTTCTTTCAATGATGTCTCAAAGTTTAATGAAAAGCAATGTCATTCTGTGAAATAAGTTGAAGTTTTGTAAGAGTGAATTGTCAAACTAATTGTTTCTGAAGACTTTTAATGAAGCACTACAATTATCCCTCTCTTATTCTATCTCCTTAATGTTTTACGTTGTGACAAAAGGGTGTGGTCACGCGGAGAGAACATTTCCGTGGAACCCCCACCCACCTTATGATTATCGATCCAAACTTAACGGTTATCAAATAGAGATAATGTTAAGACGCGAGGGGTCAGAATATGACCCGCGAGTTCCAAAACTTAACGGTTATCAAATAGAGATAATGTTAAGTCGCGAGGGGTCAGAACATGACCCGCGAGTTCCAAAACTTAACGGTTATCAAATAGAGATAATGTTAAGTCGCGAGGGGTCAGAACATGACCCGTGAGATCCAAACTTAACGGTTATCAAATAGAGATAATGTTAAGACGTGAGGGGTCAAAACATGACCCGCGAGTTCCGAACTTAACGGATATCAAATGGAGATGATGCTAAGTCGATAATGGCCAAATGGCCAAAGTGCGGCCCGCGAACTGGCAGCTGGTGACCATCCCGAGTAACGACCCAAGTCAAAAGAGACTAAGGCATGCTCCAAAGAAGACGATGGTAATATTATTGCAAAAGAAGGCAAAATTAATACACAAATAACATTATTGATACAATGGCAATCTTATTCAAAAAAAAAAATTGAAACAATAATACATGTGTTACAAAAAGAAAGAGTCCCTAAGCCAGCCATTCCACGAAGACAAGTTCCTCTGGGTCAGGGTCCTCAAGATTCAACGCCGCGGAAGCCAGCTCCACGTCGCGCTGCATGACCTGGCCCGCGAGTTCCAAAACTTAACGGTTATCAAATAGAGATAATGTTAAGTCGCGAGGGTCAGAACATGACCCGTGAGTTCCAAAACTTAACGGTTATCAAATAGATATAATGTTAAGTCGCGAGGGGTCAGAACATGACCCGCAAGATCCAAACTTAACGGTTATCAAATAGAGATAATGTTAAGACGCGAGGGGTCAGAACATGACCCGCGAGTTGCGAACTTAACGGATATCAAATGGAGATAATGCTAAGTCGATAATGGCCAAAGTGCGGCCCGCGAACTGGCAGCTGGTGACCATCCCGAGTAACGACCCAAGTCAAAAGAGACTAAGGCATTCTCCAAAGAAGACAATGGTAATATTATTGCAAAAGAAGGCAAAATTAATACACAAATAACATTATTGATACAATGGCAATCTTATTCAAAAAAAAAAATTGAAACAATAATACATGTGTTACAAAAAGAAAGAGGCCCTAAGCCAGCCATTCCACGAAAACAAGTTCCTCTTGGTCAGGGTCCTCAAGATTCAACGCCGCGGTAGCCAGCTCCGCATCGCGCTGCATGACCTGGGCGAACCTGGCCTCCAAGCTAGCCACATGATGCCGGGCGAACTCCAGTTGGGCAGCAAACCTCTGAATCTCGGGCCTCAGAGCTGCCCTCTCTCCCGCGGCCCTCAGTGCAGAACTCCTTGCGCAAAGCCAACCCAGGTCGAACCCCAAAACTTCCATGTCCTGTGCAACCTCCTGCAGGGCAACCTCTATGTCGGGGGTAAAATCACCAAAGCGTAGCTGTGCCCAGGGGGTGAGCACTTCATGGAGGTTCCCAAGGAAAAGCGCCCCAAGCCGGGCTGACCACGGATTGAAAGAGCCAAATGTCTCCGGGTGGGCCCGGGCTATGGCATTGAGCAGCGGATGATAGGCCTCGTCCACGAGATAGCCCGCGGGAAAGAGGCGGATTGGTACCTCGGCCTCTGCAGCCATGGGCCCCTTCCCCAGATCTGCGATAGGGCTCCGCCTGGGGGAGGGTTGCTCCCTAGACTCCACCTCTTCCCTTTGCTGCTCGCCCATTTCTAAATTCAGATCAAGCCCAAAATCCCCAAGAGCTTGACTTCCCTGTCCTCCCAAAACATCGTCAGTTGGCAAAAAAGTCATATCTTTAAATAGAGAATTCAGATCTGAGTCAGTAATGGAGGTGGGTCCCCCAAGGAGTTCTTCATTTACCAGCTGTCGGTCCTCCACGGCTAAAGGAACCTGAGCGAAAGGAGAAGATGCGTGCCTCGGGGATGGATGGGGAGAGTGAGTCTGGGAGGTGGAGCACACTGGGGAGTGAGGACTGGTTGCATCTGTGGCTACGTCCCTCCCCTTGTCTGACCCAGGGCCTTGTAAAAAAGAAGCATTGGAGACACCTGGGGAGCCGCCAGCAACCCGACCCAAAAAGCTTTCAGTGGAGCAGATTTGGGCGCTGGTAGACTGCTGTTGGGAGCCAAAAGGGTGGAAATTGAGCCTACCCCAGGCCGATCCGCGGAAGGACCCCCCGCGGTAGCGTGAGGAAGCTCTTCAACATCGTCCTCCTCCTCTTCCCTCAGGAGCTGCGCGGCCGCCGCATTAATTGGCTCCGCGGCAATTTCGGCATGACCCATGGACTCACGGGTGTCCATCGGCGGAGGGGGCTCGCGAACCTCGGAAGATGCTGTATTAGATGGGGAGGGGTTGCGGTCAACAGAGTAAACTATGACATTTTCAGATTCCTCGGAGGAAGAAGATGACTCGGTGGAAACCGTGTTAGGATCTCCTCCAAGGTCAACAATGGAAGGCTCATCAGGTAACGTACCTCCAACCACCGCGGAGGACTCCGGCTCCGGACGAGGAAAAGGGACCGGCCTTGTCCTAGGTTGGATAACCTCCACCTCCCTCTGCTCTTTTGGGGAGTCGGAAATGGCCACTACCGCGATGCCCTCCGCGGCAAGGGCCCCCGCGGGCATGGATGACTGAGCGTGTAGGGCTTTCAGGTGGACACTGAGGGGAAGGTTATCACCATCATCGTCATCATCATCGTCATCATCATCGTCATTGTCATCACCGTCGCCTACGACCATGTTCTCCTCCTCCTCATCATTGGATTCCACCATGGCTATTCAACGGATTTTCAAAAAAAAAAAAAAGAGAAGAAAATGAAAATGAATGAGATCAGAAGTCAGAAGAAAGTGACAGAGGCGACATAAAAAAAAAGAGAGAGAAAGAGAAAGAACTTACTCTCGAGGCGGCGGCGTTTGGTTTGAAAGATTGGAATATCTACCTCTGCTTCCCCGCCCGCGGCCTGTTCCGCCACCTCTGCCACGGCGGCCGCCTCTGGCTCGAAGGCCACAAAGGTGCTGGCATCCCGCTCCCGTTGCTGAAAGAAAGAAGCAAAATAATGAGAACAAGTGCCAGAGAAAATGGATTGACAAAGTAAAGATGATTGAATATGGGGAATAAAGGGCCACGTACCGTGCGAATGCGTTTGTGGCGTCGGTCTTCCCCCACCGCAGGCGCCTGTGAAGAAGATGGTTGGGATGGCTCCACGGAGGTCGAAGGTTGTGTCCTCCCGCGGGTTGTTCGCGCACTTGTACGCCTCGGGGCAGCTTGAGGAGGCGGAAGAGGCATCGCGGGGAACTCCCTGTTCAAGGAGGCAACGTTGATTACAGCCCATTGGCTGTGTAGCCCGCGCCAATCAACTTCCCGGACCTCAGTAATGGCCCGCAACGAAGTATCCCGTACACGGACCGTGGACACCTCAGGAATGACAGCCTGCCCGCGGACAAACGTCAAGAAAGAGTCCAGGTTCCTCCTCCAAAACAAATGGAACTCTGGAGTGTAGCCCGCGACCCTATCCCTGGCCGGAATGGGCAAGTCACCGAGTTGCATCAGAATAGGAGTGAGTTGAGTCACCTTGAAGCGGAGTTGAGATTCTGCGAAGGAAGGCATCGGAGGAGCAGGCCCGGGCACCCCTTGATCAAAGCTCAACTGCCTCGCGAAGCAGTCCGGGCGGTAGACAACTACTCCAGTGGCCTCATTATTCAGGAACGGGAGCCACCCAGGGAGAGCTATGAGCATAGAGTTGACAACCGTCCGCGCCACAGAGTCACCCCCTCTCGCGGCGCTGAGAGAAGAGGCAGTGGGAAGGAGGCACAGACCCACACCCATGACACCCGGAGAAGTAATGTTGTAGGGCCGCGGGGTAAAATTGGCTTCGATGTCACACGTCTCGTACCATGAGGCGTTGCTGCTGGTACCTTGCCACTGCTCCGCACGGGATCGCTGTCCCGACGCTTGAAAGGCCAGCGAAACGGGGGCAATGGCACGAAAATGCTCGAAGAAGTATGCGAGCAAGAAGTTGGTGTTAACCATTGAAAGATGGTCGCACCTTCCGAGGGACCTGGCGTAGTCAGCTTGTACCAAGTCCAGCTATCAGTAGAGTGACCCCAGAAACAGAGGCGCCAGCGCGACAGGCTAGCCGCGGGCTAAGAGCACGGCCAGTGGAAAGACCGCCTGGGAGAGGCCGTCGATGGGATAGTCAGGCAGGACGTAATAAGAGAGGAAATAGGCCAAAAATCCCGCCATGTAGAGCCGCTGCTAGTAATGAGGACCCGTGACAAAGTCCCGTGCAACACCTGGGACAACTATCCTCACGGGCTGGAGGTCCTTGTAGAAATAGCAAATCCAACTCCCGAGGGAGGTCTTCTTGGCATTCGCCGCCGCGGCCTTGCGAGTACCCTGAGCAGTAAAAATGGGGCCGTTATGAGCCAACCTGTGCAGTCTCCTCAACCCCTCGACATTCTCTCGATCTTTGCAAGAGAGTTTGGCCAGATCCAGGATGTTGGCTCTGCGGAGGGGCAGGTGAATGAGAATGAAGGCATCCTCCAGTGAAAGTCCGCTCTCCCCCCAAGCCCATGCAAAAGAATGGGTATCGATGCTCCAACGCGAGCATGCAAACTCCAAGTTCTTGATGACCGCCCCTTGCCGGGGGATACTCAGGCGCCGCGACAGTAGGACGGCGTCATAGGCACCACTAGCCAGTAATACTTGCTTAAGGGGGGGATCACTGATGATCTCGTCCACCCACTCCGCCCAGTCAGTGGGTGGAGAAGCTTAGGCCGCGAAACGGCACTCCACGAAGGGAAAATCCCCGCGCTCAATGTGGAAACGAAGGACGGAGGAGGGATTGATCAACTCTGGTTGTTCCGGGGTAGCAGGGGTTGTGAAGAAGGTTGGATCAACCACTGGTGCACCCTCAATGGGATAAGCCCCCGCGAGGGCCCAGAATGGGTCCCCAACCGTTTGCAAGTACGGGGCCCTCTTCCATTGGTCCGCGGGGGGAACGGGGATTTCGACATTTGGATTACACGCAGCCATTTACACTTTGTGTGGAAGAAAGAGAGAAGATGTGATCGCGAAGGGAAGAAAACGACAAGCAGAAAGTGATTGCTCGCTAAAAGGGAGAGGGGAAAGTGACAGCACTTTGACGGAGATTCGAGCGGTAGGTAAAAAAGGAAAATAATGAATAAAGGGTTTATATAGTGGTCAAACGGTGGGAGCACTTATGACGACTGTACACGAAAAGGCACAACGGTATACGAAGAGGCGTTGTCAACGGTTAACATACCCATTGCTCCGCAGAATGAATCGAGGGCAACCGCAGAAACTCGTAAACGGAACAATGCGCACGCGAACGGCATACACCCGCCGTACGTGCGCGGGAGGCATATGTAGGCACGAACAAAATTATTAACACATCAGCAGGGAAGACTTCTTGACCCTGCAATCGCGTGTAGACACATGGCAATGGGACCTGCGCGGAAGAGAAGCCCCAGTCAAAGCTTCATTGAAAGGGAAATAATTGACTGCCTAATGGGGAAAGGACGCGTACAAAAACATAGAAAGGTGGCCCCCACGGAAGTATCCGCGGAAGAAAAGCTACCGCGGGACCTCCGCTAGCCCCGCGGGAAAACCAAATGTATCCCGAGTTGGCCTTTGCAGCAGAGGGTTACGAGAAGGCCCCGCGGACTGTTAAATGTCAATAGGTCTAAAGAGGCCATATCGAGAAGCCTCCGGCGTTCCATCTGGGCCTAGAGGCAGGGCCCGGAGGGGACTCTGCAGAAAACACACGATCGCCGCGGGTCGCGACCTTGCTCCCACGGGATTGGGGAATTTCTTGTGGCTTGGTGGCTTGGGATGGAGGTAGCGTCGCGGAAATTCGTGCCCTCCTGAAGAAAAAAGCGTCCGCGGGAGGACAAGTCTATCCAAGACCTGGAGGTATAGAGGGGACACGTGTTGGGGTCTTATAGGAGCGCCGTTCTGGGCCTGACCTAGGCCCAGGTGCCCTATAAATACTCTTGACATTCCCAATGATTAAGGAGGCTGACTTTTCCGGAAAGAAAGGGCGTGAGCACTGATTCTGAGGAAGGAGAACATTCTTCCCCAGAGAGAAGGTGACCTCACCCATTCAAATCCAGAAAAGGTCAGCTATCACCCCCCGCGGAGAACATAAGGGACACGCTGCCTTTGTCTCTCCTGTACCTCTTGCTCTTTCCCTCACCCCACAAGATTCCTCCCCTTTTCTCCTTTCCACTAATCATCAGCCAATCGCACCTCTCCAGCTCACATCTATACACGTAAGCACGTCTAGCGGAACCCTTCTCTCCTACACCTGTCAAAGTACAATTTCCAAACGTCCTCAGCTATTGTCATCACATCTTCATCGGGGAATTCAAACTAAGCATCCTCGCCTAATTCAACCAGATGATCAGCCAAGAATTCTGCAACAGCCCTTCCTTTTACTGACTTCCTTGTGACGTATTTGAGCTCAAATTCGGCCAATATGAGTAACCAACGTGCTAACTTTCCAGTAAGAGCAGGTTTCTCAAATAGATACTTGAAAGGGTCCATTCGAGAAATCAACCTCACCGGGTGAGCCAACGTGTAGTGTCTCAGCTTTTTGGAGGCCCAAACAAGCGCCCAGCACGTCTTTTCCAATAGAGTGTAGCGCTCTTCACAACCAATCATCTTTTTGCTCAAGTAATAAACTGCCCTTTCAACCCCATCGTCTCCTTCTTGTGCCAGCATGCACCCCATTGCGGACGGGGTGACAGACAAGTACATGATCAAAGGTTTTCCCAAGACAGACAATGTTAAAACTGGCGGGTTTTGCAAATAATTCCGGATTGTTTCAAAAGCTTTCTGGCACCTATCATCCCACTTGAACGGCACGCCCTTCTTGAGTAAACAAAATATCGGCTCACAAGTTGAAGTCAACTTGGCGATGAATTAGCTGATGAATTATACCTTTCCAAGGAAACTCCTTACGTCTTTTTCAGATCGGGGTGGCTCCATCTCCAAAATGGCCTTGATTTTCGATGGATCCACCTCAACACCACTCGTGGTGATCATAAATCCAAGCATTTTCCCCGCAGTGACTCCAAATGTGCACTTGGCCGGATTGAGACGCATCCTATACTTATGAATTTTCTCAAAGAACTTCCTAAGTGCCGGCAAGTGACCTGCTCGTTCTTTTGCTTTGACAATCATATCATCAACATAAACCTCTACCTCCTTGTGAATCATGTTATGAAACAAGGTCGTGGCTACTCGCTGATAGGTGGATCCCACATTTTTTCAACCCAAAATGCATGACCCGGTAGCAGTATGTTCCCCATTCGGTGACAAATGTGGTTTTCTCCCAAGCCTCTGGAGCCATGAGGATTTGATTATAACCTAAAAAAACCATCCATAAAAGAGAGCAAGGCATGTCAAGCAGTATTATCGACAAGTACATCAATATGCGGTAATGGAAAATCATCTTTTGGACTAGCTTTGTTCAAGTCCCTAAAGTCAACGCAGACCCTAATCTTGCCATCCTTTTTGGGGACAAGTACAATGTTTGTGACCCACTAAGGGTATTTTGTTACCATTAGGAATCCAACGTTAATCTATTCAGTGACCTCTTCTTTTATTTTAAGCACCCAATCGAGTCTCATTCGTCTTAGCTTCTGTTTTACATCTGAATAAAGGGGAATCCGGTGTTCTATTATTTCAGGATCAATTCCAGGCATGTCAACTTGTGACCATGCAAAAAAATTCTTTGAATTCTTTGAGTAAATCCATGTGCGCTTGACACTCTTTTGGAGACAGAGCGGAACCGATCTGAACAATTCGAGGATTTGCCTCATCTCTCAAATTTATTGAAATTACTTCTTCTTTTACAAGTTGAGCATGCCTTTTATCTTCCCTTTCAATTAGAGATCGAATTTCTTTGGGAATGTCCCCATCAAAATCAATCCCCTTATCATCAGGGTCAACGCAATTTATTTCAAAGTCATAGAAGTAAGCATAATCAGCTTCATTTATTTCATCGACAGCAAAGGCCTCAGGGGCACCAAATACGCGAGTAGACTCGAATTCAAAGTACAAACCATGATGAGAGGGGCCGAGAGGCACCGACTCAAACTCCACAATAGACTTGGAGGACAGGGAAGACTCAGATGACTTAGAACCGGACTCGGACTCAGAATTAGAGCTATTGCATGTTACACTTAGCATAAAAGTCTAGCTTTTATATTCTCCAGCAGCATCCACAATGAGGGAAGTAAGGTCCTCAGGGACCTCCTGCCCTAGCATCATCACCTTAGCTCCTGTGACTATACCCTTTGGCCCGTCTTCTTCAAACAGGATCGCAAGACTGCCCATGTCGAACACCTTAACCCAGTCAGTTGGTTCTACTTTCAAAGTCACCCCCTTGATCACCTCTTCTTCAACTTCTGGCCAAACATCGTCAGCAAATATCTCAAATCCCGGCAACTGAGTTTTAGTTTCCTCATCCCAGAATAGCTCTGCTTGACCCTGATAGACTTGTTTGGCTTTTTCCTTCACGAAATAGTCTTCAAGCCTATCCCCTTTCTTCACAACCTTGTCTTTAGAGGGCTTGTACCCTAAGCCAGTTTTACGCATCGGGGTCCCGATGATGTTGAACTTTGGTGGTCCCTGTAGATTCTTGCAAAAGTCAAGCCCTGGCATATAAGACATTTTCTTCATCATGTTCAGAGCGACATTGCTCATGATAAAGTCATCGTCCATCCTAACTGAAAAGACGGAGTTAGTAGTGCCCAATGAGAAGTCCACTAGAGTAATGTCCTCCTCCCCATGCTGAATTTCTAGTAGCAGAGCATTGTCTTCAGCAGGTGAACGAATTTCGGAGTCTCTATGGATAGTGAGCATTCCTGTTTCAAGACCCAGATGGACTTTCTGGTGAAGGGTTGAAGGTACAGCCATGATATCGGGGCGATGCATCCAAGGCCTTCCAAGCAACAAATTAAAAGAGGCGGGGATACTAAGTACGTGAAACTGTACCTCAGTTTGGTATGATCCAAAAGTTATGGGGAGCATGAGGGTGCCAACCACATCACAACGGGTATTATCATATGCGCGAACCTTCACATCTGATGGAGAAAAGTCCTTGGTTTTATACCCCAAACAGTAGGCAACACGGAGTGGGCAGACATTAATTGCAGAGCCGTTATCTATTAGGACCACCGAGACCCATTTGCCTTGACACTTTAATGTGACATGAAGGGGTTTATTGTGGTCAATCCCTTCAGCCGGTAGGTCTCTGTCAGTGAAGGTGATAACATGCTTGATTAGGATCGACTTGATGAGAGTCACCATTTCAACTAGGATTATATCATAGGGTACTTTCAGGCAGGAAAGGGTTTGGAAAAGTCCCACACGGTGGCAAGTGGACTGAACGAGCATGTCCCATATGGACATTTTGGCCTGAGTCTGCTCAAGTTGTCGTTTTAACACATCCTCAGGTGCAATGGGATTTTTATCGGGTGGGAAAGATTCTTTGGTTGGTGGAGCTAAAGGGCGAGAGGGTTCTTTGGCTAGTGGAGCAAAGAGGCGAAAAGGGTCTTTGGCTGGCAGAGCTAAGGGGTGAAAAGATTCACCGGTTTGAAAGTTAGGGGGTTGGTAAACACGACCACTTCTTGTTAAGTGGTCCACTTGGCGAGACTGGTACTCCTCGCTCCACATGTCAATAGGGGCTTTTCGCTTGCATCCAATGGCAGTCCCTTGGAGGTTCTCGGCTAAATCAGCAATAACCAAGTCCTCCTAGAAATCCTCAAGTTTCCACTATTCTATTTCCATTACCGTTCGATTCATAGTCTATTCCTCATTTCTAACTCGCACATTGATGATTTCTGTGTTTGTCCATGGGTTCGGTTTCGTTTCAGCTTCCCATAAGGTTTAGTTGCGGCTCATTTTCCCACAGATTCATAAGTGACCCAGATTGTAGCATGGAAACATTTGTATCATCAGGGAAGGTAACCATTGGCTCTGGCTCAGTTTCATCCATGATGTAATCAAGTGGATCAAACTCATTGCTAGCCACCTCCTCTTTGGGCTCCGAGTCCCAATACCAAGGATTGTAGTCAAGATTGCCATACTGATTGTCAACGACAGAGTCACTGAGATGAGTGAAGTCAGGACGGAGGGGAGCAAGAACCGGCCAATCATAAATGACTCCTTCAGGCTAATATCCTTCGTCAAACATCATGGGTAATGAAAATGTATCTAAAGAATAATCCGTGGCCAAGAATTGATACGCATCTGGGACTGAATCTCATTCCCATTCAGGAACTTCTTAAGGGATTTCATTGTCATCACTTTGGTACTCGAACATCATGTACAAAGAGATCCCATCATGAGGGTTAGCTCGGGCATTTTCCCAGTCTACCATCCTTTCAGGCTCAAATGGTTGGTCGTCCATATTCTGGAAGTTGGCGGCTTTAAATTCTTCCCAGCCAGCAATCAGGCTTCCCCACTTATCCTCCCCCTCTTGAAGGAAGCAGATGGTGAACTCTTCGAGTATCACAATAGCAGGCTTTGGTTCAGTGTCTAGAATAATGTAAAGGGTAGGATTGAGTTTTGTGGGGTTGGGTCATTTGTGGAGCTAAGAGTGATTCGGTTGATGCGAAAGGTGTTGTTGTGTGGTGGCAGGGGGTTTGAGATGGTATTTGGCTTGGTTGGTGGAGGAGCTTCAATGACCTTGTTGTCAATGAGGTTTTGAATCTCATGACGAAGGCGGATACAGTTGTTTGTGGTATGACCGGGCATTTGGTAATACTCATAGCAAACATTGTGGTTGAGGTTAGGAGGAAGGATTTGGGGTGGTGTGAGCACTTTGATAGCCCTAAACTCAACAAGCTTTTTGAGCAGTGCGGACATGGGAGTGCTGAATTGAGTGAAGGTGCAAGTTTGAGGTCTAGGGTAGTTTGGTTTTTCAGCTATTTGGTTTACTTCTGCTGATTTGGCAGAAGAGGAGGTTCCAGCCTGGTAGGTGTTAGTGTTTCCGAAGAGAAGGTTGTTGTTTCCAGAATACAGCCTCTTGGGTTTTGGAACTGCCTCCTTCTTCTTCAGAGTGCCATCCCTCAGAGCTTCCCGAATCATAAAATGTCTCAAAGTTTGGAGATGCTTGAGACAGCACCATGTATGGTGAAAATGCACTAGGCAAGTTCTTCGAGATGATTCGGATTTGGCTTGTTTTGCATCTGAGCGGCCTTAGCCCTCCATCGTTTCACATAGTCAGCAGAGCTTTCCTTGTCACCCATCTTGGTGTTCTCCAATTCCCGTGTGGTCATTTTCAAGTCCACATTAAAATCATATTGAGCCATAAAGGCCATGTCGATGTCTTCCCAAGTTCTTTTCTTTGATGGCTCCAGAGAAAGGAACCACTGCAACGCTGGACCGGTCAGAGATTCATGGAACAATTGGGCCATTGCTTCCTTGTCGATCCCTCACATCGAAAGGGACCCGACATACCCCTGGAGATGTGCTTTAGGATCAGTGGTACCATCAAATTTTGCGAAGTCCATGCCCTTAAACTTTTCAGGAGGTTTGGCGTTCAGGAATAAACACAAGTCTATTTCCCCCTTCCCAAGCCTCTCAATTTTCTTGACGGATTCCTCAAGCTTGCTAATCTTGGCCATAAGGGAAACCAAATTGGGATCTGTGACCGGTGTTTCTTCACGGGGAGGATGTTCAGGTTGTAGGACAACCTTGGCTGGCAATTGGTCGCTAATCTCTTGCATACTTTCCATTATCATGAGCATGTCCTTCTGCATAGCGATCACGGAGGCCTTGAGTTAAGTGTCCATGTTTGCCATATTCTGCCTAATTTCAGTTATTTCATTCTCCTATCCAGCCATTGGTAATGAAATTTTGGGTAATACTTCCACCTCTGCTAGCGATGACTGACCCTCTTGCAAAAATTCCACCTCAACCAGTTGGGTTTCTTCCACTATATCTGTGCGAACCAACCTTCGAATTGAACGGAACCAATTGGGCACAACTTCTTCTCGCAAGCGACCAATGTTTCAGAACTGACAGCAAAGCAAAAAGGAGTGACTCAAAGACTTATCATGGAATATCGCCTTATCGTCTACATGCCTCCTAGATTCTAGCCTAAGGACCTACCATGATTCAAGCCTCACTTAAGGCATTTGCATAGAAGATATTCGATAATCCGGGTAGGTACTGTCAGGTAGGTTAAATTCTGCCGGTTGGGAATCAGAGCCAATCTCCTTACCTTGACCATCCGAGACAGAGCAATATGATTACCGAAATCTAGATACGCATGCACTTAAGGCTAGATTCGAACCAGGAGTCGTTCAGGCACGGCAAACACTGGAGGTATCACAAACTCCATGGATTTACCGAGAAATTTTTTTATTATTATTGTGTCGCATCGATCCTCAAAGTTCTTTTTAACAGTTTATCCTTTGTTAGGTGGGGCTCTGGGAGATGTCAAATTGAACTACGCTTTTCACTCTCATTGCTTTTAATATTGGTTTTGGAGTGACGAGATGAGAAAGACGTGGCATAATAATCCAGATGGCGGGAGCGGCACATCGCTTATTAGCCAGATAGTGGCACATCGCTTATTAGCAAGAGTGGAGTCAATCACTAAATGCTACGTCATTATCCATCTTAATCGTTCCTTTCATTTTTGTTGAAATGTTTGGTTAAAACAATGAATCGAAAACTTAGTAACATTTGATTTCCCCCTAGCATCATCTTTTAAGGATCAAATGATTTTAATGAACGTGCATCCCATGAGGGGCACGACTCTTCATTGGGTGTCAGCAACCTTTTAAAAACTGCGAATCCTAAAGACGGAACCTTCTAATAATCTACAGGGTCCTAGCCTTTAGCCAGCATGAATGTGCTTGTGAATGAATAGTATGTATGTACATGAAAGAGAATATGCATGTAAGCAGGATATAGCACATAAGCCTTAACCATGGGTCCCTGTCCTAGTTTGGGAGGCTCTATTGTTATATACAAGTGCAGAAGACCGATTTTGGTTTAGCAGGGTTCCTCGGACTAGAGTCAAGATGTACCTTCCGTTGCCAAGTATACAACAAGGCAACGGTCAAACGGTATGATGACTCATCATGGTCGAGGGTTGCTAGGCATCCTAGGAGTGCTTGTCACCGGCAAGCCGGGCAAGATTGTTAGAACACACTAGCGGGGTTGTGCGGTGCAAAGGGTAAAAGAAAACAAAAGTTTAAATTTTTAAATCCCCCAAGAAAAATGTCTTTCAAGCTTGGCTCTCTTAATTATTCAATTCTTTGAAAAATAAAAGTAAATTCCAAAGTATTGAATAACTTTTGATCCCCAGCGGAGTCGCCACTATGGGAATTCCCAACCGGAACGCTCGAGAGTCGCCACCCGAATTTTTGAAATGGATGATCTGAGAAACCGAGAGTTTGATTTTGAAAAAGAAGGTTTTTGGCCTTGCAAAAAAATGTTGAGAATTTGAGTTCGGGAGCCATGTTACAAACGGTTTAAAAGCACCCCGCTCGCCCAGTAAAGACCGATCTCTACTAACCATTTTTAATGGGGAAATTTTAATATCATTTGAAAAAAACTAAACTTTTTGGAAAACAAATATGGGATAGGGGCATGAGATTAAATATATCACTTTAAACGTGCTCATGGTGCTCACTGTATAGTAGATGCCGAATGAATATTATGCAGGAATGAAATAACATTACAACAACAATCTGACAATATTACGCAGAACACCGCACAGCGTATCGGGTACATCGCATGGTGTAGTCAAAACATCGTGCGGTGTACCTTTCCAACAGCAGTCTGCCAATATCACTCAAGACACTGTGCGGTGTACCTTTCCTTATATTTCAAAACAGCTTACATTCTCAAGATGAAAAGAACCGTGGGTCAGAAAAATATCTTTTATCATTTTATTCTTTCTAATCCTCTGTAAAATAATTTATTAGACCTTTCTGGTTTATTTGATCATAGGAAATGATGTTAAAAACCCCTTTTCAAGTATTTAAAAGTGTCAAACAAGCTAAAGAGGTGATCTATAACATGAAGCTCTGCTCTTAAATACACCTTGTAGACACCCCAATTTGGCCTAACGATTATTTCAAGTCCCACCTTAGGGACCATCCCAATGATGAATGGATACAGTGATTGCTGACTGACTTCTCGTAAACCCGTGGACTTTTGGTGAGTACTTTTAGCCACTTAGAGGACCCAATTCAGAGCCATATAGCCTTTCAGACAAAAATACAGCATCCTAGGAAAATCCATCTGTCGGCCGCAAGATCGATCTTACGGCCTCAACTTCATTCTTTCACCCGTGAAACATGTTGCTTGAAAATCTCCCTGAGAGATCGATTCCTCGCCCGCGAGAAACATTCCTCGGCTGCTAGATCGTCCTTTTCCCAGATTCTGAAATGTTCTATCAATCGTTTGATCTGTGCTCAAAACCCTAGCAGCCAAATTCCGATTCTTTTGGGCTACGAAAGGAGATTCTGAGAAGAGATCTTTTGGTTATATACTTCTTATTAATTCGTGCATTATGATTGGTTGGAGTGATGTCATCCGGTGCCTATATAAAGGGGCATTTGGTTCCGAAATTCATAACACAATTCATCCTCTCTAGCCACGAATCTCTGCAGAAATACTCTTTCATACTCCCTCCACAAAAGCCCCAACATTCCGAAGGCAACCACAATCCGACGATCAAACCCTCGAAGTTCAAACCCTAACCTTAGGGTTTTCGAGAAGCAAATCAATCAATCATCCTTAATCCGAAGCAATCAAGCAACTGAGGGATCAAGGTGGTGAGGCCCAGGGGTCTATGGTTTGTCTATTTTTATGTTTTTATATTTTAATCGTAGCATTCTAATTCTCTGTTAATCATTTAATCTGGTGTGAGGAAGAATATCGGCTGGGATATCATTCTCTCGGCCAATACATCGATCCAGTGGGATTCCTCGGCCGTGACATCCATTCACCGGCCAAGGGATCTATTTGTTGGGACAATCTGTCTGTTCTGCTTATTTTTTATGCACGCTTCACTTACATGTATTGGCTCACCATATCAACTGTTAAAGGTTAATAATCAGATTATGTGTTTAGAATTAAATTAAGCAAGTATACATCATGTGTCGAACGATTATGGGCCGGTTTTACAACCGGGCAAAGAGGGGTGCCTAACACCTTCCCCTTATTATACTCTTAGCTCCCGTACCCATAATCTCTATCTGTTTTTCCTAGTTTTTATAAACTAGGTGGCGACTCTATTTTGATGATAACTGCTATCGTGTGGCGATGTTCCTAGCTATGGGAATATCCACGATCTTAGTTATTGAAGTGAAACCAAACAAACATAATCAATCTGTATGGCGATGCCCCGTTTGGGAGGTGTCTACGCACCTGCACAGTCTCTTAGTAACATTAGCAGTACAAGCAGCAAATAAGTATGATATGTGGATCAAATGGAATAACAAAATGAGGAAAGCATACTAAAAACATAACGCCACACGGTGGACTCCATTACATCGTGTGAAACACCACACAGTGTAATGTTTCTAGTGCAGTCACTGATTTTTGCTTTGTTTGCTTTAGAAAACTATTTTTAGGCCAACACTTAGTACAAAGAGGCTAAGTGTGACAGCAGAAAGCTCACTCAGGGCTAAGACCGAGCTTAGCCCGAGGAACTCACTTTATACCTTTGCTTTAGAACTTGAACGAGGATCGTAGGTTGAGAGTTTTGGAGTTGTGATTTTTCCAAAGTCAGTAGTTTACTGAGCTGTGGAGGGGGGGGGAGAAAAGAATGGAATTTTTCTGTGGGAGAGAATGTCCAAAGAATGTTATAGTAACTTTTCTCAGGAATGAAGGGTGTCTTTCAACTAAAGGGGGTGTATTTATAGGCAAGAGAGCCAAGGATCATCAATGCAAAAAAGGGAGGTGGCTTCTAGGCCGAATAAAATTTATGAGTATTCTCTGCAAAGCCGTTTTTCAGTTATGGCTCCTGCAAGTATGGCCGACAACTTTCTGAACCTGTCAGAATTTTTTCCGAACTGCTGTGCGACGTACCACAAAACACCATGCGGTGTAATAAAAGAATACACCGTACGATTTAGTAGTAACACCGTGCGGTATTCAGGTCCAGCTGAGGAGGGTTTTTGGGCTTTGAAAATCCATGTTCAAGCTTTACAAGGTATCGTTCCTTTATTTCATCATCGGGGAATTTAAAGATTATTCGGAGGTTAGGATTAGGGTGTCTACAACGTTCGAAGCTTCACCAGAGCTGTGGCCTGTGTTGGAGCTGTTGATCTGAGGATTCTCTCATGTCTTATTTACATAAATGCCACTGGGTATTTAAAAAATGATAAATTTGAGCCAAAATAGAGTTTTGTCATTGGAGATACTCCTATCCAAAATGAGTTTTTCTCAAAATTTGACCCAAATTTGAAGGAAAAAAATGGTAAGGACCGGAGATGTTCTTTATGCACAGCACAATCCCACAATCCGTGGTTGCCCAAGGTCGGGGCTTACCCCGGACTGGCTCTGCCTCCGATTATTAAAAAAAAAAAAACAGGGGAGGGGGGGATTATGAAAAAGTAACATATAAAATATATAGACTTGGTGGTTGATAGCAAGAAAAGTCATTCTTCGTATCTAATATCCTAAGGGAATGTAGTTGGACCTCCCAAAACCTCCAGACTCCCAATTTCTAATTTCCTAGATTTTTCACTTTCTTTAAAAACAAAAAAAAAAACCACGATCTTATTTGTCTCACATCTTATATTATCCAATTTAACAAAAAAAAAAAACCCCACGATCTTAATTTCCTAATTTCCTAGATTTTTTACTTTTAAAAAATGAAAAATCCCCCACCTTTGTCTCACGCACATGGCAGACGGCCGGGAAAAAAAAACTGTAAAAAACTACCTTTGTCCCACGCACATGGCAAACGGCCGGGGAAAAAAAAACTGTAAAAAACTGTCTTCTCCCATGTACGCGGCAGTTAACATCCACGTCCCTCATTCACTCACAACCGGCCCACTACCTCCCACGTTATCTTCTTCCGCTATTTCCCTCCACCTACCAATGTAAAACTCTCCTCATACACCATTTCCGTACACATCAAACAAAAAAAAAGCCATCCAAACCCCCGTTCTTGACAGAACCGTCCCACCCCCAGCCCTTGACATAAAGGTAGGACTACTACTCCTTCACTCTTTTACTCTCTCTTTTTTGTATTTCCCAATCTAAAATCCTCTCTTTCATCTATTGTTTTTCAGAGGCGAGGTTCAAAGGCAGGGTTCAGATCGAAGAGGCGAGGAGTCAACTGTTGATTACGAGCCTTCAGGGGTTTCTTCAATTCAACCAAGTAAGTTGATTTCCTCTGTGTTTTTTTACACTGAAAATGTTCAGAGGTGACTGCAATAATTGGATTCTATTTTTTTGCCATGAACCTTGGTGAAAATGGGGCCTAACTGGCTATATTTTAGGCTGTTTTTCAACTAAAATCTCAAATCTGTTTGTTAGAATCCACATTGAAGTCAAATCCCTTATTCTGATAAGGTTTTCAAGATAACTGAAAACTCCTCTGTTAAATCGCCAAATACAAACATAACCGGAAAGAAATCAAAATAATGCCATATGATTCTGGAAGTCAATCTGATAAGGTGTATGTGGGGGAGCTAAGTTATATGGGAATTGGAATCTAATCTCTTCCTGCTTATTGCCTATATATACATGCAGTAATTGGATTCTATTTTTTTGCCATTCAAAGTCTCCCTTTTTTCCCCTCTTCACAAAGAAATGCCTATCCTCTTTGCTTATTGTAGGTCATAGAGACAACTTGATTAAATTGACCATTGCTATCGCATGAAGTTTTAAAAAAAAAAATTTGTTACAATTGATATAATGTTAAACCTGATGGTGTTCCCACTTTTTTTGTCTCTAGGTTTTGATTAAAGCAAGAAGTTTAATTCAAAAACGTTTACTTTCAGTTCTCATCCACTTCTCAAAGGTCTACTACCCCAAGGTCAGTTCTCTAAGAAAACATGGCTAGAAACTTGGGATCCAATAGTTTTTTTGGTTTTGAGCAATGACATGCTAACTAATAGTTTTTTCTAACTAGAACTAACATTTTATAGTAGCTATTATAATAACCCGTTTTTCTATTAGTTTTTTCAAATGTTCTATTGAAAAAACATTTAGTAAATTGGTGTGAACCCGTTTTACTAACAATTAAAAAAAGTAGGTTCAAACGGGCACAACGCTAGAACGGGTTGAACGCTGGTTAAGTATATAGACTTGGTAGTTGATGGCAAGAAAAGTCATTCTTCGTATTCCTGCCTCACAAACATGCAAAGGCCAGTTCAAAAAAACAAGCAAAGGCCAGCTGTTCAAAAAAAAAAAAAAAAAACAAGCAAAGGCCATCTGTTGCAACAAAGACAGCTATCGATTGGCCCACGTCTCATAAAACCACCCCATTTCTCCAGCCTCCAACTTTGACGCAACCGTAACCAACGACCCTTCCGTTGAGCGCTCTCTCTCTCTCTCTCTCTCTCTCTCTCTCTCATCCCAGGCGCCGCCTAAACAAAACACTCTCAGACCATACGCTATTGTCTGAATCTAACGCCTATCGATCAAGATTCTCTGCATTCCTCGCTTCTCCAATGGACGGGTCGATCAACCGGAGTTGAATCGAATATATATATATATATATATATATATATATATGGAGAAGAAACAACGCATTTCGATATTCACCACCGCGAGCCTTCCATGGATGACCGGCACGTCCGTGAACCCTCTGTTCCGCGCCGCATACCTTGCGAAGCAAGACGAGGAGAGGAAGGTTACCCTTGTGATCCCGTGGTTATCCTTGAAGGACCAAGAGCATGTTTATCCCGATAAGATCACGTTCAATTTGCCCTCGGAGCAGGAGAAGTACGTCCGTAACTGGCTCGAGGAACGGACCGGGTTTAGGTCTGGTTTCGACATACGGTTCTATCCGGGAAAGGTAAAGGTTATTGCTGGTATTTGGGATTTTTCGATGTGATTTCTAATTTTGAATTTGAGTATGGATGTTATGCTGTTTCTTGTATGAGTCTTGGATCATCAATTGCTCGAAAAGAAGGGTGAGTTGTTACGGAAACCGGGGCTACTATGTGTATGAATATCTAAGTACTCTCCTTTTGCGTGGTTGCTTTTTGTACGTGGAGAGGTAAACCCACAGACAAACTGAATGAATTAACAGCCCATTTGGATGGTGAGAAAGGATGAGATAAGAAAGGGGAGCCCTTTCTCACAAAATCTCACCATTTTTGGTGAGATTGGGTGAGAAAGAGGAGAAGCCAATGAAAACATTTCATTTTTGTACTTTTCTCTCTATTTCTCACCAAAATAGTTAATCCAAATGAGTGATTTGGCTAGAATTCAAAACCCTTTCTTTTCTTTTCTCTTGAAATCACTCCATCCAAAGGGGCTGTAAATGCAGGTGTTCTAAGATGAGCTCACGCAGGTGTTCCTAAGATGAGCTCAACAAGAATGGAAATCTCGTGTGGAATTGAAGGGTAAAAGCTCATTTTGATTAAATAAAATCTTTCTTTGCGATAAAAAAAAAATATGAATGAATTAGGGTGTGCAATTAGTTAAAAAAGTGCTTTGTAGTAACCAAAAATGAGAAACAAACTCATACGACCTAACTTGAAACCAAGACCTCTTGGAGGCGAAGCTATGACACATTGGGTCACCAATTACTCAAAAGCTTTATATGTTAGGGAACTTAGGGTATCTCCAATGGCATAACTAGAATTGGATAATCAAAACTTGTCACCTCATCTTTTGGTTATTCCATTTAAGGGATTACTAAGATTAACAATGTGAAGTCACACAATGGTCCATAATCAAGAACTCATTTTTAGTAGAGATAGAGAGAGTTGGTAATAAATGTAAGTGGGTGGGTCCATTGATAGTGATGGGAGGAGAGAGGAAGAGAGAGAGTGTGTGGTCCCCACTAAATTTGGTTATCCAAAAAGAAAAAGGTTGCTAGTTTTGGTTATCCAAATGCCAAAATATGGTTATTAGTTAAGAGGTTGCTAAGTTTGATTATACCATGGTGAGCCATATTTTGGACCAACATTACTAACTTTAGAAATCTTTTAGTTTTGGTTATGCCATTGGGGACACTCTTAGGGGATGAGTCTAACAGTGTATATAAAGATTCTGCCGTTGTATAATTTTCATCACCTTCCGTAGTTCTACCATTAAGTTTGTTGTGGTATCATCAATGTATCATCTTTCTTTGGTGTTAGTCTTGAGGTGGTTGTTGTAGTTTTTTTTTTGAAGTTTGAGTGGACTGTCTTTTCAACTTTAGTCCCTTTATGTATTTAAGTATTTAACATCTACGTTTGAGGCCTCAAAAACTCTAGTTCCTACTCAACCAATCACCAAGCAATAAGTAGGAAGTAAGAAAAATACGATAAACACCAGATATACATGGAAAATCCTAGATGGGTAAAAAACCACGGGAAGGAATCAAGCACTATAGAAAAATATTGTACGGTTACAATCGAACTTACTGCACAATTGAGAATCCTCACAATTGATTTAAGAACGATAGCTGAATCCTCGTTCACCGTACCTGGTGCTTGATTGCCGCTGCCTCGAATCCTCAAGCCTTCCAATTACCCTTCCAGAAATCCACTAGAAGCAACTCAACCGTAGAGATTGATTGTTGTATGAACCTCTTGGAGATTAATTAATGTTTCGACATTCCAACCATTTTGAAGGCAACTCCAAGATACAAAGTAGACATACTTCACAGTATTTGAAAACCCAAGGCCAATATGTTTTGGCTGCTATGCTCCTCTGTCTCGTGCCCTAGCAGAAAAGAAAAGACTACTATTTATATTAGTAGCATCCCGATCGATAATCGGATCGATCAGTCAATCCATATGTTCCAATCCCAAGTCTGCTCTCATTTAGTCAGTTTATTATGATGGGCCTCAGATTGATGACCCGATCAATCCGTTCCAATATAGCTCAAAACACTCACTCTCAATTACAAATAAAGATTCCTTCCACTCTAATCCTATACAGACTCGCTACGCTTAGAAAAAAAATAAAAAATTACAACTCGATAAAGAATGGGATACGAAGAAAATACGTTTTGTCAATGGAATTGCCAACCAAAACATAGAGCCGCTTTTTGGAGCTAACAAGGCCAAAGCATGGGAAGCCTCCCACGGGCATTAGCCATTTGTACATTTGATCAACGAAAGATTTCCCCCATTGCTAAGACTTGAATACGAGGTTTGCGCCTTTCAAAAAAAAGTATATGAGGTTTGCAATTTGCTTATAGTTTTGGTTTAACTTCGCTAAGATTCTTAACGGTTATGCCAATTCTGAATTCACAGGGGTTTTAAAACTCTGGTAATGTTAATAATTCTCATTCTATAATATGCATCTATCCCACCCTTTACGTTATGCTTAAACGGTATGCTATGGTAAGGGTGGATAATAAAGAGTTCCATTCCAAGTTGGTTTCAGGTTGAATGTTTAGTAAGCCAACTCTCATGTAGTAAGTAAAAAGCAAGATCAAAAGTGGAAAGACTTCCTAGCGTGGTGTCATGTTTGGCAACCAAGGAAGCTACAACTTTTGCCTTGCGCTTATCAGAAAAGATAAATAAATAAACTCTTCCATTTCCCCTACACCAGTTTTTATTGGTGAATGAATCTTTGACTACGTCATACAATTGCCTAAAGATCCTTATCGGCACTACTGGTGCTCCTATATAAAATATATGTTTGATGGTTGTCATTGGGAAGTTCAATCATTTCGTTGATATTAAGGGTTTTTTTTTTTTTTCTCTTTGATTTATCTGCTCTTTTTCTGTGTCTATTTTAATATGTTTTATCTTGCATAAAGGTGTGTGGTCTAATCCAATGGTGGTATATAGCAGATTTGTATAGTATAATTAATTATTTTCTGGCCTTACATTGCAGTTTTCAAGAGATAAAAGGAGTATTCTTGCTGTTGGTGATATTACAGAAGCCATCCCTGATGAAGAGGCAGATATTGCTGTCCTCGAGGAACCCGAGCATCTTACATGGTATCACCATGGGAAAAGATGGAAAGCAAAATTCCGCCTAGTTGTAGGAGTTGTTCACACCAATTATTTGGAATATGTGAGAAGAGAGAAGAATGGACGAGTACAGGCATTTTTTCTTAAGTACATCAATAGTTGGGTTGTCAACATCTATTGCCACAAGGTATGTCTCCTCGTAAGTTTTATGTTAGTAGAATAACTTGTTTTTGAATTCTGAAGGAGATAGCATTACCTTACTTTAGAATTAGCCACCGAACTACTTGGGTTGTACAAAAGAGTTGAAGATGGGAATACTTGCGTGCAATTACTATCTGTTTTAAATTTGTTTTCCTTTATGTGCTCAGGTAAGTGTGTCGATGCAGCGATTTGCTCAGTAAGTCTGCAGCGATTTGTTACTCCTACTGATTGATAATATTGGGCCTCACATATATTTGTAATAGAGAACCTTTGAAAGGTGTTTTCTCATCTAAATAGTTTTGAAGGAAATTATGTTAGTAGTGATGGGTTGGTTGCTTTTGCTCGTCATGGCATCATTGATGGACTGATCGTTTGGAAATTGAGGTTTTACTTTTATTGTCTGTAGTAACTAGTAATGTGATGATATCTAGGTATTTGTACTTGAAGCACACATTATAGGTTCAGGCTACAGCCTCATAGAATACCTGTCCAGCTGCCAATGAGTGATGAGAAGCTGCTTCTGCTCCCTGGAGAATACATCAAAAGAA
This sequence comes from Rhododendron griersonianum, assembly GCA_018127125.1. NCBI lineage: Eukaryota > Viridiplantae > Streptophyta > Magnoliopsida > Ericales > Ericaceae > Rhododendron > Rhododendron griersonianum. Next base: position 32,385,916 of record CM030788.1, on the reverse strand, counting down.
ACTCTTTTACTTGGTTTGTCCTTACTGGTGGATAGCGTCATTTAAGTGCAGATAGCGGAGTGCAAATTCTGCATGTAAACTGTAATAGCAGAACATTATGTCAAAAAGAAAGGAAAATATTTGTTGTTTTCAATATGCATTCGGATTCTGTAAGTCCTTGGCTGATTCATGTATTTGTGCGGGGACTGCTAAATGTGAGTCATGTGACTTACCTTCCCAATTGAATTTTTACCTTTTTCTCTATCAGCTTCCACATTGGAATTGTGTACCTGGGAAGACATTTTTCCTGGCCATCACAGTGCCACTGTGCTATTCCTTCAACATGAGGTCTTCCTCTCAGTGATTCTTAGAGTGGGCTACTACTGACTATTGTATGATGAACTAGGCAAGTATGTAGTGCACCACTTATAGTGAATCCGATGACTTCTTTAGGTACATTTAGACTGCTTGGCTTTATGCGATAAGATTGTCAGCGTATCTGTACCTAATTTTGTGTTCTCTTACCCAGCATTAGAAGCTTAAGAAAAAACACTGTTAGAATGGTTTCACTAGATAACTGGGAAAGATGTTAATTGTTTCCCAATGGTAGATCAATCATACCTATCTTGTTAAGTTTCTTTTTTTTGACAGACCTATCTTGTAAAGTTTGACCCTAATTGATTGAAACTTAAGGCTTGGTTTGGTTTGGTTTGGTTTAGACCTATCTTGTAAAGTTGAAACTGCTTATTCCTACCCAGAAAATATACTTGGACATTATATTTAACTTTGTCATGAAATGACAGGTGATACGTTTATCTGCTGCTACCCAGGATCTTCCAAGATCTATTATATGCAATGTTCATGGAGTCAATCCCAGGTTTATAGAGATTGGAAAGAAGAAGAATGAACAACAGCAAAATGGAAGCAAGGCCTTCGCCAAAGGTGCATATTACATTGGTAAGATGATCTGGCACAAAGGTTACAAGGAGCTCCTTAAACTTCTCCGGGATAATCAAAATGACCTTACTGGACTTGAGGTTGATTTATATGGGAATGGAGAGGATTCCGCTGAAGTTCAGGAAGCTGCCAAGAAATTGGAATTAACAGTTAGGGTTCATCCTGGACGTGACCATGCCGATCCTTTATTCCATGAGTAAGTTTTCTACCACCTTCTTCTTCCTTGTAACATAAGATATACTCATTCTTCTTCGGAAACACTAAACATTTCTACCCCAAAAGGGGAAAAGAAACTTCCATTTCACAAACCCATGAAAAACTAGTCGATTAAGAAAACTAATGCTTGAAATTCCACTCAAAAGCAAGCTAACTGACAAGGTTATTTTTGTGCCCTGTCGTTAACAAATCATAATGAAAAATCTTATCAAGGGCAATACAGTTATTACCATCATGTATTATATGAAACAGCATTCGGCCACATCCATGCCCTTGTAGTGTCCTCAAAGTGTTGGTGTTTACCTGTGTGATTATGGGGCTATGAGCTTTTTTTTCTCATAGCAGGTCTTTTAGATTACGCACTTCTTCTTCTTTAAGGTGCATATCTTATGAGTAAAATATCCCCACAAAAGTTTAGGTGTCACTTGGAAAATCAACCGTAGGCACTTCATTTTCTTAAGCAGATCACAAAGTGCATGAGAATTCAAATTTTCGGGTTGTTATGCAACATAATTAATTTTTATTTTCTTGTTTGCTTTCCAGCTATAAAGTGTTCCTAAATCCAAGTACCACAGACGTCGTGTGCACCACCACAGCAGAAGCATTGGCAATGGGCAAAATAGTGGTTGGTGCCAATCACCCTTCAAATGACTTCTTCAAGCAGTTCCCAAACTGCCGAACCTACGATGATAGCAAGGGGTTTGTCGAAGCTACACACAAGGCGTTAACCGAAGAGCCCTCCCCCTTGACAGATGCACAGAGGCACGAGCTTTCATGGGAGGCTGCAACGGAAAGGTTTCTAAGGGCTGCTGAGCTGGAACAGGCCCCACCACTGAAGGCTGAGGCAGACCAGGCCCCATCTCAAAAGAGATTGTCAAAGAGCTCTTCGAAGCTTTTCATGTCCACGTCGCTTAGTTTCAAGAGGCGCATGGAGGATGCATCTGCGTTGGCGCATTTTGTTGGAACTGCGTTGTTGAGTTCACAACCCGATGAAGACCAACGCAAGAAGCTTGGTCTGGCGCCCCCTTCAGGAAAATGGGGCCCACGACGTTGATCTTGTTACGGAAAGCTATTTACAAGCAGAATTTTTATGCAGAAAATCCATCCAGAATGATGTTGCTATAGTGTTCTTGGATATTTTGGTGCAAAAAGAAAGAACCAAAAGCTGCCACGCACGTTATTCTGCGTGGAAATTGTGTGTAAAAATATCGGTTGTATATCATTAATCTCATGTTGATGTTTGGTTCGGCAGTAGCACAGGAAGACCCTGGTTATCACCGCGGAACACCTTTGATGTATGGGCTACAAGATTGCAGCCACAGTGGGTGAGTTCCTTTTGTTCACTGCACTGTTGTTGTCTAAGATGGAAAACATGTACAAATGTACAATGTAGGTTTAAGGTTTCTGTTCCTGTCATGGTACTACTCAAGAACCCCTAACTATGGGTGTTAGAAGTGTTAAACTCAAGCAATCCTCGTCAAAGCGGTTGGACTCTTCTTGTTGTAGATCTTAATAAGATACTTGGGAGTGGTATATTTAGCTTGAGCCTGGAAATGGTGAGAAAGTTTTGATTACTTATGTGAGATGGATGGAAAAAGCAAGAGAACGAAAAGGTTGCTGATTAAAACTACTCTGTCCGGATTTAATTCTCCCTAGTTCTATTCTAACCGGTTAAAAAATAGGTTATATCTTTGAATCCGTAATGAATTTCATATCGAATATGTATCTTGTTTGGTAGATCTCGATTAGTTAATACAATGTTTTTGAAGTCACGTAAAACATTATAAATTAGAAAATATAATCTATTAAAAAATGGCACGAACTCCAAAAAAATGACTATAAAATCCAAACGGATGGAGTACAAGAATTCCTTTCTTCCATCCAAAACTAATCCGGTCGGCAAACGACCCGTTATATTATCGTCAGCCAATGAAACTTGTTCTTTCCACCAGAGCTTTTACTTATTGCAAATCATTTAAGAGCAAAGTCCATTTGACTCTCTGTAGTTATCGCCATGTGCGGATAATGAGCAAATAGACCCTTTCTAGTCCATTTTAATGTGAAGTGTTAAATACGCGCCTTACAATCGTGTGAGGCAGTGAAATTATATAGATTTAGGACGATTTTGCCCTCAAAACCCCCTCTCTCTTTTCCATTTCTCTTCCTCATTTCTTCCACCCCACCGCCATCCTCCATTGAACGGCAGACCGTCGGCGAGGACGCTTAGGCGCGGTGGAAGCACTGGAGGAGGATGGGTTCTCAACCCGATGTCATTTCTGGTCTCAAGTCATTGAGGTGTTCGGAGGTTTCGACGAGCAAAACCGCTCAAAATCCAGACGCAGCAACCTCACCTCACGATCGTCAAACGGAGCAGCCGCTACAGTAGCTCGTTGGTCCTGGCGTGCTACTGTAGCACTCACTCCCAGCAATTTCCCCTCTCTCTCTCTTCCTCATTGTCTTCACAAGCACCAGATCTGTGCGTTCTACGGCGGCGGCGGCGTTTGACTCCGGCGAAGGTAACAAAGTTTACCCCTTCCTCTCTTCCCTTCTTGCTCTATGTTCTATTTGGGTTTTCTGACGGCGAGGAAGGTTGTCGGGATCGAAAGGTTTTCAGATTACTCCATCTGGGTTTTGATTTTTCGGCTGGATTTTCATATATTGTGTATGTTTGATTCAAAGGTTTTCCGATTACTCCTCCATCTGGGTTTTGATTTTCGAGCTGATTTTTAGTGTATCAAAATCGAAATTAAAATCGATAAAGTTTTGGCTGTTTTGCGATGGGTTTTGATTCCGATTTTGGATGTCAGTGGGTTTTGGATGTGCCGTAGATAGGGAATGGTGGTGTTGGTGAGTGTTTTGGTGTTTTTTTTTTCCATCAGTGTGTACATTTATGTATACTAGTGGTAGTGCACGTGGTATTTTGTCGTTGTTTTACATTGTTATTATGTCCGCTTTCTTGCATCTTTGAATGAAAATGAAGCAAATAAAGGAGATGGGATAACAAAAATGGGTCTTTCTTAGTTAAATCTTGGTATGAGAGGTGTATCCACTTTCTCCTCTTCCACTATTTCCCCTAGCACGTTGATGCATTTCTGTAGCATATGAAACACAAAAAGAACACACACACACACTCTCTCTCTCAATTTGTGAGTGAAGCTTATTAACTCACGTTGGACTTACATTCCACAATATGCAAACAGTAGGTTAATCGAGAAAGCGTTTCCACTTGATTTTCCCTGACCATACAACAGTGTGGATATCTATATTGGCAGCCATGGTCTTTTTTGCCCCGTCAACCAATCATTCTTTATTTCCTTGCTTAATCAATACTGTACTTGTATATCAGATCTTGCATTCTCAAATAATATAGACGACAAAACAGCTATATATCACATAAACCTACACAAGACCATGTCTTCCAAACCAAACAGTAGAAATTCACCTCTGAAGAACTAATTTTAAATTACATAAACTTATTTACGCATAAACATTGCCAAACTACCTATAGGAAAGTCCCGAGGGGACAAAAAAAAAACCTATAGGAAAGTTGAATGATCTACTCTTCATTTGCTCCATTCATATTTCCATGTTGTGAGAATTTGTTCCAAAGTTTTAATATGGTTGTAGACAATATCATTGCCCCAGAGATAGGAACAATACCATACACAATAATCCAAGCATTTGTAGGCTTTAGAATGTCAAAGCCTACCCATATGTTGGTGAAGCTCAAGAGGAAAACTGTGCATCTTATAAGATGTTGAAAGTTGAAACCAATTCCAAAAATATTAATACTTGTGGTCTTTGACTGGCCTCAAAAAGGCATGAATGAACCAGTGTTCAATTTGCAATTTCTCCACATACCAGAATAATTGTATTGGGATGAACCACTATGTCCATCATAACGATCAGTGTCACCGTACCCCCAATTACATGAAGAATTACTGAGGCCACGAGACCTGGATTCTGTTGTATCTTTATTCTGAGTCAAAAAATAGACGACAAGAAAAATATGCATAATTAGTGAATTTCCAATCTGCGGTCACATTGAATCTAAGGCTTAAAAAAGCCACAATAAGCTTTTGCGAGATCCTTCAAAAGAAGGAAAAAAAATAAAGCACAAAGTGGCTATCATCACATTTGACCCCCATAAGTTAGCATGTCTAGTGGTTACTGAACCAGTGTTCCCCATGCATAGTGACAATTGTAAACATACTGGAGTAAATGATTACGATAATAGAGAAAATAGCAGGAAACAAAAAGTCGACAAATAGAACATGTCGTCACCAGCAAACAAAACATTCAAAGAACTTAATCTCACCTTAATACACTGTAATTTCGCATAGACTCCGCTGACCATAATGGTTTACGGAATGGAGATAACCATGATATGGTTTTTACGGAATGGAGAGACCACTATCTGATAAGTCAAGTAAGAGATTATATGCACTCTTCAAATCCACGCACCTTTTTTTCTTTTCTTGTTTGCTCTTCATCTCATGAAAAGGATCTATACAGGTGATTAACTTCAAATTAGAAAGGTGCCTAAAATCAGCAAAATCATATAAGAGATTGCTCCAGAACTTTCTTTCATATGGACACAAGTCACAAGGAAAAAGCTAACACAAGCTGCAACAGATGATAAAAACGTGTCAGCAATCATGTGAATGGACAATGAGGTCCAAAAGGAAGGAATGGAGCAAAAACCTACAACAGTTTCATAACCCAAAATTATATACCACATCATTACCATAACTAAAAATGATTCCACAATAGTTCAATAGCATAAATGCATTTAACAGTTCCATAGCATAAATGCAAAATGCAATTCAATAAGCAGAAATCCATTGTTGTTCAAGGGAGGGAAAAACACACACCAACTGAAATAAAAAACACCCAATAGTTCAATGAATCCCAACTTTCCAATTTATGATTCACCTTCAGGTTTCTTCGCGTAAACCTCAATCTAAAAACTGAAAAGTAGCAAAATTGTATACGAAGCTTAAAAAGGCTATGAAACATACACCAAAACTTGAACCCTTGGAGCTTGTCAAAAGGAGTTTTCTTTCTCATGAAATTTGTAGTACTTATGCACTTCACAAAGGTCTTATGTTAGACATAAATGCAAACTCCAACATTTCAAAAATAAAACTTCGTCACTTTGATCTTTGTATGTTACCAAAAGTGCCACAATGATGACCATAATGCTCAGCCATATTTATATTTCCCAACAAATGGAAAAAACTTCTAAATCGTTGTCATAAATTTTGAATTGTTCATTTCGTATTTTATACAAAGAGAGTACTCTATACATCAACAAACACATGGTGTAGGTAACAAGATCTTACAAATCAAACCCCATAATTTATCAGTCCCAATCATTATTCACTCTTCTTCATCTCTCTTTTCAATCTCTCTTTTCAATTCCAATATTGGAACTGAAAATTGAGCCAAATCATTACTCTTTTTTTCCTCGTCATTAATTTGTCTTTGCCTACAACTTCCTATCTCTAACAATCTCATTACACAAATATCTCCAACCATGCATCTCCCTTCTTCCTCTCTTTTTCAACTTCTCTTTTATTCTCATGCCTTTTTCCCATTTCTAGTACAGAACCATCTCAGAATAATACGATGACTAATCACATGCAGATGCACAACCATTGACATCTCAAGTAGTTAGTTAACTCATTGTAATGATAATCGATCAGGGGGAAAAAAAAGTCTAGAAACAACCATAAAATCAGAAAAAGGCATGAAAAAGAATAAATAAAAAGTAGGGAAAATGGAGTCTTAGAAAGACACCTATTGCTTCCACCACTCTTGGAGAAATTCCAAGTCCTAATACATGGGTTCTTGCTTGAACTGTAATGGGGAAAATCGTCAGAATGCCAGTGCATTCCACTATGTATCCGATCAAATTAAGAACTTCTCATCTGCCGGGCTTTTTCAACATTAGATTATGGCATTTATGCTCCTATTTGTACACGTGAACATGTATAGGACAGGACAAATGACTTCTCCGGTTAAATACAATAGAATGTTTAGGGTACGTATGGGGACTCTACTTAGTGCCACTATGTAATGTAAAAAGTTTATCAAACATTTACCAAGCGTTGTCTGCTACACCAAAATGATACACTATGTTGATGTTGATGAGATATTAACCAACGATTGATCCACTAATGAAATCAATTAATCGTTCCGAAAGTTGCAAGATGGGCTATCCATTCACATCTCATTGAACACGCGAAAATGCAAGTAAAAATGGGGGATTATGGGTGTTCACAAAGGCACACGGATTTTTGTGATATCAGGGAAGTAAGGTATCTCATTCTCAACAAGTGTTTCAATCAAGAAAATGATGGAAGGTTTGAAAAGGTAATATAGATACCAAATTTTGCAAAGAAACCCGATGCCTCCTTCGGAAAATTGGTGCGGGTTCGGTAACCCGGTGCGCTCTCCAGGACCTTCAGGAAACCGATATTTCCTACAGGAAATTTCGTTACAAAATGCTTTTCTCCATTCCATTTTCACCGCAAAGGATCCCAGATACCCAATTTCTCTTCTCAAATTTCTCTGAAATACAGACGCTCGTATTCTAGAACGGGAGAGAACACATATTCCACTGAAGTAACTATGGGTAGCAGTACCCAATTCCTGCATCAACGAAACCCCAACGGAAAATTGAAACTCGGAAAACAAAAAGAAAATGCATCAAAACCCAAGAATTAGAGAACCGATTCTGTCGATTTGAAGCAGGGAACCCAGGAAAAAACTCACAAAAAGAATCAACAAAAACGTTAATACCCAGGAAGCGAAATAAATCAGGGTTCTAAACCCACAATTGGCTGATTAAAACGGAAGTACCTCGATTATGAGGGCTTGACTTCACATTATCGAAGGCCATTGAACGGCACTGAAATCGCGCTCGAATGCAACCAATTCTGATATCGGGGAGAGAGAGAGAGAGAGAGAGAGAGAGAATAATGAATGGTTACTTACCCAAAAACAACAAACTGAATGGTTTTGTTTGGTTTGTTCCCGGTTGGTATTCCTATGAGACGTTTCGTAAATTCTGTTTCGCAGGTTTTCCTTGTATTTCAGCATGAAAGGTATTTTTGTATTGCATCCGTTGGGAAGAGGCATAGGATAGGGTGGGTATTAATTGCAAGTGCTAAGGGCATTTGTGGAAAATAAAAAGTAGGAAACACCTTCTTACATTTAAAAGAAGTAGTATAGATACAAGGGCATATTAGACATTTCGTCATTTCGGTTAACTGCGTAAGCACTCGACCCCCTTTTAGAAATCACAAGTAGGTTATGTGCTTACTTTTAGGTTATGTGCTTACACATGGCAATAACTACAAGGAGTCAAAGTAGACTTTGCCCATCATTTAATATCCTTGGTTTATTTTGGCCCTTTTGGGTGGATATAAGTAGGTGGATACAGAATTAAAAGGGAAATGATTTTGCTACTCCCTTTTTTTGTTAACGTCACTCCCCTACAAGTGTATTTTTGGTGCACTCCCCTGCAAAAATACACTTGTAGGGGAATGGCGTTAACAAAAAAAAGAATGGCAAAATTAGCAGCTAATTAAAAGAGGACAGTGACATTTTGCAATTAAGAGGGTAGATATAATCACACTACTTCTTCTCATCCATATATCCACTGGGCCGAGATTTTATATCCGTGGTCTATATCTGAGTGGCAAACACCGAATATGAGTATAGCCGGATTATAACATATCCGCCTCATATATCATTTTTGGCAACCAAGCGTAGGTTTTGGGTCTCGGATTGGACAGATGATTGTTTTTTGAGCATGATATTATTTCCTTGCCCCTATTAGTCTTGTAATAATTTCAAGATTAATGAAATTTTTTTGTTGTTCAAAAAAAAAACTCCCTAATCAGCTTTATTTGGTGTTGGTTTTGTCTATTATGCCACTACAATTAAGTACTTGCTCTATAACTTCAATTGTGCGTGAATCTTTTTTTCTCTTGTGTACAATTTTGGAAATGAAAAACATGACAGAGCTTCAAAAAAGGGAGACACCAAAAGAGTGCTCTCCCTTTATATATTAGAATAGATAATTAGTGAACTTTGAACACTTATTACCACTTAATTACGTATCATGTTGTCTCACATGAAATGCAAGTATATATGGAAATTTGCAACCTTAATTTACAAATGGGGGATCCTGCTGACTCTCAAAGGTCAGCATATGTGTTGTCTCCTATTCGGATCATCCAAAAGTGTTTTGGATGGTCTGGATTTTAAAAAAAAAAACTCTTACAAGGAAGAGTTAGACTATTCCCTGAAAAAGATTTCCAAAAATCCGGACCATTAAGTACCAACATCCACACTATTTATGAAAAAACGGAAGAATCGGCATGTTTAGAAGTTGGGGTAATTATTGAGTGGTCTTGGGGCACTGCCATGTGATGTCCCAATACCCTTCTCCACCAAAATTCATGTCGGGTTCATACACAGATATCCACAATGGCATAATCAAAAATGGATAATCATGAGCTTTTTAGTATCCATTTAAGATATTGCTAAGGTTTTCAATGTAGAGGTCCACAATGACATAATCAAAATTAGATAACTGTAGGCTCCCCGACCGAAACGCTCGAGAGTCGCCACCCGAATTTTTGAGATGATTGATCCGAGAAACCAAGGGTTTGGTTTGAAAAAGAAGGCTTTTGGCCTAGCGAAAACATTGAGATTTTGAGTCCAGGGGTCACGTTACGAATGGGGAAGGTTTTGTTGAAAAAGCACCACGCTTGCCCGGTAATAACCGGTGTCTACTAAACACTTTCATAGGGGGAAATTTTAATATCATTTGGAAGATTAAACTTTTGAAAGCATAGACGGGATAGGGACACGGGATTGGATATATCACTTTGGCGTGCTCGTGGTGCTCTTTGTACAGTAGGTGACAAATGAATGATGTGCAGAAATGAAATATCAGTACAACATCTGCCAATATCATGCTAAACACCGCACGGTGTAAAGGATACCTCGCACAGTGTCATTAGAACATCATGCGGTGTACCTTCTAACAACAGTTTGCCAATATTGTTCAGAACAACGCGCGGTATACCAGTTACATCACACGGTGTGAACAAAACACAGTACGGTGTACTTCCTCATATATTCCAGAACAACTTTTCATTTTCAGAATAAGAAATGACCCATGGGTTTGGAAAACTGCTTCTATCATTTTATTCCTTCTGATCCTCTGAAAAATAGTTTGTTAGATCATTTTGATTCATTTGATCATTGAATATGATCCTAAAAACCTCTTCCAAAGTATTTAGAAGAAAATGTGTGATTTTAAACAGAAGCCCCATTCTAAAATACACCTGCACGATCTCTTAACAACGTTTGCAGAACTAGCAGTGAATAAACATGATCCAGGGGATTAAATGAAACAACTGAATGAGAAATAGCATACTGGTAACGGAACAACGCACGCTAGATTCCACTACATCGTGCGGTGTACTACAATACTGCACGGTGTAGTGTTTTCAATGCAGTCACTGGTTTTTGCTTTATTTGCTTTTGAAAATGATTTTTAGTCAACACTTAACACGAAGAGGCTAAGCGTGACTGCAAAAAGCTCCCCTCAGGGCTAAGACCGAGCTTAGCTTAAGGAACTTGCTTTATACCTTTGCTTTAAAGCTTGAATGAGGGTTGAAGAATGTAGGTTGACAGCTTTGGAGTGGTGGTGGTCCAAAATCAGTAGTTTACTGAGCTTTGGAAGAATAGAAGAAAGGAATTTTTCTTGTGAGAGAGAAAGAATGTCAGAGTAACTTTCTCTAGAATTGAAGAGGTGCCTTTTGTATACAAACTGTATTTATAGGCAAGAGGGCCAAGAATCATCAATGCAAAGAGGGGAGGTGACTTCTAGGCCGAATAAAATTTATATTCTCTGTCAAGCCATTTTTCAGTTATGCCTCCAACAAGCATATATGGCCAATAGCTTTTAGAACTTGTCAGAACTTTTCCTTGAAACACCGTGCGGCGTACCACAAAATCTCGCACGGTATAGTAACATTACGCCGTACGGTTTAGGTGATAACGTCGTGCGGTGTTCTAGTCCAGTTTTGGGCTTTGTGGGCTTCTTTTGAGCTTTTCTGGCTTTTTGGGTTTTTTCTGGCTTTTGGACTTTTTCTAGCTTTTGGGTTTTTGAAATCCACATTCAAGCTTTAGAAGGTATTGTTCCTTTGTTTCATCATCAGGGAATTTAAAGATCATTCGGGGTCCGGATTGGGGTATCTACAATAACCAAAACTTGCTACATCACCTTTTCAAATTACAAAAAACTAAAAACTGTGAACATAGAAAATAGTTTTTCTAAAAATAGTTTTGAAACTAATAAAATTATTTATTAGAAATAGAAAATAGTTTTGAAAATTTTTCAAAAAAATAGTTTTAAAAAAAACAATTTTTTGTGCAACTGCAGTTTTTGAAAAAATAGTTTTACACAAGAAAAGATTTTGAAAAAACCAATTTTAAAAACAAATTTTTTTTTGTATACAAACTGTTTTTTTTTGTATACAAACTGTATTTATAGGCAAGAGGGCCAAGAATCATCAATGCAAAGAGGGGAGGTGACTTCTAGGCCGAATAAAATTTATATTCTCTGTCAAGCCATTTTTCAGTTATGCCTCCAACAAGCATATATGGCCAATAGCTTTTAGAACTTGTCAGAACTTTTCCTTGAAACACCGTGCGGCGTACCACAAAATCTCGCACGGTATAGTAACATTACGCCGTACGGTTTAGGTGATAACGTCGTGCGGTGTTCTAGTCCAGTTTTGGGCTTTGTGGGCTTCTTTTGAGCTTTTCTGGCTTTTTGGGTTTTTTCTGGCTTTTGGACTTTTTCTAGCTTTTGGGTTTTTGAAATCCACATTCAAGCTTTAGAAGGTATTGTTCCTTTGTTTCATCATCAGGGAATTTAAAGATCATTCGGGGTCCGGATTGGGGTATCTACAATAACCAAAACTTGCTACATCACCTTTTCAAATTACAAAAAACTAAAAACTGTGAACATAGAAAATAGTTTTTCTAAAAATAGTTTTGAAACTAATAAAATTATTTATTAGAAATAGAAAATAGTTTTGAAAATTTTTCAAAAAAATAGTTTTAAAAAAAACAATTTTTTGTGCAACTGCAGTTTTTGAAAAAATAGTTTTACACAAGAAAAGATTTTGAAAAAACCAATTTTAAAAACAAATTTTTTTTTGTATACAAACTGTTTTTTAAAAATAGTTAAAAAATAATTTTGAGGGAAAAAAACTGTTTTTTAGTAAAATATTTCTTTTTAAAAACATTGTTGAGAGAGAGAGAGACGATTTTTGTTTAATGATGAGTGTATTTAATTGAGAATATGTGGGGTTCACTAAATTTGGTAATTGGAAAAATGTTGCTAGTTTTGGTTATCCAAATACCAAAATTTGATTACTACCTCCGTCCCATAATATTTGTCCGGTCTGCAAAACGAGATCTTAAAAATAATCCAATTTTTGCTAGTAAAACTCAATTTTTTTTCAACAACTTACTAGATATCAATGAGTTCTTTTAATTTGTGTTAAAAGTTTGAATTTTTTTTTGAAAAAAATATGTTATTTTTAAGATATCGTTTTGCATACCGGACAAACAATATGGGATGGGGGGAGTATTTCTAAAGAGGTTAAGTTTGATTATATCATTATGAATCAAATTTCGCACAAATATTGTTAATTTTAAGAACCTATCACTTTTGATTATGTCAATTTGGATACTCTTAGTGGAAAAATAGTATTGGGGCGCCACATGGCCGCTCCAAGACCATCTAATAACTTTTCTTGGAATTTCCGAAAATGTATAGAAGAGAGAGAGAGAGAGAGAGAGAGAGGGATAGTGATTAGCACGCCCCATTTCCTATAACTACGCTACTTTTTGTGTCCTTTATATGTTTCTAGTAATTAATTAGCGATAAAAAAAAATGTCACCCCAAGGTGTTTTCGGTAGTGAATAAATTTTGATAAAAAATTTGTTGCAATCAAGTTGTTAAGTATCCACAATGCTATAATCAAAAGAAAAAGTTTTTAAAGTTAACAATGTTGATGCAAAATATGACTCACAATGCTATAATCAAACTTACCTCCTTAGAAATAATCAAATTTTGGATTTTGGATAACCAAAACTAGTAACCTTTTGACAATAATCAAATTTAATAGACCCTATATATTTTCAATCAAATATACCAATCATTATACAAAAATATTCTTATCTCTCTCCCTTTTCCTCTCTCTTTCTTTTCGAACAATATTTTCGAAATAAAAATATTTTACTAAAAAATTATTTTTTTTAGAAAACAGTTTTTTTAAAATAGTTTTTTTCCAAAAAAAAGTTTCAAAAACTATTTTCTATTTCTAGTAAATAGTTTTTATTAGTTTCAAAACTATTTTTAGAAAAACTATTTTTTACTATTCACAATTTTTATTTTTTTGTAGTTTGAAAATATGATATGATAAGTTTTGGTTATTTAATTTTGATTATATCATTGTAGACATCTACATTGCTAACCTTAACAATATCTTAAATGAATAATCAAAAGCTGATGTGATAACTTTTGGTCATCAATTTTTTATTATAGCATTGTGTGTTTCCATTAGTGAATAAGTTGTTGAAAAATGTAAAGTTGTTTCCGGTAGTGAATAAGATATAGACGGGTATGTGAGTGAAAAAAGGTATTGCGACAGAAGTAGTTGTTGACATGTTGTTAGTTAGTGTGAACAAGAAGTTAAAATGCCAAAATTTGTTAATTAATGTGAATGAGATGGTAAAAACACCTACGTTTTTTTCTCAAATTCTTAGTGAAAACCCCCCAATACAATATTTTTTTAGATCAAATTTAGTACTACAATATTGACCTTTCATTATATTCTTTTCTTTTCTTTTCCGTTTCCTCGAGTTCCAAATATCTATTTGTTCTAATATATAAGAGCATCTCCAGTGGAATGGCTAAAATTGGATGGCTAGATGGAAGTTTTTTTGTAAAAATAGGACTCACTTATGGAGTGATAAGTGGTCATTAGTTTATTGAGTGGATGGTGCCCACAATGGATTAGTTAATTTTGTTGTATGAAACCAATATATAACACACACACACTCCCTCCATTCCTAAATAGTAGTCCACCATAAAAATACGTGCAATTTTTGAACTAAAATATAAGGTACTTCCGTGCATTTTTTATAAAATTTATTAACACCAAATTAAAAGTTTCATTGAGAGACGTTTAATTTGGTGTTAATAAATTTAAAAAATTATACACAGAAGCACCTTATATTTTGGTTCAAAAATTGCACATATTTTTATGGTTGACTACTACTATAAGGAACAAAGGGAGTAAATTGCATCGTTATGGTTGACTTTGATTGACTTTGACTACTACGATAAGGAACAAAGGGAGTAAATAGCAACGGCAACGTGTATTGAAGCAAAGCAACGGCTATAAGAGAACCTACCCTATTTGTCGAATGTTGAAGCTTTAATTTAGCAACAACTAGCAAAATTTTGAAAACCTCACATTGTATCCCAAAAATCAAAAATTTGAAATTTAGGCCCAAATATCCTCCCAACGTCATCTTTTAAAAAAAAAAAAATCTTCTAATGTTTTCTTTCTTTGGAGGTGGAGAAGGAAAACAGATTAGTATATATGTACCCAAGGTATACATTTTATCCCAATATTATTGTTGCAACAACAATATTTTTCCAAACTTCTCATTTTATTCCCAAAAAAATCAAAAAAAAAAAATCTAAAGATAGGGCCCACAAAATTTAATGAGTGCATAAATAAATAGGTGGCCAAATCTATAGGGTGAGTTTTGAGCAATAGGCTAATGACCTAATTTATCTAGCCCATTGAAGTTAGTTTTTGTACATTCAATAGCTAAGGTTTTAGCCATTCACCCTATTGAGTGTTTTATAGGGCCTATTGGAGATGCACACAGGTCAGCGTCTCCGTTTTTGGAAGCTCCGTCACAAAAGTGATTTTCAATATTGTCCTAATAAAAAAACTCAAGTTTTACATTCAATTTTACTATAATATGATTAATCTTACGACGAAATACTAGTAAAATCACTAAAACTCAATCACTCACCCCCCCACGAAAAAAC
Source organism: Rhododendron griersonianum (assembly GCA_018127125.1). Lineage (NCBI taxonomy): Eukaryota > Viridiplantae > Streptophyta > Magnoliopsida > Ericales > Ericaceae > Rhododendron > Rhododendron griersonianum. The sequence continues at coordinate 32,370,591 of CM030788.1, read as the reverse complement.
TACCCACCCACACTCCCACTCCCCAAATTTTTTCACTCGCACCCCACATGCACACACGGGAACAAGCCGAATATAGCCGAATATTAGAATGTTCAGATTTGTTCGTTAAGATTTTTAGCAAACTCGAACTCGAGCCGAACTCAATGAAAATTTAACGAGCTAAGCTTGCCTAAGTTTGAGTCGAACTCGAGCTTATCCACGAGCCTTAATGAGTCGATAACATCTTGGGTTCGGTTCATTTAGTAGACGAATTGAACTCAAATGAGCCTTTACCGAGTCGAACCAAAAGCCGTCTGAAGCCAAAACGCCGGAGTCGGACTTGTCAATCACACTCGTGAAGGGGGATTGGAGTGGCCAAGATTGGAGTGGTTAGGTAAGGATACAAAGCAGACTTTCCTTTCTTGGATGGACCCGCCGCAACAACTTAAGCTCGTTCTCGCCGTAAACTGAAGGTTGAAGCCATTGTAGACGCCGCCATTGAACTGGTTCTAAGAAACCAGATCTAGAACCCTAGATTTGGCTCTGACTCCAAAAATGATAAGAGTGGGAGGTCTCATATTTCTAAGGAGAGAGCCTCAACAACCTCACAACCATGAATCTAGAAAGAAAACAGGAGTAGAGGAGAAGGCTGAAGATGAGGGATTGAGAGGAGAAGAGGAAGAAAAATGGTGGGAGAGGGAAAAAAAAAAAAAAGGAGGGGGCGGCAGGGAATGGGGGCGGAGGGGCACCCCACCCCACCCAGAGCTTCTCTCTCTTGCTTACTTTCTACGCTAGCATTTAGCCTCAAACAGTTTACAAACGATAAGTTCATTTACTAACTACAACCGCTAGTCCTAGTCCTTTGTAATAGCCTACACGGGAGGGAGGGTGTGCCCCAACCGCTAGTCCTAAAATAGTAGGAGTAATTGACACAGCGAAGAAGACAAAGTGGAATGGAGAAAACCTCTTCCCCAACTACAACCACCACCACCTCCGATAAGGTGGGAATGGGAATGAGTTCAGAAACTCTCTCAAGAATTGCTGGGATCATCCAAAGTTCGGAAGATTCCAACAACATCCCTCCCCAATTCGATTCCAAGTATTTCCACTCTCATCTCATCCGGAGCCTCCTAAGAACCCACCGCGTCGAGCGCGGCCGACTCTCCTCCCTCCTCTCCGTCAAGCCTCCCGTTATGGTACGTACTCGTCCAAACCCTAACTCCCCCTTCCGCAATTCAGACCTTTTCGATGTTTTTCTCGCTGCTCTGATCAAGGGCAGGCTCCGGATTTCAATTTGGGTGGACGAATATATACTCCCTCCGTCGCTTTTGCCTAAAGGAAACTCTAACTTTTCAAGGGTCTGTAGAAAGTTTGATTGGATTTTCAATATTACCCCCTTATTCTCTGCACCTTAGACTACTTTCAGAGGCGGAGTCTGTACCTGTGTACCTGGGAGGGCCGAACTAAGATGAGAAAAAAAAAATGCCGCAAAAATTAACTTTTGAAAATTTATTAAGTATACTGAAAATATATTCCTAATTATTATAATCGCAGAATGTGGTGTGCTTTTTATTTTTTGTTTTAAAAAGAAAAATTTTAAAGCGACTATGAGAGTGCTATTCCACTTCTTTTTTTTTAATCGGGATTGGTATTCCACTTCACATGTGGCACATGAGTGACAGTCAAGTGGTGAGCACCTTATACTCTTTGCACGAGGTGAGGGTTCAAACCCCCTAGTCTCATCCCTTTTCCCCTAGATTACTAGTAGTAGAATATGATTTGTCTTGTAAAAAAAAATTTGCATGCAATTTTTTTAAAAAAAAGTCCAAAGTCGGGGTGCCAGGGCCACCCCCATCCCATACACAGCTCTGTCACTGACTAGTGTGTGGAAATTTACCCAACTTTTCATTTGACTTAGGAAAGAGAACAAGTATTTTGGGACATTTCAAAATGAAATACTGGACAAGCAAATATGAAGGACAAACAATATGGGACAGATGGAGTGCATTTTTTTCCAGTTACAGATGAGAGGGTGATAGCAATTTTTTGCTGATATGTATTATAAAAACAGCATCGAAAACAGTTATTGTGGGGATTTTTACTAACCTAGTACGAAATGTATAGTGGTATATAATTGTAGATGCATATAACTTTTGTGCATGCATATTCATTCCAAATGATAAACAGTTGAACTTAATGTTACATTTTTTACTGATGCATTAATCTTAGGGGGACTATTATTGAGTTTTTCCTTTAAAAAAGGGCAGGTGTTGGATTTATTTATTTATTTTTTAAAAACGTTGACGCTTTGTGAGACAAAACTACCGTGATACTAAAGAAATTGTGAACCTCAGCTAGGGCGGTTGTCCGGGTTGATCTGAGCCTTGGTCAGTCCTGCGCTCTGATGTTCTGTTTGGTTATAGAGATACGGCGGGAAACGGAAATGGCTGTCGATCAGTATTTTATAGTTGGTTTGCTCTGACTCTCTGTTTTAGTTAGTGGAAATTGAAGGTTGAAACGGGTCATGCTAAGAACCACCCCATTCTGCATTGCTTCAGCGGGGCAAAATCCCATTTACATTTCACACCTTCCAATACTTTCACGTACGTCTATCTATTTTTTCACATTTTTCTATACACGTCATAATTTCCACAAAGTTGTAATTCATCTTCTATATCTTAGTATAGGCTGTTAGCATTTTCCTAGAAGAACGTAATAAAGGATTGAATTTTCATGCTTTATAGTGCCTTGGGTCCTGTTTGGTTGCCAAAATGATGCAACAGAAGTAACTAAGCATGAGTTTAGCTTGTTTCTGTTGGATTGATGATAATTCTGCCGAAGTAAAGAAATGAAGATATGGTTTGTACTTGAACGATGTCGTACTTATGATTATGAAGTATGTGAGCTGTAATAGTAAGAATCAAGATTCCCTGACTTACGTTGTGTCGACCACCAGTCATTGGACAATTGGTGAGCTAACATGGTCTAAGTGATGTCCTTCTAGGAGGTCTTTGCGAAGAACAATCTTTGTGCTCTCTGTTCTGCATTTGTGCACCTTCTTCAAGTCAGTTTTTTCATCTCTCCCGTTTGAGACTGGGTAGAGCATGTGAGGGGAAAGAATTAGCTTGATATATGCTGACGGGACCATTCTCTCTGAACTTCACCTCTTAGGACAATTTGATAATCAACCTTTTAATATTTCTTACATACAAATGGAACTCATCAAGCTGACTGAAAGGATGAGACCATGGCTTAGTTTGAGTTGCAAAAGATGCTTTCACTTGCAATGTTCTATCTTTCTTCCCTTCTTTTTTTAATTTGTGAACAGAACACATTGTTGCATCCATGGTTTCTATCTTGTGTTTCGACCACCATCATTGGAAACAAAAATAGTGGGCTTGATGACTATTTAACGGTTGGTGTAGAATTCTTATGGCACATTGCATGGTGGGGCTGTTGCGTCTGTGGCGGAGATTATGTCAATTGCTTGTGCCAGAACCGTTGTATGAGAAGATAAGGAGCTCTTTCTTGGAGAATTGAGTACGACGTACCTATCTGCTGCTCCCCGCAATGTGAGTTCTTTTATTTTATTTTTCAATTGTTTTATTTTTCTTTTTTGCTCGGCAAAAGTCAGTGCTGTTGGTTAAAGTTAGTGAGGTTTGAACCCCAACCAAACGCATGGGAGTACATGGTGTCTAGTGTCTACCACTTGGCTACACTCCACTTGGTATTTTTCAATAGTTAATAGTGGTATTTGCATTTATGGCATATATTGATGTTTGTGTATATATTGCATAAAAGAATATTCACTCATTTTTAGCTTGTCATACTAGCAAGATATATTTTTGTAAAGTGATTTCATGTATTGATCATTTATGTCAACAAATTGCGGAGGTGCTCCCACTGGCATGTCATATGACTGTCCAGTTACTCCCGATACCTGCGCAAATTGAAGGCATTGACGTTGTTGTCTATTAGTTTTGCTTTCCAACTGCTTTTCCCTTTGAAATTGGAACATTTCTTGCGTTCACAGGCAGAATTGACAGTTGATGCATCTGTAATAAGAAGTGGAAGGAGCTTGACCGTCATTGCGGTGGAGTTCAAAGTCAAAGACACAGGGAAGTTAGTTTATACCTCTCATGCCACCTTCTACAACACGCCTGTGGCAAGTTTGTGAAGTTTTCTTTCAGCACATTAAGGATGAACGTCTAGGTATGTAGTATGGTCCTATGACATGCCTGTCAGATATTCTGTGAGAGTATTGTTGATTCATTTTTATTTTATTGGTTGGCATCCTATTGTTCATACAGAATTTAATTTTGGGTAGTGATAATGCCAAAACTGTTTTTGTTGGTGCCAAAACTCCAGTGCATAAAAGTCTTGTACACTGCATATGGTACAAGCCTTTTGTGCACTAGAGTTTTGGAACCAACAAAAACAGTTTTGGCATTATCATTTCCCTTTATTTTTCCACGAGACATGCTGAATATTTCATATGTTTCTGCACTCTTTTCGGACGACAAGATAGTACTTGCAAGTATTCCATGCAACTTGGAAAGATCAAGATCACGAGAATAAGCGACGGCACCTGGAACCACACCGCTGCCCGTGTGGGTGTAACATGCAACCTAGGAACAATTTCTTCGCTCATAAAAATTGTACTCTCTGTAATAGAATATCTGAAACGTTTAGTTATAATGTAGGAGTTCACACGTACACATTCACTGGTCAAGAACAAGGAGTACACAAAACAAGCAAATATTTTTCGTTCATAGGATGGTATAGTAATTGTTTACTTGGTTGACCATCATGGATTCATGGGAATGGGTGATCCTTGAACAGAAACATTGATATTTCTAGTGTTTGCCTTCTTTTTTCCCATCACATTTTGTGTAGTTCCTTAGCTTATTGTTGAGGTTATTTTAATTCTTTTTGAGTTTCTATACGTATACATTGAGTCTACATTATTTGAACGGTTGTTTCTGTTTGTCTCTCAGTTTCTAAACTTCTGTTCATTATGGTGTTTCATACCGTTTCTTTCCTTTTCACGACTTTGTGCCGCAAATTGAAAGAAATATGTGCATGAGGATGTGATACTATATTCCCCGCCAGTCGTGGAGGTTCCAAGCAACTGTTAATTTGTGAAGCATATGTACGTGGCTAGTATTGTTGGAAAGTGACTAGAATTCCTGTATTAAGTTGGTTTAGGCTTATTTGACTAGAATTTCTATTTCTAGTCGGTTTAGGTTTATTTGGTGCTATCCTGTAAATAGGGACCTTGTGGGTTCCTAGGGATCATGGTTCTTTTGTTCAAGGGCTTAGATATTAGGGAATTTGTTCATCTCTTAGGGTTCCACCAAGGGTTTGTGTCTCCCTTTTGGGTTCCACTAGAGATTTGTCCCTAGATATCTGTTTGGTGCTTCATTGAGAGTTACGGGTATAACCGGCTCTTTGTTTCTCTCCCCGTTTATAGTGAATCCTCTTGCTCTTCTCCCCATGGACTACGTTCTTGCTTTGTGCTTGAGCGGAACCACATATATCTTTGTGTTTTGTTTATCGCTTGTTGGTTTGTTATATTCTCAACTTCGTGTTAGGCACAACAAGTACGATAATGGATGGGCCCTAGTATGATACTGGTAGTCGACATTGTTAACGAGGAAAAATTACCATATGAATACCACTGGGATACGTCTGTGAAAATTTGCCGCAATAGTTTTGTGGAATGTATTAGCTTACTCTAGAAGCATGCTATGGTATAGAGAAGAATCTCGTCAAGCTAACTACATCTCTGTTAAAAGAAGTTGACCTCCCAGTTGGGGTACAGCTTGGAATCTTCGATATATGCGAGGCACGTCTTGGATATGGAAAAGCTTAGAAAACTTATTTAGCTTGGTCTTCAGCATACCTGGTACACATGCAGATGTAGCATGTAAAGTAACGGTACCCATTATGTAGCCCGGTATCAGTACAACATATTTTCTAAAGTACCCATGTTCATGGATGTGAAGTAACCTATATGTTGAATTCCCTGGGATCATCGATTTTCCAGTGCTCTTCTAGAGCACATAACGCCTCCAAACGCTGCTGATAAAGAGTTCGGTTGGGGAAATATGAAACTAGTAAGGTAGAGGAGCCCCTGCCTTGGTAGTCTTTTAGGAAATAATCTGCATTAAATTGTTGGATTCCTGCCTTAACTAGGTGTTAGAAGCTAGACATTAGCATCTGATCATTGTGGACGTTGTTTCCTCTGTACTACTTATTTATTTGAACTGGTCAACATCTAAAGCATCAATCCATGTTGCGTTCCCCTCAAGTTCATGAAAATAACTTGCTGTTTCTTCACCTTCCTGCGTTCCCCTCAAGTTCATGAAAATAACTTGCTGTTTCTGCACCTTCCTTTAGGTGGCAAATAGCTGATTGGAGAGAAATATATTGATATTTTTTCTTCGTCTTTCACTTGTTTATGATCTCATTCTGTTCCGGCTGTAGGATTAACCATACTTAGAATGTTCCGGCTGTAGGATTAACCATACTTTGAAACTTGATGCTCAAACAGTTTTGCTGGGTGGTAAATTCGTCAGGTGATAGATCTGCAGAAGCGTAGTTGAGCAACTACCATTTGTTCATGACAATGTCAATGCTTGGACGTATAGCAAGACAGAACCAATAAAGAGATTATCGCTTATCTCTGATCTAGCACTATTGGTACCAGAGTACAGTAGTCGAAGATTAACTATTTACTGAAAGCTGTTTGTCCACGTATTATTATTATTTAATTGCTGGCAGTTGCTCTGAAGTTGGCTTGAACTCAAATGTTAACGTCATGTAGCATATTCATATTGGAAACTTAATAACTGATGATCAGATTCCATATGGATTTCTTGTGCCTTTGTGTGTGCGCACTTCGGGATATTAGTGCATCTAAAAATAATACTTCTTCCAATCCTACAGATTTTTGGATCGCTGGGTAGATCATTCAGGAAAGCATATTAACTTATTGATATCATTAGCCAAATGATCGGACAATATCTTTTTAAATAAATTAATGGCCAAAATTATCCCATTCAAGTGCATGGGCAGAGGGATGTTGGGACAAGTGGGGTCACCAATTTTTCACTATGGCTTTGTATACTTTACACCCAAGTCTACTTATTTTATAGCATCTCCAGCCTTGACTCAAAATTTTACCCAAATTTGGGTCAAAATTTAGGTAAAAACCCATTTTGGGTCAAGCTCACTCCAATGGCAAAATGATCCATTACCCAAATATATTGTTTTTTTATGCTTTCAAGATTATTTCCCTCCATTTTTGTTTCCCCCAACGATTTTGGCCAAAAAAGTAGCACACATCTCTCCTCAACGACGCGGTTCTTATTTCGCAACCAGCTTCAAGATTCTTCCAGAGAGAATAGGGAGAGATCGTCAAGACTTCAGCATTCAAATATCCAGAGAGAGAGAGAGAGGTATCCAAGCTTGGGAAAGCCATGGCGATGCCATGCTCTCAGAATGACATGGAAGGTGCCATTGAAAAGAGAAAAGAGCCGTTGGAATATTGGGAAAAAAAATGGGGAGAGACTTGGGTTTTCTCAAATTTGGGGAAAGAAATGGGTAAAACCCAAAATGGGGAAGGGTTTGGGTCAAAGATTGGAGAGGGTTTTTTTGTGGGTTTTGCCCAAATTTTAAATTTAGAAAATTAGAGGCCGGTCCTCCTTTCTAGCCTCGGTATGATCCCAACCCTGAAATTTTCACCCGAAGCTGGATGGCTCGGGTATATTGGGTGATGGACGTTTTTGCCCTTTTCCGGGTTTACTATATATAGGCTTGTTTTCAAATCGAAAAGAATATTGACCGAGAGAGAAGACGGAGAGAGAGAGAGAGAGAGCGATCGCTATTGCGATCGTGAGAGCGCTCTCGAGAGAGAGAGATCGAGATCTAGGGAGAGATTGCGATAGAGGGAGCGATTGATGTCTAGCTTGAGCGATTGATGTTCGATTGAGAGGAGGAATTGCGTTGGATTGAGATTCAATTGAGATTCAATCGATCTGTTGAGGTATTTTTTGTGTATGTTGTTAGATTTGATTAGTTATTCAGTTAATGTACTTTTCATTTAGCAGTGATGTATGTTGCTTTGTGATTCGTTGTAGCTTTGTGGTGCTTGAGGAGATGCCGGTTGATGGAGTCGAGCAGATGAGGTATTTAATGTCATTTTTGTTGTTAGATTTGATTATTTCAGTGTTTATGTGATTGTTTTGATATATGAGAACTGTTTTTAGATCTATGAGAACTGGTTTCTGAACTACGAGAGCTGGTTTCTGAACTATGAGAACTGGTTTTGAACTATGAGAACTGTTGTTAGATTGAGGCCTAGCTTGAACTATTATTGTGTTTGTTGTTAGATTTTGATGTGAACAGTCTTTTCGTGTATTTTTCATGAGAACTGTGTTTATTTATATGAGAACTGTGTTTATTTATATGAGAATTGTGTTTATTTGATATATGAGAACTGTTTTTAGATCTATGAGAACTGGTCTCTGAACTATGAGAACAAACACAATAAATAAACAATTCTCTATGTGAACTGGTCTCTTGTCTCTGAGCTGGTTTGTGAACTATGAGAACTGGTTTCTGAACTATAGTTCTCATATGATTTTTGATGTGAACTGTCGTTTTGTATATTTTTTCATGAGAACTGTTTAAATGTCGTTTATTTTGATGTGAACTGTCGTTTTGTGTATTTTTTCTGAACTATTATTGTGTTTGTTGTTAGATTTTGATGTGAACTGTCTTTTTGTGTATTCTGCATGAGAACTGTTTTATGAGAATTGTGTGTTTTTTATATGAGAATTGTGTTTATTTATATGAGAACTGTGTTTATTTATATGAGAACTGTGTTTATTTAGGGAAATGGAGAAATCGTTGATCTTGTTTTGTAAATACAATGGATTGTGTGCTGGAATAAAGTTGTCTCGGTCTTCGAGAATCGGAGATTTTATGAAGATATTGTGTGGCAAGTTCAGTGAGTTGAGAAGACACTCATTGCAACTCTTTTATGCTATACGTGATCATCCTAGCACCATGTTATATAATGATGAAGATTTGGAGGTGATGTTTGTTGTAGCTGATAGTATTGGATTGAATTGCATTGAAGTTACAGTTGTAGATAGTCATGGTTTTGATAGTGGTACTAGTGGGTGTGGTGGTGATGTTGGTGCTAATAGTATTGGGTTTTTTGATAGTGGTGGTGATGTTGGTGCTAGCACTAGTAAGGGCATTTCTTTCAGTGGGCAAGGGTTAGTCGTCCATCGATTGGAATCAATGGGAGATGTAGGTAAAGAGGATGATTTGGGAGGTATGTTTTGCCCGCATCAGCAACGTCCAAGGTTGTCCGATGCGTGGAAAGAGCTTATTAAAAGTGTTGGTCAGTTGTTTGTTGGGGGTTCGGAAGGTTTTCGTGATGCATTGCGGAAATATTCAATTGTTCATTCTTTTGAGTTTGACTTTGTAAAGAATGAAACAGAGAGAGTGACTGTAGTTTGTAAGGTAAAATCTTGCAAGTGGAATATCCATGCTAGACTTGACAAGGTCAGTGGTTGCTTTTACATCAAGAGGTATTATAATGTTCATTCTTGTGGTGTTGCTGGGCGTACGACAAAGAACTGTCATGCTAATTCAATTCTGATTAGTCAATTGATAAAGGATGATGTTCGAGACAAGTCAAAGAAACGTCCTGTTGATGTTGTTGATGATTTGAAGGAGTATTATGGGGTGGATGTGTCATATAATCGTGCTTGGTTAGCTGTCCAGAAAGCCAAGTTCAGTGCATTTGGAGATTATTCAGATTCTTTTAATCAACTTCAATGGTATCGTAATGTTGTTTTGAATTCGGATCCTAGAAGTGTTTTTGATGTTGAGTGGGATCAAATCATAAATCGGTTTTTGAGGTTGTTTGTAGCGTTTGATGCCTCTGTACAAGGATTTAAGCACTGCAGGCCTGTTTTGTCCGTTGATGCAACGTTCTTGAAGGCAAGGCATATGGGATGCTTGATGTCTGCTTCAGCTAAAGATGGTAATGTAGGTATGAAATAGATCACATATACAATTCTCATATGACTATAACATACAGTTCACATAGGCTATAATGCACTATGAGAAATATGAGAACTGTTTTCAGAATTATGTGAACTGTTTTCAGAATTATGAGAAATGGTTCCTGAAGTATGAGAACTGGTTTCTGAAGTATGAGAACTGTTTTCAGAACTATGAGAACTGGTGTCTGAACTATGAGAACTGGTTTCTTATAGTCATATAGGATGCTTGATGTCTGATTGAACTGGTTACTGAATTATTTTTTACTTCTCAGGTCTATTTCCATTGTGCTTTGGTGTGGTTGATTCTGAGAATAATGATAATTGGCTCTGGTTTATGGAGAAGTTGCATGGTATTTTGGATGAAGAGAGAAGGGTTGTTTTTATATCTGACCGTCACAGAGGAATAAAAAAGGGTATTGCTACGGTGTTTCCTTCAAGCTTTCATGCTTACTGTCTCTATCATTTGAAGGGTAACTTGCGTACTGCTTTGGCACCCACAAATGTCAAGTATAAAGAGAGTTTGATCAGAGTTTTTTCGAAATGTGCTTATGCTCCCACTGTGGCAAAGTTTAATCAGCATATGGGTAATTTGCTGAAACACGGTGGTGCAGCAGTTGTTCATTTTCTGTCGGAGTTGCCTAATGAGCGCTGGGCGAAGGTTTTTTTCCCGGGGCAACGTTATGGAGCAATGTCCTCTAGTCTAGCTGAGTGCTTTAACTCATGGATATTGAAAGAGCGTGAATTGCCCGTGTTGGATATGGTTGATCGTATTAGGAAGAAGATGATGAAATTAATGTGTTTGAGGAGAGAAAGGGCAAGTAAATGGGAGCAGGTGATTTGTCCTTATGGGGAGTCTCGGTTGGAGAATTTATATGATTTAGTTAAAACATGGAAAGTGATTCCTTCAAGTGCTGATATATTTGAAGTTGACACCGATCCGTCTGTATGTGTTGATATTGGGAGGCGTACATGCAGTTGTTGTTGGTGGCAGTTGAATGGATTTCCTTGTTGTCACGCTGTCTATGCTATCAAATATAGTGGTAAGGATTTGAACTTGTATGTAGAGCGTTATTTTCATGTTGAGAGTTATCGTCAGGTGTATTCAAAACCAATTTACCCGGTTGCATCATTGTTGAAAGGTGATGTGGTTGATTGTGGTACTAGTATTCTGCCACCCTTGTCAAAGAAGCCTCCAGGGAGGCTTAAGAAGAAGAGGATTCGTTCGAATGGGGAGAAGGTCAGAGAAATGAAGTGTGGTAGGTGTGGGAAGATGGGGAATCATAACAAACTTACTTGTAAGGAGGATTTGAGGCCTGGTTTTTAGATTTTAATAATTGAGTCATACAAAAAACAATGTTATTGGATTTGATCTGTGAAATAATTGTTGAGAATAAGAAAAAATTTGGGATTTTGTTACTAATTCTGTGTTTGATCTAGCACTTTTCATTTTTGGATTTTTGTCACTAATTTCATTTTTTGGACTGTGTATTTTCTATGAGAAGTGTTTTTGTTTTCTATGAGAAGTGTTTTTTTTTGTCTGCGAACTGTGTTAAGGCATATGATGACTGTGTATTTTCTATGAGAAGTGTGTTTTTTCTATGAGAAGTGTGATTTTTTCTATGAGAAGTGTTTATTTTTCTATGAGAAGTGTTTATTTTTGTATGAGAACTGTGTTAAGGCATATGAGGACTGTGTACTTTCTATGAGAAGTGTGTATTTTTCCTACGAGAAGTGTGTCTTTTCCATGATAAGTTAAATTCTAACACAACATGCAGCAGATTAACATACACCAAACCATACTAACAAATAGGAAACGAATTAACATACACCAAACCATACTAACAAATAGGAAACGAATTTTAACATAGATGAAATCAACTTTAACATGCAGAAAATCCTAATTATCATCAGAGTCAGATAGGAGTCATTACAGCATCACTAGTTTGACCCAACTACAAACCCTAATTTTCATCCGACTTAGATTCCATAATCATTTGAGGACGTAGCCAAAAAGGAGCAAAAAATCCCCAAAATGATGATGAACCCCAACTACAAACCCTAACTTTCCAAAAAAGTAGTTGGGGCCACCAAATCCTAACTTCTACTGTGCATCTTCGAGCTCCTTTTCCTGTTCTTCTCTGTGAGCGTCCATCAATGCCTTCATCTCCATCTTGAGGCGGATAAGATCTATGCTCTGTATCCTGTGCAGGCAGTGCATGCGATCCACTTCAGCTTTGAGAGGAGCCACATGCTCCTCGATGATCTTCTTCACTGCATCCTCCATCGGTGAGATTATTGGAGCGTTGTTCGGTGGTGTGTTGGTCGGAGCGTTCTGATTTGTTGCTGCCATAGTAGTTTGCCTCAGAGATTTCTTCTCTCTCTCTCTGAGGAATAGGGACAGGTGTGTGCGGTTGTGTAAAACTCTTCAGGTATTTATTGGAGTGGGACGGCGGTAGTGGTACACGTGGTGAGTCGTTTCACTTTTTTTTTCGGTGAGTCGTTTCACTTTTTTGGCAATTTGTTTAATATGAATGAAATGAATTTCCGACGTACAAAAAAAAAACGAATGAAATGAAATAAAGAAGGGAAAACATCCAGATTTATAAAACACACATCCTAGATGGAATTGATTGATCCAAATACAAGGAGACGTCATACAAAGAAAGCACCATACTTAAACAAGATATCTACTAAGAAAGAAAAAAAAAACAGCCAGATTGGAAAATATAATATCCCTAGTTAGTTGGTGGTTGTCTTCTTGGTCGTACGTTTCTGCTGGATGTGGCTTCTTCGGTTTCCTTTGCCAAAATTTTGGCAAGCTTCCCATCTTTGCAGATCTGCACTTGCTTCTTGAGAAGGTCGATGTTGTCCTGGTTTTCCAAGGATCGGCCTTGGGTTTCATCAAGTTTTTCACGGGTCTCTTTGAGTGATGCATCAACGGCATCTTTGATGAGTCTTGCCAAGTTTTCTGCCATTTTGTAGGAGTTTTTTTGGGTGTAGTTGTGATGAGGGTGGGAAATGAAGAAATTGGAAGAGGAAAAGTGGTATTTATAGGCTATAGAAAATAGGGTTTCACGTTTAAGATGTAATTTACAAAAATATCCTTTACATTTTTCTATGAGAATTGGTTATTTTCTTTGAGAATTGTGAATTTTCTTATGAGAACTATGTTTTTTCTATGTGAATTGCAAATTTTTCTATGAGAACTGTGTTTTTAATCTATGCGAACTGCAAACTGTGGACAATGAACAATGGAGTTCAGAGAAAGATGATTTCATATCTTCATTAACTTCACATTTTTCATTGCATTTGCTGTCCTTGTGTTATATTCATTAACCACTATACAATTCTTGAACAACACCACTACCAACTTTGATGAGTAAGTTGAATCTATGCCTGTTTTTCCTTCTCTTGAAGAAGCTCCTGGTCGTCATAAAATTTTTGCAGTCTGAGATTTTCCATCCTGTTATGATAGATCTCTGGAGTCCATGATCTATTCGGGTCACTGACAAATGCTTCCACAATATCAGCTCTCATTTGAAGGCATTGTTGCTTTGATAGGTCGCTTTGAATTGGTTGTTTCATTAGCTTTTGGCGAATGATGTAGGCAACAACAACTGCACAATCAACCCTGTGAATACAAGACTAATGTTAGGATACTTACAATCAACCCTGTGATAAGTTTTGGAAGTTGAAAGGATACTTACGAGCCTGGTTCTTGTTGTGGTGTATTGTTGAGGAGCTTTGCGGAGGTTTTAATCTTCTTATTGCTGTGTTGGTTGATGTAGTTCGTGACATTATTTCTCTGTTACAGAATATGATCATGGATACATTAACGATACACACTTCACATAGTCTGTTCACGTAGACTACAATACACAGTTGAAAGAGTTCATACCAGAGTGGCAGTTGCTTCACAGTATTTATCTCTTCTCCCTTGTCTGCGGATGGAGTTGTAGAACCTCCATTCTTGGTCAATGGTGTCTAGCTCAAGCAAAGTATAATGGCTTGAACCATATATTGGGATAAGGATTGTTCTGGTTTTCAAAATCTTTGAGCTGACGGCATCAAGTGCTCTTTTAGCTGAGTTTTGATCACCTCCAAGGAAGGTCTGTTTGGTAAGAAGATAATTAGTCAACTTCTTTAACTGTGAGTGTATGCTACATGAATTGTGAGAGAGTGCTTCCTTTTCTTACTGATGAAAAGCTGTTGAAGACATACGGCATATCTTGTGGGTAATCTTCTATTCCCAATGAAAAGGATGGTCCAGATGTTGGTGGTAGTAGTGTTGTAGTCAGCAAGTGGACATAGGCATCTATTGGCTGTATCAGAATGTAAAAAGAATTTGTTTATCACGTACAGTTCTGATAGAAAAAAACACAGTTCTCATACAAAAGCACAATTCTCATACAAAAGCACAGTTCTCATATACACTTCTCATAAAATACAGAAAGAGAGTTGCTTGTTTTTGTGTGTGTGTGTTACCTGGCCTGTTAATTCTTGATCACATAGCAGAAACCTCACATCTTCTTGATATATGCGCAGGTTAGGGTCTTCACAATCCCATATGTATGTACTGCATGATATACATAACATTAGGTAATCTGAAATGATTTAATGACAGTAAATTGTTGGGTTTAGCATTTTTACCATCCCTCCTCGAGTTCCCAAAATTTTCTGATTGTTTCTTGGCATTGGTCAGGTAGCAAGGCAAGGACAATGCGTGCCTTCTTTTCTAGGGGAGCAATCTTGTTATCAAGTTTCTTGATTTCTGCTTGTGGCTCGTCAGTTTCGTCAAGGACAATTGGTTCTTTTTTGTGACCATCCTTTGTGATTGAACCGTAGTAATAGTTTTCATCTTTGTTTTGCTTTCGTGGTCTTTGTTTTGCATTGTCATCTTTGTTGTCTCCTTCAGACTTTTTCTCGGCAGGAGCGTATAGTTGTGTAACTTCATGCACCACTTGCTCAATCTTCTGATCAGTGTACGTTTGTGTGATGTTATGTATTGATTCCTCACTTCTTTGTGTGAGCAGAGAGGAATCAGTCTCGACAGCTGGTAAATGCTTTTGAGGTTCTTTGGTATGTCGCGGTTGGATGGAAAGCTTGTTGGTTAGGCTGCGTATTTCTGCATCTTTTTGAACAATTATAGCCTTTTGCCTTTGTTCGGTTGTGTTCAAATACTTTTGCAGCTGGCCCTTTTCAGTTGTTAGGGATTCAATTTGCATTGTAAGTGCCTTTTTGTTGTTGTCGGACATAGCATCCGTATTCTGTAGCGTTTCTTTCAGTGAATCCCTTTCTTTTCTCATTTCCAGGAGCTGATTTTCCATTTCATCCCTGTCCTTTTTCAAAACGTTGGACAAAGTATCCATCTTCTGTAGCTTTTCTTCTGCCTTTTTGTTGTTGTCGGACATAGCATCCGTATTCTGTAGCGTTTCTTTCAGTGAATCCCTTTCTTTTCTCATTTCCAGGAGCTGATTTTCCATTTCATCCCTGTCCTTTTTCAAAACGTTGGACAAAGTATCCATCTTCTGTAGTTTTTCTTCTAGTGAATCTCTCTCTTTTTCCATTTTCAACAGCTGATTTTTCATTGCATTGCTGTCCTTTTCCAAGTATGCAGTCTTCTCTATAAGGACCTTGTGTTGTTCTTGGGTCTGCAACATTGTGTTGGACATAGTAACCATCTTCTGCAGCTTTTCTTTCAGTGCATCTCGTTATTTTTCCATTTCATCCAGTTGATTTTTTATTGCATCCTTGTCCTTTTGAAGTCCGTGGTTTTGTTGTTCAAGTATTTGTTTTTGATTCTGAAGATATTGGATTTGTTGCTGGAGATCCTTGATGATAACTTGATCATTGTCCTCCAGTAAGCTGTCACAGAATTTACCGATCTGGCTGTGCTCTTTAATTACGCCTTGACTGAAATTAATAGAGTCAAGAGGTTGGTAGGTACTTGGAACCATAGTCTCGCCTTATTGTGATTGTGAGAACACTGCTTGTTGTTGCTGAGGAGATGATGTTGACACAAGAGGAGATGTTTGTTGTTTTTCAGTTAAGTGTATCTCATCAAGTCGTTGTACTGCCGGACTTTGAGGAGATTGTGTATGCTGCATCATCTGTGATATAGTTTCCCTGTCATTGTCATCTACAACTTCTGGGTGTGCCATGCTGTAGACTTGAGCCTCTTGACATGTTTCTTGAAGTTCCTCCTCATATACCTGAAAGATGTGAACTCACAATCAGAGGAAAGATGTGAACTCACAATCAGAAATGTGTATTTTTTTGTATGAGAAGTGTGTTATCATAGAAAAATACACAGTTCTCATAGTAAAAACACAGTTCTCATAGGAAAATACACAATTCGCACAGTAAAATACACAGTTCTCATAGGAAAATACACAGTTCTCATAGACAGTTCTCATGTATAATACACAGTTCTCATAGAAAAATACACAGTTCTCATAGAAAAACACACAGTTCTCATAAAAAAAATACACAGTTCTCATAGTAAAATACACACTTCTCAAAGGAAAATACACAGTTTGCTCAGTAAAATACACAGTTCTCATAGACAGTTCTCATGTATAATACACAGTTCTCATAGTAAAATACACAGTTCTCATAGTAAAACACACAGTTCTCATAGAAAAATACACAGTTCTCATAGAAAAACACACAGTTCTCATAATAAAATACACAGTTCTCATAGAAAAATACACAGTTCTCATAGACAGTTCTCATAGAAAAATACACAGTTCTGATAGAAAAATACACAGTTCTCATAGAAAAACACACAGTTCTCATAGTAAAACACACAGTTCTCATAGTAAAACACACAGTTCTCATAGGAAATACACAGTTCTCACAGGAAAATACACAGTTCTCATACCGTAATTTTGACATTGCTCAAATCATCAAAAAAAAATTTCAGGTCTGAGGTGTTCCAGTTTAGTAGCCTTGGAATTGCTTCATTTTTTGGTCGTGGAATCAAATCTGTGTGTTCGCAAATCCAATACTGCAAAAACAGGTAAAAGGAAATTATTAAAATAAAAGAAAATTATTAGAATACACAAAAACATTTCTCACAGCAAAAATAGATTTAACTTACCATCAATGCCACCACACATCCTGTTGCATCTCTTGGTTTGTCATGGAACTTGTGCATTGATGTATTCAATGTTTCTGCAATGGATTGTGCCCAGTCATAGTCTTTTATTTCTTCTATTTTTTCCATGCAATGAACATATGTCCATGCAATGGTGACTCCTGATGTGGAGAAGAACAATGTCAGGCAAATGAACATGCATATGAGGCGGACTACATCTCGGATGTCTTCATCAGTTATGGATTCCTCTCTTTTTTGCAGTATTTCGTTTATCATGTCTTTCATCTTTTTACTACCAATCCTTGCTTCCTGGATCCCCCTTCTTGTTGCAAATGCAACATCACTTTTCTTCTTGTTCAAATCTCCTATTGGTTTGTTCCCACAAGCTATTCCAAAGATTAGCTTGATGTCATTCCTTGTAATGGCAACCTTTTTACCACCAATGAGGAACTTGCTGTCATTGGTATCATAGTTCTCAATGATACTCAGGATGGGTTTATCGTGCTTCATGCAAACTTTTTCGGCCAACTTGCCTTTCTTAATGGCATCAATCAGCATCCAAAACGGTGTTTGTTTCAACAGCTCTAAGTGGGCATTGTTCAAGTTCAGTTTTGACAATAGCCCAAGCGTTTCTATTACATTGGATCTGAATGTGCATTGCTTTTGGGTTTGGGAGTCTGGTTCTGGTTCAGATTCTTGGGTAAGCCTTTGGCGTTTCTTGGCAATGTTTTTTTGTTTTGGGCTTTGTCTTTTCTTTCCCCGAGTTTTCGAAGGGGACTGGGATGCTTGGCTAACCATTGAGGTTGCTGGCCTGTCAGGTTGAGTTTTTGATCTTGTAATGACTCCTGCCTCCTCCATTGTTAGTGTTCTTGGTCTGATCTCGTAAGAAGTTTTTAAATCTTGCGTGCAAGTCTTCTTGTGCCCTGTTAAATATATGAACAAAAGTGAGATAGAGCGTTTATGTTGGCTCATCATAGGTATAGCACACAGTTTGCATAGACAGTTCTTATGGAGAAATACACAGTTCTCATACAAAAAAACACAGTTCTCATAGTAAAATTTACACAGTTCTCATAGGAAAATACACAGTTCTCATAGAAAAATACACAGTTCTCATAGTAAAAATTTACACAGTTCTCATAGGAAAATACACAGTTCTCATAGTAAAATACACAGTTCTAATAGTAAAATACACAGTTCGCACAGTAAAATACAGTGTTCTCATAGTAAAATACACAGTTCTCATGTATAATACACAGTTCTCATAGACAGTTCTCATAGAAAAATACACAGTTCTCATAGAAAAATACACAGTTCTCATAGGAAAATACACAGTTCTCATAGTAAAAATACACAGTTCTCATAGGAAAATACACAGTTCTCATAGAAAAAATACACAATTCTCATAGAAAAATACACAGTTCGCACAGTAAAATACACAGTTCTTATAGTAAAATACACAGTTCGCACAGTAAAATACAGTGTTCTCATAGTAAAATACACAGTTCTCATGTATAATACATAGTTCTCATACAATGTTCCAGTAGAAAAATACAATGTTCCAGTAGGAAATACAGAGTTCTCATAGAAAGATCTCATGTATAATACACAGTTCTCATAGTAAAAAATACACAGTTCTTATAGAAAAATACACAGTTCTCATAGGAAAATACACAGTTCTCATAGTAAAAATACACAGTTCTCATAGGAAAATACACAGTTCTCATAGGAAAATACACAGTTCGCACAGTAAAATACACAGTTCTCATAGTAAAATACACAGTTCGCACAGTAAAATATACAGTTCTCATAGTAAAATACACAGCTCTCATGTATAATACACAGTTCTCATACAAATGTTCCAGTAGAGAAATACAATGTTCCAGTAGGAAATACAGAGTTCTCATAGAAAGATCTCATGTATAATACACAGTTCTCATAGACAGATCTCATGTATAATATACAGTTCTCATAGTAAAATACACAGTTCTTATAGAAAAATACACAGTTCTCACAGTAAAATACACAGTTCTCATAGTAAAATACACAGTTCTCATAGTAAAAATACACCGTTCGCACAATAAAATACACAGTTCTCATAGTAAAATACACAGTTCTCATGTATAATACACAGTTCTCATATACATACCGTTCTTTGCCATATTGAAAATGTTGTTGCCTGATCGATTCCACGAGAGAGAGAGAGAGAGAGAGAGAGAGAGAGAGAGAGAGAGAGATCGAGCGAGAGAGAGAGAGCACTGTCGAGCGGTAGAGTTAGGTTGTGTAGCGGTAGAGTTAGGGCGGTTCTGTAGTGGTAGGGAGAGAGTCAGGGTTTTGTTGAGCCGTAGGGAGAGGGTTCTGGAACGTGACCCGTGAGGTGTACTTTTTACCCGCGAGAAGATCCGGGATGCTTGTTTTGACCCGCGAGGGGTATTTTTGTCCACAATGTAGCGCCTGGACTAAAAGGGGTATAGAATATTTTGTGCTGGACTGAATTAGGTCCGAGCCTAATATTTTGGGCCGGCCTCAAAATTCCCCTTTTAAATTTAGGTCTTAAAATGGGTCAAGGTTGGAGATGCTCTTACCCCACTTTTAATTTCTAGTAATTTACCCAAGCCATAATGAAGTTCTGGTACTTCCAAAACTAAGGGTTTAAAAGAAACTCCTTACCGAGGTTCTCCCACGGCAATCCCCAGACTTTTTTCGTCTAAAAAGAAAGAAACCCTTAAACTTCGCTTGGTCTTATCGGCGAACATGGACTCACAAATTGCAATGGATAATCCACAGAACAGAAGAGGTAAGAATGCCTCTCTCTCTCTCTCTCTCTCTCTCTCTCTCTCTCTCTCTCTCTCTCTCTCTCTCTATGCACAATCAAAACAATACTAGAGCTTAACCTTGTACTAGAGTAATGTTAGTAATCGAATGTGTGATGAATGAATGGATGCATGATAGTAATGATAGTCTTGATAGTCTTGTTATCCGAACAACCCCTCATTGTGTCTATAGAGAAAGATATTCTTGATAAGATATTTTTTTTTTGAACGGCGAAAAAGTTTTATTAATTTTTGAAGGAAAACAAAAACTAAAAGGGCAAGGAGAAAGGCAACAATTGCCTATCCGAGACTCAAACCCTTAATTGGCAAGATGCTAACCAAGGAGCAAACCCCAAGGGCCGAAGCCCAACACCTAAAAGGCCACAATGCCCAGATAAACCAATAAAGAGTAAGTGGAACACAGCCTAAATACCAGACAAAGCCTAACAGCCCAAATACAAGGGTATTAGCCCAACAATGAAGCCCAATACACACAAACCCTAAACGCTGATCTAGAAACTGAAACGCCAAGCCGCCACTGTGCTTGACGATTTCCTAGTCCTAAATTAATGGGTTGACCCAAGCGTAGGGCGGAGACCGATGCAGCACAATATCCGGTAAGACCAGAGTCGAATCCACAAAGACAATGATGTGTACTGACTAAAAACTCGGGTTGTTATAATTTAAACGGGCTCTTAGGTAGCCACCTCTTGTCGTTTAGATTGAGATTAACTTAAACCTACGAAATTTATTGTTCTTTTCAAATAATTAAAAAGAGGTACATTCGTAGGGTTCATAGCACTCGTAACCAATCCGGATTAACCTGTTCTGTTTGGAGTTCTTAAAAACGTTTAACTTTAGATTGAAAAAGATACCCCGCAAGATGCGAGACCCTATGGTTGCCGTTTACCCATGCGCATCGGAGAATGAGTTTTGGACCCCCATTCTCCCGTTCACATGGGCTCCGACAATGCCCGGGTTTGTCTACGGGAAGTATTTTTCCAATCCAAAATCGTTTTTTCATTGTTTGAAAATAGGAGCAGTGCCCAAATTGACCACGATGTGCTATTCACCCCGCGACCCTACCTAAATGACTACTCACTAGTTATTAAGCAAGAAACCCTAGATTGCATCATGCTTGGAATGAAAAATAAACAAAAGATTAAAACTAAGATAAGATCCATGAGCAACTTTAATTAAGAACAAAACGTAATACGAGTTACCGGACGATGCGTTCTTGAACAAAACTTGAAAACTTCAAAGGAAAAAGCTCTGGAAAGAAAAGAATGTAAGGAAAAGCTGCTAATTAATGTTCGAACCCTAAAAACGAAATTCCAGGGGTATTTATACAAACCCCCAAAATCTGGAGTTAAAAATGTCGAAAACTTTTTTTTTCCGCTGTTGCCACCGATATCGATACAGCTGAGAGCTGTATCGATACAGAAGTCTCTGGTCCGCCACTGATCCACATTGTATCGATACAACTCTCAGCTGTATCGATACCACCTGCCTTAGTGGCCAATTCTCGAGCGTTACATGCATTCTTGGCACCCGACGCCTCACGCTTCCGCCTTGACTTCCCATGACGACGTCCAAACCGGCCTCAAGGCCTCGCAATCCAATCTTGGCGCAAAATCCGCCTTATTCCTGCAAAACTAACAAAAACACAAAAACAAGACAAAACACGGCATCAAGTGGAAAATGAGATAATACGCGCCTCTAACGCGCTAATTCGCCCTACTTAGGCACTCATATCTATGACATCACGCGCCTATCACACCCCCCAACTTGAGCGTTGCTAGTCCCTAGTAACAAACGGACAGAAAGATAACAAAAGAAATACTAACAAGACACAAACGGGGATACGGAGGTTATGCATGTGGTACAATAAATAGGCGGGCCGAAAGATTTTCGTCTCCTCACTCACCTGCAACTCGAATACATGCATGCCTTGGCAAAAAGATGAACAAAATTAGCGCCGAAATACATGCAGAGATAAATGCCCCCACGAAGGCAACGATGCTACACTCGCTCACCGGAACACTCTAACATCCCATGAAAAAGCAGTTGGCGAACTACGTGGGACCGAAACAAAGGCCACCACGAGCCAATCAAAAATAAAGTTCACAAAGAATAAACAGCACGAGATAACAATCACGATTCCAAAATATGAGCAGCATTAATAAATCACATGCATGAACGAGAGTTAAATACGTGCACAGAATCCACTAAGGACTTAATTAAGCTTGTATTGACCGCAGTTCCAACGAAAGGGAAATTGTAAAATTAGGCGGCGACCTATAGTAGCGCAAGGTCAACTACCCAGACTGGCCGTCACCTTCCCCTTAACTACCCGATATGCACCCACTGGTGCCAACCAAACCATGTGTAAACGATAAAATAAAACATTGACGATAGTTTTTACAGACCCACATGAGATAACAGAAAATAAAAATAGTCCATCGACACTAACGACCCAAAACAACACATAAAATGACACCACCACCCCAACTTCATGCATCACGGGAGTCCAAGATCACTCCGAATCACTCTCGACAAAGTCGTCGCTGACCTCTAAGTCCAAAAACTGAGGTGGCTGATACAGAGCCGAGAACTGCCCTGTAACATGATCATACAATCACTTATTCTGATGTGCCAGCAGGTGCTGATTCCTCCCAACTTGCCTCAATTCCCTTTTATTCTACGTTTTCTGTTTCTTTTTTTTATTTTTTTCTTCTTTTTTTTTGACTTAGCTTTATGACTTGAAGGTTGGGTTTGGTTCCAAAATATGACACCCATCAAGACTTCTCCACTTTCACTTCCGACGACAACGATGCTCCAAATCCAATGCAACAAGACACCCATGATGTACAAAGTTAGACCCCCCCCCCCCAACTACAATCCAACCCACACACCGGTTTCCTAGGCTAGACTCAGGAACTGACTCGAACTGGTTTAAGATTGGTCAATGAGACTCGTATGTGGTCTAATCATGCAAAAATGCCTTGTCTCATCCCCTATGCACGTTACCAACTCTCACAAATGCATGCAAAACATCTAGCTACTCAATTGTGAAACAAAAGCCTACTATTTTCTGCAAATGCGAGAAAAAGAAAACAAAGAACATGGGAATGTTTATCAGGATGCACTATTAACTACGTGAGGACACATACTCAACGTCATCTACGGCACAAACATGTTCACAAAGGGTGCCAAATATATGCATGAATTTGAATTAAACAGGCATAATAATTCAACTAATTCTAACATGCTCGCTTAATCATACAATCAAGCATAATAAACGTATCCCCGAAAAATTTAAAAGTGTAACCCTACCCTAGCAACGCAACAAAAACATATACAAGGTACACCCTCCCCCTAACTAGAAACATGCTATGACCCCAGAGCATGGAGACACAGCAAAAGAAAGCACAAGGGAGAAGAAATGGACCTATGGGTGGCAGCCAACCACCATGACCTCGGCCGATATTCGAGGAATTTTCTGTCACCGCTCTTGCCACCGTGTGTAGCACCGCACCCTGCAAAAGAATTAGGCACCAACTACCGAAAAGCACGAATGACATTAGTACCGCCCAGCTCGTGTTATCCGGGCTCCCAAAACAAAAAGAAAAATACTCCACCAAATCTTCACGCAATCAACGTGTCATACTTTTCTCCCCATCCCTCACCGGGGGCAAAGAACGGGTGGCTATACAAGACCATTATGCTAATTTTTTTGCTTTTTTCAATTTCCTAATTTTTTTTTTTAAAGGATGAGAGAAACAAAAATAACTAACTAGAAGACAAGAAATGAAAGAATAATGAAATAAAAGATAATGATACATAGATTGTGCCAAAAGCAAAAGAACTTAGTAAAATCCAATATCACTGACACAAAATTGCCCTTACTAACCGGAGCTGGGCACACGATCCTTATTTTAATAACGGCGTGCGAAGCTATAAAACCCAAGTCAATGATAGATGCCCCTATCGCTAGGGGCCGGGTCCACTTCTCAATAAAGAGAGTGGTATGCAAAAGCTATCCGTCGGAACGTAGCCACAACGGCTATACAACAGGGTCGTCCGAATAAACAGGATCGACCAACACCTCTTCCGGTTCACCTATTTCATCCAGGATCGACCAACACCTCAAAAGGGTCATCCGGCTGGATCGACGATGGGAGAGCTGTAGACAATGGGGCGCCCAGTGGCTCAAGAACTGGGTCCCAAGCGGCGCCACACACATCCTCTACTGCAAACACCTCCATCAAACTCCCTAATTCTGGAGAATTTAAGAATGACGCCTCCTTGCTGCTAAGGCTATCTCCAGAAGATCCTTATACAAAATATTATCGACATGCTCTTGCACCAACGTGTCGATCAAACTCACCTCATACACTTCCTCATCATCCTTGACTTGGCTATCCTCATTAAACACTTTCACCTCCATTTTCAAGTCCCCAAACGACAGTTGGACTTATCCAGTCTTATAGTTCATGACGGCACTGGAGGTGGCTAGAAAAGGACGGCCAAGAATGATAGGAGCCTTCTCAATGACCTCTGGTATCGGGCAAGTATCCAAGACAATAAAGTCGACTGGAAAAAGGAACTCGCCCACCTGAATTAAAACATCTTCCACCACCCCCTTTGGAACTCTCACACTCCGGTCGGCCAATTGTAGCGTGACCGGTGTGGCTCTCAGATCGCCTAAGCCAAACTTCAAGTATACCGAATATGGGAGAAAGTTGACACTTGCTCCTAAATCCAGCAAAGCCTTATCAAACTTTTTGGCTCGCGATCGCTATGGGGATGGTGGGACAACCAGGATCCTTACACTTGGTGGGGATCTCAACCTGGAGAATGGAGCTCACTTGCTCCGTCAGAAGCACTTTGTCCTGACTCTTAGTTCTCCGCTTTGACGTGCAGAGATCCTTCAATACCTTTTCAAACTGAGGAATTGCGTCAATGGCTTCCATCAAAGAGATGGGAAACTGAACTTTCTTGAATAACTCAAGCATTTGAAAGTTCACATTGACTTTAGGTTTCACCACCAAGCGATTTGGATAAAGAGCAACGGGTGGCGTTGGAGTCGTGGGGGCTGCAGGAGTAGGCACAACCACTTCAGGAGACTCCGTCTCTTTCTCTTCCTCAGGGACACTTCCCAAGTCTGGAATGACTGCTGGAACAGCTATCGGCACCGAAGGTGGCACCGATTTTTTGTTTTGTTTTTTTTTTTGTTTTTTTGGGTAAATCAGCTTGAAATAAAAAGAGGCTACCCGAATATACAGCCTACAAGGGGCATACCCCAGGAGGAAAACAAAAGAAAACAAAGATTGAGAAAATTGAAATCTAAGCCAAGTGGCTACATGGATTGGAGTGGCACCGATTTTTGCTTGGGAGGTAAGTCTTTGTCGATCACCTTCCCACTTCTGAGAGTGGTGATCGCCTTAGCCTCTTCCAGCCTGGGGTTCAAATTACTCAGGCCAGAAGAATCGCCCACAAAATGAGTACCGGTGGCATTGACTTGAGGTTGAGAAGGAAACCTTCCCTTCTCCTGCTGGATTTGTCCAACTGTCGCCGACAACTTGGTCAATTGGGTCCTAATGTCACCAATTGCCTGTTTGGTCTACTCAGTAAAGTTAGTCTGAGACTACATGAGAGCCTTTATCATCTCATTAGTCTGCTTATCCCGTGAGGGATAGTTAATGCCAAGGGGTGGTCCAAAAGATGAAGGACCAAACCCCTGCTGCTGCTGAGGTGGGTAACGGAACTGGGTCATTTGGCCTTGAAGAGGTCGGAACTGCTGGACTGACTGCTGAGGTGGTGCCTGGGTATGCACTGGGGCTTTTTGATCCCTCCAACCCAGAAGTGGGTTTTGGGCCCATCCAAGATTGTAGGTATTTGAATACGAATCCCAACGCTGGTTAAGCGCGTTCACCTCAGCTTGATTACTATGGTATGCGTCTTTAACAATGGGAAACGCAGTGACAAGATGCCCCGGACACTCACATAACGCACACACCTCCTCGACTCTCACCTCATTCGTCTGATGGACTTGCTTAAGCTTCAAGTCTTCTAATTGTTAGCCATCTTGTCCAGCTGAGACTGGACATTGTGCTCTCGCACACTTGAAGGAAAAATGCCAGACCCACTGGGTCCCTGTGCAGCCATGGCCCTATCACCGAGGTCTGAAGGTTCCCAACTTCGGTGTTTCTCAGCCAACTCGTCGAGAAAGTCCCACGCATCGTCCGGGGACTT
The DNA here is from genome assembly GCA_018127125.1 of Rhododendron griersonianum. Taxonomy (NCBI): domain Eukaryota; kingdom Viridiplantae; phylum Streptophyta; class Magnoliopsida; order Ericales; family Ericaceae; genus Rhododendron; species Rhododendron griersonianum. Next base: position 32,344,354 of record CM030788.1, on the reverse strand, counting down.
GTCGAGAAAATCCTCTTCATTACTGAGGTACTCAATTTGTGGGACCGTAGCAACATTCAAGCCCAAATAGAAAAATGACACCAACTGGTGTTTCATGAACCCATGATGCGGCAAGGACAACAGCAAATCCTTGAATCGCTCCCAGCACCTTAAAAACGACTCGCCCTCTTTTTGCTTATATGACTGGACTTGGCGAGTCAGGTACTTCGACTTACTCTCCGAGAAATATTTCTTGTAAAATAGATCTCGGACAGCAGCCCAAGTCGTGAGAGACTGTGGCTTCTGCATCCGCAGCCACTTATCCGCATTGTCCTTGAGCGAGGCTGGGAAAAGATTAAGGCAAGCATTCTCCCACTGAGGAGTGGTGACAAGGGTGGGCACCAACCCCTCGAAATAACAGACATGCTCATATAGATCCTCATTCTCCTTCCCATAGAACAGGGGAAGGGCATTATGTGTACCAAACTTTATGGTGAAAGCATTACGTGCCTCCACCGTCTCGTTTGGCAAAACTATTGGTCCGAGAGGAGTGGTCCTCTCAGGATGCATGTGCTCACGCATCGACCTCAGTGGCTCTGCCATCGGTGGCTCAATTATTAAATCAACGAAAAGGCCACCGATATCAAACGAATCACCACTAAAAGACTCTTCCTCCACGACTACTCTCGGCTCTCTCTCAATGCTACGAGACGCCTGGTATTGCCTCAGTAGTACTTAGGCTTTAGAGGGGATTGCTTTCCTACAACGGAGGATTGCTTACCTCTACATATGATGACTCGAAACAACTAAAAAGAAAACTAAATCTAACGACCCGAATTCTTAACACACGCTATAGTCCCCGGCAACGGCGCCAAAAATACTTGACGATTTTCTAGTCCTAAATTAATGGGTTGCCCCAAGCGTAGGGCGGAGACCGATGCAGCACAATATCCGGTAAGACCGGAGTCAAATCCACAAAGACGGTGATGTGTGTTGACTAAAAACTCGGGTTGTTATAATTTAAACAGGCTCTTAGGTAGCCACCCCTTGTCGTTTAGATTGAGATTAACTTAAACCTACGAAATTTATTGTTCTTTTCAAAATAATTAAAAAGAGGTACGGTCGTAGGGTTCATAGCACTCGTAACCAGTCCGGATTAACCTGCTCCGTTTGGAATTCTTAAAAACATTTAACTTTAGATTGAAAAGATACCCCGCAAGATGCGAGACACTATGGTTGTCGTTTACCCATGCGCAGCAGAGAATGAGTTTTGGACCCCCATTCACATGGGCTCCAACAATGCCCGAGTTCGTCTACGGGAAGTATTTTTCCAATCCAAAATCGTTTTTTCATTGTTTGAAAATAGGAGCAGTGCCCGAACTGGCCACAGTGTGCTATTCACCCCGCGACCCTACCTAAATGACTACTCACTAGTCATTAAGAAAGAAATGCAAGAAACCCTAGATTGCATCATGCTTGGAATGAAAAATAAACAAAAGATTAAAACTAAGATAAGATCCACGAGCAACTTTAATTAAGAACAAAACGTAATACGAGTTACCGGACGATGCGTTCTTGAACAAAACTTGAAAACTTCAAAGGAAAAAGCTCTAGAAAGAAAAGAATGTAAGGAAAAGCTGCTAATTAATGTTCGAACCCTAAAAACGAAGTTCCGGGGGGTATTTATACAAACCCCCAAAATTTGGAGTTAAAAATGTCGAAAACTATTTTTTTTCCGCTATTGCCACCGGTCAATACAGAAGTCTCTGGTCTGCCACTTATCCACATTGTATCGATACAGCTATCGCCTGCCTTAGTGGCAAATTCTTGAGCGTTACATGCATTCTTGGCACCCGACGCTCCAACGACGTCACCCGACGCCACACGCTTCCGCCTTGACTTCCCATGACGACGTCCAAACCGGCCTCAAGGCCTCGCAATTCAATCTTGGCGCAAAATCCGCCTTATTCCTGCAAAACTAACAAAAACGAAAAAACAAGACAAAGCACGGCATCAATTGGAAAATGAGATAATACGCGCCTCTAACGCGCTAATTCGCCCTACTTAGATACTCATATCTATGATATCACGCGCCTATCACACTGCCGCGAAGTAAGACCGCTGTGAACCCACCGTATGTCGACAATCCCAAAATGATCGGAGAGCTGCCGCCGCAAAGACAGTCATGAACCTCGCATCCCAATCAGCTGCCACCTGTTGCCAAGACACCCACAAGCTGCCGAAGTCCTAAAAACCCCAAGCTGCCACCATCTTATTCGCATCCTCTGTTGCAGCCAAATCACTGCCCTCAAACCCAAGTGCATCCATCAAACACCGCATATCTAAGCCACCACCTCCATCTCCATTGCTACAAATTACACCACCTGGACTGAAACCTACAATCCAAAACAAAAAAGGAAGCCCTAACCACCCCTTCGACCACCAGCCGCCACCTACAGCCAACGCGTCACCCCTATAGCCATCGTTGAACCCAACAATAGATGTAGGAACAAAGCCCAAAAACCTAATGCCTTCCGCCGCAACCCCACTTCGCCGTTAGGCAAAACCCAAAACCATCCAACAATGAGAACCGGAGAGAGCCCGCCCAAACAGAAAACAGATCTTCAAGCCGTTAGGCCACGAGAACCGACGCACCCAACAGAGTGACGACGACAATCCAAAGCAACGGGAAAAGGAGCGGAGAGAGGCAGAAAAGGGAGAGTGATAAGCACCCAATATTGTAGATATTTGATGCACCTAGTCCCGTTTTATGTCATTTGCTTTATGCTTATTTGCCGTTTTTAGTGATTTTGGCGTAAGCATTTTTCGTTGAGCGTTTCAGGTAATACGTGAATAAGAGGCCTTATTTTGATGCCTCGTACAACCCTTGAGGGTATCCGAGTGGCGAGGCCATATGGAGCACAGCCGTCGCACTTTGGGATTGAGCAAACGAAGCGCCGGAGAGTGCAAAGGTCCGTCAGGTGTCAAGACGGGCCACGAGGGACTTGATCTGCCAGGAAGCATCTCGGTATCGATACGGATCTCAGCATATCGATACGGATATTGGTGTATCGATACGGCTTCAAAACAGAGAGAAATCCAGCCTTCAGCATATCGATACGGATCTCAGAGTATCGATACGGGTTCTTTTGTATCGATACGGGTTGTCTACGGGGAATCCTGGATTTCAGAGCAAAGCAGCTCGGTATCGATACGGCTACGGAGTATCGATACGGGAGACTGACCGACTTACTTTTTGACAGCTTTTAACTTTCCATAAGTGGCAAGTTTCCACTTTATGCGGTATTTGGGATATTTTGGAGGAGAGAGAGTGTCACTTTGTATAAATAGGACCGCCTCTCTCCCTCCTTTATCACCTAGCACATTACTTTCTTAGTTCTTACTCCATTAATGTCTTTTTGAGCTTTTCAAGTTTAATTTCCATAGAACTCAAGTAAGTACTTATTGTTTGTTAATTTCTCGTTCATTAATGTTATAGCTACGAACTAGATCTTTCTTAATCTCAAGTTTATTTTCGTTTTCATCGGTTAAAAATCATGTCTCGTTTTTATGCTTTCTTTTGTGCTTTAAGTATGTGTGAGTAGTCGTTTGGCTATGTCTTGGGCTACTCTTTCCCAAAGACTTAGGTGGTTATTTGGTTCTCGAACTCTCGGGCTTAAAAGCATGATTTTTGGATTAAGAGCTAATCTAGTCATTTTGGTCTAAACTAGGGGTGTTAACTTCTTGGCATGCTGTTTAGCCAAGCGGTCTTGGCACGTGGCATGCCTAGAGCTCGTGGCCTCCTATGTGTTCGATAAATGTATTAAACAAGATTGGTTCGCCTCCGTTAAATCACATCTTTTGATAAACGTAGTCTTTAAAGCTAAATCTTTCGGGCGTGAGCACACGGTCGTGACTCTTGCTTGAGTTATATTTGAGAACCAGTAACGACCTTTGTCAAGGGATAGAAGATCCCTAGACTTGCCTCTTTTAGCTTATAAAGCTCATTTCTAGTCTTTTACTTAAGTTTTTACACCGTTCAAAGGAAAACCAAGTTGGCCGTCTTAAACGCCACCATCCATTACATAAAACCTTCAATCCGATCTAAGCAAAATTCGATTCTATGTGGGTACGATCCCGGACTTCCGGTTATTATGCTATCGACGATCTAGCCCTACGCTTGGGGTTTTCAACCTTTTTCAAAGGCAAGGTTGTGGCGTAAGCAGAGAGGAGAAGGGGAAGAGGTAAGGAAAAAGAGAGAGGAAGCCTGGGGAGGAGGAAGAGGGCAACCCCCCGCCCCCCAAGCGGGATCGCCACCTGAAAAAGGCCAAGTCGTTTCCTATTCTAGAGAGGGAGGGAGCGTCTGTTTGTTTCTTGATATGATTTCAAACGAGACTATCATGCATCATTTCCAAAGTACTGAAAAGTCGTAGAGATCAATTGAAAGCAAAGCTGCATATATATTAATTAATATACATCTACGTACTTTTTTTTATTACTTGTTAATCTAATTATTTCTTTCAATTAGCAAATAGGAAAAAAGAAGAAAAATGATAATGCCAAAACTATTTTTGTTTGTGCCAAAATTCTAGTGCATAAAAGCTTTGTACGTTGCACATGGTACAAAAAACGTATGCACTACAATTTTGGCACAAACAAAAACAATTTTGGCATTATAAACACCAAAAAAGAATCACGCGTAGTTCTAAATTTTGACCCCACAAATCGAAAATTTTGACTCTGCCCTTGTTCAAGTGGCTATTAATTTCCAATGTAACTTGAATTTTTTTATTGAAATTAGGTGTTTAAGGACCTCTTTTCTTTTCTTTTCTTTTCTCTTTTTTTAGGAACACAAACATATATTCATTACCAGAAAATATTACGAAGATTAAGCGCAGTTCATACTAGGGTTGATTCACCAAAACAACATAATACAATAAGCAACCAAGACTACTAGTTGCTATGATCAATACATAGATAAACATAATAAATGCCCTCAAACTACCTACCCATAAACAACTCAACCATCTAATAGTCAAAATCAATCCCCAACAATCGAAAAGCCACAAGAGCCGCAAACCTGCACTATCGCCCGAGGATAGAAAACGCCGACGGCGAACAAAGGCCAACAAAGGCCTAAAGACCGGAGCACAGATCTGAGGCAGCACATCGGGAACTTGATCGGACGCCGAATGAGAGACAACGCTGGTGATAGCGCCGGGTCAAATGGAGACCCAAGTAGCAGATCACGACCAAAGAAACCCGCAAATCTTGGCAGAAATCAACCACCGGAGAGGATGAAGATGACATAACGGTGCCAAAGTCAATGAACATGATCAGACGCTGAGGGAGAAGAACGCCGGTGATAGTATCGGGGCAAGAGGAGACCCGAAGAACTATCACGAACATGCCGTGGAGCAGCAACCGTCTGGGGTAAACTGATCTGGGAGTAGAGAGGGGAGTTATTTGGTTGACAAAGATGACAGGGAGGAGGTAGCGCCTCCCCCCAGAACAACCCTAAGTGAGATCGCCTTTCTTATCGCCTGTTTGCCTAGAGAGGGAGAGAGAGAGAAGCGGGGACGTTTAAGGACCTCTTCAAATTAAAGAGTTTGGACCATGATGATAAAACCTCACTAGAGCTCACGAAAATACATATCCCGTAGTGCCGTAGTGCCTTACACAGTGCACAGCGCAGTAGAATAGAGAGAGAGAGAGAGAGAGAGAGAGAGAGAGAGAGAGATGTTTGTTTGCAACTCACGGAGATTTGAATTAAAAAAAAACTACTCACCAGAGATCCGGTCAAACTGCCCAAGCAGGATAAGAGATACAAACATTTGAAATAGCATGAATAACAAAGATATGGTAGGTGATGCACAATTCTCAAGCTATACATCATTCAACTTGATATTGCTTATCAGCCTCATCAGTTTCATACAGAAAGACGATCCTCATCTTAATGTCATATTACCAAAACGAAACACAAAAGGAAAATTTGTGTACATTCTCAATATCAGCAGGAAATCTGCAGGCAGAGGCAATCTTCCCAATTTGTTACAAAATGTGCTCGAAATCCACCCTCCTATATAATGGCCTTGGCCTCAGAATATGCCTTTGCCTCTATATGCAACATTAGACGGTTATACTTAACTAGCCTTCGTCTCTGTAGACTGCGGTGTTTCGGCCAAGATCTTCGGATGTTTGCCATTTGCGAAGAAGATAGCCCTGCAGAATAACATAAGAAAGACGAATAACTATGTGGCTTGAAGGCTATATCAAGGAATAAGTAAGTTGTCAATAAGCAAATTTTGTGAAAATTACAATGTCGTCAAAGAAGAATCATGCATGGGGCCTGAAAGTGAACTAAACAGTCAACTTGTTGAGTGTTTTCCCTTTTAATGTGCATTTCTTATGTCCCAGAGAAAAGAGATGAATAAAGTGAAAGTACAAAGTGAAGTTCTGGGTCCCAAGTCATCAGGCGAAAAAATTGGCTACCCTAATTAAAATCAGGAGGATCAGTCGTGAATCACAGGATTCAGAGATTTTCTCAAGCAAACAGCAGCACAGAAGACAGGCTGAATCAGGAAATTAGAGGATCATGGAGAGGAGTGTCGAAGCACAATATGATCCATCTGCCCAGCCAATTGTATTGGAAACTATGCAGAAACTAATTCGAAAACAAAGATTAAGGAACCAACCGCATTCTTCGAGCTTCATGAAAATACAGCACTAACAAATGCCTCAGCGTCAAAGGGTTGGAGATCTTCTACGCCTTCCCCGACACCCACAAACTTTACAGGAATGCCAAGCTCATCAACCACACTAACCTGCAAACAGAAGTTACAGCAGCAGAACCACCAAAACTACACAGAAACGTGGGTATGTAGATACACATTACGAAGAACCATCATGGTAAGGCGTCCGTATGAATGGAAATAATACAAGTATGCCTAGAAAATATAGCAAGCGTACCACACAGCCACCTCTAGCAGAACCATCAAGCTTTGTCAAAATCAAACCAGTTATTCCGACTACCTGCCAATGAAGGTTCTGTCAAACAGATGCATAACTGAGATTGCACAATGAAGTAGTAGTTTCTTTTGCGTGAATTGACATTCTTATCGGCCTCATAGAATGATAGAAAGTAGTACTCGGTATAACCAGGCTATTCACTTATATACAAACGATATCAAATGCAAGGACACAATCCTTTTTGTTACTCAAACCAGTCAACTCACACAACACTCAGACCACACCCCCACCCCAAAATAAAAAACCAAGACTAAAGCGGCAAAAACTATCGGAAAAATATGGCAGAGCATTTGAGACATTCCCTGCCCTGAATAAAAAGAAGATAATGAAGTAAGCAAGCTACTTTATCTTTTACTATAAGTATAATATTCTTAGAACTTTCACAAATCCTTGATCCAAACACAGCCTAAATGGAAGTAAATCCATCAAAGAGACTGTAGCAGGTCGAACATAGACGTTCGCAGTGATGCGGACCAGACCCGCCTAGTGCCGAGCGTGAGCCTCGTGCACGGCTCCCATCGGTGTTTTTCATCGACACCCCACTTGCCACGGGTTCGGCAGAGGACAAGACCGTGCTCGGCCTCTGCCCTCGGCGAGGTCCTCGGCGACTTTACCTACCCCATCGATCGCATGACCAGGTTCGGCCAGGTCCGTGTTCGGCCACCGCGGAGCATAGCTGGGTGCCGACGACGGCTGGCTGTTAAGCCACGCGTCCTCCCACGTGCAGAGACGGTTATAACAGAAGATGATCACGGGCGCACATGGGTGTGCTAGCTCAGCCCTGAAAACGGTTATCAGATATATTCCTTGACGTCACTATGGCGTCACTTGGCCGGTGGAAGGCACGCGATCGTACTTGGAGAGCAAGCCAGGAGATCCTATAAATACCAAGTGATGGTAACCCTAATAGGTACACGCTACTCAATACTCACACTTACTCTCTCTAAGCTTTCTGCTTCCTCTCTCTGCACTATATTCATCCTCTCGCCGGAGGGCCTTGCCGGGACAACCCCCGGCCAGGTCTTAGTCGTGCGTTCCCTGTGCAGGGCTAGGAGAAGAAGGCTCAGCAACCATCGAACCACTAACGGAGGAGCGAGGATCAAGGATCACGGGCCACACAGTGAAACCACTTCACTCTTACCGTCCTTCAGCATTTAGCTTATTCTCTCTCTTCTTTTCTACCCCTGATGCATGGCAGGACTGCAGAAGGGTGGAACACCGTTTGTGTGCTTAGCCACAGATGATTAATGTAATCATAATTCAATTCAGTTTAAATTTTATTTCTTGTTAACATGAAGTAACATAGATTTCATTTAAGAATAGGGTGGTCCTGTAGGGAGTTTAAGAAGTTTATAGATCTCGCTTAGAGTAAAAAAAATAACTCTTATTTGGAGGGAAGAAGAAAGTGCCATCAAGTATGTGTTTCATGCTAAAACAGAGATTATTTGCTCTCTCTACTTAGCGAACTCCATATATATCTCCCTTCCATTCTACTATTTGTTTGACAGCTTAAACAAGGCCAACAGACTCTCCATGAATGTAGAAGAAGATAATTGCAATGTCAGCTAAGAAAGAAGATTTTTGATATTCAAGAAAATAGACAATCCATAGCTGATTCTTCGATAATACATTGAGTGCACATAACTCCACAGGCAGTAGCAAGACAAGTCTGTTATACGCGTCTATATACATGCACAAGTATGTATAAAGCGTGTCATAATTTCCCTTGATCAGATTTCTTAGAAACCCGTGTTGGTTTTAAATAGGACATAGAACACATGATACAACAAGATATTTAAGGACGTAAACACTGTTCATTATACTGTTAATCAACGGCACAGGAGAATTACCTCGTTGAACTCCCTCGCCTGTGGAAGCATATTCAAGCCAGTTGTCCCATCCAGAACTAAAAGGATTTCCTGTGAAGGTTGTGCAAAAATTGTGAAGAAAACTGAGTTATCTGGGTGGCAAAGTAAGGTGTGCGAATTTGGCAGTGTCAAAAAGGAAACTCCACCTCTGGTCAAAACAGAAAGAACAAAAGAATGAAACTCCGCCACAATGATCCAGATATATAAGATGCACAAAAGGAAGACATAGAACTCATTGCCGATAAAGGTCCAGGCGCAAGCAAATTTAGATATAGGTTCCAAGTGACAAGAATCTAATTGGAAATCTTTGAGAAGGGGAGAAGAAAACTACTGATCAACGAAAATGTCAACATGTGACTCATGTCCAAAGGTTACTGCAGAAGCAGCAGATATAATTATTACCTATGTACTGCAATTTCTACTGAAGGAGAATTTAGCTGTTCCTAACAACTACCACGCAGCCACAACAGATATAATATCCAGCTATAAGCCCGAAACCTTACCGAGATTGATAATGCTAATTTCGAATGACGACAAGAAGAAAAATGCTGATGATCATGATAAACCTTGTAGCTTTTTCAAATATAGCACAAGCAGACACTTCATTTATCCCCAATAGTGTCAACATTTGACAACGACATAGTTAAAATTTCAACGATTTCTTCCCTACCAATTTGCAAACTCATTCTACATTATGTCAACTCACTTCCCCAACAACATAAAATGGCAACTGGGAAAGATAATGTCTTACGAGTTCAGATCTGCCTACCAGTAGATAGAACAGTATATCAAAGAACAAAGTGATTATTTTCGAAAGGGACATGAGGTTTTATACAAAAGGATGGCCTCTTGGAAATTAAAACCAACTGGCATCAATAATTCTAAACTCTTGTGCTAGATCAAAATCACATCCGTAATACTAAACCTACGAGAGGAAGGTACCAAAACTCTAGCTTACATTTGGGGCACCAGCAACAACTTTGCCGACAGCGTTCTTGCATGCAATCAATTCTTCCATCAGACCGTAATTAGTGTGTAGACCTGAAAAAAGCACAATCTTACTAAATTACCTCTAACCTAAAGTAAGATTAATCCCAGCTGCACATGAAAGTTCATTGTACTTACGCCCAGATGTGTCGCACAAAACAACATCGAAGCCGCCTTGTTTCCCTCTTTTAACAGCCTGTGATAGAACTATTCAGAAAGAACTTCAAGATCATATGTTAGCATTATATCATCGCAGTCATATATTTGGGGACAATCTTTAGAGACGGGAGGCCAAACTAAAATCCATCAGGTTTGCTGGTTTTTTTACCTACCTGATGATGCTTTTGCCTTCTCTTTTTCAGCTACAACAATCTCACACCCTGTCCTCTCAGCCCAAATTTCCAGTTGATCACTAGCAGCTGCTCTAAATGTATCACCAGCTGCCATCAATATCTGACAGTAAGAGTTTCAAACTGTAAAAACAGCAAAGATGAGGAATCTGATTGTACTAAAAAATCTCCTCTTGAAAGCATAGCATAGCTGCATAACATTCAAGATAAGAGCAACTCACCTTAGCCCCTTCCTTCTTCAACCTGTGAGCCAGCTTTCCTGCACTCAAAAATCCAACATTTATTGTTATTTCTTGCATCTTCAATACTTGAAATAGTAAAACTATTATTTAAATTTCCTTCTGTTAAATAGAAGTGTCGCCAAAGAATTCACAAGAATTAGTGGTGCGGCCAAAAAAAGGAATCTATCCGACTCAAAATGTCCATGGTAAATTAGGAAATTGAAGACCATATGGGCTTTCATTACTGCAGACCCTTTCATGTTGCCAGCAAAGCTAATGCAACTGAAAAGTGTCACCCTAAACCACCTTAGGTAGGCTTTATCCTTTCTTCATGCAGGTTTATCAACGTTTACCTCATGGTCCTTGTCACAAACTACTAGTTAGATATACGTAGACATATACACCAATAAACTAGCTTTTCCTAGAGGAACCCGGTAGGCTAACGATCTCCTAAGCCAGGAGATGAGGTCATATGTGTTAGTAACTAAAATCTCGCAATTTTGGCTTTGTATCTTTTGGATCCAATTGAATTCAAAGCATATTACATATGAATACTAACCATAAGGAATCATGACCATACGAGACCATAAACCGATTGACTGTGGTTTGCTATCAGTCATAATTTATTTAAATGAATCATTTTGTAAGCAACTAAGTCCGACCACCAAGAAACCAGATTCCAGTTATGTGTGATCCAATCAAGTTTGAAGAGATTTACGCCCACCTTGATGTATTTCATCTGGTTTGCAACTAAATAATTTACAGCAATTTTGAAAGAGGCAAAGAGTCCAATCTTTGTTGCTCTATTCAGCTCCAAGCAAATAAAAATCAAAAATCAAACAAAGATGGTAACCACTGTCATGGTAGAATGGACATAACTAGAGCGTTGTTGACTTCTTGTATATCAAACTGTTTCTTTGATTTTTCATAAATTCCCCAGCACAACAATGTGTTTGTCTAAGTAAACTGCAAGGATCCATCAAAAGATCAGTTCTCTCTCTTACCAAGAGATGTCGTTTTTCCACCTCCATTGACACCTACAATCATTATGACGGCAGGTTTCCTGGTAGTACAATGAAAATGAAACGACGACTAGGGAATTAGCTCCACTCCAATCAGCAGTAAAACCACACAAAATAAAAGTTCAAACCTTAAAAGTACCCCAAACCTGAATCCAAGTTGAAGTTCCGTTTTAGTCCCTTTTGTTGTTAACAATTCCAAAACACTCCTCTTCAATGCATCCTACAACCATCAAAACACATCCCACCATCTCTTAAAACAAATTAGCTAATGCCAGCTGGGAACCTAGAAATACTGATAACAGCAATTGGATATGCACCAATGTTTACAACCCGGGACAATAAATCATCTATCTAGCTTAATATGACTTTTTACTGGAACCAACGCAACACCAAAACGAAAAGGGAGTGGAATTACTACTATCTTTTCTTTCCATAATTAACCAAATCTAAGTACAGTTTATATGAATTCAAAATAAGCAATATACCTTTATCTCGCTTCCCGATTTGAGCTTCCCAGCATATATGTCCTCCCGCAAGCACTCCACGATCTTTATAGTTATCTTTGGCCCAAAATCAGCCACCAGCAAAGCCTAAAATCAAAGAGAATCCCCTAGTTTTCAAACCCTAACTGTAACATTTGCTGCAATTTCTTCCAAATTCAAATACAACCCTAGCAAGTGACAAGAACTTCAACTCCTTAGCTTTCATTGTGAACATTATAACTGTGTACAAACACCCACCAGCAACGACATAAATCAAAGAAACAGTACACCCTTCAAAACCTAATTTTAACATTTGCCACATATCTCTACAAATTCAAACAACACCCTAACCATTAACACAAACTTAGCTTTCAAATTGCACTTTTTCAACATTATGCCATTAATCAAGTATTCCGCTAGGTTCAAACCAATGTTCTGGATACCGTACGGACTAGAGTACGGGTTTTCCAACTAGTACCGTTTCATTACCGATGAGATATGGAGACGGAGTACCCTTTTGGATTTATCTCTTTTTAGTGTTATTTCCCCACATTAAAAGAAATTAACTTAAAATATACATTTATCCGTGAAAAATAAACTAAAAGATACCATCCAGTATTGGCCGGTACCTACTATGGTATTTGAGCCACCATGGAATTAGAGTTCTAGGATACCAGCAATGGCGGAGCCAGGATTTTGACCCGAGGGGGCCCGGCTTATTAAACATTTGTACATTGAAATGATACTAGCCTAATACAGTTAAAGTATACCAATCATTTTATTTTTTTCTTTAGGTTATTTTAAAAGTCACGTGCTTATTTTTTATTTATGAATAAAAATGAAAAATGAGAATGTAAAACAATCGATTTGTTATCAAATCAAACCAAAATTATTAAGATTATAAGTAGTTATACACAAATACTTATCAATAATATATAGAATCAGGTATATACAAAATTAAAACTTTAAAACTGGGGGGGGGGGGGGGGGGGAGAAGAAGCCCCATAGTTCCGCCACTGGGTTATATAAAAACGGTACCAATTGGCCGGTACAGCACAGAGTTCAAACCCCTGGTTCAAACACAAATCAGAGATTACCCTTTGGATCAGTGGGGGTGGTTTTTGAGACAAGTGGGGGCACAGGACCCCACTGGATTTTGGTTTTGTTTTCTTTTATTTTTTTCACTTGTAAATGATACTCTTACGTAGAAAACTATAAATTGATATCTTAGGTAGAAACCTGGTACCTCTGAGAAATTTTTTGAGTGACATGCTTTCCCAACATCCTTCTCCACTATGTATTCATGTAAGGCTAAAGACTTAATGTATGAATTTCACCTAAACATGTAATGGAGAAGAGTGTTGAGCACCATGTGACGGTGCTCCAAGACCGCTGAATAATTAATTACTCCCGGCAAACCTCCATTCACTAAACTTTAGTCTCTAACTACCACGTGTTTACGGAATTACAATTACTATCTCATCACAGAAGTCAAGCCAGGCTCCTTTTCATGTTCTCCCTTATTTCTCTCTTTCTCTTCTTAAATCTATCAACAACTCCTCTCTAGATGTTTATGTAGAAGATGACTTGTTTAGAATTAACATTTGAATTTCTATTCAAAGATTATGTGATAGTTGAACAAAATTTCTAACAGTGATCTTGAAGAAATAGTTCAAAAGAAACTCAAATTAGGTGTATGGTCAGATTCTTAGAAAGGAGATATTGAGATAAACACTTTTTTTTTTCTTCCAAAACCAAGTTGCATGTGTTGGATTGTTTCCCCACTGATACCAAATTCTGGCTACGCCACTGCTTTGGATTGCTTCATATCAAATGAATTTTCAACTTAAAGTTTGACCCAAAATATAAGATTGAGTAGAGGCCATGCAGAGAGAGAGAGAGAGAGACCAAGGACCTCTTCCAATTCATCGAGGACGCGGTCGGTTTCGGAGAGGTTCCAGTAGAGGAGGAGTTCGTCAACGACGGCGAGATTGTCTCGGGTCTTGGAAAACCCGGAGAAGAGCTTATCCACGTCCGATTTTGCTTTCTCTTTGATCAAACGACCGAGTTTAGAGAAGAACCCGGTCTGACCCGCGGAGCATCTGAACCGGGAATGGCCGGCTCGGGTCCGAGGGAGGTCGAGAGGGACCGTGGTGATTGCAGCGGATTTGGACTTGGGAGGAGGAGAGAGAAAGAGGGAGGAGAGAAGCTGGTGGTGGGTTGGACCTGGGACCATTTTTTTGGGTGTTAATTGTTAAAAGCTCCTCTCTCTCTCTCTCTCTCTCTCTCTCTCTGTATTACTATTGCAATTGGGAGCGACGAACTGAAGCAGCAGCAGCGACTTCCAGATAACACGCGTCCAAAACGACGTCGTATGTGTTCTCGGACTACCATAGTACACGGATCCAACAATATCTTTCTTGCGAGTGTTTTCAATAATGAATAAGTTTTGAGAAAAAACTCATTGCAATCAAGTTGTTAAGTGTTTTTGGTAATGAATAAGTTGTTGAGAAATGTCAAATTATTTTCGGTAATGAATAAGTTGTAAATAGGTATGTAAGTGAAAAAGTTATTGAGAAGTTATTATTAACAAGTTTTAGTTAGTATGAACAATAAGATATAATGCCAAAACTTGTTAATTATTGTAAACGAGATAGTAAAAACACCTACATTTTTTCCCTCAAATTCTTGGTGGAAACACCCATTAATCACTATAATTGTAATGCTCCGAATTTCGGAGACATTAATGAAACATTTAAAAAAATAATTTTCAAAAGAAATTCATAGATTTACTACATCATCTTTCCAAAAGCTTATGTCATCATGTTACAACCATATCGAATTTAATTTAAGTTTCAGAATTTGTCAAAATATTACAATTCCCAAATAAACTTTGAAGCTCTCAAAATAAAGTCGATTCAAATTAGTCAGAGCGACTAAGTGTCCGGTAACCAAGGTTCTTCACCTTCGTCCACAGCAGGGTTGAACTCGGTCGGATCATACGGCTCTTCTCTTCTATCTTCATTACCTGACATTTGAAGACCAAAACAACATAGTACCGTGAGCGGTTGACGCTCAATAGCTAAAATCTACCCAAAACCCATAACTTACACATAACAAGATTAAGAGTGCAATGCAAATGACGGCGCTTGATTTCTATGACTAATCTTTAACCTATGTGAAATCTAGGATCTCCACCTTGAGATCCATAAGGCAACCCAGTGTGATTCAGATTGCTCATTGTTGTGTCCCGTTGATAGCTACCAAGTTATTTACCCGGATCTACAGTCGACGCAACCACGCAATGAAGGAACAATACTTCACCGGGTTGTGACACCGGCACACTAGCCCGGGGTTGTGATGCAAGCACAATTCCATCCTTATATCCCAACCATTCTTACTTTGGTACGTTTTGGTATGGTATGGTGCCGTATGGGTGTTTTGGTATGGTATGGTACCGTATGGGTGTTTTTGTCACGCCCTCGATTTTTAACATAAATTATAAACATTTTTAATAAATAAAACCTTCACTGAAATACCGGAAATACCCAAATGACATACTTTTCCCAGTTTTCAAAATTAAATTTGAGTTACAATCTTGGTTCGAAGCCCCAAGTTATACAAACGCTAAAATAATATTACAATTTTCATTAATCAATTTTCCGAATACTTCTTTAAAAAAAATGCAAACTTGACTCCTCATTTGAACCTCCGAGACACGTGATCAGCAAGCACGGGATGCACGTCATGCCAACTTCCTTGACCTTTACCTGAAAATGATAGGTTGAGCTACACTAGCCCAGTAGAGAAATCTATACTCAAGTTATATGGAAATGAGATGAAATATACACCTGACACGAATGAGACACCCAATTGAACATGAGACACAAGAGGGATTACAAAAAAGAACTGACGAATTTAGACCTTTCCGTATATCTTAGAGATAACCCTAACCATCCATGCATCAACTAGAAGAAGCATTAGGACTCATATCAATCAAACAAACAACAATTATAGTTCAACCAACAACGTTTCAAATGAATTCCACAAACCATCTCCTCTTTTCATACCATCCACCATGGTGCCTCATTACTTAAAACTTTCCTTTTAGATTTCCAAAACATTTTAGGGAAAACTCAAGACCATCACAGGTCAAGCTCCGTTGATTCGAGCTTGAATGCCGGAGTCCGTTGATTTGTGCCCAAATACCGGATCCGTTGATTCGCTCAAGAATACCGGAGGATTTTAAATAAAATCCTCTTTTCAAAACTCAAATTGCTTTCTTTGATAAAAATCAACCTTTCATTCTCTGTCTCGGCAACCACAATCTCAAGCAATCATGCAATCCAAACATCAATATAGACCTCTAAGGTCAATCAAAATTCTCTTCATCATGCGAGACATTCAACTGTGTTACCACCCCTTGCGTCACATTGAATTCTCTCAACATGGGTTTCCGCACTACCACACCTTGCGTTGCGGGCCCTCTAGAGTCCCCGCATTTCCACACCTTGCGTTGCAGGACCCTCAATTCAGAATTCACAACTCACGTAAACATAAAAAAGCGTTATCAATCCGTATATAAACAAACATCACTTTCCACACTCACAATCGTTCTTACATCATTAACCATGCATACCAACTCATAAGTACACCCCATTATACATTGATAAATACTTTAAGTCCACGTTATTCATCAAAGTCAATCACGACGCCCTACGTCACATATCGAACCCGCAAAGACTCTACGACACACCACCCACTTGGTTCCTAACGAAAACATATCGAACGAGGACACGAGTCACAATACTACCCATAGGATCACTAGACAAACTCAAGTCTACGCGTAACGTTCACCTCTTACTCCCTTATAGCCCACGGTACTCCAACCACCCTTACGGTATATATTCTCCAACCAACGACACTAATATTATACACTAACGAGTGCTCAGAGACAAGATCGAACAACGAACCATTAGGGCATAAGCAACCCTACTCAAGAGTGACTTAAACATAGTCTAATCATATAGGAAGTCATAACACGGAACGAATATAACCTAGGGAGTAGCCGCAAACATCGACCGACTGACACACCTCTACTCAAATGGTCATAACTTTCTGTGTACAAAGAGTTTAAAGGTGATTTTGGTGGCAAACGACAGCTAACTTCCAGACCTTCGATTCGATATAAAGTTTGCGTGAAACGGGCATCGGATGAAGGAGTTATGGCCGTTCAAAGTTGGGCTGAAACCCAAAAACGGGAAGAAATTTTCAGATTTGATAGAAGCACAAAACCCAACCTCAAGCACGAAATAAAGCACGATCTAGGTACATAAACATCACACTAACGCATAACGAGAGTAAGAAATCCCTACCACAATGGGTTTTGAGCAAAACCCTAAGTAACCCAAGCTTGAAACACCAAGATCTAGCTCCTCCCAAGCTACAATACGAGACCTAGGTCCAAGATTTCCCAAGATCAAGAGAAATAAGTGAGGTTCAACAAGTGATTGAGAGGAGAGAGAGAGAAATCCGAAAATGATGAAGTTCTTACCTCTTTGAACGCAATAACCTTGATTCCGAATGAAATTAGGATGAACAACACATAGATCTTGAAGATTTTGAGGTGTTTGATGTAGAAATCCAAGAATTTGGGTGAGAGATTGAAGAGAGAAGGTAGAGGGGTGATTTTAGGGCTTGGTTCGTGGCCTTGGAGTGAGAAAATAACATAAGAGGTCTATTTATAGTGGTCCAAGAAGCGTGCTGAAAATCTGCAGAAAACGCAGCATGTACCGGTACGGGTAAAAGCTGTACCGGTTCATGAACCTTCAAACTGTCAAAAATCACAACTTCTGGATACCATGTACCGGTACGGGGAAAAGCTGTACCGGTTCATGAAGGGCAGAAAAAAAGAAAATTTTCCAACGGATACCGAAACGAACCTGACTTGGTACTAACACTTCCAAACATCATTGCAACATCAAAACTAACATTTTACTATCCTACGAGAGTCCGATACACACCCAGATACGTATCTCCGTACACCCCACAACATACGAGCGATTTTACCAACAATACAACTAATTGACGAAATAAACGATTTCTGAAATTAAAACAAATTTGCGAATCTCTACAGTTTTGGTACGGTATTTTACCGTATAGGTGCTTTGGTACGTCTACGTGATCCTCTAGTCGTATATCACCCCGTGAAACTAAGTCCGTTCTAAGTTCTCACAAAACAATGTAAAGTAACAATAAGCCATTATGGTTCACATAATTGAAATCACATCTATACAAGCTGGGAAACAATTGTGCGCACCCCGTTTGTTTTGGGATTTTGGATTTGAATTTGTAGGTAATAAGTGTAGAAAGAAATAGAGTAATGATTGAAAATAAGGATAATGATTGGAGATAAATAGAGAGAAAAATAAGAGTAATGATTAGAGAGAAATAGGATAATGATTAGAATCCAAACCTCAAAACGAATGGCCCTTGGGTTTGGTAGGAAAAATGATCTAGTGCACACACATGCACCTACTAAGAAAACTACTCAGCCGGATACGCGCACGCACACAATCGATTAAGGGATAAAATTTTTGTGTGGCGACATAAATAATTTTTTGTATAACCAACAAACAAACATTATATTTGCAAATAAAATTGTTACTCAAAAACTTAGACTGTTACAACAATAGGGTGTGTTCCACTAACTACAATGAGTACTTGTAATCCACTAACTAAAATAAGTACTTATTTTTTAATTTAAAGTGATGTATTGAGAGAGAATGACATGTCTTGTAAAGCAAAAAATAAGTAATTAAAAAATAAAAATCTTAGTGGAATAAGGCCTAAATAAGTACTTATTTTTTGAATTAAAAGCGACGTATTGTGAGAAAATGACATGTCTCGTAAAGCAAAAAAATATGTTATTAAAAAATAAGAACATAGCAGAACGGGGCTGTGTTTCCACTAGCAAAAAACAAAATAAACTTACGTGTTTTTTGCATTTCATTTACACTAATCAACAAGTTTCAGCATTTTACTCTTTCATTCACACTAACAAAAAATTTGCTAGCAACAACATCTTTATCAATAACTTTTTTACTCACATACCCATTAACAACTTATTTACTATCGAAAACAACTAACAACTTTTTAACAGAAACAATTTCTTAGTGAAAATACCCCTAAATCTTCCTACTATACTACAAATACAACTCTAAAATAAAGAGACTAAGGCCCCGTTCCAGAACACTTTCTTAAAAAATAAGTGCTTATTTCACATTTTCAAACTCAAAAATAATGTAAATGAAAAATAATTTTCAATTTTTTTTTGCACCGTATAAAATATCTCAATGAGATATATCAAACAAGATCCATATTGATAGAAAAATTATTTGTGTAAGCACATGATTTTTGAGCTTGAAATTGCCTTCTTAAAAAATAAGTACTTATTTCTACGATGCAAAAAAAATTAAAAATTATTTTTCATTTACATTATTTTTTTAGTTTGAAAATATGAAATAAACACTTATTTTTTAAGAAGGTGTTCGTGGCCTAATTCGCTTGACCTCTTACCAAGGCGCAAGGACTTTTACTCTAGTAAAATATAACACACTTGCATGGAGCTTTGGGATAGGTCTTTCCTGTCGTAGGTGAAACGAAGGCAACATAACAAGAACAGTACGTAGTGTACAAATAACGAAAGAAAGTGCGATCAGAATCAAAGAAGCACCAGTGGTCTAGTGGTAGAATAGTACCCTGCCACGGCACAGACCCGGGTTCGATTCCCGGCTGGTGCATTTCTCGAGCTATGACGAAACACGCATCTCATGTGACTGTTGGGTCTGTCACACTTGTCTGATTCTCGGACGAAAAGTTAGTCGCTTCTGAGCTCTCTTTTTTTCCTTTTTTAGTACTACTCGTATAATCGTTATGTTCGTTCAAGAATACGCGGAAATCATGGGTTATCTATAGAGGTGGTAAATGGGCAGGTTTGGACGGGTTGAAACGGATCGCGGGGTGAATACGGACAGATAGTAGATGGGTTGAAAAGGATCGGATCGAATATGAGTCAAACCCGATCCATGCCAACCCATTTTCCTTCCTTCCTTTTTTTTTTTTTCTTCCCCTTCTCTCTTTTAATAATCTTGCAGCACTTTTTTGCAAATTAACAAATCATCAGTTTGACGTCCAAAAAAAAAATAAAAATTCATCAGTTTGGAAACGCCATACCTTAATTAGTAATTGGTAGCTAGGTTAAGTATAGCCATATCTATGATATCTTTTCAATCAATCCGTACGACGATATTTACAAGTATCATGAGAAATACCTTAACGAAAGTGTTTGTTTTTTGTTGAGCAACATAATGTTAAAATAATATTAGGTGGAAGTTTAAGAGGGCAGCCATGATTTATCCTTTTGGTTTGGTATGATCATTTATGCGAAGTACTTTTTGGTTGAATCCCGAATTTATGATAGAGGGAAAAATGCAAAAAAGAAGGGGAATATTAATGAAAATGTTAGAGAAATATGAGTGCAAAGACGAATTTTTGTTGTTGAAAGAGTAAGAAATTCATTAATATCAGTTTGGGTCCAAAACAATATATTACCTAAAAATTACTACTCAAATCATAACAGTTTTCCAAGAGATTATTAACAATTTGCTAACTAACAAAAGTAGTTCTGGCCAAATCACCAATCAACAAAGTTCGACCTCATTTCTGATTCAACTTATTGAGTTGTTAGAATCAGCTCTTTGGGATTGTAGCTACGCAAAAAAATCAGTATTAGAATGCTACTACTACTGCAGCGTCTTTCTACAAAATGAAAATTTTCCCAGTTTTTTTCCCTGTTTCATATTTATATATTGTTACTTAGTAGGTTAAAGTTTGTTAGCCCGTGCCTACGGCACTACGTATCTCGGTTGGAAAGGGATGGCAGTTGTGTGATTTAGGTGAAAACTATGGGCACTTAACCGGGAAGTGAAAAGATGCACTACAGCCTTTGGATCAAATGAATCTAAGCCGTTCCAACAACTTGTCCCCACACCCTTCTGTTTTATAATAGAGATATATATATATACTAGTGCTTGCCCGTGCCTACGGCACTACGCACTCCGGTTGGAATTGTCCGTGCCTATTGCACTTGCTAGCTAATGACTCGAACATTAGTGTGTATTATGTGATTCTATTCTTAGTGGCACGAAAAAGAATTACCCGTGCTTATGGCACTCCTCCAACTATAAATTTAAGCTAGCTACAAAGAACTATTAATTTGCTTATGGAATTCCAGTAAATACCAAGTAAAAAATTTTCTAATACAGTTTAACAATTTTACCCGCTTTGAACCTCACTGCCTACCTTATGAAGGAGAGTGTGTCTACACGTGTGTTGAAGGTATATAAATAATAAAGTTTAAAAAAAAGGTCATAAAGGGACAACAATTCAGGATGATCATGACACAAGAACACAATAAGCTGAATATATGGGATCGAATATCAAAAAAAGTTTTGGCCAGTGGAACACAATAATAATTATTTCTTGGTTGGCTAGTGGGAAAAAAATTCCTCGCCTCATGGGATTGTATACTACAACTCTGCAAGTAATGAATGAGACTTGCCCCGATCAACCAACCAACTCCCTCCTTGCAATTACGAACCAACCAAACGAAACCAAATACAGTTTAAAAAAAAAACGAAACCAAATCAACAAAACCCTAAAATACAGTAAAAAAAAAAAAAAACCCAAATCAACCACAAAACCGAGAGATCAATGAATTAAGTTATCGAGATGAAGAACCAGAGTGAATCGTAGTTGCTGTAGAACGCCGCGAACAGGGGTGTCAATTTGCCGTTTGGAGCGGGAAAAAAATTTGCCGCTTTTTTTTTTTTTGATCCGGAAATCTGTAGCTTGATATGGCTTCATTAATGCGATGTCAGCTTATTATGGAAAGTTGTAATTGGTATCTGGACCGTTGGATTTGTTTGTATGAGTAGATAAAACTTGTGTGAGGGAGAAATCTGAGCCATTGAAAATGAATATTCTTTAAGAATATTCCTAAACACCCTTCTGTTTTATTATATAGATATATATATATATATATATCCGTATACGTATACGTAGCCTGTACCCATCAATTTATTTCACGTAAGCGACCAAAGAATTGTTGATAACTTATAATTGTAGAGAATTTAATTTTTTTTCCCACAAAATATATAATAGTTATTTTAATAATATTTTTCATCCAATGAACTTGCAGGGGCCAATCGATCTTAAAGAACTATTCTAAATTAACAACTATTCTAAATTAACTTCAAAACTAATACAATTATAGAGAATTATTAGAGTTGTGCAAGGTTCCAGACATGTCGGCACCCCCTCTCGTCCGCCCCTGGAGCTATTACTACGGGCCGAGCCTGAAAACTAACGAAAAAAAAACAAAACAAAAAAAAGGAGAGAGAGAGAGAGAGAGAGAGAGAGAGAGAGAGAGAGAGAGAGAGAGTAGAGGTGTCATTTATTTCGATTTTGTTTTGTTAAAGAGAGAAACGGCTAAAAGGTTTTAGGGGGAATGGTTTTTTTTTTTTTTTTGAACGACAAAGAAAATTTTACTGTTAATATTTGAAAAAGATACAAAGACTAAAAGGAATGTGGATTTAGACTGCATCATATCCCTAAACATAGTCTAAGTACAATCATATATCAATCCAAGACCTAAAGAGAGAAGAGCCGAGATTGGCAAGTTGTCAATCAAGAAAACACCAAAAGGGGCCGAAACCCGAACACCTAAAGGAATTAGACACCAAAAAGGCTGAGGCCTAGTACGATAAAAGAGGCCTAGTCCAACCCAAAACCTACCCAAAAAACCCAAATTGGCCGAAGCCCATACACAACCCTACCAAACTCCAGCAACACCCATCACATCGCCGGCCTACATCCAGCCAGCATCCACAAATGCAAATCTGATCGGAGCACCCCAACCGAAGCAGCACGAGAACTAGCCAACACATCCCCAAACTTGAAACACCTCAACGACACCGTTAGGCTAAAACTTATTCACCCAGCAATGAAACCAGCGAGGACATGCCATCAAAGAACCGCCAGAAAAGGTAGAGAACAGAACACCGCCGCCCCCCACCACCGTATCGCAAAGCCGCTAAAAAAACCTCAATCGAATGACTGATTGGCTCACCCCATTGGAGTAGACACGAACCCAGTGAAAACTCAGGCGTATTCCCAACACCGGATGAGAACCACAAGCCGTTAGGCCAAAACCGGAAAATCGCTCAGCAGCGAAATCGGCGGGATCTCATCGGTAAAGAGGTGAAGCAAGAAGGAACCGAGAAGGTGAGAATGAAGGGGAGGGGAGGGATATTGCGTAGAGGATGCAAGAAGGGGTAGGGGGAGATAAAAACGTCCAGGGGAGGAGGGCCCCCCCCCATGCAAACCCTAGTCTGTGACAAAGAAGAAGAATCGCCTTTCTAGAGAGAGAGAGAGAGTGGTTTTGGGGTTTGTTATCTTAGGGGGATTGGTCACGTTTGTAGAGACCCGGATATTATTAATTTTTTTAAAATGTTTGTTAAGTGACTAATTGGAAGAATATGGTTTATTTAGTGGATATTTTGAATTGAGGACTAGAATGAAAAGATGAGAACAAGAGGGAGTGGATGTGCATTTTACAAATATGTGGGTATATATAGTGTTGGGTGTGTGTAGGAGATTATTTTCTCCATCTCAAAAACTCTCGGCTCTCTCTCCTCTCCTCCGGTCTCTCTCTCTCTACCGCCTCCCACTCTCTCCCACTCCCAAGCTCAAAAATCAACAAGATCCTCCACAAATTCAACCTCCTCTAGTGTTTTAAGCCTCGGGTGGTGTTCGTTCAAGCTCGGAAGAGGAGTATTTGGCTCGGTTTCGCTTTGGGAGCTAAGGCTCGTTTGAATCTCGGCCATTGTTGCGAGGTAGGGATTTCTTTGCTACTTTTATGTGTTAGTAGTTTGTTATGGTGTGAAATCGTGCTTGAAATTGTCGGTATTGGTGTTGTAGTCGAATTCCTGAAATCTGCAGAAAAATCTATTCGAAACCTCTCCGTATCGATACGGGATTCTTGCCGTATCGATACCCAGTTAAAACAGAATGGGCTTGGCTGATAAGCATCCTGTATCGATACAGCCATTTTGGCCGTATCGATACCAGTTCCTTATGGGCAGTTTTGCCTTCGCTGCTTCTACTTCGATTGTTTTGAACCCCGGACACTTCTAACACCCTTGTAACACCTCCTAAACTATCTTAAGCTTGTCCAATTGAATTCCTATGGTTGAATGACCTTGTGCTCATTACGTTGACCTTCCGTTAGTCGAAATAGTCGTAGTTTGTTTGGTTAACGTTGTGTTGGAATGCATCTTATCTATTGATTGACTCTTGGAAATGTCTATGGTATCGTCGAAACATGGCTGGCATGTCGTGTGGTGTTTTACTTATGAATGTGATAGTAAGAGAGTCATGGTTTGTATCGTGAGTGCAGAAGTAGTTATTGTGAGTCGAAAGTCGGAATGGGAAGTCTCGTAACGCAAGGGGTGGAAATACGGAGACTTTAGTGGATCTCGTAGCGCAAGGGGTGGTAATACGATGGTTCTAATGGTCGGGGTTTACCGTAGCGCGAGGGGTGGTAATACGGTAACTCTTGAGACATTGTACCGTAACGCGAGGGGTGGAAATACGGTTCGTGGAGGTTTGTGTTAGTGAGTTGAATCAGGATTGTTAGAGGGGTCGTGTCCCTTGGACTTGACGTATGTTTGTGATAGTGGTACATCCTAGAGCGCTTACACTAAGCATTGCCACACTCTCTTGTAGATGGTTACCATTGATTGAACCGTACACCCTTGTCATCTTCCTTTGCACATATCATCTTGTTTGCACATAAATTTAGTAAAGATTTTCCTACTGGGCTCGCATAGCTCAACCTAATCTTTCTTTTCAGGTTTAGACGCTGGACAGTGATTTGCATAAATTGCGTGCTTGGAAGTGAAAAGGGCTTTTGGAAGCTAACTCTGATTTAGATACATAGTCATCTTATGTAATAGACACTCTTTTGATAAAGATGAGTTTGTAACTTCATGGTTTGTCCGTACAAACATTTGTAATCTATTTGGGGCCGGAGTGCCAAAATTGTATATTCTTTTGAAATCGGGACTTGTTTTGTAAAGTTTAATCGTAGGGAACTATTTGGGGCTATTAAGTACGTTATCCGAAGATCTTTTATTGAAAATGCTTTATTTAAGTATGTTGAAAATCCAGGTCGTGACAAATTGGTATCAGAGCATCTAGGTTTAGAATACCTAGAGACCGTGGGGAGACTTAGTCTCATGGGTTCAAAGATTATCACATTTTAAAAAAAAAAAAACACATGTGTGTGCTTGCATGACCGACATGTGTTCACTGAATAGGCACTGCATATGTATATGCTTACATGAAATAGTTAAAAGCTGGTACTTGTGTCTGAGAAAATGAGAAGTTTGATCTCCTTATGGTGGTTATGGTTGCGACCGTTACTATTGTTATCGCTACTGTTGGTAGTTTTGTTCTTGAGCCATTTGTGGTAGGGTGCTTTTTTTTTTTTTTTTTAAGATGAGATGTTAGACAGGAAAGAATATGAAAGGACGAAGATTGTGGTAGTGCTTATGCTTAGTGGCGAGGTCGACATGTGAGAGGGGGTATCTGTTAGTATGTAATAGAAGTGCTGGACTGTTAATAAGATTTATGAGCTAAGTGCTGGATGTGTTTTACTTGAATTGCGTGGATTACTTATTGGGTCTAAATTGCGTTAATCAAATCTTATGTGATGTAGGCTGTATCGAGTGTAGGTATACAAAGGGTAATATTTCTCTTTGCATCATAGGGACCAGAGTTTGTCCAGAAGGTGAGTGAGGTATATTATAGCTGGAGGGTCGAATTAGTGAGTGTCCCGAACGTGTTTGAAGGGGGATGATATCTTTGTTGTGGTAATGATTGTGATTTGTCATTATTATGTTGGTTGTTGAGGTTGACTTAGGAAGATGAGGGTTATAGGTAGGGTGTCTAGATACGGTATGTGTCTTCTGGACACCCAGGCGACTACTGAAGAAATCCAACTGGAAGAGGCGCTTGATCACCGCTCCTTCTAGATGGAAGTCTCGGAAAGTCAATTGGACACTATGATTGGGTATAGGGGCTAGAACTCTAGGCTTGAGAAGGGTTATAGTGTTGTAGTCGTCATCGCTAAGGTAAATTATATCTATGTGACTTAAGTCGAGTGATTGATGTAAGTGCGAGGTGAGAAATTTGTCTGGAGTGAGGGCGATACGAATGTGAGCTGTTGAGGTTGTCAATGAGGCGAAATGTAATTGGTGTCCGGGGTGGGAATGGTAGGAACTTTGAAGTGATAGGCATGTGGAGAAATAATATGTTGTGAAAAGAAGGATTGGAGTGTAGAGATCGATCATGGTGTATAATCGGGTACGCGGACTAGACTAATGACAGTATAGGAAATATGAAGGAATGCCATTGAGACGATAAATTTGTTTAAGAGAGTTGAAGGGATAATAGTGATAATGATGGTGACAGCAGAGATGGTAGTGGTAATGGAAGTTGTTGTTCTTGAGGTCAAGTGTAGATATGGCGAATGCCTTTGAGGAAAATTGAGGTTGATATGATTTCTTAGCTGAGAGACAATCGTGAGATGTGAAACTTGTGGTGAGCGGAACTATTAGAGGATGTTGGTGTGAGTGAGATTGATTCTTAAGTGACGAAGTAGTTGGAGTTTTAGAAGGTAACGAGAAGTATAGGCATGTTACTAGGTTGTAAAGTTGTTGAAATAGAGGAATAATTAGAATTGATAATACGTGTATTGTGATGTGATGTAGTGATGTTTAAGACTGTGAACAAGAGAAATACGTGATTTGACTTGACCGAATGAATGAGAATGCTCTAGATTGGTGAAGTGAATAGAGGTCGTGTGAGGCATCACGAGATTGAAAGGAATGAGATAACTGTTCGGCTTCCTAAAGCCATGAATTGTGAAGTATTGGGTATTGTATGAGTTCGATGATGTGTAGGTGTGTTTGGTACTGTGCAACGCTATTAATTTGTACGATGAGTCAACGGTTGGTTTACTGAGATATTCGTGCATAAAATGTGCTGCTATTTAGTTTAGATTTTCTGGTTTGACTAGTTGTGTAATCCTAGTGGGTGAAGTTTATCCTTTGAATGCAGTACTAAGTAGATAGTGAAGTGATGTGTGGATACATGTCCCTGGTCAAATATGTAATCGATAGAAACGTACTTGAGTTGATTGGCACAAATCCTTTAGTTTGACGTAACGCTATGCGATGATTGGAATCTCTATTCTCAACTCCTTGTTTTGTTATGGCTTACGAGTTGACTAGTGCTTTGCATGCCTTTCACTTTCTAGATTATAGTCTTATTGAGAATCTTGATAGTCTAGTTCAGTCTTCGTGAGATGTACATTGAACAAGTGAGACTAATTGAACGTTGTAGACACATGCCGCATTTGAATCAAGTTTTCTATTTGGGGCGTCGAGTAAGTATAGTGAAATTTGTGAAGTGGTGGTTTTTAGTTTTGAGAACTTTTACACCTACGGAGTTATATATGTATGTGATTGGACAAAAAAAAAGAGGGGGTCTTTTTGAAAAAGAGTAATGCTTTGTGTAAATTGATTATTCGTATAGTACCTTTTGGAAATGGTAACAGTATAGGCTTAGAGTCGGTTACATCCCAGCGGAGTGAACCTCATCCCAAGTTTTTGCTATGTTGGCTACTTATTGATAATGTCAAAAAGGGGGAAGGAAGAAATTTACTTAATGACGTGTGACACTATACACATGCTATTGAAAATCGTAAATTGAGACTCGTGGTTGTTGTTTAATTTTTGATATCATCACGTCGGACGCTTAGACTTTGACCATATCTTGAGTATTGCTATTGTATGGGAGATTGTCCTAGAGGTTAATTACTCTAAGATGCATTAGTTTTCATGACTCTATTGGAACCTAGAAATTGATAAGGGTCACCATGTCTCAATTATGATTAGCAGTGTTATTCTTTGGGTGACTATGTGGAGTTGTTTTGTAGTTGGAACCTGACACATGTCCTTTCCTTAACAGCATCAATGATATGATCGGAAGATTTGATATGAGAAGTTTCCACAATGTATCAACTCTTAGTTGAGAGTAGTTAATGGCTTGTGGTAAGGAGAGTAATGGATTTGAGAGTTCACCTGAGTAGTTTTAATGTTGAGTCATGTAGAAGGGACGTTACCGTAGGAGTAGGTTTGGGTTTCCAAGATGGAAGTCGGTGGTGA
Organism: Rhododendron griersonianum; assembly: GCA_018127125.1. Taxonomy (NCBI): domain Eukaryota; kingdom Viridiplantae; phylum Streptophyta; class Magnoliopsida; order Ericales; family Ericaceae; genus Rhododendron; species Rhododendron griersonianum. Next base: position 32,316,061 of record CM030788.1, on the reverse strand, counting down.
TTCCGAGTAGGCTGAGGGATGTGGAGTGATGTTGGAATCTTGGTTGGGTTTGTAAAGTCGGTAAAAGAAATTCTGTGGTGAACAAGGATGTGAGTTGGAGATAATGGCTAGTGGTTTGGTGTTGTGTATTTCGCCACACCAAGGAAAGTTAATCGTGTCTTTGTGAGGGGGAAGTGAGTACCAAGATGCATAGGACCATTTGGGATAATTAAGGGAGTAATGTTGCAGCCTATCATTAGCAGTAACAATAGAGTTGGATCGATTGTGGGACGTGTCTACGCTTGGAGTTGAAAGAAATATCAATAACTTGAAGAGTGAGGAGTTTAACTATGGCAAGTTGATGATTGTGATTGAGCAGAGGGTAATGAATCATTATGTAGTCTAATAATTGGATCTTGGATTGCTTGCAAGCTAAGTTTAGTTGGACTCATTCTATGATTATGAATCTCGTTTGTGAATAAGTCACTCCCTTTCTTTGAGTTTTCTGTGAGTATCTTTTGGTAAAATATGCATGCTTAGTTAGATTCTTTTGTGGGGGTACTATTGAAAATGGTGGCTACAAGGTGGAAATCATCAAGCCTGAGTTTTAAGTTAGAGATGGCCCATGCTACTTCAACGAATTTAACATCATGTGATAAGGAAAGGGATAATTCGTTATTATGCAAGGTGTATATTAGATCAAGTGGTACCAAGTGATTAGTTAGCTCTTGAGAATTCATTTAGAACACTATTAAGCGGATGAGGATTTTTCTTGATTCTATTTCAATACAGACAAGTTGGGTACTCTAAATTAATATGTGAAAATTTTGATTCGTTGGTTGACGTTGATTGAGGGAAATAAGAATTGGAGTTTTATAAGCTTTCGATACATCCTTCTTGGTAGGTAGATGTATACTTATTGGAATAAGGCACAAGGAATAGGAATGTGAATTTCAGAGTTTGGAGAACGTGGGTGCACTAGTTGATAGATCTTGATGTGATTGTTAAGTAATTATGTGGGATTAGAACTTTAGTACTAATATTCAACGGACTTGAGTACCTATGCAAATCCAAATTAGATAGGGATGATTAGAAGTTGGTGGATTTCTTGAGGAGAAATTGAAACATATCCTTGATTCACACGAGCAAGTCGTGAGGGGTAAAACCATTCCGTTAGTGTGAGTTCTTTGAAGTAATCTCAGAAAGGAAGAGTCGACGTGGGAAAGGGAAGACGAAGTGAGGGAGAAGTATCCGCATTTGTTTCCGAATTGATCAATGTGAGTTTTGAAATTTCAAATTTTATGATCGTTGAATTATTGTTTGGTGATATGTGATGTGGCATGAGCATGATTGTTGATGCATAATCTTGATTGGCTTGAGTCGTAAATTTCGGGACGAAATTTTTTTAAGGAGGATAGATTGTAGAGACCCGGATATTATTAATTTTTTTAAAATGTTTGTTAAGTGACTAATTGGAAGAATATGGTTTATTTAGTGGATATTTTGAATTGAGGACTAGAATGAAAAGATGAGAACAAGAGGGAGTGGATGTGCATTTTACAAATATGTGGGTATATATAGTGTTGGGTGTGTGTAGGAGATTATTTTCTCCATCTCAAAAACTCTCGGCTCTCTCTCCTCTCCTCCGGTCTCTCTCTCTCTACCGCCTCCCACTCTCTCCCACTCCCAAGCTCAAAAATCAACAAGATCCTCCACAAATTCAACCTCCTCTAGTGTTTTAAGCCTCGGGTGGTGTTCGTTCAAGCTCGGAAGAGGAGTATTTGGCTCGGTTTCGCTTTGGGAGCTAAGGCTCGTTTGAATCTCGGCCATTGTTGCGAGGTAGGGATTTCTTTGCTACTTTTATGTGTTAGTAGTTTGTTATGGTGTGAAATCGTGCTTGAAATTGTCGGTATTGGTGTTGTAGTCGAATTCCTGAAATCTGCAGAAAAATCTATTCGAAACCTCTCCGTATCGATACGGGATTCTTGCCGTATCGATACCCAGTTAAAACAGAATGGGCTTGGCTGATAAGCATCCTGTATCACAGCCATTATGGCCGTATCGATACCAGTGCCTTATGGGCAGTTTTGCCTTCGCTGCTTCTACTTCGATTGTTTTGAACCCGGACACTTCTAACACCCTTGTAACACCTCCTAAACTATCTTAAGCTTGTCCAATTGAATTCCTATGGTTGAATGACCTTGTGCTCATTACGTTGACCTTCCGTCAGTCGAAATAGTCGTAGTTTGTTTGGTTAACGTTGTGTTGGAATGCATCTTATCTATTGATTGACTCTTGGAAATGTCTATGGTATCGTCGAAACATGGCTGGCATGTCGTGTGGTGTTTTACTTATGAATGTGATAGTAAGAGAGTCATGGTTTGTATCGTGAGTGCAGAAGTAGTTATTGTGAGTCGAAAGTCGGAATGGGAAGTCTCGTAACGCAAGGGGTGGAAATACGGAGACTTTAGTGGATCTCGTAGCGCAAGGGGTGGTAATACGATGGTTCTAATGGTCGGGGTTTACCGTAGCGCGAGGGGTGGTAATACGGTAACTCTTGAGACATTGTACCGTAACGCGAGGGGTGGAAATACGGTTCGTGGAGGTTTGTGTTAGTGAGTTGAATCGGGATTGTTAGAGGGGTCGTGTCCCTTGGACTTGACGTATGTTTGTGATAGTGGTACATCCTAGAGCGCTTACACTAAGCATTGCCACACTCTCTTGTAGATGGTTACCATTGATTGAACCGTACACCCTTGTCATCTTCCTTTGCACATATCATCTTGTTTGCACATAAATTTAGTAAAGATTTTCCTACTGGGCTCGCATAGCTCAACCTAATCTTTCTTTTCAGGTTTAGACGCTGGACAGTGATTTGCATAAATTGCGTGCTTGGAAGTGAAAAGGGCTTTTGGAAGCTAACTCTGATTTAGATACATAGTCATCTTATGTAATAGACACTCTTTTGATAAAGATGAGTTTGTAACTTCATGGTTTGTCCGTACAAACATTTGTAATCTATTTGGGGCCGGAGTGCCAAAATTGTATATTCTTTTGAAATCGGGACTTGTTTTGTAAAGTTTAATCGTAGGGAACTATTTGGGGCTATTAAGTACGTTATCCGAAGATCTTTTATTGAAAATGCTTTATTTAAGTATGTTGAAAATCCAGGTCGTGACAAATTGGTATCAGAGCATCTAGGTTTAGAATACCTAGAGACCGTGGGGAGACTTAGTCTCATGGGTTCAAAGATTATCACATTTTAAAAAAAAAAAACATTTGTGTTCTTTCATGACAGACATGTTTTCACTGAATAGGCAATGCATATGTATATGCTTACATGAAATAGTTAAAAGCTGGTACTTGTGTCTGAGAAAATGAGAAGTTTGATCTCCTTATGGTGGTTATGGTTGCGACCGTTACTATTGTTATCGCTACTGTTGGTAGTTTTGTTCTTGAGCCATTTGTGGTAGGGTGCTTTTTTTTTTTTTTTTAAGATGAGATGTTAGACAGGAAAGAATATGAAAGGACGAAGATTGTGGTAGTGCTTATGCTTAGTGGCGAGGTCGACATGTGAGAGGGGGTATCTGTTAGTATGTAATAGAAGTGCTGGACTGTTAATAAGATTTATGAGCTAAGTGCTGGATGTGTTTTACTTGAATTGCGTGGATTACTTATTGGGTCTAAATTGCGTTAATCAAATCTTATGTGATGTAGGCTGTATCGAGTGTAGGTATACAAAGGGTAATATTTCTCTTTGCATCATAGGGACCAGAGTTTGTCCAGAAGGTGAGTGAGGTATATTATAGCTGGAGGGTCGAATTAGTGAGTGTCCCGAACGTGTTTGAAGGGGGATGATATCTTTGTTGTGGTAATGATTGTGATTTGTCATTATTATGTTGGTTGTTGAGGTTGACTTAGGAAGATGAGGGTTATAGGTAGGGTGTCTAGATACGGTATGTGTCTTCTGGACACCCAGGCGACTACTGAAGAAATCCAACTGGAAGAGGCGCTTGATCACCGCTCCTTCTAGATGGAAGTCTCGGAAAGTCAATTGGACACTATGATTGGGTATAGGGGCTAGAACTCTAGGCTTGAGAAGGGTTATAGTGTTGTAGTCGTCATCGCTAAGGTAAATTATATCTATGTGACTTAAGTCGAGTGATTGATGTAAGTGCGAGGTGAGAAATTTGTCTGGAGTGAGGGCGATACGAATGTGAGCTGTTGAGGTTGTCAATGAGGCGAAATGTAATTGGTGTCCTGGGTGGGAATGGTAGGAACTTTGAAGTGATAGGCATGTGGAGAAATAATATGTTGTGAAAAGAAGGATTGGAGTGTAGAGATCGATCATGGTGTATAATCGAGTACGCGGACTAGACTAATGACAGTATAGGAAATATGAAGGAATGCCATTGAGACGATAAATTTGTTTAAGAGAGTTGAAGGGATAATAGTGATAATGATGGTGACAGCAGAGATGGTAGTGGTAATGGAAGTTGTTGTTCTTGAGGTCAAGTGTAGATATGGCGAATGCCTTTGAGGAAAATTGAGGTTGATATGATTTCTTAGCTGAGAGACAATCGTGAGATGTGAAACTTGTGGTGAGCGGAACTATTAGAGGATGTTGGTGTGAGTGAGATTGATTCTTAAGTGACGAAGTAGTTGGAGTTTTAGAAGGTAACGAGAAGTATAGGCATGTTACTAGGTTGTAAAGTTGTTGAAATAGAGGAATAATTAGAATTGATAATACGTGTATTGTGATGTGATGTAGTGATGTTTAAGACTGTGAACAAGAGAAATACGTGATTTGACTTGACCGAATGAATGAGAATGCTCTAGATTGGTGAAGTGAATAGAGGTCGTGTGAGGCATCACGAGATTGAAAGGAATGAGATAACTGTTCGGCTTCCTAAAGCCATGAATTGTGAAGTATTGGGTATTGTATGAGTTCGATGATGTGTAGGTGTGTTTGGTACTGTGCAACGCTATTAATTTGTACGATGAGTCAACGGTTGGTTTACTGAGATATTCGTGCATAAAATGTGCTGCTATTTAGTTTAGATTTTCTGGTTTGACTAGTTGTGTAATCCTAGTGGGTGAAGTTTATCCTTTGAATGCAGTACTAAGTAGATAGTGAAGTGATGTGTGGATACATGTCCCTGGTCAAATATGTAATCGATAGAAACGTACTTGAGTTGATTGGCACAAATCCTTTAGTTTGACGTAACGCTATGCGATGATTGGAATCTCTATTCTCAACTCCTTGTTTTGTTATGGCTTACGAGTTGACTAGTGCTTTGCATGCCTTTCACTTTCTAGATTATAGTCTTATTGAGAATCTTGATAGTCTAGTTCAGTCTTCGTGAGATGTACATTGAACAAGTGAGACTAATTGAACGTTGTAGACACATGCCGCATTTGAATCAAGTTTTCTATTTGGGGCGTCGAGTAAGTATAGTGAAATTTGTGAAGTGGTGGTTTTTAGTTTTGAGAACTTTTACACCTACGGAGTTATATATGTATGTGATTGGACAAAAAAAAGGGGTCTTTTTGAAAAAGAGTAATGCTTTGTGTAAATTGATTATTCGTATAGTACCTTTTGGAAATGGTAACAGTATAGGCTTAGAGTCGGTTACATCCCAGCGGAGTGAACCTCATCCCAAGTTTTTGCTATGTTGGCTACTTATTGATAATGTCAAAAAGGGGGAAGGAAGAAATTTACTTAATGACGTGTGACACTATACACATGCTATTGAAAATCGTAAATTGAGACTCGTGGTTGTTGTTTAATTTTTGATATCATCACGTCGGACGCTTAGACTTTGACCATATCTTGAGTATTGCTATTGTATGGGAGATTGTCCTAGAGGTTAATTACTCTAAGATGCATTAGTTTTCATGACTCTATTGGAACCTAGAAATTGATAAGGGTCACCATGTCTCAATTATGATTAGCAGTGTTATTCTTTGGGTGACTATGTGGAGTTGTTTTGTAGTTGGAACCTGACACATGTCCTTTCCTTAACAGCATCAATGATATGATCGGAAGATTTGATATGAGAAGTTTCCACAATGTATCAACTCTTAGTTGAGAGTAGTTAATGGCTTGTGGTAAGGAGAGTAATGGATTTGAGAGTTCACCTGAGTAGTTTTAATGTTGAGTCATGTAGAAGGGACGTTACCGTAGGAGTAGGTTTGGGTTTCCAAGATGGAAGTCGGTGGTGATTCCGAGTAGGCTGAGGGATGTGGAGTGATGTTGGAATCTTGGTTGGGTTTGTAAAGTCGGTAAAAGAAATTCTGTGGGTGAACAAGGATGTGAGTTGGAGATAATGGCTAGTGGTTTGGTGTTGTGTATTTCGCCACACCAAGGAAAGTTAATCGTGTCTTTGTGAGGGGGAAGTGAGTACCAAGATGCATAGGACCATTTGGGATAATTAAGGGAGTAATGTTGCAGCCTATCATTAGCAGTAACAATAGAGTTGGATCGATTGTGGGACGTGTCTACGCTTGGAGTTGAAAGAAATATCAATAACTTGAAGAGTGAGGAGTTTAACTATGGCAAGTTGATGATTGTGATTGAGCAGAGGGTAATGAATCATTATGTAGTCTAATAATTGGATCTTGGATTGCTTGCAAGCTAAGTTTAGTTGGACTCATTCTATGATTATGAATCTCGTTTGTGAATAAGTCACTCCCTTTCTTTGAGTTTTCTGTGAGTATCTTTTGGTAAAATATGCATGCTTAGTTAGATTCTTTTGTGGGGTTACTATTGAACCTGGTGGCTACAAGGTGGAAATCATCAAGCCTGAGTTTTAAGTTAGAGATGGCCCATGCTACTTCAACGAATTTAACATCATGTGATAAGGAAAGGGATAATTCGTTATTATGCAAGGTGTATATTAGATCAAGTGGTACCAAGTGATTAGTTAGCTCTTGAGAATTCATTTAGAACACTATTAAGCGGATGAGGATTTTTCTTGATTCTATTTCAATACAGACAAGTTGGGTACTCTAAATTAATATGTGAAAATTTTGATTCGTTGGTTGACGTTGATTGAGGGAAATAAGAATTGGAGTTTTATAAGCTTTCGATACATCCTTCTTGGTAGGTAGATGTATACTTATTGGAATAAGGCACAAGGAATAGGAATGTGAATTTCAGAGTTTGGAGAACGTGGGTGCACTAGTTGATAGATCTTGATGTGATTGTTAAGTAATTATGTGGGATTAGAACTTTAGTACTAATATTCAACGGACTTGAGTACCTATGCAAATCCAAATTAGATAGGGATGATTAGAAGTTGGTGGATTTCTTGAGGAGAAATTGAAACATATCCTTGATTCACACGAGCAAGTCGTGAGGGGTAAAACCATTCCGTTAGTGTGAGTTCTTTGAAGTAATCTCAGAAAGGAAGAGTCGACGTGGGAAAGGGAAGACGAAGTGAGGGAGAAGTATCCGCATTTGTTTCCGAATTGATCAATGTGAGTTTTGAAATTTCAAATTTTATGATCGTTGAATTATTGTTTGGTGATATGTGATGTGGCATGAGCAGGATTGTTGATGCATAATCTTGATTGGCTTGAGTCGTAAATTTCGGGACGAAATTTTTTTTAAGGAGGATAGATTGTAGAGACCCGGATATTATTAATTTTTTTAAAATGTTTGTTAAGTGACTAATTGGAAGAATATGGTTTATTTAGTGGATATTTTGAATTGAGGACTAGAATGAAAAGATGAGAACAAGAGGGAGTGGATGTGCATTTTACAAATATGTGGGTATATATAGTGTTGGGTGTGTGTAGGAGATTATTTTCTCCATCTCAAAAACTCTCGGCTCTCTCTCCTCTCCTCCGGTCTCTCTCTCTCTACCGCCTCCCACTCTCTCCCACTCCCAAGCTCAAAAATCAACAAGATCCTCCACAAATTCAACCTCCTCTAGTGTTTTAAGCCTCGGGTGGTGTTCGTTCAAGCTCGGAAGAGGAGTATTTGGCTCGGTTTCGCTTTGGGAGCTAAGGCTCGTTTGAATCTCGGCCATTGTTGCGAGGTAGGGATTTCTTTGCTACTTTTATGTGTTAGTAGTTTGTTATGGTGTGAAATCGTGCTTGAAATTGTCGGTATTGGTGTTGTAGTCGAATTCCTGAAATCTGCAGAAAAATCTATTCGAAACCTCTCCGTATCGATACGGGATTCTTGCCGTATCGATACCCAGTTAAAACAGAATGGGCTTGGCTGATAAGCATCCTGTATCGATACAGCCATTTTGGCCGTATCGATACCAGTTCCTTATGGGCAGTTTTGCCTTCGCTGCTTCTACTTCGATTGTTTTGAACCCCGGACACTTCTAACACCCTTGTAACACCTCCTAAACTATCTTAAGCTTGTCCAATTGAATTCCTATGGTTGAATGACCTTGTGCTCATTACGTTGACCTTCCGTCAGTCGAAATAGTCGTAGTTTGTTTGGTTAACGTTGTGTTGGAATGCATCTTATCTATTGATTGACTCTTGGAAATGTCTATGGTATCGTCGAAACATGGCTGGCATGTCGTGTGGTGTTTTACTTATGAATGTGATAGTAAGAGAGTCATGGTTTGTATCGTGAGTGCAGAAGTAGTTATTGTGAGTCGAAAGTCGGAATGGGAAGTCTCGTAACGCAAGGGGTGGAAATACGGAGACTTTAGTGGATCTCGTAGCGCAAGGGGTGGTAATACGATGGTTCTAATGGTCGGGGTTTACCGTAGCGCGAGGGGTGGTAATACGGTAACTCTTGAGACATTGTAGCGTAACGCGAGGGGTGGAAATACGGTTCGTGGAGGTTTGTGTTAGTGAGTTGAATCAGGATTGTTAGAGGGGTCGTGTCCCTTGGACTTGACGTATGTTTGTGATAGTGGTACATCCTAGAGCGCTTACACTAAGCATTGCCACACTCTCTTGTAGATGGTTACCATTGATTGAACCGTACACCCTTGTCATCTTCCTTTGCACATATCATCTTGTTTGCACATAAATTTAGTAAAGATTTTCCTACTGGGCTCGCATAGCTCAACCTAATCTTTCTTTTCAGGTTTAGACGCTGGACAGTGATTTGCATAAATTGCGTGCTTGGAAGTGAAAAGGGCTTTTGGAAGCTAACTCTGATTTAGATACATAGTCATCTTATGTAATAGACACTCTTTTGATAAAGATGAGTTTGTAACTTCATGGTTTGTCCGTACAAACATTTGTAATCTATTTGGGGCCGGAGTGCCAAAATTGTATATTCTTTTGAAATCGGGACTTGTTTTGTAAAGTTTAATCGTAGGGAACTATTTGGGGCTATTAAGTACGTTATCCGAAGATCTTTTATTGAAAATGCTTTATTTAAGTATGTTGAAAATCCAGGTCGTGACAACGTTACGTGGAGAAAGGAGGGGGCTTCGTTGTCTAGATCTTTTTGCATTCAAACCCATATTGAACCCATTTTTAACTCATCTAAACCCATTATACAATATGGGTGGAATGGGTTGGGTTAAAAGTGGGCGGATATGGACGGGTTAAAAAATATGGGTTGAGATTGCCACCTCTAGACTTCTCTAGCACGATTTATTTTGTATGATTTGCAAAATATTACATTTAATAAAAAAAATAGTTTGGTCGGATATAGATAATATTAGAATTTTCAAATGAATGATGATGGACAATTTAATTTTTAAATAATTAACAAGAATTTATTTGATCATTCATTTTATAAATTAAAATTCAATTTTTTGATATAGCTATAGATGTCCAATAAAACTGTTTTTTTTTTACATGAGAATAAACTCGCGGTGAAACCCACAATTGCGAACCATGGGTGGTAAGAATTTAATCTCATACTCCATCCGTCTCAATTTATGTGTGATATATCTACAGCAATCACTTGATGCTATCTTACCAAAGAATTTAATCTCATTGATTGCTGTAGCTATATCATACTCTCTCCGTCCCTCAGGCCCCGTTTGATAACAGTAATAGATGGATGAGATTCGTAAGGAGATGGGATTAGAATTGGGATTGATAATGAGAAGGAATTGTTAATGAGAAGGGATTGATAATGAGTATGTTTGTTTGGGATGAGATTCAATGATGAGATTATTAATATTATGTTTGTTTGAGATGGGATTAGATGATGTGATTGGATTGATAGAAGAAATTGATAATGAGAAGAGGTTGGTAATGAAAAGGGGTTGGGATTGGACTATGAATACCAAGTCCCATGGGGTATTGCTAATACCCCCAATTTGGGGTCTTGCTAATCCCATGTGATTCATAGTCCGGAGTAGTTTTGGGTTACCAAACAAAGGATTATGAAGCCATTGAGATTGTTAGGCCCCGTTTGATAACAGTGATAGATGGATGAGATTCATAAGGAGATGGGATTAGGATTAGGATTGGTAATGAGAAGGGATTGATAATGAGTATGTTTGTTTGGGATGGGATTAGATGATGAGATTGGATTGATAGAAGATATTGGTAATGAGAAGAGATTGATAATGAGGATAGGTTGGGATGGGATTATTAATACCATCTCCAAGAGGGTATTGCTAATACCCCCATTTAGGGGTCTTGCTCATCCCATGGGATTCACAGTCCGAAGGAATTTGTGTTACCAAACAAGGAATTCAAAGTTCGTAGGGACTGTTAGTCCAATCCCTAGGCCGAATTCGGTTAACAAACGGGGCCTTAGCGATTAAGCGACCGACTAGTCCCGCCTAGGCTGAAGGGGATTAACAAACGGGCCCAGGCGCTAGGCGAGGGTCTGACGCCTTGGCGATTAAGCGACCGACTAGTCCCACCTAGGTTCTAGGCGGCCGATTAGTCCCCGCCTATGAAGCACGGATACGCCAAAACCGGTCACGTACAGGTATTGGATACTTCCCGAATACTGATACGCACCCGATACGTATCGGATACAGCAAATAAGTATCCTATAATTAAATTAAATGTTTTAATTTTCAGATACGCGAGCGATACACGTGGGATACGGCGAGGTCAAAACAAAACAAAACACAGAGAGAGTTACCTAGTGATCCCAGTCAGCGGTCACACACACAGAGCGAGAGAGAGACGAGAGAGAGAGAGAACTAGACGACGATGGCGAGGCGACAGCGAGATGACGACGGTGGCTGGAACTCTGGCTTTAGGGCTCCTCGATTTTGATCGACTGATCGAGGGCTTCTGCCGCTTCTCTTGATCGTTATATAATTGTATATATATTAAAAAAATTACACCATAGCCCTTTAAGTTCTTTTTATTTTGATCGTACCCCTTAAGTTCTTTACCACGACACTAAAGTCCCTTAATTTCTAAAAATTATAGTTTTATATCTCCCAGACTCCCAGTTTTATATATATCTCATAGTTTGACCCCTAACAAATATAAACATTATATCATTTTGACTTCTTATGCCTAGTAGGAGACTAATAATTATAAAAATATATAATTTGCACAGCCATATCTCCGACATATCTGTACCTTAGTTTTCTAGGTTTTGTCGTATCGCCGTATCTGTATCGTGTCGTATCCGTATCCGTATCCTGTATCTGTATCTGTGCTTCATAGGTCCCCCGCCTAGGCGCTAGGCAATACCCGACCGACTTGGGAGCGTCTAGCATCTTTTAGAACCTTGTCGTCCACAATTGCGTGTTATTTTCAATTGTTTATATCTCTCGATGTATATTGTTAAAAATATGCAATATGGATTTTGATTGATAGATTTCAATTATTTCTATAAGACAATATTTAAAAAACATAAAACATACTGTACTATATGTTGAGAGATATAAGTGATTGAAAATGACACGCAGAACACACTTAAATTGGGACGAAGAGAGTATGATATATCTACAGCAATCACTTGATGCTATCTTACCGAAGAACCCAAATAGACGGAAATCAGCTGGTTATGTACAAACTACTAAGATTTCAAGAACTGAACCTTTTGCATTTCTTGCACATAAAGCAATGCCAATACTTCCACAGCAGCCACAATTCACTTGGCAATTTGCCTCGGATTTACAAGTTGAATAGGCATCTCAATGGTTTATGGAAATCGGGTCAAATTGATGAAGCCCGCCGAATGTTCGACAGAATGTCTGAACGAGACGAGTTTACTTGGAACACAATGGTCGCTGCTTACGCGCATTCAGGGAGACTTGCCGAAGCTAAACAGCTCTTTGATGAGGCTCCAAAGAAGTGTTCGATCACTTGGTCGTCGCTCATTTCTGGGTTCTGTCGATACGGGTGTGAATCTGAAGGTTTCCATTTGTTTTGGCAAATGCAGTACGAGGGACACGAGCTGAGCCAATTTGCGTTGGGCAGTGTTCTCAGGGTGTGTTCTTCAAAGGCTTTGCTATCAAGGGGGAACAGCTTCATGCTCTTGTTATAAAGACACGTTTTGACTCGAATGCGTTTGTAAATACCGGTCTTGTGGATATGTATGCTAAGTGTGATAGTATTGTTAAAGCCAAAATGATTTTTGATGAGATGCCCGAAAGGAAAAGCCATGTTTTGTGGACTGCTATGATTACAGGGTACTCGCACAACAATGACGAGATTAGAGCAATCAGGTGTTTCCGGGATATGCGTGCTGAAGGGGTGGAACCCAACCAGTATACTTTTCCTAGTCTGCTGACAGCTTGTGCTGCGGTTTTAGCACGTGGGTTCGGTGGGTAGGTGCATGGTTGCATAGTTCAGCTTGGTTTTGAGGCTAATGTGTACATTGGAAGCGCTTTGGTTGATATGTATGCAAAATGTGGAGACTTGTATAGTGCTAGGAGAGCGTTAAAGAGTGTGGAAGGTAACGATGTGGTTTCTTGGAACTCCATGGTGGTTGGGTGCGTGAGGCAGGGGCTTGAAGAGGAAGCATTGTTATTGTTCAAGAAAATGCATGCAAAAGATATGGATATTGATGATTTCATGTATCCTTCTGTTCTGAATTCTTGTGCTTCCATGAAGGATATGGAAAGTGCAAAATCAGTCCATTGTTTGATCGTCAAAACTGGGTATGAGGCTTACAAGCTTGTAAGCAATGCTCTTGTTGACGTGTATGCAAAAGGAGAAGAATTGGGTTCAGCTTTTCAAGTTTTCAACAGTATGATATACAGAGATGTAGTGTCATGGACATCTTTGGTCACTGGCTATGCATATAACGGGTCCTACGAAGAAGCTCTCAAGTTGTTTTGTCATTTGAGAAGTGCATGTGTTGATCCTGACCAAATCGTCATTGCCAGTGTCTTGAGTGCCTGCGCAGAATTGACAGTTCTGGAATTTGGGCAACAAGTGCACACGAATTTTGTGAAATTCAGCTTCAGGTCAACCTTATCAGTGGATAATTCCCTTGTTACCATGTATGCAAAATGTGGGTGCATAAAAGATGCTAAAAAAGTTTTTAACTTGATGAAAATCCGGGATGTCATTACATGGACTGCTCTCATCATTGGGTATGCTAAGAATGGTAAGGGAAAGTTCTCTCTCACATTATATGATGATATGATAGCCAGTGGGATAAAACCCGACTTTATTACGTTTATTGGGTTACTTTTTGCGTGTAGCCATGCAGGCTTTGTAGAATAGGGGCGGCAATACTTTCAATCCATGGAAAAAGTCTATGGGATAAAGGCAGGTCCTGATGATTATGCATGTATGATCGATCTTCTAGGGCGCTCAGGGAAAATGAATGAAGCCAAGGAGTTACTCAATCAAATGTGTGGAACCTGATTCTACTGTGTGGAAAGCATTGCTTAGTGCATGTTGAGTACATAAAGATATAGAACTGGCTGAGAGGGCAGCGAATGCCCTCTTTGAACTTGAACCCCATAATGCCATGCCTTATGTTATGCTATCAAACATCTATTCTGCAGTTGGTTTTTGGGAAAATACTGCCAAAATAAGAAGACTTATGAAACTTAGAGGGATCAGCAAGGAGCCTAGGTGTAGTTGGATGGAGGTGAATAGCAAGGAGCCTGGGTGTAGTTGGATGGAGGTGAATAGCAAGGTGCATAAATTTATGTCTGAAGATAGAAGCCATGTGAAAACAGACCAGATTTATTCCAAGATTGATGAGATTATGATGTTGATTAAGGAGGCTGGATATGTACCTAATATGAATTTTGCATTGCATGATGTGGATGAAGAGGGTAAAGAACTTGGTCTTGCTTATCACAGCGAGATGTTGGCTGTTGCTTTTGGGCTTCTCTTTGTGCCACAGGGGGCGCCTATTCGGATATTTAAGAACCTTCGAGTCTGTGGTGATTGTCATGCTGCAATGAAGTTTATTTCAAGAGTTTTTAACCAGCATACTATTTTAAGGGATTCGAATTGTTTTCACCATTTCAGAGAAGGAACATGTTCTTGTGGGGATTACTGGTAGATTAAAGTTTTTCTTCTGACTTGTTTAATCTTTGGCTTGCGTATTTGAGATGGGATTCAAATGGTTTGTTGTTGGATTAACTTCATCATTTCATCCTTCAACTATGAATACACCAAAGGTTTGAACTTCCCAGTCCTTTTTTCTTCCCTTTAATGTGTTTAGGTCGTTTTCCGTGATGAAACAACCAACAAGCGAACCACTGTCACATCGCCAACAACCATCAAGTCGCGGGTCAATGGGAAGTTGTTAGGGGTTGGCCATCACCGGAATTTCTGTTTGTATAGTGCCCCCAGTGATGTATATTCTTGGCTATGCCACTGCAAGAAATGCCACAATCTTAATTTCATAAAAGATACGGATACATTACCTAGAGTATCCAAAAAGTATCCAATTCATCAAACATAAAGAATAAATTATTACATTTCTAGGATATATATCCGCGAGGATCGGAGGAGTATTGCTATTAGATACAGATACGAATCCTATATACAAAGTATCCGTGCTTCATGGGTTTAAGGAGTACCAAAATACGGTGTAAACCTTTTTCCTTATTGACTCGATGTTATGATGCAGATAAAAAATAGAACTTGCTGAAACCGGAGCTGATATACCTTAATCCGAGTAGCTAAGTGGACAGATGATACATGCAACTCCAGCTGAAGGTGGCTTCATCGTCATCTTATCTTTTACGCTCAAATAAAGCTTGAAGTTTGAGTATTGGAACCAAACCATTAGAGGTGTGGTGAAAGCAGTCTATTATCGATGTTCCGGATTAGCTATTGGTCTTGGGTATTTACATCTCCTACAAATCCTGTGCACAACTTACTTGTACAATTTAATATAGATACACAAGAATATCAGTCCCATACTTATTCATGAACTCAAGATTTTCAGTTTTGAATACACTGGAGTTCGCTTTTCCCCCCCTGGGGATTTGAATTGAATAGGATTGTCGAAGTATTCTTAACGATGGTGATCTGTTGATATTAGTAAGCTGTATAGTGTGGACTTGTTTGCATTATTGAACACCTACAAGTTAATTATTTAAGATTATGATAGTATTTGCCTTACAAGATTCTTCTAATTAGTTGAACACTCTAGATCATGCTTTGCAGGGTCTTACCAGAGTTAATGTAAATGTAATGATTGTTGTATACTTCAATATGAAGTCTTGGCCACACGCAACAACAGCAAGAATTAATTAGTGCACATTATTCTACAGGAACTCCTTTTTGGTTCGACTTGGTTCGGCAGGAAAGTGGAAGGTAAAGGAAGTGTATGAAGATAATGAAGTGAATGAACTAAATCTAGTTCTTCGGCTTCCCTTTATTTCCTTTCCAATTGTAAGTCCCTCCACAAAATCCATGAACTGTTGGACCTCAGAAATTTACCCATCCACCATATGCAGTAGTACATATTGAGTAAGCAGTCTTTGAGTACACATTTTTTCTGGTAAATTAGTAGAAAGATGCTTCAGTTCTAAGTAGTCCCTTTTTTTGTCCTCCATTGTTTGTTTGTCTGTCCCATTTTCTATTGTTACACAGGGAATTAGATGTTTATCGTAGTTTGATAATGTTGGAGCTTGAAATGTAGTTAGGAGGTATATGAACTAGATAAAATATTCATTTGGTCTGATATGGAATCTTATCGAAAAATGATTTTTCGTACTTATTTTTTTCCACAAAGAATCGTTCTTTATATGTAAAGCCCTAGCAAAATCACCCCATCATATTGGTAAGTTTTGTAATGGGGTCAATTATTCATATTGTTTGGGGAAAATAACAGCATGTTCATCAACCTTTCGGCTTATAAACGAGCATCTTTTCATTTAAGGGATCTTGGTGTTAAAGTTGATCGTGCACTTTTTGAATCAATGTCAAGTTGCAGTGTTAATTTTTGTGAAATTCAATGTAGTTTATTGATTGTTGTTGGCCCTAGAAATTAATTGCTTCAATGTTTTTGAAAGCCACAATGGTCTTATTTTCCAAGTTCATAGATGTGAATCCCTTCTGCATGAATACTGGGTCTTTTGGTTGTCCTCGTACGTCTCGTAGATGACCTTTCTTCTTCCTCCCTTACTTTTGATCCATGTAAAAAAGTGATCTTATTTTCCTGATTGATTGATAAAATTAAACCATATGAGGTGAAGTTGGGTAGTCCAAACCCCCGCAGGAACTAATATTTCATGAACTTAAACGGGTGTGTCTAGAGAGAAATAGAAAAGGAGAAATAGAAGAGGTAGATTAGGCATATCGATCTAGGGCTCAGGTGATACCAGATTTCTGATCTTATAGCTAAACTCCGTCATTTGTTTTACAGTGAAAAAAAAGAGTTATCAGTGCCCATTTTTATTGACCATCTTAATTTCCTCTACTGCTATTGCCATCTTTCTTGTGGTATTTGTTGATGAGATGATTGTCAAATATGTTTTGCGGAAGTTATAGTCAAATTGCCTCTCATTCAACTGCCAACTTCACCCCATATGGTCAACTTCCTCCTCCTTACTAAAATATGGTGTCCGATTGGGTGTTTTCCCAGTACAAAGTAGGCGGTTCCGATTATCAAAGAGAACCCATCATGAGTTCAAAAATGCAAACTGCATGCTGCCAAGTCCATTGGAAATTAGTTCTCATTTCTTTTGTGCTCAACTGTTTCTGACAACTCCCACCACCCTTGGCTACCATCTCAACACCTCATTATTGTTTCACTTGACGATCTAGCCCCTTCATTCTATAGGTCTAGATTTTTTTTTTTATCCAAGAGAATTATATAAAAAGAAGGAGTTTTTTGGATGCCCACATTTCAATTTGGGACCAATTTACCCTTTGATTTTGCCCATTTAACGGATTGCCCAGGGTATGGGGGTAGTTGCGCCATTTCACTCCGGCCTGCGTCCGTCTACAATTGTCACCATTCCTTCTTCCTGCGGGATTCGTGATGAATTTGGTGCGTCGATTTCGGTTGCTTCCTTTATTGGGTGTTGTCATCGTCTCCATTCACAGCTCCTCTCTCTCGCCTCCCTCTCTGTTCTCTCTCTATTCGCTCGCTCTTTGCCCCTCCAATCCGTTACCGCTGCATCGCACCACCACGCCGACTCTCTGTTCCACCAACGGCATCGCCATCAGGTATCTGCCTTTTTCCCTCTCTCTTCCCTTGTTTTATCTTCTTCTTCTTTTCCCCGCTTCTCCCCGGCCTTCTTCCCTCTCCCTGTGCCCTTTGTTTCTTCATTTGGTCTCCGTCGGACAGCTGGAGAGAAAGAGAGAAAGAGAGAGAGAGAGGGGTTCTGGGCCGATTTCGCCGATTTCGTGCGGCCGGTTACATTTCTGTTCTTGGTTGAGAGGTGACTGCCCAGATTAGGTGTTGTTGTTGGGATTTTGTTTTGTGCTACTCTTTTTAGTGCTCTGTGGTTTTTTCGCCCCTGAGTAGGAACCTAGCTTTTCGGGTTTTGTTTGTTTTATGGGTTGTGTGTGTTTGGTCGGATGCTTGTGTTGCGTCCCGTGGGCCTTGTTAGGTTTAGCTTCGTTGTGGTTTTTGGTGTGTCGTCTTGCTATTTGAATTTTATTTTGTGCTGTTCTTTTTTGTGCTTTTCCAACCATGTTTCTTTTATGCGTCGTGTGTGTTGTGTGGTTTCGCTTTTTGTGGCTGCCTCTGTTCCGTCCAGTGGAGCTTGCTAGGTTAAGTTTAACTTGGATTTGTGGGTATGGTTGTTGCTTTATTGTTGCTAGGTTGGGTTTACCGCAGGTGGGTTTGCGTTTTCCCGTAAGTTTTGGGTTTGGGCTCTGTATCTGAACTTATATTAGAATTTTGGGTTTTTTTGCCATTGATTTGTTAGTCATTGTCATCTGCTCTTGAGTGTTGTGGGCTTTTGCTTTGGTCGTTGGCTTCCTAATTTGTGTGTTTGTCATTGATTATTTGGTTTTCGG
Organism: Rhododendron griersonianum; assembly: GCA_018127125.1. NCBI lineage: Eukaryota > Viridiplantae > Streptophyta > Magnoliopsida > Ericales > Ericaceae > Rhododendron > Rhododendron griersonianum. Next base: position 32,297,770 of record CM030788.1, on the reverse strand, counting down.
TCATGTGCTGATAATAGTGGTATCTCCAAGAGGCATCAAGAACACGTGGTCTTTTTGGACTATGTATAATGTATAGATTTGCAGTTAGTATGGCTAATTGGGACATCGGAATCGGGGTTGGCGTTTTTCGTCATCTGCTGATAATAGTGGTGTCTCCAAGAGGCATAAAAAACACGTGGTCTTTTTGGACTATATGTGTGTGTGTATATATATATATATATATATATATATATAATGTATGGATTTGCAGTTAGTATGGCTAATTGGAAGATTGGAATCAAGGTTGAGGTTTTTAGTCATGTGCTGATAATAGCGGTATCTCCAAGAGGCATCAAGAACGCAAAGGTCTTTTTGGACTATATATATATATATATATATATATATATATATATATATTGTATGGATTTGCAGTTAGTATGGCTGATTGGGAAATCAGAATCACAGTTGAGGTTTAGCAGATATAACAATTTTCTGTTGGTTCTTTCTCCCTTGTAAAAAACGGAATATAAACGCGTGTGTATTGATGTTAGATGAAGTTGGAATCTGGTTGGGATAATTTACGAGCAGTCGTAACATTAGGATTTCATCAGGTGTCGTTTTGCTTTTTAGGCCCGATTTAAGTTGGTATGTGTTTCGTTATGCCATTTCTTTTGCCTGCTTGTCTATGTATTTATTATATTTGGAATTTGACTGTTAGTGCGGTGTATATGCCCGGCGCCTTACTTTCCGCGTTAATGATTGTGCTTGTCTTGATGCTAGCATGGTTGTATGCGCGCCATTTGTTCGATGGGACAAAATTACGCATGGTTCTGATGGGTCTGCAAGGGCAGGAGTTTACTATTTGGAAACTGCTCAGGGTGAAAGGGTGATCTGTGCTGTTGCTATTCCTTGTGAGGGAAACCGCATGACATATAGGCCTTTTGATAGTTTCCTTGAGGATTACCGCGCTCTGTTGCCTTCAGGCTCTGGTTCGGAGTGGAATTTTAGATTCCAGTTGGCTGCATGGTTGGATGGTATTGTGTATTATTCTTTCCTTCGGTACAGTCAAGAAGGTACATGTACAGTTTGTCTTGCTTTGTGTGGAGACTTGTGAGATCTAGATTCTATTTGTTTTGCATGTTTGGGTTGTGGGTCGTTTTCCGCGTTCCTTTATTGTTGCATATTGATATATATTGAGAATTTCTTTTGTAGGTATCGGTAGTTGCTGGCATTTTTCTTCTGTCTCTCTTGATGTTGTTGCTCAGGTTTCAGTTTTGGTTGTTATGTCCCGCACATGCCTTGGTTTACTTTTGTTCCATAATCTGTTATAGCCTGGGTATTACTTGCAACGATTGCCGGTAGGACTACGACGGCATTTCCTTCCCTCGGGTCCACCCATGTGGATTTTGGTTGTCCATGGATATAGGATTTGGCCAATTGAAGTTATTGATCAGCGATTTGGTGATGGTTGGGATAAATTCCGTGCCGTGCACCAGTTGAAGGCTGACTTCAAGGTTATCTTCGCGTGTGAACGTAAATGGATTTTCCACACTGTTATTCTTGATGAAAATGATCGTGAGGTGTGGTTTCATTGGTCAGGTCAAAATATGCATCGTCGGCAGCTTCATCCTCCTCGGGGTACGTGCATTACTGTGTTTGTTATCTACCCTCTGCCTGAAATGATAATATATTTCACAGGTTACGTTTATGCTATGGTTTTATTAATTATTTCCTATTGTTAGCTCTGCGAACCTCTTGCTTGCCGTCTTTGGTTTCACATGGAGGAAGAGTTTTAAAGTTTGGTTATTTGCATGTTCCAATTGTTCAGCCTCGCTTGGTATGCGCCCTCGGTGTTTGCTTTTATTTCTTGATCTATGCAAAATTATTCTATAGCATTATTTATTTAATTGGTTCAGATTGTGGTTTTCCTCTCTGCTCTGGTGTAGGAGTTTGAGGCTCGTCTCAAAGAAGCTTTCTGCGAATTTCATCTTGATGAGATGGTTATCAAAATGGGTGACTATGTGTGGAACATACCCATTAATAACTTGCAACTTGATGTTCATGTGTTTGACCAGTTCTTGAGTGCTCTCGATTTAAGCTGCCTCGATTTCCTCCTTGTGCTCATGCTGTCCACTATGGAGTTTCGAGTTGTGGTGTTCCCTATGGATTATGACATTGACATAATATATAGTTGGTTTTGATCTCTGAATGCTCTGATGCGTTTTCTGAAGTTCTGTTGCCGCCAGTGCTTTTGCTACATTGGTTAAGTCTTTATGGTTATGCAAGTTCTGAATCCCTTTTAACATTACCTTATGTATAGATACTTCGCCATTCGAATTTCTGCGTTTTTGGACAAACTTTTGTTAATCTATCTATTCAGGATATGTATAGGCTATGTTGTTGGTTTGTGTTTATATCCACTGGGCTGTAAGATGCTATTTCCTCTTGCCAAATTGTCTTCTTGTGTCCTACTATTTACCGAGCACGCATCATCGTTTTAGCCTTTGAGGCAAAATCTAGCTTCTTGCTTGTATTTGTTTGGTCCAGATGCAGTGTGGAGGAGACAGCTAATGGTATTGCGATTTTACCATAACAAATGAACACATTCAATATCGTGCAAAAAGTTGGCCAGCATCTTATGAAATGGAAAAAAAAATTAGTTCTGTTGCAGTTAAATTCAGTTGACAAAAAACAAAGTTATTAATCTCCGCATTGGGTTGCTTTTTCTTTTTAATTTTAGGACAATAGGAGTTCAGAAAATGTATAACAAAAGGTAAAAAAGATTATGATATAGTTATGCACATTACTCATGTCAATTTATAGTCAAACTTATAATGTATCATGTTTGGTGGTTATGTTCAAATTTCCTATCAATGTTTGCAAAACCAAAACCTATTTTTATAAATTTCAAAAGAATTGAATTACTGGAATTCTCATTCCATTAGGAGTTGAATAATAGTTATGTTATTTAGATATATATAGAAATAATGCAGCTATAAAAATAGAATAGTGTGAAAACCCATCGTAGTTAAAAAGAAAAAGCATGTACTGGAAGTAGTTTGTATGAAATTTATGTGTGAGCTTTGCATCTTATATCTATGTATGTGGAAAAAAAAAAACAAAAAGGGCCACATGCTAGAAGTATTAAATGATTATATATCTTCCCTTGCCTTTGTATTTATATAAAATACGTGCATATATAGATACACAGTCCGGTTCTAATCCGGGATCCCGGACAGCCTCCTTGGTGCGGGACTCGGCTCCCAGCCGTTGGATTCAATCCAACGGCCACAGATTAAAAAGGCAACACGCGGATCCCAGGAAAGGTTGGGTCGGGTAATTTTGTTCTCGCGGGTCAAGCACACACAAACGGATCCCCTTCCACTTTCTTTTCAAACCACGCTGAAACACAGAGAGAGAGAGAGAGAGAGAAGCGACGAAGGCGATTTCCACGAAGAACAACGAAGAAGATCAACCGGAGACGAACGACGTTGAAGAACATCAAACCCAAGGTCTCTCGCTCTCTCTCTCTCTCTCTCTCGTTCCCTACGAGAACCAGATACCCTAACCGTTGTGTTCGAACACAGTAGAACGAAGAACGAAATTGACAGACGACGAAGGATCAGCCGTTCGATCCAGTAGAAGAAGAACGAACCACACCACCAAGGTCTTTCTCTCTCTCTTGATTATTAGGGGTTTTTTTTCTGAACCAGTTTAGGGCTTTTTTTTTTGTTCGATCACTTTTGTTCTGTTACTTGAAATTAGCATTTTTTTTTCTTTTGCTCGATTAGGGTTTTTTTTTTTATCTCTCTCAACCGGACTGTAAATTAGGGGTTTTTTTTTTCCCCTTATTTTGAACCAGATTGACGAAGAACGAAGAAGAAGAATAAACACCAAGGTCTCTATATCTCTCGCTCTCTGTCTCTCTCTCTGGGATCGAACCAGTTTAGGGTTTCTTTTCAACTTGCGAATCAATCTGTTTTAGGGTTTGTATTGTTTTAGGGTTTTTTTAACCCGCAATCGAACCAGATTAAGGGTTATTATGCTTGCATGACTCTCAGCACTATAAAGGATTTTTTTGCCAGATTAAGGGTTTTTTGTGCTTTGTGCTTTTTTGCTCCAGGCTCCAATTTCGATTTGTGCTTATGTGTGCCTCATTTCATCAACACTCATTTAGTGTATAAACCAAGAGTGAGGAAAATGGGGTGTTGCTCATGCTGTAGATAGATAAGGAACATGCCACCAGTTGTTTGTAGCACATTAGTGGCTCCATGTGTTTTCTGTTGGCTGGATTGGTTTGAAGCAAAAGAAACTAGGTTTCTTTATGGTCATTAACATTTCATTTTATGTGCTATTCAGTGTATAAGCCAGAATGTGTATAAAACCCTAATTCTATTTCAAGTTTAAACCCTAATTCTAATTCTTGTTCAATTTCATTGTCTCTGCTATTTCCACTTACACATTCTTAAAAAGAGTGGCATGCGTACTCTGCATCTTTGTGTTGCTTAACCTTTGGATTTGGACATTGAATCAGAAAAATTACAACTACAGAACGGATTATGAGATTCTGGCGCAGCAAAGGATATATGGAGATTCCGGCGCAGCAGAGGATGGAGCGGCTCTCTTGCTAGAGAGCACAGTGAGGAGTACAAGTCAGCTTTGCAAAGGGCTTAGCACTGGATGTGCATGAAGCTTACTCACCTTCTAGAATACGAAGTTCTTTCAAGGTTGGCTAAATGAAGCTTTCTCACCTTCTCTGGGCAGATGGTACTAAAGAAGTAGTAAGCCTTTTAAGATTGGCTAATGAAGCTTTGTAGAGTACCAGACATTTTTCATTTGTATGTATTGTATGATTTTTGAGCGATTCAAAAGGGCTAGTTGCTTCAACTGTATCAACAGATTTAGTTGTAAAGAATTGCTTCAAGTGTATGCCGTTGATGGATGGTGTTTAGTTGTGTTATGGGAATGTGTTTTGTAATAGGTAAATTATGTAATGAATGTATTAGAAACAAAGTGGACAATGTGTTGTCTTGTTTGTAATGAAAAGTTTTCGTTCAGATATGTCATATGCCTTTGAATGACTACTCTTGAGTTTAGTTGAGTAATTTACTGCATTCCAAAAGCTCGAGTTCACGGTATCGGACGTCCTAGTGGACAGTGCTACTACTCTTTATAGAACAGAATTTTCCGGAAGATGAGAGCTATCTGTCAGGCAAATGCATTACTTGCTTGGGACACAAAAAAAAATAAGTAGTACTTCTTGCCAAAAATTCATTAGGACACGACATGGATACGGATTACTTGCCAAAAATTCCCCATCATACGGATTACTTGCCAAGAATCTCAGTCTAAAAAATCAAATTGTGACCAACTCAAATTTTGCAATAACAAATCAAGAGGGAAACAGAAAGCCAATAAATTTCGATACAAATTAGCCATACATCCCATTCTTTTATAAACAATGACACCAAGAAAATGGCCAAGGGTATAACCTTGAGAGCCAGCCAAAGGAAACAATTGAACAAAAAAAAAGAAGCCAAAATTGGCCAACCTATACTATGTTCACAACCTTACAACAAAGCAAAAAAAAAAAAAAATTCCAAACTTAATTACCAACAAGACAACACATTGTCCACTTCGTTTGTAACACATTCATTACATAATTTCTGCAGCCAGCTTGAAGGATTCTCCAACACACCGTAATCTGAGTAAGCAACTCAAAATCTGGAAGATGGGCGCCAACATATATCAACATCAGCCTAAAAGAATTAAGCAAGTCAAATTCAACACAAGAAACAATATAACCACACATAGAACACTTATGCCATCAATTTTGCCAATGGGCAATGGTTCATATCCAACTATAGTTTTAGGCAACTATGCACGCAAGGGTTTTCTGCCAATTTCAAAATCTTCTGAGATACATTAATGATGCAACACAGACAATTACCATATTTATACCAGTTGTAGAAGCTTTCAAATTACAAGATAAACCTTATCACTAAAACAACACGGGGTTCATCGCTGACAATGCTACTATGCGGTATTGTGTACTACCAGAGAGGTTGTATAGTTGAAGGGACCAAAAAATGGGCACAACAAGGATACTACAAAATACTGGTGGTAGCTTATAAGGATACTACAAAATACTGTGGATTGAAACTAGTGAAACTCACGCTAGGCCTACTGCTCCCGATCTGAAAACAGCCACAGTCCCTTTAGAGTTCACAGTGGCACCAAAGCCTATCAAAACAAATGGCCCCATCAAGACTCTTATTTTTCAACAAATCAACATAATATTGGCCAAACATTTTGATTTTGTTTCTAAATTAACATCCATAAACTTGCATAACAACATAACAAAAAGCCCTAATTTTACCCTAACAGAACAAAAATCTTCGTCATGGATGTGGTTTCTTTTACCCTAATTGAGCAAAAGAAAAAAAAAACCCTAATTTCGAGTAACAGAACAAAAGTGATCGAACAAAAAAAAAAGCCCTAAACTGGTTCAGAAAAAAAACCCTAATAATCGAGAGAGAGAGAAAGACCTTGGTGGTGTGGTTCGTTCTTCTTCTACTGGATCGAACGGCTGATCCTTCGTCGTCTGTCAATTTCGTTCTTCGTTCTACTGTGTTCGAACACAACGGTTAGGGTATCTGGTTCTCGTAGGGAACGAGAGAGAGAGAGAGAGAGAGCGAGAGACCTTGGGTTTGATGTTCTTCAACGTCGTTCGTCTCCGGTTGATCTTCTTCGTTGTTCTTCGTGGAAATCGCCTTCGTCGCTTCTCTCTCTCTCTCTCTCTGTGTGTTTCGGCGTGGTTTGAAAAGAAAGTGGAAGGGGATCCGTTTGTGTGTGCTTGACCCGCGAGAACAAAATTACCCGACCCAACCTTTCCTGGGATCCGCGTGTTGCCTTTTTAATCTGTGGCCGTTGGATTGAATCCAACGGCTGGGAGCCGAGTCCCGCACCAAGGAGGCTGTCCGGGATCCCGGATTAGAACCGGACTGTATAGATACATATGCATATATATATATATATATATACACACACACATATAGAGAGAGACACAGAGAGAGATAAAGCGAGAGAGAGAAAAATATATAATATATATATATATATCAAAAAACAGTTACATTGTTTGGTTATCATTTTTTAAAATAATTTTGCGTATAATAGGTGATGATGAGTGGAGAGAAATAGAGAAAAAAATATACCAATAAGCGTGTAAAGACGAAAATAAAATGAAATCAGATAGAAACTAAATAGCGTAAGTATATTTCGCTTACTTCTTTGCTTTTGCAGGATAAACACTTTCTATAAATTTCCAAAACTTTCTTGCATGTTTGTCATTTCTTCCAGTGCATGGACTAAGGTAAAAATTCATCCACTGCCTCCTCGCTTTGTCTCTTCCTCGATTTTCAATGATTATTATTCATAATTTTTGGCTACTTATAGTTCTGTGAGTTAATTTCAATTGGCAATGATAGATTTTCAGATTTACATGATCCCTAGAATATGTAATTTTAGAAATTATGGACTGTTCCAGCATTTTGTCAACAGTTTCTTCGTGCATGCAAATCCATTGCATTCACATATGTAAAATAATTTCTGTTTAGAGCATCTGCCGATCAGCTAACATAAATGGTAAAAAAAAATTAGATGCTTACAGGGAAAAAAACTTTGTCTGCCTTATAAAAATCATACTGCAAATTCTAAATCTACAATTCTCAATATACATAAATTAGCTTCCTTATTAAACCATATATATTTATTATTTAGAAATGGTAAATTTATTTAAATATGCAATTTGTTTTCCACCATACATATAATTCCATATATTAAGATGTGTTTGAAATTATATGCGTGCAAATATTGCAAAGGTGTGAATGTATTGAATTTCTTTTTTCCTCAGATTTTCCCAAAATGCTTCCTGCGCCTTATAATCAAAGAATTGCCTATTCTTTTAGATCCATAATAATTTTCACAGGTGATATAAAATTTGTTTTGCACATTCTAATTTGTTCATTAGGATAAGAATTAAAGAATGACGTAAAATATTATAGGTTAAACGCGCATGCGATTAAAAAAATGCCATTCATTGATGTAAATATTAAACATTTTACGATCGAAGAGTATGTCCATTTTTCATAAATTTTTTGCTATTTTCCTGCCCTAACTTACATTTGTTAGGGACTTAGAGAAATGAACAAAAACGAAAAAAGGATTAAAATTTTGTCGCTTGGTTCTTTCAATTAAGAAGAATAAAAAACGCATAAACTGATGAATTTAGGTTTTGTGATTAATATCAAATTTCCCATTGTTTTCCTCCAAAAAAATGCTCTCTCACTTTTTCCTTCCGTTTTTTGTCACCATGTGTTAGTATCGATTAGAATCTTGGTTCTTTCGTCCGTGGAGATTTAGTGATGGGCATAATAGTAATTCCACCCTTGCGTGTGGTGGTATAGAGCTGGCATAATCTAGCTGCTTCGCGGGATTCGAGATGAATTTCATCCGTTCATTTATCTGTACCTTCTGCCTGCATTACTGATACCCTATAACTTTTGTTCATTGGTTTGCAGTTTGCACCATCGAAGCTCGGACTGGTTAATCTCTCGATTTCGTCAAGAGAGGTAACTCACCATATCTCATTCCCCTTCTTGCCCAAAATTTCTCCGCAACAAATATGCGCATACACACCTTTTGTTCATTTTCTCTTCGGTAGTTTCGTGCTCTGAGATTCTTCTCGTTCCGTATTCTTTACCTATCACCCGCATGTATAAATATTGATTGCATAATTTTCGTTCGCTTATCCTCTTATGGTTCTTTGTTTTCCAATGCGTTCTTAAGCTGCGGTATATTCAGTTCCATTTAGCAATTGCTTTTGGTGTGGTTTGTTTTTCAGTGTATATGTAATTAATTTATCAATTTCAAAGGTTATTTTTCCTCTTGTTTCCAACACTTACTGGCGTTGTTTTTTGGCTCTGTTTTCTTTGAGAGTTTAAGTGTCCTCCCTATCATAACAAAAGATTGGCACTTGCTATTGTGTGACTCCAGCTGTTTTTTTGGTCCACATTCGCTTACATCTGCTACATTCATTGCGTTCACAGTGCATCTGTTTTTTGCTATGACTTCATTTGCAACATCCTTAGGTCCCTATTTCACTGATTTTTGCCCTTTTTTGGTTGTTGCTGTTGTTCAGTGTATATATTTGTAGGCATCGCTTTATCTGTGGTTGTTGAGGCTCAAGAAAAAAAGAAATAAATTTGACTGCTAGCTATTTATAGACTTACGGTTACATGACTTTGTTGTGTGCAAGAGCATTATCGATGTAGTTACTCTTGCATGCCAAAAATAAAGATTTACCAATGGCGCTTGGTATTTCCAACTTTACTTATCATCTGTATCAAAAATTTCCATGCTACCAAAACAATCTAAGATTAAAAATTACAAAAATGACAAATTAAAATCAATGTATTGTGATGTTTAGTTTTCATTTTCTTTCTTTTACACAGTCAATCTACATTTACTTAACCTTACCGTGATGTGTTTCTCATTTTGGTTATTTAGCAAAAAATGGTGCTTCGTGCTCCATTTGTGCGTTGGGCTCGCATAAAAAATCCATCGCCAACCTCTCCGAGAACAGCCCTCTTTTACTTACAGACTGCTGAAGGCAACAAAGTTTCTTGTGCACTTGCAATTCGTGGTCCAACAAACCGCATTACCTACACAGCTTTTGGTGTGTTTCTTGATGAATACCATGAAATCCTGCCTTTGGGTGGCATTGTTCAGTGGAGATTTAGCTCTATGTTTGCACAATGGTTGGATGGTCTTCTGTACCATTCATTCCTCTTGTGCAGTGAAAAAGGTGTACTCTTGCTTTGTTTGCTCCTATACTATTGTTACTGATATTTACTGTATTCTCCATTTGTCTGTTCCCGTTTCTTCCGATACAATGCCAATTATAATTTCCAGTAATCTCATAGCATATTCATGCAGGTGTCGGTAATGCATGGCATTTAAATTATGTTGTCCCAGCTTCTTCTGCTCAGGTGTCCATTTACCTTAGTTTTCTCCATACATGCCTTTTCATAGGATCCCTCACTTTGATACCAAAAAATTCTTATTTTGGTTTCAGAAACTGCCAAATGGTCTTTGTGCTTACTTCCCTGCTAATGGTGAAAGCACATGGATTGTACTTAGGCATGGATTCAGAGCCTGGCCAGTTGAGGTTATCAACTTTGAATTTGGTGAAGGGTGGGATAATTTCCGTGACATTCATGCGCTCCGTCCTGAATTCAAACTGGTCATGTCTTGTGAGCGTAAGTGGATTTTCCACACTGCAATCCTAAATGAAAATGACCGAGAACTTGTCTTTCAATGGTCTGGTCCAAATCCGCAGTGGCGACAATTCCATGCTCCTCCAAGTTTCTAAAGATGCATTCTTTTTTCGTGCATTCTTTTAAACAACAAAATATCATAATCTTGCTTTGGTTTGTTGTTTTCTGTTGCATATGATCATCACAATCTTCTTGCCACCCTTCTTTCCTGTGCTGTAGTGAATTTGCATACTGCTTGTTTACCCTCTGCTATTGCGAAGCAACAAACTATGCTCAAATTTGGATTTTGGTATCTTCCAGGGCAGACACTTCGACTGGTATTTTGGCTGTGTTGGCTTTCGCTGTTTCTTGCTTTTAAGATAGTAATAGAAATATCCAAGAATGACTCATTCTATGATATATATTTACTATCTTCCTTTTGCTTATGCAGGAATGTGAAGCTCGTCTTAATGAGGTCTTTCAAGTTTTCGATCTTGAAGATATGGTTATCCATATGGCTGATCGTAGTTGGGAAATTAAAATTCAAAATCTCAAGCTGGATGTTGCTGAATTTAACCAATTCTGGAGTGCTCTTGACATGGAATTCCTTGACTATTTATTGATCATCTTGTTACCAAATGCAGAATTTCAGGTCATTGTCTTCGACACAAGTGATGAGATCGAAAAAATCTACGCCTGGTTCTAGCCTGGTCATATCAACTCTTTCTCTTCTGCATTTGTTGTTATGACTCTTTTGGAACAATAGCTACTGCCATTTTGTAAACATAACTCTTATGGGCTGCTCTTGATACTTCTCTGCCCTTCTAGCAGTAATTAGCTTTCTCCACCGTTTTGCATGTTTTCTGTAAATATATAAACTGATACATCCAGGTGCTTTTGACTGTGTATATGCTACTTGGTCTTTTGTAACACTAACTGCTACCATTTTGTCCACATAGCCCTTATGGACTACTTTTCATGCTTCCTTACGCTTCTGCCACTAGCTGAGTTTTTTTTTTATACTTATGGCAAATTTTTGTAGATAAAAAGTAATAGATCCATATGCTTTCCAGTATGTATATAGTGCCCAAAGTTGTTGAACTTATAGCTTACAACAAATGCTATGTTTTCTTATGCTATAGTTAAAGAATTTGAAGTTAACTCAATTACTTTCCTATACAATATCATATATACGAATGGTGCTTCTCACAAAACTGTGCCGTGGTCAATTACATAAAATTACAGTTGAGGTAGCCTTAGCTCGTTAAAGGTTTGACTCATTACAACTTGGCGTAACGTCGAACTTGAATTTTTAGCTCAATAACTAAACAAGCCAAACTCAAGCCCGTTGAAGCTCGATTTCAGTCGACTCATTTACATTCCTGCATGTGCAGATTTTTACGTGTTCCCGTTTATCCTTGCACATTTCCTTGCCTTTTCCCATTCCACGGACTCAACATAAATGCATACATTAAATAATTTAATTCATATCTTCTTTGCTATAAAATATATATGTGTATGTGTCTATATATATAGACAAATGGTAATAATTATTTATAACGGAATAGACGATGAACTAAACATCTTCTTCTTCCCATCTCATTCCCTGTCTTTGTCCTCCCTCCATCTGGTCCCAAAGAAACTACGGTTCTTAGAACAAAGGTGTGATCGGAAACCCAAAAATGCCACCACAGACCTAACAAATCTATGCTCTGCCATACCTACTCATGCAATTAAAGACAACTAATCAATCTCTACACTATTTGTTGACATCTCCGACTAATGATTTTAGTGGTCACATCATTACTCCACTAATATAGACATATAGTACATCTATCATAAATATATTCTGAAATAGCATATCAAATGAAAAATTAAAATTATCTTCCTCAGAAATATGCTCCCTTCGCCATTTTTTACATGTTCTAATTCATGATTTCGATTTTAAAAAAAACACTGTTATTATATCTTTCGTATCAACTTTTACCCTTACTTTCCCTATTCACTCTTTACAGAAACATTATTATTACAGTATATTTTTTCCCATTAACTTTTTAAAATAAACTCTACATTTAGTAGCAAAATAAAAAATATGCTAGCTTTTACCCACAAATTTTACAAAATGGTGACTTATTAAAAAACAACCCAAAATAAAATACTAAACTTTAAGAATAAGTTGAAAAAACTATTTCCACCATTCAATATTAAAAGTTCACCATAAAATACCGTACCATCTTTCAAATAAAAAAAATACATACTTTGCAATTTAATTTCCCAAAATTTCCTATGTTAAATTAAAATGTTAATTAAATTCTTTAATCCAACACAAAAAATTCTTCAAAATTATGCATCAATATAGTTAATCTTTTGTTCCAAATTAAAGTAAGATAAATAAAATCACATTTCCGACATGAAAGCCAAAAACTAATATTATTACCTGTGTTTAACCTATTTTATAATATCCATATTCATTTATGAAAATACTTTCACAAGAGTATGAAAAATTTCCTTCCATTCTTTAAGAAAAACCCATCATCTTTTAATCATATAACTTAAAATAAAATGGTTAACTCTCGATTTAAGATAAAGATAAAACAAAAAGTGATTCAATGTCAATTATACTATTTCCCCACCCTCATCCTATCACCTGCGTTTTTTCATCAAAAAGTTCAAAAAAAAAAAGGGAGAGGCAAATTGCAATTCAAACTCATTCATGTTGTTTGTATTGTATATGACTCCCATCTAATAACTTCTGATCACATTCCCTAAACAATATTTATATAATAACCTAGCAAAATTAAGCAATGCTTATTTTTAACAACGTATTATGTAAACTGCAAAAAAAAAATCCCAAACAAAACAAACACTCTCTGACGTACAATTTTATTTGCCGTTAATTTAAAATGATAAACGCTACGCCCCTTCTCAACTAACAAAAGTAATATAAATTTAGCTATAAAATACGTAAACATAATCACAGGATATTAAGATAACTAGGCAACAAAAAAATGTGCAAAAATTAAGCATGCACCATCTTATATGATACCTTTGTTTCGGACTAACAGTCCTACTTTCTCTCCCTTGCTTTTTCTCAAATCAAATAAATTACCTACTTCCTTACATAATTTTTAAAATTTTACTTTGCCATATTAAATTCTCAATCAATGCTTTACTTTAATGCAAAAATTTTAAAAATTATACAGAGAAATAGTTATTTCTTGGATTTCAATAATGATACAATTTTTCATCACAAATTCTCAATGTGAAATGAAGACAGTAATTAAAATAACCAAAGAGTACACTTAGTGTCCCCCCCCCCCCCCAAAAAAAAGGAGCTTGGCCCAAACTGCATCTGTATTTTTGCTAATCACCAAGTACTGTACTCACACCTTGATATTGGTGAGACGCCAATTTTACACCAATAGACCACACCCTCCCCTTCAACCCCCCCCCCCCCCCCATGCACAAAGACTGATAAAAAACCAGTTCAAGTTAAACATTACACTCTTTCCTGTGCACTGCCCTCTTGTTCAACCTCCAGAAAACTGCACAATTTATGCCTCTGCTCCGGTCTCCTCCACAGTAGTATTATCTGGTACATATGTTCATCCTCTCACCATTAATCATAAAAGCAAGTAACAGATTTTATCTATTTTGCTTCTGTTTCTGTTGCTGCATCATATTCATGCATTTACCAACTTCTCTATTCTTGCAAGTGCTTTGATTTTTTATAACCAAACTATTGATAACCATGGAACTATGCTTGTACAAAACAAATATCTTATCAAACATTATACTTCTAGAGCATCGAACACAGACAATTAATTACTAATCTCAATAAAACATGAATATGGTTATAGCAAAGGAGAATATGTCCAACAATAGGCATAAAAGAACAACATACTGTCAGCTATCACAAGACCAAAGAGACCACATAAATGCAAACAAACGAGCTTCATATCATAGAAATAAAAAAAAGGCAGGATCAACTTTTCCCAGTTGGTATAGAAGATCAGATCAGTGCATAAGAAAATATCAGCTCAAGTTTACCTCTTGGCAACATCGAAGATCATGGTTATAGTCATCAGCATATATTTGCTGCGTATGACAGTGCAAACACAGAAAATGCAGGTATGTTGCTCTGCCTCCATTCAACTATTCTTCCCCGTGGATGATTATTCATAAACTAACCAATTCTTGCTATCTTACGCAACATCTCAAAAACTAATGCTTCATGGTATTACTCCCTTCCCATAGGTCCCTCAACTATGCCATCAACTTCGGTTCAACCTCAGCCATGTATGAAAATCCCACCGTTCTGCTGCTTTTTTCCTCTTCTGCTTCATTTTGATATAGTTATAAACACTGACATATCTACTATTTCAATAGGTGATTTGTCTGATATTCCCATAGGTAATTACCCAAAACTAAAGTGTGACATGATCTTCATTTTTAGAGTTTTATTTATAACATCAAATATTCCAACGCAAGAATAGCAGTTGGAACTCTAATGCCATTACCGAGCGTTCGACAACATTCCATACCAACTGAACCATTCACCTTACCAATAGTACAGCCCTGTCAATTTTGCAAAGCAAAAAAGTTTCCCTATGAAACATCAAAATTTTGTTGCTCCGGTGGAGAAGTTTCTTTATATCCAATTGCCATTCCACCGCAATTACAACATCTATACTTTGGTTCTGGACCTGATTCAAGCCACTTTCTTCAGTACATCAAACCATATAACGACATGTTTTCATTCACATCAATGGGTGTACATCTTGATCCCCTATATGCAAAGCGAGTAAATGGAATTTACACTTTCCGCGCCCAAGGTATAATGAAATTATGCGGAAGCGTTCAATCTACTCTTAGAGGGGGGGTGAATAGGAGTTTTGATAAAAAAAAATCACCAATTTTCTGATTTAAAAATTAATATAGATGAACTGGTTGATTATCTCGATTAATCCAGACCAAAAATCAAGTACTGCAGTAAAATAAAAATTGTGACAAGAGACGCATGATTTACGTGGAAAAACTTAGGGTCCTAAATAACCCTAAGCCAAAACCACGGCCTAACACTACTGCTTTATTCTATTAATCAAAAAGAAGTACAGATTGTGAAATAGTAAAAAACCTTACCCAAGCCTTTACCTATTCTCGCCAATCTCCGATGCTCCCAGAGCTTCTTCAAGATCCAATAGATGCACCACGGACTTCACGCCCGATCTCCAGATTCAACCAGCTCCGAATCAATTTCTAAAAGATTCGGCCACAGCAGCAAACGACACCAAGAACCACGAACAGTGAATGGATGAATGATATGATGTGTAACGTGATCTTGAAAAACCCAAAAACATTCAAGGAATTTTTAGAACCAAGAACGTAATGGAAAAATAAGGTTTTCACCTTAAAACTCTCCTCGGGGAGGCAAGAATAATATAAACAGAAACTGAATACGGGCTGCGTCGAAAACCTATCAGAGCCGTGCCACCCTTTCTTTCTTTTATAAACAAACAAAAACTCTTGCCTCCCTGTATATTTTCCTTTTGTGCTATCAAACATTTATGACCCAATGGGTCAATATATACACATGCAGATGCAAACAAAATCCTTGGTTTTCCCAAAAATGTAGATAGTCTTTCCTTTTGATATACTCCCTCCGTCCCATAAAGTTTGGCATTTTCAGGAATGCGTGCCATTTTTAAATTACATATATCTTTCAATCCATAATGTTTTAGGCGATTTTTTGAACTTTGTTTAATAGAACAAATTAAAATCTATCAAACAAGATCCATATTGCTTAGAAAAATCATTACAGATTAAAAGATATAGGTAATTTTTTCATAGGGCTGGAATAGTGAAAGTGTCAAAATTTATGGGACGGAGGGAGTATATATTTTTCGGAGAGTAAATGATATATAACGGTAAACGAGTGTTCGGAGAGATTTAGTAATCTTTTTATACTCTATGAAGAAAATCTCGTAATGATATGTGTGTGTTGATTTTCTTTTATTGGAAAACATGAATTTTTCCGGAAAAGGTAAATCACCTAGTCAAAGGGAATTAAAACGATTAAGGAGTGTATATATATAATAAGAATTTTGAGTAAGAAAAATCTCCTAATCAATAAAGAAGACTAAAATGATTTTGAGCTCAATAATGCTATGCATGAGATGTCGTGCAATGCTTTTACCTCTCATGCAATCGGATCGATGTCACAGCGGTCAACTTGGCGTAAATAATGGGAGGAGCATCGAGCGAGTAACTACCCCCTACGAACCTACCCAATACAATCAAACGGAGTTGATATAACAAAGACACCAATTGAGGTTTTGGACAACCCCGAAAAGTGCCAAAATATCTAACATATAATCTATCATGCAATCAATAGTCTATATCCTTCCGGGCAGATACCATCATATTTGCAACTTTACTTCTACGATACAAGGAATGAGGTCACCAACAGAAAAGCTGATCAAAACAAGTTGCGTTCAGATATTATATCGCGATTGATCAATATCCTCAAGATCAACCCCTACTCAAAATTCTTCCGTGGTCTAAGCGAAATACCAAATCTTGATCAATATCAAATAAGATTGAAGGCAAATCCTGATATGCATGAACAAACTGCTCAGGCACCAACCGTATCACAAGTAGCTGCCATCTGGATTGAAGATGAAGATGCAACAGAACTACAAGAACGTAGTATAATTGTGCAAAAGCAAGATGGTCATAGCAAGCGTATTAGCTATTATTATGGTTGCTATGATTCCCTCCAATATCCATTGCTTTTCCCACTTGGTGAACCTGGATGGCATCAAGGCATTAAAAAAATAAAAGCAAACATTACAAACCAGATTTCTTCATGCCATAGCAGAATTTGTCTAGCTGAGTCACTAACGACAGACGACTTAATTGCCAATGAAGCAGCTGGTAATAAATTCTTTACCTTTTTATTTCAATTGCAGCGTCTTCCCCATATTATACTTTAAACATCTTTATTTGCTCTCATATTATTTTCTTTCTTCAGTGCATGCAACAAAATAGGACAAAACACCAATGGTATCTGCCCGTGAGTTTTATGCATATCAATTCCAGATCAGACCAACCACAACCTCTATGCTCTTACAAAGCGGACGCTTGCTACAACAATTTGCCGTTGATATGTACGTTAAGATTTGAACATCAAGATTAGACTACTTCAGAAATAGGCAACACGAAATCAGAGCTGATTTATACCAAAGAATTGTTGACTGTGTAAATAATGGTGAATCCAATGGTTCAAAGGTTGGCACACGCGTTGTTCTTCCAGCCACTTTCACAGGAGGTCCAAGAGATATGCGAAAACGATATCTAGATGCAATGACCCTCGTTCAAAGATATGGCAAACCCGATTTGTTTCTAACCATGACATGCAACCCAAATTGGCCAGAAATCAAAGCAGAGTTAAAGCAACATGAAGAGGTACAAAATAGGCCAAATTTAGTATCAAGAATATTCCGAAGTAAATTTGAGTATTTATGCAAAGAAGTTGTCAAAAAAGAGCTCTTCGGCCCAGTAGCAGCCTATACATTTGCAACTGAATTCCAAAAATGGGGATTGCCGCATGTGCATATGCTGATAATACTTAAAGAAGGCTACAAGATAAGCACTGTTGAACAAGTTGATTCTTTCATTTCAGCTGAAATACCAGACAAACATCAGCAACCGCATTTATATGCAATGGTGCTCAAGCATATGCTCCATGGACCTTGTGGAGAATTGAATGATCAGAATGCGTGCATGCTGAATAATAGGTGCAAAAATCACTATCCCAAGAATTACTGTACAGAAACTACCATATGTCCAGACGGCTATCCAATATATAAAAGACGACCAAATGGTGAAAAAGCGACAATACGTGGCCATAGGCTAGACAATAGATGGGTGGTACCATATAATCCCATTCTTTTGGCTATGTTCGACTGCCATATCAATGTTGAAGTCTGCTCAACTATCAAGGCAGTGAAATACTTATACAAATATATCTACAAAGGATACGATAAAATTATCTATCGTTTGGCCACCACAAATGAAACTGAAGGCATTGATGAAATTAAGCAATTCCAAGATGCAAGATGGATTTCCCCGCCAGAAGCAATGTGGAGAATTTACCGATTGCCTCTATATCAAATGCAGCCAGCTGTTATAACTCTGCAACTACACTTGGAAGATTGCCAACCAATCAACTTCAATGACAACACTAATTTACGCAATATAGCAGGAAATATTTTCATGCAACGGACAATGCTTACTCAATTCTTTTGGATGAATGCCAACAATAAAAAGGCAAAGCACCAGAAACTACTATACCAAAATTTCCCGGAAGAGTACGTATGGGATAGCCAAAGAAGGGCATGGCATGAACGCCAACAAAAAGAAGTCATTGGAAGAATTGCAACTGCGAATCCAAAAGAAGGAGAAAGATACTATTTAAGGCTCCTATTAGCTCATATTCCTAGTCCAGCTTCTTATGCTTACCTACGAACTATCCAAGGAATAACATATAATTCCTTCAATGAGGCAGCAATAGCTCATGGTTTGCTACAAGCCGATGATAGTAATGAAAAATGTATGGAAGAAGCATGCATGTATCGAATGCCAATATCGCTAAGGCAATTGTTCTGCACCATTCTTGTCTATTGTGCTCCAGCTAATCCAAGTGAATTATTTTTCAAGTTCGAAGATGATATGACAAAGGATTATACTTCGCTACAAAAACTAACAAAACAAGAAGCACGCCAACTACTTCTTCAAGCCATGAATTCCGAATTGCAGTCAATGGGTAAAAATTTACATGACTTCCAGTTATCACACCTTCTTGATTCACCGATTAACCATCAATCAATTTGCCGCGAAGTCCATGATGAGACAGATCTTCCCATTTCTGAAGAAGACCTGCAAAGTTCAGCTCTCCTGAATGCTAAACAAAAAATGGCATATGACGAAATATTAGACGCAATTTTTGCCAACAAATCCAAATGTTTCTTCATCAATGGGCCAGGAGGAACAGGTAAAACATTCTTGTATCGAGCAATACTTGCACAGGTTCGTTCACAGCGAAAAATTGCCATAGCAACTGCTAGCTCTGGAGTGGCAGCATCAATATTACCAAATGGACGCACTGCTCATTCTCGGTTCAAAATTCCCATCACTAAAGAAGCCAGGCTTTGCTGCAAAGTAGGGAAGCAAACTGGTTTGGCAACTCTTTCGAAACAAACAGCACTCATTATCTGGGATGAAGCATCGATGGCAAACAAAGAATCAATCGAAGCACTTGACACCCTCCTCAAAGATATAACAGAAAATGACACTTTATTTGGAGGAAAAGTCATCATTTTAGGGGGTGATTTTAGACAAGTACTGCCTGTCATACCAAGAGGATCAGGCGAAGATTGCATAGATGCAAGTTTGGTAAGATCCTACATTTGGCCAATGTTAACAAAAATCAAGTAAAAGCAAAATATGCGTAAGCACTTGACACCCTCCTCAAAGATATAACAGAAAATGACACTTTATTTGGAGGAAAAGTCGTCGTTTTAGGGGGTGATTTTAGACAAGTACTGCCTGTCATACCAAGAGGATCGGGCGAAGATTGCATAGATGACATTTGGCCAATGTTAACAAAAATCAAGTTAAACCAAAATATGCGTGCCAGAACTGATGCTGCATTCAGCGCATACATTCTCCGCATTGGCAATGGCTCAGAACCAGAAAACTATGCTGGACAAATCACATTGCCATCCTTCCTAGCTCTGCAGCTAACTAAAGCAACACCAGCATTGGATCAGCTAATTGAATTTGTCTTCCCAACCATTACAACCAACAAATTCCAGCAGATTTCGTTATCAAGCTCTGCAATCTTGACACCCAAAAATGATGCAGTCGATGAAATCAATGAAATCATTACAACTAAATTCCATGGAGAAGATCAGCTCTACTTAAGTTTTGATGAAACAACAGATAAAGCACAAGAAGGGCTGTACATTGACTTCATCAACTCTATCACTCCACCAGGGATGCCAGCGTGTAGAGACCCGTAAAATTTTTGTTTTATTTTTAATTATTGAAAAGTTTATTAATTGGATAATTATGAGAATATGGTTTATTTGGTGGATATTTGAATTTGGGATTTAAGTGAAATAATAGAGACTTGAGGGAGTGTGTGTATGATTTAAAGATATAGGAGTATATATAGGGGTGTGAGTTTGTAGGGGATCATTTTCTCCCCTTTCTCCATTTTCTCTCATCCGGCCTCCTCTCTCTCCCTCACGCCGGTCTCTCTCTCTCTCTCTCTCTTGCTCTCTCTCAAAAACTCACCCAAATACCTCAAACACCTCAAGAACCCACCCTCATTTCACCTCCTCTACGCAACTCCGGGCTCGTATTGCGTTGGGTGAGGCTCGGGAGAAAGATCTCGGTTGATTTCCAAAGATTCGGAGCTAGGGCTCGTTCGAGTTTCTTGGGTCTCGTTCCTTGAATCGAGGTAGGGATCTCTTTACCCTCTTTATGTGTGAATGTGTTGATATAGTGTGAATTTGTGCCTATGTTTGTTGTTGTTGGCATTGTTGTTAAAATCCCAGAAATCTGTAGAAAATCTGCTCGAAACACATCCATATCGATACGGGCTTTTTGCCGTATCGATACCAGTTCAAAATTGTAGCATCTCATTCTGTTTGCATTCTGTATCGATACAGCTATTTTGGCTGTATCGATACCAGATGCTTATGGGTAGTTTCTCAGCATTTGTTCCGTACTTCATTCTTTTGGCTCCCGATCACTTCCAATTCCCTTTGGACACCTCCAAACCTATATCTAGCATGCCTAAACAAACTCCTTTGGTTTACTTAAGTTATCCTCGTCTCATTGGCTTTCCGTTGTTAGAGAAAGGGTAGTATCCTATTAGATAAACTTAATCAAATGTATTTACGGGATTAATGGCATTTGAGAGTCAGTGTGGCAATGAGGTGAGGTACATAATAGGTATGTTAGGTGCTATGACGAGACGTGAGGAGTGGTAGGGTGAAAAGCGTATAGTAGAGTGGTTATAGTGTATCGTAGGACATGAGGTATGATGTGGAGAGTTTTGTTGAACGATAGGGGTTTGGCTAGTGATTCCGGAAGGGAACATGGTAACTCATATCTTCGTGCTTTGTCTCGACTAATCATCTTAGGTTCCTTTGGCACTCGTTCTATAGATTCTTGCTTAAAACCTAGCCGGTGGTGTGTCGTAGAGTTGTTACGGGTTCGATACGAGACGTAGGGAGTTAAAATAGACTTAGAGGAATAATGTGAACCTATGGTGTTTATTAATGTACGATATGACATGGTTATTAGTTGTAATACCTTGAATGACGATGAATGAAAGATTGTGACTTGGGAAAAGTGTTGTTATCCTATAGTCGAATTGATAACGTATATGTGTTGTGTGAGTTGTGAATGTTGAACTGAGGGTCCTGCAACGCAAGGTGTGGTAATGCGGAGACTCTAGAGGGCCCGCAACGCAAGGTGTGGTGATGCGGAAACCCAGGTGGAGAGAATTCACTGTAACGCAAGGTGTGGTAATACAGTTGAATGTCTCATATGATGAATGAAGTCGTAATTGACTTATTGAAGTTTAAGTTGTTGTTTGGGCTATGAGCTGCTTGAGGTTGTAACTGTTGAAAAGAGAAAATAAACCATAGATTCCACCAAAGTTTTTGAAAAGAAAGGAACTTGGTTTTGGAAAAAGGATTTTTATGAAAATCCTCCGGTATTCCTGAGCGAATCAACGGTTCCGGTATTTGGGCACAAATCAACGGATTCCGGTATTCAAGAGAATCAACGGAGCTCGACCCGCGGAGGTCGAGAGTATTTCTCAAAATTATTTTGGAAATCAAACGGGAATGTTTTTCTTTTATGAAAAGAGGCTCGATGGCAATGGCATTGAATAATAAGGTTGTTCGTGGCATTCGTTTAAGTAGTTATAAAATGGTTGTGAAGTCGTCGTGGTTATTTAGAAAGATATGAGTTTTATGTTGCTTCGGGAAGACATACGAATGGTTAGGGATGTCTTAAGAAGTATAGGATCTCATAGTCGTAGCTTGTCGGTTCTTTATGGTGCCCCTATGTATCACTTGTTCGTTAGTGGAGATCAATCATTCTCATTGCACAAATCGTCACATTTTCATATAGCTTGTGTAAAGATTTTCCTACTGGGCTAGTGTAGCTCAACAAAATCCTTCTTTTCAGGTTCAAACGCAGGACAATAGGTTTCATGCATCCGTATGCTTGGACATGAAGACCTTTGGAGGCTAACTTCATTGTAGTTATTTAAACATCTTGTAATGGATTTCTCTTGACAAAGATGGGTTTGTAACTAATTGTTCTTAAATTCCTTTTGACTAAAAGTTTGTATTATTCCAATCAGGTTTGTACTGGTAATTATCTAAACTGGGGGAAAACTTGATTTGAAGATGATCTGTCAGGAGCTCTCTTTTGGGTATTATTAATATTATGTGAGGAGCACGTTTTGAAATGGATTATTTGTTTATGTTGAAAATCGAGGGCGTGACACAGCACATAGACTAATTCTAAAGAAAAATATTCCAGTTCTCCTATTAAGGAATATTAACCCGTCCAAAGGGCTATGCAACGGCACAAGGCTAATATGCAAAGAATTCGCCCAACACATCATCACTGCTGAAATAACTAGCGGCGAAAAGAAGGGAACCACAGTTTTCATACCAAGGATCCCACTACAACCAAGTGATCCCCAAAAATATCCAGTTGAATTTACCTGTTGCCAATTCCCTAGCAGACCATGTTTTGCTATGACAATCAACAAAGCCCAGGGACAAACGCTAACCACTGTTGGCATTTACTTACCAGAGCCAGTTTTCTCTCATGCTCAACTTTATGTGGCACTCTCACGAGCAACAACAGCAGAAAAAGTGCAAGTGCATATAAAACATTCAGAAAATGATCCATCAAATTACTACTGCACAAAAAATATTGTATATAAAGACCTTCTGCATGAGGCTAACTGCTTATAACCCCACAATTATCTTGATATACTGCATACATATTCTCAATAAAACTCATAGCCCTCAGGTATATACCTTGCTATGCATGAACTTAAAAATACATAGCTTCATCAGAAAAACAAAGCAAAACATTGACCATATGCATATCATATCAATTTTGTGCTATTTTCCCAATCACAGTGACGCGTATTTATTTATTGTAGGTTACAATGGCAAAAAATATTTTGCCGCTCAAAGTCATCAACCTTGATTCCAAGAACCACACAATCGAAGCAATCATTGTTGAGAAAGCAATCCCAAGGAAATCAGCAAAGACTGGTTCACAATACCAACGCTTTGTTCTCCAAGACATAGAGGTGATCCACCAAAAAACTCATCATCTGTGGTGCTATTCACACACAAGCACATATATCTTTGCCACACTTATAAGAAACACTAACCACACCGTAGGGAACAAGAATCCAAGCAACAGTTTTTGGAAGCAACATTCGCGTATTTGAGAACACACTCAAGCTATTCCATACATATTCAATAACCAATGCTAGTGTTGACACTACGCTAGAAGAATTCCATTTCCTTGAGCAAAGATCCCAACTGAATATTACTGCACGTACACCAGTTAAGGAGATCAAAGTTGATAGCCTAACAATGAGGTCAATCAAATTCAACTTCACTCCGATTGCTATGCTTAGCAAAATCAATGTCCCAAATTCCACAATAGGTTACTTCTTGTTCCTTTCTCAGCTTCATTTTAATTACAAAAGCAACCTGTAACAAATTCATGTTCTGCTTTCTAGATGTGATATTTGCTATTTTGGAGGTTGGAGAACGAAAGCCAACTAACAACTCATTTGTTACAGATGTCAAGATCATCGATCAAAGGTAGAAATCCACCCAATCAATTCATTAACCGCACTCATTTTCTTAACCATGACTAATCTATACAACTTAAATTCCTATTGCAAGTCTACAACCAACAATCATATCAATGTGGGACCACTTTAGTGAATATGAAGCTCCAGCAATGGCAAGTTTAAAAAGCACCTATCCAATTGCAATTGGCCTTAGACTGAAAACATCAACGTACTATGGTAAACATTTATTTACAATATCTGCACAGTTCTACTTAACTTGATGTATATCGCAAAATTATAATGCTCATTTTCAACAGGTGTTACTCTTTCTACCCAACGAACCTCTGGATTCATCCTTAATCCACTGACACCAGAGGCAGATACACTTCAGTCATGGTAACTCACCACCAAACTTCAAAACAACTTCCTGCTTTAAAAAAATAGGTCGCTTTCAAACTTCCATTTTCTGCAGGTGCATTACCAACAGCAGCAAAATTAAGCAGCTCCCATCGATGGCAGCAATGAAACCGCTCATGCTTGCATCAGCAACAAGTTCGTCAGATGATCCAATGAAGATTATAAACCTCCCCACATCAGTTGAGAAGGTATTCATCAAGTAAAAAAAATTATATCTTCGTTTACATCACTTTTAAACATGCCAACCAATGCCTTAATTACCGCCATTACTTTACACTATGCTGCTGACATTACAACACAATTACAGACCCAACTCATAAATGTCCAAGGCATAGCAAGCGTAGTTAATTTCAACCAACGCTTTTACTATTTAGCTTGCTTGTTGTGCAACAAAGTGTCAAATGCTTATCAAAACGAAGACCTTTGGTGCAACTACTGTGCAAAAGAAGTGGCACCATTGATAAGATACTAATTTTTCCTTCCTTTTACAATGTATTGTCTCCATGAAGATTCAACCCATCTAACACCACAACCAAATTGCAGGATTAAATTTAATATTCAGGTCGAAGACTCAACAGGAGCAATTGAAGCTGTAGTCTTTCTAGAAATTGCTGAAACAATCTATGGTATCACTGGAACCAGCATAACATCAACTGCACCTGGGGTAAAAATATCATTCTTATTTCTATTCGAAAAATAAAATAAAAAACAGATTACTGCAAACAACTAATAATTCATTACAATCAACAGGAATCACTCCCAATCCAACTACTGCATAGGCTCAGTGAACCCAAGAATAGCAGCATCACACTTAAAGCATACATGTACACCTACACTGGAATTTCCCAGCTCAGGTTCACTGTTCATTCAATGACCATTGAAGGCACATCAGAGAAACCCAAAGACACTGCAGAAACACTTACTCTGCCACCTCCAACACCGGCCAAAAAAGAAAAACCGCACGCACCATCGGCATCTGAAGATCCAGCTGAAACAAATCCAACCAAAAAACAAAAGCTTGACAACAATGAGTAAACCTGATCTCATTTACCTGAAGACAATTTCCATCTGCTTTTGAACCGTGTGCATATGCTCAAGTACTTTTCCTCCAGTTCATCTCATCTTGCTTAACTGCATATATTTTGCTCCCATGGCTTTTGAATTTCTGTACATATTTAGGCTACTCACTTTTGAAGCCTAAGATTTGTTGATGCCTTAGTTATGTTATCCTGTAAGATTATGCCAGCAACTATGGTTGCCACTAAACTCAAACATCAGACTTCCTATCGACTTGCTATAAATATGGTCCTTATGTATACCAATGCATATCAACATTTCTCATGACTAACTCACCTCATATCTCAATGCTTATTCAAGATAAATAGTTACGCCAATCTTTTCAGCTACTGCAATTACATTTAACAATTTATAGTCATACTTTATTGCTCAACTAACATACATCTATATAGTTGCTTGCACGCATATATCCAATGGACATAACATTCCTCCTACTAAACTTGTTGTGCATGGTTTACATTCAACTAAAATTCATGGCACAATTGAGGAACCTATGCAGTTTTTGTGTCTGCTATACCATATGAGGCAAATATACATTCATCACTATAACCATAATCTTTCAAATTGTCAAAAAATAAACTTCACCTGATTTTTACTTCTCCACTGATCTGATCCACTATACCACCTGACCAAAATTGATCCTTCCTTCTTTTTTCCTATGATATAAAGCTCATTTGTTTGCATTTATGCAGTCTCTTTCATCTTGTCATAGCTAACACTATGATCTATTTACGCTTTCGTAGTTAAATAATTTCTTGCCAAATTCCAAAAATCAAATAGTTTTTTCTTCTGAATAGTTATTCTCATTGTCCAATATACAAGCCTACTCTTTTTATCAGTCTATTTTAGCAACTAATATTCTATACCATCTGTCTTGAATCTTAACTTAGTTAAAATTCCTTCTACAGTTACTTCCATCCCATCTTCATAGACTTAAAAACTGCTCCGATATATACTTCCAAACTGAACCGAAACAAATGCTCAGAGAATGATTTTTCATCACAAATCATCCATCTCAGTATCGAAATTCTCATTTTCAAACTTCTTTGTCAATATTACCATAAATATTGGCAACAAATTATCTTCGCCAATTCAATCTTTCTCCCTCTCCAACACTATTGACATATCTTTCTATATATTCTGTACTATTGTTCACTCTAGCCACCAATTTGCTCTCATGCTACCTAACAATTTAGAGTCATAATTGCTTGCTCAATTGACATGCATGTATATGGTTGTTTACAAACATATGTCCAATAACCACAAATTTCCTCCTGCAAAACTTATTCTGCGTCAAATGCTATACACTACTATCATTCATTACAAAAGCTTTTACCCTCGAATAGTTAATTAATGCATTTCAATAAATAATATTGCATGCCATTTGTATTGAATCCTAGCTCAATATATACTTGTAAATTAAACCAAGACAAATGCTCATAAAATAATTTCCAGGGCAAGTGATCGTTCTTAAGCTACAAATGATCATTTCTAAACTTCTTTCTCAATGGTACCATTAACAACAGATCATCTTCACTCCTTGAATGCATCTCCTTCTCCAACAAAAACTTGTGTGATTAATTTCAAACAATTACTCTTCTACTATGATTCCTGCATTTCCATCGTCAAAACCAAAACCAGCATTCACCCTAAAACAAAATAGTATAGCCGCTGCAACGGGCACATGATATTCGTGCCTTGCACGTGGCCGCACCTAGTATCTATTTAAAAAAGAGGTTGATTGGTCATTGGTGATGCCTTGGGGGTATCCATTAGGATTTCGGTCCTTTGATTCTCCTTGATCCAATCAAGAATTCTTTTCTTTATCATTCTGTTCCATTCTTTCAATCTTTTTTCTATAACCTACCCCACCCCTTCCTTGTATCATTATCAGATGAAGCGAGTAGAAGAAACTTTGCTGTTAAATGAGTTTGTTATTGTGTCAGGATAACTGTCCAAGAAAGAAAGGCATCAAAATACATCTTAGTATAAGGGAGGCGGATAGACTGTTTAAATAAAAGAAAGATGTACTAGTTCGGGTGAATGGGCTTTCCAATAAAAAATACTCCCTCCGTCCATTTTTAAGTGTCCTACTTCGTAACTCCAACTTATTAAAAAGACATCATCATTATACCTTTCATATCAATTTTTTCCTCCACTTTCCCTACTTACCCATCATTATTACACTTTTACTCACTAACTTTTCAAAATGGAATTTACTTTTAGGGACAAAATAGACAATGCACTAACTTTTACCCACTAACTTTACAAAATAGACACTTATTACGGGACAGCCCAAAATGGAATACTGGACTTTAAATAAGGGACGAAGGGAGTATAATAGAGCGAACAAGCGTTGACCCAGCAGCACCAGGTTTTGGCCTTCTGCGAGGTTTTGATGAATCTGCTAACTCTGTTTTAGGATCTAAAAGAACTCCCTGTAAACCTTATGGGCCTGTTTGATTGGGAGGATTGAGGATGGGATTGGATTAGTAGAAAACACATGGGGCCTATCTTGTAAGAGATTGTCCCCTAATCCAATGGGTAAACAAACAAGTGGGGTGCGGTGGGATTGAATTATCGTTTCGACTAAATGAGGCCAATAATCCCTCACATGGCTCACTATTGTATCCCCACCTCCCCCTGGATTAATAATCTCAGGACTAACCTACTTTCAGATAATCGCTACTTCGATCCAACGGCCGATATTACTACTCAAAATTTTATCCCATCCTTTATCCTCTTTCAACCAAACACAATATAGCTAATCTCATGATATTAGCTTATCCTCTTGAGATAAAATAAAATAAACAAATAAAAAACACGCGGACCCCCAGTATTAGCTAATCCCATGGTATTAGCTTATCCCTCATTTTCCAATCCCTCCAATCAAACTAGACCTATGAGTCATCATCCATTTGAGATGATGATGTTTCTTCTTTTTCATACATGTATATTGAAAATGACATAACAAGTCTTCATTTTGAAGGTATGTTTCCTTAATTTGGTTTCTCTCTTCAACGCCTAATTGAGGATCTTCCTATAAGTGTCTCCAATAATCAAATACATTTCAACTATGTTATCATACTTAGTCCTATTATAAGTTTTGAGTATGAACGACCATTACATCTTCAATGTCGTGAAATAATTTAGGAACTTGATGATCTCCTGGATTATTCATGCCATTAGTGTCTCTAATGTGAACAGAATCTAACTTAACTCGTAAACTACCCATAGAAGTCATTGTTTCTAACTTTAGATCTACATTAAGAATACTTCCAAAATTGCTAGTAGTATTTTGGATCCTATCGATACTAGTTTTGCTTCTAAAGAGTCCAAAAATGACTTGCGGAACAGGAAAATGCAATCTGACTCATGCTGCAGTCCAACTTTGCCATCGTAAATCTATATCTTCAAATCACAGTATAGAAAATCAGACGTAGTGTATAGTTACAGCTGGGACTGCAAGTACTCATTCTACCACAATCACCACAATCTCAAAATAAACCCATCCAGCCACAGTAAAAAGTGAAATAACATTAGAGATTGTGTTCTGAAATTGTAATACTTTCTTTACACCACAGTAAAGCAAAAAGAAAATTGGAAACAGGCCCAAAATCAAATGGAAATTTAAATTACTATGAAATACCACAAAAAAGAATACCTGAGTGTACGTTGAAGGGCATCAATACCCATAATACAACTCTTTTTCTTTTCCATTTTTGTTAGTATCCATTGCGTGCATGGAATGTGCACAACCCTGGATATAACTACGACAACAAAGGAAATAAGCAAAAGTAAGAAAAGAACAACTCATCTACAATAGTAAATTTTTTTTTAAACAGCAATATTGGAACCTTGTAGCCACGCTGCTCCACTCGACACGCCTCACGATTCCGTAACATATTTCTCCATCAAAGACTACCTTAGAGCATATCCCACAACCCTCTAAACTGTGTTAGGCACCTAATTTCATAATAACTTAGCTTGGAAGTCCAAAGAATTTAGCCTCTTGAACTACCTGGCATAGGGCATGCCTTGGGCCGGCAACTTATCACAAAAAACCCATGTACAACTACTACAAGTTCTCTTTACACGAACGGGACGTGCGCATGTTTATTTGTTCATATGCTCAGGAATAAGTTGTCGACACAATTCCAGAGATGCAGCAGCCAGCTCTGTGAGAGATTTGGCATCAGTCAACAAGAGAAAATTATCCAACCTAAAAGATAAATAATAAAAGCAATTATACTACTCACCTTTAGGAGTGAAATTGAACAAAGGAGGCAGGGGTTGACCATTTGGCAAGCTTGCATTTGGTTGCCTTAAGTCATCGAAGAAAGGGTGTGCACACGCCTCCAACTGAAAGTCACAGATTTCAATTAGAACACTACTTCTGGAAAACCCTTCCTATTTCTTCAACAGCTTCAACAAATTCAATATATAATCTTGCGACTAGTAAGTCACATGAGAGGATGGTAGCAGCTTGAGCTACTCGGTTAGTAATCAATGTGACAAGTGCAGTGTGGAAAGTACATTATCTATTGATGCCAAATTTTGATATCAGATTTGCGGACTAGAGGAAAATGTAATTACTCGTGTTATACGTAACCTAAAATACCAAACGATTACAATACGACGGAAAATTAGATGATAAGGCTTCCAGCGACCAAGGCTAAATAGACAATGACCAGAAAGTTGCAGACTTCAAGCTATAAGCGTGCGCGCTCACACGCACACAGAAGAAAAAAAAATAACTACCCTCCACTAAACTAACGACAGTTGTAGAAACTTATTAGATCTTGTATTGGACAAGCAAAGCTCATTTCTTACAGCAGTGCAACGCAGATTTGGTGAATACTGGAGCAGCCTCGACACAAGATCCACTGCTTCAGATGGTATTCGCTTGTGAAATATCTAGAAAACAGAAAATCATTAGCTTTGAATGAAAGTCGTGTCCCCATTAGCAATGAAGATGGGTCACAGTCTCACGAAGACATCCTCCATATGGTGTTTCGAACGAACCTTATGCCATGGGTGAGCTTTGATCTGAGGAAACTTGAATTCTGTGTAATTTGGATTCATGCAGTTAATTTCCTCTCTGGTTGGCGTGCCCAGTATCTAAAACAGAACAACCCAACATACAAAAAAGCTAAGAGAATGCACCAAACAGAAAATAGGGCATAAAGGTTGAAGTAGTAAATCACTTCTACCTTGATGATTTCCACCAGCTGATCAACCCCACTTTCCCCTGGAAACAGAGGCTGCACATCATGCCAGAGCAGTATGCATCAGAATAATGAAGTCACTAGCAAAGGTAACAATTTCAAAATACTTCTGAAGATAAAATGGCAAAAAGCCATAAAATACAACAAAACCTGAGAAAAAAAGACTTGAAAGAATAAGATGCAAACAAGAACACGTGAAAGAACATGGTAGGTAGGTTGTCTACGCACACTACGCAGATAGGGGCACATACAGAGAGTCAGAGAGTGTATGAATATACAATAGAAGGAAGTATGCGACAACATCTCTTGGTCGGCAATAGTAATTTATGGTGCTGTAGAATACAACTTCATACGCCAATTTCTTGGGAGGTATAACTGGAAAACGTTTCACTACTTCAAACTTAATAAAATTTTGATTCTCCACATCAGTTAGGTTCATCAGATTCACTCTAAAATGTTAGGACCATGAGGGACACCACGCACACAAACCTACGCAGTGATTTCAGAGAAAAACTCCATTTGATTATATATTCACACAATATACAATAAAGATGAAAAAACTCTCCGGGAACCACACGCCGGTTCCTCTCTGGGAGGCCACAACCCGGCCCCCCACGCTCGCCTCACCCTCTCCCTCACATTATGTCACACGCTAACCCTAATAGGGTTTACAACTATATATAAGGGACTCCAAGAATAAATACGCTCAACACCCAACATTAAGGGTGTTACACAAAATAACCCCACCACTATGGGTGGACCCCAACATAAAAGACTAAATATACACTGACCTGGCCTAGAAGTAGCTCAGCCAAAACACAACCAACAGACCACATATCAATTGCAGTAGTGTACTCCGTAGCCCCAAATATCAGTTCTGGAGCCCTATAATACCGTGAGCAAATGTATGATATGTTTGGTTCACCAGGCACCTACAACAGAGAAAATAATTTCAGGACATTGCCACGCATAAAAGCAAAAAGTTCCTCCAGATATATACATACCAATGCCTTCGCACTGCCGAAATCGCATATTTTTAGCTGATGAGTGTGGGGGTTAACCTACAACAAGCGTCAAAATCTTAGCATGAAACACATGACTCTCTTTTGCCAGTAGGGCTCACTAAGTATTCCAAGGTACCATTGTAACGGTTTGATGCAATACAACTTCCACCTGGTAATGAGTTGATGCAATACAACTTTCACAAATCAACTAAGTGACAAAATGGCACCATTTTTTTTTCCCGACAAATGCGATGGGGTATACAAACCAATAACTAACAGAATCTTCATCGCCTGACCAAAAATACATAGAGAGACATGAACTGATGCTCCAATAAATGAAAGCAATTACAGTGAAGAAAGCAAACCATGAAGTCATGAACTCAAATACATGCACTCCAACAAACCATGAAGTCATGAGTGTGGGGATTAACCTATAACAAGCATCAAAATCATAGCATGAAACATTTGATTCTCTTTTGCCAGTAGGGCTCAGTAAGTATTCCAAGGTATCATTGTAGCGGTTTGATGCAATACAACTTCCACAAATCAACTAAGTGACAAAATGGCACCATTTTTTTTTCCCGACAAATGCGAACCAATAACTAGCAGAATCTTCATCACCTGACCAAAAATATAGAGAGAGACACGAACTGATGCTCAAATAAATGAAAGCAATTACAGTGAAGAAAGCAACCATGAAGTCATGAACTCAAATACATGCACTCCAACAAATTCCACTTTCTATTGATTTTCTCCAAAAAAAGACGAATTCATTCATCAGCAGAAATAGCTCTGAGAACTTAGAAGCTAAAAACAAATTTTAGCCACATAGAAGCTAAAAACAAATTTCAGCCACATATCAGCTATCTACTCATTGTCAATTAGTACACTGTACAACAATATGTAGTAACCCTTCCAAAAGAGTTGTATCTTGCAGCCATATAGCAAAGGGTAGGGCATTTTAAATACACGTAAGAATCAAAGATAAACTTTTTCCGGATTTCACATCCAACAGATTAGAGTAACAAATCCTTAAACTATTTGGCCCTATGATATCCCCAAGCCTTGACAGTGGTCATGCAATGAACAGCGAAGATGGCCAGAGAGGCTACATCTCAATACACCAAAGAAACCAGTAACAGAATTGCGATAGAGTAACCCTTGAGGCAAAAAATCTCACCAATAGATTTTGCGGTTTAATATCGCGATGGCATACACCAACAACACTGTGCATGTAATTCAGAGCACGGCAAATCTGCACATAGAAAATTACTTAAGTTGTAAACTAATGAAATCTAGAACAGAGCATAACTATAAATAAGCAAACAAAATCCAGTTGTATATGGCTGAAAAAAAAATATTGGGAATGAAACTATGGAAGCATGGATCACCATTTGAAATTTTACCTGGTAAGTATACAGTTGTATGTAGATTAAGGGTACATGCTGGTTCATCCTGACATGGTGCCTAGAGACTCGGTAGACAGTTTCAGATACATACTCTAAAACAAGATTAAGGTACACTTCATCTTTTTCACTAGTAGAATAGAAACAGCGCCTTAATTGAACAACATTGGGATGGGTTAGTAAACGCATAATCTGGAGTTCTCTATTCTTGTATCTTTTGTCCTGCAACACCTTCTTTATTGCAACAGCTTCACCAGTTTCCAGGCATTTGGCCTAGTATATATACTCATAATCAGTGCAACAGAAAAACAAAATAGCAAAATAAAATAAAAACAGGTCTTAACTGAGACTATGATTCTAAGCTAGCTGATTATTAATACCTGAAAGACAACACCAAATGAACCAGTGCCGACCACACGCTCTGCCATGTATGAGATTGTCTGAAACCAAACAGAAAGACATTCAGTACATAAATGATTGCGTCTATGAACGTAGCTTATCAGAGACATAAGTTAAGGCCACCCATTTTCCTTTTCTCTAAAAAACATAAGCAAACTCCCCCTCCATGTCCTGGATTTTGGAAGTAAGACTAATACTTCCCTGTAGAAACATGAGACACCATGCACTACACTCAGTAATACGTGTAGACAATGGCATCAAAAATATGAGAAGAAAGGTTCTTGATTGAGGTAGGAAGCATACAAAGAGAAGGTGTCCCATAATTAATCGTTAAGGCCAACTGAAACTGCCAGCAAAGCTAGTTGGTAAAGCTTCTTGGGATTTCTACAAGACATGAGGGTCTGAATCCCATGTTCATTAGGGTTGGTTGCTATGAAGCACCGACACCTCTAGAGGTCGACGTTTCGCAGTGTCCGAACACGGGGACACGCGGGGAGTGGTGTGTCCCATAATTTAATATAAATTTTTGAGGGGGACACGGCGGGGTCAAAGTGTAATTTTTATTTAAAAAAATTGGGGTCAAACTGTAATTTTTTAAAATTTTGGGGGTCAAACTGTAATTTTTTAAAAAAAATTCAGAGGTTAAACTATAATTTTTCAATAGGGTTGTATTGAACTTATGGATGTCTTGTTTTGTTTGAATGGTATTGGAACTATGGATCGTTTTGTCCACATTTTGCCATTTAAATTTGGAAAAAATTTGAAAAAAAATATAAACAAATAAATAAATATACACGTGGCGTGTCCCCCGCCGTGTCCGTGTCCCCATTTTTTTAGAAATCTCGTGTCCCTGTGTTCGTGTCAGTGTCCGTATCCGTGTCCGTGCATCATAGGTTGGTTGTGAAATAACAATACATGTCCACGCTGCACCGGATTACAACTGTCCTTGGCTTCTCCGCTCCATCAACAAATCTCAACACAAAAGGCTTATGGAAAACATAAACCGAAAGGCAACAAACAGGGAGGCTCAGGAAAGGAAAATTTTGCCTGTTTTGGTTGCCCGTTTCGACCGCCTATCGTAGTGGCAATTATTTGACCTGTCTCTGTTCCATGTCCATTAACAACAGTGGCTTCAATATCCTGTGTTAAGGAAGCACCGAAGCAGTCAGTCGTATAATACCTGCTGTGCAAAGTTTCGTTGACCTCAAAGCAAGGGCAACCAAAATGATAGAATGGAAAAGCGACAACAAATTAACAATGAAATTTTACCTTATCGTCCTGATTATCAGCTTTATCATCTAAGATTTTCATTTGATGCATCTCTCGGGGAAGCTCATCATAACCAGATTTTGCAGCAGTTCCCATAGATGTGGACGCCACAGATCGCTCTACACCAGAAGCACATCTCTCAAAGGATTGTGATTCACCAGTTACCTTCCGATCTACTTCTTTGTCAACCTTCATCCTCTTTATGCTAGAATCGCCACCCTACAGAAATAAAAAAACAAAACAAAAAATTATGAAACATGTAGAAAAATGTGGAGAGAATGAATCGATAAAGTGCGTCCCAAGTCTCTCTCTCTCTCTCTCTCTCACACACACACACACACACACAGAGACACGCATCATCATCATCTCACATTCTTACTCTTCTCCTTTTTTTCTGTCTTTGTCCCTTAATTCTTCCAATTCAAATGCGCTATTTCCCATCCCCATGCTCAACCCTTTATGTCAACTAAATTAACAGTTTACCATATGCAACAAAAAGGAATATTCAAGAAATACGGGTATTTAGCCATGAGCAAGTGTCAACGGACTTGACATTGAATAACTGACATTTACACACATTACTGCACCTAAAAGGTACCCCAACGGCCCAATCCTTCTCAAGTACAGCATTTCAAACCTGTAATAACCTCAAGGCATAACTTAAATGAAGCTAAGGCAGCATGACATATAGGGAAAGCAGCATACACAAATACCAATAACAATACTTAAGAGATTCGATATCGCAATGTGCTGGTATCTAGATACAAGAACATGCACAACCAAGCCAATTCGATAAACTAAAAAGCCCCTTATACAAGAACATGCACAACCAAACACTTCCATCTCCAGCCGATCATGATCAATAAATTAAAAAAAAATTAACACTTTGATGCCTAGATACACCTAACCAAGCCAATTCGATAAGATCGGAGCCAAAAACTCGAAATAACTCGTGCTTAACGCCGAAAAATATGTGGCTTCTTCCTCTTGTACAAGACTTTCTTACTCTCTCTTTGGCTTCAGTTAAAGATCTCCTTCAACCTCCATCGCCCGCTTAATGAAGTTGGACATGATAAATTATTATGAAACGATTTCGACATTCATAGATTCGTTGGCAATCGATTTACTGCATTTGAATGCTTTCAAAGGACGATATGGACCTATTAAAATTCTTACTTATTTAATGTTTCTTTTACAGAACTGAGTTGAACGACAGTAAAAAAGGAGAATTACGGAGAAAAAAGAAAATATCGAATTAACAGCAGGAAAAGGAGCAAAAATATGTTATTTTAACCCAATAATTAAACAGCACAATCTTTTGAATCTAGATATCAAAAACTGTCCCATTTCAAAAAGAATATAAATCAGTTACGAGAGAGAGAGAGAGAGAGAGAGAGAGAGAGTTACGGGATCAGAAACGGAGGAGCGGCCGGAAGCAATGCTCTTGAGGCGACGCATGACATTCATTCTGCTTGCACAAACAAAGCCCTAATCTCTCTCTCTCTCTCTAACAAAATGAAGCGTTTTCGAGAAGAGAGAGAGAAAGCTATGGCTCCAATCTCTCTCTCTCTCTCTCTCTCTCTCTCTCTCTCCTGTGTTCAAAAGAGGAATTAGCGAAAAAGACAACAATCCACCACGCCCCCACCAGCTCCCCTTATTTTTCTCTCTCTAAAATGTCGTTTTGTGCTTTCCAGTTTGCTTATTCAATGGTCAAAAAGTCATTATCAGAGAGAGAGAGAGAGCCCAATCATTCCAACTTCATTCATACTTCAGTCAAACTTCAGTTATGAGCCGTCGATCGGTCATCCAAGTGATTTGACGGTCGGTGTTTACGGCTTTATCCAGGTGTTAAGGGAAGATTAGAGTTTTTAAAATGATCAAGGGGAATTCAGATATACTCTAGGAGTAATTATGGGGAATAATATATCCACGGGATTTTGTAGTAGTACTAATTTTACTGTTGCGAAAATTCAATGTCTGACTTCCAAATTTGTATCCCAAAAAAATGGTTAAAGTTTTTATTTGGAAATTGATTTTCCGCTTCACTTTTGATTGATGACGCTCCACTTTTAACGTTAAGTTATCAGTAACTTCATAAACAAAATAGAGCGATATCAGTAAAAAATGGAACACGAAAATCAAAATCCTTTTCTTTTTGTTTGAATTTAGGAGCTAGAAAAAATGATCGTCAAGTCGGATTCAAACGAGTCAAAAAAACATTATTTGGTTCCAATTCACTTTGCAGTTTCGGTTTCAAACCTATCCGAATCCTTTTTATCTATCTCTAAATGATACTACAATTATATATTTTTTTATTTTTAAACTCATACTAGTAATCTCGTTGAATGAATTTACATCCTCAAGAGAAGTAGTAACATATACACATGAGCTCAATAAAAGTAACAATAGTGGTTCTGGTTTTGGGCTGGTTAGTTATTTTATGTCCTACATAGTAGTACATAGTTGGGTTGGGAGTAGAGGAAGTATTGTTGCTGCCCTGGTAGTCAATTGTAGGGATGGCATTCGGGGCAATCGGGGCGGAATATGGGTTTTCCGTACCCGATCCCCGAACCCGATGTTCCACCCATATCCGCCCCGATCCCCGAACGGGGAGGGGGGAATGAAACCAATTCCGAACCATTCGGTTTTCGGGTAATCCCCGAACCGAATGGGTAACCGAATGAAATAGAAAAGTATGTTTACCCGAACCGACCCGAACCGAAATATTTTCAGTTTTCATTTTTCAAACATTATTGATTTGCTTATAAAAAAAAACTAGCCACAAAAATAGGAATTAAACACCAAAATAAAAACAAACATTACAAAACAACCACAGAAGTAACAAACTGAAACTGGACCTGTTCTTGAAGCTTGAAGCTTCATTACAAGATTACAACTTCTGAAATTGAAACTGAAACCTAAAGTTCAATTACAACTTAAATTTCTAAAACATCCAGAGACCATTCAACTTCAATTACAACTTAAATTTCTGAAACATCGAGAGACCATTCAACTGGTCATGTTCTTGCATCCACATCCAGAGACCATTCACCAAAATAATATCCCTGTTCTTGCATCCATATCCACAGACCATTCACCACAATAATACCCATGTTCTTACATCCACATCTGCGGACCATTCACCACAATAATACAACTTAAAGTTCAGTTGCACATTCACCACAAGGACACCCAACAAAAATAAGTCACATAGTTTTCCAAAAAAACAACCACAATAGCAACAAGTTACAACCACAGAGAAATTGTCCTAGTTCAAGCACCACAGAGATGAAAAAAAAACTTCGTTTTGAGCTTCAAATGTCAACTTCCTTTGTAGAATTCATGCCTGTTTAAATGGACAACAAAAAATTCAATTAATATGAGCAATATACAATGTTAAAACCACAAGAAACGTAAAAAAAATGCCATTTACCTCACGAGTCACGCACGAATCGCCCGATTCCGCATCATCATATATGGTGGCGTACCCTGATGTGCATTCACCTAACAAATATAAAAGAAACAAATTCATAAGTACTAGTTTTATTTTACTAAAGGTAGATACTAAAGGTAGAAAAATACAAGATACTAAGTTGATTACCTTTCATTTCGTTAGCCCACAACCAACTTTGAGCACACATCAAGGCTTCCATCGTATCGGGATGAAGTCTACTACGATGTGGACTCACCAACCTACCACTCGTGCTAAATGCAGACTCAGAAGCAACCGTCGATACCGGAATAGCTAACAAATCCCTAGCCATGGCTTGTAAAATTGGATACTTGGGTTGATGTGATTTCCACCAATTCAAGACATCAAATCCCGCGGATTTTGGCAAGGCAGCTTCCGACAAATAATGATCCAATTCCAATTTTGCAGTATCAATTGTCCTACTTCTCTTCGACTCCCTAAGCATATAGACATCATACTTTGATAGTGACTCATCTTCAATGGAACTTAATTGGGAAGAAGAGTCGCCAATACCCTCCATCATTGAACTAGGACATTGATACTCCTTAAGCAATTTATAACAAAGTGCACGAACTTTCTCAACTTCTTCCTTGTAAGTTGTTGGAAACAATAATTTAAAGTAAAACTCCAACACATTGATCTTGTACCTAGGATCCAACACAGCAGAAACCCCAACAACACCATGTACCACAGACCAATACTTGTCAAATTTTTCCACCATTCTTTTAGCCATTTCCCTAATCACCTGATTCTCAGATTGGAGCCAATCTCTCAATTCAAGTCTAATCTCACATATATTTGGAAAGCATTGATTAGTAGTGGGGTATTTAGTTCCAGAAAACAGCTCTGTCACCTTAAAAAAAATTTCAACTTCCGACAAACATCCTTAGCAAACCCCCACTCACGTTCACTCGGCAAGGACTGATATTGAGCATCCCGTTTGCTTAAGCGAATGAACACCTCCTTGTAAAGTAGGGCTGTTTGAAGCATCAAGAATGTTGAATTCCACCTAGTCGCACAATCAAGTCCTAATTTCTTAGTACTACCCACATTCAATTGGCGAACTGTTTCTTCAAATTTTTCCTCTCTTTTTGTGACGCTGTCCAATAAGCTACGCTATCTCGGATTTTCTCAATACCCACCTTGATAACATCCAACCCATCTTTAACAATAAGATTAAGAATATGTGCACAACAACGCATATGAAACAAATCCCCACCCAACATGAGCGATGTATTATCAAGTTTGTCCCACAAAAGATCAATCATGGCATCATTGGTAGAGCAATTATCAACCGTTA
Source organism: Rhododendron griersonianum (assembly GCA_018127125.1). NCBI lineage: Eukaryota > Viridiplantae > Streptophyta > Magnoliopsida > Ericales > Ericaceae > Rhododendron > Rhododendron griersonianum. The sequence continues at coordinate 32,257,982 of CM030788.1, read as the reverse complement.
TGCTTGAAATCTTCCTATCAATGTTCCAATCCATCAAACAATTCAACAATTGTTCACATAGAACTTCTTTTGTATGTGGACATGGCACATATATGAACCTAACATGCAACATTGATATTTAATTAAAAATGGAAAAATAAAAATTTACATTGAATAAAGGAATAAAGATAACGATGTTAGTTAGAAATACCTCAAAATGCGACTTTGCAAAGTCCAAGAATTGTCAATAAAGTGTGCTGTGACAGCCATGAAGCCTTTCTTTTGATTACTCGAAGTCCACATATCCGTTGTGATAGCCAATCTACTTGCATTACTCACCACCAAACTCAATGTCTTCCCCTTATGGTGCTCATAAATCTTGAATATTTCACTCTTCATTGTGTTTCTACACGGCACCTTAAATAAAGGTTGAAGTGCATTCGAATACCTCTTAAATCCAACATGATCCACAATTGAAAGAGGATACTCATGCATGATTATGGCATGTGCAAGTTCTTTCCGTGCCGTACCATGATCAAAGCTATATGAAGTTAGTAGTGGAGGACGGTCTTTGTTCAGGAGATTGTTTGTTAGAACTTGCTGCCTCATGGTATCCTTCTTTTGGTGTTTCCGAATATAGTGTTGTGATAAATGCGAGGTTCCATTCTTTGTTTCTCCATTTATTTTGGCTCCACAATACTTGCAAATGGCCTTGTAAATCCCCGCAATTTTCACCCTATTATAGTGAGCCCAATAAGGACTCCTTAGCTTTGTATTGTCATCGTCCCCAGTAACTTTGTCCTCAGTAACTTTATCTGATAGTATTTCAACTTCTTCATCTGCATTTTCACTTGTATGGTTGTTGAGAGGGGAATCTGATTGTAAGGGGCTACTAGTTGGTTGTGATGGTCCAGAAGGACTAGAACCATCAATCGGATTTGTTGAATGAGCACTCGAACCGATAGGTGATCCAGACATTTTTAATCCTAAGGAAACACCAGATGATTCAACATATAAAGCTTCCAAAGTACACAACTAAATGCATTGCAGTCCACAACAAGTGAATATATCAGCAATTTCAATTTTTGGTTGCCTCCTAGTCCAAGGACATGTTTCTTATAGTGCAAAAAACTAATGCTCATGTAATGCAATCAAATAAACAACTAACAGACTAACAAACTAACAGACTGGAGGGGCTAGGCCGCCACCTCAACTCAGCAAACAGAATATGCAAGGGGTTATGCCACCACCTCGGCTAAGCAATGCAATCAAATAAAACTAACTATACTAACTAAAAACAAACTCAATATTTAGCCTGGCTTCGTTACACCTCAGGTTTGGCATAAAACCAGGTTAGAGGTATCCACCAAGCTTAATACGAGCTACTAACACATAAACTACTACTACAAGAAAGAAGCGGGATACTTACAGTAGTCTCGGCTAAGCAATGGATTCTGGAATGTTGGAAGGGCACTTGCTGGATCGAAAATAGCTACCACAAAAGCTATCCCAATACACTATCCCATATGCACACATCGAACGAAATCCATGAGTAAGTGCGTAAACACAAGAATTGATATTGTTTTCAAGAATAACAATTAGTAAAAGCTTTCATGAACATTACCTACACGAAATAACATTACCCAGCTGTACCATTTAAGCCAAGAAGATGTTGATCATTCATATGTTTTGTATCTAAAAGATTCTAAAACTATTCGTTAAGCCCAAACACCAAATAGGACAAGTCCAACATTCGTTAATCCTAATCTACTTTATCTTTATGGTAATTTCTTTTACAGCGGACTCATATTTAAAAAAATTAGAAATGTTAGGATCATAAAAATTGGTGTTGTAATGGCCCCATAGAGTGAATAAATGTCGGAGAAAAGTATGTTCCTTGATTTAGAGGATGTACTTATAAAAAGTAATAAATTCAAACTTATAAATATATTAGGAATTAGCCCTACAGATTGATACATAGCAATATCTAATTAAAAAAGAGATTTTTTGGCCTAAGTTACTCACATGTGCATGTTATATTGCGCTCAAACTTGGCGAAAGAGTGGCACAAGCGGCTAAGTGATACTATAATTGTGGGCAGTAGAATTAGTCCCCAGAAATTTGTCGAGATATGCATAAGCTAGTCCGAGCATCTTGAATTACGAAAAAAAAAAAGAAAAGTTCACCCGACTAGCTAATCCAAACAACCCTCCAAAGTTTGTATTTGTTTGAAGTCGTTTCTAGAAGAAATTTAAGCCCTCAAGATTGGGAAATTAGCAATTTAGATAGACAGTGGCTATCACTCCTGCTAACTTGTGCTTGTATGTATTTGACCCCTACTGGGCCCGACAGGATTCGCGGGCACAAATACTCCTATTTGGCTTCCCTTTTTTTTTTTCTTTTTCAGTACACCCAAATTGAAACAACAAAAACTGATGAGAGAGAGGGAGAGAAAGATTACCTTGGAGAAATGGAGGGTCTTGAACCGATGTGGGTTTCTTGAATGAAACAGCCGGCAGGATTCGCGGGTCTTGAACCGAGCATCAGAGACAGCCAACGTGATTCAAGGGAAACCTGTTCGACGGTGAGAGAGAGAGAGAGAGATCAGACCTGTTGGTCGCCGCCGGCCCGCCTCCCTCACTGAGGTGTGAGCCCGTGAGTCCGTGACTGCGTGAGGTCTGCGACGGTGAGAGAGAGAGAGAGAGATCAGATCCAAGGGTGAGGGAAAGTGAAACTGACCAAAGCTGAAAGCTCGTGACTGCGTGGTCCGGTGGTCGCCGCCTCCCTCAGTCTGAGTCTGAGAAGTGAGTGAGAAAGAGTTTTTATTTCTGGAAAACCCTAAAACATGTTTATATATATAGGCAGGGGTAGTTTTGTAATTAACTAGTAATTCGGTTCGGGGTTCGGGGATCGGTTCGGTTCGGGGTTCGGTTCGGTTCGGGTCGGGGATCGGTTCGGGTATCTGCTGAACCATACCCGAACCGAAACCCGTTCGGGTATCCTCCATGCCAACCATACCCGTACCCACGGGGAATATTTCGGTTATGGTTCGGGGATAATTTCGGTTATCGGTTCGGGTACCCATCGGTTCGGTTCGAATTGCCATCCCTAGTCAATTGTGGTTCTGCTTTCTTTTTAAATCTTTTTTTTTCAAAAAAATAATAATTTTAAGTTCAAATATAATGAAAATGAAAAATAATTTTTTAATTTTTTTTGCACCGTTTAAATATCTCAATGAGATTTATCAAACAAGATCCATATTGGTAGGAAAATTATTTGTGTAAACACATAATTTTTGAGCTTGAAATTACCTCTATTTTCTAAAAGTTCTTATTTTTTCATAAACTGGAACACACCCTAAGATTGATGTACAGTATATAAATATTTATGAATAAAGGAATAACTGAATAGTATTTATCGAAGTCTTTCTATTGTGAAGTACAGAAGTTCGGTTCTCCTAAATCAAAGCCAACAAGAGGTCTTCCCCCTCAAAATGGGACAAGGGGATCTCGTAGTGTGCCAATGCACTATGGTGTTCGAGAGGTGCTACTGGCACATTAGGTGTAACACACCTCAGTCACACCCCTCTCACATACAGGTGGGTCCTATTGGAATAGGACCCACCTGTATGTGAGAGGGGTGTGGCTGAGGTGTGCCACACCGATGTGCCTCTAGCATTTCTGATAAACTAAATGGTTCAGCAATAATTTTACAACCACACACAAAACACTTACACACACACTCACAAAGGACTGTGTGGGGCCCACCTCCTTTGTGAGTGTGTTTGTATGTGATTGTAGCATTGTTGAACGGTTCAAATCACAACGATAAAATTTCAATTAGACACACCGAGGCGTCCAACGCTCCCGTAGTGTATTGCTGCACTACATGGTCCCTTGGTCCCATTCTAGGAGTTTTACAAATTGATTTGATTCTCAAAATTTTATATTTGCGGCCGATAAAAAAATTATATCTTTGAAATTTAGTTTGGTCTCGGTTTACCTTGAAGAAATCAAATCATGCTCGTCCATGCTCACCAACGGTGGGGAGGATAATATTGAGGGCACGCCCTTTCACACGATATGTGCTTCATAGTACATGGGGGTCACATGCCATGAATTTGCTATCTACCTGCATGGTATTTTTCATGAAATAGTAATCTAGCTACACACCCGTTTGCTCACACGCAAAGTTGTGAGTGTGTTAAAATATGTGCACAAATTAATTTGTAAAATGGATGTAACGCTACTAACATTATTAAAGTTTCAATATAGTGTACATCACTTTTTCTCAAAGTAAAACGACAAGAATTAAGGTCCAAGATATAGCTTGAGTTGAATTTTATTGTTAGCAAACGCTTTTCGATGTTAGTGAAAATTTTGTACTCCAGTAGATAACCATCACGACAAGTTGATGTATAGAACCCATACATTAATTTAAGCTGTCGTCAAGCACCAAAAACCGCTATGCTTAGGTAAAGAATTGTGTAGGAACGAGACAAAAAGATTGAGTAGAAGAATAGCAAAAGTGAAAAAAGAAATTAAAATTGAACTCTTTATTTGGTTTACAGTCTTCTAATGTTAACTGTTCAACAAATTTCTCCACAAATGCTTGACCCAAATCAGAAATTATTCGTAATTTGGAATTGAATTTAATTGATGTAAAAGCACAGTAGTTGCACTTAATTAGCTCACCAGACATTTGAATCCGCCAACATGGAAGACTCTAGCTTCAAAACAAACCAAAAGGGCAGACAAATTTTCTCCCAACAACCAAAAGGCAACGTAAGGACTTGCCCAAGTCAACATTTCACATTCATTCAACTCAAAGAACCAAAAAACAAAAACATCCGATGAACAAATGCATCACATTGCAAAAGACGAATCATTTTTTGAAATTTTGAATCTCCTCTTTCCGCAGCAAACCTTGAGTTTCCACGGGTGTATTGCAATTAGATTTTGAAACGAACAAACTGGGCTGCACCTTTGCTAATCAATATGAATTATGAACAAATTAACAACTTCTTAATATTGCTCATTGTTGTGCCAACAGAGAGCCTATTTCTTTTCCATATGCTTTTTCCCAGAAACAAATTGATGACAACGATACTACTATAATCCAGAAAATAGTGTTTTTGTTTACCCTAGTCCAAAATTTCATGTTTCCTTGATGACCTAACTTTATAGTCATGCTTGATAAGGCTCGCTCTCAGCAGCATGGACTTAACATCCTGATCAAATTCACAGCCAATCTATAGGACCCGCTGAAAAGTTGCATTTCTTTGATCAGCATGTCGCGCGTAGAGAATTTTGTTATGGGAGCACGATATGATGATAAAAAAGAGGATTAGCGCACCTTAGATTGATTAAGGCTGTGTGTGCATGGTATAGCCCCAATCTGCCTGGACTCTACGACTGATGATCTAATATGTTGTTCCACAGTACCACTAAGGCTGTGTGTGAATGGTGAGTTGTTGCAGCATTTATCAAGGAAAGGGTAACGATAAGGGGATAATGAAATGAACAAGTTCCATTTATTTTGTTGGTTTTCCTTTCCCTTGATAAATCCCTCCACACATGCATTGACACCCAGAAAAATCTATAATCCTTCCTCAGTAATTGTTATCCTCTCTTCCATATCAAGCTCGACAATTGTGTGCTTTATGGCTTGCTATAGGCTACAAGTATAGGTTATCACACACAGTTTCTATTTTCCTTCTCTGATTGTGAGGTGAAAATTAAAATACATGCTATACTAATCCACAACTATACCTTGTGGCATATTTGACAAAGGGTTTATAGCTATTCCTACCTCTCCATGAAAGGACCCACTTATAGCAGATCGATTTGGCACTGAGAGAGAAAATAGAAGAAATAGCATTTGCACCTTTGGAGACACCATTCATTGTTCCAATACAGTAATATCTATTAGTAATCCGATAGAACTGGTCATTCAAGTAATGAAGCATTGGAGGTGCTCTAAAACATAAGATACCTGTATTTGGTTGTCAGTAATTAAAGCTTCAAGCTCTTTCTCAAGACCTGCAACGCTTGTTTTGAAAGCATTAGCCATCATCTTAAGATCAACAGACACAAATGGGTGAGTATACTGGATAAGGGCTTTGTGACGGATCTCTTCATACAGGGTCTCGACGTGGTCATGCAAATGGATATCAAGCAGCAGGTTTGCTTTCAAACTCCCAAGGTAATCCAGACATGAAGCGTAATGGCTGCCATTATAACAAAAAAGTGTCCCATCAGAATATAAAGTAAAAATATGGTAATTCCAAGAACAGGCAATTAGCACCCCAATAAAATGAGGCAAGAATAAGACAAAACGCAAAGGTAAATCAGAATGCCACCAACCTAGCAAAATGGACATGTTCAAAAGAACAAAGACATAGCAAGTTACCTTGAATAAAAATTGTGAATAAGCTCCCTAACTTCAGGGACTAACTCTAAGAAATTCCAGAAGTTGAGATTGTCTATGACTTTGTTCTGCCAAATAAATTAAACTAATCAGGAACATAACTCAAAACTACGATATTACATAGGAACTATTCAATAGTAGACATGGTATAGTTGCCTTCAGCTCTGTTCTATCAAAACTTGCAAGCGCACAAAGCCCACCATATGTTGCAATGTCTTGGAGTGCAATCACTTCTGAGTATCTGTTCCCCAATTCGTGACCTGTCTCCAAGAACTGCAAATATGCAAAGACATTAAATGTCACAAATCCAAACCAAAAGACAAGTTCAATTAAAAGGCAACAGTAAATGATCAATCAATCAGTAGCGGCAGGGACCATGTTCCATGATTTGAAACATATAACTAAGGAATGATTTACTACTACTTCTTACAATGAAGACTAATCGACAAGATAACGACCATAGACTCGGATGACAGATTTTGTAAACCAAGGGCAGTTTGGGACTCAGGTAAATTTTAAACCAGCAAGTTATTGGAACTTCAGGCTACTTCAAACTGAAGTTGAGCCATGCTACACATGATAGGCAATCACAGACATGCTTTATTTCAAGAGGCACGCGCCCAAGCCAAGCTCAAAATCATAGCTGAGTAATTGACAAGGATAAGCAGCTTTGTATGGTTGTTTCTGCCGAGAAATGACTTCTCTTCATTGTTAGTCCTATAAAAGTGCCACTTTCAACTTCCATCTATGCGTCACTTTGGACTCTCTGAACAACATTTCCCCCCATCGTACTCCTCCGAGAGGTCTAGTGGTTCTAACAGAAAGGACATCCAAACACAACTATATATCAGTCTCTCTCAAGTCTTAACCGCATGCGCACACGACTATTCTTCAAATTCGAATCTGAAGCATGCCCACAGTTTCTACAGACGAGTTCAACGATTCCACTTTCTCATAGCATGATCCAGTTTAACCTCCAGCGTCATTTAACTCTCTTGCAAGCTACAAGTAACAAAACTTTTTTCTTGTCATTCTATGAATTTTGGTCGCCTAATTATGTGCTTGGAAGTGACTATGGTACAGTTATAATTCTACTGCCGTTTCCACAAATAAAACACAGCAAAGGGCCGACATACTACAAAAGCAAAGGGCAGGTTAGGTGACAACAATTACTATTCAACCACAAACACTTACACACACACTCACATCTTTTGATGGGGCCCACACACACACTGGAGGTGTGTGTGTGTGTGGGCCCCAATGTGAATGTGAGTTGGTTTGTGTAAGTGCTTGTAGTTGTAGAATGATTATAGGTGACAAACCTTTTGAGCAGCAAGTTTGTACTTTTTAGCCTCCAATAAGGCCAACCCTGCAACAGCACGCAGTTTTGCAACCGAAACGGGGCCCAAGGCATCTGGAGTTTGCTCTACTTTTGCAATATAGCTTGAAACATTCATGAACTGACCCATCTCAATGCTGACCAAAATAACATTCAAACACATATAAAGTATGTGATTTGATGTGGTACAGTAGTCATGAGTACAAAAATAATTCTTAAAAGCATCTCCCAGTACACCATGAGCATAGGAAAAATCGCCAAAATTGTTGTATCCCATTCTTATGCTTTCTTTTATCAAGTTCGTCTGCCAAAAAGGGAGTAAAAGGTAAGATGGAAATAGAGAAATTTAACTTTTTTATGTAAATAAGTTAAATATCTTTAAAATAAGAAACAAAAAGGGTTGATCAAGGTTTGGTATGCATTAGAGTCAAGTTTTACATAATGTCACCATCCAGAAAAGTTAATACAACAATCTCCCATTTACCAGGTCAACTGAGTTAGTGCACAATCTGCTCTGTGTCGAAACCACACTGTCAGTATCATCCCTTAGAACAAAGGAACATCCTCATTCAGACTGGAAGTATTCCCAGCACACATCATAACAAGAACACTAGTACTCTCTCACCACTAATACCGTTACTCAAAAAAATAAATTCAAACACAGTGAGTCAAGCCCAAAATCCCAATCCCATCAATTAATATTTCTTTAGAAGTAAAGATAACCCCTACCCACAGTTCATCGCACATTCACACTGAACATCCAAAAACATTCAGAAGGCAAGTCTACTCAGAATCCCAATATGTCCTTTAAACCTTCACCTTGCACATACATACAAATACAAATACAATTACTATATAAGTGAAGAATTTCCAGGTTCACACTAAAAGTGCTCCAAGACAGAACACTGAAAATAAAACAACTCTCTCAAGGATATCAACACTGGCCACATGTAGAAGTGAAATGGACATGCCACACATCACTTCATAAACTGAAAGTCCAGAAGGAAACTTCATGAAAATTTCAACTGCATTGGATCAAATCAACATCCATAATCAATGCAACCAACCATACCATGTATTAAACACCAGTCAAGAAACATTAAGAAGACACTCCACTCAAAAGTCAAAACCCAATAAACCATTTAACAATAGCCACCACAGCACCACTACACCCCCTCACAACTTGCATTATTTTGCTCTTATCCAAATACACTTATAGACACATCTACGAAAGAGCATTGCAGACCTTCAAAAGTGAAGTAGACCTTATAATCATTGAGTTCATACACGTAGTGGTCCTGTAACAATATCCACCACCATCACAACGGCTTTCAAACTATATCGCCCTTATTCCTAAGAATCCTAACTAACACCAAATCAGTCATAACAGATTTCACCGCAAAACTTCACAACTTATCTCAGCACAAAACTTAACAACCAAGAAGCCATACTGATTCTGAACATTCTTAAAATCCACACACTAATAATAAGAAAGGGGTGAGATAGGCAACAGGTACACAAACTCATAAGTCCACAAAACTTTCGTAATTAAGACTGTTCCTACGATACACCCTGAATTAAAGCCGGGGTAGAGCCTCATACAGGCTGTCGTTGGATGCTAGTTGAGGTGCGCATAAGTTGGCCCGGACAACTTAGTTATCAAAAAAATCCTTACGTAACATAAGACGTGTATCACCAATTGGGGCTAGCTCAGTTGGCCATGTAGAGACCCGTCCCAAATATTAATTTATTTTATTTAATGTGGCTGCGTGTAACTATATTAAGTAATTAAGTAAGACATGGATTTTTTTATATAGACGTGCATATACGTGTGTATGTGTGTTTGGTTGATCGGGCATGAGTTGTGTGATAAGGACCGAGTGCGTGGGACCTATATGTGATGGAGTTTTTTTTTTAATATAAGCTTTTAGAGTTAACTACTATTAATTGTTGGCCTTATGGGCGTTAGTGTAATGACTCAAAACATTTTAGAAAATGGAGCAATGGCTTGATTCTTGGAGGGCCATAGAGCAATTTTGCACTTAAAATGGCTGAGGACAGCCGAGAACTCTCCAGAGTTCTCTGTTTTTCTTTTTTTCTTTCCCGTTCTGTCTCTCTCCCATTCTCAAAACTCCATACAGACCGTTATGCTTCAAACCCAAAATCGAAGGCCAAGACTCGCAAATCTCGCAAAAAGGCAAGAGGAAAAGTTGATCTACGGACAAAGGGCTACGCATTGATCCTAACAAAATCTCGATCGGCCAACTTTGGAGTTCCTAGCTTTTTTGAAATTTGGCTCTTTTGAGGTAGGATACATGACTAACCCTCTTGATATGTTTATTTTTAGTATAAATGTTGTGAATTTGTTGTAGAACATGAATATTCTTTAGATTATGTGAAAATTTGTGTTAGGGTTTTGTAGACACCCCAATCTGGGCCTCCGAATAATCTTTAAGTTTCCCCGATGATGAAATAAGGAAAAATATACCTTCAAGGCTTGGATTGTTGCTCCTTTTCTACTCCTTCTCTATCCTCAAGAAAACCCCTTTTCTAAACATATAAGGCGGCCCTCGGTCCAATTGCAAAGAGAAAAACGTGTTTGCTTTGTCAAAAATAACTTTTTCCATGACACACTGAGGGTAAAATGGGCACACATTTCAATGTATAAAATACCTTTGAGTGAAACCAATTGGGTTAGAAAGAGGACTCGACAAGCTTTCCAACGCTTCGAACCACGCCCAAATCCGAGTTCGGGAGTGTCCGGGGCGCCCCCGCGAAGTTCAGTGTGCTGTGCTGACACACAATACCGCGCGGCGTTTCAAAGCGTCGCGCGGCATTTCAGAAACGCAGCGCGGCATTTCAAAAAATCACTCCACCGCACGGCATTTCAATATACAGCACGTCATTTCTCTTTATGTCGCACGGCGTTTTGGGAAAAAGTTCTGACAGTAGCAGAAAGTTGCCGGCCACGCCTGCAGATGCAACAATTGAAAAATGGCTTGGCCAGAGCACATTTTGCACGTTTTTTTATCCTTTGGGTGCACTCCAAGTATCTTTTTGCCTATAAATACACCCCCCTCTAATTGAGAAGCATCCCTTCAACTCCAAATATAAGTTGCTCTGCCATTTTCTAGACTCACTCTCTCTCTCTCTAAAAAGACCCCCTTTGATTCTCTCTCTACAACTCCTTACACCCATCACCACTATACACACCTCTTTCTCTCTCTACATCAACCCACAAGCTAGTCTATTACAAAATCAATCTCAAATTGATTTCTCTCTCTCTCTCTACACTCATTTACTCACAAGTCTCTCAAAACTCAATCCAAATCAACATCCACTCTCCATCTTCAAGCACATCCAAGCTTCAATCAAAAGGTATAAATCAAGTTTCCTTGGGCTAAACCACATTTAGCTTTGAGGGGAGCCGATCGAGGCCCTTCTCGGTCTTTCTATACCGAGTTTGGGTCTCAAACGAGCTTTATATTCAAAAAGTACCAAAAAAAATAGGGGCACTGGATACGCTACATCGTGCGGTGTTTTACGACACCGCACGGCGTAGCGTATTACACCGTGCATTATTTCATTTCTTGTACATATTCCTTCTTGTGTTGTTCTGTTTAGTCTGCTTGTTACTTTTCTGTGCGGGTACATTCCAGAATCAAGTTTCATGTTAAAAGTCTTTTTTTTTTACTTTATTAAATCTTTTAACATTTCAAAAAGCTTTTAACATTGTTTTACATGATAAGATGAACAAAAGGGTCTCGAAAATCACTTTTCAGAGATTCGAAAAATATAAGAAACTATTTTGCGGGCCTATGGTTTGTTTTGTCATGTGAGAGCAAACTGATTCTGGAATGCATAGACAAGTATACCGCACGGTGTTTTAGTTACACCGTGCGATGTACCCGGTTTGTCGTGCGGTGTTTCACATAAACTTGGCAGTCTGCTATAATGCTGTTATTTCACTTTCTGTACATTGCTCATCCATTTCATACTGTACAGTTTGCACCACAAGCACGCCAATGTGTTATATTTAATCCCGTGTCCCTTTCCCGTACATGTTTTAAAGTTAAGTTTTTCAAATGATATTAATCCCCCATTTAAAATGCTTAGTAGAGACCGGTTTTTACCGGGCGAGCGGGGTGGTTTTTCAACAAAACCCTCCCCGTTCGTAACGTGTCTCCCGGATCCAAAATCTTAACGTTTTCGCTAGATCAAAAGCCTTTTTCTCTCAAACAAACTCTCGGTTTCTCGGATCATCCATCTCAAAAATCTGGGTGGCGACTCTTTGAGCGCGCGCCGGGCGCGGGAGCCCACAGGTTTTAAGATCTCACATAAGGAGTATGGGTTCTTGTTGATACTTGTTAAATTCTTGAAATTTATGTGTTATTGAAGTATAGAGTTGTTTAGTGTTGGGAATATACAGAGTTTATTTGAGACCTTGTATCCATGTTGCGCGTTGAACATCTAGAGAAAAAAAAATGTTTACTTGAGGAATTAACGTTGGTTTGAGATGCAAATACGATGACACTTGCACTTTTAGATTTTATTTTCTTATGACTTGTGAAAGTTACTTGTGTCAATTTGGAAGAGTTCATGTATGGTTAAAGCTTATTGAACGCTTGGGGCTTGAATAATTGGTTAGGACTTATGTGGACGATGTTTGGATATGAATTATTCCGTTTGGAGAGATAGATTGAGATGATTGTGTTCGGATTATGTTGGTCTAAATCTAAATGGTGCACCTAGGAAAAAGCAAGCTGGGCTTGGCGAGCTCCTCGGTGAAAGACCAGAAATTGATAGGGTGGTACTCCGTACCCGATTACCTCGGTACAAGGGTGGTGCTTGTACCCGATTACCCTAGTTCATGGGGTGGTACTTGTACCCGTCTACCATTGGTTTGTGAGGCTGGTGCTTGTACCCGATTACCCCGGTTCATGGGGTGGTACTTGTGCCTGGCTACTCTCGGTTAGCTACTAGAGTTAGCGTATGGTTATGAATTTGAGTTGAACCGAGGAATGCTGGGCTAGGTTGATAAGTTGGGGAACGTATGAGGTTATTAATATGGTAAATTTATGGACACTTGAGAGAACTATGTGTGGATTTTTAATTTATGTTTGTTTCATGGCATTTATGTTAAACTTGAACATATTATTTGGTTTAGTCTAGTTTCCTACGGGCTTCGGCTCATGTTGTTTAACCATTTCAGGTGGCAAAGGGGCGTCGTGAACTTAGTGAAGTGTTGCATCATGGAGTTCCTTATGTGCTATTATTTTATTTAGCTTATGTAATTGAACCTATAAGGCTATAAGGCTGGATTTGTTACAATGTCTTTTGTGGTATAAATTGTGAAACCGAAACCTTACTTTATTATTTTGAAACTATAAAACTATGGGTTATGTAATCATATTTTGGAAGCCCACTCTATGGCTTGTAGAATTTTTTTTTTTAAATGATAAATTGCTCCAAGGTTTTAAAGAAAGAAAAGTCTTTTATTTTGGTCAACCATTCCAATGTTTGACGTAGACTTGACTTTTCAACGCGATGTTTATGCTTTTCTTGCACGTGTTAAGGTTGAATTTTTCGGGGCGTTATAGAATGGTATCAGAGCTATAGGTTTGAATACTTAGGAACCGTGGGAAGAGACTTCGTCTCATTTGGGCGCCTCCTTTCATTAAGTTAGATGCGGTATGTGCTTTTTGTTAACTTGTGTTTTTGGGCTATGTGCTTGGAGTCTTAGGTTTGAATACCTTGGGACCGTGGGTAGAGGCTTTATTTCGATTGAATCGTTGCTTGCTACATAAAAAAATATCTTTGTGGTTGTGTGTTTATGTGCAAGTCAATAACATGAGTAAAATTATGTGCTTATGTGCTGTGAGAACCCAAAACATTAATAGCATTTTGCATCATGTGGGGAAGTTAATAAAATTTTGAAAAGAATAATTGCATGGGTTATTTTGCATAATCTCTTGGAGTTTGACAGATAATCTGAAAATTTCTCTTCTTGTGGTAAGAAATCTTCCTTAAACTATGAGTATTGATGAATATGTGCATATAAAATCAACCTACAGGGAAGAGATTTAAGAATTAGGGTTCTATAGTGTTTACATGGTGATTTCATACCTCATTCGTCTAAAATTCTCAAATATTGTTAATTAGTATGGATAATATGATTTTGATTATGGAAACCCAAGATTGATACATGTTAGTTGGTATATAGATGGATTATGAGTATGAACTTGTAGAATTTTGAAGTTGCTTACTGCTATTGATGTTGAGAAATTCTGGAAAATCTGGGCAGCATCCAGAGCTGCGTTTTTCATCAAATTTGTTATATTTAGACAAGTTTATTGGTTATGGGTCCTTTTGAGTCTTAAATATTGTTAAGTTGGTGTTGTTTTGGCGTTGGAATCATTGAAAAATATGAAGTACACGATTTTTAATGAATATTCGAACACAGACTGCTCTGCTGAAAAACTGTGTTTCCTGCACAGAATTTCTGACTTTGAGAGTGAATTTGACTTGGTTCTTTTACTTGTAAAATTCCGGGAAAAATCAAGGATGAACTTTTATGTGTTCTTATGAGATATACCAAATCCCAAGCCATTTGGGTGTATACTTTAATCTTGGCGGATTTTACAAGTTGGTGCGACACTGCTGAAAATAGTTTGACCGCAGCATGTGGTTTGAGTTTGTGGAATTGATTGAGCAACCTAAAGAGGTCGTATTGTTCTAATTTTTGGAGTAGTTGTTCTATATGTCTAATTTGATCTTAAAAATTTGTGGTTCTTAACTCTGTACGGATTAGTGTTTAAAAATACAACTTTGAGTCTTGTATTTGGGAGGGACATGCATTTCATGCATTCATATGTTGCTTTGTGCAAGTAAACTTGATTTTCTTTTCGTAAAGGTGATTTGGTGATATCAATTGTGTACTAGGTGTTAACGAGATTCCGAGCTCGTCCGAGATATGTAGGCCGTGAGCGACGTGTCAATGAATTTTTTGTTTAGAAGTTAGAGGTGGGGTTTTCTTGACACTTGGTTCATATTTTATTACATGTGCAAGTCTTATGCCAATTTAATGCTTCTTTTATGAACTTGAAAGTAAAGTTTTATTGATGGAAACTCTTTGCCATGTTACCATGGATGGATTCTGATATAATTCTATAGCTAAGGTTGATGTGACCCGTCGTTGGTAATACCTGACACGGTAGTTGTGTCATGGTGGTGTTGTGACACAAAAGTGTGGTTTAGCTCTTAATGAGGAGTGATTGATGGCCTTGACCACCAACCAGATAATCGTGTACGTTGGGGTAGGTGCAAGGTTACAATACTGTGGGACACGTGATCGGGAGTTGACCCAAATCGGTGGCTACTTAGATTATATCGAATGTTTTGCTTAATGGAGATGGTGGATTTGAACTGATATAAACTGTTTGGTTTATGGAATGTCATTTGGATATAACTCTGCTGATAAAGTATTTTTCGTTAACATGTGATGGTAATATGTTGCTTGTGTCTGTGAGCACGTTGATTTTAGCCCACCCCCACACAAGTTTTGGTTTTCAGGCCTTGAAGGTATGAGATAGAAAGGATGGTTCACTGTGTACAGTTTAGCTTGGTGTGGGTTGCTTTATTCGTCTTATTTCCACTAGTTTGATTTGTGAATTTGGGAGTACTATAGAGCAGGTGTAGTTTGTTCTTTGTTACACTTCGTTTTGGGTGTTTCTAGACGCGGGGTGTGACATGTGCTTAGAGAATGACATGTGTATGTTAACTATGCGTTGAATGAACTTTCATGTTTGGATGCTATGTATTTACATGCAAAGTGACATGTTTAGTAGGTTTATCGTCATAGCTATTGAAGTAATCATTTTCTTTGGTTCACTTGGTTCTTGTCTTAGCTTTGTGTCTTAACCTGCTTCCATTGGTTAAGGTCTTTTGTGTCTCGTATCTTGTCTTGGTTTTGGCTCTTTGAATTGGACGTCACACTGCTATTCCTTGGATTATCTTGAGATATTCAGATCCTTTCTTTTAAATGTCTTATGGTGTATCTACTATTACTGTTTATGGCCATTCTATTGGCTTATGGTTCTTGATCCCTAACTCCAGTTCTGCTGCTGACACCGCTACATTTAATATAAATTTCGTTGGTCAATTGGTTTCTCTATAGCTGTTGTTGGTGTTTACTGCTCCCATTGCTATTTCGCTCGAGTTGTGGTATTGTTGCTACTTATAATTGGGGTCGAATTTGATGGTGTCATATTCAGTGATTTTAATTTGTTGGTGCTATTCTATTCAGATCTTGTTGCTACTGGTGCGTTCCTTGGTGTCAAAAATCTAATGTTGTTTCTCTGCTTTTGAGGCAAATTGTGTGTCCTATATTCATATGTAACTTGGAGGAGTCTTAGCCATTTCTAGTACCCGCCTAGTTTTGGCCTTGTATCTTTTGCTTGCTTTGGCTCTATCTCATTGTGTTATCTCTC
Organism: Rhododendron griersonianum; assembly: GCA_018127125.1. Taxonomy (NCBI): domain Eukaryota; kingdom Viridiplantae; phylum Streptophyta; class Magnoliopsida; order Ericales; family Ericaceae; genus Rhododendron; species Rhododendron griersonianum. Next base: position 32,241,746 of record CM030788.1, on the reverse strand, counting down.
GTTGGCTCAAACATTCCGTTTACCTTGTACTCGTCTCCTATATTGAAGCATTTCTTTGCCAAAAAGGGGGGGGAAGGTCTTTAATTCATTGACTTGTGAAGCTGTAGGAAGGCCATGGCTAATCGTTAATATTCTGATCCTTATTTCTATTGATTTTTTTTAATAGCTGGTAGCTTGAATTCATCGTTTAACTTCCTTTGGACTTGAGTTGTTCATTCTAGTGGCTTATTGTAGTCTGTCTTTAAATTCTCAATCAGTCTTGTTGAGCTATTGAGCTTGGATATTTGATTTGAAGTGCGTTCAGCTGGCGCGATTTCAAATTCAATATCTAGCTTAGCTCTGACCTCTGTTATTTCCTTGGTTTGATTGTATGATTCTAATGGCCCAACCTCACCTTTGAATCTCCTTTGATTTGAAATTTGTACATCATTTGAACGTCATACAGTCGGTTGTGTTGAGCTCTGAGTTAGAATTGTGGTGTTTGTTATATTGTTTATGTGCTATGAACTACGGTGTTAGATTTGTTTTGAGATTTTTGATGATTACTCGCCATTAGTAGAGTTTGCCTGTGATAATAGTTATCAATTGAGCATCGGGATGGCACCATGTGAGACCTTCTACAGAGATTGTTGATTTGTTGGACCAATTGGGAAGACAACAAAAACTTAGTGCGAGAGACCACCGAGAAGATGGGTACGTTCGGCAACGATTAATTACCGCCAAGGTCGCCAAAAGAACCATGCAGATTGAAGGAGATAAACTTGACGATGGAGGTCTTAGACCATTTTTCTTTGAAGTTACATTATAAAGAGTTTAAAGACATTTGGCTGGATTGGAAGTTACTGCTGCGTTTTTATTAGGCCATTTTAGATACTTGAGAGGATTGAGAAGGTAAAATTTGTCTTGTATTACTATCACGCTTCGAAAGTTCACGAGGTTTCACCCACCTACGTTTTGATATTACGAACAGAGTCCTTCATTGAGTATTTGATTGGGCTGAACTTGACTTTCATCATGACATTTGTTACGAAGAGCAATCGGTGAATATTCTAGATACAAGAGAGCAATTCTTGCCGGCAGCAAAGTTCATTTGTTCAAGTCTTGTGGCATCGTCGTAGAGTCAAAGAAGCGATGTGAGAGTTAGAATCCGAATTCCGTTTGACCTATCTAACCTTGTTTTCTTCTAGTGAGGTGTGGTGAATTTCGGGGACAAAATTCCTTAAGGTGGGGAGATTGTAGAGACCCGTCCCAAATATTAATTTATTTTATTTAATGTGGCTGCGTGTAACTATATTAAGTAATTAAGTAAGACATGGATTTTTTTTATATAGACGTGCATATACGTGTGTATGTGTGTTTAGTTGATCGGGCATGAGTTGTGTGATAAGGACCGAGTGCGTGGGACCTATATGTGATGGAGTTTTTTTTTTAATATAAGCTTTTAGAGTTAACTACTATTAATTGTTGGCCTTATGGGCGTTAGTGTAATGACTCAAAACATTTTAGAAAATGGAGCAATGGCTTGATTCTTGGAGGGCCATAGAGCAATTTTGCACTTAAAATGGCCGAGGACAGCCGAGAACTCTCTAGAGTTCTCTGTTTTTCTTTTCTTTCTTTCCCGTTCTGTCTCTCTCCCATTCTCAAAACTCCATACAGACCCTTATGCTTCAAACCCAAAATCGAAGGCCAAGACTCGCAAATCTCGCAAAAAGGCAAGAGGAAAAGTTGATCTACGGACAAAGGGCTACGCACTGATCCTAACAAAATCTCAATCGGCCAACTTTGGAGTTCCTAGCTTTTTTGAAATTTGGCTCTTTTGAGGTAGGATACATGACTAACCCTCTTGATATGTTTATTTTTAGTATAAATGTTGTGAATTTGTTGTAGAACATGAATATTCTTTAGATTATGTGAAAATTTGTGTTAGGGTTTTAAGATCTCACATAAGGAGTATGGGTTCTTGTTGATACTTGTTAAATTCTTGAAATTTATGTGTTATTGAAGTATAGAGTTGTTTAGTGTTGGGAATATACAAAGTTTATTTGAGACCTTGTATCCATGTTGCGCGTTGAACATCTAGAGAAAAAAAAATGTTTACTTGAGGAATTAAGGTTGGTTTGAGATGCAAATACGATGACACTTGCACTTTTAGATTTTATTTTCTTATGACTTGTGAAAGTTACTTGTGTCAATTTGGAAGAGTTCATGTATGGTTAAAGCTTATTGAACGCTTGGGGCTTGAATAATTGGTTAGGACTTATGTGGACGATGTTTGGATATGAATTATTCCGTTTGGAGAGATAGATTTAGATGATTGTGTTCGAATTATGTTGGTCTAAATCTAAATGGTGCACCTAGGAAAAAGCAAGCTGGGCTTGGCGAGCTCCTCGGTGAAAGACCAGAAATTGATGGGGTGGTACTCCGTACCCGATTACCCCGGCACAAGGGTGGTGCTTGTACCCGATTACCCCGGTTCATGGGGTAGTACTTGTACCCGTCTACCATTGGTTTGTGAGGCTGGTGCTTGTACCCAATTACCCTGGTTCATGGGGTGGTACTTGTGCCTGGCTACTCTCGGTTAGCTACTAGAGTTAGCGTATGGCTATGAATTTGAGTTGAACCGAGGAATGTTGGGCTAGGTTGATTAGTTGGGGAACGTATGAGGTTATTAATATGGTAAATTTATGGACACTTGAGAGAATTATGTGTGGATTTTTAATTTTGTTTGTTTCACGGCATTTATGTTAAACTTGAACATATTATTTGGTTTAGTCTAGTTTCCTACGGGCTTCGGCTCATGTTGTTTAACCATTTCAAGTGGCAAAGGGGCGTCGTGAACTTAGTGAAGTGTTGCATCATGGAGTTCCTTATGTGCTATTATTTTATTTAGCTTATGTAATTGAACCTATAAGGCCATAAGGCTGGATTTGTTACAATGTCTTTTGTGGTATAAATTGTGAAACCGAAACCTTACTTTATTATTTTGAAACTATAAAACTATGGGTTATGTAATCATATTTTGGAAGCCCACTCTATGGCTTGTAGAATTTTTTTTTTTTAAAATGATAAATTGCTCCAAGGTTTTAAAGAAAGAAAAGTCTTTTATTTTGGTCAACTATTCCAATGTTTGACGTAGACTTGACTTTTCAACGCGATATTTATGCTTTTCTTGCACGTGTTAAGGTTGAATTTTTCGGGGCGTTACATGCCAAGACTCTTGCATCTCACTAGAAGGTCAAGAGTTCGAATCTCCCCACAAGCATGTGGGTGCTCTTCCCTTAGAGGGGCTTTTTCTTTCCCATGATGGGCTTGTTTCTTGTATTGGTTGAGTTGTTGGGCTTCTTTATCTCCTGGACCCCCAAAATTGATGTAGTGTTCCAGATTTAGTCTTTGTAATTCATACATGATGATGATGTTAATGATCTCTCTTATCGTTTGCCCAAAAAAAAAAAAACCATAACGTGTACCATATATATTCTCCTACTCATAAACGAACTCCCACTTGGTATGCACTCAAACTAAAGAAGTGCCACGCTATTTTTTCATGCAGATTTTCCCGTATAAAACTGCTTGAATTTTCTTCAATCGACATTTAAAGTTAGGGAGGTTTTCATGCATTTTAAACACACATATACACAGAACTACAAGACAAATGCTACAACACTACCGAAACAAATACTACGAGAGAAACAAAGCTTATACCCTATAAGCATTCAATTCATTCTCGAGCTTCTCCTTCCTCTGCTCGGCCCTACGGTCCACGGAATCGGCCCAAGCCTTGTCGGGCCTATAACTGGGGCCCAACCGCCAGTCGATTTTCTGCACAATCTCTCGAAACAGCTGCGTGTTCTCGCCCTTCTTGGCCTCGTCGTAGGCCATCCGCAGTGCCTCCAACTGCATTGAGATAACGCCGCAGCGGTCGGCGATGAACAGGAGGCAAGTGACCTTGGTGCGGCCGCTGTAGTGTAGAGGGATGCGTAGGCCTTGACGTTGAGTTGCTCGCCGTTGGTGATTGGTCTGTGACGCTGGGCTTCGTCACCGCCGTTGGCGTGGATCTCGTCAATCATCTATGCCGATGCTTCATCTTCACCTTCCATGATTTGTTGCGGGTCTAGGGTTTTAGGCTCCCTGCTCCTCTCTCTCTCTGTAGAAAGAGGGATCGAGAAAACCTTGCACGTGCGTCTCCTACTGCACGTGCAGCTTTAGTAGGCGTAGGGAATGAAACGACGCCGCTGAAAAATGTAATACACTTCTTTTTTCACACTTTTTTTACTCCTATATTATATATATTTAGTAGGCTTGGTTTGGTTGGGTATATTATATATATAAATGCACTACATTTTTCGCCTTTTAAACAAAAATACATACTCCTAAAAATTTCACTAAAGAGTAAAAAATGGAGTGCATTTATAAAAAAAATTGTGGAAATCATTAGTTTTTTTAGATGGGCTCCAAAGAGGGTTAAATCAATTTAAGCCCTGTTCTGCCGTTCAATTGCACAGAAAAGATGAGAAATTATGAGAAAATCAATTTTCTTAGAATTTTCTGTGTGTTCAATTACTAGAAAAGTTGTAAAATTCACAGCCTCAACTTTCCCACTAGGAAACACTTTCCCACAAAATTGGTCTTGCCAAAATGAAGGAATTCTTATTTTCCTGCAAGATTTCTTGTCAACAGAACACATACATGAAAATAAATTTCATTTTCCTTTATTTCACCTCACTTCACTTTTATTGAGAATCAATTTTCCACTTAACATTTCCGACAACTGAACAGAGTTGTGTTTCCGCTATATTATTTGTAACAACCTCGATTTTCAGTAAATAAAAATCTCGTTGTTTATTCGATAATTCCTTAATATTCTTGAGTAACTCTAGAAATTCCCTTTCTAAAATTCCTCCTAAGACCCTGAGTCGTTATTAGTAATCCGTCATGATTAGATTCTTCACCCCAGCAATAAGGTCATTTTCTAAAGACAAGTGTCTAGCATATTGAGAAGTCGTAGAATCGTATTTTTTGACTAGAAATCCTACTTAGCAAGCCTAGTTAGCTTCTAACCGATTCATTGAGATGACCTAACAACCAATCTCAACCCTAGTTGAACCTTGTGAACCTTTCCAAACCCTAAAGGAACCCTTTGGACCAAGATCATCTTTGACTATTACCCATTGGACGATAAATGCTAGGGAAATCTTTATCCATTGGACAATAGGCCTTCCACCTAAGTTACATTATTAAATTTGACCAAGGTACACTTATATAGTGTTATATAGGAAGATGTATATATAATAATCCAATATTATACCTTGCTCTTTTATCCATTGGTCCATAGAAGTTAGGGAAAATATCGCCCAATGGTCCATAACTTAGCCTTGTCATCAAGTACTAGACTAATTAGTTTAATAGAATTACCATGAGTCATTGTACTTACCCCTTGGATAATAGGTCACCCTTTGGCTATAAATAGCATCTATGAACCTTTGGACAACAAATGTTAGGGGAAAATTTACCCCTTGGATAATAGGTCACCCTTTGGCTATAAATAGCAACCATTCCTTCCCATTTCAACTCACACCTTCATTCTACAACTTCTCTCTCTAGAAAGCTTAGCATTCTTGCTTGTTCTTGGTGTTCTTGCTTGTTCTTGAAGTTCTTCCCAAGTTCTTCAAGAAACTCATCCAAGGCCGCCACTAAACCGCCACTCCACCATCCTATCGATCCAAAAGTTTTAGTAGTATTAGTCAAGATCTAGTTTCGAGAGAAACCTTTCTCTTTCGAAGCTACCGGAAGCCATCCTTAAGAAGTTATTCTGTCTGACCGCCGACGTACCATCTTCCTTCCATAGTCGTCACTACCGCCAAGAAGAACGGTAGGATTTTCCTACACCTCCTAAACTCTAAGTATAGCATATGGTATGCGTATGTTGAAATGAATGTAGAATGATCATATCCCTACTTACCTACTCTAAGTATATGAAAAATCTCAATAACCATGTGTTGTTTTGAACTTTTGAAAAGAAAGAACGAATTTTGAAAGATAATGTTCGTAGCTTAACTTTAAGTATTCGTATTTTGATCTTAGAATGATTATGAACATGTATACGTGTTTACTTGTCTACTTGTTGCTGATAAAGCATAAGTGGTTTACCACTCCAAAGGTGTCCGTCCATGTGGCACTATGCTTTATCTTATATGATTAAATGCTGAGCACGATGATGTGATAAAGTGAGTATGCTATTTAATATAGAGTTGAATGATCTTGCTAGTTTAGTTTCAAGATTACTATGATTACATGAAAAGTCCTGCCGCGGAGTCTATGCATGATGACGAGACACAAAAACCGAGAAGAATTAGAAACATGACACCTAGGGTGTGTTAAAGACAAGGTGTGTTTTTGAAAACCGCAATGTGGCCGGACTTGCCCATTGTGTGGTGTGTGTGCGTGCGTAAAAATATTTTTGAAATTACATAATGACTAAGAATGGAGTCATTATGGGAGTATGGTGTGTTTTGTGTGCCAATGGAAACCCGGCGCGGTGGAACCATTGTGAGGATACTCGAGAACCTGGCGCGGCGGAATCAAGGTTGGGTGTGTGCCAATGGGAACCCGGCGCAGCGGAACCATTGTGAGGATACTCGGGAACCCGGAGCGGCGGAACCGAGGTTGGGTGTGTTAAAAATGTGATTTTCGAAATGATTTTGGAAGTGTTAATAAAATGGAAAATTGATGACACGGTCTACGATGAGTCGCGTAGGAGAAACACAGAAAGGCATGACACCAACGTTAGAAAGATAGCGAATGTGGATGCGTAATTGCTAGCTACGTTATTGAATGAGCATGTGTAATTGTTTATATGCTTCTTGTTATAAGTTAAGGGTTAGTGGGTATGGTTTATTCTATTGAGCTTTATAAGCTCACGGTGTTACCTTTGGTGACCCTGACTTATTATATTGGTGGCGACGCCGGTATAATGGGTCAGATCTTATAGACGAACAGGGAGAGCAGTACACGTTGGAGGCTTTTGGAGCCGAAGAGCTTGCTAGGATGGAGGAAGAAGTGGAGTGTAGACACCCCAATTTGGCCTAACGATTATTTCAAGTCCCACCTTGGGGACCATCCCGATGATGAAATGGATACAGTAATTGCTGATTGCCTTCTCGAGAACCTTAGGACTTTCGGTAAGAACTTTGAGCCACTTAGAGGACCCAATCAGAGCCATATAGCCTTTCAGACAAAAAATACAGAAGCCTAGGAGAATCCATCTGTCGACCGTAACATCGATCTCACGACCTTAACATCATTTCCTCACCCGAGCAACCTGTTGCTAGAAAATCTCCCTGAGAGATCAATCCCTCGGCCGCAAGATCCATCCTTCGGCCGCGACATCCATTCCTCGGCCGTGTGATCCATTACTCGGCCGCCAGATCGCCCTTTTTCCAGACTTTGGAACGTTCTGTCAGACGTTTGATCCAACTACACTACCTTCCCGATGCGTTCGGGCCACATTCAGAGATTGCAACGAAGAGTTTGAGTTGCATTGCAATTGCAATCGTGCCATTTGATTGGCCGGAGTGAGTCACCAATTGCCTATATAAAGGGCCTTTGGACTCCGAAAATATACACACGAAATTCATAAGTGAAATCATTCACCCAAGCTCCGATACTCTGTCGAAATACTCTCTCAAACCCACTCTTCAAAAGCCCTAACCTCCCGAAGGTAGCCATCAATCCGACGATCAAACCCCGAAGTTCCAAACCCTAACCCTAGGGTTTTCTGAGGAGCAAATCAGTCAATCACACTCAATCCAAAGCAATCAAGCAACTGAGGGATCAAGGTGGTGAGGCCCAACGGCCTCTGGTTTGTTTTATTTTCTGTCCATAATCATAATCTTAGCGTTTTGATTATTTACTAACGTTTCTATCTGGTGTGAGGAAGAACACCGACCGGGGCTTCGATCCCTCGGCCGGTACATAAAACTAGGAGGATCCCTCAGCCGTGACATCTATTCACCGGCCGCGGGATCCATCTCTCTGGGACAACTTTATTTTGTTTCCTGCTTTCTGATGCATGTTTCAATTACAGTCTTGGCTCACCATTAACTGCTTAAAGGCTAAAAACAGATTACGTGTTAGAATTAAATAAAGCATCTACATGTCTTATGTTGAATAACTATGGGCCAGTCACACGGCTGGGCAGAGAGGGGTGCCTAACACATTCCCCTTACTGTACTCTTGGCTCCCGTATCCAGAATCCCTATCTATTTATTTTCCCAGTTTTAATAAACTGGGTGGCGACTCTGTTTTGATGATAACCGCTGTCGTGTGGCGATGTTTCTAGCCATGGGAATGTCCACGATCTTGGTTTATGAAGCAAGCAACCAATCGAGCAACAAATGTGATCAATCTGTATGGCGATGCCCCGCTTGGGAGGTGTCTACAGTTTTTGGCGACTGTAGACACCTCCCAAACGGGGCATCGCCATACAGATTGATCACGTTTGTTTGCTCGGTTGGTTGCTTGCTTCGTAAACCAAAATCATGGATATTCCCATGGCTAGGAACATCACCACATGATAGCGGTTATCATCAAAACAGAGTCACCACCCAGTTTATTAAAACTGGGAAAACAGATAAAGATCCTGGATACGGGAGCCAAAAGTACAATAAGGGGAAGGTGTTAGGCACCCCTCTTTGCCCAGTCGTGAGACTGGCCCATAATCGTTCAACATAATACATGTAGATGCTTTGTTTAATTCCAACACATAGTCTGTTTATTTATTCCTTTAAACAGTAAGTAAAGTGAGCCAGTGCGATAAGTAAAGCATGCGTCAGAAAGCAGAAAAACAAACAAAGCCGTCCCAGGAAATCGATTACTCGGCCGGTGAATGGATGTCACGGCCGAGTAATCACACTGGTTTAATGTACCGGCCGAGGGATCGAGGCCCCGATCGGTGTTCTTCCTCACACCAGAATATACGATTAACAGATGATCATAAAGCTATAATTAAGCGTAAGAACGATAAATAAAACAAACCAGAGGCCGTTGGGCCTCACCACCTTGATCCCTCAGTTGCTTGATTGCTTCGGATTGGGTGTGATTGACTGATTGCTTGATTGAAAACCCTAGAGTTAGGGTTTGAACTTCGGGGTTTGATCGCCGGATTGACGGCTGCCTTCGGGAGGTTAGGGCTTTTGAAGAGTGGGTTTGAGAGAGTATTTTGACAGAGTTTCGAGGCTTGAGAGAGTGTATACTCTAATGAATTTTGTGTGTATATTTTCGCAGTCCAAAAGGCCCTTTATATAGGCAATTGGTGACTCACTCCGGCCAATCAAATCACGAGATGGCAATTGCAATTGCAATGCACCTCTAACTCTACGTCGTAATCTCTGAGCGTAGCCCGAACGCATCGGGAAGGTAGTGTAGTTGGATCAAACGTCTGACAGAACACGTTCCAGAGTCTGGAAAAAGGTCGATCTGGCGGCCGAGTAAAGGATATCACGGCCGAGGAATGGATGTCTCGGCCGAAGGATAGATCTTGCGGCCGAGGTATTGATCTCTCAGGGAGATTTGGCTAGCAACAGGTTGCTCGGGTGAGGAAATGATGTTAGGGCCGTGGGATCGATGTCACGGCCGACAGATGGATTCTCCTAGGCTTCTGTATTTCTGTCTGAAAGGCTGTATGGCTCTGAATTGGGTCCTCTAAGTGGCTCAAAGTTCTTACCGCAATCAGCAATCACTGTATCCATTTCATCATTGGGATGGTCCCAAGGTGGGACTTGAAATAATCGTTAGGCCAAATTGGGGTGTCTACAGATGCCCCTCTTTGACTGAACTCAGACGGATCGCGAGACATGTTTGAGTTAGAGTCAAAGCTGTAAAAAGCAACTCAATTTGGTCCAACCACTATTCCAAGGGGTTTTCGAAAAAGGTTTTGTTATGGTCGGGCCGGGAGGCTGCCTACGTATTCCACAAGGGAAATTCAGACCAATCGTAGTTCGGGCAATAAAGAAAAGTAAAAAGCTTGGAGGGTTAGAGACAGAAGACGTACCTTAGGGCTTAAAAAGCCGTAGTGTGACGTACCTAGACTGAGCCAGGGTTTTGGCGAAAGATAGTTGAAGGAGCGCTGGGCTGCCCGGGGAGTTTTTGCGGGGATCTTCCTTAGTATTTTGGGGTAGATCAGTACATGGTAGGTGCGTTTGCTTTTCTTGATCATCCTTACTTTGATTGAAAGGAGCTCGGTAGAGTAGCCTATCCTTGCGAATGAGCTGGAAGGAATTGATGTAATGGGGTGGAATCCAAACCATCTGCTGGGATGAGTTGGATGTCGGTTGTTTTTGAGATGTGAGGGGCGCAGGGCCAATAATTGGAGCACGGAGCTTTGGGGAATGAGGGAACCGAGGCACGGAGCCGGTTGTAGTCATAAGGCAAGAGCCTAAGGTGATAGCTTTTGATGTGATGGAACCGAGGCGCGGGGCCGGTTGTAGTTACAAGGCGAGAGCCTAGGGTGTCAGAGCTTTGAGCTTGACGTGCTGAACTGAAGCGCGGAGCTGGTATAAGGCAAGAGCCTGAGGTGATAGAATTTGATGGGACCGAAGCGCGGAGCTGGTATAAGACGAGAGCCTGAGAGTGATGGAATCGAGGCATGGAGCCTATTGCAATCTTGAGGCGGAGGCCTGAGGTGAGCTTAGAGCTTGATGGAACCGAAGCGCGGAGCTGGTATTGATCATAAGGTGAGAGCCTGAGGTGATTGGATTGAGGCGTGGAGCCTGCTGCAGTCTTGAGGCGAGGGCTTGGGTTGTCGGAGCTTAGAGCTTGACGTGATTTGAACCGAAGCGTAGAGCTGGTTGCATTCTGATGGTCTGTGCACGAAGCTTTTCCATCATAAGTGTTAGCGTAGAGCCAAAGGATCGAGGCGCTGAACCGATCAATAAAATCGAGGCGTAGAGCCGGTTGATGGCAGGGTTGACCTGTTTCATGGGAGATATGCAGAGTGTATATGTGTGATGATGGTTGTTAGATGTGAACAGATATGCAGACTTGATGTGATAATGCAATATGTGCACGGGCCCATGCGTGTGTGTTTGTTTTAAAACTTAGAGCTTCTATCAAGTTCCGGACTTGAGCATTCAGAGCGTAGAGCTCGAGCATTCGGACGGCAGAATCCGAGCATTCAAAGTACAGGTTTTGAGCGTCCAGTACGCAGTGGTTGGGCATCCAAGCGTAGAGCTTGAGCATTCAAGTGTATAACTTGAGCATCCAGTACACAGTGGTTGGGCATCCAAGCGTAGAGCTTGAGCATTCAAAATGTTAGATTTTGAGCATTCAGGCGTAGAGCCTGAGAATAAACGTCTTGATTGTTGGGGCGGCGTAGAGCCTGTTGAGATTTGCTTGTTACGGCTTCGAGCCAGTTGAGATGATGGGCTTTGAGCCGCTGAGTTGTGATAACGGGCGTAGAGCCTGTCGACAATGGGCTTGGAGCCGCTAACTGAGTGAATACGGGGCATAGAGCCTGTCGATAATGGGCTTCGAGCCGCTGAGATTGGTTGTTACGGCTTCGAGCCAGTTGAGACGACGGGCTCGGAGCCGCTGAGTGAGTGATAGCGAGCATAGAGCTGCTGAGTCGAGGGCTTGGAGCCGCTGAGTTGATTGTTATGGCTTCGAGCCGATCGAAACGGTGGACTTGGAGTCACTGAGTTGAGTGATAGCGAGCATAGAGCTGCTGAGTCGAGGGCTTGGAGCCGCTGAGTTGATTGTTATGGTTTCGAGCCGGTTGAAACGGTGGACTTGGAGTCGCTGAGTTGAGTGATAGCGAGCATAGAGCTGCTGAGTCGAGGGCTTGGAGCCGCTGAGTTGATTGTTATGGCTTCGAGCCAGTTGAAACGGTGGACTTGGAGTCGCTGAGTTGAGTGATTACAGGCGTAGAGCCTGTTGAGTTGAGGGCTTGGAGCCGCTAAGTGAGTGTATACAGGCGTAGAGCCTGTTGAAGTAATGGGCGCAGAGCCGCTGAGATAATGGCTTTGAGCCTGCGGAGGTGGTGGACTTGGAGTCACGGTGTTTTGATAGTGAATATGGGCGTAGAGCCGCTGAGTGTTCTGACTTGTTTTGGCCAGCAGTTTGTGGCGAGAGAGCTTCCTCATGCTTGGATATGCCCCCAAGGCTAGTTTTGATCGTGTTGCATTGGCTCGGGGATGCCCCGAAGGCTACTTGGTTGGTTGAAGACTTAGAAGTCCGTAATTGCCTGAGTTGGTGCATTAAGCAAGATCTGTTGTTGCTGAAGGAAATTGATTGAGGGGCCAGGAGATCGATCTCTCGGCCGAAGGATTGATGTGTCGGCCGTGGTATCGATGTGTCGGCCGTGAGATAGCCAACAGTCAGAAAATTGATTTTAAGTTCGGTTTAATCGATTTCACGGCCCATTTAATCTTTTCCTCTCCTCCTCTCTCATTCTTCTCCGTCCCTTTTATCTGACGACCACCGCCGCCGTCCTCTTCCACCACCGTCGGCCACCGCTTATCTCCGGCGACCGTTCCCTCTGATCACTGCTGCTGTTGCTGCCGGCTCCTGATTATTTGGGAACCGTTGGTTTTCCTTCTTGGTTCGGACGTGATGGCCACGCCATCTTCGGATATTGCGGGTTCATCCTCGCACCCTCCATGTAGGTGCGAGTATTCGTCTTCTAATGAGGAGGCGATTGAGGAACCTGGTTTGTTCGATGCCGCTACCTACGTTCTTCCTTTGCGTAGGTTGGGTTATGGCGGTTTTCTGCAGTACCGCCCTCCTGTTGGTGGCCCAGAGGCCGAGATAGTTCGCAGAGAGCCTGAGCAGCACTTGAGTGTTCTAAATGTGCCGGTGAGTTTCCTGAAAAGTAAAAAGTTTACTTTAGTTTGGAGTTTGGAAATTTTTGTATGTTTTAAGAATGAATTTTTTTGTTTGCGGGATGAAAATCCCTTTTGGCTAGGAGCGTGAATGAGAAGAACCCGTGTTAGGGTTGAGTTTGTTTTTGTTTAAAGAAAATAACCGTGCCCCCTGCTTAGGCAATGCATGCTTTTGAATATTAATTGGAGGCTCTTAGCCTTTCCTTTGTTTATGCAATCATGAAATTAACTCCCTTTTTGGTCTCTGGCAGAGAAACAGGAGGCTTGAGGCTCGCGGTGGAGGCAGGGAGGCACACAGGTGGTTTTTGACACTGCCAGAGCAGGTTCGGGAACTAGTACGTGCTGCAGGCTTCGAGGCGTTCGTTCTGGGCCTCAATGTTCCGAAGATGGATTGGTCGTTGATGACGTCGCTGGTTGAGAGGTGGTGGGATACCACCAATACCTTCCACCTTCTTTCTGTTGGCGAGATGACTGTCACTCCGAGTGACTTCTCTTTGCTGACTGGCCTGCGGGTAGGCGGAGTTGCTCTTCGAGTTGACCCCCGGCTTTGGGAGCGAGAGGGTGCTTTGCGGTGGTTTCTGGGCCAGGTGCCCCCTGTTCGTTCTCGGGGTCATATCGATCTTGCTTGGCTAAGCAAGACTTTCATGGTGGCTGATATTCTGACCCAGGTGAGTGTCGAGCAATTGACGCGGGCTTTCCTTCTTTACCTCCTTGGGCAAACGTTGTTTGCCAACAAGGATGGTTCGGTACACACGCAGTTTCTAGCTCCTTTGCAGCACTTGGGAACTATTCGGGAGTTCGACTGGGGCTCGTCTGCTTTGGCCACTTTGTATGGTAGTCTTGGAGCTTGCTCGCGGGACAAGAGTCCCATTCTTTGTGGTCACTTTCGAGTGCTTGAGGTATGTATCGTTCCTTTGTACTTCTGTTTTCACTTTGGCTTTTTCTAGTTCTGAACTTGCTTTGGTTAACCTGCTTTTCAGCTCTGGGCTTTCGAGCACCTTCTCCAGTTTCCCCCTAAGACTAGGCATGGTGATGCGAACTGCATACCTCGTTACGAGCGATGGTTGGTGGGGCAACGGAGGCCACGGTCACCAGTTTTGAGCCTTCCCGAGTGGCGGCGAGTTTTGGACCGACTAACAGTCGATCAGGTACCTCTTTCTTTGTACCTCTTGTCTTTTAGACTTCCATATTCTTGTGTTAGGGCTGATTTTGTCCTTGCTTTGTAGGTACGGTTTGACCCTTGGGGTGGTGTACCAGAGGATGTCTCTCTTGCACGTTGTAGAGTCCTGGACCGGACCCGTAGCTCGCTCGAGGGTCCATTTTACCGAGCCTGGTACTTAGGCGATCGAGTGGCTAGTCAGTGGTGATCACGTGTTGAGGCTCTTCAGCTTGTTCCTCCTCCTCCTCCAGTATCTATGAGGTCCACTTCTTTGATGTCGAAGGAAGATCTGAAGAACGCTCGGATCAGAGATTGGGCGGGTTTACTCCTCCAGGCAGGTGACTATACGGAGTACTGCCGTCTTTTCTTGACCTCCCCTATTGCGGCTCCTCCCGTTGCTCCTGTTTGGCCACGGGCTCCTTCGTTTGTCTCATTCCACTCAGATGATGGGGAGGAGGAGCGCTTGACGCTGACTCCTTGCACGACCCAGCTTTACACTTTGCCAGTCGGGGCTTCACAGGTATCTTTAGCTTTCCATGTTAGCTTTCATCACTTCGCATTGTATCCCTTGCTTTAGATGTTTGTAATGTTTGACTGTTCCACAGGTACCTGCCGAGATAGTGCAGGAATGGCTTCATGCCTATCAGAGTGCAGAGGTTTTGGTTCGGAGACAGCGCCGTAGGATCCTCGAGGTACGACTTTCTTCATGAGCTTTATCTGCTGTATATTATCCCTTGAGTTTGAATGTTTGTATCCCTCTTTGGCTGCAGCTTAAGGCTGAGGGAGTACCGGCTGCTGGTGGGGAGAATGTGAGGTTCAGTGAGCAACCCTCGCCTTCTTCTCAGAGATCGCCTAGCTTTTAGGGCTTTTCTTTTTCCTGTTCATAGTTAGTGGGAGATAGGCAGAAACTATATTTGTATAGTAAAAGCAACCACAACAATGATTTTGTAAACAAATTTTTGTTCATGAAATTAGAAATGCTTTTTATGCCCCTAGATGTCTTGAGTTTGCATGCGATAGTCAGAACATGGCTTTTTTGAACAAGTTTTTGCTGATAGACAGTAATTTGTGTGAAAACACTTGGCCGAAGAATCGATCACTTGGCCGAAGGATCATTGTTGCGGCCGAAGTATTGATTATCCGGCCGTTATGTCTATTTTCCCAAGGGAGCTAGGTTTTGCTTTAGCCAAGTGGCATCCTATTTCACATTCCTTCCTATGCTTAGTATTTGATTTTCTGTCTCTTGCTTTTGCCATGCTCTATAGCCTGATTGCCAAACTTAAGAGTTTTTGAGGTATCATACTCATTGCGTTGATGACTTTTGGGTTAGAGGGGATGAACTATAATTCTTGTGTCTATTGCTTGTTGCCAATTCTTCAAAAAAAGCATACTCATCTTTTGTGAGCTCAATACGCAGGGTTAGCTATGCTTATAATTGAGTACAAACCTGTTGATGTTTTCCTCTCTCCAAATGTTTGGGCCGTATCTCGATGCGAGATTGCCTACGTATCCCGATCAGGGAATCAGGCCTTTTACGTAGTTCCAAGATCACCACCTTTGGGGGTTGGGTTTTCACTCTTAGTTTTCACTCTTGGTTTTTCTTTCTCTCATGCTCTAAGTTTTGCCTAGGTTACCTGATAGAGGTTGAGTCCCTAGCGAGCTTTCCTTCAAATGCCTTAACTTTTGCCTAGGCTGCGTTTTTTGCTTTTTCTAGTCCTAGCAGGCTCTGCTCTTACTTTTGCTTGGGTGTATAGATTGCCCAAC
Source organism: Rhododendron griersonianum (assembly GCA_018127125.1). NCBI lineage: Eukaryota > Viridiplantae > Streptophyta > Magnoliopsida > Ericales > Ericaceae > Rhododendron > Rhododendron griersonianum. The sequence goes on along the minus strand of CM030788.1, from coordinate 32,225,948 downwards.
GAGCATTTTTCTCTCAAGAGGGTTTTAGTGTTTTGGAGAGGAATTTGATGGAGATGTTCTTATGAGTCTCCTGTTGTATTTGTACCTTCACAATGGGTAAGCTAACCCTAAGTGTTCTCACGGAGATAGTGTCTTCTTTCTAAGTTCTGACAAAAACCTAGTTTCTTAAGCAATTAGAGTTCATCATTTCCTTCCCTTTTGTCGGGGACACAAAGATTTTGATCCCTTTGAATTTTTCCCTTGTTTTGGCAATGAGAGTATAGCGCATGGCAATTGCAATTTAGGAATTTAGATTTAGACAAGCATAATCTGGAAGATGAAAAAGAAATTCTCTTAGCGGAAATAAAATGCCCAAACAGGGGCCCAAAACTCGTTCTAGTTTGTTTTAGAAAGCAAAAACAATGTTTTAACGTTTTTTGTTTGCCATGTTGTGACTTCTCAGCTACTGCAGCATGTCGGGGTCATTTCCCTTGTCTTTTGCAACTTTGTACTCTTTCCCACCCTCTTCCTTGCCAAACAGAGCCTTTGAACTGGGTTCATCTTTGAAGTTTGCACGACGGCTACCTCCTTGAGCCATGAGTAATCCCCAGATGGATGTGTCGGTATGAATCTCCCTTTCTCTTTCCTCATTGATTGTGTGGTCATCAGCTATCTCCTCCTGATTGAATAGTGATGCTAAAAAGGTTTCATCGAGCGGATCATTGCACTCTTCCTCCATTTCATCAAAGTCGCTTTCCCCTATTTTATAGGGTTCTGTGCATATGAAATCTAGATCTTCTCTTTCCTCTATCCATTGACTATAGTCGCACTCGTCGTAAGGGTTGACCCATTGTTGTATTTGAAACTCCTCTACCTTCTCTATGAGATTGATTGTCTCCCAAACAATGGGCGGTGTTGGAATTTTGGGACGGTTGATGCGTACCACTATTTGGGCAGGCTCGAAGCGAGCGTGCCTTCTCATCATGATGACCCTTTCTTTTTCCTTCTTCCTATTCTCAAACCAGATACGAAGCCATTCGTCATCTTCTACAAATGGAATGTCTGGATCCTCCAAATTGTGTTTTGCCCAGGAATGTTCTTTCCATTTCCTTAGTTTTTCCTCCTCTGCCTGATCTTTGCTACTTATGTCAGGCATGTCAGCGTCGATTACTTCTGACTGATCAGAGTTATTATCCTCCTCCTCCTCCATCATGAAACGCTCGTCCTCCTCGGGGAAGGTTAAGGTAAGTTTGGTTTGGTTGTCTTGGACAATGTATTGGCTGGGATTGTATGTGGAGTTGTGAGATAGATTTATGAGATTGATACCTCGAGGTGGCGGTTCAGCATTATGGATAGGGAGTGGGTTGGCTTGCCCATCAGGTTTTGGAGGTTTTATGGTTCGACTATCAATAAGGTCTTGAATGTCGTGACGAAGACGCATGCAATTGTCTGTTTCGTGCCCAGGGTGTTGGTGGTAGGCGCATTGTTTGTTTGGATCATGGTTTGGACCGTAGGGCGGTGGAGGAAGTCGTTTGTTTAAAGGTTTGAGATGCCCTTGACGGCTGAGAATGGTCAAGGCTTGGGATAAGGTCATGTAAAGAGGATCAAAGTTGCGGCGGGGTCGATTTGAGCTTCGGGATGGGCTGGTTTGAAAAGGGTCTTGAGACAAGGATGTGCCAAGGGCATTCACGAAGGCGTGAGATGAACGGCTAGAGAAGGTTTTCTTAGGTGGAGGAGTGGCCTCTTCTTTCCCAATGAGTCCTAGCTTGATTCCATCTTCGATTTGCAACCCGGTGGCATGCAAGCACTTGAAATCGGTGATAGCCTGTGTAAATATGCCTGAGATATTTGGGTTGTAAATTTTTGACAACTATCCTCACTTGGTCTTCCTCGGAGGGGCGGTTCTTCATTTTGGCAGCCTTTTCCCTCCATCTTGCCACAAAGGTAGCAAAGTCCTCATTGGAATTTTGTTTGATCATTTCCAAGTCTCGAGTTGTTAGCTCAATTTGGACGTTGTACGCATATTGTTTGACGAAAGCATTGGCAATTTTTGGCCAAGTTTGATAATGCACAAACTCCAAAGTGAGTAACTAGTCAAGAGCACTTCCGGTGAGACTTCGCTGGAACAACTGGGCGATGAGCTCGTCATTCAAGCCCATTGGTTTCAGGGTGTTGATAACATGGCGAACATGACTGGTAGGGTTGCCAATTCCATTGAACTTCTCAATGTTGGGCATCTTGAAATTCTCAGGCAGCTTGGATTCTGGGAAGAGGCAAAGTCCCTCGAAATCCAGAATTTGGTCCCCTTGTGAACGAGCCAAGGCTTGTTTGATTTCCTTGACTTGCTTGGTCAACTCGGGACTTTCTGCCAACACTACTTTATGGGGAATCTCGTCTTCCATTGATCTTTCCTCATCCTCAGCATCTCTAGCTGCCTTTTCTGCTAGTAGTGCAGTGATTTGAGCTTGGAGGTCGGCGATAGTGGCGTCGTTGTCTGCCATGAAGGTAGAAGGGTTGCTTGACGAAGCTTGGGATTTAGTAGATGACAGGGTCCGTTGAGGGGATGACCGGGAAGTTTCTGAAAGCGGTCGGGATTGTTGTGGTGGGGTTGTTTTGTCAGATGAGGACGATAGACGGGAGGGTTGCAGAGACCTCTGTTTGGCGTAGCTTCGGGTGTTATAAGAGTACAAAGTTGGCTGTGGTTGCTTCTTTGATTTACCTATTGTGCCTGCTTGAAAAGTAGAATACCTGGAAGTCAGTATTCGGCCTGTGTAGGGTTAGGATTTGGGTTGAAAATCCCAACCCTTCTGCACAGAAAGAGTTAATTACAACAACAAATGATACAAGGTGTGAGGAAGAACTTTTGCAAGTAAGATGCAAATAGGTTCCTAGCCTATAGGTTTCTGTCTTAGTTTGATAAGTTCTATGGCTTTCTAGAACATGCAAGGTTTTGGTAGTCTCAGGGTGCTCCGTTGTCAAAGGGCACCAATCCTCTCACCAGCCCATCATAGGCGGTGATTGAGTGATTCCCCTTTTGATATACCACTAGGTACGAGTGACTGTGGAGTTTGCTGGAACCCCCAACATAGCCCGTGTCATGCCGGGATATCAGGTGAACTCAACGGGTTGCCCGCTCGATGCATATGATAAATGAATTAGACAAAGCATGTATTAGTCTTATGTTGAACTTTTTGGTTATGGCTCTCATATTCCCCAGCATAGTCGCCAAAAACTGTAGACACCTCCCAAACGGGGCATCGCCATACAGATTGATCACGTTTGTTTGCTCGGTTGGTTGGTTGCTTCGTAAACCAAAATCATGGACATTCCCATGGCTAGGAACATCGCCACATGATAGCGGTTATCATCAAAATAGAGTCGCCACCCAGTTTATTAAAACTAGGAAAATAGATAGAGATCCTGGATACGGGAGCCAAAAGTACAATAAGGGGAAGGTGTTAGGCACCCCTCTTTGCCCAGTCGTGAGACTGGCCCATAATCGTTCAACATAAGACATATAGATGCTTTGTTTAATTTCAACACATAGTCTGTTTATTTATTTCTTTAAATAGTAAGTAAAGTGAGCCAGTGCGATAAGTAAAGCATGCGTCAGAAAGCAGAAAAACAAACAAAGCTGTCCCAGGAAATCGATTACTCGGCCGGTGAATGGATGTCACGGCCGAGTAATCACACTGGTTTAATGTACCGGCCGAGGGATCGAGGCCCCGGTCGGTATTCTTCCTCACACCAGAATATACGATTAACATATGATCATAAAGCTATAATTAAGCGTAAGAACGATAAATAAAACAAACCAGAGGCCGTTGGGTCTCACCACCTTGATCCCTCAGTTGCTTGATTGTTTCGGATTGTGTGTGATTGACTGATTGCTTGATTGAAAACCCTAGAGTTAGGGTTTGAACTTCGGGGTTTGATCGCCGGATTGACGGCTGCCTTCGGGAGGTTAGGGCTTTTGAAGAATGGGTTTGAGAGAGTATTTTGACAGAGTTTCGAGGCTTGAGAGAGTGTATACTCTAATGAATTTCGTGTGTATATTTTCGGAGTCCAAAGGCCCTTTATATAGGCAATTGGTGACTCACTCCGGCCAATCAAATCACGAGATGGCAATTGCAATTGCAATGCACCTCTAACTCTACGTCGTAATCTCTGAGCGTAGCCCGAACGCATCGGGAAGGTAGTGTAGTTGGATCAAACGTCTGACAGAACACGTTTCAGAGTTTGGAAAAAGGTCGATCTGGCGGCCGAATAAAGGATATCACGGCCGATGAATGGATGTCTCGGCCGAAGGATAGATCTTGCGGCCGAGGTATTGATCGATCAGGGAGATTTTGCTAGCAACAGGTTGCTCGGGTGAGGAAATGATGTTAGGGCCGTGGGATCGATGTCACGGCCGACAGATGGATTCTCCTAGGCTTCTGTATTTCTGTCTTAAAGGCTGTATGGCTCTGAATTGGGTCCTCTAAGTGGCTCAAAGTTCTTACCGAAAGTCCTAAGGTTCTCAAGGAGGCAATCAGCAATCACTGTATCCATTTCATCATCGGGATGGTCCCAAAGTGGGACTTGAAATAATCGTTAGGCCAAATTGGGGTGTCTACAGCTCCGCTGGGGAATTGAGAGCCATAACCAAAAAGTTCAACATAAGACTAATACATGCCTCGTTTAATTCACCTATCATATGCATTGAGCGGGCAACCCGTTGAGTTCGCCTGATATCCCGGCATGACATGGGCTATGTTGGGGGTTCCAGCAAACTCCACCGTCACTCGTACCTAGTGGTATATCAAAAAGGGAATCACCCAATCACCGCCTATGATGGGCTGGTGAGAGGATTGGTGCCCTTTGACAATGGAGCACCCTGAGACTACCAAAACCTTGCATGTATTAGAAAGCTATAGAACTTATTAAACTAAGACAGGAACCTACAGGCTAGGAACCTAGTTGCATTTTACTTGCAAGAGTTCTTCCTCACACCTTGTATCATTTGTTGTTGTAAATAACTCTTTCTGTGCAGAAGGGTTGGGATTTTCAACCCAAATCCCAACCCTACACAGGCCGAATATTGAAACGTGGGATGGAAAAAGAAGAGATCAAAGGATATATACCGCGACTATCCGGCCTCGCTGCCGTCGAGCCAAGGCCTCTGCACTCTGGAATGCACGCAACCATTCCTGAACAACATCAGCAGGCACCTGCAGAGGAAGCAATTACATATACAGCAAAGTAAGTGAAGAATACTGAAGGAAACTAAAGCAGAATCTACAATATTACCTGCTGAACTCCGGCAGGAAGCACGTAGAGCTGCGTAGCACACGGTGTCAGCGTCAAATGCTCCTCTTCTCCATTTGCATTGTGGAAAGAGATAAAGCTGGGGGCCCGTGGCCAAACAAGAGGAGCAGCAGCGGCAGTAGCAGTAGGTAGGGTCAGCGAGGCCAAACGGAAGGCCGAATAATCTCCCGCCTGAAGAAAGCTCACGACTGGCTGTCTCTCAAGAGCAAGAAGCAAACTCTCTCCTGTCAATAGATGAGTAGACCTCATGCCAGCTGGAGGAGGAAGAGGAACAAGCTGCAATGCCTCAGAGCGTGGAAAGTACTGACTCGCTACCCTCTCCCCAAGGTACCAAGCTCTCAAAAAAGGCCCCTCCAAGAGGAAATGCTGGCTGTCCAAAGCCCGAGCCGAAGTCAACTCCAAAGGAGCATCGTCAAGCAAAGTGCCCCACGGATCGAATCGCACTTGTAATGAGGGAAATAACATCAAAATAACAAAATGAAGGAATTGCATGAAAATCAGAGAATAGAGGGACATCGTACCTGATCCACCGTCAGGCGATCCAAAACTCGCCTCCAAGCTAACAAATCCATAGCAGGCGACCGTGTCCTCCGGACCCCTTTCAGCCAACGGGCCGCCCGCGGAACAAACCTAGGCTCAATATGCCTAGTTGGAGGAGGGAACTGCAGTAAATATTCAAAGGCCCAGAGCTACAAGATGAAAGGCGAGCGTGAGATATGGAGAACGAAGCGACAAAAGAAAGCTAAAAGTATATACCTCAAGAACGCGGTGATGCCCACCCAGCGACAAACTAACACCTCGGGAACAGGCACTCAGGTGCCCATACAGCGTAGCTAAGGCAGGAGTCCCCCAATCAAACTCTGCTATAGTGTTCAAATTGACCAAGGCAGCCAAAAACTGGACATGCACCGAATTCTCCTTGTTGCAAAACAGAGTTTGCCCAAGGAGATAAAGCAGGAAAGCTCGTACCAGCTGAGAAAGAGAAACCTCTGTCAAGATATCAGCTTGATCAAACTCTTCCCGAAGCCAGGTATAGGTGATATGACCGCTCTCTGACACACGAGGGACCTTCCCCAAAAGGTATTTAAGAGCACCCTCTCGCTCAATTGGAAGAGGATCACCACCAACTCTCAGACCTGTAAGCAAAGCGAAATCACCTGTAGTGATCGTCATCTCCCCAGCCTCCGGAAGGTGGAAAGTATTGGTGGTGTCCCACCACCGCTCCACCAATGCTGTGGTCAATCCCAACTCCACCTTCGGTAGATGGAAATCGAGTATCAAGGGCTCAAAGCCAGCCAAAGCAACTACGTCCTTGGCCTCTTGAGGAAGCCTCTCGTACCACTCAAACACCTAGGGGCAGCTTCCCCACACGCGCAACCTCTCGTTTGCCTGACAAAATACGAAGAAGAAAATCAATACAAAAACATCGCCTACGCAGGGGGCAACTTCTAAAAACCCAAATTTCCTTTCAAATATCAAATTATCATTTCATGAAATCTCATATACAAAAACTATTTGACAGGATAAAATTTTACCTTCCTATTGGTGAAACCAAGGTGCTACTCCGGCTCCCTGTGTAAGACCTCAGGTGGGACATCGCTGAGGGGAGGACGGTATCGCAATGAACCGCCACGCCCAACCATGTGAACCTGAGGGGCGTATGTGGCAACGTCGAACGGCGGAAGAATATCACCTCCCGCATCAGTAGAAATCTCGGGCTCTGTCTCAGGAGGAATAGGTTGTGAGGAGCTCCCCCCAACAGTGGCTCTGCGCCGACTCGAACGTAAGACACGGGAACTCGAAACCCCGCCAAGAATCGCGGCCTCAACGGCCGGAGCTTTGCCCGTATCCCTAGGCACAGCAGGAGCGTCAGATGATGGAGGAGGAGGCGGTGATGATGCCATGGCAGGAAATAGTGACCGGAACCGTGTGGTCGGAAAAAAACGACGGCGGTAAGGTGGAAAACGGTGGTGGTTGATCGGAAGAGAGAGGAGGGAGCGACGGCGATCGTTCGAAATGGGAGAGGAGAATAAGGGATAGAGAAAGAAAGGGTGAAATGACCCGTGAGATCGATTAAGTTTAACTTAAATCGATTTTCTGACTGTTGGCTATCTCACGGCCGAGACATCAATACCTCGGCCGAGACATCGATCCTTCGGCCGAGACATCGATCTCCTGGCCCTTCAATCAGTTTCCCTCAGCAACATCAGATTTTGCTCAGTACACTAAATTCAAGCCATTATGGAATTCTGGGTCCATGACCAACAGAAGCAATATCAAGTCATCCATGGGGGCACCCCCAAGCCAATACGACGTGATCAGAATTAGCCTTGGGGGCATGCCCGAGCACCAAAGATCTCTCTTTCTCCACAAACTGCTGGCCGAAGCTCCTACTACAGCAAAACAAGACACTCAGCAGCCCTGAGCTCATTACTTCAGCAGCTCCGCGCTCAATAACCTTGTGCACAGGTCGCTCAAGTCACCCAGGCTCTACGCCCATATCAACTCACTCAGCGGCTCTATGCCTATACACACTCAGTGATTCGAGGCCCATCACCATGTCCATCCACTCACCAAACACCGTGACTCCAAGTCCACTACCTCCACAAGCCCTAAGCCTATGTCTACCACCTCAGCGGCTCAAAGCCCTTTATCATAGCGGCTATACACCCCTATCCATCAACTCAGCGGCTCTACGCCCATGTTCAAACAATTCAATAGGCTATATGCCCGTATCAACTCAGCGGCTCTATGCCCGTATCAACTCAGCGGCCCTATGCCCACCATCTCTATCAACATAGCGGCTCTACACCTATAATCATATTCGAACAATCTCAGCGGCTCTAAGCCCATTACCTCAACTGGCTCAAAGCCGTAACACCTATCATCACTCAGCGGCTCCAAGCCCACCATTCAGCGGCTCCACGCCCGTATTCACCATCTCAGTGGCTCAAAGTCCATCTCAAAACATTCAGTAGCTCTACGTTTGTCATCAAGCCACTCAGGCTCGAAGCCTATATCTACCATCTCAACTGGCTCAAAGCCATAGCAACTATCTCAGCGGCTCTATGCCCATTATTTCAGCTGGCTCGAAGCCATAGCAACTATCTCAGCGGCTCTACGCCCATTATTTCAACTGGCTCGAAGCCATGGCTATCTCAACAGGCTCTAGGCCGCCCCAACAATCAAGACATCATCTATTCTCAGGCTCTACGCCTGAATGCTCAAAATCTGGCATTTTGAATGCTCGAAGCTCTTCGAATGCCCAACCACTGTGTACTGGATGCTCAAGTTCTACACTTGAATGCTCAAGCTCTAAGCTTGAATGCCCAACCACTGCGTACTGGATGCTCAAAGCCTGTACTTTGAATGCTCGGATTCTGCCGTCCGAATGCTCGAGCTCTATGCTCTGAATGCTCAAGTCCGGAACTTGAAAGAAGCTCTACGCTTAAATCAACACACACGCACGGGCCCGTGCACATTTGCATCAAATGCATCAAGTCTGCATCATCATATCTGTTCACATCTAACAACCATCATCACACATATACATTCTGCATATCTCTCATGAAACAGGTCAACCCTCCAATCAACCGGCTCTACGCCTCGGTTTTATCGATCGGTCCAGTACCTCGATCCTTTGGCTCTACGCCAAAACTTATGATGAGAAAGTTCCGTGCACAGACCATCAGAATGCAACAGGCTCCACGCCTTGATCCAATCTCCTCAGACCTCATAAACCATAACAGGCTCCACGCCTCGATTCCATCACTCTCCAGGCTCTCGCCTCATGACTGCAACCGGCTCTGTGCCTCGGTTCCCTCATCTCCAAAGCTCCGTGCTCTAGTTACTGGCCCTGCGCCCCCCATATCTCAAAAGCAAATCGGCATCCAATTCATCCCCAACATATGGCTTGGATTCCACCCCAACTACATCAATTCCTTCCAGCTCATTCGCAAGGATAGGCTACTCTACTGAGCTCTTCTCAGTCAAAGTAAGGATGATCAAGAAAAGCAAACGCACCTGCCGTGTACTGGTCTACCCCAAAATACTAAGGAAGCTCTCCGCAAAAAATTCCCCCGGCAGCCCCGCGCTCCTTCAACTACTCTTCGCCAAAACCCTGGCTCAGTCCAGGTACGTCACACTACGGCTTTTTAAGCCCTAAGGTACGTCTTCTGTCTCTAACCCTCCGAACTTTTTTATTTTCTTTATTGCCCGAACTACGGTTGGTCTGAATTTCCCTTGTGGAATACGTAGGCAGCCTCCCGGCCCGACCATAACAAAACTTTTTTTGAAAACCCTTTGGAATAGTGGTTGGACCAAATTGAGTTGCTTTTTACAGCTTTGACTATTACTCAAACATGTCTCGTGATCCGTCTGAGCTCAGTCAAAGAGGGGCATCTGTAGACACCCCAATTTGGCCTAACAATTATTTCAAGTCCCACCTTGGGGACCATCCCGATGATGAAATGGATACAGTGATTGCTGATTGCCTTCTCGAGAACCTTAGGACTTTCGGTAAGAACTTTGAGCCACTTAGAGGACCCAATCAGAGCCATACAGCCTTTCAGACAGAAAATACAGAAGCCTAAGAGAATCGTCGGCCGTAACATCGATCTCACGGCCTTAACATCATTTCCTCACCCGAGCAACCTGTTGCTAGAAAATCTCCTTGAGAGATCAATCCCTCGGCCGCAAGATCCATCCTTCGGCCGCAACATCCATTCCTCGGCCGTGTGATCCATTACTCGGCCGCCAGATCGCCCTTTTTCCAGACTCTAGAACGTTCTGTCAGACGTTTAATCCAACTACACTACCTTCCCGATGCATTTGGGCCACGTTCAGAGATTGCAACGAAAAGTTTGAGTTGCATTGCAATTGCAATCGTGCCATTTGATTGGCCGGAGTGAGTCACCAATTGCCTATATAAAGGGCCTTTGGACTCCGAAAATATACACACGAAATTCATAAGTGAAATCATTCACCCAAGCTCCGATACTCTGTCGAAATACTCTCTCAAACCCACTCTTCAAAAGCCCTAACCTCCCGAAGGTATCAATCCGACGATCAAACCCCGAAGTTCCAAACCCTAACCCTAGGGCTTTCTGAGGAGCAAATCAGTCAATCACACTCAATCCAAAGCAATCAAGCAACTGAGGGATCAAGGTGATGAGGCCCAACGGCCTCTGGTTTGTTTTATTTTCTGTCCATAATCATAATCTTAGCATTTTGATTATTTACTAACGTTTTTGTCTGGTGTGAGGAAGAACACCGCCCGGGGCTTCGATCTCTCGGCCGGTACATAAAACCAGGAGGACCCCTCGGCCGTGACATCTATTCACCGGCCGTGGGATCCATCTCCCTGGGACAGCTTTGTTTTGTTTCCTGCTTTCTGATGCATGTTTCAATTACAGTCTTGGCTCACCATTAACTGCTTAAAGGCTAAAAACAGATTAACTGCTTAAAGGTTTTATGAGATTGTCGAATGTGCAAGGAGTGTTGAGAATCCAGTGAGTGCACAGGGAGATGTGGAAGTGTGGGAACCTAAGCAACCGTCTGCTAGTGCAAGTTTACCTTCGGGAAGTTCTGGGAGCCAAGGGAGGAAGAGACGACGAGAACCATATCAGTCATTGCAAGTTCAGCAGAGTTTTGGACCACCTACTTCATTGGGAAGTCATGGAGTTTCCGTTAAATCTCAAATTGTGTGTCACAGGTGTGGTCAGCCGGGTCATTTTCGTGCTCAATGTTCACAACAACAAAAATCCTGTTTTATTTGCGGTGCACCTGACCATCTTGCCAGAAGGTGCCCTCAGAAAGTAGGAAAGCATAGTGGGTCTAGTTCAGTGAGACCAGGGCAGAGTTTTGTTCAACATCATTCAGAGTTCCAGTCTACTTCGGGTCAGGGGTCACGTGTTGAGCGAGGAGCGAGTCCTACCATTTCCCGGGCTCCAGAGACACCAAATGTGTGGGGTAACTCCATCTCTCTTGTTTAATCTCTTGTTGGTATTCTTTCGATTTGGGAACATATCATTTTTCCATGATTTGCATCAATTCTTTGACTTGAAATTGAACACCGAGGATTCCTAAGCCATTTGTGTTTGTTGAGTAACCCCTCCATATAGTATTTGCCGAGATTGTGAGTTGGTTATTTCGGATTGTTACTTTGTCCTTGATCTCCATGTTTCGTGTGAAGGGAGGTTTGGTCTTGTTTTGTCTTGAGAAGGGATTGGTTATACCAATGATTATTTGTTGTATGTCGGGCGTGTCTTCATACGAGTTGTTCTTTTATTGCTATTTTCTATGTGGTTTAGTTGATTCTTGATTGAAAATTTGTATATGAACTTGTTGTCCATGAGGTCAATTGTTCATTGGCTTGAATAGATTTTGACATCTGCATCGAGTACCACACAATCACTTCCAGTACTGTTTTATGTTATACGGATCATCATTAAGAGATACCATGTGGTGTACCTGCTATTGATTTGACGTAATTGCTGCTGACATCTATGAGTACTTCTTATCTTTTATTCTCGTTCTACTCTTGATACTACAGTTCATGGTATGAGACCTCGCTAGTCAATTTGGGACTTCGTTGCTATGGTTACGAATTTTCCTAGTTTGCAGCTGCTATTCACTTGATCTCTGCTGTGGTATTGGTCAAAGTTTGGTTGTGCGTCTCTTGTCAGTTTGGCCTTATCTTTTGTACTATTCTCGTCACTTGTATCAGGATGCTCTTTTGCCAAGACGTATGTGCTCCTTTCCTAGAATTGTGGAGTGGTGAGGAAATAGAAGCTAACTTTTCCAGATCCCTGGGTTTGTTATTGTGAGTTGGTGCATTGAGTCCGTAGCCTTTTAAAAAAAATTCTCATATGTCTGATGTTATGCAAATTCATTCATACCGTTAAATATGGACCTTGTTGCCATCCTTGCTTACTTCGGCGCCACAGTTTGTTATGATCCCTTAACTTTGAAGTTATGAGATTTGAACTCGTTTTCCTCTTTGCATTAGTTCACGTGTCTAGACTCCATTGGTTGGTGTCGATGCCATTGTTGCAGCTACTAGTTTATGTACTGAAGATTGCTACTCTATTCAAGTTCTTGTGTCGTAACACTCGCTCATTGGAGCCAAATCTTATTGATTGATATTGATTTATAGTTGTTGTTCAACTCAAATTCACTTGTCGTAGTTGGTTTCTGCGGTGCTTAGATTTGTGGCCTTTGTTGTAGTCCCTCAACTCTGGAGGCATACAACTCATTCTACGTCGCTCAATTCCAATTTGTTAGAAGTTTGCTTATCCTTGGTATTGAATAAATTATTGATCATGCATCAATTTGTTTACGTAGTGGCTTATCTTGTTACTATGAGATTGTTCTCAGTATTGAAATTAGTCATTTGCTAGAAGTCATTCACAGACTCATTTGGCTTGTAGAGCAATAGAAAGGTTATGATCGGTTATTTATAAGTTCCTCATGTTATTCCGGAATTGGTACGTTGAGTTAGTTGCCTAGAGATTCTAAAGGTTTCATACACCCTTGAAATTCCGAATGCCTCGTTTCCGTTCTTTGAGTCCTTGATCGGTGTTGTTTGAGTTTTAGAGCTCACTTGTTTCATTTGAGATAACCGAAGGATTGTGTTGATTGTTGTCGTCATCCATTGTCACTCGAAGTGGGAGAATTTAGGTATTTCATAAAGTATCGTCGCGTCAAGCTTTGTCTTGTTTAGGGCAAGTAAAGGAGAGCTTATATTGTTAGAAGGATAGGTTAACTATCGGATGCGGTGCGTGTCTTTCGGATACCCAAGCGACAACCGATGAAATCCAGTTGGAAGAGGCGCTTGATCACCGCACTTTCTAAATGGAAGTCTCGGGAAGTCAATTGGACTATCGGGTCGTATAAATGTTTAGAGGTAAGATTCTTGCGTTGGGATAGGTGACTGCATGTAGGAGTTTCGTGATAAAGGGAAGCTTAAGATTGCGTGCCATTTGTTGTTGCCGCCGAAACTTTTGGGTATTTATAATGTGTTAAATATACGGAAGTTGAGAAAGTATGAAATGAATCCATTGCATGTGATAGAGAGGTTCGAAGTTGAGTTAGCAACCGGCGTGTCCTATGGTAAGAAACCGATACGTATCCCAGACTTACATGATTACATTTTGAGGGGTAAGGCGATACCGTTAGTGCAAACCCACGTGGAAAAAGGAGGACGAAGTTAGAGAAAGATACTTGCATTCGTTTTTTTAAAATTTGATTGGAGTATTGAATGATGTGCGTTTTGACGTGGAGTTTTCATGCTTATTGAACTATTGAATAATGATGGTTAATGTGATTTTGCGTATCTCCATATGGCGCTTGATTGGTTAGCCTTGTCTTGGAAAATTTCGGGACGAAATTTCTTTTAGGAGGGAAGGGTGTAAGGACCCGTAATTTCGGAAATTATTTAAAGGTTTTATTAATATTGGGATACTGAATAAATGTGAAAAAAAAATTAGTCGAATTATATGATTTGGGGTCAATGTGAGAGAGTTGTTGTAGAGGGGTGCATGTGTAATTATGTGTGTGCTAGTATATATATAGGGGTGTATTAGTTGTAGGAGATTAAAAACCTCCCACCTCTCTCTCTCTCTTCTCCCGATCCCTCTCTCTCCCACGGCCCTCTCTCTCTCTCATGCTCTCTCCCTCAAACTTCACCCAACTAACTAAAACCCACCCGAAATAGCTTCCAATCTTCCATCCTTACGCGTATTGTGGTCCGTATTTCGGTGGTTTGAAGCTCGGAGGAGTCGTTTTGTGTTCGGGTTCGATTTCGAAAAGCTAGGGCTCGATCTTTCTTGGGTTTGCTCTCTGACTTGAGGTAGGGATCTCTTACTCTCTTTACATGCTTATGAGTTGATTTTGTGCCCTATTCGTGGCTTGGATTGTTGTGTTTGGTTGTTGGGTGGATCCTTGAAAATCTGCAGAAAATCTGCTCGAAACAAATCCGTATCGATACGGGCTTTTTGCCGTATCAATACCAATTCAAAATCGTAGCATCTCATTCTGTTTGCATTCTGTATCGATACAGCTATTTTGGCTGTATCGATACCAGATGCTTATGGACAATTTTTCAGCAATTGTTCCGTACTTCATCCTTTTGGTTCCCGATCACTTCTAGCACCTCTAAAACTTCTTTGGATCACCTTTAAACTCGATTGTTTGGTCTCTATTGACTCATTGATGTTTTCGCACTCGAGATACTCGTGAAATGTAATTTTGGGTATTGTTGTCGACTAGTAATATATCGTCTGGTTGTTAGGAGCACTGTAGGGCTATGCGTGATATTGTGGTGAGTGCATTTGATAGGTGTGAGCCGGTCTAATGATTCAAAGGACTAAGTAGTAACTCACATTCTCTTGGTTCGTCTCATTGATCCTATTGAATCCCTTTAGAGCCTGTTCCTCGAGTCCAAAGTAATCATACTGACAGGTAGTATATCATAGAGTAGTTATGGGTTGATAAGTTCATTATGGTGTTGTTACATACATAAGAAAGATGAATACTTAATTATTAGCCGATTGTTGAACAAAAAGGTGGACGAATCCTGAACAAGTGATAGACTGACACGAGGTGACTTATGGTGTAAGGGATGGGTTTAGATGTTGAACTCGGGAACAAGAATAGAAGTATGAGTTGCATTAAAAATCAACTTCCCTTATCTACAAGCGTGCAATAGAAGTTTGGAAACATGTATGACTAAATGCGAGATGAATGGCTTGGAATGGACATACGGGGTCTGAGACCCGGAATGTAAAATGGATGTACGGGGTCTGAGACCCGGAATGAGACATGGATGTACGGGGTCATGGTTACCCGGAATGTATAGTGGGTATACGGGGTCCGAATGCCCGGAACGTCTCTCGGTCCATAAATCAGCGAGTCCCTTAATATGAAGTATGTGAAAGAGAGCCGTGAATAGAAAAGAATGAATAAAGGAATTAATGGACATAGGCAATGACCGTGAAGTGTTCCTTGAGTCTTAAAGTTCTGGGTAAGATATTGGTGTTCTATTGTATTCTTCCTTTTTTTTAAGACTTTATTTCTTAAGTGTTCATCTTGGTACTTTATCTATCTCATATGCATATAGTTTGAGCAAAGATATCTCTACTGGGCTAGTGTAGCTCAAGCCTTACAACTTTTCAGGTGCCGAACCGGGACAATAGCTTGCATGCTTGGAGTGCTTGGATGTGATCATTGTTTTGAAAGCTAACATTTGAGAAGTTGTCTGTCCATCTTTGTATACTATCTTTTGGAAGATGTATTTGTACCCTTAATCGTAAATCTTTTGACTAAGGAATATTGTAAACCCTTAAATCTCTTTTGATACCCGATACTTATGTTAATTTGGGCCTCGAAGCCAAAGCTGTAATATTCTGGGGACTATTGGATGTTGAAAATTTATTTTTGGAAATGGGAATACTAAGTTATTTTGGGAAATCGTACGGATGATTGTGACATTTATTTATGGAAATCCTTTATATTTATGTTGAAAATCGAGGGCGTGACAAAAATACACTCCCCTCCATCATTGAGCAACCCTTCTCTTACCTTACCCTCTAACGATCAAACTCCCAAGCCGGCGACCCATGAAGCCACCGGCGAACACGCAACTGCAAACCCAGAAGCAGTGTGGCAGTGAGCGGAGCGGTGGGGAACGACAAACGTTTTGGTGGAGAAAGGGGAAGGGAAATCAGATCTAAAGACAGGGATTGGTCCCTCCCCTCCCGCTGCCCAAAATTGGGTACAAACCCTATAACGACCCGAATTTTCATGCCAATTTTTTTTTGAATTAAACATTTTATTATAATTCTTTTACTAATAATCATTTAATCATTTATTAAAATGATTGTATTATTATAATCTAACTATAGGAACTAGCCATTAAAACCCTTTGATATCATAGGATTTTTTCATATATTAGAACCTTGATATCCTTGTATCCAACCATTAAAAACCCTAGCGTATTAGCCATAAACGCCCTATATTATCATGAGATTTTTCCTTAGATTTTTAGTACTACAAAATCCCTTGATTTGGGAAGTTTAATTGTGAAGTGATTATATGTGTAGGTGTGCCGAATTTGTGAGGAAAAGAGAGAGAGATGAGTAGTACCCTAAATTTTCTTGTAACGCCCCGATTTTTGGGTACGTTAAATAAACATTTTATTGATAAAATCAAATGGAGTATAGCTTGTTATTACAACAAAAACTCCCTCAAGAGTTCAATATTTACACAATGAAGGGGTTCTAGGATTCCTAACTACAGCTCCGCCTGCTCCTCCATCCTAGCCAGCTCCTTAGCTCCAAAAGCCTCCAAGGTGTATTGTTCATCTTGATCATCTACAAAGTCTGACACATTATACCAGCGTCGCCACCAATATAATATGTCAGGGTCACCAAAAGTAACACCATGAGCCACAAGAGTTCAGCAGAATAATCCTATACCCACCAACCCTTAACTTACAATCAAGAACATATAGACAATTACACATGCCAATGATGCAACCACATTCACTATCTTTCTATCGTTGGTGTCATGATTTTCTATGTTTCTCCTACGTGACTCATCGTAGACCGTGTCATCAATTTTTCACTTTATTAACACTTCCAAAATCATTTCGAAAATCACATTTTTAACACACCCAACCTCGGTTCCGCCGCGCTGGGTTCCCGAGTATCCTCACAATGGTTCCGCTGCGCCGGGTTCCCATTGGCACATACCCAACCTCGATTCTGCCATGCCGGGTTCTCGAGTATCCTCACAATGGTTCCGCCGCACCGGGTTCCCATTGGCACACAAAACACACCATATTCTCATAATGACTCCATTCTTAGTCATTATGAAATTTCAAAAATATTTTACGCACGCACACACACCACACAATGGGCAAGTCCGGCCACATTGCGGTTTTCAAAAACACACCTTGTCTTTAACACACCCTAGGTGTCATGTTTCTAATTTTTCTCGGTTTTTGTGTCTCGTCATCATGCATAGACTCCGCGGCAGGACTTTTCACGTAATCATAGTAATCTTGAAACTAAACTAGCAAGATCATTCAATTCTATATTAAAATAGCATGCTCACTTTATCACATCATCATGTTTAACATTTAATCATATAAGGTAAAGTATAGTGCCACATGGACAGACACCTTTGGAGTGGTAAACCACTTATGCTTTATCAGCAACAAGTAGACAAGTAAACACGTATACATGCTCATAATCATTCTAAGATCAAAATATGAATACTTAAAGTTAAGCTACGAACATTATCTTTCAAAATTCGTTCTTTCTTTTCAAAAGTTCAAAACAACACATGTTTATTGAGATTTTTCATATACTTAGAGTAGGTAAGTAGGGAATAGATCATTCTACATTCCTTTCAACATACGCATACCGTATGCTATACTTAGAGTTTAGGAGGTGTAGGAAAATCCTACCGTTCTTCTTGGCGGTAGTGACGACTATGGAAGGAAGATGGTACGTCGGCGGTCGGACGGAGTAACTTCTTAAGGATGGCTTCCGATAGCTTCGAAAGAGAAAGGTTTCTCTCGAAACTAGATCTTGACTAATACTACTAAAACTTTTGGATCGATAGGGTGGTGGAGTGGCGGTTTAGTGGCGGCCTTGGATGAGTTTCTTGAAGAACTTGGGAAGAACTTCAAGAACAAGCAAGAACACCAAGAACAAGCAAGAATACTAAGCTTTCTAGAGAGAGAAGTTGTACAATGAAAGGTGTGAGTTGAAATGGGAAGGAATGGGTGCTATTTATAGCCAAAGGTTGGTTTATTATCCAAGAGACAATTTTTCCCCTAACATTTGTTATCCAATGGTTAATAGAATGACTAGATTTGATTTGGTACTTTAGGTACTATATAATCTATCAAGATTTTCAAGTATCAAATAAAATATAAGGCCAAGATTTTCTTATTAAACTAATTCAAGAGGTACTAGTACTTATATATTTATTAGTGTACTTAGAAATCTAGGAAATTAGATACACACATTTCTTTAATGCATATAAACACATGGAAATCTAGGAAGTGACTTTTTAAATAAATCCTAGTACTTGTTGTCTTGACTAACTTTTATTACCCAAGGGATAAGGTTTTCCCTAGTATTTATTATCCAATGGACAAAGGTTTGCTTGGCTAGATTTGGTACTTTTAGATTTGATTTGGAAAGATTGGAGGAAGGTTTGTACAAGATTTAGAAATTTTCTAAAGGGTTTCTAGTCTTGTCTAGTACTTGAAAGAGTAAGAAATTGAGATATGGTTGTCCTTAGATATGAAAGAGTAAGAAAACTCTAGATTTGGTGGTACAAGATGACGTATGAAGATTGGCCAAGGATTGGACTAGATTTGGAAGAATACACTTGCACACATCACACTCTCTCTCTCCCTCTCTCATCCGGCCTCTCTCTCTCTCTCTCTCTCTCTCTCCCTCTCTCACTCTCTCGGCCTCTCTCTCTCTTTCTCTCTCTCTCTCTCTCTTTGGTACAAAGTACACATGTATATATATATCTAAGTATGGAATGACAAAGGGTTGGTGGTTGACTAGGAAGATTATAGGATTTGTTGTAAGACAATCTTGTACTCCTAAATCTATCTCATATCCACCATATCTCTCTTCTTTCACAAGTACGTGTACTTACATATAGATATATTGGATTTGGTAGAAGAATGATCAAGGGGTACAACACATCTTGCTCCCTCTCTCTCCTATCTCTCTCATCTCTCTCCCTCTCCCTCTCGGACTCTCTCTCTCTCTCTCTCTCTCTCCCTTGATTAATATATATATATATATATATATATATATATACATATAAGTGAAAGAATACAAAGTACACTAGTACTTATATGATCTTCCTAGATTTTTAGGTCAAAATTCCCCATTAAACAATGTCAAATTTGGCACATGATCTTAGTATAAAATAGAATTAGGGTACATAGAAAATCTAGGTACAAATCTAGGTACAACTCTTATTTCTTTAATAGAATATCTCATGGGAAAATCTAGATAATGAATTAACCAATATATCTTAGTACTTAGTTCTATTATCCAATGGATATCCATTTCCCTTGTAGTTATTAACCAATAGGTAATATTTTCCTTAACTTTTGTTAACCAATGGATAAAGAAATAAAGTAACATATACTTAGAATAATATATACATGTACTTTAACATGTGTTTATAAAACTATAAACAAATATATATATGTAATTATCACATCTATCACCAAATTTTCTTAAATAGAAAATCTAGGGTTTCTATTATCCAATGGATAAAAATCTCCCTAACCTTTAGTAACCAATGGGTAGAAGACAAGGGTGATATGGTCAAGATTCTCTACAATAATCCAAGAGGTACTAATACTTATATAATTATATAGTGTACTTAGAATCTAGGAAAGTAAATACTTTAAGTTTATAAGTACATGGGAAATCTAGGAAGTGATTTTATTTAATAAACCCTAGTACTTGTTGAAATATTAACTCTATTATCTAATGGGTAATAATTCTCCTAACTTTTATTGACTAATGGTTAAAGAAGCAAAGTGTATATATATATATGTGTGTGTGTGTGTGTGTGTGTGTGTTGACCAAGTATGAAAGTACACAAGTACTATATGATCTTACTAGATCTTTTAAGTCAAAATTCTTTACTAAACTATGTCAAATAAGCACATGTAGTATATAATACTATATTATAGTACTTATAGAATCCTAGAGTAGATATACATATCTAATACTTTAAGCAAATAGTTACACATCATATCTAATAAGCAATTAACTAATAAAACCTAGTACTATGGCTTGACTAGACTTTATTGTCCAATGAACCATAATTCTCCTAACAATTATTATCCAATGGTCCAAGGTGGAAAGTATCATACTTTCAATATAAATATATATAAGTATATTGGCACATGGCAATCTATTAAACTAATGGATCTTGTACTTGATAGGAAGACTAACCTATTTGACCAATGGGTAATAATTCTCCTAACATTTATTATCCAATGGATAAAGATGGAAAGTACTATGCTTGCATAATGTATATATATAAGTACAATGACTCATGGTGAATCTATTAAACTAATAGATCTTGTACTAGGTAGAAAGACTAAGCTATGGACCAATGGGCGATATTTTCCCTAACTTCTATGGACCAATGGGTAAAAGAGTAAAGTATAATATTGGAATATTATATATACATCTTCCAAACATGTGTACATAGGCCTATATAATACTATATAAGTGTACATTGGTCAAATCTAATAAAATAACTTAGGTGGAAGGCCTGTTGTCCAATGGATAAAGATTTTCCTAACTTCTATCGTCCAATGGGTAAAGGTCAAAGATGACTTTGGTCCAAAGGGTTCCTTTAGGGTTGGGAAAGGTTCAAAAGGTTCAATTAGGGTTGGAAGTGCATTTGGTAGTTAGGTTTCCTCAATAAATTGGTTAGAAGCTAACTAGGTTTTCTAAGTAAGATTTCCAGCCAAGAAATGGGATTCTAAGACTTTATCTTAATAGTTACCAGACACTTGTCTTCAGAAAATGACCTTATTGCTCGGAGTGAAGAAATCTAATTTTCTATAAGTCTAGAATTTAGTAACGACGGATTTTTGGGTATTTTAAAAGAAATTTTAAAAGAAGTCCAAGTAATTAAAATAAAATTCAAATTTTTAACGAAATTTTTACTGATAAAAAATCAGGGTCATTACATTTCTCCTTAAATTCTTGTACCAAATTGGATACACTTCATTATGCCATATCTTAGTTCTTGGGATTGGATTTCCAATCCTAAGAGCATCCGCATTATAATAAGTAAATGTGTGTGGATAAGCAAACTTAATAACAGTGCTAACAAAATACTCCACATTGTAATAAGTAAAGTTACAAGTCTTTTAGCAAATAATCAAATTCCACCAATTCCATAATCAAACTTAACAACTTTTACCAATAATCAAAACTCAATAACCAAATTCAATAAGCAAACTCAAAACTCAATAACTCAAAAACACCCCACATTGGAATCGTCTCATCGAGATGAATAATTTGGTGTGGTCAGGTGTGCGATTGGAACTCGTTTGCGATTTGACATATGTGCATTGTGTATTGTGGGGAATTTTTTGGTTAGGGATGCAAAAATAACCAATGTGGAGGTAGAAGTTCTTAAGTTTGATTATGAACTAAATAGATAATCAAATGCTGATGTGACACATTTTGGTTATTGGTTTTGATTATTCCCATTGCGGATGAGGGACTATTAAGCCCTTGTTTGATAACCAAAAAACATCCGGACTATTACTTCCATGGGATGAACAAGCCGGTCCAAAGGCCCCGTTTGATAACAGTGATAGATGGATGGGATTCGTAAGGAGATGGGATTAGGATTGGGATTCGTAAGGAGATGGGATTGGTAATGAGAAGGGATTGATAATGAGTATGTTTGTTTGGGATGGGATTAGATGATGGGATTATTAATATCATGTTTGTTTAAGATGGAATTAGATGATGGGATTGGATTGATAGAAGAAATTGGTAATGAGAAGGGATTGGTAATGAGAAGGAGATGAGATTGGACTATTAATACCAAGTCCCACGGGGTATTTGTAATACCCCCTAATCTCCGGCTTGCTAGTCCCTTGGATTCGTAATCCTAACTCATTTTTGGTTACCAAACAAAGTATTGGTAATCCCTTGGGATTGATAGTCCAATCCCAAGGCCGAATCCGGTTAACAAACAGGGCCTTTGAAACTTGGTATTTTTAGTCCAATCCCAACCTCTTCTCATTACCAATTTTTTCTATCAATCCAATCTCATCATCTAATATCATCTCAAACAAACAGAATATTAATAATCTTATCATCGAATCTCATCCCAAATAAACATACTCATTATCAATCACTTCTCATTAACAATCCATTCTCATTAGCAATTTCAATCCTTATCCCATCCCCTTACGAATCTCATCAATCTATCACTGTTATCAAACGAGGCCTAAAAACCTAAGATTTTGTAGGAATGAATTAGATTTTCTTGGAGATTTGTTGTACAATCAAGATTCCCTAAAATCTTATACTCCCTCCGTCCCGATTTGTTTGTCCACTTTTTGACTTTTAAGTGTCTTAAAATATTTGTCTATTTGACTTCAATTTTTCTTTTTTGCCCCTTCTTTAGTAGAATAAAGTAACTTTTGTAAAAAAGTTGAGGATAAATGTGGAAAGTTGTATCTTTTTAGGTGTAATGATTGTGTTTCCTAAAAAAGTTGAATTTTTGAGATTGGACAAACAAATTGGGACGGAGGGAGTACCTACAAATTCCTTAAGCCATGGTTCTTCCTTGTACTTTCTTGATTTCTTACATTATTCTAAACCCTAGCTAGCTATTCTCCTAAGAACAAGAGAACAGGGGTGGCCCAAAGCATTTGGAGACTCTAGACAAAATTGTGGTATGAGGCCCTACTATTAATGGATTTAAACTACGATAATAGATAATAGAAATGTTCTTTTATATTATAACTTCAGTCTTCATGGAACGTGTTACATGTAGGCCTGTCAATAGACAGAATTGAATCCGAATTCGATCCGAATATGAATTTCATAAAAAAAAAGAGGGGGTTTATGGTAAAAAATTCATTTATTTCCGTTATTTCACAAAAAAAAAAGGCTCATGGGATTGATATGAGGGGCAAATCCGTAGTAATCCGAAATTTGAATCCGAATTCACAAAGTCAGATATCCGATCCGAAAATCCGAATCCAATCCGTTTTTTTTACTTCCAGATTTTTAGCAAAAAAGGGCAAAAAAAATACAAATTTTTTTCACAGAGAGAGAGAGAGAGAGATCCAGATCTATCTCTTCGCCACTTCCACCAGCAAAATGTTTTCCGGCCTAATAACAGGTCTCCACTCCGTCAACTGGCCGGAGAACGAAGTATCCCCTCAAGTTCCGGCAAATTTTGATGAGCGGGGAGTAAGAGACAGAGGTCGGAGGGAGCTCGAGCCTCGAGGGGATCAGGCGATCGGACGGCAGTGGGGGGGGGGGGGTGGGGAGAGCTCGATGTATTCTTGGGGCGATGAGTTTTGGCGGGCCCATTGGGGGATTGATTTGGTGAAGCGGTCTGGGATGGTTGGGGAGGTGGAGGAGAGAGAGAGAGAGAGGGAGGTGGCGAAGAGAGAGAGAGAGAGTGAGGACGAAGAAGAAAGGATGAGATATTGGTGTGTGCTCTCTGTTGAGTATTGGAATTGCTTCTGGAATTGAAAAAAAATGAAGAGTCCATAGGGTTTTTTTTAAGTAAAGTTCGGATCAGATTGTTAACGGAATCCAATTTTTATTATTGGATTACGGATCAACATTATCGAATTCAAATTCGAATTGAATTCGGTTCATTAATAGAGCTAGTTACATGCATTAGTTCTGGTGGCCTAAGTAGTTGTCTGGTACTCGGCCAAGGTTCAAAACTTAGCAGCTCTCTCATGGCCAAAAAAAAAACTTAAGAACAAAAAAACCGTACAGGGACTCGAACCTAAACATTCTCCAAGGGATGTGATCAGCTTACCGCTGGGCCAAGAAAGACACTGGATGTCTTGTAAAATGAACAAATATATATGGGAAAATGACGGCTCAGGACGTGTTTTGATAATTAATACCCGCCAAGGGCATGCTGAGAATATTTATTAATGCTGAAAATATCCTTAATGAATATTAATTATCAAAATACGGCCGTCATTTTCCCAATATATATACACTTATTTAAGAAGGAGGCCCTATTTTGGGCCCAAAATTTGGAGGCTCCAGCAACAGCCTCTTGCCCTTGCCAAAGGGCCAGCCCTGCAAGAGAAAGAGAAAAGAGAGAGATACGGTGAAAGAGAGAAATGGAAAAGTACTTTGGATCTCCTCCATACAATCTCGTACCCATGCAAATCTTTCTTGGCCTTAAAAACCCTAAGGATAGCCCTAAAAATCTAAGATTTTATCTAGGATTTCTTGTAGATTTTTTGTACTAGAAATCACTTGAAACAAGGGAGTTTAATGTGTGTGAAAAAGTAGAGCCGAGAGAGAGAGAGAGGAGTGAGATTTTTGGCAAATCTTGCTCTTGTAAGCCCTTGTACTACATTATTCTCTTAGCTATTGAACCTTAGATTTGCCCTAAATCTTACGAGTTTAAGGTGCGGCACAATATATTTCGGTTTGATAAGAATGTACCAGCTGGTTTTTTATTCTGTGGCTTGCTGTCCAAAACAGATTAAATACCACGGCTCGATGGGTGCTTGAAGAGTGATGAATGAAACAAGTTTTGGTTCTGTGTGTTGGAGTAGCGGAAGCATCCCATAACCAATTGTCTTGGAGAGCTATTATGATCAGGAAGCAGCAGTTATCTAGACTCCACTTGCCTTGGCTTGATCCGTTCTCTTGAACTTAACTTAAATTTAAAAGTTTTGTCCTTATTTGAACTTTTTTCGCATTTGTTAGTTTTGTGCTAAGCTTTTGTGGTCTATTGAATCGTCTCGACGAGAGGAATCGGAAAAGTAATTTTTTTTTTTTACTTTTATCCAAGTATTTTGAGAAATAACCATTTTTTAGCGCTAAACCTGGTGCTAAGGTTTTGCTTGTATTGGTTGCTGCTAAGCCTGGTGGTAAGGTTTTGCTTGTATTAGTTTTGGATGCGGTTTCTGTGGTAAACTCACGGGTTATTATGATCTTATAGTAACTCATACTTGATGAGGTCTTTGGCCAAAGAAATGTTTGGTTTTCTCAGGCTTTCGCTACTGGCTTTTAAATGGTTTGTTCTAACCATGCGATGCTTCGACATTTGTTTTTGTTTCTCTGTACGAAGTTTTACTTAGGCGTGGTATTGTGGTTAGCTTCTTGCCAACGTAAGGCCTCTCTAAACACACTAATTTTGGTATGAGGGATTGTATACCATTGATAAAAACAGTGTATCTACAACCAAGAGCACGAGATCTGTAAAGAAAAAGGGATCGAGATGCAAAAGCACCGTGTTGTGCATTAAAATGACGTCATTTTGATGCACATCATAGTCGTGTAGCGACACCTTCTCGTGCCCCTCAGAAATCGAGTGGAACTGAACTGGAACCATAGTGACGCACTATTAGGAAAAATTATTTCTATCATTGCTGTAGAGACCCGGATAATTTTAATTCTTGAAATGTTTATTGAATGACTAATTAGAAGGATATGGCATAATTGGTGATAAATTAGATTGGGGCTTGAAGTGAAAGAATAGAGAGTTGAGGGAGTGTAGGTGTGATAACAAGATTCATGAGTATATATAGGGGTGTGTGAGAGGTAGGAGATCATTTTCTCCATCTCACCCTCTCTCATCCGTTCCACTCTCTCCACCGATCTATCTCTCTCTCTCATCTCCTCTCACTCAAAACTCCACCTCATCTCCCAAAATCTTCAAGAATCAACCTCATTCAAGTCTTCCATTCGTGTTCTTGAGCTCAGAGATCCGTGGGTCGAGCTTGAATCGAAGTTTCGGAGTTCGAGAGGCTAGGGCTTGTCCAAAAACGCGAGAATATTGACCATTGTTTCGAGGTAGGAACTTCTTGACCTCTTTTATATGTTTCCTTGTTGATTTGGTGTGAAATCGAGCTATGGGTTGTTGAATTTGGTTGAGTATTGAATTCTGAAAATCTGCCGGAAATCGCTACCCGAAGCCAATCCGTATCGATACGGTTTTTGTGGCGTATCGATACGGGTAGCTTATCTTTTTGATCAGTTGAACGCGTATCGATACGGATTTTATGCGTATCGATACAGAAAGCTTATCTCCAGATTTTGTTCCTATTGACCATTTATTGATTGTTTTGACTCTCTATCACTTCTAAACCCCTTGAAACACCTCCTAATTGATCTCAAGCTCGTTCTTTTGGCTTCTTGCGACTTTTCAATGCTTTCCTTGCCCGTTGGTCTTCCGTTGACACAATCGAACATGGAACTACATGGTTAAATGTTGTTAATTGCTTATTGGTTGATAATTGGTATACGTGATCGGTTGTGATGCACTTGTGATAGTGTTGGCGTGTTATATGACATTACGTTTAAGAATGGGATCTACGGAAATCATAACTTGCATGTGAGTTGAGAATTGAGTTGTTTGAGGTCGAATGGTGATTTTAGGGAGTCCCGTACGCAAGGGGTGGTAATACGGTGACACACAAGGGTTTCGTACGCGAGGGGTGGTAATACGGTAACCCTGGGTTTGTGGGGATCACTGTGACGCAAGGGGTGGTAACACGGTAATCCACTTGAAGTTGTATGGTGACGCAAGGGGTGGAAATACCAATGGTGGGAGTTAAATGGTGTTGAGTTGAGTTGGGGCACTTGAATTGTTGAGTCTCGTAATTAGTGCCCGTAGTCAGAGTCAAGGTTTAGATTGTGGATTGATTGATCTTGAGAACTGAGCTTTGTTTCCATACCTTTCGTTCCATTACATCAGTCGACATGTGTACATATAATTTTGGTTAAGATTTTCCTACTGGGCTTTGTAGCTCAACAAAATCCTTCTTTTCAGGTACCAATGCCGGACTTTAGCCTCATGCGTGCATGCTTGGATTGTGAACAAGATTTTGGAAGCCTTTGCACTTAGTTACCTTTTTCATCTTGTAATGGTTTAGCTTTTGGGTCAAGATGGTTTTGTAACTAATTTTCCATGACTTAACTTTTGACTGAGTTATAACTATGTTTAAGTCTATTTGGGCTGTGGTGCCAAAGTTGTATATTCTTTAGAAATTGGGGACTTGTTGTAATTCAAACAGGTGGGATTACTATTTTGGGAATACGATGGCAGGCGAGGTTCTTTTATTTAAAATGTTTTATGTAATTTATGTTAAAAATCCAGGTCGTGACAAATTGGTATCAGAGCGTCTAGGTGTGAATACTTTGAGACCGTGGGGAGACGTTTAGTCTCATGGGTTCAAAATATAACAACTTTTTGCATAAATCATGTGTACTTGTGTGATCAACATTCATTATAGTAAGTGACATTGCGTTTACATTTGAATAGGAGGACGTGTTGTTGTCAAACCGTGTTGGGAGTTGGAAGTTTGACCTGTAGGTGCTTTGGTTGCCGTTGATTACCCCCTCCCCCTTTTCTTAAACTCTTGTGATGGCATGAAATTACGTGTTCTGCGAATACGTGTGTTTGTAGAAAATTAGGTCTCAGTGTGATTGATGTGAGGTGATTAGACTTTGTGGTTATTATGTTCTTGTGAGTACTCTGTGTGTTTATCTTTGTCTTATGCTAAATACACTTGGTGCCTGTTTGTGTTATCTTGAGTGATGGAGTTTGAATCTATAGCGTGTCTAATAAGTTTATGTTAAGAGATGTTTCGATTACTAAAGGTGGATGTATATGACATGTGTGAAACTCAAATTTTCTAAGATTTTGAGAATCTAATTCCGGATATTCAACCTGAAGTGCAACTGGCCATCGTGACTTCATGATTGAACATCTAGAAGAGATGCTCCTTAAACATGATAAACAATGAAAAGATTTACATTTTTTCTATAAAACTGAATCCAGATAGATCATGCAATGTCGTAGTCATAAAAATTTTGTATTTGCTCGTTGATTTCATGCTTTCGTATATGGGAATACCTTGATATGTAACTTCGAGTTGCAAAAAAAAACAAGGAGTATCATTATATTGAGTATGCATGCTTAATGACCTCGTATTGTCTAGTGAGTTCATTGTGAATGTGACTTTATACTTTAAAGATGTGTGCTATCGTGTCATAGTGAGAAACCGCTTGGTTTATAAGTAAGTTGGGGAAAGGAGTAGTCGATAGTGACCTTTTAGAAGTTTGACACAATATCATGACAGAGTGTAAAGTGTTACGTCTCCGAGTTAAAGAAATTCAACTACTTTTCTTTTAGATCAGTTACTCCGAAGGTGTTACTTAGATAGGTATTTGATTTTGAAGGGAGTGTTAGAGTTGGAGGGGAGCAAGTGCTTACTAAGATCTAAACCGAAATTAGTGGATTGTGGGAGAATAGGAGAAGCTTTTAGGGTACCTTGTCGGTTTATCTTTACGAAATCGGGAAAATAGGGGAGTAAATTACTTTGTGATAATGAAGAGCCTTTGAACATCGCTAGTCTTGAACCTTGAAGGGAGAGGACTTGGTCTCTATGGTATGTCCTGTTAAATGTTTGACTGACGCATGTCTTTCGAAAATAATATGCTTATGTGCCCGCTTGCCTAACACTTACATGTTTACGTGCGTTGTGCTATGTGGGGTATATGCTTATGTAATCTTACTTGCTTGAAAGTGAATTGGCACCCCTAGAGGCTGTGCGCTGTTGAATCTAGACCTAGGCATAAGATGAGTTGTTATAGTGATATGACAAGTGATCTGGACCCAAGTGGTGAATCTTGTGAGGTCAATGAGTGTACTAGAGTTTGTAAGACGAAATGCAAGGAGATTGGGAGTTAAGTCTAGCTGGTTGTTATGAGTGACTACACCTAGAGAGTGGCTAGGTGCACCTTAAGTTTTACCTATTTTTTTTTTCATGAGCAATTAGGGTGGTAGTGTTATTGACAGTTGAACGCCTCATGTAGTTTTGAGACACCCAAATGCATCTTATCATCTTAAGTCATTTAACTAAGTGCATGTGGTCAAGCTGTAGTATTCGATAACTCATTCATTTATGTGAAAGCAATGTGTAATAACTATGGAAACTTTATGATTTAGGTAGAGGAATGTGAAATGGTCATACGTTACCCTTAGCTAATTTGTGTTTGCAAGATGAGAGATTGTTTTTCATTATGTCTTGTAGGAAGACAAGAGGGTTTAATTGGTGGAGGGTTATCATCTATAGTGGGAGTTTGTAATTTAGAGAAGTGTAAGGGAGGTTGCTATTGCAATAGGAGATAGAGTTCTCCAATAGGTTGAGTTATAGTGACTATTACAGTGGGTAACCTTGACTAAGGGTAGAAGATTTGGGGTCAACCAGAATGTATGAACTAGGTTCAAAATATCAGAATGTGTCAAACCATTATCGCAGGGATTTAGAAGGGGATACCTATGAAGGATTAGAGTTATTATTGCCCACATGAATTAGTATATGTATTCTTGATACTTGGAGAGGCAATGGTATGCCATTATGACTGGAAAAATGTTATAGGAGATATGTGATGTGAAATGGTCGATGGTTAGATTAAAGTTAGAAATGGGGATAATCGTATAAAAAAAAAAGAAAGAAAAAGAAAAGAAAAGAAAGGAGAAGTCATGTGTAGCATAAATGAAGATTTGGATATCTAATGAAGCAATTGGAATAGAAAACAGGATTATATTTTTGACGATAACTCGACAAGTGAATTGTTGACGTGACGTATAAACTAACTGAAGTCGTGACGTGACGTCGGGTAGTGGAAGCTCTTATTTGACACTTGTAGCACGATGAATAGAATTTGGTAAAATTGCTTGGCAAGAACTTACGATTGATAAGCATTGACGGGTGCTATATAGTTAAAGGTTTCTATAGGTGTTTGCGAGTTAGACCATTAATACGCGGGAACATCACGAAGGAGACCCGTTAGTTAGTAAAAAGAGATGTGAAACAAAGGTTGATTCCCTATGTGAAAGATGTGAAATTTTGTGTCCTTGTTGAAATTGTAAAGATGAGACTATTTACGTGTGTTTGCTCCATAAATTAATTTTGTTGGAGTGCTTTGTTATGTATTGATTTGAGAAAATGTCAAATGGTGAAACTGCTAGACTAGTGTGATTTGAGGGGCTGCAGTTAAGAATTGGAATGTGTGGATTACTGCAACGCAAGGGGTGGAAATGTAGTGGTCAGTGAGTATGTGCCTTTTGATTCAAATTGTGAAATGAGATCGTTATTTACACCTTGGTTGCATGCTATTAACGTCGAATATGAATATTGGTGGTTTATGAAAGGAATCGGAAAAGAATGAAGTATTCAGATGAGAAAATGTGAACATTGAACTGGATTAGGCACCTAGGATAGTTTGAAATGTCGATACCAGCTTTGTTGTCTTCTTATAGACTTTTCAATTACGGTAACCTGTTGTTATGATATTGGTATGGACCTTTATTTGGTATGAATGCATGTCTGATTATTATGATATGACAAACGTATTGTAAAGGGTTTATGACGGTATTTGTGTATTAGATTCATAAGGGAAATCCGGTAAAAAAAAAAAGAGGGGAAATTTGGTTAGAGGATAGATTTGATGCCGGGATGAAAGGCTTACGTGTGTTTAAAGGAGTTTGCATGGGTGACTTGAACCTCTTAGTCAGATGGAATGTTATGCAATAATTGGAACCTCTCGTCCCAGCTCCTTATTTGGTTTTAGCTTATGGTTAGTGACAACCTTGTCTATCTTTCGATTTCTTAACCACGGTCTTAGTGGGATTAGTGACAGCTTAGCTAAATTATTCATAAGATATCGAAGAAGCTAGACTAGTTTGGACGTTGTGGGCATATGTCGAACTTGAACTAAGATCCTTACTTGGGGTGTCGAGCGAGTATGGTGAAACATGTAGGGTAGTAAACTTTTGTTTCAAGACTTGTTACGAATGTACTTGTTTGAAATTTAAGAGTTTCTGAAAGGGGTAATGCTTTGTGAAATTGGTTCTTAAAAACAGTCCATTTTTGGAATTGGGAATGGTGCCATCGTGGAGTCAGTTGCATTATAGTGGAGTCAGCCCCATTGCAAATCCTTTACTAAGTTATTTAGATTACCGTTGTTTTGAAATAACCATGTGAGGTGTCTTGCGTGATTGTTGCTAATGTCTTTGTCTTTCAAAAAGACAAACTTTTCCTTCCAAATTTTTGTAAAATTTTGTCACAGATGAGCATGTTACGGGAACTTTAAACTACTCAGGCTTGAATCTTCAACAAGGTTAGAAATTTGTCAAAACTACTTAGTGACCTATAACACAGTTAGAGACTTTTGATCATAGTTCAGTTTAGACTCTGTCGTGTCAGACACATTAACATTAAGTTAGCATTCGTCAATTTGAGGAAGTTCGTCGTGAGTTAGTGTTGAAAATCATTAGAACTTGTTGATTGTGTTTTACTTGGCGGGATTGTTGAGTGTAGACACCTCCCAAACGGGGCATCGCCATACAGATTGATCACGTTGTTTGTTCGATTGGTTGCTCACATCATAAACCAAAATCATGGACATTCCCATGGCTAGGAACATCGCCACATGATAACGGTTATCATCAAATAGAGTCGCCACCCAGTTTATTAAAACTAGGAAAACAGATAGAGATTCTGGATACGGGAGCCAAAAGTACAATAAGGGGAAGGTGTTAGGCACCCCTCTTTGCCCAGTCGTGAGACTGGCCCATAATCATTCAACATAAGACGTATAGATACTTTGTTTAATTCCAACACATAGTCTGTTTATTTATTCCTTTAAACAGTAAGCAAAGTGAGCCAGTGCGATAATTGAAGCATGCATTCAGAAAGCAGGAAACCAACAAAATTGTCCCAGGGAAATGGATCCCGCGGCCGGTGAATTGATCTCACGGCCGAGGGATCCTCCTGGTTTTATTTATCGGCCGAGGGATCGAAACCCCGGTCGATGTTCTTCCTCACACCAGACAGAAAAGTTAGCAAACGATTAAATGCTACGGTTAGTCATAAACGCGATAAGTAAAACAAACCAGAGGCCGTTGGGCCTCACCACCTTGATCCCTCAGTTGCTTGATTGCTTTGGATTGGGCGTGATTGATTGATTACTTGATCGAGAACCCTAGAGCTAGGGTTTGAACTTCGAGGTTTGATCGCCGGATTGACGGCTACCTTCGGAAGGTTAGGGCTTTTGGAGTATGGGATTGAGGGAGTATTTGTGCAGAGTTTCGAGGTTTGATTGAGTGTGTAGGTATCTCAATTTCTGTGTGTTAAATTCGGAGCCCAAAGGCCCCTTTATATAGGCATAGGGATGACTCACTCCGGCCAATCAAATCACGAGATGGCAATTGCAATTGCAATGCATCTCTAACTCTACGTCGTGATCTCCGAACGTAGCCCGAACGCATCGGAAAGGTAGTGTAGTTGGATCAAACCAAACGTCTAACAGAACGTTCCAGAGTCTGGAAAAAGGTCGATCTGGCGGCCGAGCAAAGGATGTCGCGGCCGTGGAATGGATGTCTCGGCCGAAGGATGGATCTCGCGGCCGAGGGATTGATCTCTCAGGGAGATTTTGCTGGCAACAGGTTGCTCGGGTGAGGGATTGATGTTGTGGCCGTGGGATCGATGTCACGGCCGTCAGATGGATTCTCCTAGGCTTCTGTATTTCTGTCTGAAAGGTTGTATGGCTTTGAATTGGGTCCTCTAAGTGGTCAAAGTTCTCACCGAAAGTCCTAAGGTCCTCAAGGAAGCAATCAGCAATCACTGTATCCATTTCATCATCGGGATTGTCCCAAGGTGGGACTTGAAATAATCGTTAGGCCAAATTGGGGTGTCTACAGATGCCCCTCTTTGACTGAACTCAGACGGATCGCGAGACATGTTTGAGTAAGAGTCAAAGCTGTAAAAAGCAACTCAATTTGGTCCAACCACTATTCCAAGGGGTTTTCGAAAAAGGTTTTGTTATGGTCGGGCCGGGAGGCTGCCTACGTATTCCACAGGGGAAATTCAGACCAATCGTAGTTCGGGCAAAAGAAAAGTAAAAGTTTGGAGGGTTAGAGACAGAAGACGTACCTTAGGGCTTTAAAAGCCGTAGTGTGACGTACCTAGACTGAGCCAGGGTTTTGGCGAAGAGTAGTTGAAGGAGTGCGGGGCTACCTGGGGAGTTTCTTTGCGGAGAGCTTCCTTAGTATTTTGGGGTAGATCAGTACACTGCAGGTGCGTTTGCTTTTCTTGATCGTCCTTACTTTGACTGAAAGGAGCTCGGTAGAGTAGCCTATCCTTGCGAATGAGCTGGATGGGATTGATGTAATGGGGTGGAATCCAAACCATCTGCTGGGATGATTTAGACACCGTTTTGTTTTTGAGATGTAGGGGAGGCGCAGGGCCAGTAGCTGGAGCACGGAGCTTTGGCGATGAGGGGACCAAGGCACGGAGCCGGTTGTAGTCATGAGGCGAGAGCCTGGAGAGTGATTAATAGGACCGAAGCGCGGAGCTGGTGTTGATCATAAGGCGAGAGCCTGAGGTGATTGATAGGACCGAAGCGCGGAGCTGGTATTGATCAGGATGAGAGTCTGTGGTGTCAGAGCTTTGAGCTTAACGTGATGAACCGAAGCACGGAGCTGGTATAAGGCAAGGGCCTGAGATGAAGAAACTGAGGCGTGGAGCCTGCTACAGTCTTGAGGCGAGGGCCTGAGTTGTCGGAGCTTAGAGCTTGACGTGATATGAACCGAAGCGTAGAGCTGGTTGTATTCTGATGGTCTGTGCACGGAGCTTTCTCATCATAAATGTTGACGCGGAGCCAAAGGATCGAGGCGTTGGGCCGATCAAATAAAACCGAGGCATAGAGCCGGTTGATAGCAGGGTTGACCTGTTTCATAAGAGATATGCGGAGTGTACATGTGTGATGATGGTTGTTATATGTGAACAGATACGATGATGCAGACTCGATGTGAGAATGTTGATGCAATATGTGCACGGGCCCGTGCGTGTGTGTTTGTTTTTAAGCTTAGAGCTTCTATCAAGTTCCGGACTTGAGCATTCAGAGCGTAGAGCTCGAGCATTCGGACGGCAGAATCCGAGCATTCAAAGTACAGGCTTTGAGCGTCCAGTACTCAGTGGTTGGGCATCCAAGCGTAGAGCTTGAGCATTCAAGTATATGACTTGAGCATCCAGTACACAGTGGTTGGGCATCCAAGCGTAGAGCTTGAGCATTCAAAAATGTTAGATTTTTGAGCATCCAGGCGTAGAGCCTGAGAATAGATGTCTTGATTGTTGGGGTGGCTTAGAGCCTGTTGCTTGTTTACGGCTTCGAGCCAGTTGAGATGTTGGGCTTTGAGCCGCTGAGTTTATGGCTTTGAGCCATTTCAGAGGGTAGATACAGGCTTTGAGCCTATTAGAGTAATGGGCTTGGAGCCGCCGAGGTGGTAGATATAGGCTTCGAGCCTGTTGAGATAATGGGCTTTGAGCCGCTGAGGTAATAGACATAGGCTTTGAGCCTATTAAGAGCTTGATTGTGTACGGCTTCGAGCCAGTTGAGACAATGGGCTTGGAGCCGCCAAATTGAGTGATAACAGGCGTAGAGTCTGTTGTTGTGATAGCGAGCACAGAGCTGCTGATTCGAGGGCTTCGAGCCGCTGGGTGATAGTAGACGTAGAGTCTGTTGAGATAGGCTTCGAGCCTATTTGAGTTGATGGCTTGGAGCCATTTGAGATAATAGGCTTTGAGCCGCTAAGTTGTGATAAAGGGCGTAGAGCCTGTCGATAATGGGCTTAGAGCCGCCAAGATGGTTGTTATGGGTTCGAGCTAGTTGAGATAGCGGGCTAGGAGCCGCTGAGTCGTGTAAGGATGATGGGCTTTGAGCCTGTCAGGATAGTGGGCATAGACTCTGTTGAGAACTTGATTGTTTATGGCTTGGAGCCAGTTGAAACGGTGGGCTTGGAGCCGCTGAGTTGATAGGTGGGGGCGTAGAGCTGCTGAGTTGATGAGTAGAGCCGCTGAGTTGGTAGAGACGAAGCTGCTGGAGTGGCAAGCGTAGAGTTGCTGAGATGGTGGGCTTTGTTTTGATAATCCTTAGTGGGAGCTCCGGTCAGTAGTCTGTGGAGAGAGATTTTCCTCATACTTGGGCATGCCCCCAAGGCTGGTTTTGATCATGTTGCATTGGCTTGGGGATGCCCCTAAGGCTACTTGGTTGGTTGAGGACTTAGAAGTCTGTAATGGCTCGAATTAGTGCACTGAGCAAAATCTGCTTCTCGTTGAAGGAAATTGATTTGGAGGGCCAGGAGATCGATCTCCCGGCCGAGGGATTGATGTATCGGCCGGGGAACCGATGTCTCGGCCGCTTAATCGATTCATTTCCAGGGGCCTATAAAAGGCCACGGCCTCAACCGTTTGTTTCACTTTCCTTTCCTCCCTCTCCGTTCCTTCCGTCCGAGGCTTCCACCGAAGACCCCCCCTCCACTTCTCCTTGTTTCCGACAGCTCCGGGCCGTGGGTGATATGCTGATGCGGCTAGCGTGCGCGGAGGGAGACCGCGTTTGCTTTTGGTCCTGTCTTGACGCTTGATTATGGATCCTCGCATGAGTATGCTTGATTAGGGGCCCTCGCATGGGTGACTTGCTTCCGCGACACGGAGCTCCTGGCGTGGCGGTGGTACTCGGTGTGGTGGTTTTTCTGGGCCATGTGGTGATTCTTTTGAGCCATGTGGTGTCCCTTCTGCACCGTAGTACTCCTTTGGTATACATCGCCCCAGGGGCGTCCTCTTCTTTTTTGCAGCTGGTCTCTTTTGTTCGGACCACCAGAGGGTTCGACATCCTCTCCTGCTTCCTCTTTTTTGTTTTTTCTTTGTTTC
The DNA here is from genome assembly GCA_018127125.1 of Rhododendron griersonianum. Taxonomy (NCBI): domain Eukaryota; kingdom Viridiplantae; phylum Streptophyta; class Magnoliopsida; order Ericales; family Ericaceae; genus Rhododendron; species Rhododendron griersonianum. The sequence goes on along the minus strand of CM030788.1, from coordinate 32,190,133 downwards.
TCTTCCTGCATAGGTTAGTTCGACAGGAAATCGATGTATAGTTTGTTAGGAAATGTGGGATGATCCACCTTGTGATGTAAAAAGCTTTTGATATATGAAACAAAAACCTTTTGCTCTGCGATTGTGATTGTACATGCTGTTTCTACGTTGTTTACGTGTGACATTCTCGTTAATCCAACGAAACGAACTGAACCGTGGGAACAGTCTGCAAAATAGCTGTTCTGGCGGCCGAGCTAGTGATTATACGGCCGAAGCTTCGATCTGGTGGCCGAGGGATCGTTTGGTTTGCCTGGGTTTGACTTGTAGGTCAACCCTATTATCTACGGGCCGGTGGATTGATCCCACGGCCGTCTTATCGAAGTGCCGGCCGAGAGACCGACTAAATTTCCGAGGATTAAGAATCCGATTCCGATTCGAACTAAGACTCGACCTAGTCCTATAAGTACGCGTTCTACGAACCCGATAGCATTGTCAGCAGCAATTCTTTGCATATGGCACAACCAGTCCTTGATCAGTGGTTGGATTCCTTTAATGGCCTTGACCGTCTGCACTTTAAGTCCTTTGGCATGGACTTCCTCTTTTCTCTTCGTCACATTCCCGTGAATTTTGCCTTCCTTAGGGCAGCCGCTAGTTTGTGGGACCCTGATTTTCACGTCTTTCGCTTTAAGAGAGAGGAGTTGTGTCCTACTATCGAGGAATTTGCGGCCATTATGGGCCATTCAGACAGGGAAGGTTTTGTTATCCCTAATCCTTTGTTCAACCGAAGTGATCTCCTGAAGGATTTACTCCGAGTCCAGAAACATGAAGTTAAATTCTTCCTAGTGAAAGGAAGGCTGGAGATTCTGCAACTTATTCAGCGTTTTGGTACAGCTGAGGCCCATCGCCAAGTTTCCCTACAGAAGTCGTGTTTTCATGCCTTGTGCATTTGTCTCCTTCATTACTACTTGCTTGGCCCTTCCTCTGGTCATGCTGATCCTGTATTGCTTAACCTTGCTCAGCAAATTGGAAACCGTGTGGGTTTCGCTGGCTTAGTGTTGGCAGAGACCTTGATGGGTCTAGATGTGATGAAGGGTAGTCCTACAGCTCAGTTCTCAGGCAGTCCCTTGCTATTGCAGGTTCGCTCTTTTATTTGTTTATTTTGTCAAGTTTATCTTTTCACTCATCACTCTTTTGTTTTGGCTCACGTGTTCTCTCAACTCACAATTTTCCCTTTTTCTCTAGGTGTGGTTGTTTGAGAAGCTAAAGGTGTGGGATGCGCCGGAGCAACTTCCTTATAATCCAGACCAATGCACGGAGCGTCGCATGATTAAGCAATTCCCAACTGAGGCTGCTTGGGAAGCATGGATGAGGACTTGCAGGGGTGATTGGATTCAATGGGTTTGCCCCTGGTATGGTATTGAGAGTATGACTGCGAGTACCATGAACCATTTTGGTGTAGCAGTAATTGGTATTACTCGAGTCGTTTTCTACTTTCCTGCTCGCTTTCAAAGACAATTCGGGGCTGAACAAACCGCAATCCTGGGTGACCCTGAGTACACTGTCTCTAAGATCCATGATGCCAACTTCCGTCGCAACATGCTGCGTCTTTGGCCAAATAGAGTGATGCAGGTTGTTGCTGAGAACTTTGTTGCCAAGCTATCGGGTTCTTACAAACGCTGGTTGAAGAAAAACCTTTTGGAGGATAGTAGTGCAAAGAGAAGGAAGACCTAGAGATCGACGCTTTGCTTATGTTTTTCAAAAGATGTTTGTTTGATTCTAGCTTTCATGGATTAAGAATTGTTTAGGTTTGCTTTGTCCTTTCTCTTTGGAAATAATAAAATATTTGGTCGTTTTATTTGAAGATGTTATTGCCATGATTTGATAGCGAACATGCTTTAGGATAGACCTAGAAATCTTGGAAGTGATGATGATAGCAGTGGCCGAATCTCAAACTTAGAGATTGCCTACGTATCCCATGGAGGGAATCAGGCCATAAACGTAGTTCCAACAAAGGGGATTTGTTTTAGTTAAGGTCCACTCGAGTATTTTCCTCTCCTTTTGTGCTCTAAATTTTGCCTGAGAACCGCCCTTGCGGGTTTTCGGTCTAGCGAGCGTTTTATTTATGCCTTAGTTTTTGCCTAAGCCGCCTTTGCGGGTTTTCGACCCAGCAGGCTGCTCTAATTTTTGCTTGGATCCGCCCACCCTTGTGGTTTTCGGTCCAACGAGCATCTCTCATGGGTAATACTTCCTCAATTTATCGATGTTGACTGGTGTTGCGAATTCCATTCCATCCAAGTCTGTAATGTATGCTGCTCCTCCGGAGAGTATGCGTTTGATAAGGTAGGGGCCTCCCCAGTTTGGTCTAAATTTGCCCCTTGGGTCTGAGACGTGGCGACGAATTGCTTTGAGCACCATGTCTCATACCTTGACGTCCCTAGGTTTCACCTTTTTGTTGAATGCTCGTGCAATGCGGCGTTGATACCCTTGTACATGGTATAAAGCCCTCAGTCTCCTTTCATCTAGTAGTGCCAACTCGTCGTAGCGGTTTTGAACCCAGTCTTCCTCGATCATCCCAGTCTCAGCTAGAACCCTCAACGAAGGTAATTCCAATTCGATAGGCAAGACAGCTTCCATTCCATAGACCAGAGAGTAGGGAGTGGCCCCAGTTGAAGTCCTTTCAGTTGTTCGATATCCCCATAGTGCCAGAGGTAGCATTTCTGGCCAGTCCGTGTAAGTGTCGGTAGTCTTCCGCAGAATCCTCTTGATATTCTTGTTCAAAGCCTCAATTGCTCCATTAGTTTGAGGTCGGTAAGTAGATGACCGATGATTTTGTATCCCAAATTCGGCGAAAAGCTTCTTTGTCGCCCCCTTGAAGTGCGATCCATTATCACAGACAAACTCGTGAGGTACACCATATCGATAGATGATATTAGTGCGGATGAATTTGGCAACATGAGTGGCTTTGAGAGTAGCATAAGAAGCCGCTTCTACCCATTTGGTGAAGTAGTCGATAGCCACTAGGATGAACTGATGTTTGTATTTTCCCTTTGGATTTATACTTCCAATGACGTCTATCCCCCAAGTGGAGAATGGCCAGGGGGATGTCATGCTGTACAATTCCGTAGGGGGAATACGCATACGATCAGCGTGAGTTTGGCATTTGTAACATCGACGGACATAATCAGCGCAGTCGGCTTCCATTGTAGTCCAGTAATATCCCTGATGTAGGATCTTCTTTGCCATCGTTGCCCCATTCATGTGTGGCCCACAAATTCCTTCATGTATTTCCTCCATTACCCTGCGGCCGTCTGTCGTGACGCAAAGTTGACTTGGACCCAAGTGTGCCCTTCGGTATATTGCTCCTCCACAGATTACAAACCGGGCAGCAAACTTCCGTAGAGCTGTTTTGTCCTTCGAGGTGGCCTCGGATGGGTATTCCCCTTTTTCCAGGAATTCTTTCACGTCTTCGTACCATGGCTTGCCATCGTCTTCACCTTACTCGGTAAAGGTACACTCACATTCTGGTTTAACCTTTTGCTCGATCATGAGAGGCCGCATTGTGAATGCCAGGGGTATTTCGACCATAGACGCCAATGTCGCCAGTGCATCTGCAAATCTATTGCTCACTTGAGGAGTGTGTGTGAAGATAACAGAATCGAATTGTGGAATTAGATTTTCCAGCACAGAGTGATATAGCTTCAGTGTATCCTCCTTGACCTTCCAGTCTCCTCTTGCTTGAGATACCACCAGATTTGAATCTCCAGTGACTTCTACCCTTTTTGCTCCTAGCTCCAGGGCTGCCTCCATTCCAGCAATACAAGCCTCATATTCAGCTTGGTTGTTAGTGACTTCAAACCTTAGCTTATATGACAAAGGGATGTGAGAGTCGTTTGGGGAAACTAGCAATACCCCTATGCTATATCCACATTGGTTTGATGCTCCATCAAAGTAAAGTTGCCAGGTGTCGTCTAAGAGACATAAGATATCCTCGTCGGGGAACATGAAGTCCTCTGCCTCGGCCTCTGTCACAGGGTGATCCGCCAAGAATTCTGCCACAGCTCTTCCTTTTACTGATTTCCTTGTCATGTATTTGAGGTCGAACTCCACTAGCAGCAATAACCACCTAGCTAGCTTTTCGATAAGTGCTGGCTTTTCGAAAAGATACTTGATTGGGTCTAAACGAGAGACCAGCACCACCGGATGTGCTAACAGGTAGTGCCTCAGTTTCTTTGTGGCCCATACTAGCCCCCAACAGGTTTTCTCGAGGGGAGTGTACCTTATCTCATAATCCATCGTTTTCTTGCTGAGGTAGTATATGGCGCACTCTACTTTGGCGTCGTTTTCTTGTGCTAGCATACATCCCATAGACGTGTCTGTTACTGAGAGATACAGAATCAATGGCTTCCCAGGGATGGGTGGCGATAGTACAGGTGGATTCTGAAGGTATTCTTTGATTGCCTCGAATGCTTGCTGACAGTCTTGGCTCCATTCAAAATCCGTACCTTTCTTCAGTAGTTTGAAAAGAGGTTCACAGGTGGTTGTGAGCTTGGAAATGAACCTGCTGATGAACTGTACCTTCCCTAAGAAGCTCCTTACTTCCTTTTCTGTCCTAGGTGGTGATATCTCCATGATAGCCTGTATCTTGGAAGGATCTACCTCGATTCCTCTTTGAGTGATGAGGAAACCTAACATCTTTCCAGCTGTTACCCCAAAAGTGCATTTTTGAGGGTTAAGACGCAACTTATAATTCCTAATCCTCTCAAAGAACTTTTGGAGTGCTCCATAGTGTCCTTCCCTTTCCTTTGATTTGACTATCATATCGTCGACATACACCTCGACCTCTTTGTGCATCATGTCGTGTAGCAGTGTTGTGGCCATCCTCTGGTAAGTGGCTCCAGCATTCTTCAACCCAAACGGCATTACTCGGTAGCAGTAAGTTCCCCAAGGCGTAGTGAAGGTGGTTTTCTCTCTATCCTCAGGAGACATAAGGATTTGGTTATACCCAGAGAATCCATCCATGAAAGATAGCAATGCATGGCCTGCGGTATTATCCACTAGCTCGTCTATGTGAGGTAATGGGAAGTCATCTTTCGGACTGGCTTTGTTGAGATCTCGGAAATCTACGCAGACCCTGATTCCTCCAGTTTTCTTTGGTACGGGAACGATGTTTGCTACCCATTGTGGATATTCGGTGACTATGAGAAAACCGGCGTTGATTTGCTTAGTGACTTCTTCTTTTATCTTTAGGACCCAATCAGGGCGCAGTCGTCTCAGCTTTTGCTTAACTGGTTTTGCATCAGAATGAAGAGGAATTTTATGTTGAACAATTTTCAGGGTCTATTCCAGGCATATCCTCGTAAGACCAGGCAAAAACATTTTTGTATTCTTTTAGCAAAAAGATTAGTTTTTCACTTTCTTGAGGGGATAGTGCGGCACCAATTTTAACCATTTTGGGCTCGTTTTCAGAGCCTATGTTTGCTGTGATTATCTCCTCAGAAAAAGGTTTAGCGTGCCTTTCCTCTTCTCTCTCGATGAATTCTAAAATTTCTTTTAGAATTTCTTCCTCAAAATTTGGTTTGTCGGAATCCACACAATTGATCATAGGCAAAGTGAAATACTCTAAATCTTCCTTCTCATTGCTAAGTTTATCAAAAGACATTTCGGAGTCGAACTCAAAGTAAATGCTATGCCTTGGTGCTTTGACCAGGTTTTCCTCACTAGACTTAGTAGTTTCAAAGGATGAAAAGTTTGACTCGGACTGAGTCGACTCGGAGTCGGAATCGGAATCAGAACTAAGATCAGAATTAGCGCTTTTCATTTTGTATTTTAGAGTGTGTTCCACGGTCCAGTTAGGGTAAGCCCCTTTTTCAGCATCCACAATCAGCTCAGAGCAGTCTTTTTCATCACCAAGGTCGATCATCAATACTTCACTGTCACCTTGATTCGCACTTTCATTATTGTCACCTTGCAAGTCTTGGAGGGCCATTTGATTTGCTATTGCTGTTATTTCCTCCAATTGAGCTTCAATTTCGGCTTTGCTGTTGTCGACTCGTCGTGTGCCAACAAAGCCCCACCAATTACCAAAGCTGTCTATGATGGGGTGGATCACCCTTATTTCATTGTTGGTGACCCCCTCATCAAAGAGTAGGTTTAGTGATATTTCGTCCAGTGGGTCATTGTCGACAGCCTCTTCTTCCTTTGCCTCTTCAGTCTCGAGGTTGTTGACCTCGTCTATTGGCCAATAATCATCGGTAGGTGCATAAGGGTCATAAAAGTAGATTGGAACCCTGCGAAGCCCTTCTTCTTCAATCAGGTCTTCTACATCTTCCTCATAAACTGTTCCGGCGAACATGACATGGTTGTCTTCAATGATAGCCACCATAGGCTTTGGTTGATTTACTGGAGTGATGTATTCAAAGGGGTTGAAATCTTCAACAGCAACGTGGAGCGGGCCAGACAGCTTGGTGACAACTTGAAAGTGCGAATCAGACATGGACAGTGATGCAGTCATTTTTCCTGAAAAAGTTTTTATGCTTTAGTTAGATTGATTAATCTTACCTACTGTTCATTTGACTTAGAGAGATTCCTAAGGTTTAACCTGCAAAAGAGAGACTTTACAACATACACATACACAGTGGGTGTGAGGAAGAACTTGGAAGTAAAAATGCAAGTAGGTTCCTAGCCTGTAGGTTCCTGTCTTAGTTTGATAAGTTCTATGGCTTTCTAAAGCATGCAAGGTTTTGGTAGTCTCAGGGTGCTCCGTTGTCAAAGGGCACCAATCCTCTCACCAGCCCATTATAGGCGGCGATTGGGTGATTTCCTTTTTGATATACCACTAGGTACGAGTGACTGTGGAGTTTGCTGGAACCCCCAACATAGCCCGTGTCATGCCGGGATACCAGGTGAACTCAACGGGTTGCTCGCTCGATGCATATGATAAATGAATTAGACAAGGCATGTATTAGTCTTATGTTGAACTTTTTGGTTATGGCTCTCATATTCCCCAGCAGAGTCGCCAAAAACACCTCCCAAACGGGGCATCGCCATACAGATTGATCACGTTGTTTGTTCGATTGGTTGCTCACATCATAAACCAAAATCATGGAAATTCCCATGGCTAGGAACATCGCCACATGATAACGGTTATCATCAAATAGAGTCGCCACCCAGTTTATTAAAACTGGGAAAACAGATAGAGATTCTGGATACGGGAGCCAAAAGTACAATAAGGGGAAGGTGTTAGGCACCCCTCTTTGCCCAGTCGTGAGACTGGCCCATAATCATTCAACATAAGACGTATAGATACTTTGTTTAATTCCAACACATAGTCTGTTTATTTATTCCTTTAAACAGTAAGCAAAGTGAGCCAGTGCGATAATTGAAGCATGCATTGGCAGGAAACCAACAAAATTGTCCCGGGAAATGGATCCCGCGGCCGGTGAATTGATCTCACGGCCGAGGAATCTTCTGGTTTTATTTATCGGCCGAGGAATGAAAACCCGGTCGATGTTCTTCCTCACACCAGCAGAAAAGTTAGCAAGCGATTAAATGCTACGGTTAGTCATAAACGCGATAAGTAAAACAAACCGAGGCCGTTGGGCCTCACCACCTTGATCCCTCGGTTGCTTGATTGCTTTGGATTGGGCGTGATTGATTGATTGCTTGATCGAGAACCCTAGAGCTAGGGTTTGAACTTCGGGGTTTGATCGCCGGATTGACGGCTGCCTTCGGAAGGTTAGGGCTTTTGGAGTATGGGATTGAGGGAGTATTTGTGCAGAGTTTCGAGGTTTGATTGAGTGTGTAGGTATCTCAATTTCTGTGTGTTAAATTCGGAGCCCAAAGGCCCCTTTATATAGGCATAGGGATGACTCACTCCGGCCAATCAAATCACGAGATGGCAATTGCAATTGCAATGCATCTCTAACTCTACGTCGTGATCTCCGAACGTAGCCCGAACGCATCGGAAAGGTAGTGTAGTTGGATCAAACCAAACGTCTGACAGAACGTTCCAGAGTCTGGAAAAAGGTCGATCTGGCGGCCGAGCAAAGGATGTCGCGGCCGTGGAATGGATGTCTCGGCCGAAGGATGGATCTCGCGGCCGAGGGATTGATCTCTCAGGGAGATTTTGCTGGCAACAGGTTGCTCGGGTGAGGGATTGATGTTGTGGCCGTGGGATCGATGTCACGGCCGTCAGATGGATTCTCCTAGGCTTCTGTATTTCTGTCTGAAAGGCTGTATGGCTTTGAATTAGGTCCTCTAAGTGGTCAAAGTTCTCACCGAAAGTCCTAAGGTCCTCAAGGAAGCAATCAGCAATCACTGTATCCATTTCATCATCGGGATTGTCCCAAGGTGGGACTTGAAATAATCGTTAGGCCAAATTGGGGTGTCTACATTGAGTTACAAACGTATGAAATTCTACCATGTGTTTGGACACGGTCTGGGAAATTGGAATTTATCAGTAGAAAGTTTAATGAGTGGATACGAGTTGTGAAACCGGGATTGGTTAAATAACATAATTACAATTCGTGCGAATTCTAAGACTTCGTGGTCTGATATGTGTTAATGTTGGAACTTGGTGAGTGTTTTGATAAGAAGCTACGTTAGTTAATTGCAATATTACAAAGTTTTCTGGCGTTGTGGACACGGAAGTTGGTGGATACGTAACGTTGTGTAGTAGGCGCGGCCCTTGAAGATTAGGATTCTTGATCAGGCGTCTTTGTTGCTTCGGATAAATTTCGGGACGAAATTTCTTTAAGGAGGATAGATTGTAGAGACCCGGATAATTTTAATTCTTGAAATGTTTATTGAATGACTAATTAGAAGGATATGGCATAATTGGTGATAAATTAGATTGGGGCTTGAAGTGAAAGAATAGAGAGTTGAGGGAGTGTAGGTGTGATAACAAGATTCATGAGTATATATAGGGGTGTGTGAGAGGTAGGAGATCATTTTCTCCATCTCACCCTCTCTCATCCGTTCCACTCTCTCCACCGATCTATCTCTCTCTCTCATCTCCTCTCACTCAAAAATCCACCTCATCTCCCAAAATCTTCAAGAATCAACCTCATTCAAGTCTTCCATTCGTGTTCTTGAGCTCGGAGATCCGTGGGTCGAGCTTGAATCGAAGTTTCGGAGTTCGAGAGGCTAGGGCTCGTCCAAAAATGCGAGAATATTGACCATTGTTTCGAGGTAGGAACTTCTTGACCTCTTTTATATGTTTCCTTGTTGATTTGGTGTGAAATTGAGCTATGGGTTGTTGAATTTGGTTGAGCATTGAGTTCTGAAAATCTGCCGGAAATCGCTACCCGAAGCCAATCCGTATCGATACGGTTTTCGTGGCGTATTGATACGGGTAGCTTATCTTTTTGATCAGTTGAACGCGTATCGATACGGATTTTATGCGTATCGATACAGAAAGCTTATCTCCAGATTTTGTTCCTATTGACCATTTATTGATTGTTTTGACTCTCTATCACTTCTAAACCCCTTGAAACACCTCCTAATTGATCTCAAGCTCGTTCTTTTGGCTTCTTGCGACTTTTCAATGCTTTCCTTGCCCGTTGGTCTTCCGTTGACACAATCGAACATGGAACTACATGGTTAAATGTTGTTAATTGCTTATTGGTTGATAATTGGTATACGTGATCGGTTGTGATGCACTTGTGATAGTGTTGGCGTGTTATATGACATTACGTTTAAGAATGGGATCTACAGAAATCATAACTTGCATGTGAGTTGAGAATTGAGTTGTTTGAGGTCGAATGGTGATTTTAGGGAGTCCCGTACGCAAGGGGTGGTAATACGGTGACACACAAGGGTTTCGTACGCGAGGGGTGGTAATACGGTAACCCTGGGTTTGTGGGGATCACTGTGACGCAAGGGGTGGTAACACGGTAATCCACTTGAAGTTGTATGGTGACGCAAGGGGTGGAAATACCAATGGTGGGAGTTAAATGGTGTTGAGTTGAGTTGGGGCACTTGAATTGTTGAGTCTCGTAATTAGTGCCCGTAGTCAGAGTCAAGGTTTAGATTGTGGATTGATTGATCTTGAGAACTGAGCTTTGTTTCCATACCTTTCGTTCCATTGCATCAGTCGACATGTGTACATATAATTTTGGTTAAGATTTTCCTACTGGGCTTTGTAGCTCAACAAAATCCTTCTTTTCAGGTACCAATGCCGGACTTTAGCCTCATGCGTGCATGCTTGGATTGTGAACAAGATTTTGGAAGCCTTTGCACTTAGTTACCTTTTTTATCTTGTAATGGTTTAGCTTTTGGGTCAAGATGGTTTTGTAACTAATTTTCCATGACTTAACTTTTGACTGAGTTATAACTATGTTTAAGTCTATTTGGGCTGTGGTGCCAAAGTTGTATATTCTTTAGAAATTGGGGACTTGTTGTAATTCAAACAGGTGGGATTACTATTTTGGGAATACAATGGCAGGCGAGGTTCTTTTATTTAAAATGTATTATGTAATTTATGTTAAAAATCCAGGTCGTGACAATTGCTATAAGTTAAACACAACTGTGATATCCAAAAATTGAAAGAATCAACTTTTTCTTTTGATAATTCAGCCATTAAGATGTCTGGACTAGTTTACGCGCTAATTCTGGAGCCCAATTCCACTGACAAAAAGAAAAATTCAGAAGCTGGTTCTGAACCAGAGGAGACCCCAAAAAAACCAATTAAGAAGCTGTCTTGGATTCTCCTTGTTGTTGGTCAGCAGCAGCAGGAGTTGGGGAAGTCCAGTACATCTTAACTGCAAATAGGAGCTTTTCCCTCACATGGGGACCTCCTTCACTATCAGCCATTCTGGTTTCCCACTGGAGCCCATCGGTGATGCTCTTGATATCGGATAATATGTCGACGTCATCTCGGAGAATGATGCTGCCTCGTGGCCGTAGAATTCGGTCCATTTCTAACAGAATATCTTCCACGTCACATCTGCCATTGAAGTAGTATCAGAATTAACACAAAATGAATTTCATCCCTAAGGTATTTGTTTGGGATTATTTTGGTTTTTTTGTGGTTTTGGAAACAAAAGTAATGAAAAGTTCACCACAAAAAAAAGGAATCATGTTGTGTTGTTTTCCTTCACATAAGAAAACAGTATTTGAAATTAAATTTAGTTTCTTGGTTTTCCAAAAAGCAGGTTGTTTTTGGAAACAAATTGACGATTTTTTTTGGAAATAGTTCAACAAAGAAGTTTACATTTATTTTTTAGACAATGAGAACAGAAAACAAAAGATAAAAACGATATCGGATGGGATGAATTAGAGAAAATGAGAGTAAATAACTCTGTTAGAGATGTTACCGGTCCTTGTACAGGCTAAAAATTGAATCTGCATGAATGAAATCGTAAGTTCTCGGGTAAGTCGACATGGCTTCACACCTTCAGAATATTTAAAAAGTGATATTAGCAACAATCGAGCACATACTCAGAATATAGTGATGACTTTGGGTAATTTGATCTGGAAAGCATCACAAAACAAAATGCATCAAGTAATCTTAGGAATGCCAAAGAACCAAACAATGAGAAAGATGACATACTAGTCTACAGTTGGCTTGAAACATACTGACGTGTCAAGTACTGATTGATCACTGCTATTGGTCATCTCTAGCATTGGTCAATCAGTTTTCTGCAACACCAGCCGATTTCAAGTTGATTATCGGCTTGAATAGTACTGTGCATTGTGCATACAAGCTGACAATCAACTTGAACTAACGATGTATCAAGCCGATTGGGCAGTGAATGCGCTTGAGTCCTCAGACTGCTCAGTCCCAGTTGGATTCTACCCTTCAACTACTTGTAATCTTTATGGCATTAGCAAGTTATATCTTGCTTATTCCATGAAACACAACTAATTTTTGCACGCCTACCATCAAAGGAATCCATAGCAGATCGTTCAAGTGAATCTAAAGCATAAACAGGTAGAATGAATAGAGAAGAAGTTCAGATGAACTAATTCATAGACAACCAAAGCAAAAACCAAAATGCATAAACCATACACGAGTTTAACCAAGCAAGAAATCATACCAGTTTTGATAAGTTCCGATCAATCCACGCTCATAAATGACTCCGAGGGTATTCACCTTCGCCTCCACGGGCATAACATTCATCACCCACACCGGATCATCGATTAGCACAGCTGCAAACCCTCCCAAGTGGGAATTCATATCAAGTAAGTTACGATACCACCCTTTCTCTGCTAGCTGATGGTCATATGCCTTGTAAGTTGCTAATCTCTTCTTCCACAATTCTGCATCTTTTTCAAAGTCCTCTACTGTGATACCCTCCAGACTTCCACTGAGAATTCTTGGAGGAATCGTAGTCAATCTCTCTGGCCACTTAGCTAATTGCCCACCGGCAATGTCTTTGATGTCAGAGACTTCAGGGAGAGGAGTTAAACAAGTTTCCATCTTAGTGTACCTAAAAATAGTAAAGACTATATGATAGTAAGTCAAGAGCTACAAAATTATCAACAAAACTGAAGCTATAATTGGAACTTAAGGAGGCAGAAAAAGAAAGATCACAGAAGGATATGTAATGTAAGTGAAAGAGATACTATAGGAAAAACTGAAACAGTAATTATATATTCTAAGTTTGGTTCTGCAAAGTTAAATAAAGGTCTATGAAAAGGAAAATAGCTTTCCCATTTTTCATTTAAAAGAGGATATAAAGCAGGTAAGATGAGCAAAGAACCACAAAAAGTAAAACAAAGAAGTAACACCGAGGAGGGAAAGTGAGAAGGAAAATAGAAAATGTTCTATCTTGGTGATCCAGATCAAGGATTTGTTAGTTCGGTTCCTGATTTGAAATTGATGGATCGCCAAGAAAATGCTATTTTGCACAAGCTTTTGGGGAAGGGTGACGCAAAGGATGTCACTCTTAGGGAAAAACGAAATGTTAGTAATGCACTATATTTCAAAGGAAATTTTACCAACCAGGCAACCACACACTTAAAACTTTCGGTCAGAATAAGGTATTGTTGGTGGTTGTGGCATTTGGTAATCTTTCAGGCCAACTTTTGTGTTATCTAAGCCGATTAGAGGAACATAGGACTTCAAAGTTCAAACATCTTTCCCTATCACATTTTTGTTGTTACTCCTTCCTGAATTAGGAAGCCAGACCAAATCGAGCCTTAAATTAAAGACACAGACAGACATGACCTAGACATTGGTCAAAATCATTGAGAAGTAGCACTAGTTAAACCAACATGATAGTAAGAACAAGAGGAAACATCACTATTTCATTTAGTAGCAGGAGGATTATTTTTTCCTTTCCATCAATTCCAAATCAGGAACCGAACAAACAAAGGAGTACAAAATCACAACTTTCCTCTCTTTTTGTTTTTCCAAAACAAAGACACAGAGACGGCCATGACCGAACAATGGTAAACTCAATGAGAAGAAGCAAATGTTAAAGCGACACAACATAAAGAAGAGCAAATGGAAAAGAGAGAGGCAATTCTACTGTTTCATTTGGCAGCAGGAGAATGAAAAAGCTTAGTAGCACGAAGCAGGAGCGGGGGTGGAAGCGGAAGCGGGAGCGGGTGCGGGGGAGCGGAGGCACCTAGAGGCTCCTAAGGTTGGGAGCGCCTAAGGAGTGTTTATAGATTTCATATAAATACGTATATAAAGTATTTTTAAATACTTAACCATTGAAGGAAAAGTGATTACTTATGAGAATTTTCACAATTTTAAAGGGTACTTATAGGAAGATAGATATTTTCAATTTGCAAACTTCTTGAGTGATAAGATTTTCATATTTTTATTTTCACAATGGCATAACTCCCTTAAAGAGTAAGAGAATAGTTGCCTTAACCGCCCAATAAGCTCCCATCTTAGTTGGGAGCGAGCTCCCGTCTCAAGGGGAGCGGGCTCCCATCCTAGGAGCGCCGATTCGAGCTCCCGTCTTGGGAGCGCATCCATTTTAGAAGGATCCTGCTACTAAGTGAAAAAGTAAGACCGAATCAGGAATATAACAACAACAATTCCATACTACCAGACTAGCAGTTAGTAATTCTACTTATATTCCTCAATTTTCCAAACAAAACAAAGCAAGTATCACGTGTCAGAAGGGAATTTTGTATTTCTCTAAAGGGACAATATGCTTGACTAGTCTAACAAGTTTTGGAATCGCAAGCAAAGTGTTCAGTTCAGGACTTTTAAGAGCTCCAGGGGGTCCGAAAAGCATCTTCAAGTAAGATCTGTATCTAATAATCAGTTGCCTTTACTATCCAAATGGTTTTCGTATCACTAGAAAAGTGTCTCAACTCTCTACTTGAATCATCAGTTTATAGGAAATACTATAAAAGAAAGAAAGAAGCTAAATACTATTATTTAGTTCCTTATATTTTCATTTCCCTTGACAAATCAATCCACAAGAAAATTGAAGGGATTCGTGAAGCTATACTTTTGCTGTTTTCCCTCTCATTTTTCTCCTTTTCCTCAGCAAATCCCTCAAAAATCTAACATCCAAACACAGCTGGCTAAAAGATAGCTGTTTCTGTATTCAAGTAACACTGAGCCCTTTAGTAACTGCTAAAAGAATATGAGAAAAGAATTTCAAAATTACGACGAACACAAGTAATCAGTTAAGAAACAATACCATGCCGTGTCTGGATCTTGTGCTAGACAGAAGCGCGGTTCCTTGAAGACCTTTCGGTTCTTTTTGCAGTGAATGTGATTAGTGGGTTTTTGCCAAATAGCAAGCTCACCCTTCTGCAACAATTTCTTCCAGCACATTCTTCTTGCTATACTCTCAATCACATCTTGTTCAGCTTTCAGATCTTCTTTTGTTCTCCGCCACCCCTTCCAGTGTCTCTCCCAGTTTATTGGTGGGCCCGATAAAATCCAGTACCCACCGGGGCGTAAGATCCGGTCAAATTCAATTAAGTAAGCTCCATCTGCTCAATCATAATGCAAAACTAAGCGACAATTCAAACAAAGTATTTGATTTTATGTTTATCCTTTTCAGTCCATTATAGAATGGTACAGGGTAATGAAAAGATAGAAATATTCAACTAACGGAAGGAAACTCCAAGAAATTAATGATTCGTGTACAACTATGCATGTAAACTTGGCTTCTCTCAAAAGCACATCAACAACATAACAACATAACATAACCCATCTAGTCCCCAATCATTGGGGGTATGGGCGGGGATGATTGGAGACAGACCTAACCTTTGACAATATTTGCACAAAGTGGCTGCTCTCAAAATACCACTGAAACAGTGGCCCCCCTAAACCTCCAAGAACCAAGGAGTTACAGGGATGTTTTGTTGTAGAACCATACCCCCAAATCAAAGCCAAATGGCATCAGAGAGGGCAGGCTTAGAGACTCAAAAGCACATGATAATTTAAATTTTAAATGTGACAGTTCGTAGATAGCTTGAACTCTATAGGTACATGGTACCATGTCTTTAAGGACTGAAGGAAATAGGATGACCTCAGGAGTAAAGGTTGTCACAGTTGAAGGGAAACCCAATTCTGAAGTCGATGGCTTATAATTGGTTTGGAGGCAGGGCCCAAGTTGCTTGGGATCAAAGGAGGATCGTGGAATGGAGTCTTGAACTCAAGGGATCGTCTGAAGGTCTGAACTGAAGGTTAACCCTCATTGAGAGAGGGGTAGATTCACTTTCTAAAGGTTAACCTCATCATGATTCGTATCATATAATCATCCTACACACAGAAACCTTGGACGTAGTCAGCCCTTGCCTACCACTTGACACCCATGTGGCACCCGAGTGATAAGCCCTCAATAGTGTAAATAAATGGGCTTATCTATCTCAATTTTGTCACGCTCACGCGCACAATTTGTGTTAGTTGAATGATATTGCATGGAGTTGGTGTTTTTGACCTTTACAGGTTGAATATGGAAATAAGGTGTGTTTTGACACCATGGATAGCTTCCAAGAGTGTCCAAGGCCCCGAGGCCTCATGGTACCCGGTAGCCGTGCTAAAAAAGTCAAGGAACGAAGCCTCGAAACATGCTCGGGGAACCCAAGGGTCAACGGAAGGAAGGGCAAAGAATTGAAGAAAATTGCCTAGTTGCTACTTGTCACGCCTTCGATTTTCAACATATTTGTAAAGGATTTTCATAAATAAAACCTCACAATAATCCATACGATATCCAAAAGATTACTGTATTTCCATTTTCATATTCATAGTTCCAAATCCGTAAGATTCCAAAATGTTACATCATTGGCTCAACGGCCCCCAAATTGACATAAGTATCAAGAGTTAAGAGAGTTAACGGTTTACAAATATTCCACAAAGTCAAAGAATTTTAACTTAAGTTTCAAATACATCTTTCAAAGCAAATTTACAAAGATGAATGAAACAACTCCTTTGGCTAGCTTTTAAAAGGTATGTCCACACTCCAAGCACTCCAGTCATGCAAGCTATAGTCCGAGTTTAGCACCTGAAAATAATAATAGGCTTGAGCTACACTAGCCCAGTAGAAAAGTCTACGCAAACTCTATATGCAAATGAGGTAATCCAAGCACTATGAAAGAGTGAACACAGACAGATGTACCCAAGGTACGAATGATTACCAACAAACCGCACGCTATAGTCAAAAGGGTCCTAGACTTCACATAAATGTCGCTAACCGTTTACTCTTCAGACTAGGTACATCAACAAACTCACATCAATCCACATTAGTCTATAACCGGTTCTAAATCATCTTGTTATTCTTCATACGATACTACGATCTTTCTCGTGTCCACGCTTATCATCATCAATTCTCTTTATGACAAACCTTTCCTTACAAAATTCTTCCTTTCTTTTAATCAGGTGTTTCTCCTCAATAATCGCTAGGGTCACCTCGGGTCTAGTTCCCTCGAGCGCAGGGTCACCCCGAGTCTATTCCCTCAACAGTAATAATCATTTGGGTCACCTCGGGTCTAATTCCCTCGAACGCAGGGTCACCCCGAGTCTATTCCCTCAACAGTAATAATCATTTGGGTCACCTCGGGTCTAATTCCCTCGAGCGCAGGGTCACCCCGAGTCTATTCCCTCAACAGTAATAATCATTTGGGTCACCTCGGGTCTAATTCCCTCGAACGCAGGGTCACCCCGAGTCTATTCCCTCAACAGTAATAATCATTTGGGTCACCTCGGGTCTAATTCCCTCGAGCGCAGGGTCACCCCGAGTCTATTCCCTCAACAGTAATAATCATTTGGGTCACCTCGGGTCTAATTCCCTCGAGCGCAGGGTCACCCCGAGTCTATTCCCTCAACCACGATCACTTCGATCACCTCTCACCTTTTCATACTTGACATCATTCCTTAATCAATCTCGTCATCACTCTAATGACTGTACCACAGAACTTCAATCAACCATTATAAAACACTGCAATACTCTTTCCATTTGTTTCTACGTTTGAGCTTTTTAGGAAGAGTTTTAAAAGAATTAGAAGATTTGGTGTATCTATCAAACAATCACAATTTAATCCTCCCAAATAGTTCTTTCACAATATCAATCTCGCTTCAAGCATTCTAAATGATCTAACGAACCACCACATGGATTTACATTTCAAACGTTCCAAACTATTTACCATATCAAGACTCCGACTAATTAATTAATACACGTCATTCCCTTTAAGCATACCACAATGCCGCACACCCTCACTGTACCTCTAAGTACACCCCGTACCTTCACATACCACATATCAAGCATAAGGAAAATGTCTATGTATCCACGCCTAGCGTTGTTTAACTCAAAAGAATGCTTTACTTGTTCGTTTCTCATATCGCATGCCAACACCTACAACCTTCGCCCACCTATATTCCTTATGTTCTCTAAACCCTCGTTTCGGTGTCAAAGGACTCATACGGAACTCAACGACCACTACAAAGCCTAGTATACCCCTAGCATTCGTCAAACCTTCCAATAAAGTACCCAAGAGAGCCTAAGAACATCCATGTCTCACCCACACGATTCTAAGGAAAAGGATTATCCGACGTTCAAGAACACATCTATCTTATTTTGGCTACCAAACCTTATCGACTAAGAATTAGGAAACGAGACCACCACCATTGGAAAGTAGATCTCCGGTACATGAATTTCGATATAAAATTTGTCCAAAACGGAGTTCGGATGAAAAAGTTATGTCTTTTCGAAATTTTTCCAAAAATGCTGATTTTGAATGTCTACCGGTAGATATTGAATGTCTACCGGTAGAAGACCAAAATTTCGCAACAATGACAGATTTTTGAATACCTACCGGTAGATATTCAATGTCTACCGGTAGAAGACCAAAATTTCACAAAAGTGACACTACTGGACAGCGTTTCTACCGGTAGATTCCAAACTCCTACCGGTAGGACTTGGATTCTCAGAACACGATTTTCAGATTCCACCAGAACAATTCTAACGACGAAACCAACGATCTAGGGCACGAATTAAGTACCAAATCAACTCATAAAACATATAAAGAGAGGTAGAATTTCCTACCTCGATTATCAAAGCCGAACCCAAGAGACTCTCCGAGCCCTAGACTCCAAAATCGACACCGAGAGAAATACACCTCCTCCGAGCCCAAACCGGACGAGCTACGAACTCAATAACGCGTGAGGAAGATGATGAGAGGGTTGGGTTCTTTGGGTTTTGAGTTTGGAGGTTGAATTTTGGTGGAGGAGCAAGAGAGAAGGAGAGGAGCCGGGAGGGAGAGGGAGACGCCGGTGAGAGAGAGTGGAGGAAAAATAATTTTCTACTCTCTCACCCTCCTATATATACTCACCCAAAAACATATCACACTAGACACCCTTTCACAAACAATTCTATCACTTCAGCCCCAAATCAACTAAACCTAATAAATTCCATATTTTCCTTCAATTTCTAATTTAAATAAACCTTTAAATAAATTTTCGAAATTACGGGTCCTTACACTACTAGTAGCATCAAAACATGGCTACCAGTAGCAAAAGAGGATCCAGTTGAATTCCAGAAACTTGGCTACGAGTAGCAGCAAAATAGGGCTACCAGTAGCAGTCGGCCTTCAGTCAACAAACAGAAACTTTGCTACTGGTACCACTAAAATGGTGCTTCCAGGGCAAAATAGGGCTACCAGTAGCAGTCGGCCTTCAGTCAGCAAACGGAAACTTTGCTACTGGTACCACTAAAATGGTGCTACCAGTAGCCACCTGGAAAATTTGCAGATTTTTGTGGCTTAACTGATTTTGACTTAGGGGCATGTAAGACTTTTTGTATCACGTTTTTAGGGGGTTTAAAAGCCAGAGACCCTCATTTCATTAGGTTATCTTTCATTTTGAAGCCCTGGGAACTTCTCTCTCTACCTCCTTCTCCTCTCAAGCTCTTCATCTCTTTTCAAAGGAGATTGAAGAGTTGGGTTTTGAGGCTTTTCGTCTTCATTAATGTTATAGGGACGGTTGAGATCTTTCGTAATCTTAAGTTTATTTCCGTTTTTATCCATGAATCATATTTATCTTTTTATGCTTGTTCGTCATGGGGTGATTTCTACCCCATACTTGGGTAGTTTAATGGTTTCTCTCATTTCTTGTGCTTAATGTGGTTTGTGAATGGATTAAGTTCATTTTTATGTAACAAAACCTAGGGTTGTTAACCTCTTTGATTATGTGTAGGCAAGGACTCGATCTCTTGCCACATATAATGCTTGGAGCTATGTCACTCTAAGTGTTTGCCAAAATGCCTCAAAGAACTTATTAAGCTCTAATCTTTGGTCTAAACCTAGAGATGTTAACTTCTTTGATTAGGTGTAGACAAGTCTCTTGGCACACCCAATGCTTGGAACCATGGCTCTCTTTGTGTTCAATAAAATGCCTAAACGAGTTTTCATCCATTTTCAAACCCCGTTGTATGAGTTAAACTTGATTTTCATGGTTAAATCTTCCGAGTGAGATCAAATGACTATGACTCACACTTGAGTTATTAAAGAGAAACATTGAACGACCTTAGTTATGGGTGGAATGAACCCCTAGACCTTGCCGCTTTAATTTCTAGTCAAACTTCATTTTCAATCAAAATTTGGAGGTAGAGAGAAATTCCACCACTCAAAAGTTGGCCGTCTCAACGCCAAATCCAAAGGTTGGCGGTCCTAACGCTAAAAACCCTTCGTAAAGCAAACCTTCCGGCCTAGCTCTATTGGCTCCTTGTGGATTCGACTCCAGACTTCCAGATATTATGCTGCAATTGACCTAACCCAACGCTTGGGGCGCTTCTTATTACGACACACATTAAGGTCGCAAGCACCGAGGTCCCATGATACGAAACCCCACGTATCACTGATCTTTGATCAGTAGATCCTAAGGCCTAGGGACTGGCCTAGACCCCGACTGTTCACTACCTACTGTCTGACCGCTCAGGGTCTTCCGCCTGGCCTTCCCTTGGGGGTCCGCCACATGTCCTTCGTCTAGCCACTCTTCAACCTACAAATGGTAAGAAATGTGTGCTAGCTTTTTTTGAGGTTTTTTTTTCTTTCTCGTCTTCACTTTTTGCCAACATTGTTTTCTTGCTAATCGAACGCACTCGTAGAGAACCAAGAAAAAGAAGAAGAAATGAAACAGAAAAAGTAGTAATTAGATTACCATTCAGGCCCCAAGGAATGAGGCAGCGAGAACAATGAGCCATATCAAAAGCTCTGGAAGGGTAAGGTAACCGGATGGATGCGAGCACTCCAATCATGGCCGGAACTCCACGTTCAAGAGCAAATTGCACTTGAGCTTCATGTGAGTCTCTTGGTGCAAATGACATTGTTAAGATGTTCCTAGACAAAAGGTACGCTCCCCAACTTGCTACCTACAAAATTTGAAGTTGTTTTTTTTTTTTAAAAAAAAAATCACCTGATCATGATCTTCTCACGGAAGAAAGAACCAAGTTAATGTTGTAGTTCTGAATTAGAGCATTTTAAGTTTTTCCTTTTTAAAATATCCTTGTTTTTCACTTAAGCATCATTAAGATCAAATATATACAAGCCAAGAGACATTTGGCATAACGACATCAGGATTCAGGAGTGGACTTAGGTGTCGGGAGAAAGCAGAGCACTAGTTCAACCCCTCCCCAAGGTGCTATTCTAACAATGCTTACTTTCATTGATAAAATGATAAATTTTCGTAGTCATCCCTCTAGTTTTACGGTTGTCTCAATTTCGTCTCTCTAGTTTCAATTTCGTCCCTATAGTTTGTTTTACGTTTCAAATTGGTAAAATCGTTAACACCGTTAATGAAACTAACGGAAAAATATGATTAAAAAATTAAGTGCTCTAATTTTCAATCCGGTTGAACCAGTGCGAAGATCTTATTTTTTTGATCATTTTATCCTAGATGGTCGTAATGAATTTTTGGCTCTAAGGTCTTTCAACGAGCACCCGAAGACTCCTTATTTAGTTTCAAGGCTCTCTTAGGGTGCTCATTGAAAGACCTTAGAGCCAAAAATCCATTATGACCATCTAAGATAAAATGATCAGAAAAATAAGATATTCGTACCGGTTCAAACAGATTAAAAATTGGAACACTTAATTTTTTAACTATATTTTTTAATATATAAATAGTGTAAAAGACAAAAGACAAAACCCCAATTTTATTTTCCCTTGAATTCTTGAAATTTCTGTAGTAATAAACAAATTTAAGTAGGAAAATAATTCTCAATTCTCAAGCCACAAAAGGCCATTGCTGCCACCCTATACAGGTGGACCCAACCAAAGAAAACTTTTGAAACAAATGGCTAACTGCTTTGACTGCCTCACTGTCTATTTCTGCATGTATACACATAAATATTTAATGTTTTCCTAGACCTATAAATGTGAAAAAAAAAATCAAGGAAGATATGATAGGAAGTAAATGCATGAATTGGGCAATTATGATGAATCAAGTAAAAAAAAAAAAAACCAAGACAATGTGCAGCCAGATGCATGAACCAGCAAATTCAGAAAACGTAACACAAAAAAATGTTAAAGTAAAACCCATGTATTTGTTTTCATATTTTCCGTGCTTCCATTTCGGTTGAATACAAAATTTGGAAAGTCTCCGGGTTCAAATGTGTTCAAAATCGTCCGAAACAAGCGGGTCCACAAAATAATGAGGGGCTCACTTGCATCGAACAATTACAGACTGTACGTTGCATTTGCATTGTTCAACCAAAAAAAAAAAAAACAAATTTACTTGTGATATACTAATGAAAAAGAAAGTATGAGAAGCTTATAAGTAGAGAGGGATACGGGGATGATATTCCAAATTATAATCTTCTTTTTTTCAATTGCAATCGGAGATGTCTTCAAGTGTGTCCCGTTTTTAAGAGTTCCAAATTCTTAAAGTGAAATAAACGAAACGTGCGTAGACTCCCATTTGAGGCAATCTCCACTTTTGCTACCAAACGCAATTTACTATCCATAGCTTAATTATTTCAATACCCTAAACAAAAACCAAAAAAAAACAGAGAGAGAGAGAGAGAGAGAGAGGGGGAGGCTATGAACTCTTCCATTCGTTAATCGGCAGAGGAAATTTCGACAGCGAAGTCTAACGCCAAAAAAAGAAGAAGCAGCAAACTTGGACTGAATTTTTATCGGAGTTTTACTTTCCCAATTAAGTAGAATTAGATAAATATAGTGATCTAGAAGTAGATATTTGGTAAAGGATTTTGATGCAGAATTATGTGATCTTTTGTGCTTCCCTCCTTTCAAAAACAAAATACCTATTTTTCAGTAATTTTTTTGGAATATATGTACAAAAATCATGAAAATATGGACAAAGACAACAATTTTGCCCACAATATCTTTCTAGCATTACTGTGTATGTATTTACTATTTACTATGGCTCTGTTCTCGTAAACTTTTTGTCTAAATTTTTTTCTGGTACTTTTTATTTTTCCTAATTTTTTGTTGAGCTTTTTTGTCATAATTTTTGAAATTAATCATTCGTCTCGACGAGAGGAATAATAAAAGTATAAAAATGTAGGTCAATGATGAAAAAAATTTCATATAAGATGACACTTTAAATTAAAAGACTGTTGTTTGGCAATTTTTTTTGTCTTTAGTGATTTTTTTTTACTTTTGATCATAATTTTGTACTTGTTAAACTTCCATGGATGATTAACCAAAAAAATATAACGCTAATTTAACAAAAATTAAAAAAAAAACAAATAAAATACACAAAACAAAAAAAAATGAAGGAAAAAATTTACAGGCTAATCTTCCCCCCTCACTCTGTTACTCCGTAAAAAGAAAGAAAAACTGTTCAACAAAAATTCTTCTCCCATCACATGGTTTTCCTCGGCTTCCAAACACTAGTTGACAAAAGTCAAATTTCAGAACCCAATAAACAATTCATTAGATGATCCCTACCCAAATTTCCGAACCCACTAAAAGCACACTATTCCATCCACAAAATATCAACCTCAAACATCTATACATATACATATACTCTCTCCCCATCTAACTATCCCTCATTCTATTCCAACTGAATAAAAAATGAGTTTTATTTGTAAATCGATAATAATAAATTTTATATATATGATGGATCTTTGATAGAGCACAATTAATTTTATTAGACAATGTTTTCAAAATCTCATACGACATTATATATTACTCCTTCTGTCCCATTTTTATTGTTCATTTTGTAATTGCGTGACATTTTTTTAATTGCTTATATATTTCAATCTATAATATTTTTCATAATTTTAAAATTTTTGTATTATAGAATTAATCGAGATCTATCAAATAAGATCCATATTGTATATTTTTCAAGATCCACATGGACAAAAGACATAAAAGAGAAACAGAATAATAGACAATGAAAATGAGACAAAGGGAGTACAAGATATAAACATTTGAAAAGTAGCATAAATTCTAAAAAAGAACTATTAAATGAAAATGAAAATTAAAGGAGTAATAATTTTATGATGGATAGTGTACCAGGTCAATTTTGCACCCAGCCGCTACAACGGGATCATTTCGCATGCCTACGCGCCATGAGGTGATCTCAAGAACACATGAAAGTGAGACGTTGGAGGTCAAACTCCTAAAAGTTCTAGACTTTCGTCACTAGGTCAACCCCTTTAAATATGAAATTCACATTTATATACATACATGAATATGTGTATATATGCATTAGTTTTTGAAGTTCACACATGCACAGAGGTAGTATAATAATAATAATAATAATAATAATAATAGGGAGCCGATAATGCCACGAATGATTCTTTTACTGCCACGACTATTAAATGCTGTACATGACAAATGGACTTCCTTGTCCTTTGCTCTCAAAAGTAGTCAGAGCCTCAATTTAAGGTTCCCAAATTGCCCTTTTATTGATTTTCTTTCCTAAATTGTTGATACGTATTCCCTTCCAACAGGCTTTTGCCATTCCCATTCTACGTTTTGTCTCTTTCTCTTCGATTTGACATCTCCATGACTAGGGTTTTTGGAGTACAAAGTTGACTGGAGCCCTTATCATATTCAAGGTATGCTATTCAAACTTTCTGCCGGAGTACTCTTTTTTTTTTTTTTTGCAGTGACCTATTTATTTCTTTTATTAGTGGCCTATTCATATTCTGTACTAAACTTGGGATGGCATGGTACATTCTCCAGTAGCTTGCCCCAGGGGCGGCAGAATACGAGAGGAATAGGGTACCAATTTTTTGGGTCTGTTCTAAACTTGTCTATTATGAGACTTTTTCCCTTATGCATATTTATGGTTTTATTGTTGTGAAAAAAATGTTTAAGTAAACTTTTATTTTTTGTGCGTCTTTATGCATGTACTTCAATTTTCTTTGTCATCATAAGATACCATAATCTTTTTTTAAAACATTTTTCTGATGTAGGTCGATTTTGTGAATAATCATGGATATTGACCAATGTATTGAAAGTCTTGGTGGAAGTTCCTGTGATCAAATTGATCAACAAGGAATCAATTTGGTTGGACAGTTTGGTTGGAAATTTCAGTCTCGTGATGAACTTCTTGATACTCTTCGAGAGTTTTTCTCAATGCAAGGATATGCAATATCTATCAAAAATTCCAAAATGGATAAATATTTGACCATTGGATGTGATAGGGGTGGTTGTTATCGAAATAAATGGAAGGTTCCCATAGAGCATCGACAAAGAAAAACGGCAACTCGTCTCATAAATTGTCCTTTTGAAATTCGTTGTAAGAGACGAGAGGATGGATTTTGGGAGGTTGAAGAAAAAAATAGCTCACACAATCATGAACCCTCAAGTGACATGTCTGGACATCCCTCTTGTCGTCGTTTGTCACAAGAAGAGATTACAACCATTGAAGATCTGACTAAATCGGGAGTGCCACCGCGCCAAATTCTTTCTTCACTGAGACAAAGGAATCCAAAGCTTCAAGCAATATCAAGAACAATCTACAACACGAAGGTGAAACTTCGAAAAGAACACTTAGCAGGGCGAAGTGTGATCCAGACATTGTTTGAAGAGGTTTGTCAAGGTGATTTTATTTTTGATGTTGCATATGACCAAGATGGGCATTTGACGCATCTTTTTTTTGCACACCCATCTTCAATCACAATGACCAAAAGCTATTCAAATGTTTTTGTGATGGATTGCACTTATAAGACAAATAAGTACAAGATGCCACTACTTGACATCATTGGAGTTTCAAGTTTTAATAGTTCATTCTATTCTTGTTTCGCCTTTTTGGCAAAGGAGGGAAAAGGAGACTATATTTGGGCTTTGCAAAATTTCAGCAAGATATTGGGTCCTACATGCCATCCTTCTGTGATTGTGTCGGATAGGGAATTGGCCTTGATGAATGCAATACGGGTGGTTTTTCCATCAACTGTAAATCTCTTGTGTGTGTGGCACATTGAGAAAAATATTTTGGCAAATTGTAAGTCTTACTTTGAAACTCAAGACAACTGGACCACATTTTTGACTACTTGGAATCAAGTGATAAGCTCTCAAGATGAACAAGCATTCAACGAAGCTTGGAAATTATTTGAGCTATTGTACAGGGAGAAGGAAAAAGTGTTGTGTTACATTAGAAAGACATGGCTTCCATTTAAGGAGCGGTTTGTGCATGCATGGACTGAAAATTGTTCTCATTTTGGAAATCGTGTTTCTTCAAGAGCAGAAGGTGCACATGCAAAATTGAAACAATATTTGCAAGTTTCAACCGGTGATCTCCATCAAGTAAAGATCAAGATATGCCTTGCAATTGACAATGAGTTTAATGAGATAAAGGCGCAACTATCAAGTGAAAGGATTCGAATACCCCACAAATGCGATATCTATTTTTTTAAGGAACTTATCACTAATGTGTCGTCATTTGCTTTGGGTGAACTACTCAAACAATATGAAATGGTCAAGCATGGGACAATGCGTTCAACATGTACAGGACACTTCATGGCAAGTATGGGTCTTCCTTGTGCGCATAAGATGATTGGTTGGAAAGGTAAGGTAATACCCCTTGATGAAATACACACACAGTGGAGGATTGATAGAAGATATTTGGTTGTTCCTGATGTTAGAGAAACTAATGCGGAGGAATTCAAGAGGTTGGTTCATGTTTTAGAAGATAAATATCAAGAGTGGCCTCAAAGTCAAAAGGAATGTGTTCAGCAATAAATTTCTCAACTTATAAATCCATCTGTTCCATTGGTTCTTGAGCCAAATATTCTACCTCATAAAGGGCGTCCATCGGGGTCAAAGAAAGGTACTACCTCTACAAGGCGGAATGCTTCACAATTTGAGATTGTGGAGGCAACAAGAAAGCGTAGCATTTGTAAATGTGTTGGTCATAATAGTCGAACATGTAAGGAAAAAAGTGAGGCAAATATCATGAATTCTGATCATATAGTTACTCTTGAAGACATCGGGAGTAATGTGGATGTGCTCGGCATAAATTCACTTCCTACTTCCCTCGACTACTTTTTGTTGGATTGATGACCTGAGGTTAATTATTTTTTTTTATACACTTTTTTTGTTGTACAATTTCTTTAAAATCAGTCAACTAAATTAAATTTTATTATTGCAGGTAATGAATTTTGTGATTTGAAGACAAATGTAGTGCTCAATTGAAGAATGTGTCTCTGAAATGGGCTTCCATTATTTCCAGGAGAGAGATATTTTTGTTTTGTTGAGCTTAAAAGTACTAGCACTTGGTATTTCATTGGGCAATGTTTTTTTTTTTTTTTGAGGATTGTGCTTAGGATTATATTTTAAGGAGAGATGATATTTTCTGTTTTTGTTGAGCTTAAAAGTACTAGCAATTGATACTTTGTTGGGCAATGTTTTTTGAGGTTTGTTTTCAGAATTTTAGTCTGGATTTGGGATGAATGATTACACCAATTGTTTCAGGTGAAAAAAATGGCCTTCCTATTGTGAGATGTTTTTCATGAAAATTTTCCTATTGTGATATGTTTGTTCTCTTTTAATTGAGCAGAAAAGTTAAAATTGAGACTCCTTTGATCTTGTGTTTGTTTATTAGGTGTGGGGGCAATACCACTCAAAGGAAAAAAAAGTGGGGAACAATATAAAAGAAAAAAATTGAAACACGGAAAAGGCTGTGAGTTTTTATAAGTAGGGTTGGATTTGCTTAGCTGTCAGAAGACTTTGGGGTCTTCACTTTTGACGTTTTGTACAGCTAGAACAATGGCAGTCATTTTTAGGATTAGGAAAGGGCAATTTGGGAACCTTAAATTGAGGCTCTGACTACTTTTGAGAGCAAAGGACAAGGAAGTCCATTTGTCATGTACAGCATTTAATAGTTGTGGCAGTAAAAGAATCATTCGTGGCATTATCGGCTCCCTAATAATATATATTTTTAAAGAAAAAAAAGAGATTTAACAAGTACTTATTAGTAAACATTGAACGTACCCCACAGCCGGTATCAATGGCGGTCCTCACCGACCCGTCTCCGAGATTAATGAACCTCCCAATCTCATCAATATACGCATCCGCCCCACGTGAGAACATGGTCCCACCCCCGGGGAACCTGAACCGGTCACCCTCGAACCGGACCCAGTTCTGCCCCGCCTTCTCCACCGTCAGGTGCTTGTACGGCACGTTCGCGTACCACGCCGCCTCCCTGCTCGCCGGCCACCGGAACGGCGTCGTGTACCCGAACGGCGCCGGAATCCTGCACCTCAACGCCTCCCCTTTCCCTGGACAATGCCTTTCCCTATAATTTTATTGAAACACCGGGCGTCATAAATACTAATTTAATTGAAAATTTTCAAAAAATTACTCCTATTATAGAATTTTAAAAAAAATTAAAAAATCGAGTGGGGCACGGAATCCGGTGTGGGTCCGTCCCTACCTGTATATGTTCCTCTCCCTGTCGAATTTCAGGGACCGGGCGACGTCCTCGCACGGCGTGTGGTCGGCGAATCTGGGGTTGCAGCGGGGGAGGTGGGGGACACGCGCCGCTGCGGGGGGCGGGAGGGGGAGGAGGAGGTCGGCGGAGTGGCGGGTGGTGAAGTCGAGGGGTTTGGGGGTGGTGACGTGGATTGTGGTGGTATTTTGTGATGGGTTAAGGCAGGGGAGAGTGGAGTGGTGGAGGGAGGTGGTGGTGGTGGTTAGGCCGCCGTGGTTGTAGATGCCGAGGAGGTAGAAGAGGGAGCAGAAAAGGGTGGTACCGGCGAGGGAGTAGAGATTGATTTGCTTTGTTTTGAAGGTGATGACATGGTGTGGTAGGTTGGAGAAAAACCTCATTGAGACTTCCAGAGAGAGAGAGGGGATGGGGTTGATGTGTTTCTTACTCTCTGTAATGGGATGGGTCTGCTTTGGTGGTTGTTAATGGTCTCTGTTTTAGGAATCACTGTTCATAAACAGAGATACCCGGCACTGAAAAATTACAGTGAAGGATCTGATCGGATAGTACAGATTCAAAGGAATTGATAGTACGGAAAATTTTATTTGCGGACCATTTCATAAAAAAGACTTTACGGAAGCTAATAGAGCACGTTCAAAGTGTTTTTGGACGGTTAAGATTGAAATCATGACTGGTAATAATTAATTCTGACCGGTGAGAGTTGAAAATGAATCACAATCATTGATTGTTCGAATAGATGACTGAGATTGTGCCACTCCGTGAATAGGTCTCCGTAAATAACTCTACATAGTAATGACGTACTAGGCCCCGTTCCAGAACACCTTCTTAAAACATAAGTACTTATTTCACATTTTCAAACTCAAAAAATAGTGTAAATGAAAAATAATTTATTGATTTTTTTTTTTGCATCGTATAAAAGATCTCATCGAGATCTTTCAAACAAGATCCATATTGCATATTTTTAGATTTCAATAAGCCCATTATGTTTAAGCTTGAAATTACCTTCTTAAAAAATAAGAACTTTTTTTACGTTCATTGGGAGCTCTACCACCCGTCGTTGGGAGCTCTACCATCCATATTCCACCACCCGTCGTTGGGACCTCTACCATGCATTTATTCTTATAATCTGAAATGTTCATTTTACAGGGTCCAAGCAATAGTATATCGAACATCGATAGATATATAAAAAGTTAAATTTTAGTTTATAAAATGGACAATTTGATTCTATCAAGTTAAACTGTCAATACCCATATATTTTTTAAGAGAATCGTTCGATAAACAGTTTGGACACTCGCAATTTACCTCTGTAAATAGTTATTCACGGCTCTCTCCCTTAGAAAGTTTTTCTTATTTTTTAAACCACCATTCAAATTCTAATTCACCTATGTATCGTTGTCCGATTAAGATTTTTTTTTGAAAGAATATACTATTCTGTGGGCCCTACAAAATGAATAGATCAGATCTAAAAATGATAGGATCCATGACACTGGATCTATGAAACTGTTTGGACCGTCCAGATTCACTTTATCCATGAAACTGTTTCATGGATCTAGTTCATGGACTGTACCAGGACTAGTTGATGCACAATTGAGCAAATAATTAATGACGGTAGTAGAAAACCCATAGTTTCAGTGCTGGCGGAAGTAATTTTAATCTCCCTTCCAGAGATGGAACATGAGGTCTTCTGAAGTCCGATGTCTATATCCGGTTAATCAAACGAGTTAACTTTATAGGATCGAAAGCTTGTGAATCACATAAGACTTACACGTACGATTGAAGCGCAGCGGAATTAAGATGCTTCAGTTTTTCACGATCTGAGGCCCGCTCTACAAGCACCGATTGCGTACACGTACACTGTATTCAACTCTCGCCGGGTAGAGGAGACTACTAGAGTCTACTCTTGATATCCACACCGCAAATCCTAGGATTCTTAGATGGAAACCCTAGAGAGAGAAGATATTTGACAGGAGAATTTTTCTAGAGGAGAAGGAGAGATGGAACTCTAACTCTTTCGTATTGTGTGTATCTCCAAATATTTGCAGGACTATATTTATAGATTAAAGTCCAAGAGTTCAAAGTCTCCTAATCGATGTAAGTGATCTATTTATCTTTGAACTCTCTTAACAGATAGAGATTAGGAGTTTGTCTCATCGTTCTAACCAACTCAATCACATAATCCATGTGGACGACCCATGTGGGTTGGGTCCGGTCCGAACCGACCCATTTTTCTAACATGTCCCACTCGTACACATTGGGCTTTAAGAAAATATCTCATCCATGTCAATCTTATCAATTCTCTCTTCATAAATGAAATGAGGCGTGCGACCGACGAGAAAGAAACAAGCTAAATAGGAGTACCATATTAAGCTTCCATCAAACTAACATGGCACATCACTCCACAAGATCTTGTCATTTCCCTAGACAAATCTAGCCACATTGGATCGAGCATCTCCAATCCCTCTTGAGTCCCAGCTCAGAGCTATGCTCAACCCCCTTGCGTTGGTGTGCTTCCAATTTCAAAATTATTTTTCATTTTGATATACTGTATATAAAATAGATAATAACTTGTGCTGGCACAAAGCACAACCAACCGCATAAACGAATGTGATACCAGAAAGTCTTCCTCGAGCCCTCATGTCAATCCATTTCAATCTTGCTGCTTTCCCAGTCATGCTCCATGGGACCTTGACATTTCGTGGTCTTAGGTAGTCAAGCTAGAGTAGCAGCACAAAGTCCCTACTTCATGACATAGTCTCAAGTCAAGTAAGGGCAACGAGTGGTCATATAAATGACTCTTAGAGCTCACACAGTGATAGGAAAAGGGATCCACACTATCACTCCTCTAAGTATGGTCGACAACAGCACATGTGGTATGATTCACATGCTA
Organism: Rhododendron griersonianum; assembly: GCA_018127125.1. Lineage (NCBI taxonomy): Eukaryota > Viridiplantae > Streptophyta > Magnoliopsida > Ericales > Ericaceae > Rhododendron > Rhododendron griersonianum. The sequence goes on along the minus strand of CM030788.1, from coordinate 32,158,988 downwards.
CGGTGGAGTAATCCATAAAGATTGTGTCCCTCCCCAAAAACACCATACAGACATAAGTACAGTCGCTACTAAAAGCATCTTACTCGAGACTCTCAAATTTGTCGCATGCACTGCGCTCTATCTAGGTCTCCGTCTGGCTCAAGCAAAAGGCTACACAAACTCTGTGTTCGGTCAAGAGTGACCTCATCTTGGTCCAACCAAGGCGACAATACTCTAAACTCAGCATTATATAAAGAGTATAATTATGTCTCATCTCGCTCGCCCATCAGCGTCGAGGTAGGTTACCATGTGAGATGGTCAACCCCATGCCTTTTGACACACAATTGTAAGTGCATAACAATTTAAATGCAACATGATTTTTATTATCACAATCAACTCGAATATAAAAATCAGTGCATAAACAATAAATATCCAAAGGTGTCTCAATAAAGCATAAACAACTCAAATCCTACGAAGTCCCAGACTACTAACATGGCTCTGAAAGACATCCCTCGCTATAGGCTTAGTCAAGGGATCAGCAACCATACTGGTCGTGGATATATGCTTTAGGACCACCTCTCCTTGCGCAACCATGTCTCGAATGTAGTGAAACCGAATATCAATGTGTTTGGATTTTCCATGATATTTGGGATCCTTAGTATAAGCAAGAGCTGTCGTACTATCACAATATAGAGTCACAAGCCCACTAGATCTAGGCCCTGTTGTAGACACCCCAATTTGGACTTTTCAAAAATCCTTGATTTGTGGCCCGGAGGCTCCCCGATGATGACTTTGGATTGAAACAAGCCTGGTACCGATCAGAACTTTACTCCTTGAAAGATTTGAAGAGGGATTAAAAATGGTTAAAAACATTTTCAAGCGCTTGGGAGCAATCCCAAGCGCTCAAAATTGTTTCACAAAACCTCTGGCCTGGCTCTTTCTCGAGCGCTCGAGAGTAAGGTCCCAAGCGCTCGGGAGTGATCCCAAGCGCTCGAGACTATTCTATTGCCCAATGGATGGCAGTATCACCCACTCACCATGTTATTCATCATTATAACCACCTTGAGCCCGCCGATGGCTCGGTCCACACTCAACCTCTGGTGAAAGATATTCAGGCCAAAGATTTTCCCTTTAAAAAATGTTTTATCAAAACCATTTGATTTTCAAAAACCATTTGAGGTCTTGGCCTATAAATATGACTGGTTTTTCAGCTAGAAGCAGGACCACGAAATTTTCACTCCACCAGAACTTTCATCCTCTGCTCTCTCTCTCTAGCTCAAAACCAAAAACTCTCTTTCCAAACTTCAAAGGTTTTGCAAATCACCAAGGAAAAAGGGCAAGAAATCCAGAATACTCTTCTGATCTCTTGCACTCTTCTCACTTCACCCACATCTCAAAGGCACACCAAGGAGCAAGGTTCAAGGAAAAGGTATAAGACTTTACCTTTGGTCATAACTAAAGGGCTATTCATCCCTTCTGAGGGGGGTCTCTCAGCCTGACCCAGTCTTCAATACTGGGTGCATGGTTGGGAGACCCTAGTGTAAAAACAAGAGCAATGGGGCACAAGAAAATGTTTTCACAAAACCCTTACTGGAACTACTCCCAAGCGCTCGAGAGTACTCCTGACCGCTCGGGACAGTTCCCAGTTTCATGCATGGCCCTTCGTAACACAGTGGGTTGGAAGTGATGTGTGATCTTAAAAGAAATGGTTGCATTTTGGCATGCATGCACAGAAAACTATTTTCTCCAAAACAGAAGCATTTCCCTCAAGTTTTCATGTAAAGTAAGGTATTTCCAAAGCTAAGAGATGTTCTCCTCTTGGGAAACATCAAAACAAGGGTGTTTGCATGTCAAGATGGTACCATTTCCTGTTTGAGAGAAAGCTGACATGCAGCTCACTCCTAAGCGTTCCGAACCATTCCAAAGCGCTTGGGAGTGCATGCATGCTATTGCTTCCCATTTCCCAGTCTGCTGTGTTATCTAGTCTCTGCATGCATTAGTGTGGCCTGTTGCTCTTTTAAATTCATAGATTTAGCTTTGTTAAGGCAGGGATGCATGATTTGAAAGGTTGAAGGCTTAGCTCAGTCTTCCAAGTCCTCTGCTGAGCCAGTAGTGTGTTTAATATCACTTCAGTTCCTATTTTAGCATTGTATTCTGTCTGTGCTAACAAAGCTTGCAGGTTGGGTATCAGAACTCCCAAGCGCTCGGGACGGCTCTCAAGCGCTCGAGAGTGAAGCCAGTGACAGATCTTCAATTTCTGTGATCATGCATTTTGCTTACTTTCATTTAATCATCCACTGTACACCAGCACATGCATGTAGTTCTTACCTGTTATAACCGTGGATACTTGCTAAATGATCTAATGAAACAAAATCCCTTTGAAAAAATCCCACAAACGTTTAGTAGAGACCGATTTTGAATCGGGCGAGGGGGGTGCCGTAAAACCCTTCCCCCCTCGTAACATGGCTTCCGGACCCTTGAAACTGATCTCTGGTTTTCAACTTCAAATCAATTGGTTTCCCAAACAAAACGGTTTCTCGGGTGATACTCCACAAATCCGGGTGGCGACTCTTCAAACGGCGTATTTCTCTTCGAAGCGGCGGGAAAATATAAAACACCAAAAACAAACATTCGTTTTCGTTTTTCGGGCAGGTAGCCCACAGTGGCAACTCTGCTGGGGAAAGGTTTAATTAATACGTGAGAAAAAGTTGGTTTGTTGATAAAACGGCCCGCTTTTCTTGAATATCAATTAAACTTGTGAGCCAGGCTTGAAAAACATTTGTGGGATTTTCAAAAGGGATTTTGTTTCATTATTTATTTCTTGTATGTATATATCTTGTGCAACCCCGCTATTGTGTTTCGGCAATCCTACCCGGCTTGCCGGTGATGGGGAATCCCGGAATGCTCAGCAACCCTCGACCATGATGAGTCATCCCTACCATTTGTACCATTATTGGGTGTACGCTCAATAGTGGGAGGTATACTTTGACTCTAGTCCGGGGAACCCACTTCAAACCAAAACCGGCCCTCGTACGTGTTTAGAAAGCAATAGAACCTTCCAAACTAGGACAGGGACCCGCAGGGTAGGATTATATGCCATATCCTGTCTACATGTTACTGCTTTCTGCATCTCACCGTGCATGTCATGCCGTCATGCTGTCCGTTCATTTTTGAGTCCTGCGCTTTTAATCTCACTCGCACGGTCTGTAGAAGGTTGCCAAGGCCCGATGATGAGTCGTGCACTCTGGTGTATGTTGTCTAAACTACATGAGTCCTTAGAACAAGGAGACTTTGGGAAATCAGGATGTTACTAAGTCCTTAACTAATGCCTAATCGAAATTTCAACGGAGAATAAGGAATAACAAGGAAAACGACGCCGTGATGCCACTTTACTTACACCACTCTGGCTAATGGCACCATGTCACTGACACCACGATGGTTGGGGTATCACGCCGTCTATACTAAGTTATTCCAAGTTCAAAATTGAAACTTCGAACAAGGACTAGTTGAATACTTAGTTCATTTGACATCTCTTAGAATTCGTCGTTCTAAACGAAGGATACACCCTAAAAGAAATTCTGAGGAATTAGGCAACCTTTGAAAGACCGTAATCTTATCACCCTTGCACATCGCACCTTGCATCTTACACTTGCTTTCGTGTTGCATATAGGACTCTTACGCTTGTTTGCGCATCTTGTTTAGGATTGCCTGGACCGATGATGAGTCGTGCTTTTTAAAGGCGCGTTGTTGAAATTAATCATTCCTAATCAAAGGATACACATTCAAAAGAATCTCTAAGGACCAAGGCAATCCTTCATAGGATGTCATTTCTTGAGTCAGGGTCTAGGAGACCATAAATCCATGGAGTTTGAGATACCTCTGGTGTTCGCCGTGCCCGAACGGCTCCCTCTAATCCAACCTTAAGTGCATATTCCAGCAGTCTTATTGCTCTGTCTCGGATGGTCTTAGATAAGGAGATTGGCTCTGATTCCCAACGTGAGGAATTTAACCTGCCTGACAACGACCTACCCGTGACTGTTGGAACTATCTGTAAAGTTCGATCCCTTGAGTCGACGATGACAACACGTCAATAACAATTCTTTTATTCAACATACATTTTTCAATAAATCATAACAGGGGCACGCTCTGAGTTCGCCTTTTGCTTTACTGTCAGCACTGAGCCACCCATCCTACAACGAAACCATACCCTCATAAACTCAGAATTTGTGGGAAGATATGGAACAGCCAGTGGAAAATTTGAATGAGGAACATCTGAACGGGGAACAGCCAGCAGGGATTCTGAACGAGTTGGATCAAATTCGAACCTCTATCCGACAGATGGGTGAACGAACAGACAACCAGATTACCCAATTAATGCTTATGATAATCGGGGTTGCCAGACGACTTCCACCTCCACAAAACCCAGAAACACCCCTCGAAAATAATCATGAACCACCCTCTGAACCAAACCCCCAAAGCCCAAAAATGGCCACCATCGAAGCCAAATTATCCCAACTTGAGCTGTCCTTAGCCAGAAGCGAAAGAATCACCTCAATTGGTTTCGACTTCGACGAACTCTGCCTTCTCCCGAATGCCAGACTACCCAGGAAATTCAAGCCAATCGACTTCGTTAAGTTTGACGGAACCGGTGATCCAAAAGCACACTTGACCAGTTACATTGGGGCACTTTCCATGTGGGGCTTGGAGAAAGACGCCATGGCCCAAATGTTTTCTCAAACACTGGTTGGACATGCCTTGCGCTGGTTCACTGCCTTGGAAGTAACAAAGAAGAAGTCTTGGGAAGACATCTGTGAGGCTTTCGTGGCCCAATTTGACTATAACATCCAGCTTGAGGTCACCACTCGAGAGTTGGAATCAATAAAGATGGAACCGAAGGAGTCTTTTATGGATTTTGTTCAAAGATGGAGAGCAAAGGCTGTTCAGATGAAGGACAAACCCTCGGAGAAAGATCAAATTCGGATGATTGTCCGAAACCTCCAGCCCGCACTTGCCAGACACATGATCCTAGCTCAAGCCTCTTCCAACTTCAAGACATTCTTCGAAACAGGCCTGGCCGTCGAAGAAGCTGTTCAGTTGGGCATCCTCGAAAATGCTGATTCCTTCCCAGAGACAGAAAATGTAGACCCCGACAGCAGCAACATGTTGTATGGTTACATCGACTTGCCATCTGACCCTACACATACCGACCATGTCCGGACCGAGCCCGTTAGCCAGATCGTTGCTCAAGCCACCAAGCCTAAACAACCTCGCGTCTTTTCCGAGTTCTCTGTACCACTATCCATGGTATTCGAAAGACTGGTCGAAAGCAGAACCATCAAGCCACTCCTGTCAACTCCCCTACCTCAAAAGCTCCCAGCCTACCACAACCCAAATGCCTTCTGTGCCTTCCATCAAATGCCCGATCACGCTACCAATGACTGTCACCGTCTCCGTCACAAGATCCAAGACTTAATCGACAACGGAACCATCCCAGTGCCGGACTTCGGATCAGGAGGAAGATTTTGAGTGCAGCCCGTGAATGGAATTGCTCACAAGTTTGGGAAACTTTTGAATTTCGAGTCGAGTCTTTTTCAAGTCGATTTCGAGTCAGTTTGTATCTCGAGTCTTTCATGCTTTCGTGCCTGTATGTTTTCAAATTCAAGTTTGTAGTCAAAAAAAAAAAAAAGGGAAAGCAAAAACCAAAAAACAGAGTCAGTTTCGTACGCCTGAACTACGTTATGACCTGATTCCTTTGCAAGAAGGATACGTAGGCAGCCTTATCCCGAGGCCCGGTCATGTTCTTTTGAGTCGATTCCAAAATTCGGTCACAATCTTTTGAGTCAATCCTTTATCAGTCCGTCCCGTCTTTTGGTGTCAAACCTCTTGAGTCGAAATTGTGATAATAAACTCACGTTTTGTGATAATCCCTTAACTTGGAATTATTTTTCACCATCAATTGAGAGAGTAAGACACGAGATACTTTGCCCTCTGAAGAAGAAGAAGAATTTCATGGGACCATTCCCTGACGCCGTGAAGAAGCAACGCCTTGGCCCAAGTAAAAAGCTCGCTAGATCGAAACCTCAAAATATGATCTAGGCAAAAGTTAGAGCACACAAATCTCTTAAACTGCATCTAGGATCCAGTTATCAAGTTATGCAATTCAAAATGAAGAAAGGCATTCTCTTCTTTTATCACACACTTGAAGATGTATATCCATTGATAACCCCCTTTGAGCCTAAATCAATTTCTTTGAAAGAACCCAGCTAGGCAGCTATCCCCCGCACCGGGATGAAATGAGGAGGACAAAATGTGCCAAACACCTGGTTATCATCGGCGCATCAGAATTCAAAGCGTGAAAGTGCCAAATACATAGGCGCAATGAGGTGCAAAACATCGAACAAAAATCAGAGAAAGCTCGGAATCAACGAGAATGCCAAACACATCGGCACAACAGAGTTTGAAGCAAATAAGGCGCCCATCAAAAGCAAAAAGGGGGCATAAAATATTCAAGATGGCTGCTAGCTCTTGAAACCCCAAGAAAATGAAAAAAGTTTGAGCCTATTATCCTTTCTTTGTTAAGCCAAAACCTTGGCCACGTTACAACCCTGATAAAGTCCTTTCAGATTGAAAAACACAACTTGATAACAAAAATCCTAGACACTAGGAGAAGACGAGAAGAAGCGCCAAGGCATTTCATGAATCCTGTAACATCCGAGCTGGGGCATTTTCTAAATCCATGGTTTGTCGTTAGCAACCTGGGGCATGATTCCTAATAAAAATCCTCGTGTTTTGCTAAAACAGTTTCAAAGACTCGAATGGGAAAATCATCAAAACTTGATTTTATCACGACAATTTCAAACATTAAATTCTCAAATAATCAAGCTCCTCGTCCAGTCACATCAAAACTCCTCGTCCAGTCTGGTTCACGGTTAAGAGTCAGTCTTCTGATAAAGGGTCTTTCTTGTCCTTCGAGTCATCTGGGCCTTGTCCAAATTCACGCAAGGTCATTGAGGTCCCAACTCGTGAGAAAAACTCCAATACATGGAAGAACCCGCACTTGTGCTCATGACAAATCTGGTCGCCGAAACTATCAGTGGAATCAAGGAAAAGAATCAGAACTAAGGTCCGTCACTCACTGGGGGCACATCGGTCCAATGTCATCAATCATAGCAAGCATACAGCCGACTTCAAGACTGGGGCATGAATGCTCGGAACTCAAACCCTGATCAAAGCCAACCTCAAACCAGCTCCAGCACAAGCCCTGGCTCCAGCTCAAACCCAATTTCCATCCAAAAACGAACTCCATCCCAAATCCCAAGGTCCTGAAGATACCGGTCCGCTGGCCAAAAATAGTAAAGCAGAAAGGGTACTCGGACATGTCCATTGTTGTTTTTCAAAACTAAAAATCATCAGTGTTGTCAAAAGTCGAAACACGGGTCTCACTTTCTAACCTCGACCCCCCACGGTCGCCTTCTTCCTTCATATTCGTCAACATGACTGCACATCTCTTGCCATAGATTTGGCATTGTCCTGAGGGACACCCTTCAATCATCCGCTGCCATAGATTTGGCACCTTTCATATTCTGCCATAGATTTGGCGCTGTCCTGAGAGACACCCTTTAATTTCAAATTCAAGCTTCTTCCAAAAAAATTCAAGCTTTTCAGATTCAAGCTTCCTTCAAGATTCAAGCTTCCTTCAAAATTCAAGCTTCTTCCAAAAATTCAAGCTTCCTTCAAAATTCAAGCTTCCTCCAAAAATTCAAGCTTTTCAAATTCAAGCTTCCTTCAAAATTCAAGCTTCCTTCAAAATTCAAGCTTCTTTTAAAATTCAAGCTTCTTTTAAAAATTCAAGCTTTTCAGATTCAGGTCTCTTCGCCACCCTTTCATCTTCTGCCATAGATTTGGCACCCTTCAATCATCTCCCGCCATAGATTTGGCACCCTTCAATCATCTCCTGCCATAGATTTGGTACCCTTCAATCATCTTCTGCCATAGATTTGGCACCCTTCAATCATCTTCCGCCATAGATTTGGCACCCTTTCATCTCAAATTCAAGCTTTCTTCAAAATTCAAGCTTCCTTCAAAATTCAAGCTTCTTTTAAAATTCAAGTTTCTTTTAAAAATTCAAGCTTTTCAGATTCAGGTCTCTTCGCCACCCTTTCATCTTCTGCCATAGATTTGGCACCGTCCTAAGGGACATCTCCCCGGTTTTCTCCAGGTTCTCCGCCGCCATAGATTTGGCACCGTCCTGAGGGACACCCTTTCTGCCATTTGCTTGCACCTGCATGTTCGCATTTGCCCCAAAGAACTACGCTGGTCTGATCCTTGCAGAAAAGGGTACGTAGGCAGTCTGAAAAGACGCGACCACATGCATCAAATGTTTGTATCTTTACTTGCATTTGATTTTGAATTGAGGATTTGATTTGGCTCGAATTGGGCTGTCTCAATCTTTGGACGACACTCGTATCTAGATAGGATGCTGAGCGTCGCCCAAAGAGGGGCAACTGTAGACACCCCAATTTGGACTTTTCAAAAATCCTTGATTTGTGGCCCGGAGGCTCCCCGATGATGACTTTGGATTGAAACAAGCCTGGTATTGATCAGAACTTTACTCCTTGAAAGATTTGAAGAGGGATTAAAAATGGTTAAAAACATTTTCAAGCGCTTGGGAGCAATCCCAAGCGCTCAAAACTGTTTCACAAAACCTCTGGCCTGGCTCTTTCTCGAGCGCTCGAGAGTAAGGTCCCAAGCGCTCGGGAGTGATCCCAAGCGCTCGAGACTATTCTATTGCCCAATGGATGGCAGTATCACCCACTCACTATGTTATTCATCATTATAACCACCTTGAGCCCGCCGATGGCTCGGTCCACACTCAACCTCTGGTGAAAGATATTCAGGCCAAAGATTTTCCCTTTAAAAAATGTTTTATCAAAACCATTTGATTTTCAAAAACCATTTGAGGTCTTGGCCTATAAATATGACTGGTTTTTCAGCTAGAAGCAGGACCACGAAATTTTCACTCCACCAGAACTTTCATCCTCTGCTCTCTCTCTCTAGCTCAAAACCAAAAACTCTCTTTCCAAACTTCAAAGGTTTTGCAAATCACCAAGGAAAAAGGGCAAGAAATCCAGAATACTCTTCTGATCTCTTGCACTCTTCTCACTTCACCCACATCTCAAAGGCACACCAAGGAGCAAGGTTCAAGGAAAAGGTATAAGACTTTACCTTTGGTCATAACTAAAGGGCTATTCATCCCTTCTGAGGGGGGTCTCTCAGCCTGACCCAGTCTTCAATACTGGGTGCATGGTTGGGAGACCCTAGTGTAAAAACAAGAGCAATGGGGCACAAGAAAATGTTTTCACAAAACCCTTACTGGAACTACTCCCAAGCGCTCGAGAGTACTCCTGAGCGCTCGGGACAGTTCCCAGTTTCATGCATGGCCCTTCGTAACACAGTGGGTTGGAAGTGATGTGTGGTCTTAAAAGAAATGGTTGCATTTTGGCATGCATGCACAGAAAACTATTTTCTCCAAAACAGAAGCATTTCCCTCAAGTTTTCATGTAAAGTAAGGTATTTCCAAAGCTAAGAGATGTTCTCCTCTTGGGAAACATCAAAACAAGGGTGTTTGCATGTCAAGATGGTACCATTTCCTGTTTGAGAGAAAGCTGACATGCAGCTCACTCCTAAGCGCTCCGAACCATTCCAAAGCGCTCGGGAGTGCATGCATGCTATTGCTTCCCATTTCCCAGTCTGCTGTGTTATCTAGTCTCTGCATGCATTAGTGTGGCCTGTTGCTCTTTTAAATTCATAGATTTAGCTTTGTTAAGGCAGGGATGCATGATTTGAAAGGTTGAAGGCTTAGCTCAGTCTTCCAAGTCCTCTGCTGAGCCAGTAGTGTGTTTAATATCACTTCAGTTCCTATTTTAGCATTGTATTCTGTCTGTGCTAACAAAGCTTGCAGGTTGGGTATCAGAACTCCCAAGCGCTCAGGACGGCTCTCGAGCGCTCGAGAGTGAAGCCAGTGACAGATCTTCAATTTCTGTGATCATGCATTTTGCTTACTTTCATTTAATCATCCACTGTACACCAGCACATGCATGCAGTTCTTACCTGTTATAACCGTGGATACTTGCTAAATGATCTAATGAAACAAAATCCCTTTGAAAAATCCCACAAACGTTTAGTAGAGACCGATTTCGAATCGGGCGAGGGGGGTGCCGTAAAACCCTTCCCCCCTCGTAACATGGCTTCCGGACCCTTGAAACTGATCTCTGGTTTTCAACTTCAAATCAATTGGTTTCCCAAACAAAACGGTTTCTCGGGTGATACACCACAAATTCGGGTGGCGACTCTTCAAACGGCGTATTTCTCTTCGAAGTGGCGGGAAAATATAAAACACCAAAAACAAACATTCGTTTTCGTTTTTCGGGCAGGTAGCCCACACCTGTGTCAATTGTTCTTGTTTAAAGAAACTAAAATAACCGTGCCCCCTGTTTAGGCAATGCATGCTTTTAAATGTTAATTTGGTGCCCCTTAGCGTTTTCTTTGTTTATGTAATCATTAGATTAACTCCCCTTTTGTCTTTGGTAGAGAAATAGGAGACTGGAGGCTCGTGGTGGAGGCAAGGAGGTGCACAGGTGATTTTTGACGCTGCCAGAGCAGGCTCGGGAATTGGTACGTGCTGCGGGCTTCGAGGCGTTTGTTCTGGGCCTCAATCTTCTGAAGATGGATTGGTCGTTGATGACCTCGCTAGTTGAAAGGTGGTGGGATACCACAAACACATTCCACTTCCCTTCTGCTGGTGAGATGACAATTAAGCCTGGTGATTTCTCTCTTCTGACTGGCCTGCGAGTTGGCGGAGCTCCTCTTTGGGTCGACCCTCGGCTTTGGGAGCGGGTAGGTGCTTTGGAGTGGTTTTTGGGCAAGGTGCCCCCTGTTCGCTCTCGAGGTCACATTGATCTTGCTTGGCTGAGCAAGGCCTTCATGACGGCTGACATCCTTACCCAGGTGAGTGTCGAACAGCTGACGCGGGCCTTCCTTCTTTATCTCCTTGGGCAAACGTTGTTTGCCAACAAGGATGACTCGGTGCACACACAGCTTCTGGCTCCTTTGCAGCGTTTGGAGGCCGTTAGGGAGTTTGATTGGGGGTCATCTGCTTTGGCCACCTTGTATGGCAATCTTGGAGCTTGCTCACGGGACAAGAGTCCCATCCTTGGCGGTCACTACCGAGCGCTTGAGGTATATATCCTTCTCTTTTACTTCCTTTCCTGTTTTGACTTCTCCTAGTATTGAACTTGTTTGCTAATTCATTTTTCAACTCTGGGCTTTTGAGCATCTTCTCTAGTTTCCCCCTGACACCAAGCATGAGGATGCGCACTATGTTCCTCGTTACGAGAGGTGGTTGGCGGACCAACGGAAGCCAAGGTCCCCAGTTTTGACCCTTTCCGAATGGTGGCGAGTCTTGGACCGATTGACGGTCGATCAGGTACCTTTCTCTTTCCTTTGTATTTCTTGTCCTTAGATTTCCATATCTTTGTATCGTGGCTGATTTGATCTTGTTTTGTAGGCACGCCTTGACCCTTGGGGTGGTGTACCAGAGGATACCCCTCTTGCGCGTTCCAGGATTCTGGATCGTACTCGTAGCTTGCTCGAGGGTCCATTATGCCGAGCCTGGTACTTAGGTGATCGGGTGGCTAGTCAATGGCGCCCGCGTGCTGAGGCGCTTCAGTTTGTTCCTCCTCCAGCATCGATGAGGTCTACTTCTTCGATGTCTAAGGAAGACTTGAAGAATGCTCGGATCAGAGATTGGGCAGGTTTGCTTCTTCAGGCAGGAGACTACACGGAGTACTGCCGTCTTCACTTAGCTCCAGCGGTTGCAGCTCCCCCTGTTGCTCCTGTTTGGCCGCGGGCCCCTTTTTTTGTCTCCTTCCATTCTGATGATGGAGAGGAGGAGCGCTTGGAGCTCGTTCCTTATTTGACTTAGCTTTATACACTGCCAGCCGGGGCTTCATAGGTACCACCTTATTTCTGGTTTTGTTTTCCCTGCTTTATCATTGTATCTGTCGTTCCTGTATTTGAAATGCTTGGTTTGTTTCCACAGGTGCCTACTGAGATAGTGCAGGAATGGCTTCATGCCTATCAGAGTGCAGAGGCTTTGGTTCGGAGACAGCGCCGTAGGATCCTCGAGGTATGACTTTCTCCATGTATTCCATTTGCTTTGTATCATTCTTTGAATTTGAGTGTTTGTATCCTCTTTTGGTTGCAGCTTGAGGCTGAGCGAGCACCAACTGCCGGTGGGGAGGATGTGGGAACCAATGAGCAGTCCCCGTCTCGGAGATCGTCTCAGAGACGCCGTCGCGATTAGCTTTTAGGGTTTTCTCTTTTCCTGTTCATAGTTAGTAAAAGATACAAGCAGAATTTGTATAGAGAAATCAACCACAACGATGATTTTGTAATTAAGCTTTTGTTCATGGAATGAGAAAAGCTTTTTGTGCCCCTAAATGCTTTGAGATATGCATGTGAAAGTCAGAACATGGCTTTTTGAACAAGTGTTTGCTGATAGACAGTAATCTATGTAAAATGAAATACTGGCCGAAGAATTGATTATTCGGCTGAAAAATCGATATTGTGGCCGATGTATCAATTCTTCGGCCGTTACTTTGATTTTCCAAAGGTAGATTTTGTTTTGGCCAAGTGGCATCCTCTTTTCTCTTCCTTCTTATGCTTGGATTTGATTTTTCGCCTTTTGCTTTTGCCATGTTCCATAGTCTGATTACCAAACTCGAGAGTTTTCGAGGTATCCTGCTCATTGTGTCAATGACCTTTAGGTTAGAGGGGATGAACTATAATTCTCGTGTCTATTGCTGTTGCCAATTCTTTGAGAAAAACATACTCATCTTTTGCGAGCTCAATACGCAGGGTTTGCTATGCCTATCATTGAGCACAAATCTTTTGATGTTTTTCCCTCTCTCCAAATGTTTGGGCCGCATCTCGATGTGAGATTGCCTATGTATCCCAATCAGGGAATCAGGCCTTTTACGTATTTCCAAAATTACCACCTTTGAGGTTGGGTTTCCACTCTTGGTTTTTCTTCACATGTGCTCTAAGTTTTGCGTAGGTTACCTGATGGAGGTTGAGTTCCTAGCGAGCTTTTCTTTGAATACCTTAACTTTTGCCTAGGCTGCGATTTCGCATTTTCTTGCCCTAGCAAGCTCTGCTCTTACTTTTGCTTGGGTGGCTTGGGTTACCCAACGAGCGTTTCTTTCAAGAGGGTTTCTGTGTTTTGGAGAGGAATTTGATAGAGATATTTTTCTGAATCTCTTGTTGCATTTGTACTTTCACAATGGGTAAGCTAACCCTAAGTGTTCTCACGGAGATAGTGTCTTCTTTCTAAGTTTTGACAAAAACCTAGTTTTTCAAGCAACTAAAGTTCATCCTTTCCTTCATTTTTGTCAGGGACACAAAGAACTTGATTTCCTTGAATTTTCCTTTGTTTGGCAAAGAAACTATAGTGTATGGCAATTGCAATTAGATTGTTGAATAAGCATAATCTGGAAGATGAAATAGGAATTCACTTAGCAGAAATAAAATGCCCAAACAAGGGCCCAAAACACATTCTAGTTTGATTTCGAAAACAAAAGCAATGTTTAATGTTCTTGGTCACGTTGTGACTTCTCGGCTACTGTAGCATTTCGAGGTTGCCTTCTTTTCCTTTATCTTTCGCAACTTTATACTCTTTTCCACCCTCTTCCTTGCCAAACAGAGTCTTTGAACTAGATCCCTCTTCGGAGCTTGCACGGTGATTACCTATTTGAGACATAAGCAGTCCCCAAATAGAAGTGTTATCTTGGGTTTTCGTCACCCCTTCTTCTTCCTCGTTGACTGTGCATTCATAAAAGAGATCAGCTATCCCTACTAGGTTGAATAGTGATGCTAAGGAGATTCCATCGAGCGGATCATCGTATTCCCCTTCCATTTCATCGAAGTCACTTTCCCCTGTTCGATATGGGTCTGCATATGTGAAATCCAGATCCTCTTCTTCCTCTGTCCACTGGCTATAGTCACATTCTTCGTAAGGATTGACCCATGGTTGCATTTGAAACTCCTCCACTTTCTCTATGAGATTGATTGTTTCCCAGATGATGGGAGGCATTGGAATTTTGGGGCGATTGATGGGTACCACTATTTGGGCAGGCTCGAAGCGGGCGTGCCATCTCATCATGATGACCTTTTTTTTTCCTTCTTCCTATTTTCAAACCAGATGCGGAGCCATTCGTCGTCTTCTACAAATGGAATGTCTGGATCTTCCAAATTGTGCTTTGCCCAGGAATGTTCTTTCCATTTCCTTAGCTTTTCCTCCTTTACTTGCTCTTCTTCATCACTCATGTCGGGATCAATTACTTCTGATTGATCGGACTTGATGTCTTCTTCCTCCTCCATCATAAAACACTCATCCTCCTTTGGGAAGGTTAAGGTTGGTTTGGTTTGGTTTGGTTTGGTTGTTTTGGACAATGTATTGACCAGGGTTGTACGTAGGGTTGTGAGATAGATTTTTGAGATTGATATTTCGGGGTGGTGGTTCAGTATTGTGAATAGGGAGTGGATTGGTTTGTACATCAGGTTTTGGAGGTTTTATAGCTCGGTTATCAATGAGATCTTGGATGTCGTGGCGGAGACGCATGCAGTTATCTGTTTCATGCCCAGGGTGTTGGTGGTAGGCGCACTGTTTGTTAGGATCATGGTTTGGGCCATAAGGTGGCTGAGGAAGTGGTTTGTTTAAAGGTTTGAGATGCCCTTGACGGCTAAGAATGGTTAAGGCTTGGGATAAGGTCATGTAAAGAGGGTCAAAATTGCAGCGGGGGCGATTTGAGTTCCGGGATGAACTAGCCTGGAAAGGGTCTTGGGGCAAGGATGGGCCAAGGGTATTTACGGAAGCGTGATATGTACGGCTGGAGAAGGTTTTCTTAGGTGGAGGAGGAGCTTCTTCTTTCCCAATGAGACCTAGCTTGATTCCATCTTCGATTTGCAACCCAGTGGCATGCAGGCGTTTGAAATCGGTGATAGCCTGTGTGTAGATATGCCTGAGGTATTTGGGTTGTAGATTCTTGACAACTATCCTCACTTGATCTTCCTCGGAGGGGCGGTTCTTCATCTTGGCAGCCTTTTCCCTCCATCTTGGCACAAAGGTAGCAAAGTCCTCATTGGATTCTTGTTTGGTCATCTCCAAATCTCGAGTAGTTAACTCAATTTGGACATTGTATGCATACTGCTTGACAAAAGCGTTGGCAATTTCTGGCCAAGTCTGATAGTGCACAAATTCCAAAGTGAGGAACCAATCGAGGGCACTTCCAGTGAGAGTTCGCTGGAATAATTGAGCGATGAGCTCATCATTCAAGCCCATTGGCTTTAGGGTGTTGATAACGTGGCGAACATGACTGGTAGGGTTGCCAGTTCCGTTGAACTTCTCGATGTTTGGCATTTTGAAATTTTTAGGCAGTTTAGATTCTAGGAAGAGGCATAGTCCTTCGAAGTCCAGAATTTGGTCCCCCTGTGAATGGTCCAGGGCGTGTTTAATCTCCTTGACTTGCTTGGCCAATTCGGGACTAACCGCCAACACCACTTAATGAGGATTCTCGTCTTCCACTGACCTTTCTTCATACTCAGCATCTCTGGCTGCCTTCTCTGCTAGTAAGGTAGCGATTTGAGCTTGGAGATTGGCAATAGTGGCGTCGTTGGCTGCCATGAGGGTAGGAGGATTGCTTGATGAAGCTTGGGATTTGGTAGATGACGTCGTCGTTGTCTACACCATATGAGTTATGGGCAGGTAGGAAGCCAGTCCTTGACCATTTGAGACCCTGGGGGTCATCTGGTGTGCGCATTATTTTATGATATGCGAACAACCTGATGGTGGATTGATTGAGATTGATGAGTCCAGAGATGTGAATTTCATTGAATATGAGTTTCCAAGCAGAGAAGATGTGAGGGGAGATCTTAATCTTTATGAGATGTATGAATCAGAGGAAGTTACACCTGTTCTCAGCGACGGTGGAAGTTTAAATCCTCATCCTATGGTTGCCAAGAACAGTGGGAGTAGCTTGCCTCCTTGTGGGAGTACTCCACTAGACTATTGATTCTCAAGATCCTCCGCCACGTAGGAGCCATCATGAAAGTATTCCTCATCGTCGTTCTGAGATTGAAGGGGAATCGTTCATGTGTGCTCCTCAAGATGAAGATAAGCCTAGTTCGTATAATGAGGCTTTGTCTTCACCTGCTTGTAAGAAATGACTAACTGCTATGGAGGATGAGTTTAGTTCTATGGGCAAATATCAGGTGTGGGAGTTGGTTGATCTTCTGCTTGGGTGCAAGACCATTGACAATAAATAGGTCTTAAAGGCTGTTTGGTTGCGGAGATTCTTACAGCCAAACATGGGTCCCTCTCATTCACGCCCCTAGCTAAAAGGGATTTCATCCCGCAAATAAGAAATTCACTCTTAAATCATGCAAAATCTACGAACTAAAGTAAAAACTTTTACTTTTCATGAAACTTACCAGAACATTGAGGACGCTCAAGTGCTGCTCAGGCTCTCTACGAACCACCCCGGCCTCTGGGCCACCAACAGGAGGGCGATACTGCAAGAAACCGCCAAAACCCAACCTGCGGGAAGGAAGAACGTAGGTATCGGCGTCAAACAAGCCAGGCTTCTCGATCATCGGACGAAGGATACTCACACCTACACGGAAGGTGCGAGGAAGAACCCGTGACGTCGGTAGAAGAGGACGGTGGCAACTCGGTGGAAGCCATGGCGACAGAAAAAAAAGAAAAGAAAGCAAGCAACGGCGGCGGCGGCGGCCGGAGACAATGGCGGCCGACGGTGATGGAGAAGGAGGACGGCGGCGAACGGTGGTGATCGCCGGAGGAACTCGGACGAGAGGAGTGGAGGAGAAACGAGGGAGAGAAGAAAAGATTAAATGAACCGTGAGATCGATTAAATCAAACTTAAATCGATTTTCTGACCTTTGGCGTTCTCACGGCCGAGTCATCGATCCCTCGGCCGAGAGATCGAACTCTTGGCCTCCAAATCTATTCCCCTCAGCAACACCAGATCTTGCTAAGTGCACCAAAATTCAAGCGATTATGAAGTTCTGGGTCCGTGACCAACAGAAGCAAAATCGAGTCAGCTTTGGGGGCACCCCCGAGCAAAAATGACGTGATCAGAACTAGCCTTGGGGGCACACCCAAGCATGAAAAACATCAAAGTTCTCTCTCCACAACAGCAAACTCACCAGATGCTGGTCACTTGACCACTAAGGATTATCAAAACCAAGCTCTTGCTTTGTGCCCACTATTGTCAAATCACTCAGCAGCTCTACGCTCAGTAGCCTTGTGCACAAGTCGCTCGACAACACCATGCTCCTTGCACCACCAGCAGCTCTAAGCTTACTTAGCAGCTTCGAACTCATCACTATCAAGCCATTCAGCGGCTATATGCCTATGTCCACCTTCTCAATAGCTTCACCATCTCACCCATTCACCAGCTCTACGCCTATACTCACTAAGCTCACTTCCGCAGCTCTATGCTCGCCTTACGCCCATACCAAGTCATTCAACAGCTCAACTACTCCAGCAGCTCTATGCTCGCTGTCTCAGTAGTTTTAAGCTCACATCTCAGTGGCTCTAAGCCCATTATCTCAGCGGCTCCATGCCCGTATCCACTATCTCAGCGGCTCTACGCCCACCATCTCAACTATCTCAGCGGCTCCAAGCCCATTATCTCAGCGGCTACAAGCCCATTATCTCAGCAGCTCTATGGCTCTACGCCTGCATCCATATCTCAGCAGCTCTACGCTCGTTTAGCGGCTCTACGCCCACTATCTCAAAATGGCTCTACGGCGTAACAATTCTCAACAGGCTCTACACCACCCCAATCAACAGGATATCATCTGTTCTCAAGCTCTAAGCTTGAATGCTCAAAATCTAACATTTTGAATGCTCGAAGTTCTTCGAATGCCCAACCACTGTGTACTGGATGCTCAAGTTCTACACTTGAATGCTCAAGCTCTACGCTTGAATGCCCAACCACTGCGTACTGGATGCTCAAAGCCTGTACTTTGAATGCTCGGATTCTGCCATCCGAATGCTCGAGCTCTACGCTCCGAATGCTCAAGTCCAGAACTTGATAGAAGCTCTAAGCTTAAATCAAACACACACGCACGGGCCCGTGCACATAAGCATCAATTGCATCACCATTATCACATCGAGTCTGCATCAATTACATCATCATCTAACCAAACATCATCATCATATACATGTACTGCATATCTATCTCTCATGAAACAGATCAATCCTGCAATCAACCGGCTCTAAGCCTCGGTTTTATTGATCGGCCCTGCGCCTTGATCCTTTGGCTCTACGCCTCGATCCTTTGGCTCTACGCCAAAAACTTATGATGAGAAAGCTCCGTGCACAGACCATCAGAATGCAACCAGCTTTACGCTTCGGTTCAAATCACATCAAGCTCTAAGTTCCAACTCCTTTGGCTCTACGTCAAAACTTATGATGAGAAAGCTCCGTGCACAGACCATCAGAATGCAACCGGCTCTACGCCTCGGTTCAAATCAAGCCCCTCAAAACTAGCTCCGCGCCTCAATCACATCAAGCTCTAAGCTCTGAACCTTTAGGATCTCGCCTTATAATCAACACTAGCTCGCGCTTCGGTTCTACAAAAGCTCAAAGCTTCAACACCTTAGAATCATGTCTCATGATTACAACCGGCTCTGCGCCTCGGTTCCCTCATCCCAACGCTCTGTGCTCAGTTATCGGCCCCGAGCCACCTATATCTCAAACCGGCATCCAACTCGTCTCTAGAAGATGGCTTGGGTCCCATATCTCAAAACTGGCGACTGATTCATCCCCAGCAGATGGCTTGGATTCCGCCCAACTACATCAATTCTTTCCAACTCATTCGCAAGGATAGGCTACTCTACCGAGCTCCCTTCAGTCAAAGTAAGGATGATCAAGAAAAGCAAATGCACCCGCCGTGTATTGATCTACCCCAAAATACTAAGGAAGCTCTCTGCAAAAATTCCTTCGGCAGCCCCGCGCTCCTTCAATTATCCTCCGCCAAAATCCTGGCATTGCCTAGGTACGTTGCACTACGGCTTTTAAGCCCGAAGGTACGTCTTCTGTTTCTAACCCTCCAAACTTTTTCTTTTTCTTTACTGCCCGCCCGAACTATGGTTGGTCTGAATTTCCCCTGTGGAATACGTAGGTAGCCTCCCGGCTCGACCATAACAAAAACCTTTTTCAAAAACCCCTTGGAATAGTGGTTGGACCAAATCGAGTTGTTTTTACAGCTTTGTCTCTTACTTAAACATGTCTCGCGATCCGTCTAAGTTCAATCAAAGAGGGGCATCTGTAGACACCCCAATTTGGCCTAACGATTATTTCAAGTCCCACCTTGGGGACCATCCCGATGATGAAATGGATATAGTGATTGCTGATTGACTTCTTTTGAACCCATGGACTTATGGTAAGAACTTTGAGCCACTTAGAGGACCCAATCCAGAGCCAAATAGCCTTTCAGACAGAAATACAGAATCCTAGGAGAATCCATTTGTCGGCCGTGACATTGATCTCTCGGCCTTAACATCATTTCTTCACCCGAGCAACCTGTTGCATAAAAATCTCCTTGAGAGATCCAATCACTCGGCCGCAAGATCTATCCTTCGGCCGCAACATCCATTCCTCGGCCGCAAGATCTGTTGCTCGGCCTCCAGATCGTCCTTTTTCCAGATTCTGGAATGTTCTGTCGATCGTTTGATCGGATCAACAAAACCCTAGCAGCCTTTTTCCTATGCGTTCGGGCTACGTCAGGAGATCACCATAAAGAGTTTGTATCACTCTCTAACTCCAATTCCAATCGTGTGCTTTGATTGGTCGAGTTGTGTCTTCCCTATGCCTATATAAAGAGGGCTTCAACCACGAAATTCAATAACAACATACCACCATCAGTCACGAAACTCTGCAGAAATACTCTCAAACCCTCTCTTCAAAAGCCCTAACCTTCCGAAGGCAGCCGCTAATCCGACGATTAAACCCCGAAGTTCAAACCATAACCCTAGGGTTTTCAAAGAAGCAATCAGTCAATTCCACCCACAATCCGAAGCAATCAAGCCACTGAGGGATCAAGGTGTGAGGCCCAAGGGCCTCTGGTTCAATTTATTTATCGTTTTTATGCTTAATCGTAGCGTTTGATTATCTGCTAACTTTTCTGTCTGGTGTGAGGAAGAACATCGACAGGGGCTTTGATCCCTCGGCCGGTACATAAAACCAGTACGATTACTCGGTCGTGACATCCATTCACCGGCCGAGTAATCGATTTCCTAGGACAGTTTGTTTTGTTTTCTACTTTCTGATGCATGCTTTCAATTACAGTCTTAGCTCACCATTAACTATTTAAAGGCTTAATTAAACAGACTACGTATTTGAATTAAATAAAGCATGAATTAATTATATGTCGAATGACTATGGGCCAGTCTCACGACTGGGCAAAGAGGGGTGCCTAACACCTTCCCCTTATTGTACTTTTGGCTCCCGTACCCAGAATCTCTATCTATTTTTCTAGTTTTAATAAACTGGGTGGCGACTCTGTTTTGATGATAACCGCTATCGTGTGACGATATTCCTAGCCATGGGAATGTCCACGATCTTGGTTTATGAAGCAAGCAACTAAAACGAGCAAACAACGATCAATCTGTATGGCGATGCCCCGCTCCAGGGAGGTGTCTACACTATGTCCTAGATGGTGGAAACGGGAAACAGAAACAACAACCAGAATAACGGACAAGGCAATGGGCAAGATGGGAGCTCTCAAACTAATGGGTCAGCTGGAACGCCAGACTTGGTCCAACTCATGCAAGCCTTCATTGCTGCCGCCACCGCAAATGGCCAACAACACCAACAGGCCCCGTACACACCTCGAGGACAGATGATAAGAAGTCAGGCATTGAATGAATTCTGCAAGCGTCGCCCGCCGTACTTCCAAGGAGAACCAAACCCTGCTGCTGCAGAGTCTTGGTTAGAAGAAATCAAGAAGATCCTCAATACACTGGACATTTGCGGAGATAGCAACTGCATTGCTCTGGTAACCTACCAAATGCAAGGAGAAGCGCAACATTGGTGGAAGCTGATGAAAAACCTGCATAATGTGGAAACAATGACATGGGAGAGATTTGAGGAAATCTTCCTCAATAAGTACTTTCTGGTCCCGATCAAACAGGCTTTGGCTCAGGAATTCATGAATCTCGAACAAGGCTCAATGACCATCAATCAATACACAGCACGATTCGAAGAGCTATCTCATTACGCCACGACACTTGTGGCCACATATGACGATAAGGCAAGAAAGTTCGAATGGGGACTCAATGATACGCGTCGAGCTGTGGTAGCGTAAACCTTTCCCACCTACTCGCAAGTAGTGCAATGTGCTCTCAAAATGGAGAGAGAGAATCTAGACTTTAAGTCAAAACGTGAGCAGAAGAAAACAGTACCCACAGTTAGGGGACCCATTCGTACCAATAATAACAGGAATTACCCTTACTTCCCAGCCCTACAATCAGAACTACCCTCGCCCTCAGCCACAACAATTTAACCAAGCTTGGAGAAACCCCAACTCTGGATTTAATCGAAACCCTAAACTGGAACCAAACCGCAACTTTAACCCCAACTATTCCATCACTCAAAATCAAAACCAAAACCGCCTTTGTTATTACTGTCATAAGGAAGGACATTTCAGAAATAACTGCCCCAAACTTCAAGGAGTTGGAAATCCCGGATTTGGTGGACAAAATCAGGCTAGGCCAGCTGGATGGAATAACCAACCCCGCATCGGCTGGAACCAACCCCAAACATGCCCTATCCAGAATAAGAGACCAAATGGGCCAAGCCAGCCAAATGTAGGAAGAGTGTTCGCACTATAAGGATCTGAAGAGGAGGTGGACCCTACAGTAATTCAAGGTACCCTTATCCTTTTTACCACCTGCGTACACGCTCTATTTGATTCCGAAGCCTCGCACTCATTCATATCTGCTGCATGTGCATCCACACTTGGACTAGAAACTGAACCCTTAGGGACGAATATTCATGTAACATCGCCATTAGGGGGTAAGGTTTCGGTGGAACTAGTTTGTAAGGGGTGTGAATTGGAAGTATCTAATCTACGATTAACATGCAACCTACGGGTAATCGACATGACTGACTTTGATGTCATACTCGGAATGGATTGGCTGGCTGCGCATCGAGTTGTCATAGACTGCCATCGAAAGATGGTGACAGCTTATTCACCAGACGGATCATGTTTCAAATTTAAGGGGGATAGACAAGATCCCTTCGCTTCAGACGCATATCGATCCAGGTGGTATGGCAAGCTTTCTGGATGGTTGGCTAGCCTTACAATGGATGAAACATATCGTATGGAGTTAGGACTTCCACATATCGTATGTGAATACGAGGACGTGTTTCCCGAGAAATTGCCAGGATTACCACCACCGAGAGAAATGGATTTCACCATCAAGCTACAGCCCGGTACGGCCCCAATCTCTATGGCCCCATACCGAATGGCTCCGGCGGAACTACAAGAATTGAATACTCAATTGCAGGAGCTTTCCGACAAGGGTTTTATCCAACCAAGCACCTCACCATGGGGAGCCCCTGCCTTGTTTGTTAAAAAGAAAGAAAGAACCCTCCGACTCTGTATTGACTACCGTCAACTTAATAGAGTCACGATAAAAAATCGTTACCCTCTTCCAAGAATAGACGACCTATTTGACCAACTAAGAGGATCGACACATTTTTCGAAGATTGACTTGCGATCTAGATACCACCAAGTGCGGATCAGTGAATGTGACATACCCAAGACAGCATTCCGCACACACTACGGACATTACGAGTTCGTAGTTATGCCCTTCGGCTTAACCAATGCCCCTGCCATTTTCATGTGCTTGATGAACAAGATTTTCACACCATACCTGGATAAATTTGTGGTGGTATTCATAAATGACATTCTTGTGTACTCGGCAACAGAAAAGGAACATGAAGACCACTTGAGAATCGTACTTCAAGTACTTCGGGATAACCATTTGTATGCAAAAGCTAGCAAGTGTGAATTCTGGATGAAAGAAGTCAAATTCCTGGGACACGTAGTGTCAGAAAAAGGAATCTCGGTGGATAACAGTAAGGTAGATGCAGTTATGAATTGGAAACGACCCTCAACAGTATTTGAGATTAGAAGTTTCTTGGGATTAGCAGGATACTACAGAAGATTCATCCAAGATTTCTCAATTTTGGAAAAACCAATGACTCGACTGACTCAAAAATGAGTTAAGTTTGAGTGGAATGAAGCCTGTGAAAGATCGTTCCAAGAACTCAAAAAGCGATTAACCAGTGCCCCCATATTGATCATCCCCGAGTGGAACATGGATATACGGTATACTGCGATGCGTCCAAGGATGGATTAGGAGCGGTACTCGTGCAGGATGGAAAGGTCATCGCTTTCGGATCTCGACAACTAAGACCACATGAGAGAAACTACCCGACCCATGATTTGGAACTTGTAGCAGTAGTATTCGCCTTTAAGTCCTGACGGCACTATTTATATGGAGAGCAATTCGAAGTATTCACAAATCACAAGAGTTTGAAATACTTGTTCACTCAAAAGGATTTGAACATGAGACAAAGAAGATGGATGGAGTATCTGGAAGATTACACCTTCATGATGTCTTATCATCTGGGAAAAGCAAATGTGGTTGCTGATGTGCTTTGCCACAAAAACCAAGGGCAAGTGGCTAACCTAGCAATCGGGAAATGGAAAATGCTGGAGGCCATCAACAAATTCAAGCTGCAACCTACCGTCGGTGATGTCGACGCTTGCCTCTCCACCTTGATTATCACCCCCACTTTGCAACGAGAAATCCTCCTGGCCTAGACCTTCGATCAAGAATGCGACTTCATCCGATACCAGTTATCAACTGGAAAGGAATCTGCGGGATGGGCGATTCACGCCGACAAGAGTCTCCATTTTCAAGAGCGAATTTTTATACCTAATATAGGTACCCTGCGAGAAGCAGTACTCAAAGAATTTCACCATTCAAATTTCGCCGTTCACCCCGGAAGCACCAAGATGTATCAAGATCTTTGCCGACAATACTGGTGGAGTGGAATCAAGAAAGACGTAGCTAAGTATGTACCAACCTATCTCACCTGCCAACAAGTAAAGGCAGAACATCAGAAGCCTGGTGGGACCATACAACCGTTGCCAATACCTGGATGGAAGTGGGAACTCATCACCATGGATTTTGTAATAGGATTGCCTAGGTCACCACAATCAAACACGGCCATTTGGGTGATTGTCGACCGTCTGACTAAGTCCGCACATTTCTTGCCAATGCGGATGACGAATTCAATGGACGCCCTCAGTAGACTTTACATTCTAGAAATTGTGCGGTTACATGGGGTACCCGTATCTATTGTATGTGATCGAGACTCACGGTTCACATCAACCTTTTGGAATAGCTTGCAGAAAGCATTAGGATTGGATCTTCGTCTCAGCACAGCCTTCCATCCGCAGACGGATGGACAATGCGAAAGAACAATTCAGATCCTAGAAAACATGCTCCGTGCATGTGTCCTGGATTTCAAAGGGAGTTGGGAACAACATCTACCACTGGTCGAGTTTGCTTACAACAACAGCTACCAGGCCAGCATTGAGATGACACCTTATGAAGCTCTGTACGGTCGACCTTGTCGATCGCCTATTTGTTGGACCGAAGTGGGAGAA
This sequence comes from Rhododendron griersonianum, assembly GCA_018127125.1. NCBI lineage: Eukaryota > Viridiplantae > Streptophyta > Magnoliopsida > Ericales > Ericaceae > Rhododendron > Rhododendron griersonianum. The sequence continues at coordinate 32,134,176 of CM030788.1, read as the reverse complement.
TCGAGCCTCCTAGGACCCGAGCTTGTCCAAGAAACCACAGAAAAGGTTAAAATTATACAACAACTTTTGACCACTCAGAGCAGACAAAAGAGTTATGTCGACAAAAGGACTAGACCATTGACTTTTCAAGCTAGCGATCACATGTTCCTAAAAATCAAGCCGCGACGTGGAGTAATCCGATTTGGAAAGAAGGGTAAGTTATCACCACGTTACATCGGATCCTTCAAGATCTTGGAAAAGGTTGGAGAGGTAGCGTATCGCCTGGAGCTACCACCTCAACTCGATCATGTTCATAATGTATTCCGTGTATCTATGCTTCACAAATACATGTCACATCCGTCCCACATCATAAACTAGGAAAACGTCACACTCAACGAGGACGTCACTTTCGAGGAACAACCAATAGAAATCCAAGATCATAGCGAGAAGTGTATCAGAGGCAAAACCATTCAGCTTGTCAGAATTCTATGGTGACATCATGAAATTGAAGAATCAACATAGGAGCGAGCCAATGTTATGCGTAATAATTATCCGAATCTCTTTCCATCGGAAGGTATACTATAATTTCGAGGACAAAATTTTATTAAGGGGGGATAGATTGTAATAACTTGGAATTTTTTTCACATTTGTTTAAATATATATATATATATATATATATGTAGACACCTCCCGAAGCGAAGCATCGCAATACAGATTGATCATTGCTATTTGTTTGGTTGTTTGCTTCATAAACCAAGATCGTGGATATTCCCATGGCTAGGAACATCGCCACACGATAACGGTTATCATCAAAACAGAATCGCCACCTAGTTTATAAAAACTAGGAAAAACAGATGGAGATTCCGGGTACGGGAGCCAAAAGTACAATAAGGGGAAGGTGTTAGGCACCCCCTCTTTGCCCAGTTGTGAGACTGGCCCATAGTTGTTCGACATATGATTAATTCATGCTTTATTTAATTCTAACACATAAACTGGTTATTAGCCTTTAGCAGTTGATAAGGTGAGCCAAGACAATAATTGAAAGCATGCATCGAAATAGCAGAATAAAACAGATCTGTTCCAGGGAGATGGATCCCGCGGCCGGTGAATAGATGTCACGGCCGAGGGATTCTCCTGGTTTAATGTATCGGCCGATGGATCGAAGACCCAGCCGATGTTCTTCCTCACACCAGACTAAACAATTAACAAAGAGTTAAAACACTACGATTAGCATGCATAAACTGAAAATAAACCGAACCAAAGGCCCCTGAGCCTCACCACCTTGATCCCTCAGTGGCTTGATTGCTTCGGATTGAGGGTGATTGACTGATTTGCTTCTCGAAAACCCTAGGGTTAGGGTTTGAACTTCGGGGTTTGATCGTCGGATCACGGCTGCCTTCGGAAGGTTAGGGCTTTTGTAGAGGGGATATATAAGAGTTTTTTTGCAGAGTTTTGTGGCTAGAGAAGATGAATTGTGTGTCTAATTTCGGAGCCAAAGGCCCCTTTATATAGGCATGGGGGTGACTCACTCCATCCAATCATAATGCACGATTAGAATTGGAATTATAGGGCAACTCTAACTCTTTATGGTAATCTCCTTGCGTAGCCCGAACGCATCAAAATTTGGCTGCTAGGGTTTTGCGAACGGATCAAACGATTGATAGAACATTCCAGAATCTGGAAAATAGACGATCTGGCGGCCGAGGAAAGGATTGGGCGGCCAAAGAATCGATCTGGCTACCGAGGAATCAATCTCTCAAGGAGATTTTCATGCAACACGTTTCAGGAGTGTAAGAATGAAGTTGAGGCCGTGAGATCAATGTTACGGCCGAAAGATAGATTTTCCTGGGATACTGTATTTCTGTCTAAAAGGCTATTTGGCTCTGGATTGGGTCCTCTAAATGGCTAAAAGTACTCACCAAAAGTCCTAAGGTTCACGAGAAGTCAATTAGCAATCATTGTATCCATTCATCATCGGGATGGTCCCCAAGGTGGGACTTGAAATAATCGTTAGGCCAAATTGGGGTATCTACAGATGCCCCTCTTTGACTGAACTTAGACGGATTGCGAGACATGTTTAAGTAAGAGTCAAAGCTCTAAAAGCAACTCAATTTGGTTCAACCACTATTCCAAAGGGTTTTTGAAAAAAGGTTTTTGTTATAGTCGGGCCGGGAGGCTACCTACGTATTCCACAAGGGAAATTCAGACCAACCGTAGTTTGGAGGGCAATAAAGAAAAATAAAAAATTTGGAGGGTTAGAGACAGAAGACGTACCTTCGGGCTTTAAAAGCCGTAGTGCGACGTACCTAGGCTAAGTTAGGATTTTGGTGGAGAGTAGTTGAAGAAGCACGGGGCTACCGGGGAAATTTTTGCGGAGAGCATCTTCAGAATTTTAGGGTAGATCAATACACAGCAGGTGAGTCGTTTGCTTTTCTTGATCATCCTTACTTTGACTGAGGAGAGCTCGGTAGAGTAACTTATCCGTGCGAATGAGCTGGAAGGAATTGATGTAATTGGGGTGGAATCCAAACCGTCTTTTGGAGACGAGTCGGATACTGTTTTTGAGATATGGGGTGGAATCCAAGCCATCTTCTGGAGACGAGTCGGACGCCGTTTTTTGAGATATGGGGAGCACGAGGCCAGTAACTGGAGCACGGAGCGTTTGAGGTGAGAGAACCGAGGCGCGAAATTGGTTGTAATCATGAGGCGAGAGCCTGAGGGGTCAGAGCTTAGAGCTTAAAGTGATTGAACCGAAGCGTAGAGCTAGTTGCATTATGAAGGTCTGTGCACGGAGCTTTCCCATCATAAATTTTGGTGTAGAGCCAGAGGATCGAGGCGCTGGACCGATCAATAAAACCGAGGCATAGAGCCAGTTGCTTGCAGGATTGACCTATTTTATGAGTTAGAGAGAGAGAGATGCAAAATATATGTATGTGATGATGGTTAGATGTGAATAGCTATGATGATGATGCTGTAACGCCCCAATTTTTCAAGGAATTTCAGGCGCATTATTCTTAAAATATGCTAACTTTTACGAACTTCTAGGCCCCTATTTATCCTTATACAAAAATTACAAATTTAAAATAATACAAAAATCTAAGTGCATTTTTTTTAACAAAAACAACTCCAAAGCGACTCTAGTTTTGACACTGATTCCAAGCAACGTTGGCCCAGGCTCCGTTCTAGAGGTGCCACATGTATTAACTGCTCCACTATAGAATCCTACACACTCTGACAAATTGATCACCAAAGTAATCGATTTACCAGGATACTGTGGGCACACGCCCCAAAATTTTACATTTTTGCTTATAAAATCGGGTGCACCCTTTTTGCGGAAAGCGCGGCGAAACGCTTTGCAATTCAGAGTCGCCACTCGGATTTTGCGGAAAGTACCCAAGGAACCGGGTTTGAAAACGTTTGGTTACGTTGTTTGAGTTTTGAAAAGGCTTGTAGACTGGACCGTCGTCACCTTCGATATCTGACGTTCGAGAGCCAGGTTACGAGAGGGGAAGGGTTTTATGGCACCCCTCTCGCCCAATCTGGAGATCGGTCTCTACTCGGGTATTTCGTAAAACATTTGCATTTTTCTCTCATTTGATCATTTTAGGCCAGTTAGGGCGGGGGAACAGTTAATAGGGATTAAAACTGTAACGAGTTGCAGCATGTGACAAAATGATGAATGTTTGATGCTTGATCTAAAGCAAGTATAATAGATTGAGAACAAGCTCCTGTGAATGCCTTAGACAAACTAGAACACGTTGACCTAGAGTGGTGAACGCAGGAGCAAGGCTGTATGCACTGGCCAAGCCACTGCATGCAGAGATGACCTGCGTGCGCCACACAAGTTCTGGCGTGCGCCAGTAGATCTAAGTCCACAACTCTAGCAAACAACCCTCTGGGCTCTGGAATGGACTAGTGCACACCCAGGACAAACCACGCAGTTTATATCGACAGCAATATATCGTTATAGACAACAGGATAAAGGATTCAAAGGAATAAATAGAAATAAAGCCCCATAAACAGTGTGGGTAAATGAAAGAAGCCTAGATCAGAGATCCATGCAAGGGCCAAGCCACTGGATGTTGATCCAACTGCCGCACGCCAGTAGTAAAGGGCCGTACGCCAGTTGATCTCTCATCCAATGCTTTGGCTTTGCATCATCTGGGCTCTGGAACATGACCAGAATAACCCCAAAGGCCATACTAAGCAGGAAAGAGAAAAGACAACTACACAGTTCTAAATACAAAAAATAGTAAGCTGGTTATTATCATGCAATGAGGTGATCTAATGTAACAGAAAGCAGAAAAATAGACGATCGGTGATCCCCACGCGAGTAGTGCATGTACAGCCATTACTGGCGTGCGGCATGAAAGTACTGGCGTGCGCCACCTATCTCTGCAACGATCCTTGAAGCTTTGCTAGCTTTAGGGCCAGGACTGGTATAGATTACCAGCCTTGACCCTGCCAGCCCCCCTCAGGGGTCAGAACAGATAACAGAAGCAAAAGGTGATATACCTTTGCTTGTGAGTTTGGAGGTGAGTTTGAGCTTGAACTTGGGGTTTGAAGGTTGAAGGGTGAGTATGAGGGTGATATGGACTGAGAGTGTTGCTCTCTTGCTTAGTCTTTCAATAGATGAAAGAAAGACAAGAGAACAAGAGAGAAAGAGGGAGAAAGAAAGCTTGGCTCCTTAATGGTGCTAACCCTGTGAACCAACCCTTTGCAAGGGTGAGGGAGATGGGTATTTATAGGCCTAGGAGGACTGAGGGAGGGCTGGATCAGTTGGGTTAAGGGCTGGTTGAGTTAGAGAGGGAGCCTCCCATGCATTAAATGCATGGGACTAGTTGATGGAAGATGTAGGAGAGAGGGGGGAGCAGTTCTGGACGAATGCTATCATCAGGGAGCTATAGCCCACGTCAGGGTGGCCCAAAAGTCCCGCGCATTTAGCTGCATAAAGGTGATTTGACTAGGGTTTCCTGGCGTGCGCCACAAGTTGACAGGCGTGTGCCAGTGGAAGCGGGTTCAATGCTCGATGACTGACACGTGGCAGCTGACTAGCGCACAGTAGTGAGAAACTAGCGTGCGCAAGTAGGGTTTCGCTGAGGACATTTGGTTCTGGCTTGAAGGGTTTGAAAGGGGTTTAAAAGGGTTTGGGATGAGGTCCGGAACGCTCAAAGCTCAAACTCATTAACAACCTCGGGATGTTCTTGACCTTGATCATCATTGGGGAATCAAAGACCGTAAATAAACTATTTTGGAAAGTCCAAAATAGGGTGTCTACAGTAGCCCCCCTTTGACGGCACTTGGAGCACCATTGTTTTGGTACAAGTAACATCAAAGGTTTTCTAGACACCCTCTCAGGGCTATCCAGAAGAAATAGAAAATGCAGACATGTATTTAAAAATACCGTCCATTGAGAGATCGAAGACAGGCGGACCATCTCAAGATCGTTGGAAGAGAGTTTGGACTCTGTTGAAAAATGGGGATGGGTGGACCATCGTTGAATGGTGAGGTGGACTCTCCTGGGGAATAATCAGCTGCAGATAAACCATTACCGCTAGGGATCAAACCCTCTTCGGCACAAAGAATTCCAACAATCACGGGTAGGTCGCGTCAGGTAGGTTAAATTCCATCTATCGGGAAGCAGAGCCAATCTCCTTATCAGGGACCATCCGAGACAGAGCAATAAGACTGCTGGACAATGTGCTACTAGTTGAATTGGATGGGCGGACCATAGTTGATTTGAAATTTGGACGGATAGGCTGTCGTTGATTTGAGATTGGACAGACAAACCGTCGTTGACTTGACTCTGCTTGGGGAAATGGTTTAATTGCGGAACGATGAACGCTGTTGGGGACCGAACCTTCTTCGCCACAAAGAGTTCCAACAAATCACGGGTAGGTCGCGTCAGGTAGGTTAAATTCCATCTGTTGGGAATCAGAGCCAATCTCCTTATCATGGACCATCCGAGACAGAGCAATAAGACTGTTAGACGATGCGCTACTTGTAGACCGATGTGGACTAGGATAGGCGGACGGTGTTGTAGACTGATTGGACGGGTAGACCGTCGTCGTGGATCGATTGGACGATATTCTGATCGTCGTTGAGGGGGTGAACGCGGGCGATATTCTGATCGCCGTTGATCGGGGTGATGACATGACTGATCATCGTTGAAATAGACGACATGGCTGATCATCGTTGAGTGGACGACATGGCTGATCGTCGGCGATGACATGGCTGATCATCGTTGAGTGGACAACATGGCTGATCGTCGTTGAGTGGACGACTTGGCTAATCGTCGGTGATGTCATGGCTGATCATCGTTGAGTGGACGACATGGCTGATCGTCGTTGAGTGGACGACATGGCTGATCGTCGGTGATGACATGGCTGATCATCGTTGAGTGGACGACATGGCTGATCGTCTGTGATGACATTGCTGATCATCGTTGAGTGGACGACATGGCTGATCGTCGGTGATGACATGGCTGATCATCATTGAATTTGAACAGGATTGGCTGTCGTTGAGGATAAAGCTAACCACGGCACGGATAGTTCCAACAATCACGGGTAGGTCGCGTCAGGTAGGTTAAATTCCATCTGTTGGAAATCAGAGCCAAACTCCTTATCAGGGACCATCCGAGACAGAGCAATAAGACCGCTGGAAAATGCGCTATTAGTTGAATTGGACGGACAGACCGTCGTTGATTTGAAGTTGGACGGACAGACCGTCGTTGATTTGAGGTTGGACGGACAGACCGTCGTTGATTTTGAAGTCGGACGGACAGACCGTCGTTGATTGGAAATTGGACGGACAGATCGTCATTGATTAGAAATTGGACGGACAGACCATCGTTGATGTTGGATTGGACGGATGGACCGTCGTTGATTTGATGTTGGACTGGCTCTGCTGGGGGAAATAGCGAACCGGGATGGAAACATGGATCAGGGCAACATTAGCTGCCTGTTGGGAATGGGCCTCAACGCTGATTTGATTTGATTTGCCAATGCCACAACATGCTTTGGATTGATTTGATTTGAAGCACTTTCCTGCTTTTGACATTTGATATACAATATGCAACGATAATGTATGCTAAACACATATGTACAAATTGAAAATGCAAGGGCAGACTAGGGCGGCTTCTAGAGAACGGGACGACACAAACGACGACCAGGGCAATTTTGACGATTGAGGGCTACCACTGAGCCACCCTTTTGCTTTACTGCTTTGATTTGAGGTGCGGGCCTGCGTGCCCGAGTAGATAACTTTCGAGCTGGTTAGATCACCTTGTGACTTGCTTGATTTGCTTTTACGTTGGGCCAATGTATCCCTCTGTTCTTGATGACTTGTTGTTGTAACTTTGCATACCGTAGCGGCGCTATAAAAGTTGCATTGCCTTTGGTTCATTTGAAAGAGAGCATAAACCAACTGCTAATATCCAACTTGCATTGACGAACGAACTGAGTCGACACACAAACACACGCACACGTATAGATTGCCTAGCTCGGGCGATAAAGGAAGAAGAGTCCCAGGATTTGACACGGACTCTTAAACACATGGAAAATAATGAAATTTTGGGCATTAACAGGCCAAAATATCCTTAGATAGGTGAAACTGACGCTTGCATAAGGTCAAATAAATGTACAGTGACCTGTATGAATAAATGAAACAGAGAAGAAAGCCCCGGAATAGGCAATAGACCGAAAAATTAGAAAAACGTCGCAAAGATGGACAAAAGACACAAATGGATGACTCATATAAGTCCCGGACCGAAACCGACACCCCCGTACAGTCACGTTAGGCACACATGACTCGCACGGTATAGAAAAACTTGGCAAGAGCCCTTAAAACCAATTTCGAGGCATCGAAACCTTGGTTCTAACTTGAAATACCCCTCGGGGGTCCGAGATCCTTGTTGGGCGCGATGACTGCCAATTGCTGCCTGCTGCGGGAATTGAAGAAGCGCGCGCAGGTTTGAGACAAATGCACATCACTTTGAACAAGCGCGCGTAACTGAAAAGCTGGTACCGCTGCTCAAATTAGACTTCGCTGAACTTAGAATAAACTGTGGGTCCGCTGGACCTCGCAAGCATTTCGTTCTGTTTTTTATGCTTATATATATTTTTTAAAGGCTTTTTGCTCAGCTTTGAAATTGAAGTAGTAGTTTGAAATAAGATTGAAAGATGAAAGGTTTCCCCCTTCTGCTTCTGATGAAGGTTGTTCTGTACTTGACCCTTCTCGACCCTTGATGTGTACCAAAAAGTCAACCATGGATCCAATTGATAGAATATGACCGAGCCTTGAAGAGAGACTGCCTACGTATCCCACATTCTGGGAAATCAGGTCAAAACGTAGTTCAGGCCAAGGTTCACTCGTGTATTTTACCTCTCCTTTTATGCTCTAACTTTTGCCTAGTACCGCCCATTCGGGTCTTCGATCTAGCGAGCTTTTGACTTTTTGCCTATTTATTTTTTCCTAAACCGCCTCCTTAGGTTTTCGGTCTAGCAGGCTGCTCTAACTTTTGCTTGGAACTGCCCACCTTTGGGGTTTTCAGCCCAACGAGCTTCTCTCAGGGAAAAGTTATTTTTGAATTTGATCCAGGTTGACCAAGGTATTGGATTTGTTGCCATTGAGATCAATGACCTTAGGCTGCAGCCCCTGGTAAAATGGCTTTGATAATGCAGGGTCCTGTCTGCTTTGATTGGAAATGCCTCGCTCCAGGCCACTTTTGCGCCTTTCTAATGTGCGCTTGATGGAATGCCGCTGACGCTGTTTTGAACATAGTGCAAGGCCTGGAGCCTTCTGAGCTTTTGCTTTCTAGCTTGGCATCCGGTAGCAGGAGATTTGATGCCTCGTCATCTTAGGGGTGGCGCTAGGCGTGTCTTTTGGGAGACCATGCCAGAACGGCACTGAATTCTTCGAGCCTGTCTGACTAGGCACAATGCTCCTTTGAGGACAGCGTTGAGCCAAGTTGAAACATCCGGGGGTCTACCTCATCTTTTAAGTTTATTGAAACCACTTCTTCTTTTAAAGGCTGAGCATGCCTTTCTGCGCGGGGACATATTTCCTTGGGGATATTCCCATCGAAATCTATCCCTTCGTCGTCAGGGTCGACACAGTTTATTCAAAAGCCAGCAAGGTACTGAGAAGCAGGATCATGCATATCATAAACAGAAACCTCGGGGGTTACCAAGTACAGCAAAAAACTCGAATTGAGAATAGAAGCTACGACATGGAGGGCCAAGAGGCACAAACTCCGACTCAGAGCTAGACTAACACTGTGTCAAACTCAGACTCAAAAGTGTCAATGCAAGCTAAACACGATTTGAAAATGCAACTTTTATTGTTACCCTCGGCTTCCTCACAGAGAGGTAGAATCTAGAGGATGTCAGGCCCAAGCAACAGCACTCCGGCTTCTTCAACTTCTTTGACCAAACCTACTCGGTGCTCCTTTGAACAATGATCCTTAGCCTGTCAGTCTGCTTCTTGACTTGAATAAGCTCCCTCTTGAATTATACCTTTGCAAGCCCCTCATCACCGTCGGACCAGGTGTTGGCAGAGAAAGCCTCAATTGCACAAACTGCGGCCATTGGACTGGCCTCGGGTTCGGACGGGGTGGATACTATCGGTTTGGGTTGATTTTTTGGGATAATGTAGAGGGTAGGGTTGAGTATGGTGGAGCTCGGGTTGATTTGAGTAGAGGTGGGGTTGATTTGAGTGGAGGTGATAGGTATCTGACCGACCAGAGGGTCAGACTTGAGTTGAAGCAAAGAGCTGGGAATGTCGTCGGGTTTTGATGGGAGTGGGACTGGAATGATGCCATTATCAATGAGATCTTGAACGGCATGTCGGAGGCGATAACAGGCATTGGTGGGATGGCCAGGCCTTTGATGGTAGGTGCAGAAGTGATTAGGGTTGTGGCTAGTAGGGAGAACCTTGGGCAGTGGAGTTGGGGTTAGAGGCCTGATGGAACCGGCATCGAGGAGCTTCTCGTAAACTGAGGCCAGAGGTGCAGATAAGCATGAGAAAGTCCTTGGCTGGCTCCGGCGATTGGATTGAGGGTTCAAGGTGGAGCCTTTACTTGCTTTGCACAACACTGCACCTTCAACATGATGCACTCTTTTGCTTTTGGGGGTGACTTTGATCAGGGATTCAGCATCCTCCTTTGGGTGAACTTTAACCTCATGAAACTCGACCAAACTTTTGAACATGTCTCTTGAGCATGGCTTGATTCCGACTGCAGGAGTGTGGCGGGCCTGAGGAGGTTCTTTGGCTCCGGCATTAGCAGTGTTTAGCACCAGATCCGATTTTGATAGGGCAGAGGTAAAAAGGTCAACCAGCCCCTGGATGATAATCATTTGTTGGTCCAGCTTCTGGCTCATTTCTTCCACAACCTTCTTTATATCAGCCAGCTCTGTTTGCGCTGCCATTTTGGATTGATGATCGAGGAAAGTGATATGGCTTTGGAAGTGTTAGTGAAATAGCCCCGGCAGACGCTCCCAAGCAGGTTTGGCTCTTCTTTTCGGGATTTTCTTTGGCGGTGCAATGGCTCAAAGCTTGACAGTAAAGCAATTGAAGGCTCATAAAGTGTTCCTGCAACAGTATTATTTGAAAGAATGCAATGTATATGTTGTCGTTGGTGTCCTCATAGACTCTACAACTAGCAGACAAGTCCATCTCATGACGTTCGAACGCTGCCAAGATCCTCGGATTTCTTTTCGACGGTGTATCCTTGTTTGAATCGACTAACACCAAGAGATGTCAAAATAGTCTAAGCCTTTGACTATTCCATTCTCGAGGTTTCAACTTTGGAGGTTGGAACAACTCGGTGTAGATGACGTGATACCGGAACCGGGGCGGCGTTGTGGCAACACTCCACTTAGCCTGAGCGGTGTACGTGCTTCGCACGATAACCAAGGTGGTGTAAGTATCACGGCATTATCTCCGTTGTTCCTAATTTTCTGTTTGAAACCTCGATCGGGTCTAGACAAGGACTTAGAAAGTTTTGATTTCCCAAAGTCTCGTTGACTTAAGGAATTTGAAAGTTGATAACGTGCACCATCAAGATGCACGACTCTTCATCGGTCCAAGCAGCATCCTATTAGTCATAAGACGGGTTTGAAAGAGACAACCTAAAAGCCGCCCTAGCATGCTCCTATGCAAAATGGTATGAATGTATGTACAGGCATGCGATAGGGAAAGCAGTAACACGTAGACAGTTTTATGGGGGTTAGATGCAAGTAATCCTACCCTACAGGTTCCTGTCTTAGTTTGAAAGGTTCTAGTGCTTTGTACGCATGTCGAGGCTGGTTTTGGCTAAAGGGGGTTCCTCTGACTAGAGCCGCTTTTTACCTCCCACTGTAACGCGTATAGCAAAGCAATGGTCGAACGGTAATACGGCCCATCATCGTCCAAGATTGTTGGGCATTCGAGGACCCCGGGCTCCGGTAAACTGTGCCGGTTACCCAAAACATCTCAACGGGGCTGATCACACTGATGCAAATGGAGAACGCCGAAGAATGATTGAGTGAGAGAGAAACGCAACATTTTTGAAAAATGCTTTTGCAGCTTGGCTCACTTCATTGATCAACACTTGGAGAAAACTACACAAGCGAACAATAGTAAAAGCCCCAGTTCGGAGTGGTCGGATGTAGAATCCTGTTACGTCACCATTCCGTTCTTCAGCAGCGCGGCGCGTACTGTTTTGACAGACTTTTGAAAGATTGTTCATTCATGTATTAATTTCCAAATGTAGATCAATGTAATGTCCCCAGCAGAGTCGCCATTGTGGGCACACGCCCTAAAATTTTACATTTTTGCTTATAAAATTGGGTGCGCCCTTTTTGCGGAAAGCGCGGCGAAACGCTTTGCAATTCAGAGTCGCCACTCGGGTTTTGCAGAAAGTACCCAAGGAACCGGGTTTGAAAACGTTTGGTAACGTTGTTTGAGTTTTGAAAAGGCTTGTAGACTGGACCGTCGTCACCTTCAATATCTGAGGTTCGGGAGCCAGGTTACGAGAGGGGAAGGGTTTTAAGGCACCCCTCTCGCCCAATCCGGAGATCGGTCTCTACTCGGGCATTTCGTAAAACGTTTGCATTTTTCTCTCATTTGATCATTTTAGGCCAGTTAGGGCGGGGGAACAGTTAATGGGGATTAAAACTGTAACGAGTTGCAGCATGTGACAAAATGATGAATGTTTGATGCTTGATCTAAAGCAAGTATAATAGATTGAGAACAAGCTCCTGTGAATGCCTTAGACAAACTGGAACACGCTGACCTAGAGTGGTGCACGCAGGAGCAAGCCTGTATGCACTGGCCAAGCCACTGCATGCAGAGATGACCTGCGTGCGCCACACAAGTTCTGGCGTGCGCCGGTAGATCTAAGTCCACAACTCTTGCAAACAACCCTTTGGGCTCTGGAATGGACCAGTGCACACCCAGGACAAACCACGCAGTTTATATCGACAGCAATATATCGTTATAGACAACAGGATAAAGGATTCAAAGGAATAAATAGAAATAAAGCCCCATAAACAGTGTGGGTAAATGAAAGAAGCCTGGATCAGAGATCCATGCAAGGGCCAAGCCACTGGATGTTGATCCAACTGCCGCACGCCAGTAGTAAAGGGCCGTACGCCAGTTGATCTCTCATCCAATGCTTTGGCTTTGCATCATCTGGGCTCTGGAACATGACCAGAATAACCCCAAAGGCGATACTAAGCAGGAAAGAGAAAAGACAACTACACAATTCTAAATACAGAAAACAGTAAGCTGGTTATTATCATGCAATGAGGTGATCTAATGTAACAGAAAGCAGAAAAACAGACGATCGGTGATCCCCACGCCAGTAGTGCACGTACAGCCATTACTGGCGTGCGGCATGAAAGTACTGGCGTGCGCCACCTATCTCTGCAACGATCCTTGAAGCTTTGCTAGCTTTAGGGCTAGGACTAGTATAGATTACCAGCCTTGACCCTGCCAGCCCCCCTCAGGGGTCAGAACAGATAACAGAAGCAAAAGGTGATATACCTTTGCTTGTGAGTTTGGAGGTGAGTTTGAGCTTGAACTTGAGGTTTGAAGGTTGAAGGGTGAGTATGAGGGTGATATGGACTGAGAGTGTTGCTCTCTTGCTTAGTATTTCAATAGATGAAAGAAAGACAAGAGAACAAGAGAGAAAGAGGGAGAAAGAAAGCTTGGCTCCTTAATGGTGCTAACCCTGTGAACCAACCCTTTGCAAGGGTGAGGGAGAGGGGTATTTATAGGCCTAGGAGGACTGAGGGAGGGCTGGATCAGTTGGGTTAAGGGCTGGTTGAGTTAGAGAGGGAGCCTCCCATGCATTAAATGCATGGGACTAGTTGATGGAAGATGTAGGAGAGAGGGGGGAGCAGTTCTGGACGAATGCCATCATCAGGGAGCTGTAGCCTACGTCAGGGTGGCCCAAAAGTCCCGCGCATTTAGCTGCATAAAGGCGATTTGACTGGGGTTTCCTGGCGTGCGCCACAAGTTGACAGGCATGCGCCAGTGGAAGCGGGTTCAATGCTCGATGACTGACACATGGCAGCTCACTAGCGCACAGTAGTGAGAAACCAGCGTGCGCAAGTAGGGTTTCGCTGAGGACATTTGGTTCTGGCTTGAAGGGTTTGAAAGGGGTTTAAAAGGGTTTGGGATGAGGTCCGGAACGCTCAAAGCTCAAACTCATTAACAACCTCAGGATGTTCTTGACCTTGATCATCATTGGGGAATCAAAGACCGTAAATAAACTATTCTGGAAAGTCCAAAATAGGGTGTCTACAGATACAAACATATCCTTAGTGATAATTCACCAAGTAGAAATCCTAAAACCCAATACCACAATATGCAGTTTCAACGAAAATAACACAAAATTATATAACAATAACAATACACAGTCACAAGCAGCCTTTTATAAATTTCAAAAAGTGGCAAAAACGTAACACATCATCTCCTTCTTACTATCCATTAACTTAAGTGAAATCTAAGATCTTCTCCACAAGATCTTTTCCTCCCACATCCACTAATCATGACTGTCCCATGGGTTCACTCCCTCTTGTTCGTCCTGCACCGGGGTCCTAAGTGAATCCACCTAAGTTATGTACCTCGCCTGGATTCACTTACGACCATAACAAGGGGGCAGCTTACCATGCCGTTCCATGACTAGGGTCCACGCAACACTACCTCCATCTCATAGGGTACTGTACCGTATTCGAGGCCCTTTACCGTTTCCCCAGATACTGTACCCAAGCAATCTTCACTTGCCCAACACTTCAAACATCTCACGCAGGGTACTGTACCGTATTCGAGGCCCTTTACCGTTCCCCAAATACTGTACCCAGGGTCCTTCACTGTCCCTCAACACTTTAATCATCTCACATAGGCCATTGTACCGTATTTGAGGCCCTTTACCGTTCCTCAAATACTGAACCTGGGGTCCTTCACCGTCCCCTAACACTTCAATCTATTTTACCATTTTATCCTTTACTTATCATTGTCTAGGTGATCCTCTAATCGTATACCACCCCGGAAACCTATTTGTCCAATCTACAAGCATAATAAAATGCGACACGGTTCAGCATTTCAACTAAAAGTACTAACATGCTAATAGCAAATAATCATGCGATTAAAACAAACTAATTTTTTTATTGGGAAGTACTTATTGCTAAATTTAGTATTTACTAACTCTATTAAATATTAATATGAGATTTTTATAACAATTAAAATTATGCTAGGCTACCGAAATCAATATTTATTAGGGTTAAATATTAACTAATATATAATCTAAACTATTTCTTGTTTACAATCTAAATAGATTTTTTTTTTTTTTGATCGGCAAAATAAATTTTATTAAGGGGAAAATGGAAGAGGAATCCAACCAAAAGTTGGATATACACCTAAAGGGCAAAGCCCAAACACCTGGGGCCTAAAAGCCCAAATACAACATTAAAGCTCACACCCAAAGGTCTACACACCCAGATTATTACAAATTAAGCACAAAGAGGTCCAAACAATTGGCCCAACACCAAGAAGCCCAAAACCAAAAACCTAACGACTGCAACATCTTCCACCCACAGCCACCGCCGCCATCATCAATCAAAACATCCAGCACCACCACATCAGACAACTCCTCCAGAAAAAACAACACCCACGCCACCACTGGCCACCGCCGGAGGAACATCCGATAGGCCGAAACATTCCAAGTTTTGATGCGAGGCTTCGACCAAACCGTTAAGCAGTTACCAAGCCGCCCAGCAGTGGAACTCAGCGGGAAGTCGCACCGGCCAAACCCAAAACAGACGACTACCTCACCGTTAGGCAAAAAGTCGGTACCCCAGGAGGAAAATAAGACCGACCGGCAAGTCGACTGTTGAATAAGGCCGAGAGATGGAGGCGACAGATAATACACATGGCTATGAGTAGAAAATGGACAGCCCTCAAGTAGAAGGCGGCAGAAAACAGAGAAGGGAAGGAAGAGAGACAGAGTAACCGGGATTGACTTACCAACGCCGTCCTCGACGCCTACCGGGAACCCATAAACGCCCCACCCGTCAAGAACCAAACACCAGCAAACCACCGCAAACCAACGCAGACCCTACGTAGCGCGGCCATCCCGAATGATGGTCGGCGGCATTGTTTACACCAGCATGCTCCACCCGCAAACAACGCCGCCGTCCAACCGATTATTTCGCCGATCGATTTTGAGGATAAGAAAGACAGAGAGAACCCAGATCTGACCTCCAACAAATTGCCCATGGATTTACTGAAGAGACCTGCAAAAACAAATATTAGAAAACACTAGCTACACCACCACCTCCACCACAGCACCACCCGTCGCCTCCTCCCAAAGACAGCCCGGATGAACCCACCATTCCGCCGCCCACGACCCCCGATCGACCGGAGCACCCAACGCCGCTAGGCCTCCAGAGGTAGCCAAGGAAACCTCCGGTCGGTGGCGAAGTGCATCACACACAGCCGCCACGCCCTCCCCGCAAGAGAGGGCGGTGCCCGAGAAACCACCGTTGGAAAAAGGGAAAAACGAGAAGGGAACTCGATCAGGACAGAAGAGGAAGGAGAGAGAGAGAGAGGAGGAAAAAGGAGCCCGGGGGGAGGAGGGAGGGAGGCGCCTCCCCCCCCCCAGGTGGCGGGCCGCCGAAGAAGAGCCCTAGTCGAGTATAAGTTTAGAGAGAGAGAGAGCGTAGCTACAATGACTATGATTAGAAGTCCCCTTAATCTAAATAGATTTTTACTAGTAAGATATTCTTGTTAATATTTCATAAACATTTATCTATCCCAATAATTTATTAAACACGTAAACGTCCACTCAAATATAGATCAACAATGCATTATCAACGGTAACTTCGCAATCAAACACTTGTTAAACGATCATAAATTTTCATAGGTCATAATGCTAATTATTCCAACACAATAGGACTGAAATTTAATCAAAACAGGACCAAAAATAAACTAACAATTTAACAGTAGGTCATCATCTTCAATACAGTTTAAATCTAAGTCCTAACTCCATTAAAATGCAAATTAAGATTTTGGGTTTCTGGGATTCTAAGTTTTAGTAAGTGTTGTACGGTGTCCGTAGATCGCCGTGGTGGTTTCAAAATCTCGAGGCGGCGTCTGGCGGCACTCCGACGGGGCCCGCGGCGGTGGTGTGTCCCCGAAACTCACAACACAAACACCCACAGCCATAACTCTCTCTCTCTCTCTCACTGATCGTGGTGGGGTACGGCAGTCCTATGGTGGCGGGTACGGGCCGGAGGTGATGGGTTTGGTAGTAGGTGGTCCCGGCGGTAGTGGCGTCCGGTGGTGATGAGGATGCTCTGGCTCCTCCTCTCTCGCTGTTACTCTCTCTCTCTCTCTCTCTCTCTCTCTCTCTGCCGAGATAAAGGAGTAAGTGGGGTGGATGATTTTTGTAGAGATAAGAGTGAAGGTAGTTGGAGTGTGGAGGTGGTGGAGTGTGGGAGGGAAGTGGGGAGTTAGTTTCGATAGGGATTTAGTAAGGGTTTTAAGGGTTTGGGTAGGAAGGATAAGGGATGAGTACTAGTAGTATCTATATTATAGATATATACACACATATATATATATAGTTACAAGTTAATTAAGGTAACATTATGCTAAACTAATTTTAGTCATCAAAATTAATTTAGGTTCTAGTTTAATCTAATTATACTTTTAAATAATTAATTGGCTACTACAGACTATTTGATTAAAAGTACTTTCTTTATTAAAAAAAAATTGGCCGAAAATCCGGGTCGTTACAGATGCAGACTTGATGATGACAATGGTGATGCAATTGATGCTTATGTGCACGGACCCGTGCGTGTGTGTTTGATTTAAGCGTAGAGCTTCTTTCAAGTTCTGGACTTGAGCATTCAGAGCGTAGAGCTCGAGCATTCGGAGGGTAGAGTCCGAGCATTCAAAGTACAGGCTTTGAGCATCCAATACGCAGTGGTTGGGCATTCAAGCGTAAAGCTTGAGCATTCAGGTGTAGAACTTGAGCATCCAATACACAGTGGTTAGGCATTCGAAAAGCTTCGAGCATTCAAAATGTTGGATTCTGAGCATTCAAGTATAGAGCTTGAGAATAGATGATGTCTTGTTGATTGGTGTGGCGTAGAGCCGGTTGAGATAGTGGGTACGGACGTAGAGCCGCTGAGATGGTGAACACGGGCGTAGAGCCATTGAGATGGTGAACAGGGGCGTAGAGCCACTGAGATGGTGAATATGGGCATAGAGCCCCTGAGATGGTGAGTACGGGCATAGAGCCGCTAAGTGACTTGGAGTATGTGAAGCTGCTGATGGTGGAGATGGGGTTGCTGAAGTGGGATAGGAAATGCGAGGCCGCTGAATAGTTACGGGCATAGAGCCAGTTAAGATGGTGAGCATGGGCGTAGAGTCGCTGAAATTGGCAAGATGTAGTGCTGCTGAGATATTGAGATAGCATGCACGGAGCTACTGGGATAGCGAGCGTAGAGCTGCTGAGATGCTAAGGCAGTGAACATAGAGAAGATGGAGCTGTTGATTGACTCGAGCATAGGACTGTTGAGCTGTTAGGAGTATAGAGCTATTGGATAGCCTGATGGTGGTGAGCTTGGAGTTACTAGAGGGAAGGCGAGCTTAGAGCTGCTGATGGTAAGTTCATGGGCGTAGAGCCGCTGAATGCAAGAGTGGGGATTGCTAAATGGTCTAGGTAGTGAGCACAGAGTCATACGGGGCTACTGAGAGATGGTGAAGCTGCTGAGATGGCTTGAGTATAGAGCTTAAGCATGGAGAAGGTGGGCACGGAGCTGTTGATAGGCTGTGATGGTTGATGTACTTCCGGAGCACAATAATTTGGGCATGGAGTCTGAGTTGGATGCATCAAGGGTCCTTTGATCTTGTGAGCGAGATCTCGGATTTTGATAATCCTCAGTGGTCAAGCGACCAGTAGTTGTGGGTTTGCTGTTACGGAGAGAGAGCTTCTTTATGCTCGGGCATGCCCTCAAGGCTGATTCAATCAATGTTTATCAATGGTTTTGTTGGTCGAGGACCCAAAACCTCAATTTGGTGCACCGAGCAGGATCTGCTGCTGCTGTAGGAAATAGATTGGGAGGCCAGGAAATCGATCCAGCAGCTGAATAATGGATACATCGGCCGAAGGATCAAAGTCTCGGCCACGTAATTGCTTGGTTTTCAGAGCTTTATAAAAGGCCGTGACCTCGGCGTTTTATTTTCATTTCTCTCCTTTCTCTCTCTTCTCTTCATTCTCTCCACATCCTAGAACTCCTCTGCTTTCCTATGGCTTCTTCATCGGGCCCGAGTGACGGGGATATGCCGGCGTGGTTGGCGTGTGCGGAGGGATGCCGCGCCATTCTTGGTCCTGTCTTGATGCTTGATTAGGGACCCTCGCATGGGGGGCTTGCTTCCGTGACGTGGAACTCCTGGGGTGGCGCTTGTACGAGGTATGGTGAATTTTCTGGGTCATGTGGTGATCCTTTTGAGCCATGTGATGACTCTTCTGCACCACAGTACTTTTCTGGTATACATCGCCCTGGGGGTGTCTTCTTCTTTTTTACAGCTGGTCTCTGGTGTTCGGACCACCAGAGGATTCGGCATCCTCTTCTCCTTCTTTTTTTGTTTTTTTTTTTTTTTTGATTTTCTTCTTGCATAGGTTAGTCCGACAGGAAACCGATGTATAGTTTTTAGGAAACGTGGGATGATTCACCTTGTTATGTAAAAAGCTATGGATTATATGAAATAAAATCTTTTGCTCTGATATGTGATTGTGTATGCTGCATTTGTGTTGTTTTGTTTAGTATGAAATTCGTATTTCAACGAACTAGACAAGACCGTGAAACTTCTCTGTAAATAGGTCGTTCTGGCGGCCGAGCCATCGATTAGGCAGCCGAGGGATCGATTCGTTTTCTTGGGGTTTGACTTTGAGTCAGCCCTGATTTTTCACGGGCCAAGGAATGGATCCTACGGTCGCCATATCGAAGTGCCGGCCGAGAGACCGATTTGATTAATACGGATTTAGAATCCGATTCCGATTCGAACTAGGGCTCAACCTAGCCTATAAGTACGCGTTCTACGAACCCGATGGTTTTGTCAGCAGCAGTTTCTTACATATGGCACAACCAGTTCTTGATCAATGGTTGGATTCCTTCAACGGTCTCGACCGTCTACACTTTAAGTCCTTTGGTATGGACTTCCTCTTCTCTCTTCACCAAATTCCTGTGAATTTTGCTTTCCTTCGTGCAGCCACTAGCTTGTGGGATCCTATCCTTCACGTCTTTCAATTTCGAAGAGAAGAATTGTGCCCTACCATCGAGGAGTTTGCAGCTATTATGGGGCATTCGGACAGAGAAGGTCTCATTGTCCCTAACCCTTTGTTCAATCGTGGCAACCTTTTGAAGACTCTGCTCCAAGTTCAGAAACACAGAGTTAGGTTCTTCATGGTGAATGGAAGGTTGGAAACCCTACAGCTTGTCCAGCATTTTGGTGCAGCTGAAGCTCATCGCCAAGTTTCTCAACAGAAAGCGTGCTTTTATGCGTTGTGCGTCTGTCTTCTCCATTATTACTTGCTTGGCCCCTCCTCTGGCCATGCTGATTCTATTCTGCTTGATTTCGCCCAACAGATGGGAAACCGTGTAGGTTTTGGTGGTTTAGTGTTGGCAGAGACCTTGATGGGTCTCGACGCAGTGAAGAGCAATCCAACAGCTCAATTCTCAGGCAGTCCTTTGTTACTACAGGTTCGCTCTTTGTTTTATTACCAAGTTATCTTTCCACTCATCGCTTTTTTGTTTTGACTCACATGTTCTCACAACTTGCTATTCTCCCTTGTTTTCTACAGGTATGGTTATTGGAGAAGTTGAGGGTATGGGGTGTGCCGGAGCAGCTTCCCTATAGACCACTGTATGGAGCATCGTATGACTAGACAGTTTCCAACCGAGGCTGCTTGGATAGCATGGATGGAGACTCGCAAGGGCGATCAAATTCAATGGGTTTGCCCCTGGTATGGTGTCGAGAGCATGATTGTAAGTACCATGAACCATTTCGGTGTTGCGGTGATTGGTATTACTCAAGTTACCTTCTACTTTCCTACTCGCTTTCAAAGACAGTTCGGGGCTGAACAAGCCAAAGTCTTAGGTGATCCTGAGTATGCTATTTCCATGGCTCATGATGCCAACCTTCGTCGCAATGTGCTCCGTTTATGGCCGAATCAAGTGATGCAAGATGTTGTTGAGAACTTTGCTGACAAGCTATCAGGTTCGTATAAGCGCTGGTTGGAGAAAAACCCTTTGGAAGACAAAAGTGCGAAGAGAAGGAAGACCTAAAGATTTGACACATTGCCTATGTTTTAAAAGATGTTCTTTTGTTCAATTCTAGCTTTCATAGATTGAGAGTTGCTTTTCCTTTTTCCTTGGAAAATAATAAAACAATGGTTGCTTTATTAAGATGTCTTTGCCATGGTTTGATAATGAGTATGCTTTAGGGTAGACCTAGAAATTTGAAAGTGATAGTGATAGAAGTGGCTGAATCTCAATCTGGAGACTGCCTACGTATCCCATGGAGGGAATCAGGCCATAAACGTAGTTCAAAAAAGATTTGTTTGTTGTTGTTTTTTTTTTGCTAGGGTTCACTCGTGTATTTTCTCTCATTTTATGCTCTTGATTTTGCCTAAACCGCCCTTACGGGTTTTCAGTCTAGCGAGTTATTTATTTATGCCTTAGTTTTTGCCTAAGCCGCCCTTGCGGGTTTTCGATCTAGCAGGCTGTTCTAATTTTTGCTTGGGTTCGCCCACCCTTGTGGTTTTCGACCCAACGAGCATCTCTTAGGGGTAGTACTTCCTCAGCTTGTCGATGTTGACTGGTGTTGCGAATTCCATTCCATCCAAGTCTACAATGTATGCTGCTCCTCCAGATAGTATGCATTTGATAAAGTAAGGTCCTCCCCAGTTTGGTCTAAACTTGCCTCTTGGGTCTGAAACATGGCGACGGATTGCTTTGAGCACCATATCCCCCACTTTGATGTCTCGTGGCTTCACCTTTTTGTTGAATGCTCGTGCAATGCGGCGTTGATATCCTTGTACATGGTATAACACTCTCAGCCTTCTTTCATCTAGCAATGCTAACTCGTCGTAGCGGTTTTGAATCCAGTCCTCTTTGATCATTCCAGTCTCAGCCAGAAACCTTAGTGAGGGTAGTTCTAGTTCGATAGGCAAGACAGCTTCCATCCCATAGACCAGGGAGTAGGGAGTGGCCCCAGTTGAAGTCCTTTTAGTTGTTCGATAACCCCATAGTGCTAGAGGTAGCATTTCTAGCCAGTTCGTGTAGATGTTAGTAGTCTTCCGCAGAATCCTCTTGATGTACTTGTTTGCATCCTCAACTGCTCCATTGGTTTGAGGTCGATAAGTAGATGATCGATGATTCTGTATCCCAAATTCAGCAAAAAGCTTTTTTGTCGCCCACTTGAAGTGTGATCCATTATCACAGATGAACTCGTGAGGTACACCATACCGATAGATGATATTGGTGCGGATAAACTTGGCCACATGAGTGGCTTTGAGGGTAGCATAAGAAGCTGTTTCTACTCATTTGGTGAAGTAGTCGATGGCCACTAGGATGAACTGATGCTTGTATTTTCCCTTTGGATTTATACTCCCAATGACATCTATCCACCAGGTGGAGAATGGCCAAGGGGACGTCATGCTATATAATTATGTAGGGGGAATACGCATGCGATCAGCATGAGTTTGGCATTTGTAATACCGGCGGACATAGTCAGCACAATCGGCCTCCATTGTAGTCCAGTAGTATCCCCGACGCATGATTTTCTTTGCCATTGTTGCCCCATTCATGTGCGGCCCACAAATTCCTTCATGTTTTTCCTCCATTATCTTGTGACTTTCCTCTGTTGTGACGCAAAGTTGATTGGGGCCCAAATGTGCTCTTCGATACAGTGCTCCTCCGCAGACTACAAATCGGGCGGCAAACTTCCACAGGGCCATCTTGTCCTTCGAGGTGGCTTCAGAGGGATACTCTCCCTCTTCTAGGAATTTCCTCACGTCTTCATACCATGGCTTTCCATCGTCCTCACCTTCTTCAGTGAAGGTACACTTGCATTGGTTTGACCTTCTGCTCGATCATGAGAGGCCGCATTGTGAATCCCAGGGGTATTTCGACCATAGAGGCCAATGTTGCCAGTGCATCTGCAAATCTATTACTCACTCGCGAAGTGTATGTGAAGATAACATAATCGAATTGTGGAATTAGAGATTCTAGCGTAGAGTGGTATAGTTTCTGCTTGCGACCTTAATGTGTGCAGAAATAATAATACCCCAAGCATAGGGCTAGGTCGGTTGAAAGCATAATAATACCCGGAAGTCCGGGGTCGAATCCATAGGGAGCGCACCCATAACTCGTTTGGAAGTTTGCTTTGCGTAGAGTTTTTAGCGTTAGGACCGCTAACCAAGTTCGGCGTTGAGACGGCCAACTCTTGAGTGACGAATCTCTCTACCTCCTAATTTGATTAAAAATGAAGTTTGGCTAGAAATTTGAGGCGGCAAGGTCTAGGGGTTCAAACTACCCGTGACATAGCCGTTTAATGGTTCTCTCGGATAACTCAAGTGAGAGTCGAAGTCAATCGCTCTCACTCGGAGGATTTAACAGTGAAATTAAATGTAACTCATAAAAGGGAGTCCGAAAATGGATCGAAACTCATTTAGTCATTTTATCAAACACAAGGAGTGCCATGGTTCCAAGTATCGTGTGTGCCAAGTGAGCTTGTCGACGCACGATCAAGGAAGTTAACAACTACAAGCTTTGATAAAAAATAAGAGTTTCTATCCATTCACAAACCAAAATATAGCTCTAGAACAAGAGAACCCATTAAAACAACTAAGCCACGGGGTAGAGATCACCGCATGACCGAGCCTATTCGACTACTCACTCATATTCGAAGAACAAGACATAAGCATAAAAAGAGAAATGTGATTCATGGATGAAAACGAAAATAAAATTAAGATTAATGAAGATCTCGACAATACAAACAACTTTAATAAAAGTGAAATACCTCAATACCCAAGTAATCAACCTCTTTTGTAGAGAGATTGAGAAGATGAGATGAGAGGAGGTAGAGAGAGAAAGCTCTAGGTTTGCCAAATGAAAGATATCCTCTCAAAATGAGGTTAGAAACTATCTATAGTCCCAAACAATCAGGATACAAAAGACTAAAATGCCCCTAGATCAGTTCTTGGTCGGGCACAAAAATGCCAGAAATTCTAGGTTGGTACCGGTACCAAGTTTTGAGTGGTACTAGTACCAAACTTCTCTGTGGCCGAATTGGTGTTTTGGTACCGGTACCTAGTTTTGAGTGGTACTGGTACCACCTGGGCAATTTTCCCACTTCCTTGCTTCTACGGCCATCGACTTTTGGGGTCCCCGAGCATGCTTCCTAGCTTCAATTCATGACTTTTTCAACTCAGCTATGGGGTAGCACGAGGCCTCGAGCCTTGGATGCTATTGGTAGCCATCCACGGCATCAAAACACGCCTTATTCTCACGTTCAACCTATAATGGTCAAAAACACAAACTACGCGCAATATCATTCAAATCAAACTAATTGTGCGTGTGAGTGTGACAAAAATGAGAGAGATAAGCCCATTTATTTACACTATTGAGGGCTTATCAGTTTCAGCGTGTCTTCTTTAATCTTCCAGTCTCCTATTGCTTGGGACACTACTAGGTTTGAATCTCCAATGACTTCTACCCTTTTTGCCCCTAGTTCTAGGGCTACTTCCATTCCAGCAATGCAGGCTTCGTACTCAGCTTGGTTGTTGGTGACTTCAAACCTCAGTTTATATGACAGAGGGATACGAGAGTCGTTTGGGAAAACTAGCAATACCCCTATGCCATATCCACATTGGTTTGATGCTCCATCGAAGTAAAGCTGCCAGGTGTCGTCTAAGAGACATAAGATGTCTTCGTCTGGGAACATGAAGTCTTCTGCCTCGGCCTCTATCACAGGATGATCTGCCAAGAATTCTGCCACAGCCCTTCCTTTCACTGATTTTCTTGTCATGTATTTGAGGTCGAATTCTGCTAGCAGCAATAACCACCTAGCCAGCTTTCCAATAAGTGCTGGCTTCTCAAAAAGATATTTGATTAGGTCTAAACGAGAAACCAGAACTACCAGATGCGCTAATAGGTAGTGCCTTAGTTTCTTTGTAGCCCACACTAGCCCCCAACATGTTTTCTCCAAAGGAGTATATCTTGTTTCATAGTCCATCATCTTTTTGCTAAGGTAGTATATGGCACACTCTTCTTTGGCATCGTTTTCTTGTGCTAGCATACATCCCATGGATGTGTTTGGTACTGAGAGATACAGAATCAATGGTTTCCCAGGGATGGGTGGTGATAACACAGGCGGATTCTGAAGATACTCTTTGATTGCCTCGAATGCTTGTTGACAGTCTTGGCTCCATTCAAAATCAATACCCTTCTTCAAAAGCTTGAAGAGAGGTTCGCAAGTGGCTGTGAGTTTGGAAATGAACCTGCTGATGAACTGCACTTTTCCTAGAAAGCTCATTACTTCTTTTTCTGTCTTTGGTGATGATAACTCCATGATAGCCTGTATCTTGGAAGGGTCTACTTCGATTCCTCTTTGAGTGATAAGAAATCCTAGCATCTTTCCAGCTGTTACCCCAAAAGTGCACTTTTGAGGATTAAGACGTAGCTTGTATTGCCTAATCCTCTCAAAGAATTTTTGGAGTGCTTCATAGTGTCCTTCCCTTTCCTTCGATTTGACTATCATATCGTTGACGTATACCTCTACTACTTTGTGCATCATGTCGTGCAGCAGTGTTGTTGCCATCCTTTGGTAAGTGGCTCCAGCGTTCTTCAATCCAAATGGTATTACTCGGTAGCAGTAGGTTCCCCATGGCGTGGTGAAGGTGGTCTTCTCTCTATCTTCAGGAGACATCAGAATCTGATTATACCTAGAAAACCCATCCATGAAGGGTAGCAATGCATGCCCTGCGGTGTTATCCACTATTCGTCTATGTGCGGTAATGGAAAGTCATCTTTTGGACTGGCCTTGTTAAGATCTCGGAAATCTACACAGATCCTGATTCCCCCAGTTTTCTTTGGTACTGGAACGATGTTAACTACCCACTGTGGATACTCGGTGACTATGAGAAAACCAGCGTTGATTTGCTTAGTGACTTCTTCTTTTATCTTTAAGACCCAATCAGGACGCATACATCTTAGCTTTTGTTTAATAGGTTTTGCATCAGGATGGAGGGGAATTTTGTGCTGAACAATTTCAGGGTCTATTCCAGGCATGTCCTCGTAAGACCAGGCAAAACATCTTTGTATTCTTTTAGCAAAAGGATTAGTTTTTCACTTTCTTGAGAAGATAGTGTTGCACCAATTTTAACCAATTTGGGCTCATTTTCAGAGCCTATGTTTGCTGTAATTATTTCCTCAGAAAAAGGTTTGGCGTGCCTCTCTTCTTCTCTCTCGATGAATTCTAGAATTTCTTTTGGAATTTCTTCCTCAAAAATTGGATTGTCAGAATCCACACAGTTAATCATAAGCAAAGTGAAATACTCTAAATCTTCCTTCTCATTGCTAAAATCATCAAAAGATATTTCAGAGTCAAATTCTAAATAAATGTTATGCCTCGATGCTTTGACTAGGTTTTCCTCACTAGACTCAGCAGTTTGAAAAGATGAAAAGCTAGACTCGGATTGAGTTGACTTGGAGTCGGAATCAGAATCGGAACTAAGATCGGAATCAACATTTTTTATTTTTTATTTTAGAGTGTGTTCCACGGTCCAATTAGGGTAAGCCCTTTTTGTAGCATCCATAATTAGCTCAGAGCAGTCTTTTTCCTCACCAAGGTTGATCATCAGCACCTCACTGTCATCTTGATTCGCACTTTCATTATTGTCACCCTGCAAGTCTTGGAGGGCCATTTGGTTTGCTATAGCCATTATTTCTTCCAGTTGAGCTTCAATCTCTGGTTCATCGCTGTTGTCGACTCTTCGTGTGCCAACAAATCCCCACCAATTACCAAAACTATCCGTGATGGGGTGGATTACCTTTGTTTCATTGTCGGTAATCCCCTCATCAAAGAGTAGGTTCAGTGATATTTCGTCTAGTGGATCATTGTCAACAGACTCTTCCTCCTTTGCTTCTCCAACTTCGAGGTTGTCGACCTCGTCTATTGGCCAATAGTCGCCAGTAGGCGCATAAGGGTCATAAAAATATATTGGAACCCTACGAAGCCCTTCTTCTTCAATTATATCACCTACTTCTTCGTCATTGATTGTTCTTGCGAACATGACGTGGTTATCCTTATGGATAATTACTGTAGGCTTTGATTGATCCACCGGAGTGATGTATTTGGACGGGTCAAAAATCTTGGCAGCAGGATGGAATGGGCCAGACAGCTTGGTGACAACTTGAAAGTGCGAATCGAACATGAACAGTGATGCGGCCATTTTCACCTGAAATTTTTTCCTTTAGTTAGATTGATTTTGCTTACCCCTTTCTTCTCGGTCTTTTTTTAAAAAAGTCCCTAAGGTTTATCCTGCAAAAGAGAATTTTTACAACATACACATATACAATGGGTGTGAGGAAGAACTTTTACAAACGAATGCACATAGATTCCTATCCTGTAGGTTCTTGTCTTATTTTGAAAGGTTTTATAGCTCTTTAACACATGTAAGGTTTGGGTAGTCTCAAGGTGCTCCATTATCCAAGGGCACCAATCCTTCTGCCGGCCCATTATAGGCGGTGATCGGATGGTTTTCTTTTTGATATACCACTAGGTACAAGTGACTGTGGAGTTTGCTGGAACCCCTAACATAACCCGTGACATGCCGAGGTATTAGGTGAACTCAACGAGGTTGCCCCACTCGATGCATATGATAAATGAATTAGATAAAGCATGTATTAGTCCTATGTCGAACTTTCTGGTTATGGCTCTCAAGTCCCCAGCGGAGTCGCCAAAAACTGTAGACACCTCCCGAAGCAGGGCATCACCATACAGATTGATCATTGCTGTTTGTTTGGTTGTTTGCGTCCTATGTCGAACTTTCTAGTTATGGCTCTCAAGTCCCCAATGGAGTCGCCAAAAACTGTAGACACCTCCCGAAGCGAGGCATCGCTATACAGATTGATCATTACTGTTTGTTTACTTCATAAACCAAGATCGTGGATATTCCCATAGCTAGGAACATCGCCACACGATAACGGTTATCATCAAAACAGAGTCACCACCTAGTTTATAAAAACTAGCAAAAAACAGATAGAGATTTCGGGTAGGGAGCCAAAAGTACAATAAGGGGAAGGTGTTAGGCACCCCTCTTTGCCCAGTCGTGAGACTAGCCCATAGTTGTTCGACATATGATTAATTCATGCATTATTTAATTCTAACACATAAACTGGTTATTAGCCTTTAGCAGTTGATAAGGTGAGTCAAGACAATAATTGAAAGCAGGCATCGAAATAGCAGAATAAAACAGATCTGTTCCAGGGAGATGGATCCTGCGGCCGGTGAATAGATGTCACGGCCGAGGGATCCTCTTGGTTTAATGTACCGGCCGATGGATCGAAAACCCAGCCGATGTTCTTCCTCACACCAGACTAAACAATTAACAGAGAGTTAAAACACTACAATTCGCATGCATAAACTGAAAATAAATTGAACCAAAGGCCCCTGGGCCTCACCACCTTGATCCCTCGGTGGCTTGATTGCTTCGGATTGAGGGTGATTGACTGATTTGCTTCTCGAAAACCCTAGGGTTAGGGTTTGAACTTTGGGGTTTGATCGTTGGATCGTGGCTGCCTTCGGAAGGTTAGGGCTTTTGTAGAGAGGATATATAAGAGTTTTTTTGCAGAATTTCGTGGCTAGAGAAGATGAATTGTGTGACTAATTTCGGAGCCAAAGGCCCCTTTATATAGGCATGGAGGTGACTCACTCCATCCAATCACAATGCACGATTAGAATTGGAATTATAGGGCAACTCTAACTCTTTATGGTAATCTCCTTGCGTAGCCCGAACGCATCGGAATTTGGCTGCTAGGGTTTTGCGAACGGATCAAATGATTGACAGAACATTCCAGAATCTGGAAAATAGATGATCTGGCGGCCGGTCAAAGGATCTGGTGGCTGAGGAAAGGATTGGGCGGCCGAAGAATCGATCTGGCTGCTGAGGAATCAATCTCTCAGGGAGATTTTCAAGCAACATGTTTCACTGGTGAAAGAATGAAGTTGAGGTCGTGAGATCAATGTTATGGCCGAAAGATAGATTTTCCTGGGATACAGTATTTTTGTCTGAAAGGCTATTTGGCTCTAGATTGGGTCCTCTAAGTGGCTAAAAGTACTCACCAAAAGTCCTAAGGTTCACGAGAAGTCAATCAGCAATCACTGTATCCATTCATCATCGGGATGGTCCCCAAGGTGGGATTTTAAATAATCGTTAGGCCAAATTGGGGTGTCTACAATATATAATAATAATAATAATAATAATAATAATAATAATAATAATAATATGGATTTAACCTTTAAATAGGAAACTTATTTATATATATACATATATAATAATAATAATAATAATAAATATGCATGCATCTCTCTCTCTCCCTCCCGAACTGTTCTCTCTCTCCCTCTTCCTCCTTCCACCACCTCCCCCTCCTTCACACCTTGCTGCCACCTCCTGCTTCTCCAAGCTACTTAGTCTCCAGACCTTACCCTCTCCCAAAGGCCAGATTCATTTTCCTTTTGGAATCCAAAATTTTCTTCCTACCTCCAACTCCTAGGCATCAACACCACCACGCCACCTCCTGCTTACCTTAATAACCCCTACCCTGGCCCCTACAACCCTAATCTGACCCTTGGAAAGCTTAAAACAATACCACCATTAATACCACCTTATCACCTCCTCATCAAAATTCACTACAAATGTCGACCCGCACTCACCCTCGGGCACACACACCTCCTCTCCACCTCCCAACTCTGCTGAACCTCGAAGGAAATCAGAAAAGAAAGCCTCAATTCATTGAATTTCTAGAGAGAGAAAATGAGAGAATAAAAAGTGGGTTTCATACCTACACTCGACCGAAATCCAAATTTACCATTCCAATCACTCCCTACAACCCCAAGGATCACCAAACAATCCACAATTCTATCTCAACGTTCCCCAATCAACGAAACCGAAGTCACCTTCCTAAATTGTCAAAGTTTTGATTTTTATTCAATTCGACAAAATCAATGTATTATAATCCTTTCCATTAATTCCTTAAGTATATTTATATGTTGTTAAGCCTAATACATAGTCCCATAGGGTTCTCCATGCATCAAAAACATGCAAGAAAAAGAAAAAAACAAAAAAACAGGTTTGCAACCTGCAGGCCGCAAGAACCAGTTAAAAGTTCACAGTGGACTGCTCCACCGCAACGTCTGACTGGTCCAACCCTACGGCCGGGACCCGCCACCGCAAACTCTATTCGGATTTAATGAAAAATGTTCGAAACACATTTGCGACCACCCGAACAATATTTTTGACACCCGGATTATTTTTCCTAGACTCCTCACATCTCGAAAATTATATCTTTTTAATATCAATAATTTTTTTATTATTATCTAATTAATTAATTATTTCACAAAGTTTTCATTAAAAATAACTTTGTGACCTCATAACTCATGATATTATTGCCGAATAAATTTTATTAGACTCTCGGTAATCCTAAGACGAAACCATGTTAAAATCAATACATATTATTTAGTTGATTAATTATTGTCTAACTATTTTAGTTCAATAGTTTTTGTTAATATTTTTATTTAGAATTTTTCCGCGACCCTCCGAACCTAATTTTGGACACTCGAACCTGTTGCGCCGGACCGTTAGGACCTTTATTAATGTCATGTTAATTGTTCCTATATGTCCATTTATTTAATGTATTTATTTTATCAACCTAATTTCATAATTAGACTAATTTAAACCAAAACTTGCCAATAATAGTACTAAAAATTGTTATTATCATTCCTCGCTTAAAACAAAGATTTTCATGAATAAAAAAATAATAAATTACTTCTTGGCCATACAAAACTAAGGGCAACGGCCCATTCATAAAAAGTTACGTGTTTACCTTACTTGTTATTTCTTGCAATTATTATTTCGATTAAATTGCACCGATTCTTGATTTAACTGTTAGAATGGACTTTAGAGACATGGGATGGTATGCGAATAGAGTTCACCTAGACGATGATAGGTAATGGATATATTAAAAAAAAGAAGAAGAGGGTTTGAGATGTTAGAGATTGCCTGCAGACGAAATTTTGAGATGTAAATTGAGATGGGTGTTAACCGAGGCCCAATCTCCAACTGGCGGGAAGTCTAGTAAATATTTGAAACTGGCGGGAGTCCAGTGATGATTGTGAAGTAACAATTAAGATAGGCGAACCCTAGTTATGTCAAGGCACGATAAGCTACCCCTTCGTTTGTAGTGGGAAGATGCACGCTCGGTAAATAACTTTGGTGTAATCGCGACAACGAAAGGGAGTGATCTCATGGGACTGGGCATGGCTAGTGGTTAGGGAGGAAAGGATCTTGTGGAGAAGATCTTAGATCACACATCAGGTTAAAAGATAGTAAGAAACGAATTATGTGTTATTCTGTTATTTATTATTTGCATTGATATTTTATTACTTATTTGCTAGCTGTAAAATAAGAGGGGAAATGGGTAGGATTATTCTACTGGGTGAATCTCATCACTCACGGTACAAGAGTACCCGGCCTCGTTCCAGATTTTGCAGAAAATCAAGAGGAGACGCAGAACCGTGAGATCGAGCAGTACTACCCTGAGGAGAACCCGGTTATGGAGACTGAGCCAGAATTCGCTTGGGATCCGTATCAAAATTAGACGATGGCTTTGCATTTTGTTAAAATCAAGACTTGTTATTTTATATGACAGATCTAGTATTTTAAATTTGGGTTTGTAATAAATAAAACTCCTAGATGGATTTATCTGTTGAATTTTATGTAATGCATAAAAGAGAATATTATCAAGAAATAATAATTAATGCCTCCGAAATTCATTACGAAAATCGGGGCGTTACAACAAATAACTCTATTTGAGATAATAAGCAGTATAGATTTGGATAGATAATCATATCTATTGGTTTTATTGCGATTATATAGATTATAGATTTCGCAGAGATAACCTTATCCTTTAATATTTTTAGGATAAAAAAGTATAGATTTAGACAAATAACCATATATGTTTATTTATTGAAATATACAAATTACATATTTTGCAAAGTTATATTTTTTTGTTGATATTTTTGAAATAATAAATAGTATATCTTTGAACAGATAACCACATTTGTTGGTTTATTGCGATTATACAAAGTACAAAAACAAAAAAATTTCAAAAAAATTGGTTTAGATGGAGGTGTTTGTTTGGTGCCACACATAAAGAACATATATAAGGTTATTTGTGTGTCACACAAATAATGTTATCTGTGTATGTTTATTTTTGTTATTAAGATTACAAAGTAACACATATAAAGTTAATATGCTTATTTTTGTGTCACACATATAACGATATCTATGTGTATTTATTTGTGTGACAAAGTAATGTATATAAGCCTATCCAATATATATATACACACACACAAAACTTCAGGTAAGGGCGTCCTTACCTTGTTAAGGTAAGAACCTCCCCTTTCTTGATCGAATTTTGATAATCCGAGCCGCTCAATATCTTCAGAACGTGATTTTAAGGGTACCCGTAAGAAATCGGCAAAAAAAATGACCAAGAAGGGCTTCATCCGAGCAGTTTTTGTTTGTTTTTTATCGAACGGTTCAAATAAAAACTACTCGAATGAAGCCCTTCCCGGTCTTTTTTTTTTGCTGATTTCTAGAGGGTTTCCTTAAAATCACGTTCTGAACACATTGAGTGGCTCGGATCATCGAGATTTGATCGGGAAAGGGGAGAAAATGGGAGGTCCGCAACTTAATACGGTAAGAGCGCCCACGCGTAACGTTATCTGCTTTTGTTATTTGTGGATTTTACATAAGGTGAATTTTTTTTACATAATCCAGTCAAGCATGCAAGGAATTCATATATGGTACTCCATCTATAACTATTGTAGGACATATGCCCACCTCTTCTATTGTTTCTTTTCAACATAGAAATTAGAAATCAACATCCCAAAACCTTTCAAAGTAGTTAAATATTGCCATCACTAAGCAACTAAGATTGAGAGAGACTATGAAAAGAGCATTACGCCCAACCTCTTCATTTTGTATACTCCCTCCATTCCATTGAGAGTCCACCATGACAAGTCGTATCATTTTTCAAATAAAAAAATCAACTACTTCTGTGTATAATAATTTGAATTTTTTCACACCAAATTAAA
Source organism: Rhododendron griersonianum (assembly GCA_018127125.1). Lineage (NCBI taxonomy): Eukaryota > Viridiplantae > Streptophyta > Magnoliopsida > Ericales > Ericaceae > Rhododendron > Rhododendron griersonianum. The sequence continues at coordinate 32,101,263 of CM030788.1, read as the reverse complement.
GTATAAAAAATTGGTCTAGGGTCCACTATAGCATGTTTCTAACCCACTAGGTCCACTGATCAAGTTTCTAACCCACTAAGTCCACTAATATGTATTTGGTAAGGCATAAAGTCCACTACATTTAAAAAGGGAAATAGTGCCTGACAGATTTACCCTTCCATTCAAATCCTATCCGTTTAGCCCATTATCTCCCATTATCCCTTATACGTTTCAAATCACGCAAAATTCTCAGGAAATAACAGTTACGTTGGATCAGTTTCGTATCTAACATTATTGTACTTATATAACGTTATATAACATTGTATATTCTGCTTTGTAGAGTTACATCTTGATCTCAACTGCTTTGTTGAATTTTTTTTGAGTTTCGCTGCACAAAAACTCTCATATAACATTATATTTTCACTTTATTGAATTAGTCCGCGCAGCGGCCTCAATGACTTGCTTCTAGTAACAATAATACATACAAAAAAACGTAATACATGTGACAAAAAATAAACATATAACCTTATAACGTTATACATGAGATTTTGTCCTTTCTAACTCTAAAAAAATAAAAAGAGGAGATCTCGTAACTTCTTTCCATTATATTTTCACTTTACTGAATTGGTCTGCGCAGCGGCCTCAATGACTTGCTTCTAGTAACAATAATACACACAAAAAAAACATAATACATGTGACAAAAAATAAACATATAACCTTATAACGTTATACATGAGATTTTGTCCTTTCAAACTCTAAAAAAAAGAAAAAGAGGAGATCTCATAACTTCTTTCCATTATATTTTCACCGCGGCCTCAATGACTTGCTTCTAGTAACAATAATACACACAAAAAAACGTAATACATGTGACAAAAAATAAACATATAACCTTATAACGTTATACATGAGATTTTGTCCTTCCTAACTCTAAAAAAAGAAAAAGAGGAGATCTCATAACTTTTTTCCATTATATTTTCACTTTATTGAATTGGTCCGCGCAGCGGCCTCAATGACTTGCTTCTAGTAACAATAATACACACACAAAAACGTAATACAAGCGACAAAAAATAAACATATAACCTTATAACGTTATACATGAGATTTTGTCCTTTCTAACTCTAAAAAAAGAAAAAGAGGAGATCTCATAACTTCTTTCCATTATATTTTCACTTTATTGAATTGGTCCTCGCAGCGGCCTCAATGACTTGCTTCTAGTAACAATAATACAAACAAAAAAACGTTATACATGAGATTTTGTCCTTTCTAACTCTAAAAAAATAAAACGAGGAGATCTCGTAACTTCTTTCCCTTCGTCGCCGTTGCCTTCTTCACAGTCGACTTCACAGGTAACTTAATACTCTTCACCACTTGAACAACTGCACAAATAACAGCCTTTAACAAAATTAGTATATAACCAATATTGATATAACCATATATACTATCAATCGAATCCCTAACTTAATTCAACCATACCATACCGGATCAAAGATTGATATAACCACATATACTCGCAATCAAAACCCTATCTTAACTAAACCAATACGTAACCGATCAGAGTTTTTTGAATAAATATATAAGGTTATATAACCTGTATATTTATAACGTTAGATAAAAAAATAACGTTAGATAAAAACGCTAGGGTATTACATACTGGACGGAGGAGATTGACTCGCATACAGTTCACATTTGCAACATATAACCCAATATTCGTATATAATACCCTAACTTTACATGCCCATGTCATTTAATATAACCATATATACTTGCATCAAAACCCTATTGGGTTATTTTTCTTTTTAATTTGTAGGTGTTTTTGAGACCACAGTTTGGTTTCAATTTCAGGGGTAGAAAAAGCTGGTTCATATAACCATATATAGGAGGAGAAACATTCCTATATCAAAATCGATGGGTGACTGGGTCTCTGTCAAGGTATATAATCTTCACAAACTCACACATTTCTCTTCTTTCTTTTGTACAGACGAAACCTTTTTATAGAACTTATCAGCACATGAAGATAGTTTTCGGGGAATGATATATTCCTGTTCTCCAAGAACAATTGATTTGGTGATTTTGTTATTCCTTTCAGTTCTTGGATTTGACCAAATATACTATCAATAACTTGATATAAGCACATTGAATCTCTAGTCCATGTCTGTTACACAATCAAAACCCTAATTTTACCAAACACCAACACAGCAAATATATATAACCATATATAGCCAAAGTTCACTTTTAGTATTCTAAGAAACATACCGAATGGATCGAAGCAAACGGAGGAGATTGACAGCAGTGGGCATGAACCGAAGGGTTTCGACGGCGACGAGGATGCAGAATGACGGTGATGAATCGATCGAAATCGGAAAAGGGGAATATATAACGTTAAGGTCCGAAGAACGAGCAAAGAACAACCACTAGCACAGGAATAGAACGGGTGAAGATCGGGTGACGAACGGCGATGAACTACGAAGAAGGTCCGACTGCAACTAGGGCGACGAACGGCGACGAGCGGAGAAGCGAGACCGTTGTTGAACGAACAATGCCGACAGTGATCCAGTGCTCTACACGAACCGTCTTGGGCTGGGAGTATTTTCCAGGTTTCGTCTAGTATTGTTCCTTCTGAAAAGGGGGGAGGGGGGGAAGGGGGGGAGGGGGGAGGGCAGAGGGGTTTTGTAGTTGAATTCTCCCGAGAATTTTCGGGAGTTTTTTCCGGGATTGGGAGAATTTTGAACTGGATGTTTTTGAACTGGATGAAAAAACGGGGCAAAAAGTTTTTTAAAAACAGGGGTATATTAGACTAAACAGGGGTATTATATCCTGACTAATAGGTTAGTGGACTTAGGGGGTTATAGAATTTAGAAGTGGACTTATGGGGTTTGGAAAGTGGTATAGTGGACCTGGGGAAAATTCTCCCAACCATTAAAGTACTAATTGAGATCTTTAATACAGTGTGAAAAAATTTGAAAAATTATGCACGGAAGTAGTTTATTTTTTGATTTGAAAAGAGGTAAGAGAGAGAAAGTAGGACTGTCATTATGGAATGGAGGTAATATATATTTTGCAAGCACAAACTTGATATCACCAAATCGCACTATATTTCCCTCACACCAAAGTGTTCATCGCACAGAAACAAACTAACTTAAGTTACAAAATCAGTCAAGAATTAATTATGCTGTATTATCTTTTGAAATAGGACAGCGATTTTTTCATCAAACACATGGCGTTTAGGAATTGGAATCAAAACAATGATAGCAACAACATGAACTAGAACACAAATGACAGCAGGAACCAATATATGAAGTACTATTCTATAGTGACTAGTGAGCAAACAATTGACATAACTCAACCAGTAAGCAAAAAATGAAAAGTTGTACATGAACTCAAACGTTGAGGAGATGGGTGCTTTAGATTCTCTCTATGATCTTCCCCACTTCCTTCTCAACCATAGTAACAAATTAAAAGCTCACAGAGACGGATGAAATTTCAAGGGTCACGGAAGCGTAGCCGCCGTGGGACGTCGAGGAAGCGATCTACAACTAGAGATTGTGCCAGGTTCGAGAGAGAGAGAGGCAAAGCGGTGAGGAATGGAGGCGAGCGCTACTAGAACTCGGTCGGAAACGGACGAAGTCGGAGTCTGATCGTCGTGGCCGAGTGGGCAGGAAGTCGTGAGAAGTCATAGGGCATTATTGTCTCATTCTGTGGGGGGGTGATTTATCCTTGCACTTCTTGGACCCTTTTCGTTGCTTGCACCGTCGTGGTTTGTCTGGCGATGCTGTGTACCTGCAAACCGGAGGGTGGTGTTCCTCCGGGAAGAAGTTCCGACGATCTAGTTAGGATCAGAGTGAAATGAGAAGAAGAAGAAGTTTAGTAGGGGAGAAGAATATCTGACCCGTTTCCTGGGAGAGGTGCTCTCCTATTTATAGGCCAAGTTCTAGAGTGCTGGACAAGGTGGAAGTGCACCGCACGCGCGCTACTACGCTTGGATGACATCACGTGTCAGGGATATTTTATGTGTGCCGACCTTCAAGATTTGCAGACCCACGTGGGTCAGTGTCAGAGATGTCACATCGGTTATCAGAAAGGTGAACGTGCTTATCTTCGTCTCTATCAGCTGAAGCTTCTAGAACGTTTCCCCACCGCCTTAGAACATTCCTCCACCGCCTCAGCCGAGGAAACCCTCCGAACATAAGAGTCTACCGAGGATAACACCTACTCGTTGAACAACCCTCTGCCCGAATGGAAGATGTCTATCCGAGTAAGCAAGCCCGTTACCGAACAAGAGCATTTCACTACACTCGGAGGGGCAACTTACGCTCGGTAACCAACCGCAGGACCGCCTATCGTTCGGTAGTTGACTGGGGTGACGTATTAGGTTTGACTTTTATCATACAGACGAACTGAGACAACTGAACTGTGGGTCCACAAGGTCATCCCATTGAACCCTTTGAACCTTCGGATATTTCGGCCCACTACAATAGCCCCTCAACTCCTGCTTTATGTGTCCCGAAGAAAGGAGGAGTTGACAGTAGTGGCCGAACAAAGCTATCCTAACAATCAACGACTTGCTCGCTTCCTTTCAAGCCGAACGCAGACGTCTGCCGAACATTAGCCGTTCGCGCAACCCGAAGCAAGCAAGCTCTGGACCCGCAATTAATGCTTCTGAAATCGCCGATTTCAAATTTGATACGTTTCATCAATTCATTGGATAGTGAAACGGCGCTGTACAAAGCTCTCCACGTATCAGTCATCGCGTGGAGCATCAATCTCCCGCTTCAATCCAACGGCTGGGGGCTCTGCACCGTTTTGAATTCTCCTCTTGGTATAAAAGGGGTGGAAGGAGAGAGAAAATCACTTTTTCTCTCCTTCCATCAGACGCCTCAACTGCTCCTCGACAGTTCTCGCCCAAATATCACCTGAAATCTGAAGATTACCACATCGAATCACAGATTTTTCTTGATATTCAGGTATGTTTTGCTTTTCTTAATGCTTCTCTGCACTTTCAGTCATTTTTGAACATGTTTTGAACACAAAAGTGGTTTTTTCTCCCCGTTCTGCCCGTTCTCGTTCCTGTACACTGTAGAACAGGTTGAACATGTTCATGTGTTCTTCCGAGCCCATGAACATCTTCAACCCGTGTTCTTCCGAACACAAATTAACTCCGAAGAACAATAACCAAGAATTATCCGAACGAAATACCGAATAAATAACAACCTCAACGGCTTCCGAAGCATAACCGCGCTCGAAATCCCCACTCGACACGTAGTCGTTCGGGATTGACATGTTTGTTCGGTCAACATAGGGCACTGAAATTAGGCACCTTTAGGAGTAATGACCTTCCCATTCGCTAACGGTCTAATCCCATGCACTTGTTTTAGGTATGGAGTCGTCGTCAACTTCCTCGGGAGAGTCTTATCGTTCGACCGATTCCAAGGCTCCGGGCTTCGGCGAGATGGACCCCCGAATAGCCGAAGCAATTAGAGCCGAGGCTCGGAAGTACCGTGTAGGATCTAGATCCCCGTACGTCGGAATCGAGGGGATCGACTTCCCCTCGAACGTGATCCCTCTTCGGTCAATGGGCCCTGATATCGTCAAGATTGATGACGACGATTCTTCAGAAAATGCTGGAGAGGACCCGGACGAAGAAGAAGAGGAAGTGGAAGAAGAAACTGCGGATGGGGACGACGAGGGCCAATCCGAGAGAGACACTCCTGCCACCTCCACTAGTCACCCAAAAGAGGAGGCTGCGCTCTTCGGCGAATCGTCTTCCAAAGCGCCGAAGAAGAAGATCAAAAGGAAGATCGTACCCCTGGACCCCGACTTGATCCCTGACCGAACGGGAAAAGATCCTTGCCGCTACTGGGACTGTTTTTACGATCAAGAACTCTTTCGGCGAGCTTACAAGATCCCAAACGACGTTGTTATTACACCCGTTGAAGGGCCCCGAATCCTGTTCAGCGACGAACACGTCACGGTTCCGCTGATGGCAATCACCGAGGGCGGGCTTCAGTTACCAATGCATAAAATATTGAGATAGATCCTGCATCGATTTAGCCTCACGCCATGCCAACTGAGCGTGAACTCCTACTGCATCATTCACTCGGTGATTAAACTTGCCGAAGTGAAGATGTTCCACCTGGAGGCTCACCATCTCTTCGAGAACTACATGATGTCGAGGAACGTTAGACGTTCTCGATATTTCTTGTGCTCTCAGAGAAACATGAAAAAGATCATTCCCGAGGGAATGTATGACTCGGAAAAGTGGGCTTCGGACTACGTCGAAGTCCGGGGCAACTTTCAATACCCCCCACTTGAGTATGGACAATTCGAGGTTGCAACCTGCAAAGGAGATCCTTGTAAGCATCTTGCACTGTTTAGTTCGCTTTCTATTTCTTCTTGTAATGTTTTCTACTGTTTTCCAACTTGCAACTGACATTCATAATTTTCAACTTTCTAACCTCAGCAGATACTTCGAAGCTCAACAAAGACCTATTAAGGTTAACGAGAGAGTGCGAGCTTACTTCGACTCTTTTGACGATCCCGAGCGGAGAAAGAGACGCTCCGACAATCCTTCAGTACGACCCATCTTACGGGGGAAGAATCCGAAAAAAGGTGGTGGAGAAAGAAAAAACGGTGGTGCTCCCCGAAGAACTCCTTCCGAGCAAAGAAAAGCCGCTCCGAGGGCAAATAAGAGTGCCAACCGAAGACGAACCCTTCCCCGAAGACGAGACGATGCCTCCCCGAAGCATGAAGGCCGTGCTGCAGAAGAGGCTAGAGGACCAGGCGAGACAATTGGCCGAGCAGAAGAAGGACGGTGCCCCTGGGGCTTCAGGCTCGGCTCCGAGCAAGAGTAGCCCCGTTCCTTCACAGGCGCAGAAGCGGCCCGCTTCCAGCACTCACTCATCCGAGGATGCCCCACCAGTGAAAAGAACGAAGTGTCACGCTGTCAAGTCATCTGGGGTCGGCCTTCCGAGGGTCGAGGAGAAGGAGAAAAAGAAGGCTGCCGAGGGAGAAACAAGAGCTCCCTCGGGTACTGATATTCCATGGGTCCCGAACTTCGTCACCCCAGACAAGAAGCTGATCCTCAGATCTGACAGCCTTCAGGAGGATCCCTCCCTTGCCTTCACATTGCACTCGGGGCTCATGCTTCCAAAGGACATCTCTGCTCCCCCATCACTGAAGACAGCTTTAAACGACTACTATTTTTATGTTGGGAGAGTAAGTCCAGATTTTTCCGTTATTTATTTCCTTTGTACATTTGTTGCTTCTGCACCTTGAACCACTTACATTCCCTTTATTTTCAGGCAACACAATCGATCATGAGTGCCCAGTTGTACCTCACTGAGCATGATAAGCAGACAAAATTGCTGAAGCAGAAGGTGGAGCTCGGCCAGATAACGGTGGACGAGCACAAAAAGAGCCTGGATCATTCCGAAAGTGTTCGCCGAGCCCAAGAGGCCCAGATCAAAACTCTTAACGATTTGGTGAAGGGCCTCCAAGATGCTGCCGAGCGAACGAGGGCCGAGGGCAAGGATGAGGGCCTGGAGGAGGAACGAGCTCTGGGGAGGAAGGAGATGGAGGAGGAGATGCAGAAGCTGCTTCAGGAGGAGTTCGACAAAGGGTACTACCAGGCTGAGGAGGACTCTACGGATCAAATCCTGGCCCTTCAAACAGAGATGAGGGAGGCGCATCACCGAAGAAGCTTCAAGCTCGGATTCAACATGGGCTTCGATGAAGCCGGTGTTGAACCAGATGATGAACGCCGGAGCCTCATTGAAGTGCCTCCCCTTCCTGCTGACGAAGCTGCGGCCGAAGAGCCCAACGTTAACGAGGCTGTGACCAGTCCAGCCGAGCAGGAAAGCGTTGCAACTCCGGCCCCGAATTCCACCAACCTTCCCCCAGTCACTCCTACTCCCGAAGCCTAGGACTTCGAATCTGGCAAACTTGTTTTTGTTCTTTTGAATGTTTAAACTTTTGTTTGGAACGGTCGGCGCCGAACGATTGGCTTTAGCCGAGCCGTATTTATGTAATTAATACAGGTTGAGGGTGGCCAAGAACGATTTACCATGGCCACTCCTCGGTAAGGTTGTCCAGGGATGGCACCGAACGATGCACCACCCGCCATGCCCTGGCAACAATGCTAGAAACATTTCCAAGTATTTGTGCTCGGTGAATGCACTTTTTGTTTTGAAACAAGTAATGTTTAGTAATTTTGCAAATTTCCAAGTATTATTGCTCGGTGTGTGTTTCTTTCTCGTTTTCGACAATTTTTGCTAGCTTTTAAATGCCTACGAACGTTTTCAGATTGTAGAAATAAACGCAAGTATAACTGCTCGTCCAACCGAATACACTAAAGGATCCGAACATTTGGGGGTCCGAACGATGGAGGCCACCCAGACAAACAACTAGGTGGTCCGAACGATGGATGCCACCTGTGTGAATTAGTGTACTTGTTCACTTGCACACTTATGTTTACCCATAGGAGCCCCCCTGCCTTAGTGTATTACCAAAGTAAGAGCAGCAAGACACTAAGGCAGAAAAGTGGGTAAACAGAGTAACATAGAGTGCCGAGCCCCAACGATGGGGAGAACCGAGGCTTCGAGAATTTTGCCTAAACCAAGTATCCGAACAAATGCAGGGTGGAAGTGCCAAGTTTCGAAGGATATGGGCGAGATAGTATACCCAGTAGACCGAGCGTGTAATCCGAAGAAACAAGAATGTAAGAAAAGAAAACTTTAATTAACAAAAACGCCCGAAGGCTTACAATTCCGAACAAAACGAAACAAAAATCAAGAGCGTGGGGATCCGCCGAGGCTACCCATGGAATTTCCGAAGTTTTAGGGCGTTCCATGGGTTTGCGATGGGCGTACCATCCATCTCGGCGAGCTTATAGACGCCATGGCCAATCTTCTGCACCACTCGGTAAGGGCCTTCGTAGGGATCCTTGAATTTTGTCAACTTCTTCGCCTCGACAACCATTCGAAGAACCAAGTCACCGACGTTAAACGGCCGAGCCCGAACGTTCTTGTTATATCCCCGAGCAACCTCTTGCTGATAAGCAGCGTGCCGAAGATTGGCGTTATCCCGAAGTTCTTCGACAAAATCCAGCTCCGCACCTACCAATGCATTATTGTCTACTAGATTGAAATTTTCAGACCGAACGGTAGGTATAAGGGTAGAGAAGGGCAAGACCGCCTCCATGCCATAGACCATGGAGAACAGAGTTCGGCCTGTAGAACGCCGAGGAGTAGTGCGGTAGCTCCACAGGACTTGGGGAAGCTCATCAACCCATTTTCCGAGCTTGCGATCCAAACGACGCTTAAGCCCCCGAGTAATCGCTTTGTTCGAAGCTTCGGCCTGGCCATTTCCTTGGGGATAAGCGACGGACGAAGTATGAATGGTGATATGATGCTCTCGGTAGAAGTTCTGGATTGCCGAAGCAACGAACTGGGAACCGTTATCCGAAAGAATAGCGTATGGCACCCCGAACCTGGAGATGATGTTTTTCCAAATAAAGCGTTCGACATCCCCGGCTATAGTCTTCACCAGTGGAGAAGCTTCAACCCACTTTGTGAATAAATCGGTAGCAGTGAGCATATACTCAAATCCCCCTAGCGTCTTTGGCAGCTTGCCCACGATATCAAAGCCCCATACGGTAAACGGACAAGGACTAGTGATCATCTTGAGAGGAAATGCTGGCTGGTGAGGGATGGAGGCATGCTTCTGACACCGAACGCAGCGCTTCACGTATTCCTCGGATTGCTTGACCATCTTTGGCCACCAATAGCCCTGTGTTAACGCTCGTTGGGCCATCGTTCGGCCACCCGAGTGACCACCACAGCTCCCCGAATGAAGCTCATCCAAGATGCTCTGAACTTGGTCCTCATGTACGACGCGCAAATCCGGCCCGGTGAACGTTCGGCGGTACAGATTGCCACTCGGATCAAGGAAGTAGTTCGCTGCTCGGCAACGAATCTTGTGAGCTTCCTTCTTGTTTTCTGGGAGGGTCTGATACTTCAAATAGGCAACAATGGGGTCCATCTGACTCGGGCCGAAGGTTATAACATTTACCGAACAAGGAATGGGTTCGAAGCTCGGTGACTCGACCTCGTCAAAAACAATAGTGCGGCTTCCCGAAGTTCGGTACACCGAGGCGAGACCCACCAGAGCATCAGCGTGTGCATTATGTTCCCGAGCAATCCACTCTATCTCAACGCGGCCAAATTGTTTTAGCAGAGAAAGAACATGGCTGACGTCGGAGTTCATTCGTTCGTCCTTAGCTTGATAGTCGTCGCTGAGGTGCCCTACAACCAACCTAGAGTCACAGAAGACATGAACCGAATCGGCTTCCATCCGAAGAGCAAGCTTCAACCCAGCAATGAGAGCTTCGTACTCGGCTTCGTTATTCGTTGCGGGATAGCCGATGGAGACCGAACTCTCATGGACCGTCCCAGCCGGAGAAACGAGAACAATGCCAGCCCCTGCCCCGTGGATATTGGAGGCTCCGTCAACTGTCATCCTCCAAGCGTCCCCGGAAAACAACTTCCATTCCTTCTTCGGCTTCTTTGTTCCCAAGGTGAACCGAGCCCGAAGAGACTCGGGGGGAGGATTGCTCCACTCAACAAATTCTTCCTCTTTAGCAATCCGAGCTTCCTCGGCAGCAGCTGCCAATGCGTTGTCCTCGTCCTTCAGCCCAGGGGTAAGCTCGGCGAAGAAGTCAGCTAACGCTTGGCCCTTGATTGCAGTTCGTGGCTCGAACTGGATGTCATAATTAGCAAGGTCTTGTGCGAACTTCAGGATCCTGCTGGAGGAGGTGGTCTTCCGAAGAACGGCTTTAAGAGGAAACTCGGTGAGAACCACTATCCTATTGGAAGTAAGGCATAAGGCTCGTCTTAGCTGAAACGAGCGCTAATGCCAACTTCTCCATAGGCAGGTACCTCGTCTGAGAATCCGTCATCGTCTTGCTCGAAAAGAAAATCGGCAGATGGTCCATTCCTTCCTTCCGAACGAGCAGAGCACTCGTTGCATGATCTGACACAGCAAGGTAAAGGTACAGGTCTTCGTCAGGTTCGGGAGTGACGAGGAGCGGAGCGTGGGAGAGATAATCCTTTAAGGATTGCAAAGCCTGCTCACACTCCTCAGTCCACTCAAACCTACGTCGACTAGTCTTTATGGCCTGGAAGAAGGGTCTGCAAAGGTCACTCGAACGCCGGATAAATCGATTCAACGCTGCAACCATTCCTGTCAGTCGTTGGACCTCTTTGATTGTAGTTGGAGCTCGGAGGTTTTGCACGGCAGTGAGTTGGGTCGGATCAGCCTCTATCCCTCGGCGGCTCACCATGTAACCGAGGAACTTTCCAGAACCCACGCCGAACGCACACTTCTCGGCATTGAGGCGAAGCCGATGTTCCTTGAGAATATCAAAAATTTCGCTGAGATCCCGAAGATGATCTTGACCGAGCTTGCTTTTGCATACCATATCATCAATGTATGCTTCCATCGTTTTGCCGAGCTTGAGGAGGAACATCTTGGTGATCGCCCTTTGGAAGGTTGCCCCGGCATTCTTCAACCCGAAAGGAACGACGTTTGTAGCAGTATGTTCCTCGGGGGGAGATGAATGCCGTCTTCTCTTGATCATCTTTGGCAAGGGCGATCTGATGGTAGCCCCTGTATGCATCCATGAAGCTCAGACGCTCGTATCCAGCCGTTGCATCTACCATTTGCTCTATCCAAGGAAGAGGGAATCGATCCATTGGGCAAGCATCGTTGAGGTTGGTGTAATCGACACAAACCCTGAGCTTCCCATTCTTCTTCAGAACAACGACGGGATTGGCGAGCCAAGTCGGGTATAGAATTTCCCGAATAGCTCCAGCTGCCAACAGTTGATCCACTTCAGCCATGACCGCCTCCGCATGCAAAGCTGCCGAGCGTCGAACCTTCTGGACCACCGGGCGTCTATTCGGGTCAACATTGAGGGAATGAGAGGCGAAGGACGGATCCACTCCAGGCATTTCCCGAGGAGTCCAAGCAAATACTTCTATGTTCGCTTTTAGGAATTCGAACAAATCTGCACGCTCGGATTCACTCAAGGAACTTCCGATGAGGAAGTATCTTCCTCTGTCTTTGGTGATCGACATTCGCACAAGTTCTTCGATTGACCTTTGCTTGGCTGGCAATCCGACCTCTTCAGGCTCGGGAATGTCAGCCTTCTCGACACATTGTACCTCCAAGAAGCTCCGCTCGTTAGTCACCGTACTGACATAACACTTCTTCGACTGGATCTGATCTCCCCGAAGGCTCTCCTGCCGTCCATTCCAGCCGATAAACTTCAAGACCTGGTGAAGGGTAGAGGGGACCGCTCTCATTCCGTGTAGCCAGGTTCGACCGAGGATGATATTGTAGGGGCTAGGTGAACTAACCACTACAAATTCGACATCAATCACTCGGGAGCCGGCTCGCACGGGAAGAGTGATCAGACCCTGAGGCCACACTGGTGCTCCGGTGAAGCTGACGAGGGGCATGCTTGCTGTGCGAAGCTGATCTGGCTTGAGCCCAAGGCTTTTGAATGTAGAGTAGAACATAACTTCCGCCGAGCTTCCTTGGTCCACCAACACTCGTTGAACTTTGGAGGAGCCAACTGTGACCGAGACGACCAGAGCGTCTGTGTGTGGCATTTGGACTCCCTGTAAATCGTCGGGTGTGAAGGTTATCGGGCCATCGAGGCTAGGATCGATCCTCTTCCGCTTCGGTGGAGTTCCAATGTTGCAGACGGCCATGGCAGCAACTGCTTTGTTAATTTTTGAGTAAAGCTCGGCCGCTCGACCTGCGAATACAATGCCTTGAATCACCCCAACCAGATTCCCAACCGGAGGAGGTGGTGGAGGGGGTAGTGGATTCCGCCGAAGATCGATCCATTGATTAAGATGCCCCGCTGCCGCAAGCTCCTCTAGGTAGCATTTGAACGGTTGGCATTGGGTTGTGTAATGGCCTCGCTCTTTGTGGAACATGCACATCCCAGGTCCATTGCCCGCCGTTCCTAAGAACCCCGTCGGCCAAACGAAGAACGGTAACTGCCTAATGGTATTCAACAGCTTATAAATTGGCTCAGTGAACGCTGTACGCTCGGCAACATACTCGTCTGGCCTCGGCTCTCTCTTCGTCTACTGCCACTAAGGTTGTTGTTGCGGGTGTTGGGGAGGCTTATTCCGATTGTTCGGTTTATTTGTTCCCGCGCCAATCTGGCCTGTCTGTCCCTGCCGAACGTTAACTACTTGTTTCTTCGTGGTAGTATTTGCCTTCGCTGCATCTGTTCCCTTCGGAGCATTACGCTCGGCGACTGCTTCCTCGTGCACACAGTCCTTCTCGATGATTACCATGAGCTCCCCCATGGTCTTCAGTGGGTTTCGCGACAGGTCCCTGAACATCGTCGAGGTAGGATCCAGCCCGTTCATGAATGATTCCGCAGCGACGCTCTGATCACAGTCAGGGATAAGGTTGTAGACTTCCCAATATCGTTCGGTGTACAACCGAAGCGTTTCACCTGCCGTCCTCTTCATATTGACCAGCATTGACAACGTCTTCGGCTGGACGTTGCTCGTGACGAACCTCTTAGTGAACTCCAGCTCCAGCTCGTTGAAGCACTTAATGGACTTCGGCTTGAGCTGATTATACCACAACATTATTGGTTCACTCAGAGTAAGAGGGAAAATCTTACACATAAGCGCGTCGGAAAAGTTGTGGAGGCTCATCGTCTGTCTGAATCGGCAAATGAACGCGACTGCGTCTTTCTTAGCCTCGTACCGCTTGAGCTTCGGCAAGACAAAACGATCCGGAGGTCGCTCCTGTTGTATAGCATCAATGAAGGGAGAGGCCTTTGCCTTGCCGAGTTTGGAATCATCTACTGGCCCCGGGACAATCGGAATAACGGGCAGTGGAGCTTCAAGGCGGACCGTTCTAATTCCCCGAGGCTCTCTGTGATGATGTCGCGGCCGCTCGTTTTGCTCTTGCTGCCGATGCCTGATATTATCCGAACGTTGCCTCTGCTCGCTTTGTTCTCGCTGCTGATGCCGAGGATCGAAGTTTTCGTTAGCTGGATGGTATACCGTCGGCATTCCCGTAAACTGGTCATACAGGACAATGGTGTTATCTTGCCTCTGTCGTTCCCCACTTTCCGCTCGGTGGTGGCTAGGTGAGCCAGCTGGGCGCTGTCCACCTGGGTTACGTTCCGTGCGAGACCTTGATTGCTCGGATCGCTCGGGGTGTTCGCTCGTCCGAGCTCGCCGAGGTTGATCATTGAGGTCCAGAGGTCTTTTTCCGTCCGCATGCTCCCGATGCCGCCGGGAAGCGTCGTACGTTCTTCCAGAAGCTCCCACTCTGCGAGTTCCTGCAGTGGAGCTCGTTGCCGAAGAGCGCATGCTTTCGTTGCGAACGATACTTTCCAGGCGAGGGCGAGAAGCCGTAGGTTGGATCCTGGGGGCGTGCTCGAGCCTATCAAAGACGGTGCGTCGCTCGGATGGAGCACCTTCGGATGTTTGTGCCTGGCGAGACTTCCTACTTCGTTTGTGTGTTTTCTTCGGCCGACTCGGTTCAGCAGGGTGGCCATGCACGGGAGTCATGGCCACGCCTCCGTTCCGCTCTTCAAGCCGTTGTTGGAGGAGTGCGATCACCGCAGCCTGACGTTTTTGCTCTGCCAGGGCAACCTCAAGCTTGATTGGGGGGTAGGAGAGTTGCCGTGAGACTAGCAAGGTGGTTCTCGCGTTCTGGCTTGGGTCGGCATTTATAGAACCAAACCAAGCCAAACCGAGGGTGAAATTCTCCGGGCATGGAGGAGGAAGACGCTGCGCCATAACCTGAGTTGGTGGCGGTGCACGGAGGGGAATGGAGGAGGCCTGAGATAAACCACGGCCCACTGTGTTTGCTAGGAAAGCTCAGTTGTTCCCCAGCAGAGTCGCCAATTGTGGGGGGGTGATTTATCCTTGCACTTCTTGGACCCTTTTCGTTGCTTGCACCGTCGTGGTTTGTCTGGCGACGCTGTGTACCTGCAAACCGGAGGGTGGTGTTCCTCCGGGAAGAAGCTCCGACGATCTAGTTAGGATCAGAGTGAAATGAGAAGAAGAAGAAGTTTAGTAGGGGAGAAGAATATCTGACCCGTTTCCTGGGAGAGGTGCTCTCCTATTTATAGGCCAAGTTCTAGAGTGCTGGACAAGGTGGAAGTGCACCGCACGCGCGCTACTACGCTCGGATGACGTCACGTGTCAGGGATATTTTATGTGTGCCGACCTTCAAGATTTGCAGACCCATGTGGACCCACGTGGGTCAGTGTCAGAGATGTCACATCGGTTATCAGAAAGGTGAACGTGTTTATCTTCGTCTCTATCAGCTGAAGCTTTTGGAACGTTCCCCCATCGCCTTAGAACATTCCTCCACCGCCTCAGCCAAGGAAACCCTCCGAACATAAGAGTCTACCGAGGAAAACACCTGCTCGTTGAACAACCCTCTGTCCGAATGGAAGATGTCTATCCGAGTAAGCAAGCCCATTACCGAACAAGAGCATTTCACTACGCTCGGAGGGGCAACTTACGCTCGGTAACCAACCGCAGGACCGCCTATCGTTCGGTAGTTGACCGGGGTGACGTATTAGGTTTGACTTTTCTCATACAGAATTTCGGCCCAGTACACATTCTGGACTTCCAACTAACCAAACATCCTATGTGTGGAGCCGCGCGCACTTGAGTACGTTGTGCTTCAAAATGAGGTGGATTGGAGCTTGGTCAAACACCCCTAAAGTGGGCCTCCAGCTAATTTTCGGGTCACCTGGTAGCCTTTTAGGTAAAGTGGGTCCTATCTAGATATATAGGTGGTGGTGGACCATTGGAGTGGTCAATTTTATATGACGTGAAAAGTGTATATATAGTATTAAAATTTGAGGTAGTTCAAAAAACAAAGAAAAGAAGAAGTACTGTATTAAATTGGAGAGATTTGACTTCAACTATTTTAAGTGGTAGTAATTGGGAACTACTGCATTTAATACGTACCTTAGGAGCATGTGCTGGGGCTATATTAAATTGCGAAGCAAAACAAATTTAGGCCTTGTTTTACGGCATTTGGAAAAGAGAAAAGGATAAGAAAATAAATTGAAACAGACGATTCTTTTTTTTAAAAAATTCTTAACTTGGATTATGCCTGTGGTACTAAATTTAATTATACGCATTAGTATTTTTATCTACTTTTTTTTTTGCCTTGGAACCCAGATCCACCTATAGTCTTAGGGTGCATATGAGTATCCCATAGTTATTAAAGTAATTATTGTAGAATGATTTTACAATAAAACAAAGAAAGATAAAAAAAAAAGAAGAAGTAAAAGTTATGATTAGGAGCATGTGCTGGAGCTACGTTAAAATTGCAAACCACAGCAAATTTAGGCTCTGTTTAAGAGAAATTGAAAAAAAGATAAAATACGAAAATAAATTGAAATAGAAGTTTTTATATTTTTTCTTGCTGGATTAGGATAATTTAGAAGAAACATATATATATATTCAAGACAAATACAGTACTTCTTAGGTTGGTTTACATATGTAGTACTCCCTCCGTCCCTTATTTATAGTCCAGTATTCCATTTTTGGCTGTCCCTTAATAAGTGTACATTTTGTAAAGTTAGGAGGGTAAAAGTTGATGCATTGTCTATTTTGTCCCTAAAAGTATATTTCATTTTGAAAAGTTAGTGAGTAAAAGTGTAATGATGATGGGTGAGTAGAAAAAATGGAGGAAAAAGTTGATGTGAAATGTGTAATGATGATGTCTTTTTAATAAGTTGGAGTTACGAATCAGGACACTTACAAAGGGACGGAAGGAATACTAAATTTATATGCATCGGTGTTTTCATTTCTTTCTTTGAAACCGAGATCCATCTATAGTCAGTGACAGCTCCATGATTTTATAAGAGGGTGTTCAAATTTTTTTTAAAAAAAACTTCACTATCACTGTTAACCAATTATTTATACAGAAGATCTCATATACTAGTATGCATAGTTGCGATAAAAAAATATTATATAAAAGTACAAAGGATTATTATTGTCCTCACGAGTTCTTATTTTTTGAGCCAAGCAGTATTCATCGACACATTAATTCTTCAACGAACACCCTCGTAAAAAAAATTTAAGACAAAAAATGAAAAAGTCGAAATCAATCACAAAGAACTAAGGACCATATCGGCCATTAATTAATTATATGTGTGTATATATATATATATATATATATATATATGCGCGCGCACTTTTTGCCGTCACTGATAACTGAAAAATGATCTACGGTAGGGCCACGACCCTTACCTGCCCTACCCAACCCCATGTGATTAGCTGTGATTAGCTACGCTAAAATTGTTGTATGACATTGCCAAGGACAAAGTTGTTGTCCAAATAATAGAAAAAGAATTGCCAACGGGTTTGTAACCCAACAACACTTCTTCACCTATTCCACATGAAAGTTAAGGGTTCGATTCTTTCCAGGAGTGCGAGTACTTGTTACCTTTTGAGCTTGCTCCACCGGTAGCCGTTTAGCGGTACCCCTTCCCCCTCCACTTAGGAGTATACTAGACATCTATTAAGTGAAAAAATAATAATACTAATAGAAAAGAATCAAAAGAAATTTTTTATTGTTTGTCTTGTTAGTATGAATACGTATTGGGTTCAATTATGAATTCAAAGCTTAACTCGTTTTTAACTTATCCCCTATTCAAATTATAATTCCAAGGTACATTTTTTTTTTTTTTTGGGGTGAGAGAAGTTAGTCTGCGCCAATACATTGGTTGCCCAAGTAACGTTTTCCCAACTCTCTCTCGAGGTAGCTGAGTTTGGGACCTCTGTGGAGTGGTTCGGAAGTAATCCGCGTTCTCCCGTCCCTAGAAATATTTCAATTAGTCATAATGAAAACTCGTGTTTTTCGTTGAATAAAATATTTTCATGCATAATTTTTCAAAAAATAAATTCACCAAATAAAGATATTAAATATCAATTGTTTCTTTAAATTGGTATAAAAACAAAATCCAAAAAAAACTCTACGAACAATATTCGGACCAAACCATGCTTGTGTTTTTTCTGTGTGGAGTTACTAGTTGGCAGCCCAAGCTCGGAAAGAATCACAGCCCCCAAAATTCAACCATTGGGAGTAGGTAATGGGCTGGCGCGGACCTGGGCAAGAAGGGCCCCAAGGCACAGCAGGTTGCCGATCGATCGATCGACCGACCTTCAGATGGGTGTCGTCGGTCCCAAGCTCATAAGTATGATCCGAACTGTTTATTTTTTCAGATTGATCATCAGTTCCAGAGTGAGCTGGATTCGAGGTTGCCGAAGTCCTCCTTCGGTAACAATATGAACAAAGTACGTTTTTCTTGAAAAAAAACGTGGATAGTTATGATTTTACGAATAAACTTCAAGAAAATGTAATATATATCTAGTTGATTTCAATTTTGGCGATATCAATAACTCGACGATCCGAAGAAAACGAACAATTATCAATGAGAAATAAGTAAAACCTATTGTTTCCAAGTTTTTTTTGTTTTTTTGTTTTTATCCACTATACATCCAAGAGGCGGCCGCGAAAAGATTGAACTGAACTACAACCAGGTTTAGTTTGAATCCCCTTAATCTTCATCATATCCCTAACCATTCCCACATCCTCCCATCTCTCAGCATAAGCATACACATTTGACAAAGCAACATAGTCTTCACTCACATCACTTGACTCCACAACACTCAGCTCTGTCTGCTGCTGCAACTGGAGAAGAATCTTCCCCACCTTCTCCCCCATCACAACATCCCCATGAACTTTGCATGCATTAAGCAAAGACCTCCACAAAACTGCGTCCGGCTCCACCTTCATATCTTTAACAAAACTGTATGCCTCTTTCAAGTGCCCTGCTCTGCCTAGAAGATCAACAACACAGCCATAGTGTTGTATCAGAGGCTCGATGCCGAATTCTCTCTCCATGCTGTGGAACAAACAAAGGCCTTCTTCGACAAGTCCGGCATGGCAGCAGGCAGAAAACAAGCTAGTGAAAGTCACCGAGTTGGGTTTCACACAATGAGCTTCCATAGCATCCAAAATCTCCAGCGCTTGTTTTCCTTTCCCATGAACGGCTAGTCCGGTCACCATAGCTGTCCACGTCAACACATTTCTCTCTTTCATTCTCTTAAATACGTACATAGCACTGTCCAGGCAACCGCATTTCGCGTACATGTCGACAAGGCCAGTCCCGATAAACACATCAAGTTCCGGGGTATAAATTGCCTTCTCAATATACCCATGAACGCAAGTGCCGGTATCCAAAACACCCAACTGAGAAGCCGCGGAAAGAACACTAACCATAGTCGTATCGGTTGGTGTAACACCACTAACATCACTAACCAACATTTCCTTAAACAACGCGAACGCATCACGGGCATATTCCCCAACCTTCAATTTCTGCGAACAGTAGCCCTTTATCATGGCATTCCAAGTAGCACTACTCCTCACGGCCATTTCATCAAACAATCGGCGTGCGGAGCCCACGTCCCGATTACTCGCATAGAAATGAACAGCAGTTGTTCCCACCATGACATCCGACAAAAACCCATGTTTGATCACCCGAGCATGCACTTGTTTCCCTTCGAACAACACGGAAACCGCGGTGCAAGACCGAGCGCAGGCGCCAAGCACGAAGACATAAGTGGAATCGTCGAAGGAGAGGGAAGATTTAGAGACCCAGTGGGCGAAGAGATGGATGGAGTCTCTGGGTTTGGTGCACCTGATCAGGACGTTGAAGAGGTAGAGATTTGGAGGGTGGAAGTGGGTGAGGATTAGATGAGCATGGGTAGGGGCGAGTGGGGATGAGAAGCGTTGGATAAGTTGGGCAAGGATGGGTGGGGATTTGAGGCGGTCGTTGGTGAGGAGTTGGGCGTGGATTTGTTTGAGATGGGATAGGGATTTTATTAGTTTTAGGGGCGGTTTGGGTTGTAGGAGGGACGAGATCAGATACCTCCTTGGCATTGGAAGGCTCTGCATGCATGTGCAGGTGCAGGTGCAGGTGGAGGTGGATGTATGGATAGTCCCAGATCAGAGTTCTTTCTTGTTAGTAAAATGAGTCGGTTCGGATCGGACCCAACCCACATGGGTCATCCACATGGGTTAAGTGATTGAGTTGGTTAGTAGGATTTGACAGACTCCTAATCTCTATCTGTTAGGAGAGTTCAAAGATAATAGATCACCTATTTTTTTAGGAGACTTTGAACTCTTGAACTTTAATCTATAAATATAATCCTGCAGATATTTGGAGAGATACACAATACGAAAGAGTAAGAATTCCATCTCTTCTTCTCCTCTAGAATAATTCTCTTGTCAAATATCTTCTCTCTCTAGGGTTTCCATCTAAGAACCCTAGGATTTGCGATGTGAATATTAAGAGCAAACTCTAGTAATTTCCTCTACCTGACATGAAGAGAAGATGGTGTTCGTGTACTTAATCGGTGCTTGTAGAGCGGGCCTCAGATCGTGAAAAGCTGAAGCATCTTAATTCTATTGCGCTTCAATCGTACGTGTAAATCTTATGTGATTTACGAGCTTTCGATCCTATAAAGTTAACATTGGTATTAGAGCCATCACGGCTCGCTCTCGCATGATCGCCTACGTTTTTGAAGTTTTATGTTTCGACTGCAAATATTTTCCATATTAAAGATATTCCGTTTTTATTTAAAAAAAGAGGAAGATGCTGTAGTGAGAATAAATCTGATGCGGTCTTGCCTTGGCTTGGTGTTGTGTCACGATTAATGGAGTCCATTGGATTAAGTATTTTTATTCTCAGTTGTGGGTGCGCCGGCGTGGGGCGGTAGCGAATCACGGACTTGGAGAGATCACTGTTATGCTCCTATTATTAATGGACTATTTTGTCTCTTTAGTCTTCTGCCGAGCGGGGTCTTAATCTTGAGTATATTCTTTTTCCCATGTGGCTTGATTTTCCATCTTAGGAAAACAAAAACTTTTCAACAGTTAGTGGTTGGACTTGGATGGACTCTGTTTGTTTAAAAAAAAGGGTTACGGTTCTGTTTTTCAAGTACCTTTGTAAAATAAAAATTGTTTTGGAATAGGCTTGCTGGGACCGTAGAGTTAAACCACTATTCGATGAATTAGTTTTTTCTCTGTATAGTTACCAAAAATAAATAAACTTGGCTTTGGTGGCTATTTTTGGACCAAGACACCCCAAATTTTTTTTTTGATTTGGTGAAACCGAGTTAGAAGGTGGGGACTGCAAGACTGATTTTCCTTTCTCATCGTTTTGGATTGATATGGATTAGAATCTATATCCTACTGTATCTATTTTCTTTTCTGGAAAATATATTTAGCGATCCCGATGTAATTAAGTTCATCATGTACTGATTGTTTATTGCTGCGTTACGACGCAAACAATTGTACCCTTAGTAATTAGACTTTACCCATCTTCTTAGTTGGATAATGTGGTGGAACCATCCATGCCTATATCCAGTGGCGGACCCAGGAATTTCATATACTGGAGGAACCTATTATTCACAATCTTAACAAATATTTCTCTGTATGTATACCACTAAATTATCGCTCAACCATTGAATATTGATTACTCATTATATTCCGCAACTGATTTTCGACAATCTTCATGGCTGAAAATACTCTTTCAACTGTCGCGGTGGCAACCGTAAGATTAATGTCAAAGTCAACACTTTTGTATCATACCCCGTTGTGCTTTCTTCTTGATTGAGAGTGCAACGGAGTATGATAACAAATCATAGTGCATTTCGTTATTAATTACTTTAATCTACATTACTCTCCATGCGGGTTGTGCATGGTTTACCGCACTTTTTTCACTTTTCTTTTTTTCCTTTTATTTTCCTCCTGGGGTATGCCCCTTGTAGGCTGTACATTCGGTTAACCTCTTTTAATTTCAAGCTAATTTACCCAGAAAAAAAAATACCCTCATTTGTTTCATTTTATTTGTAAGGGGGTGAATTTTTGCACTTATATTTGTATTATGTTTTTGCCTCCCATTCTTGCATAAAATATAAATTAGGGACTTAAAATATCTAGTCCCATTCTCTTACCGTTACATTGATTCATTGGAAATTTGTCTAAAAATCGATTAAGAAATAATGATTTACACCATGTATTGGAGTAATGACTCCGAGCATTGCAGATTTTTGATCTCTATCCATGGTTAAAATCATTATTTGCAAATTGGGTTTTAGGATAAAATTATTGTAATGTGCTAAATATTTTCAATGCGCAAACCAATGTAGTGAAATGGCCTCGAAGACTATTGTTGCTGATCTTGTTAAGGGAGAGAAACTGGATGGAAAAAACTATGACATGTGGCACAAGAAAATTCAGTTTCTCCTTAATGAGCAAGAAGTACTTGAAACCTTGACCAATACCATGGCTGTCCCCAAAGAGGGGGCCACTGCCCAAGACCGCCAAAACATGGAAACTTATCAAAATTGGGTCAAGAAAGACCATTGTGCGCGCTTTACTATGTTAGCCAGCATGCACAATGATCTCATTGGCGAGTTTGAAAACTACGCTACGGCCCAAGAAATGTGGAACCAACTGAAAATTGCTTTTGGTGGGACAACGGCAACTAGGTTGCGTGCGTTAACATTGAAGTTTGACAGGTATAAAATGAAACCCCAACATTCCATGCTTGAACATTTGAGGGTTATGTCGGCTATGATACACAACCTTAGGACTGTCGGTAACGTTCTGACTGATGAACAGTAGATTCTCGCTGTGCTTAGGTCTTTGCATGATGAGACATGGGACCATTTCAAGCTCACAATGACACACAATGAAATGGTTAAAACCTTTAATGATTTGAAGTGTCATCTTGAGCTTGAAGCCGAGCGCCAAGATGCAAAGCGAGGCAATGAGATTCTTGTGGTTGAACCTGGCCAGCGCAAGACAATTGGGTCCAAGCGCAAAAGGCAAGGTGGAGAGGCTAAGCATGGAGAAGCTAGAGATAATGCACCAAAAGAACGTGTTAAGCGCTGCAGAGGCAAGAAGGATGAATCCAAAGTCACTTGCTACAACTATCAGAAGATTGGATACTTCGCTCGTGATTGCACTGAGCTGAAGAAGGTACCATCTTACCCTATTTCTTGCATAGATTGCTCTAATGTATTGGTTGCCCATACTGATCCTAATTGGATTGTTGACACAGGAGCAACAAAACATGTAGCACGAGAACGAGGAGGATTTATCAAGTATTGCCGGATTCTTGTTGGTAGCTAGAGTGTATTTATGGGGAATAGTTCAACCGAGAATTTGCTAGGAGTTAGCACTTATCAGCTGAAGTGCAAAGTGGTCGCACACTTATTCTCCATGATGTACTTTATACGCCTAGAGTTTGACGTAACTTGATATCAGTAGTAGTTTTAGTTGAGTTAGGATTTTCCTTTAATTTCAGCGGAGATGGTTTTTTAATCTGCCTGTTTTATAAGCCGTTTGGGTATGGATCTATTTGTGGTGGTTTCTATGTTTTGGATTTGGATGGATTAAATAATAAGGCATTTATGGCTTTTCATGATGATGATGCTGTTATTTCTAGTTCTGTGAAATGGCATGCCAGGTTAGGCCATATTGGCCAAGATAGGATGACTAGGTTAGCTAGAGAAAGCCTTTTAGGCCCACTCGCTAAAGTCAACCTACCAATATGTGAGTCTTGCATAGCAGGAAAAGCGATAAGAAAACCATTCGGTAAGACAGTGAGAACTACAAGTCCACTAGAGCTAGTACATTCAGACATTTGTGGACCTATGAATGTTAGGGCACGACATGTAAATCAAATTAACCTTAGAACAAATATCATCCTATGTGGGCTTGACTTGCCCTACCTATGATACAGTAACTGTCTCAATAACAACCACAACAACGGCTGACCACATTCACTAGCACAGTAAGTCATTTCCCCTTTTTCATACGCATCAAGATACTCCCTGTCTCAACCCCTAACCCGTATACCACTCTCCTTATACGTATACTCGATTCAACACCTATAACATGGGATTAACTTAACATGCTTAAGACTGAATACATAATCCATACCATTCACATAAAAATCAAATCTAACATTTAACTCGTAGGTCATGTTAATATTCTAACACTCTTATCATATGCCAACAAATTTCCTCTTTCACATATCAACATCGTCACAACCCACGACCATTTCAATCGCCACGGTTTCTTTCCAGATCTCATCTCATCAAAAGTACTTTACCATAGTTGGTCCAAGACCAAGACTGCAACCGATGACAACAACTATAGTTACAAATGCAACCGCAATCACTACACATCAATCATGCAAGCACTCACATGTTTCTATTTTTTTTTTTTTGAAAAGTTATGCAGTGTTTTGAACCCATGAGACTAAAAGTCTCCTCACGGTCTCGAGGTATTCAAACCTAGATGCTCTGATACCAATTTTTCACGCCCTCGATTTTCAACATAAATAATAATCATTTTCAGTAAATAAAACTATCACTCAAATACCGACAATACCCAAATAATAGTTCAACCATCTAATAATTTTTCGAATGAATGCCACAACCACCTTCTCATTTCATACCATCTACCGTAAAGCCTCATTTCATAAAACTTTCCTGTGGGCAGCATGCCCTGGAAATTCCGGTTTCCAAAAATGCAACGGCCCGGATCGAGGGAGCACGAGCGCAGGTGGCAAGCGCTCAAAAATACAGAGTCGCCACTTGAGTTTTGAAGGTCCGACACTCAAGGAACCGTATTTCGAAGCACCTGCCGCGCTATTTGATTTGAAAAAGTGAAGGAAACCAGTCCGTCATAACCATATCTGAGTTCGAGAGCCAGGTTACGAGAGGGGAAGGGTTTTATGGCACCCCTCTCGCCCAATCCGGAGATCGGTCTCTACTTAGGCATTTTTATGAAATCTTTTGTGATTCTTCTTCTTTTAATTAATTTTAGCCAATTAGGGCGGGGGAACAGTTAATCGGGGATTAAAAACTGTAACAGTTTGCAGGATGATCAGATGATAGCATAGATGGATAGCATGATGAATAATAGATGGAATGAACTTGAAACAGCGATCAGATGCCAAAACCAGGCTCGGGGCAGATTTGCCATGCATGATGATCAACTTGCATGCATGAACAGATCTGCATGCAAGTCAACCATCGCGCGAGACACACTGATCCTCGCGCGAGTGTTGTCATCTCACCACAGTCCCAAAATCATCCCCTTCTGGGCTCTGGAAGGACCAGTGCACACCCAGGAAGCAAACCAAGCAGTTTATTGAAAGACTGTAAAATACTAATTATTACATAATACTCCAAACATGAGCCAAATGAATTGAAACACAACCCCTAAACAGTGGGGGTATCAAAACAGAAGCCAAAGGCCTAGTTACCCATGCAAGGGCTATTCATGGAGATCACAGGACTGTCGCGCGACAGAGACTGAGTCTCGCGCGACATTCCTGACTGGACTTCCAAGAATTGCTTTGCATGCTTGGGGTCCTGAGACAGATTCAGGAGATCCCAAGGGCATTCCAAACTATTTAGAGCAAATGAACTAGCTACTGTATTTTGTTCTTGCATGCATAGCAGTGATCTAAAAATCAAAGTGATGTGCAACAGGCATGAATATGTTGCAAAACAGAAAAGGGCTAGCCTCCCTTCCCCACGAGGTCCATTCTCTTGCTGACACGAGTGTCGCGCGAGCATAGGGGACCGTCGCGCGAGGGTGTAGCTGCCACGAATTCTTGTAACTTTGCTGGCTTTAGGACCAGGACATGGTATTGATTACGGCCCTGTCAGCCCCCCTCAGGGATCAAAACAGAAACAGGTTAAACATTATACCTTTGCTTGGAAAGGGTTTGGAAATGGATTGGATTGATTGGTGTGGCCTTGCAACCAAGTGTGTGTGAACACACGAAGTTTAGAAGATTAGGAGGTGGTTTGGGGTTAACAACTTTGTGCTAGCTAGTGTTTGCCTTACAAAATAACCAATGAACTTCTCAATTAATTTTTTGGAACCCTTAACATGGAAGATGAAAGGGGGTATTTATAGGAGGAGTGTAAGGGCTAGTTAGGGGCCAAATAAGGCCTTGGGACCAACCAACAAAGCTGGTCACAACTTGGTTGTAAGGCTAGCCAACAAGGTGGGTGGTTGGTTGGGAGGATTGTATGGGCTACAAACTGCCAGAACCCTGTTCAGCTGAGGAAAACGGGGTTCCAGCCCATGGGGACCCATGTGCCAAGCAATCATCACAAGTCCAGCTGGATTCTGTGATAGGGACAGGAGGGAACTGTCGCGCGAGTGTCCGGGAGTGTCGCGCGAGAGTCAACAGTCAACAGTTTGACTTTGACTACACCTGGCAAGCTAAGTGTCGCACGAGGGACACAAAGGCTCGCGCGAGGGTCAACTTTGGCTCTAGGGCTTGACTGAAGGTTCTGAAAGGTTCAAGAGGTTCAAGCAGGGTTCTAAGTGTTCCAAGCCTAATCCATTCCCAATCCAAGCTCCGTTTGATCCGATTTCATCATCGGGGAAACAAGAAAATCGTAAAATAAAGTAAAACAATTGGGAGACCCAGATTGGGGTGTCTACATTTCCCTTTCGAATTTTCAAAACAATTTAGGGAAAACACAAGACCACCAGGGGTCAAGCTCCGTTGATTCGCTCAAGAATACCGGAGGATTTTTTATCCTCTTTTCAAAACTCAAATTGCTTTCTTTAATAAAACTTTGATAAAATCAACCTTTCATTCTCCTTTTCGACAACCACAATCCCAAGCAACAAGCAATCCAATCATTAACATAGACTTCTAAAGTCAATCAAAATTCTCTTCATCATGCGAGACATTCAACTGTGTTACCACCCCTTGCGTCACATTGAATTCTCTCCACCTGGGTTTTCGCATTACCACAACCTTGCGTTGCGGACTCTCTAGAGTCTCCGCATTACCACACCTTGCGTTGCAGGACCCTCAATTCAAAATTATCAACTCATACATACACACATGCATTATCAATCCATATACAAGAAGACAACGTTTTCCAAATTCACATTCGTTCATTCAACATCGCACCATGCATTACAAACTCCTAACCATGTCCCATTGTACATTGATACATACCTTAAGTTCACGTTATTCCTCAAAGTCTATCACGATGCCCTACGTCACGTGCCGAACCCACAATGACTCTACAACACATCACCGGCTAGGTTCTAAACGAGAATCTATTAAAACGAGTGCCAAAGGAACCTAGGGAGCTCAACAAGACGAGGCACGAGGATACGAGTCTCAATACTACTCATTAGATCACTAGACAAGCTCATGTCTACCCATAACACACACCACATTACCCCTTATTGTCCACAGCACTCCTATCAACCTTATGGTACATTCCCTACCCAACGACACTAATATTATGCTCTAACGGGTGCCAAGAGGCAAGATCAAACAACGAGTCATTAAGACACAAGTAATCATACTCAAGGGTGACTTAAACATGTTCTAATCATATAGAGAGTCATAACACGGAATGAAAACAACTTAGGAATAGCCAACAGACATTGACAGATCGACACACCTCCACTCAAATGATTATAACTTTCTGTGTACTAAGAGTTTTAAGGCGATTCCGGTGGAAATGGAAAGTTCGCTTCAAGACCTTCGATTCGATACAAAGTTTGCATGAAACGGATATTGGACGAGGAAGATATGGCCGTTTAAAGTTGACTGAAACTCAGAAAACGGGCTGAAATTTCCAGATTCGACCGAAACGCCAAACCTAACCTCAAGCACAAAACAAAACACGATTTAGGTACATAAACGTATAACAAGAGTAAAAAATCACTACCAAAATGGGTTTTGAGCAAAACCCTAAGTACACCGAGCAAAGATCCATCAAGAACAAGCTTTCTCAAAGCAATACCACAAGATCTACAACCTAGATTATCCAAAAATGTGATCAATGTATGAATCCAAGCTAGGGTTTGAGAAGAGAAAGAAAAAGAGAACCAAAAATCATGAATCTTACCTCCAATGATGAGAAACTCGAAACCCGATTGATATTTGAAAGATTAACACATAGATCTTGAAGATTTGGTGGTGTTTGAGGTGCAAATCCAAGGATTTTGGTGAAGAATTGAAGAGAGAATGTGGAGGGGTGATTTTAGGGCTTAGTTCGTGGTCTTGGAGTGAAAAAATAACATAAGGGGTCTATTTATAGTATCTGAAATGCGTGCTGAATTTTCAGAAAAATCACAGCGGGTACCGGTACTGGACAATTCCCAGTACCGGTACTGGAACCCCAAAATGCCAAATTGGCCAAGCTCTGGACACTGGGTACCGGTACTGACTGAAGAAAAAGATGAAATTTCACCGATGGACATTGAATCGAACCCGCTTGCTACCTACACTTCCAAACATCATTTCAACATCGAAACTCAAAGTTTAACTATCTATCGAACGTTCCAAACATAACGACACGTCAATCCGAGCGATCACATCAATTAAATAACCAAAGTAAATCAAAGCACAATTTTACTAAAAAATGAGATTTTTACACGGGTCCTCACAGTCACTCTTGACCAAACACAGAGTTTGTGTAGCCTTTGCTTGAGCCAGACAGAGACCTAGATAGGGCGCAGTGCATGCGACAAATTTGAGAGTCTCGAGTAAGGCGCTTTTAGTAGCGAATTTACTTATGTCTGTACGGTGTTTTTGGGGAGGGACATAATCTTTATGGATTACTCCACCGTAGCATGTGAATCATACCACATGTGCTGTTGTCGACCATACTTAGAGGAGTGATAGTGTGGATCCCTTTTCCTATCACTGTGTGAGCTCTAAGAGTCATTTATATGACCGTTCATTGCCCTTACTTGACTTGAGACTATGTCATGAAGTAGAGACTTTGTGTTACTACTCTAGCTTGACTACCTAAGACCACGAAATGTCAGGGTCCCATGGAGCATGACTGGAAAAGCAGCAAGGTTAACATGGATTGACATGAGGGCTTGAGGAAGACTTTCTGGTATCACATTCATTTATGCGGTTGGTTGTGCTTTGTGCCGGCACAAGTTATTATCTTTTTTATATACAGTATATCAAAATGAAAAATAATTTTGAAATTTGAAGCACACCAACGCAAAGGGGTTGAGCATAGCTCTCAGTTGGGACTCAAGAGGGATTGGAGATGCTCGATCCAATGTGGCTAGATTTGTCTAGGGAAATGACGAGATCTTGTGGAGTGATGTGCCATGTTAGTTTGATGGAAGCTTAATATGGTACTCCTATTTAGCTTGTTTCTTTCTCGTCGCATGCCTCATTTCCTGTATGAAGAGAGAATTGATAAGATTGACATGGATGAGATTTTTTCTTAAAGCCCAATGTGTACGAGTGGGAGATGTTAGTAAAATGGGTCGGATCGGATCGGACCCAACCCACATGGGTCGTCCACATGGGTTATGTGATTGAGTTGGTTAGAAGGATGAGACATACCCCTAATCTCTATCTGTTAGGAGAGTACAAAGATAATAGATCACCTATATCTAGTAGGAGACTTTGAACTCTTGGACTTTAATCTATAAATATGTCCTGCAGATATTTGGAGAGATACACAATACGAAAGAGTCAGAGTTCCATCTCTCCTTCTCCTCTAGAAAAATTCTCCTGTCAAATATCTTCTTTTTTTGGGGTTTCCATCTAAGAACCCTAGGATTTGCGGTGTGGATATTAAGAGCAGACTCTAGTAGTCTCCTTTACCCGGCGTGAAGAGAAGACGGTGTTCGTGTACGTAATCGGTGCTTGTAGAGCGGGCCTCAGATTGTGAAAAGCTAAAGCATCTTAATTCCGCTGCGCTTCAATCGTCCGTGTAAGTCTCATGTGATTTACAAGCTTTCGATCCTATTAACATTTCTTTTTCCAGGGAGTTGACTCAAACTTACTTAATGGAGATTGGAGGGTAAGCGATTTTGGTTCAACTCAGACCAATCTCACACAGGGCCGGCCCTGGGCTAAAGCCCGAGGTGCCGGCGCTTTAGGCCTCCGAAATTTCAGAAAAATGAGGGCCTCATTTTCCAAAAAAAAAAAAACAGATATATTATATATATGTTATTGTTCCTTCATTTAACACAATGCCAATTCTAGTACAAGTGGTCCATGTGAGGTACTTGAAATTGGGATAGGAGATCCCTAGTTATAAGTGTCCATTTTGTAAAGTTAGTGGGTAAAAATTGGTGAATTGTCTATTTTGTCCTTAAAAGTATATTCCTTTTTGAAAAGTTAGTGAGTAAAAGTGTAATGATGATGGGTAAGTAGGGAAAGTAGAGGAAAAAGTTGATGTGAAAGGTATAATGATGATGTCTTTTTAATAAGTTGGAGTTACGAAGCAGAACATTTAAAAAGGGACGGAGGGAGTATGTTTTAGTAGTTGTAGGTATTGCTCAAGACCAAGAGGTTCAAATCTTTTACACACCATCAATGTTTTGATAAGTTTTTTTCTTTTGTTTGTTTAATTTTATTTTTAACTTTTAATAACAAATTCACAAAATAAGCCACTTTTGTTTATAAATAAATCAAATAATTTATTTTCATTCATCAAACTTTGATAAAAAAAAAAAGTTTAAAATAGATAATTCTATTATTATTCAAGATAGTATTCTTACAATTAAAGTTAACGACATGAATAGTCAGAGAAAACACAATGTATGAGC
Organism: Rhododendron griersonianum; assembly: GCA_018127125.1. Lineage (NCBI taxonomy): Eukaryota > Viridiplantae > Streptophyta > Magnoliopsida > Ericales > Ericaceae > Rhododendron > Rhododendron griersonianum. The sequence continues at coordinate 32,070,546 of CM030788.1, read as the reverse complement.
GATACGTTTGATTCATTTTTTTTTCTCGGTATAAATTGTTTTAAAATTTTATTTTAGTTAAATTACGAAGCTAAAAGTTTAATCTTTTAACCTTAATTATATTAGACACCTACATTGAATTTTTTTCGTCAAAAATGTAGGGCCTCATTTTTACAATTCGCTTTAGGCTCTAAAATCTCAGGGCCGGCCCTGATCTCACATAATAAGAAATTCCAGTTGATTTACCCCACCCCCGTATTTGGCAACAACAAGAAGGATTTACTCATCCATTCTCCACTTTTGGGGCAATCCGTTTTTTTTTTTTGAACTGGTTTTGGGGCAATCCGTTTGGCAACAACTTTTCATGGCTGAAAAGGTTTACCAATTCATAAAATTTGTTATAGATTGTCCTCCGAAAAACAAAGCTTTCCTATGTTGTCATCGTAGTATAAAACACCTAAAAACGGAGTAACAACATCATTCGGAATAAATTCTGAAAAAGATATTGGTATAGACAAATGAAAAAATAAAAATAAAACCAACGGAGTTTTTATCTTCCTCGATCTAATGCTTCAATAAGTTTACTTACAAATTCATATCCAAACATAGCAAGTGAAGTTTGCTCCTTTACCCGACTTGGTTTAGGGTTACTGCGACTCAAAATCTCTCGATCCCTCTCTCTAATGCAAATGTAGAATCTCTTGAGCTATTAATTTCTACTTTGCCAAGGTGAAATAAAACCCGTGTTCTTGCTGGCACTGCCTGCATTGTTTCCAGTAGGGGTGTGCACGGGTCGGGTATCCCCCCCTACCCGAACCCGACCCGATAATGTCGGGTAAGGAAATTTCAGGCCCGCAACCGAACCGACTGATGGTATACACCCGTCCGCGAGCCCGATTTTTTACTTCGGATCACCCCCCACGGGTGCAAAACACACAAACCCGAAGTCCGAACCGAAACTTGTTTTTACCGAACCACCTGTTCGGAGCCGCCCGAGACCCTTCGGGTCGGGTCGGGTCGGGTTGGTCGGGTTTCAGCTTCTTCTTCTTTTGCACACCCCTAGTTTCCAGTCCAAGATGAGGATCTCATGAAAATTAGAGTACTGCTCAAGAATACATTTTACATTATATATAATTCGTTGACCCCAAATTAGGGCTGTCCATCGGGCGGGTTTGGTCGGGTTCGGGTCAGGTAGTCGGATTGTGTAAATAGCCACCCGAGCCCAACTGAAACACATGTCGGGTTCCATCCGAACCGAGTTCGGATTGGTTCGGGTTGGTTCGGGTCGGATTGTCGGGTTGTTCAAACACAGTCACAGATCTACACAATCACAACCTCAGATCAAATCACAATCACAATTCACAGCATAATATTACAAACTTACGATTCACAATCACATATCTACACACCTTTTTTCTGAAAATCATATTTTCAATTCCAAAATTACAGTGACCTAGAGGAGGAGAAGGAGGTGGCAGCCGGTGGAGGAGGAATCGTGCGAGGTGGACGGCTGGGAACAACTGCGGCGAGGACGTCGTTGAGGACGAGGTGTAGCCGCCGCCATAGCCGTTGAGGACAAAGACGTCGTCGTTGAAGACAGGTGGAGTCTGCTGTATAGGAGGAGGAAGACAACTGAGGAGTGAGGGTGGACCGTGAGGAGTGGGTCTGTGGGAGAAGGAGAAGTGGAGGTCTGGACTCTGGAGGAGTAAAGTCGCGTCAAAACAATGGGGTGGGATTTGGGAAATTAGGGGTTTTTTCCTGCTTTTATACAAAATAGGTCGGTCGGGTCACCCGAAATTTTATATGGTACACCCGACACCCGACCGAGAGTTTAAAAAATCCAACCATACAGACCCGAACCCGACCGATCCATCCGATCTGAACCGTCCGTTGGTTCTATTTTCAAATCCGTTGGGTCTATTTTCAAATCGGGTGGGTCGAGTGTGTGGACAGCCCTACCCCGAATTTTTATTGCACTGAAGCTGATTAATTTAAGATTGATAAAACCACATTGAAGTTTCTTTTGATAATATAAGGTAGTCTTTGCGGAATGTAATGGGAATGAGCACGTAATACAGACATAGATGTGTTCAGAACCATTTGATACACGTAGATAGCATAAAATGCACGTTGAACCCACACATATCAATCGGTTGAAGATACATCTATACGTGTTTCTATGTCCGAAAGCATTTTCCAATACATATCGAAAAGTGAAAGAAACTCAATTTGACAGTTGCCATTACATGTCCCAAGAACAGCTCCTCTGCAGTCCACCTGAAGTTCTGAACAGTTGATCTCATTTTTCAAAATGACAATAGCTTCTTTGATAGAGAACAAATCTCATTTATAGACATGTCATGTAGCATTAATCTTATTAGCGGAAATGTGCGATTGAATCAAGCTTTCATTGGGCATATAAAATTCCTCCTAAAAAGAATCAAAATCTTGTTTATTTTTTGTCAGTGTAATCTTGGGGTGAAATCAAGAAAATTATCCCCTTATGTGGGTATCTTTTTGAATAGCAAGATTAACCAAGCACAGCGACAAGACAACAAATGCAAAGAGTAACAGAAAATGTAGGTGAAATGAACAACGTGAATATTGAGGACACGAACCAATTACCAGTAAGGTGAAACATATTTTATCATTACTGTAACGGAACACCACCCTCCCTGAACAAATTGCTCATAATCCTACACCAACATATGGATGTACCTCACAACCTTCGCTTAATTATTCAAATTGCATTCAAGATTTGTTGGACATAAGAGCAGCCTCCCTTCAAGGTGCCTTGGTCTTCTGGGGTAGAGGTGATGGAAGCAACTGCATAGGCGAGAAACAAGGAACATGAATACCAGAGATGAGAGTAATACTCAGTAACTCGAATCCAATAACCCGATGTAGTTTTTGAGCTCCATCCAGAAATATAACTTTCTAAAAGTGCGTACTGAACAAGGGCAATTATATTCCAGGATGCTTGTTCTATTCCAGCCAGAAATCGATAATGTTTCAAAACAGTGCGTTCCAAAACATGGCACTCTTTGGTTCCACAACGGTGAAAGAAGTGTGCCAAAACAATCTCAACGTTTTTCTCTGTTTATGTCCTATGTTTTCCTCTTCATGTAGGAGAAACATCAAATATAATGAACCAAAATAAAGGAAGATTGGACAATGTAGAAAAGATTCAATGCTCCTAACAATGGGTTCAACTGTTTATCAATTAGAATTTCAAAACAGCAATTTATAAATAAGGAATATCTAAAGAGTAATGAATCTCATAGACACCTTATTCTGTGATTGTCCTTTTTCAGCTTTGATCTGGGAAAAAATCTTACAGAAGTTTGGCATTTGTATGAGACCAATCACATTTGGAGGGCAAGGATAGAGTGTATTTTTTGGCAAAAAAAAAGCCCTTCCCAGAGAACATTTCTGATCAGATTATAAAGGATGTGAGAGATAGGGTGTGGTAACAAGGTTTTGTGTCAAGCATGGAATATCTCGGAGAAAATTCTGTAGTCATGATGTATAGGGCTGTTGAGTAGTTTTCTGAATTTTACTGTGTAGTTCTTCTGCTTTCTCAGGGGTATGCCCCCTTTGGTTCCTTGTATTTTTGTTCTTTTGGTAATAAAAATCTCTTTTACCAGACAAAAATAGACTAACCTATACAATTCTACCCCTTTTTACCACTATTAAAGCACGTAGAGCGCCACGTCATGTTTCCAGCCCACATACCAGATTCCAGAATTACCCGTGCTCTAGTTAACATAACCTTTGTGATATTGAACCATTCAAGACCAAGCAGCTAGGAGTATCAAAACACATCTATATACCGACCCATATAAAAAATACCATGTCCTCCACCCCTAACATCAAATGAACAAACTGATTTCCCAAGCCCTAAGAGGCTAAGAGAGTGCTAACACGCATGACTGGAGTTAACAAAATGGAAAGACAGCAATGATTTGTTAGTACCTGATAACACGAGATGAGAGAGCTGACAAATCCAAAGGCACCTGTAACACGGGCATTGACTTTCTTGGGTGCCAGTTGAAGCAGTCCAACTGCAACCACTATATCCATGGCTGCTTTAACCAGGGCCAATGACCGCTCATTTGACTTCTTGAGCTTTCTACGGTATTGCTCATTCTGCATTTCCAAAATGCACAAAAAAACATGGGAAAAGGAAATAGAGAAATTACTACACCCCCACCAATTACACAAGCGCACGCCCCCATAAAAATAGTAAAATACCTTATACTTATCCAAATCCTTCAGATCCTTCTCTAATTTGTTCATTGATACGGAAAGCCTTCCAAGCTCTGCAGCCTGAAATATATATATATCAGAGGAAGCACATTTGACCATTCTATGTTGTAATAAAGAATAAAACAATAACTGACAGCAACAGAATAAGCATTACTCCCTGCCCTCCAAAAGTGTAGTCCATATTACCCTTTTTAGATCTCCTGAATTTGTCTATCTTCAAAATCCAATTAGTAGTCGTCACTCAATTTCTCACCATACCCGATATAATATTTCAAAAGTTCCATTTGGTTGGGCCCAAATCATCTTAAAATTCAAAATTTGTCAATTCTTGGACCAGATCTAATGCTCTACAATTAGAAAATCCGTAAATTCTATTTTGTTCATTGAGATACATCGTAACATCGCCTGGTATACTACTAGTCTGCTATGCTCCATCTGAATAGATGATCTAATCATAGGGCCTCGAGATTATGACAATTTCAAGCGTTTGCACTTTGCTAACTGCAACCAAATTTGGTCTCGGACTAGACATAGGACTGTTCACAACTATCTGCATAGGCCATATATTCTATTTTCCCATTGGGACGGTGTGTTTCTTATAATCCACTGTGCCAGGTAAAACAATTGAAACATCAATCTTTGTTTGCCTCCTCATATCTGCTTTACTTGTGAGTGCTATTCTGTGCCCCTTCAAGTCTTTTTTTTTTTGCTCGGCGTGCCCCTTCAAGTCTTCAACACCACCTTTGGGAGATGCAGACAGATAATCTAATATGTCTACTTGTAACATCACTGCAAGAAATGTCAAGGTAAACAAGGGCCAAACGGATACGCAAAATATACTCAACACGTGCCCTTTATGTGCTCCCTCAAAACCACATGCTCTTTTCCCAAGTAAAAATAGTTCTCCAATGGAGGGAGTAAATATAGGAAAAACAAACACAGAGAGAGAAGCAGTGGCAAACCTCAACCAAGGTACTGCAGATCGAAGAACCCATCCAACAATACAGGGATATCCTGCCAATTAGCTCCGCACGTTCTTTTTCCTAAACATAACACATAAAATCGAAGGTCCTTGTGAGCACTTCTCTTAGGCTTTGTTTGGATCAAGAATTTGTGGAGGTACTTGTTGAGGTAAAAGATGCTGTCAGGAAACATATCTTCAATATGTGATGGGAAATCCCCTACATTTTCTTTGCTATTGAGGTAAAAGATGAGATGAGGGAAAAAATCTCCAATCTGCTAAGAGAATCTTCTATATTTTTTTACCATCCACAAATCCAGCTACAAATTCTTGATCCAAATACAGCCTCAAATATCAGTGAAAACACTGTGTGTAAGGAAAAACAATCCGATACCTTATAAATGCCCGTCCTATTGAGCCAGACAATTTGGTCAAGAAACAAGAAAGTAGACAACAGTGCATTTTTAGACTGAGAAAAGCATTGTGGTTAGAGGTGACAAAAGTATATCATTAAAAAGTAGAAAGCGTTCAGTCAGCAAACCATTTGTGTACCTTTCCAAGCAAAACAAGTGGAAGGGGAGTTCCTGGAGGTGTGGGACTAATAAGAGCGTGCAAATCATTGACAAACTGCATAAACGAACAAACCTAAGATGAGACCAAGAAAAAATGCGCCATACCCCCCGTAAATTGAAAAACATTAGTTTGGCAATATTATCAGCAAAGTCAACTACTTAATTTCCTTTCAAATCGAAAAATAATACGCAATGCCTTTGGTAGTTGGTACATAGGACATTAGGCCAGACTGAATATGAAATAATTTTCTCACAAGACAAGGTACTTAACTAAGAGACCAAGAAAGTTAGTGAAAAGACATTATCAAGCTTATTACTTAAAGTACAACTAAGGCCAACCTTGAAAAGACGGAAAACTTTCCGTGCCAAGCTAGTTGATTTGTCAACATTTTGGGCCGTGCCAGGCTCTCCGTTGCTCAAATATTTTGAACCATATTGTATAGCCCTGCATATCTTGTCCCTGGCTTCGGCTTTGTTCAAATACAAAACCACAAGGCCAAGTTCTGCTCTGGCTACATCTAGAGTACTCATTTTATCTTCAGTTCAGCTGTAAAGTCAAAGGAGCAGACTACTTAGTCGAGAAAACCCAAAGAAAACATGCAACCTGATAAAAGGAGCAAAAAGGCTTCATAGTTCCAAGATGGAAACTTAAAGGAATATCTTTCAAAATAGAAACAAACAAAAAGAGATAATTAAAGCCATGAGATGAATATAAGACAGTCATGTTTTTTGGTGTAAGATTCAGGGAAATTAAGAACAATGTGTTTGACTGCAAAAAAGAAAAAGAAGGAATGATATGGTTGCTAAGTGCTAGCTACGAAATCGGATATACAGAAAAACAAGGAACGATAAAATTAGAAGTTAACTCATTTGTGAGATGGTTTTGTTAGATAGAAAATCGATCACGGAAGTATGGAAATGTCCAATGAAGACAAATTCAAATTTCGCAAAGGGTGAAATTGTGTACATTGAGAGAGTAAATTATGCCTAAAAATAAATGAATCGGATCCCCAAATAGGAACGTGGTGGGTACCATTTTGTATCACATGAGGATTTGTCACATCAGAGGACCCTTTCTCACCCAAAGTAGGGTGAGTTCTCCTAAACTTATTAGAAAATAAGTTGTTTTGTCCTTATTTGATTTTTTTTTTTTTTGTATTTGTTAGTTTTGCGCCAAATTTTGGTGGATTATTGATTTGTCTCGTCGAGACAAATCGGAAAAGTAAAATTTTTTACTTTTACCCAAATATTTTGGGAAATAACCACTTTTTAGCAAAATCAGTCAAAACACTCACAAAACTTTGCTACGAATTATATGGATTTCAGAACACAGCACTCTAACCCAGTACAGCGTTTACCCGCCATGTTGTTTCTTTTTCTTCTTTTTCCTTGGTAAATTGATATTTGGCTTTATTTTAGAACAAGAAACCATGACTCAAATTTTCCAATTTTTTTCTCCTCTTATTTACCTTAACAATAAGACAGGAACCACAAAATAGAAAACTCATACCCAAATAACCGAAATCAAATTGCACAAAGCCCAGTCTCAAACTCCCGTACATGAAGCTGAAATATTATAAATCAAGTCACAAAATCTACTTGCCAATCAAATTACACGTAGATATGAAATCGCAATAAATAGAGACATACTTATTACAACCTTTTCAAACAAAGTAGAGAGATACTACTACATACCTCAAATCGAAATAAGCAAACGAAAATGAAAGAACTAGGGCTTGTGAATTCAATCGACAGGAGTTAAATACATATACATATACAGAGAGAGAGAGAGAGAGAGAGAGAGGTTTTACCAGGGGAAGTGACTGAGCTTTTCTGCCTCGAAGTTTACAACTTTTTTGGTTCTCTCTCTAAAAATTGACAGTATTTTATCCAAGCTCTCGTAGCGTCAGCAGCTCTATCTCTCCCTCTGGTTCTGTTGATAAGGGCTTGCTTGGTCCTCTCCTTCCCAGAACAAACAAACAAAATACGGAGTACTAGTATTCCTAAATCCTACTGAACTCATTTAATGGCACGTTGCGGTGACCGTTAAATTGATCAATAAGCCTCGAACGTAATAGCGGACAGCCGCACGGGCCCACTTCAATATCTTACGATCGCAGCCGTTCGTTTCCCACTCTCAACTCATCTTGTGGTTGTCATTCACTAATGAACCTGGAGATTTTAGTTACAAGAGGTGCCTTTTCTTGTTCATGACTTATCTGCTGACTAATGGCTCGGCTCGTTAGGGCTCTTTTCGTTTAATAATTGAGCCAAGCTCGAATTTGAGTTTTGAAATTTATTTAATAAACGAGCTAAGCTTAACACTTCAAAATTCGGCTATGCTCAAAAAAATTTGGCTTGTTTATTCATAGAGAGTTTAGTAAATGAATCGGGTTCGGGTCGTTTGCAATTGAGCCATACTCAAGCTCGATTTTTTGGCTTGTTTAGTAAACAAGACGATCTCGAACAAAATAAAGCTCGACTCGACTCATTTGTAGCCATGGGGCTCTGGGCTGCACATCGCCCATGTTGTGCACAGGGATGGCAATATCGCCCTATCCGACCGCCCCCGATCTGATCCCTGCCCCGAACGGAAGGAAATTTTGGAGATCCATTCGGAGATTGGGTAGGGTATGGAGATTTTTTTCAAAAAAGATTCAGGGACGGGTTGGAGGCGGGGACAGACATATCTCCGCCCCGAACCCTACCCGTACCCATTCCCCGTTGTGAATCCGGCCCCGCCCCGTCCCCGAATCCCCGTTGTGTACCTAACCCTACACGTATATCTGGTCTAGGGTTAACAAATACTCCCTCCGTCCCCTTTTTAAAGTCCAGTATTCTATTTTGGGTTGTTCCTTAATAAGTGTCCATTTTGTAAAGTTAATGGGTAAAAGTTGATATATTTTCCATTTTGCCCCAAAAAGTAGATTTCATTTTGAAAAGTTAGTGAGTAAAAGTGTAATGATGATGTCTTTATGGAGGGTAAGTAGGGAAAGTTGAGGTAAAAGTTGATGTGAAATGTGTAATGATGATGTTTTCTTAATAAGTTGGAGTTACGAAGCGGGACACTTAAAAAGGGACGGAGGGAGTAACATATTACAAACAACACAGCCGCAACCGCTTCTCCCGTTTTCTCCTCTTAGCCACAGGCGCTTCAATGGATGTCGTTATTTGAAACTTGGCAGAAGGAATTTCTTGGAATTTTATGTTGTTTGAAATCTGTGATTTTTTTTTTAAGTTAACTTTGGATCCCCGAATCCCCGTAGGAATTTCCCGTTCCCCGTTAGGGGCGGGGATGGAGGGAAGAAACAAATCCCCGTTGGGGATCGGGGATGGATATAGTACCCTCCGGCCCCGATCCGTCCCCATTGCCATCCCTAGTGGCTAGTTGTGCACCCATTGTAGGGCTCACCTATTCTAGTCAAGTGATATTTTTTTTTGACAACTCCCTACACACTCAAATGGGTTGAGACTAATCTACCCACAAGAAACCAACATCCACGAAATGCAATTAGAATTAGCTAAGGCAGACCACGGAGTCTGTTGTGCACTCTACCTATAGAATCTTTTGTACAATCTAGTGGTTGAAATTGCACAGAAACAAAAAAACATAGGTTCAATTCTGATAGAGAAGATTTGAGTTCATGGGGCTCTCGCGGCACACCACCAATGTTTTGCACCCATTATAGGGCTCACCTATTCCACTCAAGTGTTTTTTTTCCCACAACATAGGAGGTATCCTCAAACCTAAACAAAACGATACAAATCCATCCAAGGCAGATTGTAGGAAACTAACACCCACGAAAAATAGTTAGAAATGGGTAGGAGCTAAGTAGACCACTGGACGTGCCCATTAGTGGGCAATGGACCCAAAATGATCCAAAGAATGTCTTGTACCCTACATTTTAGGTCTAAAATTATTTAGAACTTATGTAAAAATTGCTTTCGGAAAAGCTTTATGAGATGTTTTATGAACTTCCAATTGTTTTGTTTTAGAGTGTCTCTGTAACGCTCCCAATTTCCGGGTACGTTAAAAGGACAATTTTTATTGAAATCTAAATAGAGTCTGGCTCATCATTACATCATAATTCTCACAAGAGTACTTTTATTCAACAAAAGGAGGGGAACTAGGGTTCCTATCTACTGCTCCGCCTGTTCCTCCATTCTAGCAAGCTCCTCTGCTCCAAAGGCCTCCGAGGTGTACAGCTCACCTTGATTATCTACAAAGTCTGACACATTATACCAGCGTCGCCACCGATATAATATGTCAGGGTCACCAAAGGTAACACCATGAGCTACAACAGCTCAGCAGAATAATTTATACCCGCTAACTCATAACTTACAAACAATCATACAGATAACGTTATCTACACAGTACCAGATAACGATATCTACGCAGTACATGCTTACTCAACAACCATCAACAATAACACATCCACATCCTCTATTAACTTATCGTCGGTGTCTGTGACATCGGAGTTTTTCTTACGCAGCGTTTCGTAGACCGTGTCATCATTTTCACTTTTCATTTACCAAATCAACATTTCGAAAAGTATTTTAACACACCCAACCTCAGTTCCGCCGTTCCGGGTTCCCGAGTATCCTCACAATGGTTCCATCGCACCGGGTTCCCATTGGCACACAAAATCTGCATTGGCTCCTCTCCGCGGATAACCAAGCCACATTACCAATGAGGCTACCACGTCCGGCCACATTGGCAATCTTCACGATGGGCTACCACGTCCGGCCACATCGTGGTTTTCACAAATATTTAAATTACCTCCAATGAGACTACCACGTCCGGTCCCATTGGCAACACACACCACACAATGGGCTACCAAGTCCGGCCACACTACGGTTTCTCAATATCTTTTTACACAATGGGCTACCACGTCCGGCCACATTGTGATTTCAAACACACCTTGTTATTAACACACCTTAAGTGTCATGTTTCTAACTTCCTCGTTTTCCGTGTCTCATTCTCATGCATAGGCTCCGCGGCAGGACTTCTTATGACAAAATCATAAATCATTCATTGAAATCTTGAAACTAAACTAGCAAGATCATTCAACTCTATATTAGACAGCATGCTCATCTTATCACATATCATGCTCAATAATTATCACATAAGATAAAGCATAGTGCCACATGGACGGACACCTTTGGAGTGGTAAACCACTTATGCTTATCACACATTCATCAAGTAGGACAAGTAAACACGTATACATGTTCATAACCTTTCTAAGATAAAAAAAAAATACGAATACTTCAAGTTAAACAGCTAACGTTATCTTTTCAAAATTCATTCCTCTTTTTTTTGAAAAGTTCAAAACAACACATGTTTATTGGAAAATAAGGTCGATATTTTCAACATACTCCCCTTCCTTTTCATTTCTTTTAGTGAAACACTTTTCAAGTTCTCATGCATTCCAAGCAATACAAGTAATATACAAACTTCTAATTATACTTAGGATAATCTACATACATTATAAACAAAACACATTTCTATCTATACTTAGGGAAAATGAGTAGAGATTAATCTACCGTTCTTCTTGGCGGTAGGTACGGCTATGGAAAAAGTAAGTACGTCGGACGGAGTAACTTCCTACGGTGAACTTCCGGTAGCTTCGAAAGAGAAAGGTTTCTCTCGAAACTAGTTCTTGACTAACTTTCTAACTTTTTATGGATCGAAGGGTGGTTGAGTGGTGGTTTAGTGGCGGCCTAGGATGAGTTTCTTGAAGAGCTTTAGGAAAAACTTAAGAACTTTAAGAACTAAGCAAGAACAAAGGAAGAATACTAGACTTTCTTAGAGAGATAAATAGAAGGCTTGGAGGTGTGAGTTCAAGGCAAGAGTGGGGGTGCCTATTTATAGAAAAAATTGGCTCTCTCTCTCCCCCTCTCATGGCCGGCCACCTCTCCCTCTCTTTAACCCATGGATTTTGCTCCATTGTGTAGTCAAATCACTTCTTTAAGCATGCCATGCCTTGTCATCCAATTTTAGGTTCAAAGTCTAGGTTATCATGAAGGGTTTCTAGTCTAATCTTGTCCTTGAATAGCTTGCTTGTAAGAAGAAACAAAATGATAAGCTAGGTTTATGTTTAAAGTTGGCTAGTAAATGGGTTGGCAATTGGTAATAGGCTTAAGGCTAATGGTAGCTTGCACAAGAGTACAAGTACAAGCATGCACCTCACTCCTCCCTTTCTCCCATCTCTCTCGGCCTCTCTCTTCTCTCTCTCTCTCTCTCTTGTATCATATATGCCTATGTGTAAATCTAAGTACACTAAAGTATCAAGTAGGCTTATAAGTCTAAGGAAAGAGGAAATGATTATGGTGAGGTTCTAAATGGTAAGAACTTTGTCCCATGGATAATCTTTCTCCTAGAAAGCAAACCTAGGTTTATTTAGGCATGCTTAAGTACTAAGTAGTCTTATTAGGCCTAAAAGAAGTAATGACATGGCTAAGGCTTTCAAGTGTTAAACATTGATCAAAGGTTAAAATTTTCCTAGGAAACTTTTATCCAAGGGGCATACTAATATAAGCTTAAAGAAAAATGTAATTAGGTTGGCCAATTTAGGGTTAAGGCTATTATTCTTAGACTTGTAAGTTTGGCAAGACTAGTTTTCATTACCCAAGGGATAAGATTTTTCCCTAACAATTATTACTCAATGGATAAAGAGGAAATATGATGAGAAGAAATTTTCTTGGAAGGAATATCCCTTTGAAAGTGACCTTTCATGAAAAGTTGGCTAATATTTTCCTAGAAAGTGCACCCCTAGTAATATAGTCTTGATTTTTATTAGGCTAGGAGACATATGTATCCATATATATGGTTATCTAAGTACATAAGAATTCTAGGAAAGTAACATAAATAGGATTAGGGCTATATGACCTAGGGTTGCATGCATGCAAGACTATGGTTACTTCTTTTGGAAGCATGATGATGAGCTTCTTTTTGGAAAGACTTGTCTAGATAGGTTTAATTAGTCATTGGCATTACTAGATTTTATTATCCAAGGGTTAAATTTTCCCCTAACATTTATTAACCAAAGGATAAAGAAAATAAAGAAGGTGGCATGGACTTGAATGACTAGTCATGGGGTCCAATGATCAACCCTAATGACCTAATGGTTCAAATAGGTTTTAGGAGGGTTCATAAGGCTCAAAGGTGGTCAAGAAGGTCCATCTAGGGTTAGGGAAAAGTAACCAAGGGAATTGGTAGTTAGGTTTCTCCAATTATTCGGTTGGAAGCTAACTAGGCTTGCTAAATAGGATTTCTAAAAAAAAAATGATTTTAAGGCCGCAATCCATAAATTGGAAAAAAATACAAGTGCTTTTATAAGCATATTTGTCTTTAGAAAATGACTAGATTGTCTGGTGCGAAAAGAATATAATTTTAAAAGTCTCAAATCGGATTATCAGGAATTATAAGGAAATTTTAAAAGCAATCCAAGTAATTAAAATAAAATTCAAATATTTAACGAAATTTTATTTCCCAAAAATCAGGGTCGTTATAGTCTCACCAACCAATACTATGTAAATTCAGAGGTTTGTTTTAACTCTGGCCGACAATGCTCTCTCCATTGAGTCCATGGAAAAAAAATGTGGTCTACAGGAGAGGATTCTTTGGTTAAGAAAAAATAAAATTCCAATTACAAATTAGATTATCAATCATTTTGGAATACATAAATTAATTACGCTCAGGCGGCAGAGAGAAATGGAGGAGGGCAGCCCGGGGAGGAGGGGGAGAGCAGCGCCTCCCCCCAAGCGGTAGCAGGCGGTAGAAAAACCTAGGCGACTATACGATTCTAGAGAGAGAGAGAGTCGGGTGGGTTCCTTCCTATACCTTTCTTCTTAACAATAGCCAATATATAAGATTGCCAAAATCAAAATAAATTGACAAAAAGATCATAGTAGTAGCATTTTCTAACGCACTCTCTAGGGAAACAGAGGATATATATAATCTATAAAAAGATGATTAAAAAGTACTCCAGATTCAAGGATTATAGAGTGATTCCCAAGATCATACTAGCAAGCTTGTGCATTCTACTTCTTCCAACAAAATTACTTGTAGTAGTATCCCCGTTCCAGAAACACAATAAGAACTTATTTTTTGTGTAATAAGAAAGCTTGTTCCCGAAAATAAGAAGACTGATACTTATTTTGGAAGAATTTATATAGGTACCGACCGACCGGGGAGGGAAATCATACCAGCACCCCTTTTCCGTGTATATTAATATCATATGTACACGGAAAAGGAGTGCTCGGATCAAGCACCCTACACACCTTAGATGCCGTTGATTCCCGCTTAAGCCCCCTTGGTTTTTTTTTTTAAAATTTTTGGACGGCTCGGATCGGCCATCCGGTAGCCGGAGACGGCCCGGCGCGGCCATCGGTACGATTTCCCTGCGCTGGCACCCATTCTCATAGCAACAGTCTTATTTTTTGTATACAACTTCAAGCTCAAAAATCATGCGTTTACGCAAATAATTTTCCTATCACTATGGATCTTGTTTGATAGATCTCATTGAGATCTTTAATACGGTGGGAAAAAAAATCATTTACATTATTTTTGAGTTTGAAAATGTGAAATAAACTTTTTGTTTAGGTTTTGTGGAATGACCCTTCTTATTTTTGAAATTGAAGTTGCAAAATAAGTACTTATTTTTTAAGAAGGTTTCCGGAACGGAGCTTCTCTTACATACATATACTCAAACCCGACATGACACGAACACAACTTCCTTAGACAAAAAAGTCTCATTTCTTCCCCTATATTTCTTAATTCACCAAAAGCAACACCTCGTGCACTCTCTACGGAATAGAGAATTAATACAAAATACTAAAAGCCAGAAAAGAAAAGAAAAGAAAAAAAAAACTGATTCAGGTACTATAAATTTAATACTATTGACTAACTAGTGGTTCCATAGATTACAGCAAACTTGTGCACTCTAGTTCATCCAACCAACTAATTTGAGTACTTTTGTTTCATACAGATAATGAAACAAGAAAGCAAAAACAACACAACTTCCTAGTGCCTGCTGAACAAACTCCTCAACTTCCCTCTCTCCAACCGCTCGAGCAGCTTCTTCGCCCCCGGCACCTCCATCTCACTCAGCTTCTTCAAATACCCAATCGCACCGTAAGAAATCATCAGCTTCTTGCATTTCTTGCTCGATGAGATCGACGCAAGGCATGAAACAGCATACTTTTTTGCAGTATTTTGAGGGCTTGGATCGAGCAACTGGACCAAATTAGGCACACTTTTCTCATCCCTTTTCACTTCTCTCCTGTTCTGTGAAAAGCTCACTAAACTCGAAATCGCTTGTGCAGCAACTTCCCTACCACCGTTAGTCTTTGCTTCTAGCATTTTCACAAGAACGGGAATGCACCCACTTTCGCCCACCAATTTCTTCATATCCGCTGAGTTGGAAATTGCACAAATGGCGGATGCAGCAGCTTTTTGTGCACCAGGGGATCCGGATTTTAAAACGTGAACCAAACGAGGAATAAGGCCTAGAGAAACCAAAACATCAACCGGAACCGAGCCTATCAAATTCCTCAATGCCCCGACTGCTGATTCTTGGGGCAATGGCCCGTCGAGATATACTAACAAGCTTTGAATCCCACCTTCCGAAATAACATTCCTTCGGAGAATTTCGTTGCTCGAAGTGAGATTCTGTAGGCATTCGGCCGCGTATTCTTTCGATCCCAATAAAATTCCACAATCAAGAAGATTGATCATAACCTTTATAACCCCTTCTTCGGCTAAAGTCTGCCTCACTTCCGGCACAACCGATATGTTTTTCACCGTACAAGCTGCTGCAGCCTGCGAAATCGAGTCGCCAATACTACAAATCTCGATCAGCGGCCGGACCCCACCGTTCCCGACGATTGAACGGGCAGTTTCCAGTGACATCGATAGTCTCTGGAGAGAGATCGCCGCCTTCTCTCTCCCCACTGCACTACCGGACTCAACGAGCCTAATGAGAGGCGGTAAAACACTTTCCGAAACCAGCCAATTCTCGCAACTACCGGATTCTGCAAGCGAGCAAATTACTGTAACGGCCTTTTCTCGTATTTTAGGAGAAGTAGCGGTGAGCAGTTGGACTAAAGCCGATATATTGCTCCGTCCTAGGACAGACAAGACGGTCTTTTCATCCTCCTTCATCAGCTTGACGAGGGTATCCAGAGCTTTGTGCTTGGCCTCTAAGTGACCGATCTGAAGGCGAGCGAGCAATTCCCTAATGTTTCCATGACTCAAAGACTCGGTATCTGTAGCAGTTGAAATTGTTTGAGAAGGAAAAGTGACCTCTCCGAGCACTCCTGTTTTGATCAATAACCCACAATCACGCAAATTCAAGTCCAATCTCCCATTCAAGGCATCAAGATCGCTCTGCATTTGAAGCTTCCCTTCGTACTTTTCTTTCGTGCATAGCTCTGCCAGTTTGATCGATTCGTTTAATGTCTTTGAAACGGCCTGCAGTTGTTCCTTACATAGGGTGTTTTTGGAGAAGCAAGGGTGGCTCGATAAATCCGACAAACGGGAGGGGATTTGCTCCAGCTTTGAGATTATCATCTTCCATCTACCTGGAAATCCCTTGACTTCCTTTGCTTTGTCAAGTGCTAACGGAACTAGATCTTGGGCATGTGATAACCACTCTTCAACCGAAAGGGTATCGGCTGAAACATCATTACTACCTTCTTCTACCATGGTTTTTCTACGGGCAGAGCTGCAGAAATTGAGAAATGAAATTGTTTCAAAAGTAGAGATTAGTGCTATAAGATTTGATTGTGGATCAGTTGATTAGCAGTGATATAAAAACACGATTATGAGAGCCATGAATTCAAAGACATATCAAGTCAAAAGAAATGGTAAAAAAAAAAAGTTGCAATTCTTACGCATAAAATGAACTGTGAATTGATCAAAACTCGTTGCAAGTAGAACTTAGAGAAAAACAGGAAAAGCTACTGTGATAGAAAAAACTATTAAAGAGCTGTGGGCCAGTAGCAATTATCAAACATCACCCACACCCTCTTCTACCATGATTCCATGGTTACTGATCAAAGCCATTACAAAAGCTGCAGAAATTTAAATCCAGAGGAGAGAGAGAGAGAGAGAGAGCATAAGCAGATGTGATAGAAATCATAGAACTACACAAATTTGAGACACAAGTTCAAAGAGATGAGAGAATCATAAAAATATGATATTTTTACCGAGGAAATGAACTGTAAATGGATCAAAACGATTGGTGGGGAGGAGAAGAGTAGAGTTTGGAGAAACCAAACCTTGAATGAGGCAAGATCCATATGACAAAAACAGGAAAAAAGCAATCAAGAGAGAGGTGTGGAGCAGTTGCAACAATCATACATTAAATTATTGATATAAACCAACAACTGATCAAACAAATTACGAGAATCTTTTTGCTTGTTTTCTGAAAACAAGACCCGGCAATAAAATAACAAAATACCTAATGAAAGCCCCACGAGACCTTTCAAAACTTTTTGCCAAGTTATCATTCAATGCATACCCACATGAAATAGAAACTAAAAACCAATGATGACCACATATATAATAGAACAAGGAAAAGCTACATTTTGCCTCAACAGTATTGGCCAATTCTTAGCTTGATCCCCGAAATTTCAATTTTTACAATTAGACCCTCAAAACAATTGCTACCTACCCACACGTTAACCAATGGGGATTAAAACTTCTTTTAATTAACTGATGGAAAGCGCCATCTCTCGTAGTTTTATGCTACCCCGATGTAGTAACCCGCAACAATATCCATCAACTAAGTGAACAACAATTTTGCGGTAAGATAGAATTGGAAAATTAAGAAGTATGGGCTAAAATTTGAAATTCTTAATTTTAAGACCAAAGTTAAAGAAAGCTCATAATATTGAAGTGTATGATTACGCAAAGGGAAAATTAGCCACAAAGATAGTAAAATAGTTTTCATTGAGGGGAAGAATACCAATAAAATAGTTTTCAGTAGAGGTCTTTCAACTTTTTGAGGTTTTTAGCTATAAGGCCAAAACATGTTTTCACGGACAAAACTACCATGGGATATACTACAACCGTAGGGTACCCTAGGGTGTGGTACCTAGGACTTGGACACTTTCATAGAGTGTTAGGGTGCACTTTCCTATTATAGGATTTTAGCGGTTTAGTCACTTTCATAAGGTATCCTAGGGTTTTAGTCACTTTCATAGGGTATCCTAGGGTTTTAGGCACTTTCACATATAGGGTACCTTAGGATTTTAGGCACTTTTATAGGGTATCCTAGGGTTTTAGGAAAAATTAAAGGCACATTTATCCTTATATTTGATTGTAAAAAGTGCTTATCCTTGAGCTCAAAAAATGTAAATATGAGGAATTTTTTGCCAAGTCTCTCTCAAAAAAAAAAAAACAGCTGATGACAGTGAAACAAAGACCTTTCAACGGCTAATCCATTGCCGTCCAAATAAGGGTGTCGGTGTCACTAATGCCCTCCCCCAAGAAAGAGGAAATCTTATTTAAAACACTCTGAAACTACTCATTCCAATAATAGTCACTAAAGAATGTGAAGGGTATAATAGTCACTAAAGAACCAAACTTTACTTTTCAACTATGGAGTTGCACTATAGTGGAGATCAATCCAGTGGGATTAGATCTGATCCAATGACTTGGATTAGGTAAAAGGGTGAGCTGCGTTCTAGCTAGCTGAAGTGACATTACCATCCTCCAAGAACCAGAAGCTGTGTATTTAGTGGGAGAAAAAGACTTTGCTTTGAAGAGAAGATAGGAGTCTTTATCCCCAGTTGTATGTAGAGTGTACTCAAAATTTTGAAATGGGACCAACCACATGTACAAATTACTTAATAAATACACAAATTAAAAGTACCTCAAAAATGAAGTGGATTTAACCTTTCACTATCATTCACTGTATGTAACCTTTAAGAGCCACCCAAGATAAAATGCCAATCCACTGCTTCTGAAAGTGAAAAAAAGGTACAAATCACAGTTATAGCCATGGCTTCAAAAGTTGTAGATCAATTGAAGTCCAAGAGTGCATAACAGTGAGGATAAGCTCACACTTCAATTTGGGATCCAATTCAAAAAAATTCTTTGGAATGTAATAATATTGATTCATACAGAAGAAAAGGTTCTCATAGAGGAGAAAAAAATAGTTAAAAACGGAAATCCACTCCTACTGAGAGCAAACAAAAAAGGAACACAGTGAAATGAAGTGTCTACGACTTTTTAAAGAAACAAACAAAACCATGAATCAAAAAGGGTTAATTTTTTTATATAAGAGAAACAAAAGTTAATTCCTTTTTTCTCCTTGAAGCAAGTAGCAAAAAAAGGAAGCAAAGCTAAGTTCAAGAACTAACCTTTAAGACTCAGAAACAAGAAATTGATCCCCTTTTCCAGCAGAAAGCAACCCACAACAGATTATCCAAATCTCTCTCTCTCTCTCTCTCTCTCTAATGGAGACCCCAAATACTTCTGACAAATCAGAGAAACATAGCAAAGATTTTATCTTTAATCTTTAAATCTCCCAAGTCACTCCAACCCAGAATTAATTTCCAAGAAAGAGAAATTCCCACGAAGCTTGATCTTCAAAACACTCTCTCAAGAGCTGAAACGAGACACCCAGAGAGCTATATTGCTGATGCAGAAGAGTAGTACATCAAACGGTCGGAAATCAGAAGAAATTTGAATTGGGAATAATAAACTGGTAGGTTTGAAGAACAACCAAAGAAATTAGGCAATCGAGGCTTTAAACAGAAGAAGACAAGAGACACAGCAAGAGAACAATCGCATTCAAAAATCAAAAAACCCCTTCGTCAAATCTCTCTCTCTCTCTCTACAAAATGTCAGAAGCTGCTCTGTTCTGTCGCCCGGATTCTCTCACTAGAAAATAAACTATACGAATATTTTACGAGTGGTGGGGGAGAGACGGACAGGGCGAAGAGAGAGAAAGGGGACGGTTGTGTTACGACAGCCACCTTAAACGTCGAGCAAGAGAGAAAATCCGACGGCTATTGGTCGCGGTAGGGCAGTAGATCTGATCGTTGGGATTTGTTGGAAATTCGAAGGTGTTTTTTTTTTGAATTTTTCTAGATTACCGAGGTGGTGATGTGGCAGTTCGTGCCACGTGCATGGTGGGGACCGTTTAAAGTTTACTCCTACTCGAAAGTTACTCCTAATCATGTTGGATAAGGCCCTGTTTCAGAAATATTTTTAAAAAAATAAGCAGTTTATTTCATATTTTCAAATTTAAAAATAATGTAAATGAAAAATAATTTTTTAATTTTTTTGCACCGTATTAAAGATCTTAATGAGATCTATCAAACAAGATCCATAGTAGTAGAAAAATTATTTGCGTAAATACATGATTTTTGAGCTTAAAATTGCCTTCTTAAAAAATAAGTACTTATTTGGAGTTGCGGAATGGAGCCTAAGCGTGTTGGATTAAATAGGAGCAACATTAGACCGCTGGGGGATTTGGGTGGTAATGCATCTGTGATCAAATGGGTAGCTGATATGATGGAAAATCTAACAGTAAAGGATGTAATTAATCTCATGGGCAGAGAGTCCGTTCCACTTTCTTTTAAAATCTTCCTTTTTAAATTTTAAACTAAAAAATCATGTGTTTACGTAAATAATTTTTCTACTAATATGAATCTTATTTGATAGATCTCATTGAAATATTTTATACGGTGCAAAAAAATCAAAAAATTATTTTTCATTTTTTTTATATTTAAGTTTGAAATTACCTTCTTTTTGAAAAAAAAAAGTTTAAAAAGAAAGCGGAACAGAGCCAGAGTGGCTCAAATAGTATGGAACATTTGGAAGTCAATGAATGATTTTGTCTTCAACAAAACAAAGGTTAACCCACAGCATACAATAACATCATTTCTCCATGCTGAGATGGAGTGTTTTTAAAAGCTTTTGATTCCTAGAGTTCAGATGGATAACCCAGCTAATCAGGAGGATTTATCCACCTGGAGACAAGGGCAGATTTAAAGCAAATTGTGATGCAGCCATTCCTGCATCTGGGCTTAGGAGTAACAGGGCTATTGTGCTTCGAAATTGGAAAGGAAAGATTGTGGATGGCTTTGCAAAGTCAGTTCATGTTGGGACCAGTCTTGGAGGGGAGCTCCATGCCATTAGAGCTGCATGTGAGATGCTGATCAGTTTGGGCTTAAAAGAAGTGGAGGTGGAGTCCGATAGCAAGCAGACAATCCATCTAAGTGTGTCAGAATTAGTGCCACCATTGGGATGCCAGAGCATTGGTGATGGGCATTAGGCACATTGCAAAGGAAGGAAAACTTCTTTTCAAGTGGGTTCGAAGGGCTGCAAATAAAGTGGCACATGAAGTTGCTTCTTTAGCTTTAAGGAATTCTCTTCCATGTAATTGGATTGTTAATCCTCCCATTTCTCTTGTTAACGGTTTTAGAAAAGGATGTTAATGAAAGCCTTTTAAGGCATGTTTGCGGATCAAAAAAAAGAAAGAAAGTAAGGAGATAAGATTGGTAAGGAGATGAGATTAATAATCTCAAGTGAATGTTTGATTGTGTAAGGATTAAATCATGGGATTGTGATTACCTGTCTCAATCCCTTGTTTGATTGGAATACCAAGGGATAGGATAACAAATTGCATTTTCCAATAATACCCATGGGTGAAAATTTGATTTTTTTGTGTATTTTGCCAATCCCATCTCGTAACCTGGTCTCTGCGTATGTATTTCGCCCCTGGTCTCTGCATATGTATTTTTTCTAATTCAAGTTTTCCATGATTTATGCAACCCGAGAGAAGGGATCCTAAACTTCTGAAGTTGGTAAGTGCTACGGTCACCGCACTAAGTCTACCGCACATGTGTAGGGCTCACTCTGGGTCCTACAAAAATACAAAAAAATATCCACAAATTTTAAAATAATTTTTTATGCAGTCCTGTAAAAAATTAGCTTCAACGGATATCAATAAGTATTTTTTCTGGACAATTTCACTCTACGAATCCTGAAAAAATACTTACCGATATCTGTTTGAGCTGATTTTTTACAAGACTCCATAAAAAGTTATTTTAGAATTTGTGGATTTTTTTTTGTATTTTTGTGGGCTCTAGAGTGGGCCCCACACGTGTGCAATGGACATATGCAATGGACATATGCAGCGAGCCTAAACTTTCTGGCAAACTCATAAGCTTCCACCACCTTCCCAACTATAACATGTATGTAATGCAAAAATGGTGCTCATATGAAGGCAAAAAAGAAAAGAAGCAAAATCTAGGATTTTTGGCGTACAGGTGGGTAAGTACTACTAAGGGTACTACTTGTATGAACAGAAAATATCATGGGCAAGGAGGTCTTTTGCATCACAGAGCTTGGGATAGGATTAGTAATACCTAGTGGAAGATGATATTGATAATCCCATGAATTGGGAGGATTGGTAATACCATGGTATTCCTAATCCCAACCTCTACTGTGCAATTAAACAAAGAGTTAAGAAGGAGACAATGATTAACAATCCTATCCTAACCCCTAACTCACTTATCAAACATGGCCCTAGAGCATCTTTTATCCACCTCCATTCCTCCACAATGGAGGATGGATGTGATGAGGGAAAATTTTATAATTTATTCTTTTTTTTATTTTTTATACTTTTTGGAAGAAATTTGGAGGGACCCATTGTCCTTTTTAGAGATTTGGTCCTCTAAATTTACTTTTGGTCATGTATTTTTAGAGGACAATAGAGGATCAAAAGTAAATTAGGATGATCAGATCTCTAAAAGAACGATGGGTCCTTCCAAAATTGTCTAAAAAAATACAAAATTGTCCTTGTTCTTACTTTGTTCTTGGTGTTCTTGAGTTTCCTCTTGAGTTCTTCAAGAAACTCAAACCAAAGCCGCCACTAAACTACCACTTGACCACCCTCTCGATCCAAAAAGTTTAGTAGTTTAGTCAAGAATTAGTTTCAAGGGAAAAAGAAAGCCTTTTCTTTTCTCTTTCGAAGCTACCGTAAGCTTACCGTAAGGAGTCACTTAGTTCGATAGCCACGTCCACCTTCCGTAAGATGACGTACTTACTTTTTCCGTAGCCGTACCATTCGCCAAGTGTAGAACACCCCAATTTGGCCTAACAATTATTTCAAGTCCCACATTGGGGACCATCCCGATGATGAATGGATACAGTGATTGCTAATTGACTTCTCATAAACCTTAGGACTTTTGGTGAGTACTTTTAGCCACTTAGAGGACCCAATCCAGAGCCAAATAGCCTTTCAGACAAAAATACAGTATCCCAGGAAAATCTATCTTTCGGCCGTAACATTGATCTCACGGCCTCAACATCATTCTTTCACCCGTGAAAAATATTGCTTGAAAATCTCACTGAGAGATTGATTCCTCGGCAGCCAGATCGATTCTTCGGCCGCCCAATCCTTTCCTCGGCCGCCAGATCGTCTATTTTCCATATTCTGGAATGTTCTGTCATTCATTTGATCGACGCACCAAACCCTAGCAGCCACAACACGATGCTTAGGGGCTACGAAAGGAGTTTCCATGCAGAGTTCTTGATGCCCTAAACTTCCTTTTTGATTCACGCCATTTGATTGGTCGGAGTGAGTCACCCTATGCCTATATAAAGAGGCCTTAGGGTTCCGAAATTAACATTCAATTCCTCCATCTTATACCTCCAAGCTCTGCAGAAATCATCTCTCATATTCTTTCTACAAAAGCCTTAAACCTTTGTGAGCAGCCGCATCCTGAGCGATCAAACCCCGAAGTACAAACCCTAATCCTAGGGTTTCGAGAAGAAGATTAGTCAATCACCCTCAATCCGAAGGAATCAAGCACTGAGGAATCAAGGTAGTGAGGCCCAGGGGCCTATGGTTTGATTCATCTTCTGTTTTTATACTTTAATCGTAGTGTTTTTCATGATTAACTCTTTGTTCTGGTGTGAGGAAGAATATCGGCTGGGGAATCAATCCTTCGGCCGATACATCGATCCAGTGGGATTCCTCGGTCGTGACATCAATTCACCGGCCGAGGGATCTATTTGCTGGGACATATTTGTTTTCTGCTTATTCTGATACATGCTTTCAATTCGTATTGGCTCACCTTATCAACTATTAAAGGCTAAAAACCAGATTATGTGTTAGAATTAAATAAAGCAAATATACATTGTATGTCAAACGATTATGGGCCAGTCTCACGGCTGGGCAAAGAGGGGTGCCTAACACCTTCCCCTTATTGTACTATTGGCTCCCGTACCCAGAATCTCTGTCTATTTTTTCTAGTTTTAATAAACTAGGTGGCGACTCTATTTAGATGATAACCGTTATCGTGTGGCGATGTTCCTAGCCATGGGAATATCCACGATCTTGGTTTATGAAGTAGAACCAAACTAGCGTGATCAATTTGTACGGCGATGCCCCGTTTGGGAGGTGTCTACACCAAGAAGAACGGTAGAATATTTCTACTCACTTTCTCTAGTAAATATTTTAGTTATACTATTTTTCTTTTGCGTTTAAAAATGCATGTTAAGTTAAAGTACTAAAAATAGCTAGCAAACTTGCTTTACTAAAAATTCGAAATGAAATATGATCATGTTGAATATCTCGAATTTTATTCCGGAAAATATATGTTATTTTGAACTTCCCAAAAAGAAAGAAAGAACGGATTTTGAAATAAATAATAGTTTGATTGGTAGTATAATTACTTTGATACAAATGCATGTTTACGAGACACCGTATAGAGAGTCCAACCGCAGAGTCCTTGCATGAAAATGAGAAAAATCGAGAAAGTTAGAAACATGGCACGTAGTGTGTTGATAATGAAAAGACGTGTTTAAAAAGAAAAATATTTTTGAAACCGCCATGTGGCCGAACTTAGTATCTCATTGTGTGGTGTATGTGTGTGTGTGCCAATGGGAACCCGTAGCGGCGGAACCATTGTGAGGATACTCGGGAACCCGGAACGGCGGAGCCGAGGTTGGGTGTGTAGCTTTGTTATCTGCGGAGAGGAGCCAATGCAAATTGTGTGCCAATGGAAACCCAGAACGACGAAATCATTGTGAGGATACTCGGAAACTTGGAGCGGCGGAACTGAGGTTGAGTGTGTAAAAACAATTTTCGAAATGTTGGTTTGGTAAATGAAAAGTAAAAATGGTGACACGGTCTACGAAATGTCACGTAGGAGAAACTCAGATTTCACGGACACCAATGCTAGTTGAATAGTGAATGTGGATGTGGATGTGTCATTGTTAACTGCTTATTCAAAAATTGTTGAACATGCGTGTGCTATTTAGAAATCGCTGAATTTACATGAACTAGTATACTACTTCTATGCCCTGTTGTTTGTAAATTATGGGTTAGCGGGTATGAGATTATTCTTTTGAGCTTTTGTAGCTCATGGTGTTACTGTTGTAACCCTGACATATTATACTGGGGGCGACGCTGGTATAATGTGTCAGACCTTGTAGATGAGCGGGGTGAACTCTACATCTTAGAGGCTTTCGGAGCCGAGGAGCTGGTTAGAATGGAGGAGCAGGCGGGGCAGTAGTTAGGGACCCTAGTTTCCCTCCATTTGTTGAATAAATGTACTTTTATGAGAATTCTCCTGTAAAAATAAGCCAGACTCTATTTAGGTTTTCAATGAAAATATTTATTTAACGTTCCCAAAAATTAGGGGCGTTACAATTTTTTTGTCATCTTTAGTGAGTTTCTTCATTTTCAATTTTTTAAATACTGTTAGCAAACATAAGTTGTTGTTTGTTTTTCTCTCTCTCCTACGTGAGAGTCTCTCTCTCTCCTTTGTGAGAGTCTTCCTCTGAAACCCTTGACTCTCTCTCTCTCTCTCTCTCTTAATCTCCTCATGGCCGATGAGGTGGTTGAAAGAATAGGGAACTTTCATCTTTCTGATGAGGAGGAAGATGTGATTACTATCGATGAGGAAATATGCCAGTAGGCATTGGTTGCATGCTCTTTCAGTCTGGTGGGAAAACTTCTCACCACTAAAAGGTTCAAAGTGGCGGCGATGAAGGAATCTCTTAAGCGGGCGTGGGGTTTTCCCAACAACCTTAATATTGTGGAGGTGGGTGACAACTTGTTTCATTTTCGCTTTGAGGATGAAACAAGTTGTAGCAGGGTGTTAAATGGGGGCCCGTGGAATTTTGAGAATCATCTGCTAATGGTGCAACCTTGGGAGCCGGGGACGAAGGCTGATCAAGTTTCATTCAGTTCGGTAGCCTTTTGGGTGCAACTATGGGGCCTGCCCTTTGAGTTTGTAACCCCGGCGATCGGGGAAGTCATCGGGAGAAGGATTGGCACGCTAATTTCAGTGGATAATAGGGAGGTCGTAGGAGAGCGGGGAAGATTTATTAGGATCCGGGTCGAAGTGCCGTTGGATAAACTGCTTAAAAGAGGTGGTTTTATTTCTCTGGGAGGAGGTGACAAGTTATGGGTGGATTACAAATTTGAACGCCTCAATAGCTTCTGTTTCTATTGTGGAAGTTTGGCTCATGAAATGGGGGATTGTGCTTTGAAAACAACGGATGAGGAGAAAGGGGCCATTAAGGAGGTGAAATATGGGCCATGGTTGAAAGCCGGTGGAGGAGGTAATCCTGGTGGGAATCGTTATCAACCAGACACGAGGAGAAGGACCGGTGACGACTAGACGAAGAGTGATATTTTCCGGCGGGAAGTATCTCCATCCAAGAATTTGAATTTGGACATAGAGAAGGTGCGATTTTAGCAGATTCGGGGAGTAAATCTCGGCTAATTGAGATTGGGGATAATGACAGAATCTCTTTGAATGGGAAGGACGCGCGAGTGGGGGATTTGCTTGATCAGCGCATAAAACGGCAATCTGTTGATATGGAAGGTGTGATTGGGTCTACAGGGGCTGGTCTCCTCACCCTTGGGGACAGCTCTTCGGGCCTAAACAAGGGTGGGCCTGTTAATTTTGAGGTGGGCTCTGACGTGGGCCCGGAGAGGACACCGTGTGTGATTTCTAAGGAAAGTGGCAGGCCTGTTGAATTGGGCTTGGAGTCGGGTCTAAAAGAGGTGGTTATTATGGACTCTCTAGACTTTAATTTAGGAGCCCATAACCCCTTCTCTTTTGGTGCTCTGCGTTCTGAGACTCCAAGATCTTCTTCGACGGAACCGAAGATGAGACAAACTCGCAAAAGAAGTGTATCTAGTGGTGCTGGTCGTGGAAAGCAATCGGGCAAGGAGAATAGTGGTATTTTGGGTAAGCGGAGAACGCTGAATGGGAAGGATGCTATGGACTCTGAAGGCGAGGGGCAAAAGGGAGGTTGTGGAGGGGAGAAACGATTGGTATTGTGCGAGGAAAACTCTAATGATGTTTGGGTGGGGGTGGCCAACCTCAATTGGCCCCCAAACCCTCAATGAATGCTCTCTTTTGGAATTGTCAGGGAGTGGGGAACCCCCTGACAATTCGACAGCTGAAGGGGGTTTGCAACCTCTATTCCCCAGACGTGGTCTTCCTCGCGGAGACCAAGAATAAACGCGAAAAATTAGAAAAAATTTCAAAAATAGTTCGAATGGAGCAGGTGGTGACGGTTAATCCAAGAGGCTTATCGGGTGGGGAGTGCTTGCTTGCAAAATTAGGGGTCAAACTGGATATTTTGGAATTAAGCAGAGGAGTAATGGATGTGAGGGTTACGGATCTGAAAGGTCGATGCAGCAGAGTGATTGGGATTTATGCGAGTACGGACCATGTTGAAAGGAAGGAATTGTGGAGGCAGCTTTCACTAAAAATGGGGGATGCTCGGGAACCATGTGTGATAGCGGGAGATTTTAATTGCATCTTATCCAATGAGGAAAAATGGGGTGGTCTGGAAAAAGAGGATTGGGAGCTACAAGATTTTAGGAATTTTATTGATGATAATGACTTAATTGATGTGGGTTACGTGGGATACCCGTTCACGTGGATTAATAAGAGGGAAGGGAGAGCAAATATTCGAATGCGTCTAGACAGGGTAGTGGTTAACCCCATATGGCGTATAGACTTCTCATCCGGGTCTCTTCACCATCTCAAACCGGGGGGCTCGGACCATTGCCCAATCTTACTCAAGTACGGACTAGATGCGGATTACAAAATACCTCGTTTTATTTTTGACGTGCGGTGGGCAGCGAAGGAAGTTTGTGGTGAGATTGTGAGAAATTCCTGGGGTACAAACTTTGAGGGCTCACGGTGGTTTTGCATTCTACAGAAGATCAAACTTTGTCGTAAGAATCTTAGACGATGGAGAGCTAGTCAGAGGATGAATTCGAGGGTAAAAATGAATGAACTTCAAGCTCAGTTGGAACAGGAGAATGTAAAGGGGGATTTCGATCCAATCGAGTACCGAAGAGTCGAGGATTGCATGAGAAAGGCCAGTGCGGAGGAGGAAGAATAAGGCAAAGGTTTCTTGGCTACGTTTGGGGGACAAAAACACTGCCTTCTTCCATGCCAAAACAGTTCAGCGACGAGCAGCAAATCGAATCAATGGCCTTGAGGACAATGGGGGAACTTGGAGAGAAAGTGATGTTGAGGTAGAGGGGATTGTCTTTGAGTATTTTCACCATATCTTTACCTCATCTAATCCATCAGGTTTTGATGAGGTGCTTGGGGGACTTACAGAAAAAGGTCACAGAGGAGATGAATGCAAGATTGTTAAGACCAACTAATTTGGAGGAGGTACGTATGGCTCTTTTTCAAATGGACCCAACGTCATCGCCGGGCCCGGATGGCATGACGGCTGGTTTTTTTCAGAAATATTGGGATGTGGTTGGTTGGGACATCACAAATGCTGTTCGCAGTTTTATGCACTTTGGAAAACTTCTTAGAGGTATGAACCACACTCATATCATCCTTATTCCCAAAGTTAAATGCCCGGTGAATATGACCCAATTGAGACCTATTAGCTTGTGTAATGTGGCATATAAAATTCTTGACAAGGTTTTAGCTAATCACCTTTGCAGGGTCCTTCCTAAGGTGATTTCCCCTAATCAAAGTGCTTTTGTTCCATGAAGGGTTATTTCAGATAACATCCTTATTGGACAGGAGCTTTTTCATTTTCTTAAAAATCAACGATATGGAGTGAAACATGGTGTGGCTATTAAGCTCGATATGAGCAAGGCTTATGATAGGGTGGAATGGGTTTTTGTTGAACATATAATGTTAAAGTTGGGTTTCCATCCGATATGGGTTGGCTGGATTATGGAATGCTTGTCAACGGTTTCATATTCCTTCTTGCTGAATGGTCAAGTCAAAGGTTATCTTCATCCAATGAGGGGTTTAAGACAAGGGGATCCGTTATCACCTTTTCTTTTTCTCTTGTGTGGAGAAGGTTTATCAATGTTGCTTCAAAAGGCGGAGGAGGATCGGAGCATCAAAGGGGTTAAAATCTGTAGAAATAGTCCGTCGGTGAGCCATCTTTTCTTTACAGATGATACACTATTGTTTGGGGAGGCCTCTGATCATGGAATTTTGAAATTCAAAAGAATCTTGGAGGTATATGGCAAGGTGTCAGGGCAGATTATCAATTTCGGAAAGTCTTGTTGTTTCTTTAGTGTCAACACACCGGTTGATAAGCGAGACAGACTTAGTCAGCTGCTCGGTATAAGGAGGGACTCGAGTTTGGGCAATTATCTTGGCTTACCAACGGACCTCAGCCAAACCAGGTATAAAGTTTTTTCATACATCAAAGACAGAATGCGTGGGAGAACGAAAGGCTGGAATGAATTCATAATGAACCAAGCGGGGAAGGAGGTGATGCTCAATTCTGTTGCGTTGGCCCTTCCGAGCTATGCTATGTCATGTGTGAAATTACCAGCTAAGTTGTGCAATGAACTTGATGCGATGATGGCCAAATTCTGGTGGGGATCAAAAGGGAATGAGCGGAAAATTCACTGGTTGTCATGGGCAAAGCTTACAGAGAAGAAACATAACGGCGGTTTGGGATTCAAGGATCTTAGGTGTTTCAACCTAGCATTGTTGGCTAAGCAGGGATGGAGGCTTATGAATGGGGGTGACAGTTTGTTGAAGAGGGTGCTTAAGGCGAAATATTTCCCTCGTTGTAACTTCATGAAGGCGACGGCTAAACCGAGTTCCTCATGGACTTGGAAAAGCATCTTAGAGGGGCGAAAGGTATTGGAGGAAGGTATGCGGTGGAGGATTGGGAACGGCATTCAGGTAGCAGTTACGGACCCGTGGATCCCCCGTGATAATGGGTTCAAACCCACTGTTATTGCAGAGTTCGCAAGGGTTTTTCGAGTTAGTCAGTTTATTGATTTTTCCAGCCACAGTTGGAAGGAATATCTGGTGAGACAAGTCTTTGATTCTGATGATGCTGAAATCATTTTGGGTATCCCACTACCTCAGTTTGAGATGAGGGATCAACTGGTGTGGCATTACTCTCCGAATGGTAGTTACAACGTAAAATTGGGGTACGAATCAGCTCTTGCTCTAAGAAAAAGGGGACAAATGGGCCAACGGGAAGAAGGGGAAGGCAGTGATCGAATGCGGAGAAAGAAGATTTGGAAAAGCGTGTGGGCACTTCCTTGTCAAGGTAAGGTTAAACACTTTGTGTGGAAATGCTTGCACGATATTGTTCCGGTGAAAGACGTTCTTGCCAGAAGGAATATGGTTAGTGACATGCTCTGTCCTCTTTGTAAAGAGGAGAGGGAATCGGTCATTCATCTGATGGTGAGGTGCTCTTTTGCACAGATAGTTTGGAGAATATCTCCTCTAGGAGTAAACATGGACTCTATTGAAAGGAATTTGATGCTAAGATGGTGGGAACAATTATTAGAAAGATGGAAAGGTATGAACGAGCATAAAGAGGTGTGGGCAGCAGTGGGTGCGATCATGTGGAAAATCTGGAAGTGCAGAAATGACGAGGTTTTTAATAGCAAGGGATGGAGACCGGATGTAGCGTGTACGTCTGCGGTTTTAGAAGCGACGGAATTTTTGGAGGCAAATCGTGAACTGAATATGAGTAGGGGTCGCTCACAAGCATTACCCGCAGAACATTACAACATATGGGAAAAACCCATGCGAGGGTGGTTTAAGATCAACTTTGATGGAGGTCTGGACAACCGGAGCAAGTCAAGTGGTGCGGGTATCATTATACGGGATGAATTTGGGATTTTCCGAGCAGCCAGAGCAGTTCATTATGGGAATTTGATGAGTCCAATGGTGATAGAAGCTTTGGCAGCAAGGGATGGTCTTTTATTTGCGAGGGAATTGGGTTTAAGATATATCCAACTAGAAGGTGATTCGCAACAGCTAATTAATCTTACCCAAAAGCAGGAAGAAAGCAACACAGAAGTAGGGGTGATCATTGCCGATGTGAACAAATTGAGGGATTCGTTTGATGGTTCAAAAGTGAGTTTTGTTAGGAGAGTTGGCAATTCGGTGGCGCACTTAGTGGCCAAGAATGCTGTGAGAGGGAGTGGGATTCGTACTTGGGAATTTTTTCGACCTCCTTGGCTTTACTCCTCCTGAAACTCCTCCCTTCAGGAGGATAAGGGCCCAAACTAATGTATTGATTGATTTCTTGATAATAATATTATCCTAATCTTTGACCAAAAAAAAAAAAAAAACTTAGATGTTGGAAGAGTAACAGCAGTGGAATTTTGGCAATAGTGAGCTTGGCCTACTTTTCAGGATTTCTTGGCAAGATTGTTTTAAGGTGTTGCTAATGCCAAAATTATTTTTGTTTGTGCCAAATTGTAGTGCATAAAATCTTTGTTGCTTTCTCTTAATTTTTTTAAGATTTGGATCAAATTGTTACGTTATATTTTTTCGTCTCAACTAGAGAAATCCAAAAAGTTTGAAAACGTTAACCATAGTTGGAAAAAAATTTGATGACGAAAAAGACCCAAACGTCAAAATTTTTGATTCCTCTCGTCTAGGAAAAAAATGTAAAAATCTAACTCGAATCTTATTTATCAAAATTAAGAGAAAGAAACTAAAAAAAAACAGTGCCAAAACCCGCCTTAAAAAGTTAGGCTAAACTCGTAGTCTCCTCCTAGCTTATGTATCTCATGATGTCATGTGCTGAAATAGAAAACGACATATCGAGCAAAAGTAATTAGAAAACGACAACTACCAGAAAAAAGGTGATGATGACAAAATGATTTGTCTTGCTTGTAGATTGTGGCCGAGAAGAGAACTTGGCAAAACATTTTGACCCACACTTTCATTTTGGAACAAAATATGGGTAGAAAGGTTGTTTGGGTAAGGTTTTTTCAGAGATGGAGGTTTTGGGTATAAATGAAGAGAGATAAGTAGAGATACAAGAGTAATACAGTAAGTGAAAAGAAAACTTATTAGAAACCGTATGAGCATGAGGGGGTGATTCTGGAAACTACAAATACTGAGAATAGTCAACTGAGAAATATGGCTAATGTGAGCTTCAGCCAAAAATGAGTAAACTTTGCTTGAAATTAATTAAACAAGTTTCAAAATGAGTTTGAGCTTATCAAAAAATAAAAACCGGGGCTTTAGGCTGCACCACAGATGGAAACTCCTTGTTATCTTACGAAGAATAAAAAACTATAGCTGTAACAGACTGTAAATGACTAATCAGAAAACCATAAAATGTTGTTCAAAAGATGTTGCGAAAAAATAAAAACACAAATTTAGACGTATTTTGAGTGACAAACACTAGCTACAAGTAGTTCGCATATAATATCCGAAGTGATAGTATATCTGCCCTCTATATCGATCCCATTAACAAATAGGTCGGAAAGAACTAAAGAAGATATTGTGAAGGCGTTATTATGCCATAATATCTTCAGAAAGTTAGCAACTCATAAGAACAAGGACAGTGAAACAATGAGGAAAAGCAAGAAACACGTTGGAGACAGTTTGACAATATTCAAGGGTTCCAATTAAGGAATTGATTTTCATACTCCCCTTTTTATATCCACACTCCATTGTTTGTCTTTTAGCAAAAAATTTACACACATTTTCAACACTAAAAAAAAGTGTTGATATAAAGAAGGAGAGTGTGAAAATCACTCCCCTTCCGGTTATCTTGCTATTCTCAAAGGACATTTTTTTCGGAAAAAGGACAGAATTTTCAAAGGACTTGGATCATCTACAATTCTATATCAGTCTTGTCCAACCCGTTTGTAGGCTCGTTTCAGGTATACTTCAATAATAACTACTATTTAGAACTCATTGAGAACACCAATCGCACTAAAATCTTGTTAATTGAATGTTTGTTTAACATGTTTTCAAACTACATTTATAGGTTCAAAAAAAAGGGGATCCAACTGATTGTCGTGTTCTAGTATTTGCAACACAAGCATGTTCCTAAAATATGTCATTGTTGGCGACTACGTATTGCTTGCTATTATTCATGGATGGCATATCAAACACAAAGTTCATATTCTAAGAAGGTTTTTGCAATCTGGTTTGCATGAGAAACTTTTCTCACCCAAATTCCTATATTGGCTTAAAAAATGCACAATCGACAAAATTGCTACAAAAGGCTGATATGTAGTTTTAGTTGGTCACAACTTTCAGTAGTTCCCATAAACTATGGCTTTTTTTCCTAAACAACAATGCTTTAGGAAATGGTTCATCAACCATTACAAATAAATTAGGTAAGGGTTAGCTAGCTAGCGTTGTAACCAGCAGAAGCAAAATCTAAGTAGTATATATCAAACAACCATTGCGTACATGGTTAAATGTTGCTAGGGCTATGGGTAAGTGGCTAACCTGCAAAAGTCGTGCAGATATAGATATATCAGTGCAAACTGTACCTCCATCCATCAGTCCGTCTACATTAGCAAATGACATAGATTTTTGCCCAGAATCAACGGGAAGTAGATTTCCTGTCTGGTACAATGCTTGACAAATTTTACTTTCTTTCATTGTTCTACAGCTAGCTCCTTCATGCAAGCAGGTGAATGTTACTCCATATACAGTGAATTACCGGCCAGTAGTTTACATTTCGTTTCAGAAACTAGAGAGAGGGCAATTGGCAAACGCTATGACAGGGCACCTCTCCTCACAACACACGTTATCTCTACACCTTTCTAATTTTGTTTGTCACAATGTGGTTTCATAGGGAGGAATGAATTATATATGCAACAATCTCCTGCCCGGGAATCTTTCTTCAGGTAACGGCATTGGCTATTGGCAATATTCACAAACGTACATGTTACCCTAATATAATCAGAAGAGTAATGGAGAAGCTTAAGGAATTCAAGATAACATAAGTTCACAAATAATATAAAGTGGGGCTTGTAAAGTGTTAGATCGCCATTAGAGAAAAGGAAAACGGAATCAAACCAAGACTGTACCAAAGGAAAAATAAAAGGGCAAAATACGGATTACCTCCCTATGGTTTGAGCATTTGGCAGATGACCTCCCTGAGTTTACTAATGACCAGTTTGCCTCCCTATGGTTTTGGAGTAAAGTGCATCTCTAACTCCGTTAACATAAAATGTTAAATGACTCTAATACCCTTGTAGTTTGATTTGAGATAATTCCTTGTATGTGTCCTCTCTCTCTCTCTCTCTCTCTCCATCTTGCTTAGAAAATGTAAAATGACAAAAGAAAGAAATCTTTTAATTTTTTTAGTTAGGCTAACCGAATTGTTTACTGCTTTAATTTTCACAAAATTAAACATGAAAGTAAGTTAGAAAAAAAAAAAGAAAGACAGGAGAGAAAGATGGAAATTGAATTAGTTTGACACCCAACTTCAATCGGACATCCTTTGGCAGCATACCCCAATCTGAAACCCAAACCCAAATTATACAAGTACCAGTGACACCCAATCTAAAACCTAAGTAGACATTGAATTAGTTTTGACACCCAATTTCTCAATTTTTGATGGTAGGAATTAATTCAATTTGCAAAATGGAAATTGAATTTAAAACCCAAATCAATTTCTACCGATCAGAAATTGAAACCCAAAATCTGTTTTTACCGATCAGAAATTGCCTAACATATCCCTATTTGAAACTCAAATCAAACAAGGAATCACCTATTAAATAAGCTGCCGAACATTCCCTGAAAGCCCGACGAATGTCTTGCCGGCGGTGACTTTCGATCTGACGGCGGCAGAGGCGATTGCGATACGAGAGATTCAACAAGGGGTCCACAGTTGGTGATGGGTTGTTCAAACTAAGATCTGCCATTTTTGAAGATGGAGGCACAGCCGCACTGGTAACAACACCGGGCTCCGTGGTGTCTGAAAGGTTGAGACCGGGAGTACTTTGAGATTGCTGTGACAACTACTGCAGGAAAAAGTGTCGACGGCCGGATGAGGAGAAGTTGGACGGTGGGCGGTGATTCCTATATCTCGTGCATGGGGCAAGAGGGTTGTGTTGTTTGGGAGTATAGTGTTGAAGAAGAAGATGAGAAGGGTAGTTCTGTCATTTTATGCCAAAATATACCTTTATTCAGTTTTTTTTTTCCATTCCCAATCTCATAATAGGCGTGTGTTGTACACCTCCTGTTAGTTTGGATGAAAAATCTAACGGTAACACTTTACTCCAAAACCATAGGGTAGCAAATTGGTCATTAGAAAAACTCAAGGAGGTCATTTGCCAAACGGCCAAAACATAGAGAGGTAATCCGTACTTTGCCCAAAATATAACGTGGATCAAATCTTCCAAAAGAACCAAAGAAGATAAAAAGCATTCCACAAACAAAGTTATTTCATTGTCAATAAACACTTGTGCAGAACAGAACATTTACAAACACAGTACAGAGCAACAAAATCCAATGACCTAGAAAATGAAGTCAACCAATTCAACGCCCAGAAATAGACAAACGCACGATACAAACACAACTCACAATCCATAATGAACTCAGCGGAAGGATTGTGATTGGAATCTGTCGAACATCTCACCAAATGGAAACCAAATCAACAACTGAAATCCTCAACCACAGCAGCTTCGGAGGGCACAACTACATCCTTGTAATGGCAAACATAGGGCGCATCGCACCCCACATAAGGTCCTGTCCACCTCCCTTCATCAATGTAGCTCGCATCCCAAACCGAAGCATACAAGAACATCGGTTTCTCAGGAAACCCTTCACCGTCCTTCTTCGTGTCTTTTCTCAGCAGTGTTCCATCGATCAACCACTCAATCACGTGTGGGTACCACTTGATTACGTACTCGTGGAACCCATCAGAGCAATCGAATCCCAAATCATGTATCTCTTCTCTATTTCCAGTTCCTGCAATCCAAGAGCAAAAAACAAAGAAAAATACATCAGCGAACAAGACATGAAATAAATCATAAAGACAAATCGAAACAAACATAACTATAAAAGAAAGGCGAAATAATCACACATCAAAAGAGAACTCATTATATTCAGAGAAAAATACATCAGCGAACAAGACAGGAAATAAATCATAAA
Source organism: Rhododendron griersonianum (assembly GCA_018127125.1). Lineage (NCBI taxonomy): Eukaryota > Viridiplantae > Streptophyta > Magnoliopsida > Ericales > Ericaceae > Rhododendron > Rhododendron griersonianum. Next base: position 32,034,384 of record CM030788.1, on the reverse strand, counting down.
GACAAATCGAAACAAACACAACTATAAAAGAAAGGCGAAACAATCACATATCAAAAGACAACTCATTATATTGGTGTGGTTCGACAACATGGCTACGTCTACAAGCAAATAAGGATTAGAACACTCAACTCTCACTCAATCAGCCTTTCTCTACTGGTCTTTTGGTTCCAGAAACCCTACTTGAAAATAGAAAATAAATGAACAAAACTCAAGGAATGGATGGACAAAAGATTATAACTTTGGAGGAGAAACATTAGTATGAACGCGTAAATCTAGTACCAATCCACCACGACAATATCTAATAACAATCTCAAAATCGGTAAATACATTTATTAAGTGAACAAATTAAACATAACTGCAAATATAAAGACCAATGCAAAATTGTATCTTGTTTCATGCACATATATATCAACCCAAGTGATATGAAAACAGCGATCACTCTATCTAATTCTTAAAAAATTTGAAGCAACTGAGTTAGCTTGTTGAGTACACTTGTTTGACCCTCAATGGGAGGTCGGGGTCGATTATTACCAAAAGTTTTTTAAGAATGGTTTTTCTTTCCGTTAACCTAATTGTTCTGGACGGTATCAATTGGATGTTGTGAGTGCTAACTTATGGTTAGTTTGACATACTCTAGACTAGAAGTCAGGCACACGCGAAAAATGATGAATCAGTTTTGATGTGGAGCGGTTTTGTTTTTTCTCTGCAGAGTAAGCAAGTTAGTTTTTGTTCCCTTTTTACTTCTTTGACCCTCTGGTGAACTTATAGTTAGTTTGGTACAATTTAGACTAGAAGTCGGGCACACGCACAAAAACTGATATCAGTTTTGATGTGGAGTAAAAGCAGTTTTTTTTCTTTTTACTTCTTTGACCCTCCAATTAATGAAGTTTATAGGGGAGTTAATATTAATAAGATTGTAAAAACTTAAGCCCAGAGGAATAATAATGGTAACAACTTTTGTGACACAGCTTCATTCTTTAGTTCAACATGGAGCGGTTTCGCTCTTTCTCCACGTTTCTTTTTTTTCTTTTTAGACCCTCGGATTAGTGAAGTTAATGTTAAGAAGATTGTAAGAATTAAGTGTTTTAGTTGGTTGAGGGGTGACCGGATCGGTCAGTCAAAAAATAGGAAAAAAAAAGGTGTGTCTGGTCTGGTGTAGCTAATGTTACTTTCTCGTTCTATACTTTTTCTTCTTTTCCCATAGTAAAATTGTTTTGGCTGAATAATATTCCTTCCATCCCATTTCATTTGCTCATGTTTCCTTTTTAGCCGTCCTAAAATTGTTTACAACTTTCCAAAATTAACCACCACAAAATGCCAAACTTCCAATTTCACCCCTTTAGTTTTTAGTTAAAGTTATTCTATTGTTTTAAAAGTTATTTGTGAAAATCTCACACTTTCTAAATAAAGTCTTTGAGTTAATAAAAAGTTAAAATTCCCGTAATGAATAAACAAATTGGGCCGGAAGGAGTATTTTAGTTGATGTATATGAGAAGAATAACATGTCCAGAATTCTGTGAAAACCCGAGTTTTAGTCCATTTAATTTAGCCAAAACGGACCCTTAGCCATTTATATACTACTCCTTATTTGATTACTTTGTTTTTAATGTTCTCAATAAATAATAATAGGTCCTGTTTTTTTTTTTTTATAAGCAATAGGTCTTGCTAACTTCTGCATAGTAGGCGCCGGAATAGTAGGCGGATAATGCCAAACAAATTCAGATTTCAATGAAAAATCTTTTCTAGTGAAGTTGGTTGTCTCATCCTGCCTCCACAGTGGAGGCAGAGGTTCGCCTCATGGGAGGCAAAGTTGGGATTTAGGGCCCTAACCCCTCTAATGTATACAATATTAAAAAAAAAAACAGATTTCAATATATATTAAAGCAACTTTATAGATATCAATACACTTTAATTGAATATCAATGCATCGTTTTACATACTACTATTATTTTCGCCCTTAGGGTTAGAGATTGGCATTTTCCATAAATAATCTTAGTTGCTGTGGGCATTCAAGGAAATTTGATTTCGTACCAGTGGTATAGTAGTTGGTCTGGACAATGGTCTTGTCCTTGCCCAAGAACTCAAAGTCGATCTCGTCTTGGGACTTGTTGCCTTCCAGTGAGGAGAGGTAGATGTTGAAGTTGAGGCCGCTCGTGTTTCCTTTGGGGCACTGGATTTTGGCCCCGAACGTACCGTAGTGGAAGCGGGTGGTGGAGCGCCACCGCGCGCCGCCGCGGTCGTCAAAGGTCACGGCGATGGAGTCGGATTCCGCGCAGTGGGTGCAGGCATCGGGGCAGTAGTCGACGGCGATTTCTTTGAGGATCTGGGTCTGGTGGCGTGGGGTCTGGGAGTGAAGTGCGGGGTCCGCCATTAGTCGCGGGGAGAGAGAGAGAACGATTATTTGATGGAGTTTGAAATGTACTAAAGTATCGATCAGAGAGAGAGAGAGAGAACGATTATTTGATGAAGTTTGAAATGTACTAAAGTATGGATCTGATTTGATTTTAGGCCGTTGAGTTTTTTCTGAAAGGAAAATGCTACCTACCTGCACAACAAACGCAAACAAGTGAACACTATTTCCATATAATTTTCCTGAAAATGACGCATTTTATTTTGATAATACTTGTCTTCTAGGAATTATGATGTGTACATTTTTTATACAAAAAAATAACTGCAAAAAGCAATAACTTTTTATTTTTATTTTTATTTTTTATAATGCTATTTCCATGGATTTGGACCCACACACATCACAATTTTAGCATGTATAAACTCCAATCTTTGTGATATTGTGTGTGTAAATAGCATGACTGGATTATTTTTAATAGCCAAACTTATTTTTTGGTTTGTTATCTTGTTATTTTGTTAAAATTCAAAAATGTTAAGAACTCAACAATCCAAATACAATCTTTCATATATACATGTGGGACCCACACACACTAAGTTTGACTATTAAAAATGACCATAACCATTTTTTTGGGCCTCACATGTATGTGAGGACTCGTGTTTGGTGTTGTGTATCATGTATGTAACACTTTTGGTTAAAATTTGACAAAAGTGCACTAAGAGCATCTCCAACCCATACTCTATATCTTCATTTTGGAGGAAAAACATTCTCCAACCTATCCTCTAAAACTCTCCTCCATTTGGGAGGATGAACTTTGATCCTCTAAATATAGAGGATGAAGAAAAAAATAGAGGATCTCCTTCAAATATGTGTTGAAGTTGAGAAATAGAGTGTTGGGTTGGAGTTGAGATAAATAGTACAATCCTCTAAATCTACTTTTCAAATAAAATAGATTAATTTGATCCTCTCAAATAGAGATTTGGAGGGTCTTGGATTGGAGATGCTCTAATACTGCTAAAGTCATTATTTAGCCCGCTACCACTTAAGCCATTTGGTCATATCTGACATATCACCTCTATTGGATTGCTTCCAAGAGTCTTTAGATCACAACCCTTGGAGCTAAAATCATTATTTAGTCAAAACCATTTTCACGGCCAAATTTAGCCCCCCAAAAAATGTTTCAAGTAAATGGCCAAAGTCATTTTTTGGCTCTCAAAATGGCCAATCATGTGGAGGAGGAAATTTGGGTCTTCAAGCTAATGTTTGACTTTAGCTCCCAAAATGATTGTTCGATGGAGATGCTCTAACCTTCCATATGAGAACAAATAACAATTGTAGACACATTGTTACAATTCTCAAATACTAAAAATTGGGCTTATTTACCTTTTTGGTCCCCAAAGTATTAGCGAGTGGCCAATTTCGTCCACAATCTAAACATTTGTCCAATTTCGTCCCCAAAGTTTAAAATGTGTGTCAATTTGGTCCTCATCCCTAACGCCGTCTCTATTGTCCGTTAAAATGGAGGGCATCATCGGTATTTCACCACAAACACTACAACAAAATGAATAAAATAGCCCTAAAACAACTCCTCCCTAATCCTCTCATTGTCGTAACCCTCTCACCACTGCCGCAATCTCTCTCACCCTCCTCCATAATCCTAACTCTCATCCACGAGTCCACCACCACGCTACCCGATTCCCCCGCCGAGTCCCTCACCGCCATCTGCCCCACTCCACCCTATAGCCATATGCTTCACCTCCATCAACAACAACTCCTCCCTAGGCCTAAATCACAAGTCAAAAAATAGCCCTGAAACAAAAACAAATAGGATACTAGTTGGCGAAATCCTTCATGCGAGAGCTCAAAGCCGGCGGCGGCGGTGGCCCAATCAGCCCGCTCGAAACGACGTCGTCCTCGTCGAGGAAAAACCCATGCGGATTCCTCACCACGTGTACTGTGCAGATTAAAACCCAGACTGCCACACCAATCAACAAAACATTACCTTTCCGACGATCCACATCACTGCGTATTTGGTGGCGAAGTACATGGCGTTTTGAAGGAGGCGAGGGAGGGAGGCAGGGGCGTCGAGTGTGGCGGCGGAGAGGAATTTAGGTAAGGGGCAGTGGTGGGAGAGGGAGGTGGAGAGATTTGGGATTGATTGGGACATGGCGTCACTGCTAGGAAGGAGAAGCACTACAGCTGTGTAAATATACTGGAAGTTAATTAGAATGAAGCTCTGTTTGGAAGACAGGAGGCACACATTTTAGAATGTTTTCTGCAAATATGTCACTGCCGGAGATAGGGATGGTGGTGTAGAGTTAGGATTAAGGTTTGGGGTTTGAAGAAGATGATGATGATATGTGAAATACCAAAAATGCCCCCCTTTTGATGGAAAGACTAAACAGCGTTACGGGTTGGGACCAAATTGACACACATTTTAAACTTTGGGGACGAAATTGGACAAATGTTTAGATTGGGGACGAAATTGGCCACTCGCTATTACTTTGGGGACCAAAAAGGTAAATAAGCCTAAAAAATTGTGACGGTGGTAAGAATAAAAACTATTATTATAGTTGCCGATTTAACAACGAATTCGATATATTATTATTTTTGGGAATTGATTTTGACACTCCCTTTTTGTTTTTATTTGGTATAAATTTACTATAATACCCTTCCATGTGTGGACTAGTGAACTTACAAAGGGTAATGAAGTAAATTCACATGAATAAGGACAAAAAAAGAGTGCGGATTATAAAAAAAATGAAAATCAATACCCTTATTTTAAATTTTTAATGCATTTGTTAGACTAAACAAGTCTGGAACAATTTTAACCTCCGCATATTAGTTTGTTGGCATCAATGAATCTGCATCGCCATCCTCAAGAGTTGGACAAGTTATTGGGTAAATTTCACTTAACCTCCCCTCTCCTTTAGTTGTCGGTTACGGATTCCCCATCCGTTAAGAGATCGTTACTATGTAACGGAAATCGCTGACATCACCAACTAAACCTATTTTCTAACCCATTTTACCCTTAGAATGTTGATATGACATCAATACCCTTCGCAACCCAATCTAAAAGTCATTAATATCCGTAATCACAACTTCTTAAAAGAAATATATACATTTAGTTTTAATTATGCATGTATAAATATTTTATTCGTTTTGAAGCTTGCTTCGTTCGTCGATATATCAAATAAGATCACCCCAAGCATAGGGTATAAGCGTCCAATTGAAGCATAATAATCCGGAAGACCGGGATCATACCCACAGGGATAATTAATACGGCTTTGCTGGATTTGTAGAAGTAAGCATAGGTTTTCGGCTTTTAGACAGGCCAACTTAGTTTTACGTTTGCGGTGGAAAGTAACAAGGGCTAAATGAAAAGCGAATAAACTGGGATAAAAAGCAGGTTAGGTCTAGGAATAACTAACACTCACGACTCAAGTAAAACTACATTTCTCACCCAAATACTCGGTTTAAGATACTCAACTAAGGTTTCTTAACACGGAAGATAAGATGGTTCGATTACCAAGCTAGCTCTAGAATTTATTTAGCAAACGCCTCGAGCGACAGAGCTCCAAGCATCATGTGTGGTAAGTAGGCGATGCTCTTACCTACACATGATCAAGGAGGTTAACACCTTAGCTGTTTGACAAACAAACCCGAACTACACATCGATTTTCGAATCAAAGATTCAAACTTTATTGGTGAAAAATGCAATTTTTACTCAAGCCATGAGGTGCTAATCACCCCATGACCTAACCTTGGAAAACTACTCACACATATCTAAAAAGATAAGAGCAAGCAAAAATCTAGCTAACATAATCGAAAACACAACACTAGAAGAAAACTATATAGAAAGATAGATCGGGTGATTGTAAACAACTTTAATGAAGGAAGAAATAACAAAAGACAACTAATTACCAAAGGAAATGAAGGATTTAATAAAGAACAATGAAGAACACTATGAAGATTGAGCAACAAGTAATGAATATACTCTCTAGATCTAAAAAGTGCAGTGATGAAGCAGTTTTGAATCTGGTACAGACCTGATCATGCAAAACAAAGCTGAAACAAAAGTCACCGGTGTGGTGGCGTACCAACCACCCTCCGATGCCTAAGTCAGTATGGAACTTGTTATGTGGTGTGAGAATTCAGGTTCTCGGTTAAAGTGGAGCGTACCTTTATTGGAGTTCTACTATTGCTTTTATAGGCATTTGATAGGAGGTTGAGTCCTAGTAGGACTGCATTCCGGGGATATCTGGATTGCTTTAACGAGGTGAGTGGAGTCCTGCCTTAGCTGGAACTCCACGAGCACCCTGCTTTAGCATGGAATCCTTACCGATGTTATCGATGATTAGGATAAGCATGATGTGCTTATCTCATCGGTTCTTCTTCCCTTATCCCGTAGGATTTGGGTTAATTGTGTGGTATACTCGGTGGGTACTACTTATCCTGGACCAGCTTTGTGTCATAACTGGTCCTCAGACCTTGCTCCAGCTCCACCCATTAGGCATAGCTGGCACCCTCTTACCTTGCTGTAGGTATTGCTCTCCTGGGGAGCTTGGGCGAAGCTGACACCTACTCCTCAGGTCCGCACTTCTTACTGAGCTGGCCTTACCAGATTTTATCCTACTTATCAGGTACTCCCCTGTTTCCAAGCTCCAGCTCTCAGCTGGAGGTTAGAAACATAGTCTAGACCTGAATGGCGGTTGCCGCTTATTCTCTTCCTTTGAGGTTTTAAATGCACGTTGCATCATGGGACAGGTGTCGATATCTTTGCTATCCTGGTGCTTAGAGGTGGACGACGAAGATCCAGGAGCGTTTATCGGGATTGGTGCTTGTGGCGCTTAAGCTTACTCTCGCTCTGATCAAGATTTTCTCAGTCTGTATTCAAATCATCCCAGGCGATTTTACTGCGCGAAACCCTTCTTCCTCGCTCTTCCTTCGTCGTCGTGTTAGAGCCCGTCTCTTGTAGGTACATTCTCTCCTTCTTGCTGTTCTTGTCTTCTTTTCATGTTAGATTCCCCTTTTCTTAGTGTAGAAATCCCAAGCCCAGAGCGGGCTACTCTAGGGGAGTTTATTTTCGCTAGATTAGCTTATTTTGCCTCTATCAACCCTATTCCTGTTGTTATAGAAGATTTCGCCCCCTACTCTGTTGTTCTTCAGAACAGGGTTTTTCGTGATCTTTTCGGTTTATTGGCTTCCCTACACCCACAATCATCTACTGTTACCCTAATGTTGGGGGATACCATCGATTTTTCCTCGATTCTCCAAGTGGAAGAGTCGTCGGTAGATGAAGAGGTCCCGTTGCGTCGTAGCAATGTAGCAAGGGCCTCGTCGCATGTGGGTTATTCGGGCGGTGTCAAGCCCTCTTCTCCTCCGTCGTCCTCAATGGGTCCCCGTAGGATTCCAAATTTCTCAGCTTCCTCCATTCCTTCGACGATTACGAACGAAGAGTTAGCCGTTCTTAGGGTTAGATTTTCGATTCCCTCCTCTGTAACTCTTAGGAAGCCTTTAGGGTCTGAGCGAGCCTGTTCCTTTGTTGAGAACGAGACATGCATTTACGTTGGGGCTTTAGAAGGGGGTCTTCGTTTGCCTTTTCCTGCCGTGGCTAGGGAGGTGTTGAGCTTCTTGGGTTTGGCTCCTGGCCAAGTTGTTCCCAATTCTTGGCGTTTATTGATCGGCTGTGCTGCTCTTTGGGGAGCCATGTCAGATGGTCTTACGCCGCTGACGAAAGGGCCCTTTCTTAACCAATTCCAAGTAAAAGAGGCTCCTGGGGGTGTAGGATGGTATTACTTTACCAAGAGACCTGGCAGAGGAGAGTTGGTCACTGATCTTCCCAACGTTCATAAAAATTGGAAGGATGAGTTTTTCTTTGTTGGGGGAGACGGATGGGAGATTTTGGACTTGGACTAGGAGGTTGGGTCCTATACGTAGCATGCTCCTAATAGATGGGGGGAACCCATTGCCAGTTGTAAGCCATGGCTTTCTTTTATTTTCTTGAATTTTGCTTAGTATTCCTTTATTTCTTAAAGGTCTCTGTTTTATGTTTTTGTGCAGCTCGAGCCTCATATCCTTTGACCCCAGCTATAGAAGCAGAACTGAAGTTAGCCCGGAGCTACGATATCCATAGCTGGGGTTTGCTTGTGACTCCGGAGTCTTTGGCCACTTACCTGCTGGGTCCAGAAACATCTCGTGAGACTTTAGCTCTTTCGAGAGGTATTCTCAGTTTCTGTTTAGGTATTTGGATTGCCCGCTAACTTTTCTTATTGTTCTCCTTTCATTTCTTTTCAGAGGAAGAAGGAGAAAACACAGAAATGGCACCAAAGATGGACAAAAACTTGCTGGTCAACTAAAGGCTGAGAGGGTGAAGCAATCATCTGGAGGCGTGGCTCCAAAAAGGAAGAGCTCTCGTCTCTAGAAAGAGCTAAATGTTGACAGTTTCTTGGATGCTGACCTCTCAAAAGGCCCTGCTATTGACTTAGTGGTTGAACCGCTTGAAATAGGTGGTGTTGAGTCATTGAAGAGAAAAACGAAAGGCACGACTGTGGAGGGTGCCCCTTCCTCCAAGAAAACAAAAGTTGCTGCTGGTCCTTCCACCCTGGCTAATTTCCAGGAAGCCTTGGAGCGTGCCTCTGGGTTACTCTATGCTGCTGATAAAGATTCAATGGCGGAGATGTCTCTCCAAGCAGTGGGGGAGCTTATGTTGGTCGAGTTAGCCATGGTGGGTTTTCCTCTTCTGTTATCTTCTTGTCAGGTTGCTTTTCCAAGTGCTTCTTTGTTAATTCTGTTTTTATTGCAGGCTACGGCTCGTGGCCGGTTTCTGGTTTCCCAAAGCCTTGGTTTGGGGAAACAAATGGCTACACTTTCAGAGACCAATGCGAAGCTTGCTAAGCAAAGTGCTACCATGGCTGCGGAGCTTCGGAAGGTGACAACCGAGAGAGACACCGCCCTGAAGTCAATGAGAGGTTTGGAGGAGGAGAGAGATACCGCTGTGGCGACTGCTCAAAGTTTGGAGCTGAAAATTCTTGATTGGGACAGGGAGATGGAGAAGTGTAAAGCCACAAGCTTGGGGATGCTAGAAAAGGTGAAGAACGCTCGTAGAGATGCCATCGAACTCTTCCTGTAGTCTCCTGAATATCGTCAAGACGTCACCCAACAATACTTTGATGGGTTTGAAGCTATGAGGAGCCAGGCAGCTTCGGCTTTCCCAAACTTGGATTTCTCCAAGTTTGAGGTTGATGATGAAGAGGGGCCCTCATGCCTTGATGGGGGACAGAAGGGGGAAGAGGAAGGCGATGAAGTGGCATCCAGAGATACATCTATCCCGAGCTCTTCGATTGCATCCCTTCTCCAAACTCCAGAAAAAGTCTCTCTCCCTCTTGAAACTCCAACTCTAGCGGTAACACCTCCTGGTCCATCATCTGGTGATGGGCAGGCTATTGATAGTTCCACCCCGAGCCTTTGAATGGCTTTCGAAACTTTTAATTCATTTGGGTCTGTAAACACTTTTAAATACTTTCGTACTTTGGCTGACAAATACTTTTCTCGATGGTTGATGAGGATGATCTTTAAGGAGATCATATTTTGGGGCCTTGTAAAGGCTGTTATGATAGGTACAGGTGCGGTTTGAAAATGAAAGAATACTTTCACTTCATGCTATGGCATTTTTCAATAGTCTTTTGGATATGTAGACATTTTGATTTTGCCAACTCCTGCCCTTATTATAGCTGTGCCAAGCACTAGTATTTTTGCAAGTGGCGTATCCTTTGCTGTACCGAATTATGTGGCTAGAATTTTTATTCTGAGCTTGTTTGATTCTGAGCTTGTTTGATTTAGGTAGACATGTTGTGTCTAAACTGGGAACTTTTCCCTTTCTTGTCATAGTTATACTACGTCTCTTACTCCCCTAAGTGTTTTAAATGCTTGCGTCCAAGTACTTAAGACACTTATTTATGTTTTACCCTTAGGTTTCTACTGGGGAGCTACATTCTTGTAATTTGCATAGCTGTGCTACGTCTTTTTGAGCATGGAAATTTTTCCTAAGCTTTTTGTTAATTAATGCATAGCTGTGCTACGTCTGTTTGAGCTTGAAAATTTTTCCTAAGCTGTTAATTAATGCATAGCTGTGCTACGTCTGTTTGAGCTTGGAAATTTTTCCTAAGCTTTTTGTTAATTAATGCATAGCTGTGCTACGTCTGTTTGAGCTTGGAAATTTTTCCTAAGCTGTTTGTTAATTAATGCATAGCTGTGCTACGTCGGTTTGAGCTTGAAATTTTTTTCTAAGCTATTCGTGTCCGAATAATTAATGTGCTTACTTCGTTTACCCCGTAGGATATCCCTCAGGTCTGATGATTATTTAGAATATCATAATTTCCCAGGATGTGAGAGGTTAGATTGCAGAGTTTAAGCCGCCTGCATTTAATTGTAAGCTTTCGTTTCAACTGCTCGAGGTAGTGGGGTTTGTAACTTCCCATTATCCCAAGTGGTTGAGGTGGCGGTTTTAATTGCAAGTTCGATTGTGATCGTGCTGATTGGCTTACCAAGCGGTTAGTGAACCACCCAACTTGGCTATAAATATCAGTGGATGTTTTAGGGATTACTCCCCATTCCATAATCAAATTCAAATTGCTAATGGCAAGTAGTGATCGTATCACCGAGTTGTGCCAGGAGTTGCAGAGCTTGAAGGCAGCCATCACTGGGCTGACCTCAAAGATGTAGGCTATGGCGGATTCTATTTCCGTCATGGAAAAGACGGTCCGCATGGTGCTGATAGCCAACTGGGATCAGCTGGAGGCTTTCTGGGGGCAACCTGCACCTCCAGTTCCTTCCCCTCCGAGGGAGGGGGGTAGTGATTAGGTTGCAACTTTGTGGGTTTATCCACAAAGTTTTTATGTAAAAGCTGTCCACATCCCTTGGGGTGTGGATTAATTAATAAATTTTTTGATAATTTTATCTTTTCTTTGTCTCTCCATTTCATGTATACAAGGAAATTAATCCACATCATGTATATTGAAAATTGAAACAAATATCCCTCGTGAGGAATTTTTATTGGCCACTAGGGCTGATAAACGAAAGGAACACATGGTTCTAACTAAAATAACTTGATTGCTAAAGTTTTTATTGAAAACAGAGGGTTTCCTAAAAACAGAAATAAACTTCCTAGAAATGGATGTTTCCCTTGTCTCTTCCAAAAGATCTAGCTCTGCCCTAAGATCTTCTTGGTTCTCCTGGGGGTCTGTGCTTACAGTCCTGTAGTTGAGGAGTTCGACTTCGATTGGGACCACTGCTTCGGCCCCAAATGCAAGAGAATATGGAGTTTCTCCAGTTGCTGTTCGGGGCGTTGTACGATATGCCCATAGCACATTGTAAAGCTCGTCTGGCCAAGCTCCCTTGGCCTCTCGAAGCCTTTTCTTGATTCCTTTCTTGATTGTCCGATTTGTAACTTCCACCTGGCCATTTGCCTTTGGGTGAGCCTTGGAGGCATAATGTACATGTATTCCCTTAAAAATACAGTACTCTTTGAGCTGGGCGTTGTCAAATTGCTTCCCTCGATCTGTGGCTATCACTCATGGCAATCCAAATAGGCTTATAATGAATTTCCACAAGAAGTCGATCGCAACTTCTGCTGTGATTGTGGCCAGTGCCTTGGCTTCGACCCAATTCGTAAAGTAATCCACAGCAACAATGGCATGCTGGACCTGGCCTGCCGCCATTGGAAGTGGACCAATTAGGTCTACTCCCCACTGGGCAAATGGCCAAGGTCCTTTCATAGGAGTTAAGACTGTAGGTGGCCCATGAATGATATTTGCAAAACGCTGGCACTTCTCACATTTTTGGACCATGGACTTGCAGTCCTTCTGCATACTTGGCCAATAATATCCCAGCCTAAGGAGTTTGTAGGATAACATGCGGCCACCTTGGTGATCCCCACATACTCCTTGGTGGACTTCTTCCATTGCCCTTGTAGACTCTGGTGGGATTAAGCACCTAAGGTATGGTAGTGAGAAGCTCCTTCTGTAGAGCACGTCTCCCATCATCAGGTATTTTGCAGCTCTGATTTTAAGTTGCCTAGCTTTGACATTGTCATCTGGTAGTGTCCCATTCATTATGTAGTTGGTTATGGGGCCTGTCTATGAGTTGCTGTAGTCGATAGCTTGTACCTGTTTGTCTATGGCAAAGATGCTGGGTAACTCCAAGTATCGTATCGGTGCATTTGGCGGGATAGCACCCTCTTTGGCTGTGGCCAGCTTTGACAAGTAGTCAGCTTCAATGTTCTCTTCCATTGGGATTCGAACAATGCTAAAGCTTTGCAGCTTTGCAATTTGGGCTTTTACCTTAGCCAAGTACTTCTGCATTATTTCTTCCTTCACGGTATATTCCCCTAGGACTTGTCCTACTACCAGCTGTGAGTCACTTTTTGCCAACACACGGTTAGCACCGACGGCCTTAGCCAGGTCCAAACCAACCACGAGAGCTTCATATTCGGCCTCGTTATTGGTTGCTTTGAACTCAAACCTGAGCGCATAGCTTAGGCGTTGCCCCTTTGGGGAAGTTAGCACTAGACCAGCTCCGCTTGCTTCTCTTGTTGTTGATCCATCCACCTGTAGGATCCATGGTTTAGGTTCTTCCTTGGGGAGCTCCTCTGGTTCAGGATACGTGTATTCCGCAAGAAAATCTGCAAGCACTTGAGCTTTAATGGCGATGCGGGGCTTGTATTCTATATCAAACTCACCAAGCTCTATCGACCATTGAATTAGCCGGCCTGAAGTTTCTGGGCAGTGGAGAATCCTTCGGAGTGGCTGGTCCGTTAGTACCTTGATTGAATGAGCTTGGAAGTATGGCCGTAGCCTTCTAGCAGCTATTACCATAGCAAAGGCTATTTTCTCAGTTCTGCTCCTCGCAACGCCCTGCTAAGCAACGGCGGGGACGTCAGGTATTCCTTCAGCTGGTTGAATGCTGCTTCCTCTGTGGTGGTCCACTCAAAGGCCTTCCTTAAGACCTTGAAGAACGTCTGGCACTTATCAGTTGCCCGGGAGATGAATATGGCCTGAATCTTCTCAGGGTTTGCTTCAATTCCTCTTTGGGACACCATGAAGCCCAGGAATTTCCCTGAGGAGATTCCAAAAGCACATTTCGTTGAGTTGAGCTTCATCTTGTATTTTCTGAAAACATGGAAAGTTTCTTCTAAATCCGCTATATGATCTCGTGCCTTGGCACTTTTGACCAGCATGTCATCCACGTATACCTCTACATTGCGCCCAATCTGTTGCTTGAACATTTTGTTGACCAGCCTTTGGTATGTTGCCCCTGCGTTCTTGAGACCGAAGGGCATCACTTTGTAGCAATATAGTCCCCGATCGGTGATGAATGAAGTTTTTTCTTGGTCTTCTTCATGCATTTGGATTTGATTATATCCTGAGAATGCGTCCATGAAGGTGAGGAGCTCGTGCCCAGCTGTAGAATCTACCAAGGAGTCAATCCTAGGCGGAGGGAAACTATCCTTTGGGCACGCCTTATTGAGATCCGTAAAATCTACACACATTCTCCATTTGCCATTGGCCTTCTTAACCATAACCACATTGGCTAGCCAATCTGGGTAGAGAACTTCGCGGACAGATTTTGCTCGTACGAGCTTCTCTACTTCTTTGGCTGCGGCCTCGTTTCGATCTGGAGCGAAGGTTCTCTTCTTCTGCTTGACAGGGCGAATGGTGGGATCCATGTTGAGCTTATGAGATATGACCCTTGGGTCAATCCCGAGTATGTCCTCGTGGGACCATGCAAAGACATCTCTATTTTTCCGCAGGAACTACAACAGCTCCGTTCTTGCTACCGAGCTCAACCATGTTCCAATATTTACTGTTTTTCCAGGTTGCCCTGGTTCCAGGGGCTCCTCCACTAATTCTTCTACTGGCTCTCCATGTTGGAGCTTCTCTTCATCTCGAGTATCCAGACTTTCTATATTCATGGTAATGTTTGCCCCCCTGAGTGAGGTGACAAAACATTCCCGTGCTGCCTTCTGATCTACTCTGATGCTAGCAACTCCTTCAGGTGTTGGGAACTTTATCATCAGATGATGTGTGGAGATTATCGCTCCGATTTTATTCAGAGTTGTTCTCCCCAGTATTGCATTGTATGCTGAAGGACAGTCAACCACTATGAAATCCACCATGCATGTAATTTGACTTCCTTCTTCCCCCATGGTGATTGGCAGGGCTATTTGACCAGCTGGATAAACTGGCGTTCCTGCAAATCCAACTAGTGGGGATGTCATGGGCCTTAGCCTCTCCCGTCCTACCTTTAGTTGGTCATATGCATGGAGATAGAGGATGTCAGCCGAGCTTCCACTGTCAATCAATACCCTACGTGTAAGGTAGTTTGCTATGACAATGGTGATGACTAGTGGGTCATCATGAGGAATCTGGACGCCCTTGATGTCTTCTTCTGAAAAAATGATAGGTATTTCCTCCTTTTTCTGGAATTTGCTCGGGCGGCCAACCGTGTTGACTTCCAAGTATTCTTCCGTTCTTAGTTTTCTGAGGTGCACTTTTCTAGCATTGCTAGATTCACCTCCTCTCGCAAATCCTCCGTGGATGACCTTGATTTCTCCAATGTGACCTGACCGGGGTGCTATGCTATTTCTGCCTTCTTTGCTGGCATCTTCTTTTCTGGGTGGTTTTTGGTGCTTCTTCGTTACGAAACGTTGAAGCCTCCCTCTTTGGATTAGGTCTTTGATTTGCTGTTTTAGGTCGATACAATCATCGGTGTTGTGACCGTGGTCTTTATGGAATCTGCAGTACTTATCCTTAGCTCTCCTGTTGGGATCAGTCCTCAGCTTTCCTGGCCATTTGAGGTCTGGATCATCCTGTAGGTTGCTAAGGATCTGCTCTGCCGTAGCTATGAGCGGTGTGAACTGCTTGTACCAGCCTTGAGGTGGTCCTCCCGCTCCTCCTCGTTTCGGGGAGGATCTTGAGTCCACTTTCTTGTTCTTTGGTTCCCCTCCGGTTTTGCGAGTGGATTCTCTCCTCTTCCTATCGGGGGGAGGATACTCACCAACTTGTGATGGCCTTGCTTGAGAGTCAAAGCCATCACGCGTGCGCCTTGCGTAGACGACTTCCTTTGCATTCATATGTTTCTGTGCTCTGAGCATAAGTTCTGCCAAAGTTTTTGGTGGCTCTTGAGATAAGAGGTACGTATAAAAACTGTCCTGAATATAGTCCAGCTATATACGCAGTTATGCTCACGCTGTCGTCAGCTTCGTCAATCTGGACTACCTCTTTGTTGAATCTGGTGGTATATTCTCTTAACGATTCCCATCTTCCTTGTTTCACCGTCAGGAGATGTGTCGCTGGTTTGCCGTAGCGTTGACCAGCGATGAAGTAGCTTACGAAGCTCGTGCTAAGCTCTTTGAAACTACTGATGCTTCCTGGTGGGAGTTTATTAAACCATGCTCGAGCACTTCCTTTAAGAGTGACATGAATTGCCCGACACATCACTTCGTCTGGCACTGCTTGCAAATGCATCAGGGATTTATAGGTCTCTAAATGATCCAATGGGTCCGTGGAACCATTGAATGTTTCTAGATGGGGCATCTTGAATTTCCTGGGGAGTGGTAGCCCCATGACATCAGATGTAAAAGGTGAATCCGTGTTCTTTACCAACTCTTCCACCGTGGCGGGAGTTTGTGCTTTGACATGTTTCATTAACCCGTCGATCTGGTCTTGCATCTTGTTCAAAGCTTCTTGGTCATGGGGGGACCTCTCTGTGGGCGGCTTTCCACCCTTCCTTCGATTTTGGCTTTCCTTTTCGCTGGATTCGCCTTTTTCTTCGTTATCTTCTTCTTCCTGTCGAGTATGTCGTGAATTTAAGATGCTTGGTTCGGAGATTTGCCTTCGCAAGTCCGCGTTTTCCTGCATCGCAGTTTGTAACCCTTGGGTTAACGTCTTTATCTGCTCCTGCATTTGAGCAAACGCCTCGGGGGTCATCTAATCAACCCCAATTCTGAGTGCTGCAGCGGCCTTGGCTGCTTCTGCCGCCTTGGCGGCTTTGTCGGCGGCTAGGGCGGCTTTGGCAGCTTTTGCGGCCTTGGCCGTTTCGGCTGCCTTGGCTGCGGCGGCGGTTTTGGCGGCGTCGTCGACGCCCAGTTGTGGGGGGTCTGAAGCCATTGTCGTTTTGTTCGATCGAGTCTCTACCATACAGAACTGTTCACCGTAAGGAAAAAGTCGTTTCCCACAGATAGTGCCAGCTGATGAAGCAGTTTTGAATCTGGTACAGACCTGATCCTGCAAAACAAAGTTGAAACAAAAGTCACCGGTGTGGTGGCGTACCAACCACCCTCCGATGCCTAAGTCAGTATGGAACTTGTTATGTGGTGTGAGAATTCAGGTTCTCGGTTAAAGTGGAGCGTACCTTTATTGGAGTTCTACTATTGCTTTTATAGGCATTTGATAGGAGGTTGAGTCCTAGTAGGACTGCATTCCGGGGATATCTGGATTGCTTTAACGAGGTGAGTGGAGTCCTGCCTTAGCTGGAACTCCACGAGCACCCTGCTTTAGCATGGAATCCTTACCCGATGTTATCGATGATTAGGATAAGCATGATGTGCTTATCTCATTGGTTCTTCTTCCCTTATCCCGTAGGATTTGGGTTAATTGCGTGGTATACTCGGTGGGTACTACTTATCCTGGACCAGCTTTGTGTCATAACTGGTTCTCAGACCTTGCTCTAGCTCCACCCATTAGGCATAGCTAGCACCCTCTTACCTTGCTGTAGGTATTGCTCTCCTGGGGAGCTTGGGCGAAGCTGACACCTACTCCCCAGGTCCGCACTTCTTACTGAGCTGGCCTTACCAGATTTTATCCTACTTATCATGCAGTAAATCTATCTATATGCAAATATGATGACATAATGGGGTATTTATACAAGCCCACATTTTGTCCACAAAATATCCCAAAAGACGCCCTAAAAATCTACCACGTAGACACTCGGTATCGATACTGAGAAATGGAGTATCGATACCGAATCACTTTAAACAGCTCCACTAGGCCGCTTAAACCAACCAGTATCGATACAGCAAAACGGCGTATCGATACCCATTCACAATTCCAGTTCCCAATCTTTCTGTCTTTAAATGGTATTGATATCGGGTTTCTAAGTATCGATACCGCCTTCAAATGCTTGGGCTTTTCAGCTTCCGGCCTCCGGCTTGGCTTCCAACGTCCTTGGCCACCCGTCGGGTCTTCAATGCTTGATTCTTTGGCCCCGATGGCTTCGTTGCTTTGTCACCTTTGAGTTTTGGACGCCTCCGGCTTGCTTTAGGCTTTAAGACTCCCTTATTAAGCGGTTTACCTACAAAATAAGGTAAACATACCCTACGTGCAAAAGTAATTAAGAATAACTAAATAGGCCATAAAATTAACTAAAACTAGATAACTAGCGCACCCTTCATTGCATTATCGGGTGCTTATCAAAGCTTCAAAAAATTTCACATACATATGTAAGCATGAACACAAAGGAATTAGTTCCCTTTCCTTTTTTTACGGTGATTCAAATATTTTTGGCAAAGAATAACAAAAACTTCTCAAATATATGGCTTTACGGTAATTTTATTTCACAACCCTATACCGTGTATTTTTACAAAAAAAAACATCATGCTAACAGTTTTAGCCAAAATTTCCTTTTTCTCCAATAGAATATTTTTTCTTGAACTTTTGGACTTTCTGAGCCACATTTTTAAAAATCAAAGGCCACATTCATTAAAATATAAACCTTCAAACACTTTACATTAATATTTGATAAAAAAATCTTTACATTACAAAAATAAAATCAATTCGATATCGATAAGTGTTTGATCATTCTTGATTTAAATTTTGAGATTAATATTTTGAACCAAGACAAGTGATCTCGATCAAACATTTATTTATGTTAGTTCAATGTGTTTGTTAAAATTTAGGGTGTTGGACTAGCTTACTCACATCTTGATTAATTCATGAGAGTTTAATTTCACGTCGATCAGATGTCATCGAAATGTTTGATTAAGGCGACAATGTTATGCACAAATAAAACCATCACCGAGCATAATTTTCTTTGGTCAAAAGGCCACTAATTACGTTGCCATCCTTTGATTACTAGCCAATGCGTGCATTTTTAAACTTAAACTTCCTTTCACGTTTATTTTCCAATCACATAACACAACCTACCCTATTAATTGCCCCATAACCTCCCAGCCACCCCAATCATGTCTGCCTCCCTCTCAACATTCTACTAAATTTACATGTCCCACGGGTAGGCAAATAAAATCATTCTAAAATAATTATTATTCTACTGTACAAAAATGAAAATAAACTTTTGGCTCAACTAAAATAAGTGCTACGAAAAATATGGAGTGTTACAACATGTTAGTTCAATGCTCAATAAACTTTCTTGGAATATTTAAATATCCATCCTCTTTATCCATGCCATGTAAGAATTCATCCCGCCCTTTTTTCATGCTTATGTTTTCATTCTCTTAGTGTGGGAATTACCTATCTTACCCTTTTCCCTATGATATACATATATTATGTTATATTGCTTTCCTAATTTAGTGGGATTGGATTGAATTGTTTTCCCAATTTAGTGAGATTGGATTGGATTATTTTCCTAATTCAGTGGAATTTGGTAAATTTAAATATGATTGATACTTTTATTTTTTATTTTTATCATGGAATGTATTTGAGGAATCAATTTTATTAGACGGAACATGGTTAATCAATTTTATTTCTTTGCATGTTTTCTTCATTCTTCGAGTTGGCTAACCAGACAACAAAAAGTCATATTTTCCATTGATCTTATTACGTGGAACATGGCTAAATTACCATAAAAAAGAAATAACATGACATTACATGGTTAAATTACCATGACGATTACAACGTGAACACGATAAATATTCCATGATTCAAACAAATATTTCATGGTAAACGGTTCAAATATGGTTAAATTACCATCAAAACAGGTTATCGTGATCAGCGCTTCATGGTTAAATTACCATGTTGATTTCAACATTTCATGACGATTCATATACCGACAGGAACCCAACTTTCAAAAAAATCCATCTCATTACAAGGAAAAATAATGCCTATTTAATTTCCAAGAAAAGGAACTCAACATTGACAATACCAATCGGAAGCCCACAAGGATGTGGAGATCGTGGATGCTCTAAGATCGTGCAGATCGTGGACTCCGTCTTTGTTGTCATCTTCATCATCGCAATCGAGTTTGGACTTTGGCCATCGAGCTTGAGTTCGGACGTTTGACGTCGGTCATCGGTAGACGTGCGACCAGTAGTGGCGACGAAGGCGGCGGAATCGATGGTGGCTTTCCAGTCGGCGTCTTTGTCTTCCTCCCGTTGCTGTTGCTGCCAAACCACTACTCCGCCGACGTGGATGCAGCGTACAGGGACAAGGATGCGAGCGACGAGGACGGGGATGTGGAGGACGTTGATGTGGGGCCGGTGAAGTGCATGCGTTGATTTTCTTCACCGAACGTCGAAATAATGGAGAACTGGTTGTATGGTCTTCTTCTCCATCTTCTCCATCGTTTTCTGTTATATTGAACAACTATGGAGGATTTGAAACGGGTCTTGGCAGGAGGACGGCGACGGCAATAGAACACGTTCGTATGGTTTGTGGCCTGGAGGATGGCAAGAATAATGGAGGGGAATGGCGAGAATGATGGAGTTGGATTGTGGGTTATGGGACCAATCCTGTGAATTAGGTGCATGATCTAGTAATGGAGATATGGATCCGTTTGTTGCCGGATTTTGTGCAGTAAATTATATCTCATAATCATCGTTGGGACCTCAAACTTTAGGATTCCATCCCAAAATTCAATGCATATATATGGTATTAAGTTTTCACGGAAATAATGAAAAAGGGCACTTCCGGAATTAAAAAAGAGTGAGGATGAAAACATAAGTGCCAAAATTGAGCAGGATGAAAACTTAAAGAAAGTGGGTTCTAAGGATGATTCTTTAAGTATCCCAACTTTCTTTGGCCTATTAGTGAAAGGAAAAAAATTAGAAGTGAAAGAAATTACAAAAAAAAAAAAAACTATTCTTTTCGAGGGAGGTATCTATTACTATTAAAACCCTTAGAGGAGGTCAATAAGAGGGTAGAAATGAAAATTCACGTTTTTTGTTAAAATAAGTTAGTCGACAAGACTAACAGGGGAGGTCAGTACAATTTCAAAAACTTGAAGGGAAGTTTCTGTCGTTGTCAGAAACCTCAAAGTAGATAAGTGAAATTTATCCCAAGTTATTTGGTGGTTGAGGATATTACTACTTGACTGGATTTGTTAATGGGGGCCGCTATTCGCAGCCCTCTATTTCCTCCACGTAACCTGTTAAAATTTCTCAACTAATTACAACATGACCCCCCAATGCAAAATGACCTACTTGCCCTTATATATATACATGAAATGACCAACATGCCCTCATGAAATTCCTCCCCTCCCCCCTCAAATTCATCAAAAACACAACAAAAATCCCAACATCATCTTCCTCCCCTTACCCCTCAAATTAACCAGCCACGGTTTTTTTTAAAAAAAAAAAAGATTCGACTGAGGAACCAGTCGACTGGTTCCTCCACACAACCAAAACCCATCCTTCTTTCTTCTTCATCGGCATCCTCTCTCTTCTCCTCTCTCTCAAGCTTGTTCATCATTTCAATCTCAATGAAGGAGCAAGAGCCAAATATTGTATCAATGTAAGGTTCCACTCCTTCCATTGAAAAAAAAAGATGACCCACTTCTAGGTTTTGAATTTGAAATTGAAATGGAATCAAATTCTATCGGCAACGGTATGATGGGTGAGGAGAAAAAAGATGCTGTGAAAAAAAAAGAAGCCAATTTCGCCCAGAATTTACAAAAAAATTTACTAGTTTTCAGTGTTTCAGGTCCGAAAAGTTGAATAATTTCGGTAGTCAACTACCGTAAAAACATTACCGTACTCGATAGTTAGTTACCGTAATATATATATAATTTCACCAGTCAATTACCAAAATATGTATATTAGTTTTGTTATACTCTAGTTCGGCAGTTAATTACCGAATTGTGTATACATTTTCAACATCTAGTTACCGAAATTCATGATACTTCTTTTCAAAAGGACTTTTCGTTTACTAGAGTTCGTCAGTTATTTACCGAATTGTGTATACAATTTCGACATCTAGTTACCGAAGTTGATACTTGTTTTCAACAGCTAATTACCGAAATGTATATACATAGGACTTTCGTATACAGTTCGACAGAGGACGGTGGTGCGGCAGAGTTTTGGATTTGGTGGTGGTGGCTATGGCGGGCTGTGGTGGAGATGGTGGAGGTATGGACAGAGGGGCGGCGGTGCGGCGGTGGCTGGCTATGGAGGATTTAGGGCGGTGGCTATGGAGGAAGAGAGGAGAAGGGTTTTGTTTTGGAAACATCGAGGGATAGGGCAGAGGAGAAGAGAAGGGCTTTGTTTTGATTTTAGGGTGAAAGGGGTATATTGGAAAGTTTAAGTGAATTTTATGGGTTATATGGAGTAAATTTTATTTTAAATATATGGGTGGCAGGTTAAGTGAAAGTAACAGGTTATTGAAACAAATAGAGGGCTACAAATAGCGGTCCCCACTACCACACTCAAAAAATTAGTTAGCCAAGAAATGAATCTTCTTTTATTTCTCCCCCCCCCCCCCCCCCCTCTTCAAAACTCTACATAGTGAAGGCCTGAAGGGATTATCACAAGAATCAAGAACCCTAAAAATAGAAAGGGAAAGCATCTGATCAGAAAATATTCTGAAATTCCGAAGGAGTAGTTGTAAAGATGACGATGAAGAAGAAGAAAAAGACCAATGGCGATGTTATTATCTCCGATGATAGTGGGGCCATGGATTCCTCCCTTTGGAGTTGACTTCCATCGGAAATGGTGGACCACGTACTCTCTCACCTACCGGTAAAGTCTCTCTATCGATTCAAGGCTGTATCTGTAGACACCTCCCTTAAGCGGGGCATCGCCATACAGATTGATCATTGCTGTTTGTTTGGTTGTTTGCTTCATAAACCAAGATTGTGGATATTCCTATGGCTAGGAACATCGCCACACGATAGCGGTTATCATCAAAATAGAGTCGCCACCTAGTTTATAAAAACTAGGAAAAACAATAGAGATTCTGGGTACGGGAGCCAAAGGTACAATGAGGGGAAGGTGTTAGGCGCCCCTCTCTGCCCAGTCGTGAGACTGGCCCATAATCATTCGACATAAGATTAGCGCATGCTTTATTTAATTCTAACACGTAATCTGTTTTTAGCCTTTAACAATGAATAAGGTGAGCCGAGACAATAAGTAAAACATGCATTAGAAAAGCAGAATAAAACAACATGTCCCAGGGAGATGGATCTCGCAGCCGGTTAATGGATGTCACGGCCGAGAGATCCTCCTGGTTCAATGTATCGGCCGATGGATCGAAGACCCAGCCGATGTTCTTCCTCACACCAGACTATACGATTAACAGATAATCAGAAAACTATGATTAAGCATAATGACGAAAAGTAAATCGAACTAGAGGCCCCTGGGCCTCACCACCTTGATCCCTCAGTGGCTTGATTGCTTCGGATTGAGGGTGATTGACTAATTGCTTCTTGAAACCCTAGGGTTATGGTTTGAACTTCGGGGTTTGATCATCGGATTAGCGACTGCCTTCGGAAAGTTAGGGTTTTTGTAGAGGGGGTATGAGAGTGTATGTTGGCAGAGTTTCGTGGCTGTAGAGAATGAATTGTGTGTCTAATTTCGGAGCCGAAGGCCCCTTTATATAGGCAGGGGGATGACTCACTCCATCTAATCAAAACGCACGGTGGGAATTGGAATTGCAATGCAATACAAACTCCTCATGGTGATCTCCAAACGTGGCCCGAACGCATCGGAAAAAGGCTGCTAGGGTTTTGTGAACGGATCAAACAATTGACAGAACGTTCCAGAATCTGGAAAATAGACGATCTGGTGGCTGAGCAATGGATCTGGCGGCCGAAGGATTGATGTTGCGGTTGAGGGATAGATCTGGCGGCTGGCTAAACGATCTCTCAGGGAGATTTTCAAGCAACAGGCTTCACGGGTGAAGAAATGATGTTGAGGCCGTGAGATCAATGTCACGGCCGACAGATGAATTCTCCTTGGATATTGTACTTCTGTCTGAAAGGCTATTTGGCTCTGAATTGGGTCCTCTAAGTGGCTAAAAGTTCTTACCGAAAGTCCTAAGGTTTGTAGTGGCCTCGGTTACCAGCCCGGTAACCTGGCCATGTGTCGCGAACCGACGGCTAAGGAGGGTCCGGGTCACGGACGGATGACAAGTCCCCTTCGGTATTCGATTCGGTTGAATATCCGGAGGCGGCTCCCGAGTACTTCGGAGCCACCATTAGCCTTGTCCCTACTCCGGTATTTCCAGAGATGTCCAGGAGAGACAGTTACGCCAGATGGGTCCCGCGGGGGTCGTGCTCCACATGCAGTAGGCGTAATCATTGGGATCACGCCTTGCCATGTGCTCCGTAACCGTTTCATTCCTCTCGTCATGTATGACGTCACCCGAGGCAGTTACCTGAGCGTATTCTCCACGCGCTAGCTTGAGGGCCAAGTAAACCTAGGTCGATCTATAAATACAAAGGGATACACACCTGAAAGAGGTACGCCACACTATCCTAACCTTAGACCTAAACACTTCCCCTGAGATCTAACTTGATCGTCGGAGGGTCACTGGGCAATACAAGCCCTAGTGACTTATTGTAGGTCCAGCGGCGGAAGCACGGAGCTGCGGAGGAAGAAACCTAGCCAGAGCCACGGTCAAGGTCCCGAATAATCGAACCCCTACAATTGGCGACTCTGCTGGGGACTTAGCCGTCCTTCATTCAATCACTCCCTTCCTCGAGAAGCTCCGTTCAAGTCTTCTGATCTAACCATGGTGGAAGTCGATGATCCACATCCTAGTGAGACCACCTTCGGTCTCGATACTCTCAGGGACCAGAACCTGACTACCGGCGGACCAGACGCCCTTGGAAAGGCCCACATGTCCGTCGGGATCGGGGTCGGAACTTTGACACAGGACGCGGGGGCTGCCACCGAACTTCAAACCTACATCCGCCACCTGGAGCGGAAGATCGATGACCTGACAACGGTCGTGGAGCGCGATAGGCACGTCCGAGAAGAACTGGCGGAGATCAAGCACCTCCTCTAGATCTCACCGTCTCACTCCGCCGGGAGACGCGGCTGAAGGAGGAGCCATCATAGCCCTCCCCGCAGCCGTGAGGGAGGCCACCTAGTGGAGCACCAATCGCGCCCTTCAGCCAAGGATCGTCTGGAGCCCCCGTCGGAGGGTCGTAACGGAAGAGATGCTGGACGCAGGGAGCGCTCCCATTCTCCCTACCCCAGAGGCCCCCGCGGGAAGCCGTCTGCCTTCGAAAGGCTTGGTGCCGGAAGCATCTCTGCCTCCTCCACCCACCCAGTCAGGATTGGGAAGGGCCGCCGCGAGCCCACTCCCAGTTTCACCAAAGCTGCTAACGAAGACATCGGCCTCTCAGAATTCCAAACCAAAGGGTATCGTGAGCAACTCAAAAATGCTCGTTCAGAAAGCCCGTTCATCTTACGTCCCAAGGAGAAGGGTGACGGAAGCAAGGTCACCGAGCACCTCGAGCCCTATGCTCGAGATAGCTACAAGAAGCATCGACACGAGCGCTCCCCACAGAAGTCGGGAAGCACTCAATCGAAGAGAAATGAGCATGAAAGAGTGGACCAGTTGATCCCGAAGAGGCGTACCACGACCGAGCGTCCAAACGGTTCCGACCGTTCGATCCGACCTCACCGCGATGCCCGCCTCGAGAGGCTCACGACCTCCCCCTTCACAAGGGAGATCGATTCGGTCACCCCCCCGAAAGGCTTCACCCAGCCCAAATTTGCCAAGTACGATGGCAAAACTGAGGCATACACTCACTTGGTACAGTACAAACTCGTTATGTCCCTTTTCCTCCGCAACGAGCCCTTGGACGACGCCTTCCTCTGTAAGGTCTTCCCCGCAAGCCTCGGGAACCTGGGCCTAACCTGGTTCAACCAACTCCCCGCCCGGTCAATATCTTCGTTTGACTCCCTCCGCGATGCTTTCATGGCTCGGTTTGTCATGAGCAATAAGCACGAGAAGGAGATCGATTCTCTCCTTTCCCTCTGCAAACGACCCGACGAAATGCTCCGCCAATACGCCGGACGCTACTGGGAACTGTTCAACGAAATTGAAGGCTGCGACAGTGTCATCTCAGCCTGCGGGTTCAAACTCGGCCTCACCGCCCAAGACGAGCAGGTTTACGACGACCTCGCTCGACACAAACCTAACTCCATGAAGGACCTCATGACTCGCATCAAGGGATGGTGCCAACTCATCGAATCTAAAGCTGAAAGAGGCACCGGGAAATCCACGAGCTCCAAGGCACCACTTACCTCGGTGTTTGCTCCGGTCCCCGCCTCGGTATCAACACCCAAGAAGCAAGTCAACAATATCAAGCAGGCACCAAGGAAGGCACCAAGGCCAAGCGATTTCAATGCTGAGAAGACCGTCTTTACTGTCCCTATCTACAGGATTATCGACCAGGTGAAGGATCAGCCCTTTTTCTCCTTCCCAAACCAAAAGCTCAGTACCGAAAACGGAAAAATCAAAAACCCGATCATCCGGTGTAGCTTCCACAACGAACAAGGTCATTTTACCACCGCCTGCAAGCCCTTCAAGGCCTACTTGGAGCAGCTTGTCACCGGTGGCCATCTCAATAACCTGATTGATCACGAGAAGACAAGGGTTTGGGCACAACAGACCGAGACACGCGCCGAAGAGGAGGTCCAAATGATTCATGTTATCCACGGCCCTCTGAACTCCGAAGTCGCTCATATCATCCGCATCGAGCTGAATGACGCCTCCTCTTCCAAACAGGTCATACTAGTGGGTCCCGAAGCAAAGCGGCCCCGGACTGACGACGGGAACAAATGGACAATCACATTCACCGAGAAGGACCTCGCACACGTCCAACTTCCACATATCGACGCCCTCGTGGTCACGCTACGCATCGGCACCTTCAACGTCCGATGCGTCCTCGTAGACTAGGGCAGCTCAGCCGAGGTAATGTACTACTCTCTGTTCAAGGACTTGAAACTCTCAGACGCCGACCTTTGTCCTTCCGAGGTCCCCCTCATTGGCTTCAATGGGGCTCCAATCTGGCCCCTCGGTTTGATCACTCTCCCAGTCCGTGCCGGCTCAATCGTACTCGACATGGAATTCGTCGTGGTCGATGTCCCAAGCCCTTATAACGCCATTGTTGGGCGCACCTGGCTTCATAAGTTAAAGGTTATCGCCTCAACTTATCACCAGGTGGTCCGCTTCATAGGTGCCAACGGACGACAGGAGGACTTATACAGAGATCAGACAGCGGCTAAAAGGTGTTATGTCAATGCGGTCCAGAGCAGCAAGCAGACTTCCCGGATCAGCCTCATCGAAGTACCTGAGGCCCCGGTTCTAGAAGACATCGGCAGGCCAGCCGGCGAGAAAGCAATCGAGGATCTCATCACTATCCCCATCACCGAAGACGGTTCGCGTTTTTTCCTTGTCGGTTCCTCACTTAGTGACACCGAGCGGAACGATATGGTGGACTTCCTCAAAACCAACATCGAGGTTTTCGCATGGACCCCTTATGAAATGCCCGGGGTCGATCCCAAATTCATCTGCCACGAGCTCAACATCGACCGAGCTAAGCGCCCAGTCGTACAAAAAGCAAGGCGATCCTCCCCAATTCATTCTGAGGCTGTCATTAAAGAAGTCAACCGGCTCCTAAACATGAAAGCCATCCGAGAAGTACAATATCCCAAATGGTTGGCCAACACCGTGGTGGTCAAGAAGAAGAACGGCAAGTAGCGGGTCTGTGTTGATTATTCTAATCTCAATGACGCCTACCCGAAGGATTTCTTCCCCCTCCCGCGGATTGACTAGCTCGTCGACGCAATGGCGGGCCATGACCAGCTCAGTTTTATGGACGCCTACCGAGGCTACCATCAGATCGCCATGAGCGAAGAAGACGTCGAAAACACGGCCTTCATCACCCCCCATGGGATTTTTGGTTATCTCGTTATGCCCTTCGGTCTGAAGAACACCGGGACAACCTTTCAGCGAATGATAACCAAGATGTTCGAGCGTTTACTAGGGGACACCATGATGGCCTACATCGACGATATGGTAGTAAAAAGCATGCTGGCCGGCGACCACCTGACTCACCTTGCTGAAGCCTTCAAAATCCTCAAAGAACACAAGCTCCGCCTCAACGCCGAGAAATGCACCTTCGGAGTAAGCTCCGGTAAATTCCTCGGTCACCTCGTCTCTCGACGCGGTATTGGAGCCGACCCTACACAGCTCCTAGCCATTGAGAAACTCTCGGCTCCTCACAACAAGAGGGATGTACAATGCCTAACCGGTATGGCCGCCGCCCTGAATAGATTCATCAGTCGCTCCTCTGACAAATGCCAGCTATTCTTTGCCCTCTTCAAAGGTAGCCGACGCAGTTTCAATTGGACAAAGGACTGTGACTGAGCCCTGCAGCAGCTAAAGGTCTACCTCTCTGAGGCCCCGCTCCTCGTCACACCTCGGGACCAGGAGGATTTGCTCCTTTACCTTGCCGTCTCCACGCATGCGATAAGCTCGGTCCTCGTTCGACAGGAGGGACGTGACCATCAACCCATCTACTACTCTAGTAAGACAATGACGCCCACCGAGACGCGCTACCTTCCATTGGAAAAACTCGTTCTCGCCCTTGTCTCCGCCTCTCGGAAGCGTGCCCCATACTTCCAGTCCCACCGCATCATTGTGCTTACCGAGTACCCGCTCAAATCGCTCCTCCGGAAGGCAGACCTCTCTAACCGAATCTCCTAGTGGGCCGTCGAGCTCGCGAATTATGAAATCCACTTCCAACCTCGGACAACAATCAAAGCTCAGGTCCTCGCCGAGCTCATTCCGGCCGACATCCTTGCTTTAACCCCGGCCACCCGCCCCGAAGCCGCCCTCCAAGCAAACCCTAGCACCGCCTGGAAACTCTTCCATGGCGATGTTTGGAATATGTATGTCGATAGCGCCTCAAATAACCGAGGCGCCGGGGCTGGGATTGTACTCCTCTCTCCCGCCGGTGCTCTACATGAAAGCTCCCTTTCCATCAACTTTCTGGCCTCCAACAACGAGACCGAGTATGAAGTGCTCATTTCTGGATTCAAGACCGTCGAAGCCCTCGGTATCGAAGAACTTGTCATATACAGTGACTCTCAGTTAGTGGTCAACCAGCTTTCAGAGGAATACGAGGCTCGGGACGACAGAATGCGTACTTACCTCAGCTTCGCTGTTCGGCTGCTCAAAGGATTCAAGGCCATTCGCGTCAAACACATTCCCAGGGAATAGAATGCCCATGCCGACGCACTCGCCGGACTCGCTTCGGCTTGTTCCGCTTCGGAACACCGGTCCATCTTTTTCAGTTCCATCGATAAGCCTAGCTTTGAGCTCGAAGCATCGAGCCATGAGATACTCAACGTGGAGCTCGGTCTGAGCTGGATGGACAAGATCATTGGCTACCTGCGAGACAACATCCTCCCCACCGACAAGAAGGACGCCCACCGACTCCGAAATAAAGCCGTCTTCTTCTGGCTCAACCCGAACGGCAAGCTCTACCGAAGATCATTCACTAGTCCCTACTTGCTGGTTGCACACCCCCATCAGGTACCTGGCATCATTGAAGAACTCCACGCCGGGGACAGCGGCTGCCACTCCGGTGGACGCTCCCTCGCACACCGAGCCATCACTCAAGGGTATTGGTGGCCAACAATGAAGAAAGATTCCGAAGAGTTTGTAAAGCGTTGTCGGAAGTGCCAGATGTTCGCTCCTATCATTCATCAGCCGACTCGGGATCTCAGTCCCCTCACCAGCCCATGGCCTATCTCCCAATGGGGCATGGATATCGTTGGAAAGCTCCCTTTCGCTCCGGGAGGATTTAAGTTCCTTCTAACCGCCACCGACTACTTCTCCAAATGGGTCGAGGCCGAACCCCTGGTTACCGTTGAGGAAGCGGACATCATTCGTTTCGTTTGGCAGAATATTATCTCTCGCTTCGGTGTACCCTTCGCCATCATTACCGACAACGGGAGCTAGTTTACCGGACAAAAATACCGGGCCCTTTTGGACGAATACGGCATCAAATGAGACACTTCTACCCCATATTACCCCCAGGGCAACGGGCAGGCTGAAGTCGCAAACAAGGCAATTTCATCCGGGCTGAAGCGTCGACTTGAATCGCGCCGGGGCAAGTGGGCCGAGGAGCTCCCTAGGGTGCTCTAGGGCTACCGTACGACGCCTCGGCGATCCACAGGCCGCACCCCCTTTTCCTTGGCATTTGGAATGGAAGCTGTCATCCCCCTCTAGGTCAGGCTCCCAACAATTCAAACCAAAAATTTCGATGAATCGGTAAATGACGAAAATATCCCTGCGGATCTCGATTTGGCCGAAGAGGAGCGTGAGAATGCAAGAATCAAGTTTGCATCATATCAGCAAGAAGTTGCCAAGGGCTACAATCGTAGCGTCCATCTTTGGTCATTCAAACCAGACGATCTTGTCTAGAAGAAGGTGGTGGACAAGTCTAAAAAGAGAAAACTGATTCCTAATTGGGAAGGCCCCTTCCGAGTCCTTAAGCATCTCGGCTCGGGAAATTATAAGCTGGAGAAGCTGGATGGTTCCCCAATCGCCAAGACCTGGAACGCTATCAACCTGAAGAAGTTTTACAGATAGCCAAGCTTCGGTACCGAGGGCATGCTTCTTTTCTCCTTTTTGCAAGCTTTTATTCTCCAAGTTATGAGGTGGAGACCAACTCACTTATGTAATGGCACGTTTCAGTTTCAATGAGAATTACTTTTCTTATTCACTGTCTGGTTTTGTCATTTACTCTTCTTACTCGGTTCGTCTCTCCTTGGACCATTTTATTCCGACTTCAGGGACTGTCCTCTACGGGCAACGCCCCGGGCAGATCCCTCACCAAGTCACCACGACCTCCTCGGTCGTTCGGACTTTCGGGTGCTCGGGTTAAGGACACTCGACACTCGTCTCGAGCCCCTTATACTGACCTTCCAATAAGTCATCCACTGTTTGGATTCGCTACGTCTCGAAGTCATGGCCGTCGCCATTTCCACTTCAGGACCTTAGCTCTAATCTAACAGCCTCCCCTTACCTCGGCAGGTTTGCCTCGCTCAGCCCACTACCTAAGGACCGAGGTGAGTTAAGCAAGGGCATGCAAAATTCAAAATTGCTAACTATTTCGCTTAGCCCTAACTTACTCGATCCTGTGTTTCCCACCCGACGCAGGGGCTGCAAATAGCCTCGGTTAATACTTCGGTTAAAACATTGTTCTATTCCAATGTTTAAACTGAAGCAGGGGCAGAGGTACCCCTCGGTTACAGTCATGAAACCATACAGGCATCTCAGAGAAACAATGTTCAGAAAAAGGGCATTCCATTCACAATTCAACAAAGTGAAAATACGTCTGAAGTTAGAAATTCCTACGTCAAACTATTACAACCAGTCAGGCTTCGGCCATCTGTTCGGCGCTTGTTAGCAAAAAATATTTACAAACCCTGGAACGGCAAACTCCAAATGTCCGGAGCCGTCTAGCCAAACATAAGCTAAAAGAAAAAAAAAAGAAAATCTTAAGCACTAGGAGGATGGGGAGTTTGGATCGAGTCTTCGGTTGGAATAGCGGCGGTAGGAGTGGCTCGGCTCCCCGGTAGAGTCTCCGCCTCAAGATTAAGCACCCGATCATCCCCGTCCTCGGGCATGACAAGCTCCTCGGGAGGCGCCTCGGGCAAGACTCGGAGCTCAGAATCGGCTGGGAGATCAAACTTCTGCAGAAGAGCCTCGTGGCCGAAGCATAATCCGTCTAGGAAGCGATCTCTGTACAGCTCGGCTTCGATCTCCCGAACCTGCTTCTTGTACTCCACCTCGGTCGCGTGCCAGCCTTCATCGTAGCCCCTGTTCTTAGCAGCCTTGACCTCCCGAGCTCGGGTAGCCCTCAGAGTGTTGGTATCCTCCTCAGCCTTGTTAGCCCTGGCCTCGGCAAGTAACCTTTCCCTGTCGCAGCGCTGGAAGTCGATGAGATAGAGTTCACAGGTCTCCCGAGCTATCCTGAGATCATCTTCCCTCTAGGCAAGGGTCTGTTTCAGCTCCTTCACCTCCCTCTCTTGGGCCTTGCATCGGTCATTCATAACCAGAGCCCGAGCACCAGCCTGTCAACAAATGGAAAATATTACAAGTGTAAACGACTAACCGAAGGGTATAAGCAATGAGTAACAGTAACTTACCGCCAGAAGAGCCTGAGCTATCTCCCCGCAAAGGTCCTCGGTGAGGCCCTTCACAGCTCTGGCATCCCAAGGGAGAATGGCGGACTGAAGCAGCCCGTACGCTGTACCAATATTGGTAGCGGCACTATCAGCATGGGTGATCAAGCGCCTGGCGTAGTGACGAAACTCGGGAGCCCAGGGCATCTCCCTTGCTGGGACCATGGTCTCGGCATCGGTGCCCTCCCCCCCAGTCTCTGCCCCTCGGCCCTCCTCTTCCTCGTTGATCACAAAGGTCTCCACTCTTTCTCCCCGGGCACCCTCATCCACGTTGGGCCGAGCCCTCTTCTCCGGGGGCCCTCGGGGAGAACTAGAGGTGGTCCTCGAGGTCCCAGCTCCAGGAGTGCCGATCACAACGCCGATGCCTCGTCCCCGAGGCCTCTGTCTTCTCAAATTCAAGACTTCCCGAGATCCCAGACCCGCCATCTCTTCGCTCAGCTCGGTCCTCTTTGGGGTTTCTCGGTCAACCTCCTCCCTTAGAACGCCTCGAGGCCCGGAGTTGCTGCCCTCGGTCTTCTGCGTGTTCCTTCCTTCACCTCCTTCCCCTCTTCCTCTCCCTCGGCCTCCCCCTCTTCCTGCCCTCGGTACTCCCTGCTGCCTCGATTTCTTCTTTAGATAGCTCGTGTACGTGGGCACGTACCCAAGAAGTTCAGGGGCGTACCGGCTTGTGATGGGGATCGCGTAGGCTACGGTTATTCGAGCTCGGATAGCCCTTTCCCGAAGCTCCTGAACGACGCCTTCGGCTACAAAGAAGTACCAAAATGAGAAAATCAATGCAAGTATGCGAGGTATAGTGGAAATCTACAAGTTAGTTACCGAAGAGTAATCTACCGAAGAATAATGTACCGACCAGGAGCTCCAGTCCTGAATTGAACTCTGGTGGTAGTATATATGCTCTCTCTGGGTCCAAACATGAAGTTCCTGGTGACCGAGATGTAGATACTCGCCCACTCCTCGGAGTCTGGCAGGTGGTCAATCAGGAACGTGTCGTACCCCGTCCAACAGGAAAGGTAGTACCGGTCGTGATCTCGGTTGACTCCTACCAGGTAGACCCCGAAGAGCTCTTCGAGCCCGAAGGTCAGGTTAACTGTCTTCTCAACTCGATAATACTGGTGATGATTCGGTAGGAGTTCACCGTAAGCTGAGAAGAGGTGAGGCTGAGGGTCCGGAGCGCCCGGTGGATAAACTGGTGAAGGGGAAACCTGATTCCGCCCTTGGTTATGACCATCAGGGGGAAGATCAACTCCCCTGGGCGGTGCGAAAGTTTTTTGGGATCGGAGTCCGGAAGCAACGGAACCTCAACGTCATGAGGAATGCTATAAACCCTTTTAGACTCGGCGTAGGCGGCCGGGGCGCCGGTAAAGTATTTGTTTCGATAAGGGCAGGGCCTCATTGGTCTTCAGCGCCCACGTACCTCCTCGGGCGTGTTCCCAAATGGTCCCGGTCCTCGGTTTGATGTACTGGGGGCTTCCATTTCCCAAGGATCGAGTGAAGTGATCTCTCGGGCAGCTCGGGTGGGGTCAGCCGGTTCGATGCAGTCGATCGGGATCCGGTATAACCTTTGGGCCCAAATCTCTTGAAAGATACCTTCGACCGAGGAGGAGTCAGAACTACTTGAGCTATCCGAAGTGAACTCAACGACCATTCGTCCCTGACCTAACAAAGGAAAACGTGCAAAAACCCGTTAGCTATGTGCCTAGGGGGGAAGCAGAAGGGGCTAACGTTCGGGACGAAATGGTCCTCACTCTTCGGAACCTATGGCCTCGATTGTTTTCGAGATACTCCTCCTCGGGAAGAGTCCTCAAGGGTCTCTAACTAGTCCTTGCGATCTAAAGATTGAAGATAGGCCTTGGGATGAATTTAGGCCTCGTGAAGAATTTGGGGCTCGAGAAGAACATGAACAGCGACAGGTGACGCCAGCGCCACCGCGAACCAGACGATGGCGAGCGGCGTCTCCGCCTCAATGCGCATCAAAGGCAGTGAAAAAGCTCGAGAAAATCGACAAAACTCGAAGATTAATGAGTAGAGATCACATACCAGAGTTTTATGTGAAGATTCGCCGCCAAATCGCTCGAAATCACGATCTCGATTTGGCAAGAGAGGGCGGCAGCGGTTCGACGTCGACTGGAGGGTTGGGTGCTTTTCTCTCTCATGTTGCCCTTTATTTATAATGGAACGTGCGAAGGGTCGCGCGGGAAACGAAGCGTCGCGCACTGAGCCATTGGATCTCTGACACGTGTCCCCATCAGACGGTCAGCAACCAAGAGTCTGTACCGAGGTCAGGCGCGCCGCCCTCTGAGCCATTTGAACATTGACACGTGTCCCCAAAGGGACGTTTCGTACCAATCATCTGACACTTCACGTGCCGAGGCAACTCATGATGTCATACATCTCAGCGATGACCAACACGTGGCTCCTAGGGTTGGGGCTGGCTGCTTGGTCGCCACTGAGGCCGCTCCGTTCTTCGGTGTCACATTCGCTAAGAACTCAAACGCGTCGGCTCATAAGAGGAATCAACTCCCTAGAACCGAGGGGTGGTGCTCTAGAGCGTTGATGGGCTATTGTAGTGGCCTCAGTTACCAGCCCGGTAACCTGGCCATGTGTTGCGAACCGACGGCTAAGGAGGGTCCGGGTCACGGACGGATGACAAGTCCCCTTCGGTATTCGGTTCGGTTGAATATCCGGAAGCGGCTCCTGAGTACTTCGGAGCCACCATTAGCCTTGTCCCTACTCCGGTATTTCCAGAGATGTCCAGTAGAGACAGTTACGCCAGATGGGTCCCGCGGGGGTCGTGCTCTACATGCAGTAGGCGTAATCATTGGGATCACGCCTGGCCATGTGCTCCGTAACCGTTTCATTCCTCTCGTCATGTATGACGTCACCCGAGGCGGTTACCTGAGCGTATTCTCCACGCGCTAGCTTGGGGGCCAAGTAAACCTAGGTCTATAAATACAAAGGGATACACACCTGAAAGAGGTACGCCACACTATCCTAACCCTAGACCTAAACACTTCCCCAGAGATCTAACTTGATCGTCGGAGGGTCACTGGGCAATACAAGCTCTAGTGACTTATTGCAGGTCCAGCGGCGGAAGCACAGAGCTGCGGAGAAAGGAACCTAGCTAGAGCCACAGTCAAGGTCCCGAATAATCGAACCCCTACAAGGTTCACAGGAAGTCAATCAGCAATCACTGTATCCATATCATCACCGGGATGGTCCCCAAGGTGGGACTTGAAATAATCGTTAGGCCAAATTGGGGTGTCTACAGATGCCTCTCTTTGACTGAACTTAGACGGATCGCGAGACATATTTAAGTAAGAGTCAAAGCTGTAAAAATAGCTCAATTTGGTCCAACCACTGTTCCAAGGGTTTTCGAAAAAGGTTTTTGTTATGGTTGGGCTGGGAGGCTGCCTACGTATTCCACCGGGGAAATTCAGACCAACCGTAGTTCGAAAGGACAATAAAGAAAGATAAAATGTAGAGACCCGGATAATTTTAATTTTTGAAATGATTATTAATTGTCTAATTGAGAAAGTATGGTTTATTAGGTGGTTAATTGGATTGAGGATTGAAGTGATGGAATAGAAACTAAAAGGTGTGAATGTGTGATTTACTTGTGTGCTAGTATATATATAGAGTGTGTGAGAGTGTAGGAGATAATTTCATCTCCAAATCCCTCTCTCTCATCCATCCCTCACTCTCTCTCTCTCGGCTCATCCTCTCTCTCCAAAAACCTCACTCAAAAACCTCAAAAACCTCAAAGATCCACCCTTATTTCACCTCCTCTACGCGATTTTGGGCTCGTACCTTGTTGGGTGAAGCTCGTAGAGAAGTTCTTGGTCGATTTCAGAGTTGGAAAGTTTAGGGCTTGCTTGCTTGATCTCTCGTTTGAAGCTTCCATCTCGAGGTAGGGATTTCTTTGCCTCTTTTATATGTGAATGTGTTGTTTTGGTGTAGAAATCGTGCTTTGAATAATTGGTTATTGTGTTGTACTTGCCCTTGAGTTTTCTATACTGAATCGCTGCTCGTAATGTCCCCGTATCGATACATTTACTAGCGTATCGATATGCTGAAGAGATCTGCATTCCAGTAGCTTCAGAATCTGTTGTAACGTTCCTGTATCGATACTCCAAACTCAGCCGTATTGATACAAAAGTTTTGCATCGATACTCCTTGGCTTTCTGGGCAGTTTTGCCCACTTTGCTTATACTTCGACTGTTTTGATTTCCGATCGTTTCTAACTCCTTTCGGACACTCCCAAACCTATCCCTAGCATGTTCACTTGATTTCCTATGATCCGTTGATGTTATTCTTGATCCATCGACCTACCGTTAGTAAGGGTGAATAATGGTTTACTTGGTTAAAATGTTAATAAGATGCAACTTGTAAGTGTTTGATTAACTACGAACGTTTATGGCATATTTGTGATATAGTCGGCATGTTGTAACTTTTCTCATGTATGAATATGGTCTTGACATGTTTATCGAGTGAGAAAATGGTTGTTTGTGTCGGGAGTTGATTTAGGAAGTCTCGTAACGCAAGGGGTGGTAATACGAAGACTTAGACGGTCTTGTAACGCAAAGGGTGGTAATACGGTGACTCGAGTCTTTTGGGATCACCGTGACGCAAGGGGTGGTAACACGATAATCCTCGTGGTGTTGTACGGTAATGCAAGGGGTGGAAATACTGAAGGAGGGGATTAGCGATAGTGAGAAGTCTCGAGGTTATTTGAGTCGTTTGACATCGTAAGGACTTGGTAGTATATCGAGCTATGGGCACATGTGCTAGAATGATCATAATGAATGTTAGGATACCCTTGAATCACTCGTTTCTACCGTTTGAGCTGTACTTCTTGCCTTCATTTCACCTGCACATTTCATCATGCTTACATATAGAATTGGTAAAGATTTTCCTACTGGACTAGTGTAGCTCAACCTAATCTTTCTTTTCAGGACAAAACGCTGGACAATAGCATACATGTATCGAGTGCTTGGAAGTGAAAGACTTTTGGAAGCTAACCATTATTAGTTACTTCATCATCTTTGTAATGACCCCCCCCCCCCCCTTTGTTAAAGATGGTTTTGTAACTATTTACTTTGAATTATCTTTTGACTTGTTTAAAAAAAATCTTGCGACCCTCTGGACTCGATTTTTGACACTCGATCACATTACGTAGGACCGTAGGACTCCTATTAAGGTCATGTTAATTATTCTAATATTTTTACCTATTTAATGTATATAAATAGTTATTAAGCAATCTAGTTTCTTATAAATAATTAATGCGAGCCTAGATTATTATTATTATTTTAATAAAAACTTTTATTAGATAAAAGTTTCTTGCATTATTATTTACTTCTTGGACATACAGGATTAAGGGCAACGGCCCATCCATAAAAAGTTACGTGATTGTCTCGCTTATTATTTATTCCAAATATCATCTTGATTGCTTGTTTATTTTTCCAACTCTTGATTGATATGCTAGATTGGACCCTAGAGACATGGGGTGATATGCGAAATAGAATTCACCTAGACGATGCTAGGTAATGGATAAATTGGGAAGTTTTTTTTTTCTTTTTAGAGAATGTCTGCAGGCGGGATTTTGAGATGTGACAAGTTGGATGTGATGATTTGAAACTGGCAAAGTAAGTCCAGTGATAAATTGAAACTGGCGGGAGTCCAGTGATGATTGTGAAATGGTACATAAGATAGGCGAACCCTAGTTATGATTCGGGCATGATAAGCTTCCTTTTGTTGTAATGAGAGGGTTTTGTTGTAATGAGAGGGATACACGCTAGGTACATAACTTAGGTGCAATCCGCGGCAACAAAAGAAAGGGATCTCATGGGACAGGGCATAGCTAGCGGTTGGGGAGGAAAGATCTCATGGATGAGATCTTAGATTTCACGATAGGTTAATGGATAGTAATAAATTGATTTATGTGAAAAATCTCTGTTTTACCTCTTTGCATCATTCTTATCCTGTTACTTGCTAACTGTAAAGTAAGAGGGGTAGTTGGGTTAGATTATTCTACGGGATGAATTCTATCACTCAAGTACGGATTGCTTGGCATCCGTGCCAGATTTTGCAAAAAATCAAGAAGAGGCACAAAACCCTAAAGGCGAGCAATATTATGCGGAAGAGAATCCAGAGGTGGGAGTCGAGCCAGAGTATGCTTGGGATCCGTATCAAGCCTAGGAGCCGACTCTGTATTTGTCTATTTCATCACCACAAAGACTATTTTTAGTATTTCCACGGTGGTTTGTAATAAAAGAATCTTTATGTTGAATTATCTGTTTTTGAATTTGAACTTTAATTTAGAAAATTCTCAGAAATTAATATTTAATGCCTCCGATTTTATTTCCAAAAATCAGGGTGTTACAGTAAGAGCTGAAGCAAAAGATCAAATGTATTTAAGCTAGACATAGTTGCAAATCATGCACACCAAAAGATTTGCTTTGACGTCTATTTTGCTAAGATTGTTTAACGGGATTAGATGTGAGTACTATTCTTTCTTGTGCTTGTGTTTAACGGGATTAGATAGGAGTAACTAATATATTTGCAGTAGCAACACAAGCAAATTTTATTGGATTAATATTCTACAGCAAAAGACAAACCAGCACTGTTTTGAAAGCTAATACAAAAGTTATACAACCTAACTTAATATGTTGCACATGTACATGCATTCCTTACTATTCTCCCCGAATAGTTTATAAATCCCTTCAACACATATGATTGCGCTTACTGCACATATATCTGAAGCATTGTATTGTTTTCCAAAACTCACCTTAGTCAACCAGAAGTATAAGAAGTAGCACTAAGTCATAACCATTCATATACTCTCTTGCTACTCTATATTGCGTTGAACACCACCACACTAACTTTATGATTTGCCAACAGCGCATCAAAAACATAATTTGTCCATTCCAGCTGTAGAGCTCGAATAAATTGAAGGAACATGGGATAGTTGAGAGACAGGTCGCTAGAATGAATGGCCCAAGTTCGATTGCCCATTTCAATGGAAATCTCATCGATGTTTAAATGATCAAGAATTGGACACAGTCTTTTCAGAAATTCCTACACAATAAGAAATTGTAGTTTAAATTTGTAACCAAAAACATTGATTAGAAATAAACC
The DNA here is from genome assembly GCA_018127125.1 of Rhododendron griersonianum. Taxonomy (NCBI): domain Eukaryota; kingdom Viridiplantae; phylum Streptophyta; class Magnoliopsida; order Ericales; family Ericaceae; genus Rhododendron; species Rhododendron griersonianum. The sequence continues at coordinate 31,995,463 of CM030788.1, read as the reverse complement.
AAGGAATTTATCAATGTCAAATACCTAAGTAAAAAAAAATGAACAAAGGAATTTTAGTAACTTACAGTCATACCTTGGCATTAAAAATTTCCGTTCGATACATGTACACAAATTTGGTCTGAGCAAGTTGATGGTCAAATGTAGAAGGCAAACATGACATCTGCACACGATAAAATCAATTTGTAACCATTTCCAAGCTACTCTGCACAGAATTTGCTCCAACCCCACCCCATTACATTATCGACAACACAAACTGGCCATGATCTTGAGCCATGCCTTAATACAATCCAAACAGTCAGGTTACAACTCTCGAGAAACCACCTACACCTCGTGGCAAAAGCTATCGAATACATATGGATTGATCTACTGAAAGCAACAATAACCAAACTAAACCTTAAAAATAAGGGGGAAAATAAACCATTAAACCAGTTAAGGTCCAGTTCTGTAACAACTACTAAGTACCAGCAACAACCAACAACTATAAGTGGAAATTTAAGCCAATAACCACTCATACAACTCTATATGGGTACAATAAAATTCAATTTGTCAAATGACTAAAAGAGTAAAGCAACAAAGTTAAGACTTAAGATATATAAACATTAATATACGTAGATACTAAGCAAATACCTGGAGTGTTGTGCAAATACCCACCAATCCTAACCGCTCACAATAATTACAAATGAATTTGTAATCTGGTTTGTAAACGGTGGTATCATCTTCTTCTCAGTACGATACAGCAACAACCACTTTTTCAGCTGTAGCAATAAGAGCATAAAAAAAGCCACCCATTCCTTTTCCAGCAGTTGGATGCCTTTCAAAAGTGCAGAAAACAAACGGATTCTCAATAACCATAGTGCTGCAGCATAGAGCGAGAGTTAGGAATCAAAAAAACAAAGTTCTAACTATCATCATTCTAATAATCAGCTTTGAAAAATACAATTATATCAATTGCAAAACCAACAACGAAAACACAAGTAAAGTCCCCCATGAACTTGCAAATTAAACCACAAACCTATTTCTCTGTGCTCCATACTATGCTTGGTTATTGGAATTTCTTAAATGCACACTATAAATTTCTATTTAACCGAGTTTAATATAGAAATTTATTTTAAAAAACAATTTATTTCAATATTTGAAGTAATCGATAGCTATATAAATACACAACCAAAACATCCAGCAAACAGAACCAAATAAAGCAAAAATTCCTTCTACGAGAAACTCCGGACACACAGAAACACCCATCTTCTAATGAATGAAATGAACAAACGTACAAACCATTCACACCCAGAACTCATGCAAAAGCAAGATCGATTCAACCCAATGATAGCAAGACTCCATTGAAGACCCAAACTGAACACATTGTACATCAAAACATCCAACTCACTTTAAACATGCAAAGAATTTCTCAGAACCAAAATCCTTTAGCCGAAATTGTACTCATAGGACAACTCAAACAGGCTCGACCCACATGCAAACAAGCAAAATATAGCAGCAATTGCATCGCGAATAGTACTCACCGTGAATCGCAGTAGTTACCGCAGCAACACTTGGAGGCAACACCAAACCCTAAACGCTACTCCTATTCGCATAAGCCTTTGGTTTGTCTGGCCTGAAGTAATTTATGCGACTTCTCACATTTCTGAAATTTGATGGTGGTACTGTGCTAGTCTCGATTATTATGGATTGCGTTCTTGTGTTTATTTTCTATTTAACTTGTCTGACCAAGGTTTTGTAGAGCTAAAAATTGATTGCTTTGTGTACTCCTTAAAACGTTTAATACCAATTTCTGGTAGATATCTGCTCAAATAAGTAGAAAAACAAATAATCTGTGTATATAATAGTAACAGGTTCTAAAGTACTACGATTTTTCCGTACATAGAAGTCAAGCACTTTTAGACCTATTCATTAGAGGGAGCGTTCTTCAAATTCTGATTTGAACCCCAAAAAATTGATCATCACGGCTATTTTCAACAACAATATATATGTACAAAATCAATACCCTAAACTATCGACAGACGGCGAGAGAACGTCCAACCACTGGGAAAATACAAAACCCACCCCAATCACAACGCATTCCATCGAAAATCAAGGAGAACGAAGCACAAAAAACTTCACCCAGGGAGCCTAAATGCTCGCTCTCCATCACCCAAACTACAATAGAGCTATTGAGAAAGACACAGCGGGAGAGAGAGAGAGGGCGATTCCTAATATGTATTTCCCAGACAAAAATCTATTGCGAGATCGAATTCGTCGAGAAGAATGAGAGACAGAAAGAAAGAGGTAGAGCAAAATATGTCTCGCTCCCTACGTGGCCTCATCTGTTCAACGGGATATACGGCTCAGATGAGAACAACATTCATCCATAGCCTTTGACATTAATACCCCTGAAGGCAAAGCTAGAACCCCTCCAACCAGGGGCTCAATTGGAAAAATTGAACCAAAAATCCCCACCCATCCAATGTTCTTTTATTATAAGGTTAGATATAAGTCCAACGAATTAATAAAAGGAGCATCAATTACCATATTGTCAGACTATATAAGATATAAGATAAAATTAAACACAGTTCTAAAAATCCAAAGCTATACAAAGCCATGACTTTGGAAGTTATCAAGGACCCAACAATCTTATACAAAAGAGATATCACAAACTATAAACTTGTGTTCTAGAACTCAGAGACCATACAAAGCCTTGACTTTTGAACTTACGAAAGTTATCAATTTGAGGTAAACAAAACTGTGAACTAAGAAATAGAATTTCACTTCAGCGGCCCAACAACAATCTCACACAAAAGAAAAGTTATGAGTTTTTATGTAAACAAAAAAAATATAACACAACCGCCATTTAAGAACCAGACCCAATTACAAAATACATAATCCAATCACACAGAAATCTGATCCCAAAGCAAAATCAACCAAACACAACAATAGTAGAAGAAATAAATTCAACAAAACATCCATGAAAATCCCAAAAGCACCAAAGAACATGCAAAGGATCTCCCAAAGGCAGAATCATTCATAAGAAAACAGTACCCTAAACTCATCGAGCAACTCAAACAAACTCGAACTGCACAGAAAAAAGCAAAATACAGCAGGAAATTGCATTGCGAATAGCACTTAACGGGAAAAATTGGTAAAGCATACAAATACCAAACCCTAAGCACACACCATGAATCGTAGGAATTGCTTCGCAAATAGCACTCACCGTGAATCGCGGTCACAGGCACAGGAACGATTTGAGGCAATCCAAACCCTAAGCATTGTCAACCAAGAGATGGAGTATGCAAACACTCGCACGACATCAGAAGCATGGCTGAGAGGCCTGGGTTCACAGGCGTAGCGTCGTCCAGAAGAATCCAAATGAATAGTGACGAAGAGGGAGGAAGAGAGAGAGAGAGAGAGAGAGAGAGGAAAAAACCTGGATCGTTCCGATGTTGAAGATGTGAGGCACGTGGCTCCATCTGGTCTACAGTAGAAAATATACAGCTCAGATCCAAACAGCATTCATTCGTGCCCTTTGACGTAAATACCCCCGAACACAAAACTACAACCCATCCACTCCGTGGGCCTAATTGGAAAAATCGAACCAAAAATTCCCAACCCATTTAGCTCTCTTTTATTAACAGGTTAGATTACATTCCATAAACACTAAATTGCAAATCCAACCAAAAAAATCAAATTCTTGCCACCAAAAAAACAAGCATTACAATCTACCATTACATCCAACAAGGTTGCAACCAAATGAACTAAAGTACATAAGTATTATCTAGAGTTCCAGATTAGTTACAGCAAGTCAGCAACCAAATGACTCCACCAACACAACATGCAAATTCTAGTCAAGTATTGTACAAGCATTATCTACTTATTACATTCCATAAAACCTAACAAAAACTAGTCAATTAGTTTTACAAAACAAACAAATAGTATCACATTAATATAAAATTGCTGAAAAAAAATAAAATCAATTGGTAAATTTATTATTATTTACGCACCAAGGGGTTGCCCCAATGGTAAGGGTTGCGCAGTCAGATCCAATTGTGGCTCGGCTGTAAGGCTATTCCTCGGTTATCAAAAAAGAAAAAACTTATTATTATTTACTAAATATTACACATATATTTTTTATTTTTAAATATTTCACGGTCCGATTCGGTTAATCCACGGTTTCATAATGAAAATCCATAGACAGAACCGTATCTCACAGTTTTTCAATTTTCAAATCCGTGTCCGGACCATTAATCCACAGATCCAATCTAAAAGTCATGGATCAGTTCGGTCCGGTTTTACGATTCTCGATTTTTCTTGGATAGCCCTAGTAAAAATCATTGACATAATAAAGACATTCAAGCGCATTAACAAATAATATGTAAAAATCATGATAGTACAATTTTCGTGCAAGAGACTCATCATTCACGCCATATAACGAAAACATAAAAGAATACATTAAACGTAAGGAAACATTTTTTTTCCCGCAAATTAATAAGTCCTTTTACTAGTTATTAATAAGAAAGGGATTGTTAAGGTAAGGCTGCTAATTTTGCCACTCATTTTTTTGTTAACGACACCTCTGCAAGTGTATTTTTGGTGCAAAAATACACTTGCAGGAAAGTGCCGTTAACAAAAAAGAGAGTGGCAAAATCATTTCCCTAAGATAATTGTAAGGGAAATTTACTGTTCTCACTATTGTTTTTTACTGTACTATTTTCTCTCAATCTTTACCCAACCAAAGAAGGGGGAAAAAAAATTTGCTTCCTTTCTCAGAGTTTCTCTTCCTTTCTTTAAAGTCCAAACAAAACCCTTGTTTTTTAACTTTTTTTCAGAGTAATAATAACAATTCTCATGGCTGTTGTGTTGGAGCATGTCCCGGAGCACAAATTACGTACTATTATACTCCAGAAATGCTACCAATACAGGAAAATAGTGCACAGATCGTGCACTAATCACAATGTGGGGCTCACTACGGGTCCCACAAAAATGATCCGAGCCGTAGATTAAATTTAAAACATTTTTTCAAGGGTCACCGCGAAAAATTAGCTCAATCCGATACCTATAGATGCTCGATTCAATCATCTAACTTTTTCTTATCCTGAAATCTGAATAAAAAATTAAATGATTGAATCAAACACTTATAAGTATCGGATTGAGCTGATTTTTGGCGAGGACCTTTGAAAAAATGTTTTACATTCAATGAACGGATTGGATCATTTGGATAGGACCTATAGTGGGCCGCACACTGCAATCTGTGCACAGTTGCTGTGTGAGTAGCAGCTCTCATTATACTCGGGAAACAAAGTGGAACATCTTATACCTAAGTCACATAATGTGCGAGCAGGTATGTGAGCGTGAACGCGTCTTTTAAATTTTTTTTAAACAATTAAAATTCGTAATAGTGAGAATTGAGAGCACTAGCACAAAGCGAAGATTGAAAACGGAAGCAAAGATTATTTTGAAAGATTATGGCTTTGTTCGGTTGTCATTTTATTTTAGTTTTAGTTTTATTTTCCAATCATTATCCTATATATTCAATTATTAATTTCATTTCTCTATCTATCTCTCTTCAATTATTACCTTATTTCTCTCTCCACACACTACCAAAACTAAACTAAAATGTCAACCAAACAAAGCCTATGTAACTAAGATCATGAATCGATGCTCTGTAACTAAGATCATGACTCGATGCAAAAGGTATATGAACTATGAACAGTTCGATCCCCTCAAACCGTTCCCGACCCAGAAAACCCCAACGAACAACAGTAACACTATTGGATTTCATTTTCAGAACACCCCAAGGCCCTTTTTTTTTTTTTGATAAACAAAAAGGGTAGGAGGAGGCGACCAGCGTAGTAACTCTTCCTTGGGCGTGAACCATAGGGGCTCTCTATCCGCCAATGGAATGCCCAGTTCGAGCCATAACTACCGTCTGGGAGAACGGGTTGTCACCATGGCACCACCTGGTGCACAACGGCGAAAAATCCCCCTATTCGGTCCACATACGGGTTCAAAATAAAGCTTATTAATGGCACCACCAGATACCAACACAAATGTGCCTCTCAAGACTCGAACCGGCACGTGTTAAAAAGAGAGGTGGTGACTACCACCTAGATGGTCCCCAAGGCCCGAGGCCGGCTCATAAGTTTTAGAGGCTGGAAGCGAACCTCTTGAATGAGGCCTCCCTATATCTTCCTTCCACTTCGACTCCTCAAGTGTCTGCGTTTCTTTCTTCTTCTTTTTTGATCGGCAGCGCGGCTTTTCTTTTAGGAGTTCTTTTTCTCTCTAATTCCCTCTAACTATAAAAAATTTAATAATCCAACATAGATGGTAGCGTAGGAGATAGGGTCTGATTGAGTACTTTGCAATCACTGAACTGAAAATATCTTCCAGGCTCTAGCCGTTTTTTTTTATTTAAACGCTTTAGTGTTACTAATGAGTAATTCATCATTTGGACCTATTTTGTGGCTCCTAAATTTCAATTGAGCCTATTTTGTGTGAAAGAGACTAGTGCAAATCTTTTTTGAATCATACATACATACATATATTGGGATAAAAAATTTTCAAGGCCCTTGTTTTTTACTTTTTTGGGAAGCGGGCTTCCCCGGCCTTGGCCATAAGCCGGCCATGGCAAGGCCCAATCGAACAACAAAATACAGAGAGAGAGAGAGAGAGAGAGAGAGAATGGACATGGTGGCAGAACTGGTGGCATCTCTAGAACAAGCAACCCTAATGTCCAAACAACTCCCAAACACCACCGACCCATCCAAAATCACCCAAATCTACTCCACCCTCCACTTCGCCCACTTCCACCTCTCCTCCTTCCTCTACCAGTCCTTCCAACACCCACCACCTCCCCAACCCTCTCTCCCCCCTCCTCCTCCTCTCGCCCCTGAGAATTCTCTCTCCTCTGCCGCCGCCAACCACAACGATGACGAACCCATGCAAGTTGCGGACGAGGACGAGGAGGAGGAGCAGGGAGAATCCAATTCGAAGCCCACAATTGACGGGGTTGAGGAGCGGATGAGGGATTTCTTCATCCAGAATAAGCGGCTGAAGCGGCCGCTCTCGCCTGCTGCGGCTGCCGCGGCGGAGGATTGGCAGCGGCGGTCAGATGAGCGTGATTTGGTGAGGGGTTCGGTGGGGTTTGATCCGCTGGGGACGAGGTTGAGGGCTTTGGATCTTATTTATCAGTTCCATGGTTGAGAATTTTCTTTTTGTGGTGTTTAGCCATGGTTGAGAATTTTCATATGTGACATATAGCAAAGTCTATCAGATTTTAAGTCCCTAAGATGAACAAACTTTTACACTCGCAAGATTGTGCTTTAAGATTCACGTACTTTCTACTGTATTAGATTTCTCGATCATTCGAATCTCATGACATCGTGTGGCCCGAAATACATTGGTACACGAGACACGAGAATAAGGAGAGAGAGAATGCTGCATCGTATTGAAGGACCACTCCTTATCTTCATTAAGGGTAGTGATGAAACTACAGAGGGCTTTCATTTACCTATGAATAATGAGAAGCACTGTAAGGTATACATTTGTGCACTGCTTCTGCATAAAGAGATTAAAGATTCTTGCTTGAAACTCAACTGTTCTCTTTCTGAAAACTGATGCTGGAGCTCTAGATTGAAGAATGGCAAAGGCATTCTTCATAAGTGATTTGCCTTCGCCCTGGTAATAACACCTGCATTTTCTAGCACCAAAAGGACAGCACGTATCTTTGTTGATTTCCTTGTCTCAACCCAATCGAGAGCACTACGTCTTTGTTACCAAGTTATGCAACTTCACAAAATTGTCTAAAGTGAGTTCCTCCGGTCTTGACTACAACAGTAACAAAAGGGTGAGGGCATTAGTAGACAGAGATGATGTAAATGCAACAGTCAGATATAAATGGTCCCTGATTGATTACTTACTGTCGCTGGAAGACCAACATTTTCGAGGGCTGCTTCAATCTCAGGGGATGTGCAGATATGCTGGAGTGATCTCCGCAACATCTTCCTTTTACCATTGAATGCGGAATTGACCTAAAACCATAATAACCACGACATCAAGAGCTATTTTCTCAGAAGAAGTTAATACTTGATGGAGAAAGAAAGGAAAGGACGAAGTTAATTTTTTTGCTTTTGTTTTTGTTTTGGGTATTACATGAGGATTGTTATTGTTGTAGTTGTGGTATTGAAGAAGTAAAACTAACACATCGAGTAGGTATTGCAAGCACATTGACTGTTGGCACTAGGAGAGCTTTAACCACAATCATAGCTATAAATAAACTAAGCTCGTGACCAATAGGATGAACATCGGATGGTAAAAAGTATCTAATGAAATACACAATAGTGATCAGGAATAACCATTGAGAAGAAGCTTTTAGTAGAGGAAACTGGGGGATAATCTGCAGTTTGCTTCAGCCGAAATGTAACCACTGCTGCATCAACCTACCAACAAGAACGTAAAGGTAAAGCCAGACTTCTTTATACTTAGATAGAACATAAATCATGATGCAGAAACACAATTGAATATTCGTCAGATTGTAACAATCTGGCCATTGATTTCCACCTACATGCATGATTGCATTTAGGAAAGTATAAACAAGATAATCAAGACTTATAAACCTAGAAAGCAGTATCAGCAATGGAGAGACAAAAGTTTAAAAGTCGATAGAAAGGTAATGCCATAACTTTAGCAGTTGATGCATTACTTAAGTTACTCATAGTGATAAGGTTTGGAAAGTACCATTTTACTGTGATAATGATTGTTGTTGTCCAAAAGAATAAGATAGAGAATGCAAGCAGTGGAAATTTTTACCATTATTACAGGTTCACTTAAACAATTTTAGCCAGTTTAACTCCAAATATTGTAATGGAAAACTTCGAACTTCAGTGTCCAACAAAATCAAATGTGCTTTGATTTTCCTAGAAATGTCTAATCCCTGGAAAAACAGAGATTTTAAAGGTCCCGAATTATGCTTTTTGGGTGGTAATGAGTTGCTATCAGCAAGTGACCATACGCCCATGATACTGAAAACTCATGCGGAATACAAAATAGTCACAAAAATGGTGGACAAGAAAAAGAAGCAGGAGGAAGAACATGAACTAACTCACAACCTAATTGCAAAAATCAGTATATCCAGTTATGCAGTAATTCAACATTACACAATGCATGGAAAGCACTAATTGAAAATAAAACCAAATACTTACGTTAGGTTGAGGGAAGAAATTCGATCTGGGGACCTTAAACATATATTCAGGATCTGAGAAAGAAAAGCACAGACAACAGAAAAAGTGACCCTAAATTTGACATATAGATTCCATAGTCCAATAGAGATTATAGAATTGTGGCGGATCCTGAGACCTGTATGCACCCCTGCACAGGGCTGTAGGGCAATATCCTAAGAGTCCATCTCAACAATCAATGGTCCGGATTTCAAAAAAACTCTTCCAGGGAAGAATAGTCGGATTTAAAAAAGACTCTTCCTATTCTTCCCTCGAAGAGTCTTTTTTAAATCCGGACCATTGAAAACACTTTTGGACGGCTATGATGCTGCCCCACAGCCCTGTGGTGCAGGGATGCACGGCAGGGTACCCGATTCCAATTGTGGCAAAGATGCTGGCAATTGGCATCTAAAGGAAGCCGATCAAAAATAAAATAAAATTGGCATCTAAAGGAATGTGAGGCTTAAGTTTTCAACCTTTAGTTATGCATCTTAACTACAGAAAGGAAAGTAGCATAAAGCGAACCAATTGTCCTTGTATCTATGGCTGCATATTTTGAGAAGACATATTGCGTCCAGAATGAAATAAAGCAAAAAGCCAATAAGAAGAATAAAAGTGGGTAAAGAGTCAAAGACATGCAAAGACGTCAACCATAAAGCTAGGGACTTGGTAAAAATCCCTTCCATTTACGAGCTCTGAAGGCTACAAACAAGAGCCACATCCTACTTCACTTGATGCCAAAGTAGGATTCATCACCCCAAAAGCAATAAATTGGTATTTCATACTGCGAATACCTGAATAAAAGTTTATGAAGATACTGATGGGTCGATATTCAGATGTCCTCAAAGATGAATCCACCAAGCGTAAAGCTGTCTCCTCCTAAACATATAGACCAAGATTGTATGTCAGTAGGCTAGTCAAAGCACATGAATTTTGATGGAGAATCATAGCGTGGCCAAGGCTTCACTACATTTTTCCGTGTCAAAATTGTCCTAGACATACTGTTGTTCAAAACTCAAAAGTAAGTCCCTTGTGTTGTTTTCGTTAAAAAATTCAAGGAGTAAGTCTTTTTTATTTCTTCATTTCATTGGAGCTCTCCAATCGGCAATCAGTTCCCTTTTCCCTAATTATAGTGTGGAATCACCTCTTGTCCACAGCTTATACCTAGATTATAGTAGTAATTATCCTAGAAATTAAACAAACAAGGATTAAAAAAAAAAAAAGAGTTTAAAAGGATAAATTTATGGAAAGTCGTAAAGTTTGACAAGAACCTGGAGTAAGAGAACAACATCAGAGAAAATGTCACCCATTGGAAGCAGCAGTTTGACTACATCCGTAGTTATATTAAAAGGTATATTTGATACAACCTGAAAACAAGTAATGCGAAATAAGGTCATGGTAATGGGACTATAGAACCCACTTCATCTTGAGGAGGAGCTTCACAGAATTTGACATCAAGTTAAATCGAAAGAGATGCTTGATTAGCAGTCAACAGAGGGAGGTCATTACAAGTGCAATACCAATCTGTTTAAACCAAAAAATAAAGATAAAAACCCACACACATAAACATAATAATCACATGTAATAGACAAAAATAAAAACAATGAACTGTTGGGGTCGCAAAGTGTTCCAGGTACAATTCTCGGACCTTACAACACTTCACTCACAAGCGGAACCACAGCCCAGCCCAACACTTCACTTAAAAAAAAAATTAAATAAATAAAGAAATTAAAATAAATAAATATAGTAAATAAAAAATACATAATTTTGGTTTAATCTCGGTAAAATTCAAATTCTTTTTTATTGTCTTTTAAAAATTTTCTAATTTCTATCGTAGACAAAAAGTAAGTACATGGGTGTCTTAGGTTTTTTTATTTTATTTTATCATAGTGTGGTTGACTAAAGCAAAAGAATATAATTTTATGTAATGGTTGCTGCATTGAGTCAGTAATTTCAGTATCCAATGTATTGTATTAGATTGTGAAAGCTACATAATATAATGACCCTATTTTCAGGTGGAAAATATGTCCTTTAGCTCAGGGTCCCTCAGGCCAAAACCCTGGCTTCAACTCATGGATACGGGAAAAAGTTTCAAGGAGTTCGGCAAAAGATTAATCATATTTTACCTTCACAGAAAGAATAGCAATTTTTACATCATTCCAAACTACAAAATGCCTTTTGTCATCTTAAAGGAAACCAAACAGGCACTAAAAAACAAAATAGCGTTTATGGTATCTGTCCATGTGCCATATATTCATATGATACAAACTCATGCCAGGTCTGCGAAAAGTATATCAACACACACCAGTAACAAGGATTACTTCAATGACCAAGTGGTTGTTAAATTTAAAATGAGGCCATGGCAGTGCAGTAACACAACAAAGGAAAGTATATAAATGAGGTAGAGTTCTCACCTTGGCATATCGTGATTCTCCATCCAATGACTTTTGACATCCCCCCAATGAGATCAAATGTGAGTGAATGTGACATTTTGTGAAATCCTCTTGCAAAACCTACATGGTTAGGCAAAACATGTTGGGACACAATCCGATACGCATTTTACCAGCTAGAAGTGCAAGAATATTTTCCAGACGTATATATAGACCTACGGAAATGAGGACAGACACACAACATGCATGGACCCTTATGACACTGATGTTCAAAGTGAAAACTCTACCGACAACTGGAAAGATTCATCATTAAGGAAAACTTTGCAAGAACGGTCTCAATGTACATGCAATGCATATATATATGCACACCTGCTGACATATACACCACATGCAATGGACCACCCTCGTGACAATGACTTTCAAACTGAAATTCCAGCAAGAATGATAATCAATGACCGTTAAGATAACTGTTGCACATGACATAAGGAGAAAAGTGGAAGAGGATAAATCATTCACTTCTTTTACGTGCTTTGAAGTACATAATTTTTGCAGATGAATCATCAAAAGGAAACAGCAACCCTTTGATATCATATGCAAAATAATATGAGACAAAATATTTGTGCAACTAATTGCAATACTCATATTAAGGCCACTGTTCGCATTCATGTAGTGACGAAAAACGACAAATTACACTGTAGATTGTAAACAATTCTAGCAACAAATATGAGGTGCTTCTAATATCATGTGACAATATGACCTGAAAAGATAACTGCTGTTAATATTTCTTGCCTTTGGAAGCAAATATAAAACCGATTGTGAACTGCTTTCTTTCTTTGTAAAATAAATAGTCCAAATCCAGCAATTCCACGATTTAAGTGGATAACACTTTAAAATTTTGAACTGCCAATGTCCTTGCTTGTCCTAGCACTCAACGGGAGTTTCAAAAAGAAAAAAAGATTATTACTCCACAAACAAACTACTCAAGACAAAAAAAAAATTGCTTACAAACCAATTACTTACTGAAAGTATAGTTTACCTTCACCCGATCTATACTTGCAAACCTTTCTGTCACAAGCGCAGCCATGTGTGGATCCTAAAGCTCATAGAAAGTGCACAATATAAGTCCACATACAGTAAACAGATAAGAAGACAAAACCAAATGGAGTTGCACATATACCCACCAAACAAGCACCAATATGGATAGGGAATACAGAAGGACATGATACGGACATGCAGATAAGTTATTTCTCCAAAATGTAGGACACAGACACGTTGTTGGTACGTCTAGTAATATATTTGCATATACTAGTATGTACTATGTATATAAATATTATATACCATCGTTAATTTACATCCTAAATTAAATAATTGAGAAAAGAGTGTCCAACTTGTGTTTGAATTATGATGTTTAATTACTGCTTACAAATGTCTGTGGAATGTCGGCGTCAGACTGTTGGAAAAGTAAACTTAATTTTAGGTAATTCTAGGGAGTCGTGGAGACACATGATACATGAATGTGGTGTGGTTCATGTATGTAGCTGAAGATTCATTTGTTAGTTCAAGAATCATTATTGTTATTCATGTATGGAGTCAAAGGGTCAAGAGTCATCTAGTTTGTGTACTTGGTAAGATTCATGTATCTAGGAGTCTATAGATACATATGCAATCTAGTGATTCTGGGTGTGGGCATGTTGTGATGTAAAGTAGAGAGAGAGAATGATTAGAAAGAGTGGGGTTGAGTAGCATGATGAACTACTAGAAGTAGTCGAGTGTGATAAAGTTAGTTGAAGTATTTTATCACAAATTGTGTGTTATCTCCTCAGTCCTCCCTCACATCTCTCCTACTTGTTTAAGTGTATTTGGCCCATCACGGAATTTCCAACAAACAAGATATATCACCTTCTTTTTAAGTGTCCATGCTTCTTAGGTACGCACAAACCTCATTGATGCATGCTCTTAAGGCACTCAAGTGGACATAATCTTTGTAATTCCCAGTATTCCATTTTGGTCACAAACACCTCAAAGTGCTATGTTCCACAAATCGAATCCAAATTTGGGGATTCAACGCTGAGATTGGACGCGAAGAAACCAATAGCACACTTGATATCTTAAAAGTTCAGTTGCGAACTGAAGTGTAGATATTTTAGGGCAACTTATATTGATGGATTGGAGTATGTTAATCTTACCGTAAATCCATAGGGATTGCACGTTATTGATAATCTCCTCAATATTAGTATGATAGAATCACTCGTACTATGGGATTATATACACCAAACTATTAATCACTCGTAAGATGGTATTAAAGGAACATAATTAAAGCCAATTATTCACTGCATAGCACATGTTCGATAAATAGTCCAATCGAATAAAAAATAATGTATGCTCAAGGCCTAACCTTTTCGATGGCAAGAACTGTGGCACCGGCATTCACCAGAACATTGGTCAAAGACCCCGTCCCGGGTCCGATTTCCAGCACCACATCACCTTCCTTAACATCAGCCACACCCGCAAGCTGCTCGTTGATGGAAGAATTCAACATATAATGCTGACAAAAACATTCGGAAAAATGCCTAGTAAATGTTCGATACAAAGCCCCAGAGAACTGCTCCTTTCAATGAACGAGAATACTTTTTTTTTTTTTGTGGGTAATTTTAAACGAGAATACTTGAATATGCTTTTTATGTACTAAGTATATACTTGGCCGAGGGATTTGCGAGGGAAGCGGCCTTTGGAGTTGAGAGACCTGAGGGTGGAGTGGTAATCGTCTTCGTTTCTTGTTGTTCTGGAGTTCGCTGCTGCTGATACGATAAACGGAGTGGATTTTCTTGGGGGAGGGGTGGTGATGCTATTGTGCGCCGGGGGTGAAGGGACTCTAGGTCGGGGTCTGGTTTTAGGATGGGGGAGAGAAGACAGATTTGGCGGGAGGGGTTGCAGGAGGAGCACCGACATTTCGTTGGAGGATAACTGTCAAGTCAAAATCTCCAATGCTAGAGTTATGAGCGTGAGTATCAGTTAGTGGGAATTTTTTTTTAAAGTTTCAATGTTCCTTTAGCTTGAATAACATCAAAAAAAAAAAAAAAATCAACATCATAATGTAATCCCAGTTTTATAGTGCTTTATAAGTAGCGCGATCCGATTTAAAGAAAATAACTTTTCCATGCATATTTTGAAGCAAATTTGTCAATTCAGTCATCGTACTCTATTTATCCAAGAACTCGGAGCCTGTTCCGCTAATTTTTGGTTATTCGACTTTTTGAGTTTTTTAGTTGATATATGTGAGGAGAATAACCTGTCTCGAAAAACATAAAAAGTTAAAAAAGTTCCAAATGCCCAAAAATGCTCTTAATGGAACGACGCCTCATTTTCAATTGAGATCATAACCAAATTACTTAACCTCTCTTGCGAAATGATAGTTTGAAGGTAAAAACAAAAACCGTGTATGCTTGACTTTTTCTGTAATTAAATGTAAGAACATAGCACTTGTACATTACTCCACAATTATGTAAATCAAAAAAATTTCAACAAAAGTAATTTAGTAATATTATTTTTCTAATATTGTGCCGTCTGAGGGAGGAAAACAAAAGAGGTAGAAAATGGAGAAAAGGAAAGAAGGGGGATGGATTCCACGGGATTCGAACTTGGCTCGCCAAGAGTCTTGACAGCGGAAAATTTTTCAGTGTTGGGTGGGTACCACGTGATGCCTGCTCGTCCATTGCATTTTTTGATAGCTCGAATTTGAAGAAAGAAAAATGAGAGAGAGGATTTCAATTCGAGTCGTTGAAAAGTGTATTGGACGGTCCGGATGTGCCGAGCGGGTACCACGTGGGATATACACACTCGGCACCAAAAAATTTCTCCTTGACAGCATGTAGTGGTCGCTCAACCAAGCAATTAGTTTGCGATAATTATGGGAAACTTTTTTTATATTTATACCTAACTTAAAATTTTTTTTTTGGTTACCCCAGCCCGAGGGCTTGCTGGGCTTACCCCTGGGCCGGCCCTGCATGTATGCAGCAGCTGTTTGCTGTTTGAGTTACGCTTAAGCAAGGTCCAAACTATTCCCCAGTTTCCCCCATTTATAGCTCCTTCTCAAGTACTTCATGAGATTCTGTTTTCCATCTTCGCTTAAGCAAGGTCCAAACTATTCGATGATCAACTTCTTTCTAACACTCGGAGATTAGTTGGTAGGGTTGGGTTTAACTTATCATCCTAATTGATTCTAGACATTGCCTCTCTCTCTCTCTCTCTCTCTCTCTCTCTCTCTCTCTCATGCTTATATGAGACTTATCTGAGATGATCAACTTCCTTCTAACACTCAGGAATTAGTTGGTAGGGTTGGGTTTAACTTATTATCCTAATTGATTCTAGACATTGCCATCCTGCATCTCTTTGTTTTTTTCTTTCTTGTCAATGTTTTAATAGTGTAAATCACTGGCATCCATGACACTTGAAGGCCCAGCGTGTGGTTTATGTCTTTCCTAGCAGATATCCTCTTCACTAAACCGGAACAAATTCTTCTCTTCTTTGTATATTTTTTTTCTTTTCCCTCTGACTCCCCATGAAGCTCATACTTGAAAACAGCCTACTACTACAAGAGGATTTCATGTTTGTCAAGCAAAAAGTCACAGCCATCCAAAAAAGAATATACAGACTACGTACGAATTTCACAATAATTACAGAGGGCAAAACCGTATCATGCTAAATGACCTAGCCAAATAGAAGGCGGCGTCTTGCAGACTTGGAAAGCTTTGGACTCACCCACTTCCTTTTTCCATCAGAAGAACCAATACCATCCTCCAAATTCTCGGCTAAATTCTTCCCCCTCTTTGCTTGAGAAAGCATTTTCGTTGAACGGTAAAACTCAGTGATGCTGAGCTGCAAGTTTCTCGTTTTTGGTGATTCTGAATTCTGAGGAGTCCCTCCAGATTCTGTACTGTATTTCTTTCTTCTTGATTTCATTTCTTTCAGTTCCTAGCAGTTTCCAAGCAAAGACAAATGAACACACAGCAAAATAGGACAGGTTTTGGGGTGGGGGCAGGAAACAAACAAGTTCTTCTTTAACTACCGGTTTTTAACGTCCATCGGTAACTATTGTGCAATTGTCAATAACAAAGAAGCGGTACAGAAACTTTATCCACATTGACCCTCTTTCCCCTTGGCCTCCAATTGAATGCCACAAAGGGGTTTCCTTAATATAACAGCGGTTGCTACCACATCGACAAATATTAAGGATACAAATCAAGTTAATAAAATCACGGGCCAAGGTGAGATCGGATCATGGTTATGGCTGAAAACAGCAAAAAGGGTTGAAATAGAAGTGTACCTTTTCTTTCAAAAATCGATCAACTTTCTCTGGAAAAGCAGCCTTGACAAGCTCCATATTTTCATCTGTCGCCAAAAACCAGCACCCATCATCAAGACAAATCTGGGGGGCATCGATTTCGTTCAATGGATCAGCAGATTCACTATGTTCACTTGTCTCCATTTGTAGTTCAGAGTCTTTGGGATTCACTGTATAAATAGTTGTGTCCATTACAGGTGCACATTTCTTCCATTTAACAAGAAAAAATCGATGTCCATATCTGATCTTCAAACGCTGAATAGAATGAAACTCATATTGGTCATATAACAAATCTTTGTTTGGATTCGAGGCCATTTCTCTAAGGAAGATGGTCGACAACATCGGAAGCATTCTTTGCCGTATGTAAGAGGGCTCCCATTGCTGATGAAAAGACAAGTAATCAACCAGCAGTTCAGTTTTTGGAGTTTCCCATGATAAATTAGGGCAACCATCTGCTGCAGAAAATTTGATATGAATCAAACTATATATTTAACAACACGGTGCTCATGCGAAACAGTCAAACTGAAGAATGAAATGTGAAATTAAATCCAAACATCAAAACCCTACGCCTATTGGAAAGAGAACCAGAGAATGAAAGCAAAACAAGCAAGTGACAATACCAGCAGAACTTTTAACAATCTTAGCTAGGAGCAAAGGAACTTTTGCAACTTTCATGCAGAACATATAGATTGATGATCACACGAATGCCCAACACATCAAGCAAGTTTTACCAGGAAAATCACAATGGTTGTTGCTCAAATACATTTCAATAATCTCAACATTTGGGAAATTCTGCTCCATGGAAATTTTTTGGCAAACTTTTGTCTGCCAATTTGCTTTCTTCTTTTGCTCCTTGTCTCTCCTTTCCTGCCATCAAACATTGTGTATATCATTGTCATTAAGCTATGAAGCACCCACACAACAACATGGTTGCTGCAACCGTGTGAGACACGCCGGGAATAAGACATAATAGGTGTGCGACAAGTCTTGTGGCATGTCCAGTGATATGTCTTAATTGTGTTTTGTTAGACAAGTGTGGGACACAACGGGACAACTTGTGCAATTCAGTACAAAAAAAGGGGGGGGGAAACTGTAATACCTGGAAGTTGTAAACCATAGCATGAAATTGAAAAGAGAAAAAAGCAAAAGACCATGATAAATGATTGATCGAACAAGCCCTAGAATGATCAAAAAAAAAAAAACAAGCCCTAGAACACCAAAACCTTCTCCTTTTCCTCTCCCACTCATCGAACCACTATAGCCCTTTATCCACTACCAAATGACGTCGATTAGCTCGTAGGTCTATTGATTATGTAGAATTAGATTAGTTTCCTTTAGTTTTGCTTGTTTGTGGATAACAATGTTAAAATACATGGCAAAAACAATACATGAGTCGGTCCATATTAGTGCCTGTATCTGTTCTTCTTTAGATGATAATAGATTGAAACCCTGAACTCAAGAAAAGTGGTTGAAAGCGTTGAGCAATGATATACCAAATCACAAGAGCCGCAATGACAGTTAAACCCAACAGGTTTTTGCCTGCAAGCCTCGCTGGTGCTGGAACTGCAAAATTTGCAAGCCAACTTGAGATGAGCTCTCTTGCTTCCTGGATGCCCACAGAAGGAACAATGAGGAGATTTTTTCTTGGGTGAGTACTCATGTAAACTGCGGAAAGCATCATCGAAGGATCTCACCCCACCCTGAAACTGTAATGCTTCTCCTCGGCCTATTTCACTTAACCTACATAACAATCCATGCCAATTGACAATGTAAATTGGTTAGCCCAGTGAACAATCTTCTTTTGACAATAAAACAAGCAAATTGCAACTAAACCAGTTCAGAAGATCAAACCTAGTCAAAATCTCATCTTCACTGAAACATTTGACAAAACGAAGAGCTGTATCAAGCCCAATACCTTGGACACCGTTTAAATCATGGTCATTTCCAACCAAAAGGGAAATGGCTATCAAGTGTTTTCTCTTCAACCCAAGACCAGCTTCAACATCTGAAATTCTGTAGCATTCAAATGGTTCCTGCAGAAAGTAGAGATAGTCATGAATGCCATCCAACTGATCAATGACCAACCAAAGGAGAACATGGGAAAAGACCACAAAATACAGCATCGGTGAAGCAAACTTCTTATACGATAGTGGTTGTATCCATGATTGTAGAAGTGTTTACGGGATATTATGTTTCATATGAGCTTTAGCTTACGGAGTTTATCAAAAACATACTTTTCAGGTCAGTAGAAGTAGATGGAGTTAGCTTTGCCTCCAAGTTGAAGTCTTTTTGGTTATTGTTGTGTGGTACTACTACTACTAGAACTTGTAGCCATTTTGATTTTGGTAGCCAGTTTGTTCCGGTCAAGTTAGGTTTGTTTATGTATAACAGTGTTGTTAAGCACATACTTTATTTCCGCACATAGAACTCTGACATATTTTGGGACTATTGAAATTGTGCTTCCACAGCTTAATTGATTTCTTAAAGAAAACATATTTTGACGAGAGGATTTTATAAATTCCCTAAACTAACTCTACATATAGGCCTAGGGTGACCTAGACTCACTGGCCGGTCACTAGACCTTTAACCCATGGGTTTTTGCAGCTTTAGTGTGGCAACACATTAAGCATAAATGTGGTCTGGCTCTCCATTTTCTGGACTTAGCCTCTGAGCTAGAGTTGTGTGCTCACATAACAAATGGGCATGTGGCGTGAATTTAATTTTGTTCACCCTCTTTTAAAGAGGGTGAACATTACCCTCCTTCCTATTGGTTGAAATGGTGTGGATCCCACAACAAAGTGATGTCATGCTTATAAAAAAAAGTGTATTGCAAGAGTGGGACCCACACCATTTCAACCAATAAGATGGAGAGTAACGTTCACCCTCTTTTAAGGAGGGTGAACAAAATTGCACTCGGGTTGGGTCGATGAGATTATCCATCTACATGTTGTTCTTGGCTGCTTCCATTTAGTTCTTATGGAAGGAGAGGAATTGCAAAATTTTCAAGCAGCTTGGTATGGATTCAAAATCCTTGGTTAATAAGATTGTGGAGGGGGTTCGAGCATGTGTTTGCTCTTGGAGAAATGTCCCTCGATCTGTAGATAATGTGGCTTTGAGCCTGGAATGGGGTATTCCTTTGTGTGTTTTCCGCCAATCCCCAACCTTGTAAAGTCCTGCGGTTGTTTGTTGTTTTCTAGTATCTGTTGTTGATTTTCAGTTGTCTGTGCCCAGTTTAGGTTTGGTAGGCTGCGCAGTGTTTGTTTTGGTTTGGTTTGGTTGTATTACAAGGCCATCCCCTTGATTATTTTGTTTTGGTTAATAATAAAATCTGTTGCAAAATATTTTAGATCATAAAAAGTTACGTTTGGAAATATAAAACCACGAAAACGAATAATACTGCTCCAACATCACTAGTAATGGAGCCAATGTCTAAGTCATGAAGTTCCAAAGACAGGAATCATCAAGTTGTAGGAACAACCATCCAACTTGAGCCCACGGTGCATCTCCACTTTGTGGCACACACGTCTCACCCATTCCCTTTTTGGGTCCAGCTAAGCCAACAAAAGGAAAAGCTGGGCATGTTCGCCTCTCGCTAAATATGGAGAATGGTAACTCTTCAGACTGTTTATGACAAAGAAATGCCACCAAATAAATACTCCCTCCGTCCCTATTTAATTGTCCACTACGGTTTTGCGTGCATTTTCAACGGCTTATATCTCTCAACGTATATTGCTAAAAATATGTAATATGGATCTTGTTTGATAGATCTCAATTTTTTCTATAAAATAATGATTTCAAAAACATTAAACATAATATAAATTAATATGGATCTTGTTTGATAGATCTCAATTTTTTCTATAAGAGAAGATAATGATTTCAAAAACATTAAACATAATATAAATTGAGAGATATAAGCCGTTGAAAATTCACGCAAAACCGTAGTGGACAATTAAATAGGGACGGAGGGAGTATTTTTTTAGCTTAACAAAATAAATCTTCTTTTTGCTTTTTTTTTTTAAGAGTCTAGAAAACAGTGAATGAAAACACAACACAACTTGACCTCATTTCAATAGAAAGTGTGGTGGCAATTTGAGAGTTTAGTTTAAGGAAGAAACCTTACGCTGGCCTTCAGCATTCTAAATTATGTTTGAGAAAGAGTATCAATTACAAAAACAGTAGGGGGAAAAGGGTGAGACACTGACTAATACAGAAAATAAAGGAAACAAAAACCTTCCAGCAAGATTCGGTGCATGTGAGTGGCGTTAGTAGGATCTTAGACCAATACAGGTGAATTTTGAAAGGAAGGCGGCCCACAAAGAACTAGCACTTACTTTGGAGTTGGGCCGGATGAGTTTTACAACACAATGAGCCCCAAAGAGGAATGCATCACTGTCAGCTGTAATGCAAGCATCTACCTGACCTTCACCATTTAACTGGGCACAAAGTCCTTCGGCCTCCCCTTTTGCTTTTAGAATGGGAATCCCAAGAAGTTCAAGCAGCTCCTAGTATAACACAATAACTGATATTCAGATAAGATTTCGTAAGCATGGTAACATTCAAAAATACAACAATTTATCAGCTTGGCATGAATGAGACACTGGTCCATGATATAAGCTTCTCCAAGATCTACGGGTTAGGATAACAGCAAATAAAACTCTCAACCACCAAGCACTACCAAAATCTCACTTTTCGCTGTCAAAGTTTCCAATAGTCTCAATTGTGTCCCTAAACTATTGGATTTCTATCAATGTTGTCAATTGGTTAATGTCATCCAAATATCTAATATAAAAGCTACTTGACAGTGAACATATTTGACAAATGGCCTTTTTCGTCTGGGGTTTGACCGTGTAATGTACTGGTTGTCTCTTACGGTTCAAGGAAAAATGCTCCAACAGTGCCTCATATTTTTTTAGTGTAATACCAGATCAATCTGCATTCTAGGTAACACTTGTTGGAAGCAATCTTTTCCTGCATTGGCCAGATATTAGGCAAGAGCAACCTTAAGTCTGGCATATCGTACCATCTTAGAAGATGTGACATACCACATTCCTCCTACTTTCAACTTAAAAGCATTATAGGTGGGAAAGCTTAAAAAAAATATTTTCCTATATTGGTCAAACATTTCAAATGACCAAATTCAAATTTAATAAAGAACAAATTCCTTCCTTCACAACTTAAAGTAAACCTAAACATAGCAGAAAGAATTTGTTGGCTTTGAATTATCTATCTTCAAGAACCAAACAGACTCTTACTGAGTCTTATGCAATCTAATGAATATGCACTACCACTACAAACCGTGGTGCAAGACAATTTTTTGGTCATCGTCCAAACACCACCTGTGAACACCACCGCACCAGTTTTTGGGGAAAAAAAAACTACACCGATGCATTGAATTTCTTTTCTAAGAAATCGGAGGAAGGCACGACAGCTTTTTCCATGAAATCCCCAACAAAAAAGACAAACTATTCCTTCTTTACAATTGCATCGATCATAACCACAACATACATACCAAATACTTGTTCACCACAAATGGGTGCTAATAAATAGACCCGCGATCCCCTAGAAAGACATCGAACCCTTGTGGGAAAAAAACAGTTGAGGAGGAAATAAATGTATCATATTTTTACCAAGATATCAGGAAGTTCCAAGTTTCAACAAATAGAGTCCTTTGAACCAAAAATATGGATAGAGGCCCAGCGAAAATTATTTGTTTTTTGAGACCCAAAATGTCCGTCAGTTAGAGCTTTAAAGGACTTCCTTATTTTGTGTATTCTTCATGCGCATACATGACACAACTCTTATAGGGAACAAGTCCTGGCTATTGGTCTATTACCCTCATTAGATATGTTTCCAAGTTATGCAAATACAGAAGACCATCTAATAAATGGACACCCAAGTATACACTTGAACACCAAAATGACCAAATCGCTTGTCCTTCAGAAGAAACCCTATTATTCGAGGTTCGGACCCTGTAGATTAAGTGACACTCACAATCACATTGCAAACCCAAATTTTTAACCACACTAACAGATTCAACTATCATAAAAGGTTGAAAATAAGCTCACCACACACTCTCGCACGCATTTCAGAAATGCTGGATTTCTTTCAACCGAAACACCCTCCTCCGGCACCGGTAAACTTGACAAATCCAGTCCTGATGCCCGAAAAAATCGTGCAATCCTCGCCTGAGACTTCAACGGTGACGGTGTTCCGTCAATCACAAAAACCGGGTACGCCCCAAACTGCAAAACAACAAAAGTTCAAAATATTACCACAGAACTAATTATAAATTTATAATCAACTCAAGAGCCAGCCAAATCTCAACCCATTTGGTTCCTGCAGTAACAAACAAACTTCTATTCATAACCCAGAAGCCAAGCTAACTTCTATTCATAACCCCAAAAGCCTTTTTATTTCATAATTTGGTCGTGTGAACCTTTTCCTATTTTTTGTCAATATTTTTATTCATCCCACCAAAAATGTGAAAATTTCGCCTATCTTTACTTAGTCAATTTTTCTCAAATTTGGTTCCCATAGTAACAAAAAATTTCTATTCAGAAGAATCACAACCCAGAAACCAAACAAAGGTTAACTTCATCTAATGCAACTAATTCGGTTCACTTTAAGACTATTATGTTTGAGATGTCCAAAAAGCCTTTTCTTTCATCACCTTTTTGGTGTGAACCTTTTCCACTATTTAATCTCTTTTTCTTGATCTGATGTCAATATTTTTATAAAAAATTGGTCTTAGGTCCATTATGTGAATTTCATAAGCCCACAAGTCCACCTATTAGTTTCGTAAGGTGTCAAGTCCAATTTAAAAAGTTCATAATAGGTCCTGTCCACTCCCTAGGGTAGGGTAGGGTACCCTAGGATTTAACCACTTTCATAGGGTTTTAGGGTGCACTTTCCTATTATAGGGTAGGCCGGTAGGGTACCCAAGGGTTTAGACATTTTCATAGGGTTTTAGGGTACACTTTCTTATCATAGGATTTTAGTGGTTTAGGCATTTTCATAGAGTTTAGGATTTTAGACACTTTCATAGAGTTTAGGATTTTAGACACTTTCATAGGGTACCTAGGTTTAGGTTAGTTGACTTGTGGGCTTAAAAAACTAATAGGTTGACTTGTGGGCTTATGAAATCTATATAGTGAACCTATCACCAAATCTCCCATATTTTTATCCATCCCGACAAAAAATGTCAGAATTTCCCTTTCTTTACTTAGTCAATTTTTCTCAAAATTGAGTTCACGTATTCCGGTTCCTCCTCACGTAAGTAACTAACTGCACAGCAGAATTTGTTACCAAAACCAAGAAGTTAATCCCAAACAAAAAACCGGAAATAAAACCAAAAAAAGGCAGCCAACCTGGTTTTTATATATGGAAAATGCTAACCTAAGCTAAGTGGGCAATGGTTAATGTGCAAATTGCAAAAGGCGTATTGATATATGCAAAAGTTGTATAGATATCCATGAAAGTGCCATGATATATGTACATTGAAACTTTAACCTTTTTGACATTAACTGTGAATTATCCTAGCAGGCTGAAGTTAACAAAACCTTTTATAAAGAGAATAAATTCTTTACCCCACCGTTGTAAACATTTATTCCCTCTAAAAATTTATTCTCTTTTATAAATACACCCCCAAACAACACAGCATGAAAAACCCACAACTTAATTCGTGTTTCTATACCTTGTTTCCCTTCTTGAAATCCAAAAAAGAGGGTGAAGACAGAAAAAGGGTGCGGGGAACATACATACCTTGGAGAATAGATTGATGGTACGGAAGAAGGTGAGTCGAAGGTGCGGATTTCGTGCGTGGGCTCGAATGGCGGTTTCGTGCTGGACGATCCAGAAGGAGAGATCCACGGCGACCCGTTTGTTGCGGAGGAAATCGAAGTCTTCGGTTCGAGCATAGGGTTTGAGCAAATCCCAGAAGTGCCCTCCCACTCCCATTCTCTCAAATGATGATAGAGAAGGGGTTAACTGGGAATTCAACGGAGGTGATCAGTCATCATCATTACATGGATTTGGCATTGGGAAGAGTGAAGAAGAAGAGGTTAGACCGTTAGAGGAGTGCATAAATTTGTACCGTTATAGGGCACACTGTGACAGTAGAGTAGACGGGGGGCGATGATAGTATATAACATATATATACTATTATGATAATGTGAGATAAAGGAAAGAAATCCAAAAGCGAAAAAGTTTGATATGTGCACCAATTTATTAATAATTCGAATACTAACGGAGTTATTTTTTACTTATAAAAGACAGCATATCGTGCACCAATTTATTAATAATTCAGACACTCTAATTGTCAGAAATTAAAATTTTTACCAGAGTGGTATATTGTACTCATAAGGAAAGAACCACGTGTATTACATTCCAGAGATAGGCTTGTCTCGAAAAGTGACTATTTTACTCATAAAAGACAGCATATATACAATCTTATAATGATCGTAATCTACACTCGCGAGGACCTCCTAGAAATAGAAAGTTTGGAAGAGAAAGATATAGACGAAATTGTCAGAAGAATATACGATTTTCTTGATTCGAAAGACAATCAAGAATCGCTGGAATAGTTATACAATAATTAAGGGGAATTCTGAATAAAACTTGTTCTTACCGACTAAACAACTGATTTTTCAAGATTCCATACCAGCTTCAAATTATAGATAGACTAGTTCAGTTTTAGATTTTATACTTTTTTTTTTTTTGTCAATCAAGAGTACAAACTCAGGACACTACATTAATTATGAGAGTTCACGAGACAATCAGACAACCAAGCCCAACAACTCAACCAATACAAGAAATAAGCCCATTATAGGATAGAGATAAAGAATGAAAGGAAAAACCTTCTAAGGGAGGAACACCTATACGCAGGTGGGGAGACTCGAACTCCTGACTTTCTAATGAGATGCAAGAGTTCTGGCCAACTGAATTAGCCCCAATTGGTTAAATATATGGATATAGTTTGTAAAAACCCACTTCCTACTGGTCCTGGTGATTCTGGAATTGAAAAAAAAACCTGGAACTTATCTATCTAACAAAACAAATTCCATAAAATCTGCCAGTACATCCCCACGTTCTCTCTCTCTCTAAAAAAAATTAAAATTCTAGGAATTTAGGATTGGGGTTTGGAGGTTTTTTAACATCAAATACAATTGCTTATAGTATGTACTGATTGATTGATTAGTGTTCATAAGTTTTACTAGGTGTGTCAAATGGGCGGATTTGGGCCAAATTGGGTAAGTTATTAGTGGATTGGGTCTTTAATGGGTCATTGACTCATTTAGACCCAATTAGTTATGAGCCCAATTACCCCAACCCAACCCAACCCATTTATTTGAAATCAAACCCGACCCGCCCATTAACCCAATTACATATATATTAAAATTTTTAAAATAACTAAAATACCCATATAAACTAAAATGACCATATTACCCTTATACATTTAAATGACCAAATTACCCTTGTATACTAAAATTACCATAATACCCCTATATACTAAAATGACCAAATTACTCCTGTATACAAAAATTACTAAACCAAATGAAGATTTTGCTGAGATTTTAGAATCCAGTAAAAAATGATTCGAATAATTGACTATTGACTAGATAAAAAAAATAGAATTGTCTATTGCCAACTCCAAAAGTTTTCTTCAAAGACCAAAAAAAATCTTTCCAAAAACGAACCGAGCTGAGCAACTCGTGGCGTGGCTCGGCTCGGCTCTTTAGTAACCGAGCCGAGCTTAAGCACGATTTTTTGGCTCGTTTACTAAACAAGTTGAGATCGACACTCCAAAACTCGGCTCAGCTCACAAAAGTTCGGCTCTTTTGTATAGGCTCGGCTCGTTTGAGCTCGAGCTTAAGCACGATTTTTTGCAGGGTTTGATCTATCAAACAAGATCCATATTGCATTTTTTTTTTATTTTAGTAAGCCTATTATTTTTAAGCTTGAAATTTGTGAATAAGTACTTATTTTTCGAGAATTTTTTCGGTGCCGGGTGGATATATCCCACGTGGTACCCGTCAAATTTTTACCAATTCGAAGGGATAGAGAGAGATCGTAAGATCTGGAAAGTTGGTTTGTTCTATACTATTGGAAGGGAGAGAACGTAAGAATTAGATGCTTGAGTAGTTTGATTTGTTCTGTACTATGAGAGAGAGAGAGAGAGAGAGAGAGAGAGAGAGAGAGAGAGAGAGAGAGAGAGAGAGAGAGAGAGAGAGAGAGAGAGAGAGAGAGAGAGAGAGAGAGAGAGAGAGAGAGAGAGAGAGAGAGAGAGGGCAAATTGAATCCAAACCCATGAATCAACCCAGATCCATCTACTAGAAAATAGATCCAACCCAGCTTATTTATTAATTGGGTTAGAATGGTAACCCATCTAACCCATGGGAGAATTTTTCATAAGTCTAGTCCACTTCTAAGTTTCATAACCCACTAAATCCACTAATAATTTTAATGACAAAAATACCCAACCTAAGAAACAAGGGTCTTATTTGGCTAACGCGAAAATAACCCTTGTTAATAATTTTTTTTTATTAATTAGGTCTTAATTGGGTCAACTTAAATGACCCAATAAGTCATGAACATGACCCAACTAATTTGAACCCTTCTCGGTTAATCGATCTCCTGATCGAGTATTAAAGTGCGAGGGCTGTTAATCGCCCCCCCTCCTGTCAGGCCCCCCATGACGACTTCCCCCTTTTACCCCCCTCCCCAACGTGCTCTCTCTCTCTCTCCTAGCAGTCTCTCTCTCTTTTTATTTATTTTTATAAAATTTTAAATGTTATTAACTTTTTTTTCACGTATTTTTTTAATAAATTTTATATTTTTGAAATCTACTCAACGAAACCGATCAAACGAGCCTAATATTGATGGTGAAATAACGTAAAACGGAAAAATTATATTTTTGTGGTAGCTTCAACTGTCTAAAGAGGTTGAAAATTTTATTGTTCCAAATTTGAATCCGTTTGAATCGGTGAAAAGATTTTAATTTTCTAATCATTTTTATCCTAAATGGTCATAATTAACTTTTGACTATAGGGCTCTCGTTGATTAACCCTAAGAAAGTCGTAGAGTCAAATATCTCTTAGGGTTAATCAACGAAAGCCCTAAATTCAACATTTAATTATGACCATTTAGAATAAAATGATCAAAAAAATTAAACCTTTCCACCGGTTCAAACGGATTCAAATTTGAAACACTTAATTTTTTAACCATATTTTTTAGTATATAAACTGTATAAAGAGGTTGAAATCACGTATTTTTTTAAATAAATTTTATATATTTGAAATCTACTCAATGAAACCTATCAAACAAGTCTAATATTGAATATGAAATAACTACACGCGAACTCTTCCGTTTTACATTATTTCACCATCAATATTAGGCTCGTTTGATAGGTTTCGTTCAGAAAATTTTAAAAATATAAAATTTATTAAAAAAAATACGTGAAAAATAAGTTATTAATATTTGAAATTTTATAAATAAAAATTAAATAAGAGAGAGATAGAGAGAGAGACTGTTGGGGGAGAGAGAGAGAGAGCACGTTGGGGGGGGGGGGGGGGGGGTAAAAAGGGGAATACAAAAGGGGGGCCTGACAGGAGGGGGGCGATTAGTAGTTTGCTTAAAGTGCGCTGAGGACTTTCCTCTTGTCATGTGCTCCACTCTCTCCCTCTCTCTCTTAGGGATGGCACCATATATATCCCGTTGAACGAGCAACCCCGCCTGACTCCAATCAACGTATTCTCATTCCTTGATCCTCTCCGGCCACTCGATCGCAAGCATTATAAAAGGGCACACCATGTCCAACATTGAGTTACACACTTTTGTTCCGAAACCATGGGCCTCTTCGATCGAAGTGTTTTTTTTTGTTTTTGTCTTGGTCCCAATTCAAGGCTAAACAAGTCCTAATTAATTGAGTGCTTCTGTCAAAAATTATCCAAATTGGTCTGACGTTTCCATAATGGTATAATTAACAACTTGAAGTTGCACGTTATCCCTTTCTTCTAGCATATCCGGGGAAAAAAAGTATTGGAAGATTTATATGGTCTGTTATTTCATATGTGATTATGTAAAAAATAGAACTAGAAGTCTTTACTAAAGATTTTAAGGCCATTCTATGGGTGTTCAAAGATCCTAGGGTATCGAGAATGTTAACATAATATTAGAAAATATTATGTTACCATAGTTTCTTGATTTTATTATTATGTTTCCTGTTTTGTCTAGGCCATTATTGATGTTTTCTATTTAGTCTAAAGCTCTGTTTGGAACTTGGGGATGGAAAGAAAAAGGAAGGAAAATTTTTAAAAAATATCTCTTTCCTTTGTTTTTTTTTGGTTTTTCACAAAAATAGGGTGAAATTTAAATTTATTCCGTCGAAATGTGGTCCAAGGATCGAAAATCATCTAGGGCAAGATTAGTAATCCATGGGGAGACAGGAACACAACCCCCCCTCCCCAATTTTTTAATCGAGCGCCTGATAGGGATTGTCTAGCCAGTGTGAGCTATCCTATTACAAGAACGTTAACATGCATAAAAGTGGATGATGAAAATAACATCATAAGCTCTAAACAATCTGAAATTATGGAGCTTCAATCTGAAAAAAAAAATTCCATCCTAGGTAAGAGCCTAGACGATCTGAGCCGAGTCGCCTTCCACGATAATGCTTGAAAAACCTTTTTGTGGAGCCGAAATCAGAGCTTCACGAAATTCCAGTGCCTCAGTGGTTTGTGGGGTAAAAGTGCCCACAAAGAGAATAGAACACGTTCCCAGAATGCACCCCAAATAATCACGGACAACAAAGCCGACACCGACCATACCATCTTTTTGTACATTGCTCCATCAACATTAAGCTTAATCACATTCAAAGGTGGCGGATGCCAACAATCAGGTGGACTAGGTGTGCTCGGGGACTGGGGTTTACGTGCCAAATCCAACGCTTCCTTCATTTCAAGACAAAGAGACCTTGCCTTCTCCAAAACAGCTGTAAATGACCAGACTTGGGCCTCAAAATGGGTTTAATTTTGGCTTAATTTCAAAAACCCCCCTTAACTATTACGTTTTGTCAACATCACCCCTTAAACTAAAAAACCGATCAACATCACCCCCTCAGCTATCAAAATCAATCGACATCACCCCTCTGTCCAAATCCGTTAAAATTTTGTACGGAAATTAGGGGAAAGACTTAAAATACCCTTGTTATGTTAAAAGTAGGTTTTTGTACCTTAGATTTTTTTGGGTTCATCATTCTCCTTCCCCACGCCATAACCGATATGGAGGAAAACCATGAAACCCTAAAACCCAACTGTAGTACCCAGTAGCCCCTCCCCTCTTCTCTCTCTCTCCACTGCATGTATTCCTCAGTCCCTTCCTTCGACGAGTAATCAGCACCGGTCTCTCAGCTCCGATCGTCGTTCTGGTGGTGGTTGTCGTCGTCGTTCTGTTGGTGGTTGTCGTCGCCATCGTTGGGTAAATTCTTCATCTGGGTTTCTTCACTGAAATCTATAACCGTTGCTGTCGTTTGCTCCGTTGTCTGGGTTTCTTCATTGGTATTATCGATTGGTAGGATATGTAATTTGTAAATTCCTTTTACTGTGTCGTTGGGTAAATTCCTCTTATGGGTGATTTGTAAATTTGTATCGATTTGAATATATGCACCACCATCACTAGCCCCCTTTTGTGAATGAAAAATGATACTCACACAATAATCCAAACACAACCTCTCACATACAAGTGGATTTCACACACACTACTATGTGTGGACCCCACATGTATGTGTTTGTGACCCATCAATCAAAAAAGAGATTCTCAAATAGGTAAGAATTATTTTTGCAAAATCTAAGAGAAGAACAAAGATAATTAATTTAATTTAAGTTGCCCGAATGTTTGTAAATTCATCTAGGTTTCTTCACTTTCTTCACTGAAATCTACCCTTTCTCTCTCTTCCCTTCTCTTCTTCTTCTATGATCTGGCTCCGGTATTTGGCTCTGGCGTTTGGCATTTGGCTCCGGTGCTTCGTCTTTCTGCCTCCTCCACCGGTATTTTTTTGGGAAGGGTATTTTGGGGTTAGAATTCATTTTCAGTCCAAAAAATTCACTTTTCCGTAAAATATGCTACTCCCTCCGTCCCAGTTTGTTTGTCCAATTTCGACATACGTGCCTTTTAAAAAATTGTCTATATCTCACAATCTATAATGTTCTACATAATTTCGAAAACATCATATTTTAGATCTAATTGAGATCTGTCAAACAAGATCCATATTGCATATAAAAAATATTATAAATTGAAATATATAGACAATTTTGTAAGAGGTCCCAAATAGTGAAAAGGGACAAACAAATCGGGACGGAGGGAGTAACATATATTAATAGATTTGGATGAAAGGGGTGATGTTGATTGGTTTTGATAGTTGAGGGGGTGATGTTGATCAGATTTTTTGTTTGAGGAGTGATGTTGACAAAACGTGAAACTTTAAGGGAAATGATATTGGCACTCCAAAAATTGATGAAGGCACTCCAAAAAACAAAGAAAAATGGCTTTAGAATTACACTGATTTTGGAGTGCCTGCATCAATTTTGGGAGTGCTAATATCATTTTCCTAGTTTAAGGGGTGTTCTTGAAATTAAGCCTTTAATTTTTGTTTCTCCCATTTCATATGAACCAACAGATAGACACCAAGAGGGCACTCATGTCTAATTGTGAGCTGTTGGGTTGTAAACTTGTACAATTTGGGAGATGGAGGTCCACCAATCCCAGGCATTGGAGAGAGAGAGAGAGAGAGAGAGAGAGAGAGAGAGAGAGAGAGAGAGAGAGAGAGAGAGAGAGAGAGATTTTTCTCTTCCTTTGTTTTGGTTCTAAAGGAAAGAGAGGAGAAAATTCCAAAAGCAAATCAATTTTTCCTTCAATTTCTCTTTAACTTTTCCTCTCATTTTCTTCTTAATTATTTTTTTTCTTTTCCACTTCCATCCCTAAGTTCCAAACAAAGCCTAAGTTCCCATGTTACATATATTTTGCTAATTTGTATAGGGTTCTTAGGTGGTCAAGTTTTTGTAGCCTATATGAAGACATCAGGTTGGTGCTGTGCAGTGAGATGCACAGCACCGCGTTGCGCACCTCCGAGCCGTCGGATCGTGCATCCAACGGCTCGGATCTCATCTCGGCAACCAACGATTGAGAGCCGTTCATTGCCGAGATGAGATTCGAACCGTCGGATGCATGATCCGACATCTCGGAGGTGCGCAACACAGTGCTGCGCACACCACTGCACAGCACCATCCCCCAATTCTATATGAAGGCGTGTTAGAGTTATGTATCAGAGACACAATCAATAATATACATCATTTCGTTTTTATTCACATGGTATCAGAGCTATAAGATCTAGGCCTTATGGAATTTTCCCTCTCGGCGGGCAGCCTAAACTTCATTGTCGTCCGTCGGGCACTCATAGTAACATACAACTGGCTCGCTCATTCTGATTTCACCTCAAATCTCTACTGTCATGACTTTTTTTCTAGGGATGGCAATCAAGACATTCGGGGCGGATATGGGGATTTCCGTACCCGATCCCCGAAACCAAAATGGTACCCATATCCACCCCGATACCCGAATGGGGAGAGGAGATTTTACCCATACCCGAACCAAACGGGGTTCAGATATTCCCCGAACCGAATGGGTAACCGAAAACAGAAGCAGCAAAACCAGAAGAGAGAATCAAGCAGCAAAAACATTTCTTCATCTACACTCTTGTTTCGATAAAAAAGAAAAGAAAAGAATCTACACTTTGTAAAATTAAATGAATGTTTACCACACATATATACAGAAATGTATCAGGTTTTGACTTATGAGATTTAGGAAGCAAACTTCACAGACCACTCTCAGATCTGTTTATGAGAAGCCCAAAAACATATTTCAAAATGAACCCATTTCAAAACACAGAGAGAGACTGACAGCCTAAGTCGATCGGAGAAAATGGAGGAAGATCGTCATTCTCTGGATGTGATTGTGAAAACCGAGTTCTTAAATATGCACTTATGTGACTTTAATTAAGGTACTGAATCTATTGAGAGCTTAAAAAGTATAATTAAGGGTAAAAGGGTATTTTTAGTCAATGTTTTTAGATGGGTGCCAGCCATGTAACCACAGTGGGGCCAAATTCTGCCACTTGTGAGCTTATTGATAAGTCCAGTATGACTAACCCAAGTCCTAGCAATAAATTGATATATATCAAGAGAGAGGAAACAAAAAGGACAGAGATAAAACAAAAGAAAATAAACGGTGAAAGAAGAATCAAGAATAGAACTCTCCCAGCCTTCATCTCTACAAATTTTTATTGTCGTCGCTTATGCAGTGCCGATTCTCCTTCCACCAGCGTACCATCCGAAAATTTCTTGGGTAATCTCTCTCTCTTTCTCTGCCCTCCTCTCTCCCTCATAGCAACCGCCGCACGTGGCGGCGGCTGTGACCGACAATAACGAGAATCGCAGCGACGCTGTTGTGTGGATGGGCGTTCACTGTGTGTGTGTTTCAACTGTGTGGGTGCATGAATGACTTAGATGTGTGCGTGTTATACACCAGTAAACCACAAGTAAATACCCCTCTAGCTGTATATAAGAACAGGTCCTAGGATTCTAAGTGGATTTAGTAGAACTAATTATTCTTGAGGAATTAAACTGCTGGAAGTGCTGTATGAAGTTGGTCTTAATTAACCATCAGTTTGGTTAACCCTGGCATAGACTAAAGTCTCTCTAAATAACGTGAAGTTCCTTATTGAATTAATTAGTGTTGAGGTTCACAAATTTACCTTGAGCCGTTTTCAAAGCCGAATAGGCCAACTCACAATCGAGAAGGCCTAAAGATATTCTGATCGCATTGTTAAATAGGTATTGACACGAATTCATTGACAAATAGGTCAATCCGAGACTTAAGCAAGAGTACGATCAAGTTTTCATCTTAGCCCTCGACAATTCAAAGGCGAGATACTCTAGCTTAGTTATATTGTTTTTTCAAGCAAATTATGTTATGTGTTTCATATGCCCAAAGTTATGAAATGTATACAAGTTATCAAGAAAGCACGATTTGATGAAATGATTTATGTCTCTCATTTATGCCATGGAACTATGCTATGAACTCTTTATTCAAAGACGATAATTTTATGATTATGATTAAGAATGAATGATTCTATGAACACTTTGTCATCTAAAGGTGAAGTTGATGCATCCAGACAGCGGTGTCCCGAATTTGGGGATCGGATTTTAAAGATACCATGACCAACGAAGGGGTTATAAGGGAAGAACGTTATGGCACCAGCTGCCAGTGACTTGATCGTTTCACACCACATGGGGTCGCTCCCTATTCACGTTTAGCTGTTGGATGTGAATCATAAGATTATGTGATGATGATGTTATGAATATCCTCTTATGAAGTTATGAGAAAGATATAAGTTATGTCAAAGAATTTTACGAATGTTATTTCCATGGTAAAACATATTAACTCTGGTACTGTATCCCACACGAGCGGTCGGCTTATGAAAATTAATTATTTTCCTACAGGTATTGCCAAGTAGGATCAAGAAACGATGCTGCCTGGGGGACATGTAAAGCAAGTATTTAGTCAACGTTTTAAGAACTTCAAAGTTGGGAATTGACTACTCCTTGTTTAGTGGAAGGTCACATTACGTTATAAAGTTTTAAATCTTTAAGGCTCTGACGGTATTTTTATGTTAATTATGCTTCTGCACTTTTAATTTTTACAGTCTTTGCATCTCTTAGACTAAGTAATGAGGCCTCGGGTGGAGGTTAGATCCACTGGCCGGTCACGTTGATCCTATCATTTTAATAACTTTTGGGATATGTAGACACCTCCCAAACGGGGCATCGCCATACAGATTGATCGTTTGTTGCTCGATTGGTTTCTTGCTTCATAAACCAAGATCGTGGACATCCCCATGGCTAGGAACATCGCCACACGATAGCGGTTATCATCAAAACAGAGTCGCCACCCAATTTATTAAAACTGGGAAAAGAGATAGAGATTCTGGGTATGGGAGCCAAGAGTACAGTAAGGGGAAGGTGTTAGGCACCCCTCTCTGCCCAGTCGTGAGACTGGCCCATAGTTATTCAACATAAGACATGTAGATGCTTTATTTAATTCTAACACATAGTCTGTTTATTTAAGCCTTTAACAGTTGATAAGGTGAGCCAGTACGATAAATGAAAGTATGTATCAGAATAAACGGAAAACAAATATGTCCCAGCAAATAGATCCCTCGGTCGGTGAATTGATGTCACGGCCGAGGAATCCCACTGGATCTATATATCGGCTGAAAGATTGATTCCTCAGCCGATGTTCTTCCTCACACCAGAATACGAACAGTTAATAGAAAGAACTAATTAAAAGCGAGAGACGGAAATTAAATCAAACCATAGGCCGTTGGGCCTCACCACCTTGATCCCTCAGTAATTGATTGCTTGGATTGCGATTGATTGTAGATAATATTGGTTGATTGTGGTAATCAACTTCATAAAACCCTAGAACAAAGTGAGTTCTTTGGGGGTTTTTACTCTCAGATGTGGCTACTCACGGGAGGTTAGGGTTTTCGTAGAGGATTGATAGGAGATGATTCCTGTAGAGTTTGGGGACGAATCATGGAGTGGAGAGATGTGTATTTCGTGATCGTTATTTCGGAACCCTAAGGCCCTTTATATAGGCAATTGGTGACTCACTCCGGCCAATCAAATGGCATGAATCAAAGTGGAGTTCTAGGGCAATAAGACTTCTATGGTAAGTGTATTCGTAGCCCCGAAGTAATGGTTCGTGGCTGCTAGGGTTTGGGCGAACGGATTGAAAAGCTGCTGAACATTCCAGAATCTGGAAAACATCGGTCTGCCGGCCGCCCAAATGATTTCACGGCCGAAGAAAGGATTTCGCGGCCGCGGAAAGGATTTTCCAGCAAAAGGCCAAACTTTGCGGGCTCGCTCCGGACACTCTCAAACTCGGTTTTGCGCGTTCTTTGGACCGTTGGAAAGCTTATTGAGTCTACTTTCTAACCCAAGTGGTTTGGATCAAATATATTTAGTACATCAAAAGATATGACAATTTTACCCTTAGTGGGTCAGAAAATGGATTGTTTTGGTAAAATTCTCGTATCTCCCTCATTTCAAATTGGTTTAAGACTTATTATATATCAATAAAGAGGGTTTCGAAAGTACTACAAGATGGTGGAATCCAACCACAAAAATAAGGAAGTTTAATTTATGAAAAATGGGCTGAAAGCAGACTTATTAGAAGATCGACGATGCCACTAAGGCTAAAACACGTGTTAACACATTTCTATCCACTCTAAGTGTCGCTTGGCACTCCTACCACCTATTCCAAAGTGTTCCTTAATCCCTTAAGAGTTCCACAAAGTTCCTAAGGCTTTCATGAAGTCAACCACAACAACCACATATCATATTCATCATCGGGATGGCCCCCAATGTGGGACTTGAAATAATCGTTGAGCCAAATTGGGGTGTCTACAGATGCCCCTCTTTGACTGAACTTGGATAGACCGCGAGGCGTATTCAAGTAAAAATCAAAGCTGTAAAAAAAGCAACTCAATTTGGTCCAACCACTATTCCAAGGGTTTTTGAAAAAGGTTTTAGTTATGGTCGGGCCGGGAGGCTGCCTACGTATTCCACAAGGGAAATTCAGACCAATCGTAGTTCGGGACAACCAAAAACAAAAGTGCAGAGCTTTAGAGGAGGAATTTGCCATCGGGCCATACCAAGCCTTCGAGCGATGTACCTGAGCTATGCCAGGATTTTGGCAGAGAGTAGTTGGAGGAGCGCTGAGCTGCCGGGGAAATTCATGCGGAGAGCATCTTTAGTATTTTGGGGTAGATCAATACACAGCAGGTGAGTCGTTTGCTTTTCATGATCATCCTTACTTTGACTGAGGGGAGCTCGGTAAAGTAGCCTATCCTTGCGAACGAGCTTGATGGAATAGATGTAATTGGGTGGAATCCAACTATCTTCTGGAGACAATTGGACGCCGGTTCTGAGATGGGGGGGCACAAGGCCAGTAACTGGAGCACGAAGCGTTTGGATGGGAGAATCGAGGCACGGAACCGGTTGCAATCATGAGGCGAGAGCCTGAGGAGTCGGAGCTTGGAGCTTGACGATCGTAGAGCCGGTATCAATCAAAAGGCAAGAGCCTGAGGAGTCGGAGCTTGGAGCTTGAAGTGATAGAACCGAGGCGTAGAGCCGGTTGTAACCTGTTTCAAATGCAAACACAGGGTATATTTGATAGCAAAATGCACTCAACTAGTGAATCCTATGAGTGTAGCACCAGGTTTCATTCAAGGGAATGTTCAGGCAAAATAAATCTAGTGACTCACAAACATCATCATAATGCATTAAGAGATACAACGCCATGAGGCGTACAAGACGAGAGACGTAATTTTGATATCTGTGCACTCTATTTGGAATTTAGAATGTAACACTCATTATGCTTCGAATCGTTGGACATGTGATTAGCTTACGTCAAGTGACATGCAACAAAGACATCAACCACTGCAAGCCACATTATTCAAGACAATGGTGTAAAAGGTATGTGCATATTATTTTGTAAATAGAATGCTTAGAGTAAAATAGGTCATACCACAATTAAAGGATGCCAAAGGGCAAAATATGTCAAGAGACATAGTACACCACAATACCACATCATTTAGGGGCCAAGAGGCGCAACATGTCGAGAGACATAACATATCAAGAGATGCAAGGCCATGAGGCATACAGGTCAAGAGACTCAAGCGTCAAGGGACACAACACCGAGAGATGTATAAGTCAAGAGACCTAATACATCGAGAGACGTAATGCCAAGAGGAATAGTGGTCGAGAGACCTTATACATCGAGAGATGCAATGCCAAGAGGCATAGTGGTCGAGAGACCTAATGTATCGAGAGATAGAACCTATTTTTTCCTCTAGCCAAGAGGCGTCATACCAACAGATAATCAAACATATTCATAATGCAAGCAACATGCAGTAGTGAAGACAAAAATCAAGTATTAGATCAAGAGACCAATGCAAGACCAAATAACCACAATAGCCATAAAGACATGAAGGCAAATCAAATGCACGGGCCAAAGAAGCCTAGGAAAATGTCTAAATAAGACTAAATAATGAGGTGCTCATGTAGACAAATCAACTGTACGGGCCAAGAGGCCAATGCAACTGCCTAAACTACACATCAAGCAACCATGTGATTGTGGTGATATACAAGCAAGTGTTTTGGGACATCTCAACTTTCACGTACTCAAGTTAGTGCTTCTCCTACACCATAAGATGGTAACAAACTCTATACTAGCCAAATGGCTATGACAAAGAAGACGATGAGATCCAAGAGGCTTGAAAGATTGCAACGCTGCTAACACACTGTATGGCCCAGGGACCTTCTAGCTACACTCCTCATGAAATGGGAAACCCATATTATCTCTGTGAAAATTTACAAATAAGTAATTTTGCTTGTATTGCTATGTCAAAAATGCTTAGGATAAAATCAATTTTGAAAATTTTTCCTTGAGGATTTCAAAACCACATCATTTTACCTACATGATTCACATTCAAAACCACTCAGTTGTCAAGAGACGCAAAATTGTTCCATGAACCCATGACCCTAGCGAGTTTATTGCTTCAGGGTGAATTGACTACTTTGAGTTGGATTGATAAGTGACCACCGCATGCCTCATGAGAGATTGTGCGCTTCTAAAAGGGGGATGTAGTTGTGCCCCTTCGCTTCACACCACTTTTCCTTCCACATTGGTTATGCCCCTAGTATCTAGGACTTTGTTGCTAAGTCGCGTTCTTCAATCCGAGAGGACTTTATTATGGACCATATTATAGGTTAGGGTGTTGGCTTAAGAAAGGAAGGAATATAACGGCTCAAACCTACTTTCTATTCATGCTTGGGTTCCAAAAGCTAGCAGCCATCTAATCGCTCTATTTTGTATGAGAGGGAGATGTTTCTTCTAAATGCCCCCTGTTTTTGGATTGGAAGGGATGATATTTTTCTTTTCTTCTTTCAAAACCCCCTTGTGTGACGGGATGCTTACTTTCTGTTTTGTAGTCATCTCTCATTGCATTTTTATCTACCCCAGTGTGGGGGATGGCTGTCTAGCAGGCTTTACTTGAAAGAAACTATTCAGAGGCTCAATGTGGCTAGCAAGGGATAAGTGTTTGGATAGAGAAATGATGGCCTTTCTTCATTTTGAATCACACGACAGAGCAACTAGAATCCTAACCAAGAGATTAAGAGGCTTTGATGTTTTACCAAGTGGTTCTTCAAAATCGAGGACAAGTCTTGAGACTCAAAGTGGGTGCATGGAGACATGGCTAAATTTTCATTTTGTTTTTATGCTCTAACTTTTGCCTAGACCGCCCTTGAGGGTTTTCAATCTAGCGAGCTCATCATTTTTTTTCCTATCTTCAACAACATGTTTCTCCTATGAGTGGCTCGATGAGAGTACACAAATGTTTTCAACTCCCCCTCAACTCAACATGAATGACAAGGGTCATAACTCAATCTTTGCGTTTGACAACTCGAGTGATTTACGATGTGTTTCAAGCGATATCATGAGATTACTTTGAAACCCTTGAGGATTGTTTTCAACACTTAATGTTATCATGAGTATTATTTGGCAGCAAATTAGCACAAGAGAAAACATTTTTAAAAATGTGGCCGACCCTAAGGTGCCTACATATCTCTAAAGAGAATCAGGCCATTCGTAGTTCAAGTTTAAGGAGATTCATATTCTGGAAGGGATTCACATGTCACGTTGAGTGCAAAGAGTTGATCCAAAACCATGATGAACAAAATGGCTTTAATTTCAAGAGAAAATAAACTCAAGACTCGAATTCCTAAAGGAGAACAAACTCGAGACTCAAACCCTAAAAAGAAGCAAATAAGGGTCAAAAGAAAGACCCAAAGATTAGCTAATTGAGACTCATAAAAAGAACTGACTTAAAACACATGACAGAATTTGGCCGCCGCTTCTCAATCATCCAGCTTGGTTGGATCAACTATCCCTTGATCGATGAGATCTTGGACTGCATTCTTGAGAGCCCCACATTGTTCAATGGAATGACCAGTCACTTGGTGATACTTGCAATACTCCCCATCCTTCTGTGCAAGATTACTAGGAAATTTTGGTTGCAATGGTTTCAGATCGCCTGTTGCTTCTAAGATGTGGAATACATCTTTTCACTTCATTCCAAGAGGAACAAATTCCCTCTTACGCTTGTGATGAGATCTCACCATATTAATACCACTATCATTGTTGATATTTGTGCTTGTCTCTACCTTGTGGCTGACTTCTCCATTGTCGAGTAATCCTTGATTAAAGCCGTCTTCTACTTGCAATCCAGTAGCATATAGGCACTTAAAAGTAGAAATTGCTTGGAAATACATGTGCCTCAGGAACTGTGGCTGTAAATTTTTTACCACCATTCTGATTTGGTCTTCTTCTGAGGGAAGAGTTTTCATCTGTGCGGCTTTCTTTCTCCACCTAGTAAGAAAATTGGCAAAGCTCTCATTTGGCTTTTGTTTGAGCATCTCCAAATCTCGAGTGGTTACCTCAATCTGGAACTGTGGCATATTGATTGATGAAAGCATTGGCAATTTCTTGCCACCCCTTGTACTTAGTGAAGTCTAGAGTGAGAAACTAGTCGAGAGCACTGCCTGTGAGAGTCCTTTGAAAAAGTTGGGCAATGAGTTC
Source organism: Rhododendron griersonianum (assembly GCA_018127125.1). Taxonomy (NCBI): domain Eukaryota; kingdom Viridiplantae; phylum Streptophyta; class Magnoliopsida; order Ericales; family Ericaceae; genus Rhododendron; species Rhododendron griersonianum. Next base: position 31,954,775 of record CM030788.1, on the reverse strand, counting down.
ATCATTTAGGCCCATGGGTTTCAGGGTGTTAATGATATGGCGGACATGGCTGGTGGGATTGCCGGTGCCATTGAACTTCTCAATATCGGGTATCTTGAACTTCCCTGGCAGTTTGGCATTTGGAAAAAGGCAGAGTCCATCAAAATCAAGGATTTGATCTCCTTTTGAGCGAGCCAATGCAGCTTTGATGTCCTTGACTTGTTGGACAAGCTCATGGTTTTCCATTATGATCACGACGCTATCAACCTCTCGAGGAAAGAGATTCTGAGAGATTGGCGGCCACAACTGTCACAGCTAAGTCCAAAAGCAAATCTAAAAGAAGCAAAAGCTCAATTACGTTTATGTTGAGACATCCCAAATCAAGTGATTGTGCAGTGCACTAACGCCTATTGCCCCTAGAATGTAAGCTGCCCCTAATATGATGACCCATTTACCATGCATGCAACCAAGTGGTTGAACAACATATTAGTACTATGAAGTGATGTGATCAGGTAGTAAAGCAATACAGCAAGTAATCATGTGACAATTATACAATCAAGTGATCATATATACAATGTACCATGCAAGATAAAAGATTGATGAAATTCCCACATTTTCTTTTTCTTTTTAAGATCCTAGGAAAAAACAAAGAAAGAAAGAAATTTATGAAAACCTAAAGAATAAGGAAATATATATATATTTTTGTGTTCTTTTGACAAGATCCTAGCAAAGATTGAAAGAGAGAGAAATAAAAAGAAAGATTCTTTTTTTTGTTTTTTGTTTTGAAAGAATCCTAGCAATAAATAAATAAATAAAACCTAGTGATAAAAGAAGACTTTTGTTTTTTGTTTTCTTTTGTTTTTGGTTTTCGAAACTCCTAACAGTATAAGATTATGACAACCTTTCACAAGTAAAAACTTATCTCAAAGAGAGACAGAGTTATGCAAGGACTATCCTTTATCTCAAGAGAGATAGACTTCATCACAAACTCTTGATAAGATGAGCATGAATTCATCTTTTACAGCAATTAAAACTCTAAAGAATACTAATTATTGAATCAAACAAGAGTTTTGGATATAATGCAACACATAGTCCAAACTTGTTTGGGATTTCATGTCCTAGTTTGGAAAGAGTTCTATGGCTTTTTAATACATGCAAGGTTTTGGTAGTCTCAGGGTGCTCCGTTGTCAAAGGGCACCAATCCTCTCACCACCCCATCATAGGCGGTGATTGGGTGATTCCCTTTTTGATATACCACTAGGTACGAGTGACTGTGGAGTTTGCTGGAACCCCCAACATAGCCCGTGTCATGCCGGGATATCAGGTGAACTCAACGGGTTGCCCGCTCGATGCATATGATAGATGAATTAAACAAGGCATGTATTACTCTTATGTTGAACTTTTTGGTTATGGCTCTCAAATCCCCAGCAGAGTCACCAAAAACTGTAGACACCTCCCAAACGGGGCATCGCCATACAGATTGATCGTTTGTTGCTCGATTGGTTTCTTACTTCATAAACCAAGATCGTGGACATCCCCATGGCTAGGAACATCGCCACACGATAGCGGTTATCATCAAAACAGAGTCGCCACCCAATTTATTAAAACTGGGAAAAGAGATAGAGATTCTGGGTACAGGAGCCAAGAGTACAGTAAGGGGAAGGTGTTAGGCACCCCTCTCTGCCCAGTCGTGAGACTGGCCCATAGTTATTCAACATAAGACATGTAGATGCTTTATTTAATTCTAACGCATAGTCTGTTTATTTAAGCCTTTAACAGTTGATAAGGTGAGCCAGTACGATAAATGAAAGCATGCATCAGAATAAACGGAAAACAAATATGTCCCAGCAAATAGATCCCTCGGCCGGTGAATTGATGTCACGGCCGAGGAATCCCACTGGATCTATATATCGGCTGAAAGATTGATTCCCCAGCCGATGTTCTTCCTCACACCAGAATACGAACAGTTAATAGAAAGAACTAATTAAAAGCGAGAGACGGAAATTAAATCAAACCATAGGCCGTTGGGCCTCACCACCTTGATCCCTCAGTAATTGATTGCTTGGATTGCGATTGATTGTAGATAATATTGGTTGATTGTGGTAATCAACTTCATAAAACCCTAGAACAAAGTGAGTTCTTTGGGGGTTTTTACTCTCAGATGTGGCTACTCACGGGAGGTTAGGGCTTTCGTAGAGGATTGAAAGGAGATGATTCCTGTAGAGTTTGGGGACGAATCATGGAGTGGAGAGATGTGTATTTCGTGATCGTTATTTCGGAACCCTAAGGCCCTTTATATAGGCAATTGGTGACTCACTCCGGCCAATCAAATGGCATGAATCAAAGTGGAGTTCTAGGGCAATAAGACTTCTATGGTAAGTGTATTCGTAGCCCCGAAGTAATGGTTCGTGGCTGCTAGGGTTTGGGCGAACGGATTGAAAAGCTGCTGAACATTCCAGAATCTGGAAAACATCGGTCTGCCGGCCGCCCAAATGATTTCACGGCCGAAGAAAGGATTTCGCGGCCGCGGAAAGGATTTTCCAGCAAAAGGCCAAACTTTGCGGGCTCGCTCCGGACACTCTCGAACTCGATTTTTGCGCGTTCTTTGGACCGTTGGAAAGCTTGTTGAGTCTACTTTCTAACCCAAGTGGTTTGGATCAAATATATTTAGTACATCAAAAGATATGACAATTTTACCCTTAGTGGGTTAGAAAATGGATTGTTTTGGTAAAATTCTCGTATCTCCCTCATTTCAAATTGGTTTAAGACTTATTATATATCAATAAAGAGGGTTTCGAAAGTGCTACAAGATGGTGGAATCCAACCACAAAAATAAGAAAGTTTAATTTATGAAAAATGGGCTGAAAGCAGACTTATTAGAAGATCGACGATGCTACTAAGGCTAAAACACGTGTTAACACATTTCTATTCACTCTAAGTGTCGCTTGGCACTCCTACCACCTATTCCAAAGTGTTCCTTAATCCCTTAAGAGTTCCACAAAGTTCCTAAGGCTTTCATGAAGTCAACCACAACAACCACATATCATATTCATCATCGGGATGGCCCCCAAGGTGGGACTTGAAATAATCGTTGAGCCAAATTGGGGTGTCTACATGATAGGGTCGTAACAATGATCAATGGCCGTCGGCATATTGGATCGATGATTTGACGGCAACGACTTTAGTCATAGTGAAGTGGAGGCACCGCTCTCTTCTCTTCGTAGTGGAGTGGATGAAGTGGGTTTGCTGGAGAGGAGGAAGTGGGTTTGTGTAGTGGAGACTAGAGAAGAGTGAGAGAGGGAGGGGTTGTTAAAGCATCCAACTCCAAACCAATTGGCAAAGAGTGGAGAGGCCGCCCAGGCTCATATATTAGTTTTGGAGGAGATAATTAACCAATGTGGGGCAAATCCTAACAGGGGTGTGAGATCAAAACCAAAGAGAGAGAGAGAGAGGGGGTCGAGAGAGACTGGAGAGAGAGAGAGAGAGAGAGAGAGAGAGAGAGAGAGAGAGAGAGAGAGAGGATGTGCGGCTGTAACTTGTGAGGTGTGATCTGTGAACCTTACACACCCATCACACCTACTGCTATACTTATATACAAAGAGTACTTTTGTAATTTAATTATTTCGATTTGGTTCGGTTCGGGTATCGGTTCGGATAACAGTTAAATCATAACCGAACTGACACTCGTTCGGTTATCCAATGCCTCAACCATACCCATACCCATGGGAAAAAATTCGGTTATAGTTCGGTTTGGGTACCCATCGGTTCGGTATATATTGCCATCTCTACTTTTTTCACTCATAGCTTTTTTTTTGGGTTACCTAATTTTCTTAATTTCTGGTTTCTCCTGGTTCCTGGAGCCTGGCTACTCTTTTTAAACTCAAGTTGGTAGATCTACTCAAGTTTGAGGGAGATGTTGGTGTTGGTTCCTGTTCTTGACTTCTCATGGCTCCTGGCTATTTCTCCTAGCTTGGCTTGGTTGCTCCTGGTTTCTTTTCACTTTTTCAAACTCAAGTTGGTAGACCTACTTGAGTTTGAGGGGAGATGTTAACGTAATATTAGAAAATATTATGTCACCATAATTTCTTGGTTTTATTATTATGTTCCCTGTTTTCTCTAGGCCATTATTCATATTTCCTATTTAGTCTAAGTTTCCATGTTACATATATTTTCCTAATTTGTTTAGGGTTCTTGGTGGTCAAGTTTTGTAGCATATATAAAATCGCGTTAGAGTTATGTATCAGACACAATCAATAATACATCATTATCCATTTTGGCTTCAAAAGGGATGTCTCTTTGGACGAATAAATGAAATTAATACCTTGTCATTTCTCTAGCATTGTTATGTTTACATGTTTTCTAAACCTAGAAAGAATAGTAGTAGCTTTTTTCAATGGAAAACATAGTGTAGGCACCCCAAATTGAGACTCCCCGAACTACCTTAGATCTCCAATGATGATACGAGACAGAACCACGAATATTGAAGGCTTGGTCAATGTAGACATCTCCCAAACGGGGCATCGCCATACAGATATCCTCTTCGTTCGATTTCCATTTCATAGACCAAGAATCTTGGATATTCCCATGGCTAGAATATCTCCACATGATAACGGTCATCATCAAAGTAGAGTTGCCACCTAGTTTATAAAAACTAGGAAAAACAGATAGAGATTCCGAGTACGGGAGTCAAAAGTACAATAAGGGGAAGGTGTTAGGCACCCCTCTTTGCCCGGTCGTGAGACCGGCCCATAATCATTCAACATATGATATATGCTTGCTTTATTTAATTCTAAACATGTAATCTAATTATTTAGCCTTTAACAGTTAATAAGGTGAGCCAGAACATTAAATAGAACATGCATCAAAATAAACAGATTACAACAAGCTATCCCAGAAAATGGATCCCACGACCGGTGAATGGATGTCACAGCCGCAGAAGCCCACTGGATTGATGTACCGGCCGTGGGAACGATGTCCCAGCCGATGTTCTTCCTCACACCAGAATACGAACAGTTAAACAAGAAATCAAAATACTACGATTAAAGTATAAAGACAGAAAACGAATCAAACCATAGGCCCCTGGGCCTCACCACCTTGATCCCTCAGTGCACAATTGCTTCAGATTGGGGGTGATTGACTGACTTTCTTCTCGAAACCCTAGGGTTAGGGTTTGTACTTCGGGATTTGATTGCTCGGGATGCGGCTACTCACAAGGAATTAGGGCTTTTGTAGAAAGAGTATGAGAGAGTATTTCTGCAGAGTATTGTGGCTAGAGAGGGTGTATTGTGTTATGAATTTTGGAACCCTAAGGCCCCTTTATATAAGCATGGGGTGACTCACTCCAACCAATCACAATGCACGGTTAAAATTGGAAGTGTAGAGCAACTCTAACTCTGCATGGTAATCTCTTTACGTAGCCCCGAAGTCACGCTTCGTGGCTGCTAGGGTTTGGAGCATGAATCAAACGAACGACAGAACATTCCAGAATCTGGAAAAAGGACTATCTGGCGGCTGCCTAGAAGGATCTGGCGACCGAGGAATGCATCTCGCGGGCGAGGAATCGATCTCTCAGAGAGAATTTCAAACACCTTGTTTCACGGGTGAAAGAATGAAGTGGGGGCCGTCAGATAGATCTTGCGGCCGACAGATGTATTTTCCTAGGATGCTGTATTTCTGTCTGAAAGGCTATTTGGCTCTGAATTGGGTCCTCTAAGTGACTAAAAGTACTCACCAAAGTCCATGGGTTTACGAGAAGTCAATCAACAATCACTGTATCCATTCATCATCGGGGTGGTCCCCAAGGTGGGACTTGAAATAATCATTAGGCCAAATAGGGGTGTCTACAGTCAATGACTTTTTAGCATCCCATAACCTGAACCCATTAATTGTCCAGCACTAGGCATCATGTGCCCAGCGCAAAGAATCAATTGTCCAGTGCGAAAGAGTCTGGTGCACTCTCTAGTGCTAAACACTCACTCCCCAGCGCTGGGAATCAAATTCTGTTACTGTAACAACTCCGATTTTCAGTAAATAAAAATCTCGTTATTTATTCGATAATCCTTTTATTCTTCTTGAGTGCCCTTGTAAATTCTTTTCGATTCCTCTTAAAAAAAAAAAAACCTTGGATCGTTCTTAGTAATCCGTCATGATTAGATTCTTCACTCCAGTCATAAGGTCATTTTCTAAAGACAAGCGTCTAGCATATTGAGAAGTCGTAGAATCGTATTTCTTGACTAGAAATCCTACTTAGCAAGTCTAGTTAGCTTCCGACCAATTTATTGAGATAACCTAACGACCAATCTCAACCCTAGTTGAACCTTGTGAACCTTTCCAAAACCTAAAGGAACCCTTTGGACCAAGATCATCTTTGACTATTACCCATTGGACGATAAATGCTAGGGAAATCTTTATCCATTGGACAATAGGTCTTTCACCTAAGTTATTCTATTAAGGTACATCTATAAAGTATTATACAGGAAGATGTACATATAATAATCCAATATTATACCTTGCCCTTTTATCCATTGGTCCATAGAAGTTAGGGAAAACATCGCCCATTGGTCCATAACCTAGTTTGCCACCTAGCACAAGATCTATTAGTTTAATAGACTCACCATGAGTCATTGTACTTATATACATACATTATGCAAGTCTAGTACTTACCATCTTTATCCATTGGCTAATAAAAGTTAGGAGAATTGTTGTCCATTGGACAATAGCTAGGTTAGTCTTCTACCTAGTACAAGATCTATTAGTTTAAGTAGATTCACCATGAGTCATTGTACTAGTATAGATAGATTATATAAGCATAGTACTTCCATCCATTAACCATTGGATAATAAAAGTTAGGGGAATTTCGGTCCATTGGTCAATAAGGCCAAGTCAAGCCATAGTACTAGGTTTTATTTAGTTAATTGCTTACTAGATATGATATGTACCTATTTACTTAAAGTATTAGATATGTATATGTCATCCTAAGATTTTAAGTCCTAGAATATAATTTATAAGTACATAGGTGGCATTTAGGCTTATTCTATTAGGAATTTTGACCTAAAAATCTAGGATAAGATCACATAGTACCCTTGTCCTTTATAGTTAGTCATCCTTAGGTATTCATATATTAATCAAGGGAGAGAGAGAGAGGGAGAGAGAGAGAGAGAGAATCCGAGAGAGAGGGAGAGGAGAGAGAGCCGAGAGAGATGGGAGAGGGAGAGAGATAGGAGAGAGAAGGAGACTAGGGTACACTAGTCTTGGATTTTCTTCTTTCAAATCCTAGTATATATATACTTAAGTACTTGTACTAGTGAAAGAAGAAAGATATGAAGATTTTGAGATAGATTTTAGGGTACCAAAATCTCTTACAAACTTACACCACAATCTTATACTCTTTCTAAGTCAAACATCAAATCCTTGTCCTTTCATGCTTAGGTGTACATTGGACTAAGAGGAGAGAGAGAGAGAGAGGGAAAGAGAGAGAGAGAGAGAGGGAGAGAGAGGCCGAGAGAGTGAGAGAGAGAGAGAGAGGCCGGATGGAGAGGGAGAGAGAGGGAGCGATGTGTGCACTTGTACTCACTCAACCTAGTCATAGTCCTTGGCCAATCCTCAAACCTCATCTTGTACCACCAAATCTAGGGTTTTCTACTCTTTCATATCCAATCCAATCTTCCAAAGTACTAGACTAGACCAAAACCCCAATAGAATAACCTAGATTTGTCCTAGAATTGGAAGGAAAATCTTGTAACCTTTCCACCTATGTACTTATGCATTGTACCAAAGAGAGAGAGAGAGAGAGAAAGGGGCCGGAAGAGAGGGAGAGAGGGATAAAGAGATTGTGTGATGTGTGCATATGTACTCTTGAGCCTAGTCATGTCCTTTGAGCCATCATCCTACCTCATCCAAGTACCACAAAATCTAGTCAATTCTTTAACCATTGGACAACAAATGTTAGGGGAAAATTTACCTCTTGGATAATAATCCAACCTTTGGCTATAAATAGCACCCATTCCTTCCCATTTCAACTCACACCTTCATTCTACAACTTCTCTCTCTAGAAAGCTTAGCATTCTCTCTTGTTCTTGGTGTTCTTGCTTGTTCTTGAAGTTCTTCCCAAGTTCTTCAAGAAACTCATCCAAGGCCGCCCCTAAACCGCCACTCCACCACCCTATCGATCCAAAAGTTTTAGTAGTGTTAGTCAAGATCTAGTTTCAAGAGAAACCTTTCTCTTTCGAAACTACCGGAAGCCATCCTAAGAAGTTACTCCGTCCGACCACCGACGTACCTTTCTTACCCCGTAGTCATCACTACCGCCAAGAAGAACGGTAGGATTTTCCTACACCTCCTAAACTCTAAGTATACGTAGAAATATCAATAAACATATGTTGTTTTGAAATTTAAAAAGGAAGCATGAGTTTTGAAAGATAACGTTCCTAGATTAGTTTTAAGTATTCGTATTTTGATCTTAGAATGAATATGAGCATGATTATGTGATTACTTGACTACTTGTTGTTGATAAAGCATAAGTGGTTTACCACTCCAAAGGTGCCTGTCCATGTGGCACTATGCTTTGTCTTGTATGATTAAATGTTGAGCATGATGATGTGATTAAGTGAGCATGCTATTTAATATAGAGTTGGATGATCTTGCTAGTTTAGTTTCAAGATTACTATGATTACGTGAAAAGTCCTGCCGCGGAGTCTATGCATGATGACGAGACACAAAAATCAAGAAAAGTTAGAAACATGACACTTAGGGTGTGTTAAAGACAAGGTGTGTTTTTGAAAACCGCAATGTGGCTGGACTTGCCCATTGTGTGGTGTGTGTGCGTGCGTAAAATATTTTTGAAAGTACATAATGACCAAGAATGGTGTCATTATGGGTGTTTTGTGTGCCAATGGGAACCCAGCGCGGCGGAACCATTGTGAGGATACTCGAGAACCCGGCGCGACGGAATCGAGGTTGGGTGTGTGCCAATGGGAACCCAGCGCAGCGGAACCATTGTGAGGATACTAGGGAACCCAGCGCGGCGGAACCGAGGTTGGGTGTGTTAAAAATGTGATTTTCGAAATGATTTTGGAAGTGTTAATAAAGTGGAAAATTGATGACACGGTCCATGATGAGTCGCGTAGGAGAAACACGAAAAGGCATGACACCAACGTTAGAAAGATAGCAAATGTGTATGTGTAATTGCTAGCTATGTTGTTGAATGAGCATGTGTAATTGTTTATATGCTTCTTGTTGTAAGTTAAGGGTTAGTGGGTATGATTTATTCTATTGAGCTTTATAAGCTCACGGTGTTACCTTTGGTGACCCTGACTTATTATATTGGTGGCGACGCCGGTATAATGGGTCAGATCTTATAGACGAACAGGGAGAACAATACACACTGGAGGCTTTTGGAGCCGAAGAGCTTGCTAGGATGGAGGAAGAAGTGGAGCTATAGATAACCTTAGAGTTTTTTCCATCCTTGTGTAATAAGAGTACTCTAGTAGGAGCCATGTTGTAATAATGAGCTTGACTCTTAGCCTTTTTATTCAATAAAATTGTTTAATTAATGTACCCGAAAATGGAGGCGTTACAGTTACGGACTGCTGCAGGAATCTCATCATGACCCTATAAAGCATCTAGCCGACTCTAAGCCTGCATAAATGTCCCCCTTCCATTTTCCCCTATAATAGAGGTGCCTAGAGCCATTTCAAGACACACATACATACATACACACACACACATACACATACATACACTACAACACACATACACTCCCACTCCACTCTACTCCATAATTCAACACCTCCCTCCTTTCTCTCTCTAAAAATATATACATATTTTGGGTTTTCTTCTTACATACTTGAAGAAAAATCAGAAATGTCTTATATTTGAAGAGAAAAGTCTCATTTCCATCCTAAAAACCTACATCTCTTCAACACTCCACCACAATAATTCCCTTTCACTACTCTCCAATTCAAAACATCCATCAAACCATCCAAAACAAGCCTTTCAAAGTCTTGATCAAGCATTCAAAAGGTAGTAAGCTACCTACATTTCTGGTTTCTGTTCATCTGAGGGAAACCAGGAACCCAAAGTAGAGATATTAGCTAGCTAACGCGATCGTGGGCTTCTGTCATGAAAAAAATGTGATCACGTGTGCCTTGCGCTGGGCATTCACACCCCAGCGCAAAGCACCTGCTTCTGGGCTGGCTAACTGCCTTGTGCTGGGCACCCACTCCCCAGCACAAAGCTCTTTCTCCTGTGCTCGGTGATTATTCCAATATTAGTGGAGTCCAGGGGCTTTTAAGTCCATTTCTAGTATTTGTTATTCGTTTTTAATGCTCCTCCATACCATCTTCTTACTGTTTCATCTAGAAATACCTCAAAGCATTGTCAAAAGGCTATCATTCATGCATTTTACCAATTAATCCACTGTTTGGATAAAAGAATAAAACATTTTCAAAAACTGATCTGGACAACTGCTTTGCGCTAGGTACTGAGACCCCAGCACAAAGGAGCTGTCCCAGGTGGTGCTTTGCGCCGGACACTATCTTTCCAGCGTAAAGGAGCTATTTTCACCTTCTGTAGATTTTCGACAGTTTGCACTCATTTCACTTATAACGTGTAACTTTCTATTCTATTTCATTCTTGTATACTGTACACTCTAGCACATGCCTACACCACATATTCAAATTGCCATGTGTTTTAAAGGTTAGAATATAGGTGAAATTACATGGAGACCCCCTCATCTATACGTTTTGGACACGAACACCTCCTAACCTTTAAAAACGCCCACAGACACCCCCTCATGTATTACCGTTACCCAAGTTAACCCCTTCCGTTGGATTGCCGTTTGTTTCAATGGCATGTGCCAGTGCTTTTGGCCTTTTTGAGACAAAAATACCCTTGAAATAATTTGTATACCTCCCCCCCCCTCTCTCTCTCTCTCTCTCTCTCTCCTACGGCAGCCATGGAAGCTGCCAATAGCAGTACCAAGAAATGCCCAAACTAGATTTGAAGCTACTCTCATCGGATGAGAGCCCACTTTCTTCTCCCCAGGAAGATGAAAGAACGGAAAACGGGATTCAATAGCATAAACAACTGTATGACTTGGATTATTTGCGCACTACAATAACAGAAAATTGCTAATTGCAACCTACAGCTACCAACCCAATCTGTAATCTCGTTATGGAATGGAAACAATAAGAAAACGGGAAAGTACCTCCAAAATGGACCAAAAATTCGATCACCTCCCCAACCTAGCACAAAGAAGAACGCACGCAGACCCAGCACCCACACGGGTAGGAATCCCTCTGCCGTGACAAAGAACTGGATCGTAGAAGCACCCCACGCATAACCAGTACCCACACGGGTAAGACTCCTGCTGCCGCAACATAGAACTGGATCTGAGTTGAAAAGGACTGCCCGGCCGAGTATGCGAGGAGAGGAATACAGACCATCTCGGAGCACTCCCCTGGTATACTGGTTTGATTTGATTTTGATTTTGAAACCTTTCGAAACCCCAGCTTCAGCCGACTGGAAATTGTTCCAAACGGCGCCCACCAAGACGAGCACAAGATCTGAAAATTGTAGCACCCTCGCCGAACTAAAAACCCATACGAGGAGTACCCCCACCGCCGTCTGAGTGAGCATGGAGAAATCTGATTCGCAAAGGTACAACAAGCTGCTCATAGGATTAGAATACTTCACCTCTAATGGATGATTCCCACTCGAGATCCGAGGAAGATTTTGGGTTTCTGGTGCCATGCGAGATCTTTGAGCAAGAGATCCGGTAGAACATGCCTAACTGGAAGAGGAAAACCCAGTCGAGAACCCATTTCAGCCGAGTAGCCTTCTAATACCCTTTTCAAGAGATTAAACTTATATATAACAGATCCATGACTCTACCGAATCACAAATCTACAAATTGAAACAAAATAACTTTGCCCGATCTAAAAGATTGGCAGAATTTGGAAAAATACGGCAAATTTGCAATTTTTTTTATTTGTGAGTATTATTATAACAAGGGTATATTTGTGTGAGTGTTATTATGACAAGGGTATCTTTGTTATTTCAGTCATTCCGTTAACCGAGTTTGTGATTTTTTTGTTTCAAGTAGATGAGGGGGTGTCTGGGCGTTTTTAAAGGTTAGGGGATGTTCGTGTCCAAAACGTATAGATGAGGGGGTCTCTGTGTAATTTCACCTAGAATATAAGCATTTCTCAAAATCCCACAAGTATTTAGTAGAGACCGATCCTCGTATCGGGCGAGAAGGGTGCCGAATAAAAGCCTTCCCTTCTCGTAACTTGGCTTCCGAGTCCAAAATCTCTGGTTTATTTTCAAACTCAAATATCATTTTCAAGTTCCAGGTTTCTCGGGTGGCAAACCATGTCACGCCATCGATTTTCAACATAAATATTAAAGTTTTTCATAAATAAAAATCCTCACAATAGTACAAATATTACCCAAAAGCCATTTCAATTTCCCTTGTTCGCAAAACATTTCCAAACTCCAAGGCATTTCCAAATTTACATCATTGGCCCAACGGCCTAAAACCACTAGATCACGTTAAAAGAAAGTTAAAAGTTTACAGGAAATCCTTCATTTAATAAAAAAAGAAGATAATAATTAAAATAAGATTACAATTTCTTCATCCGGAGACAAAGTTCATAAGAGATGCAAAATTAACTCTCTGAAGTCGCTTTCAAAGTGTAGGATCACATGCAAGCACAGCAACCCATGTCACAGCCTCTGACTTGTACCTGAAAAATGATAGGTTGAGCTACACTAGCCCAGTAGAAAAATCCAGGGGTGAGCAAAAAATCCGTCAAACCGCGAATCCAGTCCAAACCAAACCAAACCGAAAGGTTTGGTTCAATTTTTTAGTAATATGGTTTGATCATGGTTTAAAAAAATTAGAAACCGCTTTATATGGTTTGGTTTGTGGATTCACATTCACGGTCACGGTTCCAAACCGATCCGAACCGTATAATACAATTCAATAGCTTTATATATAATTGTATTATTACCACTGCCCTTTTGCTGCCCTATTTCAATTCAATAGTTTTTAGGAATTATCTTTGGCATTTTATTTGGTTAAATTATCTTAAGATGTGTAATAGTTGGTATTCTTAGTTTGTTCATTTAGTGACTTACCAGTATTTCATTTTCTTAGTTTAAGACTTGAGGCAATTATTGGTATTCTACTATTAATTAGTTGGTTAAAGTTAGTGTTTTTTGATAATTTGAATGGAATTGGTTTTAATATAAGTTTTCTTTTAATTTATCTTTGTAATTTTAAGTACTTTAAATATTTTTTGAAAATGATAGTTAAGTTCAAAGAAAATCGTGGTTTAAACCGAAAACCAAACCGTATTTATATGGTTTGGATTGGTTTGGTTCTTTGTCTTTTGTGGGTTGGTTTGGTTCTCCAAATTCATAATCTGTAGGTATTGGTTTGGTTCTTGGTTTATTACAAAACCGAACCAATCCGAACCATGCTCACCCCTAGAAAAATCTATGCTAACTTTATGTGCATACGAGAAGACAAGTGCGAAAAGAAGGAGATCACAACAATAGACAATAGCAATTAGAGCCAAATATGAATGTACGACATAGTCAAGACTTCTAAGAACTCAAGGAATTTCTCGCATTAACCCTCTTTTTCTTGTGTCACATCTCATCATTTAACACATCCCTACGATTAGATTCCGTTTATAGCCTAACGTGCGAATGCCTATACCAGTCTTCCTCACGTGTCACACTACGGTGGGTCATTGATGCCTCTTTGGCGAACACTCTACCAAATGAAAGATCGAACGACAAATAATAATAAGAATAACGTACTTAAAATCCCACACGAAATCCGTTACCACAAGTCACCATACACTACAATGATATCCCAAATTCTTAGTTCAATACAACCAACATCGCCCTTAGAGTCACCACGGCTTTTCCCGGGTCTTTTCCCTAAGTCGAACCAGAAGAGAGTCACCGTGGCTTTACCCAGGTCTATTCTCAAATCCGCAGAGCAGTTGGGTCACCACGGCTTTACCCGGGTCTATTCCCGCATTCACAAGGCACTTGGGTCACCTCGGCTTTACCCGGGTCTATTCCCATAATCACAATTACTCACGATGTAAACTTGTCGATACGACTTCATAATAGGGTCTAATATACTGCAATCATTAAGGGGGCAACACCCACATACCAACGAGTATAACAATTACGCCCATCTCGCATTAACATAACTCATATCAATAATAAGTCGTCACGTCACCATTTCTAACGTTAGTTTACCGATTAACCACTTCACCTCGCATTTTCCATGATCGTCATCATTTCACAGTTATTGTTCATGTGTCCTCGTACCACATTTCAATCAACACTCATCCTAAATTCATAACTCAACCTTTGTGCAATATTTTAGGTCTATCGAACTCATTCTTAAGTTGTAACAACTAACCACCCTCCACTTCTATAGTCCTAACTTTTTGTATACTTAACCTGTCAATGTAATTTCGGTGGCAATTAAAAGATGACTTCAAAATCTCGAAATCGATATATCATACGCTCGAATTGGACATCGGACGAGGAAGTTATGGCCATTCGAAGTTGGGCAAAAACCCAGAAAATGACAGGAACAGCAGAAAACGAGGCAGCTGACACACCTTCACTCCTATGATCATAACTTTCTGTGTACTTAGAGTTTTAAGGTGATTCCGGTGGCCCTGGAAAGATGACTTCAAGATCTCGAATTCGATATATAATTTACGTGTTTTCGATATCGGACGAGAAAGTTATGACTGTTCAAAGTTGGGTAAAAACTCAGAAAAACGGGCAGCAGCAGAAAACGGGACACCAAGAGAATTTTGGGGATTTCAAAGGAATCGAACAACAAATCTCAATACAATGATCAATAGCAAGTCTCAAGCACTATAGCAACTCATAAACACATAAAAGTAGTTAGATTTTCCTACCTCAAGTATCAAAGCCGAGATCAAACAAAGCCCTAGCCTCCCAAAACTTCAAAATCAGCCGATTCCTCCTTCCCTGAGCTTGACCCACGAAATTAAGGCTCAATAATGCGCATAGAAGGTAAAATTGTCATGCCCTCGATTCTTAACATAATATAATAAACCATTTCAATAAAAGATCCTCGCATTAAGTAATTAATACCCCAAAAGAGAGCTCCCACCTGTTCAAACACAAATCAAGTCCCCAAGTTTACATAAATAACAACCTTGGCTCCGAGGCCCAAATTAAACTAATTATAAGTACGGAACGTTTAGAATATTACAAACCGTTACCAAAAGATATTACAAGTGCAAAATTAGTTACAGAGCCATCTTTAATCAAAAGGAGTCATTACTAAGATGGTTACGTAACTAAGATACATTTAGCTTCCCAAAGGGGTCTTCATATCACTATGCTCGAAACATGCTTGCTACTGACCGGCGTTTAAACCTGAAAAGAAGGATTTTGTTGAGCTACACGAGCCCAGTAGGAAGTTCTCTACAAAATCTATATGTAATAAGATGGCAAGCATGAATGCGACGAATTGAATTAACTAACACGGTCCAAACAATACACGTCAATATCTTTTCAAGTAATATGCCAAATCCCACACACATTCACACACACACGCGCACACTCAACCTCCAACTCATTTCCACCCCTTGCGAGTTGTGTTTCCACCCCTTGCGTCACAATATAACCCACCCCTTGCGATTCTAGTGTTTCCACCCCTTGCGTCACAATATACTCCATATTCATCTCCCAACAATGACTCTATTATCACCACAACCAAAACCAGTGCCTTAACCACATTTAACGCACACGTACATTATCAAATACGTTACAACAAGCTCATTAACCATAACAATCAAGACTATTATGCCCATCTTCAATGGAATATGCAATCACCAAGCCACATTCACTCTATTCAACAATAAGTAGCATTCAAACACCCAAAGCATACTTAATCAACTTAGAACATGTAGAGAATGAGAGAAATCCCTACCAAAGTGGGTTTTGAGCAAAACCCTAGGTCCACTAAGAGCAAAAGCTTGAATCCTTCAAAGACAAGCCTCACCCGAGCTTGGGTACAAGATCTAGAGTGAATAAAGTCCACAAACACGAAGAACAAACAAAAATCAACCAATAGTCGAGAGGAGAGAGAGAAAAATGTGGGTTTGCATCAAGGAGAGAGAACAAGAACATAAAACTCACCCTTGGTTCACCAAATGCAAGAATCTTGAGATTTTGAAGAAGAAAACCCTTGGATCTTGAAGATTTGATCTTGAAATCAAGGATCTTGGGTGAGATTGGAGTTGGGTTGGTGAGAGGGGGTTTCTAGATCTGTTTTCGTGGCCAAATGGTGTGGAAAATGACAAAAATGAGTATTTATAATGGTCCAAAAAGCGTGCTGAAAAAGTGCAGAAAACAGACCATGTACCGGTACGGGGAAAATGTCGTACCGGTTCATGAACCTTCAAAATGTCAAAAAACACAATTTCTGAACTCCATGTACCGGTACGGGGAAAAGGTCGTACCGGTTCATGCTGGGCCGAAAGAAAGGATTTTTCAACGGACACCGAAACGAACCCGACTTGGTACCAACACTTTCAAACATCAATACAACATCAAAATTAACATTTTACCATTCTCCGAAAGTCCGATACACATCCGGATACGTATCTCCGTACACCCCCACAACATACGAGCGATTTTACTAACAATACAACTACTTAACGAAATAAACGATTTCCGAAATTAAAACAAGTTTGCGAGTCTCTACAAAAATAGAGGTGGGTTTGTGTAGAGCTCAAGTGATTTTGATGGGTTCTTGAGTGAGAGTTGAAGAGAGCCGAGAGAGAGAGATATGCGAGAGTTAGAGAGAGCCGAGAGATAGAAATGAGAAAGAGGAAAGCATTCCTCTGGAATTTATTGGAAGACCAAGGAAAAATTATCCCTTACTTCTCACACCACACACTCACACGTGCACCTCTCACACATTTACCCTTATATCCTTTCACGAACACGCCGCACCGTAATCCACACCGTCTATCTCGACAAGTCGTACATTTACAAGAGAAAAAATACGGTCTCAAAAAAATACGGGTCTCTACAAACCATTTCATAAAAAAAACCGGGTGGCGACTCTTCAAATTCTCAATAAGTTCTCAAACCGGGCAGCGCGCAGGGAGTCGTCTGAAAAGAGGCCTCTCGGGCTCTGGCAGCCCACAGTGGCGACTCTGCTGGAGAGTTGAGAGCCAAACTTGAAAAATATTCGTGGGATTTCAAGAAAAATGCTTATGTTCTTAGTTTTTGCTTTACACTTGCACTGTTCACTAGCCGCACTGGTGTATTTTGGCAATCCTGTTAAACGTCAGGGAATCCCAAAATGCATAGCAACCTCTGACGAAGAAGGGTCACGCTGCCATCGACCACTGCTTGGCGTATGCTCAGCAGTGAGAGGCATACCTGTGATCCCGAGTCCGAGGAACCCCTTTTCAAACCAAAATCCGGCCTTTTGCACTTGTAGATTACCATAAACTCTCCCTATTAAGACAGGAGCCCATTGGTCTAGGACTATGTAATATATTCTGCTTATGTGCCACATTTTTTTCATTTACATTTTACCTCATACATGTATAGTTCAAACGTTAGGCTAGTTCTAGAACTTCCCTCCGGCGGCCCAGAAAAGATTGCCAAGACCCAATGAAGAGTCGTGTATGTCATCAAATGCACGTTGTTTAAAGGATAACCCTTTTTAAGCAATAAGCCTTAAGAGAAATCAAAACTTCTTGCGTCCTAAGCCCGTTCCTCGGTCAAAAATTTCAATGGAGAAAGAGGAAATGATCAAATGGTAACATCATGCTACCCACACCACTCAAACAACGGTGCCATATCACCGTTCGGCTAAAAGCGTCGTGCAGCTCACGCCACCGTGGTTACGGTCTCATGTCGCTATCGCTAAGTCACCTCCAAGGTCAAAATTGAAACTTTAAATGAAGAACGAACTAAGATGTAACTTGTTTTGACATCTCTTGAGTCTTTTTACAATGAAGGGTGAATTCTAAAAAAAATAATTACTGAGGATCGAGGCAACCTTCAAGGGTTGTTTCCCAAGAGTCTAGGAGACTAAAAATCCATAGAGCATACCTCCAGTGTTAGCCATGCTCGAACGGCTCCCCGTGCTCTTGTTTAACCTTAAGATCTGTGATGTGCAAATTTTAATATACCCGTAAGTGCACAAATCGTATCGAAGTATAGGCTAACAAGTGCGAGGTCGAACCCACAAGGATTATTACGGATGAAACGCAGTTGAATAGCTCTTGTAATCTAAAATTAAATTTCCTAATCTAGTTCATCAATATTTTTGTTTGGATTGAGAAAAATAAACTTACAAGAATTAAAAGTACTAAAAGTGATGATAAAAATACTAGGGCATTGGAATCCATTACATGCATCATATCTATAATATTTATATTTCTCAATGCTCCAATTTCTCTACACAATAAGTTGGCGGCAAAGCTCTTTTATTGTGGAAAATATACAAGACAACTCTTTTACTTAGCTATTACTATTCTAGTTCTTCTTTTGCCAAACAGATGTATAAAATTAAAACATTTTGAATCCATCAAACACAATTTATATCCATTTTTACACAAATCATAAATTGAATCCAACAAAACACAATGAAAATCCAATTTTAATGGTTCGATAAAAAATAGGCAAGTGAAGAAGAAGAACTCTTAACAATTTAAACCATGCTTTTATTTGAAGAAATTAATTCACATAAATAAAATAGATATTTAAGCATGTAATTTCATCCTAGCCCTACCAACTAATTTAGCCTAACATATTTAGAAGGACAGTAAAAATAAGAAGAAACTTACTTGGAGGCATTGAATAGAATGAACTTACTTCCAAATGTGAACAAAATATAGAGTACAATACAGGAGAAAGGAAAGAAAAGCAAACAAAGATGGAGCAGTAGCTCCCAGCTACGGTACCCCCCTCCTCCTTCCATGTCCAAGTCCTCCTTTTATTGGCATTAAGTGACAAATAAAAGAAAATAAAATATGTCTTGATAATTCAATTGGTGATCCATCCAAGGGATCTAATCCTGTCTCACATTGAATTTCCTGGCATTTTTAGAGCAAGCAGAACCCACGTCTCCCTCCATGCCACTGGGGAAATTATCCCATGCTTTGCGGACATGTGCAATTAGGAGGAGTTATCTAATGCTTCTCGCTGCATAAAAATAGTAAGGGGCTTCAATGATGCATTTCTAAGGTCTTGAACTCTAGACCTTTTGCTTCTTGTACACCGGTCTTTGCCACTTAAGCTACAAGATTACTTGTTTCAAATTGCTTCAAGTTTATTATTTACTTTTGTCTCTAGATTCCAATTTATTAAGCAACCTTATTTGATACCTGCAAACATAAAAATAACTAAAATTAAGATTATTTAGAATACAAAATAGATCTAACAAAGTACTAATTTAAGGATTGTAATGTACACTAAAACGTGTACATCAATCTGTTTGTATCTAGGCCACGACAACCTCATTGCTTTGTCTCGGATGGTCAAGATAAGGAGATTGGCTCTGGTTTCGATAGTCGGAATTTAACCTGCATGACATGACTTACCTGTGGTTGTTGTGACCCTTGGTACAATAGCACTTAAGTGAAACAAAAGGACTGCGGATAGGTCTATGGAGATGTAGATGACAATAACGACACATAAGCATGGCATCCTCTTAAGTAATAAGGAAACCGCCCTTAAATCAATCTTTTGCTTTACTCTCAGTTCTGAATCATTGGGAAGAAGGCGAAGAAGGACACCGATCCCCACTGGACTCGACCCACTAAACAGAAACTCATTCGGCTTGAATCTGAAACACCTTTGCCAATTCAAATGGTGAGCCAAAGCGATGAAGAAGACGTTAAGAAAATGGTGACACGATAGTCCGATCAGATAGAGCAACTGATGGACATGATGGAAAAACTAAATGCCCGTCTCCCTCCTGCATCTAACGAAGACACGTCCGTTGGAAGTTTGAACACCGACATGGCTAATTTCGCAGCCAAGATTACCAAGCTTGAGGATGCAATCCTTAAGAGTGAGAAGATCGCCGCAACTGGGGTGGATATGGACAAACTCTGCTTGTTCCCAAATGCCACGCTCCTCGAGAAATTCAAAATGCCAGACTTTGCTAAGTTTGATGGTACTACCAATCCCAAGGCTAATCTGATGGGGTATGCTTTCGCAGCCAATGGTACTACCACCTTTGTTTCTGTTATCTGTTCTGACCCCTGAGGGGGGCTGGCAGGGTCAAGGCTGGTAATCAATACCAGTCCTGGCCCTAAAGTTGGCAAAGATTCATTGATTGTGTGTAGCGATAGGTGGCGCACGCCAGTAATTTGACGCCGTACGCCAGTTATGGTAGTACGTGCACCACTGGCGTGGGGATCACCGATCGTCTATTTTCTGCTTTCTTTCAGCCTTTCACACTTTATAGCATGCTAATAACCAGTTTATAGCATTTGATATTTAGAACTGTGTAGCAGCTTATCTATTATTCCTGCTTTAGAAGGCCTCTGGGATTCTTCTGGTCATGTTCCAGAGCCCAGATGATGCAAAGCCAAAGCATTGGACAAAAGGATAACTGGCGTACGGCCTATACCACTGGCGTACGGTAGTTTATTCAGGATCCAGTGGCTTGGCCCTTGCATGAGAGTTAGATCCAGGTCTTTTATTTCCCCACACTGTTTATGGGGTGTTCATGTCTTTTGTTCCCTTAAGATCTATTTCCTGTTGTCTGTAACCATAGATTACATGTGATATAAACTGCGGGGTTTGTCCTGGGTGTGCACTGGTCCATTCCAGAGCCCAGAGGTTTGATTACAAGAGCTGTGAGTTTGAGCCTACTGGCGCGCGCCAGTACTACGTGCGGCGCACGCAGGTCATCTCTGCATGCAGTGGCATGGCCAGTGCATTCAAGCTTGTTCCTGCGTGTATCATATTAGGTCTGTGCGTTCCAGTTTGCTCAAAACACTCTTAGGAACTTGTTCTGTTCTCAATCTATTATTGTTGTTCAAAGATTAAACATCCATCACATTCTATCACATTGCAAACTTGTTACAGTTTTAATCCCCTTTAACTGTTCCCCCGCTCTAACTGGCTAAAAAATGATCAGAGAGAGAAAAATGCAAAAGTTTTATAAAATGCCTAATTAGAGACCGATCTCCGGATTGGGCGAGAGGGGTGCCATAAAACCCTTCCCCTCTCGTAACCTGGCTCCCGAACCTCAGATATCGAAGGTGACGACGGTCCAGTCTACAAGTCTTTTTTTTCAAAATCAAACAACGTTGCAAACATTTTCAAGTTCGGTTCCTTGGGTACTATTCGCGAAACCCGGGTGGCGACTCTGAATTGCAAGCGTTTTGCCGCGCTTTCCAAAAAGGGCGCACCCAATCTTACACAAAATTTGCCGAAATTTTGGGGCGTGTGCCCACAGTGGCGACTCTGTTGGGGATCATTGCATTAGTTAACATTTGGAAATTAATACATGAATGAACAATCTTCAAAAGTCTGTCAAAACAGTACGCTCCGCGCTGCTGAAGAACGGAATGGTAACGTAACAGGATTCTACATCTGACCAATCCGAACTGGGGCTTTTACTATTGTTCGCTTGCGTAGTTTTCTCCAAATGTTGATTAATAAAAGTGAGCTAAGCTTGAAATGGCATTTTCAAAACTTTGCGTTTCTCTCTCCTTAATCATTTGTGGCATTCTCCATTTGCATCGGTATTGATCAGCCCCGTTGAGGCGTTTTGGGTAACCGGCACAGTTTACTGGAGCCCGGGGTCCTCGAACGCCCAACAACCTTGGACGATGATGAGACGTATTACTATTTGACCGTTGCTTTGCTATACGCGCTGCAACGGGAGGTATGACACGGCTCTAGTAAGAGGAACCCCCTTAAACCAAAACCGGCCTCTACATGCGTACAAAGCACTAGAACCTTTCAAACTAAGACAGGAACCCACAGGGTAAGGCCTACTTGCATCTAACCCTTATAAACTGTCTATGTGTTATCGCTTTCCCTATCGCATGCCTGTACATACATACATACCGTTTTGCGTAGGAGCATGCTAGGGCGGCTTTTAGGTTGTCTCTCTTTCAAGCCCATCTTATGTCTGTTAGGACGCTGCTTGGACCAATGAAGAGTCGTGCATCTTGATGGTACACGTTATCAACTTTCAAATTCCTTGAGTCAACGAGACTTTGAGAAATCGAGACTTTCTAAGTTCTTGTCTAAACCCGATCGAGATTTCAAACAGAAAATTAAGAACAACGAGGGACATGCCATGATACTCACACCGCCAGGTTAAAAGTGCTAAACACTTACACCGCTCAAGGCTCCGGCACAGTGCTGCTTACGCCCTCTTGGTTATAGTATCATGTAATTAACACTAAGTTGTTCCATTCCAAAAAGTTGAAACTTCGAGAATGGGATAGTCAAAGGCTTAGGCTGTTTTGACATCTCTTAGTGCTAGTTGATTCAAACAAGGATACACTAGCGAAAACAAATCCGAGGATCTTGGCAGCGTCCGAATCTCATAAAATAGGTCTGTCTATTAGTTATAGAGTCTAGGAGGACACCGATGACGTTGGCATACATCTTTCTTTTCCATTCTTTTTGTTTTCTTTCAAATAAATTGCTGCAGGCTGTCACTGAGCTCTTGTACTTTACTGTCTAGCCATTGCACCATCCAGATTCAGAATCAAGAGCCAAACCTACTTGGGAACGTCCACCGGGTCTGTCTGTAAGGAGATTTGGGTGGGTCTATTTTCCAGTCTGCCACAACGGAAGCTCCGGGTTGCACTCTGTTAGGGGAGGATTCACCACCATCATCTCCTTTCTCTCCGTTTCCCACATCTCCGAAGCTCGTCCAGGTCAAGACAGAGGCTCTCGTCATGGCTGAAACCCCAAATCTTGCTACTGTTCTACAAGATATCCAGCGAAACATGGCTGCCATGCAGTAGAGGGCCGACCAGGCCGATGCTTCCATGGCCAACATTCGTTCCTTGATTGAGGAACGACTCCCAGCAGGAGGGGGAGGCGGCGAAGGGCGCGAACGCGAGGCCATAGGCGAGGACATTCCCCGACTTGAAAATCCTGCTCCAAATCTGAAAATGGCTGCTCTCATTGCCAAGATGGCCAAACTTGAGGAGTCCGTCTCCAAGTTCGAAAAGTTGGGTGCTGGTGCTTTGGATATGGATCGCCTCTGCCCATTCCCAAATGCCAAGCTGCCTGAAAGATTCAAGATGCCCGATTTCGCGAAGTTTGATGGCATTGGGGATCCAAAGGCTCATCTGCTAGCTTACCACGGCGCTATGAAGCTACATGGGGTGGAGGAGGAAGCCATGGCTCAGTTGTTCCCTCAGACTCTCTCCGGTCCTGCTTTCCAGTGGTTCTTATCTCTTGACATTTCTAAGCGAAGAACATGGGAAGACATTGGGACCGCCTTCAATGCCCAATACAGTTACAATGCCCAACTCAAGATGACCATGCGAGAGTTGGAATCAACCAAGATGAACGCAAAGGAGTCCTTTGCGGATTTTATCAAGAGATGGAGGGGGAAGGCAACCCTTATGACCGATCGGCCGAGTGAAAAGGATCAGATCCGCATCATCTCTCGCAATTTGCAACCGGACTTTGCCAAGAATCTCGTACTGGTCCAGGGTGCAAGTTTTGAGACTTTCTTTGATTCTGGCCTTGCCATTGAAGAGGCTCTTCAAACTGGTGTTCTACCAAGGAGCGATACTTCCTCATCTGCCTCTGCTTTAGCGTCAAAGTCCAAGCCCCGTGCCTACACCGGGAACAGTACTGCTCTCTTTGGTAGTAACAGCTATGCCAACGCAACGTCTGCCAGCAACAATGCCACCACTCAAAGCTCTAACCACATCGCCGATGTGAATCAATTCCAAGCCCCTCAGAAACCCCGAAACCGCAATCAACCCCGTACCTTTGCCAATTTCGAGGCACCTCTTTCCTCGGTATTGGAGAAATTGGTCAAGATCGGCCATCTCAGGCCCTTGACTCCAACCCCACCTCCTCAAAATCCACCTCCCAGCCATAACCCTAACCTCTTCTGTGACTATCACCAGATGCCTAGTCATCACACCGACTCTTGTTATTGCCTTCCTCATGCGATTCAGGACTTGATGGACAATGGTACTCTTCCTACCCCTCCTTCCAAGCCCAACGTCATCTCCAACTCTTTACCAAAACACAATAACCAAATAAACCAGATATCCCTCAGCTCCACTAAAATCCTTCCAAGCTCCACCATATTTAACCCCACTGACCATATAACCTCCGACAGACACCCGAAACCAATCGTGGCTTTCCCGGCAGATCTCAACGTCAACGTGCTGTCAGTTGGCTGGGAGATGGAAGACAAGATGAGAGAGTGGATGGAACTCAGCAATGACTGGAATGAGCGGTACCACTTGGGTTTCCATGCACCTCCGCAGATCGATCAGGCATGGATTGACCAATTGGAAGAGGAGTGGGAAGCAGCACAGTCTGATCCGCTCGACGGCCTCTCCTTGTTCATGCTGTACTATCAGGCCGAGCCAGTCAATCCCGAGGAGGAGGAATATGTTTGGGACACGCAGCCCGATGCTGCACAGCTAGCTTGGAATCAGAACTTTCACATGGAATGGGCCGGCACTAATGAGGACATAGATGAGAAGTACTTGGATTACTATGTCGAGGGGGAAATCATTCCCAATGAACGTCGTCAGCTTGGGACTTTCCTTCCTTTAGCGAACAAGATCTCGAACGCTCTTCACCTATGCACTGATCTTGGGTGCGATCTGACCGTAAACATTGTGCCAGTCAAACAGACGCGTCCGTACGTGGCTCCAAGTGAGGATTGTTCTATTATGGTGTTGGATGCGCCACCTGCTGACCTTTGGGATGTAGAGGAAATCGTCGACCTTAACCAGGCTCTGTTGCCTGTTGATCTTTGGGACGCCGATAAAGTTATCGATATAGACATGGGTAGCGAGGTCTGGACTGTCAACTCTACTTTGGTCAATGGGGGATTCTGGGATGTGCCGTTTGTTACCAATCCGGGGACGCCATTTGAGGAAACCGCCGCGCAAGACCCTACTTTCTGGGAAGGGTTGGTAATGGAGGATCTGAACTGGGATGTAGCTCTGGGGCAAGACTCGCCAGCAACAGTCGCATCAGTGGATAAGGGGAAGCGCAAGATGGAAGAATTGTCCGCCGACTTTTGGGATTCCATTAATACATCACCTTGGTGGGACGTAGCCAACGTGACGAGGAGCGGCCGAGTATTTCAACCACCTAACCTTCAAGCTGGAAGCTCGTCCAATCCTCTTGTTCAAAGGCCCACAGCTCCTACCGCCTTAAGGAACGTTCTTATAGTTCCTAGCGGAGTCCCAAAAGAGGATGTGATTCAGAAGCAACTGGAAAGGATTCCTGCCGCCGTCTCGATCTGGGGTTTGATTTCATCGTCAAAGGAGCATCGCGATAAGCTGTCTGCAGCTCTGGCCCGTCTCAAGGTATCGACCGACATCACGCCCGAGGCGATGATCGCCCTCATCCTACCCTTGCTCTCTAAGCATTCCGTCATCTTCACCGAAAGGGATTTGCCCGTCGAAGGAACTGATCACAACCGTCCGCTGCACATCACCGTCAAGTGCAAGGGGCTTTGGGTACCAACTGTGCTCATCGATAATGACTCCGCCATTAATGTCTGTCCGCTAAGGGTTGCATACCGCCTCAGGTTCGCAAAGAAGGATTTCACGCCGTCTAATTTAGTAGTCAAGGCCTATGACAGTACCTGCCGTGTGGTAGAGGGAACCATTATACTCAAGCTCGACGCTGAGGGCTTTGAGATGGATGTACAATTTCACGTGGTTGACATACCCGCTACCTTCAATCTGCTGCTGGGCAGACCATGGCTACATAGGCCCGACATCATGGTAATATCCTCAACGCTGCACCAAAAGGTCATGCTGGGGCTCCCGACCGGAACTCTGACAATCTGCGGGGACTTTGGGATCCGCCTGCTCAAAGACGATGAGCCTGTTTTGGGAATCATGCACGGAGAAGAAGACTCAGATTTTGGAGGCTTCTCGTTCGACACCTCTGGCTCTGTTCTTAGCATCGTCGTGGATGACGACTTTGTCATCAGTTCAACTGCCTTCGAGATCATGAGAAAGATGTCCTTTATGCCTGGTCTGGGGCTCGAGATCAACCAGCAAGGGGTCGCTGAGTTCCCCATCTTTCCCTTTACCGAAGGTCAATTTGGTTTGGGATACACCCCCCCTGCCAAAAGGGCCAAAAAGGTTAAAGGTGCGGGAAAACCTCGAACCCTTTATGGTAATCTCGACAGCTACTTCGCCCGAGAAGGAGGGAGCATTGCTTATTTGGGACAGCCTGAACCGTTTTGGGATCCGGAGACCGGTGCCTGGCTAACGGGTTTTGAGATCTTCGCTGCAGACACCTGGTCCGACAATGAGGAGGAAATAGCAAGGGAAGAGCTGGCCAAGGAGGAATTCCAGAGACAGCTGGCCCGGATCAAAGAAGAGGCTGACTGGCTGATGACCGTTGATCAAGGTGATTTGGAGATGCTGTTCTCCCAGGTAGGTTTGGTTGGCAAGACTGAAGGGGCTGAAGTGCTGATGGTTGGGCCCGACTCTCCGGACATTCTCGAGGATCCAACCTCCCTCATCGTGGAAGCCAAGGGTAGTATTAATAACTGCATTTTTACTCCCCGTCTGACATGCATTGATGACAAATCTGAGTCTGACACTGAGTCTGTCGAGTCTAAGTCTAGCTCAGAGTCAAAGTTTGTGCCTCTCGGCCCTCCACGTCATAGCTTTTATTTTGAGTTCGAGTCTACTATACTTGGCAACCCGTCTAGGTTTTATGAAATAAATGATCCTGCTTCTGACTACTTTGCGGACTTTTATATAAACTGTGTCGACCCCAACGATGAAGGAACAGACTTCGACGGGACCATCCCGGCTGAGTTGCGTTCCCTCATCAAAAAGGAAGACGAAAGGCATGCTCAGCCTCTAAAAGAAGAAGTAATATATGTAAATTTGAAAGACGAGGATGACCCCCGCATGATGCAAATCGGTTCAACTTTGTCCCCTGAGGATCGCGTCGCTCTAATCGATCTGCTCAAAGAATTCTTCGAGGTTTTTGCATGGTCTCACAAGGATATGCCTAGTATCGATCTCGAGATTGTACAGCACAGAATTCCGTTGGCACCAAGGGCTATACCTGTCAAGCAGAAACTCCGCAGAATAAGGCCAGACTGGGTTGAAAAGATCAAGGAAGAGGTCACCAAACAGATCAATGCTGGTTTCTTAAGGGTTGCCGAGTACCCGAAGTGGGTTGCAAACATTGTGCCTGTCCCCAAGAAAGATGGGAAAATCTGAGTCTGCGTCGATTTTAGGGATTTGAACAAAGCAAGCCCCAAGGACAGTTTTCCCTTGCCTCACATTGATGTGCTTGTGGACAACACGGCGGGGCATGCTTTGCTCTCTTTTGTCGACGGATTCTCAGGATACAACCAGATTTTGTGGCACCAGAAGACCAGGAGAAGACAACTTTTGTCATCGAGTGGGGTACTTACTGCTATGTGATGATGTCGTTTGGGCTGAAGAACGCCGGTTGCACTTTCCAACGGGCCCAAACGGCCCTACTACATGACTTTATCCATAAGACAGTCGAGGTTTATGTCGACGACATGATTGTCAAAGCAAAGGAAAAGTAGGATTTCATTCCGGCACTTAGGCAATTTCTCAAAAGGCTCCGCAAATACAACGTGCATCTCAACCCGCAGAAGTGCACGTTTGGGGTCACAGCAGGCAAAATGTTGGGATTTCTGATCACAACAAGAGGGATCGAGGTCGATCCATCCAAAATCAAGGCAATTCTTGAAATGGAGCCACCACGGTCCGAAAAGGGAGTGTGAAGCTTTCTAGGAAAGGTTCAGTTTATCAGCTGGTTCATCGCTAAGTTAACCTTGACTTGTGAACCGCTGTTCTGACTGCTCAAAAAGGATGTTCGTTTCGAATGGACGGAGAAGTGCCAAGCTGCTTTCGAATCTATCCAGGCGTATCTACGAAACCCACCAGTCCTGATGCCACCTACACTTGGTCGACCTTTGATCCTATATTGGTCTGTCACTCCAACGGCTATGGGATGTTTGCTAGCACAGGAAGGAGATAAGGGGGTCGAGAAGGCCATCTACTATCTGAGCAAGAAGATGGTAGGGAGTGAAGAGCACTATACTCCTTTGGAAAAGACATGTTGGGCGCTAGTTTGGGTTACCAAAAAGCTTAGACACTACATGCTAGCCTATTCGGTGAAGCTGAATTCTCGGATGGATCCTATCAAGTATCTGTTTGAGGAGCCAGTGCTCACCAATAAGCTAGCACGTTGGTTGCTTCTGCTGGCTGAGTTCGACCTCCAATATGTCACGAGGAAATCTGTGAAGGGCCGTGCTGTGGCAGAATTCTTGGCCGACCACCCGATTGAGGGGCCTGAGGATGTGGATTTCACTTTCCCAGACGAGGATGTGCTAACGGTTGTCGAAGAAATTTGGATGCTCTATTTCGATGGGGTTGCTAACCAAAAAGGGTTTGGAATTGGGGTATTGCTGATTATGCCTGCTGGTGCTCATATCCCCCTCGCTTTCAAGTTAAACTTTGACGTCACCAACAATCAAGTTGAATATGAGGCTTGCATCGTCGAGATGGAAGCTGCTATTGCACTTGGAGTCGAGAAACTCGAGATAATTGGAGATTCGAACCTGGTAATCTCTCAAGCCAATGGAGATTGGAAGGTTCGTGAGGAAAAGCTGAAGCCTTATCACCAAGATTTGGAAAAGCTGATTCCTCGCTTTAATAAGGTGACTTTCACCCATATTCCACGCTTGAAGAATCAGTTCGCCGATGCTTTGGCAACTTTGGCTTCAATGAACGAACTTCCAATAGGGGTCAGAATGCGGCCAATCGTAGTTGAACAGAGGGACTTGCCCGCTTATGGGTATGTCAACGCCGTCGATGATGTTGATGACGGCTTGCCCTGGTACCATGACATCTGGAATTTTGTGGAACGTGGAGAGTTTCCTGCCGGAGCTTCAAGAAAGGATCGGGTTGCTCTGCAAAGGCTGGCAGCTCAGTACATCATTTGTGGAGGGAAACTGTACCAAAGGTCTCACTGTGGGATGCACAAGCTATGTGTCGACGGCCCTGAAGCAACGACGATAATGGAGGAGATTCACGAAGGAGTCTGTGGTCCTCACATGAGTGGTGTTATGCTTGCTAGGAAGATCCTCAAGCAGGGTTACTACTGGTCTACTACGGAGTCTCAGTGCATTGACTACGTGCGGCGCTGCTACAAGTGTCAAATCCATGCCAACCTGCAACATGTTCCTCCGTCTAAGTTGTACGGCATGACTTCGCCGTGGCCCTTCTCTGTGTGGGGCATTGATGTTATTAGGATGATCAAACCATCTGCTTCAAATGGTCACAGGTTCATACTGGTGGTGATAGATTATTTCACTAAATGGGTTGAGGCCGAGTCCTACAAAACCTTGACAACGGTCCAGGTAGCTCAGTTCATCCGAAAGAACGTCATTTATCGATATGGCGTCCCTCAGGCATTTGTGTCAGATAACGGAAGTCATTTCAAGGGTAGGGTCCTGGAGCTCTTCGAGGAGTTCGGCATCGAGATCCATCGTTCAACGACCTACCGTCCTAAAACAAATAGAGCAGTCGAGGCTGCAAACAAGAACATTGAGGTGATCATCAAGAAAATCGTTGAGTCCGCAAGGGACTGGCACGAGCAGCTGCCGCTGGCACTTTGGGGGTACAAGACGTCGATTCGCACTTCAACTGGTGCAACTCCTTTCTCCCTAGTCTATGGAATGGAGGCAGTACTCCCCATCGAGCTTGAGGTACCGTCTTTGAGAATCATGGTCGAAAGTGGTCTTGAGGAGTCTGAATGGCTGAGCGAAAGGTTTGTCGAACTGATGCTATTTGATGAAAGGAGGCTCCGCGCTCTGTATCATGTTCAGGGTTATCAGCGTCGGATCGACCGGGCATTTGATAAGAAGGTGAAGTCTAGGGGCTTAGTTGAAGGAGATATGGTCACAAAAGAAATATGAGCCCCAGTGTTTGATGCTCGCGGGAAGTTCCGGCCGAAGCGATCCGGGCCTTACATTATCAAGACCATCCTGTCTGGGGGTGCTGCTAAACTCATCGATCTTGACGGCAACGAATTCAGCACCCTGGTCAACCTGGATCAACTCAAACGTTTCTATCCCTAAGAGATGCTCGTTGGGCCGAAAACCACAAGGGTGGGCGGTTCCAAGCAAAAATTAGAGCAGCTTGCTAGACCGAAAACCTAAGGAGGCGGTCTAGGCAAAAATAAATAGGCAAAAGTCAAAAGCTCGCTAGGCCGAAAACCTGCAAAGGCGGCACTAGGCAAAAGTTAGAGCGTAAAAGGAGAGGTAAAACACACAAGTGAACCTTGGCCTGAACTACGTTCTGACCTAATTCCTTGAAAGAGGATACGTGGGCAATCTCACCTTGAGACCCAGTCATATTCTATCAACTTGATCCATGGTTTGACATTGTGGGTCCATATCAAAGGTCGAAGGAAGTTGGGGGACGAATCAAAGTTTCATTGAAGAATCAGAAGGGGGAAACCCTCCGTCTTTCAACTTTATTGCAAAATTATTATTTCTAATACACCAGCTGATCATAAAAGCCTGAAAACAGTTAAGCATGAAAAATAGAACAAAATGCTTGAGAAGCCTAGCGGCTCACAGCTTATTCTAAGTACCGTAAAGTGGTCCGAAGTCAGTCGATATTTTCCCTCGCAAATACATCTGCTCTTAGCCATTGTATGTAGCGGCTTCTTAGCCTGGTGGTGAAATCCGGCATCTCTGCCTGAAGAACCCTCAAACCCCAGCGCCTCTTATACCCGTTGAGCGTTTGAGCATTAAAATTAGGAATGCGGAAATCCCCAACGCTAACACGATTGTTCTCCTGAGATATGCCCAACTGTCGGAGGATGCGGCCAGGGATGTAAAAGGTGAAGCTTGTCAGCCCAGCAATCACCACCCTATCAAACCCGTCAGAATGAACAGTCATGTTCGTCAGCTCTAACCACGGGCATCTCCAAACGATTTCTTCAGGATGCATCTGTTGCATGAACACGTACCATTCCTCTATGTCCATCTCGGGGTACCTCATCTCTCTCTGATGGATCCTCTTCGAAAAAAGGTTCCAGCCGTTTGCCGGTGGATAAAGCAAGTTCAGCTTGTCCGACAGCCATAATTGCATGAGCGAAAAGACAAGTAAGAAGCCAGATAAAGCCTGAGCGGAAAAACAAGTAAGAAACTAGGGAGCAGCCTAAACCGAGTGTCGAGGTAAAATCATAAAGTGCGGAAACCGTAAAAAGGGGAGCTGAGTGAGTTTACCTGAAGCAGAAGTGGGCTACCGCTGAAAGTGTTCGATTGGCCTGTGTACACTAGGTCCAAGCCTTGGAGCGTCTCAGCCAAAACCAAAGGGATCACATTGTGCCATCCTCCCATCTGAGCAGCAACGCTCACCAGCAAGGGGCTGACCCGCCCATCAGTAGGGACGAGTAGATAGGCAGCAAGTAGGCAAATCACGAGAGCAAAGCGGCGCCGAGCCTGCACAGCCATGTCCTCTAGATCACCGTCTGGGCTATACAGCTCAATCAGCCGCATAATGTTAACCTGGCCACCTGCAAGAATGGTGTTGGCCAGACCCTGGGAAATGTCGAGCGAGGTCGTTAACAGGCCGGGCATGCTCTCTTGGTAAGGAGGAACGACGATCGTAGGAGACATGAAGGTGCGGAGATACACTTGGAATTCCTCCATGGTCGGGCATATCTCGTCGTCGCCGAAACGAAAGACATGGACATCAGGATCCCAAAACCTGAGAGCAGCCCTCAGGAGGGCAGGACGGAGCGGCACATGCCGCAGATACCGAAAGGAAGCAAGGCCATGATATTGGAAGTTTAGCCAGTCAACACCCAAGAATTGCACCAACCAAGGCCTGAGCAAATTGGGGATTGGGTTTTCCATTACAAATACTGAAATGTGCTGAATATAAGAAGTGGGCAGTGAAGTGTGATTACAACAATGCGTGCATCTTCCTTTTATAAGCTAGAGTCTCACCATACTTTCCTATTCCATGTTCAAAGACAATTGCTAGCATCCAAGTGACCTTACAATTAAGGACACTGCTCTCTGAGAAGCCATAAACCGTGTGCAAACCATGTGGGGGTGAAGACAAGGAGCTCTCAGAAAAAGGACAGTCGGTCAGACAAGTGGCTCTGCATCACATTTCTCTGGCGTGCGCCAGTGATTTACCAGCGTGCGCATGTTTTCCTCTTAACTGGCGTACAACAGCCAACTACTGGCGCA
Source organism: Rhododendron griersonianum (assembly GCA_018127125.1). NCBI lineage: Eukaryota > Viridiplantae > Streptophyta > Magnoliopsida > Ericales > Ericaceae > Rhododendron > Rhododendron griersonianum. Next base: position 31,922,275 of record CM030788.1, on the reverse strand, counting down.
CGCCAGTAGAGACTACACCAGAAACCAGTTAACAGCAGGCACTGCCCCGGTTATGCCAACCTCAATCCCAAAGCCTGTTTTGCAAGTTTGATGGTCCCCACAAGTCATGAATGGTATTTGGGGCTATGACCAAGCATCGGTTTCCAAACGTCATGCTTAACGAAGATTTCGGACCCTCGGCAGCCCGTGTCGATTTGAAATCAAGGATACGGAAGGCCAAAATCCGTTTCGGGAACTTTTGCCAAGTTTTGTCATGCCATACATGTCATATGAGCCTAATGTGACTGTATGGGGGTGTCGGTTTTAGTCCGGGACTATATCGAGTCATCCTTGACGTCTTATGTTCGTTTTTGAGACATTTTTAGCATTTTGCAGTTTATTTCTCGTATTGAGTTGCTTTCCTCGGTTTTATCCACTCAAACAGGTCATTGTGCATACATATGGTCTTATAGAAGTGTCAGTTTCCCTCTTTCAGGAGAATTTGGAGTTTTGGCCCATTAATGCCCAAAATTTCATTATTTTCCGCATGTCTTAAGGATACGTGTCGTATCTTGGGACTTCCATTCCTTTTATTCGAGCTAGGTCAAGTTGGTACATATCCAAGTGTTTGTTTGTCGATTCAGGTCTGTCATCAATGCATGTTAGATACTATTGGATGGTTTATTCTTTTCCTTTGTTAATTTACATCGAAAGGAGATTAATAAACAAAAAAAAATGCAGCTATTTTATACGGTCAAAAGCAAATGTCCATGAAGCAAAAGCAGAAATATAAGTAGCGGCACAACGGCCCAAGCAAAAGGGAAAGCTAGCATGTACTGGGCACAAACACCCGAAAGTCAAAAGGCACGTAGGCCCCATCTCAAAAACCAAGTATCAAGTAACAAAAGACAGTAAAGTATCGGAGGCTCAGCGGTAGCCCTCAGTCGTCAAAAAGGTCCTCAAGGTCGTCGTCGTCCTCCTCGCTCTCGTCTAACTCTCCTGGAGCGACTCGAAACCCAGGGTCGCTGGCTGAACCAGAGCCGCTGCTAAGGGAAGGCTGCTCTTCTTCTTCTTCCTGCCTCCTTTTCTTCTGTGCAGGCCCTTTGGGCAGCTTCTTCTGAGCAGGCCTTTTTCTAAGCTCTCTCTGGAACTGTGGTGTCTTCCCCGAAGGAGAGATCACCACTCCTCTGGTCTCAGGCCGTGTGGTGCTAGCCTGCTGCTGAGTCTTGGCAGGGGCTTTGCCCTTTCCCTTCTGTGGAGCTGGCTTCACCGTCTTCCGCCTAGGAGCCGCCCTAGCCTGTCCCTGCATTTTCATTTCATACAGATATCTCAGTATACAGGTTGTGCATATTGTATATATCGAATGCTGAAACAGGAATCAAGAGCAGGTACATCTAACATGCATTGTAACAAACATGCATAGTTGATCTAAGTATCGAATTCAGTATGGGACAAGCTTTTGAGATTTATACCTGAGGCTGCATAGCTGGGGCTGGAGTCACCGGTGGGTAGTGCAACTGCAAAGGAGTACCGCCCGCTATCTTGTGAAATTCCTTCTCCATCGCCAGCAGCAAGCGAGCGGCCTCCCTCACCCATTCAAGCGGCACCTGTAGGCATTATGGGAGCAAAGTCAGTAGGCAAGTTCAAATACAATTCGGGCATGGACAAGGAAATGAATCAAGTTGAAAATGTATCATACCGGTCCGGTAATCTCCGCGGGCTCTGTCCTGGCTGGCTCAAACTGAATCGTGGCAGCCGCTCCCTGCGCGTCCCGCACTGGCAATGTCCACGAAAGCCGAGGAAGCCCAGTCGCCTCAGCATAGCCACTCCTGCTCCGAGAGCGGCCCGTTTGGCTCCTCTGGCCCCGCCTCTCCTCGCCAGCCGCCAACGCCTCGTGTTCTATGGCCAAGAGCTCCATCGCTCCTAAGGGTCTCTCCAAATATTGCCTCCGATAGACTGAATAATTGCACCCAGGCCTCGTGAAAGTCGCCAGGTCTACCGGGACAGTGTGTCGCCGCAACTCAGGAAGTGTGTACCGGCCTGTGTGTGAAGCACGAGGCGGAAGTGGCCCGGGGACTATGAACTCGGACGAACCGAGTGACTGTCGCGTCACTCGGTCGGCTCGCTGTCACTGCTCTGCTCCTCGCCAGGTACTCAGGCTCGGCATTGCCCCAAGGGTCCCATACCACCTGTAGCACATTTAAGAGACCAAGTAGAAGGTATCAGAGACAGCATTAAAGCATTTCTGAGCGCAATATACCAAAGAACTGTTTCGCCCCCTTCTTCCCTCTGTACAGGGGCCCCCAGATCATGGCACGGGGAAGGGTCTTCAAGTCCGGGCACTTGTTCTCTGGAGGGTACATCTTCAGCACCTCGTAGGCCCACAGCTGCAAAGGGTTTTCAGGCAGTCAAAGCATCAGTATACAGCATATGCAATTCAAAGGGAAAAGCTAAAAAATGCAAGTATGGAATGAAACCAGACTAAGAGGTTTTGTTTCGTACCTCCCACACCCTCCAGTAACCAGCAGGCGCCTTCGCGCCTCTTGAAATTAAAACTCTCCCATAAAGCTGTAGCACGCCCCCAGAGCTGCTACTCCCCAGTCGAACCGTGAAGCCGTGCGTAGGTCCCGGAGGGCGGGCAAGTAAGACAAGTGAACTGTAGCCCTCTTGTTCGAGTACAGAGTAGCCCCGAACAAGTACAGCAAGTAGGCTCTCGCCATTTGCTCCACCTCCAGCTCTGTCTGCGGCACCCTATTGAGCAGATATTTCCTGAACTGGTCGTGAGGGACTGTCTCCGCACCGCCCACATGCACCTCGCCCAGGAACCACCTCAGCGCTGCCGTGTCCCTGTGGATCCCTGAATCAAACGGGATCGGCTCACCTCCTACCCTCAAGCAGGTAATCGCCGCAAAGTCAGATGGAGTCACCGTCATCTCTCCGATCGGGAAGTGGAACGAATTGGAAGCGTCCCACCACCTCTCGGCCAGCGCAGTCAGCACAGCGTGGTCGCTCTTCACAGCTGTCAGCGTGGGGATAAACAAACCAAACCTCGCCGCATCCACCAGCTCTCTCACTCTCTCAGGCAACCCCCTGTATAGCTCAAGCGAGCTCACCGGACCACCGTGCCCCCTTATGCTAGCTACCCCTCTCTGCAGAGAAAACAACAACCAAAACAAGGAAACTGCGTCAGTACATATGCAATTTCATTTCAGCAGGCAGTCAATAACAAGTGTTTCAGGTCGAATCAAGCTGTCAAAGCGTTCTCCCAATCACGTCAAACTACTTTCAAGCATCCTATCAGTCGATCCCGGTTATTTCACGGTATTCTATCAAGTCGAATCAAGTTATCATGATATTCCCCTAAAGTCGAGTTCAGGTTCCAAAGCAACTTCATCAGTCGGGGAGGGACTGCGGTCAATTCAGGGGTATGCTGTCAATCAAGTCAAGTCGAGCTATTATCAGGCATCCTATTTTGTCGATCCCAATTATTTCAAGGTATTCTATCAAGTCGAATCAAGTGCTACAGTCAAGTTCAAGTTCAAGTCAAGCTACTATTAGGCTACTCAACATGATTTCAAGACATACACAGATACAGCAAGTATAACATGAAAATTAAAGCAAGTCAAAAGGGTATACCTGAGTCCAAGACATGGACAAGTGCACCGTCGGATCCCTCAGCACCAGCTCGTCGTCGTAGCGCTCTTGCTTCGGCACATAGCTGTCTATCCCAGACGGTATAAACAGGTGGGGCTCTAGTAGCACGTACGTCTCCGCTACAAAAGCAGCTCGGGTCGCCTTCAGCCTGGACTCGGCCAAGGCCACGACTAACTCCTGTACCCATGCCGCCTCCTCCTGGGCCCTCTCGGCAGCCTCTGTCTCACGCTCTAACTCACCCTGGGCCCTCTCGGCCGCCTCCTGCTCATGTCTCAGTCGCTCTGCCTCCTCGGCCAAAGCTATCTCCTGCAGCCTCTCCTCACGGGCCGCTATCACTGCTGCAACGGCTGCTGGGCACTCCCTCATAAGTCGAGCGAGCGAGGCCTCGCCTACAAACTCCGCAAAGTCACTACTTGTGATAGGCTCGTGGCTCGACGACCCCTTGGGAGGGATAAACTCGACTCGCTCCATGTGGGCTGCACTCGAAACCTCCTCCTCGACTATCGGATCCTTCCCCTTTTCGAACCTCTCGGTGGCGACCCCGGTCCGCCCTCACTATCACCACCGCCGCCGCCACTGCCACTAGCTCCGGCCGAGCCCAAGCCTGTCACCACCAAACCCTCCACTCCGCTCTGGAAGTCCAATTGTTGCACTCGTGGGCCCCCTGCGTTAGCAGTGACCGGCGTACGTCCCAGATCTACTGGTTCACGCCAGTCCTCACCAGCACCTACCTCTTGTGCATGGCCGTCGCCGCTGCCCTCGCTGCCTGAAACCATTGCACCAATGCTCGACGAAGCCCCGACAGTGGGTTGATCGTCGATTAGTGGCCTCTCGGCCTCGGTCACCTCCACCCTCAACTGATCATCACCGCCGCTGCCACCATTGTCACTACCGCTGCCTGGTTCTGCCATGTTTGAAGTATGGAGGAGTGGGCTTTGGAGAGAGATGAAAGGGGTTGTGGGAGGATGGGAGATTTGAGAGAGGTTGAGAGAATTTGGGGAGTTCGGAATCGGTATATGGCGGTTTCGTGCCCCTGCAGGAGTTTAAACGACGAAGGAAGCCGTGGGCCGGGTCTGGGCCGGATCTAGGCTCGGGTTTGGCAAAGTTACCAGCGTACGGTGCACCTTTACTGGCGTACGCCGTTGAGTTTTTGGCCTGAGGCCCAACTGGTGTTCCAAGGTAAAGGTTCTTTCAAAAATTGGATTCCATGGTCACCCATCCATGTTGTCATTCATGGACGGTTATTTCCCCAAGCAGAGCCCGTCCAATCTCAAAATCAACGATGGTCTACCCGTCCAATCTCAAATCAACGACGGTCTATCCGTCCAATCTCAAATCAACGACGGTCTACCCGTCCAATCTCAAATCAATGACGGTCTTAGACCGTCCAATCTCAAATCAATGACGGTCTACCCGTCCAATCTCAAATCAACGACGGTTCGCCCGTATAACAGAGTCTTTCCCCAACTGAGTCGGTTCATCCGCAACGGCCTATTCCCCCGAAGAGTTCACCTATTTCCCTGGGAGAGTTCGCCTACAAACAGAATGTTCCCCAATAGATTCCGCCCTCCCGGACTATGCTGTTCTTTCAAGATCAACCCAACGTCAACCCATCCATCTATATTATTCTCAACAGCGGAGATCTATTCGTTCGATCAGTCCAACCAATCAGGTTCCTTAAAATTTCATGTTTTCATTGATTCGTATGTTCTGCTCTGAACGGCTCGGGGAGGGTGTCTAAAGACCTTTGACGTTACTTGTACCAAGTCAATGGTGCTCCAAGTGCCGTCAAAGGGGGGCTACTGTAGACACCCTATTCTGGACTGTCCAGATTAGTTTACTTATGGTCTTTGATTCCCCAATGATGATTAGGTCAAGAACAAACCTGAGATTGTTGGTGTGTTTGAGCTTTGAGCGTCCTGAACCTCATCCGAACCCTGTCGAACCCCTTTCAAACTTGTCAAGCCAGAACCAAATGGCCACAGCAAAACCCTACCTGCTTACGCTGGTACTATGCTGGCATGCGCTGGTAAACTGCCACGTGTCAATCATCGACCGTTGACTCAGTTTCCACTGGCGCACGCAGGTATAGAACTGGCACACGCCGGTCAAGCCCAGTCAAATCAACTTTATGCGATCACGTACACAAGACTTTTGTGGCCACCCGACGTAAGCCACAGTTCCCTGATGATTGCGGACGGCCGAGGTTGTCTCCCCCTCTCTCCTAAATCTTCCCTTAAGGCAAGTCCCATGCATTTAATGCATGGAGGCTCCCTCTCTAACCAAACCTGCCCTTAACCCAACTGGTTTCCCCCCTTTCTCAGTCATTCCACCCTCTATAATACCCCCCTTCCATTTATATGGAAGGGGTTAACCACCATTAAGACTCCAAGTCTCTTCTCTTCTTTCCCTCTTGTTTTCTTTGCTTCTTCTTTCATTCCTTGAAAGAGTAAGCAAAGGGAACATCATCTTGCCCACCAAAACACCTTCCACACGTGGTCTAACCTCAAAGCCTCAAGCTCAAGCTCAAACCATCCCACTAAGCTCAAACAAAGGTATACCACCTTTGTTTCTGTTATCTGTTTTGACCCCTGAGGGGGGCTGGCAGGGTCAAGGCTGGTAATCAATACCAGTCCTGGCCCTAAAGCTGGCAAAGATTCATTGATCGTGTGTAGCGATAGGTGGCGCACACCAGTAATTTGACGCCGTACGCCAGTTATGGTAGTACGTGCACCACTGGCATGGGGATCACCGATCGTCTATTCTCTGCTTTCTTTCAGCCTTTTACACCTTATAGCATGCTAATAACCAGTTTATAGCATTTGATATTTAGAACTGTGTAGCAACTTATTTGTTATTCCTGCTTTAGAAGGCCTCTGGGATTCTTCTGGTCATGTTCCAGAGCCCATATGATGCAAAGCCAAAGCATTGGACAAAAGGATAACTGGCGTACGGCCTATACCACTAGCGTACGGTAGTTTATTCAGGATCCAGTGGCTTGGCCCTTGCATGAGAGTCAGATCCAGGTCTTTTATTTCCCCACACTGTTTTATGGGGTGTTCATGTCTTTTGTTCCCTTAAGATCTATTTCCTGTTGTCTGTAACCATATATTACATGTGATATAAACTGCGTGGTTTGTCTTGGGTGTGCACTGGTCCATTCCAGAGCCCAGAGGTTTGATTACAAGAGCTGTGAGTTTGAGCCTACCGACGTACGCCAGTACTACGTGTGGCGCACGCAGGTCATCTCTGCATGCAGTGGCATGGCCAGTGCATTCAGGCTTGATCCTGCGTGTATCATATCAGGTCTGTGCGTTCCAGTTTGCTCAAAACACTCTTAGGAACTTGTTCTGTTCTCAATCTATTATTGTTGTTCAAAGATCAAACATCCATCACATTCTATCACATTGCAAACTTGTTACAGTTTTAATACCCTTTAACTGTTCCCCCACCCTAACTGGCTAAAAAATGATCAGAGAGAGAAAAATGCAAAAGTTTTATAAAATGCCTGAGTAGAGACCGATCTCCGAATTGGGCGAGAGGGGTGCCATAAAACCCTTCCCCTCTCGTAACCTGGCTCCCGAACCTCAGATATCGAAGGTGACGACGGTCCAGTCTACAAGCCTTTTTTTTCAAAATCAAACAACGTAGCAAACGTTTTCAAGTTCCGTTCCTTGGGTACTATCCGCGAAACCCAGGTGGCGACTCTGAATTGCAAGCGTTTCGCCGTGCTTTCCAAAAAGGGCACACCCAATCTTACACAAAATTTGCCAAAATTTTGGGGTATGTGCCCACAAAAATTACATCATTAATGACCTGCTGCCGAAACTTGTCGTCCGTATCCCCGATAAGCCTTGCATATCAGTCATCCAAGGCTTATGGGAGGACGACGACGCTTTCAACCTTTGGGTAAAGAGAGAAGAATGGACTGTCGGAAAAGCTGCGCTAGAGAAAGGAATCATAGGAGATGACTTATGGGCCTGCGAAACTGTGGAAGAATTGGGAGAGGCTTTGAATGCTACGCGGCTAGACAAAAGAAAGTGCAAGGCTAAAACTGACCTCACTGATTTGTACGACGACTATGTTGAACTCTTGGATGAAGCATACTCGAAACTCGTGAATCACGTGACAAGAAGCGGATGCGTCTTCCAACCTTCGAATCTTTAGGCAGGAGGACCGTCCCGCTCAATACAAAATGGTCTCTTTAATCCCATAGTTCAAAATAACATCCCAGAGGAAGATGTCATCCAGAGACAATAGACCAAAATCCGTGTTGCTGTCTCTATCTGGGGTCTTCTGTCTCAATCCCGCGCCCACTGCCAAAAGTTGATTCAAATGCTCTCATGAATGGAAATTGCGCCCGAAACAACTCCCGATGACATGGTAGCTTTACTTACCCCTCGCCTCTTGAAGCATGCTATTACATTCACTGAGGCTGATCTACCAATAGAAGGAGCTGGACACAACAAGCCTCTGCACATAACTCTTAAGTGCGTGGGAAAATGGGTTCCGATCGTCCTCGTGGATAATGGCTCAGCTCTCAATGTTTGCCCTCTCCACACCGCTTATTGTTTGGGGTTGAAGAACAGAGACTTCACACCATCAAACACTCTTCGAATGGTAGAAGGCACTGTTATGATCAAGGTAATGGTAGAAAACTATGAGATGGAAGTGGAGTTCCATGTTTTGGATATTCCTTCCTCGTTCAACTTACTTTTGGGTAGGCCTTGGCTTCACCATCCCGATATCATGACTCTTCATCAGAAAGTCTAGCTGGGACCTCCAGTACTTTAACTATCCATGGGGACTCCGGCATTCGCCCGCACTGCGAAGACAATGCCCCTCTGCTAGAAATTGAACACGGAGAAGAAGACATCATGCTAGGAGGTTTCACTTTTGACACCGCCGGCACTATTCTCACCATCAAAGTGGACGAGGATTTCTACATTAGTTCCGCGGCTATCGAGATGATGAGGAAAATGTCCTATCTTCCTGGAATGGGTTTAGGACGTAATCTGCAAGGCCCGTCTGAGTTCCCTAACCTTCCATCAAATCCTGGGCAATATGGTTTGGGGTTTGACCCCACAGAAGAGGAAGCTAAGAAGGAAAGGAAGGGAAACAATGTGCGAAGAGCATTATTCCAAGATCCTGTCCCTATTCATTTTATGCCAGGAAAAGAAACCACCTATCAGGGGCATCCAGAGCCGTTTTGGGATTCCGAGACAAAGGAGCAACACCCTAGGTTTGAAATCTTTGCTGCCGACACTTGGGAGGACGAGAAAACTGAGAAGCTGGAGGCATTGGTAAAAGCTTTGGCGCCAAATTGGGAAGATGTTTTCAATTCGGGCAGTCTTGAGTCTCTGTTTGGGGAAACTGGTCCTGGGGATTCGGTCAAGGATGCAGAGGTGATGATGCTGGGAGACGAAGCTGTCGAAGATCCAACCTCGCTCATTGTGGAAGCCATTGGAAACTATAAAAATTGCACTTTAACACCTGTTGTAATTTGCACTGACTCTGAGTCTTTCGAGACCGACACTGAGTCCTCTGAGTCTAGCTTTGAGTCGGAGCTTGTGCCTCTAGGCCCTCCCCGTCGTAGCTTTTATTTCGAGTTTGAGTCCACTGCCATGTATCCCTCTGTGGGAACCTCTGATGAAATCAATGAAGTGACTGATTCCACTTACCCCTTTGTGTTTGAAATAAATTGCGTTGATCCCGATGATGAAGGGATAGAGTTCGAAGGGGACATCCCCAAAAAACTAAGATCTCTAATCGAAAGGGAAGACAAAAGGCATGCCCAGCCTATAAAAGAAGAAGTAATTTTAATAAACTTGAGAGATGAGGAAAATCCCTGAATGGTTCAAATCGGTTCGCGCTGTCTCTGGAAGAATGCCAAGAATACATATGGTTGCTCAAAGAGTTCGAAGATGTCTTCGAATGGTCCCACGCAAACATGCCCGGAATCGATCCTGAAATTGCAGAACACCGAATTTCCCTCTATCCCGATGCAAAGCTAGTTAAGCAAAAATTGAGGAAAATGAGGCCCGATTGGGTACTAAAGATAAAAGAAGAAGTCACTAAACAGATTAATGCCAGATTTCTAATGGTAACTAAATACCCTCAATGGGTCGCAAACATTGTGCCTGTCCCCAAAAAGGATGGCAAAATTATAATCTGTGTAGACTTTAGGGATCTAAACAAAGCTAGTCCCAAAGACGATTTCCCCCTGCCTCATATTGATGTACTTGTAGACAACACTGCTAGACATGCTTTGCTTTCTTTCATGGATGGATTTTCTGGATACAATCAAATCCTCATGGCACCCGAGGATCGTGAGAAGACTACCTTTACCACCGAATGGGACACATACTGCTATCGGGTTATGCCATTTGGGTTAAAGAATGTTAGGGCAACTTATCAAAGGGCTGGGCTGTGACGGCATTGCTTCACGGTATGATTCGCAAGGAAGTGGAGGTCTACATTGACGACATGATTGTTAAATCCAAGGAATGGGATGGCCATCTGCCTACACTTAGGAAGTTCTTTGAAAGGATCCGAAAGTACAGAATGCGTCTCAACCCAGCGAAGTTTAGATTCGGAGTCACCGCAGGAAAAATGCTTGGGTTCATGATCACAACCCGAGGTATTGAAGTAGATCCGTCCAAAATCAAAGCTATTCTTGAAATGGATCCACCACGGTCCGAAAAGGATGTACGCAGCTTCCTTGGAAAAATCCAATTCATTAGCAGATTCATCGCCAAGTTGACCACAACTTGCGAGCTGATGTTTCACTTACTCAAAAAGGGTGTCCCCTTTAAATGGGATGAGAGGTGTCAAAAAGCCTTTGATGCAGTACGAAGGTATCTCCAAAATTTTCCTATTCTAATGCCACCAGTCCTGGGAAAACCTTTGATCCTTTACTTGTCTGTCACCACATCCTCGATGGGGTGTATGCTGGCACAAGAAGGAGACGATAGGGTTGAGAAGGCGATCTACTACTTGAGCAAGAAGATGACCGGATGCGAAGAAAGGTACACTTCTCTAGAGAAGACATGTTGGGCTCTCGTGTGGGCCTCCAAAAAGCTAAGACACTACATGCTCGCTTACTCAGTGGTGTTGATTTCTCGAATGGACCCCCTCAAATATATGTTCGAGAAACCCGCACTCACTGGTAAGCTAGCACGTTGGCTGCTCTTGCTGGCAGAATTCGAGCTCAAGTATGTCACGAGAAAGTCTGTCAAGGGAAGGGCAATCGCAGAATTCCTAGCAGATCACCCAATCGAAGGGCCGGAAGACGCTGAATTCAAGTTCCCTGATGAGGATGTGATGACCGTGATAGATGACACATGGAAACTGTACTTTGATGGGGCCGCCAACCAAAAGGGGTTCGGGGTTGGAGCATTGCTACTATTACCGGAAGGGTCACACATCCCTCTTTCCTTCAAACTCAATTTTGAAGTCATAATAATCAAGCCGAGTATGAAGCCTGCATGGGGATGGAGGCCGCTTTAGCAATCACTGTTAAGAGACTTGAGGTAATAGGAGACTTGAACCTCATCGTATCACAAGCTAACGGCGACTGGAAAGTCAAGGAGGAAAGGTTGAAACCGTATCACAAGGAGCTAGACGACCTAATCCGCCGCTTCGAGAACGTGACCTTCACACATGTGCCGAGAATGAAGAATCGATTTGCAAACGCTCTTGCTACCTTGGCATCCATGGTGGAAATTCCAATCAGTGTTAAGATGAGACCAATCATGATCGAACAAAGGAACTCCCCCGTGTACGATCATGTGACGGTCATTGATGAACCTGACGATGGCCTGCCATGGTACCATGACATTTGGAACTTAATCGAAAAAGGGGAATATCCAGTCGAAGCAAGCAAGAAGGATCGAACCGCACTCCAAAGGTTGGCGGCTCATTATATTATTTGCGGAGGAAGGTTATACCGAAGATCACACTGCGGATTGCACAAGCTGTGTATCCATGGTGACGAAGCAACAAGGGTAATGTAGGAAATCCATGAGGGTGTCTGCGGTCCCCACATGAATGGCATGATGCTCGCCAAGAAGATTTTGAGGCAAGGTTATTTTTGGTCCATTACGGAGACAGAATGTGTAGAGTATGTGCGGCGGTGTCACAAATGTCAGACCCATGCAAATCTCATGCACGTCCCACTGTTTGAGCTACATCAAATGGCCTCACCTTGGCCTTTCTCTGTTTGGGGAATTGATGTCATTGGCAAAATCACACTAGCGGCATCCAATGGCCACAAGTTCATCTTAGTTGCCATTGATTACTTCACCGAATGGGTAGAGGCAGCTTCTTACACGACTTTGATAGTGGTACAAGTGGCCACTTTATCAAGCAAAATGTCATTTATCAGTATGGTGTCCCGTAAGCATTCGTATCTAACAATGGGGTGCACTTCAAGGGGCGAGCCAGAGAAGTCCTTGAGGAATTTCAGATCCAGGTACACAAGTCAATGGTGTATCGACCACAAACCAATGGGGCTGTGGAAGCGGCAAACAAAACCATCAACACAATCCTCGAAAGGACCACCGAGTTAGTAAGGAATTGGCATGAACAGCTACCACTAGCACTTTGGGGATACCGGACGTCCGTACGTACTTCGACAGGGGCAACACCCTATTACTTGGTGTACGGCATGGAAGCCGTTCTCCCCATCAAGTTAAAGGTGCCATCGCTGAGAGTCATGGCAGAATGTAACGTAAGCGAAGCAGAATGGCTGAGTAGCAGGTTTGAGGAACTCATGCTATTTGACGAAAGAAGATTGAAAGCCCTTTACCATGTACAAGGATACCAGCGAAGGATCGCTCACGCGTTCAACAAGAAGGTGAAAACCAAGAATTTGATAGAGGGGGATATGGTTTTGAAGGAAATTCGAGCACCTGTCTTTGATCCAAGGGGAAAGTTCAGACCAAAGTGGGCTAGGCCATACATCATCAAGACTATCCTATCCGGAGGAGCAGCATAGCTCATTGATCTCGACAGCAATGAATTCTTGACACTTGTCAATGTGGATCAACTCAAACGTTTCTACCCCTAAGAGAAGCTCGTTGGGCTGAAAACCGCAAGGGCGGGGCAGACCCAAGCAAAAATTAGAGCAAAAGCCTGCTAGGTCGATAACCCGCAAGAGCAGCCCTTAAAAAAAATTTTAAAAAAATTCAAAATAAAAAAGACCTCGCTAGGCCGAAAACCTGAAAGGGCGGTACTAGGCAAAATTTAAAGCGCAAAAGGAGAGTGTCAATACCCGAGCAAACCCTACCCTGAACTGCGTCATGACCTGATTTCTTTGCAAAAAGGATACGTAGGCAACCTCATCTTGAGGTTCAGTCACATTCTCAAATAAAATATGAAATTGACAAGTGTTTGCAATCTCAAGATAATGATAAGCGCGGAATCAATGAAGGGGAAACCCTCGTGATTCAACTTTATTCAAATTACTCTTCAAATACAAGGCTGGGCATGAAAGCAACAAACGACAACAACAACAAAGGAATAAAAAACACATCAAAGGGCTGCACTTTATTCCAAACACAAAGCGATCAAGTTGTGAGTCAGTCACACTCGAATTCCTCTTGCCCTTAATTCCCTCCTCAGCATGCTTTTGTAACTCTTCCGAATCATAATAGATAGGTTAGGTTTTGCCGGCAAAATTATTCTAACTCCCTAAGTGCGAGCATAGGCTTCAAGAGTGGCTGCGCGAAACCTGGGCATTTCAAACTCCTCGGGGCTGCCAAACAGAATCCTTTGACGTATCCCAAGTTGACGAAGGATACGGCTAGGGATATAGAAGGTGAAACTGCTCAAATCGGCCAATACCATCCTCTGAGTGCCCATGTTCCAAATAGCTATGTCAGGAAGGGACAGCCACAAGCACCTCCAAAAGATGTCCTCTCCTGAAAGCAAGGAAAGAAAGGACAACCAGTCCGCCACATTTGCATACACAGCTTGGTATTGTCTAGAGGGGAAAACACAAGGATTGTGAAAATACAAGGATTGTAACTCCAGCTAGCCGATGGAAGCCGTAGAACCCCGATCTTGTCACAGAGCCACATCTGTCCAAAGAGAGGAAAAATAAGTAAGAAACTCCACAAAAAGCCTAAACCGAGTGTTGAGGTAAAATAAAAGAGAGAATGTCAGAAAAAGGAGAGCAGAGTGAGGATTTACCTGCAGCAGCAATGGGCTGCCCCCAAAGTACCTAGTCTGTCTTGCGTGAACTGAGTCCAAACCAATCAAGGTCTGCTAGTACCATGGGGACAACATCCCTACGCTCCTCCACATGGGCAGTAATACCGACAAGAAGATGGCTAGCACGGCCATCGGGAGAAACCAGCAGATAGGCAGCCAGCAAACACATACACAAAGCCGACATGCGCTTGCTTTGCCAAACAAAGTGTTTCCCACTTTTTCGCCGCGTAGGCGTGAGCGGAAAATCAATGGCGTGTGCGGTATGAGCGCGGGCGTGCCCGGACTTGTCGTCGTCCAACGTATGAAAGGCGTGAGCGCCTCGATCTAACTTCGTATGTAGTGCGACTGCGTGTGACCCAAATGGTGAGGCCACAAAGAGGTTCGTGATTTGCCACAACGAAGTGGACTAGAATTTCCCAACCGTGTGAGAAAAAGAAGAGAATATCGTAGAAATAACTTTATTATATCGTAATAATAAAGTAAGGGATACAAGAGAGATAGGAATAACTTTATTATGTCGTAATAATAAAGTTGGGTGTACAAGAGAGATAGAAATTGGGATACAAGAGAGATAATTGCTTCGCTGGGAAGACTTTGATTTAAGCGTTGAGCTTGATTGGTGTGTGGACCCTTTTTTCTTCTTGTCTTCTAGTATTTATAGGCAATGGGTTTGCATGCAAGAGAATTTCCAGCCTTCATTTGGTGATGACAAGTGCCCCATGCACAGATTTGTTGGCGGTTCTTGGGAGTTACAGAAGATCATGGGCAAATACTTCGATTGCCCATTTACCTTTTACTGCATAACTTTGAGATCATGGGCCAACGTTTTCCTTATGGGTTGCCACGTGTCCAAAAAATGCAATGAAGCCAAATGACTTCTCAACATTTCTCGGTCATGGGTAGTAAACAAGAATAATGGGTCCCATTAGTCCCATTTTTCATGGGGAATCAACAGAAGTGGGCCATTTTGATTAATCAAATGGCCATTGAACCCATAACCACCCACGAATTCTTCTCCAATAATGAGAACATTCTGGAATTGCTCACCAGTGACCGTGGGCTTTGGGCTTAATAAATTAAACTTAGAAAAATCAAAGCCCAAATGAACTCACGTCCATTATTGGGTTGCACTAAAATTAATTATGCCCAATTAGACTTTAATCCCATTGTCATATTAGACAAAAATTAACCGGGCCTGCTCTATGCCGTCTTGGCCCGTTAATTTTAAATCCAAACATCTTCAATTCATGGCCCAATTTAATTGAATTTCAATTAAATGGCCTTCCAGCGTTCGTCTAGGGATGGGTGCCAAAAACGGGTGTAAACACAAAGTCATAAGGATCACCCTCTCGCATGAACATTTCAATCAAGCGCAAGACATTAAGTTCGCAACCCCTCACCAAGTATTTGGAGAGAGCATCACTCACACCAAGCTTGTCTCGCAAGACCCCCGCCATGCTTGCCCGAAGGGGAGGAATGACCGGAATGCTTGATTCAAAGTAACCAAGGTACATGCGGAACTCTTCAAACGGTGGGACATATCTCCTCAATACCAAACTGAAAGACATGCACCTTCGGATCCCAAAACTGTATCGCTATGTGCAGTAGGTCTGTGAGAATGCGGAATTCTCAAAGAAAGCGGAGAGAAGATATTCCCCGGCTCCTAAAATTCAGCCAATCCATTTCTTTGAATTGGTCCATCCAAGATTTGAGCAAAGTGGCGAGAGGGAAAGCCATGAGGCAGCAGGATCTTGGAAGCATTTTGGTGTGAGAATTATGGCAAGAATGCCCTGCTATTTATAGGAAAGTTGGAGGGGACAAGCATTAAATGAGGAAATTCAAAATTTTCAAAGGTCTTTCATTTTCCTATGTAAACTTTTGTTTAGGGAAGATACAAAGGCAATGCATGGTTCCCCACAACCTCCATGCAGTGTTGCAAGCTCAGTCAAAACCTGAGAAATGGATATAATGGCAGACAAAGTGACATTGGGAATCATCAGAAACTGTTTATTGAAGCAGGTGTCCAGCGCAGAGGATCTGGTCCCCAGCGACTATGTCCATAACTCCTTAGCGCAAAGCACAAAATGCCCAGCGCTGGGCACGAGTCTGCAATTTCCTGCAGAATTTGGTTCCAATCACTCAAAACCATTTCTGAGACTTTAAACTCACTTCCAACTGTTCCAACATGTTTCAATGAGATAAGATGACTTCATGGTAGTGTTCTTTGATCAAAATTCGAGGGTTTGGTAAAAAAAAACATCATTTTTTCATTCAAATGAACCTGTAGGAAGTCCAAATTCATTTCTAAGCGGTTTCTAACTATTCGGGTGCCGCACGCAGGTCAAGTTACGTATTTGTGACTGTATGGAATTGTCAGTTTCACCGGTTCATGTAAATTCGAGATTTTAGAACAAAAAGTGTCTTTTTCCATTCAAATGCCTCCGCAGCATGTCCAAATCCAATTCCACCAAACTTTCAGTCACTCGAAAAGTTTGTACAGGTCATGTTGTGCATTTGTGACTGACCAAGAATGCCGTTTTCATTGGAATGTCATAACTCAAGGTTTTAGGCACAAAATTCGCCAAAATCTCATTGTTTTCAAATCCAAAGGGCGTCATCTATTTCCTTCTAGCTAGACTACGGCATACGGCTGCAGTTTAATTTGTCTTATGTCTCGGAAACATTGTCAATGCAAATTATCAAGAGGAGGTTCATAATCACACAAGTTGTTCAGCTAATGAACAACAGATCATTAAAGTAAAGTGCAATTTTCATATATCTATTGAAATCCATGAGTCGAGATACATGTCAAAAGAAAAGCAAGCTAAGCTATTAGGGCACGCAGGCCCGGTTGCTACCCCTACTCCTACATACTACAAGGGCAAACAGGCGCCCAAAAGGAAAACCCCCAGGCACGAGGTCCCCGCCGCGAAGGAGGAGGAAGGAGAAGCCCACGGAATCTTCTGGTGATCCGACAACCAGAACACCGCGGCAAAAGAGAGAGACTACCCAAGGTGTGGCTCAAAAGGATCACCACATGGTGCAGAAAAGACACCACGTCGTATCAAACCAACACCCTAGGTGCCCCTCGTCACACGATCTACACCCGCAAGAGGGGAGGGCTAATCAAACTTCAAGACAAGATTGGAGCCTCTGTGGTCTCCCACCGCGCCGGCCAACCGAACCACTAGGAGACGCCCCATGACCATGGGAAGGAAGGAAGAGCGGTGGAGAACGATCGGAAGAGAGAGCAGAGAGAGATCGAGAGAGAGCGACTGGAGAGAAAAGTCGGAGCTCTCCACGATTGAAGCGCGGAAATGAGAAGCCCTAGCGCAAAGGTGAATAAAAGGGGAGAAAAAGAGAAAGAAAATCGTTCGACTGGACCTGGCCCAGAGTAGCAGTCCCCAGCGCAAAGGACTTAGTATCCAGCACTTGGCACGACCTGACAAGGGACATGAAATTTTTCAAACACCCTAGCACATGGGAGTTCGAGTCCAGCGCAAGGCATTCCTCTCACGTTCTGAAAACTTCGGAAGGTCTCTCCAAGAAGTCATGTTTGTTTGGATTTAGTCATGAATTGATTAAATTAAATACGGCAATTGCTCAATAATAAAATAAGATAATTTTTTTTATTAAAGCCATTCCGAGGTTACAAAAACTGGGCACTACGGCCCACCTACGTTCCGAGGCACGAAGGCCTGAAGCAACAAAAAAAAAAAAAGGACAGGAAACAACAAAAACAAAAAAAGGAGAGCGGCCATTCTCTCGTCACCATCCCCTAGTCGCTCTCGGGGTGGTCAAACACTACGAAGGCAGAGTCATCGACATTGTTCCCGCCATCGTCATCATTTCTGGAGTTTGCCCCGTCGCTTGCGTCATTGGCAGTGTAGCGGGCCGAACACAGATGTTCGCATGGCGCGGACCTGACCTGCCATGAACTGATCACAGGTCTCGTGCACGGCATGCCGACAATGACTCGTCGTGTATTTCCGCTTTGCCTCAGGCTCGGCAGCGGACAGACCCGCGCTCGGATTGTGCCGTCGGCAGAGTCCCCGGCGACGTTGCCCCCCTCATTAAACGCATGGCCATGCTCGGCGTTACCCGCGGTCGGCTACCTTCAGAACACGGCATGCAGCCGACGGCGGCTGGCTGTAAAGCCACGCGTCCTGCCACGTGCAGAAGCGGTTACAACAGAAGATGATCACGGGCGCACATGGGTGTGCCAGCTCAGCCCTGAAAACGGTTATCAGATCTATTCCTCGACGTCACTATGATGTCACTTGGCCCGTGGAAGGCACGCGATCGTACTTGGAGGGCAAGTCAGAAGGCACTATAAATACCTAGTGATAGTAACCCTAACAGGTACACACTACTCAATACTCACACTTACTTTCTCCAGAAGCTTTCTGCTTCCTCTCTGCGCTATACTCATCCTCTCGCCGGAGGGCCTTGCCGGGACAACCCCCGGCCAGGTCTTAGTCGTGCGTTCCTTGTGCAGGCTAGGAGAAGAAAGCTAACCCACCATCGAACCACCTACGAAGGATCGAGGACCGGAGGATCACGGGCCACACAATTGGTGAACCCGACGTGAACCCTTCTGATCTCAGCGGCTCTCTCATCCTCCAAACTTCCCTCGCTCCTCCGTAAGACAGCAACCAAATCACTCACCATGGGCGGAGATATAGCAGACGCAACCATCTCGGGAGCAAAAGACGCAGGTGGAAACGTCAATTCCACGCCAACCCTCGAGAGGCACATGTCCCTCTCTCTCGCCCCTGGGTCCGGGCTCTCACCGGTCTCGGACGACGTCACTTCGGCCTACATCCTCCTGCTACAGCGTCGCGACGACGAACGCGACAACGAGCTGGCGGCACTAAGGGCGGAAGTGGCCCAAATGAAGCGACACATGCAGCAGGACGCCACTCCTGCCGCATCTCGATCTGGTGGAGACAGGGGTAGAGGTGGGCAAACACCGCCTCCACCTCCACCTCCACCACCGCAAGGGCGTCAGAACGAAGGAGGCCAACGCGGGTCCGTGAAAGACCGCCTAGGCTTCACTCCAGCACAAGATGACGCCAGGGGAATGATCCTCTATAAGCAACCCACAGTATCTAGGACGCATCGTTCCAGAAGCCATCACAATGGAACCAGGACAAGGGACACCGAGTCGTTCACCAGCACGTACTCAACTGGTCGTGCAGAGTTCTCTCGCACGACGACCTCGCACCGTAGCCGAGACTCTGCCCGAACCAGACCCCATGTCTCTGAGCGCCTGGGGAACATCCCGATAGAAAACAAAGACGATGAGCACTACGCTCGGCGCAACGGGAAAGACGTACGTGTTGATGGCGCAAACGACGAAAACAGAACCCGACGCCACAACGACAAAACCGTCGACGGCCCACGCCGAACGGAGAAAGATCTGCGAGAAAAGCTTCGGCGAAGGGAAGCAGAGAAGACGTCGGCGAAGGAACAAAAAGACAGGGATTCAAAGAGGTCGAAAACGGACGAACACAGCAAACCCCCGCGCCCAGGATTTGAACGACAGCTAAAAGATCTCGGCGTCTCCCCATTTACCTCCCACATAATCAACCCGCCGCCAGAGCCCACCTTCCACCTACCCAAGTTCACAAAGTTCGATCCGTCGACGTGTGAGGCCTACACTCACCTCATCCATTTCAGGCAAACCATTGAACTCTGCACGAGTAAAGATGAGGTGAAATGCAAGGCGTTCCCGTCCAGCCTCGGCTCCCTAGGGCTCCAGTGGTTCAACAAATTACCCGCTGGATCCGTAAGGACCCTGGCCGACCTTGAACGCGCCTTCAACACACGCTTCATCACAAGCAACAAAACGGCTAAGGAGCCTGAATCGCTATCTCAGATGAGGAAACTATCGTCGGAAACCCTCAGGCAATATGCCGAGCGCTACTGGCAGCTGTTTAACGAGATCCCTGGAATCGATGAGTACTGGGCCGCACGCACCTTCAAGAACGGCCTGGATACTGGGAGCAAGATCTTAGACGAACTCGCCATCCACCCACCACACGGCATGGGTGAGTTGATGCGTGTAGTGGAAAGATTCTGCGCTCTCGAAGAACTCTACGCAGACAGAGCCGCACAGGGAATCCCGAGCTCCAACAATCCGTTTTCCTCAACCGTTCACCAGCTACCGGTACAAACGGCGACCCAACAAGTGCAGCCGAAGAAGCAAGTGCACAATATAAAAAAGGGGAAGGAGCGTCAGCCGAAGGAGCATGACCACGTGGCCGAAACCACTCACTTCAAAGAACCAATCTGGTCTTTTCTGAAGGAAATAATGAGACAACCGTGGTTTGAGTGGCCGACGGCCAAGCTCGGGACTGACACCGGCCAACCGGATCAAAACCCAAGGAAGAAGTGCACTTACCATAACGAGCTCGGCCACTACACGACTGCTTGTGCACCATACAAGGCTCTCCTTGAAAAGCTTGCCGCTCAAGGCCATCTCGATCAATACATTGATCGAGCAAAGACGCCCGCCCGGCCGACAAATCCCAACCCCAACGAACAACGACCATTGATCCACGTCATCCATGGACCGGTAACAAAGGCATTCGAGACCACCCTCAGAGCCGACATCGATCAAGCCTCAACTTCAAAAGAGATACTCTCCGTCGGCTGCGGATCCAAACGTTCCCGACCACAGGAACTACCAAAATGGACTATCAGCTTCACCGAACGTGATCTTGAACACGTTCAGACTCCACATTCGGATGCACTCGTCGTCACCGTCCAAATTGGCGTCCATGACGTCAAACGTGTACTCATCGATCAGGGAAGTTCCGCTGAGGTTATGTACTATGACCTCTTCAAGAAGTTGGACCTACCAGAATCGGCTTTGCAACCCACCGAGGTACCCTTCATTGGCTTCAGCAGAGCTCCTGTATGGCCGATCGGCCGAATCTTTCTGCCGGTCGTCGTCGGCTCAAAGACTGTTACCGTCGAATTCATAGTTGTCAACGCGCCGAGCCCATAAAACGCCATCCTCGGCCGAACCTGGCTCCATGAAATGCAAGCGATCGCGTCAACATACCACCAGGTTGTCCGCTTCATCGGTACAACAGGTAGACAAGAGGACTTGCGAGGGGACCAAATTGCATCCAAGAAATGCTATGTCTCCGCCGTCCACAGCTCCTCGAAGGCAAAACAAGTGCAATGGGTTGAAGTCCCAGACATGGCCGTCATTGACGACGTCGGTCAAAAAGCCGAGGACAAAGCCGAAGAGGAACTGGTAAAAATGCCCATCAACGAGGACGGATCACGCTTCATCTTGCTTGGCTCCTCACTTTCTGACGCCGAGCGAGAGGAGATGTTCCTGTTCCTCAAACAAAATCTTGAAGTTTTTGCATGGACCCCGGAGGAAATGCCAGGAGTGGATCCCAACTTTATCTGCCACTCCCTCAACATAAAAAAGGACGCCAAACCAGTCATTCAGCGGGCTCGACGTTCGGCCCCAGAGCACGCTGACGCCGTGATAGAAGAAGTCAACCGGCTACTAAACAACAACGCCATTCAGGAAGTACAATACCCAACCTGGCTCTCCAACACGGTGGTCGTCAAGAAGAAGAATGGAAAGTGGCGAGTCTGCGTCGACTACACGAATCTTAACGACGCCTGTCCCAAGGACTGGTTTCCACTACCGAAGATCGACCAGCTCGTAGACGCAACTGCCGGCCATGCTCGGCTCAGTTTTCTGGACGCCTACCGTGGCTATCACCAGATTGCTATGGACCCGGCCGACATGGAGAAAACAGCATTCATAACTCCACATGGAATTTTCTGCTATAAGGTGATGCCGTTCGGTCTAAAGAACTCTGGAGCAACATTCAACAGAGCGATCTTCAAGATGCTCTATGCACAAATAGGCAACATCCTGGAAGCATACATTGACGACCTCGTCGTCAAAAGCCAGAAGGAGCACAACCATTTGAAGGAGCTTGCCGAGGTCTTCGAGATTCTTAAATTCCACAAACTCCGTTTAAACCCGGAGAAGTGCGCGTTCGGCATAAGTGCCGACAAATTCCTTGGCCATTTGGTCACACGGAGGGGCATCGAAGCCGACCCCAACCAAATCAAGGCAGTGGCAGATCTTCGGCCACCAAGATCAATCAGAGAGGTGCAAAAACTAACTGGGATGGCAGCGGCTCTCAATCGCTTCATCAGCAAATCATCCGACAAGTGCCACTCCTTCTTTCACGCTCTCAAAGGGAAAAGCCGACGAAGTTTTGAGTGGACACCGGACTGCGACAGAGCGTTGGCCGAGCTTAAAGATTACCTGAGTTCTTCACCACTAATGGTAAAGCCCAAAGAGTACGAGAATCTCTATCTTTACCTTGCAGTCTCGAGCCACGCAATTAGTTCAGCACTTGTTCGGTGAGAAGGGGCCGACGACATGCCAGTGTATTTCACAAGCAAGACACTCCTCCCAGCCCAGACTCGGTACCTTCCACTGGAAAAACTTGCACTCGCCCTGGTCTCTGCGGCGAGGAAACTTCTGCCATACTTTCAGGCGCACACCATAACAGTGTTGACCGAACACCCTCTCAAAGCTCTTTTTCGAAAAGCCGACCTCTCAAACCGAGTCTCAAAATGGGCGGTCGAGCTTGCGAACTTCGATATTCGTTTTGAACCGAGGACGGCAATAAAGGGGCAGGTCTTCGCCGACTTCATTGCTGAACTCACACCAGAAGACTCTGAGATCCTACACAATCCTCCCACCCAACCCTCTACCGAACACCAGCCAAAACAGAACCAGTGGCTCCTCTTTCAGGGAGACACTTGGCGAATGCAAGTTGACGGCGCCTCCAACAACAACGGAGCCGGTGCTGGAGTCGTTTTGGTCTCTCCCTGCGGAACTCTTCACGAAAGTGCCATCAGCATCGATTTCCCCGCCACCAACAACGAAGCTGAATATGAGGCCCTGCTTGCTGGCCTACGCTCGGCAATCGCAATGAACGTTGACAACTTGGCCGTATTCTGTGATTCTCAACTTATAGTCAATCAAGTACTGGGGGACTACGAAGCTAGAGACCCAAGGATGATGAAGTACCAGGCCACAGCAGCAGAACTCATTACTCGATTCAAAACTTTCAACATCGAGTAGATCAACCGCGAGCACAACGCCCACGCCGACGCACTTGCCGGCCTCGCCTCGGCCTCAAAAGCTTCTGAGTTCCGAACCATAAATTTTGGCAACATCGATAGCCCAAGTTTCGACACAACTCCAGAGGTGCTCAACATTAACCTTGGTCCGAGTTGGATGGATGAAATCGTGGCCTTTCTCAGAAACGACACCTTACCCGACGACAAAAAGGAAGCCTTTCGAATCAGAAACAAGGCCGCGTACTACTGGCTCTCTGAGAGCGGGCAACTCTATAGGAAGTCCATTTCCGGACCCTATCTTCTCGTTGTTCACCCGAACCAAGTTCAGGATATCCTTGAGGAATTGCATTCGGGAAGCTGCGGCTGCCACTCTGGTGGACGTTCGTTATTTCAACGAGCAATGAGTCAAGGATACTTCTGGAAAAACATGAAGAAAGGCTGCGAAGAAATCGTACGCCGGTGCCGACCATGCCAACTTTTCTCCCCAATTCCAAGGCAACCGGCTCAGAATCTTTCTCCCATCACAAGTCCATGGCCATTCGCGCAATGGGGGCTCGACATCGTCGGGAAACTCCCAACAGCACCTGGGGGCTTCAAATTCCTGATCACAGCAACGGATTACTTCTCCAAGTGGGTAGAGGCCGAGGCCCTCGTCACCATAACAGAAGCAGACGTCCGACGATTCGTATGGAGAAATATCGTGACAAGGTTCGGCGTACCCTACGCCATAGTCTCCGACAACGGCACCCAATTTGTCGGGGACGGCCTCACAAGTCTCTGTGAAGAGTTCGGCATCAGATTCTTCAACTCAACACCAGCCTACCCTCAAGGAAATGGCCAGGCCGAAGCCTCAAACAAGACGGTCTGTGCAGGGATAAAACGAAGACTGAATTCAAAGAGGGGAAAATGGGCAGAGGAACTCCCCAGGGTTTTATGGGCTTACCGATCCACTCCCCGCCGTTCCACAGGCCAAACACCGTTCTCAATGGCGTTCGGCATGGAAGTCGTAATTCCACTGGAATCAAGGTTCCCAACCCTTCGAACGGAGACCTTCAACCCACAGTCCAATGACGAAGCCGTCGAGCAAGAACTGATTTTGGCTGAAGAAAAACGAGATGACGCTCGACTGAAACTTGCCGAGTATCAACAGACTGTCGCCAAGGGGTAGAACAGAAGTGTCAGAATCAAGAAGTTCAAGCCCGACGACTTGGTTTGGCGAAAGGTTGTCCAAGCAAGCAAAAAGAAAAAATTCATGCCTAATTGGGAAGGGCCATTTCGTATTGTGAAGATTGCTGGTGAAGGGGCTTACACCCTCGAGGACATGCACGGCAAGGTGCTCACCAACCCGTGGAATGCCCAGAACCTCAGGAAGGCCTACATGTGATACAGACAGCTACCTTCGGCCAACACTTCATGCATACCGAGTTTCTGATTTCTTCAGCATCGGCATTACTCTTTTACATTTTCCTTTTGCATTTCAAAGAAGGGCCTCGACCCACTGTTACTGTTTTTTCTAAAAATTCCCTGTACTTCGTAGAAATATCAATGAAATGACAATCTTTTTTTTCAAAAGTCTCTCTATAAACATTTCATGCATTCATTCCACTCTCGGCTAAGAATGCCACACACAAACGATGACTTCGGTCACACCCTCCAAGCGGCTCCTTAAAAAGCCTATTGCTTCGGCCAATTTCACCGCCCAAAGAAGCAATCACTGGACATATGGTCCGCCGAGCCTGAAACACACATTTGGAACTCAGGCTTCGGCTCGGATTGGCAAGACACTATGGTCGGCCACCGAAAGGTCACACTCGCAATTTGGCGAGCAGACCACCCACAAACAAATCATTACTCTCAGACGTCCCTCTGCTACAGCTAGGGGCTGACAATCTGGCCAAGCCCCGTCCACAAGGCAAGTGGACACCTCACACTCTTAAACTAAGTCGAATGATGGATCAAATCTGATCACGACAAATCCATGTTCGGCTACCTAGTACCTACGGCCATACTACTTTGGTCTGGGCTCGGCTGCAAGTTCTATACTTAACCATTTCAATCATGAAATATTCTCAACCATTCTGCCGAACCCAAACCAAAAGTGGGGGCTACGGACAACTACACATTCACAAACATGCAAGACCTACAAAATTTTATGAAGACATGAAGGCAATCAGACAAGCTCGGCAAAAATAGAGACGTTGCAATAGAAGCAATGCATTCATTCAAAAAGACAAGTGTTGTTAAAAATCCAAAGCTAGGAGGATCGGCGTAGTAAACCGTTCGGTGCCAACCCTCATTCAACTATCACATCTGGCACGGTAAACTCCCAAGTTTGGAGCCGTCCAGTCCAAAAGAAGAAAGAAAGCTATAAACCCTAAGGCTGAGGCGGGTCACCCTCAGCTACAACTTCAGTCTGACGAGCAGCATCGTCCTCGGCTTCAACGGCCACTTCATCATTTTTCTTCTCAACTTGCTTGGTTGCCTGCTCGGCGTTGTCAGCCACGTCCCTCTCCTTCCCACTGGAGCCATCTCCTTCACCATCAGCATCGGCTACAGTCATATCTTCAACATCATCATCGCCCTCAGAGAACTCCTCTGGAGGAAGTGGAGCACATTCCTCCTCCGTGTATGGCAGCACGAGCTCGGGAACATCAGCTACGGGGATCGACTTCATCAAGTTCATGTCCGGCTCAAGCTGCATGACCCCACATGCAGCCCTCACCCCATCCTTGTACCCAGTTCGGTATGCGATCGGCAGCTTCTTCGCAAGCTCCTCATTGACCATCGAGCGAGCCTCCCTCACATACTCGGCACCGGCTCTGTCGTATCCAGCCTGGAACGCCTTCTCATCCACTTCCTTCATCTTCCTCTTCTCTCTGCGGACAGCCTGCCCGAGCTCGCGTTCGGCCGTCTTTGCATTTTCAAGGGCCTCATCCCTTTCTTTCTCAAGCTCGGCGACTCTTGATTTGGCGAACCTCAAGCCGTTCTTCGCGGCCTTCGCCTTCTCGCGCTCGGCTTTCGCTTCGTCGCGGTAACGTGTCCTCTCAGCGGCCAGGAGCTCGGCTTGCCGAGAAGCACGCAGCAGAGCTTGCCCGGCCTAAAAAACAAGAATTTCTCTTCAGCCTCGGCAATATGTGAAAATATAAGTTAGAAAAACCAAGTCAAAAGCGTACCTGAACGAGATAGGCACTTGTATGAACCAGGCTCGGCTGAAGCTCCCCTGGAACCCTGTCCATGTCCTTTGGAAGAGCAAGCCCGTGCAGCATGGTCACGGCAAGGCCAGGTTCCTCCTTGACACTATCCTCTACCGTGACCACTCTGCCGTCGGCCATCGCGAACGATGGTGCGAACTCTGAGACGATCACTCGCCCATCGGAATCTGCTGCCTTCTCCACGGCCTTTGAGCCTCCAGCCGCCGAAGACTCGGATTGGTCCTTTTCCTTTGGAACTGGCGTCGGCGGCCTGGCGGGGAAGAAGTCATGGACCTTCTGCTTCTTAGCAGGACTCTCTGTAGGAGAAGGAGCAGCCACCTTCTTGCTGGCAGCGGCGGCCTCCTTTAGGTTCATCTTCACCACGTTTCTCCTTCCCATATCGTCGGCGAAGTGAGGAATTAAGGTTCGGATTGGAGGGATGTGGATACCTTGGAGGTCAGATGGCAGACTTTCTTGAAACCAGAAGTCGGCTGACTTTTGAAAAGTGGGAAATTTTACCCTCGGCTGCTTCGCTTTCTTGCTCGGTTTTGGAACTTCGTCACCAACACCCACCTCAGCAGCTGACTTCCTACCTTTAGCCTTCGTGCTCGGCCCCGCCTCCTTATCCTTCCTCTTCCTCTTCAACTTTCCCTTGTAAGAGGGAATATAATTGAGCAGCGTCGGTGCGTCGCGACAGGGGTGAGCTCTCAACTCTTCGACGTGAGCCTCAACAGATAAAGATTGCTGTGTCTTGGTTATTGACCGGTGATCTGCAAAAATGAGAACGTTGGCAAAACATCAGCAACATAAAGGGTAAATCATGTTCGGCAATACTAAGAGATAAAAGTGAACCTCGGAAGTCCTTTATCTTCGGTACAGAGTGCAGCCGCGTCGACTGGCTGCCGAACTCGTAATTCCCACTAACCTCAACATAGAGTTTAGCCCACTTATCGGTATCGGGAAGCCCATTTATCAGGGGCTCCTTGCCACCACGGGTAGACAGGTACCTACGCTCGGTACCGCCGTGCCTGGACATGATGTACGTATGAAATAGGTCGGCCACGGTAAAGTCAAGATTATGCAGCTCTTTCAGCCTAATTACGGACATCACAATCCTGTAACTATTGATGGCAAAATAATGAGGTACTATGCCGAACCTAGTCAGCAATTCCCTCAGAAATGGATGAAGGGGGAAGCGGAGCCCGGCCTCACAAATGGCCATTAAAGGGACTGTTATGTGTTCGGGGTGATCTGCCCTTTTATCCCTTATCCTATTACTAGCTACCTGGTGGACGACGACGTCGCTAGGAATGCGATACGTTCGGCAGAAGTTGGCATACTCATCCGGACGACCACTAAAGTAAT
Organism: Rhododendron griersonianum; assembly: GCA_018127125.1. Lineage (NCBI taxonomy): Eukaryota > Viridiplantae > Streptophyta > Magnoliopsida > Ericales > Ericaceae > Rhododendron > Rhododendron griersonianum. The sequence continues at coordinate 31,894,730 of CM030788.1, read as the reverse complement.
GGGCATGGGGACAGACCTGCCCTTTCTCAAAAAGATCAGCAAACTCCCTGTTCTCGGAAGAAGTCTCGGCGGGGGCAGAACGAGACGAAGTTGCGGCTCCATCCTGTTGACGAAGCCTGGACTCGGCCTCGGGCCCAAGTTCGTGCTCGGCTTCGGATTCTGTGCTCGTGGAGAAGGTTATTTCTGGGTCGGTGTTGAAACCACCGTACTCGTGGTCAAGCTCGGCATTGGAATCGTCAGAACCTGACATGTTCGAGGCGATGGAAGAGGTTTGACGTCGGCTTCTGTGTAACTCCAAGTACTCTCGGATTACAAGGTTCGCAGAATCGTCCCCTGAACTTTCAGAGTCGGATGAGATGACGATGATTGGGGGAGCCAAACCTAACAAAGTAAAAAACAAAACATGAGACCTCGTTGTCGGCCAGAAAACAGGTGTCTCACTATGCTCGGTACCCTAAATGGCCCACCCCATCATCATTCTCAAGGCTCGGCCAAACCATGTTCGGTCGGAGCCTCCCAAACGACGGAGACTGGGGCTCGGCCTATTCCATCAACGGCCAAGCCCAAAACCCCTTGGAGGCTCCGTGCTCGGAAGAACAGGTCGAAGAAGGAGATGAACAGTCCGTTCATCTCCAGGGTGCACTGTTCACTCAGAACAAAAAGTGCCCCAGGAACCCAGAAAGGCAAAAGTAATCGACTGAAAACTGCAAAAAAGTGAAGAGAAGCAAGAATCGAACACGTACCTAGATTTGTAGCGAGATCTGGTGGCAGAATCTGCTGGAAATCAAAGATGGAAGACGAACGGTTGCTTTGGAGCTCTGACAATGGAGGTCTGGAGAGAGAGGGAGAACGAGAGCTTTCTCTCTCCTCGCATCTCCCTTTATATAGGGCTAGGGTTGGGAATTCGAAAATCCCGCCCATTATTGCACCGCCGAACGACTGACCACTCAGCGCATGACACGTGTCATTGAAGGGACGGTTTGCAGGGCTTGCCAGCCTTCCTCTCGTCTGCCGTACCCAGCCACAAGGTGACATCTGGCGTCCAACCATTGGAGTACTTCATCGACGGTCGAGACTGCTTCTGAGAATGAAACGATTCAGGCTCGGCTGGAATCTATCTTCACCAAACAAATATACGCTCGGCGGTTCGATGAGTTCGGCCTAAGGCTCAACTTCAATCTCTACCATGCGTACAGCATCGACAGAAATTGAGGGGCTATTGTAGCGGGCCGAACACAGATGTTCGCATGGCGCGGACCTGACCTGCCATGAACTGATCACAGGTCTCGTGCACGGCATGCCGACAATGACTCGTCGTGTATTTCCGCTTTGGCTCAGACTCGGCAGCGGACAGACCCGCGCTCGGATTGTGCCGTCGGCAGAGTCCCCGGCGACGTTGCCCCCCTCATTAAATGCATGGCCATGCTCGGCGTTACCCGCGGTCGGCTACCTTCAGAACACGGCATGCAGCCGACGGCGGCTGGCTGTATAGCCACGCGTCCTGCCACGTGCAGAAGCGGTTACAACAGAAGATGATCACGGGCGCACATGGGTGTGCCAGCTCAGCCCTGAAAACGGTTATCAGATCTATTCCTCGACGTCACTATGATGTCACTTGGCCCGTGGAAGGCACGCGATCGTACTTGGAGGGCAAGTCAGAAGGCACTATAAATACCTAGTGATGGTAACCCTAACAGGTACACACTACTCAATACTCACACTTACTCTCTCCAGAAGCTTTCTGCTTCCTCTTTGCGCTATACTCATCCTCTCGCCGGAGGGCCTTGCCGGGACAACCCCCGGCCAGGTCTTAGTCGTGCGTTCCTTGTGCAGGCTAGGAGAAGAAAGCTAACCCACCATCGAACCACCTACGAAGGATCAAGGACCAGAGGATCACGGGCCACACAGGCAGCGTTGGAACGATCAGCCAAGTTGTTGTCACTGTCCCCCTCAGCGTCGTCCTCCTCTTTGGCAGGCTTGTAACTCCCGAACTCTGGGTCGAGAGCCTCCATCTTCACTTCGAAGATGTCGTCTTGAAGAGACAAGACCTCCTTTTGAAGCATGTGCGTGGTGATTGCAGGGAGGAGAGTTGGGCTCGGAGTAGCGTGACTACCTCTCGAAGGTGGGCTACCTTGTCTTCCAAAATCTGCACTTGAGCTCTAATTAAGGTCCGCCACTGAAAGCAAGAGAATTTGAAGAATCTTCTCTTAAGAAAATATTGATGGGTATTGAAAAGGGCAGTCATCCCTTTGTTTTTAAAGACGTTTTGGGACGTCCCAAACGCCATAACTGTGCATAGGAAGTGAAAAGGCACACCTGAAAAGTGGGCAGTTGGGAGTTAAAAAAGTCTGGAAGCTGAAACGACTCCCCAGCGCTAAAGACCAAGTCACCAGCGCTGGAAACATTCTCCAGAAGATGATAGGCCTTTTTTTTTTTTGGGCCTCGGCCCACTTCACTCCTTTTGGGCCACCATGGTCTGGAAATTATTCTAAGGGTCCAATTGACTTTTTGGGCCAGTGTCAAGTTCAGGACCCAATTTCTATTGAGAGGGTCTGTCCCGTTTCTCGACTAAGAGAAAATTCAAAATTCAACCCAAGGGTCTATCCCATTTTCCATTAATTTCAAGGATCCGTCCCATTTCTAAAACAATTCAAGGGTCCGTCCCATTTCTAAAAATTCAAGGGTCCCACCCCTTTTTCAACAGAGAAAATTTCGATCAACTTCAAATTCAATATTACTGCGAGGGTCCACTATAACAAAATCAGGTTCTGCCGACGCAAAAAAGTTGTCGGCAAAGGCATATTTGTGTCGGCAAAGAGTTTCGCCGACGTAGGACCTTGCGTCGGCACGTCGTCGGCGTTGCTATGTCGGCAAAAGTGCATTTAATCTGGGATAATATAGCACCTTTGGCGACATACTTTGCGTCAGCAAAAAAATTTTAAATAAAAAGAATATATTTTTTATTAAATCTATTTTTCCCTATTGATATCATGCATTTATCCATTCATAATTATCAGTAACTTGTAAATACATTCATCTCATCCAAACTCATTCAAAAGTTCATCAAAATCCATAGATAGGTCATTCTAATACCTTAAATATATCGCAATCCAAAAGCCAATTATCCAAACATTCAGAATATTACAGCCAAATGATTATCCCCAACTTATCCAAACATCCAAAATACAACCAAAAGATTACTCTTAGAGAGTGCAAATTAAAAAAAAAAATTGAGTTCAACTCCGTTATTGATGTCTCTGGCTACATTTAGGCCGGAGGTATTCTGATCACATTGCAAACTTTCAGAAAATCCAGTAGCAGTAGGGTGCGACTCTAAGTTGTGAGAACCGAAAACTTCGTAGTCTAAACCCTGCCTAGATGACCCTAAACTTGTTGCCCTGCTTAGCTTGAAGCTTACATTCCCTGGAATGAAGTTGAAGCGAGAAAGGAATCGGCTTAAAGGGTGCAATGATCGACTTGAGAAAGCTTGGGAAGAACTACTGCCAGCTCTGGGATAGTATCCATGAGGTTTGATTGACCCCACTCATGAAGATCAGAGTTGGAAGGCATACAGGCTGCTTCATCAGATTCCTCACCTTGAAATTTACCGTAACAATCAGTTTTAACTTGGTCTGAGTGTAGTTTAATCTGGTTCTCACTGGACCCTTTACAAGAATGTTCTTCATTCTGATGATCAGAAACCAAAAGCAAGAAATATACATCAATATAATTGTTAAAGGAATTACAGCGACGTTGCTCATACACTCTACGTGTTTGATAAAGTTCAAAAAAATTACCAATTGCAAGATCCTATACAAAAAGGAATGTCTAGGCTGGCTAATAACACTACAAATTTGAAATGAACCATGCATGCCCACCATTACTGTTTCGTTCCTGTCACAACTAGCTGAAAATTAAAAGAGTCCACTTAAATTTCTTTTGAACTGCAGTTTCCAAGCTGAAATAATAAAGATCATCTACATATTCTAATCCATTTAATCTTGAACTAGGTGGTCAGCTCGTGCCAGCACGAGGTGTCTCATGCCTGGTATTTTTTTTGTTTGGAGCATTCGTATTGTAAATTGAGTTTTGACTACGCTCCCAATACTAATAGAATTAATTTGCTATTATAAAACAAAAGAAGGCGAAAGTAATGAAAGAAGTGAGCATAATATTTGGAAGCAATGGAACAACTAAATTGTAACTATAGCTATGAATATTGTCACATTACTGAATGTGCACAAACAAAATGCTTCCAGGTACTTTCCATTCCAAACTATGGTCTGTCATTAATTAGTACAAACTACCAAAACAAAACCAATTTCATGGCTTTTTTGTGCACCAAGTCATAAGCACAGTTTAATTTTGTTACCCTGGACTGCAAGTACCAAAAAGTTTAACCTACATATTGCCAAATAAGTTCCTCAAGATCAACACTATTACTCTATACATATTGGCTGGGATTTCATCATCAAAATAAGCAGATACGATGCAGAAGTTCAAGCATTCTATACTACCTTTCCCTATTACCACCCATCTTAAAATGTAAAAGAGGATCACAAAATTATCATAACCATTCAAAATTTCTCTCCGAACTCTCTATTCCATCAATTGCTAGTGAATAGTCAGTCGCCAAACTTACCGAGGTACGGGAGCTGGAGCAACTGTACAGAGGTCTTTACCGAATCTGGTGCATGGTCCACTTCCGTGCATGGTCAAAAAATTCAGGAGCCTTCAGGACCTTCAGCCACATCTCATCCACTTGAGGAGTTCATAACTCAATATTCCAATGCCTGAGAGATGATGAGTCACCCCAACCAAAAAGACAACTAATGCTGAGCCACCATGATATTGCAGATGTGCAAGTAGGGAATGAAGCAATATAACGTAAAGCACCAAGCAATATATGATAAACAACCCAGAGAGCTAGCGGGAAATAAAATAGGAAAGGGTAAGGAAAAGTAAAACTACCGCTTCCATCAACTGCCTCACTTCCGAACCTAGTTCAAGATGTACACTGATGGTCCAACATCAGTTATTGACTACTAATTTATTGACTACATCAGTTATTGACTACTAATGTACATCAGTTATTCGTATTCTACATCAGTTATTGACTACTAATGTACACTTATGGTCCAACATCTTTTATCTTATTCAATATTGTAACAATAGAGCAATTTCAAAAATGAAATTTTACCAAAAGTTGATCAAATAAGCCTCCCTAAAGTATTATTGACAAGAACGATCATACCTGAACCCTATTGAATAGGGGTAAGACATAGGTTGATAAATATTTCCATTCCCATTCCAACTCCCGCTTCCACTGCCATTCACATTCCCATTTCCATTCGCATTTCCACGGTCATTTCCATTTCGTGTCACCTATTTTCACAAGTGAGTCGAATCAACAAATAAAATGATGCTTATAGTCCTATTAAAAGAGAGAACTCTCAACCCTTACAAGTTCTAAAAACCACTTCTGAAATTCAGATCGATGCCTCTTTTCTATGTTTTGGTTGCTTTGTCGCTTGAGCTCTTCCTTGTGTTGCCTAAAAAAGTGCTATTTTCTACTTTCCCTAGCCACCAAATTCTTACACTACCTAATAGCCCAGTCAAATTCTCAATCGCTACTTCTGTTCTCTTCACCGCCACCACCATTCCTCCATCTCGGGCACCGTCATCTCCATAGCAACCACCAGCAGCCAGCCATACCCACCGCGCGCGCTCTCTCTCTCTCTCTGTCATTCACAAACCCACAATTTGCTAGGAAACCCAAATCAAAATTAGGGTTTTGCACAGGTATCTACTATCTACAGAAATTGATTCTACATAGAAATTAGGGTTCTATACAGAAATTGATTCTCCAAAAAGAAACCCCAAAAAATCCAAAATCGAACTCTCTGAAAACCCACAACCGGAAACCCCTTCTCCAGCACCGTCACCCCTTCTCTCTCTCTCTCAAAACCAACAATTGAGACCACCAAAACCCACAAATCGAAACCACCAAAAATCGAGTCTAAAAAAAGAAAACCCAGAAGAAATTACCTCTGATGCAAGACCTGCGCCGTCGCCGTCCTCGATTCTTTGCACGTATCTGGATTTGCCTTCAACAACAAACACAACACGACCAGAGAGAGAAAGAGACTGGGCGAGGCTACAGTAGCCCTGGCTGCTGGCGTGTTACTGTAGCAGTCGCACGATTAACAAGGTCAGAGACGAGGCTGTTGGTCAAGGGTTTTGAGGAGTTTGGCTAGGGGAAGAGACGAAATGGGGTAGAAGACAGAGGTTATTGGAGATGATCGTTCCAGGTCTCTGAAGAGACAGCAGCCCTAGGTTGCGGGAGATTGAAGTGTGTTTTGCAGGAAATTGGGTAAACAGTGAGGCTGAAACGGTGTCATTTTAAGTATTCTATTTGTAATTCACAGTAGTGGAATAGGGGCTTGCTAATTGCAGCCACAAATTTTCTAAACGTAGTCTATGTACCATATTATAAACAGGTGTGTACCATATTATATACAGGCTACATTCAGAAAATAAGTGGCTGCAAATAGCAATGCCCAGTGGAATATTGGGCATTACACATGAAACGGTGCCGGTTCAATGAACTGTGCAATTAGTTCTTGACGTCCGGATCTCTACTCAATTATCCGAACCATTCATCTTATAGGACTCGTCAAATTGAATTCCCACGTGAAAGTTCAAATTGATCGGACACCCGTAACTACCTCATCGAAATACTTTTATACAATAAAAAAATTAGATGAGTCTAATCATTTGTTGGCATTACTAAACTATTCCAATGATGTGGTTACGTGTATCCGTTAAACTTCATTTTCGGTAGGAATGATCTAGTACTCTACAAGGTACAAAAGATGAACGGTTTTGATCGCAAATAAATACCTCGAGTGGTGTTCAGGTGGTGCATTATGAGACTTTAATACCTTCGGATGAATTAAATGTCTTCCGATCAATTAGTTGTTGATATCTGATGATCTCCGATTTTGGTGACACTAATTGAATTGGTAAATTATGAAATTCTAACGGTTTAGATTGCCCATTATAAGAATAGACTCAACAATAATATTTAGAATCTATACGTTCAACTTACTTTGTAGTAAACTAAGTCGTCTGTTGTAGGTGAATGTAAAGTAGCCATGCAACTACAATACAAACATGACGATCGATACCGTTGAATTCCTTGAGCTTGTCGACTAAATCATTCACGTGAATTTTTGGCTCCATCGGGTTTAGAAAACCCCTTCATCGGTATGCAAATTCGTTGATAAAATGAAATTTCGATGTCCGATCGATGTCGAATGGAGCTAATTTTTTTCAGAGATCTTAAGCAAAATATATTGAACAAAATGAGCGGCTCCGATTATCTTTGTTGGACCCGAGACGGACCCAAACGCGCGATATGCGCGCTGTCTGTGCAGAACCTGCTGTACCAGTAGCAAGATCCCAAATAATAACCATTTTTTGCAAGGAACACAATTTCCCTCAAAAAGTAAGTATAGGCTTTTAGTGACCAATTCTTTATTTCCACGCAAATAACCAATGTTTTTGCGAGAAACATAAATCCTTGCAAAATGTTAACAACTTTAGTGTCCAAATAAGTTTGACACAAAAAAAAAAAAAAACACTAAGCCTTTTGGCAAGAAAATTTTGTATTTCCTCGCAAATTCATTTTTTCCACCTACATAAAAAATTTCCGCCCATTTTTGGCGGGAAGAATTAGCGAGGAAAATATGTCTTCCACGCAATAAAACACCACTGTCATCCCGTTAGCGAGGAAACCGTAATTTCTTCGCCAATACCCTTTATTTTGGTGAGGAAAGTGATTTCCTCGCTAAAAAGCTTGATTTCTTGTAGTGACAGTAAGGTTGTCGCTGAACATTTCGGCTTACCGCCAAAAGAAAAGTTGAGCGCGGCAAATATTCCCGCCAAAAAATTTGCCTTTCGGCGACGCAACTTGCGTCGCCAAATGTGAAACCTTTTGCCGACATCAAAATGTGTAGCCGAATTTTCCCTTCGCCGATGCGACTTGCGTCGTCGAATGTAAAGACTTTTGCCGACATCAAAGTGTGTAGCCGATACATACCCAACGGCGACGCACTTTTTGTTGTGTCGCCAATCTTTGTCGCCGAATGTGAAAACTATTGGCGACATCAAAGTGTGTCGCCAATACATACCAAACGGCGACGCATTTGTTGTTATGTCGCCAATCCTTGTCGCCAAAAGACAAATTTGTTGTAGTGACTCACAGACTTCTGTTGAGGGGGGTGTGTGTGTATATATATATATATATATATATATATATAGAGAGAGAGAGAGAGAGAGAGAGAGAGAGAGAGAGAGAGAGAGAGAGAGAGAGAGAGAGAGAGAGAGATGTTTCTGTAAAAACTATGGGTATGAAAATTAATGGAATTTTTTCCATGAGAATATAGTACAGAGATATGGGTTTTCCAAAAGTGGTAGCGGATTGCGTATGTAAGGGTAGTGATAACAATAGTGGGATTATCAAATGATACAGAGTGGGAATCAAGTGTAGGTAGTGGCTGTGAATTTTTATTATCATTTTTAATGCCAGAGCATTTGAAGTGGCTGTGGAAGTCAAGTATCAGTCGTGAAGCGGAAACAATATTGGATATGAAGCAATAGGTTTTCTTTTTTTGCTCGGCAATTTTTTTTATTAATCTTTATAAATGATTACCAAGATTAAACAGAACAAGGCACACCAGCATATGCTACCCAAGGCCGAAAAAAGACAGCAAGACGCCATCCAAAATAGCAAAAACCCTATGAAAACCTAACTAATTAACGTTTTTTGGCTGTTGGGCTCAAGTTTTCCTTAGGATGCTTTTGGCGTTGTTTGGTTTTTGGCTATAGGTTTTAGGTTTTTTGATGTGGTTGGCTTTTTGCCTTATTTTGGCTTTGGTTTTCGGGTGGTGTTTTGTCGGTGCGCCCGAGATCCTTTTAATCTTTGTTTTCTCCAAAGATTAATTAAAAAAATTTGCTTAGGCAAAAAAAAAAAAAAAACTTAACTAATTAAGAAATAGTTATTATGAATTAGCTAGCCAATATGCGTGCAAATTTGGTAGCACCGGAATATTGGGTGTGCATGCTTGTACCAAAGGGCTGAAAATAGATAGCGGGCACTATTTAAAACACGTACCCAATTGAAATAAAAGGTCCACTTGTTGCCTCGTTCTGAATGAATTTTATGTATGGAAATTTCGTGTAGGTGTCGTCAATCTTTTCTTCTCTTGGATTTATCTGTTTAAAAAAGAAATCGATCTTGAGGCTTGGGTCAAGGACGATTTCAACAATGTAGCAAATAGAAAAAAGATATGAATAAATAAATTAAGGAACAAGGAAAAACAAGAAAGCAAGAGCATGTCCATTTGGTTCCCCCTAAGGAGCACCATTCCTTGTCTCTTTGCCCACTAGTTTTGCCTTGAAATTGTTGCTATTTGGTGTAATTCAAGGCTAATATAGGGCAAGAAAGTAAACACACTTTTTGGAATGATGGAAACACCGAGATGTCGTTAAAAGAAAAAAGATGAGCGATTTTTCCCTTCCTTTAGAATAGAATTAAACAACTACACAAAATTACAAGAACATGCTGAAAACATTAATGAAGTTATTGTAAATGTATGAGTCACAACAATCAATTCTTCTACCATCACATGATCAATTTTACACAAATGATCGGACACATACATTTATATTCATATGAGTGTGTTAACGTTAAAGCTCTCGTGAACTTGAACATGTGGGTAAAGTGTTGGGAAAATTGCTGATCAGTGGAAGGAGGGGCAAATATTGCCCACCTCATGGACTACTTTTTAGGAATTCTTAAGTGATGAGAAGGAGAAAAATAATTCCCATACATGGGAATCAAAACATATATGGACAAAATTACCCCTTTGCTCCAAGCCGACGTCGTTCATATCTCCCAGGGAGTGTTCTCGCTTCCCCAGTCCCCTCCCCACTGAAGCAAACCCTTCTGCTCCACCGGAACGTAAACACCATCACCTCCTCCCTAGGGTTTGCTCCCCCTTCATCTCCTCTGTGCTCTCCATCATCTCCTATGTGCTCGTCTGGTCCGAAATAACCCCGGCGATATAGCCGCATCTGCTCCTCACTCCAACGCTCGCTCCCTTCCACCAGGTTCCCCCATCTCTCTCTCTCTCTCTCTCTCTCTCTCTCTCTCTCTCATAAATTTTAATTTTTTGTTGATTATTGGGCAATATTTGTATGAGATAATGGCTGGTTCCTCTCATATGTGTTTATTCTACAATCTTTCACCATTGTTTTTCATCATCTTATTATTATTGTTTGTCCGATATTCAGAATTTTTTTCTGTATTAATTGATGGGGATCTCAATTGTCTCTGTGTGTGGGTTGATCTTGTTGAAGGGAAATGGTTGATCTTTATGCTCAGATCTTTTACGTGTTACTAGATTTCTATAAGAAACCTGATTTTGAAATGGTTGAAATTAAATACTCCACATCCTTTGTTATTCTTTGGCCTTTTGTAAAGGTCGGTGCTATTATTTTGGTAAAAAAACAAACCACTTCCATGTCTATTTTTTTGTATTTTTTGGCACACATCAAGAACCTAGTGAATCAACCTTTAAATTGATACGAGAACAATCGAAAAAAAATCAGAATAGCAATGCTTCTGAATTGAATATTGAATTCGCGTAAACATTCCCTGCAAAGCCTCTCCACTCTTTTACTCAAACGCTCATCAAATTATTTTTATACTGAATACTTCTTTACTGATTTTGCAGTCCAGTCGAGATGGACAACTGTTTATTTTCCCTTATCTCGTTCCTAATGTTGAAGTCTATTTCATGGGTTTCAATTTTACAACTGCCCTTTACTAAAACTTGTGCTTAAATCTAAATTTATCCATTCCTAATCCTTTTTGTCAAATGTAAGGAAAAGTTTGAATAGTGGCTGTATATGGGCTATGAAATCCAGATAACTTAGTAAGTCAGTATTACAGGGGTAAAATCTTCTATGAACATCATGGGGTCTGAAGATTCTGGATTTAGGAACTGGGTTTTTATTGCACTGGACAAGCATCACAGAACTGCAACAATTGTTAGGGGTACTAGTCTACATCGTTAAGTAAGGGAAAGGTTCCTAATTAGCATAACATGTCACTTAAGCTGCATTTGGATCTAATTGGATGTAAGGATTTTTTAGCGGGAAACGAAAAGGTGAAGGATTTTTCCCTTTCATTTTCTTTTGCATCGTTTTATCCCTCCTCAAATGCTTGATCCAAATACATCCTAACGTTCAAAGCATAGGATGCTAACAACGCAAAGTAGTCCAGGTCCCAGGATGATAACCGTGAATACAAAACATATAGTGACTAGTGAACAATGGGCCATTATCACTTTTTCATGAGAAGCACATGTATGAAAATGATGGACACATATTTTCCTGATCACTAAAATATACTGATTGTTTCCCTGACAAGTGACAAGGCTTGAACATTCTGCCCGTCAGGCAGTATTAAGCAATACAACTCAGAATAGAACTACATGGGTCAAATTCAACGTTCCATTGAATGTATGCTCTACACTTTTTTTTTTAGATTTGTAAAAACAAAGACACATTATGTTTGGCTTGATATTGATGATCCAATGGAGAGTTGTGTAACTTGTGTTCCATTTAAGAAATTTCATTCCGCTTGTCCTTTTCTTTCTTTCATTGTTCCATTGCTCTTGATAATTTGAGATGGATTCAGCTTTTGTGTTTTTACAGTGCAAGTTATTGTGATGTCGACAAAAATGGAGTACGACACGTGGTGTTGTGCCGTGTCATATTGGGGAAAGTGGAACTTGTTCGTCATGAATCTGAACAATGTCATCCCAGTAGTGAAAACTTTGATAGTGGAGTTGATGATCTGGAAAATCCTAATCATTATATTGTTCGGAACATGAATGTGGGTATACATATCTATCCAGAATATGTTGTCAGTTTCAAGATATCCCACAGTGTTGAAGGTGCGACTTGATTCCTTAATGCTGCTATTTTGATGGTTAATTGTTCTTTTTCTGATCCGAGGAATTGAAAACTTTTGGTCCACCTTTTGATATTCGGACATGAGACTTCTCTTAGGACCACCAGTTATGTTCGCTTGAGGTAGCGCAAGTGGTTTATTTGATAGTTAGTTGGAAGATTCAGATTTCTCCTCATGGAAAGATCTTCTACATCTTCTTTTGTCCGTATAGTGTTGGCACATTGACAATTAATGCATTTTTATGGATAACTCCAACTTAGCTCTTGTAATTTGTTGTACTGTGTTGACTATTGAGTCAGTGAACACTCATGTAAAGGAGGTGTGTGAAATGTGAATCTAGCATTGTTATTCATGAATCTAGTACGGAGTAATTTTTTCAAGATATCTATAACTATTGGAGAGTATAACTTTCTCAATGTTGTTACAGGTGCTATCATTGGGAAAGAAAGCAGGTTTGATATTCCTGGGGTTACTTCTTATCAGGAACATCATCACCTTCAACTCCAGTTAGATTCAGCTTCAGTTGTTTCACTAAGTGTTCCTAAGATTTAGGAGTCTCATAAATTGTATTTCTTTCCTAATTTTATGTACTGGGCAGCCAGGTTTCTGTGGGTATGTGATTTGATAATTTTCATGGTTTTACAGAAAGAGAAATAGGATACACCAAAAGAAAAAGGGTCCAAAACGTATCCATAACGTATCCTAGCATATCCAAAACGTATCCGAGCGTATCTAAAACGTATCCATAACGTATCCAAGCGTATCCAAAACGTATCCATAACGTATCTGAGCGTATCCGAAACGTATCGGGGTACCAAAAATTAAATCTAAAAACAGGATACTCTGAAAAACGTATCAGATACGTATCCGGAACGTATCCGTATCCGATACACGTACGGTACGAGATACGGAGGCTAAAAAAAAATATCCGTGCTTCATAGGTTTAAACAATAACCCTTTTTTGGATTGTTTAAGATTAGTGTATTTTCCCATTGTTTAACAACTCGGTGACCCACCAAACCAACTTAGTGTCTGAGTTATTGTTTATTGCTTCCTTATACACCATTAACACAATATCTTCTTTGTTTATTGCATGAAGAATGATGGCCGAATCAGTGATTGTTAAATGAGTGATTGCTTAATGATTATTGCACAACTGTTTTCACCATTAGCCCAATTTATTTCACTTTATTGGTTATCCAATTTTTTTCATGTTTGTTCATTTTGGGCCAAATTTTTTTTGACCTTTTGATTCGTCTCACTCAGAAAAGTAAAAAAAAATTTACTTTTAGCCAAATATTTTGAACAAGGACCACTTTTGGGGAAAAGGAAAAGAGGAAAACATGGCAGTGGTTCCTTGAATTGATTGGGGAAGACCTTGATATTGTGAACTCATATGGATGGACTTTTATGAGTTATAAACAGAAAGGACTGATTGATGCAGTTAGTGCTCTTTTCCCAAATGCTTCACATAGATTTTGTGTAAGACACTTGTACAACAACTTCAAGGGTGAGTTCAAAGGTTTGGTCTTGAAGGAAATCTTATGGAAGGCTGCTAGAGCAACCACTATCCCTGCCTTCAAAAATGCTATGGAGGAGATGAACAAAGCTGACCCAAAGGCATACAAATGGTTGTCTGAAAGGCCACCCATTAACTGGAGTAGATCCCATTTCAGCACTTATCCCAAATGTGATATTTTGTTGAACAATTTGTGTGAAAGTTTCAATTCAGCAATTCTAATAGCTAGAGATCAGTCCATAATTTCCATGCTCAAGAGAATTAAGCATATTATTATGGAAATGGCGGTCAAGAGGAGGGATGCAATGGAGAAGTGTAAGGGAGATATTTGTCCCAAAATATTCAAGATAGTGGAGAAGCTTAAAAGTCATGTAGGTGAGTGGATTACAACATATACAGGCAATTCAATATGAGACAAGCCCACACCAGTTCATTTAATTTTCAATATATGTCATCATAATTTCATTTTCATTATATGTCCATTTTCAGGTTGGGACCACACCAGTCCAAGGACCACTTGGGGCCACAAATGGACTTCAAACCTCAACAGTGGTGAGACAAATTTCTTTTTTTTTCAAATTATGTCATGAAGTTTTTTTTTTGATCCGTGTGTGGTTGAGATAGGGTCAAGTGAAGTGCTTGAGACAGGGCCAACCCAGTCTTCAATAACAACACAACTGCAAGGCAAGGGCAAAAGGGTGCAGAACAAGATGATGTGGCTAGGGATGCAATGAACAAGACCTATGTGCTGTTCTTTTTGTGCAAGGGCTGTTTTTTTTTTTTTTGTGTGGACTAAGGTATTTGTTCAAGGGCTGTTTTTTTGGGAATGTAGTTAAGCTATGAGAACAAGAACTCTGATGTTTTGTTTTTTTTTGTTTCACTTCTGTTTTGGACAAACTATGTGAACAAGTGAAGTGTTATTTCAATCTAGTACAAAGAATGCACTGTATGCTAAGCATATCACCTGCTTAGTAAGGTAACCAATTTAGTTGTTGTGCTAGTCCAACCTAATTGCTATGTTGGTTCTCTCTCTGTGGCACTTGCTTTGTGGTTATAAGTTAGTGGTGGACAGTTACTCATTTAGTTTTGGCATATCCCTAGCAACCAGTGGCCTAATTCTTGTCAACTCCATCGGCTGCTGCTATTTTGTTGATGTTGCTTTCTCTGTTATGGTTGCTATTCTCTCACAGTCCAAAAGATGATGGTATTTTGTTGGAGGATTGATGGGGAAACAATGAAAGCATTCCAAGAGTTGAGAGACAAAGCGAGATCATGTCATATACAATGCCAAAACCAGCAACAACAGAAATATGTATGCAGGTCTACGCCTTGCTGAATCTGTAGCGAACTCAGCTTCAGAATTGCTACCGACTTTTTGTTGTAAAGATAGAACATCATGTATGTTAAAGCGCAATGGCAGCAGTTGTTCGGTATTCAAATTTATTCATATTAATTAATTTGACATATGAATACCTACCTTTTTTACTCGTGCCTTGTGAATTTCCTGACAGAACTGAAAACTATGGAAAGACGAGAACCTTAACCTTTGATAGACGATTTTGATTGGAAAATTGTGTTCCATTTCAGGAAATAAAAAGGCTCCTTTTGAGAATCCATCAAGCAGTGAGAAAGAAGTTCAGGCCTAAGAAGTAAAACTGGTACTTTAGTTAGATTACAAATTGCTACTGTACATTCTCATTCTTTTGAGCCTTGTGTTAATGAACAAGTCAAGTGCTATAATCAATTGAAACATCCATAGCATCATTCATTCATTCAGCCAAACATCATTCATTCATCCAACCCAAAAAAAAGTCAGTCACAAATCCAACCAAAAGATCGTTCATTCATTCATTCAAACCATAGAGTTAAGCAACTGATTACATACATAACATTACCATGGGAATGTTCACCAACTGATTATATTCCCCCAACCGTTACATCACTGAAAAAACATTGACATTCCTAGCACCATTATCCCCACATACATAACCAAATTCTAAAAGAACAATTATATCCCAACCTAGACCACATAAACAGCCAAACAAACCCGCAGCTTCTTCTCTCTTGCCTTGCTTGCTTCGAGCTCCCCTTCCCACAGCTTCCTCTTTTTCACTTTGCAAGCTTCAATTTCTTATTCTGCCTTGTTAATCCTCCTCAAAAAAAAAAAAATCTGAACAGATCTTGCGCACATGGGGGATCAATCCAAGCGAAATCCCTGCAGTCATCGTTTCAGGTAAGCATTTAGATCCTTGGAAGTAATGAATTGTTTTGTAGCTTCTATAGGTGTTACTAGCATAATGGTAACTATCCTTGACCATATTTCTTACAGACCAACACAAAAAGGAGAACCACATTTCATACAGACCAACACACAAAGGTAAAGGGACAACCATTCATTCATTTAATTGAGGTAAAACACGGGTGACTGCCCTTAACAGTCTAGGGCATACTTTCTTACATAAAGAGCAACAAAAGTTCTTACAAGGAGTAGCATTAGATGACTTAAAGAGCAACTTTTATATTTTCAGGAAAAAAATAAGTTACATAACTTCAAGGAGAACCACATTTCATACAGACCAACACACAAGGGTAAAGGGACAGCCATTCAGCGAGTTAAAACATGGGTGACTGCCCTTAATAGTCTAGGCATACTTTGTTACATAGAGAGCAACAAAAGTTCTTACAAAGAGTAACATTAGGTGACTTAAAGAGCAACTATGCCCTTAACAGTCTAGGGCATACATTCTTACATAGAGAGCAACAAAAGTTCTTACAAGGAGCAACATTAGTAGATTTAAAGAGCAACTATTATATTTTCAAGAGAAAACATGCCCTTAACAGTCTAGGGCATACTTTTTACATAGAGGGCAACAAAAGTTCATACAAGACCCTCTTTACCCATTCTGCAAAATATGCTACTGGCATTTGGCATTATGGCAGCCAGAACAAGACCCTCTTTACCCAAGCAGTGCTCGAAGCATTGAAGAATTAATTTTCCCAACCAAGGTTCAATGCCCAATCTTACCAATTTCAGCCCATTCGTTGTTAAATTCAAAACATCGTTCTTTAATAAAACAGCTCCTAACTGGATAAGATTTCTAATGGCCATGCCAATAGCTATTGCATTAAGAGCATCAATAAAATCTAAACTCTGTACCCATCAGTTGTGCCCAATTGAAAATCACTCTTGGAACTACCACACCAAGATGAATCCAAATGATCTATTGGGTTCCTAATGAGGTGGCATCAATTGAAAATCACTCTTGGAATAAAGTCTATAACACCTTCCCGGTTCAGTTCTCCCAGCACGACCATTTACCTTTTTGATTTGCAGAGCTCAGACTAATCCAGCAAACCTTGAGGACATTCATACCAGAGCCAGGTTCAAACCTAGTCTCTTTCACCATAAAAGGTAACACAACTACAGAGGGAAATTTGAACTTTTCACAATTCCATTCTACTTCCATCTGAGATTTGAACTTTTTCACAACCCCATTCTACTTTTCAAATAAGGTCCAACTTTGTTCGAAAAAGTAAGCGTACGATACGATTAGGATACGAGCATATTTTTCGTAGGAGACACGCTCCATTCCAATTATCCAACTGGAAATCCCCACAACGTCTTACCCAATCAAGGAATGGACTAAACTAGGATATGAACAAACAAACCTTATCAAGCAAAGAAACTTGACAATTCAAAGGCTTTAATAGTTAAAATGGCTATAATAGAAACTTATTAACAAAAGAAACTGCTACAACCAGTCTAGGTCAAACATTCTTACATAGAGAGCAACAACAGTTCTTACAAGGAGAAAGACTAGGTCACTTAAAGAGCAACTATTTTATTTTCAAGAAAACAAACTTACATGACTTGAAGAAGAACCACATTTCATACAGACCAACACACCCTTGTAAAGGGACAACCATTCAGTAAGCTAAAATATAGGTCACTGTCCTTAACAGTCTAGGGCATACATTCTTACATAGAGAGCAACAACAGTTCTTATAAGGAGTAACATTAGGTCACTTAAAGAGCAACTATTTAATTTTTAGGAAAAAAACATGTTACATGACTTGAAGAAAACCACATTTCATACAGACCAACACACCCTTATAAAGGGACAACCATTCAGTGCGTTAAAATATAGGTCACTGCCCTTAACAGTGTAGGGCATACATTCTTACATAGAGAGCAACAATAGTTCTTAGAAGGAGTAACATTAGGTCACTTAAAGAGCAACTATTTTATTTTCAGGAAAAACAAACTTACATAACTTGAAAAAGAACCATATTTCATACAGACCAACACACCCTTGTAAGAGACAACCATTCAGTGAGTTAAAATATATGTCACTACCCTTAACAGTCTAGGCATACATTTTTACATAGAGAGCAACAACAGTTCTTACAAGGAGTAAGACTAGGTCACTTAAAGAGCAACTATTGTAAAAGGACAACCATTCAGTGAGTTAAAATACAGTCAAGATTTCTTGGGTCTATTTATGTTCAGAATTTTGGTGGATATACTCCAAGCTAGATGAAGTAGTTTTCTTGGGTGTTGAACACCATTTTAAAAGAACAAATCATGTCCCTAATATCAGTTGCAATGCCCCTGAACAAGGTACTAGTAGGAGTAGAACAAATCATGTCCCTAATACCCATCATCCGGGTATTGCGATATTCATATAATATCCAATGAAACAAAGTAAGAGTAGGTACTAAAGAAAAGGCAAAAGAGTTTGACATTTGTGTGAGTGTACCTATCATCCCAGTATTGCGAATTGGCATGTACTACGGTTGTGCCCTGATTCGTGACATCGGCTGCAAAAAATTGTGCCCTTAGGTGATTTAAAAAGCAACTTTTATATTTTCAGAAAAAAAACAACCCTTAACAGTGTAGGGCATACTTTCTTATATAGAGAGCAACAAAAGTTCATACAAGGAGCAACATTACGTGACTTAAAGAGCAACTTTTATATTTTCAGAAAAAAACAAGTTAAGTCTAGGGGATACTTTCTTATATAGGGAGCAACAAAAATTCATACAATGAGTAACATTAGGTGACTTAAAGAGCAACTTTTATATTTTCAGAAAAAAATAAGTTACATGACTTGAAGGAGAACCACATTTCATACACACCAACACACAAGGGTAATGGGACAGCCATTGAGTGAGTTTAAACATGGGTGACTGCCCCTTAACAGTCTAGAGCATACTTTCTTACATAGAGAGCAACAAAAGTTCATACAATGAGTAACATTAGGTGACTTAAAGAGCAACTTTTATATTTTCAAAAAAAAATAAGTTACATGACTTGAAGGAGAACCACATTTCATACACACCAACACACAAGGGTAAGGGGACAGCCATTGAGTGAGTTTAAACATGGGTGACTGCCCCTTAACAGTCTAGAGCATACTTTGTTACATAAAGAGTAACAAAAGTTCATACAAGGAGTAACATTAGGTGACTTAAAGAGCAACTTTTATATTTTCAGGAAAAAACAACCATTAACAGTGTAGGGCATACTTTCTTACATAGAGAGCAACAAAAATTCATACAAGAAGTAACATTAGGTGACTGGAAGAGCAACTTTTATATTTTCATGAAAAACAAGTTACATGACTTGAAGAACAACCACATTTCATACAGACCAACACACAAGGGTAAAGGGACAGCTATTGAGTGAGTTAAAACATGGGTGACTGCCCTTATCAGTGTAGGGCATACTTTTTTACATAGAGAGCAACAAAAATTCATACAAGGAGTAACATTAGGTGACTTAAAGAGCAACTTTTATATTTTCAGAAAAAAACAACCCTTAATAGTCTATGGCATACTTTCTTACATAGGGAGCAACAAAAATTCATACAAGGAGTAACATTAGGTGACTTAAAGAGCAACTTTTATATTTTCAGAAAAAAACAAGGTACATGACTTGAAGGAGAACCAAATTTCATACACAACAACACACAAGGGTAAAGAGATAGCCATTGAGTGAGTTAAAACATGGGTGACTACCCCTTAATAGTCTAGAGCATACTTTCTTACATAGAGAGCAACAAAAATTCATACAAGGAGTAACATTAGGTGACTTAAAGAGTAACTTTTATATTTTCAGAAAAAACCCTTAACAGTGTAGGGTATACATTCTTACATAAAGAGTAACAAAAGTTCATACCTAAGGAGTAACATTAGGTGACTTTAAGAGCAATTTTTATATTTTCAGGATAAAACAACCCTTAACAGTGTAGGACGTACTTTCTTACATAGGGAGCAACAAAAGTTCATACAAGGAGTAACATTAGGTGACTTAAAGAGCAACTATTATATTTTCAGGAGAAAACATGTTACAGTACACGCAGTTGGCCCCCTTCTAGCCTTAATGGGTTCTCTCTCATATCCAATTCCCAATTCTCAATCACCCACTCCCACTGAAACCCTAATCCCTCGATCTCAACTTGGTTCTTATCCTCCAAGCCACGAGAGCACACAACACGACCAACAATCATTCACTCATGCAACGGATAACTGTAAATTAGATATCATCCGAAAATGATTTTCTTGGTTTTTAATCCAACTTTACATAAATATATATTTATCGCTTATCCTTCTGTATATTCATTTGGGCCTTATCCTGTGATGTTATGTTAGACATTATTCTCCATGGTCATTCTCCTCAATAGAGGAATTTCGAGTTCCACCTAGGGCTTTGCAAGTTTTGAGCCCTCGATCCCCAAACCACAAGGGAATTCAAAAATTTATCTTCACCCTCACCATATGAGCAAATCAGGTAATATAAGTACTCTACGTATTGAACATTCAATTATTGTCGTATTAAGACAACTTCACTGCAACTTATTATTTGCTTAATCTTGAACTTGTGCCAGTACGTTGCTTGGGAACCTTGATATACTGTATCCGAAGTGGATCAGCTACTTGTGTGGCATATTGTTTTCGCGATGAATCCTCTTATAGGTAATTTAGGTTTGTGAACTTTTAACGTTTTCAAAGTCTATGAACAATCTATTGTAGTTGTAGTGTTTTTTTGGTGCAGTGAAACTGTTGCGACGATAGACCTTCATGGAGTTGGAGTTGAAGTTGCTAAACGTCACACTATTTGCTCATTGAGACCAAATACCTGGATAGATGCTGAAGTAATTAAGTATTCCCTTGAACATTTCATCCGACTTAATCTCATTTATTAAAAACTAGTTGTTTAACGATTATAAAAATTTGATGCTTGCTATGTAGATTATTAACATGGTAGCAATTAAGTTGACAAATGCACAAAGAGTGGCACATCCTGATGAGTGTCACGCTGCTTAATTGGTACTTACCGACATACATCTCTGTGAGTACTCCGGCCTTTTTGTATTTGTGAGTAGTTTGGTTATCGATTGCCTTCCTTTCTTATTAAGTATTTTTATTTAATCTGCACATATGATAAGCAGCAATAAAGGATTCTAGATATCAAGCCTTACAAGGTTAAGATTCGAGAGTTATCCAAACATTATTGTACAGATAGATGCACTGGTCAAATCCATGCATGTCGATCGAGAGGTAATGCACCTAGGTCTATATTCCAGCCATTATCTATTTTTCCAATTCCTCTAATTTCCCTTACCCTTTTTCATACACTAATCATTCAAAACCATTTCCCCTGTACCTATACCCCAAGTTCGAAAATTAATTAGAACCCTAGCCTAAATTTCCGATCCTTCGAAATCGCCTCCCTACAAAGTTGTATTGCTGAGTTATGGTTATTATTATCACAATTTTAATGTTGGGTTTAACCATTGTAGGATGGGCTGCTGTTCTGTTGGTTGGGAGTTCCCTCATACAATGCTATCCTCACTCATACAATGAAAAAAATCAAATTGCTTACAAACACAGACACATGGACGAAATGAGAGAAGAGAAAAAGAGAGAAAATTGCAAAAAAATTGAAACACCCAAAACATATACGTACCAGATGCATACGATGTCCCTTGGTCAAGGAGAAGAGACTGCTTCTTCTTCGGTGGAATGGAGAGAGTACTGTTGCTACAGAGAGATGAAGTGAGAGAGGAAGAAGGGGTGAGGGAGAAAGGTCGAAGGGGAACGATAGCAGAAGCAGAAGATGAACCCTCCCTTGCTGTTCTGTTCCTCTTCAGCAGCAGCGTACGAAGGAAGGAGAAGGGAACGGTGGCTGGGTTGAGATTTAAGGTTTATTTCATTAGGGGTGTAATAGTCATTTCAGGTGCCCTCTCCATGTATTGGGAAATAAATTTTTTCCTTATCGTGTTTAGATGAATTCTAGAAAAACTACACCATCACCTGGGCAATATTTGCCCCACTGTTCACTGATTTGCAATTCTCCCTTTCTTATTCCTTTCCGTATGTGGTTTTGGTGTGACATGGAAGAGATAATTTTAATTAGTGTACGGAACACGTGGATCAAATGTTGGAAGCATGAAGTCGTCGCCTAGGAATCATGTGAGAGTGATAATTAGAGGTGAAAGATCCAAAAATAAGGCAGCGAATCACTTGGGCATTTAAGCGAACACTTTCCCTGCAGATGCTTGTAAGAGATTATGGATGGAACAAAAACTTGGCCATTGCATTACAGAAAGGGAAAGCATATAAAACAAGGGGGATGTTCACTTGGGCATTAAATCAAACACCTTGCGTGAGGCCTGATGCTTTTAACAACCTTTATTTTTTATTTTATATAAGTAATGTTTTTAACTACCTGAATCTGGACATTACTGAGGTTTGAACAAGGCATAAAGCTTTAGCTAGCCATTTCGCACATATAAGAGCATCTCCAGGAGGCTCGCTTAGAGCTCCGGCGACGACAAACTGGCGAGAAAACCTCCATTTTTCCGTTCCCAGCAGCCTCGGTTGGGTCTCGCCAATTGAGACCCTCGCTCGACCACCTCGCCCAACCCAGCGAGTACGGAAGGCTCGCTTCAGCCCCTCTCCCCGAAAACAGATCGGCGACGGCCTCCGACAAGTTAGATCTGCTTGCTCCGGCGAAGGTAAAAACAGTCGCCCTCCTCTCTCTCTCTCTCTCACGGATATGGCTGTCGTTTTGGTCGTCGCCGTTGTTGGCTGTGGCCAGATTCGAGCAAAACCCTTGCCCTTCTAGTTTAGTGTTCTCTCTGGATTGTTGATTTGTGAGCATAGAGAGAGAGAGAGAGAGGTGGGTATGGCAAGTGGTGGTTGCTATGGAGGTGCCGGAGATGGTGGTGGCGGTGAAGAGGCGAAGAAGACGCCATCGGTGAAGAGGCGAAGAAGACGCCATCTCTGTTTCTTCTTTCTTTTTTTGTATTAAAAAATGTTTTTAATAATTGCTTAGCCCAATTGACTTGGCTGCTGGAGACCTCAACCATTTGGTGGCTAGCTAAACCAGTTTTTGAGGTAATTCCTTGCTTAAATGGCTAGAAATTGTTTGAGTTTGCTGGAGATGCTCTAACAGCGACGAAGGGAATGGTAGGCGCCTCGGGATCGAATCCTCAATACCCAAGCTAAAAAGTCAAGAGGCAAAAAGTCCATACCACCCCCCAAGTCCCCAAGAAATGCATATCATCCTCCTTTTATAGAAAGTTAAGAGGCTTCCCCAAGAAGCCAAGTAAAATTTGCACTTTAACCTCTAAAAAAGACAAAAATTCTCTCACACTCCAAAATATTACATTTATTTCAAAAACACCCCCAAATCTCATAAAAAAAAGAAAAAAGAAAAAAGGTCTAGCTAGGCCAAAAAGGATCACAACCATGGAAATGACATAAAGTCATAAACGCCCCTCGCTAAAGACCCTTACCAAATACCCTACTATATACATATTTACACAATTCCACCTCAAGGCTTCCCATGGTTTCCAACTCAGATGATAATCCCATCTTGTTAATGATTTCTGCATCAACATTTCCAAAGAGATCCAACTTGAATATCCCCTGAACCTCAACTACTTTATGTAAATTCGGTTCAATCCAATCGATTTACTTCAAAAATGACTACTGGTTTGAACTTACAGGAATGGTGGCCAAATCCCTGATGTCAATATCGCAGTGCCTGCAAGACGAAAATAAAAAATAAAAAAGGCGAAGGCGATAAATAAACATGATCGCGTGAGGTATATTCAGTCGTGGCCAAATACACCCATAGCATAGGCCTCTCATGTCGTCATGTACTTTAAACCTTGTCTGCTAAAGTGAGTTATGTCACAGGCAACGAATGGAAATCGATCGAAGAACAAGGTGAATGCATTTTTCATATTACCACATAGAAGATATCATGCATAGTTTGGAGTATTTTTTTTTAATATGGGTGCACATACAGTGCGTATCTAACAGCCTCTCATGATATAAATTGGCCTAACAGCAGTGCTACTTGCACACACTTTTACACAAATTTTGCACATACATTTTTATGGGGGCCCACCTTGGGTCCCACCAATATGATACGAACCGCTCATTATTTTTAAAATAATTTTGTAAGAGTTTCTGTAAAAAAATCAACTCGATAGGATTGTATCATGCAAAATTCGAGTCTACCAAAAAGACGGAAAGATGTTGAATAAGGTCAATTTTATTAGTTTGAGAAACTTAGGGTTATAATCTCTGATGCAATTTTCAAAGAAAATTAATCCTCTGATTCTTCTCTTCAGTTGTTGAAACGAGAGCTTGACAACTTGATCTCGATTTGAACGGTGATATCTTTTGCGGTCTTTGCGAGGTCTTTGCGAAGATGACGGCGAATTTGACGGGTTTTGACTTGAGGGCTTTGAAGCTTCTTCTCAAGTTGAATTGCTTGATCTTCTCCAATTTAGGTGAAAAAGATGACGAATTTGTGGATATTGACTTGAGGTGTAAGGACCCGTAATTTCAAAAGTTATTAAAAAATTTATTTGATATTATAATTGAAGGAAAATATGGAATTTGTCAAGTTTATTTAATGTGGGGTTAATGTGTTAGAGTTTTATGCTTGAGGGGTAAATGTGTGATGAGTGTGTAGTGTGTATATAGCATGTGTGTGAGAGGTAGGGAATAGATTTCCCCTTTTTCTTTTCTTCCCCTCTCCCGTTCTCCTCTCTTCTCCCGGCTCTCTCTCGGCTCCCTCACTCTCTCTTGTACTCTCAGTCAAATCACCCAAGAACCCACACAAACCACCCTCCATTCCACCTTCCTAACGCGTTATTGAGCTTGAATTTCGTGGGTCTTGCCCGGAGGAGGAGTATTTTGGTCGATTTCAAGATTTCAGAGTCAAAGGCTTGCATGGCCCGATTTCCTTTCGTGTTTGCTCTCCAACTTCGAGGTAGGGATTTCTTGCTCTTTCTATATGTCTATGAGTTGAATTTGTGCTTTGATCGTGCTTGAAATCATTGGTTTGGTTGTTAGGAGTAGTTTCAAAAATCTGCAGAAAATCCCTCGAACTGAACTGTTATCGATACCTTTGGTATTGTTATCGATACCTTTGGCTTACAAACCCAGAAAATCACTTGTTATCGATACCCTATGCCCTTGTTATCGATACCCTTGCGTCTGGAGCCATTTTGACCCAGAGGTATCGATACCTTTGTCTTAGGTATCGATACCTGTTGCTTATCTCCAGCTTTTGCTGTTTTGTTACGTACTTCACCGTTTTGGTTTCCAATCACTTCCAACTTATTCTAATACTTCCCGAATGATTCTGTAAGCTTGGTTGATCGTCCTTTAATGTCTTGTTACTCGATTCCCTTCCTTAGATACTTGGTAACCGAAATTCTAGTAACGTTGTAGACGGAGAACGTACAGCAGGTTGCTTAGGAGTGTCGTAGGTTATGTGGGGCATTGTGGTGAGTCTGGATGAGTAGATGGGTGTCCGTCTAGTGAATCGAAGGGTAAGATTGAAATTCGTATCCATATGTTCCGTCTCGTTATCCCTTGTTCCTTTGATGCTCGTTTCATGAGGTCTAGGTGTTAATACTAGCGAGAGGTATGCTGTAAGGCGGCAATGGGTTGGTACGTTACGTGAGGTATGCTTAAGGCATGAGCATGTATTAATTTACTTGACATAGTTATGATATAATTGACAGTTTGGGAATCTTTTGAAATGTAATTCGTGTGGTGGATTGTTAGATCGTTTGGAATGCTTGAAGTGGAATCGATGTTGAGCTAGAATCGTTGGGATGATTAAATTGTGATGGTTTGTTTGACACGTACGGATATGATGAGATTTGACACTACGAGTATCAACATTCGGTGAGATGACCGGGCATAAAACGAATGATCGGTTATGCGATGGGCGTTTCCGCTAACCAGTGATTTATGATAAAACGAATGATCGGTTATGCGATGTGCGTTTCCGCTAACCAGCGATTTAAGATATGACGAATGGTCGGTTAAGCGATGTGCGTTTCCGCTAACCAGCGATTTATGATACAAGGGTTGATGTTTGTTTATCGATAAAGGGACGAATGATTGATTTTATCAAAAGTTTGTTTAAGGATGGATTTTGGTTTTGGAAGGAGGGTTTTTATTAAAAATCCTCCGGTATTCTTGAGAGAATCAACGGTTTCCGGTATTCGTGCACAGAATTAACGGACTCCGGCTATTCAAGCTCGAATCAACGGGGTGAAACCGTATTGGTCTTGTTTTTCATAAATCATTTTACAATCAAACAAAAGGAAAAGAAAGTTTTGTGGGAAAGAGATTTGGTATTTGAGAATGTGAAATCGAGAATGATTGTCGAATCCTCACATGAAGTGATGGAGAATCCGTTGTTGGTTGTTCAGTTTGAGGTGAGTTTAGTGCAGCTTCTAGTTTGAATGGTGTATCGATAGAAATCCTGATAAGACGTATAGGCTTTGAAGTCGATGTCCTCTTGTTTATTTGGTAAGCCTTCGTTGCCGTGTTTATTCGTTAAGACTCATTCATTCCCGGAGTATATTTCATCACATTTTCATATAGTTTGAGCATAGAACTCTCTACTGGGCACGTGTTTTGCTCAACCCTATCCTTCTTTCAGGTACACTTGGAGATAGTGACATGGAGTGCTTGGCGTGTATTTTTGACATCATCCTTTTGAAAGCTATTACGGGAAATTGCTTGGGCATCATTTTGTAAAACTCTTGGGAATGTAATATTAGTTTCTAGTATGACTATCATTTGATCATGGAGGATTGTAAACCTTAAACCTTCTCTTCTATTATGTTATTTGAATCGTCAAGTTTGACTAGAAACCTTGAACTTAATTTGCAATTATGGAAATGATCTATCTTGTGGGGTATTTTCTGTATTATTGCGAGGTATTGTTTATCGGAAATCTTTACACTTTATGTTGAAAATCGAGGGCGTGACATGAGGGCTTTAAACCTCTGGTTAGAGGAGATGCGGATTTGCAGATGTTGATTTGAGGGCTTCAGAGCTTGGCCTCAAATCGATATTTGAGATCTTCTTCAATTTGTTAGGAGACTGATGATTGGTGGATTTGGCTTAAATGTTCACTTGAAAGATTCTGAAGGGCCTTCGCTCCTGACTGATGATTGGTGGATTTGGCATTAATGTTCACTTGAAAGATTCTGAAGGGCCTTCGCAGCTTCAAAGCTTGGATGGACTTGAAAGATTCTGGAGGGCCTTCGCAGAGCTTGAGGGCTTTGATCTTCAGAGCTCTAGAGTTGGATGCTTGAATGTGCAGATGGAAAATATAAGAGGATAGCACCTCTATTTATAGAGATGTAGAATGGAGAGTCATGATCAATCTCTACTTCCTTCATATTTATCTTCTTAATTATTTCTTTATTTGATGTAAAAGAAATAATTATAATTTTATTACTTTCATTTGAAAGATAATGATATAATGAGAAATACAATTATTACTTTATTAAGTGGCTTAATTTGATTGGCCGAACTTAATAAAAATAATAACTGTGTCACTTAGACACGTGGCACCATTTGATTGGCCCATTTGTGTCACTTTGACCTTAGGACACACGGCAACATTTGATTGGCCATTTACTGTGCCTTATTTATTAGGTCCCGCAACACATGGCAACTTGTGATTGACTGGAAATTTTACATGTCTACAAGGATATCGGAAATCGCCCTGCGATTTCTGAAAAAGCCCTATCCGATATCCTATCGAGTTGATTTTTTACAGAAACTCTTAAAAAATTATTTTAAAAATAATGAGCGGTTCGGATCATATTGGTGGGACCTAAGGTGAGCCCCATATAAGTGTATGTGCAAGATATGTGTAAAAATATGTGTGTCCTTAGGTTTATTGTTGGCCTAATGGGTGATGGTGGGTTTCTTATTGGGAAAATTGCTGATCAGTGGAAGGAGGGGCAAATATTGCCCACCTCATGGACTACTTTTTAGGAATTCTTAAGTGATGAGAAGGAGAAAAATAATTCCCCATACATGGGAATCAAAACATATATGGACAAAATTACCCCTTTGCTCCAAGCCGACGTCGTTCATATCTCCCAGGGAGTGTTCTCGCTTCCCCAGTCCCCTCCCCACTGAAGCAAACCCTTCTGCTCCACCGGAACGTAAACACCATCACCTCCTCCCTAGGGTTTGCTCCCCCTTCATCTCCTCTGTGCTCTCCATCATCTCCTATGTGCTCGTCTGGTCCGAAATAACCCCGGCGATACAGCCGCATCTGCTCCTCACTCCAACGCTCGCTCCCTTCCACCAGGTTCCCCCATCTCTCTCTCTCTCTCTCTCTCTCTCTCTCTCTCTCTCATAAATTTTAATTTTTTGTTGATTATTGGGCAATATTTGTATGAGATAATGGCTGGTTCCTCTCATATGTGTTTATTCTACAATCTTTCACCATTGTTTTTCATCATCTTATTATTATTGTTTGTCCGATATTCAGAATTTTTTTCTGTATTAATTGATGGGGATCTCAATTGTCTCTGTGTGTGGGTTGATCTTGTTGAAGGGAAATGGTTGATCTTTATGCTCAGATCTTTTACGTGTTACTAGATTTCTGTAAGAAACCTGATTTTGAAATGGTTGAAATTAGATACTCCACATCCTTTGTTATTCTTTGGCCTTTTGTAAAGGTCGGTGCTATTATTTTGGTAAAAAAACAAACCACTTCCATGTCTATTTTTTTGTATTTTTTGGCACACATCAAGAACCTAGTGAATCAACCTTTAAATTGATACGAGAACAATCGAAAAAAATCAGAATAGCAATGCTTCTGAATTGAATATTGAATTCGCGTAAACATTCCCTGCAAAGCCTCTCCACTCTTTTACTCAAACGCTCATCAAATTATTTTTATACTGAATACTTCTTTACTGATTTTGCAGTCCAGTCGAGATGGACAACTGTTTATTTTCCCTTATCTCGTTCCTAATGTTGAAGTCTATTTCATGGGTTTCAATTTTACAACTGCCCTTTACTAAAACTTGTGCTTAAATCTAAATTTATCCATTCCTAATCCTTTTGCTCAAATGTAAGGAAAAGTTTGAATAGTGGCTGTATATGGGCTATGAAATCCAGATAACTTAGTAAGTCAGTATTACAGGGGTAAAATCTTCTATGAACATCATGGGGTCTGAAGATTCTGGATTTAGGAACTGGGTTTTTATTGCACTGGACAAGCATCACAGAACTGCAACAATTGTTAGGGGTACTAGTCTACATCGTTAAGTAAGGGAAAGGTTCCTAATTAGCATAACATGTCACTTAAGCTGCATTTGGATCTAATTGGATGTAAGGATTTTTTAGCGGGAAACGAAAAGGTGAAGGATTTTTCCCTTTCATTTTCTTTTGCATCGTTTTATCCCTCCTCAAATGCTTGATCCAAATACATCCTAACGTTCAAAGCATTGGATGCTAACAACGCAAAGTAGTCCAGGTCCCAGGATGATAACCGTGAATACAAAACATATAGTGACTAGTGAACAATGGGCCATTATCACTTTTTCATGAGAAGCACATGTATGAAAATGATGGACACATATTTTCCTGATCACTAAAATATACTGATTGTTTCCCTGACAAGTGACAAGGCTTGAACATTCTGCCCGTCAGGCAGTATTAAGCAATACAACTCAGAATAGAACTACATGGGTCAAATTCAACGTTCCATTGAATGTATGCTCTACACTTTTTTTTTTAGATTTGTAAAAACAAAGACACATTATGTTTGGCTTGATATTGATGATCCAATGGAGAGTTGTGTAACTTGTGTTCCATTTAAGAAATTTCATTCCGCTTGTCCTTTTCTTTCTTTCATTGTTCCATTGCTCTTGATAATTTGAGATGGATTCAGCTTTTGTGTTTTTACAGTGCAAGTTATTGTGATGTCGACAAAAATGGAGTACGACACGTGGTGTTGTGCCGTGTCATATTGGGGAAAGTGGAACTTGTTCGTCATGAATCTGAACAATGTCATCCCAGTAGTGAAAACTTTGATAGTGGAGTTGATGATCTGGAAAATCCTAATCATTATATTGTTCGGAACATGAATGTGGGTATACATATCTATCCAGAATATGTTGTCAGTTTCAAGATATCCCACAGTGCTGAAGGTGCGACTTGATTCCTTAATGCTGCTATTTTGATGGTTAATTGTTCTTTTTCTGATCCGAGGAATTGAAAACTTTTGGTCCACCTTTTGATATTCGGACATGAGACTTCTCTTAGGACCACCAGTTATGTTCGCTTGAGGTAGCGCAAGTGGTTTATTTGATAGTTAGTTGGAAGATTCAGATTTCTCCTCATGGAAAGATCTTCTACATCTTCTTTTGTCCGTATAGTGTTGGCACATTGACAATTAATGCATTTTTATGGATAACTCCAACTTAGCTCTTGTAATTTGTTGTACTGTGTTGACTATTGAGTCAGTGAACACTCATGTAAAGGAGGTGTGTGAAATGTGAATCTAGCATTGTTATTCATGAATCTAGTACGGAGTAATTTTTTCAAGATATCTATAACTATTGGAGAGTATAACTTTCTCAATGTTGTTACAGGTGCTATCATTGGGAAAGAAAGCAGGTTTGATATTCCTGGGGTTACTTCTTATCAGGAACATCATCACCTTCAACTCCAGTTAGATTTAGCTTCAGTTGTTTCACTAAGTGTTCCTAAGCTTTAGGAGTCTCATAAATTGTATTTCTTTCCTAATTTTATGTACTGGGCAGCCAGGTTTCTGTGGGTATGTGATTTGATAATTTTCATGGTTTTACAGAAAGAGAAATAGGATACACCAAAAGAAAAAGGGTCCAAAATGTATCCATAACGTATCCAAAACATATCCGAGCGTATCTAAAACGTATCCATAACGTATCCAAGCGTATCCAAAACGTATCCATAACGTATCTGAGCGTATCCGAAACGTATCGGGGTACCAAAAATTAAATCTAAAAACAGGATACTCTGAAAAACGTATCAGATACGTATCCGGAACGTATCCGTATCCGATACACGTACGGTACGAGATACGGAGGCTAAAAAAAAATATCCGTGCTTCATAGGTTTAAACAATAACCCTTTTTTGGATTGTTTAAGATTAGTGTATTTTCCCATTGTTTAACAACTCGGTGACCCACCAAACCAACTTAGTGTCTGAGTTATTGTTTATTGCTTCCTTATACACCATTAACACAATATCTTCTTTGTTTATTGCATGAAGAATGATGGCCGATTCAGTGATTGTTAAATGAGTGATTGCTTAATGATTATTGCACAACTGTTTTCACCATTAGCCCAATTTATTTCACTTTATTGGTTATCCAATTTTTTTCATGTTTGTTCATTTTGGGCCAAATTTTTTTTGACCTTTTGATTCGTCTCACTCAGAAAAGTAAAAAAAAAAATTTACTTTTAGCCAAATATTTTGAACAAGGACCACTTTTGGGGAAAAGGAAAAGAGGAAAACATGGCAGTGGTTCCTTGAATTGATTGGGGAAGACCTTGATATTGTGAACTCATATGGATGGACTTTTATGAGTTATAAACAGAAAGGACTGATTGATGCAGTTAGTGCTCTTTTCCCAAATGCTTCACATAGATTTTGTGTAAGACACTTGTACAACAACTTCAAGGGTGAGTTCAAAGGTTTGGTCTTGAAAGAAATCTTATGGAAGGCTGCTAGAGCAACCACTATCCCTGCCTTCAAAAATGCTATGGAGGAGATGAACAAAGCTGACCCAAAGGCATACAAATGGTTGTCTGAAAGGCCACCCATTAACTGGAGTAGATCCCATTTCAGCACTTATCCCAAATGTGATATTTTGTTGAACAATTTGTGTGAAAGTTTCAATTCAGCAATTCTAATAGCTAGAGATCAGTCCATAATTTCCATGCTCAAGAGAATTAAGCATATTATTATGGAAATGGCGGTCAAGAGGAGGGATGCAATGGAGAAGTGTAAGGGAGATATTTGTCCCAAAATATTCAAGATAGTGGAGAAGCTTAAAAGTCATGTAGGTGAGTGGATTACAACATATACAGGCAATTCAATATGAGACAAGCCCACACCAGTTCATTTAATTTTCAATATATGTCATCATAATTTCATTTTCATTATATGTCCATTTTCAGGTTGGGACCACACCAGTCCAAGGACCACTTGGGGCCACAAATGGACTTCAAACCTCAACAGTGGTGAGACAAATTTCTTTTTTTTTCAAATTATGTCATGAAGCTTTTTTTTTGATCCGTGTGTGGTTGAGATAGGGTCAAGTGAAGTGCTTGAGACAGGGCCAACCCAGTCTTCAATAACAACACAACTGCAAGGCAAGGGCAAAAGGGTGCAGAACAAGATGATGTGGCTAGGGATGCAATGAACAAGACCTATGTGCTGTTCTTTTTGTGCAAGGGCTGTTTTTTTTTTTTTTTGTGTGGACTAAGGTATTTGTTCAAGGGCTGTTTTTTTGGGAATGTAGTTAAGCTATGAGAACAAGAACTCTGATGTTTTGTTTTTTTTTGTTTCACTTCTGTTTTGGACAAACTATGTGAACAAGTGAAGTGTTATTTCAATCTAGTACAAAGAATGCACTGTATGCTAAGCATATCACCTGCTTAGTAAGGTAACCAATTTAGCTGTTGTGCTAGTCCAACCTAATTGCTATGTTGGTTCTCTCTCTGTGGCACTTGCTTTATGGTTATAAGTTAGTGGTGGACAGTTACTCATTTAGTTTTGGCATATCCCTAGCAACCAGTGGCCTAATTCTTGTCAACTCCATCGGCTGCTGCTATTTTGTTGATGTTGCTTTCTCTGTTATGGTTGCTATTCTCTCACAATCCAAAAGATGATGGTATTTTGTTGGAGGATTGATGGGGAAACAATGAAAGCATTCCAAGAGTTGAGAGACAAAGCGAGATCATGTCATATACAATGCCAAAACCAGCAACAACAGAAATATGTATGCAGGTCTACGCCTTGCTGAATCTGTAGCGAACTCAGCTTCAGAATTGCTACCGACTTTTTGTTGTAAAGATAGAACATCATGTATGTTAAAGCGCAATGGCAGCAGTTGTTCGGTATTCAAATTTATTCATATTAATTAATTTGACATATGAATACCTACCTTTTTTACTCGTGCCTTGTGAATTTCCTGACAGAACTGAAAACTATGGAAAGACGAGAACCTTAACCTTTGATAGACGATTTTGATTGGAAAATTGTGTTCCATTTCAGGAAATAAAAAGGCTCCTTTTGAGAATCCATCAAGCAGTGAGAAAGAAGTTCAGGCCTAAGAAGTAAAACTGGTACTTTAGTTAGATTACAAATTGCTACTGTACATTCTCATTCTTTTGAGCCTTGTGTTAATGAACAAGTCAAGTGCTATAATCAATTGAAACATCCATAGCATCATTCATTCATTCAACCAAACATCATTCATTCATCCAACCCAAAAAAAAGTCGGTCACAAATCCAACCAAAAGATCGTTCATTCATTCATTCAAACCATAGAGTTAAGCAACTGATTACATACATAACATTACCATGGGAATGTTCACCAACTGATTATATTCCCCCAACCATTACATCACTGAAAAAACATTGACATTCCTAGCACCATTATCCCCACATACATAACCAAATTCTAAAAGAACAATTATATCCCAACCTAGACCACATAAACAGCCAAACAAACCCGCAGCTTCTTCTCTCTTGCCTTGCTTGCTTCGAGCTCCCCTTCCCACAGCTTCCTCTTTTTCACTTTGCAAGCTTCAATTTCTTATTCTGCCTTGTTAATCCTCCTCAAAAAAAAAAAATCTGAACAGATCTTGCGCACATGGGGGATCAATCCAAGCGAAATCCCTGCAGTCATCGTTTCAGGTAAGCATTTAGATCCTTGGAAGTAATGAATTGTTTTGTAGCTTCTATAGGTGTTACTAGCATAATGGTAACTATCCTTGACCATATTTCTTACAGACCAACACAAAAAGGAGAACCACATTTCATACAGACCAACACACAAAGGTAAAGGGACAACCATTCATTCATTTCATTGAGGTAAAACACGGGTGACTGCCCTTAACAGTCTAGGGCATACTTTCTTACATAAAGAGCAACAAAAGTTCTTACAAGGAGTAGCATTAGATGACTTAAAGAGCAACTTTTATATTTTCAGAAAAAAAACAAGTTACATAACTTCAAGGAGAATCACATTTTATACAGACCAACACACAAGGGTAAAGGGACAGCCATTCAGTGAGTTAAAACATGGGTGACTGCCCTTAATAGTCTAGGCATACTTTGTTACATAGAGAGCAACAAAAGTTCTTACAAAGAGTAACATTAGGTGACTTAAAGAGCAACTATGCCCTTAACAGTCTAGGGCATACATTCTTACATAGAGAGCAACAAAAGTTCTTACAAGGAGCAACATTAGTAGATTTAAAGAGCAACTATTATATTTTCAAGAGAAAACATGCCCTTAACAGTCTAGGGCATACTTTTTACATAGAGGGCAACAAAAGTTCATACAAGACCCTCTTTACCCATTCTGCAAAATATGCTACTGGCATTTGGCATTATGGCAGCCAGAACAAGACCCTCTTTACCCAAGCAGTGCTCGAAGCATTGAAGAATTAATTTTCCCAACCAAGGTTCAATGCCCAATCTTACCAATTTCAGCCCATTCGTTGTTAAATTCAAAACATCGTTCTTTAATAAAACAGCTCCTAACTGGATAAGATTTCTAATGGCCATGCCAATAGCTATTGCATTAAGAGCATCAATAAAATCTAAACTCTGTACCCATCAGTTGTGCCCAATTGAAAATCACTCTTGGAACTACCACACCAAGATGAATCCAAATGATCTATTGGGTTCCTAATGAGGTGGCATCAATTGAAAATCACTCTTGGAATAAAGTCTATAACACCTTCCCGGTTCAGTTCTCCCAGCACGACCATTTACCTTTTTGATTTGCAGAGCTCAGACTAATCCAGCAAACCTTGAGGACATTCATACCAAAGCCAGGTTCAAACCTAGTCTCTTTCACCATAAAAGGTAACACAACTACAGAGGGAAATTTGAACTTTTCACAATTCCATTCTACTTCCATCTGAGATTTGAACTTTTTCACAACCCCATTCTACTTTTCAAATAAGGTCCAACTTTGTTCGAAAAAGTAAGCGTACGATACGATTAGGATACGAGCATATTTTTTCGTAGGAGACACGCTCCATTCCAATTATCCAACTGGAAATCCCCACAACGTCTTACCCAATCAAGGAATGGACTAAACTAGGATATGAACAAACAAACCTTATCAAGCAAAGAAACTTGACAATTCAAAGGCTTTAATAGTTAAAATGGCTATAATAGAAACTTATTAACAAAAGAAACTGCTACAACCAGTCTAGGTCAAACATTCTTACATAGTGAGCAACAACAGTTCTTACAAGGAGAAAGACTAGGTCACTTAAAGAGCAACTATTTTATTTTCAGGAAAACAAACTTACATGACTTGAAGAAGAACCACATTTCATACAGACCAACACACCCTTGTAAAGGGACAACCATTCAGTAAGCTAAAATATAGGTCACTGTCCTTAACAGTCTAGGGCATACATTCTTACATAGAGAGCAACAACAGTTCTTATAAGGAGTAACATTAGGTCACTTAAAGAGCAACTATTTTATTTTTAGGAAAAAAACATGTTACATGACTTGAAGAAAACCACATTTCATACAGACCAACACACCCTTATAAAGGGACAACCATTCAGTGCGTTAAAATATAGGTCACTGCCCTTAACAGTGTAGGGCATACATTCTTACATAGAGAGCAACAATAGTTCTTAGAAGGAGTAACATTAGGTCACTTAAAGAGCAACTATTTTATTTTCAGGAAAAACAAACTTACATAACTTGAAAAAGAACCACATTTCATACAGACCAACACACCCTTGTAAGAGACAACCATTCAGTGAGTTAAAATATATGTCACTACCCTTAACAGTCTAGGCATACATTTTTACATAGAGAGCAACAACAGTTCTTACAAGGAGTAAGACTAGGTCACTTAAAGAGCAACTATTGTAAAAGGACAACCATTCAGTGAGTTAAAATATAGGTCACTGCCCTTAACAGTCTTGGGTCTATTTATGTTCAGAATTTTGGTGGATATACTCCAAGCTAGATGAAGTAGTTTTCTTGGGTGTTGAACACCATTTTAAAAGAACAAATCATGTCCCTAATATCAGTTGCAATGCCCCTGAACAAGGTACTAGTAGGAGTAGAACAAATCATGTCCCTAATACCCATCATCCGGGTATTGCGATATTCATATAATATCCAATGAAACAAAGTAAGAGTAGGTACTAAAGAAAAGGCAAAAGAGTTTGACATTTGTGTGAGTGTACCTATCATCCCAGTATTGCGAATTGGCATGTACTACGGTTGTGCCCTGATTCGTGACATCGGCTGCAAAAAATTGTGCCCTTAGGTGATTTCAAAAGTAACTTTTATATTTTCAGAAAAAAAAACAACCCTTAACAGTGTAGGGCATACTTTCTTATATAGAGAGCAACAAAAGTTCATACAAGGAGCAACATTACGTGACTTAAAGAGCAACTTTTATATTTTCAGGAAAAAAACAACCCTTAACAGTCTAGGGGATACTTTCTTACATAGGGAGCAACAAAAATTCATACAATGAGTAACATTAGGTGACTTAAAGAGCAACTTTTATATTTTCAGAAAAAAATAAGTTACATGACTTGAAGGAGAACCACATTTCATACACACCAACACACAAGGGTAATGGGACAGCCATTGAGTGAGTTTAAACATAGGTGACTGCCCCTTAACAGTCTAGAGCATACTTTCTTACATAGAGAGCAACAAAAGTTCATACAATGAGTAACATTAGGTGACTTAAAGAGCAACTTTTATATTTTCAAAAAAAAATAAGTTACATGACTTGAAGGAGAACCACATTTCATACACACCAACACACAAGGGTAAGGGGACAGCCATTGAGTGAGTTTAAACATGGGTGACTGCCCCTTAACAGTCTAGAGCATACTTTGTTACATAAAGAGTAACAAAAGTTCATACAAGGAGTAACATTAGGTGACTTAAAGAGCAACTTTTATATTTTCAGAAAAAAACAACCATTAACAGTGTAGGGCATACTTTCTTACATAGAGAGCAACAAAAATTCATACAAGAAGTAACATTAGGTGACTGGAAGAGCAACTTTTATATTTTCAGGAAAAAACAAGTTACATGACTTGAAGAACAACCACATTTCATACAGACCAACACACAAGGGTAAAGGGACAGCTATTGAGTGAGTTAAAACATGGGTGACTGCCCTTATCAGTGTAGGGCATACTTTTTTACATAGAAAGCAACAAAAATTCATACAAGGAGTAACATTAGGTGACTTAAAGAGCAACTTTTATATTTTCAGAAAAAAACAACCCTTAATAGTCTATGGCATACTTTCTTACATAGGGAGCAACAAAAATTCATACAAGGAGTAACATTAGGTGACTTAAAGAGCAACTTTTATATTTTCAGAAAAAAACAAGGTACATGACTTGAAGGAGAACCAAATTTCATACACAACAACACACAAGGGTAAAGAGACAGCCATTGAGTGAGTTAAAACATGGGTGACTACCCCTTAATAGTCTAGAGCATACTTTCTTTCATAGAGAGCAACAAAAATTCATACAAGGAGTAACATTAGGTGACTTAAAGAGTAACTTTTATATTTTCAGAAAAAAAAAAACATAACAGTGTAGGGTATACATTCTTACATAAAGAGTAACAAAAGTTCATACCTAAGGAGTAACATTAGGTGACTTTAAGAGCAATTTTTATATTTTCAGGATAAAACAACCCTTAACAGTGTAGGGCGTACTTTCTTACATAGGGAGCAACAAAAGTTCATACAAGGAGTAACATTAGGTGACTTAAAGAGCAACTATTATATTTTCAGGAGAAAACATGTTACAGTACACGCAGTTGGCCCCCTTCTAGCCTTAATGGGTTCTCTCTCATATCCAATTCCCAATTCTCAATCACCCACTCCCACTGAAACCCTAATCCCTCGATCTCAAGTTGGTTCTTTTCCTCCATGCCTCGTGAGCACTCAACTCGACCAACAATCATTCACTCTTGCAACGGCTTACTATTAATTAGATATCCTCCGACTATGCTTTTCTTGGTTTTTAATCCAACTATACTGAAATATATATTTATCCCTTATCCTGCTGTATATTCATATGGGCCTAATCCTGTGAGGTTATGTTCGCCATTATTCACCATGGTCATTCTCCACAATAGAGGAATTTCGAGTTCCACCCAGGGCTTTGCAAGTTTTGAGCCCTCGATCCCCAAACCACAAGGGAATTCGAAGATTTATCTTCACCCTCACCATATGAGCAAATCAGGTAATATAAGTACTCTACGTATTGAACATTCAATTATTGTCGTATTAAGACAACTTCACTGCAACTTATTATTTGCTTAATCTTGAACTTGTGCCAGTACGTTGCTTGGGAACCTTGATATACTGTATCCGAAGTGGATCAGCTACTTGTGTGGCATATTGTTTTCGCGATGAATCCTCTTATAGGTAATTTAGGTTTGTGAACTTTTAACGTTTTCAAAGTCTATGAACAATCTATTGTAGTTGTAGTGTTTTTTTGGTGCAGTGAAACTGTTGCGACGATAGACCTTCATGGAGTTGGAGTTGAAGTTGCTAAACATCACACTATTTGCTCATTGAGACCAAATACATGGATAGATGCTGAAGTAATTAAGTATTCCCTTGAACATTTCATCCGACTTAATCTCATTTATTAAAAACTAGTTGTTTAACGATTATAAAAATTTGATGCTTGCTATGTAGATTATTAACATGGTAGCAATTAAGTTGACAAATGCACAAAGAGTGGCACATCCTGATGAGTGTCACGCTGCTTAATTGGTACTTACCGACATACATCTCTGTGAGTACTCCGGCCTTTTTGTATTTGTGAGTAGTTTGGTTATCGATTGCCTTCCTTTCTTATTAAGTATTTTTATTTAATCTGCACATATGATAAGCAGCAATAAAGGATTCTAGATATCAAGCCTTACAAGGTTAAGATTCGAGAGTTATCCAAACATTATTGTACAGATAGATGCACTGGTCAAATCCATGCATGTCGATCGAGAGGTAATGCACCTAGGTCTATATTCCAGCCATTATCTATTTTTCCAATTCCTCTAATTTCCCTTACCCTTTTTCATACACTAATCATTCAAAACCATTTCCCCCTGTACCTATACCCCAAGTTCGAAAATTAATTAGAACCCTAGCCTAAATTTTCGATCCTTCGAAATCGCCTCCCTACAAAGTTGTATTGCTGAGTTATGGTTATTATTATCACAATTTTAATGTTGGGTTTAACCATTGTAGGATGGGCTGCTGTTCTGTTGGTTGGGAGTTCCCTCATACAATGCTATCCTCACTCATACAATTGAAAAAAATCAAATTTCTTACAAACACAGACACATGGACGAAATGAGAGAAGAGAAAAAGAGAGAAAATTGCAAAAAAATTGAAACACCCAAAACATATACGTACCAGATGCATACGATGTCCCTTGGTCAAGGAGAAGAGACTGCTTCTTCTTCGGTGGAATGGAGAGAGTACTGTTGCTACAGAGAGATGAAGTGAGAGAGGAAGAAGGGGTGAGGGAGAAAGGTCGAAGGGGAACGATAGCAGAAGCAGAAGATGAACCCTCCCTTGCTGTCCTGTTCCTCTTCAGCAGCAGCGTACGAAGGAAGGAGAAGGGAACGGTGGCTGGGTTGAGATTTAAGGTTTATTTCATTAGGGGTGTAATAGTCATTTCAGGTGCCCTCTCCATGTATTGGGAAATAAATTTTTTCCTTATCGTGTTTAGATGAATTCTAGAAAAACTACACCATCACCTGGGCAATATTTGCCCCACTGTTCACAGATTTGCAATTCTCCCTAAAGTGTTTGTGGACTACATATGAGGTTAAACTTTTTACACAGTAATAGTGTGCTAGTTTGAAATCCAAGAATCACAAATTGACACACTAATGATTTTGACAAAAGAAGCTTGAATAGTCCACCAATCATATATCGATCGCTACGTACCAACAGAATTGGTAAACATATTATGCTGAATGACGACTAGTCCACTTTTGTCTAAAAATTTGAGGACTATAGTGGTCGGAAGTCCCCAATGTAAACTCTAGCCACAATGACCGAATTAATTACTCCCATTGCTTTATTTTGTGTGTCTAATTTTGAACATTCAACTTGTCTATAGAACACAATACCTAGAAATATTCAAATTTGAAACATTTATTCTTCAACTTTTAGGAAAAATAACTTTATTTCAAAGAGCAAGGGCAAAAATTTAATTCATCCACAAGTCAAATTGACAATCAATGAGACATGCAAAAATCTAAAAGTAGACAAACAAATTGACACGGATGGAGTAATGGATTATCTTTACATGCATAGGGATGGTAGTTAGCGGTGTACAGAGGACATGAAAACCATGACAAACATCCATTTTTTTTATTCTACTTAATTCGTGAAGTCCTGGATCACAAATCATCGATAAAAACTTCTGCTTAATTGTGCGACACACTATATACTGAAATTTATCAGTTAACTAGGTACATCGCAATGTGCAAGGCACGTTGTCATGCCCGTTGAATTAAACGGATGTGGAATATTTGAACGGCGTGGAATATTTTTGAAAGCGTAGGCTGCTTATGTTTGAACTTCTGGAGCTCGCCCTCGAGCAACTCGATGAAATCAGATTCCTCCTTCACCATCTCCACCTAAAACTTCACAAATCACAGGAACCAAAAAAAGCCCAATTCAGTTTATGATTTTTATGTTTTTTTTTATAGGATATGTATTTAATCTATAGAAGACACACTATTGTCTTCCTATATTTCAAAAGCGATAATGATAGTAGTCTTCAAAACATGCAAATGCAAGTAACGGTTGCTAAACAATCAAGTCACCAGAGACTAATTCTTCGGCTTTGCTTCTCTTTTGTGCCTTTCTATATTCTTTGGCTTTGACAAAAATATCTGGAATTTTGAAAATGTAGAAGACAAGGAAGGATATGGTTGAGAAATCCAAAGTCCAGCTCCCTTTCTATATTCATCGAAATGTTGGAATGGAGTAGGGCGTGTTTCCCTCCTTCAAACCCCCCATAATCCAGCTCCCTTTCTCTCTCTACAACCCCCCAGGTTTCTTCCCTCTGTGAAGCTCTACCTATAAATGATGTATGCATGTATGCATCTTTCTTATCTTCTTGGCTTTAAAGCTGCTTGTCTTCCCCCTCCTCCCACCATTAAAACAAGGACAATATTACTCTCTCTCCCCCACCCCACTAACTACATGCAAAAAAGACAGTAAGCTTAATCACCAGCACAGGGCAGCGCAAACAAAGCACACAACACACCGTTGCATATGAAATCTAAGCTAGAAACAGGTGAAACACAGGAGCATGTAATAATGGACGGAAAATAAAACAATCCAAACAAAGTAGACTTCATAAAACAATAGTAGTAAACTAATGAGAATTGAGAAACGAAACTCTAATTCACTCTAGAGTAACTAAGGAGACTTATTCTTATTTATATTATGGACAGAGTTCGCAATAAACTCTCAGGATGGAAGGCCATTCACTTATCTATGGCGGGGTGCGCAACGCTTGTTCAATCCGTCATAGCTACAATCCAATCTTACGCAATGCAAACTATTCGAATCCCCATTTCGGCAAAAGATAAAGACGACCCCAAAAACATCAAGGCCAAACTTTCATCAAACTAAAATCACATCAGTAAATTAGATAATGGAACAACATAGAACAGAACTAAAATTAATACTGAGATTTTAGTGCAGGTAATACCTTGCTCACTGAT
Organism: Rhododendron griersonianum; assembly: GCA_018127125.1. Taxonomy (NCBI): domain Eukaryota; kingdom Viridiplantae; phylum Streptophyta; class Magnoliopsida; order Ericales; family Ericaceae; genus Rhododendron; species Rhododendron griersonianum. Next base: position 31,852,790 of record CM030788.1, on the reverse strand, counting down.
ATGGGGAGAGTGGCAATTTTGATGATACACTGATACTGTGAAACACTATCAAGAAAAGGGACAAATCAGCCAACCTGACCTTCTAAATAGGTGGATACGATCTTGATCTTGGTCTCTGAAATAGTAGGAATTTGGTTTATCCTATAGCAAAACAGGAAAAATTTTACGCCTTAGTTAAGCGCATGACCTAATGTAATAAAAACAAATAAAAATTAGTTGAGTTTATAAAACAAGCAAATCAAGATGCATTAGAAAAACTATCAACAGCAAGAAAATAAAGAAGTGGGTAAGCATAACTAATAGATTGGGTAAATACATGCAAGAGATTGTGAGTAAAATTTCTACTAACTAAGGGGGAAAACCTAATACACACCCAGCAGTTCTCAACCCAGTAACAGCTTTTCCTTTGAGAAGGCCCAAAAATGTTGTTATGTCTAGCAACCGAATGTGATAAAGATCGAGAATGTAAGAATACCAGATGGATGTCGGCTTAAGACAAATTAGGCCAAACAGAAATAATCACAGAATAAATCCATAACCTCAAAATTCATCCAAATCCCCAAAAAGAAGAAACAAAAACAAGAACATCAGTATATTTAACAATCCACCAAGAACTTAACTTCTTAAATAGAAAGAATCGTAAATGCCATGCGAAATAAAGCACAAATTGAGAGCCACAAACTATACACCTTTGATTTACAGCAACCAATACCCAAATTCCTTCTTACAAATTTTAACATGCACAAATCGAAAACCACAGCTTTGCAGAAAATAAAAAATTTAACAAACAATCCATTCCCTTTGTAGGGAAATTTCAGCAGATTTATAGTAACCGAAAACAATAAGAAGGGGAATGAATAGTAGCTGATATTCTAAACCAAATCATACAACCGAAATCATGTTAAAAAACTTACCATAAACGTAGTCTGAAAAGTGTAGATCTGGAACGGAATCAGCTCTGTGATAAACTCTGCAAAAAGTTACGAAGAGAGAGATAGAGAGGAACAGAGATGATTTGAGATTAGTGAGAGACATGCAGAACCTGTGCAACTGATATAGTGCGAGTGACTCACCGGCATGGCGATAGGTGTGTTGGCGGTCGAAAATTTGGACTGCGCCCGAATGGAGTCGCCTGCCCAGATCTGGAGAGAGAGAGAGAGAGAGAGGAGGGTTTGTCACTGGCGTTGGGGAATTTGTTCCTGTGAGAGAAATATAGGGAGAGAGCGTTGGGGATTTCGTTCCAGAGAGAGAGAGAGAGAAGCAGCAATGGCGTGAATCAGACTGCGTGATAGGAGTGAGAGAGAGAGAGAGAGGAAAGTAAAGTTGAAGGAAAGCCTCTCTCTCATCTTGTAAAATCTGACGTAATCCACATTAGCTTCACCCCTCACAATGGAGACACGTAACCCACAACATGCACAAAATTATCCACCAAATGCAAAAGTATAATGCCCATTATACCCAACCCAACAAAGACAACATCCCAACAATTGAGGGCTATAATTGTCCAAATTGGACTAAAATGTCAAGCAAAAATCACCCAAAACATGATCTTCTTTAGTAGAGGCAGGAAATCTAAATAGTAACTAGTTTATGTGCCTGATGCATGCTTCTTATGCCGATCCTTCTATCTAATCCAACATAATAATGGTTGTATATTTCATTGAGGAGAAATATATATAATGCTGATATTCTTCTTTTGTACATCCTTTTCATTCATCCACGTATAGAGTTCTTTGTTATATGTTAAAATAAACCCTCCTCCTCCTCCTCCACTCTCTCTAGAAGGTGAAAGGGCGAAAGGCCACAGCGACAGCTCACGGGGGGTTTCGGGCGTCTGACGAAAATTGCATTTTTGGTATGCTTCTTGGATCCTTTGTCTTTTCTTTTTCCCCTTATGTTTTTTCCCCCAGGCCGATAACTCGATTCAGTTTTGGAGGATTCCGCATCTTTCAAAGTTTTACCAGAAAGAATTTATCGGATTCTTCAGACTTTGTTCTTCAATAACAAAGCAAACTTGCGGGTGCGATGTTGAATGTCATAAAAGACTTAATTGAAGCCTTTGCTAACACTAATTGATTTTAGGAGAGATGGTGGAAAAACAGTTTAACAAGTGGTATCAGAGCTAGGAAGTCATGGGTTCGAGTCGCGGGAGCGTCATCGTGAGGGAGGGATTGTTGGGCCCAGAGTGCCCCCATGGATTTTGTTACACAATGCTACTCCATGCGACCGCTCTAAAAATAGACTTGCGGGTGCGATGTCGAATGCCATAAAAGACTTAATTGAAGCCTTCACTAACACCAATTGGTTTTAGGAGAGATGATGGAAAAGCAGTTCGACATTAACAAACACAAAAACGGACGTAATTATTTGCTATGTAATTGAACAAACCACAAAAGAGAGAGAGAAAGAGCAATCACAGAGAACACAGAGATATACATGGTTCGGTAACGAATACCTACTCCACAGGCAGTTACATGATCGAGGATTTCACTATACGAAAGTAAATGGATGCCCAAAGAACCACAGATGAGATCTCTTTGAGTTTATCTCTTGCCTCTCATAGAAAAAGCTACTGTGAATACAATACCATAAGCTGAAAACCCTAAAAACAGCTTAAATAGTGTTTTGTTCCGCGCCCGACCTCCCGGGCGAAATTGAGGGCCACCCTGGCGAAAACTTCAGAGAGCGAGGACTGTTTTCAAGCAGCCCAGGAGGGATTGATTTCTGCCCGGCCAGGCGAAAATTTCAGAGAGCAAGGCAGATCGCCGGTAGCACGGGCCACCCGGGCGAAAAACTTTTTGCCCAAGCCAAACTTGACTTTTGCCCGGGATGGATGGATTTCCGCCCGAGCATAAAATTCAGACAACTCCGAAATTAAGCCAAAACACTTCATTGCATGCAGAATAAAAACAGGAGGTTCACTCAATACATAAAACTCAAATTGAACGCATTCTTGGCTAGGATATCCGCACTCTTGTTTGCCTCACGCCTCATCAACCGAATTTCCCGAACATAGCAGTGCTCCATCATACTCGATGATTAACACATTGTGAGATCTCCCGACTTATTCAGTCTATTTAGTCGAACACAAAGTTACAAAAATAAAAAATAAAAAATTCATAGGGCAACTGTAGAGGCTCAACATTTTAGGTTTATCTTCATTCTCATTATAAAAATAAAAACCATTTTAGGTATACCCAGATATGTACGTACGTGCCTAAGCAATTTTTGCATGCAATATGTTTTGTATTTAGAATTTGATTCATTCATAGGGTGGCAAAAATCATTCATCGACAAAAAGAATTTATTAACCATTAAAAGGAGTTACACAATTAAAAAGGATTCTAGCATGAAAGGACTTCACAACGGAAAATCCTGTCATAGTGTCATCACAACAAAGTCGGCATCCCATGCCCGACAATCACATACCATCCGATCGAGCTCATAATTGTCCTCATTAATTTTTTATATTACATTGGTGTTTTTATCTAACAATATGAAACAAGCAGGTGGCAATTAAGTGTGAATCCCAATTAGCATTAATTGGCCTGTGATGTTTTATCAAAGCACTAATTTTTTTTGTTTTTCCCAAAAGGGGACAGATAGCTGGACCATGTCTTAGTGTTGTTGGAGTAAGGGACAAGGGGAGGATGTCCAAACCGCCGATAACGGTCTATATGCCACGTGGCGCAATCCCATGAGCAACACGACTGCCACGTAGACAAACTCCCAGCTTGCGCAGCCATAAAGCCCGTTTCTCCGCATTTCCTGGAGCCCGGTTAAGTACTCTCCATTGTTAATTTATAGGTTTCGTTTGGAAGATTTTTGAGATACAGATCGACGTTAGAACCGAAGCAGAAACCAGTGCGGAGAGCACGAAGCAAAAATGAGTGTTGGGGAGTGGGATGATATTAATGAACATTGAACAGAACAAACAATCATGTTTTTTTTGCATATAGACAATCATTCAAGCAAAGATTTTCGTTTGTAATTCTATCTCATAAAGTTTTATAACTCATCCATCTCAACATTCTTATTTCAACTAAAATATTACTATTCCATTGTTAACCATCACTGCAAATATTTTGTGTTTGGATATAATATGTTGGGTTTGTCTTGGGGTCACCTCATTTCCAGGCATGGCTGTGAGAAGGATTGTAAGGTGTTGGGAAATCGGAGTCTCGTGCTCGGACTCACAACGAACAAACCACTCAGGATCTTGGGATACTATCGTTACAGAAAGCAAAGTACCATAGAAAAAAGGAAGAGAAAGAGGAATAGAAAAAAGACAGAACACACAAATATACGAGGTTCGGCAACTGCCTACGTCCTCGGGAGCCACACCAGTCTACTATGAAGAAAACTAAAGATTACAAGTCTTCTCTTTCCTCTCTAAGAAAAGTTTTCTCTTGCACTCTCTCTCTAGAATTCTCTCTGTACGGCATTAAGAAATAAATGAATACAACAACTGATATTTATAGGCAACCCTAAGTGACAGCTGGAACCCTCCAACCGACTTAGTCCGTGAGACCTCTCCTGGCCGCGAGACCTCGCCGTGGGACACCCCCTATCGCGGGACCCCTCCTACCGCATGACCCCTCCTGCCGCATGATCCTGTCGCAGACCACCTGCCGTGGAAACCCTTTCGCGGAACCCTTTGCGCAGGTCGCAGATCTCTGTTGTTGAACTCCGTTGCTGAAAGTTGTCTACATCCCCAACAATCTCCCATTTGAAGATAACTGAAGCAAATCAATCATCAACAACCTCAATCAATAGTGGATGTAGTGAACTTCACCCCTCCTGGTCGTGAACCACCTGCCGTGGAAACCCTTAGCGCTGGTCGCGGATCTCTATTGCTGAACTCCGTTGCTGAAAGTTGTCTACATCCCCAACAATCTCCCACTTGAAGATAACTGAAGCAAACCAATCATCAACAACCTCAATCAATAGTAGACGTAGTGAACTTCACCCCTCCTGGTGTGACTCCGGCCCTCCAACTCCTTGTAGACACCCCAATTTGGACCAATTAACTATCCTTAATTTGCACCCTCGAGGCTCCCCGATGATGAAAAGGAATCAAATTGGGACTCGGCTAAAGCTTGGACGATGTTTCTTGGACTTTTGCAAACCAAAACCATCCCTTTTTCCCAACACCTTGAAAGTAAAATCATCACTCATTTCAGTGTATAAAATTTATTTGAATGAAACTAATTGGGTTAGAAGGAGGACTCAACGAGCTTTCCAACGCTTCGAAAAACACCCAAATCCGAGTTCGGGAGTGCCCGTGGCGCCCTTCTAAAGTTGGGCTGGCACTCTTGAGCGCTCGAAAGTACAGTCAAACCTTGGATGTTGAGCTTGATCTTTGAGCACGTTTTTGTTTAGACTTTAAAATTGCAATTCAAACCTGCATGAGCCAGATGTCTGCTTGAGCCAGCAGGAATATTATCAGCACATGTTTCCCTCCCAAAATCATTTCTCTTTATTTTTTATTTTATTTTCAAAATTCAAACTCGTTTTCTCATGCCCTATAAATACCCCTTCATTCCACATACAAAGGGCCACGAAATTTTACTCTCTCCCTCTGCTATTTTTCTGAAAGTCTCACTCTCTAAACCTCCCTCAAATGCTTTCCAAAACTTGTGTTTTCCAAGAAAAGTTTTAAACAATATTCGAAAACTTCAAAATCTCAAATCTCTAGTCTATCTAGAACTCTATTTTCCTACTGTTTTCTACCCATTTTAAAGCAAACAAATCAGTCCAAGAAACCAAGTTCAAGTCAAGCTCAAAGGTATAAAATCTCATTTTATACTTATAAATCTACTGCTTTCAAACTTTTGAGGGTTATCAAGGGCCCATGCCAATTCCTCATACTGGTTATGAGCCCATTTGATCTTGGTTTAAGCTACAAAATCAAAAGAAATACAAAAGAAACAAAATACTTTCTGGGCACTAAGTCTACTCTCGAGCGCTTGGAACCATTCCTGAGCGCTCAGGAGTACTGCAGCCACCAAAACCCTATTTTGTCACTAAATATTGTTTTTTCCTGCATTTCAGTAGATATTGGCCGGGTATACACTAGTCCTTCCAGGGCCCAATTAGTTTCGTTTTCAGTTGCAAGGAAGCAAGGTTCGGATGGTTAAGACTAGTTCTTAGCTGTTTAAACCATTTGCTGAGCATTGGTGTGTATTAATAGCTTTATGTTTCGGTTTTTAGCAGCATGTTACATCTGTTCTAACCAAAATTTGCAGGATGAGGTAGCGGAACTCCTGAGCGCTCAGGAGTGCAGTCCCGAGCGCTCAGGAGTGATCTCAATGACAGATTTTCTCTTTTACGTTATTTTACATCTTGCAGCATTTCATTCATATATTGTACACTTGCACAGACATACACTCTTTATTTCATATATCTATGGATACTTGCTAGTTGCTTTAATGAAACAAAATATTTTTGATAAAATCCCACAAATATTGAGTAGAGACCGACCTCGTGTCGGGCGAGAGGGGTGCCGTGAAACCCTTCCCCTCTCGTAACGTGGCTTCCGAACCCAAAACAATATCTGGTTTTCAAATTCAAACAATCATTTTCAAATCAAAACGGTTTCTCGGATGGCAAACCATAAATCAGGGTGGCGACTCCTCAATTTTTTCAAATTCAAAACAAACATTGTTTTTCGGGCCGCCCCGATCCACCCGGGGCTATGGTAACACTCCTCATGCGCGAAGGCCAACTGAAGTTGAGCACAACTTCAGTTTCTCAATGGTGACCGACTTTGTCAACATGTCTGCGGGATTTTTGCTCCCCAAAATCTTCTCCAGTAACAGTTCCCCTTTCTTCCAAAAGTGAGTAGATGAAATGGTACCTCAAATCAATGTGCTTCGTTCTGGCATGAAACACTGGATTTTTCACAAGGTGTATAGCACTCTAGCTGTCACTGAAAAGAACATTGTTCTCCTGCTTTAAACCCAACTCACCCAGAAAAGCCTTCAACCAAATCTTCTCCTTAGCGGCCTTCGTGACTGCTACGTACTCAGCTTCTGTTGTGGACAAAGTTACCAATTTCTGTAGACGCGAGACCCAACTCACCGCTGTTGATCCCAAAGTGTAGACATATCTTGTGGTGCTTCGCCTTGTATCATGATCACCCGCAAAGTCTGCATCCATATATCCTCTCACCACCAAATCTACTCTCCCAAAACACAGCGGTACATCCGCGGACCTGTGGAGATACCTCAATATCCATTTCACGGCTTCCCAATGCTGCTTCCCCGGATTGCTCGCAAACCTGCTCACAACTCCCACCATGTGGGCAATGTCCGGTCGCGTGCAAACCATCGCGTACATCAGGCTGCCAATGGCCGAGGCATACGGTACCTTGGCCATGTGCTCCTTCTTAGCATCTGTCTTCGGAGACTGCACGTCAAAAAGTCTAAACTGACTTCCTAGAGGCACTCTAACTGCCTTTACGTTCTGCATATTGAACCTTTCCAAAACCCGTTCAATATACTCAGCTTGACTCAACTTCAAGACCCCTTGAGTTCTGTCCCTGCTGATACTCATCCCAAGTATCTACTTCCTTGCACCCAGATCTTTCATGGCAAACTCTGTTGCCAAATGTTGTTTCAACCTGTTTATCTCACGTAAACAGGACCCCGCTATAAGCATATCATCTACGTAGAGTATCAAGATTATGTAGCTCACCTTATATCGTTTAAGGTAGCAACAGTGATCCGTATGGCACCTCGTGTAGTCGTTACGCTACATGAAACTGTCAAACTTCTTGTACCACTGTCTAGGAGCCTGTTTCAACCCATATAGACTCTTCTTGAGTCTGCACACCATCTCTTACTTGCTCTTCTCAATGAAGCCAACAGGCTACTTCATGTAGATTTCTTCATCCAAGTCACCATGAAGAAACGCAGTTCTAACATCCAACTGCTCAAGGTAGAGGTTTTCTGCAGCCACCAAACTCAATACCACTCTGATAGTGGTCAGCTTCACAACTGGGGACAAACTCTCCGTGAAATCAACCCCTTCTTTCTGTTGGAAGCCCTTCACAACCAAGCTGGCTTTAAACCCCTTACTGTCGTCGCCCTCCTGCTTGTCGCGGTATACCCACGTGTTCAGTAGCGCCTTCTTCCCCGCGGGAAGCTTCGCTGACTCCCAATTCACATTCGAGTGAAGAGAATCCATCTCCTTTTGCATAGCACGTCCCCACTTCACAGCGTCTCCGACCTGTAAAGCCTCGTCATAGCAAGATGGTTCCCCGCTATCTAACAAAAGCAAGTAATCCAGCGACGAAAGGTATTTCGGATTAGGTTTGGGTATCTTGGTTGATCTCCTTACCGCGGCAGCTGGTGTGTTAGACCCTATCTCTAGAACTGTCCCAGATTGTGTCTGTGAGACTGCCTCTGTCCGCGAGACTGCCTCATCCATCCGGTCAGATCTTGACTCATCCCTACTACTTTCTGGAAGATCCTCCAAACCAAAGTACTCAAGTACATCATCTCGCGAGAGCACTCCCGCGGTACCCTCCATGGGACCCTCTCTCCCGGAACCTTCGTGGCTCTCAGTAGAACTCCCACTACATTGTTTGCTATCATTGTCCTTGTACAGCGCCAACTCATTGAATATGACATCCCGGCTTCTAATTATCTTTCGATTTTTCTCATCCTAGAGACGATAACCAAACTCATCGCCGCCGTACCCAATGAACGTGCACTTCAATGACTTAACATCTAGCTTGTCTCTGACTTTGTCACTGAGGTGGACATAAGCAACACAACTGAAAACCTTCAAGTGTGAGAGATTTACCTCTTTACCGCTCCAAACCTCCTTCAATATCCCAAACTTCAACGAAACTGATGGCCCATAGTTGATCAAGTATATTGCTATACTGATCGCATCTGCCCAAAACTACTTGGGCAACCCTGCGTGTATCTGCATGCTCTGCGCACGCTCTGTCAAAGTCATGTTCATCCGCTTCGCGATGCCATTCTGCTGCTAAGTTCCTGGAAGATTCTTCTCTAAACGGATCTCGAATAGAGCACAGGCTCTCTTGTACTCTCCCAGTTCATACTCTCCTCCATTGTTTGACCTCAGACACTTCACCTTCAAGTCTGTCTCGTTCTCTACTCTGGGTTCCACTTCATGAAAATTTCAGATACCTTTGACTCGTGTTTCATGAAGTAGACCCATACTTTCCTCGAGTGATCACCGATGAAAGTAACAAAGTACCTTGACCCGCCAAGAGAATGCACTGGCGCGGGACCCCATACATCAATATGAACAAGTTCTATCTTGCTTAGCTTGGGAGGTCTGCCACTTCTCTGGAAACTAACCCGCCTCTACTTGCCGAAGATACAATCTTCGCACATGTTGAAATCCACTGACCCAACTGGCAGCTTCCCGCGTGTCTGCAGAACCTTCATTCCCTTCTCGCTCAAGTGTCCTAACCTGTCGTGCCACAGACTTGAACTCACTTGGCTTTCCGGTCGTGGACCGTCCGCGAGCCTACCATCGCTTTCCTTCTGTGGGACTACCCCCGCGAGACCATCGTTGTCCCCTCGCAGGACCACCACGAGTCCCTCCGCGATACCAAGTGTATGACTCCCATTTGAAGTCAAATAGAGAGTACCGACCTTCTTTTCGCGCGCTACCACCATGGTACCGTTGGAGACCTTCCATACATCTCCTATGAATGTTAAGGTATATCCTGCTGCTCCCAGTTGCCCGACTGAAACAAGATTCCTCTTCAGCTGCGGGACGTGTCTGACATCTTTCAAACACCATTTAAACCCCTTTGTTTCAATCTACACATCACCCATTCCCACTATACTACATGGCTCATCATCGCCTAAGTATACTTGCCCAAAGTCGCTTGCTACATAGTTCTTCAGAACCCCCTTGCTAGTAGTCGCGTGGAATGAGGCGCCCGAGTCAATGACCCATGACTCCGCGATACTATCCATTGAAAGAATAAGTGCATCTTGCACGATGTGGGCCTCCTGCTCACCATTATTTTTCTTTGGAGCTTTACAGACTGAAGACATGTGACCCGCCTGGCCACAGTTCCAACATTCACCTTTGATTCCGCAGACCTATATCTTGCCGCGGGACTTCTTGCTGCGTGACTTCGACCGGCTCTTGTTCTGGTTCTAACCACCCTTGGTCTGGCCTCTGCCCCTCTGCTCAAAACTCAAACTGAGCCTGAACCGCTAGAGCCTGTTATTTAGGAAGGAAAATTGTGTAAGGTATTGTGTTAACTAACCCTAACACAATCAACTCTTATTTATATAATGGGAAATCATAACATAAGACTACATTAACCAATGTGGGACTAATACTAATATTATATTTGATTGGCTTTCTGCCGTGAAAGCATACGTTAGAAAATGGGACACACGAGTGGTAGGAAGGGCCATTGTCGTGTAAGGGATAAGGTATAGGACACCCTTCGCCAACATCACCAAATGGGGATGGAAATGAATTTAGAAATAGTAGGTTTAGAAACAGTAGGGTTATTATTTCTGGTCCGCTAGGTCTGCTTTGGCTTATAAACCCAGTGCATGAGGTTTTAACTTGTTGCCCAGCTGCAATGCAAGGCGATGTTATTGTGTGTTGTAATTTTCATGTGTACCAATGCGTGTAAATTGTAATGTTTATATACTAGCTAGTGTTCATTGTTCATAAAGGTGTACATATGCATCTAAATGCAACAAATGAGTTCCTGGAACACTAAGTTTCAATATTGTAGACACCTCCCAAACGGGGCATCGCCATACAGATTGATCACTTTTGTTTGCTCGATTGGTTGCTTGCTTCGTAAACCAAAATCATGGACATTCCCATGGCTAGGAACATCGCCACATGATAGCGGCTATCATCAAAACAGAATCGCCACCCAGTTTATTAAAACTGGGAAAATAGACAGAGATTCTGGACGCGGGAGCCAAAAGTACAATAAGGGGAAGGTGTTAGGCACCCCTCTTTGTCCAGTCGTGAGACTAGCCCATAATCATTCAACATAAGACATGTACGCACTTTGTTTAATTCTAACACATAGTCTGTTTATTTATTCCTTTAAACAGTAAGCAAGGTGAGCCAATGCGATAAGTAAAGCATGTGTCAGGAAAGCAGAACAAAACAAACTGTCCCAGGGAGATGGATCCCACGGCCGGTGAATGGATGTCACGGCCGAGGGATCCTCCTGGTTTGATATACCAACCGAGGGATTGAAGCCCCGGTCGGTGTTCTTCCTCACACCAGACTATACGATTAACAGATGATCAAAAAGCTATGATTAGTTATAAATGCGATAAGTAAAACAAACCAGAGGCCGTTGGGCCTCACCACCTTGATCCCTCAGTTGCTTGATTGCCTCGGATTGGGTGTGATTGACTAATTGCTCGATTGAAAACCCTAGGGTTAGGGTTTGAACTTCGGGATTTGATCGCCGGATTGACAGCTGCCTTCGGGAGGTTAGGGCTTTTTGAGGAGTGGGTTTGAGAGAGTATTTTGGCAGAGTTTCGTGGCTTGAGAGAGTGTATTCTCTAATGAATTTCGTGTGTATATTTTCGGAGTCCAAAGGCCCTTTATATAGGCAATTGGTGACTCACTCCGGCCAATCAAATCACGAGATGGCAATTGCAATTGCAATGCACCTCTAACTCTACGTCGTAATCTCTAAGCGTAGCCCGAACGCATCGGGAAGGTAGTGTAGTTGGATCAAACATCTGACAGAACACGTTCCAGAGTCTGGGAAAAGGTCGATCTGGCGGCCGAGTAACGGATATCACGGCCGAGGAATGGATGTCTCAGCCGAAGGATAGATCTTGCGGCCGAGAGATTGATCTCTCAGGGAGATTTTGCTAGCAACAGGTTGCTCGTGTGAGGAAATGATGTTAGGGCCGTGGGATCGATGTCACGGCAGACAGATAGATTCTCCTAGGCTTCTGTATTTCTGTCTGAAAGGCTATATGGCTCTGAATTGGGTCCTCTAAGTGGCTCAAAGTTCTTACCGAAAGTCCTAAGTTTCTCAAGGAGGCAATCAGCAATCACTGTATCCATTTCATCATCGGGATGGTCCCAATGTGGGACTAGAAATAATCATTAGGCCAAATTGGGGTGTCTACAAATATTAGCATTTTGCTTTAGGAATTTGACCTTCAGTTTTATATCATCATGTTGACATTCCCAGATCTGGATTTACTGATATCTTGTCCTTTTAAAATTTGGCATGCTTCTCAGCAAAGATAAGAGAAAAGCTAGCGAATAATGTCATTCCCTTTTTTCTTTTCTCCTTCCTCTGGTTGGGTGTGGCGCAGTTTGCTTGGTGCGGTGTCTAGAAGCCCTATGCGCTTTGATCAGGAGCACTACTACAAATAAGTTAAAACTAGGATATGTTTGATGCCCTATGCGCTTTATCTTTAAACTAGGATATGTTTGATGCTTGTGTCCTTTATCTTGCATTTAGTTTCTTGCACTTACTGATTGTATAGATACCCACACACCTCTGTATAAACGTGTAATTGTTTCTTGCATTTGCAGGTTGATAGGACATAGACGGACATGGAAGACATGCAATAGGAATGACGGGAAACCTTCTTGATAATGAAAACTGTTTTTGTTTTGGAGTTCGCAACCAAAAGCATATTTTGGGTATTTGTGTTGTTTTGGTTAGTATGATCTTTTGTTTTTGGAGATACACATGCAATTGAAACTTATATTTTGACACTTTGGGTTTGATTTTCACATTGGCATTCTATGCCTAGCATTGTTATTTTTTGTTGCTTTGAGAATTGTCTTTATGATGGCCAATTTGCTTATATACGGAACTTGCATTTTGGTTTTGGTAGTGGAATTTCAAATTGTTTTGGACAATTACAATTTTGTATGCAGGAAATGTGTTATCAAAAATGGTACTAGGTTAGGATAATTTGTTAATGAAAAAATCATGTATTAAAAATGAAAATTGGTAAAAAAAAAGAACTTTTAGTGGCGTTTTACAAATGCCAGTGAAAGCAATGAAAAGAAAATACCAAGATATAAAAATGGCATTTTGAAAATGCCGGTAAAAGTTATAAGAAAACACGGCATTTATAAAATGCCGGTAATATGTCCTTTTCCGGCATTTGCATCAAATGCCGTTAATAAATGTATATTCGGCAATTTTTTTCCCGGCACTTTACAAATGCAGGAAAAACTAGTAACAAATGCCGGTTTTATTTCCGGCTTTTGTACAAATGCCGTTTATGTATTACCGACACTTACGTAGACGGCATTTTTTATTTTCGTCAACAAATGCCGGGAATACTATTACCGGCATTAATTTGATCTTTACCGGCATTTATAAAATGCCGCAAAAAGCTTAATTTGGCGTAGTGTTGTTAAAACAATGGAACAACTTTCTATAGCAACGAACGACTTCAACCAACGAAACGACTTCAACAAACGAAACGACTTCAATGATTTCAATGACTTCAACGAACGAAACGACTTCAACGATTTCAATGACTTCAACGAACGAAACGACTTCAACGAAATAATTTCAACGAATCAACAAACGAATTCAATGACCAACGAACAATGAACGATTTCAACGATCAACGAACGACTTCAACAACCAACTTTAACTACCAACGTCAACGAAATAGATGACAAACCAATATATGTTACCACGCTCACCAAAAGCATGGCCAAAACCCGACCACGATACCCAAAATCACGGCTGCGACCATGACCATGGCTGAATGAAGAACCATACCCACCAGAGCTAGCAGAAGCAGGATCAGAATCAGATTTCATTGCAAATATGTCACCGTGCAATGAGAGGCAACCAACGGATCAACCACCAATATTCCACAAACTAAAAATAAGCATCAAACAACTACCAACAATACCAATACGAATATACCTTCGGCAACCAAAAGCAGAACCATAGAACATATTTGACCAGCCATGAGTGATGGAATAGTACTAGCAGCGATGAACAGTAACGATGATGAATAGTAATAAGTGAATAGTACTGACGATGAACAGTAATATGTGAACAGTGTCGACGGTGAACAGTGGTTAATGGCTATAAATTTGAGTCAAGTGTCCGATTTGGGATTTCGATTGGTGGAAGAGATTAGGGTTAAGATAGAGGCCAGGATTAGGGTTGTGATTTTAGGGTTTCGTGGTGAGATGATGATGGCGGTAGAGGGTGGCGGCTAGGGTTTTGTATATCTAAGGTGGATGGTGAACCCGCTCTAATACCATGTTGTTTAGGAAGGAAAAGTGTGTAGGGTATTGTGTTAACTAACCCTAACACAATCAACTCTTATTTATATAATGGAAAATCATAACATAAAACTACATTAACCAATGTGGGACTAATACCAATATTATATTCTAACAGAGCCCAACGCTCCCTCGAGCGATTTCCTTCCAACTTCTTCAGTCAGAATCAAACTGACTATATCATTTAGTTTGAGCTTCTCCTTCCTAGCCGAATTACTGATTGCAGTAACCGTACCCTGCTAGCTCTCTGGCAACTGAGAGAGGATCAACAAGGCTTCAACCTCGTTGTCGAACTAAATACCAACAGTGATCAACTGGTCTACTATTGTATTGAACTCGCTGAGATGCTTCCATAAACGAACCTCCTTCAGGCATCTCAAAGTTGAACAACTTCTTCATCAAGTGCACCTTGTTTGCTGCGGACGGCTGTTCATACATCTCTGTGAGCGCGTCCATCAGGTCTGACGCAGTTTTTTCTTTCAGTATATTGTAGTATATTGTGCGCTACCGACTTAGAGAGTGATAACCGGATCAGACCCATCGCCTTCCACTCAAGAACCTCCCATTCTGCGTCAGTCTCCCTTCTTTTTTCTTTCCTTTTTCTTTACCTAGCAACGGCCAGTAAAGATCTTTCTGATACAGATAGTCCTCTATCTACATCTTCCAGAAAGCAAAGTCCAATCCATCGAACTTCTCGATCTTCGATTTTCCATCTTCTGAACCCATAGCTCCCGCGGAAATTTAGACTGCCCAAAAGCTTCAATCAAAAAACTATTGAACACCCTTACCACAACCTGTGGCTCTGATACCAGTTGTTGGGAAATTGGAGCCTCGCGCTCGGACTCACAATGAACAAATCACTCAGGATCTTGGGATACTATCGTCACAGAAAGCAAACCATAGAAAAAAGGAAGAGAGGAATAGAAAAAAGACAGAACACACAGATATACGAGGTTCGGCAACTACCTGCGTCCCCGGGAGCTACACCAGTCCACTATGAAGAAAACTAAAGATTATAAGTCTTCTCTTTCGTCTCTGAGAAAAGTTTTCTCTTGCATTCTCTCTCTCTAGAATTCTCTCTGTACGGCATCAAGAAATAAATGAATACAACAACTGATATTTATAGGGAACCCTAAGTGACAGTTGGAACCCTCCAACCGACTTAATCCGCGAGACCTCTCCTGGGCGCGAGACCCCGCCGTGGGACACCCCCTACCGCGTGACCCCTCCTACCGCTAGACCCCTCCTGCCGCGTGATCCTGTCGCGAACCACTTGCCGTGGAAACCCTTCCATGGAACTCTTTGTGCGGGTCGTGGATCTCTATTGCTGAACTCCGTTGCCAAAAGTTGTTTGCATCCCTAACAATAGGATTAGTCTGGCCGTCATCCGAAGTGGGCGCAAACTTGCTCGGGACACTCTATTACAACGAAAAATAAAAGTTAAATCTTATCATTGTACTTAATACTTGAGTAAATTTCAGTTTGCATTTTGCTAGTTTCTTACCATTTCACACATTTCGGTTTTTTGATAGTTTTTCTTTTCTTGTAGATTTACAAATTGAAAGATCTCATTTTAATTAGTTGGGAGCGGGCTCCTTTTTTGATGGGAGTAAATATAGATGAATCTGTAGCGAGTGGAGTGGTAGACACTATGTACTCCAATACATTTGACAAGAATTCAAACCTCATTAACTACGAGTAACAATGCTGATTTTTGTCGAGATGAAAAAACATATAGTTATGGCTTTAGTTGCAAATTAGGGACGGAGGGAGCATAGGATCAGGAAGGTTACGTGACCCCTAAATCTTTGGACATTTTCACTATTATCCCTTCAGATGATATTATCTTTCATTTTATTCCCTAAAGAGTTACACGAGTTCCTCTTTATGTTTAAAAATTATCAAACAAACCACTCATATGTTTACAAATAATGAAAGCAACACCGTTAATTAATGTGTTTTTACAACCTCATCTCTCTTAATGATAGTTATTTGTTACACGATTAATACTAGTATAAGATTAGGCTTCAGATTGTTTAGTTTTTATATCTGATCTCTACTAATTAAGTTGTGTTCTTAAATGTTTGGGACTTTGATTTATAGTTTAGTTGTTAGGACTTTTTACTATGCTTTTTAATTTCTTCAATTAGTGGAGATTGTGTGTTAAAAGTAGGGAACACATCTCTATAATTTAAGAAACTAACATTTTTTATTTTTGATCGGCATAAGAAACTAGCACTGCACTTAAATTGGGTAAATATTTTGAAGGCTATGATCAAGAAGTGCCCCCTCTACACTTAATTCCTGACTCGTCCACTGTCGCTGATGATGCGAATCTCAGTGTGTATTGGATGGTGTCCAAGTGCATCGAACGGTTTCGAACACAACTGGATCCGTAACATTGCTAGCTTAATTCAAACGTTACGTTCTCGAGTCTCTTTGCTGTTGCTTGAATTCTTGGCGGCCAGTTGTTTCGCAGTGGGTAATTCAATTGGGGTTGGGTATGGAGCAGAGACGGCGGGACAACAGTGGTTTCCGAGTTGGTCTTGGGATTTGAGGGCTAGCTTTTGCGGGGATAAATGGGTTGGTTTCAGTTCTCGTGTGTGTTTTTGTGCGTGTCGGGTTAAGGCCGTGCATTCTCGGTCGCCTCGGCAACGTTTTCTCCACGGTATATGGTGCGCTGTTTCTTAAACTTAATTGCCCACATCCCCAGCTTAGATTTTGGAAGGTTTAGTTACTTAGAAGTTTAAATTACACAGATAGCCAGAGGCCACTGCAGTTCCACAAGGACGACAATGTGGATACTTTATGCGGTGAAAAAAAAAGTAGTTGTTTCATGCTGCATTTATCATGTCGCGGGAAAATGTGTTCATAAACAACTCTTGAAAAGAGTGTGATATGTCCATTTGCTGGGGCGGAGGTAGGATTCGAACGCAGAGACGGCACCGTTCAATGAAAATCTAATTACATGTTATGCAAAAAAATATGAAAAAAAAATTAAGTGTGAAAGCGTATATGACGCAGCGGAATTCACAAAGAGATTAGTTGCGTATTAATCAAACGAATGATAGCTACTCGTAGCCACGAGCAGTTTTTGAATCCACAAGAAGAAGAGACAAAGTCTGAATATTATTGATAAAAAGCTTTAAAAGTTGAATAATTGAATAGGTTACAATCATTTTTTATAAGACCTTAACCCTAGAAATCCTACAGAAAAAGAATTTTTATAAGACCTTAACCCTAGAAATCCTACAGAAAAATAAATCTTAAATCATGCCAAAACAAGCAGCATTAAAGAAAAGATATTTCCTAATTAATTAAAATAAAATCCTATTTCTTGTAGACCAAGAATCCTAATAAAGGTAGAAATCAAAATCAAACTAAATACGGAAAGTTAATAATTATAACCTAAACGAAAATATTCTTAGTCAAAATCTTATTCTAAAATAATAAAAATAAAATACAAAAACTCTCTATTTTTGTCCTACATCAATTTCCTTTTCTTCAAAAGAACTCGCCCTTGAATTCTCATTAGAAACTTGCCACCTTCCTTTCCAAAGAAATAGATATTTGGAATACTTCAACCTCTCGCTTGTCTTCCCAAAAACATGTAGAAAGTACACTCGCCAAGGTGGTTTTCCTGCACACTTCAATTGATTGACAATATCCATGGTACGAGAATTGAGTGAAAACTCAAACTGCTCCAATCCAAAAAAATCAACAAATTGAACGTCATGCTGAAATTCCAGTTTCTCTTTATGTCGATCCATCACATAATTAATTGGTACATCAAGTAGGAATGATGTAGCATTATAAAATTTTGTACCAAATTTACCAATCGGACCAATCACACTTTTGAGTGTCTCACATGGCTCAACATTGGGGAAGGCATCATAATGTTGAGAAATTAAGGGCTCTAATTCATGACTTTTCTCTTCTTTTAGTTCATGTACTTGGTACACTATTGCAATAACTTCATCCTTGCCTGCAATTACCTCATTGGTTGCACCTCCACCCAGATCAAATTGTTTTTCGATTGTAGGGACACTCAAACAATCCTCTGCGTTGCCAATTTCTTCTTCATCTTCGTCACTGAATTCAACCCGATCTCCTTCCTCTTCTGCAACCTCATATCCTTCATAATAGCTGAAACGTGATGAATCTGTGATTGAAAGATCTTTATTGATTTGTTAACCCTCAAAGCTTGATTGACTCGAACCCAACAGTCTCAGTGATGTGTCCCTCTAGTTTTCATGTAACAACTGTATTTTTTTTACTAATATATATACTTATATTTATTTTTCCTTTCAAATATGCATGCATACATGCATTCTCTTTTTTTTTTCCTACGCGCATGCATGCACCCCGTCTTCTCCCTCACCTCACTCTCCTGCAATGTCTCCCTCTCTCTCTCCCACAGCCTTCAAATTCCCCTAGCTCACTCTCTCTCCATTTCTTTTCCTCCATGAAAGCCAAGTTCATTCCCCCTTGCCCCAAACCAAAAAATTTCCTTCACCACCAAGAACAATTCGAATTAACTCGTTCCTACCCTCCTCATACTCTCCCCCTGGCCTTAAATTCAATCCTATCTCGTCCAATTCAATGCCCAAGAGATCAAAGTTCCATAAATGTCATCTTATCACCTCCTCCAAATTCACCTATAAATACCCCTCCCCATTGACCCGCGAGCACACCACTACACCCTCCCCACTCCACTGAATAAAAACCGAGAGAAAACCATGGCCAGTTGAAGCTCCAATCTATGGAGTTTTAGAGAGAGAAAGTGGCCAGTTGAAGCTCCAAGCTATGGAGTTTTAGAGAGAGAAAAGTGGGTTTTGTACCTAGACCAAACCGAAACCCAATTCACCCATTCCAATCACTTCCCGCCACAACCCCAAGCATCCTCAAACATCATCCAATTCGGTCCCTAGGTCCCCCGACCAAAGGAACCGAATCCATCTTCTCCAAAATCCAAGTTTCGTTTTCGAACCAATTCGATCCAAACCAAGGTATTATAATCCTATCCAACTCTTCTCTAAGTATATTTAAGTGTTTTAAGCTTAACCCTATGCCCCAAATGGACCCATGCATCAAAACCATCACGAAACAACAAAAAAATCGATTCTGGACAGCAACCTTGCGGCCACAAGGTTCGGGGAGACCAGTCAAAAGCTTGCGGACCGCAAGGTTTGACTCGGTCAGACTGTCACGCCCTCGATTTTTAAACATAAATAAATAACCGTTTCAATAAAAGTCCTCGCATTAAGTAAATAATATCCCAAAAGAGAGTTCCCACCTGTTTAATTACACGCCAAGTCTCCAAGTTTCAAAATATACAACATTGGCACTCCGGCCCAAATTAAACATCGATTCAAGTACAAGTATTAAGAACGTTACGACTTTAAGCAAAAGATCGTTCAAAAACAAATTTAGTTACAAGGCCATCTCAAACCCAAAAGTAAATTAAATACAAAGATGGATGAGTAACAAAGTCAAGTAAGCCTCCAAAAGTCTCCACGTCTCAAGTTCAAGGCATGCACGCTACTGACCGGCGTTTAAACCTGAGAAGAAGGATTTTGTTGAGCTACTAGAGCCCAGTAGGAAATTCTCTACAGATTCTATATGCAATAAGATGATAAGCATGAATGTGGCACATTGAATTTCATGACAAGGTCCTACAACGCAAGTCAATACTATTTCAAGTAACGTACCAATTCTCACACACACACATCCTCCAACCCATCTCCACCCCTTGCGAGTTGTGTTTCCACCCCTTGCGTCACAATATAATCCACCCCTTGCGATTCTTGTGTTCCCACCCCTTGCGTCACAATATACTTCACATTCATCTCACAACAACGACTCCATTATCACCACAATCAAGACCGGTGCCTTAACCACATTTAACGCATACAGACATTATCAAATATGTTACAACAAGCTCATAAACCATAACAATCAAGACTATTGTGCCCATTTTCAATGGAATATGCAATCACCAAGCCACATTCACTCAATTCAACAATAAGTAGCATTCAAACACCCAAAACATACTTAATCAACTTAGAACATGTAGAGAATGAGAGAAATCCCTACCGAAGTGGGTTTTGAGCAAAACCCTAGGTCTATCGAGAGCCTAAACACTTGAATCCTTCAAAAACAAGCCTCACCCAAGCTTGGGTACAAGATCTAGAGTGAATAAAGTCCACAAACACGAAGAACAAACAAAGATCAACCGATAATCGAGAGGAGAGAGAAAAAAAACGTGGGTAAGCCTCTAGGAATGAGAACAAGTACATAGAACTCACCCTTGGTTCACCAAATGCAAGAATCTTGAGATTTTGAAGAAGAAAACCCTTGGATCTTGAAGATTTGAACTTGAAATCAAGGATCTTGGGTGAGATTGGAGTTGGGTAGGTGAGAGGGGGTGTTTCCAAGTGTTTTTCGTGGGTTTGGAGTGAGAAATGCCAAAAAGGAGGTATTTATAGTGGTCCAAAAAGCGTGCTGAAAAAGTGCAGAAAACAGACCATGTACCGGTACGGGGAAAAGCTGTACCGGTTCATGAACCTTCAAACTGTCAGAAAGCACAACTTCTGGACACCATGTACCGGTACGGGGAAAAGCTGTACCGGTTCATGAAGGGCAGAAAAAGAAATTTTTTCCACGGACACCGAAACAAACCCGACTTGGTACCAACACTTCCAAACATCAATACAACATCAAAACTAACATTTTACCAACCTCCAAGAGTCCGATACACACCCGAATACGTATCTCCGTACACCCCGCAACATACGAGCGATTTTACTAACAATATATTTACTTAACGGAATAAATGATTTCCGAAATTAAAACAAGTTTGCGAGTCTCTACACAGACCTTGTGGCCAGGGCTCCCACCCCAAACTTGGTTCGGTTTTCATTAAAAATGGTTCGAAACCACTTTGCGACCTTCCGAACATCGTTTTTGGTACCCGAACTATTTTTCCTAGACTCCTTGCACCTCAAAGATGATATCTTGTTAATTTCAAATTTTTTTATTTAATTAACTATTTATTATTTTTTTTACAAAGTAATCAATCGTAATAACTTTGCGACCTTATAAACCATGTCATTAATGCCCGAATAATTTTTTGTAGACTCTTTACACTCCTAAGATAAAACCTTGATAACCTCAACATATTTTATTTATTAGATTATTTATCATCTAATTATTTTACTTTCGGTAATTTTCGACAATATCATTATTTAAAATAACCTCGCGACTCCCCAGACCCAATTTTTGAGGCTCAAACATGTTACATAGGACCGTAGGACTCATTTAAAGGTCATGCAACTTATTTTAACATTATCACCTATTTTTGTAGTTATTATGGTTAAGAAATCTATTTAATTCTTAAATAAAACTAGTATAAGCCTTAGCTTTCTAACCTTCGACCAAAATTTTTATTTTCTTTTTCCTTATTAATAATTAAGATAAAAGTTTCTTGCTTCATTAACTTCTTGGACATACAAGATTAAGGGCAACAGTCCATTCATAAAAGGTTACGTGAATTTTTATGCTTGTTATTTATTTCAATTATCATTGTGATTATTTGCCTATTGCTACGACTCTTGATCTATATGCTAGATTGGACCCTAGAAACATGGGGTGGTGTGCGGATAGGATTCACATAGACGACGTTAAGTTAATGGAGAAAAATGGTAGAGTTTTGGAGTTGTGAGATTGTGGATTTTGATTTGGCCATGGCTAAGGGTTACCAGTTTGGGCCCTGTATTGAAATGGGTTACCTGCGGGGCCCGGTGATGTTATTGTGGTGACTCTAACTTATGGTACGCCATGAGAAGTTCCAAAGGGTAATCGTGCCCTTGCAGAATAAGCAAGGGGGGATTGTCCCATGACACGGTCATAGTTAGTGTCTTAAGTATGGTGGCGACCCTAACTTATGGTACGCCATGGGAAGTTCCAAAGGGTAATCGTGCCCCTTGTTATGGTCTTAAATGAATTCATATGCTAAGTACATAACTTAGGTGTGCTCATTTAGGACCCCGTGTGCAGGACAAACAAGGGGGAATTTTCCCATGACACGGTCATAGTTAGTGGTTATGGGAGGAAAGGATCTCGTGGATGAGATCTTAGATTTCACGTAGGGTTGATGGATAGTAATAAACCAGTTTATGTGAAAAACCTTTGTTTTACTTCTTCGCATCATTATCCTGTTACTTGCTAGCTGTAAATTAAGAGGGGTAGTTGGGTTGGATTATACTAAGGGGTGAACTCTATCACTAAGGTACGGATTGCCTGGCATCCGTGCCAGATTTTGCAGAAAATCAAGAAGAGACACAGAACCCTAAAGGCGAACAGTATTATGCAGAAGAGAATCCAGAGGCGGGAGTCGAGCCAGAGTACGCTTGGGATCCGTATCAAGCCTAGGAGTCGGCTCTGTATTTTGTCTATTTTGTTACTACAAAGACTATTTTTAGTATTTCCACTGTGGTTTGTAATAAATGAATCTCTATGTTGAATGATCTGTTTTGGATTTTTAAACTTTAATTTAGTAAATTTTTCAGAAATTAATATTTAATGCCTCCGATTTTATTTTTGAAAATCGGGGCGTTACATTTCAGTAGCCGCAACGGTATAATTTTTATTACTTGAAAAAAAATAAGGCAAGTCAAGATTATCCCGGGACAATCGCTTAGACTCGAGATTTCTTCGGTACTCTTCATACAACATCTGACCATGATACGATTGAAGAAATCTATCACTCATCAATCGTCTCATCCTGAGCCACATCCTGATAGGATGTTTAAATTCTTGTCTTCGGTTGGCTTTCAATTTCTCCCACCATGTGGAAGCGTAGTCATATAATTTACGCACCACATATTTAACTTCCTTTTCTTCCGGAAGTCCCATATACTCAAGAAACTTGTCAACTTTACGAAACCAATATATTAAATTCTTAGGATGGCAATATCCATTAAAACAAGGAATTATTGGTTGTACCTGAAAAGTTGAAAAGTCATCATCTGTGCAATAAAACCCTTCAAACCTTGAATGTCGCTTCTTCGACTGATGTCCATAATAATCCTCAAATAACTCGTCTTCATATTCATCCTCACTATCAAGTTGATAATAAAAATATCCTCCGGAGACGTTTTGGTTAATAGGTTGGTTGCGGGCAAATCACTCAACGCAATTCCTATCAACTTTGCATTTAACAGATTGACCATGGGCAAATCCCTTGGTGCGAGTCCTGTTGAATCCTCCCCTACGATCATCGTCAATAGGGTTTATATCTTCCACGGACGAATGTCATCAACCAGGAAAAAAGCATGGCTTTGATACCACTTGACGCAGTGGAATTCAAAAAGAGATTAGTTGCGTACTAATCAAACGAATGATAGGTACTCGTAACCACGAGCAGTTCTTGAATCCACAAGAAGAAGAGACAAAGTATGAATATTATTGATAAAAAGCTTTAAAAGTTGAATAATTGAATAGGTTACAGTCCTTTTTTATAAGACCTTAACCCTAGAAATCCTACTGAAAAAGAAATCTTAAATCATACCAAAACAAGTGGCATTAAAGAAAAGATATTCCCTAATTAATTAAAATAAAATCCTAATTCTTGTGGACTAAGAATCCTAATAAAGGTAGAAATCAAAATCAAACTGAATACAGAAAGTTAATAATTTTAACCTAAACGAAAATATTCCTAGTCAAAATCTTATTCTAAAACAATAAATAAAATACAAAAACTCTCCATTTTTGTCCTACATCAGTATAATTAGGTTATGTTGTGGGCTTTTTACAGTATTTGTATAAAGTATTAGTTTTTTTTGTACTCGTAAATACCTAGTTGAACCCATTAGTCTACAAACAAAATTATGTGTTCAAATGGTTTTTAAAAATAATTTAATTTGCAAATGGATCATGTTCCTTTCCTATTTGTGGAAAAAATTACAAATCTTATAAGAAATTGTGCAACTAGTGTGTGTGAGAGAGAGAAAGAGAGTTATTGAACAAAGGAAAAATAGAGCGTGCCAATGGATTCAAACCCTGGTCCCTTGCACCATACAACAAAGCACTTTACCACTTTACCAAGATGCTATTTGGGTAGAATTCTTCAAGTTTTTATATTTAACCTTATTATGCGTAATAATTATTATTTTTGTATTTTTTGAACCGGGGGTGGCATGTGCCACCTCCCCCACATACTAGCTCCGCTCCTGTCCATTTGTGATGTCTTGTGGTTCAAGTTATGAATTAGGAGATGGCTTTCCTGTAGTTTTCCTAACGCAACGGAATTCACAAAGAGATTAGTTAGCATACTAATCCAAACGAGATAGGTACTCGTAGCCACAAGTAGTTCTTGAATTCACAAGAAGAAAGACAAAGTCCGAAATATTATTGATGAAAAAGTTACATAAAACGTAGTTTACAACCCCTTTTATAAGGGGTAACCACGAATCCTAAAAATAAAGCCAGAAAATTAATAATCCCCAAAATTGGGGAAAATACTAAAATTGCAAACGGGAGAGAAAAACAGGACTGTCCCAAAAAGAACCAATTAATAAGGAATTACGGTCTAAGAGTTATTAACGAAACAAATATTTTCTAAAACGGCAAAAACTTCCAATTGAAGGTATCACGCCCTCGATTTTCAACATAAATATAAAGGATTTCCATAAATAAAACCTCACAACAATCCGTACGATACCCAAAATAATATAGCATTCCCATTTCCGTAATCTCACTTCAACATCTAATAGTTCCCAAAAGATTACATCTTTGGCTCCGAGACCCAAATTTAATATAAGTAATGAGTATTCAAGAGAGTTAAGGGTTACAATGTTTCATAGTCAAAAGATTTACAAATACATCTTCTAAAAGAGATTTACAAAGATGACTAAGTAACTCTCCAATGTTAGCTTTCAAAAATAATTCCACATCCAAGCATTCCAAGCATGCAAGCTACTGTCATGGGTTAGTACCTGAAAATGATGTAAGGTTTGTGCTACACTAGCCCAGTAGGAAATTCTACACAAACATTATATGCAAATGAAATGCTAGGACAATCTTAAAATGGGAACATGAACAAGAACCACAGGATAATCAACAATCTTAGTTCAATAAGCTCAAACAACCACTTAACGATCATTGTGCAACTCAAGCTAGAACCATTTCCATCTTTCATGTGTCCAAAGTCCTTTCGTCGTATGTGTCATGAGCTGAAGCTCCTGCCGGGCCAATTAAGGGATCCCGATATGTAACGACCCTGATTTTTGGTCAGTAAAAATTTCGTTAAAAATTTAAATTTTATTTTAATTACTTGGACTTCTTTTAAAATTTCTTTACCCAAAAATCCGTCGTTACTAAATTCTAGACTTATAAAAATTAGATTTCTTCACTCCGAGCAATAGGGTCATTTTCTAAAGACAAGTGTCTAGTTTATTTTCCTAACTATTAAGATAAAGTCTTAGAATCCTATTTCTTGACTAAAAATCCTACTTAGCAAGCCTAGTTAGCTTCTGACCGATTCATTGAGATGACCTAACGACCAATCTCAACCCTAGTTGAACCTTGTGAACCTTTCCAAACCCTAAAGGAACCCTTTGGACCAAGATCATCTTTGACTATTACCCATTGGACGATAGATGCTAGGGAAATCTTTATCCATTGGACAATAGGCCTTCCATCTAAGTTACCTTATTAAATTTGACCAAGGTACACTTATATAGTAGTATATAGAAAGATGTATATATAATAATCCAATATTATACCTTGCTCTTTTATCCATTGGACCATAGAAGTTAGGGAAAATATCGCCCATTGGTCCATAACTTAGCCTTGTCATCAAGTACTAGACTAATTAGTTTAATAGAATCACCATGAGTCGTTGTACTTATATACATACATTATGCAAGTCTAGTACTTACCATCTTTATCCATCGGATAATAAAAGTTAGGAGAATTATTACCCATTGAACAATAGGTTAGTCTTTTTACCTAGTACAAGGACTATTAGTTTAAGTAGATTCACCATGAGTCATTGTACTTGTATAGATAGATTATATAAGCATAGTACTTCCCATCCATTAACCATTGGATAATAATGGTTAGGAGA
Organism: Rhododendron griersonianum; assembly: GCA_018127125.1. NCBI lineage: Eukaryota > Viridiplantae > Streptophyta > Magnoliopsida > Ericales > Ericaceae > Rhododendron > Rhododendron griersonianum. The sequence goes on along the minus strand of CM030788.1, from coordinate 31,826,380 downwards.
ACTTTAGTCCATTGGTCAATAAAGACTAGTCAAGCCATAGTACTAGGTTTTATTTAGTTAATTGCTTACTAGATATGATATGTACCTATTTACTTAAAGTATTAGATATGTATATGTCATCCTAAGATTCTAAGTCTTAGAATATAGTTTATAAGTACATATGTGGCATTTAGACTTATTCTATTAGGAATTTTGACTTAGAAATCTAGGATAAGATCACATAGTACCTTTGTCCTTTGTAGTTAGTCATCCTTATATATTCATATACTAATCACGGGAGAGAGAGAGAGAGAGAGAATCCGAGAAAGAGGGAGAGGAGAGAGAGCCGAGAGAGATGGGAGAGAGAGAGATAGGAGAGAGAAGGAAGAGTGATATACTCTTTGGATGGTTTTCTACCAAATCTAAGTGTTATATATATATATATAGGTACTTGTACTTATGAAAGAAGAAAGATATGAAGAATATGAGATAGATTTGAGGGTACCAAATCTCTTACAAACTTACACCACAATCTTATACTCTTTCTAAGTCAAACACCAAACCATTGTCCTTTCATGCTTAGGTGTACATTGGACTAAGAGGGGAGAGAGAGAGAGAGAGAGAGAGAGAGAGAGAGAGAGGGAGGGAGGCTGGGAGAGTGAGAGAGGGAGAGATAGGCCGGATGGAGAGGGAGAGAGAGGGAGTGATGTGTGCACTTGTACTTCTCCAAACCTAGTCATGGTCCTTAGCATTCTTGCTTGTTCTTGAAGTTCTTCCCAAGTTGTTCAAGAAACTCATCCAAGGCCGCCACTAAACCGCCACTCCACCACCCTATCGATCCAAAAGTTTTAGTAGTGTTAGTCAAGATCTAGTTTCGGGAGAAACCTTTCTCTTTCGAAGCTACCGGAGGCCATCCTTACGAAGTTACTCCGTCCGACTACCGACGTACCACCTTTCCTCCGTAATCATCACTACCGCCAAGAAGAACGGTAGACTATTCCATACACTCAAATCCTAAGAATAGATAATCGTGTATTCATATAGAATGATCTTATCCCTAATTACTTACTCTAGGTATTCATAGAATCTCAATGAACATATGTTGTTTTGAAATTTGAAAAGGGAGCATGAGTTTTTGAAAGATAACGTACATAGATTAACTTTAAGTCTTCGTATTTTGATCTTAGAATGAATATGAGCATGATTATGTGATTACTTGACTACTTGTTGTTGATAAAGCATAAGTGGTTTACCACTCCAAAGGTGCCCGTCCATGTGGCACTATGCTTTACCTTATATGATTAAATGTTGAGCATGACGATGTGATAAAGTGAGCATGCTATTTAATATAGAGTTGAATGATCCTGCTAGTTTAGTTTTAAGATTACTATGATTACATGAAAAGTCCTACCGCGGAGTCTATGCATGATGACGAGACACAAAAACCGAGAAGAATTAGAAACATGACACCTAGGGTGTGTTAAAGACAAGGTGTGTTTTTGAAAACCGCAATGTGGCCGGACTTGCCCATTGTGTGGTGTGTGTGCGTGCGTAAAATATTTTTGAAAGTACATAATGACTAAGAAAGGAGTCATTATGGGAGTATGGTGTGTTTTGTGTGCCAATGGGAACCCGGCGCGGCGGAACCATTGTGAGGATACTCGAGAACCCGGCGCGGCGGAATCGAGGTTGGGTGTGTGCCAATGGGAACCCGGCGCAGCGGAACCATTGTGAGGATACTCGGGAACCCGGCGCAGTGGAACCGAGGTTGGGTGGGTTAAAAATGTGATTTTCGAAATGATTTTGGAAGTGTTAATAAAGTGGAAAAACACAGAAAATCATGACACCAACGATAGAAAGATAGCAAATGTGGTTGTGTCATTGCTAATTATGTTGTTGAATGAGCATGTGTAATTGTCTATATGCTTCTTTCTAGTCGAGTAATGAATGTGCATGTGTTATTGTTATTTGGATATTTGTGTGCTATATGACTTGCTATGTGTAAGTTAAGGGTTGGTGGGTATAGGATTATTCTGCTGAGCTCTTGTGGCTCACGGTGTTACCTTTGGTGACCCTGACATATTATATCGGTGGCGACGCTGGTATAATGTGTCAGACTTTGTAGATGATCAAGATAAACAGTACACCTTGGAGGCCTTTGGAGCTGGCTAGGATGGAAGAGCAAGCGGAGCTGTAGTTAGGAACCCTAGAACCCCTTCATTGTGTAAATATTGAACTCTTGTGGGAGTTTTTGTTGTAATAACGAGCCAGACTCCATTGGATTTTATCAATAAAATGTCTATTTAACGTACCCAAAATTCGGGGCGTTACACGATACCCCCTGCCAGGCACCATACCCATCGGTAGGTCCTGAATGTAACCAATATGAGCATTTGCTCCTGCCAGGCCAATTAAGGGATCCCGATACCTCCTGCCAGGCACCCACCCATTGATGAGTCCTGAATGTTCTCGTTGTGTCATTAAGTGTCCAAGAATCTCTTACTCATATAATGTGTCATTTCAATTCAATCGAAGTTCAAGAAATGAACAATGTAAAATTTTCACCAAACCAAGGCGAGAGATGCGAGGATACTCCATGAACTCAACGAATACGATTAATCATGTTATGGGGTGTTTTGGAAGTGTTTAGAACTAGTTAGAAGTGATCAGGGGTCAAAACGATGAACTACGGAACAAATGCAACAAAACTTTCCATAAGCTCCTGGTATCGATACAGCCAAAATGGCCGTATCGATATAACAATCAAATCAGAAAGTTTTGAAGCTACGGTTTTGAAATGGTATTGATACGGCAAAAATCCTGTATCGATACAGCGACGTTACGACTAGATTTTCTTCAGATTTTCGAGGATTCAACTACGACAACAACAACAACAACAACAACAACAACAACCATAGGCACGATTTCAAGGCTAGAAAACACATCCTTTACATATATTGAGAGGTAGAATCCCTACCTCAAAGTAGAAACACAAAACCCACGAAATCTATGAGCCCTAGATTCTGAAAACCTTGATTCGACTGAGATTCACCACACTGAGCTCTAATCGATGAAGAGCAAGCCCAAAATCACGCGTAGAATAAGGAATGATGGTTAGCTTGTAAGGGTTTTGAGTGAGTTGGGTGGAAATTTGGATGAGAGTGAGAGTGAGAGAGAGGGACCGAGAGATAGAGAGAGAGACGTGAGGGAGATGGGAGGAGAAAAATGATTCTCTACTCCCTCACCCTCCTATATATACCCATACATCCACAAATCGCACTTGCACCTTTCCACAATCAATTCTACCACTTTAGCCCCAAATCACATAAATACTATTCTTTCTCAATAATCATGCATTTATAAAACTTTAATATTGATAAAATAAATACGAGTCTCTACATTCTATCCTCCTTAAAGAAATTTCGTCCTCGAAATTTTCATGCTAGGTAACAGATATACATCATATATGCATGCAACAATGTATGACCATCAACATTATGCAACAAGTCAATTACCATGATACTTAAATGTTAAACACTCACATTGGTTCATTCCGGAAATAGGTGCTGATACTTCTCTCTAACTTCGTCCTCCTTTCCCATGTTGATTCCTCGCTACCCTGACTTCTCCATAAGACTCGTACTAACAGTATTGTCTTACCCCTTAGCACTTGATCGCGCGAATCTAGGATACGTATCGGTTCTTCCCCATAAGATGCATCAGCCTCTAACTCAAGTTCGGGCCACTCTAGCACGTGAGATGTGTAACGCCCCTAATTTTGGGAACACTAAATAGACATTTTCATTGAAATTTAAATAGAGTCTAGCTCATTATTACATCATAATTCTCCAAAGAGTGCATTTATTTAAACAAGGTAGGGAACTAAGGTTCCTAACTACTGGTCTACCTGCTCTTCCATCCTAGCCAGCTCCTCGGCTCCGAAAGCCTCCAAGGTGTACAGCTCACCCTGTTCATCTATAAGGTCTGACACATTATATCAGTGTCGCCACCAATATAATATGTCAGGGTCACCAAAGGTAACACCGTGAGCTACAAAAGCTCAATAGAATAATCCATACCCACTAACCCTTAACTTACAAATGATAGATCATATAGATAATGATTTCCACATGGCACATGCTCATTTAACAAAATAGTTAACAATTAAACATCCACATTCACTATCTTACTAACGTTGGTGTCCATGATTCTCTGAGTTTCTCCTACCCGATTTCTCGTAGACCTTGTCACCATTTTCCATTTTCCACTTTCCAAAGCAACATTTCGATAAGTATTCCAACTCTCGCTACCAATGAGGCTACCACGTCCGGCTCCATTGGCAACACACACAATGGACTACCACGTCCGGCCACATTGTGGTTTTCACAATTCATTTAAATCATGCATTGGCTCCTCACCATGGATAATTAACCATGCCATATTATCAATGAGACTACCACGTCCTGCCCCATTAGAAATTTTCACAATGGGCTACCAAGTCCGGCCACATTGCGGTTTTCGAACACTTTCCTTTATCCAAAACACGCCTTTTCCTTAACCACACCCTAGGTGTCATGTTTCTAACTTTCTCAATTCTCGTGTCTCGTTTTCATACATAGACTCCGCGGTAGGACTTCTTATGAAAGAATCATAAATCATTCATTGTAATCTTGAAACTAAACTAGCAAGATCATCCAACTCTATTTTACTAATCATGCTCAAATCACACTTAAAGCATAACGCCACATGTACGGACGCCTTTGGAGTGGATACCACTTATGCTTAATCACACATCAAGACAAATAATTCTAGTAATCATGTATACATGCTCATAACCATCTCAAGATCAAAATACGAATACTTCCATTCAAGCGATAAATTCTTATCTTCCTAAATCCGTACTTTCCTCCTTTTTGGGAAGTTCAAAACAACATATGTTTATTGAAGTAAAAGTGATCATTTAACATGTTCATACTTCCATTAGCAACTTAAGTTTATCAACTATCATGCATTTCAACATACAACAATAACACCTTTCTATTATACTTAGAATTAAAGTATGAGGACAAACTACGTATACTTAGAGATAGGGGTTAAGATTAATCCACATGATCATACAACTATCTATACTTAGGATTAGAGTGTATAAGAGTATTCAACATATACTTAGGAGTAATAGATAGGGGAAATCTGTAACGCCCCCATTTTCGGGTACGTTAAATAAACATTTCATTGATAAAATCAAATGGAGTCTGGCTCATTATTACATCGTAATTCCCATCAGAGTGCTTTCATTACATAAAGGAAAGGAAAACTAGGGTTCCTAGCTACAACTCCGCCTACTCCTCCATCCTAGCCAGCTCTTCAGCTCCAAAATCCTCCAAGGCGTACTGTATATCTTGATTATCTACAAAGTCTGACACATTATACCAGCGTCGCCACCGATATAATATGTCAGGGTCACCAAAGGTAACACCATGAGCTACAAAAGCTCAGCAGAATAATCCTATACCCTCCAACCTTTAACTTACAACCAAGAAGCATATAAACAATTACACATGCTCATTCAACAACATAATTAGCAGTGACGCAGCCACATTCACTTTCTTATTCACGTTGGTGTCATGATTCCCTGTGTTTCTCCTACGCAACAATTCGTAGACCGTGTCATCCATTTCACTTTACGAAAACAACATTTCGAATATCTTTTCAACACTCGTTACCAATGAGACTACCAAGTCCGGCTCCATTGGCAACGCACACAATGGGCTACCAAGTCCGGCCACATTGCGGTTTCCGCAATCCATTCATATCTTGCATTGGCTCCTTCCCGCGGATACCAAGCCATACTACCAATGAGACTACCACGTCCGGCCCCATTGGCAATCTTTACAATGGGCTACCAAGTCCGGCCACATTACGGTTTTCGCAAGTCCATACAAAGGGCTACCGAGTCCGGCCACAAATGCAGGTTTTCACATCCACACAATGACTACCACGTCTGGCCATTATGTAATTTCAAAAATATTTTTATCCATATCAACCACACCCTAGGTGTCATGTTTCTAACTTTCTCGATTTTTGTGTCTCGTTCGCATGCCATGACTCCGCGGTAGTTCTTTTCACATTTTAAGAAATCTTGAAACTAAACTAGCAAGATCATCCAACTCTATATTCACTATCATGCTCATCTTATCACATAATCATGCTCAATCACATTTAAGCATAACGCCACATGTATGGACGCCTTTGGAGTGATAAATCCCTTATGCTTTAATCAACAACCACAAGTAATGCAAGTAAACATGTAGTCATGCTCATCACCATCTTAAGATCAAGATACAAATACTTCAGCTTAATCCAAAATCATACTTCCTTTTTGAAAAGTTCAAAACAGCATTTGTTTATTGAATTGCAATGCATATATCAGAATAGTGTTGATAAGAATTCTATGTTTCTACAAGAGGTGTCGATTAGACAATCTATGTGGTCATGCCATTATCTTTATCCTAATCGATTCGAATCATGCATACGATATGCCATACTTGGTGAAAAATCTATCTCATGTTCTTAGCCTACTTTAAAGTAAACTTTATTTTGGAAAAATAGTAAGGACTATCCATCTTTCAAAAGTATACACATTTCAATTTATATTTAAGGAAAGTAGATATGGAAATCTACGTGATCATACTATTGTTTATGAGTCGAGGTTAAACTATCTATAAACACGATTATCTATATATCAAGTCAAACACATTTCTAATTATATTTAGAGTTCGAAAATATAGGAAAATTGACATATACTTAGAGTTTAGGAGATGTAGGAATGTCCTACCTTGATCCGAAACTAGTCGGGGCCGAATAAGCTAATTGGAATTCCTACGGGAGGTGAAACTCTCGAATCTGGACCGAACTTTGGATGGCAGTAACTCGATCAATATTTGGCCGACTATGATCGTTCTTGAGTTGACATTGAAGCTCTAGAAGTGCTCTACCGCTTTTGTGAAGGAATTTGTTCCTAGAAACTACTTTAGGTAGGAGAAATATGGTGATAAAGGAAGGGACAGTTTGCTGTCTGGAATCTGGAAATCCGAATTTTTACTGAACTTCGGATGTCGATATCTTTGTCGTTTCTTGACCGATTAGGGTGGTTCTTGGGTCTAACTTGAAGAGCTCGAAGTGCTCTACAAATTTTCCGGAGGAAGTTTATCCTAGAAACCACTTTAGGTAGGAGAAAGAATGAGGTTTTGTGGAGGGCAGTGGGCTGCCTGGAAAAACAGAAATGGTTTCTAGAGAGAAGTTGGAGCAATGCTTGAAGGTGTGAGTTCAAGGCATGAATGGCTTGCTATTTATAGGCCAAGGGCTCTCTCTCTCTCTCTCCCTCTCTCCCTCATCCGAAATCTCTCTCTCTCTCTCTCCTATCTTTGATTTTTTTCTTATTTAAACACATGAAAGACTAGATTTTGTACCTTGGGAAGATTTGATGGTACTTGGATGGTGTGAGGTGTTGGCCAAAGGACCATGACTAGGCTTAGGAGTACACTTGCACACATCACTCTCTCTCTCTCCTTCTCATCCAAAATCTCTCTCTCTCTCCATGGTACAATGTACATAAGTACATAGGTGGAAAGATTTCAAGATTTTCTTTCCAATCTAGGACAAGTCTAGGTTATTCTATTGGGGTTTTGGTCTTGTCTTGTACCTTGAAAGAGTAAGAAATCTAGGGTTGGTTGTCCTTAGGTGATCATGTGCAAGAAAGACTAGATTTTGGTTGTACTTGGATTGTGTGAGGTGTTGGCCAAAGGACCATGACTAGGCCTAAGAGTACACTTGCACACACATCACACTCTCTCTCCCTCTCCCAAATCCGGCCATCTCTCTCTCTCCCTCTCTCTCTTGGTACAAAGTACATTTATATATATGTATAAGGATGAAAGGACAAAGGTTGATAGATTGACTAAGGAAGAGTAAGGATTTGGTTGTAAGGTTGTAAGACAATCTAGTACCTCATATCTATCTTATGTCATCCCATCTCTCTTCTTCCATAAGTACATGTACTTATATAGATATAGAACTAGGGTTTGGTGGAAGGAAAGATCAAGAAGTACAAGCATATCTATCTCTCTCTCCCTCTCGGCTCTCTCTCTCTCCTCTCCCTCTCTCGGCTCTCTCTCTCCTCCTCCCTTGTACTATCTATATATATAAGTATATATAATCCTAAGATCATATAAGTACATAAGTACTAATAAACTAATAGGATATGGAAGTACAAAGGAAATAATAAACTAAGGGGGTTTTGGAAGAATAAGGATTTACCTATTAAACAATTCAATATAACACATGTGTTCTTTCTTAATATTAAATAGGAGTAGGTGTACTAGTGTCCTATTATAATATTTAGGCATGTACTAGAAGATCTAGGTAGATATCTAGTCAAAATTCTATATTAAACTCATCTAATTTGACACAGGTACTACTAGAATATAATATATAAGGTACTTAGAGAATCCTAGGGTATTAAAATACTAGGTACCATTCTAATTCTTTTAATTAGGGAATCCCATGGGAAATCTAGATATTGAATTAACTAGTATATCTTAGTACTAGGCTATTATCCAATGGGTAATAATTCTCCTAACATTTATGGACCAATGGATAAAAGATCAAAGGTTGACTTTGGTCAAAGGGCTCATTTAGGGTTCAAGGGTTCAAACGGTTCAAGGAAGTTCAAAAGGTCTAACGAAGTTCAAAAGGTCTTCCTAGGGTTTAGGAGAAGCAACTAGATGAATTGCTAGTTAGGGTTTCTCAAAGATTGGTAAAAATCTAACTAGTCTTGCTAAGTAGGATTTCTAGCCAAGAATATAATCTTAAGGCTTACTAGCACACTTGTCTTTAGAAAATGACTGTATTGACAGTCATGACGAAATTTTTATAATCTTGAATTTAGTAACGACGGATTTTTGGGATGTTAAAAGGAATTTTAAATGGAATCCAAGTAATAAAAATAAAATTCAAATTTTTAGTGAAATTTTTATTTACCAAAAATCCGGGTCGTTACAAAATCTACCGTTCTTCTTGGCGGTAGTGACGACTACGGATGAAAGAAGGTACGTTGGACGGAGTGACTTCCTACGGTAGGCTTCCGGTAGCTTCGTAAGAGATAGGTTTCTCTCGAAACTAGGTCTTGACTAATACTACTACAACTTTTGGATCGAAAGGGTGGTCGAGTGGAGGTTTAGTGGAGGTCTTGGATGAGTTTCTTGAAGAACTTGGAAGAACTCAAGAACAAGAAGAACAAAGAACAAACTTAAGAATTCTAGAGAGAGAAGTTGGAATGCTTGAAGGTGTGAATTGAATGGTGAGAATGGGGTCCTATTTATAGCAAAAATCTTGGCTCTCTCTCTCCCTCTCCTTGGCCAGCCACTCTCTCTCTCTTTATCCAATGGATTTCGTTCCATTGTGTTGTCATTTCATGCTTTGAAAGCATACAAAGGCTATCCTCCCTTGTACTTCCATTTAAGGACAACTTTAGGTTATTTTAAAGGGTTCCTAGTATTGTCTTGTACTTAGGAGACTTGTTTGTATATGAAAGGGCAAGGAAAGTCTAGATTTGGTTGTCATGTTGTACTTTAGATTGTGTATGAAGTTGGCCAAAAGAGATTGACTTGATTGAGTGAGCAACACATGCACACACATCACTCTCTCTCTCTCTCTCTCTCTCTCTCTCTCTCTCTCTTTCTAGTACAATGTATATACATATATGTAAGGACAATGGTGGGTAGCTTTGACTTGGAGAAGTGTATAAGATTGGGTTGTAAGGATGTAAGAAGATTATGTACTTCCAAATCTCCCTCATATCTTTCCATCTCTCTTCTTCTCACTAGTACAAGGTACCTATATATATATAACTTGAGTTGGTAGAAGAGAATCTAAGGTGGCTTGTTCTTCACCTAACATGGTACATCAATATCTTCCTCTCTCTCTCTCTCTCTCTCTCTCTCCTATCTCTCTCCTTCTATCTCGGCATCTCTCTCTCTCTCCCTCTCAGCTTTCTTTCTCTCTCTCTCCCTAGTACTATGTATGTGTATATATATATAAGTACACCTAGGTACTATGTAATTTAATAAGACTTTCAAGTGTCAACTTAAGAAAAATGAGGTCAAGATTCCCTAATAAAATAGTCTAAGAAGTACAAGTACCTATATATAATTATATTGGTGTACTTAGAGAATCTAGGGTAATAAATTTATAAGGTACATATACATATCTTTAAGCATACATGTACATGGGAAATCTAAGAAAGTGACTTGTTTTATTTATCTAAGTACTTGTTGGTAAGACAAACTTTTATTATCCAAGGGATAAAGTTTTCCCTAGTAATTATTGACCAATGGTTAAAGAGGTGAGATAAGATATACTTGAATAATACCTTGAAATGACCATATGTCCTTTAGGCATGTTTATAACAACTATGAGGTACATATGCCTATATATAACCATATATGTGTACTTTATCAAATCTAGGAAAGTACCTTTGGTGGAAAGTCTAGGTTTTCTATTGTCCAAGGGATAAAAGTTTCCCTAACATTTATTATCCAATGGGTAAAGGTTAAAGGTGACAAGTATGACTTTGAATGACTAGTCAAATGGATATATATATATGTGTGTGTGTGTATGTATATATATAATAATTACCTTGGTCCAAAGGGTTCTATTAGGGTTTGAAAGGTTCATAAGGTTCATCTAGGGTTAGGAGCATGTGACTAAGTGAAATGGTAGTTAGGTTTCTTCAACTAGTTGGTTAGAAACTAACTATATTTGCCAAGTGTAGACACCTCCCTAGAGCGGGGCATCGCCATAGAGATTGATCGTTGTTTGCTCGTTTGGTTGCTTGCTTCATAAACCAAGATCGTGGATATTCCCATGGCTAGGAACATCGCCACACGATAGCGGTTATCATCAAAACAGAGTCGCCACATAGTTGATTAAAACTAGGAAAATAGATAGAGATTCTGGGTACGGGAACCAAAAGTACAGTAAGGGGAAAGTATTAGGCACCCCTCTCTGCCTAGTCGTGAGACTGGCCCATAATTATTCAACATACAACTTAGACATGCTTTACTTAATTCTAAGAAGTAGTCTGTTTTTAGCCTTTAAGCAGTTAAGGGTGATCCGAGACTGTAATTGAAAGCATGCATCAGAAAGTAGAAAACAAAACAAACTGTCCCAGGAAATTGATTACTCGGCCGGTGAATGGATGTCACGGCCGAGTAATCGTACTAGTTTTATGTACCGGCCGAGGGATCAAAGCCCCTATCAATGTTCTTCCTCACACCAGACAGAAAAGTTAGCAGATAACTAAAACGCTATGATTAAAGTATATGGACATAAAATAAATCAAACCAGAGGCCGTTGGGCCTCACCACCTTGATCCCTCAGTTGCTTGATTGCTTTGGATTGAATGGGATTGACTGATTGCTTCTTGAGAATCCTAGGGTTAGGGTTTGAACTTCGCGGTTTGATCGTCGGATTGGTGGCTGGCTTCGGGAGGTTAGGGCTTTTGTAGAGGAGGTTTGAGAGTGTATATTGATAGAGTTTCGTGGCTTGAGAGGGTGTGAAGATATATCAATTTCGTGTGTTGAAACCCTCTTTATATAGGCATTGGGATGACTCACTCCGTCCAATCAAAACGCACGATTTGAAATTGCAATTGCAATGCAATACAAACTCACCGTGATGATCTCTGAGCGTAGCCCAAACGCATCGGGGAGGTATCGTAGTTGGATCAAACGTTTTACAGAACGTTCAAGAATTTGGAAAAGGGACTATCTGGCGGCTGAGCAAAGGATGTTGCGGCCAAGGAATGGATGTTGCGGCCGAAGGATAGATATTGCGGCTAAGTGATTGGATCTCTCAGGGAGAATTTCATGCAATAGGTTGCTCGGGTGAAGAAATGATGTTAAGGCCGTGAGATCAATGTCACGGCCGACAGATGGATTCTCCTAGGATTCTGTATTTCTGTCTGAAAGGCTATTTGGCTCTGGATTGGGTCCTCTAAGTGGCTCAAAGTTCTTACCATAAGACCATGGGTTCACAAGAAGTCAATCAGCAATCACTGTATCCATTTCATCATCGGGATGGTCCCCAAGGTGGGACTTAAAATAATCGTTAGGCCAAATTGGGGTGTCTACAGATGCCCATCTTTGACTGAACTTAGACGGATCGCGAGACATGTTTAAGTAAGAGCCAAAGCTGTAAAAGCAACTCAATTTGGTCCAACCACTATTCCAAGGGGTTTTTGAAAAAGGTTTTTGTTATGGTCGGGCCGGGAGGCTGCCTACGTATTCCACAGGGGAAATTTAGACCAACCGTAATTCGGGAGGGTAGTAAAGAAAAAGAAAAAGTTTGGAGGGTTAGAAACAGAAGACGTACCTTCGGGCTTAAAAGCCGTAGTGCAACGTACCTGGGTTAAGCCACGATTTTGGCGGAGGATAGTTGAAGGAGTGCGAGGCTACCGGGGGAATTTTTGCGGAGAGCTTCCTTAGTATTTTGGGGTAGATCAGTACACGGCAGGTGCATTTGCTTTTCTTGATCATCCTTACTTTGACTGAGGGGAGCTTGGTAGAATAGCTTATCCTTGCAAATGAGCTGGAAGGAATTGATGTAATTGGGGTGGAATCCAAGCCATCTGCTGGGGATGTGTTGGACATCGGTTTTTGAGATATGAGAGGCGCGAGGCCAGTAATTGGAGCGCGGAGCGTTTGAGATGAGGGAACCGAGGCGCGGAGCCGGTTGCTGTCATGAGGCGAGAGCCTGAGGGGTTGGAGCTAAGAGCTTGACTGAACCGAAGCGCGGAGCTGGTTTTGATCATAAGGCGAAAGCCTGAGGTGTTGGAGCTTAGAGCTTGACGTGATTTGAACCAAGGCGTAGAGCCGGTTGCATTCTGATGGTCTGTGCACAGAGCTTTCTCATCATAAATTTTGGTTTAGAGCCAGAGGAGTCAAAGCTTAGAGCTTGATTTGATTTGAACCAAAGAGTAGAGCTGGTTGCATTCTGATGGTCTGTGCACGGAGCTTTCTCATCATAAGTTTTGGCGTAGAGCCAAAGGATCGAGTTGCTGGACCGATCAGTAAAATCGAGGCGTAGAGCCAGTTGATTGCAGGATTGTCCTGTTGAAATGAGTGAGATATGCAGAATATGTGTGTATATGTCGATAGTGGTTAGATGTGAACAGATATGATGATGCAGACTCGATGTGATAATGGTGATGCAATTGATGCTGATGTGCACGGGCCCGTGCGTGTGTGTTTGATATAAGCGTAGAGCTTCTTTCAAGTTCCGGACTTGAGCATTCAGAGCGTAGAGCTCGAGCATTCGGACGGTAGAATCCGAGCATTCAAAGTACAGGATTTGAGCATCCAATACGCAGTGGTTGGGCATTCAAGCGTAGAGCCTGAGCATTCAAATGTAGAACTTGAGCATCCAGTACACAGTGGTTGGGCATTCGAAGAGCTTCGAGCATTCAAAATGTTAGATTTTGAGCATTCAAGCGTAGAGCTTGAGAATAGATGATATCTTGTTGATTGGGGCGGTGTAGAGCCTGTTGAGATAGTTGTTACGACGTAGAGCCAGTTGAGATAGTGGGCATGGAGCCGCTGAGTGATAGAGATGGTGAATACGGGAATAGAGCCGCTATGATAATGGGCTTGGAGCCGCTGAGATGGGGAATACGGGCATGGAGCCGCTGAGTGGTGAATATAGGCGTAGAGCTGCTGAGTAGTGGGCGTAGAGCCGCTGAGCAATGGGCTTGGAGCCGCTAAGTGAGCATAGGGCTGCTGGTAGTGAATACGGGCGTGGAGCCGCTGAGTAGTGGGCTTGGAGCCGCTGAGTAGTGGGCTCAGAACCGCCGAATTGGTGGGATAGTGAGTGTGAGGCTGTTCGAATAATTGCGGGCATAGAGCCGCTGAGTGATTTGGGCATAGGGCCGCTGAGATAATGTTTTCGTGGGAGTCGAGCCGCTGAGCTGAGTACTAGAGAGTTGCTGGGTGATGATGTGGTGGCTTGACTACCATTGGCGGGTATGGAGCAAGAGCTTGGGTTTGACAATTGTTCAGCGTCTGGTAAGCTTGGTAAGCTTGCTATAGCTTTTGATGTTTTTCATGCTTGGGCATGCCCCCAAGGCTAGTTCTGATCACGCTGCATTTGCTTGGGGGGTGCCCCCATGGTTATTTTGTTGGTTGGAGCTTAGAGCTGCATAACTGCTTGAGTTGGTGCACTGAGAAAAATCCACTGGGGCTGAAGGAAATTGATTGGAGGGCCAGGAGATAGATTTCTCGGCCGAGCAATTGATGTGTCGGCCGAATTATCGATGAACCGGCCGAGTAATCGCTTCATTTCTAGAGCTCTATAAAGCCGAGGCCTCGGCGTTCTTTTATTTCATTTTCTTCTCTTCTCTCTCCATCCTCTTCTGCTGAGAAATCTTCCAAAGACCTTTCGCCTTCTCAGCCTCCTCCTCCTTGATTCCCATCGGGTCCGAGCTATGGGTGATATGTCAGCATGGCTGGCGTACGCGGAGGGAGACCGTGCTGTTTTTGGTCTTGTCTTGATGCTTGATTAGGGACCCTCGCATGGGTGGCTTGCTTCTGTGATGCGGAACTCCTGGGATGGTGCTTGTACGTGATATGGTGGTTTTTCTGTGCCATCCGGTGTCTTTCTTGAACCGCAGTGCTTCTTTGGTACATGCCGTCCTGGGGGTGTCCTCTTCTTTTTTGCAGCTGGCCTCTGGTGTTCGGACCACCAGAGGATTCGGCATCCTCTTCTCCTTCTTTTTCTATTTTTCTTCCTGCATAGGATAGTCTGACAGGAAACTGATGTATAGTTCATTTAGGAAATGTGGGATGATCCACCTTGTGATGTAAAAAGCTTTCGCTATATGAAACAAACCCTTTTGCTCTGTTATGTGATTGTGTATGCTTTTGTTTACACCGTTTGTATTGCATTTTGACAATTCGGTAAAGATTCGGTGAATTGAACAGAACCATGGAAATACTCTGTTTTTAGCCATTCTGGCGGTCGAACCATCGATTTGGCGGCCGACGAATCGATTCCTCTTTCTGAGGTTGACTCTGAGTCAACCTTGATTTTCTTGGGCCGGGAAATCGATCCTACGGCCGTTATATCGAAGTGTCGGCAGAGAGACCAACTTGGTTGATCTGTGATTTTAGAATCCGATTCCGATTCGAACTGGGACTCGACCAAGCCTATAAGTATGCGTTCCATGAACTCGATAGCATCGTCAGCAACAGTTGTTTGCACATGGCATAACCAGTCCTTAATCAGTGGTTGAATTCCTTTAACGGCCTCGACCGTTTGCATTTCAAGTCCTTTGGTATGGACTTTCTATTCTCCCTTCGTCAAATTCCTGTGAATTTTGCTTTCCTTAGGGCAGCCACTAGCTTGTGGGATCCTGCTTTTCATGTCTTTCGATTTAGAAGAGAAGAACTGTGTCCTACTATCAAGGAGCTTGCGGCCATCATGGGTCATTCGGATAGAGAAGGTCTCATTGTCCCTAACCCTTTGTTCAACCGTGGTAATCTTTTGAAGGATTTGCCCCAAGTTCAGAAACATGAAGTTAGGTTTTTTATGGTGAATGGAAGGCTGGAAACCCTACAGTTTGTTCAGCGTTTTGGTACAGCTGAAGCTCATCGTCAAGTTTCTCAACAGAAGGCATGCTTTCATGCATTGTGCATCTATCTTCTATCTGTCTTCTCCATTATTACTTGCTTGGCCCTTCCTCTGGCTATGCTGATTCCATGCTGCTTGATTTCGCTCAACAAATTGGAAACCGTGTAGGTTTTGCTGGCTTAGTATTGGCAGAGACCTTGATGGGTCTTGACGTGGTGAAGGGTGATCCTACAGCCCAGTTCTCGGGCAGTCCTTTGCTACTACAGGTTCGCTCTTTGTTTGTTCATTTGTCAAGTTATCTTTTTTCACTTAACACTCTTTTGTTTTGACTCACGTGTTCTCTCAACTCACGATTTTCCCTTGTTCTTTAGGTATGGTTATTTGAGAAGCTAAGGGTATGGGATGTGCCGGAGCGACTTCCCTATAGTTCAGACCATTGTACGGAGCGTTGTGTGATCAGGCAGTTTCCAACTGAGGTTGCTTGGGAAGCATGGATGAAGACTCGCAGGGGCGATCGGATTCAATGGGTTTGCCCCTAGTATGGTGTTAAGAGTATGACCGTGAGTACCATGAACCATTTTGGTGTAGCAGTGATCGGCATCACTCGAGTCATTTTCTACTTTCTCGCTCATTTTCAAAGGCAGTTTGGGGCTGAACAAACCGCAATCCTGGGTGACCCTGAGTATGTTGTTTCCAAGGTTCACGATGCCAGCTTTCGTCGTAATGTGCTGCGCTTTTGGCCAAATAGGGTGATGCAGGAGGTTGCTGAGAACTTTGCTGATAAGCTATCAGGTTCTTATAAGCGCTGGTTGAAGAAAAACCTTTTGGAGGACAAAAGTGCAAAGAGAAGGAAGACCTAAAGATTGACACTTTGCTTATGTTTTTCAAAAGATGTTGTTTGATTCTAGCTTTCATAGATTGAGAATTGTTTAAGTTTACTTTTCCTTTTTCTTTGGAAACAATAAAACATTTGGCCGTTTTATTTGAAGATGTTATTGCCATGGTTTGATAGTGAACATGCTATAGGATAGACCTAGAAATTTTGAAAGTGAAGATGATAGTAGTGGCCGAATCTCAATCTAGAGATTGCCTACATATCCCATGGAGGGAATCAGGCCATAAACGTAGTTCCAACAAACGAGATTTGTTTTGTTTTGGTCAGGGTTCACTCAGGTATTTTCCTCTCCTTTTGTGCTCTTAATTTTGGCTAAACCGCCCTTGCGGGTTTTCGGTCTAGCGAGCGTTTTATTTATGCCTAAGCCGCCCTTGCGGGTTTTCGACCTAGCAGGCTGCTCTAATTTTTTCTTGAGTCCGCCCACCCTTGTAGTTTCCGGCCCAACGAGCATCTCTCAGGGGTAATACTTCCTCAGCTTGTCAATGTTGACTGGCATTGCGAATTCCATTCCATCTAAGTCTGCAATGTAGGCTGCTCCTCCAGACAGTATGCGTTTGATAAGGTAGGGCCCCCCCCAATTTGGTCTAAACTTGCCCCTTGGGTCTGAAATGTGGCGACGAATTGCTTTGAGCAACATGTCTCCCACTTTGATGTCTCTTGATTTTACCTTTTTATTGAATGCTCGTGCGATGCGGCGTTGATACCCTTGCACATGGTATAACACTCTCAGCCTCCTTTCGTCCAGTAATGCTAACTCGTCATAGCGATTTTGAACCCAGTCCTCTTCGATCATTCTAGTTTCAGCCAGAACCCTTAGTGAATGTAGCTCCAGCTCGATAGGCAAGATAGCTTCCATTCCATAAACCAGGGAGTAGGGAGTAGCTCCCGTTGAAGTCCTTTCGGTTGTTCGATAACCCCATAGTGCCAGAGGTAGCATTTCTAGCCAGTCCGTGTAGGTATCGGTAGTCTTCCGCAGAATCCTCTTGATGTTCTTGTTTGTAGTCTCAACTGCTCCATTAGTTTGAGGTCGATAAGTAGATGACCGGTGATTCTGTATCCCAAATTCGGCAAAAAGTTTCTTCGTTGCCCCCTTGAAGTGTGATCCATTATCACAGATGAACTCGTGAGGTACACCATATCGATAGATGATATTGGTGCGAATAAACTTGACCACATGAATGGCTTTGAGGGTAGCATAAGAAGCTACTTCTACCCACTAGGTGAAGTAGTCGATAGCCACTAGAATGAATTGATGGTTGTATTTTCCCTTTGGATTTATACTTCCAATGACGTCTATCCCCCAGGTGGAGAATGGCCAAGGGATGCCATGCTATATAATTCCGTAGGGGGGATACGCATGCGCTCAGCGTGAGTTTGGCATTTGTAACATCGGCGGACATAGTCAGCACAGTTGGCCTCCATTGTGGTCCAGTAATATCCCTGACGCATGATCTTCTTTGCCATTGTTGCCCCATTCATGTGTGGCCCATAAATTCCTTCGTGTGTTTCCTCCACTATCTTGCGGCTGTCCTCCGTTGTGACGCAAAGTTGACTTGGACCCAAGTATGCCCTTCGATATAATGCTCCTCCGCAGATTACAAATCGGGCGGCAAACTTTCGCAGAGCCATTTTGTCCTTTGAGGTGGCCTTAGATGGGTATTCTCCTTCTTCTAGGAATTTCTTCACGTCTTCGTACCATGGCTTGCCATCGTCTTCACCTTCTTCGGTGAAGGTACACTCGCATGCTGGTTTGACCTTTTGTTTGATCATGAGAACACGCATCGTAAACCCCAGGGGTATTTCGACCATAGATGCCAATGTTGCCAGTGCATCTGCAAATCTATTGCTCACTCGGGGAGTATGCATGAAGATAACGGAATCGAATTGTGGAATTAGATCTTTCAGCACAGAGTGATATAGTTTCAGTGTGTCTTCCTTGACCTTCCAATCTCCTCTTGCTTGAGATACCACCAGGTTTGAATCCCCAATGACCTCTACCCATTTTGCCCCTAGTTCCGGGGCTGCCTCCATTCCAGCAATGCAGGCCTCGTATTCAGCTTGGTTGTTGGTGACCTCAAACCTTAGTTTATATGACAAAGGGATATGGGAGTTGTTTGGGGAAACTAGCAATACCCCTATGCCATATCCACATTGGTTTGATGCTCCATCGAAATAGAGATGCCAGGTGTCATCTAGGAGACACAAGATGTCTTCGTCGAGGAACATGAAGTCCTTTGCTTCAGCCTCTATCACAGGGTGATTTGCCAAGAACTCTGCCATAGCCCTTCCTTTCACTGATTTCCTTGTCATGTATCTGAGATCGAATTCTGCTAGCAGCAGTAACCACCTAGCTAGCTTTCCGATAAGTGCTGGCTTCTCGAAAAGATATTTGATTGGGTCTAAACGGGAAACCAGCACTACCGCCGGGTGTGCCAATAAGTAGTGCCTCAGTTTCTTTGTGGCCCATATATACTAGCCCCCAGCAGGTTTTCTCGAGGGGAGTGTACTTTGTTTCATAGTCCATCATTTTTTTGCTGAGATAGTATATGGCGCACTCAATTTTGGCGTCGTTTTCTTGCGCTAGCATGCATCCCATGGATGTGTTTGTTACTGAGAGATACAAAATCAATGGCTTCCCAGGGATGGGTGGCGACAGCACAGGTGGATTCTGAAGATATTCTTTGATTGCCTCGAACGCTTGCTGACAGTCTTGGCTCCATTCAAAATCAGTACCTTTCTTCAGGAGCTTGAAAAGAGGTTCACAGGTGGTTGTGAGTTTGGAAATGAACCTGCTGATGAACTGTACTTTCCCTAGAAAGCTTCTTACCTCTTTTTTTGTCTTTGGTGGTGATATCTCCATGATAGCCTGTATCTTGGAAGGGTCTACCTCGATTCCTCTTTGAGTGATAAGAAACCCCAACATTTTACCAGCCGTTACCCCAAAAGTGCATTTTTGAGGATTAAGACGTAGCTTTTTTTGCCTAATCCTCTCGAAAAACTTTTGAAGTGCTTCATAGTGTCCTTCCCTTTCCTTTGATTTGACTATTATATCGTCGACATATACCTCGACTTCTTTGTGCATCATGTCGTGCAGCAGTGTTGTTGCCATCCTCTGGTAAGTGGCTCCAGCGTTCTTTAACCTGAATGGCATCACTCGGTAGCAGTAGGTTCCCCGCAGCGTAGTGAAGGTGGTCTTCTCTCTATCCTCAAGAGACATAAGAATTTGATTATACCCAGAAAACCCATCCATGAAGGATAGCAATGCATGGCCTGCGGTTTTGTCCACTAGCTCGTCTATGTGGGGTAATGGGAAGTCATCTTTTGGACTGGCTTTGTTGAGATCTCGGAATTCTACATAGACCCTGATTCCTCTAGTTTTCTTCGGTACTGGAACGATGTTAGCTACCCATTGTAGATATTCGGTGACTATGAGAAAACCGGCGTTGATTTGCTTAGTGACTTCTTCTTTTATCTTTAAGACCCAATCAGAACGCATACGTCTTAACTTTTGTTTAACAGGTTTTGCATCTGGGTGGAGGGGAATTTTATGCTGAACAATTTCAGGGTCTATTCCAGGCATGTCCTCGTAAGACCAAGCAAAAACATCTTTGTATTCTTTTAGCAAAAGGATTAGTTTTTCACTTTCTTGAGAAGAGAGTGTTGCACCAATTTTAACCATTTTGGGCTCGTTTTCAGAGCCTATGTTTGCCATGGTTATTTCCTCAAAAAAAGGTTTGGCGTGCCTCTCCTCTTCCCTCTCGATGAATTCTAAAATTTCTTTTGGAATTTATTCCTCGAAAAATGGATTGTCAAAATCCATACAATTAATCATAGGCAAAGTGAAATACTTTAAATCCTCCTTCTCATTGCTAGAATTATCGAAAGATATTTCAGAATCAAATTCAAAAAAAAGGTCATGCTTTGGTGCTTTGACCAGGTTTTCCTCACTAGCCTCAATGGTTTGAAAAGATGAAAAGCTTGACTCGGATTGAGTCGACTCGAAGTCGGAATCGGAATCGGAACTAAGATCAGAATTAGCATTTTTCATTTTGTATTTTAGAGTATGTTCCACGGTCCAGTTAGGGTAAGCCCCTTTTTCAGCATCCACAATCAGCTCAGAGCAGTCTTTTTCATCACCAAGGTTGATCATCAGCACTTCACTATCACCTTGATTTGCACTTTCGTCATTGTCACCCCGCGAGTCTTGGAGGGCCATTTGATTCGCTATTGCTGTGATTTCTTCCAGTTGAGCTTCAATTTCTACTTCGTCGCTGTTGTCGACCCTTCGTGTGCCAACAAATCCCCACCAATTACCAAAACTATCTGTGATAGGGTGGATCACCCTTATTTCATTGTTGGTGACCCTCTCATCAAAGAGTAGGTTTAGTGATATTTCATCTTGTGGATCATTGTCAGCAGACTCTTCTTCCTTTGCTTCTTCAGCTTCGAGGTTATTGAATTCGTCTATTGGCCAATAGTCGTCGATAGGTGCATAGGGGTCATAAAAATAGATTGGGACCCTGCGAAGCCCTTCTTCTTCAATTATGTCTTCTACTTCTTCTTCATAGACTGCTCTTGCAAACATGACATGATTGTCTTCAATGATAGTTACCATAGGCTTTGGTTGATCCACCGGAGTGATGTATTTGGACGGGTTGAAATCTTCAGCTGTAGAGTGGAGTGGGCCAGACAGCTTGGTGACAACTTGAAAGTGCGAATCAAACATGAACAGTGATGCAGTCATTTTTCCTAAAAGATTTTTGTTTTAGTTAGATTGATTGAGCTTACCTACTTTTCATTTGATCTAGAAAGGCTAGGTTTAACCTGCAAAAGAAAACTTTACAACATACATATATACAATGGGTGTGAGGAAGAACTTTTGCAAGCAAATGCAAGTAGGTTCCTAGCCTGTAGGTTCCTGTCTTAGTTTGATAAGTTCTATGGCTTTCTAAAACATGTAAGGTTTGGGTAGTCCCAAGGGTGCTCCGTTGTCAAAGGGCACCAGTCCTTTCACCAGCCCATCATAGGCGGTGATTGAGTGATTTCCTTTTTGATATACTACTAGGTACAAGTGACTGTGGAGTTTGCTGGAACCCCTAACATAGCCCGTGTCATGCTGGGGTATTAGGTGAACTCAACGAGGTTGCCTGCTCGATGCATATGATAAATGAATTGAATAAAGCATGTGTTAGTCTTATGTTGAACTTTCTGGTTATGGCTCTCAAGTCCCCAGCAGAGTCGCCAAAAACTGTAGACACCTCCCTGGAGCGGGGCATCGCCATATAGATTGATCGTTGTTTGCTCGTTTGGTTGCTTGCTTCATAAACCAAGATCGTGGATATTCTCATGGCTAGGAACATCGCCACACGATAACGATTATCATCAAAACAGAGTCGCCACATAGTTTATTAAAACTAGGAAAATAGATAGAGATTCCGGGTACGGGAGCCAAAAGTACAGTAAGGGGAAGGTATTAGGCACCCCTCTCTGCCCAGTCGTGAGACTGGCCCATAATTATTCAACATACGACTTAGACATGCTTTATTTAATTCTAACAAGTAGTCTGTTTTTAGCCTTTAAGCAGTTAAGGGTGAGCCGAGACTGTGATTGCAAGCATGCATCAGAAAGTAGAAAACAAAACAAACGGTCCCAGGAAATCGATTACTTGGCTGGTGAATGGATGTCACGGCCGAGTAATCGTACTGGTTTTATGTACCAGCCGAGGGATCAAAGCCCCGGTCGATGTTCTTCCTCACACCAGACAAAAAAGTTAGCAGATAACTAAAACGCTACGATTAAAGTATATGGATAGAAAATAAATCAAACCATGGGCCGTTAGGCCTCACCACCTTGATCCCTCAGTTGCTTGATTGCTTTGGATTGAATGGGATTGACTGATTGCTTCTTGGGAACCCTAGGGTTAGGGTTTGAACTTCGGGGTTTGATCGTCGGATAGGTGGCTGCCTTCGGGAGGTTAGGGCTTTTGTAGAGGAGGTTTGAAAGTGTATATTGACAGAGTTTCGTGGCTTGAGAGGGTGTGAAGATATATCAATTTTGTGTGTTGAAACCCTCTTTATATAGGCATTGGGATGACTCACTCCGTCCAATCAAAACGCACGATTTGAAATTGCAATTGCAATGCAATACAAACTCTCCGTGATGATCTCTGAGCATAGCCCGAACGCATTGGGGAGGTATCGTAGTTGGATCAAACGTTTGACAGAACGTTCGAGAATTTGGAAAAAGGGACTCTCTGGCGGCTGAGCAAAGGATGTTGCGGCCGAGGAATGGATGTTGTGACCGAAGGATAGGTATTGCGGCCAAGTGATTGGATCTCTCAGGGAGATTTTCATGCAACAGGTTGCTCGGGTGAAGAAATGATGTTAAGGCCGTGAGATCAATGTCACGGCCGACAGATGAATTCTCCTAGGATTCTGTATTTTTGTTTGAAAGGCTATTTGGCTCTGGATTGGGTTCTCTAAGTGGCTCAAAGTTCTTACCATAAGTCCATGGGTTCACAAGAAGTCAATTAGCAATCACTGTATCTATTTCATCATCGGGATGGTCCCCAAGGTGCGACTTGAAATAATCGTTAGGCCAAATTGGGGTGTCTACACCAAGTAGGATTTCTAGCCAAGAAATATAATCTAAGACTTTATTTCAATTATTAGGAAAAACATACTAGTGGTTTTATGAGCACACTTGTCTTTAGAAAATGACTAGATTGCCCGGTGTGATGAAATTGAATTTTACAAATCTTAAATCTAATTAAAAGGAAATTTATAAAACAGGCCAAGAGTAAATAAAGGATTTTCGAATATTACAACGAGATTTTTATTTACTAAAAATCGGAGTTGTTCCAAGATGGATCCGGCTTGTATTTCCTCAACATAAACACGTGGAACACGTCATATACACCCGATAGCCTCGGTGGCAAAGCCAAATGATACGCAACCTCTCCAATCTTCTCAATGATGTCGAACGGCCCGATATAACGCGGTGAAAGCTTCCCCTTTTTCCCAAAACGTGATAAACCCCTACGAGGCGATACTTTAAGGAATACGTGATCCCCTTCTTCAAATGACAATGGACGACGATGACGATCCGCATAATTCTTTTGTCTACTTTGAGCGGTCAACAATCTTTGGCGAATTATTTTGATTTGTTCGATCGTTCTCTCTTGAGCTTCCAAAAGGCGTTGACGAATTGCTTTCGTGCTTTCAGAGGTCTCCTTAATCATATCCGGCTCCACTAACGTAGCCTCTCCCAATTCGGTCCAACACACCGGCGATCAACACGGTCTCCCATACAAAGCCTCATACGGTGCCATTTCAATACTAGATTGATAGCTATTGTTGTACGCAAATTCTACTAAAGGCAAGTGGTCCTCCCAACTACCCCGGAAATCCATCACACAAGCCCGAAGCATATCTTTCAAAATCTGAATTGTTCTCTCGGATTGCCCATCGGTTTGAGGATGATATGCGGTACTAAACAAAAAATTCGTACCCAAAGCGGCTTGCAAACTCTGCCAAAAACGTGCGGTAAACCTCGGATCTCGATCGGACACGATGGATACGGGAATCCCATGAAGGCAAATAATCTCCCGAATATACAAACGACTAAGTGTATCCACGGAATTGGTAACCTGAATAGGCAAGAAATGAGCGGTTTTGGTCAAATGATCCACGATTACCCAAATGGTGTCATACCCCCTCGGCGATCTCGGTAAACTCGTAACGAAATCCATGGTCACATTCTCTCACTTCCACTCGGCCACTGGCAATGGTTGTAACTCCCCCGCGGGTCGTTGATGTTCGGCTTTTACTTGTTGACACGTGAGACACTTGGATACGAAAATCACAACGTCCCTCTTCATTCCGGACCACTAAAATTGCCTACGTAAATCATGATACATTTTCGTTCCCCCCGGATGAACGGCCAACGGAGAATGGTGAAACTCCCTCAAGATTTCTTCCCAACACAAAATGGGTACGAATAACTTTCCTTGATAGCGCAAGCTTTGATCGGCGTGTGTCATCCACGCCTCTTGAGCGTTTTCCACTAAGGAATTTAGCACGAAGTTCCTCCGCTTCTTCATCATGTTGTTGAGCCTCAATTACTCGAGTCGATAAAGTCGATTGCACGGTCAAATTACATAATGTGACCCCTTCCTGAACATCCTCGAAATGCGAAGCACAAAAGCCTAAATCACTCATCAATTTCCACTCATAGATAGCTAGACTCGCTGGGTGTGTCGGTTTTCTACTCAATGCATCCGCCACGACGTTCGCTTTTCCCGGGTGATATTGCAATTCGAAATTGTAATCCTCCAAATGCTCCATCCAACAGTGTTGTCGAAGGTTCAGTTCTTTTTGAGAAAACTAATATTTCAAACTTTTGTGGTTGTAAAAGACTTCAAATTTTTCACTGTACAAATAATGGTGCCAACTTTTCAAAGCAAAAACGACGGCTGCAAGTTCTAAATCATGAGTAGGGTAATTCCGCTCGTGAGCTTTCAACTACGGCAACCCATATGCTACCACTCGCCCCGCTTGCATCAAAACGCACCCCAATCCCTCCTTAGATGCATCACAAAATACGGAGTAGCCAACTCCACGTTCAGGAACAATCAAAACCGGTGTGGTAATCAACCTCCTCTTCAATTCTTCAAAAGCCGCCTCACACGAGTCGCTCCAAATGAAACAAGTCCCCTTACGCATTAATCTAGTCATCGGTGCCGCTAAACAAGAGAAGACAAGAACGAAACGGCAGTAGTACAAGGCCAAACCCAAGAAACTACGGATATCAAACACGTTCTTCGATCGCTGCCAATTCATAACCGACTCTATCTTTTCCGGATCAACAAATACTCCACCTTTCGAAACCACGTGACCCAAAAATTTGACTTCAGATAACCAAAACTCACACTTACTAAGTTTGGCATACAATTGGTGCTCTCTCAAGAGTTCAAGAACAATGGTGAGATGAGATTGGTGTTCCTCCTCCGTAGGCGAATAGATCAAGATATCATCCATGAATACGACCACAAAACAATCAAGGCATGCACGAAAGATACGATTCATTAAGTCCATGAAAGTAGCTGGGGCATTCGTCAATCCGAAAGGCATAACAACGAATTCAAAATGACCATAGCGAGTACGAAAAGCGGTTTTAGGAATGTCTTCCCTCCGAACCCTCAACTGGTGATAACCGGATCTCAAGTCAATTTTAGAAAAGCAAGTCGCACTCCAAAGTTGATCAAACAAATCATCGATTCTAGGCATGGGATACTTGTTCTTAATGGTGACTCGGTTTAGCTTACGATAATCGATACACAAATGGAGTGAACCATCCTTCTTTTGCGCAAAAAGAGCTGGTGCTCCTCACGGTGACGTACTCAGACGAATGAATCCTAAGTTCTCCAATTCCTGCAACTGAGTTTTTAACTCTCTCAATTCGGCGGGCACGAAACGATATGGAGGTATGGAGATAGGAGAGGTACCGGGAAGTAAATCAATCGAGAATTCAATCTCTCTCTCGAGAGGCAAGCGAGGTAACTCTTCCGGGAACACATCCGGAAAATCGCAAACCACCAAGGGTAACTCCCCACGCATGGAGGCATCCTCATCTAACGTCAAACTCACCAATACGGAATAAATTGACTTGCGCTCTCGAGACCCACACAGATACAGTTCTAACGGTTCCCGATGCTCCCCAAATAACTCGAAACAAGGAACCTTGGGTGGACAAATACGAACTCGAAGCTTGAAACAATCAATGGTATCATGAAACGTAGACAACCAATCCATTCCCAAGATAAGATCAAACCATGTCATTCCCAAAATAATGAATTCAAATACGAAACGACAATCACGAATAATCAACTCACAATCTCGACAAATACGGTCAAGAGACGTTCTACCCCATAGAGGTGTCTCAACGAATAAAGGAGGGCTAAGACTTTCCGTTTCAAATTCCAAGGCACACACAAATGATGTAGTAATGAATGAATGCGATGCTCCAGAATCGAAGAGGACTTTAGCAAAGGAGTTGAACAAAAGAAATGTACCCCTCAGAGGTGATGTTGTAAACTTGCCCTGGGTACCCCGACCATGCATAAAGCCTCCCCTCTGACTAGAACTCTAAGTAGGCGCGGAAGAATTTGTTTCCTTATCAACCCCGAAACTCTGAACTGACGTAGTCTGGCGAAAGTGAGGCTGCTGCTGCCTCTGGGTGACCCTAAACTGCTGGCCCACATTATGCCCCATTCCCGACTGCTGCATAGAACTCGACTCACTATGCACTCTCAACCCCTGAGGACAATTCCTAGCGAGATGACCCGTCTTCCCACAAACATAACAAGCCTTCTGGATATGTGGACACTAAGTACGAATGTGTCCAGGTTGATTGCACTTGTAGCACACAAGCGAAGGTTTAGACAAAGCACCCCGAGCCCCTGAAGAAGAAGGCACCCTAAAGTTGGATTGGCTAGATGGTTGATGAGATGGTTCCCTCTGCCTCTTCTGTCCTTGACTCCCGAAACTACCCGAAGAAGAACTCAAACTTCCCACCGATTGCCTTGGCTCCCAAACCCTTGCATTCCGTTGAGCCTCCTTTGGAATTTCAATGCTCCTTGCACACTCCACAACTTCAGAGAACTTCATCTTACGCTGGGCCATCACCATTCTCTTCACGGTATTATGCAACCCCTTCTCAAAACGTTGACACTTTCTCTCCTCCGTTGCCACCAACTCTGGAGCGAAACGAGACAAGGATTGGAACTTCTGCACGTACTCTGAGACAGTCATATTACCCTATTCCAGCTTCTCAAATTGATCTCTCATATTTTCACGGGAAGTTTTCAGAAAGTACTGCTCCTTAAAAAGAGCCTCAAACTCGGCCCACGTCAAATTCTCCACATCTGGTTCATTTGCTTGAGCCGCGGTCCTTGCCACTCTCCTCGCATCCTTCCTACTTTCCAGAACGGATTCCCACCACTTGCCGGCCTCCCCAACTAGCTGAACGGCCACAATACCTACTCTGACGTCGTCTTCAGTGATATTGATAGCTCTAAAGAGTTTGTGGATTTGAGCTAGCCAGTGATCGGCTACCAGAGGGTCGCTACTCATCCCATCAAACACCGGTGGATTCCCATGGCTAAACTCTCGCATCGCTACCATGGCTCGATCCTCGACATTGGCCCTAGGAGTGGTATTCAAGAGATTTGCCCCTGCGAGAGCCGTAACGAAATCCCTAGCAAATGGATTTTGAACCATCGGTACTTCCTCTCCCTGTCCACGTCTGGCCCCAGACCCCGGATTCCCACCTTGATTCTCCCCGAGCTGACTAACCTCATCCTCCAATGGCACCCCACGGCCACGACCACGGCCGCAACCTCCCCGATTTCCAGCCCCACCTCGACTAGCACGCGTCCTTGGAGCCATCATACTACATGTTATAAGAAAGGAAAACTATTAACCACAACATTATTACTGTGAGGTTTAAGCACCCAACTTCCCAACACGGGTCAATAATAACTCTACGCCACACTACATTATCAAAAATGTTATGCCACATAGTCATATGATTGTTAGTCACACAAGCATGCATAAGTCATAAAAAAGTCTACGATGTTTTGAACTCATGAGACTAAACATCTCCCCACGGTCTCTAGGTGTTCAAAACCTATGCTCTGATGCCAAGTTGTCACGCCCTCGATTTTCAACATAAATATAAAGGATTTCCATATATAAAACCTCACAACAACCCGTACGATACCCAAAATAATATAGCATTCCCATTTCCGTAATCTCACTTCAACATCTAATAGTTCCCAAAAGATTACATCTTTGGCTCTAAGACCCAAATTTAATATAAGTAATGAGTATTCAAGAGAGTTAAGGGTTACAATATTCCATAGTCAAAAGATTTACAAATAGAGTTACAATTACAAAGATGACTAAGTAACTCTCCAACGTTAGCTTTCAAAAATAATTCCACATCCAAACATTCCAACCATGCAAGCTACTGCCCTGGGATAGTGCCTAAAAATAATGTAAGGTTTGAGCTACACTAGCCCAGTAGGAAATTCTACACAAACATTATATGCAAATGAAATGCTAGGACGATCTCAAGATGGGAACATGAACAAGAACCACAGGATAATCAACAATCTTAGTTCAATAAGCTCAAACAATCACTTAACGATCATTGTGCAACTCAAGCTAGAACCATTTCCATCTTTCATGTGTCCAAAGTCCTTTCGTTGTATGTGTCATGAGCCGAAGCTCCTGCCAGGCACCATACCCATCGGTAGGTCCTTAATGTAACCAATATGAGCATTTGCTCCTGCCGGGCCAATTAAGGGATCTCGATACCCCCTGCCAGGCACCCACCCGTCGATGAGTCCTGAGTGTTCTCGTTGTGTCATTAAGTGTCCAAGAATCTCGTACTCATATAATGTGTCATTTCAATTCAATCAAAGTTCAAGAAATGAACAATGTAAAATTTCCACCAAACCAAGGCAAGAGATGCGAGGATACTCCATGAACCCAATGAATACAATTAATCATGTTATGGAGTGTTTTGGAGGTGTTTAGAACAAGTTAGAAGTGATCGAGGGTCAAAACGATGAACTACGGAACAAATGCAACAAAATTGTCCATAAGCTCCTAGTATCGATACAGCCAAAATGGTCATATCGATACAACAATCAAATTAGGAAGTTCTGAAGTTACGGTTTTGAAATAGTATCGATACGGCAAAAATCCCGTATCGATACAGCGACGTTACAAACAGATTTTTTGCTAATTTTCAAGGATTCAACTATGACAACAACAACAACCATAGGCACGATTTCAAGGCTAGAAAACACATCCTTTACATATATTGAGAGGTAGAATCCCTACCTCGAAGTCGAAGCACAAAACCCATGAAATCTACGAGCCCTAGCTTCCGAAAACCTTGATTCGACCAAGATACACCACACCGAGCTCTAATCGATGAAGAGCAAGCCCAAAATCACGCGTAGAATGAGGAATGAAGGTTAGTTTGCAAGGGTTTTGAGTGAGTTGGGTGGAAATTTGGATGAGAGTGAGAGTGAGAGAGAGGGACCGAGAGATAGAGAGAGACGTGAGGGAGATGGGAGGAGAAAAATGATTCTCTACTCCCTCACCCTCCTATATATACCCATACATCCACAAATCGCACTTGCACCCTTCCACAATCAATTCTACCACTTTAGCCCCAGATCACATAATTACTATTCTTTCTCAATAATCATGCATTTATAAAACATTAATATTGATAAAATAAATACGGGTCTCTACAGAAGGCCTAATCGAATGAATTAGGCTGAACTCCACCATGCGTCATGACCTTAGATTGGTGAGTATAGACCAGAGCATGACATTAAGTCATCCCATCAAGTTTGGGCCCATTCCGAGAGTAAAGGGAAAATCCGCTTTATGTAAAACTACACTCTTTGAGATCCAACGCACATGACAGTTTCGCTGGAACCCTAAAACCTGCGGCACAAACACAGTGAGCACACCTATGCCTTTTGTCGGCAAAGGCCCTCTGATGCCAAAGTCAGTATTAGTACTAAACCCTAATTTCGTAAGGAAGACAGTAAGTAGAATTATAGCTCAAAATGTACCTTTTCCCATTAGGTTTACCCCGTATTTATAGTTTTTTTCGTGACTTGCTTTCCAAGCACTCTCGTTGCCCTAAGTTTCCTATCCCGTATAGGAAACTTAGCTTTCTGGGATTCTCTCCCCTTATCAGCCGAAGTCCTACTTTCGTTAAGAAACTCCACCAATGTGGAATTCGTTCCATATAGTAACTCTATCTCTACCTTTCATGGCAGAGTATATTATTCCCTTATTCGCGGGATCCATCCTTATCACGCAAGGAGCTCATTCCAGAACATTCTGGACCAATCTTGCCACCCATCTCATTGGTCGGCTTAGCTCGGCTAATACTATGTGATCGTGCTCTTTTGCTCGGCAATCATGTTGAGCACCATTGCCCATTATCGTCCGCTAACAATCTTGCTCAGCCTGATGCACCCTCACACGGTGTTGCCGTGCTGCCATGTACACTATCTCGGATGCTCCTTCTGCGGTGCTCGAGTGCTATCCACGTGGTCGACTTCTATCCTCTATGGAGCACCCCTACGTGGTATCTTGCTTCGCACGTGTTCTAGTGTATTTTCCCTAGTTCGGGGAAAACCCCACAACAATTGCTCTCTAGCTTTGCTCATTACTTCTGCTCGGCAGTGAGTAAAGGTTAAAGCTTCCCCGTGGTCACCACTTTGGTCGGGCTTATATACGAATGCTTTTGCCGCTTCTAATTTTCAATCTTCAGGACTCAATTTGCATACTGATTCCCCTTTTGTCACATGGCACATCACGCCCGTCTTGCATTAAATGCGAGACGACGTTCGCCTTTTCAAAAGAAGCCCAAACAACACCTATTGGGGGACATACTCAGTACGTCACCCTACTTTTTGGGTTTATAATCATTTCAAAACTTACTCCCAACTTTTCACTCTCTCCCCACACCTAGACAAAAAAGCTCTCTCGCCATTGTTACTATTCATCTTTCTCTTTTGTGACTGCAACCTGTCCTTCCTTAGTCCGGCTGTTCCGTTTTTTGTTGGAAACGCCTCACCAGACCCTACTTTTCTCGTGTAAGTCCCTTCTCTTCGTATTTTCATTCACCTTTCGAGATTTTGTTTTGTCTCTTCTAGGTTTTTTTGCGCTAGTTTGCACCTAAATCCCCAAACAATGGTGATTAGAACTGGCCGTTTTAGAAGGCTTTGTGATACTCCTGAGAGGTTGAGTCAATTCAGGGAACGCTACAGCATTCCCGATGACATTCATTTAGAACTCGCCCTAGTTGATGCTAACAGGACGGTCATGACGACCAAGTCCTTCGTCTCTCAATCATGTCCATAGTCGAAGGGGGAGTTCATCTTCCCCTTCATCCTTTGCTTTCCCAAACCCAAAACACATACCGCCTCGCCCCACTATAGTGTACGATCAACTTCTTTGGTCTCGTTATGGGCGTTGTTGCCCTAAACGAGGTGTTGGGCACCAACCTAGGGTTCTGGGACATTCAACACATTTACAGTGTTGTTTCGACCAGGGAAGAGGGCTCTTACTATCTCAAGGCCCGTAACAAGAATAGGAAGCTCGTTACCCACACGCCCAATTCTGCCCGGGGTGACAATGATGATTTTCTCATCGTTACCAGCAATTGGGAAGAGAACGAGGAGGGCAAGCCTTCTGGCCCCCATGCCTTTAGCCATCCACGTGAGTCCCTTTTTGCCGTTCCCCAAGCAGATTTTCCTTTCACTTGTATTGCATTTTAAACAGTTTTGCTTCTGTTCTTTTACCCTGCTTTTTCGTGTAGCCCCCAACATAAACGACAATCACAGTACCATAAGCTCTTTGGTCCACCAGCTGGATATCCGCCGTGCACTCGATTACGACGGTATCCCTGGTGTGATCGGCACTAGTCTTGGCTGAGCTGCCCACATCCTGCTCGACTACCGTCCTACGTACACAAGGGGCATCAGTCTTTGCCCCGAGGCCCAAATTCAGCGCCCCTTTCCAACCCTTGAACTCTACACCCAAGAGTTGGTCGGCCCCTCTCATCCAAACAATCATCGTCGCAACCGCCGTAACCGCGCCGTCACGGTTGCTGCATAGGAGGGGGAAATCAACCTTCCCACTGGTATCCCCCAAGTCCAGATCAGAGATAGTGGTGCCTCCTCCTCAGGTCACGTTACTCACATCTCTCCCTTTGACTACTTCATTGACCAAGACATGTCCCGCAGCCTCAACCTCGCAGCCATGGTTGGTCATTCCAGATCCTGTGTCTCTTCTGCTTCTCCTGGCTCTACGCCTACCGCCCGAGCTCCTACCTCGAACTCTCCCCCTTCCGGCCTTCTCACCGATGCTCGTCGCAAGCCGTCTCATCAAGACGCTTTCGAAGGAAAGGACAACGAGGATTAATTGTCTCTCCGTGAATTTTTAAGAGCTTAATGCTGCCCCTGCTAGGACTCCTGCCCCTCCGCCGGCTTCCCAATTAGCCCCAAGCAACTCTTCCTCTCCCACTGTTTGGGCCTCGGCATTCCTCCTAGGTGATCACCCGGTCTTGGTTGAAGATTCTGCTGGCTCTCTGGAGACTGCCATTGCTTTGGCCCAAGGCCTTCTGCTCCCGCCCAACATGGTCAAGGAAAAAGAATCATTGCCGGATAGGCTTGAAAGGACAATCGTTTCTCACAGCATCAGGGTAAAATACTTCTCTTCTCTCCATCCTTTATTATTTTTGCCAGTCCATTCTTAACTATTGCTTCCTTATCTCAATCTATCCAGAAGATGGTTGAAGTGTGCACAAGGGCTCGTTAGGTGGACACAGAGGTGACCAGGCTAACAACTGAGACCATCCCAATTTGGCCTAACGATTATTTCAAGTCCCACTTTGGGGACCATCCCGATGATGAAATGGATACAGTGATTGTTGATTGCCTTCTTGTGAACCTTAGGACTTTCGGTAAGAACTTTTAGCCACTTAGAGGACCCAATCCAGAGCCAAATAGTCTTCCAGACAGAAATACAGTATCATAGGAGAATCCTTCTGTCGGCCGTGACATTGATCACACGACCTCAACTTTAATTCTTCACCCGTGAAGCCAGTTGCTTGAAAAACTCCTTGAGAGATCGATTAGCCGGGCACCAGGTCAATCCCTCGGCCGCAATATCAATTACTCGGCCGTCACATCCTTTTCTCGGCCGCCAGATCGTCTGTTTTCTAGATTCTAGAATGTACTGTCGATCGTTTGATCCGTTCGCAAAAACCCTAGCAGCCTTTTTCCGATGCGTTCGGGCCACGTTCAGGGATTGCCATGAAGAGTTTGTATCACTCCCCAACTCCAATTCCCACCGTGCGTTTTGATTGGACGAGTTGTGTCATCCCTAGTGCCTATATAAAGAGGGCTTCTGCTCCGAAATTGATATACCAACACACCCCCAACAGCCTCGAAACTCTGCAGAAATACACTCTCATATCCCCTCTACAAAAGCCCCAACCTCCCGAAGGTAGCCATAATCCGACGATCCAAACCCCAAAGTTCAAACCCTAACCCTATGGTTTCAAGAAGCAATCAGCCAATCACCCTTAATCCGAAGCAATCAAGCTACTAAGGGATCAAGGTGGTGAGGCCCAGGGGCCTCTGGTTTGATTTACTTTTCGTTATTATGCTTAATCGTAGCTTTTTTATTGTCTACTGATCATCTGGTCTGGTGTGAGGAAAAACATCGACTGGGGAATCAATCCCTCGACTGATACATAGAACTAGGAGGATTCCTCGGTCATGAAATCTATTCACCAGCCGCGGGATCCATCTCCCTGGGACAGCCTGTTTTATTCTGCTTTTCTGATGCATGATTTCAATTACAGCCTTGGCTCACCATTAACTATTTAAAGGCTAATTAATCAATTTACTTGCTAGAATTACATAAAGCATGCGTTAATCTTATGTTGAACAATTATGGGCCAGTCTCATGGCTGGGCAGAGAGGGGTGCCTAACACCTTCCCCTCATTGTACCTTTGGCTCCCGTGCCCAGAATCTCTATCTGTTTTTCCTAGTTTTCTTAAACTAAGTGGTGACTCTCTTTTGATGATAACCGCTATTGTGTGGCGATGTTCCTAGCCATGGGAATATCCACGGTCTTGGTTTATGTAGCAAACAACCAATCAAACAACAATGATCAATCTGTATGGCGATGCCCCGCTTCAGGGATGAGTCTACAGTTTTTGGCGACTCTGCTGGGGAATTGAGAGCCATAACCAGAAAGTTCGACATATGACTAATTCATGCTTTATTTGATTCATTTATCATATGCATTGAGCAGGCAACCTCGTTGAGTTCACCTAATACCCCGGCATGTCATGGGCTATGTTAGGGGTTCCAGCAAACTCCACAGTCACTTGTACCTAGTGGTATATCAAAAAGGAAACCGCCTGATTGTCGCCTATGATGGGCCGACGGAAGGACTAGTGCCCTTTGAAGACGGAGCACCCTGAGACTACCTAAACCTTTCATGTGTTAGAAAGCCATAGAACTTATCAAAATAAGGCAGGAGCCCGCAGGTTAAGGAATTTTCCTGCATTTCGTCTTCAAGTTCTTCCTCACACCCTGTATTATTTGTTGCTATAACATTTCTTTCTGTGCAGAAGGGTTGGGATTTTCAGCCCAAATCCTAACCCTATACAGCCAAGTACTGACTTACAGGTACTTTACTTTTCAAGCAGGCACAATAGGTAAATTAAAGAAGCAACCTCAGCCAGTTTTATACTCTTATAACACCCGAAGTCACACCAAACAGAGGTCTTTACAGCTACCTCATCCATCACTTTCGCCTGTCAGGACACCTTCACCGCAGCGATCCCAATCACTTCCAGGGACTTTGCGGTCATCTTTTCAACAAACTCGATTATCTACCAAGTCTCACACTTCGCCAAGCAATCCTCTCATGGCAGACAAGGACGCCACCATCATTGAACTCCAAGCCCAGATTACTTACTTACTGGCCGAGAAGGCAGCAAGAGACGCCGAAGACAAGAAAGACGAAGATGAGGAAGAAAACCTTCAAGGATTGGTAATAACAGAGAATCTTGAATTGGCCAAACAAGTCAAGGAGATCAAACACGCTCTGGCCTGTTCACAGGGGGACCAAATTTTGGACTTTGAAGGACTTTGCCTCTTTCCAGATTCTCAATTGCCCAAAAGATTCAAAATGCCAAACATCGAGAAGTTCAATGGAACTGGTAACCCTACTAGCCATGTCCGTCATGTCATCAACACCCTGAAGCCGATGGGCTTGGACAAAATTTTGGTCTGTCGTTTTCGTACCAAAAATATAATTTATAAAACAAGGAATTAACTAATATTCCGAAGAATAGTGGTCAAGTCCGAGATCGTCCACGGAGAGTAAAAAGCTAAGTTGCAATATGTTCAATTGATTTCTAATTTAATTCTGAAAGGAAAAGGTTTGGATTTGAGTTGATTTAATTAAACTAAAATTAAACTATAAAGCAATTAAAGGATTTTGAAACAAATGAGAGAAATGACTAGGGTTTCCGATTCAGTCTCCCCTTGTAACATAATTATTTCGAAACCTAAGGTTCACATTCAACATTCAACCAGATCATCTTAGGGTAGCAATTCCTATCGATAATCCCCAAAAATATAATCAAGATTCGTACTCCGTATAGGCTATCTCAACACGGCACGGATCGTCTCAATGAATTTAATCACGGCACGACCCGTCTCACGTCGTATAGTCTATCTCAAAGCCTATCTCGGAACATTCAAAACCATTGTATGACAGTGCTTGAAACCATGGATACAAACACATTCTAAGATTGGAAAAATATTAAACTTCATAAAAAGTTATGAATCGATCAAGTCATACAATCAAGTTGAATATAAAACCCTAGAAATCTAACAACTACGCTACTTGGAGAGACCTCCTCATTACCCTAGCCGAATAGTTTAGCCGCTCATGGAGTGAGAACAAATAATCGTGAAACAAATAAACTCCATTGAACAATAAACTAAAAGCTTTGCAGAGAATAAAAAGATTAAACCCTGAAGCTTGTTTTCTTCTTCCGTCGTGTTGCTACTGCTCTAGCCGAGGCGTGATGAACAGCCGCACGACTCTATTGCTTTCTATATGCGTGGGAGAAAAAGATATATCCCAAAACCCTTTTTCTCCTCCTTTTATAATGTAGCCGTAAACCTCTTCCACCAGTGGATTCACTGGGCCGTCATATATGCATATGCCAACAAAGGTTTGTTGGCCCATTTGTTTCTTTTAATTCAAATACTCAAATGGCCTTTCACTAGCAACACGTGGGAATTATTCCATCTCATTATTATGTTCCAAATATCCATCATGTAGCAATTTGATTAGGTGCTTCTCTCCTTCGTTCATCTAAACTTGGTCCCATCTCTTGATTAATTTGATCGGCACCGTATAAAATTCTCCATTTAACTCCAAATGCCATCCAACAACTCCGTAGGTTCTGAAACACGAAAAACGAGTATCAAATTCCAAATAGTGCATTAAAAAGACATAACAAACCTAAATTAGGAGGCGTAAATAGCCGTATTTACGCACCTATCACATCCCCCAACTTACATTTTGCTAGTCCCTAGCAAAGAAAGGAAAAACAAATAAAAGAAAGCAACTAACTAAGGGATAGATCTTTTAAACCCCCGGGTGGCCCCGGTAGGACGAGTGAAGTCTCGTGAGGGTTTTCAGTAGTGATCACCCACAAAACACCGCGGATCCTTTCACTTAGAACCCAAAAACTGCAATGACTCATCAAAATACCAATGCCAAGAATATAGCATATGCGAAAATAGTTCTAAAGGCTATCAAAACATAGAAATAAATCATGGGACCCAAACTTAGCGTGTGTGAGCAAAGACCTTGACTACAAGTGAACCACAACCGAGCACCCTCTCCGGACCGAGCCTCGACTTCAATTCTCACCGTGTCATGCACTCAACAACAGAAAACACTCGAAACAAGGTGCGTTTAATAGACTCTCAATGTGTGTAGGCGGACGTTATACAATATGGAACCAAAGTACCTTGCACACTTAGACACGAAAAGAAAGCTTTTTAAAGTGGACACAAGATCTCATGAATGGAATGTCAAGCATTGAAATTATTTCTATCCATCGATCCACAACCCATTGCCCCTAAGATCAAATAGGACTTTTATTCGGTTATAACGTTGGGTAAGGAAAAGTGCTTCAAAAGTTAGGATAAATCATAAGCAAGCGTTTGAGAATAGGCCAAAACAACACAGGGCAAGTAATAATGTGCACCCTCTTATCATTCTTTTCAACTTTGCCACATCTCTCTAATTTTTCACCCTTCACACAATTCCACAATGAAGTTCACACGTTTCTTTCTTCAAACAAATGCATGGGTGTCTTCCCTTTTTTTCATTTAAGTACTATATTTTTTTTTCCTTTTGCAATTTTCTCAATTATTATTTTTTTTAGCCATGGGGAAGAACATACCACATTTCAAGCACATCTTTCTCAACTACACTTTCTCCATTCTCTTCAAAAATTAACCTTTACATATATTTGTCATTCTCAAGACACAATATAGATGGTGGAGCGCAACAAGAAAAAGGCTTATGCATGAGGTTCAACGTGGCTAACAAGGGGTAAGTGTGTAGAAAGAAACGAACAGGCTCAAAGCACAAAAATGTCCTACTATCATCTCTTAGGGGCAATACAACCATGTAACTTTCCATTCCCAAAAGATGAAATAATAGGCATGCATTAAGTCTCAATACTTGACGACAACGATAATGAGATCGACAACGATTAAGCTCTTTTTTTTTTACGACAAACAAAGAGTTTATGTGATACCACTCCAAAGGAAAGTAAGGCACTAAAGCTCACATGGGCATAAGTCTCCACTAATCTAGCCATTGAAAGCACTCAAGTTACAACTCACAAGCAGTCAAAGTCCAAGAAACGTGCAGTGCAAAGATGCTAAGAGCGTATGCCAAGATAAATTCCTATCGTCAAGCTAGCAAAAAGAACTACCATGCAACATAAATATCCAAGTAATGCTCAACAATTCTCAACACTAGCAACCAATAAGTAAACATTGCAATCTCCAAGTCTCAAGTAAAAAGGATCCAACAAGTATTTTTTTTTTTTTAAGTTTTCAATTTATTTTTTGGATTTTAAAACTCTAAAACTCTAACAAAAAGCAAAGTGATCCATCCCCCAACTTAAAATGGCACTGTCCTCAGTGACAACTCAACCATAAAAAAAAAATAAAAGACAAGCCGGAGAAAGAAATGAGAGATATCACCTCGCTTAGGAGCAACAAAAGGCAAGGCAAAAGAAAAGAAGGAAGTCATCCCCCAACTTGGAGTATAGACCTGTGCAAAGTTAGTCCCACCAAACAAAAACGATAAAGTAAAAAAAAATTTAAAAAAAATAGAGGATAAGAAAAAAAAAAAAAAACTACCTAAAAAGGAAAACAAAAACATAAAATAAACTACGTACCTAAAAATAATTTACGAAAAATGTACCACACTCACGTGAATTTGGAACTTCCACCATACCATGAAGAGTTACAAATATAAACATTTCACCCCCTTTCGAGCTCTCTTTTAAAAACTGAACTCGACCGTGCCACAAAATTAGATACTTTGAGTATCTCAATTGCATAAGTCGCTTTAGAAATTTTAGTTCCACCAAACATGCAATTCGAACCAAATTGATTTTCAGATTATTGACAATGTCCACTAAACATGGATGGAAAAACAAATCAAAATTATCAGCACAAAGAAAATCAATTGGTTCTACTTTATGAAAATTTGACAATGGTGGAGGCTCAATAGGAGGGGTAGCATCCTCTACAACTGGCTGGACTTGATCATCAAGTTCCAGTGGACTTTGAATAATTATCGGCAAGGACTCCTCAAGAGTTTTTGACTGAAAAGGCGTATCAGGTGTGCAAGTAGAATCATCTTGAGGAGAACTTTGGATATTAAGTTCATTGTTCAATTCACTCTCTAAGTCTTTTTCCAAGTCCAAGTCAACCCCTTCAATAACAACAATTGGTTCTATTTGCTCTTCTTCCCTAGGAGTATGGGACACATGCAAAGGTGTGATTATGGAAAAAGTTTCTACTGGGCTCAAGGCCGCGGGTATATACATGGAGTCATGTGGTAAAGCTTCGAATTGAAGACTTGACATGATCTCACTAGTAGAGCTCAATAAACGAGGAGAGGAATTGACACTCTCCTTTGATAACAACAGTTCTTCAACCCTAGAATCTTCGAAGTTGGTGATTGACTTTTCCACATCCCATGCATCCTCCCTATACTCCATATCCACTACCTGCTCAATGCTCGATGATATTTTTCCCTCACATCTACTAATCGCAATGTCAATCTCGTCAAGAGCTTGCAACATCTTCTCCTGAAAATCGATAGAATAATTTGGAGATGGAGTGACAGCGAGGTGCTGATACGGCTGTTGCTGTGAAACAGGGTAGTAGGCCCACGGATCGGAAGTATTGGAAAAATGTGGCCTTGGGTATGGGGCATAATATGGGTCCGGAGCTTGATGTGTCCTCGTAAAATTGGAATGATTTTCCCATCCCGAATTGTAAGAGTTGGAGTAACAATCATAATTCGGTTCAGGAAACCATTGGCAGAATTATACTGTTCTTGGACATTCTCGAAATACTGGGGAGCATAGGCATATTCCATTACTTTTTTTTATGAAAAAAATAAAATAAAACAAAATAAAACAAATAACCTCTTATGCAAACTACTTAACGTATACAAGACACTTAAAAACTCACAGAGCTTTGGCTAATTGAATTCAGCATCCACACCGGACGTCCTCCAACACCAAGCAACAGATAGCTTCAAATTTGTCCTGCATAAAGTTAAGAAACCTGCACCAAGAGAACTACTACAACTACAAAAAAAAGAGTAATAATAATACTACTAAAAAGATTAAAAAAAATCTAAATTAGGAATCAAACTAAAAACAAATTGAAAATACGCAACCGTGTTTTAACTCCCCGGCAACGGCGCCAAAATTTTGGTCTGTCGTTTTCGTACCAAAAATATAATTTATAAAACAAGAAATTAACTAATATTCCGAAGAATAGTGGTCAAGTCCGAGATCGTCCACGGAGAGTAAAAAGCTAAGTTGCAATATGTTCAATTGATTTCTAATTTAATTCTGAAAGGAAAAGGTTTGGATTTGAGTTGATTTAATTAAACTAAAATTAAACTATAAAGCAATTAAAGGATTTTGAAACAAATGAGAGAAAGGACTAGGGTTTCCGATTCAGTCTCCCCTTGTAACATAATTATTTCGAAACCTAGGGTTCACATTCAACATTCAACCAGATCATCTTAGGGTAGCAATTCCTATCGATAATCCCCAAAAATATAATCAAGATTCGTACTCTGTATAGGCTATCTCAACACGGCACGGATCGTCTCAATGAATTTAATCACGGCACGACCCGTCTCATGACGTCGTATAGTCTATCTCAAAGCCTATCTCGGAACATTCAAAACCATTGTATGACAGTGCTTGAAACCATGGATACAAACACATTCGAAGATTGGAAAAATATTAAACTTCATAAAAAGTTATGAATCGATCAAGTCATACAATCAAGTTGAATATAAAACCCTAGAAATCTAACAACTACGCTACTTGGAGAGACCTCCTCATTACCCTAGCCGAATAGTTTAGCCGCTCAAGGAGTGAGAACAAATAATCGTGAAACAAATAAACTCCATTGAACAATAAACTAAAAGCTTTGCAGAGAATAAAAAGATTAAACCCTGAAGCTTGTTTTCTTCTTCCGTCGTGTTGCTACTGCTCTGGCCGAGGCGTGATGAACAGCCGCACGACTCTATTGCTTTCTATATGCGTGGGAGAAAAAGATATATCCCAAAACCCTTTTTCTCCTCCTTTTATAATGTAGCCGTAAACCTCTTCCACCAGTGGATTCACTGGGCCGTCATATATGCATATGCCAACAAAGGTTTGTTGGCCCATTTGTTTCTTTTAATTCAAATACTCAAATGGCCTTTCACTAGCAACACGTGGGAATTATTCCATCTCATTATTATGTTCCAAATATCCATCATGTAGCAATTTGATTAGGTGCTTCTCTCCTTCGTTCATCTAAACTTGGTCCCATCTCTTGATTAATTTGATCGGCACCGTATAAAATTCTCCATTTAACTCCAAATGCCATCCAACAACTCCGTAGGTTCTGAAACACGAAAAACGAGTATCAAATTCCAAATAGTGCATTAAAAAGACATAACAAACCTAAATTAGGAGGCGTAAATAGCCGTATTTACGCACCTATCAGATGATGAGCTCATCGCTCAACTATTTCAAAGGACTCTCACCGGAAGTGCTCTTGATTGGTTCCTCACTTTGGAATTTGTGCATTACCATACTTGGCCAGAAATCGCAAACCCTTTTGTCAAGCAATATGCATACAATGTCCAAGTTGAGTTAACTACTCGAGATTTAGAAATGACCAAGGAGGAGTCAAACGAAGACATCGTTACCTTTGTGGCTAGATGGAGAGAAAAGGCTGCCAAGATGAAAAACCGTCCTTCCGAGGAAGATCAAGTCAGAATAGTCGTCAAGAATCTGCAGCCTAAGTATCTCAAGCATATTTACACACAGGCTACCACAGATTTCAAATGCCTACATGCAACTGGGCTACAGATTGAAGAAGGGATTAAGCTGGGACTCATTGGAAAAGAAGAAATTCCTCCACCCAAGAAAACCTTCCCAACTCGTACATCCCATGCCTCCATCAACACCCTTAACTCAACCATGCCTCAAGACCCTTTCCAAGCTAGCTCATCTCGAAATTCAAACCGCCCCGCTGCAACTTTGACCCTCTATA
This sequence comes from Rhododendron griersonianum, assembly GCA_018127125.1. NCBI lineage: Eukaryota > Viridiplantae > Streptophyta > Magnoliopsida > Ericales > Ericaceae > Rhododendron > Rhododendron griersonianum. The sequence continues at coordinate 31,784,290 of CM030788.1, read as the reverse complement.
CATGACCTCATCCCAAGCCTTAGCCATTCTAAGCCGTCAGGGGCATCTTAAACCTTTGAACAACCCGCCCCCTCAGCCACCTTATGGCCTAATCTATGATGCCAATAAACAATACGATTACCACCAGCACCCTGGACATGAGACAGACCGCTGCATGCGTCTTCGTCATGATATCCAAGATCTCATCAATAGCCAAGTCATAAAACCACCCAAGCCCAATGTGCAAACCAACCCACTCCCCATTCATAATGTTGAACCGCCAGCTCGAAACATCAATCTCATAAGCCTATCCAACAACTCCACATATAATCCTACCCAGTACATCATCTCAAATACCCAAGCCATGCCATCCGAACCTTCCCTGAGGATGAAAAGTGTTTTGTGACGGGAGAAGAATTTCATTTCCCCCACATCTATGCAATCGATGATGAGAATTGGTGGTTGGAACTGGGCCAAGCCCTGCCAAACGATTGGGAAGTAGGGAGAATCGAACCTGCTGATCCCTGGAGCACTCAAGAGGAGGAGATAGGTCATCTCACAAGAAGTGGAAGAGTATACAAACCTCCCAAACTAAGCGGAGAGAGTTCAACCTCAACCTGAGTAATGGAGGAAGAAGAAGAGGAAAGCCAAAAGATCGAACCTGAGGAAGACAGGGTGCTGAGGCAACTAAAGAAGATCCAAGCTGATATCTCTATCTGGGGGCTGCTCATGTCTTCTTATGAGAATCACAACTCCTTTTTCAAAACTTTAGGAAAAGCCAAAGTTCCCATCGATATTACCCCCGAGGATTTGATAGGCTTTATAATGACATCCAAAGCCTTAAAGCCAACAACAGCTTTCACTGACAAGGATCTACCCCCTGAAGGTCTTGCACACAACAAACCCCTCTACATCTCTCTCAAGTGCCTCACCAAATGGATCCCACTGGTCTTGGTGGATAATGGGTTTGCTTTAAATGTGTGTCCTCAAAGGACCCTCGACAAGTTAGAAGTAGGTGCTACTGATATACGCCCCTCAAGCCAAGGTGTAAGGGGTTATGACAACTCAAAGAGAAGAGTGGTTGGATGTGTTACCCTACCAGTAGAAGTAGAAAAGGTCAAAAGAGATGTAGAATTCCATGTGATGGATATACCAGCCACCTTCAATCTTTTACTAGGAAGGCCTTGGTTACATGATGCTGGGGCAGTACCTTCCACTTTACATCAAAAGGTCAAGTTCGCAGTAGACGGAAGGGTCGTAACCATCCTAGGGGACTCGTCAATCCGAGCTCACTCTGACACACCTGTGCAAGAAGTAGGAGCTGAAGAAACTTTTCTTACTGGGTTCAGTCTTGAGGAAGCAATTGTTGTGCAAGCATTAATGGCTGAAAGAAGTTTCTACATAAGCACCCCCGCCATACGAATGATGAAGAAGCAGAACTATTGTCCTGGATTAGGTTTAGGCAAAAGATCACAGGGCATCCCGCAAATGATTGATCCCCCACATAATCAATACGCTTTTGGTCTTGGCTACACCCCAACAGAAGCAGAAATAGAAAAGAAGAGAAGCATGGAGAAAGCTAAGGCAAGAGGAAGAAAGGGCAAAGAAGAGAAACTCATGATCCCAAAAACACTCAACGGTTGGTTTATAAGAGAAGGCGAAGACTTCCCATTCTGTGGTTTCTTAGAAACATGGGAAGATGAAACCACCAAGCAAAGGCTTCCTGGGATGCAAATCTTCTTCGATCAAGAATGGACTAACAGTGATATGGAAGAAGAACCGACAAACTCATCCCCCATTCCCGAAGACTAAACCGAGGTGCCAGCTGAGTTTGATCTAAAGATTCTGTTTGGCAAAGAAGAGGGTGAAGAAGAGTATAAAACTGTGAAAGGAAAGGAAAAATGAGGAACTCCCGAGATGCTACAGTAATTTCATGACATGGCAAAAACATTACTTTCATTTTCTAAACCAAGCTAGGACACGTTTTGGGCCCCTGTTTGGTATTTTCTATAGATAAATAAACTACCATTTTATCTTTCCATTTTGTGCTTATTAAATGGTTTGATCCTTGAAATGCAATTGCTATACATTACAGTGTCTTTGCCAAAGAAGGGAAATTTTAAGAATCCAATTCTTTATGTTGCCAACAAAAGGGAAGGAATGGATGAGCCTTGATTACTTAGAACTAGGTTTTTGTCAAAACTTAGAAAGAAGACGCTATCTCCGTGAGAACACTTAGAGTTAGCTTGCCCATTATGAAAGTACAAACACCAAAGGAGATTCATAAAAATATCTCCACCAAATTCCTCTTCAAGATACGGAAAGCCTCTTCAGAGAAACGCTCGTTGGGTAACCCAAGCAACCCAAGCAAAAATAAGAGCAAAAGCCTGCTAGGGCAAGAAAATGCAAAAATGCAGCCTAGGCAAAAATTAAGGCATTCAAAAGGAAAGCTTGCTAGGGACTCAACCTCCATTAGGTAACCTAGACAAAATCAAGAGCATGTGAGAAGAAAACCAAGAGTGGAAACCCAACCTCGAAGGTGGTAATTTTGGAACTACGTAAAAAGGCCTGATTCCCTGATTGGGATACGTAGGCAATCTCACAATGAGATGCGGCCCAAAACATTTGGAGAGAAGATGTCAAAATAGATCTGTACCCAATGATAGGTGTAGCTAACCCTGCGTATTGAGCTCGCAAAAGATGAGTTAGTCATTTTTCAGAGGATTGACAAAGACCAAAGGATACGAGAATCATTGCTCGTCCCCTCTGACTCAAAAGTCACCAACATAAGGGACAAGATATCCCAAAACATGGCAAAGAGACTGTGGAAATAGCGAAAGCAAATAAAAGGCATGAATCAGATTCAAGCATAAGAAGGAAGGAACGCCACTTGGCTAAAACAAAAGGTCCGACTTTTTTAGGTAATTAAAGTAGCGGCCGAAGAATGGAATCCTCGGCCGAGCAATCCATTCCTCGGCCGATGTTCTAACTTACCTACCAAAAGACAGATTTGCTACAAAATCATATATCAACCCTCATAGCAAATACCTGTTTTAAACCATTGCATACAAATCTGAAGTATCTCAGGACAAAGCATGTTCCCATAGGAACAACATAGTTCAATCATAAAATGCTGAAGTTGCTTCACAAAAATACATATCCTTGTCTATTTTTAGAACTAATGATACAGGAACAAGGAAAAGGGCAAGCTACTGCCCGCGACCCCTCTTCGATGCAGGTCGAGAAGAGGAAGGATGAAAACGCTCAGGAACTAGGATGCGGATCCTCTGTCCTTCGCCTCCACCTTCGACTTCAGCACCCACCTCAGCATCTCCATCACCAGCTCTGGTACTCCTGCCTTCACTGATGCCAGCACTCTAAGTGATAGACACCGTTGGCTCTCACTCCGCTTCAAGCTGCAGAGCACGGAATGTGAATGTTCAGATTCACAAAGGATACAGGATGGAAAGAAGGAAATTAGGGGAGACGTACTGCAACTATTTGGCTGCGCTGCCTCCGAACCAAGGCCTCTGCACTCTGAAATGCACGCAACCACTCCTGAACTATGTCTGCTGGCACCTGCAAAGGAAGTCGCATCATTTATAGCAAAGCATAAAAAGGATATCAAAGGCAACCGAAATACACAATGTTACCTGCTGGACGCCGCTAGGAAGCACATACAGCTAGTTAACACATGGGGTTAGCGTCAAATGCTCCTCTTCTCCATTAGCATTATGGAAAGAGATTAAACTGGGAGCCCGTGGCCAAACGGGAGGAGCAACAGCAGCAGTGGTAGCAGGCAGGGCTAGTGAAACCAAACGGAAGGACGAGTAATCTCCCGCCTGGAGAAAACTCGTGGCCGGCTGTCTCTCAAGAGTAAGGAGCAAACCCTCTCCCGTCAAAAGATGAGTCGACCTCATACCAATCGGACGAGGAAGAGGAATAAGCTGCAATGCCTTTGTGCGCGGGAAGTACTGACTCGCCACCCTTTCTCCAAGGTACCAAGTCCTTGAGAAAGGACCCTCCAAAAGGAAGTGTTGGCTATCCAGAGCCCGAGTTGAAGTCAACTCCAAGGGAGCATCGTCAAGCAAGGTGCCCCACGGGTCAAACCGCACATGTGAAAAGGGAAATAGCATCAATGTAACAAAGTGGAGAAATCACACGAAGATAAGAAAAATAGGACGCACCCTACCACCATCAAACGATCCAAAACTCGCCTCCAGGCCAACAGGTCCATAGCAGGCGACCGCGTTTTCCGAACTCCTTTCAGCTAGCGGGCCACCCGTGGAACGAACCTAGGCTCCCTATGCCTCGTCGGAGGAGGGAACTGTAACAGGTGCTCAAAAGCCCAGAGCTACAAGCAAAGGTAAAAGACTAGCATGAGATACATAAATCAAGGCAACAAAGGAACGATAAGGAAAGTTGAAACATATACCTCAAGAATACAGTGATGCCCAACCAGTGAGAGGCTAACGCCTCAAGAACAAGCACTCAAGTGCCCGTACAGCGTAGCTAAAATAGGAGTTCCCCAGTCAAACTCCGCTATAGTCTCCAAGTTTACCAAAGCAGCCAAGAACTAGACATGCACCGAATTCTCCTTATTACAAAACAGGGTCTATCCAAGAAGGTAAAGGAGAAAAGCCCTCACCAATTGTTGCGTCGATACTTCAGACTCAATGCCCACACGATCAAACTGTTCCCAAAGCCAGGAATAGGTAATATGACTGCTCTCCAACACAACCGGGATCTTCCCCAAAATATATTCAAAGGCACCCTCTCGCTCGTGAATCCGTGGGTCAATCGGAAGAGCATCACCGCCAACTCTCAGACCGGTGAGTAAAGCAAAATCACCTGGAGTGATCGTCATTTCTCCAGCCCCCGAAAAGTGGAAAGAATTCGTGGTGTCCCAACACTGCTCCACCAATGTTGTAGTCAACCTCAACTCCGCCTTCGGAAAGTGAAAGCCAAGTATTAAAGACTCAAAGCCAGCCAAAGAAACCACATCCTTGGCATTTTGAGGAAGCCTCTCGTACCACTCGTAAACCTGGGGACAGCTTCCCCACATGCGTAGCTTCTCATTTGCCTGCAAATGAGAGATCCATACAAAAGCATAAGGAGATCGTCTACACAGGGGGCAATTTCTGAAATCTAATTCCATTTCCAAATATCCTATCATAAATTCTTACGCGAATAATATCATTGGCAGGAGAAAATTTACCTTTACATTGGTAAAGTCGAAGTGTTGCTCCGGCTCTTTGTGCAAAACCTCAAGCGGGACATCATTGAGAGGAGGGCGATACCGTAGCAAACCACCACGCCTGATCATGTGAATTGGAGGGACATAGGTTTCAGCATTGAACGGCAGCAAAGCTTCATTACCCGTTTTAGAAGGGGTCTCAAGCTTAGTATTAGGAGGATTAGGCTGCGAAGAGCTCCCTCCAACACCCGGAGTACGGCGGCTCGAGCGAAGAACGCGGGTACTTGAAACCCCACCGAGAACTGTGGCTTCCACAGCTGGAGCCTTGCCCGCGTCCCTTGACACGGCAGGAACATTGGATGACGGCACGGACGTAGTGTCAATTAAAGGAGGTGGAGGCGACGAAGCCATAACAATGAACAACAACAAATCAGAGGAGAGAGAGGAATGGTGACGGCAACGGCGGTGGTTGGGGGATGGAGTGGTTTTGGTCGAAGGAGAAGTCTCGAACGAGAGAAAGAGAGGAGGAAGAGAAAGATCAAATGAGCCATGAGATCGATCAAACTTAACTTAAATCGATTTTCTGACTTTTGGCTTTCTCACAGCCGAGACATCAATTATTCGGCCGAGAGATCTATCTACTGCCCCCCTGATCGATCTCCTGGCCTCCCAATCTATTTCCTACGGTAGCAGCGGATCCCGCTCGGTGCACTAAATTCAAGCAAAAATGAGGTTTTGGGTCCTCGACCGACAAAACCATTAATCAACATTGATTGAATCAGCCTTGGGGGCACGCCCGAGCATAAAGAAGCTCTCTCTCCATGAAAAGTGAGATCACAAATGCTGGTCGCTTGACCATCAAGGATTATCAAAACCGAGCTCTTGCCCCGTGCCCGCCTACGGCAGTCAAGCTACTCAATCATTCCTATCAACAAGCTCTAAGCCCTAAAAACAGCTATAGGCTCACTCCCAGCAGCTTCGTGCCCACCATTTCATTACCTCAGCAACACTACACATCTCGCTGCTTCACCATCTTAGTAGCTCTACGCCCGTACTCACTATTTCAACAGGCTCTACGCCAATATTCACCCTTCCAGCAGCTCTATGCTCGCTCAACGGATCTATGCCCGTGCTCACTACCTCAGCGGCTCTGTGGGCAGCATGCCTTTAGAAAGGATTTTGTTCCTTTCCAACATGGCAAGGCCCTCGGATCGAGGGAGCGCGAACGGAGAAGCAAGCGCTCGGAATACAGAGTCGCCACTCGAGTTTGAAGGTCCGACACCCAAGGAACCGTATTTCGAAGCACCTGCCGCGCTATTTGATTTGAAAAAGTGAAGGAAACCAATCCGTCATAACCATATCTGGGTTCGGGAGCCAGGTTACGAGAGGGGAAGGGTTTTAAGGCACCCCTCTCGCCCAATTCGGAGATCGGTCTCTACTTAGGCATTTTGCGAAAGCTTTTTGTGATTCTTCTTTTATTAACCAATTTTTAGCCAATTAGGGCGGGGAAACAGTTAATCGGGGATTAAAACTGTAACACTTTTGCAGGATATGATGTAAGATAGCATGGATGGATGGAATGATAAAAGATAAACGAAATAAAGGCCAAAGCAGTGATCAAGCATCAAAACAGGGCCTGGTGTGAATTCGGCACAAGCTACGGCCAACTTGCATGCATGGATCTACGTACATGCAGGATGACCATCGCGCGACAGACCCAAACCCTCGCGCGAGTGTTGATGCTTCAACCACAGTTTGATTTTTATTCCCTTCTGGGCTCTGGAAGGACCAGTGCACACCCAGGGGGCAAACCAAGCAGTTTATATGTGCTGGAAAGTAAATAATATTACAAACAAACTTGAAATAAATTGGAAATACACCCCTAAATAGTGGGGGATAAATAAACAGAGGCCAAAGGCCTAGTTGCCCATGCAAGGGCAACCACTAGAAACAGGATGACCATCGCGCGACTGAGTGAAAGCCTCGCGCGAGGGTCCTGACTGGATTTCCAGGAATTGCTTTGCATGCTTGGGCTCTGAGACATATTCAGAAGCAACCCAAGGGCATTCCAAACTAAATGTATTTTAACATGCAACAGAATGATCTATATCAAAATAAAACTACAAAACAGCCATGATCATAAAAAAGACAAGAAATGACTAGCATCCCTTCCCCACGTGGACCAATCTCTTGCAGACATAACTGTCGCGCGAGTCATTGGGTCCATTGCGCGAGGGTTTGCTTGGTAACAACTTCTTGTAAGTTTGCTGACTTTAGGGCCAAGACTGGTATTGATTACCAGCCTTGGCCCTGCCAGCCCCCCTTAGGGATCAAACAGGAAAGAGGTAATAAATTATACCTTTGCTAGAATGGTTTGAAATGGATTGAACAAGGTGATGTAGCTTGGAAAATGAGTGTATGGAGAACACAAGAGTGAAAGAGTAACAAGTGTGGTTGAGGTTTTGTGAACTTTGTGCTAGATTGTGGTAACCCTTGATTTTTTGTAACCCTTGTAATGGAAGAGTAATGGGGTATATATAGGAGGATGGAAGGTGCAAGGTGGGTGGCAAACTTGGCCAAGCAACCAGCCAACAAGGCTAGTCAACCTTACTTGGTGGAGAAATGAGCCAACAAGGTGAGTGGGAGTGGTTGTGCACCCTAGGCCTGCAAAACACTATGCAGTCGACGAAAACGGGGTTCAACCGCCCACGGGCCACCTGATGATCACAAAAATCCAGCTGGAAAAAGGTGAAAATGACAGGTGCTAACCATCGCACAACAGAGTGGGAGTGTCACGTGAGGGAGTGTACAATCGCGCGATGGTCAAAGGCCACTTTGACCAACACCTGGCTACTTAACACTCGCGCGATTAAACCACAGAATCGCGCGATAGTCAAACCTCGGCTAGGGCTTTGACTTAGGGTTTTGAGGTTCAAAAGGTTTGTAGACACCCCAATTTGGCCTAACGATTATTTCAAGTCCCACCTTAGGGACCATCCCGATGATGAAATGGATACAGTGATTGCTAATTGCCTTCTTGTGAACCCATGGACTTATGGTAAGAACTTTGAGCCACTTAGAGGACCCTATCCAGAGCCATACAGCCTTTCAGACAGAAAATACAGAAGCTTAGGAGAATCCATCTGTCGGCCGTAACATCGATCTCACGGCCTTAACTTCAATTCCTCACCCGAGCAACCTGTTGCTAGAAAATCTCCCTGAGAGATCAATCCCTCGGCTGCAGGATCTATCCTTCGGCCGCAACATCAATTCCTCGGCCGCCAGATCCATTGCTCGGCCGCCAGATCGCCCTTTTTCCAGACTTTGGAACGTTCTGTCAATTGTTTGATCCAACTACGCTACCTCTCCGATGCGTTCGGGCCATGTTCAGAGATTGCAACGAAGAGTTCGAGTTGCATTGCAATTGCAATTGCAATCGTGCCATTTGATTGGCCGGAGTGAGTCATCCCTATGCCTATATAAAGGAGCCTTTGGGCTCCGAAATTAACAAGTGAAATTACTCACCCAAGCTCCGATACTCTGCAAAAATACTCTCTCAAACCCTCTCTTCAAAAGCCCTAATCTCCCGAAGGCAGCCATCCATCCGACGATCAAACCCCGAAGTTCAAACCCTAACCCTAGGGTTTTCCGAGAAGCAATCAGTCAATCACACTCAATCCGAAGCAATCAAGTAACTGAGGGATCAAGGTGGTGAGGCCCAACGGCCTCTGGTTTGTTTTACTTACCGTACTTATGACTAACCGTAGCGTTTTGATCATCTATTAACTTTTTTGTCTGGTGTGAGGAAGAACATCGACCGGGGCTCCAATCCCTCAGCCGATACATCAAACCAGGAGGATCCCTCGGCCGTGACATCCATTCACCGGCCGCGGGATCCATTACCCTGGGACAGCTTGTTTTGCTTCTCTGCTTCAATTACAGTCTTGGCTCACGCGTTACTGCTTAAAGGCTAAAAACAAACTACGTGTTAGAATTAACTAAAGCATGTATGTAACGCCCCCATTTTCGGGTTCGTTAATTAAACATTTTATTGAATAAAAAGGCTAAGAGTCAAGCTCATTAATACAACATAAGTCTTACTAGAGTACTTTTATTACACAAGGATGGAAATTCTAGGGTATTCTACTACTCCGCTTCTTCCTCCATCCTAGCAAGCTCTTCGGCTCCGAAAGCTTCCAATGCGTACTGTTCACCTTGCTCGTCAATTAACTCTGACACATTATACCAGCGTCGCCCCCAGTATAATATGTCAGGGTCACCAAAAAGGTAACACCGTGAGCTACAAGCTCAATAGAATAAACTATACCCACTAACTCTTATCTTATAGCAAGGAAACATATAAATAGATACACATGCTCATTCAACAACATAGATAAACAATGATACATCTATATTCGATATCTTTTAGCGTTGGTGTCATGTCTTTTCGTGTTTCTCCTACGCGACTCATCGTAGACTGTATCACATTTTCACTTTTACCAAAAATCACATTTTCCACGTTTCTTTCACAAATTGTTACTAATGAGGCTACCAAGTCCGGCTCCATTAGCAACACTCACAATGGCTACAAAGTCCGGCCAATCATGGTTTACAAAATCCATTTCAATCTTGCATTGATCCCTTTTCGCAGAGGATCAAGCCATATTTCCACATGAGACTACCATGTCCGGCCCCATTGGAAATCTTCGCAATGAGCTACCAAGTCCGGCTACATTACGGTTTTCGAAACACTTACACAATGACTACCAAGTCCGGTCATTATGTAATTTCAAAATATTTTCCGCAGGTTAATCCCATCTTTTCTTTGACCACACCCTAGGTGTCATGTTTCTACTTTCTCGGTTTTCGTGTCTCGTTGCATGCAATGACTCCGCGGTAATTCATTTCACAATTTAAGAAATCTTGAAGCTAAACTAGCAAGATCATTCAACTCTATATTAGATAGCATGCTCATTTTGTCACATCATCATACTCACATTTAATCACACAAGGTTAAGCATAGTGCCACATGGACGGACACCTTTGGAGTGATAAATCACTTATGCTTTATCAACAACAAGTAGTCAAGTAATCACATAATCATGCTCACATTCATTCTAAGATTAAAATAGCTTAATCCTAAATCATGCTTTCTTATGTTCAAAACAACATATGTTTATTGAGTGTTCTAACGTTAAGCTATTCATGCCATGGTTAATCATGATAACAACTTCTAAACATTTCTAATCATGCTTAGGGAAAGTAGCTCGTATAATATACGTATGCTTGAGTTTTCAAAGGTTTAGAGTAATTCACTATCATTTCGAAATACGCATGCAATACGCTATACTTAGACCTTTGAAAGTAGAGGAAAATTATACTATACTTAAAGAGTATTCTACATATATGTAGAGAAAAGTAGATATAGAATATCTACCGTTCTTCTTGGCGGTAGTCGGCTACGGATTAGGAAAATAGTACGTCGGACGGAGTAACGGCTTAGGAATGGCTTCGCTAGCTTCGAAAGGGAAAGGTTTCTCTCGAAACTTGATCTTGACTAATACTACTAACACTTTTGGATTGGTAGGGTGGTGGAGTGGCGGCTTAGTGGCGGCACTAGAAGAGTTTCTTGAAGAACTAGGGAAGAACTTCAAGAACAACTAAGAACTAAACAAGAACAACAAGAACATCAAGAACACTTAGACTTTTCTAGAGAGAAGTTGGAGCAATGCTTGAAGGTGTGAGTTCAAAGGCTTGAAATGGCTTGCTATTTATAGGCCAAGTTGGTCTATTATCCAAGAGACAATATTTCCCCTAACATTTGTTATCCAATGGATCATAGATTGACTAGATTTGATTGTCCTTAGATTGGATGAGGTGTTGAGCAAAAGGACATGACTAGGCTTGGTTGTACACTTGCACACATCACACAAATCTCTCTCTCCCTCTCTCCCGGCCTCTCTCTCTCTCCCATCTCTCTCGGCTCTCTCTCTCTCTCTCTTTGGTCCAATGTACTAAGGTACAAGAGTTGGAAAGACTACAAGATTTTCCCTTATTCTTTCTTTCAAACTAGGACAAGGTTTAATCTATTCAAATGGGGTTTTGGTCCAATCAAGTCCTTGGAAAGAATAGAAATAAGATATGGTAGTCCTTTAGGGTTGATAGAATAAGAAACCCTAGATATGGTGGTACAAGGTGATGCAATAAGATGATGTAGGAAGATATGGGAGTACACTAGTCACACACATCACACTCTCTCTCCCTCTCTCAACCGGCCATCTCTCTCTCTCCCTCTCTCGGCCACTCTCTCTCTCTCTCTCTCTTGGACACCTAATCAAGAAAGGACAATGGTTGAAAGAGTAAAAATAAACTAATACTTTGTAAGAAGATTTTGTAATAAAATCTAGTACTAACAATCTAACCTATGTCATCCTAATGTCATCCTATCCTTCATCTTTCAAGGTACAAGTACTAATACATATAGTATTAGGGTTTTGGTAGAAGAAGATCAAGAAGGTACATGCACTATCTCTTTCTCTCTCTCTCTCTCCTAGGTTAATATATACATATATAGGAAAGACTAATAAAAGGACAAAGTACTACATGATATCATCTTGGACCTTTAAGTCAAAACTTCCTATTAAACTATGTCAAAATGCCACCTATGTACTTATAACTATATACTAATATATAGTATGCTAGGATGACATAAACATATCATATACTTTAATTAAAGAAGTACATTTCATATCTAGGAAAGAATTAACTAATTTAACTTAGTACTATAGCTTGATATGGTCTTATGTAGACACCCCAATTTGGCCTAACGATTATTTCAAGTCCCACCTTGGGACAATCCCGATGATGAAATGGATACAATGATTGCTGATTGCTTCCTTGAGAACCTTAGGACTTTCGGTGAGAACTTTGACCACTTAGAGGACCCAATTCAAAGCCATACAGCCTTTCAGACAGAAATACAGAAGCCTAGGAGAATCCATCTGACGGCCGTGACATCGATCTAACGGCCACAACATCAATCCCTCACCCGAGCAACCTGTTGCCAGCAAAATCTCCCTGAGAGATCAATCCCTCGGCCGCGAGATCTATCCTTCGGCCGAGACATCCTTTCCACGGCCGCGACATCCTTTGCTCGGCCGCCAGATCGACCTTTTTCCAGACTCTCGAACGTTCTGTCAGACGTTTGGTTTGATCCAACTACACTACCTTTCCGATGCGTTCGGGCTACGTTCGGAGATTACGACATAGAGTTAGAGATGCATTGCAATTGCAATTGCCATCTCGTGATTTGATTGGCCGGAGTGAGTCATCCCTATGCCTATATAAAGGGGCCTTTGGGTTCCGAATTAACACACAGAAATTGAGAAACTTACACACTCTCTCAAACCTCGAAGCTCTGCACAAATACTCCCTCAATCCCATACTCCAAAAGCCCTAACCTTCCGAAGGTAGCCGTCAATCCGGCGATCAAACCCCGAAGTTCAAACCCTAACCCTAGGGTTCTCGATCAAGCAATCAACCAATCTCACCCAATCCAAAGCAATCAAGCAACTGAGGGATCAAGGTGGTGAGGCCCAACGGCCTCTGGTTTGTCTTAATTTACTGTATTTCTGACTAATCGTAGTATTTTGATTATCCATTAATCTTTCTGTCTGGTGTGAGGAAGAACACCGACCGGGGCTTCGATCCCTCGGCCGGTATATCAAACCAGGAGGATCCCTCGGCCGTGACATCCATTCACCGGCCGCGGGATCCATCTCCCTGGGACAATTTTGTTGCTTTTCTGCTTTCCAATGCATGCTTCAATTATCGCACTGGCTCACTTTGCTTACTGTTTAAAGGAATAACTAAACAGACTATGTCTTAGGATTAAACAAGGCATCTATACGTCTTATGTTGAATGATTATGGGCCAGTCTCACGGCTGGGCAAAGAGGGGTGCCTAACACCTTCCCCTTATTGTACTTTTGGCTCCCGTATCCAGAATCTCTATCTATTTTCCCAGTTTTAATAAACTGGGTGGCGACTCTATTTGATGATAACCGTTATCATGTGGCGATGTTCCTAGCCATGGGAATGTCCATGATTTTGGTTTATGAAGTGAGCAACCAATCGAGCAAATTCAATGTGATCAATCTGTATGGCGATGCCCCGTTTGGGAGGTGTCTACAGTTTTTGGCGACTCTGCTGGGGAATATGAGAGCCATAACCAGAAAGTTCAAAATAAGACTAATACATGCCTTGTTTAATTCACTTATCATATGCATCCAGCGGGCAACCCGTTGAGTTCACCTGATATCCCGGCATGACACGGGCTATGTTGGGGGTTCCAGCAAACTCCCAGTCTTGCGTACCTAGTGGTATATCAAAAGGAAATCACCCAATCGCCGCCTATGATGGGTTGGCGGAGGACTGGTGCCCTTTGACAACGGAGCACCACGAAACTACCTAAACCTTGCATGCTTTAAAAGCCATAGAACTTATCAAACTAAGACAGAACCTACAGGCTAGGAACCTACTTGCATTTTACTTGCAAAAGTTCTTCCTCACACCTGTACCATCTGTTGTTGTATTAACTCTTTCTGTGCAGAAGGGTTGGGATTTTCGACCCGAATCCTAACCCTATACAGGCCGAATACTGACTTCCAGGTATTCTACTTTTCAAGCAGGCACAATAGGTAAATCAAAGAAGCTACCACAGCCGACTTTGTACTCTTATAACACCCGAAGCTACGCCAAACAAAGGTCTCTGCAACCCTCCCGTCTATCGTCTTCATCTGACAAAACACCCTCACCACAACAGTTCCGACCGCTCTCGGAAACTTCCTGGTCATCCCCTCAAAGGACCCCGTCATTCACTAAATCTCAAGCTTCGTCAAGCAACCCTTCTACCTTCATGGCAGACAACGACGCCACTATTGCCAACCTCCAAGCTCAAATCGCTACACTACTAGCAGAAAAGGCAGCTAGAGATGCTGAAGATGAGGAAAAATCAATGGAAGACGAGAACCCCCATAAAGTGGTATTGGCAGAAAGTCCTGAGTTAACCAAATAAGTCAAGGAAATCAAGCAGGCTTTAGCTCGTTCACAAGGGGACCAAATTCTGGATTTCGAAGGACTTTGCCTCTTCTCAGAATCCAAGCTACCTGAGAATTTCAAGATGCCCAACATTGAGAAGTTCAATGGAACTGGCAACCCTACCAGTCATGTTCGCCATGTTATCAACACCCTGAAGCCGATGGGCTTGAATGACGAGCTCATCGCCCAGTTGTTCCAACGAACTCTCACCGGAAGTGCCCTCGACTGGTTCCTCACTTTGGAGTTTGTACATTATCAAACTTGGCCAGAAATTGCCAATGCTTTCGTCAAGCAGTATGCGTACAACGTCCAAATTGAACTAACAACTCGAGACTTGGAAATGACCAAACAGGATTCCAATGAGGACTTTGCCACCTTTGTGGCAAGGTGGAGGGAAAAAGCTGCCAAGATGAAGAACCGTCCCTCCGAGGAAGACCAAGTGAGGATAGTTGTCAAAAATTTACAACCCAAATATCTCAGGCATATTTACACACAGGCTATCACCGATTTCAAGCGCTTGCATGCCACTGGGTTGCAAATCGAAGACGGAATCAAGTTAGGACTCATTGGGAAAGAAGAGGCCACTCCTCCATCTAAGAAAACCTTCTCTATCCGTACGTCTCACACCTCCGTGAATGCCCTTGGCACATCCTTGTCTCAAGACCCTTTCCAAACTAGCCCATCCCGAAGCTCAAATCGGCCCCGCCGCAACTTTGATCCTCTCTATATGACCTTATCCCAAGCCTTAACCATTCTCAGCCGTCAAGGGCATCTCAAACCCCTAAACAAGCCACTTCCTCCGCCGCCCTACGGTCCAAACCATGACCCAAACAAGCAATGCGCCTATCACCAACATCCTGGGCACGAAACAGACAATTGCATGCGTCTTCGTCACGACATTCAAGACCTTATTGATAGTCGAACCATAAAGCCACCAAAACCTGATGGGCAAACCAACCCACTCCCTACTCACAATGCTGAGCCGCCACCTCGAAATATCAATCTCATAAATCTATCTCACAGCACCACATACAATCCCAGCCAATACATTGTCCAAGACAACCAAACCAAACCTACCTTAACCTTCCCCGAGGAGGACGAATGTTCCATGATGGAAGAGGAGGAGGATGATAATTCTGATCAGTCAGAAGTAATTGACGCCGACATGTCCGACATAAGCAGCAAAGATCAGGCAGAAGAGGAAAAGCTAATGAAGTGGAAGAAACACTCTTGGGCGAAACATAATTTGGAGGATCCAGACATTCCATTTGTAGAGGATGACGAATGGCTTCGTATCTGGTTTGAGAATAGGAAGAAGGAAAAAGAAAGGGTCATCATGATGAGAAGGCACGCTCGCTTCGAGCCTGCCCAAAAAGTGGTACGCATCAACCGTCCCAAATTCCAACACCGCCCATTGATTGGGAGACAATCAATCTCATTGAGAAAGTAGAGGAGTTCCAAATGCAACCATGGGTCAACCCTTACGATGAATACGACTATAGTCAATGGATAGAGGAAAGAGAAGATCTGGATTTCATGTACACAGAACCCTATAAAACAGGGAAAGCGACTTTGATGAAATGGAAGAAGAGTGCAATGATCCGCTCGATGAAACCTCCTTAGTATCACTATTCAATCAGGAGGACATAGCTGATAACCACGCAATCAACGAGGAAAGAGAAAGGGAGTTTCCTGCCAACACATCCATCTGGGGATTACTCATGGCTCAAGGAGGTAGCCATCGCGCAAAAGATGAACCCGGTTCAAAGGCTCTGTTTGGCAAGGAAGAGGGTGGGAAAGAGTACAAAGTTGCAAAAGACAAGGGAAATGACCCCGACGTGCTGCAGTAGCTGAGAAGTCACAACATGGCAAATAAGAAACGTTAAAACATTGTTTTTGCTTTAAACAAACTAGAACGAGTTTTGGGCCCCTGTTTGGGCATTTTATTTCTGCTAAGAGAATTCCTTTTTCATCTTCCAGGTTATGCTTATCTAAATTCAAATTTCTAAATTGCAATTGCCATGCACTATACTCTCATTGCCAAAACACGGGAAGAATTCGAAGGGACCAAAATCTTTGTGTCCCCGATAAAAGGAAAGGAAATGATGAACTCTAATTACTTAGAACTAGGTTTTTACCAAAACTCAGGAAGAAGACGCTATCTCCGTGAGAACACTTAGGGTTAGCTTGCCCATTGTGAAAGTACAAACGCAACAAAGAGATTCATAAAAACATCTCCATCAGATTCCTCTCCAAAACACAAAACCTCTTGAGAGAAAAATGCTCGTTGGGCAACCCATACACCCAAGCAAAAGTAAGAGCAGAGCCTGCTAGGACAAGAAACGCAGCCTAGGCAAAAGTTAAGGCATTTGAAGGAAAAGCTCGCTAGGGACTCAACCTCTATCAGGTAACCTAGGCAAAACTTAGAGCATGAGAGAAAGAAAAACCAAGAGTGAAAACCCAACCCCCAAAGGTGGTGATCTTGGAACTACGTAAAAGGCCTGATTCCCTGATTGGGATACGTAGGCAGTCTCACATCGAGATACGGCCCAAACATTTGAAGAGAGGAAAACATCAACATGTTTGTACTCAATGATAGGCATAGCTAAACCTGCGTATTGAGCTCGCAAAAGATGAGTTAGTCATTTTCCAAGGAATTGGCAAAAACAAAGACACATAAGGATTACAGTTCATCTCTTCTAACCCAAAAGTCATCAAACGCAATGGGTATGATCCTTCGGAAGACTCTTAAAGTTTGGCAATCAGGCTGAAGCATGGCAAAAGCAAGAAACAGCAAATCGAGGACTAAGCATAGGAAAGGATATGAAACAGGATGCCACTTGGCTAAAGCAAAGCCTATCTTCCTTGGGAAAATAGATGTAACGGCCGGACAATCGATACCTCGGCCGCAACAATAATCCTTCGGCCGAGTGATCGATTCTTCGGCCAAATATTTTTCACACAAAATAACTGTCTATCAGCAAAAACTCGCTCAAATAGCCATGTTCTGACTATCGCATGCAAACTCAAAACGTTTAGGGGCAGGAAAGGCATTTCTCATTTCTCAAACAAAAACTTGTTTACAAAATCATTGTTGTGGTTGCTTTCACTATACAAATATAGTTTCTGCCTATCTACTAACTATGAACAGGGAAAAGAAAAGCCCTAAAAACTAGGCGATCTCTGAGAAGAAGGCAAAGGCTGCTCACTGGTCCCCATGTTCCCCTCAGCAGCCGGTACCCTCTCAGCCTCAAGCTGCAGTCAAGGAAGATATAAACGTTCAGAATCAAGGGATAATACATAGCAGATAAAGCTTATGAAGAGAGTCATACCTCTAGGATCCTACGGCGCTGTCTCCGGACCAAGACCTCTGTACTCTGGTAGGCGCGAAGCCACTCCTGCACTATCTCGGCAGGCACCTGTGGAACAACCAAGTATTACAAACATCTAAAGCAAGAATACAATGCGAAGTGATGAAAGCTAAACGTAAGAATACCTGTGAAGCCCCAACTGGCAAAGAGTAGAGCGGGGTCGTGCAAGGAGTCAGCGTCAGGCGCTCTTCCTCCCCATCGCCTGAGTGAAAGGAAACAAACGAAGGAGCCCGTGGCCAAACGGGAGCAACAGGAGGAGCTGTAACAAGGGAGGCCAAGAAAAGACGGCAGTACTCCGTATAGTCACCTATCTGAAGGAGTAATCCTGCCCAATCTCTGATCCGAGCATTCTTCAGATCTTCCTTCGACATCAAGGAAGTAGACCTCATAGATTCTGGAGGAGAAGGAGGAACAAGCTGAAGAGCCTCAGCACGTGATCGCCACTGGCTGGCCACTCGATCACCTAAGTACCAGGCTCGGCAAAATGGACCTTCGAGCAAGCTACGAGTCCGATCTAGGACTCTACAACGAGCAAGAGGGGCGTCCTCTGGTACACCACCCCAAGGGTCAAACCGTACCTGTAAGGGCAAGGACAAATCAGTCTCGATACAAGAATATGGAAGCTTAAAGGACAAGAGGAACAAAAGGAAAGGTACCTGATCGACCGTCAGTCGGTCCAAAACTCGCCGCCACTCGGGAAGGCTCAAAACTGGTGACCGTGGCCTCCGTTGCCCCATCAACCATCGCTCATAACGAGGTGTACAGTTCGCGTCACCATGCCTGGTCTCAGGGGGAAACTGGAGAAGGTGCTCAAAAGCCCAGAGCTGAAAAGCAGGATCAACAAAGCAAATTCAGAACCAGGAAAAAGCCAAAACAGAAGTACAAAGGAGTGATACGTACCTCAAGCACTCGAAAGTGGCCGCAAAGAATGGGACTCTTGTCCCGCGAGCAAGCTCCAAGACCACCATACAAAGTGTCCAAAGCAGACGAGCCCCAGTCAAACTCCCTAGTAGCTTCCAGGTGCTGCAGAGGAGCCAAAAACTGCGTGTGTACTGAACCATCCTTGTTGGCAAACAACGTTTGCCCAAGGAGGTAAAGGAGGAAGGCCCGTGTCAACTGCTCGACGCTCACCTGCGTCAGAATATCAGCCACCGCGAAAGTCTTGCTTAGCCAAGCAAGATCAACGTGACCCCGAGAACGAACAGGGGGCACCTTGCCCAGAAACCACCTCAAAGCACCGTCTCGCTCCCAAAGTCGAGGGTCAACTCGAAGAGCAATCTCGCCTATCCGTAGGCCAGTCAGCAAGGAGAAGTCACCCGGAGTGATAGTCATCTCACCAGCAGCAGGGAAGTGGAAGGTATTGGTGGTATCCCACCACCTCTCAACCAGCGAGGTCATCAGTGACCAATCCATCTTCGGAAGATCGAGGCCCAGAATGAACGTCTCGAAACCTGCAGCACGTACTAATTCCCGAGCCTGCTCTGGCAGCTTCAAGAACCATCTGTGCACCTCTTTGCCTCCACCGCGAGCTTCCAGCCTCCTATTTCTCTGCCAAAGACAAAAGGGAGTTAATCTCATGATTGCATAAACAAAGAAAATGCTAAGGGGCGTTAAATTAACATCTAAAAGCATGCGTTGCCTAGACAGGGGGCATAGTTATTTTAGTTTCCTTAAACAAAAATAAATTCAACCCGAACATGGGTTTCTCACATTCACGCTCCAAGCCAAAAGGGATTTCCGTCCCGCAAGCAAAAAATTTTATTCTAAATACAAGAATTTCCAAAACTCTGAACTAAAGTAAACTTTTTACTTTTCAGGAAACTCACCGGCACGTTCAGAACGCTCAGGTGAAACTCTGGCTCTTGACGGACCACTTCAGCCTCTGGGCCACCAACAGGAGGACGGTACTGCAGGAAACCGCCGTAACCCAGCCTACGCGAAGGACAAACGTAGGTAGTGGCATCAAACAAACCGGGCTCTTCAATCGCCTCCTCATCGGAAGATGGATGCTCGCACCTACATGAAGGGTGCGAGGATGAACCTGCCACACCCGAAGACGGCGTGGCCATCACGTCCAAGCCAAGAAAGGGAGAAAACCAATGGTTTCGGACAAACAAAGTCGGCAGCGACAGTAATGACGGCGGTGGTCGGAGAGGATGGTCGCCGGAGATGATGGTGGCCGACGGTAGTGGAGGAGGGCGGCGGCGTACGACGGTCGTCGGGCGAGAGGAACGGAGGAGAATAAGGGAGGAGGAGAAGAAAAGATTAAATGGGCCGTGAGATCGATTTAACTGAACTTAAATCGATTTCCTGGCGTTTGGAGTTCTCACGGCCGATACATCAATTCCTCGGCCGAGACATCAATCCTTCGGCCGAGAGATCGATCTCCAGGCCTGCCAATCAATTTCCTTCAGCAATGTCAGATCATGCTCAGCGCATTAATTCAAGCCACTACAGAATCCTCAACCAACCAAGTAGCCCTGGGGGCATCCCCAGGCCAACACAATATGATCAAGACTAGCCTTGGGGGCATGCCCAAGCATCGAAGATCTCTCTCCACAAACTGCTGGCCAGCAAAACAAGACACTCATCAACCCTGAGCTCAAAACTTCAGCGGCTCCAAGCCCATTATTGGCAGGCTCTACGCCCATATCAATTCATCCAGCGGCTCTACGCCTTCAACTTAACGGCTCTACGCCCACTATCCTGACAGGCTCAAAGCCCATAATCTCTATGCAACTCAGTGGCTCTAAGCCCCCACCTACCAATTCAGCAGCCCCGTGCCCATCATCTCTAACACAACTCAGCGGCTCTACGCCCGCCATTTCATCAACCCAGCGGCTCGAAGCCTATGTCTACTATCTCAGCAGCTCTATGCTCGCTATCACAGTAATAGGCTCTATGCCTTCGCCTATCAACTCAGCGGCTCGAAGCCCCTTACTCCAACAGGCTCGAAGCCTGTACCTATCATCTCAGCGGCTCTAAGCCCTCAACACAGCAGGCTCTACGCCCGTTATCTCACCAAAGCGGCTCGAAGCCCATTTTGCCTCTACAGGCTCAAAGCCTTTATCACCCAGCGGCTCGAAGCCCTTTATCATAGCGGCTCTACGCCCGTATCAATTCAGCGGCCCTGTGCCCATCGTCTCTACACAACTCAGCGGCTCCAAGACCGCTATCTCAACTGGCTCAAAGCCGTAAACAAGCAATCCCAGCGGCTTGAAGCCCTTTATCTCAGCAGCTCTATGCTCGCTATCACGGCAATAGGCTCTACGCCTGTTATCACAAACTCAAGCGGCTCAAAGCCTACTATCACCCAGCGGCTCAAAGCCGTGAACAAGCAATCTCAGCGGCTCGATGCCCATTATCGACATGGCTCTACGCCCATATACACTCATTCAGCAGCTCTACGCTAGCTGTCACAACTCAGCGGCTCTAAGCCCACTATCTCAACTGGCTCGAAGCCGTAAACAAGCAACAGGCTCTAAGCCGCCCCAACAATCAAGATATCTATTCTCAGACTCTACGCCTGAATGCTCAAAAATCTAACATTTTTGAATGCTCAAGCTCCACGCTTGGATGCCCAACCACTGTGTACTGGATGCTCAAGTTATACACTTGAATGCTCAAGCTCTACGCTTGGATGCCCAACCACTGCGTACTGGACGCTCAAAGCCTGTACTTTGAATGCTCGGATTCTGCCGTCCGAATGCTCGAGCTCTACGCTCTGAATGCTCAAGTCCGGAACTTGATAGAAGCTCTAAGCTTAAAACAAACACACACGCACGGGCCCGTGCACATATTGCATCAACATTATCACATCGAGTCTGCATCATCATATCTGTTCACATCTAACAACCATCATCACACATATACACTCTGCATATCTCTCATGAAACAGGTCAACCCTGCAATCAACCGGCACTATGCCTCGGTTTTATTGATCGGTTCAGCGCCTCGATCCTTTGGCTCCACGCCAACACTTATGATGAGAAAGCTCCGTGCACAGACCATCAGAATACAACCAGCTCTGCACTTCGGTTCATTACGTCAAGCTCAAAGCTCTGACACCACATGCTCTCATCCTGATCAATACCAGCTCCGCGCTTCGGTTCTATCCCATCCCCTCAGGCCTTCGCCTCAAGATTGCAACAGGCTCCACGCCTCAATTCTATCACTCTCCAAGCTCTCGCCTCATAACTACAACCGGCTCCGTGCCTCGGTTCCCTCATCTCCAAAAGCTCCGTGCTCCAATTACTGGCCATGTGCCCCCCACATCTCAAAAACAAACCGGCGTCCAACTCATCCCAGCAGATGGTTTGGATTCCACCCCATTACATCAATCCCATCCAGCTCATTCGCAAGGATAGGCTACTCTACCGAGCTCCTTTCAGTCAAAGTAAGGACGATCAAGAAAAGCAAACGCACCTGCAGTGTACTGATCTACCCCAAAATACTAAGGAAGCTCTTCGCAAAAAACTCCCCGGGCAGCCCCGCGCTCCTTCAACTATCTTCCGCCAAAACCCTGGCTCAGTCTAGGTACGTCACACTACGGCTTTTAAAGCCCTAAGGTATGTCTTCTGTCTCTAACCCTCCAAACTTTTTACTTTTCTTTATTGCCTGAACTACGATTGGTCTGAATTTCCCTTGTGGAATACGTAGGCAGCCTCCCGGCCCGACCATAACAAAACCTTTTTCAAAAACCCCTTGGAATAGTGGTTGGACCAAATTGAGTTGCTTTTTACAGCTTTGACTCTTACTCAAACATGTCTCGCGATCCGTCTGAGTTCAGTCAAAGAGGGGCATCTGTAGACACCCCAATTTGGCCTAACGATTATTTCAAGTCCCACCTTGGGACAATCCCGATGATGAAATGGATACAATGATTGCTGATTGCTTCCTTGAGAACCTTAGGACTTTCGGTGAGAACTTTGACCACTTAGAGGACCCAATTCAAAGCCATACAACCTTTCAGACAGAAATACAGAAGCCTAGGAGAATCCATCTGACGGCCGTGACATCGATCTAACGGCCACAACATCAATCCCTCACCCGAGCAACCTGTTGCCAGCAAAATCTCCCTGAGAGATCAATCCCTCGGCCGCGAGATCTATCCTTCGGCCGAGACATCCTTTCCACGGCCGCGACATCCTTTGCTCGGCCGCCAGATCGACCTTTTTCCAGACTCTCGAACGTTCTGTCAGACGTTTGGTTTGATCCAACTACACTACCTTTCCGATGCGTTCGGGCTACGTTCGGAGATTACGATGTAGAGTTAGAGATGCATTGCAATTGCAATTGCCATCTCGTGATTTGATTGGCCGGAGTGAGTCATCCCTATGCCTATATAAAGGGGCCTTTGGGTTCCGAATTAACACACAGAAATTGAGATACTTACACACTCTCTCAAACCTCGAAGCTCTGCACAAATACTCCTCAATCCCATACTCCAAAAGCCCTAACCTTCCGAAGGTAGCCGTCAATCCGGCGATCAAACCCCGAAGTTCAAACCCTAACCCTAGGGTTCTCGATCAAGCAATCAACCAATCTCACCCAATCCAAAGCAATCAAGCAACCGAGGGATCAAGGTGGTGAGGCCCAACGGCCTCTGGTTTGTCTTAATTTATTGTATTTTTGACTAACCGTAGTATTTTGATTATCCGTTAATCTTTCTGTCTGGTGTGAGGAAGAACACCGACCGGGGCTTCGATCCCTCGGCCGATATATCAAACCAGGAGGATCCCTCGGCCGTGACATCCATTCACCGGCCGCGGGATCCATCTCCCTGGGACAATTTTGTTGCTTTTCTGCTTTCCAATGCATGCTTCAATTATCGCACTGGCTCACTTTGCTTACTGTTTAAAGGAATAACTAAACAGACTATGTCTTAGGATTAAACAAGGCATCTATACGTCTTATGTTGAATGATTATGGGCCAGTCTCACGGCTGGGCAAAGAGGGGTGCCTAACACCTTCCCCTTATTGTACTTTTGGCTCCCGTATCCAGAATCTCTATCTATTTTCCCAGTTTTAATAAACTGGGTGGCGACTCTATTTGATGATAACCGTTATCATGTGGCGATGTTCCTAGCCATGGGAATGTCCATGATTTTGGTTTATGAAGTGAGCAACCAATCGAGCAAATTCAATGTGATCAATCTGTATGGCGATGCCCCGTTTGGGAGGTGTCTACATCTTATGGACCAATGGATTATAATTCCCCTAACATTTATTAACCAAAGGTTAAAGATGGAAGTACCAAACTTTATATAATCTATCAATAATAGTACAATGACTCATGGTGAATCTAATTAAACTAATAGATCTTGTACTAGGTAGAAAGGTGAACCTATCGTCCAATGGTTAATAATTCTCCTAACTTCTATCGTCCAATGGGTAAAGATGGTAAGTAATATATAATCTTATAAAGTGTACCTGGAAACCTAGTCACAATATCCAAGGTGTAAACCTATGGTCCAATGGATAAAGATTATCCTAGTATCTATCGTCCAATGGGTAATAGATCAAGGGTTGACTTTTGGTCAAGGTCTCACTTAGGGTTCAAACGGTTCAAAGGTTCGATTAGGCTACTCTAACGATTAGTTGGAAGCTAGCTAGGCTTGCTAAATAGGACGACTTAGGGTTTACTATCTCACTTGTCTTCAGAAAAATGACTAAATCGCAAGGCGAAATGAAATTAGGTTTTGAATCGACTAAATCTAATCATGACGGATTATTGGAAATAAGGAATTTATAGAGTCAAAATAATAATCAACGAGATTTTTTTATTTACTGAAAATCAGAGTTGTTACAATGTATATGTCTTATGTTGAATGATTATGGGCCACTCTCACGACTAGGCAAAGAGGGGTGCCTAACACCTTCCCCTTATTGTACTTTTGGCTCCCGTACCTGGAATCTCTTTCTATTTTCCCAGTTTTGGTAAACTGGGTGGCGACTCTATTTTGATGATGACCGCTATCGTGTGGCGATGTTCCTAGCCATGGGAATGTCCACGATCTTGGTCTATGAAGCAAGCAACCAATCGAGCAAACAAACGTGATCAATCTGTATGGCGATGCCCCGTTTGGGGGGTGTCTACAAGGTTCAAGAAGGGTTCCAAGCACTCCAAGCTCAATCCATTCCATTCTCAAGTTCGTTTTATCCGATTTCATCATAGGGGAAACAAGAAACCGTAAAATGAAGTAAGACAATTGGGAGACTCAGATTGGGGAGTCTACAGGCTCTACGTCCGCCATCTCAGCGACTCTACGCCCGTATTCAACACTTTAGTGGCTCCACGCCCGTATTCGGCGGCTCTATGCCCGTGCTCATCATCTCAACAAGCTCTATGCCCATATTCACTACCCTAACAGCTCTACGCTCGCTACTTCAGCGGCTCTATGCCCATCAACTCAGCAGCACTACGCCCATTATCTCAACTGGCTCCACGCCACCTCAATCATCAAAATATCATCTATTCTCAAGCTCTACGCTTGAATGCTCAAAATCCAACATTTTGAATGCTCGAAGCTCTTCGAATGCCCTACCACTGTGTACTGGATGCTCAAGTTCTACACTTGAATGCTCAAGCTCTACACTTGAATGCCCAACCACTGCGTACTGGATGCTCAAAGCCTGTACTTTGAATGCTCGGATTCTACCCTCCGAATGCTCGAGCTCTACGCTCCGAATGCTCAAGTCCAGAACTTGAAAGAAGATCTACGCTTAAAGCAAACACACACGCACGGGCCCGTGCACATATGCATCAATTGCATCATCACTGTCACATCAAGTCTTCACCATCATCATCATATCTGTTCACATCTAACCAATCATCAACATCATCACATACACATACTTTGCATCTCTATCTCTCATGAAACAGGTCAATCCTGCAATCAACCGGCTCTATGCCTCAGTTTTATTGATCGGTCCAGCGCCTCGATCCTTTGGCTCTACGCCAAAACTTATGATGAGAAAGCTCCGTGCATATAGATAATCAGAATGCAACCGGCTCTATGCCTCGGTTCAAATCACATCAAGCTCTAAGCTCCGACACCTCAGGCCCTCGCCTTGTGAATGCAACTGGCTCTACGCCTCAAATCTGTCAAGCTCCTTAGGCTCTCGCCTTGTGACCACAACCGGCTCTAAATTCTCCAGGCTCTCGCCTCATGACTGCAACCGGCTCTGCACCTTGGTTTCCTCATCTCAATGCTCCGTGCTCCAATTACTGGCCTTGCACCCCCCATATCTCAAAAATGGCATCCAACACATCTCCAGAAGATGGCTTGGGTTCCACCCTATATCTCAAAACCGGCGTCCGATTCATCCTCAGCAGATGGTTTGGATTCCACCCCATTACATCAATTCCTTCCAGCTCATTCGCAAGGATAGGCTACTCTATCGAGCTCCCCTCAGTCAAAGTAAGGATGATCAAGAAAAGCAAACGACTCACCCACCGTGTATTGACCTACCCCAAAATACTAAGGACGCTCTCCGCAAAAATTTCCCCGGCAACCCTGTGCTCCTTCAACTACCCTTCGCCAAAATCCTGGCTCAGCCTAGGTATGTCACATTACGGCTTTTTAAGCCTGAAGGTACGTCTTCTATTTCTAACCCTCCAAACTTTTTCTTTTTCTTTATTGCCCTTCTGAAATACGGTTGGTCTGAATTTCCCCTATGGAATATGTAGGCAGCCTCCCGGTCCAACCATAACAAAAATCTTTTTCGAAAACCCCTTGGAATAGTGGTTGGACCAAATTGAGTTGCTTTTACAGCTTTGACTCTTACTTAAACATGTCTCACGATCCGTCTAAGTTCAGTCAAAGAGGGGCATCTGTAGACATCCCAATTTGGCCTAACGATTATTTCAAGTCCCACCTTGGGGACCATCCCGATGATGAAATGGATACAGTGATTGCTGATTGCCTTCTTGTGAACCTTAGGACTTTCGGTAAGTACTTTTAGCCACTTAGAGGACCCAATCCACAGCCAAATAGCCTTCCAGACAGAAATACAGTATCATGGGAGAATCCTTCTGTCGACCGTGACATTGATCACACGGCCTCAACTTTAATTCTTCACCCGTGAAGCCAGTTGCTTGAAAAACTCCCTGAGAGATCGATTAGTCGGCCGCCAGGTCAATCCCTCGGCCGCAATATCAATTACTCGGCCGTCAGATCCTTTTCTCGGCTGCCAGATCGTCTATTTTCCAGATTCTGGAATGTTCTGTTGATCGTTTGATCCGTTCGCAAAAACCCTAGCAGCCTTTTTTCGATGTGTTCGGGCCACGTTCAGGGATTGCCATGAAGAGTTTGTATCACTCCCCAACTTCAATTCCCACCGTGCGTTTTGATTGGACGAGTTGTGTCATCCCTAGTGCCTATATAAAGAGGGCTTCGACTCTGAAATTGATATACCAACACACCCCCATCAGCCCCGAAACTCTACAGAAATACACTTTCATATCCCCTCTACAAAGGCCCCAACCTCCCGAAGGTAGCCATAATCCAACTATCCAAACCCCGAAGTTTAAACCCTAACCCTAGGGTTTCAAGAAGCAATCATTCAATCACCCTCAATCCGAAGCAATCAAGCTACTAAGGGATCAAGGTGGTGAGGCCCAGGGGCCTCTGGTTTTATTTAGTTTTCGTTATTATGCTTAATCGTAGCTTTTTTATTGTCTGCTGATCATATGGTCTGGTGTGAGGAAGAACATCGGCTAAGGAATCAATCCCTCGGCCGATACATAGAACTAGGAGGATTCCTCGGCCGTGAAATCTATTCACCGGCCACGGGATCCATCTCCCTAGGATAGCCTGATTTATTCTGCTTTTCTGATGCATGATTACAATTACAGCCTTGGCTCACCATTAACTGTTTAAAGGCTAATTAATCGATTTACTTGCTAGAATTACATAAAGCATGCGTTATTCTTATTTCAAACAATTATGGGCCAGTCTTATGGCTGGGCAGAGAGGGGTGCCTAACACCTTCCCCTCATTGTACCTTTGGCTCCCGTGCCCAGAATCTCTATCTGTTTTTCCTAGTTTTCTTAAACTAGGTGGCGACTCTATTTCGATGATAACCGCTATCGTGTGGCGATGTTCCTAGCCATGGGAATATCCACGGTCTTGGTTTATGTAGCAAACAACCAATCAAACAGCAACGATCAATCTGTATGGCAATGCCCTGCTTCAGGGAGGTGTCTACACGTGGTGAGAGGAAAACTTCAAGCTCAGGGACACAGCCGTGCAGCTTGGCCAGCAGTTGGAGTTGGAGCAGGACAAGAGAAAGGAGGCTAATGCTAACGTTACGAAAGCGATGGAGGAGCTCAGGAAGGCAGAGGAAAATTTAAGGATTTTTGAGGAGAACATGTCAGAGGCTTTCAACAATGGGTTTGAGGATGCATCCAGGCAGATTGAGGACCAGGTACCGGGCGTCATCAGAAAGATTTGGGCCAAGTGCTGGGCGAACGCCCGTGTGAGGGAGGACTCGCCCCTTTGGGCTCAGGATCGGGTCCCGAAGAGTCTAGACCTAACCATCACTGAAACCGAGATCAGTGATGATGAGGCTGGCCCCTCCGGCTCTTGTTGTGCTCTGTTTGACAAGTGCCATTCCTGGCCAACAAGAATCTAGCAGCTGCTCTGCCGTTGTCGTAGCCGCTGACCGTTCTGGCCCAACGCACCCTCCTGCACCAACTAATCCAGTTGTCTAGGCCAACACTGCAGCACCTGCCAATCCTGCCGTTCCTGTTACTGACGTCGACCAAGAGATGATTGCCCCGGCTGCCTAACTTGGTAAGTTTTTAACCCATCTCTCTCTCATTCCTACCCTGCGGGGTAGATGAAACAAGTTCCTGGCCCTGCGTGGTCATTTCAAAACTTTCATTAATTCGGTGCCCTTCGTGGCGTCTTAACATACATTACTGTACTTGTGGACTCTTCGGGGTGTTGGTGATTTTTGGTGGCCCCCTTCGTTTTATGGCCGTAAGACTTGAGTGATACCTCGCACCTATCTTTTGAGCCATTCGTGGCTATACTTTGGTGGCTTTCCATGGCCCTTTTTTAGTGCTACATTCGTTGTTTTTCACTGTTAGCTCATATTATGCTCAAGGCATTTCTTTGTAGCCTTAAGCCAAAGTATTTTTGGATTTAGTCAATATTTGTTAGTGGTGTTCACTGCTAATCCCTAAGTCTGTTCGTACTTAGGCTTACCCAGAGCAATGCTCACTGCTCTGGTACTATCTAAGTTCCTTAGTTGTGATATGGTATTATTCGTTTCCCTAACCTAAGTTTATTCGTACTTAGTCTTATTCTTGGTATAAACTTCCTCGTGTTTAGACTATTTATCTGAGCATTCTTTGTTGCTCGGGCCAAAGCTCCTTCGTGCTCAGCCCTATGTCTATTTTGAGCAATCTTCGTTACTCAAGCCCAAGCTTCTTCGTGCTTGGCCTTCATTTACCGTGAGCATTCTTCGTTGCTCGGGTCTAAACTTCTTCGTGCTTGGCTTTTATTTGGCTCTATTCGTAGCCTAACATTATTCGTTGCCATTATCTAGGTATTTTTTGTACCTATCCCATCCGGGGATCAAGTCTGGTTTGCGACACTCATCGTTGCCTATACTACTCGAATAGTAATTCATTCAGAATTTTTGATTTTCTGATACATTCTCCACACTCACTGCTCCCCAGTATGGAGTTAAATAAAGAATTTGGGTCCATACTTAAGCGTTTTCGTGCTCAGACCAACACAAGAATTCAATCAATCCAACAATCAGTAAAGAATGCAAGTTTTATTCATAACTTCACGAAAATATAACGATTGCAACGAAGCAAAAATCCATTAAACATAAATGGTTATTATTCATGACTATACTGAGGAACGATGGCAAACTTTATTTGAAAGTAAAAGACATACGATCCTATCACGTGGCACAGTGCCAAACTTATTCAAAAATGAAATCCTAAATGAAAACTTCAAAAAACAAGCTACTTAGCTTTGCTCAGACCCAGAATTTCTTCAGATTCTGCGCGTTCCATGGCTTAGAGACTGGATATCCGTCCAGATCTGCTAGAAAATAGGCTCCCACTCCAGCCACTTCTGTTACTTTATAAGGACCTTCCCAGTTTGGTCCAAGCTTCCCATCTATCTTGATCTTGGTGTTCCCGAGCACCTTCATCAAGACCAGATCCCCTACGCCAAACTCCCTGGGAGTTGCCCTCTTGTTATAGCTTTTCATAAGTTGCTCCTGGTATGATGCCAGCTTGACCAATGCCTGCTCTCTTTTTTCCTTGGTGAAATCAAGCTCACGTGCTAGGGCATTGTCATTACCCCCGGACTCAACCAGGATCGTACCATTGGTTGGCAATCCTACTTCGAGAGGGATTACCACCTCAGTCCCATATCCAAGGGAGTACGACATCTCACCAGTGGAACTCCTCGGCGTAGTTCGATACGCCCAAAGGACCACGGGCACCTCATCGGACCACTTGCCTTTCTTTCCATCGAACCTCTTCTTGATCACTCCCAGGATCGTTTTGTTTGAAGCCTCTACTTGCCTGTTACTAGGCGGGTAAGCCCGCATGGAATAGTAGTTTTGGATCTTATACTGGGCACAGAAAGCCCTAAACTTCTTTTGGACCTAAGACCCATTGTCCGATATGATAGAGAAAGGGACACCAAACCACGTGATGATGTTCTTCCACACAAACTTATCCACCATCGGCTCTATAATTCTTGTAAGAGGCTTTGCCTCCATCCACTTCATGAAGTAATCAGTGGCCACTAACAGGAACTTCCTGTTGCTTGAGGCTTTTGGCATTGGACCCATAATGGCCATCCCCCACTGGGCAAAAGGCTATAGACTCGTAAGTGGCACCAGTTCGGCGTTTGGGGTTCGCCTCGATGCCCCTTCTTGTCACTAGGTGCCCAAGAAACTTTCTCGAGCTAACTCCAAATGCACATTTCGATGCATTGAGCTTCAGCCTATACCTTCTTAGCACCTCAAAGGTTTTATTCAGGTCCGTCATGTGGTCCCATCTCTCTTTACTTTTCACTACCATATCGTCGATATAGACTTCCATGGTCTTGCCGAGTAGCTTTTTAAACATCTTAGTTGTGAGCCTCTGGTACGTTGCCCCCGCATTCCTCAGACCAAATGGCATCACTTTATAACAGAACAGCCCTCACGGTGTTATAAACGATGTCTTGTCTTGGTCGGGGCCGTACATAGCTATCTGATGGTATCCTCGGTATGCGTTGAGGAAACTCATCCTCTTGTATTCGACAGTCCCATCTACCAGTTGGTCAATCCTTGGCAGAGGGAAGCTGTCCTTTGGGCATGCCTTGTTCAAACTCGTGAAGTCCACAAAAACCCTCCATTTTCCATTTTCCTTCTTCACCATGACGGTGTTGGACAACCATTCCAGATAGTACAATTCCCTGATTGTGTTAACCTCGAGGAGTCTCTCAACCTCCTCTATCACAGCCTCCATATGCTGTATTACAAACCTCTTTTCTTTTGGACGATAGGCTTGTGCTGGGGATCCACATTCAAGTGGTGACAGATCACTTCGGGGTCTATCCCCCGCATATCCTGGGGCATCCACGCAAACACATCGATGTGCTGCCTCAAGAACTCAACCAGCTCTTGTTCATCTTGCTCGGCTAGGGTTTCACCGATAAAGAAGTACCTCTCTGGGTCATCCCCAACATGTACCTTCTTCAATCCCTTGACCACTTTCTTGGTTGGATCTCCCCCAACGTCTTCGAGTGTCGGCTAGTCCGGGACCTCCATCGACTTTACCAAATGCGCCTTCAGGATTTTTTTCACGATCTAGACCAGGCATTGCTGGGCGACCTTTTGGTTTCCTCGATTGCCTTCGATGCCATCCACTCCTGGATACTTTATCATTTGATGGTAGGTTGAAGATATCGCCTTCATTCTGTGCAACCACGTCCACCCAATGATCTCATTGTAAGAGGATGGCACATCTACCACCAGAAAATCCATGGCCAAAACTATCGATCCTTCCTGCTCATTCAAGGTTACCCTTCCAACGGACCATACCACATCCGCGCTAAACCTAATTAGCGGCGTTAAGGACTCCACGAGCTCGGCTTGATCGAGCCCTATCTGTTTGAAAGCCTTATAGTACAACACTTCGATGTAGCTCCCCTGATCCACGAGGATCTTTTCTATGTCATAGTCTCCCACACGTAGGGTAACGACTAACGCATCATTATGGGGGAGTTGTACTCCTTTCAAATCTTCATCTGTGAAGCTAATCACGTCCTCTGGCCCTTCGTCCGGCCGTGCTCTCTTTTTGCCGAGCTTCATCACATGGCTGTCATGCTCGGCTTGCCTCCTCAAGATCCTAACTTTTTCTCGAGTGTAGGGAGCACTTAAGCCATTTTGGGCTACCACAGCCCTGGGTGGATCGGGGCGGCCCGAAAAACGCACGCTTTTCAATCGAATTGAAAATTTTGAAGAGTTGCCAGCCGGATTTATGGTTTATCACTCGAGAAACCGTTTTGATTGAAAATGATTTTGTATTGAATTGAAAACCAGAGATTGTTTTGAGGGTTCGAAAGCCACGTTACGAGGGGGAAGGGTTTTACGGCACCCCCCTCGCCCGATACAAGATCGGTCTCTACTAAATGTTTATGGGATTTTGAAAATATTTTGTTTCATTAAGCAATTAGCACGTATGTACAAATACCAAAAGATAGCAATGCATGCATGTGCAAAGTGTACAGGGTGCAATAGAATGATGAAGCAAGTAAACAGAATGAACTGTTACTAGAATCACTCCCGAGCGCTCGAGAGTGGTCCTGAGCGCTCGAGAGTGCTTGTCAAGCCACCCTGCAATTTTTGGTTAGAACAAATGCAATATGATACTTAAAACAGAAACAAATAACTACTGACATACAATAATGCTCAGCAAAGGGTTTAAACAGCTAAGAACTAGTCCTAACCATCCAAACCTTGCTTCTTTGCAACTGAAAGCAAACCTAACTGGGCTCTGGAATGACCAGTGCACACCCAGTGTCTACAAAGAACGGAAAATGCAGCATTTGATGACAAAATAAGATTTTGGTGAGCAGCAGCACTCCTGAGCGCTCAGGAATGGTCCCGAGCGCTCGGGAGTGAACACAATGCCCGGAAGAAGATTTGTTTCTTTGTGCTCCTCTTGCTCTTGGTGCTAAACTAAGATCAAATGAGCTCACAACTAGTATGAGAAACTAGTATGAGCCCTTGATCTCCCTCAGAAGTGGAAAAATAGTGGCTTTTAAGTATAAAATGAGATTTTATACCTTTGCTTGACTTGAATTTGGCTTCTTGGACTAACTTTGGTGCTTGAAAATGCTTAGAAAACAGTAGGAAAATGGAGTTCTAGATGAACTAGAGATTTGAGAATTTTCAAACACTTGAAGATTGTTTGAAATTTTTTCATAGAAAACACAAGTGTTGGAAAATATTTGAGGGAGGTTTAGAGATTGAGATTTTCAGAAAACAGGGGAGAGAGTGAGAGGAAATTTGTGCTCTCTTGAAATGTGGAACATGGGGGTATTTATAGAGGAGTGAAAAATATGTTTGAAATTTGAAAAATAAATCAAAAATAAGGTGAAAAATGTTTTAGGGGGAAAAATGTCATCATGAGATTCCTGCTGGCTCAGGCAGGCTTGACTGGTAGGTTTGAACGTTGAAAGGTCTGAAAAGCCTGAAAAGTCATGGTCAAAGATCAAGCTCAACATGCATTGGCCCAGACAGCACTCCAGAGCGCTCTAGAGTGGCACTCCCGAGCGCTTGGGAGTGGTCCCGAGCGCTTGGGAGTGACTGCCAAACTTCAGCGGGGCGCCACGGACACTCCCGAACTCGGTTTTGAGTGTTTTTCAAAGCGTTGGAAAGCTCGTTAAGTCCTCTTTCTAACCCAATTGGTTTCATTCAAAGGTATTTTATATGCTGAAATGTGTGCCAATTTTACCCTTAGGGTGTCGGGAAAAAAAGGATTTTGGTTTTGAAAAAGCCCAAGAAGCATCGTCTAAGTTTGTCCAAGACCTGTTTTGATTCCGTTTCATCATCGGGGAGCCTCAAGGCCACAAATTAAGGATAATTAATAGGTCCAAATTGGGGTGTCTACAGTTGCCCCTCTTTGGATGGCGCTTGGCATCATGTCTGGATACGAGTGACGTCCAAAGATTGAGACAGCCCAATTCGAGCCTTACTAAATCCTTAATTCAAAATCAAATGCAAGTAAAGATGTAAAAGCATTCGAAACATGAGGTCGTGCTCGTTCGAGCTGCCTACGTACCCTTTTCTGTAGGGATCAGACAAGCGTAGTTCTTTGGGGCAAATGCAAACATGCAGACATGCAAGCAAATAATCGATAAGATAGATTGATTGAGGAGCGCCCACCAATTGCTCAGTCTCAGTGGGTGGAATAATTAAACCGGCGAATAGGTTCTTAAGGGGTGCCATCCAACGAGACAAAGTTAGTTTGTCTCGAAGGAATTAAAACCAAATCTATGGCGGGCGATGATTGAAAGATGTCCCACAGGACGGTGCCAAATCTATGGCGGGCGATGATTGAAAGATGTCCCACAGGGTGGTGCCAAATCTATGGCGGGAGTTGATTGAAAGATGTCCCAGAGGACGATGCCAAATCTATGGCGGAATATGATTGAAAGAAGCCCCTCAGGGCGGTGCCAAATCTATGGCGGGAGTCGATTGAAAGTTGTCCCTCGGGACGATGCCAAATCTATGGCAGAAGTCAATTGAAAGTTGTCCCTCGGGACGATGCCAAATCTATGGCAGAAGTCGATTGAAAGTTGTCCCTCGAGACGATGCCAAATCTATGACGGAAGATGCTTGTAAGATGTCCCAGAGGACGATGCCAAATCTATAACAGAAGATGATGTCCAAGAGGACAATGCCAAATCTATGGCAGAAGATGATTGAATGATGTCCAAGAGGACAATGCCAAATCTATGGCAGCATGTGAAGCAGTCGTGTTGACAAATATGATAGATGAAGGCGACCATAAGACGTCGAGGCTAGAAAGTGAGGCCCGTGTTTCGACATTTGACAACAATGATGATTTTTTTATTTTTGAAAAACAAAGGACATGTCCGAGTACCCTTTCTGCTTTACTATTTTTGGCCAGCGAGCTGGTATTTTCAAGACCTTGGGATTTGGGTTGTAGCTTGGGGTGTGGATTTGAGCATGAGCTTGACTTGGGCTGGAGTTTTTGACTTTGATTTTGATCAGGGCTTGAGTTTTGAGCATGCATGCCCCAGTCTTGAGGTCGGCTGTATGCTTGCTATGATTGATGACATTGGGCTGATGTGCCCGAGTGAGTGACAGACCTCAGTTCTGATCCTTTTCCTTGATTCCACTGATGGTTTCGGCAACCAGTTTTATCATGAGTGCAAGCGCGGGTTCTTCCATGTATTGGAGTTTTTCTCACGAGTTGGGACCTTAAGATCAACATAAGTTGACTAGACAGGTGACCTTGTGTGAATTTGGATAAGGCCTAGATGACTCGAAAGACAAGAAAGACCTTTTATCAGAGGACTGACTCAATGATGACCTTGACTGGACGAGGAGTTTGATTTGACTGGATGAGGAGCTTGGTTACTTGAGGATTTGATGTTTGAAATTGTCATGATAAAATCAAGTTTCGATGATTTTCCCATTCGGGGCTTTGAAATTGTTTTAGCTCCATCAAGTGATGCTCATTCAGAATTTTTTGATCTTGTTTTGTCAAAATACGAGGGTTTTACCATGAACCGTGCCCCAGATTGCTGATGACAATCCATGAATTTCAAAAATGCCCCAGCTTGGATTTTGCGGGATTCACGAAATGCCTTGTCGTTCCTTCTTGTTTTCTCCTAGTGCCTAGGATTCTTGTTGTCAAGTTGTGTTTTTCAATCTGAAAGGACTTTATTCGGGTTGTAACGTGGCCAAGGTTTGGCTTAACAAGGAAAGGATAATAGGCTCAAAAATTTTCATTTTCTTTGGGTTTCGAGAGTAAGCAGCCATCTTGAATATTTTTGTGCCCTTTTTGCTTTTGATAGGCGCCTTCTTTCACTTGATTTGCTTTGCACTTTGTTGTGCCAATGTGTTTGGCACTTTCGTTGATTTTGAGCTTTCTCTGTTTTTCTTCGATGTTTTGCATCTCATTGTGCGCCAATGATAACCATGTGTTTGGCACATTCACGCTTTGAATTCCGATGCGCCGATGAATTTGACACTTTTGTCTTCCTCATTTCACCCCGGTGTGAGGGATAGCTGCCTAGCTGGGTTCTTTCAAAGAAATTGATTTAGGCTCAAAGGGGGTTATCAATGGATATATATCTCCAAGCGTTTGATAAAAGAAAAGAATGCCTTTCTTCATTTTGAATTGCACAACTCAATAACTGGATCCTAGATGCAAGTTAAGAGATTTGTGTGCTCTAACTTTTGCCTAGATCACATTTTGATGTTTTGATCTAGCGAGCTTGTTCTCTGGCCAAGGCATCGCTTCTCGACGGTGTCAGGGAGTGGTCCCATGAAATTCTTCTTCTTGCAAGGGCAAAGTATCTCGTGTTTTAATTCCTCAATTGATGGTGAAAAACAATTCCAAATCAAGGGATTATCACCAAATGCGAGTTTATTATCACAAGTTCGACACAAGAAACTTGAGATTGATTTCAAAAAAATGGGATGGACCGACAAAGGATTGACTCGAAAGACCGTCACCGAATTTTGGGATCGACTCGAATGAACATGACTGGGCCTCGGATGAGGCTGCCTACGTATCCTTCTTGCAAAGGAATCAGGTCATAACGTAGTTCGGGACTACAAAATTGAGACTCTTTTTGGTTTTCTTCTTTGACTGCAAACTTGAATTTGAAAACATACAGACACGCAAGAATGAAAGACTCGAAGTACAAACTGACTTGAAATTGAAACGAAGACTCAACTTGAAACTCGAAAACTTTCCAGACTCGTGAGAAATTCCATTCATGCTTTATTGCACTCAAAATCCTCCTCCAGATCTGAGGTCCGGCACTGGGATGCTTCTGTCATCAATTAGGTCTTGGATCTTGTGACGGAGACGGTGACAGTCATTGGTAGCGTGACCGGGCATTTGGTGGAAGGCGCAGAAGGCATTTAGGTTGCGGTAGGCTGGGAGCTTTTGAGGTAGGGGAGTTGGAGGGAGTGGTTTGATGGTTCCGCTTTTGACAAGTCTTTCGAATACCATGGATAGTGGTACGAAAAACTTGAAAAAGACACAAGGTTGTTTAGGCTTGGTGGCTTGAGCAAAATGATCTGGCTAACGGGCTTGGTCCGGGCAAGGTCGGTATTTGTAGGGTTAGATGGCAGGTTGGCGTAGCCATACAGCGTGCTGTTGCTGTCGGGGTCCACATTTTTTGTTTCTGGGAAGGAATCAGCATTTTCGAGGATGCCCAACTGAACGGCTTCTTCGACGGCCAGGCCTGTTTCGAAGAATGTCTTGAAATCGGAAGAGGCTTGAGCTAGGATCATGTGCTTGGCAAAGGCGGGCTAGAGATTTTGCACAATCATCCGAATTTGATCTTTCTCAGAGGGTTTCTCCTTCATCTGAACAGACTTTGCTCTCCATCTTCGGACAAAGTCCATAAAAGTCTCATTCGGTTCCATCTTTTTGGATTCCAACTCTCGAGTGGTGACCTCAAGTTGGATGTTATAGTCAAACTGGGCCACAAAAGCCTCACAGATGTCTTTCCAAGATTTCTTCTTTGTTATTTCCAAGGCAGTGAACCAGTGCAAAGCATGTCCAACCAGTGTTTGAGAAAACATTTGAGCCATGGCGTCTTTCTCCACGCCCCACATGGAAAGTACCCCAATGTAGCTGGTCAAGTGTGCTTTTGGATCACCGGTTCCGTCAAACTTAGCAAAGTCGATTGGCTTGAATTTCTTGGGTAGTCTGGCATTTGGGAAGAGGCAGAGTTCGTCGATGTCGAAACCAATTGAGGTGATTATTTTGTTTCTAGCTAAGGACTGCTCAAGTTGGGCTAATTTGGCTTTGATGGCGGCCATTTCTGGGCTTTGGGGGTTTGGTTCAGGGGGTGGTTCATGGTTATTTTCGATAGGTGTTTCTGGGTTTTGTGGAGGTGGAAGTCGTCTGGCAACCCCGGTTATCATGAGCATCAACTGGGTAATCTGGTTGTCTGTTAGTTCACCCATCTGTTGAATAGAGGTTCGGATTTGATCCAACTCATTCGAATTCCCTGCTGGCTGTTCCCCGTTCAGATGTTCCCCATTCAAATTTTCCACCGGCTGTTCCATATCTTCCCACAAATTCTGAGTCTATGAGGGTAGGGTTTTCTTTTTCGGCCCAATCGCTCTCAGACTAAAAGCAAAGCAAAAAGTGGACTCAGAATGTGTCCCTGTTATGATTTATTGGAAAAAAAATGCGTATGAATAAAAGAATTGTTATTCATGTGTTGTCATTATCGACTCAAGGGATCAAACTTTACAGATAATTCCAACAGTCACGGGTAGGTCGTTGTCAGGTAGGTTAAATTCCTCACGTTGGGAATCAGAGCCAATCTCCTTATCTAAGACCATCCGAGACAAAGCAATAAGACTGCTGGAAGATGCACTTAAGGCTAGACTGAACTAGAGGGAGCCGTTCGGGCACAGCGAACACCGGAGTTATCCCAAACTCCATGGATTTATGGTCTCCTAGACCCTAACTCAAGAAATAACAACCTGCGAAGGATTGCCTTAGTCCTCAAAGATTCTTTCGAGTGTGTATCCTTTGATTAGGAATGACAAGACTTGGGAGATATCAAGACAAATTAAGCCTTTAACATTTTTCATTTGAAATTTCCGTTTTGGTTTCAAAAACCGTTTAGCGTAAATGACATGATACCGTAACCGGGGTGGCGTAGGTGGCATGGCGCCATTAGCCTAAGCGGTGTAAGTGACTTCGCACTATAACCTAGGTGGTGTGGGTATCACGGCATTGTAGCCTAATTGTTTCGTTAATTTTCGTTGAATCCATGATTGAAAAATGTATTGAAGATTTAAAGAATTTCGATATCCCAAAAACCTCATCATTCCAAGGACTAATTAATTTCGACAACGTGCCATTTAAAATGTACGACTCTTCATCGGTCCAGGCAATCCTAAACAAGCCGCACGAGCGAGTATAAGAGTTCTACCCAAAAGCAAACGGACAACATAAGATGCAAGGTGTGATGTGCAAGCGGGATAAGATCACGGTCCTTCGAAGGCTGCCTCATTCCTCAGAATTTCTTTTAAGATGTATCCTTTGTTTAGAACGACAGGCTCTAAGAGATGTCAAAATGAACTAAGTATTCAACTAGTCCTCACTCAAAGTTTCAATTTTGAACTTGGAATAGCTTAGTATAGATGACGTGATACCATAACCAGAGTGGCGTCAGTGGCATGGTACCATTAGCCGAAGTGGTGTAAGTGACGTGGCATCACGACGTCGTTTCCTTGCTATTCCTTATTCTCTGTTGAATCTTCAATTAGGCATTAGTCAAGGACTTAGTATAATTTGATTTCCCAAAGTCTCATTGTTCTAAGGACTCATGTAGTTTACACAACGTACACCAGAGTGCACTACTCTTCATCGGGTCTCGGCAACCTTCTACAGACCGTGCGAGTGAGATTAAGAAGACAAGGCTTTAATGGACAGCCTAACAGCATGACATGGATGATATGCAAGGTGAGATGCAGAAAGCAGTAACATGTAGGCAGGATATAACACATAGTCCTACCTTGCGGGTCCCTGTCCTAGTTTGGAAGGTTCTATTGCTTTCTACGCATGTATAAAGGCCGGTTTTGGTTTAAAGAGGGTTCCCCGAACTAGAGTCAAGGTATGCCTCCCATTGCTGAGCGTACACCTAACAACGGTACAAATGGCAGAGATGACTCATCATGGTCGAGGGTTGCCGAGCATTCTGGGATTCCCTATCATCGGCAAGCCGAGCAGGATTGCCAGAACACAACAGCGAGGTTGAACAAGATATATGTACAA
The DNA here is from genome assembly GCA_018127125.1 of Rhododendron griersonianum. Classification (NCBI taxonomy): domain Eukaryota; kingdom Viridiplantae; phylum Streptophyta; class Magnoliopsida; order Ericales; family Ericaceae; genus Rhododendron; species Rhododendron griersonianum. Next base: position 31,744,603 of record CM030788.1, on the reverse strand, counting down.
AAGATAAAAAATGAAACAAAATATTTTGAAAATCCCACAAACATTTTTCAAGTTTGGCTCTCCAATTTAATCAATTCTTAAGGAAAGTAAGTCGTTTTGACAACATACCCACTTTTTCTCAAGTATTAATTAAACATCCCCAGCGGAGTCGCCACTGTGGGCTACCACAGCCCCGGGTGGATCGGGGCGGCCCGAAAAACGCACGCTTTTGAATCGAATTGAAAAATTTGAAGAGTCGCCACCCGGATTTATGGTTTATCACCCGAGAAACCGTTTTGATTGAAAATGATTTTGTTTTGAATTGAAAACCAAAGATTGTTTTGAGGGTTCGAAAGCCACGTTACGAGGGGGAAGGGTTTTACGGCACCCCCCTCGCCCGATACAAGATCGGTCTCTACTAAATGTTTATGGGATTTTGAAAATATTTTGTTTCATTAAGCAATTAGCACGTATGTACAAATACCAAAAGATATCAGTGCATGCATGTGCAAAATGTACAGGGTGCAATAGAATGATGAAGCAAGTAAACAGAATGAACTGTTACTGGAATCACTCCCGAGCGCTCGAGAGTGGTCCTGAGCGCTCGAGAGTGCTTGTCAAGCCACCCTGCAATTTTTGGTTAGAACAAATGCAATATGATACTTAAAACAGAAACAAATAACTACTAACATACAATAATGCTCAGCAAAGGGTTTAAACAGCTAAGAACTAGTCCTAACCATCCAAACCTTGCTTCTTTGCAACTGAAAGCAAACCTAACTGGGCTCTGGAATGACCAGTGCACACCCAGTGTCTACAAAGAACGGAAAATGCAGCATTTGATGACAAAATAAGATTTTGGTGAGCAGCAGCACTCCTGAGCGCTCAGGAATGGTCCCGAGCGCTCGGGAGTGAACACAGTGCCCGGAAGAAGATTTGTTTCTTTGTGCTCCTCTTGCTCTTGGTGCTAAACTAAGATCAAATGAGCTCACAACTAGTATGAGGAACTAGTATGAGCCCTTGATCTCCCTCAGAAGTGGGAAAATAGTGGCTTTTAAGTATAAAATGAGATTTTATACCTTTGCTTGACTTGAATTTGGCTTCTTGGACTAACTTTGGTGCTTGAAAATGCTTAGAATACAGTAGGAAAATGGAATTCTAGATGAACTAGAGATTTGAGAATTTTGAAATACTTGAAGATTGTTTGAAATTTTTTCATAGAAAACACAAGTGTTGGAAAATATTTGAGGGAGGTTTAGAGATTGAGATTTTCAGAAAACAGGGGAGAGAGAGAGAGGAATTTTGTGCTCTCTTGAAATGTGGAACATGGGGGTATTTATAGAGGAGTGAAAAATATGTTTGAAATTTGAAAAATAAATCAAAAATAAGGTGAAAAATGTTTTAGGGGGAAAAATGTCATCATGAGATTCCTGCTGGCTCAGGCATACTTGACTGGTAGGTTTGAACGTTGAAAGGTCTGAAAAGCCTGAAAAGTCGTGGTCAAAGATCAAGCTCAACATGCATTGGCCCTGACAGCACTCCCGAGCGCTCTAGAGTGGCACTCCCGAGCGCTTGGGAGTGGTTTCGAGCGCTTGGGAGTGACTGCCAAACTTCAGCGGGGCGCCACGGACACTCCCGAACTCGGTTTTGGTGTTTTTTGAAGCGTTGGAAAGCTCGTTGAGTCCTCTTTCTAACCCAATTGGTTTCATTCAAAGGTATTTTATATGCTGAAATGTGTGCCAATTTTACCCTCAGGGTGTCGGGAAAAAAAGGATTTTGGTTTTGAAAAAGCCCAAGAAGCATCGTCCAAGTTTGTCCAAGGCCTGTTTTGATTCCGTTTCATCATCGGGGAGCCTCAAGGCCACAAATTAAGGATAATTAATAGGTCCAAATTGGGGTGTCTACAGCCATGTATCATCTGGATCACCCCTATGGTGGTTGATCATACTCCAATTCCATGGCTGCCCCCCGGTTACCCGGAGCTTTCTCGATATACTTGTCCAGAAGAGCCCCTCTGCGGCCTTCTCTTCCAAGAACCTCTTGTAAGACTCACAATTCTCCGTCATGTGACCCCCATCCATGTGGTAACAGCACCGCTTGCTGGTCTCCCTTCTGGACTTGAAGTCCCCTGGTATTTTATCCGTCAGCCACCTAAACCATGGGCAGTTCTTTATTCGAAAAAGAATCCTGTAAATAGGGTCCTTAAAAATCGTATTTATGGCGAAGAATGATCTCAGTTTTGGAGCAGGCTTGTTCTCCTTCTTCCCTTGGCCATAGTCTCTCTGCCCGTAGTCTTTTTTCTTCTCGTAAGGATTCTGCTCGGGCTGGGTGGCCTTTTTTATGCCCCCCTTTGTTTGCTCGGCAGGACGCTTATCTCCTTCTCGTAGGATATCGTCCTCAGCCCGAGTGTGCTGCTCTATTTTTTCCATTAGCTTTGCCAGCGTATCAACCGGGTACATGTTCAGGTGCTCTCGTAGCTTTCCTCCTAAGATCAAACTAGTTTTCAAAGTAGCCAGTGCATACTCCTCGCTGCAATTCTCGATCTCGTTAAATGCCTCCCAAAACTTCTTTGCATAACTTCTTAGCGATTCCTCGGGCCCCTGTTTCATGGAGGATAGTTCCTCAAAGGTTTTAGGTGTTGCTCGGCTTGTTAGGAACCGTCCCGTTAACTCCTCGGCAAGTTGTTTCCAACTTCTGATTGAGTTCGGCGCCAATTTTTGGAACCGTGCTAGGGCCACCTTCCCCAAACTCGAGGAGAACATCTTGCACATGATAGCATCGTCTCCGTCATGCATGAACATAGCCTGCCGGTTGTGCTGAATGTGAGCCACCGGGTTCGTGTTTGTCTCGTACGGTATGAGTGTATTGTGCTTCACCCTGCTTGGGAGCCGTACATCCTGCAGTTTATTCAAGAGAGGAGAGGCCATGAGTTTGCTAAGGGCTTTACGCATCGCGTCGCGTGTGATTGTAGCCCCCTTCTTGTGCCGTCCTGACCTGTGCTCCTCTTCTCTTTTCCAATCCTAGTCAGATCTTTTGTATCTATCTCGAAGATGCCTCCTCGGTCATTTTTCCTCCGGGGTTGGACTCCTTCCCCTCCTCTTGTGGGGAGAGTCCCTTCTACGCTTCCCCGGAGTTCGGTCCCTGCTCTAGTACTCACGTGTACTCCCTGACCTCTCCATGTAGCTCCCTCATTTGTTAAGCTCGCGTATCTCTCGTTCACATCTTTTCATGTGCCTAGCGCACTCCTCCAGTTCATGTTCCTTTCGTTCGAGACTATCATCGCAGTCCCAAACGCTCACGGAACGCTTGTCGGATTTCCCACGCCTTTCTTCTTGAAAAGACGGAGATTTGTCTTTCACCCTCTTGCTATCACCCTTTTTTTTTTTGGCTTCCTTCCCCACCTTCACGGGCCGAAAGCACAAATGGCGGCTTCTTCGGATTAGCTGTTTCTTTATCCTTTCTCTGCGGCGGCTTTTTCAGAGCAGGTGGCAGCACTTTATCCCTGCTTCCACCCAGGTTCAATCGCGGGGTCTTAGGATCCTGTTCCGTCATGGTCGTGACCTCAAAAAGTTACTTCGTTTCCCATAGACGGCACCAATCGTAAAGGAAAAAATCCGCTTTATGTAAAACTACACTCTTTGAGATCCAACGCACGTGACAGCTTCGCCAGAACCCTAAAACCTGCGGCACAAACACAGTGATCGAACCTATGCCTCTCATCGGCAAAAGCCCTCCGATGCCAAAGTCAGTATTCATAATAAAATCCTAATTTCACAAGGAAGACAATAAGTAGAATTATAACTCAAAGTGTACTTTTTCCCATTAGGCTTACCCCATGTTTATAATTTTTTTCGTGACTTGCTTTCCATGCACCCTCGTTGCCCTAAGTTTCCTATCCCGTATAGGAAACTTAGCTTTCTGGGAATCTCTCCCCTTATCAGCCGAAGTCCTACTTTTGTTAGGAAACTCCACCAATATGGAATTCGTTCCATATAATAACTCTATCTCTACCTTTCATGGCAGAGTATATTATTCTCTTATTCGCGGGACCCGTCCTTATCACTCAAGGAGCTCATTTTAGAACATTATGGACCAATCTTGCCGCCCATCTTGTTGGTTGGCTTAGCTCGGCTAATACTATGTGATCGCGCCCTTTTGCTCGGCAATCATGTTGAGCACCATTGCCAATATCGTCCTCTAACAACCTTGCTTGGCCTTACGCACCCTCACACGGTGCTGTCGTGCTACCACGTACACTATCTTGGATGCTCCTTCTGTCATGCTCTCGTGCTAACCACGTGAGGTATTTTTCCTAGTCCGGGGAAAACCCCACTACACTGAGCTCGTCTGAATTTTACCAAATCGGTAATTTGAAAGGAAACATCATTTAGGCTTCTAAGGCTTCATCCGGTCCAATTGATCATGGAATAGGGCCTCCACTTGTTCTACATCATTTTCTTTCCAACTGCAGGCAAGGGTGCAGTTTGCTAGTTTTAGAGCTTTTTTTGGGGCCATCTCACCAATCTGTATAGTTTATAGTTCGTTTCATAAATCTCGTTGAGATGCCTAACCATATAGAAAATCACATTTATCAAATATCGATTATAGAATGATCTAAAGATATTTTTGTGCAACATAGGGGTTCTGTTAGGATTGAAGCACACACGCACACGATTTACGAGTATCAAACAGTAAAGAAATCGACTATGCTCGCAACTGACACTTACTGTAGAGCTTCTCAGTACCTCTCATATATGAGCCACAAGTTCCAACAATCAATTGAACTAGTGGATCGAAACATAACACAACCCACCCATTTTTCAGGAACAAATGACTTCGAATCATAGACGAGCCGTTCAATAAATTTAAAATAAATTTTTGAGTGACCCATGAAAAATAAGCTCAACCGGATAAGTATAGGTGCTTGATTCAATCTTCCAATTTTTCAAGGAGACCACTAGATTTTTTTTTTTTAAAATTATTGAACGACTTGGATTGTCCATGCGGCGCCCGGAATGGGCCCTGCATGCCGATATGTGCACAAACGGTGCTTTTATGGTCGGTTCTCATGGCATTTTCATTATTTTTATGCCTTGGTTAGTGTCAAAATTTATGATCGAGTTCATATTTTTGAGGAAAAGTGTTTGGGTCGTAGTCCTCAAAAGTGTTTGGGTCATAGTCATGTTCTCTCTACATATATAGTGGTTAAGTTTTGATTCTTAATTTTCTAAAATCGTTCAAAATGGTCCGATTACTAGATTTCTATAGAATCACACCAAGTTGTACCATGCGGACCCTACAAATGGGAACAATCTTTACAGCAATCCAATCACCATTTTTTGTTGAGGTTGTAGCTGGGTGATGGGAAAACTCAAATATGGAAAACACAATCACCATTTACGCACCAAATCTCTCTCTCTCTCTCTCTCTCTCTCTCTCTCTCTCTCTCTCTCATTTGTCACGATTTAACAATATCCACTAATTAAACACCATTTTCACTGCTCATTTTTTTAATAATAAGAAGAATTTTTTTAAGTTTTGAAATTAATCACATTTCTACAATATCAGTTAAAACATGCTATGATGCTACTAAACTCTCAAAAATCACTGCGTCTTATTCCTCTCTTTTCTGCAATGTCACGGTAATGTAAGAAGATTATGAATGGGTTGTCGATTGTTTTTACTTTTGGTGGGTCTTTTATGAATCTGAGAATTATTATTATTCGCATGTCTTTGGAGATTTTGGGAGAATTACCAGACAGTGGTAAGAGGGGCATATAATGCCCCACTCATGGACCACTTTTTTCCAAATTCATCTAGTTATGAAAAGGAGAAAAGAAATTGCCAATACATGGAAAGGGTCACCTAAAATGACTATTATGCCCTCAAGTTTTTGTGAAACTACACATAAATGAAACGGAGAAAACAAAACTCCCAATACATGAAACGGAGTAAAAGAAATTCCTCATACATGGAATCTGTTTGTAGTTGAATCTGAGTTTGGACCTAAGTTGTCCCTTCTATGGACCTAAGTTGCTCCTTCTATAAACCAAAGTTGTCCCTTCTATGAACTTAAGTTGCCCCTTGTATGAGATCATGAGTTCATATGTGGTTGAATTTGGGTTTGGACCTAAGTTGCCCCTTCTATGAATCTAAGTTGCCTCTTCTATGAACCAAAGTTGAATCTGGGTTTGGACCTAAGTTGCCCCTTCTATGGACCTAAGTTGCCCCTTCTATGAACCTAAATTGCCCCTTGTATGAGATCATGAGTCGATATGTAGTTGAATCTAGATTTGGACCTAAGTTACCCCTTCTATGAATCTAAGTTACCTCTTCTATGGACCTAAGTTGAATTTGGGTTTGGACCTAATTGCTCCTCATAGCCATACCTTTCATTCGTGTTCAGTGGAGGGCGGGGTGGATTTGGGGGTTGTCGGGATCTGGTGGCAGTGGGTGGTGACTATGGCGGGATCTGGTGATGGTGGAGGAGGCGGGGGTTGTGGTGGTGTTAATGAATTTTTTTTTTTTTTTGGTTTATCGGAAATTAGTGTTAATGATGCTTATGATGTTATTTCACTCAAAGATATGGTATATTTACTCGAAGATCTGGTGACGTTTTATGATGCTTATGAACCTAAGTTGTCCCCTGAACCTAAGTTGTACTGTGTATGAATATAAGTTACCCCCTAAGTTGCTCGTTGTATGTAAATAAGTTGCTCGTAAATAAGTTGCTCGTTGTATGAAAATAAGTTGCTCGTTGTATGAAAATAAATTGCTCGCTGTATGAAAATAAGTTGCTCCTTCAATCCAAATAAATTGGCACCCGAGGGCTCTGCTGGCTCCATGGCACAGTAGCCCCTACCCACACGACTAAAACGGCAACGTTTTGATTTAAAAAAAAATATTCTTACCATCAATTTGCAATCCTATGGAGCAGAAACGTGATTATGAGAGCTCTAGAGACAAAATTTGATTATGTCTCTTTAGAATAATATGATCAGAATAATAAGATCTTCACACCCGTTCAAACGGATTAAAAATTGGAGCACTTAATTTTTTGAGACCGTTTATATATTAAAAAATATGGTTAAAAAATTAAGTGCTTCAATTTTTAATCCATTTGAATTGGTGTGAAGATCTTATTATTCTGATCATATTATTCTAAAGAGACATAATCAAATTTTGTCTCTAGAGCTCTCATAATCACGTTTCTGCTCCATAGGATTGCAAATTGATGGTAAGAATTTTGTTTTTAACCAAAACGTTGCCGTTTCTAGTCTGGTAGGGGCTCCGGGTACAGTAGGGCCAGTCAGATAGAAAAGGGGTATTTTGTCTTTATATGTTAGAAAGACCATGTATTGGCAATTAATTGTCTTCTTTCCATAACTTAAGAATTTGGAAAAAATACACCATGGATTGCAAAATAATTACCTCACCAGCCACTAAAACCGAATTCTCCCTTGGATTTTTAGGGCATAATTGATTTAATATGTAAATATAATCTCTATGTAGTGCTTTTAGACACACTAGATTTTAACAGCGTGCTACACACGTTTGGTTATGTTCGTTGGTTTTATATTTTATGTATATTTTAATTTTTTTTGTTTTTGGTTTATATGTTCAAATTCATTGAAAATGTTGGGATGTTATAATTAGTACATAGTCGAAAAGTTTGGGTTTATGAGAGAAGGGAAATATTACAGACATAAGAAGTCTATGAGTGTTTTTGACTTCTTCAAATAAAATATTTTAAGTTGTGTGTTCTACTTAATTCCACATAGATCAGAAGTTTGGTATTGCTTGGCTTCTACTTAATTCCACATTTAGAACCAGCACTCAAACCATGGTTTATTCTACTCCAACTAAAATAAAATCTCCATCACATAGTTCCAGTGTATAAAACATACACTTTTCGATGACATTACAGTAGCTACAGTGATGATGTTTACTGGTTACATCTATGTGCGCAAATCCTAATGCACGTACAATTCAACTCCCCTTTGAATTTTAGAACCTGGTTGAGTTCCTACTTCATGCAATTTCATCATTCTTTAATCTATTTGTTTACTAAAAGGACTTTAGACATGTCCATCTCACCTAACATGATTCAATTGTAATAGTTACATGATTAGCTAGCAAGACCGTAGTTACGTTACTGTCAAAAATCTGTTTATCAAGTGTGTAAGAAAGAATTGAATACATCAAAATTCAACCATTCAACCATCCAACTGTTACACTGACTCTTGGTAGGCATATATATTTAGATGCATCTGTAATGGAGCACATGTTCAACCTTGAATCTCAAAATTAATGCTGCACAAGTTGAACATCAAGACCTGGAAGAAAGAAAGATCATTTCATCACTCATTTTGGACAACATAGAAAGCTAAATCCAACCGCAACGTACAAAATGAAAAACATTTATTTATTTTTATAACCGAGGAACAACCCAGCCACAATTGGATCTGACTGCGCAACCCAAATCTCAAGGGGAGTACAAAATGAAAAACCTAATTACTTAGAGAACCCAACTTCCGATATATACCAGAACATCATCAATTGAAAACCTTGTGCCTAAATACTTAGAAAGTTAAAATCACTATAAACCATGGTTTTATATCAATTATGATTTTCCAATAGTAGAATACATGCATAGTGGGAAAAATAGATCAAGAACTGTAATAAAACCTACTATAATAAAGTATCAAATTACCTGTATTGCATTTGAGTTTTCAAAATTGCTTCCTCGAATGAAAATGCATTTGAATTCTGTTTATGTTTTCATGAAATTTCTCAGCAATCAAATACAATCATAATCAGATTCTTCTCCTCCTAAACCCTATAGAATTCACTGGGACCCAATCCAATAAAAGACTATTAAATTCAGCCTAATTCAACTATTTGATTAAACTTGAGGTGAATTTTCATTCCTGTATAAAAAAAAACTCAAACACGGAACCCTGAACTCAAAGATCTGTTGTCTGTGCACCATTTTAATTCGCTTTGATCAGCAAACACCAAAAATTCACAACTTTAGTATGAGAATCTTAATCCTACTCAAATCTGAAATCACAAAGAAATTTTTAGAAACTCATTTCGGATTTCATGTACTTCATCCAACAACCATCAATTTTTAAAAATTGAACATTTCAAATACGGGAAATTGGAAAGAGAACTTATCTAACTCCCACGAAACATCACCAACAAGCATCCAATCACCCTCCTTATCTTCATAAGTAAGCACATACTCAGAGCCATGGAGAAGATCCTTTAAGTGACTTCACTAAGTCCATGAGAACCGCACTGCCCTGATTTCAGATTCATGCACAGAACTCAAATTAACACCCAGCACAATGACACAACAATTTCTAAATACATTAAATCTGTCAACATGTAACCCTATGCACATGGTAAACCAAAAAACCACCCCAATGGAATATTACAGTTTCTAATTTGTGACTACAGGTCAATAATAACAGGATAAGAGCAATGATGCCCAATATTGGAACTAAGAGAAGCATCAAAGCGAAATGTAAAAAAGAAATAAACCAACTGCCCTAACATTACTACAAAGTAAAGATCAAAGAAGCTACTTATACTGGTTTACAAGAAATAATGACATTATTAAAAGAGGATGAAAGCAACCCAAATACATCATCCTTTCTACCTAATTGTACTAAGTTAAATTTCGAACAATGGACTTACGTGTTAGAGAATACATTTGTTACCGTAAATCATGTCGATTCATGTTGACGTACATTTAAGTGAAAGTCTCTTTGCTAAGTTAAGTATATTTCTAGGCGCTAGCTCATAAGTAGCTAAGTAATTCTTGCGAACCAAAAATAAATAAATCAACAGAGGCTAAGTTGATTTCTCAACTCAAAAACTAATACTAACCAAAATGCAAAACTGCATACAGGATGGACTGGGAACTAAGGTAAACATTGGAATTAAACAGCACAAAACTTCTATTTGACAACATAGGAGGAGAAACTATAAAGATGACCTTATTTATGAGTCTACAACAGATGTTATCAACTCTGTCGAGCTGTGCCAACTAACCTAGCTAAAGAAAACAGGTGTGCTTTATGTGGGGTAAAATTGCATCCTAAAATTTCCATAAGGGGAAAAAAAATCAACTAAGTTGATTAATTGTGCCCAGATACAAACAATTCTTTATCTTTTGAGGGAGTGAGAGAGAGATACCAAATGTAAAACAGCTGAACATCTTCTCAAGGACTGATGAGAGTTCTATATAGTTGGAACAGGTTTTGAAGTCAACCTTTCTGAGGTATGGAGCACCATCCATGCTGAACTTAACATAAAGGACCCAGAGACAGACTTCCTGTCATCATCTGATTTCTTCGCCAAATTTGTGGCTACTGTATTCTTATGGAAAGATCGAACAAGCAGCCATCCTACCACCTGTGCCCTGTGACAGAGACAAAACATATTGTAAGCCAGTAATACATGACTACATGTACCATACAGCACAGTGTCACCAGAATTCAAAAGGGAAAAAACGTACAGTTTATAGTTTGAGAAAGAGGATGATAGGGCTACTAGAAGAGCAAAGAACATTAACAATAGAGGCATCACATATTTGAAAAGATACTAAGGCTGTATTTGGATCAAGGATTTTTGGAGGAATTTATGGAGGGAAAAAAGGAGATGAAGGGCGCAAAAAGGAAAAATTCATTATATGGTTTCCACAGCGTTTTCCTTTACCTCAGAAATCCATCTAAGAATCCATGATCCATCATATCCGAAAGAAGTAAATTTTGAAAATCAAAATCCCAATCTTCTTCCTTTCCAACACTTTCCAGCAAGCAAACCAATAGCAGATTGTAGTGGGCCGAAATATCCAAAGGTTCAAAGGGTTCAATGGGATGACCTTGTGGACCCACAGTTCAGTTGTCTCAGTTCGTCTGTATGAGAAAAGTCAAACCTAACACGTCACCCCGGTCATCAACCGAACGATAGGCGGTCCTGCGGCTGGTTACCGAGCGTAAGTTGCCCCTCCGAGCGTAGTGAAACGTTCTTGTTCGGTGACGGGCTTGTTTACTCGGATAGACATCTTCCATTCGGACAGAAGGTTGTTCAACGAGCAGGTGTCATCCTCGGTAGACTCTTATGTTTGAAAGGTTTCCTCGGCTGAGGCGGTGGAGGAATGTTCTAAGGCGGTGGGGGAACGTTCTAGAAGCTTCAGCTGATAGAGATGAAGATAAGCACGTTCACCTCTCTGATTACCGATGTGACATCTCTGACACTGACCCACGTGGGTCCACATGGGTCTGCAAATCTTGAAGGGCGGCACACATTGAATGCTCCTGACACATGACGTCATCCGAGCGTAGCAACGCGCGTGCAATGCACTTCCACCTTATCCGACACTCCAGAACTTGGCATATAAATAGGAGAGCACCTCTCCCAGGAAACGGGTCAGACATTCTTCTCCCCTAACAAATTTCCCGCTAAACTTCCTCCTCTTCTCATATTCACTCCGATTCTAACTAGATCGTCGGAGCTTCTTCCCGGAGGAACACCACCCTCCGGTTTGCAGGTACACAGCGTCGCCGGACAAATCACAACGGTGCAAACAATGAAAAGGGTCCAGGAGGTGCAAGGATAAATCACACCCCACAATTAGCGACTCTGCTGGGGACGAAACTGAGCTTTCCTAGCAAACACAGTGGGCCATGGTTTATCTCAGGCCTCCTCCATTCCCCTCCGTGCACCACCACCAACTCAGGTTATGGCGCAGTGTCTTCCCCCTCCAGGCCCGGAGAATTTCACCCTCGGTTTAGCTGGGTTCGGTTCTATAAATGCCAACCCAAGCCAGACCGCGAGAATCACCTTGCCAGTCTCACGGCAACTCTCCTACCCCCCAACCGAGCTAGAGGTTGCCCTGGTAAAGCAAAAACGTCAGGCTGCGGTGATCGCACTCCTCCAGCAACGGCTTGAAGAGCGGGACGGAGGCGTGGCCACGACTCCCGAGCATGGCCACCCTGCCGAACCGAGTCGGCTGAAGAAAACACACAAGCGAAGTAGGAAGTCTCGCTAGGCACATACATCCGAAGGTGCTCCATCCGAGCGACGCACTGTCTTTGATAGGCTCAAGCACGCCCCCAGAATCCAACCTACGGCTTCTCGCCCTCGCTTGGAAAGTATCGTTCGGAACGAAAGCACGCGCTCTTCGGCAACGAGCTCCACTGCAGGAACTCGCAGAGTGGGAGCCTCTGGAAGAACGTACGACGCTTCCCGGCGGCATCGGGAGCATGCGGACGGAAAAAGGACCTCTGGACCTCAATGATCAACCTCAGCGAGCTCGGACGAGCGAACACTCCGAGCGATCCGAGCAATCAAGGTCCCGCACGGAACGTTACCCAAGTGGACGACGCCCAGCTGGCTCACCTAGCCACCACCGAGCGGAAAGTGGGGAACGACAGAGGCAAGATAACACCATTGTCCTGTATGACCAGTTTGCGGGAATGCCGACGGTATACCATCCAGCTAACGAAAACTTCGATCCTCGGCATCAGCAGCGAGAACAAAGCGAGCAGAGGGAACGTTCGGATAATATCAGGCATCGGCAGCAGGAGCAAAACAAGCGGCCGCGACATCACCATAGATTACCTCGGGGAATTCGAACGATCCGCCTTGAAGCTCCACCGCCCGTTATTCCGATTGTCCCGGAGCCAGTAGATGATTCCAAGCTCGGCAAGGCAAAGGCCTCTCCCTTCATTGATGCTATACAACAGGAGCGACCTCCGGATCATTTTGTCTTGCCGAAGCTCAAGCGGTACGAGGCTAAGGAAGACGCAGTCGCGTTCGTGTGCCGATTCAGACAGACGATGAGCCTCCACAACTTTTCCAACGCGCTTATGTGTAAGATTTTCCCTCTTACTCTGAGTGAACCAATAATGTTGTGGTATAATCAGCTCAAGCCGAAGTCCATTTAGTGCTTCAACGAGCTGGAGCTGGAGTTCACTAAAAGGTTCGTTACGAGCAACGTCCAGCCGAAGACGTTGTCGATGCTGGTCAATATGAAAAGGACGGCAGGCGAAACGCTTCGGTTATACACCGAGCGTTATTGGGAAGTCTACAACCTTATCCCTGACTGTGATCAGAGCGTCGCTGCAGAATCATTTATGAACAGGCTGGATCCTACCTCGGCGATGTTCAGGGACCTGTCACAAAATCCCCCGAAGACCATGGGGGAGCTCATGGTAATTATCAAGAAGGATTGCGTGCATGAGGAAGCGATCGCCGAGCGTAACGCTCCCAAGGGAACAGATGCAGCAAAGACAAATGCTGCCGCAAAGAAACAAGTAGTTAATGTTCGGTAGGGGCAGACATGCCAAAATGGCACTGGAACGAGCAAACAGAACAGTCGGAACAAGCCCCCTCAACACCCGCAACAACAACCTCAATGGCAGCAGACGAAGAGAGAGCCAAGGCCAGACGAGTATGTTGCCGAGCGTATTGCGTTCACTGAGCCAATTTATAAGCTGTTGAGTAGGATTGGGCAATTACCGTTCTTCGTTTGGCCGACGGGGTTCTTAGGAACGGCGGGCAATGGACCTGGGATGTGCACGTTCCACAAAGAGCGAGGCCATTACACAACCCAATGCCAACCGTTCAAACGCTACCTAGAGGAGCTTACGGCAGCGGGGCACCTTAATCAATGGATCGATCTTCGGCGGAATCCACTACCCCCTCCACCACCTCTTCCGGCTGGGAATCTTGTTGGGGTGATTCAAGGCATTGTATCCGAAGGACGAGCAGCCGAGCTTTACTCAGAAATTAACAAAGCAGTTGCTGCCATGGCCGTCTGCAACATTGGAACTCCACCGAAGCGAAAGAGGATCTATCCTAGCCTCGATGGCCCGATAACCTTCACGCCCAACGATTTATAGGGAGTCCAAATGCCACACATCGACGCTCTGGTCGTCTCGGTCACAGTTGGCTCCTCCAAAGTTCAACGAGTGTTGGTGGACCAAGGAAGCTCGGCAGAAGTTATGTTCTACTCTACATTCAAAAGCCTTGGGCTCAAGCCAGATCAGCTTCGAACAGCAAGCATGCCCCTCGTCAGCTTCACCGGAGCACCTGTGTGGCCTCAGGGTCTGATCACTCTTCCCGTGCGAGCCGGCTCCCGAGTGATTGATGTCAAATTTGTAGTGGTTAGTTCACCGAGCCCCTACAACATCATCCTCGGTTGAACCTGGCTACACGGCATGAAGGCGGTCTCCTCTACCCTTCACCAGGTCCTGAAGTTTATCGGCTAGAATGGATGGCAGGAGAGCCTTCGGGGAGATCAGATCCAGTCGAAGAAGTGTTATGTCAATACAGTGACTAACGAGCGGAGCTTCTGGGAAGTACAGTGTGTTGAGATGGCCGACATTCCTGAGCCCGAAGAAGTGGGATTGCCAGCCGAACAAAGATCAACCGAAGAACTTGTGCGAATGCCGATCACCGAAGATGGAGGAAGATACTTCCTCATCGAAAGTTCCTTGAGTGAATCCGAGCGTGCGGATATGTTCGAATTCCTTAAAGCGAACATAGAAGTATTTGCTTGTACTCCTCGGGAAATGACTGGAGTGGATCCGTCCTTCGCCTCCCATTCCCTCAATGTAGACCCGAACAGACGCCCAGTGGTCCAAAAGGTTCGACGCTCGGCAGCTTTGCATGTGGAGGCGGTTATGGCTGAAGTGGATCAACTGTTGGCAGCTGGAGCTATTCGGGAAATTCTATACCCGACTTGGCTCGCCAATCCCGTCGTTGTTCCGAAGAAGAATGGAAAGCTCAGGGTCTGTGTCGATTACACCAACCTCAACGATGCTTACCCAATGGATCGATTCCCTCTTCCTCGGATAGAGCAAATGGTGGATGCAACGGCTGGATACGAGCGTCTGAGCTTCATGGATGCATACAGGGGCTACCATCAGATCGCCCTTGCCAAAGATGATCAAGAGAAGATGGCATTCATCTCCCCCCGAGGAACGTACTGCTACAACGTCGTTCCCTTCGGGTTGAAGAATTCCGGGGCAACATTCCAACGGGCAATCACCAAGATGTTTCTCCTCAAGCTCGGCAAAACGATGGAAGCATACATTGACGATATGGTATGCAAAAGCAAGCTCGGTCGAGACCATCTTCGGGATCTCGGGGAAATTTTTGACATCCTTAAGGAACACCAGCTTCGCCTCAATGCCGAAAAGTGTGCATTCGGCGTGGGTTCAGGAAAGTTCCTCGGTTACATGGTGAGCCGCCGAGGGATAGAGGCTGACCCGACCCAACTCACCGTCGTGCAAAACCTCCGAGCTCCAACTACGATCAAAGAGGTCCAACGACTGACAGGGATGGTTGCGGCGTTGAATCGGTTTATCCGGCGTTCAAGTGACCTTTGCAGGCCCTTCTTCCAGGCCATCAAGACTAGTCGGCGTAGGTTTGAGTGGACCGAGGAGTGTGAACAAGCTTTGCAATCCTTAAAGGATTATCTTTCCCATGCTCCGCTCCTCGTCACTCTCGAGCCCGACGAAGATCTGTACCTTTATCTTGCTGTCTCGGATCATGCAACGAGTGCTGTGCTCGTTCGGAAAGAAGGAATGGACCACTTGCCGATTTTCTTTTCGAGCAAAATGATGACGAAATCTCAGACGAGGTATCTGCCTATGGAGAAGTTGGCTCTAGCGCTCGTTTCAGCAAAGACGAGCCTTGTGCCCTACTTCCAATGCCATAGGATTGTGCTTCTCACTGAGTTTCCTCTCAAGGCCGTTCTTCAGAAGACCACCTCCTCCAGCAGGATCTTGAAGTTCGCACAAGACCTTGCCAATTATGACATCCAGTTCGAGCCACGAACTGCAATCAAGGGCCAAGCGTTAGCTGACTTCTTCGCCGAGCTAACGCCTGGGCTGAAGGACGAGGACAACGCATTGGCCGCTGCTGCTGAGGAAGCTCGAATTTCTAAAGAGGAAGAATTTGTTGAGTGGAGCAATCCTCCCCCCAAGTCTTTTCGGGCTCGGTTCACTTTGGGAACAAAGAAGCCGAGGAAGGAATGGAAGTTGTTTTCCGGGGACGCTTGGAGGATGACAGTTGACGGAGCCTCCAATATCCACGGGGCAGGGGCTAGCATTGTTCTCGTTTCTCCGGCTGGGACGGTCCATGAGAGTTCGGTCTCCATCGGCTATCCCGCCACGAATAACGAGGCCGAGTACGAAGCTCTCATTGCTGGGTTGAAGCTTGCTCTTCGGATGGAAGCTGATTCGGTTCATGTCTTCTGTGACTCCAAGCTGATTGTGGGCCACCTCAATGACGACTATCAGGCAAAGGATGAACGAATGAACGCCTACGTCAACCATGTTCTTTCTCTGCTCAAACAATTTGGCCGCGTCGAGGTAGAGTGGATCGCTCGGGAACATAATGCGCATGCTGATGCTCTGGCTGGTCTCGCCTCGGTGTACCGAACTTCAGGCAGTCGCACTATTGTTTTTGACGAGGTCGAGTCACCGAGCTTCGAACCCATTCTTTGTTCGGTAAATGTTATAACCTTCGGCCAGAGTCAAATGGACCCAATTGTCGCCTATTTAAAGTATCAAACCCTCCCAGAAAACAAAAAGGAAGCTCACAAGATTCGTTGCCGAGCAGCAAACTACCTCCTTGATCCGAATGACAATCTGTACCGCCGAATGTTCACCGGGCCAGATTTGCACGTCGTACATGAAGATCAAGTTCAGAGCATCTTGGATGAGCTTCATTCGGGAAGTTGTGGTGGTCACTCGGGCGGCCGAACGATGGCCCAACGAGCATTGACACAGGGCTATTGGTGGCCAAAGATGGTCAAGCAATCCGAAGAATACGTGAAGCGTTGTGTTCGGTGTCAGAAGCATGCCTCCATCCCTCACCAGCAAGCATTTCCTCTCAAGATGATCACTAGTCCTTGGCCGTTTACCGTCTGGGGCTTTGATATCGTGGGCAAGCTGCCAAAGACGCTAGGGGGATTTGAATACATGCTCACTGCTACCGATTTATTCACAAAGTGGGTTGAAGCTTCTCCCAGTTTTTTGAATAAAGACAAAAATTTTGGCTTATTGTTGTCTTTTTAAAAAAAATTAAAGTTTCGATTAAAATTTTATACTTTTTCAATTCCTCTCATCGAGATGAATCAATAAGTCACAAAAATTTGACGCAAAATTAACAAATGCAAATTTTTTTTGAATAATGACAAAAAATAAGTCATTAAGTGTCTTTTTCATCCAAATGGAGCCTTACTCTCACGCTCAAGAGGGGTGGAATGGTTAGTTTGGGTGGTACACTGGCAAGGCCGAGCCCCATACCATCAGGAAAAAAACATAATTAAACGAATGAAAAAGACACTTAATGATTTATTGATTGTGGTGGTGGTGTGGTGGAGTAGTGATTGTCGTGGTGGTGGTGGTGGTGGTGGCCGGTGGTTGTGGAGTAGTGATTGTAGTGGTGGTGGTGGTGGTGGTGGTGGTGATGCAGTGGTGGTGGAGTAGTGATTGTGGTGAAGTGGTGGTAGTGGTGTTGTAGGAATGGTTGAGTGGTGGTGGGAGTGGGGTAGTGGTGGTGGTGGTTTTGGGAAAAAAAAAATGAATGAAAAATAGTATATGTTGATGTCTGAAATTGGACGGTCAATCCGAGCTCCGTCTTCAAGGAGTTCCTGCAAAACAGCGTCCGTGGACTGGGGGTGTCGCCAGTCGGGGACCCTCCGATGGCTAAGTTAGTAAGAGTATGTAAGGGTAGAATTCTATGTGCTCTGTGTATAGAGTAGAGTACGTACCTTCAACCCATGGACGGGCTGCCCATTTATAGGCGAGGTGGTTCGTGTCCCTGCGAGGGGCACGAAGGTGGTAGATCGTGGGCCATGACAGCGGTTGAAGTTCCTCGGAGTGGGGGGGGACTCCCGTCGGAACTGGAGTGAGTGGTGGACGTGGGAGACATGGCTCCGTAGTCCAGGAATCCAGGGGACGTGGGGTTATCCCCTCCACGTCCGAGGATACCGGCGGGTGTAACCGTATTGACCTAGTCAGTGTTCATCCTGTCGTCCCAGCGAGGTTGGAGAAGTCTGACCGAGCGACTTGAGTACGACCGAGCGACAGTTGTCCGACCGAGCAGCTTACCCCTTGACACATGTCAAGGGAACAGCGCTCGACAGTAAGTGCCTAAAAATATCCTTATCAGTTGCCCCCCATTCCCAAGTCGAGCAGAGCGAGCCTCGACGCTGGGGATAATTGCTATGCTTGTGAACGCGGTGCTCGAGGTAGTTAATGCGAGGGATAGAAGCCTCCCTTTACCCGAGGATAATGATGAGTAACCGCCAAAATATACACCCCACGTGAAGTTGGGTTATCCAAATTTTGAAATTCCCGAGATACGAGGACGGCTGTGGTTGGGAATCTGGCGACAGATCCTGCTTGCCCATGATCGGACGGTCGAGAAGTCCAAGGATTTTCCTTGATTCCCGCACCCGAGGAAGGGTATAAGTATGACTATGCAGCTATTCCCCAACACTTCTCGTTTCCTGCCCCCCAAGTCGATTTGCAACGCTGGATCCAGAAACAGACGCCAATCCGGGTGACCCGATACCCGGGGTTGATTTCCCCCTCCAAGCGATCGAGCCCGTTGTTCCACATTACAGACTAAAGGAATTATTTGGTGCTCTTCGCGTGTGGAACCAGTTGTTGCGATTTCGTTTTGAGCGACAAGCCCTAAATCCCCTTCTCCATTCGTACACCAGTCAAGAGCCATTCTTGCACTTTGTGAGGGATCTTTCCTGTCTCGCTTCCGATTCCCCTGTACCTGAGATGGAGGAGACTGCCCCTGCCAATGTCATCGATGTGGAGACCGTCGTCAAGGTCCCGTCCTTTAGGGCTGAAACGCTCGCGAGCGTGATTTACGAGGAGGACCTAGGGACGATCAGAGTGGCCTACCAGATCCCAGATTCTGTGACCCTCCGAGCGGCCCGTCCGGAAGAGAGGGCTTGCTCCCTTGCAGAGGGCGAGGTGTGTGTCTATGAGCACGCCTTTTTCGCTGGGCTGCGAGTCCCATTTCCACGGATCGTCCGAGAGCTGCTGGGCCGCATGAAGCTTGCCCCTGGGCAGCTTATGCCAAATGCTTGGAACATCTTCTTTGGGGCATTCATGATGTTCGAGGCGCTGGGTGCAGAGGGCCGCCCTATGACGATCGACGATTTCTTTTACTGCTATACCCCGAAGGTGGGAGATGCGGGCTTCTAGTACTTCCAAGCACTCGACGGTCGCCAGATTGTGTTTGGGTACCCGTCGTCTGTCAAAAAATGGAAAGAGAAGTTCTTCTTTATTTCTGGAGAGGGATGGGAGTATCAAAGTGATGAAGTGGTTGGTCCCAATACCCCAGGGATCCAGACAGTGTGGGGAGACCCCGAGCCGAGTGACTTTCGGCGGGTGGAGAACCCCAACCCAGACATCGACGGACTGATTGCGGCCATGCGGAAAGAGAAAATCCCCTTCGAGGAGTTGGTGAACCCTTAGAAGCTGTTCGACCACCAACTGGGGCCAAATCCTGCGGGTAACGTTTAATCCCTTCTCCTTATCTGTCTTTGACCGTGTTCTGCCCATTTTCTGACTATTGCTTTAATTGTGTTCTCACCTCCAGATATCAAGCCGTTTGACAAGGTGGCTTATACCCAGATGAGGGCCCGAGCGGCCGTTCCAACGAACCTTCCGCCAGCGGCTCCCACCAGGCTCTTTCGCCTGAGGATTGGCAAGGAGATTTTGGAAAAAACGCTGGAAGCAGCCGGTGGATCGGCCCTGAAGGCCCTGGGCAAGAAGAAGAGAAAGAGAGTTGCGGAGATAACCGACAAGGACGAGGCCCTTGTCGCGGAGATGGCGGAACCCGATATTTCAATCGGTCGGGAGTTAGAATCCCTCGTGAAAGAAGGTGAGCTCCCCGGTCCGACCGAACAGAAGAAAAGCGAGAAAGAGCGGCCACCCTCTCCAACAGTAAAGGACCCGACTTCTTTAAAGAAAGTTGTATTCCAAACATCCCCTTCTACCCCTGCAGCCCCGTTGACGGAAACAGAGATGGCGAGCATGGCTGGGCTAATATACCCAGCGGCGAACGACTACGCAACAATCCTGGTGAAAGGGAGCATCCTGTCGGATCCGTCTGCCAGCCACCAAGCGTTGAACGCCTTTGTCCAACCTGTCTACGACGGCCTCGCTTCGCTGCCGGCTGAGAAACTGCTGAGAAATTTCGAGCTGCACTTGAGCAGGGTAAGTGTTGCTTCTTTTTTGTATCGTCTCCCTTGATGAAGTCCCTTGACGCCTTATGACTGTCCTCGTACTCACAGGCCATGGCTGAAGGTGTAGTCGTTGCTAGAAGGTTGGCCGACCGAGAGCTAAGGCTTCATGGTGCCATGCGCCAAGCCCTGGAGTGCCGTAACTCCTTGGAACAGCTGGAGAAGACTCATTCTGGCTGTCTACGACGGACTCGCTTCGCTGCCGGCTGAGAAACTGCTGAGAAATTTCGAGCTGCACCTGAGCAGGGTAAGTGTTGCTTCTTTTTTGTATCGTCTCCCTTGATGAAGTCCCTTGACGCCTTATGACTGTCCTCGTACTCACAGGCCATGGCTGAAGGTGTAGTCGTTGCTAGAAGGTTGGCCGACCGAGAGCTAAGGCTTCATGGTGCCATGCGCCAAGCCCTGGAGTGCCGTAACTCCTTGGAACAGCTGGAGAAGACTCATTCTGGCTGTCCTTCAGTACTGCGACAAGCCGTGGAGGAAGCCGACCGGGCGAAGGAGGAGGCGGAGCGGTTGCGTCAAGCGGCCAAAGAAGTTCAAGAGAAGTCCAAACCTGAAGAACTTGAGGGAGGCCTTGTCAGGAAGGGAGGAGGAGTTGAGAGCACTGAAGCAGGCAACCGAGAACACTACCACCCGGCAGTCCACCATGATCCTGAAGCTTCAAAGCGATCTTGGCCAAGCGAGGGCCGCTACTGCCCAAGCGGTAGAGGAGTACAAGGCTTCTGACGAATGCGCTAGCGAGCAAATGCTGTACTTTTCTGGTGGCTTCGAGCAAGCCATTAAGCGTGTGAAGGCCAAGTATGCCGACCTTGACCTGAGCGAACTGAAGCCTGAGCCTCCATCTGATGTGGAGAACACCGAGATAAGTGGTGGTGGAGGTGATGACGAAGATGACGACGCCCAGAGCTGAACCTGGCTGCCCTCTATGCCCAAATTTCCTGCGTTTTTGTCTTGACGTAGTTTGCTTTATTTTCGCAACTGAAAAACTTGTACTACCGTATAATCAGGGGAAACTTGCACCACCGTATAATCAGGCACAACACTGTTTTCTTGTTCTATCTGTTACTTGTCTTTGATTCCGCCCCAAGAGAGTTTTGGGTGGAATGTCACACTGAATGATCCGTCGAGAGCCGAGCGAATAAACAGGTGTTGAACGAGCGTGTCTGTCAGACCGAACGGTTCCCCACGAGAGCACTGGATAATCTCAATGATGGGCGAGAGAGGCTCACCGAATCAAGCAGATTTGATCATTAAATGCACGCTTTGTACAGCTAAGAAAGTAATCATGTGAGATGCACTTAATTAGTTAATGCAGGCTATCCCGTACTCTTGGGTTGACGCCCAGACAAATGAGTGGTAGTAATTACGCCGTCGAGCGAGTAATTGTGTACGCTCTGGTAGTTGGCGCAAGTGTATCTCGCCAAACGAGGAGAGCATTTTGGCTAGACATCAAAGTAGTTTAGTTTCCCAAGGAATTTTAACAACACTTCCACTTCTACCGCCATTAAGGCAGTTAGTAATTAATTCGAATTTCGAAAGAGTTGGTTGATCTCTCCTTCTATAAAAGCGGACCTCTCCTTCTATAAAAGCGGACCCTTGGTACTCCCTCTCCCCCACAAAACTTTTCATTTCCGAGGGAACGAGAGAAAGGAAAGGGAAACCTGCAAAATGTCGAATGATGGAAACAACATGCCAGAGAACCTCTGCCACAAGGTGCAGGCACTGACGAGGGCCATAGAAGGGCTGTCGGCTAGGGTGGAGGTGATGGAGGATACGGTGCGGAATGCCGAGAAGGTGGTTCGGTTGCTGCTGATAACAGGCTGGAACCCCCTTCACGGTCCCCGGCCGGAGACGCCATCCCCGCCACGGGGAATGGTGACATCCCCTGAGGGGTCGCCGTCGTCCTCCCATGAGGCCAAGAGAGGACGCGAGGATGGGCCACACTAGTGGTTTCTCGTTGTCCCTGTAGGCCTCGGGGCAGTGTTCTTTTTTTTTTTTTTTTTTTTGTAACGGGAGTCTTCCCCCTCCTCCCGAATTAAAAGAGGGGGTTTAGTTTAATGAAAAATTATCCTTTCATCCCGAAATCTCTTTGTGAATGACTGTACAAAAAAGGTGTAGGCCTAGATTCACGCAATATGGTTACTCATGCATAAAACTTAAACGAAAGTGAAGTGATACCGTTCACCCTTTGAAATGCCGCAAGAAACTGCTGTGTATTAACTCGTTCAGTTCCGTCGCTTGTTTGGGGAGAGTCTGTTTGTTTCTCAAGATCATTTGTTTATAGACGAGCGCCGTCCTGCCAGGAGAACGTGTTAACTCACTGACCGACCGAAGAGGGCCATGTTAGTCCTTCAAAAAGCTTTATTTATAGACGAGTGCCGTCCTGCCAGGAGAGCGTGTTAACTTGCTGACCGACCGAAGAGGGCCATGTTAGTCCTTCAAAAAGCTTTATTTATAGACGAGTGCCGTCCTGCCAGGAGAGCGTGTTAACTCGCTGACCGACCGAAGAGGGCCATGTTAGTCTCTTCAAATCGTTTTATTTATAGACGAGTGCCGTCCTGTCAGGAGAGCGTGTTAACTCGCTGACCGACCGAAGAGGGCCATGTTAGTCTCTTCAAATCGTTTTATTTATAGACGAGTGCCGTCCTGCCAGGAGAGCGTGTTAACTCGCTGACCGACCGAAGAGGGCCATGTTAGTCTCTTCAAATCGTTTTATTTATAGACGAGTGACGTCCTACCAGGAGAGCTTGTTTTCTCGCTTTTAGACCGAAGAGGGCCATGTTAGTCTCTTCAAATCGTTTTATTTATAGACGAGTGCCGTCCTGCCAGGAGAGCGTGTTAACTCGCTGACCGACCGAAGAGGGCCATGTTAGTCTCTTCAAATCGTTTTATTTATAGACGAGTGCCGTCCTGTCAGGAGAGCGTGTTAACTCGCTGACCGACCGAAGAGGGCCATGTTAGTCTCTTCGAGTCGCTTTATTTATGGACGAGTGCCGTCCTGCCAGGAGAGCGCGTTAACTCGCTGGCCGACCGAAGAGGGTGAACTCGTGGTTCTCCGGGACAATCATTGTTGAAAAGTTGTTAAGACCATCTTTTGAAAAGAAAAGACAAGGATATTCCCATTGATGAATTAAAGAGAGATTACAAATCGATCGTCTAAAAACTCATCGAATGAGATAGGGATAGGGGCATATAGCCTAAAAAGAACAGCATTAGACCCAACTGTACGAGGGTCAAGAAACAAATTTAAAGAAAAGTAAATTGGAATTTACTGATAATAAATTTTCAGATTGTCCGCGTTCCACGGGTGAGGGAGTTTCCAACCAGACATGGTGACCAGTTGGTATACCCCGGGCTTGATGATTTTTTGGAACTGGAACGGGCCTTCCCACTTCGGATTCAGCTTACCTAGCTTCTTCTTCTCCAGCACCTTTTTCAAGACTAGATCACCAACTTGGAAAGCTCTGTGTTTGACCTTCTTGTCGAAGTAAAGCTTTGCCTTCTGTTGGTATGCGGCCACTCTGACTGCGGCCGCTCGCCTGGTTTCCTCGAGCAAGTCGAGGTTTAGGCTGAGGGCCCTGTCGTTCTGCTCTGCATTGTAGTGTTGGACCCTGTAGCTTGGGATAGCGACCTCAACTGGGATGACCGCTTCAGAGCCAAAGGCCATCTGGAAGGGAGTTTGTCCCGTCGGGGTGCGCACAGTGGTGCGGTATGCCCAGAGGGTGCTTGGTAACATTCCTGCCCAGAACCCTTTGGCATCGTCCAGCCTGGTTTTGATGATGCCAAGAAGGGTGCAGTTGGTGACTTCTGCCTGCCCATTGGCCTGAGGGTGACCAGGAGTTGCGTATTTGCACTTGGTGTTGAACTGCTCCTAGAAATCTCGCATCATCTCATTGTCGAATTGCTTGCCGTTGTCCGAGACGATGGCATGGGGAATTCCGAACCTGCAAACGATGTGCTTCCAGACGAAATCTCTTGCTGCCTCTTGAGTGATTTTGGCGAGCGGCTTTGCCTCCACCCACTTAGTGAAATAGTCGATTGCGACTATGGCAAACTTGTGCTGCCCTGGCCCTAACTTGAAGGGGCCAATGATGTCGATCCCCCATTGCGCGAATGGCCAAGGGTTATCGATGGGCGTGAGTGGCTCTGGAGGCTGATGGGGAATGTTGGCGAAGCGTTGACACTTGTCGCATCGGCGCACGAAATTGTTGGAGTCGGCCTTCATGGTGGGCCAATAATAGCCCGCTCGGAGTGCTTTGAATACCAGCGCTCGGCCCCCGGAATGGTTGCCGCAGATTCCTTCATGAATCTCCCTCAGAATGAATTGACCCTCCACATCTGAGACACACCTGAGATAAGGGTAGGTGTAGCCTCTTTTGTAGAGGGTGCCATCCTGGAGGAGGTATCTTGCTGACCGGTACCTGAGCTTCTTCGCTTCCCTTCTGTCCGAGGGAAGTTCCCCATCCTGGAGGAATTTAATGATGGATTCCGCCCATTCTGCATGGGAAGTGATAACCTGGACCTCCCCGGATACTCGGTCATCGATGCTTGGCTCTGCAAGGTACTGGAGAGCAGTCATGGGCCCCAGGTGTTCGTCAGGAGCACTTGCCAGGCGAGCCAAGGAGTCCGCCTTTTGGTTTTCTTCACGTGGGACCTGTAAGAACGTCACCTTCTCGAAGGTTGCTCTGATCTTGGCGACTAGCTCTGAGTACTTCTTCATCTTCTCATTTTTGGCCTCAGCTTCCCCGTTGGACTGATGGATCACTAACTGGGAGTCGCTGAGGACTTTGACCACTTTAGCTCCCATCTGTGAGCATAGTAGCAACCCAACAGCGACTGCTTCGTACTCGGCCTCGTTGTTGGTTGCGTTGAATCCGAACCGTAGCGCATTGCTCACCGAGTGGTGAGATAAGCACAATCCCCGCTCCGCTTGCGGCCTTGTTGGACGAGCCGTCTGCGTAGATTGTCCAGCATCCACGTCTTGTCCCTTTGTTTTGGTCACATCATCTTCTTCCTGTAAAGGGTTAGTGAATTCTGCCAGGAAATCCGCCATGACCTGTCCCTTCCTTGCCTTGCGCTGTTGGTATACAATATCGAACTCACTGAGCTCGATAGACCACTGGATGAGCCGGCCGGACAACTCAGGCTTTTGAAGCACTTGCTTGAGCGGTCGGTCGGTCAGCACCACAATGGTGTGTGAGCAAAAATAAGGGCGCAAGCGTCTCGCCGAGATAACCAAAGCAAAAGCTAATTGTTCAATGAGTGGATACCTGACTTCAGGGCCGCGGAAAGCTCTGCTAACATAGAACACTGGCTTCTGAATACCTCACTCTTCTCTGAATAGGGCTGAGCTGTCTGCGTTTGGGGAGACTGCCAAATATAGGTAAAGCTGCTCTCCTGAAATGGCCCGGGAGAGTAAGGGAGGAGAGCTGAGGTAGGCCTTTAGGTGTGCAAACGCCTCTTCACATTCGTCGGTCCACTCGAAAGCTTTCCGCAGAGTTTTGAAGAAGGGGAGGCACTTGTCCGTCGACCGACTGACGAATCGGTTGAGCGCTGCTACTCGCCCGGTAAGGCATTGAACTTCTTTAATCGTTCGTGGTGCTTGCATGTTGATCACTGCTTGGACCTTCTCGGGATTGGCCTCGATTCCTCTTTGGCTAACCATGAATCCAAGGAATTTTCCCGCCCCTACTCCGAACGCGCACTTGGTTGGATTAAGCTTCATGCCAAATTTTCTGAGGATTTGGAAGGTTTCAGCCAAGTCGGTTGGGTGATCGCAGGCTGACTTGCTCTTAGTAAGCATGTCATCTACGTATACCTCCATATTCCGGCCAATTTGCCCGGCGAACATCTGGTTAACCAACCGTTGGTAGGTTGCTCCTGCATTCTTTAGTCCGAACGGCATAACCCGGTAACAGAATAGCCCTCGCTCGGTGATGAAAGACGTACCTTCTCAGTCGGCCGGGTGCATCAGGATCTGATTGTACCCAGAGAAAGCGTCCATGAAACTCAAGAGTTCATGTCCCGCCGTTGAATCAACCAGCTGGTCAATCCTGGGGAGTGGGTAGCTGTCCTTTGGGCAAGCTTTGTTCAGGTCTTTAAAGTCCACACACATGCGCCAGTTGCCATTCGCCTTCTTGACTAGCACCACGTTGGCCAGCCAGTCAGGATATTGCACCTCCTGGACGAATCCAGCATCGATCAGCTTCTGAATTTCCTCAAGGACGGCATCGCTCCTCTCTTTTCCGAAGATTCTCGATTTTTGTTTTACAGGCTTGAAGGTAGGATCCACGTTCAGGTGGTGGGTCATTATCTCGGGATCGATCACTGTCAGGTCCGCATGAGACCAGGCGAAGACGTCCTTGTGATCTTTCAGGAAAGTGACCAACTGCTCCCTTAGTTGAGAGGGGAGCAGTGAGCCAATCTGAAGACACCGGCCTTCTCCTATGTCTGCCTTGTCTAGCTTTTCTACTGGTTCCGCGTGAATTTCCTCCTTCTCGTCGCGCACTTCGAGGGCATCTACCACGAAGGTTTCTTGTGATCGTTTCTCTTTAAGGGTGGCGACGTAGCATTCTCGTGCTGAGGCTTGATCTCCCTTCTGAGTCCCCACACCGTTCTCGGTTGGGAACTTGATCACCAGATGGTACGTGGAGGTAACCGCCTTCATGCTGTTGAGGGCCGTGCGCTCAAGAATTGCGTTATAAGCAGAGGGGCAGTCCACAACGAGGAACTTGACCATTTTCACGATCTGGCAAGGCTCAGCCCCCATGGTGACTGGGAGATCAATCGTCCCCATGGGTTGAACCTTTTCGCCGGAGAAACCCACCAACGGGGACCGGACAAGCTGCAGTTTGTCCTTTGGGATCCCCATTTGATGGAAGGCCCCGGAAAAAAGGATATCTGCAGAGCTTCCATTATCAACAAGGACCCTGCTGGTTTTGAAGTTTCCAATAGTGACGGTGATCACTAGCGGATCATCGTGAGGGTGCTGGACGCCTGTGGAGTCGCTGGCATGAAAACTGATGGTTTGCTCCTCCATTCTCCTTTCCTTCCAAGGCCTCTCAGTGTGGAGGATCTCTGTCGATCGCAACCTGCAGGCGTGGGCATGTCTGGAAGTATTGGACTCGCCACCCCCGGCATACCCACCAGAGATAGTGTGGATTTCTCCAAGTGCTCTGCGGGGTTCCGGATTAGCGCGAGGGTTACGGTCTTCCCGCCTGTCCTGGTGCTGGGGCCGAGCGGATGGCTCAGGCTTGTCTTGAAGGAACCTCCACAAGCGCCCGTGCTGGATCAGATTCTCAATCTGTTTCTTGAGCTCAATACAGTCGGAGGTGTCGTGTCCATGATCCCTGTGGAAGCGAAAATACTTGCTTCGGTCTCTAGGGACCCCTGGTTTCATTGCTTTGGGCCAACGAAGCTCTGGGTCGTTGATCAAATGAACCAGCACCTGCTCGGGCATTGCGTTTAGCGGTGTGAACCGCTCGAAACGTCCCCGAGCACGTGGAGGATCCTCCCCTCTCGGCTTCTTCTCCGGCTTGGCCTCCTTCTGGGGTTTGGACTGCTCCGCTTCATGCCTCCGTTTGCCACTGCCTGATGCTTCATCCGAGTGACGTCGAGCGGCCATTGCCTCTTCGGCGTTGATGTGCTTCTGAGCCTTGTTCATTAACTCCGCCATGCTAGACGGCGGCTTCTCCGAGACAGATTCGAAGAATTTGGTAGGCTGGAGCCCACCAATAAAGGTGGTGAGAGCCACTTTGTCGTCTACTTTGTCAATTAGGAGCGCCTCGTTGTTGAAGCACTTAAGGTAATCGCGGAGCGATTCTCCTTCCTTCTGCTTGACGTTGAGAAGGTAGGTAGCTGGTCTGTGCTGACGCCGTCTGCTGTAGAAATGCTCGATGAATAGCTTGCTCAATTCGTCGAACGTCCCGATTGAGCCCGGCTTGAGCTTTCCAAACCAAACCCTAGCCGAGCCTTTCAAAGTAGTGGGGAAGGCTCGACACATGATCTGGTCCGGACAAGCGTGCAACGTCATGAAGGCCTTGTATGTCTCCAGATGGTCGAGCGGGTCGCCCAATCCATCAAAAGGCTCAAGCGATGGGAGCCTGAACTTTTGAGGGAGTGGGTAAATAGTGACTTCGGCCGTGAAAGGGAGATTGGTCTTCTGAACCAAATTCTCCACAGTCCTGGCCCCTCGATCGTTAACCTGCTTCAGCACCTGGTCCATCTTCTCCTGCAGTTCCTTGAACGCAGCCCCCTGAGCCAATGATGACCCAGAGTTGGGAGCATTCCTGTGTTGGAGGGCGACGAAGCTATTATCGCCAGCCGCCGTGGACTGGCGATGATCAGCTGTGTCGGAGGGATCCCCACCATGGTGGGTGCCCTGAATCTCTGGTGAATCTCTGCTCGCCTCCCGCTCTTCGTTAGGGGGAGTTGGTTGAGGGAGGCGTTGGAGAAGCTCCGCGTTCTGTTCCCGGAGCTGATTAACCATCTGAGTGAGTTGATTAACCTGCTCCTGGAGAGGGTTACCACGGACTTCTCCATCTGGGCCGTTTCGTTGGCTTCCGGCTCTCGTGTTGACCATTCTATGGAATTTTGAAACAGTTGAATTTATGAAGTAGGAAACTCGTCGTTTCCCACAGACGGCGCCAAACTGTTGATGTCTGAAATTGGACGGTCAATCCGAGCTCCGTCTTCAAGGAGTTCCTGCAAAACAGCGTCCGTGGACTGGGGGTGTCGCCAGTCGGGGACCCTCCAATGGCTAAGTTAGTAAGAGTATGTAAGGGTAGAATTCTATGTGCTCTGTGTATAGAGTAGAGTACGTACCTTCAACCCATGGACGGGCTGCCCATTTATAGGCGAGGTGGTTCGTGTCCCTGCGAGGGGCACGAAGGTGGTAGATCGTGGGCCATGACAGCGGTTGAAGTTCCTCGGAGTGGGGGGGGACTCCCGTCGAAACTGGAGTGAGTGGTGGACGTGGGAGACATGGCTCCGTAGTCCAGGAATCCAGGGGACGTGGGGTTATCCCCTCCACGTCCGAGGATACCGGCGGGTGTAACCGTATTGGCCTAGTCAGTGTTCATCCTGTCGTCCCAGCGAGGTTGGAGAAGTCTGACCGAGCGACTTGAGTACGACCGAGCGACAGTTGTCCGACCGAGCAGCTTACCCCTTGACACGTGTCAAGGGAACAGCGCTCGACAGTAAGTGCCTAAAAATATCCTTATCAGTATATATTACAAATATTAGACATTTAAACACATGTTGGGGTGCTGGTGTAGTGGTTAGGGTGTTGAGCGCGCGGCAAGATGTTCCGGGTTCGAAACCCAGCAGAAGCGGAAGACGGAGCAAAGCAAGAAATTAATTTTTTGATTTTTTTTTTTGTCGCAAAAAAAATTTACCGACGAAAAATTAATTCGTCAGCCTTGGGGAATTCGTTTGCCTTGGGGTGCCATTGGCGAGGAATTAATTCGTCAGCCTTGGGGAGCCATTGACGAGGAAAAACTATTTTTCGTCGTGAGGAGTCTTCCGCGTGAAACATAGATCGAGGAACCGGGCGAGAATTTTTTTTCGTCGGCAATCACTTCGATGACGAAAAGCATGTAATTGCCGACAAATTTTTTTCGTCATCTTAGACCTTTTTTGTTGTAGTGTTCCCGGAGGAACACCACCTTCCGGTTTGCAGGTACACAGCGTCGCCGGACAAATCACGACGGTGCAAACAACGAAAAGGGTCCAGGAGGTGCAAGGATAAATCACATCCCCACACAGATGGAGAGAAAAACTAAACAAAACCCAACAATAACAGAACATACAGCATGAAAACCACAACGGCAAGTAGAAACATTTCTATAACTTCAACATCCATCAATATAGCTTTCTTGGGACCATTTCTTTAGCCCTTTGCATAAATCCAACATACAGATGTGTTGAATTTTGAATCTCAAAAGGAAGTAACATAATTTTGAATTTCAAAAGGAAGTAACTATAATGTGATAAAAGCAGTGGAAAAGTCATCTTATACTTCCCAAGAATACACCATCTAACTGGCCAGTTGCAGTGCAATTATTCAATTCATCAGCAAATACACATGCAATCATGCGGCAATGCATGCAGATAATATTATGATTGCATGAAATGATTGATATACTTGTCATAGCTGAACAACCGGGGAAGAAAGAAAATGAGTTACAAGAACATGAACATAGTATTGCAGTGGGTACCTTCAGTAGAGGGAATTTTACGGATAATACATCGATCATCATCCTGGTTTCATTTGTATCCGGTGCAAAAGAGTTTTGTGTTCCACTTAATTCTACAGAGATCAGAAGTTTGGTATTGCTTGGCTATTTCAAAGCCATTCATATATTTTCTCTAGTCCGTTGGCATTTAGAAGGCTACATCTTCTGCATTCCCATTTGCATCAAGAATTGAATAGACTTGACCATGGGTATTAAAATGGTCATCTTCTTCCTTACCGCCTTACGAATGGTGCAGAAATAAGTACAAAAATCACATTATTTGTAGCTGTGGAAAATAAATTCAATCAATTAAAAGATCACTCACTATCTGATAAAACACCAGTCAACAGATGCAAAGAGAACAATAGCATTTCCAAAAAACCTTTGTCCACTTATAATACACGAACACATCAAAACAAAAACTTATCAATACCCTAAAAGAATTCCAAGTTTCACATCACTAAAACAAACGAAATCTCATTACGGCACCGAAATCTCATTTTTGCGGTGGAATGTCGGTCCAGCTTGTTGGGCTAATAATTAAATGTACTTAGCGTTTATTGTTTAATTTTTGGGTCATTTGGGTTGATTTTGCAGATTGTTGAAAAATAAGGGCAAATTATGGATTATCTTTTTGAAGTTTGTTCGTTTGGTAGATGACTGTTTTGTATTTTACTAATGGCTAGTCACTTACCTATGGTTTCGGCCTAAAGTGCTGCTGTTGTGCTTCACACAAAAATATTATTCCCGTTAGATTAAAACTTGATTAGAAAAATACTTTCATTCATGAGTAAAAACCCTATTTTCTGCAAAAGAGTTT
The DNA here is from genome assembly GCA_018127125.1 of Rhododendron griersonianum. NCBI lineage: Eukaryota > Viridiplantae > Streptophyta > Magnoliopsida > Ericales > Ericaceae > Rhododendron > Rhododendron griersonianum. The sequence continues at coordinate 31,713,267 of CM030788.1, read as the reverse complement.
GGCATTTACTCAGGTGAAACGGCATAATATAGAAGAATCAGAAATAATTTGGCAATGCAAACTGGGGGGCCCACAAAATGATCCATACATTTGTTCTTTTTTAACATGTGTCAAGTACCCACTATGAAAAACAAAGAAAGGCAGATGGTAAGCCGAGTAAAGTGGGTAGACTTGGAAAAGGGATGGGTCGTTCAATATTCTTGGATTAACAGTAAAGGAACTAATGTAATGAATATTGCTATAAATACAACTCTCAGTTGAGGGTATTTCTCATTGGATTACGCTACAAAGAAGGTAAGATAGATGTCCTCAGTCCTAATTCATGGAAAATACTAAAATTAGATTTCTACAGCAAAAACAATACAATAAAATTCGGAATTGCTTCATATCAAACTAACCAAGTACTTCACTCAAAAAAAAAAAAACTAACCCTAGAACGGCAATCTAACAACAGATCGACGCAAACACCTGGATATATACTTTGAAGTGCCAAAGAGACCTAAGAAGGAAAATAGATAGATAAATTCCTCTCATTGCTACCGTAATCTACGTTAGGGTTTTAATACCAAACAATCACAACCGATCATTGGCCCTAATTTCAACAAAAATAGTAGAGCAAACCAAGACAATTTGGAAAAGGGCCAAATAAACCCTACCCTGCGGATCCAAATTTTTTAAAAAAAACCCTAACTTGATTTCTAGGGAACGGCTGTAGAGTTCAGAAGCTTCAGCATAGTCCCCCTCTTCGTCGGCCAGCGATTTACTGTGCTCCCCGTCAGAGTTAACAGAAGTCTCCACACTGTTGTAGATCTCTGTTCGACTCAATGGTTGCTTCGACAAAAGCATGCTTTCCTTCGGCTTCTGTGATGGGGTTGGGTTATAGAAGAGAGAGAGAGAAAGGGGGAGGACGGAGGATGATAGATGATAGGGAGAGAGGACGGTGGGAGAGCTTGGCTCCGTTCTCTGCTCCCAATGGATTTGCATTGATTGAGGGAGAGACAAATAGAGAGAGAGAGAGAGAGAGAGAGCAACCGACAGATGAGAGAGGAGAAGATAGAGAGGTCAGACGTGTTCAGAGATGGGAAGGTAGGAAGACAAAAATGACCCTGGACAAAACTTAAAATACCAGACGCATGAAGACAAAATAGTGTACCTTTATTGGGGACACAAACGGAATTGTTGGAAAATCCGAAAACCGAAATTAGTAATTTGGAAATTCTTCTAATAGTGTCCTGTCCCCACCATAGAACAGGCGAAAAGACTAAAATGCCCCCGAACTTTGCACTGGACTCTCCCTCACCCAGGGACCCAATTGGAAAATCATGCCAAAATAGGACCGACCGATTTCTCAAAATCCTTCTCCCTTTACTACGGTTTTGGAGATATACGCGATACTAAATAAATAAATATTTTACTACAACAGAAAAGCGACAAAAGCAAATGTTACTGGATAACATAAAACTATGGGCTGAGGTAACTACAAAAGCTCACTTTACAAGCCCAATCGGCTATGCTTGCGCAGCCCGATTAAAGATTTGGACTCAAACTAGAATTTAAACGCTCGAATTTTTTTGGAAAAATGACGGCTAAGGATATGTTTTGATAATTAATACCCACCAATAACATTTTCAGCATTAACAAATGTTCACAGTATGTCCTTGGCGGGTATTAATTATCAAAACACGTCCTGGGCCGTCATTTTCCCAATTCTTTTAGATTAATAATGATTCATCTCGACCGAATGAACCCAAAAAAAGGCAATAAAATTATGACCAAAGTTACAAAAGGTTCACTAACAACAATTCACTTTTTTGTTGAAAAAGACGTTTGTTTTTAGGGAAAATGACGGTCTAGGACGTGTTTTGATAATTAATACCCGCCAATGACATTTTCAGTATTAACACGTCATTGGCCGTCATTTTCCCTTGTTTTTATGGGCTTTCTTCAACTTCGATCCGAATAGAGTAGCAGCCAAGTGGTAGGCGTCACATCTTCCTTGCACTAGGTAATGATTCAAATCCCACTGGTCCCATCGATTCCCTGTCACCATAGAATCCTTTGATCAGTGTTTTTAGCTTTTTTAATTACTCTTGTTCGGATTAAAATTAATTTCGAGTACATCATGTCTTTAAAAATAACCATCTATTTATGAACTATATATGGGTGATCTAGCACGTTTATCACTTTTAGGAAGGAAATTATTTCCGACCCAGAAAGAAAAGGTCAAAAGAATGCATGTTTTATATCGGTTGGAAATTGATATATTTCGAACGGCTGTCATGTGGCCAACTAAAGAAAGGCCATTCTGTTAGTGCTAGGGAGTAGGGAGGGAGAAAGGGAGGTGCACCTAAAGTAAAAGGGAAAATTATTGGGTGCTCATATGGAACTCGTGCCAAATGATACTCATTGAAAATTATTCAATACTCTCGGTGTATACTCTCTTCCCTCACATAATATGTGGGGTCCACACCGGACCCACATGTAGGCCCCAAATATTATGTGAGGGGAGAGAGTATATACACTGAAGAGTGTTCAAGTAAAAGATGACGTGATTCTTGATCAACCACATAATCCCACCAATAATAAAGACTTACCTAGAGAATGGAAATTTGTGCAAAAGCGTCAAATGGACTTAATTCTCGGAGATCCCTTGCGAGGTTCACAACCATACAAGCCAGACCTCGTACTGTTAGCCGTATAATGTGTAGTGGGCCGAAATATCCGAAGGTTCAAAGGGCTCAATAGGGTGACCTTGTGGACCCACAGTTCAGTTGTCTCAGTTCATCTGTATGGGAGGAATCATCTTGACACGTCATCCTGGTTGTTTACCGAGCGACAAGCGGTCCTACGGCTGCTCACCGAGTTTCATTTGTTTCTCCGAACGTGAAGCCATGTTCTTCTTCGGTGACGCGCCCTTTTCCTCGGTGGATATCTCCTTTTGGATCAATGGTTATCCTGACGAACGTGTATTACGCTCGGTACAATCTTGTGTTCGGAAGGTCTCTTCGGGTATGACCGTGGGAGGACTTTCTAGAAGCTCAACTTGATAAGACCGATGATAAGCACGTCTACCTCTCTGATAACTGATGGGACGTCTCTGACATTGACCCACATGGGTATGCGGATCTTGAAGGGCGGCATCATTAAATGCTTCTGACATGTGACGTCATCTGAACAAAGCGGTGCGCGTGTGGTACACTTCCATCTTGTCCAACACTCCAGAACCTGGCCTATAAATAGAGGAGCACCTCTCCTAGAAAAAAGGTCAGACATTCTCTTACCTACCTAACATAATATCTGCTATACATCATCTTCTTCCTCCATATTCTAACTAGATCGTCGGAGCTTCTACCCGGAGGAACACTCCCCTCCGGTTTGCAGGTACACGGCGTCGCCACCCTTTGACGCACGGGTCAACGTCCAACGACAAGAACGAAAAGAAGGTCCAAGGATAAATCAGCCCCCCACAATTGGCGACTCTGCTGGGGAAGATCGTTCTAAACTTTCCTAGCAAACTGTGGGTTCTGGTTTATTCTAGGATCACTTTCCTCTCCACCACCGTACCATCCCATGGCACAACGTCTTCCCCCTCCAGATCCGGAGAACTTCACCCTCGGTTTACCTGGGTTCGGTTCCATTAATGCCGAACCTAGCCAGGCCGCAAGAACCACTCTACCAGCTTCACGACAACTTTCTTACCCTCAAACCGAGCTTGACATCGCCTTGGCGGAGCAGAAGCGCCAGGCGGCAGTCATAGCACTTCTCCAACAACGGCTCGAAGACCCCGGTGCATGGCCACCCTGCCGAACCAAGTCGTCCGAAGAAACCCCATAAACGAAGCAGAAAGTCGGGGCAACCACCAATGTCCGAGCCGGTGGGCTCTGAACGCCAAACCGTTTTTGATAGGCTCGAACATGGTCCCAGGGAGCAACTCGCACTTGCTCGTCCATGTCTTGCAAGCCTCATCCGGACCGAGAGTTCGAGGTCTTCGGCGACGAGCTCCACGGCAGGAACGAACAGAATCAATGCCTTAGAACGTACGCAACATATCCCACGACGATATCGAGTTCAGTCGTTGGGAAAACGACCCATGGATTTGAATTATGCGCCTGAGGTCGCCCACACAAGCAGGCGCCTTGAACGTTCCGAATGAAACTAAGAAGGAAGGCGGTCTTCGGTATCCCATGGTCACCACCGAACAATGAGTGTGGGGGGACGTTCGGAACATGGTAACACATTTGTTCTGTATGATCAATTCACGAGAATGCCGACAATATACCAACCTATTGATGGGGGGATGGACCCTCGGATAGCTCGGCAAGGTGGCTCACGGATTGAATACTCAGAACCTTTGGGTGAGGCCAGGCATCGACATCATGAGCGGAGTGGCCAAGTGCAACATCACCACAAGGAGCACAGGGGGAATCCTGAGGCCCGGTCGGAAGTTCCACCTTTCAACACCCCGCCTACAACCGAGCCCATTGATGATTCTAAGCTCGGAAAGACCAAGGCGTCACCTTTAATTGATCCCATTCAGCAAGAGCGGCCACCGGACCGGTTCGTCTTGCTGAAGCTGAAGCGCTATGAAGCCAAGGAGGACGGAGTCGCGTTCGTTTGCAGATTTAGACAAACAATGAGTCTCCACAACTTTTTTGATGCGCTCATGTGCAAGATCTTCCCACTCATGTTGAGTGAGCCCATCATGTTGTGGTACAACCAGCTTAAACCGAAGTCCATCAAGTGCTTCAACGAGCTGGAGTTGGAATTTACCAAGAGGTTCGTCACAAGCAACGTCCAGCCGAAGACATTGTCGATGCTGGTCAACATGAGGAGGACAGCAGGCGAAACTCTTCGGCTGTATACCGAACGTTATTGGGAAGTTTACAACCTTATCCCCGACTGTGATCAGAGCGTTGCTGCAGAATCATTCATGAATGGGCTGGATCCTACCTTGGAGATGTTTAGGGATTTATCACGAAACCCACCGAAGACCATGGGAGAGCTCATGGTAATCATCAAGAAGGACTGTGTGCACGAGGAAGCGGTTGTCGAGCGTAACGCTCCTAAGGGGACGGAGGCACTGAAGACAGCTGCTACGGCAAAAAAGTAGGTAGTTAACGTTCGGCAAGGACAGACGGGCCAAAGCGGCGCTGGAACGAACAAACCTAATAAACGGAACAAGCCCCCTCAACCTCCCCAACAGCAGCCCCAATGGCAGCAGGCGAAAAGGGAACCGAGGCCAGATGAATATGTAGCCGAGCGTACTGCGTTCACCGAACCAATCTACAAGCTGTTGAGTATCATCGGACAATTACTTTTCTTCGTCTGGCCCACGGGTTTCCTAGGAACGGAGGGCAACGGGCCTGGAATGTGCACATACCACAAAGAACGCGGCCATTACACCACCCAATGCCAATCGTTCAAGCGCTACCTGGAAGAGCTTGCGGCAGCTGGGCACCTCAACCAATGGATTGACCTTCGGCGAAATCCATTGCCCCCTCCTCCGCCTCTTCCAGCCGGGAACCTCGTTGGAGTAATTTAGGGTATCATTTCCGAAGGACGAGCGGCCAAACTCTACTCCGAAATCGACAAAGCTGTCGCTGCTCTGGCCGTTTGCAACATTGGGGTTTCACCGAAGAGAAAGGGGATCGACCCTAGCCTTGATGGCCCGATAACTTTCACATCCGAAGACTTGCGAGGAGTTCAAATGCCACATGCCGACGCCCTCGTCGTCTCGGTAACAGTTGGCACTTCCATTGTTCAACGAGTGCTGGTCGATCAGGGAAGCTCGGCGGAAGTTATGTTCTATTCTACATATAAAAGCCTTGGGCTCAAGCCGGATCAGCTTCGGACAGCTAGTACACCCCTCGTCAGCTTCACCGGTGCCCCTGTATGGCCTCTTGGTTTGATCACTCTCCCCGTGCGAGCCGGCTCCCTAGTGATTGATGTTGAATTCGTAGTGGTTAGTTCCCCTAGCCCCTACAACATCATTCTCGGTCGAACCTGGCTACACGGAATGAAGGCGGTCACCTCTACCCTTCACCAGGTCTTGAAGTTTATCGGCTGGAATGGAAGGCAGGAGAGTCTTCGGGGAGATCAAATCCAGTCAAAGAAATGCTATGTCAGTACTGTGACTAACGAGCAGAGTTGCCTGGAGGTACAGTGTGTTGAGACAGCTGACATTCCCGTTCCCGAAGAGTTAGGAATGCCAGCCGAGCAACGATCAACCGAACAGCTTGTGCGAATGCCAATTACCGAAGATGGAGGAAGATATTTCCTCGTTGGCAGCTCCTTGGATGAATCCGTGCGTACTGACATGTTCAATTTCCTAAAAGCGAACATGGAAGTATTTGCTTGGACTCCTCGGGAAATGCCAGGGGTTGATCCGTCATTCGCCTCTCATTCTCTCAATGTGGATCCAAGCCGACGCCCAGTGGTCCAGAAGGTTCGCCGTTCGGCAGCCTTGCATGTGGAAGCAGTTATGGCCGAGGTAGATCAACTGTTGGCAGCTTGAGCTATTCGGGAAATTTTATACCCGACTTGGCTCGCTAACCCCGTTGTTGTTCCGAAGAAAAATGGAAAGCTCAGGGTCTGTGTCGATTACACCAACTTAAATCATGCTTGTCCGATGGATCGATTTCCCCCTCCCTCGGATAGAGTAAATGGTGGACGCAACAGCCGGATATGAGCGCTTGAGTTTCATGGATGCTTACCGGGGCTATCACCAGATCGCTCTTGCCAAGGATGATCAAGAGAAGACGGCGTTCATTTCTCCCCGAGGAACGTACTGTTATAACGTCGTTCCCTTCGGGTTGAAGAATGCCGGAGCAACCTTCCAACGGGCTATTACCAAGATGTTTCTTCTGAAGCTCGGCAAAACAATGGAAGCATACATTGACGATATGGTGTGCAAGAGCAAGCTTGGCCAAGATCATCTTCGAGATCTTGGGGAAATTTTTGACATCCTCAAGGAACACTGGCTTCGCCTCAATGCCGAGAAATGTGCATTCGGTGTGGGTTCAGGTAAGTTCCTGGGATACATAGTGAGCCGCCGAGGGATAGAAGCTGACCCGACCCAACTCACCGCCGTGCAAAACCTCCGAGCTCCAACTACAATCAAAGAAGTCCAGCGACTGACGGGAATGGTTGCAGCATTAAACCGATTCATTCGGCGTTCAGGAGATCTTTGCAGACCTTTCTTCCAGGCAATCAAGACCAGTCGGCGTAGGTTTGTGTGGACCGAGGAGTGAGAGCAGGCTTTGCAATCCTTAAAAGATTATCTTTCCCATGCTCCACTCCTCGTCACGCCCCTTCCCGAAGAAGACTTGTGTCATTATCTGGCTGTTCCGGATCATGCTACGAGCGCAGTTCTTGTTCGGAAAGAAGGAATGGAGCATTTGCCAATCTTTTTTTCAAGCAAGACGATGACGGATTCTCAGACTAGGTACCTGCCTATGGAGAAGTTGGCGTTGGCCCTCGTTTCTGCTAAAACGAGCCTTCTGCCTTACTTCCAGTGCCATAGGATTGGTCCTTACCAAGTTTCCTCTCAAAGCCGTTCTTCGGAAGACCACCTCCTCCAGTAGGATCTTGAAATTCTCGCAAGACCTTGCCAATTATGACATCTAGTTCGAGCCACGGACTGCAATCAAGGGCCAAGCGTTAGCTGACTTCTTCACCGAGCTTACCCCTGGGTTGAAAGACGAGGACAACGCGTTGGCAGTTGCTGCTAAGGAAGCTCGGATTGCTAGGGAGGAAGAATTTGTTGAATGGAGTAATCCACCTCCCGAATCTCTTCGCGCTCGGTTCACCTTGGGCACAAAGAAGCCAAAAAGGGAATGGAAGCTATTTTCCGGGGACGCTTGGAGGATGACAGTTGATGGAGCTTCCAACATCCACGGGGCTGGGGCTGGAATTGTCCTCGTTTCTCCGGCAGGGACGGTCCACGAGAGTTCGGTTTCCATTGGCTACCCTGCAACGAATAACGAAGCCGAGTACAAAGCTCTCATTGCTGGTCTGAAGCTTGCTCTTCGGTTGGAAGCAGATTCGGTTCATGTCTTTTGTGACTCCAGACTGATTGTGGGCCACCTCAACGATGACTATCAGGCTAAAGACGAACGGATGAACGCTTACGTCAGTCACGCTCTTTCTCTACTCAAACAGTTTAGGCGCGTGCAGATAGAGTGGATTGCTCGGGAACATAATGCCCATGCCAATGCTCTGGCGGGACTCGCTTCAGTATATCGGGCCTTGGACAGTCGCACAATAGTGTTCGACGAGGTCGAATCACCGACTTCGAGCCCGTTACTCATTCGGTAAATGTAATCGCCCTCGGTCCAAGTCAGATGGACCCCATTATCGCCTACCTGAAGCATCAGACTCTCCCAGAAAATAGAAAGGAAGCTCACAAGATTCGCTGCCGAGCAGCAAATTATCTCCTCAATCCGAATGGCAACCAGTATCGCCGAACGTTCACCGGACCGGACTTACGCGTCGTACATGAGGATCAGGTCCAAGGCATCTTGGACGAGCTTCATTCTGGTAGCTGTGGTGGTCACTCGGGTGGCCGAACGATGGCTCAACGAGCGTTGACACAAGGTTATTGGTGGCTTAAGATGGTAAAGCAATCCGAGGAATATGTGAAGCGTTGCGTTCGGTGTCAGAAGCATGCATCTATCCCCCACCAACCTGCATTTCCTCTTAAGATGATCACCAGTCCTTGGCCATTTGCTGTCTGGGGCTTTGATATTGTGGGAAAGTTACCGAAGGCCCTTAGGGGATTTGAGTATATGCTCACCGCTACCGATCTATTCACAAAGTGGGTTGAAGCCTCTCCGCTGGTGAAGACTACGGCCGGAGATGTCGAACGCTTTATCTGGAAGAATATCATCTCCAGGTTCGGTGTACCGTATGCTATTCTCTCGGATAATGGCTCTCAGTTCGTCGCTGCGGCAATCCAGAGTTTCTACCGGGAGCATCATATCACCGTCCACACCTCGTCCGTGGCTTATCCCCAAGGTAACGGCCAGGCCGAAGCGTCGAATAAGGCTATCACTCGGGGGCTTAAGCGTCGTTTGGATCGCAAGCTCGGCAAGTGGGTCGATGAGCTTCCTCAGGTTTTGTGGAGCTATCGTACTACTCCTCGGCGTTCCACAGGCCGAACTCCGTTCTCCATGGTCTATGGCATGGAGGCGGTCTTACCCCTCGCTACCTTGATACCAACTGTTCGGTCTGAGAACTTTAATCCGGTGGATAATAACGCTCTGGTTGGGGCGGAATTGGACTTTGCTGAAGAACTTCGGGACAACGCCAACCTTCGGCATGCTGCTTATCAGCAAGAAGTTGCCCGGGGGTATAATAAGAACGTTCGGGCTCGACCATTCAACGTCGGTGACTTGGTCCTTCGGATGGTTGTCGAGGCAAAGAAGTTGACCAAGTTCAAGGACCCCTACGAGGGCCCCTACCGAGTGGTGCAGAAGATTGGCCACGGTGTCTATAAGCTCGCCGAGATGGATGGTACGCCGATCGCAAACCCATGGAACGCCCAAAAACTTCAGAAATTCCATGGGTAGCCTCGGCGACTCTCCACTCTTGATCTTGGTTCGTTTTGTTTTTGTTAGAATTGTAAGCCTTCGGGCGTTTTGTTAATAAAAGTTTTATTTTTCTAGCATTCTTGTTTCTTCGGATCATACGTTCGGTCGGTTGGGTATTCTATCTCGCCCGGTTTGATTTCTTCGGAACTTGGCACTTCCACCCTATTTTTTCTTCGGTATGTGGCGAAATTCTCGAAGCCTCGGTTTTTCCCCATCGATGGGGCTCGGCACTTTTCCTCTTCGTTTACCCATTTTCCTGCCTTACTGTCTTCCTACTCTTACTGTGGCTACACACTAAGGCAGGGGGGCTCCTATGGGTAAACATAGACTGGGCAAAATAATACTGAAATTAAACAATATGGGTGGCATCCATCGTTCGGACCCCATGATATTCTTAGTTGAACGAGTAATTGTACTTGTTTATTTTTTTAATCTGAAACATATTCGTGAGACTAACAAACACTCAAGCTAAAAGAACGCACACCGAACAACAATACTTGGAAACTTGGAAAATACTTGTTGCAAAAGAGAATGCATTCACCGAGCAAAATTACTTCAAAATTTTTAGATTGCTTGGAAATTTCTAGCATTTCACCAGGGCATGGCGGGTGGTGCATCGTTCGGTGCCATCCCTGATACATGACAACCTTACCGAGGAATGGCCGTGGTAAATCGTTCTTGGCCATCCTCAACCTGTATTAATTACATAACTACGGTTCGGCTAAAGCCAATTGTTCGGCACCGACCGTTCCGAAGAAAAGTTTAACATTCAGAAAACAAAAAACAAATCTAAAAGTTCTAAGTCTCATGCTTCGGGGGTAGGAGTGACCGAGGGAAGAATGGTGGAGTCTTGTGCTGGATTTGCGGCACTCTCCTACTTGGCTGGACTGGTCACAGCCTCGTCAACAGTTGGCTCTTCGGCCTCAGCTTCGTCAGTAGGGAGAGGAGGCACTTCAACAAGGCTCCTACGTTCATCATCTGGTTCAACACTGGCTTCGTCTAAACCCATGTTGAATCCAAGCTTGAAGCTTCTTTTGTGTTGTGCCTCCTTCATCTCTGTTTCAAGGGCCAAGAGTTGGTCCGCTGCATCATCTTCGGCTTGGTAATAGCCCTTATCAAATTCCTCTTGCAGCAGCTTTTTCATTTCTTCCTCCATCTCTCTCCTCCCCAGAGCTCTGCCCTCGGCCAGCCCCTCATCCTTTCCCTCGGCTCTCGTTTGGTTGGCAGCATCTTGTAGGCCCTTCACCAGATCGTTGAGAGTCTTTATCTGAGCCTCTTGGGCCTGGTGAAGGCCTTCGGATTGCTCAAGGCTCTTCTTATACTCGTCAATCATGCTTGGCCGAGCTCCAGCTTCTGCTTTAGCAGCTTTGATTGCCTGTCATGTTCGGTCAAGTAGCACTGGGCACTCATTATTGACTGTGTGGCCTGCAAAGAGCAAGTGCATGTTATCCGAGCAAATACACTTGGGAAAATAAACAAAACAAATAAGTCTTATATCAGAGGTTACTTACCCTTCCTACGTAAAAGTAGTAGTCGTTAAGTGCTGTCTTGAGGGACTGGGGAGCAGAGATGTCCCTCGGTAGCGTGAGCCCAGACTGGAGTGTGAAGCCGAGAGAAGGATCCTCTTGGAGGCTGTCAGATTTGAAGATCTGCTTCTTGTCAGGTGTGACGAAGTTCGGAATCCAGGGCACGTCAAAATCTGAGGAGGCTCTTGTCTCGCCTTCGGCAGCCATCTTTTTTCCTGCCTCCTTCTCCTCGACCCTTGGCAAGCTCCCACCAACTCCAGATACCTTTGTGGCGTGGGATTTGACCCTCTTGTCGGATGGAGTACCCTCGGAGGAGTGGGTGGTAGAGAGAGGTCTCTTTTGTGGCTGGGCCGGAGGAGGAACTATCTTACTCGGTACCGAGCCCGAGGCACCATGTCCTCCAGACTTCTTTTGCTCAGCCTGCTCTCGCTCCTTCTCCTCCAACCTCTTCCTCAGGACTTCCTTCATACCACGGGGAGGCATTGTTTCGTCTTCTTGGAAAAGCTCTTCTTCGTTTCCCTCGGACGGTAGACGTACTTTTCCCCAGAGTGGCTTGTCTTTGCTCGGAAGTAGTTCTTCGGGAAGCCCAACTGGATCTGCCTCGGGATCTTTGTCAATAACCTTACTCCGGATCAGACCACTGTATGTGGCGTCGTACTGAAGGATCGTCGGGGCGTCTCTTTCCTCACTTGGGATCGTAAGCAGCGCCGAGGCTAGGCTGCAACCTTTAGCAACCCACAGGAGATCCTTGTTGAGCTTACTTGTATCAGCCGAGGCCAAACAGATAAAAAAGAATTAGAAATGGCAGGTTCATGACAATGACAAAAAACGCTACAAAAAGAACCGAACGAAATAATGCGAAATGCTTACAGGGTTCTCCCCTACGAGTTGCAATCTCAAATTACCCGTATTCATATGGCGGGTATTGGAAGTTGCCTCGGACTTCGACGTAATCTGAGGCCCACTTCTCCGAGTCGTACATACCCTCGGGAATGATCTTTTCCATGTTTCTCCGAGAACACAGGTAGTACCAGGAAAACCTAACGTTCCTCGACATCATGTAGTTCTCAAAGATATGGTGGGCCTCTAGGGGGAACATTTTTACCTCGGCAAGCTTTATTATTGAATGAATAATGCGGTAAGAATTCACGCTCAGTTGGCATGGTGTGAGGCTGAAACGATGTAAAATCTGCCTCAAGATCCTGTGCATTGGGAACCGAAGCCCACCCTCAGTAATTGCCATTAGAGGAACCATGACGTGTTTGTCACTGAATAATATTCGGGGCCCTTGAATGGTCGAGATCACTACGTCGTTCGGGATCTCGTAGGCCCGCCGAAAGAGGTCTATCCCTGCTTGATCCTCAAAACAATCCCAGTAGGGGCAGGGATCCCTTCTCGTTCGGTCTGGGATCACGTCAGGATCCAAGGGAATGATCTTTCTCTTTACCTTCTTCTTCGGTGCCGTGGAAGACGATTCACCGAGGGCCACGGCTTCCCCTTCTGGCCAACTCGACGAAGCGGCGGGTGTGTCTCTTTCGGATTGGCCCTCGTCGTCCCCATCCGCAGCGTCTTCTTCCGCATCTTCATCCTCGTTCGGATCTTTGTCCCCTTTCTCCGAAGAGTCTTCGTCAATATTGACGATCTCGCTGTCAGGGACCATCGAACGAAGAGGCGCTACATTGGAGGGGAAGTCAATCCCCTCGATTCCAGCGTACGAGGGTCCGCTTCCCGGTACTCGGTATTTCTGAGCCTCAGCTCTAATTGCTTCGGCAATCCGGGGATCCATTTCACCGAAGCCCGGGGCACCGGAGTCATCCGAGCAATACGATTCTCCCGAGGAAGTTGACGACGATTCCATACCTACAACACAAGTGCAGGGGATGGGACCGTTAGCGACATGCATGGTCACAATTCCTACAGTGCCTATGTTCGGTGAACTATTGCTACCAAGCGTTCCTCGGTCGTTCTGAGTGACGATGTGTCATTGGAAACTACGAGTGGGACGCTACCTTGCGCTAAAGAGGATCGAGACCCTAATTTGTGCTCGGAGGAGTCGATTTATATATCCGAGTCTTAACGTTCTCCGAAGAAGGGACGTGGGTTGAACTCATGTTTGTGTTCGGAAGAACACGGGTTGAAGATGTACATGGGCTCGAAAGAACACATGAACATCCTCAACCTGTTCTTCATCACCCAGTAGTGAAACCAGTCGAAACGGAAAGAAAGACCCATTCTTTGGGGTCAAAACGTGTGCAAAAATCATCGAAATACAAGGATAAATCAGCCCCCCACATAATGCTACGACAATCTGTTCATCATCGAAAACTGCCTGGGGCTTAACTTGTTAATCCAAATTAGGGTGTTTACGCATTCAAAAGGTTTAAACCTGAGACACTGGAGCAAGTACTTAGTCAAGAGACTTGAATTTAGTTTTACTATCATGAACCATTAACATACCAGTTTTGTAACGCCTCGATTTTTCACAGAATTTCGGAAGCATTAACCTTAAAATGCACTGAATTTTACAAACTATTAGGCTCCTATTTGTCGTTATACAAAATTTACATTTAAGAAAAATACAAAAAATCTAACATTTATTTAAGCGTCTTTAGAGCGACTCTAGTCTTGATACAGATCCCAAGCATACTCGGTCTCCGCCCTTGGTATTCCTCTTGTGTCAAACTGCTCCACCATCGAACCCTACATCCTCTAGCAAATTGATCGCCGAAGCAACCGATTTACCAGGATACAAACATATCCGTGAGTGATAATTCACCCAGTAGAATAATCCTAATTGTCACGCCCTCGATTTTCAACATAATAAATAGTCCATTTCAATAAAAGATCTTCGCATAATATACATATTACCCAAGAGAGAGTTCCCAAATGATCATTTACAAATCAAATCCCCAAGTTTAAAGATTTACAACATTGGCACAATAACCCAAATTCCATAGTTAGTCAAGGACAATAAAACTTTGAGATTTACATGGTATCTAAAGTTAAAGAGTTCAGATAAATTTACATTTTCATGTTTACAAAAGATCATACTAAAGATTGATTGAACCGCTTTCCAATGATGACTTTCAAAAGATATGAGGTCAAGCATGCACACCATGGACTCCACATCAAGATCCTTGAGATGTACCTGAAATTGATGATAGGTTGAGCTACACTAGCCCAGTAGAGAATTCTATACTCAAGCTATAAGTAAATGCGATGAAACATGCAACAAGAGTGAATGATTTCCAATAAACGGACATGAGATACAAAAGGACACCACAACGAATCAATAGACTACGACTACGGGATTCTATATGTCTTATAGCTATCCCTAACCATTCGTACACCAAAATAGAAGTAGCATCAAACACACATCAATAAAAATAATAATCTACGACAGTTTCTCAAACCATTTTAAGATTCCTCAAATGCATGTCACTATCAACTTCCTCATTTCTTACCATTCACCATCAAGATTCTTTTCATAAAAACATCCATGTGGGCTACCTGCCTGAAAAATATATTTCCCGTTTTGAGAGAAAATATTGTTTTGAAGAGTCGCCACCCGGATTTGTGGTTAATCACCCAAGAAATCGTTTTGTTTTGAAAATGGTTGATTTGAATTGAAAACCAGAGATCGTTTTGAGGGTCCGGAAGCCATGTTATGAGGGGGGAAGGGTTTTACGGCACCCCCCTCGCCCGATTCGGAATCGGTCTCTACTAAACGTTTGTGGGATTTTTAAAAGGGATTTTGTTTCATTTTAACTAGCTAGCAAGTATCCACAGTAATATCATGTAGGAAGTGCATGCATGTGCATGTGTACAGGAGATGGTGGAATGGCCATGCAAAATACAAGACGACTGAAAATGGAAGCCTGTCACTGTATTCACTCTCGAGCGCTCGGGAGTGGTCCCGAGCGCTTGGGAGTGCTGACACTCACAACCTGCAAATTTTTGTTAGACATATTTGCATGCTAATACTGCCAGAAAAATCACAAAGAAATCAAAATACAGATGTGCTCAGCCAGAGGTTTAAACAGCTAAGAACTGGTCCTAACCATCCAAACAAGGCTTCCTTGCAACTGAAAGCAAACTTAACTGGGCTCTGGAAGGACCAGTGCACACCCAGTATCTACTAAAACAGAAAATGAAATACATAAAGAACAAAACAAAGTTTTAGTGGCAGCAGCACTCCTGAGCGCTCAGGAATGATCCCGAGCGCTCGGGAGTGAACACAGTGCCCAGAAAAAGTTTTGTTTTCTTTGTGTTCCTCTTGCTCTTGGTGCTAAACTAAGATCAAATGAGCCCACAACTAGTATAAGGAACTAGTATGAACCCTTGATCCCCCTCAGAAGTAGAAAAAACGGTAGATTTTAGGTATAAACTGAGATTTTATACCTTTGCTTGACTTGAACCCAGCTTCTTGGACTGACTTGTTTGCTTGAAAATGGATTGAAAACAGTAAGAAAATGGAGTTCTAGATGGACTAGAGGTTTGAGTTGTGAAGAACTTGAAGATTGCTTGAAGTTTTCCTTAGAAAACACAAGTTTTGGAAAATGTTTGAAGGAGATTTTGAGACTGAAAATTTCAGAAGATAGTAGAGGGAGAGAGTAAAATTTCCTGCCCTTTGCATGTAGAATGAAAGGGGTATTTATAGGCAAGGAGAAAATGTGTTTGAAATTTGAAAATAAAATGAAAATGAAATGGAAAATAACTTTGGGGGGAAAATGGCATGATTATATTCCTGCCCCATCTGAATAATCAGGCAGGACCAGGTTGAACGTTGAATGGGTCTGAAAAGCCGTGGTCAAAGGCCAAGCTCGACATGCATTGGTCCTGACAGCCGTCCCGAGCGCTTGGGAGTATTACTCCCGAGCGCTCTAGAGTGGTCCCGAGCGCTCTAGAGTGGCAGCCCAACCTCAGAAGGGCGCCACAGACACTCCCGAACTCGGTTTTGGGTGTTTTTCGAAGCGTTGGAAAGCTCGTTAAGTCCTCTTTCTAACCCAATTGGTTTCATTCAAATATATTTTATATGCTAAAATGCATGCCAATTTTACCCTCAGGGTGTCGAGAAAAAAGGAACATTTTGATTTTGAAACAGTCCAAGAAGTATCGTCCAAGTTTGCCAAGGTCCGTTTTGACCCTATTTCATCATCGGGGAGCCTCGAGGGCACAAATTAAGGAACTTTGACAAGTTCAAATTGGGGTGTCTACAGTTGCCCCTCTTTGGGCGTCGCTCAGCATCACGTCTGGATACGAGTGCCGTCCAAAGATTGAGACAGCCCAATTCGAGCCAAATCAAATCCTCAATTCAAAACACAAATGCAAGCGAAAACACAAACATTTGATGCATGCGGTCGCGTCTTTTCAGACTGCCTACGTACCCTTTTCTGCAAGGATCAGACCAGCGTAGTTCTTTGGGGCAAATGCAAACATGCAGACATGCAAGCAAATGATAGAAAGGTGTCCCTCAGGACAGCGCCAAACCTATGGCGGCAGAGAACCTGGAGAAAACCGGGGAGATGTCCCTTAGGACGGTGCCAAATCTATGGCGGAAGATGATTGAAGGGTGCCAAATCTATGGCGAGAGATGATTGAAGGGTGCCAAATCTATGGCGAGAGATGATTGAAGGGTGCCAAATCTATGGCAGAAGATGAAAGGGTGCCAAATCTATGGCGGGAGAAGTTTGAAGGGTGCCAAATCTATGGCAGAAGACGTTTGAAGGGTGCCAAATCTATGGCAGAATATGTTTGAAGGGTGCCAAATCTATGGCAGAAGACGTTTGAAGGGTGCCAAATCTATGGCAGAATATGTGCAGTCATGTTGACGAATATGAAGGAAGAAGGCGACCGTGGGGGGGTCGAGGTTAGAAAGTGAGACCCGCGTTTCGACTTTTGACAACACTGATGATTTTTAGTTTTGAAAAACAACAATGGACATGTCCGAGTACCCTTTCTGCTTTACTATTTTTGGCCAGCGGACCGGTATTGTCAGGATCTTGGGATTTGGGATGGAGTTCGTCTTTGGATGGAAATTGGGTTTGAGCTGGAGCTGGTTTGAGTTTGGCCTTGATCAGGGCTTGAGTCCCGAGCATGCATGCCCCAGTCTTGAGGTCGGCTGTACGCTTGCAGTGATTAACGGCATTGGGCTGGCGTGCCCCAATGAGTGACAGTCCTTAGTTCTGATTCTTTTCCTTGATTCCACTGATAGTTTCGGCAACCAATTTTGTTATGAGCACAAGTGCGGGTTCTTCCATGTACTGGAGTTTTTCTCACGAGTTGGGGCCTCAATGACTTTGTGTGAATTTGGACAAGGCCCAGATGACTCAAAAGATAAGAAAAACCCTTTATCCGAGGACTGACTCAATGATGAACCAGACTGGACGAGGAGTTTGATTTGATCGGACGAGGCACTTGATTATTTGAGGATTTAATGTTTGAAATTGTCATGATAAAATCAAGTTTCGATGATTTTCCCATTCGGGGCTTTGAAATTGATCTTGTTTTATCAAAACATGAGGATTTTACCAAGAACCATGCCCCAGGTTGGATTTTTTTGCAAGATTCACAAAATGCCTTGGCGCTCCTTCTTGTTTTCTCCTATTGTCCAGGATTTTTGTTATCAAGTTGTGTTTTTCAATCTGACAGGACTTTATTCGGGTTGTAACGTGGCCAAGGTTTTGGCTTTAACAAAGAAAGGATAATAGGCTCAAATTTTTTTATTTTCTTGGGGTTTCGAGAGCTAGCAGCTATCTTGAATATTTTATGCCCCCTTGTTGCTTTTGATGGGCACCTTCTTTCACTTGCCTTTTGTTGTGCCCGATGCGTTTGGTATTTTCATTGGTCTTGAGCATTCTCTGATTTTTCTTCAATGTTTTGCATCCCAATGTGCGTACGCATTTGGCACTTTTGCGCTTTGAATTCTGACGCGCCGATGATGGTCAGGTGTTTGGCACTTTTGTCTTCTTTATTTCACCCCAGTGTGGGGGATGGCTGCCTAGCTGGGTTCTTTCAAAGGAATTGATTTAGGCTCAAAGGGGTTATCAATGGATATATATCTTCAAGTGTTTGATAAAAGAAAAGAATGCCTTTCTTCATTTTGAATTGCACAACTTGATAACTGGATCCTAGATGCAGGTTAAGAGATTTGTGTGCTCTAACTTTTGCCTAGATCACATTTTGAGGTTTTGATCTAGCGAGCTTTTTCTCATGCCAAGGCGTTGCTTCTTGATGGCATCAGGGAGTGATTTCATGAAATTCTTCTTCTTGCTTGGGCAAAATGTCTCGTGTTTTGATTTCTCAATTGATGGTGAAAAACAATTCCAAGTTAAGGGATTATCACAAAACGTAAGTTTATTATCACAATTTCGACTCAAGAGGTTTGACATCAAAAGACGGGACGGACCGACAAAGGATTGACTCGAAAGATTGTGACCGAATCTTGGGATCGACTCGAATGAACATGACCGGGCCTCGGGATAAGGCTGCCTACGTATCCTTCTTGCAAAGGAATCAGGTCATAACGTAGTTCAGACCTACGAAATTGACTCTCTTTTTGGTTTTTCTTTTTTTGACTACAAACTTGAATTTGAAAACATACAGATACGGAAACATGAAAGACCCAAAGTACAAACTGACTCGAAATTGAAAGACAAAGACTCGACTCGAAACTCAAAAGTTTCCCAAACTCGTGAGCAATTCCATTCATGCTTTGCTGCACTCAAAACCCTCCTCCAGATCTGAGGTCCGGTACTGGAATGGTTCCGTTGTCGATTAAGTCTTGGATCTTGTGACGGAGACGGTGACAGTCATTGGTAGCGTGACCGGGCATTTGATGGAAGGCGCAGAAGGCATTTGGGTCGTGGTAGGCTGGGAGCTTTTGAGGTAGGGGAGTTGGCAGGAGTGGCTTGACGGTTCCACTTTCGACAAGTCTTTCGAATACCATGGATAGTGGTACGAAAAACTCGGAAAAGACACGAGGTTGTTTAGGCTTGGTGGTTTGAGCAACGATCTGGCTAACAGGCTCGGTCCGGACATGGTCGGTATGTATAGGGTCAGATGGCAAGTCGGTGTAACCATACAACATGTTGCTGCTGTCGGGGTCTACATTTTCTGTCTCTGGGAAGGAATCAACATTTTCAAGGATGCCCAACTGAACAGCTTCTTCGACAGCCAGGCCTGTTTCGAAGAATGTCTTGAAGTCGGAAGAGGCTTGAGCTAGGATCATGTGCCTGGCAAGTGCGGGCTGGAGGTTTCGGACAATCATCCGAATTTGATCTTTCTCCGAGGGTTTGTCCTTCATCTGAACAGCCTTTACTCTCCATCTTCGAATAAAATCCATAAAAGACTCCTTCGGTTCCATCTTTATTGATTCCAACTCTCGAATGGTGACCTCAAGTTGGATGTTATAGTCAAATTGGGCCACGAAAGCCTCACAGATGTCTTCCCAAGATTTCTTCTTTGTCACTTCCAAGGCAGTGAACCAGCGCAAGGCATGTCCAACCAGTGTTTGAGAAAACATTTGGGCCATGGCGTCTTTCTCCAAGCCCCACATGGAAAGTACCCCAATGTAACTGGTCAAGTGTGCTTTTGGATCACCAGTTTCGTCAAACTTAGCGAAGTCGATTGGCTTGAATTTCTTGGGTAGTCTGGCATTCGGGAAAAGGCAGAGTTCGTCGAAGTCGAAACCAATTGAGGTGATTCTTTCGCTTCTGGCTAAGGACAGCTCAAGTTGGGATAATTTGGCTTCGATGGTGGCCATTTCTGGGCTTTGGGAGTTTGGTCCAGAGGGTGGTTCATGATCATTTTCGAGGGGTGTTTCTGGGTTTTGTGGAGGTGGAAGTCGTCTGGCAACCCCGGTTATCATGTGCATCAACTGGGTAATCTGGTTGTCTGTTCGTTCACCCATCTGTTGAATAGAGGTTCGGATTTGACCCAACTCATTCAGATTTCCTGCTGGCAGTTCCCCGTTCGGATGCTCCCCATTCAAATTTTCCACCGGCTGTTCCATATCTTCCCACAAATTCTGAGTCTATGAGGGTAGGGTTTTCTTTTAGGATGGGTGGCCCAGTGCTGACAATAAAGCAAAAAGCGAGCTCAGAACGTGCCCCTGTTATGATTTATTGAAAAAAATGCATGTTGAATAAAAGAGTTGTAATTGACGTGTTGTCGTCGACACAAGGGATTGCACTTTACGGAAAGTTCCAACAGTCACGGGTAGGTCGGTGTCAGGCAGGTTAAATTCCTCACGTTGGGAATCAGAGCCAATCTCCTTATCTAAGACCATCCGAGACAGAGCAATAAGACTGCCGGAAGATGCACTTAAGGCTAGATTAAACTAGGGGGAGCCGTTCGGGCACGGTGAACACCAGAGGTATCCCAAACTCCATGGATTTATGGTCTCCTAGACCCTGACTCAAGAAATAACATCCTATGAAGGATTGCCCTAGTCCTCAGAGATTCTTTTGAATGTGTATCTTTTGATTAGGAATGACAAGACTTGAGAGACATCAAGAGAAATTAAGCCTTCAACATTTTTCACTCAAAATTTCTGTTTTGGTTTCAAAAACCGTTTAGCGTAAATGACATGATACCGTAACCGGGGCGGCGTAAGTGGCATGGCGCCATTAGCCTAAGCAGTGTAAAGTGACTTCGTACTATAACCTGGGTGGTGTGGGTATCACGACATTGTAGCCTAATTGTTTTGTTAATGCAGACTTAATGAACTTTGATATCCCAAAAACCTCGTCATTCCAAGGACTAATTAATTTCAACAACGTGCCTTTAAAAAGCACGACTCATCATTGGTCCAGGCAATCCTAAACAAGCCGCGCGAGCGAGTCTAAGAGTTCTATATGAGACACGAAAGCAAGCGTAAGATGCAAGGTGCGATGTGCAAGGGTGACAGGAATACGGTCTTTCGAAGGTTGCCTAATTCCTCAGAATTTCTTTTAGGGTGTATCCTTCGTTCAGAACGACAGATTCTAAGAGATGTCAAAATGAACTAAGTATTCAACTAGTCCTCATTCGAAGTCTCAATTTTGAACTTGGAATAACTTAGTATAGACGGCGTGATACCCGAACCATCGTGGTGTCAGTGACATGGTGCCATTAGCCAGAGTGGTGTAAGTAAAGTGGCATCACGGCATCGGTTCCTTTGTTATTCCTTATTCTCCGTTGAAATTTCGATTAGGCATTAGTCAAGGACTTAGTATATTCTGATTTCCCAAAGTCTCCTTGTTCTAAGGACTTATGTAGTTTAGACAACGTACACCAGAGTGCACGACTCATCATCGGGCCTCGGCAACCTTCTACTGACCGTGCGAGCGAGATTAAGAGCACAGGACTCAAAATTGAACAGACGGCATGACGTGAATGAGATGCATGCAGAAAGCAGTAACATGTAGGGAAGATATAGCATATAATCCTACCCTGCGGGTCCCTGTCCTAGTTTGGAAGGATCTATGGCTTGCTAAGCATGTAAAAAGGCCGGTTTTAGCTTGAAGAGGGTTCCCCGGACTAGAGTCAAAGTATACCTCCCACTATTGAGCGTACACCCAATAATGGTACGAACGGTAGAGATGACTCATCACAGTCGAGGGCTGCTGAGCATTCCGGGATTCCCTATCACCGGCAAGCCGGGTAGGATTGCCGAAACACAACAGCGAGGTTGCACAAGATATATCCACAAGAAATAGACAACGAAATAAAATCCCTTTTGAAAATCCCACAAACGTTTTTTTCAAGCTTGGCTCACAAGTTTAATTGATATTCAAGGAAAGCGGGCCATTTTATCAACAAACCAACTTTTTCTCAAGTATCAATTAAACGTCCCCAGCAGAGTCGCCACTGTGGGCTACCTGCCCGAAAAATATATTTCCCGTTTTGAGAGAAAATATTGTTTTGAAGAGTCGCCACCCGGATTTGTGGTTAATCACCCGAGAAACCGTTTTGTTTTGAAAATGGTTGATTTGAATTGAAAACCAGAGATCGTTTTGAGGGTCCGGAAGCCATGTTATGAGGGGGGAAGGGTTTTACGGCACCCCCTCGCCCGATTCGGAATCGGTCTCTATTAAACGTTTATGGGATTTTTAAAAGGGATTTTGTTTCATTTTAACCAGCTAGCAAGTATCCACAGTAATATCATGTAGGAAGTGCATGCATGTGCATGTGTACAGGAGATGGTGGAATGGTCATGCAAAATACAAGACGACTGAAAATGGAAGCCTGTCACTGTATTCACTCCCGAGCGCTTGGGAGTGGTCCCGAGCGCTTGGGAGTGCTGACACTCACAACCTGCAAGTTTGGTTAGACATATTCACATACTAGTACTGCCAGAAAAATCACAAAGAAATCAAAATACAGATGTGCTCAGCCAGAGGTTTAAACAGCTAAGAACTGGTCCTAACCATCCAAACAAGGCTTCCTTGCAACTGAAAGCAAACTTAACTGGGCTCTGGAAGGACCAGTGCACACCCAGTATCTACTAAAACAGAAAATGAAATACATAAAGAACAAAACAAAGTTTTAGTGGCAGCAGCACTCCTGAGCGCTCAGGAATGATCCCGAGCGCTCGGGAGTGAACACAGTGCCTAGAAAAAGTTTTGTTTTCTTTGTGTTCCTCTTGCTCTTGGTGCTAAACTAAGATCAAATGAGCCCACAACTAGTATAAGGAACTAGTATGAACCCTTGATCCCCCTCAGAAGTAGAAAAAACGGTAGATTTTAGGTATAAACTGAGATTTTATACCTTTGCTTGACTTGAACCCAGCTTCTTGGACTGACTTGTTTGCTTGAAAATGGATTGAAAACAGTAAGAAAATGGAGTTCTAGATGGACTAGAGGTTTGAGTTGTGAAGAACTTGAAGATTGCTTGAAGTTTTCCTTAGAAAACACAAGTTTTGGAAAATGTTTGAAGGAGATTTTGAGACTGAAAATTTCAGAAGATAGTAGAGGGAGAGAGTAAAATTTCCTGCCCTTTGCATGTAGAATGAAAGGGGTATTTATAGGCAAGGAGAAAATGTGTTTGAAATTTGAAAATAAAATGAAAATGAAATGGAAAATAACTTTGGGGGGAAAATGGCATGATTATATTCCTGCCCCATCTGAATAATCAGGCAGGACCAGGTTGAACGTTGAATGGGTCTGAAAAGCCTGAAAAGCCGTGGTCAAAGGCCAAGCTCGACATGCATTGGTCCTGACAGCCGTCCCGAGCGCTTGGGAGTATTACCCCCGAGCGCTCTAGAGTGGTCCCGAGCGCTTGGGAGTGGCAGCCCAACCTCAGAAGGGCGCCACAGACACTCCCGAACTCGGTTTTGGGTGTTTTTTGAAGCGTTGGAAAGCTCGTTAAGTCCTCTTTCTAACCCAATTGGTTTCATTCAAATATATTTTATATGCTAAAATGCATGCCAATTTTACCCTCAGGGTGTCGAGAAAAAAGGAACATTTTGATTTTGAAACAGTCCAAGAAGTATCGTCCAAGTTTGCCAAGGTCCGTTTTGACCCTATTTCATCATCGGGGAGCCTCGAGGGCACAAATTAAGGAACTTTGACAAGTTCAAATTGGGGTGTCTACAATCCATTTTTGTTTGCAAAAATAATTTCAAGAAAACTCTCGACCTTCTGTGTGTTAAATTCGGAGCCCAAAGGCCCCTTTATATAGGCATAGGGATGACTCACTCCGGCCAATCAAATCACGAGATGGCAATTGCAATTGCAATGCATCTCTAACTCTACGTCGTGATCTCCGAACATAGCCCGAACGCATCGGAAAGTTAGTGTAGTTGGATCAAACCAAACGTCTGACAGAACGTTCCAGAGTCTGGAAAAAGGTCGATCTGGCGGCCGAGCAAAGGATGTCGCGGCCGTGAAATGGATGTCTCGGCCGAAGGATAGATCTCGCGGCCGAGGGATTGATCTCTCAGGGAGATTTTGCTGGCAACAGGTTGCTCGGGTGAGGGATTGATGTTGTGGCCGTGGGATCGATGTTACGGCCGTCAGATGGATTCTCCTAGGCTTCTGTATTTCTGTCTGAAAGGCTGTATGGCTTTGAATTGGGTCCTCTAAGTGGTCAAAGTTCTCACCGAAAGTCCTAAGGTCCTCAAGGAAGCAATCAACAATCATTGTATCCATTTCATCATCGGGATGGTCCCAAGGTGGGACTTGAAATAATCGTTAGGCCAAGTTGGGGTGTCTACAGATGCCCCTCTTTGACTGAACTCAGACGGATCGCGAGACATGTTTGAGTAAGACTCAAAGCTGTAAAAAGCAACTCAATTTGGTCCAACCACTATTCCAAGGGGTTTTCGAAAAAGGTTTTGTTATGGTCGGGCCGGGAGGCTGCCTACGTATTCCATAAGGGAAATTCAGACCAATCGTAGTTCGGGCAATAAAGAAAAGTAAAAGTTTGGAGGGTTAGAGACAGAAGACGTACCTTAGGGCTTTAAAAGCCGTAGTGTGACGTACCTAGACTGAGCCAGGGTTTTGGCGGAAGATAGTTGAAGGAGCGCGGGGCTACCTGGGGAGTTTTTGCGGAGAGCTTCCTTAGTATTTTGGGGTAGATCAGTACACTACAGGTGCGTTTGCTTTTCTTGATCATCCTTACTTTGACTGAAAGGAGCTCGGTAGAGTAGCCTATCCTTGCGAATGAGATGGAAGGGGTTGATGTAATGGGGTGGAATCCAAACCATCTGCTGGGATGAGTTGGACGCCGGTTTGTTTTGAGATGTAGGGGAGGCGCAGGGCCAGTAGCTGGAGCACGGAGCTTTGGCGATGAGGGGACCGAGGCACGGAGTCGGTTGTAGTCATGAGGCGAGAGCCTGGAGAGTGATAGAATTGAGGCGTGGAGCCTGTTGCAATCTTGAGGCGAAGGCCTGAGGGGATGGGATAGGACCGAAGCGCGGAGCTGGTATTGATCAGGATGAGAGCCTGTGGTGTCAGAGCTTTGAGCTTGACGTAATGAACCGAAGCGCGGAGCTGGTTGTATTCTGATGGTCTATGCACGGAGCTTTCTCATCATAAGTGTTGGCGTGGAGCCAAAGGATCGAGGCGCTGAACCGATCAATAAAACCGAGGCATAGTGCCGGTTGATTGCAGGGTTGACCTGTTTCATGAGAGAAATGCAGAGTGTATATGTGTGATGATGGTTGTTAGATGTGAACAGATATGATGATGCAGACTCGATGTGATAATGTTGATGCAATATGTGCACGGGCCCGTGCGTGTGTGTTTGTTTTAAGCTTAGAGCTTCTATCAAGTTCCGGACTTGAGCATTCAGAGCGTAGAGCTCGAGCATTCGGACGGCAGAATCCGAGCATTCAAAGTACAGGCTTTGAGCGTCCAGTACGTAGTGGTTGGGCATCCAAGCGTAGAGCTTGAGCATTCAAGTGTATAACTTGAGCATCCAGTACACAGTGGTTGGGCATCCAAGCGTAGAGCTTGAGCATTCAAAAAAATGTTAGATTTTTGAGCATTCAGGCGTAGAGCCTGAGAATAAATGTCTTGATTGTTGGGGCGGCTTAGAGCCTGTTGCTTGTTTACGGCTTTGAGCCAGTTGAGACGGTGGGCTTCGAGCCGTTGAGATGATAAATACGGGTGTTGAGATGATTGTTTACGACTTCGAGCCAGTTGAGATGGTGAACACAGGCTTCGAGCTTGTTAAGAACTTGATTGTGTACGGCTTCGAGCCAGTTGAGACAATGGGCTTAGAGCCGCTGAGTTGGTTGTTACGGCTTCGAGCCAGTTGAGATAGTAGATACAGGCTTCGAGCCTGTTGAGGTGATGGGCTTGTAGAACTGCTGAGCTGTTGAGTATTCCATCTTCCATCTTCCACGGGGTTTGATTGGTTCCTTATGCTTGGGATGTTTCCAAGGCTAGTTTCCACATGCTCGGGACTGTCCCCAAGGCTAGTTCTGAGTATGCTTGGGATTGCCTCCAAGGCTAGATTCCACATGCTCGGGACTGTCCCCAAGGCTAGTTCTGAGTATGCTTGGGATTGTCCCCAAGGCTAGATTTCCACATGCTCGGGATTGTCCCCAAGGCTAGTTCTGAGTATGCTTGGGATTGTCCCCAAGGCTAGATTTCCACATGCTCGGGACTGCCCCCAAGGATAGTTTTTGACCATATTCCACTTTGTTAAGGAGACTTCCATTATTTCCACTGACGGGGTGATTCACACATGCGCTCTAGGAGATTTCCATCGCCTCCTTTGGCAAATTCAACTTGTTTTGGGAGATTTCCACCATCTGATGAGGTGATCCTTATGCATGCCTGGGAGATTTCCTTTGCCTCCTTGTTAGGTAGATTCAACTTTGTTAGGGAGATTTCCCATTACGTGCCTTCCGGAGGGTGCGCTTGGCCAGAACTGCGTAAATGTGCATTAAAGTGGGAGCCACATGATTGTTTCATCGGCCTGGAAGTGGTGAGGCTGCTTATCTTTAAGACGTGAACTCGGGGTAGCTACAGAGCTGCTGAATGACTGAGATAGTAGGCACGGGGCTGTTGAGGTAAGCGCGAAGCTGTTTGAGCGACTTGGGCACAGGGCTGCTGGACGAACACGGAGCTGCTGATAGTGAGCCTAAAGCCGCTTGGTGATAATGGGTATAGAGCTTTTGAGCACAGGCATGAGCGTAGAACTGTTGAACAGCTTGGAAAGTGAGCACATGGTGCTGCTGAGTGACCTAATGGTGCAAGAAGTATGGCGCTTGCAGAGACGGTGTTTTCATGGGCGTTTGAGCCACTGAGTTTTGTAGACACCCCAATTTGGCCTAACGATTATTTCAAGTCCCACCTTGGGACAATCCCGATGATGAAATGGATACAATGATTGCTGATTGCTTCCTTGAGGACCTTAGGACTTTCGGTGAGAACTTTGACCACTTAGAGGACCCAATTCAAAGCCATACAGCCTTTCAGACAGAAATACAGAAGCCTAGGAGAATCCATCTGACGGCCGTAACATCGATCCCACGGCCACAACATCAATCCCTCACCCGAGCAACCTGTTGCCAGCAAAATCTCCCTGAGAGATCAATCCCTCGGCCGCGAGATCTATCCTTCGGCCGAGACATCCATTCCACGGCCGCGACATCCTTTGCTCGGCCGCCAGATCGACCTTTTTCCAGACTCTGGAACGTTCTGTCAGACGTTTGGTTTGATCCAACTACACTACCTTTCCGATGCGTTCGGGCTACGTTCGGAGATCACGACGTAGAGTTAGAGATGCATTGCAATTGCAATTGCCATCTCGTGATTTGATTGGCCGGAGTGAGTCATCCCTATGCCTATATAAAGGGGCCTTTGGGCTCCGAATTAACACACAGAAATTGAGATACCTACACACTCAATCAAACCTCGAAACTCTGCACAAACACTCCCTCAATCCCATACTCCAAAAGCCCTAACCTTCCGAAGGCAGCCGTCAATCCGGCGATCAAACCCCGAAGTTCAAACCCTAACTCTAGGGTTCTTGATCAAGCAATCAGTCAATCACACTCAATCCAAAGCAATCAAGCAACTGAGGGATCAAGGTGGTGAGGCCCAACGGCCTCTGGTTTGGTTTATTTATCGTTTTTATGTTTAATTGTAGCGTTTTGATTATCTGCTAAGTTTTCTGTCTGGTGTGAGGAAGAACATCGACCGGGGCTTTGATCCCTCGGCCGGTATATCAATCCAGTGGGATCCTTCGGCCGTGAAATCCATTCACCGGCCGAGAGATCGATTTTCCTGGGACAGCCTGTCTGTTTTGTTTATTTCTGATGCATGCTTTCAATTACAGTCCTGACTCAACTTATTCACTGTTAAAGGCTTAATTAAACAGACTATGTGTTAGAGTTGAATAAAGCATGTACATGTCTTATGTTGAATAACTATGGGCCAGTCACACGACTGGGCAGAGAGGGGTGCCTAACACCTTCCCCTTACTGTACTTTTGGCTCCCGTACCCAGAATCTCTATCTATTTTCCCAGTTTTAATAAACTGGGTGGCGACTCTGTTTTGATGATAACCGTTATCGTGTGGCAATGTTCCTAGCCATGGGAATGTCCACGATCTTGGTTTACAAAGCAATCAACCAATCGAGCAAACAAATGTGATCAATCTGTATGGCGATGCCCCGTTTGGGAGGTGTCTACAGTTTTTGGCGACTCTGCTGGGGAATATGAGAGCCATAACCAGAAAGTTCAACATAAGACTAATACATGCCTTGTTTAATTCATCTATCATATGCATCGAGCGGGCAACCCGTTGAGTTCACCTGATATCCCGGCATGACACGGGCTATGTTGGGGGTTCCAGCAAACTCCACAGTCACTCGTACCTAGTGGTATATCAAAAAGGAAATCACCCAATCACCGCCTATGATGGGCTAGTGAGAGGATTGGTGCCCTTTGACAACGGAGCACCCTTAAACTACCAAAACCTTGCATGCTTTAGAAAGCCATAGAACTTATCAAACTAAGACAGGAACCTACAGGCTAGGAACCTATTTGCATTCTACTTGCAAAAGTTCTTCCTCACACCTTGTATCATCTGTTGTTGTAATTAACTCTTTCTGTGCAGAAGGGTTGGGATTTTCAGCCCAAATCCTAACCCTATACAGGCAAAGTACCGACTTCCAGGTATTGTACTTTTTAAGCAGGCACAATAGGTAAATCAAAGAAGCAACCACAACCAATTTTATACTCTTACAACACCCGAAGTCACGCCAAACAGAGGTCTTTGCAACCATCCCATCTGTCACTCTCACCGGCCAAAACACCTACACTGCTACGGTCCCAATCACTTCCAGGGACTCCGCGGTCATCTCCTCAACAAACTCAATCATCTACCAAATCCTAAGCTTCATCAAGTAATCCTCCCACTCTCATGGCAGATAAGGACGCCATCATTGCTAATCATCAAGCTCAAAGTCGCTATCTTACTAGCAGAGAAAGTAGCAAGAGATGCTGAGAACGAAGAGAAATCGGTGGAAGATGAGAATCCTCAAGAAGTGGTATTGGCAGAAAACCCTGAATTGGCCAAACAAGTCAAGGAGATCAAACGTACTCTGGACCGTTCACAAGGGGACCAAATTCTAAATTTTGAAGGACTCTTTCCAGATTCTCAACTACCTGAGGAGTTCAATAGAACTGGCAATCCCACTAGCCCTGTCCGCCCTGTCATCAACACTTTGAAGCCAATGGGCTTGAATGATGAGTTCATTGTTCAGTTATTTCAAAGGACTCTTACTGAAAGCACTCTCGATTGGTTTCTCACTTTGGAGTTTGTGCACTATCATACTTGGCCAGAAATTGCCAATGCTTTTGTCAAGCAATATGCATACAACGTTAACAACTCGAAATTTGGAAATGACTAAGCAAGAATCGAACAAAGACTTTGCAACCTTTGTGGCTAGATGGAGAGAAAAAGCCGCCAAGAACCGCCTCCGAGGAAGATCAAGTGAGAATAGTCGTCAAGAGTTTGCAGCCCAAGTACCTCACGCACATTTGCACTCAGGCTATCACTGATTTCAAGCGCCTGCATGCTACTGGGCTGCAGATTGAAGAGGGGATCAAGCTAGGCCTCATTGGGAAAGAAGAAAACTCCTCCAAAGAAAACCTTCCCAACCCATACATCTCCTGCTTCCGTCAACACCCTTAACTCAACCTTACCACAAGACCTTTTTCAAATTAGCTCATCCCGAAGCTCAAATCGCCTCCGCCGCAATTTTGACCCTCTCTATATGACCTCATCTCAAGCCTTAGCCATTCTGAGCCATTAGGGGCATCTCAAACCTTTAAACAAACCACTTTCTCAGCCACCCTATGGCCCAAACCATGATCCCAACCAACAATGCGCCTACCACCAACACCCTGGGCATGATAGCTGAACTATACAACCTCTAAAACCTAATGTACAAGTCAATCCACTCCCTACTCACAATGCTGAACCACCACCCCGAAACATCAATCTCATAAACCTATCTCACAACCCCACATACAATCCTGGCAAATACATTGTCCAAAACAACCAAGCCAAGCCAACCTTTACCTTCCCAGAGGAGGATGAATGTTTCATGATGGAAGAGGAAGAAAACAATGAGTCCGATCAATCGGAAGTGATCGATCCTAACATGTTTGACAAAAGTAATGAGGAAGAACAAGCAAAGGGGAAAGTGACTTTGACGAAATGGAAGGAGAATGCGATGATCCACTCGATGGAATCTCCTTAACATCACTATTCGGCCAAGTGGAAGTAACTAATCTCTCTTATGACTGCATAATCAACGAAAAGGAAAAAAGAGGTGATGAAAACCCAGACTACATTTCCATTTGAGGGACTACTCATGTCTCAAAGAAGTAGCCACCGTGCAAGCCATGAAGATGGATCCAGTACAAAGGCTCTGTTTGGCAAAGAAGAGGGTGGAAAAGAGTATAAAGTTGCGAAAGGCAAAGGTTTTGAAAACGACCTCGAAATGCTACAGTAGCTACGAAGTCACAACATGGCAAAGAATATTAAACATTGCTTTTATCAAAATAAAACATGTTTTGAGCCCCTGCTTGGGCATTTAATTCCTACCAAGTGAATTCCTGTTTCATCCTCTAGACTATGCTTATTCAATGATTTATTTCCTAAATTGCAATTACCAATACACTATAGTCTCTTTGCCAAACAAGGGAAATTTCAAGGAATCAAGTTCCTTGTGTTGCTGACAAAAAGGAAGGAAAGGATGAACTCTAGTTGCTTAAGAAACTAGGTTTTTGTCAAAACATAGAAAGAAGACACTATCTCTGCGAGAACACTTAGGGTTAGCTCGCTCATTATGAAGGTACAAAACACAAGGGAGATTTAGAAAAATATCTCCATCAAATTCCTCTCCGAAACGCAGAAACCCTCTTGAGAGAAGTGCTCGTTGGGTAACCTGAAAACCCAAGCAAAAGTAAGAGCAAAGCCTGCTAGGGCAAGAAAATGCAAAAATGCAGCCTAGGCAAAAGTTAAGGCATTCAAAGAAAAGCTCGCTAGGAACTCAACCTCCATTAGGTAACCTAGGCAAAATCAAGAGCATGTGAGAAGAAAAACCAAGAGTGAAAACTCAACCTCAAAGGTGATGATTTTGGAACTACGTAAAAGGCCTGATTCCCTGATTGGGATACGTAGGCAATCTCACATCGAGATGCGGCCCAAACATTTGGAGAGAAGGAAAAACATCAACAAATTTGTACTCAATGATAGGCATAGCTAACCCTGCGTATTGAGCTCGCAAAAGATGAGTATGCTTTTCTCGAAGAATTGGCAACAGCAATAGACACAAGAATTATTGCTCATCCCCTCTAACCTAAAGGTAATTGACACAATGAGCAAGATACCTTGAAAACTCCCGAGTTTGGCAATCAGACTATGGAACATGGCAAAAGCAAAAGGCAAGAAAATCAAAACCAAGCATAAGAAGGAAGAGAAAAGAGGATGCCACTTGGCCAAAACAAAATCTACCTTTGGAAAATCAAAGTAACGGCCGAAGAATCAATACATCGGCCACAATATCGATTTTTCAGCCGAATAATCAATTCTTCGGCCAGTATTTCATTTTCACACAAATTACTGTCTATTAGCAGATACTTGTTCAAAAAGCCATGTTCTGACTATCGCATGCAAACTCAAGACATCTAGGGGCATAAAAAGCATTTCTCATTTCATGAACAAAAGCTTGCCTACGAAATCATCACTGTGGTTGCTTTCATTATACAAATACAGTTTCTGCTTCTTCCTTTACTAACCATGAACAGGAAGGAAAAAGAAAATCCTAAAGCTGGTCGTGACGCCGTCTTCGAGACGATCTCTAAGATGAAGAAGGGGATTACTGGCTATCCTCCTCACTAACAGCTGATGCTCACTCAGCCTCAAAGCTACAAGGAAAAGAATGCAAAACAAAGGGCAAGCACCAAGCGCCTCTTCTCCGTCATCAGAATGGAAGGAGACAAAGGAAAGGGCCCATGGCCAAACAAAAGCAACTAGAGGAACAATAGGCAAAACCAAGGAAAAATGACAGTACTCCATACAGTCACCTGCCTAAAGAAGGAAACCCGCCTAGTCTCTGATCTGAGCATTCTCCAAGTCTACTTTAGACATCGAAGAAGTAGATCTCATCAACGCCGAAGGAGGAGGAGGAACAAACTGAAGATCCTCAGCACGCGGGCGCCACTGGCTGGCCACCCGATCACATAAGTACCAGGCTTAACAAAAGGGACCCTCGAACAGGCTACGAGTACAATTTGGAACCCTGGAAAGAGGGGTGTCCTCTGATACACCACTCCAAGGGTCGAACCTCGCCTACAAACAAAGTCTAAATCAGCCACAGCACAGAGGAATGGAGATCTAAAAACAAGGAATGCAAGGGGTACCTGGTCAACCATCAATCGGTCCAAAACTCGTTGCCAAGGCTCAAAATTGGCAACCGTGGCTTCAGTTGCCCCACCAACCATCGCTCGTAGCAAGGGAAAAATCACAACTAGAAAAGAAGGAGGATATACCTTAAAGCACTCGGTAGTGACCGCCAAGGATAAAACTCTTGTCCCGTGAACAAGCCCTAAGGAGGCCATACAAGGTGGCCAAGGCAGATGCTCCCTAATCAAGCTCCCAAACAGCCTCCAAATACTGCAAAGGGGCTAGAGATTGCCTATGCACTGAACTATCCTTGTTGACAAACGACGAGGTAGAGAAGAAAGGCCCGTGTCAACTACTCAACACTCACCTGAGTCAAGATATCAACCTTCATAAAAGTCTTGATCAGCCAAGAGACGTCAACATGACCACGCGAGCGAAGAGGGAGGCACCCTGCCCAAGAACCACTCCAAATCCCCTACTCGCTCCCAAAGCCTAGGGTTAACCCAAAGAGGAGCTCTGTCTACTCATAGGCCAGTAAGCAAAGAAAAATCACCTGGTGTGATCGTCATCTCGCCAACAGAAGGAAAGCGGAACGTGTTGGGAATATCCCACCACCTTTCAACCAGCGAGGTCATCAACGACCAATCCATCTTCAGAAGATTGAGGCCCAAAACAAACGGCTCAAGACCAGCAGCGTGTGCTAACTCCCGAGCCTGCTCCGACAACGTCACAAACCACTTGTGCACTAAAGGCCTCCACCGCGAACCTCCAGTCTCCTGTTTCTCTGCCAAGGACAAAAAAGGAGTTAATCTCATGATTGCATAAACAAATAAAAAGCTAGGGGCATCAAATCGACGTTTAAAAAGCATGCATTGCCTAAACAGGGGGCACAGTTATCTTAGCTTCTTTAAACAGAACAACTTCGACCCAACCATGGGTCCTTCTCATTCACGCCCCTAGCTAAAAGGGATTTCATCCGCAAATCAAAACAAAAAAACTCACTCTTAAATCATACAAAATCAAAAACTCCGAACTAAAGCAAACTTTTTGCTTTTCAGAAAGCTTACCGAAACATTGAGGACGCTCAAGTGCTGCTTAGCGGCTCTACGCCCACACCTCAACAGCTCTATGCCACGCCATGTGCACAACCTCGCGCTCAGGAGGCCAGCAAAACAATCCTGCGGCTTCCACTCAATGCACCCTCCAGAAGGCGTTTATATTACTAGCTTCCAGAAAGCGTTTATGTTGCCAGCTTGCAGAAAGCATTTAGCCACCAGAAGACATTTGAGTCGCTAGAAGGCGTTTGGCCTCCGGAAGGCACTCCCAGCAGTGGAGGTAATGGGAAATCTCCCTAACAAACTGGAATATGGTCAAGAACTAGCCTTGGGGGCAATCCCGAGCATGTGAAATCTAGCCTTGGGGGCAATCCCGAGCATACTCAAAACTAGCCTTGGAAACATCCCAAGCATAAGGAACCAATCAAACCCTGTGGAAGATGGAAGCCCGCCATCTCATCAACTCAGTAGCTCAAAGCCGTAACAATTCTCAACAATCCTCTATCAGCGGCTTTACGCCCGCCACCTTATCAACTCAGCGGCTCGAAGCCCACCATCTCAACTGGCTCGAAGCCGTACACAAGCAGTCTCAGCGGCTCGAAGCCCATCATCTCAACTGGCTCGAAGCCATAACAATCAACTCAGCGGCTCGAAGCCCATTACCTAAACAAGCTCGAAGCCTTCGTCTACTATCACCCAGCGGCTCGAAGCCCTTTATCATAGCGGCTCGAAGCCCGTATCAATTCAGCGGCCCTCTGTGCCCATCATCTCAACACAACTCAGCGGCTCTAAGCCCGCTATCTCAACTGGCTCGAAGCCGTAAACAAACAATCTCAGCGGCTCAAAACCCATTTTCTCAAATGGCTCCAAGCCGTAACCATCACCTCAACAGGCTCGAAGCTTGTATCTACTATCTCAAATGGCTCCAAGCCGTAACCATCACCTCAACAGGCTCAAAGCCTGTATCTACTATCTCAACTGGCTCGAAGCCGTAACAACCAACTCAGCGGCTCTAAGCCCATTGTCTCAACTGGCTCGAAGCCGTACATAATCAAGTTCTTAACAGGCTCGAAGTATATCTACCATCTCAACTGGCTCAAAGCCGTAAACAAGCAATCTCAGCGGCTCAAAGCCCATTATCTCAACTGGCTCGAAGCCGTAAACAAGCAACAGGCTCTAAGCCGCCCCTACAATCTAGACATCTATTCTCAGGCTCTACGCCTGAATGCTCAAAAATCTAACATTTTTGAATGCTCAAGCTCTACGTTTGGATGCCCAACCACTGTGTACTAGATGCTCAAGTCATACACTTGAATGCTCAAGCTCTACGCTTGGATGCCCAACCACTGCGTACTGGACGCTCAAAGCCTGTACTTTGAATGCTCGGATTCTGCCGTCCGAATGCTCGAGCTCTACGCTCTGAATGCTCAAGTCCGGAACTTGATAGAAGCTCTAAGCTTAAATCAACACACACGCACGGGCCCGTGCACATTTGCATCAATTGCAACATTATCACACGGGCCCGTGCACATATTGCATTATCACATCTAGTCTGCATTATCATATCTGTTCACATCTAACAAACAAGCATCACACATATACACTCTGCAATCAACCGGCACTATGCCTCGGTTTTATTGATCGGTTCAGCGCCTCGATCCTTTGGCTCCGCGCCAACACTTATGATGAGAAAGCTCCGTGCACAGACCATCAGAATACAACCAGCTCCGCGCTTCGGTTCATTACGTTAAGCTCAAAGCTCTGACACCACAGGCTCTCATCCTGATCAATACCAGCTCCGCGCTTCGGTCCTATCCCATCCCCTCAGGCCTTCGCCTCAAGATTGCAACAGGCTCCACGCCTCAATTCTATCACTCTCCAGGCTCTCGCCTCATGACTACAACCGGCTCCGTGCCTCGGTTCCCTCATCTCCAAAAGCTCCGTGCTCCAGCTACTGGCCCTGCGCCTCCCCTACATCTCAAAAACAAACCGGCGTCCAACTCATCCCAGCAGATGGTTTGGATTCCACCCCATTACATCAATCCCATCCAGCTCATTCGCAAGGATAGGCTACTCTACCGAGCTCCTTTCAGTCAAAGTAAGGACGATCAAGAAAAGCAAACGCACTGCCGTATCGATCTACCCCAAAATACTAAGGAAGCTCTCCGCAAAGAAACTCCCCAGGTAGCCCCGCGCTCCTTCAACTACTCTTCGCCAAAACCCTGGCTCAGTCTAGGTACGTCACACTACGGCTTTTAAAGCCCTAAGGTACGTCTTCTGTCTCTAACCCTCCAAACTTTTACTTTTCTTTATTGCCCGAACTACGATTGGTCTGAATTTCCCTTGTGGAATACGTAGGCAGCCTCCCGGCCCGACCATAACAAAACCTTTTTCGAAAACCCCTTGGAATAGTGGTTGGACCAAATTGAGTTGCTTTTTACAGCTTTGACTCTTACTCAAACATGTCTCACGATCCGTCTGAGTTCAGTCAAAGAGGGGCATCTGTAGACACCCCAATTTGGCCTAACGATTATTTCAAGTCCCACCTTGGGACAATCCCGATGATGAAATGGATACAATGATTGCTGATTGCTTCCTTGAGGACCTTAGGACTTTCGGTGAGAACTTTGACCACTTAGAGGACCCAATTCAAAGCCATACAGCCTTTCAGACAGAAATACAGAAGCCTAGGAGAATCCATCTGACGGCCGTAACATCGATCCCACGGCCACAACATCAATCCCTCACCCGAGCAACCTGTTGCCAGCAAAATCTCCCTGAGAGATCAATCCCTCGGCCGCGAGATCTATCCTTTGGCCGAGACATCCATTCCACGGCCGCGACATCCTTTTCTCGGCCGCCAGATCGACCTTTTTCCAGACTCTGGAACGTTCTGTCAGACGTTTGGTTTGATCCAACTACACTACCTTTCCGATGCGTTCGGGCTACGTTCGGAGATCACGACGTAGACTTAGAGATGCATTGCAATTGCAATTGCCATCTCGTGATTTGATTGGCCGGAGTGAGTCATCCCTATGCCTATATAAAGGGGCCTTTGGGCTCCGAATTAACACACAGAAATTGAGATACCTACACACTCAATCAAACCTCGAAACTCTGCACAAATACTCCCTCAATCCCATACTCCAAAAGCCCTAACCTTCCGAAGGCAGCCGTCAATCCGGCGATCAAACCCCGAAGTTCAAACCCTAACTCTAGGGTTCTCGATCAAGCAATCAGTCAATCACACTCAATCCAAAGCAATCAAGCAACTGAGGGATCAAGGTGGTGAGGCCCAACGGCCTTTGGTTTGGTTTATTTCTGATGCATGCTTTCAATTACAGTCCTGACTCACCTTATTCACTGTTAAAGGCTTAATTAAACAGACTATGTGTTAGAGTTGAATAAAGCATGTACATGTCTTATGTTGAATAACTATGGGCCAGTCACACGACTGGGCAGAGAGGGGTGCCTAACACCTTCCCCTTACTGTACTTTTGGCTCCCGTACCCAGAATCTCTATCTATTTTCCCAGTTTTAATAAACTGGGTGGCGACTCTGTTTTGATGATAACCGTTATCGTGTGGCGATGTTCCTAGCCATGGGAATGTCCACGATCTTGGTTTACAAAGCAAGCAACCAATCGAGCAAACAAATGTGATCAATCTGTATGGCGATGCCCCGTTTGGGAGGTGTCTACAAGTTTGAATACTAGATAGTTGTTGAGTTATGATGCTATCTGAGATGGCGAACAAGGAGCACATGGTGTTGCCAGGTGGTTAGTTGGAGCTATTGAATGAGCCTGACTGTTGGAGTGATGAGCTTGAGGCCGCTAGGTGAGCGAGACCGTTAAATGATTGTGAATGTAGGACCGCTGAGTTGGTTGGCGTAGAGCTGCTGGATTTGCTTGATGATAGCACGAAGCAAGGAGATGTGAAGTGCGGAGCCACTTTAATGCTGTTGACATGGTGCCAATTGTAGAGTTGCTGAGGTGTGGGCGTAGAGCCGCTAAGCAGTACTTGAGCGTCCTCAATGGTAAGCTTCCTGAAAAGCAAAAAGTTTGCTTTAGTTCGGAGTTTTTGATTTTTTATGATTTAAGAGTGAACTTCTTATTTGTGGGATGAAATCCCTTTTAGCTAGGGGCGTGAATGAGAAGGACCCGTGGTTGGGTCGAAATTGTTCTGTTTAAAGAAGCTAAAATAATTGTGCCTCATGTTTAGGCAATGCATGCTTTTTAAACGTCGATTTGATGCCCCTAGCTTTATATTTGTTCATGCAATGAGATTAACTCCCTTTTTGTCCTTGGCAGAGAAACAGGAGACTGGAGGCTCGCGGTCGAGGCAAAGAGGTGCACAAGTGGTTTATGACGTTGCCGGAGCAGGCTCGGGAGTTAGTACGCTCTGCTGGTCTTGAGGCGTTTGTTTTGGGCCTCAATCTTCCGAAGACGGATTGGTCGTTAATGACCTCGCTGGTTGAAAGGTGGTGGGATATTACCAACACA
Organism: Rhododendron griersonianum; assembly: GCA_018127125.1. Classification (NCBI taxonomy): domain Eukaryota; kingdom Viridiplantae; phylum Streptophyta; class Magnoliopsida; order Ericales; family Ericaceae; genus Rhododendron; species Rhododendron griersonianum. The sequence goes on along the minus strand of CM030788.1, from coordinate 31,675,235 downwards.
TTCCACTGTCCTTCTGTTGGTGAGATGACGATCACGCCAGGTGATTTTTCTTTGCTTACTAGCCTATGAGCAGGTGGAGCTCCTCTTTGGGTTGACCCCAGGCTTTGGGAGCGGACAGAGGCTCTGGAGTGGTCTTTGGGCAAGATGCCTCCTCTTTACTCCCGAGGTCAAGCTAATGTCTCTTGGCTGAGTAAGACTTTCATGAAGACTGATATTTTGACTCGGGTGAGTATTGAGCAGTTGACACGGTCTTTCCTTCTCTATCTCCTCTGGAAGACATTGTTTGCCGACAAGGATAGTTTAGTGCGTACACAGCTCTTGGCCCCTTTGCAGCATTTGGGGGCTGTTAGGGAGTTTGATTGGGGATCATCTGCTTTGGCCACCTTGTATGGTAATCTTGGAGCTTGCCCATGGGACAAGAGTTTTATCCTTGGCGGTCACTACCGAGTGCTTTAAGGTATATCCTCCTTCTTTTCTAGTTGTGATTTTTCCCTTGCTACGAGCGATGGTTGGTGGGGCAACTGAAGCCACGGTTGCCAATTTTGAGCCTTGGCAACGAGTTTTGGACCGATCGATGGTTGACCAGGTACCCCTTGCATTCCTTGTTTTTAGATCTCCATTCCTCTGTGCTGTGGCTTTGTTTGTAGGTGAGGTTCGACCCTTGGAGTGGTGTATCAGAGGACACCCCTCTTTCCAGGGTTCCAAATTGTACTCGTAGCCTGTTCGAGGGTCCCTTTTGTTAAGCCTGGTACTTATGTGATCGGGTGGCCAGCCTGTGGCGCCTGCGTGCTGAGGATCTTCAGTTTGTTCCTCTTCCTCCTTCGGCGTTGATGAGATCTACTTCTTCGATGTCTAAAGTAGACTTGGAGAATGCTCAGATCAGAGACTAGGCGGGTTTCCTTCTTTAGGCAGGTGACTGTATGAAGTACTGCCATTTTTCCTTGGTTTTGCCTATTGTTCCTCCAGTTGCTTTTGTTTGGCCATGGGCCCTTTCCTTTGTCTCCTTCCATTCTGATGACGGAGAAGAGGCGCTTGGTGCTTGCCCCTTGTTTTGCATTCTTTTCCTTGTAGCTTTGAGGCTGAGTGAGCATCAGCTATCAGTGGGGAGGATAGCCAGTAATCCCCTTCTTCATCTTAGAGATCGTCTCGAAGACGGCGTCACGACCAGCTTTAGGATTTTCTTTTTCCTTCCTGTTCATGGTTAGCAAAGAGAGAAGCAGAAACTGTATTTGTATAGTGAAAGCAACCACAGTGATGATTTTGTAGGCAAGCTTTTGTTCATGAAATGAGAAATGCTTTTTATGCCCCTAGATGTCTTGAGTTTGCATGCGATAGTCAGAACATGGCTTTTTGAACAAGTATTTGCTGATAGATAGCAATTTGTGTGAAAATGAAATATTGGCCGAAGAATCGATTACTCGGTTAAAGAATTGATATTGTGGCCGATGTATTGATTCTTCGGCCGTTACTTTGATTTTCCAAAGGTAGATTTTGTTTTGGCCAAGTGGCATCCTCTTTTCTCTTCCTTCTTATGCTTGGTTTTGATTTTCTTGCCTTTTGCTTTTGCCATGTTCCATAGCCCGATTGCCAAACTCGGGAGTTTTCAAGGTATCTTGCTCATTGTGTCAATTACCTTTAGGTTAGAGGGGATGAGCAATAATTCTTGTGTCTATTGCTGTTGCCAATTCTTCGAGAAAAGCATACTCATCTTTTGCGAGCTCAATACGCAGGGTTAGCTATGCCTATCATTGAGTACAAATTTGTTGATGTTTTTCCTTCTCTCCAAATGTTTGGGCCGCATCTCGATGTGAGATTGCCTACGTATCCCAATCAGGGAATCAGGCCTTTTACGTAGTTCCAAAATCATTACCTTTGAGGTTGAGTTTTCACTCTTGGTTTTTCTTCTCACATGCTCTTGATTTTGCCTAGGTTACCTAATGGAGGTTGAGTCCCTAGCGAGCTTTTCTTTGAATGCCTTAACTTTTGCCTAGGCTGCATTTTTGCATTTTCTTGCCCTAGCAGGCTTTGCTCTTACTTTTGCTTGGGTTTTCAGGTTACCCAACGAGCACTTCTCTCAAGAGGGTTTCTGCGTTTTGGAGAGGAATTTGATGGAGATACCTTTCTAAATCTCCCTTGTGTTTGTACCTTCATAATGGGCGAGCTAACCCTAAGTGTTCTCGTGGAGATAGTGTCTTCTTTCTAAGTTTTGACAAAAACCTAGTTTCTTAAGTAACTAAAGTTCATCCCTTCCTTCCCTTTTGTCAGAGACACAAAGAACTTGGTTCCTTGAAGTTTCCTTCGTTTGGCAAAGAGACTATAGTGTTTGGCAATTGCAATTTAGGAAGTAAATCATTGAATAAGCATAGTCTAGAAGATGAAACAGGAATTCACTTAGCAGAAATTAAATGCCCAAGCAGGGGCTCAAAACATGTTTTAGTTTGATAAAAGCAATGTTTAATGTTCTCTGCCATGTTGTGACTTCTTAGCTACCATAGCATTTCGAGGTCGTTTTCAAAACCTTTGCCTTTCGCAACTTTATACTCTTTTCAACCCTCTTCTTTGCCAAACATAGCCTTTGTACTGGATCCATCTTCATGGCTTGCACGGTGGCTACCTCTTTGAGACATGAGTAGTCCCTCAAATGGAAATGTCAGTCTGGATTTTCATCACCTCGTTTTTCCTTCTCGTTGATTATGCAGTCATTAGTTACTTCCACTTGGCCGAATAGTGATGTTAAGGAGATTCCATCGAGTGGATCATCGCATTCTCCTTCTATTTCGTCAAAGTCACTTTCCCCTTTGCTTGTTCTTCCTCATTACTTTTGTCAGACATGTTAGGATCGATCATTTCCGATTGATCGGACTCATTGTTTTCTTCCTCCTCCATCATGAAACATTCATCTTCCTCTGGGAAGGTAAAGGTTGGCTTGGCTTGGTTGTTTTGGACAATGTATTGGCCAGGATTGTATGTGGGGTTGTGAGATAGGTTTATGAGATTGATGTTTCGTGGTGGTGGTTCAGCATTGTGGATTGGCTTGCACATCAGGTTTTGGAAGTTTTATAGTTTGGCTTTCAATGAGATCTTGAATGTCATGGCAGAGACGCATGCAGTTATCTGTTTCATGCCTAGGGTGTTGGTGGTAGGCGCAATGTTTGTTAGGATCATGGTTTGGGCCATAGGGTGGCTGAGGAAGTGGTTTGTTTAAAGGTTTGAGATGCCCCTAACGGCTCAGAATGGCTGAGGCTTGAGATGAGGTCATATAGAGAGGGTCAAAGTTGCAACCGGGGCGATTTGAGCTTCGGGATGAGCTAATTTGAAAAGGGTCTTATGGTAAGGTTGAGTTAAGGGTGTTGACGGAGGCAGGAGATGTACGGGTTAGGAAGGTTTCCTTTGGAGGAGTTTTCTTCTTTCCCAATGAGGCCTAGCTTGATCCCCTCTTCAATCTGCAGCCTAGTAGCATGCAGGCGCTTGAAATCAGTGATAGCTTGAGTGCAAATGTGCGTGAGGTACTTGGGCTGCAAACTCTTGACGACTATTCTTACTTGATCTTCCTCAGAGGGGCGGTTCTTGGCGGCTTTTTCTCTCCATCTAGCCACAAAAGTTGCAAAGTCTTTGTTCGATTCTTGTTTAGTCATTTCCAAATTTCGAGTTGTTAACTCAATTTGAACGTTGTATGCATATTACTTGACAAAAGCATTGGCAATTTCTGGCCAAATATGATAGTGCACAAACTCCAAAGTGAGAAACCAATCGAGAGTGCTTTCAGTAAGAGTCCTTTGAAATAACTGATCAATGAGCTCATCATTCAAGCCCATTGGCTTCAAAGTGTTGATGACAGGGCGGACATGGCTAGTGGGATTGCCAGTTCTATTGAACTTCTCAGGTAGTTGAGAATCTGGAAAAAGGCATAGTCTAGAATTTGGTCCCATTGTGAACGGGCCAGAGTACGTTTGATCTCCTTGACTTGTTTGGCCAATTCAGGGTTTTCTGCCAATACCACTTCTTGAGGATTCTCATCTTCCACCGATTCCTCTTCGTTCTCAGCATCTCTTGCTGCTTTCTTTGCTAGCAAGGTAGCGACTTTGAGCTTGGTGATTAGCAATGATGGCGTCGTTATCTGCCATGAGAGTGGGAGGATTACTTGATGAAGCTTAGGATTTGGTAGATGATTGAGTTTGTTGAGGAGATGACCGCGGAGTCCCTGAAAGTGATTGGGACCGTAGCAGTGTAGGTGTTTTGGCCAATGAGGGTGACAGACGAGACGGCTGCAAGGACCTCTGTTTGGCGTGACTTCGAGTGTTGTAAGAGTATAAAATTGGCTGTGGTTGCTTCTTTGTTTTACTTATTGTGTCTGCTTTGAAAAGTAGAGTACCTGTAAGTCAGTACTTGGCTTGTGTAGGGTTAGGATTTAGGCTGAAAATCCCAACCCTTCTGCACAGAAAAAGTTATTTACAACAACAGATGATACAAGGTGTGAGGAAGGACTTGGAAGTGAAAATGCAAGTAGGTTCCTAGCCTGTAGGTTCCTGTCTTAGTTTGATAAGTTTTATGGCTTTCTAAAACATGCAAGGTTTTGGTAGCCTCAGGGTGCTCCGTTGTCAAAGGGCACCAATCCTTTCACCAGCCCATCATAGGCGGCGATTGGGTGATTCCCTTTTTGATATACCACTAGGTACGAGTGACTGTGGCATTTGCTGGAACCCCCAACATAGCCCGTGTCATGCCGGGATATCAGGTGAACTCAATGGGTTGCCCGCTCGATGCATATGATAAATGAATTAAACAAGGCATGTATTAGTCTTATGTTGAACTTTCTGGTTATGGCTCTCATATTCCCCAGCGGAGTCGCCAAAAACTGTAGACACCTCCCAAACGGGGCATCGCCATACAGATTGATCATGTTTGTTGCTCGATTGGTTGCTTGCTTCATAAACCAAAATCATGGACATTCCCATGGCTAGGAACATCGCCACATGATAGCGGTTATCATCAAAACAGAGTCGCCACCTAGTTTATTAAAACTAGGAAAACAGATAGAGATTCTGGTTACGGGAGCCAAAAGTACAGTAAGGGGAAGGTGTTAGGCACCCCTCTCTGCCCAGCCGTGAAACTGGCCCATAGTTATTCAACATAAGACATGTAGATGCTTTGTTTAATTCTAACACATAGTCTGTTTAGTTAAGCCTTTAAACAGTAAGTAAAGTGAGCCAGTGCGATAAGTAAAGCATGCATCAGAAAGCAGAACAAAGCAAGCTGTCCCAGGGAGATGGATCCCGCGGCCGGAGAATAGATGTCACGGCCGAGGGATCCTCCTGGTTTTATGTACCGGCCGAGGGATCGAAGCCCCGGTCGGTGTTCTTCCTCACACCAGACAGAAACGTTAATAAACAATCAAAACGCTAAGATTATGATTATTGACAGAAAATAAAACAAACCAGAGGCCGTTGGGCCTCACCACCTTGATCCCTCAGTTGCTTGATTGCTTTGGATTAGGCGTGATTGATTGATTGCTTGATCGAGAACCCTAGAGTTAGGGTTTGAACTTCGGGGTTTGATTGCCGGATTGACGGCTACCTTCGGAAGGTTAGGGCTTTTGGAGTATGGGATTGAGGGAGTATTTGTGCAGAGTTTCGAGGTTTGATTGAGTGTGTAGGTATCTCAATTTCTGTGTGTTAAATTCGGAGCCCAAAGGCCCCTTTATATAGGCATAGGGATGACTCACTCCGGCCAATCAAATCACGAGATGGCAATTGCAATTGCAATGCATCTCTAACTCTACGTCGTGATCTCCGAACGTAGCTCGAATGCATCGGAAAGGTAGTGTAGTTGGATCAAACCAAACGTCTGACAGAACGTTCCAGAGTCTGGAAAAAGGTCGATCTGGCGGCCGAGCAAAGGATGTCGCGGCCATGGAATGGATGTCTCGGCCGAAGGATAGATCTCGCGGCCGAGGGAATGATCTCTCTGGGAGATTTTGCTGGCAACAGGTTGCTCGAGTGAGGGATTGATGTTGTGGCCGTGGGATCGATGTTACGGCCGTCAGATGGATTCTCCTAGGCTTCTGTATTTCTGTCTGAAAGGCTGTATGGCTTTGAATTGGGTCCTCTAAGTGGTCAAAGTTCTCACCGAAAGTCCTAAGGTCCTCAAGGAAGCAATCAGCAATCATTGTATCCATTTCATCATCGGGATGGTCCCAAGGTGGGACTTGAAATAATCGTTAGGCCAAATTGGGGTGTCTACAGTATTGTAGGCATGGAAGCAGCCATTGAGATTGGCATAGAAAAATTGGAAGTCGTGGGGGACTCAAACCTGGTTGTCTCTCAAGCGAACGGTGATTGGAAGGTCAAGGAAGAAAAGTTAAAGCCATACCATCAAGATCTCAAAGATCTCATTCCCCATTTCAGTAAAGTAACTTTCACTCAGGTCCCGAGACTCATAAATCAATTCGCCGATGCCTTGGCGACATTGGCTTCCGTGGTTGAAATCACTGTCGGTGTAAAGCTAAGACCAATTGTGATCGAGCAAAGAGATACCTCAGTGTACCAGCATGTCATGGTCGTCAACGAGCCCGATGATGGTCACCCTTGGTTTTATGATATCTGGAGATTCGTGGAAAGAGGGGAGTATCCCGCTGAGGCTAGTAAGAAAGACAGAATCGCTCTTCAGAGGATGGCAACTCAATACATCATTTGTGGAGGAAATCTATACCGAAGATCTCACTGTGGCACTCACAAGCTGTGTATTCATGGTGCGGAAGCAAAAAGGGTAATGGAGGAAATCCACGAGGGTGTATGCGGTCCTCACATGAATGGCATGATGCTTGCCAAAAAGATTTTGAGACAAGGCTACTTTTGGTTCACCATGGAAACAGAATGTGTGGAGTACGTACGACGGTGTCATAAGTGCCAGATCCACGCCAACCTCACGCATGTTCCACCGCATGAGTTGCAGCAAATGACCTCGCCATGGCCTTTCTCGACGTGGGGTATTGATGTCATCGGAAGGATTGTGCCAGCAACCTCCAATGGCCATAAGTTCATCCTAGTGGCTGTTGATTACTTCACAAAGTGGGTGGAAGCCGCCTCGTATGCAACTCTGACTGCAGTTCAAGTCGCGCACTTTATCAAGCAAAACGTCATCTATCGATATGGGGTCCCGCAAGCATTCGTGTCCGATAACGGGGTTCATTTCAAGGGTCGAGCCAGGGAAGTCTTGGACGAGTTCCAGATTCAAGTACACAAGTCAACAACCTACCGACCGCAGACTAATGGGGCCGTGGAAGCAGCCAACAAAACAATCAAAGCCATCCTGGAAAAGACCATTCAATCCGCAAGAGATTGGCATGAACAGCTACCATTGGCATTATGGGGATATCGCACGTCTGTACGTACGTCGACAGGGGTAACTCTATACTCTTTGGTTTACGGTATGGAAGCTGTACTTCCCATTGAGTTAGAAGTTCCATCCCTTCGGACTATGATCAAATGTAATGTCCAAGAGGCAGCTTGGCTAAGCCACCGATTCGAAGAACTTATGTTGTTTGATGAGCGCCGTTTGAGGGCACTTTACCATATTCAAGGATATCAAAGGAGAATTGCTTGCGCATTCAATAAAAAGGTAAAGCCTAGGGATTTGGAAGAAGGTGACATGGTTTTGAAGGAGATCCGAGCACCAGTCTACGATCCACGGGGAAAATTCCGACCAAAGTGGTTTGGGCCTTACATCATCAAGACCATCCTATCTGGAGGAGCTACGTAACTCATTGACTTGGAAGGAAACGAATTCTCAACCTTGGTCAACCTGGATCAACTCAAGCGCTACTACCCCTGAGAGAAGCTCGCTGGGCTGAAAACCGCAAGGGCGGGCAGTTCCAGGCAAAAGTTAGAGCAAAAGCCTGCTAGGATGAAAACCCGCAAGGGCATCTTAGGCAAAAGTTAAGGCGTACGATAAATGAGCTCGCTAGGCCGAAAACCCGAAAGGGCGGTACTAGGCAAAAGTTAGAGCGCAAAAGGAGAGTGTTAAAACCAGAGCGAACCCTATCCTTGAACTACGTTATGACCTGATTCCTTCACCAAAAGGATACATAGGTAGCCTCACTCCGAGACTCGATCACAATCAGTCAAAACAAAAATCCAGGTTGACAGAATCCAGAGAGGCGGAATCAGAGAGGGGGAGACCCTCTGTAACTCACTTTATTAAAATAACTGCTTCTAGTACATAAGGCTGAGCATGATTTTTGAAAATAAAAGTGCAATACAATAAAAGCGGGTCCATGATTCATTCAAGGGTCAGGGTAGTAGGATCGAGTCAGTTTCCTTGAGCCCCAGCTCTTGCAGCAATGTCTCTCCTGAGCCACTTCCTATAACTCCCGCTTACTGCCACAGATGGGTAAGGGTGAGCATCAGTCACCTCGCGAGTCCTCCAGAATCGTTGGTAGTTGCAAAGAACTGAATGGCAGAAGAAAGGCAGAACTACATCCACCAGGACCTCTGCAGGAGCCTCCTGTCTCAAACCAAGCTGACGCTGAATCCGAAAGGGGATGTAGAAGGTAAAAGCCTCCAAGCCAGCAAGAACAACCCACTGAGGACCCATATAGTGCACGGTCATAGGGGAAGATCAAGCCACAAGCATCTCCAGGAAATAGTCTCAGCACGCTGACGTTTGAAGAAGTCCACTCGGAAGCTCGCTTGTCCGCAAATTCAAAGCACCGAGAAGACAATAACCTAGCCTCATACACCAAATTGCCAGGAGGGAGAGTCAGCACATTCACCTTATCGCAAAGCCAAATCTGCCCAAAAAAAGAGAGGAGAAAACAAGTGAGAAACCATAGAAAGCCAAGCCAAATGTTGTGGAAAAATGAGAATGAGAGAAAAGCCCGAAAGAGAAGAGCCAAGTGAGAAACCAACCTGTAAGAGGAGAGGACTACCCCCAAAAGTCTCGGCCTCTCCAGAGCGAACGTTGTCTAAACCCATCAATGTCTCAACCAATACCATCGGGATCACGTCTTTTCGAGCTTCAATCTGCACAGCAATACTGACCAATGCCGAGCTAACATGACCAGTGGAAGGAACCAAAAAGTAGGCAGCAAGTAAGCACATGCAAAGAGCAGTCATGCGTCGAGTTTGGTTGGTTGTGTCCGTAAGATCACCAAGAGGAGAGAACATCTCAATGAGGCGCATCACGTTGAGGTGACTGTTGCTAACCAAGTAACGAGCAATACCGTCATTTAACCCAAGGGAGGCAGCAAGAACCTTGGAAATGTTCTCGCGCGTAGGGGGGACAATGACCTCTCCAGAGCCGAAACTGCCAAGATAGGCGCGGAACTCTTCTACCGTGGGGCAAAGTTCTTGTTCGCCAAAACGGAAGACGTGCACCTTTGGGTCCCAAAGACTTGTGGCAGCCCTCAAAAGCTCGGGACGGAGATGAATGTTACGAAGGTGCCTCATGGAATAGAGGCCGTAAGCCCGAAATTTGAGCCAATTGACACCTTCCATAGAAACCAACCATGGGCGGAGAGAACCAGTGAGAGAAAGAGCCATTGAGAGGAAGGGAAAGCTTAAGGAAGGTGAAAGATTAAGAGGGATGTGGTTAGTTTGAGGTCCAAGGCCTGAATTTATAGGAAGGATAGAGGATACAACTTCAACTTTCAAAGAGCCTTGGGTGTCCAAAAGTGCAAGTTTTCCATGAGTCTTGTGTGGGAAAAGGCTTAGTCATACCTCAAAAACTTGGTACAGACATGCATTGGTTCAGAAATGCCATTGAAGGAGTCAAACTTCAACCATCGTGCAGTCTGTCTTGGGAAGCAGCAAATCGCATACTGTCAGGAAAATAGTACCGCACGGCGTATTGAAGCAACGCGCGGTATACCTAATCCGAGAAAAACCACGGCATAACATGGATACGCCGCGGGATTAAATGGAATCCCGCACGGCACTTTGAAGCCCCGCGCGGCGTAGTAAGTCTGCATTTCTACAGATTTTGACAGCAAAGGTTTAGAATCAATTCAAGGTACTTTCAGGCATCACCAACCCCCAGAACACACCTCAATGGGTATTTGGGACTTTGGGGAAGTTCCGCTTCGAGTCAACTCTCAAAATTCGAGGTTGTGGCACAATAAGTCGATAAAATCCATTTCTTAAGCCGCATCAAGGTGTCAAAACCCGTTTCGAGCTATTTCAAGTCGTTTCATTGAGTCACACAAGTCATAATGGTCAAAAGTGACTTAGTCCAAGTTCTGGTTTGAGTTCCAAGTCAAAATTTGAGAATGTCACCCTTCAATGTCAACATTTTCTTACTTCTTTAAGTATTAGGTTCAATTCCCGGGATACATGTCAAGCTTTAAAGGTCACCATTGTCATATGCAGTCATGTTCAACCCGGTGGCAAGGGTATTCATGTAAATTTTTGTATATAGTGTTAATTCTCAAGAAGTTTGTCCAAATTACCTTTCTTTCGATTTCCATTCCTTTGTCAATACATTTCTCTTTCTAAGATCATCACCTGACGAGCATTTCATGATGGATTCAGTGATTTATGACTGGTTGTGTATTATGGTCAGTGTTTTATGTTACTCAATGTTCTTTATATCACAGCAATAAAGGAAATTGAAGGACACAAAACTTTGAAATAACAGTTTTTCCATATCATCTCAAAAACATCCATGAGTCGAAGTACAAAACTAAAGAAGGCGTGCAAGCCCGATGCTCAAAAGTCCTATCTACTGAGGGTAAACAGGCACCCTCCCAAAAAGAAGCACGCAGGCTCCACTAAAAGGCAAAAGCAAAAATAAACAAAAGAAGGAGCTCAACTCTCATCCTCATCCTCGTCCTCGTCCTCCTCGTCATCCTCCTCAGAGACCTCCTCCGCCTGGGAGTTGGCCACCTCCTGAGTACCCGTCGCCCTGGGCACAGTGCTCCCTGAGGTGTCCCCCAGGTCAACGTCTGTGGGCTCCTCAGTCTCGTTGGAGACGTCGATAGGCTCACCCTCAGTCCCCTCAGAGAGACGTGGCCTCTTCTACGAAGGCTCCTCCCGAGAGCCAGCAGAAGAAGCTTGTTGCGCTTGCATGAGCATAGACTTCCTACGCAGCCCACGTGAAGCCCCTCCTCTAGCCTGCAATAACATGATATTCATCATTTGCATCATAATCATTATATAGGCAATAAGAAGTAAAGTAAATAGTCAGAGTTTGAGAGTCTTACCATCGTCCCGCCAACACGAAGAAGCACCTCTGGGGCATGGCCCATGGCGTACTGCCTCACCAGTTGCTCCAGGCCCATCATGGATTCCACCATCTCCTTCACGTACTCCAGAGTCGCCTGCACAATGGGAAAAACCGATTAGAATATACAATGATAATAGCAAGTGCATGCAAAGACAGAAAAGTACGTGTCTTATTTGAGCAAGAAACTCCGAAGCTGTAGCTGTAGGACGTGGCACCACCACTACACCAGAAGCCCCCTGGGCAGTCACCACGTCCACTGTCCAGGAGAACGCGGGCAAAATGGCCCTGCTCGAACTTGCGCCACCACCGCCGCCTTCACTTCCTCTTCCTCTCCCTCCTCTACCACCCACACCAACTAACGCCAGCAGCGTTGCCTCCCAGGCAGCTCGTATCCCGAAGCTCGGCATCAAGTACCGAGCCCGGTACTCAGAGTAGTCAGCGTCTACCTGGAAAAGCGGCTCCAGCTCGAGGTCTTGCCGCACAAACCGCTCAACCTCCTCCCTAGTGTACAAGCTCGTCCGCTGCACAAGGGAAGGGAGTGGCATGGGGACTCGAAAAAATGTCCAGCCTCAACGATTGACGTGACACCTGGTCACCCAGGTACCACTGCCAGTCGTAAGGGGACTCAATAAGCACCCTCCCCTTCGTCACCTCCTTGCTCCGGACCATGTAAGGGTGCTCGAAGCGATCCCATACACGCCAGTGAACCTGCAATTAGGGATATGCAACATCAGCACGAAGTCCAAATAGAAATGGACTTGATGATCAAAAACTAGAAGCATGAAAGGTGTAGTCATACCCTGTCAGGACGTAGCTCGTCCAGGTAGAGGCGATAGGCGTTCAGATCGCCCTTCCCCTTCTTCACCCTCCAGAACTCCTTGGACCAACGCAGAGCCCGAGGGAGTACCGTGTCACTGGGGCAAGAGGTCTCGGGAGGGTACATATCGAGCACCTCGTACGTCCATAGCTGCAGAATTAAACTTAAAGGATTAGCACAGGATATGCAATAAGTGAATAGAAAGACAAATAAACATGAGAGAAGTTTGAAATGTACCTCCCAGACTCTCCAGTAACCGCCGAGGCTCTTCCCCGCTCCTCGGGAAAGAGACCCCATGAAGGCGTAGCATGCCCCCAAAGCCGCGCCGCCCCAGTCAAAACAGGCAATCTCCTCTATGTTCCTCAGCGCCGGCAGCAATGAAAGGTGTACTAGGTTGCGCCTATTGGGAAACAGGGACGCACCGAGCACGTACAACAAGAAGCACCTCGTCAACTGCTCCAACTGTACCCTGTCCGTCGGAACCTCCTCCATCCAAAACCCTAACAGCTGGGTGTATTGGGCATCCTCCTTCTCCGCCCTCAGCACGTAGCCCAGCATCTCCCGCTGGAATGCCGCACTCCTCCCTGTAGTGGCGTCGTAAGGGATAGGGTCACCTCCAACCCTCAGACCAGTGATCGCCGAAAAGTCCAACGGCGTCACTGTTATCTCGCCGAAAGAGAAGTGGAACGAGTTTGTCGTGTCCCACCACCTCTCGGTGAGTGCCCTCACCACCTGGCGGTCATTGCTCACCCAAGTCAACACGCTCATGAACGCCCCAAAGCCAGACTGCCTTACCATCTCCCTCGCAGCCTCAGGGAGCCTCTCCCAGAACTTCGGCACGTTGGTCGCACCCCCGTAGCACAAGATCGTGATCCCCTGTTGTAGAAAATTAACAATATTCAGTAAACAGGTACAATGTTCGAAGCAGGTATAATATTCAAAGTAATGAATTAAGAGCATCATATCATTGTATCGAAATGCAAGCATTTAAAGTATACCTCGTCTCGGCGTGCGGAAAGGTGCTGCTGTGGGTCCCTCAGGACTAGGGCCTCGTCGTACGTAGGTCGCTCTGGCCTGTAGGCGTCTAAGAGAAAAGGCACCACTACGTGCTGAAAGGGCACGTAAGACCCTGCCACGTAAGCACCACGTCCCCTCAAGGCCTCCGTCGCCTCCTCCACAACGCTCCTCCGGGGGACTATCTCACCCCTAGCCTCCTCCTCTACTCCACGTGGCTCTCCAGCGGCCCCTGCCTCTAGCTTGGCCTGAAGCTCCCTCTCCCAAACCTCAAGTAAGGCCGCCGCTAGCCCAGGCACTCCCCGTAAGGTCTCAACCAGGTCGTCGAGAGACGCTGCCTCCGGGTAGTCACCCAAACCTATGGGGCGTGAAGACCCAGCGCCCTCACCACTACCGACAAACATGGTCGGTGTCCCCCGCTGCTCTACCGGCTCCTCCTCGACAATGGGGGTCTTTCCCCAAGTCTGCCCAAGGCTCTCTCACAGGAGAGGCCTCCGTCTCCACCTCCGCACCAACCAACCCGTCGCCGTCACGAGCCTCCGCGGCCCTCTCCTCCAAACCATCTACACCCTCCGCACTGCCCGTGGCCTCGTCCTCGCCCCTAGGCTCCACTGCACTCAAACTCCCCGTGCCCTGGTCATAGCCGGCCACTACCTCACTGTCACCACCAGCGCCGCCCACCGTGGTGGCCGAGGCCATGGCCTCCTCGGCCGTGTCCGCCTGGGCCGAGATCCCCGTGGTCTCCGGTGCCTCCTCGACCACCGTAGCACCCTCTAGAGGAACCAGGGATGGTATAACCTCCACCCGCGGCGGATGATCACCCCCGGGTATATCCGTGTTGTCCATGATCAATGAGAGAGAGAAAGATGCGAGAGAGAAAGCAGACGTGAGAGAGAGAGAGCAGGGAGAGAGAGAGAGAGAGAGCAGAGAGAGAGGCGTGATCGAGAGAGAGAGAGGCGAGAGAGAGGAGGGAATTTTGAACGGTGGGGCATATCATATACGCCTCACCCGTATATACCCCTCTCAAACCGGTTCGTCTGGAAATAAATTTGACCGGGTTTGAAGTCAGCTGTGCCGCACGGCATATTAGAACAAGCGCACGGCATAATAATTTGCATGCATGAAATTCTTTGAGTTGCCACGACGCACGGCATTTCACATGCTTCGCACGGCATTATGACTGTTTCGACAGTTTGAGTTCTGGGCGGTTTCTTTACGTTCGAAGCTTGGATGCTTGGTTTGTTTGAGTTCGTTTAGAGACAGCAATACAGGCGAGATCGGATGGACAAAAGGAAAGAGGGCATTTTCATTCCATAAAACCCAGGGTAAACCCCGGGATTTCCATTACAGTAGTTAAAAAAAAAGAAGAAGAAGAAAATAGAAAGTCCTACTGCCCCTCTTCTTCTTCTTCCTCATCCTCGGTCGCTTCCCTCGCCGGAAGCGCCGTCCCCTTCGCCCGAACTGTCATCCGAACCGTTCGGATTCCCCTCCGAGTCCTCCGCGGTCTCGTCTGAGTCACGCCTCGGTGCATACTCCAGGTCATGTTTGTCATCCAGTTGATCAAATGCAAAGTCTTGAAGGTTGGACACCGCGCGACGAAAGGTGCGGATCATAGTGATCAGCCTCGCAATTTGATGGTTGAGGGACTTGATCTCTTCACGGTAAAAGCCCATCTCGGCTTCGAGAGACGCTACCCGCGCTGCCAAATCACCATCCGCCATGGCCGAAACCTTGAAAGTAATCTGTCTTTCTTTGGAATGAAGAAGAAGTTAGGAAGGCTTAAGAAGTTTTGATGGTGGTGCATGGGATGGAGCACCACCACCCCTTTTAAAGAAGTTACAGCTGTCGAAATGGCACGCCTACATTAATGGGCGCCCTTGAATCAGCCGACTATTCTCGGAAACCGAAGAGTTGCATGGAAGTTGAAATACCGCGCGGCTTTATGATTAACCGCACGACATTTTAATGCCAGAGGATTTAAACCCAGTTTCCTCGGGAATTGATCACCTCAGCCACCAAAATCTTCTTGGAAGTCGAATATTCCAGTCATTGTTAATCCAGAATCTCTTTGAATGTTGTGCCTTGGTTCAAAAGTTGCTTGATTCTCGTCCCCCGGGACTCGTGGAATTTCTCGTCCCCCGAGGACTCTCCGTATTCGCACTTCTCGCAGTATTCGTCCTCCGGGACCCGCTGTCATCCTTTCGCCGCCGAAATATTTCCAGTATCAACTCACAATATTCTCGTCTTGAATTTCTCGCTCATCTCAAAATTTTCAACCTCCCGAAGGCTCGTCTCAAATTTTTAGCCTCCCGAAGGCTCGTCTCGAAAGTTTTAGCCTCCCGAAGGCTCGTCTCAAAATTCCCAGCCTCCCGAAGGCTCGTCTCGAATTTTTTTTCAGCCTCCCGAAGGCTCATCTCAAATTTTTCAACCTCCCGAAGGCTCGTCTCAAATTTCTCAGCCTCCCAAAGGCTCGTCTCGAATTTTTAGCCTCCCGAAGGCTTGTCTCGAATTTTTTCAGCCTCCCGAACGCTCGTCTCGAATTTTCAGCCTCCCGAAGGCTCGTCTCGAGTTTTAGCCTCCCGAAGGCTCGCTTCAAATTTTCACGCAACACTCTACTAGCACTCAATCTTGTCGAAGTTTACTGCATGGTTTTGCTTGTTGTCCTCCGGGACTTGTTTTGCTTACATCGTCCCAATTGAACTACATTGGTCTGATCCCTGCAAACGGGGTATGTAGGCAGCTCCCCGAGCACGACCACCATTATCCTTTACATGCATTTTCGAGCATTTTGTCTCTGTTCAAAGGCTTTAAGAGCGACGGATTGGGATGCCTATTCTATAAGCGTCACTCGTACCAACCAATGGTACTCAAGTTACGTTAAAGAGGGACTACTGTAGACACCCCAATCCAAACCTCAAAGGGTCTTTGTCCGCCCCGATGATGAAATAAAGGAAACGGCACCTTTGCGAGCTTGAATGAAAGGATTCCCTCAGCCTAAACAACCTCAACCCAAATAAACCAAAAGCCCAGAAGCGCTGGACTGAACTTGGAACACCGCACGGAACACCTCTACATCGCACGGCATATCAAAATCACTACGCCGCGCGCGATCATGAGGTTAGTCGCATGACATTTCAGGAAAAGTTCTGACTGGCTCAGAAAGCTGTTGGCCACGCCTATTTGAGCCACAGCTGCAAAATGGCTCAGCCGAAAATACACTTCTGGCCCGCCCAGAAAATGCCTCCATCATTTGAAATTCAAAATCCATGGCTCTTGCCTATAAATACACCCCTCCACTCAAGAGAAAAAGGGCCCTTGATCATCATTATACCCTTTCTCTCTCTTCTTGCTTTCACATCCATTCCCCACTTCCAAGTCTTGAGAATGTTGCTTTCAAAAGACATTCTCTAGGCCTCTTGTTCTATTTTTCTCCTCACCATTAAATTTAGTCCCTTACTAACTTTGAGACCCCAACTACCCAATACACCCGTCTATTACACACATCCATACTTCTCTTTTCTCTACCAACCTTACCGAAGCTCATCCACCATCATCCATCCTCATTCAAGCTCGAGATCAAAGGTAAAAACTAAGTTTCCTTGGGCTAGGCTCTGTCCTAGCCCTGAGGGGGCTAATCTACTGTCAGGCTTAACCCCTTTTGGTTAAGATCTGGTCTAAAAATCATTTTTACAAAGCAAAACAGCCCCATGTGCTGGGTAAGCTACGCCGCGCGGCGCTTTGATGCGTCGCACGGCATATTGGGCTCACACGCGCGGCATTTCAGTTAAACTGTTGTTTTCTTATCTAGATTGTCTGGATCATGATCGTTCTTCATTGAATCTGTTTCTATCTATCAATGGTAACCTCGGAACAAGATCATATCTACAAGCCATGTTTTATTACCTCGAATAAACTTTCTCAATCTTTATGAATAAACGAATGCATTAAAAGTGTTTTTCTACTTGTGGCTTGGAGGAATGGTACTGTTCTGGGGTGATCTGACAGCTGTGAGTTTTCTGGAGTTTTGAAGTAACGCCGTGCGTCGTACTCTATACGCCGTGCAACGTTTCGAAAACCATTGACAGTCAGAAAATAATACCTTAACCATGCACGGCATATTATATGGCCGTGTGCCATATCCCTGTATGCCGTGCTGCAGAAGACAGTGATCCAGACAGTTTGGTAAAAAAACTTTCCTCGTCTATATTTTTGTCACATCATCTTTTATCATCACTGTATAGTGAACACCACGTGCACGCCGATGTGATATATTCCGCCTTGCTCCCCTTTCCCGTGTGTGTTTTTGAAGTTTTTTAAATGATATTAAATCCCCCATCAAAAATGTTTAGTAGAGATCGGTTTTTGCCGGGCGAGCGGGGTGCTTTTTCAACAAAACCTTCCCCGTTCGTAACGTGGCTCCTGGACCCAAAATCTCAACGTTGTCACTAGATCAAAAGCCTTTTCATTCAAACAAACTCTCGGTTTCTCGGGTCATCCATCTCAAAAATCTGGGTGGCGACTCTTCGAACGCGCCGGGCTTGGGAGCCCACAATACTGATTTGGATACCGATCTTGATATGTAACCTTAATGTATTTTGTTGATGAGACTTGCATAATAGTGGACCAACTGTTGTGTTATTTAGTATCTAAGTCTTTGGAGCATTATTGAGTTGTTATGTTTGAGCATTACTTAGGATCTAAGTCTTTTGACCAATTTTTTTGTTATTTAGGATACTCGAATACTTTATTACTGGGTTTCTACTAGTTACTTACTTTGCGAATTAATTTGTGTTCTTATCAGGTCTCTTCCTTTAAAGACAGCAAGAATACATCTCAGTCTGTTTGGTAATTTCTCACTTTGTCTCTATTCATTTACTTTTTTACGACATCTATATTCTCATTAACCAAATATGGCACATAGATATACTTTTTGATCAAATTGCTAAAAAGAAATTGTCCTAACTAGTCCCACTTGTTTGGTGAGGAAAAAAGACCAAGGAACTTACTTATGGGCTTACTCATATGTCTATAAGCATCTTGCCTCTAACAACTTGTTTGTGTTTATTTTATAGTTCATAGTTAGGCAAAATGTCCGAACGAGGAAAATTGTTGCTCCAACCTGGTTTTCTAGCAACTCATGTCAAAACAGATTATGAGAGGAAAAAAATGAGTGGGTAAAGAGGAACAATGAGATACGTAAATCTCATGGGGTGAAGAGTAATGCAACTCCTTTTATGGATGATGATGACAACGAGTTTGTTTCTTTTGAGCAAGAGGTACAATATATAAGTATACGTTAATGATCAGCAAAAATAATGTATCTTTTTCAATCTTTCTTTTCTTTCTATTATCGTTTTGTGTTATGAATTATGTACATTATATATTTATGCTTGGGCATTCTATATTATGTTGTTATAGGCCATAGAGATGGCACCAGGTCGTCGAAATGTTAGAGGCCATAGAGATACACCATCTCCTCCTCAAAGTGTTACACCATCTCCAACCCAAGGGTTAACCTCATCTCCACATACACCATCTCCCCCTCAAAATGTTACACCATCTCCAACCCAAGGGTTAACCTCATCTCCACCCCAAGGGTTAACCCCATCTCCACATACACCATCTCCCCATCAAAGTGGTACGCCATCTCCACCCCAAGGGTTAACCTCATCTCCAACCCAAGGGTTAAACCCATCCGCACCCCCTATCGTTGCACAATCTCCACGAGTGAGTGGCGCAGATAAGATAATTTTAGCTTATGTTTCATGAATGCTTTGCTTTCGTCATCGTACCCTATTTCGAATCTATTGTTTGTTCAACAAGTCCATAATCCTCAAAGCGTGTGCGGGGACCTAAGGCAAAAGTTTAGATAAATTCTTAGCACACCACTAAGGAAAAAAGCTCATAGTTACTATCCCAGAGGAGATGAAGGCATTCTGTGGGGTGAATGCCACCATGGCAGCAACTGATCTTGGGGTACAGATTAGGAGGTTTTGCCCTATTCAAGGCTTTGCCCATTCATGGAAGTCTGTGGACCCAATGGCTAAAAAAGCCATCCTGCAATCTAATCGAGTAATGATTCTCTATTCCAGAATTTAGTTAGTGTTCTTGTAAGAATGAAGTGTATTAGTTAATGTATTATGGTTGCAGGACAAGTTTGACATCGTAGATGGAACATAGGGAAATTCACTAACTGATGCTGTAATTGATAAGAAGGCCTCCCTTTTGTATAAGGATTGGAAGTGTAACATGAGGCGTCATTATAACACACTTAGGAAAGTGAAAGTGGACCCATATAGTAGTCCATATCCAAGGAAAGCGAAAGTGGACCCATATAGTAATCCTTGAGTTCGGCCAGTGCCGTGTTGCAGTCCGGCGTCCATTCGAAGTTGCGCCGGCTTTTGCCTTTCAAGGCGTGAAAGAAGGCGTGGCATTTGTCAGATGACTTGCTTATGAAGCGGTTGAGAGCAGCTGCCATGCCTGTGAGCCTTTGAACTTTTCTAATCATTCGCGGTGGCTTTAAGTCTGCCACTGCTTTGATTTGCGTAGGGTCGGCTTCAATGCCGCGCCTTGTGACTAAGTGGCCGAGAAATTTCCCTACACTAACACCGAATGCACATTTTTTCGGGTTCAGACGGAGTTTGTGGAGCTTGAGGATCTCGAATACTTCGGCGAGTTCTGTGAGATGGTTGTGCTCCATCTGGCTTTTGACGACAAGGTCGTTGATGTAAGTTTCCAGGATGTGGCCTATCTGTGCATATAGCATCTTGAAGATTGCTTTGTTGAAGGTGGCACCCGAGTTTTTGAGCCCAAACAGCATGACGCGGTAGCAGAAAATGCCATGCGGTGTGATGAAGGCCATTTTTTCCATGTCTTCTGGGTCCATGGCTATCTGGTGACAGCCTCGGTAGGCATCTAGGAAACTTAGCCGAGCCTATCCTGCAGTTGCGTCGACTAACTGATTGATTTTTGGAAGTGGGAACCAATCCTTCAGAAAGGCATCATTGAGATTGGTATAGTCGACGCAGACTCGCCATTTGCCGTTCTTCTTCTTGACAACCACGGTGTTGGAGAGCCAAGTTGGGTATTGCACTTCCTGGATGGCGTTAGCTTCTAACAGATGGTCGACCTCCTCGACAACGGCGTCAGCGTGTTCTGGTGCCGAGCGTCGTGCCTTCTGTACCACGGGTTTTGAGTCTTTCTTGATGTTGAGAGAGTGACAAATAAAATCGGGGTCGACCCCTGGCATTTCGTTTGGGGTCCACGCAAAAAATTCTATGTTGTCTTTGAGGAACTGGAACATTTCTTCTCGTTCAGCGTCGCTGAGGGAAGAGCCGAGTAAGAAGAAACGTGAGCCGTCCTCGTTGATGGGCATTTTAACCAAGTCTTCTTCCGCTTTATCTTCAGCCTTCTGGCCGACGTCTTCGATGACAGCCATGTCTGGGACCTCCACCCATTGTACTTGTCTGGCTTTGGTGGAGTTGTGGACGGCTGAGACGTAGCACTTTTTGGAAGCTACTTGGTCACCTCGCAGATCTTCTTGTCTCCCGTTCGCGCCAATGAAGCGGACGACCTGGTGGTAGGTGGAAGCGATGGCTTGCATGCTGTGGAGCCAGGTTCGGCCGAGTATGGCATTGTACGGGCTCGGCACATTGACGATGATAAATTCGACAGACAAAGTTTTCGAGCTGACGGTGACTGGGAGAAAGATTCGACCAAGTGGCCAGACGGGTGCTCCATTGAAGCCTATGAGAGGTACTTCGGGGGGTTGTAATGCCGACTCTGGGAGATCCAATTTCTTGAAAAGGTCGTAATACATGACCTCTGTCGAGCTTCCTTGATCGATGAGTACGCGCTTGACGTTGTGGACGCCGATTTGGATGGTGACGACAAGGGCGTCCGAGTGTGGCGTTTGAACATGTTCGAGGTCACGCTCGGTAAAGGTTATTGTCCACTTGGGTATTTCTTGTGGGCGTTGACATTTGGATCCGCAGTCGACTGAGAGTATCTGCTTGGATGTGGAGGTGCGATCGATGTCGGCCTTGAGTGTTGTTTCAGATGCCTTCGTCACTGGTCCGTGGATAACGTGTATCAGCGAGCACTGTTCATTGGGGTTGGGGTTGACTGTTGGTTGTCGGGCGGGTGTTTTTGTTTGATCGATGTACTGATTGAGATGTCCTTGAGTTGCGAGTCTTTCCAAGAGAGCTTTGTAAGGGGCGCAGGCTGTCGTGTAGTGGCCGAGTTCGTTGTGGTAGGAGCACTTCTTCCTCGGATTTTGATCTGGTTGTCCAATGTCGGTACCGAGCTTGTCTGTTGGCCACTCAAATCATGGTTGTCTCATTATCTCTTTTAGGAAGGACCAAATGGGTTCTTTGAAGTAAGTGGTCTCGGCCACATAGTCGTGTTCTTTCGGCGGGCGCTTTTTCCCTTCCTTGATATTGTGCACTTGCTTATTGGGCTGCGAGTATTGGGCGATGGTTGGTGCTGGCAGTTGGGTTGCGGCTGTGAGGAAGGTGTGGGTTGAGCTCAGGATTCCTTGAGCTGCGCGGTCCGCATAAAATTCTTCAAGAGCACAAAACCGTTCCACGACACGCATCAACTCACCCATGCCATGAGGTCGGCGGATGTCGTCCAAGATCTTGCTGCAAGTTTCCAAGCCATTTTTGAAGGTGCGTGTAGCCCAGTATTCGTCAATCCCAAGGATTTCATTGAACAGCTGCCAGTAACGTTCGGCGTATTGTCTGAGAGTTTCGGATGGGAGTTTCCTCATCTGAGATAAGGACTCCGGCTCCTTGGCAGTTTTGTTACTTATGATGAAGCGGGTATTGAAAGCATGTTCGAGGTCGGCCAAGTTCCGTATGGATCCAGCGGGCAGCTTGTTGAACCACTGGAGTCCAAGGGAGCCGAGGCTAGACGGGAACGCCTTGCATTTGACTTCATCTTTTTGGGTGCAGAGTTCGATGGTCTGGCGGAAGTGGATTAGTTGGGTGTAAGCCTCACAGGTGGTCGGGTTGAACTTCGTGAATTTCGGTAAGTGGAAGGTGGGTTCGGGTGCCGTGTTGATGATGTGGGAAGTGAAGGGAGACACGCCGAGGTCCTTCAGTTGTCTCTCAAAACCAAGGCGCGGCGGCTTGCCGTGCTCGTCTGTTTTCGTTCTTTTGGATTCCCTTCCTTTGGGCTCTTTTGCTGAAGCCTTCTCGACGTCCCTACGCCGGAGCTTGTCTCTTAAGTCTGTTGTCGTTTGGCGTGGGCCGTCGATGGACTTCTCTCTGTCACGACGGGTTTTGTTGTCGTCTATCGCGCCTTCATTGCGTACTCCTTTCCCGTTCCACTGTGTGCGGTGCTCAACATCCAAATTCTCAGGCGGGATGTCCCCGAGACGCTCAAAGACATGACGTCTGGTCTGTACGGAATCTCGGCTACGGTGCGAAACAGTCGTGCGAGAGAATTCCGCCCGACTAGTTGAGTACGTGCTCATGAACGACTCGGTATCCCTTGTTCTGGTACACTCATGATGGCTCCTAGAACGATGCGTTCCAGATGTGGTAGGTTGCTTGTAGAGGATTATTTTCCTGGCTTGCCAGGTGCTGGGGTAAAGCCTAGGCGGTCTTTCACGGAGCTACGTTGGCCTGTCTCGTGCGGGCGCTCTTGTGGTGGTGGTGGTGGAGGTGGTGTTTGCCTTCGTCTCCTCCCGCCTCCATTAGACCTGGATGTGGCGGGGGTGGCGTCTTGCTGCAAGTGTTGTTTCATTTGGGCCACCTCTGCCCTTAGTGCAGCCAGTTCGTTATCGCGTTCATCGTCACGATGTTGTAGGAGGCGGATATAGGCCGCTGTTACGTCGTCTGCGACTGGTGAGAGGCCGGATCCGGGGGCGAGGGAAATGAACATGTGCCTCGCATGGGGTGTTGTGGGGATGACGTTTCCACTAGCGTCTTTGGCCCCTGAGATAGTTACATCCGTGGGATCTCCACCCATGGTGTGTGGTTTGGAAGGAGGAAGGTGGCTTAAAGGAAGTGAGAGCCGCTTGAATCAAAAGCGATTCACGTCGGGTTCACTAATTGTGTGGCCCGTGATCCTTGATCCGCGTTCCTCCTTTGATGGTTGAGTGGTTGCCCAGCCTCCTTGCCCTAACCTACACAATGAGCACACGACTAAGACCTGGCTGGGGTTGCCCCGGCAAGGCCCTCCGGCTAGAGGATAAGTATGGCAGAGAGAGGCAATGGACTGGAGTTTGTATCTGTATTGAGTGTATAGAGCATGTACCTTTAGGGTTGCCATCACTGGATATTTATAGAGCTTTCTTGACTTGCTTCCCAAGTACGGACACGTGCCTTGCACAAGCCAAGTGACGTTACGGTGACATCATGGAGTAGATCTGGTAACCGTTTTGGGGTGAGCTAGCACGCCCATGTTACTTCTCATTCCAGCTCACAATTCCAACTTTTCCAGTGCCACACACACCTTTTGTGCTCTACTGCTCTCTGTTGTTTGGTTGCCTGTATTGTAAGGAAATTTCGCTCAATTTACTTCAACTTCAGCTAGCTCTTAAAGTTCTACATCTTATTTTGAATCTTTTATTCATTAAAAGTTTCTTTTTTGCTCTCTACTGTTTAGCAAATTTGTATTTTTTTCCCTTTTTTTTAGTAAAATTTTTGGATCTCTTAATCCCCGCGAGAATCCCCGTTCCCCGTTTAGGGCAGGATGGAGGAAAAAAACAAGTCTCCATTGGGGATGGGGAAGGGGCCCGAGGATCGGGATAGTACTCTCCTGCCCCCCTAATTCTACCTTTATTAATGGTTACTCGTGTTATGCAGGGTCAATCAACACATGGATGTGAGGCAACCTACTTCCGCAACTTTCAAGACAACAGTCAACAAAAGTAGTCACAGATTCATTTTTTTATGGCAATCTTTAACTTCTCAATTGTGTCGGGAAGATTATAAAACTTTCTGTTCGGTTGGGTTTTTTTTATTGTATCAAATTATAAGTGGTTTTAGTGTTTTGTGGCCATTGGTCACGACATAATATTTTTAGTCTTTATATGCAATAGAGATGTCGGTTTGGTATGAATATCTCAAAAGTTCAGCTCATTCAATCTCCAAAGTCCCCCTATTATATTATACTCCTTGTTTGTAATCACACCAATGCACTGATGTTTAGGTAAAAACCAATATGCAAATGAGAACCATATCACTCAATGGAGAGTTCTTTTTTTTTTGGAACAGTTCTTTTCTTAATGAAGGAGCCCAAAGAATCAAGGGAATGGCCTTGATCAAATACAAGCAAATAACTGAAAAGGAGAAGAACAACTTGCACAGGAATCCCCCAAGCAGAGAACATAGCACCAGGTTTGCTGCTGTCTTGGAAATATTTCTCCAAGAGCTAGCACAGGCTCTCCCTTCTTCCCAAATCCACCTTATCAAAGAACTACACTTACATCAATCCGTTCCTTAAAATGTTGTATTTTTGTCACAAGGAAAGGTGAAATCTAACAGAATATTTCAATAGAGACAAATCGTCGAACACTTCCAAGGCGATTAATAATTTGCTAAAATTCATGACCCTACAACCCCAAGCAGTCCAACCATGAACATGAACAGCTGAAACATTCTCCGAGCAACCCACTCTTTGTCGCTACCAAATGAAATTCAACAGACAGCTTTCAGTACTCTTCCTCTTCAATTTCAATTCCTGAACAGTGATCACGGATATTAGCCCTTGCCAATGAACGCCACAAACCTCGTTCCCTTTGGTGGGTCTCAATTCTCAAACGAACCTTCAACTTTGTTTTTTTGGGTAAGTGCAAACCTTCAACTTTGGTTTAATGGCTTCGCAATCAGAATTGGGAACAGAGAGGAACAAGGAGTGCAAGAACCGATCTAATAGCTTGAGAGCCGATATAGCTTGAGAGCTCATCGTGGTCTGAACATGGCCTTCATCTTCTATTTCTCATTTCCTCGGAATAATCCTCACGAAATGTCGTGCCCAAGAAAATTGTGAGAGACGATCAGCGCTATGCAATGATTTTCTTTCTTGTTTTAGAATGATTTTCTTTCTTGATTACAGAAAGACGTAGTCTTGGGATTTTATTTCCTTTTCTGCAATTCGGAAATACAGTAATAATAACTCTAATAACCCGTTAAGTAACAGAGTTAACGTGGGGGAAGAAGGAGGCTACGTGGTAGCCAGAGAAGGGTGGAATAGGGAGAGAGACAGGGACTTGGGGATAGAGGATCCGACTTGGTGCTGGCTGTGCAAACGGCATTGCTTTGGGTAAAAAACCCAGCTAGCAAGAAGCCTCCTCAATACCTTGTTTGGCAGCGTTATTTTAGATTAATGGTTTATTTATTTGTTATGGGGTCCATTTCGGGTCTTACAAAAAAATTCAAACCGCTCATTATTCTTAGATTGATTTTTTATGGGTTCTTATAAAAAAATAATTAGTTCAATCCGATATTAGTTTGGGCTTCATAATTTTTTGCTAGAACCCATCAATTTTTTTTAAAGAATAATGAGCGGTTTGAAATATTTTTGTGATTCCTAAAATGGACCCCAAAAAAATAAATAAATCGTTAATCTGAAACGGAAAGAGGGTTGCGATTCCATATGCATAAGAGAAAGAAAATTTCCAAGATTAAATTTTGACTTTTCATATTTTTTTTGATAATTGATAATGTACTCTCTTTTTTTTTCCATTCGGCAAACCTAATCTACTCTATACTAGGGGACTTGGGGAGGAGAATGAGTGCTTACGGGAATCAAACCATGCCCATATGCATAAGAGTATAAGGAAGGTACCAACTGCACTCCACTCCACTTGCATTCATAATGTACTTTAATAAAGACTTTTATGGCTTTAGTGATAGGAAAATGCTAAATCAGCCCATTAGTAAATGTGTGAATGTGTATTAAAGGGTGTAAAAAGTGCACAAAAATACGTATTTTCTTTGTCTTCTAGTGTGCGGGCTGACAATAGCAAGACTGTTAGTGACTTTAGTGGTATGGCATTTGACTAGCTAAATATATGCTTAGCTTGGTAAGTACTTTTGTACCATACCGTTACTGAAATAAGAAGTTCATGTTTTGCTTTGTTTGATTATTTAAAATAACTAACTTCTGGCAAATGCCTCTCTTTCGACAAATATGCTACTCTTACGGTTGGCATTAGTTCAATTTAAAAAAAACACTTACAAAGTTCTTCATTGAAATTGCGACTTTATTTTTGTAGGAATTGAATGGTATAATAATATAAAAAATTTGTCTAGGGTCCACTATAGCATGCTTGTAACCTATCAAGTCCACTTCTTAAGTTTGTAACCCCTCTAGTCCACTAGTAATGTTTTGTAAGGCCTTAGATCCATTTTACTTTAAAAAATAATTTTTACAAGACAAAAATGCCCTTCTAAGGTTTTAATTATACTCTCTCTCTCTCTCTCTCTCTCTCTCTCTCTCTCTCTCTCTCTCTCTCCACCAACCTCTTCGTCCGACCACCACCCCCACCGCCACCACCCCACCGCCGCCCCACCCCCACTGCCACCATCACACCACCACATCCGCTACCACTACCACCATCACCCCACCACCACCACAACCACCACCGCCGCCGCCGCCACCACCACCCCTCCGCCATTCACCACCACCACCACTACCACTGCCGCCACCACAACCACACCACCGCCTCCCCCACCACCACCACCGTCATCACAACCACCACCACCGTTGCAGCTGCCAGAAACTCACATATAATGTTATAAGTTTTACTCTCTTTTTTTGTTTTTTTTTTCTGACTTGGAATTTTGAGAACTCTCTCTACATTCCAGATCTCACCCACTCTCTCGCTGCACAGATAACATTATATGTTCAGGTCTGTTAGGCCGCTGCGCGAACCAATTCATATAAGGTTGTCTATGGTTATATATGGTTATGGTAACATATATGGTTATATATGATTATGGTTATATGTTTATGCATATATATGTTCAAGTTTTAACAAGTAACAATCATTGAAACCATTACATTCGCCAATCAAAACATCTGCGTTCAAAATAAATAAAAAATGGATTCAGAGTCTGCTATTGTTCAACTACATAGTTATAAATTTGATCGATAGATCAACAAAATTGATTAAGAGTCCTCTGAATAGCAATATGAAAACAAGACAAAGAAATTACACCAAAAGATTTTAACCAAATTAAAATTCTAAATCTAATGTTCTTGGCTGTCTTGTCAGGTTCAATGATCCTAATGTGCCTCTTCAACTTCATCAGGTACCTTTGGTACAAGGATTTGATGTGGAGGGCTCTTCTGAGGTTGGAGTTCATCCTAAACTCCATCATCACACTGTCATTGTGGTGATACTCCAATTTGCAATAAATTGGATTAGGCACTTCATGAAACCATACTCCTATTTTTTTGGATTTGTCATTTCTGCACATATAAGAAAAAAGTTAAACATATAGCTTTATATGTTAAAAAAAGGATTCAAGAGTTCGTATATTACTATATATGTTTCATGATATCAGCTGTCAAACGAAAACCTAAACATTATATGTCTCATGATACACTATAACAAAAAATCACATATAACCATATATATTAGGAAGGATGACATGATACAGGGTACATAATTGGATATATAACCATATGTGTCTCATATACAGAGAACAGAATATGGTTATATGTACAAAAAAAACTAATAAATTTATACATAAAAACTAATAAAACTACTAAATTTACGTTATTGAATTGGTCTGCGCAACAGCGGCCTAATAGACTTGAATATATAACCATAAAATCATATTAAAGCAGTCCACATGTAACCATATGATGACATGATACAGGGTACAAAATTAGATATATAACCATATGTGTCTACAGAGAACATACTATATTTTTTTATAATATGGTTATATGTACAATGTAGGGAGTAAATCCCGAACAAGCACAAATAGGGCCCGAACACGTGGTACGTGGGACCATGGTATAATTACATTAAGAACAGTTGCCGTGCAGAAATGGTGATCGGTGATAGGGACTAGTGGTATGAAGATCATTGGTCCAGGGAGTCTATACTAAGTCAAGGTCCAGTAACACAAGAGAGAGTATTGGACCGAGAGATTGACGAAAGAGCAATGACATGCGAAGTCATTGGTCCAAATAGGCTGTTCGGCAATAAAAGAGCCGAACAGAAAAGCAGTCCCAGGAGCAGGAAACGTTCCAGAAGGTTCTGATGACAGGGATATTCCGTGATTGCTATAAGATCCCAATAAGATAGGATCTTGGGGAGATACCCAACAGGAATGGGAAGTTCGGCCAGCTGTGGAAAGGAGTCCTAAACGGACTAAGGTAATGAACTGATAAGGGAACGAGAATCCGAGATATTCTGGGTTTCCTATACGAGATAGGGAACCTAGGGCAACATGGATACTTGGGCAGCAAGCATCCATAAACCTATAAATACAAGGCAAACCGAGAGGAGAAAGGTACACAAAACATTACAATTATACATATTCTCTTATGCTAAATTAGGGTTTTCCTTTAGTATGTGATACTAACTTGGGCATCGGAGGGCCTTTGCCACGAGAGGCAAAGGTGCACTCACCTCTTGTCTGTTTTGCAGATAAGGATTCCGGCATCGTATTAGGGTTCCGGCGAGGACCACGAAGTAGCCGTTACGTTCTTGTGCTGCTAAAACTACTCTTAGTTTTTCTGCACTTACAATTGGCGCCGTCTGTGGGAAACGAAAGAGATCCCTCTGAAAAGCGACCATGATGGAAGAAGATCCAAAAACTCCACATGATCCGAAACACCAGTTGGGGGGAGGAGGTGGCAACTCTCCACCAGATCCTCCAAGAAAGCCCGATGGTGGGCAAGCAAAGAAGCCCACAAACAAGGATAACCCCCTGACTGTCCATGACGACTCCAAGAACAAGGAGGGAAGGACGGCCACAGGATCCATGAGAAGGAGTAAATCCCATCGTGAGGGAGAATCAGTGGCGCATTCAAGGAGTGCACACAACCGTGACGATATCTTGGATAAAAAGAGACAAGAGATCGAAGAGTACGCTCGTTTGATTAAAAAATGAGAGTATGAGATCCAGGAATTGCAACAGATACGAGGACATCCGGAGGATTCTGGACTGTCACGAAGAGATTCCAGAGGAGAAAGGCTGGTGATAGTGGAACACAAGAAGGCTCCTTCACAAGGAAGGAGGAGAAGGTCCAGGAGTCCCACTCCGAAAAAGAAAAAGGCTTCTTCACGGAAAAGAAGAAGCAGAAGCCTCACCCCCGAAGAAGGAGAGATTAGAAGACATCACAGGGATAGGTACGAGAGACCTGATTCCGATTGGGAAAAGAGTACTCCCAAGAAAGCAAAAGAGCGAGAGGAGGGAGCCATGTCTGCACGAGAAGCGGCACGGAAAGCCCTTAGCAATATAGCTTCATCCCCTTTTTCGAAGAAATTACAGGAGGCAAGGCTTCCGAGCAGGGTGAAGCACGGGGCATTCATACTTTACGAAACAAATAATGATCCCGTGGCGCACATACAACACTACCGGCAGGCAATGTTCATGCACGACGGGGATGATGCGATCATGTGCAAGATGTTCCCGTCGAGTTTGGGGAAAGTGGCCTTGTCATGGTTCCATAAGCTAGGGCCGAACACCATACGAGGATGGAGACAGTTGGCCGAGGAATTCACTGCTCGGTTTCTGACGAGCAGGAAAGCACCAAAAACCTTTGAAAGCCTTTCTGTTATGAAACAAGGGGAGAATGAACCGATCAGGGACTATGCCAAGAAATACTGGGAGTCTTTCAACGAGATTGAAGGATGCAGTGAGGAATATGCAATAGCCACGTTCAAAGCAGGACTGCCTGTTCAGGGAGAACTATGTAAGTCCCTAAACATGAGCCCGGTAGATACATTGGCAAGGCTAATGGAATGAATTGAGCAACACGCCAGGAACGAGGATGACATACTGCGAGAGGACAATAGGATGGTTGCCGAACAGGTAAAGGGTCTACCGAGGAAGGCGGATAAGTCGGAGCCCAAAACCTACAAAGAAAGGAAGGAATACGGGCAGATCAAGAAAGAGCCATATAAAGAGAGGCACGCCCCAGACCCCAAGTCTTTCTTTTCAGTTACAACGGTTTGGAAGGAACCAATCTATCGGATTCTTTACAAAATAAAGAATCGCCCATATTTCAAGTGGCCCCCAAGGCTGGAGGGGACAAAGATGCAAAGAGGGCTACGAGTCAGCATTGCAGTTATCATAAAGATTGGGGGCACATGACGGAGGATTGCGAGATGTTCAAATAACACCTCGATGATCTGGTCTCACGGGGTTACCTGAAAGAATTTATCCAGGAGGAGCATAAGGGTGCAAAGAAAGCGTTGGAATTGGATTATGAACAAAATCCAAGGGGGGTAATCCATATGATACATGGATTAGCCGCACCTTACACGAGAAGCGAGGTGAGGTTGCTCCAGAGACAAGTGAAACACGACCAGCATGTAATGCGGTTAGGAAAGAAGCGAGGACGTGAAGGAGAAGATTGCAATGAAGGCATAGTCTTCACGGATGAGGACATGGGGGGAATCCAGGTGCCACATAACGATGCCTTAGTCATAACCCTACGAATTGGGGAGTATGACATGGAAAGAATCCTGGTCGACTCAGGAAGCTGCACGGAGATACTGTACTATGACGCGTTCAAGAGGTTAGGGCTAACACAAGCAGACTTGGTGCAGTCAATAACACCTTTGGTCGGATTTAGTGCAGGAGCAGTCTGGCCCTTGGGCAAAGTAACTCTTCCTATTCGGGCAGGAACAGTCGTGCTAAGAACCGATTTTTTAGTGGTAGATGTACCGTCTTCCTATAACGCGATTATTGGGAGAACATGACTGCACAAGATGAGGGCGGTTTCCTCCACTTACCACCAGATGGTAAAATTCCCAGGGTCGAATGGTGTCGAGAAGATTAGAGGAAATCAGAAAGTAGCCCAGCAGTGTTTGGTCTCAATAATAAAGAGTGCTCCCAAGGCCAAGTTAGTCCAAGCGATTGAGGTCCCGGACCAGCCGACTATTGAGGATGTCGGGGGGAATCCCGCCGAGAAAGTGGTGGAAGGCTTGAAGAAGATCCAGATCAATGAGAATGATCCAGAAAGATATTTCCTGATTGGGGAGAATTTGAATGAAACCGAAGAGAGAGAATTAGTTGGGTTCCTCAAGGAGCACGTCGATGTGTTTGCTTGGGTGCCCGAGGAGATGCCTGGAGTGGATGCAAACGTGATTTGTCACCACTTGAATGTGGATCCACAACATAAGCCCGTGATGCAGAAAAAGAGACGGTCTACCATACAGCACGTGGATGCTGTCATCGAGGAGGTGGACCGGTTGCTTGAAGCGAAAGCTATACGAGAAGTATACTACCCAGAATGGCTGTCCAACACTGTGGTGGTAAAGAAAAAGAACGGGAAGTGGCGAGTCTGTGTCGATTTCACCGACTTGAACAAGGCGTGTCCCAAGGATAGCTTCCCCCTTCCCAGGATAGACCAACTCGTCGATGCAACCGTTGGGTACGGGCGGATGAGCTTCCTTGATGCTTATCGAGGGTATCACCAGATAGCGATGTACGGCCCCGATCGGGAAAAGACGTCCTTTATCACACCAAGGGGGCTGTACTGTTATAGTGTCATGCCTTTTGGTCTGAGGAATGCTGGTGCAACATACCAGAGGTTAGCAACGATTATGCTAAAGAGGCTGCTCGGTAAAACCATGGAGGTTTACATAGATGACATGGTGGTCAAAAGCAAAGAGAAAGAAAACCACATTGTTGATCTAAAGGAAGCATTTGAGATACTGAGAGAGTATAAGTTGAAACTCAATGCCTCGAAGTGTGCATTTGGTGTAAACTTGGGAAAGTTCCTAGGGCATTTGGTGACCATAAGAGGGATAGAGGCAAATCCCGATCAAATTACAGCGTTGCAAAAGCTCCAAAGTCCAAGAACCACGAAGGAGGTCCAGAGGTTGACTGGGATGGCAGCAGCTTTAAACCGATTTATCAGCAGGTCTAGTGACAAGTGTAGACCCTTCTTTCAGTTGCTGAAAAAGAGGGAGGGATACGAATGGGGAGCAGAATGTGAGCAGGCGT
Source organism: Rhododendron griersonianum (assembly GCA_018127125.1). NCBI lineage: Eukaryota > Viridiplantae > Streptophyta > Magnoliopsida > Ericales > Ericaceae > Rhododendron > Rhododendron griersonianum. The sequence goes on along the minus strand of CM030788.1, from coordinate 31,643,033 downwards.
TCCAAGACCTAAAGAAGTACTTGGCAGCAGCCCCCCTATTGTCCACACCCGAACAAGAAACGAGATACCTGCCCCTCGAAAAGTTAGTCCTAGCGTTGAGGACGGCGGCAAGAAAGTTGCCCCATTATTTCCAGAGTCATAGGAATTGTGGTGTACACTGAATTCCCATTGAAGTCTTTGCTAGGAAAGGCGGATTTCTCGGGGCGTATCTCGACTTGGTCGGTCGAATTAAGTCAATACGACATAGACTACCAGCCGCGCACTGCAATAAAGGGGCAGGTGCTGGCAGACTTCGTAGCTGAGTTTTCACCTACGGTGGCTCCCCAACCTCCTATGAGACAGGAGCAGAGAAAGGAGCAGGGGAGGGAGCAGTCAACGAGAACGAAAAAAGCTCCGGCCGAACAGGATCCCACGGAATGGAAATTATTTGTTGATGGCTCTGCATGTAACACGGGTTCAGGAATTGGTGTGGTACTTTTTCCTCCTGAAGGAGCAATGATGGAACTGTCCCTTCGATTGGGGTTCAGTGCTTCGAATAACGTAGCAGAGTATGAGGCACTCTTGGCAGGGTTAAGGAGTGCAAAGACTTTGAAGGTAAAAAGGATACGAGTGCATTGTGATTCACAGCTCGTGGTGAACCAGTTGTCTGGGGAATATGAGGCCCGGAACGAAAAGATGGCTGCCTACGTGATGGCCGCCAAGGATTTGCTTGACGCTTTCGAGAAAGTGTATATTGAGCGAATAAGTTCTGGGCAGAATGCCCATGCTGATTCTCTTGCCTGGTTGGCTGCAGCTGTACCAACAGAATTCAAGAGACGGGTGGCAGTAGATTATCTTGCTGAGCCGAACATCGGAAGAAGTGTGGAATTGGTCTTGGACGTGAACCAAGGACCGAGTTGGATGGATCCAATAGTGGAGTTCCTACGAGATGGGACACTCCCCACAGATAAAAAGGAGGCTCACAAGATAAAAACGAAGCCCGCATGGTTTTGGCTGTCACCAGAAGGGAAGTTGTACAGAAAATCCTTCACTGGTCCATACTTACTTTGCGTGCACCCCGAGATGGTGCAGAAGTTTCTCCACGAGATCCATGAGGGAACGTGTGGAAGTCATTCTGGGGGTAGGCCCATTGCCCACCGAGCAATAACCCAAGGGTATTGGTGGCCACATATGCAAGAAGATGCAAAGGTGTATGTTAAGATTTGTGAGAAGTGCCAAAAATTCTCACCAATGATCCGAACACCAGCCGAAGATCTGGTGCCCTTGACAAGCCCTTGGCCCTTCGCACAATGGGGGATGGACATCGTGGGTCCACTTCACAAGGCGACTGGGAGTAGGAAATTTCTGTTGGTAGCAACAGACTATTTCACCAAATGGATTGAAGCTGAACCACTGGCTAAGATCACGGAGCCTATGATAGAAAGGTTCGTGTGGAAGAGCATAATCACCCGGTCTGGGGTCCCTTATTCCCTGATTACGGATAATGGGTCCCAATTTCAGAAAAAGTTTAAGGCTTTTTGTGCCCAGTACGGGATAAGGAATTATTACTCTACCCCAGCCTACCCACAGAGTAATGGGCAGGCAGAAGCTTCCAACAAAACTATACTTGATGGGATCAAAAAGAGGTTGGACAAGGCAAAGGGCAAGTGGCCCGATGAATTGCCTCTGGTTTTATGGGCGCACCGAACAACGCCTAGGAGGTCTACGGGAGAGACCCCATACTCATTAGCATATGGAACAGAGGCTGTAATTCCATTGGAGGTTGGTCTGCCGACCAACAGGACCACTTTGGTTGAAAGTGGAGGCAATGACAGAGCCCTGGAAATAGAACTGGACCTTGCCGAGGAACGTAGAGAAAGGGCACTGGTGCACCTGGCTTCTTATCAGGAGCAGCTGATGTAAAGCTATAACAAAACTGTCCATCCACGAGAATTTGGTGTAGGGGACCTTGTGCTTCGAAAAGTGCTCGGCAATACCAAAGTGGCCAACGAGGGCAAGTTGGGGGCAAACTGGGAAGGCCCATATCGAGTTACAGAGATCATGGGCATTGGGGCTTATCGTTTGGCGGACCTGGACGGGAACTCGGTGCCGAGGCCATGGAATGTCCACAACTTGAGGAAGTTTTTTGTTTGAAAAAACTTCAGTTTATTTTTTATTCTGTTTTAGGATGCACATCGTGATTGTGTGGGAATTACGAATAAAATTCCTTTGTTTTCTTTTTTTTAGTTGCAAGGGGTACGCATAACGCCCCCTTGAGTTTTTGAATTATGAATAAAATTCTGGTCTTGATATAAGATATTGTTGTTTATTTCCGTTGTGATTAAAATACGAAGTTAGGCCTGGTCCTTGCTCCTCACTTCGTATTGGGGAGCAGAAGGAATAGGTTCACGCCAAATACGAAGATATTTGAGCAGATTCAAAAACCTTGCAAGTACGAGTACACTTGGTTACTTATACATGTATGAACAAACCTGGCATGTATACGTGGAAATACACACTATTGCCAAATACGAAAACATTTGGACAGACTAAGTATGAATACACTTAGACTTAAAGAACGAACATTGGGCATGCATACGAAAATATGCATAGCTCCCCAGACACGAAAACATTTGGGTAGACTAAGTACGAATACACTTAGACTTAAGAGCAAACGCTTGGCAGCATACGAGTACATGCAGAATTAATCAAGTACGAATATACTTGACCACTCATACGGGTACGAACAAACCTGGTTTTGATAGATTTTAACACATTGCAAGTACAAATATACTTGATCACTTAAACAGGTACGAACAAGCCTGGTTTGTATACAAAAAATGCATAGCCTTGCCAAGTGCGAGTATATTTGGGCAAACTAAGTACGAGCACACTTAGAATTGTCTCCAAGTATGAAGAAGGCTTGGGCAGCATACGAAAACATGCAGATCAGTAGTACGAATACACTTAGGACTATTTCCAGTTACGAGGATAACTTGGAAAGCATGCTGTTCACTAGTATGAATAAACTTGGGCAGCATATACATCCCAACAAGATTTATAAACGGAAGCACTCAAAACACCTAAGTACGAGATACTTGGGCAATTGAAATTAAAACGGTTGGCCATGAAAAGGGCCACTGGCGATGTTAAAGTCACGAAGGGCCAAATACTTAAAGTTAAAAAGTATTGAAATGTATATGTGCCACGCAGGGCAAACTTACGGCCACGCAGGGCCACCATAAGTATCCAATATCAGGGAAAAGTTCCAAGAGAAGGGAAGTCATACCTGCTGGTTAAACGGTAGGGTTCTCGACAGTAGGATTCTCGACGGTAGGAGAAGGAATCTGTGCAGGAGTAACCTCAGTGTCTGTGCCCACGTCAGTTGGACCTCCACTGGCTTCCTTTTGGCCAGGGTGGGTCTCTTCCACGTTTATAACGGTTTCCGCATCTGATGCTCGGAGGCGTCAGTATTAAGCCCTTCATCCAGATTATCTCCTTCCTCAACGTATTCCTCCTCATCTTGGGCCACCACGGTGCTCGGGAGATCAATTTCCGTCCACAAGGGAGAGGACTTAGCTGTACCAAACTTATTAAGGCCAGCAGTCCAACCAGCAGCGAATATCTGATCCTGGATCCCAGGCATCTGACCTTTGTAGCTCTCAGTAGCTACATTGATTCCTTCATTGTAGCCCTGCTGGTAGGACGCCTTGGCCTCGCCCTTGCTCGCTTCCAGCTCTATCAAGGTCTGGTTCAGACTATCTTCAGCACCGTCCAGCTTGGTCTTGAACTCATTTGCTGCGCTTCGAGCTTGATTCCTCTCTCTCTCAAGTCGGGCAACAGTGGTCAACAGCTTGGCATTTCACTAGCCAATTTTGCACGCTGGGGCTCTGAGTGGCCCAGCTTTTGGGCCATGGCCACCAGCTTTTGCGCAGCCTAAACGTATTATCAATTCAGTAACACAGTTGGGAAGGGGCCAAATTATAAAAATAAAGACAGCGAGTTTACCTTAAAGCTGTGCACCATGAAAGACCCGAGCAGGTTGTCCGGCGAATTGACCACCTCCTTCTGCATGTCCCCCGGGAGCATGAGAGCCTGGGATAGGGCCAATGCAGTCCCTTCAGACTCCACACTGTCCCGGACAGTGACAGTCTTGTTGCCATGAGTGAATTGGGGAGCCCAGATTGGAGTTTGGGTTATGGGTGTCTGAGTCGAAGACCCCCCAGGCGCTTCCAAGCGCGGGCGTTTGTCCCTGTGGCTAGCCTCAAGCTCCTCGGGAGAAAATCCGGGGGGAGCGTCGAGTTGTGTTGTTCCTCGGCGGCCATGTGAAGGCGCCGGACTAGGGGAGCGACCTCGGCCCCGAGAAGCGCCGCGGCCTCTTCCTCGGCCAGCTCCTGGGATTGTGAGGAGGCTTTCAAGGTTGATTGGTTGGTTCATCTCTTGAGAATGTGGGAGATAACCGTCCGACGAGGTGGATGCTTCCTCGCAAATTTCCACAGATGCGCTACAAAACGGAGGAGTCTGAGAACGCCTTTCCTCCTCTATTTGCTCGGGCTGTGCAGCAGCAGGTCCAAGAATTGGTGGGTCATCGGCTGCGCGGATGCGTCGGTCAATAAAGCCCCCGTATGAAGCCCTGTAACTTTGGAGCACTTGTGCTGCTCTTGCTCGGCCAGCCAGATGGGTGCCCTCACCGTTGAAATTTAGGGCCTGAGTGATATGTGCTACGTGAACTTGGGGGGTAATGATAGCATACCCCTGGTTGATATTTTCAGCTGCAACACGAGAAGTTGACAGTCAGCAGGTGGATAAAATCGAGAACGCAATACGAATAAATTGCTCAGTGGATGAATTTTACGAAGAAGAAAGAACTGACGTGGTTGCCCAAATCTGTGAGGGGCGTGATAGCCTATCATTTGGCCGTCCTCGTTTCTGGGCTCGAAATTTCCAGTAACGACGAGGAAATCGTCATCGTCTCCTCGAGCGGTGTCGGGCAATTCAAGCACCAGTCGCCTTCTGGAATCTCTACTCTTTAGGTAGTAGGTGAGGGCGTCTTTCGTACGAGAAATGCTGTACAAGTGATGAATATCATACAGGCCTAAAGATGTGCCTAACATCTGGTTTAGGGTATTGATACCCATAACGACTCAAAAAAAATTGGCCTGTAGTAAGCCAGAACCTAGCGGAGTAGTGGCGCTAGGGGGAATCTAACACCGCCCTCTACAACGGCAACCACTGGAATGTGTAGAATGTCATTGTTGGGGCTCTGGCGTATAGCGTCTACAGGGGCCAAACTGATGGCCACATCGTCAGGGATCTCATAGCGAGATCTAAACGAGGCCATGGTCTGAAGGGTGTTGCAATGACGCCTAAACCTCCCCATTGTGAACGGGAGTGAAATGGACAAGTAATATGGGTACGAAGAGACCCTGACAAAATCCCTAGATCGACGAGAGATAAGGGAAGAAGGAACGATGACTTACGATTATGGTGATCAGAATCCTAGATGCACAGGGAAGAAACCTCGAGATGGTGAACAGGGCTCCAATGGCGGGTGCGCTTGAAAGCTCTGGTTGCAGAGGGAATCGAGACAGAGAAAGGGGGTTTCGAAATAGGGTGAAAACCCAAATGTACCCCAATTAGTAGGGTGACGTATGCGAAACGTCGCCCCAGACGCCGTTTGGGCGTTCCGTTCCCCAAGAGGTGTGCATCCGCATTTAATGCGAACGGTACGATAGGTGCCATGTGTAAAGTAAGGGGCAGGAAACGTCTTGGGGAGCCCAAACGATTAGACGTTCTGTTTGAACTAATGATGATCTCTGCACCAACTCTAAAGAATAAAGGATATAGGAGCAAAAGAAACATTGCTCGGATCCTGAGAAGCTTTGCTCGTCATATTAAGAGTAAATATTGAGTAAAGCTGGGGAGCAATTGTAGGGAGTAAATCCCGAACAAGCACAAATAGGGCCCGAACACGTGGTACGTGGGACCATGGTATAATTACATTAAGAACAGTCGCCGTGCAGAAATGGTGATCGGCGATAGGGACCAGTGGTATGAAGGATCATTGGTCCAGGGAGTCTATACTAAGTCAAGGTCCAGTAACACGAGAGAGTATTGGACCGAGAGATTGACGAAAGAGCAATGACATGCGAAGTCATTGGTCCAAATAGGCTGTTCGGCAATAAAGGAGCCGAACAGGAGGGGGTTTGTACGAAAAGCAGTCCCAGGAGCAGGAAACGTTCCAGAAGGTTCTGATGACAGGGATATTCCGTGATTGCTATAAGATCCCAATAAGATAGGATCTTGGGGAGATACCCAATGGGAATGGGAAGTTCGGCCAGCTGTGGAAAGGAGTCCTAAACGGACTAAGGTAATGAACTGATAAGGGAACGAGAATCCGAGATATTCTGGGTTTCCTATACGAGATAGGGAACCTAGGGCAACATGGATACTTGGGCAGCAAGCATCCATAAACCTATAAATACAAGGCAAATCGAGAGGAGAAAGGTACACAAAACATTACAATTATACGTATTCTCTTATGCTGAATTAGGGTTTTCCTTTAGTACGTGATACTAACTTGGGCATCGGAGGGCCTTTGCCACGAGAGGCAAAGGTGCACTCACCTCTTGTCTGTTTTGCAGATAAGGATTCCGGCATCGTATTAGGGTTCCGGCGAGGACCTCGAAGTAGCCGTTACGTTCTTGTGCTGCTAAAACTACTCTTAGTTTTTCTGCACTTACATACAAATAAAACTAACATATATTTATACACGAAAACTAATAAAACTACTAAATTTACATTATTGAATTGGTCCGCGCAGCGGCCTATAGACCTGAATATATAACCATATATATTCACAGAACAAAATGACAACCGAACAAAATGATAAAATACCATACATATTCACATAACAAAATGACATATAAACAACCAAAAGGATAATATATAACGTCATATAATGTTACGCGATAACATATAACATTATAATGTTATATGTTATAACTTAATATTATATGCTTAGATTTGAACTCATATATATATGTATTATGTACACAGATACTCACATATAACCAAATAATCACTCAAGCATAGAACAAAATGACACTCAAACACACAAATTTTATCGAATATTATGATGGTTCCATTGTTAGGGGTGGAGATAACCTTCAGCAGTGGTTTAGCCCGGGGGTGTGGGGGCATAGCTCCCACGGCACAATTATATTGCAGTCGGTATGTAATTAGGGTTATATGTTAAAGAATCAGATGTAAACATATAGCATCATATGTTCTTCCACTGTGATGAAAAAGATTTCAGAAGCTCATATATAACATTATATGATTCTATAAGTTCATCCAAAACCCTAACCAAACTAGATCTGCACAATTAGTAACAAATAACCGTATATGTTCAACCTTAAACTAAACTTGACTTACCTGTCTGTGGTGAAGACGACGATGGTGGGAACGAAGCCGACGGTGGGAAAGGACGGCGATCTTGTGGAGATTTGTGCAGATCTCGTTTGGTGACGATGGGAAAGGATGGAGATTAATCGACGACGATGTGATAACAATGGCGTCTGTAGGATCGACGACCACGACGGCGTGAATGATGATGGGGATCGAGTGATTGACGTCGATGTTTGAGTGCTTGACAATGGGGTTTGAGTGCTTGACAACGGCGATGGCGATGACGATCGAGCACTTGACGGTGATTGAGTTCTTGACGATGGCGATCGAGAGCTTGAAGACGAAGCGTCTGGCTAGGGTTTTCAATTGGTCTCTCAAGTTGGGGCTTTTCTTTTGAAATGGGGAAATTTTTGAAATACATGAAACAGGACAAAAAAAGGTTTTTAAAACAGGGGTATATTGGTCATGCCGGGTTCTTTTAATCCCTAATAATAGACTAGTGGACTAAGGGGGTTATGAAATTTAGAAGTGGACTAAATGGGTTTGGAAAGTGCTATAGTGGACTTATGGAAAATTCTCCCATAATAATACTACATACTACATGTAATCCTTTTTTTCTTTCCTTTTTTAAGAGGTAGGTTATGCATAATTATTTTAGTACTGCTATGTGTACATATGTAATGTACATACCATGTACATATATATATATGAGTTTTGTGGGGTCCACCTCGAGTCCCACAAAGATGATTTGAACCGTCCATTATTTTTAAAATAATTTTTTATGGAGCCATGTAAAAAATCAGCTCAATTCGATATTGCTAAGGATTTTTTCAGAATTTGTAGGAGCGAAATTTAGCAGTTAAGTAGTGTAGACACCTCCCAAACGGGGCATCGCCATACAGATTGATCACATTTGTTTGCTCGATTGGTTGCTTGCTTTGTAAACCAAGATCGTGGACATTCCCATGGCTAGGAACATCGCCACACGATAACGGTTATCATCAAAACAGAGTCGCCACCCAGTTTGTTAAACCTGGGAAAATAGATAGAGATTCTGGGTACGGGAGCCAAAAGTACAGTAAGGGGAAGGTGTTAGGCACCCCTCTCTGCCTAGTCGTGTGACTGGCCCATAGTTATTCAACATAAGACATGTACATGCTTTATTCAACTCTAACACAGAGTCTGTTTAATTAAGCCTTTAACAGTGAATAAGGTGAGTCAGGACTGTAATTGAAAGCATGCATCAGAAATAAACAAAACAGACAGGCTGTCCCAGGAAAATCGATCTCTCGGCCGGTGAATGGATTTCACGGCCGAGGGATCCCACTGGATTGATATACCGGCCGAGGGATCAAAGCCCCGGTCGATGTTCTTCCTCACACCAGACAGAAAACTTAGCAGATAATCAAAACGCTACAATTAAACATAAAAACGATAAGTAAACCAAACCAGAGGCCGTTGGGCCTCACCACCTTGATCCCTCAGTTGCTTGATTGCTTTAGATTGAGTGTGATTGACTGATTGCTTGATCGAGAACCCTAGAGTTAGGGTTTGAACTTCGGGGTTTGATCGCCGGATTGACGGCTGCCTTCGGAAGGTTAGGGCTTTTGGAGTATGGGATTGAGGGAGTATTTGTGTAAAGTTTCGTGGCTTGATTGAGTGTGTAGGTCTATCAATTTCTGTGTGTTAAATTCGGAGCCCAAAGGCCCCTTTATATAGGCATAGGGATGACTCACTCCGGCCAATCAAATCACGAGATGGCAATTGCAATTGCAATGCATCTCTAACTCTACGTCGTGATCTCCGAACGTAGCCCGAACGCATCGGAAAGGTAGTGTAGTTGGATCAAACCAAAGGTCTGACGTTCGAGAGTCTGGAAAAAGGTCGATCTGGCGGCCGAGCAAAGGATGTCGCGGCCGTGGAATGGATGTCTCGGCCGAAGGATAGATCTCGCGGCCGAGGGATTGATCTCTCAGGGAGATTTTGCTGGCAACAGGTTGCTCGGGTGAGGGATTGATGTTATGGCCGTGGGATCGATGTCACGGCCGACAGATGGATTCTCCTAGGCTTCCATATTTCTGTCTGAAAGGCTGTATGGCTTTGAATTGGGTCCTCTAAGTGGTCAAAGTTCTAACCGAAAGTCCTAAGGTCCTCAAGGAAGCAATCAGCAATCATTGTATCCATTTCATCATCGGGATTGTCCCAAGGTGGGACTTGAAATAATCGTTAGGCCAAATTGGGGTGTCTACAGATGCCCCTCTTTGACTGAACTCAGACGGATCGCGAGACATGTTTGAGTAAGAGTCAAAGCTGTAAAAAGCAACTCAATTTGGTCCAACCACTATTCCAAGGGGTTTTCGAAAAAGGTTTTGTTATGGTCGGGCCGGGAGGCTGCCTACCTATTCCACAAGGGAAATTCAGACCAATCGTAGTTCGGGCAATAAAGAAAAGTAAAAGTTTGGAGGGTTAGTGACAGAAGACGTACCTTAGGGCTTAAAAAGCCGTAGTGTGACGTACCTAGACTGAGCCAGGGTTTTGGCGAAGAGTAGTTGAAGGAGCGCGGGGCTACCTGGGGAGTTTCTTTGCGGAGAGCTTCCTTAGTATTTTGGGGTAGATCAAAACACGGGCAGTGCGTTTGCTTTTCTTGATCGTCCTTACTTTGACTGAAAGGAGCTCGGTAGAGTAGCCTATCCTTGCGAATGAGCTGGATGGGATTGATGTAATGGGGTGGAATCCAAACCATCTGCTGGGATGAGTTGGACGCCGGTTTGTTTTTGAGATGTGGGGGGCACATGGCCAGTAATTGGAGCACGGAGCTTTTGGAGATGAGGGAACCGAGGCACGGAGCCGGTTGTAGTCATGAGAGCCTGGAGAGTGATAGAATTGAGGCGTGGAGCCTGTTGCAATCTTGAGGCGAAGACCTGAGGGGATGGGATAGGACCGAAGCGCGGAGCTGGTATTGATCAGGATGAGAGCCTGTGGTGTCAGAGCTTTGAGCTTGACGTAATGAACCGAAGCGCGGAGCTGGTTGTATTCTGATGGTCTGTGCACGGAGCTTTCTCATCATAAGTGTTGGCGTGGAGCCAAAGGATCGAGGCGCTGAACCGATCAATAAAACCGAGGCATAGTGCCGGTTGATTGCAGAGTGTATATGTGTGATGCTTGTTTGTTAGATGTGAACATATGATGATGGTTTGTTAGATGTGAACAGATATGAAGATGCGGACTCGATGTGATAATGTTGATGCAATATGTGCACGGGCCCGTGCGTGTGTGTTTGTTTTAAGCTTAGAGCTTCTATCAAGTTCCGGACTTGAGCATTCGGAGCGTAGAGCTCGAGCATTCGGACGGCAGAATCCGAGCATTCAAAGTACAGGCTTTGAGCGTCCAGTACGCGGTGGTTGGGCATCCAAGCGTAGAGCTTGAGCATTCAAGTGTATAACTTAAGCATCCAACACGGTGGTTGGGCATCCAAGCGTAGAGCTTGAGCATTCAAAAATGTTAGATTTTTAGCATTCAGGCGTAGAGCCCGAGAATAGATGTCTTGATTGTTGGGGCGGCTTAGAGCACTGTTGCTTGTTTACGGCTTGAGCCAGTTGAGATAGCGAACACAGGCTTCGAGCCTGTTAAGAGTTTGTGATAACGGGCGTAGAGTCTGTTGCTGTTGTGATAGCGAGCATAGAGCTTGAGATAGTAAACATAGGCTTCGAGCTGTTGAGGTGATGACTTGGAGCCATTTGAGATAATGGGTTTTGAGCCGAGATTGTTTGTTTACGGCTTCGAGCAGTTGAGATAGCGGGCTTAGAGCCGCCGAGTTGTGTAGAGATGATGGGCACAGGCTTCGCTGAATTGATACGGGCTTCGAGCCGCTATGATAAAGGGCTTGGGCTGGGTGATAGTAGGCGAAGGCTTCAAGCCTGTTGAGGATGGGCTTCGAGCCGCCGAGTTGATTGTTATGGCTTCGACGCAGTTGAGATGATGGGCTTGAGCGGCCGAGATCGCTTGTGTGCGGCTTGAGCCGGTTGAGATGGTGGGCTTGAGCCCGAGTTGATAAGGTGGCGGGCGTAAAGCCGCTGATAGAGGATTGTTGAGAATTGTTACGGCTTTGAGCTACTGAGCTGTTGAGTATTCCATCTTCCATCTTCCACAGGGTTTGATTGGTTCCTTATGCTTGGGATGTTTCCAAGGCTAGTTTTGAGTATGCTCGGGATTGCCCCCAAGGCTAGATTTCACATGCTCGGGATTGCCCCCAAGGCTAGTTCTTGACCATATTCCAGTTTGTTAGGGAGATTTCCCATTACCTCCACTGCTGGGAGTGCCTTCCGGAGGCCAAACGCCTTCTAGCGACTCAAATGTCTTGTGGTGGCTAAATGCTTTCTGCAAGTTGGCAACATAAATGCTTTCTGCAAGCTGGCAACATAAACGCCTTCTGGAGGGTGCATTGAGTGGAAGCCACAGGATTGTTTTACTGGCCTGCCGAGCGCGAGATTGTGCACATGGCGTGGCATAGAGCTGTTGAGGTGTGGGTGTAGAGCTGCTGAGCAGTACTTGAGCGTCCTCAATGTTTCGGTAAGCTTCTTTTTGTCCTTGGCAGAGAAATAGGAGATTAGAGGCCTGCGGTGGAGGCCTTTAGTGCACAAGTGGTTTGCGACGTTGTCGGAGCAGGCTCGGGAGTTAGTACGCGCTGCTGGTCTTGAGCCGTTTGTTTTGGGCCTCAATCTTCTGAAGATGGATTGGTCGTTGATGACCTCGCTGGTTGGTGGGATACTCCCAACATGTTCCACTTTCCTTCTGTTGGCGAGATGACGATCACGCCAGGTGATTTTTCTTTGCTTACTGGCCTATGAGTAGGTGGAGCTCCTCTTTGGGTTAACCCTTGGCTTTGGGAGCGAGTAGGGGATTTGGAGTGGTTCTTGGGCAAGGTGCCCCCTCTTCACTCGCGTGGTCATGTTGACGTCTCTTGGCTGATCAAGACTTTTATGAAGGTTGATATCTCGACTCAGGTGAGTGTTGAGTAGCTGACACGGGCCTTTCTTCCCTACCTCCTTGGGCAAACGTTGTTTGCCAACAAGGATAGTCCAGCACATACACAGTCTCTAGCCCCTTTTGCAGTATTTGGAGGTTGTTTAGGAGTTTGATTAGGGAGCATCTGCCTTGGCCAACTGGTAGCCCCTTTCCTCTCTGGGCTTTTGAGTATCTTCTTCAGTTTTCTACTGACATTAGACATGCGGATGCGGACTGTGTTCCTTGCTACGAGTAATGGTCTGTGGGGCAATGGAAGCCACACGGTTACCAGTTTTGAGCCTTCCTGAGTGGTGACGGGTTTTGGACCGATTGACGGTTGACCAGGTACCCCTTGCATCCCTTGTTTTTAGATCTCCATTCCTCTGTGCTGTGGCTGATTTAGACTTTGTTTGTAGGCGAGGTTCGACCCTTGGAGTGGTGTATCAGAGGACACCCCTCTTTCCAGGGTTCCAAATTGTACTCGTAGCCTGTTCGAGGGTCCCTTTTGTTAAGCCTGGTACTTATGTGATCGGGTGGCCAGCCAGTGGCGCCCGCGTGCTGAGGATCTTCAGTTTGTTCCTCCTCCTCCTTCGGCGTTGATGAGATCTACTTCTTTGATGTCTAAAGTAGACTTGGAGAATGCTCAGATCAGAGACTAGGCGGGTTTCCTTCTTTAAGCAGGTGACTGTATGGAGTACTGCCATTTTTCCTTGGTTTTGCCTATTGTTCCTCCAGTTGCTTTTGTTTGGCCATGGGCCCTTTCCTTTGTCTCCTTCCATTCTGATGACGGAGAAGAGGCGCTTGGTGCTTGCCCCTTGTTTTGCATTCTTTTCCTTGTAGCTTTGAGGCTGAGTGAGCATCAGCTGTCAGTGGGGAGGATAGCCAGTAATCCCCTTCTTCATCTTAGAGATCGTCTCGAAGACGGCGTCACGACCAGCTTTAGGATTTTCTTTTTCCTTCCTGTTCATGGTTAGCAAAGAGAGAAGCAGAAACTGTATTTGTATAGTGAAAGCAACCACAGTGATGATTTTGTAGGCAAGCTTTTGTTCATGAAATGAGAAATGCTTTTTATGCCCCTAGATGTCTTGAGTTTGCATGCGATAGTCAGAACATGGCTTTTTGAACAAGTTTTTACTGATAGACAGTAATTTGTGTGAAAATAAAATACTGGCCGAAGAATTGATTATTCGGCTGAGAAATCGATATTGTGGCGATGTATAGATTCTTCGGCCATTACTTTGATTTTCCAAAGGTGACATCCTCTTTTCTCTTCCTTCTTATGCTTGGTTTTGATTTTCTTGCCTTTTGCTTTTGCCATGTTCCATAGTCCGATTGCCAAACTCGAGAGTTTTCGAGATATCCTGCTCATTGTGTTAATGACCTTCAGGTTAGAGGGGATGAGCAATAGTTCTTGTGTCTATTGCTGTTGCCAATTTTTCGAGAAAAGCATACTCATCTTTTGCGAGCTCAATACGCAGGGTTAGCTATGCCTATCATTGAGTACAAATTTGTTGATGTTTTTCCTTCTCTCCAAATGTTTGGGCCGCATCTCGAATGAGAGATTGCCTACGTATCCCTAATCAAGGAATCAGGCCTCTTACGTAGTTCCAAAATCATCACCTTTGAGGTTGAGTTTTCACTCTTGGTTTTTCTTCTCACATGCTCTTGATTTTGCCTAGGTTACCTAATGGAGGTTGAGTTCCTAGCGAGCTTTTCTTTGAATGCCTTAACTTTTGCCTAGGCTGCATTTTTGCATTTTCTTGCCCTAGCAGGCTTTGCTCTTACTTTTGCTTTGGTTTTCAGGTTACCCAACGAGCACTTCTCTCAAGAGGGTTTCTGCGTTTCGGAGAGGAATTTGATGGAGATATTTTTCTAAATCTCCCTTGTGTTTGTACCTTCATAATGAGCGAGCTAACCCTAAGTGTTCTCGCAGAGATAGTGTCTTCTTTCTATGTTTTGACAAAAACCTAGTTTCTTAAGCAACTAGAGTTCATCCTTTCCTTCCTTTTTGTAAAAAACACAAGGAACTTGATTCCTTGAAATTTCCCTTGTTTGGCAAAGAGACTATAGTGTATTGGTAATTGCAATTCAGGAAATAAATCATTGAATAAGCATAGTCTAGAGGATGAAACAGGAATTCACTTGGTAGGAATTAAATGCCCAAGCAGGGGCTCAAAACATGTTTTATTTTGATAAAAGCAATGTTTAATATTTTTTTGCCATGTTGTGACTTCGTAGCTACTGTAGCATTTCGAGGTCGTTTTCAAAACCTTTGCCTTTCTCAACTTTATACTCTTTTCCACCCTCTTCTTTGCCAAACAGAGCCTTTGTACTGGATCCATCTTCATGGCTTGCACGGTGGCTACCTCTTTGAGACATGAGTAGTCCCTCAAATGGAAATGTAGTCTGGGTTTTCATCACCTCTTTTTTCCTTTTCGTTGATTATGCAGTCATAAGAGAGATTAGTTACTTCCACTTGGCCGAATAGTGATGTTAAGGAGATTCCATCGAGTGGATCATCGCATTCTCCTTCCATTTCGTCAAAGTCACTTTCCCCTTTGCTTATTCTTCCTCATTACTTTTGTCAAACATGTTAGGATCGATCACTTCCGATTGATCGGACTCATTGTTTTCTTCCTCTTCCATCATGAAACATTCATCCTCCTCTGGGAAGTAAAGGTTGGCTTGGCTTGGTTGTTTTGGACAATGTATTGGCCAGGATTGTATGTGGGGTTGTGAGATAGGTTTATGAGATTGATGTTTCGGGGTGGTGGTTCAGCATTGTGAGTAGGGAGTGGATTGACTTGTACATTAGGTTTTAGAGGTTGTATAGTTCAGCTATCATGCCCAGGGTGTTGGTGGTAGGCTCATTGTTGGTTGGGATCATGGTTTGGGCCATAGGGTGGCTGAGGAAGTGGTTTGTTTAAAGGTTTGAGATGCCCCTAATGGCTCAGAATGGCTAAGGCTTGAGATGAGGTCATATAGAGAGGGTCAAAATTGCGGCGGAGGCGATTTGAGCTTCGGGATGAGCTAATTTGAAAAAAGTCTTGTGGTAAGGTTGAGTTAAGGGTGTTGATGGAGGCAGGAGATGTATGGGTTGGGAAGGTTTTCTTTGGAGGAGTTTTCTTCTTTCCCAATAAGGCCTAGCTTGATCCCCTCTTCAATCTGCAGCCCAGTAGCATGCAGGCGCTTGAAATCAGTGATAGCTTGAGTGCAAATGTGCGTGAGGTACTTGGGCTGCAAACTCTTGACGACAATTCTCACTTGATCTTCCTCAGAGGGGCGGTTCTTGGCGGCTTTTTCTCTCCATCTAGCACAAAGGTTGCAAAGTCTTTGTTCGATTCTTGCTTAGTCATTTCCAAATTTCGAGTTGTTAACGTTGTATGCATATTGCTTGACAAAAGCATTGGCAATTTCTGGCCAAGTATGATAGTGCACAAACTCCAAAGTGAGAAACCAATCGAGAGTGCTTTCAATAAGAGTCCTTTGAAATAACTGAACAATGAACTCATCATTCAAGCCCATTGGCTTCAAAGTGTTGATGACAGGGCGGACAGGGCTAGTGGGATTGCCAGTTCTATTGAACTCCTCAGGTAGTTGAGAATCTGGAAAGAGTCCTTCAAAATTTAGAATTTGGTCCCCTTGTGAGCGGTCCAGAGTACGTTTGATCTCCTTGACTTGTTTGGCCAATTCAGGGTTTTCTGCCAATACCACTTCTTGAGGATTCTCATCTTCCACCGATTTCTCTTCGTTCTCAGCATCTCTTGCTACTTTCTCTACTAGTAAGATAGCGACTTTGAGCTTGATGATTAGCAATGATGGCGTCCTTATCTGCCATGAGAGTGGGAGGATTACTTGATGAAGCTTAGGATTTGGTAGATGATTGAGTTTGTTGAGGAGATGACCGCGGAGTCCCTGGAAGTGATTGGGACCGTAGCAGTGTAGGTGTTTTGGCCGGTGAGAGTGACAGACGGGACGGTCGCAAAGACCTCTGTTTGGCGTGACTTCGGGTGTTGTAAGAGTATAAAATTGGTTGTGGTTGCTTCTTTGATTTACCTATTGTGCCTGCTTAAAAAGTAGAATACCTAGAAGTCGGTACTTTGCCTGTGTAGGGTTAGGATTTGGGCTGAAAATCCCAACCCTTCTGCACAGAAAGAGTTAATTACAACAACAGATGATACAAGGTGTGAGGAAGAACTTTTGCAAGTAGAATGCAAATAGGTTCCTAGCCTGTAGGTTCCTGTCTTAGTTTGATAAGTTCTATGGCTTTCTAAAGCATGCAAGGTTTTGGTAGTTTCAGGGTGCTCCGTTGTCAAAGGGCACCAATCCTCTCACTAGCCCATCATAGGCGGTGATTGGGTGATTTCCTTTTTGATATACTACTAGGTACGAGTAACTGTGGAGTTTGCTGGAACCCCCAACATAGCCCGTGTCATGCCGGGATATCAGGTGAACTCAACGGGTTGCCCGCTCGATGCATATGATAGATGAATTAAACAAGGCATGTATTAGTCTTATGTTGAACTTTCTGGTTATGGCTCTCATATCCCTCAGTAGATAGGATTTTGGGCTGTAGACACCTCCCAAACGGGGCATCGCCATACAGATTGATCACATTTGTTTGCTCGATTGGTTGCTTGCTTTGTAAACCAAGATCGTGGACATTCCCATGGCTAGGAACATCGCCACACGATAACGGTTATCATCAAAACAGAGTCGCCACCCAGTTTATTAAAACTGGGAAAATAGATAGAGATTCTGGGTATGGGAGCCAAAAGTACAGTAAAGGGAAGGTGTTAGGCACCCCTCTCTGCCCAGTCGTGTGACTGGCCCATAGTTATTCAACATAAGACATGTACATGCTTTATTCAACTCTAACATATAGTTTGTTTAATTAAGCCTTTAACAGTGAATAAGGTGAGTCAGGACTGTAATTGAAAGCATGCATCAGAAATAAACAAAACAGACAGGCTGTCCCAGGAAATAGATTACTCGGCCGGTGAATGGATGTCACGGCCGAGTAATCTCACTGGATTGATATACCGGCCGAGGGATCAAAGCCCCGGTCGATGTTCTTCCTCACACCAGACATAAAACTTAGCAGATAATCAAAACGCTACAATTAAACATAAAAACGATAAGTAAACCAAACCAGAGGCCGTTGGGCCTCACCACCTTGATCCCTCAGTTGTTTGATTGCTTTAGATTGAGTGTGATTGACTGATTGCTTGATCGAGAACCCTAGAGTTAGGGTTTGAACTTCGGGGTTTGATCGCCGGATTGACGGCTGCCTTCGGAAGGTTAGGGCATTTGGAGTATGGGATTGAGAGAGTATTTGTGCAGAGCTTTGAGGCTTGAGAGAATGTGTAGGTATATCAATTTCGTGTGTTAAATTCGGAGCCCAAAGGCCCCTTTATATAGGCATAGGGATGACTCACTCCGGCCAATCAAATCACGAGATGGCAATTGCAATTGCAATGCATCTCTAACTCTACGTCGTGATCTCCGAACGTAGCCCGAACGCATCGGAAAGGTAGTGTAGTTGGATCAAACCAAACGTCTGACAGAACGTTCCAGAGTCTGGAAAAAGGTCGATCTGGCGGCCGAGCAAAGGATGTCGCGGCCGTGGAATGGATGTCTCGGCCGAAGGATAGATCTCGCGGCCGAGGGATTGATCTCTCAGGGAGATTTTGCTGGCAACAGGTTGCTCGGGTGAGGGATTGATGTTATGGCCGTGGGATCGATGTCACGGTCGACAGATGGATTCTCCTAGGCTTCCGTATTTCTGTCTGAAAGGCTGTATGGCTTTGAATTGGGTCCTCTAAGTGGTCAAAGTTCTCACCGAAAGTCCTAAGGTCCTCAAGGAAGCAATCAGCAATCATTGTATCCATTTCATCATCGGGATTGTCCCAAGGTGGGACTTGAAATAATCGTTAGGCCAAATTGGGGTGTCTACAAGTAGTTTCGCCCCCACAAATTCAGAAAAAATTCTTACTGATATCTGGTTTTTTTTTTTGCTCGGCTTACTGATATCGGGTTGAGTTGATTTTTTACAAGGTTCTACAAAAAAAATATTTTAAAAATAATAGGCAGTTTGAATAATCTTTGTGGGACCCACAAAACTCATGTGTACATGGTATGTATAAACTCATATGTACCCATAGCTTTATTGATTATTTTTATCATCGCCCCCCATACACACCATTTTTAGTCTATATGTTTCATCTGTTTTTGGTATGTGATTTTTCGCTTAAGTTTTCGGTCAAATTTGTTATTAGGTGCAACTAGAATCGAAGAAGGCCTAACAATATGTTCATGACAATAGAAGCAAAACGGGAAACATAAGGACCAAAAGATAATTATCCTAACTACTGAGGGTTTTTTTTAATTCGCACTTTGTTGAATGAACTTAAGAAATCATCTAATTTTTTTTTATAGGCAAAATTAATTTCATTCATCCCGAAAGATGCAACTTGCAAAGTGAAATCAGCATAATACAGTAGAAAAAGAAATGAATTGAAGAAATTGTTTAACATACTAGTGTAACTTAGAAGTAGTTTTCAGAAGTAATTGTCTACTAATTTTTTCAGATGCTTCTAAAAACTACTTCTAAAAGCCCAAATATTAGGGCCCCTTCACTATTATAGGTTAACATAGTATACTAGGAGTCTTTAGGCCCAATATTTGTATCCAAAACTAACTTAACTGAGTGAGACCATTCAAAAACTAAGGGCCCAAATGTTTGTGCAAGCCCAATTTGGCCAATTCCTGAACTCTTACTCTTAAAAGAAAAAAAGAAAAGAATTTTACACAGAAACAAAATCAGTCGACTTCTCTCACCCCAAAATTTCATCTCCTGCTTGTGAGTTGTGGCCCTAACCCTCAAATTCCAAATCAAAGCAAACCCCCAAAATACTTTTAGCACTTGAAGAGGTAAAAACTTGATACAAAATGCAAGAACCGGTTTCTGCGGCAAGGACTAAATCTACCATTTAAATTTGATATTTTGATTCGATATTGCCTTGTCGGATTGCTTTCTTACCTCTCGGAATCCTCTTTTCATTCCAGTTATGGCTATGAGCATTAGTTATTGTAATGTTAAGTAATTTTTGTGACCTCGACATATAAGTATTTGCAAGTTTTATATTTGCAATGATTTGTATCTTTTGAAAATATAGCATTTCTAAATGTGAAGGGCCCCAAATTGGTTGATCGCCTAGGGCCCCGTAAAACTCAGGGCCGAGCCTGGTTAAACTTGTAACGACTCGGATTTTCGACCCAATTTTTTTTAATACAAATTTATATTATTAAATTCCTAATTCAATAATTAATTAGATTGAATAATTAAAATACATTATTATGTGTATAATTGATATTATTTACACACTTGTATAAGATATATATTTATACTTTAGATATACAGGGATTCATATTCATCTCTCATCATTCCTATCTAAACCCTAACTAGAACTCTATTCGAACTAACTCTCCGCTTCCCTCCCACAGTCTACCACCTCCATCCTTATTCTCCAAACTTATCCTCCCACACTCCCACCACCTCCAAACTTGCACTTCCTCTCTCTCTCTATCACTTCTCTATACATAAACGCGTCCACATATATTAGAATTGAAAACCCACCAAATGTGGCACTTGTCCCCTATCCCTCTTATCATTATCAGTATCCATCTCCTTCACTTTCCTTCCCCATTCCACCATTTCCACACTTATCCTTTCACCTTCTCACTACTTTATTCTCTCGCATTATACATACCCACATAAATCCGAGAATTAAACACCAGTATATTATTTCACTCTCAATTCTACTATTGAGTCTAGAAAAAAGAGAGCAAGAGAAAAAGTTTGAACTCTTTCAATGGAATTTTAGAGAGAGAGAGAGAGAGAGAGAGAACAGGTTTCTACATAACACCACTCCGTATATCAAATTCGGGTTCCCACTCAACCAATACATCACCAAGCATCCACAAACCACTTTCCATTCAGTTCGACATAGCCCCAGAGTTCCCCGATCCCGTCATCTTTTTCATTTTATCGAAATCATTCGGAACCCATTTCTTTCCGCTTTTGGGCCGGATTTAAGGTAGACAAATCCTTCTCCTACTTCTCTCTAAGTATGTTTAGTCCGTAACTGACGATTTAATGAGTTGGAATGGAAGAAAACGGCCCCACGGATCAAAACCCAGTGTTTCGAAATTTTTCCATGTTTTTCCGAATAAACACTGTTCATAACCGCTGAAATTTTAAGAAAATGGTACTGATATTATAGCTTGCCCCTTGTGCTTACGTTGATTCCAGATTCGACCCTAAAACTATGTTTTTGTCTCATTGACCACTACTTTTACACTTTAAATTTTATAATGTTAAATGCATGTTAGGTATTACTAATTTGTCTTGATGTGATTATTAAATGCTTGTAAAATTCCATTAACAGTTGCCATACTTGTTAATACCAAAAAGATCATATTCTCTTTATAGATTACTGTTATTAGTTTCTTGGGTTACTAATGATAACACTAAGACAAAATAAAAAGAAAAGGTAAGTAGACTTTATTTTAGAAAGTAAACAAAATATTTTATAAATTGAGTAATCACTTATTTAACTTGACATTTATACTAACCAATCTTATAAATATGTCGAGTAAATAACCATGATGCTCCTTTATACAAAAATAATATTTCAGAGCATAGTGCATTAGTAGTATAATGAAACTTAATTATCTTATTTTCTAGTTTACTTAGTCAGATAAAACATTTGAAGTTTTAGGAATTAATAAAATTGGAATTTACATATTTGGTCAATAGAACATAACAATTCAAGAGGCATCGGCCCAATCCAAATCTCTTATATGTTTAATTATTTGCACCTATCAATTGTTATAAAGTTATGTCAATGAATTGTATCATGTTATGATTTGAGTTGTTATTGATTGTATCATGTTGTACATGCTAGAATGGACTTAGGTTCACTGGGTGGTTACGAGTAGTGAATCATGTAGATGATAAGTAAATGGAAAAGTGGTAAAGTGTTGAAACTATGAGTACTGTGTGGATTGTGAATTGAGCCATGGCGATGGCAAGGGTAAGCAATGGGGCCCTGTGTTGAAAAGGGTTATCTGCGGGGCCCGGTGATGAGATATGTTGTGACATTAATGTATGATAAGTCATGGGAAGTTTTCCTTCAAGGAAGGGAATGAGTCTCATGAGACGGTTATAGTTAGTGAGACGTTAATGTATGATACGTCATGGGAAGTTTCTCTTTGGGAAAGGGAATGGGTCCCATGAGACGGTTATAGTTAGCGTGGGGTAGTGGATGTCCGACCCTAATGTACGATACGTCATGGGATGACTTGATCTTCCTGTTATGGTCTTAAGTGAGAACATGCTAGGTACATAACTTAGGTGCGCTCACCTAAGACCCTGGTAAAGGATAAGCAAGAGGAATGGTGGATGCATGAGACGGTTGAAGTTAGTGGATGTGGGAAGAAAAGATCTCGTGGAGATGATCCTTAGATTTCATGTAAGATGATGGATAGTAAAGAAAAAGACAATGTGCTATTATTCTGTACCTCTCGTGTATTATCAATTGTGATATTATTGTTATTATTGAATGCTAATTGTAGAGTACGGGGTTGGCAGGATTAGTGTAGAGACCCGTAATTTTTAAAAAATATTTAAGGGTTTATATGATATTAGAAATTGAGGAAAATACGATTTTTGTTTAGTTTATGTGAAATTGGGGTTAATGTGAAATTTGTGGATTTGATTTGATTTGGGGTTTGTATGATGGAATTGAAATTGGAGGGAGTGCTAGTGTAATTTGGTGGCCGGGTGTGAGTATATATAGAGGGGTGTGTGTGTAGGGGATTAAAATCCCATATATATATATATATATATCTCTCTCTCTCTCTCCTTATGTCTCCCTCTCTCGGCTCCCTCCCTCTCCCTTGCTCTCCCACCGAAAAACACCGTCAAAACTCAAAACTCTTGTCAATCAACCTCCATTCAACTCTCTAGACGTGATTTCAAGCTCGTGGTTCGTTGGATAGAGCTCGGCGAGGAGTATTTTTGGTGTATTTCAAAGTTCAAGTTCAAGGGTTCGCGTGGCCCGATCTCCTTGCATGTTTGCTCTCCAACTTCAAGGTCGGGATTCTTGCTCTTATTATGCGTTTATGAGTTGATTTCATGTAGAAATCGTGCCTGGAATCGTTGGTTGTTATGTTGTGTTTGTCCTTTGAATTTCTGCACAAATCGCTGCTCGTAATGTCCCCGTATCGATACAAGTGTTTGCGTATCGATATGCTCAGAGGATCTGCATTCCAGTAGCATCAGAATCTGCTGTAACGTAACCGTATCGATATGCAATTTTCGTATCGATACTCCAGACTCTGCCGTATCGATACACAATTTTTGTATCGATACTCCAGACTCTGCCGTATCGATACACAATTTCCGTATCGATACTCCAGACTCTGCCGTATCGATACGCAATTTCCGTATCAATACTCCTTGGCTTTCTGGCAGTTTTGCCCATGTTGCTTACGATTCGACCGTTTTGATTTCCGATCACTTCTAACACTCTTTGAACACCTCCAAACCACTTCTAAACTTAATTGTTCATGCCTTAAGTGATTCATCGGTCAATCTATCTTTGACTCTCGTTGTGCAAGAGGAACATGTCAAATCCTATGAGTACGGTACCTATCCATCGTCTATGTCTTAGAATGAGTATGTGAACATTGTGGCATGATATGATGAACGATGTATATATATTAGGTGCTATGACTTGACGTGGTGAATGATGAGATGGAAAAATGTATCGTAGAGAGGTTATTGAACATCATAGGCTATAAGGTATATCGTGGGGTGCATAGTTGGTCAATGAGGGTTGCCTAGTGGTCCAGATGAGAATAGGGTAACTCGTATGCCCGTGCTTCGTCTTGATTGATCATCCTAGGTTCCTTTGGCACTCGTTCAATAGATCCTCGTCTAGAATCTAGTGGGTGGTGTGTCATGGAGTCGTTATGGATTCGGTACGTGACGTAGGGCGTCATGATAAAGTTAGAGGAATATCGTAGACTTAAGGTATTTATCAATGTACAATGGGACATGTTTAGGAATTGTAATACATTGTGCGATGTTGAATGAAAGAATGTGAACTTGATAAACGTTGTCTTCCTGTATATGGATGGATAATGCATGTGTATGTGTGCGTGAGTTGATAATTTGAATGGAGGGTCCCGCAACGCAAGGTGTGAAAATGCGGAGACTCTAGAGGGCCCGTTACGCATGGTGTGGTAATGCGGAAACCCAGGTAGAAAGAGAGTTCACTGTACGCAAGGTGTGGCAAGGCAGTTGAATTTCTCATAAAATGAAGATTGTTGTAGTTGACGTCAGAAGTATATGTTGTCACTTGAACTGTTTGTTACTTGAGATGGTGACCGTTAAAGAAAAAGATAAATGATTGATTCTATCAAAGTTTTTGAAAAGAAAGGAATTTGGTTTTGGAAAGAGGATTTTTATGAAAAATCCGCCAGCTCTTCTTGAGAGAATCAACGGTTTCAAGTATTCGTACACAAAATCAATGGACTCCGGCTATTCAAGCTCGAATCAACGGAGCTTGACCCGTAAAGAGAATCGTCTTGGGTATGCCGAACCTGCAGATGATGTTTTCTTTAACGAATGCTGCTACCGCGTCTCCCGTGGCCTTCCTCAGCGGAGCGGCCTCAACCCATTTGGTGCAAACTTCCGTGGCTGCTAGGATCCATCTGTTTTTTCGTGACGCTGGCCTGATTGGTCCAACCAGATCCATGGCCCAAGTGTGGAAGGGATAAGGGGCACGGATCGAATGCAGATCCACGGAAGGGGCGTGAACCAGGTTCCCAAACTTTTGACAAGCTTGACATCTCTGCACATGCTGCTTGGAGTCTTTCTCCATGGTGGGCCAAAAATACCCTAGATGGACCAACTGTTCGTAAAGCTTTCTCCACCCTTGATGCTCAGTTCCGTGGGTCTTTGTAGAACCTCCTCCGCTTCCTCTTTATCTATGCATCTCTGGGGCATCCCGTCGAGGGTCCTTCTGAACAGGAGCCCTTTCTCTAGGAAGAAGCGTCGCACTCCGCGGACAACCCTCGCGGAATTGGTTCGTTCTGCGGGCAGAGATCCTTCTCGCAAGTAATCAACGTAAACCTGCCTCCAATCCGCTTCTTGGTCACTGGTACCTGCTGTAACGCCCTGATTTTCTAAAGAATTTCGGAAGCATTAATTAGTGATTTTCAATAAAAAGATTAATTTAATTAAACTTTATTACCATAAAAAAAATACGATTATTACATAATAAAATTTTATTTATTACAGACCCAGTTTTTAAAATACTGAATTAACAATCATAAAAGTCTGACATTTATTTAGAAATCAACTCCAGAGCGACTTCTAGTTCTGATACAGATTCCAAGCATACTCTGCCTCAGTCTCCGCTCCTGAGATCTCTCCTGTATAATACGGGTCCGCCTCGTGAGGCTGCTCCTCTACGTCACCGAATCCTGCACTCTCTGGCAAATCTAGCAAATTGACCGCCAAAGCAATCAATTTGCCAGAATACAAATGTATCCGTGAGTGGTAAATCACCCAGTAGATATCTCCAAACCCATTAACCCATAACATACAAGCAATATCATAACAAAGAGCAAACAAATGCATTTAAAATAAGTCACAGCAAAAAGTAATATTTTATGAATTATTCTTGCCTTTATGTGAAATCTAGATTTCTCCACCATGAGAAATACTCCTCCCAAACAACCTCTGAACTATAGCAACTCTGCCGATTTACCCTCTCCTTGTTTGCCCAGCCTGGGGTCCCAGACGAATAAGACCAAACTACATGTTGGGTCGAACTCGGCTGTACCATCACAAGGAGAGAATGATAAACCAACCAACCGCGAGAAATGATACCCATACTCCGGTTTCAACCAAAAGAAACACCCCCGGGAATTCCGGAAGATAAATCCAACAGTGCCATATTCAGGGTTCGAGCAATATATCAAAATCCCCCGGTCTTAAACCACAAGTGCTGATACCATTACCCATTTTTTCAGTAATCAACAGTCCTCGGCCACTTTGGCTATCTCCTGACCGTAACCGTCACAATAGTGACTATCAACATTTCACTTTCCCTAGGTTTTAACGTCTAATCATTTATTTCAAGTCTCGAGTACCACCCAGTGTACCTATTGTCCGATTCTACGTTCACATACACAGTATCAAAAACATATTAACAATAATAATAATGAACTCAACCTTATAGTTCAATAATAACAACCAGTAACATGTAACATTATTAATCTGTCAAAAGATTAGTCCGATAACATTCACAATTTCTTTTATTTTATTTTTAAGTTTTTGAATACAAGGTAATGAAATTAATAATTTTGAATAAATCAAATAAGGAAACAGTAACTTAATTTCAATCAGTAACTTGTAACTTGTCTCGGTGTTCACTTCAAGTCATTGTAGGATCAAACAATCTAATGATGGACTATGATAAAACCGAATATTAATTTAGTATCTAATTACCAAATCATCACTTGACAAGCCAACAATAGCCAAATAGGCCGTAAGAGCATGAGGTCCCATATTTCATCAAAAAAATTCGTTGGAATTGGTTTTGGTCTGATCACTAAATGATTAGTAAACAATCAAGCTAACTTCATTCACAATAAACAATTAACAATGGTATACAATCATTCATCAGTAGTAAAAGAAAACTGAAGTATAATACATTATAGATCAATTTTTGGTTTCGACTAACATCCGGTTTCTGATTCAGAACCGAGTTTCAATAGTTTTCAAATTTCATATTTTTTCTTGGGCTTTCGCAGCTTCGACCGAAACTGTATTATTATTATTATTTGTTCTTTTTCATTTGGGCTTAGTTCAAGCCCCTAATCTAAGTCGTATACACCTAAATATACTAAGGGAGAATGGAGAAAGAAATATCTACCTTCGGTTTCGGGTTTTAGAGTGATTTTCGGAAGATTTCGGTAATGGCCGAGGTTGAGGATGGTGATGGTGGGGGACCTCCGGTATGGCTTTGAACTGTTGTGAGGGTGGATTAGAGATGCTGGAGGATGGAGGGAAAGAATGGAGGCTTGAATTCGGATTGGGGTGGTGTGAGGAAAGAAATTAACCCACTTTCACACTCTCTCTAAAACTCCATTGAAATGGAACTCACTCTCTCTCTCTTTTTCTCTACTGGAATGCAAGAGAGTGTGTATGAGTGTGTGCTGTGATTTTCGTACGAGGGAGGTGGTGTATGTGCATGTATATGTTTATAAGAGAGGGAGAGAATTTGGTGGAAATAATGGGTACTGTGGGGTGGTGTGGGTTGCTGAAATTTGCAGAGGAGTAGTAATTTCCCTGTGAGAATCAGAGGAGAAGATGGGAGAGGTGGTGTTGAAATGAGTGAGGGGGTGATAAGGTGTGTAGGGTGGTATATGAATAATGGTGGAGATTGTAGAGATCCGTATTAAATTTTAATAATTTTGATGCTTGATAAAAGCTTGAGTTGTAAATTATGTGAATAATAACAATAATGTGGTTAAGTGATTTGGGGTTATTGTGGTAAGATTGTTAGTGGAAGGGTGCAAGTGTGAATTACAAGTGTATGGATATTTATAGGTGTGTGTGTGGGGTGTAGAGAATCATCTTCTCTCATCCTCTCAACTCACGTCTCTCTCTCGGTTCTCTCTCTCACCCGGCTCTCTCTCTCACTCTCACACTCCCACAAAATCTCACCCAAGAACTCAAAACTCATGAAGATTAACCTTCATTCCACCTTCTGCACGCGATATTGAGCTCGTATTTCGTTGGGTTTAGCTCGGAGAGGAGTGTTCGGTTGATTCAAGGTTTTCGGAGCTCGGGCTTGCTTGGGAGTTGGGGGTTTTGCTCAAAACCCATTCGGTAGGGATTTCTCACTTCTATTACATGTTTATGTGTTGATTTGGTGTTTGAATCGTGCCCTAGATCGTTGGTTTCGTTGTTAGAAATGTTTTGGTGAGGTCTGAAAGTCGTGCACTGAAAACCCAAGTCCTACCGATAGAAGTTTGGGACCTACCGGTAGAAACGCTGTCCAGTAGGGTCATTTTGTGAAATTTTGGTCTTCTACTAGTAGAAGATTAATTCCTACCGGTAGGTATTGAAAAATTAGCATTTTTGGAAAAATTTCGAACGAGCATAACTTTCTCATCCGAACTCCATTTTGGACAAATTTTATATTGAAATTCATGTGCCAAAAGTCTACTTTCCAATGGTGGTGGTCTCATCTCCTATTTCTAAGCCAATAAGGTTTGGTGGCCAAAATAAGATAGGTACGTTCGAAAACGTGGAGTAATTCTTTTTCCTTAGGATTGTTTGGGGGAGACACGGATGTTCCTAGGTTCTCTTAAGTACTTAATTGAATGGTATGACAAGGCTAGTGGTATACTAGGGTTTGTAGTGGTCGTTGGGTTCTGTATGAGTCCTTTGACACCGAAACGAGGGTTTAGAGAACGTAAAGAATATAGGTCGGCGAATGTTGTATGTGTTGACTTGCGATGTGAGAAATAAATACGTAGATCACTCTTTCGAGTTAAACAATGCTAGGCGTGAATACAAGGGACGATTCTCTTTATGTTTGATATGCGATACATTTCTTGCGTAACTTGTACGGTTTTATGAGTTGCAAGGTGAAAACCTATGAATCGTCGTTAGAGAATATCTTTTGATATGTGAGTGCTTGTATGATGATGAGAAACTAATAACGTAATAAAAGTGAGTTGATTGAGGTGAAATTATCCATGCTACTTCTATGTGAATAAGTCTCCGTTGTGGATTCATTATGTGTGATTGAGATGAACGACTGAGTTGTAAAGTGTATTGGAGGAATTTTGGGTACGATGACCTATGACGTGTGACTTGAATTAGTTCCATAAGTGAGAGAGGTACTAGTGGGGAGTATCGGGGCTCCGTAAATGGCCCGGCAGGAGCATTTGCTCATGACATAGAACAAAAAGGAAATTGTGACATAATGTGATTGGAAATGGGCTATTATTGTGAAAGTGCGAGTGATATGAAAGACCTCGGAGTTGTGGCTCTTTGATTATGACGGTTTCCCAAGTCAAGATAGTGGATAGGAGATTAGAAATAAGATGAGGGGTAGTGGCAGTCATGAGAGAATCGTATAGACAGAAAGTCCTTGTGGTTGAACTAGAGTCGTGATGTGTAGTCTTGGTACTTCATTTACGTCATCGACGTTGGGATAATTACTAGTCGTGTTTTGTTTTCCCTTGAGATACCGTACCTTGTTCCTGTTATTCATTCTACCTATCGTCCCATTTGCATATAATGGTTGTGTAGATTTCTCTACTGGGCTAGTGTAGCTCAACCTATCATTTTTCAGGTGTGATCCCGGAGTAGTAGCTTGGAGTGAAGTTCATGCATTCAAGTGCATATTTTTCGAAGGAATTGGTAAAAGTGACTCATGGATAATTTTGGGTAAATCATGTCTTGGGAATGTAATAGAACTTTAACTCTATTTCTTTTAATGATGTTATATATTCAGACTCTTGGAGTTGGATTTGTAATTTAATGAACAGGACATGGTGAACTCTTTTGGGGTATTATGTATGATAATGTGAGGAGTTTTATTTATGAAAAGCTATTTTATTTATGTTGAAAATCGAGGGCGTGACAACTTGGTATCAGAGCTTGAGTTTAGAATACCTTGAGACCGTGGGGAGACTTTTAGTCTCATGGGTTTAAAATCACTGCATTTTAACAAAGCTTGTGCATACCTTGTGAGCGGCATTCATTCATCTATGTGGCATGGTATTTGTAGCAGGCCGAACATGGATGGTTCGCAGTGAAACGGACCATGACCCGTCTAGCGCCGAGCGTGAGCCTCCTGCACGGCTCCCGTCGGTGTGTTCCAACGACACCCCACTCGCCGCGGGTTCGGCAGTGAACAAGATCGTGCTCAGCCTATACCCTCGACAAAATCCTCGGCGACTTTACCTCCCCTGATGGCCGGATAACCAGGCTCGGTCAGGCCCGTGTTCGGCCACCTCGGAGCTAGGCATGCGGCCGACGGTGGCTAGCTGTAAAGCCACGCGTCCTGCCACGTGCAGAAGCGGTTACAACAGAAGGTGGTCACGGGCGCACATGGGTGTGCCAGCTCAGCCCTGAAAACGGTTACCAGATCTATTCCTCGACGTCGCTATGACGTCACTTAGGCCCGTGGAAGGCACGCGATCGTACTTGGAGGGCAAGTCAGAAGGCACTATAAATACCTAGTGATGGTAACCCTAACGGGTACAGGCTACTCAATACTGACACTGACTCTCTCTAAGCTTTCTGCTTCCTCTCTCTGCACTATACTCATCCTCTCGCCGGAGGGCCTTGCCGGGACAACCCCCGGCCAGGTCTTAGTCGTGCGTTCCTTGTGCAGGCTAGGAGAAGAGAGCTCAACAACTATCGAACCACTAACGGAGGAGGGGATCGAGATCACGGGCCACACAATTGGTGAACCCGACGTGAAACACTTCTGACTTAAACGGCTCTCTCACCCTCCAAAACCCCTTACTCCTTCGTAGAACAATCACAAAATCACCTACCATGGGCGGAGATCTAGCAGATGCAACCGTGTCGGGGGCCAAAGACGCAGGTGGAAACGTCAATTCCACGCCAACCCTCGAAAGGCACATGTCCCTCTCCCTCGCCCCTGGGTCCGGGCTCTCGCCCGTCTCAGACGACGTAACTTCGGCGTACATCCGCCTGTTGCAGCGTCGCGACGACGAATGCGACAATGAACTGGCCGCGCTAAGGGCAGAGGTGGCCCAAATGAAGCAACGCATGCAGCAGGACGCCACCCCTGCCGCATCAAGATCTGGCGGAGACAGGGGTAGAGGAGGGCAAACACCGCCTCCGCCTCCACCTCCACCACCACAAGGGCGTCTGAACGAGGGAGGCCAACGCGGATCCGTGAAAGATTGCCTAGGCTTCACTCCAGCACCAGGCGACGCCAGAGAAATCATCCTCTACAAGCAACCCACCGTATCTGGAACACATCGTTCTAGAAGCCATCACGACGGAACTAGGACAAGGGATACCGAGTCGTTTACAAGCACGTACTCGACTGGTCGCGCAAGTTCTCTCGCACGACGGCCTCGCACCGTAGCCGAGACTCTGCATGGACCAGACCCCATGTTTCCGAACGCCTAGGGAACACCCCGATTGAAAACAAGGACGACGAGCACCACGCTCGGCGCAACGGGAAAGGCATACATATTGAGGGCGCGAACGATGAGAACAAATCCCGTCGCAACAAGGATAAAACCGTCGACGGTCCACGCCGAACAGCGACGGACCTGCGAGACAAGCTTCGGCGGAGGGAAGCCGAGAAGACGGCGGCAAAAGAACACAAGGAAAGGGATTCAAAGAGATCAAAAACGGACAAACAAGGCAAACCACCGCGCCCAGGGTTCGAACGACAACTAAAAGATCTCGGCGTTTCCCCTTTCACCTCCCACATAATCAACACGCCGCCAGAGCCCACTTTCCACCTGCCCAAATTCACGAAGTTCGATTCGTCGACGTGTGAGGCCTACACTCACCTCATCCACTTCAGACAAACCATTGAGCTCTGCACACTAAAAGATGAGGTAAAATGCAAGGCGTTCCCGTCCAGCCTCGGCTCCCTGGGACTCCAGTGGTTCAACAAATTGCCCGCTGGAT
Source organism: Rhododendron griersonianum (assembly GCA_018127125.1). Lineage (NCBI taxonomy): Eukaryota > Viridiplantae > Streptophyta > Magnoliopsida > Ericales > Ericaceae > Rhododendron > Rhododendron griersonianum. Next base: position 31,611,856 of record CM030788.1, on the reverse strand, counting down.
CCGTAAGGAACCTGGCCGACCTTGAACGCGCCTTCAACACACGCTTCATCACAAGCAACAAAATGGCTAAAGAGCCTGAATCATTGTCTCAAATGAGAAAACTATCGTCGGAAACCCTCAGGCAATATGCCGAGCGTTACTGGCAGCTATTCAACGAAATTCCAGGAATTGATGAATATTGGGCTGCGCGCACTTTCAAAAACGGCTTAGAAACTGGCAGCAAGATCTTAGACGAACTCGCCATCCGCCCACCACACGGCATGGGTGAACTGATGCGCGTCGTGGAAAGATTTTGTGCTCTCGAGGAACTTTATGCAGACAGAGCGGCCCAGGAATCCCGAACTCAACCAATCCATTCTCCTCGACCGTGCACCAGCTGCCAGCACAACTGGCAACCCAACCAACGCAGCCAAAGAAGCAAGTGCACAACATCAAAAAGGGGAATGAGCGTCCGCCGAAGGAGCATGACTATGTGGCCGAAACCACTCACTTCAAGGAACCGATTTGGTCTTTTCTGAAGGAAATAATGAGACAACCGTGGTTTGAATGGCCGACGGGCAAGCTCGGAATCGACACCAGCCAACCGGATCAAAATCCAAGGAAAAAATGCACTTACCACAACGAGCTCGGCCACTACACGACTGCCTGCGCACCATACAAGGCTCTCCTTGAGAAGCTTGCGGCTCAAGGTCATCTCGATCAATACATTGATCGTTCAAAGACGCCCGCCGGGCAGACAAATCCCAACCCCAATGAACAACGCCCGCTGATCCATGTAATCCACGGCCCAGTGACCAAGGCGTCCGAGACTGCCCTCAAAGCCGACATCGATCACGCCTCGACTTCAAAGGAAGTACTCTCCGTCGGATGCGGATCCAAGCGTCAACGACCACAAGACGTGCCAAAGTGGACGATCAGCTTCACCGAACGTGACCTTGAACACGTTCAAACACCGCATTCAGACGCCCTCGTCGTCACCGTCCAGATCGGCGTTCACGACGTCAAACGCGTCCTCATTGATCAAGGGAGCTCGGCCGAGGTTATGTACTACGATCTATTCAAAAAGCTGGAACTCCCAGAATCGGCACTACTACCAACCGAAGTACCCCTCATCGGCTTCAACGGAGCACCCGTTTGGCCGGTTGGCCGAATCTTCCTCCCTGTCGTCGTCGGCACAAAAACACTCTCGGTTGAATTTATCGTCGTCAACTTGCCGAGCCCATACAACGCCATCCTGGGACGAAATTGGCTTCACGGAATGCAGGCCATTGCCTCCACGTACCACCAACTCGTCCGCTTCATCGGCACCACTGGGAGACAAGAAGACTTACGAGGTGACCAAATCGCCTCCAAAAAGTGCTACGTCTCCGCCGTACACAGTTCTTCCAAAGCAAAACAACCGACTCCGTGATCGAAGAAGTCAACCGACTCCTCGACACCAACGCCATTCAGGAAGTACAATACCCAATCTGGCTATCCAACATGGTGGTCGTCAATAAAAAGAATGGAAAGTGGCGAGTCTGTGTCGATTACACGAATCTTAACGACGCCTGTCCCAAGGACTGGTTCCCACTACCAAAGATCGACCAGCTCGTAGATGCAACAGCTGGCCATGCTCGGCTAAGTTTTCTGGATGCCTACCGTGGCTATCACCAGATTGCTATGGACCCGGCCGACATGGAGAAGATAGCATTCATTACTCCACATGGAATTTTTTGCTACAGGGTGATGCTGTTCGGTCTAAAGAACTCCGGAGCCACATTCAACAGAGCGATCTTCAAGATGCTCTATGCACAAATAGGCAACATCCTGGAAGCATACATTGACGACCTCGTCGTCAAAAGTCAAAAGGAGCACAACCATTTGAAGGAGCTGGCCGAGGTCTTCGAGATCCTTAAATTCCACAAACTCCGTTTAAACCCGGAGAAATGCGCGTTCGGCGTAAGTGCCGGTAAATTCCTTGGCCACCTGGTCACACGACGCGGCATCGAAGCCGACCCCAACCAAATCAAGGCAGTGGCCGACCTTCGGCCACCAAGATCAATCAGAGAGGTACAAAAACTAACTGGGATGGCGGCGGCCCTCAACCGCTTCATCAGCAAATCGTCCGACAAGTGCCACTCCTTCTTTCACGCTCTCAAAGGGAAAAGCCGACGAAGTTTTGAGTGGACGCCGGACTGCGACAGAGCGTTGGCCGAGCTCAAAGATTACCTGGGTTCTTCATCGCTAATGGTAAAGCCCAAAGAATACGAAAATATCTATCTTTACCTTGCGGTCTCGAGCCACGCAATTAGCTCAGCACTTGTTCGGCGAGAAGGGGCCGACGATATGCCAGTATATTTCACAAGTAAGACACTCCTACCCGCCCAGACTCGGTACCTTCCACTGGAAAAACTGGCACTCGCCCTGGTATCTGCGGCAAGGAAACTTCTGCCATACTTTCAGGCGCACACAATAACAGTGTTGACCGAGCACCCTCTCAAAGCACTTTTTTGAAAAGCCGACCTCTCAAACCGAGTTTCGAAGTGGGCGGTCGAGCTTGCAAACTTCGATATCCGTTTTGAACCGAGGACAGCAATAAAGGGGCAGGTCCTCGCCGACTTTATTGCTGAGCTCACCCCAGAAGACTCTGAGCTCCTACACACTATTCCCACCCAACCCTCTGCCGAACACCAACCAAAAGAGAACCGGTGGCTCCTCTTTCAGGGAGACACTTGGCGAATGCAAGTTGACGGCGCCTCCAACAACAACGGAGCAGGTGCCGGAGTCGTCTTGGTCTCACCATGCGAAACACTTCACGAGAGTGCAATCACCATCGATTTTCCTGCCACAAATAATGAGGGCGAATATGAAGCACCGCTTGCTGGCCTACGCTCGGCAATCGCAATGAAGGTTGACAACTTAGCCGTGTTCTGCGACTCTCAACTCATAGTCAATCAAGTTCTGGGGGACTACGAAGCTAGGGATCCACGGATGATGAAGTACCAAACCATGGCAGCAGAACTCATTACTCGCTTCAAGAACTTCAACATCGAGCAGATCAACCGCGAGCACAACGCACACGCCGACGCACTTGCTGGCCTCGCGTCGGCTTCAAAAGCATCAGAGTTCCGAACCATAAATTTTGGGAACATTGACCACCCGAGTTTCGACACAACTCCAGAAGTGCTCAACATTGAACTTGGTCCGAGCTGGATGGATGAAATCGTTGCCTTCCTCAGAACCGATACCTTACCCGACGACAAGAAGGAAGCCTTCTGTATCCGAAACAAGGCCGCGTACTATTGGCTCTCTGAGAACGGCCAACTCTATAGAAAATCCATTTCCGGGCCCTATCTTCTTGTCGTCCACCCAAATCAGGTCGCTGAGGTCCTTGACGAACTGCACTCCGGAAGCTGCGGCTGCCACTCTGGTGGACGTTCGTTATGCCAACGCACGATGAGTCAAGGATACTTTTGGAAAAACATGAAGAAGGACTGCGAGGATATTGTTCGAAGGTGCCGACCATGCCAACTTTTCTCCCCAATCCCCAAGCAGCCGGCTCAGAATCTCTCTCCCATCACAAGTCCATGGCCATTCGCGCAATGGGGGCTAGACATCGTCGGGAAACTCCCGACAGCACCCGGGGGCTTCAAATTCTTGATCACTGCAACGGATTATTTCTCCAAGTGGGTAGAAGCCGAGGCTCTGGTCACCATCACAGAAGCAGACGTCCAACGATTCGTATGGAGGAACATTGTGACAAGGTTCGGCGTACCCTACGCCATCGTCTCCGACAACGGCACCCAATTTGTCGGGGACGGCCTAACAAGCCTCTGTGAGGAGTTCGGCATCAGATTCTTCAACTCGACACCAGCCTACCCTCAAGGAAATGGCCAAGCCGAGGCCTCGAACAAGACGGTCTGTGCAGGGATAAAACGTAGATTGAATTCAAAGAGGGGAAAATGGGCAGAGGAACTCCCCAGGGTTTTATGGGCTTACCGCTCCACACCCCGCCGGTCAACAGGCCAAACACCCTTCTCAATGGCGTTCGGCATGGAGGCCGTAATCCCACTGGAATCAAGGTTCCTAACCCTCCGAACGGAGAACTTCAACCCACAGTCCAATGACGAAGCCGTCGAGCAAGAACTGATTTTGGCTGAGGAAAAACGCGATGACGCTCGGCTAAAGCTTGCCGAGTATCAACAAACTGTTGCCAAGGGCTACAACAGAAGTGTCAGAATCAAGAAGTTCAAGCCCGACGACTTGGTTTGGCGAAAGGTCGTCCAAGCAAGCAAAAAGAAAAAGTTCATGCCTAATTGGGAGGGGCCATTTCGTATTGTGAAGGTTGCTGGTGAAGGGGCTTACACCCTCGAAGACATGCACGGCAAGGTGCTCACCAACCCGTGGAATGCACAGAACCTCAGGAAGGCTTACATGTGATGCTTCAATCAGACAACTACCCTCGGCCAACACTTCATGCATTCCGAGTTTCTGTCTTCTTCAGCATCGGCATAACTCTTTTACATTTGCATTTCAACGAAGGGCCTCGACCCACTGTTGCTGTTTTTATTACTCTCCCTGTACTTCGAAGAAATATCAATGAAATGACAATCTTTTTTTTGATCCAAAAATCTTCACAACATTTCAAGTATCATTCCACTCTCGGCTAGAATGTCACACACAAACGATGGCTTCGATCACACCCACCAAACGGCTCCTTAAAAAGCCCTTTTGCTTCGGCCAATTTCACCGCCCAAAGAAGCAATCACTGGACATATGGTCCGTCGAGCCTGAAATACACTTTTGGAACTTAGGCTTCGGCTCGGATTGGCAAGACACTATGGTCGGCCACCGAAAGGTTACACTCGCAATTTGGCGAGCAAACCACCCACACACAATCACTACTCTCAAACGTTCCTCTACCATGGCCAGGGGCTGACATTTTGGCCGAGCCCCATCCATTGGCAAGGGGGCACTTCACACTCTCAAACTAAGTCAAAGGTTGGATCATGTCCGATCACAATACATCCATGTTCGGCAACCTATAGTAACTACGGCCATACTACTTTGGTCAGGGCTCGGCTGCAATATCTATACTTAACCATTTCGATCATGAAAGACTCTCAACTATTCTGCCGAACCCAAACCAAAAGTGGGGGCTACGGACAACTACACATTCACAAACATGCAAGACCCATAAAATTTTGTGAAGACATGAAGGCAATCAGACAAGCTCGGCAATAATAGAGACGTTGCAAAAGAAGCAGTGCATTCATTCAAAAAGACAAGTGTTGTTAAAGATCCTAAGTTAGGAGGATCGGCGTAGTAAATCGTTCGGTGCCGACCCTCATTCAATTATTACATCTGGCACGGTAAACTGCCAAGTTTGGAGCCGTCCAGTCCAACAAAAGCTCAAAAAGGAAAACTATAAACTCTAAGGTTGTGGCGGATCACCCTCGGCTGCAGCTTCAGTAAGACGAGCAGCATCGTCCTCGGCTTCAACGGCCACTTCATCATTCTTCTCAACTTGCTCGGTAGCCTGCTCGGTGTTGTCAGCCTCGTCCCTCTTCTTCCCACTTGAGCCTGTAGACACCTCCCAAGCGGGGCATCGCCATACAGATTGATCACGTTGTGTTTAATCGATTGGTTGCTCACTTCATAAACCAAAATCATGGACATTCCCATGGCTAGGAACATCGCCACACGATAACGGTTATCATCAAATAGAGTCGCCACCCAGTTTATTAAAACTGGGAAAATAGATAGAGATTCTGGATACGGGAGCCAAAAGTACAATAAGGGGAAGGTGTTAGGCACCCCTCTTTGCCCAGTCGTGAGACTGGCCCATAATCGTTCAACATAAGACGTATAGATGCTTTGTTTAATTCTAACACATAGTCTGTTTAGTTATTCCTTTAAACAGTAAGTAAAGTGAGCCAGGACTGTAATTGAAGCATGCATCAGAAAGCAGGAAACAAACAAAGCTGTCCCAGGGTAATGGATCTCGCGGCCGGTGAATGGATGTCACGGCCGAGGGATCCTCCTGGTTTGATATATCGGCCGAGGGATCGAAGCCCCGGTCGATGTTCTTCCTCACACCAGACAGAAACGTTAGTAAATAATCAAAACGCTAAAATCATGATTATTGACAGGAAATAAAACAAACCAGAGGCCGTTGGGCCTCACCACCTTGATCCCTCAGTTGCTTGATTGCTTTGGATTAGGCGTGATTGATTGATTGCTTGATCGAGAACCCTAGAGTTAGGGTTTGAACTTCGGGGTTTGATCGCCGGATTGACGGCTACCTTCGGAAGGTTAGGGCTTTTGGAGTATGGGATTGAGAGAGTATTTTGACAGAGTTTCGTGGCTTAATTGAGTGTGTAGGTCTATCAATTTCTGTGTGTATATTTCGGAACCCAAAGGCCCCTTTATATAGGCATAGGGATGACTCACTCCGGCCAATCAAATCACGAGATGGCAATTGCAATTGCAATGCATCTCAAACTCTACGTCGTGATCTCCGAACGTAGCCCGAACGCATCGGAAAGGTAGTGTAGTTGGATCAAACCAAACGTCTGACAGAACGTTCGAGAGTCTGGAAAAAGGTCGATCTGGCGGCCGAGTAATGGATGTTGCGGCCGTGTAATGGATGTCTCGGCCGAAGGATAGATCTTGCGGCCGAGGGATTGATCTCTCAGGGAGATTTTGCTGGCAACAGGTTGCTCGGGCGAGGGATTGATGTTATGGCCGTGGGATTGATGTTACGGCCGTCAGATGGATTTTCCTAGGCTTCTGTATTTCTGTCTGAAAGGCTGTATGGCTTTGAATTGGGTCCTCTAAGTGGTCAAAGTTCTCACCGAAAGTCCTAAGGTCCTCAAGGAAGCAATCAGCAATCACTGTATCCATTTCATCATCGGGATTGTCCCAAGGTGGGACTTGAAATAATCGTTAGGCCAAATTGGGGTGTCTACAGAGCCATCCCCTCCACCTTCAGCATCGGCCACAGTCATATCTTCGACGTCATCCTCACTCTCGGGAAACTCCTCCGGGGTAAGTGGGGCACACTTTTCTTCAGTGTACGGCAAATTGAGCTCGGGCACTTCAGCTACGGGGATCGACTTCATCAGGTTCATGTCCGGCTCCAGTTGCATGACCCCACACGCAGCTTTCACCCCATCCTTGTACCCAGTTCGGTACGCGATCGGCAGCTTCTTCGCTAGTTCCTCGTTGACCATCGACTGAGCCTCCCTCACGTACTCGGCGCCGGCTCTATCATATCCAGCCTAAAATGCCTTCTCATCCACTTCCTTCATCTTCCTCTTCTCCCTGCGGACAACCTGCCCGAGCTCGCGTTCGGTCGTCTTTGCATTCTCAAGGGCCTCATCCCTCTCTTTCTTGAGCTCGACAACCCTCGACTTGGCAAACCTCAAGCCGTTCTTTGCAGCCTTTGCCTTTTCACGCTCGGCTTTCGCTTCATCGCGGTAACGTGTCTTCTCAGCGGCCAAGAGTTTGGCTTGCCGAGAAGCACGCAGCAAAGCTTGCCCAGCCTACACAAGATAAAATCATCAGCCTCGGCAATACATCAAAACATAAAAAAGAAAACCAAGTCAAAAGCGTACCTGAACGAGATATGCACTGGTATGAACCAGGCTCGGCTGAAGCTCCCCTGGAACCCTGTCCATGTCCTTCGGAAGAGCAAGCCCGTGCAGCATGGTCACAGCAAGACCAGGCTCCTCCTTGATGCTGTCCTCCACCGTGACCACTCTGCCGTCGGCCATCGCGAACGATGGTGCAAACTCTGAGACGATCACTCGCCCACCTGAACCAGCTGCCCTCTCCACAGCCTTTGAGCCTCCCGCTGCCGAAGACTCGGTTTGGTCCTTTTCCTTTGGAAGTGGCGTCGGCGGCCTGGCAGGAAAGAAGTCATGTACCTTCTGCTTCTTTGCAGGACTCTCGGTGGGAGAAGGAGCAGCTACCTTCTTGCTGGCAGCAGCTGCTTCCTTAAGGTTCATCCTCACCACATTTCCCCTCCCCATGTCGTCGGCAAAATGAGGAATTAAGGTTCGGATTGGAGGGATGTGGATACCTTGAAAGTCGGTTGGCAGACTTTCCTGGAACCAGAAGTCGGCTGACTTATGAAAAGTGGGAAACTTTACCCTCGGCTCCTTCGCCTTCTTGCTCGGTTTTGGAACTTCGTCGCCAACACCTACCTCAGTAGCTGATTTCTTACCCTTGGCCTTCGTGCTCGGCCCTGCCTCCTTATCCTTCTTCTTCCTCTTCGTCACCTTTCCCTTGAAAGAAGGCTCGTAACCCAGCAGCGTCGGCGCGTCGCGGCAGATACAAGCCCTTAGTATCTCCACGTGACTGTCTATGGCCAAAGAGTTCTGAGTCTTGGTTATTGATCGGTGATCTGCAAAGGAAAGAAGATGTAAGCAAAATATCAATGAATTCATTAAAAGAATGGATCATATTCGGCAGATTAAAGAAACAAAAGGAAACCTCGGAAATCTGTTATCTTGGGCACAGAATGCAGCCGCACAGTCTGATCGCCGAACTCGTAGTTCCCACTGACTTCAACGTACAGATTAGCCCACTTATCAGTGTCAGGAAGTCCGTTTATCAACGGCTCCTTACCGCTACGTGTGGACAAATACCTACGGTTAGTCTTCCCGTGCCTAGACATAATGTATGTATGGAAGAGATCGGCGATGGTGAAATCAAGGTTGTGAAGTTCGTTTAACTTAACTACGGACATCACAATCCTAAAACTATTGATCGAGAAGAAGTAAGGTACTATGCCGAACCTAGCTAACAGTTCCCTCAGATATGGATGAAGGGGGAAGCGGAGCCCGGCCTCACAGATGGCCATCAGAGGGACCGTTATGTGCTCGGGACGATCTTGCCTCTTGTCCCTAATCCTGTTACTAGCCACTTGGTGGACGATGACATCATCCGGTATGTCATATGCTCGGCAGAAGTCCGCATACTCATTGGGACGCCCACTGAAGTAATGGGCGTGGGGACAAACCTGCCCTCGCTTGAAGAGGTCGGCAAACTCTCTATCCCCAGACGAAGTTTCAACAGGAGCAGAGAGTGAAGAGGTCGTAGCTCCGGCCTGGGAACGAATCCTAGACTCGGCCTCCGGTCCAAGTTCGTGCTCGGCTTCGGATTCTGTGCTAGTAGAGAAGGTTATCTCTGGGTCGGTGTTGAAACCACCGTACTCGTGGTCAAGCTCGGCATTGGAATCACCAGAGTCTGACATGTTCGAGGCGATGGAAGAAGTTTGACGTCGGCTTCTGTGTATCTCCAAGTACTCTCGGATCACAAGGTTCGTAGAATCGTCCCCTGAACTTTCAGAGTCGGATGAGATGACGATGATTGGGGGAGCCAGACCTAACAAAGTCAAAAACAAAACATGAGACCTCGTCGTCGGCCAGAAAGCAGGCGTCTCACTGCGCTCGGAATCCTAAGTGACCCACCCCATCATCGTTCTCAAGGCTCGGCCAAACCATGTTCGGTTGGAACCTCCCAAACAACAGAAACTGGGGCTCGACCTATTCCATCAACGACCAAAGCCCAGAACCCCTTGGAGGTTCCATGCTCGGAAGAACAGGTTGAAGAAGGAGATGAACAGTCCGTTCATCTCCAGGGCGCACTGTTCACTCAGAACAAAAAATGCCCCAAAAACCCAGAAAACCAAAGGTAAATGGGCTGAAAACTGCAGAAAGTTGGAGAGAAGCAAGAAACGATCTCATACCTGGATTTGAACAAGATCTGATGGCAGAATCTGCTGGAGATCGAAGCTGGAAGACGAACGGTTGCTCTGGAGCTCTAGAAAATGGAGTTTTAGAGAGAAAGAGAATGAAGGAGCTTCTCTCTCCTCGCCTCGCCCCTTTTATAGGGCTAGGGTTTGGGATTTTGAGTTTCCCGCCCATCATTACACCGCCGAACCAATGGCCACACAGCGAATGACACGTGTCGTTGAAAGGACAGCTTACAGGGCCTGCCAACCGTCCTCTCTTTCGCCGTACCCAGCCACAAGATGACATCTGGCACTCCTCCACTAGAGACTTCCATCAACGGCTGCACATGCTTCTGTAAAGAGGATGGTGTAGGTTCGGCAGAAGTTTACATTGACAAAACACAAGCCACGCTCGGTGTTTCAACAAGTTCGGCCAAGACTCGACTTCAATCCCTACCTCGTCGCGTTCAGCTTCGGCAGAGATAGAGGGGCTATTGTAGCAGGCCGAACATGGATGGTTCGCAGTGAAACGGACCATGACCCGTCTAGCACCGAGCGTGAGCCTCCTGCACGGCTCCCGTCGGCGTGTTCCAATGACACCCCACTTGCCGCGGGTTCGGCAGTGGACAAGATCGTGCTCAGCCTATACCCTCGACAAAATCCTCGGCGACTTTACCTCCTCTGATGGCCGGATAACCAGGCTCGGTTAGGCCCGTGTTCGGCCACCTCGGAGCTAGGCATGCGGCCGACGGTGGCTAGCTGTAAAGCCACGCGTCCTGCCACGTGCAGAAGCGGTTACAACAGAAGGTGGTCACGGGCGCACATGGGTGTGCCAGCTCAGCCCTGAAAACGGTTACCAGATCTATTCCTCGACGTCGCTATGACGTCACTTAGGCCCGTGGAAGGCACGCGATCGTACTTGGAGGGCAAGTCAGAAGGCACTATAAATACCTAGTGATGGTAACCCTAATGGGTACAGGCTACTCAATACTCACACTGACTCTCTCTAAGCTTTCTGCTTCCTCTCTCTGCACTATACTCATCCTCTCGCCGGAGGGCCTTGCCGGGATAACCCCCAGCCAGGTCTTAGTCGTGCGTTCCTTGTGCAGGCTAGGAGAAGAGGGCTCAACAACTATCGAACCACTAACGGAGGAGCGAGGATCAGGGATCACGGGCTAACAGTATTTATGTTATTGTAGGTTGGTGTAGAGTCGTTGGACCGGATTGGTGGGGTTAGAAGTTTGTAGTTTGTTTGTTGTTGATGATCTCCTTATTGTTTATTTGTAGCGAGATGCCACCGAGACACAAGAATAGACGGGGTAGGATTGGGAATCCGAGAATGGGGGCATGACAGAATCAGCTTGCTAGGAAAATTGTAGCGGCACTTACAGCAGCAAACCTTTTGCAACCACCTCCTAGGGATAATGTGGACAGTCGGGCCATAATAGCCATGCGAGAGTTTAGCCGTAGGAATCCACCTCAGTTCGATGGGGAGAGTAGTGATCCTCTTGTGGTCGATCATTGGCTTGCACAAATTCGTAAGATCTTTAATGCGCTTAAGATTATGGAGGACGACCTGTGGGTGAGTATAGTCGCTTGTCAACTTGTCGGTGAGGCGAATGAGTGGTGGGAATCGGTTTTAGGAGCAAGAAGAGATGCTAGGAGAATGGCAATGGCGGTTAATCGAATCAATGAACTAGATGTAGAGAACCTGACTTGGGCTGAGTTTGAAGAACTCTTCGAGAATCAATATTTTTTGGATACGTATCATGAGAAACTTAGAGGACAGTTCGAGAAGTTAGAATAAGGAAATATGACCATCTCTGATTACGCTATAAAATTTCAATCTTTATCACGTTTTGCACCAGAATTAGTGGCGTTAGAGGAAAGGAAGTGTAGGCGTTTTGAAAAAGGGTTAGACCCGTCTATCAGGAAGTTTGTGGTAGGTCAACGAATTGGAAAGTTTTCTGACATTGTCGAGTGTGCTAGAAGTATTGAGTATACGGAGGAAACACCAGGGGAAGTGAAAGTACGGGGACAGAGACAACAAACCGTTGACAAGAGTGTATCTATAGAAGCGTTTGGAAGCCAAGGGAGGAAAAGACAGAGAGAACAGTTTCGGTCCACCTCGGGACAACATAGTTCAGAACCACCTAATCTTACCAGAACGTCAGGAGTTTCGTCAGGGTCAACGATTGTGTGTTATCGATGCCGTTAGTCGGGCCATCGTGCAGTAGACTGTCCTCAGGAGAGGGAATATCATGGTCAGAGGCCACCTCGGGTTTGCTATCGGTGCCATCATTCGGGGCACTTAGCGGTAGATTGTCCACAACCGACAAGCAGAGGGAGCGTGTAGAGATCCACGGAGTCGGGTCATGCATCTCATACCGAATTGCAAGGTAGCGTGAACTTACATGTTTGAGTTGCGATTACTTATACATAATTGAGATGCTTGATTGTTAAGCAACTGCTATAATGAAAGTCTGTGGTTCATATTAGTATCGATTAATATTGCGGAGTGATCTATGTGATATTGTTTGATAGAGACCTACATAAATGTGCTGACTAAAGTAGCTGAATGAGAGTATTCTAAGTTGATAAAATGGATAGAAATTGTGTAGAACCTTACGAGATTGCAATGAACTTGATCACTGTTGAATTTTCGGAACCGCGAGTTATGGAGTACAAGGCACTGTGTGAGCCTGTGATGGTATTGGGCACTAAGTGAGCCTGTGGTATATTGGGCACTGTGTGAGCCTGTTATCAAATTGGGCACGGTGTGAGCCTGTGGTATTTTGGGCACTGTGTGAGCCTGTTGTCATATTGGGCACTGTGTGAGCCTGTTGTCATATAGGGCACTGTGTGAGTCCGTAGTGTATAGGGCACTGTGTGAGCCCGTAGTGTGCAGGGCACTGTGTGAGCCTGTGGTTGCTTTGGGTACTGTGTGAGCCCGTCCGTTAATGTGCTGGGTACTGTGCGAGCCCGCTGGGTATTGTGTGAACCCGTTGACGTGTAGACGTATTCGGTACAATGTAGTCTCAATAAATTATGCAGTGAGCCTGTAATTGGTTGACTTATTATGGTATTTGGCGTATAAAATGTGTTGCTATTTAGTTTCAACTTCCACGTTAGAACTAGTGTGCAGTGTTATCGTGTGAGGTTCGTCCATGGAATGTGGTGCTGGATAGTGTGGGCTACCTGCCCGAAAAATATATTTTCCGTTTTGAGAGAAAATATTGTTTGAAGAGTTGAAAGAGTCGCCACCCGGATTTATGGTTTATCACCCGAGAAACCGTTTTGTTTTGAAAATGATCGATTTGAATTGAAAACCAGAGATCGTTTGAAGGGTCCGGAAGCCATGTTACGAGGGGGGAAGGGTTTTACGGCACCCCCCTTGCCCGATTCGAGATCGGTCTCTACTAAACGTTTGTGGGATTTTTAAAAGGGATTTTGGTTCATTTTAACCAGCTAGCAAGTATTCACAGTAATACCATGTAGGAAGTGCATGCATGTGCATGTGTACAGGAGAGGGTGAAATGGCCATGCGAAATACAAGATGACTGAAAATGGAACCCTGTCACTGTATTCACTCTCGAGCGCTCGGGAGTGGTCCCGAGCGCTTGGGAGTGCTGACACTCACAACCTGTAAGTTTGGTTAGACATATTCACATACTAGTACTGCCAGAAAAATCACAAAGAAATCAAAATACAGATGTGCTCAGCCAGAGGTTTAAACGGCTAAGAACTGGTCCTAACCATCCAGACAAGGCTTCCTTGCAACTGAAAGCAAACCTAACTGGGCTCTGGAAGGACCAGTGCACACCCAGTATCTACTAAAACAGAAAATGAAATACATAATGAACAAAACAAAGTTTTAGTGGCAGCAGCACTCCTGAGCGCTCAGGAATGGTCCCGAGCGCTCGGGAGTGAACACAGTGCCCAGAAAAAGTTTTGTTTTCTTTGTGTTCCTCTTGCTCTTGGTGCTAAAGTAAGATCAAATGAGCTCACAACTAGTATAAGGAACTAGTGTGAACCCTTGATCCCCCTCAGAAGTAGAAAAACGGTAGATTTCGGGTATAAAATGAGATTTTATACCTTTGCTTGACTTGAATCCAGCTTCTTGGACTGACTTATTTGCTTGAAAATGGATTGAAAACAGTAAGAAAATGGAGTTCTAGATGGACTAGAGGTTTGAGTTGTGAAGAACTTGAAGATTGCTTGAAGTTTTCCTTAGAAAACACAAGTTTTGGAAAATGTTTGAAGGAGATTTTGAGACTGAAAATTTCAGAAGATAGTAGAGGGAGAGAGTAAAATTTCGTGGTCCTTTGCATGTAGAATGAAAGGGGTATTTATAGGCAAGGAGAAAATGTGTTTGAAATTTGAAAATAAAATGAAAATGAAATGGAAAATAACTTTGGGGGGAAAAATGGCATGATTATATTCCTGCCCCATCTGAATAATCAGGCAGGACCAGGTTGAACGTTGAATGGGTCTGAAAAGCCTGAAAAGCCGTGGTCAAAGGCCAAGCTCGACATGCATTGGTCCTGACAGCCGTCTCGAGCGCTTGGGAGTGGCAGCCCAACTTCAGAAGGGCGCCACGGATACTCCCGAACTCGGTTTTTGGTGTTTTTCAAAGCGTTGGAAAGCTCGTTAAGTCCTCTTTCTAACCCAATTGGTTTCATTCAAATATATTTTATATGCTAAAATGCATGCCAATTTTACCCTCAGGGTGTCGAGAAAAAAGGAACATTTTGATTTTGAAACAGTCCAAGAAGTATCGTCCAAGTTTGCCAAGGTCCGTTTTTACCCTATTTCATCATCGGGGAGCCTCGAGGGCACAAATTAAGGAACTTTGACAAGTTCAAATTGGGGTGTCTACAGTTGCCCCTCTTTGGGCGTCGCTCAGCATCACGTCTGGATACGAGTGGCGTCCAAAGATTGAGACAGCCCAATTCGAGCCAAATCAAATCCTCAATTCTAAATCAAATGCAAGCAAAAACACAAACATTTGACGCATGTGGTCGCGTCTTTCCAGACTGCCTACGTACCCTTTTCTGTAAGGATCAGACCAGTGTAGTTCTTTGGGGCAAATGCGAACATGCAGACACGCAAGCAAATGATGGAAAGGTGTCCTCCAGGACAGTGCCAAATCTATGGCGGCGGAAGGGGGGTGCCAAATCTATGGCAGACAAGATAAGTGCCGAATCCATGGCGGCGGAAGGGGGGGTGAAGAGAGGAGAATCTGAAAAGCTTGAATTTTTAAAAGAAGCTTGAATTTTAAAAGAAGCTTGAATTTTGAAGGAAGCTTGAATTTTGAAGAAAGCTTGAATCTGAAAAGCTTGAATTTTTTGGAAGAAGCTTGAATTTTGAAGGAAGCTTGAATCTGAAAAGCTTGAATTTTTTTGGAAGAAGCTTGAATTTTGAAGGAAGCTTGAATCTGAAAAGCTTGAATTTTTGGAAGAAGCTTGAATTTGAAATTAAAGGGTGTCTCTCAGGACAGCGCCAAATCTATGGCAGAAGATGAAAGGTGCCAAATCTATGGCAGCGGATGATTGAAGGGTGTCCCTCAGGACAATGCCAAATCTATGGCAAGAGATGTGCAGTCATGTTGACGAATATGAAGGAAGAAGGCGACCGTGGGGGGTCGAGGTTAGAAAGTGAGACCCGTGTTCCGACTTTTGACAACATTGATGATTTTTAGTTTTGAAAAACAACAATGGACATGTCCGAGTACCCTTTCTGCTTTACTGTTTTTGGCCAGCGGACCAGTATTGTCAGGATTTCGGGATTTGGGATGGAGTTCGTCTTTGGATGGAAATTGGGTTTGAGCTGGAGCTGGTTTGAGTTTGGCCTTGATCAGGGCTTGAGTTTATACCATTCATGCCCCAGTCTTGAGGTCGGCTGTACGCTTGCAGTGATTGATGGCATTGTGCTGATGTGCCCCAGTGAGTGACAGACCTTAGTTCTGATTCTTTTCCTTGATTCCACTGATAGTTTTGGCAACCAGTTTTGTCATGAGCACAAGTGCGGGTTCTTCCATGTACTGGAGTTTCTCTCACGAGTTGGGACCTTAAGATCAATGTGACTTGACTAGACTGATGACCTTGTGTGAATTTGGACAAGGCATAGATGACTCGAAGGAAAAGAAAGACCCTTTATCCGAGGACTGACTTAATGATGACCTTGACTCGACGAGGAGTTTGACTGGACGAGGAGCTTGATTACTTGAGGATTTGATGTTTGAAATTGTCATGATAAAATCAAGTTTCGATGATTTTCCCATTCGGGTCTTTGAAATTGTTTTAGCAAAACACGAGGATTTTTATTAGGAATCATGCCCCAGGTTGGATTTTTGCAAGATTCACGAAATGCCTTGGCGCTCCTTCTTGTTTTCTCCTATTGTCCAGGATTTTTGTTATCAAGTTGTGTTTTTCAATCTGAAAGGACTTTATCAGGGTTGTAACGTGACCAAGGTTCGGGTTAACAAAGAAAGGATAATAGGCTCAACATTTTTCATTTTCTTGGGGTTCCGAGAGCTAGCAGCCATCTTGAATATTTTTGTGCCCTCTTTGCTTTTGATAGGCGCCTTCTTTCGCCTGCTTTGCTTCGCCTTTTGTTGTGCCCGATGCATTCTGCATTTTCATTGATCTTGAGCTTTCTCCGATTTTTCTTCAATGTTTTGCATCTCATTGAGCCCATGTATTTGGCACTTTCACGCTTTGAATTCTGATGCGCCGATGATAACCAGGTGCTTGGCACGTTTGTCCTCCCTTATTTCATCCCGGTGTGGGGGATAGCTGCCTAGCTGGGTTTTTTCAAAGAAATCAATTTAAGCTCAAAAGGGGGTTATCAATGGATATATTATCTTCAAGCGTTTGATAAAAGAAAAGAATGCCTTTCTTCATTTTGAATTGCACAACTTGATAACTGGATCCTAGATGCAGGTTAAGAGATTTGTGT
Source organism: Rhododendron griersonianum (assembly GCA_018127125.1). Lineage (NCBI taxonomy): Eukaryota > Viridiplantae > Streptophyta > Magnoliopsida > Ericales > Ericaceae > Rhododendron > Rhododendron griersonianum. The sequence goes on along the minus strand of CM030788.1, from coordinate 31,595,172 downwards.
GCTCTAACTTTTGCCTAGATCACATTTTGAGGCTTTGATCTAGCGAGCTTTTTCTTGGGCCAAGGTGCTGCTTCTTGACGGCGTCAGGGTGTGGTCCCATGAAATTCTTCTTCTTGCAAGGGCAAAGTATCTCGTGTTTTGATTTCTCAATTGATGGTGAAAAAAAATTCCAAGTTAAGGGATTATCACAAAACGCGAGTTTATTATCACAATTTCGACTCAAGAAGCTCGACATTGACTTGAAAGATCGTGACCGAATTTTGGAATCGACTCAAATGAACATGACCGGGCCTCGGGATAAGGCTGCCTACGTATCTTTCTTGCAAAGGAATCAGGTCATAACGTAGTTCAGGCATACGAAACTGACACTCTTTTTGGTTTTTCTTTCTTGACTACAAACTTGAATTTGAAAACATACAGATACGAAAGCATGAAAGACCCAAAGTACAAACTGACTCGAAATTGAAAGACAAAAACTTGACTCGAAACTTAAAAGCTTCCCAAACTCGTGAGTAATTCCATTCATGCTTTGCTGCACTCAAAATCCTCATCCCGATCTGAAGTCCGGCACTGGGATGGTTCCGTTGTCGATTAAGTCTTGGATCTTGTGGCGGAGACGGTGACAGTCATTGGTAGCGTGACCGGGCATTTGATGGAAGGCGCAGAAGGCATTTGGGTCGTGGTAGGCTGGGAGCTTTTGAGGTAGGGGAGTTGGCAGGAGTGGCTTGACGGTTCCACTTTCGACAAGTCTTTCGAATACCATGGATAGTGGTACAAAAAACTCGGAAAAGACACGAGGTTGTTTAGGCTTGGTGGTTTGAGCAACGATCTGGCTAACGGGCTCGGTCCGGACATGGTCGGTATGTGTAGGGTCAGATGGCAAATCGGTGTAACCATACAACATGTTGCTGCTGTCGGGGTCTACATTTTCTGTCTCTGGGAAGGAATCAGCATTTTCGAGGATGCCCAACTGAACAGCTTCTTCGACGGCCATGCCTGTTTCGAAGAATGTCTTGAAGTCGGAAGAGGCTTGAGCTAGGATCATGTGCCTGGCAAGTGCGGGCTGGAGGTTTCGGACAATCATCCGAATTTGATCTCTCTCCGAGGGCTTGTCTTTCATCTGAACAGCCTTTGCTCTCCATCTTCGAATAAAATCCATAAAAGACTCCTTCGGTTCCATCTTTATTGATTCCAACTCTCGAGTGGTGACCTCAAGTTGGATGTTATAGTTAAACTGGGCCACGAAAGCCTCACAGATGTCTTCCCAAGATTTCTTCTTTGTCACTTCCAAGGCAGTGAACCAGCGCAAGGCTTGTCCAACCAGTGTTTGAGAAAACATTTGGGCCATGGCGCCTTTCTCCAAGCCCCACATGGAAAGTGCCCCAATGTAACTGGTCAAGTGTGCTTTTGGATCACCGGTTCCGTCAAACTTAGCGAAGTCGATTGGCTTGAATTTCCTGGGTAGTCTGGCATTCGGGAAAAGACAGAGTTCGTCGATGTCGAAACCAATTGAGGTGATTCTTTCGCTTCTGGCCAAGGACAGCTCAAGTTGGGATAATTTGGCTTCGATGGTGGCCATTTCTGGGCTTTGGGAATTTGGTTCAGAGGGTGGTTCATGATTATTTTCGAGGGGTGTTTCTGGGTTTTGTGGAGGTGGAAATCGTCTGGCAACCCCGGTTATCATGAGCATCAACTGGGTAATCTGGTTGTCTGTTCGTTCACCCATCTGTTGAATAGAGGTTCGGATTTGATCCAACTCATTCAGATTTCCTGCTGGCAGTTCCCCGTTCGGATGCTCCCCATTCAAATTTTCCACCGGCTGTTCCATATCTTCCCACAAATTCTAAGTCTATGAGGGTAGGGTTTTCTTTTAGGATGGGTGGCCCAGTGCTGACAGTAAAGCAAAAAGCGAGCTCAGAACGTGCCCCTGTTATGATTTATTGAAAAAAATGCATGTTGAATAAAAGAGTTGTAATTGACGTGTTGTCGTCGACACAAGGGATTGCACTTTACGGAAAGTTCCAACAGTCACGGGTAGGTCGGTGTCAGGCAGGTTAAATTCCTCACGTTGGGAATCAGAGCCAATCTCCTTATCTAAGACCATCCGAGACAGAGCAATAAGATTGCCGGAAGATGCACTTAAGGCTAGATTAAACTAGGGGGAGCCGTTCGGGCACGGCGAACACCAGAGGTATCCCAAACTCCATGGATTTATGGTCTCCTAGACCCTGACTCAAGAAATGACATCCTATGAAGGATTGCCTTAGTCCTCAGAGATTCTTTTGAATGGGTATCCTTTGATTAGGAATGACAAGATTTGGGAGATATCAAGACAAATTAAGTCTTTAACATTTTTTTAGCCGAAATTTCTGTTTTGGTTTCAAAAATCGTTTAGCGTAAATGACATGATACCGTAACCGGGGCGGCGTAAGTGGCATGGCGCCATTAGCCTAAGCAGTGTAAAGTGACTTCGCACTATAACCTGGGTGGTGTGGGTATCACGACATTGTAGCCTAATTGTTTTGTTAATTTTCATTGAATCCATGTATTGAAAACTTGTATTGAAGACTTAATGAACTTTGATATCCCCAAAACCTCGTCATTCCAAGGACTAATTAATTTCAACAACGTGCCTTTAAAAAGCACGACTCATCATTGGTCCAGGCAATCCTAAACAAGCTGCGCAAGCAAGCATAAGAGTTCTATATGAGACATGAAAGCAAGCGTAAGATGTAAGGTGCGATGTGCAAGCAGGATAAGATCACGGTTTTTCGAAGGTTGCCTAATTCCTCAGAATTTCTTTTAGGGTGTATCCTTCGTTCAGAACGACAAATTCTAAGAGATGTCAAAATGAACTAAGTATTCAACTAGTCCTCGTTCGAAGTTTCAATTTTGAACTTGGAATAACTTAGTATAGACGGCGTGATACCCCAACCATTGTGGTGTCAGTGACATGGTGCCATTAGCCAGAGTGGTGTAAGTAAAGTGGCATCACGGCGTCGGTTCCTTTGTCATTCCTTATCTTCCATTGAAATTTCGATTAGGCATTAGTCAAGGACTTAGTAACATCCTGATTTCCCAAAGTCTCATTGTTCCAAGGACTCATGTAGTTTAGACAACGTACACCGGGGTGCACGACTCATCATCGGGCCTCGGCAACCTTCTACAGACCGTGCGAGCGAGATTAAGAGCACAGGACTCAAAATTGAACAGACGGCATGACGTGAATGAGATGCATGCAGAAAGCAGTAACATGTAGGCAAGATATAACATATAATCCTACCCTGCGGGTCCCTGTCCTAGTTTGGAAGGATCTATGGCTTGCTAAGCATGTAAAAAGGCCGGTTTTAGCTTGAAGAGGGTTCCCCGGACTAGAGTCAAAGTATACCTCCCACTATTGAGCGTACACCCAATAATGGTACGAACGGTAGAGATGACTCATCACGGTCGAGGGTTGCTGAGCATTCCGGGATTCCCCATCACCGGCAAGCCGGGTAGGATTGCCGAAACACAACAGCGAGGCTGTGCAAGATATATACAAGAAATAGACAATGAAACAAAATCCCTTTGAAAATCCCACAAACGTTTTTCAAGCTTGGCTCACAAGTTTAATTGATACTTAAGGAAAGCGGGCCGTTTCATCAACAAACCAACTTTTTCTCAAGTATTAAATAAACGTCCCCAGCAGAGTCGCCACTGTGGGCTACCTGCCCGAAAAATATATTTTCCGTTTTGAGAGAAAATATTGTTTGAAGAGTTGAAAGAGTCGCCACCCGGATTTATGGTTTATCACCCGAGAAATCGTTTTGTTTTGAAAATGATCGATTTGAATTGAAAACCAGAGATCGTTTGAAGGGTCCGGAAGCCATGTTACGAGGGGGGAAGGGTTTTACGGCACCCCCCTCGCCCGATTCGAGATCGGTCTCTACTAAACGTTTGTGGGATTTTGAAAAGGGATTTTGTTTCATTTTAACCAGCTAGCAAGTATTCACAGTAATACCATGTAGGAAGTGCATGCATGTGCATGTGTACAGGAGAGGGTGAAATGGCCATGCGAAATACAAGATGACTGAAAATGGAACCCTGTCACTGTATTCACTCTCGAGCGCTCGGGAGTGGTCCCGAGCGCTTGGGAGTGCTGACACTCACAACCTGCAAGTTTGGTTAGACATATTCACATACTAGTACTGCCAGAAAAATCACAAAGAAATCAAAATACAGATGTGCTCAGCCAGAGGTTTAAACGGCTAAGAACTGGTCCTAACCATCCAGACAAGGCTTCCTTGCAACTGAAAGCAAACCTAACTGGGCTCTGGAAGGACCAGTGCACACCCAGTATCTACTAAAACAGAAAATGAAATACATAATGAACAAAACAAAGTTTTAGTGGCAGCAGCACTCCTGAGCGCTCAGGAATGGTCCCGAGCGCTCGGGAGTGAACACAGTGCCCAGAAAAAGTTTTGTTTTCTTTGTGTTCCTCTTGCTCTTGGTGCTAAAGTAAGATCAAGTGAGCTCACAACTAGTATAAGGAACTAGTGTGAACCCTTGATCCCCCTCAGAAGTAGAAAAACGGTAGATTTCGGGTATAAAATGAGATTTTATACCTTTGCTTGACTTGAATCCAGCTTCTTGGACTGACTTGTTTGCTTGAAAATGGATTGAAAACAGTAAGAAAATGGAGTTCTAGATGGACTAGAGGTTTGAGTTGTGAAGAACTTGAAGATTGCTTGAAGTTTTCCTTAGAAAACACAAATTTTGGAAAATGTTTGAAGGAGATTTTGAGACTGAAAATTTCAGAAGATAGTAGAGGGAGAGAGTAAAATTTTGTGGTCCTTTGCATGTAGAATGAAAGGGGTATTTATAGGCAAGGAGAAAATGTGTTTGAAATTTGAAAATAAAATGAAAATGAAATGGAAAATAACTTTGGGGGGAAAAATGGCATGATTATATTCCTGCCCCATCTGAATAATCAGGCAGGACCAGGTTGAACGTTGAATGGGTCTGAAAAGCCTGAAAAGCCGTGGTCAAAGGCCAAGCTCGACATGCATTGGTCCTGACAGCCGTCTCGAGCGCTTGGGAGTTGCAGCCCAACTTCAGAAGGGCGCCACGGACACTCCCGAACTCGGTTTTTGGTGTTTTTCAAAGCGTTGGAAAGCTCGTTAAGTCCTCTTTCTAACCCAATTGGTTTCATTCAAATATATTTTATATGCTAAAATGCATGCCAATTTTACCCTCAGGGTGTCGAGAAAAAAGGAACATTTTGATTTTGAAACAGTCCAAGAAGTATCGTCCAAGTTTGCCAAGGTCCGTTTTTACCCTATTTCATCATCGGGAAGCCTCGAGGGCACAAATTAAGGAACTTTGACAAGTTCAAATTGGGGTGTCTACAGATAGATAATGATGTAATGTGTGAGTGCTTGCTACATGTTAAATAGATAATCGATTGAAGGTGTTTGTGTGGACAATTGGACCTCTTAGTTATATGTAACGTTATGGGATAATTAGAATCTCTTATCTGAACTACTTATTTTGTCGTAACTTATAAATTGATGATAGTTTTGCTTGTCTTTCAATTTCTATATTAAGGTTTCATTGAGACCACTGCTAGATTGGTTAATCCTTCGCGAAGTTATTAAATAAGCAAGACTACCTTGGACGTCGTAGACATATGCTGAACATGAATCGAGTTCTTCACTTGGGGCGCCACGTAAGTATAGTGAAATGTGTGGAGTGGTGAATTTTGGTTTTGAAAGTTGTTACACTTACGGATGTACATACTTTGAACTCAAAAATTTTCTGAAAGGGATAATGTTTTGTGAAAATTGAATCTTTGTATAGTTCATTTTCAGAAATGATAACGGTACAGACTTGGAGTCGGCTACATCATAGTTCATTTCTATGTCGTCAAAATTGTCATCATTTTCCACTGACCGAGTGAGGTGTTCGTAATTGATTGTTGATAATGTCTTTCCGAAATGAACGTTTCCTTTCAAATTCTATAGAATTTTGCCACATGGGCATGTTTCAATGGCTTTGTAACTACTCGAACTAGAACTCTCAATGGGGCAAATTTTTGTCAAAACCAACATGTCACTTTTGCTTTGGAAAAATGTAAGTTGGAAAATTCATGAACTTGTTCAGTTTAGATTTCATCGTGTCGGACACTTTAACATTTGCTCGGCGTTTGTCTTTTGAGGGAGTTTGCCTTGAGTTAGAATTAAGAACTATTAGAGCTCTACTAGTGTGAGTCTTGATAATGTGAGTAAGTCGGGAAGTAAAGAAATGAGGTGAAAGAGAAAAGCATGAAAGTTGATTTCCCTGTAAGCGTACGTGAAGAATCTAGTAAATCTTGGGATGGATGAGTAAATCTTAGAACTTGTTGATTATGTTTTGCTGACAAGGTTGTTGAATTACGACGTTATGAAATTCTCCATTGTGTTTGGACACGGTCCATGGAACCAGAATTGGTTAATCGGAAGTAATGAGAATGGGTATGGTTGGTGAGACTGGAATTAATTGGTAACATGATTATGAATAGTACGAATACGATAACTTTGAGATTTGACATGTGTGAACATGGGAACTTGGCGATTGTTTGGTAAGAAGCTAAGCTAGTTAGTTGTGGAATTATAGAGTTTTCTTGCATTTTGGACACGGAGGTTAGTGGATACAAAGCGTTGTGTAGTGGACTCCGTCCTTGGGAAGAGAAATTCATTGATGGTGTGCCTTTGTCTATTCTATGCAAATTTTGGGATGAAATTCCTTTAAGGAGAGTAGAATGTAGAGACCCGTATTAAATTTTAATAATTTTGATGCTTGATAAAAGCTTGAGTTGCAAATTATGTGAATAATAACAATAATGTGGTTATGTGATTTGGGGTTATTGTGGTAAGATTGTTAGTGGAAGGGTGCAAGTGTGAATTACAAGTGTATGGATATATATAGGTGTGTGTGTGGGGTGTAGAGAATTATCTTCTCTCATCCTCTCAACTCACGTCTCTCTCTTGGTTCTCTCTCTCGCCCGGCTCTCTCTCTCACTCTCACACTCCCACAAAATCTCACCCAAGAACTCAAAACCCATGAAGATTAACCTTCATTCCACCTTCTGCACGCGATATTGAGCTCGTATTTCGTTGGGTTTAGCTCGGAGAGGAGTGTTTGGTTGATTCAAGGTTTTCGGAGCTAGGGCTTGCTTGGGAGTTGGGGGTTTTGCTCAAAACCCATTCGGTAGGGATTTCTCACTTCTATTGTATGTTTATGTGTTGATTTGGTGTTTGAATCGTGCCCTAGATCGTTGGTTTCGTTGTTAGAAATGTTCTGGTGAGGTCTGAAAGTCGTGCACTGAAAACCCAAGTCCTACCGGTAGAAGTTTGGGACCTACCGATAGAAACACTGTCCAGTAGTGTCATTTTGTGAAATTTTGGTCTTCTACCTGTAACAGATTAATTCCTAAAGGTAGGTATTGAAAAATCAGCATTTTTGGAAAAATTTCGAACGAGCATAACTTTCTCATCCGAACTCCGTTTTGGGAAAATTTTATATCGAAATTCATGTGCCGGAAGTCTACTTTTGAATGGTGGTTGTCTCATCTCCTAATTCTAAGCCGATAAGGTTTGGTGGCCAAAATAAGATAGGTACGTTCAAAAACGTGGAGTAATCCTTTTTCCTTAGGATTGTTTGGGGGAGACACGGATGTTCCTAGGTTCTCTTGAGTACTTAATTGAATGGTATGACGAGGCTAGTGGTATACTAGGGTTTGTAGTGGTCATTGGGTTTCGTATGAGTCCTTTGACACCGAAACGAGGGTTTAGAGAACGTAAAGAATATAGGTGGGCGAAGGTTGTATGTGTTGACTTGCGATGTGAGAAATAAATACGTAGATCACTCTTTCGAGTTAAACAATGCTAGGCGTGAATACAAGGGACAATTCTCTTTATGTTTGATATGCGATACATTTCTTGCGTAACTTGTACGGTTTTATGAGTTGCAAGGTGAAAACCTATGAATCGTCATTAGAGAATATCTCTTGATATGTGAGTGCTTGTATGATGATGAGAAACTAATAACGTAATAAAAGTGAGTTGATTGAGGTGAAATTATCCATGCTACTTCTATGTGAATAAGTCTCCGTTGTGGATTCATTATGTGTGATTGAGATGAACAGCTGAGTTGTAAAGTGTATTGGAGGAATTTTGGGTACGATGACCTATGACGTGTGACTTGAATTAGTTCCATCAGTGAGAGAGGTACTAGTGGGGAGTATCAGGGCTCCGTAAATTGCCCGGCAGGAGCTTTTGCTCATGACATAGAACAAAAAGGAAATTATGACATAATGTGATTGGAATTGGGCTATTATTGTGAAAGTATGAGTGATACGAAAGACCTCGGAGTTGCGGCTCTTTGATTATGACGGTTTCATAAGTCAAGATAGTGGATAGGAGATTAGAAATAAGATGAGGGGTAGTGGCAGTCATGAGAGAATCGTATAGACAGAAAGTCCTTGTGGTTGAACTAGAGTCGTGATGTGTAGTCTTGGTACTTCATTTACGTCATCGACGTTGGGATAATTACTAGTCGTGTTTTGTTTTCCCTTGAGATACCGTACCTTGTTCCTGTTATTCATTCTACCTGTCGTCCCATTTGCATATAATGGTTGTGTAGATTTCTCTACTGGGCTAGTGTAGCTCAACCTATCATTTTTCAGGTGTGCTCCCGGAGTAGTAGCTTGGAGTGAAGTGCATGCATTCAAGTGCACATTTTCCGAAGGAATTGGTAAAAGTGACTCATGGATAATTTTGGGTAAATCATGTCTTGGGAATGTAATAGAACTTTAACTCTATTTCTTTTAATGATGTTATATATTCAGACTCTTGGAGTTGGATTTGTAATTTAATGAACAGGACATGGTGAACTCTTTTGGGGTATTATGTATGATAATGTGAGGAGTTTTATTTATGAAAAGCTATTTTATTTATGTTGAAAATCGAGGGCGTGACAGAGATGATATATTGCTTTGGAAGGGGCAGAAGCAACAAAGGTGGGGAGGTGGCTGGCGCGGAGGAAGAAAAAAAAAACATATGGGAGATAATTATTCTCGCGGACGTATAAACGTGTTCCTGCAGTGTTCAGCGGTCCGATTTTCGTTTTCGGTAAAATATACAAATATTACCGTAGCGTAACAAAAACATTCCGGAGTTAACCGCAGTCTTAGTTTATGGAGAAAAATTCTCGTTGGTTGTGGAAACTTTTATGCAGATAAAAAATAACATGCATGGAATGAATCATTTGCAAAATAATTAATTATCTCAATAATTAATTATCTAAATTAAAATTGATTATTAAAGAAAATGAAATTGAAATAATATTACGCAATTTTTATTTATTAAAATTTTTGGAATATTACACCTGCCATCAGGCATTCTGGCTTAGCCGCGTACAAGGAGCACAAAGTGCAGTTTTTCGTGATTAGATCGGCGTCCCTTTTCATGTTGGGCCAATAGTAACCATGCCTTTGAATCCTTCTGTACAGGGCTATCTCGTTGTCCGCACAATTGTTTTCGTGAATCCGGTCCAATACTTCTTCCGCTTCCTTCGAATCGACGCACCGCGCGAGCCACCCCTGCGGGGCGAGGTGATACAACTCTCCACGCAAGACTACGAAGCACGAGAGCTCCGCGGTGGGCAAGTGCTCTACGCCAGTGATTAACTGAATTTTGATGGATCCGCGCCAATCCTCCGTCGGCTCTGAAAAAGTCTTCTATCGCGGATGGTTCAAACATCTTTACGATCTCTATGCAGGCCCTTTTTTCCTTGAATTCCGTTTTTGCCCCCAGCGTTGCAAGGGCGTCCGGGAAGGGATTTTTTGACTTGGGCTTGTGGATGATATTGATGCTTTTGAAAAATTTCATCAGCTTTTGGACCGTTGTTCGGTATGGTGCCAGGGTTGGTTCTTTCAACGCGTAAACTCCTTCTGTTTGTAGAATTACCAGTTTTGAGTCTCCCGCTATCTTTAGGTGCTTGATCCCTCTTTCTTTCGCTGCCACTAGGCCCAAGATCAACGCCTCGTTATTGGAACAGGGGAAACATAGCTTGTAAGCCAAGTGGTATTTTCCCCCTCCTTCGTTCTGCAACACTATTCCCGTGCCTCCTGATCCATTACCCGCGGCCCCATCGAAGCTGAGCGTCCAGTGTTGTTCATCGGTACTGGCCGCGAGAGCTTCGAAACCATCCCCGGGTAGACATTCCTCGAGTGGTTCGCACTGTCCGCTTGGAAATTGGGCCAGAAGGTCCGCCAGGGCTTGACATTGAATTGCCTTCGGTGTTGAGCATGAAATCTCGAATTCTGCGAGTGTCAATAGCCAGCGGGCAACCCGGCCCATGATTGCGGGTCGAGACAGAAGATACCTTATCGGGTCACACTTAGTAATTATTTGTATAGGAAACGATAGGAAGTAATGTCGGAGCTTCTGCGCGGTGAAAACAAGGGCTAAACAATGCCGCTCTATGGCGGTGTACCTTTCTTCCGCTCCCTGAACCTTCCTACTGATGTAGTAGACGGGGCGCTCAGTTCCATCTACCTCTTGCACCAGCAGGGCCCCAATGGATCTCGGGGTAGAGGTCAAATAGAGAATCAACGGTTTTCCCGCGACTGGAGCCACCATTGTCTGGGGAGAGGTCAAAGCCGCCTTGATCCGCTGAAAAGCTTGCTGATGTTCTTGCTTCCATTCAAACTTTGCGTTTCCTTTTAATAGGTCCGCGAAAGGTGCCACGATTTCCGCCATCGCAGGGATAAAGCGTCGTAGGTAAGATACCTTCCCCAAGAATCGCTTAAGGGTCTTCTGAGAGTGGGGTGGGGGCATTTCCGTGATGGACTTAACTTTTGCCCCGTCCACGTTGATTCTGTGGCGATGTACGAGGAAACCTAGAAACTTTCCCGTAGTAACGCCGAACGCACACTTCAGGGGGTTCATTTTAAGATTGAACTTCCTGCATTTGTTAAACACGGTGGCTAGATCCGCTAGATGGTACTTCCGCTCCCTCGATTTCACCACCAAGTCGTCCACATAGTCTTCTATGATCTTGTGCATCAGGTCGTGAAAGATTGCTATCATAACCCGCTGGTATGTCGCTCCCGCGTTCTTGAGCCCGAAAGGCATTACAATGTAGTAGAAATTTCCCAATGGTGTCTGGAAGGCCGTCTTCTCCGCGTCTTCCGGAGCCATCTTGATTCGGTTGTATCCGCTGAAGCCATCCATGAAGGAGAACATCTGGTGGCCTGAGGTGGCGTCCACCAATGTATCAATGTGTGGTAGTGGGAACTCATCCTTCGGACATGCTTTGTTGAGATCGCGGAAGTCAATGCAGACTCTGATTTGGCCATTCTTCTTTTTTACGGGGACAATGTTCGCTAGCCACTCAGGGTACTGGATTGGGCGGATAAATCCTGCTTTCCCTAGCTTTTCGACTTCTTCTTTGATGTGCCCCTCCAGGTCGGGATGATATTTCCGCTGGGATTGCTTCGCAGGCTTGGAATTGGGAAATATGTCCAAGTGATGCGTTACCAGCTCCGGGTCTAAGCCGGGCATTTCCTCGTTGTGCCACGCGAATACATCCGAATTAGCACGTAATAGTGCTATTAGTTTCTTGCGGAATTCTCTGTCCAACTCTTTACTCACAAACACTGGTTTCCTTGGGCCCATTCCGTCATTTAGGTCAACTTCCTCTAGTGCTTCTTGTTGCGGCTTGGGCTGGTCCTACATGCACTCCGGAGCGGGCTCTGGTTTTTGTATCACTTCTGCCTCTATCACGACACATGTTCCGCCGGGGCCAGCAGTTCCATGATCGGCCGCTGCCCCGGTGGATCGTCATAAGTAATACACCGTCTTGCCCCCTTCCTTCGTTTTGGTTATCTTCTTGGGGGCTGCGGCTTCTGCCGCGGATGGGTCTCTTTGTTGTGTTTTCGGCTTCTCATCTTTGATATCTTCCCATCTTGGGATCTTGACAGCGCGCGGCTTGGCAGTGATCGCTTGAGACACTTCGCCCAGCTCCGAGAAGTAAACCGCGTCCAAGAGGTGTGCTTCGTGAGTGTCAAACGGGTTTTCTGATGCGCGGATGATGACTTTCTGCCCCGCCCAAATTCCTTTCAGGCATTGGTGATAGCTGGATGGTACGACTGCGTACTTATGCATCCAACTCCTGCCGAGAATGATCTGATAATTTGGGTCTGCGTTGATGAGGTGAAATTTGGTGGCTGAGCGGATTGCCCGCACTTCTAGATCTACCACAACATACCTTAGAGATTGCTTCCTGTCTCCTCCGAACCCTGTGATAGTAATTGGTGATTCCACTATCCGGTTGTCCTGTATTCCCAGCTTTTGGAATGTTGACATGGGCATGAGGTTTATGGAGGCCCTACCATCTAGAAAGGTTCTCTTCAGCTCTGTCCCGTTGACGCGGGATGTAACATACAGCGGGCGATTATGGGGGTACGGCACCCTTTGGTCCGCATCTGAGAAAGTGACAGAGTTAGATTCGTCGCGAATCGTCCGCGGGACAGACCCCTCGGCAGACATGCAAGATTCCTGGTGGACTTCCGCAATGTTGACAATTGCCTTAGTGATTTCCAACCTGGCTGCCGGTGTAAAGCCAAAAGCATCAAAAAATGCGCGGAACTTTGCACTATTCTGCAACGTTTTGACCGAAGCGTTGGGATCGGGTGTAACTGCGGGGGTTATACCGTCTCCAAATTCCTCCGTGATTTCGTAGCAAGAGACCATGTAGGCCCATGCTTCCTCATCTCCTCCTTCCATGTAATAATCGTTGTCGGCTTCTTCTTTATCGTCGTACATGAACGGGTAACATTCCGCCATGTTTACTTCTCCATTGTTATTCCCGTGGGCCGGATAAGGTTCGATGTGGATGTCGCGTCGTCCTATCCTCATCTCGTTTGCATTCTGCTTTCTCTTGAACAATCTCTTTAGTGACCAACAATCATGTTGGGTGCTTGGTATGCTTGTGGTACATGCAGTACCGCGGATGCTCGCGGTCTTCCCGCGTTGGTTCGTACTCCACTGGGGGAAGTTCTAGTTCTCCGTCTTGCACCCACGCATTCACTAAGGCTTGCACTTCATCCATGGTGCAGGGGAAATCTGGTGCTGGCCCCATTTCGCGCTCTCTCCATTTTCTTCCTCCAGGGGCCTGCTGGGCCCGCGGCGCCTCCGCGATAGCTATGGTGGCACCCGTGGCTTTGCCCTTCCAGCTATCTTTCCTGGCTGGTTTGACCACATGGCGGATATTGTATGTGGATTCCAATAGGGCAGAAAATGTTCCCAGCTTCAGGTTGATGAGCAACATCTTGAACTCATCCATCATTCTGCCAATGCAGATTTCAACAAGTTGAACTTCCTTCACCGACTCAGTGCAGTCAACTGCACGATCCTGGAATCGCCTGATGTAATCCACCACATCCTCTCCGCCGGCTTGTGTTTCCTTCGTCAAACTAATTACCGTTACCTTCTCGCGGACTTGGAAGAACTTAGCGTAGAAGCTATTCACCATCTCCTCCCAAGTGGCGATCGAGTACGGTTCCAAGTTGACATACCAGGTGTATGCGCGGGAAGTGAGAGACTTTGAAAATTCGCGGAGACGCAAGTTGGAGTCAGACGCGTGGGCCCCAAGGGATTCTATGAAACGGACCATGTGCTCCTGAGCGCTGCCCTCTTTTCCATCAAATTTGACAAATTTTGGTGGGGTGTACCCTTCCGGGTAAGGTAGTGATAAGATCGTTATGGGGTAGGGAGGGCGGATATCCGGGCTAGAAAGGGAGGGTAAGACTGTCTTTGCCTTTTCTTTAGTTAGGAGGGCCTGCACGTCTACCAAAGTGATGAACTGCCCCGCGGACGGGGTTCCGGCTTCAGCAGCGGCTGGCTCCTTTCTGCTAGCCTCACTTGCTTTCTATCGCGCCAGTAGGGCCTGGACTTCCGCCATGGTGATGTAGGGTCCCATGGATGGCGTGCTGGTACCATCGGTGGCAACCTCTTTCTGGCGGTCTCCAACGGGGTTTCCAACAATGCCTCCTACAAGCACAGGGCGCAAATGGTGAGGCGCCGTCAAAGGGACCTGAGGCTGCACCGTCTGGCTAGTGTTGCCCCCAGCATGGTTTTGTTGTGGTTTGTCGCTTTGGCAGACCGCGGCCTTCGGGAGCGCCGCTGAGATGAGCTCAGTAAGACCGGTAAAGGCCGCAAACAGCTGTGTCTGCGTCTCGAGGAACTGTCGTTGGCCATCCTGGAGGGCCCGCAGCGTCTGTGCGGCCACGCCTGCACTGTTGGTTTCTTTGACTTCCTCGATAACTGGCGCGCCGTTGTCTGGCGCCGTCATTGCTCTCCGGCGTGGTGGTGGCTGTTCGATGTATTCTCTGGAATGGGTACTAACCATAAACCAAAAGACACCTCCCCAGCAAAGTCGCCTAAATGTGGGTGAAAACGGGGTTCCGCTGACAATGTTGTGAGGTGGAGAGGTGCGATTGGCTGATGATTAGTAAAAGTGGAAGCAGGAGAGAAATCTTGTGGGGTGAAGGAAGGAGTAAGAGGTACGGGAGAGACAAAGACAGCGTGTCCCTTATGTTCTCCGCGGGGGCGATGTCTGACCTTCTCTGGACTCGAATGGGTTAGGTCACCTTCTCTCCGGGGAAGAATGTTCTCCTTCCTCAGAATCAGTGTTCACACCATTTCTTTCCGGAAAAAGTCAGCTCCCTCAATCATTGGGAATGTCAGGGGTATTTATAGGGCACCTAGGCCCAGAACGACACTCCTATAAGACCCCAACACGTGTCCCTTCTGTACCTCTAGGTCTTGGATAAACTTGCCCTCCCGTGGAGGTCTTTTCCGCGGGAGGGTTCGAATCTCCGCAACGCTACCTCGATCCCAAGCCACCAAGCCACAAGAACTTCCCCAATTCCCGCTAGAGCGAGGTCGCGACCCACGACGATCGCATGCTTCCTGCGGGGTTCCTTCCGAGCCCTGCATTCTAGGCCCAAATAGAACCCCGGGGTCTTCCTGTGATTCTCTGCCATCGTACCCATTTCGGTACATCTTTAGTTCTTCCGCGGAGCCAGCGGGGGTCCCGCGGTGGCCTCTCTTCTGCGGACCGTTTCCGCGAGTGTCATCTTTTTTATACTCCCCACGTGTTCTTCTCTTATTGGGTGGTCAACCATATCTTTTAGAATGGAACTTTGACCAAGGCTAACATTCCGCGTGGGCCCTACTGCCACGCGTCCGCCTCCAATTGGAGGGTCAAAAAGTCTTTCCTGTTGATGTGTCAGTAATTCTGACCGCGCCTACAATGTGTAAAGAGAAAAATGAGATGAGATGAGAGTTGAACCAAACAAGGTGATTATACCTTCCTGCTGCATGCTACTTTAATGAAGATTACCTGAATGAAGTTGATAAAGACATTCAAAATGGCCATTGACCTCTCCACTTTACTGTGGGACAATTCTCAACATTAACCAAGTCTCTTGATTTACCATTGATTGGCCTAGAGGAATCGTAAGTGGCGAAGAGAAGACTGTGACAAAGACAATGGTATCTCCAAAATTCGAGTTGTTTGATGAGGAGGAGGAGGAGGAATGAAAGGTTTTGTTAAGAGCTCTGATGCCTGCAACATGTTCAAAAGAATCAAAACAATGAGATATGCGGAAGATCACATATATGGGATTAATAAAATAATGAAGTGAAAAATTAACATTGGAGGTGACTTCTGCATGATCAACTGGAACAACCCATCATCATATAGAAGGTATGTTAGCCATAACACGAAGATCTCCGTAACATTCCGTTGGAAAACGGTTAATCCAATTTTGACCTAAAAACTCTAGCTATGGATAAATTCCCAATATAGATAGATTAATAAACAAGAACATTAAAGGTTGTCATTACATTTTCATATTAAATGAAGTATATTAATTAATCTAATATCATTAACGTTAGAGTTCAGTTCATTAGAGTAAAAGTCTTTAACTGAAGTCTTATTAATGTGTTAAGTTATGCGTGTACGTAGTTAATTGGGTTTCTACCTAAGGACTATATAAGGGTCTTCTATATGTGTTTCTAAGGTAAGTAAGTGAAGTAGTAAAAAAAAAAAACAAAGAGAAAACTATTTTCACTATTTCGGGCAAAGAAAGATGTTTTTATTCGGTGGAGCTTTGGGCTCACACCACTGGTGCAGAGTGTGTGAGAGCCATACAACTTGAGTGTTGGGCTGATGTATCCTAGGGGAGAATAATTATTGTCTGCTGCATCGGTTGTTTGGGTTTCACCCACCACAGAAGCTATATCTCCTTAAAGAAAGCGAGATACCCGCGCCTCAGCCATTCTAGAATTGTTCTGAATTTATTAAATATATATTCTGCGGTAATTTCACCAACAATGGTAAAACATGAAAGTGATAACCTAGAAAAATGATACACCTGAACTTATTGCACGAGTTTCACCGTTACAAGCATAATAGACGGGGAATTAGAAAGACGACCAAAATGGAATAGCAAGCGATACGCCCCGAAGATCAACGAAAAATACCGTTACTGGTAAGTGAGAAGCTGATCGCACTTCCAATACCAAGGCCAATCACGTAGAAGTAGTATATGCACAAAATTGTCTAAGGGAAGCCGAAAGCTCATAGGGCATTTTATAACTTTTTCAGTTTTTTGTTTTTAAGAAGGGAAATGCTAGGGACATGTCAATGTGTCACACCCCTGTGACGCCCCTAATTTTGGGAACGTTAAATAGACAATTTTATTGAAAATCTAAATAGAGTCTGGCTCATTATTCCATCATAATTCTCACAAGAGTACTTTTATTCAACAAAAGGAGGGGAACTAGGGTTCCTATCTTCTGCTCCGCCTGCTCCTCCATTCTAGCCAGCTCTTCGACTCCGAGAGCCTCCAAGGTGTAGAGTTCTCCCTGTTCATCTACAAGGTCTGACACATTATACCAGCGTCACCACCAATATAATATGTCAGGGTCACCAAATGTAACACCATGAGCTACATAAGCTCAATAGAATGATCCCATACCTACTAACCCATAACTTATAAATAATAGATCATACAGGTAACGATTTCCATTGAGAACATGTTTATCTAACAAAATAGTTGACAATGACACATCCACATTCGCTATTCAACTATCGTTGGTGTCCGTGATATCCGAGTTTTTCCTACGCGACTTTTCGTAGACCGTGTCACCATTTTCACCTTTCATTAGCCAAAACAACACTTCCAAAATCATCTTTACACACCCAACCTCAGTTCTGCTGCTCCGAGTTCTTGAGTATCCGCACAATGGTTCTGCCGCTCCGGGTTTCCATTGGCACACAAAACCTTGCATTGGCTCCTCTCCACAGATAACCAAGCCATATCTCGGTTCCGCCGCTCTGGGTTCCCGAGTATTCTCACGATGGTTCTGCCGCTCCGGGTTCCCATGGGAACACACATACACCATACAATGGGCAAGTCCGGCCACATTGGGATTTCAAAACTTTTTCTCCTTTTCCAAAACACAACTTGTCATTAACCACACCCTAGGTGTCATGTTTCTAACTTTCTCAGTTTTCGTGTCTCGTTGTCATGCATAGACTTCGCGATAGGACTTTTCACGTAATCAGAGTAATCTTGAAATTAAACCAACAAGATCATCCAGTTCTATATTACTTAGCGTTCAAACCCACTTAGAAGCATAACGCCACATGTACGGACGCCCTTGGAGTGATAATCACTTATGCTTTCTTAAACAACCACAAGTAATGCAAGCAAACATGTATACAAGCTTATAATCATCTTAAAGATCAAAATACGAATACTTCCGTTCAGGCGATAATAGGTTTATTAACCAACATGCATTTCAACGTCCAAATAAAATACCATTTTTTCTTTGAGTTTAACGGATAAGGAAAATACTATGTATACTTAGAGTAAGTAGAGATATTCTACCGTTATTCTTGGCGGTAGGTACGGCTATGGAAAAAGTAAGTACGTCGGATGGAGTAACTTCCTACGGTAAGCTTACGGTAGCTTCGAAAGAGAAAGGTTTCTCTCGAAATTAAGTCTTGACTAACTTTCTAAACTTTTATGGATCGAATGGTGGTTGAGTGGCGGTTTAGGATGAGTTTCTTGAAGAACTCAGGAAGAACTCAAGAACAAGAGAAAATCTTTCAAGAACAAAGTAAGAACACAAGAATTCTTAGAGAGAGAAATTGAAGGCTTGAAGGTGTGAGTTGAATGCTTGGACAAGGGCCCTATTTATAGCAAAACATTGGCTCTCTCTCCCTCCCTCTCTTTGGCCGAAATTTTCTCTCTCTCTCTCCTTCCCATGGATTTGCTCCATAGTCTTGTCATTTCATGCTTGAAAGCATGCCATGCCTTGTCATCCAATTTTAGGTTCAAAGTCCAGGTTATCATGAGGGGTTTTGGTTTAGTCATGTCCTAGATTGGCTTGCTTGCAAGGAGGAAGCAAAATGATTGGCTAGGTTATGTTTAAAGTTGGCTAGAAAATGGGTTGGCAAATGGTAAATAGGCTTAAGGCTAAAATGTACCTTGTTGGAGTGTACAACACACAAGCACACTCTCCCTCCCTCAAAAATTTGGCTCCCTCTCTCTCTCTCTCTCTCTCTTTTGTTCCATTGAATTGCCCAATCAAGCCTTTCAAGCATGCCAAGACTTGTCTTTTCCATTCTTAGGCATTCATGAAGGGTTTTGGCCTTGTAGTCTAGGACTATGAGTATATATATCCATATATGTATGCTTAAGTACTAAGTAGTCTTATTAGGCCTAAGAAAAAGTAATGACAAAAGCTAAGGCTTTCAAGTGTAAACAATGTCCAAAGGTTAAAAATTTCCTAGGAAATTTTTATCCAAGTATATAGGTATATATACTTATATATATGCTTACAGAAAATCTAGGAAAGTAACTTTGTTGGGCAATTTAGGGTTAAGGCTAGTGTTCTTAGACTTGCATGCATGGCAAGGCTAAGTTTGCTTCTTTTGGAAGCAAAATGATTTCCATCCTAAGTCTATAAGGTTCAAGTAAGGCTTGGAGGGGTTCACAAGGCTCAAAGCAGGTTAGGGGAAAGTAACTAAGTAAATTGGTAGTTAGGTTTCTCCAACTAATTGGTTAGAAGATAACTATACTAGCTATGTAGGACTTCTAGCCAAGAAATATAATTTAAGGATTTTATTTGCTAGCTAGAAAAATATACAAGTATCTTTACAAGCATACTTGTCTTTAGAAAAAGACTATATTGTCCAGGGTTAAAAGATTTAAATTTTAAAAGTCTCAAATCTAATTATGACGGATTATTAAAGACTAAAAAGGGATTTTTAAAAGCAAATCCAAATAATTAAAATAAAATTCAAATATTTAACGAAATTTTTATTTACCAAAATATCAGGTTTGTTACAATCCCAACCACACTTCTCTCACATGCATGTGTGAGAATTCCACAATAAATGCTAGGGACCCACATGTGTGTGAGAGGGGTGTGGTTGAGGTGTGATAAATTGATGTGCACCAAAAGTAGAATCACGTTTATGTTTTTGTAAAAACAAAAACCAAAAACATGTTTGGTAATAATTTTTTTTGTAAACAATGAAAACACAAAACATGTTTGGTAATATCATTTTGATTTTATTTTATTTTATTCTTCAAATTGAAAGGAATTAGAGGAATCCAAAGAATAAAGTTCCACATACAAATAATTACGAATTGGGGATGGTGTTGTGCAGTGGTGTGTGCAGCACTGTGCTGCACACCTCCGAGCCATCGAATCGTGCATCTGACGGCTCGAATCTCATCTCGGCAATGAACAACTCTCGATCGTTGGTTGCTGAGATGAGATCCGAGCCGTCGGATGGTGCATCCGACGGCTCGAAGGTGTGCAACACGGTGCTGTGCACCTCACTGCACAACACCAACCCGAAGTCCAAACAATTAACACGCTCATTAACTTTCTACAACCATCAACTAAATTTTTTTACCCAATTTTATAGACACCTATCAACAAAAAGCATAAGGACATTTACTTAAACCAAAATGCGATTGAGTCTTAATTTTACCGACTCAAATTCATCAGTCATATACAAATGATGTTCACTTTGAGTTCAAACCTCAAATAAGGGTAACATAGTTTTAAATAAGGACAAATACATTTGCAGTGAAAATATCATCAACTACGATTCATGCTAGCCCAAATTTGTTCGGCAATCTGATCACGAACATTGGACATACGACATAGTTGTCCACTAGTGATATCAATCTCAATTGAATTTTGGAAACTTCTCCCGCTAGCTCTTTAACATTGTCGCATCACCATATTCTCTGAATAGATCATCATTGTCATCATGCATCCTAATCCAATTGTGAACCATGCAACAAGCTGTGGTGATTTACTTTTGTGTTCGAACACTATACGATGCATTTGCTTCAATATAGAAAATCGAGCTTTTAGCATTTCAAAACATTGCTCGATAACATTACATAATGACGAAAGTTAAACCACTCTTCTATCTTTTTTGGTCGTCGACCATGTAAAACATTCATTATGAATTACATAATAAATAACATTAATTAGGATCTTGAACTATCATGTTTTTCACCGATAAAACATACTGCAAAAAACAAACACACATAAGATTCATACCTGGATCCATTGCAGAGAAACTATGAGATCGGTTGAAAGAGCGGAAGCTCTTGTGAGGAACAGTTTCTCTCACAAGATTTTAAACCATTAAATGCCCAGTTTATTGATGGTTATGGCCAAACCAACTTCATTGTCTGAGAGAGGAGCGATTCCTCTTCTTAAACCTAAGTTTCATCTACCACCATTAATGAAAGAGCGTTAATGTGAAAGAATCGGGAAGTTATTATGCGTTTCATTAAAAGCGAGAGATGAAAGCTAAGCCATCGAATTAATGAGGGCCATTAATTTCTTACATTCTCCCACTTGGCCAGCATTTTAACTCAAGTTGCTTTATATGAAAACATTAGGCATGCTATAAAATTGTATAAGCTCGTAACCCAACTCAATCAACCATAATACTATGACTGAACAAACCACCAATGTGAGTCATGGCGGTTTTACATCGATATTGACATAGTTCCTTCCATGTACTACAAACACTGATAAATTATTCAACACAGTCATAAACAAAAGGAATGCACCTTATAGGTCCAACAATAATGTCTTTTGAAAAAGACAATTCCTGTTATTTGTCGTTCACATAAACGTACATGCACATTCTTAACAAGAAAATATTAGAAACACTTTTATTGAGATCTCCAAATGTCAAACAACATGAAAACATAAAAGTAGTTCTTATATGGGAGTCTTGCTCTATCCTATGGCTCAGAATACACAAGAAGCTCGTAGCATCAGAAGGAATACGCTAATAAGGCTGTCTGTCAAAAGAATACACCCGTAACCACGCTTTCACTTACATAAGACATTTCAACAACTAACGGAAGAGGGAATGCACTATGGGAGACGTTCAAGACCCATACAATTGGCATGACCCCTAAATGTCTTAGGTGGTAACCCTTTTTTGATAGTGGATCTGCAATCATAAGCTTTGTGCTTATGTGTTGTGTTGGCACTCTTTGTTTCTGAACTTCTTCTTTAACGGCAAAATATTTCAATTCCATGTGTTTAGCACCATTAGAATACTTGTCGTTTTTGGAGAAGAAAACAGCTGCAGAATTGTCGCAATAAATTTTCAGCGGCTTGGCAATAGAGTCGACAATTCCAAGTCCTGAAATAAAGTTCCACAACCACAAACCATGAATTCTGCTTCCATAGTGGATGAAGCTATGATAGTTTGTTTAGCACTTTTCCATGATGCTTCGTTCGTCGATATATCAAATAATGATCACCCCAAGCATAGGGTAAAAACGTTCAGTTGAAGCATAATAATCCGGAAGACCGGGATCGTACCCACGGGAATAATTAATACGTCTTGATTGGATTTGTAGAAGTAAGCAATGGTTTTCGGCTTTTAGACAGCCAACTTTGTTTTACTTTGCGGTGGAAATAAAAAGGCTAAATTAAAAGCGAATAAATTAGGATAAAAAGCAGGTTAGGTCTAGGAATAACTAACACCCACGACTCGAGTAAAACTAAGTTTTTCACCCAACTATACGGTTTAAGATACTCAACTAAGGTTCTTAACCCGGAAGATAAAATGGTTCGATTACCAAGCTAGCTCTAGAATTTATTTAGCAAACACCTCGAGCGACAGAGCTCCAAGCATCATGTGTGGCAAGTAGGCAATGCTCTTGCCTACACATGATCAAGGAGGTTAACACCTTAGCAATTTGATAAACAAATCCGAATTATACATCAATTTTCGAACCAAAGATTCAAACTTTTATGGTGAAAAATGTAATTTTTACTCGAGCCATGAGGTGCTATTCACCCCATGACCTAACCTTGGAAAACTACTCACTCATATTGTTAGAAAAATGGGTCGGTTCGGACCGGATCCAACCCACATGGGTCGTCTATATGGGTTATGTGATTGAGTTGGTTAGAAGGATGAGACAAACTCCTAATCTCTATCTGTTAGGAGAGTTCAAAGATAATAGATCACCTACATCTATTAGGAGACTTTGAACTCTTGGACTTCAATCTATAAATATAGTCCTGCAGATATTTGGAGATACACACAATACGAAAGAGTTAGAGTTTCATCTCTCCTTCTCCTCTAGAAAGATTCTCATGTCAAATATCTTCTCTCTCTAGGGTTTCCATCTAAGAACCCTAGGATTTTCGGTGTGGACATCAAGAGCAGACTCGAGTAGTCTACTCTACCTGGTG
Organism: Rhododendron griersonianum; assembly: GCA_018127125.1. Lineage (NCBI taxonomy): Eukaryota > Viridiplantae > Streptophyta > Magnoliopsida > Ericales > Ericaceae > Rhododendron > Rhododendron griersonianum. The sequence goes on along the minus strand of CM030788.1, from coordinate 31,572,310 downwards.
AGAATTGAAGACGGTGTACGTGCTGTAGTCGGTGCTTAAGCTTGTAGAACGGGCCTTCTTCAGATCGTAAAAAGCTGAAGCATTTTAATTCCGATGCGCTTCAATCATACGTGTAAGTCTTATGTGATTTACGAGCTTTCGATCCTATAAGGTTAACATTGGTATCAGAGCCATTACGGTTCGCTCTCGCATGATCGCCTTCGTTTCTGTCTTTTTATATTTCAGCTGGAAATATATTTGGTATATTCTGCTTTTATTAAAAAGAAATCAGTTGCAATAGTGAGATATATCACATGTGGTCCTGCCTGTTTGCTGGGTGTTCTATGAAGTATTGTTAGGCCTCGGATTATCATACGTGTGCGTCGAGAAATGGGTGGCATGGCACCGAATAAATTATCGTAATAGAGCACAACTGTGCTCCTTTTTTTTTTTGATCAGCAACTGTGCTCCTTTTTAATGCACCGTTTTTTGCTTAAAAAGTGAACTGCCAAGTGGGGTTTTAATCCATGTTTACAAAGGTTACAGTAGTCCTTTATTTCATGTAGCTTATGAATCCTTCTAAGAACCGGTGTTTTCAACAATTAGTGGTTGGGCTCTATTTCCTTTTAAACGGAAAAATAATTATGGTATTGTTTTTCCTTGTTCCTTTTTTATTATAAAAAAGGAAAAGATTTTGTGATCAGTTTATTTAGAAACAAGCTAGCTGGGCTTTTAAGGGTTATTATACCACTGTTGGTATTTGTTTTATAAAGCTATATATGGAAAAAAAATGACTTCGCAATTGCGGCTAAAAGTTTTACCGATCGAGCCACCCAATCTTTGTGATTTGATGAAGGCAGGACCACACATTGGTGATAGATTTGTTCTCATTTTTTTGGATTGATATAAATGAGAAACTGTATCCTACTGCATCTTTTGGGAAAATATTAATTGATGTTATTCAGTTAATCATTGCTTGTTTATTGCTGCGTTACGGCGCAATCTATTGTACCCTTAGTAATTGGACTTTACCCATCTTCTTAGAGGGAGAGTGTGGTGGAACCATCCATACCTTTACCCATTATGTGTTGTTGCATGTTGGCATGGATGGTCAATTGAAGGGATTAATATTTGTATGCGTTTGGAGATGGGCTCTCATTGATGATAGAGACCGGAGACAAACTTATTATATGGAATAAGTGCAACACCCTCATTTTTTTTATTTGTAAGAGGGTGAATTTTTGCACTTATGTTTGTATAATATTTTTGCCTCCCACTCTTGTATAAAATATTAATTAGGGACTTAAAATAACTAGTCTCATCCTCTTACTGTTATATTGATTCATTGGAAATTTTGTCTAAAAATCGATTAAGAAATAATAATTTACACCATGTGTTGGAGTGATGACTACGAGCATTGCAGATTTTCGATCTCTATCCATGGTTAAAATCATTATTTGCTTAATAGGGTTTTAGGATAAAATTATTGTAATGTGCTAAATATTTCCAATGCGCAAATGAATGTAGTGAAATGGCCTTGAAGACTATTGTTGTTGATCTTGTTAAGGGAGGGAAACTGGATGGGAAAAACTATGACATGTGGCACAAGAAAATTCAGTATCTCCTTAATGAGCAAGAAGTACTTGAAACCTTTACCCAATACCATGGCTGTCCCCGAAGTGGGGACCACTGCCCAAGACCGCCGAAACATGGAAACTTACCAAAATTGGGTCAAGAAAGATCATTGTGCGCGCTTTACTATGTTAGCCAGCATGCACAATGATCTTATTGGCGAGTTTGAAAACTGCGCTACGACCCAAGAAATGTGGAACCAGCTGAAAATTGCTTTTGGTGGCACAATGGCAACTAGGTTGCGCGCGTTAACATTGAAGTTCGACAGTTATAAAATGAACCCCCAACATTCCATGCCTGAACATTTGAGGGTTATGTCGGCTATGATACACGACCTTAGGACTGCTGGTAACGTTCTGAGTGATGAGCAGTAGATTCTCGCTATGCTTAGGTCTTTGCCTGATGAGACATGGGACCATTTCAAGCTCACAATGACACACAATGAAATGGTTAAAACCTTTAATGATTTGAAGTGTCATCTTGAACTTGAAGCCGAGCGCCAAGATGCTAAGCGAGGCAATGAGGCTCGTGTGGTTGAACCTGGCCAGCGCAAGACAATTGGGTCTAAGCGCAAAAGGCAAGGTGGCGAGGCTAAGCATGGAGAAGCTAGAGATAATGCGCCAAAAGAACGTGTTAAGCACTGCAGAGGCAAGAAGGATGAATCCAAAGTCACTTGCTACAATTGTTAGAAGATTGGACACTTCGCTCGTGATTGCACTGAGCCGAAGAAGGTACCATCTTACCCTATTTCTCGCATAGATTGCTCTAATGTATGGGTTGCTCATACTGATTCTAATTGGATTGTTGACACAGGAGCAACAAAACATGTAGCACGAGAATGAGGAGGATTTATGGAGTATCGCCGGATTCCTGTTGGCAGCCAGAGTGTCTTTATGGGGAATAGTTCAGCCGAAGATGTGCTAGGAGTTGGCACTTATCAGCTGAAGTTGCAAAGTGGTCGCCCACTTATTCTCTATGATGTACTTTATGTGCCTGGAGTTCGACATAACTTGATATCAGCTATAGCTTTAGTTGAGTTAGGATTTTCCTTTAATTTCTGCAGAGATGGTTTTCCCATCTACCTAGGTAATAAGCCGTTTAGGCATGGATCTATTTCTGGTGGTTTCTATGTTTTGGATAATAATGCATTTATGGTTTTTCATGATAGTGATGTTGTTTCTAGTTCTGTGAAATGGCATGCCAGGTTAGGCCATATTGGCTAAGATAGGATGACTAGGTTAGCTAGAGAAAGCCTTTTAGGCCCACTCGCTAAAGTCAACCAACCAATATGTGAGTCTTGCATGGCAAGAAAAGCGATAAGAAAACCATTCGGTAAGGCAGTGAGAGCTACAAGTCCACTAGAGCTAGTACATTCCGACATTTGTGGACCCATGAATGTTAGGGCACGACATGGTGGTACCTACTTCATCACATTTATAGATGATTATTCGTGATATGGATATGTCTATTTGATCTCTCATAAATCGAAAGCATTGGACTGCTTCATTCGATTTGTTAAAGAAATTGAGAATCAAAAAGAAAGAACCCTAAAAGTTCTGAGGACAGATCACGAACGCGAATACTTATCTGAGCAATTTAAAGGGCTCTGTGAAAATAAAGGTATCCAATGACAGTTAACGAGATTAGGTACTTCGCAACACAATGGTGTTGTAGAAAGAAGAAATCGTACACTGTTAGATATGGTTAGGTCGATGATGGCGCATACTAATCTTCCAATTAGTTTTTGGGGAGATGCTTTATTAAGTGCGGCCTACATCCTTAACCTTGTGCCAAGTCAATCAACCTCTTCTACACCATATGAGTTATGGGCAGGTAGGAAGCCAGTCCTTGACCATTTGAGACCCTGGGGGTCATTTGGTGTGCGCATTATTTTATGATATGCGAACTGTAACAACTCCGATTTTTACTAAATAAAAATTTCGTTGTTAATTCGAAAAGTCTTTAATTCTTCTTGAATGGTTTATCAACTTGAGTTATTCTTAGTAATCCGTCACGATTAGATTCATCGATAAGATCATTTTCTAAAGACAAGTGTGTTGGACTATATTTCCTAATCATCGAGCTTAAGCCTAGGTTATATTCTTGACTAGAAATCCTACTTAGCAAGCCTAGTTAGCTTCTAACCTAATCCTTGGAGATAATCTAATTAAACCCTTGACCTTCCTCGAACCGTTTGAACCTTTTGATCTCTTGAACCCTAGATGAACCCTTTGACCAAAAGTCAACCTTTGACCTTTGTCCATTGGTCCATAGTTGTTAGGAGAATTATTATCCATTGGATAATAGGACTAGTACTAAGATATGATAGTTAATTCATTGTCTAGGATCCCATGGGATTCTCCCATTAAAGAATTGGAAGAGTATCTAATATAAAATATGATTCTAGGATTCCCTAAGTACAAATACTATATTATAAGGAGACATGTGCCAAATTGGAGTATTATAATGTGGAATTTTGACTAGATACCTACCCAGTTTCTCTAGTACTTACCTAAATATTGTAATAGGGTACCAGTACACCTACTCCAATATAATATAGAGATAGAAAACATGTGTTCATTTCATTATTAAATAGGAAAATCCTTATTCTTTCAAATCCCCTTAGTTTATTAAGTACCTTGTAATTCAAAATCTATTAGGTAGATATGTATCTATATAAATATACATAAGTAGTACAAGGGAGAGAGAGGGAGAGAGAGAGAGAAGGACGAGAGAGAGAGAGGAGAGAGAGCCGAGAGTGAGAGAGGAGAGAGAACCGAGAGAGATGGGAGAGATAGGAGAGAGAGAACCAAGATATGGTGTACTCTTGGTCATTCTTTCAAGTCAAGCCAAGTACCAAGGTCTTATTAGTTTATTTACCAACATGTGCCTAATTTCTTAAAGTATTAAGATAGGTATATGTCACCCTAGGATTCTAGGTTCTATTATATGATTTAAGAATACAACATGTGCCAATTGACATAGTTTAATAAGGGATTTTAACCTAGAAATCTAGGAAGATCATAAAGGTACTAGAGTACTTGTATTCTTTCACCTATATATGTACTTTGTACCAAGAGAGAGAGAGAGAGAGGCCGAGAGAGAGATGGAGGGAGAGAGAGAGATGGCCGGATGAGAGGGAGAGAGGGAGAGTGATGTGTGTGCTAGTGTACTTCTCCAAATCTAGTCCAATCTTGGCCAATCTTCCTACATCACCTTGTACCACCAAAATCTAGGGTTTTCTTGCACTTGTATACCTAAGGATAACCATATCTAGTATTCTAACTCTTTAAGGTACTAGACAAGACAAAAACCCCATAGAATAACTTAGATTTTGTCCTAAAATGAAAATAAAGAAAGGGGAAGATCTTTGGTAGTCTTTCAAGTACTAGATATGACAAGATATGGAGCAAATCCATGGGATTTAGAGAGAAAGAGGAGGCCGGCCATGATGGGAGGAGAGGGAGCCAACTTTTGCCTATAAATAGCAACCATTTCTCACCATTTGAACTCAGACCTTTCATTGCTCCAACTTCTCTCTAGAAAGCTTTGTATTCTTGCTTGTTCTTAGCTTGTTCTTGAGTGTTCTTCCTTGTTCTTGAGGTTCTTCATAAGTTCTTCAAGAAACTCATCCTAAGCCGCCACTAAACCGCCACTCGACCACCCTTTCGATCCAAAAAGTCAAGTAGTGTTAGTCAAGATTTAGTTTTGAGAGAAACCATTCTCTTTTGAAGCTACCGGAAGCCATTCCTAAGAAGTTACTCCGTCCAACCATCGACGTACCATCCTACTCCGTAGTCGTCACTACCGCCAAGAAGAACGGTAGGATTCTCTGTCCCCGTTATTCCTAAGTATACGTAGATTTTTCCATGTTTACTATTCCTAAGCATACGTAGATAGATCTTACTTCCTAAACTCTAAGTGTAGCATACCGTATGCGGAACTCGAATTGATTAAGTATAGATAATGGTATGATCACATAGATTTCCTATATCTACTTTTCCTGTGAAAACGTAGAATCTCCGTCTACACTATTCTGATATATGCATTGCAATTCAATAAACATATGCTCTTTTGAACTTTTGAAAGAAAGAATGAATTTTGAAAGATAACGACCGTAGCTTAAGTAATTGTATGTTAACCTTTTAAAATGATATTAGACTTGTTATGTGCTTACTTGCATTACTTGTGGTTGTTTAAAGTAAAGCATAAGTGATTATCACTCGAAAGGCGTCCGTACATGTGACGTTATGCTTTACGAATGATTGAGCATGCTAAATGATATAGAATTGGATGATCTTGCTAGTTTAGTTTCAAGATTACTATGAAAGTCTTACCACAGAGTCTATGCATGAGAACGAGACACGAAAACCGAGAACGTTAGAAACACGACACCTAGGGTGTGTTTAACGGCATGGCCCTGGTAAAATATTTTTGAAACTACATAATGACCAATGTGGTAGTCATTATGTGAGTTGTGAGTGTGTGTGTGTGTGCCAATGGGAACCCGGGACGGCGGAACCATTGTGAGGATACTCGGGAGACCGGAACGGCGGAACCGAGGTTGGGTGTGTGGCTTGGTTATCCGTGGAGAGGAGCCAATGCAAGATGTGTGCCAATGGGAACCCGGGACGGCGGAACCATTGTGAGGATACTCGAGAACCCGGAACGGCGGAATCGAGGTTGGGTGTGTTAAAAATGGATTTTTGGAAATGTGATTTGGAAGTGTTAATGAAGTGGAAAAATGGTGACACGATCTACGATGAGTCGCGTAGGAGAAACACGAAAAGGCATGACACCAACGTTAGAAAGATAGCGAATGTGGATGTGTAATTGCTAAACTATGTTATTAAATGAGCATGTGTAATTGTTTATGTTACTTTCTGTTATAAGTTAAGGGTTAGTGGGTATGGTTTATCCTATTGAGCTTTGTAAGCTCACGGTGTTGCCTTTGGTGACCCTGACATATTATATTGGTGGCAACGCTGGTATAATGTGTCAGACCTTATAGACGAACAGGGTGAGATGTACACTGTGGAGGCTTTTGGAGCTGAAGAGCTGGCTAGGATGGAAGAGCAGGCGGAGCTGTAGTTAGGAACCTTAGTTCCCTCCCCTTTTGAATAAATGTACTCCTTTGTGAGATTAACAATGTAATAATGAGCCAGACTTTGTTAGTTTTTATTAATAAAATGTCTAAATTAACGTATCCGAAAATGGGGGCGTTACAACTTGGTATCAGAGCTTTAGGTTCAAAACCTCGGCCATGGGTAGAATGGGTAGAACCACGAGATAGATTGACCGTTGCACAAACGTGAATTGAGTTTAAGTTTACCATCCCAAATTGGGTGGAATTTTGTCAAAACAATCTTCGGATTGAAGCAAAGTGTGGAACTGGCAATACCACTGAGCTGGGAATTCCCGAACAATTGGATGATGACTTAAATCAATAATCGAATGTGGAACTTAGAAATTTGAAAACTTCCTATTTAGATTAAACCTTGTCTTAAAACGTTACTAATTGAGGTTTAAAACTTTCCTTGTAGATGGAGCAACCAAACCCTTACCAATACCATCTGATGCATGAAGTTCAACAATTTACAACCACCCTAAGAGTCATGACCAACCAACTGGTGGACGATCCCTATTTTCCCCATGCTTTCCCATACATCACACTTTACTACCATGAACACGGTGCCTTACCGAAACCCGACTTTGAGGAAGGAAATGAAGTTGACGCAATACCCACTCTAGTCCAAATAGAACCATTTCTCAACCCACCTATAGAGGAAGACCCTGAGGAGGATCCCGAAGAAGACCCCGAAGAGGAACCCATGGAATTCAACGACCCACCTGAAAACGAAGCCGATTGGCAGCACTTAATGAATGGACCGAATCTGGACTTACCATCTGACGATGAGGAGCCGTCTGACGATGAAGAGTTATCTGACGATGAGGAGCTAGAGATTTGGAAAGAGGACTTCATGGATTTCAACACCGACCCCGGTGACGTACCACCGCCACCCTTTGAGACCGACATAGGCGCGTAAAAGGCCCACTTCCCATCCATCTTCTAGGTCCATTAGAAGGACATGTCATAAGTAGGACTTTTGTTGTAATATAACTAAGGAGGAAAGACATGTCGTGAGTAGGAATGGTGTTGTATATAACGGTGGTAAGGACTTGGGCTAATATAAGCCATCTATGATGTACTTGTTTCGTTTAAGTAATGAAATCGTGTATTTCCTTTCTAGTTATGATTACTACTTATGAGCATACTTGTGCGTGACTACTTTCACACCTGTAAGTCTAATATATAATTTTCTTTTCCTTATTGTAGATATGGATAGCCGTACCTTTGCTGCCCCGACCACTGTTGCGAACCTGTTGCTCTATAAGGCCATACTAGCACTCGAGAGCCTTACCCCTATACCCCACTTGGGTATATGTGACCCCAAGACTGGCTGCCAGATGTACGAGTTTGTCGTGATGGCACCCCTTACCAACAAGGACCAACTCATGGAGGTGGAGGAGCTGACCAAGGAGATCCGTCGAAAGGGAGAGCATTGGCTCGAGAGGAGGGAGAAGGAGTGGAAGGAGCAGTTGAGAGAGTACTTTGGACTTATCCCACCCAGTCAGCAGTATAGTAGTGCTAGAATAAGGTTTCGGAAGTTGTAGTTGCACTTGTGGCACTCGTAGACTAACCAAATCATGTAGTAGGAATTATGAAGGATCATTTCAACTTATACTAGGAAAATCTGTCTTGTGTTTTATTTTGTAGTAGAATTCTATGCTTATGTTGTAATCATCTGCTTATCTATGAAAAAGTTTGCCTTATATTAAGGTATAATGTTGCATCTTGCTTAAATTATTGCTTTCGATCTTAGGGAGAAAACCAATTTCGAAAAAGAAATTGTTCATTAGGCTAAACCTCCCCTTCTACAATTTTTACTCGTAGATGGTGAACCGACGCAGTGGATTAGGATACGAGACCGGAGAATCCTCTAACACAAATGCGAACCTCAACCTAACCCAAATCATGCAAGCATTTGTGGCTGCTTTGAATGCCAACCGCCGAAACCCTAACCGCGATGATGAACCTATGAACCAAACTCGAGCAATGAATGAATTCTGCAAACGTTGACCTCCGACTTTCAATGGAGCTACCAACCCTACCGTGGCCGAAACCTGGCTGAAAGAAGTCAAGGTGATCTTGGACACCTTGGAGATTACCCGCGATGGAGATCGTGTAGCCTTAGCCACGTACCAACTGAAGGGAGAAGCCCGTTACTAATGGGACTTGATGGAGGCAACCCATGCCATAGCCACCATGACCTTTGCTGAATTTGAAACCTTGTTTCTTGACAAATACTTCCCCACACCCATTCGCCTAGCCAAGGAACAAGAATTCATGAACCTGAAGCAGGGAACAATGACTGTAACCCAGTACGCGGCCAAGTTCGAGGAGCTGTCTCATTATGCCCCAACCGTCGTGGCAACGGAGGATAAGAAGGCAAGAAGATTTGAGTGGGGGCTAACAACCGCTCGAAGGGCCGTAGTAGCACAAGCCTTTACCACCTACTCTGGTGTGGTGAAGTGTGCTCTTCGACTGGAAAGTGAGGAGGCTGATTTCAAGACCTGATGGAGGAAGGCAACCGGCAATACCGGTGGACCGATTCGAACCCAAGCGGTGAGCAGCAACCGTGGACCTTACCCTACCAAACCCTTTGCCTCGTCTCAAAACAACCAAGCTTGGAGGACTACTGCACTAGGACGTGGTGAACCGCAGAGGAGTGGCCAAAACAGGGCGACAGTTCAGTGCTTCAACTGTCAGGCCATAGGCCACTACAAGTGTGAGTGCCCTCAACCTCCGAAGGAGAGAATTGGAAGCTTCGGAGCTCAAAGGACTCAAAACCCTGGATCAGTCGGTTCTGTGAAGCAGAATTCGGGAGGCCCACTGCAGCAACAAACTGGGCAAAACCAAGGCAAGCAGCCCATGGGAACCCAGCATGGCACTGGAGGGTGCATATTTGCACTACAGACTGAGGAGCAAGAATTGGATCCCTCCGTGATCCAAGGTATGCTACTATTATATAGTACCTGTGTACAAGCCTTGTTTGATTCCGGAGCATCGCATTCTCTTATATCGACTGCCTGCGTTACTGCTCTAGCACTAGAAACAGAACCCCTTAAGACAAGTACGAAAGTAGCCTCACCATTGGGGGGGAGTATAGTTGTTAGTCTAGTGATCGACATGGCGGACTTCGACGTAATCTTGGGAATGGACTGGCTATCCGCACACCGAGCAGTCATAGACTGTCATCAAAAGACGGTGACGGCATACACCCCTGATGGAACTCGTTTCCGTTTTACGGGGGATAGACAAGTGGCGAGTCTGACGACGAAGAGATCTAGGTGGCAGAATCAACTGTTTGGATGGCTAGCTAGCCTCCAAATGGAAGAAACTGACAGGATGGAGATGGGATTACCACACATCGTTTGCGAGTACGCCGATGTTTTCCCTCAAGAACTTCCTGGCTTACCACCACAGAGAGAGAAAGACTTCTCTATAGAACTCCAACCGGGTACAGCCCCAATCTCCATGGCACCATACCGTATGGCCCCCGCAGAACTAAAGGAGCTCAAGACCCAATTGCAAGAGCTGTTGGATAAAGGATTTATCAGGCCAAGCACGTCACCATGGGGAGCACCTGCATTGTTCGTGAAGAAGAAAGAAGAGATGCTTTGACTGTGCATTGATTATCGGAAGCTAAACCAAGTCACGGTCAAGAATCGATACCCCCTACCTAGAATCGATGATCTATTCGACCAGTTGAGAGGAGCAACCTGTTTCTCAAAAATCGACCTCCGATTAGGTTACCATCAACTTAGAATCCGAGATGAGGACATCTCCAAGACCGCTTTCCGCACCAGATATGGGCTGACAAACGCCCCGACAGTATTCATGTGTCTCATGAACAAGATTTTTCAAGCCTACTTAGATAAGTTTGTAGTGGTGTTCATTGATGACATCTTGATATACTCCGCCAACAAGGAAGAGCACGTGGGACACCTTTAGATAGTGCTACAAGTACTCCGAGATAGCCAACTTTTTGCCAAAGCAAGTAAATGCGAGTTTTGGCTAGAAGTGGTTAAGTTCTTGGGGCATGTAGTATCCAAGGATGGAATAGCCGTGGACGAAAGTAAGGTTGAGGCAGTGCTAAATTGGAAGCAGCCAACCTCCGTGTTTGAAATCAGAAGTTTCCTAGGATTGGCTGGATACTACCGAAGATTCATACCAGACTTCTCGATTCTCGTCAAACCAATGACGAGACTCACTCAGAAAGGAGTAAAGCTGGATTGGAATGAAGCCTGTGAGAAATCTTTTCAGGAGCTAAAAAAGAGGCTGACTAGTGCACCGATACTCATCATTCCCGAACAAGGCGTGGATTATACCGTCTATTGCGACGCATCGAGGGATGGCTTGAACTTTGTAAGCTCACGGTGTTGCCTTTGGTGACCCTGACATATTATATTGGTGGCGACCCCGGTATAATGTGTCAGACCTTATAGACGAACAGGGTGAGATGTACACTGTGGAGGCTTTTGGAGCCGAAGAGCTGGCTAGGATGGAAGAGCAGGCGGAGCTGTAGTTAGGAACCTTAGTTCCCTCCCCTTTTGAATAAATGTACTCCTTTGTGAGATTAACAATGTAATAATGAGCCAGACTCTGTTAGTTTTTATTAATAAAATGTCTAAATTAACGTACCCGAAAATGGGGGCGTTACACGAACAACCTGATGGTGGATTGATTGAGATTGATGAGTCCAGAGATGTGAATTTCATTGAACATGAGTTTCCAAGCAGAGAAGATGTGAGGGGAGATCTTAATATTTATGAGATGTATGAATTAGAGGAAATTACACATGTTCTTAACGAGGGTGGGAGTTTAAATCCTCATCCTATGTTCGCCGAGAACAGTGGGAGTAGCTTACCTCATATTGGGAGTACTCCACTAGAGTATTGATTCTCAAGATCCTCCGCCACGTAGGAGCCATTGTGAAAGTATTCCTCATCATCGTTTTGAGATTGAAGGGGAATCGTTCATGTGTGCTCCTCAAGAGGAAGATGAGCGTAGTTTGTATAATGAGGCTTTGTCTTCACCTGCTTGTAAGAAATGACTAACTGCTATGGAAGATGAGTTTAGTTCTATGGGCAAATATCAGGTGTGGGAGTTGGTTGATCTTCTACTTGGGTGCAAGACCATTGACAATAAATAAGTCTTAAAGGCTGTTTGGTTGCGGAGATTCTTACAGCGCCTTGACACAGGGCCTAGATCTAGTGGGCCTGTGACTCTATATTGTGATAGTACGGCAGCTCTTGCTTATACTAAGGATCTCAAATATCATGGAAAATCCAAACACATTGATATTCGGTTTCCCTACATTCGAGATATGGTTCCGCAAGGAGAGGTGGTCCTAAAGCATATATCCACGACCAATATGGTTGTTGATCCCTTGACTAAGCCTATAGCGAGGGATGTCTTTCAAAGCCATGTTAGTAGTCTGGGACTTTTTAGGATTTGAGTTGCTTATGCTTTATTGAGACACCTTTGGATATTTATTGTTTATGCACTGATTTTTATATTCGAGTTGATTGTGATAATAAAAATCATGTTGCATTTAAATTGTTATGCACTTACAATTGTGTGTCAAAAGGCATGGGGTTGACCATCTCACACGGTAACCTACCTCGGCGCTGATGAGCGAGCGAGATGAGACATAATTATACTCTTTATATAATGCTGAGTTTAGAGTATTGTCGCCTTGCTTGGACCAAGATGAGGTCACTCTTGACCGAACACAGAGTTTGTGTAGCCTTTTGCTTGAGCCAGACGGAGACCTAGATAGGGCACAGTGCATGCGACAAATTTGAGAGTCTCGAGTAAGACGCTTTTAGTAGCGACTGTACTTATGTCTATACGGTGTTTTTGGGGAGGGACACAATCTTTATGGATTACTCCACCATAGCATGTGAATCATACCACATGTGCTGTTGTCGACCATACTTAGAGGAGTGATAGTGTGGATCCCTTTTCCTATCACTGTGTGAGCTCTAAGAGTCATTTATATGACCACTCGTTGCCCTTACTTGACTTGAGACTATGTCATGAAGTAGAGACTTTGTGTTGCTACTCTAGCTTGACTACCTAAGACCACGAAATGTCAGGGTCCCATGGAGCATGACTGGGAAAGCAGCAAGATTGACATGGATTGACATGAGGGCTCGAGGAAGACTTTTTGGTATCACATTCGTTTATGCAGTTGGTTGTGCTTTGTGCCGGCACAAGTTATTATCTTTTTTATATACAGTATATCAAAATGAAAATTAATTTTGAAATTGGAAGCACACCAACGCAAAGGGGTTGAGCATAGCTTTGAGCTGGGACTCAAGAGGGATTGGAGATGCTTGATCCAATGTGGCTAGATTTGTCTAGGGAAATGACGAGATCTTGTGGAGTGATGTGCCATGTTAGTTTGATGGAAGCTTAATATGGTACTCCTATTTAGCTTGTTTCTTTCTCGTCGGTCGCACGCCTCATTTCCTGTATGAAGAGAGAATTGATAAGATTGACATGGATGAAATATTTTCTTAAAGCCCAATGTGTACGAGTGGGAGATGTTAGGAAAATGTGTTGGTTCGGACCGGACCCAACCCACATGGGTCGTCCACATGGGTTATGTGATTGAGTTGGTTAGAAGGATGAGACAAACTCCTAATCTCTATCTGTTAGGAGAGTTCAAAGATAATAGATCACCTACATCTATTAGGAGACTTTGAACTCTTGGACTTCAATCTATAAATATAGTCCTGCAGATATTTGGAGATACACACAATACGAAAGAGTTAGAGTTTCATCTCTCCTTCTCCTTTAGAAAGATTCTCATGTCAAATATCTTCTCTCTCTAGGGTTTCCATCTAAGAACCCTAGGATTTTTGGTGTGGACATCAAGAGCAGACTCGAGTAGTCCACTCTACCCGGCTAGAATTGAAGACAGTGTACGTGCTGTAGTCGGTGCTTGTAGAACGGGCCTTCCTCAGATAGTAAAAAGCTGAAGCATTTTAATTCCGCTGTGCTTCAATCGTACGTGTAAGTCTTATGTGATTTACGAGCTTTCGATCCTATAAGGTTAACACATATCTATAGAGATAAAAGCAAGCAAAAAACTACTTAACATATTGAAATAATAACACATGAAATAAACTAGATAATATGATAGATCGGAAGATTGTCTAGAACTTTAAAGAAGACAATAATAGCAAAACTCAACTAATTAAGGCAAGAAATTAAAAGATAAGTGCTGGAAAATGAAGAACAATGAAGAACATTCAAAAAGTAATTCAAAATCTAGTCTAGATCTAGAAAAATGCAATACAATCTATCTTTGTACAATGACATCACGGGTATTTATATCAGCTTCCATCACGCACAGAATATTCTCCGAAGATGCTCCAAAAATCCGCTCCTTAAGGATAGGAAGGATTAACAGGTATCGGTACCGAACTTGCTTCGAGGCTACTGCTAATCACTTCGGTACTGATAGAATGTGATAGGTGATATCGGTACCGAGCTCTTTTGCTCCAGCTTCACAGCTCTCAGCAGCTTTCACAGCACCCAACAGCTTTCACAGCATCTTTACTTTAAATAAATTAAAGTTAAAGTAAAGAAAAGGTAAAAGAAAGGTTTAAAATGCAATCTTTACTTAAGTTTAGGAAATGAAAATAAGGAAGTACCCCTCATTTGGAAACAATGGCATTACCAGAATTTTGAGATTTCAATCCAATCAAAATGTTGAGCCCCAGCTTTTAGTATAAAATAGAAAACAGCACACTTTTCTATAGAGAAAATGGCTCAAAACATAACCTTGTTCTTCGAATAAAACCTTGCAAATTTGAAGTTGCTCTTGGAAAAATTCAAGGATCAATTACCGCCATTTTTTATCTCGAAAATCGATACTTTTTTGAAAAGTCATTTTTTCATACTTAGACAGATTTTTAGGGGCCGACAGGGTCTTCCTTGGTTTCTTGGGTACTTGGACGCACTCGGGCCATTCATGGCGTCAAAACATGCCTTATTCACACGATTTACCTGAAAACACTAAAAACATACCTTACGTGCAATATCAAAGAAAACACTAACTTTATAAACATAAATACGATAAAACTAGGGACTTAGCGCACCCATAATGGTATTATTGGGTGCTTATCACATGATATTGCTCCTCCACACAAAAGGAACAAATAGCCAAAAGTAGATTTTCTACTATCAACACATTCAGCAAAATCTGAATCCGAGTAGCCAATTACCTCTAAATTATCAGATCTTCTAAATGTGAGCATGTAATCCTTGGTACCTTGTAAGTACCTCATCACTTTCTTTGCAGCTTTCCAATGCTCTACTCCAGGGTTGGTTTGGTATCTGCCTAGCATACCAATAGCAAAATTGATATTTGGTCTGGTGTAAGTCTGTGCATACATTAAGCTTCCTACTGTAGATGCATAAGGAATCCTTTCCATTTCTTTACATTCCAATTCATTTTGTGGGCATTGCATGAGACTTAATTTATCCCCTTTCTGAATAGGGGCATCTGTAGATGAACATTTCTCCATACCAAATTTCTCTAAAACTCTTCCAATATATGCTTTCTGAGACAACCCTAACAATCTACGTGATCTATCTCGGAATATTACTATTCCTATCACGTAGGCTGCCTCATCTTTCATTTCAAAGTTTTCTGAGAGAAATTTCTTGATTTCGTGCAATAAACCAAGATCACTACTAGCAAGTAAAATGTCGTCAACGTATAGAATCAAAAATATAAACCTGCTCCAACTAACCCTTAGATATATACACCGATCAACAGTGATTTCCTTAAATCCATAGGGAACAATAGTTCTGTTAAGCTTAAGATACCATTGTCGGGAAGCTTGTGTAAGTTCATAAATTGACTTCTTAAGTTTGCAAGCCAAGTGTTCCTTTTCTTTAATGGAGAAACCTTCAAGTTGATCCATACAATAGACTTCCTCATCTAAATTCCCAATAAGAAAAGTAGTTTTTACATCCATTTGGTGCAACTCTAAATCAAAGTGAGCTACCAATGCCATAATGATTCTAAGTGAGTCCTTTTTGGATATAGGAGAGAAGGTCTCTTTATTGTCAATACCATTTTTCTAAGTGAAACCTTTAGCGAAAAGTCTGGCTTTATGTCGTTCGATATTGCCTATAGAGTCACGTTTGGTCTTAGAGACCCATTTGCAACCAACTTTCTTGTATCCTTTAGGCAATTCAACGAGATCCCAGACATCATTCTGTTCCATCGATTTTAACTCATCATTCATGGCATCAATCCATTTCGCAAAGTCAATGCTATCTATGGCTTCTTTAAATGAAACCCGGATCTTCACTCACCCCTATGTCAGATTCTTATAAATAAATCACATAATTATCTGAAATAGCTGATTTCTTTTCTCTTTGAGACCTTCGTAAGGCTATTTCTTGTGATATTTCTACAATTCCTTCATTGGTGATAATCTCATTACAGGATGGTTGATCATCAGTTTGTTGTTCAACATCTGAAGGAACAACAATTTCATTTGAAGTTATAGGCAAGGGAAATTGCACCCTAACTTCTTGTAGAGACCCGTAAATTTTTTTCTATTTTCTTTAATCGTTAAATATGTAAAAGATCGTATTTATATTAAATTATATGTTTATTAATGAGGTTATACGGATATGCCTACCGTTGTGTATCGGACATTCGGAAAATAGTTGAACTTTGAGTTTCGTTGTTGAGATGACGTGTGGAAGTGTTGATCGTGATTGGGGTTTGATAAAGTGATTGTCGCCAAAATTTCAAATTTATGTCCAGGCAGTACCGGTACTGCATTTTGCCCTGTACCGGTACCCAGTGTCCAGAGCGTGGCCCATTTGATGTTTTGGGGTTCTAGTACCGGTACTGCAAATCACCCAGTACCGGTACCCGCTGTCAAATTTCTGAAATTTTAGCACGCATTTCAGCCCACTATAAATACCCCCCCTCCTTTACCATTTTTCACACCCAAACTCACGAAATAAACCTAGAAACACCCTCTCTCACCTACCTCACTCCAATCTCACTCAAATCCTTTGATTTCTACCTCAAATCTTCAAGATCCAAGGGTTTTCTACCTCAAGCTCACTTGATTCTCACATTTGGTGAACAAAGGGTAAGTTTTGTGTTCTTGTTCTCACTCCTTGTCTCTCAATCATGTTTTTCTCTCTCTCCTCTCAATCACTTGTTGATCCATGCTTGTTTATCTTATTTTTGGGTTATATCCACTCTAGATTTTGTAGCAAAGCTTGGGAGGAGCTTGTTCTTGGTAGATTCAAGCTTGTAACACTTGGTGTACTTAGGGTTTTGCTCAAAAGCCATTGTGGTAGGGATTAAACCCGTTGTGGTAGGGATTTCTTACTCTTGTTATACATTTATGTGATGTTTATGTACCTAGATCATGCTTTGTTTCGTGCTTGAGGTTGTATTTTGCGTTTCGGTCGAATCTGGAAATTTCTACCCGTTTTCTGGGTTTCAGCCAATTTCAAACGGCCATAACATTCTCGTCCGATGTCCGTTTCATGCAAACTTTATATTGAATCGAAGGTCTTGAAGTCAGCTTTCCATTGCCACTAGAATCACCTTAAAACTATTAGTACACAGAAAATTATGATAATTTGAGTGGAGGTGTGTCGGTCTGCCAATGTCTGCTGGCTATTCCTAAGTTATTTCCGTTCCGTGTTATGACTCCTTATATGATTAGAACATTTTTAAGTCACTCTCGAGTATGATTGTTTACGTCTTAATGACTTGTTGCTCGATCTTGTCTCTTGGCATTCGTTAGAGTATAACATTAGTGTCATTGGGTAGGGAATGTACCGTAAGGTTGATAGGAGTATCGTGGACTTAAGGTATCTATCAATGTACGATGGGACGTATTTATGAATTTTTAATGCATTGCATGATGATAAATGAAAGAAGGTGAACTTGGAAAATGTTGTCTTCTTGTATTCGGATTGATTATGCCTGTGTATGTCTGAGTTGATAATTTTAAATTGAGGGTCCTGCAACGCAAGGTGTGGTAATGCGGAAACCCAGGTGGAAAGAATTCACTGTAATGCAAGGGGTGGTAATACAGTTGAATGTCTCGCATGATGGAGGAAGTTATGATTGATTATAGAAGTTCATGTTGTCGTTTGGGCTGTTTATTGCTTGAGATTGTAACTATTGAAAAAGGGGATAAACAATTGATTTCATCAAAGTTTTTGAAAAGGAAGGAATTTGGTTTTGGAAAAAGGATTTTTAATGATATCCTCTGGCTATTCTTGAGCGAATCAACGGTTTCCGATATTTGGGCACAAATCAACAGATTCCGGTATTCAAGCTCGAATCAACGGAGCTTGACCCGTAAAGGTCGAGAGTTTTCTCGAAATTATTTTGGTAATAAAAAAGGAATGTTTTCGCTTTATAAAAGGGGCTTAATATCGAATGGTAAGAAATGAGGAAGCTAATTGTGACGTTCATCGAGGAGTCTTAAGATGGTTTGAGAAATTGTCATGGGTTATTTAGATTGATGTGTGCCTAATGCTAACCCTAGTTTGATGTATGAATAGTTAGGGATGTCTTTGAGATGTATAGAGTTCTGTAGTCATAGTTTGTCGGTTCATTTATGATGCGTTATATATATGTAGATAATAAAGAGGTACGACCCGAATCCATTGCATTAGTTAGAAAGGTCCAATCGTGAGTTAGAAGCCGACGTGTCCCATGGTGAGAGTCCGGTACGTATCCTAAATTTGTGAAGTCAAGTGTCGAGAGGTAAACCGATGCCATTAGCGTGAGTTTATATGGGGAAGGGAGGATGAAGTTAGAAAGATGTACTCATGTTTGTTGTGGTTTGATTGATACGAATATTTGCCATAGGTTTTGACGGTTATTGAATTGGTGTAAGATGGATAGCAATACGATTTGAGTATGTTAATATGTTGCTTGAAATGATTGGACTTGGTTTATTAAATTTCAAAGACGAAATTTCTTTAAAGAGGATAGAATGTAGAGACCCGTAAATTTTTTCTATCTTCTTTAATCGTTTAATATGTAAAAGATCGTATTTATATTAAATTATATGTTTATTAATGAGGTTATACAGATATGCCTACCGTTGTGTACCGGACATTCGGAGAATAGTAGAATTTTGAGTTTCGGTGTTGAAATGTCGTGTGGAAGTGTTGATAGTGATTGGGGTTTGATTCGGTGACCGTCGCCAAAATTTCAAATTTCTGTCCAGGCAGTACCGGTATTGCATTTTTCCCAGTACCGGTACCTAGTGTCCAGAGCGTGGCCCATTTGATGTTTTGGGGGTTCCAGTACTGACACTACAAATCGCCAGTATCGGTACCCGCTGTCAAATTTTTGAAATTTCAGCACGCATTTCAGCCCACTATAAATACCCCACTTTTACCATTTTTCACACCCAAACTCACGAAATAAACCTAGAAACACCCCCTCTCACCTACCTCACTCCAATCTCACTCAAATCCTTTGATTTCTACCTCAAATCTTCAAGATCCAAGGGTTTTCTACCTCAAGCTCACTTGATTCTCACATTTGGTGAACAAAGGGTAAGTTTTGTGTTCTTGTTCTCACTCCTTGACTCTCAGTCATGTTTTTCTGTCTATCCTCTCAATCACTTGTTGATCCATGCTTGTTTATCTTATTTTTGGGTTATATCCACTCTAGATTTGTAACAAAGCTTCGGAGGAGCTTGTTCTTGGTAGATTCAAGCTTGTAGCACTTGGTGTACTTAGGGTTTTGCTCAAAACCCATTGTGGTAGGGATTTCTTACTTTTGTTATACATTTATGTGATGTTTATGTACCTAGATTGTGCTTTGTTTCGTGCGTGAGGTTGTATTTTGCGTTTCGGTCGAATCTGGAAATTTCTGCCCGTTTTCTGGGTTTCAGCCAACTTCAAACGACTTTAACTTTCTCGTCCGATGTCCATTTCATGCAAACTTTATATCGAATCGAAGGTCTTGAAGTCAGCTTTCCATTGCCACTGGAATCGCCTTAAACTCTTAGGACACAGAAAGTTATGATCATTTGAGTAGTTATGATCATTTGAGTGGAGGTGTGTTGGTCTGCCAATGTCTGCTGGCTATTCCTAAGTTGTTTTACGTTCTGTGTTATGACTCCTTATATGATTAGAACATGTTTAAGTCACTCTCGAGTATGATTGCTTGTGTCTTAATGACTCGTTGCTCGATCATGTCTCTTGGCAATCGTTAGAGTATAACATTAGTGTCGTTGGGTAGGGAATGTACTGTAAGGTTGATAGGAGTATCGTGGACTTAAGGTATCTATCAATGTACGATGGGACGTATTTATGAATTTGTAATGCATTGCGTGATGATAAAAATGAAAGAAGGTGAACTTGTAAAATGTTGTCTTCTTGTATTCGGATTGATTATACGTGTGTATGTCTGAGTTGATAATTATAAAATGAGGGTCCAGCAACGCAAGGTTTGGTAATGTTGAGACTCTAAAGGACCCACAACGCAAGGTGTGGTAATGCGGAAACCCAGGTGGAAAGAATTCACTGTAACGCAAGGGGTGGTAATACCGTTGAATCTCTCGCATGATGGAGGAAGTTATGATTGATTATAGAAGTTCATGTTGTCGTTTGGGCTGTTTATTGCTTGAGATTGTAACTATTGAAAAAGGGGATAAACGATTGATTTCATCAAAGTTTTTGAAAAGGAAGGAATTTGGTTTTGGAAAAAGGATTTTTATGAAAATCCTCCGGCTATTCTTGAGCGAATCAACGGTTTTCGGTATTTGGGCACAAATCAACGGATTCCGGTATTCATGCTCAAATCAACGAAGCTTGACCCGTAAAGGTCGAGAGTTTTCTCGAAATTATTTTGATAATAAAAAAGGAATGTTTTCTCTTTATAAAAAGGGGCTTAATATCGAATGGTAAGAAATGAGGAAGCTAATTGTGACGTTCATCGAGGAGTCTTAAGATGGTTTGAGAAATTGTCGTGGGTTATTTAGATGTGTGCCTAATGCTACCCTTAGTTTGATGTATGAATGGTTAGGATGTCTTTAAGATGTATAGAGTTCTGTAGTCATAGTTTGTCGGTTCATTTGTTATGCATTTTATATATGCGAATAATAAAGAGGTATGAGCCGAATCCATTCCATGAGTTAGAAAGGTCCGAACGTGAGTTAGAAGCCGACGTGTCCCACGGTGAGAGTTCGATACATATCCTAAATTTGTGAAGTCAAGTGTCGAGAGGTAAACCGATGCCGTTAGCGCGAGTTTACATGGGAAGGGAGGATGAAGTTAGAAAGATGTACTCATGTTTGTTGTGGTTTGATTGATACGAATATTTGCCATAGGTTTTGACTGTTATTGAATTGTTGTATGATGGATAGCATTACGATTTGAGTATGTTAATATGTTGCTTGGAATGATTGGACTTGGTTTATTAAATTTCGAGGACGAAATTTCTTTAAGTAGGATAGAATGTAGAGACCCGTAAATTTTTTCTCTTTTCTTTAATCGTTTAATATGTAAAAGATCATAGTTATATTAAATTATATGTTTATTAATGAGGTCATATGGATATGCATACCGTTGTGTACCGAACATTTGGAGAATAGTTGAACTTTGAGTTTCGGTGTTGAAATGACGTGTGGAAGTGTTGATAGTGACTGGGGTTTGATTTGGTGACAGTCGCCAAAATTTAAAATTTATGTCCAGGCAGTACCTTTTTGCCCAGTATTGGTACCCAGTGTCCAAAGCGTGGCCCATTTGATGTTTTGGGGGTTCCAGTACCAGTACTGCAATTCGCCCAGTAGCGCTACCCGCTGTCAAATTTCTAAAATTTTAGCACGCATTTCAGCCTACTATAAATACCCCACCCCCTACCATTTTTCACACCCAAACTCACGAAATAAATCTAGAAACACCCCCTCTCACCTACCTCACTCCAATCTCACTCAAATCCTTTGATTTTTACCTCAAATCTTCAAGATCCAAGGGTTTTCTACCTCAAGCTCACTTGATTCTCACATTTGGTGAACAAATGGTAAATTTTGTGTTCTTGTTCTCACTCCTTGACTCTCAATCACGTTTTTCTCTCTCTCTCCTCTCAATCGCTTGTTGATCCATGCTTGTTTATCTTATTTTTGGGTTATATCCACTCTAGATTTTGTAGCAAACCTTGGGAGGAGCTTGTTCTTGGTAGATTCAAGCTTGTTGCACTTGGTGTACTTAGGGTTTTGCTCAAAACCCATTGTGGTCGGGATTTCTTACTCTTGTTATACATTTATGTGATGTTTATGTACCTAGATCGTGTTTTGTTTTGTGCTTGAGGTTGAATTTTGCGTTTCAGTTGAATCTGGAAATTTCTGCCCGTTTTCTGGGTTTCAGCCAACTTCCAATGGCCATAAGTTTCTCGTCTGATATCCGTTTCATGTAAACTTTATATCGAATCGAAGGTATTGAAGTCAGCTTTCCATTGCTATCGGAATCGCCTTAAAACTCTTAATACACAGAAAGTTATGATCATTTGAGTGGAGGTGTGTCGGTCTGCCAATGTCTGCTGGCTATTCCTAAGTTGTTTCTGTTCCGTGTTATGACTCCTAATATGATTAGAACATGTTTAAGTCACTCTCGAGTATGATTGCTTGTGTCTTAATGACTCGTTGCTCGATCTTATCTCTTGGGACTCGTTAGAGTATAACATTAGTGTCGTTGGGTTAGGGAATGTACCGTAAGGTCGATAGCAGTATCGTGGACTTAAGGTATCTATCAAAGTACGATGGGACGTATTTATAAATTTGTAATGCAATTCATGATGATAAATGAAAGAAGGTGAACTTGGAAAATGTTTTCTTCTTGTATTTGGATTGATTATGCTTGTGTATGTCTGAGTTGATAATTTTAAATTGAGGATCCTACAACGCAAGGTGTGGAAATGCGGAGACTCTAGATGGCCCACAACGCGAGGTGCGGTAATGCGGAAACTTAGGTGTAGAGAATTCACTAGAATGCAAGGGGTGGTAATACAGTTGAATGTCTCGCATGATTGAGGAAGTTATGATTGATTATAGAAGTTCATGTTGTCGTTTGGGCTGTTTATTGCTTGAGATTGTAACTATTGAAAAAGGGGATAAACGATTGATTTCATCGAAGTTTTTGAAAAGGAAGGAATTTGGTTTTGGAAAAATGATTTTTATGAAAATCCGCCAGCTATTCTTGAGCGAATCAACGGTTTTCGGTATTTGGGCACAAATCAATGGAGCTTGACCTGTAAAGGTCATGAGTTTTCTCGAAATTATTTTGGTAATCAAAAAGGAATGTTTTCTCTTTATAAAAAGGGGCTTAATATCGAATGGTAAGAAATGAGGAAGCTAATTGTGACGTTCATCGAGAAGTCTTAAGATGGTTTGAGAAATTGTCGTGGGTTTTTTAGATTGATGTGTGCCTAATGCTACCCCTAGTTTGATGTACGTATGAATGGTTAGGGATGTCTATAAGATTTATAGAGTTTCGTTGTCATAGTTTGTCGGTTCATTGTGGTGCCCTTTTGTATCTCATATCCGTTTATTGGAACTCATTTATTCTAGGTGCATACCTCATCACATTTTCATATAGCTTGTGTAAAGATTTCTCTACTGGGCTAGTGTAGCTCAACCTATTATCATTTTCAGGTACAAACTCTTGTCAATAGCTCGCATGCATTGAGTGCTTAGATGAAGAAGAATACTTTTTTGAAGCTATCCTATTGTAGTTATTTGACCATCTCTGTAATAACTTTCTTTGCATAAAGGATGCAATTATAACTATGTTCTACAGATTTCCTTTCGACTAATATTGTTGTATTTTCTTTAAACTTTGAAGTTGGATTTGTAAGTGAAACTTATGGGAATTATGGACTTTTTTGGGTATTAGGCTAGTTAAACGCGAGAATTTCCTTTGAAAGATTTATCTATTAATGTTGAAAATCGAGGGCGTGACACTTCTTGAACTACCACTTCCTCGTGATTTATCACTCCCACTGATTTCACCATTTTCAATGAATCTGGCATTTCCGGTTCAACAATTCTCATACTATGGTTAGGATAGTAAAATATATACTCTTTAGATTTTCAGGATAACCAATAAAGTAACCACTAATTGTCCTTGAATCTATTTTTTTTTTCATGTGGATTATATACTCTAGCTTTAGCTAGACAACCCCAAACATGCAGGTGTCTTAAACTCGGTTTCCTTCCTGTCCACAATTCAAAGGGAGTCTTTGGAACTGCCTTGCTAGGAACCCAGTTGTCACGCCCTCGATTTTCAACATAAATAATAACCATTTGAGATAAATAAAATCCTCACTGGAGTACAGGTAATACCCAAATAACATTTCTTTCCCCAGTTCTCAAATTAAAAACAAATATTACAATCCGGGCTCAAGGTCCCAAGTTATACAAGTTACCAAATTAATATTACAATTTACAAAGATCATCCTTCAAAAATACATCTTTCAAGGTAAAAGCATAAAATCGCCCCTCTATACCTTTGAAACCCATGATCTACAAGCACGAGATGCACATCATGCCAACTTCCTTGCTTTTTTTTACCTGAAAATGATAGGTTGAGCTACACTAGCCCAGTAGAGAAATCTATACTCAAGCTATATGTAAATATAATGAATCATGCACTATGAATGAGTGAATATTGACAGATACGCTCAAAGTACGAACGTTTACCAACGAGCCGCACACTATAGTCAAAAGATTCTAGACTTCACATAAATACCACTGACTGTTTTCCTCTCTGACTAGATACGTTAATAAACTCACGTCAATCCGCATTAGACTATAACCAATTCAAATTCATCTTATCATTCATTGTACGATACTATAATCTTTCTCGTATCCGCATTTATCATCATCAGATTCCTTCATTACAAAACCCTTCCTTTTGATTTCAAAACAATTCAAAGAAAACTCAAGACCATTGTAGGCCGAGCTCCGTTGATTCGGGCTGAATACCGAAGGATTTTCATCAAAATCCTTTAACCAAAACCAAAATCCTCACATTAACTTCATAAACCAATTACGTGTCGTTAAAAGTCTGAGCCGAAGCTCCTGCCAGGCACTTACTCGATAACGAGCCCTGAAGACAAGTGATATGAGCATTTTAGCTCCTGCCAGGCATTTACTCACTTAAGAGCCCTGAAAACATACGATATGAGCATTTAGCTCCAGCCAGGCATTTACTCATTTAAGAGCCCTGAAAACATACGATATGAGCATTTTAGCTCCTGCCAGGCATTTACTCATTTAAGAGCCCTGAAAGTTCTCTTAATGACCATTTGTCATCCACATTCATTTCACGTTTCCATTTCACAAACATCAAATCATTCAATTGAATCCAAAGCCATTTAATCAATCACATGGCAATACCAATCCGTATCCAAAAAAAAACAGCATTTTCCCAAGGTCACATTCGTTCATACATCATCAACAATATATTGCAAACTCAAAAGCATGCCCCATTGTACATTGATAAATATTTTAAGTCCACGTTATTCCTCTAAATCTATCACAACGCCCTATGCCACGTATCGAACCCATAATAATTCCACGGCACATCACCGGCTAGGTTCCAAACGAGAATATTATAAAACGAGTGCCAAAGGAACCTAGGGAACTCAACAAGACGAGGCACGAGGATACGAGTCTCATTAAGACAAAAGTAATCATACTTGAGAGTGACTTAAACACGTCTAATCATATAGGGAGTCATAATACGGAACGAATACAACTTAGGAATAGCCAGCAGACATTGGCAGACCGACACACCTCCACTCAAATAATCATAACTTTCTGTGTACTAAGACTTTTTAGGCGATTCTAGTGGCAATGGAAAGCTGACTTCAAGACCTTCGATTCGATATAAAATTTGCATGAAATGAACATCGGACAAGGAAGTTATGGCTGTTTGAAGTCGGGCACAAACCCAGAAAACGAGACAGATTCAAGACCTGATTTCTAAAATCCACCATTTATTCAATTCTCAACGGTTTCGGGTGATTCCAGCGGCATTAGAACGGGCTCTAAGTCTACTCTATTTCATATGAAGGAACCAAAGTTTATTTCTGAGTTTAAGATGACGAAAATGCCCCATAAACAGGGACCTGTTCTGCAGAAATTCGGGAATGAAAGAAATAATCTCAAACGACGAAACAAGGCACGATCTAGATACATAAACATCGTATAAACGCATAACAAGAGTAAGAAATCCCTACCTCAAGGGTTTTGAGCAAAACCCGGCCCTTTGACCAAGTCAACCGTAGCTCCACGAGATCCGATCATGAATTTTCTTGGATATTCGGAAAGCCCGTGCTCCGTATAACAACTTTAATTCTTGGACCTTGTCCGGAATCACGACCTAGGTTGATGAAATCGAAGAGAGAAGAGGGAGTGGAGTTTTCGGATGGAGAGGAGAAGAAAGAGAGCCGAGAGTGAGAAAGAGAGAATGAAGATTATTCTCCTCTTGGGGAAATAAAAGAGGTGGGGGAGTAATCCCCTACTTCTCACACCACACACTCACACGTGCACCCCTCGCTCAATTAACCTTATTTCCTTCCACGAATAAGTCACACCGAATATCTGCACCGTCTATCTCGACGGGCCATACGTTTACAAAAGAAAAAATACGAACTCAAAAATACGGGTCTCTACACCAATTCAAAATATACATAGCAGTCTTAGGAGCATACATCCACAACATAATAGGTACTGTAGAATTACTTAACATACTTCTAACCAAGTCCATTAAAGTACGATTACGCCTTTCTGCTACACCATTTTGTTGTGGTGTATCTGGCAGAGTGTATTGTGCACATATGCCACGCTTTTCAAGAAACTTAGCAAATGGCCCTGGGCATTGCCCTGACTCAGTATATCGTCCATAATATTCACCACCTCTATCCGATCTGATGACTTTTGCTTTTCTTTCTAATTGCCTTTTTACCTCAATAATGTACACCTCAAGGGCGTTGTGGGCTACCACAGCCCCGGGTGGATCGGGGCGGCCCAATGAAATGTCGCGCGCCTCGTCTTTGGATCGATTTGAAAATGGTTTGAAGAGTCGCCACCCAGATTTATGGTCAATCACCAGAGAAACTGTTTTGTTTTGAAAATGGTTGATTTGAAATTGAAAACCAGAGATCAGTTTCGAGGGTCCGGAAGCCATGTTACGAGGAGGGAAGGGTTTTACGGCACGCCCCTCGCCCGATTCGAAATCGGTCTCTACTAAACGTTTGTGGGATTTTTAAAAGGGATTTTGTTTCATTAAACCAGCTAGCAGGTATCCACAGTTATAACACATAAGAAGTGCATGCATGTGCATATGTACAGGAGGGGATAAAATGGCCATGCATGATAAACAAAATGACAGAAAATGGAACCCTGTCACTGGACTCACTCTCGAGCGCTCGGGAGTGGTCCCGAGCACTTGGGAGTGCTGACACTCATAACCTGCAAATTTTGTTAGTACTGACAATATATAATGCAAAAACTTGTAAACTGAAATAAATTTAAGCATACTATGGGCTCAACAGAGGACTTGAGAGACTGAGATAGGCCCTTAATCTCTCAAATCATGCATCCTTGCCACTGGATGAACAGATTTACAACTTTAAAAGAGCAAATGGGTACATCTATGCATGCATGAAATCAAAAAACACAGCAGACTGGGGAAAATAGAATGCAGTGGCATGCATGCACTCCCGAGCGCTCGGGAATGGTTCCAAGCGCTTGGGAGTGAGCTGCATGTCAGCTTGGTTTCAAACAGGAAATGACATTATAGTAGCATGAAAGTACCTTTGTTTTGACCTTTAACAAGAGAAAATCTTATTTTTAACTTTGGAAGATCTTGTTCTTACTTAAAAATTGTAAGAAACATTTCTGTTTTAGGAAAAACGATTTTCTGTGTCTGCATGCCAGAATAAAACCATTTTATTTAAGAATGCATCTCACCCCCAACCTGTCGTGTGCCAAAGTGCCATGCATGGGACTGGAAACAGTCCCGAGCGCTCGGGAGCACTCTCGAGCGCTCGAGAGTGTTTCCAGTAGGGATTTTAAGAAAACATTTTTTTGTGAACCCTTTACTCTTGTTTTTACACTAAGGTCTCCCAATCATGCACTCAGTATTGAAGACTGGGTCAGGCTGAGAGACCCCCCTCAGAAGGGAAAAACAGCCTCTTTGTTTGAGATTGAAGGTAAAAAAAAATTCTACCTTCACTAGACACTTTGCTCCTTGGGAAGTTTTGAAAGATGAATGCAGAGAGAGGAAAACAGGAAACCAAAAGCTTGGAGTGTTCTGGATTCTCTGCTCTTTTGCTTGGTGATTTTTGAAAGCTTTTGAAGTTTGAAGTTGAAGCTTGAGTTTGAAATCTTTTGTTTTGAACAAGAGAGAGAGAGAGCAGAGAAGGGGGTTCCCAGAGAGAAGATTTCGTAGTCCCCTCAGTTGCAGAAATGAGGCATTTATATAGGCCAAGATAACCTATGGTTTGCAAAGTGAAATGAATTTGAAATAAAACATTTGGTTAGGGGAAAATTTTCTGGCTCCGACTCAATCTGACTGAGGTTGAGTGCTCATCGGAGAAAACCCAAGACCAGGCCAGCTGAATGCAATGATGGCTTGCATGGATAGTGGGGGATCTCATCATCCATTGGACAATACATTAGTCTCGAGCGCTCGGGAGTGAGCCAGACCAACGGTTTTGGAAAATGGTTTGGAGCGCTTGGGACTGCTTCCAAGCGCTTGGAAATGATTTTGACCATTTTTATCTCCTTTTCAAATCCTTCAAGGAGCAAAGCTTCAATCGGTACGAGGCTTGTTTCGATCCAAATTCATCATCGGGGAGCCTCCGGGCCACAAATAAAGGAATTTTGACAAGTTCAAATTGGGGTGTCTACAGCTGCCCCTCTTTGGGTGGCGCTCGGCATCATGTCTGGATACAAGTGTCGTCCAAAGATTGAGACAGCCCAATTCGAGCCAAATCAAATCCTTAATTCAAAACACAAATGCAAGTGGATACCATCGTTCAAAGTATGAGGTCGTGTCTTTTCAGACTGCCTACGTACCCTTTTCTGCAGGGATCAGACCAGCGTAGTTCTTTGGGGCGAATGCAAACATGTGTAATGTATGCAAGAGAAAGACATCGACAAGATATTGATGAGAGAGAAGTGCATGAGGAATCCACCTGTTGCTCAGTTTGGCGGACAACACAAGGCTATGGGACAAATGCAAATACACGTATGAAGAATCCACCTGTTGCTCTGTTTGGCGGAAAATACAAGGCTTTGGGACAAATCCACCTATTGCTCTATTTGGCGGACAACACAAGGCTATGGGACAAATGCAAATACACGTATAAAGAATCCACCTGTTGCTCTGTTTGGCGGACAATACAAGGCTTTGGGACAAATCCACCTGTTGCTCTGTTTGGCGGACAACATAAGGCTTTGGGGCAAATCCACATGTTGCTCTGTTTGGCGGACAACATAAGGCTTTGGGGCAAATCCACCTGTTGCTCTGTTTGGCGGACAACATAAGGCTTTGGGGCAAATCCACCTGTTGCTCTGTTTGGCGGACAACACAAGGCTATGGGACAAATCCACCTGTTGCTCTGTTTGGCGGACAACATAAGGCTAAAACCTTCTGCGAATGAAATGATTAGGCCATTTTGATCGACTTCGACGTAAAACCAATTTTCAAGCGTGAACCAATTGTGGATTACCGAAAGAAGTTCGTGATCAATTGCTCCGCATGATACGAACAAAAATTAGGACTGAGATTGATTTTGTAAAATAAAATGCAAAATAGTAAAGTTCCAAAAATGAGAAATGCTCGGGATGTGGAAAGCTGGTACGGGACACGAAGAACGGACTTGAGCGCTTAGAACCACTCCCGAGCGCTCGGGAGTGGTCTCGAGCGCTCGAGACTGCAGCTGGGGCCCGCCGTCCTTTCATCATCTTCTTCTATCTGGTGCACAAATACCAATTCTCAAGCGCTCGAGAACCAGAACAGTCAGAATTCTCCTATTTTCGATTGACAATCTCTCCTTCTCCGACGAACCCTCTCTCATCCTCTCAGAATCTCTCCCTCTCCTGAAAAACCACGGATCGATTTCAAAACCTCGAGATTTCTTCGATCTTCCAGTGGGCGATTGTGTGCCAGGAAGTTCGAATCAGGAGGAAGAAGAATTTATAGGAAGAAGAAGGAAGGGCAATGGCCAACACTGAGGAGAGGGCGATGGTGGGCGAGGCCCGCGGGGCTGCTGCTACGCCTGGCGGCGGCGTGGCGGCAGCCGTAGTCGCCACCGCGGTGATGAGCAAAGCTGGTGGCAACGGGGTTGTGCCCAGCGACGAGGGGGTTATTGGTGAGAGCACGGTGGCAGTGGGTGGTGCTGGAGATGACCCTACGGTGGTAAAGGAGGTTATCGGATATGCGACGGTGACCGGAGGCGGTAGTGGGGGTGAGACTGATGTCGGCGGTGATGGGGACAGGGTCGACAGTGGCAGAGATGCCACGGGCAGTAGAAAAGAGGCTACAGATAGCGGAGGCGGAGTTTCGGGTGCTCTTCCTACTCCTACTGTAGAGGAGTTATTCGCGGCCGCGGAACGGGGCAGCGACGAGCGACAGGTTGACGAGGCGATGGTGAGTGGTCGCGTCACGGCCACCCCGGCCTTAAGGTCGACGGTGGCGCTACCGAGGAGGGAGGATAATAGGATCGGGGCCTCACGACCCGTTCCCTTCGAGGAGGGTGACTTCTTGGACTCCGCGGAGCCGCGGGATATACTAGACGCGCTCGGCCTCGACTCGGGGGTCGCGGCTGCGTTGAGGGGTGCTGAGACTGCTGAGGATCGAGCCTCGATGCTCCTGTTGGGGGCTTTACTGAGTGGCGCGGGGGCGTTAGACACAGGAGGACACGGGGTTGAGGAGGAGGAGGTGGAGGAGATGGAGATGGAGGGACCGGAGCCGGAAGCGGCTGCCGAGGCGCAGGTCACCGCGGTTGACGAGGTGAAGGCTTACTTGGGAGGAGAGCGCCCCAGGTTCGCGATCGCGACTTACGCTCCACGGGTTCACTTCTTCGTGCCAGTGGGGATAGACAGCTACACTCCCGCTCAAGTTGACTACTCAGAGGACTTGCTCCTCCGAGACCGCGACTCGCACATCTCCACGGGTTGGACAACGGTAAGTTTCGACGACTTTAACTCTTTAATTCAACGCTTGAATTGATGCAAAATGCAATATTGATTGAAATGCTATTTCTTTACTCTGTTGAAACAGCGCACGACGGACGTGTACGGCCACGGAGGCTCAGCTAGTTCGCTGAAGTACTTCAAGGGGCTGCCCGAGAGAGTACGGGAGTTAGTGGAGGCGGCGGGATTCTGGCCGTTCATCCAGTTGATGACGTTGGTGAGGGTGGACCGCGCCGTGCTTACGGCGTTGACCGAGAGGTGGTGGGATACCACCAACACCTTCCACCTCCGGTTTGGGGAGATGACGCTGACACCGGTAGACTTTGCAGCGATCACGGGACTGAGAGTGGGAGGAGAGCCGATTTCCTACGACTAGAACTTAGTACTGGACGACGCAGCTTTGCGGTGGTTCCTCGGGCGGGTCCCACGGCACAGCGGGGGGATGGCGGCGTACGGGCAGTTCGTGGAGTACTGGGACCACGAGCCCGCAGATGACGCGGAGGCGGCGAGGATGGCCCGGGCGTACCTGCTCTACCTTTTCGGGGCTTCTCTGTACCAGACTAGGCGATCGCGAGTGCACCTCTGCTACCTAGCGGGCCTAGTCGACCTGAGGACTGCAGGACGATTTGACTGGGGAGGGGGTGCCTTGTGCACCCTCTACAGTTTCCTGGGAGCTGCCTCACGCGGAGTGGGCAACACAATTGGTGGCTACTGGAGGATCGTCGAGGTATGGTCTCAAATTACAGTTTTAATTCTTCTTTCGACTGTTTATTGATTGAATACATGCTAAAAATTGAATTGACTTGAATTGACAATTTGCAGCTTTGGGCTTACGAGGTTCTCGGGATGTTCCCGCCTGAGAACACTGGTAGGGACCCGGGTTTACTTCCTCGCGGGCTCGCGTGGAGCAAGGATTACAGGAGGACGAAGGAGAGGAGAGGGGAGGTGATGACCTTCAGGCGCTGGTTAGATAACCTGACCGAAGTCGCAGTAAGACTTGTCCTTATTCCTTTCGTTTCCCGCGTTCGACGTATGCTTTATTGATGCTTCCAAATTCGATATGCAGGTTCACTGGGACAGGTGGTCGAGGGTGGAGGCCGAGTTCCTGCCTAGGAGCCGGGAGGTGATACAGAGCAGGGTGCTGTTGGAGTGCCCACTGGGTTGGTAGTGGTACCTGGGAGATCGGGTGACTCGGCAGTCGCTCGGTCTTCCAGCGCTCGTAGTGCCCGGGCTGCTCCCTCCACGCGTGCAGAGGACTGAGACGTACACTCGTGCGGAGTTAGAGCAGTACACAGTGCCCAACACAGACTTGGAGCGGCACCTACGACGCGGTCTGGACTACGCAGCTTACGTAGACCAGTACCTGGCCACGAGCTTAGGGGTGGAGACTGAGTTAGAGAGGAGGGTAGCTGAGGGAGGGCGAGGCCCTGGTGTTGAAGGAGAGGCTGGAGTGCGGGGCCGTGGCGGCCGGTCCGCACGAGGCAGGGGGAGAGGGGGTAGGCAGCCTGTGGGCGGGGGTGCTAGCCCACCAGGCAGAGGAGAGGGTGACGCGAGGGTCTTGGAGACGGTGGAGGCGTCAGGTTTGACTGTGCTGCCTACGCTGGAGTGGACGATAGGGGCGACAGACCCTTCAGGGGCACGGGCGGTGATAGACGTCCCACGCCTTCCGCAGCCGCCGATGTGGCTTCCGACTCAGGTATAAATGAATTCACACTTCTCGCGCTTTGAATGATTACTGTTTCCACAATTCTGATGCTTGGACTTTTCAGGTACCGCGAGCGTGGGCCGAGACGGCCATCATGCTAATGGTGGGAATGCGCCACCTGCTGAAAAGCTGTACGAGAGGGCGGGTCCTACAGACCAGACCTGTCCCTGAGCCTGCTCCTCTTGTCGCTCCACAGGTATGAAACACGCATGGTTTTTAATGTATCAATTGAATTTTGGAATATGCATAGAATGATCGCATGTTTGTGATATGCAGGTGCAGCCACGACGTTCGGCTAGGGCACGAGCTCAGGCTACCACGAGCTCTCCAGCTTCCGCCAGCACACAGGGATGAGGGACACGGAGTGTGTCGCAGTCTGCTGAGGAGGCCAGACAGTTCGAGATTGTGCCCAGGGCGGGGTCCCAGCGGAGACTCGCACGTGTGGAGTCGGAGGAGGAGGAGGAGGAGGGGACGGAGGAGTCTTCCGAGTCGCGTGTGTTAGGGACAACGGACTCGGAGACCACTTCAGGCTCTCCCAGTGCGGACGACGGTGACGATGGTGACGAGAGCGAGAGCACCGAGCCCGAGGGCCATCAGCAGAAGAGGACCCATCGCGTCTGAGTCTTAGGTTTTTGCTTTGCTAGCTTTCTTGTACATGGGCCTGCGTGCCGCGGTAGTTGTAGCTTCTAGGCCTGCGTGCCGCGGTAGTCGTAGCTTCTAGGCCTGCGTGCCTTGATTTTGTTTGGACCTGCGTGCCCCGGTAGTTAGGATAGGGCGTGTGTTTGCCCCAGCTTTTGTACTTCCTTCCTTATTCATTGTAAATACCGTATTTCACTTACGAGCATTTGCACTTCGTTCTTTTGCATTCGTTCGCACTCCCTTTATAGAATTGTATTTTATGAAATATGCTCGTCTAGCTTTGAAAGAAAGTAAAGAGCACGCGAATTTCAACCGATACTCTCAAAGTAAGAACGAGAACTTGACATCGACGTATAACAGCAAATTTTGAGCGATCGACCATGAAACTTAGACTCAAGGGCTTTTGATCGTAACTGAGTGCACTGTATAGCTGGCAATGAGTGTCGTGACCTGCGAGGACCGCTAGATTTACAAAAACGCCCTTGTCACAAAGATCGATCCTCACTTGTGCTTGAAAAAGATGATTTTGGGGCGCTTGAATGACAAAAACTTGAACTAAGAACGTTAACTCGCGTTTGATCATGCCATACAGTCACCTATGCTCAATGTGACTTACATGCATCGCCGGACTCAATCAAATATGCTTAACGTGGAATTTGACATATTCGCAGAACGCAAACCTTGGCAACTTTTGTATTTTTGAGGGAAATGGACCAATACACAAGAGAAAACTGATAACGAAAACCGCTGTATCCCCAGAGTACAAGTTGGGAATCTTCTGATCTAAGTTGCATGCATTTGCGAGGTTGAACTAAGGCTAAAAAAGTTGGAATCAGAAGCTGCTGTAAAACAGCAGAACTCTCGAGCGCTCGAGAGTGGTCTCGAGCGCTTGGAACTTCACTCCCGAGCGCTCGGGACTGCTGATGTCTGCAACCTCCTATTGGTTGAAAGGTGTCCCGTAGGTCAATGCCAAATCTATGGCAGAGTGAGTGGTTGAATGACGTCCCGGAGGACGACGCCAAATCTATGGCGGAATTTGGTTGAAAGACGTCCCGGAGGACGATGCCAGATCCATGGCAGCATGTCAAGCAGTCATGTTGCTAAATATGCTAGATGAAGGCGACCATAAGAGGTCGAGACTAGAAAGTGAGACCCGTGTTTCTACATTTGACAACAACGATGATATTTTTTATTTTTTATTTTTTGAAAAACAAAGGACATGTCTGAGTATCCCTTCTGCTTTACTGTTTTTGATCAGCGGGCTGGTATCTTGAGGTCTTTTGGATTTGGGTTAGAATTGGGTTTGAGCTGGAGCCAGGGCTTGCGCTGGAGCAGGTTTGAGGTTGACTTTGATCAGGGCTTGAGTTTTGAGCAGTCATGCCCCACTCTTGATGTTGGCTGTATGCTTGCTATGATTGACGACATTGGGCTGATGTGCCCCAGTGAGTGACAGACCTTAGTTCTGATTCTTTTCCTTGATTCCACTGATAGTTTCGGCAACCAGTTTTGTCATGAGCACAAGTGCGGGTTCTTCCATGTACTGGAGTTTCTCTCACGAGTTAGGACCTTAAGATCAATATGACTTGACTAGATTGACGACCTTGTGTGAATTTGGACAAGGCCCCGATGACTCAAAAGATAAGAAAGATCCTTTATCAGAGGATTGACTCTCAATGATGACCTTGACTTGACGAGGAGTTTGATTTGACTGGACGAGGAGCTTGATTACTTGAGGACCAAGTTTCGATGATTTTCCCATTCGGGGCTTTGAAATTGTTTTAGCTCCATGAAGCGATGCTCATTCAGAATTTTCTTTGATCTTGTTTTGTCAAAACACGAGGGTTTTACCAAGAACCATGCCCCAGGTTGCTGATGACAATCCATGAATTTCGAAAATGCCCCAGCTTGGATTTTGCGGGATTCACGAAATGCCTTGTCGTTCCTTCTTGTTTTCTCCTTTTGTCCAAGATTTTTGTTATCAAGTTGTGTTTTTCAATCTGAAGGACTTTATTCGGGTTGTAACGTGGCCAAGGTTTGGCTTAACAAAGAAAGGATAACAAGCCCAAAAATTTTCATTTCCTTTGGGTTTCGAGAGCTAGCAGTCATCTTGAATATTTTTGTGCCCTTTTTGCTTTTGATGGGCGCCTTCTTTCACTTGATTTGCTTCGCCATTTGTTGTGCCGATGTGTTTGGCGCTTTCATTGATTTTGAGTTTTCTCTTATTTTTTCTTCGATAATTTGCATCTCACCGTGCCTATGTATTTGGCACTTTTGCACTTTGGATTCTGATGCGCCAATGATGGGCAGGTGTTTGGCCCTTTTATCTTCCTTATTTCATCCCAGTGTGGGGGATAGCTGCCTAGCTGGGTTTTTTCAAAGAAATCAACTTAAGCTCAAAGGGATTATCAATGGATATATATCTTCAAGCGTTTGATAAAAGAAAAGAATGCCTTTCTTCATTTTGAATTGCACAACTTGATAATTGGATCCTAGATGCAAGTTAAGAGATTTGTGTGCTCTAACTTTTGCCTAGATCACATTTTGAGGTTTTGATCTAGCGAGCTTTTTCTCAGGCCAAGGTGTTGCTTCTTGACGGCGTCAGGGAATGGTCCCATGAAATTCTTCTTCTTGCAAGGGCAAAATACCTCGTGTCTTGATTTCTCAACTGATGGTGAAAAACAATTCCAAGGTAAGGGATTATCACAAAACGCGAGTTTATTATCCCAATTTCGACACAAGCTTGAGATTGATTTCGAAAGACAAGACTGACCCGCAAAGGATTAACTCAAAAGATCATGACCGAATTTTGGGATCGACTCAAATGAACATGACCGGGCCTTAGGATGAGGCTGCCTACGTATCCTTCTTGCAAAGGAATCAGGTCATAACGTAGTTCGGGACTACAAAACTGACTCTCTTTTTGGTTTTTCTTCTTCAACTACAAACTTGAATTTGAAAACATACAGACACGAAAGCATAAAAGACTCAAAGTACAAACTGACTCGAAATTGAAAGACAAAGACTTGACTCAAAACTTAAAAGCTTTCCAAACTCGCGAGAAATTCCATCCATGGATTGGCTGCACTGCATTCGCCATTCTTCTTCAGATCTGAGGTCTGGCGTTGGGATGGTTCTAGTCCTTTCACACTATCTCAGGCATCATTCGGATTTTGATCCACCCTCAGATTCTATGTCGACTTGGAGCTTATCGTTAAGGCACTGAGCTTATTAGGGGTTGGAATAATGGGTTCTGGCAGCCAATTGTCGATAATGCACTGGAGGGGATGGATTTTGATGCCATTGTTGTTAACGGTTTGGTTGCTCAGAAGTCGTCCAAAGGAACGATGTCCCGTCGTGTCACTGACCTGGCGAACCTTGAACTCCTCAAAGGTCAGAGGATGGTTTCCCACAGCAGAACTTGGGTTTGAAAGTGGAGGTGGGATGGTTCCATTATCGATGAGATCTTGGATTTTGTGGCGGAGACGGAAGCAGCTATTAGTGGAATGGCCGGTACATTGGTGAAAGGCACAATAGGCGTTTGGGTTGTGGGACGACGAGAGCTTCCGAGGTAGGGGAGTTGGAGGGAGTGGTTGGATGAGATCGACTTCGAGGAGTCTCTCATAAACCGACGACAAAGGGACAGGAAAGCGGGAGAGGAACCTTGGTGGGATTTTGCAGCTGGGTTGAGGGTTCATAGTGGTGTCAAGTGGGCCTCTGGCGAAGACTCTGCCTGCTTCGAAACTGCATGACGCTCTCTTGCTTTTGGGGTTGTGCACATCCTCTCTTTTAGCACTAGTTTTAGGCAAGGATCTAGTACCTTCCTTTGAGCGATTCTTGGCGTCATGGAATTCGACCAAGTCTTTGAGCATGTGAGAGAGCTTCGCTTCTGAGCGTGGTTTGATTCCGGTGGTTGGAGGGTGGTGGATTTGTGGAGTTTCTTTGATCCTGGCCTTATCGGCATTCAGTCCCAGATCTGGATTCGACATGGCGGCGGTGAAAAGGTCAATCAGCCCTTGCAATAGAGCCATCTGCTTATCCATTTTCTGATTCATTTCCTCTATAGCCTTTTTCAGCTCAACCAGCTCTGTTTGCCCTGTCATTTGAGGTAGTTGGAGAAGGTGGTATGGCTTTGTGTAGGATGGGTGGCCCAGTGCTGACAGTAAGGTAAAAAGTGAACTCAGAATGTGCCTCTGTTGTGGTTTATTGAAAAAAAACGTGTATGAATAAAAGAATTGTTATTCACGTGTTGTCATTGTCGACTCAAGGGATCAAACTTTACGGATAGTTCCAACAGTCACGGGTAGGTCGTTGTCAGGCAGGTTAAATTCCTCACGTTGGGAATCAGAGCCAATCTCCTTATCTAAGACCATCCGAGACAGAGCAATAAGACTGCTGGAAGATGCACTTAAGGCTAGACTGAACTAGAGGGAGCCGTTCGGGCACGGCGAACACCGGAGTTATCCCAAACTCCATGGATTTATGGTCCTCTAGACCCTGACTCAAGAAATGACATCCTATGGAGGATTGCCTTAGTCCTCAGAGATTCTTTCGAGCGTGTATCCTTTGATTAGGAATGACAAGACTTGGGAGATATCAAGACAAATTAAGTCTTTAACATTTTTCACTCGAAATTCATGTTTTAGTTTCAAAGACCGTTTAGCGTAAATGACATGATACCGTAACCGGGGCGGCGTGAGTGGCGTGGCGCCATTAGCCTAAGCGGTGTAAGTGACTTCGCACTATAACCTGGGTGGTGTGGGTATCACGGCATTGTAGCCTAATTGTTTTGTTAATTTTCATTGAATCCTTGATTGAAAAATGTATTGAAGACTTAATGAATTTCGATATCCCTAAAACCTCATCGTTCCTAGGACTAATTAATTTCAACAACGTGCCTTTTAGAAAGCACGACTCTTCATCGGTCCAGGCAATCCTAAACAAGCTGCGCAAGCAAGTCTAAGAGTTCTACCCAAAAGCAAACGGACAATATAAGATGCAAGGTGCGATGTGCAAGTGGGATAAGATCACGGTCTTTCGAAGGTTGCCTCATTCCTCAGAATCTCTTTTAGGGTGTATCCTTTGTTTAGGAACGACAAATTCTAAGAGATGTCAAAATGAACTAAGTATTCAACTAGTCCTCATTCGAAGTTTCAATTTTGAACTCGGATTAGCTTAGTACAGACGGCGTAATACCATAACCAGAGTGGCGTCAGTGGCATGGTGCCATTAGCCGAAGTGGTGTAAGTGACGTGGCGTCACGGCGTCGTTTCCTTGCTATTCCTTATTCTCCGTTGAATCTTCGATTTGGCATTAGTCAAGGACTTAGCATGTTTTGATTTCCCAAAGTCTCATTGTTCTAAGGACTCATGTAGTTTAGACAACGTACACTGGGGTGCACGACTCATCATCGGGCCTTGGCAACCTTCTACAGACCGCGCTAGCAAGTCTAAAGAGCACAGGACTTGAGATTGAACAGACAGCATGATGGCATGACATGGATGAGATGCATGGTGAGATGCAGAAAGCAGTAACATGTAGGCAGGATATAGCATATAATCCTACCCTGTGGGTCCCTGTCCTAGTTTGGAAGGATCTATGGCTTGCTAAGCATGTACAAAGGCCGATTTTGGCTTGAAAAGGGTTCCCCGGACTAGAGTCAAAGTATACCTCCCACTATTGAGCGTACACCCAATAATGGTACAAACGGTAGGGATGACTCATCACGGTCGAGGGTTGCTGAGCATTCCGGGATTCCCCATCACCGGCAAGCCGGGTAGGATTGCCGAAACACAACAGCGAGGCTGCACAGGATATATATATATAAGAAATAGACAATGAAATAGAATAACTTTGAAAATCCCACAAACGTTTTTCAAGCTTGGCTCACAAGTTTAATTGATATTCAAGGAAAGCGGGCCGTTTCGAGAACATGCCAACTTTTTCTCAAGTATCAATTAAACGTCCCCAGTGGAGTCGCCACTGTGGGCTACCAGAGCCCCTGGTGGATCGGGGCGGCCCAATGAAAATCGCGCGCCTCGACTTTGGATCGATTTGAAAATGGTTTGAAGAGTCGCCACCCGGATTTTTGAGATGGATGATCCGAGAAACCGAGAGTTTGTTTGAAAGAAAAAGGCTTTTTGGTCTAGCGAAACTGTTTGAGATTTTGGATCCGGGAGCCAGGTTACGAGCGGGGAAGGTTTTGTTGAAAAGCACCCCGCTCGCCCGGTAGAAACCGGTCTCTACTAAACATTTTAAATGGGGGGATTAATACCATTCGGAAAACCTTAAAAAACACATAAAGGGAAAGGGGAATAAGATAAATCATAACACGTTGCCGTGCTAGTGGTGCTTGCTGTACAGAGATGATAAAGATGGCATGGCGATGATATAAACAAGAAAGATATACAAATGGACTGTCTGAATCACTATCCTCCGTCAGGCGACATATCGGTTTACAACGCGCGGCTTACAGATATGCCGTGCGTGGTTCCGATCTGGATACCAAACTTTTATAGTTTTGTAAAGCTTCGCACGGTGTACCCATTACAGCGCACGGTGTTATTTTAAAACTTCAGACAACTCACAGCCGTCAGATCATCTCAGATCTTCACCACTCTTTCAAGCCATGGAAAGAAAACCATTTTTGATATGTTTGCCTGTTTTGAAAAGATCTATGGGGTTTAAAACATGGCTTGTAGATATGGTCTCATTTTGGGACTGCTTTTGGTATACAAAAATGATCCAAGAACGGACGATTGTGATCCAGACAGCTTGAACAAGAAAACAACATCATTTTAAAAATGCTGTGCGTGCAAGCCTACTACGCCGTGCGACGCTTCAAAGCGCCGTGCGGCGTAGAACACCTTTGCACAGAACACTGGTTTTGTTTTGTAAAAGAGGTTTTGGGTCAGATCCTAACCAAAAGGGTTAAGCCTGAAAACAGAAAGGTCCCCTCAGGGCCAGGACAGAGCCTAGCCCAAGGAAACTTGGTTTTTACCTTGGATCTGGAGCTTGAATGAGTTTTGATGATGGCGGATGGACGTCGGAAGGTTGAAAAAGAAAGTAGAAGTATGGATGTGTGTAATAGATGGGTATATTGGGTAGTTGAGACCTCAAAGTTAGTAAGGAACTAACTTCAATGGTGAAGAGAAAAATGGAGTAAAAGGCCTAGAGAATGTCTTTTGAGAACAACATTCTCAAGGCTTGGAAATGGGAAAGTGGGTGTGAAAGCAAGAAGAGAGAGAGAGGGTATAATGGTGATCAAAGGCCCTTTTCCCTTGAGTGGAGGGGTGTATTTATAGGCAAGAGCCTTGGATTTTGAATTTCAAAAGTTGGAGGTATTTTCTGGGCGGGCCAGAAGTGTGCTTTCGGCTGAGCCGTATTGCAGCTGTGGCTCAAATAGGCGTGGTCGACAGCTTTCTGAGCTAGTCAGAACTTTATCCAAAATGCCGTGCGGTTAACCTCATGACTGCGTGCGGCGTATTAAATTTCGATATGCCGAGCGGTGTAGAAGTGTCACGCGCGGTACTTCAGGTTCGGTCCAGGGCTTTTTGGGCTTTCTCCGGGCTTTTGGGCTTTTTTTGGGTTTTTCTGGGCTGATGGTTGGTTTGGGCTGCGGATGCTGGAGGAATACCTCATTCAAGCTCGCAAAGGCTTTGTTTCCTTTATTTCATCATCGGGGTGGACAAAGACCCTTCGAGGTCTGGATTGGGGTGTCTACAGTAGTCCCTCTTTAACGTAACTCGGCTATCATTGTTTTGATACGAGTGATGCTTAAAGAATAGGCATCCCGATCCGTTTGCTCTAAAGTCTTTGAACAGAGACAAAGTACTCAAAAATGCAAGTAAATGACAATGGTGGTCGCGTTCGCGGAACTGCCTACGTACCCCGTTTGTAGGGATCAGACCAACGTAGTTCAATTAGGACAATGCAATCGTAGCAAATAATGCGAAAAATTTGAAGTAAGCCCTTTTGAAAATTCGAGACGAGCCTTCGGGAGGCGAAACTTGATTTGAGACTGGTTTGAATTTGAGACTTGATTTGAGACGAGCCTTCGGGAGGCGAAATTTGAAATTGATTTGAGACTTGATTTGAGACGAGCCTTCGGGAGGCGAAATTTGAAATTGATTTGAGACTTGAATTGAGACTTGATTTGAGACGAGCCTTCGGGAGGCGAAATTTGAGATTGATTTGAGATGAGCCTTCGGGAGGCGAAATTTGAGATTGATTTGAGACTTGATTTGAGACGAGCCTTCAGGAGGCGAAATTTGAAATTGATTTGAGACTTGAATTGAGACGAGCCTTCGGGAGGCGAAATTTGAGATTGATTTGAGACTTGAATTGAGACTTGATTTGAGACGAGCCTTCGGGAGGCGAAATTTGAAATTGATTTGAGACTTGAATTGAGACTTGATTTGAGACGAGCCTTCGGGAGGCGAAATTTGAGGTTGATTTGAGACTTGAATTGAGACTTGATTTGAGACGAGGAACGCGAATCTAGCAAATACCGCGAGCAAATGTGAATACGACCAGTCCTCGGGGGACGGGGAAATTTTGCGAGTCCCGGGGGGACTAGGATCGAATGATCTCAACATTAATGCACGTTATTCCAAAGGATTTCTGCTGCAAAACGGCTGGAGCTTTTAGTTTCCGAGATGACTTTGGTGGCTAGGGTGCTCAATTTCCGAGAAAACACATTTACTCCTCTGAAGCCATAATGCCGTGCGGGCGTTCGATGTGGCGCGCGGCATTTTGTTTTCCCATGCACCTCTTCGATTTCCGAGATCAGTTGGCTGGTTTAAGGGTGCCCATTAATACAGGCGTGCCCTTTCGTCGGTCAGGACCCCTTTTAAAGGAATGGTGATGCCTTATTCCATGCACCATTCTCCCAAGTCTCTCTACCTTCTCCGCATTCTAAAAAAAGGTTTCTTTCGAGACTCGACATGGCGGACAGCGACTTGACTGCACGAGTGACTTCCCTCGAGGCTGAAATGGGTTTTTATCACGAAGAGATCGAGCAACTGAATCGTCAGATCGCGCGGCTCATATCAACGATCCGCACTCTTTGTCGCGCGGTGTCCAACCCTCAAAACTTTGCTTTTGATCAGATGGACAGCAAACATGACCCGGAGTATGCACCGGGGCGTGATTCGGATGGGACTGCAGAGGACTCGGAGGGGAATCCGAACGGCTCGGATGACCGTTCCGGCGAAGGGGATGGTGCGTCCGGCGGAGGGAGCGACTGAGGACGAGGATTGAGGAAGAAGAAAGGGGGCCAGTAGGATTTTTTTCTGTTTTGATTTTCTCTTTTTTTTTTTTTTGAACGATGTAATGAAAATCCCGGGGGATTACCTTGGGCTTCGTGGAATGAAAAATCCCCTTTTCTTGTCATTGCTTGTCTGCTTTTTCTATTTATGCTGTTCATGAACGAAATTGAATGTGAATGCCATTGTCAGAAGACTGCCTTCAGAATCTAAACTGTCGAATTAACCCAGTATGCCGTGCGCAGCATGGGTAATGCCGTGCGTCGCGGTAACTCGAGAACTTTCACTCTGTCAAGCTATTATGCCGCGCGCCTCTCTCCAATATGCCGTGCGGTACAACTTTCTTCGAACCCGGTCCATTTAAAGTCCAGACGAACCGGTTCAGGGCAAATATATATATGGGTTCGAAAACTCCCTCCTCTCTCTCCTGTCTCTCTCTCTGGTCTCTCTCTCTCTCTGGTCTCTCTCTCTCTCGTCTCTCTCTCTCCCGTCTCTCTCTCTCTCTCTCGTTCTCACTGCTCTCTCTCTCCCTCGCTCTCTCTCACTGTTCACTCTCTCTCGCTCTCTCTCTCTCTCTCTCCCATCTCTCTCTCTCATGGATAGCACGGATATACCTGGGGGTGATCACCCCCCGCAGGTCGAGGTTGCACCGGCCACGGTGGCCCCGGGGAGCGGCGTGGCAGCCAAGGTGGGGCTGGAGACCGTGGGGGTCTCGGCCCCGGCGGCATTGGCCGAGGAGGCTTCGGCCTCGGCTGCCGCGGCGGTTGGCAGTGGCGGCGGTGACGGTGGCAGCAGGGTGTTGGCCGGGTATGGCCAGGAGACGGAGACTCCGAGTGCAGTGGAGCCTAGGGGTGAGGACGAGGCTACGGGCCGGACAGAGGGTGCAGTTGGTTTGGAGGAGAGGGTTACTGAGACTTACGGTGGTGACGGGCCTGACAGAGCGGAGGTGGTGACAGAGGCTTCCCCTGTGAGGGAGCCCCGGACTGACCTAGGGAAGGGTCCTGTTGTTGAGGAGGAGTTGGTGGAGGAGAAGGAGACACCGGCTCTGTTTGTTGGTAGTGGTGAGGGTGCAGGGTTGTCGCGGCCCATAGGGTTGAGCGACTACTTGGAGGTGGCGTCCCTAGACGACCTGGTTGAGACCTTCCGAGGGGTGCCGAGGCTAGCGGAGGCTTTACTGGAGGCTCGGGAGAGGGAGCTCCAGGCTGAGGTGGAGGCAGGGGCTACTGGAGGGCCTCAGGGAGTAGAGGATGAGGCTGCCGGAGGTGAGACAGGCCCTCGGAGGAGTGTTGTGGAGGAGGCGACGGTGGCCCTAAAGGGGCGCGGAGCTTACGAGGCGGAGTCCTACGTGCCCTTTCAGCACGTAGTGGTCCCTACACTTTTAGACGCCTACAGACCGGCGCGGCCCACGTACGACGAGGCTCTGGTCCTGAGGGACCCACAACAACACCTTTCTTTGCGCCGAGACGAGGTATGCCTTAAACACTTACATTTCAAATTCCAATGTATCGTACTTTCATTTCTTTATCTGAATGCTGTATTCGCTTTGAATAGCATACCTATTTACTGAATGTTATCAACTTATTGCAACAGGCGATCACCATCTCGTGCTACGGTGGTGCGGCTGACGTGCCGACGTTCTGGGAGAGTCTCCCTAAGGGCTGTGAGGGAGATCGTGAGGCAGGCGGGCTTTGGGGAGTTTGTGAGCGTGTTGACGAGGGCGAGCAACGATCGCCAGGTGGTGAGGGCACTGGCTGAGAGGTGGTGGGACACGACGAACACGTTCCACTTCCTTTTTG
Source organism: Rhododendron griersonianum (assembly GCA_018127125.1). NCBI lineage: Eukaryota > Viridiplantae > Streptophyta > Magnoliopsida > Ericales > Ericaceae > Rhododendron > Rhododendron griersonianum. The sequence goes on along the minus strand of CM030788.1, from coordinate 31,527,929 downwards.
CCGAGCTGACGGTGATGCCGCTGGACTTCGCGGCGATCACTGGTCTGAGGGTCGGGGGTGACCCTATCCCTTACGACGCCGTTACGGGGAGGAGTGCGGTGCTACAGCGGGAGACACTGGGGTACGTGCTGAGGGCGGAGAAGGAGGACGCTCAGTACGCTCAGCTGTTGGGGTTTTGGACGGAGGAGCTCCCTACTGACAGGGTGCAGGAGGAGCAGATGCGCGGTGCTTTCTGTTGTACTTACTCGGTGCGTCCCTGTTTCTCAACAGGCGCAACCGGGTACACCTTTCGCTCCTACCGGCCTTGAGGGACGTCGGGGAGATAGCCTGTTTCGACTGGGGCGATGCGGCTTTGGGGGCGTGCTACGCCTTCATGGGGTCTCTTTCCCGAGGAGCGGGGAAGAGCCTCGGAGGTTACTAGAGGGTCTGGGAGGTACATTTCGAACTTCTCTCACATTTATTTGTCTTTCTATTCACTTATTGCATATCCTGTGCTAATCCTTGATGTTTGATTCTGCAGCTGTGGATGTACGAGGTACTGGATATGTACCCTCCCGAGACCTCCTGCCCTAGCGACACAGTGCTTCCCCGGGCCCTACGCTGGTCCAAGGAGTTCCGGGGAGTGAAGAAGGGGAAGGGCGACTTGAACGCCTACCGCCTCTTCTTAGACGAGCTTCGTCCTGACCGGGTATGATTATATCTCGCATGCTTTCATTTGTTTGACAGTTCTTATTCAAGTCTCATGCTGATGTTATTCATCTTTGATTGCAGGTTCGCTGGAGTGTGTGGGACCGCTGCGAGCTTCCTTACTTGGTCCGGAGTAGGGAGATGACGAGGGGAAGAGTGCTGCTCGAGTCCCCTTACGGCTGGCAGTGGTACCTGGGTGACCGGGTGTTACGTCAGTCGCTGAGGCTGGACGCCTTTAGAGTCCCTGGTCTCCTTCCTGCTCTGGTGCAGCGGACGAGCTTGTACACCAGGGGAGAGGTTGAGCGGTTCGTACAACCGGACCTTGAGCTGGAGCCGCTCTTCCAGGCGGGCGCGAACTACTCTGAGTACCGGGCTCGGTACTTGATGCTGAGTTTCGGGGTACGGGCTGCTGCTTGGGAGGCGACGTTTCGAGCGCCAGGTGGTGCAGGTGGTAGAGGCGGACGAGGACGGAGAGGAGGGAGAGGCAGAGGACAAGAGGGTAGCGTTGGAGGTCGAGGTGACGGCGCAGGTCCTAGCGGGGCCAGCTTGCCTCGGCTCTCCTGGACCGTGGACGTGACGACTGCCCAGGGGGTTTCTGGGGTAGTGGTGGTGCCACGTCCCACGGTTGCAGCTCCGGAGTTCCTTGCTCAAGTATAACTTGCACTCTTTCACCCATTTATATGCACTTGTTAGTATCACTGTACGTTCTAAACAATTGACCTATTGTGCAGGCGACTCCGGAGTACGTGAGAGAGATGGCCGAGGCCATGATGGGCCTAGAGCAGCTGGTGAGGCAGTACGCCATGGGCCACGCCCCAGAGGTGCTTCCTCGTGCTGGTGGGACTATGGTAAAGCTTTCGAACCCTTTGCTTTTATTTCCTATTGCTTATACCATGATTACAATGCAAATGATAAATACCATGTTATAGCAAGCTGGAGGAGGGGCTTCGCGTGGGCTGCGCAGGAAGTCTGTGCGCATTCAGGTGCCTCAGGCTTCCTCTGCAGGCTCACGGGAGGAGCCTCCGTCGAAGAGGCAGCGGCTTTCTGGGGGGACAAAGGACGAGCCGGTCGACGTCTCTGACGAGACTGAGGAGCCGACAGACGTTGACCTTTCGGACACCTCGGGGAGTACGGTGCCTAGAGCGTCAGGTACTCAGGAGGCAGCCAGTTCTCAAGCGGAGGAGGCCTCTGGGGAGGACGGCGAGGAGGGTGAGGACGGGGATGAGAGTTGAGTTCCCTTTTGTTTTGCTTTTTGGTAGAGCCTGCGTGCTTCTTTTGGAAGGGTGCCTGTTTACCCTCAGTAGATAGGATTTTGGGGCTTGCACGCCTTTTGGTACTTCGACTCATGGATATCTTGGAGATTATATATATAGAGAAGCTTATTTCTTTCATTGTTTACGTCATTCAACTTCCCTTATTGTCGTTTGTTTAAGAAAGATTGAATAACAGAAACACTAACCAATGCACGCAACTAGTCCTTTGAGCCATAATCTGAAGCGAACTTTGAGTTTTGTGATGAGCAGTACGTTAGGGCAAAGATTTATTGACATTGGAATAGAAATCAAAGAAGATAAATGAATAACTCTGAAAAACTGATCCCTTTGTGCAAGACTTTACAAAAATACCCCTGTCGCGGACTCTTGTTTATCAACGATGACCTTTGATATTTGGCACGTGATTATGAAACTCAAGCTCTCATTTGAAAACTGAAAACTTATTGAAAATATGCCTGAAAAGCAAGAAAACCTTGTCTTTTGAGGGTGACATTCTCAGATTTTGACATTAACCACGAAACGGAACTTAGGTCAGGTCACTTTTGGCTATCGTGACTTGCGGGACTCGAAAAATCAACTTGAAATGGCTTGAAACGGACTCTGATACCTTGACATGACCTAGGAAATGAGTTTTATCGACTTTTTGGTGTCCTCACGTCGAATTTTGAGAGTTGACTCGAAGCGGGGGTTCCCCGAAGTCCTAAATACTCATTGAAACATGTTCTGATGGTTGGTGATGCTTGCGAGTACCTCGAATTGGTTTCAAGCCTCTGCTGTCAAAGTCTGCAGAAATGCAGACTTAAAACGCCGTGCGGGACTACAAAGCGCCGTGCGTGACTTCTTCTGATCTCACGGCATATCCGTGCTATGCCGTGGTTTTCTCCTGGTTTTGATATACCGTGCGTTCTCTCGGTGTACCGCGCGGCACTGTTTTCCTGACATTCTGCCATTTGCTGCTTCCCAAGACAGATTGCACGAAGGTTGAAGTTTGACCTGTCCTATAACATTTCCGGACCAATTCTACTTTGTTCTTTTTAGAGCATGACCAAACTTTTCCCTATGCAAGACTCATGGAAAATCTACACTTTTGGAACCCAAGACTCTTTTGAAAGTTGAAGTTGTCTCCTCTATCCTTCTATAAATTCAGGCCTTAGGCCTCATATTAACCATATCTTTTCTTCATCTCCTCCCAATGGCTCTTTCTCTCACCGGTTCACTACGACCGTGGTTAATCTCTATGGAGGGGGTCGATTGGCTCAACTTTCGGGCGCATGGTCTCTACTCTATGAGATACCTTCGTAACATCTGCCTTCGCCCCGAGCTCCTAAAGGCTGCCATAAGTCTTTGGGATCCGGAGGTGCACGTATTCCGCTTTGGTGGACAGGAGCTTTGCCCTACAATTGAGGAGTTTCGCGCCTATCTTGGCGGCTTCGGCTTTGGAGATGTCATTGTCCCTCCCGTGCGCGAGAACATGTCCAAGGTTCTTGCTGCCTCTTTTGGTTTGAATGACGGTATTGCTCGTTACTTGGTTAGCAATGGTCATCTCAACGTGATGCGCCTCATTGAGATGTTCTCTCCTCTTGGCAACCTAGCGGACGCAACCTACCACACTCAGCGCATGACCGCTCTTTGTATGTGCTTACTTGCTGCTTACTTCTTGGTTCCCTCCACTGGTCATGCTAGCTCGACACTGGTCAGTATTGCAGTGCAGATTGGAGCTCGGAAGGATGTGATTCCAATGGTATTGGCTGAGACACTGATAGGTTTAGACAGGGTTCGTTCTGGAGAGACTGAGACTTTTGGAGGCAGCCCCCTTCTCTTGCAGGTTAGTTTTCGCCTCATCTTCCCTCTTTTCAGCTCTTCCTATTTTCTTTAACGTTGGGCTTGGCTTTCTATGGTTTCTCACTTGTTTTCTCTCTTTGGCAGATTTGGCTGTGTGACAAGGTGAACATACTAACTCTCCCTCCTGGTAACTTGGCGTATGGGGCTAGGTTACTTTCCTCTCGGTGCTTTGAATTTGCGGACAGGCGAGTTTCCGAGTGGGTCAACTTCTTCAAGTGTCAACGGGCTGAGACTATTTCCTGGAAAAGCTCTTGGCTTGATCTTCCGCCCATGACTGTGCATTATATGGGTTCCCAGTGGGTGGTTCTTCCCGGGCTGGAGGCTTTTACCTTCTACATCCCCTATCGGATTCAGCGTCAGCTTGGTTTGAGACAGGAGGTTCCTGCAGAGATTCTGGTGGATGTAGTTCTGCCTTTCTTCTGCCATTCGGTTCTTTGTAACTACCAGCGATTCTGGAGGTCTCGCGAGGTGACCGATGCTCATCCTTACCCGTCTGTTGCAGTGCGTGGGAGTTACAGGAAATGGCTCAAGAGGGACATTGCTGCGAGAGCGGGTGCTCAAGGAGACTGACTCGATCTTACTACCCTGATCACTGAATAAATCATGGACCTCATTTTTATTGTATTGCGTTTTTATTTTTGAAGATCATGCTCAGCCTTATGTATTGGAAATCTTAATAAAGTGAGTTATAGAGGGTCTCCCCCTCTCTGATTCTGCCTTTCTGGATTCCGTCAACCTGGATTTTTGTTTTGATTGATTGTGACTGAGTCCCATAGTAAGACTGCCTACGTATCTGTGGGTAGCATGCCCTTCGAAGATAAAGGATTCCGTTCCTTCCCGCCGTTTGCGGCCCTTTTTTGAAAAATCGAGGGAGCGCGAGCGCCGGTGGCAAGCGCTCGGAAATACAGAGTCGCCACTTGAGTTTTGAGGGTCCGACACTCAAGGAACCGCATTTCGAAGCACCTGCCGCGCTGTTTGTTTGAAAAAGTTAAGGAAACCAGTCCGTCATAACCATATCTGGGTTCGGGAGCCAGGTTACGAGAGGGGAAGGGTTTTAAGGCACCCCTCTCGCCCAATCCGGAGATCGATCTCTACTTAGGCATTTTTATGAAAACTTTTGTGATTCTTCTTCTTTTGATTAATTTTAGCCAATTAGGGCGGGGGAACAATTAATCGGGGATTAAAACTGTAACAATTTACAAGATGTGATCAAATGATAGCATGGATGGATGGTATGACGAGTAATAAATGGGATGGACTTGAAAACAGCAATCAGATGCAAAAACTAGGCTCGGGGCAGATTTGCCCTGCATGATGGCCAACTTGCATGCATGAACAGATCTGCATGCAAGTCAACCATCGCGCGAGACACATGAACCCTCGCGCGAGTGTTGTTACTCATCACAGTTTCAAATTCATCCCCTTCTGGGCTCTGGAAGGACCAGTGCACACCCAGGAAGCAAACCAAGCAGTTTGTATGGAACTGTAAAAATACTAATTATTACAGATTGCTTCAAAAGGAACCAAATGAAATGAAACACAACCCCTAAACAGAGGGGGTATTAAAACAGAGGCCAAAGGCCTAGCTGCCCATGCAAGGGCTATTCATGGAAGTCAGAGAACTGTCGCGCGACAGAGAGTGAGTCTCACGCGACATTCCTGACTGGACTTCCAGGAATTGCTTTACATGCTTAGGGTCCTGAGACAGATTCAGGGGATCCCAAGGGCATTCCATGGTATTTAAAACAAATAAACTAGCTACTGTACTTTGTTTTTGCATGCATAACAGTGATCTAAAAATCAAAATAAAGTACAACAGGCATGTTAATATTGCAAAACAGACAAGGGCTAGTCTCCCTTCCCCACGAGGTCCATTCTCTTGCTGACACAAGTGTCGCGCGAGGGTGTAACTGCCACGAATTCTTGTAACTCTGATGGCTTTAGGACCAGGACATGGTATTAATTACCAGCCTTGCCCCTGTCAGCCCCCCTCAGGGATCAAAACAGAAACAGATTAAATGTTATTCCTTTGCTTGGAAAGGGTCTGGAAATGGATTGGATTGATTGGTGTGGCCTTGCAACTAAGTGTACATTGAAACACTAAGTATGGAAGATTAGGATGGGGTTTGGGGTTAGTAACTTTGTGCTAGCTTTTGCTTGCCTTGTAAAATGATGGTTGAACTTCTTAATCAAATTCTTGGAACCCTTAATATGGAGGATGAAGGGGGGTATTTATAGGGAGAGTGCAAGGGCTGGTTAGTGACCAAACATGGTCTTAGGACCAGCCAACAAGGCTGGTCACAACTTGGTTGTAAAGCTAGCCAACAAGGTGGTGAAGTGGTTGGGAGATGTATGTGGTTAGAACCTGCCAGAACTCTGTTCAGCTGAGGAAAACGGGGTTCCAGCCCATGGGGACCCATGTGACATCCACTCATCACAAGTCCAGCTGGACCATGTGATAGGGACAGGAGAGAACTATCGCGCGAGTGTCAGTAACTATCGCGCGATGGTCAATAGTTAACAGTTTGACTTTGACCACACCTGGCAAGCTGAGTATCGCGCGAGGAACATGAAGGGTCGCGCGATGGCCAAATCTGACCCTAGGGTTTGACTGAAGGTTCTGAAAGGTTCAAAAGGTTCAAGCAGGGTTCTAAGCATTCCAAGCTTAATCCATTCCCAATCCAAGCCCGTTTGATCCGATTTCATCATCGGGGAAACAAGAAAATCGTAAAACAAAGTAAAACAATTGGGAGATCCAGATCGGGGTGTCTACAGTATCCTTTTTGATGAAGGAATCAGGTCATGACGTAGTTCAAGGATAGGGTTCGCTCTGGTTTTGGCACTCTCTTTTTGCGCTCTAATTTTTGCCTAGTACCACCCTTTCGGGTTTTCGGCCTAGCGAGCTCATTCATTGTATGCCTTGACTTTTGCCTAAGATGCCCTTGCGGGTTTTCATCCTAGCAGGCCTTTGCTCTAATTTTTGCCTGGAACTGACTGCCCTTGCAGTTTTCAGCCCAGCGACCTTCTCTCAGGAGTAGTAGCGCTTGAGTTGATCCAGGTTGACAAGAGTTGAGAATTCGTTTCCGTCCAGATCGATGAGTTGCGTAGCTCCTCCGGATAGGATAGTCTTGATGATATACAGCCCAGACCATTTTGGTCGGAACTTTCCTCGTGGATCATAGATTGGTGCTCGTATCTCCTTCAGAATCATGTCGCCTTCTGCCAGGTCCCTGGGCTTCACTTTTTTATTGAATGCACGCGCAATTCTCCTTTGATATCCTTGAATGTGGTAAAGTGCCCTTAAACGACGTTCATCGAATAACATAAGTTCTTCAAACCGGTTGCTCAGTCAATCTGCCTCTTGTACATTGCATTCGATCATAGTCCGGAGGGATGGAACCTCTAATTCTATGGGGAGTACGGCCTCCATGCCATAAACCAAAGAGTACGGAGTTGCCCCTGTTGGTGTACGCACAGACGTGCGGTATCCCCACAATGCCAAAGGTAGTCGTTCGTGCCAATCTCTTGCAGATTGAATGGTCTTTTCCAGGATGGTTTTGATTGTTTTGTTGGCCGCCTCCACGGCCCCATTGGTCTGCGGTCAGTAGGTTGTTGACTTGTGTATTTGGATCTGGAACTCTTCCAAGACTTCCCTTGCTCGGCCTTTGAAATGAACCCCATTATCGGATACGAATGCCTGTGGGACCCCATACCGATAAATAACGTTTTGCTTGATAAAGTGCGCGACTTGAACCGCGGTCAGGGTTGCATACGAGGCTGCTTCCACCCACTTTGTGAAGTAATCGATGGCCACCAGGATGAACTTATGGCCATTAGAGGCTGCTGGCACAATCCTTCTGATGACATCAATACCCCATGTCGAGAAAGGCCACGGCGAGGTCGTTTGCTGCAGCTCATGTGGCGGAACATGCGTGAGGTTAGCGTGAATTTGGCACTTATGGCAACGTCGTACGTATTCCACACATTCCGTCTCCATGGTGGACCAGAAGTAGCCTTGTCTCAAAACCTTTTTGGCAAGCATCATGCCGCTCATGTGAGGACCGCATACTCCTTCGTGGACTTCCTCCATCACCCTTTTTGCCTCCTCACCATGAATACACAGTTTGTGGGTTCCACAGTGAGACCTTCGGTATAGATTTCCTCCACAAATGATGTACTGAGCTGCCATTCTCCGAAGGGCGATCCTGTCTTTCTTGCTTGCTTCAGAAGGGTACTCTCCTCTTTCCACGAATTTCCAGATATCGTAGAACCAAGGGTGACCGTCTTCGGGCTCGTTGATGGTCATGACATGTTGGTATACTGGGGTGTCCCTTTGCTCGATCATAATCGGCCTTAGCTTCACACCGACAGGGATTTCGACCATAGAGGCTAATGTTGCCAAGGCATCAGCGAATTGATTCCTAAGTCTCGGGACATGAGTGAAAGTTACTTTGTTAAAATGGGGAATGAGATCTTCGAGATCTTGATGGTACGGCTTTAACTTCTCTTCCCTGACCTTCCAATCACCATTTGCTTGAGAAACGACCAAGTTTGAATCTCCCACAACTTCCAACTCTTCTATTCCAATTTCAATGGCTGCTTCCATACCAACAATGCAAGCTTTGTATTCCGCTTGATTGTTGGTGACTTTGAAGTTAAGCTTAAATGCAAGCGGGATATGCGACCCATCCGGTGAAATCAATAGCACGCCAATTCCGAATCCTTTCTGATTGGCTGCTCCATCGAAATACAACCGCCACACGTCCTCGACTATGGTCAATATGCCTTCATCTGGGAACTCAAATTCGGCATCTTCCTTTCCTTCGACTGGGCAGTCGGCCAAAAATTCAGCGACAGCTCTTCCTTTTACTGACTTTCTGCTGACATATTTCAATTCAAATTCTGCCAGCATCAATAGCCATCGTGCCATTCTTCCTGTGAGTGCTGGCTTTTCGAATAAGTACTTCAGAGGATCCATTCGGGATATCAACCTTACCGAATAGGCCAGCATGTAATGTCTTAACTTTCTGGAAGCCCAAACAAGTGCCCAACACGTCTTTTCTAATGGAGTATAATTTTCTTCGGACCCGACCATCTTCTTGCTGAGGTAATAGACAGCCCTTTCAATCCCATCGTCTCCTTCCTGTGCCAGCATGCACCCCATGGAAGACGGAGTGACTGACAAGTATAGGATCAAAGGTTTTCCTAGTTCCGGCGGCATTAAGACTGGCGGATTCCTTAGATAGGCTTTGATGGCCTCGAAGGCTTGCTGACATCTGTCGTTCCACGCAAATGGTGTTCCTTTCTTGAGCAAGCGAAATATGGGTTCACATGTTGAAGTCAGTTTCGCAATAACCGGCTAATGAACTGTATTTTGCCAAGAAAACTCCTTACGTCTTTCTCTGTCCGTGGTGGTTCCATTTCCAGAATGGCCTTAATCTTTGATGGATCGATTTCAATGCCACGAGTGGTGATCATGAACCCGAGCATTTTCCCTGTAGTGACTCCAAACGTGCATTTAGCCGGGTTGAGGCGCATCCTGTACTTTCTTATCCTTTCGAAGAACTTCCTCAACGCGGGTAAGTGGCCTTCTCGCTCTTTTGCCTTAACGATCATGTCGTCAACGTAAACCTCTACCTCTCTATGAATCATATCATGCAACAAGGTTATAGCAGCTCGCTGATAGGTGGAACCAGCGTTTTTCAGTCTGAAAGGCATGACCCGATAGCAATAGGTTCCCCATTCAGTAATGAACGTGGTCTTCTCTCGATCTTCCGGAGCCATGAGAATCTGGTTATATCCTGAGAAACCATCCATGAAGGAAAGTAAGGCATGTCCCGCGGTGTTATCAACTAGCACGTCAATGTGGGGCAGAGGGAAGTCATCCTTGGGGCTAGCTTTGTTTAAGTCCCTGAAGTCCACACAGACCCTGATTTTGCCATCCTTCTTTGGAACGGGAACGATGTTAGCAACCCACTGAGGGTATTTAGTTACCATTAAGAACCCAGCATTGATCTGTTTAGTTACTTCCTCTTTTATTTTAAGCACCCAATCGGGCCTTATGCGTCTCAGTTTTTGTTTTACTGGTTTTGCGTCAGGGTGAAGGGGAATCCGATGTTCCACGATTTCAGGATCAATTCCGGGCATATCAGCGTGTGACCATGCAAAAACATCTTCGAATTCTTTTAACAATTCTACGAGAGCCTGACGCTCTTCTTCTGACAGCGCGGAACCGATCTGGACCATTCGGGGATTCCCTTCATCCCTCAAATTTATTGAAACAACTTCTTCTTTTACAGGCTGAGCATGCCTTTCGTCTTCCCTTTCGATTAGGGACCGAATTTCTTCAGGGATTTCCCCTTCGAAATCGATCTCTTCATCGTTGGGGTCAACACAATTTATTTCAAAATCAGGGAAGTAAGCGGAATCAGGTTCATTTATTTCATCATTAGCAGAGGCCTCGAGGGCATCATACACACGGGTAGACTCAAACTCAAAATACAGACTCTGAGGAGTTGGGCCAAGAGGCACCGACTCAGACTCAGAAGACTCGAAGGACTCAGAAGACTTAAAGGACTCAGCTTCATATTCAGACTCATGACTGGTTGCACTTGGTATGAAGGTCCAATTCTTATAATCTCTAGCGGCATCCATGATGAGTGAAGTTGGATCTTCGGGGGCCTCCTGCCCCAGCATTTGCACTTCTGCTTCCGCGACTATACCCAATGGTTCGTCCTCCTCAAATAAGGTCACTAGGCTACCCACGGCAAGAGTTTCAACCCAATCTGTCGTTTTTGCTGGTTTGATCACCCCTTCTAGCTCTTCATCACTTTCAGGCCATACATCATTGGCGAATATCTCAAACTCTGGTAGGAAGGTTTCAGTTTCTTAGTCCCAGAATGGTTCCGGCTGCCCTTGATAAATCTGCTTTGCCTTTTCTTTGACAAAATAATCTTCCAACCTATCTCCTTTCTTCTCCTTCCTATCCTCGGAAGGGTGGTATCCCACACCTGTTACGCAGGTTAAAGTTCCTGGTTCTTCAAACTGTGCTGGCCCCTGAAGATTCTTTCCCAGCCCCAATCCTGGCATGTAGGACATTTTCTTCATTATCTTTATGGCAACATTACTAACGACGAAGTTGTCATCAATCTTGACAATGAAAACAGAACGAGAGGTGTCAAGAGAGAAGCCGCCCAGGGCAACGTCCTCTTCCCCATGTTGTATCTCCAAAAGCGGGGCATTGTCTTCCACAGGAGCACGAATCCCGGAGTCGCCATGAATGGTGAGCATCCCAGTTTCCAGTCCCAGTCTAACTTTCTGGTGGAGCGTTGAAGGAACTGCCATGATGTCAGGTCGATGCATCCAAGGTCTACCCAGCAGTAGGTTGAAGGACGCGGGAATGATTACCACATGGAACTCCACATCCGTTTGGTAAGGCCCAAAAGTCATAGGAAGCATGAGGGTGCCAGTCACATCCCGACGGGTGTTGTCATATGCCCGAACTTTGACTTCTGATGGAGAGAAATCACTATTTTTGTATCCCAGGCAATAAGCAACACGGAGTAGACAGACATTGATTGCTGACCCGTTGTCAATCAGAATTACCGGTACCCATTTTCCGTGGCATTTCAGAGTGATATGGAGTGGTCGATTATGATCAGTTCCTTCAGCGGGCAAATCTCGATCAGTGAAGTTGATAGTATGTTTGACGGGTATGGTTTTGATGAGTGCCACAAGTTCGTCGGGGGTTATGGCGGAAAGGACTTTTAGGTGAGAGAGAGCTTGGATGAATCCTTCGCGATGGCGGGTGGAATGAACAAGCACGTCCCAAACAGACATTTTGGCTGGAGTCTGTTCAAGCTGGCGCTTGATCATTCTTTCTGGGTCTTTCTCAGGGTGTGAAGGTTCTTTAACTGGTGGGGCAAAGGGTTGGAAAGTATCTTTGATTGGGGTAACGAACGGGTTAGATGGTTCTTTGGTCAGTGGAGCTGAAGGGTTGGAAGATTCTCCGATCTAAAGATTAGGGGGTTGATATATTCGACCACTCCTGGTTAATTGACCAATCTGTTGGTACTTGGACTCTTCATTCCACAAATCCGCAAGGGCCTTGCGCTTGTTTCCAATGGTGGTGTCTTGGAGGTTGGCAGCCAAGTCAGCGACAACCAGATCTTCCCACAGATCCTCGGGCTTCCATTTCTCAGCTTCTGCTACTGCCCTATTTACGATCCATTCTTCGTTTCCCACCTTTATGTTGATGATTTCCGTATTACCCCACAGGTTTGTCTTAGCACCGGGTTCATCTTCCCACAAATTCATCATGGCAACATCGGCATCTTTTGGGAAGGTGACAGATGACTCCGACTTAACTTCATCGACCAGGTAGTCCATTGGGTTGAACTCATTACTAGCCACATCTTCTGGCGGTTCTGGGTATGGAGCAAGACCCACGTTGTTGTATGGGTCGTTAGCTATGAGATCGTGGAGGTAGGAGGATAGGTTTGGTCGAAATGGAACAGGTTCAGGCCAGTTGTAGATCACTGTCGGTGATTGATATTCTTCTGCAAATAGCATGGGTATAGAGAAGGTATCTAAAGGATCATTCCAGGCCAAGAGTTGGTACTCATCCGGAATTGGATTCCACTCCCATTCAGGCATTTCCGGCAAGTTGAACATCATATTCAAAGAAAATCCATCAAGAGAGTCAGCATAAATGTTTTGCCAATCAACTTCCCATCCTGGCTCAAAGAACGGATTTACATCTTCTTGGAAATTAGCAACTTCAAACTCTTTCCAATCGGCAATCAAATCTCCCCAATCCCAAAGGTAATAGAGGGCAATTTCTTCGGGAATTTCCACAACAGGCTCTGGTTCGGTATCATGGATGATGAAAGAGGTAGGATCAAAGTCTTGGCTTTTGTCTTGGGTGATTTGGTTGATATGGAATGGGGTATTATGCTGTGGCAAGGGATTTGTCATGGTGTTTGGTTTGTCAGAAGGAGGGGTATCAATGACTTTATTGTCGATGAGGTTTTGAATCTCATGACGGAGATGGATACAATTGTCAGTGGTATGGCCATGCATTTGGTGGAAATCGCAGTAGACGTTCTGGTTTAGGTTGGGTGGAATGTTCTGTGGTGGCTGAAGGGGATTCAGCACTCCTACTTCAGTAAGCTTTTTGAGCAAGGGGGATCTAGGAGTGCTAAATTGGGTAAAGGCTCTTTGTTGGGACTTTGGTTTTTCCGAAATTTGGTTTACTTCTGCCGGTTTGGTGGATGAAGTTCCAGCCTGATTGGAATTCCCGAAGAGGACATTGTTGTTCCCTGAATATACCCTTTTGGGCTTTGCTGCTGATTCCTTCCTTTCCAATGTTCCGTCTCGCAGTGCTTCCTCTACAGCCAAGCCCGAGTCGTAGAAAGTTTTGAAATTTGGGGCCGCCTGAGAGAGAACCATGTATGGAGCAAAAGAGTTTGGCAGATTCTTGGTGATGATCCTTATTTGTTCTTTTAAGTCTGGTTTGCTTTGCATCTGAGTGGCTTTAGCCCTCCAATGTTTCACAAAGTCGGCGAAGCCTTCTTTCTCACCCATCTTGGTGCTCTCTAGTTCCCTCGTGGTCATCTTTAGATCGACATTGAAATCGTATTGAGCCACAAATGCCGTCCCAATATCTTCCCAAGTCCTTTTCTTAGAGGGTTCCAGGGTAAGAAACCATTGCAAAGCTGGCCCTAACAGAGATTCATGGAATAGTTGGGCCATGGCTTCCTTCTCGATTACTCTCATGGTGAGTGAACCAACATACCCTTGGAGGTGAGCTTTTGGATCTCCGGTACCGTCAAACTTTGCGAAATCCACGCCCTTAAACTTTTCCGGTAACTTCGCGTTGGGGAACAGGCACAATTTGTTCATGTCAATCTCTCATCTCCCTAATCGCTTATTTTCTTGCATTGATTCTTCCAACTTCCCAATTTTAACCATAAGGGCGGCTAGATTGGGATCGATTGCCGGCGTGTCTTTGGCTGGCGTTTCCTCCTTGGGTATGTCAGTTTTAACCAAAAGCTTGTCACAGACCTCCTGCATAGACTCCATTATCATATTCATGTCGCCTTTCATGGATGCAACCGAGGCTTTGAGTTGCGTATCCATCCCAGCAAGGGATTGCTTAAACTGAGCATCCATGGTAGCCATGTTTTGCCTAAGCTCTTCTACCCCGTTTCCTTGGTCAGCCATTGGTAAGAGATTTTCAAGTGACTGAGGCTCCTGTATTGCCGGGCTTAGCGAAACTGCTAATGACGACTGGCCTTCCTGTTCTATGTGGACCTCAACCAGTTGGGTTTCTTCCAGGGTATCTATGCGAACCAATCTTCGAGACGGACGAAATCAATTGGGTAAAGCCTCTTCTTTTTGCGGGTGTCCAATGTTTCTGAACTTGTAACAAAGCAAAAGGGAACAACTCAAAATCCGCCCCGAGTGTCTGTCCTACCTTCTACGTGCCTTCTAGGTCCTAGAACCTCCCGTGACTTGAGTTTCACTTGGGGCATTTGTACAGAAGATTTCTGGCGATCCGGGTAGGTACTGTCAGGCAGGTTAAATTCCGATCGTTTTCGGAACCAGAGCCAATCTCCTTATCTTGACCATCCGAGACAGAGCAATGTGACCGTCAGAATCCAAATACGCACACCTCCAAGGTTAATCCCATGTCAAGGGAGCCGTTCGGGCACGGCAAACACCGGAGGTATCGCAACCTCCATGGATTTATAGTCTCCTAGACTGACCGAAAAGTCCTAAAGAATTCTAAGGGAGCCCAATCATCTAGCCTGCAGGATGCAATGATGCGTGAATGATATGTATGTACAGAAAAAAAATACACATAAACAGGATATATCACATAAGTCCTAGCCACGGGTTCCTGTCCTAGTTGGGAAGGTTCTATGGTTATGTACAGGTGCAAAGGCCGGTTTTGGTTTGAGAGGGGTTCCCCGGACTAGAGCCAAGATGTACTCCCCCATGTCGAGTGTATTGCAAGACAATGGTCGAACAGCACGATGGCCCATCATAGTCGAGGGTTGCTAGGCATTCCGGGAGAGCTTGTCACCAGTAAACCGGGCAAGATAGCCAAAACACGCTAACGCGGCTTGTGCGGTGCATAGTGTAAAAGAAAGTTAAGTTCTCCAAATTGCATTAAGTCCCCCAAGTAAAATGCCTTTCAAGTTTGGCCCTCTTGATTATTCAACACTTCTTTATGTATTTCTTTTTTTTTAGAAAAAGAAGTTTTGAATAAAGGATCCCCAGCAAAGTCGCCACTGTGGGCTCCCGCGCCCGAAGCGCGATTTAAGACAGAGTCGCCACCCGGATTTTTGAGATGGATGATCCGAGAAACCAAGGGTTTGTTTGAAAGAAAAAGGCTTTTTGGTCTAGCGAAACTGTTTGAGATTTTGGATCCGGGAGCCAGGTTACGAGCGGGGAAGGTTTTGTTGAAAAGCACCCCGCTCGCCCGGTAGAAACCGGTCTCTACTAAACATTTTAAATGGGGGGATTAATACCATTCGGAAAACCTTAAAAAACACATAAAGGGAAAGGGGAATAAGATAAATCATAACACGTTGTCGTGCTAGTGGTGCTTGCTGTACAGAGATGATAAAGATGGCATGGCGATGATATAAACAAGAAAGATATACAAACGGACTGTCTAAATCACTATCCTCCGTCAGGCGGCATATCGGTTTACAACGCGCGGCTTACAGATATGCCGTGCGTGGTTCCGATCTGGATACCAAACTTTTATAATTTTGTAAAGCTTCGCACGGTGTACCCATTACATCGCACGGTGTTATTTTAAAACTTCAGACAACTCACAGCCGTCAGATCATCTCAGATCTACACCACTCTTTCAAGCCATGGAAAGAAAACCATTTTTTATACGTTTGCCTGTTTTGAAAAGATCTATGGGGTTTAAAACATGGCTTGTAGATATGGTCTCATTTTGGGACTGCTTTTGGTATACAGAAATGATCCAAGAATGGACGATCGTGATCCAGACAGCTTGAACAAGAAAACAACATCATTTTAAAAATGCCGTGCGTGCAAGCTTACTACGTCGTGCGACGCTTCAAAGCGCCGCGCGGCGTAGAACACCTTTGCACAGAACACTGGTTTTGTTTTGTAAAAGAGATTTTGGGTCAGATCCTAACCAAAAGGGTTAAGCCTGAAAACAGAAAGGTCCCCTCAAGGCCAGGACAGAGCCTAGCCCAAGGAAACTTGGTTTTTACCTTGGATCTGGAGCTTGAATGAGTTTTGATGAAGGCGGATGGACGTCGGAAGGTTGAAAAAGAAAGTAGAAGTATGGATGTGTGTAATAGATGGGTATATTGGGTAGTTGAGACCTCAAAGTTAGTAAGGAACTAACTTCAATGGTGAAGAGAAAAATGGAGTAAAAGGCCTAGAGAATGTCTTTTGAGAACAACATTCTCAAGGCTTGGAAATGGGAAAGTGGGTGTGAAAGCAAGAAGAGAGAGAGAGGGTATAATGGTGATCAAAGGCCCTTTTCCCTTGAGTGGAGGGGTGTATTTATAGGCAAGAGCCTTGGATTTTGAATTTCAAAAGTTGGAGGTATTTTCTGGGCGGGCCAGAAGTGTGCTTTCGACTGAGCCGTATTGCAGCTGTGGCTCAAATAGGCGTGGCCAACAGCTTTCTGAGCCAGTCAGAACTTTATCCAAAATGCCGTGCGGTTAACCTCATGACTGCGTGCGGCGTATTAAATTTCGATACGCCGCGCGGTGTAGAAGTGTCACGCGCGGTACTTCAGGTTCGGTCCAGGGCTTTTTGGGCTTTCTCTGGGCTTTTGGGCTTTTTTTGGGTTTTTCTGGGCTGATGGTTGGTTTGGGTTGCGGATGCTGGAGGAATACCTCATTCAAGCTCGCAAAGGCTTTGTTTCCTTTATTTCATCATCAGGGTGGACAAAGACCCTTCGAGATCCGAATTGGGGTGTCTACAATGGTTGATTTGAAATTGAAAACCAGAGATCAGTTTTGAGGGTCCGGAAGCCATGTTACGAGGGGGGAAGGGTTTTACGGCACCCCCCTCGCTCGATTCAAAATCGGTCTCTACTAAATGTTTGTGGGATTTTTAAAAGGGATTTTGTTTCATTAAACCAGCTAGCAGGTATCCACAGTTATAACACATAAGAAGTGCATGCATGTGCATATGTACAGGAGGGGATAAAATGGCCATGCCTGATAAACAAAATGACAGAAAATGGAACCCTGTCACTGGACTCACTCTCGAGCGCTCGGGAGTGGTCCCGAGCGCTTGGGAGTGCTGACACTCATAACCTGCAAATTTTGTTAGTA
The DNA here is from genome assembly GCA_018127125.1 of Rhododendron griersonianum. Lineage (NCBI taxonomy): Eukaryota > Viridiplantae > Streptophyta > Magnoliopsida > Ericales > Ericaceae > Rhododendron > Rhododendron griersonianum. The sequence continues at coordinate 31,510,783 of CM030788.1, read as the reverse complement.
CTGACAAGATATAATGCAAAAACTTGTAAACTGAAATAAATTTAAGCATACTATGGGCTCAACAGAGGACTTGAGAGACTGAGATAGGCCCTTAATCTCTCAAATCATGCATCCTTGCCACTGGATGAACAGATTTACAACTTTAAAAGAGCAAATGGGTACATCTATGCATGCATGAAATCAAAAAACACAGCAGACTGGGGAAAATAGAATCAGTGGCATGCATGCACTCCCGAGCGCTCGGGAATGGTTCCAAGCGCTTGGGAGTGAGCTGCATGTCAGCTTGGTTTCAAACAGGAAATGACATTATTGTAGCATGAAAGTACCTTTGTTTTGACCTTTAACAAGAGAAAATCTTATTTTTAACTTTGGAAGACCTTGTTCTTACTTAAAAATTGTAAGAAACACTTCTGTTTTAGGAAAAACGATTTTATGTGTCTGCATGCTAGAATAAAACCATTTTATTTAAGAATGCATCTCACCCCCAACCTGTCGTGTGCCAAAGTGCCATGCCTGGGACTGGAAACAGTCCCGAGCGCTCGGGAGCACTCTCGAGCGCTCGAGAGTGTTTCCAGTAGGGGTTTTAAGAAAACATTTTTTTTGTGAACCCTTTGCTCTTGTTTTTACACTAAGGTCTCCCAACCATGCACCCAGTATTGAAGACTGGGTCAGGCTGAGAGACCCCCCTCAGAAGGGAAAAACAGCCTCTTTGTTTGAGATTGAAGGTAAAAAAAAATTCTACCTTCACTAGACACTTTGCTCCTTGGGAAGTTTTGAAAGATGAATGCAGAGAGAGGAAAACAGGAAACCAAAAGCTTGGAGTGTTCTGGATTCTCTGCTCTTTTGCTTGGTGATTTTTGAAAGCTTTTGAAGTTTGAAGTTGAAGCTTGAGTTTGAAATCTTTTGTTTTGAACAAGAGAGAGAGAGCAGAGAAGGGGGTTCCCAGAGAGAAGATTTCGTAGTCCCCTTAGTTGCAGAAATGAGGCATTTATATAGGCCAAGATAACCTATGGTTTGCAAAGTGAAATGAATTTGAAATAAAACATTTGGTTGGGGGAAAATTTTCTGGCTCTGACTCAATCTGACTGAGGTTGAGTGCTCATCGGAGAAAACCCAAGACCAGCTGAATGCAATGATGGCTTGCATGGATAGTGGGGGATCTCATCATCCATTGGACAATACATCAGTCTCGAGCTCTCGGGAGTGAGCCAGACCAATGGTTTTGGAAAATGGTTTGGAGCGCTTGGGACTGCTTCCAAGCGCTTGGAAATGATTTTGACCATTTTTATCTCCTTTTCAAATCCTTCAAGGAGCAAAGCATCAATCGGTACGAGGCTTGTTTCGATCCAAATTCATCATCGGGGAGCCTCCGGGCCACAAATCAAGGAATTTTGACAAGTTCAAATTGGGATGTCTACAGGCGTTCATTGCCTAAGCCTTTTCATGCAATAGATAAATGTAACCATAGGGTGAAAAATCATCGATAAAGGTGATGAAATAGATTTCTCTACCGAATGATGGAGAGTCAAAAGGCCCACAAATGTTCGTACGAATTATTTCAAGAAGACCAGTGCTTCTTGTGGCTCCCTTCTTAGTGTGTTTGGTTTGCTTTCCCTTAATGCAATCCACACACACACCAAGATCAGTAAAATCCAGATTTTGAAGAATTCCATCTTTTACTAATCTTTGCATCCTTTCTTTGGAAATATGTCCCAGCCTTCTATGCCACAAGATGGAAGAATTTTCATTTATTAGGCTACGCTTAGTACCAACATTATGATGCAGAGTGAGGAGAGTTTCAGCAAAACGATCGTCGTCAAGTTTTACTTTGTACAAACCATCACACAGAATACCGAAACCAACAAAAGAGGTATTCTTAAACAAACTGAAACATTTATTCTCGAATTTAAATGAAAACCCTTCAAGGTCAAGTTTGGACAACAAAATTAAATTTCTGGAAATAGAAGGAACATAATGTGTTTGAAGCAAATCTATACGATGACTGGAGTCCAAAAATAAACGATAGGTTCCAACGCCTTCAATAATAGCTTTATTTAGATTTCCAATGAATAGAAAGTTTTCACTTAGACTTATGTTCTGGATCGTAAGGAATCCCTGCATCGTATTGGAAACATGATTAGTAGCACCAGAGTCAAGCCACCAAGTATTAGAAGGAACTTCAGTTAGGTTTGATTCGAAACATTCAGAAATAAAATTTATACCTTTCTTTTCAAACCATGCCCTGCATTTATGCCAGTCTTTCTGATAGTGTCCCGTCTTTTTATAGAAGTAACACCGATCAATGTCTTTTCCCTTCTTTTTAGTCTCAGAAGTACTTGCAGACTCATTAACCTTAAGCGGTGCTTGCTTTGTACCCTTTTAGGCTTCCTCCCATTCTTTTTGGTTTCATGACTCGCATGAACAGGATTTGCATCTTTAGTGCTGGCAACAGTAGCAGCAGGGGTTGCACTACTTGGTACAGTAATAGCAGTGAACTTACTGCTGGATTCAATTAGCCCAACAGGTTTGTCAGATACAAGTGCCAGGTCAAGATCTCAAACACCCAGGTGAAATTCCACTCGTTCTTTCCAATCAGCACTACAACAAAAAAGGTCTATGACGACGAAAAAAATTCCTCGCAAAAGAAGCCAAATTCGTCGCTAAAGCTTTTGGCGACGAAAAATTTCATCGCCCCATTTCGTCGTCTTTTGTTTCACGCGGAAGGGGTGCCACCCTTTAGCGACGAATTTTTTCGTCGTCAAATGTACATTTTGCCCACGAATTTTATTTTCGTCGCCAAAAACACACAAACTCAAAAAAAAATTTCCACTTTGCTGTTGCACGGACTCGAACTCATGACCCATGGGTTCTTGAACAACAACTCCAACCACTCGGCCAACCAACCCTTTGTTGATAGTTATGCAAAATCAAATATTTATAGACGTTTTTTTGAGAATTTTCAAATTAACCAATGTGTGAAACATATATGTAATATACACAGAAAATAGAATTATTTATTTCAAATAAATTTTTTTTCTAAATTTTTTTAATTTGTTTTTAGAATTGGCGACGAAAAATTAATTTTGTCGTCAAATTGTACCAATTGGCGACGAAAAATTAATTTCCTCGTCAAATTGTATCAATTGGCGACGAAAAATTAATTTCCTCGTCAAATTGTATCAATTGGCGACGAAAAATTAATTTCCTCGCAAAAATGTCCCATTTGACGACAAATTTCTTTTTTTCATCGCTAATAGGTATCATTTGGCGACAAAATTCAATTTTCTCGAAAAAAAGTCCCATTTAACGACGAAATTCGTTTTCCTCGCCAAAAAGTACCATTTGGCGACGAATTTTGGATTTCGTCGCCAATTTTCGTCGTGATAGACCATTTTTGTTGTAATGCAATAAAATTTGTCCTGGTCAAGAGCGGAACAGACGAAGTGTGCGAGTGTAGTGAAACGGAAACTGATGCTACAGTACATAATTCATGTTCATTACATCAGTGCTTTGAGTTACAAAAATTAATAGTACACCGTGATCTACCTTTGGAAATAATCTAATGGCATACTATTAACAGTACTTATGGTGACTCCTTTTTCACCAATAGGACTTATTAGTGAATATTCATAATTAAGTAGTACTGTTACCTTTGGGAATTAAGTTCATGCTTAGTTATGAATATTCATTAATTATCCTATTCCAATTTAATAATCACTTAGAAGTGGTGCACCTTTGGGCCAACCTAATAACTTTGTGACTAAAAATTGCGATTTGCAGAAGTCATTAATTTTAATACTAAGGAGTTAATAATAAAACTTCATTTATTGGTTGTAAATCTCTGTTTCATTCCGAATGGGTTACTTTGGTAACTACCAACCATGGCATAATAAAGATTACAAATCAAATAATAACTTCTGCACAAACATTAGTTAAGCAATCATTTTTTTTTCCACTTCATTATGTGCAACTAGTATAATAGGACAAACACTAATTGTTGTTACTATTATGTAGAAAGTAAATGATGCTTGTCTACTACTGAAAACACGAGTTGGATCTCAAAGACTAACAAATCGATCTGACATGAGTTAATCGTGTAATTCATTACAGTTTAACAAGCTGCATAAATGCTTCGATCAAATAAAAACTAAAACATATAGAAGTATTAATTTTGTCTTTAATAAGAATAAAGCATTGGATTCTGTTTCTAATAAATTTAACAAGTTCATAAAGCTAAAACTAAGAAATAGATATATTTTGAATTCTTTAGAGTATGAAACACGAGAGAGTATTGAATTCTCAAAACATAGTGCCCAAAATTTTATGCATACAAATATTAATGAGGCTAAACTTATGTTTTAGAAACAGAATTCATACACCATTATCCTTGCATAAATTGATCCAAGCCTAAAGACAGTAAGTTAAGGCATACCCATATATTGGGAAAAACATGATAACCCTAACAAGTGCTCTGATACCACATGTAAAACATTCATTATGAATTAATAATAAATAACATTAATTAGGATCTTGAACTATCATGTTTTTCTCCGATAAAACATACTGCGGAAAACATACACATAAGATTCCTACCTGGATCCATTACAGAGAAACTGTGAGATCGGTTGAAAGAGCGGAAGCTCTTGTGAGGAACAGTTTCTCTCTCAATACTTTAAACCATTAAATGCCCAACTTAATTGATGGTTATGGCCGAACCAACTTCATTGTCTGAGAGAGGACCGATTCCTCTTCTTAAACCTAAGTTTCATCTACCACCATTAATGAAAGAGCGTTAATGTGAAAGAGTCGGGAAGTTATTATGAGTTTTATTAAAAGCGAGAGATGAAAGGTAAGCCATCGAATTAATGAGGGCCATTAATTTCTTACAGACCATGCCCACGGAAAGTGTTCAAATGGTACCTCTCTCCTCGATACGGTGATAAAAAAAACCCGGCATATTAGTCTTCATGAGGGGATTTTTGTACTACCACTGTCGAGCGATAGGCGATTGACACCTGTCTCGGGGGTTGACGGTCGGCTTACAAGGGGCCGACTGGGTCAATCCTGGCGAAGCGACCGACCCACGATCCTTGTATGGGGTAGTGTTTCTCAATAACCCCGGGGGCAAGGTCATGGGTCACCCACTACCTCGAATGCGCCCAGCTCCCAGATTCCGCGGCCCATTACTGAGATAACCGCTGCCAACCCCCTCCACGATCACCACCGTGGTTGGCAGTCATGCAAAGTAGTATATAAACAACAGACGATGTGCAAGTAAGGTACTTTCTCTGTTTTCCCCTTCAATTATAGAGCAAATAGTCTTTCTCTACCTGATACTAACTTAACCTTCAGAGGGTCCACGACTGGAAACCCCTCCAGTCATTAGACTTCTTTCAGGAGCCATCTCAAAGACGAAGCTCGGATTGACCGTCCAGATTTTGGCATCAATGGTTTGGCGCCGTCTGTGGGAAACGACGATACCTATTTCATAAATTTATCTATGGAGTTAAGGTCATGGTTAATACTAGACAAAGCCAATGCTCCGTTCAGGAGCCCAACCCGTTGCAACAACAAGTTCACCACCTCATCGAAGTGGTCGACCAGTTACGAGCCCAAAACCAGGAACTTCTGGCTCGTTTTCCTCCTCCCCTGTCAAAGTCACATCGGGAGGAAGAAGAGGAAAGCGATCATCCACACGACACCACTCAACACACCGCTAGCCACAATCAACCCACCGCACACAACAGGGAAGATGGTAGTGTCGCGGCCTCGCATCAAAGAAATGTGGTCAACCCTGAACACAAGGTTGTCCAGGGGGCTACGTTATGAGATTTGCAGGAGAAGATGGACCTCGTTCTTCAATAGGTCAATGATCAAGGAGCCAAGGCTTTAGCAACCCTGGTGCAGAAAACAGACCTTCCTTTTACTGTCACGGTCATGGCTTACCCGCTTCCTTCGAGAAGTTCAAGCTCTCTACGTTCGAACCATTTGACGGGGCGGGTGATCAACTTGACCATTTGGAGACCAACAAAGCGTTCATGCTGCTTCACGGAGTTCCAGACCAAATAATGTGTCGGGCCTTTCCCACTACCTTGAAGGGCTTTGCAAGGGTTTGGTTTAGAAAACTGACAAGTGGCTCAATCGAGACCTTCTCAAGGCTAAGTCAATTATTTGTAGAACACTTCTACAGTGGCTGCCGCCAACATTGACCGGCAACTTATTTGCTAAACGTCAAACAAAAGGAAGGTGAAACTTTGCGCGCCTACCTCAAGCGCTTCAACAACGAGGCACTGCTTGTTGACGAGGCAGACAACAAGGTTGTTCTTATTACTTTCATCAGCGGTCTCCAGCCGACTAAGTTCTTCTACTCGCTCTCGGAAAAGCCATCCAGCACTATGGTGGAGCTGATGCATAAGGCCCAGAAGCACATCAACGCTGAAAAGGCGATGGTTGCACGTGGAAAGGAAACTCTGAGGCTGAGCAAGAAGAGAGCAGAGGCCGATCCGCCAAAGCCACCTAGGGACAACAAGAGTGAAAAGAAGCCCAGGCATAATGACCGACCGCGTTTTCAGGTGCGGTTTGAACGATTCACGCCGCTCAACACCACACCTGAATGCGTCTTGGTGCATCTTGTCATTGACCTCGAGCTACAGTGGCCTCGGGAAATGAAGCCAGGGGTTCCAAGGGACCAAAGCAAGTACTGTCATTTTCATCGAGATCACGGCCATGAGACTTCAGACTATATCAAACTCAAGAAGCTGATCGAGGCGCTTATTTAGTGTGGTCGACTGCAGCGTTTTGTCCAAGGACGACCTGCCCGACAGGACGAGCAGTGTCCGCGACCAACCGACCTAGCGCGACAACCAGATTAGTAGAATGATCGGCAAGCTCAACCAGCAGAGCAACCTTGGCCACCAATTGGAGAGATCCATGTCATTTCTGGCGATTTTACAGGCGGTGGCGAGTCAGGATCATCACGCCGGGCATATGCTCAGAGGCTTAGGTCTTTTGAAACGATGGCGATCGACAAACCGTCTAAAGCGGGGTGAATGGTGGAGCAGCCGATCAGCTTTAATGAATTAGATGCCGAGGGGGTACAACAACCTCACAATGACCCTTTGGTAATCATTGTGGTGGTAGGCAACTACAAGCCTAGTCGCGTTCTTATTGATAACAGAATTTTTGCAGACATTTTGTTCGCAGAAGCCTTTCGCCAGATGGGCATACCAAAAGAGAAGTTACAACCGATCGCTGCTGGTTGGGTTTTTGGGAGAAAAGGTCCAGCCGCTAGGAGCTATCGACCTACCAGTCACACTTGGTAGCGACCCAAACCAAGTGATCAAGCTCGTACGATTTTTGGTGGTTGATTGTCCCTCCGCTTATAATGCCATCCTAGGCCGAACGGCCTTGAATAGCATGAGGGCGATCAATTCTACATACCACTTGATGATCAAATTTTCAACTAGCAATGGGATTGGAGAGCAGAAGGGGGATCAAGCAACGACGAGGGACTGTTATGTGGCAACATTGAAAGAGAAACGACCCAAGAAAACCTTCGTGATTGATGCACTCGAAGTGTGGGACGACAATGAAGAGAAGCGGACAGAACTGGCGGAGAAGTTGGAAAAGGTACAGATAAATAGCGTGCTAACCGATCGAACGGTTAGCATCGGTTCGTCGCTTAGAGGCAACATGAGGGACCAGCTAATAGACTTCTTGAAGTGGAATTAGGACATCTTTGCCTGGTCGCATGCTAATCTGACCGGCATCGACCCAAGCATAATGTCCCATCACTTGAATATCGACCCGAATTTCCGACCGGTCAAGCAGAAGCCTAGAGTGTTTGGAAAGGAGAGGAGTGATGCGGTGTTGGAAGAGGTGCCAAAGTTGAGAATGGCCAACTTCATATGGGAAATCCAATATCCTGACTGGTTGGCCAATGTCGTGCTGGTTAAGAAGTCAAACGGGAAATGGCACTTGTGCATCAATTTCAAGGACCTGAACAAATCGTGTCCAAAGGACAGTTATCCACTTCCTTGAATTCATCAATTGGTGGACTCTACGTCCAGGCATGAGCTGCTAAGTTTTATGGACGCTTTCTCGAGTTATAACCAAATCCTGATGAAACAAAACATGAAGCAGTATGGTATATCATGTTAAAACAGAAGAAGGAAAGTAGTTTCAAATGAAACTGTTCCCCTGGAAACCCTCTACCGTACGGCAGTCATGTGCGTCGTATGGTGGAAGTACATGGGATACTTACTTTGCTTTCTTTGTAATGTTTAAACCATTGAGGCCCTGAACTGGTATGAGGAACCAGCCTTGACCTAGTGGTTCCCCTCATAACTTAAGAACACAAAGTTATACCTTCTTTGGAATGAACCCTTCTTTGGAAATTTGTAACAATTGCAAAATCCCTTGACGCATGCTTGATCAAATTCGTCGGCCTGGCCTGCTCTGAAGGCAAGGTGTGAAGCCTATTTCCAAACCGTTGGTTACTTTGAACAAAGGTTTTGGACTTGGTTATAGAAAAAGGGATGTTTTTGGTGTTTGAAAGAAGAAGGGAAATGGATGTTGGAACTGTTTTTGGTTTAAAACTGGTTTTTCCTTTGTTTTTTTTCGTGTTTCTCACTATTTCTCAATGTATCTCATTGTGTCCTCCAAAAACACCCTAAGGTATTTATAGAGGAGATTTTCAAAGGTTTTGCTTGGTCTTCAAGCACATACCGAACTGCCGCAGGCCTATGGCGGCCATGGCGGGCTAGGGGCTAGGCCATGATGGCCTAAAAAGCTTTGGCCGTTAATTTTGAAAAGGTGGCACAAGTAATGATGTACCGTACGGTAGTGTGTCACACTACCGTACGGTGGACATATGTCCACCGTGCGGTGGAGTTTGTAACTGCCCTAACTGCAAGGTGGTTGGGGTGATGTATGTGTAACGCATGGTGGAGGGCTAAGCCGTACGGGGGAGTTGACTTTATGTTGACTTTGGATTTTCGAAGGATTCATTCCAAAATGGTATTTGTTTCATACAAAATTCCTTTTATCATCATCGGGGACTTAACAGATGTCGAAGCATCCAAATTGGGGTGTCTACAGCGCTAGCCTGGACGGCTTGGGCAATGACGTTCTTGTCAATTTTCAATTTCGGGGCGCTCGGCTTGCCCGCGCCGATGGTCTGGCGACCCTTGAGTCGGCTCAAAGCAGCTTCATCGACCTCCACTCCATCTGCAAAAGGACACCATCAGGGCATTTGTCACCTAGGAGTTCATGTCAAGACTATCAGGGCAAAGTTGGAAATTACCTTTCGGGTTAAGGCCCAAAAGAAGGGAGTAGAGCTTTTCCGGGGTCACCAGCTCGCTGTACCTAGTCGATTTCTTCTTTATTGCCTTGACTATCTCTTCAAGGTCATCGGCCTCGGGATAAATGTTTCCAATCTCGTTCAAGTCCGGGTCACCCCAAACCCAATTGATTCCCGGGGTTACAGGACCCACGATCTTCGTCTCCTGATACTCCCAACCCTCACCAAAAGATAAAGAAGAATTTCTCCTTCCAACGTTTGACTGAGGTGGCCAGTTTAAAGACGATTTGGCGATCGTCTCGGGCTTGAAAGAACCAAAACCCCGGCTCGAACAATTTCAAGGAATAGCAACAGAGGAAATCGTTTACCGTCATCGATCGACTTCGCTCTCCTAGCTCCTTAAACGCCACGATAGCCCCATAAAAGATCTTTCAGGCATTCGGCATCAACTGACCCGGTGCCAGACGAAAGCGGGCCAAGAGGTCGCGTATAATCCTAGGAAAAGGAAGTTGCAAACCGGCATGGAAGGCCTCCTCATACAGGCAGACCTCGTTCTCCAAAAATGCGCACGCCCTATCTTCTGCGCTCAGTGCTCGGAGGACAATGGTCTCCGGGATTTTGTACGCGGCTCTCAAAAGCAGTAGGTCCGCCTCGTATATGAGCCCATTTATCCCTTCTGCCTTGAAGGGTTGAGAGCAGATGACTTGGTCGACGTCAACAACCGAATGGTCTCCAACCTCTAGATCAGCCATCTCTTTGCTTGAGGAAGTGGTCTTTAGGTCGATCGGTTGGGAGCGGGTTCCAGAAGGACTTTTCCAGAATGGCATTAGAACCACGTACCAGAGAAGGTTGAAGAAGTTGAGAGAGCCCTCAAAAAAATGTTGTTGGCCAGTGTACTCGTGCAGTGGGGGAAAGGGCTCTTTGCGTTTGGCGATGTTGCTCAGACCAAACCACAGCCTGTACGCACAAAATATCTCTCTAAATGAGAGATCCTGGGAAATTGAAGGAAAGGCTGCCAGGGAAAGGGCAGTTTCTGGCGAGAAAGGAGGAAGAGGCGCTAATGGGATATCAACTCCTGGAGCGGGGGACCTCGGATGATCCAGCGTGAGTAGAACAGGAGCAAGGGAGAAGAAAGAACAAGGGTTTTTGAATTGATAATGACAACAAGCGGTTTCCCCCTCTTTATACCTTGGTAGGTGCAGAGAGCGAGAAGCCATGAGTCATTAAGGTCGTTCGACGTGGGTCCGATTGGATGGCCCAGATCCAATCACCACAAGGATTAATCCGGGCCGTCAAACCCACTTTTGCCAGATCGACGGACGGGTTCACCCAGGACTTTGTTTTGAGAAAGGGAGGTGATGTTTTGGCGGCAGGCGCACGTTTAGGCATTTAATGACCTCGTTACCCGTGCAACGGCATCCTAAATTCCCATCGCCAAGCGAGTGCCTCTCGACTTGGGAATGGGGGGCTACTGATGAGGGGATTTTTGTACTACCAATGCCGAGCGATAGGCGATTGACACCTGTCCCGGGGGTCGATGGTCGGCTTACGAGGGGCCAACCGGGTCAATCCTGGCGGAGCGACCAACCCACGATAACCCCGGGGAAGAGGTTATGGGTCGCCCACGACCTCGAATGCGCCTAGCCCCCGGATTCCGCGGCCCATCGCTGAGATAACCGCTGCCAACCTCCTCCACGATCACCACCGTGCATGGTTGGCAGTCATGCAAAGTAGTATATAAACAGCAAACGATGTGCAAGTAAGGTACGTTCTCTGTTTTCCCCTTGAATTACAAAGCAAATAGTCTTTCTCAACCAGATACTTACCTAACCTTCGGAGGGTCCACAACTGGAAACCCCTCCAGTCATTGGACTTCTTGCAAGAGCCATCTTGAAGACGCAGCTAGGATTGACCGTCCAGATTTTGGCATCAACAAGTCTAACTCGAATCCACAACATAGTATTTATCTGTAAGTCATATTATCCATTAGTGTAAGTAATGAATTGATAGTAAGATTAAGTTGAAATAAGTTTCTAGTTTACCTTCCAGAGGCTTGGGAAATCCCATGGTAGGATTATTAACACATTCTGAAAAGACCCTCGAGTCATTAGCAGTTTCCTCCCAGCCACTTAGTACATATGTGAACCGCATATCAAAAGAACAAGTCACCATTACATTTTGGGTTGTAACAGTGTGTTTAGCACAATATGGTATTTGATCGGATGCCAGAACACTTGCTGATATGTGGGTACCGTCAATCGCTCCAACACAATCCAGTTTAAATTAAAAAAACATAGGAAAATAGAATCACACAAAGATAACAATATTCTATCCAAATGGCCTAGAATATAATCCAGTACTTAAGTACATAATTCTAATGAGTTCATATGTAGACAGTAATCCAACAAGGGTTCAATATTGTAGTTCAAGGTTACTAAATGCACCCTAAATACTTCTAAAGCCGAAGTTTATATTCCCAACAAAATACGCAAATGTCATTGTCATCATTACAAGAAGAATAGTATTGCTACAATAAAATTGGAAAAGAACTTGGCATTGGAGTCCCTAGGTCATTGCCTCTTGAGCCTTGCCCAAAGGCCGACCCTAATAGCAATGCTACAATGACATCTATTCACGCACCCATTTACAATGACATCTATGTACGGGGTGTGGGTGTTTAAAGGGGGAGAATGGATGTGGTTCTAGTAAAATATCTAATACTGTATATTATTGCAAAGATATTTTCGTGAGGAGAGCTTTGAGTGTGACAAGTGGCATAAATCAATTGGTCTTTTATAGAAATTTTTAGGGATCACATGTAAATATTGCATTACACCTATCTTATAGATTTTTTTTTTCAAATTTTAAATTAAAAAAAAAAACTTACTCATTGCCTCTTTGGCACTATAGTATTTTTATTCCCACAACGAGACAAAAAAAATACTACTATAAACTCTCAGAAAAATTTTTAAAAAGCCCCTGAACTTTTTAAAAATTTTTAAAAAACACCTGAACTTACTATTCTGTTACCAATAAAGCTCCCGCCATCTAATTTTATCAATTTGTAGCAGATGGAGTTAACAGAATGCGGTAACCTTCCTACCCTCTTTTTACTTTCAAATTTTACCTTTCCTTCTCTCTCTCTCTCTCTCTCTCTCTCCCTTTTTTTTTTTTAAAAATTCGACCCCACACCACCAATCAACTCCACAACCAACTGCCAAAGCCTCAACCCCAATTTCAAAATTACTTTTAACCTCTTTTTTTTAACCTTCATTTTATTTTTTACTTTTTACTTTTTACTTCCAAAAATTACTTTTAATTCTTTTTAGTAATAATTAAATATGCAATAAAGTTCTTTTTTTCTTACTATTTTTCAAAACTTACTTTCATCATTGTTTTTAAACTTTCAAATTTTACCTTTTTCCCTCTCTCTCCCTTTTTTTTTTTTTAAATTCAACTACACACCACCAATCAACCCCACAACCAACCAAAAGGGAAATTTCAGATTTCTCCGAAATTCAAACCCTAAATCACATAGAGAATAAAGAGAGAGTTTCAATTGTGTGTGTGTGTGTGTGAGAGAGAGAGAGAGAGACGTATAATTTTAATGTAAAAAACAAGGGTTAAAGTTACTTTTTAAATAGTAAAAAATAGAGTTAAAGTAATTTTGATAAATAGTAAGAAAAAAACTTAATTGCATATTTATTTACTACTAAAAACGAAAGAGTTAAAAGTAATTTTTGAAAGTAAAAGTAAAAAAAAAAAGAAGGTTAAAAAAAGCAGGTTAAAAGTAATTTCGATTTTTTGAAAATGGGGCTAGAACTTTGGTGGTTGGTTGTGGTGGTTGATTGGTGGTGTGGGGTCAAATTTCTGAAGAAAAAAAAGAGAGACAGAGAGGGGAAGAAAAGGTAAAATTTGAAAGTAAAAAAAATTGGGTTAAAGTAATTTTTAATAAATAGTAATAAAAAAAGAATTTTATTGCATAGTTATTTATTGCTTAAAAAAGAGTTAAAAATAATTTTTGAAGTAGAAAGTTAAAAGAAGAAGGTTAACGCCTTCCGTTAGCTCCATCCGTTACAAATTGACGGAATTGGACGGCGGGGGCTTTATTGTTAATGAAATGATAAATTCAAGTGTCTTTTTATCATTAATTAAGTTCAAGTTTGCAAAGTTCCTGAAAGTTCAGAGGATTCTTTCAAATTTTCCCTAAACTCTCCTCATTAGTAAAAACTTCTTAAAGCTGACTCCAACACACGACTTAAACCTATATTAATCTGATTTTTATTAGCTGTTCAAAAAAATCTGATTTTATTCAAATGAAATTAGGGAGATTCAAACCTTAGATTATATTTTAAAAGGCTATTTATGCCCCTCAAAATTATAATGTTACCACTAATGTTTATTTTATTTTATTTTTTTGAATTTATGCTTAAATTTGAATTTACTCATAGAAGTGCTTCGTACAAATGAACCTTTTATTCATATTCTTACTCACACTTGAGTAAGGTATGAGTGAAGGCGACCTTAAGGTACATATCTTCCTTCTTCAAGCCATTTTGGCGAAAGCAAAACAATCTTTTGACATGCTATTGTGTCAAAACTCAAAATACTAAAAAGTACTTTGGCACAAAATTATTTTTGACTCAGTCTAATTATTTGCTAAACAGCTATATTTCCTATATGTAGGAGATAACATAAAAAAAAACTGCTAAAGTCAATCTGAAGATAAATGTGTCGCACTAAATAATTTCAACAAATTTAAGCAAGAGTTTTACCCAAACCAACAGAGTGATTAAGGCAAATTTGGCATGACAAGAAATTTGCCAAACCAATAGAGATGCCAGGAAAACAAGAATCAATTCTATGTATTGGGCATTAGCTCGCGTGCCTTGCACACGGCCAGGTCACTAGTACACTCCTAATACCATATCATAAATACACTCTTTTCTCTTCTATTATCCCTCAAAAAAAAAGTTTTTTATTTTGTAATGGCAGATTGGAAACAGCAATTTCGTTAGGGTACCGGTAGACATGAATTTGAGACGGTGAGGATAATCAAGCTTCGAAGAATTTTTGTGGAGCCAAAACCAACGCCCAATTTTCATGCTCCAAATTTACCTCAAATTAAATGTTAAGGACCAAATCCAAATCACCACACTTCAACGAAAGCTATTCCAACCCAACCAGGCAACCACTTCCTATCCCGGGATCGCCTCCGTTACCGCTCAACTAACCCCAACAATTAGGTAATTTTACTATGAGGAGCTTTCTCTAATTTGGAAAAATCACCCTTAAATGAAGAGAAAAGTGTAATTTCATCAAAAAAAAATCGTATTTATTATGTCATGTCTTGGTGACATGACAAGTTCCATCCAAAATTCCAACGTTTTGCATAAGTATGGAGTTAATTGTCATGAGATGAATATTTTAAGAGAATTAAGTGCTGTTTTAAACATTAGGGAGGTAAGTGAATATCAGCAGTAATAGTTTAGGAAGGTCTAATGTAAATTAGCCTCTCTTTTTTTGGGGGGAAATGATCAAAAGATGAATGAATGAACCAAAATTATCAAATCCTAGATATAGGCACCTACTGCAAAACAGGTCCGGCGAAACGTTGGTACTTAAGAACCAGTCGCAGAAAAAGCAATAGAGAATCCAACAAGAACATCTAGCTCAAATCCTAGAAAGCACAATTAGCCTTTCGTTGAAGAGGACAATTACCACAAGCGAGTTCAAACTCACAATATACAGCGTGGAAAGGGAGTGATTTTCACCACGCACCTTTGCCAAATCGAGCACCACCTCATTGGTAATTTTAGTGTGAACGTACAACTACCTGAAAAGGCTGTAAATATTTTATTGTACATTTTTTATCATAACCAACACTTGAACTCCACAAATGTCGAATCTCTGCGTTGCGGTGGGTTTGGAATCAAACCATGGTCAGGAAAAAGCGCAAGAGCTGAATGAACTTGTAATTCACTCCCCCACATAACCTATGAGGCAGGTTTCTCTTGCGTTTCAAAAACGAATAGAGGTGCCATTCCTGACCCAAAATGAAAATAAGTTTCCATGCGTATATTTTCTTGTGTTTTAAATATATATATATATATATATATATATATATACACACGAAAATAGTTTTCAAGAACGAATCAAAACACCTATTGTCAAATATTTAGTCCATTGGTTGAGCTCTGAGACATATCAAAACCTGCTGCAATAGGGAAACACCCCTTGAACTTACAACAGCAGAGCTAATGCTGCATCCCAAAAATACTTAATAAAAGATAGGGAAATTAGTCATAACTCTAATTATCAGGTGACAGCCAATGCTACCATGCATTGTTAAAAAGAAACCACATAAATATGGCTTGGACTGTAATTTCCAGCCGTTGCCAAACAATTGCCACTCAAGTTTAAGAATCTATCGCCGATTAAAACAAAAATTGAGAATATATCCAACCACACGAAAAATGAATAGCCAACAAAAATGAATTAATCCACAGCATCAAATATATTCTGTTGTCCTCCAATAAAAAAAACCCAGGTTCTCATGAGAACATCGTACTTGTCAAGGAGAATACATCTAAATACTCAAAAACTGATTTGCTCAATCCAAGAGAAAGTGAAGTAAAAAGCTCGCCACCAATTACCACATACACTTACCTAAGCGACAAGAGTGCTGGCAGTGGTAGATTCGCTGCAAACAAGGAACAAGTAGATTAGAATTGTGACCGAAGAGAAGCATGCAAGACAGACGATACCATTTTTAGCGCTAAACAGACAGTAATATAGCCCAAACAAACGGACACAACATGCATAACAAGCTTCAAACATTATCCTCCCTCCATCCATCCCATTTCCGATTGACAAACCTCAATTGAATGGACGATGGCATTGGTTGAAAAAAGCTTATATGGCATTGCCTAATACAACTAGCTTAGTATTTGGCCATATTCTTCCATCATGAGACAAAAGTTCTTCACTAGTCAAACGTAGCAATAGGAGCAATTTCTAGTCTGACAAAATACAACTGATAAGCGACATTAGTTGAGTACTAGATCACAAACAATTGAATCATTCACACAATTGTACTCTGCAGACACTAGAATGCAACCTTATTTACCCTGTGGAATTGGACTTCCAACCCCACAGTCCAAAAGCAAAAAGGTCATGACTGGAGGAATAACAAGTGTAGCCAGCATTGTCGTGCGAATTTGGCCAGCTATAAGTGAGTCCTGTAAATTATCTACAACATGCGGACATAGTTCAAAGTGTCGCCAATTTAAGATCGAAGAACACCTCTCCCCTGGTTTCAAGTCAATGACCAGTGCCACAGCCAGCATATCTGCTAGATCTTATTCTTCCAAGTTCCAACTGGTATGACATGACAAAACTCTCTCCTTCCACCCACCCACCCACCAAATTGTCCCGTTACCTCGTGAATCAATACATGAATCATGCAAAAAATAATAATTTGATAAGTAAATAAATATATTAGAAGGAAGGCATTAAGGGAATGCCGCCCATATACAATGCAAAATCAAGCATCCTTTTGGAGTCCTTTCACATTTCTGACAAGTATCAGTTCCCATTTCTCTCCACAAAACTATGACTTTTCTTCTAACCCACTCCCATGAACCTTCTACAAATAGATGCATAGGGAGATCATCCTGTACATGGGTAGTTCCATGAGAGAGAGAGTGAGACTAACACATGCAGATTGCTGCACATTACTAAGTTACTAACAACTAAAATTTTGCTTCAAAAAATCACAATTGATTTCACTGAAACAAGTAATGCCATTGCAATCAACAGAAAAACACAACGGCACCAGCTTTGCTAAAATCTTAGCTTCAGATCAGCAACATCAGTTTCTGATAGCAACGAATGCTTCGCAAATACGAGTTCTCTCTGAACTCTCTTGCAAGCTAATGCACCAGGTCTAAACAAAAGTGATCTGTGTGCTGAAATGGAGCACAAACAATTTAATGGTCCAATTTAAGTTTCATAAATTCGGTATCACTTTACCCAACATTACTTAAACAGCAGAAGTTTGAAACAAATGCATAGAAACTTACTATTTCCAGACAGGGGGAAGCTTCTTGGTCTTCTTGTAATAGCGAGCAAGTCTGTGAATCCTGCTCTCAACCAGGATCAACCTAAATTTGGAATCCTTATCCTTCCTGTTCCTCTCCAGATGCTTCCGGATGGCAACAGCTTTCTTAATGAGATGGTATAGGTCCTCAGGTATTTCAGGAGCAAGCCCTATGCATTTATAAGAAAGCTGGAATCAACTTGCTTCCATTCCCAAAAAGATAATTCAAGCACCGGAAGAATACTGAAAATGAAGATGTACCATGGGCCTTGAGAATACGCAAAATCTTGCTGCCTGTAACACTCTTCACCTGGGCGATGCCATGAGAATCACGAAGAATGACACCAATTTGAGAAGGGGTCATGCCTTTCTTAGCAAACTTGCATATGTTCTCCTCAACCTAAAGCCAGTAAGGCTAAGTTAGACTTGAAGAAATTGAAATTTGAAATTTACTGGGGGACAATACTTGAAGCAGCTAAACTCAAATTCACCAAGGAAAAAAAAAAAGAAGAGAGCTAGGAAGTTTTAACTGAAGAAATATGGGTATCAAACTCAGGGATTCCATAAGGAGAACAACAGATTAGTACGAATAACATTTAAGTAGGAACACGCTTGAAAGTACAAGCAAGCAAGAACAACATACACCAGATTTCGTTGACAAAGAAAAGTGAATGAAACGAATTACAAGAAGAATCCCGATACAGATGCCTATATGCACTAAAGCAACAGAAGGTTTGAGACAAACATTAGAGCCAAAAACCAGAAAAGGACAATTGTTGACGTTCTGTTCACAAAATTAGAGCAGAAAAAAAAACAGAAAGAAGGTTTCAGACAAACATTTCCGTAGACTAATGACTTAGCTGATATCTCCAAACGATTTAGTTTTCCACAATAATCATGGTCCTTTAGGTTGGAGAAAAAAACAGAATTAGGATAGACGAAAATGGAAATGCAAACGCTCCCTGTTTGGTTGCAGTTTCCAAAATCAGTTTCCCGAGAACCTACGGAGCATTTTTCATAGCTTATTCGTTTACAACTGAAACGCTTATATCTAAACTAGAGCGAAACAGATATAATGTATATACACAGATATACAGTCATAGGTACCCTTAGTGGATTACCGTGTTAGATTACTAATGGGTGCCGATACCATCCATCAGCTCAATAGTCAAAACCATAAATTACCAGCACTTAATTTTTGGTACATGGACATTGAGCTGGAAGCCCAAGTCTCACAGAAATGGTTATAAAAAGGACTAGAAAATGTCCACTAATTAATTGATGTTTTTCTCATGAAAGGGTTATTTTGAAACAATGTTTGAAAACAGTCAACTAATCAACTAAATTCGAACGAACACGTAATGGGGATTGGGTATTAGTCATTTCGTACAAAAGAGATAATAAGAGCAAAATAGGATTCATACATCCTGAGAAGAGATCTTCAGCCAACTGGGTGGGGTCCTCTTGTATGGAAGAGCTGAAGCTGATATACCCTTACTGATACAGAAACAGAATAGCAATCAAACTCACATTTACAGATCCACGTGTATAATTCAATGCTTATATATCATACGTATGGAGAGAGAGAGAGAGAGAGAGAGAGAGAGAGAGAGAGAGATGGACGGACCCTCGACTGTGCATGCGACCCATGTCGACGGCGGCAGAAGGGACTGTGTCGCTGCTGCTCTGAGTCGCTTAACACGGCTTATTCCAAGCACACAAACCCTAGCATCACAAATGAAAAGGGAAAGCTAGGTTTTTATATGTTTTTTACTAATTACATAGGAGTCCTTGGAGTTGGGTTCGATTTCTGTTTTGAATCCTGTTAAATAGATAAATGGTATTCGCACCCCTCTCATTTTTGTTTATTTCCTCTCCCACGGAGGACATCCTTTTCATGGGAATTGCAGGACAATGGGAAGAGAGGCAAAAAATGCCCAAATCATGGACCAATTTTTCGGAAATCAAAAGTCATGGGAAGGAGAAGAGTAATTCCAAAGACATGACATTAAAAACAGACGTGGACAAAAATACCCCTCTTCTCCTACACGACGTCATTCGCTGAAACCCTCCCCAAAACGTGAAACCCTCCCACCCCCAAATCACTCTGTCAAACCCTAGCGCTGAACCCCCCCTTCCCTCCATCTCGTTGCTCCCTCTCTCCTCCTCTCTTTATTGCCAACCGACGACCAGAAAGCAGCCTTCTTCCTCGATCAGGTTTCGGAATTGAGTGGGTTTGAGCTTCCAGTGTTGATTTGTTGAAAGTAAAAAGCTAATTCCTCGAGTTCCATCCTCGTCCAGGGTAAGAGTTCTTGACCTACACAACTTCAATTTTATCTCATTAATACGTACTTACTATTATTTGTTCCAGTGCTTTATTGTTGTCTTTGCCACATTCTTCAATTTTATCTAAATAACACAAACTTCAATTTTATGTAAGTGTCTTCGATCAGATTTCGGAATTGACTGGGTTTGAACTTCCAGCGCTGATTTGCTTCCGAAATCCCCTGGGTTGGAGATATTTTCTACTATTTCTTGCCGTCTGTAACAGGTATTTTGTTTACGATGATTTGTTGTTTTGCTTTGTCTGGGTTAGTATGTTGTGCAGAGCTTTGTTCTGAAAATTTTTATGGATTTGTAATTTTTCTTTTTGATTTCGCTGTGGAGATTGATATAGGGAGCCCATTGATATATAAAGCATAGAACTTCGATTTTTAGTTTCCCATCTCTTTTCTGTATGCCATTCGTGGTGCATGTGTGCTTTGGTTATTTAAAGCATTTTGCCACTGTATATGTGTTTGTTAGGATTTTGTGGTAATTTTTTTTGATGTCTGTGTATTATGCTATATATATACCATCTTAAATCACCCTTCAATTAACTTAATAGAAACTTAATGGTCCATACCATAGAAGCTGCAAGGGTGTTTGAGTTGTCGCTGAAATTCCCGAGTAGAACTTTTGATTGTCTGCAAAAAATCAGTTTGAAAGTTTTCAGTCAACTTTGTGTAGATAAAGGGGATCATTTATTGTGGTTCCTGTAAATGGAAGAAGAGGCCATATTTATCTTGTTCTTTTCGTTGCGTTTTGTTTAGAGTATAGCTTTGACCTGGCCTTGTCGCATGAGGGCCAATTTTGGTGGCCTAGCAAACAACGGATGGTTGAATTTTCTAAAAGTAGTTAACCCTGTGTGAATGGAACCAATGGTAAACCTGCAAGGGGTTAGAAACTGAATTTTCCATTATCATATTGAATGCTGTAGTTGGATGATGGGTTTGTGTAGGGTTTATGTAGAGACCCGTATTTTTTAGGCCGTATTTTTCTTTTGTAAACGTACGGCCCATCAAGATAGACTGTGCGGATATTCGGTGTGGCGTATTCGTGGAAGGATATAAGGGTGATTGTGCGAGAGGTGCACGTGTGAGTGTGTGGTGCGAGAAGTAGGGGGATTACTCCCCCACCTCAATAATTTCCCCAGCAGAGACTATTCTCTCATTCTCTCTCTCGGCTCTCTCTCTCTAAATTCTCTCATCTCAGTCTTCGAAAACTCCCTCCTCTCTTCTTTCTTCGATTTCATCTACCTAGGGTGTGATTCCAGACAAGGTCCGAGGATTAAAGTTGCTATACGGAGCCCGAGCTTTCTGAATATCCAAGAAAAATCATGATCGAACCTCGTGGGAGCTCGGTTGACTTGGTCAAAGGGTCGAATTTTGCTCAAAACCCATGAGGTAGGGATTTCTTGTTGTTGTTATGTGTTTATGAGTTGATGCCATGCTTAGATCAGGCCTTGGTTCGTTGTTTGTGGTTGGGTTTCGCCATCTGAAATTCTACAGAAATTGCTGTCATAACGTTTGGGTATCGATACAACAAAAATGGTTGTATGGATACAATTAGCTTATCAGAATTCCAGCCGCTCCCGTATTGATACAACAAAAGCTGTTGTATGGATACCAATCCCTTACGAGACAGTTTTGCCTTTGTTGAACCCGCTTCGATTGTTTTGAATCCCGATCACTTCTAACACTCTTTGAACACCTCCAAACCACTTCTAAGCTTAATTGTTCGTACCTTAGGTGATTCATTGATCAATCTATCTCCTTTGACTCTCGTTGTGCAAGAGAACCGTGTCAAATCCTATGAGTACGGTACCTATCCATCGTCTATGTCTTAAAATGAGTATGTGAACATTGTGGCATGATATGATGAACGATATATACATGTTAGGTGCTATGACTTAACGTGGCGAATGGTGGGATGGAAAAACGTATCATAGATAGGTTATCTAACATCGTAGGCTATAAGGTATGACGTGGGGTGCATAGTTGGTCGATGGGGGTTTGCTTAGTGGTCCGGATGAGAATAAGGTAACTCATATTCTTGTGCTTCGTCTTGTTGATCTTCCTAGGTTCTTTTGACACTTGTTCTATAAGATTCTCATTTAGAACCTAGCAGGTGGTGTGTCGTGGAGTCATTTGTGGGTTCGGTGTGTGACAAAGGACGTCATGATAGACTTTGCGAAATAACGTGAACTTAAGGTATTTACCAATGTACAATAGGACATGTTTATGAGTTTGTAATACATTATGTGATGATGAATGAAAGAATGTGACCTTGGAAAATGTTGTCTTCTTGTATGCGGATTGATAATGCATGTGTGTGTATGTGTGAGTTGATAATTTTGAATTGAGGGTCTTGCAACGCAAGATGTGGTAATGCAGAGACTCCAGAGGGCCCACGACGCAAGGTGTGGAAATGCGAAAACCCAGGTGGAGAGAATTCACTATAACGCATGGGGTGGTAATACAGTCGAATGTCTCGCATGATGAAGGGAATTAGATTGATTATAGAAGTTCATGTTATTGTTTGAGCTGTTTATTGCTTGAGATGGTAACTGTTGAAAAAGGGAATAAATAATCAATTCTATCGGAGTTTTGAAAAGAAAGGAAATTTGGTTTTAAAAATCCTCCGGTATTCCTGAGCGAATCAACGGTTCTGGTATTTGGGCACAAATCAACGGATTCCGGTATTCAAGCTCGAATTAACGGAGCTTGACCCGTAAAGGTCAAGAGTTTTCTTGAAATCATTTTGGCAACCAAAAAAGGGATATTTTTATGAAAAGAGGCTTGATGGTGAATGGTAAGAAATGAGGAAGTAAATTGTGGCAGTTAGTTGAGAAATCTTAAAATGGTTTGAGAAACAGTCTTGGGTTATTTAGATTGATATGTGCTTAATGTTGCTCCTAGTTTGATGTACGAATGGTTAGGGATATCTTTAAGTCGTATAGAATCCCGTAATCGTTGTCCGTCGGTTCGTTGAGGTGCCCCTTTGTATCTCTTCATCGTTTATTGGAAATCATTCGCTCTTATTGCATGTTTCATCGCATTTACATATAGCTTGAGTATAGATTTTCTCTACTGGGCTAATGTAGCTCAACCTATCATTTTCAGGTACACTACAGGGACACAATCTTGGAGGGTGTGAAGTGCATGCAAACATCACAGGCTAAAGTTATTTTCTGAAGTACTTATCTCTTTCTTCATAAATCAAACTGCATTGTACTATTTTCTCTATTTGGAATACTGTATCAGTTTGACAGATTTGTGAGATTCGGAAACTATAATGTAATTTGGGGTATCGTATGTACTATTGTGAGGATTTGTATTTAAAATGGTATTGATATTTATGTTGAAAATCGAGGGCGTGACAGTTTATGTAATTTAATGAGTTTTTATTTTGGGCGAAGAGTTAATTTTAATTGAATCGCCTGTCGGAAGAACCTCTCAAAGATCATTTTGTAGTAGTATGCTTCCTTTGTGATTAATATCTGCACAAAAATCTGCTTGATCGAACACTATAGGCATGCGAATAATTCATATAGAATGTATAGTAGTATGTAACTTAAATTGTTTCATACCTATTGACTCTAATCAAAGAGGATTTTACTCCTGTGAAGCATGCTTTTCTGGGTAGAGATCAATAGTTTGAATCACTAGATTGTGGGTTGGAAAGGAAGAAGTGGACGATGGGGTATGGAGAGGGATGGCAACGGTTAGGTTCAGAATCCATTTCTACTCTTGCCTAACAAACGGCTTCAATTTTGTGTTTGCATGTATCATGCATTGTTGTCATGTGATTGATCGAATTTAGAAACTGTTCTAAGTTTAGGTTTCATAACTAAAGATTGTATCTATCTGGGCTTGTGTTTTTGCTTAACTATTACTCAACGGCTTACAACTTAACTTCGTGATAGCATGCCCGTAAGTATACCAAGACCTTGGAATACTACGAAAAACACTATCAGATTTCAAAGTACCAAGATCTAATTCAAACCTTCACGCAATTGAGCATGCCTAACATATCATTGGCCAAGTATTGAATTGTAATGGTTAATGCTTTGTT
Organism: Rhododendron griersonianum; assembly: GCA_018127125.1. NCBI lineage: Eukaryota > Viridiplantae > Streptophyta > Magnoliopsida > Ericales > Ericaceae > Rhododendron > Rhododendron griersonianum. Next base: position 31,486,985 of record CM030788.1, on the reverse strand, counting down.
CTCTTTCCTTTTCAAAAAGAATTTTCAAAAAATTCCCCCTAGATTCTTCCTACTTCCAACATTTCTCTCTCTATCTCTCTCCACTTATTACCCTTACTATTTTTCAAAAAAAATTTCAAAACACAATCCAAACACAGCATAAGTAATTAGAATTGTGATTCTTAGGTACTTGGAATTCTTAATATACTAGTGACACCAAGTATTAAATAATAAATATGCTGTATCTTTATGTGTTGATCAAAGAAAGCTGCCAACAAAGCTTCTAAGCAATGAATTCATCTCTGTAACCATCTTGTCTTCTTCCATTAACTTTACTCATTGAAATTTGGCTAAGTCTGAAATAGTTTTGGCTGGCCCTAGGAAACTAAGATGATCTCAAACATATTTGGAAGATTTCTGCTTCACAGGTTGCTTATTATGGTTTTATGCATAAAGTTCCTGGTTTCATGTGCCACCTCTATGATGACACGTTCAAAAGGCCAAGTTAGGAAATCAGTAGTACCACTTCTCAACGTGAAGGTGAAGAAGGCTGCCATAGTTCATGAGGAAATTAGTCCACAAAAATCCCAACGGAAACCAAGTGGTTTCGCTCTTTATGTGTGAGTTTTAATAGATTATATTTGATGTCATTTGTTATCCCCCTTACCTATTGACCACCCAATCCTTGGTTAAATGCAGGAAGGATATGACTCGAGGTTTAAAGAAATCATTTAAAGAAGACAATATAATAAAACAAACAGAGGTTAGGATTGAGGGATGGAAAGAATTTGTATTTATTTTATCAGTACCAATTTTTAATGTTGTGCATGATATTCATTTCCTATGTAGGTGATGGCAGCCATGTCGGAATGGTGGCATGAGGGATTCTGGCGAAAACACTACGACAAAACCTATGAGGGATCGAGCGATGGCGAAGAGAATTATGATGAGGAGGTGAATGATGAAGAAGCGAGCGAACAAGAGGCCAACAATTGTCCGCCCCCTCCAAAGAAGAAGAAGAGTGAAGGGGAGAGTAAAAAGAAGAAGAAAGTGCAGGTACGTCAATCTAATGGTTTGTTACCAAATGCCATACTAAAAAACCTTTGGGCAACCCAGTTGTGTGTCATGCATGCGTCAATAATGATGCTTTCTAGCGTAGTTAGGAGTTCAAATGCTTAATCATGGGATTTTCACCTTTCTGTGCATTTCTGTCCATATATAGCTAGTTATGCCTTATTTTTCTCCCAAGTCAATTTGCGCGCATCTTCAACTAATTCTTACAGCCTCCCACAATCTTTTTATATGCTTAAGCGTGGGGTGAGGTGACTTTAAAAGTTGCTGGCAAGCTGAATCAAATTTCTGACCTTAGGTAAGAGCAAACCTCTAAATCTAAAGACAAGATCACAAAGCTGCTAACCTTTTGGTAGCTACCAATAAGGTCGCAATAGACAAGTGACTGCACAACCTTTGAATATGTATAATTCTTCATTGCACTTATGTCTTATCCAATTTTGAGTTTAGCCCCACTGTAACACAACTACTCAATTCTAAATACAAATCCCATTATTGTTTTAACATGTAAATGCTGCAAACCAACAAATTGACCACCCAATACTTGTTATGTTTGCTACCTTCATGGTATGAAATTACTAGCATGGTAATATAATTTTCCTTTTGTTTATACTTACAGCCTTTTATAAAGACGAGGTGTTCCCCAAGAAAATTCATTGCTTTGATTCGTAGTTTGATTGAAGACCAAGTTGGGGCAATCAAAGAAATTAATCCATTCCATACTCTACTCAATGTCAAATGCGCACATCTACATAGAGCCTTTGCTATGCAGTTGGTGCAATGTTTTAATCCTGACACTTGCAGCATTGAATTAAGGAGGGGTATAGTTTTCCCAATTACTAAAGAAGATGTGGCGAGAGTTTTGGGAATGCCGATTGGGGACACACCCATGCCCGCTAAATGCCTTGAGTCATATAGACAAAAAATTAAGGACTTTGAAGGATGTTTTAAGGGCATTGAATTATCCAGATTGGAAAATGTGATTCGGGAAGGGAAGACTGATGGGAGGTTTCAAAGGGCTTATATGCTATTTGCTTTGGGATGCTTGTTGTGCCCCAGAACAAAGGAAGTCGCTAGGAGTAGATTATTCCCGGGGGTGGTTGACGACAACATTGAAACTGCATTGACTTATAAGTGGCCTGCCTTTGTCTTCGATTGGTTGGTTAACTAGATTTGAAATTACAAGGTTAGGGTAAGCGAAGGTCGTGGACGGTCTAAGGAAGGAGTTGGTGGTAGTTTGTTCGATTTGATGGTATGTTTACTTAATTTTTCCATCAAATTGTATTTAACCCTTTTTAATAACAATATTATGGTTTATGTACGAAGTTAAAAATTACTCTTACCTTGGTTTTGCAGGTCATATATTTTGACCTAAATCTGTTGAATGTTAAAATTGGGAAGGAACCTCAGCCTCCGATTACCTTATGGATGAAGAAATTGATGGAAATTTGAATTAAGAAAGAGCCGGAGGATAAGCCAGTTGAGGATTCCATTTTTTCTCAGTTTCCTCCCTATAATTGGAGAAATCAGGTGATGGTATTGGCTTAGTTTCCATATTTTCTAGATTGATGGGTTTTTTTATATTACCTACATTAGTTTCCACATAAGCTCATATTTTGCTTTATCTTCTACCATTTCTGCGCTTCATTAACATGTACAAAGACTTAATGCGTCAATTTGTTGATAGCGCGAAAAGCTTGCATGAAATGGATGCTGCTATGATTGAGCCTGTTGGTGGAAGCCCTGAACATGGTTCGTTGCCTGGTATGTCGCCCTCAATCTCGCCTGAAAATGGTCAAGATGTCCATGTCAACAAAATGTTCAAATGAAGGTCATTTGCCACCATTTACTAAAAATTTCCAAGTGGATCAGCTTGAGGAGGAGGGGGAGATGGGGGACAAATAAAAAATCAGAGATGATTCGCGTCCTATAAGCGAAAGCAAGAAGCGAAAGCAATCTTGCCTAAAGATGGTCAACATGGTCCATGGCAACGAAATGTTCAAAATGAAGGTCATTCGCCACCATTTACTGAAAATTTCCAAGTGGATCAGCTTGAGGAGGACGAGGGGGAGGTGGGGGACAAATAAAAAATCATAGATGATTCAGCGTTCTATAAGCGAAAGCATGAAGCGAAAGCAATCTCGACTGATTCAACAAAGAGAAAACGTCGAAGAAATGTGAAATCGAGCCAATGTATTCATTCTCCTTATGTTGCACAACCCTCCGTTATGATAACGAAATTAACAGAAGAACAAAATTCAGTCGTCACCTATCTTATTAGGGGAGTGGGAAATGATTTATGGTATCTTTATCTTTTTCGAGGACATACCATATGACTTGTAAAAACCATCGGTTAGATTTCTAAAACCATGCTATCTCTTTCCCAATTTTGGTATACTAACAAATTATTTTGGCACAATAGTGAGGTGTTGATCCATATTGAAGGGGCAAAGTGGCCTTTTACTCGCAAGGAATTCCTTCCGACTGAGGGGTCGTGTGTGTACTATGGTATGTTCCATACTTCCATTTGTATTATTTGTGTCATATTGTTATCTGTGTCATAGCATTGCCTAACTGTCATACGGGGGAGTACACGTAGGTTATGTACACATTTACGGATTGGCGGATGTTGAAGGAAAGAGCCGGAGCGACTAAGGGTCACACATCACGTCACATTTTCTCTCCGGACTTTACGGTAACATATCTACTTTACTATAGCCACTTTACTTTTCATTCATGACTTATTTGACTTTATTTGTGTTGTATTGTAAATTTATTTTTTCCAGTCCAATCTACTTGTAATTCAAAGTGACGATCACGAATTCAACAATGTATTGCAGGTTGATTGCGACTCTTTTCAAGTTGGTCATGATGTGTTAAAATGCGACATGGTACATAACTAATTCCAATATATACCGTATTCTATTGTGGATGATGTGTGCCCCCCAATTTTGACTTAATGCATATGGGGGATGGCCTATTTGTAGACACCCCAATTTGGACTTCTCGAATTTCCTTGATTTGTGGCTCAGAGGCTCCCCGATGATGAGCTCGGATTAAAACAAGCCTTGGACCGATCGAGACCATGCTTCTTGGAAGACTTTAAAGGGTAAAATGAAAAAGGTGCAAAATCAGTTTCAAGCGCTCAGGAGCATGCCCAAGCGCTTGAGAGCATTTTCCAAAACCTCGGACCAGGCCCACTCTCGAGCGCTCGAGAGTAGTGGTACCAAGCGCTCGAGACCACTCCCGAGCGCTCGAGACCTCTGTCGCTGCCCAATGGGTGAAAAAGGTTCCCCACTATCCATGCAATCCATCATTACAGCCGGCTGGTCCAGGATTTTCTTCAGGCAACACTCCACCTCAGTTAGAGGGAGTCAGACCTGGAGATTTTCCCTCCAAACAAAAGATTTTATTTCATTTCATTTTTCAAATGAAAACATTGGGTTATATTTGCTATATATATACCCATTTGGTCAGTGGAAGGGGACGAAAAATCTCTCTCTCTAGCCTTCTCCCTCTCTGGTCAAACAAGTCTCAAAATCTTCAAACCTCTAGGCAAAGTTTTGCTCTTGAAGCTCAAAAAAAACATTTTCAAAAGACATTGAAAAAGATCCAAGCATCAAAAAAATGCAGGAACTTCAGGGTAGTCTCAAGTTCTGATCCTTGATACTTCCCATCATTCCCCACCTCTCAAAGTGATTTCAAGAAGCAAAGTCTCACAAAAGGTAGAAACATTTCTATCCATGGTTCAAATCAAAGGGCTGTTCTTCCTTTCTGAGGGAGGTCTCCTAGCCCACCTCAGTCTTTGATACTGGGTGTGTGGTTGGGAGACCCTAGTGAAAAACAAGAGCAAAGGGGCATAAAAACATTTTATGTACCAACTCACTGGAAGCACTCCCGAGCGCTCGGGAGTACTCTGGAGCGCTCGAGAGTGCCTCCAGTCCCATTTTCCCTTTTTTTGGGCACTTAGGTAGACATGCAGGAGGAGTGAAGTATGATTTTAAATAAAGTAGTTCTATTGAGGCATATTGATGTGAATGGTCTGTTTCCCAAAGACAAAAACTACTTTTATTTAAAAGTCATGCAAAAGTGTATCTTCCAGAATTTAAAAGGGAACTTTTCATCTTCAAAAAGACAGATCTGGTGCATCAGCATGTCACAATAGGGTCGTTAGTTGGTCAAAATCAGTTTGGGGTGCAGACCACTTCCGAGCGCTTGGGATCACTCTTGAGCGCTCGGGAGTGTCTGCATGCCATCTCACTTCACTCTTTCTCCAGTCTTGTCTCTCTACTGCCTTTGCATGTCCATGCATGTGCTTATTTGCTCTTCCAGATGGTAGATCTGCTCTTGTAAAGGCAAGGAAGTAGGACTTGGAAGGCTGAGATTCAGCTTTAGCTTCCCAAGCCCCCTTCCTGAGCCCGTTAAACGTTTAAAATTATTTTATCTTACAGTCTCTAGCATAGTGTTCTATTCGTACTAACAAAGTTTGCAGGTTGAGCGTCAGCACTCCCAAGCGCTCGGGAGTGAAGTTAGTGGCAGATCATCAGTCTTCTGTTGTCATGCATTTTATTCCTTGCCATTTTATCACTCCCTGTACACATGCACCGGCATACACCTCTTACATGATATACCTGTGGATATATGCTACATGCCTAATGAAACAAAATCCTTTTGAAAAATCCCATAAACGTTTAGTAGAGACCGATCCCGTATCGGGCGAGGGGGGTGCCGTAAAACCCTTCCCCTCTCGTAACATGGCTTCCGAATCCTCAAAAACGATCTCTGGTTTTCAAATTCAAACATCATTTTCAGTCAAAGCGGTTTCTCGGGTGACGAACCACAAATCCGGGTGGCGACTCTTCAAATCTTTCAATTCGATTCAAAAAAGGTGTGTTTTTCGGGCCGCCCCGATCCACCCGGGGCTGTGGTAGCCCACACTATTATTTGCAACTTTTTTTTACTGTGCTTGAAAGAGAAAGTGAACGCTGGTATTGCATGTGTGTCTCCCTTGTTGAGTCACGCATTTATATTCTTGACTCAATGAAGCACACGGCACTAAACTAGGAACTATTGGACCAAGTCGACATTCTAGTAAGTTGTCGCTGGACCTAATGCATTATCTCCTGATTAGCACACTCGTTATACTTACAAACTTGTTTTCAATTTCAATTACAGCAAAAGAATCTATTTGCACTCCTCAAAGAAACACGTACGCGAAGGTTACGAAATGATTTCTGCAAATTTGAAGTTGAATATGCAGATGTGCCACAACAAACCAACATGTTAGTGATAACTTTCATGTGCAACTTATTTTATCATTCTTTTGGGCTCTTTAGTCATGTCTTTCAATTTTCTTTTTGTAGCCATGATTGTGGAATTTATGTGATGAAGTTTGTGGACCGTTGGGATGGTAAAACATATCCTTCAGCTGAACTTCAGGGTGATCATATTCCTAACATTCGCAAAAGGCTTTTACTTGATCTTTTCATGGACAAAAAAAACAAGGAACAAGACTTCATATTAAAAGTTATCCCTCAACGATAAAAGTAAGGATATTACTCTTACCTTGGTTTTTATTTTCATAGAATTGGTTCCTCAGAAAAAAGGATAGACTTATACCAACAAAAATTGCATCATAAGATATCGCTTTGTTGCTTATTGTGCTTGGATTATGACTCTTATAAAAGTCATCCCAATGATTTTCCGTGCTATTTGCTTATATTTTGTTATTCTAGTGTGCTAGTAATGCATGTAAATGATGTGATAAATCACTCTATTTTATTGACCAGCTGATATTTTTAAATTAGTATCTGGAGTAAACACTAGAGTATATAGTTTTATGCTTCTATGTGATAAGTGGGTGGGGATACAGAAGGCATCAAGGCAGTATTGTTAATGAATGACACAACATTCATTATTGTTAAAGTAGCCATGTCTGAATTTGCAAATGTGACTACTTTGTGCTACAAAATGTGCAGATGGATGGTTCAGATTGGACTAGGTGGAAAATCATTAATCAACTTTTTCTTAATGATGCTATGTGAAAGGGAGCTCATGTACACTTTCCAGTTGGAGATTGGCATTCTAATTTGATTAGTAGTTCTGTTTTGGATTTTTTCCCTAGTCTCATCTGGGTTGGTCTCGTTCCTAGGTTTAATGAATTGGGTATTTCCAAATTCACTTTAGTTTTGTGGGGTTTTCATACTTGGAGATTATGGGGTATTGGTCAAATTCATGTACTTGATACTCCTGTGGATTGTGTGCAGGAAACTTTGAAGTGATTTTGTGGGTTGAAGTTGCTTATTTGGAGAACTTTCAAGCTTTGGAGTGATACATAAGACAACCTTTTCATTTTCAGCTATATCTATCTAGTTTGCTCTTTAATTTGGGGAGGTGGATTTTGAAGACTCTGACATGGAGTCGCCTGTTTTATAGCGCCGCAGAACCCTTATTGTTGGTGGGTTCCTGATTTTCTACCTAGACGGTGACTGGGTTCTTCTCATTTGTCAATTTGGTTAATGGACAAATACTACAATTTCTGATATGTAAGGTGCCAATGGATGTGGATGCAGATGTACTTATGATGCCCTGTCAGATCTTCTTTTGTTATGAATGGTGACATCTCATTTAGTTATTGTCCCATTGTCTCCCCTTGTCTCTAAGTTTTGATGGCAGTTATTTCCTAAAGTGTGTGGCTATTGCATTTACAATGAGGAATTATATGTTAATTTTGCAATTCGAAGCATCCATGTAGTTACCATACAGGGATGCAACAAACCGTTAGCTAACCTACTAAATATACTACATTTACTTGGCTTTGGCACATCTCCTCGATGCCACCCTGATGAACATTTGAGAGTTTGTCCATCTCATGTTTGCATTGTTCTTGTAACGACCCTGATTTTTGGTCAATAAAAATTTCGCTAAATATTTGAATTTTATTTTAATTTCTTGGATTTTCTTTTAAAATTTCCTTTTAATTTCTAATAATCCGACATAATTAGATTTGAGACTTTTAAAATTATATCTTTTAACACCAGACGATCTAGTCCTTTTCCAAAGACAAGTATGCCTGTAAAAACACTTGTATATTTTCCTAGTGAGTTAATAAAATCTTTAAATTATATTTCTTGTCTAGAAATCCTACATGGCATGTAGAATTAGTTTCCAACCAATTAGTTGAGGGAACCAAACTACCGATTCACCTAGTTACATTTCCCTAACCTTAGATGAACCTTTTTGACCACCTTTGAGCCTTATGAACCCCTTACTAACCTATTGAACCATTAGACCATTAGTAGTAATCATTTTACCCCTTGATTAGTCATTTTCTAGACCATACTTCTTTTTACCTCTTTACCCATTGGTTAATAAATGTTAGGGAAAATTTTACCCCTTGGGTAATAAAAATTAGTCATGGCCTAATCTCATCATTTTGCTTCAAAGAGAACCAACCATAGCCTTGCCATGCATGCCACCCTAGACTAAATAGCCCTAACCCTATTTAAGTTACTTTCCTAGATTTTCTTTAAGCTTATATATAAGTATATATACCTATATACTTGGATAAAAATTTCCTAGGAAACTTTTAACCTTTGGTCATTGTTCACTACAACAAAAATCACTTTCTACAGCGTGCAAAAAACGCTATAAAAAGTGATAGATAGCGTTCCAAAAAACGCTGTATTAGCCCATGCTATTAAAAGTCTTGGACATTCTATAGCGTTCATAGGAACGCTGTGAAAACTAGACATATTATAGCGTTCATGGAACGCTGTCAATTTGGGAAGCTATTATAGCGTTAACTGCCTGCTACAATAGAGTGTTCTTCAATAGCATTCTTTGTATGCTATAATAGGGGGGGTTCTAACATAGCGTTGGATGCCTGCTACAATTGTCAGCAAAAAATAAAAACATTTACCTACCAATGCACTCTTTTGTTACATTATCCTTTTGCATTCTGTATTATTGATAAATTTAATTCGAAACTAACTTTAAAAACCTAAAAACTATCCATGTATCATTGAACTTTTAAGCCAATATCATAAAACCGAGAAATTAGCAATTTGTCAAAACATAAATTACATCAGATAAAAGTGAAAACTTGACATAACAAAGTCAAGCTACTAATGTCGATATCTGGAAAAAAATATATCCAAAGTAAGAAAAGAATTATCCTAAAAAATTAGGTATCCCAAAAAAAATTCACTACATATGCTAGTTACAAAAAAAAAAAACCTATACAAATGTCGACTAATAAACAATTTATGCAACGCTTCTGTACAACCCAATCAAAATTTGTCCTCTGCAATGAGCATCACTTCTCTTGTTCATTTTGTACTCTGCAAAAACAAGAGCGTTAATCAATACAACTCAAAAAACAGACATCAATAAGATATGTTTGTAGAAAAAATTAATCGCGTACATGTGTATACTAAACAATATACTCTGTATGTATCTTCACATCGTAAATAGCTACACACACAGAGATCTAGGGAGAGAGAGAGAGAGCAGCGGGGAAGATTCAAACCACTGCTTCAAAGACGAGGGTGGAGAAGAATGGCCTCTGGAGTGACGAAAGGGTTCTCACGCGATTGATTCAGAGACAATTTAAGCTGGCTAGCACCAGATTTGGAGAGAGCAATGTTTTGGACGAAGACCCAGCAAACACAGAGAAAGCTATGGAAAGTCCCATTCAGCATTTCAGATGAAGAATATAAGGCAGCTAAGTTATCTAAGATACCAACTTGACCAACAAAAACAGAAAAAACATGACCATACACATGCAAATACTAACTCCAGCCTGAGCAGAACAATAGCAGCACCATAACCAAAAAAAAAAAAAAACAGCAAATGAGAAATCCCCATAGAATACAAAACTGCAAATATTTTGCTTCAACAATGCCACCACTTGAAACTTTAACAAGTCATTAAGTGATAACTCATTTGCTTCACTCTTGGATTTTGCCCAGAGGACACACCTCAGCTTTACTCATGAGCCGTGATAATTGTGTATGAGTCAGTATGACAAAATCCTTCGAAATAGTCAACTGATGTTTCCTTGCTCCACTTGTGCAAGAGTCAGAGCTTTCAAACAACATAGGACAACACTAAACTAGCCAAAAATGGACAACGGTAAAACCACGTATGCATAATTTCTGTTATAGCACTCTGCCCTCCAGGATGGCGATCATTAACACGGGCAATCAGGCATACATTTATCATCCGAGAGAACTAAAATATGGAGGAGGGAATAAAAGTGCATTACCCTGGTGAAGAAGAGTCCATAATAACTTTGTCAGCAGGCCATGCGATGGTAGTTCCCACAGCTTCTTCCGTTCATTCCATTCAATTTTTTCCATATCTTCCTAAAAATAGCATAATGAAAACCAATATAAATGACTTCAAACACATATACCAAATAAAACACACAAATAAAGAATGAGCCGGGGCAACCAACTGAACCAATCATGATGTTGATACTAGGATTGACATTGAAGTTAAATTGGTTACCATATGAGGTCATCTTTGTCCATTGTTGTGGACCAATACTAGCAACGATATCTCATCTCCATCTTCAGCAAAAAGTGAACCAATCAACCTACATTCCATATGAGAAAGAGACTTAGTAGATAACACTTAACAGTCCTAAAAAAAAAAAACAAAGATAGCTGAACTTTTGCAGTTCATGATGCTTCAGACCCTCTCATTTCAGGTCATTTCTCCTACCAGTTAACATGATCGAGAAGTCTCCAGAGATCAAAAAGTTTTAAGCTAGATAAGATGGCAAGAACACAAGCACTGTCCTATTCAAAGCAGAAACTATAGAGAGCTACACTGCCCTTCCACTATAGAGAGCTATACTAGCGATCCATAAATTCTGGTAGCCTAAGCCCTTTCCCCTCCAACATGGAGATCATTAACACAGGCATGCATCTATCGTTCAGTAGACGACAACCAGACATTACACTAACATATTTCAACAAACAAACCCATCTTCCAGTAATAAACATCAAAGACCTGCATACAATGATCCACAACACCTTAAAGATGGAAAGAAAAGGATGAAGGTGCAGCTAGGATTCTGTAAAGAAGAAAATTATAACATGGAGTAATAATTATCTATGGCAGCTAGAAAATCAAATCTAAATCCTCTTAAACGGACACTAGAGAAAAAAATTTATAATGGTGTATCAAGAGCTCCAAAATGGCAAGAGACCTTCCTATCCTATAAATCATGTTTTTGGCTATATGCATCTCGAATTGGAAGCTTGAGGTTTCATTTCACAATTCACTCGAAACAGTAAACCCCAAAAAACTAGTATATGAACAGAACCACATGTGTTTGCTTACCTGATGACAGAACAACAATTAGGGATTACCACCCAAGAGGCGGAGTGTGTGGACGGATTGATCGGACATTTGTAAAAGGTACTGCCCTGATCGTATAGAGATTCCTATCTGTATGAGACCTCACATAACAAAAAAATAAGAAAACAAAAGACCTACATTTCACTTGACATAGACTCACAAAAATTTAAAAAGCAGAAATGTAGGACTAACCTCTATCGGACAACCTCTCATTCGAGCTTTGCCCTTTGTATGGAATCCATGTCTGCCACAACATAAACAACAAGTCCACTAAACATTCGTACGAATCCACACACGACATATGCAGGCTCCACTATATCCAGAGGGGGTTCGCTTGGTTCAAAAAAATGTACGTATTTTTTTCATATGATTTGATTTTTCTTCAATATTGTCGGTCCTAAGGCATTCATGCGTAACGAAAGTAAAATTAAAATCCAGTGAAGTTTGTGAGTAGGTAGATAATATAACTCAACAAAACAAAACAAAATAAGCTAGGCCCAACAAATTTTCAACCAAATATTAATGTCTACTTTATATAGAGCTTTGTATACAAAATTTCTTGCAGAAATCAAGAACAGCACTAAGACTAGGTTGCACACACCAATTACACAAATCTAAGCATATGTACGAAGAGCAAGAAAGAGAAGGGACTGAAAAACAGGGAATTCGTTAATTGTCCAAATAGAAAAGAGAAATCCAGAACAAGTTTTTTTAATAAAATCTTTTTGTCGGTCAAAAAAAAAGAAGAGAAAACCAGAGAATAGCGCGATAGGTCGTTCAACTCTACAAAGCTTTGTTTGCCGTTTCTGATCATTTCCCTTTTTTATCACCACAACAAAGTAAAAAATCCAACTAATAGCATCTCTAAAGCATACAAAACATACTAAAACAGGCAATGTTTTTCAGACTACAATAGCCTTCATTGCACCTATAATGACTGTAGAGTCCTACTTTCGTATTCATCATAAGCAATATGAATATGGTGTATCTTTTTCAACCTTTTTCAATTCCATCTACAAATCATACAGTAAAAAAATCATTGAGCAAAAAGAATAAAATAGGTATTAGAGAGTACCAACTCTGACAGTACTTCGGGGCCGGGCATGTCCTAATTTGGCGTTGGCGTTCGTTTGCGGCACAACTCATGCTATCCATCCTTTGTAGGAGCCATGGTGCACCTATTAGCATAAAAGAATAATATAGGTATTGAACTGTGCATATAACTTACTAAGAGTAAGACAGAAATGGCCATAATCAACACTATGGAGCAACCAAATAATCAGGCATAAATATGATATGCATAAAAGGGAGTACAGAAATACAAGTCATATTCAGAGCAGCATCAGAAAAATAGAGAACCCAATAGCTATTAGAAAAATAGAGAAGAACGAACTTACCTGAAAAAAAGGCTGAAACGGTTGAGAAGAGACATGCGTAGAGGAAACCGATTCTGAGAAACGATTGAGAAAAATGAAGCAACCTAAAATGAACAGAACCCTAGAACAACAGCCGATCCATCCGAACCAGTTCACACGGATAATGATTCAGAAATCTGGGGTTTGTTCGGACTCTATCGACTGAAAATTTCAAAGGTAAATGAAATTTCAGAGGGATATGTGCGTTTAAAAAAACCCCTTTTTTTTGGTTTGAAACAAAAACAAATCCAAAAAGCCCTAATCTCTGGAAATCGATCGAGAGATCTGGAGAGCTCGAGCGAGAGAGAGAGAGAGAGGGGGAGAGAGAGAGAGACCTTGGCAGCCCGATCGTCGTCGTTCTTGGATCGTTCGTGTGGTTCTTCTGAAATCGCCTCTTCTCTCCCTCTCTCTCTCTCTCTCCCTCTCTCTGATTGCCCGTATTGGGTTGAACGCTATATATGAGGATGTCATTTTAATGAAAACGCTGTAAAATTATTCCGTGTTTACGGAACGCTATAGAAGTCTTTCCTCTTTCTTCCGTGAGTATCAAACGCTATAGTTGGCAACTTTTCATAGCATTCATAAAAGAATGCTATTGTATTATGCTATCAAAAGTCATATTTGTTGTAGTGGTTTACACTTGAAAGCCTTAGCTTTTGTCATTACTTTTCTTAGGCCCTACCATCTTTATTATTATTATTATTTTTTCTTATCATTTGGTCAATAATTGCTAGGGAAATTTTTACCCCTTGGGTAATAAAAGTTAGTCATGCCAATGAATGCTTAAACTTGACTAGACTAGTCAAAACCAAATCCCATCATTTTACTTCCATAAGAAGTAAACCTAGCCTTATATAAGCATGCCTAATTGCCTAGGTACACTTTCTAGGAAATTCTTTACCCATTGGGCAATAGTTGTTAGGGTAATTTTTATCCTTTGAGTAAAAGGAATAAGTCTTGCCAAAGTATATATAACCATGACAAGACAAGTCATGGCCATTGTTTTTGCTTCCAAAGGTGGAAATCTTTATGCATGCCATGCATGCAAACCTAGGGTTTAGCCTTAAGCCTATTTGCCTCATGACAACCCATTTTTAGGTTACTTTAAACATAAACCTAGCTCATCATTTGGTTTCTTCTTGCAAGCAAGCTAGTTAAGGACATGACTAAGCCAAAAACCCCTCATGATGACCTAGACTTTGAACCAAATTAGATGGCAAGGCATGGCATGCCTTCAAGCATGAAAAGACAAGCCATACCTTTCAAAAATTGCCCATTGGACAATAATTGTTAGGGAAAAATTTATCCCTTGGTTAATAAGCCAAATTTTTGCTATAAATAGCACCCCACATTGGCCATTCAACTCACACCTTCACCCATTCAACTTTTCTCTCTAAGAAAGTCTAGTGTTCTTACCATGTTCTTGCTTTGTTCTTAAGTTCTTGAGTTTTTTTTTTCTAAAGCTCTTTAAGAAACTCATCCTAGGCCGCCACTAAACCACCACTCAACCACCTTTCAATCCATAAAGTCTAGTAGTTTTAGTCAAGAACTAGTTTCGAGAGAAACCTTTCTCTTTCGAAGCTACCGGAAGCTCACCGTAGGAAGTTACTCCGTCCGACGTACTTACTTTTTTCCATAGCCGTATCTACCGCCAAGAAGAACGGTAGATTAATCTTAACCTCTATCTCTAAGTATAAGTAGAAATGTGTTTATTTCTTGTATTGCTTGAAATGCATAAGAACTTGAAAAGTGTTTTACTAAAAGAAATGAAAAGGAAGGGGAGTATGTTGAGAATATTGACTTATTTTTATATGTTGTTTTGAACTTTCTTAAAAGAAAGAAAGAACGGATTTTTTTGGAAATATTAACTTGATTGAAAGTATTCGTATTTTGATCTTTAAAATGATTATAAGCTTGTGTACGTGATTGCTTGCATTACTTGTGGTTGTTTAAGAAAGCATAAGTGATTATCACTCCAAGGGCATCCGTACATGTGGCGTTATGCTTCTAAGTGGGTTTGAGTACACTAAGTAATATAGAGTTGGATGATCTTGCTAGTTTAGTTTCAAGATTACAATGAATGATAATGTTTACTTTTGAGAAAAGTCCTACCGCGGAGTCTATGCATGTGACGAGACACGAAAATCAAGGAAAATAGAAACATGACGCCTAGGGTGTGGTTAATAAAAAGGTGTGTTTTATTTTTTGGAAAAAAAGGAAAGTATTTTAAAATCGCAATGTGGCCGGACTTGCCCATTGTGTGGTATGCGTGTGTAAAAGAAAGATTTATGACCTTGGATACAAAATTTTTGAAACTACATTGTGGCCGTTTGCCCAATGGGAGATGTGTGTGTGTGTTCCAATGGGAATCCGTGGTGGCGGAACCATTGTGAGGCTGTGTGTGTTCCAATGGGAATCCGTAGTGGCGGAACCATTGTGAGGTTGTGTGTGTTCCAATGAAAATCCGTGGTGGCGGAACCATTGTGAGGCTGTGTGTGTTCCAATGGGAATCCGTGGTGGCGGAACCATTGTGAGGCTGTGTGTGTTCCAATGGGAATCCGGAGCGGCGGAACCATTATGAGGTTTGTGGCTTGGTTATTCGTGGAGAGGAGCCAATGCTATTGTGTGTCAATGGGAACCTGGTGCGGCGAAACCATTGTGAGGATACTTGGGAACCCGGAACGGCGGAACTGAGGTTGGGTGTGTTAAAACGATTTTCGAAATGATGATTTCGCTAATAAAAAGTGAAATGGTGACGCGGTCTACGAAATGCTGCGTAAGAGAAACTCTGATGTCACGGACACCAACGATAGTTAATAACGAATGTGGATGTGTCATTGTTAACCGTTTTATTTGATAAGCATGTACTGTGTAGATAACGTTATCTGTATGATTCATTGTTTGTAAGTTATGGGTTAGCGGGTATGGGATTATTCTGCTGAGCTTTTGTAGCTCATGGTGTTACCTTTGGTGACCCTGACATATTATATCGGTGGCGACGCTGGTATAATGTGTCAGACTTTGTAGTTGATCAGGATGTGCTGTACACCTTGGAGGCCTTTGGAACCGAAGAGCTGGCTAGGATGGAGGAGCAGGCGGAGCTGTAGTTAGGAACCTTAGTTCCCTCCCTTATGTAAATAATGAACTCTTATGGGAGTTATGATGTAATAATGAGCCAGACTCTACTTAGTTTTATCAATAAAATGTCTTTTTAACGTACCCGGAAATTGGGGGCGTTACAGTTCTTCCCTTCATCAATTCATTTTTGTAATTTTTCATTTCTTTCATTGGCATGTCTAAGACATCTTATAAATTAGAAATTAGTTTATATGACCTTTTCACTGGCACCCTGGTCGTGTATGGCCGTGTATAGGGTGCAACCTATTTTCATATAGAGAGCAACTTATTTGCCATAAGTAGCAACTTCATTTCATTAAAGGAGCAACATAGGGAGCCAATATATATTTGCTTCCCGTATTTGACAAATACTTGCGGTCACATGATAGATAGCAGGAAAATTAAATAAATGAACAATAGTAGGCCCATTTTTTAAACTAGTATTCAGATGTTAGAAAATAAAAAAGCATGTAAGTTTCAAACACAAAAACACAAAGTTATATCAACATTTCAGATTCTAGAACTTGAAATGTTACATAATGTTCATATATTAGAATCTGAAAAACCATGCAAATTTTGAACACCATAATTCGAAATTATAATGTTGGCTTATGTAGAAGGAGGAAAACTTTGAATTGAGGATGGATTATGTAGTGGGTTAGAAGAATGACGAAAACTTTGAAGAATCTCAAGCGTCATTGAATTTTCATGTTGGCACGTTTAACGAGAAACAAATTTGGTCCCTAAAACCAAATTTGTACTTCACAAAACCTATTCCATCATTTCGAAGAATCTCAGGTGTCATTGAGTTTTCATGTTAGCACATTTGACGAGGTATAAATTTGATCCATAAAACCCATTTTTTGTCCAAAGAATCTCACGTGTCATTGAGTTTTCACATCAAAACGTTGATATAGAAACAAATTTGCTCCCTAGAACCCAATTTTTTTTACAAAATACGGGTTCCATTATTTCAAAGAATCTTGTCATAGAGTTTTTTCATGTCAGAGGTAAAAAGTTGCTCCATAAAATCACTTTTTTACTGGCCCCCTTATCGTGTATATGGTGCAATTTATTTTCATATAGAGAGCAACTTAATGTTCACAATGGACAACTTTACTTTGGTATATGTTGTGAATTTGGTTTGGTTTACAACTTGCTCCAATTTGAGGATACAGATTACTTTATTAGTTTGACCTATCCGTGGACGGTTGTTCCATGGGGTTTATTTCCAGGTTATTTGGGCTGCATTGGTGCATCCATGATATTCATTTCCTATTTTAAGTTGTGTTGGATGATGGATGTGTAGTATTTTTGCAGCATTTGTGTAGTTCGATGATTGCTAAATAGAAAGATTGAATCGTGATTTTGACTCACCATTACACTTCATAAGTGCACGATTTTACATGTAATAACCAACAACTCTTTAATGTGCATTACATAGATCCAACAACAATACTACCACAAATTATAATTACTAAAATGAAATAAAATACAATTACTCCTATTCGTCATCGGAATAATCAGATACTTCAGGGTCAGATGCATACTATGGATCCCTCTTAATTCCTCTAATAGACTCTCTGGGGTTGAAGTCGTCCCTTTCATCTTCCCTCACTTTCTTGACTATCATGCCTTGACGGATTAGTCGCCTGCACATTGCATTAATCTCAACCTACAGTCTTTCGCACACATCGTTATGGAGACGGTTTGGCCTTCTTCCGGCCATCATCTGCGGTGACCGTGCTTTAGGCACCTTCAGTAGGTGCTTACGACATTTTGCTTCCAACTTGTTCCTCTCTACAAACATTTTAGGCCAATTAAGTAAATCAGCGGCTTCACCCTTAAATGAAGATTGGTTCCAGTCTAGTTTGAAATAAGCATCTTGACTTGCATCGTATTGCAACAAAGGTTTGATAAATGTTCGTTTACCACGCCTGTCGTATATAACAAGCGTATAGTCCAATCTAGGAAGGAGACGTTGATCTTCACGTGGACTATACGTTGCCGGAGGCGGTTCACTACATGTCCTTGGCCTTTTATGAAATGAATTGCGCGACATCACCCTGCAGTACCCATGCATGTGGTTTACGGGAAAATCATCACGAGTCTTTGCTTTGTTGTCGGCTAACCAAGCATCCATAAGGGAAAGCTGTGAATGCTGATGATCGTCCCCTTCATCCATCTTACTTGTGTAGTGACCTCAGTTTACAGTTCGGTGACCGGGCCATATGTTATGAACCAACGATTGAAGAGGGTCCGGGTCGCAGCCAGATACAAATCTTCCTCAGTACGCTTGTGGGCAGCATGCCCTCGGAGAAGGATTTCGTTCCTTTCCGACAAACTTTTTTGGGCAAGGCCCTCGCGGGAATCGAGGGAGCGCGAGCGGAGAGGCAAGCGCTCAAAAATACAGAGTCGCCACTCGGGTTTTGAAGGTCCGACACCCAAGGAACCGTATTTTGAAGCACCTGCCGCGCTATTTTGATTTGAAAAAGTGAAGGCACCAGTCCGTCATAACCATATCTGGGTTCGGGAGCCAGGTTACGAGAGGGGAAGGGTTTTAAGGCACCCCTCTCGCCCAATCCGGAGATCGGTTTCTACTTGAGCATTTTGAAAATGTTTACGATTCTTCTTTTATTAACCAGATTTTAGCCCATTAGGGCGGGGGAACAGTTAATCGGGGATTAAAACTGTAACACGTTTTGCAATGATGTGATGAATAGCATGGATGGATGAAATACCAAATAATAAATGGAACAAAGTTCAAAATATTGCTAAAACACCAAAAACAGTGCTTTGACATGGGAGTATCACAAGCAGTAGCCAACTTGCATGCATGGAATAACCTGCATGCAAGTGAACCATCGCGCGATACTTCCACACCGTCGCGCGAGGATTGGTGCCTCACCAACAGTTTGAACTTTATCCCTTTCTGGGCTCTGGAAGGACCAGTGCACACCCAGGAGGCAAACCAGACAGTTTATAAGTACTTGAAAATAAATAATTATTACAAGCCAACAGAAGCAAATGGAAAGACAGCCCCTAAACAGTGGGGGAAATAAGCTGAGGCCAAAGGCCTAGTTGCCCATGCAAGGGCCATGACTGGAAATCAGTGAACCATCGCGCGACAGAGTGAAAGACTTGCGCGAGGGTTATGACTGGACTTCCAAGAATTGCTTTGCATGTTTGGGACTCTGAGACATATTCAGAAAAATCCCAAGGGCATTCCAATCTAACTAGAGCAACAAACTAAGAAACTGGACTACTTAAACCAAGTTGCCCATGCAAGGGCAGCCACTGGAAATCAGTGAACCGTCGCGCGACAGAGTGAAAGACTCGCGCGAGGGTTCTGACTGCACTTCCAGGAGTTGCTTTGCATGCTTGGGATTCTGAGAAGTTCAGGAACATCCCAAGGGCAATACAAACTAACTAAAATAAGAACCAAGGAACTGAACTTGTTTTAACATGCATTACAGTGATCTATATATCAAGATAAAAACCACAACAAGCATGCTCATGAATAAAATAAGAAATGACCAGCAACCCTTCCCCACGTAGATCAATCTCTTGCAGACAGAACTGTCGCGCGAGTGTACGGATCCATCGCGCAAGGGTTTGGCTGATCACAGTTTCGTGTAACTTTGCTAACTTTAGGGCCAGGACTGGTATTGATTACCAGCCTTGGCCCTGCCAGCCCCCCTCAGGGATCAAAACAGGGACATGTAAATTTATACCTTTGCTTGAATGGTTTTGAAATGGATTAGACAAGGTGATGTAGCTTGCCAAATGAGTGTATGGAAAGCTCAAGTGAGAGTGAGTAGGAGATGTGGTTAGGGCTTGTAACTTTGTGCTAGATTTTGATAACTCTTCTTTGTTGAAACTTGGTAACCTTTTGGAAGAACAACCAATGGGGTATATATAGGAGGAGTGAGTGGTTCAAGGGGGGTGGAAAACTTGGCCTAGCAACCAGCCAACAAGGCTGGTCACTCTTACTTGGTGGAGAAGAGAGCCACCAATGTGAGTGGGGGTGGTTGTGAGGGTGGTGTATCCAAGCCTGCCAGAACGCTGTTCAGCCAAGGAAAACGGGGTTCCAGCCCATGTGGCCCTGATGATCACAAAAATCCAGCTAGATTAAGATGATGGGGACAGGTGGGACCGTCGCGCGAGGGTTTGGAAACATCGTGCGAGGGTCAACAGTCAAACTTTGACTTTGACCAACACCTGGCAAGCTGAGTATCGCGCGAGGAACAAGAAGCATCGCGCGACGGTCAAACTTCGGTTAGGGTTTTGACTGAAGGTTTTAGGGGTTCAAAAGGGTTCAAAGGGCTCAAGAAGGGTTCCAAGTCCAATCCATTCCACATCCAAGCCTGTTCGATCCGATCTCATCATCGGGGAAACAAGAAACTGAAAAATAAAGTAAAACAAATGGGAGACCCAGATTGGGGTTTCTACAGTAGTCCCTCTTTGACGGCACGCGGAGCACCATTGACTGGTACGGGTAACGTCAAAGATTTCTAGACACCCACCAAATCCACCCGAAAGCCGATTAAATAGAAAATGCAAACTAGTATGTAAAAAATACCGTTCACCGCGGATAGATCGGACGGATGGATCGTCGCTGATTTGAAATTGGACGGTTAAATCGCCGCTAATTTGAAATTGGACGGTTAGATCGTCGCTGATTTGAAATTGGACGGATGGATCGTCGCTGATTTGAAATTGGACGGATGGATCGTCGCTGATTTGAGATTGGACGGATGGATCGTCGCTGATTTGAGATTGGACGGTTCGATCATCGCTAATTTGAAATTGGACGGATGGATCGTCGCTGATTTGAAATTGGACGATTAGATCGTCGCTGATTTGAAATTGGACGGTTAGATCGTCGCTGATTTGAAATTGGACGGATGGATCGCCACTGATTTGAAATTGGACGGTTGGATCGTCGCTGATTTGAAATTGGACGGATGGATTGTCGCTGATTTGAAATTGGACGGTTAGATCGTCGCTGATTTGAAATTGGACAGATGGATCGTCGCTGATTTGACAGATGGATCGTCGCTGATTTGAAATTGGACGGTTTGATCGTCACTGATTTGAAATTGGACGGATGGATCGTCACTGATTTGAAATTGGACGGTTAGATCGTCGGTGATTTGAAATTGGACAGTTGGATCGTCGCTGATTTGAAATTGGACGGTTAGATCGTCGCTGATTTGAAATTGGACGGATGGATCGTCGCTGATTTGAAATTGGACGGTTAGATCGTCGCTGATTTGAAATTGGACGGATGAATCGTTGCTGATTTGAAATTGGACGGTTAGATCGTCGCTGATTTGAAATTGGACGGATGGATCGTCGCTGATTTGAAATTGGACGGTTAGATCGTCGCTGAATTGCGGGCGGACCACTGCTGGGGATGTAAAATTCCTCGGGATGAAGGCGAAGCTTCCATAATAACCCTCAAATCCATTATATGAACATACCAAGACTTCACAAACCCAAAAGAGGGGTAAATGAGATCAGGCCCAAACGAACCATCGCGCGACAATTCAGAACACTCGCGCGAGGGTTCTTGGTTAGGGCTTGGATCTGAAAAGGCCCAGACCCGGCCCAAACCTGTTTCATCTGTTTAAACGTACGCGGGACGTTACAGAAACAGTACCAAGCAGTTTCAAAACTTCGAAACTCCTCCCCACTCTCATCTCTCCTCTCAAATCCTCCAAAACCCTTGATTGCAACCACGAAAACCTCCAACCCAGTCGTGATTATTCACTCATGGCTGATCGTGGTGATGGCGAAGGCAGGGGTGAAGTCATTGATCAAACCGAGGACCGAGGAGGGCCCATGGGTCTCGAACCTGGTGATCAGACAGCGGCGGGGGTTGGTACAGACGCCGGTGCAACAATAGTAGGCGGCGGCGAAGGTGAACAGGGTCACGAGCAAGAAACTGGTGACAAAGAGAAGCATCGCGCGACAGAGACAGAGGCTTGCGCGACGGTTGAAATGGGGGCCGTGGGCCACAGTGTTGAGCTATTGGATCCGAGCATGGCTGTGGGAGGCTCGGTGGTGACCGGAGTGAGTCCGGGAGATGCAGGAGACACTGGTGGCAGGGAACACTATCGCGCGACAGAGGAGGAGCCTCGCGCGACAGTTCATGCTGGGGAAGGCAGTGGCAGTGGGGCAGGAGGTGATGCTGTTGAGCCGACCGGGTCCCCGCCGAGGGACTCGGCGAAGGGTAAAGGGGCTGCTGTCGAGGAAGAAGCCACCGGGGTACCCTATCGAGAAGAGGATATCTTGTTCCGGCCCGCGGCGACGGCGGCCACATCATCAAGTCATAGGCCAATCACCAAATACGACGTTGCCGAGCACTTGCCTGATGAGGCATTGACGAAGCTTCTTGAGGATAACCCCCTGATTGGGGAAATAGTATTGAAGGCCAAAGAGGATCGGGCGCGGGCTATTGAGGCGTCGGAGGCCGCGGAGAGGGCCGAGAGGGAAAGAAAGGAGAGAGAGGAGCCTTTGAGGGACATTGAGGCCGAGGAGAGGGCCGGAGCGGAGGCGCAGGGGCCCAGAGTGACCGCAGTGATAGAGGCAAGGGGCATGAGACGCCCTGGTTTTTCAGTGGAGGCGTACGTGCTTCCCACGCCACACTTGTTCGTGCCGTCGGGCTTTGCAGCCTACGCACCGCTACAAAGGGACTATGACGACGAGCTCATGTTGAGGGACCCCCGGGCCCACATTGCCCGTACTTGGATGGAGGTATATTCCAGAAAAGCTCCCTTTGTAACTCAATTTTGATATTATGGTACTTGTAGTTCAATTTCGATACTCGCTTGAAAACACTTGAACTTAGAATTGCATGTGATACTCATGAGCCAAACCATGCCAAAACAATATACCATCGGTGACATATACCCTGCATGTAGTAACTCGAACCAACCATATGCCGTAGGCTTCATTGACTACCTAGAACTTGAACATGAAATCCCTGTATACTGATAATCCCTTTTGCTCCTTGTCTTTGCATTTGAAACAGGCGGGAGCGAGTCAGAGGGACATCTGCGGCTTTGGGGGCGCATGTAGGTCCTTGAAGCTGTACGAGGCCTTGCCTGAGAGGGTGAGACAGCTAGTAGACGAGGCGGGTTTTGGAGGGTTTGTACGGACGCTGACACGGGCGAGAGCCGATCACGCGGTCCTGGTTGCACTTGCAGAGAGGTGGAGGGATACCACCAATACCTTCCACCTACCTCCTGGGGAGATGACGATGACGCCCGCGGACTTTGCGGCAATTACCGGGCTGAGAATTGGAGGAGAGCCTATCCCGTTTGACTCGGGGATCCAGGAGGATAGAGTGGCCCTGGAGTGGTTTCTGGGTGAGGCACCCAAGATCGAGGAGGGGATGGCACGGTACGACCAATTCAAGAAGTACTTGAAGAAGAAAGTGACCAATGACCGGGAGGCGGAGCAGATGGCCCGGGCATACTTATTATACCTGTTTGGTGCTTCATTGTACCCAAACAGGCGGAGCAAAGTGCATCTCTCCTACCTGCCGACGTTGAGGGACTTGAGGGGAGCCTCACGCTTCGACTGGGGCAGTGCAGCGTTGAGTACTGCCTACCACTTCTTCGGTGACTCGTCGAGGACGGGTCAGAGCACTGCTGGTTACTGGAGAGCTTGGGAGGTACAATTCTAGCCCTTTACACAACACAATTTCGATTATACTTGTTTATTTGATTGCTTAGCTTGCTTGACTGCTTCAATTTCAGATATTGCATATCCTGTGACTAATGTTTGTCTTTGTCTAAACATTGCACAGCTTTGGGCTTACGAGGTATTGCGGATGTATCCGCCACAATGCAAACACCCAGACCTGAGCACCCTCCCCCGCGCGCTGATATGGAGCAAGTCCAACATGGGGAAGAAGGAGGGGAGAGGCGACCTCAATGCCTTTAGGCTGTACTTGGACGAGCTTAGGGCTTCACAGGTATGACATATAACATGAAACTTCCAATATGCACTCTTTTCTTTGATTTCAATGCTGTCGCTGATCAATTGCCTGCATTGCTTGCTTGTCTTAACTGCAGATCAACTGGGATCCTTGGAGAGGAGCGGGGCCAGAGCCAGAATACTTGGCCAGGAGCAGAGCTGTTACGGCCAGCAGGGTGCTGTTAGAGTCTGCCTTTGGTTGGCAGTGGTACTTGGGAGACCGGGTGACACGTCAGTCACTTGGCCATCTCGAGTTCCAGGTGCCAGGGCCACTTCCGCCCCGGGCTTCACACACGGGAGAGTACACATGAGCTGAGCTGGAGAGGTACACGTGGCCGGACACCGAGTTGGCACACTACTTGCGTCCTGAAATGGACTATGCTGTTTACCAGAGAGACTTCCTGGCGGGCCCGCTTGGGATCCGAGGCCTTAGAGAGGTGCGGAACCAGGCCACAGGAGCTGCTGAGGAGAGGAGAGCTGCTGGCGAGAGACAGAGAGGAGGCGAAGGCCGTGTGAGGCGAGGCCTAGGCGGACCTGTAGTTGGTGGACCTCCTGAGCTGCTTTGGAGGATTCCTGTGGTTGACAGCCAGGGGAATCCTGCAGAGTTACAGTTAGTGCCTGCGAGAGCGGAGCCCACCCCTGTGACCGTGCCGGTAAGACTTAGCCTCCATTATTGTTTTTCAGTTCAGTATGCTTGAATTACTGTTGATTGACCTGATAAGCTCAAATCGTATGCAGGTGCCGACTGAATGGGTAAATGAAGCAGTGCGACACATGCTAGCCTTGGAGAATGTAGTGAGGAGAGCGGCGAGCGGCATGCCACTGGAGCTGCACTACCCAGCACTGACACCACAGCCGACTCAGCCAGCCGATGTTCAGAGAAAACAGGTACATAAACGATACATTCCTGCCTTCGATACATTCATGCTTTTGATGCTTTCGATACATTCCTACTTTTGGTTATAGAATGTACCTGCTTTCAACATATGAAATACAATATGCACAATGTACACTCATATTTTGAAATGAAATGACAATGCAGGCACAGGGGAGGGTGATTCCTAGGAGGAAGAGGGCGCGAGATCTGCCACCGAAGAAGATGGTGGCAAAGAAACCCATGGCTCCAGCCAGTACTTCACGGCGACAGACTAGGAGTTCGCAGCCAGCGGATGCGGGTCGGGAGGCTGCTAGGCAGGCCGTTAGACATGCCGAGCTACAGTACCAGATCAAGATGCGTGAGAAGCCGACGCAAGAGGAGCCGGCCCGCAAGAGGCGACAGGTCTCGTTGGATCTGCCCGAGGAAGAAGAGGAGGAAGAGGAAGAAGAGGGAGAAGAGGGAGAAGAGGATGACGAAGAAGAAGAGGTAGAGCGACGTCCCTCCTCTAGCAGTGGTTCCGATGATTCCGTTGATGATCCTCCGTACAAAGACGACCCACGGGAGCAAGCGGAGAACGACGACTGGCTTGGAGTACGCTGAGGGCCTCCGCGGAGTCTTCCTTGCATTTTGACTTTTGATTTCTGGCCTGCGTGCCCAAGTAGATAGCTTAACTGACCGATACAGTTTTTGAAGGCCTACGTGCCTTTTGATTAGCGGGCGCTTGTGCCCTAACTGCTTTGATAGCTTTTGATTGGCCGATGTGCCACAGATAAAGTAGTTCCTTTTGTTGACATGGATAGATCATGGTTTAGCTATAAAATTGCATTTTCGGGTTTATTGCTTCTTACTATGAATAAGAGAAAGTGAAACCGACCACTAACACCAAAACTTGCATTGACAACGCACCAAAATTGTTCACAGACACACGTGAATGCACAAAATGCGACCAAACTGCAAAGAAAACGGAAGTATACCCCAGGATACGGGTAGGATACGAGGATACGAGAAAATGGGTATTCATGGGCCAATATTCAAAATAACCCGATCCAGACAAAACTGACTCTCATACAAGACCAAGTATACCTAACATGACTTGTTCCAATTGATGGAATTGAAGAAGATGCCCCGAAACAAGATTTGGACACAAAAATGCTCAAAAACAACACAAAAACGACCTAACACGGTAAACATGACTCAATTATGTCCCGGACTGAAACCGACACCTCATACAGTCACACAAGGTCCAAGTGACCTATATGGCATGACCAACCTTGGCTAAAACCTCTAGAACGAGTTTCGGCCTCTCGAAACCTTGATTCGAACTTGAAATGGGCCGTCGAGGGTCCAAAATCTTCGTTAAACGCGACATTCCGAATCCGATGCTTGGATACAGTCACACATGCCCATAATGACTTACTGGAACCATCAAAAGTGCAAAAAGACCCTTGGAACGAAAAATGACCAAAACAGGACAGTAGCATCTGAAAACTGTCAAAACTGCAGACAAACCCTCGCGCGAGGTTTTGGAACCATCGCGCGAGGAAGCTATCTCGCGCGACGATTCGAAACAATCGCGCGGCAGTCAGACCCTGCCAAGCTGCCCTTGTTTGACCAGATCACTGCTTGAAGCCTTATCATCTTCCCCACATCTTGCAGGCTACTCTGTGGTTTCAGGGGAGGATGTCCTTGCATGGCAATGTGGTAGAACACCTAAGCCTCAATCCTATCCTCCGGCACGAAAACCTCGGATGATATTTTCAATATTTTGCCCATAAGAAGAAGGCATTAGGAGCAATGTAGGGCATACCCTCCCTCACCCCAAAATGGAAGATTCGTTGATGGAAGTACTCGACCCTTGGCTAATGAGGGCCGAAACCATAGATTGGGAGAGCCCCCGGTCTCGTTGTCTATCCTCAATCCGTGATCTCCGATTCAGTCAACCGTGCGTCGAGCTTCTCCAAGCCGCGTTGGCCTTCTGGGATCCAGCTGTGCATGTCTTCCGATTTCATCAAGACGAGATGTGCCCGGCCAACTATGGAAGAATTCCAAGCGTACGTCCCCGGCTTTGCCAATTTAGACGCCCTTGCGGTTCCACCATTTCAAGAAGACATGGAGCAGATTCTACAGACAAAACTCAACATACTCGGGGAATTGACGGCAAGCATTATCCAGGATGGAGCACTCAACGTCATTCGTCTGATTGAGCTGTATGGTCCCGAGGGAGCCCTGGGAGATTATGTAGGGGAAGCTCACAGACGCTTCGTGTTGTCCATATGTGCGCTGGCCGCTTATATGCTGATCCCTATTGACAAGGTGAGTCCCAAACTGGTGAGCATAGCCTCACAAATGGATGCCCAGAAAAATATCATGCCCGTAGTCTTAGCAGAAACACTTCTAGGTTTAGATATGGTGAAGCTCGGGCAAGTAAACTCATTCAGTGGATGTCCTATCCTGCTCCAGGTAGGTTCTCACTCAACTCATCTTTTGCACTTTCATTTCTACCCGGACACGTAGATTATATCTGGTTTTTGACCTGTCTTCTACTCTCATGCAGCTCTGGCTGTCGGACAAAGTGGGAGTTTTGGAAGTGCCACAGGTTGGTTTTGAAGACTTCCCCAGGCTCTTGGTTGACAGACCGATGCTATTCCCCGAGTTGACGGTGGAGATATGGTTCGCATTTCTGTATGACATGCAACCTGAAGACATAGTCTGGAGATGTCCTTGGCTAAACCTTCCGGAAATGACGATCAATTCAGCTGGATTCAGCAGAGTGGTAATTGCCGGCTTAACAAACTTCACCTTTTACATTCCAGGGCGTACACTCCGTCAACTCGGGAGAAGCCAAGGGTATAAACGCTATGGTGCGGAAGACTTTGAAATCCCCGTATTTGATTCGTGGCATCTGCGCTATTATAAATGTAACTGGGATAACAGGGCTTTGAAAGGACCAATTCCGGGCTTCAAGACATGGCTGGAAAACCGCTACGTGAGATGGCTTCATGCTGAAGTTGAAGCAAGGCTGAGGGGATATTTCTGAATCCCATAGAAATCAAGTTTGTAATCGGAGAAAGATCTAAAACCGCCAGGCTGTCTGAGCTGTCTCCTTTACTTCTGAGTGTTTACTTTGTAAGTTGCATGTCCCGTTGCCCGGCTCGACCGGCTAAGTAACAACTTTGAATAAGAATAATCCGGACGTTATCCACCTGAGGGACTGATTCTATCACCGAATGTGCGATTTGAACAAACGACGCTTCGACGTAGTCATACTTGCCCATAATGACCTACTGGAAGCATCGGAATCCCAAAATCTAGCCCGAGGCAAAATGCGACAAACCACCCTCTCAAAAGACAATAGCCTGTTTTCCTTGGCCGAAATAAATTGAATCCTCGCTCGAGGAAGTGAAACTATCGCGCGACACTCACTCAGTCGCACGACACTCATGAACCGTCGCGCGATGGAGAGACTCTGTTACAGCTGCCAGCCTTGACTCATTTGGAGATTAAAGTGTGGCAGGCTCTGCCACCAGCTCTGGACGTGCAGGAACTTCTGGGTTATCACAGAGGTGTGCCCTTAATTTTGAAGACAAGAAGGACACCTTGCATGGATATTTCAACCAAGGCAAAAGATATCTACCCTCACTTGGCTATAAAGGAGGGGTTGCCTCCTGAATGAAGGGTATGTCCTCAGTTAGAAAAATCTCAGCTACTCTTCTCCAAATGGCAAATCATCTCCCTACATTAATCAGCTCGTGGCTCGAAGAATTTGTTGCGAGCGACTGGCTATGCTTCCGTTCTCACGGGCTGGCTGCCTTTCGCTTCTTAAAAAGTGTAAGGCTCCGCCCCGAAATCCTGAGAGCGACCCTGCAGTTTTGGGATCCGGACATCCACGTGTTTCGATTCGGGGACAACGAGCTATGCCCGACCGTAGAAGAATTCCAGGCGTACCTCCAAGGTTTTGCCTCGAGCGTGATTGTCGTGCCGCCTTATAGAAAGAGTATGCCGAAGCTCCTAAAAACCTGTCTGAACATTTCAAGTGGAGCGGCGGATAGCCTGCTGGCTGGCGGGCAAACAAACGTCCTGCGCCTGATGGAATGGTATAGGCCTGACAGTGATCCATAGGACACTGCCCTGCAGGCCCGACACCGTTTTGCTCTGTCAATTGGTGTACTAGCCGCATATTTGTTGGTGTCTCCAAATGGACGGCCCGATCCCTCGCTGGTGGATGTGGCCACCCAGCTAGGAGTCAGAAGGAACGTGGTTCCTATGGTTCTTGCAGAAATGCTCAT
This sequence comes from Rhododendron griersonianum, assembly GCA_018127125.1. NCBI lineage: Eukaryota > Viridiplantae > Streptophyta > Magnoliopsida > Ericales > Ericaceae > Rhododendron > Rhododendron griersonianum. The sequence continues at coordinate 31,457,880 of CM030788.1, read as the reverse complement.
GGGTTTGGATTTGGTGGCTACTGGCCAAACAGACATATTCGGCGGTAGCCCACTCTTGTTGCAGGTAAACTCTCACTCAGCTAACCTTTTTCTGGTTTTCACACAGTCTGCTTTTACCTCAACACTCGGCTAAGGCTATATCGGAGCTCCTTACTTGTTTTCTTTCGCTCAGGTTTTATATGGCTCCTTACTTGTATTTTCGCTTGTACAGCTATGGCTATCCGACAAACTTGGGCTAATTGCAACTCCTGAAGCGAACTGGCCCCATCTGCCTGGGCGAATGCACCAGAGAGGGATGCTGTATCCAGATATGTCTGAGGAGGAGTGGCACACCTTCATGAGAGAGATGTCTCCTCGTGAAATTGTCTGGCGGCATGAAACCTTGAATATTCTGGACATGGCTCTGAATTCTGCGGGTTTCAAGCGGATGGTGATTGCTGGGCTGTCCAGTTTCACCTACTACATTCCAGGCCGTATCCTTCGGCAATTGGGCATGAACCAGGGGCTGCATCGAGCTGGGGTAGAGGATTTCCAGATTCCAGCATTCACTGCCCAACATCTGGTTGCGTATGAGCACAACTGGGGTTTGAGACAACTTGGCGGAGCAGAACAAGATTTCAGCACATAACTCAAACGCCGCTATGTAGCATGGCTGAGAAAAGACATTGCAAGAAGACAAAATGCAAAATGACTTCTGACATGACTCCAATAATCTAGAATAAACTGTGAGCCCGTGAGGGCCTCTAGCATTTCGTTCTGTTTTTATGCTTAATTGTTTTAAGGACTCTGCTCAGCCTATGTATTAGAAATAGTAGTTTTGAATAAAATTGAAAGATGGTGAACTTTCTGTAATGCCCCCATTTTCGGGTTCGTTAATTAAACATTTTATTGAATAAAAAGACTAAGAGTCAAGCTCACTATTACAACATAGATCCTACTAGAGTACTTTTTATTACACAAAGGATGGAAATTCTAAGGCATTCTATCACTCCGCTTCTTCCTCCATCCTAGCAAGCTCTTCGGCTCCAAAAGCCTCCAATGTGTACTGTTCACCTTGTTCATCAATCAACTCTGACACATTATTCCAGCGTCGCCCCCAGTATAATATGCCAGGGTCACCAAAAAGGTAACACCGTGAGCTACAAAGCTCAATAGAATAAACCATACCCACTAACCCTTAACTTATAACAATAAGAGAAATATAACCAATTACACATGCTCATTCAACAACATAGTTAAACAATGACACATCCACATTCGATATCTTATTAGCGTTGGTGTCATGCCTTTTCTTGAGTTTCTCCTACGAGACTCGTCGTAGACCGTGTCAACTTTTTCACCTTTACCAAATCCACAATTTCCAAAGTTTCATTAACAAATTGCTACTAACAAGGCTACCAAGTCCGGCTTCATTAGCAACACACACGATGGCTACCAAGTCCGGCCATGTCATGGTTTTCAAAACATACTCTTTCAAATCTTGCATTGGCTCCTTTCTTCGGATAACCAAGCCATATTACCACATGAGTCTACCACGTCCGGCCCCATTGGTAATCTTCACAATGGGCTACCAAGTCCGGCCACATCACGGTTTTCAAAACACTCACACAATGACTACCAAGTCCGGTCATTATGTACTTTCAAAATATTTTCCGCATGTTAATCCCATCCTTTCTTTAACCGCACCCTAGGTGTCATGTTTCTAACTTCTTCGGTTTCTGTGTCTCGTTCGCATGCCATGACTCCGCGGTAATTCTTTTCACACTTTAAGAAATCTTGAAACTAAATTAGCAAGATCATTCAACTCTATATTAAATAGCATGCTCACTTAATCACATCATCATACTCAACATTTAGTCACCCAAAGTTAAGCATAGTGCCACATGGACGGACACCTTTGGAGTGATAAATCACTTATGCTTAGCACATATTGACAATAAGACAAGTAAACACATAAACATACTCATAATCATTCCAAGATCAATATACAATTTCTTCTATCCAAGTTAATCTTTCAAAAAATTCATTCTTTCTTTCTTTTAGGGAAGTTCAAAAGAACATATATCTTTATAGAAGAAAAAGTCTATTATTCATCATGCTCATACTTTCATTAGCATAACTATCATGCATTCCAACGTTCAAGGGTTATACAATAAGTTTAGAGTATTCTACATTCATTTCAACATTCGTATACCAAGATCTATACCTAGAGTTTAGGAGGTATAGGAAAAATTCCACGTATACTTAGGATATCGGGGACGGAGAATTCTACATGATCATACTATTAGCTATACTTAGGAAAATGAGTAGAGATTAATCTACCGTTCTTCTTGGCGGTAGTGATGACTACAGAGGAAAGATGGTACGTCGGTAGTCGGAGGGAGTAACGTCGTAAGAATGGCTTCAATAGCTTCGAAAGAGAAAGGTTTTTCTCGAAACTTGATCTTGACTAAAGCTACTAAAACTTTTGGATCGATATGGTGGTTTAGTGGTGGCACTAGAAGAGTTTCTTGAAGAACTAAGGAAGAACCTCAAGAACAACTAAGAACTAAGCAAGAACAACAAGAACACTAGACTTTCTAGAGAGAAGTTGGAGCAATGGAAGGTGTGAGTTGAAATGGGAAGGAATGGGTGCTATTTATAGCCAAAGGGTGACCTATTATCCAATGGGTAAAATTTCCCCTAACATTTGTTATCCAATGGTTAATAGAATGACTAGATTTGATGGTACTTGGATTGGGTGAGGTGTTTGGCTAAAGGACATGACTAGGCTTATTTGTACACTTGCACACATCACACAATCTCTCTCTCCCTCTTTCCCTCTCTCCCGGCCTCTCTCTCTCCCTCTCTCTCGGCTATTTCTCTCTCTCTCTCTCTCTCTCTCTCTCTCTCTCTCCTTGGTACAATGGAAGTACAAAGGTTGAAAGGCTAATAGACTTTCTTTGTTCTTTCTTCCAATCTAGGACAAGGTTTATGTTTATTCTATGGGGTTTTGGTCTAGTCTAGTACTTGAAAGAATAAGAAAACTAGATATGGTTGTCCTTAGAGTTGAAAGAGTAAGAAACCCTAGATATGGTGGTACATGGTGATGCAATAGGATGACCAAATGCTAGATATGGGAGTACACTAGTCACACACATCACACTCTCTCTCCCTCTCCCAACCGGCCATCTCTCTCTCTCTCCCTCTCTCCCTCTCATCTCTCTCTCGGCCTCTCTCTCTCTCTCTCTCCCTCATTGGTAAAATGGACACCTAAGCTTGAAAGGACAAGGGTTTGGTGTTTGACTTGAGAAAGAGCAAGGATTGGGTTGTGAGGTTGTAAGTGATTTGGTAAGGAAATCTAGTATTTTTAGTCCACCTTATGTCCTTCATATCTTTCTTCTTTCATTAGTACATGTACATATATATATATATATATATATAACTTAGATTTGGAAGAAAACAATCCAAGGTACACCATATCCTCCTTCTCTCTCCTCTCTCTCTCTCTCTCTCTCCCATCTCTCTCGGCTCTCCCCTCTCTCCCTCTCCCGAATTCTCTCTCTCTCTCTCTCCCTCCCTTGATTAGTTTAAGAATATATAATGATGACTAACCTTAAAGGACAATTGTACTACATGATTCTATTCTAGATTTTTAGGTCAAAATTCCCAATAGAATAAGCCTAAATGCCACCTATGTACTTATATACTATATTCTAGGACTTTAAAATCTTAGAATAACATAAACATATCTAATACTTTAAGTAAATAGGTAAATATCATATCTAGTAAGTAATTAACTAAATTTAACCTAGTACTATAGCTTGACCTGGCCTTATTGACCAATGGACCATAATTCCCCTAACTTTTATTATCCAAAGGATAAAGGATGGAAGTACTATGCTTATATAATCTATCCATATTAGTACAATGACTCATGGTGAATCTAATTAAACTAATAGATCTTGTACTAGGTGGAAAGACTAACCTATTGTCCAATGGTTAACAATTCTCCTAACTTTTATTATCCAATGGATAAAGATGGTAAGTAATATATAATCATATAAAGTGTACCTCGCAATCTAGTCACAATATCCTAGGTGGAAACCTATGGTCCAATGGATAAAGATTATCCTAGCATTTATCGTCCAATGGGTAAAGATCAAAGGTTGACTTTGGTCAAAAGGGTTTGTTTAGGGTTCAAAAGGTTCACGGAGATTAAAGGTTCGATTAGGCTTCCCTAACGATTAGTTAGAAGCTAACTAGGCTTGCTAAATAGGATTCTCAGCCAAGAAATGTAACCTTAGGGTTTACTATCTCACTCGTCTTTAGAAAATGACTATATTGCAAGGCGTGATGAAACTAAATTTTGAATCGAGTAAATCTAATCATGACGGATTATTAGTGAAAAATCCTTTTTCGCTATCTCAAAACTTAATCAAGCAAAATAAAAGGAATTGAAAAGCAATAAATGATGAACAATACCGAACACAAGATATACGTGGAAAACCCCTTAAAAAGGGTAAAAACCACGGGAGGAAATCAAACACTATAAACCATTGTACGGTTACAAACAAACCTATACTTACAACCTAGAATCGCTCTCGGTTGACCAAGGTTGATTGCCGAATCACTCGTTCACCGCACCCAGTGCTTGACTGCCGCTGCCTTGAATCCACAAGTCCTCCGAGATACTTCCAGAATCCACCGGAAGAATGTTTCAACTAATTGGATCAATGGTTGGAAAGAACACTTGGAGTTTATGTAGAAATCTTTCTGATCATCGGATCATATGTAACTCCAAGAGGTAAGAAAAACAGTCACCATTAGACAATCCTTCAGTTTTGAACCAAAAAGCAAAGAGCTCTTAATATCTTTCGGTGACTCGAAATCCCAGCCAAAACCGTATATAAATAGATGCATGCAAAGCTGTCCAATTGCTCAATCACAGTATTGATCCACGTTCCCTTTTTCCTCGACAGATTGCAAGACACCCTTTCCTTAGACAACTGCTATGACCATATATTTCTCTTGACAGCTCATTTCCTTTTCTAATAGAACATGTGCACGAAATCTTCTTATGCAAACTGATTCCCTTCCAAACTTCTTTCCTTTGACAACCTCTCTTCATCAATTACAAAAAGCAATTGATAGCCTTTCCTAAAACAAATGCTCTAAAACAATAAATTTCAACATAATTAATGGGATACAAATCAAAAAAGAATTTGTCATGGGATTTGCCAAAATATGGACTTTACAATCTCCCCCTTTGGCACTTCCATGACAAAACAAGCAAAGCACGATTAACCTATCCCATAAAAGATGGAGCACAATTGTGAAGAGCTTGCAGACACAAATCTGGAAAAGATAATCGGTTAATCAATAAACTACTCCCCCTTTTTGTCACGGAATGACAAAGGTAGAGCACATATAAAAGAGCATCGTTTAAAACATAGAAGCAAGAGATAATAACAGCCATGGAAAATTTTAAACCATTTTAAATTAACCCAAAGAAGTCGAGAGAGCAACACCATAAAAACCTAAGTCTAGCAAAAACACCCACTGAAGAAAAAACAAACGGCCACAACTGGCAAACACCAACAAGAAGTATGGATACGCACAAACATATCATAAGTTGAAGTAAATATGAACTATTGAGAACAGCGAGATTGAGTGAGGAGCACCCTCATCTTGGTCAAGAAAGTCCCGCACATGTGATATAACAATTAAGGCTAAAAAAAGAAGCATTTTTCTTTTAAATAAGTAGAGTTCAAAAAGCGGATGGCCCATTTGTAAAAAAAGAGTTTATTTGTTTTATATGGATGCTCTAGTAACTGCTGAGTATGAAAGAGACACTACCTTAGAGCCCAAAACAAAAATAAAAGATTTTTATCGGACAAAAAAAATACTCGGTTGCCCCCTTTTTTTAAAAAAAAATCCGAGGAAGACCAACACATAGATCCAGAGATGAATACTTAACCATGAGAATCAATAAATGTCACTACTAGTTCTTGAAATGCATGAGAGAACTTGTATGTATCCCAAACATGAAGAAATCTGGAATTAAGTACACCATGCGATATGAGACCATGACAAAAGTGGGTGTGTGACACGTCAGAATATTAAGACCACCATCTGTGGATACAAGATTTCTCGTGTTCCATGAGAATGGCAACCACCCTTTCTCCCACGAAGTCAAACTAGGCATGATGATACGAGTGACATCTCAAGGCCTAACAAACTTCCCCTCAACGATTAAAATACTCCCCCTCAACCAATGAGTATTTTGCCATATCAAGTTTTATTGAATCTCCCAAACAAATACACGTGTTTTAAATTTTTTACCCCACTGCCTTTTCACACGAAGATTGAAAATAAGAGTACCTCATACCCAATCCCTGGTTACTAAGCAAGTGGTCCAACACGGATGCCTTCACAAAGTCTATCCATTTTGTGACATGAACGCTTAGAGAGAGAGTACCTCACCCCAATTGTCCGGTGCTCGATGAACGCCCGGATAAGCAATAAGATCTCACATAATATAGTTTTGACTTTTTTACATGTTTTTGTTCTTCTTCCCCTTTTTTTAATAACAAAACCAAGAGAACACCGTATCCAACCAAGATGCCAAAAGGTCAATCGCCGAAGAAACAAAATGATACATTCCAATGGACATGAGAACCAACTATCCAATCTGAATAATCTCTCTAATCCTGACGTGTAAATGTGACGATCATAGAGTCATAAGGCATGGTGCAACTAATTTCCAAATGTATCACAAGAGAGGAATGAACAAGAAAGGTGCATGCATTCAAAAACAATGTGCATTTATGTGTAGCCCATGGATGATTACTCACAATTGAAGAAACATGCTACGTCCAAACACTGTTTTTTTTTTTGAAGTAATAAAAAAACACAAACTAGGAAAAAAAACACAATAGACTACTCGACCGGAAAAAAAATAACAATCACAATAACAATAACAAAAAGACCAACTCAATCAATGAGACATACCCCAACCAATCTTATTGCTAGGCATAAAATGTGAGCAATCACTATTACGATTCCATATGTGAGAGTTCTTAGCCTTAAATGTTGTATGAGCAACAAAACAATCCAAATCACACTTCTTAACCCAAATCTGTCTAGTTTGAATTTTACCAAAATTCTTTTGATTTTCAGATAAAGGTTTTAACCATAAGCTCTTGACATTTTTGTTCTTAACAAGACTAGACATAACATTTCCAATACTGCCTACCATGGTAGCATTTTTATAGTGTCGAAAACCTTGGAGGTAGCCATGCAATTGAAAACATTTTGGTTTAATGTGACCTTTAATCTGACAATAATGACAAGTGGGAATGAAATTAGTAAAACTGTCCTTTTTAATGTCATGAGTCTTTCCAATCACATTTTTTGTTGTATCTATACTATGGGGTTTCGGCGTTACCTTATTTGATTCCACCTCATTCGGTTTACCTCTGACTATTTTTGAGGACGAAGCTTCATAAAATCCAAGCCCTGTTTTGTCACTCGTTGGCCTTTGAACATCAAGAATTTTGTCTAACTTCTTGGAACCTGTATTCAAACGCTCAAATAGAATATTAGCATTATCAATTTCAATATTTAATGACTCTATTTTATCTTCCGATGCAGCGTTTAAATCAGTCAAGACTTTGTTCTTTTCTCGAAGATTCTCAACCTCCTTACTCAATTTTTCTTTCTCACTAGTGACACTACTCAAAGAAACTTGCAACTCTTCCACTTGTTTTTTAGCTGTCACTAACTCCTTGTTAGAATTATTATAATTCTCAGCCATTTTCAAATTTGACTCATTGATCTTAATACTCTCCTTAAACAACATATTGTAGGATTGTTTTAGCTCATCGAAACTAAACTCCTCATCACTTCCCTCATTCTCACTATCGTCTGAAGATTCATGATCACTAAGATTCGACTTTAAGGAAGCCCCAAATGCCATAAAATTCGTGCAATCAACTTGTTCTTCTTCAGAGTTATCAGACTCACTATCGTCATCCCAGGTTATGTTGGCCTTGAAGTTAGTCTTTTTCTTTAATTTATTAATGCATTCATGAGCAACATGACCATAACCTTGACACTCATAACATTTAGGGCCTGCGGGAGTACTTTTTATCCCTTTCTTTTCTTTAGCACTCGAAGACTCATTTTTTCTTCTATTTCCAAATTTCTTATTCCCATCACTATCAGTCACTTTCTTCTTGAAAAATTGTTTGAAATTTTTAGTAAATATATCCATAGCTTCAAGGTCATACTCATCATCACAATCTGACTCCCTAGACTCGCTTTGAGAGCTTGCAAAAGCAATCGACTTAGCCGATGGTTTAACTTTAGAATTTAGAGACTCAGGTTGTAACATATCAGCTTCATAAGTTTGGAGAATACCTACCACTTCTTCAACAGATTTTTCATTGAGTTTACGTTTACCCTCAAGCATGGTGACCTTTGTCTTAAACCGTTCAGGCAAGGATCTCAATATTTTCTTAATCACCCTAAAAGGAGGAATAGGCTCACCAAGGGTTTCACAACTATTGACGATAGCGATCAATTTAGAGTAGAATTCATTAAAAGTTTCATCCTCTTGCATTCTGATTATCTCAAATTCAGTAGTGAGTCTTTGTAACTTAGATTGTTTAACAACATCTGTTCCCTCATGACAAGTTACTAAAATATCCCACGCTTCTTTTGCAATCTCGCAATTAGCAATCTTACGATGCTCATTAACATCAACAGCACTAAATAAAATATCCAAGGCACGATTATTAGCCTGTAAAGCAGCCTTTTCCTCGCGAGACAGTTCAGCAGTAATTTTAGGGACCTGTTTTTCTTCTACTTTTTTCGTGGGATGGCTATACCCTCCAATGCAAGAATTCCAAATTTCCTCATCCACAGACCTCATGATAGCCTTTATACTAGATTTCCAGTAGTCAAAATTTTCACTATCCAAAATAGGTGTACGACTCGACGGATGATTCATGTTATTGTTCATGTTCATTATTGCTATAGATCCGCTCTAGGAAGAAATCCAAAAATTAATGAGCGACCCGCTCTGATACCAATTGAAAAATCCTTTTTCGCTATCTCAAAACTTAATCAAGCAAAATAAAAGGAATTGAAAAGCAATAAATGATGAACAATACCGAACACAAGATATACGTGGAAAACCCCTTAAAAAGGGTAAAAACCACGGGAGGAAATCAAACACTATAAACCATTGTACGGTTACAAACAAACCTATACTTACAACCTAGAATCGCTCTCGGTTGACCAAGGTTGATTGCCAAATCACTCGTTCACCGCACCCAGTGCTTGACTGCCGCTGCCTTGAATCCACAAGTCCTCCGAGATACTTCCAGAATCCACCGGAAGAATGTTTCAACTAATTGGATCAATGGTTGGAAAGAACACTTGGAGTTTATGTAGAAAGCTTTCTGATCATCGGATCATATGTAACTCCAAGAGGTAAGAAAAACAGTCACCATTAGACAATCCTTCGGTTTTGAACCAAAAAGCGAAGAGCTCTTAATATCTTTCGGTGACTCGAAATCCCAGCCAAAACCGTATATAAATAGATGCATGCAAAGCTGTCCAATTGCTCAATCACAGGATTGATCCACGTTCCCTTTTTCCTCGACAGATTGCAAGACACCCTTTCCTTAGACAACTGCTATGACCATATATTTCTCTTGACAGCTCATTTCCTTTTCTAATAGAACATGTGCACGAAATCTTCTTATGCAAACTGATTCCCTTCCAAACTTCTTTCCTTTGACAACCTCTCTTCATCAATTACAAAAAGCAATTGATAGCCTTTCCTAAAACAAATGCTCTAAAACAATAAATTTCAACATAATTAATGGGATACAAATCAAAAAAGAATTTGTCATGGGATTTGCCAAAATATGGACTTTACAATTAGAAATCAAGAAATTATAGAGTCATTAAAATAAGCAACGAGATTTTTATTCACTGAAAATCGGAGTTGTTACACTTTCCCTTTTCGGTCCAAGTGTTGAACACCGAGCCGCTTGAATATCGAGGCACTCTTTAGAACCATGGATCGAGTTGATTGATTGTGACCGAATCTCATAGAGAGATTGCCTACGTATCCCAAGCTAGGGAATCAGGTCAGAACGTAGTTCAGGCTAGGGTTCGCTCGTGTATTTTGACTCGCATTTTGCGCCCTAAATTTTGCCTTGAACTACCTTTACAGGTTTCCAGTCTAGCGAGATTTGATTGAATGCCTATTTATTTTTGCCTAAACTGCCCCCTCGGGTTTTCAGTCTAGCAGGCTTGCTCTAATTTTTGCTTGGAACAGCCCACCCTTGTGGTTTTCGGCCCAACGAGCTTCTCTCAAGGATAGTAGCGTTTAAGTTGATCCAGGTTGACCAAAGTGTTGAACTCGTTGCCGTCTAGATCAATAAGCTGAGCCGCCCCACCCGAGAGGATGGTCTTGATAATGTAAGGTCCCGCGCGCTTTGGGTGGAACTTACCACGCGGATCGAAAATGGGAGCCCGGATTTCCTTTGTAACCATATCCCCTTCAGCCAAGTCACGAGACTTCACTTTCTTGTTGAATGCCCGAGCAATTCTGCGCTGATACCCCTGAACATGAAACAAGGCACGAAGCCTCCTCTCATCGAAGAGCATGAGTTCAACAAACCTCTCAATAAGCCATTCGGATTCCGTGAGTTCACATTCAGCCATGATCCTCAAAGTTGGTACCTCAAGCTCGATAGGAAGCATAGCTTCCATTCCATAGACTAGGGAAAAAGGGGTTGCCCCTGTTGATGTTCGAATTGACGTACGATACCCCCAAAGAGCTAGGGGCAACTGCTCATGCCAGTCCCTGGCGGTGTAGACACCTCCCAAACGGGGCATCGCCATACAGATTGATCATGTTTGTTTGCTCGATTGGTTGCTTGCTTCGTAAACCAAAATCATGGACATTCCCATGGCTAGGAACATCGCCACATGATAGCGGTTATCATTAAAACAGAGTCACCACCCAGTTTATTAAAACTGGGAAAGTAGATAGAGATTCTGGACACGGGAGCCAAAAGTACAATAAGGGGAAGGTGTTAGGCACCCCTCTTTGCCCAGTCGTGAGACTGGCCCATAATCGTTCAACATAAGACATGTACATGCTTTGTTTAATTCTAACATGTAGTTTGTTTTTAACCTTTAAGCAGAAAAGGGTGAGCCAATGCGATAAATAAAGCATGCATCAGAAAGCAAAACAAACAAAGCTGTCCCAGGGAGATGGATCCCGCGGCCGGTGAATGGATGTCACGGCTGAGGGATCCTCCTGGTTTTATGTACCGGTCGAGGGATCAAAGCCCCGGTCGGTGTTCTTCCTCACACCAGACAGAAAAATTAACAGATGATTAAATGTTACGATTAATCATAAATACGATAAGTAAAACAAACCAGAGGCCATTGGGCCTCACCACCTTGATCGCTCAGTTGCTTGATTGCTTTGGATTGGGTGTGATTGACTGATTGCTCCTCGTAAAACCCTAGGGTTAGGGTTTGAACTTCGAGGTTTGATCGCCGGATTGACGGCTGCCTTCGGGAGGTTAGGGCTTTTGAAGAGGGGGATTGAGAGAGTATTTTGACAGAGTTTCGTGGCTGATTGTGGTGTATTCTCTAATGAATTTTGTGGTCCTATTTTTGGAGTCCAAAGGCCCTTTATATAGGCAATTGGTGACTCACTCCGGCCAATCAAATGGCACGATTGCAATTGCAATGCAATTCAAACTCTACGTCGTAATCTCTGAACGTGGCCCGAACGCATCGGAGAGGTAGTGTAGTTGGATCAAACAATCGACAGAACGTTTGAGAGTCTGGAAAAAGGACGATCTGGCGGTCGAGTAATGAATATCACGGCCGAGGAATGGATGTCTCGGCCGAAGGATAGATCTTGCGGCTGAGGGATTGATCTCTCAGGGAGATTTTGCTAGCAACAGGTTGCTCGGGTGAGGAAATGATATTAAGGCCGTGAAACCGATGTTACAGCCGACAGATGGATTCTCCTAGGCTTCTGTATTTTCTATCTGAAAGGCTGTATGGCTCTGATTGGGTCTTCTAAGTGGCTCAAAGTTCTTACCGAAAGTCCTAAGGTTCTCAAGAAATCAATCAGCAATCACTGTATCCATTTCATCATCGGGATGGTCCCAAGGTGGGACTTGAAATAATCGTTAGGCCAAATTGGGGTGTCTACATATGCCCCTCTTTGATTGATCTCAGACGGATCGCGAGACATGTTTGAGTAAGAGTCAAAGCTGTAAAAAGCAACTCAATTTGGTCCAACCACTATTCCAAGGGGTTTTCGAAAAAAGTTTTGTTATGGTCGGGCCGGGAGGCTGCCTACGTATTCCGCAAGGGAAATTCAGACCAACCGTAGTTCGGGCAATAAAGAAAAGTGAAAGTTTGGAGGGTTAGAGACAGAAGACGTACCTTAGGGCTTAAAAAGCCGTAGTGTGACGTACCTAGACTAAGCCAGGGTTTTGGCGGAAGATAGTTGAAGGAGCACTGGGCTGCCAGGGAGTTTTTTTGCGGAGAGCTTCCTTAGTATTTTGGGGTAGATCAGTACATGGCAGGTGCGTTTGCTTTTCTTGATCATCCTTACTTTGACTGAAAGGAGCTCGATAGAGTAGCCTATCCTTGCGAATGAGCTAGAAGGAATTGATGTAATGGGGTGGAATCCAAACCATCTGTTGGGGAAGAATCGGATGCCGTTTGCTTTTGAGATATGAGGGGCGCATGGCAAGTAACTAGAGCACGGAGCTTTTGGAGATGAGGGAACCGAGGCGCGGAGCCGGTTGTAGTCATAAGGCAAGAGCCTGGGGTGATGAAATTGAGGCGTGGAGCCTGTTGCAGTCTTGAGGCGAGGGCCTGAGGTGATAGAATTGAGGCGTGGAGCCTGTTGCAGTCTTGAGGCGAGGGCCTGAGGTGATAGAATTACGGCATGGAGCTTGTTGCAGTCTTGAGGCGAGGGCCTGAGGTGATAGAATTGAGGCGTGGAGCCTGTTGCAGTCTTGAGGCGAGGGCCTGAGGTGATAGAATTGCGGCGTGGAGCTTGTTGTAGTCATGAGGTGAGGGCCTGAGGTGAGCTTAGAGCTTGATGGAACCGAAGCGCGGAGCTGGTATTGAACACAAGGCGAGAGCCTGAGGTGTCGGAGCTTAGAGCTTGACGTGATTTTAACCGAAGCATAGAGCTGGTTGCATTCTAATGGTCTGTGCATGGAGCTTTCTCATCATAAGTGTTGGCGTAGAGCCAAAAGATCGAGGCGCTAGACCGATCAATAAAATCGAGGCATAGAGCCGGTTGATCGCAGGGTTGACCTGTTTCATGAGAGATATGCAGAGTGTATATGTGTGATGATTGTTAGATGTGAACAGATATGATTGTGCAGACTCGATGTGAAAATGTTGATGCATTTGATGCAATATGTGCACGGGCCCGTGCGTGTGTGTTTGTTTTAAGCTTAGAGCTTCTATCAAGTTCCGGACTTGAGCATTCAGAGTGTAGAGCTCGAGCATTCGGACGGCAGAATCCGAGCATTCAAAGTACAGGCTTTGAGCGTCCAGTACGCAGTGGTTGGGCATCCAAGCGTAGAGCTTGAGCATTCAAGTGTATAACTTGAGCATTCAGTACACAGTGGTTAGGCATTCGAAGAGCTTCGAGCAGCATTCAGGCGTAGAGCCTGAGAATAGATGGCTTGATTGTTGGGGCGGCGTAGAGCCTGATGCGATTTGCTTGGTTACGGCTTCGGGCCAGTTGAGATAATGGGCTTGGAGTCGCTAAGTTGGTTGTTACGGCTTCGAGCCAGTTGAGATAGTGGGCTTAGAGCCGCTGAGTGAGCGATAGCGAGCATAGAGCTGCTGAGTCGAGGGCTTGGAGCCGCTGAGTTGGTTGTTACGGCTTCGAGCCAATTGAAACGGTGGGTTTGGAGCCGCTGAGTTGATAGGTGAAGGCGTAGAGCCGCTGAGTTGATGAATACAGGTGTAGAGCCTGTTGCTGTGATAGCGAGCGTAGAGCTGCTGAGTCGAGGGCTTAGAGCCACTAGGTGAGTGAATACCAGCGTAGAGCTGTTGGATTGGTTGTTATGGCTTCGAGCCAGTTTGAGATTGAGTGATTACAGGCATAGAGCCTGTCGATAATGGGCTTCGAGCCGCTGAGATGGTAGACATAGGATTTGTGCCAGTTGAGATGGTGAATATGGGCATGGAGCCGTTGAGTGGTGGACGTAGAGCCGCTGAGTTGATTGTTACGGCTTCGAGCCAGTTGAGCGAATTGGCGAATTTGGTAATGGGCTTCGAGCCGCTGAATGATGGGCGCAGAGCCGCTGGGTGATAGTGAGTAGAAGTGCAGAACCACTATATGAGTTTGACGGTTGTGTGGCTGCTGGGAGTGGCAAGCATAGTGCTGCTGATGGTGATTGGGCTTAGAGCCGCCGAGTGAGTGAATACAGGCGTAGAGCCTATTGAGGTAATGGGCGTAGAGCCGCTGAGATAATGGCTTTGAGCCACTGAGATGGCAGACATAGGCTTGAAGCCTGTGGAGATAGCGGACTTGGAGTCACGGTGTTTGGTGAGTGGATAGACATGGTGATGGGCCTTGAACCACCGAGCGTGTATAGGCATAGAGCCGCTGAGTGAGTTGATATGGGTGTAGAGCCTGGGTGACTTGAGCGACCTGTGCATAAGGTTATTGAGCGCGGAGCTGCTGAAGTATTGAGCTCAGGGCTGCTGAGTGTCTTGTTTTGCTGTAGTAGGAGCTTCAGCTAGCAGTTTGTGGAGAGAGATTTTCGGTGCTTAGGCATGCCCCCAAGGCTAGTTTTAATCATGCTGTGTTGACTTAGGGATGCCCCCAGGTTTATTCTGTTGGTCGAGGACCTAGAATCCATGATGGCTTGAATTGATGCACTGAGCATGATCTGATGTTGCCGAAGGAAATTGATTGAAGGGCCAGGAGATCGATCTCTCGGCCGAAGAATCGATGTATCGGCCGTGAGAAAGCCAAAAGTCAGAAAATCGATTTAAGTTCGGTTTAATCGATTTCACGGCCCATTTAATCTTTTCTCCTCCTCCTCTCTTGTTCTTCTCCGTTCCTCTCGTCCGACGACCACCACCGCACACCGCCGTCCTCTTCCACCATTGTCGGCCACCGTTGTCTCCTCCGATCACTGCTGCCATTGCCACTGGCTCTTGGTTGTTTGGGAACCATTGGTTTTCCTTGCTTGGTTCGGACGTGATGGCCACGCCATCTTCAGATGTTGCGGGTTCATCCTCGCATCCTCCATGTAGGTGCGAGTATCCGTTTTCAGATGAGGAGGCGATTGAGGAGCCTGATTTGTTTGATGCTGTTACCTACGTTCTTCCTTCGCGTAGGTTGGGTTTTGGCGGTTTCTTGCAGTACCGCCCTCTTGTGGGTGGCCCAGAGGCCGAGGTGGTTCACCGGGAACCTGAGTTGCACCTGAGCATTGTCAATGTACCGGTAAGCTTTCTTGAAAAGTAAAAAGTTTACTTTAGTTCGGAGTTTGAAAATCTTTGTATGTTTTAAAAACGAATTTTTTTTTTGTTTGCGGGATGAAAATCCCTTTTAGCTAGGAGCGTGAATGAGAAGAACCCGTGTTAGGGTTGAGTTTGTTTTTGTTTAAAGAAAATAACCGTGCCCCCTGTTTAGGCAGTGCATGCTTTTGAATGTTAATTGGAGGCCCCTAGCCTTTTTTATTTGTTTATGCAATCATGAAATTAACTCCCTTTTTGGTCTCTGACAGAGAAATAGGAGGCTTGAGGCTCGCGGTGGAGGCAGGGAGGTACACAGGTGGTTTTTGACACTGCCAGAGCAGGCTCGGGAACTAATACGTGCTGCAGGCTTCGAGGCATTCGTTTTGGGCCTCAATGTTCCGAAGATGGACTGGTCGTTGATGACGTCGCTGGTTGAGAGGTGGTGGGATACCACCAATACCTTCCACTTTCCTTCTGCTGGCGAGATGACTATCACTCCGGGTGACTTCTCTTTGCTGACTGGCCTGCGAGTAAGCGGAGTTGCTTTTCGAGTTGACCCCCGGCTTTGGGAGCGAGAGGATGCTTTGAGGTGGTTTCTGGGCAAGGTGCCCCTATTCGTTCCCGGGGTCATATCGATCTTGCTTGGCTAAGCAAGTCTTTCATAGTGGCTGACATCTTGGCCCAGGTGAGTGTTGAGCAATTGACGTGGGCCTTTCTTCTTTACCTCCTTGGGCAAACGTTATTTGCCAACAAGGATGGTTCGGTACACACGCAGTTTTTGGCTCCTCTGCAGCACTTGGGAGCTATTCGGGAGTTTGACTGGGGCTCATCTGCTTTGGCCACCTTGTATGGTAATCTTGGGGCTTGTTCGCGGGACAAGAGTTCCATTCTTGGTGGTCACTTTTGAGTGCTTGAGGTGCGTATCATTCTTTTGTATTTCTGTTCTTACTTTGGCTTTTTCTAGTTCTGAACTTGTTTTGCTAATCCATATTTCAGCTCTGGGCTTTCGAGCGTCTTCTCCAGTTTCCCCCTGAGACTAGGCATGGAGATGCGAACTGTATACCTCGTTACGAGCGATGGTTGGTGGGGCAATTGAGGCCACGGTCACCAGTTTTGAGCCTTCCCGAGCGGCGGCGAGTTTTGGACCGACTGACGGTCGATCAGGTACCTTTTTCTTTGTACTTCTTGTCCTTTAGACTTCCATATTCTTGTGTTGGGGCTAATTTGTCCTTGCTTTGTAGGTACGGTTTGACCCTTGGGGTGGTGTACCAGAGGATGCCCCTCTTGCACGTTGTAGAGTCCTGGACCGGACCCGTTACTTGCTCAAGGGTCCATTTTGCCGAGCCTGGTACTTAGGCGATCGAGTGGCTAGTCAGTGGCGATCACGTGTTGAGGCTCTTCAGCTTGTTCCTCCTCCTCCTCTAGTGTCTATGAGGTCTACTTCCTTGATGTCAAAGGAAGATCTGAAGAATGCTCGGATCAGAGATTGGGCAGGTTTACTCCTCTAGGCAGGTGATTATACGGAGTACTGCCGTCTTTTCTTGGCCTCCCCTATTGCGGCTCCTCCTGTTGCTCCTGTTTGGCCACGGGCTCCTTCGTTTGTCTCCTTCCACTCAGATGATGGGGAGGAGGAGCGTCTGGTGCTGACTCCTTGCACGACCCAGCTTTACACCTTGCCAGCCGGGGCTTCACAGGTATCTTTAGCTTTCCATTCTAGCTTTCATTGCTTCGCATTGTATCCCTTGCTTAGATGTTTGTAATGTTTGATTGTTCCACAGGTACCTGCTGAGATAGTGCAGGAATGGCTTCACGCCTATCAGAGTGCAGAAGTTTTGGTTCGAAGACAGCGCCGTAGGATCCTTGAGGTACGACTCTCTTCATGAGTTTCATCTACTTGGTATCATCTCTTGAATTTGAATGTTTGTATCCCTCTTTGGCTGCAGCTTGAGGCTGAGGGAGTACCGGCTGCTGGTGGGGGGAATGTGGGGACCAGTGAGTAGCCCTTGCCTTCTTCTCAGAGATCGCCCAGCTTTTAGGGCTTTTCTTTTTCCTGTTCATAATTAGTGGGAGATAGGCAGAAACTATATTTGTATAGTGAAAGCAACCACAACAATGGTTTTGTAAACAAATTTTTGTCTATGAAATGAGAAATGCTTTTTGTGCCCCCAGATGCTTTGAGATATGCATATGAGAGTCAGAACATGGCTTTAAAACACGTATTTACTAATGGATAGTAATTTATGAAAACACTTGGCCGAAGAATCGATTACTCGGCCGAAGAATCGTTGTTGCGGCCGAGGTATTGATTATTCGGCCGTTACGTCTATTTTCCCACGGAGGCTAGGTTTTGCTTTAGCCAAGTGGCATCCTGTTTCACATTCCTTCCTATGCTTGGTTTTTGATTTTCTGTCTTTTGCTTTTGCCATGCTCTATAGTCTGATTGCCAAATTCGAGAGCTTTCGAGGTATCCTATTTATTGTGTCCATGACCTCTAGGTTAAAAGGGATGAACAACAATTTTTGTGTCTATTGCTGTTGTCAATTCCTTGAGAAAAGTATACTCATCTTTTGTGAGCTCAATACGCAGGGTTAGCTATGCCTATCATTGAGCACAAATCCTTTGATATTTTCCTCTCTCCAAATGTTTGGGCCGTATCTCGATGCGAGATTGCCTACGTATCCCAATCAGGGAACCAGGCCTTTTACGTAGTTCCAAGATCACCACCTTTGGGGGTTGGGTTTCCACTCTTGGTTTTTCTTCTCTCATGCTCTAAGTTTTGCCTAGGTTACCTGATAGAGGTTGAGTCCCTAGCGAGCTTTTTGAGTGCCTTGTCTTTTGCCTAGGCTGCGTTTTTTGCATTTTCTTGTCCTAGCAGGCTATACTCTTACTTTTGCTTGGGTGTATAGATTGTCCAACGAGCATTTTTTTTCTTTTTGTCAAGAGGGTTTTAGTATTTTGGAGAAGAATTTGATGGAGATGTTCTCACGAATCTCCTGTTGCGTTTGTACTTTCACAATGGGTAAGTTAACCCTAAGTGTTCTCACGGAGATAGTGTCTTTCATCTAAGTTTTGACAAAAACCTAGTTTCTTAAGCAATTAGAGTTCATCCTTTCTTTCCCTTTTGTCGGGGACACAAAGATCTTGATCCCTTCGAATTTTCCCTTGTTTTGGCAATAAGAGTATAGCGCATGGCAATTGCAATTTAGGATTTTAGATAAGCATAATCTGGAAGATGAAAAAGAAATTCTCTTAGCGGAAATAAAATGCCCAAACAGGGGCCCAAAACTCGTTCTAGTTTGATTTAGAAAGCAAAAAAAAAACAATGTTTTAACGTTTTTTTTTTTGCCATGTTGTGACTTCTCAGCTACTACAGCATGTCGGGGTCATTTCCCTTGCCTTTTGCAACTTTATACTCTTTTCCACCCTCTTCTTTGCCAAACAAAGCCTTTGAACTGGGTTCATTTTTGAAGCTCGTACGACAGCTACCTCCCTGAGCCATGAGTAATCCCCAGATGGAAGTGTCAGTTTGAATCTCCCTTTCTCCTTCCTCATTGATTGTGTGGTCATTAGCTATTTCCCCCTGATTGAATAGTGATGCTAAGGAGGTTTCGTCGAGTGGATCATCGCACTCTTCTTCCATTTCATCAAAGTCACTTTCCCCTGTCTTATAGGGTTCTGTGCATATGAAATCTAGATCTTCTCTTTCCTCTATCCATTGACTATAGTCGCACTCGTCGTAAGGGTTGACCCATGGTTGCATTTGAAACTCTTCTACCTTCTCTATGAGATTGATTGTCTCCCAAACAATGTGTGGTGTTGGAATTTTGGGACGGTTGATGCGTACCACTATTTGGGCAGGCTCGAAGCGAGCATGCCTTCTCATCATGATGACCCTTTCTTTTTCCTTCTTCCTACTCTCAAACCAGATACGAAGCCATTCGTCATTTTCTACAAATGGAATGTCTGGATCTTCCAAATTGTGTTTTGCCCAGGAATGTTCTTTCCATTTCCTTAGCTTTTCTTCCTCTGCCTGATCTTTGCTACTTATGTCGGACATGTCAACATCGATCACTTCTGACTGATCAGAGTTATTATCCTCCTCCTCCTCCATCATAAAACAATCGTCCTCCTCGGGGAAGGTTAAGATTGGTTTGGTTTGGTTGTTTTGGACAATGTATTGGCTGGGATTGTATGTAGGGTTGTGAGATAGATTTATGAGACTGATACTTCGAGGTGGTGGTTCAGCATTATGGGTAGGGAGTGGGTTGGCTTGCCCATCAGGTTTTGGAGGTTTTATGGTTCGACTATCAATAAGGTCTTGAATGTCGTGACGAAGACGCATGCAATTGTCTGTTTCGTGCCCAGGATGTTGGTGGTAGGCGCATTGTTTGTTTGGATCGTGGTTTGGACCGTAGGGTGGCTGAGGAAGCGGTTTGTTTAAAGGTTTGAGATGCCCTTGATGGCTGAGAATGGTCAAGGCTTGGGACAAGGTCATGTAAAGAGGATCAAAGTTGCGGCGGGGTCGATTTGAGCTTCGGGATGGGCTAGTTTGGAAAGGGTCTTGAGGCAAGGATGTGCCAAGGGCATTCACAGAGGCGTGGGATGTACGGCTAGAGAAGGTTTTCTTAGGCGGAGGAGTGGCCTCTTCTTTCCCAATGAGCCCTAGCTTGATACCATCTTCGATTTGCAACCCAGTGGCGTGCAGGCGTTTAAAATCAGTGATAGCCTGAGTGTAGATGTGCCTGAGATATTTGGGTTACAGGTTTTTAAGAACTATCCTTACTTGATCTTCCTCGGAGGGGCGGTTCTTCATCTTGGCGGCCTTTTCCCTCCATCTTGCCACAAAGGTAGCAAAGTCCTCGTTGGATTCTTGTTTGGTCATTTCCAAGTCTCGGGTTGTTAGCTCGATTTGGACGTTATACGCATATTGCTTGACAAAAGCGTTGGCGATTTCTGGCCAAGTTTGATAGTTGACAAACTCCAAAGTGAGGAACCAGTCGAGGGCGCTTCCAGTGAGAGTTCACTAGAACAACTGGGCGATGAGCTCATCATTCAAGCCCATCGGCTTCAAGGTGTTGATAACGTGGCGAACATGACTGGTAGGGTTGCCAGTTCCATTGAATTTCTCGATGTTGGGCATTTTGAAATTCTTAGGCAGCTTGGATTCTGGGAAGAGGCAAAGTCCCTCGAAATCCAGGATTTGGTCCCCTTGTGAACGAGCCAAGGCTTGTTTGATTTCCTTGACTTGCTTGGTCAATTCGGGACTTTCCGCCAATATCACTTTAAGGGGATTCTCGTCTTCCATTGATCTTTCCTCATCCTCAGCATCTCTAGCTGCCTTTTCTGCTAGCAGCGCAGTGATTTGAGCTTGGAGGTTGGCAATAGTGGCGTCGTTGTCTGCCATGGAGGTAGAAGGGTTGCTTGACGAAGCTTGGGATTTAGTAAATGATCGGGTCCGTTGAGGGGATGACCGGGAAGTTTCTGGAAGCAGTTGGGATCGTTGTGGTGAGGGTGTTTTGGCAGACGAGGACGATAGACGGGATGGTTGCAGAGACCTCTGTTTGGCGTAGCTTCGGGTGTTATAAGAGTACAAAGTTGGCTGTGATTGCTTCTTTGATTTACCTATTGTGCCTGCTTGAAAAGTAGAATACCTGAAATTCAGTATTTGGTTCGTGTAGGGTTAGGATTTGGGTTGAGAATCCCAACCCTTCTGCACCAAAAGAGTTATTTACAATAACAAATGATACAAGGTGTGAGGAAGAACTTTTGTAAGTAAAAATGCAAATAGGTTCCTAGCCTGTAGGTTCCTGTCTTAGTTTGATAAGTTCTATAGCTTTCTAATACATGCAAGGTTTTGGTAGTCTCAGGGTGCTCCGTTGTCAAAGGGCACCAATTCTCTCACCAGCCCATCATAGGCGGTGATTGGATGGTTCCCTTTTTGATATACCACTAGGTACGAGTGACTGTGGAGTTTGCTGGAACCCCAACATAGCCCGTGTCATGCCGGGATATTAGGCGAACTCAACGGGTTGCCCGCTCGATGCATATGATAGACGAACTAGGCAAGGCATGTATTAGTCTTATGTTGAACTTTTTGGTTATTGCTCTCAAGTCTCCAGCAGAGTTGCCAAAAAACTGTAGACACCTCCCAAACGGGGCATCGCCATATAGATTGATCACGTTTGTTTGCTCGATTGATTGCTTGCTTCGTAAACCAAAATCATGGACATTCCCATGGCTAGGAACATCGCCACATGATAGCGGTTATCATCAAAACAGAGTCACCACCCAGTTTATTAAAACTGGGAAAGTAGATAGAGATTCTGGACACGGGAGCCAAAAGTACAATAAGGGGAAGGTGTTAGGCACCCCTCTTTGCCCAGTCGTGAGACTGGCCCATAATCGTTCAACATAAGACATGTACATGCTTTGTTTAATTCTAACATGTAGTTTGTTTTTAACCTTTAAGCAGAAAAGGGTGAGCCAATGCGATAAATAAAGCATGCATCAGAAAGCAAAACAAACAAAGTTGTCCCAGGGAGATGGATCCCGTGGCCGGTGAATGGATGTCACGACCGAGGGATCCTCCTGGTTTTATGTACCGGTCAAGGGATCGAAGCCCCGGTCGGTGTTCTTCCTCACACTAGACAGAAAAATTAACAGATGATTAAATGTTACGATTAATCATAAATACGATAAGTAAAAAAACAAACCAGAGGCCGTTGGGCCTCACCACCTTGATCCCTCAGTTGCTTGATTGCTTTGGATTGGGTGTGATTGACTGATTGCTCCTCGTAAAACCCTAGGGTTAGGGTTTGAACTTCGAGGTTTGATCGCCGGATTGACGGCTGCCTTCGGGAGGTTAGGGCTTTTGAAGAGGGGGATTGAGAGAGTATTTTGACAGAGTTTCGTGGCTGATTGTGGTGTATTCTCTAATGAATTTCGTGGTCCTATTTTCGGAGTCCAAAGGCCCGTTATATAGGCAATTGGTGACTCACTCCGGCCAATCAAATGGCATGATTGCAATTGCAATTGCAATGCAATTCAAACTCTACGTCGTAATCTCTGAACGTGGCCCGAACGCATCGGAGAGGTAGTGTAGTTGGATCAAACAATCGACAGAACGTTCAAGAGTCTGGAAAAAGGACGATCTGGCGGCCGAGTAATGGATATCACGGCCGAGGAATGGATGTCTCGGCCGAAGGATAGATCTTGCGGCCGAGGGATTGATCTCTCAGGGAGATTTTGCTAGCAACAGGTTGCTCGGGTGAGGAAATGATATTAAGGCCGTGAAACCGATGTTACGGCCGACAGATGGATTCTCCTAGGCTTCTGTATTTTCTGCCTGAAAGGCTGTATGGCTCTGATTGGGTCCTCTAAGTGGCTCAAAGTTCTTACCGAAAGTCCTAAGGTTCTCAAGAAAGCAATCAGCAATCACTGTATCCATTTCATCATCGGGATGGTCCCAAGGTGGGACTTGAAATAATCGTTAGGCCAAATTGGGGTGTCTACAGGCGGACTCTGCGGACTTCTTGATAATTGTCTCAACATTCTTGTTGGCTGCTTCAACTGCCCCATTCGTCTGAGGGCGATAAACCGTTGAGTGATGAATCTGAATCTTGAACTCATCGAAGAGCTCTAAAACCCTGCCTTTGAAATGAACCCCATTGTCTGACACAAAAGCCTGAGGAACCCCGTATCGATAGATAATGTTCTTCCTGATGAACTGAGCAACCTGAACTGCAGTTAAAGTTTTGTAGGATTCAGCTTCAACCCACTTGGTGAAGTAGTCTATTGCCACCAAAATAAACCGATGATCATTCGAAGCAGAGGGCTTGATCATGCCAATGACGTCAATTCCTCAAACAGAGAAAGGCCAAGGTGATGACATGCCAAAAAGATTAGAAGGGGGAACATGTATGAGATTGGCGTGGATTTGACACCTATGGCAATGGCGTACATAATCCACACACTGGGATTCCATGGTGGACCAAAAGTAGCCTTGCCGCAGGATCTTCCTGGCGAGCATGACTCCACTCATGTGAGGGCCGCAGACTCCCTCGTGGATTTCCTCCATTATCCTGATGGCCTCAGTGCCATTAACACAAAGCTTATGCATCCCGCAGTGCGACCTCCGGTACAACTTCCCTCCACAGAGAATGTATTGCGCAGCCAACCTTCGTAAAGTGGTTTGATCCCTTTTAGTGGCGTCCGGCGGGTAACTGCAGTTCTCAATGAAATTCCATATGTCATGGTACCACGGTAGGCCGTCATCGACATCATCGACAGCGTTGACATATTGATAAGCAGGCAAGTCCCGCTATTCAATAAGGATCGGACGTAGCTTGACACCCAACGGGAGTTCGACCATGGAAGCTAAAGTTGCCAAGGCATCAGCAAACTAATTCTTTAGACGGGGAATGTGCGTGAAGGTCACTTTGTTAAAACGAGGAATGAGATCCTTCAGGTCTTGATGGTAAGGCTTCAATCTGTCCTCCCGAACTTTCCAGTCCCCGTTGGCCTGAGACACAACAAGGTTGGAATCGCCAATGATCTCAAGCTTTTCAACACCAAGCATGAGGGCAGCTTCCATGCCAACAATACAGGCTTCATACTCAACTTGGTTGTTAGTGACATCGAAATTGAGTTTAAACGCAAGCGGAATATGAGAACCATCCGGAGTTATCAACAAAACCCCAATCCCATATCCTTTCTGATTAGCCGCTCCATCAAAGTAAAGAGTCCAGGTGTCTTTGACGACTGCTAGCACCTCCTCGTTTGGAAACACAAAGTCTGAGTCCTCTGGCCCATCGATAGGATGATTAGCCAAGAATTCTGCGACCGCACGCCCTTTGACAGACTTCCTAGTGACATATTCGAGATCAAACTCAGCGAGCAAGAGCAACCAACGTGCTAGCTTACCAGTAAGCGCAAGCTTCTCAAACAGATACTTGAGATGATCCATTCGAGAAATCAACTTCACTGGGTAAGCCAGCATGTAGTGTCTCAATTTTTTAGATGCCCACACGAGAGCCCAACACGTCTTCTCAAGAGCAGTAACGTTCTTCGGCACCAACCATTTTCTTACTCAAGTAGTAAATAGCCTTCTCAACGCCCTTGTCTCCTTCCTGAGCCAGTAAACATCCCATAGAAGAAGGATTCACCGATAGATAAAGTATCAAAGGCTTCCCAGGAACCGGCGGCATCAAGACCGGCGGGTTTTGCAAGTAGTTCTGAATAGAAGTAAAAGCCGCCTGACACTTGTCTGTCCAAATGAAGGGGGTATTCTTGTAACGCCCCCATTTTTGGGTTCGTTAATTAAACATTTTATTGAATAAAAAGGCTAAGAGTCAAGCTCATTATTACAACATAAGTCTTACTAGAGTACTTTTATTACACAAGGATGGAAATTCTAGGGTATTCTACTACTCCGCTTCTTCCTCCATCCTAGCAAGCTCTTCAGCTCCGAAAGCCTCCAATGCGTACTGTTCACCTTGCTCGTCAATTAACTCTGACACATTATACCAGCGTCGCCCCCAGTATAATATGTCAGGGTCACCAAAAAGGTAACACCGTGAGCTACAAGCTCAATAGAATAAACTATACCCACTAACTCTTATCTTATAGCAAGCTAGGAAACATATAAACAGATACACATGCTCATTCAACAACATAGATAAACAATGATACATCTATATTCGATATCTTTTAGCGTTGGTGTCATGTCTTTTCGTGTTTCTCCTAACACCTTCCCCTTATTGTACTTTTGGCTCCCGTATCCAGAATCTCTATCTATTTTCCCAGTTTTAATAAACTGGGTGGCGACTCTATTTGATGATAACCGTTATCATGTGGCGATGTTCCTAGCCATGGGAATGTCCATGATTCTGGTTTATGAAGTGAGCAACCAATCGAGCAAATTCAATGTGATCAATCTGTATGGCGATGCCCCGTTTGGGAGGTGTCTACAGACACAGCCTCTGACGAATATGAGAGCCATAACCAGAAAGTTCAACATAAGACTAATACATGCCTTGTTTAATTCACTTATCATATGCATCGAGCGGGCAACCCGTTGAGTTCACCTGATATCCCGGCATGACACGGGCTATGTTGGGGGTTCCAGCAAACTCCACAGTCACTCGTACCTAGTGGTATATCAAAAAGGAAATCACCCAATCGCCGCCTATGATGGGTCGAGTGAGAGGACTGGTGCCCTTTGACAACGGAGCACCCCGAAACTACCTAAACCTTGCATGCTTTAAAAAGCCATAGAACTTATCAAACTAAGACAGAAACCTCATGCTAGGAACCTACTTGCATTTTACTTGCAAAAGTTCTTCCTCACACCCCTGTACCATATGTTGTTGTATTAACTCTTTCGGCAGAAGGGTTGGGATTTTCAGCCCAAATCCTAACCCCATACAGCAAAGTACTGACTTCCAGGTATTCTACTTTTCAAGCAGGCACAATAGGTAAATCAAAGAAGCAACCACAGCCGACTTTGTACTCTTATAACACCCGAAGCTACGCCAAACAAAGGTCTCTGCAACCCTCCCGTCTATCGTTTTCATCTGACAAAACACCCTCACCACAACAGTTCCGACCGCTCTCGGAAACTTCCCGGTCATCCCCTCAAAGGACCCCGTCATTCACTAAATCTCAAGCTTCGTCAAGCAAGCCTTCTACCTTCATGGCAGACAATGACGCCACTATTGCCAACCTCCAAGCTCAAATCGCTACACTACTAGCAGAAAAGGCAGCTAGAGATGCTGAAGATGAGGAAAAATCAATGGAAGACGAGAACCCCCATAAAGTGGTATTGGCAGAAAGTCCTGAGTTAACCAAACAAGTCAAGGAAATCAAGCAGGCTTTAGCTCGTTCACAAGGGGACCAAATTCTGGATTTCGAAGGACTTTGCCTCTTCCTAGAATCCAAGCTACCTGAGAATTTCAAGATGCCCAACATTGAGAAGTTCAATGGAACTGGCAACCCTACCAGTCATGTTCGCCATGTTATCAACACCCTGAAGCCGATGGGCTTGAATGACGAGCTCATCGCCCAGTTGTTCCAACGAACTCTCACCGGAAGTGCCCTCGACTGGTTCCTCACTTTGGAGTTTGTACATTATCAAACTTGGCCAGAAATTGCCAATGCTTTCGTCAAGCAGTATGCGTACAACGTCCAAATTGAACTAACAACTCGAGACTTGGAAATGACCAAACAGGATTCCAATGAGGACTTTGCCACCTTTGTGGCAAGGTGGAGGGAAAAAGCTGCCAAGATGAAGAACCGTCCCTCCGAGGAAGACCAAGTGAGGATAGTCGTCAAAAATTTACAACCCAAATATCTCAGGCATATTTACACACAGGCTATCACCGATTTCAAGCGCTTGCATGCCACTGGGTTGCAAATCGAAGACGGAATCAAGTTAGGACTCGTTGGGAAAGAAGAGGCCACTCCTCCATCTAAGAAAACCTTCTCTAGCTGTACGTCTCACGCCTCCGTGAATGCCTTTGGCACATCCTTGTCTCAAGACCCTTTCCAAACTAGCCCATCCCGAAGCTCAAATTGGCCCCGCCGCAACTTTGATCCTCTCTATATGACCTTATCCCAAGCCTTAACCATTCTCAGCCGTCAAGGGCATCTCAAACCCCTAAACAAGCCACTTCCTCTGCCGCCCTACGGTCCAAACCATGACCCAAACAAGCAATGCGCCTATCACCAACATCCTGGGCACGAAACAGACAATTGCATGCGTCTTTGTCACTACATTCAAGACCTTATTGATAGTCGAACCATAAAGCCACCAAAACCTGATGGGCAAACCAACCCACTCCCTACTCACAATGCTGAGCCGCCACCTCGAAATATCAATCTCATAAATCTATCTCACAGCACCACATACAATCCCAGCCAATACATTGTCCAAGACAACCAAACCAAACCTACCTTAACCTTCCCCGAGGAGGACGAATGTTCCATGATGGAAGAGGAGGAGGATGATAATTCTGATCAGTCAGAAGTAATTGACGCCGACATGTCCGACATAAGCAGCAAAGATCAGGCAGAAGAGGAAAAGCTAATGAAGTGGAAGAAACACTCTTGGGCGAAACATAATTTGGAGGATCCAGACATTCCATTTGTAGAGGATGACGAATGGCTTCGTATCTGGTTTGAGAATAGGAAGAAGGAAAAAGAAGGGGTCATCATGATGAGAAGGCACGCTCGCTTCGAGCCTGCCCAAAAAGTGGTACGCATCAACCGTCCCAAAATTCCAACACCGCCCATTGATTGGGAGACAATCAATCTCATTGAGAAAGTAGAGGAGTTCCAAATGCAACCATGGGTCAACCCTTACGATGAATACGACTATAGTCAATGGATAGAGGAAAGAGAAGATCTGGATTTCATGTACACAGAACCCTATAAAACAGGGGAAAGCGACTTTGATGAAATGGAAGAAGAGTGCAATGATCCGCTCGATGAAACCTCCTTAGTATCATTATTCAATCAGGAGGACATAGCTGATAACCACGCAATCAACGAGGAAAGAGAAAGGGAGTTTCCTGCCAACACATCCATCTGGGGATTACTCATGGCTCAAGGAGGTAGCCATCGCACAAAAGATGAACCCGGTTCAAAGGCTCTGTTTGGCAAGGAAGAGGGTGGGAAAGAGTACAAAGTTGCAAAAGACAAGGGAAATGACCACGACGTGCTGCAGTAGCTGAGAAGTCACAACATGGCAAATAAGACACGTTAAAACATTGTTTTTGCTTTAAACAAACTAGAACGAGTTTTGGGCCCCTGTTTGGGCATTTTATTTCTGCTAAGAGAATTCCTTTTTCATCTTCCAGATTATGCTTATCTAAATTCAAATTTCTAAATTGCAATTGCCATGCACTATACTCTCATTGCCAAAACACGGGAAGAATTCGAAGGGACCAAAATCTTTGTGTCCCCGATAAAAGGAAAGGAAATGATGAACTCTAATTACTTAGAACTAGGTTTTTACCAAAACTCAGGAAGAAGACGCTATCTCCGTGAGAACACTTAGGGTTAGCTTGCCCATTGTGAAAGTACAAACGCAACAAAGAGATTCATAAAAACATCTCCATCAGATTCCTCTCCAAAACACAAAACCTCTTGAGAGAAAAATGCTCGTTGGGCAACCCATACACCCAAGCAAAAGTAAGAGCAGAGCCTGCTAGGACAAGAAACGCAGCCTAGGCAAAAGTTAAGGCATTTGAAGGAAAATCTCGCTAGGGACTCAACCTCTATCAGGTAACCTAGGCAAAACTTAGAGCATGAGAGAAAGAAAAACCAAGAGTGAAAACCCAACCCCCAAAGGTGGTGATCTTGGAACTACGTAAAAGGCCTGATTCCCTGATTGGGATACGTAGGCAGTCTCACATCGAGATACGGCCCAAACATTTGAAGAGAGGAAAACATCAACATGTTTGTACTCAATGATAGGCATAGCTAAACCTACGTATTGAGCTCGCAAAAGATGAGTTAGTCATTTTCCAAGGAATTGGCAAAAACAAAGACACATAAGGATTACAGTTCATCTCTTCTAACCCAAAAGTCATCAAACGCAATGGGTATGATCCTTCGGAAGACTCTTAAAGTTTGGCAATCAGGCTGAAGCATGGCAAAAGCAAGAAACAGCAAATCGAGGACTAAGCATAGGAAAGGATATGAAACAGGATGTGTCACGCCCTCGATTTTTAACATAAACAATAATCTATTTTAAATAAAAGTCTCTCGCGTACAGTAGATAATACCCAAAAGAGTCTTCTGCCTGATTAATTTACAAACAAGTCCCCAAGATTAAAACAAATACAATTTGGCACTCCGGCCCCAAAATTAAACTTAAGTACAAATACGAACAAGTTATTGAATTACAAACGGTTTGGTCAAGAAAATTCGTCACAATGATGATTAACTAACAAACGAAGTTGGCTTCCAAAAAAAAAGGTCATTCACTTTGAGCACCCGATGCAATGGAAGCAACCGCCCAGCTTTTGAACCTGAAAAGAAGGATTTTGCTGAGCTACACTAGCCCAGTAGAAAATTCTATACTCATGTTATATGAAAATGTGCTGAGGTATGCAACTAGAATGAGTGAGTTTCAATAAACGGATAAGGGATACAAAGGGGACCACAATGACCGACAAACTATGACAACGGAACTTTCACGTCTTAAAGAAGTCCCTAACCACTCGTACATCAAACTAGAAACAACAATAAACCCACATCAATCTAAATAACATACGACAATTTCTCAAGCCATATAAAGACTCCTCAATGAACTTCGCAACCAACTTCCTCATATCTTACCATTCGATATTGAGCCCCTTTTTATGAGGGAAAAACATTCCTTTTTTCTTTATTACCAAAACAATTTCGAGAAAACTCTCGACCTTCACGGGTCAAGCTCCGTTGATTCGAGCTTGAATAGCCGGAGTCCGTTGATTTGTGCCCAAATACCGGAAACCGTTGATTCGCTCAATAATAGCCGGAGAATTTTCATAAAAATCCTTTTCCAAAACCAAATTCATTCCTTTCTTCAAAACTTTGAAGAAATCAATCATTTATTCCCTTTTCAACAGTTACAATCTCAGGCATACCACAGCCCAAACAACAACATGAACTTCCATAATCAATCATAACTTCTTTCATCAGGAGAGACATTCAACTGTGCTACCTCCCCTCGCTTCACATTGAATTCTCTGCACCTGGGTTTCCGCACTTCCACACCTTGCGTTGCGGGCCCTCTAGAGTCTTCGCATTACCACACCTTGCGTTGCAGGACCCTCAATTCAAAATTCACAACTCACATGCACACGTGCAATACCAATCCATATTCAAAAGACAACGTCTCCCAATTCTCACATGCTATCAATTATTAACATTCAAATGATTTCAAGCTAATAAAACATACTCCATAGTACATAGACACATAGCTTAAGTTCACGTTATCCCTCTAGGTCTGTCACGACACCCTATGCCACGTACCGGACCCACATGACTCCACGATACATCACCGCTTTACCCCTTGTTATCCTTGGTACTCCTATCAACCCCATGGTATGTTCTCCAACCAACGACCCTAATATTGTACTTAAACGAGTGCTAAAAGACACGATCGAACAACGAGCCAATAGGTTACACGCATACATACTCAAGAGTGACTTAAACATATTCTAATCATGTAGGGAGTCATAGCATGGAACGAAAACAACTTAGAATAGCCGACAGACATTGGTAGACTGACACACCTCTACTCGAATGGCCAAAACTTTTAGTGTACTAAGAGTTATAAGGTGATTCCGGCGGCAAACGAAAGCTAACTTCAAGGCCTTCGAATTGACACAAAATTTGCATAAAAAGGGCGCCAAACGAAAAAGTTATGCTCGTCCGAAGTTGGCTGAAGCCCAGAAAACGAGACAGATTCGAGACCTGATTTCTAAAATCCACCATTTATTCAATTCTCAACGGTTTCGGGTGATTCTAGCGGCATTAGAACGGGTTCCAAGTCTACTCTATTTCATATGAAGGAACCAAAATTCATTTCTGAGTTTAGGATGACGAAAATGCCCCATAAACAGGGACCTGTTCTGCAGAAATTCGGGAATGGAAGAAACAATCTCAAACGACGAAACAAGGCACGATCTAGGTACATAAACGTCACACAAACACATAACAAGAGTACGAAATCCCTACCTCATGGGTTTTGAGCAAAACCCGAACCTTTGACCAAGTCAACCGAGCTCCCACGCGGTCCGATCATGATTTTTCTTGGATATTCGGAAAGCCCGTGCTCCGTATAGCAACTTTAATTCTTGGACTTCGTCCGGAATCACGCTCTAAGGTGTTGAGATCGAAGAGAGAAGTTGAGGGGGAGTTGAGAGAGAGTTTTGAGATCTAATTTCGTGGCCCAAGGGTGTGAGAAATGACATAAAGGGGTTTTTATAGTGGTCCAAAAAGCGTGCTGAAAAAGTACAGAAAACAGACCATGTACCGGTACGGGGAAAAGCTGTACCGGTTCATGAACCTTCAAACTGTCAGAAGACATAACTTCTGGACACCATGTACCGGTACGGGGAAAAGCTGTACCGGTTCATGCAGGGCCGAAAAAGGAATTTTATTCCACGGACCCCGAAACAAACCCGACTTGGTACCAACACTACCAAACATCAATATAACCTCAAAACTAACATTATACTATTTTCCGAAAGTCCGATACACACCTGGATACGTATCTCCGTACACTTCCACAACATACGAGCGATTTTACCAGCAATACAATTACTTAACGGAATAAACGATTTTCGAAATTAAAACCAATTTGCGAGTCTCTACAATCTACCCTCCTTAAAGAAATTTCGTCCCGAAATTTACAAAACCAAGTCCAGGACAATCGATACCTCGGGCGCAACAATAATCCTTCGGCCGAGTGATCGATTCTTCAGCCAAATATTTTTCACACAAAATAACTGTCTATCAGCAAAAACTCGCTCAAAAAGCCATGTTCTGACTATCGCATGCAAACTCAAAACGTTTAGGGGCAGGAAAGGCATTTCTCATTTCTCAAACAAAAACTTGTTTACAAAATCATTGTTGTGGTTGCTTTCACTATACAAATATAGTTTCTGCCTATCTACTAACTATGAACAGGGAAAAGAAAAGCCCTAAAAACTAGGCGATCTCTGAGAAGAAGGCAAAGGCTGCTCACTGGTCCCCATGTTCCCCTCAGCAGCCGGTACCCTCTCAGCCTCAAGCTGCAGTCAGGGAAGATATAAACGTTCAGAATCAAGGGATAATACATAGCAGATAAAGCTTATGAAGAGAGTCATACCTCTAGGATCCTACGGCGCTGTCTCCGGACCAAGACCTCTGTACTCTGGTAGGCGCGAAGCCACTCCTGCACTATCTCGGCAGGCACCTGTGGAACAGCCAAGTATTACAAACATCTAAAGCAAGAATACAATGCAAAGTGATGAAAGCTAAACGTAAGAATACCTGTGAAGCCCCAACTGGCAAAGAGTAGAGCGGGGTCGTGCAAGGAGTCAGCGTCAGGCGCTCTTCCTCCCCATCGCCTGAGTGAAAGGAAACAAACGAAGGAGCCCGTGGCCAAACAGGAGCTACGGGAGGAGCCTCGACAGAGGGGGTCAAGAAAAGACGGCAGTACTCCATATAGTCACCCGCCTGAAGGAGTAAACCTGCCCAATCTCTGATCCGAGCATTCTTCAGATCTTCCTTCGACATCAAGGAAGTAGACCTCATAGATACTGGAGGAGAAGGAGGAACAAGCTGAAGAGCCTCAGCACGTGATCGCCACTGGCTGGCCACTCGATCACCTAAGTACCAGGCTCGGCAAAATGGACCTTCGAGCAAGCTACGAGTCCGATCTAGGACTCTACAACGAGCAAGAGGGGCGTCCTCTGGTACACCACCCCAAGGGTCAAACCGTACCTGTAAGGGCAAGGACAAATCAGTCTCGATACAAGAATATGGAAGCTTAAAGGACAAGAGGAACAAAAGGAAAGGTACCTGATCGACCGTCAGTCGGTCCAAAACTCGCCGCCACTCGGGAAGGCTCAAAACTGGTGACCGTGGCCTCCGTTGCCCCATCAACCATCGCTCATAACGAGGTGTACAGTTCGCGTCACCATGCCTGGTCTCAGGGGGAAACTGGAGAAGGTGCTCAAAAGCCCAGAGCTGAAAAGCAGGATCAACAAAGCAAATTCAGAACCAGGAAAAAGCCAAAACAGAAGTACAAAGGAATGATACGTACCTCAAGCACTCGAAAGTGGCCGCAAAGAATGGGACTCTTGTCTCGCGAGCAAGCTCCAAGACCACCATACAAAGTGGCCAAAGCAGACGAGCCCCAGTCAAACTCCCTAGTAGCTCCCAGGTGCTGCAGAGGAGCCAAAAACTGCGTGTGTACTGAACCATCCTTGTTGGCAAACAACGTTTGCCCAAGGAGGTAAAGGAGGAAGGCCCGTGTCAACTGCTCGACGCTCACCTGGGTCAGAATATCAGCCACCGCGAAAGTCTTGCTTAGCCAAGCAAGATCAACGTGACCCCGAGAACGAACAGGGGGCACCTTGCCCAGAAACCACCTCAAAGCACCGTCTCGCTCCCAAAGTCGAGGGTCAACTCGAAGAGCAATCTCGCCTATCCGTAGGCCAGTCAGCAAGGAGAAGTCACACGGAGTGATAGTCATCTCACCAGCAGCAGGGAAGTGGAAGGTATTGGTGGTATCCCACCACCTCTCAACCAGCGAGGTCATCAGTGACCAATCCATCTTCGGAAGATCGAGGCCCAGAACGAACGTCTCAAAACCTGCAGCACGTACTAATTCCCGAGCCTGCTCTGGCAGCTTCAAGAACCATCTGTGCACCTCTTTGCCTCCACCGCGAGCTTCCAGCCTCCTATTTCTCTGCCAAAGACAAAAGGGAGTTAATCTCATGATTGCATAAACAAAGAAAATGCTAAGGGGCGTCAAATTAACATCTAAAAGCATGCGTTGCCTAGACAGGGGGCATAGTTATTTTAGTTTCCTTAAACAAAAATAAATTCAACCCGAACATGGGTTTCTCACATTCACGCTCCAAGCCAAAAGGGATTTCCGTCCCGCAAGCAAAAATTTTTTATTCTAAATACAAGAATTTCCAAAACTCTGAACTAAAGTAAACTTTTTACTTTTCAGGAAACTCACCGGCACGTTCAGAACGCTCAGGTGAAACTCTGGCTCTTGACGGACCACTTCAGCCTCTGGGCCACCAACAGGAGGACGGTACTGCAGGAAACCGCAGTAACCCAGCCTACGCGAAGGACAAACGTAGGTAGTGGCATCAAACAAACCGGGCTCTTCAATCGCCTCCTCATCGGAAGATGGATGCTCGCACCTACATGAAGGGTGCGAGGATGAACCTGCCACACCCGAAGACGGCGTGGCCATCACGTCCAAGCCAAGAAAGGGAGAAAACCAACGGTTTCGGACAAACAAAGTCGGCAGCGACAGTAATGACGGCGGTGGTCGGAGAGGATGGTCGCCGGAGATGATGGTGGCCGACGGTAGTGGAGGAGGGCGGCGGCGTACGACGGTCGTCGGGCGAGAGGAACGGAGGAGAATAAGGGAGGAGGAGAAGAAAAGATTAAATGGGCCGTGAGATCGATTTAACTGAACTTAAATCGATTTCCTGACGTTTGGAGTTCTCACGGCCGATACATCAATTCCTCGGCCGAGACATCAATCCTTCGGCCGAGAGATCGATCTCCAGGCCTACCAATCAATTTCCTTCAGCAATGTCAGATCATGCTCAGCGCATTAATTCAAGCCACTACAGAATCCTCAACCAACCAAGTAGCCCTGGGGGCATCCCCAGGCCAACACAATATGATCAAGACTAGCCTTGGGGGCATGCCCAAGCATCGAAGATCTCTCTCCACAAACTGCTGGCCAGCAAAACAAGACACTCATCAGCCCTGAGCTCAAAACTTCAGCGGCTCCAAGCCCATTATTGGCAGGCTCTACGCCCATATCAATTCATCCAGCGGCTCTACGCCTTCAACTTAACGGCTCTACGCCCACTATCCTGACAGGCTCAAAGCCCATCATCTCTACGCAACTCAGTGGCTCTAAGCCCCCACCTACCAATTCAGCAGCCCCGTGCCTATCATCTCTAACACAACTCAGCGGCTCTACGCCCGCCATTTCATCAACCCAGCGGCTCGAAGCCTATGTCTACTATCTCAGCAGCTCTATGCTCGCTATCACAGTAATAGGCTCTACGCCTTCGCCTATCAACTCAGCGGCTCGAAGCCCCTTACTCCAACAGGCTCGAAGCCTTGTATTCACTCACTCGGCGGCTCTAAGCCCTCAACACAACAGCTCTACGCCCGTTATCTCACCAAAGCGGCTCAAGCCCATTTTGCCTCTACAGGCTCAAAGCCTTTATCACCCCGGCTCGAAGCCCTTTATCATAGCGGCTCTACGCCCGTATCAATTCAGCGGGGCCCTGTGCCCATCGTCTCTACACAACTCAGCGGCTCCAAGACCGCTATCTCAATCGCTCAAAGCCGTAAACAAGCAATCCCGGCTTGAAGCCCTTTATCTCGGCAGCTCTATGCTCGCTATCACAGAATAGGCTCTATGCCTGTTATCACAAACTCAAGCGGCTCAAAGCCTACTATCACCCAGGCTCAAAGCCGTGAACAAGCAATCTCGGCTCGATGCCCATTATCGACATGGCTCTACGCCCATATACACTCATTCGGCAGCTCTACGCTCGCTGTCACAACTCAGGCTCTAAGCCCACTATCTCAACCGGCTCAAGCCGTAAACAAGCAATGTGCTCTAAGCCGCCCCAACAATCAAGACATCTATTCTCAGGCTCTACGCATGAATGCTCAAAAATCTAACATTTTTGAATGCTCAAGCTCCACGCTTGGATGCCCAACCACTGTGTACTGGATGCTCAAGTTATACACTTGAATGCTCAAGCTCTACGCTTGGATGCCCAACCACTGCGTACTGGACGCTCAAAGCCTGTACTTTGAATGCTCGGATTCTGCCGTCCGAATGCTCGAGCTCTATGCTCTGAATGCTCAAGTCCGGAACTTGATAGAAGCTCTAAGCTTAAAACAAACACACACGCACGGGCCCGTGCACATTTGCATCAACATTTTCACATCGAGTCTGCATCATATTTGTTCACATCTAACAAAGCATTGCACATATACACTCTGCATATCTCTCATGAAACAGGTCAACCCTGTAATCAACCGGCTCTATGCCTCGGTTTTATTGATCGGCCCAACGCCTCGATCTTTTGGCTCCATGCCAACACTTATGATGGAAAAGCTCCGCGCGCAGACCATCAGAATGCAACCAGCTCTACGCTTCGGTTCATATCACATCAAGCTCTAAGTTCACCTCAGGCCTCCGCCTCATAAACCACAGCAGGCTCCATGCCTCAAAACTAATCATCTCAGGACCTCGCCTTACACCAGCTCCGCGCTTCGGTTCAGCATGACAAGCTCAAAGCTCTGACACCACAGGCTCTCAATCACCTCAACACCAGCTCCGTGCTTCGGTCCTATCAATCACCTCAGGCCCCCGCCTCATAAACCACAGCAGGTTCCACGCCTCAATCCAATCACCTCAGGCTCTCGCCTTATGATCAACACCAGCTCCGTGCTTCGGTCTTATCAATCACCTCAGGCTCTCGCCTTATGATCAACACTAGCTCCGCGCTTCGGTCCTATCCAATCTCCTCAGGCCTTCGCCTCAAGATTGCAACAGGCTCCACGCCTCGATTTCATCACTCTCCAGGCTCTTGCCTCATGACTACAACCGGCTCCGTGCCTCGGTTTCACCAAAGTTCCAGCCACTGGCCATGTGCCCCCCACATCTCAAAAACAAACCGGCGTCCAACTCATCCCCAGCAGATGGTTTGGATTCCACCCCATTACATCAATTCCTTCCAGCTCATTCGCAAGGATAGACTACTCTACCGAGCTCCTTTCAGTCAAAGTAAGGATGATCAAGAAAAGCAAACGCACCTGCAGTGTACTGATCTACCCCAAAATACTAAGGAAGCTCTTCGCAAAAAACTCACCGGGCAGCTCCGCGCTCCTTCAACTATCTTCCGCCAAAACCCTGGCTCAGTCTAGGTACGTTACACTACGGCTTTTAAAGCCCTAAGGTACGTCTTCTGTCTCTAACCCTCCAAACTTTTTACTTTTCTTTATTGCCCGAACTACGATTGGTCTGAATTTCCCTTGTGGAATACGTAGGCAGCCTCCCGGCCCGACCATAACAAAACCTTTTTCGAAAACCCCTTGGAATAGTGGTTGGACCAAATTGAGTTGCTTTTTACAGCTTTGACTCTTACTCAAACATGTCTCGCGATCCGTCTGAGTTCAGTCAAAGAGGGGCATCTGTAGACACCCCAATTTGGCCTAACGATTATTTCAAGTCCCACCTTGGGACAATCCCGATGATGAAATGGATACAGTGATTGCTGATTGCTTCCTTGAGAACCTTAGGACTTTCGGTGAGAACTTTGACCACTTAGAGGACCCAATTCAAAGCCATACAGCCTTTCAGACAGAAATACGGAAGCCTAGGAGAATCCATCTGTCGGCCATGACATCGATCCCACGGCCATAACATCAATCCCTCACCCGAGCAACCTGTTGCCAGCAAAATCTCCCTGAGAGATCAATTCCTCGGCCGCAAGATCTATCCTTTGGCCGAGACATCCTTTCCACGGCCGCGACATCCTTTGCTCGGCCGCCAGATCGACCTTTTTCCAGACTCTCGAACGTTTGGTTTGATCCAACTACACTACCTTTCCGATGCGTTCGGGCTACGTTCGGAGATCACGACGTAGAGTTTGAGATGCATTGCAATTGCAATTGCCATCTCGTGATTTGATTGGCCGGAGTGAGTCATCCCTATGCCTATATAAACGGGCCTTTGGGTTCCGAATTAACACACAGAAATTGAGATACTTACACACTCTCTCAAACCTCGAAGCTCTACACAAATACTCCCTCAATCCCATACTCCAAAAGCCCTAACCTTCCGAAGGTAGCCGTCAATCCGGCGATCAAACCCCGAAGTTCAAACCCTAACCCTAGGGTTCTCGATCAAGCAATCAACCAATCTCACCTAATCCAAAGCAATCAAGCAACTGAGGGATCAAGGTGGTGAGGCCCAACGGCCTCTGGTTTGTCTTAATTTCTTGCTTTTTCTGACTAATCGTAGTATTTTGATTATCCATTAATCTTTCTGTCTGGTGTGAGGAAGAACACCGACCGGGGCTTCGATCCCTCGGCCGGTATATCAAACCAGGAGGATCCCTCGGCCGTGACATCCATTCACCGGCCGCGGGATCCATCTCCCTGGGACAATTTTGTTGCTTTTCTGCTTTCCAATGCATGCTTCAATTATCGCACTGGCTCACTTTGCTTACTGTTTAAAGGAATAACTAAACAGACTATGTGTTAGGATTAAACAAGGCATCTATACGTCTTATGTTGAATGATTATGGGCCAGTCTCACGGCTGGGCAAAGACGGGTGCCTAACACCTTCCCCTTATTGTACTTTTGGCTCCCGTATCCAGAATCTCTATCTATTTTCCCAGTTTTAATAAACTGGGTGGCGACTTTATTTGATGATAACCGTTATCATGTGGCGATGTTCCTAGCCATGGGAATGTCCATGATTCTGGTTTATGAAGTGAGCAACCAATCGAGCAAATTCAATGTGATCAATCTGTATGGCGATGCCCCGTTTGGGAGGTGTCTACAGGAGCATGAAAGATTGGACCAGTTAATCCCGAAGAAGCGTACCGCAACTGAGCGTCCAGACGGTTTCAACCGTTTGATCCGACCTCACCGCGATGCCCGGCTCGAGAGACTCACGACATCCCCCTTCACAAGGGAGATTAACTCCGTCACCCCCCTGAAGGGCTTCACCCAACCCAAATTTGCCAAGTACGACGGCAAGACCGAGACGTACACTCACTTAGTATAGTACAAACTCATTATGTCCCTTTTTCTCCGTAACGAGCCCTCGGACGATGCCTTCCTCTATAAGGTCTTTCCCGCAAGCCTCGGGAACCTGGGCCTAACTTGGTTCAACCAGCTCCCCGCCTGGTCAATCTCCTCATTTGACTCCCTCTGTGATGCTTTAATGGCTCGGTTCATCACGAGCAATAAGCACGAGAAGGAGATCGACTCTCTCCTTTCCCTCTGTAAAAGACACGACAAAATGCTCCGCCAGTACACCAGTCGCTACTGGGAACTGTTCAACGAAATTGAAGGCTGTGACGGTGTCATCTCGGCCCGCGGGTTCAAGCTCGGCCTCACTGCCCAAGACGAGCAGGTTTACGACGACCTCGCTCGACACAAACCTAACTCCATGAAGGACCTCATGACTCGCATCGAGGGATGGTGCCAACTCATCGAATCCAAAGCAGAAAGGGGCATCGGGAAGTCCACGAGCTCCAAGACACCACTCACATCGGTGTTCGCTCCGGCTCCCGCCCCGGTTTCAACACCCAAGAAGCAAGTCAACAATATCAAACAGTCCCCGAGGAAGGGACCAAGGCCAAGCGACTTCAATGCTGAGAAGACCGTCTTTACTATCCCCGTCTACAGGATTATCGACCAAGTAAAGGATCAGCCTTTTTCTCCTTTCCAAACCACAAACTCGGCACCGAAAATGGAAAAATAAAAAACCCGATTGTCCGATGTAGCTACCACAATGAACAAGGTCATTTTACCATCGCCTGCAAGCCCTTCAAGGCCTACTTGAAGCAGCTTGTCGCCGACGGCCATCTCGGTAACTTGATTGATCACGAGAAGACAAGGGCTCGGGCACAGCAGGCCGAGACATGCACCGAAGAAGAAGTTCAGATCGACGATCCATGTTATTCACGGCCCTTTGAACTCTGAAGCCGCTCGTATCATCCGCGCCAAACTGAATGACGCCTCCTCTTCCAAACAGGTCATGCTAGTTAGTCCCGAACCGAAGCGCCCCCGGACCGACGACGGATCCAAGTGGACAATCACATTCACCAAGAAGGACCTCGACCGTGTCCAACTCCCACATAATGACGCCCTTGTGGTCATGCTATGCATCGGCACCTTCAACGTCCGATGCGTCCTCGTGGATCAGGGCAGCTCAGCCGAGGTCATGTACTACTCTCTGTTCAAGGACTTAAAACTCTCAGACACCGACCTTCGTCCGTCCGAAGTCCCCCTCATCGGCTTCAACGGGGCCCCGGTCTGGCCCCTCGGTTTGATCACTCTCCCAGTCCGCACAGGCTTGGTCGTCCTTGACATGGAATTTGTTGTGGTCGATGTTCCAAGCCCTTACAACGCCATTGTTGGGTGCACCTGGCTCCATAAGTTAAAGGTTATCACCTCTACTTATCTCCAGGTGGTCCGCTTCATAGGTGCCAATGAACGCGAGGAGGACTTATACGGGGATCAAACCACGGCCAAGAGATGTTAGGTCAATGCGGTCCGAAGCAGCAAGCAGACTTCTCGGGTCAACCTCATTGAAGTACCCGAAGCCCCGGTTTTGGAGGACGTCGGTAGGTCAGCCGACGAGAAAGCAGTTGAAGACCTTGTCACCATCCCCATCACCATCACCGAAGACGGTTCCCGTTTTTTCCTTGTCGGTTCTTCACTTAGTGACACCGAGCGGAACGACATGGTGGACTTCCTCAAAAATAACATCAAAGTTTTCGCGTGGACCCCCTATGAAATGCCTGGGGTCGACCTCAAGTTCATCTGCCACGAGCTCAACATTGATCGAGCCAGGCGCCCAATCGTACAAAAAGCGAGGCGATCCTCCCCGATTCACTCTGAAGCTGTCATTGACGAGGTCAACCGGCTCCTAAATGCGAAGGCCATCCGAGAAGTACAATACCCCAAATGGTTGGCCAATACCGTGGTGGTCAAGAAGAAGAATGGCAAGTGGCGGGTCTGCGTCGATTATTCTAATCTCAATGACGCCTGCCCGAAGGACTTCTTCCCCCTCCCGCGGATTGACCAGCACATTGACGCAACGACAGGCCATGACCGACTCAGTTTTATGGATGCCTACCGAGGTTACCATCAGATTGCTATGAGCGAAGGAGATGTTGAAAACACAGCCTTCATCACCCCCCACGGGATCTTCGGTTATCTTGTTATGCCCTTCAGTCTGAAGAACGCCGGGGCAACTTTTCAAGGAATGATAACCAAGATGTTCGAGCGTTTACTAGGAGACACCATGATGGCTTACATTGACGATATGGTGGTCAAGAGCATGCTGGCCGGTTGTGGGCAGCATGCCCTCGGAGAAGGGATTCTGTTCCCTTTCCGACAACTTCTCGGGCAAGGCCCTCTCGGAATCGAGGGAGCGCGAGCGGAGAGGCAAGCACTCGTAAATACAGAGTCGCCACTCGGGTTTTGAAGGTCCGACACCCAAGGAACCGCATTTTGAAGCACCTGCCGCGCTGTTTGATTTGAAAAAGTGAAGGAAACTAGTCCGTCATAACCATATCTGGGTTCGGGAGGCAGGTTACGAGAGGGGAAGGGTTTTAAGGCACTCCTCTCGCCCAATCCGGAGATCGATCTCTACTTAGGCATTTTGAAAATGTTTACAATTCTTCTTTTATTTAACCAATTTTAGCCAATTAGGGCGGGGGAACAGTTAATCGGGGTTTAAAGCTGTAACACATTTGCAGGATGTGATGGATAGCATGGATGGATGAAATACTATGGAAATAAATGGGATGGAATTTAACCCTCTGATCAGAACACAAAACTGCAAAAAAGTTTGAATATGCCAAACACAATGGCCAACTTGCATGCATGGATCTACGTACATGCAAGCCGACCATCGCGCGACATACTCAAACCGTCGCGCGAGAGTTCATGACTCATCACAGGCCAAATTTCATCCCTTTCTGGGCTCTGGAAAGACCAGTGCTCACCCAGGAGGCAAACCACGCAGTTTCCTAAGTACTGAATGTAAATAATTATTACAAAACAGACCGAAATAAATTTTAAAGATAACCCCTAAACAGTGGGGGAAAATAAGCAGAGGCCTAAAGCCTAGTTGCCCATGCAAGGGCAGTTTTTGGAAATCAAAGAACCATCGCGCGACAAAGTGGAATACTCGCGCGATGCTCCTGACTGGACTTTCAGGAATTGCTTTACATGCTTGGGGCTCTGAGACATGTTCAGAGGCATCCCAAGGGCATTCCAAGCCAAATTAAATTGCAAACTAAGCTACTGTATGTATTTTAGCATGCACATCAGTGATCTACATATCAAAACAAAACCATAACAGACATGCTCATAACTAAAACAGGAAATGACCAGCTTCCCTTCCCCACGTGGACCAATCTTTTGCAGACAGAACTGTCGTGCGAGGGTTTGGCTGAGACAGTTTCTTGTAACTCTGCTGACTTTAGGGCCAGGACTGGTATTGATTACCAGCCTTGGCCCTGCCAGCCTCCCTCGGGGATCAAAAT
The DNA here is from genome assembly GCA_018127125.1 of Rhododendron griersonianum. Classification (NCBI taxonomy): domain Eukaryota; kingdom Viridiplantae; phylum Streptophyta; class Magnoliopsida; order Ericales; family Ericaceae; genus Rhododendron; species Rhododendron griersonianum. The sequence goes on along the minus strand of CM030788.1, from coordinate 31,415,286 downwards.
AGGAACAGGTAAAATCTTATACCTTTGCTTGAATGATTTTTGAAATGGATTGGATTAAGTGGTGTAACTTTGCAAATGAGTGTATGAAAAACACTAGATTGAAAGACTAGGAAGTGTGGTTAAGGTTAGTAACTTTGTGCTAAAATGACTTGATTACTTCTTTCTTTGTAACTTGGTAACCCTTTGGAAGAACAACCAATGGGGGTATATATAGAAGGAGAGGGAGTGCAAGGTTGGTGCAAGACTAGGCCCAAAGACCAGCCAACAAGGCTGATCAACCTTGCTTGGTGGAGAGGCTAGCCACCAAGGTGAGTGGTTAGAGTTGTGTGGGTGGTGCATCCTCCAAGTCTGCTCAACACTATACAGTCGACGAAAACGGGATTCCCGCCCCACATGGCCCTGATGATCACAAAAATCCAGCTGGACCAAAGTGAAAGTGACAGGTATGAACCGTCGCGCGAGGGTTTGGTACCATCGCGCGAGGGTCAACGGTCAACACCTTGACTTTGACCAACACCTGGCAAACTGACTATCGCGCGAGTAACAAGAAGCATCGCGTGACAGTCAAACCTTAGTTAGGGTTTTTACTGAAGGTTTCAAGGGTCCAAAGGGGTTCAAGAAGGGTTCCAAACACTCCAAGCTCAATCCATTCCAAACTCAAGCCTGTTTGATCCGAACTCATCATCGGGGAAACAAGAAACCGTAAAAATAAAGTAAAACAATCGGGAGACCCATATTGGGGTGTCTACAGTAGTCCCTCTTTGATGGCACGCGGAGCACCATTGACTGGTACGGGTAACGTCAAAGATTTCTAGACACCCACCAAATCCGCCCAACAGCCGATTAAATGGAAAATGCAAACGAGTATGTAAAAATACCGTTCACCAAAGGAGGAGATTTTGATAATTGGACGAATGGATCATCACTGATTTGAGATTGGACGGTTAGATCATCGCCGATTGATAATTGGACGGATGGATCGTCGCTGATTGATAATTGGACGGATGGATCGTCGCTGAGTTGAAATTGGACGGTTAGATCGTCGCTGATTTGAAATCAGACGGATGGATCATCGCTGAGCTGAAATCGGACAGTTAGATCGTCGCTGATTTGAGATTGGACGGATGGACTACTGCTGGGGATACAAAAATACTCCAGTAGCAATTCCGAAACGATCCCCATATGTGCCATATGATCATAACCGGGACCCATAGATCAAAAGGAGGGATAAACAAAACCGGGCCAGGCCTGAGGCTGAATTGGGCCTGAGGCCCGAAAGAACCATCGCGCGATGGTTCAGAACACTCGCGCGAGGGAGGCTGAGGAGAAATTGGATCTGGAAAGGCCCAAACCCGTTCCACCCTTTTAAACATCTGCGGGATGCTTCAGAGGCGGTTACCGAGAGTTTCAAAACTCCCAAACCTCTCCCAGCTCTCAAACCATCTTTCAAATCTTCTCAAACCCTTGATCCATCCACCAAAATCATCAAAACCAAAACCTTCCACTCATCTATGGCAGACCACGACGGCAATGGAGGTGGTGGCGACGTTATTGATCAACCGGAGGACCGAGGAGGGCCAATGGATCTTGAACCAAGCGATCAGACGGAAGCGGAGGCTAGTACAGATGCCGTTGCAGCGGTAGTAGGCGGTGGCAAAGGCGAACAGGGTTGCGAGCAGGAGGTTAGTGGTGGCAAGAACAGTCGCGCGACAGAGGCGAAGCCTCGTGCGATAGAGGAGATTGGGGCCGTGGGGCCATCGTGCAGCCATTAGACCCGAGTATGGCCGTAGGGGGCTCAGTGGTGACTGGGAGGAGTTCTGGCAGTGCAGAGGGTAGTGGTGCCGGAGAGCACCATCGCGCGACAGAGGAGGAGCCTTGCGCGATGGAGGAGGCTGAGGCCAGAGGAGGCAGTGATGCCAGAGATGGTGACGTTGAGCCAACTGGGTCCTCGCCGAGGGACTCGGCGAAGGGTAAGGGAGCTGTTGTTGAGGAGGAGGCCACCGGGGTGCCCCATCGAGAAAAGGACATATGGTTTCGGCCCGCGGCAACGGCGGCCACATCATCAAGTCATAGGCCAATCACCAAATACGATGTCGCCGAACACTTGCCTGATGAGGCATTGGCGAAACTTCTTGAGGATAACCCTCTAATTGGGGAGATAGTCTTGAAAGCCAAAGAGGACTAGGCACGGGCTATTGAGGCGTCGGAGGCGGCGGAGAGGGTCGAGAGGGAGAGAAAGGAGAGGGAGGAGCCTTTGAGGGATGCCGAGGCCGAGGAGAGGGCCGGAGTGGAGGTACTGGGACCTAGAGTGACTGCAGTGGCAGAGGCGAGGGCCATGACACGCCCTGGCTTTTCAGCAGAGGCATACGTACCTCCCACACCACACTTGTTCGTGCCGTCGGGCTTCGCGGCTTACGTACCGCTACAAAAGGACTATGATGACGAGCTCGTGTTGAGAGACCCCCGGGCCCACATTGCCAGCACTTGGATGGAGGTATATTCTCAGAAAAACTCCCTTTGTAGTTCAATTTTGATATTTTGCTCCCCGTAGTTCAATTTCAATATTTTGCTCAAAAACACTTGAACTTAGAATTCGCACGTGCCACTTATGAGCCAAACCATGCCAAAACAACATACCCTTGGTAACATATGCCTTGCATGCAATAACTTGAACCAGCCAGATGCTGTAGGCTTCATTGATTACCTAGAACTTGAAAATGAAAGCTCTGTATACTGATAATATCTCTTGCTGCTTGTCTTTGTGCTTGAAACAGGCGGGAGCAAGTCAGAGGGACATCCGCGGCTTTGGGGGTGCGTGTAGGTCCTTAGAGCTGTACGAGGCCTTGCCATAAAGGGTGAGGCAGTTAGTAGACGAGGTGGGCTTAGGAGAGTTCGTACAGACGCTGACACGAGCGAGGACCGATCACGCGGTCCTGGTTGCACTTGCGGAGAGGTGGAGGGACACAATATATACCTTCCACCTACCTCTTGGGGAGATGACGATGACGCCTGCGGACTTTCCAGCGATCACCGGGTTGAGGGTTGGAAGAGAGCCCATCCCGTTTGACTCCGGAATTCAGGAGGACAGAGCGGCCCTGGAGTGGTTTCTGGGTGAGGTGCCCAAGATTGAGGAGGGGATGGCGCGGTACGACCAGTTCACGAAGTACCTGAAGAAGAAGGTGACCAATGACCGGGAGGAAGAGCAGATGGCCCGGGCATACTTGTTATACCTATTTGGCGCTACTTTGTACCCAAACAGACGGAGCAAAATGCATCTCTCCTACTTGCCGGCGTTGAGGGACTTGAGGGGAGCCTCACGCTTTGACTGGGGTGGTGCAGTGTTGAGTACAGCTTACCACTTCTTTGGTGACTCGTCGAGGACGGGTCAGAGCACTGCTGGCTACTGGAGGGCCTGAGAGGTATAATTCTAACCATTACAAAGCATGATTTCGATTATACTTGTCCATTCGATTGCTTAGCCTGCTTGATTGCTTTAATTTTGAATATTTCATATCCTGTGACTGATGCTTGTACTTGTCTAAACATTGCACAGCTTTGGGCTTACGAGGTACTGCGGATGTATCCGCCGCAATGCAAGCATCCAGACTTGAGCACCCTCCCCCGTGCGCTGATATGGAACAAGGCCAATATGGGGAAGAAGGAGGGGAGAGGTGACCTCAATGCCTTCAGACTGTACCTGGATGATCTTAGAGCTTCTCAGGTATGACACATAACGCGAAACTTCCAATATGCATTCCTTTCCTTGATTTAATGATGTCGCTGATCAATTGCCTGCATTGTCTGTTTGTTTCAACTGCAGATCAATTAGGATCCTTGGAGAAGAGCCGGGCCAGAGCCAGAGTACTTGGCCAGGAGCAGAGCTGTTATGGCCAGCAGAGTGCTGTTGGAGTCGGCCTTCGGTTGGCAGTGGTACCTGGGGGACCGAGTGACACGCCAGTCACTTGGCCACCTTGAGTTCCAGGTGCCAGGGCCACTTCCACCCCGGGCTTCACACACGAGAGAGTACACACGGGCCCAGCTAGAGAGGTTCACGTGGCAGGATACCGAGTTGGCACACTACTTGCGTCCTAAAAGGGACTATGCTGTTTACCAGAGGACTTCCTAGCGGGCCTGCTTGGGATCCGAGGTCTGAGAGAGATGCGGAGCCAGGCTGCAGGAGCTGCTGAGGAGAGGAGAGCCGCTGGTGAGAGACAGAGAGGAGGCGAAGGCCATGTGAGGCGAGGCCTGAGCGGACCTGTGGTTGGCGGGCCTCTGGAGCTACTTTGGAGGATCCCTGTGGTTGACAGCCAGGGGAATCCTGCAGAGCTACACTTAGTACCTGCGAGAGTCGAGCCTACTCCCGTGACCGTGCCGGTAAGACTTAGCTTCCATTATTGCTTTTCAATCCAATATACTTGAATTATTGTTGATTGGCCTGATAAACCCAAAATGCATGCAGGTGCCGACTGAATAGGTGAACGAGGCCATCCGACGCATGCTAGCCTTGGAGAATGTGGTGAGGAGAGCGGCGAGCGGTATGCCATTGGAGTTGCACTACTCGGCACCAACACCACAGCCAGCTCAGCCAGCCGTTGTTCAAAGGACTCAGGTACATAAAACGATACATTCCTGCCTTCGATACATTCCTGCTTTCGATACATTCCTCCTTTCGATGATAGAACGTACCTGCTTTCAAGATTTAAAATACAATATGCACAATGTATACTCATGCTTTGAAATGAAATGACAATGCAGGCACAGGGGCGGGTGATTCCTAGGAGGAAGAGCACGCGAGACCCGCCACAGAAGAAAGTGGCGGCCAAGAAGCCTACACCTCCAGCCACTGCCAAGAAAGCCATGACGCATGCAGAGATGCGGTTTCGAATTAAGATGCGCAAGAAGCCATCTCAAGAAGAAAGAGAGCCGAAGAGAGCGAAAGCGACAGCAACCATGGTGGTGGAGGAGGAAGAAGAACAAGAAGAAGAAGAAGAACAAGAGGAAGAGGAAGAAGAGGAGGAAGAGGAAGAGCGACGTCCTTCCTCTAGCAGCGGCTCCGACGACTCTGTTGATGATCCTCCATACAAGGACGATCCTCGGGAGCAAGTGGAGAGCGATGACTGGCTTGGAGAGCACTGAGGGTCACTGTGAAGCCCTCTCTGCATTTTGATTTTTGACTCCAGGCCTGCGTGCCCAAGTAGATAGCTTAGTTGACATAGTTTTTTGAGGGCCTGCGTGCCCTTTTGATTAGCGGGCGCATGTGCCCTAACTGATGTGTCGACTTTTGATTGGCCGAAGTGCCACGGATACAGTAGTTTCCTTTTGTGGAAATGGATGGATCATGGTTTAGCTATAAAATTTGCATTTTTGGGCTTATTGTTTCTCATTATGAATAAGAGAAAGTAAAACCAACCACTAACACCAAACTTGCATTGACAAACCAAAACTGCTTACAGACACACGTGTACATACAAAACGTGACCAGACTGCAAAGAAAATGGAAATATACCCTAGGATACGACCAGGATACAAGGATACGAGAAAATAATGAAATTTTGGGCATTAAAGAGCCAAAATCAAAAATAACCCGACCCAGACAAAACTGACTATTCGGCAAGACCGAGCATACTTGACACGACTTGTCCCAATTGACGGAATTGAAGGAAATGCCCCAAAAAGAGATTTGGACCGGCAAATGGTCAAAATAACGCGAAAATGGCATAAAACATCCAAGAATGACTCGATTATGTCCCGAACTGAAACCGACACCTCCATATAGTCACACAATGTCTAAGTGACCTATATGGCATGACCAAACTTGGCTAAGACTTTCAGAACGAATTCCGACCTCTTGAAACCTTGATTTGAACTTGAAATGGGCCGCCAAGAGTCCAAAATCTTTGTTAAACGCGACGTTTCAAATCCGACGCTTGGATGCACTCATAATGACTTGCTGAAATCACCAAAAGTGCAAAAGAACCCCTGGAACAAAAAATGTCCAAAACTGGACAGTAGCTGCTGTAAACTGCCAAAATTGCAGACAAACCCTCGCGCGAGGGATTGGTACCATCGCGCGAGGGAAGCTCTCCCGCGCGACGAATTGAAACAGTCGCACGATGGTTTGACCCTGCTAAGCTGCCCTGTTTGACCAGATCATTGCCTGATGCCTTATCATCCTTCCCACGTCTTGCAGACTGCTCTGTGGTTGCAGGGGAGGTTGTCCTTAGTTTGGCAAGGTGGTAGGACACCTTGCATGAAGTTAAGCCATGGCGCAGAAACCAAGGGCGATATTTATGGGGTTTTTTCTATAAATGAAAGGGTATGAGGAGCAATGTAGGGCATCCCCCCCCCCCCCCCCCCTCTTATAGACACAAATCCCTTCTAATCATCAAAATTGGAAAGCCCGTTTGCAGCCATGCTCGATCCTTGGCTAATGTCGGAAATCGTCGATTGGGAGGGTCCCCGATCTCGAGGCCTGGCCTCCATCCGTGATCTTCGCCATGCTAGGCGATGCCCTACACTCCTTAAAGCGGCCATGAGTTATTGGGATCCAGTCATGCATGTGTTCAGATTCGGGGACAACGAGCTGTGCCCAACCGTGGAGGAATTCCAAGCATACCTCCAAGGTTTTGCTTCCAGCGTGATTGTCGTGCCACCCTATAGAAAATGCATGCCGAAGCTCCTGAAATCCTGTTTGAACATTTCGAGAGGAGCGGCGGACGGCCTGCTGGTTGGCGGACAAATAAATGTCGTGCGCCTGATGGAATGGTACAGGCCTGACGGTGATCCAGAGGATACCGCCCTGCAGGCTCGACGCCGATTTGCCCTGTCAATTGGCGTACTAGCTGCATACCTGCTGGTGTCTCCGTATGGACGGGCCGACCCCTCATTGGTGGACGTGGCCGCTCAGATGGGCGTTCGAAGGAACGTGGTTCCTATGGTGCTTGCAGAAACACTCATTGGTCTGGATTTGGTGGCCGCCGGCCAAACAAGCATATTCGGTGGCAGCCCACTCTTATTGCAGGTAAACTCTCACTCAGCTCACCTTTTTCCGGTTTTCACATAGTCTGTTTTTACCTCAACTCTCGGCTAAAGGCTATATCGGGGCTCCTTACTTGTTTTCTCACTCAAGTTTTATATGGCTCCTTACTTGTCTTTTCGCTTATACAGTTATGGCTGTCCGACAAACTTGGGCTAATTGCGGCTCCTGAAGCAAGCTGGCCCCACCTGCCCGGGTGAATGCATCAAAGAGGGATGTTGTACCTAGAGATGTCCGAGGAGGAGTGGTATACCTTCATGAGGGAGATGTCTCCGCGTGAAATTGTCTGGCGGCACGAAACTCTGAACATTCCGGACATGGCCCTGAACTCTGCAGGCTTCGAGCGGATGGTGATTGCTGGGCTGTCCAGTTTCACGTTCTATATTCCAGGCCGTATCCTTCGGCAATTAGGCATGAACCAGGGTCTACACCGAGCTGGGGTAGAGGATTTCCAGATTCCAGCGTTTACTGCCCAGCATCTGACGGGGTATGAGCACAACTGGGGTTTGAGAGAGCTTGGCAGAGCGGATCCAGGTTTCAGCACCGGACTCAAACGCCGCTACGTAGCATGGCTAAGGGAAGAAGTTGCAAGGAGACAAAATATAGACTGACTCCTGACACGACTCCAATGAACTAGAATAAACTGTGAGCCTGTGAAGGCCTCTAGCATTTTGTTTTGTTTTTGATTCTTAACTGTTTTTAAGGACTCTGCTCAGCCTGTATAATAGAAATAGTAGTTTTGAATAAAAAGTGAAAGATTGAGAATTTTCCCTTTTTTGGTCCAAGTGTTGAACACCACCCGATTTGAATGTCGAAGCACACCCTGGAATAAAAACCATGGATCAAGTTGATTGATTGTGATCGAATCTCACAAGGAGATTGCCTACGTATCCCTTTTCAAGAAATCAGGTCGCACGTAGTTCAAGCTAAGGTTCGCTCGTGTATTTTGACTCTCCTTTTATGCTCTAATTTTTGCCTAGAACTGCCTTTACAGGTTTTCAGTCCAGCGAGCTTTGATTGAATGCCTATTTATTTTTGCTTAAACTGCCCCCTTGGGTTTTCGGTCTAGCAGGCTTGCTCTAATTTTTGCTTGGAACCGCCCACCCTTGTGGTTTTCGGCCCAACGAGCATCTCTCAAGGATAGTAACGTTTGAGTTGATCCAGGTTGACCAGAGTGTTGAACTCGTTACAGTCCAGATCAATGAGCTGAGCCGCTCCACCCGAGAGGATGGTCTTGATAATGTAAGGCCCCGCGCGCTTTGGGCAGAACTTACCACGTGGATCGAAAATGGGAGCCCGGATTTCCTTTGTGACCATATCCCCTTCAGCCAAGTCCCGAGACTTCACTTTCTTGTTGAATGCCCGAGCAATTCTGCGTTGATACCCCTGAACATGATACAAGGCACGGAGCCTCCTCTCATCAAAGAGCATGAGTTCAACGAACCTCCCACAAAGCCACTCGGATTCCGTGAGTTCACATTTAGCCATGATCCTCAAAGTTGGTACCTAAAGCTCTATGGGAAGCACAGCTTCCATCCCGTAGACTAGGGAGAAGGGGGTTGCCCTTGTTGACGTTCGAATCGACGTACGATACCCCCAAAGAGCTAGAGGCAGTTGCTCGTGCCAGTCCCTGGCGGACTCTACGAATTTCTTGATGATTGTCTCGACATTCTTGTTGGCTGCCTCGACTGCCCCATTCGTCTGAGGGCGATAGACCGTTGAATGATGAATCTGAATTTTGAACTCATCGAAGAGCTCTAAAACCCTTCCTTTGAAATGAACCCCATTGTCTGACACGAAAGCCTGAGGAACCCCGTATCGATAGATGATGTTCTTCCTAATGAATTGAGCAACCTTAATAGCAGTTAAGGCCTTGTAGGATTCAGCTTCTACCCACTTGGTGAAATAATCTATCGCCACCAAAATGAATCGATGATCATTCGAACCCGATGGCCTGATCATGCCGATGACGTCGATACCCCAAATAGAGAAGGGCCAAGGCGATGTCATCCCAAACAAATTAGAAGGAGGGACGTGTATGAGATTGGCATGGATTTGACACCTATGGCAGCGGCGCACATAATCCACACACTGGGACTCCATAGTAGACCAAAAGTAACCTTGTCGCAGGATCTTCCTGGCGAGCATGACCCCGCTCATGTGAGGGCCACAGACTCCCTCGTGGATCTCTTCCATTATCCTGATGGCCTCAGCGCCATTTACACAAAGCTTGTGCATTCCGCAGTGAGATCTCCGGTACAATTTCCCTCCACAGATAATGTATTGTGCAGTCAGCCTTCGCAACGCAGTTTGATCCTTCTTAGCGGCATCAGGCGGGTAACTGCCGTTCACAATGAAATTACATATGTCATGGTACCAGGGTAAGCCATCATCGACATCAACGACGGCGTTGACGTACTGATAAGCAGGCAAATCCCGCTGTTCAATAAGGATTGGTCGAAGCTTGACACCTAGCGGGAGTTCGACCATGGAAGCTAAAGTTGCCAAGGCATCAGCAAACTGATTCTTTAGACGGGGAATGTGCATGAAGGTCACCTTGTTGAAACGAGGGATGAGATCCTCCAGGTCTTGATGGTAAGGCTTCAATCCGTCCTCCCGAACTTTCCAGTCCCCATTGGCTTGAGATACAACAAGGTTGGAATCGCCAATGACTTCAAGTTTTTCCACACCAAGCGTGAGGGCAGCTTCCATGCCGACAATGCAGGCTTCATACTCAGCTTGGTTATTTGTGACATCAAAGTTGAGCTTGAACGCAAGCGGAATATGAGAACTGTAGAGACTCGTAAAATTTTTGTATTTTCTTTAGTCATTTAAATAAATGGAAGATTGTATTTTGACTAGGTTATATGTTTATTAATGTGGGAGTACGGATTTACGTCTACCGTTGTGTATCGTACATTCGGAGAATAGTAAATTTTGAGCTTCGGTGTTAAAATGATGTTTGGAAGTGTTGGTAGTGATCGGGGTTTGATTCGATGAACGCTAGCAAAAAATTTCAAATCTGTCCGCGATGTACCTGTACCGTGGTTTACCAGTACCGGTACATCAGGTAAAAATTTCTGATTTTTCAGCACGCGATTCAGACACTATAAATAGACCTCTTATGTTATTTTCTCACTCCAAGGCCACGAACCAAGCCCTAAAATCGCCCCTCTACCTTCTCTCTTCAATCGCTCACCCAAATTCTTGGATTTCCACATCAAACACCTCAAAATCTTCAAGATCTATGGGTTGTTCATCCTAATTTCATCCGGAATCAAGGTTATTGCGCTCAAAGAGGTAAGAACTCCATCATTTTCGGATTTCTCTCTCTCTCCTCTCAATCACTTGTTGAACCTCACTTATTTCTCTTGATCTTGGGAAATCTTGGACCTAGGTCTCGTATTGTAGCTTGGGAGGAGCTAGATCTTGGTGTTTCAAGCTTGGGTTACTTAGGGTTTTGCTCAAAATCCATTGTGGTAGGGATTTCTTACTCTTGTTATACGATTATGTGATGTTTATGTACCTAGATTGTGCTTTGTTTCGTGCTTGAGGTTGGGTTTTGGTGTTTCGATCGAATCTGGAAATTTCTTCCCGTTTTCTGAGTATCAGTCAATTTCAAATGGCCATAACTTCCTCGTCCGATGTCCGTTTCATGAAAATTTTATATTGATTCGAAGGTCTTGAAGTTAGCTTTCGTTTGCCACTAGAATCACCTTTAAACTCTTAGTACACGGAAAGTTATGACCATTTGAGTAGAGGTGTGTCAGTCGGTCGATGTTTGCGGCTACTCCTAAGGTTATTTTCGTTCCATGTTATGACTCCCTATATGATTAGAATATGTTTAAGTCACTCTTGAGTATGGTTGCTTGTGTCCTAATGGCTCGTTGTTCAATCTTGTCTCTTAGCACTCATTAGAGTATAATATTAGTTTCGTTGGTTGGAGAATATACCGTAAGGTTGATTGGAGTACCGTGGGCTATAAGGGGATAAGTGGTGAATGTTACGAGTAGACGTGAGTTTGTCTAGTGAACCTATGGGTAGTATTGTGACTCGTGTCCTCGTTCTATATGTTTTCCGTTAAGAACCTAGTGGGTGGTGTGTTGTAGAGTCTTTGTGGATTCGATACGTGACGTAGGGCGTCGTGATAGACTTTGATGAATACCGTGGGCTTAAAGTATTTATCAATGTGCAATGGGTGTGCTTATGAATTTGGTATACATGGATAATGATGTAAGAACGACTGTGAGTTTGGAAAGTGATGTTCGCTTATATACGGATTGATAATGCTTTTACGTTTACGTGATTTGTGAATTCTGAATTGAGGGTCCTGCAACGCAAGGTGTGGTAATGCGGAGACTCTAGAGGGCCCGCAATGCAAGGTGTGGTAATGCAGAAACCCAAGTGGAGAGAATTCAATGTGACGCAAGGGGTGGTAACACAGTTGAAGTCTCACATGATGAAATGAATTATGATTGACTTGGAAGTTTGTGTTGATGTTTGTACTGTTGGTTGTTTGAGATTGTGGCTGTTGAAAAATTGAATTAACGGTTGACTCTATCAAGGTTTATTTTAAAGAAAGAAATTCAAGTTTTCAAAAGAGGATTTTGGATAAAAATCCTCCGGTATTCTTGAGCGAATCAACGAATCTGGTATTTGGGCACAAATCAACGGACTTCGGTATTTCAATCTCGAATCAACGGAGCTTGACCCGTGGTGGTCATGTGTTTTCTTGAAATTGTTTTGGAAATTCAAATGGAAAAGTTTTATGAAATGAGGCTCTACGGTAGATGGTATGAAATTAGAAGGTGGTTTGTGACATTCATTCGGAAAATTATTAGATGGTTGAACTATTATTGATGTTTGATCGATCGATATGAGTTTTGACGCTGCTTCTAGTTGACGTGTGGATGGTTAGGGTTATCTCTAAGATGTCTGAAATCTCGAAGTCTAAATTTGTTAGTTCATTGTGGTAATCCCTCTTGTGTCTCATGTTCAATTGTTGAGTCGCATTCACGTTTGGCGCATACTTCATTGTATTTTCATATAACTTGAGTATAGATTTCTCTACTGGGCTAGTGTAGCTCAACCTATCATTTTCAGGTAAAAAGCAAGGAAGTTGGCATGGCACGCATCTTGTGCTTGTTGTTCACGTGTCTCGGAGGTATAAAGAAGGAGTTGAATTTGCATTTTATTTGAAAGTAGTATTCGGAAGAAAGATTAATGAAAACTGTAATATTATTATGGTATTTGATAACTTGGGGCTTCGAGCCAAGCTTGTATCTTTTAAATTTAACTTTGAGAACTAGGGAAAATAAGTCATTTGGGTATTACCGGTACTTCAATATTGTTTGCATTTATTGAAAATGATTATTATTTATATTGAAAAACGAGGGCGTGACAAGAACCATCGGGAGTTATCAACAAAACCCCAATCCCATATCCTTTCTGATTAGCTGCCCCATCAAAGTAAAGAGTCCAGGTGTCTTCGACAACCGCTAGCACCTCCTCATCTGGAAACACAAAATCTGAGTCCTCTGGTCCATCGACAGGATGATCAGCCAGGAATTCTGCAACCGCACGCCCCTTGACGGACTTCCTTGTGACATATTCGAGGTCAAACTCGGCGAGAAAGAGCAACCAACGCGCTAGCTTACCAGTAAGCGCAGGCTTCTCAAACAGATACTTGAGAGGATCCATTTGAGAAATCAACTTCACTGGGTAAGCCAGCATGTAGTGTCTCAATTTCTTGGATGCCCAAACAAGAGCCCAACACGTCTTTTCAAGAGCGGTGTAACGTTCCTCAGCACCCACCATCTTCTTGCTTAAGTAATAAATGGCCTTCTCAACTCCCTTGCCCCCTTCCTGAGCCAGCAAACACCCCATAGATGAAGGATTCACAGACATATAAAGTATCAAGGGCTTCCCAGGCATTGGTGGCATCAAGACTGGGGGGTTTTGCAAGTAGTTCTGAATAGAGGTGAAAGCCGCTTGACAATTGTCGATCTGTCCAAACGAACGGGGTATTCTTCTTGAGTAGACGAAACATCGGCTCGCAAGTTAAGGTTAACTTGGCGATGAATCTGCTGATAAACTGAACCTTCCCCAGAAAGCTGTGCACTCCCTTTTCAGACTCCGGCAGCTTCATGTTGAGCACCGCCTTAATCTTCGATGGATCAACCTCAATCCCACAAGAAGTGATCATGAAACCGAGCATTTTGCCCGCCGTGACACCGAAGGTACACTTCTGAGGATTAAGACGCATGTGGAACTTACGTAACCTCTCGAAGAACTTCCTAAGCACAGGAATGTGGCCTTCTCGAGTCTTGGATTTGGCGATCATGTCATCGACGTACACCTCGACCTCTTTGTGCATCATGTCATGCAAGATAGTTGTAGCAGCCCTCTGATAGGTAGGTCCGGCATTCTTTAAACCGAATGGCATGACCAGATAGCAATAAGTCCCCCACTCAGTGATGAATGTAGTTTTCTCACGGTCCTCGGGCGCCATAAGAATCTGATTGTAGCCTGAAAAGCCGTCCATGACGAGAGCAAAGCATGCCCCGTGGTATTATCCACAAGCACATCGATGTGTGGCAAGGGAAAATCGTCTTTGGGGCTTGCTTTGTTCAAGTCCCTGAAATCAACACAGACCCGAATTTGCCCGTTCTTTTTAGGAACAGGAACAATGTTGGCCACCCATGTGGGATATTGAGAAACCATGAGAAACCCAGAATCGATCTGCTTAGTAACTTCCTCCTTAATCTTCTGAACCCAATCCGGCCTCATCCGTCTGAGTTTCTGCTTCACAGGTTTAGCGTCTGACAACAAAGGAATGTGATGCTCCACAATCTCGGGGTCAATACCAGGCATATCTCGATGAGACCATGCGAAAACGTCGCTGAATTCAGTAAGTAGTTCTTTGAAATCACGATGCTCCTCTGGCGAAAGCGTGGAGCCCACTTGAACCATTCGGGGATCGTTTTCATCTTTCAAGTTTATAGAAACTACTTCTTCTTTTAATGACTGAGCATGCCTTTCGTCTTCCCTTTCAATGAAGGCACGGATTTCCTTGGGAATATCCCCATCAAAATCTATCCCTTCATCGTCGGGGTCGACACAGTTTATATAAAGATCATTGAAATAGTTAGAAGACGCCTCGTTCATTTCACAAGACCCTGAAGGGTCGCCAAGTACAAGGGAATCAAATTCGAAATAAAAGCTATGACGTGGAGGGCCCAGAGGCACAAACTCCGACTTAGAGCTAGACTTAGACGACGCAACAGACTCTGTATCAGACTCAGACTCAGACTCAGACTCAGACTCAGACTCAGACTCAGACTCAGACTCAGACTCAGAGGTGTCGTCAATGCAAGTTAGGCGCGGTTTGAAAATGCAATTTTTAAGGGAACCTTGGCTTCCACAATGAGAGAGGTAGGGTCCTCGAGGGCATCGGGCCCGAGCATGAGCACTTCGGCTTCTTCAGCTTCCCCAGCCAAACCCACTTGAGAGAACTTCTGGAATAGCAGCTCCAAATTCCCTCGATCAATGGATCCCAGCCAGTCAGTCCTGACCTTCACTTGATCAAGCTTCCTCTTGAATTCTGCCCTCGCTGGCTCATCATCACTGCTTGACCAGGTGTCATCAGCAAAAACTTCAAATCCAGGCAGCAGCTCCCCGGTTTCAGAATGAACAAACGGCTCGGGCTGTCCAGTGTGAGCGGCATTTCCCACCTCACGCACAAAGTAACTGTCGGGACCACCGCATAGGGTCCGAGGTTTTTCCATATGTTTCCTCCTTTTGGCATCTTTGGCAGAGGCGATATACCCCAAACCAAAACGGCCTTTATTAAAAGGAAAAGTAGGGAACTCCGGGACCCCTTGTTGGCGAGACCCTAAGCCTATGCCCGGAAAATAAGACATCCTCCTCATAATGTCCAGTGCGACAGAGCTTATGAGGAAGTTCCCGTCCACATTGATAGCCATCACAGTACCGGAAGTGTCAAAAGAGAAACCCCCGAGGTCGACATCCTCCTCGCCGTGCAGAATTCCCAGAACAGGAGTCCCATCCTCCTTGAGTGGGGGAATGCCAGAATCCCCGCAGATGGTCAAAGTACCGGTAGGTAGACCCAGAATGACCTTTTGGTGGAGGGTAGATGGTACAGCCATGATGTCGGGTCGATGAAGCCACGGCCTGCCTAGCAGAAGGTTGATGGTTGCGGGAATGTCCACAACATGGAACTCAACATCCATCTCAAAGCCCTCAGCATCGAGCTTGAGCATTAAAGTGCCCTCGACCACACGACGAGTGCCGTCATACGCCTTGACAGCCAGGTTGGAAGGTGCAAGATCCTTCTTGGCGAGTCCCAAGCGATAAGCAACCCTTAGGGGACAGACATTGATTGCCGAGCCGTTGTCAATGAGAACAGTCGAAACCCAGAGTCCTCGACACTTGACAGTAATGTGCAAAGGGCGGTTGTGGTCGACCCCTTCGACTGGCAGGTCCTTATCAGTAAAGACCACAGTGTGTTTGGAGGTTGGAGGGAGGATGAGAGATATCAATTCTTCAGGCGTGACATCCGCTTGAACCTCAAGACGAGAAAGAGCGTGACAAAGCCTCTGACGGTGCTCCTTGGACGAACAGATCAGTCCCCAGTTCGAAATAGCAGCCGGGATGCGCTCCAGCTGTCGTTGAACCGAATCAGCAGTTGGTGGCCCAGCCAAAACCTCGGGAGGTGCAGACCTTGGGAAAGCAATGGGTTCGTTCCTTTGGTTAGAAGGATTGGACGAACTCCCGGCTTGTAGATTAGCAGGCTGAAAAATCCGTCCACTCCTCGTAACGTTGTGGACATTCCCCAAAGAGGGCACGACCTGAGGGTCTTCATTTACGTCCCAGAGATTACCAGGAACTTCTCTTAGCTTGCGTTTTCCTCTGTCAGTAGTTGGTGCAAAAACAGGCACTTCCATGTCTAAGCCTAGATCCTTAGCCAGATCTTTCATCAGCAATGAGTCCCAGAAGTTCAGGTCTTTTACAGCAGCCACTTCAGCAATAGGCTCAGGATTTGTAATGAAAGGAACATCCCAAAGACCACTGTCGGCCAGGGAACAATTGACTGCCCAGACTTCAGTCCCAACTTGGACATCCACTATGTCATCAACTTCCCAAAGATTAGCAGGCGGGACAAGGTCTGTTGTTCGGATAAGGCACTTCAGGACGTGGGAATTCCTCGTTAATGATGTAGGAGCAGGGATCAAGATCAGCATCGCAGACTGAATCAAAGACTGAGTTGAAGAGGGAAACATGGTCTCCCAGAACCCGTGGGTCTTCCTGGACAAGTTCGTCCTCTGCGCAGTGTAGCATATAATCCGGTATAGCGTAGCCTTGGAGGGGGTTAGGGTCAACATCCATGGGAGCATGCCAAGTCGGCTCGGGATTCCAGTAGTACTCTTCTTCGGGAACCAAAGGCTCGACTGGGTGAAAAAGCATATACAAAGAGAAGCCATCCAAAGGATCGAGCATGTCTGCTTCATAACCGGCCATCCAGCCATCATACCAGGTGTAGACACCTCAATCTGGGCTTCCAGATTAGTTTACTTACGGTTTTTGATTCCCTGATGATGAAACGGATCAAGAACACCCCGGGAATGTCGAGTGTTTGAGCTTTGAGTGTTTGAATAACCCTTGAACCTAACCTAATCTTAAGCCACTTCCAAAAGCCAAAAACCCTATTGATGTGTGCCAGGGCGCAACCATCGCGCGCCCGGGCGCACCATCGCGCGACGGTTTGACTCCATCGCGCGATGGTCAACCAGAGCATTGACCAGCGCGCCAGGGCTCATTGTCGCGCGACAGTCTAGAACCCTCGCGCGATGGTCAGTTCCCCACCTACTTTTTCAGAGGTAGAAATTTGGCCACCGATGCAACTTCAGCCAGGCCTCGTGGCTGGCTTTGTCCCTTTCCTGGCACCAACCAGATCCACCCTCCATGCCTATAAATAGCCCCCTTTGTTCTCTTTCAAAGGGTTACAAAAAATCAAGCACAAAAGGTTACACAAACCCAAATACACTTGATACTTCATCACTCTAGCCATCTACATACACTTATTTTGCAAGCTCTATCACCTTGTTCAACCTCAAGCATCAAAGCTCAAACACCGTTCAAACTCAAAAAGCCAAAGGTATAACACCTTTGTTCTCGCTCTCTGTTCGATCCACGAGGGTGGCAGGTCAAGGCCGTAATCAATACCGATCCCGGCCCTAAAGCTAGCAAGGTTTCAAAAGCCGTGGCCTAGCACACCTCGCGCGATGGTCCCCTTTACTCGCGCGACACTCGTGTCGGCAAGAGAATGGACCTCGTGGGGAAGGGAAGCTACCCCTTTTCTGTTTTGTAGTATTTTCATGCCTGATGTACTTTACTTTGATTTTTAGATCACTGTGATGCATGCAAAAACAGAATACAGTAGCTAGTTTATTTGCTTTAAACAGTTTGGAATGCCCTTGGGATCCCCTGAATCTGTCTCAGGACCCCAAGCATGTAAAGCAATTCCTGGAAGTCCAGTCAGGAGTGTCGCGCGAGGTTTACTCTCCGTCGCGCGACAGTTCTCTGATTTCCATGAATGGCCCTTGCATGGGCAACTTGGCCCTTGGCCTCTGTTTTGATACCCCCACTATTTAGGGGTTGTGTTTCATCTTATTTGGCTCCTGCTTGGAGTATTGTGTAATAATTAGCATCTTACAGTCTTCCAATACACTGCTTGGTTTGCTCCCTGGGTGTGCACTGGTCCTTCCAGAGCCCAGAAGGGGATGATTTTGGGACTATGGTGAGATGACAACACTCGCGCGAGGGTCAGTGCGTCTCGCGCGATGATTGACTTGCATACAGATCTGTTCAGGCATGCAAGTTGATCATCGTGCAGGGCAAATCTGCCCCGAGCCTGGTTTTGGCATCTGATCGCTGTTTCAAGATCATTCCGTTTATTATTCATCATGCTACTCATCCATGTCATTATTTGATCACATCCTGCGAATTGTTACAGTTTTAATCCCCGATTAACTGTTCCCCCGCCCTAATTGGCTAAAATTGATTAATAAAAGAAGAATCGCAATGTTTTCAAAATGCTTAAGTAGAGACCGATCTCCGGATTGGGCGAGAGGGGTGCCATAAAACCCTTCCCCTCTCGTAACCTGGCTCCCGAACCCAGATATGGTTATGACGGACTGGTTCCTTAACTTTTTCAAATCAAACAGCGCAGCAGGTGCTTCGAAATACGGTTCCTTGAGTGTCGGACCTTCAAAACTCAAGTGGCGACTCTGTATTTTTGAGCGCTTGCCACCTGCGCTCGCGCTCCCTCGATCCGGGCCCTTGCATTTTGGAAACCAGAATTTCCAGGGCGTGCTGCCCACACCAGGCTTGATCGAACAGAAGATTTTCAGGTTGTGGAGGAAACCCATCCGCTTCGAGACTTGACCACTCGTTAAGCAAAGGGATGGCGTAGTCCAGATTCTCTGCTATGGCCCAGCCGGTGGCCTGCATACTGATATCTGAAAGAGGTACCCAAGGCTGGTGTTGATCCAAAGAATCAGAAGATTGGTTGGCATTGGTTGCATATGGGCTGTCAAGTGATGAGGCCGAAGTAAGCTGCACAGCAGGGATCGACTGATGGAAGAGGCTGCTGACAGAGTCATTGGAAACAGTCGTTCCGTCCTATACATGTTCTGGAGATGCATCAGTATCGACAATCTAGCCTTCGACCACGTGTATGTAAGAAACCTCGGCAGAAGATTCGAGCGGAAACGGTACCACTGGCCTGGGCTGATCAGTTGAGGCTATATAGTCAGTTGGGTTGAATATGGTGGAGTTGGGGTTGATATGAGTGGAGCTGAGAGATATCTGGCTAATGTGCGGAACAACATTGTGTTTGGGAAGGGAGTTGGCAATGACATTAAGCTTCTGAGGTGGAGGTGGTGTTTCCAGCGTACCATCGTCAATGAGATCTAAATCGCATGACGGAGGCAAAAACAGGAGTCAGTGAGATGACCCGCTACTTGATGGTAGGCACAGTAGAGGTTGGCCTTGAAGTTTGGTGAAGGGTTCTTGGGTAAAGGAGTCTGATCCAGGGGCTTGAGATGCCCTGTCTTGACCAACCTTTCCAAGACCGAGGATAGAGGTGCCTCGATAGCGAAAAAACTGCGGGGTTGATTGTGCGGCCGGTTATTCTGTGGAGTTTGCACCTGATTGACATCCGCGATGTGGTTGGTTGTGTTGGAGGAAGTGGCATTAGTACCACTGGTTGCCGTGTTGGAATAAGTTCCTATCCCAAACAACACACTTGCATTCCCAGAGTATGCTCGAGGCTTTGATTTAGGAGGATTGGAGGATTCCCCCTTTGCCAAAATTCCACTTTGGAGTGCATCCTCAATGGCCAGGCCAGAGTCGAAGAAGGTTTCAAAGCTGGCAGACGCTTGAGCAAGTACCAGATGCCTAGCATAGTCTGGCTGAAGGTTACGAGAGATGATACGGAGCTGATCCTTCTCGCTGGGGCGGTCAGTCTTTAAGGCGGCCTTGGCCCTCCATCTTTTGACGAAGTCTGCAAAAGACTCCTTAGCTTCCATCTTGGTGGACTCAAGTTCCCGGGTGGTCATCTTCAGCTAGGAGTTGTAGCTGTACTGCGAAATAAATGCAGCCCCAATATCCTCCCAGGTCCTCCTTTTGGCAATGTCGAGTGACAAAAACCAATGGAAAGCAGGGCCTGAAAGGGTTTGAGGGAAAAGCTGAGACATGGCCTCCGGCTCAACAGAGAGTAGCTTCATGGCGGCATGGTAACTGTAGAGGTGGGTCATGGGATCACCGCTTCCGTCGAACTTAGCCAAGTCGGGCATCTTGAACTTCTCAGGAAGCCTGGCGTTGGGATACAGACAAAGACGGTCCAAATCAATTCCCCCAGCGTTGATCTTTTCAGTCTTGGAAACAGATTCCTCCAGCTTGGCAATCTTGGCCATAAGTGCGGTCATGTCGGGGTTCTGAGCTGGCTCTTCTTGAGCGGCCTTACCAACTGCAAGGTTTGCAGTAGGCCTACGGACTTCCCTTGGGTTTAGTGCAATGAGACGCCCGGCGTGATTCGGATCCGGAACCAAAATAGGTTGCTCCTGGTCAAACTCATTGTCCTCGCCTTCCTCTTCAAGAGGAGGTGGAAGGCGAGTGTGGATAAGGTCATTCAGGCGGGCGATGTTGGTATCTGTCTGAGCTGCCCTCTGTTGCATGGCAGTGATACTGTCCTGAAGGTTCATAAGCATGGCTTCCAGGGTAAGAGGATCTGGCTGCGGCTGCTCTGCCATGACGGGAGGTTCGGAGACGCTTGATGTGGATGATGGGGAGGTTGGTTGCCCTTCCTGTAAGATTGGTGGTGAATCTGACTGTGACCGTGACTGAGAATCTGACTACTGTGCGGCCGATAGTGAACGCGGAGAGTCTTCCGTGACGACTGACTGGGACTGTAACCAGACAAGCCTTTGAACCGGATTGAGTTGCAGATGTTCCCAAGCGGGTTTGGCCTCTTGCTTCGATACTTTCCTTGGCGGTGCAATGATTCAAAACTTTGCAACAAAGTAAAAGAAGGCTTAATAGGGGTACTGCAGGAACTTTAATCTAAATAAAAGACTAAAGTAGGAATGCAGCGAACGTCGTCGGTGTCACCCTAGACTCTAGAACTAGAAGACAAGTCTGTCTTAAGAAGTTCGGACACTGCTTGAGGCCCTCAGAATTCTTTTCGAACAAGTATCCTTGTTTGGAACGAGCGGTCCTAAAGGATGTCAAAAGAAGTCTAAACCTTTGTCCATTCCACCGTTTGGGATTTCAAACTTGAAGTCTGAACAACTCGGTATGAATATCATGATGCTATAACCGGATTGGCGTGAGCAACACTATGCTATTAGCCGGGCGGTGTAAGTGACGAGGCACTTGTTACCTTTTGGTGTAAGCATCATGGTATTCTCTCCGCTATTCCTTACTTTTCATTTTGAAGCCCTAAACGGGTATATAGGCAAGGGCGTAGAAAGACTTCTGATTTCTTGAAGTCCCACCGTCCGAAGGACTGGAAAATTTGAAAACGTGCATCATCGAGATTCACGACTCCTCATCGGGCCATGACAGTGTCCTAATGATTTTAAAGACAGATTTGAAGAGATCGAGAACCTAGGAGCCGCCCTAGACATGCTTCTACGCAGAACGGGATGTATGTATAGTTCATGCTGAAGGGAAAGCAGTAACACGTAGACAATATATGGGGTTAGATGCAAATAGATCTTAACCTGCAGGTACCTGTCCTAGTTTGAAGAGTTCTAATGCTTTGTATATGCAAAGGCCGGTTTTGGCTTGTAACAGGGTCCTCGGACTAGAGCCATAGATATACCTCCCGTTACCCGCGTGACCGCAGAGTAACAGTCGAACGGTAGTATGACTCATCATCGTCGAAGGTTGTTGGTCATTCGGGGTCCCCGGGCTCCGGTAAACCGTGCCGGATTGCCAAAATGATCCAACGAGGCTTATCCCACATCGATGCAAATGAAATGCTAGAATTTGATTAAGAAGAAGAAGAATCACAATTTTCGAAAATGCCTTTTCAAATTTGGCTCACTTTATTTGGTTCATCTTTAGAAGAAACTACACAAGTGAACAATCGAAAATGTCCTACATTAGATTGGCCGGACACAAGGTCCTGTTAAATCACCATTCCAACCTTCGGTAGTGTGAAGCTGGACCAAAGTGAAAGTGACAGGTATGAACCGTCGCGCGAGGGTTTGGTACCATCGCGCGAGGGTCAACACCATCGCGCGAGGGTCAACGGTCAACACCTTGACTTTGACCAACACCTGGCAAACTGACTATCGCGCGAGTAACAAGAAGCATCGCGCGACAGTCAAACCTTGGTTAGGGTTTTGACTGAAGGTTTAATTTCAAGGGTCCAAAGGGGTTCAAGAAGGGTTCCAAACACTCCAAGCTCAATCCATTCCAAACTCAAGCCTGTTTGATCCGAACTCATCATCGGGGAAACAAGAAACAGTAAAAATAAAGTAAAACAATCGGGAGACCCAGATTGGGGTGTCTACACCGGCGATCACCTGACTCACCTCGCCGAAGCCTTCAAAATCCTTAAAAAGCACAAGCTCCGCCTTAACGCCGAGAAATGCGCCTTTGGTGTAAGCTCTGGTAAATTTCTCGGTCACCTCGTCTCCCGACGCGGTATTGAAGCCAACCCCGCACAACTCCTTGCCATCAAGAAACTCTCGGCTCCCCACAACAAGAGGGACGTACAATGCCTAACGGGCATGGCCGCCGCCCTAAATAGATTCATCAGTCGCTCCTTCGACAAATGTCAGCCATTCTTTGCCCTCCTCAAAGGTAGCCGACGCAGCTTCAATTGGACAGAGGACTGTGACTGAGCCCTCCAGCAGTTGAAGGCTTACCTTTCCGAGGCCCCGCTCCTCGTAACACCTCGGGACCAGGAGGACTTGTTCCTGTACCTCGCCGTCTCCACGCATGCAATAAGCTCGAACCTCGTTCGACAGGAGGGACATGACCACCAACCCATCTACTACTCCAATAAGACAATGACCCCCGCCGAGACACGCTACCTTCCATTGGAAAAGCTCGTTCTCATCCTCGTCTCCGCCTCTCAGAAGCTTGCCCCCTACTTCCAGTCCCACCGCATCATTGTACTTACCGAGTACCCACTCAAATCACTCCTCTGGAAGGTGGACCTTTCCAGCCGAATCTCCTAGTGGGCCGTCGAGCTCGCGAACTATGAAATCCACTTCCAGCCTCGGCCAGCAATCAAAGCTCAGGTCCTCGCCGAGACCACTCCAGCCGACGTCCTTGCTTCAATTCCGGCCCCTCGCCCCGAAGCCGTTCTCCAAGCAAACCCTAGCACTGCCTGGAAACTCTTCCACGGCGATGTTTGGAAGATGTATGTCGACGGTGCCTCTAATAGCCGAGGCGCCGGGGCTGGGATTGTACTCCTCTCTCCCTCCGGTGTTTTACATGAAAGCTCCCTTTCCATCAATTTCTCGGCCTCCTACAATGAGGCTGAATATGAAGCACTCATTTTTGGACTCAAGACCGCCGAAACCCTCGGCATCGAAGAGCTTGTAATCTACAGCGATTCTCAATTAGTGGTCAACCAGCTTTCGGAAGAATATGAGGCTCGGGACGACCGAATGCGTACCTACCTCAGGTCCGCTGTTTTGCTTCTCAAAGGTTTCAAGGCCATTTGCGTCGAACACATTCCCAGGGAACAGAACGCTCATGCCGACGCCCTCACCGGACTCGCTTTGGCCTGCTCTGCTTCGGAACATCGTTCCATCTCCTTCAGCTCCATTGACAAGCCCAGCTTCGATCTCGAGGTATTGAGCCACGAGATACTCAACATAGAGCCCGGACCGAGCTGGATGGACGAGATCATTGGCTACGAGATGACATCCTCCCCACCGACAAGAAGGACATTCATCGACTCCGCAATACAATCGCCCTTTTCTGGCTAAACCCAAACGGCAAGCTCTACCGACGGTCGTTCACTGGTCCCTACTTACTGGTTGCACACCCCCACCAAGTGCCCGGTATCATTGAATAACTCCACGTCGGGGACAGCGGTTGTCATTCAGGCGGACGCTAAACCCAAACGGCAAGCTCTACCGACGATCGTTCACTAGTCCCTACTTGCTGGTTGCACACCCCCACCAAGTGCCCGGTATCATTGAAGAACTCCACGCCGGGGACAGCGGTTGTCATTCAGGCGAACGCTCCCTCGCGCACCGAACCATTACTCAAGGGTATTGGTGGCCAACAATGAAGAAGGATTCTGAAGAGTTCGTAAAGCGCTAATGGAAGTGCCAGATGTTCGCTCCTATCATCCATCAGCCGGCTCGGGACCTCAGCCCCCTCACCAGCCCATGGCCCTTCTCGCAGTGGGGCATGGATATCGTCGGAAAGCTTCCCGTCGCCCCGGAGGATTTAAGTTCCTCCTCACCGCCACCGACTACTTCTCAAAATGGGTCGAGGCTGAGCCCATGGTCACTGTCGAAGAAGCAGACGTCATTCGTTTCGTTTGGCGGAATATTATCTCTCGCTTCAACGTACCCTTCGCCATCATCATTGACAATGGGGGCAGTTTACTGGACAGAAATACCGGGCCCTATCAGATGAGTACGGCATCAAATGGGACACTTCTACTCAATATTACCCCCAGGGCAACGGGCAGGCCGAGGCCGCAAACAAGGCAATATCATCCGGGCTGAAGCGCCGACTCGAATCGCGCCGGGGCAAGTGGGCCAAGGAGCTACCTAGGGTGCTCTGGGGCTACCGTACAACGCCTCGGCGATCCACCGGTCGCACCCCTTTCTCCTTGGCATTTGGAATGGAGGCTGTCATCCCCCTCCAAGTCGGGCTCCCAACAATTCGAATTGAAAATTTTGACGAGTCGATGAATAACGACAACATCGCTTTGGACCTCGACTTGGCCAAAGAAGAGCGTGAGAATGCAAGAATCAAGCTCTCATTGTATCAGCAGGAGGTTGCCAAGGGCTACAATCGCAGCGTTCGTCTTAGGTCGTTCAAGCTGGATGATCTTGTTTGGAAAAAAAGTGGTGGAGAAGTCCAAGAAGAGAAAATTGATGCCTAATTGGGAAGGCCCCTTCCGAGTCCTCAAGCACCTCGGCTCGGGAAATTGTAAGCTGGAGAAGTTGGATGGTTCCAATTGCCAAGACCTGGAACGCCAACAACCTGAAGAAGTTTTACGGATAGCCAAGCTTCGGTACCAAGGACCCGTTCACTTTTTCCTTTTTTCTGCAAGCTTTTTATTTTCCAAGTTATTTGGTGGAGACCAACTCACTTATGTAATGGCACGTTCCACTCCAGTTTCAATGGGAATTTCCTTTTTCTTATCATTACTGTCTGATCTTGTCATTTACTCTTTCTACTCGGTTCATCTTTGCTCGAACCGTTTTATCCTGACTTCAGGGACTATCCTCCCCGGGTAACCCCCTCGGACAGATCTCTCACCAAGTCACCCCGACCTCCTTGGTCGTTCGGACTTTCGGTCTCTCGCATTAAGGACACTCGGTATTCGTCCCGAGCCCCTTAATACCGACCTACCAATAAGTCATCCACTATTTGGATTCGCTGCGTCCCGAAGTCATGGCCGACGCCATTTCTCCTTCGGGACTCTAGCCCTAATCTAAGCAGCCTCACCTTACCACGAGTTTCTCTCAAAAGCAATCTTCTACCTGAAGACCGAGGCAAATTAACCCGAAGCAAGGGCATGCAAAATTCAAAAACTGCTAACTATTCGCTTCAACTTAACTTACTCGGTCCTATATTACCCAGCCAACGATAGGGGCTTCGGTAACATGCTCAGATGCTTCGATCAACCCTCGACTGTTCACACAAGCGAGCCCGCCCGAAGCAGGGGCAGCAAATAGCTCAGTTTTTCGACGAACATTTTTGAGATTGCCTCGGTTAATACTTCGGTTAAAACTTGTACTGATATTCCACAACGTTTAAATCGAAGCAGGGGCAGAGGCACCCTCCGGTTACAACCATAAAACTGTACAAGCATCTCAGAGACAAAACAATGTTCGAAAAAAGAAGGCATTTCATCCACATTCAAGCAAAATAAAAGTACGTTTGAAGTTGAAATCCTAAGTCAAACTATTACAACCAATCAAGCTTCGGCCATCTATTCGGTGCCTGTCAGTAAAAAAATATTTACAAATCCTTGGATCGGCAAACTCCAAATGTCCGGAGCCGTCCAGTCAAAAATAGGTAAATCAAAAAGTTTCAAATACTTTTTGTTCAAAGAGGGAGCGAGCTGGATCCTTCCTACACGTCTTCGGTTGGAGCAGTAGCGATGGGAGTGGCTTGGCTCTTAGGGAGAATCTCCACCTCGGGATTGAGCACCTATTCATCCTCCTCCTCGGGCATGACAAGCTCTTCGGGGGGCGCCTCAGGAAAGGCTTAAAGTTCCGAATCTTTCGGGAGGTCAAACTTCTTCAGAAGAGCCTCGTGGCCAAAACGTAGTCCGTCCAGGAAGCAATCTCTGTACAGCTCGGCTTCAATCTCCCAAACCTGCTTCTTGTACTCCACCCCGGCCGCGTCCTAGCCTTCATCGTAGCCCCTGTTCCTCGCAGCCTCGACCTCACGAGCTCAGGTGGCCCTTAGGGTAGTTGCATCCTCTTCGGCTTTCGTAGCTCGGGCTTCGGCAAGCACCCTCTCCTTGTCACACCTCTGGAAGTCCGTAAGGTAGAGATTGCATGTCTCCCGGGCTATCTTTAAATCATCCTCCTTTAGGGCAAGGGCATTCTTCAGGTCCTCAATCTCCCGCTCCTAGGCTTGACATCGATCATTAACCACCAGAGCCCGAGCACCAGCCTACCAACAATAAATAGAAGAAATGTTACAAGTGCAGACTCCTAGCCGAAGGCAATAAACGAAAAGTAACAACTTACAGTGAAGAGGGCCTGTGCTATCTCCCCCAGTAATGTCCTCGGTCAACCCTTGGACAGACTTGGCATCCCTTGGAAGAATGCAGCCTCGGAGCATCCCGAACGCCGTACCGAGGTTGGTTATGCTGTCCGCATGATGAATCAGGCGACCGACGTAGTGGCGAAACTCCGGAGCCCAGGGAAGATCCCTTGGATGGACACAGCTTCCACCTCCCCCCTCGACGGTCTCCTGTCCCTGCTCCTCCACCCGCTCCTCCTCCTCGGTGATGCGGATGGTCTCCTTGTCCTTCCCTCGGACTTCACCTCCCTCCTCATGCCGAGCCCTTTTCTTCGAGGGTTCTTGCGGAGAAACGGGGGCCGCTCTCGAGGTCCCAGCACTAGGTGTACCGGAGACAGAGCCTTGGCCTCGGCCTCTGGCACCTCAGATTCAGGACCTCCTGAGTTCCCGGCCCAGCCATTTCACTGCTTAACCCGGTCCTTTCAGGTGTCTCTCGCTCAATCTCCTCGCGCAAAGTGCCCCGAGGCCCGGAGTTGCTTCCCTCGGTTTCAGGCGTGCTTCCTTCTCCATTCTCCTCCCCTTCCTGCTCATTTGCCTCTCCCTCTCCCTCATCCTCGGGACTCCCTGCTGCCTCGATTTCTTCTTCAAATAGCTGGTGTAAGTAGGGACGTAACCGAGCAGATTGGGTGCATACCGACTCGTGATAGGGAGGGTGTAAGCAGCAGTGATTCGTGCTCGGACTGCTCTCTCGGAGCTCTTGCACGACCCCTTCGGCTACAAGAAGTCATCAAGAAGGAAGGAAAGTCAGTGTATACGAGACAAGATAAAATATGCAAAGTATATACTAAGAAAATATTTCTACTGACCAGTAGTCCCGGTCTCGAACGGGGCCGTGGTTGCAGTGTCCGCGCTCTCCCCGGGCCCGAACATGAAGTTCCCGGAGACTGAAACATATATACTCGCCCACTCCTTGGAGTCGGGCATGTGGTCAATCAGAAATGTGTCATACCCATCTGACAGGAGAGATAGTACCGAGCGTGTTCTCTGTTGACTCCCACCAGATATACTCCGAAGAGCTCCGAAGAGCTTGAAGGTCAGGTTGTATTGCCTCCTCAGCTCTATGATGCTTATGATAATTCGGTAAGAGTTCACAGTGAGCTGGGAGGAGGTGAGAGTTAGGGTTCGGAGCGCCCGCCGAACAAACTGGTGAAGGGGGAACCTGATTCCCCCCTCGGTGATTGCCATCAGAGGAAAAATCAGTTCCCCCTGTCGGTGAGTAAGATCCTCGGGGTTGCTATTCGGAAGCAGCCGAACCTCAACATCCGGCGGGATGCTATAGACTCTCTTGAACTCAGCATAGGCAGTCGGTGTGCCATTGAAGTACTGGTTTCTGTAAAGAACACGGCCTCATCGGTCTCCTGCGTCCCCTCACCTCCTCGAGAGCACTCGCGAACTGCCCCGGCCCTCAGTTTGATGTACTAGGAGCCTCCATTCCCCGAGGATCAAACGACGTGACCTCACGAGTAGCTTCAGAGGGGTCAAACGGCTCGATTTGGTCGATCGGGGTTCGGTAAAAGGCTCGGATCTGAAGTGCTTCAAGGATGATCTCGAAAGTCTCAATAGAAGTAGATGAAGTACTAGAACTTCCTGAGGAGAGCTAGACGACCATTCACCCCTACCTAGCAGAGAGAGAGAAAGTGCAAAAACCCATTAGCTATACGCCGAGGGGAAAGCAAGATGATCTAGTACTCGGGATAGAATGATCGTCACTCTTCGGAGTATCCAGACCTCGGTCCTTCAGGATACTCCTCCTCGGGAAGGGTCCCTGGGGTCTGTAACTATTCTTACGGTCTCGGGTTGAAGATAGGCCTCGGGATGAGTATAGGCCTCGGGATGAATTTAGGCCTCGGGAAGATCATGAACAACGGCAGGAAACGTCAGCGTTGCCGCAAACCAGACGCCAGCGAGCAGCGTCTCCACCACAATGCGTGTCAAAAGCAATGATGAACTTGAAGAAAATGATCAAAATATGAAGATTGGCGTTCGAAGGTCATCATACCTGAGTTTCGTTCAAAGATCTTTCGCCAAAGTACTCGAAATCACGATCAAAGTTCAGGTTGAGCGAGCGGCAGCGGTTCGACGTCGACAGAGAGGAAAATGATACTTTCTCTCTCCTGTCGCTTCTTATAGACACCTCCCAGACGGGGCATCGCCATACAGATTGATCGTTTGTTGCTCGATTGGTTGCTTGCTTCATAAACCAAGATCGTGGACATTCCCATGGCTAGGAACATCGCCACACGATAGCGGTCATCATCAAAACAGAGTCGCCACCCAGTTTATTAAAATTAGGAAAATAGATAGAGATTCTGGGTACGGGAGCCAAGAGTACAGTAAGGGGAAGGTGTTAGGCACCCCTCTTTGCCCAGCTGTGAGGCTGGCCCATAATTATTCAACATAAGACCCATAATTATTCAACATAAGACATGTAGATGCTTTATTTAATTCTAACACATAGTCTGTTTAATTATGCCTTTAAACAGTAAATAAGGTGAGCCAATGCGATAAGTAAAGCATGCATCAGAAAGCAGAACACAAAACAAACTGTCCCAGGGAGATGGATCCCACGGTCGGTGAATGGATGTCACGGCAGAGGGATCCTCCTGGTTTGATATATTGGCCGAGGGATCAAAGCCCCAGTCGATGTTCTTCCTCACACCAGACAGAAAAGTCAGCAGATAATCAAAACGCTACGCTTAAAATTATGGACAGAAAGTAAAACAAACCAGAGGCCGTTGGGCCTCACCACCATGATCCCTCAGTTGCTTGATTGCTTCGGATTGGTGGTGATTGACTGATTGCTTCTCGGAAAACCCTAGGGTTAGGGTTTGAACTTCAGGGTTTGATCGTCGGATTGATGGCTGCCTTCGGGAGGTTAGGGCTTTTGAAGAGGGGGTTTGAGAGAGTATTTCTGCAGAATTTCGTGGCTGATCGTGGTGTGTTAACTTATTAATTTCGGAGCCCAAAGGCTCCTTTATATAGGCATAGGGATGACACACTTCGGCCAATCGAAATGCACGATCAAAATTGGAGTTAGAGTGTGATTCTAACTCTTCATGGCAATCCTCTAACGTAGCCCGAACGCATCGGAGAGGTAGTGTAGTTGGATCAAACGTATGACAGAACGTTCTAGAATCTGGAAAAAGGACGATCTGGCGGCCGAGGAATGGATGTTGCGGCCAAAGGATAGATCTTGCGGCCGAGGGATTGATCTCTCCGGGAGATTTTCAAGCAACAGGTTGCTCGGGTGAAGAAATGATGTTAAGGCCGTGAGATCAATGTAACGGCCGACAGATGGATTCTCCTAGGATTCTGTATTTATGTCTGAAAGGCTGTATGGCTCTGGATTGGGTCCTCTAAGTGGTTCAAAGTTCTTACCGAAAGTCCTAAGGTTCGCAAGAAGGCAATCAGCATTTACTGTATCCATTTCATCATCGAGATGGTCCCCAAGGTGGGACTTGAAATAATCGTTAGGCCAAATTGGGGTGTCTACAGATGCCCCTCTTTGACTGAGCTCAGACGGATCGCGAGACATGTTTGAGTAAGGGTCAAAGCTGTAAAAGCAACTCAATTTGGTCCAACCACTATTCCAAGGGATTTTTGAAAAAGGTTTTTGTTATGGTTGGGCCGGGAGGCTGCCTACGTATTCCACAAGGGAAATTCAGACCAACCGTAGTTCGGGCAATAAAGAAAAATAAAAAGTTTGGAGGGTTAGAGACAGAAGACGTACCTTCGGGCTTAAAAAGCCGTAATGTGACGTACCTAGACTGAGCCAGGGTTTTGGCGGAAGATAGTTGGAGGAGCGCGGGGCTGCCGGGGGAATTTTTGGCGGAGAGTTTTCTTAGTATTTTGGGGTAGATCAATACACGACAGGTGCGTTTGCTTTTTTTGACCATCCTTACTTTGACTGAGAGGAGCTCGGTAGAGTAGCCTATCCTTGCGAATGAGCTGGAAGGAATTGATGTAATTGGGGTGGAATCCAAGCCATCTGCTGCGGATGAGTTGGATGCCTGTAACAACTCCGATTTTCAGTAAATAAAAAATCTCGTTGTTTATTCGATAATCCTCTTATTCTTCTTTAGTGCCCTTATAAATTCCTTTCGAATCCTCTCAAAAACCCTAGATCGTTCTTGAAAAACCGTCAGTATTAGATTCGACGTTTACAAATGGATTTACGTCACCAAGTGACTCGGTCAATCTTTTAAGAGACGAGCATACTTATCTAACGTCTTATACTTCCTAATATCGTATTTAAGTATTGGAATTCTATTTACCTCTGACTAGAAATCCAAATAGACTTTGTTTCCAACTAGTTAGTTAGCCTAACCTAAGTACCATTGACTTAGTTACCTTTCCCTAGCCATTTAGAACCATTGGTCAATAGAAGTAATCATGGCATGCCAAAAGTAGAACTCATGGCCTAAGTAATCATCACCTTTAAAGCAAAGTTACTTTCTAGGAAAGTTACTTTTAGAAAGTTACTTTTTACCTTTTTATCTTTTTGCCTTTTCTTTGCTCTTTCCATATATATAGACTTATATATATATTAGGACCTAACCAAGTAGGAGAGAGAGAGAGAGAGAGAGAGAGAGAGGAGAGAGAGAAGCCGTGAGAGAGAGAGAGAGAGGCCGAGAGAGAGAGAAAGGGAGAGAGAGTGAGTGTGTGCTTGTGTCTTGGCCACTCGTGCAAGGAAGATCTCACTTTAGCCAACCAAAGTACAAACCTTTTATGATCTCTTTTGATCTTTTGCAAGCCAACTCATCCTAGCCTTTCAAAAGCACAATCTAGCCTTGCCACTTGTCCCTCCTTTTGTGACTAACCTCTCATGATAACCTAGGACCTAACCTAAATTTGGAAGCCATGCTTGACATGCTTTAAGCATGATTTGACAAGGCAATGGGAGAGAGAGGGAGAGGGGATTTCGGCCAAGGAGAGAGGGAGAGAGAGAGAGTGAGCCGAGAGAGAGAGAAAGAGAGAGAGTGTGAGGTGTGTGCTTGTGTGTTGAACACCTCACCAAGCTACAAGCTTAGCTTTAAGCCTAAAGCTCCATGTGTCACCATTCTAGTCTTTCCAAAGCCAATGATGAGATTTCTTCTTACAAGCCAACCAATCCTAGACAAGACAAGACCTTGCACACTCCATGATAACCTAGGATTTTAGCCCTAAACCTAAAAAGTTGGAGATGACAAGCCTTGGCATGCTTGCATGCTTGATTTGACAAGACAATGGAGCAAATCCATGGGAAAGATAGAGAGAGGGAGAGGGCCAGCCAAGAGAGGAGAGGGAGAGCCAAACCTTTGCCTATAAATAGCACCCCATTCTCACCATTCAACTCACACCTCTCATTCCACAACTTCTCTCTCTAGAAAGCATAATGTTCTTGCTTGTTTCTTGTTGTTCTTGAAAGTTCTTCCTTGTTCTTGAAGAGCAACCACCAAACCACCTCCAAAACCACCCTTAGATCTTTAAAGTAGTCTAGTCTAGTTCTTAAAGTTGTTTCTAGGAAGAGAACATCCATCTCTCTTCCTTTCGAAGCAATTCGGAGCCGTTACGCCGCCGATCCACCAAAACTGACGACCAACCCCTTAGATCGACCTACCGCCAAGAAGAACGGTAGATTATCCTTGCCTATACCCTAAGTATTATAGATTCCATATCCACTTTTCCTAATTATATGTAGTTATTATGAAGTATGAGCATGTTGATTAACGAACTTTATCCTCAATAAACATATGTTGTTTTGAACTTC
Source organism: Rhododendron griersonianum (assembly GCA_018127125.1). NCBI lineage: Eukaryota > Viridiplantae > Streptophyta > Magnoliopsida > Ericales > Ericaceae > Rhododendron > Rhododendron griersonianum. The sequence continues at coordinate 31,382,950 of CM030788.1, read as the reverse complement.
CTTAAAAGAAAGAAGGAACGAGTTTTAAAAAGATAAGAATTCATCGCTTAGTTTCAAGTATAAGGATGGTGATGAGCTTGTTGTGTGATTGCTTGACTACTTGTTGTTGATAAAAGCATAAGTGGTTTACCACTCCAAAGGTGTCCGTCCATGTGGCACTATGCTTTAGTTTGTGTGCTAAATGTTCGAATATGGTTAGAATGAGCATGCTAAGTAATATAGAGTTGAATGATCTTGTTAGTTTAATTCCAAAGAAGTCAATACTTACTGCCGCGGAGTCTATGCATGAATACGAGACACAGAAACAAGAAAAATAGAAACATGACACTTAGGGTGTGTTAAACAAGGTGTGTTTTGAAAACCGCAATGTGGCCGGACTTGCCCATTGTGTGGTGTGTGTGCGTGCATAAAATATTTTGAAATTACATAATGACCAGTGTAGGAGTCATTATGTGTGTGTGTGTGTGTGCCAATGGGAACCCGGTGCAACGGAACCATTGTGAGGATACTCGGGAACCCGGAACGACGGAACCGAGGTTGGGTGTGTGGCTTGGTTATCCGTGGAGAGGAGCCAATGCAAAGTTTTGTGTGCCAATGGGAACCCGGTGCGGCGGAACCATTGTGAGGATACTCGGGAACCCGGAACGGCGGAACCGAGGTTGGGTGTGTTAAAATGTGATTTTCAGAATGATAATTGGGTAAAAGAAGTGAAATTGGTGACACGATCTACAAAACGCTGCGTAGGAGAAACTCTGATAACACAGACACCAACGATAGTTAATAGAAAACGTGGATGTGTCATTGTTGATAGTTACATATACTGCATAGATATCGTTATCTGTATGACTGCTTTGTTTGTAAGTTAAGGGTTAGCGAGTATGGATTTCTCTATTGAGCGTTATAACTCACGGTGTTACCTTTGGTGACCCTGACATATTATATTGGTGGCGACGCCGGTATAATGTGTCAGACCTCATAGACGAACAGGGGGAACTCTACACTTTGGAAGCCTTTGGAGCCGAGGAACTGGCAAGAATGGAGGAACAAGAAGAGTAGACGATAGGAACCCTAGTACCCTGCCCTTATTGAATAAAAGTACTTTTGTAAGGTTTATGATGTAATAATGAGCTTGACTCTATTTACCTTTCAATAAAATTATCCCTTTAACATACCCGAAATTGGGGGTGTTACAACGTGGTATCAGAGCTAGGTTCAAAACCTCGGCCATGGGTAGAATGGGTAGAACCATAAGATAGTTTGACCATTGCACAAACGTGAATTGAGTTTAAGTTTACCGTCCCAAATTGGGTGGAATTCTGTCAAAGCAATCTTCGGATTGAAGCAAGGTGTGGAACTAGCAATACCACCGAGCTGGGAATTCTCGAACAATTGGATGATGACTTAAATCATGAAACGAATGTGGAATTGGATAATCCAAGATCTTTAGTAATAATAAAACTCTGTCTAAAAGTGTTACTAATTTAGGTTTAAAACTTTCCTTGTAGATGAATCACCTGGGCCGCCTAGTCGACCTATTGGCAGGAGTTCGCCAACTCAAAACCACCATAGAAATCCTGACTATTCAACTAGCAAAGAACCCCGACTTCATTGCCGCTGTACTCGCAGAGAAGCAAGATTTCATAAGAGTGCAGCAACATACCCCTGTCCCCGTGGAAACCGACCCTTGGTTTCCTGCACTATTCCCAATCCTGTGTGCCTACTATGAGATCTTTGGTACCTTACCCCCGATGGGAGACCTTGAGATTGATGACCAGGAGGAAGAAGTCGATGGTGAAAAGGACACCGACGGAGCGACCAAGGAGGAAAGCCTAATCGGTGAAGCAAATCTCGAAGAAAATGAGACCCCAAGGGCTGAGGACGCCAATCAGGCTTAGCTAAGATAACTTAGTGATAATGGTGATCCTTCGGGATGTAGAATGTAAAATAGGAAGTAGCATATAGTCGAACTTACGGTATGACTTTTGTTGTAATATAACTAAGGAAGAAAGACATGTCGTAAGTAGGACTAGTATTGTATATCTGTAGACACCCCAATTTGGCCTAACGATTATTTCAAGTCCCACCTTGGGACAATCCCGATGATGAAATGGATACAGTGATTGCTGATTGCTTCCTTGAGAACCTTAGGACTTTCGGTAAGAACTTTGAGCCACTTAGAGGACCCAATTCAAAGCCATACAGCCTTTCAGACAGAAATACTGAAGCCTAGGAGAATCCATCTGTCGGCCGTGACATCGATCTCACGGCCCCAACATCATTTCATCACCCGAGCAACTTGTTGCTAGCAAAATCTCCCGGAGAGATCAATCCCTCGGCCGCAAGATCTATCCTTCGGCCGAGACATCCATTCCTCGGCCGTGATATCCTTTACTCGGCCGCCAGATCGACCTTTTTCCAGACTCTGGAACGTGTTCTGTCAGATGTTTGATCCGATTACACTACCTTTCCGATGCGTTCGGGCTACGCTCAGAGATTACGACGTAGAGTTAGAGATGCATTGCAATTGCAATTGCCATCTCGTGATTTGATTGGCCGGAGTGAGTCACCAATTGCCTATATAAAGGGCCTTTGGACTCCGAAAGTAAACACACGAAATTCATAGACTTACACACTCTATCAAGCCACGAAACTCTGCACAAATACTCTCTCAATCCCATATTCCAAAAGCCCTACCCTCCCGAAGGCAGCCGTTAATCCGGCGATCAAACCCCGAAGTTCAAACCCTAACCCCAGGGTTTTCAATCAAGCAATTAGTCAATCACATCCAATCCGAAGCAATCAAGCAACTGAGGGATTAAGGTGGTGAGGCCCAACGGCCTCTGGTTTGTTTTATTTATCGCTCCTATACTTAATCATAGCTTTCTGATTATCTGTTAATCGTATAGTCTGGTGTGAGGAAGAACACCGACCGGGGCTTCGATCCCTCGGCCGGTACATCAAACCAGGAGGATCCCTCGGCCGTGACATCCATTCACCGGCCGCGGGATCCATCTCCCTGGGACAGCTTGTTTTGCTTTGGTTTCTGATGCATGCTTCAATTACAGTCCTGGCTCACTTTACTTACTGTTTAAAGGATTAATTAAACAGACTATGTGTTAGAATTAAATAAAGCATCTATACGTCTTATGTTGAATAACTATGGGCCAGTCTCACGGCTGGGCAGAGAGGGGTGCCTAACACCTTCCCCTTACTGTACTTTTGGCTCCCGTATCCAGAATCTCTATCTGTTTTCCCAGTTTTAATAAATTGGGTGGCGACTCTGTTTTGATGATAACCGCTATCATGTGGCGATGTTCCTAGCCATGGGGATGTCCATGATTTTGGTTTATGAAGCAAGCAACCAATCGAGCAAACAAACGTGATCAATCTGTATGGCGATGCCCCGTTTGGGAGGTGTCTACAATATCTGTGGTAGGAGCTTGGGCTAATATAGGCCATCTATGATGTACTTGTTCCGTTTGAGTAATGAAATCGTGTATTTCCTTCTAGTCTATGAACCACTGTTATTACTTGTATCTATTACGTGTGTTTACTCGTACGAGATTCTGCCTCACCCAATTAAGTCTAAAATATAACTCTTCTATTGTTATAGATGTCACGCCGAGGCCGAGGAGGACAACCACCCTTCAACCCACGAGCCGTGACCCAATACCGATCACTGCTAGCACCAGAATACCCCGGACCAACACTTCCATCCGTAGACAACATGGACCTCTATGAAGTTCCAATCACTTGGGAGACACCCCCACCCGTTGCCATCCCCGAGAACATCCCGCCTACTCCCGTCCCTGCCCCACCTATGCAGAACTATGAGCAACCACTTGACTACCTTATGTCTGACCCGGAACTGAGGGCTGCAATGCTGAATTTTCCCCATTTCTACATGGAACCATTGGAGGAACCACCCGTCCTTACGATGGAGGAGATGATGGCACAAGAGCGTGATCACCTGCTTAGGGAGGAAACCGTTGCTGAGATCAACTATACGAAGTGGCTCCGCGAATACTTTGGACTCACCCCACCCCGTCAGAAGTATATTAGTACTAGAATAAGATTCCAGAAGTTGTAGCCACGCCTATGGCACCTGTGGACTAACCCCGTACTAGAATAAAGCTTTGTAAGCTATAGGATCGTAGAATAAGAACGTGTAGGTTCATTTCCAACTTGTATCAGGGAATCTTGTTCTATGTTTTATTTTGTAGTAGAATTCTATGCTAAGTTGTAACCCTCTGCTTATCTATGAAATAGTCCGTTTTATTTTTAAGTGTATGGTGCGTGCTATTACCGCTTTCAACTTAGGGAGAAAACCAACTTCAAACGAAAAATTGTTTAGTAGACTAAACCTCCCCTTTGCAATTTTACTCGTAGATGGTGAACCGACGCAGCGGTCTAGGATACGAAACTGGAGAATCCTCTAACGCGAACCCTAACCTAACCCAAGTCATGCAAGCTTTGGTAACCGCTTTGAATGCCAATAACCGAAACCAAAACCGCGAAGATGGACCTATGACCCGAACCCGAGCCATGAACGAATTTTGCAAACGCCGACCACCTACGTTCCATGGAGACCCTAACCCCATCGTGGCTGAAACTTGGCTGAAGGAAGTCAAGGTGATCCTGGACACCTTGGAGATCACCCGGGATGGAGATCGTGTAGGCTTAGCCGCATACCAATTTAAGGGAGAAGCCCGTTATTGGTGGGAATTGATGGAGGCTACTCATGCCATAGCTACTATGACCTTTGCCCAGTTTGAAACCCTATTCCTCGACAAGTACTTTCCCACACCTCTCCGTTTGGTCAAAGAACAAGAATTCATGAACCTAAAACAAGGGACGATGACCGTTACCCAATACGCGGCCAAATTCGAGGAGCTGTCCCGTTACGCCACAGACGCTGTATCAACGGAGGATAAGAAGGCAAGAAGATTCGAGTGGGGGCTGACGACCGCTCGAAGGGCAGTAGTGGCACAAACTTTCCCCACCTATACTGGTGTGGTGAAATGTGCTCTCCGGCTAGAGAGTGAGGAGAATGACTTCAAGAACCGATGGAGGAAGGTCCGCACTCAACCTCCCAACAACAACCGCGGACCCTACCCCACCAAGCCCTTTACCCCGTTTTCTAACAACCAAACATGGAAAGCTGCTGCACCAGGCCGTGGTGAACCACAGAGGAACGGCCAGAACAAGGCATTTGTCCAATGCTTCAACTGCCAGGCCATGGGCCATTACAAACGAGAATGCCCCCAGCCCCCGAGAGAAGAGAATGGAAACCTTGGAGGCCAGAGAGCCCCACAGCCAGGACAGACTGGATTTGGGAAGTAGAATCCAGGGGGCCATCACAGCAGCTGAATGGGCAGAATAAAGGGAAGCAGCCCGTAGGAGTACAACAGAATGCTGGAGGGCATATCTACGCACTGCAAACAGAGGAACAAGAACAGGATCCCTCTGTGATCCAAGGTACGTTGCTATTGTACAGTACCTGCGTGCAAGCCTTGTTTGATTCCGGTGCATCGCATTCATTTATATCTACTGCCTGCGTAACTGCTCTAGCACTAGAAACAGAACCCCTAAGTACGTGTACGAATGTGTTATCACCGTTGGAGGGAAGTGTAGCTGTTAGTCTAGTGTGTAGAGGGTGCGAGCTAGAAGTAGCCAACTTGCGACTAACCTGCGACCTCAGAGTAATCGACATAGCGGATTTCGACGTAATCCTAGGAATGGATTGGCTGTCAGCACACCGTGCAATCATAGACTGTCACCAAAAAATGGTAATGGCTTACACCCCAGAGGGAACTCGCTTTCGTTTTAAGGGGGATAGACAGACGGCGAGTTCGACGACGAAAAGGTCGAGGTGGCAGAATCAACTCTTTGGATGGCTAGCCAGCCTCCAAATGGAGGAGACCGACAAGATGGAATTGGGATTACCTCACATCGTTTGCGAGTACACCGATGTTTTTCCCGAGGAACTCCCAGGTCTACCACCTCAGAGAGAGATAGACTTCTCTATAGAACTCCAGCCGGGAACGGCCCCGATATCGATGGGACCTTACCGAATGGCCCCCGCCGAGTTAAAGGAGCTCAAAACCCAACTGCAAGAATTGTTGGACAAAGGATATATTAGGCCTAGTACCTCACCTTGGGGAGCACCCGCCCTATTTGTGAAAAAGAAGGAAGGAACACTCCGTCTATGCATTGACTATAGGAAGCTTAACCAAGCCACAATCAAGAACCGATACCCTTTGCCGAGGATCGACGACCTATTTGATCAATTGAGAGGGGCAACATGCTTCTCAAAAATCGATCTCCGATCAAGCTATCACCAGATTAGAATCCAAGAAGAAGACATCGCCAAGACCGCTTTCCGCACCAGATATGGACACTACGAGTTTGTAGTGATGCCATTTGGACTGACGAATGCTCTGGCAGTATTCATGTGTCTCATGAACAAAGTCTTTCAACCCTACTCAGACAAGTTTGTAGTGGTGTTCATTGACGACATATTGATATACTCTGCCAATAAGGAGGAGCATGAAGAACACCTTCGAATAGCACTACAAGTACTCCGGGATAACCAACTCTATGCCAAGGCAAGCAAATGTGAGTTTTAGCTGGAAGTGGTTAAGTTCTTGGGGCACGTAGTATCCAAGGACGGAATAGCTGTGGACGAAAACAAGGTCAAGGCAGTACTGAGTTGGAAGCAGCCAACTTCAGTGTTTGAAATCAGGAGCTTTCTAGGATTGGCTGGGTACTACCAAAGATTCATACCGGATTTCTCTATCCTTACCAAGCCAATGACGAGGCTGACTCAGAAAGGAGTGAAGCTGGATTGGAGTGAAGCCTGTGAAAAATCTTTCCAGGAGCTGAAGAAAAGGCTGACCAGTGCACCCATACTCATCATACCTGAGCGGGGTGTAGACTATACAGTTTACTGTGACGCGTCAAGAGATGGCTTGGGATGCGTGCTGATGCAGAATGGAAAAGTTGTAGCCTACGGATCGCGACAACTCCGGCCACATGAGAAGAATTACCCCACCCACGACTTAGAATTGGCCGCAGTAGTATTCGCCCTCAAGTCGTGGCGTTACTATTTATGGGGAGAACAATTCAAAGTTTTCACCGACCACAAGAGCCTCAAATACCTTTTCACTCAGAAGGAGTTGAACCTGAGGCAGCGACGATGGATGGAATATTTGGAGGACTATAAGTTTACACTTCAGTACCACCCCGGCAAGGCCAATGTGGTAGCTGACGCCCTGAGTCGGAAGGACAGGACGCAGAAGGCCAAGACTGCCATCAAGGAATGGGGAATGGTGGACACGCTTAATGAATTCAACCTGCGACCGTCGTCAGAAAATGGGAACACACGTCTGTATGCCCTAATCGTAGAACCGGCACTTCATCAGGAAATCTTACTAGCCCAAACCTCCGAACAAGATTGCGAGTTCATTCGGCACCGAATTCGAGAAGGGAAAGCGGTACCAGGATGGACGATTGAGAAGGACCACAGCCTAAGATTCAAGGGAAAGGTATTCGTACCTAATATTGGAACCCTCCGAGAAGCTGTACTTCGAGAAGCTCACCATTCGAACTTTGCGGCCCACCCCGGCGGTACAAAGATGTATCACGACCTGCGAAGAACATACTGATGGGAATGAATGAAAAAGGACGTAGCCCGATTTGTGTCGACATGCTTGGTGTGTCAACAAGTCAAAGCCAAGCACCAGAAGCCTGGAGGAGACCTTCAGCCGCTACCAATTCCGACCTGGAAATGGGAACACATTTCGATAGATTTTGTCGCTGGACTACCAAGGTCCGCCAAGTCCAACACAGCCATTTGGGTGATTGTGGATCGACTCACCAAATCCGCGCATTTTCTGCCTGTAAAGATGACATAAAACGTGGAACAACTGAGTCTCCTATACATTCGAGAAATTGTACGACTCCATGGAGTACCTATCTCGATTGTATCCGATAGAGACCCACGATTCGTATCACACTTCTGGAAAGGATTACAGAAGGCGTTGGGAACAGATGTAAGGCTTAGTACGGCCTTTCACCCTCAGACAGATGGACAAACGGAGAGGACTATTCAGACGTTGGAAGACATCCTGAGAGCCTGCGCTTTGGACTTCTCTGGGAATTGGGAGCAACACTTGCCGTTGGTGGAATTCGCCTACAACAATAGTTACCAAGCAAGTATTGAGATGGCGCCGTATGAAGCTCTTTACGGTCGACCCTATCGATCTCCAGTCTGCTAGACAGATGCTGGAGAAACGGGATTGATTGGACCTGACATCGTACGAGATACCACAGAGAAGGTCAAGACCATCAGACAAAGGATACAAACCGCTCAGAGCCAACAGAAAAGTTACGCGGATAAGAGAAGCCGACCCCTAACCTTCGCAGTGGGAGATCATGTATTCCTGAAGATCCGACCAAAGAAAGGAGTCATTAGATTTGGGAAAAAGGGAAAGTTGTCCCCACGCTACATTGGACCCTTCGACATCGTGGAGAAGATCGGGAAAGTCGCGTATCATCTCGCGCTGCCACCGCAGTTAGATAAAGTACACGACGTATTCCACGTTTCAATGCTCCGCAAATATCTTGCCCTACCTTCGCATGTTCTCAACTGGGAAGATATCACCATCCAAGAAGACGCGACGTACGAAGAAGAGCCAGTAAAGATTCAAGACCGAAGCGAGAAGAAAATCTGGAATAAGACCATCAAGCTGGTGGGAGTTTTGTGGAAAAACCGTGGAGCTGAAGAAACCACATGGGAGAGGGAAGAAACCATGAGGGCAAGTCATCGCCACCTATTCGAACCCGAGCATGCACCAAATTTTGAGGACAAAATTGTTTAAGGGGGATAGGTTGTAACAACTCCGATTTTCAGTAAATAAAAAATCTCGTTGTTTATTCGATAATCCTCTTATTCTTCTTTAGTGCCCTTATAAATTCCTTTCGAATCCTCTCAAAAACCCTAGATCGTTCTTAAAAAATCGTCAGTATTAGATTCGACGTTTACAAATGGATTTCCGTCACCAAGTGACTCGGTCATTCTTTTAAGAGACGAGCATACTTATCTAACGTCTTATACTTCCTAATATCGTATTTAAGTATTGAAATTCTATTTACCTCTGACTAGAAATCCAACTAGACTAACTAGACTTTGTTTCCAACTAGTTAGTTAGCCTAACCTAAGTACCATTGACTTAGTTACCTTTCCCTAGCCATTTAGAACCATTGGTCAATAGAAGTAATCATGGCATGCCAAAAGTAGAACTCATGGCCTAAGTAATCATCACCTTTAAAGCAAAGTTACTTTCTAGGAAAGTTACTGTAGACATCCCAATTTGGCCTAACGATTATTTCAAGTCCCACCTTGGGACAATCCCGATGATGAAATGGATACAGTGATTGCTGATTGCTTCTTTGAGAACCTTAGGACTTTCGGTAAGAACTTTGAGCCACTTAGAGGACCCAATTCAAAGCCATACAGCCTTTCAGACAGAAATACAGAAGCCTAGGAGAATCCATCTGTCGGCAGTGACATCGATCACACGGCCATAACATCATTTCCTCACCCGAGCAACCTGTTGCTAGCAAAATCTCCCTGAGAGATCAATCCCTCGGCCGCAAGATCTATCCTTCGGCCGAGACATCCATTACTCGGCCGTGATATCCTTTACTCGGCCGCCAGATCGACCTTTTCCCAGACCGTTCTGTCAGACGTTTGATCCGATTACACTACCTTTCCGATGCGTTCGGGCTACGCTCAGAGATTACGACGTAGAGTTAGAGATGCATTGCAATTGCAATTGCCATCTTGTGATTTGATTGGCCGGAGTGAGTCACCAATTGCCTATATAAAGGGCCTTTGGACTCCGAAAATAAACACACAAAATTATCAGAGTATACACTCTCTCAAGCCTCGAAACTCTGCACAAATACTCCCTAGGGTTTTCAATCAAGCAAATTAGTCAATCACGCCCAATCCAAAGCAATCAAGCAACTGAGGGATCAAGGTGGTGAGGCCCAACGGCCTCTGGTTTGTCTTATTTATTGTCTTTTTGACTAATCGTAGCGTTTTGATTACCTGTTAATCTTTCTGTCTGGTGTGAGGAAGAACACCGACCGGGGCTTCGATCCCTCGGCCGGTACCTCAAACCAGGAGGATCCCTCGGCCGTGACATCCATTAACCGGCCGCGGGATCCATCTCCCAGGGACATTTTGTTTGCTTTTCTGGTTTCTGATGCATGCTTATTTATCGCACTGGCTCACTTTGCTTACTGTTTAAAGGAATAAATAAACAGACTATGTGTTGGAATTAAATAAAGCATCTATACGTCTTATGTTGAATGATTATGGGCCAGTCTTACGACTGGGCAAAGAGGGGTGCCTAACACCTTCCCCTTATTGTACTTTTGGCTCCCGTATCCAGAATCTCAATCTATTTTCCCAGTTTTAATAAACTGGGTGGCGACTCTATTTTGATGATAACCGCTATCATGTGGCGATGTTCCTAGCCATGGGGATGTCCATGATTTTGGTTTACAAAGCAAGCAACCAATCGAGCAAACCAATGTGATCCAATCTGTATGGCGATGCCCCGTTTGGGAGGTGTCTACAGTTTTTGACGACTCCGCTGGGGACTTGAGAGCCATAACCAAAAAGTTCAACATAAGACTAATACATGCCTTGTCTAATTCATTTATCATATGCATCGAGCGGGCAACCTGTTGAGTTCACCTAATATCCCGGCATGACACGGGCTATGTTGGGGGTTCCAGCAAACTCCACAGTCACTCGTACCTAGTGGTATATCAAAAAGGGAATCACCCAATCACCGCCTATGATGGGCTGGAGAGAGGATTGGTGCCCTTTGACAACGGAGCACCCTGAGACTACCAAAAACCTTGCATGTTTTAGAAAGCCATAGAACTTATCAAACTAAGACAGGAACCTATAGGCTAGGAACCTACTTGCATTTTACTTGCAAAAGTTCTTCCTCACACCTTGTATCATTTGTTGTTGTAATTAACCCTTTCTGTGCAGAAGGGTTGGGATTTTCAGCCCAAGCCCTAACCCTGCGCAGGCCGAATACTGACTTCCAGGTATTCTACTTTTCAAGCAGGCACAATAGGTAAGTCAAAGAAGCAACCACAGCCAACTTTGTACTCTTATAACACCCGAAGCTACGCCAAACAAAGGTCTCTGCAACCCTCCCGTCTATCATCCTCACCTGACAAAACACCCTCACCACAACAATTTCAACCGCTTTCAGAAACTTCCCGGTCATCCCCTCAACGGACCCCGTCATTTACTAAATCCCAGGCTTCGTCAAGCAACCCTTCCACCTTCATGGCAGACAACGACGTCACTATTGCCAACCTCCAAGCTCAAATCACTACACTACTAGCAGAAAAGGCAGCTAGAGATGCTGAGGACGAGGAAAAATCAATGGAAGACGAGAATCCCCACAAAGTGATATTGGCAGAAAGTCCTGAGTTGACCAAGCAAGTCAAAGAAATCAAACAAGCCTTGGCTCGTTCACAAGGGGACCAAATTCTGGATTTCGAGGGACTCTGCCTCTTCCCAGAATCCAAGCTGCCTGAGAATTTCAAGATGCCCAACATTGAGAAGTTCAATGATTGAGAAGTTCAATGGAACTGGCAACCCTACCAGTCATGTTCGCCATGTTATCAACACCCTGAAGCCGATGGGCTTGAATGACGAGCTGTGGGCAGCGTGCCCTTGGAAAAAGGATTCCGTTCCTTTCGCCATTGCGGCCCTTTTTTGAAAATCGAGGGAGCGCGAGCGCCGGTGGCAAGCACTCAAAAATACAGAGTCGCCACTTGAGTTTTGAAGGTCCGACACTCAAGGAACTGTATTTCGAAGCACCTGCCGCGCTTTATTTGAAAAAGTGAAGGAAACCAGTCCGTCATAACCATATCTGGGTTCGGGAGCCAGGTTACGAGAGGGGAAGGGTTTTATGGCACTCATCTGGCCCAATCCGGAGATCGGTCTCTACTTAGGCATTTTTATGAAAACCTTTGTGATTCTTCCTCTTTTAATTGATTTTAGCCAATTAGGGCGGGGGAACAGTTAATCGGGGATTAAAACTGTAACAATTCGCAGGATGTGATCAAATAATGACATGGATGAGCAGCATGATGAATAATAAACGGAATGATCTTGAAACAGCGATCAGATGCCAAAACCAGGCTCGGGGCAGATTTGCCCTGCACGATGATCAACTTGCATGCCTGAACAGATCTGCATGCAAGTCAATCATCGCGCGAGACAAGCTGACTCTTGCGCGAGTGTTGTCATCTCACCACAGTCCCAAAATCATCCCCTTCTGGGCTCTGGAAGGACCAGTGCACACCCAGGAAGCAAACCAAGCAGTGTATTGGAAGACTGTAAAATGCTAATTATTACACAATACTCCAAGCAGGAGCCAAATAAGATGAAACACAACCCCTAAACAGTGGGGGTATCAAAACAGAGGCCAAGGGCCAAGTTGCCCATGCAAGGGCCGTTCATGGAAATCAGAGAACTGTCGCGCGACAGTGAGTAAACCTCGCGCGACACTCCTGACTGGACTTCTAGGAATTGCTTTACATGCTTGGGGTCCTGAGACAGATTCAGGGGATCCCAAGGGCATTCCAAACTGTTCAAAGCAAATGAACTAGCTACTGTATTTTGTTTTTGCATGCATCACAGTGATCTAAAAATCAAAGTAAAGTACGTCAGGCATGAAAATACTGCAAACAGAAAAGGGGTAGCTTCCCTTCCCCACGAGGTCCATTCTCTTGCTGACACAAGTGTCGCGCGAGTAAAGGGGACCATCGCGCGAGGGTGTAGCTGCCACGAATTCTTGTAACTTTGCTGGCTTTAGGACCAGGACATGGTATTGATTACCAGCCTTGGCCCTGTCAGCCCCCCTCAGGGATCAAAACAGAAATAGCTTAAACATTATACCTTTGCTTGGAAAGGGTTTAGGAATAGATTGGATTGATTGATGTGGCTTTGCTACCAAGAGTGTGTGAACACCCTGAGTTCAGAAGTTTAGGAAGTGGTTTGAGGGTTAGTAACTTTGTGCTAGCTAGTGTAGAACTTGTGAAATGACTAATGAATCTCTTAAGCAATTTTTGGAACCCTTAACATGGAAGACCAATGGGGGTATTTATAGGGGGAATGTAAGGGCTGAGTAGAGGCCAAACAAGACCTTAGGACCAGCCACCAAGGCTGGTCACAACTTGGTTGTGAGGCTAGCCAACAAGGTGAGAGAGTGGTTAGGGGATTGCATGGGGTTAGAACCTGCCAGCACGCCGTTCAGCTGAGGAGAACGGGGTTCTAGCCCATGGGAACCCATGTGCCAAGCAATCATCACAAGTCCAGCTGGATTCTGTGATAGGGACAGGAGGGAACCATCGCGCGAGTGTTCGGAAGTGTCGCGCGAGGGTCAAACAGTCAACAGTTTGACTTTGACTACACGTGGGAAGCTAAGTGTCGCACGAGGGACAGAAAGGCTCGCGCGAGGGTCAACTCTGGTTTTAGGGGTTTGACTGAAGGTTCAGAAGGGTTCAAAGGGGTTCGAGTAGGGTTCCAAGCATTCCAAGCTCAATCCATTCCCGATCCAAGCTCTATTTGATCCGATTTCATCATCAAGGAATCAAAAACCGTAAGTAAACTAATCTGGAAGCCCAGATTGGGGTGTCTACAGTAGCCCCCCTTTGATGGCACTTGGAGCACCATTGAATTGGTACAAGTAACGTCAAAGGTTTCTAGACACCCCTCAAGGCAATCCAGATCAGAACATACTAGCAAAGTAGACAAGCATACTTACAGAACCTGATTGGTTGAATGGACGGACATACCGTCACTGGGGATAGAAGTAGAAGTGGACGATTGCATCGCCGCTTGTTGATTGAATTTGGACAGGACAGGCTGTCGCTGCAGATGTTGACGGGACCGGCCGTCGTTGCTGGGGATCAAGCTATCCTCGGCACAAAGTATTCCAACAAACACGGGTAGGTCGTGTCAGGCAGGTTGAATTCCATCTGTTGGGAATCAGAGCCAATCTCCTTATCAAAGACCATCCGAGACAGAGCAATAAGCCTGCTGGAAGATGCACTTTCGGCTAGACTGAGGGTGATTGTCGTTCGGGACAGGCCAAGACGGACTCTCCTGGGGAACAATCAGTTGCGGATGAACGGACCATCGAACGATGTTCTGGTCGTTGTTTGTGGATTTGACAGGACCGGCTGTCGTGAGGGCGGACGGAGAGATCATTGTGCCGAGTGATCAAGCTGTTGGGGGAATTGACAGGATCAGCTGTCGTTGATTGCGGACGAGGAGATCATTGTGCTGAGTGATCAAGTCGTTGGGGGAATTGACAGGATCAGCTGTCGTTGATTGCGGACGGGGAGATCATTGTGCTGAGTGATCAAGCCGTTGGGAACTTGGACGGGAGGATCATCAATATAAATGATCAAACCGTTGAAGCCTGGATGGGAGGATCAGCAGTATAAATGATCAAACCGTTGAAGCCTGGATGGGAGGATCAGCAGTATAAATGATCAAACCGTTGAAGCCTGGATGGGAGGATCAGCAGTATAAATGATCAAACCGTTGAAGCCTGGATGGGAGGATCAGCAGTATAAATGATCAAACCGTTGAAGCCTGGATGGGAGGATCAGCAGTATAAATGATCAAACCGTTGAAGCCTAGATGAGAGGATCAGCAGTATAAATGACCAAACCGTTGAAGCCTGGATGGGAGGATCAGCAGTATAAATGATCAAACCGTTGAATGACCGATATGGCTGACCGTCATGGATGATATGGCTGACCATCGTTGAATTGGGAGGGCGGATCGCTATAAAAAGTGATCGAGCCGTTTGAAGTTGGACAGGACCGGCTGTCGTTGATTGAGACGGCGGATCGCTATAAAAAGTGACCGAGCCATTGAGGTTGGACAGGACCGGCTGTCGTTGATAGAGACGGCGGATCACTATAAAAAGTGACCGAGCCATTGGAAATTGGACAGAACCGGCTGTCGTTGACGGAGACGGCGGATCGCTATAAAAAGTGACCGAGCCATTGAGGTTGGACAGGACCGGCTGTCGTTGATAGAGACGGCGGATCACTATAAAAAGTGACCGAGCCATTGGAAATTGGACAGAACCGGCTGTCGTTGACGGAGACGGCGGATCGCTATAAAAAGTGACCGAGCCATTGAGGTTGGACAGGACCGGCTGTCGTTGATTAGAAATGGGCAGATCAGTGTGCAGAACGATCAGGCCACTGAAGATTGGACAGGACCGGCTGTCGTTGTGTTGATCCAAGTAGCACAAACAGTGGATAACATGGATAGAAGCAAGGCGGACTGCAGCTGGGGAGAAATTGGTGACAATTGCTGAGCTGTTTACTTGCTGCCTTCGATACCGGGCAGGCTTGCTTTGTCGTTTTGATGGATTTTTCATGCGCTCAACATTTGATATACACACAATATGCAATGACATGTATAAAATATTGAAAATGCAGATGCAAGTTTCGGGCGGCTCCTAGGAGGACAACGACACCTAAGGACTACCACTGAGCCTCATTACTGTACTGTCAGTGCTTCTGAGATGTGCACCCAGATAGATGGACGTTGAATGGGCGGACATGCCCCAGTTGACGTTTAGTAATGGAATTGGGCCTGCACGCCCTTTCTTTGATGTTTCGGCAGGTGTGCCCCAGAGATGCTTTGCTTGGCCTTGGACTGACGTGCCCTTTCTGCTTTACGAGATTCCACTGCTTGCGGATTACAGATACTAGGGTAGCAATGTAACAATTGCGTTTTCCAGTTTATTGACTCTCTTTTGCAAGTATTGAAGAGAATGCAAAAACTAACCACTAATATCTAATTTGCATTGACGAACAATTTGAATTGACAAACAGACGCGCACATATATGTACAGACTCGCCTAGCTTGAACGAAAAGGGAGAAAGAGTCCCAGGGTACAATGCAAACCCTTAGACACACGGAACATAATGAAATTTGGGGCATTAATGTGCCGAAACTCACAATATTCCTGAACAGGTGAAACTGACACTTATGAAAAGTGGAAAAGGTACAAAGACCTGTACAAACAAAATCGAGAAAAACACCTCAAAATGACAATTGATTGAAAAGTTGGAAAAATGTCGCAAAGATGGACATAAGACGCAGATTATGACACGTATAGGCCCGGACTGAAACCGACACCCCCGTGCAGTCACATTAAGTCCATATGACTTGCATGGTATGACAAGACTTGGCAAAAGCCCCTGGAACGACATTCGAGGGTAGTAGCCAACTGCTACTGCCTACTGCAAGAAGTGTGCCCAGGTTTGAGACCAACGCGCATCACTCGAACAAATGCGCTGCGATAGCTTACACCAGACTTCGCTGAACTTAGAATAAACTGTGAGCCTGTTAAGGCCTCTAGCATTTCGTTCTGTTTTTGATGCTTCAATTATTTTTAAGACTTATGCTCAGCCTGTAAATTGACGAAGCAGTTTGGTAATAAAATTGAAAGACGAAGATTTTCCCCCTTCTGGTTCCTCCAATGAAGCTTGTCTTGATCTTCGATCCACTTCGACCTTTGATGTGTACCAAAATGTCAACCATGGATCCAATTGATAGATTGTGACCGAGTCTCGAAGAGAGACTGCCTACGTATCCCATTTTAGGGGAATCAGGTCAGAACGTAGTTCAGGCCAAGGGTTAACTCTCGAGTATTTACCTCTCCTTTTGTGCTCTAACTTTTGCCTAGATCCGCCCATTCGGGTCTTTGGTCTAGCGAGCTTTGATTGATTGCCTATTCATTTTTGCCTAAACCACCTTCATAGGTTTTGGTCTAGCAGGCTGCTCTAACTTTTGCTTGGAACTGCCCACCCTTGGGGTTTTCAGCCCAACGAGCTTCTCTCAGGGAAAAGTTGCTTTTGAATTGATCCAGATCGACCATGGTGTTGAATTTGTTGCCATCGAGGTCGAAGACCTTTGGCTGCAGCCTCAGATAAATGGCTTTGACGACGCAGGGTCAAGAGTGCTTCGGTTGGAAATGCCTTGCTCCAGGCTGTTTTGTAAATTTTCTCATTTGTACTTGGCAGAACGCCACTGTTATTGCTTTGAACATGGTACAAGGCCTGGAGCCTTCTGTGCTTCTGCTTTCTGGATCGGCACTAGGTAGCAGGGGATTGATACTTCTTTGTCTCAAAATCAAACGCGAGGCGTGACTTGGTAAGACCATGCCAAGACGTCTATGAATTCTTCGAGCCTGTCTGACCGGGCACAATGCTCCTCTGGGGGCGGCTTTGAATCAATTGAACCTTTCGGGAGGTTATACTTGTCTTTCAAGTTTATTTGAAATTACTTCTTCTTTTAATAGGCTGAGCATGCCTTTCGTCTTCCCTTTCGGCGAGGGAACACATTTCCTTGGGAATGATCCCATCGAAATCTATCCCTTCGTCGTTAAGGTCGACACAGTTTATATAAAAGCCAGCGAAGCATGTAGAAGCAAGACGATGCATATCATAAAAACCCTCGGGGTTTGCCAAGTACAGCAGACTCGAAACTTGAAACAAAAGCTACGACGTGGAGGGCCAAGAGGCACAACCTCCGACTCAGAGCTAGACTTAGACGAACGCAAAAGACTCTGTGTCAGACTCAGACAAAATGCCAATGCAAACTAGACGCGGTTTTGAAAATGCAATTGTTAAAAAGCTACCCATAGCTTCCACAAAAAGAGGTAGGATCCAGCAGATGTCAGACCCAAGCAACAGCACTTCGGCTAACTCAGCTTCTTCAGCCAAACCTACTCGATGCTCCTTTGATCACTAGAACTCAGCCAATCGGTCTTCCCCTTTGTAAGCCCCTCATCACTGTCAAACCAGACGTTGGCAGTGAAAACCTCGGTTGTCCCACCTACAGCCATCATGTTAACCTCTGATTCAGGCGGGATGGATACGATGGGTTTGGGTTGATGTGCTGGGACGATATGGTGGCTAGGGTTGAATATGGTGGAGCTCGGGTTGATCTGAGTGGAGGTGATAGATACCTGACCAACCAGAGGGTCAGGCCCGTGTTGAGGCAAGGAGTTGGAAATGACATTGGGCTTTGGTGGAACTTGAACCGTGCCATCATCAATTAGATCTTGTATCTCGTGTCGGAGACGCAAGCAGCTATCAGTGAGATGGCCGGGCATTTGGTGGAAGGCACAGAAAAGGTTGGCATTGTAGTTGGCTGGAAGGACTTTAGGTGGGGAAGTTGGGGTCAAAGGTTTGAGATGCCCAGACTTGACAAGTTTCTCCATCACTGCGGACAGAGATGCCTCGAAGGCAGAGAAGCTTCGGGGTTGTGTTCGAGATCGGAGGCTTTGAGCGCTTCGAATTTGGTTGATATCGGCAGCACGACTGGAGTTGAAGGCTGGGGCATCACTCTCACTTGTAGCCCCTGGCTTAATCTTTTGAGTGATGGAAGAGGACTCGCCCCTTGGCAGAATTCCAGCTTGCAGCGCATCCTCGATGGCTAGGCCAGAATCGAAGAAGATCTCAAAGTTGGCGGTCTCTTGAGCGAGTACCAAGTGCCTGGCATAGTCTGGCTGGAGATTGCGGGAGATGATGCGGAGTTGGTCTCTTTCGCTGGGGCGCTCAGTTATTAAAGCGGCTTTGGCTCTCCACCTTTTAACAAAGTCCGCAAAGGTCTCCTTTGCCTCCATCTTCGTGGATTCCAACTCTCGAATAGTCATCTTGAGTTGAGAGTTGTAGCTATATTGAGAGACAAAGGCAGCCCCTATGTCTTCCCAAGTAATTCGTTTGGAGATGTCGAGCGACAGGAACCAGTGGAAGGCAGGCCCAGAGAGGGTTTGAGGAAAAAGCTGAGACATGGCCTCACTTTCCACACCCAGCAGCTTCATTGCAGCATGGTAGCCATAGAGATGAGTTCTGGGGTCACCACTCCCGTCGAACTTAACCAAATCGGGCATCTTGAACTTGTCTGGCAGCTTAGCGTTAGGGTACAGGCAGAGACGATCCAAGTCAATTCCTCCTGCGTTGATCTTTTCAGACTTTGTGACAGCCTTTTCCAGCTTAGCCATCTTGGCTATGAGAGCAGCCATATCTGGATTCAAAATAGGCTTGCCACCTGCCAGATTTGTGTTTGCAGCAGGTGCGTGAACCTCCTTAGGGTTGATCTGAACAATGAGACGCCCCTCGTGATTCGGATCTGGGACCAAGACAGGCTGTTCCTGGTCGGACTCATCGTCCTCGCCTTCCTCTTCAAGAGGAGGTGGAAGGCGAGTGTTGATAAGGTCATTCAAACGGGTGATGGAAGCATCGGTCTGGACAGCCTTTGCTGCATAGCGGTGATGCTATTCTGAAGGTTTGTGAGCACTACCTCTAGAGTGAGCGGTTGATCTGCCATGGCCGGCTTTGAAGATGTTGAAGAAGGGGAAGCCGACGGTGTGGCTCTTTGCAAAATCGACGGCGAACCCGACTCTAGGGCTGCCAACAATGAACCTGGAGAAGCCTCCGTTGCAACTGACTGAGGTTCGAGCCTGACAAGTCTTTGAACCGGATTCTGAAGATGCTCCCAAGTAGGTTTGGCTCTTCTTTTCGGTACTTTCCTGCTCGGTGCAATGGCTCCAAACTAGACAGTAAAGTAAGAGAAAGCTCAGTGGCGTTCCTGCAGCAAAATGCAATGCATACATCGTCGTCGGTGTCCACCCTAGACTCTAGAACTAGAGACAAGTCTGTCTCATGATGTTCGGACGCTGCCAAAATCCTCAGATTTCTTCTCGAGGGTATATCCTTTGGAAAGATCAAACTGATCCTAAGAGATGTCAAAACAGACTAAATTTTTGGCTAGTCCCTTTTGAAGATTCGACTTTGAATTAGAAACAACTCGGTATTGATGGCGTGACACCTTTACCGGGGTGGCGTGAGCGACAACGCGCTTTAGCCGGGGCGGTGTACGTGCGAAGCACGATAACCAAAATGACATCAATATCACGACATCAACACTTTGCGGTTCCTTATGTTCGGTTGAATCCTCAACCGGGCATGAGCCAAGGATTTAGTAAGGTTTGATTTCTCAAAGTCTCGCTGATCTAAGGACTTTTGAAAAACTAACAACGTGCACTATCGAGATGCACGACTCTTCATCGGGTTATAGCAGCGTCCTAATAAGCATAAGACAGACTCAAAAGTGAGAGACAACCTAGAAGCCGCCCTAAACATGCTCCTACGCAGAACAGAATGTATGCATGCATGTAAAGAACCAGAGACGAGTTTGCCTCACAAGTTTCAGACGTTGCCGGAATCCTCAGAATTCTTTTCGGCGATGTGTCCCTGAGTAGATCGACAGATCCTAAAAGATGTCAAAATAGACTAAATCTTTGGCTAGTCCCTTTTGAAGATTCGACTTTGAATTTGGAACAACTCGGTGTTGATGTCATGGCACCTTAACCTTGAACACGGCGGTGTATAGTGACAACGCACTTCAACCTGGGTGGCGCCAGCGACACGACATCACTACTTTGTTGTTCCATATTGTCGGTTGAATCCTTAAACGGGCATGAGCCAAGGATGTAGTAAATTTTGATTTCTCAAAGTCTCATTGAACTAAGGACTTTGCGATTGATAACGAACATTCAACAGAATGAACGACTCCTCATCGGGTTCAACAACGTCTTAGACAGTGTAAGACAAACTCGAAAGACAAAACAGCCTTAAGCATGCTCCTATGCAAAACAGTGTATGTACAGTGCATGCGATAGGGAAAGCAGTAACACATTGACAGTATATGGGGTTAGATGCAAATAGATCTTAACCTGTGGGTACCTGTCCTAGTTTGGAGAGTTCTAATGCTTTGTAAATGCAAAAGGCCGGTTTTGGTTTGTAACAGGTTCCTCGGACTAAGGCCACAGATATACCTCCTGTTACCCGCGTTTTTCGCAGAGTAACAGTCGAACGGTAGCATGACCCATCATCGTCGAAGGTTGTCGGTCATTCGAGGTCCCCGGGCTCCGGTAAACCATGCCGGATTGCCAAAACGATCCAACGAGGCTTATCCCACATCGATGCAAATGAGAATGCTAGAAATTGATTAAGAGAAGAAAAATCGCAAAATCGCAAAATGCCTTTTTCAAATTTGGCTCACTTTATTTAGTCCATCTTTAGAGGAAACTACGCAAGCGAACAATCGAAAAAGCCCCAGATTAGAATGGCCGGACACGAGGTCCTGTTAAATCACCATTCCAACCTTCGGCAGCGCGAAGCTAACCGTTTTGACAGACTTTTAAGGGATTGTTCCCAAGCGTACTAAACTCTAAGTATGAATTAATATCGGTTCGATCATCCCCAGCGGAGTCGCCACTGTGGGCAGCGTGCCCTTGGAAAAAGGATTCCGTTCCTTTCGCCATTGCGGCCCTTTTTTGAAAATCGAGGGAGCGCGAGTGCCGGTGGCAAGCGCTCAAAAATACAGAGTCGCCACTTGAGTTTTGAAGGTCCGACACTCAAGGAACCGTATTTCGAAGCACCTGCCGCGCTTTATTTGAAAAAGTGAAGGAAACCAGTCCGTCATAACCATATCTGGGTTCGGGAGCCAGGTTACGAGAGGGGAAGGGTTTTATGGCACCCCTCTCGCCCAATCCGGAGATCGGTCTCTACTTAGGCATTTTTATGAAAACCTTTGGGATTCTTCCTCTTTTAATTGATTTTAGCCAATTAGGGCGGGGGAACAGTTAATCGGGGATTAAAACTGTAACAATTCGCAGGATGTGATCAAATAATGACATGGATGAGCAGCATGATGAATAATAAACGGAATGATCTTGAAACAGCGATCAGATGCCAAAACCAGGCTCGGGGCAGATTTGCCCTGCACGATGATCAACTTGCATGCCTGAACAGATCTGCATGCAAGTCAATCATCGCGCGAGACACGCTGACTCTCGCGCGAGTGTTGTCATCTCACCACAGTCCCAAAATCATCCCCTTCTGGGCTCTGGAAGGACCAGTGCACACCCAGGAAGCAAACCAAGCAGTGTATTGGAAGACTGTAAAATGCTAATTATTACACAATACTCCAAGCAGGAGCCAAATAAGATGAAACACAACCCCTAAACAGTGGGGGTATCAAAACAGAGGCCAAGGGCCAAGTTGCCCATGCAAGGGCCGTTCATGGAAATCAGAGAACTGTCGCGCGACAGAGAGTAAACCTCGCGCGACACTCCTGACTGACTTCCAGGAATTGCTTTACATGCTTGGGGTCCTGAGACAGATTCAGGGGATCCCAAGGGCATTCCAAACTGTTCAAAGCAAATGAACTAGCTACTGTATTTTGTTTTTGCATGCATCACAGTGATCTAAAAATCAAAGTAAAGTACGTCAGGCATGAAAATACTGCAAACAGAAAAGGGGTAGCTTCCCTTCCCCACGAGGTCCATTCTCTTGCTGACACAAGTGTCGCGCGAGTAAAGGGGACCATCGCGCGAGGGTGTAGCTGCCACGAATTCTTGTAACTTTGCTGGCTTTAGGACCAGGACATGGTATTGATTACCAGCCTTGGCCGTGTCAGCCCCCCTCAGGGATCAAAACAGAAACAGCTTAAACATTATACCTTTGCTTGGAAAGGGTTTAGGAATAGATTGGATTGATTGATGTGACTTTGCTACCAAGAGTGTGTGAACACCCTGAGTTCAGAAGTTTAGGAAGTGGTTTGAGGGTTAGTAACTTTGTGCTAGCTAGTGTAGAACTTGTGAAATGACTTTTGAATCTCTTAAGCAATTTTTGGAACCCTTAACATGGAAGACCAATGGGGGTATTTATAGGGGGAATGTAAGGGCTGAGTAGAGGCCAAACAAGACCTTAGGACCAGCCACCAAGGCTGGTCACAACTTGGTTGTGAGGCTAGCCAACAAGGTGAGAGAGTGGTTAGGGGATTGCATGGGGTTAGAACCTGCCAGCACGCCGTTCAGCTGAGGAGAACGGGGTTCCAGCCCATGGGAACCCATGTGCCAAGCAATCATCACAAGTCCAGCTGGATTCTGTGATAGGGACAGGAGGGAACCATCGCGCGAGGGTTCGGAAGTGTCGCGCGAGGGTCAAACAGTCAACAGTTTGACTTTGACTACACGTGGCAAGCTAAGTGTCGCACGAGGGACAGAAAGGCTCGCGCAAGGGTCAACTCTGGTTTTAGGGGTTTGACTGAAGGTTCAGAAGGGTTCAAAGGGGTTCGAGTAGGGTTCCAAGCATTCCAAGCTCAATCCATTCCCGATCCTGATGGGATGCGATTCCCAGAAACCAGTAATGACGCGTACAGATTAGACAATAAGAAAACCGCAAAACCCTACAAGGCGGAATTAGGGTTTTACCTCAACTCCCTGCGAACACGAACGCTGGTTGAACTTGTTATAGCACGTCTTGCTATAAGCCACGTATACTGCTCAACTGCACCTTACGATCTTCTATCTTATTCCCTACACGTCTAGAACACGAACTGAGTGTGGACTCTCTCGTGATCTGTTTGCTCTCTCTAAACCTCCCACTATTCCGTGAATAATAGAAAACGTGAAAAACGTCCGACTGACCTAGAGAGCATAACGTGTATATATAGGGCTACGATAGGGACCTAAGGAGTAATAAGTTTGGGCTCCCAGTGTAAATAAGAAAACCTAATCCCACCAGGATTCTATTTCTTATTTCACTAATTATAATTCACCCCACTACAGAATTATAATTGCACTCCCATCCTTATCTCAATTATATTACGAGCTCCATGATATTAAATACTTATTAATCTCCCCACGTTAAGATTACAGATACCCGTTGATTAAAATAAATTACTAACAATCTCCCACTTAATCAACATCTTAACTTGAGACTATCCACTTAACTTATTCGATATGTCGGATACAAATATCCACCTGTAGGGTTTGACATAATCGAAACTTATAAGCTTACTCAAGGGGTATCATCAATCCCTATCGGGACGTGGATTCCATTAATAATTAATAGTTGTCATATACACAATGTTGCGACCCAACTCACCGAGACTATTGACCGTATAAAGATCTCACCCTTTAATGAATCAAAATCAACAACATTAAATATATACATCTAATAATTATCTTTGGATTAAGAGCATAAGTATTCATAATAACCATGAGGTTCCAATTGTCTTATAAAGTTAGTACAAAGACAATTACCTCAATGCGGTCCCGTTCAATACACACAAAGTGTACTAGCACAATGAGTTAGAACTAGACCGTTCCCTGTAGTCAAGATAGACCTACTAAACATTGTACTACAGTCCTACCGATGGTGTGTCAAATTCCATCTAAGACTGTGAACTATCTCTTATATTCCACAAGAACCGATGATCCAATCTTCTATGTGTAAGCCGTACTCTACACACTGGATTATCTACTATGCAGAATAAAAGACACACATACACAACATACAAAAATATCATGCAAACATTGCCCATAAAAGATTCTCATCAAAAAGGGATAAAACTGATTAATACATAACAATATTAATCCATCATATAAAAACATAGCTTTTACATAACCTCCTAACAAACTCCCACTAAGACTCAAAATCATACTGCCACGCATCTCACTCCCATTCCTTCTACGTGACTATCAAAAGTCTTAGCCGGTAAGCTTTTCGTAAAAGGATCTGCCAGGTTGTTTGCTGAAATCTTGGTCACAGTAACATCACCTCTCTGTACGATCTCTCGAATCAGATGATACTTACGCTCGATGTGTTTGCCCTTCTTGTGAGTCCTTGGCTCCTTCGAATTAGCAACTGCACCACTATTGTCACAATAGAGTGTAATGGCTGATTGCACTGAAGGGACAACTTCCAGATCCAACAAAAAGTTTTGGAGCCAAACGGCCTCCTTGGCTGCTTCAGAAGCTGCCACATACTCTGCCTCCATGGTAGAATCAGCAATGCAAGATTGTTTGATACTCCTCCAACTTATGGCTCCACCTCCCAAGGTAAACACATATCCCGAGGTAGACTTTCTGGAAATCCTTATCTGTCATAAAATCTGAGTCTGCGTACCCATGAGGTACCGGACTATCTGACTGGAACACCAACATATGATCTCTAGTTCTTTTCAAATACTTGAGTATATGTTTCACTGTAGTCCAATGTTCTTGCCTGGATTAGACTGAAATTTGCTAACCATGCCAACGGCAAAGCAAATATCGGGTCTAGTACACAACATAGCATACATAAGGCTTCCTCCGAGGCATAAGGAACCGCCTTCATTTTCTCCATCTCCTCAGGTGTTTTAGGACACTGATCCTTGGAAAGGTAGATTCCATGTCTAAAAGGGAGGAACCCTTTCTTGGAATCTTGCATGCTAAAACGGGCAAGAATGGCATCGATATAAATAGCTTGTGATAAGCCCAACATCCTATTCTTGCGATCTCGTATAATCTTAATCCCTAGGATGTGACCGGCTTCTCCCAAGTCCTTCATTTCAAATTGGCCGGATAACCACACTTTCACTGAAGACAACACTCCCACATCGTTTCCGATGAGCAGGATATCATCGACATATAGCACTAGAAACACCACAGCTTTTCCGTTGCGCTTCTTGTATACACATGACTCGTCCGGACATTGATCAAAACCAAAAGACTTGATTGCTTGATCAAAACGGATGTTCCAAGATCTAGATGCTTGCTTAAGCCCATAAATGGACTTCTTGAGCTTGCACAACATGTGCTCTTGACCTTTTGCTATGAATCCTTTTGGTTGCACCATATAGATACAATCATCCAGATTTCCATTAAGGACCGCGGTCTTGACATCCATTTGCCAAATCTCGTAATCGAGATGAGCCGCAATGGATAAGAGAATCCGGATGGACTTAAGCATGGCTATTGGCGAAAAAGTTTCCTCATAGTCGATCCTTTCTTTCTAAGTATACCCTTTCGCAACAAGCCTAGCTTTAAAGGTATGCACCTTCCCGTCCGCCCCTCTCTTCTTCTTGTAGATCCACTTGCATCCAATGGGTTTAATCCCTTCAGGTGGTTCTACAAGATCCTAGACCTGATTAGAGTACATAGACCCCATCTCTGATTTCATAGCCTTTTGCCAAAGTTCCACATCTTTATCTTGACGTGTCTCATTGTAGTTACAGGGTTCGGCATGTTGATCTTCAGGGATCATTTCAAAAGACTCTCCCCAACAACGTATACCGACTGGGTGGAACAATAACCCTCCCCCTACGTCGAGGTACCAGTGTATCAATAGGTGCCTCTACAAATGTCTCTTGTGGCGTTTCCTTCGCACTATTGGTGGTAAAGAAGTTTGTGCTGGTCTCTCTCCTCTCAATTCCTCTAGAACAATTTTACTTCTGGGTTTGTGGTCTATCACATAGTCCTCTTCTAAGAACCGGGCATTAGTGCTAACAATGACCTTCTTATCTGTAGGACTAAAAAACAGTCCACCTTTCGTTCCTCTAGGGTACCCCACAAACAAGCAAACTTCTGTCCTCGATTCCAATTTATCTGCGTTCCCATTCAGCACATGTGCTGGACTACCCCAAATCCGAGCATGCTGCAGACTAGGTTTGCGCCCAGTCCATAGTTCTGTGGGTGTAGATGGTACTGACTTAGATGGTACCAAGTTAAGAATGTACGCTGCTGTTTCTAATGCATGTCCCCAAAACGAAATTGGTAAATCTGAATAACTCATCATTGATCTCACCATATCCATAAGAGTCCTATTCCTTCTCTCTGCTACACCATTTTGTTGTGGCATACCTGGAGCTGACAACTGGGATGTAATCCCTTCAGCTAACAAATAGTCCCTAAATTCTCCCAAGAGGTATTCGCCACCACGATCAGATCGCAGTGTCTTGAGACATTTACCTAGACGCTTTTCCGTTTCTGCCCTATACTCCTTGAATTTCTCAAAGCATTCGGACTTACGGCGCATCAAATAAATGTATCCATACCTTGAGTAATCATCAATAAAAGTGACAAAGTACTCAAAACCACCTCTAGCTTGGATATTCATAGGCCCACACAAATCAGAGTGAACCAATTCCAACGGCTCTTTGGCTCTATATCCTTTTGCTAAAAAAGGTCTTTTGGTCATCTTACCTTCCAAACAGGATTCACAGACTGGAAGTTCCTTAACTTCTAATGAACCTAAAGGTCCATCTCTAACCAGTCTAGAAATCCTATTCAGATTAATATGACCAAGACGTAAGTGCCAAAGATACGTTTGATTCAATTTAGAAGGGTCTTTTCTCTTACATGGTAATTTATTAGTGTTATTCAATTCATGCAGTTGCACTGTAGGAAACATAGGATTAATAATGTAGAGATCATCCATCAATGAACCAGAACAGATAAAACGTTTATTTAACTTAATAACCACAGAGTCACTAAAATAAACCAAATATCCATCCTTAATTAACTTAGAAACTGAAACCAAGTTTCTTCTAATAGTAGGAACATAAAGACAATCTCTCAAAATCAAATTCCTATTTCTATTAAAACTTAAAAAGACATTTCCTACTGCAACCGCTGCCACTCTCGTAGCATTTCCCATATGTAAATAAATCTCCCCATCACTGAGTCTTCTGGTTTCCTGGAACCCCTGCAATGAATTGCAAACATGATTAGTGGCTCCCGTATCTACACACCAGGTACTGGTAGATAACACCGCTAAACATGACTCAACAACTAGTGAATAAGATTTACCTTGTTTGTTCACTTTATTGAGAAAGACTGGACAATCCTTCTTCCAGTGTCCTTTCTGCTTGCAGTGAAAACACTTACCCGCAGGCTTTTTCACTCCACCCTGAGGCGCATGAACTGCCTCCACAACCTTTTTCTGAGACTTGTTCTGCTTCTTCTTGCCTTTCGACTTAGAAGTAGAAGCCTTCTCTGCCACTAACACTGATGGTGGTTTCTTCACAACCAAAAGACCCTCAGCTGCTTGGAGTTCCTTAAGAAGTTCCGCCAAAGATAAATGCATTTTGTTCATAGAATAAGTCAGGCGAAACTGCTTAAAACTCTCAGACTGCAGTGAGTTAAGAACGAAATCGATTTGGGTTTCCCCATCAATTTCAGCTCCAAGGATCTCTAGTTCATTAAGAAGAGCTATCATCTTTAGAACATGATCCCTAATCGGGGTCCCTTCAACATGGGTGATGCTCACCAATTCTTTCATAGCAACTAGCCTTGCTGCCCGATTCTGATCCCCAAACATTTCTCTGAGGTTCAGCATCATATCGGAAGCAGTTTCCATAGCTTGATGCTGATGTTGCAATATATTCGACATAGAAGCCAGAATATAACACCGCGCCATCTCATCAGCCTTAACCCAATCTTTATAAGGCTTTGCTACTTGTTCTATGGCATTCTCTTCAGGTATAGGAGGGCACGCCGTAGATAGCACATATTTGTGGCCCTCAGCAGTTAACACAATATCCAAGTTTCTTTTCCAATCAACATAGTTTGGTCCAATAAGTTTATTATCTTTGAGAATAATGGCAAGTGGATTGAAAGAGCCCATTTTTGAATCTGAGAATCAAATAACATAACAACAATTATGAAGGGCAATAAAAACTTGAATTTCATCTTAATATTGGTTCCCTCAACCACATGTTAAAAGAAAAACATTGGCAACCCTACACACCGTGAAGAGCATGCCTCGATGGGAAGGTCGTCTACTCTTCATCATTCGTGTAGATAGGCACAACCTTTTAATTTTACTATCTAGACACTATACCGTGCCAAGCAAACTTAAATAGCCAATATAGCTTCTGTCCTATAAATAATAATAGTGACTCAGATGGTGAGGATACTATTATTTACAGCTAAGTGTATACCATTACCTAGCTCCATGACCCATTGTTCCGTTATGAATTACCTCAGATGGAGAAGTAATTCACACAACAATTATCATAGACCTATCCATTTAAGGAAGTTTGTACCGATGAGGCCATAATTAATTTTGCCCGATGGGGGGGAAGGTTCTAAAACCATCACACAAAATTAATTACATCATCTACATACTAGTAATGGAGACCGTGGGCTTTATAAAAATAAACTCCCTCTCCCACTTAGTTATTTAAAAAAAAATTTGTGAGGGTTATCAAAATTTTTGAGTTTGCAAAAACCGTGATCTAGGTCAAAGCCAAAAATTACCATGTTGTCCAATATGGTAAAACTGTCACACATGCAAACACCCATGGAAACATGCATAAACATAAATAAGGAAACATATTAAAATATGCATCCCAACTATTATGGTCAATATCCTTGTTTCCAAAAACAGCCAAGATTGCAGCCGCGTCTTGCCCACCAAGTCAGAGGTTGATGCTGGCACAGGGGGTCGAAGGGGGTCGAGCTGAGATTGCAGCCCCGTCCCGCCAGAGCCATTTCTTCATTAAAAAACGCATCTGCTACATCAAAAAATTGATTTTCGACCTCCATACAGCAACTTCGGCTACCATACAGAAAACATGATTCTATACATCAATCCTATGCCTCCTTTACAGAGTTCACATAATCTGGATCTATAACACATACTGCATGCCTTGTAATCTTACAACAGTTCTACATATCAAATAACGATATAACTGGAGAAACAAAGATTACACAAAAACCTTATGCCTCCCACAAACCGGAGTTCACATACTACTTTTAATATTACAACCACGAAAAATAATCGTGGCACCCAAATATAAAAGCAGTAACCACGTATACAAAAACGTGGGATCCAATCACACAAACATACATGCATGACCATAATAGTGGGATAAGATTATCTGCAAAACAGACGTTAGTAAAAACTGAACCCTGCAAAACAGCGGTTACCACAGTTTCATACTATGCGATCTACGGACAACATGGCCTGTTTAATTTATACGCGCGATTACAGCCGGCTCTGATACCACTGATGGGATGCGATTCCCAGAAACCAGTAATGACGCGTACAGATTAGACAATAAGAAAACCGCAAAACCCTACAAGGCGGAATTAGGGTTTTACCTCAACTCCCTGCGAACACGAACGCTGGTTGAACTTGTTATAGCACGTCTTGCTATAAGCCACGTATACTGCTCAACTGCACCTTACGATCTTCTATCTTATTCCCTACACGTCTAGAACACGAACTGAGTGTGGACTCTCTCGTGATCTGTTTGCTCTCTCTAAGCCTCCCACTATTCCGTGAATAATAGAAAACGTGAAAAACGTCCGACTGACCTAGAGAGCATAACGTGTATATATAGGGCTACGATAGGAACCTAAGGAGTAATAAGTTTGGGCTCCCAGTGTAAATAAGAAAACCTAATCCCACCAGGATTCTATTTCTTATTTCACTAATTATAATTCACCCCACTACAGAATTATAATTGCACTCCCATCCTTATCTCAATTATATTACGAGCTCCATGATATTAAATACTTATTAATCTCCCCACGTTAAGATTACAGATACCCGTTGATTAAAATAAATTACTAACAGATCCAAGCTCTGTTTGATCCGATTTCATCATCGGGGAATCAAAAACCGTAAGTAAACTAATCTGGAAGCCCAGATTGGGGTGTCTACACGAGCTCATCGCTCAGTTGTTCCAAAGAACTCTCACCGGAAGTGCTCTCGACTGGTTCCTCACTTTGGAGTTTGTACATTATCAAACTTGGCTAGAAATTGCCAATGCTTTCGTCAAGCAATATGCGTACAATGTCCAAATTGAGCTAACAACTCGAGACTTGGAAATGACCAAACAAGATTCCAATGAGGATTTTGCTACCTTTATGGCAAGATGGAGGGAAAAGGCTGCCAAGATGAAGAACCGCCCCTTCGAGGAAGACCAAGTGAGGATAGTTGTCAAAAATTTGCAACCCAAATATCTCAGGCAAATTTACACACAGGCTATCACCGATTTCAAGCGCTTGCATGCCACTGGGTTGCAAATCGAAGATGGAATCAAGTTAGGACTCATTGGGAAAGAAGAGGTCACTCCTCCACCTAAGAAAACCTTCTCTAGCCGTACATCTCACGCCTCCGTGAATGCCCTTGGCACATCCTTGTCTCAAGACCCTTTCCAAACTAGCCCATCCCGAAGCTCAAATCGACCCCGCCGCAACTTTGATCCTCTCTACATGACCTTGTCCCAAGCCTTGACCATTCTCAGCCGTCAAGGGCATCTCAAACCTTTAAACAAACCACTTCCTCCGCCGCCCTACGGTCCAAACCATGATCCACACAAACAATGCGCCTACCACCAACACCCTGGGCACGAAACAGACAATTGCATGCGTCTTCGTCACAACATTCAAGACCTTATTGATAGTCGAACCATAAAGCCACCAAAACCTGATGGGCAAGCCAACCTACTCCCTACTCATAATGCTGAACCGCCACCTCGAAATATCAATCTCATAGATCTATCTCACAACCCCACGTACAATCCCAGCCAATACATTGTCCAAGACAACCAAACCAAACTTACCCTAACCTTCCCCGAAGAAGACGAGTGTTTCATGATGGAGGAGGAGGAGGATAATAACTCTGATCAGTCAGAAGTAATCGACGTTGATATGCCCGACGTAAGTAGCAAAGATCAGGCAGAGAAGGAAGAACTAAGGAAATGGAAAGAACATTCTTGGGCAAAACATAATTTGGAGGATCCAGACATTCCATTTGTAGAAGATGACGAATGGCTTCGTATCTGGTTTGAGAATAGGAAGAAGGAAAAAGAAAGGGTCATCATGATGAGAAGGCACGCTCGCTTCGAGCCTGCCCAAATAATAGTACGCATCAACCGTCCCAAAATTCCAACACCACCCATTGTTTGGGAGACAATCAATCTCATAGAAAAGGTAGAGGAGTTTCAAATGCAACCCTGGGTCTACCCTTACGACGAGTGTGACTATAGTCAATGGATAGAGGAAAGAGAAGATCTGGATTTCATATGCACAGAACCCTATAAAACAGGGGAAAGCAACTTTGATGAAATGGAAGAAGAGCACAATGATCCGCTCGATGAAACCTCCTTAGCATCATTATTCAATCAAGAGGAAATAGCTGATGACCATAGAATCAATGAGGAAAGGGAGATTCAAACCGACACATCCATCTGGGGATTGCTCATGGCTCAAGGAAGTAGCCGTCGTACGAACTTCAAAGATGAACCCGATTCAAAGGCTCTGTTTGGCAAGGAAAAGGGTGGGAAAGAGTACAAAGTTGCAAAAGACAAGGGAAATGACCCCGACATGCTGCAGTAGCTGAGAAGTCACAACATGGCAAACAAAAAAAAAAAAAACATTGTTTTTGCTTTAAACAAACTAGAACGAGTTTTGGGCCCCTGTTTGGGCATTTTATTTCCGCTAAGAGAATTCCTTTTTCATCTTTTAGAATATGCTTATCTAAATCCAAATTTCTAAATTGCAATTGCCATGCGCTATACTCTCATTGCCAAAACAAGGGAAAATTCGAAGGGATCAAAATCTTTGTGTCTCCGACAAAAGGGAAGGAAAGGATGAACTCTAAAATGCTTAAGAAACTAGGATTTTTGTCAGAACTTAGAAGAAAGACACTATCTCCGTGAGAACACTTAGGATTAGCTTGCCCATTGTGAAAGTACAAACGCAATAGGAGATTCATAAAAACATCTCCATCAGATTCCTCTCCAAAACATTAAAACCCTCTTGAGAGAAAAATGCTCGTTGGGTAATCTATACACCCAAGCAAAAGTAAGAGCAGAGCCTGCTAGGACAAGAAGACGCAAAAAACGCGGCCTAGGCAAAAGTTAAGGCATTCGAAGGAAAGCTCGCTAGGGACTCAACCTCTATCAGGTAACCTAGGCAAAACTTAGAGCATGAGAGAAAAAAAACCAAGAGTGAAAACCCAACCCCCAAAGGTGGTGATCTTGGAACTACGTAAAAGGCCTGATTCCCTGATTGGGATACGTAGGCAATCTCGCATCGAGATACGGCCCAAACATTTGGAAAGAGGAAAACATCAACAGGTTTGTACTCAATGATAGGCATGGCTAACCCTGCGTATTGAGCTCACAAAAGATGAGTATGCTTTTTTCGAAGAATTGGCAACAAGCAATAGACATAAGAATTACAGTTCATCCCCTCTAACCCAAAAGTCGTCGACGCAATGGGTATGATACCTCAAAAGACTCTTAAGTTTGGCAATCAGGCCGTGGAGCATGGCAAAAGCAAGAGACAGAAAATCAAAGATTAAGCATAGGAAAGAATGTGAAACAGGATGCCACTTGGCTAAAGCAAAACCTAGCTTCCTTGGGAAGATAGACGTAACGGCTGGATAATCAATACCTCGGCCGCAACAATGATCCTTTGGCCGAGTGATCGATTCTTCGGCCAAGTGTTTTCATACAAATTACTGTCTATCAGCAAAAACTTATTCAAAAAGCCATGTTCTGACTATCGCATGCAAACTCAAAACATCTAGGGGCATAAAAAGCATTTCCCAAACGAAAACTTGTTTACAAAACCATTGTTGTGGTTGCTTTCACTATACAAATATAGTTTCTGCCTATCTCCCACTAACTATGAACAGGAAAAAGAAAAAGCCCTAAAAGCTAGGCGATCTCTGAGAAGAAGGCGAAGGCTGCTCACTGGTCCCCACATTCCCCCCACTAGCAGCCGGTACTCCATCAGCCTCAAGCTGCAGCCAAAGAAGGATACAAACATTCAGACTCAAAGGATAATACGCAGCAGATAAAGCTCATGAAGAAAGTCGTACCTCAAGGATCCTACGGCGCTGTCTCCGAACCAAAACCTCTATACTCTGATAGGCGTGAAGCCATTCCTGCACTATCTCGGCAGGTACCTATGGAACAGTCAAACATTACAAACATCTAAAGCAAGGGATACAATACGAAGAGAGGAAAGCTAACATGAAAAGCTAAAGATACCTGTGAAGCCTCGGCTGGCAAGGTGTAAAACTGGGTTGTACAGGGAGTCAGCGTCAGGCGCTCCTCCTCCCCATCATCTGAGTGGAAGGAGACAAACGATGGAGCCCGTGGCCAAACAGGAGCAATGGGAGGAGCCGCAGCAGAGGAGGTCAAGAAAAGACGGCAGTACTCCGTATAGTCACCTGCCTGGAGGAGTAAACCCGCCCAATCTCTGATCCGGGCATTCTTCAGATCTTCCTTCGACATCAAAGAAGTGGACCTCATAGATACTGGAGGAGAAGGAGGAAAAAGCCGAAGAGCCTCAACGCGTGACCGCCACTGACTGGCCACTTGTAGACACCTCCCAAACGGGGCATCGCCATACAGGTTGATCACATTTGTTTGCTCGATTGGTTGCTCGTTTCATAAACCAAAATCATGGACATTCCCATGGCTAGGAACATCGCCACATGATAACGGTTATCATCAAATAGAGTCGCCACCCAGTTTATTAAAACTGGGAAAATAGATAGAGATTCTGGATACGGGAGCCAAAAGTACAATAAGGGGAAGGTGTTAGGCACCCCTCTTTGCCCAGTCGCGAGACTGGCCCATAATCATTCAACATAAGACGTGTAGATGCTTTGTTTAATTCCAACACATAGTCTGTTTATTTATTCCTTTAAACAGTAAGTAAGGTGAGCCAGTGCGATAAATAAGCATGCATTAGAAAGCAGAGAAAGCAAATAAACTGTCCCAGGAGATCGATTACTCGGCCGGTGAATGGATGTCACGGCCGAGTAATCACACTGGTTTGATGTACCGGCCGAGGGATCGAAGCCCCGGTCGGTGTTCTTCCTCACACCAGACAGAAAGATTAACGAATAATCAAAATGCTACGGTTAGTCAAAAATACAGTAAATTAAGACAAACCGGAGGCCGTTGGGCCTCACCACCTTGATCCCTCAGTTGCTTGATTGCTTTGGATTGGGCGTGATTGATTGATTGCTTGATTGAGAACCCTAGGGTTAGGGTTTGAACTTCGGGGTTTGATCGCCGGATTGACGGCTACCTTCGGAAGGTTAGGGCTTTTGGAGTATGGGATTGAGGGAGTATTTTGACAGAGTTTCGTGGCTTGATTGAGTGTGTAGGTATCTCAATTTCTGTGTGTTAAATTCGGAGCCCAAAGGCCCCTTTATATAGGCATAGGGATGACTCACTCCGGCCAATCAAATCGCGAGATGGCAATTGCAATTGCAATGCATCTCTAACTCTACGTCGTGATCTCCGAACGTAGCCCGAACGCATCGGAAAGGTAGTGTAGTTGGATCAAACCAAACGTCTGACAGAACGTTCCAGAGTCTGGAAAAAGGTCGATCTGGCGGCCGAGTAATGGATGTTGCGGCCGTGTAATGGATGTCTCGGCCGAAGGATAGATCTTGCGGCCGAGGGATTGATCTCTCAGGGAGATTTTGCTGGCAACAGGTTGCTCGGGCGAGGGATTGATGTTATGGCCGTGGGATCGATGTCACGGCCGTCAGATGGATTCTCCTAGGCTTCTGTATTTCTGTCTGAAAGGCTGTATGGCTTTGAATTGGGTCCTCTAAGTGGTCAAAGTTCTCACCGAAAGTCCTACGGTCCTCAAGGAAGCAATCAGCAATCACTGTATCCATTTCATCATCGGGATTGTCCCAAGGTGGGACTTGAAATAATCGTTAGGCCAAATTGGGGTGTCTACAGATGCCCCTCTTTGACTGAACTCAGACGGATCGCGAGACATGTTTGAGTAAGAGTCAAAGCTGTAAAAAGCAACTCAATTTGGTCCAACCACTATTCCAAGGGGTTTTTTGAAAAAGGTTTTGTTATGGTCGGGCCGGGAGGCTGCCTACGTATTCCACAAGGGAAATTCAGACCAATCGTAGTTCGGGCAATAAAGAAAAGTAAAAGTTTGGAGGGTTAGAGACAGAAGACGTACCTTAGGGCTTAAAAAGCCGTAGTGTGACGTACCTAGATTGAGCCAGGGTTTTGGCGAAGAGTAGTTGAAGGAGCGCGGGGCTACCTGGGGAGTTTCTTTGCGGAGAGCTTCCTTAGTATTTTGGGGTAGATCAGTACACTGCAGGTGCGTTTGCTTTTCTTGATCATCCTTACTTTGACTGAAAGGAGCTCGGTAGAGTAGCCTATCCTTGCGAATGAGCTGGATGGGATTGATGTAATGGGGTGGAATCCAAACCATCTGCTGGGATGAGTTGGACGCCGGTTTGTTTTTGAGATGTAGGGGAGGCGCAGGGCCAGTAGCTGGAGCACGGAGCTTTGGCGATGAGGGGACCGAGGCACGGAGCCGGTTGTAGTCATGAGGCGAGAGCCTGGAGAGTGATAGAATTGAGGTGTGGAGCCTGTTGCAATCTTGAGGCGAAGGCCTGAGGGGATGGGATAGGACCGAAGCGCGGAGCTGGTATTGATCATAAGGCGAGAGCCTGTGGTGTCAGAGCTTTGAGCTTGACGTAATGAACCGAAGCGCGGAGCTGGTTGTATTCTGATGGTCTGTGCACGGAGCTTTCTCATCATAAGTGTTGGCGTGGAGCCAAAGGATCGAGGCACTGAACCGATCAACAAAACCGAGGCATAGTGCCGGTTGATTGCAGGGTTGACCTGTTTCATGAGAGATATGCAGAGTGTATATGTGTGATGATGGTTGTTAGATGTGAACAGATATGATGATGCAGACTCGATGTGATAATGTTGATGCAATATGTGCACGGGCCCGTGAGTGTGTGTTTGTTTTAAGCTTAGAGCTTCTATCAAGTTCCGGACTTGAGCATTCAGAGCGTAGAGCTCGAGCATTCGGACGGCAGAATCCGAGCATTCAAAGTACAGGCTTTGAGCGTCCAGTACGCGGTGGTTGGGCATCCAAGCGTAGAGCTTGAGCATTCAAGTGTATAACTTGAGCATCCAATAGTACACGGTGGTTGGGCATCCAAGTGTAGAGCTTGAGCATTCAAAAATGTTAGATTTTTGAGCATTCGAGCGTAGAGCCCGAGAATAGATGTCTTGATTGTTGGGGCGGCTTAGAGCTGTTGCTTGTTTACGGCTTGAGCCAGTTGAGATAGCGAACACAGGCTTCGAGTCTGTTAAGAGTTTGTGATAACAGGCGTAGAGCTGTTGTTGTGATAGCGAGCATAGAGCTGCCGAGATAGTAAACATAGGCTTCGAGCCTGTTGAGGTGATGACTTGGAGCCATTTGAGATAATGGGTTTTGAGCGGCCGAGATTGTTTGTTTACGGCTTCGAGCCAGTTGAGATAGCGGGCTTAGAGCTGCTGAGTTGTGTAGAGATGATGGGCACAGGGCCGCTGAATTGATACGGGCTTCGAGCCGCTATGATAAAGGGCTTCGAGCGGGTGGGTGATAAAGGGCTTCGAGCCTGTTGAGGTGATGGTTACGGCTTGGAGCCTTTTGAGATAATGGGCTTCGAGCCGCTGAGATGTTGAGTATTCCATCCTCCACGGGGTTTGATTGGTTCCTTATGCTTGGGATGTTTCCAAGGCTAGTTTTGAGTATGCTCGGGATTGTCCCCAAGGCTAGTTCTTGACCATATTCCATTTTGTTAGGGAGATTTCCATCACCTTCACTGCTGGGAGTGCCTTCCGGAGGCCAAACGCCTTCTAGCGACTCAAATGTCTTCTGGTGGCTAAATGCTTTCTGCAAGCTGGCAACATAAACGCTTTCTGGAAGCTAGCAATATAAACGCCTTCTGGAGGGTGCATTGAGTGGAAGCCACAGGATTGTTTTACTGGCCTGCCGAGCGCGAGATTGTGCACATGGCGTGGCATAGAGCTGTTGAGGTGTGGGTGTAGAGCTGCTGAGCAATACTTGAGCGTCCTCAATGTTTCGGTAAGCTTCTTTTTGTCCTTGGCAGAGAAATAGGAGATTAGAGGCTGCGGTGGAGGCCTTTAGTGCACAAGTGGTTTGCGACGTTGTCGGAGCAAGCTCGGGAGTTAGTACGCGCCGCTGGTCTTGAGCCGTTTGTTTTGGGCCGTTTGTTTTGGGCCTCAATCTTCGAAGATGGATTGGTCGTTGATGACCTCGGTTGGTGGGATACTCCCAACATGTCCCACTTTCCTTGTTGGCGAGATGACGATCACGCCTAGGTGATTTTTCTTTGCTTACCTTGGCCTATGAGTAGGTGGAGCTCCTCTTTGGGTTAACCCTTGGCTTTGGGAGCGAGTAGGGGATTTGGAGTGGTTCTTGGGCAAGGTGCCCCCTCTTCACTCGCGTGGTCATGTTGACGTCTCTTGGCTGATCAAGACTTTTATGAAGGTTGATATCTCGACTCAGGTGAGTGTTGAGTAGCTGACACGGGCCTTTCTTCTCTACCTCCTTGGGCAAAAGTTGTTTGCCAACAAGGATAGTTCAGTGCATAGGCAGTCTCTAGCCCCTTTGCAGTATTTGGAGGCTGTTTGGGAGCTTGATTGGGGAGCATCTGCCTTGGCCACCTTGTATGGCCTCCTTAGGGCTTGTTCACGGGACAGGACTTTTGGTGGTCACTACCGAGTACTTGAAGTATATCCTTCTTCTTTTCTCGTTGTGATTTTTTTCCCTTGCTACGAGCAATGGTTGGTGGGGCAATGGAAGCCACGGTTGCCAGTTTTGAGCCCTGGCGACAAGTTTTGGACCGATTGACGGTTGACCAGGTACCCCTTGCATTCTTTGTTTTTAGATCTCCATTCCTCTGTGCTGTGGCTGATTTAGACTTTGTTTGTAGGCGAGGTTCGACCCTTGGAGTGGTATATCAGAGGACACCCCTCTTACACGTTCCAGGGTTCCAGATTGTACTCGTAGCCTGTTCGAGGGTCCTTTTTGTTAAGCCTGGTACTTATGTGATCGGGTGGCCAGCCAGTGGCGCCCGCGTGCTGAGGATCTTCAGTTTGTTCCTCCTCCTCCTCCGACGTTGATGAGGTCTACTTCTTCGATGTCTAAAGTAGACTTGGAGAATGCTCAGATCTAGGCGGGTTTGCTTCTTTAGGCAGGTGGCTGTATGGAGTACTGCCATTTTTCCTTGGTTCTGCCTGCTGTTCCTTCAGTTGCTCTTGTTTGGCCACGGGCCCTTTCCTTTGTCTCCTTCCATTTTGATGACGGAGAAGAGGCGCTTGGTGCTTGCCCCTTGTTTTGCATTCTTTTCCTTGTAGCTTGAGTTTGAATGAGCACCAGCTGTCAGTGGGGAGGATAGCTAGCAATCCCCTTCTTCATCTTAGAGATTGTCTCGAAGACGGCGTCACAACCAGCTTTAGGATTTTCTTTTCCCTTCCTGTTCATGGTTAGCAAAGAGAGAAGCAGAAACTGTATTTGTATAGTGAAAGCAACCACAGTGATGATTTTGTAGGCAAGCTTTTGTTCATGAAACGAGAAATGCTTTTTATGCCCCTAGATGTCTTGAGTTTGCATGCGATAGTCAGAACATGGCTGTTTGAACAAGTATTTGCTGATAGAGAGTAATTTGTGTGAAAATAAAATATTGGCCGAAGAATTGATTACTCGGCTAAAGAATCGATGTTATGGCCGATGTATAGATCCTTCGGCTGTTACTTTGATTTTCCAAAAGGTAGATTTTGTTTTGGCTAAGTGGCATCCTCTTTCCTCTTCCTTCTTTATGCTTGGTTTTGATTTTCTTGCCTTTTG
This sequence comes from Rhododendron griersonianum, assembly GCA_018127125.1. Lineage (NCBI taxonomy): Eukaryota > Viridiplantae > Streptophyta > Magnoliopsida > Ericales > Ericaceae > Rhododendron > Rhododendron griersonianum. Next base: position 31,343,300 of record CM030788.1, on the reverse strand, counting down.
CTTTTGCCGTGTTCCATAGTCCGGTTGCCAAACTCGGGAGTTTTCAAGGTATCTTGCTCATTGTGTCAATTACCTTTAGGTTAGAGGGGATGACCTATAGCTCTCGTGTCTATTGCTGTTGCCAATTCATCGAGAAAAGCATACTCATCTTTTGCGAGCTCAATACGCAAGGTTAGCTATACCTATCATTGAGTACAAATCTGTTGACGTTTTTCCTTCTCTCCAATTGTTTGGGCCGCATCTCAATTTGAGATTACCTACGTAACCCTAATCAGGGAATCAGACCTTTTACGTAGTTCCAAAATCATTACCTTTGAGGTTGGGTTTTTCACTCTTGGTTTTTCTTCTCACATGCTCTTGATTTTGCCTAGGTTACCTAATGGAGGTTGAGTCCCTAGCGAGCTTTTCTTTGAATGCCTTAACTTTTGCCTAGGCTGCGTTTTTGCATTTTCTTGCCCTAGCAGGCTTTGCTCTTACTTTTGCTTGGGTTTTCAGGTTACCCAACGAGCACTTCTCTCAAGAGGGTTTCTGGGTTTTGGAGAGGAATTTGATGGAGATATTTTTCAAAATCTCTCTTGTGTTTGTACCTTCATAATGGGCGAGCTAACCCTAAGTGTTCTCGCGGAGATAGTGTCTTCTTTCTAAGTTTTGACAAAAACCTAGTTTCTTAAGCAACTAGAGTTCATCCTTTCCTTCCTTTTTGTCAGCGACACAGGGAACTTGATTCCTTGAAATTTCCCTTGTTTGGCAAAGAGACTATAGTGTTTGGCAATTGCAATTTAGGAAGTAAATCATTGAATAAGCATAGTCTAGAGGATGAAACAGGAATTCACTTAGAAATTAAATGGCCAAGCAAGGGCTCAAAACAGGTTTTAGCTTGATAAAAGCAATGTTTAATGTTCTTTGCCATGTTGTGACTTCTTAGCTATTGTAGCATTTCGAGGTCGTTTTCAAAACCCTTGCCTTTCGCAACTTTATACTCTTTTCCACCCTCTTCTTTGCCGAACAGGGCCTTTGAACTGGATCCATCTTCACTGGTGGCTACTTCTTTGAGCCATGAGCAGTCCCCAAATGGAAGTGTTGGTCTAGGTTTTCATCACCCTTTCTTCCTCCTTATTGATTGTGTAGTCGTCAGCTATTTCCACTTGATTGAATAGTGATGCTAAGGAGATTCCATCGAGTGGATCATCGTATTCTCCTTCCATTCCGTCAAAGTCACTTTCCCCTTTGCTTGTTCTTCTTCATTACTTTTGTCAGACATGTCGGGATCGATCACTTCTGATTGATTGGACTCATTGTTTTCTTCCTCCTCCATCATGAAACATTTGTCCTCCTCTGGGAAGGTAAAGGTTGGCTTGGTTTGGTTGTTTTGGACAATGTATTGGCCAGGATTGTATGTGGGGTTGTTTATGAAATCGATGTTTTGGGGTGGTGGCTCAGCTTTGTGAGTAGGAAGTGGATTGGCTTGCACATTAGGTTTTGGAAGTTTTATAGTTCGGCTGTCAACGAGATCTTGAATGTCATGGCGGAGACGCATGCAGTTATCTGTCTCATGCCTAGGGTGTTGGTGGTAAGCGCACTATTTGTTAGGATCATGGTTTGGGCCATAGGGTGGCTGAGGAAGTGGTTTGTTTTAAAGGTTTGAGATGCCCCTAATGGCTCAGAATGGCTAAGGCTTGAGATGAGGTCATGTAAAGATGGTCAAAGTTGCAACGGGGGCGATTTGAGCTTTGGGATGAGCTAATTTGAAAAGGGTCTTGTGGTAAGATTGAGTTAAGGGCGTTGACGAAGGCAGGAGATGTACGAGTTGTGAAGGTTTTCTTGGGTGGAGGAGTTTCTTCTTTCCCAATGAGGCCTAGCTTGATCCTCTCTTCAATCTGCAGCCCAGTAGCCTACAGGCGCTTGAAATCAGTGATAGTCTGAGTGTAAATGTGTGTGAGGTACTTGGGTTGCAAATTCTTGACAACTATTCTCACTTGATCTTCCTCAGAGGGGCGGTTCTTCATCTTGGCGGCTTTTTCTCTCTATCTAGCCACAAAGGTTGCAAAGTCCTTGTTTGATTCCTGCTTAGTCGTTTCCAAATCTCGAGTTGTTAACTCAATTTGGACGTTGTCATATTACTTGAAAAAAGCATTGGCAATTTCTGGCCAAGTATGATAGTGCACAAACTCCAAAGTGAGAAACCAATCGAGAGTGCTTTCATTAAGAGTCCTTTGAAATAACTGAACAATGAGCTCATCATCCAAGCCCATTGGCTTCAGAGTGTTGATGACATGGCGGACATGGCTAGTGGGATTGCCAGTTCTATTGAACTTCTCAGGTAGTTGAGAATCTGGAAAAAGGCAGAGTCCTTCAAAATCTAGAATTTGGTCCCCTTGTGAATGGGTCCAGAGTACGTTTGATCTCCTTGACTTGTTTGGCCAATTCAGGGTTTTCTGCCAATACCACTTCTTGAGGATTCTCATCTTCCACCGATTTCTCTTCGTTCTCAGCATCTCTTGCTACTTTCTCTGCTAGTAAGATAGCGACTTTGAGCTTGATGATTAGCAATGATGGCGTCCTTATCTGCCATGAGAGTGGGAGGATTACTTGATGAAGCTTAGGACTTGGTAGATGATTGAGTTTGTTAAGGAGATGACCGCGGAGTCCCTGGAAGTGATTGGGACCGTAGCAGTGTAGGTGTTTTGGCCGGTGAGAGTGACAGACGGGACGGTTGCAAAGACCTCTGTTTGGCGTGACTTCGAATATTGTAAGAGTATAAAATTGGCTGTGGTTGCTTCTTTGTTTTACTTATTGTGTCTGCTTTGAAAAGTAGAGTACCTGTAAGTCAGTACTTGGCTTGTGTAGGGTTAGGATTTAGGCTGAAAATCCCAACCCTTCTGCACAGAAAAAGTTATTTACAACAACAAATGATACAAGGTGTGAGGAAGGACTTGGAAGTGAAAATGCAAGTAGGTTCATAGCCTGTAGGTTCCTGTCTTAGTTTGATAAGTTCTATGGCTTTCTAAAGCATGCAAGGTTTAGGTAGTTTCAGGGTGCTCCGTTGTCAAAGGGCACCAGTCCTCTCGCCAGCCCATCATAGGCGGCGATTGGGTGATTTCCTTTTTGATATACCACTAGGTACGAGTGACTGTGGAGTTTGCTGGAACCCCCAACATAGCCCGTGTCATGCCGGATATCAGGTGAACTCAACGGGTTGCCCGCTCGATGCATATGATAAATGAATTAGACAAGGCATGTATTAGTCTTATGTTGAACTTTTTGGTTATGGCTCTCACATCCCCAGCAGAGTCGCCAAAAACTGTAGACACCTCCCAAACGGGGCATCGCCATACAGGTTGATCACATTTGTTTGCTCGATTGGTTGCTCGTTTCATAAACCAAAATCATGGACATTCCCATGGCTAGGAACATCGCCACATGATAACGGTTATCATCAAATAGAGTCGCCACCCAGTTTATTAAAACTGGGAAAATAGATAGAGATTCTGGATACGGGAGCCAAAAGTACAATAAGGGGAAGGTGTTAGGCACCCCTCTTTGCCCAGTCGCGAGACTGGCCCATAATCATTCAACATAAGATGTGTAGATGCTTTGTTTAATTCCAACATATAGTCTGTTTATTTATTCCTTTAAACAGTAAGTAAGGTGAGCCAGTGCGATAAATAAGCATGCATTAGAAAGCAGAGAAAGCAAATAAACTGTCCCAGGAGATCGATTACTCGGCTGGTGAATGGATGTCACGGCCGAGTAATCACACTGGTTTGATGTACCGGCCGAGGGATCGAAGCCCCGGTCGGTGTTCTTCCTCACACCAGACAGAAAGATTAACGAATAATCAAAATGCTACGGTTAGTCAAAAATACAGTAAATTAAGACAAACCGGAGGCCGTTGGGCCTCACCACCTTGATCCCTCAGTTGCTTGATTGCTTTGGATTGGGCGTGATTGATTGATTGCTTGATTGAGAACCCTAGGGTTAGGGTTTGAACTTCGGGGTTTGATCGCCGGATTGACGGCTACCTTCGGAAGGTTAGGGCTTTTGGAGTATGGGATTGAGGGAGTATTTGTGCAGAGTTTCGAGGTTTGATTGAGTGTGTAGGTATCTCAATTTCTGTGTGTTTATTTCGGAGCCCAAAGGCCCCTTTATATAGGCATAGGGATGACTCACTCCGGCCAATCAAATCGCGAGATGGCAATTGCAATTGCAATGCATCTCTAACTCTACGTCGTGATCTCCGAACGTAGCCCGAACGCATCGGAAAGGTAGTGTAGTTGGATCAAACCAAACGTCTTACAGAACGTTCGAGAGTCTGGAAAAAGGTCAATCTGGCGGCCGAGTAATGGATGTTGCGGCCGTGTAATGGATGTCTCGGCCGAAGGATAGATCTTGCGGCCGAGGGATTGATCTCTCAGGGAGATTTTGCTGGCAACAGGTTGCTTGGGCGAGGGATTGATGTTATGGCCGTGGGATCGATGTTAGGATTTTCCTAGGCTTCTGTATTTCTGTCTGAAAGGCTGTATGGCTTTGAATTGGGTCCTCTAAGTGGTCAAAGTTCTCACCGAAAGTCCTAAGGTCCTCAAGGAAGCAATCAGCAATCACTGTATCCATTTCATCATCGGGATTGTCCCAAGGTGGGACTTGAAATAATCGTTAGGCCAAATTGGGGTGTCTACACCACTCGATCACCTAAGTACCAGGCTCGGCAAAATGGACCCTCGAGTAAGCTACGGGTCCGGTCCAGGACTCTACAACGTGCAAGAGGGGCATCCTCTGGTACACCACCCCAAGGGTCAAACCGTACCTACAAAGCAAGGTCAAATCAGCCCCAACACAAGAATATGGAAGTCTAAAGGATAAGAGGTACAAAGAAAAAGGTACCTGATCGACCGTCAGTCGGTCCAAAACTCGCCGCCACTCAGGAAGGCTCAAAACTGGTGACCGTGGCCTCTGTTGTCCCACCAACCATCGCTCGTAACGAGGTGTGCAGTTCGCATCACCATGCCTAGTCTCAGGGAGAAACTGGAGAAGGTGCTCAAAAGCCCAGAGCTGAAAAACAGGTTAACCCAAGCAGGTTCAGAACTAGAAAAAGCCAAAGTAAAAACAGAAGTGCAAAGGAACGATGCATACCTCAAGCACTCGAAAGTGACCACAAAGAATGGGAGTACTCTTGTCCCGTGAGCAAGCTCCAAGACTGCCATATAAAGTGGCCACAGCAAACGAGCCCCAGTCAAACTCCCGAATAGCTCCCAAGTGCTTCAGAGGAGCCAAAAACTGCGTGTGTACCGAACCATCCTTGTTGGCAAACAACGTTTGCCCAAGGAGGTAAAGAAGGAAGGCCCGCGTCAATTGCTCGGCACTCACCTGGGTCAGAATGTCAACCACCATAAAAGTCTTGCTTAGCCAAGCAAGATCGATATGACCCCGGGAACGAACAGGGGGCACCTTGCCCAAAAACCACCTCAAAGCACCCTCTCGCTCCCAAAGCCGGGGGTCAACTCGAAGAGCAACTTCGCCTACCCGCAGGCTAGTCAGCAAAGAAAAGTCACCCGGAGTGATAGTCATCTCGCCAGCAGCAGGAAAGTGGAAGGTATTGGTGGTATCCCACCACCTCTCAACTAGCGAGGTCATCAATGACCAATCCATCTTCGGAAGATCGAGGCCCAGAACGAATGTCTCGAAACCTGCAGCGCGTACTAATTCCTGAGCCTGCTCTGGCAGCTTCAAGAACCATCTGTGCACCTCCTTGCCTCCACCGCGAGCTTCCAGCCTCCTGTTCTTCTGCCAAAGACAAAAGGGAGTTAATCTCATGATTGCATAAACAAAGGAAATACTAAGGGGCATCAAATTAACATCTAAAAAAACATGCATTGCCTAGACAGGGGGCACAGTTATTTTAGTTCCCTTAAACAAAAACAAGTTCAACCCAAACACGGGTTCTTCTCATTCACGCTCCTAGCTAAAAGGGATTTTCATCCCGTAAACAGAAAAAATTCAATCTTAAAATACAAAGATTTCCAAAACTCCGAACTAAAGTAAACTTTTTACTTTTTCAGGAAACTCACCGGCACATTCAGAATGCTCAAGTGATGCTCAGGCTCTCTACAAACTATCTCGGCTTCTGGGCCACCAACAGGAGGGTGGTATTGCAGGAAACCGCCATAACCCAGCCTACGCGAAGGAAGAATGTAGGTAGCGGCATCAAACAAACCAGGCTCTTCAATCGCCTCCTCGTCAGAAGACGAATACTCGCACCTACATGAAGGGTGCGAGGATGAACCCGCCACATCCGAAGATGGCGTGGCCATCGCGTTTGAACCAAGATGGGAGGAAAATCAACGGTCTCAAACAATCGAAGCCAGCAGCAACGGCAACAGCGGCGGTGGGGATGATCGCCGGAGATGATGGTGGCCGACGGTAGTGAAGGAGAACGGCGGCGTGCGGCGGAAGTCATCGGGCGAGAGGAACGGAGGAGAATGAGAGAGGAGGAGAAGAAAAGATTCAATGGGCCGTGAGATCGATTTAACTGAACTTAAATCGATTTCCTGGCTTTTGGCGTTCTCACGGCCGAGACATCAATTCCTCGGCCGAGACATCAATTCTTCGGCCGAGAGATCGATCTCCTGGCCTCCTAATCAATTTCCTTCGACAAACATCAGATCATGCTCAGTGCATCAATTCAAGCCATTATGGAATTCTGGGACCATGACCAACAAAAGCAAAACCAAGCCAGCCTTGGGGACACCCCCGAGCCAACACAACATAATCAAAACTAGCCTTGGGGGCATGCCCAAGCATCGAAGATCCCTCTCCACAAACTGCTGGCCAAAACAAGCCAAAACACCCAGCGGCTCTATGCCCATATCCACTACGGCTCTATGCCCATATTCACTACCAAAGAAATAAGAAGCTCTGTGCCCATATCAATTCACTCAGCGGCTCGAAGCCCATATCAATCCAGCGGCTCTGTGCCTATCATCTCTACACAACTCAGCGGCTCTACGCCCTCATCTACCAATTCAGCAGCTTCAAGCCCACCATTTCAACAGGCTCGAAGCCGTGACAACCAATCCCAGCGGCTCTACGCCCATTACTTCAACAGGCTCGAAGCCTATATCTACCATCGCAACTGGCTCAGAGCCATACCAACTCATCAACTCAGCGGCTCTACGCCCCCACCCATCGATTCAGCGGCTCCAAGCCCATCGTTTCAACTGGCTCGAAGCCGTACACAACCAATTCAGTGGCTCCAAGCCCATCGTTTCAACTGGCTCGAATGGATGTTGTGGCCGAAGGATAGATCTTGCGGCCGAGGGATTGATCTCTCCGGGAGATTTTCAAGCAACAGGTTGCTCGGGTGAAGAAATGATGTTAAGGCCGTGAGATCAATGTAACGGCCGACAGATGGATTCTCCTAGGATTCTGCATTTCTGTCTGAAAGGCTATAATGGCTCTGGATTGGGTCCTCTAAGTGGTTCAAAGTTCTTACCGAAAGTCCTAAGGTTCGCAAGAAGGCAATCAGCAATCACTGTATCCATTTCATCATCGGGATGGTCCCCAAGGTGGGACTTGAAATAATCGTTAGGCCAAATTGGGGTGTCTACACTTCTTTTATAGTGGGACGTTCGAAGGGGTGCGCGGGAAACGAAGCATCGTGCCCCGAGCCGTCGGATTTCTGACACGTGTTCTCATTGGACGGTCAGCAGCGAGGGCTCTGTACCGTGGTTAGAGCGCCATATCACTGAGCCACTTGTGTCGTGACACGTGTCCCCAAAATGATGTTTCGTACCAATCATCTGACATTTCACGTGCCGAGGCAACTCATAATGTCACAAACTTCGGCGATGTTTGACACGTGGCTCCTAGGACTGGGGCTAGCCATCCGGTCGCTACCAAGGTCGCTCTACTCCACGGCATCGTACTCGTAGGAGGCCCAAGCACGCTAGTTCACAAGAAGGATCAACTCCCTAGAGCCGAGGGATGGTGTTCTAGAAAGTTGAGGGACTATTGTAGTGACCTCGGTTAACAGTTCGGTGACCGGGCCATATGTTATGAACCAATGACTGAAGAGGGTCCGGGTCGCAGCTGGATACAAATCTTCCTCGGTACGCTGTTCAGTGGCATGTTCGGAAACAAGCCTTCGGGTGCTTCGGAGCTACCAACAACATTATGTCTGCTCCGGTATTCCCGAGGACACTTAGGAGAAACGGTTATGCCAGATGGGTCCCTTGAGGATCATGTTATGGGCGTAATCATTGGGATCAGATCTAGCCACGTGCTCCGTAACCGCTTTGTCCCTTTCGTCATATATGACGTCACCCGAGGCGGTTACCTAAGCGTATCCTCCATGCGCTAGTGTGGGCTACCACAGCCCCGGGTGGATCGGGGCGGCCCGAAAAACCACAAGTTTTTGAATCGAATCGAAAAAGTTTGAAGATTCGCCACCCGGATTTATGGTTCGCCACCCGAGAAACCGCTTTTGATTTGAAAATGAAGTTCGAATTGAAAACCAGAGATCACTTTTGAGGGTTCGGAAGCCATGTTACGAGGGGGGAAGGGTTTTACGGCACCCCCCTCGCCCGATGCGATGTTGGTCTCTACTAAACGTTTGTGGGATTTTTCAAAGGGATTTTGTTTCATTAAGCACATAGCAAGTATCCACAGGTATACCAAATAGACGTGTATGCATGTGCATGTGTACAGGGGGGAATGAAAAATGGTTAAGGAATGCAAGATGACAGAAAAATGAAACCCTGCCACTGACTTCACTCTCGAGCGCTCGGGAGTGGTCCCGAGCGCTTGGGATTGCTGGGGTTCAACCTGCAAGCTTTGTTAGTACTAACAGTAAATAATGCTAAAAACTGTAAACTGAAATATTTTTAAGCATATTACAGGCTCAGCAGAGGACTTGATAAACTGAGACAGAACCTCAATCTTTCAAATCATGCATACTTGCCCTTGCATGACCAGATCTACATCTTTAAAAGAGCAAATAGTCACATCCCTGCATGCAGAAAGTCAGAATCATGGCAAAATAGGGAAAATAGTGGGCTGCAGTGGCATGCAGGTACTCCCGAGCGCTCGGGAATGGTTCCAAGCGCTTGGGAGTGAGCTGCATGTTAGCTTATTTCCAAACAGGAAGTGGCATTATCTTGACATGTAGACACTCTTGTTTTGATCTCTCCCAGGAGGAAATCTTCATTTTAACCTTGGAAAACCCTGTCCTTACTTGAAACTTTATGAAGAGTATTTCTGTTTTAGGAAAACTGATTTTCTATGTCTGCATGCCACGATAAAACCATTTCATTTAAGAATGCACCTCACCCCAGTCTGCTGTTTACCAAAAATGCCATGCATGGAACTGGAAACAGTCCCGAGCGCTCGGGAGCACTCTCGAGCGCTCGAGAGTGTTTCCAGTAGGGGTTTTGAGAAAAATGTTTTGTTGACCCCTTGCTCTTGTTTTTACACTAAGCTCTCCCAACCATGCACCCAGTATTAAAGACTGGGACAGGCTGAGAGACCCCACTCAGAAGGGAAAACAGCCTCTTATTTGTGATCAAAGTACAGAAATTTCTACCTTTGTTGGAACTTGGCTCCTTGAATGGGTTTGGAAAATGGATGAAGAGAGAAGAATACAAGCAATCAGAAACTAAGAGTGTTCTGAATTCCTTGCATTTTCTGATGTTTTTACTCTTTGAAATTTTGTTTTTGAAAAACTTTGTGGTTGGAAAGAAACTTTGAGCTTGAGAGAGTTGTTGAACAGAGTAGGAGGTTTTTAGAGAGAGAAATTTCGTCCCCTTCTCCGCTGAAAACAAGTTGTATATATAGGCCATATAACCTATAGTTTTGAAAATGAAATGGATTTGAAATAAAACATTTTTTTAAGAGGAAAATCTTGGGGCCTGATCTTCTCTGACTGAGGTTGAGTGCTGACTCAAATCTCAGCCGGCTCAAGATGGCTGTTATGATGAGTTGCATGGATAGTGGGAAGCCCTGCCATCCATTGGGCAGCATAGAAGACTCGAGCGCTCGAGAGTGGTCTCGAGCGCTTGGGACTTCACTCTCGAGCGCTCGGGAGTGAGCCAGGCCAATGGTTTTGAAAAAACAGTTTTGAGCGCTTGGGAATGATTTTGACCATTTTATTTCCTTTTCAAATCCTTCAAGAAGCAAAGTCTCAATTGGTACGAGGCATGTTTCAATCCAAATTCATCATCGGGGAGCCTCAGGGCCACAAATTAAGGAAATTTGAAAAGTTCAAATTGGGGTGTCTACAGCTAGCTTGGAGGCCAAGTAAACCTATGTCTATAAATACAAGGGGATACTCACCTGGAAAGGTACGCGACTTTACCCTAACTCTAGACCTAAACACTTCCCCTGAGATCTAACTTGATCGTCGGAGGGTCACTGGGCTACACAAGCCCTAGTGACTTGTTACAGGTCCAGCGGCGGAAGCGCGGAGCTGCAGAGGAAGGAACCTAGCCAGAACCACGGTCCAGATCCCGACAAATCGAACCCCTACAACTTGGTAGTCAGACACGATGGAAACGGGAGTTGTTCAGTAGATCAACATGTGGGGGAGTATTGGTGGCACTTGGATTGGTAATCCACCATATTGGTCTATTGATCAATCAACAACTTTTCCGTTTTTGAGAACTCTTATCATTCTTGTATGAAGTAAACAATGCAAGTCTTGATCTTTAGCTAAACCAAAGGAAGGCCGGATGTTCAGATATTGAACAGGTGGGGGTGTAGGTGCCCGTGTATGAGAACTCTCTCCCTTTTTCTAATCTTCTTCCAAAATGAAAGTTTGGATCCATATCGTAATTGTTTTGAATGCTTCATCAATGGCCATTTGTGTGTATATAGACAGTTAAATTAGTTGAGATGACCATTCATTGGCCCCCTTTGTCGTGTATATGGTATAACTTATTTTCATATAGAGAGCAACTTATTTGCCAGAAGGGGCAACTTGTCACGCCCTCGATTTTAAACATAAATCTATAAATCACTTCAATAAAGGATCCTCGCATAAACTAGATAATACCCAAAATGAGTTTCCCACCTGCTTAAATACAAACAAAGTCTTCAAGTTTTGAGAAATACATCCATGGCACCACGACCCAAATTAAGTTAAATACAATTACGAGCGAGTTATTGAATTACAGACGGTTTAGTCAAAAGAAATCAAGAGGAATTAGTTACAAAATCATCTTTAACAAAAGTTGATGATTTACAAAGATGATCAAATAACTAGACTTCGTTAGCTTCCAAAAATGACTTCCTCACAGAGCATTCGATGCAATGCAAACTACTGCCCGGCATTAGAACCTGAAAAGAAGGATTTTGTTGAGCTACACTAGCGCAGTTGGAAATTCTCTACAAAATCTATATGTAATGAGATGATAAGCATGAACATGGCGAATCAAATTAAATGGCAAACCAAACAATGCACGCCAACACACTTAACAGATATCATAGCAATTCTTATGCATATTCACACACATGCACACACACACACACTCCTTCCAACTGTAGGCACCCTATTCTGGACTGTCCAGATTAGTTTACTTATGGTCTTTGATTCCCCAATGATGATTAAGGTCAAGAACATCCCGAGTTTGTTAATGAGTTTGAGCTTTGAGCATCCCGAACCTCATCCAAACCTTTCCGAACTCCTTTCCGAAGCCCTCAAGACAGAACCAAATGGCCTCAGCAAAATCCTACTGGTGTACGCTGGTGTTTGACTAGCGTGCGCTGGAAAATAGCCACGTGTCAGTCATCGCCCGTTGACCTTGCTTCTACTGGCGCACGCCACTTAACAAGGGGCGTACGCCGGTCGATCCCAGTCAAATCAACTTTATTCAGCTGAACGCGCGGGACTTTTTGTAACCACCCGACATCAGCCAACAGTTCCCTGATGATTACTTCGTCGAGAGCTGCTCCCTCCACCCCTACATCACCTTTCAAAGCCATGTCCCATGCATTAAATGCATGGGAGGCTCCCTCCTTGCCTTAACAAACCAAACACACCCTTAAGCCAACTGAACTCAGTCACTCTCTCCTCCATAAATACCCCCCCTTGCATTCATTTGCAAGGGGTTAGCATCATTAAGAGGCCCAAGCTTTGGTCCTTCTTCTTTTCCTTTTTCTTCTTGCTTTTTCTTTCATCCATTGAGAGACAAGGCAAGGAGAATAACATCCACAGTCCATAACACCCCCCCACACTCATCTCTCAAACCCTTAAACCCCAAGCTCAAGCTCAAGATCACTTCCAAACTCACAAGCAAAGGTATATCACCTTTTGCTTTTGTTATCTGTTCTGACCCCTGAGGGGGGCTGGCAGGGTCAAGGCTGGTAATCTATACCAGTCCTGGCCCTAATGCTGGCAAGGTTTCAAAGCCGTGTGAGATGATCTGTGGCGCAAGCCAATTGACCATAGCCGTACGCCAGTCATGGCTGTATGGCAAAACTGGCGTGGGGATCACCGATCATCTTTTTCTTGTTTTATTTATGTTTTGATCACCCTCTTGCATGTTAAAAACCAGTTTATTGCTTTCTTTCTTTTAGAGATGTTTAGTTATGATAGTCAATATTTCATTTCTATTGCTTCGGAATGCCTCTGGGAGCCTTCTGGTCATGTTCCAGAGCCCAGATGATGCAAAGCTAAGCACTGACCAAGTGATGTCAACTGGCGCACGGTACCATGTACCTGCGTGCACCAGTCATACCTTGACCAGTGGCTGGTCCTTACATGGCAACTAGGCTCTGGCCTCTGTTTTTCCTCCCCTCACTGTTTAAGGGGTTTGCTGTTTATTTGGTGGCTTTCAAGCCCTTTATTTGTCTATAAATATATTATACTGTTGATATAAACTGCGTGGTTTGTCCTGGGTGTGCACTGGTCCATTCCAGAGCCCAGAGGGTTGTTTGCAAGAGTTGTGAGTTTGGACTTACCAGCGCACGCCAGGACTGGTGTGGCGCACGCAGGTTGTGTCTGTATGCAGTGGCTTGGCCAGTGCACACAGGCTCGTTCCTGCGTGCACCACATTAAGTCAGTGTGTTCCAGTTTGTCCAAAACACTCACAGGAGCTTGTTCTCAATCTATTATACTTGCTCTAGATCAAACATCAAACATACATCACATTTTATCACATGATGCAAACTTGTTACAGTTTTAATCCCCTTTAACTGTTCCCCCACCCTAACTGGCTAAAAAATGATCAAAAAGAGAGAAATGCAAACGTTTTACAAAAAATGCCCGAGTAGAGACCGATCTCCGGATTGGGCGAGAGGGATGCCATAAAACCCTTCCCCTCTCGTAACCTGGCTCCCGAACCTCAGATATCAAAGGTGACGATGGTCCAGTCTACAAGCCTTTTTCAAAATCAAACAACGTAACCAAGCGTTTCAAGTTCGGTTCCCTGGGTGTTTTCCGCAAAACCCGAGTGGCGACTCTGAATCGAAGCGTTTTGCTGCGCTTTTCCAAAATAGGGCGCACCCGTTTTACACGAAAATGTAAAGATTTTGGGGCGTGTGCCCACACCAATAAATTTCCACCCCTTGCAATTTTGTGTTTCCACCCTTTGCGTCACAATATACTCCACCCCTTGCAATTTTGTGTTTCCATCCATTCTGTCACAATAAATTCCACATTCGATTCACAACGACAACCCCACATTCGTCACAATTAATACCGATGCCATAAACTCATTCCACACACACACCGACATTAGCTATTACGTCACAAATAGCTCTAGGACCATAGCAATTATGACCACTATATCATTTTCAAGGAATATACAATCCACAAGCCATAAAACATTCCATTCGACCATATATAACAAAATAAACACCCGTATCACACATAATCACCACAAACATGTAGAGGAAGAGTGAAATCCCTACCTAAGTGGGTTTTGAGCAAAACCCTAGGTCTACCGAGAGCTATACGCTTGAATCCACCAAAAACGAGCTCCACCCAAGCTTAGATACAAGATCTAGAATGAATACAACCCAAAAACAAGATAAATGAACAAAGATCAACAAGTGATTGAGAGGAGAGAGAGCAAAACGTGGGTGAGAGCACAAAGATGAGAGCAAGAACACAAAACTTACCCCTTGTTCTCCAAATGCAAGATTTAAGTGATTTTGAGGTTGGAAACCCTTGGATCTTGAAGATTTGGGGTTGAAATCAAGAGTTTTGGGTGAGATTGGTGTTGGGTAGGTGAGAGGGGGTGTTTCCAGGTCTGGTTCGTGGGTTTTGGGTGTGAAAAATGGTGAAGGGGGGTATTTATAGTGGTCCAAAAAGCGTGCTGAAATCTGTAGAAAAACACAGCGGGCCCAGTACCGGTACTGGAGCCTTCAAAATGTCAATTTGGCCGCGCTCTGGACACTAGGTACCGGTACTGGGCAACAAGCAGTACCGGTACTGGCTGGACAGAAAAGTGAAAATTTTGAACGAACACCGAATCGAACCCAACTTGGTACCAACACTTCCAAACATCAATACAACATCAAAACTAACATTTTACTATTCTCCGAGTGTCCAATACACAACAATAGACATATCTCCATACATCCCCACAAGCAAACGCACAACTTTATTAATATTACAATTTCTTTTGCGCATTAAACGATTTCCGAAATTAAAATAATTTTGCGAGTCTCTACATTCTATCCTCCTTAGAGAAATTTTGTCCCGAAATTTACAATTCAAGTCAAACATACTCATGCATCAAGTAATCATGCTCATACCGTAACACATGTCATGAAACAATCAAGCTAACAATCATAAAACTGAAATGTGGAACTTACATTGATTCAATTTGAAAATAGATGCGGATACTTCTCCCTAACCTCGTCTTCCCTTTCCCACACCGACTCTTCCTTTCCGAGATTACTCTAAAGAACTCGCACCAACGGAATGGTCTTGCCCCTCAATACTTGGTCACGTGAATCTAGGATACGTATCGGCTCCTCCCCATAAGACACAACGGCTTCCAACTCCAATTCGGACCAGTCTAGGATATGTGATGGATCCGGCTCGTACTTCCGCAACATCGATACGTGAAACACGTCATGAACTCCTAATAACTTCGGTGGTAAGGCCAATCTATACGCGACTTCCCCAATCTTCTCGATAATGTCAAACGGTCCGATGAAACGCGGCGAAAGCTACCCCTTTTGCCCAAAATGAGACAATCCCCGACGCGGTGACACCTTAAGGAAAACATGATCCCCCACTTCAAATGATAATGGTCGGTGACGATGATCGGCATAACTCTTTTGCCTACTTTACGCGGTTAACAATCGTTGACGAATCACTTTGACTTGCTCGGTGGTTCCCTTTTGCGCTTCAAAAAGACGTTGACGAATCGCTCTCATGCTCTCGGGGGTTTCTTTGATCAAATCCAGCCCAACTAAAGTAGCTTTGCCCAACTCGGTCCAACAAACGGGTGATCGACATGGTCTCCCATACAAAGCTTCATACGGTGCCAACTTGATACTAGATTGGTAACAGTTGTTGTACGCGAATTCGACTAACGGTAGGTGATCTTCCCAACTTCCCCAAAAATCCATAACGCAAGCCCGAAGCATGTCTTCTAAAATTTGGATCGTTCTCTCGGATTGCCCATCCGTTTGAGGATGATACGCGGTGCTAAATAGAAGATTTGTGCCAAGAGTAGACTGCAGACTTTGCCAAAAACACGTGGTAAATCTCGGATCTCGATCCGACACGATAGAAATGGGAATCCCATGAAGACAGATAATCTCGCGGATGTATAAACGGCTAAGTGCATCAATCGAATCCGAAACCTGAATTGGTAAGAAGTGCACTGACTTGGTCAATCGATTTACTATCACCCAAATGGCATCATGCCCCCTTGGCGACCTCGGTAACCCGGTACCGAAATCCATAGTCACGTTCTCCCACTTCCATTTGGCCACTGGTAAAGGTTGTAACTCCCCGGCGGGTCGTTGATGTTCGGCTTTGACTTGTTGGCATGTAAGGCATTTGGATACAAAAACAACTACATCTCTCTTCATTCCCGGCCACCAAAACTGTCTACGCAAGTCATGATACATTTTCGTTCCTCCCGGATGCACGGCTAACGGCGAATGGTGAAATTCTCTCAAAATTTCCTTCCGACACGAAATGGGTACGAATAATTTTCCTTGGTATCGCAAACCTTGATCGGTATGAATCATCCACCCCTCTCGAGCATTTCAACTAAGAAATTTGGTGCGAAACTCTCCCGCTTCTTCATCTTGCTGTTGGGCCTCAATTACTCGAGTCGACAAGGTTGATTGAACGGATAGGTTACATAAGGTGACTCCCTCTCGAACCTCCTCAAAATGCATTGCGTACAAACCCAAGTCTTCCATCGTTTTCCACTCATGGATAGCTAAACTCGCAAGGTGTGTCGATTTTCTACTCAATGCGTCTGCTCCCACGTTCGCCTTTCCCGGGTGATATTGCAACTCAAAGTCGTAGTCTTCTAGGTGTTCCATCCAACGGCGTTGACGTAAATTAAGCTCCTTTTGAGAAAATAAGTATTTTAGACTCTAATGATCGGAAAAGACTTTGAACCTTTCACCGTATAAGTAATGATGCTAACTCTTTAAAGCAAAAATGACGGCCGCAAGTTCTAAGTCATGGGTAGGGTAGTTCCGGTTGTGAGTTTTTAATTGCCACGATCCATACGCCACCACTCGTCCCAATTGCATCAATACGCACCCTAACCCCTCCTTCGAAGCATCACAATACATCGATTAACCGACTCCCCATTCGGGCACGACCAAAACCGGCGCGGTAGTCAACCTTCTCTTCAATTCCTCAAAGGCCTTCTCACACGCATCATTCCAAACAAAGCGAGTTCCCTTACGAGTCAATTTAGTCATCGGAGCCGCTAAGCGAGAGAAGTCAAGGACGAAACGGCGATAGTATCCAGCCAAGCCCAAGAAACTACATATCTCGAATACACTCTTCGATCGTTGCCAATTCATTACGGACTCTATCTTCCTCGGATCAACGGACACCCCATCCTTTGACACGACGTGACCCAAAAACTTGACTTTGGACAACCAAAATTCACACTTACCCAGTTTGGCATACAAGCAGTGCTCTCTCAAAAGTTCAAGAATGATGGAAAGGTGAGATTGGTGTTCCTCCTCTGAAGGCGAGTAGATAAGGATATCGTCGACAAAGACTACTATGAAGCGATCAAGGTAGGCACGAAAGATACGGTTCATTAGATCCAGGAAAGTCACCGGTGCGTTCGTCAATCCAAAGGGCATAACAATGAATTCGTAGTGGCCATAACGAGTATGAAAAGCGATTTTAGGAATGTCTTCCCTCCGAACCCTCAATTGGTGGTAACCGGACCTCAAGTCAATCTTGGAAAAACAAGTTGCACCTCGAAGTTGGTCAAACAAATCATCGATTCTAGGCATTGGGTACTTATTCTTAATGGTGACACGGTTCAACTTACGATAATCAATACACAAACGAAGCGACCCATCTTTCTTCTGAGAAAACAAGGCCCGTGTTCCCCACGGTGACGTACTCGGACGGATAAACCCCAAACCCTCCAATTCTTGCAACTGCGTCTTTAAATCTCTCAACTCAGCGGGCGCGAAACGATAAGGAAGTACAGAAATGGGAGCGGTGCCAGGAAGTAAATCGATAGTGAATTCAATTTCTCTCTCGGGTGGTAAACCGGGTAACTCCTTCGGAAACACGTCCGGAAAATCACAAACAACAAGGGGCAACTCCCCATGTGCGGACACATCCTCATCTAAGGCCAAACTCGCTAACAAGGCATACATCGACTCTTGCTCCCAAGACCCACACAAATGCGGTTATAACGGTTCCCGACGCTCCTCGACGAGCTCAAAACAAGAACCCCCAGGCGGACAAATACGGACCCGACGCTTGAAGCAATCAATGGTAGCATGAAACGTAGATAGCCAATCCATGCCCAAAATAAGGTTAAACCCCAACATATTCAACACAATGAAGTCAAAGGTAAAACGACGATCTCGAATAATGAGCTCACAATTCCGGCAAATCCGGTCTAATGGCGACCTACCTCCTATAGGTGTCTCAACGAATAACGGAGGGCTAAAATTCTCGATTTCCAATTCCAAAGCACAAGCAAAAGATGTAGCAATGAATGAATGCGATGCTTCAGAATCAAATAATACTCTAGCAAAGGAATTAAACAGTAAAAATGTACCACTCACAACAGATGTCTCTGGGGTCTGAGAAGTGACAGGAGGTGGTGGAGGCGGAATAGCATAAGTGATAGCAAAGGCTCTACCTTGAGTCATCTAACTCTGAACATGTCCACCCTGCTGGTCGGAACCCTAAGTAGGTGTCGAAGAACTTGCTCCTCTCTCAACCTAAGATCCCCGAGCTAACGTAGTCTGACGGAAGTGAGGCTACTGCTGCCTCTAAGTACCTCGGTATGATTGCCAACCAGAACTCTGACCACCCCTCGGTTGCTGCACCAAACCGGACTCGCTTCGTGTCCCCTCCCCAAGCGGACAATTCCTAGCAAAATGACCAGCTTTCCCACAAGTAAAGCACGTACCCAAAAGCCGCGGACACTGGGCACGAATGTGCCCCGCTTGACCACACTCGTGACATACAATCGGAGGTCTATTGGACACTCCCCGGGTCCCAAACGACGAAGAAGACGGAGGCCTAAAGCTTGACGGACCCTGTGAAGCTGAAAATTGATCTCGTTGCCTCTTCCTCCCCTGACTACCAAAACTCCCCGAAGATGAACTCATGCCCCCTACGGGTTGTCTCAGTTCCCAAGCCTTAGGATTTCTTGGCGCTTCCTTAGGTGTCTCAATACTCCTCGCACACTCTACAACCTCGAAAAACTTCCCCTTGCATTGTGCCACTACGAACTTCTTCATGGTGTCATGCAAACCCCTTTCAAACCGTCGACATTTCCTTTCTTCAGTTGCCACCAATTCCGGCGCAAAACAGGACAAGGATTGGAATTTTAGAGCGTATTCTGACACAGTCATATTACCCTGTTCTAACTTTTCAAACTCATCCCTCAATTGGTCTCGACTAGTTTTCAGAAAATATTACTCCTCGAAGAGCACTTCGAACTCGGCCCAAGTTAAGTTTTCCACATGCAGCTCATTCGCTTGAGCCGCGGTCCTTACCGCCCTCCTCGCGTCCTTCCTCGATTCTAAAACCGACTCCCACCACTCATTCTCTTCCCCAGTAAGTTGAATGGCCACAATGTTGACTCGCAAGTCATCCTCCGTGATCCCAAGAGCCTTGAACAGCTTTCGAATTTGAGCTAGCCAAAGATCGGCTACAAGAGGGTCACTGCTCGACCCATCGAACGTCGGTGGATTCCTACGACTGAATTCTCTCATCGCCGACAAGGCACGACTGTCTGCACCTTCCCTTGGTGTAGGGTTTAAAAGGTTAGCGGCCGCAAGAGCCGCAACGAAGTCCCTAGCAAAGGGATTTTAAACAATCGGTACTTCCTCTCCTCGACCGTGTCTGGCCCCCTCCCCTGGATTCCCATTTGGATTCTCCCCATGCTGACTAACCTCGTCCTCAATTTGCACCCCTCGGCCACGACCACAGCCACGGCCGCTGCCACGACCATGACCACCTCGACTTTCGGCCTCACCTACTCTAGCACGTGTTCTCGGAGGCATCTAGCTACAAGTTATAAGAAAAGAGAAGCTCATCAACGACAACATTATTTAATGAGGTCTAAGCTCCCAACTATCCCAACACAGGTCAAAGCAACTCTACACCACTCTACCATATTGAAATGCAATGCCAAGTAATGTCAATTCACACAAGCATACATATGACATGCAAGAAGACGTGGCATTTTGAACCCATGAGACTAGAAGTCTCCCCACGCTCTCAAAGTATTCAAACCTAAACGCTCTAATACCAATTTGTCACGCCCTCGATTTTAAACATAAATCTATAAATCTATAAATCATTTCAATAAAGGATCCTCGCATAAACTAGATAATACCCAAAATGAGTTTCCCACCAGCTTAAATACAAACAAAGTCTTCCAGTTTTGAGAAATACATCCATGGCACCACGGCCCAAATTAAGTTAAATACAAGTACGAGCGAGTTATTGAATTACAGACGGTTTAGTCAAAAGAAATCAAGAGGAATTAGTTACAAAATCATCTTTAACAAAAGTAGATGATTTACAAAGATGATCAAATAACTAGACTTCATTAGCTTCCAAAAATGACTTCCTCACAGAGCATTCGATGCAATGCAAACTACTGCTCGGCATTAGAACCTGAAAAGAAGGATTTTGTTGAGCTACACTAGCACAGTAGGAAATTCTCTACAAAATCTATATGTAATGAGATGATAAGCATGAACACGGCGAATCAAATTAAATGGCAAACCAAACAATGCATGCCAACACAATTAACAGATATCATAGCAATTCTTATGCATATTCACACACATGCACACACACACTCCTTCCAATAAATTTCCACCCCTTGCGATTTTGTGTTTCCACCCCTTGCGTCACAATATACTCCACCCCTTGCGATTTTGTGTTTCCACCCCTTGGGTCACAATAAATTTCACACACACCGACATTAGCTATTACACCACAAATAGCTCTAGGACCATAGCAATTAAGACCACTGTATCATTTTCAAGGAATATACAATCCACAAGCCATAAAACATTCCATTCGATCATATATAACAAAATAAACACCCATATCACACATAATCACCACAAACATGTAGAGGAAGAGTGAAATCCCTACCTAAGTGGGTTTTGAGCAAAACCCTAGGTCTACCGAGAGCTATACACTTGAATCCACCAAAAACGAGCTCCACCCAAGCTTAGATACAAGATCTAGAATGAATACAACCCCAAAACAGGATAAATGAACAAAGATCAACAAGTGATTGAGAGGAGAGAGAGAAAAACGTGGGTGGGAGCCCAAAGATGAGAGCAAGAACACAAAACTTACCCCTTACTCTCCAAATGCAAGATTTAAGTGATTTTGAGGTTGGAAACCCTTGGATCTTGAAGATTTGGGGTTGAAATCAAGAGTTTTGGGTGAGATTGGTGTTGGGTAGGTGAGAGGGGGTGTTTCCAGGTCTGGTTCGTGGGTTTTGGGTGTGAAAAATGGTAAAGGGGGGGTATTTATAGTGGTCTAAAAAGCATGCTGAAATCTGTAGAAAAACACAGTGGGTACCCGTCCTGGGCGACTCCCAGTACCGGTACTGGAGCCTTCAAAATGTCAATTTGGCCATGCTTTGGACACTGGGTACCGGTACTGGGCAACAGGCTACTGCCGGTACTGGCTGGACAGAAAAGTGAAAATTTTGAACGAACACCGAATCGAACCCAACTTGGTACCAACACTTCCAAACATCAAAACTAACATTTTACTATTCTTCGAGTGTCCGATACACAACAATAGACATATCTCCGTACACCCCCACAAGCAAACGCACAACTTTATTAATATTACGATTTCTTTTGCGCATTAAACGATTTCTGAAATTAAAATAATTTTGTGAGTCTCTACACAACTTAATTTCATAGAAGGAGCCACATATGTGGATTGACAAAGCAACTGTCACGGGTAAGAACAAATAAAGGTGATATGATCTTTCATTGGCCCCTCTTGTCGTGCATATGGTGTAATTTATTTTCATATAGAGAGCAACTTATTTGTCAGAAGGGGCAACTTGATTTCATAGAAAGAGCCACGTAGGTGAATTGATAGAGCAACTATCACGGGCAAGAAAAGATAAGGTTGATATGACCTTTCACTGGGCCCCTTTGTCGTGTATATGGTGTAACTTATTTTCATATAGAGAGCAACTTATTTACCAGGAGGGGCAACTTAATTTCATAGAAGGAGCCACATATGTGGATTGATAGAGCAACTGTCACGGGTAAGAACAGATAAAGGTGATATGACCTTTCGTTGGCCCCTCTTATCGTGTATATGGTGTAACTTATTTTCATATAGAGAGCAACTTATTTGTGAGAAGGAACAACTTTATTTCATAGACAGAGCCACATAGGTGAATTGACAAAGCAACTATCACGGGCAAGAAAAGATAAAGTTGCTATGACCTTTCACTGCCCCCTTTGTCGTGAAAAGGAACCTTTGAATTATTCAAAAATTCATTATTTGATGTGCCCTTATGTCCTCTATAAATTACAACACCACCTGGTTGAGAAGTCCATAGCCCCTTTTCTTTACCCACATTACCTTGTTAGTAAAATTCCATCTAAACAACTCTTCCATATACTCTTCAGTTTTTAATGGAACTTTTAGAAGTTATCAATGCATGTGTTGGTTCTGAAATGTCGTTCGAAGTTGATATACTTAACAGCCTCCCTGAATGCTTCATGATTTCCGAGGACTACAAAGTCAAACAAGTTTCCATAAATTTGAAATGGGCACCTTATCAGCTGCATGTTCCCCATTGGGAGCCACAATCGCATAAAGTAGGAGTCCATGCCGAAGGTTCAATAGAATAACGAGAAAATGTAATTCAAAGTATTATGGGTTGGAACGATGATGCAATACTGCCTTACCATTCAAACAATGGAAGCTGTTACATCGTTGTCTATTGTGGCGGTATAACTTGGGACTGGTCCAAATCAATCCCAAACATCGACGACGTCATTTCGAAATTGGTTGGCATGGTTAACATCGACTTATTCATTATTTTGCTGGCCATGGGTGATACCATTGAAAGTCATCGGGAATTTCTAACAAACATGGGCTTCGTAGGCCAACATGTGGTAGAGGGGGAAAGGGTGAGTGGCAATGTATGGTTCCTCCACACCGGCAAAAACGTCAAAGTGGAAATGAAGCTGCATGAAAATGCTGAGATCAATGTGACAATGACCCGTAAAGGTTATGAGCGCCACATTGTGAATCTGCTACAACGAAAAAAGAAATTATTAGTCTCACCCGTATAAATGTGGTTCGTGTGTATTATTTTATCTTTAAGATGTCGTGGTTGTAGTTCAAATTATTGTACAAGGTTATTGTTGTGGGTTCTATCATTAATTACTCCTATTAACGCAAACTGACTTTTCGGAACTGATTAATTTTACTTGCATTTGCACGTCAATGGAGGTATTGTCATGTATTCATACAAGGTGCAACCACGTAAGTTCGATATGGGTTGTCACTGCTGTAATTGATTTGAAATAATTGCTCCGACCCGAATTTAAGGCTTTGGTGTTACTTAAATCCACATACCACTATATTTCCCAGAATTGAATTAAAGAGCCAAAACAAATAAGTTTTCTTCTATAACCAACATTACCAACCAAATGGAAGGTCCATCGGGATAGCCTTTAGAATCCACTACAAAACCACCTGATTAACACATAGAACCAAAGCTACCAAAGCTAATCACTAGAACAAACAAAGAGTCTGCTATTAACTACCATGGTTTGAACATATGACCATTACACTATAAGTCTCAACAATACTTAGACAGAGATAGGGGGGCTAATTACCATAGAAAACAAAAACAAAAATAAGCAATAGTTCAATTTTAAAGGGTCTGGTACAAGCAAGTAAGCAAGTGGACACAGTTAGCAAATGGCATCCCCACCGTGCGATTGCGCCCTGGTAAGCCAATAGTAGGATACCTACTCCAACCAAACTTTGCTGCCTGGAACACAATTACAAAATTGTTATTTGGTCACTTGAAATAAAGTCAACTTTTTTCGAAAAAGTAATTGTAGGAAACGTACAGAATTAGAATACAAGCATAAATCATAGGATATACGATTGTATTGTAGGATTCTATACAAAAAGGATACATGATGGGATACGTATCATTCTTCGAAGGAGACGATACAAATCGTATGATACGAATCATGTATTGTAGGTTTTTAACAACTATGATCACAATTAAGATGAGCTGCATTAGTTACATAACAGAAATTTGACAATGGTTTCGAGGTTTAACAAAGTAACAAACAAACAAATTGAACTCGCTTCATACACCATTGAATGGCTACATTCCAATTATCCTACTGGAAATACCAACAGCTTCTTAACCAATCAAGGAATGGACTAAACTAGGATATGAACAAACAAACCCTATCAAGCAAAGAAACTTGACAATTCAAAGGCTTTAATAGTTAAAATGGCTATAATAGAAACTTAACAAGAAAAGAAACTGCTACAACCACTCTTATGAATCTTACCTTCTTTTCTGCAGCCATCTTTAGTTTCCCCCAAAATGCATCTGCACGGACACATCCGTATAAGCATGTTAATTTAATTTCAACATTAAAGCACAAAAGCAAAAAGAAGTGTGTGCAAGCAGCCTAAAATATCGATATGCTTCCAGTTGAAATAAAAGTACAAGCAAAAACAATAGGCCAGAGTGAATGCGATAATAATGGCTACACACATCAACAAAAAAAAAGGATGAAGACCAAATTTCAATTAGCCATGCATTAATTGACTCCAAGAATTGCGAATTGAGGCAGGGTTCTATCAAGACCAGAGATATTTATCAAAAATATCCAATGGAACATATCAGTTCACAGACTACATGTATTAATCTCTGGTCCACTGATCCAAATGAACTCCAAACAACACATAAGATCCATCAACGAAAATTATGATAATTTTGCAAGAAAATATTGTCTTAAAACAGGACTCAATTACCAATTGAGCCCATTACTGGTTTCTAGGTGTGAATGGATGCTTAAATCTCATCATCTTTCTATTCTTGTTTCTATTTTCAATGTTCTTAGCATTATTCTTTTGTTAGTCTGGACGATTTCTCAACATTTACCCATGTTCTTTCTTTAGAGGCATGCCAATGACCCTTTGTATTTTGACTTTTGCACTATACCTCTTTGCCGTAACAAATTTCATCCACGAGCTTTGTTCTACACTATTGTATGTAGTGAGTTAAGACAAAGTAAATTTCTTAGTCAAAGTAAATTCTAAAGCCAAAAAACATCAAAAATATTGTGTGAGTGTACCTATCATCCCGGTATTGCGAACTTCGTATAATATCCAATGGAACAAAGTAAGAGTAGTTACCAAGGATAAGGTAAAAGAGTTTGACTTTTGTGTGAGTGTGCCTATCATCCCGGTATTGCGGATTGGCATGTGCTACGGTTGTGCCCTAGTTCGTGACAGCGGCTGCAAAAAATATGTGCCCTTATCTTGTGTCTGTGACTCAATTCTTCTCTTTTCCGGTCGGCCGGGCTGCCTTTTTACAGCGGGGGATGTAAAAAAGGATTAGTACAAGAAACACCGTCGACGTTATTATCGTTCAGCTCGTTGACTGCCAAAAATGATGATGCACTAGGCATGTCATGCAACGGCACTGGGGACATGGTATTCTGATATATCACCATTTGCATCTCCTTTTTTAGGAAAGGATCCACCATATCATAAATAGAAAAACCAGAGCTCTGAATAGCACGAGTAGCATGTGCACAAGGAATTCCAGACATCTACCAAGTAAGACAACTGCAAGTACGTGGGATCAGCTTGACTTCGTCTAGTGTCATTAGCGACAGTGAACTCGGTCGGCGAGGAGTTACGATGTGTAAATTTCTGAGCACATTCTTGAGACTTCTTAACGTCGTTCTCAATTTCTTTTCCAACCAGCAATTTCCATTTCCTAACCTCGGTATGCTTACGGGGCAACAATTTAGTGGTCTTGGTGTAGACACCTCCCTGAAGCGGGGCATCACCATACAGATTGATCGTTGCTGTTTGATTGGTTGTTTGCTACATAAACCAAGATCGTGGATATTCCCATGGCTAGGAACATCGCCACACGATAGTGGTTATCATCGAAATAGAGTCGCCACCTAGTTTAAGAAAACTAGGAAAAATAGATAGAGATTTTGGGCACGGGAGCCAAAGGTACAATGAGGGGAAGGTGTTAGGCACCCCTCTCTGCCCAGTCGTGAGACTGGCCCATAATTGTTTGACATAAGATTACCACATGCTTAATTTAATTCTAAACAAATAACTTGTTTAATTAGCCTTTAAATAGTTAATGGTGAGCTGAGACTGTATTGAAAGCATGCATCAGAAAAGCAGAAAACAAAACAAGTGTCCTAGAGAATGGATCTTTCGGTCGGTGAATGGATGTCACGGCCGAGGGATCCTTTTGGTTCTATGTCGGCCGAGGGATTGATTTCCCAGCCGATGTTCTTCCGCACACCAGACCAGACGATTAACAGATAATCAAAAAGCAACGATTAAGCGTAAAAACAGAAAATAAATCGAATCAGAGGCCCCTGGGCCTTACCACCTTGATCCCTCAGAGGCTTGATTGCTTCGGATTGAGGGGATTGACTGAATTGCTTCTTAGAACCCTAGGGTTAGGGTTTGAACTTTGGGTTTTGATCGTCGGATTAGCGGCAGCCTTCGAAAGGTTAGGGCTTTTATAGAGGGGATTTGAGAGAGTATATTGACAGAGTATCGTGGCTAGAGAGGGTGTATGAACATATTAATTTCGGAACCCAAAGGCCCCTTTATATAGGCATAGGGATGACACACCTCAACCAATCAAAATCGAATGATTGAATTGGAGTTATAAGGCAACACAAACTCCTCATGGTAATCTCCAAACGTGGCCTGAACGCATCGGGATTTGGCTGCTAGGGTTTTGCGATCGGATCAAACGAGTGACAGAACGTTCCAGAATCTGGAAAATAGACGATCTGGCGGCCGAGCATAGGATCTGGCAACCAAAGAATTGATGTTGTGACCGAGGAATGATCCTGGCGGCCGGCTAATCGATCTCTCAGGGAGATTTTCAAGCAATAGGCTTCACGGGTGAAGAAATGATGTTGAGGCCGTGTGATCAATGTCACGGCCGACAGATGGATTCTCCTAGGATACTGTACTTCTATCTGAAAGGCTATTTGGCTCTAGATTGGGTCCTCTAAGTGGCTAAAAGTTCTTACCGAAAGTCCTAAGGTCACAAGAAGTCAATCAGCAATCACTGTATCCATATCATCATCGGGATGGTCCCCAAGGTGGGACTTGAAATAATCGTTAGGCCAAATTGGGGTGTCTACAGATGCCCCTCTTTGACTGAACTTAGACGGATTGCGAGACATGTTTAAGTAAGAGTCAAAGCTGTAAAAGCAACTCAATCCAACCACTATTCCAAGGGGTTTTCGAAAAAGGTTTTTGTTATGGTCAGGCCGGGAGGCTGCCTATGTATTCCACAGGGGAAATTCAGACCAATCGTAGTTTGGGAGGGCAATAAAGAAAAAGAAAAAGTTTGGAGGGTTAGAAACAGAAGCCGTAACTAGGCTAAGCCAGGATTTTGGCGGAGAGTAGTTGAAGGAGCACGGGGCTGCCAGGGAAAGTTTTTTTGCGGAGAGCATCCTTAGTATTTTGGGGTAGACCAATACACGACGGGTGAGTCGTTTGCTTTTCTTGATCATCCTTACTTTGACTGTGGGGAGCTCGGTAGGGTAGCTTATCCTTGCAAATGAGCTGGAAGGAATTGATGTAATGGGCTGGAATCCAAGCCATCTGCTGGGGATAAATTGGACACCGGTTTTGAGATATGGGGTGGAACCCAAACTATCTTCTAGAGACGAGTTGGACGCCGGTTTTGAGATATGGAGGGGCCCAAGGCCAGTAACTGGAGCACGGAGCGCGCGTCGAGATGAGAGAACCGAGGCACGGAGCCAGTTGCAGTCATGAGGCGAGAGCCTGGGGTGATAGAACTGAGGTGTAGAACCTGTTGCAGTCACGAGGTGAGAGCCTGAGGAGTCAGAGCTTAGAGCTTGACGTAATTTGAACCGAGGCGTAGAGCCGGTTGCATTCTAATGGTATGTGCACGGAGCTTTTTCATCATAAGTTTTGGCGTAGAGCCAAAGGATCGAGGCACTGGACCGATCAATAAAACCGAGGCATAGAGCCAGTTAATTTGCAGGATTGACATGTTTCATGAGTAAGAGATATGCAGAGTGTGTATATGATGATGATGATGGTTGGTTAGATGTGAATAGATATGATGATGTAGACTCGATGTGATAATGATGATGCCATTGATGCTTATGTGCACGGGCCCGTGCGTGTGTGTTTGATTTAAGCGTAGAGCTTCTTTCAAGTTCTGGACTTGAGCATTCAGAGCGTAGAGCTTGAGCATTCGAACGGCAGAATTCAAGCATTCAAAGTACAGGCTTTGAGCATCCAGTACGCAGTGGTTGGGCATCCAAGCATAGAGCTTGAGCATTCAAGTGTAGAACTTGAGCATCCAGTACACAGTGGTTGGGCATTTGAAGAGCTTCGAGCATTCAAAATGTTGGATTTGAGCATTCAAGCGTAGAGATTGAGAACATATGATATCTTGATGATTGAGGTGGCATAGAGCCTGTTGAGAATTGTTACGGCGTAGAGCTAGTTGAAATAGTGGGCGTAGAGCCGCTGAGTTGACGGGCGTAGAGCCGCTGAAGTAGCGATCGTAGAGCTGCTGAGGTAGTGAATACGGGCGTAGAGCCACTAAGATGGTGAATATGGGCATAGAGCCGCTATGATGGTGAATTGGGCGTAGAGTCGTGGAGCTGCTTAGAAGGTGGATTGGGCGTAGAGCCGCTGAAATGGTGAATACGGGCTTGGCTGATAAGGAGCTTCAGAGCTGCTGGGATGACTAGTACGGGCGTGGAGCCGTTGAGTGAGCGAGCGTAGAGCTGCTGGACAATTAATGAGCATGGCCGTAGAGCTGTTGATAGTGGTAGTGAACTTGGAGCTGCTGAACGAGCTTAGAGCTGCTGACGGTGCAAAGAGTATGGTGCTTGGTTGGTGAGCGAGTGCAAAGTTGTTGAAGTGGGGAGCGCAAGGCCGCTGAATGGTTACGGGCATAGAACCGCTGAATGAGTGAGGCTGCCGAGATGATGGAGCCATTGAGTAGCTTGGTGGTGAGTACTGAACTACTAGGTGGCAAGGTAAGTAAGTACGGGACTGTACAGAGTTGTTGGGATAGTGAGCATGCGGTGCTGTTGAAGTAATGAGATAGTGGGCATGAAGCAGTTGAGCGTAGAGCTGTTGATGGCTGACGTACTTCCGGAGCACAGTCATTTGGGCATAGAGCCTGAGTTGGATGTATCAAGGGTCCTTTGATCTTGTGAGCGAGAGCTCGGATTTGATAATCCTTAGTGGTCAAGTGACCAGTAGTTGTGAGCTTGCCGTTTACAGAGAGCTTGTGGAGAATTCCAAAGTCGTTTAAATGCTTGTGCATGACATTCTTCATGCTTGGGGATGCCCCCAAGGCTAATCCCATCATTGCTTTTGTTGGTCATGGACCCGGAACTTGAATTGGTGTATTGAGCAAAATCTAATGCTGCTGTGGGAGATTGATTATGGGGCCAAGAGATCGATCTCTCGGCCGAATAGTTGATGTCGCGGACGAGGAATCAATGTCTTGGCTGTGAGAAAGCCAAAAGTCAGAAAATCGATTTAAGTTCGGTTTAATCGATTTCACGGCTCATTTTTTCCTTTTCCCCTCGTTCTCTCTTCTCTCTCGTCCGAGACTTCTCCGTCCCCGTTTCTCCGATCGCCGTCGTCTGGCTGTCGTCATCCCTCTGACCATCACTGCTCGCCGTCGTTCTCGGCTGCTGTTGGCTATCGTCGTTGTTGCTTTCTCTCTTGCTTCGAACGTGATGGCCACGCCACCCTCCGTCGACTTGCCGCCATCCTCCTCTACGGACATTGCGGGTTCTTCTTCGCATCCTTCGTGTAGGTGTGAGTACCCTTCTTCCGACAAGGAAGCGATTGAGGAGCCGGGTTCGTTTGACGCCGCTACCTACATTCTTCCCTCGTGTAGGTTAGGCTGTGGCGGTTTCTTGCAGTACCGTCCTCCTGTTGGTGGCCTAGAGTTGTAAGTGCAGAAAAACTAAGAAGGGTTTAAGCAGCACAAGATTGTAACGGCTAATTCGTGATCCTTGCCGGAACCCTAATGCGTCGCCGGAGTCCTTATCTGCAAAACAGACAAGGGGTGAGCGCACCTTTGCCTCTCGTGGCAAAGGCCCTCCGATGCCTAAGTTAGTATCACGTACTAGTGGAAAACCCTAATTAAGCATAAGAGAATACGTATAACTGCAATGTATTGTGTACCTTTTTCCTCTCGGTTTGCCTCGTATTTATAGGTTTATGGATGCTTGCTGCCCAAGTATCCATGTTGCCCTAGGTTTCCTATCTCGTATAGGAAACCCAGAATATCTCGGATTCTCGTTCCCTTATAAGTTCATTACCTTAGTCCGTTTAGGACTCCTTTCCACAGCTGGCCGAACTTCCCATTCCTGTTGGGTATCTCTCCAAGATCCTATTTTATTGGGATCTTATAGTAAACACGGAATGTCCCTGTTTCTAGAACCTTCTGGAACGTTTCCTACATCTGGGACTGCTTTTTGTACAAATCCTGTTGCCGAACAAACTACTTGGACCAATGACTTCACATGTCACTGGTCCTTTGTCAATTCCTCGGTCCAATACTCTCTCGTGTTACTGGACCTTGACCCAGTACAGACTCTCTGGACCAATGATCCTTCATATCACTGGTCCCTATCGCTGATCACCGTTTCTGCACGGCGACTGTCCTTATCATAACTATATCATGGTCCCACATACCACGTGTTCGGGCCATTCTTGCACCTATTTGGGATTTACTCCCTATCCAGCCCAAGGATACGTCTCATCGTCTGGGCTGGATAGGCTTTTCCTGCCTCTATGTTTTATGCGTGGCAGCCATCGTACCGTCCGCATTAAATGCGAATGGACTTTCTTTGGAAAACGGAACGCCCAAACGGCGCTTTGGATGACGTTTCGCTTACGCCATCCACTAAAAATAGGGTACATTTGGGTTTTCACCCCATTTCGAACCCCCACTTCTCTATCCAAGTTCCCCCTGTAAAAATGTAACAAGGCTCCCGCCATTGAAGCTCTGTTTACCAACTCGAAGGTCTTCATTCGTGCACTTAGAACTTCGATCGCCACACTCGTAAGTCATCGTTGCCCTTTCTGCCCCATTTTTCTCGTTGCTTTAGGGCTTTCTCCATCCACGCTTAGGGTTTCTTCATACCCATACTTAGGTTTCTTCATACCCGCCCCTTCGTCTGTAAAATTTCACAAAGGTCCGCCTTTCTCGTAGAAAATGGGGCGATTTAGACGTCACTGCAACACCCCTCAAACCATGGCCACGTTCAGATCTCGTTACGAGATCCCTGACAACGTGGCCACTACACTGGCCCACGAGGATGCCCTGCGCCAGAGCCCTGACAACGATACCCTTCATATCCCAGTGGGCGCCGTCGTAGAGGGTGGCGTAAGATTCCCCTTGGCCCCATTACTCCGACAAGTCTTAGCCCACTACAGACTGTCTCTGATGCAGGTTTCAGCCAATTTCTTCAGGGTTGTTATGGGAATCGATGCCATAAATCATATGCTAGGCACATCCTTAGGTCTGCACGACATACACCATCTATATAGCATCTCTAGGACCAAAGATGCCCTCACCTACTATTTAAAAAGTAGGGATTCGAGGAGAAAACTCGTCCTCGAGCTTCCTGACTCTGCACGGGGAGACGACGATGATTTTTTGATCGTTACGGGGGCTTTCGAGCCCAAAGATGAGGATGGCCATGTGATCGGTTTCCATGCCCCTCACAGATTTGGGCAACCACGTTAGTTTCTCTTAACTTAAAGTTTTTTCGTACTTTAATTATTCATTCCCTCAGCGTATAACTTGCTGTATTCTTTGCAGCTGAAAATGTCAACCTAGGGTACAACATTATTACCCCACAGGTTCATGTGGCCGACATCACTCGAGCCCTTGGGTTCAACGGGCAAGGTACATACCTTGCTGGCCGAGCAAGAGCAGCGCAAGTGCTCCTGAGCTACAGAGCATCGTACGGTGGGTTTATTGATCAGAGGACCCGAGCAGCTGACAACCCAGCACCTCCTGGACCTTCCAATTTGCAACCCGAGCAAGAGGAAGAGAGGCGTCCTGAAACTCCGCCAATTCCTGACGACCTGATCGACATCACCGAGGAAGCCTCTACTTCTTCCTTCCAAGGTTGTTCCCTTTTTCCTCCTCTAGAGATGAACCAGCCAATTGACCTCAACAGCCTTCTCACCATCACTGAAGCTGGCCGTGGAAGGGGCCGCGGCTCTGTTCGTGGCCGTGGTCGCTCCCAGAGCCCCCAGTCGTCACATGGCCGACGTGGTCCTGCCCAATTGAGCACCCCCCCTGGTTTTCCCCCAGAAGAGATCAAGACAAGTCATCAAGACAAACGCCAACGACTGGAATCGTCTTCGATTGAGGGACCCCAGCCTCAGACTTCCAATGCTCCAACTCTAATATGGGTACCACAACTTACCCATGGTGGGCGCCCTGTGACAATTCGTGACAGCGTGGCATCCGAGGGAACTGCCCTTGCCCTATCCCAGGCCTTCATGCTGCCTGGGGATATGCAAAAGGTGGTGACCAGCTCCCCTGACAACCTCCTTGGGTCATTCATGACCAACAGCGCTCAGGTAGACTCCCTTTGTTCAACCAATAACTTTCAAATCATTGCATTTGGTTTTTATCTAATTGTCTTCCATATATCTCAGGCAGTGCAAAGGATGGTTGCCATGGCATAGAAGCTAGGCCAATCCGAGCCCCAGCGAGCCAAGTTGGTAAATGAAAATGCTCAACTGCAGCGCACAATAATCCGTTTAGAGAAGGAGAGGGACCAAGCCCGTGGGCAGGTGAACGGGCTGAAAGGAAGGTTGGAGGGCGCCGAGGACAGCTTGAATCAGACCCTCACAGAGTTGGAAGCGAGCAAGATTGACGCTAAGGCGTCCTACCAGCAGGGCTACAATGATGGAATCAACGTAGCAACTGAAAGCTACAAAAGCCAAATGCCTGGAATCCAGGACCAGGTATTTGCTGCTGGGTGGACGGCTTGCCTTAGGAAATCTGATGCAGCAGAGTCATCTCCTCTTTGGATAGAGATTGATCTCCCAAGCGTCATGGCCGCTCAAGAAGAGGATGGGGTCGAGGTGGAAGAAGTTGACTTGGATGGAGAATCTACTGTCAATATCTCCGAGTAGCATGATGCAGATGCCGGTCTCATTGTTGAGGAGGCCAACCCTGGCCAGAAGGAAGCCAGTGGTGGTCCAACTGATGGTAGCACAGCTGTAGAGGCCGTACCTGCACAAGTCTCTTCTCCTGCTGTTGAAAACCCTGCTGTTGAAAACCCTACTGTTGATCAGCAGGTATGAATCCCCTTCCCATTGGAACATTCCCAATCTGTTTTGAATATTGTGATGGCCCTGTGTGGCCGTAAGCTTGCCCTGCGCGGCACAGATACAATTTCAACACTTCTAACTTAGGTATTTGGCCCTTCGTGGCGCTTATTTGGCCTAACTTAAGTTTTCTTTTTGGAGACAATTTCTGAGCGTATTCGTACTTAGACATTTTTTTTTGCATATATTCGTATGCTGCTCAAGTTTTCTCGTTCTAAGAAGCATCTCGTACTTAACTGTCTAGGTATTTCTGCATATCCTCGTATGCTGCCCATTTTTCATTGGTTTGGAATATAACCCTTTAAGTTTATTCGTATATGGATTCCCAAATGTATTCGTATCCTGGAAGGCCACGCATTTTATCGTATGCATGCCACACGTTCGTTCTTAAGTCTAAGTGTATTCATACTTAGTCTTTCCAAATGTTTTCATATTTGGTAGAAGTGTGTACATTCACGTGTGCACACCAGGTTTATTCATACCTGCATGAGTAACCAAGTGTATTCGTACTTGCATTTTTTTTTTAAATCTTCCCCAAATGTGTTCGTATTTGGCATAAACCCTATTCCTCTGCTCCCCAATACGAAGTGAGGAGCAAGAATCAGGCCTAACTTCGTATTTAAGCGCAAAAAATAAAAGACAATGTTTTATATCAAAACGCAAAATTTTATTCATAATTCATAACTCAAGGGGGCGTTACGCGTACCCCTTGCAACTAATCAAATCAAAAAACAAAGGAATTTTATTCGTAATTCCTACACAACCACGATGTGCATCCTAAAAACAGAATAAAAAATAAACTGAAGTCTTTTCAGACAAAAAACTTCCTCAAGTTGTGGACATTCCAAGGCCTCGGCACCGGGTTCCGTCCAGGTTCGCCAAACGATAAGCCCCAATGCCCACAACCTCTGTAACACGATATGGGCCTTCCCAGTTGGCCCCTAATTTGCCCTCGTTGGCCACCTTGGTATTGCCGAGCACCTTACGAAGCACAAGGTCTCCAATACCAAATTCTCGGGGGTGGACGTTCTTGTTATAGCTTTTCATCAACTGCTCGTGATATGAGGCCAAATGCACCAGCGCCCTTTCTCTCCATTCCTCGGCAAGATCAAGTTCAATCTCCAGGGCTCTGTCATTGCCTCCACTTTCAACTAAAGTGGTCCTGTTGGTCGACAGACCAACCTCCAATGGGATTACAGCCTCCGTCCCATACGCCAATGAGTAGGGGGTCTCTCCCGTAGACCTCCTAGGAGTTGTTCGGTGCGCCCATAAAACAAGTGGCAGTTCGTCGGGCCATTTTCCTTTTGCCTTGTCCAACCTCTTCTTGATCCCGTCAAGTATGGTCTTGTTGGACGCCTCTGCTTGCCCATTACTCTGTGGGTAGGCTGGGGTCGAATAATAATTCCTTATCCCATATTGGGCACAAAAAGCCTTGAACTTTTTCTAAAATTGGGACCCATTATCCGTAATCAGTGAATAGGGGACCCCAAATCGAGTAATTATGCTTTTCCACACGAACCTTTCTATCATAGGCTCAGTGATCTTAGCCAATGGTTCTGCCTCAATCCATTTGGTGAAATAATCTGTTGCTACCAACAGAAATTTCCTATTTCCTGTTGCCTTGTGAAGTGGACCCACGATGTCCATCCCCCATTGTGCGAAGGGCCAAGGGCTTGTCAAAGGCACCAGATCCTCGACTGGTGTTCGGATCATTGGTGAGAATTTCTGGCACTTCTCACAAATTTTCACATACACCTTAACATCTTCCTGCATGTGAGGCCACCAGTATCCTTGGGTTATTGCTCGGTGGGCAATGGATCTACCCCCAGCGTGATTACCACACGTTCCCTTGTGGATCTCGTGGAGGAACTTCTACACCATCTTGGGGTGCACGCAAAGTAAGTATGGACCAGTGAAAGATTTTCTGTATAACTTCCCTTCTGGTGACAGCCAAAACCGTGCAGATTTCGTTTTTATCTTGTGAGCCTCCTTTTTGTCTGTGGGGAGTGCCCCATCTCGTAGGAACTCCACTATTGGGTCCATCCAACTTGGTCCTTAGTTCACGTCCAAGACCAACTCCACACTTCTTCCAATGCTCGGCTCAGCAAGATAATCTACTGCCACCCGTCTTTTGAATTCTGTTGGTACAGCTGCAGCCAACCAGGCAAGAGAATCAGCATGGGCGTTTTGCCCAGAACTTATCTGCTCAATATACACCTTCTCAAAAGTGTCAAGCAGATATCTGGCGGCCATCACGTAGGCAGCCATCTTCTCATTCCGAGCCTCGTATTCCCCAGACAACTGGTTCACCACGAGTTGTGAATCACAGTGTACTCGTATCCTTTTTACCTTCAGGGTCTTTGCACTCCTTAGCCCTGCCAAGAGTGCCTCATACTCTGCCACGTTATTTGAAGCACTAAATCCCAATCGAAGGGACAGCTCCATCATTGCTCCTTCAGGAGGGAAAAGTACCACCCCAATTCCTGATCCCGTATTACATGCAGAGCCATCAACAAATAACTTCCATTCCATGGGATCCCGTTTGGCCGGAGTTTTCTTCTTCCTTGTTATTTGCTCCTCCCCCTGTTCATTTCTCTGCTCCTGTCTCATAGGAAGCTGGGGAGCCACTGTGGGTGAAAACTCAGCTACAAAATCTGCTAGCACTTGCCCCTTTATTGCGGTGCGCGGCTGGTAGTCTATGTCGTACTGACTCAACTCGACTGACCAAGTTGAAATACATCCCGAGAAGTCCGCCTTTCGTAGCAAAGACTTTAACGGGAATTCAGTATACACCACAACCCTGTGACTTTGGAAATAATGGGGCAATTTTCTCGCCGCCGTCCTTAATGCCAGGACCAACTTTTCGAGGGGCAGTTATCTCGTTTCTACGTCCAACAATGTCTTGCTCACATAATAGACGGGGACTTGCTCGGATCCCTTATCCCTCAATAACACTGCACTCACATTATGTTCAGAAACTGCTAAGTACAAAGTTAAAGACTCACCTTGTTCGGGTATGGATAATAGGGGAGCTGCTGCCAAGTACTTCCTCAGGTCTTGGAATGCTTGCTCACACTCTGCTCCCCATTCGTATCCTTCCCTCTTTTTCAGCAACTGGAAGAAAGGTCTACATTTGTCACTGGACCTGCTGATGAATCTATTTAGAGCCGCTGCCATCCCTGTTAACCTCTGGACCTCCTTCGTGGTCCTCGAACTTTGGAGCTTTTGCAACGCAGTAATTTGATCGGGATTTACCTCTATCCCTCGTATGGTCACCAAATGCCCTAGGAATTTTCCTGAGTTTACCCCGAACGCACACTTCGAGGCATTGAGTTTCAGCTTATATTCCCTCAATATCTCAAAAGCTTCCTTCAAATCAACAATGTGGTTTTCCTTCTCCTTGCTTTTGACCACCATGTCGTCTATGTAAACCTCCATGGTCTTGCCGAGCAACTTCTTTAGCATAATCGTTGCTAACCTCTGGTATGTTGCACCTGCATTCCTCAAACCAAAGGGCATGACGCTATAACAGTACAGCCCCCTTGGTGTAATAAAGGAAGTCTTCTCTTGATCGGGACCGTACATGGCTTTCTGGTGATACCCTCGATAAGCATCAAGGAAACTCATCCGCCCATACCCAGCAGTTGCATCAACAAGTTGGTCTATCCTGGGAAGGGGGAAGCTATCCTTGGGACACGCCTTGTTCAAGTCGGTGAAATCAACACAGACTCGCCACTTCCCATTTTTCTTCTTTACCACCACTGTATTGGACAACCATTCTGGGTAGTATACCTCCCGTATAGCTTTTGCTTCGAGCAACCGGTCCACCTCCTCGATGACAGCGTCCACGTGCTGTACGACAGACCGTCTCTTTTTTTGCATCACAGGCTTATGTTGTGGATCCACATTCAAGTGGTGACAAATCACGTTTGCATCTACTCTGGGCATCTCTTCGGGTACCCAAGCAAACACATCAACGTGCTCCTTGAGGAACCCCACCAATTCTTTCTCCTCTGTCTCATTCAGGTTCTCCCCAATCAGGAAATACCTTTCCGGATCATTCTCGTTGATCTGGATCTTTTTCAAGCCTTCCACCACTTTCTCGGTGGGGTCTCCTCCGACATCCTCAATGGTCGGCTGATCCGGGACCTCGACTGCTTGGACTAACTTTGCCTTGGGTGCCTTCTTGATTATAGAAATCAAGCACTGCTAGGCGACCTTCTGATTCCTCCTTATCCTCTCAATACCATTTGATCCTGGGAATTTTACCATCTGGTGGTAAGTGGAGGAAACCGCTTTCATCTTGTGCAACCATGTTCTTCCAATAATCGCGTTATAAGAAGATGGTACATCCACCATTAGGAAATCGATTCTCAGCACGACTGTTCCTGCCCGAACAGGAAGAGTTACTTTGCCCAGGGGCCAGACTGCTCCTGCACTGAATCCGACCAAAGGGGTTATTGACTGCACCAAATCCGCTTGTGTCAGCCCCAACTTCTTGAACGCGTCATAGTACAGTATCTCTGTGCAACTTCCTGAGTCCACCAAGATTCTTTCTATGTCATACTCCCCAATTCGTAGGGTTATGACCAGGGCATCATTATGTGGCACCTGGATTTCACCCAGGTCCTCATCCGTGAAGATTATGCCTCCATTGCATTCTTCTCCCTCACGTCCTCGTTTCTTTCCCAACTGCATCACGTGCTGGTCGTGTTTTACTTGTCTCTGGAGCAACCTTACCTCATTTCTCGTATAAGGCGCGGCCAATCCATGTATCATATGGATTACGCCCCTTGGATTTTGCTCGTAATCCAACTCCAATGCTTTCTCTGCACCCTTGTGCTCTTCCTGAATAAACTTTTTCAGGTAACCACGTGAAACCAGATCATCGAGGTGTTGTTTGAACATCTCACAATCCTCCGTCATGTGCCCCCAGTCTTTGTGATAACTGCAATGCTGACTCGTAGCCCTTTTTGCGTCTTTATCTCCCTCTAGCCTTGGGGGCCACTTGAAATATGGACGATTCTTTATTTTATAAAGAATCCGATAGATTGGTTCCTTCCAAACCGTTGTCACCGAAAAGAAAGACTTGGGGTCTGGAGCATGTTTCTCTTTGAACGGCTCTTTCTTGACCTGCCCATATTCCTTCCTCTCTTTGTAGGTCTTGGGCTCCGGCTTGTCTGTCCTCTTCGGCACACCCTTCGCCTGTTCGGCGACCATCCTGTTGTCCTCTCGCAGTATGTCATCCTCGTTCCTGGCATGCTGCTCGATTCGTTCCATCAGCCTTGCCAACGTACCTACCGGGGTCATATTCAGGGACTTACGGAGTTCTCCCCGAACAGGTAACCCCGTCTTGAAGGTGGCTATCGCATATTCCTCACTGCAACCTTCAATCTCGTTGAAAGTCTCCCAGTATTTCTTAGCGTAGTCCCTGATCGGCTCGTTCTCACCTTGTTTCATGACAGAGAGGCTCTCAAAGGTTTTTGGTGCTTTTCTGCTCGTCAGAAACCGAGCAGTAAATTCTTCGGCTAGCTGTCTCCATCCTCGTATGGTGTTCGGTCCCAGTTTATGGAACCACGACAAGGCCACCTTCCCCAAACTCGATGGGAACATCTTGCACATGATCGCGTCATCTCCGTCGTGCATGAACATTGCCTGCCGGTAATGCTGTATGTGGGCCACAGGATCAGTATTCGTTTCGTAAAGAACGAATGCCCCGTGCTTCACCCTACTCGGAAGCTTTGCTTCTTGTAATCTCCTTGCAAAAGGGGATGAAGCTATATTGCTGAGGGCTTTCCGTGCTGCTTCTCGTGCAGACATGGTTCCCTCCTCTTGTTCTTTTGCTTTCTTGGGAGTACTCTTTTCCCAATCGGAATTAGGCCTCTCGTACCTATCCCTGTGGTGTCTTCTAATCTCCCCCTCTTCGGGGGTAAGGCTTCTGCTTCTTCTTTTTCGTGAAGAAGCCCTTTTCTTTCTTGGAGTGGGACTCCTGGACCTGCTCCTCCTTCCTCGTGAAGGAGCCTTCTTGTGTTCCACTTCTGCTAACCTGTCTCCTCTGGAATTTCTTCGTGACAGTTCAGAATCCTCCGGATGTTCTCGTATCCGTTGCAATTCCTGGATCTCATACTCTCGTTTTTTAATCAGACGAGCGTACTCTTCGATCTCTTGTCTCTTTTTGTCCAAGACATCATCACGGTTGTGTGCACTCCTTGAATGTGCCACTGATTCTCCCTCACGACGGGACTTTTGCCTTCTCGTGGATCCTGTGGCCGTCCTTCCCTCCTTGTTCTTGGAGTCGTCATGGACGGTCAGGGGGTTACCCTTGCTTGTGGGCTTCTTGGCTTGCCCACCATCGGGTTTTCTCGGAGGATCCGATGGGGACTGGTCGCCTCCTCCTCCCAACTAGTGTTTTGGGTCATGTGGTGTCTTTGGGTCTTCTTCCATCATGGTCGCTTTTCAGAGGGATCTCTTTCGTTTCCCACAGACGGCGCCAATTGTAAGTGCAGAAAAACTAAGAAGGGTTTAAGCACTAGCTCTAGCTTTTTGGTAAACAGCTTCACGTGCCTCCTCGCCGGAACCCTAGCCCTTCGCCGGAGTCCTTATCTGCAAAACAGACAAGGGGTGAGCGCACCTTTGCCTCTCGTGGCAAAGGCCCTCCGATGCCTAAGTTAGTATCACGTACTAGTGGAAAACCCTAATTAAGCATAAGAGAATACGTATAACTGCAATGTATTGTGTACCTTTTTCCTCTCGGTTTGCCTCATATTTATAGGTTTATGGATGCTTGCTGCCCAAGTATCCATGTTGCCCTAGGTTTCCTATCTCGTATAGGAAACCCAAAATATCTCGGATTCTTGTTCCCTTATCAGTTCATTACCTTAGTCCGTTTAGGACTCCTTTCCACAGCTGGCCGAACTTCCCATTCATGTTGGGTATCTCTCCAAGATCCTATTTTATTGGGATCTTATAGTAAACACGGAATGTCCCTGTTTCTAGAACCTTCTGGAACGTTTCCTGCATCTGGGACTGCTTTTTGTACAAATCCCCTCCTGTTCGGCTCTTTTGTTGCCGAACAAACTACTTGGACCAATGACTTCACAAATCACTGGTCCTTGGTCCAATACTCTCTCGTGTTACTGGACCTTGACACAGTACAGACTCTCTGGACCAATGATCCTTCATATCACTGGTCCCTATCGCCGATCATCGTTTCTGCACGGCGACTGTCCTTATCATAACTATATCGTGGTCCCACATACCACGTGTTCGGGCCATTCTTGCACCTGTTCGGGATTTACTCCCTACACGAGGTAGTTCGTAGAGAGCCTGAGCAGCATTTAAGCGTCCTCAATGTTTCGGTAAGTTTCCTGAAAAGTAAAAGTTTTACTTTAATTTGGAGTTTAATTTCGCATGATTTAAAGATGAATTTCATTCTCGGGATGAAATCCCTTTTAGCCAGGGGCGTGAGTGAGAAGGATTCGTGGTTGGGTCGGAATTTGTTTTGTTTAAAAAGACTAAAATAACCATGCCCCCTGTTTAGGCAATGTATGCTTTTTAAACGTTAATTCGATGCCCCTAGCCTTTTATTTATTTATGCAATCATGAGATTAACTCCCTTTTGTCCTGACGGATTTTTGCAGAGAAATAGGAGATTGGAGGCTAGTGGAGGAGGCAAGGAGGTGCACAAGTGGTTCTTGGTATTGTCGGAGCCAGCCCGAGAGTTAGTGCGAGCTGCAGGTTTCAAGACGTTCATTCTGCGTCTCAACCTTCCGAAGATTGATTGGTCGTTGATGACTTCGTTGGTGGAGAGATGGTGGGACACCACCAACACATTCCACTTCCCATCTGCTGGTGAGATGATGATCATGCCAGGTGACTTTTCATTGCTTACTGGCCTACGAGTAGGTGGAGCTCCTCTTCGAGTTGACCCCAGACTTTGGGAGCGAGTAGGGGCTTCAGAGTGGTTTCTGGGCAAGGTGCCTCCCCTTCGTTCACGAGGTCATGTCGACGTTGCTTGGTTGAGCAATACTTTCATGAAAGCCGATATTCTGACCCAAGTGAGCATCGAACAGCTGACACGAGCCTTTCTTCTCTACCTCCTTGGGCAAACGTTGTTGCCAACAAGGAC
Organism: Rhododendron griersonianum; assembly: GCA_018127125.1. Classification (NCBI taxonomy): domain Eukaryota; kingdom Viridiplantae; phylum Streptophyta; class Magnoliopsida; order Ericales; family Ericaceae; genus Rhododendron; species Rhododendron griersonianum. The sequence continues at coordinate 31,301,850 of CM030788.1, read as the reverse complement.
GGTTCGGTGCATGCGCAGTTTCTAGCTCCTCTGCAACATTTGGAGTCTGTTTGGGAGTTTAATTGGGGGGCATCTGCTTTGGCCACTCTATACGGCAACCTTGGAGCCTGTTCACGGGACAAGAGTCCCATCCTCGGTGGTTACTATCGGGTGCTTGAGGTATACATCCTTCTCTTTTGCTTCCTTTCCTATTTTGATTTCTCCTAGTATTGAACTTTGTTTGCTAATCCATTTTTCAGCTCTGGGCTTTCGAACATCTTCTCCAGTTTCCCCCTGGCACCAAGCACGAGGATGCAAACTGTATTCCTCGCTACGAGCGATGGTTGGCAGGCCAACAGAAGCCACAGTCGCCAGTTTTGAGCCTTCTTGAGTGGCGGCGAGTCTTGGACCAGGTATCTTTCTTCTTCCTTTGCGTTTCTGGTCCTCATAATTTTATTTATACTGTGGCTGATTTAACCTTCTTTCCAGGTACGGTTTGACCCTTGTGGTGGTGTACCAGAGGATGCCCCTCTTGCGAGTTCTAGAGTTTTGGACCGCACCCGCAGCTTGCTTGAGGGCCCATTTTGTCAATCCTGGTACTTAGGGGATCGGGTGGCCAGCCAGTGGCGTCTGTGTGCTAAGGCTCTTCAGTTTGTCCTTCCTCCGCCTCCGGCGTCAATGAGATCCACTTCCTTGATGTCTAAGGAGGATTTAAAGAATGCTCGGGCCAGAGATTGGGCAACCTTGCTTCTTCAGGTAGGGGACTATATGGAGTACTGCTGTCTCTTCTTGGCTCCTCCTGCTGCTCCTCTGGTTACTCCTGTTTGGCCTCGGGCCCCTTCCTTCGTCTCCTTCCACTCTAACGACGGAGAGGAGGAGCGCTTGGTGCTTACTCCTTGTTCGACCCAGCTTTACACACTGCCAGCTGGGGTCTCACAGGTACCATTTTGTTTTCGAGTTGCCTTTCCCTGCTTTGTATCGTTGTATCTTGTGCTTCAGTGCTTAGTTTGTTTCCACAGGTGCCTGCTGAGATAGTACAGGAGTGCCTGCACGCTTATCAGAGTGCGAAGGCAGCGTCACCGGATCCTTGAGGTACGCTCTTTCCTCATGCATTCAATTTGCTTTTGCATCTTCTCTTGAATCTGAGTGTTTACATGCTTGTCCTTGCAGCTCGAGGCTGAGCAAGTACCTGTTGTTGGTAGGGAGGACGTGGGAGCTAATGAGCAGCCCTTGCATACATCTCAGAGGTCGTCTCGGAGACGTCGTCATGATTAGCTTTAGGATTTTCTCTTTTCCAGTTCATAGTTAGTAAAGAGACAAGCAAAAACTGTATTTCTGTATAGTGAAAGCAACCACAGTGAAAATTTTGTAATTTAAGCATTTTGAAATGAGAAATGCCTCTAAATGTTTTGAGTTTGCCTGTGACAGTCAGGACATGGCTTTTCAACAAGTTTTATTGATAGACAGAAATCTGTGAAGCGAAATGTTGGCCGAGGAATTGACTACACAGCTGAAAATGTAACGCCCCCAATTTTGGGTACGTTAAATAAACATTTTTATTGATAAAACGAAGTAGAGTTTGGCTCATTATTACGTCATAATTCTCACAATAGTACATTTATTCAATAAGGGAGGGAACTAAGGTTCCTAACTACTGTTCCGCCTGCTCTTCCATCCTAGCAAGCTCCTCGGCTCCAAAAGCCTCCAAGGTGTACAGCTCACCCTGTTCATCTATAAGGTCTGACACATTATACCGGCGTCGCCTCCAATATAATATGTCAGGGTCACCAAAGGGCAACACCGTGAGCTACAATCAATAGAATAAACCATACCCACTAACCCTTATCTTACAACAAAGAGGCATATAGACAATTACACATGCTCATTCAACAACGTAATTAACAATGACACATCCACATTCACTATCTTACTATCATTGGTGTCATGATCTTCTGAGTTTCTCCTACGCGACTCATCATAGACCGTGTCTCCAATTTCCACTTTCATACCCAAATCATCATTTCGAAAATTCGTTTTTAACACACCCAACCTCGGTTCCGCCGTTCCGGTTCCCGAGTATCCTCACAATGGTTCCGCCGCACTGGGTTTCCATTGGCACACATTAGCATTGGCTCCTCTCCACGGATGACCAAGCCACACACCCAACCTCGGTTCCGCCGTTCCGGTCTCCCAAGTATCCTCACAATGGTTCCGCCGCACCGGGTTCCCATTGGCACACACACACGCACACAACTCACATAATGACTACCACGTCTGGTCATTATGTAGTTTCAAAAATATTTTACCAAGTCAACACATCTTTTCACACCCTAGGTGCATGTTTCTAACTTTCTCGGTTTTCGTGTCTAGTTCTCATGCATAGACTCCGCGGCAGAACTTCTTATGACAAAATCATAAATCATTCTTTGTAATCTTGAAACTAAACTAGCAAGATCATTCAACTCTATATTAGATAGCATGCTCATATTATCACATCATCATGCTCAACATTTAACACACAAAGTAAAGCATAGTGTCACATGGACGGACACCTTTGGAGTGGTAAACCACTTATGCTTTACCAAACACGTAAGACAAGTAATCACTTACACATGCTTATAACCATCCTAAGATCAAAATATGAATACTTCAATTTGGGCCACAAACATTATCTTTCAAAATTCGTTCTTCCTTTTCAAAGTTCAAAACCACACATGTTTATTGAAATTCTACGTAAACTTAGAGTAAGTAAGTAGGGATATTCTACATGATCATAAAACTATCTATAGTTAGAATTAGAGTGTATGGAATAATCTACCGTTCTTCTTGGCGGTAGGGCGGCTACGGATAGTACATCGGAGATTGGACGGAGTAACTTCCTATGGTAGGCTTCCGGTAGCTTCGAAAGAGAAAGGTTTCTCTCAAAACTGGATCTTGACTAACACTACTAGACTTTTTGGATCGAAAGGGTGGTTGAGTGGTGGCTTAGGATGAGTTTCTTGAAGAACTGGGGAAGAACTTCAAGAACAAGCCAGAACAAGCAAGAACACAAGACTTTCTAGAGAGAGAAGTTGAAGTATGGAAGGTGTGAGTTGAATGGTGAGAATGGGGTCCTATTTATAGCAAAAACCTTGGCTCTCTCTCCTCCCTCTTGGCCGGCCTCTCTGTAACGCCCCCAAATTCGGGTACGTTAAAGGGATAATTTTTTTGAAAGGTAAATAGAGTCAAGCTCATTATTACATCATAAACCTTACAAAAGTACTTTTATTCAATAAGGGCAGGGTACTAGGGTTCCTATCGACTACTCTTCTGGTTCCTCCATTCTTGCCAGATCCTCGGCTCCAAAGGCTTCCAAAGTGTAGAGTTCCCCCTGTTCGTCTATGAGGTCTGACACATTATACCGGCGTCGCCACCAATATAATATGTGACCAAAGGTAACACCGTAAGCTATAACGCTCAATAGAGAAATCCATACCCGCTAACCCTTAACTTACAAACAAAGCAGTCATACAGATAACGATATCTACGCAGTATATGTAATTATCAACAATGACACATCCACATTCTCTATTAACTATCGTTGGTGTCTGTGTTATCAGAGTTTCTCCTACGCAGCGTTTCGTAGACCATGTCGCCAATTTCACTTCTTTTACCCCATTAACATTTCAAAAATCACATTTTAACACACCCAACCTCGATTCCGCCGCGCCGGGTTCTCGAGTATCCTCACAATGGTTCTGCCACGCCGGGTTCCCATTGGCACACAAAACTTTGCATTGGCTCCTCTCCACGGATAACCAAGCCACACACCCAACCTCGATTCCGCCGCGCCGGGTTCTCGAGTATCCTCACAATGGTTCTGTCGCGCCGGGTTTCCATTGGCACACACACACACACACACATAATGAATCCCACATTGGTCATTATGTACTTTCAAAAATATTTTACGCACACACACCACACAATGGGCAAGTCCGGCCACATTGCGGTTTTCAAAACACACCTTGTTTAACACACCCTAGGTGTCATGTTTCTATTTTCTCGTTTTTTGTGTCTCGTATTCATGCATAGACTCCGCGGCAGTAAGTATTGACTTCTTGGAATTAAACTAACAAGAGCATTCAACTCTATATTACTTAGCATGCTCATTCTAATCATATTCGAACATTTAACACACAAACTAAAGCATAGTGCCACATGGATGGACACATTTGGAGTGGTAAACCACTTATGCTTTATCAACAACAAGTAGTCAAGCAAGGTATCATTTTTAAAGGTCGTTCTTTCTTTCTTGTAAGGAAGTTCAAAACAGCATATGTTTATTGAAGATAAGGTTTGTTAATCAACATGCATTTGGACAATAAGTAAGGTATCATTTTTCATCAAGCGTATAAAGATAATTCTACGTTTTGAAAGTATGCATATTTCTAATTATATTCAAGGAAGTAGATATGGAAATCTACCATTCTTCTTGGCGGTAGGTCGGTCTAAGGGATTGGTCGTCGGTTTTGGTGGATCGGCAGCGTAACGGCTCCGGATTGCTTCGAAAGGAAGAGAGATGGATGTTCTCTTCCTAGAAACAACTTTAAGAACTAAACTAGACTACTTTAAAGATCTAAGGGTGGTTTTGGAAGTGGTTTGGTGGTTGCTCTTCAAGAACAAGGAAGAACTTTCAAGAACAACAAAGAACAAGCAAGAACATTATGCTTTCTAGAGAGAGAAATTTTGGAATGAAAGGTGTGAGTTGAATGGTGAGAATGGGGTGCTATTTATAGGCAAAGTCTTGGCTCTCTCTCCCTCTCCTTGGCCGGCCCTCTCTCTCTCTCTCTTGTCCATTGGATTTTGCTCCATGGCCTTGTCATTTCAAGCATGCAAGCATGCCAAGGCTTGTCATCTCCAACTTTTTAGGCTTAGGGCTAAAATCCTAGTTATCATGGAAGGTTCAAGGTCTTGTCTTGTCTAGAATTGGTTGGTTTGTAAGAAGAGATCTCATCATTGGCTTTGGAAAGACTAGAATGGTGACACATGGAGTTTTAGGCTTAAAGCTAAGCTTGTAGCTTGGTGAGGTGTTCAACACACAAGCACACACCTCACACTCTCTCTCTCCCTCTCCCTCTCGGCTCACTCTCTCTCTCTCCCCCCTCCTTGGCCGAAATTCCCCTCTCCCTCTCTCTCCCATTGCCTTGTCAAATCATGCTTAAAGCAAGTCAAGCATGGCTTCCAATTTTAGGTTAGGTTCTAGGTTATCATGGGAGGTTAGTCACAAAAGGAGGGACAAGTGGCAAGGCTAGTTGGTACTTTGGTAGGCTAGATTTGGTTGGCTTTTAAATAGAGCAAGAGAAGTCATAAAAGGTTTGTACTTTGGTTGGCTAAAGTGAGATCTTCCTTGCATGAGTGGCCAACACAAGCACACATTCACTCTCTCCCCTTTCTCTCTCTCTCCGCCTCTCTCTCTCTCTCCCTCACGGCTCTCTCTCTCTCTCCCTCCCCCTCTCTCTCTCTCTCCTACTTGGTTAGGTCTATAAATATATATAAGTCTATCTATAGAAAGAACAAGGAAAAGGTAAAAAGGTAAAAAGTAACTTTCCTAGAAAGTAACTTGCTTTAAGAGGTGATGATTACCTTAGGCCATGTGTTCTACTTTTGGCATGCCATGATTACTTCTATTGACCAATTCACACTCATTCAGCAGCTCTACGCTCGCTGTCACAACTCAGCGGCTCTAAGCCCACTATCTCAACTGGCTCGAAGCCGTAAACAAGCAACAGGCTCTAAGCCGCCCCAACAATCAAGACATCTATTCTCAGGCTCTACGCCTGAATGCTCAAAAATCTAACATTTTTGAATGCTCAAGCTCTACGCTTGGATGCCCAACCACTGTGTACTGGATGCTCAAGTTGTATACTTGAATGCTCAAGCTCTACGCTTGGATGCCCAACCACTGCGTACTGGACGCTCAAAGCCTGTACTTTGAATGCTCGGATTCTGCCGTCCGAATGCTCGAGCTCTACGCTCTGAATGCTCAAGTCCGGAACTTGATAGAAGCTCCAAGCTTAAAACAAACACACACGCACGGGCCCGTGCACATTTGCATCAACATTTTCACATTGAGTCTGCATCATATTTGTTCACATCTAACAAAGCATTGCACATATACACTCTGCATATCTCTCATGAAACAGGTCAACCCTGCAATCAACCGGCTCTATGCCTCGGTTTTATTGATCGGCCCAACGCCTCGATCTTTTGGCTCCATGCCAACACTTATGATGGAAAAGCTCCGCGCGCAGACCATCAGAATGCAACTAGCTCTACGCTTCGGTTCATATCACATCAAGCTCTAAGTTCACCTCAGTCCTCCGCCTCATAAACCACAGCAGGCTCCATGCCTCAAAACTAATCATCTCAGGCCCTCGCCTTACACCAGCTCCGCGCTTCGGTTCAGCATGACAAGCTCAAAGCTCTGACGCCACAGGCTCTCAATCACCTCAACACCAGCTCCGTGCTTCGGTCCTATCAATCACCTCAGGCCCCCGCCTCATAAACCACAGCAGGTTCCACGCCTCAATCCAATCACCTCAGGCTCTCACCTTATGATCAACACCAGCTCCGTGCTTCGGTCTTATCAATCACCTCAGGCTATCGCCTTATGATCAACACCAGCTACGCGCTTCGGTCCTATCCAATCTCCTCAGGCCTTCGCCTCAAGATTGCAACAGGCTCCACGCCTCGATTTCATCACTCTCCAGGCTCTTGCCTCATGACTACAACCGGCTCCGTGCCTCGGTTCCACCAAAGCTCCGTGCTCCAGTTACTGGCCTTGTGCCCCTCACATCTCAAAAACAAACCGGCATCCAACTCATCCCCAGCAGATGGTTTGGATTCCACCCCATTACATCAATTCCTTCCAGCTCATTCGCAAGGATAGGCTACTCTACCGAGCTCCTTTCAGTCAAAGTAAGGATGATCAAGAAAAGCAAACGCACCTGCAGTGTACTGATCTACCCCAAAATACTAAGGAAGCTCTCCGCAAAAAATTCCCCCAGCAGCCCCGCGCTCCTTCAACTATCTTCCGCCAAAACCCTGGCTCAGTCTAGGTACGTCACACTACGGCTTTTAAAGCCCTAAGGTACGTCTTCTGTCTCTAACCCTCCAAACTTTTTACTTTTCTTTATTGCCCGAACTACGATTGGTCTGAATTTCCCTTGTGGAATACGTAGGCAGCCTCCCGGCCCGACCATAACAAAACCTTTTTCGAAAACCCCTTGGAATAGTGGTTGGACCAAATTGAGTTGCTTTTTACAGCTTTGACTCTTACTCAAACATGTCTCGCGATCCGTCTGAGTTCGGTCAAAGGGGGGCATCTGTAGACACCCCAATTTGGCCTAACGATTATTTCAAGTCCCACCTTGGGACAATCCCGATGATGAAATGGATACAATGATTGCTGATTGCTTCCTTGAGGACCTTAGGACTTTCGGTAAGAACTTTGACCACTTAGAGGACCTAATTCAAAGCCATACAGCCTTTCAGACAGAAAAGCCTAGGAGAATCCATCCGACGGCCGTAACATCGATCCCACGGCCACAATATCAATCCCTCACCCGAGCAACCTGTTGCCAGCAAAATCTCCCTGAGAGATCAATCCCTCGGCCTCAAGATCTATCCTTCGGCCGAGACATCCTTTCCACGGCCGCGACATCCTTCGCTCGGCCGCCAGATCGACCTTTTTCCAGACTCTCGAACGTTCTGTCAGACGTTTGGTTTGATCCAACTACACTACCTTTCCGATGCGTTCGGGCTATGTTCGGAGATTACGACGTAGAGTTAGAGATGCATTGCAATTGCAATTGCCATCTCGTGATTTGATTGGCCGGAGTGAGTCATCCCTATGTCTTTATAAAGGGGCCTTTGGGTTCCGAATTAACACACAGAAATTGAGATACTTACACACTCTCTCAAACCTCGAAGCTCTGCACAAATACTCCCTCAATCCCATACTCCAAAAGCCCTAACCTTCCGAAGGTAGCCGTCAATCCGGCGATCAAACCCCGAAGTTCAAACCCTAACCCTAGGGTTCTCGATCAAGCAATCAACCAATCTCACCCAATCCAAAGCAATCAAGCAACTGAGGGATCAAGGTGGTGAGGCCCAACGGCCTCTGGTTTGTCTTAATTTACTGTATTTCTGACTAATCGTAGCATTTTGATTATCCATTAATCTTTCTCGGTGTGAGGAAGAACACCGACCGGGATTCGATCCTCGGCCGGTATATCAAACCAGAGGATCCCTCGGCCGTGACATCCATTCACCGGCCGCGGGATCCATCTCCCTGGGACAATTTTGTTGCTTTTCTGCTTTCCAATGCATGCTTCAATTATCGCACTGACTCACTTTGCTTACTGTTTAAAGGAATAACTAAACAGACTATGTGTTAGGATTAAACAAGGCATCTATACGTCTTATGTTGAATGATTATGGGCCAGTCTCACGGCTGGGCAAAGAGGGGTGCCTGACACCTTCCCCTTATTGTACTTTTGGCTCCCGTATCCAGAATCTCTATCTATTTTCCCAGTTTTAATAAACTGGGTGGCGACTCTATTTGATGATAACCGTTATCATGTGGCGATGTTCCTAGCCATGGGAATGTCCATGATTTTGGTTTATGAAGTGAGCAACCAATCGAGCAAATTCAATGTGATCAATCTGTATGGCGATGCCCCGTTTGGGAGGTGTCTACAGTAGCAGTTAGCTACTACCCTCAAATGTCGTTCCGGGGGCTTTTGCCAAGTCTTGTCATGCTGTGCAAGTCATATGGACTTAATGTGACTGCACAGGGGTGTCGGTTTCAGTTCGGGCCTATACGTGTCATAATCTGCGTCTTATGTCCGTTTTTGCGACATTTTTCCAGTTTTTCAACTGTCATATCGGGATGCTTTTCTCGATTTTGTTTGTACAGGTCTTTGTACCTTTTCCAATTTTCATAAGTGTCAGTTTCACCTATTCAGGAATATTGTGAGTTTTGGCACATTAATGCCCAAAATTTCATTGTGTTCCGTGTGTCTGAGGGCTCGCATTGTACCCTGGGGCTCTGTCTCTTTTTTTCGTTCGAGCTAGGCAAGTCTGTACATATGTGCGCGCGTCTGTGTGTCGATTCAAAGTACTTGTCAATGCAAATTAGATATTAGTGGTTAGTTTTTGCATTCTCTTCAACACTTGCAAAAAGAGAAAAAGAGAGTCAATAAACTGGAAAACGCAATTGTTACATTGCTACCCTAGTATCCGTAATCCGCAAGCAACGGAATCTCGTAAAGCAGAAAGGGCACGTCAGCCCAAGGCCAAGCAAAGCATCTCTGGGGCACACCTGCCGAAGCATCAAAGAAAGGGCACGCAGGCCCAATTCCATTGCTCAAACGTCAATTGGGGCACGCCAGCCCATTCAGCGTCTTTCTATCTAGGTGCGCGTCTCAGAGGCACTGACAGTACGGTGATGAGGCTCAGTGGTAGTCCTTAGGCGTCGTTGTCCTTCTAGGAGCCGCCCTAAGCTTGCATCTGCATTTTCAATATGTTATATATATCATTGCATATTGTGTGTATATCAAATGTTGAACACAGGAAAAATCCATCAAAATGACAAAGCAAGCCTGCCCGGTATCGAAGGCAGCAAGTAAACAGCTCAGCAGTTGTCACCAATTTCTCCCCAACTGCAGTCCGCCTTGCTTCTATCCATGTTATCCACTGTTTGTGCTACTTGGATCAACACAACGACAGCCGGTTCTGTCCAATTTCCAATGGCTCGGTCACTTTTTATAGTGATCCGCTGTCTTCGTCAACGACAGCCGGTTCTGTCCAATTTCCAATGGCTCGGTCACTTTTTATAGTGATCCGCTGTCTCCGTCAACGACAGCCGGTTCTGTCCAATTTCCAATGGCTCGGTCACTTTTTATAGTGATCCGCCGTCTCTATCAACGACAGCCGGTTCTGTCCAACCTCAATGGCTCGATCACTTTTTATAGTGATCCGCCGTCTCTGTCAACGACAGCCGGTCCTGTCCAACTTCAAACGGCTCGATCACTTTTTATAGCGATCCGCCCTCCCAATTCAATGATGGTCAGCCATATCATCCATGACGGTCAGCCATATCGGTCATTCAACGGTTTGATCATTTATACTGATGATCCTCCCATCCAATTTCTCCGCGGCTTGATCACTCAGTACAATGATCTCCCCGTCCGCTTTCAACGACAGCTGATCCTGTCAATTCCTCTAACGGCTTGATCACTCAGCACAATGATCTCCCCGTCCGCTTTCAATGACAGCTGATCCTGTCAATTCCCCCAACGGCTCGATCATTTATACTGATGATCTGTCCGTTCAAAAATCAAAACGCGTCGAGGCGTTCTTCAGTCAGTGTTGAGGCATTGGCAAATCAAAGCGCGTCGAGGCGTTCAAACCGTCAGTGTTGAGGCATTGGCAAATCAAATCAGCGTCGAGGAGTTCAAACCGTTAGTGTTGAGGCATTGGCAAATCAAATCAGCATTGAGGCATTCTTCCGTCAGTGTTGGGGCATTGGCAAATCAAAATCAGCGTTGAGGCATTCTTCCGTCAGTGTTGAGGCATTGGCAAATCAAATCAGCGTCGAGGCGTTCTTCAGTCAGTGTTGAGGCATTGGCAAATCAAAGCGTGTTGAGGCGTTCTTCAGTCAGTGTTGAGGCATTGGCAAATCAAAGCGTGTTGAGGCGTTCTTCAGTCAGTGTTGAGGCATTGGCAAATCAAAGCGCGCTGAGGCGTTCTTCAATCGGTGTTGTGGCATTGACAAACTAATCAGCGACAGCCGGTCCTGTCAAATCCACAAACAACGACCAGAACATCGTTCGATGGTCCGTTCATCCGCAACTGATTGTTCCCCAGGAGAGTCCGCCTTGGCCCTTCCCGAACGACAATCACCCTCAGTCTAGCCGCAAGCGCATCTTCCAGTAGGCTTATTGCTCTGTCTCGGATGGTCTTTGATAAGGAGATTGGCTCTGATTCCCTACAGATGGAATTCAACCTGCTTGACACGACCTACCCGTGTTTGTTGGAATACTTTGTGCCGAGGATAGCTTGATCCCCATCAACGACGGCCGGTCCCGTCAACATCTGCAGCGACAGCCTGTCCTGTCCAAATTCAATCAACAAGCGACGGTCCGTCCGTCCATTCAACCAATCAGGTTCTGTAAGTATGCTTGTCTACTTTGCTAGTATGTTCTGCTCTGGATTGCCTTGAGGGGTGTCTAGAAACCTTTGACGTTACTTGTACCAATTCAATGGTGCTCCAAGTGCCATCAAAGGGGGGCTACTGTAGACACCTCAATCTGGGCTTCCAGATTAGTTTACTTACGGTTTTTGATTCCCCGATGATGAAATGGATCAAGAACACCCCGGGAATGTCGAGTGTTTGAGCTTTGAGTGTTTGCAAAATCCAATAACCTAATCTAGCCTAAGCCACTTCCAAAAGCCAAAAACCCTACTGATGCGCGCCAGGGCGCAATCATCGCGCGCCAGGACGCAACCATTGCGCGCCCGGGCGCATCGTCGTGCGCCAGGGCGCACCGTCGCGCGACAGACTAGAACCCTCGCGCGATGGTCAGTTCCCCACCTACTTTTTCAGAGGCAGAAATTTGGCCACCGATGCAACTTCAGCCAGGCCTCGTGGCTGGCTTTGTCCCTTTCCTGGCACCAACCAGATCCACCCTCCATGCCTATAAATAGCCCCCTTTGTTCTCTTTCAAAGGGTTACAAAAAATCAAGCACAAAAGGTTACACAAACCCAAATACACTTGATACTTCATCACTCTAGCCATCTACATACACTTATTTTGCAAGCTCTATCACCTTGTTCAACCTCAAGCATCAAAGCTCAAACACCGTTCAAACTCAAAAAAAAGCCAAAGGTATAACACCTTTGTTCTGCTCTCTGCTCGATCCTGAGGGGGGCAGTGGTCAAGGCCGTAATCAATACCACCCGGCCCTAAAGCTAGCAAGGTTTCAAAAGCCGTGGCCTAGCACACTCGCGCGATGGTCCCCTTTACTCGCGCGACACTCGTGTCGCAAGAGAATGGACCTCGTGGGGAAGGAAGGCTAGCCTTTTCCGTTTTGTAGTATTTTCATGCCTGATGTACTTTACTTTGATTTTTAGATCACCGTGATGCATGCAAAAATAGAATACGAGCTAGTTTATTTGCTTTAAATATTTGGAATGCCCTTGGGATCCCCTGAATCTGTCTCAGGACCCCAAGCATGTAAAGCAATTCCTGGAAGTCCAGTCAGGAGTGTCGCGCGAGGTTTACTCTCTGTCGCGCGACAGTTCTCTGATTTCCATGAATGGCCCTTGCATGGGCAACTTGGCCCTTGGCCTCTGTTTTGAAACCCCCACTGTTTAGGGGTTGTGTTTCATCTTATTTGGCTCCTGCTTGGAGTATTGTGTAATAATTAGCATTTTACAGTCTTCCAATACACTGATTGGTTTGCTTCCTGGGTGTGCACTGGTCCTTCCAGAGCCCAGAAGGGGATGATTTTGGGACTGTGGTGAGATGACAACACTCGCGCGAGAGTCAGCATGTCTCGCGCGATGATTGACTTGCATGCAGATCTGTTCAGGCATGCAAGTTGATCATCGTGCAGGGCAAATCTGCCCCGAGCCTGGTTTTGGCATCTGATCGCTGTTTCAAGATCATTTCGTTTATTATTCATCATGCTACTCATCCATGTCATTATTTGATCACATCCTGCGAATTGTTACAGTTTTAATCCCCGATTAACTGTTCCCCCGCCCTAATTGGCTAAAATTGATTAATAAAAGAAGAATCGCAATGTTTTCAAAATGCCTAAGTAGAGACCGATCTCCGGATAGGGTGAGAGGGGTGCCATAAAACCCTTCCCCTCTCGTAACCTGGCTCCCGAACCCAGATATGGTTATGACGGACTGGTTTCCTTCACTTTTTAAAATAAAGCGCGGCAGGTGCTTCGAAATACGGTTCCTTGGGTGTCGGACCTTCAAACCCGAGTGGCGACTCTGTATTTTTGAGCGCTTGCCACCTGCGCTCGCGCTCCCTCGATCCGGGCCCTTGCATTTTGGAAACCGGAATTTCCAGGGCATGCTGCCCACAGTTGGTTATCCCGGAGTACTTGTAGTGCTATCCGAAGGTGTTCTTCATGCTCCTCCTTATTGGCGGAGTATATCAATATGTCGTCAATGAACACCACTACAAACTTGTCTAAGTAGGGTTGAAAGACTTTGTTCATGAGACACATGAATACTGCCGGAGCGTTCGTCAGTCCAAATGGCATCACTACAAACTCGTAGTGTCCATATCTGGTGCGGAAAGCGGTCTTGGCGATGTCTTCTTCTTGGATTCTAATCTGGTGATAGCCTGATTGGAGATCAATTTTTGAGAAGCATGTTGCCCCTCTCAATTGATCAAATAGGTCATCGATCCTAGGCAAAGGGTATCGATTCTTGATTGTGGCCTGGTTAAGCTTCCTATAGTCAATGCATAAACGGAGTGTTCCTTCCTTCTTCTTCACAAATAGGGCGGGTGCTCCCCAGGGTGAGGTACTAGGCCTAATAAATCCTTTGTCCAACAATTCTTGTAGTTGGGTTTTGAGCTCCTTTAACTCTGCGGGGGCCATTCGGTAAGGTGCCATAGAGATCGGGGCCGTTCCCGGCTGGAGTTCTATAGAGAAGTCTATCTCTCTCTGAGGTGGTAAACCTGGGAGTTCCTCAGGAAAAACATCGGCATACTCACAAACGATGTGAGGTAATCCCAATTCCAACCTGTCGGTTTCCTCCATTTGGAGGCTGGCTAGCCATCCAAATAGTTGGTTCTGCCACCTCGACCTTTTCGTCGTCGAACTCATCGTCTGCCTATCCCTCTTAAAACAGAAGAGTTCCCTCTGGGGTGTAAGCCGTTACCGTTTTCTGGTGACAGTCTATGACTGCACGGTGTGCTGACAGCCAATCCATTCCTAGGATTATGTCAAAATCTGCTATATTGATCACTCTAAGATCGCAGGTTAGACGTAAGTTGGCTACTTCTAGCTCGCACCCTCTACACCCTAGACTAATAGCTACACTCCCCCCCAACAGTGATAATATGTTCGTACTCGTACTTAGGGGTTCTGTTTCTAGTGCTAGAGTAGTTACGCAGGCAGTAGATATAAACAAATGCGATGCACCGGAATCAAACAGGGCTTGCACGCAGGTACTGTACAGTAGCAACGTACTTTGGATCACAGAAGGATCCTGTTCTTGCTCCTCTGTCTGTAGTGCGAAGATGCGCCCTCCAGCATTCTGCTGGGCTCCTACTGGCTGCTTCCCTTTATCCTGCCCATTCAGCTGCTGTGACGGTCCTCCGGTATTTTGCTTTCCAAATCCGGTCTGTCCTGGCTGTGGGGCTCTCTGGCCTCCAAAGTTCCCATTCCTTTCTCTCGGGGGCTGGGGGCAGTCACGTCTGTAGTGGCCCATGGCCTGGTAGTTGAAGCATTGGACAAATGCCTTGTTCTGGCCGTTCCTCTATGGTTCACCACGGCCTGGTGCGGCAGCTTTCCATGTTTGGTTGTTTGAAGATGGGGTAAAGGGTTTGGTGGGGTAGGGTCCGCGGTTGCTGTTGGAAGGTTGAGTGCGGATTGGTCTGCCAGCATTGCCTGTTGCCTTCCTCCATCGGTTCTTGAAGTCATTCTCCTCACTCTCTAGCCGAAGGGCACATTTCACAACACCAGTATAGGTGGGGAAAGCTTGTGCCACTACAGCCCTTCGAGCGGTCGTCAGCCCCCACTCGAATCTTCTTGCCTTCTTATCCTCCATTGATACAGCGTCCGTGGCGTAACGAGACAGCTCCCTTGTTTCAAGTTCATGAATTCTTGTTCCTTGACCAAGCGGAGTGGTGTGGGAAAGTACTTGTCGAGGAATAGGGTTTCGAACTGGGCAAAGGTCATTGTAGCTATGGCATGAGTAGCCTCCATCAATTCCCACCAATAACGGGCATCTCCCTTAAATTGGTATGTGGCTAGGGCTACACGATCTCCATCCCGGGTGATCTCCAAGGTGTCCAGGATCACCTTAACTTCCTTCAGCCAAGTTTCAACTACGGTGGGGTTGGTGTCTCCATGGAAAGTAGGTGGTCGACATTTGCAAAATTCGTTCATGGCTCGGGTTCGGGTCATAGGTCCATCTTCGCGGTTTTGGTTTTGGTTATTGGCATTCAAAGCGGTTACCAATGCTTGCATGACTTGGGTTAGGTTAGGGTTCGCGTTAGAGGATTCTCCAGTTTTGTATCCTAGACCGTTGCGTCGGTTCACCATCTACGAGTAAAATTGCAAAGGGGAGGTTTAGTCTACTAAACGATTTTTCGTTTGACGATGGTTTTCTCTCTAAGTTGAAAGTAGTAATAGTATGCACCATACACTTAAAATTAAGCGGACTATTTCATAGATAAACAGAGGATTACAGCATAGCATAGAGTTCTACTACAAAATAAGACATAAGACAAGATTCCCTTAGTACGAGTTGAAAATGAACTTACACGCCCTTATTCTACGACCTTACAGCTTACAAAGCTTTATTCCACTATGAGTGCCACAGGCGTAGCTACAACTTCCGCATCTCATTCTAATACTACTAGACTACTGACTGGGTGGGGTGAGTCCAAAGTATTCGCGGAGCCACTTCTTATAGTTGGTCTCAGCAATGGTGTTCTCCCTAAGCAGGCGATCACGTTCTTGTGCAATCATCTCATCCATAGTAAGGAAAGGTGGTTCCTCCAATGGTTCCATGTAGAAATGGGGGAAATTCAGCATCGCAGCCCTCAGTTCCGGGTCAGACATAAGGTAGTCAAGTGGTTGTTCGTAGTTCTGCACAGGTGGTGCAGGGACTGGAGTAGGCGGGGTATTCTCGGGGATTGCAACGGGTGGGGGTGTCTCCCAAGTGATTGGAACTTCATAGAGTTCCATGTCGTCCACGGATGGAAGTGTTGGTCCGGGGTATTCTGGTGCCAGCAGTGATCGGTATTGGGTCAGGGCTCGTGGGTTGAAGGGTGGTTGTCCTCCTCGGCCTCGGCGTGACATCTATAATAATAGAAGAGTTATATACTAAACTTAAATGGGTGAGGCGGGAATCTCGTACTAGTAAACACACGTAATAGATACAAGTAATCATAGACTAGAAAGGAAATTCATGATTTCATACTCTAATGAAACAGGTACATCATAGATGGCTTATATTAGCCCAAGCTCCTACCACGGATTTATACAATACCAGTCCTACTTACGACATGTCTTTCTTCCTTAGTTATATTACAACAAAAGTCCTACTTATGACATGTCTTTCTAATGGATCTAGAAGATAGGTGGGAAGTGGGCCTTGTAGGCACCTATGTCGGTCTCAAAGGGTGGTGGTGGTACGTCATCGGGGTCGGTGTTGAATCCATGAAGTCCTCCTTCTAAATCTCTATCTCCTCATCATCAGACAACTCTTCATCGTCAGATGGCTCCTCATCGTCAGATGGTAAGTCTGGATTTGGTCCATACATTAAGTGCTCCAAGTCGGCTTCGTTTTCAGGTGGGTCGTTGAATTCCATGGAATCTTCTTCGGGATCTTCTTTGGAATCCTCCTCAGGGTCTTCCTCTAGAGGTGGGTTAAGAAAAGGTTCTATTTGGACCAGGGTAGGTATTGCGTCAGTGTCATTTTCTTCCTCAAAGTCGGGATCCGGTAAGGCACCGTGCTCATGGTAGTCTAGCGTGACGTATGGGAAAGCATGGGGAAAATAGGTATCTTCCACCAGTTGGTTGGTCATGACTCTTAGGGTGGTTGTGAGTTGACGAACTTCACGCAACAGGTGGTATTGATAAGGGTCTGGTTGCTCCATCTACAAGGAAAGTTTTAACCTCAATTAGTAACGCTTTAAGGCAAGGTTTTATTAATACAAAGGAATTTGGATTATCCAATTCCACATTCGTTTCTTGATTTAAGTCATCATCCAATTGTTCGGGAATTCCCAGCTCGGTGGTATTGCCAGTTCCACACCTTGCTTCAATCCAAAGATTGCTTTGACAGAATTCCGCCCAATTTGGGACGGTAAACTTAAACTCAATTCACGTTTGTGCAATGGTCAAACTATCTTATGGTTCTACCCATTCTACCCATGGCCGAGGTTTTGAGCCTAGAGTTCTTATACCATGTTGTAACGCCCCCAAATTCGGGTACGTTAAAGGGATAATTTTTTTGAAAGGTAAATAGAGTCAAGATCATTATTACATCATAAACCTTACAAAAGTACTTTTATTCAATAAGGGCAGGGTACTAGGGTTCCTATCGACTACTCTTTTGGTTCCTCCATTCTTTCCAGTTCCTCGGCTCCAAAGGCTTCCAAAGTGTAGAGTTCCCCCTGTTCGTCTATGAGGTCTGACACATTATACCGGCGTCGCCACCAATATAATATGTTAGGGTCACCAAAGGTAACACCGTGAGCTATAACGCTCAATAGAGAAATCCATACCCGCTAACCCTTAACTTACAAACAAAGCAGTCATACAGATAACGATATCTACGCAGTACATGTAATTATCAACAATGACACATCCACATTCTCTATTAACTATCGTTGGTGTGTGTGTTATCAGAGTTTCTCCTACACAGCGTTTCATAGACCGTGTCGCCAATTTCACTTCTTTTACCCCATTAACATTTCGAAAATCACATTTTAACACACCCAACCTCGATTCCTCCGCGCCGGGTTCTCGACTATCCTCACAATGGTTCCACCGCGCCGGGTTCCCATTGGCACACAAAACTTTGCATTGGCTCCTCTCCACGGATAACCAAGCCACACACCCAACCTCGATTCCGCCGCGCCGGGTTCTCGAGTATCCTCACAATGGTTCCGCCGCGCCGGGTTCCCATTGGCACACACACACACATAATGACTCCCACATTGGTCATTATGTACTTTCAAAAATATTTTACGCACGCACACACACCACACAATGGGCAAGTCCGGCCACATTGCGGTTTTCAAAACATACCTTGTTTAACACACCCTAGGTGTCATGTTTCTATTTTCTCGTTTTTTGTGTCTCGTATTCATGCATAGACTCCGCGGCAGTAAGTATTGACTTCTTGGAATTAAACTAACAAGAGCATTCAACTCTATATTACTTAGCATGCTCATTCTAATCATATTCGAAAATTTAACACACAAACTAAAGCATAGTGCCACATGGACGGACACATTTGGAGTGGTAAACCATTTATGCTTTATCAACAACAAGTAGTCAAGCAATCATACAACAATCTCATCACCATCCTTATAATCGAAACTAAGCGATAAATTCATATCTTTAAAGGTCGTTCTTTCTTTCTTTTAAGGAAGTTCAAAACAACATATGTTTATTGAAGATAAGGTTTGTTAATCAACATGCATTTGGACAATAAGTAAGGTATCATTTTTCATCAAGCGTATAAAGATAATTCTACGTTTCGAAAGTATGCATATTTCTAATTATATTCAAGGAAGTAGATATGGAAATCTACCGTTCTTCTTGGCGGTAGGTCGGTCTAAGGGATTGGTCGTCGGTTTTGGTGGATTGGCGGCGTAACGGCTCCGGATTGCTTCGAAAGGAAGAGAGATGGATGTTCTCTTCCTAGAAACAACTTTAAGAACTAGACTAGACTACTTTAAAGATCTAAGGGTGGTTTTGGAAGTGGTTTGGTGGTTGCTCTTCAAGAACAAGGAAGAACTTTCAAGAACAACAAAGAACAAGCAAGAACATTATGCTTTCTAGAGAGAGAAATTGTGGAATGAAAGGTGTGAGTTGAATGGTGTGAATGGGGTGCTATTTATAGGCAAAGTCTTGGCTCTCTCTCCCTCTCCTTGGCCGGCCCTCTCTCTCTCTTGTCCATTGGATTTTGCTCCATGGTCTTGTCATTTCAAGCATGCAAGCATGCCAAGGCTTGTCATCTCCAACTTTTTAGGCTTAGGGCTAAAATCCTAGGTTATCATGGAAGGTTCAAGGTCTTGTCTTGTCTAGAATTGGTTGGCTTGTAAGAAGAGATCTCATCATTGGCTTTGGAAAGACTAGAATGGTGACACATGGAGTTTTAGGCTTAAAGCTAAGCTTGTAGCTTGGTGAGGTGTTCAACACACAAGCACACACCTTACACTCTCTCTCTCCCTCTCCCTCTCGGCTCACTCTCTCTCTCTCTCTCCCCCTCCTTGGCCGAAATTCCCCTCTCCCTCTCTCTCCCATTGCCTTGTCAAATCATGCTTAAAGCATGTCAAGCATGGCTTCCAATTTTAGGTTAGGTTCTAGGTTATCATGGGAGGTTAGTCACAAAAGGAGGGACAAGTGGCAAGGCTAGTTGGTACTTTGGTAGGCTAGATTTGGTTGGCTTTTAAATAGAGCAAGAGAAGTCATAAAAGGTTTGTACTTTGGT
Organism: Rhododendron griersonianum; assembly: GCA_018127125.1. NCBI lineage: Eukaryota > Viridiplantae > Streptophyta > Magnoliopsida > Ericales > Ericaceae > Rhododendron > Rhododendron griersonianum. The sequence goes on along the minus strand of CM030788.1, from coordinate 31,282,400 downwards.
TGGCTAAAGTGAGATCTTCCTTGCATGAGTGGCCAACACAAGCACACATTCACTCTCTCCCCTTTCTCTCTCTCTCCGCCTCTCTCTCTCTCTCCCTCACGGCTCTCTCTCTCTCCCCTTCTCTCTCTCTCTCTCTCCTACTTGGTTAGGTCTATAAATATATATAAGTCTATATATAGAAAGAACAAGGAAAAGGCAAACAGGTAAAATGATTATAGGTAAAAAGTAACTTTCTGTAGACACCTCCCAAACAGGGCATCGCCATACAGATTGATCACGTTTGTTTGCTCGATTGGTTGCTTGCTTCGTAAACCAAAATCATGGACATTTCCATGGCTAGGAACATCGCCACATGATAGCGGTTATCATCAAAACAGAGTCGCCACCTAGTTTATTAAAACTAGGAAAACAGATAGAGATTCCGGATACGGGAGCCAAAAGTACAATAAGGGGAAGGTGTTAGGCACCCCTCTTTGTCCAGTCGTGAGACTGGCCCATAATCATTCAACATAAGACGTGTAGATGCTTTGTTCAATCCTAACATATAGTCTGTTTATTTATTCCTTTAAACAATAAGCAAAGTGAGCTAGTGCGATAAGTAAGCATGCATCAGAAAGCAGAAAAGCAAACAAAATGTCTCAGGAGATCGATTACTCGGCCGGTGAATGGATGTCACGGCCGAGTAATCACATTGGTTTAGTGTACCGGCCGAGGGATTGAAGCCCCGGTCGGTGTTCTTCCTCACACCAGACAGAAAGATTAACGGATAATCAAAACGCTACGGTTAGTTAGAAATACAGTAAATAAGACAAACCAGAGGCCATTGGGCCTCACCACCTTGATCCCTCAGTTGCTTGATTGCTTCGGAATGGGTGTGATTGACTGATTGCTTGATTGAGAAACCTAGGGTTAGGGTTTGAACTTCAAGGTTTGATCGCCGGATTGACGGCTACCTTCGGGAGGTTAGGGCTTTTGAAGTATGGGATTGAGAGAGTATTTGTGCAGAGTTTTGAGGCTTGAAAGAGTGTGTAGGTGTATCAATTTCGTGTGTTTATTTTCGGAGTCCAAAGGCCCTTTATATAGGCAATTGGTGACTCACTCCGGCCAATCAAATCACGAGATGGCAATTGCAATTGCAATGCATCTCTAACTCTACGTCGTAATCTCTGAGTGTAGCCCGAACGCATCGGAAAGGTAGTGTAATCGGATCAAACGTCTGACAGAACACGTTCCAGAGTCTGGAAAAATGTCGATCTGGCGGCCGAGTAAAGGATATCACGGCCGAGGAATGGATGTCTCGGCCGAAGGATAGATCTTGCGGCCGAGGGATTGATCTCTCCGAGAGATTTTGCAAGCAACAGGTTGCTCGGGTGAGGAAATGATGTTGGGGCCGTGAGATCGATGTCACGGCCGACAGATGGATTCTCATAGACTTCTGTATTTCTGTCTGAAAGGCTATATGGCTTTGAATTGGGTCCTCTAAGTGGCTCAAAGTTCTTACCAAAAGTCCTAAGGTTCTCAAGGAAGCAATCAGCAATCACTGTATCCATTTCATCATCGGGATGGTCCCAAGGTGGGACTTGAAATAATCGTTAGGCCAAATTGGGGTGTCTACACTTTCTAAAAGTAACTTTCCTAGAAAGTAACTTGCTTTAAGAGGTGATGATTACCTTAGGCCATGTGTTCTACTTTTGGCATGCCATGATTACTTCTATTGACCAATGGCCCTAGATTGCTAGGGAAAGGTAACTAAGTCAAAGGGTACTTAGGTTAGGCTAACTAACTAGTTGGAAACAAATTCTAGTTAGTCTAGTTGGATTTCTAGTCAAAGGTAAATAGAATTTCAATACTTAAATACAATATTATGGAACATATAAGCGTTTGATAAGTATGCTCGTCTCTTAAAAGAATGACCGAGTCACTTGGTGACGGAAATCTATTTGTAAAGGTCAAATCTAATACTGATGGGTTATTAAGAACGATCCAAGGTTTTTAAGTGGAATCGAAAGGAATTTACAAGGGCACTAAAGAAGAATAAAAGGATTATCGAATAAACAACGAGATTTTTATTTACTGAAAATCGGAGTTGTTACACTCTCTCTCCCTCTTTGTCCAATGGATTTTGCTCCGTTGTGTTGTCATTTCAAGCCTTGAAAGCATTCAAAGATCTTCCCATTCTTTTAATTCCATTCTAGGACAAGTTTAGGTTATTCTAATGGGTTCCTAGTCTTGTCTAGTACTTAGGAGATGTGTTAAGAAAAGAAAGTATAAGAAAACCTAGATTTGTTTGTACTTTGATGGTGTAAGAAGTTGGCCAAAGAAGTTGACTAGATTGAGTGAGTACACATGCACATACATCACTCTCTCTCTCTCTCTCCCTCTCCCGGCCTCTCTCTCTCTCTCCCTCTCTGTCTCGGCCATTCTCTCCCTCTCTCTCTCTCTCTAGTACAATGTTCATATATATATATATATGTAAGGACAATGGTAGGTAGATTGACTTTGGGAAAGTATAAAGGATTGTGTTGTAAGGTTGTAAGAAGATCTTGTACTCTAATATCTACCTCATATCTTCCATATATCTCCTTCCACAAGTACAAGTACTTATGTATATATATATATATATATATATCTAGGATTTGGTAGAAGAAGATCTAGGTACTTGTATATCAATCTCCTTCTCTCTCTCCTATCTCTCTCTCTCTCTCTCCCTCTCCCTCTCTCGGTGTAGACACCCCAATCTGGGCTTCCAGATTAGTTTACTTACGGTTTTTGATTCCCCGATGATGAAATGGATCAAGAACACCCCGGGAATGTCGAGTGTTTGAGCTTTGAGTGTTTGCAAAACCCTTGAACCTAACCTAGTCTTAAGCCACTTCCAAAAGCCAAAAAACCCTACTGACGTGCGCCAGGGCACAACCATTGTGCGCCAGGGCGCAACCATCGCGCGCCCGGGCGCACTCTCGCGCGACAGTCTAGAACCCTCGCGCGATGGTCAAACTGCCAGATGGACAAAGTTTGACCGTTGACCCTCGCGCGACAGTTTGGAACCCTCGCGCGACGGTCAGAACCTGTTCCCATCACCTTTATTCAGCTGGGCAGCTTAATCACCAAGTAATCCCCAGCCAGCCTCGTGGCTGGCTGGCCTCCATTCTTTGGACCAGGCCTGCCTTTCCATTAATGGAAGGTGCTCTCCCTATAAATGCCCCCCCTTTGTTCTCTTTCAAAGGGTTCCAAAAAATTGAAAGCACAAAGGTTCTAACCCTAACCCATTGTTCATCTATTCTCCATTAGCAAGTGAAGCACTTGGTTTCCAACCTAGCACTCAAGAACAAAGCTTGTTCTTCCATCTCAACCTTTTCAAACACTTCAATCAAGTCTCAAACCTCAAAGCTCAATCATCCGTTCAAACTCAATTTAGGTATAGCATACCTACTGTTTTTCTGTTCTGATCCCTGAGGGGGGCTGGCAGGGTCAAGGCTGGTAATCAATACCAATCCTGGCCCTAAAGCTAGCAAGGTTTCAAAAACCGTTCTGGTAAAAACCAGCGCGCGAGGGTCCCATATACGCGCGCGACACTTCGTTGCTGTGTGCGATGGACCGCGTGGGGATTGGTGTCCTACTGTTTTATGCTTTACTTTGTATATAGATCACTGTTAAGCATGCAAAAAACCAGTTTATTGCTTTTCTTAGAGCTTAAAATGCTAGCTTTGCACTTCAATGCTCATTTCTGTTCTGTTGGAGTACCCCTGGGATCATTCTGGACCTGTCTCAGAACCCAGGACGTGAAAAACCAGACACTGGGAAGTTGGCTCGAACCCGCGCGCGCTGCACCCAAACCATCGCGCGATGGTCAACGCTACATTTGACCAGCGCGCCAGAGCGCAATTGTCGCGCGCCAGGGCGCAACCATCGCGCGACTGTTTGTCGCGCGACGGTTTGGAACCCTCGCGCGATTGTTTATACCCGATCAGTGGCTGGCCTTGCATGTTTAACTTGATTTTAGGCTATTATTTTGTCCCCACACTGTTTATGGGGTGTTTTTGTTTATTTATTAGGCTTTTCAGCCTTTAAACTGTATATTATGACAGCATAAACTGCTTGGTTTGTCCTGGGTGTGCACTGGTCCTTCCAGAGCCCAGGGAGTTTAAACTGCTTGGTTTGTCCTGGGTGTGCACTGGTCCTTCCAGAGCGCAGAAGGTTTGAGAATAAGAGCTATGGGCTTAGGCTTACTGGCGTGCGCAGGTCTTGTAGTAGCACGCGCAGGTATGATCAGCATGCATTGACTTGATCAGTGCATACTGGTTACCTCTTGCGTGCGACACTCCAAAACAGGAGCTTTCCAGTCTGTTTAAACTCCCACAGCAGTCTGTTCTCATCCTATACTAACTGCTCATCCATGCCACCTATCACATCCTACAAACATGTTACAGTTTTAATCCCCGATTAACTGTTCCCCTGCCCTAATTGGCTAAAATTGGTTAATAAAAGAAGAATCGCAACGTTTTCAAAATGCTCAAGTAGAGACCGATCTCCGGATTGGGCGAGATAGGTGCCATAAAACCCTTCCCCTCTTGTAACCTGGCTCCCGAACCCAGATATGGTTATGACGGACTGGTTTCCTTCACCTTTTCAAATCAAACAGCGCGGCAGGTGCTTCGAAATATGGTTCCTTGAGTGTCGGACCTTCAAAACTCAAGTGGCGACTCTGTATTTTTGAGCGCTTGCCACCTGCGCTCGCGCTCCCTCGATCCGGGCCCTTGCATTTTTGGAAACCGGAATTTCCAGGGCGTGCTGCCCACAGTGGCGACTCTGCTGGGGATGATCGAACTAATATTGATCTATACTTAGAGTTTAATACACTTGGGAACAATCCCTTAAAAAGTCTGTCAAAACGGTGAGCTTCGCGCTGCCGAAGGTTGGAATGGTGATTTAACAGGACCTCGTGTCCGAGGCCAGATTTGCTGCTGTTCTGTGATGGACTATCCATACTTCTGAAGCAGGTTCCTTGCCGTGGTTCAGTAGTTATTTGAGTTGCAGTTTCAGTAGTTAGTTGACTGATGTTAGTTGGTGCTGCTGTTAGTATTGAGATGGTTGTGATTGTGCAACTTCTCTCCCACCCCATTGTTATGTTATGGTAATTCGTTTAAGTTTGTGAGGAAGACAAACTTCTAAAAATGCAGTCTGTTATGAAGGTGCAGATTTTTGTTATGTTTTGGGCTGCTTCTGCGTTATATTGTTTTGCCTAACCAATTGGGGCTGTCATTGGGATCTCCCTTCGCAGAGGGGGACGTCCTCTGCATACATATTGTCTAGTTTCAATTGTCTGTGTGTGAATGGAAATGCCTGTTCTGTGACTCTCTGTGGCTGGCTTACAACAAGTGTGCTAGTTGGTTCAAGCTCTAGCTACTAGAGTTCCTGCTGGTGTCTGTGTTGTCTGTCCAGTTCTGCTGCCCATGTTGAAGGCTGTCCAAGTGCTCCAAGCTTCCAAGTTCAAGATGATTTGGGTAAAACACATGCCTGCTGATGCTGCTGCTGTCTCTGTGATTGAGGCAGCAGTTCTGAAGCACCAGCTCTGAAGCAGCAGTTCCAAGCCTGCTGATTCTGCTGCTGCATTCTGCTGCTGCATTTGTACAGTCATCAGTCCCAATGTTATGCTGCATAGTGTTGTTCTGCTATTGCTGAACTGTTGGCTGTGCTCTATCTGATAGTCCATTTACCATTTTGTGTTCTGAAGCTGCTGTCCAGTTCCAGTCCAGTCCAGTTCTGTGGTACATTTACTTAGAGGCCTTGACTGCTCAGTTTGTCCAGCCATATTTACCTCCTTTTGTAGATGGATAGGAAACAATGTATACCCTTTTGTTTTGTTTCCATCTATTTAGTATGTTACCTACTGGTATTACCCCCCCCCCCCCCCATGTAGCCAGTTGGCCTTCCTTTCCATTTTCTCTTTCTTCCATTCTTTATTTGTTTTGTTTTCCTCCTGGGGTATGCCCCTTGTAGGCTGTATATCCGGTTAGCCTTTTTTATTTTCAAGCTGATTTACCCCAAAAAAAATTGGATGGCGGAGATTTTTTTTGTTAATGAATGTTAATTTCAAGTGTCTTTTTGTCATTAGTTACAGTTCAGGTGTTTTTTTTAAGGGGTGACTATTCGCAACTCCTTATTTTCTCCATAAGCCCATTAAAATTTTTCAAATAATTACAACATGAGCCCCCAATGCAAAATGTCCTACTTGCCCTTCTAACTTTTTAGACACAACCCATCATCGTCTTCTTCCTCTCTTCCCTCGTTCACGCCTCCTCCATCTCCATAGCTCGCCATAGCCACCACCACTTGATCAAGAATACCGTCACATCACCGCCACATCACCGCCACTCCTCTCTCTCTCTCTCTCTCTCTCTCTCTCTCTCTCTCTCTCAGTACAATCGCCATTGAATCACCAAATTGTTGAAAATATCGAAAACATATATATATATATATATATATATATTTGTCTAGGGTGGACACCGACGACGATGTATGCATTGCATTTTGCTGCAGGAACGCCACTGAGCTTTCTCTTACTTTACTGTCTAGTTTTGGAGCCATTGCATCCTCGGAAAGAGTACCGAAAAGAAGAGCCAAACCTGCTTAGAAGAGTCTGCCAGGGCTGTTACACCTTCGCTTTCAAGGTTATATCACCTACCCTGTTCATCAATTCGGAATGGCAGTACAAATGGAGCTGACTGAGCTCAGGAAAGCTGTAGAAGAATTGGGTCACAAGATGGACAAACAGATGATTATGGTCCAGGGACTCGTTGACCTTGTTTCCTCCACAGCCTCGCAACCAGATATGGGGCTGGTCAAAGAACCTTCTCAAGCCTACCACCCTCCAACAGTTGGAATCAAGCTGTGCTCAGGAGACATGTTCAAAGACCTGGCTGAGTTTCATGAGGCCAGGACTCACTCGAAGGAGGATGCTGATTCCTTGTTCAAAGCCTTTGCCAAAGGGGAGGACATGCTTAGTGATGAATTCAGCCCTGAAGACAAAAGTATGCATCCAGTTGATGGGGCAATGTGTTGCAACAGCCAAGCAAACAATAGTCCTGCTTTGAACTCTCAATCCACTCGCCGGAACCCACCGAGAACTTTCTCATGCTTCTCTGCGCCTTTGGTCTCAATTTATGAGAAACTGCTCGATGCTGGTTCCATCAAGCCCCTCGATCCAACTCCTCTACCCAAAAATCCATCACCCAACTTCAAACCTAACCTCTATTGCACCTACCATCAAATGCCTGGCCATTCTACCAATGCCTGTTTTCGACTTCGACATGCCGTTCAAGATCTTGTCGATTGTGGTGTCATCACAACTCCACCTCCATCAACAGCCGATATCAACCAAATTCGAAGCGCTCAAAGCCTCCGATCTCGAACACAACCCCGAAGCTTCTCTGCCTTCGAGGCATCTCTATCTGCAGTAATGGAGAAACTCGTCAAGTCTGGGCACCTCAAACTTTTGACCCCAACTTCTCCACCCAAAGTCCTTCTGGCCAACTACAATGCCAACCTTTTCTGTGCCTTCCACCAAATGCCTGGCCATCTCACTGATAACTGCTTGCGTCTCCGACACGAGATACAAGATCTAATTGATGATGGCACGGTTCAAGTTCCACCAAAGCCCGATGTCATTTCCGATTCCTTGCCTCAGCACGAGTCTGACCCTCTGGTTGGTCAGGTATCTATCACCTCCACTCAAATCAACCCGAGCTCCACCATATTCAACCCTAGCCACTATATCATCCCAGCAAACCAACCCAAACCCATCGTATCCATCCCGTCTGAACCGGAGGTTAACATGATGGCTGTAGGTTGGGCAGTCGAAGCTTTCTCTGCCAACACCTGGATTGACAGTAATGAGGGGCTTACAAAGGAAATGACCGTTTGGCTGAGGTCCATTGTTCAAAGAAGCACCGAGTAGGTTTGGCTGAAGAAGCTGAGGAAGCCGAAGTGCTGTTGCTTGGGCCTGACGCCCGCTGGATCCTAACTCTTTTTGCGGAAGCTATGGGTAGCTTTTTAACAATTGCATTTTCAAAACCGCGTCTAGTTTGCATTGGCGTCTTGTTTGAGTCTGACACAGAGTCTTTTGCGTTCGTCTAAGTCTAGCTCTGAGTTGGAGGTTGTGCCTCTTGGCCCTCCACGTCGTAGCTTTTGTTTCAAGTTTCGAGTCTGCTGTACTTGACAACCCCGAGGGTTTTTATGATATGCATCGTCTTGCTTCTACATGCCTCGCTGGCTTTTATATAAACTGTGTCGACCCTGACGACGAAGGGATAGATTTCGATGGGATCATTCCCAAGGAAATGTGTTCCCTCGCCGAAAGGGAAGACGAAAGGCATGCTCAGCCTATTAAAAGAAGAAGTAATTTCAAATAAACTTGAAAGACAAGTATAACCTCCCGAAAGGTTCAATTGATTCAAAGCCGCCCCCAGAGGAGCATTGTGCCCGGTCAGACAGGCTCGAAGAATTCATAGATGTCTTGGCATGGTCTCGTCAAGTCACGCCTCGCGTTGATCCTAAGACAAAGGAGCATCAAATCCCCGTTATCGGGTGCCAATCCAGAAAGCAGAAGCACAGAAGGCTCCGGGCCTTGTACCATGTTCAAAGCAATGATAGTGGCGTTCCGCCAGGTACAAATGAGAAAGTGTACAAAATGGCCCGGAGCAAGACGTTTCCAATCAAAGCACTCTTGACCCTGCGTCATCAAAGCCATATTATCTGAAGCTACAACCAAAGGTCTTCGACCTCGACAGCAACAAATTCAATACCCTGGGTCAACCTGGATCAATTCAAATGTTGCTTTTCCCTGTGAGAAGCTCGTTGGGCTGAAAACCCCAAGGGTGGGCAGTTCCAAGCAAAAGTTAGAGCAGCCTGCTAGACCAAAACCTATGAAGGAGGTTTAGGCAAAAATGAATAGGCAATATTCAAAAGCTCGCTAGACCGAAGACCCGAATGGGCGGTACTAGGCAAAAGTTAGAGCGTAAAAGGAGAGGTAAATACTCGAGAGTTAACCCTTGGCCTGAACTACGTTTTGGCTTGATTCCCTAGCTTGGGATACGTAGGCAGTCTTTCTTTGAGACTCGGTCACAATCTATCAATTGGATCCATGGTTGACATTTTGGTACACATCAAAGGTCGAAGTGGATCGAAGATCAAGACAAGCTTCATTGGAGGAACCAGAAGGGGGAAAATCTTCGTCTTTCAATTTTATTACCAAACTGCTTCTTCAATTTACAGGCTGAGCATAAGTCTTAAAAAAAATAATTGAAGCATCAAAAATAGAACGAAATGCTGGCGAGGCCTTAACAGGCTCACAGTTGATTCTAAGTTCAGCGAAGTCTGGTGTAAGCAACCGCAGCGCATTTGTTCAAAGCGATACGCGTTGGTCTCAAACCTGCGCACTCTTCTTGCAACAGGCAGTAGCAGTTGGCTACTACCCTCGAATGTCGTTCCAGGGGCTTTTGCCAGGTCTTGTCATACCTTGCAAGTCATATGGACTTAATGTGACTGCACGGGGGTGTCGGTTTCAGTCCGGGCCTATACAAGTCATCATTCGCGTCTTATGTCCGTCTTTGCGACATTTTTCCAGCTTTTCAATCAATTATCATATTGGGATGCTTTTCTCGATTTTGTTTGTACATGTCTTTGTACCTATTTGCGTCTTTCATAAGTGTCAGTTTCACCTGTTCAGGAATATTGTGAGTTTTGGCACATTAATGCCCAAAATTTCATTATATTCTATGTGTCTGAGGGTTCGCATTGTACCCTAGGGCTCTGTCTCCCTTTTCGTTCGAGCTAGGCGAGTCTGTACATATGTGTGCATGTCTGTGTGTCGATTCAAATCACTTGTCAATGCAAATTAGATATTAGTGGTTAGCTTTTGCATTCTCTTCAACACTTGCAAAAAGAGAGTCAATAAACTGGAAAACGCAATTGTTGCATTACTACCCTAGTATCCATAATCCGCAAGTAGCGGAATCTCTTGAAGCAGAAAGGGCACGTCAGCCCAAGGCCAAGCAAGGCATCTTTGGGGCACATCCACCCAAGCATCGAAGAGGGGGGCACGCAGGCCCAATTCCATTGCTCAAACGTCAATTGGGGCACGCCAGCCCGTTCAGCGTCTTTCTATCTGGGTGCATATCTCAGAAGCACAGACAGTACAGTAATGAGGCTCAGTGGTAGTCCTTAGGCGTCGTTGTCTTTCTAGGAGTCGCCCTAAGCTTGCATCTGCATTTTCAATATTTTATACATGTCATTGCATATTGTGTGTATATCAAATGTTGAACACAGGAAAAATCCATCAAGCGACAAAGCAAGCCTGCTCGGTATCGAAGGCAGCAAGTAAACAGCCCAGCAGTTGTCACCAATTGCTCCCCAACTGCAGTCCGCCTTGCTTCTAACCATGATATCCACTGTTTGTGCTACTTGGATCAACACAACGACAGCCGGTCCTGTCCAATCTTCAGTGGCCTGATCGTTCTGCACACTGATCTGCCCATTTCTAATCAACGACAGCCGGTCCTGTCCAACCTCAATGGCTCGGTCACTTTTTATAGTGATCCGCCGTCTCTATCAACGACAGCCGGTCCTGTCCAACCTCAATGGCTCGGTCACTTTTTATAGTGATCCGCCGTCTCTATCAACGACAGCCGGTCCTGTCCAACCTCAATGGCCCGGTCACTTTTTATAGCGATCCGCCGTCTCCGTCAACGACAGCCGGTCCTGTCCAACCTCAATGGCTCGGTCACTTTTTATAGTGATCCGCCGTCTCTATCAACGACAGCCGGTCCTGTCCAACCTCAATGGCTCGGTCACTTTTTATAGTGATCCGCCGTCTCTATCAACGACAGCCGGTCCTGTCCAACCTCAATGGCTCGGTCACTTTTTATAGTGATCTGCCGTCTCTATCAACGACAGCCGGTCCTGTACAACCTCAATGGCTCGGTCACTTTTTATAGTGATCCGCCGTCTCTATCAACGACAGCCGGTTCTGTCCAATTTCCAATGGCTCGGTCACTTTTTATAGTGATCCGCCGTCTCTATCAACGACAGCCGGTCCTGTCCAACCTCAATGGCTCGATCACTTTTTATAGCGATCCGCCGTCTCAATCAACGACAGCCGGTCCTGTCCAACCTCAACGGCTCGATCACTTTTTATAGCGATCCGCCCTCCCAATTCAACGATGGTCAGCCATATCATCCATGACGGTCAGCCATATCGGTCATTCAACGGTTTGATCATTTATACTGTTGATCCTCCCATCCAGGCTTCAACGGTTTGATCATTTATACTGCTGATCCTTCCATCCAGGCTTCAACGGTTTGATCATTTATACTGCTGATCCTCCCATCCAGGCTTCAACGGTTTGATCATTTATACTGCTGATCCTCCCATCCAGGCTTCAACGGTTTGGTCATTTATACTACTGATCCTCCCATCCAGGCTTCAACGGTTTGGTCATTTATACTGCTGATCCTCCCATACAGGCTTCAACGGTTTGGTCATTTATACTGCTGATCCTCCCATCCAGGCTTCAACGGTTTGGTCATTTATACTGCTGATCCTCCCATCCAGGCTTCAACGGTTTGGTCATTTATACTGCTGATCCTCCCATCCAGGCTTCAACGGTTTGATCATTTATACTGCTGATCCTCCCATCCAGGCTTCAACGGTTTGATCATTTATACTGCTGATCCTCCCATCCAGGATTCAACGGTTTGATCATTTATACTGCTGATCCTCCCATCCAGGCTTCAACGGTTTGGTCATTTATACTGCTGATCCTCCCATACAGGCTTCAACGGTTTGGTCATTTATACTGCTGATCCTCTCATCCAGGCTTCAACGGTTAGATCATTTATACTGATGATCCTCCTGTCAATTTCTCCAACGGCTTGATCACTCAGCACAATGATCTCCCCGTCCGCAATCAACGACAGCTGGTCCTGTCAATTCCCCCAACGGCTTGATCACTCAGCACAATGATCTCCCCGTCCGCTTTCAACGACAGCTGATCCTGTCAATTTCTTCAACGGCTTGATCACTCAGCACAATGATCTCCTCGTCCGCTTTCAACGACAGCTGATCCTATCAATTCCCCCAACGGCTTGATCACTCAGCACAATGATCTCCCCGTCCGCAATCACCGACAGCTGATCCTGTCAATTTCCCCAACGGCTTGATCACTCAGCACAATGATCTCCCCGTCCGCTTTCAACGACAGCTGATATTTCTCCACGGCTTGATCACTCAGCACAATGATCTCCCCGTCCGCTTTCAACGACAGCTGATCCTGTCAATTCCCCAACGGCTTGATCACTCAGCACAATGATCTCCCCGTCCGCCCTCACGACAGCCGGTCCTGTCAAATCCACAAACAACGACCAGAACATCGTTCGATGGTCCGTTCATCCACAACTGATTGTTCCCCAGGAGAGTCCGTCTTGGCCTGTCCCGAACGACAATCACCCTCAGTCTAGCCACAAGTGCATCTTCCAGCAGGCTTATTGCTCTGTCTCGGATGGTCTTTGATAAGGAGATTGGCTCTGATTCCCAACAGATGGAATTCAACCTGCCTGACACGACCTACCCGTGTTTGTTGGAATACTTTGTGCCGAGGATAGCTTGATCCCGAGCAATGACGGCCGGTCCCGTCAACATCTGCAGCGACAGCCTGTCCTGTCCAAATTCAATCAACAAGCGACGGTCCGTCCGTCCATTCAACCAATCAGGTTCTGTAAGTATGCTTGTCTACTTTGCTAGTATGTTCTGCTCTGGATTGCCTTGAGGGGTGTCTAGAAACCTTTGACGTTACTTGTACCAATTCAATGGTGCTCCAAGTGCCATCAAAGGGGGGCTACTATAGACACCCCAATCTGGGCTTCTAGATTAGTTTACTTACGGTTTTTGATTCCCCGATGATGAAATGGATCAAGAACACCCCAGGAATGTCGAGTGTTTGAGCTTTGAGTGTTTGCAAAACCCTTGAACCTAACCTAGTCTTAAGCCACTTCCAAAAGCCAAAAAACCCTACTGACGTGCGCCAGGGCACAACCATTGTGCGCCAGGGCGCAACCATCGCGCGCCCGGGCGCACCCTCGCGCGACAGTCTAGAACCCTCGCGCGATGGTCAAACTGCCAGATGGACAAAGTTTGACCGTTGACCCTCGCGCGACAGTTTGGAACCCTCGCGCGACGGTCAGAACCTGTTCCCATCACCTTTATTCAGCTGGGCAGCTTAATCACCAAGTAATCCCCAGCCAGCCTCGTGGCTGGCTGGCCTCCATTCTTTGGACCAGGCCTGCCTTTCCATTAATGGAAGGTGCTCTCCCTATAAATGCCCCCCCTTTGTTCTCTTTCAAAGGGTTCCAAAAAATTGAAAGCACAAAGGTTCTAACCCTAACCCATTGTTCATCTATTCTCCATTAGCAAGTGAAGCACTTGGTTTCCAACCTAGCACTCAAGAACAAAGCTTGTTCTTCCATCTCAACCTTTTCAAACACTTCAATCAAGTCTCAAACCTCAAAGCTCAATCATCCGTTCAAACTCAATTTAGGTATAGCATACCTACTGTTTTTCTGTTCTGATCCCTGAGGGGGGCTGGCAGGGTCAAGGTTGGTAATCAATACCAGTCCTGGCCCTAAAGCTAGCAAGGTTTCAAAAACCGTTCTGGTAGGAACCAGCGCGCGAGGGTCCCATATACGAGCGCGACACTTCGTTGCTGTGTGCGATGGACCGCGTGGGGATTGGTGTCCTACTGTTTTATGCTTTACTTTGTATATAGATCACTGTTAAGCATGCAAAAAACCAGTTTATTGCTTTTCTTAGAGCTTAAAATGCTAGCTTTGCACTTCAATGCTCATTTCTGTTCTGTTGGAGTACCCCTGGGATCATTCTGGACCTGTCTCAGAACCCAGGACGTGAAAAACCAGACACTGGGAAGTTGGCTCGAACCCGCGCGCGCTGCACCCAAACCATCGCGCGATGGTCAACGCTCCATTTGACCAGCGCGCCAGGGCGCAATCGTCGCGCGCCCGGGCGCATTGTCGCGGGACGGTTTGGAACCCTCGCGCGATTGTTTATACCTGATCAGTGGCTGGCCTTGCATATTTAACTTGATTTTAGGCTATTATTTTGTCCCCACACTGTTTATGGGGTGTTTTTGTTTATTTATTAGGCTTTTCAGCCTTTAAACTGTATATTATGACTGCATAAACTGCTTGGTTTGTCCTGGGTGTGCACTGGTCCTTCCAGAGCCCAGGGAGTTTAAACTGCTTGGTTTGTCCTGGGTGTGCACTGGTCCTTCCAGAGCCCAGAAGGCTTTAGAATAAGAGCTGTGGGCTTAGGCTTACTGGCGTGCGCAGGTCTTGTAGTAGCGCGCGCAGGTATGATCAGCATGCATTGACTTGATCAGTGCATACTGGTTACCTCTTGCATGCGACACTCCAAAACAGGAGCTTTCCAGTCTGTTTAAACTCCCACAGCAGTCTGTTCTCATCCTATACTAACTGCTCATCCATGCCATCTATCACATCCTGCAAACATGTTACAGTTTTAATCCCCGATTAACTGTTCCCCCGCCCTAATTGGCTAAAATTGGTTAATAAAAGAAGAATCGCAACGTTTTCAAAATGCTCAAGTAGAGACCGATCTCCGGATTGGGCGAGAGAGGTGCCATAAAACCCTTCCCCTCTTGTAACCTGGCTCCCGAACCCAGATATGGTTATGACGGACTGGTTTCCTTCACTTTTTCAAATCAAACAGCGCGGCAGGTGCTTCGAAATACGGTTCCTTGAGTGTCGGACCTTCAAAACTCAAGTGGCGACTCTGTATTTTTGAGCGCTTGCCACCTGCGCTCGCGCTCCCTCGATCCGGGCCCTTGCATTTTTGGAAACCGGAATTTCCAGGGCGTGCTGCCCACACTCGGCTTTCTCTCTCTCTTTCCTTCTCTCTCTCTCTCCCATGTACTAGCATATATATATATATATATGTATATAAGTGCATGACCAAATATAAAGTACA
This sequence comes from Rhododendron griersonianum, assembly GCA_018127125.1. NCBI lineage: Eukaryota > Viridiplantae > Streptophyta > Magnoliopsida > Ericales > Ericaceae > Rhododendron > Rhododendron griersonianum. The sequence continues at coordinate 31,267,342 of CM030788.1, read as the reverse complement.
TAGCTACTACATGATCTTTACTAGATTTTCTAACCAAAATTCCCTATTAAACTAAGTCAAATTGGCACATGTCTTTTATAATACTATATTGAGGTACATAGAGAATCCTAGGTGCAAAATCTTGGGTACATATATATATATATAAAAGTATATTAACACATGGTGAATCTATGAAATAACTAAACTAATAGATCTTTGTACTTGATAGCAAGACTAATCCTATTGACCAATGGGTGATATTTTCCCTAACTTTTATGGACCAATGGTTAAAGATGGAAAGTATTATACTTTGAATAATATATATATGTACTTTTAAGCATGTGTATATAAGTCTATATATAACTATATAAGTGTACTTTAACCAATCTAATAAAATATCTTTGGTGGAAAGCCTATTGTCCAATGGATAAAGATTTCCCTAATTTTTATCGTCCAATGGGTAAAGGTCAAGGATGACTTTGGTCCAAAGGGTTCCTTTAAGGTTTGGAAAGGTTCAAAAGTTTCAACTAGGGTTGGAAGTGTAATTGGTAGTTAGGTCACTACAACTAGTTGGTTGGAATCTAACTAGGCTTGTTAAGTAGGATTTCTAGCCAAGAAATATAATTAGGGAGATATACTAGCACACTTGTCTTTAGAAAATGACCGTATTGACTGGCGTGAAGAAGTCTAACTTTTATAAGCCTCAATTAGAAGGTCGAAAAGAATTTACAAAAGCCATTCGAGGGTAAATAAGAAATTTTCAAATAAAACAACGAGATTTTTATTGACTGAAAATCAGAGTTGTTACAACCTATCCCCTTTAAACAATTTCGTCCTCGAAATTAGGTGCATGCTCGGATTCGAACAGGTGGGGATAATTCGCTCTCATGGTTTCTTCCCTTTCCCAGGTGGTCTCTTCGGTTCCACGGTGCCTCCATAAAACTCGTACTAGTTTGATGGTCTTGTTCCAAATTTTCTTCTCGCTTCGATCTTGAATCTCTATTGGTTCCTCTTCGTACGTCGCGTCTTCTTCGATGGTGATGTCTTCCTAGTTGAGAACATATGTGGGTAACACGAGATACTTGCGAAGCATGGAAACGTGAAACACGTTATGCACTCTATCTAGCTGTGGCGGCAGGGCTAGACGATACACAACCTTCCCGATTTTCTCCACGATGTCGAAGGGTTCGATTTAACGTGGGGACAACTTTCCCTTTTTCCCAAATCTGATAACTCCCTTCTTTGGTCTAATCTTCATGAATACATGGTCTCCCACTTCAAAGTTTAACGGTCGGTTTCTCTTGTCCGCATAACTCTTCTGTCAGCTTTGAGCAGTCTGGATCCTTTGCCAGATAGTTTTGACCTTCTCCGTAGTATTCCGTACTATGTCAGGTCCAATCAATCCTGATTCTCCTGCATTTGTCCAGCAGACTAGGGATCGACAAGGTCGTCCGTATAGAGCTTCGTACGGTGCCATCCCGATACTTGCTTGGTAGCTGTTGTTGTAGGCAAACTCGACCAATGGTAAGTGTTGCTCCCAGTTTCCAGAGAAATCTAAGGCACAGGCTCTCAGCATATCTTCCAATGTCTATATTGTCCTCTCCGTTTGTCTGTCTGTTTGAGGGTGGAAGGCGGTACTAAGTCTTACATCCGTTCCCAATGCCTTCTGCAATCCCTTCCAAAAATGTGATATGAAACGTGGGTCTCTATCAGACACAATCGAGATAGGTACTCCATGGAGTCGTACAATCTCTCAAATGTATAACAAACTCAGCTGTTCCACGTTCTTCGTCATCTTAATGGGCAGAAAATGCGCAGATTTGGTGAGTCTGTCCACGATCACCCAAATTGCTGTGTTGTTCTTGGTGGTTCTGGGTAGTCCAGTCACGAAATCCATTGAGATGTGCTCCCACTTCCAGGTCGGAATTGGTAAAGGTTGAAGGTCACCTCCAGGTTTTTGATGTTCAACTTTGACTTGCTGACATACTAGACAAGTGGACACAAATCGGGCCACATCCTTCTTCATTCCTTCCCACCAGTACTTTCTTCGCAAGTCATGATACATCTTTGTACCGCCAGGGTGGACTGCAAAGTTCGAATGGTGAGCTTCTCGGAGCACGTCTCTTCGAAGGGTTCCAATGTTAGGTATGAACACCTTTCCTTTGAATCTTAGGCTGTTGTCCATCTCGATTGTCCATCCCGGTAGCGCCTTTCCTTCTCAGATTCGAGATCGTATGTACTCGCAATCTTGCTCGAAGGTTTGGGCTAGTAGGATCTCTTGGCAAAGTGCGGGTTCTGCAACGAGGGCATACAGTCGGGCGTTCTCATTTTCTGACGATGGTCGCAGATTGAATTCGTTAAGAGTGTCCACCATTTCCCATTCCTTAATGGCATTCTTGACTTTCTGTGCCCTGTCCTTCCGGCTTAGTGTGTCTGCTACCACATTGGCTTTGCCAGGGTGGTACTGAAGTGTAAACTTGTAGTCTTCCAAATATTCCATCCATCGACGCTGCCTCAGGTTCAACTCCTTCTGAGTGAAAAGATATTTGAGGCTCTTGTGGTCGGTGAAGACCTCGAATTGTTCTCCCCACAAGTAATAACGCCAGGATTTGAGGGCGAATACTACTGCGGCCAATTCTAAGTCGTGGGTGGGGTAATTCTTCTCGTGTGGTCGGAGTTGTCGGGATCCGTAGGCTACCACTTTTCCATTCTGCATTAGCACGCATCTTAAACCATCTCTTGATGCGTCGCAGTAGACCGTGTAGTCTACCCCTCGTTCGGGTATGATGAGTATCGGTGCGCTGGTCAGTCTCTTCTTCAACTCTTGGAAGGATTTCTCACAAGCCTCATTCCAATCCAGCTTCACTCCTTTCTGAGTCAGTCTCGTCATTGGCTTGGTGAGGATAGAGAAGTCTGGTATGAATCTTCGGTAATACCCAGCCAATCCTAGAAAACTCCTGATTTCAAATACTGAGGTCAGCTGCTTCCAATTCAGCACTGCTTCAACTTTGCTCTCATCTACCGCTATCCCATCCTTAGATACTACGTGCCCCAAGAACTTAACCACTTCTAGCCAAAACTCGCATTTACTTGCCTTGGCATAAAGTTGGTTATCTCAGAGTACTTGTAGTGCTATCCGAAGATGTCCTTCGTGCTCCCCCTTATTGGCGGAGTATATCAAGATGTCATCAATGAAAACCACTACAAACTTGTCTAAGTAGGGTTGAAAGATTTTGTTCTTGAGACACATGAATACTGCCGGAGCATTTGTCATCCCAAATGGCATCACTACGAACTCGTAGTGTCCATATCTAGTGTGGAAGGCTGCCTTCGCGATGTCTTCATCCCGGATTCTAAGCTGATGATAGCCTGATCGGAGATCAATTTTCGAGAAGCAGGTTGCTCCTCTCAATTGATCAAATAGGTCATCGATCCAAGGCAATGGATACCGGTTCTTGATCGTAACCTGGTTTAGCTTCATATAGTCGATACATAGCCGAAGTGTCCCTTCCTTCTTCTTGACAAATAATGCAGGCGCTTCCCATGGTGACGTACTTGGCCTAATAAATCCTTTGTCCAACAGCTCCTACAATTGGGTCTTGAGTTTCTTCAGTTCCGCAGGGGCCATACGATATTGTGCCATCAAGATTGGTGTTGTTCTCGGCTGGAGCTCTATAGAGAAGTCTATCTCTCTCTGCGGTGGTAAGCCAGGAAGTTCTTCAGGGAATACATCGGCGTACTCGCAAACGATGTGTGGTAATCCCAATTCCATCCTATTGGTCTCTTCCATTTGGAGACTAGCTAGCCATCCAAACAGTTGATTCTGCCACCTCATTCTTTTCGTCGTCAAACTTGCCGTTTTTTTATCCCCCTTAAAACAGAAACGAGTTCCCTCTGGGGTGTAAGCCGTCACCATCTTCTGATGACAGTCTATGACTGCTCGGTGTGCCGATAGCCAATCCATTCCCAAGATTACGTCGAAATCCACCATGTCAATCACTCTGAGGTCGCAGGTTAGACGCAGGTTGGCTACCTCTAGCTCGCACCCTCTACACACTAGACTAACAGTTATACTACCCCCCAATGGCGATGCTAGTTTCATTCTCGTGCTCAGGGGTTCCGTTTATAGTGCTAGAGCAGTTACGCAGGCAACAGATATGAATGAATGCGATGCACCAGAGTCAAACAAGGTTTGTACGCAAGTACTATATAATAGTAGCGTACCTTGGATCACAGAGAGATCCCGCTCTTGTTCCTCAGTCTGTAGTGCAAAAATGCGCCCTCTAGTGCCTTGCTGGGTTCCTACGGGCTGCATTCCTTTGTTTTGCCCATTCTGTTGCTGCATCGGGCCTCCGAGGCTTTGCTTTCCAAGTCCGGCCTGCCCAGGTTGTTGAGCTCTCTGGTTCCCAAAGTTCCCATTCCTCTCAATTGGGGTTGGGGACATTCACGCTTGTAGTGGCCCATGGCCTGACAGTTGAAGCACTGAACTGCCGCTTTGTTTTGACTGCTCCTCTACGGTTCACCACGTCCTGGTGCAGTAGACCTCCATGCTTGGGTATTTTGGGACGGGGTAAAGGATTTGGTAGGGCAGGGTCCACGGTTGTTGTTAGGCGGTTGGGTTCGGATCGGTCTGCCAGTATTGCCGGTCACCTTCTTCTAGCGTGTCTTAAAGTCTGCCTCCTCGCTCTCTAGCCGGAGCGCACACTTTACCACCCCAGCATAGGTGGTGAAAGCCTGAGCTACTACAGCCATTCGAGCGGTTGTCAGCCCCCACTCGAACCTTCTCGCCTTCTTGTCTTCGGTAGCCACATCGGTTGGGGCGTAACGGGATAGTTCCTCAAATTTGGCCGCGTATTGGGTAACGGTCATGGTTCCTTGTTTTAGGTTCATGAATTCTTGTTCCTTGGCTAGGCGAAGGGGTGTGGGAAAGTATTTGTCAAGAAACAGGGCCTCAAATTCAGCAAAGGTCATGGTGGCTATGGCATGGGTTGCCTCTATCAGATCCCACCAATAGCGGGCTTCTCCCTTCAGTTGGTACGTGGCTAAGGCTACACGATCTCCATCGCGGGTAATCTCCAAGGTGTCCAGGATCACCTTGACTTCTTTCAGCCATGTTTCAGCCACGGTGGGGTTCGTATCTTCGTTGAAAGTCGGGGGTCGGCGTTTGCAGAATTCATTCATTGCTCGAGTTCAGGTCATAGGTTCATCATTGCGGTTTTGGTTTCGGCGGTTGGCATTCAAAGCAGCCATGAATGCTTGCATGACTTGGGTTAAGTTGGGGTTTGCATTAGAGGATTCTCCGGCTTCGTATCCTAATCCGCTGCGTCGGTTCACCATCTACGAGTGGAAATTGTAAAGGGGATTTTAGTCTACTTTAAACGTTTTTCTTTTATAAAAGGTTTTTCCTCCTAAGGTCAAAAAGAAAGAAAAACTTTATAACAATAGTATGCAACAATACCCTTTTTAAATAAAGCAAACTTTCTTATTGATAAGAAGAGAATTACATTCATAAACATAGAGTTCTACTACAAAAGACAAGTAGAGACATAAGATTCTTCCTAGTACAAGTTGAAACGGTCCTACATACTCCTACTACATTTACATCAGAAGTCCGGGGAGTACGGGTGTTTTGTGTACCTTGGTAAAATATTTTTGATTGTCCTTGGATGAGGTAGGATGATGGCCAAAGATCTTTGACTAAAATGGTGAGTACACTTGCACACATCACACCATCTCTCTCTCCCTCTCTCCCTCTCTCTTGGCTATACTCTCTCTCTCTCTCTCTCTCTCTCCTTGGTACAATGTGTGTATATATATATATATAAGTACAAAGGTTTGAAAGAGTAAGAATAAAAATTAAGCTTGTAAGAAAATCTTGTAAGAAATCTAGTACTTGAAATCTCTCCCATATCTTCCAATACTTCTTCTTTCACAAGTACATGTACTTAGGTAATTTTAAAACTAGGATTTGGTAGAAGAAAATCTAGGGTAGCACATCAATCTCTCCTTCTCTCTCCCTCTCTCGGCCTCCCTCTCTCCCTCTCCCTCTCCCTCTCGGATTCTCTCTCTCTCTCTCCCTCTCTCTCCTTCTCCCTTGATTAATATATACATATATGTGAAAGAATACAAAGTACACTAGTACTTACATGATCTCCCTAGATTTCTAGGTCAAAATTCCCCATTAAACAATGTCAAATTGGCACATGGTGTACTCATAAACTATATTATAGTACTTAGAATCCTAGGATGACATATGCATATCTAATACTTTAAGAAATTAGGCACATGGTGGTCAAAGGAGTAAATAAACTAATAAGGTCTTAGTACTTGGCTTGACTTGGCCTTATTGACCAATGGACCAATATTCTCCTAGCAATTATTATCCAATGGATAATGGAAAGTACTATGCTTACATAATCTATTTATATATGTATATTGGCACATGGCAATCTATTAAACTAATTGGTGAATCTATTAAACTAATAGATCTTGTACTTGGTAGAAAGACTAAGCTATGGACCAATGGGTAATATTTTCCATAACTTCTATGGACCAATGGATAACAAAGCAAAGTATAATATCGGAATATTATATATACATCTTCCAAACATGTGTATATAAGCTTATATAAACTTTATAAGAGTACCTTGGTCAAATCTAATAAAATATCTTAGGTGGAAAGCCTATTGTCCAATGGATAAAGATTTCCCTAACATTTATCGTCCAATGGGTAAAGGTCAAAGATGACTTTGGTCCAAAGGGTTCCTTTAGGGTTTGGAAAGGTTCAAAAGGTTCAACTAGGGTTGGAAATGAACTGGTAGTTAGGTTACCTCAATGAATCGGTTAGAAGCTAACTAGGCTTGCTAAGTAGGATTTCTAGTCAAGAAAATACAATTCTAGAAGATAGGGTAAACACTTGTCTTTAGAAAATGACCTTATTGCTCAGAGTGACGAATCTTGACGGTCTACCAAAAAACGACTCAAGGGTTTCAAAAGGGATTAATAAACCATTCAAGAATAATTAAAGACTTTTTGAATTAACAACGAAATTTTTATTTAGTAAAAATCAGAGTTGTTACACTAAAGCTCTGATACCAAGTTGTAACACCCCAAATTTTGGGTACGTTAAATAAACATTTTTATTGATAAAACGAAGTAGAGTCTGGCTCATTATTACGTCATAATTCTCACAAGAGTACATTTATTCAATAAGGGAGGGAACTAAGGTTCCTAACTACTACTCCGCCTTCTCTTCCATCCTAGCAAGCTCCTCGGCTCCAAAAGCCTCCAAGGTGTACAGCTCACCCTGTTCATCTATAAGGTCTGACATATTATACCGGCGTCGCCACCAATATAATATGTCAGGGTTACCAAATGGCAACACTGTGAGCTACAAAGCTCAATAAAATAAACCATACCCACTAACCGTTATCTTACAACAAAGAGGCATATAGACAATTACACATGCTCATTCAACAACTTAATTAACAATGACACATCCACATTCACTATCTTACTATCGTTGGTGTCATGATCCTCTGAGTTTCTCCTACGCGAGACCGTGTCTCCAATTTCCACTTTCATACCCAAATCATCATTTCAAAAATTTGTTTTTAACACACCCAACCTCGGTTCCGCCATTCCGGGTTCCCGAGTATCCTCACAAAGGTTCCGCCGCACTGGGTTCCCATTGGCACACATTAGCATTGGCTCCTCTCCACGGATGACCAAGCCACACACCCAACCTCGGTTCCGCCGTTCCGGTCTCCCAAGTATCCTTACAATGGTTTCGCTGCACCGGGCTCCCATTGGCACACACACACAACTCACATAATGACTACCACGTCCGGTCATTATGTAGTTCCAAAAATATTTTACCAAGTCAACACATCCTTTCACACCCTAGGTGTCATGTTTCTAACTTCCTCAGTTTCTGTGTCTCGTTCTCATGCATAGACTCCGCGGCTGGACTTCTTATGACAAAATCATAAATCATTCTTTGTAATATTGAAACTAAACTAGCAAGATCATTCAACTCTATATTAGATAGCATGCTCATATTATCACATCATCATGCTCAACATTTAACACACAAAGTAAAGCATAGTGTCACATGGACGGACACCTTTGGAGTGGTAAACCACTTATGCTTTACCAAACAAGTAAGACAAGTAATCACTTACACATGTTTATAACCATTATAAGATCAAAATACGAATATTTCAAGTTGGGCCACAAACATTATCATTCAAAATTCGTTCTTCCTTTTCAAAGTTCAAAACCACACATGTTTATTGAAATTCTACGTAAACTTAGAGTAAGTAAGTAGGGATATTCTACATGATCATACAACTATCTATACTTAGAATTAGAGTGTATGTAATAATCTACCGTTCTTCTTGGCGGTAGGGCGGCTACGGATAGTACGTCGGTGATCGGACGGAGTAACTTCCTACGGTAGGCTTTTGGTAGCTTCGAAAGAGAAAGGTTTCTCTCGAAACTGGATCTTGACTAACACTACTAGACTTTTTGGATCGAAAGGGTGGTTGAGTGGTGGTTTAGTGGCGGCTTAGGATGAGTTTCTTGAAGAACTTGGGAAGAACTTCAAGAACAAGCAAGAACACAAGACTTTCTAGAGAGAGAAGTTGAAGTATGGAAGGTGTGAGTTGAATGGTGAGAATGGGGTCCTATTTATAGCAAAAACCTTGGCTCTCTCTCCTCCCTCTTGGCCGGCCTCTCTCTCCCTCGTTTTCCAATGGATTTTGCTCCATTGTGTTGTCATTTCAAGCCTTGAAAGCATACAAAGATCTTTCCATTCTTTTACTTCCATTCTAGGACAAGTTTAGGTTATTCTATTGGGTTCCTAGTCTTGTCTAGTACTTAGGAGATGTGTTTGGATATGAAAGTATAAGAAAACCTAGATTTGGTTGTACTTTGATGGTGTAAGTGTAGACACCCCAATTTGGCCTAGCGATTATTTCAAGTCCCACCTTGGGGACCATTCCGATGATGAAATGGATACAGTGATTGCTGATTGACTTCTTGAGAACCTTAGGACTTTCGGTAAGAACTTTGAATCACTTAGAGGACCCAATCCAGAGCCATATAGCCTTTCAGACAGATATACAGAATCCTAGGAGAATCCATCTGTCGACTGTTACATTGATCTCACGGCCTTAACATCATTTCTTCACCCGAGCAACCTGTTGCTTGAAAATCTCCCGAGAGATCAATCCCTCGGCTGCAAGATCTATCCTTCGACCGCAACATCCATTCTTCGGCCGCCAGATCGATGGCTCGGCCGCTAGATTGTCCTTTTTCCAGATTCTAGAACGTTCTGTCCTAGAACGTTTGATAATGATGAATAGCAGAGCTGCTGAATGAGTTGATAGTTGTATGGTTGCTGCTGAATGAGTTGATAGTTGTATGGTTGTCGGGATCCGTAGGCTACAACTTTTCCATTCTGCATCAGTACGCACCCCAAACCATCTCTCGACGCGTCGCAGTGGACCGTATAATCTACGCCTCGCTCGGGAATGATGAGTATCGATGCACTGGTCAGTCTCTTCTTCAACTCTTGAAAGGATTTTTCACAGGCTTCATTCCAATCCAGCTTCACTCCTTTCTGAGTGAGTCTCGTTATTGGCTTGGCGAGGACTGAGAAGTCTGGTATAAATCTTCGGTAGTATCCCGCCAATCCGAGGAAACTCCTGATCTCGAATACTGAAGTCGGCTGCTTCCAATTCAGTACTGCTTCAACCTTACTTTCGTCCACTGCGATTCCGTCCTTGGATACTACGTGCCCCAAGAACTTAACCACTTCTAGCCAAAACTCGCATTAACTTGCCTTGGCATAAAGTTGGTTATCTCGGAGTACTTGCAATGCTATCCGAAGATGACCTTCGTGCTCCTCCTTATTGGCCGAGTATATCAAGATGTCATCAATGAACACCACTACAAACTTATCTAAGTAGGGTTGAAAAATCTTGTTCATGAGACACATGAATACTGCCAGAGCGTTTGTCAACCCAAATGGCATTACTACAAACTCGTAGTGGCCATATCTAGTGCGAAAGGCTGTCTTGGCGATGTCTTCATCCTGGATCCTAAGCTGATGATAACTTGATCGGAGATTGATTTTTGAGAAGCATGTTGCCTCTCTCAATTGATCGAATAGGTCATCAATCCTAGGCAATGGATACCGGTTCTTGATCGTGACTTGGTTTAGCTTCCTATAATCGATGCATAGCCGAAGTGTCCCTTCCTTCTTCTTCACGAACAGTGCAAGCGCTCCCCATGGTGACGTACTTGGCCTAATATACCCTTTGACTAATAGCTCTTGCAATTGGGTTTTGAGCTCCTTTAGTTCCGCAGGGGCCATTCGGTACGGGGCCATAGAGATTGGTGTTGTTCCTGGTTGGAGTTCTATAGAGAAGTCTATCTCTCTTTGAGGTGGTAAGCCAGTAAGTTCTTCAGGGAAAACATCGGCGTATTCGCACACGATGTGTGGTAATCCTACTTCCATTCTATCGGCTTCTTCCAATTGGAGGCTAGCTAGCCATCCAAACAGCTGATTCTGCCAACTCGATCTTCCTGTCATCGAACATGCCGTTTGTCTATCCACCTTAAAACGAAAACAAATTCCCTCTGGGGTGTAAGCCGTCACCGTATTCTGATGACAGTCTATGACTGCTTGGTGCGCCGATAGCCAATCCATTCCTAAGATCACGTCGAAGTCCGCCATGTCAATTACTCTGAGGTCGCACGTCAGTCGCAAGTTTGCTACTTCTAGTTCGCACCCTCTACACACTAGAATAACAGTTATACTCCCCCCCGACGGTGATGCTACTCTCGTACTCATGCTTAGGGGTTCTGTTTCTAGTGCTAGAGCAGTTACGCAGGCGATAGAGATGAATGAATGAGATGCACCAGAGTCAAACAAGGCTTGTACGCAGGTACTATATAATAGTAGCATACCTTGTATCACAGAGGGATCCTGCTCTTGTTCCTCAGTCTGCAATGCAAAGATACGCCTTCCGGTGCTTTGTTTGTTCCCCATGAGCTGCTTCCCCTTATCCTGCCCATTTTGCTGCTGTGATGGGCCTCCAAGGTTTTGCTTCCCAAATCCGGACTGTCCAGATTGTTGAGCTTTCTGGTTACCGAAGTTCCCATTCCCCTCCTTCAGGGGTTGAGGACATTCACGCTTGTAGTGGCCCATAGCCTGACAGTTGAAGCACTGAACTGTTGCTATGTTTCTGTCGTTCCTCTGCGGCTCACCACGTCCTGGTGCAGTAGACTTCCAAGCTTGCGTGCTTTGGGACGGGGTAAATGATTTGGTAGGGTAGGGTCCACGGTTGTTGTTGGATGGATGGGTTCGGATTGGTCCGCCAGTATTGCCAGTCGCTTTCCTCTAGCGGGTTTTAAAGTCTGCCTCCTCGCTCTCTAGCCGGAGCGCACACTTTACCACCCCAGCATAGGTGGTGAAAGCCTGAGCTACTACAGCCCTTCGAGCGGTGGTTAGTCCCCACTCGAACCTTCTCGCTTTCTTGTCTTCAGTTGCCACGGCGGTTGGGGCATAATGAGATAGTTCCTCAAATTTGGTAGCATATTGGGTAACGGTCATGGTTCCTTGTTTCAGGTTCATGAACTCTTGTTCCTTGGCTAAGCGAAGGGGTGTGGGAAAGTATTTGTCGAGGAATAGAGTTTCAAACTCGGCAAAGGTCATGGTGGCTATGGCATGGGTGGCCTCCATCAAGTCCCACCAATAACGGGCTTCTCCCTTTAATTGGTACGTGGCTAAGGCTACACAATCTCCATCACGGGTAATCTCCAAGGTGTCCAGGATCACCTTGACTTCTTTCAACCATGTTTCAGCCACGGTGGGGTTGGTATCTCCATTGAAAGTCGGGGGTCGGCATTTGTAGAATTCGTTCATCGCTCGGGTTCGAGTCATTGGTTCGTCATCGCGATTTTGGTTTCGACGGTTGGCGTTCAAAGCAGCCACGAATGCTTGCATGATTTGGGTTAGGTTAGGGTTTCCGTTAGAGGATTCTCCGGTTTCGTATCCTAATCCACTGCGTCGGTTCACCATCTACGAGTAGAAATTGCAAGGGGGAGGTTTAGCCTAGTAAACAATTTTCCTTTTGAAATTGGTTTTTCTTCCTAAGATTGAGAGCAGTAAATTTTAAATAGGATGCAATAGTACTCTTTTAAATAAAGCAAACTTTTCATAGATAAGCAGAGGATTACATCATGAGCATAGAGTTCTACTACAAAAGACAAGTAAAGACATAGAGTTCCTCCTAGTACAAGTTGAAACTATCCTACATACTCCTACTACATGGTTCCTTTTGCCTTGGGACCTTATTCTAGTACTACTACTATACTGACGGGGTGGAACAAGTCCATAGAACTCCCTCAACTGCTCCATCCACTCCTTCTCTCTTATTTGGAGCCAACGCTCTCCTTTCCGACGGATTTCCTCCCCTAGCTTCTTAAGTGCTATGTTCTGAGCTTCCACCTCCATGTGTTGGTCCTTGCTGGCAAGGGGTGCCATTATGACCAGCTCGTAAAGTTGGTCGCCGGTCTCGGGGTCACATATACCTAGGTGAGGTATAGGGGTAGGGCTCTTGGGTGCTAGTAAGGCCTTGTAATACAACAGGTCCGCAACGGTGGTCTGGGCGGCAGGGGTATAGCTATCCATATCTACAATAAGAAAATTATATATTAGACTTAACGGTGTGAAAGGGGTAACCACATACAAATATAAGTACACACATAAACAGTGATCATAAAAAGAAATTAAACATACACATCTTTCATTACTTAAACGGGACAAGTACATCTCGGATGGCCTATATTGGCCTAAGTCTACCTTAGCTAAGCCCTTTATTATCAAACATAGGAAGAGTGCATCTTAGAAAAATTCTAAATAGACAGCGGGGGTCCTAATTTTCAACATCCAACATCCCGAAAGATTACAATTATTACTAAAGTTATCTCCGATATGCCTAATTGGCATTCTCAGTCCTTGTGGTCTTGTCCTCTTCAAAGTTCTCTTCACTTAACAGGTTTCCCTCCTTAGTTGCTCCTTCGGTGTCCTCGTCACTATTGACTTCTTCTTCCTTATCATCCTCAAAGTTTTCCATCGGGGGTAAGGCACCAAAGAACTCACGGAAACCATATAGGATAGGAAACATCACTGGAAACCAGGGGTCCTCCTCCACAGGGATAGGGGTGTTTTGCTGTACTCTCGCAAAATCTCGCTTTTCTGCGAGTACAGTGGCAACAAAGTTAGGGTGCTCCACTAGTTGGGTTGTCATCGTTTCTATGGCAAATTTGAGGTGACGAGCTCCCGCCAACAGGTCGACTAGGTAACCCAGGTGGTTCATCTTTAAGGAAGGAGTTTTAAACCTCAATTAGTAATGTTTTAAGACAGAGTTTTGCAATCTACTCAAGGACTTGGATTTATCTAATTCCACATCCGTTTCTTGATTTAAGTCATCATCCAATTGTTCGGGAATTCCCAGCTCGGCGGTACTGCCAATTTCCACACCTTGCTTCAATCCAAAGATTGTTTTGTCAGGATTCCACCCAATTTGGGACGGTAAACTTAAACTCAATTCACGTTTGTGCAACAGTCAAACTATCTTATGGTTCTACCCATTCTACCCATGGCCGAGGTTTTGAACCTAAAGCTCTGATTCCAAGTTGTAACGCCCCCAATTTTGGGTACGTTAAATAAACATTTTATTGATAAAACGAAGTAGAGTCTGGCTCATTATTACATCACAATTCTCACAAGAGTACATTTATTCAATAAGGGAGGGAACTAAGGTTCCTAACTACTGCTCTGCCTGCTCTTCCATCCTAGCAAGCTCCTCGGCTCCAAAGCCTCCAAGGTGTACAGCTCACCCTAATCATCTATAAGGTCTGACACATTATACCGGTGTCGCCACCAATATAATATGTCAGGGTCACCAAAGGGCAACACCGTGAGCTACAAAGCTCAATAGAATAAACCATACCCACTAACCCTTATCTTACAACAAAGAGGCATAAAGGCAATTACACATGCTCATTCAACAACGAAATTAACAATGACACATCCACATTCACTATCTTACTATCGTTGGTGTCATGATCTTCGAGTTTCTCCTACGCGACTCATCGTAGACCGGGTCTCCGATTTCCATTTTCAAAACCGAATCAACATTTCGAAAATCCGCTTTTAACACACCCAACCTCGGTTCCGCCATTCCGGGTTCCCGAGTATCCTCACAATGGTTCCGCCGCACCGGGTTCCCATTGGCACACATTAGCATTGGCTCCTCTCCTCGGATAACCAAGCCACACACCCAACCTCAGCTCCATCGTTCCGGTCTCCCGAGTATCCTCATAATGGTTCCGCTGTCCCGGGTTCCCATTGGCACACACACAACTCATATAATGACTACCACGTATGGTCATTATGTAGTTTCAAAAATATTTTAACAAGTCAACGCCTTTAAACACACCCTAGGTGTCATGTTTCTAACTTTCTCTGTTTCCGTGTCTCGTTCTCATGCATAGACTCCGCGGCAGGACTTCTTATGACAAAATCATAAATCATTCATTGTAATCTTGAAACTAAACTAGTAAGATCATCCAACTCTATATTCAAATTTGCATGCTCATAATATCACATCATCATACTCAACATTTAACACACAAAGTAAAGCATAGTGCCACATGGATGGACACCTTTAGAGTGGTAAACCACTTATGCTTTACCAAACAATTAAGACAGGTAAACACAAACACATGCTCATAACCATTCTAAGATCAAGATACGAATACTTAGAGTTGAGCCACAAACATTATCTTTCAAAATTTGTTCTTCCTTTTCAAAAGTTCATAACAACACATGTTTATTGAAATTCTACGTATACTTAGAAAGAGTGGTAACGGAGAATTCTACTTTCATGATAAACAATACACATTTCTATTTATACTTAGGATAGGGATAAGATCATTCTACCGTTCTTCTTGGCGGTAGTGACGAATACGGAGTAAAGAAGGTACGTCGGCTATCAGACGGAGTAACTTCCTACGATAAACTTTCGGTAGCTTCGAAAGAGAAAGGTTTCTCTCGAAACTAGATCTTGACTAACACTACTAGACTTTTTGGATCGAAAGGTTGGTCGAGTGGCGGTCTTGGATGAGTTTCTTGAAGAACTTGGGAAGAACTTCAAGAACAAGAAGAACAAAGCAAGAACACAAGACTTTCTAGAGAGAGAAGTTGAAATATGAGAGGTGTGAGTTGAATGGTGAGAATGGGGTCCTATTTATAGGCAAAGATTGGCTCACTCTCTCCCCTCCTTGGCCGGCCTCTCTCTCTCCTTTTGTCCAATGGATTTTTCTCCATTATCTTGTCATTTCAATCTTTGAAAGCATACAAAGATCTTCTCCTTTCTTTACTTCCATTCTAGGACAAGTTTAGGTTATTCTAATGGGTTCCTAGTCTTGTCTAGTACTTAGGAGATATGCTTGGATATGAAAGTATAAGAAAACCTAGATTTGGTTGTACTTTGATGGTGTAAGAAGTTGGCCAAAGAACTTTGACTAGATTGAGTGAGTACACATGCACACACATCACTCTCGATCTCCCTCTCCCCTCTCTCGGCCTCTCTCTCTCGGCCTCTCTCTCTCTCTCTCTCTCTCTCTCTCTCTCTCTCTCTTTTTAGTACAATGCTCATAAATATATATAAGGACAATGGTGGTAGGTTGACTTGAGAAAGTATAAGGGATTGAGTTGAAAGGATGTAAGAAGATCATATACTCCTAAATCTCTCCCATATCTTCCTATATTTCTTCTTCCATAAGTACAAGTACTTATATATATATATCTAGGATTTGGTAGAAGAAAAATCTAGGGTACTTGTACATCAATCTCCTTCCCTCTCTCCTATCTCTCTCTCTCTCCCTCTCCCTCTCCCTCTCCCTCCCTCTCTCGGCTTTCTCTCTCTCCCTTGTTTAATATATATATGAAAGTATGACCAAGTATACCAAAGTACACAAGTACTACATGACCTCACTAAATCTCCAAGTCAAAATTCCCTATTAAACTAAGTCAATTTGGCACATGTCTCATTATAAAACTATATTAGGGTACATAGAGAATCCTAGGTACAAAATCTAGGGTATATATATATATATATACACAATCCGGTTCTCTTGAGGGATCCCGGATGCTGACGTGGCGCGGGACTGTGCTGTGAGCCGTTGGATTGAAATCCAACGGCCAGGACAAGAGAGGGCAATTACTTCTCCTACAATTACACTTTACCCCCTACAGCCCTCACACTTCCCCCCTTTCTCATTTCATTTCACGGACAGAGAGAGAGAGAGAGACAGAGAGGCGACGCGGAGAAGACGAACGAAGAGGAGAACGAAGACAAGAAGAAGATCAAAGATCCACCGAGGTATCTCTGTCTCTCTCTCCCTCAACTCTGTCTCTCTCGAAAACCAAAAAATCTGGATCGGAAGAAATTTCTCAGAACTTAGGTTTTTTTTTTTTAGGACGAAGTCGAAGACGAGAAGAAGAACGAACAAGAACGAAGACGAGAAGAAGATTGAAGCCAGCATCCAAGGTATCTCTCGTAAAAAAAAAAATCTGGTTAGGGCTTTTTTTGCCCATTCGAAATCTGCAAAAAATTAGGACTTTTTTGTGGGAAAATATATTCAGCAAAGTATTTTGAGCCAAAATATTTTAAGGACAGAAAATTCTGAAAATGCGTTGTTTTCAAATAGTTCTTTTGAAAACAGGTTTTGAAAACTCGTGCAGCGTGAACAAGTTTTCTGTGATTTTCCAGAAAATGAGAAGGCAAAACAGAAAATAAAATGACAACAAATGCTAATTCTCTGTGGAAATCTCCAGAGACATGGGCTATGGCTAACTAAATTTAGTTGTGGATTAATAGATTCTCCTTGTCCACGTAGCTATTTTGTTTGTGGTCTAAACTCTAAAGACTCTAAACAGATTTGAGATCTGCGTCAGATTTGAGAGGTTTCTGTTTTTTTTTTTAGGACGTACGAAGAGAAAACCAGAGAAGGCGACGAACGAAGAGAATGAAGCAACCCAACGAAGATGAACGAACACAAAGATCAGAACACAGCTGAAGGTCTCTCTCTCTCTGTGTTTATTTTGTTATCTTTGGTTTGGTTCAGAAATTAGGGTTTGGGTTTGTGACATTGGGTCTCTGGTTCAGAAATTCTGGTTTATTGCTAGGAAATTGACTGCTGTTTAAGCTTGCTTCTTGACCTTCTTCTCATGTGGTTCACCAACGAAGCCCCAGTCAGCAAGACAAAAATCTGTTAGGTTGACCATGAATTTAAGTAAATAACATCGTCCTATGAAAAGTTACCCGAAATGGAAACAGAAGCTTATGCATCTTTTTTTCATCCATGGAACCATTTGATAATGCATCAGTAACATATGCTCTAAAAAGGAGGTTGAAGTCATCCATTTGTTCTTTGATTGTGTATGTTTTCCAGGTGTGTAAAAAGATAAAAGTCATTTTGAGGCCTTGGCTTGCCTTCTTGGGAAATTATTGAAGTTTTCGGTCTACAAACTCTGCATAGCTGCCACTGTTTATGCAGTTGTGTTACCTATGTTTTTCCCCCCAAAAAATGACCTACATACACTGATTGCAATGTTGTCTAGTTTTGTAGGAGTATTTCTCTTATCTAGTCTGTAGTTGAAAATTCTTTGCCTTCATTAAGGAAGCCAAGAGGAGATCCATCTTAATGTAAAAAAAATAAAAATTCAAAGCTTCGGGCAATTTCGTTAGCTACTATTTTTACTTTTAAACTTCCAATATTGTCCACCATTTGTTGTTGTGTTTTAATTTTAAGCTTTCAAAGTTGTGTTATTGAGTCCCTCTTGTCAAAATCGTTGTCACTTGCCAAAATTAAAGGTTCTTCGGATGTGCAAATTATAAGGTGAGCTGCATGCATTGCCCCAATTTAATCTATTGTTGTTTGTTGGAGTTGAAACCCTAAGTTCTTATTGTGTTAATTTTTTTTATAGGTACACATGGACATGGATTGTGGTTTTTTTTGCTGGTATGAGCCTTCTATTTTGCAAGAAAGGGCTGATTTGAGGCCAATGATGGTTCAGACCAAAAAAAAAGGGTGTGAAGACTGTTGAACAATGTGAGAGTTCAGCATCCATGACCATGAGTGAAGAAATGCAGAGGACAACAATCGCAATGCAGATGAAGATTGAAGCCATGCAGAAGGATTTTGATGCAATGCAAATGAGAGTGAGAAATGGGGGGAAATTTAACTGGAATTATCTTTGGGTCGTTGTTTTTTGTGTTGTGTCGTACATGTGTGGCAAAAGCAGCCACTGATCTCAAGTAGTGATCTCAAGTAGTAGTAGTAGTACTAGTATGGCTAATTAATTTTGAACTGTTTGGACTATGAAATTGCTTACAGTTGGGATTTGGTTTGGTGTATTTAGCTTGGCCTTGGATGTATGGCTAATTTATTTTGAGATCATTTTTGCTTCTTACCTATGGCTAATTTATATGGAAATTTAGTTGGATTGCCACTCGGTTATGTGTGGTGCATCTCTGATTGCCGGCAGGGAGATTGTAATTAGAGATAACATGAGGTTTCACCATTTCAGTGATGGGAAGTGCTCTTGTGGTAATTTTTGGTGATTGAAGCTGGGATCTCATTGTTGTCTATGTTTATTTCTAACTTACAAATACACAAGTTATAATAGCCGTGTACAATAGATTTTCCCATTTGTATATCCTTTCCATCCCTTTCGTTTCCTTCATATTGGATTACGCTTTAAGTGGATTTTTCTTACTTACCTTGAAATTTTAGTGATGTGTTTGCTGTGTTTGGTTTTGCGATTAATGTTCAATCGGTGAGAACAACTATCTGAGTGGCTGGCTTATTACGCCCGGCCTCGGATTTTCCGATACTATTTTCTTTCTTTCTGTCCGTTTCCTTTCTATTTTCTTGGAACCTGAGTTTGATTTAAAAGTGGAACATTGTTGCTTATCTAGAAAGAGCAAGCGGCCATATGATACAAGTATATCTAGAAAGAGCAAGCGGCCATATGATCCATAGTACCCAAGATACTGAATTGAACAAAAAACGAACTAGGACTATGATACAATCTGAAATATTTCAATCAAACTTGTTCAAGTACCTCACCATCTTTAAAATACAAATTATAATCCAATACATGTACCATTACTCAGTCATAAAACCAACCCAACAAACCGAGAATACAGACTAGCCCAATCATCCAAAAAATAAACAAACAACAATTACACATGAGATTAGTCACCCCATTCCACTTGATCTAGAGAATACAGCCATGCGTGCCAATTTCATCTCCATATCCGCATACCCATTTAGTTCCTGAAACACAAATAAAATTAGCATTCAAGTCCGTATTTGACAACATATTTGAAGACCGTATTTCACTTAAACAAACACTTACATTCATTGCCAATGTCATCGTCATCGTCGTCGTCATCATACAAGCTAACATCTTCTGAAGACCTAAAAGCCACTCAAAAGATTCACTTTTTTCATCACTTAAGAAGGCACACCCAAATAGCGTTGTCTGCCCGTGATGGTTAACCCCTAATAAAGGTGCAAACATCAAGCGATATTTGTTTGTGTTGTATGTAGTATCGAATACGACCACGTCCCCGAAATACTGGTATGACTTCCTAGAGGTCACATCTGTAGAGACCCGTATTTTGGAACCCGTTTTTTTTTATTTATTTTTATATAATGTACGGTGTGGATATACGATGGGGCGTATGTACGGTAGGATATAAGCGTAATTATACGAGAGGTGCATGTGTGAGTGTGTGGTGCGAGAAGTGTGGGATAACTCCCCAACTCTAATTCTCTCCAGGAGAATTATTTCTCCCACTTTCCTCTTTATTTCTCTCGGTCTCTCACTCTCGTCTCTCTGTCTTCTCCCTCTCCGGCTCTCATCTCTCTCTCACCTCCTCAACCAAAAACCCATCAAATTGACACAAAAACCTACATGGGTTAACCTCCAATATACCTCCTACATGTGATTTCAACCTCAATTTCAGTGGGTTTAAGCTTGGATCGAAGTTTTCCGGTTGATTTCAAGTTTTGAAGTCAAGGGCTCGGGTAATCTCGTGGGTTCGGCTTTGTAACTCGAGGTAGGGATTTTTTGCACGTGTTATGTGTAAATATGATGTTTATGTTGATAGATCGCGCGTATTATTGTTGTTGTCGTTGATTCCTGATTGTGGCAAGTCTCGGCTGTTCTCTGTTTCGTAATAGGGTCCAAAATTTGTTGTTTGAGGTCATTAATTTGTTTTCTGCATTTTCTGGAAATCGGTCGAACAGTGAGAGTTTCTCTGAAACGTCCAGCTTCTTGGATTTCCGAAAACCTTCCTACTCCGCACGGGTTCCAGTTGACCGCACGGCATATTATATTATCGTACAACAAATCAACTTTTCAATTGACCGCACGGCATTTTTGTTCCGTCGTACGGCATATTAATTAATCGTGCGACATATTGTTTAATCGTATGGTATATTAATTAATCGCACGGCTTTTCGGCATGCCACACGGCCTTTCGAGCCTTTTTGGCACAACTTGGTTTATTCTGCTTCCGTTTTTATTATTTGGACCTCGTTCGCTTCCGGTACTTCCGTAACACAGCCTAAAGTAGCTACTTGAGTCACTAAGATTCTTCGATCACTTGACTGTTCGCATTCCAATGATTCACTGAACGTTTCCATTTCTTGAACAATCGTTAAGCATCATTTTAGTTCCGTTGTAAATGGAAAACGTACCGTAAAGTTGGTTAAGAGTACAGTAGACTATATGGGAGCCGTAGTGAGAATTATGGGTAGATGTGAGTATGTCTAGTAAGATCTCATGTTTCCTTGATTCGTTGAACTACTAGTTTCCAATGGCGTTCGTCATCTGAGGCTTGAGTGTCGATACTAGTGGGTGGAAAGTTGTAGAGTTACTTACAGGTTAGAACGTCGTGTAAGATGTGGTGATATACTTTGGAAAAATGAGTGTGTTTATTTATTAGTTGGTGTTATGATATGGTTGATTGTTTGGAATGCTTCGGATTGTGATTGATCAATCGACTTGTGTATATATCGAGATTGGATACTACGGGTATCACCACTCGGTGGTGAGATGACCGGGCTGAACACTACGGGTATCACCATTTGGTAAAACGACCGAAATGGTGAGATGACCGGGCTGAAAATGAATGGGTATCATCACCATGGACATTCGGTGAGATGACCGGAAATGAGCGAGAAATGTGAAAACCTTGATTGATGTGATATGTGATTAATGGAAAAAGGAAAGAAAGGTTGATTTTTATCAAATATACTTGTTTAAAAAAGGAAAAGGATTTTTATTAAAAATCCTCCTGCTATTTTTGAGCGAATCAACGGTTTTCGGTATTCGTGTACAGAATCAACGGACTCCGGCTATTCAAGCTCGAATCAACGGAGCTTGACCATTATAGGTCATGTATTTCTATACATTACATCTGTTTGGAAACAAAGGAGATTTTGATAACGTAAAAGAATGGGAAAGGAGATTCGACGATGAAACGAGAAATGCAAAAGATTGTGATATTGAATGAGATGTGATAGTTCGGTATCATAGTCATTACTGACTTATTTTGTGGATTGATGTGGGGGTATTAATGGTCCTCATAAGGGGTATATATTGTAGAGTATTGCGTATTGATTCGCTTAGAATCCTTGGGCCATAGTGAGCTTCCTGTCGATAGTCATAAATACCTTGGGCGTATCTGGCTATTCTCATTCATTCTAGAAGCATACTCAGCATATTTTCTTATAATGTGTGCATAGATTTCTCTACTGGGCACGTGTTTGCTCAACCTACCATTTCAGGTTCATTGCAGGTCATGGTCATGGTCATGGAGTGCTTGGAATGCATGCTGACATTATCGAGTAAAGCTGTTTTGGAGAGTACTTTTATTATTCTTGTAAAACATACCGTTTTGTTATGAAATTCCTATGTTGTGATATTGTATTTGTAGATTAGTTTGTGGAATTGGAAACTGTATTGTATTTTGGGGTAAAGTACGTACGATCGTGAGGATTTTGTATTTCAAATGGTATTATTAATTATTTTAAAAATTGAGGACGTGACAACATCGGTCTAGTTCGAACTCTTTTCCGCTTTAAGAATTTGTAACTGGAAATAGCAAAGACAATGGAATACATTCAATTGAAGCATAGTGTGGTCATATTTTAAGTCCCAACTATGTCTCTGTAGCACCTTTTGCAGATTTGCATCACAATTCTTGATAATACAAAAGCCAAATTGGCAAACAAAGAGCATAAAGGAAAAGCTCACATATGACATCGCTATCGAGACCAGAACAGCAACTAGCATTTCAAAATTAAGCTTAGAAAAGATGAGAGATTTAGCATTTGTGCCAGGTCGAAATTGAGAAGTGTGATGACTTATCCCATTTCTACAGACTAATTTGTTGTTTACACTCATTTTCTCCTTATTACCTAATTTGACCGTGTCCAGAATTTAACAGACCTATGATCTCCTTTACTTAGTTCTCCTATGAAGTGCGCAGTTTAAAACAGGAAGATAGCACATAAAAGAAAGCAACCAGAACTTATTTTCTCTCTTAAAACTAGTTACCAAACCAATCATGAGCTATCTAGCAAAATGTCAGTTTGTTGGGATAGTAAATATTATCATGCTGTGTTGAGAATATGTATTACCTTGAGCTTTCCTAAGGAGTAAAGATGGAAAAGCTTGTGTAGATGTTCTTGCCACAGGGAACTGTACTGAACCAAGAAGAAACCAACCTGAAAATATTGGCATCGTTAAGCCTGAAGAATCCAATGTCATTCTAAAACAACTATCATCACAGAAAGAATCCATTGACGCAGATCTCAAATCTGTTTAGAGTCTTTAGAGTTTAGACTACAAACAAAATAGCTACGTGGACAAGGAGAATCTATTAATCCACAACTGAATGAATATGGCGTGAAAACAATGGGTCTTTGGTTTTCAAGAAAGTTTCTGATTAGTGTTCACCAGTAACCAAAAAAGGCATAAACAAGAAGTATAACTCACTCGAGGATCACAACACAGGGCAGCAAAAAAAAGAAGATGGTCTTCAGTATGTCATCGCACAGCTTAGATGGAACCATGGCTACCAGGTATAATTTTGCCGTCAGTTATGTCACCAAGTTGGTACATTTAGCGGTACAGCAAATTGTGCTAGTATGAATTATTAGGGGAACGAAGGCACACGAGGACAAATTCCCGTGAATAAATACTTAAAATTTGGAGAAGAAAAAAGATACAAAAGTTCCTTCGCAAAAACAATAAAGTTAAAACCATCTCCATAATGAGTCGTGAAGACAAGCCAAACAAGAGAATTTTTGTTCTCAAGAATCCCGTTTAACCATAAGAGAGGTGAAACCAAAGAATGCTGTTTCCAGGATGGACTACAGTTACTGGTAAAACCCACTTCCTCTATCAGGCGAGCCGTATGTGCATATACATTGGCGTCGCCCCTGTTCTTGCTTAACAGAAGAAACAATAATGTAGCTTTCATGTGTTCGCTCCATCAATGAAATTGAAACACTCCTCAAAATACTTTGCTGAATATATTTTCCCACAAAAAAGTCCTAATTTTATGCAGATTTCGAATGGGCAAAAAAAGCCCTAACCAGAAATTTTTTTTTTCCAAGAGATACCTTGGATGCTGGCTTCAATCGATCTTCTTCTCGTCTTCGTTCTTGTTCGTTCTTCTTCTCGTCTTCGACTTCGTCCTAAAAAAAAAAAACCTAAGTTCTGAGAAATTTCTTCCGATCCAGATTTTTTGGTTTTCGAGAGAGACAGAGTCGAGGGAGAGAGAGACAGAGATACCTCGGTGGATCTTCGATCTTCTTCTCGTCTTCGTTCTCCTCTTCGTTCGATCTTCGTTCGTCTTCTCCGCGTCGCCTCTCTCTCTCTCTCTGTCCGTGAAATGAAATGAGAAAGGGGGGAAGTGTGAGGGCTGTAGGGGGTAAAGTGTAATTGTAGGAGAAGTAATTGCCCTCTCTTGTCCTGGCCGTTGGATTTCAATCCAACGGCTCACAGCACAGTCCCGCGCCACATCAGCATTCGGGATCCCTCAAGAGAACCGGATTGTATATATATATATATATATATATATATTAACACATGGTGAATCTAATAAGTAAATAAACTAATAAAGCCTAGTACTTTGGCTAGACTTGACCTTATTATCCAATGAATAACAATTCTCCTAACATTTATAGACCAACGGTTAAAGGTGGAAAGTATTATACTAGAATAATATAATATATACTTTCAATCATGTGTATATAAGCCTATATATAATTATATAAGTGTACTTCGAACAATGTAATAAAATAACCTTGGTGGGAAAGCCTATTGTCCAATGGATAAAGATTTCCCTAACTTTTATCGTCCAATGGGTAAAGGTCAAGGATGACTTTGGTCCAAATGGTTTCTTTAGGGTTTGGAAAGGTTCAAAAGGTTCAACTAGTCCAATTGGTAGTTAGGTTACCTCAATGAATCGGTTAGAAGCTAACTAGGCTTGCTAAGTAGGATTTCCAGCCACGAAAGGTAATTCTAAGACTTCTCCATTAGTAGGAAAATATACTAGACACTTGTCTTTAGAAAATGACTAGATAGCTCGGAGTGAGGAAAATCTAATTACAACGGATTATTCAAAAGCGATACAAGATTTCATTAAGGATTTTCGAAATCAACGAGATTTTTATTCGTTAAAAATCGGAGTTGTTACACATCAAGATGCGGCCCAAACATTTGGAGAGAAGGAAAAACATCAACAAATTTGTACTCACTGATAGGCATAGCTAACCCTGCGTATTGAGCTCGCAAAAGATGAGTACGCTTTTCTCAAAGAATTGGCAACAACAATAGGCACAAGAATTATTGTTCATCCCCTCTGACCTGAAGGTCATTAACACAATGAGCAGGATACCTCGAAAACTCTCAAGTTTGGCAATCAGACTATGGAACATGGCAAAAGCAAATGGCAGAAAATCAAGACCAAGCATAAGAAGGAAGAGGAAAGGGGATGCCACTTGGCCAAAACAAAATCTACCTTCCTTTGAAAATTAGAAGTTACGGCCGAAGAATTGCTACATCGGCCGCAACATCGATTCCTCAGCCGAATAATCGATTCTTCGGCCAGTATTTCATTTCACATAGATTACTGTCTTGTTCAAAAGCCATGTTCTGACTTTCACATGCATATCTCAAAACATTTAGGGGCACAAAAAACATTTCTCATTTCAGGAACAAAAGCTTGATTACAAAATCATCGCTGTGGTTGCTTTCACTATACAAATATAGAATCTGCTTGTCTCTTTGCTAACCATGAACAGGAAGGAAAAAGAAATCCTAAAGCTGGTCGTGACGGCGTCTCCGAGACGATCTTTGAGATGAAGAAAGGAATTGCTGGCTATCCTCCCCATTGACAGCTGGTGCTCGCTCAGCCTCAAGCAACAAGAAAAAGAATACAAATACTCAGATTCAAGAAAAGATGCAAAGCAAATAGGGCGCATGGGAAAAACCATACCTCGAGATTTCGACGGCGCTGCCTCCGAACCAAAGCCTCCGCACTCTGATAGGCATAGAGCCATTCCTGCACTATCTCAGCAGGTACCTGTGGGATAACCAAACATTGCAAGCATCTAAGCATGAGACACAATACGAAGCAGCAAAAGCTAGAATGGAAAGCTAAAGATACCTGTGGAGCCCCGGCTGGCAGTGCGTAAAGTTGAGTCGAACAAGGAGTAAGCGCCAAGCGCTCCTCCTCTCCATCATCAGAATGAAAGGAGATGAAAGAAGGGGCCTGTGGCCAAACAGGAGCAATTGAAGGAACAGCAGGCGGAACCAAGGAAAGACAGCAGTACTCCATATAGTCACCTGCCTGAAGAAGCAAACCCGCCCAATCTCCGATCAGAGCATTCCTCAAATCTTCCTTGGACATTGAGGAAGTAGATCTCGTTGACGTCAGAGGTGGAGGAGGAACGAACTGAAGAGCCTCAACACGTGGATGCCACTGGCTGGCCACCCGATCACCTAAATACCAGGCTCGACAAAAGGGGCCCTCAAGCAAAGTGTGATACGGTCCAAAACTCTGGAAACTCGCAAGAGGGGCATCTTCTGGTACGCCACTCCAAGGGTCAAACCTCATCTGCAAACAAAGTCCAATCAGCCACAGCACGGAGGAATGGAGATCTAAAAACAAGGAATGCGAGAGGAGAAGAGAAGTACCTGATCGACTATTAACCGGTCCAAAACCCGTCGCTACTCAGGAAGGCTCAAAACTAGTAACCGTGGCTTCCGTTGCCCCACCAACCATCGCTCGTAGCAAGGGAAAAATCACAACGAGAAAAGAAGTAAAAGAAGAAGGATGTACCTCAAGTACTCGGTAGTGACTGCCAAGAATGGGACTCCTATCCCGTGAATAAGCCCCAAGGATGCCATACAAGGTGGCCAAGGCAGATGCACCCCAATCAAGCTCCCAAATAGCCTCAAAATACTGCAAAGGGGCTAGAAACTGTGTATGCACTGAACTATTCTTGTTGGCAAACAACGTTTGCCCAAGGAGGTAGAGAAGAAAGGCCCGTGTCAGCTGCTTAACACTCACCTGAGTCAAGATATCAACCTTCAATAAAAGTCTTGATCAGTCAAGAGACGTTAACATGACCATGCGAGTGAAGAGGGGGCACCTTGCCCAAGAACCACTCCAAAGCCCCTACCCACTCTCAAAGCCTGGGGTCAACCCGAAGAGGAGCTCCACCCACTTGCAGGCCGGTCAGCAAAGAAAAGTCACCTGGTGTGATCGTCATCTCACCAGCAGATGGAAAGTGGAATGTGTTGGTGGTATCCCACCACCTTTCAACTAGCGAGGTCATCAACGACCAGTCCATCTTCGGAAGGTTGAGGCCTAAAATGAACGCCTCGAAACCAGCAGCACGTACTAGCTCCCGAGCTCGCTCCGGCAACATCACAAACCACTTGTGCACCTCTTTGCCTCCGCTGCGAGCCTCTAATCTCCTATTCCTCTGCAAAGTCCGACAAAGGGAGTTAATCTCATTGCATGAACAAATAAAAAGCTAGGGGCATCAAATCGACGTTTAAAAAGCATGCATTGCCTAAATAGGGGGCACAGTTATTTTAGCTTCTTTAAATAGAACAACTTCGACCCAACCACGGGTCCTTCTCATTCACGCCCCTGGCTAAAAGGGATCTCAACCCGCAAATAAAAAAAAAACACTCATTTTTTATCATGCAAATTAAAACTCCGAACTAAAGTAAACCTTTTACTTTTCAGGAAGCTTACCGAAACATTGAGGACGCTCAAGTGCTGCTCAGCGGCTCTACGCCCACACCTCAGCAGCTCAATGCCACACCATGTGCACAGCCTCGTGCTCCGCAGGCCAGCAAAACAATCCTGCGGCTTCCACTCAATGCACCCTCCAGAAGGCGTTTATGTTGATAGCTTCCAGAAAGCGTTTATGTTGCCAGCTTGCAGAAAGCATTTAGCCACCAGAAGACATTCGAGTCGCTAGAAGGCATTTGGCCTCCGAAAGGCACTCAGTGGAGGTGATGGAAATCTCCCTAAACAATGTGGAATATACTCAGGACTAGCCTTGGAGACAATCCTGAGCACGTGGAATCTAGCCTTGGGGGCAATCCCGAGCATACTCAGATCTAGCCTTGGGGGCAACCTCGAGCATACTCAGAACTAGCCTTGGAAATATTCTGAGCATGTGGAAACTAGCCTTGGAAGCATCCCAAGCATGAGGAACAAATCAAACCCCGTGGAAGATGGAAGATGGAATACTCAACAACTCAGTAATTCTACAAACTCACTACTCAGCAAGATATCTATTCTCAAGCTCCATGTTTGAATGCTTAAAGTTCTACACTTTGAATGCTCGAAGCCCTTCGAATGCCCAACCACTGTGTACTGGATGCTCAAGTTCTACACTTGAATGCTCAAGCTCTACGTTTGAATGCCCAACCACTGTGTACTGGATGCTCAAACTCTATGTTTGAATGCTTAAGGTTTATACCTTGAATGCTCAAGCTCTACGTTTGAATGCCCAACCACTGTGTACTGGATGCTCTAAGCCTATACTTTGAATGCTCGGACTTTACCCTACGAATGCTCGAGCTCTATGCTCCGAATGCTCAAGTCCGGAACTTGAAAGAAGCTTTATGCTTAAATCAAACACACACGCGCGGGCCCGTGCACATTAGCATCAATTGCATCACCATTGTTATCATCGAGTATGCATCATCATATCTGCTCATATCTAACCACTATCACCATATACACACTCCGCATCTCTCTTTTATTCACGAAATAGGTCAATCCTGCAAATCAACCGGCTCTACACCTCGGTTTTACTGATCGGCCCGGTGCCTCGATCCTTTGGCTCCAAGCCAAAATTTATGATGAGAAAGCTCCATGCACAGACCATCAGAATGCAACCAGTTCTACGCCTTGGTTCAAATCACATCAAGCTCTAAGCTCCGACTCCTCAGGCTCTCACCTCATGATTACAACCAGCTCCGCGCCTCGGTTCCCTCATTCCAACGCTCCGTGCTCCAGTTACTGGCCTCGTGCCACCATATCTCAAAAACTGGGGTCCAACTCATCCCCGGCAGATGGCTTGGATTCACTACAAGAAATTTTGTGTTTGGAGACGAATTAAATTGTCACAAAATGCACATTTTTTGTCACCAAAAGTTTAGAGAAGAAAAAAGTTTTGTCACCTATAGGTTGTCCCAGAAAGTAACGTGGTGACGAAAATCATGTTTCGTCACCTATAGTAATTTTTGGAGACAAAATTTATCGTCACCAATTTATCGATTATTCGTCACCCTTGTCTAGTTTCGTCACTAATAGTGAATGAATATTGACCAGGAAAACTACATAGGTGACAAAAAATTTCGTCTCCAAAGAATTTAATTTAAATATTATAAAATAGTAAATGTGACAAATAATTTCGTCTCCTATAATTGTAAAATTGAAGCTGATTAATGACAAAATTTCGTCTTTGAAATGCTTCCTCGAAAATCCTCTTTAGTGACGAAAGAATTTGTCACCTATTTTTCATATATTAGAAATATAGGTGACAAAAAATCGTCTCGCACTCTTCTAAATACCATATCCTTTGCATTTTAGAATCCAATAGATCTCAAACAAGAACTATAATACATCTAAATTGCACTAAATAGTAAGCCCATTCTATTTTACCATAATATCCAACACATCGTCATACCCAACATTCATCCACACCAAAATAATCATCCACACTTAGGATGTAATGCATCCATGAACGAATGTCAAAAATAACCAAACTAGACCATATACGTTGTTCATCATAGATCTTATACTATGAACCATCAAAAAAGAAGAGTTCTCATAGCATCATCGAAAAAAAGAAGTCTTCATAGAAAAGCATATATCATCTTCTGCTACCAACCTTCTACATACTCAATCTGCAAATTAACATAAAACAAGATTCAGAAAATATTGTTACAATATTGTTAATAGAAATACGAAACATCATGTAAACTTAAGTTTTATGCCAAAATCAATGAACTGAAGTGTAATGCCTTCATTTTGTGCTTCATAAACATTGACACGTATGCAGCAAACAATCTGACAATAGAACTGGAAACATTACTATTTGGACGGAGTATGCAGCAAACAACTTGGACAGATTATACTTCAAGCAGAAAAATCTAATGCCAAAAAATATAACCAAAGTTGAAGACGAAGTGCAACTGAAACATAAGTGCTTTTATCTTGTACATAAGTACTTTCCTTTTGTGCAATTGAAACAGAACCCAAGTTAGAGATGTTATGCGTGAACTGAAGTTTGTGACTACTCAAGTGTCCATACCAGCTAAAGTGTCAATACCTAACAAATTTCCATAACTGCTGCAACTCAACATATCACCAGCAAACAACAAAAAATAGACCACATAACTGCTGTAACTTGAACATAGAACCATAAACCAAAACAGACCACAAAACTGGTTCATAACAAGTCTAATGCTGTAGCAAAACAAAAAAAATGCACAAGCAGAACATACTTGAAACAAAAATGCATATGCAGAAATTAAAACCTGCTAAACCTACACTGAAACCAAAATACCAACTAGGGGTCTTATGACTAAACTTTTGCGGGTCTTACTGGGAACACTTCTCAAATCCACTAAAGGTGTGTGTTGGTGTGAGTTGTGTCCACTAAAGGTGTGTTGTGTCCTTTAAAGGTGTGGATTTCATTACTGGTGTGTGTTGTGTGGGTGCCAAGTTAGTTGGAATGCAAAAAACAGCCAAAAACCATCAGCAAAGATTAGCCAAGCAATCCAGAAAATTAAGAGCAGAAATACAAAATAGAAGTCTAGAGTGAAATGGTTGGCTTTAGGAGACCAAAACTGTAAGTACTTTCACCAGAAAATGTGTTCTCGTAGAGCTAGAAATACAATTCTAAGTCTTACTGATTCTAGTGGTTGTTTGATTAATGATCCTAAGGCCGTGAAGCAGGAGATTTTGGGTTACTATGCTGGGTTATTAGGGACTGCTTTCGATGGAAAAGTGGATGCTATGCCTACTCTTAATCTAGCCATTCAATCTAAGGTTCCAGTTCACTTCAGAGATCAGTTGATTGCTCCAGTTACAGAGCATGAAATCCCGCTATCCAAGTTCTTTGGTTAAGGACATTGAAAGTACTCTCATGGCATTTCTTTGGTCTGGATTTGAGCTCAAGCATTCAAGGGAAAAAGTGAAGTGGGATCAGCTCTGTTGTCCTAAAGAGGAAGGTGGTTTGGGATTCAAAAGGATTAAAGAATGGAATAGAGCTACCATGCTGTAACTTGAACATAGAACCATAAACCAAAACAGACCACAAAACTGGTTCATAACAAGTCTAATGCTGAAAAAGGGCAAAAAATCAAACCACCAAAAATATATAGCCCACTCCAAGTTTTTTCATTAAGAATATAAATAGGGAAAGCATGATGTACTAACCACCTATGTACTGAAAATGACACATGAGAAGCACCTATGTACTGAAAATGGCACATCTAGTCCAAATGCCTAGTAGCTATCTGTAATGTTGTTCTATATGAATGAATGAAGTGTTTCCTAGCATTATGAATGCAATTCAAATCCCTAGCATTATGTTTTTTTTATAAGTACTTTGTTTGGACTTGAAGTTCACTGAGTTAAAAGTGAACTTCACTCTATGTCAACAGTGAAGTCAGAAATTGGTCTAGTTATGCCACATTCTTTCTTTTTTATTGGTGACTGAGAACTTCATTAAAAAACACTATCAAGAGGAAAAACCTCAAATAAAACAGAGCAAAAAAACCTTAGAATGCCCTTGAAATTCTGTTGGTCCTTTCTTCCCAAGTGAAACAGACCATAGCATCTAGAGAAAGCCTTCTAAGTGTATTAGGTAAGTCTCTCTTTTCGAAATTGGAACAGAACCACAAGCAACTTTCTGGAAGTAAAGAGTAGGACCAGCAGGGATATATCTCAACTTAGCAACAACGTTCTAGACTTGCTTAGAAAAGGAGCGCTCAAAAAGAAGAAGATCCAATGATTCGTCAATTAGCTTAAAGAGAGAGCAAATAGGAGTATCAATGACACCCCAGCTAGCTATGACCAAATGACATCACATACAAAAGATCGCATGTACTACTAGTATACAAGTCTGCCACTAGATATTTCCCTCAAACTCTACACGTCCAAGCAAACACTTGCACCAATGAGATGACTAGAATTATGTGGTTGGACTTGGGCGTTCATGTTCCTGCTTATATATAGTTTGAACATACTCCAATTGAGAACTCAACCACACAAGACAAGATGAGTCTCGTAAACAGCCATAATCTATGGATGAAAGCTAATAATCATACAGTTGTGAGCATACATGGATGAAAGCCACGATGAAGGCCTAATCCATGACAGAATCAACCCAAAGATGAGAGCCATAAAACAGTAGAAAACTAAGGCATCACTAGCCATGAAAACAACCATAATGGTTCCATAAACATCCATAATGCTATTGGTGATGTTACTTAGTAAGTGCCATAGCTGGATGCTCTCAACCAAATTGGTGCTTGCTATCCCTCTGATGTTACTTTAGGGTTTCTAAGTTAGCTATGGTTCTCTAAAATAGTTTCATTAACCAAACAGTTGAAAGAAAAATACATGAAAATTAGCTGGCTGAAAAATTGGCTTGGTGGATGGAAGTGCAAACTTAGGTAAAAATAACTTTCACGAACACATTCATGGATACTATATTTTTGCCTGAGTAATCTAGTCAAACTACTAAATTATTTGACTTCTATAATCTAAATATACTCTGTTTTTTACAGAGCTGCTCTTCTATCACTTAGAAGTTGTTCCAACTAAAGACATACCACTTGTTAGAGAGAGCGAGAGAGAGACATACCAGTATCCGGTGTACCCTTGATTTTTAAGGTACTCCAGAACACTAGCCAAAGCCCTCCCCTGTTGCTCTTTTGCCTCCACTAGCTCGGCTATCGTGGCATTTGCTGTTTCAATTCCTTCTGCTTGCGCTTGAATTTTTTCACCTTGCTCCTGAATTAACTCATGTTGCTCGTCTACCTTTTTCTCGAGGTGTGTTACATATTCATTATTGTTCACAGATCCAACAATGGTACTCCTAATAGTAGAGGAAGGCCTCATTCCAAGTCCCTTCAAATAGCCTGATTTTGCCTTGAATACCTTGACAAAAAGCTCCTCTTGCGTTATCGGGACTGCACAATCCTGAGAATTATGTTCAGCCACTATTCTTACGATCTCATCCTATCATTTTAAAGTAAATTGAGTAATTTAAGCTCTAACAGTTTAGTAGATGCAAGTTCTAATAATTACGCAAACACAAGTACACAATAAAGTACTTGATACACGTACATGGATATCTTTGCATTCTGGAGAGATCCACTCATTGTGTTTGCATTAAAGTGGGTGGATTTGTATATTTTTTCTAATCCAGGCATGGCACCATCAGTTCCTTCCTTCTAATATGTTTTATTCGCAACAAATAAGTTAATAAGCCTATTTATAATGTAATAAAACTGAAAATATAATTCAAAATGCACCATTTCGACAACCCTAACCGGCAATGACTTTGATCCACATCTGTGTTTGCTTTTCTTATCAGACCTGTCATTGGTGTTTGCTTTTGATTGTTTCTGTAAGGAGTACAAACCAATAGAGAAACAAGAAACTATGAGGTAGGTTGATTTAGAATGTTGTTTTAAGAGCATTAAAGATTAGGATGCTACAAGAAGAACCTATGGCTATTTTTATGTGTACGCGTGAGATTACTTGCCACTTCTTATCATTCCACTTCTTATCTATTAAGCTTGTCCACTGTTCGGGCTTCACACCACCTAGGGGGTTGCTTCTTGCATACTCAGCCCCCTTTGCCTTTACAAGCTTATCGTATTTTTTCTTCAACTTATAGGTGTAGTTGCTTATTCTTTGTCCACATTGTGTTGCCACTGCCTTATCAACATCAATAGGATCTCCTTGCAAATCAAACTTATCCTGCAATAGTTGATATTTTAGATAATGACTTTGTTGTCATTTAAGAAACAATAAATAAGTAGATCTTGCAACTACCGTCAGTCGCTGAAGTATGGGCCCTTTAACAGTGTCATCCAAGGCCTTCCACCTACGGACGCCAAGGTCCATCACATGTGTCCGAACCTCAAAGCCAATCTTTGAGGCCAATTTAGAAGCATGCTCCCCTACCGCTGCACGGAACTGTGGTGGAATGGGAACTTTAAGCCTTCCATCTTTATCAATGACCCTTTGTGCCAGTTTTCCTCGCGTAGGCCCACGAGTGCGTCTAACAGTGAGTACTGTTGTAAAGTACTAGTAAGAAGTTTTTCCAATTGGCAAGAGAAAATATATAGCTTTAGTATGTTTCAAAAATTCATGTACCATGGAGAATCAAATGACCCTTGACTAAACTCACACAAGCAGAGGTCAATATGCAAGTAGATTCTGCACCAGTTCGAAATGTTCTGTATCCTATGAGAAGTGTGTAGATTTAGGAATAACATACAGTGACATTGGAGCCTTCATCAATCTTAACTGTACACCCAAATTGCTGGAGTTTGGTGTACAGAAAAGATAGTGGAAGTATCAGGCAAAAACTTGTATCCATATCTATGTAGAAAATAGGTGTAGCAGCCTCTCACTGCAAGGCTCTACTATGATATCACAATAGGCCTAGTTCCGAAAGGCTCCAATCAACATGATGTCATACACTACGCCAACACAATAACTAGGGTAGGAAATTTCACAAGTAAAAAGAATATTTTTCCAGCCAATTCACAAACTCCAACCAGATCAAAGAATATTTGTCCAAGCACATGTCACTCACGTTAAAAATTGAAGGTTCAGGCAGTGAGCAAACATATTACATCTCTTTCTTTTTCGTTTGTTGTTCCCCCTTTCCTTGCATATTAAGCACATCTTATAATGGAGAAAAATTGCAGCAGCAATAACATGTGCTTGGACAAAAAATGAACATGCAGAAAAAGAAGAAAGCTAATACAGAGGTAACAAAAAAAGGCAGCAGCTTCAGACTTAAAAAATAAGATAATGAATCTAAAAAATAATTCTTAAACTACATCACTCACCGACATTGTTGTTAGCTAATGCCTCACTTTGTGGCTGGACAATGGGAGGTGGTAGGGCCTGGGTATCCATGTTAGGTTGTGGCGTCAATCGGGTGACCCTCTCGGAGATCATAGTTGCACAGGATTGTGGCTCTGGATGGGACTGTGGCGCTCTTTGACAACCTCGTGGCATCTCTAAGGCCAATAACAACACAATATAGAGTGCCCAAGCATAAATATATAATGTACATATAACAAGACTACTAGAAAGAAAGAAAGAAAGAAAATGTATAGATACATTATTTTTGCTTATCATTAACGTGTACTTATATATTGTACCTGCTCAAAAGAGTCAACCGACTCACTGTCATGGCTAGGGTCATCCTCATCACGTGAAAGTCTATAGCCATCATCCTCCAACTCAACCCTAGTACGCTTTCCATTTTCAGCAGTAACACGTTTGCGCTGCTGAACCGATCCCACAAAAGGAGTTGCAATACTCTTCACCCCATGAGATTCACAGACCTTATTGTTCCTCTTTATCTTCTCATTTCTTTTCCTCTCATAATCTGGTATGAAATGAGTTGATAGAAAACTAGGTTGGAGCAACACTTTTCCTCCTTTGGACATTTTGCGCAACTATGAACTAGAAAATAAACACAAACATTTTAAACTAATGCAGACCAAGGTCAATGTAAAAAATAAAAGATAAGGCAAAGTGGCAAACCAATCCCTTCAAGAACTAAGCACATATATAATACATGTCAGGATCCCCCAAAGTTACGTATTATCCTAAAAATGCAACACCTCATGCATTTCATATTCATAACATGAGTACACATGCAAGAACATTACTACACTGATCTCAATCTCTACAAATTATGAAGTTCTCTTCATCTACTTATTAATTAGAATCAAGTTTACTGAAAGAAGACAAAGAAGAAAACAATACAAAAAATTAGCTCCGTTAAAAACTAGGGCATAAGCCATAAGGGAACAAGTATAAGAACAAACAAATATTAAACAAGCTCAACATGTTGAGAAGAGTAATCTATAGTCTTTGTTTGAGTTGTTCTATCTGTGTGGAAATGAGCTTACTTTCTAATTTCTATTTCCTCTGTAGATACTGTGTCATACTGTGCATTATCAAAAGGCCATAAAATAGTCATCACATGCAATGCAATGGTTATTTACATGGTTAACGTACATACCTAACCAAACCCAAAAGTAAATGGTTGGAAAGGTTCCAACCAAAATACAACAGAATCAAAGCTCCCTAGGACAGACCCTAGAGAGAGTAGCCATTACACAAACCAATGAAGCCTTAAGATGCCATCTGATCTTCAAAATCATCAACAGAATCAGCCTTTCCCAGTTGTTCTTCAAAGATTCCAAGCATTAGTCGACCTAATTTAGAACCTTTCTTGGTTCCTCTCCACATTTTGAATCGTCCCTCACATTTTGAATTGTCCCCCACAATATTTGAATCACCCAGATTATCAGAGAGCCAGAAAGGCTCCAAAATATCACAAGACACAAGACACAAGACCAAGGACCACCAACAACGGGAAACCAAACACAATAGCACATACAACAGAACTCCAAACTGACTACAAAATAGAACACCACAATGACTACCCCAGAATCACCCAACAACAGACGCAAGAGCCAAAAAGCTTCCAAGTTTCCAATCATCTCTAGCTTACCATCAGTACCAAGTGGTGACTCACCAGTTAAAGAATGTGGTATGCTAGAGATGACTGGAAAAAAAGCTTCCAAGTTTCTTGCACATCTTGTTCTAAGTGGTGACTGGGAACAAATTTAGTACTATTGTAGGATGACTAGGATCCATAAAAGACAACTGCGATCAATATTTGAAAAACATATAGTAAAGCAGATTAGTACTGAAGTATTAATCTATTTTTAGTTAATAAGTCTGCATTTGCTTTGTGGAAGAATCAAAATAAAAAAATATTGGCCATCAATTTGAAGTGATCTATTGATTCAACACAAATGTTGGTTGAAAATACTTCTTTTAGCTGATCAAAATAGAAAAATAAAAAAAAATCCCAAATCTTTGACGGGCTCATGCTAGAGAATAACAAAAAATAAAATAAAAGCACAGTTTTGTCATCTGTTTGGTGATACATATGATTCCTCTCAAAAGTTCACTGAACAAAACACATTCAGACATTTAAAATTGCAACACCTACTACCAACCAAGCACAAATAGCATAATCAAAATCTAGGGTTACAAAGCGCGAAATCTGGTCAAAATCAATTTGGTCGAAAGCAAACTGGTAGAAAATCGAGATTTCAAAAACCTATTTCGAATTCTATTTGGTCAAAAACCCAATCGAAGAAGAACAAGAGCAGAGGAAGAAGAAGAACAGACGAAGAGGAACAAGAAGAAGAACAGAGGAGGAATACATGCTTCGGTCTTCTCCAATCGCAGCCAAGAACTCGGGTGTAGGGAGGAGAGAGAGAGAGAGAGAGAGAGAGAGAGAGAGAGAGAGGGTGCAGGAGAGGGAGCGAGAGAGAGGGATACGAAAGGATTTAGGGATTTATTTTCATTTTAAGTCCCGCCCAATACTTATTGCACCCCGCTAAAATGAAATTCAGTAAAATCAAATTGATTTTAGTACCATCAGTGACGAAAAAACTTTCATCACCCTAAGTGTTCTCTTTTGTGAGGAATTTTTCCGTCATCTATTGGTTTGAGGATTTCACACGCCCGGGAAAAGATATGGAGGGAATTTATTAGAGACGAAAAAAATAATTTCCTCACCTATAATTTCATTTGTCCTCAGTTTTTAGAGACGAAAAAAAAATTTCCTCACCAATTTACTACTATTGGCGACAAAATAACATTTCCTCTCCCTTAAATTTGTTTATCCTTCTAATTGGAGACGAAACATGTTTTTCCTCTCTAAATAGACATATAAGAGACAAAATTTAGTTTCGTCACCAGGAATTTCGTCATTAAATATCATTTTTGTTGTAGTGATTCCACCCAACTACATCAATTCCATCAAGTTCATTCGTAAGGATAGGCTACTCTACCGAGCTCCCCTTAGTCAAAGTAAGGATGATCAAGAAAAACAAGCGCACCTGCCGTGTACTGATCTACCCCAAAATACTAAGGAAGCTCTGCGCAAAAATTCCCCCGGCAGCCCCGCGCTCCTTCAACTATCCTCCGCCAAAACCCTGGCTTAACCCAGGTACATTGCACTACGGCTTTTAAGCCCGAAGGTACGTCTTCTGTTTCTAACCCTCCAAACTTTTTCTTTTTCTTTATTGCCCTCCCGAACTACAGTTGGTCTGAATTTCCCCTGTGGAATACGTAGGCAGCCTCCCGGCCCGACCATAACAAAAACCTTTTTTGAAAACCCCTTGGAATAGTGGTTGGACCAAATTGAGTTGCTTTTACAGCTTTGGCTCTTACTCAAACATGTCTCGCGATCCATCTGAGCTCAGTCAAAGAGGGGTATCTGTAGACACCCCAATTTGGCCTAACGATTATTTCAAGTCCCACCTTGGGGACCATCCCGATGATGAAATGGATACAGTGATTGCTGATTGACTTCTTGTGAACCCATGGACTTACGGTAAGAACTTTGAGCCACTTAGAGGACCCAATCTAGAGCCATATAGCCTTTCAGACAGAAATACAGAATCCTAGGAGAATCCATCTGTCGGCCGTGACATTGATCTCACGGTCTTAACATCATTTCTTCACCCGAGCAACCTGTTGCTTGAAAATCTCCCTGAGAGATCAATCCCATCACTACTACAATAAACCATAAAGATCACAGTTATTGGCCGTGATTGTATGTTTTTCATCACGCTTTTGCTACTGTGATAGATTTGGGTGTGATTGTAAGTCACTCTACGGCCACCAGATTGTCTATTTTCCAGACTCTGGAACGTTCTGTCGATTGTTTGATCCAACTACGATACCTCCCCGATGAGTTCGAGCTACGCTCAGAGATCACCACAAAGAGTTTGTATTGCATTGCAATTGCAATTGCAATCGTGCGTTTTGATTGGCCGGAGTGAGTCACCAATTGCCTATATAAAGGGCGTTTGGGTTCCAAAATATAATAATCAGATTCATATACTTTTGCACTCTCTCAAGCCACGAAACTCTGCAGAAATACTCTCTCAAATCCCCTCTTCAAAAGCCCTAACCTCCTGAAGGCAGCCATCAATCCGACGATCAAACCCCAAAGTTCAAACCATAACCCTAGGGTTTTCAAAGAAGCAATCAGTCAATCACCATCAATCCAAAGCAATCAAGCAACTGAGGGATCAAGGTGGTGAGGCCCAACGGCCTCTAGTTTAATTTTTTTACTATATTTATGCTTAATCGTAGCATTTTAGTTATCTGCTAATTTTTCTGTCTGGTGTGAGGAAGAACAACGACCGGGGCTTCGACTCCTCGGCCGGTATATTAAACCAGGAGGATCCCTCGGCTGTGACATCCATTCACCGGCCGCGGGATCCATTTCCCTGGGATAGTTTGTTTTGTGTTCATGTTTCAATTACAGTCTTGGCTCACCATTAACTGCTTAAAGGCTAAAAATAGACTACATGTTAGAATTAAATAAAGCAAGTATATGTCTTATGTTGAATAACTATGGGCCAGTCTCACGACTGGGCAGAGAAGGGTGCCTAACACCTTCCCCTTACTGTACTTTTGGCTCCCGTACCCAGAATCTCTATCTATTTTCCTAGTTTTAATAAACTGGGTGGCGACTCTGTTTTGATGATAACCGCTATCGTGTGGCGATGTTCCTAGCCATGGGAATGTCCACGATCTTGGTTTACGAAGCAAGCAACCAAACGAGCAAACAAACGATCAATCTGTATGGCGATGCCCCACTCCAGGGAGGTGTCTACACCTTCGGCCGTTATTTCTATTTTCTAAAGAAAACTAGATTTTGTTTTAGCCAAGTGGCATCCTTTTTTCTCTTCCTTCTTATGCTTGGTTTTGTTCTTGCTTTTGTCATATCTGTAGACACCCTATTTTGGACTTTCCAGAATAGTTTATTTATGGTATTTGTTTCCCCGATGATGAAACGGATCAAAAGCACCCCATAAATGTTAGTATGTTTGAGCTTTGAGCATTCCAAAACCCTTTCGGATCCCTTTCAAACCCTTTAAGCCAGAGCCAAAAAGCCTCAACAAACCCTACTTGCATACGCTGGTACCAAACTGGCATGCGCTGGTCCTCTGCCACGTGTCAGTCATCGGTCAACTTTGACCGTTGACCGGGCTTCGACTGGAGTATGCCAGTCATTTACTGGCGTACGCCAGTCAAACCTCTAGTCAAACTTGTTTTTTTAGAATGCAGAAGCCATGGTTAGGGGTCTATAGCACATGGGAACCTTTTAATCCATCAAAAAATCAGTCGTCGCCAGGGGACATCTCTTACACCCCCATCCCATCACCTTTTCCTCTCATCCATGAGAGGGAATCCTTAAGGGCTAAGGCTCCAGTCCCTTTGACTGGCCTTAACCCCTCTCTCTCCATTTCCTCCTATATATATCCCCCTCCTTTAGTCTTTCAAGGGGTTGGCTCTCAAAAGTTCAAGTTTGGTTGCTAGGTTCCAAGTCTATTTCTTTCTCTTCTCTTGGTTTACTTGCTTGCTCTTCTTCCATCCATTGAAAGAGTAATCAAGAAACCTCTCCAAAAACCACTCATTCACATCCATTCATATTCACCCTCCATCATCCAATCCTCAAGTTCAAAGCTCAAACATCTCTCAAGCCTTAAAGGTATACACCTTTGTACTGTATTTCTGTTCTGATCCCTGAGGGGGCTGGCAGGGTCAAGGCTGGTAATCAATACCAGTCCTGGCCCTAAAGCTAGCAAGGTGTCAAAAAAATATTTTCTAACTAGAATCGGCGTGCGCCGATCATAAGCATGCGTACGCCGGTCCTTGACAGTACGTACAGTTTTAAATTTGGTCTATCTGGAATCTGTCAACGACTGGCGTACTCCATTTCTGAGCCCTTCGGAACCCGCGTACTCCAGTTGTGAACTGGGGTCAGAATCTTTGCTTTATGCTTTGTTTCTTGTCTATTCATCACTGTGAGCATGCCTAATAACTAGTTTTGTAACAACTCCGATTTTCAGTAAATAAAAATCTCGTTGATTATTTTAATGACTTTATAAATTTCTTATTTTCTAATAATCCGTCATAATTAGATTTATTCGATTAAAAATCTAATTTCATTTCGCCTTGCGATTTAGCCATTTTCTAAAGACAAGTGAGTTAGTAAACCCTAAGACATCCTATTTAGCAAACCTAGCTAGCTTCTAACTAATCGTTAGGGAAGCCTAATAGAACCTTTGATCTTCATGAACCATTTGAACCCTAAGCAAACCTATTGACCAAGGTCAACCTTTGATCTATTACCCATTGGACGATAGATACTAGGATAATCTTTATCCATTGGATCATAGGTTTACACCTAGGATATTGTGACTAGATTGCTAGGTACACTTTATATGATTATATATTACTTACCATCTTTACCCATTGGACGATAAAAATTAGGAGAATTATTAACCATTGGACAATAGGTTAGTCTTTCTACCTAGTACAAGATCTATTAGTTTAATTAGATTCACCATGAGTCATTGTACTATTATAGATAGATTATATAAGTTTAATACTTCCATCCCTTATCCTTTGGATAATAAAAGTTAGGGGAATTATAGTCCATTGGTCCATAAGGCCAAATCAAGCTATAGTACTAGGATAAAATTAGTTAATTACTTCCTACATATGATATGTACTTATTTAATTAAAGTATGTGATATGTATATGTCATCCTAGGATACTATATATTAGAATATAGTTTGTAAGTACATAGGTGGCAAATTGACTTAGTTTAATAGGAAATTTTGACTTAGAAAGTATAGAATAAGATCATAGTACCTTGTACTTTATTTAGTCTTCCTATTATATGTATATATATCAACCAAGGGAGGAAGAGAGAGAGGGAGAGAGAGAGAGAGAATTCAGGAGCGGGAGAGAGAGAGAGAGAGGCCAAGAGAGAGAGAGAGAGAGGGGAGAGAGATAGGA
This sequence comes from Rhododendron griersonianum, assembly GCA_018127125.1. Classification (NCBI taxonomy): domain Eukaryota; kingdom Viridiplantae; phylum Streptophyta; class Magnoliopsida; order Ericales; family Ericaceae; genus Rhododendron; species Rhododendron griersonianum. The sequence goes on along the minus strand of CM030788.1, from coordinate 31,225,478 downwards.
GAGAGAGAGAGAGAGAGAGAGAGAGAGAGAGAGAGAGATAGTGTTGTACCTTCTTGATCTTCTTCTACCAAAACCCTAATTCTATATATATATATATGTACATGTACTAATGAAAGAAGAAAGATTTAAAGGACATGAGGTGGACTAGAAATATTAGATTTCCCTACCATATCACTTACAAGCTTTACACCAAAATCTTACTCTTTCTCAAGTCAACCACCAACCTGTAACGCCCCCATTTTTGGGTTCGTTAATTAAACATTTTATTGAATAAAAAGGCTAAGTGTCAAGCTCATTTTTACAACATAAGTCTTATTAGAGTACTTTTATTACACAAGGATGGAAATTCTAGGGTATTCTACTACTCCGCTTCTTCCTCCATCCTAGCAAGCTCTTCGGCTCCAAAAGCCTCCAATGCGTATTGTTCACCTTGCTCGTCAATTAACTCTGACACATTATACCAGCGGCGCCCCCAGTATAATATGTCAGGGTCACCAAAAAGGTAACACAGTGAGCTACAAGCTCAATAGAATAAACTATACCCACTAACTCTTATCTTATAGCAAGGAAACATATAAACAGATACACATGCTCATTCAACAACATAGATAAACAATGATACATCTATATTCTATATCTTTTAGCGTTCGTGTCATGTCTTTTCGTGTTTCTCCTACGCGACTCATAGTAGACTGTGTCACATTTTCACTTTTACCAAAAATCACATTTTCCACGTTTCTTTCACAAATTGTTACTAATGAGGCTACCAAGTCCGGCTCCATTAGCAACACTCACAATGGCTACCAAGTCCGGCCAATCATGGTTTACAAAATCCATTTCAATCTTGCATTGATCCCTTTTCGCGGAGGATCAAGCCATATTTCCACATGAGACTACCATGTCTGGCCCCATTGGAAATCTTCGCAATGAGCTACCAAGTCCGGCTACATTACGGTTTTCGAAACACTTACACAATGACTACCAAGTCCAGTCATTATGTAATTTCAAAATATTTTCCGCAGGTTAATCCCATCTTTTCTTTGACCACACCCTAGGTGTCATGTTTCTACTTTCTCGGTTTTCGTGTCTCGTTGCATGCAATGACTCCGCGGTAATTCATTTCAGAATTTAAGAAAAATCTTGAAGCTAAACTAGCAAGATCATTCAACTCTATATTAGATAGCATGCTCATTTTGTCACATCATCATACTCACATTTAATCACACAAGGTTAAGCATAGTAATCACATAATCACACAAGATTTAATCACACAAGTAGTCAAGTAATCACATAATCATGCTTTCTTATGTTCAAAACAACATATGTTTATTGAGTGTTCTAACGTTAAGCTATTCATGCCATGGTTAATCATGATAACAACTTCTAAACATTTCTAATCATGCTTAGGGAAAGTAGATCGTATAATCTACGTATGCTCGAGTTTTCAAAGGTTTAGAGTAATTCACTATCATTTCGAAATACGCATGCAATACGCTATACTTAGATCTTTGAAAGTAGAGGAAAATTATACTATACTTAAAGAGTATTCTACATATACGTAGAGAAAAGTAGATATAGAATATCTACCGTTCTTCTTGGCAGTAGTAGGCTACGGATTAGGAAAATAGTACGTCGGACGGAGTAACGGCTTAGGAATGGCTTCGCTAGCTTCGAAAGAGAAAGGTTTCTCTCGAAACTTGATCTTGACTAAGAACTAAACAAGAACATCAAGAACACTTAGACTTTTCTAGAGAGAAGTTGGAGCAATGCTTGAAGGTGTGAGTTCAAAGGCTTGAAATGGCTTGCTATTTATAGGCCAAGTTGGTCTATTATCCAAGAGACAATATTTCCCCTAACATTTGTTATCCAATGGATCATAGATTGACTAGATTTGATTGTCCTTAGATTGGATGAGGTGTTGAGCAAAAGGACATGACTAGGCTTGGTTGTACACTTGCACACATCACACAAATCTCTCTCTCTCTCTCTCTCCCTCTCTCCCGGCCTCTCTCTCTCTCTCCCATCTCTCTCGGCTCTCTCTCTCTCTCTCTTTGGTCCAATGTACTAAGGTACAAGAGTTGGAAAGACTACAAGATTTTTCCTTATTCTTTCTTTCAAACTAGGACAAGGTTTAATCTATTCAAATGGGGTTTTGGTCCAATCAAGTCCTTGGAAAGAATAGAAATAAGATATGGTAGTCCTTTAGGGTTGATAGAATAAGAAACCCTAGATATGGTGGTACAAGGTGATTCAATAAGATGATGTAGGAAGATATGGGAGTACACTAGTCACACACATCATACTCTCTCTCCCTCTCTCAACCGGCCATCTCTCTCTCTCCCTCTCTCTCTCTCTCTCGGCCACTCTCTCTCTCTCTCTTGGACACCTAATCAAGAAAGGACAATGGTTGAAAGAGTAAAAATAAACTAATACTTTATAAGAAGATTTTGTAATAAAATCTAGTACTAACAATCTAACCTATGTCATCCTATCCTTCATCTTTCAAGGTACAAGTACTAATATTTATAGTATTAGGGTTTTGGTAGAAGAAGATCAAGAAGGTACATGCACTATCTCTTTCTCTCTCTCTCTCTCCCTTATCTCTCTCTCTCTCGGCCTCTCTCTCCTCTCTCTCTCTCTCCTAGGTTAATATATACATATATAGGAAAGACTAATAAAAGGACAAAGTACTACATGATATCATCTTGGACCTTTAAGTAAAAACTTCCTATTAAACTATGTCAAAATGCCACCTATGTACTTATAACAATATACTAATATATAGTATGCTAGGATGACATAAACATATCATATACTTTAATTAAAGAAGTACATTTCATATCTAGGAAAGAATTAACTAATTTAACTTAGTACTATAGCTTGATATGGTCTTATGGACCAATGGATTATAATTCTCCTAACATTTATTAACCAATGGTTAAAGGATGAAGTACTAAGCTTATATAATCTATCTAATATAGTACAATGACTCATGGTGAATCTAATTAAACTAATAGATCTTGTACTAGGTAGAAAGGTGAACCTATCGTCCAATGGTTAATAATTCTCCTAACTTCTATCGTCCAATGGGTAAAGATGGTAAGTAATATATAATCTTATAAGGTGTACCTGGAAACCTAGTCACAATATCCAAGGTGTAAACCTATGGTCCAATGGATAAAGATTATCCTAGTATCTATCGTCCAATGGGTAATAGATCAAGGGTTGACTTTTGGTCAAGGTCTCACTTAGGGTTCAAACGGTTCAAAGGTTCGATTAGGCTACTCTAACGATTAGTTGGAAGCTAGCTAGGCTTGCTAAATAGGACGACTTAGGGTTTACTATCTCACTTGTCTTTAGAAAATGACTACATCGCAAGGCGAAATGAAATTAGGTTTTGAATCGACTAAATCTAATCATGACGGATTATTGGAAATAAGGAATTTATAGAGTCAAAATAATAATCAACGAGATTTTTTTTATTTACTGAAAATCAGAGTTGTTACAACCTATCCCCCTTAAACAATTTCGTCCCCGAAATTAGACGGACGCTCGGATTCAAACAGGTGAGGGTGAGTCGCCTTCATAGTCGCCTCTCTTTCCCAAGTGGTTTCTCCAGTTCCTCGGTGTTTCCACAGGACTCGTACTAGTTTGATTGTCTTGTTTCGGATTGTCTTCTCGCTTCGGTCTTGAATCTCAATTGGTTCCTCCTCATATGTCGCATCTTCTTCGATGGCAACGTCTTCCCGGTTGAGAACATGCGTGGGTAAGGCGAGGTACTTGCGGAGCATCGAAACATGGAACACGTTATGCACTTGATCCAGCTGTGGCGGTAGGGCTAGTCGATATGCGACTCTTCCGATCTTCTCCACGATGTCAAAAGGTCCGATGTAACGTGGGGACAGTTTTCCCTTTTTCCCAAATCTGATGACTCCCTTCTTTGGTCTTATCTTCAGGAACACGTGGTCTCCTACGGCAAAGGCTAAGGGTTGGCTTCTTTTATCCGCATAACTCTTCTGTCGGCTCTGAGCGGTTTGGATCATTTGCCTGATGGTTTTGACCTTCTCCGTGGTATCACGTACTATATCAGGTCCAATTAATCTTGTTTCTCCAGCGTCTGTCCAGTAGACTGGGGATCGGCAAGGTCGACCGTATAAAGCTTCATAGGGTGCCATTCCGATACTTGCTTGATAACTGTTGTTGTAGGCAAACTCTACCAATGGTAAATGCTGTTCCCAGTTCCCAGAGAAATCCAAAGCGTAGGCTCTCAGCATATCCTCTAAGGTCTGTATCGTTCTCTCTGTTTGGCCATCGGTTTGCGGGTGGAAGGCTGTGCTAAGCCTTACATCTGTTCCCAAAGCTTTCTGTAATCCTTTCCAGAAATGTGACACGAACCGTGGGTCTCTGTCTGACACAATTGAGACGGGTACACCGTGTAGTCGTACAATTTCCCGAATGTACAACAGGCTCAGTTGTTCCACGTTTTCTGTCATCTTAACAGGCAGAAAATGCGCGGATTCAGTGAGTCGGTCCACGATCACCCAGATGGCAGTGTTGGTCTTGGCAGTTCTTGGTAGTTCGGTCACGAAGTCCATTGAGATGTGCTCCCACTTCCAAGTCGGGATTGGTAAAGGTTGAAGGCCGCCTCCTGGTTTCTGATGCTCGGCTTTGACTTGTTGACACACAAGACAGGTTGATACAAAGCGAGCTACATCCTTCTTCATTCCTTCCCACCAGTACGTCCTTCGCAAATCATGGTACATCTTTGTACCTCCGGGGTGGACTGCGAAGTTCGAATGGTGTGCTTCTTGGAGTACAGCTTCTCGAAGAGTTCCAATATTAGGTACGAAGACTCTTCCTTTGAATCTCAGGTTACTGTCTCCCTCGATCGTCCATCCTGGTATCGCCTTTCCTTCTCGGATTCGATACCGAATGAACTCGCATTCTTATTCAGTGGTTTGGGCTAGCAAGATCTCCTGGTGAAGTGCTGGTTCTGCAACAAGAGCATATAGTCGGATATTCCCACTTTCTGATGAGGGTTTCAGGTTGAATTCGTTGAGGGTGTCCACCATTTCCCATTCCTTGATGGCAGTTTTGGCTTTCTGTGCCCTGTCCTTTCGACTCAGGGCGTCAGCCACCACGTTGGCCTTGCCAGGATGGTACTGCATTGTAAAGTTGTAATCTTCTAAATACTCCATCCATCGACGCTGCCTCATGTTCAACTCCTTCTGAGTGAAAAGGTATTTGAGGCTCTTGTGGTCGGTGAAGACCTCGAATTGTTCTCCCCACAGGTAGTAACGCCAGGTTTTGAGGGCGAACACTACTGCAGCCAATTCTAAGTCATGAGTAGGGTAGTTCTTCTCATGTGGTTGGAGTTGTCGCGATCCGTAAGCTACGACCTTTCCATTCTGCATTAGCACGCATCCCAAACCATCCCTTGACGCGTCGCAATAGACGGTATAATCCACGCCTCGCTCGGGGATGATAAGTACCAGCGCACTGGTCAGTCTTCTTTTCATCTCCTGAAAAGATTTCTCACAGGCTTCAGTCCAATCCAGCTTCACTCCTTTCTGAGTTAGTCTCGTCATTGGTTTGGCGAGACTTGAGAAGTCGGGTATGAATCTTCGGTAGTATCCAGCCAATCCTAGGAAACTTCTGATTTCGAACACAGAGGTTGGTTGCTTCCAATTCATCACGGCTTCAACTTTACTTTCGTCCACGGCTATTCCATCTTTGGATACTACATGCCCCAAGAACTTAACCACTTCTAGCCAAAACTCGCATTTACTCGCCTTGGCATAGAGTTGGTTATCCCGGAGTACTTGTAGTGCTATCCGGAGGTGTCCCTCGTGCTCCTCCTTATTGGCAGAGTATATCAAAATGTCATCAATGAACACCACTACAAACTTATCTAAGTAGGGTTGGAAGATCTTGTTCATGAGACACATGAAAACTGCCGGAGCGTTAGTCAGCCCAAATGGCATTACTATGAACTCGTAATGTCCATATCTGGTACGGAAGGCTGTCTTGGAGATGTCCTCATCTCGGATTCTGAGTTGATGGTATCCCGATCGGAGGTCGATTTTTGAAAAACAGGTTGCTCCTCTCAATTGATCAAATAGATCATCGATCCTAGGCAGGGGGTATCGGTTTTTGATGGTGACTTGTGTAGCGGGCCGAACATGGTTTGTTCGCATGACGCGGACCATACCTGCCGTGGTCCGATCGCAGGCCTCGTGCGCGGCAAGCCGACAATGACTCGTCGTGTATATCCGGTTTGCCTCAGGCTCGGCAGCGGACAGACCCGCGCTCGGATTGTGCCGTCGACGGAGTCCGCGGCGGCGTTACCTCCTTCATTGAACGCATGGCTATGCTCGGCGGTTCCCGCGGTCGGCTACCTTCAGAGCACGGCGTGCAGCCGACGGCGGCTGGCTGTAAAGCCACGCGTCCTGCCACGTGCAGAAGCGGTTACAACAGAAGATGATCACGGGCGCACATGGGTGTGCCAGCTCAGCCCTGAAGACGGTTATCAGATCTATTTCTCGACGTCACTATGATGTCACTTGGCCCGTGGAAGGCACGCGATGGTACTTGGAGGGCAAGTCAGAAGGCACTATAAATACCTAGAGATGGTAACCCTAACGGGTACACACTACTGAATACTCACACTTACTCCCTCTCCAGAGCTTTCTGCTTCCTCTCTGCGCTATACTCATCCTCTCGCCGGAGGGCCTTGCCGGGACAACCCCCGGCCAGGTCTTAGTCGTGCGTTCCTTGTGCAGGCTAGGAGAAGAAAGCTAACCCACCATCGAACCACCTACGAAGGATCGAGGACCGGAGGATCACGGGCCACACAATTGGTGAACCCGACGTGAACTTCCTTCTGATCTCAGCGGCTCTCTCATCCTCCAAACTTCCCTCGCTCCTCCGTAAGACAGCAACCAAACTACTCACCATGGGCGGAGACATAGCGGACGCCACCATCTCAGGGGCCAAAGACGCAGGTGGAAACGTCAATTCCACGCCAACCGTCGACAGGCACATGTCCCTCTCTCTCGCCCCTGGATCCGGGCTCTCACCGGTCTCGGACGACGTCGCTTCAGCCTATATCCGCCTGCTGCAACGTCGCGACGACGAACGCGACAACGAGCTGGCGGCACTAAGGGCGGAAGTGGCCCAAATGAAGCGACATATGCAGCAGGACGCCACTCCTGCCGCATCTCGATCTGGTGGAGACAGGGGTAGAGGTGGGCAAACACCGCCTCCACCTCCACCTCCACCACCGCAAGGGCGTCAGAACGAAGGAGGTCAACGCGGGTCCGTGAAAGACCGCCTAGGCTTCACCCCAGCACAAGATGACGCCAGGGGAATGATCCTCTATAAGCAACCCACAGTATCTGGGACGCATCGTTCCAGAAGCCATCACGATGGAACCAGGACAAGGGACACCGAGTCGTTCACCAGCACGTACTCAACTGGTCGCGCAGAGTTCTCTCGCACGACGGCCTCGCACCGTAGCCGAGACTCTGCCCGAACCGGACCATGTCTCTGAGCGCCTGGGGAACATCCCGATAGGAAACAAAGACGATGAGCAATACGCTCGGCGCAACGGGAAAGACGTACGCGTCGACGGCGCAAACGACGAGAACAAAACCCGACGCCACAACGACAAAACAGTCGACGGCCCACGCCGAACGGAGAAAGACCTGCGAGACAAGCTTCGCCGAAGGGAAGCGGAGAAGACGGCGGCGAAGGAACAAAAAGACAGGGATTCAAAGCGACCGAAAACGGATGAGCACGGCAAACCGCCGCGCCCAGGATTCGAAAGGCAGCTAAAAGATCTCGGCGTCTCCCCATTTACCTCCCACATAATCAACACGCCGCCGGAACCCACCTTCCACCTACCCAAGTTCACTAAGTTCGATCCATCAACGTGTGAGGCCTACACTCACCTCATCCATTTCAGACAAACCATCGAACTCTGCACAAGTAAAGATGAGGTGAAATGCAAGGCGTTCCCGTCCAGCCTCGGCTCCTTAGGGCTCCAGTGGTTCAACAAATTGCCCGCTGGATCCGTAAGGACCCTGGCCGACCTCGAACGCGCCTTCAACACTCGCTTCATCACAAGCAACAAAATGGCTAAAGAGCCCGAATCGCTGTCACAGATGAGGAAACTATCATCGGAAACACTCAGGCAATATGCCGAGCGCTACTGGCAGCTGTTTAACGAGATCCCTGGAATCGATGAGTACTGGGCCGCACGTACGTTCAAGAACGGCCTGGAAACTGGGAGCAAGATCTTAGACGAACTCGCCATTCGCCCACCACACGGCATGGGTGAACTGATGCGTGTAGTGGAAAGATTCTGTGCTCTCGAAGAACTCTACGCAGACAGAGCCGCACAGGGAATCCCGAGCTCTAACAATCCGTTCTCCTCGACCGTGCACCAGCTGCCGGTACAAACGGCGACCCAACAAGTGCAGCCGAAGAAGCAAGTGCACAACATTAAAAAGGGGAAGGAACGTCAGCCGAAGGAGCATGACCACGTGGCCGAAACCACTCACTTCAAAGAGCCAATCTGGTCTTTTCTGAAGGAAATAATGAGACAACCGTGGTTTGAGTGGCCGACGACCAAGCTCGGGACTGACACCGGCCAACCGGATCAAAACCCAAGGAAGAAATGCACTTACCACAATGAGCTCGGCCACTACACGACTGCTTGTGCACCGCACAAGGCTCTCCTTGAAAAGCTTGCCGCTCAAGGCCATCTCGATCAATACATTGATCGAGCAAAGACGCCCGCCCGGCAGACAAGTCCCAACCCCAACGGACAACGACCATTGATCCACGTCATCCATGGACCGGTAACAAAAGCATTCGAGACCACCCTCAGAGCCGACATCGATCAAGCCTCAACTTCAAAAGAGATACTCTCCGTCGGCTGCGGATCCAAACGCTCCCGACCACAAGACTTGCCCAAATGGATCATCAGCTTTACCGAACGCGATCTTGAACACGTTCAGACTCCACATTCGGATGCACTCGTTGTCACCGTCCAGATTGGTGTCCATGATGTCAAACGTGTCCTCATCGACCAGGGAAGTTCGGCTGAGGTCATGTACTATGACCTCTTCAAGAAGCTGGACCTACCAGAGTCAGCTTTGCAACCCACCGAGGTACCTCTCATTGGCTTCAGCGGAGCTCCTGTCTGGCCGATCGGCCGAATCTTTCCTCCCTGTCGTCGTCGGCTCGAAAACAATCACCGTCGAATTCATAGTTGTCAATGCGCCGAGCCCATACAACGCTATCCTCGGCCGAGCTTGGCTTCATGAAATGCAAGCCATCGCTTCAACATACCACCAAGTTGTCCGCTTCATCGGCACAACAGGCAGACAAGAAGACTTGCGAGGGGACCAAATTGCATCCAAGAAATGCTATGTCTCCGCCGTCCACAGCTCCTCAAAGGCAAAACAAGTGCAATGGGTCGAAGTCCCAGACATGGCCGTCATTGACGACGTCGGTCAAAAAGCCGAAGACAAAGCCAAAGAGGAACTGGTAAAAATGCCCATCAACGAGGACGGATCACGCTTCTTCTTGCTTGGCTCCTCACTTTCTGACGCCGAGCGAGAGGAGATGTTCCTGTTCCTCAAACAAAATCTTGAAGTTTTTGCATGGACCCCAGAGGAAATGCCAGGAGTGGATCCCAACTTTATCTGCCACTCCCTCAACATAAAAAAGGACGCCAAACCAGTCATTCAGCGGGCTCGACGTTCGGCCCCAGAGCACGCTGACGCCGTGATAGAAGAAGTCAACCGGCTACTAGACAACAACGCCATTCAGGAAGTACAATACCCAACCTGGCTCTCCAACACGGTGGTCGTCAAGAAGAAGAATGGAAAGTGGCGAGTCTGCGTCGACTACACGAATCTTAACGACGCCTGTCCCAAGAACTGGTTTCCACTACCGAAGATCGACCAGCTCGTAGACGCAACTGCCGGCCATGCTCGGCTTAGTTTTCTGGACGCCTACCGTGGCTATCACCAGATTGCTATGGACCCGGCCGACATGGAGAAAACAGCATTCATAACTCCTCATGGAATTTTCTGCTATAGGGTGATGCCGTTCGGCCTCAAGAACTCCGGAGCAACATTCAACAGAGCGATCTTCAAGATGCTCTATGCCCAAATCGGCAACATCCTGGAAGCATACATTGACGACCTCGTCGTCAAAAGTCAAAAGGAGCACAACCATTTGAAGGAGCTGGCCGAGGTCTTCGAGATCCTTAAGTTCCACAAGCTACGTTTAAACCCGGAGAAATGCGCGTTCGGCGTAAGCGCCGGCAAATTCCTTGGCCATTTGGTCACACGGAGGGGCATCGAAGCCGACCCCAACCAAATCAAGGCAGTGGCAGATCTTCGGCCACCAAGATCAATAAGAGAGGTGCAAAAACTAACTGGAATGGCAGCGGCTCTCAATCGCTTCATCAGCAAGTCATCCGACAAGTGCCACTCCTTCTTTCACGCTCTCAAAGGGAAAAGCCGACGAAGTTTTGAGTGGACACCGGACTGCGACAAAGCGTTGGCCGAACTTAAAGATTACCTGAGTTCATCACCACTAATGGTAAAGCCCAAAGAGTACGAAAATCTCTATCTTTACCTTTCAGTCTCGGGCCACGCAATTAGCTCAGCACTTGTTCGGCGAGAAGGGGCCGACGACATGCCAGTGTATTTCACAAGCAAGACACTCCTCCCAGCCCAGACTCGGTACCTTCCACTGGAAAAACTTGCACTCGCCCTGGTCTCCGCGGCGAGGAAACTTCTGCCATACTTTCAGGCGCACACCATAACGGTGTTGACCGAGCACCCTCTCAAAGCCCTATTTCGAAAAGCCGACCTCTCAAACAGAGTCTCAAAATGGGCGGTCGAGCTAGCGAACTTCGACATCCGTTTTGAACCGAGGACAGCAATAAAGGGGCAGTCCTCGCCGACTTCATTGCTGAACTCACACCGGAAGACTCGGAGATCCTACACAATCCTCCCAACCAACAGTTTGCCGAACACCAACCAAAAGAGGACCGGTGGCTCCTATTCCAGGGAGACACTTGGCGGATGCAAGTCGACGGTGCCTCCAACAACAACGGAGCCGGTGCCGGAGTCGTTTTGGTCTCTCCCGGCGGAACTCTTCACGAAAGTGCCATCAGCATCGATTTCCCCGCCACCAACAACGAAGCTGAATACGAGGCTTTGCTTGCTGGCCTACGCTCGGCAATCGCGATGAAAGTTGACAACCTGGCCGTATTCTGTGATTCTCAACTTATAGTCAATCAAGTACTTGGGGACTACGAAGCTAGAGACCCACAGATGATGAAGTACCAGGCCACAGCAGCAGAACTCATTACTCGCTTCAAAACTTTCAACATCGAACAAATCAACCGCGAGCACAACGCCCACGCCGACGCACTTGCTGGCCTCGCCTCGGCATCAAAAGCATCTGAGTTCCGAACCATAAATTTTGGCAACATCGACAACCCAAGTTTCGATACAACTCCAGAGGTACTCAACATCAACCTTGGTCCAAGTTGGATGGATGAAATCGTGGCCTTCCTCAGGAACGACACCTTACCCGACGACAAAAAGGAAGCCTTCCGAATCATAAATAAGGCCGCATACTACTGGCTCTCTGAGAGTGGCCAGCTCTATAGAAAATCCATTTCAGGACCTTATCTTCTTGTCGTCCACCCAAATCAAGTTGCCGAGATCCTTGACGAACTGCACTCCGGAAGCTGCGGCTGCCCCGGTGGACGTTCGTTATGCCACCGCGCGATGAGTCAAGGATACTTCTGGAAAAACATGAAGAAAGACTGCGAGGAAATCGTACGCAGGTGCCGACCATGCCAACTCTTCTCACCTATCCCCAGGCAGCCAGCTCAGAATCTCTCTCCAATCACAAGTCCATGGCCATTCGCACAATGGGGGCTCGACATCGTCGGGAAACTCCCAACACCACCTGGGGGCTTCAAAGTCCTGATCACAGCAACAGATTACTTCTCCAAGTGGGTCGAGGCCGAGGCCCTCGTCACCATAACAGACGCAGACGTCCGACGATTCGTATGGAGAAACATCGTGACAAGGTTCGGCGTACCCTACGCCATCGTCTCCGACAACGGCACCCAATTTGTCGGGGACGGCCTCACGAGTCTCTGTGAAGAGTTCGGCATCAGATTCTTCAACTCAACACCAGCCTACCCTCAGGGAAACGGCCAGGCCGAAGCCTCAAACAAAACGGTCTGTGCAGGGATAAAACGAAGACTGAATTCAAAGAGGGGAAAATGGGCAGAGGAACTCCCCAGGGTTTTATGGGCTTACCGCTCCACTCCCCGCCGTTCTACAGGCCAAACACCGTTCTCAATGGCGTTCGGCATGGAGGCCGTAATCCCACTAGAATCAAGGTTCCCAACCCTTCGAACGGAGAACTTCAATCCTCAGTCCAATGACGAAGCCGTCGAGCAAGAACTAATTTTGGCTGAGGAAAAACGCGATGACGCTCGGCTAAAGCTGGCCGAGTATCAACAGATTGTTGCAGGGCTACAACAGAAGTGTCAAAATCAAGAAGTTCAAGCCCGACGACTTAGTTTGGCGAAAGGTTGTCCAAGCAAGCAAAAAGAAAAAGTTCATGCCTAATTGGGAAGGGCCATTTCGTATCGTGAAGGTTGCTGGTGAAGGGGCTTACACCCTCGAAGACATGCACGGCAAGGTGCTCACCAACCCGTGGAATGCCCAGAACCTCAGAAAGGCCTACATGTGATGCTCCACTCAGACAGCTACCTTCGGCCAACACTTCATGCATACCGAGTTTCTGTTTTCTTCAGCATCGGCATAACTCTTTTACATTTTCCTTTTTCATTCCAAAGAAGGGCCTCGACCCACTGTTATTGTTTTTTCTACTTTCCTTGTATTTCGTAAAAATATCAATGAAATGACAATCTTTTTATTCAAAAGTCTTTCTATAACATTTCATGCATTCATTCCACTCTCGGCTAAGAATGCCACACACAAACGATGACTTCGGTCACACCCTCCAAACGGCTCCTTAAAAGCCCTTTGCTTCGGCCAATTTCACCGCCCAAAGAAGCAATCACTGGACATATGGTCCGCCGAGCCTGAAATACACTATTGGAACTCAGGCTTCGGCTCGGATTGGCAAGACACTATGGTCGGCCACCGAAAGGTTACACTCGCAATTTGGCGAGCAGACCACCCACAAACAATCGCTACTCTCAAACGTCCCTCTGCTATGGCCTGGGGCTGACTCATGAGCCGAGCCCCATCCACAAGGCAAGGGGGCAACTCACACTCTTACACTAAGTCGAAGGATTGGTCAAATCTGACCACAACAAATCCATGTTCGGCTACCTAGTACCTACGGCCATAATACTTTGGTCTGGGCTCGGCTGCAATATCTATACTTAACCATTTCGATCACGATATCCTCTCAGCTATTCTGCCGAACCCAAACCAAAGTGGGGGCTACGGACAACTACACATTCACAAACATGCAAGGACTACAAAATTTCTATGAAGACATGAAGGCAACAAGACAAGCTCGGCAATAATAGAGACGCTGCGAAAGAAGCCATGCATTATAAAGACAAGTGTTTGAAAGATCCTAAACCGGAAGGCACGGCGTAGTAAACCGTTCGGTGCCGACCCTCAAACAACTATTACATCTGGCACGGTAAAACTCCCAAGTTTGGAGCCGTCCAGTCCAACAAAACCTCAAAAGAAATATAAACCCTAAATTCTAAGGTTGTGGCGGATCACCCTCGGCTGCAGCTTCAGTTTGACCAGCAACATCGCCCTCGGCTTCAACAACCACTTCGTCATTCTTTTGAACTGGCTCGGGGTCTTGCTCGGCATTGTCAGCCTCACCCTTCTTTTCCCCAGTTGAACCATCCCCTCCACCTTCAGCATCGGCGATCGTCATATCTTCAACATCGTCCTCACTATCGGGAAACTCCTCCGGAGCAAGTGGGGCACATTCCTCCTCCGTGTACGGCAGCACAAGCTCGGGTACGTCGGCTACGGGGATTGACTTCATCAAGTTCATATCCGGCTCCAGCTGCATGACCCCACACGCAGCTCTCACCCCATCCTTGTACCCAGTCCGGTACGCGATCGGCAGCTTCTTAGCAAGTTCCTCGTTGACCATCGACCGAGCCTCCCGGACGTACTCAGCGCCGGCTCTGTCGTACCCAGCCTGAAAAGCCTTCTCATCCACCTCCTTCATCTTCCTCTTTTCCCTACGGACAACCTGCCCGAGCTCACGTTCGGCAGTCTTTGCATTCTCCAGGGCCTCATCCCTCTCTTTCTCGAGTTCGGCGACCCTCGACTTGGCAAACCTCAAGCCGTTCTTTGCAGCCTTGGCCTTTTCACGCTCAGCTTTCGCTTCATCGCGGTAACGTGTCCTCTCAGCGGCCAAGAGTTCGGCTTGCCGAAGAAGCACGCAGCACAGCTTGCCCAGCCTACACAAGATCAATTCATCAGCCTCGGCAACATGTCAAAATGCAAATTAGAAAACCAAGTCAAAAACAAAATCATGAGACCCCGTCGTCGGCTATAAAATAGTCGCCTCACTACGCTCGGAATTCTAAATGGCCCCCCCATCATCGTTCTCAAGGCTCGACCAAACCGTGTTCGGATGGAGCCTACCAAACAAACAGAGATTGGGGCTCGGCCTTGTCCATCAACGGCCAAGCCCAGAACCCCTTGAAGGTTCCATGCTCGGAAGAACAGGTTGAAGAAGGAGATGAACAGTCGTCCATCTCCAGGGTGCACTGTTCACTTAGAACAAAAAATGCCCCAAGAATCCAGAAAAGCAAAGGAAAACGGACTGAAAACTGCAGAAAGTTAGAGAGAAGCAAGAAACGAACAAATACCTGGATTTGTGGCGAGATCTGGTAGCAGAATCTGCTGGAAATCGAAGATGAAAGACGAACGGCTGCTTTGGAGCTCTGACAATGGAGGTCTGGAGAGAGAGAGAGAACGAGAGCTTTCTCTCTCCTCGCGTCTCCCCTTATATAGGGCTAGGGTTGGGAATTCAAAAATCCCGCCCATCATTGCACCGCCGAACGACTGACCACTCAGCGCGCGACACATGTCATTGATAAGACGGTTTGCAGGGCTTGCCAGCCCACCTCTAGCCTGCCGTACCCAGCCACAAGGTGACATCTGGCGTCCAACCATTGGAGTACTTCATCGACGGTCGAGACTACTCCTAAGGATGAAACGGTTCAGGCTCGGCTGGAACTTATCTTCATCAAACAAATGTACGCTCGGCGGTTTGACGAGTTCGGCCTAAGGCTCAACTTCAACCCCTACCATGCGTACAGCATCGGCAGGAATTGAGGGGCTATTGTAGCGGGCCGAACATGGTTTGTTCGCATGACGCGGACCATACCTGCCGTGGTCCGATCGCAGGCCTCGTGCGCGGCAAGCCGACAATGACTCGTCGTGTATATCCGGTTTGCCTCAGGCTCGGCAGCGGACAGACCCGCGCTCGGATTGTGCCGTCGACGGAGTCCGCGGCGGCGTTACCTCCTTCATTGAACGCATGGCTATGCTCGGCGGTTCCCGCGGTCGGCTACCTTCAGAGCACGGCGTGCAGCCGACGGCGGCTGGCTGTAAAGCCACGCGTCCTGCCACGTGCAGAAGCGGTTACAACAGAAGATGATCACGGGCGCACATGGGTGTGCCAGCTCAGCCCTGAAGACGGTTATCAGATCTATTTCTCGACGTCACTATGATGTCACTTGGCCCGTGGAAGGCACGCGATGGTACTTGGAGGGCAAGTCAGAAGGCACTATAAATACCTAGAGATGGTAACCCTAACGGGTACACACTACTGAATACTCACACTTACTCCCTCTCCAGAGCTTTCTGCTTCCTCTCTGCGCTATACTCATCCTCTCGCCGGAGGGCCTTGCCGGGACAACCCCCGGCCAGGTCTTAGTCGTGCGTTCCTTGTGCAGGCTAGGAGAAGAAAGCTAACCCACCATCGAACCACCTACGAAGGATCGAGGACCGGAGGATCACGGGCCACACAACTTGGTTTAGCCTCCGGTAATTGATGCACAGTCGGAGGGTCCCTTCTTTCTTCTTCACGAACAAGGCAGGTGCTCCCCATGGTGACGTGCTTGGTCGGATAAATCCATTTTCCAACAGCTCTTGCAATTGGGTCTTGAGCTCCTTTAGTTCCGCAGGGGCCATACGATATGGTGCCATAGAAATTGGGGCTGTCCCTGGTTGGAGTTCGATAGAGAAGTCTATCTCTCTAGGAGGTGGTAAACCAGGAAGTTCTTCAGGGAACACATCGGCGTACTCGCAAACGACGTGAGGTAATCCCATCTCCATCCTGTCAGTTTCTTCCATTTGGAGACTAGCTAGCCATCCAAATAGTTGATTCTGCCACCTAGATCTTTTTACCGTTAAACTAGCCACTTGTCTATCCCCCTTAAAATGGAAACGAGTCCCATCTGGGGTACAGGCCGTTACGGTCTTCTGATGACAATCTATGACTACTCGGTGAGCCGATAGCCAGTCCATTCCCAAGATTACGTCGAAATCCGCCATGTCGATCACTCTGAGGTCGCAGGTTAAGCGCAAGTTGGCTACCTCTAATTCGCACCCTCTACACACTAGACTAACAGTTATACTCCCCCCCCCCAATGGTGATGCTACTTTCGTACTTGCACTAAGGGGTTCTGTTTCTAGCGCTAGAGTAGCTACGCAGGCAGTAGATATAAATGAATGAGATGCACCAGAGTCAAACAAGGCTTGCACGCAGGTACTATATAATAGTAGCATACCTTGGATCACAGAGGGATCCTGCTCCTGTTCCTCAGTCTGCAGCGCAAAGATATGCCCTCCAGTGTTTTGTTGGTTTCCCACGGGCTGCTTTCCCTTGTTCTGCCCGTTCAGCTGATGAAATGGATTTCCAAGAGTTGGCTTCACAAATCCGGCTTGTCCATATTGAGCTCCTTGGTTTCCAAAATTCCCATTTCCCTTCTTCTGGGTTTGTGGGCATTGGTGGCTGTAATGGCCCATAGTCTGACAGTTGTAACACTTAACTGTCGACATATCTCTGCCATCACTCTGCGGTTTGTCACGAATTGGCGCAGTGGTTTTCCAAGCTTGGTTGTTCTGAGACGAAGCAGAGGGTTTGGTGAGATAGGGTCTGCGGTTGTTGATGGTTACTTGGTTTCGGATTGGTCCGCCGGTTACCTTCCTCCATCGATTCTTGAAGTCAGTCTCTTCGTTCTCCAATCGAAGAGCGCATTTCACCACACCAGAGTAGGTGGGGAAAGTTTGTGCCACTACGACTCTACGAGCGGTCGTCAGCCCCTACTCAAATCTTCTCGCCTTCTTGTCCTCAGTTGACATGGCGTCCGTGGCGTAACGAGACAGTTCTTCAAATTTGGCCGCTTACTGGGTCACGGTCATCGTTCCCTGCTTCAGGTTCATGAATTCTTGTTCCTTGGCTAGGCGAATGGGTGTAGGGAAGTACTTGTCAAGAAACAAGGTTTCGAACTCAGCGAAGGTCATGGTGGCTATGGCATGGGTTGCCTCCATCAATTCCCACCAATAGCGGGCTTCTCCCTTCAGTTGGTATGTGGCTAAGGCTACACGATCTCCATCGCGGGTAATCTCCAAGGTGTCCAGGATCACCTTAGTTTCCTTCAGCCATGCTTCGGCCACGGTGGGGTTGGTATCTCCGTGGAAGGTCGGGGGTCGGCGTTTGCAGAACTCATTCATGGCTCGGGTTCGAGTCATAGGCCCGTCATCGCGGTTAGGGTTTTGGCGGTTGGCATTCAAGGCGGCTACGAATGCCTGCACGACTTGGGCTAGGCTAGGGTTTGCGTTGGAGGACTCTCCAGTTTTGTATCCTAATCCACTGCGTCGATTCACCATCTACGAGTAAAAATTGTAAAGGGGGAGGTTTAGCCTATTGAACAATTTCCTTTAGAAATTCGGTTTTCTTCCTAAGATTAACGATAGAATTTAAAACAAGGTGCAATATCATATCATAAAATAAGGCAACTTCTCATAGATAAGCAAAGGATTACAACGAAGCATAGAGTTCTAAAAGAGAAACGCAAGACAGATTTCCTAATACAAGTTGAAACGATCCTACTAGTTCTGATCACATGGTTTGGTTAGTCTACGTGCGCCATAGGTGCAATTACAACTACTAAACCTTATTCTAGTACTACTAAACTACTAACTAGGTAGGATAAGTCCGAAGTACTCTCTCAATTGCTCCTTCCACTCCTTCTCCCTTCTCTCGAGCCGGTGTTCTCCCTTTAGACGGATCTCTTCGGCTAACGCCTTTATCTCCATGAGTTGGTCCTTGTTGGTGAGGGGTGCCATCACGATAGATTGGTATACTTGGTAGCCAGTCTCGGGGTCACATATACCCAAGTGGGGTATCGGGATAAGGCTCTCAGGTGCTAGTATGGCCTTGATAAGTATCAGATCCGCAACATTGGTCGGGGTAGCAAAGGTACGGTTATCCATATCTACAATAAGAAAAATTATATATTAGACTTAACGGTGTGAAAGTGGTAGTCGCGCACAAGTATGCATATAAACAGTGATCACAAGATAGAAAGGAAACACATAATTTTCATTACATAAACGAAGCAAGTACAACATAGATGGCTTATAACAGCCTAAACTTCCTACGCTATTACACCAAGAGTTCGACTACTTCCTACGTTACATCCTACGTCCCGAAGGATTTCAATTATTCCTTAGATAATCCTAATAGGCATAGTCTACTCTTGGGCCTTGTCTCCCTCTAGGGTTTCCTTATCGGCTTCCTCCTCTTCTTTAGTAGTTTCCTCATTGACTTCTCCCTCTTGATCACTAACCTCAAGGTCTCCCATCGGGGGTAAGGTACCAAAGATCTCATAGTAGGCACACAGGATTGGGAATAGCATAGGGAACCAAGGGTCGGTTTCTACAGGGATAGGGGTATTTTGTTGCACTCTTATGAAATCTTGCTTTTCTGCGAGTACAGCGGTAATGAAGTCAGGGCTTTCTGCTAGTTGAAAGGCCAGGATTTCTATGGTGGTCTTGAGTTGGTGAACTCCTGCCAATAGGTCGGCTAGGCGGCCCAGGTGATTCATCTACAAGGAAGGGTTAAACCTCAATTAGTAAAAAGAGTTGACAGGTTTAATATTGAAAAGTTTTAAGGCAAGGCTTTACTCGAAATAGAAAATTTTCAAGTTTTTAAGTTCCACATTTGATTCTTGATTTAAGTCGTCATCCAATTGTTCGGGAATTCCCAGCTCGGTGGTATTGCCAATTTCCACACCTTGCTTCAATCCAGAGATTGTTTCGACAGAATTCCACCCAATTTGGGACGGTAAACTTAAACTCAATTCACATTTGTGCAACGGTCAATCTATCTCGTGGTTCTACCCATTCTACCCATGGCCGAGGTTTTGAACCTAAAGCTCTGATACCAAGTTGTAACGCCCCCATTTTCGGGTTCGTTAGTTAAACATTTTATTGAATAAAAAGGCTAAGAGTCAAGCTCATTATTACAACATAAGTCTTACTAGAGTACTTTTATTACACAAGGATGGAAATTCTAGGGTATTCTACTACTCCGCTTCTTCCTCCATCCTAGCAAGCTCTTCGACTCCGAAAGCCTCCAATGCGTACTGTTCACCTTGCTCGTCAATTAACTCTGACACATTATACCAGCGTCGCCCCCAGTATAATATGTCAGGGTCACCAAAAAGGTAACACCGTGAGCTACAAGCTCAATAGAATAAACTATACCCACTAACTCTTATCTTATAGCAAGGAAACATATAAACAGATACACATGCTCATTCAACAACATAGATAAACAATGATACATCTATATTCGATATCTTTTAGCGTTGGTGTCATGTCTTTTCGTGTTTCTCCTACGCGACTCATCGTAGACTGTGTCACATTTTCACTTTTACCAAAAATCACATTTTCCACGTTTCTTTCACAAATTGTTACTAATGAGGCTACCAAGTCCGGCTCCATTAGCAACACTCACAATGGCTACCAAGTCCGGCCAATCATGGTTTACAAAATCCATTTCAATCTTGCATTGATCCCTTTTCGCGGAGGATCAAGCCATATTTCCACATGAGACTACCATGTCCGGCCCCATTGGAAATCTTCGCAATGAGCTACCAAGTCCGGCTATATTACGGTTTTCGAAACACTTACACAATGACTACCAAGTCCGGTCATTATGTAATTTCAAAATATTTTCCGCAGGTTAATCCCATCTTTTCTTTGACCACACCCTAGGTGTCATGTTTCTACTTTCTCGGTTTTCGTGTCTCGTTGCATGCAATGACTCCGCGGTAATTCACTTCACAATTTAAGAAATCTTGAAGCTAAACTAGCAAGATCATTCAACTCTATATTAGATAGCATGCTCATTTTGTCACATCATCATACTCACATTTAATCACACAAGGTTTAGCATAGTGCCACATGGACGGACACCTTTGGAGTGATAAATCACTTATGCTTTATCAACAAGTAGTCAAGTAATCACATAATCATGCTTTCTTATGTTCAAAACAACATATGTTTATTGAGTGTTCTAACGTTAAGCTATTCATGCCATGGTTAATCATGATAACAACTTCTAAACATTTCTAATCATGATTAGGGAAAGTAGCTCGTATAATCTACGTATGCTCGAGTTTTCAAAGGTTTAAAGTAATTCACTATCATTTTGAAATACGCATGCAATACGCTATACTTAGATCTTTGAAAGTAGAAGAAAATTATACTATACTTAAAGAGTATTCTACATATACATAGAGAAAAGTAGATATAGAATATCTACCGTTCTTCTTGGCGGTAGTCGGCTACGGATTAGGAAAATAGTACGTCGGACGGAGTAACGGCTTAGGAATGGCTTCGCTAGCTTCGAAAGAGAAAGGTTTCTCTCGAAACTTGATCTTGACTAATACTACTAACACTTTTGGATCGGTAGGGTGGTGGAGTGGTGGCTTAGTGGCGGCACTAGAAGAGTTTTTTGAAGAACTAGGGAAGAACTTCAAGAACAACTAAGAACTAAACAAGAACATCAAGAACACTTAGACTTTTCTAGAGAGAAGTTGGAGCAATGCTTGATGGTGTGAGTTCAAAGGCTTGAAATGGCTTGCTATTTATAGGCCAAGTTGGTCTATTATCCAAGAGACAATATTTCCCCTAACATTTGTTATCCAATGGATCATAGATTGACTAGATTTGATTGTCCTTAGATTGGATGAGGTGTTGAGCAAAAGGACATGACTAGGCTTGGTTTTACACTTGCACACATCACATAAATCTCTCTCTCTCTCTCTCCCTCTCTCCCGGCCTCTCTCTCTCTCCCATCTCTCTCGGCTCTCTCTCTCTCTCTCTCTCTCTTTGGTCCAATGTACTAAGGTACAAGAGTTGGAAAGACTACAAGATTTTCCCTTATTCTTTCTTTCAAACTAGGACAAGGTTTAATCTATTCAAATGGGGTTTTGGTCCAATCAAGTCCTTGGAAAGAATAGAAATAAGATATGGTATTCCTTTAGGGTTGATAGAATAAGAAACCCTAGATATGGTGGTACAAGGTGATGCAATAAGATGATGTAGGAAGATATGGGAGTACACTAGTCACACACATCACACTCTCTCTCCCTCTCTCAACCGGCCATCTCTCTCTCTCCCTCTCTCTCTCTCTCTCGGCCACTCTCTCTCTCTCTCTCTCTTGTACACCTAATCAGGAAAGGACAATGGTTGAAAGAGTAAAAATAAACTAATACTTTGTAAGAAGATTTTGTAATAAAATCTAGTACTAACAATCTAACCTATGTCATCCTAATGTCATCCTATCCTTCATCTTTAAAGGTACAAGTACTAATATATATAGTATTAGGGTTTTGGTAGAAGAAGATCAAGAAGGTACATGCACTATCTCTTTCTCTCTCTCTCCTATCTTTCTCTCTCTCAGCCTCTCTCTCCTCTCTCTCTCCGAATTCTCTCTCTCTCTCTCTCTCTCTCTCTCTCTCTCTCTCCTAGGTTAATATATACAAATATAGGAAAGACTAATAAAAGGACAAAGTACTACATGATATCATCTTGGACCTTTAAGTCAAAACTTCCTATTAAGCTATGTCAAAATGCCACCTATGTACTTATAACTATATACTAATATATAGTATGCTAGGATGACATAAACATATCATATACTTTAATTAAAGAAGTACATTTCATATCTAGGAAAGAATTAACTAATTTAACTTAGTACTATAGCTTGATATGGTCTTATGGACCAATGGATTATAATTCCCCTAACATTTATTAACCAATGGTTAAAGGATGAAGTACTAAGCTTAAATAATCTATCTAATATAGTACAATGACTCATGGTGAATCTAATTAAACTAATAGATCTTGTACTAGGTAGAAAGGTGAACCTATCGTCCAATGGTTAATAATTCTCCTAACTTCTATCGTCCAATGGGTAAAGATGGTAAGTAATATATAATCTTATAAGGTGTACCTAGAAACCTAGTCACAATATCCAAGGTGTAAGCCTATGGTCCAATGGATAAAGATTATCCTAGTATCTATCGTCCAATGGGTAATAGATCAAGGGTTGACTTTTGGTCAAGGTCTCACTTAGGGTTCAAACGGTTCAAAGGTTCGATTAGGCTACTCAAACGATTAGTTGGAAGCTAGCTAGGCTTCCTAAATAGGACGACTTAGGGTTTACTATCTCACTTGTCTTTAGAAAATGACTACATCGCAAGGCGAAATGAAATTAGGTTTTGAATCGACTAAATCTAATCATGACGGATTATTGGAAATAAGGAATTTATAGAGTCAAAATAATAATCAACGAGATTTTTTTATTTACTGAAAATCGGAGTTGTTACAACCCTTTGTCCTTTCTTGATTAAGTGTCCAAGAGAGAGAGAGAGAGAGAGAGAGTGGCCGAGAGAGAGAGAGGGAGAGAGAGAGAGAGATGGCCGGTTGAGAGAGGGAGAGAGAGTGTGATGTGTGTGCAAGTGTACTCACCATATCTTCCTACATCATCTTCTTGCATCACCATGTACTACTCAATCTAGGGTTTCTTATTCTTTCAACCCTAAGGACAACCATATCTAAATTTCTTATTCTTTCAAAGTACTAGACTAGACACAAACCCCATCGAATAACCTTAAACCTTGTCCTAGGTTAGAAGAAAGAACAAAGAAAATCTTGTAGTCTTTCAACCCTTGTACCTTAGTACATTGGACCAAAGAGAGAGAAAGAGAGAGAGAGAGCCGAGAGAGATAGGGAGAGAGAGAGAGAGATTGTGTGATGTGTACAAGTGTACAACCAAGCTTAGTCATGTCCTTTAGCTCAACACCTCACCCAATCTAAGTACCATCAAATCTAGTCAATCTATTAACCTTTGGATAACAAATGTTAGGGGAAATGTTGTCTCTTGGATAATAGACCAACCTTGGCCTATAAATAGCAAGCCATTCAAGCCTTGAACTCACACCTCTTCCAACCTCCAACTTCTCTCTAGAAAGTCTAGTGTTCTTGTTGTTCTTGCTTAGTTCTTAGTTGTTCTTGAGGTTCTTCCTTAGTTCTTCAAGAAACTCTTCTAGTGCCGCCACTAAGCCGCCACTCCGCCACCCTACCGATCCAAAAGATTTAGTAGTATTAGTCAAGACTTAGTTTCGAGAGAAACCTTTCTCTTTCGAAGCTATCGAAGCCATTCCTAAGCCGTTACTCTGTCCGACGTACTATTTTCCTAATCCGTAGCCGCCTACCGCCAAGAAGAACGGTAGAATACTCCTTACGCCCTAACTTTAAGTATAGCATAACTTTCCTATACTTTCCAAAAATCTAAGTATAGCGTATTGCATGCGTATTTCAAAATGATGATAGATTATTCCAAGCCTTCGAAATCTTAAGCATACGTAGATTATCTTAGCTATTTTCCTTAAGCATGATTAGAAATGTTTAGAAGTTGTTATCTTGATTAACCATGGCATGATTAGCATAACGTTAGAAACACTCAATAAACATATGCTGTTTTGAACTTAAGAAAGCATGATTTCGGATTAAGCTGTAGTGATTTCATTTTAATCTTAAGATGATATGAGTATGATTACATGTTTACTTGACTACTTGTTGTTGATAAAGCATAAGTGATTTATCACTCCAAAGGTGTCCGTCCATGTGGCACTGTGCTTAACTTTGTGTGATTAAATGTTGAGTATGATGATGTGATAAAATGAGCATGCTATCTAATATAGAGTTGAATGATCTTGCTAGTTTAGTTTCAAGATTTCCTAAAGTGTGAAAGAATTACCGCGGAGTCATTGCATGCAAACGAGACACAAAAACCGAGAAAGTAGAAACATGACACCTAGGGTGTGGTTAAAGAAAAGATGGGATTAACATGCGAAAATATTTTGAAATTACATAATGACCGGACTTGGTGGTCATTATGTAAGTGTTTGAAAACCATAATGTAGCCGGACTTGGTAGCTCATTGCGAAGATTTCCAATGGGGCCGGACGTGGTCGTCTCATGTGGAAATATGGCTTGATTCTCCACGAAAAGGAATCAATGCAAGATTGAAAGAGAATGGATTTTGAAAACCATGATTGGCCGGACTTGGTAGCCATCATGAGTGTTACTAATGAAGCCGGACTTGGTAGCCTTGTTAGTAGCAATTTGTGAAAGAAATGTTGGAAATTGTGATTTTGGTAAATGTGAAAATGTTGACACAGTCTATGATGAGTCGCGTAGGAGAAACACGAAAAGACATGACACCAACGCTAATAAAAAATATCGAATATGGATGTGTCATTATTTAACTATGTTGTTGAATGAGCATGTGTAATTGTTTATATGCTTCCTTGCTATAAGTTAAGAGTTAGTGGGTATAGTTTATTCTATTGAGCTTGTAGCTCACGGTGTTACCTTTTTGGTGACCCTGACATATTATACTGGGGGCGAAGCTGATATAATGTGTCAGAGTTAATTGATGAGCAAGGTGAACAGTACGCATTGGAAGCTTTTGGAGCCGAAGAACTTGCTAGGATGGAGGAAGAAGCGGAGTATTAGAATACCCTAGAATTTCCATCCTTGTGTAATAAAAAGTACTCTAGTAAGACTTATGTTGTAATAATGAGCTTGACTCTTAGCCTTTTAATTCAATAAAATGTTTAATTAACGAACCCGAAAATGGGGGCGTTACAACTTGGTATCAGAGCTTTAGGTTCAAAACCTCGACCATGGGTAGAATGGGTAGAACCACGAGATAGATTGACCGTTGCACAAACGCGAATTGAGTTTAAGTTTACCGTCCCAAATTGGGTGGAATTCTGTCGAAACAATCTCCGGATTGAAGCAAGGTGTGGGAATTGGCAATACCACCGAGCTGGGAATTCCCGAACAATTGGATGATGACTTAAATCAAGAATCAAATGTGGAACTTAAAAACTTGAAAAATTTCCTATTTCGATTAAGCCTTGTCTTAAAAACTTTTAATAGTTAAACCTGTTAAACTCTTCTTACTAATCGAGATTTAAACATTCCTTGTAGATGAATCACCTGGGCCGCCTAGCCGACCTATTGGCAGGAGTTCGCCAACTCAAGACCACCATAGAAATCTTGGCCTTTCACCTAGCAGAGAGCCCTGACTTCATTGCCGCTGTACTCGCAGAAAAGCAAGATTTCATAAGAGTGCAACAAAATACCCCTATTCCTGTAGAAATCGACCCTTGGTTCCCTGTACTATTCCCAATCCTGTGTGCCTACTATGAGATCTTTGGTACCTTACCCCCGATGGGAGACCTTGAGGTTAGTGATCAAGAGGGAGAAGTCGATGGTGAGGAAAACGCTGAGGAAACTACTAAAGAAGAGGAGGAAGAAATTGGAGACAAGGAGGAAGCCAATAAGGCAACCCTCGAGGAAGACAAGACCCAAGAGTAGACTATGCCTATTAAGAATATCTAAGATAACTTAGGAATAATTGTAATCCTTCGGTTCGTAGGATGTAAAATAGGAAGTAGTCGAACTCTTGGTGTAAATAGAGTAGGAAGTTTAGGCTGCTATAAGCCATCCATGTTGTACTTGCTTCGTTTATGTAATGAAAATTATGTGTTTCCTTTCTATCTTGTGATCACTGTTTATATGCATACTTGTGCGCGACCACCACTTTCACACTGTTAAGTCTAATATATAATTTTCTTATTGTAGATATGGATAGCCGTACCTTTGCTGCCTCGACCACTGTTGCAGACCTGATACTCTACAAGGCCATACTAGCACTTGAGAGCCTTACCCCGATACCCCACTTGGGTATATGTGACCTCGAGACTGGCTACCAAATATACCAGTCTGTCGTGATGGCACCCCTCACCAACAAGGACCGACTCATGGAGGTAAAGGAGTTAGCCGAGGAGATCCGTCGAAAGGGAGAGCATTGGCTCGAGAGAAGGGAGAAGGAGTGGAAGGAGCAATTGAGAGAGTACTTCGGACTTATTCCACCTAGTTAGTAGTATAGTAGTACTAAAATAAGGTTCGGAAGTTGTGATTGCACTTGTGGCGCACGTAGACTAACCAAACCATGTAATCAGAACTAGTAGGATCGTTTCAACTTGTAATAGGAAATCTGTCTTGTGTTTCATTTTTTAGAACTCTATGCTTCGTTGTAATCCTTTGCTTATCTATGGAAAAGTTGCCTTATTTATGGTATAATATTGCATCTTATTTTAATTACTGCTGTTAATCTTAGGGAGAAAACCGAATTTCAAAAGAAATTGTTCAATAGGCTAAACCTCCCCTTTACAATTTTTACTCGTAGATGGCGAATCGACGCAGTGGATTAGGATACGAAACCGGAGAGTCCTCCAACACAAACCCTAGCCTAGCCCAAGTCATGCAGGCATTCGTAACCGCCTTGAATGCCAACCGCCAAAACCCTAACCACAATGACGGGCCCATGACTCGAACCCGAGCCATGAATGTGTTCTGCAAACGCCGACCCCCGACCTTCCACGGAGATACCAACCCCACTGTGGCCGAAACATGGCTGAAGGAAACTAAGGTGATCCTGGACACCTTGGAGATTACCCGCGATGGAGATCGTGTAGCCTTAGCCACATACCAACTAAAGGGAGAAGCCCGCTATTGGTGGGAATCGATGGAGGCAACCCATGCCATAGCCACCATGACCTTCTGTGGGCAGCGTGCCCGCGGAAAAAGGATTCCGTTCCTTTCGCCATAGCGGCCCTTTTTTGAAAATCGAGGGAGCGCGAGCGCCGGTGGAAAGCGCTCAAAAATACAGAGTCGCCACTTGAGTTTTGAAGGTCCGACACTCAAGGAACCGTATTTCGAAGCACCTGCCGCGCTTTATTTGAAAAAGTGAAGGAAACCAGTCCGTCATAACCATATCTGGGTTCGGGAGCCAGGTTACGAGAGGGGAAGGGTTTTATGGCACCCTTCTCGCCCAATCCGGAGATCGGTCTCTACTTAGGCATTTTTATGAAAACCTTTGTGATTCTTCCTCTTTTAATTGATTTTAGCCAATTAGGGCGGGGGAACAGTTAATCGGGGATTAAAACTGTAACAATTTGCAGGATGTGATCAAATAATGACATGGATGAGTAGCATGATGAATAATAAACGGAATGATCTTGAAACAGCGATCAGATGCCAAAACCAGGCTCGGGGCAGATTTGCCCTGCACGATGACCAACTTGCATGCCTGAACAGATCTGCATGCAAGTCAATCATCGCGCGAGACACGCCCGACTCTCGCGCGAGTGT
The DNA here is from genome assembly GCA_018127125.1 of Rhododendron griersonianum. Classification (NCBI taxonomy): domain Eukaryota; kingdom Viridiplantae; phylum Streptophyta; class Magnoliopsida; order Ericales; family Ericaceae; genus Rhododendron; species Rhododendron griersonianum. Next base: position 31,197,594 of record CM030788.1, on the reverse strand, counting down.
TGTCATCTCACCACAGCTTGAATCTCAAACCCTTCTGGGCTCTGGAAGGACCAGTGCACACCCAGGAAGAAAACCAAGCAGTGTATTGGAAGACTGTAAAATGCTAATTATTACACAATACTCCAAGCAGGAGCCAAATAAGATGAAACACAACCCCTAAACAGCGGGGGTATCAAAACAGAGACCAAGGGCCAAGTTGCCCATGCAAGGGCCATTCATGGAAATCAGAGAACTGTCGCGCGACAGAGAGTAAACCTCGCGCGACACTCCTGACTGGACTTCCAGGAATTGCTTTACATGCTTGGGGTCCTGAGACAGATTCAGGGGATCCCAAGGGCATTCCAAACTGTTTAAAGCAAATAAACTAGCTACTGTATTTTGTTTTTGCATGCATCACAGTGATCTAAAAATCAAAGTAAAGTACATCAGGCATGAAAATACTACAAAACAGAAAAGGGGTAGCTTCCCCCTTCCCCACGAGGTCCATTCTCTTGCTGACACGAGTGTCGCGCGAGTAAAGGGGACCATCGCGCGAGGGTGTGGCTGCCACGAATTCTTGTAACTTTGCTGGCTTTAGAACTAGGACATGGTATTGATTACCAGCCTTGGTCCTATCAGCCCCCCTCAGGGATCAAAACAGAAACAGCTTGAACATTATACCTTTGCTTGGAAAGGGTTTGGGAGTAGATTGGATTGATTGGTGTGATCTTGCTACCAAGAGTGTATGAACACCCTGAGTTCAGAGGCTTAGGAAGTGGTTTGAGGGTTAGTGACTTTGTGCTAGCTAGTGTAGAGCTTGTGAAATGACTAATGAATCTCTTAAGCAATTTTTGGAACCCTTAACATGGAAGACCAATGGGGGTATTTATAGGGGGAATGTAAGGGCTGAGTAGAGGCCAAACAAGACCTTAGGACCAGCCACCAAGGCTGGTCACAACTTGGTTGTGAGGCTAGCCAACAAGGTGAGAGAGTGGTTAGGGGATTGTATGGGGTTAGAACCTGCCAGCACGCCGTTCAGCTGAGGAGAACGGGGTTCCAGCCCGTGGGAACCCATGTGCCAAGCAATCATCACAAGTCCAGCTGGATTCTGTGATAGGGACAGGAGGGAACCATCGCGCGAGGGTCAAATAGTCAACAGTTTGACTTTGACTACACGTGGCAAGCTAAGTGTCGCACGAGGGACAGAAAGGCTCGCGCGAGGGTCAACTCTGGTTTTAGGGGTTTGACTGAAGGTTCAGAAGGGTTCAAAGGGGTTCGAGTAGGGTTCTAAGCGTTTCAAGCCTAATCCATTCCCGATCCAAGCTCTGTTTGATCCGATTTCATCATCGGGGAAACAAGAAAATTGTAAAATAAAGTAAAACGATTGGGAGACCCAGATTGGGGTGTCTACAGTAGTCCCTCTTTGACGGCACGCGGAGCACCATTGACTGGTACGGGTAACGTCAAAGATTTCTAGACACCCACCAAATCTGCCCAAAAGCCGATTAAATGGAAAATGCAGATGAGTATATAAAAATACCGTGCACCAAGGGGAGAGATTGGAAATCGGACGGATAGATCGTCGCTGATTTGATTGACCGGACGGATAGATCGTCGCTGATTTGATTGACCGGACGGATAGATCGTCGCTGATTTGATGATCGGACGGATAGATCGTCGCTGATTTGATGATCGGACGGATAGATCGTCGCTGCTTTGATCGGACGGATAGATCGTCGCTGATTTGATGATCGGACGGATAGATCGTCGCTGCTTTGATCGGACGGATAGATCGTCGCTGCAGGGGATACCAAATTCTTCAGGTCTGAAGACAAAGCTCCCAAAATGACCCTCAAATTTATTGGCAACATATCAACATGTCGTGGACCCCAAAAGGAGCGTAATTGAGATCGGGCCAGACTCAGAATCTGGATTGGGCCTGAGGCCCAATGTGAAGTGTCGCGCGACACTCACGGACCATCGCGCGAGGGTCATAAGTCAGGGCTTGGGCCTAAACAGGCCCAGACCCGGCCCAAACGCGTTCCAAACGTTTAAATCGTCGCGGGGACGTTTCAGAAACAGTAACCAGAACAGTTTCAAAACTTTGAAACTCTCTCAAACTCTCGTCTCTCCTCCCAAACTCCTTCCAAACCTTGGTTCCACCCACGAAGTCGACGAACCAACTCTTGATCGCTGAACCATGGCTGACCATGGCAGCAGTGGAAGCAGAGGAGGGGTCATTGATCAAGCCGAGGATCGGGGGGGGCCCACAGCTGTCGATACAGGGGATCAACCACCGACGGAGGTTGTCGCGGAGGTTAGTATAGACGCCAGTGCAGCGGCGACAGGCGGCGGTGATGGCGAACAGGGTCGCGAGCAGGCGACTGGTGGTGGTGAGCACAGTCGCGCGACAGATCTAGATGTTCGCGCGACTGTTGATACTGGGGCCGAAGGCTACAGCGTTGAGCGGCTGGACCCGGTCACGGCCGTAGACGGGTCAGTGGTGGTCGGAGCGAGTCCGATGGACGCAGGAGAGATCGGTGCTGAAGAACAACCTCGCGCGATGGAGGAGGAGTCTCGCGCGAGCATTGATTCTGGAGGAGGCAGAGGCAGTGGAGATAACACTATTGAACCGTCCGGGTCCCCGCCGAGGGATTCGGCGAAGGGTAAAAGTGTTGTCGACGCGGAGGAGGAGACCACGGTGCCTCCGGTTGAGATCCGGGAGGAGGACGTGTTGTTCAGGCCGGAGTCGACCGCGGCCACGTCGTCGAGACACGTGCCGATTACGAAGTATGATGTCGCCGAACACCTTCCAGATGAAATGTTGGCAAAACTGTTAGAGGATAACCCCTTGGTCGGGGAGATAGTTTTGAGGGCCAAAGAGGACCGGGCAAGGGCCGTCGCTGCATCGGAGGCGGCGGAGCGATCCGAGAGAGAGAGACTGGAGAGAGAGCCAGACGATCTCACGCGGAGACATCTCTCTCATGAAGGTGTACCATTCCTCCTCAGACATCTCTGGGTACAGCATTCCCTTTTGATGCATTCGCCCAGGCAGACGGGGCCAGTTCGCTTCAGGAGCCGAGGTTAGCTCGAGTTTGTCGCACAGCCACAACTGTATGAGCGAAAAGACAAGTAAGGAGCCACATAAGCCTGAGCGAAAGAAAACAAGTAAGGAGCTTCTATATAGCCTTAGCCGAGAGTTGAGGTAAAAACAGACTGTGTGAAAGCCAGAAAAAGGTGAGCTGAGTGAGAATTTACCTGCAACAGGAGTGGACTGCCACCGAACGTGTTCGTTTGACCGGCGGCCACCAAATCCAAACCAATGAGTGTTTCGGAGAGCACCATAGGAACTACGTTCTTTCGAACACCCATCTGTGTAGCCACGTCTACCAGCAAGGGGTCGGGTCGTCCATACGGAGACACCAGCAAGTATGCGGCCAGTATGCCAATTGACATGGCAAATCGACTTTGAGCCTGCAGAACGGTATCCGCTGGATCGCCGTCGGGCCCGTACCATTCCATTAGGCGCACGACGTTTATCTGTCCGCCAATCAGCAGGCCTTCCGCTGCACCCCTTCAAATATTCAGACAGGTTTTCAGCAGCTTTGACATGTTTTGTCTGTAAGGTGGCACGACAATCACGCTCGAAGCAAAGCCTTGGAGATATGCCAGAAATTCTTCTACGGTCGGTCACAGCTCGTTGTCCCCGAATCGGAACACACGGACGTCCCGGTCCCAGAACTGGAGAGCTGCTCTCAGGATTTCGGGGCGAAGCCTTATACTTTTTAGGAAGCGAAATGCGGCCAGCCCGTGAGAACGGAAGCATAGCCAATCGCTCGCGACAAATTCTTCGAGCCACGGGCTGATCAATGCGGGAAGATGATTTGCCATTAGGGTCTAAGGCCTGTGGGATTTTTCCTACGGAGAGTATGTGATCACTTAGGAGGCAACCTTGCTTTTATAAGCCAAGGAAGTAGGTGAGACTTTTCCCTTGGGTGAAGTGTCCATGCAAGGTGTCCCCCTACTTATTAAAGATCAAGGGCACACCTCTGGGAGGAACCAGAAGCCCCTGCACATCCAGAGCTGCTGGCAAAGCCTGCCACCTTTTACTTTCTGAATGGGTCAAGGCTGGCCACTGTAACAGGAGTTCTCAATCGCGCGATGGTTCTGAAGTGTCGCGCGACTATTTGTACTCGCGCGATGGTTTCGTTTGCTCGCGCGAGGGTTCAGTTTATTTCGGTACAGTAGGGCAGGCTACTGTCTTTTGGGGGTGATTTTCCGAATTTTGACTCGGGCCAGATTTTGAAATTCCGATGCTTCCAGTAGGTCGTTATGGGTGATTATGACTACGTCGAAGCGTTGTTTGTTCAAATTGCACGTTTGGTGACGAATTCAGTCCCTCGAATGGATACCGGCCGGATGGTTCTTATTTAAAGTCGTTATTTAGCCGGTCAAGCCGGGCAAAAGGTCGTACAATTTACAAAGCAAGCATTGAAAAGTAGAGCCAGAAGTTCAGGCAGCCTGATGGTTTTACTAATTACAAACTTGGTTTTTCCACGGGATTCAGAAATATCCCCTCAGCCTTGCTTCGACTTCAACGCGAAGCCATCTTATGTAACGAACCTCCAACCATGTCTTGAAGTCTGGGATTGGTTCCTTCAGTGTCCTATCGCCCCAATTGTCTTTATAGTAGCGCAATTGCCACGAGTCAAATGCAGGAATGTCAAAATCTTCCGCTCCATAACACTTGTACCCTTGGCTTCTCCCGAGCTGTCGAAGTGTACGCCCTGGAACGTAAAACGTGAAGCTCGATAGGCCAGCGATTATCACTCTCTTGAAACCAGCTGAATTGAGCGTCATTGCTGGAAGGTTTAACCAGAGACATCTCCAGACTATATCCTCAGAGTGCAGATCATTCAGAAACGCAAACCATATATCCACCGTCAGGTCGGGGAATACCATTGGTCTTTCGACCAAAAGCCTGGGGAACTCTTCAAAGCCAGCCTGTGGCTCTTCTAAAGCCCCCACTTTGTCCGCCAGCCAGAGCTGCATGGGAACAGAGGACAAGTCAGAAATCAAATACAGCCTGAGTATTTGGGGTAAAAATGAAGACGCAAGAAAGTGTGTCGAATGGGAATCTACCTGGAGCAGGATAGGGCATCCGCTAAAGGAATCAGCTTGCTCAAGTTTCAACATGTCTAAACCCAGGAGCGTTTCCGCTAAAATCACGGGCATGATGTTTTTCTGGGCATCCATTTGCAGGGCGATGCTCACTAATTTGGGATTCACTCCTCCTTCAATGGGAATTAGCATATATGCAGCCAATACGCATATGGACAAAACGAAGCATCTGTGAGCTTCCCCCACGTAGTCTCCCAGGGCTCCCTCGGGCCCGTACAGCTCAATTAGGCGGATGATGTTGAGTTCGCCGTTCTGAATGATACTGGCCGTCAGTGCCTCTAGAATATTGAGTTTAGCCTATAGGATTTGCTCCTTGTCTTCGTGAACGGGCGGAACCGCAAGAGCGTCTAGGTTGGCAAAGCCTGGCGCATACGCTTGAAATTCTTCTATGGTAGGGCACATCTCGTCTTGTCGGAACCGGAAGACATGCACAATCGGGTCCCAAAAAGGCAATGCGGCTTGGAGGAGCTCGACGCACGGTCGAGCGAATCGGAGATCTCTAATTGAGGACAAGCATCGAGACCGGGGGCTCGCCCAGTTTATGGTTTCTTCTCTCAGTAGCCAAAGGTCGAGTATTTCTGTCAACGCATCTCCCATTTTTGGTGATAAAGAGGGATGCACACTACATTCCTCCTAAAAACCTTCATTCTTATAGGCCAAATATGGTGGAATTGAAGCTTAGGTGTCCCACCACCTTGCCATGCAAGGACTCCCTTCTTTCTGCAACATCAGAACAGCTCCCAAGACGTGGAACAATGAACAGGATAATGGCAATAATTTGGTCAAACCAAGGCAGCTTAGCAGGATTTGACTATCGCGCGACACTTCCAAAGCATCGCGCGACAGAGATCACTCGCGCGACAGTTCCTAACCATCGTGCGATGATTTGTCTGCAGTTTTGACAGATTCTAACAGCCACTGTCCAATTTTGGTCGTTTTCATTTCCAAGGGTCTTTTTGCACTTTTAATTGTTCCAGCAAGTCATTATAAGTATTTATGACTGTGTCCAAGCATCGGATTCCAAATGCCATGCTCAACGAAGATTTTGGACCCTCGGAGGCCCGTTTCAAGTTCAAATTGAGGTTTTAGGAGGTCGAAACTCGCCATGGAGGCTCTAGCCCATTTTAGTCATGCCATACGGGTCACCTGGACCTTATGTGTCTATATGGAGGTGTCGGTTTCAGTCCGGGACATAATTGAGTCATTCTTGGACGTATTATGCCATTTTCGCGTCATTTTGTGCATTTTTCGGTATAAGTCTATTCTCAGGACGTTTTGTTCAGTTCCGTTGATTGGTACAGGTCACGTTGACCGTCTTTGACCTGTCATGAGTGTCAGTTTTGTCTTCAACAGAGTATTGTGGGTTTTCGCATTAATGCCCAAAATTTCATTTTTTTTTCTCGTATCCTAGCCGTATCCTAGGGTACCTTTCCTATTTCTTTCAGAGCTAGGCCAGTTTTTATACTCATATGTGTCTGTGAGTGGTCTCGATGTGTTGTCAATGCAAGTTTGGTATTAGTGGCGGGTTTTACTTTCTCTTATTCGTAACGAGAAACAATAAACTTGAAAAATCCAAATTTCTATAAAACAACCATGATCTATCCATGTCAACAAGGGAACTACTGTATCAACGGCACATCGGCCAATCAAAACATCAAGTCAAGTTAGGGCACATGCGCCCGCTAGTCAAAAGGCACGCAGGCCCTCAAAGTATCTGTCAAAAGCTATCTACTTGGGCACGCAAGCCCAGAATCAAAATCAAAAGCAGCATGCAAAAGGGTAACGGAGGCTTCATCGTTGCCTTCCGCGCGCTCCAAGCCTGTCATCGCTACCTGCATCATCCCGTAGCTCCTGGGGATCGTCTCTGTACCCCGGATCGTCAATGGAGTCGTCGGAGCCACTGCTAGTGGACAAGTGCTCCTCGTCCTCTCCTTCCTCTCCTTCCTCCTTGTCCTCTTCTTCCTTTCCTTCCTCTTCTTCCTCGTCCTCGGAAGTTCGACCCAGGATTAGCCGCTTCCGGCGGCCCGGCTCCTCTAGTGTTGGCTTCTCGCGCTTCTTGAGTTGGTACCGAAGCTTAGCATGCCTCGCGGCTTGTCTGGCTTCCTCCTCGCATGCGCGCGCTGTCTGAAAGCCCCTGGTCTGTCGCTGCGTAGTAGTGGCCGAATGTGTGGGTTTCTTTGCCGCCGCCTTCTTCGGTGGCGGATCTCGCGCACTCTTCCTCCTAGGGTTCATCTTCCCCTGCACCTGCATTGTCATTTCATTTCAAAGCATGAGTATCTATTGTGCATATTGTATTTCTGTATTGAAAACAGGTACAGTCTATCAAGCTATCAAGGCAGGAATGTATCGAAAGCAGGAATGTATTAAAAGCTGGAATTTATCGTTTTTCATACCTGGGTCCTCTGAACAACGGCTGGCTGAGTCGACTGTGGTGTCGGTGCCTGGTATTGCAGCTCCTCTGAACAACCGCTCTTCTCACCACGTTCTCCAACGCCAGCATGCGTCGAACGGCCTCGTTCACCCACTCTGTTGGCACCTGCATGCAATTCAAGTTCATCAAGCTATTCAGCATATTAATTCAAGTATTTTGAAATTCAAAAGCAATATTGGAAGCTGGGTCTTACCAAAACAGTCACAGGAGTGGGCTCCGCTCTCGCAGGCACTAACTGTAACTCCGCAGGATTCCCCTGGCTGTCAACCACGGGAATCCTCCAAAGTAGCTCAGGGAGTCCACCAGCCACTGGTCCGCTCGGAGTTCGCCTTGCCCGGCTCTCACCTCCTCTCCGTCTCTCTCCAGCTGCTCTCCTCTCCTCAGCGGCTCCTGCAGCCTAGTCCTGCACCTCTCTCAGGCCACGGATCCCAGTGGACCCGCCAGGAAGTCTCTCTGGAAGACAGCATAGTCCCTCTCAGGACGCTGGTAGCGCGCAAGCTCAATGTCCGGCCTCGTGTACCTCTCCAGCTCAGCCCGTGTGTACTCTCCTGTGTGTGAAGCTCGAGGTGGGAGTGGCCCTGGCACCTGGAACTCAGGGTAACCAAGCGACTGGCGCGTCACTCGATCCCCCAAGTACCACTGCCAACCGAAGGCTGACTCCAGTAACACCCTGCTGGCTGTGACAACTCTGCTCTGGGCCAAGTACTCTGGCTCTGGTCCCGCTCTCCTCCAAGGATCCCAATTGACCTGCAATTCAAGGCAAACAAGCGATACAAGCAATTGATCAGCGACAGCATTAAAGCAAGGAAACGAATACATATCTAATGCTTATGATTATGTTTTCATACCTGTGAGGCCCTGAGCTCGTCCAAGTACAGCCTGAAGGCGTTGAGCTCACCTCTCCCTTCTTTCTTCCCCATGCTTGCCTTGCTCCATTTCAGCGCACGGGGGAGGGTGCTCAGGTCTGGACGCTTGCACTCCGGCGGATACATCCGCAAAACCTCGTAGGCCCAAAGCTGCACAATGTTTAGACAAATTCAAACATTAGTTACAAGGCATACAGTATTTGAAATTGAAACAGTCAAGCAGACTAAACAATGGACAAGCATAATCAAATTGTGCTTAATAAAGGGTTAGAATCATACCTCCCAGACCCTCCAGTAGCCAGCCGTGCTCTTACCCGTCCTCGACGAGTTGCCAAAAAAGTGGTAGGCTGTCCCAAGAGCAGCTCCACCCCAGTCAAAGCGTGAAGCCGTCCTCAGGTCCCTCAGCGCTGGTAAGTAAGAAAGGTGCACTTTGCTTCGTCTGTTTGGGTACAGAGTGGCACAAAACAGGTTTAGCAGGAACGCTTGGGCCATCTGCTCCGCCTCCCGGTCATTCGTCACCTCCTTCTTCAGGTAGCCCTTGAACTGGTCGTACCTTGCCATCCCCTCCTCTATCTTGGGCGCCTTGCCCAGAAACCACTCCAGAGCAGCCCGATCCTCCTGGATCCCCGAGTCGAACGGGATGGGCTCACCTCCAACCCTCAGCCCTATGATCGCTGCGAAGTCTGCAGGCATCACTGTCATCTCCCCAGGAGGTAGGTGGAAGGTATTGGTGGTATCCCTCCACCTCTCAGCAAGCGCTACAAGGACGGCATGGTCGTTCCGCGCAGGGGCCAAAGTCTGTACGAACACCCCAAAGCCCGCTTCATCCACCAACCGCCTCACTCTCTCAGGCAACCCCTCTTACAGCCGTAAGGACATACACGTGCCCCCGAAGCCGCAGATATCCCTCTGTCCCTCTCCAGCTTGTTTCAGACACAAAGACAAGCAGCAAAAGGGATTATCAGTATACAGGAAGTTCATTCTCAAGTTCTAGGTAATCAATGGAGCCTAGGGCACATGTTCGGCTTGAGTTCTATGCCATGGCTCGACTTGGGAGTATGGTGTGCTATTCTAGATTCATGTGCATACAGAGTTCTCATTTTCGAGTTCTAGGTAATCAATGAAGCCTATAACGGATGGTTGGTTCAAGTTATTACATATTGGGCCTACGTTACAAGAAGTACATAGGTTTAGCATGCTTTGGCTCGCAAGTTATTCGTGCAATTCTAAATTCGAGCATGTTCTAACAAGTATCGAATGTGAACTATCAAAGCAAGAATTTCGAAATCAAATTACAAAGGGTGTTTTCTGGGAATATACCTCCATCCACGTCGCTGCAATGTGGACCCGGGGATCTCTCAACACCAACTCGTCGTCGTAGTCTCTCCACGACGGTATGCGTGCCCCAATGCCCGACGGCACAAAAAGGTGCGGCGTGGGAAGCACATATGCTCCCGCTGAAAAGCCCGGACTACTCGTGTCCTTCGCCTCCGCCACGGCCGTATCCCTAGGCCCCTGTGCCTCTGCTCTGGCCCTCTCCTCGGCCTCCGCCTCTCTCAAAAGCTCCTCTCTCTCCTCTCCCTCTCTCCCGGCCCTCTCCGCGGCCTCCGACGCCTCAATGGCCCGGGCACGATCCTCCCTGGCCTTTAGGACTAACTCCCCAATCAGGGGGTTGTCCTCAAGAAGCCTCGCCAATGCCTCGTCTGTCAAGAACTCGGCGACGTCGTGTTTTGTGATCGGCCTATGACTCGACGACGTCACCGCGGGCCGAAACAGAATGTCCTCCTCTCGGACCTCAACCGGAGTCTCTGTGACCTCCTCCTCTGCGTCTACAACGTTTTTGCCCTTCGCCGAATCCCTCGGCGGGGACCCGGTTGGTGCAATATCATCATCTCCAGCCCCACTACTACTGCCTCCTCCAGCTTCAACCCTCGCGCGAGCCTCCTCCTCTGTCGCGCGAGGGTGCTCTCCAGCACCAATATCTCCGGCGTCTCCTGGACCCACTCCGGCCACCACCGACCCTTCTACAGCCGTGCCCGGGTCCAGTCGCTCAACACTGTGGCCCACGGCCCTTGTATCAACAGTCGCGCGAGCCTCTGGCTCTGTCGCGCGACACTCATCGCCGCCACCAGTCGCCTGCTCGCGACCCCCTTCGCCATCACCGCCGCCTGTAACTACTGCACCGGCCCCTGCGGTGGCCTCCGCCGGTGTTTGATCTCCTGTTTTGGTGCTCATTGGACCTCCTCGGTCCCCTAACTGATCGACAACCTCTCCTCCGCCATCCCCGCTGCCATGGTCTGTGATGGATGCTCGGTCACCCGTGGGTTTGTCAGTTTTATGGGTGGAACGAGGTTTGAGAGGGTTTGAGAGAGATTTGAGAGGAGAGGCGAGAGAGGGAAGGAGTTCAGAAGTTTTGAAACCACTGATACTATTCCTGAAGCGTCCCACGGACGTTTAAAACGAATCAAACGGGTTTGGGCTGGGTCTGGGCCTGTTCAGATCCAAGCCCTAACTAGCAACCCTCGCGCGATGGTTCTCAAGTGTCGCGCGACATTTCATTTTGGGCCTCAGGCCCAATTCAGGTTCTACACCTGGCCCGGTCTTATTTATCCATCTTTTGGTCTATGAAATATTGTTATGTTCTTGAGGGTCACTATGGAAGTGTCGCCTTCGACTCGGAGCATTTTTGCATCCCCAGCAGTGGTCCGCCCGCAATCAGCGACAATCTATCCGTCCGATCTTCAATCAGCGACGATCCATCCGTCCGATCATCAATCAGCGACGATCTATCCGTCCGATCTTCAATTAGCGACGATCTATCCGTCCGATCTTCAATCAGCGACGATCCATCCGTCCGATCTTCAATCAGCGACGATCTATCCGTCCGATTATCAATCAGCGACAATCAATCCGTCCGATCATCAACAGCGACGATCCATCCGTCCAATCATCAAATCAGCGACGATCCATCCGTCCAATCATCAAATCAGCGACGATCCATCCGTTCGATCATCAATCAGCGACGATCCATCCGTCCGATCATCAACCAGCGGCGATCTATCCGTCCGATCTTCAATTTCCCCTTGGTGCACGGTATTTTTATATACTCGTCTGCATTTTCCATTTAGTCGGCTTTTGGGCGGATTTGGTGGGTGTCTAGAAATCTTTGACGTTACCCGTACCAATCAATGGTGCTCCGCGTGCTGTCAAAGAGGGACTACTGTAGACACCCCAATCTGGGTCTCCCAATTGTTTTACTTTGTTTTACGGTTTTCTTGTTTCCCCGATGATGAAATCGGATCAAATGAGCTTGGATTGGGAATGGATTGAGTTTGGAGTGCTTAGAACCCTGCTTGAACCTTTTGAACCCTTCTAAACCTTCAGTCAAACCCTAGGGTCAGATTTGACCGTCGCGCGATCCTTCATGTTGCTCGCGCGATACTCAGCTCAGATGTGGTCAAAGTGAAACTGTTGACTGTTGACCCTCGCGTGATGGTTCCAAACCCTCGCGCGATGGTTTTCTCCTGTCATTATCACAGAATCCAGCTGGACTTGTGATGATTGGGTGTCACATGGGTCCTCATGGGTTGGAACCCCGTTTTCCTCAGCTGAACAGGGTTCTGGCAGGCTACACCCTCACACCCTCACAACCACTCCCACTCACCTTGTTGGCTAGTCTATCCACCAAGTTGTGACCAGCCTTGTTGGCTGGTTGCAAAGCCTTGTTTTGCCACCACCTAGCCCTTCCACTTCTCCTATAAATAGCCCCATTGGTCTTCCATGTTAAGGGTTCCAAGAAAATGATTAAGAAGTTTAATTACCCTTCACAAGGCAATTAGCATTCTAGCACAAAGTTACTAACCCAAACCACTTCCAAATCTTCCAATCAAGTGTTCTACACACACACTTAGTCAAAAGGCTTCACCAATCAATCCAATCCATTTCCAAACCCTTTCCAAGCAAAGGTATAATGTTTAGCCTGTTTCTATTTTGATCCCTGAGGGGGGCTGACAGGGCCAAGGCTGGTAATTAATACCATGTCCTGGTCCTAAAGCCAGCAGAGTTACAAGAATCCGTGGCAGCCAAACCCTCGCGCGATGGTCCATAACACTCGCGCGATATTTGTGTCAGCAAGAGAATGGACCTCGTGGGGAAGGGAGGCTAGCCCTTTACTGTTTTTGCCATATTAGTATGCCTGTTGAGTTTCATTGCAAATATTGATCACTGTTATGCATGCAAAACAAAATACAGTAGCTTAGTTATTTGTCTCAAATAATTTGGAATGCCTTTGGGTGATCCTTGAACCTATCTCAGGACCCCAAACATGCAAAGCAATTCCTGGAAGTCCAGTTAGGACTGTCGCGCGACACTCACTCTCTGTCGCGCGATGGTTCTCTGAACCCCAAGAGTGGCCCTTGCATGGGCAACCAGGCCCTTGGCCTCCTTTTATCCCCCATTGTTTAGGGGTTGTGTTTCCTTTTTATTCAGTTCCATTTTCAAGCTATCTGTAATAATTAGTATTTTACAGTCCTTTGATAAACTGCTTGGTTTGCCTCCTGGGTGTGCACTGGTCCTTCCAGAGCTCAGAAGGGGATGAAATTGAAACTGTGGTGAGATGACAACACTCGCGCGAGGGTTTTAGTGTCTCGCGCGATGGTTCTCTTGCATGCAAAATTGTTCATGCATGCAAGTTGGCCATCGTGCAGGGCAAATCCATCCCAAGCTTGGTTTTGGCATCTGATCGATGTTTTAGGTTTTATCCCATTTATTACACGTCTTGCCATCCATCCATGCTATTATTTGATCACATCCTGCAAATTGTTACAGTTTTAACCCCCGATTAACTGTTCCCCCGCCCTAATTGGCTAAAATTAATTAAAAGAAGAAGAATCACAAAAGTTTTCATAAAAATGCCTAAGTAGAGACCGATCTCCGGATTGGGCGAGAGGGGTGCCTTAAAACCCTTCCCCTCTCGTAACCTGGCTCCCGAACCCAGATATGGTTATGACGGACTGGTTTCCTTAACTTTTTCAAACAAACAGCGCGGCAGGTGCTTCGAAATACGGTTCCTTGAGTATCGGACCCTCAAAAACTCAAGTGGCGACTCTGTATTTTTGAGCGCTTGCCACCTGCGCTTGCGCTCCCTCGATTTCCAAAAAAGGGCCGCAACGGTGGAAAGGAACGAAATCCTTTCTCTGAAGGGCATGCTGCCCACACATGTTCAGAGACTGCTAAGTACAAAGTTAAAGACTCACCTTGTTCGGGTGTGGATAATAGAGGGGCTGCTGCCAAGTACTTCTTCAGGTCTTGGAACGCCTGCTCACATTCTGCTCCCCATTCGTATCCTTCTCTCTTCTTCAGCAATTGAAAGAAAGGTCTACATTTGTCACTAGACCTGCTGATGAAGCTGTTTAGAGCTGCTGCCATCCCTGTTAACCTCTAGACCTCCTTCGTGGTCCTAGGACTTTGGAGCTTTTGCAATGCTGTAATTTGATCGGGATTTGCCTCTATCCCTCTTATGGTCACCAAATGCCCTAGGAACTTTCCTGATATCACCCCAAACGCACACTTCGAGGTGTTGAGTTTCAGCTTATATTCCCTCAATATCTCAAAAGCTTCCTTTAAATCAACAATGTGGTTTTCCTTCTCCTTGCTTTTAACCACCATGTCATCTATGTAAACCTCCATGGTCTTGCCGAGCAACTTCTTTAGCATAATCGTTGCTAACCTCTGGTATGTTGCACCTGCATTCCTTAAGCCAAAGGGCATGACGCTATAACAGTACAGCCCCCTTGGTGTGATAAAGGAAGTCTTCTCTTGATCGGGACCGTACATGGCTATCTGGTGATACCCTCGATAAGCATCAAGGAAACTCATCCGCCCATACCCAGCCGTTGCATCAACAAGTTGGTCTATCCTGGGAAGGGGGAAGCTATCCTTGGGACACGCCTTGTTCAAGTCGGTGAAATTGACACAGACTCGCTGTAGACACCTCCCAAATGGGGCATCGCCATACAGATTGATCATGTTGTGTTTGCTCGATTGGTTGCTCATTCATAAACCAAAATCATGGACATTCCCATGGCTGGGAACATCGCCACATGATAACGGCTATCATCAAATAGAGTCGCCACCCAGTTTATTAAAACTGGGAAAATAGATAGAGATTCTGGGTACGGGAGCCAAAAGTACAATAAGGGGAAGGTGTTAGGCACTCCTCTTTGCCCAGTCGTGATACTGGCCCATAATCGTTCAACATAAGACATATAGATGCTTTGTTTAATTCTAAACACATAGTCTGTTTAATTATTCCTTTAAACAGTAAGCAAAAGTGAGCCAGTGCGATAAATGAAGCATGCATCAGAAAGCAGAGAAAGCAAACATAATGTCCCAGGGAGATGGATCTCGCGGCCGGTGAATAGATGTCACGGCCAAGGGATCCTCCTGGTTCGATGTACCGGCCGAGGGATCGAAGCCCCGGTCGGTGTTCTTCCTCACACCAGACTAAAAATTAACAGGCAATCAAAGCGTTACGATTAGTCAAAAAGACAGTGAATTTAAGACAAACCAGAGGCCGTTGGGCCTCACCACCTTGATCCCTCAGTTGCTTGATTGCTTCGGATTTGATTGTGATGGATTGATTGCTTGATCGAGAACCCTAGGGTTAGGGTTTGAACTTCGGGGTTTGATCGCCGGATTGACGGCTGCCTTCGGAAGGTTAGTGTGACGCCCCGATTTTCGGACACGTTAATTAAATCATTTTTTTTTTGATTTAATATTCCATAAAACTAATTTAAGAAATGAAATTTTTATTAAACAGAGTTTAGCATCTGAAATCTCAAATACCAAATTCAAAACCGCTTAACTGTCTTACAACCCAACGAAATAAAACAGAGTTTGACAAATGTGTTAACACTTTTGGAAATTCAAATAATAATACTTTAAATTAACAGAACTTCTAAGGGTAGGGCATCTAAGGCTCAACAAACTCCCCTTCCTCAGCTGGGAGGTCTTCACCCTGGTACTGATCATCTTGTAGAAGATTCTGTTCTTCGATCTCCTGATTACCTGGCATGAAACGCCAGCCCAACGGCACTATAATGAGTTTTGAAACTCAGTAGATAAATCTTACCCGTTAACCCTTACTCTACAAGCAATCACATTTATAATAAAAGGAGGTAATAATCGAATAGCACAAAACTTATTTCATTATATAACCATCAACTTAAGTAAATTTCAAAATCTCAACTTCAATAATCATTCCTACACCGCAGTATTCACCACATTCCAAACTCAAAATTTCACTAGACATACTTTACAGGCCCTGCTAGGCTACCCTCAACATCTTGAGGTCCTAGTAGGTTACTCTCACAATTCTAGGTCCATCAGGCTACCCTCAAGGTCCTGCTAGGCTACCCTCAATACCTGAGGTCCTGCCAGGCTACCCCTGAGGTCCTGCTTGGCCACTCTCACAATTCTAGGTCCATCAGGTTGCCCTCAAGGTCCTGCTAGGCTACCCTCAATACCTGAGGTCCTGCCAGGCTACCCCTGAGGTCCTGTTTGGCCACCCTCACAATTCTAGGTCCATCAGGCTGCCCTCAAGGTCCTGCTAGGCTACCCTCAATACCTGAGGTCCTGCCAGGCTACCCCCGAGGTCCTGCTTGGCCACCCTAGCTACACCGGGTCTTTCAGGCTGCCCTCAAGGTCCTACCAGGCTACCCCCGATCACACGAGGTCCTGTCAGGCTACCCCCGAGGTCCTGCTAAGCCCACAACCTTTCATTTGTTTCCTTTTTCCACTAACCAGAACAACGTCTACATAAGTTCTCTAAGTCCACAACTCCTCCAATGTCCTTTATGTCCTTTCTACGTTCTCACTTCAATCGACAAAGCAATCATTTCAAATGACAAGTAAACATATCATAATATCACCACATACACATGATAACTGAACTGTCATGTACATATCTCCAATGAGCTCAAGTCCAAACTAACATTTCCACAATCTCGATTTGTTTTCACAGAAGAGCAATTGCATACGAATCGATGAAGCATTATCAAGAGTTCAAACGGCACAAGAAATACACATAAACTAATTGGATTTGTCTTCAGTTCCATGACGAATCAGAACCTAGACCCATTTGATAATTTTTAATACTGAGGATTTAAGTTATCTCAGAAGCCCTAGGATTACTCTAGTAGTTTAACAAAGTTGGTTTCTTAAAAATAGAACATGATTTGGAAATTTAAGGTTTCAATAATATATAACTTATTTTAAACTACTTTATCTTTTATTTACAAAATCTTTTTATTAATGGATTGGCACAAAACTTACAATCCCAGTGTATTAATATTTTCTTTATAAACTTACTAGTTATCACCGAAGCTAACTAAACTACATATTATCATTTCAATTAAATTCTTTGTTTTACTCTATATCCTCCCAATGGCTATTTCTTTTAATAATATAATGATAATCTATTTTATTTAACTTATAGTTATTCTCTTAAGTCTATTTCCCAAGTAGTTTTAAAACAAGATACTATAGGCTCGTTATCTATATATTGTACAAATCAATTTTTTATACAAGTGTCGACCTAACATAATAACATGTTTTTATGCGGTCCACATTTCAGTTCAATTTAATCTAGTACCAAACAATCATGGATCAGTAAATAATAATTTAATAGTAACAACTAACAACCCAACTCATGAATGATCACTAATCAACTTTGAGAACTAAAAAAAAAACAGAACTGTTCAAGACGAACATTTCAAATGCAGTATCGAAGATAGCAGCCGTGAGGTCCATGGGTTGCGGCCGCGACATCGAATATGGGTTTTGACTGTTTTTCCTAAAATATATGTTTTGTCAAATGGGCTCATGTACAGATAATATAACACATAAAAAATTTCATAATATACTTAGAGTTAAGGGGTAAAGAAAAATCTACCTTGATCGTGGAGTTCTAGCTAGGATTAAAAAAAATGGAGGTGATCGACGGCGGCAACGGATGATCTTCTTCTTCTTTCTTCTTTTTCTCCTTTCTTTCCTTCCTTTTGCTTCTTCTTTTCCAGTACCCTCTCGGCAAAAGAAAACAAAAGAAGAAGAAGGTATTGGATGATGATATTCTCTCTCCCTCTCTCGGCCAATGAAATGGGAAATGGGAAGGTGAACTCTCTCTCTTTCTGCCGAAAATAATGGGGAGTGGGGGAATTTATTTTTGTACGGAAAACATGGGAGGTGGAGTATGGGAGTTGGTTTTGTAGAGAAATTGGAGGGAGGTGGGGGACTAATATTGAGGAGTAATGGAGGAATGTGAGATGCAATTTTTGGAAGATAAGAATGAAGGTGGTAGAGTGTGAGAGGGAAGTGGAGGTTTAGTTTCAATAGGATTCTAGTTAGGGTTTAGATAGGAAGAGTAAGGGATGAATGTATATCTCTAAAGTATAATATATTTCGAATACAATTTTCTAAGTAATATCAATTATACACATAATAATGTATTTTAATTAATTAATCTAACTAATTATTGAATTAGTATTTAATATTTCAAATTTGTATTAAAAAAAAAGGTCAAAAATTCGGGTCGTTACAACCTATCCCCCTTAAAACAATTTCGTCCTCGAAATTATGGCGTTTGCTCCATTACACGCGAGTAGTTGACATCTGTTGCATTCTGATTGATTGGAAATAAACTTTGTAGCTATCCTAACAGCTTGTCGTTATATGTCGGACATCGAGTCGCCGTTGATGATGAATCTGTCTATCCCCCTTAAATTTAGGATACGTTATGTCTGAAGAGTAAGCCGTCACTATCTTCCGATAACGTCCTACGACAGCAGAGTGAGCATCAATTCTTTCCCAAATTGACATTTGCAGTTGACCCCTTTTTTTTTATTTGACTCGACGGTCACAGGTCGAACATAGATTGGAGACTTCTATTATGCAAACTTGCCATATAAAACTTACGGAGATTCTACCCCAAATGTTGAGGTTCCATTCATAGTTGCTAGGGGTTCCGTTTCTAGTCCCAGTGCAGCAGATACAAAAGCGTGCGATGCTCCAAATTGTATAATGCTTAAATATACGCGTTGAACAATTATAAGATTACCTCGGATCGCCATAGGATCATATTCTTTGTAATCTCCTTGAAGTGCGAAGATCCTGCCTCCAAATGACTGATTTGGCTTTGCTTGACCATTTCCTTTTCCAAAATTCAGATTTTGGCGGGGTTGTTGTAGCTGCTGATTCCATTCAGTTTGTGGCTGATTCCGATCTCCTCGTTGATTTCCAAAACTGATTGGTTTTGCAAGTGCCTGTTGTTCTCCATTTCTGAAACTTCCAGATCCATTCAGTCGAGGACAGGCGAACTTGAAATGGCCTTCTTCATTGCAATGGTAGCATTTACCTCCCTTGTCATGATTCTTGCTTTGCCCTTGACTCGAGTTCTTCCAGGGTTGGTTGGATTGTTGTGGGTGAGTGTAGGGTTTGGGTGTGTCGAACCCCTTATTATTGTGGCGAATTGGTCCACCAAATGAGAGGTCGTTCTTCTTTTGTGCCTCCCATACTAAATTTGAATCAGAATTTTCACGCTCCATCATGAGTGCACATCTCACCACTTGTGCATAGGTGGGGTACTCATGAGAAACCACACTAGTACGAATAGAGTGGGACAGACCCCATTCGAACTTCCTAGCTTTTGCAACATCAGTGGGTACCACGGTAGTAGCATGACGTGCTAGTTCTTCAAAACGGGCAGTATACTGGGTTACTGTCAAGGTACGCTGCTTCAAGTCCATAAATTCTTGGGCCATGGCATGTTTCATAGGTGCTGGGAAGTACTTTTCTAGGAAAAGGTTTTCGAACATTTGCCAAGTCATAGTTGTCAAATTTTGAGTGGTTTTGATCAAGTCCCACCAATGATCTGCTTCCCCTTGCATCTGAAATGTTGCTAAGGCAATGCGATCCCCCGCATTGGTCACATTAAGTACTTCCATGTACTTAGAGATTTGTTTGATCCATGCTTCTGCAGCGCTAGGGTTCGCTTCCCCATAGAAGATCGGAGGGCGACGTTTGCAGAATGCATCCAAAAGTTGATCCCTACTCCTGGTTAGAGGTCCACGTAGTTGTTGCTCGCCGGTTGGCTGTCGTGGCTGTTGAGGGTTGGTGGCAGCAGCAGCAATAAATGCTTGCATCAGTTGAACTAAGTCCGGTTGCGCTCCTTGCCAATTTGGTTGTGGTCCGCCATTCTGTCCATTGTTTTGGCCACTATTTTGGCCGTTGGCATCATTGTTGTTTCCGTTAGTGTTGGTGTTCGTTCCATTACGCGTGTTCACCATCTATAACGATCGAGTTCTTAAGTTAGGAGGGGATTTCTACGTTTCGTACTTTTCAAATCAAGTTCTTTTATTTATAGTACAAGTAGTTAATCACCTATGCTCCTACCAACACTTAGCCATACAAGTAATGTCACATAAGCAGGTAACATGCCACATACAAATCAAACATGTAAGACCTATGTTTTCTCACGGTACGGTTTCGATTCTAAGTAGAATGACAGCTATTAAGTCCTCATAAACTAGACTTAAAAGTATCATAGATAATAGGTACGATTAGCCACTCAGATATACGCTCTCGAAAAGTGATCTACCCCAATCTACCCAAGGCCGAGTGTTGAACCTATGCTCTGATACCATGTTGTGACGCCTCGATTTTCGGACACGTTAATTAAATCATTTTTTTTTGATTTAATATTTCATAAAACTAATTTAAGAAATGAAATTTTTATTAAACAGAGTTTAGCATCTGAAATCTCAAATACCAAATTCAAAACTGCTTAACTGTCTTACAACCCAACGAAATAAAACAGAGTTTGACAAATGTGTTAACACTTTTGGAAATTCAAATAATAATACTTTAAATTAACAGAACTTCTAAGGGTAGGGCATCTAAGGCTCAACAAACTCCCCTTCCTCAGCTGGGAGGTCTTCACCCTGGTACTGATCATCTTGTAGAAGATTCTGTTCTTCGATCTCCTGATTACCTGGCATGAAACGCCAGCCCAACGGCACTATAATGAGTTTTGAAACTCAGTAGATAAATCTTACCCGTTAACCCTTACTCTACAAGCAATCACATTTATAATAAAAGGAGGTAATAATCGAATAGCACAAAACTTATTTCATTATATAACCATCAACTTAAGTAAATTTCAAAATCTCAACTTCAATAATCATTCCTACACCGCAGTATTCACCACATTCCAAACTCAAAATTTCACTAGACATACTTTACAGGCCCTGCTAGGCTACCCTCAACATCTTGAGGTCCTAGTAGGTTACTCTCACAATTCTAGGTCCATCAAGCTACCCTCAAGGTCCTGCTAGGCTACCCTCAATACCTGAGGTCCTGCCAGGCTACCCCTGAGGTCCTGCTTGGCCACTCTCACAATTCTAGGTCCATCAGGCTGCCCTCAAGGTCCTGCTAGGCTACCCTCAATACCTGAGGTCCTGCCAGGCTACCCCTGAGGTCCTGTTTGGCCACCCTCACAATTCTAGGTCCATCAGGCTGCCCTCAAGGTCCTGCTAGGCTACCCTCAATACCTGAGGTCCTGCCAGGCTACCCCTGAGGTCCTGCTTGGCCACCCTAGCTACACCGGGTCTTTCAGGCCACCCTCAAGGTCCTACCAGGCTACCCCCGATCACACGAGGTCCTGTCAGGCTACCCCCGAGGTCCTGCTAAGCCCACAACCTTTCATTTGTTTCCTTTTTCCACTAACCAGAACAACGTCTACATAAGTTCTCTAAGTCCACAACTCCTCCAATGTCCTTTATGTCCTTTCTACGTTCTCACTTCAATCGACAAAGCAATCATTTCAAATGACAAGTAAACATATCATAATATCACCACATACACATGATAACTGAACTGTCATGTACATATCTCCAATGAGCTCAAGTCCAAACTAACATTTCCACAATCTCGATTTGTTTTCACAGAAGAGCAATTGCATACGAATCGATGAAGCATTATCAAGAGTTCAAACGGCACAAGAAATACACATAAACTAATTGGATTTGTCTTCAGTTCCATGACGAATCAGAACCTAGACCCATTTGATAATTTTTAATACTGAGGATTTAAGTTATCTCAGAAGCCCTAGGATTACTCTAGTAGTTTAACAAAGTTGGTTTCTTAAAAATAGAACATGATTTGGAAATTTAAGGTTTCAATAATATATAACTTATTTTAAACTACTTTATCTTTTATTTACAAAATCTTTTTATTAATGGATTGGCACAAAACTTACAATCCCAGTGTATTAATATTTTCTTTATAAACTTACTAGTTATCACCGAAGCTAACTAAACTACATATTATCATTTCAATTAAATTCTTTGTTTTACTCTATATCCTCCCAATGGCTATTTCTTTTAATAATATAATGATAATCTATTTTATTTAACTTATAGTTATTCTCTTAAGTCTATTTCCCAAGTAGTTTTAAAACAAGATACTATAGGCTCGTTATCTATATATTGTACAAATCAATTTTTTATACAAGTGTCGACCTAACATAATAACATGTTTTTATGCGGTCCACATTTCAGTTCAATTTAATCTAGTACCAAACAATCATGGATCAGTAAATAATAATTTAATAGTAACAACTAACAACCCAACTCATGAATGATCACTAATCAACTTTGAGAACTAAAAAAAAAACAGAACTGTTCAAGACGAACATTTCAAATGCAGTATCGAAGATAGCAGCCGTGAGGTCCATGGGTTGCGGCCGCGACATCGAATATGGGTTTTGACTGTTTTTCCTAAAATATATGTTTTGTCAAATGGGCTCATGTACAGATAATATAACACATAAAAAATTTCATAATATACTTAGAGTTAAGGGGTAAAGAAAAATCTACCTTGATCGTGGAGTTCTAGCTAGGATTAAAAAAAAATGGAGGTGATCGACGGCGGCAACGGATGATCTTCTTCTTCTTTCTTCTTTTTCTCCTTTCTTTCCTTCCTTTTTGCTTCTTCTTTTCCAGTACCCTCTCGGCAAAAGAAAACAAAAGAAGAAGAAGGTATTGGATGATGATATTCTCTCTCCCTCTCTCGGCCAATGAAATGGGAAATGGGAAGGTGAACTCTCTCTCTTTCTGCCGAAAATAATGGGGAGTGGGGGAATTTATTTTTGTATGGAAAACATGGGAGGTGGAGTATGGGAGTTGGTTTTGTAGAGAAATTGGAGGGAGGTGGGGGACTAATATTGAGGAGTAATGGAGGAATGTGAGATGCAATTTTTGGAAGATAAGAATGAAGGTGGTAGAGTGTGAGAGGGAAGTGGAGGTTTAGTTTCAATAGGATTCTAGTTAGGGTTTAGATAGGAAGAGTAAGGGATGAATGTATATCTCTAAAGTATAATATATTTCGAATACAATTTTCTAAGTAATATCAATTATACACATAATAATGTATTTTAATTAATTAATCTAACTAATTATTGAATTAGTATTTAATATTTCAAATTTGTATTAAAAAAAAAAAGGTCAAAAATTCGGGTCGTTACAGTTAGGGCTTTTGAAGTATGGGATTGAGGGAGTATTTCTGCAGAGTTTCGTGGTTTGAGAGAGTGTGTAAGTATCTCAATTTTTGTGTGTATATTTCGGAACCCAAAGGCCCCTTTATATAGGCATAGGGATGACTCACTCCGGCCAATCAAATCACGAGATGGCAATTGCAATTGCAATGCATCTCAAACTCTACGTCGTGATCTCCGAACGTAGCCCGAACGCAGCCCGAACGCATCGGAAAGGTAGTGTAGTTGGATCAAACCAAACGTCTGACAGAACGTTCGAGAGTCTGGAAAAAGGTCGATCTGGCGGCCGAGTAATGGATGTTGCGGCCGTGTAATGGATGTCTCGGCCGAAGGATAGATCTTGCGGCCGAGGGATTGATCTCTCAGGGAGATTTTGCTGGCAACAGGTTGCTCGGGCGAGGGATTGATGTTATGGCCGTGGGATCGATGTTACGGCCGTCAGATGGATTTTCCTAGGCTTCTGTATTTCTGTCTGAAAGGCTGTATGGCTTTGAATTGGGTCCTCTAAGTGGTCAAAGTTCTCACCGAAAGTCCTAAGGTCCTCAAGGAAGCAATCAGCAATCACTGTATCCATTTCATCATCGGGATTGTCCCAAGGTGGGACTTGAAATAATCGTTAGGCCAAATTGGGGTGTCTACGAATGCCCCTCTTTGACTGAACTCAGACGGATCGCGAGACATGTTTGAGTAAGAGTCAAAGCTGTAAAAAGCAACTCAATTTGGTCTAACCACTATTCCAAGGGGTTTTTGAAAAAGGTTTTGTTATGGTCGGGCCGGGAGGCTGCCTACGTATTCCACAAGGGAAATTCAGACCAATCGTAGTTCGGGCAATAAAGAAAAGTAAAAAGTTTGGAGGGTTAGGGACAGAAGACGTACCTTAGGGCTTTAAAAGCCGTAGTGTGACGTACCTAGACTGAGCCAGGGTTTTGGCGGAAGATAGTTGAAGGAGCGCGGGGCTACCTGGGGAGTTTTTGCGGAGAGCTTCCTTAGTATTTTGGGGTAGATCAGTACACTGCAGGTGCGTTTGCTTTTCTTGATCATCCTTACTTTGACTGAAAGGAGCTCGGTAGAGTAGCCTATCCTTGCGAATGAGCTGGAAGGAATTGATGTAGTGGGATGGAATCCAGACCATCTGCTGGGGATGAATTGGACGCCGGTTTGTTTTTGAGATGTAGGGGAGGCGCAGGGCCAGTAGCTGGAGCACGGAGCTTTGGCGATGAGGGGACCGAGGCACGGAGCCGGTTGTAGTCATGAGGCGAGAGCCTGGGGAGTGATGGAGTCGAGGCGTGGAGCCTGTTGCAATCTTAAGGCGAAGGCCTGAGGGGATTGGATGGATAAGACCGAAGCGCGGAGCTGGTGCTGATCATAAGGCAAGAGCCTGAAGTGACTGATAGGACCGAAGCACGGAGCTGGTGTTGATCATAAGGCGAGAGCCTGAGGTGACTGATAGGACCGAAGCACGGAGCTGGTGTTGATCATAAGGCGAGAGCCTGAAGTGATTAGATTTGAGGCGTGGAGCCTGCTGTGGTTTATGAGGCGGAGGCCTGAGGTAAGCTTAGAGCTTGATGGAACCGAAGCACGGAGCTGGCATAAGGCAAGGGCCTGAGGTGAAGGAATTGAGGCATGGAGCCTGAAGTGATTGAGGCGTGGAGCCTTCATGCAGTCTTGAGGCGAGGGCCTGAGTTGTCGGAGCTTAGAGCTTGACGTGATATGAACCGAAGCATAGAGCTGGTTGCATTCTGATGGTCTGTGCACGGAGCTTTCTCATCATAGGTGTTGACGCGGAGCCAATGGATCGAGGCGTTGGGCCGATCAATAAAACCGAGGCATAGAGCCGGTTGATTGCAGGGTTGACCTGTTTCATGAGAGATATGCAGAGTGTATATGTGTAATGCTTTGTTTGTTAGATGTGAACAGATACGATGATGCAGACTCGATGTGATAAATGCAAATGTGCACGGGCCCGTGCATGTGTGTTTGTTTTAAGCTTAGAGCTTCTATCAAGTTCCGGACTTGAGCATTCAGAGCGGAGAGCTCGAGCATTCGGATGGCAGAATCCGAGCATTCAAAGTACAGGCTTTGAGCGTCCAGTACGCAGTGGTTGGGCATCCAAGCGTAGAGCTTGAGCATTCAAGTATATGACTTGAGCATCCAGTACACAGTGGTTGGGCATCCAAGCGTAGAGCTTGAGCATTCAAAAATGTTAGATTTTTGAGCATTCAGGCGTAGAGCCTGAGAATAAATGTCTTGATTGTTGGGGCGGCTTAGAGCCTGTTGCTTGTTTACGGCTTTGAGCCAGTTGAGACGGTGGGCTTTGAGCCGTTGAGATGATAAATACGGGTGTTGAGATGATTGTTTACGGCTTCGAGCCAGTTGAGATGGTGAACACAGGCTTCGAGCCTGTTAAGAACTTGATTGTGTACGGCTTCGAGCCAGTTGAGACAATGGGCTTAGAGCCGCTGAGTTGGTTGTTACGGCTTCGAGCCAGTTGAGATAGTAGATACAGGCTTCGAGCCTGTTGAGGTGATCGGCTTGTAGAACTGCTGAGCTGTTGAGTATTCCATCTTCCATCTTCCACGGGGTTTGATTGGTTCCTTATGCTTGGGATGTTTCCAAGGCTAGTTTCCACATGCTCGGGACTGTCCCCAAGGCTAGTTCTGAGTATGCTTGGGATTGCCTCCAAGGCTAGATTCCACATGCTCGGGACTGTCCCCAAGGCTAGTTCTGAGTATGCTTGGGATTGTCCCCAAGGCTAGATTTCCACATGCTCGGGATTGTCCCCAAGGCTAGTTCTGAGTATGATTGGGATTGTCCCCAAGGCTAGATTTCCACATGCTCGGGATTGTCCCCAAGGCTAGTTCTGAGTATGCTTGGGATTGTCCCCAAGGCTAGATTTCCACATGCTCGGGACTGCCCCCAAGGCTAGTTTTTGACCATATTCCACTTTGTTAGGGAGACTTCCATTACTTCCACTGACGGGGTGATTCACACATGCGCTCTAGGAGATTTCCATCGCCTCCTTTGGCAAATTCAACTTGTTTTGGGAGATTTTCACCATCTGATGAGGTGATCCTTATGCATGCCTAGGAGATTTCCTTTGCCTCCTTGTTAGGTAGATTCAACTTTGTTAGGGAGATTTCCCATTACGTGCCTTCCGGAGGGTGCGCTTGGCCAGAACTGCGTAAATGTGCATTAAAGTGGGAGCCACATGATTGTTTCATCGGCCTGGAAGTGGTGAGGCTACTTATCTTTAAGACGTGAGCTCGGGGTAGCTACAGAGCTGCTGAATGACTGAGATAGTAGGCACGGGGCTGTTGAGGTAAGCGCGAAGCTGTTTGAGCGACTTGGGCACAGGGCTGCTGGACGAACACGGAGCTGCTGATAGTGAGCCTAAAGCCGCTTGGTGATAATGGGTATAGAGATTTTGAGCACAGGGATGAGCGTAGAACTGTTGAACAGCTTGGAAAGTGAGCACATGGTGCTGCTGAGTGACCTAATGGTGCAAGAAGTATGGCGCTTGCAGAGACGGTGTTTTCATGGGCGTTTGAGCCACTGAGTTTGAATACTAGATAGTTGTTGAGTTATGATGCTGTCTGAGATGGCGAACAAGGAGCACATGGTGTTGCCAGGTGCTTAGTTGGAGCTATTGAATGAGCCTGACTGTTGGAGTGATGAGCTTGAGGCCGCTAGGTGAGCGAGACCGTTAAATGATTGTGAATGTAGGACCGCTGAGTTGGTTGGCGTAGAGCTGCTGGATTTGCTTGATGATAGCACGAAGCAAGGAGATGTGAAGTGCGGAGCCACTTTAATGCTGTTGACATGGTGCCAATTGTAGAGTTGCTGAGGTGTGGGCGTAGAGCCGCTAAGCAGTACTTGAGCGTCCTCAATGGTAAGCTTCCTGAAAAGCAAAAAGTTTGCTTTAGTTCGGAGTTTTTGATTTTTTATGATTTAAGAGTGAACTTCTTATTTGTGGGATGAAATCCCTTTTAGCTAGGGGCGTGAATGAGAAGGACCCGTGGTTGGGTCAAAATTGTTCTGTTTAAAGAAGCTAAAATAACTGTGCCTCCTGTTTAGGCAATGCATGCTTTTTAAACGTCGATTTGATGCCCCTAGCTTTAAATTTGTTCATGCAATGAGATTAACTCCCTTTTTGTCCTTGGCAGAGAAACAGGAGACTGGAGGCTCGCGGTCGAGGCAAAGAGGTGCACAAGTGGTTTATGACGTTGCCGGAGCAGGCTCGGGAGTTAGTACGCTCTGCTGGTCTTGAGGCGTTTGTTTTGGGCCTCAATCTTCCGAAGACGGATTGGTCGTTAATGACCTCGCTGGTTGAAAGGTGGTGGGATATTACCAACACGTTCCACTGTCCTTCTGTTGGTGAGATGACGATCACGCCAGGTGATTTTTCTTTGCTTACTAGCCTATGAGCAGGTGGAGCTCCTCTTTGGGTTGACCCCGGGCTTTGGGAGCGGACAGAGGCTCTAGAGTGGTATTTGGGCAAGATGCCTCCTCTTTACTCCCGAGGTCAAGCTAATGTCTCTTGGCTGAGTAAGACTTTCATGAAGACTGATATTTTGACTCAGGTGAGTATTGAACAGTTGACACGGGCTTTCCTTCTCTATCTCCTCGGGCAGACATTGTTTGCCGACAAGGATAGTTTAGTGCGTACACAGCTCTTGGCCCCTTTGCAGCATTTGGGGGCTGTTAGGGAGTTTGATTGGGGATCATCTGCTTTGGCCACCTTGTATGGTAATCTTGGAGCTTGCCCATGGGACAAGAGTTTTATCCTTGGCGGTCACTACCGAGTGCTTTAAGGTATATCCTCCTTCTTTTCTAGTTGTGATTTTTCCCTTGCTACGAGCAATGGTTGGTGGGGCAACTGAAGCCACGGTTGCCAATTTTGAGCCTTGGCAACGAGTTTTGGACCGATCGATGGTTGACCAGGTTCCCCTTGCATTCCTTGTTTTTAGATCTCCATTCCTCTGTGCTGTGGCTTTGTTTGTAGGCGAGGTTCGACCCTTGGAGTGGTGTATCAGAGGACACCCCTCTTTCCAGGGTTCCAAATTGTACTCGTAGCCTGTTCGAGGGTCCCTTTTGTTAAGCCTGGTACTTATGTGATCGGGTGGCCAGCCAGTGGCGCCTGCGTGCTGAGGACCTTCAGTTTGTTCCTCCTCCTCCTTCGGCGTTGATGAGATCTACTTCTTCGATGTCTAAAGTAGACTTGGAGAATGCTCAGATCAGAGACTAGGCGGGTTTCCTTCTTTAGGCAGGTGACTGTATGGAGTACTGCCATTTTTCCTTGGTTTTGCCTATTGTTCCTCCAGTTGCTTTTGTTTGGCCATGGGCCCTTTCCTTTGTCTCCTTCCATTCTGATGACGGAGAAGAGGCGCTTGGTGCTTGCCCCTTGTTTTGCATTCTTTTCCTCGTAGCTTTGAGGTTGAGTGAGCATCAGCTGTCAGTGGGGAGAATAGCCAGTAATCCCCTTCTTCATCTTAGAGATTGTCTCGAAGACGGCGTCACGACCAGCTTTAGGATTTTCTTTTTCCTTCCTGTTCATGGTTAGCAAAGAGAGAAGCAGAAACTGTATTTGTATAGTGAAAGCAACCACAGTGATGATTTTGTAGGCAAGCTTTTGTTCATGAAATGAGAAATGCTTTTTATGCCCCTAGATGTCTTGAGTTTGCATGCGATAGTCAGAACATGGCTTTTTGAACAAGTATTTGCTGATAGATAGCAATTTGTGTGAAAATGAAATATTGGCCGAAGAATCGATTACTCGGTTAAAGAATTGATATTGTGGCCGATGTATTGATTCTTCGGCCGTTACTTTGATTTTCCAAAGGTAGATTTTGTTTTGGCCAAGTGGCATCCTCTTTTCTCTTCCTTCTTATGCTTGGTTTTGATTTTCTTGCCTTTTGCTTTTGCCATGTTCCATAGTCCGATTGCCAAACTCGGGAGTTTTCAAGGTATCTTGCTCATTGTGTCAATTACCTTTAGGTTAGAGGGGATGAGCAATAATTCTTGTGTCTATTGCTGTTGCCAATTCTTCGAGAAAAGCATACTCATCTTTTGCGAGCTCAATACGCAGGGTTAGCTATGCCTATCATTGAGTACAAATTTGTTGATGTTTTTCCTTCTCTCCAAATGTTTGGGCCGCATCTCGATGTGAGATTGCCTACGTATCCCAATCAGGGAATCAGGCCTTTTACGTAGTTCCAAAATCATTACCTTTGAGGTTGAGTTTTCACTCTTGGTTTTTCTTCTCACATGCTCTTGATTTTGCCTAGGTTACCTAATGGAGGTTGAGTCCCTAGCGAGCTTTTCTTTGAATGCCTTCACTTTTGCCTAGGCTGCATTTTTGCATTTTCTTGCCCTAGCAGGCTTTGCTCTTACTTTTGCTTGGGTTTTCAGGTTACCCAACGAGCACTTCTCTCAAGAGGGTTTCTGCGTTTTGGAGAGGAATTTGATGGAGATACCTTTCTAAATCTCCCTTGTGTTTGTACCTTCATAATGGGCGAGCTAACCCTAAGTGTTCTCGCGGAGATAGTGTCTTCTTTCTTAGTTTTGACAAAAACCTAGTTTCTTAAGTAACTAAAGTTCATCCCTTCCTTCCCTTTTGTCAGAGACACAAAGAACTTGGTTCCTTGAAGTTTCCTTCGTTTGGCAAAGAGACTATAGTGTTTGGCAATTGCAATTTAGGAAGTAAATCATTGAATAAGCATAGTCTAGAAGATGAAACAGGAATTCACTTAGCAGAAATTAAATGCCCAAGCAGGGGCTCAAAACATGTTTTAGTTTGATAAAAGCAATGTTTAATGTTCTTTGCCATGTTGTGACTTCTTAGCTACCATAGCATTTCGAGGTCATTTTCAAAACCTTTGCCTTTCGCAACTTTATACTCTTTTCAACCCTCTTCTTTGCCAAACAGAGCCTTTGTACTGGATCCATCTTCATGGCTTGCACGGTGGCTACTTCTTTGAGACATGAGTAGTCCCTCAAATGGAAATGTCAGTCTGGATTTTCATCACCTCTTTTTTCCTTCTCGTTGATTATGCAGTCATTAGTTACTTCCACTTGGCCGAATAGTGATGTTAAGGAGATTCCATCGAGTGGATCATCGCATTCTCCTTCTATTTCGTCAAAGTCACTTTCCCCTTTGCTTGTTCTTCCTCATTACTTTTGTCAGACATGTTAGGATCGATCACTTCCGATTGATCGGACTCATTGTTTTCTTCCTCCTCCATCATGAAACATTCATCTTCCTCTGGGAAGGTAAAGGTTGGCTTGGCTTGGTTGTTTTGGACAATGTATTGGCCAGGATTGTATGTGGGGTTGTGAGATAGGTTTATGAGATTGATGTTTCGGGGTGGTGGTTCAGCATTGTGGATTGGCTTGCACATCAGGTTTTGGAAGTTTTATAGTTTGGCTTTCAATGAGATCTTGAATGTCATGGCGAAGACGCATGCAGTTATCTGTTTCATGCCTAAGGTGTTGGTGGTAGGCGCACTGTTTTGTTAAGATCATGGTTTGGGCCATAGAGTGGCCGAGGAAGTGGTTTGTTTAAAGGTTTGAGATGCCCCTAACGGCTCAGAATGGCTGAGGCTTGAGATGAGGTCATATAGAGAGGGTCAAAGTTGCGACCGGGGCGATTTGAGCTTCGGGATGAGCTAATTTGAAAAGGGTCTTATGGTAAGGTTGAGTTAAGGGTGTTGACGGAGGCAGGAGATGTACGGGTTAGGAAGGTTTCCTTTGGAGGAGTTTTCTTCTTTCCCAATGAGGCCTAGCTTGATCCCTCTTCAATCTGCAGCCCAGTAGCATGCAGGCGCTTGAAATCAGTGATAGCTTGAGTGCAAATGTGCGTGAGGTACTTGGGCTGCAAACTCTTGACGACTATTCTTACTTGATCTTCCTCAGAGGGGCGGTTCTTGGCGGCTTTTTCTCTCCATCTAGCCACAAAAGTTGCAAAGTCTTTGTTCGATTCTTGTTTAGTCATTTCCAAATTTCGAGTTGTTAACTCAATTTGAACGTTGTATGCATATTACTTGACAAAAGCATTGGCAATTTCTGGCCAAATATGATAGTGCACAAACTCCAAAGTGAGAAACCAATCGAGAGTGCTTTCAGTAAGAGTCCTTTGAAATAACTGAACAATGAGCTCATCATTCAAGCCCATTGGCTTCAAAGTGTTGATGACAGGGCGGACATGGCTAGTGGGATTGCCAGTTCTATTGAACTTCTCAGGTAGTTGAGAATCTGGAAAAAGGCATAGTCTAGAATTTGGTCCCATTGTGAACGGGCCAGAGTACGTTTGATCTCCTTGACTTGTTTGGCCAATTCAGGGTTTTCTGCCAATGCCACTTCTTGAGGATTCTCATCTTCCACCGATTCCTCTTCGTTCTCAGCATTTCTTGCTGCTTTCTCTGCTAGTAAGGTAGCGACTTTGAGCTTGGTGATTAGCAATGATGGCGTCGTTAGCAATGATGGCGTCGTTATCTGCCATGAGAGTGGGAGGATTACTTGATGAAGCTTAGGATTTGGTAGATGATTGAGTTTGTTGAGGAGATGACCGAGGAGTCCCTGAAAGTGATTGGGACCGTAGCAGTGTAGGTGTTTTGGCCAATGAGGGTGACAGACGAGACGGCTGCAAGGACCTCTGTTTGGCGTGACTTCGAGTGTTGTAAGAGTATAAAATTGGCTGTGGTTGCTTCTTTGTTTTACTTATTGTGTCTGCTTTGAAAAGTAGAGTACCTGTAAGTCAGTACTTGGCTTGTGTAGGATTAGGATTTATGCTGAAAATCCCAACCCTTCTGCACAGAAAAAGTTATTTACAACAACAGATGATACAAGGTGTGAGGAAGGACTTGGAAGTGAAAATGCAAGTAGGTTCCTAGCCTGTAGGTTCCTGTCTTAGTTTGATAAGTTCTATGGCTTTCTAAAACATGCAAGGTTTTGGTAGCCTCAGGGTGCTCCGTTGTCAAAGGGCACCAATCCTTTCACCAGGCCATCATAGGCGGCGATTGGGTGATTCCCTTTTTGATATACCACTAGGTACGAGTGACTGTGGAGTTTGCTGGAACCCCCAACATAGCCCGTGTCATGCCGGGATATCAGGTGAACTTAACGGGTTGCCCGCTCGATGCATATGATAAATGAATTAAACAAGGCATGTATTAGTCTTATGTTGAACTTTCTGGTTATGGCTCTCATATTCCCCAGCAGAGTCGCCAAAAACTGTAGACACCTCCCAAACGGGGCATCGCCATACAGATTGATCATGTTGTGTTTGCTCGATTGGTTGCTCATTCATAAACCAAAATCATGGACATTCCCATGGCTAGGAACATCGCCACATGATAACGGCTATCATCAAATAGAGTCGCCACCCAGTTTATTAAAACTGGGAAAATAGATAGAGATTCTGGGTACGGGAGCCAAAAGTACAATAAGGGGAAGGTGTTAGGCACCCCTCTTTGCCCAGTCGTGAGACTGGCCCATAATCGTTCAACATAAGACATATAGATGCTTTGTTTAATTCTAAACACATAGTCTGTTTAATTATTCCTTTAAACAGTAAGCAAAAGTGAGCCAGTGCGATAAATGAAGCATGCATCAGAAAGCAAAGAAAGCAAACATAATGTCCCAGGGAGATGGATCTCGCGGCCGGTGAATAGATGTCACGGCCGAGGGATCCTCCTGGTTCGATGTACCGGCCGAGGGATCGAAGCCCCGGTCGGTGTTCTTCCTCACACCAGACTAAAAATTAACAGGCAATCAAAGCGTTACGATTAGTCAAAAAGACAGTGAATTTAAGACAAACCAGAGGCCGTTGGGCCTCACCACCTTGATCCCTCAGTTGCTTGATTGCTTCGGATTTGATTGTGATGGATTGATTGCTTGATCGAGAACCCTAGGGTTAGGGTTTGAACTTCGGGGTTTGATCGCCGGATTGACGGCTGCCTTCGGAAGGTTAGGGCTTTTGAAGTATGGGATTGAGGAGTATTTCTGCAGAGTTTCGTGGTTTGAGAGAGTGTGTAAGTATCTCAATTTTTTGTGTGTTAATTCGGAACCCAAAGGCCCCTTTATATAGGCATAGGGATGACTCACTCCGGCCAATCAAATCACGAGATGGCAATTGCAATTGCAATGCATCTCAAACTCTACGTCGTGATCTCCGAACGTAGCCCGAACGCATCGGAAAGGTAGTGTAGTTGGATCAAACCAAACGTCTGACAGAACGTTCCAGAGTCTGGAAAAAGGTCGATCTGGCGGCCGAGTAATGGATGTTGCGGCCGTGGAAAGGATGTCTCGGCCGAAGGATAGATCTTGCGGCCGAGGGATTGATCTCTCAGGGAGATTTTGCTGGCAACAGGTTGCTCGGGCGAGGGATTGATGTTATGGCCGTGGGATCGATGTTACGGCCGTCAGATGGATTTTCCTAGGCTTCTGTATTTCTGTCTGAAAGGCTGTATGGCTTTGAATTGGGTCCTCTAAGTGGTCAAAGTTCTCACCGAAAGTCCTAAGGTCCTCAAGGAAGCAATCAGCAATCACTGTATCCATTTCATCATCGGGATTGTCCCAAGGTGGGACTTGAAATAATCGTTAGGCCAAATTGGGGTGTCTACACTCGCCACTTCCCATTTTTCTTCTTTACCCCCACAGTATTGGATAGCCATTCTGGGTAGTACACCTCCCGTATAGCTTTTGCTTCGAGCAACCGGTCCACCTCGTCCACGTGCTGTAAGGCAGACCGTCTCTTTTTTTGCATCACAGGCTTATGTTGTGGATCCACATTCAAGTGGTGACAAATCACGTTTGCATCCACTCCAGGCATCTCTTCGGGCACCCAAGCAAACACATCAACGTGCTCCTTGAAGAACCCCACCAATTCTTTCTCCTCTGTCTCATTCAGGTTCTCCCCAATCAGGAAATATCTTTCCGGATCATTCTCGTTGATCTGGATCTTTTTCAAGCCTTCCACCACTTTCTCGGCGGGGTCCCCTCCGACATCCTCAATGGTCGGCTGATCCAGGACCTCGACTGCTTGGACTAACTTCGCTTTGGGTGCCTTCTTGATTATAGAAATCAAGCACTGCTGGGCAACCTTCTGATTCCCCCTGGTCCTCTCAATACCATTCGAACCTGGGAATTTCACCATCCGGTGGTAAGTGGAGGAAACCGCCTTCATCTTGTGCAGCCATGTTCTTCCAATAATCGCGTTATAAGAAGATGGTACATCTACCAATAGGAAATCGGTTCTCAGCACGACTGTTCCTGCCCGAATAGGAAGAGTTACTTTGCCCAAGGGCCAGACTGCTCCTGCACTGAATCCGACCAAAGGGGTTATTGACTGCACCAAGTCCGTTTGTGTCAGCCCCAACTTCTTGAACGCGTCATAGTACAGTATCTCTGTGCAGCTTCCTGAGTCCACCAGGATTCTTTCTATGTCATACTCCCCAATTCGTAGGGTTATGACTAAGGCATCATTATGTGGCACCTGGATTCCGCCCAGGTCCTCATCCGTGAAGACTATGCCTCCATTGCATTCTTCTCCCTCACGTCCTTGCTTCTTTTCCAACTGCATCACATGCTGGTCATGTTTTACTTGTCTCTGGAGCAACCTCACCTCATTTCTCGTATAAGGCGTGGCCAATCCATGTATCATATGGATTACGCCCCTTGGATTTTGCTCGTAATCCAATTCCAATGCTTTCTCTGCACCCTTGTGCTCTTCCTGAATAAACTCTTTCAGGTAACCACGTGAAACCAGATCATCGAAGTGTTGCTTGAACATCTCACAATCCTCCGTCATGTGCCCCCAGTCTTTGTGATAACTGCAATGCTGACTCGTAGCCCTTTTTGCGTCTTTATCTCCCTCCAGCCTTGGGGGCCACTTGAAATATGGACGATTCTTTATTTTATAAAGAATCCGATAGATTGGTTCCTTCCAAACCGTTGTCACCGAAAAGAAAGACTTGGGGTCTGGAGCATGTTTCTCTTTGAACGGCTCTTTCTTGACCTGCCCGTATTCCTTCCTCTCTTTGTAGGTCTTGGGCTCCGGCTTGTTTGTCCTCTTCGGCAAACCCTTCGCCTGTTCGGCGACCATCCTGCTGTCCTCTCGCAGTATGTCATCCTTGTTCCTGGCATGCTGCTCGATTCGTTCCATCAGCCTTGCCAATGTACCTACCGGGGTCATGTTCAGGGACTTACGGAGTTCTCCCCGAACAGGTAACCCTGTCTTGAAGGTGGCTATCGCATATTCCTCACTGCAACCTTCAATCTCGTTGAAAGTCTCCCAGTATTTCTTAGCGTAGTCCCTGATCGGCTCGTTCTCACCTTGTTTCATGACAGAAAGGCTCTCAAAGGTTTTTGGTGCTTTCCTGCTCGTCAGAAACCGAGCAGTAAATTCTTCGGCTAGTTGTCTCCATCCTCGTATGGTGTTCGGCCCTAGTTTATGGAACCACGACAAGGCCACCTTCCCCAAACTCGATGGGAACATCTTGCACATGATCGCATCATCTCCGTCGTGCATGAACATTGCCTGCCGGTAATGCTGTATGTGGGCCACGGGATCAGTATTTGTTTCGTAAAGAACGAATGCCCCGTGCTTCACCCTGCTCGGGATCAGTATTAGTCACAGGATATGCAATGTTTGAAATTAAAGCAATCAAGCGAGCTAAGCAGTCAAAAAGACAAGTATAATCAAATTTGTGCTTTGTAACGGTTAGAGTTGTACCTCCCAAGCCCTCCAGTAGCCAGCAGTGCTCTCACCCGTCCTCGATGAGTCACCGAAGAAGTGGTAAGCTGCACCTAGCGCTGCACCACCCCAGTCGAAGCGGGAAGCTCTCCTCAAATCCCTCAACGCCGGCAAGTAGGAGAGATGCACTTTGCTCCGTCTGTTTGGGTACAAAGTAGCACCAAACAGATACAACAAGTATGCCCGGGCCATCTGCTCCGCCTCCCGGTCATTGGTCACTTTCTTCTTCAGATACCTCGTAAACTGATCATACCGTGCCATCCCCTCCTCAATCTTGGGCACCTCTCCCAGAAACCACTCCAGGGCCGCTCTGTCCTCCTGAATCCACGAGTCGAACGGGATGGGCTCTCCACCAACCCTCAGCCCGATGATTGCCGCGAAGTCCGCAGGCGTCATCGTCATCTCCCCAGGAGGAAGGTGTAAGGTATTCGTTGTATCCCTCCACCTCTCCGCAAGTGCAACCAGGACCGCGTGATCGGTCCTCGCTCGTGTCAGCGTCTGTACGAACTCTCCAAAGCCCGCCTCGTCTACTAACTGCCTCACCCTCTCTGGCAAGGCCTCATACAGCTCTAAGGACCTACACGCGCCCCCGAAGCCGCGGATATCCCTCTGACTTGCTCCCGCCTGTTTCAAACACAAAGACAAGCAGCAAGAGATTTTATCAGTATACGCGGATTTCATTTTCAAGTTCTAGGTAATCAATGAAGCCTACAATGGATGGTTGGTTCAAGTTATTTCATGCATGCTATATGTTGCAAGGAGTATATCATTTTGGCATGGTTTGGCTCGTAAGTGGCACGTACGAATTCTAAGTTCAAGTGTTTTTGAGCAAAATGTCGAAATTGAACTATGAAGAGCAAATATCAAGATTGAACTACTAAGGGAGTTTTTCTGAGAATATACCTCCATCCAAGTGCTCGCAATGTGGGCCCGGGGATCTCTCAATACAAGCTCGTCGTCATAATCCTTTTGTAACGGGGCATAGGCCGCAAAACCTGACGGCACGAACAAGTGTGGTGTGGGAGGTATGTACGCCTCCGCTGAAAAACCAGGGCGTGTCACAGCCCTCGCCTCTGCCACTGCAGTCACTCTAGGCCCCTGCGCCTCTGCTCTGGCCCTCTCCTCGGCCTCAACGTCCCTCAAAGGCTCCTCTCTCTCCTTTCTCTCCCTCTCAGCCCTCTCCGCCGCCTCCGATGCCTCAATGGCCCTAGCCCGATCCTCCTTGGCCTTCAAGACCAACTCCCCGATTGCGGGGTTATCCTCGAGAAGCCTCGCCAGAGCATCGTCACTCAAGAACTCGGCCACGTCGTGCTTTGTGATCGGTCTATGACTCGACGACGTCGCCGCGGGCCGGAATAAAATGTCCACTTCTCGGAATGGTACCTCCGTGGTTTCCTCCTCGATGACGGCCCCCTTACCCTTTGCCGAATCCCTCGGTGGGGACCCCATCGGCTCAACGGCATCACCTCCTGCCCCACTGCCATTATTACCCCCAGCATCATCCATCGCGCGAGGTTCCTCCTTTGTCGTGCGATGGAGCTCTCCGGCACCACTACCCTCTGCACTGCCAGAACTCCTCCCAGTCACCACCGAGCCTCCTACGGCCATACTCGGGTCTAATGGCTGCACGATGGGCCCCGCGGCCCCAACCTCCTCTGTCGCGCGACTGTTCTCGCCATTGCTAGTCTCCTGATCGCAGCCCTGTTCTTCGCCGCCGCCGCCTGTAATCTTTATGTCGGCCCCTGCGATGGCCTCCTCTCGCTGTTGATCCCCCATTTCAGTGCCCATGGGCCCTCCACGGTCCTCGGTTTGATCAATGACCTCACCCCTCCCTTCTCCGTCGCCATGATCAGCCACGGGTGAATGATCACGAGTGGGTTTGATGGTTTCGTGGTTGGAATCAAGGATTGGGAGGGATTTGAGAGAAGAGATGAGAGTTTGGGAGAGTTTTGAAGTTTTGAAACGGCTTGGAACTGTTTCTGTAACGTCCCGCGAGGTTTTGAACGAATGAAACAGCTTTGGGCCGTGTTTGGGCCTTTTCAGATCCAAGCCCTAACCAGAAACCCTCGCGCGATGGTTCGGGATTCTCGCGCGACGGTTTAATTGGGCCTCAGGCCCAATCCAGGTTCTAGGTCTGGCCCGGTTTCATTTACTCCTGTTTTGGGTTTCTGAAGCCTTAGTATGTTCTTATAATAAATTTGAGGGTCATTATGGAAGTTTTGCCTTCATCCCGAAGAGTTTTACATCCCCAGCAGTGGTCTGCCCCGAATCAGCGACGATCTAACCGTCCGATTTCAATCAGCGACAATCTAACCGTCCAATTTCAACTCAGCGGCGATCTAACCGTCCAATCTCGAATCAGCGACGATCTAACCGTCCAATTTCAATCAGCGACGATCTAACCGTCCGATTCCAATCAGCGACGATCCATCCGTCCAATTTCAATCAGTGACAATCCATCCGTCCAACTTAACTCAGCGACGATCTAACCGTCCAATTTCAATCAGCGACGATCCATTCGTTCAATTCCAATCAGGGACGATCCATCCGTCCAATTCCAATCAGCGACGATCCATCCATCCAACTTAACTCAGCGACGATCTAATCGTCCAATTTCAATCAGCGACGATCTAACCGTCCAACTTTCAACTAGCGATGATCCATCCGTCCACTTATTAAAATCTCCTTTTTCGGTGAACGATATTTTTACATACTTGTTTGCATTTTCCATTTAATCTGCTTTTGGGCGGATTTAGTGGGTGTCTAGAAATCTTTGACGTTACCCGTACCAGTCAATGGTGCTCCGCGTGCCGTCAAAGAGGGACTACTGTAGACACCCCAATCTGGGTCTCCCGATTGTTTTACTTCGTTTTTACGGTTTCTTGTTTCCCCGATGATGAGATCGGATCAAACGGACTTGAGTTTGGAATGGATTGAGCTTGGAGTGCTTGGAACCCTTCTTGAACCCTTTTTGAACCCTTCGAACCCTTTTAAACCTTCAGTCAAAACCCTAGCCAAGGTTTGACCGTCGCGCGATGCTTCTGGTTACTCGCGCGATAGTCAGTTTGCCATGTGTTGGTCAAAGTCAAAGTGTTGACTGTTGACCCTCGCGCGTTTGTTTGAATCCTCGCGCGATGGTTTCGAACCCTCGCGCGACGGTTTAGACCTGCCACTTTCACCGTGATCCAGCTGGATTTTTGTGCTCATCAGTGCCATGTGGGGCTGGAACCCCGTTTTCGTCGACTGTACAGTGCTGAGCAGACTTGGGGGATGCACCACCCACACAACTCCAACCACTCACCTTGGTGGCTAGCCTCTCCACCAAGCAAGGTCGACCAGCCTTGTTGGCTAGTCTTTGGGCCTAGCTTTCCACCCACCTTGCACCTCTCACTCCTCCTATATATACCCCCATTGGTTGTTCTTCCAAAGGGTTACAAGGTTACAAATTACAAAGAAAAGAGTTATCAAGTCATACTAGCACAAAGTCACAAACCCTAACCACACTTCCTAGTCTTTCAATCTAGTGTTTTTCATACACTCATTTGCAAGGCTACGCCACTTAATCCAATCCATTTCAAAAATCATTCAAGCAAAGGTATAAGATTTTACCTGTTCCTGTCTTGATCCCTGAGGGGGGCTGGCAGGGCCAAGGCTGGTAATCAATACCAGTCCTGGCCCTAAAGTCAGCAGAGTTACAAGAAACTGTAACCAGCCAAACCCTCGCGCGATGGACCCGAATACTCGTGCGACAGTTCTGTCTGCAAGAGATTGGTCCACGTGGGGAAGGGACGCTGGTCATTTCTTGTTTTATTTATGAGCACATCTGTTGTAGTTTTGTTTTGATATATAGATCACTCATATGCATGTTAAAACAAGTTCAGCTCCTTAGCTTACTACTCTAGTTAGTTTGGAATGCCCTGGGGATGTTTCTGAATATGTCTCAGAGCCCCAAGCATGCAAAGCAATTCCTAGAAGTCCAGTCAGAACCCTCGCGCGAGGCTTTCACTCTGTCGCGCGATGGTTCACTGATTTCCAGTGGATGCCCTTGCATGGGCAACTTGGCCTTTGGCCTCTATTATTTTCCCCCACTGTTTAGGGGCTGTCTTCCCATTTATTTCAGTTGGTTTGTAATAAATTGTTTACTTTCCAGTATATATAAACTGCTTGGTTTGCCCCTGGGTGTGCACTGTTCCTTCCAGAGCCCAGAAGGGGATGAAATTCAACCTGTCCTGGCCCTAAAGTCAATACCAGTCCTGGCCCTAAAGTCAGCCGAGTTACAAGAAACTGTAACCAGCCAAACCCTCGCGCGATGGACCCGAATACTCGTGCGACAGTTCTGTCTGCAAGAGATTGGTCCACGTGGGGAAGGGACGCTGGTCATTTCTTGTTTTATTTATGAGCACATCTGTTGTAGTTTTGTTTTGTTATATAGATCACTCATATGCATGTTAAAACAAGTTCAGTTCCTTAGCTTACTACTCTAGTTAGTTTGGAATGCCCTGGGGATGTTTCTGAATATGTCTCAGAGCCCCAAGCATGCAAAGCAATTCTTAGAAGTCCAGTCAGAACCCTCGCGCGAGGCTTTCACTCTGTCGCGCGATGGTTCACTGATTTCCAGTGGATGCCCTTACATGGGCAACTTGGCCTTTGGCCTCTATTATTTTCCCCCACTGTTTAGGGGCTGTCTTCCCATTTATTTCAGTTGGTTTGTAATAAATTGTTTACTTTCCAGTATATATAAACTGCTTGGTTTGCCCCTGGGTGTGCACTGTTCCTTCCAGAGCCCAGAAGGGGATGAAATTCAACCTGTGGTGAGCCATCAAGCCTC
This sequence comes from Rhododendron griersonianum, assembly GCA_018127125.1. Lineage (NCBI taxonomy): Eukaryota > Viridiplantae > Streptophyta > Magnoliopsida > Ericales > Ericaceae > Rhododendron > Rhododendron griersonianum. The sequence continues at coordinate 31,156,950 of CM030788.1, read as the reverse complement.
GCGTGATGGTTTGAGTATGTTGCGCGATGGTCTGTTTGCATGTACGTAGATCCATGCATGCAAGTTGGCCATTGTGTTTGGCATATTCAAACTTTGTGCAGTTTTGGTGTCCTGATCAGAGGGTTAAATTTTATTCCATTTATTTCCATAGTATTCCATCCATCCATGCCATTTTGATCACATCTTGCAAACGTGTTACAGTTTTAATCCCCGATTAACTGTTTCCCCGCCCTAATTGGCTAAAAATTGATTAATAAGAAGAAGAATCACAAATGTTTTCAAAAATGCCTAAGTAGAGACCGATCTCCGGATTGGGCGAGAGGGGTGCCTTAAAACCCTTCCCCTCTCGTAACCTGGCTCCCGAACCCAAATATGGTTATGACGGACTGGTGCTTTCACTTTTTCAAATCAAATAGCGCGGCAGGTTCTTCAAAATACGGTTCCTTGGGTGTCGGACCTTCAAACCCGAGTGGCGACTCTGTATTTTATGAGCGCTTGCCTCTTCGCTCGCGCTCCCTCGATTCCGAGAGGGCCTTTGCCTAAGAAGTTGTCGGAAAGGGAACAGAATCCCTTCTCCGAGGGCATGCTGCTCACAGGATGCAAAGACCTCTGTTTAGTGTGACTTTGGGTGTTGTAAGAGTATAAAATTGGCTGTGGTTGCTTTCTTGGCTTACCTATTGTACCTATTGTGCCTGCTTGAAAAGTAAAATACCTGCAAGTCAATACTTGGCTGTATAGGGTTAGGATTTGGGCTAAAAATCCCAACCCTTCTGCATAGAAAGATATGTTACAACAACAAATGTTACAAGGTGTGAGGAAGAACTTCAAGATAAAATGCATGAAAACTCCTTAACCTGCGGGCTCCTGTCTTAGTTTGATAGGTTCTATGGCTTTCTAACACTTGTAGGGTTTAGGTAGTCTCAAGGGTGCTCCGTTGTCAAAGGGCACCAGCCCTTCCGCCAGCCCATCATAGGCGGCGATCGGACGGTTTCCTTTTTGATATACCACTAGGTACAAGTTACTATGGAGTTTACTGGAACCCCTAACATAGCCCATGACATGCCGGGGTATTAGGTGAACTTAACGAGGTTGCCCGCTCGATGCATATGATAAAAGAATTAAACAAAGCATGTGTTAATCTTATGTTAAACTTTCTGGTTATGGATCTCTCGTCCCCAGCAAAGTCGCCAAAAACTGTAGACACCTCCCTGAAGCGGGGCATCGCCATATAGATTCATCGTTGCTGTTTGATTGGTTGTTTGCTACATAAACCAAGATCGTGGATATTCCCATGGCTAGGAACATCGCCACACGATAGAGGTTATCATCAAAACAGAGTTGCCACCTAGTTTAAGAAAACTAGAAAAAATAGATAGAGATTCTGGGCACGGGAGCCAAATGTACAATGAGGGGAAGGTGTTAGGCACCCCTCTCTGCCCAGTCATGAGACTGGCCCATAATTATTTGACATAAGATTACCATATGCTTAATTTAATTCTAAACAAATAACTTGTTTAATTAGCCTTTAAACAGTTAATGGTAAGCCGAGACTGTATTAAAAGCATGCATCAGAAAGTAGAAAACAAAACAAGTGTCCCAGAGAATGGATCTCTCGGCCGCTGAATGGATGTCACGGCCGAGGGATCCTTCTAGTTCTATGTATCGACCGAGGGATTGATTTCCCAGCCAATATTTTTCCTCACACCAGACCAGACGATTAACAGATAATCAAAAAGCTACGATTAAGCGTAAAAACAGAATAAATCGAACCAGAGGCCCCTGGGCCTCACCACCTTGATCCCTCAAAGGCTTGATTGCTTCGGATTGAGGGGATTGACTAAATTGCTTATTGGAACCCTAGGGTTAGGGTTTGAACTTTGGGTTTTGATCGTCGGAAGGTTAGGGATTTTGTAGAGGGGATTTGAGAGTGTATATTGACAGAGTATTGTGGCTAGAGCGGGTGTATCAACTTATCAATTTTGGAACCCAAATGCCCCTTTATATAGGCATAGGGATGAGGAGTTATAATGCAACACGAACTCCTCATGGTAATCTCCAAACGTGGCTCAAACGCATCGAGATTTGGCTGGTAGGGTTTTGTGATCGGATCAAACGAGTGACAGAACGTTCCAGAATCTAGAAAATAGACGATCTGGCGGCCGAGCAAAGGATCTGGCAGCCGAAGAATTGATGTTGCGGCCGAGGAATGATCCTGGCAGCCGACTAATCGATCTCTCAATGAGATTTTCAAGCAACAGGCTTCACGGGTGAAGAAATGATGTTGAGGCCGTGTGATCAATGTCACGGCCGACAGATGGATTCTCCTATGATACTGTACTTCTGTCTGAAAGGCTATTTGGCTCTGGATTGGGTCCTCTAAGTGGCTAAAAGTTCTTACTAAAAGTCCTAAGGTTCACAAGAAGTCAATCAGCAATCACTGTATCCATATCATCATCGGGATGGTCCCCAAGGTGGGACTTGAAATAATCATTAGGCCAAATTGGGGTGTCTACACTTGGACACATGTCCTGTCATAAATTGGATGATGTCCAATTCCCTTAATGGCAATATCCAAGAATTGAAACATTTAGTTAGATTTGTGTACATCTTGTCCTATCTCTTGTAAGGGGAAAATGCATTCGACCAGTGCTTCGGATTGTTATCTTTCACCCATTTTGACATATCAGGAGAAATCCCATACAACTTGCCCAAATGATACTTGAATGAGTCTTCGGTCCTTGTGTACGCAAGGTCATTAACCACCTTTAGAGCCGTGTTCCATCTTTCAACTTTCAACCTCTTTGAGGTAGCAAACTTGCTAAAATTTTCCTTTAGGTGACGGAGACACCATGCATTACAATTCCCGCCAAAAACCTTAACTATACCATTAAGCAAAGAAGTGTTCTGATCGGTGACTAACACGACTTGACATCCTCCAAGAACTTCCTTTAAGATTAACCAAGAACTATAACTAGTTTTCATCATTCTCACTGGACACAATGGCATATGCTAGGGGGCATAACCCATTGTTCGCATCAGGTGCACTAGCCGATAGAACGTGGCCTCAATAGTATCCAGTCAAGAAACATACATCCAATTTCAAAACTGGCCTTTGATAACCTAATCGGAATGCAGCAATGGAGCAACCATAAGAAACAAATAGTTGCTTAAACTTGCCTTCATTTGTCGACGTCCATATTGCTCTAGTGTTTGGTATGGCTTCAACAAGCCGCCAACACATCCATGGGACTAGGTGGAAAGTCATCGAAGGAGGTCCTGTGATGGCTTCCTTAGCCTTTCTTTCGCCCTCCATCCTTGACCGTAATTCAAACGACACTGGAAGGCATGCTCGAAGTCCTTGCAAATATCCCTCGGCAAATATTCAGGCTTGTCCACAATTCGGTTTTTGAAAAGCAAGCCCACTTATTTACTGCGAAAGGTCAACTTATAATTACTAGCATCTTCTGCATTGTGTATGTGTTCATTCTTAAACATTATGACACGAACCAAATTCGTGGAACCCGCACATTTTGCCGTCAGCTTCTAAGGACACCCCGCTACTTTACATACCAATCGGTAGTAGGCTCTACTATTATCCAAGTAATTGAACCTGAACTTGTTCGATGCAACAAATAGTAACACTGATTGCTTAAATAGGTCGGGGCTATCAAATAATCGACCCTACCCAGTTAATATCTCATTTGCATTTTTCGACAAGTATGGCACCAACCCCATCTATTGGCTACAACTATTGCTTACCTGACTGGAAGAAGGTAGTGGCAGTGTTCCTCCAAGCGAGCTAATGTTGTCAGTGACCATCGATTCCCTAACAAAATAAATGACATTGGTTATTCAAATGCAAACAAATAAATTATAAGTGTAAATTAAAATGAAACAATTCATCTAACCTTGTTGAATTGTAAAAGGCCGGGATAGGGTCATTATTTTGTCCTGTATCTTCTATAAACAAGTCGACATCATCTTTGTTCAAGTGGAACAACATTGCAACACCATTGTCGTCATTCAATATTACATACTTCGTCTTGTCCCTCTTTGTGTTATAGAAATACAATTTACCTTCCAAATTAATGTTAAAGGCACCACAAACCTTCTCACGTAACTCATTTACTTAACTTCCTTCCTCAAGTAGAACAGCTACACACATCCCATCATTGTAGAAGAAGGTGCCATTGGCATTTACCTTCCGTTCCCTGCGCCAGTAGCAAAAACTTGTCAATGTTTTCCGTTCCCCATTCTCCATACCTAAAAAGTAAAAATGTAGCTACTGTATTTAATTCATGACCTAACTTATATACACCACAACACAAAAAAGTTATTACGTTACGTGTCAAACCACACAGATACGAAAATATTAGATTAGCATACATAACTATTAACCATGTTGGCAAAATACGTACACAAAATATTACCAAGTTTGCAAATTACATCCAAGAAACATACAAAAAAAAAGTGGTATTTCTTAACAATATGGCATTTCAATCCATGTAAGTCAACGAGGCAGCGCAATTCCCTCATCCTTAACCCAATAATTAAAAAATAAGCATCCGCCTACAAGACCCAGCAATGCAACCAACAATTTCATCCAAAACTTTCTTTCCATTGTCTTAACCTCCTTAATTTTCTTTCTTTCCATTCTGTTCATCTCCTTAATCTTCCACTCGTAAACTTGAGTCATGTTGTCAAACTCTTTTGCCTTATCCTTATACTCTTGAGCCTTCTTCTCATACTCCTTGACTTTGTCTTCAAACGACTTGGCTTTCTCCTTCATATACTTAATCTGCTTTTCCATTTTGCCTATCTTATCCTTTTGTTCGAGGATAACAACCTTGCCACGCTCGAATATGGGATCATCAACCCATTGAAAGTAACTGCAATGGTTTAGATCCTACAAAAGATACCATCAAATGACACTAAGCCCTCTCTCTCCTCAAAGAATGAACTAAACAATAAGTGAACATAAACTTACCGGATATTTAGGACACCCAGGAAACCTCCTACCGGGGTTCATATCAGTTCCAGAAGGCTTCAAAACAACTTCATCACCACAAAGGCACTTTCGTTGCCTCGTCAAACTACAACCTGAACTGACTGAACTAAAGGACATATCCTTCAACAACGATGGAATACCATTAACCACAATAGTTATGTTAAAATTTTCATTTTCTAAGTCCATTTCCACAATAATTTTTCGTTTTCCATCTTCCTATCGTCAATGTACAGTTGTCTGGTTGGGGGGAGAAAGTGTTTTAAGGAACAACAGTCTGGTGCGTACATTCAAACATAGAGAGCAACAAAAGTTCTTACAAGGAGTAACATTAGGTAACTTAAAGAGCAACTATTATATTTTCAGGAAAAAACATGTTACATAACTTGAACAAGAACCATATTTCATACAGACCAACAAACCTTTGTAAAGGGACAACCATTCAGTGAGCTAAAATATAGGTTACTGCCTTTTGTTGATAGGAGAATGAAAGACCCACAATATCCTACATCTAAAATATAGGTTATTTCTTTCTCTTCAACAATTTATCGAGCACATGTTATGCATGACAAAATGGGTACCTCCTCAGTCTATCTTTCAGAGAGGCATTTTTGGCTTCAAGAAATTGTAGTTTCCTTTCTAATGAAATTGTTTCATTAATCCTATCGGTTCGCTGTTGGAATTTGGGGCTGGGCTCTATTTTGTAATTTGAGAAAGCCCTCGAAATGGTTTGCTTGCGTTGTTTTCACGTCACTATAGAAAGGAGAAAACCTAACCCAAAATCTAACAACTTCTGCCTTTACCAGACCACTCACTCATACAATAAAAAGAACAAGTTACTTACAAACAGAGACACATGGACGAAATGAGAGAAAAGAAAGCTGCAAAAAAAATTGAATCACCCAAAACCTTACCAGATGCGTACGACGATGAACTCGCTTGGGGAAGGAGAAGATGCTGCTTCTTTTTGGGTGGAATGGAGAGATTAAGCTACAATGGAACATAGAGATGAAGTGAGAGAGGAAGAAGAGGTGAAAGAGATGAGGTCGAAGGATAGCAGAAGCAGAAGAACCCCACCTTTGTTGTTCTCTTCCTCTTCAACGCCGTGCGTATGAATGGGAATGGGAATGGATTTGGATTTTGAAATGAGAACGGTGGGTGGGATTGGGGATTTAGGGGTTTTTTTCATGAGGGGCATACTAGTCTTTTTAGGTGGCCCTCTCCATATATTGGGAATTATTTTTCTCCTTCTCATATTTAGATGAATTTCCTAAAAACTGGTCTATGACTTGGGTATTTTTTACCCCTCTTCTCACTGTCCTTCAATTCCCCCTTTATTTTAACACTTCTCATGGACGAGTTTTTTTTTTTTTTTTTTATCGGTCTCAGTTCTCACAGAGGAGTTCGAGCTATTGCTAGTTGGGTATGTACCCCCCAAACAATAGTTTTGGATACGACACAACCGCTATAATATTTGTCATTTACATATTCTCTAACAAAATCTTAGTTGGTAGATCTAATCATCTCGCAAAAGATTCTAATAATGCATGTAGTGAATGTACTCCGAGCTTTTTCGAAAAAAGCACCCCCTTAGATACACCATCTCCTCAGTAATTAGGTAGGTGATTTATGGATCTATTTGGTCACGATTCAAGTCGTGATAATCCCTTTCCCTTCCAATGATTGGAACTGATTTTTTACGACCCAGCCAACTATTTATTCGAGTTTCGGTTGCGTTTTGGTTCTGCGCGATCGTGCATAATCTGGTTATGTTTTGGCCCTCTATTTACATAGAGAAGAAAGTCAAAGGCTCTTGCTCAAATGCATGATTGTGGCGCGCCTATCACCTGCTGCCTAGCACGGCATCATTGCACGAAAAGAAGGGGGGGGGGGGGGGGGGTGGGAAATGCCAAGAAAGATATATGTTTTAATTTTCACAAGAGTACGTGTCTACAATTGACTTCTGTCATTGACACCAATGAAAACTACTGTATTACTTATGAAAAGAAAAAACTTCTGTTTCCGAGAACAAATTCAAGGTCCAAATATAGCGTACTTATTCCAATCGTTATTAAGCCCGGAAAAAAAAAACGTTTATCTTCTTCAATGGTTTAAGGAACATAAATAATGCCTATTTCCAAACTCCTTACACCGGGATCTTGCCAATTTGACACACAAGATCACCTGTTAACGTCCTTCCCACAGAAATAAACCAAATATAACCTATTAAATGCTCTAAAAAGGAATATGAAGTGTTTACTATAACGATGCCTACATTTTGTATTGCTTGGATTCCCAAACAAGTTGAAGCTACCAAGCCTATTTCGGAGTTCAAACAGAGGTAATTGCTTATGTTCAACCTCAGGCACCCGCGGCTATTCTTTTGGTCTCACCTGTAGCCAATGAATGTTTTTCTGACAAAAGATGAATACCTCAGAGAAAAATCAAGAGAGCATCAACCAAATAACAAATATCATTAAATCTTCTGATATGGCCAGAGAAGCTGCATACATTGGTTATGCTAATGATTGTCATGAGTTGAGCAACACAAGGAGTCCGAATTCTGAAAAGAAATGAATAGTTTGGAAAAACGACTACCGATTCTGAACTTGACATCGAAATTGAATCTGATGAATACTTGCATGAGCGCTTACTTTGTATGAATTCTCATAACTCATAAGGGTTTACTCTTTGTTGGAAACTGGAAAGTGTGGGCATAAGTTTCCTAGTAATATTTATACAGTGAAATTAAAGAACAAGAATAACTTTTCTGAGGCTCAGGGATTAAGCTACTGAGATAGGGCTAAAAAATTCATGTAAGGTTGAGAATGTCAGCAGTCATGAAGATCAGAAAGGATGAAGATGAATTCCAACAGGTAGCCTCTAAGAAAACAAAAAGAAGCTCAAGTTTGTTGTAGAGCACAAAATTCTAGTCAAGGGGAAAATACATCCACAAGACAAACCAAAAACCATTCACAATTTTTATTTTTATTTTGTACATAAAACCATTCGCATTTTGGCGTATCGACGGATTGTTTCATCTTGTATGGGATGCGGTATGCTGAGAAAATTTGTCATTCTTGCTTGTAAGTTATATTTTGCCTTTCTTGGGGAGGTAAGTTTTCATCTCCCCTCGCTTTTGTTTATCTCATTATCAATATTAATCCATCGCTCCCTCAAGGTGTAGGAGAAACTTGTAATTTTTCTTTGACACTGTTTTTTTCTAAGTAGCAATGTTTGGTGGAATTAGTTCTTTAGCGAGTATATAATCAATTAACTATAATAGTGAGAGAACATGAATGTTTGGTGGAATTAGTTCTGTAGCAAGTATATAATCAATTAACTATTCGGTGCGTCCAAACAACCGGAAGCGCGGTCCCCGACCAAGCAAACATGCCTACAAACCACAGCTGGTCAATTTACCGTAGAAATACTGGGTGATAAAGGAAATGCACAAGTGTGTTCTCTTCCCCAATTTTCCCTTTCAGCTTGTTGTCTAATTTTCTCAACCTAATAAATTTCTTTGTACTATCAAAATGTGTGTTTCTCCGTAAGTCTCACGTTCAGTAACATGTACTTGTCAAGAAATTGAATGTTCAATGAATCCCAATTTACTTGCCCACTGAAATTTCTTCCAATCTAAATGTACAAGATGGGTAGTATCCACATGGTATACAAGGAGTAAGCAAGAAAGTAATAATGCCTTCCCACCAACCAACCCATTGTATTTATAAAGCTACAGAGGGGTTGGTTGCAGCAAAAAAAAATTCTAGGATCATACATAATTTACAACAAAGATAAGAAAAAGAAAAAGAACACAAAGGAAGAAATCCTAGAAACTTGCATTTGGTTCACAGCTCCCCATTAAGCTGGGGTTGCTTCAGCCTTCAAGCATGGTAAACTTTAAACCAATTATGTGCAAATCTACTTTCAAACCCATACATTCCCAACTCAATCTCAGAGGTCAGAACCCAAAATAGGTTACCTCTGAATCCAAAGCAGAATCCCTCTCTAAAATGGAATACATCTCCCCAACTTGAGGACAAGATTTATCCCCGGAAAAGAACTTATGAACAGCTCCTTCAAGTTCAATCCAACTGCACCCTGGAACTTTCTTTAGTTCCTTTTCTTTCATCACTTTCCTAATATTCCTAACATCATCCCACATACCATAACCAGCATACAAATTAGAAAGAAGCACATATGCACTTGAATTACAAGAATCCATCCCAATGAGTCGCCTAGCCGCCGGCTCCCCAATTTTGAAATTTTCATAATTCTTACAAGCACTTAGTAAAGTCCTCCAAACCACATCGTTTGGTTGAATGGGCATACCCTCAATGAATTTCATTGCTGATTCTAATTTTCCCACACGTCCAAGGATGTCAACCATGCACCCATAGTGTTGGAGTTTAGGTTCCACCATGTAACGTCTTCTCATTAGCTCAAAACACATCATGCCTTCTTTAACCAAACCAGCATGGCCACAACCATTCAAGACCCCTATGAATGTGATATCATCTGGTTCTACGGAAACCCTTTTCATCTCCATGAACAATTCAAAAGCCAATTCACCAAAGCCGTGAATTGCCAACCCACCAATCATAGCATTCCAATGATCGACGTTTTTTTCTTCTACTTCCTCAAATATAGAAATGGCAACGTCTATATTGCCACATTTGGAATACATGTCTATGAGGGCAACACCTAGTTTCCCACCCAAATCAAACCCATTTTCCTTTATATGGTGATGTATCGCTACCCCTTCATCAATATGTCCCAGCTGGCCTATTGCAGAAAGAGCAACTGACAATGTCGTTACATCCAGAGACAAATTACCCCCACTTTGCAGATCACGAAAAAGTTGTAATGCTTCTTTGCAATACCCATTCTGAACATACCCGGCCATCATAGCATTGCAAGATACTACATCCCTTTCAGGCATTTCATCAAACAATTCCCTAGCTATGTCCACTCTACCTAACTTTACATACCCATGAACCATATTGGCCCAACTAACTACATCTCTTTCCGGCATCTCATTAAACAAAGCATGAGCAATTTCCATCTTCCCACATTTCACACAGCCATCGATCATCAAATTCCAAGAAACCAAGTCTCTTTCGGGCATTTCCTCAAACAACTCCAACGCAACCCTCAACCCATCTTCCGATTGTGCATACCCACTAATCATACAATTCCAAGAAACCACATTCTTCATCTTCACCATCATTCCATCAAACAACTCGCGCGCTAAACCAATCATCCCATGCTTCACATACCCGTCAATCATCGAGTTAAACGAAACAGAGTCCGGGCTAGTCATTCTATCAAACACTTGGCGCGCATACCCAATGCACCCGCATCTCAAGTACAGACAAAGCAAACAGTTTTGCAGAAACACATCCAACCCAAATCCCAACTTCCTCATCAACCCATGAACCTGCATTCCTTCCTTAACCAACCCCACTCGGGAGCAACCTTTTAGAACCAAAGACAAGGAAAACTCATCCAAACAAACCCAGTTCTCGAGCATCGACGAGAGCACGACGACCGCCCCCCTTGGGTCGTCCCCGTGGGAGAAAGACTTGATCACGGCGTTCCAGAGGAAAGGGTCGAAGTGGGTATTGTATTTGTTCCTTTTTGAATGGCGGGAAAAGAAAAGGTAGCGTGCGAACTGGACGAGGGCGTTGTTGTCAGTATTGGAGGAGAAGGAGAGGATGAGTTTGGTGGTGAGGGAAGGGTTTTTTATGAGGCCGGTGGTGAGGAGGCGGGCGTGGATCTGGTTGACGTCGGTTTGGGTTTTGCAGTGTGGGAGGAGCGAGAGGGTGGGGAGTGGGGAGGTCCATGGTTGATGGTGTGAGTTTGTGCAGAAAAGCATTTAAAGTTGAAGTTGGATGGACTTGGAAACTCTCTCCTGTTGAGGGTTTCATAGAGTTCAAAACCAGTTGGTTTTTTAGACGTAAAGAATCCATTTCCAACGGTGTAAAACGGTTGAGGAAGGATATGTTGTGGATGGAGATCAATAGGGCGTGAGTTTCACGTGTCAATCCTAATGCAGTAATAATGCTTTCTTTCTCTTTTTTCCTTCAGATCAGATTTTACCTTCTTTTTTCTTCCCTGTGGGCCGCTATTCATAGCCCCTTATTCTCTCTGCATAACTTGTTAAGTTTTTCCAACTAATTGCAGCAGTACTCCCAATGCAAAAGGACCTAATCGCCCTTCTAACTTTTTAGACATAACACGTCATCTTCTTCTTCCTCCCTTCCCCCATATTACATTTAAACAACGAACAAACTACCCTCCTCCTCCCTCGGTCAGTTGACACCTCCTCCATCTGTTAGTAATTTATTTTAATCAACGGATATCTGTAATCTTAACGTGGGGAGACTAATAAGTATTTAATATCATGGAGCTCGTAATATAATTGAGATAAGGACGGGAATGCAATTATAATTCTGCAGATGGATGAATTATAATTAGTGAAATAAGAAGGGGGCGACAATTCGCAGCCTTGTATTTTCTCCCATAGCCTGTTAAAAATTTTCGAAGATTATATTTCGGTAACTACATGTCGAAAATATGTTCAACCTTCGATAAACAGCTGCCGAACATACATTTCGGTAAATAGTTGTTGAAAACAAGATTATATTTCGGTAACTACATGTCGGAAATGCACAAGAAACATATATTTCGATAATTGAATGCTGAAAATGTATCTCAATTTCGGTAACTAACTGTCGAAAATGTATCTCAATTTCGGTAAGTAACTGTCAAAACATATTTCGATAGTTATAAATTTTTAATGGGCTAAGGGAAAAAATACGGGGTTGCGAATAGTCGCACCCAATAAGAAATAGAATCCTGGTGGGATTAGGTTTTCTTATTTACATTGGGAGCCCAAACTTATTACTCCTTAGGTCTCTATCGCAACCTTATATATACACGTTATGCTCTCTAGGTCATATACATGTTTTTCTATAATTCACGAAATAGAGGCAGGTTGAGAGAGAGCAAACAGATCACGAAAGAGTCCATACTTGGTTCGTGTTCTAGACGTGCAGGGAATACGATAGAAGATCGTAAGGTACGGTCGAGCAGTATTCGTGGTTTATAGCAAGGCATGCTATAACAAGTTCAACCAGCGTTCGTGTCGCAGGGAGTTGAGGTGAAACCCTAATTCCGCCTTGTAAGATTTTGCGGTTTTCTTGTTGTCTAATTTGTACGCGTCATTACTGGGTTCTCGGAATCGTTTCCCAACACCATCTTCATAGCTTGTCATAGCCACCATCTCCATAGCCACCACCACCAAATCAAGAACAACGTCGCACCACACACTCTCTCTCTCTCTCTCTCTCTCTGTATAGTCACCATTGAATCACCACATTGCAGTCATTTTGAAAACATATATATATATATATATATATACACACACATATGTGTGTGTGTGCGTTGGTAACTAACTGTCGAAAATATATATACTTCGGTAACTAACTGTTGAAAATAAATATATAATTTGGTAATTAACTGCCGAATTCTAGTATATACTTCGGTATTATGTTACTGAAAATTAATTTGACAATATTATATTACTGAAGATAGAAAAGTCCTTTATATATACATTTCGGTAATTGACTACCGAAAAAAAATATAAATTTCGGTAACTAACTGTCAAAATTATTTAAATATTACGGTATTCAAACGTTAAAAAATTTAGATTTTTTCGGACATGAAACTTCGAAAATCTGGTTAAAGAAAGAAAGAAAATTCTAGGTCTAAAAAACACAGTGCTCAATTGGCTCCCAAGTGGGTTTCGTTTTGAATTTTCATGTTTCGGTTTTTTGGTTTTGATATTTTTGGGTTTCAATTTTTGAACTTTTTTGGGTTTCGATTTTTGATTTTCGATTGTAGAGAGAGAGAGAGAGATAGAGAGAACTAATAACCTTGAAGAGAGGAGGGGAGATTGAGTGAATTTAATGGGTTGTGTGGAGAAAATTATATTTTAAAATATTAGAGGTGGGTTATAGGAAGAAAGTAGGCTAGAAATTTTCATGTTTCTAGAGAATCTAGACTACAAGCAACAAACATTTAATTTAAGGCCAAAAACTATATGGTGTCTTTCCACTTGAGCAGTTTTCAAGGGTGAAAATAAAAGACAACTCTTGATTGATTTAACCCCTTACAAAAAAAAGAGAAGAATGTCAAACTTTTAGAGCCATATCAAGTAAACTCATAATGGATGTCTAAAACTACCTAATTTTTAAGTAAGAATAGGTCAATTTATAAGTAATAATCACGAAAAGGGGCAAATTCTACCTTGACCATCTAGCTATATCTTCAATCAATTTCCCAAACTTGCGTCTTCCGTCTTCCACAAAACAGCGACAAAGTAGCTTTAATTTGTCAAATATCCTAAACAAGTTCTCTCCTATACTGACAATCAAGGCAACAGAAGGGACGATCTGCTCTCTCCCTACAAACTAGAAACACAATTTATCAGTGATAACAATGATCAACCCCAATTAAAATTAGCAAACAACAGAATTGATTAATCATTCTCGCAAGAATGGAACCTATAGGGGGGGGGACTATTATTGTTTGACAAGTATTGAAAGAAAAGGGGTAAAGGAGGTAGTAAATCATTGTTTTAAAGGTAAAATCATTACACAATAGAAGATTCTTATTCTTTGTTTCTCGCTAACTAAAAAATAACAATGATTTACATAAATAAGGAAATATAGAAGCCTATCAAAAAAAAAAAAAACAAGGAAAGATAGAAGACTAGGCAAACAAAAAACTATAGGTACACACACGAATATTGAATATGATATACAAGGACCTTCAAACTAAAAAGAATCTTAGTTCTTCATCATTGATTAATCTACAAGGAAATATAGAAAGATAAGACTCATTATAAACCTGATAACTTGGACTTGAGTTTTAATAATGAAAGTATCAGCATCAATAAACCCATCCAACACTTTAGATAGCTCCATAAACTTTTTCTAGCTCCAATCATGCTCTTTCTGCAAGAATTGATGCAATCTATCTCTAGAAACTCCATTACAATAGCTGAAATTTCTATTTTGCTACCAACCCAATAGTCAAGCAATAATAGGAACGAAGAACAAACAATGAACACCGGATATACGTGAAAAATTCCAAAAACGGGTAAAAACCACGGGAAGGAATCAAATACTATATTTAACTTGTGCGGTTACAAGTAATCTTACCTTACGATTCTGAATATTCATTAATCGCCCTAAGAACTACTTGTTGACTCCTCGTTCACCACACCCAGTACTTGATTGCCGCTACCTTGACTGCTCAAGTCTTCCACAATCGTTCAAAAATCCACCGAAGAACAACTCTAAGTTTGTAGAAACAAGGTTGTGAATACTTCTTGAAGTTTGACTTCGGCAATTGAATAGAAATCTCAAGAATCTGTTGTGCCAAACGAATCAAGAGTAGAAATACCCTTTCTCATGTATTAAACAACGGGGCGGTTCTGGGGACACCTATAAAAACATCTAAAAATTATCTCATAGTTTCCGATCAATTTTTATGATCTGAACTGTTCAATGTGTGCAGAATGTGATTTTAAGGGTGCCCGTGAGAAATTAGCAAAAAATATAACTAGAAAGTGCTTGTTTTGAGCAGTTTTTAATTGAACCGTTCAATGAAAACTGCTCAGATCAAGCCCTTCCCAGTCATTTTTTTTTTGCTAATTTCTAGCGGGTACCCTTAAAATCACATTTTGATCACATTGAGCTGCTCGGATCATCAAAATTTGATCGGAAACTATAAAATATTTTTATAGGTGTCCCTGGAACCGCCTCGATTAAACAAAGAACCCACGTCCTTTTTCTTATAGCTGCTCCAGTGTTTTTCTCGTTACCCTAGCAGAAAAGAAAAGGCCCCTTTTTATATTAATTGCATTCCGATTGATACAATGATCGATCCGTCACTCCATCTACTTCAATTCCAAACGGCTGCCACAATTGATCAGTTGGTTCCGATTGATGTTAGTTTGATGACCCGATCAATCTACTCCAATACAGCTCAAAAAACACTCACTCTTAATTACAAATTATGATTTCTTCCACTTTAATCCTATACAGACTCGCTACGCTTAGGAAAGATAAAAAGACATTACAACTCGATAAAGAATGGAATACAAAAGAAAATATGTTGTCAATGGAATTGCCACACCCAAAAATAGCACCACTTTTTAAAGCTAACAATCTCCTCATTTGGTACTTCCATGACAAAACAAATTACAAAAATACTACCATATCCCTAATTCGTTAATCTCCCTACAACCACAACTCAAATAAAATAAGGGATTAGATAGCCAGAATTCTTTCTCCCCCTTTTTGTCTTGGAATGACAAGGAGGTTCAGGATAAGGACAAGGAGGTTCAGGATAGAGGCAATGATAAGAAGGCAATTTTCGTTTGACCGAAAAAAAAATGATAAGAAGGCAGGATGAGCAGAAGAACAACCATAAGCCTTGCACATGATTAGCTTAGCCAGGATCAATAGCCAAGATGCATAAATCACTATGCATAAGACAGATCGATCGGAAGCGTGTCATCCCAGAACAACTAATATTCAGAACTCATAAAACATAGTGTAGTGGGCCGAAATATCTGAAGGCTCAAAGAGTTTGAAAGGATCACAAGGGGAACCCATTGTTCAGTTGTCTCAGTTTGTCTGTAAGTCGGGTCATGCTCCGGTGATACCCTCCCCGGGTTTACCGAGCGTCAGCCGAGCCTTTGGTTCTTGGCCGAGCCTCAGCTACCTTTCCGAACGATGGACGTGCACGGGACTTGGTCAGTCTCCGTCGTTCGGAAGAGTATAGCGGTGCTTGGAGAAGTATAGTCGCATGTCATAACCTCACTTCGTCCGGGAAATGCTTTCTACATTCGGGTGGGTCGGCGTCCTTTCAGCGACGTGTCTTCTCGCGAACGGTACGTGGATGTGGTTGTTAAGGAACATTTTGGAAGCTTCCATTGGTTGCCTCCACGGCAACGGTTGCCTCCGCCGAAGCCAGAGAACTTTACCCTCAGTTTGGCCAGGTACGGCTCTATCAACCCCGAACCCAATCAAGCCGGGAGGACCATTCTTCCAGTCTCCCGTCGACTCACTTTCCCTCCCATCGAACTCGACATCACCTTGGCGGAATAGAAGCGTGAAGCGGCGGTGATTACCCTACTCCAACAACGGCTCGAAGACCAAGACCGTGGCATGGTCGCTACACCTCATAACGGCCATCCCGAGGAACCAAGTCATCCGAAGAAGGCTCACAAGCGAAGTAGGAAATCACGCCCCACTCCAACTACCGAACCAATGTGTCCGAGCGTCAAACTATATTCGAGCGGCTTGAACATGCACCAAGAGTCCAACCTACAACTTCTCAGTCGCGGTTGGCGAGTGTCATCCGAGCGGAGAGCTCAACGAGGTCGTCTGCGATGAGCTCTTCGGTTGGCATGAACAGGACGGGCGCCTCTGGATGTACACATCACATCACTCCACGACAAGTGGGACCAATGAAAGGAAAGCGTGTAACGCCCCAATTTTGGGTACGTTAAATAAACATTTTATTGATAAAACGAAGTAGAGTCTGGCTCATTATTACATCACAATTCTCACAAGAGTACATTTATTCAATAAGGGAGGGAACTAAGGTTCCTAACTACTGCTCCGCCTGCTCTTCCATCCTAGCAAGCTCCTCGGCTCCAAAAGCCTCCAAGGTGTACAGCTCACCCTGTTCATCTATAAGGTCTGACACATTATACCGGCGTCGCCACCAATATAATATGTCAGGGTCACCAAAGGGCAACACCGTGAGCTACAAAGCTCAATAGAATAAACCATACCCACTAACCCTTATCTTACAACAAAGAGGAATATAGACAATTACACATGCTCATTCAACAACGAAATTAACAATGACACATCCACATTCACTATCTTACTATCGTTGGTGTCATGATCTTTCGAGTTTCTCCTACGCGACTCATCGTAGACCGTGTCTCCAATTTCCACTTTCAAAACCGAATCAACATTTTGAAAATCCGTTTTTAACACACCCAACCTCGGTTCTGCAGTTCTGGGTTCCCGAGTATCCTCACAATGGTTCCGCCGCACCGGGTTCCCATTGGCACACATTAGCATTGGCTCCTCTCCTCGGATAACCAAGCCACACACCCAACCTCGGTTCCGCCGTTCCGGTCTCCCGAGTATCCTCATAATGGTTCCGCCGCATCGGGTTCCCATTGGCACACACACACACACAACTCACATAATGACTACCACGTCTAGTCATTATGTAGTTTCAAAAATATTTTACCAAGTCAACACCTTTAAACACACCCTAGGTGTCATGTTTCTAACTTTCTCGGTTTCTGTATCTCGTTCTCATGCATAGACTCCGCGGCCAGACATCTTATGAAAAAATCATAAATCATTCGTTGTAATCTTGAAACTAAACTAGCAAAGATCATCCAACTCTATATTCAAATTTGCATGCTCATAATATCACATCATCATACTCAACATTTAACACACAAAGTAAAGCATAGTGCCACATGGACGGACACATTTGGAGTGGTAAACCACTTATGCTTTACCAAACAATTAAGACAAGTAAACACATACACATGCTCATAACCATTCTAAGATCAAGATACGAATACTTAGAGTTGAGCCACAAACATTATCTTTCAAAATTCATTCTTCCTTTTCAAAAGTTCAAAACAACACATGTTTATTGAAATTCTATGTATATGGAGAATTCTACTTTCATGATAAACAATACACATTTCTATTTATACTTAGGATAGGGATAAGATCATTCTACCGTTCTTCTTGGCGATAGAGACGACTACAGAGTAAAGAAGGTACGTTGGCTATCGGACGGAGTAACTTCCTACGATAAGCTTCCGGTAGCTTCGAAAGAGAAAGGTTTCTCTCGAAACTAGATCTTGACTAACACTACTAGACTTTTTGGATCGAAAGGGTGGTCGAGTGGCGGTTTAGTGGCGGTCTTGGATGAGTTTCTTGAAGAACTTGGGAAGAACTTCAAGAACAAGCAAGAACAAGAAGAACAAAGCAAGAACACAAGACTTTCTAGAGAGAGAAGTTGAAGTATGAGAGGTGTGAGTTGAATGGTTAGAATGGGGTCCTATTTATAGGCAAAGATTGGCTCCCTCTCTACCCTCCTTGGCCGGCCTCTCTCTCTCCTTTTGTCCAATGGATTTTGCTCTATTATCTTGTCATTTCAATCTTTGAAAGCATACAAAGATCTTCTCTTTTCTGTACTTCCATTCTAGGACAAGTTTAGGTTATTCTAATGGGTTCCTAGTCTTGTCTAGTACTTAGGAGATTTGCTTGGATATGAAAGTATAAGAAAACCTAGATTTGGTTGTACTTTGATGGTGTAAGAAGTTGGCCAAAGAACTTTGACTAGATTGAGTGAGTACACATGCACACACATCACTCTCTCTCTCTCTCCCCCTCTCCTGGCCTCTCTCTCTCTAGTACAATGCTCATATATATATATATAAGGACAATGGTGGTAGGTTGACTTGAGAAAGTATAAGGGATTGAGTTGAAAGGATGTAAGAAGATCATGTACTTCTAAATCTTTCCCATATCTTCCTATATTTCTTCTTCCATAAGTACAAGTACTTATATATATATATATATCTAGGATTTGGTAGAAGAAAAATCTAGGGTACTTGTACATCAATCTCCTTCCCTCTCTCCTATCTCTCTCTCCCTCTCCCTCTCTCTCGGCCTCTCTCTCCCTCCCTCTCTCGGCTTTCTCTCTCCCTTGTTTAATATATATATGAAAGTATGACCAAGTATACCAAAGTACACAAGTACTACATGACCTCACTAAATCTCCAAGTCAAAATTCCCTATTAAACTAAGTCAATTTGGCACATGTCTCATTATAAAACTATATTAGGGTACATAAAGAATC
The DNA here is from genome assembly GCA_018127125.1 of Rhododendron griersonianum. NCBI lineage: Eukaryota > Viridiplantae > Streptophyta > Magnoliopsida > Ericales > Ericaceae > Rhododendron > Rhododendron griersonianum. The sequence goes on along the minus strand of CM030788.1, from coordinate 31,137,953 downwards.
CTAGGTACAAAATCTAGGGTACATATATATATATATATAAGTATATTAACACATGGTGAATCTAATAAGTAAATAAACTAATAAAGCCTAGTACTTTGGCTAAACTTGACCTCCAATGAATAACAATTCTCCTAACATTTATCGACCAACGGTTAAAGGTGGAAAGTATTATACTAGAATAATATATGTATATATACTTTCAAGCATGTGTATATAAGCCTATATATAATTATATAAGTGTACTTTGAACAATCTAATAAAATAACCTTGGTGGGAAAGCCTATTGTCCAATGGATAAAGATTTCCCTAACTTTTATCGTCCAATGGGTAAAGGTCAAGGATGACTTTGGTCCAAAGGGTTCCTTTAGGGTTTGGAAAGGTTCAAAAGGTTCAACTAGGGTTGGAAGTGCAATTGGTAGTTAGGTTACCTCAATGAATCGGTTAGAAACTAACTAGGCTTGCTAAGTAGGATTTCCAGCCAAGAAAGGTAATTCTAAGACTTCTCCATTAGTAGGAAAAATATACTAGACACTTGTCTTTAGAAAATGACTAGATAGCTCGGAGTGAGGAAAATCTAATAACGACGGATTATTCAAAAGCGATACAAGATTTCATAAAGGATTTTCGAAATCAACGAGATTTTTATTCGTTAAAAATTGGAGTTGTTACAACCTATCCCCCTTAAACAATTTCGTCCTCGAAATTAGGTGTACGCTCGGATTCGAATAGGTGGGGATAATTTGCTCTCATGGTTTCTTCCCTTTCCCATGTAGTTTCTTCGGTTCCACAATGCCTCCATAAAACTCGCACTAGTTTGATAGTCTTGTTCCGAATTTTCTTCTCGCTTCGGTCTTGAATCTCTATTGGTTCCCCTTCGTACGTCGCGTCTTCTTCGATGGTGACGTCTTCCCAGTTGAGAACATGTGTGGGTAACGCGAGATACTTGCGAAGCATGGAAACGTGAAACACGTTATGCACTCTATCTAATTGTGGCGGTAGGGCTAAACGATATGCAACCTTCCCGATTTTCTCCACGATATCGAAAGGTCCGATGTAGCGCGGGGATAACTTTCCCTTTTTCCCAAATCTGATAACTCCCTTCTTCGGTCTAATCTTCAGGAATACATGATCTCCCACTTCAAAGGTTAGTGGTCGGCATAGCTTTTCTATCGACTTTGAGCCGTCTGGATCCTTTGCTTGATAGTTTTGACCTTCTCCGTAGTCTCCCGTACTAAGTCAGGTCCAATCAATCCCATTTCTCCGGCATCTGTCCAACAGACTGGGGATCGACAAGGTCGTCCGTATAGAGCTTCATATGGTGCCATCTCGATACTCGCTTGGTAGCTATTGTTGTAGGCAAACTCTACCAATGGTAAGTGCTGCTCCCAGTTTCCAGAGAAATCCAAGGCGCAGGCTCTAAGCATATCTTCCAGAGTCTGTATTGTCCTCTCCGTTTGTCCGTCTGTCTGTGGGTGGAAGGCGGTACTAAGTCTTACATCCGTTCCCAATGCCTTCTGCAATGCTTTCCAAAAATGTGATACGAAACGTGGGTCTCTATCAGATACAATCGAGATAGGTACTCGATGGAGTCGTGCAATCTCTCGAATGTATAACAGGCTCAGCTGTTCCACGTTCTCCGTCATTTTAACGGGCAGAAAGTGCGCATATTTGGTGAGTCGGTCCACGATCACCCAAATAGCTGTGTTGGCCTTGGCGGATCTTGGTAGTCCAGTCACGAAGTCCATGGAGATGTGCTCCCACTTCCAGGTCGGAATTGGTAAAGGTTGAAGGTCTCCTCTCGGTTTCTGGTGTTCAGCCTTGACTTGTTGACATACCAAGCAAGTAGACACAAATCGGGCTACGTCCTTCTTCATTCCTTCCCACCAGTATGTTCTTCGCAAGTCGTGGTACATCTTTGTACCGCCAGGGTGTACTGCAAGGTTCGAATGGTGAGCTTCTCGGAGTAAATCTCCTCGAAGGGTTCCAATATTAGGTATGAACACCTTTCCTTTGAATCTCAGGCTGTTGCCCTTCTCGATTGTCCAACCCGGTAGCGCCTTTCCTTCTCGGATTCGAGATCGTATGAACTCACAATCTTGCTCGAAGGTTTGGGCTAGTAGGATTTCTTGGTGAAGTGCCGGTTCTGCAACGAGGGCATATAACCGGGCGTTCCCATCCTCTGATGATGGTCGCATGTTGAACTCGTTGAGAGTATCCACCATCTTCCATTCCTTAATGGCCGTTTTGACTTTCTGTGCTCTGTCCTTCTGACTCAGAGCGTCAGCCACTACGTTAGCCTTGCCAGGATGATACTGCAACGTAAACTTGCAGTGTTCCAAGTATTCCATCCAGCGTCGCTGCCTCAGATTCAACTCCTTCTAAGTGAAAAGATACTTGAGGCTCTTGTGGTCGGTAAAGACTGTAGACACCCCAATTTGGCCTAACGATTATTTCAAGTCCCACCTTGGGACCATCCCGATGATGAAATGGATACAGTGATTGCTGATTGCCTCCTTAAGAACCTTAGGACTTTCGGTGAGAACTTTGAGCCACTTAGAGGACCCAATTCAGAGCCATACAGCCTTTCAGACAGAAATACAGAAGCCTAGGAGAATCCATCTGTCGGCCGTGACATCGATCCCACGGCCCTAACATCATTTCCTCACCCGAGCAACCTGTTGCTAGCAAAATCTCCCTGAGAGATCAATCTCTCGGCCGCAAGATCTATCCTTCGGCCGAGACATCCATTCCTCGGCCGTGATATCCTTTACTCGGTCGCCAGATTGACCTTTTCCCAGACTCTGGAACGTAGTCTGTCAGACGTTTGATCCGATTACACTACCTTCCCGATGCGTTCGGGCTACGCTCAGAGATTACGACGTAGAGTTAGAGATGCATTGCAATTGCAATCGTGCCATTTGATTGGCCGGAGTGAGTCACCAATTGCCTATATAAAGGGCCTTTGGACTCCGAAAATATACACACGAAATTATCAGAGTATACACTCTCTCAAAACTCAAAACTCTGCACAAACACTCTCTCAAACCCACTCCTCAAAAGCCCTAACCTCCCGAAGGTAGCCGTCAATCCGGCGATCAAACTCCGAAGTTCAAACCCTAACCCTAGGGTTTTCAATCAAGCAATCAGTCAATCACAATCAAATTCGAAGCAATCAAGCAACTGAGGGATTAAGGTGGTGAGGCCAAACGGCCTCTGGTTTGTCTTATTTATTGTATTTCTGACTAACCGTAGCGTTTTGATCATCTATCAATCTTTCTGTCTGGTGTGAGGAAGAACACCGACCGGGGTTTCGATCCCTCGGCCGGTACATCAAACCAGGAGGATCCCTCGGCCGTGACATCCATTCACCGGCCGCGGGATCCATCTCCCTGGGACAGTTTGTTTGCTTTTCTGCTTTTCTGAATGCATGCTTACTTATCGCACTGGCTCACTTTGCTTACTGTTTAAAGGAATAAATAAACAGACTATGTGTTGGAATTAAACAAAGCATCTACATGTCTTATGTTGAATGATTATGGGCCAGTCTCACGACTGGGCAAAGAGGGGTGCCTAACACCTTCCCCTTATTGTACTTTTGGCTCCCGTATCCAGAATCTCTATCCATTTTCCCAGTTTTAATAAATTGGGTGGCGACTCTGTTTTGATGATAACCGCTATCATGTGGCGATGTTCCTAGCCATGGGAATGTCCATGATTTTGGTTTACGAAGCAAGCAACCAATCGAGCGAACAAATGTGATCAATCTGTATGGCGATGCCCCGTTTGGGAGGTGTCTACAAAGACCTCGAATTGCTCTCCCCATAAATAGTAACGCCAGGTCTTGAGGGCGTAAGCTACTGCAACCAATTCTAAGTCATGGGTGGGATAATTCTTCTCGTGTGGTCGAAGTTGTCGGGATCCGTAGGCTACAACTTTTCCATTCTGCATCAGTACGCACCCCAAACCATCTCTCGACGCGTCGCAGTAGACCGTATAATCTATGCCTCGCTCGGGAATGATGAGTATCGGTGCACTGGTCAGTCTCTTCTTCAACTCTTGAAAGGATTTTTCACAGGCTTTATTCCAATCCAGCTTCACTCCTTTCTGAGTGAGTCTCGTCATTGGCTTGGCGAGGATTGAGAAATCTGGTATAAATCTTCGGTAGTATCCAGCCAATCCGAGGAAACTCCTGATCTCGAATACTGAAGTCGGCTGCTTCCAATTCAGTACTGCTTCAACCTTACTTTCGTCCACTGCGATACCGTCCTTGGATACTACGTGCCCCAAGAACTTAACCACTTCTAGCCAAAACTCGCATTTACTTGCCTTGGCATAAAGTTGGTTATCTCGGAGTACTTGCAGTGCTATCCGAAGATGTCCTTCGTGCTCCTCCTTATTGGTCGAGTATATCAAGATGTCATCAATGAACACCACTACAAACTTATCTAAGTAGGGTTGAAAAATCTTGTTCATGAGACACATGAATACTACCGGAGCGTTTGTCAGCCCAAATGGCATTACTACAAACTCGTAGTGGCCATATCTAGTGCGAAAGGCTGTCTTGGCGATGTCTTCATCCCGGATCCTAAGCTGATGATAAACTGATCGGAGATCGATTTTTGAGAAGCATGTTGCCCCTCTCAATTGATCGAATAGGTCATCAATCCTAGGCAATGGATACCGGTTCTTCATCGTGACTTGGTTTAGCTTCCTATAATCGATGCACAGCCGGAGTGTCCCTTCCTTCTTCTTCACGAACAGTGCAGGCGCTCCCCATGGTGACGTACTTGGCCTAATATACCCTTTGCCTAATAGCTCTTGCAATTGGATTTTGAGCTCCTTTAGTTCCGCAGGGGCCATTCGGTATGGGGCCATAGAGATTGGTGCCGTTCCTGGTTGGAGTTCTATAGAGAAGTCTATCTCTCTTTGAGGTGGTAAGCCAGGAAGTTCTTCAGGGAAAACATCGGCGTATTCGTACACGATGTGTGGTAATCCTACTTCCATTCTATCAACTTCTTCCAATTGGAGGCTAGCTAGCCATCCAAACAGCTGATTCTGCCAACTCGATCTTCCCGTCATCGAACTTGTCGTTTGTCTATCCCCTTTAAAACGGAAACGAGTTCCCTCTGGGGTGTAAGCCGTCACTGTCTTTTGATGACAGTCTATGACTGCTTGGTGTGCCGATAGCCAGTCCATTCCCAAGATTACGCTGAAGTCCACCATGTCGATTACTCTGAGGTCGCACGTCAGTTGCAAGTTGGCTACTTCTAATTCGCACCCTCTACACATTAGACTAACAGTTATACTCCCCCCAATTGTGATGCTACTCGTACTCGTGCTTAGGGGTTCTGTTTCTAGTGCTAGAGCAGTTACGCAAGCGGTAGAGATGAATGAATGAGATGCACCAGAGTCAAACAAGGCTTGTACGCAGGTACTATATAATAGTAGCGTACCTTGGATCACAGAGGGATCCTGCTCTTGTTCCTCAGTCTGCAGTGCAAAGATACGCCCTCCGGTGCTTTGCTGGTTCCCCATGAGCTGCTTCCCCTTATCCTGTCCATTCTGCTGCTGTGATGGGCCTCCAAGGTTTTGCTTCCCAAATCCGGACTGTCCCGGTTGTTGAGCTTTCTGGTTACCGAAGTTCCCATTCCTCTCCTTCAGGGGTTGAGGACATTCACGCTTGTAGTGGCCCATAGCCTGACAGTTGAAGCACTGAACTGTTGCTATGTTTCTGCCGTTCCTCTGCGGTTCACCATGTCCTGGTGCAGTAGACTTCCAAGCTTGGGTGCTTTGGGACGGGGTAAATGATTTGGTAGGGTAGGGTCCACAGTTGTTGTTGGATGGTTGGGTTCGGATTGGTCCGCCAGTATTGCCAGTCGCTTTCCTCCAGCGGGTTTTAAAGTTCGCCTCCTCGCTCTCTAGCCGGAGCGCACACTTTACCACCTCAGCATAGGTGGTGAAAGCCGGAGCTACTACAGCCCTTCGAGCGGTTGTCAGCCCCCACTCGAACCTTCTTGCTTTCTTGTCCTCGGTTGCTATGGCGGTTGGGGCGTAACGAGATAGTTCCTCAAATTTGGCCGCGTATTGGGTAACGGTCATGGTTCCTTGTTTCAGATTCATGAATTCTTGTTCCTTGGCTAGGCGAAGGGGTGTGGGAAAATACTTGTCAAGAAACAAGGTTTCAAACTCAGCGAAGGTCATGGTGGCTATGGCATGGGTTGCCTCCATCAGATCCCACCAATAGCGGGCTTCTCCCTTCAGTTGGTACGTGGCTAAGGCTACACAATCTCCGTCGTGGGTAATCTCCAAGGTGTCTAGGATCACCTTGACTTCTTTCAGCCATGTTTCAACCACGGTGGGGTTGGTATCTTCGTTGAAAGTCGGGGGTTGACGTTTGCAGAATTCGTTCATCGCTCGGGTTCGAGTCATTGGTTCGTCATCGCGGTTTTGGTTTTGACGGTTGGCGTTCAAAGCAGCCACGAATGCTTGCATGACTTGGGTTAGGTTAGGGTTTGCATTAGAGGATTCTCCGGTTTCGTATCCTAATCCACTGCGTCGGTTCACCATCTACGAGTAGAAATTGCAAGGGGGGTTTAGCCTACTAAACGATTTTCCTTTTGAAATTGGTTTTTCTTCCTAAGATTGAGAGCAGTAAATTTTAAATAGGATGCAACAGTACTCTTTAAAAATAAAGCAAACTTTTTCATTGATAAGCAGAGAATTACATTCATAAGCATAGAGTTCTACTACAAAAGACAAGTAGACATAAGATTCTTCCTAGTACAAGTTGAAACGGTCCTACATACTCCTACTACATGGTTCCTTTTGCCTTAGTGTATCACTATGACTTCCAGGACCTTATTCTAATACTACTACTCTACTAATGGGGTGAAACAAGTCCGAAGAACTCTCTCAGCTGCTCCATCCACTCTTTCTCTCTTATCTCGAGCCAACGTTCTCCCTTTCGACGGATTTCCTCGGCTAACTCCTTAAGTGCTATGGTTTCCACCTCCATGTGTTGGTCCTCATTGGTAGGGGGTGTCATTATGACAAACTCGTACAGTTGGTCGCCGGTCTCAGGGTCGCATACACCTAGGTGAGGTATAGTTGTAGACACCCCAATCTGGGTTTCCAGATTAGTTTACTTACGGTATTTGATTCCCTGATGATGAAACGGATCAAGAACACCTCGGGAATGTCGAGTGTTTGAGTTTTGAGTGTTTGAAAAAACCCTTGAACCTAACCTAGCCTAAGCCACTTTAAAAGCCAAAAACCCTACTGACGCGCGCCAGGGCGCAACCATCGCGCGCCGGGGAGCACCATCGCGCGCCAGAGCGCATTAGTCGCGCGATGGTCAAACTGCCAGGTGGTGGTCAACAGTCAAAGTTTGACCTTTGACCATCGCGCGCCAAGGCGCACCCTCGCGCGACAGACTGGCTCCATCGCGCGACGGTCAGAGCCTGTCCCCATCACCTTTATTCAACTGGGCAGCTTAATCACCAAGCAATCTCAGCCAGACCTCGTGGACTGGCTGAGCTCCTCTCTTTGCATCACCCAACCTTTCCAAAGGAGGCAATTTGGCCACCAAGCCAAACCAACCCTTGTTTGGTTGGTTTTCTCTCCTCCATACACCATTACTTGGTTGGTTGCACCTCCCTTTCCCCTATAAATACCCCTCTCATGCTTCATTATTAAGGGTTCAAAAAAAAGAAGAAGGAGGAAGTTACCAAAGTTCAAGTTCAAAAGGCTACACATCCTTTAATACACTTGATACTTCACCACTCTAGCCACCTTCATACACTCATTTTACAAACTCTATCACCTTGTTCAATCTCAACCTCAACTCAAAGTTCAAACACTTTTCAAATCTCAGAGACCAAAGGTATAGCTTACCATTGTTCTGCTCTCTGTTCTGATCCCTGAGGGGGGCTGGCAGGGTCAAGGCTGGTAATCAATATCAGTCCTAGCCCTAAAGCTGGCAAGGTTTCAAAAACCATCTCGGTAGGAACCGGCGCGCGACGGTCCCACTCTCGCACGCGACACTTTGTGGCCGCATGTGCAGGACCGCGTGGGGATTGGTTTCCTACTATTTTATGTCTTTTTTTGTTTATATAGATCACTCTGCAAGCATGACAAAAATCAGTTTACTGCTTTCATTAGTATAAACTGTTAGTCTTAGGTCAATATGCATATCTGCTGTTATGGAGTACCCTTAGGATCATTCTGGACCTGTCCCAGAACCCAGGATGAGCAAAACCAAACACTGGAAGATTGACCCATACCCGCGCGCACTGCACCCAAACCCACGCGCGATGGTCAAATGGAGCGTTGACCAGCGCGCCAGGGCGCAACCGTGGTGCGCCAGAGCGCAACCATCGCGCGCCAGGCGCACCATCGCGCGACAGACTAACTTCCTTGCGCGATGGTCAGCCTATTTCCAGTGTGTGGCCTTTCCTTTGGTAACTTGGCCCTTGGCCTTTGTTTTAATACCCCCACTGTTTAGGGGTTGAATTTAATTTTTATTCGTTCTGTTTGTAATTATTATTTACTTTCGGTACATGTAAAACTGCTTGGTTTGTCCTGGGTGTGCACTGGTCCTTCCAGAGCCCAGAGGGTTTGAGAATAAGAGCTGTGGGCTTAAGCTTACTAGCGCACGCAGGTCTTGTAGTGGCGCATGCAGGTATGATCAGCATACATTGACTTGATCAGTGCATACTGGTTTCCTCCTGCGCACGACACTCCAAGACAAGGGCTTTCCCGTCTGTTTAAAACTCCCACAGGATTCTGTTCTCATCCTATACTAACTGCTCATCCATGTCATCTATCATATCTTGCAAATCGTGTTACAGTCTAATCCTCGATTAATTGTTTCCCCGTCCTAATTGGCTAAAAATTGATTAACAAAAGAAGAATCGCAATGTTTTCAAATGCCTAAGTAGAGACTAATCTCCGGATTGGGTGAGAGGGGTGCCTTAAAACCCTTCCCCTCTCGTAACCTGGCTCCCGAACCCAAATATGGTTATGACGGACTGGTGCTTTCACTTTTTCAAATCAAATAGCGCGGCAGGTGCTTCGAAATACGGTTCCTTGGGTGTCGGACCTTCAAACCCGAGTGGCGACTTTGTATTCCGAGTGCTTGCTTCCCCGCTCGCGTTCTCTCGATCCAAAAAGGGCCGCTTTGGCAAGGAACGAAATCCTTTCCAAGGGCATGCTGCCCACAGTGGCGACTCCGCTGGGGATAAAATCGAACCAATATTAATGCATACTTATAGTTTAATACACTTGGGAACACTCCCTTAAAAGTCTGTCAAAACGGTAAGCTTCGCGCTGCCGAAGGTTGGAATGGTGATTTAACAGGACCTCGTGTTCGGCCAATCTGATCTGGGGCTTTTTTGGTTGTTTACTTGTGTAGTTTCCTCTAAAGATGGATTAAATAAAGTGAGCCAAATTTGAAAAGGCATTTTGCGATTTTGCGATTCTTCTTCTCTTAATCAATTTCTAGCATTCTCATTTGCATCGATGTGGGATAGCCTCGTTGGATCGTTTTGGCAATCCGGCACGATTTACCGGAGCCTGGGGACCCCGAATGACCAACAACCTTCGACGATTATGGGTCATTCTACCATTCGACTGTTGCTCTGCGGTTACGGGGGTAACGGGAGGTATATCTTTGGCCCTAGTCCGAGGAACCTATTACAAACCAAAACCAGCCTTTGCATATACAAAGCACTAGAACCCTCCAAACTAGGACAGGTACCTACATGGTAAGTTTATGTGCATCTACACCCGTAACTGCCTATGTGTTACTGCTTTGCCTATCGCATGAACTGTTTTGCATAGGAGCATGCTTAAGGTAGTTCTTTCTTTCGAGTTTGTCTTGCGCTGTCTAAGACGTTGTTGGACCCGATGAGAAGTCGTTCATTCTATCGAATGTTCGTTATCAATCGCAAAGTCCTTAGTTCAATGAGACTTTGAGAAATCAAAATTTACTACATCCTTGGCTCATGCCTGTAGACACCCAATTTGGCCTAACGATTATTTCAAGTCCCACCTTGGGGACCATCCTGATGATGAAATGGATATAGTGATTGTTGATTGCCTTCTTGCGAACCCATGGACTCATGGTAAGAACTTTGAGCCACTTAGAGGACCCAATCCAGAGCCATACAGCCTTTCAGACAGAAATACAGAATCCTAGGAGAATCCATCTGTCGGTCGTGACATTGATCTCACGGCCTTAACATCATTTCTTCACCCGAGCAACTTGTTGCTTGATAATCTCCCTGAGAGATCAATCCCTCGGCCGCAAGATCTATCCTTTGGCCGCAACATCCTTTCCTCGGTCGCTAGATCCTTTGCTCGGCCGCCAGATTGTCTATTTTCCAGACTCTGGAACGTTCTGTCGATTGTTTGATCCAACTACACTACCTTCCCGATGCGTTCGGGCTACACTCAGAGATTACCACGAAGAGTTTGCATTGCATTGCAATTGTAATTGCAATCGTGCGTTTTGATTGGCCGGAGTGAGTCACCAATTGCCTATATAAAGGGCTTTTGGGTTCCAAAAATACCAAGAACGAAATACACCAAATTCGTATACTTCCACACCCTCTCAAGCCACGAAACTCTGCACAAATACTCTCTCAAACCCCCTCTTCAAAAGCTCTAACCTCCTGAAGGTAGCCATCAATCCGACGATCAAACCCGGAAGTTCAAACCCTAACCCTAGGGTTTTCAAAGAAGCAATCAGTCAATCACAAGCAATCCGAAGCAATCAAGCAACTGTATTCATAACTAATTGTAGTGAGGCCCAACGGCCTCTGGTTTGTTTTACTTACTGTATTCATAACTAATCGTAGTGTTTTGATCATTTGCTAACTTTTCTGTCTGGTGTGAGGAAGAACACCAACCGGGGCTTCGTTCCCTCGGCCGGTACATAAAACCAGGAGGATCCCTCGGCCGTGACATCCATTCACCGGCCACGGGATCCATCTCCTTGGGACAGTTTGTTTTGTATTCTGCTTTCTGATGCATGCTTTACTTATCGCATTGGCTCACCTTATTTACTGTTTAAAGGCTTCATTAAACAGACTATGTGTTAGAATTAAACAAAGCATCTATATGTCTTATGTTGAGCAACTATGGGCCAGTCTCACGACTGGGCAGAGAGGGGTGCCTAACACCTTCCCCTTATTGTACTTTTGGCTCCCGTACCCAGAATCTTTATCTATTTTCCTAGTTTTAACAAACTGGGTGGCGACTCTGTTTTGATGATAACCGCTATCGTGTGGCGATGTTCCTAGCCATGGGAATGTCCACGATCTTGGTTTATGAAATAAGCAACCAAACGAGCAAACAAACAATCAATCTGTATGGCGATGCCCCGCTCCAGGGAGGTGTCTACAGTTTTTGGCGACTCTGCTGGGGATTGAGAGCCATAACCAGAACGTTCAACATAAGACTAATACATGCTTTGTTTAATTCATTTATCATATGCATCGAGCGGTCAACCTCGTTGAGTACACCTGATACCCCAGCATGACACGGGCTATGTTAGGGGTTCTAGCAAACTCCACAGTCACTTGTACCTAGTGGTATATCAAAAAGGAAATCACCCAATCACCGCCTATGATGGGCTGGTGAAAGGACTGGTGACCTTTGACAACGGAGCACCTTTGAGACTACCTAACCCTTGCATGTATTAGAAAGCCATAGAACTTATCAAACTAAGACAGGAACCTACAGGCTAGGAACCTACTTGCATTTGCTTACAAAAGTTTTTCCTCACACCTTTTATCATCTGTTGTTGTAAATAACTTTTTCTGTGCAGAAGGGTTGGGATTTTCGGCCCAAATCCTAACCCTACACAAGCCAAGTACTGACTTACAAGTACTCTACTTGTCAAAGCAGACACAATAAGTAAAACAAAGAAGCAACCACAACCAATTTTATACTCTTACAAAACCCAAAGTCATGCCAAACAGAGGTCTTTGCAGCCGTCATGTCTGTCATCCTCGCCTGCCAAAACACCTTCACCGCATCGGTCCCAATCACTTCTACGGCCTTCGCAGTCATCTCCTCAACAAACTCAATTATCCACCAAATCCCAAGCTTCATCAAGCAATCCTCCCACTCCCAGATAACGACGCCATCATTGCTGATCACCAAGCTCAAAGTCGTTACCCTACTAGCAGAAAATGCAGCAAGAGATGCTGAGGACGAAGAAAAACCGGTGGAAGATGAGAACCCTCCTAAAATGGTGTTAGCAGAAAGTCCCGAATTGGCCAAGCAAGTCAAGGAGATTAAACACGCTCTGACCCGTTCACAGGGGAACCAAATTCTAGACTTCGAAGGACCTTGCCTCTTCCCAGAATCTCAACTGCTTGAGCGGTTCGAAATGCCAAACATTGAGAAGTTCAGTGGGACCGGTAACCCTACCAGTCATGTACGATGGACAGAAAAGGGTGCCAAGATGAAGAACCGCCCCTCCGAGGAAGATCAAGTGAGGATAGTTGTCAAGAATCTGCAAGCCCGAGTACCTCAGGCATATCTACACTCAGGCCATCACCAATTTTAAATGCCCGCGTGCTACTGGGTTGCAAATTGTAGATAAAATCAAGCTAGGACTCATTGGGAAAGAAGAAGCTCCTCCTCCTTCCAAGAAAACCTTTCCAACTCGTACATCTCATGCCTCTGTCAATGCCCTCAGTTTGGCATTACCACAAGACCCTTTTCAAGTTAATTCATCCCGAAACTCAAACCGCCCCCGCCGCAACTTTGACCCTCTCTATATGACTTCATCTCAAGCCTTAACCATTCTTAGCCGTCAAGGGCATCTCAAACCCTTAAACAAACCACTTCCTCAGCCACCTTATGGTCCAAACTATGATCCCAACAAACAGTGCGCTTACCACCAACACCCTGGGCATGAAACAGATAACTGCATACGCCTCCGCCATGACATCCAAGATCTCATTGATAGCCGAACTATAAAACCTCCAAAACCTGATCAATCCACTCCCTACTCACAATGCTGAATCACCACCTCGAAATATCAATCTTATAAGCCTATCTCAAACCCCACATACGATCCCAGCCAATACATTGTTCAAATCACCCAAACCAAGCCAACCTTGGCCTTCCCAAAAGAAGAATGGATGTTTTATGATGGAGGAAGAGGAAAACAATGAGTCCGATCAATCAAAAGTGATCGATCCTGACATGCCTAAGAACAAGCAAAGGAGGAAAAACTGAAGAAATGGAAAGAGCATTCTTGGGCAAAACACAATTTGGAAGATCCAGACATTCCGTTTGTAGAGGACGATGAAGGGCTCATCATGATGAGAAGGCATAGTGGAACCCATCAACCGCTCCAAAATTTCGACACCGCCCATTGTCTGGGAAACAATCAATCTCAAAGAAAAGGTGGAAGAGTTTCAAATGCAACCATGGGTCAATCCCTACGAAGAATGCGACTACAGCCAGTGGATAGAGGAAAATTCCACATGCATGGACCCGTATCAAACAGGGGAAAGTGACTTTAACAAAATGAAGGGAGAATGCAATGATCCGCTCTCCTTAACATCACTATTCAGCCAAGTTGAAGTAATTAATCTTTCTTATGACTGCACAATCAACGAGGAGGAAGAAGAGGTGATGAAAACCCAGACTGATATTTCCATTTGGGGACTACTCATGTCTCAAAGAGGTAGCCACCGTGCAAGCTGTGAAGATGGATCCAGTTCAAAGGCTCTGTTTGGCAAAGAAGTGGGTGGAAAAGAGTATAAAGTTGCGAAAGGCAAAGGTTTTGAAAACGACCCCGAAATGCTACAGTAGCTAAGAAGTCACAACATGGCAAAGAACATTAAACATTGCTTTTATCAAACTAAAATGTGTTTTGAGCCCCTGCTTGGGCATTTAATTTCTACTAAGTGAATTCCTGTTTCATCCTCTAGACTATGCTTGTTCAATGATTTATTTCCTAAGTTGCAATTACCAATACACTATAGTCTCTTTGCCAAACAAGGGAAACTTCAAGGAACCAAGTTCTTTGTGTCTCTGACAAAAGGGAAGGAAGGGATGAACTTTAGTTGCTTAAGAAACTAGGTTTTTTTCAAAACTTAGAAAGAAGACACTATCTCCACGAGAACACTTAGGGTTAGCTCGCCCATTATGAAGGTACAAACACAAGGGAGATTTAGAAAAATATCTCCATCAAATTCCTCTCCGAAACGCAGAAACCCTCTTGAGAGAAGTGCTCGTTGGGTAACCTGAAAACCCAAGCAAAAATAAGAGCAAAGCCTGCTAAGGCAAGAAAATGCAAAAACGCAGCCTAGGCAAAAGTTAAGGCATTCAAAGAAAAGCTCGCTAGGGACTCAACCTCCATTAGGTAACCTAGGCAAAATCAAGAGCATGTGAGAAGAAAAATCAAGAGTGAAAAACCCAACCTCAAAGGTAACGATTTTGGAATTACGTAAAAGGCCTGATTCCCTGATTAGGGATACGTAGGCAATCTCACATCGAGATGCGGCCCAAACATTTGGAGAGAAGGAAAAACATCAACAAATTTGTACTCACTGATAGGCATAGCTAACCCTGTGTATTGAGCTCGCAAAAGATGAGTACACTTTTCTCAAAGAATTGGCAACAACAGGCACAAGAATTATTGTTCATCCCCTCTAACCTGAAGGTCATTAACACAATGAGCAGGATACCTCGAAAACTCTCAAGTTTGGCAATCAGACTATGGAACATGGCAAAAGCAAATGGCAGAAAATCAAGACCAAGCATAAGAAGGAAGAGAAAAGGGGATGCCACTTGGCCAAAACAAAATCTACCTTTGGAAAATCTAAGTAACAGCCGAAGAATTGATACATTGGCCGCAAGATCAATTCTTTAGCCGAGTAATCGATTCTTCGGCCAGTATTTCATTTTCACACAAATTACTTCTATCAGCAAATACTTGTTCAAAAAGCCATGTTCTGACTATCGCATGCAAACTCAAGACATCTAGGGGCATAAAAAGCATTTCTCATTTCATGAACAAAAGCTTGCCTACAAAATCATCACTGTGGTTGCTTTCACTATACAAATACAATTTCTGCTTCTTTCTTTGCTAACCATGAACAGGAAGGAAAAAGAAAATCCTAAAGCTGGTCGTGGCGGCGTCTTCGAGACGATCTCTAAGATGAAGAAGGAGATTGCTGGCTATCCTCCCCACTGACAGCTGGTGCTCACTTAGCCTCAAGCTATAAGGAAAAGAATACAAAACAAGGGGCAAGCACCAAGCGCTCCTCTTCTCCATAATCAGAGTGGAAGGAGACAAAGGAAAGGGCCCGTGGCCAAACAGGAGCAACTGAAGGAACAGCAGGCAGAACCAAGGAAAAATTACAGTACTCCATACAGTCACCTGCCTAAAGAAGCAAACCCGCCCAGTCTCTGATCTAAGCATTCTCCATGTCTACTTCAGACATCGAAGAAGTAGATCTCATCAACGCTGGAGGAGGAGGAGGAACAAACTGAAGATCCTCAGCATGCGGGCGCCACTGGCTGGCCACCCGATCACATAAGTACTAGGCTACGAGTACAATCTAGAACCGTGGAATGCGCAAGAGGGGTGCCCTCTGATACACCACTCCAAGGGTTGAACCTCACCTGTAAACAAAGTCTAAATTAGCCACAGCACAGAGGAATGTAGATCTAAAAACAAGGAATGCAAGGGGTACATGGTCAACCGTCAATCGGTCCAAAAATCGTCGCCAAGGCTCAAAACTGGCGACCGTGGCTTCCGTTGGCCCACCAGCCATCGCTCACAGTTAGAAACACAGTTCACATCCTCATGCTTGGTATCAGTTGGAAACTGAAGAGAAAGGAAGTAAAGAAGAAGGATATACCTTAAGCACTCGGTAGTGACCGCCAAGGATAGCAAGCTCCATGGATGCCATACAAGGTGGCCAAGGCAGATGCTCCCCAATCAAGCTCCCAAACAGCCTCAAAATACTGCAAAGGGGCTAGAAACTGCGTATGCACTGAGCTATCCTTGTTTGAAAATAACGTTTGCCCAAGGAGGTAGAGAAGAAAGGCCCGTGTCAACTGCTCAACACTCACCTGAGTCAAGATATCAACCTTCATAAAAGTCTTGATCAGCCAAGAGACGTCAACATGACCACACGAGTGAAGAGGGGGCACCTTGCCCAAGAACCACTCCAAAGCCCCTACTCGCTCCCAAAGCCCGGGGTTAACCCAAAGAGGAGCTCCACCTACTCATAGGCCAATAAGCAAAGAAAAATCACCTGGCGTGATCGTCATCTCACCAACAGAAGGAAAGTGGAACGTGTTGGTAGTATCCCACCACCTTTCAACCAGCGAGGTCATCAACGACCAATCCATCTTCGGAAGATTGAGGCCCAAAACAAACGCCTCAAGACCAGCAGCGCGTACTAACTCCCGAGTCTGCTCCGACAACGTCACAAACCACTTGTGCACCTCTTTGCCTCCACCGCGAGCCTCCAGTCTCCTATTCTGCCAAGGACGAAAAGGGAGTTAATCTCACGATTGCATAAACAAATAAAAAGCTAGGGGCATCAAATCGACGTTTAAAAAGCATGCATTGCCTAAACAGGAGGCACGGTTATTTTAGCTTCTTTAAACTGAACAACTTCGACCCAACCACGGGTCCTTCTCATTCACGCCCCTGGCTAAAAGGGATCTCATCCCGCAAATAAAAAACTCATTTTTTGATCACGTAAATTAAAACTCCAAACTAAAGTAAACCTTTTACTTTTCAGGAAGCTTACCAAAACATTGAGGACGCTCGAGTGCTACTCAGCGGTTCTACGCCCATTATCTCAGCAGCCCTGCGCTTACTATCAGCAGCACCGTGCTTCAAGCTCCATATTCACTATCACGGCGGCTCCACGTCGACAAACTCATCGGCGATATGCCCATGTTCACCTTCTCAGCGGCTCCACGCCCATACTCGAGCCATCTCAACAGCTCTAAGTTTACTATCACTACCAACAACTCTATACTCTATACTCATACTCAGCAGCTCTATGCCCAAGTCGCTCAAACAACAGGTTCCATCTCAATAGTGGAGTGCTTACTTTAGCTGCCCTGAGCTCACATCTTGAAGCTAAGCAGCCTCACCACTTCCAGGCCAGCAAAACAATCCTGCGGCTTTCACTTAATACATTGAGTGAACAACCAACAAGAAAAAGCACTTAAAGCTTGCAATAACCTAGTGCACACTTCAGCCCTTCAGAAGGCATCTATAAAATCCTCCAAAAAGGGCATTCGTGTTGCTAAAGCCCTTCAGAAGGCGTTTATGTTGCTAGCCTCCAGAAAGCGTTTGTATGGCCAGCTTCCAGAAAGCATTCAGCCTCAGGAAGGCATCCCGTTAATGGAGGCGACAGAAATCTCCCAAAACAAGTTGAATTTGACAAAGGAGGCGATGGAAATCTCCTAGAGCATATGTGTGAATCACCCCATCAGTCGAGGCGATGGAAAACTCTGAAGACACTAATAGTCGAAGCATTTAACAAACCTTATGGCACTTTGGGTCAACATGTCAACAGACTCAAAGTGGAATATACTCAGAACTAGCCTTGGGGACAATCCCGAGCATACTCAAAACTAGCCTTGGAAGCATCCCGAGCATGTGGAATCTAGCCTTGGGGGCAATCTCGAGCATACTCAAAACTAGCCTTGGGGACAATCTCAAGCATGTGGAATCTAGCCTTGGGGGCAATCCCGAGCATGCTCAGAACTAGCCTTGGGGACGATCCCGAGCATACTCAAAACTAGCCTTGGAAACATCCTGAGCATGTGGAAACTAGCCTTGGAAGCATCCCAAGCATGAGGAACAAATCAAACCCCGTGGAAGATGGAAGATGGAATACTCAACAGCTCAACAATTCTACAAACTCACTACTCAGCACCTCCATACAACAAGATATCATCTATTCTCAAGCTCCATGCTTGAATGCTCAAAGTTCTACACTTTGAATGCTCGAGGCCCTTCGAATGCCCAACCACTGTGTACTGGATGCTCAAGTTCTACACTTGAATGCGCAAGCTCTACGTTTGAATGCCCAACCACTGCGTACTGGATGCTCGAACTCTATGTTCGAATGCTTAAGGTTTATACCTTGAATGCTCAAGCTCTACGTTTGAATGCCCAACCACTGTGTACTGGACGCTCAAAGCCTGTACTTTGAATGCTCAGACTTTACCCTCCGAATGCTCGAGCTCTATGTTCCGAATGCACAAGTCCGGAACTTGAAAGAAGCTTTATGCTTAAATCAAACACACACGCACGGGCTCGTGCACATTAGCATCAATTGCATCACTATTGTTATCATCGAGTCTGCATCATCATATCTGTTCACATCTAACAACCATCATCACATATATACACTCTGCATATCTCTCATGAAACAGGTCAACCCTACAATCAACCGGCTCTACACCTCGGTTTTATTTGATCGGTCCAGCGCCTCGATCCTTTGGCTCTACGCCAAAACTTATGATGAGAAAGCTCCGTGCACAGACCATCAGAATGCAACCAGCTCTACGCTTCGGTTCAAATCACGTCAAGCCCTAAGCTCCGACACCTCAGGCTTTCGCCTTATGATCAATACCAGCTCCGTGCTTTGGTTCTATCAAGCTCAAAGCTCCAATCTCCTCAGGCCCTCGCCTCATGACCACAGCAGGTTCTACGCCTCAATTCTATCACCTTAGGCTCTTGCCTTGTGACTACAACCGGCTCCGTGCCTCGGTTCCCTCATTCCCAAAGCTCCGTGCTCTAGTTACTGGCCTTGCGCCCCCCATATCTCAAAAATGGCGTCCGATTCATCCCCAATAGATGGCTTGGATTCCACCCCAATCACATCAATTCCTTCCAGCTCATTCGCATGGATAGGCTACCCTACCGAGCTCCCTTCAGTCAAAGTAAGGATGGTCAAGAAAAGCAAACGCACCTGCCGTGTACTGATCTACCCCAAAATACTAAGGATGCTCTCCGCAAAAAAATTCACCCGGCAGCCCCGCGCTCCTTCAACTATCTTCCGCCAAAACCCTGGCTCAGTCTAGGTACGTTACTACGGCTTTTTAAGCCCGAAGGTACGTCTTCTGTTTTTAACCCTCCAAACTTTTTCTTTTTTCTTTACTGCCCCCCCGAACTACGGTTGGTTTGAATTTCCCTTGTGGAATACGTAGGCAGCCTCCCGGCCCGACCATAACAAAAACCTTTTTCGAAAACCCCTTGGAATAGTGGTTGGACCAAATTGAGTTGCTTTTACAGCTTTGACTCTTACTCAAACATGTCTCGCGATCCGTCTGAGCTCAGTCAAAGAGGGGCATCTATAGACACCCCAATTTGGCCTAACGATTATTTCAAGTCCCACCTTGGGGACCATCCCGATGATGAAATGGATACAGTGATTGCTGATTGCCTTCTTGCGAACCCATGGACTTATGGTAAGAACTTTGAGCCACTTAGAGGACCCAATCCAGAGCCATACAGCCTTTCAGACATAAATACAGAATCCTAGGAGAATCCATCTATCGGTCGTGACATTGATCTCACGGCCTTAACATCATTTCTTCACCCGAGCAACTTGTTGCTTGATAATCTCCCTGAGAGATCAATCCCTCGGCTGCAAGATCTATCCTTCGGCCGCAACATCCTTTCCTCGGCCGCCAGATCCTTTGCTCGGCCGCCAGATCGTCTATTTTCCAGACTCTGGAACGTTCTGTCGATTGTTTGATCCAACTACACTACCTTCCCAATGCGTTCGGGCTACACTCAGAGATTACCACGAAGAGTTTGCATTGCATTGCAATTGCAACCGTGCGTTTTGATTGGCAGGAGTGAGTCACCAATTGCCTATATAAAGGGCTTTTGGGTTCCGAAAATACCAAGAATGAAATACACCAAATTCGTATACTTCCACACCCTCTCAAGCCACGAAACTCTGCACAAATACTCTCTCAAACCCCCTCTTCAAAAGCCCTAACCTCCCGAAGGCAGCCATCAATCCGACCATCAAACCCGGAAGTTCAAACCCTAACCCTAGGGTTTTCAAAGAAGCAATCAGTCAATCACAAGCAATCCGAAGCAATCAAGCAACTGAGGGATCAAGGTGGTGAGGCCCAACGGCCTTTGGTTTGTTTTACTTACTGTATTCATAACTAATCGTAGTGTTTTGATCATCTGCTAACTTTTCTGTTTGGTGTGAGGAAGAACACCGATCGGGGCTTCGATCCCTTGGTTGGTACATAAAACCAAAAGGATCCCTCGTCCGTGACATCCATTCACCAGCCACGGGATCCATCTCCCTGGGACAGTTTGTTTTGTATTTTGCTTTCTGATTCATGCTTTACTTATCGCATTGGCTCACCTTATTTACTGTTTAAAGGCTTAATTAAACAGACTATGTGTTAGAATTAAACAAAGCATCTATATGTCTTATGTTGAGCAACTATGGGCTAGTCTCACGACTGGGCAGAGAGGGGTGCCTAACACCTTCCCCTTACTATACTTTTGGCTCCAGTACCCAGAATCTCTATCTATTTTCCTAGTTTTAACAAACTGGGTGGCGACTCTGTTTTGATGATAACGGCTATCGTGTGGCGACGTTCCTAGCCATGGGAATGTCCACGATCTTGGTTTATGGAGCAAGCAACCAAACAAGCAAACAAATGATCAATCTGTATGGCGATGCCTCGCTCCACGGAGGTGTCTACAATGCCCTATTAAGGATTCAACCGACAATAAGGAACATCAATGTAGTGATGCCGTGTCACTGGCGCCACCCAGGTTGAAGTGCGTTGTCACTATACACCGCGGCATGCAAGGTTAAGGTGTCACGCCATCAATACCGAGTTGTTCCAAGTTTGAAGTTGAATCTTCAAATGGGACTAGATGAAGATTTAGTTTATTTTGACATCTCTTAGGATCTGTCGATCTACTCAGGGACACATCGCCGAAAAGAATTCTGAGGATTCCGGCATCGTCTGAAACTTGTGAGGCAAGCTTGTCTCTGGTTCTGTTCTGTACATGTATACATTCCGTTTTTTTGTAGGAGCATGTTTAGGGCGGCTTCTAGATTGTCTCTCGCTTTCGAGTCTATCTTGTGTTTATTAGGACGATGCTATGACCCGATGAAGAGTCGTGCATCTTGATGGTGCACGTTGTTAATTTTTCAAAGTCCTTAGATCAGCGAGACTTCGAGAAATCAAACCTTATTAAATCCTCGGCTCATGCCCGATTGAGGATTCAACCGAAAATTAGGAATCACAAAGTATTGATGTCGTGACCTTGATATCATTTTGGTTATCGTGCGCAGCACGTACACCGCTCCGGCTAAAGTACAGTGTTGCTCACGCCACCCCGGTTAAGGTGTCACGCCATCAATACTGAGTTGTTTCTAATTCAAAATCGAATCTTCAAAAGGGACTAGCTGAAGACTTAGTCTATTTTGACATCTCTTAGGATCAGTTTGATCCATTCAAAGGATACACCCTCGAAAAGAAATCTGAGGATTTTGGCAGCGTCCAAACATCATGAGACAGACTCGTCTCTAGTTCTAGAGTCTAGGGTTGACACCGACGACGACGTATACATTGCATTCTAATTGCTGCATGAATGCCACTGAGCTTTCACTTACTTTACTGTCTAGTTTGAAGCCATTGCGCCGAGCAAGAGAGTATCGAAAAGAAGAGCCAAACCTACTTGGGAACGTCTTCAGAATCCGGTTCGTAGACTTGTCAGGCTCGACACTTAGTCAGTTGCAACGGAGGCTTCTCCAGGTTCATTATTGGCTGCCCTACAGTCGGGTTCGCCATCGATTTTACAAAAAGCTACGCCGTCGGCTTCCCCTTCTTTAACATCTTCAAGGCTAGCTATGGCAGATTAACCGCTCACTCTAGAGGTTGTGCTCACAAACCTCCAGAATAGCATCACCGCTATGCAGCAAATGGCTATCCAGACTGATGCTTCCATCGCCCGTCTAAATGACCTTATCAACACTCGTCTTCCACCTCCTCTCGAAGAGGAAGGCGAGGACGATGAGGCCGACTAGGAACAACCTGTCTTGGTCCCAGATCCGAATCACGAGGGGCGTCTCATTGTTCAGCTCAACCCTAGGGAGGTTCGCGCACTTGCTGCGAACCCAAATCCGGCAGGTGGCATGCCTATTTTGAATCCGGATATGGCAGCTCTCATGGCCAAGATAGCAAAGATGTAGGAGGCAGTCTCCAAATCTGAGAAGATCAGCTCAAGGGGAATCGACTTGGATAGTCTCTGCCTGTACACTAATGCCAAGCTCCCTGACAAATTCAAGATGCCTGACTTGGTTAAGTTCAACGGGAGCGGTGACCCCAACACTCATCTCTATGGCTACCATGCCGCCATGAAGTTGCTGGGTGTGGAAAGTGAGGCCATGTCTCAGCTCTTCCCTCAAACTCTCTCTGGGCCTGCCTTCCATTGATTTTTGTCGCTCGACATCGCCAAAAGAAGAACTTGGGAAGACATAGGGGCTGCCTTTGTCTCTCAGTACAGCTACAACGCTCAACTCAAGGTGACTATTCGAGAGTTGGAATCCACGAAGATGGAGGCAAAGGAGTCCTTTGCAGACTTTGTTAAAAGGTGGAGAGCCAAAGCCGCTCTAATGACTGAGCGCCCGAGTGAGAGAGATCAACTCCGTATTATCTCCCGCAACCTGCATCTCGACTATGCTAAGCACCTCGTGCTGGTTCAAGCATCTGCCAACTTCGAGACCTTCTTTGAGTCTGGCCTAGCCATCGAGGATGCGCTGCAAACTGGAGTTCTACCAAGAGGGGCATCTTCTTCTTCTTCCACTCAAAAAGTTAAGTCGAAGGCTTACTCAGAAAATAGAAGTTCGTTGTTTGGTAACGATAACTACTCCAATACAACTACAAGTGGGAGCGATGCTCCGGCTTTCAACTCCAATCGCGCTGTCGATGTCAATCAGGTTCAAAACGCTCAAAGCTTTCGAGCCTGAACTCAATCCCAGAGTTTCTCTGCCTTCGAGGCATCTCTATCCGCAGTGATGAAAAACTTGTCAATTCTGGGCATCTCAAAACTTTGACCCCAACCTCCCCACCTAAAGTCTTACCTACTGGTTACAATCCTAACATTTTCTGTGCCTTCCACCAAATGCTCGGCCATCACACTGACAAGTGCTATCGTCTTCGACATGAGATTCAAGATCTTATTGATGATGGCACGGTTCAAGTTCCACCAAAGCCCAACGTCATTTCCAACTCCTTGCCTCAACACGGGTCTGACCCTCTGGTTGGTCAGGTATCTATCACCGCCACTCAAATCAATCCGAGCTCCACCATATTCAACCCTAGCCACTACATCGTCCCAGCACATCAACCCAAACCCATCGTATCCATCCCGTCCGAACCGGAGGTTAACATGATGGCTGTAGGTTGGGCAGTTGAGACTTTCTCTGCCAACACCTGGATTGACAGTGATGAGGGGCTTATAAAGGAGAGGACTATTTGGCTGAGGTCCATTGTTCAAAGGAGCACCGAGTAGGTTTGGTCGAAGAAGCTGAGGAGGCTGAGGTGCTGTTGCTTGGGTCTGACACCCACTGGATCCTACCTCTTTTTGTGGAAGCTACGGGTAGCTTTTTAACAATTGAATTTTCAAAACCGTGTCTAGTTTGCATTGGCGTTTTGTCTGAGTCTGACATAGAGTCTTTTGCGCTTGTCTAAGTCTAGCTCTAAATCGGAGTTCGTGCCTCTTGGCCCTCTACGTCGTAGCTTTCATTTCAAGTTTTGAGTCTGTTGTACTTGGTAAACCCCAAGGGTTTTTATGATATGTTTTATCTTGCTTCTAAGTACTTTGCTGGCTTTTATATAAACTGTTCGACCCTGACGACGAAGGGATGGATTTCGATGGGATCATTCCCAAGGAAATGTGTTCCCTTGATGAAAGGGAAGACGAAAGGCGTGCTCAGCCTATTAAAAGAAGAAGTAATTTCAAATAAACTTGAAAGACAAGGATAACCTCCTGAAAGGTTCAAATTTGGTTCAAAGCCGCCCCCAGAGGAGCATTGCGCCCAATCAGATAAGCATCGACATCTTGTCTCATCAGGACACGCCTGGCATTGATCCTAAGATGAAGAAGCATCAAAACCCCTGCTACCGGGTGTCAATCCAGAAAGCAGAAGCACTAAAGGCTCCGGGCCTTGCATTGTGTTCAAAAGCAACAACAGTGGCGTTCTGCCAAGTACAAATGAGAAAGTGTACACAACGGCCCGGAGCAAGGCATTTCCAACTGAAGCACTCTTGACCCAGCGTCATCAAAGCCATTGTATCTGGGGCTGCGGCCAACGATCGTCGTCCTTGGCGGCAACAAATTCAATACCTTGGGTCAACCTGGATCAATTTCAAAAGCTACTTTTCCCTGAGAGAAGCTCATTGGGCTGAAAACCCCAAGGGTGGGCAGTTCCAAGCAAAAGTTAGAGCAACCTGCTAAACCGAAAACCTATGAAGGCGGTTTAGGCAAAAATGAATAGGCAATATTCAAAAGCTCGCTAGACCGAAGACCCGAATGGACGGTACTAGGCAAAAGTTAGAGCATAAAAAGAGAGGTAAATACTCGAGAGTTAACCTTGGCCTGAACTACGTTTTGACCTGATTCCCCCAGAATGGGATACGTAGGCAGTCTCTCTTCGAAACTCGGTCATATCTATCAATTGGATCCATGGTTGACGTTTTGGTACACATCAAAGGTCGGAGAGGATCGAAGATCAAGCTGCATTGGAGGAATCAGAAGGGGGAAAACCTTCGTCTTTCAATTTTATTACAAACTGCTTCTTCAATTTACAGACTGAGCATAAGTCTTAAAATATTTGAAGCATAAAAAATAGAACGAAATGCTAGAAGCCTAATGGCTCACAGTTAATTCTAAGTTCAGCGAAGTCTGGTATAAGCCACCGCAGCGCGTTTGTTCGAAGTGATGCGCGTTGGTCTCAAACCTACGCACGCTTCTTGCAACAGACAGTAGCAGTTAGCTACTACCCTCGAATGTCGTTCCAGAGGCTTTTGCCAAGTCTTGTCATACCATGCAAGTCATATGGACTTAATGTGACTGCACGGGGTGTCGGTTTCAGTCCAGGCCTATACGAGTCATAATCTGCGTCTTATGTCTGTCTTTGTGGCATTTTTCCAGCTTTTCAATCAGTTGTCTTATCGGGATGTTTTTCTCGGTTTTGTTTGTACAGGTCTTTGTACCTTTTGCACTTTTCATAAGTATCAGTTTCACTTATCTAAGGAATGTTGTGAGTTTTGGCCCCTTAATGCCCAAAATTTCATTGTATTATGTGTGTCTAAGGGTTCGCATTGTACCCTGGGGCTCTTTCTCCCTTTTCATTTGAGCTAGTTGAGTTTGTACATGTACGCATGTCTGTGTGTCAATTCAAAGCACTTGTCTGTAGACACCCCAATTTGGCCTAACGATTATTTCAAGTCCCACCTTGGGACAATCCCGATGATGAAATGGATACAATGATTGCTGATTGCTTCCTTGAGGACCTTAGGACTTTCGGTGAGAGCTTTGACCACTTAGAGGACCTAATTCAAAGCCATACAGCCTTTCAGACAGAAATACAGAAGCCTAGGAAAATCCATCTGACGGCCGTAACATCGATCCCACGGCCACAATATCAATCCCTCACCCGAGCAACCTGTTGCCAGCAAAATCTCCCTGAGAGATCAATCCCTCGGCCGCAAGATCTATCCTTCGGCCGAGACATCCTTTCCACGGCCGCGACATCCTTTGCTCGGCCGCCAGATCGACCTTTTTCCAGACTCTCGAACGTTCTGCCAGACGTTTGGTTTGATCCAACTACACTACCTTTCCGATGCGTTCGGGCTACGTTCGGAGATTACGACGTAGAGTTAGAGATGCATTGCAATTGCAATTGCCATCTCGTGATTTGATTGGCCGGAGTGAGTCATCCCTATGCCTATATAAAGGGGCCTTTGGGTTCCGAATTAACACACAGAAATTGAGATACTTACACACTCTCTCAAACCTCGAAGCTCTGCACAAATACTCCCTCAATCCCATACTCCAAAAGCCCTAACCTTCCGAAGGTAGCCGTCAATCCGGCGATCAAACCCCGAAGTTCAAACCCTAACCCTAGGGTTCTCGATCAAGCAATCAACCAATCTCACCCAATCCAAAGCAATCAAGCAACTGAGGGATCAAGGTGGTGAGGCCCAACGGCCTCTGGTTTGTCTTAATTTACTGTATTTCTGACTAATCGTAGCATTTTGATTATCCATTAATCTTTCTGTCTGGTGTGAGGAAGAACACCGACCGGGGCTTCGATCCCTCGGCCGGTATATCAAACCAGGAGGATCCCTCGGCCGTGACATCCATTCACCGGCCGCGGGATCCATCTCCCTGGGACAATTTTGTTGCTTTTCTGCTTTCCAATGCATGCTTCAATTATCGCACTGGCTCACTTTGCTTACTGTTTAAAGGAATAACTAAACAGACTATGTGTTAGGATTAAACAAGGCATCTATACGTCTTATGTTGAATGATTATGGGCCAGTCTCACGGCTGGGCAAAGAGGGGTGCCTGACACCTTCCCCTTATTGTACTTTTGGCTCCCGTATCCAGAATCTCTATCTATTTTCCCAGTTTTAATAAACTGGGTGGCGACTCTATTTGATGATAACCGTTATCATGTGGCGATGTTCCTAGCCATGGGAATGTCCATGATTTTGGTTTATGAAGTGAGCAACCAATCGAGCAAATTCAATATGATCAATCTGTATGGTGATGCCCCGTTTGGGAGGTGTCTACAGTTACTACGCTGGGGAATATGAGAGCCATAACCAGAAAGTTCAACATAAGACTAATACATGCCTTGTTTAATTCACTTATCATATGCATCGAGCGGGCAACCCGTTGAGTTCACGATATCCCGGCATGACACGGGCTATGTTGGGGTTCCAGCAAACTCCACAGTCTTGCGTACCTAGTGGTATATCAAAAAGGAAATCACCCAATCGCTGCCTATGATGGGCTGGTGAGAGGACTGGTGCCCTTTGACAACGGAGCACCCTGAAACTACCAAAACCTTGCATGCCTTAGAAAGCCATAGAACTTATCAAACTAAGACAGGAACCTACAGGCTAGGAACCTACTTGCATTTTACTTGCAAAAGTTCTTCCTCACACCCTGTACCATCTGTTGTTGTATTAACTCTTTCTGTGCAGAAGGGTTGGGATTTTCAGCCCAAATCCTAACCCTGCACAGGCCGAATACTGACTTCCAGGTATTCTACTTTTCAAGCAGGCACAATAGGTAAATCAAAGAAGCAACCACAGCCAACTTTGTACTCTTATAACACCCGAAGCTACGCCAAACAAAGGTCTCTGCAACCCTCCCGACTATCGTCTTTGTCACGCCCTCGATTTTGAACATAAATAATAATAACATTTGAAATACAGAACTCTCACAATCGTGTTTACATTACCCCAAAATACATTACAGTTTCCAATTCTTCAACTGGTCTACAAATACAATCTTCCAAATTACAAAACCATAACAAGATTTTCACTTTACAAGAATAACAAGGTATTCATCAAAATAGCTTTACTTGATAATGCCCGCCTGCACTCCGAACTTTCCATGACCATGACCTGCAATGAACCTGAAATGGTAGGTTGAGCAAACACGTGCCCAGTAGAGAATTCTATGCACAAGCTGTATGAAAATGTGACGATTTATGCGATGAGAATGAATGATCTCCACTAACAAACAAAAGAGACACAGGGGCACCATAAAGAATCAACAAGCTACGACTATGGGATCCTATGCTTCTTAAGACATCCCTAACCATTCGTACGTCATCTCGAAGCAACATTAAGCTCAGATAATTCCGAATAACCACGACGACTTCTCAACCCTTTTATAACTACTTAAACGAATGCCACGAACAGCCTTATTATTCAATGCCATTGCCATCGAGCCTCTTTTCATGAAAAGAAAACACTCCCGTTGGGTTTCCGAAATAATTTTGCGTGTGCCCACAAGCTCCGTTGATTCTCTTGAATACCGGAATCCGTTGATTTGTGCCCAAATACCGGAACCGTTGATTCTCTCAGGAATACCGGAGGATTTTTCATAAAAATCCCTTTTTCAAAACCAAGTTCCTTTCTTTCAAAAACTTTGATGGAATCCATTGTTTATCTTCTCTTTTCAACAGTTACAATATCAAGCAGCTCATAGCCCAAACAACAACTTAAACTTCAATAAGTCAATTACGACTGCATTCATCATATGAGACATTCAACTGTATTACCACACCTTGCGTTACAGTGAATTCTCTTCACCTGGGTTTCCGCATTACCACACCTTGCGTTGCGGGCCCTCTAGAGCCTCCGCATTACCACACCTTGCGTTGCAGGACCCTCAGTTCAACATTCACATCTCACACAACACATATACATTATCAATTCGAATTATAGGATAACAACACTTTTCCAAGTCACAATCTTTCATTCATCGTCATTCAAGGTATTACAACTAATAACCATGTTCTATTATATGATAATAAATGTCTTAAGTTCACGTTATTCCTCTAAGCTTATTACGACGCCCTATGCCTCGTACCGAACTTATAACAACTCTACGACACACCACCGGCTAGGTTATAAACAAGAGCCTATAGAACGAATGCCAAAGAAACCTAGGATGAACATTCGAGACGAAGCACGAAGATATTGATTACCCTATTGATCACAAGCGCCCCACGTTATACCTCATATCCAATAATACGCAATAACCTCTCTGCAATATGCATTCTCTTCCTACCATTCACTACGTCTAGTCATAGCACCTAACATACCTATAGCATGTTTCACCTCAGGCCACAAAGACTCTCAAGCACCACCAATCCCACAAATACGCTTGATTAAGTTTGTCTAGTAAGACGCTACCCTTTCTATACAACGAAAAGCCAATGAGACGAAGATAATTTAAGTAAACCAAAGGAATTCATTTAGGCATGCTAGAAATAGGTTTGGAGGTGTCCAAACGGGTTTGGAAGTGATCGGGGCCAAAGGAATGAAGTACAAAACAAATGCTGAGAAACTGCCCATAAGCATCTGGTATCGATACAGCCAAAATAGTTGTATCGATACAGGATGCAAATCAGCCAAGTCCATCCTGTTTTAACTGGGTATCGATACGGCAAGAATCCCGTATCGATACGGAGAGGTTTCGAGCAGATTTTCAGAAAACACAACCCAACAATAACCAACATTCTAAGGCACGATCAAGGTGCATAATCAACATATAAACACACAACAAGTGCAAGAAATCCCTACCTCGATTCAAGGAACGAGACCCAAGAAACTCGAACGAGCCCTAGCTCCGAATCTTTGGAAATCAACCGAGATCTTTCTCCCGAGCCTCACCCAACACGATACGAGCCCGGAGTTGCGTAGAGGAGGTGAAATGAGGGTGGGTTCTTAAGGTGTTTGAGGTATTTGGGTGAGTTTTTGAGAGAGAGCAAGATAGAGAGAGAGATCGGCGTGAGGGAGAGAGAGGAGGCCGGATGAGAGAAAATGGAGAAAGGGGATAAATGCTCTCCTACTTTGCACACACACACCTTATATAGTCCCATATCTAGAAATTACACATTCACTCCCTCAACCTTCTATTCTTCCACTTCACTCCCTAATTCAAATATCCACCAAACAAACTATATTCTCATAATTAGCCAATTAATAAACTTTTCAATAATTAAAATAAAAACAAAAATTTTACGGGTCTCTACAGTCTTCATCTGACAAAACACCCTCACCACAACAGTTCCGACCGCTCTCAGAAACTTCCCGGTCATCCCCTCAAAGGACCCCGTCATTCACTAAATCTCAAGCTTCGTCAAGCAACCCTTCTACCTTCATGGCAGACAACGACGCCACTATTGCCAACCTCCAAGCTCAAATCGCTACACTACTAGCAGAAAAGGCAGCTAGAGATGCTGAAGATGAGGAAAAATCAATGGAAGACGAGAACCCCCATAAAGTGGTATTGGCAGAAAGTCCTGAGTTAACCAAACAAGTCAAGGAAATCAAGCAGGCTTTAGCTCGTTCACAAGGGGACCAAATTCTGGATTTCGAAGGACTTTGCCTCTTCCCAGAATCCAAGCTACCTGAGAATTTCAAGGTGCCCAACATTGAGAAGTTCAATGGAACTGGCAACCATACCAGTCATGTTCGCCATGTTATCAACACCCTGAAGCCGATGGGCTTGAATGACGAGCTCATCGCCCAGTTGTTCCAACGAACTCTCACCGGAAGTGCCCTCGACTGGTTCCTCACTTTGGAGTTTGTACATTATCAAACTTGGCCAGAAATTGCCAATGCTTTCGTCAAGCAGTATGCGTACAACGTCCAAATTGAACTAACAACTCGAGACTTGGAAATGACCAAACAGGATTCCAATGAGGACTTTGCCACCTTTGTGGCAAGGTGGAAGGAAAAAGCTGCCAAGATGAAGAACCGTCCCTCCGAGGAAGACCAAGTGAGGATAGTTGTCAAAAATTTACAACCCAAATATCTCAGGCATATTTACACACAGGCTATCACCGATTTCAAGCGCTTGCATGCCACTGGGTTGCAAATCGAAGACGGAATCAAGTTAGGACTCATTGGGAAAGAAGAGGCCACTCCTCCATCTAAGAAAACCTTCTCTAGCCGTACGTCTCACGCCTCCGTGAATGCCCTTGGCACATCCTTGTCTCAAGACCCTTTCCAAACTAGCCCATCCCGAAGCTCAAATCGGCCCCGCCGCAACTTTTATCCTCTCTATATGACCTTATCCCAAGCCTTAACCATTCTCAGCCGTCAAGGGCATCTCAAACCCCTACACAAGCCACTTCCTCCGCCGCCCTACGGTCCAAACCATGACCCAAACAAGCAATGCGCCTATCACCAACATCCTGGGCATGAAACAGACAATTGCATGCGTCTTCGTCACGACATTCAAGACCTTATTGATAGTCGAACCATAAAGCCACCAAAACCTGATGGGCAAACCAACCCACTCCCTACTCACAATGCTGAGCCGCCACCTCGAAATATCAATCTCATAAATCTATCTCACAGCACCACATACAATCCCAGCCAATACATTGTCCAAGACAACCAAACCAAACCTACCTTAACCTTCCCCGAGGAGGACGAATGTTCCATGATGGAAGAGGAGGAGGATGATAATTCTGATCAGTCAGAAGTAATTGACGCCGACATGTCCGACATAAGCAGCAAAGATCAGGCAGAAGAGGAAAAGCTAATGAAGTGGAAGAAACACTCTTGGGCGAAACATAATTTGGAGGATCCAGACATTCCATTTGTAGAGGATGACGAATGGCTTCGTACCTGGTTTGAGAATAGGAAGAAGGAAAAAGAAAGGGTCATCATGATGAGAAGGCACGCTCGCTTCGAGCCTGCCCAAAAAGTGGTACGCATCAACCGTCCCAAAATTCCAACACCGCCCATTGATTGGGAGACAATCAATCTCATTGAGAAAGTAGAGGAGTTCCAAATGCAACCATGGGTCAACCCTTACGATGAATACGACTATAGTCAATGGATAGAGGAAAGAGAAGATCTGGATTTCATGTACACAGAACCCTATAAAACAGGGGAAAGCGACTTTGATGAAATGGAAGAAGAGTGCAATGATCCGCTCGATGAAACCTCCTTAGTATCACTATTCAATCAGGAGGACATAGCTGATAACCACGCAATCAACGAGGAAAGAGAAAGGGAGTTTCCTGCCAACACATCCATCTGGGGATTACTCATGGCTCAAGGAGGTAGTCATCGCGCAAAAGATGAACCCGGTTCAAAGGCTCTGTTTGGCAAGGAAGAGGGTGGGAAAGAGTACAAAGTTGCAAAAGACAAGGGAAATGACCCCGACGTGCTGCAGTAGCTGAGAAGTCACAACATGACAAATAAGAAACGTTAAAACATTGTTTTTGCTTTAAACAAACTAGAACGAGTTTTGGGCCCCTGTTTGGGCATTTTATTTCTGCTAAGAGAATTCCTTTTTCATCTTCCAGATTATGCTTATCTAAATTCAAATTTCTAAATTGCAATTGCCATGCACTATACTCTCATTGCCAAAACAAGGGAAGAATTCGAAGGGACCAAAATCTTTGTGTCCCCGATAAAAGGAAAGGAAATGATGAACTCTAATTACTTAGAACTAGGTTTTTACCAAAACTCAGGAAGAAGACGCTATCTCCGTGAGAACACTTAGGGTTAGCTTGCCCATTGTGAAAGTACAAACGCAACAAAGAGATTCATAAAAACATCTCCATCAGATTCCTCTCCAAAACACAAAACCTCTTGAGAGAAAAATGCTCGTTGGGCAACCCATACACCCAAGCAAAAGTAAGAGCAAAGCCTGCTAGGACAAGAAACGCAGCCTAGGCAAAAGTTAAGGCATTTGAAGGAAAAGCTCGCTAGGGACTCAACCTCTATCAGGTAACCTAGGCAAAACTTAGAGCATGAGAGAAAGAAAAACCAAGAGTGAAAACCCAACCCCAAAGGTGGTGTTCTTGGAACTTCGTATTTGGACTGTTTCCCTGATTGGGATACGTAGGCAGTCTCACATCGAGATACGGCCCAAACATTTGAAGAGAGGAAAACATCAACATGTTTGTACTCAATGATAGGCATAGCTAAACCTGCGTATTGAGCTCGCAAAAGATGAGTTAGTCATTTTCCAAGGAATTGGCAAAAACAAAGACACATAAGGATTACAGTTCATCTCTTCTAACCCAAAAGTCATCAAACGCAATGGGTATGATCCTTCGGAAGACTCTTAAAGTTTGGCAATCAGGCTGAAGCATGGCAAAAGCAAGAAACAGCAAATCGAGGACTAAGCATAGGAAAGGATATGAAACAGATGCCACTTGGCTAAAGCAAAACCTATCTTCCTTGGGAAAATAGATGTAACGGCCGGACAATCGATACCTCGGCCGCAACAATAATCCTTCGGCCGAGTGATCGATTCTTCGGCCAAATATTTTTCACACAAAATAACTGTCTATCAACAAATACTTGTTCAAAAAGCCATGTTCTGACTATCGCATGCAAACTCAAAACGTTTAGGGGCAGGAAAGGCATTTCTCATTTCTCAAACAAAAACTTGTTTACAAAATCATTGTTGTGGTTGCTTTCACTATACAAATATAGTTTCTGCCTATCTACTAACTATGAACAGGGAAAAGAAAAGCCCTAAAAACTAGGCGATCTCTGAGAAGAAGGCAAAGGCTGCTCACTGGTCCCCATGTTCCCCTCAGCAGCCGGTACCCTCTCAGCCTCAAGCTGCAGTCAGGGAAGATATAAACGTTCAGAATCAAGGGATAATACATAGCAGATAAAGCTTATGAAGAGAGTCATACCTCTAGGATCCTACGGCGCTGTCTCCGGACCAAGACCTCTGTACTCTGGTAGGCGCGAAGCCACTCCTGCACTATCTCGGCAGGCACCTGTGGAACAGCCAAGTATTACAAACATCTAAAGCAAGAATACAATGCGAAGTGATGAAAGCTAAACGTAAGAATACCTGTGAAGCCCCAACTGGCAAAGAGTAGAGCGGGGTCGTGCAAGGAGTCAGCGTCAGGCGCTCTTCCTCCCCATCGCCTGAGTGAAAGGAAACAAACGAAGGAGCCCGTGGCCAAACAGGAGCAGCGGGAGGAGCCGCAGCAGAGGGGGTCAAGAAAAGACGGCAGTACTCCATATAGTCACCTGCCTGAAGGAGTAAACCTGCCCAATCTCTGATCCGAGCATTCTTCAGATCTTCCTTCGACATCAAGGAAGTAGACCTCATGGATACTGGAGGAGAAGGAGGAACAAGCTGAAGAGCCTCAGCACGTGATCGCCACTGGCTGGCCACTCGATCACCTAAGTACCAGGCTCGGCAAAATGGACCTTCGAGCAAGCTACGAGTCCGATCTAGGACTCTACAACGAGCAAGAGGGGCATCCTCTGGTACACCACCCCAAGGGTCAAACCGTACCTGTAAGGGCAAGGACAAATCAGTCTCGATACAAGAATATGGAAGCTTAAAGGACAAGAGGAACAAAAGGAAAGGTACCTGATCGACCGTCAGTCGGTCCAAAACTCGCCGCCACTCGGGAAGGCTTAAAACTGGTGACCGTGGCCTCCGTTGCCCCATCAACCATCGCTCATAACGAGGTGTACAGTTCGCGTCACCATGCCTGGTCTCAGGGGGAAACTGGAGAAGGTGCTCAAAAGCCCAGAGCTGAAAAGCAGGATCAACAAAGCAAATTCAGAACCAGGAAAAAGCCAAAACAGAAGTACAAAGGAATGATACGTACCTCAAGCACTCGAAAATGGCCGCAAAGAATGGGACTCTTGTCCCGCGAGCAAGCTCCAAGACCACCGTACAAAGTGGCCAAAGCAGACGAGCCCCAGTCAAACTCCCTAGTAGCTCCCAGGTGCTGCAGAGGAGCCAAAAACTGCGTGTGTATTGAACCATCCTTGTTGGCAAACAACGTTTGCCCAAGGAGGTAAAGGAGGAAGGCCCGTGTCAACTGCTCGACGCTCACCTGGGTCAGAATATCAGCCACCGCGAAAGTCTTGCTTAGCCAAGCAAGATCAACGTGACCCCGAGAACGAACAGGGGGCACCTTGCCCAGAAACCACCTCAAAGCACCGTCTCGCTCCCAAAGCCGAGGGTCAACTCGAAGAGCAATCTCGCCTATCCGTAGGCCAGTCAGCAAGGAGAAGTCACCCGGAGCGATAGTCATCTCACCAGCAGCAGGGAAGTGGAAGGTATTGGTGGTATCCCACCACCTCTCAACCAGCGAGGTCATCAGTGACCAATCCATCTTCGGAAGATCGAGGCCCAGAATGAACGTCTCGAAACCTGCAGCACGTACTAATTCCCGAGCCTGCTCTGGCAGCTTCAAGAACCATCTGTGCACCTCCTTGCCTCCACCGCGAGCTTTCGGCCTCCTATTTCTCTGCCAAAGACAAAAGGGAGTTAATCTCATGATTGCATAAACAAAGAAAATGCTAAGGGGCGTCAAATTAACATCTAAAAGCATGCGTTGCCTAGACAGGGGGCATAGTTATTTTAGTTTCCTTAAACAAAAATAAATTCAACCCGAACATGGGTTTCTCACATTCACGCTCCAAGCCAAAAGGGATTTCCGTCCCGCAAGCAAAAAAATTTTATTCTAAATACAAGAATTTCCAAAACTCTGAACTAAAGTAAACTTTTTACTTTTCAGGAAACTCACCGGCACGTTCAGAACGCTCAGGTGAAACTCTGGCTCTTGACGGACCACTTCAGCCTCTGGGCCACCAACAGGAGGACGGTACTGCAGGAAACCGCCGTAACCCAGCCTACGCGAAGGACAAACGTAGGTAGTGGCATCAAACAAACCGGGCTCTTCAATCGCCTCCTCATCGGAAGATGGATGCTCGCACCTACATGAAGGGTGCGAGGATGAACCTGCCACACCCGAAGACGGCGTGGCCATCACATCCAAGCCAAGAAAGGGAGAAAACCAACGGTTTCGAACAAACAAAGTCGGCAGCGACAGTAATGACGGCGGTGGTCGGAGAGGATGGTCGCCGGAGATGATGGTGGCCGACGGTAGTGGAGGAGGGCGGTGGCGCACGACGGTCGTCGGGCGAGAGGAACGGAGGAGAATAAGGGAGGAGGAGAAGAAAAGATTAAATGGGCCGTGAGATCGATTTAACTGAACTTAAATCGATTTCCTGACTTTTGGCGTTCTCACGGCCGAGACATCAATTTCTCGGCCGAGACATCAATCCTTCGGCCGAGAGATCGATCTCCAGGCCTGCCAATCAATTTCCTTCAGCAATGTCAGATCATGCTCAGCGCATTAATTCAAGCCACTACAGAATCCTCAACCAACCAAGTAGCCCTGGGGGCATCCCCAGGCCAACACAATATGATCAAGACTAGCCTTGGGGGCATGCCCAAGCATCGAAGATCTCTCTCCACAAACTGCTGGCCAGCAAAACAAGACACTCATCAGCCCTGAGCTCAAAACTTCAGCGGCTCCAAGCCCATTATTGGCAGGCTCTACGCCCATATCAATTCATCCAGCGGCTCTACGCCTTCAACTTAACGGCTCTACTATCCTGACAGGCTCAAAGCCCATCATCTCTACGCAACTCAGTGGCTCTAAGCCCCCACCTACCAATTCAGCAGCCCCGTGCCCATCATCTCTAACACAACTCAGCGGCTCTACGCCCGCCATTTCATCAACCCAGCGGCTCGAAGCCTATGTCTACTATCTCAGCAGCTCTATGCTCGCTATCACAGTAATAGGCTCTACGCCTTCGCCTATCAACTCAGCGGCTCGAAGCCCCTTACTCCAACAGGCTCGAAGCCTGTACCTATCATCTCAGCGGCTCTAAGCCCTCAACACAGCAGGCTCTACGCTCGTTATCTCACCAAAGCGGCTCGAAGCCCATTTTGCCTCTACAGGCTCAAAGCCTTTATCACCCAGCGGCTCGAAGCCCTTTATCATAGCGGCTCTACGCCCGTATCAATTCAGCGGCCCTGTGCCCATCGTCTCTACACAACTCAGCGGCTCCAAGACCGCTATCTCAACTGGCTCAAAGCCGTAAACAAGCAATCCCAGCGGCTTGAAGCCCTTTATCTCAGCAGCTCTATGCTCGCTATCACGGCAATAGGCTCTACGCTTGTTATCACAAACTCAAGCGGCTCAAAGCCTACTATCACCCAGCGGCTCAAAGCCGTGAACAAGCAATCTCAGCGGCTCGATGCCCATTATCGACATGGCTCTACGCCCATATACACTCATTCAGCAGCTCTACGCTCGCTGTCACAACTCAGCGGCTCTAAGCCCACTATCTCAACTGGCTCAAAGCCGTAAACAAACAACAGGCTCTAAGCCGCCCCAGCAATCAAGACATCTATTCTCAGGCTCTACGCCTGAATGCTCAAAAATCTAACATTTTTGAATGCTCAAGCTCTACGCTTGGATGCCCAACCACTGTGTACTGGATGCTCAAGTTGTATACTTGAATGCTCAAGCTCTACGCTTGGATGCCCAACCACTGCGTACTGGACGCTCAAAGCCTGTACTTTGAATGCTCGGATTCTGCCGTCCGAATGCTCGAGCTCTACGCTCTGAATGCTCAAGTCCGGAACTTGACAGAAGCTCTAAGCTTAAAACAAACACACACGCACGGGCCCGTGCACATTTGCATCAACATTTTCACATCGAGTCTGCATCATATTTGTTCACATCTAACAAAGCATTGCACACATACACTCTGCATATCTCTCATGAAACAGGTCAACCCTGCAATCAACCGGCTCTATGCCTCGGTTTTATTGATCGGCCCAACGCCTCGATCTTTTGGCTCCATGCCAACACTTATGATGGAAAAGCTCTGCGCGCAGACCATCAGAATGCAACCAGCTCTACGCTTCGGTTCATATCACATCAAGCTCTAAGTTCACCTCAGGCCTCCGCCTCATAAACCACAGCAGGCTCCATGCCTCAAAACTAATCATCTCAGGCCCTCGCCTTACACCAGCTCCGCGCTTTGGTTCAGCATGACAAGCTCAAAGCTCTGACGCCACAGGCTCTCAATCACCTCAACACCAGCTCCGTGCTTCGGTCCTATCAATCACCTCAGGCCCCCGCCTCATAAACCACAGCAGGTTCCACGCCTCAATCCAATCACCTCAGGCTCTCGCCTTATGATCAACACCAGCTCCGTGCTTCGGTCTTATCAATCACCTCAGGCTCTCGCCTTATGATCAACACCAGCTCCGCGCTTCGGTCCTATCCAATCTCCTCAGGCTTTCGCCTCAAGACTGCAACAGTCTCCATGCCTCGATTCCATCACTCTCAGGCCTCCGCCTTATGACTACAAACTGGCTCCGTGCCTCGGTTCCCTCATCTCTAAAGCTCCGTGCTCCAGTTACTGGCCCTGCGCCCCCACATCTCAAAAGCAAACCGGCATCCAACTCATCCCAGCAGATGGTTTGGATTCCACCCCATTACATCAATTCCTTCCAGCTCATTCGCAAGGATAGGCTACTCTACCGAGCTCCTTTCAGTCAAAGTAAGGATGATCAAGAAAAGCAAACGCACCTGCAGTGTACTGATCTACCCCAAAATACTAAGGAAGCTCTTCGCAAAAAACTCCCCGGGCAGCCCCGCGCTCCTTCAACTATCTTCCGCCAAAACCCTGGCTCAGTCTAGGTACGTCACACTACGGCTTTTAAAGCCCTAAGGTACGTCTTCTGTCTCTAACCCTCCAAACTTTTTACTTTTTTTTATTGCCCGAACTACGATTGGTCTGAATTTCCCTTGTGGAATACGTAGGCAGCCTCCCGGCCCGACCATAACAAAACCTTTTTTGAAAACCCCTTGGAATAGTGGTTGGACCAAATTGAGTTGCTTTTTACAGCTTTGACTCTTACTCAAACATGTCTCGCGATCCGTCTGAGTTCAGTCAAAGAGGGGCATCTGTAGACACCCCAATTTGGCCTAACGATTATTTCAAGTCCCACATTGGGACAATCCCGATGATGAAATGGATACAATGATTGCTGATTGCTTCCTTGAGGACCTTAGGACTTTCGGTGAGAGCTTTGACCACTTAGAGGACCTAATTCAAAGCCATACAGCCTTTCAGACAGAAATACAGAAGCCTAGGAAAATCCATCTGACGGCCGTAACATCGATCTAACGGCCATAACATCAATCCCTCACCCGAGCAACCTTGTTGCTAGAAAATCTCCCTCAGAGATCAATCCCTCGGCCGCAAGATCTATCCTTCGGCCGAGACATCCTTTCCACGGCCGCGACATCCTTTGCTCGGCCGCCAGATCGACCTTTTTCCAGACTCTCGAACGTTCTGTCAGACGTTTGGTTTGATCCAACTACACTACCTTTCCGATGCGTTCGGGCTACGTTCGGAGATTACGACGTAGAGTTAGAGATGCATTGCAATTGCAATTGCCATCTCGTGATTTGATTGGCCGGAGTGAGTCATCCCTATGCCTATATAAAGGGGCCTTTGGGTTCCGAATTAACACACATAAATTGATATATTTTCACATTCTCTTTAATTTCGTTGCTCTGCTCAAATACTCACTCAATCCCATACTCCAAAAGCCCTAACCTTCCGAAGGTAGCCGTCAATCCGGCGATCAAACCCCGAAGTTCAAACCCTAACCCTAGGGTTCTCGATCAAGCAATCAACCAATCTCACCCAATCCAAAGCAATCAAGCAACTGAGGGATCAAGGTGGTGAGGCCCAACGGCCTCTGGTTTGTCTTAATTTCTTGCTTTTCTGATTAATCGTAGCATTTTTGATTATCCATTAATCTTTCTGTCTGGTGTGAGGAAGAACACCGACCGGGGCTTCGATCCCTCGCCGATATATCAAACCGGGAGGATCCTCGGCCGTGACATCCATTCACCGGCCGCGGGATCCATCTCCCTGGGACAATTTTGTTGCTTTTCTGCTTTCCAATGCATGCTTCAATTATCGCACTGGCTCACTTTGCTTACTGTTTAAAGGAATAACTAAACAGACTATGTGTTAGGATTAAACAAGGCATCTATACGTCTTATGTTGAATGATTATGGGCCAGTCTCACGGCTGGGCAAAGAGGGGTGCCTGACACCTTCCCCTTATTGTACTTTTGGCTCCCGTATCCAGAATCTCTATCTATTTTCCCAGTTTTAATAAACTGGGTGGCGACTCTATTTGATGATAACCGTTATCATGTGGCGATGTTCCTAGCCATGGGAATGTCCATGATTTTGGTTTATGAAGTGAGCAACCAATCGAGCAAATTCAATATGATCAATCTGTATGGCGATGCCCCGTTTGGGAGGTGTCTACATTGTCAATGCAAATTAGATATTAGTGGTTAGTTTTTGCATTCTCTTCAACACTTGCAAAAGAGAGTCAATAAACTAGAAAACGCAATTGTTACATTGCTACCCCTAGTATCAATGATCCACTAGCAGTGGAATCTTGTGAGCATCAAGGGCACGTCAGCCCAAGGCCAAGCAAAGCATCTCTAGGGCATGTCCGCCCAAGCATTGAAGAAAGGGCACGCAAGCCCAATTCTATTACTAAAATGTCAACTGGGGCACGCCAGCCCGTTCAACGTCTTTCTATCTGGTTGCCCATCTCAGAAGTAATAGACAGTACAGTAATGAGGCTCAGTGGTAGTCTTTAGGCATCGTTGTCCTCCTAGGAGCTGCCCTAAGCTTGCATCTGCATTTTTAATATGTTATACATGTCTCTGCATATTGTGTGTATAAAATGTTGAAAGCAGGAAGGTAACCAAAATAGTCACCGTCTCAATTTGTTTGCCGAAGGGTGCGATGCAATCTCCTGCGGTCTTGATTCAATTTGTTAGCAGAGGCAATGGAAATTTCCTATTCTCGGTTCATAAACCAAAGGATGCTATCTTGTGGAGCCGAATCAAAGACAGCCAGTCTTGTCAAACTTCTCAACGGCTCGATCGCTCTGATCTGCCCGTTTCAAATCAATGACAACCGGTCCTGTCAAAC
Organism: Rhododendron griersonianum; assembly: GCA_018127125.1. NCBI lineage: Eukaryota > Viridiplantae > Streptophyta > Magnoliopsida > Ericales > Ericaceae > Rhododendron > Rhododendron griersonianum. The sequence continues at coordinate 31,097,289 of CM030788.1, read as the reverse complement.
TTCTCAACGGCTCTATCGCTCTAATCTGCCCGTTTCAAATCAACGACGGTCAGCCATACTGTCCATTTCAATCGTGCAACGATGGTCAGCCATATCTTCCATGACGGTCAGCCATATCGGTCATTCAACGATGGTCAGCCATATCATCCATGACGGTCAGCCATATCGGTCATTCAACGATGGTTAGCCATATCATCAATGACGGTCAGCCATATCAGTCATTCAACGACGGTCAACCATAACATCTATATTCACGACAGCCGGTCCTGTGATATCCCTCAACGGCTTGATCATTCTGCACACTGATCAGGCTGTCTCCTGTCACAGTTCCTCAACGGTTTGATCATTCAGCACATTGATCTCCCCGTCCGCATTCATGACAGCCGGTCCTGTCAAATCCCTCAACGGCTTGATCATTCTGCACACTGATCAGCCCGTCTCCTATCACAGTTCCTCAACGGTCTGATCGTTTAGCACAATGATCTCACCGTCCGCCTTCATGATAGCCGATCCTGTCAAATCCACAACAACGATCAGATTATCGTCCGATGGTCCGTTCATCCGCAACTGATTGTTCCCCAGGAGAGTCCGTCTTGGCCTGTCCCGAACGACAATCTCCCTCAATCTAGCCACAAGTGCATCTTCCAGCAGCCTTATTGCTCTGTCTTAGATGGTCTTTGATAAGGAGATTGGCTCCGATTGCCAACAGATGGAATTCAACCTGCATGACACGACCTACCCGTGTTTGTTGGAATACTTTGTGCCGAGGATAGCTTGATCCCCAGCAACGACGGCCTGTCCTGTCCAAATCTGTAGCGACAGCCTGTCCTGTCCAAATTCGATCAACAAGCGGCGATGCAATCGTCCACTTCTACTTCCATCCCCAGTGACGGTCCGTCCGTCCGTCCATTCAACCAATCAGGTTCTTTACGTATTCATGTCTACTTTGCTAGCATGTTCTGCTCTGGATTGCCTTGAGGGGTGTCTAGAAACCTTTGACGTTACTTGTACCAAGCCGATGGTGCTCCAAGTGCCGTCAAAGGGGGGCTACTGTAGACACCCCAATATGGGTTTTCAGATTAGTTTACTTACGGTATTTGATTCCCCGATGATGAAACGGATCAAGAACACCTCGGGAATGTCGAGTGTTTGAGCTTTGAGTGTTTGAAAAACCCTTGAACCTAACCTAGCCTAAGCCACTTCAAAAGCCAAAAACCCTACTGACGCGTGCCAGGGCGCAACCATCGCGCGCCAGAGCGCATTAGTCGCGCGACGGTCAAATTGCCAGGTGGTGGTCAACAGTCAAAGTTTGACCGTTGACCATCGCGCGCCAGGGCGCACCCTCGCGCGACAGACTGGCTCCATCGCGCGACAGTCAGAGCCTGTCCCCATCACCTTTATTCAGCTGGGCAGCTTAATCACCAAGCAATCTCAGCCAGACCTCGTGGACTGGCTGAGCTCCTCTCTTTGCATCACCCAACCTTTCCAAAGGAGGCAATTTGGTCACCAAGCCAAACCAACCCTTGTTTGGTTGGTTTTCTCTCCTCCATACACCATTACTTGGTTGGTTGCACCTCCCTTTCCCCTATAAATACCCCTCTCATGCTTCAAGGATTCAAAAAAAAAGAAGAAGGAGGAAGTTACCAAAGTTCAAGTTCAAAAGGCTACACATCCTTTTAATACACTTGATACTTCACCACTCTAGCCACCTTCATACACTCATTTTACAAACTCTATCACCTTGTTCAATCTCAACCTCAACTCAAAGTTCAAACACTTTTCAAATCTCAAAGACCAAAGGTATAGCTTACCTTTGTTCTGCTCTCTGTTCTGATCCCTGAGGGGGGCTGGCAGGGTCAAGGCTGGTAATCAATATCAGTCCTGGCCCTAAAGCTGGCAAGGTTTCAAAAACCGTCTCGGTAGGAACTAGCGGGCGACGGTCCAACTCTCGCGCGCGACACTTTGTGGCCGCATGTGCAGGACCGCGTGGGGATTGGTTTCCTACTATTTTATGTCTTTTTTTGTTTATATAGATCACTCTGCAAGCATGACGAAAACCAGTTTACTGCTTTCCTTAGTATAAACTGTTAGTCTTAGGTCAATATGCATATCTGCTGTTATGGAGTACCCCTGGGATCATTCTGGACCTGTCCCAGAACCCAGGATGAGCAAAACCAAACACTGGAAGATTGACCTATACCCGCGCGCGCTGCACCCAAACCCAATCGCGATGGTCAAATGGAGCGTTGACCAGCGCGCCAGGGTGCAACCGTCGCGCGCCAGAGCACAACCATCGTGCGCCGGGGCGCACCATCGCGCGACAGACTGACTTCCTCGCGCGATGGTCAGCCTATTTCCAGTGTGTGGCCTTTGCTTTGGTAACTTGGCCCTTGGCCTTTGTTTTAATACCCCCACTGTTTAGGGGTTGAATTTCAATTTTATTCGTTCTGTTTGTAATTATTATTTACTTTCGGTACATGTAAAACTGCTTGGTTTGTCCTGGGTGTGCATTGGTCCTTCCAGAGCCCATAGGGTTTGAGAATAAGAGCTGTGGGCTTAAGCTTATTGGCGTGCGCAGGTCTTGTAGTGGCGCACGCAGGTATGATCTGCATGCATTGACTTGATCAGTGCATACTGGTTTCCTCCTGCGCACGACACTCCAAGACAGGGGCTTTCCAGTCTGTTTAAAACTCCCACAGGAGTCTGTTCTCATCCTATACTAACTGCTCATCCATGTCATCTATCATATCTTGCAAATCGTGTTACAGTCTAATCCCCGATTAACTGTTTCCCCGCCTTAATTGGCTAAAAATCGATTAACAAAAGAAGAATCGCAATGTTTTCAAAGTCCTAAGTAGAGACCAATCTCCGGATTGGGCGAGAGGGGTGCCTTAAAACCCTTCCCCTCTCGTAACCTGGCTCCCGAACCCAGATATGGTTATGACGGACTGGTGCTTTCACTTTTTCAAATCAAATAGCACGGCAGGTGCTTCGAAATACGGTTCTGTAACGCCCCCAATTTCCGGGTACGTTAAAAGGACAATTTTTATTGATAAAACTGAGTAGAGTCTGACTCATTATTACATCATAACTCTCACAAGAGTTCATTAATTACACAAGGGAGGGAAACTAGGGTTCCTAACTACAGCTCTGCCTGCTCCTCCATCCTAGCCAGCTCTTCTGCTCCAAATGCCTCCAAGGTGTACAGCTCACCTTGATCATCTACAGAGTCTGACACATTATACCAGCGTCGCCACCGATATAATATGTCAGGGTCACCAAAGGTAACACCATGAGCTACAAAAGCTCAGCAGAATAATCCCATACCCACTAACCCATAACTTACAAACAATGAATCATACAGATAACGTTATCTACACAGTACATGCTTATCAAATAAAACAGTTAACAATGACACATCCACATTCATTATTAACTATCGTTGGTGTCCGTGACATCAGAGTTTCTCCTACGTAGCGTTTCGTAGACCGTGTCATCATTTTCACTTTTCATTTACCAAATCAACATTTCGAAAAGTATTTTAACACACCCAACCTCGGTTCCGCCGCGCCGGGTTCCCGAGTATCCTCACAATGGTTCCGCCGCGCCGGGTTCCCATTGGCACACAAAATCTGCATTGGCTCCTCTCCGCGGATAACCAAGCCACATTACCAATGAGGCTACCACGTCCGGCCACATTGGCAATCTTCACGATGGGCTACCACGTCCGGCCACATCGCGGTTTTCACAAACATTTAAATCACCTCCAATGAGACTATCACGTCCGGTCCCATTGGCAACACACACCACACAATGGGCTACCAAGTCCGGCCACATTGCGGTTTCTCAACATCTTTTTACACAATGGGCTACCACGTCCAGCCACATTGTGATTTCAAACACACCTTGTCATTAACACACCCTAGGTGCCATGTTTCTAACTTTCTCGATTTTCGTGTCTCGTTTTCATGCTTGGACTCTGCAGTAGGACTTTTCACATAAGTAAACATAAATTATTAATTGAAATCTTGAAACTAAACTAGCAAGATCATCCAACTCCATATTATTTAGCATGCTCATTTTCCCCTTAATTTCACGTAATCATGCTTAAACATTTAGCATACAATCTAAAGCATAGTGCCACATGGACGGACACCTTTGGAGTGGAAAACCACTTATGCTTTGTCACACATTAAACAAGTAATCCAAGTATTCACATATACATGCTCATAACCATCCTTAAGATCAAAATACAAATACTTCTTATCAAGTTCATATTTCGAAAATCCGTTCTTTCTTTCTTTTAAGGAAGTTCAAAACAACACATGTTTATTTGGAAAATAAAGTCGATATTTTCAACATACTCCCCTTCCTTTTCATTTCCTTTAGTAAAACACTTTTCAAGTTCTCATGCATTTCAAGCAATAAAAGTAATAAACACATTTCTATTTATACTTAGAGTAAGTAAGTAGAGATATTCTACCATTCTTCTTGGTGGTAGGTACGGCTACGGAAAAAGTAAGTACGTCGGACGGAGTAACTTCCTACGGTGAGCTTTCGGTAGCTTCGAAAGAGAAAGGTTTCTCGCAAAACTAGTTCTTGACTAACTTTCTAACTTTTTATGGATCGAAGGGTGGTTGAGTGGTGGTTTAGGATGAGTTTCTTGAAGAATTTCAAGAAAACTCAAGAACTTTAAGAACTAAGCAAGAACAAAGGAAGAATACTAGACTTTCTTAGAGAGAGAAGTTGAATGGGTGAAGGTGTGAAGGTGTGAGTTAAATGGCCAAGGTGGGGTGCTATTTATAGCAAAAACTTGGCTTATTATCCAATGGATAAATTTTTCCCTAGCAATTATTGTCCAATGGACAATTTTGAAAGGCATGGCTTGGAAAGAGCTTGCTTGTAATTAGAAAGATCAAAATCATTGGCTAGGTTATGTTTAAAGTAACCTAGAAATGGGTTGTCAAATGGGGTTTAGGCTTAAGGGATATTAGGCTAGGGTTGCATGCATGTCAAGGCTAAGATTACTTCCTTTGGAAGCAAAATAATGAGATTTGGGCTTTGACTTGTCTAGTCAAGTTTGGTTATTCATTTGGCAAGACTAACTTCTATTACCCCAAGGGTAAAAATTACCCTAACAACTATTGTTCAATGGGCAATATTATTCCTAGAAAGTGCATGCATGGCAAGGCTAGCAAAAATGATTGCTTCTTTTGGAAGCAAAAAGATAGCTTCCTATGGTTCAAGGATACCTAAGTGACTAGTCTTGTCCATAAGTATTCATTGGCATGCCTAATAATTATTACTCAAGGGATTATATTTTCCCTAGCAATTATTGACAAAAGGATAAGAAAAAAAATGACGATGGTATGGCCTTAAATGACTAATCAAGAAGTAAAATGATTACCTCAAATGGCCTAATGGTTCAATTAGGGTTGGAAGGGGTTCACAAGGCTCAAGGATGGTCAAAAAGGTCCATCTAGGGTTAGGAAAATGTAACTAAGTGGATTGGTAGTTAGGTTTCTTTAACTAATTGCACTACAACAAAAAAGAGAATAAGTGACGAAATTGCTTGTGAGGAAAATAGATTTCGTCTCCAATTGTGCCTATTTGTGAGGAATCTTTTTTTTCGTCACCAATTAAGAGGACAGACAAATTTAAGGTGAGGAAATTTTATTTTGTCAACAAAAATAGTTAATTAGTGAGGAAAATATAAATTTCGTCACCTAAAGGATTGACAAAATAAATATAAGGTGACGAAATATTTATTTTCGTCACTAAACTGTTCCCTTCATAATTTGCACATATGCTTACACCCAATACATGACAAATTAGTTCCTCACAAAAAGAAAGGGTTTGGGTGAGAAATTTTTTTTGTCGTCGTTGAGGGGAATTTTGGCGGGTGAAAAGGGCGCTGAAAATTTTGGGTGTAAATCCCAAAATTTTAGTGAAAGCCCTGTTTTTTTGACATTAGAAAGCCCTTGTTCGTTCTAATTTTTTTCACCCCTCTATTTGTCTCACAAACCCCATCACCGTCTCTCCCACCGCGCCCCACTCCATCTCTGCAACTCGGCAACTCCATCACTCACACCGCTCCCCCCGCCATCTCTGCAACTCCGAATCTCTCTCTCAAGGTATGTTATTCAACTTATTTCTCTTCTCCTCTATGGATCCCCTTCATCACTTTCCTCCCCTGATTTCTAACATCTACTGCGTTCCCTGTTTTTTTTTTTTTTTTGCAGCGGCATCATCAGTCATCAATTTCTGATTCTGGTGAGCTCTCTCTCTCTCTCTCTCTCTCTCTCTCTCTCTCTCTCTCGCAGAATCTCTCTCTCTCTCTCTATTTTTCTTGATTAGGTTCCGAATTTCTTACTTTGGAGTATTTGTAAAGCCCTAGATCTTTAATCCAGAGTACATCCTGTAAGCCGCCCTCGATTTCTTCCTGTACATCCTGTTTGCTATATAGATTTCTCACTGTGATTAGTTTATTCTGTAATCAAAATTCGTTGGTTTGTTTATCTAATTTGTTCCTTTTGGGTGCCGACACAATGAGATTGTTTAGCCGTCAACATGTTTGGTCTGTCTGCTTTCAAGTGCAACAAATTTAATAGAGACAGTTTAAAGTTGAGATACAGAATGAAACAGAATACTAACTCGTGCACACGGTTCTGAATAGCTTCTTCGGTATCCAACTTTTCATGCCAAGAAATACGCTCGCTTGCACTTCCCCACAACTCTTTTTGCCCAAAAGCCATCAACCTGAGTTGACCATTACTCTGCTAACCAAATCCAACATCTTAGAATAGAGAATAAGACATAGCATAAGTACAAATATTTCCAAGAAGTGGTTCGAAAGTGGAAGAAATTCTCATGCTTCAGTGCATAACTTTAACATTTTATATTCTTCAAGTCAAACATGATGGGGGGGGCTATGGCTGCTTGGGGGCTGTTTTGGGACTGGTTTTAGAGATGATTTCAGAGTTTATTTCATCTCGTTTTAGGGCTTTTTTTTTGTAGGGTCTTAGGGGGTTTTTTTTTTTGCCCTTCATGTAGGCATTTTTCTTTGGACTATATTCTTTTCTTACTCCCATAACTTGAGAGAGCACGTGTTAGTAATTAGCAGTCTATATAGAGGAGATGGGTTAGGAGTAATAGGGACAGTCTATATAGGGTAGAGGGAATTGTCCTTAATTGGACAAAGAAAGGCCACAAGACAAAAAAAGGCCCTATACACTCCCTAGAGAATGGAAGAATTGTGCTTAAGCCTTGAAACTTGCTTACTGTGCTGCCCCTCAATGTTGTTTGGAGTTCAACTTGAACTTTGCCACTTGCACTCAACTTCAAGTGTAAAAAAAGCTTTATATCTGTCAAGTGAAAATGGTTCTTTACGCAAGAAGCTATTTTATCACACCCTAGTATCTATGTGCACCATAAGCTTCAAATGCCATTTTGAGGCTTGTGAGTGAAGTTTTCACGAACACAATGGGGTAATAGTGTGACATTTGTTTTTTCCCGCTTACCACCAGAGTATCTTAAGAAACAATGCCGTGGCTTAGTTTGTTTTGAGTAGGAATGTTTATGTTCCAACTCATATCCCATTTTGCAAGATATTGTAGAAATCCAAAAACATAAGCTTTCTTGCAGTTTGTAGCCCTTATCTTCTTGATAACACAGAGAATCAAGGGAGCGAACCGTGAATCCGGCATCCTTTATTTGTATGCATTTCCTAACTTCTTACAGTTTTACTGCTATTGATGAACTCAACCGAGCCTTGTGCCCTCTCCCCTCGTGTCTTCTAAACTGTTCCCTATCGATGGATGGTCTTGCAATTTGCTAAGGACCTTGCATATTCGTGTTATGTGCATTCTATGGTTGAAATTTTGAGGAGAGTTCAATTAGCGCATTGGGGGCCCAAAGTCGAACTTCACTGCTGGCCTACTTGTTCAATATGAAACAATTAATTGGGTAATGGGTCTCCCGAATACCAATCAAACCGCGATCATTTTGTATGAAAAATTTGACAACTCATCATTTTTCAGATATTGTCTTTTTGAAACCGAAATTGTTTCTATTTAAAAATTGGGTTGGGCATGGTTGCCAAACGACTGGTTTCATGGAGTTGCCATGGTTAGCTTGAGCCATAACACAATGCGGTCAATGCCCCACAAGCTCTATGATTGAAGATTTTGTAGTTCAAGCAATCTTGAAAGTTTTGTTTGGAACTTTCATCTGGAGTTTGCTATACTATCTAACTCCACCTCTCCTCCTTCCACAAACAACATTTAAACTTGTTATTGGTGCAGGTGTTGTTTCCTTCGATCATGACATTGATGTGGACAAAATAGGACTTTCTGAAGTTGATGATGCGCAAGAGCAGGAGGAAATTACGTAGAGCATCGGGGTAACATTTTTCAGCTCAGTTCCGTAATTTTGGGGTTGAACTCTTCGTGTTTCAGAGCTGGAAAGGAACTGATCATAGTTTATAAAGAATGTTAACTAATTAATGCACAGTCATGATTCCTTCTGATATTCAAAATTTTCCACCTTGGTAACAAAGTTGAGTTACCTTTGTATAGGCCCGGGCATTTGGAAAATGGGCAAAGAAACTGGAAAGCATGTTGCCTCTGTGTAACCATTAAGGCTCGATTTGAGCCAGCCTTGGCCAGATGATTTACAAACTTTGAACTGTGTGACTGTCTATTAACTCTATCATTGGCAAAAAAAAATTCATTTTATTGTAGCATTGATCAAATGTGACAAATTAGAGTTTTATTGATCAGTGCTTGCAAGTTTTCCCTTGAATTGGTGGAAACACTGGCATATGACAAACTTGATTATATATCTTGTTGCTTACAGGATAGTCATGCCAAAGGAAGTATGTTTTGGCTTTCCATCCACTTGACCCCGTACCCTGCCCTAATATTTGTTATGGGGTCCAACATGTTATGCAATGTGTGTTGTATGCGTGACCTATGTTACACGGACACGGGTACGCGAATCGGATTTGGGTACATATCTAAGGGTCAGACACGTCAAAGCTAAAAAAAGAGGATTCGGGGATATGTATCCGAATTTGGATACGGGTGCGGGGATCCGCCGAATATTTATATATGTATAAAAATATTTATATTTTCTATATAAATATACGAAAATTATCTCATAAAAAATATATTTTCTTTGCAAAAAAAAAGTAATTTCCTCAAATTATAGGGTTAAATTGTATTATTCTTACAATTTAGGGGCCATACTGTATTATTATTAAAGTAGAAGGGTTATACTGTAATTACAGTTTATTTTTTATAATACGGTTTCTAAACCTAATCTCAAAAATCAGATCTTCTGCTGGCTGCTGCTGCTGCCGCAGCTCTCTCTCTCTCTCATACGATGAAGACCAAGACAACGTCGGTACCCCCCTCTCTCTCTTCGTCTTCTTCTTCTTCTTCTTCTCCGTCTTCCTCCTCTTATTCTTGTTGCAGCAGCTACTGCTACCACCGGCGACGACGACGATGCTCCTTCTCCGACGAGGCGACGACCACGAAGACGATCTTCTCCGTCTTTGTGAATCTCAGATCGACAGGTTCTCCCTCTCTCCCCTTCTTCTTCTTCTGGCTAACGTGTCCAGATTTTTTGGGCGAATCCGGTAAGGGATCCCGTACCCGTGTCCGTGTCGTGTCGTGTCGACACGGGTACGTCGGCCAAAATCACGGATCCGTGTAACACAGTGCGTGACATCATCCATTCACTATGCATGTTATCATTTTCAGCCCATCTTAGTAGAGCTGGGTTGTATGCATTGTAATCCTAGCAAGAGTTCTACACAATTCATTCTATCTAAAAAACCTTGTTGACTGTATATGGTCACCAGTTTCATTTACAAAACAAACTACAGTAGCAGCTGGACTTACCAAACTACAGCAGCAGCAAGGCAGTTAAGCATTTACAAACTGTGCCGGAAACAGCAGCAGCAAGGCACACAGAGATCTATCATGGACACAGTTTGAAACTCAAAAGAGAATGTAGGAAGCTAGGGACAAGCCCCCTAGGAAAGCTTAAAACAGCCCGAGGAACAACCCCCTAAGGGTAGGTACAAAACATAGGGACTTACCAAGCTCCCAAGCTGGACAATTACAACATAAACACCTTATACAACTTTATGAAGGCATCAAAACAGTCCAGCACTCTGAATGGTCGAGCAAAGTAGCTGCTCAGCCTAAGAGGAATAGGATAGCAGAAATACAGCCCACTCTATACACTGCTGGACTGCCGTAGAATTACAAGACTTTTGTGAACTAGAATAGAGCATACATAACAGAACAGAATGAGTAACAGAACAGCAGTCTCTTTCTTTCTACTGGAGAATGTGAAAAGGAGAGAGATTCCCAGCATTTAGTCAAGTTTAAGAATATATGTGTCTAAGATGTTTGACATAATGTTCTATTTGGTTTTCGGATTGATTACTCTTCTCAACATGTTGAGCTTGTTTAATATTTGTTTATTCTTATACTTGTTCCCTTATGGCTTATGCCCTAGTTTTTAACGGAGCTAATTTTTTGTATTGTTTTCTTCTTTGTCTTCTTTCAGTAAACTTGATTCTAATTAATAAGTAGATGAAGAGAACTTCATAATTTGTAGAGACTGAGATCAGTGTAGTAATATTCTTGCATGTGTACTCATGTTATGAATATGAAATGCATGAGGTGTTGCATTTTTAGGATAATACGTAACTTTGGGGGATCCTGACATGTATTATATATGTGCTTAGTTCTTGAAGTTATTGGTTTGCCACTTTGCCTTATCTTTTATTTTTTACATTGACCTTGGTCTGCATTAGTTTAAAATGTTTGTGTTTATTTTCTAGTTCATAGTTACGCAAAATGTCCAAAGGAGGAAAAGTGTTGCTCCAACCTAGTTTTCTATCAACTCATTTCATACCAGATTATGAGAGGAAAAGAAATGAGAAGATAAAGAGGAACAATAAGATCTGTGAATCTCATGGGGTGAAGAGTATTGCAACTCCTATTGTGGGATCGGTTCAGCAGCGCAAACGTGTTACTGCTGAAAATGGAAAGCGTACTAGGGTTGAGTTGGAGGATGATGGCTATAGACTTTCACGTGATGAGGATGACCATGGCCATGACAGTGAGTCGGTTGACTCTTTTGAGCAGGTACAATATATAAGTACACGTTAATGATAGGCAAAAATAATGTATCTATACATTTTTTTTCTTTCTTTCTAGTAGCCTTGTTATATGTACATTATATATTTATGCTTGGGCACTCTGTATTGTGTTGTTATAGGCCTTAGAGATGCCACGAGGTTGTCAAAGAGCACCATTGTCCCATCTAGAGCCACAATCCTGTGCAACTATGATCTCCGAGAGGGTCACCCAATCGACGCCACAACCTAACATGGATACCCAGGCCCTACCACCTCCCATTGTCCAGCCACAAAGTGAGGCATTAGCTAACAACAATGTCGGTGAGTGATGTAGTTTGAGAATTATTTTTTAGATTCATTATCTTGTTTTTTAAGTCTGAATTAACCAGTAGCTGCTGCCTTTTTTTGTTACCTCTGTATCAGATTCCTTCTTTTTCTGCATGTTCATTTTTTGTCCAAGCACATGTTACTGCTGCAGCAATTTTTCTCCATTATAAGATGTGCTTAATATGCAAGGAAACAAAAGAAAAAGAAAGAGATGTAATATGTTTGCTCACCGCCTGAACCTTCAATTTTTAACGTGAGTGACATGTGCTTGGACAAATATTCTGTGATCTAGTTGGAGTTTGTGAATTGGCTGGAAAAATATTCTCTTTACTTGTGAAATTTCCTACCCTAGTTGTTGTGTTGGCGTAGTGTATGACATCATGTTGATTGGAGCCTTTCGGAACTAGGCCTATTGTGATATCATAGTAGAGCCTTGCAGTGAGAGGCTGCAACACCTATTTTCTACATAGACATGGATACAAGTTTTTGCCTGATACTTCCACTATCTTTTCTGTACACCAAACTCCAGCAATTTGGGAGTACAATTAAGATTGATGAAGGCTCCAATGTCACTGTATGTTATTCCTAAATCTGTACACTTCTCATAGGATACAGAACATTTTGAACGGGTGCAGAATCTACTTGCATATTGACCTCTGCTTGTGTGAGTTTAGTCAAGGGTCATTTGATTATCCATGCTCCATGAATTTTTGAAACATACTATAGCTATATATTTTCTCTTGCCAATTGGAAAAACTTCTTACTAATACTTTACAATAGTACTCACTGTTAGACGCACTCGTGGGCCTACGCGAGGCAAACTGGCACAAAGGGTCATTGATAAAGATGGAAGGCTTAAAGTTCCCATTCCACCACAGTTCCGTGCAGCGGTAGGGGAGCATGCTTCTAAATTGGCCTCAAAGATTGGCTTTGAGGTTCGGACACATGTGATGGACCTTGGCGTCCGTAGGTGGAAGGCCTTGGATGACAGTGTTAAAGGGCCTATACTTCAGCGACTGACGGTAGTTGCAAGATCTACTTATTTATTGTTTCTTAAATGACAACGGAGTCATTATCTAAAATATCAACTATTGCAGGATAAGTTTGATTTGCAAGGAGATCCTATTGATGTTGATAAGGCAGTGGCAACACAATGTGGACGAAGAATAAGCAACTACACCTATAAGTTGAAGAAAAAATACGATAAGCTTGTAAAGGCAAAAGGGGCTGAGTATGCAAGAAGCAACCCCCCAGGTGGTGTGAAGCCCGAACAATGGACTTGCTTAATAGATAAGAAGTGGAATGATAAGAAGTGGCAGGTAATCTCTTGCGTACACATAAAAATAACCATAGGTTCTTCTTGTAGCATCCTAATCTTTAATGCTCTTAAAACCACATTCTAAACCTGAACCTACCTCATAGTTTCTTGTTTCTCTATTGGTTTGTACTTCTTGCAGAAACAATCAAAAGCAAACACCAATAACAGGTCCGATAAGAAAAGCAAACACAGATGTGGATCAAAGTCATTGCCGGTTAGGATTGTCGAAATGGTGCGTTTTGAATTATATTTTCAGTTTTATTACATTATAAATAGGCTTATTAACTTATTTGTTGCGAATAAAACATATTAGATGGAAGGAACTGATGGTGCCGTGCCTGCATTAGAAAAAATATACAAATCCACCCACTTTAATGCAGACACAAACGAGTGGATCTCTCCAGAATGCGAAGATATCCATGTACGTGTATCAAGTTCTTTATTGTGTACTTGTGTTTGCGTAATTATTAGAACTTGCATCTACTAAACTATTAGAGCTTCAATTACTCAATTTACTTTAAAATGACAGGATGAGATCGTAAGAATAGAGGCTGAACATAATTCTCAGGATGGTGCAGTCCCGATAACGCAAGAGGAGCTTTCTGTCAAGGCATTCAAGGCAAAATCAGGCTATTTGAAGGGACTTGGAATGAGGCCTTCCTCTACTGTTAGGAGTACCATTGTTGGATCTGTGAACAATAATGAATATGTAACACACCTTGAGAAAAAGGTAGACGAGCAAGATGAGTTAATTCAGGAGCAAGGTGAAAAAATTCAAGCGCAAGCAGAAGGAATTGAAGCAGCAAATGCCACGATAGCCGAGCTAGTGGAGGCAAAAGAGCAACAGGGGAAGGCTTTGGCTAGTGTTCTAGAGTACCTTAAAAATCAAGGGTACACCGGATACTGGTATGTCTCTCTCTCTGTCTCTCTCTCTCTCTCTCTCTCCAACAAGTGGTATGTCTTTAGTTGGAACAACTTCTAAGTGATAGAAGAGCAGCTCTGTAAAAAACAGAGTATATTTAGATTATAGAAGTCAAATAATTTAGTAGTTTGACTAGATTACTCAGGCAAAAATATAGTATCCATGAATGTGTTCGTGAAAGTTATTTTTACCTAAGTTTGCACTTCCATCCACCAAGCCAATTTTTCAGCCAGCTAATTTTCATGTATTTTTCTTTCAATTGTTTGGTTAATGAAACTATTTTAGAGAACCATAGCTAACTTAGAAACCCAAAAGTAACATCAAAGGGACAGCAAGCACCAATTCGGTTGAGAGCATCCAGCCATGGCACTTACTAAGTAACATCACCAATAGCATTATGGCTGTTTATGGAACCATTATGGTTGTTTTCATGGCTAGTGATGCCTTAGTTTTCTACTGTTTTATGGCTCTCATCTTTGGGTTGATTCTGTCATGGATTAGGCCTTCATCGTGGCTTTCATCCATGTATGCTCACAACTGTATGATTATTAGCTTTCATCCATAGATTATGGCTGTTTACGAGACTCATCTTGGCTTGTGTGGTTTGAGTTCTCAATTGGAGTATGTTCGAACTATATATAAGCAGGAACATGAACGCCCAAGTCCAACCACATAATTCTAGTCGTCTCATTGGTGCAAGTGTTTGCTTGGACGTGTAGAGTTTGAGGGAAATATCTAGTGGCAGACTTGTATACTAGTAGTACATGTGGTCTTTTGTACGTGATGTCATTTGGTCATAGCTAGCTGGGGTGTCATTGATACTCCTATTTGCTCTCTCTTTAAGCTAATTGACGAATCATTGGATCATCTTCTTTTTGAGCGCTCCTTTTCTATGCAAGTCTAGAACGTTGTTGCTAAGTTAAGATTATCCCTGCTGGTCCTACTCTTTACTTCCAGAAAGTTGCTTGTGGTTCTGTTCCAATTTTGAAAAGAGAGACTTACCTAATACTCTTAGAAGGCTTGTTCTAGATGCTATGGTCTATTTCACTTGGGAAGAAAGGACCAACAGAATTTCAAGGGCATTCTAAGGTTTTTTTGCTCTGTTTTATTTGAGGTTTTTCCTCTTGATAGTGTTTTTTAATGAAGTTCTCAGTCACCAATAAAAAAGAGAGAATGTGGCATAACTAGACCAATTTCTGACTTCACTGTTGACATAGAGTGAAGTTCACTTTTAACTCAGTTCAGATTGTTTGCTGCATATTGTCAGATTGTTTGTTGCATACGTGTCAATGTTTATGAAGCACAAAATGAAGGCATTACACTTCAGTTCATTGATTTTGGCATAAAACTTAAGTTTACATGATGTTTCGTATTTCTATTAACAATATTGTAACAATATTTTCTGAATCTTGTTTTATGTTAATTTGCAGATTGAGTATGTAGAAGGTTGGTAGCAGAAGATGATATATGCTTTTCTATGAAGACTTCTTTTTGGATGAAGTTCAGAGTCTTCTTTTTTTCGATGATGCTACGAGAACTCTTCTTTTTTGATGATTCATAGTATAAGATCTATGATGAACAACGTATATGGTCTAGTTTGGTTATTTTTGACATTCGTACATGGATGCATTACATCCTAAGTGTGGATGATTATTTTGGTGTGGATGAATGTTGGGTATGACAATGTGTTGGATATTATGGTAAAATAGAATGGGCTTACTATTTAGTGCAATTCAGATGTATTATAGTTCTTGTTTGAGATCTATTGGATTCTAAAATGCACAGGATATGGTATTTAGAAGAGTGCGAGACGATTTTTTGTCACAAAAGAGGATTTTCGAGGAAGCATTTCAAAGACGAAATTTTTTGTCATTAATCAGCTTCAATTTTACAATTATAGGAGACGAAATTATTTGTCACATTTACTATTTTATAATATTTAAATTAAATTCTTTGGAGACGAAATTTTTTGTCACCTATGTAGTTTTCCTAGTCAATATTCATTCGCTATTAGTGACGAAACTAGACAAGGGTGACAAATAATCGATAAATTGGTGACGATAAATTTTGTCTCCAAAAATTACTATAGGTGACGAAATATGATTTTCGTCACCACGTTACTTTCTCAGACAACCTATAGGTGACAAAACTTTTTTCGTCTCTAAACTTTTGGCGACAAAAAATGTGCATTTTGTGACAATTTAATTTGTCTCCAAACACAAATTTTCTTGTAGTGTTGGTTAGAAGCTAACTAGGCTTGCTAAATAGAATTTCTAGTCAAGAAAAATAATAAAAAATAATAATTTTAAGGCCTCAATCCATTAATTGGAAAAATACACAAGTGCTTTTATAAGCATACTTGTCTTTAGAAAATGACTATGTTGACCGGTGCGAAAAGATAAAATTTTATAAGTCTCAAATCTAATTATGACGGATTATTAGAAATTAAAAAGGAATTTTAAAAGTAAATCCAAGTAATAAAATTCAAATATTTAACGAAATTTTTATTTACCAAAAATCAGGGTCATTACAGGTTCCTTGGGTGTCGGACCTTCAAACCCGAGTGGCGACTCTGTATTCCGAGCGCTTGCTTCCCCGCTCGTGCTCCCTCGATCCAAAAAGGGCCGCTTAGGCAGGGAACGAAATCCTTTCCATGGGCATGCTGCCCACAATAGGGATAAGGCTCTCGGGAGCTATCAAGGCCTTGTAACATAACAGGTCCGCAACGGTGGTCTAGGTAGCAGGGGTATGGCTATCCATATCTACAATAAGAAAATTATATATTAGACTTAACGGTGTGAAAGGGTGGTACGTGCCAACACACATAAACAGTGATCATAAAAAGAAACATACACATCTTTCATTACTTAAACAGAAACAAGCACATCTTAGATGGCTCATATTAGCCTAAGTTTCCTACTACATAGCTATTACAATAGATAAGCCTATTATTACCAAACATAGGAAGAGTACAACTTAGAGAAATTCTAAATAGGCGACGGTGGTCCTAATTTTCAACATCCTACATCCCTAAGGATTACAATTATTACTAAGTTATCTCAGATACGCCTATTTGGCATCCTCAGCCCTTGGGGTCTCGTCCTCCTTGAGATTCTCTTCACTTAATAGGTTTCCCTATTTAGTCGCCCCATCGGCGTCTTCATCACCATTGACTTCTTCCTCCTACTCACCAACCTCAAAGTTTTCCATTGGGGGCAGGGTACCAAAGAACTCACGGAAGGCATAAAAGATAGGAAACATCACTGGAAACCAGGGGTCCTTCTCCACAGGGATAGAGGTGTTTTGCTGTACTCTCGCAAAATCTCGCTTTTCTGTGAGTACGGCGGCAACAAAATCAGGGTGCTCCACTAGTTGGGTTGTCATCGTTTCTATGGCAAATTTGAGGTGACGAGCTCCTGCCAATAGGTCGACTAAGTAACCCAGGTGGTTTATCTACAAGGAAGGAGTTTTAAACCTCAATTAGTAATGTTTTAAGACATAGTTTTGCAATCTACTAAAGAACTTGGATTTATCTAATTCCACATCCGTTTCTTGATTTAAGTCATCATCCAATTGTTCGGGAATTCCCAGCTCAGCGGTACTGCCAATTTCAACACTTTGCTTCAATCCGAAGATTGTTTTGTCAGGATTCCACCCAATTTGGGATGGTAAACTTAAACTCAATTCACGTTTGTGCAACAGTCAAACTATCTTATGGTTCTACCCATTCCACCCATGGCGCCGAGGTTTTGAACCTAAAGCTTTGATAACAAGTTGTAACGCCCCCAATTTTGGGTACGTTAAATAAACATTTTATTGATAAAACGAAGTAGAGTCTGGCTCATTATTACATCACAATTCTCACAAGAGTACATTTATTCAATAAGGGAGGGAACTAAGGTTCCTAACTACTGCTCCGCCTGCTCTTCCATCCTAGCAATCTCCTCGGCTCCAAAAGCCTCCAAGGTGTACAGTTCACCTTGTTCATCTATAAGGTCTGACACATTATATCGGCGTCGCCACCAATATATATGTCAGGGTCACCAAAGGGCAACACCATGAGCTATAAAGCTCAATAGAATAAACCATACCCACTAACCCTTATCTTACAACAAAGAGGCATATAGACAATTACACATGCTCATTCAACAACGAAATTAACAATGACACATCCACATTCACTATCTTACTATCGTTGGTGTCATGATCTTTCGAGTTTCTCCTACGCGACTCATCGTAGACCGTGTCTCCAATTTCCACTTTCAAAATCGAATCAACATTTCAAAAATCCATTTTTAACACACCCAACCTCGGTTCCGCCGTTCCGGGTTCCCGAGTATCCTCACAATGGTTCCGCCGCACCGGGTTCCCATTGGCTCACATTAGAATTGGCTCCTCTCCTCGGATAACCAAGCCACACACCCAACCTCGGTTCCGCCGTTTCGGTCTCCCAAGTATCCTCACAATGGTTCTGCCACACCAGGTTCCCATTGGCACACACACACAACTCACATAATGACTACCACGTCTGGTCATTATGTAGTTTCAAAAATATTTTACCATGTCAACGCCTTTAAACACACCCTAGGTATCATGTTTCTAACTTTCTCGGTTTCTGTGTCTCGTTCTCATGCATAGACTCCGCGGCCGGACTTCTTATGACAAAATCATAAATCATTCGTTGTAATCTTGAAACTAAACTAGCAAGATCATCCAACTCTATATTCAAATTTGCATGCTCATAATATCACATCATCATACTCAACATTTAAAACACAAAGTAAAGCATAGTGCCACATGGACGGACACCTTTGGAGTGGTAAACCACTTATGCTTTACCAAACAATTAAGACAAGTAAACACATACACATGCTCATAACCATTCTAAGATCAAGATACGAATACTTAGAGTTGAGCCACAAACATTATCTTTCAAAATTCATTCTTCCTTTTCAAAAGTTCAAAACAACACATTTTTTTGAAATTCTACGTATATGGAGAATTCTACTTTCATGATAAACAATACACATTTCTATTTATACTTAGGATAGGGATAAGATCATTCTACCGTTCTTCTTGGCGGTAGTGACGACTACAGAGTAAAGAAGGTACGTTGGCTATCGGACGGAGTAACTTCCTACGATAAGCTTCCGGTAGCTTCGAAAGAGAAAGGTTTCTCTCGAAACTAGATCTTGACTAACACTATCAGACTTTTTGGATCGAAAGGGTGGTCGAGTGGCGGTTTAGTGGTGGTCTTGGATGAGTTTCTTGAAGAACTTGGGAAGAATTTCAAGAACAAGCAAGAACAAGAAGAATAAAGCAAGAACACAAGACTTTTTAGAGAGAGAAGCTGAAGTATGAGAGGTGTGAGTTGAATGGTGAGAATGGGGTCCTATTTATAGGCAAAGATTGGCTCCCTCTCTCCCCTCCTTGGCTGGCCTCTCTCTCTCCTTTTGTCCAATGGATTTTGCTCCATTATCTTGTCATTTCAATCTTTGAAAGCATACAAAGATCTTCTCCTTTCTTTACTTCCATTTAGGACAGGTTTAGGTTATTCTAATGGGTACCTAGTCTTGTCTAGTACTTAGGAGATTTTCTTGGATATGAAAGTATAAGAAAACCTAGATTTGGTTGTACTTTGATGGTGTAAGAAGTTGGCCAAAGAACTTTGACTAGATTGAGTGAGTACACATGCACACACATCACTCTCTCTATCTCCCCCTCTTCCGGCCTCTCTCTCTCTCTCTCTCCCTCTCGGCCATTCTCCCTCTCTCTCTCTCTCTCTCTCTCTCTTTCTAGTACAATGCTCATATATATATATATATAAGGACAATGGTGGTAGGTTGACTTGAGAAAGTATAAGGGATTGAGTTGAAAGGATGTAAGAAGATCGATCATGTACTTCTAAATCTCTCCCATATCTTCCTATATTTCTTCTTCCACAAGTACAAGTACTTATATATATATATATATATATATATATATATATATACGGGACGGTTCCAGGGACATTTATAAAAACACTTAAAAAAACACTCCAAATCTCAATCTCATAGTTTTCGATCAAATTTTGATGATCCGAGCCGCTCAATGTTTGCAAAATGTGATTTTAAGGGTACCCGCAAGAAATTGGCAAAAAAAATTACCGGGAAGTGCTTTTTTTGAGCAATTTTTAATTGAACCATTCAATAAAAAACAGTTTGGAACTGTTCGGATCAAGCCCTTCCCGGTCATTTTTTTGCTGATTTCTCTCGGGTACTCTTAAAATCACGTTCTGATCATATTGAGCGGCTCGGATCATTAAAATTTGATCGGAAATTATGAAGTGTTTTTATAAATGTCCCTGGAACTGCCCCGATATATATATATATATATATATATATATATATATATATATATATATCTAGGATTTGGTAGAAGAAAAATCTAGGGTACTTGTACATCAATCTCTTTCCCTCTCTCCTATCTCTCTCTCTCTCTCCCTCTCTCTCTCGGCCTCTCTCTCCCTCCCTCTCTTGGCTTTCTCTCTCTCTTTCTCTCTCCCTTGTTTAATATATATACGAAAGTATGACCAAGTATAACAAAGTACACAAGTACTACATGACCTCACTAAATCTCCAAGTCAAAATTCCCTATTAAACTAAGTCAATTTGGCACATGTCTCATTATAAAACTATATTAGGGTACATAGAGAATCCTAGGTACAAAATCTAGGGTGTATATATATATATATATATATATATATATATATATATATATATATATATATATATATATATAAAAGTATATTAACACATGGTGAATCTAATAAGTAAATAAACTAATAAAGCCTAGTACTTTTGCTAGACTTGACCTTATTATCCAATTAATAACAATTCTCCTAACATTTATCGACCAACGGTTAAAGGTGGAAAGTATTATACTAGAATAATATATGTATATATACTTTCAAGCATGTGTATATAAGCCTATATATAATTATATAAGTGTACTTTGAACAATCTAATAAAATAACCTTGGTGGGAAAGCCTATTGTCCAATGGATAAAGATTTCCCTAACTTTTATCGTCCAATGGGTAAAGGTCAAGGATGACTTTGGTCCAAAGGGTTCCTTTAGGGTTTGGAAAGGTTCAAAAGGTTCAACTAGGGTTGGAAGTGCAATTGGTAGTTAGGTTACCTCAATGAATCGGTTAGAAGCTAACTAGGCTTGCTAAGTAGGATTTCCAACCAAGAAAGGTAATTCTAAGACTTCTCCATTAGTAGGAAAAATATACTAGACACTTGTCTTTAGAAAATGACTAGATAGCTCGGAGTGAGGAAAATCTAATTACGACGGATTATTCAAAAGCGATACAAGATTTCATAAAGGATTTTTGAAATCAACGAGATTTTTATTCTTAAAAATCAAAGTTGTTACAAAGCGGCCCATGGATCTAAATAACCCCCTACGGTGCACGAGAACGACTGGATATCCCGAACATTCGGGGCAATCGAAGTTGGTCTTCGAGCATCCATGTGAAGGAAGACACTCAGAAGGATCACGTGGCCACCACCGAACGTCAAGCAGAGAGGGGCACACGGAACGTGATAACATAATCGTCCTGTATGATCAGTTCACGGGCATGCCGATCATTTATCAACTAGTAGAAGACACAGCCGATCCGCGACAAGCCTGACAAGGGGGATTAAGAGGCGATGCCCAAGAACCATCGGGAGGAGGCAGTCAGCGGCATTGGGAACGGATTGAATGACCACGGTGTCACCACCGAGAGCTAAGGGTAGTTTCCGAGCCTCAATTGGATGTTCCGCCGTTGGGCGCTCAGCCTGAACCCATGCCGGTTAATGATACGAAGCTCGGAAATGCCAAAGCTTCACCATTTACAGACGCCATTCAGCAAGAACAACTGGCAGAATAGTTTGTCATGCCAAAGATCAAGCACTACGAAGCCAAGCGTAGACACCCCAATTTGGCCTAACGATTATTTCAAGTCCCACCTTGGGGACCATCCCGATGATGAAATGGATACAGTGATTGCTGATTGCCTTCTCGAGAACCATAGGACTTTCGGTAAGAACTTTGAGCCACTTAGAGGACCCAATCCAGAGCCATATAGCCTTTCAGACAGAAAATAAAGAAGCCTAGGAGAATCCATATGTCGACCACAACATCGATCTCACGGCCTTTACATCATTTCCTCACCCGAGCAACCTGTTGCTAGAAAATCTCCCTAAGAGATCAATCCCTCGGCCGCAAGATCTATCCTTCGGCCGCAACATCCATTCCTCGACCGCCAGATCCATTGCTTGGCCGCCAGATCGTCCTTTTTCCAGACTCTGGAACGTTCTGTCGATTGTTTGATCCAACTACACTACCTCTCCGATGCGTTCGGGCTACGGTCAGAGATTGCAACGAAGAGTTTGAATTGCATTGCAATTGCAATTGCAATCGTGCCATTTGATTGGCCAGAGTGAGTCATCCCTATGCCTATATAAAGGAGCCTTTGGGCTCCAAAATTAACAAGTGAAATTACTCACCCAAGCTCCGATACTCTGCAAAAATACTCTCTCAAACCCTCTCTTCAAAAGCCCTAACCTCCCGAAGGAAGCCATCCATCCAACGATCAAACCCCGAAGTTCAAACCCTAACCCTAGGGTTTTCTGAGGAGCAATCAGTCAATCACACTCAATCCGAAGCAATCAAGCAACTGAGGGATCAAGGTGGTGAGGCCCAACGGCCTCTAGTTTGTTTTACTTACTGTATTTATGACTAACCATAGCGTTTTGATCGTCTAATAACTTTTCAGTCTGGTGTGAGGAAGAACATCGACCGGGGCTTCGATCCCTCGGCCGATATATCAAACCAGGAGAATCCCTCGACCGTGACATCCATTCACCGGCCGCGGGATCCATTACCCTGGGACAGCTTTGTTTATTCTGCTTTCTGATACATGCTTTACCTATCGCATTGGCTCACCTTACTTACTATTTAAAGGCTTAAATAAACAGACTATGTGTTAGAATTAAATAAAGCATCTACATGTCTTATGTCGAATAACTATGGGCCAGTCTTACGACTGGGCAGAGAGGGGTGCCTAACACCTTCCCCTTACTGTACTCTTGGCTCCCGTACCTAGAATCTCTATCTCTTTTCCCAGTTTTAATAAATTGGGTGGCGACTCTGTTTTGATGATAAGCGCTATCGTGTGGCGATGTTCCTAGCCATGGGAATGTCCACGATCTTGGTTTATGAAGCAAGCAACCAATCGAGCAACAAACGATCAATCTGTATGGCGATGCCCCGTTTGGGAGGTGTCTACAATTTTTGGCGACTCTGCTGGGGACTTGAGAGCCATAACCAAAAAGTTCAACATAAGATTAATACATGCCTTGTTTAATTCATCTATCATATGCATCGAGCGGGCAACCCGTTGAGTTCACCTGATATCCCGGCATGACACGGGCTATGTTGGGGGTTCCAGCAAACTCCACAGTCACTCGTACCTAGTGGTATATCAAAAAGGGAATCACTCAATCACCGCCTATGATGGGCTGGTGAGAGGATTGGTGCCCTTTGACAACGGAGCACCCTGAGACAACCAAAACCTTGCATGTATTAGAAAGCCATAGAACCTATCAAACTAAGACAGGAACCTACAGGTTAGGAACCTACTTGCATTTGCTTGCAAAAGTTCTTCCTCACACCCATTGTATATATGTATGTTGTAAAGTTTTCTTTTGCAGGTTAAACCTTAGGAGTCTCTCTGAGTCAAATAAACATTAGGTAAGATCAATCAATCTAACTATAACCAAAAATCTTTTAGGAAAAATGACTGCATCACTATCCACGTTTGATTCGCACTTTCAAGTTGTCACTGAGCTTCTGCTGTTGAAGATTTCAACCCCTCTGATTACATCACTCCGGTGAATCAACCAAAGCCTATGGTGACTATCATTGAAGACAACCATGTCATGTTCGCTAGAACAGTCTATGAAGAAGAAGTAGAAGACATGATTGAAGAAGAAGGGCTTCGCAGGGTCCCAATCTATTTTTATGACCCCTATGCACCTACCGACGACTATTGGCCGATAGACGAGGTCAATAACCTCGAAACTTAAGAGGCAAAGGAAGAAGAGTCTGTCGACAACGACCCACTAGACGAAATATCACTGAACCTACTCTTTGATGAGGGGGTCACCGACCATGAAATAAGGGTGATCCATCCCATCACGGATAGCTTTGGTAATTGGTGGGGCTTTGTTAGCACGCGAAGAGTCGACAATAGCGACGAAGCAGAGATTGAAGCTCAATTGGAAGAGATAACAGTAATAGCAAATCAAATGGCCCTCCAAGACTTGCAGGGTGACAATGATGAAGTGCGAATCAAAGTGACAGTGAAGTGTTGATGATCAACCTTGGTGATGAAAAAGACTGCTCTGAACTGATTGTGGATGCTGAAAAAGGGGCTTACCCTAACTGGATCGTGGAACATACTCTGAAATACAAAATAAAAAGCGCTAATTCTGATCCTAGTTCCGATTCCGATTCCGACTCCGAGTCGACTCAGTCCGAGTCAAGCTTTTCATCTTTTGAAACTACTAAGTCTAGTGAGGAAAACCTGGTCAAAGCACCAAAGCATAACATTTACTTTGAGTGTGACTCTGAAATGTCTTTTGACAATCTTAGCAATGAGAAGGAAGATTTAGAGTATTTCACTTTGCCTATAATCAATTGTATGGATTCCGATACACCAAATTTTGAGGAAGAAATTCCAAAAGAAATTCTAGAATTCATCGAGAGAGAAGAAGAAAGGCACGCTAAACCTTTTTCTGAGGAAATAATCACAGCAAACATAGGCTCTGAAAACGAGCCCAAAATGGTTAAAATTGGTACCACACTATCCTTTCAAGAAAGTGAAAAACTAATCCTTCTGCTAAAAGAATACAAAGAGGTTTTTGCCTGGTCTTACGAGGACATGCCTGGGATAGACCCTGAAATTGTTCAGCATAAAATTCCCCTTCATCCTGATGCAAAACCAGTTAAACAAAAACTGAGACGTATGCACCCTGATTGGGTCTTAAAGATAAAAGAAGAAGTCACTAAGCAAATCAACGCCAATTTTCTCATAGTCACCAAATATCCACAATGGGTAGCTAACATCGTTCCCGTACCAAAGAAAACTGGAGGAATCAGGGTTTGTGTAGATTTCTGAGATCTTAACAAAGCTAGTCCAAAGGATGACTTCCCATTACCCCACATAGACGAGCTAGTAGACAACACCGCAGGCCATGCATTGCTGTCCTTCATGGATGGATTTTCTAGGTATAATCAAATCCTTATGTCTCCTGAGGATAGAGAGAAAACCACCTTCACTATGCCTTGGGGAACCTACTGCTACCGAGTGATGCCATTTGGGTTAAAGAATGCTGGAGCCACTTACCAGAGGATGGCGACAACACTACTGCACGACATGATGCACAAAGAGGTCGAGGTATATGTTGACGATATGATAGTCAAATCAAAGGAAAGTGAGGGACACTATGAAGCGCTTCAAAAGTTCTTTGAGAGGATTAGGCAATACAAACTACGTCTTAATCCTCAAAAATGCACTTTTGGGGTAACATCTGGAAAAATGTTGGGATTTCTCATCACTCAAAGAGGAATCGAGGTAGACCCTTCCAAGATACAGGCTATCATGGAAATATCACCTCCTAGGACAGAAAAGGAAGTAAGGAGTTTCTTGGGGAAGGTACAATTCATCAGCAGGTTCATTTCCAAGCTCACAACTACCTGCGAACCCCTTTTCAAGCTACTGAAGAAAGGTACTGATTTTGAGTGGAGCCAAGACTGTCAGCGAGCATTTGAAGCAATCAAGGAATATCTTCAGAATCCACCTATACTGTCGCCACCCATTCCTGGGAAACCGTTGATTCTGTATCTCTCAGTAATGGACACATCCATGGGATGCATGCTAGCACAAGAAAACGATGCCAAAGTAGAGTGCGCCATATACTACCTCAACAAAAAAATGATGGACTATGAAACAAGGTACACTCCCCTCGAGAAAACCTGTTGGGGGCTAGTATGGGCCACAAAGAAACTAAGGCACTACCTGTTAGCACATCCGGTGGTGCTGGTTTCTCGTTTAGACCCAATCAAATATCTTTTCGAAAAGCCAGCACTTATCAGAAAGTTAGCTAGGTGGTTATTGCTGCTAGCAGAATTCGACCTCAAATACATGACAAGAAAATCAGTAAAGGGAAGAGCTGTGGCAGAATTCTTGGCAGATCATCCTGTGACAGAAGCCAAGGCAGAAGACTTCATGTTCCCCGACGAGGACATCTTATGTCTCTTAGATGACACCTGGCAGCTTTACTTTGATGGAGCATCAAACCAATGTGGATATGGCATAGGGGTATTGCTAATTTCCCCAAACGACTCTCATATCCCTTTGTCATATAAACTGAGGTTTGAAGTCACCAACAACCAAACTGAATACGAGGCCTGTATTGCTGGAATGGAGGCGGCCCTGGAACTAGGGGCAAAAAGGGTAGAAGTCATTAGGGATTCAAACCTGGTGGTATCTCAAGCAAGAGGAGACTGGAAGGTCAAGGAAGACACACTGAAACTGTATCACTCTGTGCTGGAAGATCTAATTCCACAATTCAATTCCGTTATCTTCACGCACACTCCCCGAGTAAGCAATAGATTTGCAGATGCACTGGCGACATTGGCGTCTATGGTCGAAATACCCCTGGGATTCACAATGCGGCCTCTCATGATCGAACAAAAGGTCAAACCAGCATGCGAATGTACCTTCACCGAGGAAGGTGAAGACGATGGCAAGCCATAGAACGAAGACATGAAGAAATTCTTGGAAGAAGGAGAATACCCATCCGAGGCAACCTCGAAAGACAAAACAGCTCTGCGGAAGTTTTCCGCCCGATTTGTAATTTGTGGAGGAGCATTGTATCAAAGGGCACACTTGGGTCCAAGTCAACTCTGCGTCACAACGGAGGATAGCCGTAAGGTAATGGAGGAAATACACGAAGGAATTTGTGGGCCACACATGAATGGGGCAACAATGGCAAAGAAGATCCTACGTCAGGGATATTACTGGACCACAATGGAGGCCGACTGTGCTGACTATGTCCGCCGATGCTACAAATGTCAAACTCACGCTGATCGCATGCGTATTCCCCCTACGGAATTGTACAACATGACATCCCCTTGGCCATTCTCCACTTGGGGGATAGACGTCATTGGAAGTATAAATCCAAAGGGAAATTACAAGCATCAGTTCATTCTAGTGGCTATCGACTACTTCACCAAGTAGGTAGAAGCGGCTTCTTATGCTACCCTCAAAGCCACTCATGTGGCCAAATTTATTCGCACCAATATCATCTATCGATATGGTGTACCTCACGAGTTCGTCTGTGACAATGGATCGCACTTCAAAGGAGCGACAAAGAAGCTTTTTGCCGAATTTGGGATACAGAATCATCGGTCATCTACTTATCGACCTCAAACTAATGGAGCAGTTGAGGCTACAAACAAGAATATCAAGAGGATTTTGCGGAAGACTACCGACACCTACACAGACTGGCCAGAAATGCTACCTTTTGCACTATGGGGTTATCGAACAACTGAAAGAACTTCGACTGGGGCTACTCCCTACTCTTTGGTTTATGGAATGGAGGCAGTCTTGCCTATCGAGCTGGAGTTGCCTTCGTTAAGGGTTCTGGCTGAGACTGGAATGATCGAAGAGGACTGGGTTCAAAACCGCTATGATGAGTTGGCACTACTAGACGAAAGGAGGCTGAGAGCGTTATACCATGTACAAGGGTATCAACGCCGCATTGCACGAGCATTCAACAAAAGAGTAAAACCGAGAGACATCAAAGTATGAGACATGGTGCTCAAAGCAATCCGTCGCCACGTTTCAGACCCAAGGGGCAAGTTTAGGCCAAACTGGGGAGGCCCCTACCTTATCAAACGCATACTTTCTGGAGGAGGAGCATACATTGCAGACTTGGATGGAATGGAATTTGTGACGCCAGTCAACATTGACAAGCTGAGGAAGTACTACCCATGAGAGATGCTCGTTGGGCCGAAAACCACAAGGGTGGGCGGACCCAAGCAAAAATTAGAGCAGCCTGCTAGGTCGAAAACCCGCAAAGGCGGCTTAGGCAAAAACTAAGGCATAAATAAAACGCTCGCTAGACCGAAAATCCGCAAGGGCGGTTTTAGGCAAAATTAAGAGCACAAAAGGAGAGAAAAATACCCGAGTGGACCCTATCTAAAAACAAAACAAATCCCCTTTGTTGGAACTACGTTTATGGCCTGATTCCCTCCATGGGATACGTAGGCAATCTCTAAGTTTGAGATCCGGCCACTGCTATTTCTAGGTCTATCCTAAAGCATGTTCACTATCAAATCATGGCAATAACATCTTCAAATAAAATGACCAAATGTTTTATTATTTCCAAAGGAGAAGGAGAAAGCAAGCCTAAGCAATTCTTAATCCATGAAAGCTAGAATTAAACAACATCTTTTGAAAAAAACATAAGCAAAGTGTCAATCTTTAGGTCTTCCTTCTCTTCGCACTACTGTCTTCCAAAAGGTTTTTCTTCAACCAGCGTTTGTAAGAACCTGATAGCTTGACAGCAAAGTTCTTAGCAACCTCCTGCATCACTCTATTCGGCCAAAGACGCAGCATATTGCGACGAAAGTTGGCATCATGGACCTTGGAAACAGTGTACTCAGGGTCACCCAGGATTGCGGTTTGTTCAGCCCCGAACTGCCTTTGAAAGCGAGCAGGAAAGTAGAAAACGACACGAGTAATACCCATCACTGCTACACCAAAATGGTTCATGGTACTCGCAGTCATGCTCTCAACACCATACCAGGGGCAAACCCATTGAATCCAATCACCTCTACAAGTCTTCATCCATGCTTCCCAAGCAGCCTCAGTTGGGAACTGTTTAATCATACGACGCTCCGTACATTGGTCTGGATTATAAGGAAGTCACTCTGGCGCATCCCACACCTTTAGTTTCTCAAATAACCATACCTAGAGAACAAGGGAAAATTGTGAGTTGAGAGAACATGTGAGTCAAAGCAAAAGAGTGATGAGTGAAAAGATAAACTTGACAAATAAACAAACAAAGAGTGAACCTGTAATAGCAAAGGACTGCCTGAGAACTGAGCTGTCGGACTACCCTTCATCACATCTAGACCCAACAAGGTCTCTGCCAACACTAAGCCAGCGAAACTCACACGGTTTCCAATTTGTTGAGCGATGTTAAGCAGTATGGGATCAGCATGGCCAGAGGAAAGGCCAAGCAAGTAATAATGAAGGAGACAATTGCACAACGCATGAAAGCATGCTCTCTGTTGGGAAACTTGACAATGAGCCTTAGCTGTACCGAAACGCTGGATAAACTGCAGAATCTCCAGCCTTCCCTTTACTATGAAGAACCTAGCTTCATGTTTCTGAACTTGGAGCAAATCCTTCAAGAGATCATCTCGGTTGAACAAAGGATTAGGGACAACGAAACCCTCTCTATCCGAATGACCCATGATGGCCGCAAACTCCTCGATAGTAGGACACAATTCCTCTCTCTTAAATCGAAAGACATGAAAAGCAGGATCCCACAAACTGGTGGCTGCCCTAAGGAAAGCAAAATTCACAGGAATTTGATGAAGGGAGAAGAGAAAGTCCATGCCGAAGGACTTAAAGTGTAAACGGTCGAGGCCATTAAAGGAATCCAACCACTGATCAAGGACTGGTTGTGCCATATGCAAAGAACTGCTACTGACAATGCTATCGGGTTCGTAGAACGCGTATTTATAGAACTAAGTCGAGTCTTAGTTCGAATCGGAATTGGATTCTTAATCCTCGGTAATTTGGTCGGTCTCTCAGCCGGCACTTTGATATGACGGCCGTAGGATCAATCCATCGGCCCCTGAAGATCAGGGTTGACCTACAAGTCAAACCCAGGCAGACGAAACGATCCTTCGGCCCCCAGATCAAAGCCTCGGCCGCGTAATCATTAGGTCGGCCGCCAGAACGGCTGTTTTACAGATTGTTTCCACGGTTCAGTTCGTTTCACTGGATTAACAAGTTATCACACACTAACCACACAGATATAGCATACACAATCACATAACAGAGCAAAAGGTTTTTGTTTCATATAACGAAAGCTTTTTACATCACAAGGTGGATCATCCCACATTTCCTAAACAAACTATACATTGATTTCCTGTCAAACTAACCTATGCAGGAAGAGAAACAGAAAAACAAAAAAAGGAAGGAGGAGAGGATGCCGAACCCTTTGGTGGTCTGAACACCAGAGACCAGCTGCAAAAAAGAAGATGACACACCTGGGGCAGTGTATACCGGAGGAGTACTACGGTGCAGAAGAGACACCATGTTGTAGACACCCCAATCTGGGTCTCCCAATCGTTTTACTTTATTTTACAATTTTCTTGTTTCCCCGATGATGAAATCGGATCAAACACAGCTTGGATCGGGAATGGTTTGGGCTTGGAATGCTTGGAACCCTACTCGAACCCCTTTGAACCCTTCTGAACCTTCAGTCAAACCCCTAAAACCAGAGTTGACCCTCGCGCGAGCCTTTCTGTCCCTCGTGCGACACTTAGCTTGCCACGTGTAGTCAAAGTCAAACTGTTGACTGTTTGACCCTCGCGCGACACTTCCGAACCCTCGCGCGATGGTTCCCTCCTGTCCCTATCACAGAATCCAGCTGGACTTGTGATGATTGCTTGGCATATGGGTTCCCATGGGCTGGAACCCCGTTCTCCTTAGCTGAACTGCGTGCTGGCAGGTTCTAACCCCATGCAATCCCCCAACCACTCTCTCACCTTGTTGGCTAGCCTCACAACCAAGTTGTGACCAGCCTTGGTGGCTGGTCCTAAGGTCTTGTTTGGCCTCTACTCAGCCCTTACATTCCCCCTATAAATACCCCCATTGGTCTTCCATGTTAAGGGTTCCAAAAATTGCTTAAGAGAGTCATTAGTTATTTCACAAGCTCTACTCTAGCTAGCACAAAGTCACTAACCCCCAAACCACTTCCTAATCCTCTGAACTCAGGGTGTTCATACACTTTTGGTAGCAAGATCACACCAATCAATCCAATCTACTCCCAAACCCTTTCCAAGCAAAGGTATAATGTTTAAGCTGTTTCTGTTTTGATCCTGGTGGTAAGGCCAAGGCTGGTAATCAATACCATGTCCTGGTCCTAAAGCCAGCAAAGTTACAAGAATTCGTGGCAGCTACACCCTCGCGCGATGGTCCCCTTTACTCGCGCGACACTTGTGTCAGCAAGAGAATGGACCTCGTGGGGAAGGGAAGCTACCCCTTTCCTGTTTTGTAGTATTTTCATGCCTGATGTACTTTACTTTGATTTTTAGATCACTGTGATGCATGCAAAACAAATACAGTAGCTAGTTTATTTGCTTTAAACAGTTTGGAATGCCCTTGGGATCCCCTGAATCTGTCTCAGGACCCCAAGCATGTAAAGCAATTCCTGGAAGTCCAGTCAGGAGTGTCGCGCGAGATGTACCCTCTGTCGCGCGACAGTTCTCTGATTTCCATGAATGGCCCTTGCATGGGCAACTTGGCCCTTGGCCTCTGTTTTGATACCCCCACTGTTTAGGGGTTGTGTTTCATCTTATTTGGCTCTTGCTTGGAGTATTGTGTAATAATTAGCATTTTACAGTTTTCCAATACACTGCTTGGTTTACTTCCTGGGTGTGCACTGGTCCTTCCAGAGCCCAGAAGGGGATGATTTTGGGACTGTGGTAAGATAACAACACTCGCGCGAGAGTCAGCTTGTCTCGCGCGATGATTGACTTGCATGCAGATCTGTTCAGGCATGCAAGTTGGTCATCGTGCAGGGCAAATCTGCCCCGAGCCTGGTTTTGGCATCTGATCGCTTTTTCAAGTTCATTCCGTTTATTATTCATCATGCTACTCATCCATGTCATTATTTGATCACATCCTACAAATTGTTACAGTTTTAATCCCCGATTAACTGTTCCCCCGCCCTAATTGGCTAAAATCAATTAAAAGAGGAAGAATCACAAAGGTTTTCATAAAAATGCTTAAGTAGAGACCGATCTCCGGATTGGGCGAGAGGGGTGCCATAAAACCCTTCCCCTCTCGTAACCTGGCTCCCGAACCCAGATATGGTTATGACGGACTGGTTTCCTTAACTTTTTCAAATAAAGCGCGGCAGGTGCTTCGAAATACGGTTCCTTGAGTGTCGGACCTTCAAAACTCAAGTGGCGACTCTGTATTTTTGAGCGCTCGCCACCGGCGCTCGCGCTCCCTCGATTCTCAAAAAAGGGCCGCAATGGCGAAAGGAACGGAATCCTTTTTCCGAGGGCATGCTGCCCACAGTGGCGACTCTGCTGGGGAGAAATCGAACCAATATTGATTCACACTTAGGATTTAATACGCCTGGGAACAATCCTTTAAAAGCTTGTCAAAACGGTGAGCTTCGCGCTGCCGAAGGTTGGAACGGTCATTTAACAGGACCTCGTGTCCGGCCATTCTAATCTGGGGCTTTTTCGATTGTTCGCTTGCGTAGTTTCTTCTAAAGATGGACTAAATAAAGTGAGCCAAATTTGAAAAGGCGTTTTTACGACTCTGTGATTCTTCTTCTTTTAAAACAGATTCTAGCATCTCATTTGCATCGATGTGGGAAAAGCCTCGTTGGATCGTTTTGGCAATCCGGCACGGTTTATCGGAGCCCGGGGACCCCAAATGACCGACAACCTTCGACGATGATGGGTCATGCTACCGTTCGACTGTTATCCTGTGAAAAACGCGGGTAACGGGAGGTATATCTGTGGCCCTAGTCCGAGGAACCTGTTACGAACCAAAACCGGCCTTTTGCATATACAAAGCATTAGAACTCTCCAAATTAGGACAGGTACCCACAGGTTAAGATCTACTTGCATCTAACCCCCGTAACTGTCTATGTGTTACTGCTTTCCTTATCGCATGAACTGTACATACATCTCGTTCAGCGTAGAAGCATGTCTAGGATGGCTCCTAGGTTCTCAATCTGTTCCGAGTCTGTCTTCAGGCTTAGTAGGACATTATTGGTGGCCCGATGAGGAGTCGTGCATCTCAGTGATGCGCGTTATCATCTTTTAAAGTCCTTTTACGGTGGGACTTTAGGAAATCAGAAGCTTTTCTGCACCCTTGCCCGTGTACCTGTTTAGGGTTTCAAACAGAAAACGAAGAACCACGGAGTAGAATACCACGATGCTTACACCAAAAGGTAACAAGTGCCTCGTCACTTACACCGCCCAGCTAATGGCACAGTACTGCCTACGCCAACCTGGTTATAGCATCATGATATTCATGCCGAGTCGTTCTGGCTTCAAAAACTTGAAACCCTGAACATCGAAATGGGCAAAGGTTTAGACTCCTTTTGACATCCTTTAGGACCGCTTGTTCCAAACAAGGATACATCTGCAAAAGAATTCTGAGGGCCTAAAAGCAGTGTCCAAAATGTCGTAAGACAGACTCGTCTTCTGGTTCTAGAGTCTAGGGTGACACTCTCGACGTGGGCTGCATCCGCTTTAGTCTTTTATTTAGATTAAAGTTACTGCAGGACCCTTATCAAACCTCCTTTTCCCTTGCAAGCAAAGATCGAATCATTGCACCACCGAGGAAAGTATCGAGGCCGGTTGCCAAACCCGGCAGGGAACGTCGCATCTAAGTCCGGTTCACGAGGCTCGTCGAGTTACGGTCCCGATCGGTCATCACGGAAGACTTTCTGTACTCACCTCCGAGAGCACTCAGAATCTCAGTCAGGTTCTCAGTCAGGTTCACCACCGGCTTCACAAGAAGGACGTCCGACTACCCCGGTATCCGCCTCAAGCAGCTCTGAAACGCCCGTCACGATGGAACAACCACAACCAGAACCCCTTACCTTGGAGGCCATGCTCATGAACCTCCAGGACAGTATCACCGCTATGCAACAGAGGGCGGCTCAGACCGACACTAACATTGCTCGCCTGAATGACCTCATCCACACTCGCCTTCCACCCCCTCTCGAAGAAGAAGGTGGGGACGATGAGTCTGACCAGGAGCAGCCCGTCTTGGTCCTAGATCCACTTCACGCGGGACGTCTCATAGTGATGAACCCGAGGGAAGCTCGCAGACCCGCTGCAAACCTTGCAGGCGGTAGACTGCCTCCAAAACCGGAAGGACCAACTCAGAATCCAGAAATGGTTGCGCTCATGGCCAAGATGGCCAAACTGGAGGAATCCATTGCTAAGACAGAAAAGATCAGTGCCGGAGGGATCGACCTGGATCGCCTTTGCCTGTATCCCAACGCCAAGCTTCCCGAGAAGTTTAAAATGCCAGACTTAGCTAAGTTCGACGGGAGCGGCGACCCCAGGACTCATCTCTACAGCTACCACGCCGGCATGAAACTTCTTTCTGTTGAGCCAGAGGCCATGTCACAGCTCTTTCCTCAGACCCTTTCGGGCCCTGCTTTCCATTGGTTTTTGTCACTCGACATTGCCAAAAGGAGGACTTGGGAGGACATTGGGACTGCGTTTATTTCGCAGTACAATTACAACTCCCAGCTGAAAATGACTACCCGGGAACTTGAATCCACTACGATGGAGGCTAAGGAGACCTTTGCAGACTTCATCAAAAGGTGGAGAGCTAAAGCTGCGTAGATGACCGATCGCCCGAGTGAGAAGGACCAGCTCCGTATCATTTCCCGCAATCTTCAACCGGACTATGCTAGGCACCTGGTTCTAGCTCAGGCCTCTGCTAACTTTGAAACCTTCTTTGACTCTGGCTTGGCCATCGAAGATGCTCTGCAGTGTGGAATTCTATCAAAGGGGGAGTCCTCGCATGCTCCCAAGTCAAAGCCTCGGGCTTATTCTGGAAACGCCAATGCGCTGTTCGGGACAGGGACTTATTCCAACACGGCAACTGCCGGTACCAATGCCGCTTCTTCCAGCGCTGCTAATCACATTGCGGATGTCAATCAAGTCCAAAATCCACAGAACAGCCGACCTCGGAACCAACCCCGCAGCTTTTCCGCTATCGAGGCACCTCTATCCTCGGTCTTGGAAAAATTGGTCAAATCAGGGCATCTGAAGCCCCTGGATCCAACTCCTCTACCCAAGAACCCTTCACCCGGCTTCAAAGCCAATCTTTACTGTGCTTACCATCAAGGAGCGGGTCATCTCACTGACTCCTGCTTTCGCCTCCGTCATGCGATCCAGGATCTCATTGACGATGGCACATTGGGGACTCCTCCACCACCTCAGAAACCCAATGTCATTGCCAACTCTCTCCCCAAGCACAACGCTGTACCCCACATCAACCAGATATCTCTCAGCTCCACTTATATCAACCCTAGCTCCACCATATTTAACCCCACTGACTATATAGCCTCAGCCGATCAACCCAGGCCCATCGTGCCTTTCTCGCTCGAGCCGTCCACCGAGGTTTCTTATATACAATTGGTTGAAGGCCAACTTGTTGATGCAGATGCACCTTCGGAACTTTTACAAGCCGGATCACCTATCTCCGAAGAATCTGTCAGCTCCCTCTTCCATCAGTCAATCCCTGCTGTGCAAATCAGCTCTACCTCGTCGCTTGACAGCCCGTACGCAACCGTCGCTGGCCCATTTCCTGATCCCTATCAGCCTTGGGTGCCTCCCTCAGATGATAACATGCAAGCCACCGGCTGGGCCATAGCGGACCATTGGGACTATGCCGCTCCTCTCCTCAACGAGTGGTCCACCCTTGGAATGGACGGGATTCTTCCACAGCCCGAAAATGTCCCATTCGATCAAGCCTGGTATGATGGCTGGTTGGCCGGTTATGAAGCGGCCTTGCTTGACCCTTTAGACGGTTTCTCCTTGTACATGTTATTCAACCCGATCGAACCTCTAGTTCCTGAAGCAGAATATTACTGGGATCCTGAGCCAACCTGGTTTGCTCCCATGGATGTTGACCCTAACCCTCTGCAAGGCTATGCCACGCCGGACTACATGCTTCACTACGCGGAGGATGAACTTGTCCAGGAAGATCCACGAGCTTTGGGAGACCACATTTCCCTCTTTGGTTCGGTCTTTAATTCGGTTTGTGACGCTAACCCCGACACTGACCATGACCCCTGTTCCTACATCGTCGAAGAAGAAAATCCGCGCCCTCAGGTGCCTTACCCCAACAACAAGGACTGCAGCATCATGGTTACAGACCGCGCTCCGCCCGCTAATCTGTGGGAAGTTAACGACATAGTGGATGTCCAAGTTGGGAATGAAGTCTGGGCTGTCAATCGTACCCTGGCTGATACTGGTCTCTGGGATGTTCCCTTCATTGCAAATCCGGAGCCTGTTGCTGAAGTGGCTGCTGTGAAAGACTTGGGCTTCTGGGACTCCTTGCTGATGAAAGATCTGGCTGAGGATCTGGGCTTAGACATGGAAGTGCCCGTCTCTGCACCAACTACTGACAAGGGGAAGCGCAAACTGGGAGATGTCCCCGCTGATCTTTGGGATGTGAAGGAAAGCCCTCAACTCGTGCCCTCTTTGGGAAGCGTCCACAATGTTACAAGGAGCGGACGGATTTTTCAGCCTGCTAATCTGCAGGCCGGGAATTCCTCCAATCCTGCTAATCAAAGAAACGAGCCTGTGTCTTTCCCAAGGTCTGCACCTCTTGAGGTATCAGCTGGCAATCCGGTTCCTGATCTGGTTCAGCGGCAACTTGAGCGGATTCCTGCCGCTATTTCTATCTGGGGACTGATCTGTTCATCCAAAGAGCATCGTCAGAGGCTATGTCACGCCCTATCCCACCTTGAAGTCCAGGCCGACGTTACGCCAGAGGCAATGATATCTCTCATCCTCCCTCCAACCTCCAAGCATACGGTAATCTTCACGGACAAAGATCTGCCGGTCGAAGGTGTTGACCACAATCGCCCCTTGCATATCGCCGTCAAGTGTCGAGGACTCTGGATCCCGACTGTTCTTATTGACAACGGCTCCGCCATCAATGTCTGCCCTATGCGGGTCGCTTATCGTCTAGGGCTCACCAAGAAGGATCTGGCACCTTCCAATCTAGCTGTCAAGGCATATGACGGCACCCGTCGCGTGGTCGAAGGTATTTTGAAGCTCAAACTCGATGCTGAGGGTTTTGAGATGGACGTGGAGTTCCATGTCGTGGATATTCCTGCAACCTTCAATCTTCTGTTGGGCAGGCCATGGCTTCATCGGTCTGACATCATGGCTGTGCCATCTACCCTTCACCAAAAGGTTATTCTGGGGCTACCCACTGGTACTCTAACCATCTGCGGGGATTCAGGCATCCGCCAGCTCAAGGAAGACGGGACTCCTGTTTTGGGGATTCAACATGGTGAAGAAGATGTTGACCTCGGGGGTTTCTCTTTCGATACTTCAGGCATAGTGATGGCCATCAACGTGGACGGGAATTTCCTCATAAGCTCTGTCGCGCTGGACATTATGAGAAGGATGTCTCACTTTCCAGGCATTGGTTTAGGCTCTCGCCGTCAAGGGGTCCCGGAGTTCCCTACTTTTCCTTTCAACGAGGGCCGCTTCGGTTTGGGGTATATCGCCTCTGCCGAAGATGCCAAACGGAGGAAATATATGGGAAAACCTCAGATCCTCTGCAGCGGTCCCAAATTCGTACGTGAAGTCGGAAGTGCCACTTACACCGGGCAGGCTGAGCCCTTCGTTCATTCTGAAACCGGGGAGCTGCTGCCTGGGTTTGAGATCTTTGCTGATGACACCTGGTCAAGCAGTGATGATGAACCAGCAAAAGAAGAATTCAAGAGGAAGCTTAATCAGCTGAAGATCAAGACTGACTGACTGGGATCTATCGATCAGGGAAATCTGGAGCTTCTATTCCAGGAGTTCTCCCAAGTGGGTTTGGCTGGGGAAGCTGAAGAAGCCGAAGTGCTCATGCTCGGGCCCGACGCCCTCGAGGATCCCCCCTCTCTCATCGTGAAAGCCGAGGGCTCTTTGAATAATTGCATTTTCAGGCCACGCTTAACTTGCATTGACGACACGTGTGAGTCTGGGTCTGAGTCAGAGTCTGTCTCGTCCTCTAAGTCTAGCTCTGAGTAGGAGTTTGTGCCTCTAGGCCCTCCACGTCATAGCTTTTATTTCGAGTTTGACTCTCTTGTACTTGGTGACCCTTCAGGGGCTTGTGAAATGAACGAAGCATCTTCTGACTATTTCAATGATCTTTATATAAACTGTGTCGACCCTGACGATGAGGGGATAGATTTCGATGGGGACATTCCCAAGGAAATCCGTGCCTTCATCGAAAAAGAAGACGAAAGGCATGCTCAGCCATTAAAAGAAGAAATAGTTTCTATAAATTTGAAAGATGAAAATGATCCCCGAATGGTTCAAGTGGGCTCCACACTTTCGCCAGAGGAGCATCGTGATTTCAAGGAGCTGCTCACCGAGTTCAGTGACGTTTTTGCATGGTCCCATCGAGATATGCCCGGAATTGATCCCGAGATCGTGGAGCATCACATTCCTTTATTCCCGGATGCCAAGCCTGTGAAGCAGAAACTCTGACGGATGAGACCAGATTGGGTCCAGAAGATTAAGGAGGAGATTACCAAGCAGATTGACGCTGGCTTTCTCATGGTCTCTCAGTATCCCACGTGGGTTGCCAACATCATCCCTGTTCCTAAGAAGAATGGCCAGATTTGAGTTTGCGTTGATTTTCGGGACTTGAACAAAGCGAGCCCCAAAGACAATTTTCCCTTGCCACACATCGATGTGCTTGTGGACAACACTGCGGGGCACGCTT
This sequence comes from Rhododendron griersonianum, assembly GCA_018127125.1. Lineage (NCBI taxonomy): Eukaryota > Viridiplantae > Streptophyta > Magnoliopsida > Ericales > Ericaceae > Rhododendron > Rhododendron griersonianum. The sequence goes on along the minus strand of CM030788.1, from coordinate 31,058,716 downwards.
TGCTCTCGTTCATGGATGGCTTCTCTGGCTACAACCAAATCCTCATGGCGCCTGAGGACCGCGAGAAAACCACGTTCATCACTGAATGGGGGACTTATTGCTACCTGGTCATGCCTTTTGGGTTGAAGAACGCTGGACCCACTTATCAGCGAGCTGCTACCACTATCCTACACGATATGATGCACAAAGAAGTCGAGGTCTACGTCGATGATATGATCGCCAAGTCCAAGACTCGAGAAGGTCATGTTCCTGTGCTTAGGAAATTCTTCGAGAGATTACGAAAGTTCCGCATGCATCTAAATCCTCAGAAGTGCACCTTTGGGGTTACAGCGGGTAAGATGCTCGGTTTCATGATCACTTCTCATGGAATTGAGGTCGACCCATCCAAAATCAAGGCAGTCCTCGAGATGAAGCCACCAGATTCTGAGAAGGGAGTGCGAAGCTTTTTGGGAAAGGTACAGTTCATCAGCAGATTCATCGCTAAGTTAACATTAACTTGCGAGCCGATGTTCCGTCTATTGAAGATGAATACCCCGTTCGTTTGGACAGACAAGTGCCAGGTGGCTTTCACCTCCATTCAAACCTATCTGCAAAACCCTCCGGTTTTAATGCCACCGATGCCAGGGAAACCTTTGATACTTTACTTGTCCGTGAATCCTTCATCTATGGGGTGTTTGCTGGCTCAAGAGGGAGAAAAGGGAGTCGAAAAGGCCATTTACTACCTGAGTAAGAAGATGGTTGGCGCTGAAGAATGCTACACTGCCCTCGAAAAGACGTGTTGGGCTCTTGTTTGGGCATCCAAGAAATTAAGACACTACATGCTGGCTTACCCAGTGAAGTTGATTTCTCGAATGGATCCTCTCAAGTATCTGTTTGAGAAACCTGCGCTTACTGGTAAGTTAGCACGTTGGTTGCTGTTGCTCGCAGAGTTCGACCTCGAATATGTCACTAGGAAATCTGTCAAAGGGCGTGCGGTCGCCGAATTTTTGGCTGATCATCCCATTGAGGGGCCAGAGGACTCAGATTTTACGTTTCCGGATGAAGGAGTGATGGCAGTTGTCGAAGACACCTGGACTCTTTACTTTGATGGGGCAGCCGATCAGAAGGGATACGGGATTGGAGTTTTGCTTATAACCCCCGATGGTGCTCATATTCCGCTTGCATTCAAACTCAATTTCGATGTCACGAACAACCAAGCTGAATATGAGGCCTGCATTGTTGGCATGGAAGCTGCTCTTGCGCTCGGTGTTGAAAAACTTGAGGTTATTGGTGACTCCAACCTTGTCGTTTCTCAGGCTAACGGAGACTGGAAAGTTCGGGAAGACAGATTGAAACCTTATCACCAAGACTTGGAGGACCTCATTCCTCGTTTCAACAAGGTCACGTTCACGCACATCCCTCGAATGAAGAACCAATTCGCCGATGCTCTAGCAACTCTGGCTTCCATGATTGAGCTTCCGATTGGTATCAAGCTTCGTCCTATTCTAATCGAACAGCGGGACTTGCCTGCTTATCAATACATCAACGCCGTCGATGATGTCGATGACGGCCTACCCTGGTATCACGATATTTGGAACTTCGTCGAAAGTGGTCAGTTTCCGGCCGACGCTACCAAAAAGGATCGAGCGGCGCTCCGAAGAATGGCCGCTCAGTACATTATCTGTGGCGGGAGACTGTATCGGAGATCTCACTGCGGAATGCATAAGCTCTGTGTCAACGGCGCTGAGGCCATCAAAATCATGGAGGAAATTCACGGAGGAACTTGTGGCCCTCACATGAGCGGGGTCATGCTTGCCAAGAAAATCTTACGACAGGGATACTTTTGGTCTACCATGGAGTCCCAGTGTGTGGATTATGTGCGCCGCTGCCATAGGTGTCAAATCCATGCCAATCTCATGCATGTCCCTCCTTCTAAACTATTTGGCATGACATCGCCTTGGCCCTTTTCTGTTTGGGGTATCGACGTTATCGGTATGATCAGGCCTTCTGCTTCGAATGGGCATCGGTTCATTTTGGTGGCAATAGATTACTTCACCAAGTGGGTCGAGGCCGAATCTTACAAGACCCTGACGGCGGTTCAGGTTGCTCAGTTTATCCGAAAGAACATCATCTATCGGTATGGGGTTCCGCAGGCGTTTGTTTCTGACAACGGGGTCCATTTCAAAGGCAGGGTGTTGGAGCTTTTCGAAGAATTCCAGATCCAGGTTCATCACTCAACGGTCTATCGCCCTCAAACAAATGGGGCGGTTGAAGCGGCCAACAAGAACATTGAGACTATCATCAAGAAATCCGCAGAGTCCGCCAGGGACTGGCACGAGCAGCTGCCTCTAGCTCTTTGGGGGTACCGCACGTCAATTCGAACATCAACGGGGGCAACCCCTTTTTCCCTGGTTTACGGGATGGAAGCTGTCCTTCCCATCGAGCTGGAGGTACCAAATTTGAGGATCATGGCTGAATGTGAACTCGCGGAGTCCGAATGGCTTAGCGGGAGGTTTGTCGAACTCTTGCTCTTTGACGAAAGAAGGCTCCGTGCCTTGTATCATGTTCAGGGATATCAGCGCAGGATTGCTCGGGCATTCAACAAGAAAGTGAAGTCTCGTGACTTGGCTGAAGGGGACATGGTTACGAAGGAAATCCGGGCTCCCATCTTCGATCTACGTGGCAAGTTCCGCCCAAAACGCGCGGGACCTTACATTATCAAGACCATCCTCTCGGGTGGAGCAGCTCAGCTCATCGATCTGGACGGCAATGAGTTCAACACTCTGGTCAACCTGGATCAACTTAAACGTTACTACCCTTGAGAGAAGCTCGTTGGGCCGAAAACCACAAGGGTGGGCGGTCCCAAGCAAAAATTAGAGCAAGCCTGCTAGACTGAAAACCCAAGGGGGCAGTTTAGGCAAAAATAAATAGGCATTCAATCAAAGCTCGCTAGGCTGGAAACCTGCAGAGGCAGTCCTAGGCAAAATTTAGAGCGCAAAAGGGGAGCCAAAATACACGAGCGAACCTTAGCCTGAACTACGTTTTGACCTGATTCCCTAGCTTGGGATACGTAGGCAGTCTCTCGTTGAGACTCGGTCATACTCTGTCGAACCTTAGCCTGAACTACGTTTTGACCTGATTCCCTAGCTTGGGATACGTAGGCAATCTCTCTGTGAGATTCGGTCACAATCAATCAACTCGATCCAGGTTTTTCCCATTACCGGAGCGCACCTCAACTTTCAAACGACGTGGTGTTCAACACTTGGACCGAAAAGGGGAAAATTCTTAATCTTTAACCTTTATTCAAAACTATTATTTCTATTACATAGGCTGAGCAGAGCCCCAAGAAAAACAGTAAAGCATCAAAAACAGAACGAAATGCTAAGAGGCCCTCACGGGCTCACAGTTTATTCTAGATCATTGGATTTGAGTCAGGAGTCAGTCTGCGTTTTGTCTGCTTTCGACCTCCTCTCTTAACCATACTACATAGCGGTGTTTGAGTCTTGTACTGAAGTCGTCTTCTGCTCCTCCGAGTTCTCTCAAACCCCAGTTGTGTTCATACCCTACTAGATGTTGGGCTGTAAAAGCTGGAACGTGGAAGTCTTCTATCCCAGCTCGATGAAAGCCTTGGCTCATGCCCAGTTGCCGCAGGATACGGCCTGGAATGTAGAACGTGAAACTGGACAGGCCAGCAATCACCATCCGCTCGAAACCTGCAGAGTGCAAAGCCATATCCGGGATGTTCAGGGGCCAGACGATTTCGCGCGGAGACATCTCTCTCATGAAGGTGTGCCACTCCTCCTCATACATTTCTGGGTACAGCATTCCCCTTTGGTGCATCCGCCCGGGCAGACGGGGCCAGTCCGCTTCAGGAGCTGAGATTAGTCCAAGCTTGTCACATAGCCATAACTACATGAGCGAAAAGACGAGTAAGGAGCCACATAAGCCCGAGCGAAAGAAAACAAGTAAGGAGCTACCATACAGCCTTAGCCGAGAGTCGAGGTAAAAATAGACTGTGTGAAAACCGGAAAAAGGTGAGCTGAGTGAGATTTTACCTGTAACAGGATTGGACTGCCACCAAATGTGTTTGTCTGACCTGTGGCCACCAAATCCAATCCAATGAGTGTCTCAGCGAGTACCACGGGTACCACATTCTTCCGAGCACCCATCTCCGCAGCCACGTGTACCAACGAGGGGTCAGGCCGTCCATACGGAGACACCAGCAGGTATGCGGCCAGTATGCCAACCGACATGGCGAATCAACGTCGAGACTGCAGAACCGTATCCGCTGGATCGCCGTCAGGCCCATACCACTCCATTAGACGCGCGATGTTTATTTATCCCCCAATCAACAGGCCTTCCGCTGCACCCTGGGAAATGTTCAGACACGTCTTCAACAGCTTTGACATGCTTTGCCTGTAAGGTGGCACGACAATCACGCTCGAAGCGAAGCCTTGGAGATATGCTTGGAATTCTTCAACGGTCGGACACAACTCGTTGTCCCCAAATCGGAACACATGGACGTCCCGGTCCCAAAACTGCAGGGCTGCTCTTAGAATTTCGGGGCGAAGCCTTACACTTTTTAAGAAGCGAAAGGCCGCCAGCCCGTGGGAACGGAAGCATAGCCAATCGCTCGCAACGAATTCTTCGAGCCATGAGCCAATTAAGGTGGGGAGATGATTTGCCATTTGGGGAACAGAGTTAGAGATTTCCCACGGAAACACACCCTTCGTTCAGGGACTCGCCCCTCTTTATAAAGCCAAGGAAGGAGGCATACCTTTCCTATTAAGTGAGGTGGCCTTGCAAGGTGTCCCTCCACTTGCTAAAAATCAAGGGAACATCTCTGGAGAAAGCCAGGAGCCCCCTGCACGCCCAGGCCTGCTGACAAGTTCTGCCACCTCTTTTTGTCCGAATGAGTCAAAGCTGGCCACTGCAACAGGAATTCTCCATCGCGTGAGGGTTCTGGAGTGTCGCGCGACTGTTTATGTTCGCGCGATGGTTGTGATTGCTCGCGCGAGATTTCAGTTTATTTCGACACAGTAGGGCAGGCTACTGCCTTTTTGGGGTCATTTTCCGGATTTTGGCTCGGGCCATATTTTGAAATTTCAATGCTTCCAGTAGGTCATTATGAGTATTTATGACTACGTCGAAGCGTTGTTTCTTCAAATTACGCGTTCAATGACAAGTTCGTTCCCTCGGAGAAATAACGGCCGGATAATTCAAAGGTTTTATTTAGCCGATCAAGCCAGGCAAAGTGGCATACAATTTACAAAGCGAGTGCTGAAAAGCGAAGCCTACTGGCCTTACTAATTACAATTTGTTCTCCCACGGGATTCAGAAATATCCCCTCAGTCTTGCCTCAACTTTAACACGGAGCCATCTTATGTAACGATTTTCCAGCCACGTCCTGAACTCTGGAGCTGATTCCTTCAACGTCCTATCGCCCCAGTTGTCTCTATGGCAGCGCAAATCCCAGGAAGTGAACGCGGGGATGTCAAAGTCTTCTGCTCCGTATCGTTTGTATCCTTGGCTCCTTCCAAGCTGACGGAGCGTGCGCCCAGGGACGTAAAATGTGAAGCTTGACAGGCCGGCGATTATCACTCTTTTGTATCCCGCTGATTTGAGCGTCATTGCTGGAAGGTTTAACCAGAGACACCTCCAGACTATATCTTCGGAATGCAGATCATTCAGGAAGGCAAACCATATCTCCACCGGCAAGTTGGGGAATATCATCGGTCTCGCGACCAGCAATCTGGGAAACTCTTCAAAGCTAGCCTGTGGCTCTTCCAAAACCCTAACTTTGTCTGCCAGCCAGAGCTGCATGAGAACAAGGGACGAGTCAAAATTCAAAAACAGCCTAAGCATTTGGAGTGAGGTTGAAAATGCAAGAAAGCGTGTCGAGTGTGTATTTACCTGGAGCAAGATGGGGCATCCGCTGAAAGAGTCGGCTTGCTCAAGCTTCAGCATGTCCAAACCCCGGAGCGTCTCCGCTAAAACCACGGGCATAATGTTTTTCCCGTTGTCCATTTGTGAGGCGATGCTCACCAGTTTGGGATTTACCCCTCCGTCAATGGGATCCAGCAAATACGCAGCCAGTGCGCATATAGACAAGACGAAGCGTCGATGAGCTTCCCCGACATAGTCTCCCAGGCCAGCCTCCGGGCCATACAGTTCGATTAGGCGAAGGATGTTGAGCTCGCCGTTTTGAATGATGCTGGCTGTCACCGCCGCCGGAATGTTGAGTTTTGCCTGTAGAATTTGCTCCATGTCTTCATGGACGGGCGGGACGGCAAGAACGTCTAGATTGGCGAACCCCGGGGCGTATGCCTGGAACTCTTCTATTGTGGGACACATTTCATCTTCGCGGAATCGGAAGACGTGTACAATGGGGTCCCAGAAAGGCAATGCGGCTTGAATGATTTCGACGCACGGTCGAGCAAATCGGAGATCTCGAATCGAGGATAAACAGCGAGACCGGGGACTTGCCCAATTTATGGTTTCCTCTCTCATTAGCCAAGGATCAAGGGCTTCCATTAGAGAGTCTCCCATTATAGATAAGTTGAAGGGGTGTACACTTCATTAAGCCCTCAAACCCTTCTTCAAATAGCCAAGGAGTTGGTGAGACCAAGGCATAGGTGTCCTACCACCTTGCATGGCAGAGCAGCCTTCCTTCTGCAAACCCAGAACAACTTTCAAGACGTGGAAATAATGAACAGCTCCATGCCAATAATTTGGTCAAACAAAGGCTGCTTAGCAGGAGTTGACTCTCGCGCGACACTCTTGAAGCATCGCGTGACATACGGTACTCGCACGACAGTTTCAAATCATCGCGCGATGGTTGGTCTGCAGTTTTGACAGATTTCAGCAGCCACTGTCCAAAATTGGTCGATTTTCATTCCAGAGGTCATTTGGTGCTTTTGGAGATTCCAGCAAGTCATCATAAGCATATGTGACTGTATCCAAGCGTTGGATCCCGAATGCCGTGCTCAACGAAGATTTTGGACCCTCGGAGGCCTGTTTTAAGTTCAAATCAAGGTTTCGGAAGTTCGAAACTCGTTCCGGGGACTCTAGCCCATTTCGGTCATGCCTTGCAGGTCGCCTGGACCTTGAGTGACTGTATGGAGGTGTCGGTTTCACTCCGGGACATAATCGAGTCATCTTTCAACATGTTATACCATTTTTTGTGTTATTTTGAGCATTCTTCGGTATAAGTCCATTCTTGGGGCGTTCTGTTCAATTCCGTCAATTGGCACAGGTCATGTCGACCGCCGTTGATCGTTTAAGTGCGTCGTTTTCACTTTTTCAAGGCATTGTGATTTTCGGTCTATTAACACCCAAAATTTCATTGTTCCCGTATCCTCGTATCCTGATTGTGTCTTAGGGTATTTTGCCTTTTTCTTTCGGAGCTAGGCTGTTTTATACACTCATACGTGTCTGTGTGTGGTCTCGATGTGTCGTCAACGCAAGTTTGGTATTAGTGGCGGGTTTTACTGATTCTTATGCACAATAAGAAGCTGTAAAACTTTAGAATGCAACTTTTATGTACTAAGCCATGATCTATCCATGTCAAAAGCAAAAGGGACTACTGTATCTATGGCCCTCGGCCGATCCAAGCTTCTAAGTCGAATCAGGGCACATGCGCCCGCCAATCAAAAAGAGGCACGCAGGCTCTCAAAACGTCTATCTGTCAAAAGCTATCTACTTGGGCACACAGGCCCAGAATCAAAAGCAAAAAGGGTAACGGAGGCCTCGTCAACGCTCCTCAAGCCCGTCATCGCTGTTTGAAGTATCGTGCAGCTCCCGGGGATCATCTCTGTACCTCGGATCATCAATGGAGTCGTCAGAGCCACTGCTGGTGGACGAGTGCTCCTCACCCTCTTCTTCTGCCGCTTCTTCCTCACCCTCTTCTTCCTCATCCTCGGAAGTGGGACTCATGATCAATTTCAGCCTGCGAGTCGGGCCCGGCTTCTCCAACGTCTGCTTCTCGCGCTTCTTCAGTTGGTACCGAAGCTCAGCTTGCCTCGCGGCTTGTTTGGCTTCCTCCTCGCGTGCACGCGCTGTCTGTGAACTCCTCGTCTGTCGCCGCGTGGTGGTAACCGGAGGCGTGGATTTCTGTGCCACCACCTTCTTCGGTGGCGGATCTCGCGCACTCTTCCGCCTAGGGTTCATCTTCCCCTCCACCTGCATTTTCATTGCATTTCAAAAGCATGAGTATCTATTGCACATTTTGTATTTCTGTATTGAAAACAGGTACACTCTATCAAGCAGGAATGTATCGAAAACAGGAATATATCGAAAGCAGGATGTATCGAAAGCTGGAATGTATTGTTTTCATACCTGGGTCCTCTGAACAACGGCTGGCTGTGTCGGCTGTAACGTCGATGCCTGGTACTGCAACTCCAATGGCGTGCCGCTCGCCGCCTTTCTCACCACGTTCTCCAACGCCAGCATGCGTCGAACGGCCTCGTTCACCCACTCGATTGGCACCTGCAGGCAATTCAAGTTCATCAGACTATTCAGCAGATAATTCAAGCATTTGGAGTTCAAAAGCAATATTGGAAGCTGATTCTTACCGACACAGTCACAGGAGCAGGCTCCGCTCTCGCGGGCACTAACTGTAGCTCTGCAGGATTCCCCTGGCTGTCAACCACAGGAATCCTCCAAAGCAACGCAGGAAGTCCACCAACTGCCGGTCCGCTCGGGGCTCGTCTGGTTCGGCTCTCACCTCCTCTCCGTCCCTCTCCGGCTGCTCTCCTCTCCTCAGCGGCCCCTGCGGCCTGGCCTCGCGCCTCTCTCCGGCCACGGACCCCCAGTGGACCTGCCAGGAAGTCTCGCTGGTAGACTGCATAGTCCCTACCAGGGCGCAAGTATCGCTCAAGCTCAGTATCCGGCCTCGTGTACCTCTCCAGCTCAGCCCGCGTGTACTCTCCTGTGTGTGAAGCTCGAGGTGGGAGTGGCCTCGGCACCCAGAACTCAGGGTAACCAAACGACTGGCACGTCACTCGGTCTCCCAAGTACCACTGCCAACCAAAGGCAGACTCTAACAGCACCCTGCTGGCCGTGACAGCTCTGCTCCGGGCCAAGTACTCAGGCTCTGATTCCGCTCTCCTCCAAGGATCCCAATTGACCTGCGTTTCAAAGCAAACGGGCAATGCAGATAATTGATCAGCGACAGCATTAAAGCAAGGAAATGAATGCAGGTCTAAGGCTTACAGTCGTGTGTTCATACCTGTGAAGCCCTGAGCTCGTCTAGATACAGCCTGAAGGCGTTGAGCTCACCTCTCCCCTCTTTCTTCCCGGTGCTCGCCCTGCTCCACTTCAACGCACGGGGGAGAATGCTCAAGTCCAGATGTTTGCATTCCGGCGCGTACATCCGCAAAACCTCGTAAGCCCAAAGCTGCAAGGTTTAGACAGGTTCAAACGTTAGTCAAGGCATACAGCATTTGAAATCGAAACAGTCAAGCAAGCTAAACAATGTACAAGCATAATCAAATTGTGCTTCAAAAGAGGTAGAATTGTACCTCCCAGACCCTCCAGTAGCCGGTTGTGCTCTTACCCGTCCTCGACGAGTCGCCAAAGAAGAGGTAGGCCGTCCCAAGAGCCGCTCCGCCCCAGTCAAAGCGCGAGGTCGTCCTCAAGTCCCTCAACGCCGGCAAGTAAGAAAGGTGGACGTTGCTTCGCCTGTTTGGGTACAGCGTGGTACCAAACAGGTATAGCAAAAACGCCCGGGCCATCTGCTCCGCCTCCTGATCACTCGACACCTCCTTCTTCAGGTAGCCCTTGAACTGGTCATACCTCGCCATTCCCCCCTCTATCTTGGGCGCCTCGCCCAGAAACCACTCCAGTGCAGCCCGATCCTCCCGGATCCCCGAGTCAAACGGGATGGGCTCTCCTCCAACCCTCAGCCTGGTAATCGCCGCGAAGTCCGCGGGCGTCATCGTCATCTCCCCAGGAGGTAGGTGGAAGGTATTGGTGGTATCCCTCCACCTCTCAGCAAGTGCAACGAGGACGGCGTGGTCAATCCTCGCTGGGGTCAAAGTCCGCACAAACTCCCCAAAGCCTGCCTCATCTACCAGCCGCCTCACTCTCTCCGGCAGCCCCTCGTACAGCTGCAAAGACATGCACGCGCCCCCGAAGCCGCGGATGTCCCTCTGATCAGCTCCAGCCTGTTTCAGATACAAAGGCAAGCAGCAAATGGTCTGTCAGTACACGGGAAGTTCATTCTCAAGTTCTAGGTAATCAATGAAGCCTATGACAGATGGTTGGTTCAAGTTATTATGTATTGGGCCTGTGCTACAGAAGTACGCGGTTTTAGCATGTTTTGGTTCGCAGGATCATCCGTGCAAATTCTAAAGTTCAAGCATGTTCTAAGCAAGTATCGAATGTGAACTATCAAAGCAAGAATATCGAAATCAAATTACAAAGGGTGTTTTCAGGGAATATACCTCCATCCATGTCGCTGCAATGTGGGCCCGGGGATCCCTCAACACCAACTCGTCGTCATAATCTCTCCGCGACGGTGCACGGGCCGCAATGCCCGACGGCACAAAGAGGTGCGGCGTAGGAAGCACGTATGCCTCCGCTGAAAAAACCGGCCGACTCGTGTTCTTCGCCTCCTCCACGGCCGTCACCCTAGGCCCCTACGCCTCAACTCGGGCTCTCTCCTCAGCCTCCGCGTCTCTCAGAAGCTCCTCGCTCTCCAATCTTTCTCTCTCGGCTCGCTCCGCCGCCTCCGATGCAGCGACGGCCTGTAGACACCTCCCAAACGGGGCATCGCCATACAGATTGATCACATTGAATTTGCTCGATTGGTTGCTCACTTCATAAACCAAAATCATGGACATTCCCATGGCTAGGAACATCGCCACATGATAACGGTTATCATCAAATAGAGTCGCCACCCAGTTTATTAAAACTGGGAAAATAGATAGAGATTCTGGATACGGGAGCCAAAAGTACAATAAGGGGAAGGTGTTAGGCACCCCTCTTTGCCCAGCCGTGAGACTGGCCCATAATCATTCAACATAAGACGTATAAATACTTTGTTTAATCCTAACACATAGTCTGTTTAGTTATTCCTTTAAATAGTAAGCAAAGTGAGCCAGTGCGATAATTGAAGCATGCACAGAAAAGCAGAAAAGCAACAAAATTGTCCCAGGGAGATGGATCTCGCGGCCGGTGAATGGATCTCACGGCCGAGGGATCCTCCTGGTTTTATTTATCGGCCGAGGGATCGAAACCCCGGTCGATGTTCTTCCTCACACCAGACAGAAAAGCTTAGCAGATAATTTAAATGCTACGGTTAGCCATAAATGCAATAAGTAAAACAAACCAGAGGTCGTTGGGCCTCACCACCTTGATCCCTCAGTTGCTTGATTGCCTCGGATTTGAATGTGATTGATTGATTGCTTGATCGAGAACCCTAGGGTTAGGGTTTGAACTTCGGGGTTTGATCGCCGGATTGACGGCTGCCTTCGGAAGGTTAGGGCTTTTGGAGTATGGGATTGAGGGAGTATTTGTGCAGAGCTTCGAGGTTTGAGAGAGTGTGTAAGTATCTCAATTTTTGTGTGTTAATTCGGAACCCAAAGGCCCCTTTATATAGGCATAGGGATGACTCACTCCGGCCAATCAAATCACGAGATGGCAATTGCAATTGCAATGCATCTCTAACTCTACGTCGTGATCTCCGAACGTAGCCCGAACACATCGGAAAGGTGGTGTAGTTGGATCAAACCAAACGCCTGACAGAACGTTCGAGAGTCTGGAAAAAGGTCGATCTGGCGGCCGAGCAAAGGATGTCGCGGCCGTGGAAAGGATGTCTCGGCCGAAGGATAGATCTTGCGGCCGAGGGATTGATCTCTCAGGGAGATTTTGCTGGCAACAGGTTGCTCGGGTGAGGGATTGATATTGTGGCCGTGGGATCGATGTTACGGCCGTCAGATAGGCTTCTGTATTTCTGTCTGAAAGGCTGTATGGCTTTGAATTGGGTCCTCTAAGTGGTCAAAGCTCTCACCGAAAGTCCTAAGGTCCTCAAGGAAGCAATCAGCAATCATTGTATCCATTTCATCATCGGGATTGTCCCAAGGTGGGACTTGAAATAATCGTTAGGCCAAATTGGGGTGTCTACAGATGCCCCTCTTTGACTGAACTCAGACGGATCGCGAGACATGTTTGAGTAAGAGTCAAAGCTGTAAAAAGCAACTCAATTTGGTCCAACCACTATTCCAAGGGGTTTTCGAAAAAGGTTTTGTTATGGTCGGGCCGGGAGGCTGCCTACGTATTCCACAAGGGAAATTCAGACCAATCGTAGTTCGGGCAATAAAGAAAAGTAAAAAGTTTGGAGGGTTAGGGACAGAAGACGTACCTTAGGGCTTTAAAAGCCGTAGTGTGACGTACCTAGACTGAGCCAGGGTTTTGGCGGAAGATAGTTGAAGGAGCGCGGGGCTACCTGGGGAGTTTTTGCGGAGAGCTTCCTTAGTTATTTTAGGGTAGATCAGTACACTGCAGGTGCGTTTGCTTTTCTTGATCATCCTTACTTTGACTGAAAGGACCTCGGTAGAGTAGCCTATCCTTGCGAATGAGCTGGAAGGAATTGATGTAGTGGGGTGGAATCCAGACCATCTGCTGGGGATGAGTTGGATGCCGGTTTGTTTTTGAGATGTAGGGAAGGCACAGGGCCAGTAGCTGGAGCACGGAGCTTTGGCGGAACCGAGGCACGGAGCCGGTTGTAGTCATGAGGCAAGAGCCTGGAGAGTGATGAAATCGAGGCGTGGAGCCTGTTGCAATCTTGAGGCGAAGGCCTGAGGAGATTGGATAGGACCGAAGCGCGGAGCTGGTGTTGATCATAAGGCGAGAGCCTGAGGTGATTGATAAGACCGAAGCACGGAGCTGGTGTTGATCATAAGGCGAGAGCCTGAGGTGATTGGATTGAGGCGTGGAACCTGCTGTGGTTTATGAGGCGGGGGCCTGAGGTGATTGATAGGACCGAAGCACGGAGCTGGTGTTGAGGTGATTGAGAGCCTGTGGCGTCAGAGCTTTGAGCTTGTCATGCTGAACCGAAGCGCGGAGCTGGTGTAAGGCGAGGGCCTGAGATGATTAGTTTTGAGGCATGGAGCCTGCTGTGGTTTATGAGGTGGAGGCCTGAGGTGAACTTAGAGCTTGATGTGATATGAACCGAAGCATAGAGCTGGTTGCATTCTGATGGTCTGCGCGCAGAGCTTTTCCATCATAAGTGTTGGCATGGAGCCAAAAGATCGAGGCGTTGGGCCAATCAATAAAACCGAGGCATAGAGCCGGTTGATTGCAGGGTTGACCTGTTTCATGAGAGATATGCAGAGTGTATGTGTGCAATGCTTTGTTAGATGTGAACAAATATGATGCAGACTCGATGTGAAAATGTTGATGCAAATGTGCACGGGCCCGTGCGTGTGTGTTTGTTTTAAGCTTAGAGCTTCTGTCAAGTTCCGGACTTGAGCATTCAGAGCGTAGAGCTCGAGCATTCGGACGGCAGAATCCGAGCATTCAAAGTACAGGCTTTGAGCGTCCAGTACGCAGTGGTTGGGCATCCAAGCGTAGAGCTTGAGCATTCAAGTATACAACTTGAGCATCCAGTACACAGTGGTTGGGCATCCAAGCGTAGAGCTTGAGCATTCAAAAATGTTAGATTTTTGAGCATTCGAGCGTAGAGCCCGAGAATAGATGTCTTGATTGTTGGGCCGGCTTAGAGCTGTTGCTTGTTTACGGCTTGAGCCGGTTGAGATAGTGGGCTTAGAGCCGCTGAGTTGTGACAGCGAGCGTAGAGCTGCTGAATGAGTGTATATGGGCGTAGAGCCATGTCGATAATGGGCATCGAGCCGCTGAGATTGCTTGTTCACGGCTTTGAGCCGCTGGGTGATAGTAGGCCTTGAGCCGCTTGAGTTTGTGAGAACAGGCGTAGAGCCTATTGCCGTGATAGCGAGCATAGAGCTGCTGAGATAAAGGGCTTCAAGCCGCTGGGATTGCTTGTTTACGGCTTTGAGCCAGTTGAGATAGCGGTCTTGGAGCCGCTGAGTTGTGTAGAGACGATGGGCACAGGGCCGCTGAATTGATACGGGCGTAGAGCCACTATGATAAAGGGCTTCGAGCCGCTGGGTGATAAAGGCTTTGAGCCTGTAGAGGCAAAATGAGCTTCGAGCCGCTTTGGTGAAATAACGAGCATAGAGCCTGCTGTGTTGAGGGCTTAGAGCCGCTGAGATGATAGGTACAGGCTTCGAGCCTGTTGGAGTAAGGGGCTTCGAGCCGCTGAGTTGATAGGCGAAGGCATAGAGCCTATTACTGTGATAGCGAGCATAGAGCTGCTGAGATAGTAGACATAGGCTTCGAGCCGCTGGGTTGATGAAATGGCGGGCGTAGAGCCGCTGAGTTGTGTTAGAGATGATGGGCTTTGAGCCTGTCAGGATAGTAGAGCCGCTGGATGAATTGATATGGGTGTAGAGCCTGCCAATAATGGGCTTGGAGCCGCTGAAGTTTTGAGCTCAGGGCTGATGAGTGTCTTGTTTTGCTGGCCAGCAGTTTGTGGAGAGAGATCTTCGATGCTTGGGCATGCCCCCAAGGCTAGTCTTGATCATATTGTGTTGGCCTGGGGATGCCCCCAGGGCTACTTGGTTGGTTGAGGATTCTGTAGTGGCTTGAATTAATGCGCTGAGCATGATCTGACATTGCTGAAGGAAATTGATTGGCAGGCCTGGAGATTGATCTCTCGGCTGAAGGATTGATGTCTCGGTCGAGAAATTGATGTCTCGGCCGTGAGAACGCCAAAAGTCAGGAAATTGATTTAAGTTCAGTTAAATCGATCTCACGGCCCATTTAATCTTTTCTTCTCCTCCTCCCTTATTCTTCTCCGTTCCTCTCGCCCGACGACCGTCGTGCGCCGCCGCCCTCCTCCACTACCGTCGGCCACCATCATCTCCGGCGACCATCCTCTCCGACCACCGCCGTCATTACTGTCGCTGCCGACTTTGTTTGTCCGAAACCGTTGGTTTTCTCCCTTTCTTGGCTTGGACGTGATGGCCACGCCGTCTTCGGGTGTGGCAGGTTCATCCTCGCACCCTTCATGTAGGTGCGAGCATCCATCTTCCAATGAGGAGGCGATTGAAGAGCCCGGTTTGTTTGATGCCACTACCTACGTTTGCCCTTCGCGTAGGCTGGGTTACGGCGGTTTCCTGCAGTACCGTCCTCCTGTTGGTGGCCCAGAGGCTGAAGTGGTCCGTCAAGAGCCAGAGTTTCACCTGAGCGTTCTGAACGTGCCGGTGAGTTTCCTGAAAAGTAAAAAGTTTACTTTAGTTCAGAGTTTTGGAAATTCTTGTATTTAGAATAAAATTTTTTGCTTGCGGGACGGAAATCCCTTTTGGCTTGGAGCGTGAATGTGAGAAACCCATGTTCGGGTTGAATTTATTTTTGTTTAAGGAAACTAAAATAACTATGCCCCCTGTCTAGGCAACGCATGCTTTTAGATGTTAATTTGACGCCCCTTAGCATTTTCTTTGTTTATGCAATCATGAGATTAACTCCCTTTTGTCTTTGGCAGAGAAATAGGAGGCTGGAAGCTCGCGGTGGAGGCAAAGAGGTGCACAGATGGTTCTTGAAGCTGCCAGAGCAGGCTCGGGAATTAGTACGTGCTGCAGGTTTCGAGACGTTCATTCTAGGCCTCGATCTTCCGAAGATGGATTGGTCACTGATGACCTCGCTGGTTGAGAGGTGGTGGGATACCACCAATACCTTCCACTTCCCTGCTGCTGGTGAGATGACTATCACTCCGGGTGACTTCTCCTTGCTGACTGGCCTACTACGGATAGGCGAGATTGCTCTTCGAGTTGACCCTCGGCTTTGGGAGCGAGACGGTGCTTTGAGGTGGTTTCTGGGCAAGGTGCCCCCTGTTCGTTCTCAGGGTCACGTTGATCTTGCTTGGCTAAGCAAGACTTTCGCGGTGGCTGATATTCTGACCCAGGTGAGTGTCGAGCAGTTGACACGGGCCTTCCTCCTTTACCTCCTTGGGCAAACGTTGTTTGCCAACAAGGATGGTTCAGTACACACGCAGTTTTTGGCTCCTCTGCAGCACCTGGGAGCTACTAGGGAGTTTGACTGGGGTTCGTCTGCTTTGGCCACTTTGTACGGTGGTCTTGGAGCTTGCTCGCGGGACAAGAGTCCCATTCTTTGCGGCCACTTTCGAGTGCTTGAGGTACGTATCATTCCTTTGTACTTCTGTTTTGGCTTTTTCCTGGTTCTGAATTTGCTTTGTTGATCCTGCTTTTCAGCTCTGGGCTTTTGAGCACCTTCTCCAGTTTCCCCCTGAGACCAGGCATGGTGACGCGAACTGTACACCTCGTTATGAGCGATGGTTGATTGGGCAACGGAGGCCACGGTCACCAGTTTTGAGCCTTCCCGAGCGGCGGCGAGTTTTGGACCGACTAACGGTCGATCAGGTACCTTTCCTTTTGTTCCTCTTGTCCTTTAAGCTTCCATATTCTTGTATCGAGACTTATTTGTCCTTGCCCTTACAGGTACGGTTTGACCCTTGGGGTGGTGTACCAGAGGACGCCCCTCTTGCTCGTTGTAGAGTCCTAGATCGGACTCGTAGCTTGCTCGAAGGTCCATTTTGCCGAGCCTGGTACTTAGGTGATCGAGTGGCCAGCCAGTGGCGATCACGTGCTGAGGCTCTTCAGCTTGTTCCTCCTTCTCCTCCAGTATCTATGAGGTCTACTTCCTTGATGTCGAAGGAAGATCTGAAGAATGCTCGGATCAGAGATTGGGCAGGTTTACTCCTTCAGGCAGGTGACTATATGGAGTACTGCCGTCTTTTCTTGACCCCCTCTGTCGAGGCTCCTCCCGTAGCTCCTGTTTGGCCACGGGCTCCTTCGTTTGTTTCCTTTCACTCAGGCGATGGGGAGGAAGAGCGCCTGACGCTGACTCCTTGCACGACCCCGCTCTACTCTTTGCCAGTTGGGGCTTCACAGGTATTCTTACGTTTAGCTTTCATCACTTCGCATTGTATTCTTGCTTTAGATGTTTGTAATACTTGACTGTTCCACAGGTGCCTGCCGAGATAGTGCAGGAGTGGCTTCGCGCCTACCAGAGTACAGAGGTCTTGGTCTGGAGATAGCGCCGTAGGATCCTAGAGGTATGACTCTCTTCATAAGCTTTATCTGCTATGTAGTATCCCTTGATTCTGAATGTTTATATCTTCCCTGACTGCAGCTTGAGGCTGAGAGGGTACCGGCTGCTGAGGGGAACATGGGGACCAGTGAGCAGCCTTTGCCTTCTTCTCAGAGATCGCCTAGTTTTTAGGGCTTTTCTTTTCCCTGTTCATAGTTAGTAGATAGGCAGAAACTATATTTGTATAGTGAAAGCAACCACAACAATGATTTTGTAAACAAGTTTTTGTTTGAGAAATGAGAAATGCCTTTCCTGCCCCTAAACGTTTTGAGTTTGCATGCGATAGTCAGAACATGGCTTTTTGAGCGAGTTTTTGCTGATAGACAGTTATTTTGTGTGAAAAATATTTGGCCGAAGAATCGATCACTCGGCCGAAGGATTATTGTTGCGGCCAAGGTATCGATTGTCCGGCCGTTACATCTATTTTCCCAAGGAAGATAGGTTTTGCTTTAGCCAAGTGGCATCCTGTTTCATATCCTTTCCTATGCTTAGTCCTCGATTTGCTGTTTCTTGCTTTTGCCATGCTTCAGCCTGATTGCCAAACTTTAAGAGTCTTCCGAAGGATCATACCCATTGCGTTTGATGACTTTTGGGTTAGAAGAGATGAACTGTAATCCTTATGTGTCTTTGTTTTTGCCAATTCCTTGGAAAATGACTAACTCATCTTTTGCGAGCTCAATACGTAGGTTTAGCTATGCCTATCATTGAGTACAAACATGTTGATGTTTTCCTCTCTTCAAATGTTTGGGCCGTATCTCGATGTGAGACTGCCTACGTATCCCAATCAGGGAATCAGGCCTTTTACGTAGTTCCAAGATCACCACCTTTGGGGGTTGGGTTTTCACTCTTGGTTTTTCTTTCTCTCATGCTCTAAGTTTTGCCTAGGTTACCTGATAGAGGTTGAGTCCCTAGCGAGCTTTTCCTTCAAATGCCTTAACTTTTGCCTAGGCTGCGTTTCTTGTCCTAGCAGGCTCTGCTCTTACTTTTGCTTGGGTGTATGGGTTGCCCAACGAGCATTTTTCTCTCAAGAGGTTTTGTGTTTTGGAGAGGAATCTGATGGAGATGTTTTTATGAATCTCTTTGTTGCGTTTGTACTTTCACAATGGGCAAGCTAACCCTAAGTGTTCTCACGGAGATAGCGTCTTCTTCCTGAGTTTTGGTAAAAACCTAGTTCTAAGTAATTAGAGTTCATCATTTCCTTTCCTTTTATCGGGGACACAAAGATTTTGGTCCCTTCGAATTCTTCCCTTGTTTTGGCAATGAGAGTATAGTGCATGGCAATTGCAATTTAGAAATTTGAATTTAGATAAGCATAATCTGGAAGATGAAAAAGGAATTCTCTTAGCAGAAATAAAATGCCCAAACAGGGGCCCAAAATTCGTTCTAGTTTGTTTAAAGCAAAAACAATGTTTTAACGTTTCTTATTTGCCATGTTGTGACTTCTCAGCTACTGCAGCACGTCGGGGTCATTTCCCTTGTCTTTTGCAACTTTGTACTCTTTCCCACCCTCTTCCTTGCCAAACAGAGCCTTTGAACCGGGTTCATCTTTTGCGCGATGGCTACCTCCTTGAGCCATGAGTAATCCCCAGATGGATGTGTTGGCAGGAAACTCCCTTTCTCTTTCCTCGTTGATTGCGTGGTTATCAACTATGTCCTCCTGATTGAATAGTGATACTAAGGAGGTTTCATCGAGCGGATCATTGCACTCTTCTTCCATTTCATCAAAGTCGCTTTCCCCTGTTTTATAGGGTTCTGTGTACATGAAATCCAGATCTTCTCTTTCCTCTATCCATTGACTATAGTCGTATTCATCGTAAGGGTTGACCCATGGTTGCATTTGGAACTCCTCTACTTTCTCAATGAGATTGATTGTCTCCCAATCAGTGGGCGGTGTTGGAATTTTGGGACGGTTGATGCGTACCACTTTTTGGGCAGGCTCGAAGCGAGCGTGCCTTCTCATCATGATGACCCTTTCTTTTTCCTTCTTCCTATTCTCAAACCAGATACGAAGCCATTCGTCATCCTCTACAAATGGAATGTCTGGATCCTCCAAATTATGTTTCGCCCAAGAGTGTTTCTTCCACTTCATTAGCTTTTCCTCTTCTGCCTGATCTTTGCTGCTTATGTCGGACATGTCGGCGTCAATTACTTCTGACTGATCAAAATTATCATCCTCCTCCTCTTCCATCATGGAACATTCGTCCTCCTCGGGGAAGGTTAAGGTAGGTTTGGTTTGGTTGTCTTGGACAATGTATTGGCTGGGATTGTATGTGGTGCTGTGAGATAGATTTATGAGATTGATATTTCGAGGTGGCGGCTCAGCATTGTGAGTAAGGAGTGGGTTGGTTTGCCCATCAGGTTTTGGTGGCTTTATGGTTCGACTATCAATAAGGTCTTGAATGTCGTGACGAAGACGCATGCAATTGTCTGTTTCGTGCCCAGGATGTTGGTGATAGGCGCATTGCTTGTTTGGGTCATGGTTTGGACCGTAGGGCGGCGGAGGAAGTGGCTTGTTTAGGGGTTTGAGATGCCCTTGACGGCTGAGAATGGTTAAGGCTTGGGATAAGGTCATATAGAGAGGATCAAAGTTGCGGCGGGGCCGATTTGAGCTTCGGGATGGGCTAGTTTGGAAAGGGTCTTGAGACAAGGATGTGCCAAAGGCATTCACGAAGGCGTGAGACGTACGGCTAGAGAAGGTTTTCTTAGATGGAGGAGTGGCCTCTTCTTTCCCAATGAGTCCTAACTTGATTCCGTCTTCGATTTGCAACCCAGTGGCATGCAAGCGCTTGAAATCGGTGATAGACTGTGTGTAAATATGCCTGAGATATTTGGGTTGTAAATTTTTGACAACTATCCTCACTTGGTCTTCCTCGGAGGGACGGTTCTTCATCTTGGCAGCTTTTTCCCTCCACCTTGCCACAAAGGTGGCAAAGTCCTCATTGGAATCCTGTTTGGTCATTTCCAAGTCTCGAGTTGTTAGTTCAATTTGGACGTTGTACGCATACTGCTTGACGAAAGCATTGGCAATTTCTGGCCAAGTTTGATAATGTACAAACTCCAAAGTGAGGAACCAGTCGAGGGCACTTCCGGTGAGAGTTCGTTGGAACAACTGGGCGATGAGCTCGTCATTCAAGCCCATCGGCTTCAGGGTGTTGATAACATGGCGAACATGACTGGTAGGGTTGCCAGTTCCATTGAACTTCTCAATGTTGGGCATCTTGAAATTCTCAGGTAGCTTGGATTCTGGGAAGAGGCAAAGTCCTTCGAAATCCAGAATTTGGTCCCCTTGTGAACCAGCTAAAGCCTGCTTGATTTCCTTGACTTGTTTGGTTAACTCAGGACTTTCTGCCAATACCACTTTATGGGGGTTCTCGTCTTCCATTGATTTTTCCTCATCTTCAGCATCTCTAGCTGCCTTTTCTGCTAGTAGTGTAGCGATTTGAGCTTGGAGGTTGGCAATAGTGGCGTCATTGTCTGCCATGAAGGTAGAAGGGTTGCTTGACGAAGCTTGAGATTTAGTGAATGACGGGGTCCTTTGAGGGGATGACCGGGAAGTTTCCGAGAGCGGTCGGAACTTTTGTGGTGAGGGTGTTTTGTCGGATGAAGACGATAGTCGGGAGGGTTGCAGAGACCTTTGTTTGGCGTAGCTTCGGGTGTTATAAGAGTACAAAGTTGGCTGTGGTTGCTTCTTTGATTTACCTATTGTGCCTGCTTGAAAAGTAGAATACCTGGAAGTCAGTATTCGGCCTGTGCAGGGTTAGGATTTGGGCTGAAAATCCTAACCTGCAAAAGAAAGACTTTACAACATACATATATACAATGGGTGTGAGGAAGAACTTTTGCAAGCAAAATGCAAGTAGGTTCCTAGCCGGTAGGTTTCTGTCTTAGTTTGATAAGTTCTATGGCTTTCTAAGGCATGCAAGGTTTTGGTAGTTTCATGGTGCTCCGTTGTCAAAGGGCACCAGTCCTCTCACCACCCATCATAGGCAGTGATTGGGTGATTCCCCTTTTGATATACCACTAGGTACGAGTGACTGTGGAGTTTGCTGGAACCCCCAACATAGCCCGTGTCATGCCGGGATATCAGGTGAACTCAACGGGTTGCCCGCTCGATGCATATGATACGTGAATTAAACAAGGCATGTATTAGTCTTATGTTGAACTTTCTGGTTATGGCTCTCATATTCCCAGCGGAGTCGCGGCTGTAGACACCTCCCAAACGGGGCATCGCCATACAGATTGATCACATTGAATTTGCTCGATTGGTTGCTCACTTCATAAACCAAAATCATGGACATTCCCATGGCTAGGAACATCGCCACATGATAACGGTTATCATCAAATAGAGTCGCCACCCAGTTTATTAAAACTGGGAAAATAGATAGAGATTCTGGATACGGGAGCCAAAAGTACAATAAGGGGAAGGTGTTAGGCACCCCTCTTTGCCCAGCCGTGAGACTGGCCCATAATCATTCAACATAAGACGTATAAATGCTTTGTTTAATCCTAACACATAGTCTGTTTAGTTATTCCTTTAAACAGTAAGCAAAGTGAGCCAGT
The DNA here is from genome assembly GCA_018127125.1 of Rhododendron griersonianum. Classification (NCBI taxonomy): domain Eukaryota; kingdom Viridiplantae; phylum Streptophyta; class Magnoliopsida; order Ericales; family Ericaceae; genus Rhododendron; species Rhododendron griersonianum. The sequence goes on along the minus strand of CM030788.1, from coordinate 31,036,987 downwards.
GCGATAATTGAAGCGTGCACAGAAAAGCAGAAAAGCAACAAATTGTCCCAGGGAGATGGATCTCGCGGTCGGTGAATGGATCTCACGGCCGAGGGATCCTCCTGGTTTTATTTATCGGCCGAGGGATCGAAACCCCGGTCGATGTTCTTCCTCACACCAGACAGAAAAGCTTAGCAGATAATTTAAATGCTACGGTTAGCCATAAATGCAATAAGTAAAACAAACCAGAGGCCGTTGGGCCTCACCACCTTGATCCCTCAGTTGCTTGATTGCCTCGGATTTGAATGTGATTGATTGATTGCTTGATCGAGAACTCTAGGGTTAAGGTTTGAACTTCGGGGTTTGATCGCCGGATTGACGACTGCCTTCGGTAGGTTAGGGCTTTTGGAGTATGGGATTGAGGGAGTATTTGTGCAGAGCTTTGAGGTTTGAGAGAGTGTGTAAGTATCTCAATTTCTGTGTGTTAATTCGGAACCCAAATGCCCCTTTATATAGGCATAGGGATGACTCACTCCGGCCAATCAAATCACGAGATGGCAATTGCAATTGCAATGCATCTCTAACTCTACGTCGTAATCTCCGAACGTAGCCCGAACGCATCGGAAAGGTAGTGTAGTTGGATCAAACCAAACGTCTGACAGAACGTTCGAGAGTCTGGAAAAAGGTCGATCTGGCGGCCGACCAAAGGATGTCGCGGCCGTGGAAAGGATGTCTCGGCCGAAGGATAGATCTTGCGGCCGAGGGATTGATCTCTCAGGGAGATTTTGCTGGCAACAGGTTGCTCGGGTGAGGGATTGATATTGTGGCCGTGGGATCGATGTTACTGCCGTCAGATGGATTTTCCTAGGCTTCTGTATTTCTGTCTGAAAGGCTGTATGGCTTTGAATTGGGTCCTCTAAGTGGTCAAAGCTCTCACCGAAAGTCCTAAGGTCCTCAAGGAAGCAATCAGCAATCATTGTATCCATTTCATCATCGGGATTGTCCCAAGGTGGGACTTGAAATAATCGTTAGGCCAAATTGGGGTGTCTACACGGCCCTTGCCCGGTCCTCCTTGGCCCTCAAAACTATCTCCCCGACCAAGGGGTTATCCGCTAACAGTTTCGCCAACATTTCGTCTGGAAGGTGTTCGGCGACATCATACTTCGTAATCGGCACGTGACTCGACGACGTGGCCGTGGTCGACTCCGGCCTGAACAACACGTCCTCCTCCCGGATCTCAACCGGAGGCACCGTGGTCTCCTCCTCCGCGTCGACAACACTTTTACCCTTCACCGAATCCCTCGGCGGGGACCCGGACGGTTCAACAGTGTTATCTCCACTGCCACTGCCTCTGCCTCCTCCAGAATCAATGCTCGCGCGAGACTCCTCCTCCATCGCGCGAGGTTGTTCTTCAGCACCGATCTCTCCTGCGTCCATTGGACTCGCTCCGGCCACCACTGACCCCTCTACGGCCGTGACCGGGTCCAGCCGCTCAACGCTGTAGCCTTCGGTCCCAGTATCAATAGCCGCGCGAACATCTAGATCTGTCGCGCGACTGTGCTCACCACCACCAGTCGCCTGCTCGCGACCCTGTTCGCCATCACCGCCGCCTGTCGCCACTGCACTGGCGTCTATACTAACCTCCGCGACAACCTCCGTCGGTGGTTGATCCCCTGTATCGACAGCTGTGGGCCCCCCCGATCCTCGGCTTGATCAATGACCCCTCCTCCGCTTCCACTGCTGCCATGGTCAGCCATGGTTCAGCGATCAAGAGTTGGTTTGTCGACTTCGTGGGTGGAACCAAGGTTTGGAAGGAGTTTGGGAGGAGAGACGAGAGTTTGAGAGAGTTTCAAACTTTTGAAACTACTGTGAACTGTTTCTGTAACGTCCCCGCGACGTTTAAGCGATTGGAACGGGTTTGGGCCGGGTCTGGGCCTGTCCAGACCCAAGCCCTAACTTATGACCCTCGCGCGATGGTTCGTGAGTGTCACGCGACATTACATCTTGGGTCTCAGACCCAATCCGGATTCTGAGTCCGGCCCAATCTCAATTAATCCCTCTTTAAGGTCCATGACATGTTGATATGTTGCCAATAAAATTTGAAGGTCATCTTGGAAGCGTTGCCTTCAGACTCGAAGAATTTGGTATCCCCAGCGGCGATCTATCCGTCCAACCAGTCAAATCAGCGACGATCTATCCGTCCGATCAAAAGCGACGATCTATCCGTCCGATCAAAAGCGACGATCTATCCGCCCGATCAAATCAGCGACGATCTATCCGTCCGATCAATCAAAAGCGACGATCTATCCGTCCGATCAATCAAAGGCGACGATCTATCCGTCCGATCAATCAGCGACGATCTATCCGTCCGGTCAATCAACAAACGACGATCCATCCGTCCGATCAACCAGCGGCGATCTATCCGTCCGGTTTCCAATTCCCCTTTGGTGCACGGTATTTTTATATACTCATCTGCATCTTCCATTTAATCGGCTTTTGGGCAGATTTGGTGGGTGTCTGGAAATCTTTGACGTTACCCGTACCAGTCAATGGTGCTCCGCGTGCCGTCAAAGAGGGACTACTATAGACACCCCAATCTGGGTCTCCCAATCGTTTTACTTTATTTTACGATTTTCTTGTTTCCCCGATGATGAAATCGGATCAAACAGAGCTTGGATCGGGAATGGTTTGGGCTTTGAATGCTTGGAACCCTACTCGAACCCCTTTGAACCCTTCTGAACCTTCAGTCAAACCCCTAAAACCAGAGTTGAGCCTCGCGCGAGCCTTTCTGTCCCTCGTGCGACACTTAGCTTGCCACGTGTAGTCAAAGTCAAACTGTTGACTGTTTGACCCTCGCGCGACACTTCCGAACCCTCGCGCGATGGTTCCCTCCTGTCCCTATCACAGAATCCAGCTGGACTTGTGATGATTGCTTGGCACATGGGTTCCCATGGGCTGGAACCCCGTTCTCCTCAGCTGAACGGCGTGCTGGCAGGTTCTAACCCCATGCAATCCCCCAACCACTCTCTCACCTTGTTGGCTAGCCTCACAACCAAGTTGTGACCAGCCTTGGTGGCTGGTCCTAAGGTCTTGTTTGGCCTCTACTCAGCCCTTACATTCCCCCTATAAATACCCCCATTGGTCTTCCATGTTAAGGGTTCCAAAAATTGCTTAAGAGAGTCATTAGTTATTTCACAAGCTCTACTCTAGCTAGCACAAAGTCACTAACCCCCAAACCACTTCCTAATCCTCTGAACTCAGGGTGTTCATACACTTTTGGTAGCAAGATCACACCAATCAATCCAATCTACTCCCAAACCCTTTCCAAGCAAAGGTATAATGTTTAAGCTGTTTCTGTTTTGATCCCTGAGGGGGGCTGACAGGGCCAAGGCTGGTAATCAATACCATGTCCTGGTCCTAAAGCCAGCAAAGTTACAAGAATTCGTGGCAGCTACACTCTCGCGCGATGGTCCCCTTTACTCGCGCGACACTTGTGTCAGCAAGAGAATGGACCTCGTGGGGAAGGGAAGCTACCCCTTTCCTGTTTTGTAGTATTTTCATGCCTGATGTAATTTACTTTGATTTTTAGATCACTGTGATGCATGCAAAACAAATACAGTAGCTAGTTTATTTGCTTTAAACAGTTTGGAATGCCCTTGGGATCCCCTGAATCTGTCTCAGGACCCCAAGCATGTAAAGCAATTCCTGGAAGTCCAGTCAGGAGTGTCACGCGAGATGTACCCTCTGTCGCGCGACAGTTCTCTGATTTCCATGAATGGCCCTTGCATGGGCAACTTGGCCCTTGGCCTCTGTTTTGATACCCCCACTGTTTAGGGGTTGTGTTTCATCTTATTTGGCTCCTGCTTGGAGTATTGTGTAATAATTAGCATTTTACAGTTTTCCAATACACTGCTTGGTTTGCTTCCTGGGTGTGCACTGGTCCTTCCAGAGCCCAGAAGGGGATGATTTTGGGACTGTGGTAAGATAACAACACTCGCGCGAGAGTCAGCTTGTCTCGCGCGATGATTGACTTGCATGCAGATCTGTTCAGGCATGCAAGTTGGTCATCGTGCAGGGCAAATCTGCCCCGAGCCTGGTTTTGGCATCTGATCGCTTTGTCATTATTTGATCACATCCTGCAAATTGTTACAGTTTTAATCCCCGATTAACTGTTCCCCCGCCCTAATTGGCTAAAATCAATTAAAAGAGGAAGAATCACAAAGGTTTTCATAAAAACGCTTAAGTAGAGACCGATCTCCGGATTGGGCGAGAGGGGTGCCATAAAACCCTTCCCCTCTCGTAACCTGGCTCCCGAACCCAGATATGGTTATGACGGACTGGTTTCCTTAAAATTTTCAAATAAAGCGCGGCAGGTGCTTCGAAATACGGTTCCTTGAGTGTCGGACCTTCAAAACTCAAGTGACGACTCTGTATTTTTGAGCGCTCGCCACCGGCGCTCGCGCTCCCTCGATTCTCAAAAAAGGGCCGCAATGGCGAAAGGAACGGAATCCTTTTTTCGAGGGCACGCTGCCCACACATGTGGCTCAAAAGAATCACCACATGGCCCAGAAAAATCACCATACCACGCACCACCGCCACCCCAGGAGTTCCGCGTCACGGAAGCAAGCCACCCATGCGAGGGTCCCTAATCAAGCATCAAGACGAGACCAAGAACGTCGCGGACTCCCTCCACGATCACCAGCCACGCGCTATCCATGGCTCAAAGCTGACAAGCACCAAGAGAAAGATGAGAGAAGCTCTCGGCGAGTTTCTCGGACGAAGAGAGAAACCGAGGAAAGAGAGAAATGAAGTGAAACGGCTGAGGCCGTGGCCTTTTATAGGCCCCTGGAAACAAACTGATTAAGCGGCCGAGTATTCGATGCCTCAGCCGATACATCAATCCTTCAGCCGAGAGATCGACCTCCTGGCCCCCTAATCCATTCCCCTCAGCCACATCAGATTTTGCTCAATGCACTGACTCAAGCCATTATGGAATTCTGGGTCCATGACCAACAGAAACAAAATCAAGTCAGCCTTGGGGGCATCCCCGAGCCAATATAACGTAATCAGAACTAGCCTTGGGGGCATATCCAAGCATAAGGAAGTTCTCTCTCCACAAACTGCTGGCCGAAGCAAAGCAAGACACTCAGCAGCCCTGAGCTCATTACCACAACAGCTTTATGCTTGCTACCAGCAGCTCTACGCTTGCCACTCCAGCGACCATATAGCCATCAACTTACTCGACAGGCTCTAAGCATCATCAGCAGCTCTAAGCTCACTCAACAGCTCAGAGCTCATCATCATATCCGCCATCATTTCAATGGCCCAACCCAGCGGCTCAAAGCCCATTATCACAACCGGCTCGAAGCCGTAACCACCAACTCAGCGGCTCTACGCTCTCACCTATCACTCAGCGGCTCCAAGCCCCCCATCTCAATTGGCTCTAAGCCGTAACAACCATCCCAGCGGCTCTACGCCCGTATTCACTCACTCAGCGGCTCCAAGCCCTCGACTCAGCAGCTCTATGCTCGCCATCCCAACAGCAGGCTTTACGCCTACAAATTATACTTAGGCAATTTCAACAGGCTCCAAGCCTATATCTACCAACTCAGCGGCTCTAAGCCCACTATCTCAACTGGCTCAAAGCCATAACGACTATCTCAGCGGCTCTACGCCCGAATTCACCAACTCATCGACTCAACGGCTCTACGCCCTCACCTGTCAACTCAGCGGCTCCAAGCCCACTGTCTCAAATGGCTCGAAGCCGTAACAACCAACTCAGTGGCTCTAAGCCCATTATCTCAAATGGCTCAAAGCCGTAACTATCTCAATAGGCTCTACGCCGCTCCAACAATCAAGACATCATTTATTCTCAGGCTCTACACCTGAATGCTCAAAATCTAACATATTGAATGCACGAAGCTCTTTGAATGCCCAACCACTGTGTACTGGATGCTTAAGGTTTATACCTTGAATGCTCAAGCTCTACGCTTGAATGCCCAACCACTGCGTACTGGACGCTCAAAGCCTGTACTTTGAATGCTCGGATTCTGCCGTCCGAATGCTCGAGCTCTACGCTCTGAATGCTCAAGTCCGGAACTTGAAAGAAGCTCTAAGCTTAAAATCAACACACACGCACGGGCCCGTGCACATCTGCATCAATTGCATCAACATTATCACATCGAGTCTGCATCATCATAGCTGTTCATATCTAACAACCATCATCACACATATACACTCTGCATATCTCTGATGAAACAGGTCAACCCTGCAATCAACCGGCTCTACGCCTCGGTTTTATTGATCGGTCCAGTACCTCGATCCTTTGGCTCTACGCCGAAACTTATGATGAGAAAGCTCCGTGCACAGACCATCAGAATGCAAACTGCTCTACGCTTCAGTTCAAATCATGTCAAGCTCTAAGCTCCGACACCTTAGGCTCTCGCATGATGATCAATACCAGCACCGCGCTTCGGTTTTATCAAGCTCAAAGCTCCGATCTCCTCAGGCCTCATGACCACAGCAGGCTTCACGCCTCGATTCTATCACTTTAGGCTCTCGCCTTGTGACTACAATCGGCTCCGCGCCTCGGTTCCACCACGTCAGAGACCATCACTCTCTAGGCTCTCACCACATGACTACAACCGGCTCCGTGCCTCGGTTCTCTCATCTCCAGCGCTCCGTGCTCCACGTTACTGGCCTTGCGCCCCCCATATCTCAAACGGCGTCCAATTCATCCCCAGCAGATGGCTTGGATTCCACCCAATTACATCAATTCCTTCCAGCTCATTCGCAAGGATAGACTACTCTACCGAGCTCCCCTCAGTCAAAGTAAGGATGATCAAGAAAAGCAAACACACCTGCCGTGTACTGATCTACCCCAAAATACTAAGGAAGCTCTCCGCAAAAACTCCCCCGGCAGCCCAGCGCTTCTTCAACTATCTTCCGCCAAAACCCTGGCTCAGTTTAGGTACGTCGCACTACGGCTTTTTAAGCCCAAAGGTACGTCTTCTGTAACCCTCCAAATTTTTTATTTTTCTTTATTGCCCGAACTACGGTTGGTCTAAATTTCCCTTGTGGAATACGTAGACAGCCTCCCGGCCCAACCATAACAAAAACCTTTTTTTCAAAAAACCCCTTGGAATAGTGGTTGGACCAAATTGAGTTGCTTTTTACAGCTTTGACTATTACTCAAACATGTCTCGCGATCCGTCTGAGCTCAGTCAAAGAGGGGCATCTATAGACACCCCAATTTGGCCTAACGATTATTTCAAGTCCCACCTTGGGGACCATCCCGATGATGAAATGGATACAGTGATTGCTGATTGCCTTCTCGAGAACCATAGGACTTTCGGTAAGAACTTTGAGCCACTTAGAGGACCCAATCCAGAGCCATATAGCCTTTCAGACAGAAAATACAGAAGCCTAGGAGAATCCATCTGTCGACCGCAACATCGATCTCACGGCCTTTACATCATTTCCTCACCCGAGCAACACCCGAGCAACCTGTTGCTAGAAAATCTCCCTGAGAGATCAATCCCTCGGCCGCAAGATCTATCCTTCGGCCGCAACATCCATTCCTCGGCCGCCAGATCCATTACTCGGACTCTGGAACGTTCTGTCGATTGTTTGATCCAACTACACTACCTCTCCGATGCGTTCGGGCTATGTTCAGAGATTGCAACAAAGAGTTTGAATTGCATTGCAATTGCAATCGTGCCATTTGATTGGCCGGAGTGAGTCATCCCTATGCCTATATAAAGGAGCCTTTGGGCTCCAAAATTAACAAGTGAAATTACTCACCCAAGCTCCGATACTCTGCAAAAATACTCTCTCAAACCCTCTCTTCAAAAGCCCTAACCTCCCGAAGGCAGCCATCCATCCATCCGACGATCAAACCCCGAAGTTCAAACCCTAACCCTAGGGTTTTCTGAGGAGCAATCAGTCAATCACACTCAATCCGAAGCAATCAAGCAACTGAGGGATCAAGGTCGTGAGGCCCAACGGCCTCTGGTTTGTTTTACTTATTGTATTTATGACTAACCGTAGCGTTTTGATCATCTATTACCTTTTCAGTCTGGTGTGAGGAAGAACATCAACCGGGGCTTCGATCCCTCGGCCGATATATCAAACCAGGAGGATCCCTTGGCCGTGACATCCATTCACCGGCCGCGGGATCCATTACCCTTGGACAGCTTTGTTTATTCTGCTTTCTGATACATGCTTTACCTATCGCATTGGCTCACCTTACTTACTGTTTAAAGGCTTAAATAAACAGACTATGTGTTAGAATTAAATAAAGCATCTACATGTCTTATGTTGAATAACTATGGGCCAGTCTTACGACTGGGCAGAGAGGGGTGCCTAACACCTTCCCCTTACTATACTCTTGGCTCCCGTACCCAGAATCTCTATCTCTTTTCCCAGTTTTAATAAATTGTGTGGCAACTCTGTTTTGATGATAATTGCTATCGTGTGGCGATGTTCCTAGCCATGGGAATGTCCACGATCTTGGTTTATGAAGCAAGCAACCAATCGAGCAACAAACGATCAATCTGTATGGCGATGCCCCGTTTGGGAGGTGTCTACACCAAGCAATATGCGGTTGCATTCGTCTGTCGATTTTGACAGACAATGAGCCTCCACAACTTCTCCGACGCTCTCATGTGCAAGATCTTCCCCTTGACACTCAGCAAGCCAATCATGATGTGGTACAACCAGCATAAACCTAAGTCAATCAAAAGCTTCAATGAATTAGAGTTGGAATTTACAAAGCGCTTTGTCACGAGTAACATCCAGCCGAAGACACATTCTATGCTTGTCAATATGAGGCGATCGCCAGGAGAGACTCTTCAGCTCTATACTGAACGCTATTGGGAAGTTTACAATATCATCCCTAACTGTGACCAGAGCGTAGCAGCCGAGTCATTCATGAATGGGTTGGATCCTTCCTCTCCTATGTTTCGAGATCTATCCTTAAACCCTCCAAAGACCATGGGTGAGCTTATGGTAATCATTGAAAAGGATTGTGTACACGAAGAGGCAGTAGCCGAGCATCGCACACTGAAGGCCCCAGAACCCGCCAAGGCTTCATCCACTGCTTCGGGAGTCAAGAAGCAGGTAGTGAACGTTGGGCACATACACAGTGGTCTAAGCAACAACCAGGGAAACCAAAAGCCAAACAATAAGAATCGGCCCCCGCAACAACCATAACAACAACAACCACCTTGGCAACAAGCAAGGCGAGAACCAAGGCTAGACAAATATGTGGTTGAGCGAACGACATTCACCGAGCCCATTTACAAGCTTTTAAGCATCATTGGTCGGTTGCCATTCTTCGTTTGGCCGATGGGATTCCTAGGAATGACGGGAAGTGGCACTGGAATGTACATGTATCACAAAGAGTGCGGGCACTACACCACCTAGTGCCAGCCGTACAAATGATACCTCGAGGAACTTGCTGCGGCTGGGCATTTGAACCAATGGATTGACACTCGGAAGAACCCGCTTCCACCTCATCCACCAATCGTTGGGAACATTGTCGGAGTCATCCAAGGCCTAGTGTCAGATGAAGGGCGGTGGAGCTCCATTCTGAAATTGATAAAGCCGTTGCTGCTTTGTCTGTTTGCAGCATCAATATGTCTCTAAAATGAAAGTGGGTGGATCCGAATCTTGACTGCGCCATCACTTTCTCCTTCAAAGATTTCTACGGAATCCAAACTCTTCACACGGACGCACTTGTCGTTACCGTCACTGTTGACAAATCCACCGTTCAATGAGAGTTGGTTAATCAAGGAAGTTCGACAGAAGTGATGTTTTACTCTACTTACAAGAGCTTGGGGCTTTCACCAGGCCGGCTCCGCACAGCTACAACTCCACTCATTAGCTTCACAGGTGCCCCAGTTTGGCCACTCAGCGTGATTACCCTCCCCGTGTGAGCCAGTTCCTGAGTGATGGATGTTGAATTTGTGGTGGTTAACTCTCCTAGCCCCTACAATATCATCCTCGGTTGAGCCTGGCTCCATGGTTTGCAGGCAGTCGCCTCCACCTTTCACCAAGTCATGAAATTAGTCGGGTGGAACGGTCGGCAGGAGAGCCTACGTGGGGACCAGCTCCAATCCAAGAAATGCTACATAAGCACCATGGCAAACAAACTAAGTCTGCTGGAAGTGCAAATGTGTGGAGACAACTAACATTCCCATTCTAGAAGATGTTGGCATGCTAGCCGAGCAGCGTTCTACCGAAGAGCTTGTAAGGATGCAGATTATAGAGGACGGAGGATGCTACTTTCTCGTTGGCAGTTCCCTGGATGAGTTCGAGCGCATGGAGATGTTCAACTTCCTCAAAGATAACATCTAAGTGTTTGCTTGGACCCCACAGGAGAAGCCGGGCGTAGATCTCTCATTCGCTTCCCATTCTCTTAACGTCGATCCGAACTGACGGTTGGTGGTATAGAAGGTTTGGTGTTCGGCGGCTGTGCACGTAGAAGTAGTGATGACGGAGGTGGATCAATTGTTGAAGGCTGGGGCTATTCAGGAGATCCTTTACCCGACTTGGCTTTCTAACCCCGTCGTTGTCCCCAAAAAGAACGGTAAATTGAGAGTTTGTGTCGATTATATAAAACTCAACAATGCCTGTCCGATGGATCACTTCCCTCTCCCTTGGATTGAACAAATGGTGGACGCGACCGCGGGATATGAGCGGTTGACTTTTATGGATGCATACCGAGGTTACCACCATATCCCCTTGGCAAAAGAAGATCAAGAGAAGACGGCATTCATCACTCCGCGTGGGACGTTTTGCTACAACGTCCTTCCATCCGGTCTGAAGAATGCTGGAGCTACCTTTCAGAGTGCAACTACCAAGATGTTCTTCGGCAAGCTCGGTAAAATGATGGAGGCTTACATTGACGACATGGTCTGCAAGACTAACCCTCCTCCCGAGTCTTTGCCATTCTGAAGGAGCATCAGCTTCATCTGAATGCTGAAAAGTGTGCGTTCAGTGTTGGCTCGGGAAAATTCCTCGATTACATGGTGAGCCAACGAGGGATAGAGGCCAATTCACAGCAACTGACGGCCGTGCAGAACCTTCGGGCTCCAACGACGATCAAGGAAGTGCAACGGCTCACCGGAATGGTGGCTGCATTGAATCGGTTCATCCGACGCTCGGGAGATCTGTGCCGCCCCTTTTTCCAATCCATCAAGACCAGTTTGGCGGCAGTTTGTGTGGACTGAGGAGTGTGAGATGGCTTTGCAATCATTAAAGGAATACCTTTCCCATGCTCCACTACTCGTCACGCCCGTTGGGGATGAAGACCTCTACCTTTACCTTGCCATTTTTGATCATGCCACAAGCTCTGTGCTTGTTCAGAAGGAAGGGATGGAGCACCTATTGATCTTTTATTCAAGCAAGACTATGACGGACTTCCAGACAAGGTATCTATTGAGGGAAAAGTTGGCACTAGCCCTCATTTTGCTAAAACGAGCCTTTTGCCATACTTTCAATGCCATAGGATTATGGTCCTTACTGAGTTTCCCCTGAAAGCTGTGCTTTAAAAGATGGACTCATCAAGTAGAATACTGAAGTTCTCTCAAGACCTTGCCAACTATGACATCCAATTCGAGCCCCGAACTTCAATCAAGGGGCAGGCACTTGCGAATTTCTTTGTCGAGCTAACACCTGGCCTACAGGATGAGGCCAATGCCTTAGCTGTTGCTGCGGAGGAAACACACCTTACCGATGCCGAGGTACATGTCGAATGGAGTAACCCTCCTCCCAAGTCGTTGTGTGCTAGGTATACATTGGGCAATAAGAAACCAAAGCGGGAATGGAAGCTCTTTTTGGGAGATGCATGGAGGATGATTGTAGATGGGGCTTCTAACATTAACGGTGCTGGGGCTGGAATATTCCTTGTTTCACTGAGTGGGACCATCCATGAAAGTGCAGTTTCTATCGGCTATCCCGCGACAAATAACGAAGCGGAGTACGAAGCCCTTATTGCCGGTTTGAGACTCGCTCTTCGGTTGGACGCCGACTCAGTCCATGTCTTCTGCAACTCTCGGCTGATTGTGGGCCACCTCAACGACGATTACCATGCCAAGGACGAACAAATGAATGCTTACGTCAGTCAAGTTCTGTAGAGACCCGTAAATTTCTTTATTTAATTTTTAATGTTTGTAGTTGAGTAAAATGGTGGAAAATGACGTGAATGTGAATGTGGAGGTTAAATGTGCAAAAATTTGGAAAATATGGGTGTTTGTATGATATAATGCATGTGTGCATATATGTGTGTGTTCAGGGGAAAATAATTCCCATTCTCTATCTCTCGGTCTCTCACTCTCTCTCTCGGCTCTCTCTCCATCTCTCACTATCTCCCAAAAACTCACCACCAAATTCAAAACCCATAACAATCAACCTCCATTCCATCTTCTACTTGCGTATTGGAGCTCGTATCTCGTTGGATAGAGCTCGATTTGGTGTGTTTTCGCTTGGTTTAGATTCCAGAAGCTTGGGCTTGCTCAATCTCTTCGGTTTCGGCTTAGATACTCGAGGTAGGGAATTCTACCACTCTTTATATGTTATTTGAGTATTTTTATGCCTTATTCGAGTTTGTATTGGTTGTTATTGAGATTGGATCGAAACCTGAAATTTTCTGACCTACCGGTAGGTCAAGTACAAAGTTGTTTCATTCAAATGTTGGCCTTTCTTTTTCCAGTTTCTACCGGTAGGAACTTTCACCTACCGGTAGGTCAAGTGTAGAATTCTCCTCTTCTACCGGTAGGATTCATTCACCTACTGGTAGGTAATTGAGCTGCTGCAGTATCTGTGAGCTATTTTTTCCTACATCTTCCAAATTACATTCTGAAGCTTCTCATCGACTCTAATGGGTTTGTTTGCACATTCTTTCAAGTGTTTTGGAGAGTATTACTTGTCTCACCTTAGAGTGGTATCCGATGGACTTAAATGAGCTTGTTGAGTTAATTGTTAGGAAAACTTGAATCAACGGAATGACGTGAACGGACTACAGATACAATGTGATACCTTACCGCCTAAAATGAATTGAAAACCGTAGTGAACAGTTGATGCGTGGGGTATGAGTTTAATTTGAAGTGAGAGGTTAGTTGGTTGCCTAAAGGGGAATTAATGGCGGTCTATGAACAGGTGAAGAATAAGATGATATAAAGGATAGCTATTCGATGAAACGAGAAACATGTAGTGTAAAAGTTGATATCTTTTGAACTTGAAGTTGGGAACCAAATGTGTGATTTGGATATATGGGGTCCTAAGCACCCGGAATGTGAATTGGATATACAGGGTCCCGAGAACCCAGAATGAGAATTGGACGTACGGGGTCATGATCACCCGGAATGTAGACTGGGTATACGGGGTCCTAATGCCCGGAATGTCCCTAGGTCTATCACGCGGTGTGTCGTGGGTGAAAAGTTTCTAGTGTGCCTATCTAAGATCCATGGGGAACATATGAGATACTAAGCTGTTGGATTGTAAACCGCTTAGGGTGGATGTGAGCAGATCGGGATTTGAGTGAAGAAGAATTCAAAAGACAATAATAGGTCGATTAGCAAGAGTGAAGTGTTTGTTTAAGTTCTTAAATTCTGATATAGTGCTTGTGTCTTATCTATGCTCCTCTGTTATCCAAAAATCTGTGTTTCCTCGGCATCTCTCATTTCATTTGCATATAGAGTTTGCGTAGACTTTTCTACTGGGCTAGTGTAGCTCAAACCTTACATCATTTTCAGGTGATATCTTAGGATAATAGCTTGTATGCCTGGAGTGCTTGGATTGTGGACGTTACTTTTGAAAGCTAACCAAAGGAGTTCTTGTTCACCTTCATAAATTTCTTTGGAAAGATGTGATTGTAATCTTAAGTATTTCTTTTTCGCTTCTGAAGAACTGTTGTAAATTCCAAACTCTATAAGCAAATATTGGTATTATTTTGGGCCAGTATGCCAACGCTGTAATATTTTGGAATGTTTGGAACCATGGGAAATAAACACGAATTGAAAATCTCTTTCGGGGAATATCGTATGTATCTTTGTGAGAATTTCTTTATGGGAAATTATTCATTATTATGTTGAAAAATTGAGGGCATGACAACTTGGTATAAGAGCATAGGTTTAGAACACCTAGAGACCGTGGGAAGACGTTAGTCTTATGGGTTCAAAATATCACCGTTTTTCGCATGACATGTGTGTGCTTGCATGACTGACATTCGTAGAACTATGTGGCATTGCATTTCCATTGACGTAGAATGTTGTAAAGTTGTTGACCCGTGTTCAGGGAAAATTGGAGGCTTGACCTTAGCGATGTTGTTGTTGACTATTTTCTGCCCTATCTTCTTGTAGCACGATGCCTCCGAGATGTGAGAATAACCTTGCTAGGGAGATTGTAGCGGCACTTGCAGCGTCAAACCTTCTAAATCCAGCACTTAGGGTTAACACGAATGACCGAGCTATGGAAGCAATGCGAGAGTTTAGCCGTAGGAATCCACCGACGTTCGATGGGGCTAGCAGTGACCCTTTGGTAGCCGATCTCTGGCTAGCACAAATTCGCAAACTCTTTAGAGGTCTCAAGATTACAGAAAATGACCTGCAAGTGAATATCGTGGCTGTCCAACTTATCGGGGAGGCAAATGAGTGGTGGGAATCTGTCTTGGAATCGAGGAAAGATGCGAGGAGAGCGGCCAGGACCGCGGCTCAAGCGAATGAGCCGGATGTAGAAAACCTGACTTGGGCTGAGTTCGAGGAACTTTTTGAAAATCAATATTTTCCAAAAACATATCGTGAGCAGTTAAGGAACCAATTCGAGAGGTTAGAGCAAGAGAATATGACCGTGTCTGAGTATGCCCGAAGATTTCAATCTTTATCACGTTTTGCACCAGAATTGGTAGCGACGGAGGAAAGGAAGTGTAGGCGCTTTGAGAAGGGGTTGCATTCGTCTTTCAAGCCGTTAGTAGTAAGTCAGCGTATTGGGAAGTTTTCCAAGATTGTCGAGTGTGCAAGGAGTGCGGAGATTCCGATAGGCACGTAGGGAAATGTGGAAGTGTGGGAACCTAGGCCATTGACCACTAATGTAAGTTTGCCTTTGGGGAGTTCTAGGAGCCAAGGGAGGAAGAGACAAAGGGAAACATCATAACCGTCACAAGTTCATCAAAGTTCTGAGCCGTCTGCTGCTTCGGGGTCATACAGAGCTTCATTCAAGCCATAAATTGTGTGTCACAGGTGTGGTTAGCCAGGTCATTTCCGTGCTTAGTGTTCACAACAACAGAAGTCTTGTTTCATTTGTGGTGAGCTTGATCATCTTGCTAGAAAGTGTCCTCAGAGAACAAAGGAGTATAGTGAGTCGGGTTCAGCACAACGGCCGAGGCCTGGGCAGAGTTATAATCGACAACAATCGCAGTTTCCCTAGTTTACTTCGGGTCAAGGGTCACGTGTTGAGCAAGGGTGAGTCATGCCACTTCTCAGGATTCGGAGATCCTGGTTGCGTGCGGTACATTTCTCTTATTTAATTCCCTCGTTAAGATTTTTCTCAATTCGAAAACATCTCATTCGTCCATATTTGCATCTTTTGTTGTGATTTGAGATTAAGCCCCAAGGATTTTAGTCCACTTATATCTATTGAGTAACACCCCTAGATAGCGTTTGCGAGATTGTGAGTTAGTCATTCCAGACTGTTGTTTTGACATTGACATTCTTATTTTGCGTATGGCGAGGTTTGATTAGATCTTGGGAAGAGATTGGTTACACATATTATATTGGTTCTATTCTGGATGTGGTTCTATAAGAGTTGCTTCTTTTACTACCCTATTTCGTTGGCCTAATTGAAATTTTGTTATAGTTGCATCGTAATTAGTTTTCCGTGAAGTTTGTCGTACCGTTAACCTGTTATGGTTCTTGACATTTAAGTCAATTATCACACAATCCATTCCTAGCTTTTCTTAGGAATTTTCAAAATCTTGTGGCGAAGAACCCCATGACACATTTGCTATTACTATTGGTGACTTTTTCCTGCATTCTATTCGAAGTTTTATTCTGACATTATTCTACTTGGGATAAGTTTTCATTGGTCGGTTGAGATCCCTCTGTTGCGACTATTAGTTTGTTCGTCTGTCACTGTTATTCTGCGTAAGTCCTTGTGTTGCCATTTTAATCTATTAAACCCAATTTGCGATCACAAATTCTTTGGTGTAGTTAAATTCAGACTTGTCGTTATTGTTGCCTGTATCCGACTTGTATCTGTTTGTTAGCCTAGATCTATTTAGTTGGTTTGAGTTTCCTTGTTACAGCTACCAGTTTATTTGTTGGAATGTATCATCTTACACAAACTCTCATGTCGGAATTTGAGCCAAATCTTGCAGTGACATATTTCTCGATATCTATTTGTTGGTTCCATTCAATTCAAAATCACTTGTGATAGTTGTCCTCAGTTTCATTCAACTCTGTTGTGGTTCCTCAACTCGGAAGGCATATGATGGTTCAATCTGTAACGCTTAGTCTCAATTTGTTAGAAGTATTGCTCAAATTTGGTATTGGACCAATTTTCAACCTTGTATGAGTTGGATTACTAGGGATCTGTCTCATTATTTTGTGTTCGTCCTCAGTAAAATTTTGACCAGTTGTTTTAAGATTCCTCGTATACATGATTGGTTTGGTTTGAGTTTGGAGCTCGCTTGTCTCGTTTGAGATAATCAAAAAATTGTGTTGACCGTCGTCGTCACTTATTGTCCCTCAAGGTGGGAAGATTCATGTATTTTGTACAGTGCCACCGCATTGAAGCTTGTCTCGTCTCGGGAAAAATAGGAAGCATTCACCACTAGAAAGAGAGATTGAGTATTGGATTCGATGCTTGTCTTTTGGATAACCAGGCGACAACCGATGAAATCCAGTTGGAAGAGGCGCTTGATCACCGCACCTTCTAGATGGAAGTGTAACAACTCCGATTTTCAGTAAATAAAAAATCTCGTTGATTATTATTTTGACTCTATAAATTCCTTATTTCCAATAATCCGTCATGATTAAATTTAGTCGATTCAAAACCTAATTTCATTTCGCCTTGCGATGTAGTCATTTTCTAAAGACAAGTGAGATAGTAAACCCTAAGTCGTCCTATTTAGCAAGCCTAGCTAGCTTCCAACTAATCGTTAGAGTAGCCTAATCGAACCTTTGAACCGTTTGAACCCTAAGTGAGACCTTGACCAAAAGTCAACCCTTGATCTATTACCCATTGGACGATAGATACTAGGATAATCTTTATCCATTGGACCATAGGTTTACACCTTGGATATTGTGACTAGGTTTCCAGGTACACCTTATAAGATTATATATTACTTACCATCTTTACCCATTGGACGATAGAAGTTAGGAGAATTATTAACCATTGGACGATAGGTTCACCTTTCTACCTAGTACAAGATCTATTAGTTTAATTAGATTCACCATGAGTCATTGTACCATATTAGATAGATTATATAAGCTTAGTACTTCATCCTTTAACCATTGGTTAATAAATGTTAGGGGAATTATAATCCATTGGTCCATAAGACCATATCAAGCTATAGTACTAAGTTAAATTAGTTAATTCTTTCCTAGATATGAAATGTACTTCTTTAATTAAAGTATATGATATGTTTATGTCATCCTAGCATACTATATATTAGTATATAGTTATAAGTACATAGGTGGCATTTTGACATAGTTTAATAGGAAGTTTTGACTTAAAGGTCCAAGATGATATCATGTAGTACTTTGTCCTTTTATTAGTCTTTCCTATATATGTATATATTAACCTAGGAGAGAGAGAGAGAGAGATAGAGAGAGAATTCGGAGAGAGAGAGGAGAGAGAGGCCGAGAGAGAGAGAGAGAGATGAGGGAGAGAGATAGGAGAGAGAGAGAGAGATAGTGTTGTACCTTTCTTGATCTTCTTCTACCAAAACCCTAATTCTATATATATAAGTACTTGTACTTTGAAAGATAAAGGATAGGATGACATAGGTTAGATTGTTAGTACTAGATTTACCTACACCAAAAATCTTACTCTTCCACTTGGTCAACCACCAACCCATTGTCCTTTCTTGATTAGGTGTCCAAGAGAGAGAGGGAGAGAGAGTGGCCGAGAGAGAGAGAGAGAGGGGGAGAGAGAGAGATGGCCGGTTGAGAGTGGGAGAGAGAGTGTGATGTGTGTGACTAGTGTACTCCCATATCTTTCTACATCATCTTATTGCATCACCTTGTACCACCATATCTAGGGTTTCTTATTCTATCAACCCTAAAGGACTACCATATCTTATTTCTATTCTTTCCAAGGGCTTGATTGGACCAAAACCCCATTTGAATAGATTAAACCTTGTCCTAGTTTGAAAGAAAGAATAAGGGAAAATCTTGTAGTCTTTCCAACTCTTGTACCTTAGTACATTGGACCACAGAGAGAGAGAGAGAGAGAGCCGAGAGAGATGGGAGAGAGAGAGAGGCCGGGAGAGAGGGAGAGAGAGAGAGATTTGTGTGATGTGTGCAAGTGTACAACCAAGCCTAGTCATGTCTTTTTGCTCAACACCTCATCCAATCTAAGGACAATCAAATCTAGTCAATCTATGATCCATTGGATAACAAATGTTAGGGGAAATATTGTCTCTTGGATAATAGACCAACTTGGCCTATAAATAGCAAGCCATTTCAAGCCTTTGAACTCACACCTTCAAGCATTGCTCCAACTTCTCTCTAGAAAAGTCTAAGTGTTCTTGATGTTCTTGTTGTTCTTGTTTAGTTCTTAGTTGTTCTTGAAGTTCTTCCCTAGTTCTTCAAGAAACTCTTCTAGTGCCGCCACTAAGCCGCCACTCCACCACCCTACCGATCCAAAAGTGTTAGTAGTATTAGTCAAGATCAAGTTTCGAGAGAAACCTTTCTCTTTCGAAGCTAGCGAAGCCATTCCTACGCCGTTACTCCGTCCGACGTACTATTTTCCTAATCCGTAGCCGACTACCGCCAAGAAGAACGGTAGATATTCTATATCTACTTTTCTCTACGTATATGTAGAATACTCTTTAAGTATAGTATAATTTTCCTCTACTTTCAAAGATCTAAGTATAGTGTATTGCATGCGTATTTCGAAATGATAGTGAATGACTCTAAACCTTTGAAAACTCGAGCATACGTAGATTATACGAGCTACTTTCCCTAAGCATGATTAGAAATGTTTAGAAGTTGTTATCATGATTAACCATGGCATGAATAGCTTAACGTTAGAACACTCAATAAACATATGTAGTTTTGAACATAAGAAAGCATGATTTAGGATTAAGCTGTTTTAATCTTAGAATGAATGTGAGCATGATTATGTGATTACTTGACTACTTGTTGTTGATAAAGCATAAGTGATTTATCACTCCAAAGGTGTCTGTCCATGTGGCACTATGCTTAACCTTGTGTGATCAAATGTGAGTATGATGATGTGACAAAATGAGCATGCTATCTAATATAGAGTTGAATGATCTTGCTAGTTTAGCTTCAAGATTTCTTAAATTGTGAAATGAATTACCGCGGAGTCATTGCATGCAACGAGACATGAAAACCGAGAAAGTAGAAACATGACACCTAGGGTGTGGTCAAAGAAAAGATGGGATTAACCTGCGGAAAATATTTTGAAATTACATAATGACCGGACTTGGTAGTCATTGTGTAAGTGTTTCGAAAACCGTAATGTAGCCGGACTTGGTAGCTCATTGCGAAGATTTCCAATGGGGCCGGACATGGTAGTCTCATGTGGAAATATGGCTTGATCCTCCGCGAAAAGGGATCAATGCATGTAACGCCCCCATTTTCGGGTTCGTTAATTAAACATTTTATTGAATAAAAAGGCTAAGAGTCAAGCTCATTATTACAACATAAGTCTTACTAGAGTACTTTTATTACACAAGGAGGGAATTTCTAGGGTATTCTACTACTCCGCTTCTTCTTCCATCCTAGCAAGCTCTTCGGCTCCAAAAGCCTCCAATGCGTACTGCACACCTTGCTCATCAATTAACTCTGACACATTATACCAGCGTCGCCCCCAGTATAATATGTCAGGGTCACCAAAAAGGTAACACCGTGAGTTACAAGCTCAATAGAATAAACTATACCCACTAACTCTTAACTTAAAGCAAGGAAGCATATAAGCAATTACACATGCTCATTCAATAACATAGATAAACAATGATACATTCATATTCGATATCTCTTAGCGTTGGTGTCATGCCTTTTCGCGTTTCTCCTACGCGACTCATCGTAGACCGTGTCTTCTTTTTCACCTTTATCAAAATCATAATTTCCCACGTTTCTTTCACAAATTGCTACTAACGAGGCTACCAAGTCCGGCTCCGTTAGTAACACTCACGATGGCTACCAAGTCCGGCCAATCATGGTTTCACAAAACACAATCTTTCAAATCTTGCATTGGCTACCACGTCCGGCCAAGCCCCATTTCCACATGAGACTACCACGTCCGGTCCCATTGGAAATCTACGCAATGAGCTACCAAGTCCGGCTACATTACGGTTTTCGAAAACACTTACACAATGACTACCAAGTCCGGTCATTATGTACTTTCAAAATATTTTCCGCATGTTAATCCCATCCTTCATTTTATCCATATCAACCACACCCTAGGTGTCATGTTTCTACTTTCTCGGTTTTTGTGTCTCGTTCGCATGCATCGACTCCGCGGTAATTCATTCCACAATTTAAGAAATTTTGAAACTAAACTAACAAGATCATTCAACTCTATATTAGATAGCACGCTCATTTTGTCACATCATCATACTCACATTTAATCACACAAGGTTAAGCATATTGCCACACGGACGGACACCTTTGGAGTGATAAATCACTTATGCTTTATCAACAACAAGTAGTCAAGTAATCACATAATCATGCTCACATTCATTCTAAGATTAAAACAGCTTAATCCTAAATCATGCTTTCTTAAGTTCAAAACAGCATATGTTTATTGAGTGTTCTAACGTTAAGCTAATCATGCCATGGTTAATCAAGATAACAACTTCTAAACATTTCTAATCATGCTTAGGGAAAGTAGCTCGTATAATCTACGTATGCTCGAGGTTTCAAAGGTTTAGAATAATTCACTATCATTTCGAATACACATGCAATACGCTATACTTAGATCTCTGAGAATCATAGGAAACTATACTATACATAAGGAGTATTCTACATATACACATATACGTAGAGAAAAGTAGATATAGAATATCTACCGTTCTTCTTGGCGGTAGACGGCTACGGGTTAGGAAAATGGTTCGTCGGACGGAGTAACGGCTTAGGAATGGCTTCGATAGCTTCGAAAGAGAAAGGTTTCTCTCGAAACTTGATCTTGACTAAAGCTACTAGAACTTTTGGATCGGTAGGGTGGTGGAGTAGCGGCTTAGTGGCGGCACTAAAAGAGTTTCTTGAAGAACTAGGGAAGAACTTCAAGAACAAGCTAAGAACTAAGCAAGAACAACAAGAACACTAGACTTTCTAGAGAGAAGTTGGAGCAATGCTTGAAGGTGTGAGTTCAAAGGCTTGAAATGGCTTGCTATTTATAGGCCAAGTTGGTCTATTATCCAAGAGACAATATTTCCCCTAACATTTGTTATCCAATGGATCATAGATTGACTAGATTTGATTGTCCTTAGATTGGATGAGGTGTTGATCAAAAGGACATGACTAGGCTTGGTTGTACACTTGCACACATCACACAATCTCTCTCCCTCTCTCTCCCTCTCTCCCTCTCTCCCGGCCTCTCTCTCTCCCATCTCTCTCGGCTCTCTCTCTCTCTCTCTCTTTGGTCCAAAGAAGTACAAGGGTTGAAAGACTAAGATTTTCCCTTATTCTTTCTTTCAAACTAGGACAAGGTTTAATCTATTCAAATGGGGTTTTGGTCCAATCAAGTCCTTGGAAAGAATAAGAAATAAGATATGGTAGTCCTTTAGGGTTGAAAGAATAAGAAACCCTAGATATGGTGGTACAAGGTGATGCAATAGGATGATGTAGGAAGATATGGTGAGTACACTAGTCACACACATCACACTCTCTCTCCCTCTCTCATCCGGCCTCTCTCTCTCTCTCTCTCTCTCTCTTGGACACCTAATCAATAAAGGACAATGTTTGAAAGAGTAAAAATAAACTAATAGTTTGTAAGAAGATTTTGTAATAAAATCTAGTACTAACAATCTAACCTATGTCATCCTAATGTCATCCTACCCTTCATCTTTCAAGGTACAAGTACTAATATATATAGAATTAGGGTTTTGGTAGAAGAAGATCAAGAACGGTACATGCATATCTCTCTCTCTCTCTCTCTCTCTCTCCTATCTCTCTATCTCTCTCGGCCTCTCTCCTCTCTCTCTCTCCGAATTCTCTCTCTCTCTCTCTCTCTCTCTCCTAGGTTAATATATAATATATATACATATATAGGAAAGACTAATAAAAGGACAATGTACTATGTGATCTCATATTGGACTTTCAAGCCAAAATTTCCTATTAAACTATGTCAAAATGCCACCTATGTACTTATAACTATATACTAATATATAGTATGCTAGGATGACATATACATATCATATACTTTAATCAAATAAGTACATATCATATCTAGGAAGGAATTAACTAATACTAACCTAGTACTATAGCTTGATATGGTTTTATGGACCAATGGATTATAATTCCCCTAACATTTATTAACCAATGGTTAAAGGATGAAGTACTAAGCTTATATAATCTATCTAATATAGTACAATGACTCATGGTGAATCTAATTAAACTAATGGACCTTGTACTAGGTAGAAAGGTTAACCTATCGTCCAACGGTTAATAATTCTCCTAACTTCTATCGTCCAATGGGTAAAGATGGTAAGTAATATATAATCTTATAAAGTGTACCTAGCAATCTTTGTCACAATATCCAAGGTGTAAACCTATGGTCCAATGGATAAAGATTATCCTAGCATCTATCGTCCAATGGGTAATAGATCAAGGGTTGACTTTTGGTCAAGGTCTCACTTAGGGTTCAAACGTTTCAAAGGTTTGATTAGGCTATTCTAACGATTAGTCGGAAGCTAGCTAGGCTGGCTAAATAGGACGACTTAGGGTTGCTATCTCACTTGTCTTTAGAAAATGACTAAATCGCAAGGCGAAAAGAAATTAGGGTTTGAATCGAATAAATCTAATCATGACGGATTATTGGAAAAATAGGGAATTTATAGAGTCAAAATAATAAACAACGAGATTTTTATTTACTGAAAATCGGAGTTGTTACAATGCAAGATTGAAATGGATTTTGTAAACCATGATTGGCCGAACTTGGTAGCCATTGTGAGTGTTGCTAATGGAGCCGGACTTGGTAGCCTCATTAGTAACAATTTGTGAAAGAAACGTGGAAAATGTGATTTTTGGTAAAAGTGAAAATGTGACACAGTCTACGATGAGTCGCGTAGGAGAAACACGAAAAGATATCGAATATAGATGTATCATTGTTTATCTATGTTGTTGAATGAGCATGTGTATCTGTTTATATGTTTCCTTGCTATAAGATAAGAGTTAGTGGGTATAGTTTATTCTATTGAGCTTGTAGCTCACGGTGTTACCTTTTTGGTGACCCTGGCATATTATACTGGGGGCGACGCTGGTATAATGTGTCAGAGTTAATTGACGAGCAAGGTGAACAGTACGCATTGGAGGCTTTCGGAGCCGAAGAGCTTGCTAGGATGGAGGAAGAAGCGGAGTAGTAGAATACCCTAGAATTTCCATCCTTGTGTAATAAAAGTACTCTAGTAAGACTTATGTTGTAATAATGAGCTTGACTCTTAGCCTTTTTATTCAATAAAATGTTTAATTAACGAACCTGAAAATGGGGGCATTACAGGAAGTCTCGGGAAGTCAAATGGATTATCGGGTTACACTTAGGAGGTAAGATCTCTATGGTGAGATAGATAATTGTATATAGGAATTTCGTAACAGAAAAAAAAGCTTGGAAACTGTGTACCGTTTGACGTTGCCGCCTAAACTTTTCAATATATATGATGCGTTATGTATACAGAGATTGAGGAGGTGAGAAATGAATCCATTGCATGTGTTAGAGAGGTCCGGAGTTGAATTAGAACCTGACATGTCCTATGGTGATAAACGGATACGTATTCTCGATTCGCGTAGTATAGTTTTGAAGGGGTAAGACGATGCCGATAGTGCGAGTCACGTGGGAAAAGGAGGACGAATTTATAGAGTAACATCCGCATTTGTTTTAGTTGATTAATGTGAGTTTTAACGTAGCACTTTCATGATTATTGAACCGTTGCATGATGTAAGTTGTTGTGGTTTTGCGTATCTATATGATACTTGGTAGGGTTGGACTTGTTTTGGCAAATTTCGGGACGAAAATGTAGAGACCCGTAAATTTCTTTATTTAATTTTTAATGTTTCTAGTTGAGGAAAAATGGCGGAAAATGACGTGAATGTGAATGTGGAGGTTAAATGTGCAAAAGTTTGGAAAATATGGGTGTTTGTGTGATAGTGCATGTGTGCATATATGTGTGTGTCCAGGGGAAAATAATTCCCATTCTCTATCTCTCGGTCTCTCACTCTCTCTCTCGGTTCTCTCTCCATCTCTCACCATCTCCCAAAAACTCACCTCCAAATTCAAAACCCATAACAATCCTCCATTCCATCTTCTACTTGCGTATTGGAGCTCGTATCTCGTTGGATAGAGCTCGGTTTGGTGTATTTTCACTTGGTTTGGATTCCGGACGCTAGGGCTTGCTCAATCTCTTCGGTTTCGGCTTGGATACTCGAGGTAGGGAATTCTACCTCTCTTTATATGTTATTTGAGTGTTTTTATGCCTTATTCGAGTTTGTATTGGTTGTTATTGAGATTGGACCGAAACCTGAAATTTTCTGTTGAAATGGTCTGTAAGTTACTCTCCCTACCGGTAGGAACTTTTCACCTATCGGTAGGACAATTGAGAAATTCCTTCATAACCAGCTCAAACGTACAGCAGCAGCTCAAAAGCTGCTCAACGTATTAATCCTCCTACCGGTAGGAACTTTCACCTACCGATAGGTCAAGTACAAAGTTGTTTCGTTCAAATGTTGGCCTACCGATAGGAACTTTTACCTACCAGTAGGACTCATTCACCTACCGGTAGGTAATTGAGCTGCTGCAGTATCTGTGAGCTGCTTTTCCTACATCTTCCAAATTACATTCTGAAGCCTCTCATCGACTCTAATGGGTTTGTTTGCACATTCTTTCTAGTGTTTTGGAGAGTATTACTTGTCTCACCATAGAGTGGTATCCGATGGACTTAAATGAGCTTGTTGAGTTAATTGTTAGAAAAACTTGAATCAACGGAATGACGTGAACGGACTACAGATACAATTTGATACCTTACCGCCTAAAATGAATTGAAAACCACAGTGAACAGTTGATGCGTGGGGTATGAGTTTAATTTGAAGTGAGAGGTTAGTTGGTTGCCTAAAGGGGAATTAATGACGGTCTATGAACAGGTGAAGAATAAGATGATATAAAGGATAGCTATTCGATGAAACGAGAAACATGTAATGTAAAAGTTGATATCTTTTTAACTTGAAGTTGGGAACCAAATGTATGATTTGGATATACGGGGTCCCGAGCACCCGGAACGTGAATTGGATATACGGGGTCCCGAGAACCCGGAATGAGAATCGGATATATGGGGTCCCGAGAACCCGGAATGAGAATTGGATGTACGAGGTCATGATCATCCGGAATGTAGACTGGGTATACGAGGTCCTAGTGCCCGGAATGTCCCTAGGTCTATCACGCGGTGTGTCGTGGGTGAAAAGTTTCTAGTGTGCCTATCTAAGATCCATGGGGAACATATGAGTTAATAAGCTGTTGGATTGTAAACTGCTTGGGGTAGATGTGAGCAGATTGGGATTTGAGTGAAGAAGAATTCAAAAGACAATAATAGGTCGATTGGCAAGAGTGAAGTGTTTGTTTAAGTTCTTAAATTCTGATATAGTGCTTGTGTCTTATCTATGCTCCTCTGTTATCCAAAAATCTGTGTTTCCTCGGCATCTCTCATTTCATTTGCATATAGAGTTTGCGTAGACTTTTTTACTGGGCTAGTGTAGCTCAAACCTTACATCATTTTCAGGTGATATCTCGGGATAATAGCTTGCATGCCCGGAGTGCTTGGATTGTGGACGTTACTTTTGAAAGCTAACCAAAGGAGTTACTTGTTCACCTTCGTTAATTTCTTTTGAAAGATGTGATTGTAATCTTAAGTATTTCTTTTTCGCTTCTGAAGAACTGTTGTAAATTCCAAACTCTATTAGCAAATATTGGTATTATTTTGGGCCAGTGTGCCAACGATGTAATATTTTGGAATGTTTGGAACCACGGGAAACAAACACGAATTGAAAATCTCTTTTGGGGAATATCGTATGTATCTTTGTGAGAATTTCTTTATGGGAAATTATTCATTATTATGTTGAAAAATCGAGGGCGTGACAAGTTCTCACCCTACTCGAACAATTTGGCCGCCTGGAAGTGGAGTGGATCGCTCGGGAACTAAAAACTCACGAGCGGAACTACGCTACCCATGACTTAGAACTTGCGGCCGTCGTCTTTGCTTTGAAGAGTTGGCTTCATTACCTTTACGGTGAAAGGTTCGAAGTCTTTTCCGATCACAAAGGTCTTAAATATTTGTTCTCTTAAAAAGAGCTTAATTTGCGACAACGCCATTGGATGGAACACTTAGAAGACTACGATTTTGAGTTGCAATATCACCCGGGAAAGGTGAACGTGGTAGCAGACGCATTGAGTAGGAAATCAACACACCTTGGGAGTTTAACCATCCACGAGTGGAAAACGATGAATGACTTAGGCTCGTATGCGTTGTATTTTGAGGAGGTTCGGGAAGGAGTCACTTTGTGTAACTTAACCGTTCAATCAACCTTGTCGACTCGAGTAATTGTGGCCCAACAACAAGACGATGAGGTGGGGGAGTTTCGCACCAAATTTCTTAGCGGAAATGCTCGAGAGGGGTGGATGATACATGCCGATCAAAGTTTGCAATACCAAGGAAAATTGTTCGTACCCATTTCGTGTCGGGATGAAATTTTGAGAAAATTTCACCATTCATCGTTAGCCATACATCTGGGGGGAACAAAAATGTATCATGACTTGCGTAGACAGTTTTGGTGGCCGGGAATGAAGAGAGATGTCATCACATTCGTGTCCAAATGCCATACGTGCCAACAAGTGAAAGCAGAACATCAACGACCTGCAGGGGAGTTACAGCCATTACCAGTGGCCGAATGGAAGTGGGAGAACGTGACCATGGATTTTGTTACTGGTTTACCGAGATCGCCAAGGGAGCATGATGCCATTTGGGTGATAGTTGATCGATTGACCAAGTCCGCGCATTTCTTACCTGTACAGGTTACGGATTCGATTGATACGCTTAGTCGTTTATATATCCACGAGATTATCCATCTTCATGGAATTCCCGTTTCTATCGTGTCAGATCGAGATCCTAGGTTTACCGCATGCTTTTGGCAAAGTCTGTAGGCCGCTCTTGGCACCAATCTCTTATTTAGTACCGCATATCATCCTCAAACGGATGGGAAATCCGAAAGAACGATCCAAATTCTAGAAGATATGCTTCAAGCTTGCGTTATGGATTTTTGAGGTAATTGGGAAGATCACCTACCATTAGTCGAATTTGCATACAACAATAGCTACCAATCTAGTATCGAGATGGCACCGTATGAAGCTTTGTATGAGAGACCGTGTCCATCACCCATTTGTTGGACCGAGTTGGGCGAGGCTACGTTGGTTGGATTGAATTGATCAAAGAAACCTCTAAGAGTATGAGGACGATTCGACAACGTCTTCTTGAAGCACAAAGGAGAACCACCGAGAAAGTCAAAGTGATTAGTCAACGATTGTTAACCGCGCAAAGTAGGCAAAAGAGTTATGCCGATCGTCGTCGCCGACCATTGTCATTTGAGGTGGGAGATCACGTGTTCCTTAAGGTGTCACCATGTCAGGGATTATCTCATTTTGGGCAAAGGGGTAAGCTTTCACCGCGTTTTATCAGACCGTTTGACATTATCGAGAAGATTGGGGAAATCGCGTATCGATTGGCCTTGCCACCGAAGCTATCGGTCATTCATGATGTGTTCCATGTATCGATGCTGCGGAAGTATGAACCGGATCCGTCACATGTTCTTGAGTGGTCCAAACTAGAGTTGGAAGCCGATGCATCTTACGGAGAAGAGCCGATACGTATCCTAGATTCACATGACCAAGTTTTTAGGGGTAAAACCATTCCATTGGTGCGAGTTCTTTGGAGTAATCTCGGAAAGGAAGAGTCGACATGGGAAAGTGAAGACAAAGTCAGAGAGAAATATCAACAATTATTCCCGAATTAACCAATGTGAGTCTCGAAACTTCAATCTTAGAATTGTTAACTCATTGTTTGATAAAAAATAAAAAAAAAGTGTTATGGCATGAGCATGTTTACTTGATGCATGAGTTTGTTTGGCTTGAATTGTAAATTTCGGGACAAAATTTCTTTAAGGAGGATAGAATGTAGAGACCCGTAAATTATTATATTTTCTAAAATTGCTTAATGGGTGGAAGATCGTATTTTTGACTAAGTTATATGTTTATTAATGTGGGTATACGGATATACATCTACCATTGTGTATCAGACCTTTAGAGAATAGTGAACTTCGAGTTTTGATGTTGTAATGATGTTTGGAAGTGTTGGTAACGATTGGGGTTCGATTCGGTGACCGTTGGCAAAATTTCAACTTTTCCCAGGAAGTACCGGTACCGCATTTTGCCCAGTACCAGTACCCAGTGTCCAGAGCGTGGCCAATTTGGTATTTTTGGGGTTCCAGTACCGGTACTGCAAATCACCCAGTACCGGTACCCGCTGTGTTTTTTTTTAATTTTCAGCACGCTTTTCAAACCACTATAAATACCCCCCTTTACCATTTTTTACACCCAAAACCCATGAAATAGATCTGGAAACACCCCCTCTCACCTACCCCTCTCCAATCTCATTCAAACCCCTTGATTTCTACTTCAAATCTTCAAGATCCAAGTGATTTCTACCTCTAATACTCTTTATTCTTGCATTTGGTGAACAAAGGGTAAGTTTTGTGTTCTTGCTCTCACTCCTTGACCCTCTATCACGTTTTTCTCTCTCTCCTCTCAATCATTTGTTGACATGCTTGTTTATCTTGTTTTTGGGTTATATCCACCCTGGATTTTGTAGTAAAGCTTGAGAGGAGCTTGTCTTTGAAGATTTGGGCTTAATCCACTTGATTCTCCTAGAGTTTTGCTCAAAATCCACTTTGGTAGGGATTTCTCTCTTTCTCTACATGTTATGTGGTGATTCTCATGTGATATTAGTTCTTGATTGCTATGCATGGTTCGAGTGGAACACCTTAGGGTTATGGGCTACTTACTCTTATGAAAATTGTATTTTTGTCTTGATTGTCGTAATCCATGAACTATTTGTGAGGTGTTAGTTAATATTGGTGTGTGGAATGAACCGATGGTTTTGATGTTGACTATGATGACATTGTGGTTGTCGTTGTGATGTTTTAGTGTGGAGTTTACTGTAATGCAAGGGGTGGAAATACAGAAGCTTATGGGGTGGAGTTTACCGTAACGCAAGGGGTGAAAATACAGGATCGCAAGGGGTGGAATACACAATCGCTAGGGGTGGAAATTCTGTGGGAGGTGTGTGCACGCACGTGTGTGTGTGTATGTGAGACTGCCTCTTATTAGTAAACGGTATTGGTACGTATCGTTATTGGATTTACCATTGTGTGCTAGTTTCCTTATATTCCAATGACTTCGAATTGTTGTTAGTTTACTTTATTCAAAGAGATTTGCCATTTAGCTTGATTCACCGTGTCCATGCTTATCATCTCATATACACATATAGATTTTGTAGAGAATTTCCTACTGGGCTAGTGTAGCTCAACAAAATCCTTCTTTTCAGGTTCAAATGCCGGACAATAGTTTGTATGCATCATGTGCCTGGACATGGAAGACTTTTGAGAAGCAAACATTGTTTAGTTATTTAATCATCTCTTTAATTAACTTACTTTTGTTAAAGATGATTTTGTAACTAATTCTTCTTGATTTCCTTTTGACTAAACCGTTTGTAACTTAACAACTTGTTCGTATTTGTACTTAAGCTTATTTTGGGGCCGGTGTGCCAATGTTGATTATCTTGAAACTTGGGGACTTGATTTGTAAAATTAAACAGGTGGGAACTTCTTTGGGGTATTACCTATGTTATGCGAAGGTTTTATTTCAGAAAGGGATTATTTATTTATGTTGAAAATCGAGGGCGTGACATATTCTATAATTAATAGTCTTGTACTAGGCATAAGAATAAACCCAAAAGAAATAAAAGTGCAGTTGAATTGTTAATACCAATCATTTACCACATGACATCTATTTTTGAAAGAAAAAGGTATTTAGATATACATATATACTCAGTATATCTAATATACATTCTTTTTTTTTATCAACATAATAAACATCATTACGCCCTTATCCGTAAATCCGTCAATAGTTATGTATATATTGCTATACGGTCTTGGGTAAAATCCAACCATAAAAGCAAGTTATTGAAGTGAGGGTGCCCATATGCTTATTTATACTGTTAGTAATTTATTTTAATCAACGGGTATCTGTAATCTTAATGTGGGGAGATAAATAAGTATTTAATATCATGGAGCTCGTAATATAATTGAGATAAAGACGGGAGTGTGTGGGCTACCACAGCCCCGGGTGGATCGGGGCGGCCCGAAAAACACACCTTTTTGAATCGAATCGAAAATTTTGAAGAGTCGCCACCCGGATTTGTGGTTTGCCACCCGAGAAACCGTTTTGACTGAAAATGATTTATTGAATTTGAAAACCAGATATCGTTTTTGAGGGTTCGAAAGCCATGTTACGAGGGGGGAAGGGTTTTACGGCACCCCCCTCGCCTGATACAAGATCGGTCTCTACTAAACGTTTGTGGGATTTTTCAAAAGGATTTTGTTTCATTAGGCATGTAGCATGTATCCACAGGTATACCAAATAAACGTGTATGCTGGTGCATGTGTACAGGGGATGATGAAAATGGTAAAGAAATGCAACATAACAGAAACTGGAACCCTGCTACTGACTTCACTCTCGAGCGCTTGGGAGTGCTAATGCTCAACCTGCAAGTTTTGTTAGCACAAACAGGGTACAATACTAAGGCTGTAAACTGAAATGATTGTTTTGAACATGTTACAGGCTCAACAGAGGGCTTGACTGGCTGGAACTAAGCCTCAACCTTCCAAACCATGCATCCCTACCCTTGCATGATCAGATCTGCATTTTTTTTAGAAGCAAATGGGCCTATTCCTGCATATGGAGTATCAGAAGCATGGCAAAATGGGGAGAATAATGGGCTGCATTGGCATGCAGGCACTCCCGAGCGCTCGGGAATGGTTTCAAGCGCTTGGGAGTGAGCTGCATGTCAGCTTACTTTCAAATAGGAAATAACATTATTTTGGCATGCAGACACTCTAGTTTTGGTCTTCCCAGGATGAGAACCTCTTTTTAACCTTGGAAAATCTTGCTCTTACTTGAAACTTGGTGAGAAACGTTTCTGTTTTGAGAAAACTAATTTTCTATGTCTGCATGACACAATAAAACCATGTCATTTAAGAATGCACTTCACCCTAGCTTGCTGCCCCACCAAAAATGCCAGGAATGGAACTGGAAACAGTCCCGAGCGCTCGGGAGCACTCTCGAGCGCTCGAGAGTGTTTCCAATAGGTTTTCAAAGAAAAATGTTTTGAGATCCCTTTGCTCTTGTTTTTACACTAAGGTCTCCCAACCATGCACCTAGTATTAAAGACTGGGACAGGCTGAGAGACCTCCCTCAGAAGGGAAGAACAACCTCTTGCTTGAGATTATAGTAGAAAAGTTTCTACCTTTGGTGAGAACCTTGCTTCTTGAATGACTTTGAAAGGTGAAAGAAGAAGGAGAAATGTAAAAAATCAGAGACCAAGGATGTTCTCAACTCCCTGCATTTCCTGATCTTTTTTGTCTTTGTGCCTTTGTCTTTGAAAATCTTTGTAGTTGAAAAACAAGTTTGTGCTTGAGAGTTTTTTCTTTGAACGAGAGCGGGGGGGTGGGTTTAGAGTGAGGAATTTCGTGGTCCTTTCTCAGCAGAAGTGAGGGTATATATATAGGCAATATAACCTAAGGTTTCATTTGAGAAATGAAATTGAAATGCAATCTTTTCTTGGAGGGAAGATCTTCAGCCTGACTCCCTCTGACTGAGGTTGAGTGTTGTCTGAAGATTCAACCGGCTGAAACAGCTGTAATCATGGGTTGCATGGTTAGTGGGAAACTTTATCATCCATAAGGCAGCACAAAGGTCTCGAGCGCTCGGGAGTGGTCTCAAGCGCTTGGGACTTCCATTCTCGAGCACTCGAGAGTGAGCCCAATCCCTGGTTTCGAAAAATGGTTTTGAGCGCTTGGGTTTGCTCCCAAGCGCTTGGGATTGATTTTGACCATTTATTTTCCTTTTCAAATCCTTCAAGAAGCAAAGTTTCAATTGGTTCGAGGCTTGTTTCAATCCAATTTCATCATCGGGGAGCCTCCGGGCCACAAATTAAGGAAATTCGACGAGTCCAAATTGGGGTGTCTACAGTTGCCCCTCTTTGGGCGACGCTCGGCATCATGTCTGGATACGAGTGCCATCCAAAGATTGAGACAACCCAATTCG
Source organism: Rhododendron griersonianum (assembly GCA_018127125.1). Classification (NCBI taxonomy): domain Eukaryota; kingdom Viridiplantae; phylum Streptophyta; class Magnoliopsida; order Ericales; family Ericaceae; genus Rhododendron; species Rhododendron griersonianum. Next base: position 31,004,179 of record CM030788.1, on the reverse strand, counting down.
AGCCAAATCGAATCCTCAATTCAAAAATCAAACGCGAGTAAAGAGCATACAAGCATTCGATGCACGAGGTTGCGTCTTTTCAGACTGCCTACGTACCCTTTTCTGCAGGGATCAGACCAGCGTAGTTCTCTAGGGAAAATGCAAACACGTGTAATGCATGCACAAGAAAAAAATTTACAAGACTTTGATAAGACAAACGCACAGAGGGTCCGCCTGTTACTCCGTTTGGCGGACAAAACATGAATAATACATCACCTGTTGGCTAAAATATTTGCAAACATATTGAGAGAGCTAAAATGAGACTATTTTCATCGACCACGAAGCGAAATGCTCAAATATTAAGCATGTCCCCAAAAATAGATTAACGAATAAAGTTTGGTGCCGATTGCTCTGTTTCGACATGGACGAATAATAGGACTGAGATTGATTTTGTAAAAAGATTTGACAGAGGAATAATCAACAGAAAGAGAAATAAACGGGGTATCGAAAACTTGGCACGGCGATCGAAAACAGAGTCGAGCGCTTTGGACCACTCCTGAGCGCTCGGGAGTGGTGTCGAGCGCTCGGGACTGCGACTGGGGCCCGCCACTCCTTCGTCTACCTTTTCCAGATCTGGGGTTTTAAACCCCATTTTCAAGCGCTCGAGAACCAGAAGTCGTACGGCAGCCTTCTTCTGCTCTCGATCCTTCCTCTGTCTCACGATCAATCTCTCTCTCTTACTCAGAACGAACTTCTTCTCTCTCTCTCTCCAAAATGGTTCGATTCGAAGATCTTGAAATCTTGTCCATCTTCCGGTGGGCCGTGGTGGTTCACGAAGTACGAAGAAAGGGGCCGAAGGCCTCGTGGGTAAGAGTAGGTGAGGTGGTGACCGGCGGTGGTGATCGGGGAGCGGCTAGCAGCGCTGCTGTGGCCGCTGCGACGGTGATGGGCTAAGGCGGCGGCCTCGCGGGGGCTGCCGGGGGGAACCCAGCGGCGGTGGGCACCACTGGTGGTGGCTCAGAGGTGGTGGTGAGTGTTAGTGGGGATTCGGTGGCAGTAGGGGGCGCCGATGAGAGCACGGCTGCACGCGAAGGTGACAACAGCAGGGCTACGAGTGGCGGGGAGGCCATGGGTAGCGGAGTCGGTGTCACGAGCAGCAGTGGAGGTGCTACGAGCACTCCTCCTACTCCTACTGTGGAGGAATTGTTCGCAGCAGCAGAACAGGCCGGCGATGGGCCGACATTAGGGGCGAGGCGGTGGTGGGTGGCCGCGTCGTCGCCACCCCCGCCTTGAGATCGACAGCTGCGGAGTCGAGGACGGGAGACAGTGGGATTGGGGCATCACACCCCGTTCCCTTCGAGGAGGGGGATTTCTTGGATTCTGCGGAGCCGCAGGACATTTTAGACGCACTTGGTCTCGGTTCTGGGGTAGCGGAGGAACTGAGGGTCGCTCGGACACCCGAGGATCGGATGTCGGCACTTCTGTTGGGGGCTTTGCTGAGCGGCGCAGAGGCATCGGATGTGGGGGGGCTCGGGGTAGAGAAGGCGGAGGCGGAGTAGATGGAGATGGAGGGGCCAGGGCCGGCGGTGACCGTTGAGGTGCGAGTTTCCGCCGTCGACGAGGTGAAGGCCTACCTGAAAGAGGAGAGCCCTGGGTTCACACTAGCAGCATACGCTCCTCGGCTCCACTTTTTCGAGCCAGTGGGGATGGACAGCTACGTCCCTGCTGGAGTCGACTACTCCGAGGACTTGCTCTTGCGAGATCCGGATTCACACATCTCCTCAGGTTGGACCACGGTGAGTTTCGACGGCTTTAACTCTTGAATTTGGTATATGAGTTCAATTGCAAATTGCTTTATTGATGCTGATGCTATTTCTTTGCTCTGTTGAAACAGCGCACGACGGACATATACGGCCATGGGGGTTCAGCCAGCTCGCTGAAATACTTCAAGGCGTTGCCCCAGAGAGTGCGGGCATTGGTGGAGGCGGCAGGCTTTGGGTCGTTCATCCAACTGATGACGGTGGTGAGGGTGGACCACGCCGTGCTTACAGCGTTGACTGAGAGGTGGTGGGACACCACCAACACCTTCCACTTCTGGTTCGGGGAGATGACAGTGACGCCCCTCAACTTCGCGGCGATCACCGGGTTGAGGGTGGGAGGAGAGCCGATCCCTTACGACTCGAGTTTGGAGCTAGATGACGCAGCCCTGCGGTGGTTTCTCGAGCGGGTCCCACACCATAGCGGGGGGATGGCGGCGTACGGGCAATTCGTGGAGTATTGGGACCACGAGCCTGCGGATGACGAGGAGGCGGCGAGGATGGCCCGGGCGTACTTGCTATACCTATTCGGGGCTTCTCTGTACCCGAATAGGCGGTCACGAGTCCACCTCTGCTATCTGGCAGGCCTGGTCGACTTGAGACAGGCGGGGAGATTCGACTAGGGGGGTGCTGCTCTGTGCACCCTCTACTGCTTTCTGGGGGCGGCCTCGCGCAGAGTCGGCAATACCATTGGTGGGTACTGGAGGATAGTCGAGGTACGATTTATGCTTTAAATTAGCCTTTATTGCCCATTTATTGAAATATGTACTTGAGATTGAATTAACCTGGATTCGACCATTTGCAGCTCTGGGCTTACGAGGTTCTCGGGATGTTCCCGCCTGAGAACACCTGCAGGGATCCGAACTTACTCCCTCGCGGGCTTGCTTGGGGTAAGGCGTACAAGAGGACTAAAGAGCGGAGAGGGGAGGTGATGACCTTCCGGTGTTGGCTAGACAACTTGACGGGTGTCACGGTATGATTCACATCTCTTTCCTTTCTCTTCCACATTGTCAATGTAAATCTTTATTAATGCTCCAAAAATTCGAAATGCAGGTTCACTGGGATAGGTGGTCGAGGATGGAGGCCGACTTCCTTCTGAGGAGTCGAGAGGTGACGAGGAGCAGGGTGCTGCTGGAGTGTCCCCTGGGCTGGCAGTGGTACCTGGGGGATCGCGTGACCCAAAAGTTGCTCGGTCTCCCAGCGTTCGTGGTACCCGGGCCACTTCCTCCTCGCGTGCAGAGGACAGAGACCTACACCCGCGCTGAGCTCGAGCAGTTCACGGTGCCTGACACCAACATGGAGAGGCACCTCCGACGCGTACTGGACTACGCAGCTTACAGGGACAGGTACCTGGCTACAGACCTGGGCGTGGAGGAGGAGTTTGAGAGGCGAGTGGCTGAGGGAGGGCGAGGTCCCGGTGTTGGAGGAGAGGCTGGAGTGCGAGGCCACGGCGGCCGGTCTGCACGAGGTAGAGGACGAGGTGGTAGGCAGCTTGCCGGCGGGCGATGTGCCAGTCCACCAGGCGGAGGGGAGAGTAGCACGAGAGTGCCGGAGACAGCGGAGGCTTCAGCTTTGACTGTGTTGCCGAGGCTGGATTGGACTATAGGCGTGACTGGGCCTAGTGGTGTGCAGGAGGTGATAGACGTCCCACGCCTTCCGCAGCCGCCGATGCGGCTTCCTGCTCAGGTATACACGAATTCGCACTTCTTATGCTTTAAATGGTTCCAGCTTGCACGATTCTGACTTTTGAATATTATAGGTACCGCGAGAGTGGGCTGAGACGGCGGTGATGCTGATGGTGGGGATGCGTCACCTGTTGAAGAAGTGCGCGAAGGGGAGAGCCCTTCAGACCAGAGCTGTTCCGGAGCCAGCTTCACCCGTTGCCCCTCAGGTATACAAATGCATGCATGCTCTGTAATTGAATAATCAAATTTACTCTCTATTATGCATGAGATGCAATGTTACTTATGATGTGCAGATGCAGCCACGACGCTCGACGAGGGGCCAGCCACAGGCTACCACGAGCTCTCCGGCTTCCGCCAGTACGAGGGGGCGAGGCACACAGAGAGTGCCGCGGCCAGCTGCGGAGGCCAGATAGTTCGAGGTCCTGCCTAGGGCGGTGTCTCAGCAGAGGCTTGCTCGCGCGGAGCCAGAGGAGTCTGAGGAGGGGACGGAGGAAGAGACAGAGGAGTCCTCCGAGTCACGCGTTCTCAGGACCTCAGACTCGAGTACTGCTTCTGGTTCTCCAGACGACGATGATGGCGACGACGAGAGTGAGAGCACGGAGCCCAAGGGCCAACAGCGGAAGAGGACCCGTCGAGACTGAGCGTTATGTTTTTGCTTTGCTAGTTTTTTTCTTGTGCATAGGCCTGCGTGCCAACGTAGTTGTAGTTTCCAGGCCTGTGTGCCTTGATTTTGTTTGGGCCTGCGTGCCCCGATAGTTAGGATTGGGCATGTGTTTGCCCCAACTTGTGTACTTCCTTCCTTACTCATTGTAAATACCGTATTCATTTATGAAAATTTGCACTTTTGTTCTTGCCATTCGTTCGCACTCCTTACAGAGAATTGTATTTTATGAAATATGTTCGTCTAGCTTTGAAAGAAAGTAAAGAGCACGCGAATTTCAACCGATACTCTCGAAGTGAAAGTGGGGGCTTGACATTGACACAAAACGGCAAACTTTTGAGCGATCGACTATGAAATTTAGATTTGAGGGCCTTTGATTGTAACAGAACGCGCTGTGCGGTTGACACTGAGTGTTATGACCTGCGAGGACCGCTAGCATTACCAAAATACCCTTGACACGAAGATAGACATTCGCTTACGCTTGAAAACGATGATTTTGGGACGATTGAATGATGAAAGCTTGAACTAAGAGCGTTAACGCGCATTTGATCACGTCATACAGTCACTAATGCACATCGTGACTTATACGCATCGCTAGATTCAACCAAATACACCTAACGTGGATTTTGACATACTCGCGGAGAAAAACCTTGAAAATATTGGGCTTTTTCGAGGAAAATGAACGAATACACGAGAAAACGCATAACGGAAACTGCTGTATTCCCTGTGTACATGTTAAGAGACTTCTGATCTGAGCTGCATGAAGTTTCAATGTTGTATTGAGGCCGAAAAATTGAAAACCAAAACCTGCTGCAAACAGTAGCACTCTCGAGCGCTCGAGAGTGGTCTCGAGCGCTTGGGAATGCACTCCCGAGCGCTCGGGACTGCTGTCATCAATAGACCTGTGTTGCTTCCCAATGCCACTCACTAGCTCTCCCATGTTGTTTTCTTCTGCCTGCACATTTTCAAGGTGCCTTGTGACTCAATACTACTTGTTCCCCAGGGCAAATGGTTTCCCCAAAGCAAGACTTGCGTTTTTCCAACACTTTTCTCAAGTTTCCAAAGTTGGAATTTTGAAAATGCTTTGAAGATGTTGGGTTTGATGAGTTCCATGGCTGGTGGGAAGTGACATTGTATCCCCTAGGCCTCTATAAATACCGAGCTTTGCTTTGGCAAGCCACTCACACCTCATTCCATCATTCTCCTTTCAAAACCCATCTTCCTCATGGCCTTGCTAAACCAAGCCTTGCTCCGTCCTTGGTTGGACAGCCTCGAAGGCATCGACTGGCTGAACTTCCGAGGGCACCGCCTTTATGCCCTAAGGCATCTCCAAGAGGTTGTAATCCGTCCTGTCTTGCTACATGCAGCGGCGCGCTTTTGGGATCCTGAAGTGCACGTCTTTCGCTTTGGCTCTCAAAAGCTGTGCCCTACCGTCGAGGAGTTCCACGCCTACCTTGGGAGTCACGACTCCGCTGAGCCAGTTGTTCCTATGATCAGGGAGAGTATGAAGAACATTCTCAAAGCCAAACTAGGTGTCAATGGAAATACAACTGAGTTTCTCACTCGGGGCAATGCCGTCAACATCGTGCAGTTGTATGAGAAGTTCAGTCCACCTGGAGACTTGACAGACTTTGAGTATCAAGGTCGTCGAATGATGGCTTGTTGCATCTATCTCCTGGCGGCCTTTTTGCTGGTTCCGTCTGTTGGTCAACCCAACTCTTTATTGGTGGGGGTTGCTGCTCAGATTGAGGCTCGCAAGGATGTTGAACCTTTGGTTCTTGCTGAAACCTTGATGGGGTATCGCCATACAGATTCCTCGTTGTTGTGTTTGCTCGATTGGTTGCTGTAGACACCTCCCAAACGGGGCATCGCCATACAGATTGATCACGTTTATTTGCTCGATTGGTTGCTTGCTTCGTAAACCAAAATCATGGACATTCCCATGGCTAGGAACATCGCCACATGATAGCGGTTATCATCAAAACAGAGTCGCCACCCAGTTTATTACAACTGGAAAAATGGATAGAGATTCTGGATACGGGAGCCAAAAGTACAATAAGGGGAAGGTGTTAGGCACCCCTCTTTGCCCAGTCGTGAGACTGGCCCATAATCATTCAACATAAGACGTGTAGATGCTTTGTTTAATTCCAACATATAGTCTATTTATTTATTCCTTTAAACAGTAAGCAAAGTGAGCCAGTGCGACAAATGAAACATGCATCAGAAAGTAGAAGAGCAAACAAAGCTATCCTAGGAAATCGATTACTCGGCCGGTGAATAGATGTCACGGCCGAGTAATCACACTGGTTTAATGTACCGGCCGAGGGATCGAAGCCCCGGTCGGTGTTCTTCCTCACACCAGACAGAAAGATTAATAGATAATCAGAAAACCGTGATTAAACGTAAGAACAATAAATAAAACAAACCAGAGGCCGTTGGGCCTCACCACCTTGATCCCTCAGTTGCTTGATTGCTTTGGATTGGACGTGATTGACTGATTGCCTGATTGAAAACCCTAGGGTTAGGGTTTGAACTTTGGCGTTTGATCGTCAGATTGACGCCTTCGGGAGGTTAGGGCTTTTGAAGAGTGGATATGAGAGAGTATTTTGGCAGAGTTTTGAGGCTTGAGAGAGTGTATACTCTGATAATTTCGTGTGTCTATTTTTGGAGTCCAAAGGCCCTTTATATAGGCAATTGGTGACTCACTCCGACCAATCAAATCACGAGATGGCAATTGCAATTGCAATGCATCTCTAACTCTACGTCGTAATCTCTGAGCGTAGCCCGAACGCATCGGGAAGGTAGTGTAATCGGATCAAACGTCTGACAGAACACGTTCCAGAGTCTGGGAAAAGGTCGATCTGGCGGCCGAGTAAAGGATATCACGGCCGAGGGATGGATGTCTCGGCCGAAGGAGAGATCTTGCGGCCGAGGGATTGATCTCTCAGGGAGATTTTGCTAGCAACAGGTTGCTCGGGTGAGGAAATGATGTTAGGGCCATGGGATCGATGTCACGGCCGACAGATGGATTCTCCTAGGCTTCTGTATTTCTGTTTGAAAGGCTGTATGGCTTTGAATTGGGTCCTCTAAATGGCTCAAAGTCCTTACCGAAAGTCCTAAGGTTCTCAAGGAAGCAATCAGCAATCACTGTATCCGTTTCATCATCGGGATGGTCCCAATGTGGGACTTGAAATAATCGTTAGGCCAAATTGGGGTGTCTACACTCCCTCTCTCTCTCTCCCTCTCTCCTTGGCCGAAATCTCTCCTCTCTCTCTCTCCCATTGTCTTGTCAAATCATGCTTAAAGCATGTCAAGCATGGCTTCTATTTTTAGGTCAGGTCTAGGTTATCATTAAGGGCTTAGTCATAAAAGGAGGGACAAGTGGCAAGGCTAGATTGTGCTTTTGAAAGGCTAGGATGAGTTGGCTTGCAAAAGATCAAATTTGGCATGCCATGATTACTTCTATTGACCAATGGTCTCAGATTGCTAGGGAAAGGTAACTAAGTCAAAGGGTACTTAGGTTAGGCTAACTAACTAGTTGGAAACAAATTCTAGTTAGTCTAGTTGGATTTCTAGTCCAAGGTAAATAGAATTTCAATACTTAAATACGATATTATGGAACATATAAGCGTTTGATAAGTATGCTCGACTCTTAAAAGAATGACCGAGTCACTTGGTGACGGAAATCTATTTGTAAACGTCGAATCTAATACTTTCGGGTTATTAAGGACGATCCAGGGTTTTTAAGAGGAATCGAAAGGAATTTACAAGGGCACTGAAGAAGAATAAAAGGACTATCGAATAAACAACGAGATTTTTATTTACTGAAAATCGGAGTTGTTACAATGCCTTTCGTTTTCACGCTCGATGAGGGAACGGATTTCCTTGGGAATGTCCCCATCGAAATCTAATCCTTAATCGTCGGGATCCAAACAATTTATTTCAAAGTCCGACAAGTAAGCAAAGGCATCATTCATTTCATTGATAGGCGAACAGGGGCATATTGCCGATGAGTTTGTCTGCGTGGAGCCGCCTTGATAGTGAATATGGAGCTTGAAGCACGGTGCTGCTGATAGTAAGCGCAGGGTTGCTAAAATAATGGGCGCGGGGAGCTGCTGAATAGAGCTACTGGGAGGAATGGAACTGCTGAGAGTGAGCTGTGGAGATTGGATCTGCTGAGCGCAAGGCGATATGGAGATGAAAGCGCGAAGTAAGGAGCTATGGAGATGTGAAGTGCGAAGCCACTTTAATACTTTTGACATGGCGCCAATTGTAGAGTTTAATGAGGCTATCTTTCAGCTTCTTTGACTAGGCCATGTCGGTCATAGATACCAAGCTTGGTATGGTCGGTTCAAGGACCGAAATCCGGGAGAATCCTGCAATCCACATTTGAATAGTTTAGAAAACAGCAATGTATAGGAAAACAACATGCAACAGGCTTGGGATCGACCACGGGCCGAAGTCCTTTTTATGCTGACTGCTAGGGGCAAAACAACCAAGTTCAGGAACCCTCGTTCAAATGTTGAACCATTGCAGGTGACATAGTTTGCAACGTGACATATATGCGTATTGAACTGAACATTCAGGAAGAAATCGACGCCCGCTGTTTAGGCAATGGATGCTTGATTCTAGCTTATCTGTGCGTGATAATGACAACGTAATTGCCCCTAGTACAGAGATATGTGATGTATGCGACAATGAACATGAATGCAATGTTTCTCTTTCTGTTTGGCAGAGATCTTGGCATGCCCCTGACAATGCTGTGTGACAGCATTCCAAAAGAGTTGAGGTGTTCCCCAATGATAGGACGCTTCTTAAGCTGAGCTTTCTTCAATTGTGCTAGCAGGGAGGTAGACTTTACAGTGCATCCCTTTGTTGCCCTTTATTCCTTGATGGCCATGATGCCTTGATGAACCTGCCTTGCTTGAGCATAAGAACACCTCATACTTGGGGTTAGATCGTGCAACCAAGACAACTACTTCCATTAAGCAGCCATAATGACATACATATGAAATGCTAGGGTCAAAAGATCAATGCAAAGGACAGGGTGATAATGATATGCATGTGAATCCGTAATGTATTCTGGACATCTCAACTTTCGCGTATTTGATCAAATGCTTCCCCTTCCCCTAGGGAGACTGATAGTGACTTATTGCTTATACTAGCCAGGTGTTTTGAAAGACCGCAATGCCCTAGCGGCACTACTGAAAACATTGTTTGGTCAAGGGACCATATTTCTACACTCTTCATGAAATGAGAAACCCATGTTATTTCCTCAGAAATTTGCAAAAAGTGGCTGCGCTTGTATTTGCTTTGTTAAGAATGGTTAGGATAAAATCATCTTTGAAAGCTTTTCCTTGAGGATTTCAAGGTCATATCATTCCATCCATGTTCTACACTCACGTCATTCAATCATCAAAGGACATAGAACTATTTTGCAAACCCATGCCCCTAGTCAGTTAGGTGAGTTTGTTGCTTTGAGCTTGATTTGGTTGACTTGAGTTGGATTGATAAGCGCCTACTGAGATCCATATAAGAGGTTGGATACTTTTAAGAGAAGTGCATAAAGGGGAACATAGTCATGCCCCTTGTCTCACGCAACTCTCCATGTTGTGCGATTTGCCAAGATGATGCAAATTCCAGGATTCTTGCCCTTCGTGTTAAGTCTCACATTAGTGATGCCCCTAGTGTCTAGGACCTTGCTACTAAGTCGTGTTCCTCAATCTGAGAGGACTTTGTTATGGACCATAATGTAGGCTTGGGGTTTTGGCTTGAGAAAGAAGCGGATGTAAAAGGCTCAAACCTAATTTCTACTCACGCTTGGGTTTTAAAAGCTAGCAACCATCTTCAACATTTTTATCAACTCTTGTCGTCTCTTGCCTAACTTTGTGTGAAAAGAGTCGTTTTCTTCAAAAATGTCATTTGCATGTATTGGAAGAAATGTTTCCTTCAAAATGCCCCTTCTATGACATGGTGCTCATTCTTTCATTGATTTTTCTTTCATCTCTTCTTGTATTTTTGTGTTTGCCCCAATGTAGGGGATGGCTGCCTAGCAGGCTTTTCAAAGAAATTATCCAGAGGCTCGACATGGCTAGCAAGGGATGAGTGTTTGGGATAGAGAAATGAATGCCTTTCTTCATCTTGAAACACACGACAAAGTGGCAAGGATCCTTACCAAGAAATTAGGGGCTTCGATGTTTAACCAAGTGAATTTTCTAAGATTGAGGACAATCTTTTGAGACACATAGTAGATGCATGGAGACACGACTAATTTCTCACTTTGTGCTCTAACTTTTGCCTAGACCGCCCTTACGGGTTTTCAATCTAGCGAGCTCATCATTTTTTTCTTTCTCCTTCTTCATCTTCAACAGCATGTTTTGCTTACAAGTGATCTCTGTGAGGGTGCAGAGATGTGTCAACTCCTTCTTAGCTCAACAGAAATGACGCGGGTCATAGCTTTGAAAAACTCATTTTGCGCTTTTGACAATTCAAATGATTATGATGTGTTCCAAAAGATGCCATAAGATTACTTTGAAATCCCTAAGGATTGTTTTCAACATTTGATGTTATTATGAGCATTCTATGGCAGCAAACTAGCACAGGAGGGAACGTTTTCGAATTTGTGGCCGACCAAAAGGTGCCTACGTATCCCAACAGAGAATCAGGCCATTCGTAGTTCATATTCAAGGAGACTTGAATTTAAGACCCACATTTCATGCTGAGTGTGACAATTGGCCAGAAACCATGATGATCAAAATGATATCAAATTTTTTTTTTTTCAAGAGAAGCAAAACATGGGCCAAAACGGCGGTGAAAGTTAGCTAGGTATGAAAAGATTGTTTTAAAATCTAAGCCAAGACGTGATGGACATGGCTGCCATTGCTCAAAACTTGGTTGGATTAAAACTTCAATTTTTTCGTCAACCATTACCATCATGTCTGAGATCAAACTCCAAATCTAAGAGAAGGAGAAACCTAATCATGCTCAAGTTGAGATATCCAAAACTAATTGTCCATGCGGCGCATTTTCTAATATGCAAACTGCCCTTAGCGGTGGTGCAACCAAATGACATGCGATGAACAAAGAAATGAAATGAGTGGGATGGACTCCTCTTTTGGTTTGGCCCCTGCAGTTAGAAAGAGGCAATCAAAATGATATGTATATATATAGCACTACAACTACTTACACAGATTACGAATGAGTCATGCATTGCAATTCGTTTGTATGCATGAGTTTATTGGATACTATAGATAGCCAGCCATTTTTGATATGGATGATTCTTAAGACTCATTGCTGCAACTTAAGATCCCACTTCTAAGCCAATCCATATTATGAGACAAACCGAAAAGGTTGAGCATATGACTACTACAGAAAGTAGACTCGGAGTCCATCGCTGTGCTAGCGGCTAGAAAAATTTGTCATTAGACTAGGCATTGCAAAAAGTTTTGAAAGTTCCACTTGATTATTTGCTAGCATATTGACAACCTCCTAAATTTTACCAGCTTGTTGAAGTAAGCATGCTCAAAATTTTGAATTTTGAAAGATGGGTTGCTAAGCCGATTTGGAAATAGGAACCAAAGTCCTACACTTGTCATGCTGAATCATCCATGGAGAAATAAGTATTGCAAGTTCTATCCATAATATCCTTGACTTTGTATACAATCATCCATAACCTGCTCTACTACTTTACACTCCCTCTTTCCTTTAGCCTCGCAAGGCAAAGATTGCTAGAGCAACCTCTAGTTCAATTGCCGACGGGGCAGCCAATGTTTGATTTCGTTCTAGAAATAAGTAAAGCGAGAGTGTTAAGTAAGCAATGATGCTTTTTACCAAAAATATACCTTGCAGGCAACGCCATAAGTGCTTGGCTATAAAGACTTAGGGTTAGGGCTTTTAGTTCAAGCCCTAACCTTTCTGCACAGAAAGAGATGTTACAACAACATATACAAGGTGTGAGGAAGAACTTTTGCAAGCAAATGCAAGTAGGTTCCTAGCCTGTAGGTTCCTGTCTTAGTTTGATAAGTTCTATGGCTTTCTAATACATGCAAGGTTTAGGTAGTCTCAGGGTGCTCCATTGTCAAAGGGCACCAATCCTCTCACCAGCCCATCATAGGCGGTGATTGGGTGATTCCTTTTTTGATATACCACTAGGTACGAGTGACTGTGGAGTTTGCTGGAACCCCTAACATAGCCCGTGTCATGCTGGGGTATCAGGTGAACTCAACGAGGTTGCCCGCTCGATGCATATGATAAATGAATTAAATAAGGCACGTATTAGTCTTATGTTGAACTTTCTGGTTATGGCTCTCAATTCCCCAGCGGAGTCGCCAAAAACTGTAGACACCTCCCAAACGGGGCATCGCCATATAGATTGATCGTTTGTTGCTCGATTGGTTGCTTGCTTCGTAAACCAAGATCGTGGATATTCCCATGGCTAGGAACATCGCCACACGATAGTGGTTATCATCAAAACAGAGTCGCCACCCAGTTTATTAAAACTAGTAAAACAGATAGAGATTCTGGGTTCGGGAGCCAAGAGTACAGTAAGGGGAAGGTGTTAGGCACCCCTTTCTGCCCAGTCGTGAGACTGGCCCATAGTTATTCAACATAAGACATGCAGATGCTTTGTTTAATTCCAACACATAGTCTGTTTAATTATGCCTTTAAACAGTAAATAAAGTGAGCCGAGACAGTAAGTAAAATCATGCATCAGAAAGCAGAACAAAACAAAGCTGTTCCAGGGTAATGGATCCCGCGGCCGGTGAATGGATGTCACGGCTGAGGGATCCTCCTGGTTTTATGTACCGGCCGAGGGATCGAAGCCCCGGTCGGTGTTCTTCCTCACACCAGACAGAAAAGTTAGCAGATAATCAAAACGTTACGATTAAGATTATAGACAGAAAATGAATCAAACCAGAGGCCATTGGGCCTCACCACCTTGATCCCTCAGTTTCTTGATTGCTTCGGACTGATTGTGATTGACTGATTGCTTTTTTGAGAACCCTAGGGTTAGGGTTTGAACTTCGGGGTTTGATCATCGGATTGATGGCTGCCTTCAGGAGGTTAGGGCTTTTGAAGATGGGGTTTGAGAGAGTATTTGTGCAGAGTTTCGTGGCTTGAGTAGGTGTATTCACTTGTTAATTTCGGAACCCAAAGGCTCCTTTATATAGGCATAGGGATGACTCACTCCGGCCAATCGAAGTGCACGATCAAAATTGGAGTTAGAGTGTGATTCTAACTCTTCATGGCAATCCTCTAACGTAGCCCGAATGCATCGGAAAGGTAGTTTAGTTGGATCAAACGTCTGACAAAACGTTCGAGAATCTGGAAAATAAGGGATCTGGCGGCCGAACAAAGGATCTGGCGGCCGATGAATGGATGTTGCGGCCAAAGGATAGATCTTGCAGCCGAGGGATTGATCTCTCAGGGAGATTTTCTAGCAACAGGTTGCTTGGGTGAGGAAATGATGTTAAGGCCGTGGGATCAATGTCACGGCCGACAGATGGATTCTCCTAGGATTCTGTATTTTCTGTCTGAAAGGCTATATGGCTCTGGATTGGGTCCTCTAAGTGGCTCAAAGTTCTTACCGAAAGTCCTAAAGTTCTCGAGAAGGCAATCAGCAATCACTGTATCCATTTCATCATCGGGATGGTCCCAAGGTGGGACTTGAAATAATCGTTAGGCCAAATTGGGGTGTCTACACCTCCTTGTTGATTGTGCAGTCATAAGAGAGATTAGTTACTTCCACTTGGCTGAATAGTGATGTTAAGGAGAGCGGGTCATTGCATTCTCCCTTCATTTCGTTAAAGTCACTTTCCCCTATTTGATACGGGTCCATGCATGTGGAATCTTCCTCTATCCACTGGTTGTAGTCGCATTCTTCGTAGGGATTGACCCATGGTTGCATTTGAAACTCCTCCACTTTCTCTATGAGATTGATCATTTCCCAGATGATGGGAGGCATTGGAATTTTGAGGCGATTGATGGGTACCACTATTTGGGTAGGCTTGAAGTGGGCGTGTCGTCTCATCATGATGACCCTTTCCTTTCCTTTTTCCTTTTCTCAAACCAGATGCGGAGCCATTCATCGTCTTCTACAAATGGAATGCCTGGATCTTCCAAATTGTGCTTTGCCCAGGAATGTTCTCTCCATTTCCTTAGCTTTTCCTCCTTTGTCTGGTCTCTGCTACTTATGTCGGACATGTCGGGATCGATCACTTCCGATTGATCGGACTCGCTATCCTCTTCCTCCTCCATCATAAAACACTCATCTTCCTCCGGGAAGGTTAAGGTTGGTTTGGTTGTTTTGGACAATGTATTGACCAGGGTTGTATGCGGGATTGTGAGATATATTTATGAGATTGATAATTTGAGGTGGTGGTTCAGTATTGTGAATGGGGAGTGGATTGGTTTGCACATCAGGCTTTGGAGGCTTTATAATTTGGCTATCAATGAGGTCTTGAATATCGTGGCGGAGACGCATGCAGTTATCTGTTTCATGCCCAGGGTGTTGGCGGTAGGTGCACTGTTTGTTAGGATCTTGGTTTGGGCCATAGGGTGGCTGAGGAAGTGGTTTGTTTAAGGGTTTGAGATGCCCTTGACGACTAAGAATGGTCAAGGCATGGGACAAGGTCATGTAAAGAGGGTCAAAATTGCGGCGGGGGCGATTTGAATTCCGAGATGAGCTGGCTTGGAGTGCCAAGGGTATTTACGGAGGCGTGAGATGTACGGCTGGAAAAGGATTTCTTAGGCGGAGGAGGAGCTTCTTCTTTCCCAATGAGTCCTAGCTTGATTCCATCTTCGATTTGCAACCCAGTGGCATGCAGGCGTTTGAAATCGGTGATAGCCTGTCTATAGATATGCCTGAGGTATTTGGGTTGCAGATTTTTGACAACTATCCTCACTTGATCTTCCTCGGAGGGATGGTTCTTCATATTGGCAGCCTTTTCCCTCCATCTTGCCACGAAGGTGGCAAAGTCCTCATTGGATTCTTGTTTGGTCATCTCCAAATCTCGAGTAGTTAACTCAATTTGGACATTGTATGCATACTGCTTGACAAAAGCGTTGGCTGTAGGGGGAAAAAATCCGCTTAGTGCTAACTCTAGCTTTTTGGTAAACAGCTTCACATGCCTCCTCGCCGGAACCCTAGCCTTTCGCCGGAACCCTAACTGCAAAACAGACAAGGGTGAGCGCACCTTTGCCTCTCGTGGCAAAGGCCCTCCGATGCCTAAGTTAGTATCACGTACTAGCAGAAAACCCTAATTATCAGTAGGTAAATAACTCGATTGCAGTAGACTGCGTACCTTTTTCCTCTAGGTTTACCTTGTATTTATAGATATCCACTTACTTGCTCTTCAAGCATCCTCATCGCCCCAGATCTCCTACTTCGTATAGAAAACCTGGCTCCCCTGGGAATCTCTTGCCCAATCAACTGAGACCCCTTACTCATAGGGTCTCTTCCTTTCGTGGAATTTGTCCCACAATAGGACTATCCCTTTACTTATCTTTACCGTATACTGGGCTCCTTTTTCAGAACACTCCTATCGCCTTATCTCTTAAGACATCGTTTCATCAGATGACTCCATCTGTTCGGCATGTGATTCTCCCGAACAAACTGCACAAGTACATGACTTCTCATGTCACCGGCCCACCTAGGCCGAACAGACTGTACCAGTTAATAACTTCTCATGTCACTGGGCCACCTCAGCCGAACAGATAATCTAATCCGGTGCCCTCTGGATGCACCGGATACTTCCGCCGTCGTTCATCTTATATAGGGTCCCATATCACCTTCCTCATTACACGGATCTAGAACACCACATGTTCGGCAACTATTTGCACCTGTTCGGTAATGCCTCCCTACAGCCCATTCCTTTACGGAACCTCCTAGAGTATTCCCTCTGCTCCAGCACTTGATTGGAGTTCTTTCCTTGTTCGGCTATCTCATCGCCGAACAACTAATTGGACCAACGTCCTCTCAGGAGCTCTCCTCATGCTCGGCCCTTTTGGACCAGGAACAAACTACTTGGACCAACGACTTCACATGTCACTGGTCCTTTATCAATCTCTTGGTCCAATAACTTCTCATGTTTACTGGACCTTGACCCCATACAGACTTCCTGGACCAATGACATTTCATATCACTGGTCCATATCGCCGACCACCGTCTTGCACAACGACTATCCCCAACTTATTTACACCATGGTCCCACGTACCACGTGTTCGGGCCCTGTTTGGCCTTGTTCGGGAATATCTCCCTACAATTGCTCCCCAGCTTTACTCGTTACTTTTTACCCAAATGACGAGCAAAGCTCTTAAGAACCGAGCAGATTCGTCCTGCTTCTGCACCTTTATTCGTGGCACATATCTTACTGCCCATATTAGATGCAAACAGATGTTTTTGTGAAACATGACGCACAAACGGCGTCCGGGGTGACGTTTCACGTACGTCACCCTACTAACTTGAGTACTCAGGGAATCTCGTCCCCAATGCAGACCCACATTTCGCTTTGCTAAGTTCACTCATTTTTCAGTAAATCTTTTTGCACTCTTGTTAAGTTTGTTCGTACTTTAGCATTGACCCTAGGTCATTCCGTATCTTCGCAGTTTCTTGGTATTCAGTATTTGCTTTGGCCCAAAGTTTTCTCGTACTTTAGCGAATTCCCAGCAATACTCTAGGAGTACTCGTACTCGTCCCAATTCTTGGCCGAACATGGTTGCTTCAGGCATTCGATGCCAAGACCGAAGTCTCCTTTGTACCCAGCCTATCTCGGGCTCAGCTTGTAGCCAAGGCTTAAGTTTTGTCGATTTTTGGCATTACTTACTGCCTTGGCCTAAGCATACTTGTTCTTAGCCAATCCATTGTCGTGTCTAGGTTTATGTCGTACCTAGCTTATCTCAGGCTTTGCTCGTATCAGAGTAATGTTCACTTCTCGGGCCCCAAACTTCTTCGTGCTTGGGCCTTTATCTAACAATCTTCTCTTGTCATGATTCAAGCAATGTTCGCTACCCGGGCCTCAAAACTTCTTCATGTTCGGGTCTTAGTTTGTGCACGACGCACCCATATCCTAAGTTGTTTCGTACTTAGCTTCCTTTTAGTATTATTCATATCTTTTGGCATAAGTGTCTTCGTGCTTAGACAACCGTTGCTTTCGGACTAAGTGTATTCATACTCAGTAAGTCTTCAGCAATATTCATTGCTATAACCTAAGTTTTCTCGCACTTAGCAATATTCTGAGTTCAATCATACTCGATTGGATTTCTGCACCCTTCATGGTCTTGGCCGAAGTTTATTCGCACTCAACCGGATTCTGAGTTTGATCGTACTCAACGAATATTTCTGATGAATGCTCTTTGCTCCCCAGCATGGAGGCAAAGTGTCCTCAGCATGTTCTTGCCAGGACCGTACTTGGAGGCAAAGTGTCCTCAGCATGTTCTTGCCAGGACCGGACAAGTACAATATTCGTGCTAGAAATAATTTCTTTCAAGCAATTTTATTCATAATTCTACCGAAGCAACTCGTAGCTTAAGAGAAATGTTGAACACTACCTTTTACTAAGTAATCTCATTACTTGACGTTATTTTGACTGATGGCCCTTCGTGGCCAAAGTATACCATGCTCGGATACCGATCGCAGCTGCCCAGTTTTCGCGTGAGCTTATTAAGTATTTCATACCTATCGACCTTATGTATCTCATACATAAGCTTAAGTTTTTCATTCTTAGATACTTCCGTGTCTATACTTGGCAACTCTCAAGCATAGTCGTCATTCGCGCGCGACTCAATCTCGTGCTTGTTCATGCACATATAATTAAGTGTTATGAATAAACATTCCTATGTGCATTCGAGCATAAACTTAAGTGTTTCATACTTAGCAAGTTCCTAAGTTTCTTATACTTAGTATTGTTGTGCTTATTCACGTATGCAACCCAAATGTCTCGTATTTGGGTATATTATGAGTTAGATCATACTCAATCAAATTCTGGTACTATTCACTGCCATGGCCTAAGTTTACTCATACTTAGCCAAATTTGGAGTATAATCATACTCCATCGGTTTTTGGCATTACTCATTGCCATGGCCTAAGTTTATTCATACTTAGCCAAATTTAGAGTATGATCGTACTCAATCGGATTTCGGCATTTACTCATTGCTATGGCCTAAGTTTATTCATACTTAGCCAAATTCGGAGTATGTTCGCACTCCATTGAACTTTGGCATTATTCATTGCCATGGCCTAAGTTTAATCATACTTAGCCAAATTCGGAGTATGTTCGCACTCCATTGAACTTTGGCATTATTCATTGCCATGGCCTAAGTTTAATCATACTTAGCCAAATTCGGAGTATGTTCGCACTCCATTGAATTTTGGCATTATTCATTGCCATGGCCTAAGTTTATTCATACTTAGCCAAATTCGGAGTATGTTCGCACTCCATTTAACTTTGGCATTATTCATTGCCATGGCCTAAGTTTATTCATACTTAGCCAAATTCGGAGTATGTTCACACTCCATTGAATTTTGGCATTATTCATTGCCATGGCCTAAGTTTAATCATACTTAGCCAAATTCGGAGTATGTTCGCACTCCATTGAATTTTGGCATTATTCATTGCCATGGCCTAAGTTTAATCATACTTAGCCAAATTCGGAGTATGTTCGCACTCCATTGAATTTTGGCATTATTCATTGCCATGGCCTAAGTTTATTCATACTTAGCCAAATTCGGAGTATGTTCGCACTCCATTCAACTTTGGCATTATTCATTGCCATGGCCTAAGTTTATTCATACTTAGCCAAATTCGGAGTATGTTCACACTCCATTGAATTTTGGCATTATTCATTGCCATGGCCTAAGTTTAATCATACTTAGCCAAATTCGGAGTATGTTCGCACTCCATTGAATTTTGGCATTATTCATTGCCATGGCCTAAGTTTATTCATACTTAGCCAAATTTTGAGTTTTTTCGTACTCAATCGGTTCTCAAGTTTCTTTCTTAAGTTGTATTCGTACTCTAACTTAAAAAACAACAATTTTTCAAATCAAATTTCGTTTTATCGCTTCATTCCAAGTTTATTCATACTTAGATGCACACTCTCCCTGCTCCCCAGTATGGAGGCAAATTAAGTGTCTTTGGGTCCATACTTAGCTTATTCGCGCTAGGACCTAACACAAATAAAATTTTCATAATTCTATCACAAAGCCATTCGTAGCTGAATACTTTCTATGGAATTCTGATCATAATTCCCCTATAGCAACTCGTAGCTAATTAATCACAATAAGCAATATTTTCTACGGAATTCTATTCATAATTCCATTATAGCAACTCATAGCTAGTTAATCACAATAAGCAATATTTTCTACGGAATTCTATTCATAATTCCATTATAGCAACTCATAGCTAGTTAATCACAATAAGCAATATTTTCTACGGAATTCTATTCATAATTCCATTATAGCAACTCATAGCTAGTTAATCGAAAATTTTAAATTGCAATAACTAATTCTACTACTTATCTGTATATTTCGTGGCATTGTTACCGCGTTCCCATCCAAGTCTTTGAGGCGATAAGCTTCAATCTCAGCTATCTCTGTAACCTTGTATGGTCTCTCCCAATTCGGACCAAGCTTCCCATTCATGGGATCTCATGCAAAAACTTCCTTAGTTTCTTAGCCTTCAGTATTTTGGGCACTTCGTAGCCCGACCAACAAGCCTTTGTATTCTACCAAATTATTCAAAGCACTGAGCTTTAGCTGAACAACCAGTTCTAGCATCACAACCATAGGAGAGCATATCATTGCTCTTCATGAGTTGCCTTAGCAGATTCAGACTGCTCCTTAGGATTGCCTAGCAGATTCAGACTGCTCTGTGCAATCGCCTAGCAGGTTCAAACTGCTCCTTAAGATCGCCTAGCAGATTCGGACTGCTCTGCGCTGCTACCGAGCAGATTCAGACTGCTCCTTAAGATCGCCTAGCAGATTCGGACTGCTTTGTGCAATTCACCTAATAGGTATAGGTTGCTCTTTGCGATCGCTTAGCAAATTCGGATTGCTCTGTGCTGCTACCTAATAGATTCAAATTGCTCAGCGCGGTCGCCTTGCAGGTTCATCTTGCACTGCAGCTATAGAGCGATTTTGATCGCTACTTAGGATTGCATAGCGATTCGGATGCTCTGTGCAATCGCCTAGCAGGTTCAAACAGCTCCTTAAGATCGTCTAGACCGCTCCTTAAGATCGCCTAGCAGATTCGGTCTGTGCTGCCGCCTAATAGATTCAAATTGCTCGGCGGTCGCCTTGCGAGTTCATCTGCCTTTGCACTTGTAGAGCAATTTTGATCGCTACTTAGGATTGCCTAGCGGATTCGGACTGCTCTGTGCAATCGCCTAGCAGGTTCAGACTGCACTGAGCTTAGACCGCTCCTTAAGATCGCCTAGCGGATTCAGACTGCTCAACTCCTGAGATCCAAAGTGCTGGCAGTCGCCTGTCGTTGACTCCTCATCAGCGGCTGTAGAGCAGATTTTGACTGCTACTTAGGATTGCCTAGCAGATTCGGACTGCTCTGTGCAATCGCCTAGCAGGTTCAGACTGCGCTGCTACCGAGCAGATTCAGACTGCTCCTTAAGATCGCCTAGCAGATTCGGACTACTCTGTGCTGCTGCCTAACAGATTCAAATTGCTCAGCGCGGTCGCCTAGCAGGTTCAGACTGCACTGCGCTGCGCGGCTGTAGAGCAGATTTTGACTGCTACTTAGGATTGCCTAGCAGATTCGGACTGCTTCTTAAGATCGCCTAGTAGATTCGGACTACTCTGCACGGATGCCTAGCAGGTTACGACTGCTCCGTGTGGACACCTAGCAGATTCGAACTGCTCGGTATGATTGCCTAGCAAGTTCAGATTGCTCTTCGCGATCACCTAGCAATTTTAGATTGCTTCGTGAGAACGCCTAGCAGATTCAGACTGCTTTACGCGATCGCTAAGCAGATTTGAATTGCACTACGTGATCTCCTAGCAGATTCAGACTGCTTTGACCTCCATCTCGGCATCTTGATTTGCTCCCCCAATCCTAGGAGCATACAATACTGAAGGACTTGCTCATGGCCCTACTCAATGCTTTCTCCTTTAGCACCAGGCAAAGAAGGTGTCCTCTCCTTTTCCCTCTTAGATCATCCTCCATTCGTGGAGTCTTTACGCTTCTAGAATTGAACCAGCGAGTGACTCGTACCCGCCAAGCCATTCCTTTACTCCACCAGCGGCTTTTTCGGAGCCTGCAGTGGCGTTTTGTCACGACCCCCTCAAGACCATGCGTGTTCTTTAGGTCGTATGGCTCTTCTTCCATCATGGTTTCAATGGGAATTCTATCGTTTCCCACGGACGGCGCCAATGTAAGGGGAAAAAATCCGCTTAGTGCTAACTCTAGCTTTTTGGTAAACAACTTCACATGCCTCCTCGCCGGAACCCTAGCTCTTCGCCGGAATCCTAGCTGCAAAACAGACAGGGGTAAGTGCACATTTGCCTCTCGTTGGCAAAGGCCCTCCGATGCCTAAGTTAGTATCTCGTACTAGCGGAAAACCCTAATTATCAGTAGGTAAGGAATGAATGCAACTTATTGCGTACCCTTTTCCTCTAGGTTTACCTTGTATTTATAGATATCCACTTACTTGCTCTTCAAGCATCCTCATCGCCCCAGGTCTCCTACTTCGTATAGAAAACCTGGCTCCCCTGGGAATCTCTTGCCCAATCAACTGAGACCCCTTACTCATAGGGTCTCTTCCTTTCGTGGAATTTGTCCCACAATAGGACTATCCCTTTACTTATCTTTACCGTATACTGGGCTCCTTTTTCAGAACACTCCTATCGCCTTATCTCTTAAGACATCGTTTCATCAGATGACTCCATCTGTTCGGCATGTGATTCTCCCGAACAAACTGCACAAGTACATGACTTCTCATGTCACCGGCCCACCTAGGCCGAACAGACTGTACCAGTTAATAACTTCTCATGTCACTGGGCCACCTCAGCCGAACAGATAATCTAATCCGGTGCCCTCTGGATGCACCGGATACTTCCGCCGTCGTTCATCTTATATAGGGTCCCATATCACCTTCCTCATTACACGGATCTAGAACACCACATGTTCGGCAACTATTTGCACCTGTTCGGTAAGGCCTCCCTACAGCCCATTCCTTTACGGAACCTCCTAGAGTATTCCCTCTGCTCCAGCACTTGATTGGAGTTCTTTCCTTGTTCGGCTATCTCATCGCCGAACAACTAATTGGACCAACGTCCTCTCAGGAGCTCTCCTCATGCTCGGCCCTTTTGGACCAGGAACAAACTACTTGGACCAACGACTTCACATGTCACTGGTCCTTTATCAATCTCTTGGTCCAATAACTTCTCATGTTTACTGGACCTTGACCCCATACAGACTTCCTGGACCAATGACATTTCATATCACTGGTCCATATCGCCGACCACCGTCTTGCACGACGACTATCCCCAACTTATTTACACCATGGTCCCACGTACCACGTGTTCGGGCCCTGTTTGGCCTTGTTCGGGAATATCTCCCTACATTGGCAATTTCTGGCCAAGTCTGATAGTGCACAAATTCCAGAGTGAGGAACCAGTCGAGAGCGCTTCCGGTGAGAGTTCGCTAGAACAATCGGGCGATGAGCTCATCATTCAAGCCCATCGACTTCAGAGTGTTGATAACGTGGCAAACATGACTAGTAGGGTTGCCAGTTCCATTGAACTTCTCGATGTTTGGCATTTTGAAATTTTCAGGTAGTTTAGATTCTGGGAAGAGGCAGAGTCCTTCGAAGTCCAGAATTTGGTCCCCTTGTGAACGGGCCAGAGATTGTTTAATCTCCTTGACTTGCTTGGTCAGTTCGGGACTTTCCGCTAACACCACTTTATGAGGATTCTCGTCTTCCACTGACTTTTCTTCGTCCTCAGCATCTCGGGCTGCTTTCTCAGCTAGCAGGGCAGCGATTTGAGCTCAGAGATCGGTAATAATGGCGTCGTTGTCTGCCATGAGGGTAGGAGGATTGCTTGATAGAGCTTGGGATTCGGTAGATGACGGAGTTTTTTGAGAGGATGACCGTGAAGTCCCTGGAAGTGATCGGGACCGTTGTGGTAAGGGTGTTTTGGCAGACGAAGATGACAGACGGGATGGCTGCAGAGACCCCTGTTTGGCATAGCTTTGGGTGTTATAAGAGTATAAAATTGGTTGTGGTTGCTTCTTTGATTTACCTATTGTGCCTGCTTTGTAAAAGTAAAAATACCTGCAAGTCAGTACTTGGCTCATACAGGGTTAGGATTTGGGCAAAAAATCCCAACCCTTCTGCATAGAAAGAGTTATTTACAACAACAGATGATACAAGGTGTGAGGAAAAACTTTGGAAGCAAAAATGAAGGAAATTTTCCTAACCTGCAGGTTCCTGTCTTAGTTTGATAAGTTCTATGGCTTTCTAGCATATGCAAGGTTTAGGTAGTCTCAGGGTGCTCCGTTGTCAAAGGGCACCAGTCCTTTCACTGGCCCATCATAGGCGGTGATTGGGTGATTTCCTTTTTGATATACCACTTGGTACAAGTGACTGTGGAGTTTGCTGGAACCCCTAAAATAGCCCGTGTCATGCCGGGGTATCAGGTGAACTCAACGAGGATGCCCGCTCGATGCATATGATAAGTGAATTAAACAAAGCATGTATTAGTCTTATGTTGAACTTTCTGGTTATGGCTCTCATGTCCCCAGCAGAGTCGCCAAAAACTGTAGACACCTCCCTAGTGTGGGGCATTGCCATACAGATTGATCATTTGTTTGCTCGTTTGGTTGCTTGCTTCGTAAACCAAGATCGTGGACATTCCCACGGCTAGGAACATCGCCACACGATAGCGGTTATCATCAAAACAGAGTCGCCACCCAGTTTATTAAAACTAGGAAAATAGATAGAGATTCTGGGTACGGGAGCGAAAAGTACAGTAAGGGGAAGGTGTTAGGCACCCCTCTATGCCCAGTCGTGAGACTGGCCCATAGTTATTCAACATAAGACATATACTTGCTTTATTTAACTCTAACACATAGTCTGATTTTAGCCTTTAAGCAGTTAATGGTGAGCCAATGCGATAATTAAAGCATACATCAAAAGGCTGAACAAAACAAACTGTCCCAGGGAAATGGATCCCGCGGCCGGTGAATGGATGTCACGGCCGAGGGATCCTCCTTGTTTTATGTACCGGCCGAGGGATCGAAGCCCCGGTCGGTGTTCTTCCTCACACCAGACAGAAAAGTTAGCAGATAATCAAAATGCTACGATTAGGCATAAATACAGTAAATAAAACAAACCAGAGGCCGTTGGGCCTTACCACCTTGATCCCTCAGTTGCTTGATTGCTTCAGATTGATGGTGATTGACTGATTGCTTCTTGGAAAACCCTAGGTTGCCTTCAGGAGGTTAGGGCTTTTGAAGAGAGGGATTGAGAGAGTATTTCTGCTGGATTTCGTGGCTTGAGAGGGTGTGAAAGTATATGAATCTGATGTATTTCGTGGTGCCTATTTCAGAACCCAGATGCCCTTTATATAGGCAATTGGTGACTCACTCCGGCCAATCAAAACGCACGATTGCAATTGTAATTGCAATGCAATACAAACTCTTCGTGGTGATCTCTGAGCATAGCCCGAACGCATCAGGGAGGTATCGTAGTTGGATCAAACAATCGACAGAATGTTCCAGAGTCTGGAAAATAGACAATCTGGCGGCCGTAGAAAGGATCTGGCGGCCGAGGAAATGATGTTGCGGTCGAAGGATAGATCTTGCGGCCGTGGGATTGATCTCTCAGGGAGATTTTCAAGCAACAGGTTGCTCGGGTGAAGAAATGATGTTAAGGCCGTGAGATCAATGTCACGGCCGACAGATGGATTCTCCTAGGATTCTGTATTTCTGTCTGAAAGGCTATTGGGCTCTGGATTGGGTCCTCTATGTAACGCCCCCATTTTCGGGTACGTTAAAGGACAATTTTATTGATAAAATCAAATGGAGTCTGGCTCATTATTACATCATCAACCTCACAAGGAGTACATTTATTCAAAAGGGAAGGGAACTAAGGTTCCTAACTATAGCTCCGCCTGCTCTTCCATCCTAGCCAGCTCTTCGGCTCCAAAGGCCTCCAAAGTGTACATCTCACCCTGTTCGTCTATAAGGTCTGACACATTATATCAGCGTCGCCACCAATATAATATGTCAGGGTCACCAAAGGCAACACCGTGAGCTTAAAAAGCTCAACAGAATAAACCAAACCCACTAACCCTTAACTTACACATAGCAAGTCACATATGCAATTAACAGCAATGAATCATACAGATAATGATATCTACGCAGTACGTGTTTATTCAATAGCTATCAACAATAACACATCCGCAGTTGTTATCTTTCTAACGTTGGTGTCATGTCTTTTCGTGTTTCTCCTACGCGACTCATCGTAGACCGTGTCATCCTTTTTACTTCATTATCACTTCCAAATCAACATTTCCAAAGTTTCTTCATCAAATCGCTACTAATGAAGCTACCAAGTCCGGCTCCATTAGCATCGCTCACGATGGGCTACCAAGTCCGGCCACATCGCGGTTTCTCAAAAACATCTTCTTCCAAATCTTACATTGGCTCCTCTCCGCGGATAACCAAGCCATATTGCCACATGAGACTACCACGTCCGGCCCCATTGGCAATCTTCACAATTGGCTACCAAGTCCGGCCTCATTGCGGTTTTCGCAAGTCCACACAAAGGGCTACCAAGTCCGGCCACCTTGCGGGTTTTCACAACTCACATTGGGCTACCATGTCCGGCCACAATGTAGTTTCAAAAATATTTTATCCAAGGCCAATTATTTCCTTTATTCTCGCAATGGACTACCAAGTCCGGCCACATTGCGGTTTTCAAAAACATACTCACATAATGACTACCAAGTCCGGTCATTATGTACTTTCAAAATATTTTCCGCATGTTAATCCCATCCTTTCTTTAACCACACCCTAGGTGTCATGTTTCTACTTTCTCGGTTTTCGTGTCTCGTTCGCATGCCATGACTCCGCGGTAATTCTTTTCACATTTTAAGAAATCTTGAAACTAAACTAATAAGATCATCCAACTCTATATTCGCTATCATGCTCATATTAACACATAATCATGCTCAATCACACTTAAGCATAACACCACATGTACGGACGCCTTTGGAGTGATAAATCACTTATGCTTTAATCAACAACCACAAATAATGTAAGTAAATATGTAATCATGCTCATATCATCTTAAGATCAAAATACAATTACTTCAGCTTAATCCAAAATCATGCTTCCTTAAGTTCAAAACAACATATGTTTATTGAGCGTTTCTAACGTTATGCTAATCATGCCATGGTTAACCAAGATAACAACTTATAAACATTTCTAGTCATGCTTAAGGAAAATAGATAAGATAATCTACGTATACTTAGGATTTCGAAGGTATAGAATAGTCTACATATACGTAGGGAAGAGTAGATATAGAATATCTACCGTTCTTCTTGGCGGTAGAGATGACTACGGAAGGTACGTTGACGGTTGGACGGAGTAACGTCTAGGAATGGCTTCCGGGCAGCTTTGAAAGAGAATGGTTTCTCTTGAAACTAGATCTTGACTAACACTACTTGACTTTTTGGATCGAAAGGGTGGTCGAGCGGCGGTTTAGTGGCGGCTTAGGATGAGTTTCTTGAAGAACTTATGAAGAACCTCAAGAACAAGCAAGAACAAGCCAAGAACAACAAGAACACTAAGCCTTCTAGAGAGAGAAGTTGGAGGTTGGAAAGGTGTGAGTTGAATGAAAGCATGGGGTGCTATTTATAGGCAATTGGATGGCTCCCCCTCTCCCTCATGGCCGGCCCCTCTCTCTCTCCAAATCCAATGGATTTTGCTTCCAAATCTAGTCATTACAAGTCATGACATCACCCTAGATCTTCTTCTTCCAAACTAGGACAACGTTTATGTTATTCTATGGAGTTTTAGTCCAATCTAGTCCTTTGAAAGAATAGAAAATGAGATTTGGTTGTCCTTGGTTGATCAAAGTGTAAGAAGACTAGATTTTGGTTGTACTTTGGATGATAGAATAAGAAACCCTAGATTGAGTAGTACATGGTGATGCAAGAAGATGATGTAGGAAGATATGGTGAGTACACTTGCACACACATCACTCTCTCTCTCCCTCTCTCAATCCGGCCCTCTCTCTCTCTCCCTTATCTCTCTCGGCCTCTCTCTCCCTCTCTCTCTCTCTCTCTCTCTCTCTCTTAGGTACAAGGTACACACACATATATATATATATATACAAGTACAAAAGATCAAGGGTTGGTAGATTGACTTAGGAAGAGTAGGGATTTGGTTGTAAGGCTTGTAAGAAATCTTGTAAGTAAATCTAGTACTTAAATCTACCTCATATCTTCCTATCTCTCCTCTTACACTAGTACATATACTTACATATATATCTAACTAAGATTTGGTAGGAGAAAGTCCAATGGAAGTACAACATATCTTTCTCTCTCTCTCTCTCTCCTATCTCTCCCATCTCTCTCGGCTCTCTCTCCTCTCCCTCTCTCGAAAATCTCTCTCTCTCTCTCTTGTACTATCTATATATATAAATCTATATATAATCCTAAGATCATGTAAGTACATAAGTACTAATAAACTAATAAGATATGGAAGGACAAGGAAATAATAAACTAATGGGGTTTTGAAAGAATAAGATTTTCTATTAAACAATGAAATAACACATGTGTTCTATCTCTATATAATAAAGGAGTAGGTGTACTAGTACTCTATTATAATATATAAGTATGTACTAGAAGATCTAGGTAGATATCTAGTCAAAATTTTACAATATAATACTCCAATTTGGCACATGTACTATTATAATATAGTATTTAGTACATAGGGAATCCTAGGAATATATATTCTACTAATACTCTCCTAATACTTTAATAAGGGAATCCCATGGGATACTAGTCAATGAATTAACTATTATACAAAGCACAAGTCCTATTATCCAATGGATAATACTTCTACTAACAATTATGGTCCAATGGACAAAGTCAAAGGTTGACCTTTGGTCAAGGGGTTCATCTAGGTTTCAAGAGATCAAAAGGTTCAAACGGTTCGAGGAAGGTCAAGGGTTTAATTAGGTTATCTCCATGGATTAGATTAGAAGCTAACTAGGCTTGCTAAGAAGGATTTCTAGTCAAGAATCTAACCTAGGCTTTAAGCTCAATGATTAAGGGAATAGTCCAACACACTTGTCTTTAGAAAATGATCTTATTGCTCGGAGTGAAGAAATTTAGTTTTATAAGTCTAGATTTTAGTAACGACGGATTTTTGGGTATTAAAAAGGAATTTTGAAAAGAAGTCCAAGTAATTAAAAATAAAATTCAAATTTTTAACGAAATTTTCACTGACTAAAAATCAGGGTCGTTACACTCTAAGTGGCTCAAAGTTCTTACCATAAGTCCATGGGTTCACAAGAAGGAAATCAGCAATCACTGTATCCATTTCATCATCAGGATGGTCCCCAAGGTGGGACTTGAAATAATCGTTAGGCCAAATTGGGGTGTCTACACTTGTTTTGATTTCACATAGTATTGAACTATGTTTGCTAATTCATTTTCTAGCTCTGGGCTTTCGAGCATCTTCTCCAGTTTCCCCCTGGCACGAAGTATGAGGATGCAAATTGTATTCCTCGCTACGAGAGATGGTTAGCAGGCCAACGGAAGCCGCGGTCGCCTGTTCTGAGCCTTCCCGAGTGGCGGCGAGTTTTGGACCGATTGACGGTTGACCAGGTGCCTCTCTTCTCCCTTTGTATTCTTTGTCTTTAGATTTCCATATCCTTGTATTGTGGCTGATTCGACCTTGTTTGCAAGTGCGTTTCAATCCTTGGAGTAGCGCACCTGAAGACGCTCCTCTTGCACGCTCTAGAGTCTTGGACCGTACTCGCAGCTTGCTTGAGGGTCCCTTTTGTCAGGCCTGGTACTTAGGGGATCGGGTGGCCAGTCCGCGTGCCGAGGCTCTTCAGTTCATTCCTCCTCCTCCGGCGTCGATGAGATCTACTTATTCGATGTCCAAGGCTGATTTGAAGGATGCCCGAGTCAGAGATTGGGCGTCTTTGCTTCTCCAGGCGGGGGATTATATGGAGTGTTGCTGTCTTTTCTTGGCTCCTCCTATTACTCCTCCAGCTGCTCCCATTTGGCCACGGGCCCCTTCTTTTGTCTCTTTCCACTCAGATGATGGAGAGGAGGAGCGATTGGCGCTTACTCCTTGCACGACCCAGCTTTATACGCTGCCAGCTGGGGTTTTACAGGTATCACCCTATTTCTGAAATTGTTTCCCTGTTGTATCTGGCGTTCCAATGCTTGAAATGCTTGGTTTGTTTTCAAAGGTGCCTGCTGAGATAGCGCAGGAGTGGCTGCATGCTTATCAAAGCGCGGAGGTTTTGGTCCGGAGACAGTGCCGTCGGATTCTTGAGGTATGGTCTTTCCTCATGCATTTGTTTTTGCGTCTTTTCTTGAATCTGAGTGTTTACATGCTTGTCCTGACAGCTTGGGGCTAAGTGTGTACCAGTTGCTGGTAGGGAGGATGTGGGGGCTGGCGAGCAATTCCTATCTTCATCTCCGAGGTCGTCTCGGAGGCGCCGTCATGACTAGCTTTTAGGATCTTTTTCTTCTCCTGTACATGGTTAGCAAGCAAAAACTATATTTGTATAGTGAAAGCAACCACAATTTTATTTATGAAATGAGAAAAGCTTTTCATGCCCCTTGAATGCCTTAGGTATGCATGCGATGGTCGGAACATGGCTTTTTGAACAAGTAATTGATGTTTTTACCCAGAGTTTGAAAATATGCAGAAATCTTTGTGAAATGAAATATCGGCCGAGGAATTGATCACGCGGCTGAGGGATCCATCCCTCGGTCGTTACTTCTGTTTAATTTTGGCCAAGTGGCTCCCTCCTTTTTCTTCCTTCTTATGCTTGGTTTTGATTTTGCCATATCCTATAGCCTTATTGCCAATTTCGGGAGTCTTTGAGATATCTTGTTTGTTGTGTCAATGACTCTTGAGTCAGAAGGGATGAATGATAGTTCTTGTGTCTTTGCTGTTGTCACTCCCTCAAGAGAGGCATACTTATCTTTTGTGAGCTCAATACGTAGGGTTAGCTACACCTATCATTGAGTACAAATCTCTTGATGCTTTTCCTTCTCTCCAACTGCTTGGGCCGTATCTCGAAGCAAGATTGCCTACGTTTCCCAATCAGGGAATCAGGCCTTTTACGTAGTTCCAAATTACCACCTTTGAGGTTGGGTTTTCACTCTTGGTTTTTCTTTTCACGTGCTCTTGATTTTGCTTAGGTTACCTAATGGAGGTTGAGTCCCTAGCGAGCTTTTCTTTGAATGCCTTGATTTTTGCCTAGGCTGCATTTTTGCGTTTTCTTGCCCTAGCAGGCTTTGCTCTTACTTTTGCTTGGGTTGCTTGCCCAACGAGCATTTCTCAAGAGGATTTCTGTACTTTAAAGAGGAATTTTAGTGGAGGTGTTTCTATAAATCTCCTTTGTGTTTGTACCTTCGTAATGGGCAAGCCAACCCTAAGTGTTCTCACGGAGATAGCGTCTTCTCTCTAAGTTTTGACAAAAACCTAGTTCTAAGCAACTAAAGTTCATCCTTTCTTTTTCTTTTGTCATTGACACAAAAAACTTGATCTTTTACGGTTTCCTTTTTTTGGCAAAAAGACGATAGCATATGGCAATTGCAATTTGAATAAGCATAGTCTAGAAAATGAAACAGGAGTTCACTTAGCAGAAATAAAATGCCCAAACAAGGGCCCAAAACATGTTCTAGTTTGGTTTAGAAAACAAAAGTAATGTTCAATGTTTTGCCATGTCATGACTTTTCAGCTACTGCAGCATGTTAGGGTCATTTACCTTTTGGGATTTTATACTCTTTTCCACCCTCTTCTTTGCCAAATAGAGCCTTTGAACTATATCCATTTCCAAAGCTTGCACGGTGACTACCTCCTTGAGACATGAGCAGTCCCCAAATAGAAATGTCAGCCTGGGCTTTTATCACCTCTTCTTCCTTTTTGTTAACTGAGCAGTCATCAGCTACTTCCACTTGATTGAATAGTGATGCTAAGGAGATTTCATCGAGCGGATCGTCATATTCTCCTTTTATTTCGTCAAAGTCACTTTCCCCTGTTTGGTATGGATTAGTGTATATGAAGTCTTGACCTTCTTCTTCTTCTATCCACTGACTATAGTCACATTCTTCGTAGGGATTGACCCATGGCTACATTTGGAGTTCCTCAACTTTTTCTATAAGGTTGATTGTTTCCCAGACAATTGGAGGCATTGGGATTCTTGGGCGATTGATGGGCACCACTATTTGGGCAGGCTCAAAGTGGGCGTGCCTCCTCATCATGATGACCCTTTCCTTTTCCATCTTCCTTTTCTCAAACCAGATGTGTAGCCATTCGTCATCCTCAACAAATGGAATGTCGGGATCCTCCAAATTGTGTTTTGCCAAAGAATGCTTTTTCCATTTCTTTAGTTTTTCCTCATTTGCTTGCTTTTCTTCATCACTCATGTCAGACATGTTGGGATCAATCACTTCTGATTGATCAGACTCATTGTTTTCTTCTTCCTCCATCATGAGACATTCATCCTCCTCTGGGAAGGTCAACGTTGGCTTGGCTTGGCTTGGGTGCTTTAGACGATGTATTGGCTAGGGTTGTATATGTGATTGTGAGATAGGTTTATGAGATTGATATTTTGGGGTGGTTCACTATTGTGGGGTGGTTTGGTTTATGCATCAGGTTGCGAAGGTTTTATGGTTCGACTATCAATGAGATCTTGAATGTCATGGCGAAGACGCATGCAGTTGTCTATTTCATGTCCAGAGTGTTGATGGTAGGCACACTGCTTGTTAAGGTCATGGTTTGGGCCATAGGGTGGCTGAGGAGGTGGTTTGCCTAAGGGTTTAAGATGCCCTTGACGGCTCAGAATGGTTAAGCTTGGGAGAGAGTCATGTAGAGAGGGCTAAAGTTGCGGCGAGGCCGGTTTGAACTTCGGGAAGGGCTGGCTTGGAAAAGTCTTGTGGTGAGGTTGAGTTAAGAGTGTTTATGGATGCATGAGATGTACGGCTTTGGAAGGCTTTCTTAGGTGGAGGAGCTTCTTCTTTTCCAATGAGTCCCAGTTTGATCCCTTCTTCAATTTGCAACCCAGTGGCATGCAGGCGCTTGAAATCTGTGATGGCCTGTATGTAAATATGTTTGAGATACTTGGATTGCAGATTGTTGACAACTATCCTTACTTGATCTTCCTCAGAAGGATAATTCTTCATTTTGGCAGCCTTTTCTCTCCATCTAGCCACAAAGGTAACAAAGTCTTCGTTTGACTCTTGCTTGGTCATCTCTAAATCTCGGGTGGTTAACTCAACTTGGACATTGTATGCATATTGCTTGACAAATGCATTGGCGATTTCTGGCCAAGTGTGATAATGCACGAATTCCAGAGTGAGGAACCAATCGAAGGCACTTCCAGTGAGGGTTATTTGAAATAACTGAGCAATGAGCTCATCATTCAAGCCCATCGGCTTCAGGGTGTTGATGGCATGATGGACATGGCTGGTAGGGTTACCAGTTCCATTGAACTTCTCGATGTTTGGCATTTTGAATCTTTCAGGCAACTGAGAATCTGGAAAGAGGCACAGTCCTTCAAAGTCTAGAATTTGGTCCCCTTGTGAACGAGCCAGAGCATGTTTGATTTCTTTGACTTGCTTAGCCAATTCTGGATTCTCTACTGTTATCGCTTTATGTGCATTCTCATCTTCTACTGATTTTTCTTCGTCCTCAGCATCTCTTGCTACTTTCTCTGCTAGCAAAGTAGTGATTTGAGCTTGGAGATCGGCAATAGTGGTGTCGTTGTCTGCCATTTTTGGGATAGAAGTGGGAGGATTGCTTGGTGAAGCTTGGGATTTGGTGGATGACCGGGTTTGCTGAGAATATGACCGCAAAGTCCCTGGAAGTGATTGGGACCGTTGCGGTGAAGGTGTTTTGGCAGGCAAAGGAGGCAGGCAAGATGGCTGCGAAGACCTCTGTTTGGTGTGGCTTCGGATGTTGTAAGAGTATAAAATTGGTTGTGGTTGCTTTCTTGGCTTACCTATTGTGCCTGCTTAAAAAGTAAAATACCTGCAAGTCAGTACTCGGCTGTATAGGGTTAGCATTTGGGCTGAAAATTCCAACCCTTTTGCACAGAAAGAGATGTTACAACAACAAATGCTACAGGGTGTGAGGAAGAACTTTAAGACTAAATGCAGGAATACAGAATCGTCACTCGGGTTTGAAGATCCAACACCCAAGGAACCGTATTTCGAAGCACCTGTCGCGCTGTTTGATTTGAAAAAGTGAAGGAAACTAGTCCGTCATAACCATATCTGGGTTCGGGAGCTAGGCTACGAGAGGGGAAGGGTTTTAAGGCACCCCTCTCGCCCAATCTGGAGATCGGTCTCTACTAAGGCATTTTGAAAACATTGCGATTCTTCTTTTATTAATCGATTTTTAGCCAATTAGGGCAGGGGAACAGTTAATCGGGGATTAAAACTGTAACAATTTGTAGGATGTGACTGAAAATAGCATGGATGGATGAAATGTTGTAAAAATAAATAGAATAAAACCCAACACAGAGACAAAACATCAAAACAGTGCTGTGTATGAGTTTGGCATGAACAGTGGCCAACTTGCATGCATGGATCAACGTGCATGCAAGCACACCATCGCGCGACAGACCCATACACTTGCGCGAGTGTTGATGCCTCACCAATAGTTTGAATTTTATTCCCTTCTGGGCTCTAGAAGGACCAGTGCTGACCCAGGGGGCAAACCAGGCAGTTTATATGTACTGAATGTAAATAATTATTACAAACAAACTGAATAAAATTAACTTGCAACCCCTAAACAGTGGGAGTATTAAAACAAAGGCCAAAGGCCAAGTTGCCCATGCTAAGGCAGCCTCTGGAAACAGGCTGACCATCGCGCGACATAGTGAGATACACGCGCGAGGGTCATGATTGGATTTCCAGGAATTGCTTTAGCATGCCTGGGCTCTGAGACATGTTTAGAAGCAACCCAGGGGCATTCCAAACTAGACAGAAAGGAAATCTAAGCTAAGCCATAGAAATCATCATGCAAATCAAGAGATTAGTTTTTAACATGCATCACAGTGATTTATAACTTAGTAAAAACAAAAAATAACTAGCATCACCAACCCAACGTGGACCGTTGCGGGCAACCTTTGACAGTCGCGCGAGAGAGTGGGTCTATCGCGCGTGGGAGTACATGTACACAGTTTTTGAAACCTTGCTAGCTTTAGGGCCAGGATTGGTATTAATTACCAGCCTTGACCCTGCCAGCCCCCCTCAGGGATCAGAACAGATAACAGAACAAAGGTAAGCTATACCTTTGGTCTTTGAGGTTTGAAAGGTGTTTGAGCTTTGAGTTGAGTTGAGGTGTGAAAAAGGGGTGTAAGATATTGTACCCTTTCTTCCTAACCCAAGGTGTATGGAAATTTGTTAACCTTTTAAATGGAAGCATATGGGGGGGGGGGAGGGATTTATAGGACTAGCACCTTCCATTAATGGAACCTCTCCATTAGTAGAAACTATTCCATTAGTAGAAACTATTCCATTAGTGGAAACCTTCCATTAAGGGAAAACATCCCATTAATGGAAACATTCTAGAAACGTTCCATTAATGGAAACCTTCCAGAAACCTTCCAAAAATGGAAAGTTAAAGCTCGGTTGCAAATTAAACTAGTGCACACGGGTCAGAAACTGGCGCGTGCCAGTAAGGTTTTTTGGCTTTTTATGTGGCTTAAGACCAGGTTCGGTTCAAGGGTCATGCAAACACTCAACATTCGCAGGGTGTTCTTGATCCTTTTCATCATCGGGGAATCAGAAACCGTAAGTAAACTAATCTGGAAGCCCAGATTGGGGTGTCTACACACAGAAAGAAATGTTACAATAAGAAATATTTACAGGGTGTGAGGAAGAACTTTGAAGACGAAATGCAGGAAAATTCCTTAACCTGCGGGCTCCTGTCTTAGTTTGATAAGTTCTAAGGCTTTCTAACACATGTAATCAGGTAGTCTCAAGGGTGCTCCGTTGTCAAAGGGTGATGTAGACACCCCAATTTGGACTCGTCGAATTTCCTTGATTTATGGCCCTGAGGCTCCCCGATGATGAATTTGGATCGAAACAAGCCTCGTACCAATCAGAGCTTTGCTTCTTGAAGGATTTGAAAAAGGAAATAAATGGTCAAAATCATTCCCAAGCGCTTTGAAGTAGTCCCAAGCGCTCCAAACTGTTTTTAAAACCACTGGCCTGGCTCACTCTCGAGTGCTCGAGTTGCCTGTGCTACCCAATGGATGGCAGGGTTCCCCACTACCCATGCAATCCATCATTGCAGTCACCTTGAGCCGACTGAGAATTAAGTCAAGCACTCAATCTCAGTCAGAGATCTTCAGGCTAAAAGATTTTCCCATTAAAAAATTGTTTTATTTCAAATCCATTTCAATTTTGAACCATAGGTTATCTTGGCCTATATAAATGCCTCATTTCTGCAACTGAGGGGGCTATGAAATTCTTCTCTCTGAGAACCCTTCCTCTGCTCTCTCTCTCTCTCTCTTCAAAGCAAAAATTTTCAAACTCAAGCTTCAACTTCAAACTTCAAAAGCTTTCAAAAATCACCAAGGAAAAGGGTAGAAATTCAGAACACTCCAAACTTCTGATTTCTGGCCTTCTTTCCCTCTGCATCCACTTTCAAAAGCCCTTCAAGGAGTCAAGTTCAAACCAAAGGTAGAAAGATCTCTCTACTTTGATACCAAACCAAAGAGGCTATTTTTCCCTTCTGAGGGGGGTCTCTCAGCCTAACCCAGTCTTCAATACTGGGTGCATGGTTGGGAGACCTTGGTGTAAAAGCAAGAGCAAAGGGGTACAAAAAAATGTTTTCACAAAACCCCTACTGGAAACACTCTCGAGCGCTCGAGAGTGCTCCCGAGCGCTCGGGATTGTTTCCAGTCCCATGCATTGTATTTTGTTAGACAACAGGCTGGGGGGTGAGGTGCATTCTTAAGTAAGATGGTTTTATCATAGCATGCAGACACATAAAATCAGTTTTCCTAAAACAGAAACATTTCTCACAAGTTTTCATATATGAACAAGGTTCTTTTCTTTTAAAGTTAAAAGATGATTTTCTTTTGGGAAAGATCAAAATAAGGGTGTTTGCATGTCAAGACAGTACCATTTTCCACTTGAGAGTAAACTGGCATGCAGCTCACTCCCAAGCGCTCTGAACCATTCCCGAGCGCTCGGGAGTGCATGCATGCCATGGCATCCCATTTCCCCTAGTTTGCTGTGTTGCATGACTTTCTGCATGGCTGAATGTACTTATTTGCTCATTTAAAGTTGTAGATCTAATTTTACAATGGCAAGGATGCAGGGTTTGAAAGATTGGGGTCATATCTCAGTCTGTCAAGTCCTCTGTTGAGCCCATATTGTGTTTAAATTCATTTCAGTTTACAGTTTAGCATTTTATTTTGTTGGCACTAACAAAACTTGCAGGATTGGGCATTAACACTTCCAAGCGCTCGGGACCACTCCCGAGCGCTCGAGAGTGAATCCAGTGACAGGGTTTCATTTTTCTGTTGTCTTGTATATCATGCATGGCCCTTTTATCACCTCCTGTACATATGCACATGCATGCACGTCTATTTGATATAACTGAGGATACTTGCTAACTGGTTTAATGAAACAAAATCCCTTTTGAAAATCCCACAAACGTTTAGTAGAGACCGACATCGTGTCGGGCGAGGGGGGTGCCGTAAAACCCTTCCCCCCACGTAACATGGTTTTCGAACCCTAAAAAACGATCTCTGGTTTTCAAATTCAATCTCGGGTGATAGACCATAAATCCGGGTGGCAACTCTTCAAACCATTTTTGAATCGATCCAAAGCCGAGGCGCGCGACATTTCATTGGGCCGCCCCGATCCACCCGGGGCTGTGGTAGCCCACAGTGGCGACTCTGCTGGGGAGAAGGTTTGATTAATACTTGAGAGAAAGTTGGTATGTTGATAAAATGGCCTGCTTTCCTTAGGTATCAATTAAACTTGTGAGCCAAGCTTGAAAAATGTTTGTGGGATTTTCAAAGGGATTTTGTTTCATTGTCAATTTCTTGTATTTATATATCTTGTGCAGCCCTGCTGTTGTAATTCGGCAATCCTACCCGGCTTGCCGGTGATGGGGAATCCCGGAATGCTCAGCAACCCTCGACCGTGATGAGTCATCCCTACCATTTGTACCATTATTGGGTGTACGCTCAATAGTGGGAGGTATACTTTGACTCTAGTCCGGGGAACCCTTTTCAAGCCAAAACCGGCCTTTGTACATGCTTAGCAAACCATAGAACTTTCCAAATTAGGACAGGAGCCTACAGGCTAGGATTACGTGTTATATCTTGCTTACGTGCTGCATTGCATTTTGCATCATCATGCTGTCAGCCACTGTACTCGAGACTTGCTCGCGCAGTCTTTGGAAGGTTGCCAAGACCCGATGAAGAGTCACGCACCCTAATGCATGTTGTTAACCATATGAGTCCTCGAGCTAAAGCCTAAGGGAAACTAAGATTTAGTTAAGTCTTTGACTAGTGTTTAATCGGGGAATTAACCAAAGGAAGGAATGACAAGGAAGCAGAACGTCGTGATACCAACACCACCCAGGCTAAAAGCAAACGCACTGCTTACGCCACTTCGGTTATCGTATCACGTTGTTCACCCTAAGTCATTCCAAACCAATGGTCGATTTGTTGACGAAATGCTATCCAAATATTTAACTTGTTTTAGCATCCTTTGGGAAGCATTAGTTCCTAAACAAGGATACATCCTAAAAATCTGAGGATCAAGGCAACCTCCCATAAAGGATATTCGATCGTTTTTGAGAAATCAGAGTCGATGACGGTGACGATGATGCACACGTTTTCTAAAAACCATGTACATATTTCATAAAAATATAACAGGTGTAGACACCCCAATTTGGCATAACGATTATTTCAAGTCCCACCTTGGGACAATCCCGATGATGAAATGGATACAGTGATTGCTGATTGCTTCCTTGAGGACCTTAGGACTTTCGGTGAGAACTTTGACCACTTAGAGGACCCAATTCAAAGCCATACAGCCTTTCAGACAGAAACACAGAAGCCTAGGAAAATCCATCTGATGGCCGTAACATCGATCCCACGGCCATAACATCAATCCCTCGCCCGAGCAACCTGTTGCCAGCAAAATCTCCCTGAGAGATCAATCCCTCGGCCGCAAGATCTATCCTTCGGCCGAGACATCCTTTCCACGGCCGCAACATCCATTACTCGGCCGCCAGATCGACCTTTTTCCAGACTCTCGAACGTTCTGTCAGACGTTTGGTTTGATCCAACTACACTACCTTTCCGATGCGTTCGGGCTACGTTCGGAGATCACGACGTAGAGTTTGAGATGCATTGCAATTGCAATTGCCATCTCGTGATTTGATTGGCCGGAGTGAGTCATCCCTATGCCTATATAAAGGGGCCTTTGGGTTCCGAATTTAACACACATAAATTGAGATACCTACACACTCAATCAAACCTCGAAACTCTGCACAAATACTCCCTCAATCCCATACTCCAAAAGCCCTAACCTTCCGAAGGCAGCCGTCAATCCGGCAATCAAACCCCGAAGTTCAAACCCTAATTCTAGGGTTCTCGATCAAGCAATCAATCGATCACACTCAATCCAAAGCAATCAAGCAACTGAGGGATCAAGGTGGTGAGGCCCAACGGCCTCTGGTTTGTCTTATTTACTGTATTTTCTAACTAACCGTAGCGTTTTGATTATCTGTTAATCTTTATGTCTGGTGTGAGGAAGAACACCGACCGGGGCTTCGATCCCTCGGCCGGTACATTAAACCAGTGTGATTACTCGGCCGTGACATCCATTCACCGGCCGAGTAATCGATCTCCTGGGACATTTT
Source organism: Rhododendron griersonianum (assembly GCA_018127125.1). Taxonomy (NCBI): domain Eukaryota; kingdom Viridiplantae; phylum Streptophyta; class Magnoliopsida; order Ericales; family Ericaceae; genus Rhododendron; species Rhododendron griersonianum. The sequence continues at coordinate 30,964,920 of CM030788.1, read as the reverse complement.
GTTTGCTTTTCTGCTTTCTAATGCATGCTTCAATTATCGCACTGGCTCACTTTGCTTACTGTTTAAAGGAATAACTAAACAGACTATGTGTTAGAATTAGACAAAGCATCTATACGTCTTATGTTGAACGATTATGGGCTAGTCTCACGACTGGGCAAAGAGGGGTGCCTAACACCTTCCCCTTATTGTACTTTTGGCTCCCGTATCCAGAATCTCTATCTATTTTCCCAGTTTTAATAAACTGGGTGGCGACTCTATTTGATGATAACCGTTATCGTGTGGCGATGTTCCTAGCCATGGGAATGTCCATGATTTTGGTTTATGAAGTGAGCAACCAATCGAACAAACAACGTGATCAATCTGTATGGCGATGCCCCGTTTGGGAGGTGTCTATAGTTTTTGGCGACTCTGCTGGGGATGTGAGAGCCATAACCAAAAAGTTCAACATAAGACTAATACATGCCTTGTCTAATTCATTTATCATATGCATCGAGCGGGCAACCCGTTGAGTTCACCTGATATCCCGGCATGACACGGGCTATGTTGGGGGTTCCAGCAAACTCCACAGTCACTCGTACCTAGTGGTATATCAAAAAGGAAATCACCCAATCGCCGCCTATGATAGGATGGTGAGAGGACTGGTGCCCTTTGACAACGGAGCACCCTGAAACTACCTAAACCTTGCATGCTTTAGAAAGCCATAGAACTTATCAAACTAAGACAGGAACCTACAGGCTAGGAACCTACTTGCATTTTCACTTCCAAGTCCTTCCTCACACTTTGTATCATCTGTTGTTGTAAATAACTTTTTCTGTGCAGAAGGGTTGGGATTTTCAGCCTAAATCCTAACCCTACACAAGCCAAGTACTGACTTACAGGTACTCTACTTTTCAAAGCAGACACAATAAGTAAAACAAAGAAGCAACCACAGCCGATTTTATACTCTTACAACACTCGAAGTCACGCCAAACAGAGGTCTTTGCAACCGTCCCGTCTGTCACTCTCACCGGCCAAAACACCTACACTGCTACGGTCCCAATCACTTCCAGGGACTCCGCGGTCATCTCCTCAACAAACTCAATCATCTACCAAATCCTAAGCTTCATCAAGTAATCCTCCCACTCTCATGGCAGATAAGGACGCCATCATTGCTAATCATCAAGCTCAAAGTCGCTATCTTACTAGCAGAGAAAGTAGCAAGAGATGCTGAGAACGAAGAGAAATCGGTGGAAGATGAGAATCCTCAAGAAGTGGTATTGGCAGAAAACCCTGAATTGGCCAAACAAGTCAAGGAGATCAAACGTACTCTGGCCCGTTCACAAGGGGACCAAATTCTAGATTTTGAAGGACTCTGCCTGTTCAAAATGCCAAACATTGAGAAGTTCAATAGAACTGGCAATCCCACTAGCCATGTCCGCCATGTCATCAACACTCTGAAGCCAATGGGCTTAGATGATGAGCTCATTGTTCAGTTATTTCAAAGGACTCTTACTGAAAGCACTCTCGATTGGTTTCTCACTTTGGAGTTTGTGTACTATCATACTTGGCCAGAAATTGCCAATGCTTTTGTCAAGCAATATGCATACAACATCCAAATTGAGTTAATAACTCGAGATTTGGAAACGACTAAGCAGGAATCAAACAAGGACTTTGCAACCTTTGTGGCTAGATAGAGAGAAAAAGCCGCCAAGATGAAGAACCGCCCCTCTGAGGAAGATCAAGTGAGAATAGTTGTCAAGAGTTTGCAGCCCAAGTACCTCACGCACATTTACACTCAGACTATCACTGATTTCAAGCGCCTGCAGGCTACTGGGCTGCAGATTGAAGAGAGGATCAAGCTAAGCCTCATTGGGAAAGAAGAAACTCCTCCACCCAAGAAAACCTTCACAACCCGTACATCTCCTGCCTTCGTCAACACCCTTAACTCAATCTTACCACAAGACCCTTTTCAAATTAGCTCATCCCAAAGCTCAAATCGCCCCTGTTGCAACTTTGACCATCTTTACATGACCTCATCTCAAGCCTTAGCCATTCTGAGCCATTAGGGGCATCTCAAACCTTTAAAACAAACCACTTCCTCAGCCACCCTATGGCCCAAACCATGATCCTAACAAACAGTGCGCTTACCACCAACACCCTAGGCATGAGACAGATAACTGCATGCGTTTCCGCCATGACATTCAAGATCTCATTGATAGCCGAACTATAAAACTTCCAAAACCTAATGTGCAAGCCAATCCACTTCCTACTCACAAAGCTGAGCCACCACCCCGAAACATCGATTTCATAAACAACCCCACATACAATCCTAGCCAATACATTGTCCAAAACAACCAAACCAAGCCAACCTTTACCTTCCCAGAGGAGGACGAATGTTTCATGATGGAGGAGGAAGAAAACAATGAGTCCAATCAATCAGAAGTGATCGATCCCGACATGTCTGACAAAAGTAATGAAGAAGAATAAGCAAAGGGGAAAGTGACTTTGACGGAATGGAAGGAGAATACGATGATCCACTCGATGGAATCTCCTTAGCATCACTATTCAATCAAGTGGAAATAGATGACGACTACACAATCAATAAGGAGGAAGAAAGGGTGATGAAAACCTAGACCAACACTTCCATTTGGGGACTGCTCATGGCTCAAAGAAGTAGCCACCAGTGAAGATGGATCCAGTTCAAAGGCCCTGTTTGGCAAAGAAGAGGGTGGAAAAGAGTATAAAGTTGCGAAATGCAAGGGTTTTGAAAACGACCTCGAAATGCTACAATAGCTAAGAAGTCACAACATGGCAAAGAACATTAAACATTGCTTTTATCAAGCTAAAACCTGTTTTGAGCCCCTGCTTGGGCATTTAATTTCTGCTAAGTGAATTCCTGTTTCATCCTCTAGACTACGCTTATTCAATGATTTACTTCCTAAATTGCAATTGCCAAACACTATAGTCTCTTTGCCAAACAAGGGAAATTTCAAGGAATCAAGTTTCCTGTGTCGCTGACAAAAAGGAAGGAAAGGATGAACTTTAGTTGCTTAAGAAACTAGGTTTTTGTCAAAACTTAGAAAGAAGACACTATCTCCGCGAGAACACTTAGGGTTAGCTCGCCCATTATGAAGGTACAAACACAAGAGAGATTTAGAAAAATATCTCCATCAAATTCCTCTCCAAAACGCAGAAACCCTCTTGAGAGAAGTGCTCGTTGGGTAACCTGAAAACCCAAGCAAAAGTAAGAGCAAAGCCTGCTAGGGCAAGAAAATGCAAAAACTCAGCCTAGGCAAAAGTTAAGGCATTCAAAGAAAAGCTCGCTAGGGACTCAACCTCCATTAGGTAACCTAGGCAAAATCAAGAGCATGTGAGAAGAAAAACCAAGAGTGAAAAACCCAACCTCAAAGGTAATGATTTTGGAACTACGTAAAAGGCCTGATTCCCAGATTGGGATACGTAGGCAATCTCACATTGAGATGCGGCCCAAACATTTGGAGAGAAGGAAAAAAATCAACAGATTTGTACTCAATGATAGGTATAGCTAACCCTGCGTATTGAGCTCGCAAAAGATGAGTATGCTTTTCTCGAAGAATTGGCAACAGCAATAGACACGAGAGCTATAGGTCATCCCCTCTAACCTAAAGGTAATTGACACAATGAGCAAGATACCTTGAAAACTCCCGAGTCTGGCAACCGGACTATGGAACACGGCAAAAGCAAAAGGCAAGAAAATCAAAACCAAGCATAAGAAGGAAGAGAAAAGAGGATGCCACTTAGCCAAAACAAAATCTACCTTTTGGAAAATCAAAGTAACGGCCGAAGGATCTATACATCGGCCATAACATCGATTCTTTAGCCGAGTAATTAATTCTTCGGCCAATATTTTATTTTCACACAAATTACTGTCTATCAGCAAATACTTGTTCAAACAGCCATGTTCTGACTATCGCATGCAAACTCAAGACATCTAGGGGCATAAAAAGCATTTCTCATTTCATGAACAAAAGCTTGCCTACAAAATCATCACTGTGGTTGCTTTCACCATACAAATACAGTTTATGCTTCTCTCTTTGCTAACCATGAACAGGAAGGAAAAAGAAAATCCTAAAGCTGGTCGTGACGCCGTCTTCAAGACGATCTCTGAGACAAAGAAGGGGATTGCTGGTTATCCTCCCCACTGACAGCTGGTGCTCATTCAACCTCAAGCTACAAGGAAAAGAATGCAAAACAAGGGGCAAGCACCAAGCGCCTCTTCTCCGTCATCAAAATGGAAGGAGACAAAGGAAAGGGCCCGTGGCCAAACAAGAGCAACTGAAGGAACAGCAGGCAGAACCAAGGAAAATGGCAGTACTCCATACAGCCACCTGCCTAAAGAAGCAAACCCGCCTAGATCTGAGCATTCTCCAAGTCTACTTTAGACATCGAAGAAGTAGACCTCATCAACGTCGGAGGAGGAGGAGGAACAAACTGAAGATCCTCAGCACGCGGGCGCCACTGGCTGGCCACCCGATCACATAAGTACCGGGCTTAACAAAAGGGACCCTCGAACAGGCTACGAGTACAATCTGGAACCCTGGAACGTGTAAGAGGGGTGTCCTCTGATATACCACTCCAAGGGTCGAACCTCGCCTACAAACAAAGTCTAAATCAGCCACAGCACAGAGGAATGGAGATCTGAAGACAAGGAATGCAAGGGGTACCTGGTCAACCGTCAATCGGTCCAAAACTTGTCGCCAGGGCTCAAAACTGGCAACCGTGGCTTCCATTGCCCCACCAACCATCGCTCGTAGCAAGGAAAAAAAATCACAACGAGAAAAGAAGAAGGATATACTTCAAGTACTCGGTAGTGACCACCAAAAGTCCTGTCCCGTGAACAAGCCCTAAGGAGACCATACAAGGTGGCCAAGGCAGATGCTCCCCAATCAAGCTCCCAAACAGCCTCCAAATACTGCAAAGGGGCTAGAGACTGCCTATGCACTGAACTATCCTTGTTGGCAAACAACGTTTGCCCAAGGAGGTAGAGAAGAAAGGCCCGTGTCAGCTACTCAACACTCACCTGAGTCGAGATATCAACCTTCATAAAAGTCTTGATCAGCCAAGAGACATCAACATGACTACGCGAGTGAAGAGGGGGCACAAGAACCACTTCAAAGCCCCTATCCGCTCCCAAAGCCTGGGGTTAACCCAAAGAGGAGCTCCACCTACTCATAGGCCAGTAAGCAAAGAAAAATCACCTGGCGTGATCGTCATCTCGCCAACCGCCGGAAAGTGGAACATGTTGGTAGTATCCCACCACCTTGGTCATCAACAACCAATCCATCTTCAGAAGATTGAGGCCCAAAACAAACGGCTCAAGACCAGCAGCGCGTACTAACTCCCGAGCCTGCTCCGACAACGTCACAAACCACTTGTGCACTAAAGGCCTCCACCGTGAGCCTCTAATCTCCTATTTCTCACCAACAAAAGGAAGCTTATCGAAACATTGAGGACGCTCAAGTGCTGCTCAGCGGCTCTACGCCCACACCTCAACAGCTTTATGCCACGCCATGTGCACAACCTCGCGCTCAGCAGGCCAGTAAAACAATCCTGCGGCTTCCACTCAATGCACCCTCCAGAAGGCGTTTATGTTACTAGCTTCCAGAAAGCGTTGCCAACTTGCAGAAAACATTTAGCCACCAAAAGACATTTGAGTCGCTAGAAGGCGTTTGGCCTCCGGAAGGCACTTCCAGTAGTGGAGGTAATGGAAATCTCCCTAACAAATTGGAATATGGTCAAGGACTAGCCTTGGGCATATAGAATTAGCCTTGGGGGCAATCCCGAGCATATTCAAGAACTAGCCTTGGGGGCAATCCCGAGCATACTCAGAACTAGCCTTGGAGACAATCCCGAGCATGTGGAATCTAGCCTTGGGGGCAATCCCGAGCATACTCAAAACTAGCTTTGGAAACATCCCAAGCATAACCCCGTGGAAGATGGAAGATGGAATACTCAACAGCTCAAAGCCGTAACAATTCTCAACAATCCTCTATCAGCGGCTTTACGCCCGCCACCTCATCAACTCAGCGGCTCTAAGCCCGCTATCTCAACTGGCTCGAAGCCGTAAACAAACAATCTCAGCGGCTCAAAGCCCATTATCTCAAATGGCTCCAAGTCATCACCTCAACAGGCTCGAAGCCTATGTTTACTATCTCAGCAGCTCTATGCTCGCTATCACAGCAACAGACTCTACGCCTGTTATCACAAACTCTTAACAGGCTCGAAGCCTGTGTTCATCATCTCAACTGGCTCGAAGCCGTAAACAAGCAACAGGCTCTAAGCCGCCCCAACAATCAAAACATCTATTCTCAGGCTCTACGCCTGAATGCTCAAAAATCTAACATTTTTGAATGCTCAAGTTCTACGCTTGGATACCCAACCACTGTGTACTGGATGCTCAAGTTATACACTTGAATGCTCAAGCTCCACGCTTGGATGCCCAACCACTGCGTACTGGACGCTCAAAGCCTGTACTTTGAATGCTCGGATTCTGCCGTCCGAATGCTCGAGCTCTACGCTCTGAATGCTCAAGTCCGGAACTTGATAGAAGCTCTAAGCTTAAAACAAACACACACGCACGGGCCCGTGCACATATTGCATCAACATTATCACATCGAGTCTGCATCATCATATCTAACAATCATCATCACACATATACACTCTGCATATCTCTCATGAAACAGGTCAACCCTGCAATCAACCGGCTCTATGCCTCGATTTTATTGATCGGTCCGGCGCCTCGATCCCTTGGCTCCAAGCCAAAACTTATGATGAGAAAGCTCCGTGCACAGACCATCAGAATGCAACCGGTTCTACACTTCGGTTCAAATCAAAACAAGCTCCAACCCCTTTTGGCTCTACGCCTACACTTATGATGGAAAAGCTCCGTGCACAGACCATCAGAATTATACCAGCTCCGTGCTTCGGTTCATCACGTCAAGCTCAAAGCTCTGACACCACAGGCCCTTGCCATATACCAGCTCCGCGCTTCGGTCCCATCAAGCTCTAAGCTCACCTCAGGCCTTCGCCTCATAACCACAGCAGGCTCTACACCTCAATCTAGACCAGCTCCGTGCTTCGGTCCTATCAATCACCTCAGGCTCTCGCCTTATGATCAAGACCAGCTCCGTGCTTCGGTCCTATCAATCACCTCAGGCTCTACACCTCAATCTAGACCAGCTCCGTGCTTCGGTCCTATCAATCACCTCAGGCTCTCGCCTTATGATCAAGACCAGCTCCGTGCTTCGGTCCTATCAATCACCACAGACTCTCATCCTGATCAATACCAGCTCCGCGCTTCGGTCCTATCCAATCTCCTCAGGCCTCCGCCTCATAAACCACAGCAGGCTCCACGCCTCAATCAATCACCTCAGGCTCTCGCCTTATGATCAACACCAGCTCCGTGCTTCGGTCTTATCGATCACCTCAGGCTCTCGCCTTATGATCAATACCAGCTCCGCGCTTCGGTCCAATCCAATCTCCTCAGGCCTTCGCCTCAAGATTGCAACAGGCTCCACGTCTCGATTTCATTACTCTCCAGGCTCTCGCCTCGTCACTACAACCGGCTCCGTGCCTCGGTCCCCTCATCGCCAAAGCTCCGTGCTCCAGCTACTGGCCCTGCGCCTCCCCTACATCTCAAAAACAAACCGGCGTCCAATTCATCCCCAGCGGATGGTCTGGATTCCACCCCACTACATCAATTCCTTCCAGCTCATTCGCAAGGATAGGCTACTCTACCGAGCTCCTTTCAGTCAAAGTAAGGATGATCAAGAAAAGCAAACGCACCTGCAGTGTACTGATCTACCCTAAAATAACTAAGGAAGCTCTCCGCAAAAACTCCCCAGGTAGCCCCGCGCTCCTTCAACTATCTTCCGCCAAAACCCTAGCTCAGTCTAGGTACGTCACACTACGGCTTTTAAAGCCCTAAGGTACGTCTTCTGTCCCTAACCCTCCAAACTTTTTACTTTTCTTTATTGCCCGAACTACGATTGGTCTGAATTTCCCTTGTGGAATACGTAGGCAGCCTCCCGGCCCGACCATAACAAAACCTTTTTCAAAAACCCCTTGGAATAGTGGTTGGACCAAATTGAGTTGCTTTTTACAGCTTTGACTCTTACTCAAACATGTCTCGCGATCCGTCTGAGTTCAGTCAAAGAGGGGCATCTGTAGACACCCCAATTTGGCCTAACGATTATTTCAAGTCCCTCCTTGGGACAATCCCGATGATGAAATGGATACAGTGATTGCTGATTGCTTCCTTGAGGACCTTAGGACTTTCGGTGAGAACTTTGACCACTTAGAGGACCCAATTCAAAGCCATACAGCCTTTCAGACAGATATACAGAAGCCTAGGAAAATCCATCTGACGGCCGTAACATCGATCCCACGGCCATAACATCATTTCCTCACCCGAGCAACCTGTTGCTAGAAAATCTCCCTGAGAGATCAATCCCTCGGCCGCAAGATCTATCCTTCGGCCGAGACATCCTTTCCACGGCCGCAACATCCATTACTCGGCCGCCAGATCGACCTTTTTCCAGACTCTCGAACGTTCTGTCAGACGTTTGGTTTGATCCAACTACACTACCTTTCCGATGCGTTCGGGCTACGTTCGGAGATCACGACGTAGAGTTTGAGATGCATTGCAATTGCAATTGCCATCTCGTGATTTGATTGGCCGGAGTGAGTCATCCCTATGCCTATATAAAGGGGCCTTTGGGTTCCGAATTTAACACACAGAAATTGAGATACCAACACACTCAATCAAACCTCGAAACTCTGCACAAATACTCCCTCAATCCCATACTCCAAAAGCCCTAACCTTCTGAAGGCAGCCGTCAATCCGGCAATCAAACCCCGAAGTTCAAACCCTAACTCTAGGGTTCTCGATCAAGCAATCAATCGATCACACTCAATCCAAAGCAATCAAGCAACTGAGGGATCAAGGTGGTGAGGCCCAACGGCCTCTGGTTTGTCTTAATTTATTGCTTTTCTGATTAATCGTAGCATTTTTGATTATCCATTAATCTTTCATGCGGTGTGAGGAAGAACACCGACCGGGGCTTCGATTCCTCGGCCGGTACATTAAACCAGTGTGATTACTCGGCCGTGACATCCATTCACCGGCCGAGTAATCGATCTCCTGGGACATTTTGTTTGCTTTTCTGCTTTCTAATGCATGCTTCAATTATCGCACTGGCTCACTTTGCTTACTGTTTAAAGGAATAACTAAACAGACTATGTGTTAGAATTAGACAAAGCATCTATACGTCTTATGTTGAACGATTATGGGCCAGTCTCACGACTGGGCAAAGAGGGGTGCCTAACACCTTCCCCTAATTGTACTTTTGGCTCCCGTATCCAGAATCTCTATCTATTTTCCCAGTTTTAATAAACTGGGTGGCGACTCTATTTGATGATAACCGTTATCGTGTGGCGATGTTCCTAACCATGGGAATGTCCATGATTTTGGTTTATGAAGTGAGCAACCAATCGAACAAACAACGTGATCAATCTGTATGGCGATGCCCCGTTTGGGAGGTGTCTACAACAGGGATCGCGTCTGAGCACGGTTTTTGCTTTGCTGTCAGTGCTGAGCAATTGGGCCGAAGAAGAAGAACATCATACCCTCCTGGACCAGACCCTTGGGACAGAGATTGGAACGGCTTCAACTGCAGGCAGATTCCGTCAGTGCATCAGATTTGAGGGTGGAAATGGATCTACTAATCGGGAACCTTAACCCAAACCCAAACCCAAACCCAAACCCAAACCCAAACCTCAATCCAAACCCGAACGGAGGCAACCCAAACCTAAACCCGAACAGGGCAATCCAAACCTTAACCCGAATGTCAACCCAAATGGAGGCAATCCAAACCCAAACGGAGGCGAGCCAAATCCGAATCCTAACCCCATGCCTAATCCCCGTCCAAACCCTAACCCGAATCTGGGAAACCTGTATGGAGAAATGGGACAGATCAGAGAAGATATCCAACGTCTGGGCGAACGCATCGATAACCAAATCGCCCAACTCATGATGATGATTACCGGAGTTGCACGACGGCTTCCACCTCCGAATCCGAATCCAAACCCTAACCCAATCCCAAATCCGAATCCACTCCCAAACCCAAATCCAAACCCGGTTCCAAATCCAAATCCAATCCTCAACCCAATCCCCAACCTAAATCTCAACCCAAACCCGAATCCAAACCTGGAACAACTGGTCCTTGAGATGGAAACCCCACAAAATCCCGAGATGGCAGCGGTATTAGCAAAGATTACCCAGTTGGAAGAGTCAGTAGCGAGGAATGAGAAGATAGCATTGACTAGTTTTGACATCAACAAGCTTTGCCTGTTTCCTAATGCAAAGCTTCCGGAAAAGTTTAGGCCAATCGACTTTGCTAAATTTGACGGAACTGGAGACCCTAAAGCACGTTTGACTGGATACATCGGAGCACTTTCCATGTGGGGAGTGGAGAAGGATGCCATGGCGCACATGTTCTCGCAGACTTTGGTAGGTCATGCTCTGCACTGGTTTACTTCGCTGGATGAAAGGAAGAAGCGTTCCTAGGAGGACATATGTGCGGCTTTTATGGCGCAGTATGATTACAACATTCAGCTGGAAGTTACCACTCGGGAATTGGAGTCAACCAAGATGGAAGCTAAGGAGGCCTTTGCCGATTTCATGAAGAGGTGGAGAGCAAAGGCAGCACAGATGAAGGACAGACTAAGCGACAGGGACCAAATCCGGATGATTGTCCGGAACCTTCAACCCAATCTTGCGAGGCATATGGTTATGGCGCAGGCTTGCTAAGATTTTAAAACATTCTTCGACACAGGCTTGGCCGTCGAAGAAGCGGTCCAGCTTGGAATCCTTGACAAAGCAGAACCTGCCCCCAAACCCAAGAAGGTTTACTCTGGAAACAGCAACGCCCTGTTTGGCAACTCCAACTACACCAACCTTCCCAACATCTCCTCAAACACAACTCAAGCCGAGCCCGTCAATCAGATTGCAGCCCAAACTAGCCAACCCCGTACCCAACCCCACACTTTCGCTCAATTCTCAGCACCTCTCTCTGTCGTTCTCGAGAAGTTGGTCGAAAGTGGCATGCTCAAGCCACTCGCCCCTACTCCCCTACCTCAAAAACTCCCCACATCCCATAATCCTAATGCATACTGTGCTTACCACCAGAACGTGGGCCACCTAACCGACAACTGCTTCCGCCTTCGCCACGCCATTCAGGATCTCATAGACAACAAGACCATCCCCATGCCACCACAAAAACCAAATACCGTCTCAAACCCGCTCCCAAAGCACTCCAACCCCCGCGTCAATCACATTTCCCAAAGCCACCCCTTCAATCCAACCCTTTACATCGTCTCTACCGCCCAACCCAAACCAATTGTCGAGATACCGGCCGAGGATACTATCTGTGCGCTCGAGTCTGTAGATTGGGATTTCCAAAGGAGGTGGGAAGACCTGGCGAGCGATTTCTTTGCAGTGGAAAACCGGGCTCTCGTAACTGGAGTGTGGCCCGTGTCGCTCAATGCTCACCAAGTACAAGAATTGGAGCATGGAGATTGGAGACAGGACTGGGAGGAAATGATGGCCGACCCGTTGGACGGGTATTCCCTTTTTGCTCTGTACTTAGAACCTGAGCCTGTCGAGGAAGAAGATGAATGGGAGTGGGAGCCCGAACCCAACGGGTGGCACTGGATTGATGATTCTGACCCTTTAGATGAGACGTCATTGGCATACTTCTTTTAAGAGGAGGAAGAACGGGAAGAAATGGACCTGATGAACCCCCGCATGTTCTCGGGGCTCACTGTCAGAACCATCGTCAATCTCTCCAGAGGCTCTTACACCCTCAACCATGCCATAGATCAGGCCTTCATCCCGCAGGAGTACATTATTGAGGAGTTTTTCCCGCAGCCAGTAGTCCCCAATGAGCCCGACATCTGTGTATTGGATCCTGAAGATCTTTGGGGTAAATCTGAATTGGTAAATGTGTGGATTGATGGTGAGGAACTGACTGTCAACAAGGCCATGTTGGGTGAAGGCTCCCTGCAGATTAGCAACAGCAACAACAACAGCAACAGCAACAATGTCAACTTCTGGAGTTCCTTGGAGGAAGAAAACATGTGGCATGCCCTGGAGATGGAAACCCTCAATAAAACCTTGGAGAAAACAGAGCTCGACAAAGGAAAACGCAAGGCCAACGCTTGCGACACTGATTTCTCCAACTTTTGGGAGGGTACTTGGTGGGAGCCTATTCCCAAAACAGTCAGCAATCTTACCAGAAGCGGAAGAGTGTACCAACCTACCAACCTCCAGCAGGGAAGCTCGTCCCGAGCCCCTCCGCCGCAACAGAACAACCCTGTCAACTTTGCAAGCCCAAACGCCCCTCAAGCTCCACTAACCCTTCTAGCTCCACTAACCCTCCACGTCAACCTAACCCACCCGTCCATCTTAACCCATTCGTGAGTTCAAACCCCAACTCCTCCCAGCAGCAAAATCCGAGTACCAACACCGACCCCATTATCCAACAATTGCATGAAACCCCTGCTCGCATGTCTATGTGGGGAGTGTTAGTGGCTTCTCGTGAGCATCGCCGAAGGCTTGTTAACACTCTCTCTAAGCTTGAGGTTCCCTCTGATATAACCCCGGAAGCTTTGATTGCCCTCATAACCCCGAATCTCACCCAACACACCCTCTCATTCACCGAGAAAGACCTCCCGCCGGAGGGAGCTGATCATAACAAGCCGCTCCATGTGACCATGAAGTGCCTCAGAAAGTGGGTCCCAGCAATTCTCATAGATAATGGTTCGGCCATTAACGTGTGCCCACTCCGCACTGCTTATTGCCTAGGCCTTAAAAGTAAGGACTTTGCGCCGTCAACTCTGGGTGTTCACGCCTACGATAACACACGGCGTGATGTTCTGGGCACCGTCAACTTGGAGCTTGTAACTGGGAAGTTCAAAACCACCGTCGAATTCTGTGTACTAGAGATACCTGCTTCGTTCAACCTCCTACTGGGGAGGCCTTGGCTGCATCGTTCGGATGTCATGGGAGTGCCCTCTACGCTGCATCAGAAACTTATCCTGGGATTGGATTCTGGGACTCTTATAATTCATGGGGACTCTGGCATCCGTCCTCACTCCGAGGATAACTCCCCGCTGCTAGAGATTATGTATGGAGAATAAGATATTGCCATGGGGGGGTTTGCAGTCATGACCTCGAAAGTGTGCACTATCTGGGCCGAAGACGGTTTCTTGGTGAGTTCTGCGGCGCTGGAAATTATGAAGAGAATGAACTATCTGCCGGGCATGGGTTTGGGACTTTATGGCCAAGGAGTCCCCGAGTTCCCTGACTTCCCTGGAAGTAACGAGAGCTTTGGCCTGGGATACGAGCTCAAGAAAAGTGATCCAGCAATAAGGTGGCGCAACCGCGCCCGGGCTCATGCAGCCGGAGTAAAGCTGAAAGAGAAGGAAGCACTGTACCAAGGAGAGCCCGAACCTTTCGTGGATCTGAAGACAAAGGTGAAGTACCCTGGGTTTGAGATCTTCGCCAATGACACCTGGGAGGATGACGTTGAAGAGGTGGCCAAGATGGATGAAGTATCTGAAGCACTCGACTAGCTTGAAGCTTTCGGTTTGGGCAGTCTCCAACTTTTGTTTGAGGGCGAGGATCCGGAGGGTATGGTCGATGGCGCTGCTGTGCTCATGTTGGGAGCAGAAGAAGAAATCGAAGACCCTTCCAAATTCATTGTGGAGGCCGTAGGCGCTTATGAGAATTGCATTTTCATACCACTTGTAACTCGCACTCACGGCACTAGCACTGAATCTGAGTCTGACACTGACTCCTCGTCTAGCACCGAGTCGGAGTTTGTGCCTATTGGCCCTCCACATCGTAGTTTTTACTTTGAGTTTGAGTCTACTGCTGTATTCCCCCTGCTGATGAGACTGTTAATGAAATGAACAATGCGTTTGATTACTTGTCGGATTTTGAAATAAATTGCTTAGATCCCGACAATGAAGGAATAGATCTCGATGGGGACATCCCCAAGGAAATCCGTTCCCTCATCGATCGTGAAAACGAGAGGCATGCTCAGCCTTTAAAAGAAGAAATAATCTCAATAAATTTGGGTGATGAGGAGAACCCTCGATTGGTTCAGGTCGGCATCCCCGATCATCGTAGAATTTCCCCGGGTCTCCTCTACCACCGTAGGGTCACCGCCAGCTCCACCTCTGCCGCCCGTAGCTTCTTCTCTACTGCCCGTGGCATCTCCGCCACTGTCGACCCTGTCCCCATCACCACCGACATTAGTCTCAGCCTCCGTTACCACCGTAGGGTCACCACCAGCACCACCCACTGCCGTCGTGCCCTCACCAGTAACCCCCTCGTCGTTGGGCGCAGCCCCGCTGCCACCAGCTTCACCCATCGCCGCCGCAGCAACTGCAGTCACTGCCACGCCATCGCCAAGCATAGCAGCACCCCCGCGGGCCTCGTCCACCGTCGCCCTCTCCTCGGTGCTAGCCATTTTCCTTCCTTCCTCTTCCAGTAGCTTCTTCTTCCCTATGATTCGAACCTCTTGGCACACGATTGCCCACTGGAAGATCGAAGAGATCTCGAGGTCTTGAAATCGGTCCCTGGTTTTTAGGAGAGAGAGAGGTGGTTTTCAGGAGAGAGAGAGATAGTGAGAGAGATCGACTGGGAAAGTGAGAGAGAGAGAGTTTGTCGAGAGTCGGTGAGAGAATAGAAGTATCCGACGTTCTGGTTCTCGAGAGCTTGGGTTTGGGGGTGTATAACCCCAGACCTAAAAGAGGAAGACGAAGGAGTGGCGGGCCCCAGTCGCGGTCCCGAGCGCTCGATGTAAGTGCAGAAAAACTAAGAAGGGTTTTAGCAGCACAAGAATTTAACGGCTACTTTGTGATCCTCGCTGGAACCCTAATACATCGCCGGAATCCTTATCTGCAAAACAGACAAAGGGTGACCGCACCTTTGCCTCTCGTGGCAAAGGCCCTTCGATGCCTAAGTTAGTATCACGTACTAATGGAAAACCCAAATTCAGCTTAAGAGAATATGTATAACTGCAATGTATTATGTACCTTTTCCCTTTAGGTTTGCCTCGTATTTATAAGTTTATGGATGCTTGCTGCCCAAGTATCCACGTTTCCCTAGGTTTCCTATCTCGTATAGGAAACCCAGAATATCTTGGATTCTCGTTCCCTTATCAGTTCATTACCTTAGTCCGTTTAGGACTCCTTTCCACAGCTGGCCGAACTTCCCATTCCCGTTGGGTATCTCTCCAAGATCCTATTTTATTGGGATCTTATAGTCATCACGGAATGTCCCTGTTTCTAGAACCTTCTGGAACGTTTCCTGCATCTGGGACTGCTTTTCGTACAAATCCCCTCCTGTTCGGCTCTTTTGTTGCCGAACAAACTACTTGGACCAGTGACTTCACATGTCACTGCTCCTTCGTCAATCTCTTGGTCCAATACTCTCTCGTGTTACTGGACCAAGACCCAGCACAGACTCTCTGGACCAATGATCCCTCATATCACTGGTCCCTATCGCCGATCACCTTATTGCACGGCGACTGTCCCTATCGTAATTATACCATGGTCCCGCGTACCAAGTGTTCGGGCCCTATTTGTGCTTGTTCGGGATTTACTCCCTACAATTGCTCCCCAGCTTTACTCGTTATTTTCACTTAATATGACGAGCAAAGCTCCCAGGGGTCGAGCAACGTTTCTTTGCTCCTTCGCCTTTTATTCCTTAAAATTTGGTGCAAATATCATCATTAGTCCAGGCAATACGTCTAATCGTTTGGGTTCTCCAATACTTTTTCTGCCCCTTACTTTACACATGGCACTTACCGTACCGTCCGCATTAAATACGAATGGACATACTTTGGGGAACGAAATGCCCAAACGGCGTATGGGGTGACGTTTCACATACGCCACCCCACTTACCAGGGTATATTTGGGTTTTCGTCCCATTTCGAACCCTCACTTCTCTTCCTAAGTTCCCTCTGCAAAAAAAAACGTAATAAGGCTCCCGCCATTGAAGCTCTATTTACCAACTCGAAGGTCCTCATTCGTGCACTTAGAACTTCGATCACCACACTCGTAATTCATCGTTCCTCTTTTTACCCCATTTTTCTCGTTGCTTTAGGGTTTCTTCCATCCACATTTAGGGTTTCTTCATACCCACCCCTTTGTCTGTAAAATTTCACAAAGGTCCACCTCTCTTAGTAGAAAATGGGGCGATTTAGACGTCACTGCAACACCCCTCAAACCATGGCCACGTTCAAATCTCGTTACGAGATCCCTGACAACGTGGCCACTACACTGGCCCACGAGGATGCCCTACGCCAGAGTCCTGACAATGATACCCTTCATATCCCAGTGGTCGCCGTCGTAGAGGGTGGCGTTATATTCCCCTTGGCCCCATTACTCCGACAAGTTTTAGCCCACTACAGACTGTCTCCGATGCAGGTTTCAGCCAATTTCTTTAAGGTTGTCATGGGAATCGATGCCATAAATCGTATGCTAGGCACATCCCTAGGTTTGCACGACATACACCATCTATACAGCATCTCTAGGACCAAAGATGCCCTCACCTACTACTTAAAAAGTAGGGATTCGAGGAGAAAACTCATCCTCAAGCTTCCTGACTCTGCACGGGGAGACGACGATGATTTTTTGATCGTTATGGGGGTTTTCGAGCCCAGAGATGAGGATGGCCGTGTGATCGATTTCCATGCCCCTCACAGATTTGGGCAACCACGTTAGTTTCTCTTAACTTAGGCCCCGTTCAGTTGCTAGGAAAGTACAGGAAAGGATGAGAAAATCAACTTTCCCATAACTTTCCTAGTGTTCAGTTGGCAGGAAAATTCTAGGACTTACCAATTTAAGTTTTCCTGCAGGAATTACTTTCTTGCAAAAGTGATCCTGCAAAAAACACAGGATTTTGCGTCGCGGGAAAAGGAAAATGAGTGAACACTCACAAAATTTTCCCGAAAGTTTCTTTTTCTTGACAAATAAACAACTAAATCTTAATTTTTCTTGCAAAATTCTTTTGTCAAATGAACACTCATAGGAAAATAATTTTCTTTTTCTTTTACTTCACCTCACTTCACTTTTTCTGGGAACCAATTTCCCACACAACTTTCTCGACAACTGAACGGAGCCTTAAAGTTTTTTCGTACCTTAGTTATTTATTCCCTCAGCGTATAACTTGCTACATTCTATGCAGCTGAAAATGTCAACCTAGGGTACAACATCATTACCCCACAGGTTCACATGGCCGACATCACTCGAGTCCTTGCGTTCAACGGTGTAGACACCTCCCAAACGGGGCATCGCCATACAGATTGATCATATTTGTTTGTTTGATTGGTTGCTCGCTTCGTAAACCAAAATCATGGACATTCCCATGGCTAGGAACATCGCCACATGATAGCGGTTATCATCAAAACAGAGTCGCCACCCAGTTTATTAAAACTGGGAAAATAGATAGAGATTCTGAGCACGGGAGCCAAAAGTACAATGAGGGGAAGGTGTTAGGCACCCCTCTTTGCCCAGTCATGAGACTGGCCCATAATCATTCAACATAAGACATATACAAACTTTGTTTAATTCTAACAAGTAGTTTGTTTTTAACCTTTAAGCAGTAAAGGGTGAGCCCATACGATAAATAAAGCATGCATCAGGAAAGGAGAACAAAACAAATTGTCCCAGGGAGATGGATCCCGCGGCCGGTGAATGGATGTCACGGCCGAGGGATCAAAACCCCGGTCAATGTTCTTCCTCACACCAGACAAAAAGTTTAGCAAACGATTAAATGCTATGATTAACCATAAACACGATAAGTAAAACAAACCAGAGGCCGTTGGGCCTCACCACCTTGATCCCTCAGTTGCTTGATTTCTTCGGATTTGATTGTGATTGACTGATTGCTTGATTGAAAACCCTAGGGTTAGGGTTTGAACTTCGGGGTTTGATCGCCGGATTGACAGCTGCCTTCGGGAGGTTAGGGCTTTTGAAGAGTGGGATTGAGAGAGTATTTTAACAGAGTTTTGTGGCTTGAGAGAGTGTATTCTCTGATGAATTTCATGTGTATATTTTTGAAGACCAAAGGCCCTTTATATAGGCAATTGGTGACTCACTCGGGCCAATCAAATGGCACGATTGCAATTGCAATTGCAATGCACCTCTAACTCTACGTCGCAATCTCTGAGGGTAGCCTGAACGCATCGGGAAGGTAGTGTAGTTGGATCAAACGTCTGACAGAACACGTTCTAGAGTCTGGAAAAAGGTCGATCTGGCGGCCGAGTAAAGGATATCACGGCCGAGGAATGGATGTCTCAGCCAAAGGATAGATCTTGCGGCCGAGGGATTGATCTCTCAGGGAGATTTTGCTAGCAACAGGTTGCTCAGGTGAGGAAATGATGTTAGGGCCGTGGGAACGATATCACGGCCGACAAATGGATTCTCCTAGGCTTCTGTATTTCTGTCTGAAAGGCTGTATGGCTTTGAATTGGGTCATCTAAGTGGCTCAAAGTTCTTACCAAAAGTCCTAAGGTTCTTAAGGAGGCAATCAGCAATCACTGTATCCATTTCATCATCGGGATGGTCCCAAGGTGGGACTTGAAATAATTGTTAGGCCAAATTGGGGTGTCTACAGATTGCCCCACTTTGACTAAACTCAGACGGATCGTGAGACATGTTTGAGTAAGAGTCAAAGCTGTAAAAAAGCAACTCAATTTGGTCCAACCACTATTCCAAGGGGTTTTTGAAAAAAGGTTTTGTTATGGTCGGGCCGGGAGGCTGCCTACGTATTCCACAAAGGAAATTCAGACCAATCGTAGTTCGGGCAATAAAAACAAAAGAAAAAGTTTGGAGGGTTAGAGACAGAAGACGTACCTTAGGGCTTAAAAAAAGCCGTAGTGTGACGTACCTACACTGAGCCAGGGTTTTGGCAAAGAGTAGTTGAAGGAGCACGGGGCTGCTGGGGAGTTTTTGCGGAGAGCTTCCTTAGTATTTTGGGGTAGATCAGTACACGGCAGGTGAGTTTGCTTTTCTTGATCATCCTTACTTTGACTGAGAGGGGCTCGGTAGAGTAGCCTATCCTTGCGAATGAGATGGAAGGAATTGATGTAAATGGGGTGGAATCCAAACCATCTGCTGGGGATGAATCGGACACCGGTTTGTTTTTGAGATATGAAGGGCGCAGGACCAGTAATTAGAGCACAGAGCTTTGGGGATGAAAGAACCGAGGCACGGAGCCGATTGTAGTCATGAGGTGAGAGCCTGGAGAGTGATCGTTTCTGATGTGATGGAATCGAGGCGCAGGGCCGGTTGTAGTCACAAGGCGAGAGCCTAAGGTGATTGTTTCTGACGTGATGGAACCGAGGCGCGGGGCCGGTTGTGGTTACAAGGTGAGAGCCTGGGGGGATTAGATTGAGGCGTTGAGCCTGCTGTGGTCGTGAGGTGAAGACCTAGGGAGAGCTTAGAGCTTGATGGAATCGAAGCGCGGAGCTGGTATAAGGCAAGAGCCTGAGGTGTCGGAGCTTTGAGCTTGATAGGACCGAAGCACGGAGCTGGTATTGATCATAAGGCGAGAGCCTGAGGTGATTAGATCGAAGCGTGGAGCCTGCTGCAGTCTTAAGGCAAGGGCCTGGGTTGTCGGAGCTTAGAGCTTGACGTGATTTGAACCGAAGCATAGAGCTAGTTGCATTCTGATGGTCTGTGCATGGAGCTTTCTCATCATAAGTATTGGCGTATAGCCAAAGGATCGAGGCACTGAACAGATCAATAAAACTGAGGCGTAGAGTCGGTTGATGGCAGGGTTGACCTGTTTCATGGGAGATATGCAGAGTGTATATGTGTGATGATGGTTGTTAGATGTGAACAGATATGATGATGCAGACTCGATGTGATAATGGTGATGCAATATGTGCACGGGCCCGTGCGTGTGTGTTTGTCTTAAGCTTAGAGCTTCTATCAAGTTCCGGACTTGAGCATTCAGAGCGTAGAGCTCGAGCATTCGGACGGCAGTATCTGAGCATTCAAAGTACAGGCTTTGAGCGTCCAGTACGCAGTGGTTGGGCATCCAAGCGTAGAGCTTGAGCATTCAAGTGTATAACTTGAGCATCCAGTACACAGTGGTTGGGCATCCAAGCATAGAGCTTGAGCATTCAAAATGTTAGATTTTGAGCATTCAGGCGTAGAGCCTGAGAATAGATGGCGTGATTGTTGGGGCGGCGTAGAGCCTGTCAAGATTTGCTTGTTTACGGCTTCGAGCCAGTTGAGACAGTGGGCTTAGAGCCGCTGAGATTGTTTGTTACGGCTTCGAGCCGGTTTGGCGAATTCGGTAATGGGCTTAGAGCCGCTGAGTTGGTTGTTACGGCTTCGAGCCGGTTGGGATAGTGGGCTTGGAGCCGCTAAGTTGTGATAGCGAGCATAGAGCTGCTGAGTCGAGGGCTTGGAGCCGCTAAGTGAGTGTATACAGGCGTAGAGCCTGTCGATAATGGGTTTGGAGCTGCTTTGATGGGGTAACGGGCGTAGAGCTAGTTGATGTGATAGCGAGCGTAGAGCTGCTGAGTGAATGAGTATAGGCGTAGAGCCTGTTGTTGTGATAGCTGCTGAGGTAGTAGGCATAGGCTTCGAGCCTGTTAAGAACTTGAATGTGTACGGCTTCGAGCCAGTTGAAACGGTGGGCTTGGAGCCATTGAGTCGATAGGTGGGGGCGTAGAGCCGCTGAGTTGATGAGTTGGTGAATTCGGGCGTAGAGCCGTTGAGATAATGGCTTTGAGCCATTGAGATGGCGAACATAGGCTTCGAGCCAGTTAAAGTAATGGGCTTTGAGCCTCTGAGTGTGTAGAGATGATGGGCACAGGACCGCTATGTGAGTTTGATGGTTGTATGACTGCTGAGAATAGCAAGCGTAGAGCTGCTGATAGTGATTGGGCTTAGAGCCATCAAGCGAGTGAATACAGGTGTAGAGCCTATTGAGGTAACGGGCGTAGAGCCGCTGTGATAATGGCTTTGAGCCAGTTGAGATGGTGAATACGGGCATAGAGCCTATCGATAATGGGCTTGGAGCCGCTAAGTGAGTGGATATGGGCATAGAGCCGCTGGGTGTTCTGGCTTGCTTTGGTCAGCAGTTTGTGGAGAGAGAGGGATCTTCGATGCTCGGGCATGCCCCCAAGGCTAGTTCTGATTACGTTGTCTTGGCTCGGGGGTGCCCCCAAGGCTACTTGGTTGGTTGAGGACTTAGAAGTTTGTAGTGGCTTGAGTCAGTGCACAGAGCAAGACCTGATATGGCTGAGGGAAATAGATTGGGAGGCCTGGAGATCGATCTCTCGGCCGAAGGGTTGATGTCTCGGCCGAGGAATCGATATCTCGGCCGTGAAATAGCCGACAGTCAGAAAATCGATTTAAGTTAAACTTAATCGATCTCACGGGTCATTTCATCCTTTCTTTCTCTACCCCTTATTCTCCTCTCCTATTTCGAACGATCGCCGCTGCTTCTTCCTCTCTCTCCTCGTCGGCCGCCGCCGTTTCCTACCCGTCGGTTTTCCGACCACCACGGTT
Organism: Rhododendron griersonianum; assembly: GCA_018127125.1. Classification (NCBI taxonomy): domain Eukaryota; kingdom Viridiplantae; phylum Streptophyta; class Magnoliopsida; order Ericales; family Ericaceae; genus Rhododendron; species Rhododendron griersonianum. The sequence goes on along the minus strand of CM030788.1, from coordinate 30,943,299 downwards.
CCGGTTGCTATCTCCTGCCATGGCATCATCTCCGCCCCCTCCTCCATCTTCTGGCGCTTCTGCCGCGCCTAGGGATACGGGCAAAGCCCCGGCCGTTGAGGCTGCGATTCTTGGCGGGGTTTCGAGTTCCCGCGTCTTATGTTCAAGTCGGCGCAGAGCCACTGTTGGGGGGGTTCTTCACAACCTATCCCTCCTGAAACTGAGCCCGAGATTTCTACTGATGCGGGAGGTGATATTATTCCGCCATTTGACGTTGCCACTTACGCCCCCCAGGTTCACATGGTCGGGCGTGGCGGTTCCTTGCGATACCGTCCTCCCCTTAGTGATGTCCCACCTGAGGTCTTGCACAGGGAGTTGGAGCAGCACCTTGGTTTTACCAATAGGAAGGTAAATTTTGTCCTGTCAAATAGTTTTTGTATGAGATTTCATGAAATGGTAATTTGATATTTGATAGGGAGTTTAAGTTCTAAAAGTTGCCCCCTGTGTAGGCGATGTTTTTGTATTGATTTTCTTCTTCGTATTTTGTTAGGCAAACGCGAGGTTGCACGTGTGGGGAAGCTGCCCCAGGTGTTTGAGTGGCACGAGAGGCTTCCTCAAGAGGCAAAGGACGCAGTTGCTTTGGCTGGCTTTGAGCCCTTGATACTCAGTTTCCACCTTCCGAAAGCGGAGTTGGGATTGACCACAGCATTGGTGGAGCGGTGGTGGGACACCACCAACACTTTTCATTTTCCAGAGGCTGGAGAGATGACGATCACTCCGGGTGATTTTGCTTTGCTTACAGGTCTGAGGGTCGGCGGCGATCCTCTTCCAATTGACCCTCGGATTCATGAGCGAGAGGGTGTTTTTGACTACCTTTTGGGGAAGGTCCCTCGTGTGTCAGAGAGCGGTCACATCACCTATTCCTGGCTTCGGGAAGAGTTTGATCAAGCTGATATCTTGGCGGAGGTTTCCCTTTCTCAACTGGTACGAGCTTTCCTCCTTTATCTCCTTGGGCAGACTCTGTTTTGTAACAAGGAGAATTCGATGCATGTCCAGTTCTTGGCCGCTTTGGTCAATTTGGATACTATGGCCGAGTTTGATTGGGGGACTCCTGCCTTAGCTACGCTGTATGGGCACCTGAGTGCCTGTTCCCGAGGTGTTAGTTTGTTGCTGGGCGGGCATCACCGCCTTCTCGAGGTATATACTTTAGCTTTCTTTGTTGTTCCTTTATCACCTCATGTTCTATATCTCATGCTCGTTTTTTATCTTGTAGCTCTGGGTCTTTGAGCATTTGTTGCAATTCCCTCCTCCGACTGGGCATATTGAGCCTAGGTTTGTTCCACGAGCGGCCCGTTGGCTGAAAGGGGTCCGGAAGACGCAGTCGCCCGCCATGGATTTGCTGGCTCGGAGGCGAGTTTTGGACCGCCTGACAGTGGATCAAGTACGATTTTCGTGCAATTTCTTCATTCTACCATCTTGATGCTATTTCCCTTGTTACAGGTGCGTTTTGACCCATGGGGCGTGCTACTTGATGATGCTCCTCTGGAGTTGACCTCAGCTCGGGCGTTGGACAGCCAGCATTTCCTTTTGGAGGGGCCATTTTCGAGAGCCTGGTATCTCGGAGAGAGGGTAGCGAGCCAATACTTTCCGTATTCTGAGGAGTTGCAGCTTGTCCCTCTCCCTCCTCCTGTTGGTATGAGATCAACCCATCTTTTGACCGGAGAGAGTTTGCTACTTGCTCTTGAGAAACTAGCCATGAGTTTTCTCGTGGCGGGAGATTACTCAGCCTTTCGTTTGGCCTCGTTGACCCTACCGACTGCTACTGCCGCTGCTACTCCTTTTGTTTGGCCACGGGCCCCCAACTTTATCTATTTTCGCAATGCAAATGGGGAAGAGGAGCATTTGACGCTGACACCGTGTACTACGCAGTTCTACATGCTTCCTGTCGGAGTCCAGCAGGTAATATTGTAGATTCAGCTTTGATTTCCTTCGGTATTCCTTGCTTATGCAATTGCTTCCTCTGCAGGTGCCTGCTGACGTGGTTCAAGAATGGTTGCGTGCATTCCAGAGTGCAGAGGCTTTGGCTCGACGGCAGCGAGGCCGAATAGCTGCGGTATATATCCCTTGATCTCTTCTTTTTCCATCCCACGTTTTATGTGAAACTGAATGCCCACATCCTGTGTCTCTGCAGCTTGAAGCGGAGCGAGTGCCGATAGTGTCAATTACCCAGAGTGCCGGAGTTAGCGAGGGTGGGAGTACCGGAGCTGGTGATGGGGGTGCTGAAGCTGGTGAGGGACAGAGGATCAGTGTCCCAGTTCCTGAGCGTTTTCGTCCTACGCCCAAGAGGGGTCGTGGGCAATAGCTGGCTTTTCCTTTCTTGTACCTGTATTTGTTAGCTCCAAAACAGATAGTTTGATATTTGTATTTTTATGAAGCAACTTCAGCATGTGTTAGAAATTATTTTATCTCAGGATACTTCAGACTTGTATGCAATATTTTCAAAGTTTTGTGAGTGTTGGATTAAACATGGGCCGAGGAATGGATCACTCGGCCGAGAAATCCATTCTTCGGCCGCTACTTCCATTTCCTAAAGAAGTTGGACTTTTGCTTTAGCCAAGTGGCGTTTTTCCCTTCTTACACTTGAATTTGATTCATGCTCTTTATTTGCTTTTGCTGTTTCTACAACCTCTTTGCCATGTTTTGGGATCATTGGAATGCTTTGTCCCTTATGTAGATGACTTTTGAGTCAGAGAGGACGAGCGATGATTCTTACGTGTCTTTGTTTTTGCCAATTCCCTGGAAAATGACTAACTCATCTTTTGCGAGCTCAATACGCAGGGTTAGCTATGCCTATCATTGAGTACAAACCTTTTGATATTTGTTTTTCTTCTCTCCAAATGTTTGGGCCGCATCTCGATGTGAGATTGCCTACGTATCCCAATCAGGGAATCAGGCCCTTTTTTACGTAGTTCCTAGATCACCACCACCTTTGGGGGTTGGGTTTTCGCTCTTGGTTTTTCTTTTCACATGCTCTAATTTTTGCCTAGGTTACCTGATGGAGGTTGAGTTCCTAGCGAGCTTTTCTCTGAATGCCTTATCTTTTGCCTAGGCTGCGTTTTTCGCATTTTCTTGTCCTAGCAGGCTCTACTCTTACTTTTGCTTGGGTGTATAGATTACCCAACGAGTATTTTTCTCTCAAGAGGGTTTTGGTGTTTTGGAGAGGAATTTGATGGAGATATTTTTATGAATCTCCTGTTGCGTTTGTACTTTCACAATGGGTAAGCTAACCCTAAGTGTTCTCACGGAGATAGCGTCTTCTTCCTGAGCTTTGATAAAAACCTAGTTTTTAAGTAATCAGGGTTCGTCCCTTCTTTCCTTTTGTCGGCAACATAAAGAATTAGATTCTTTAAAATCCTTTTATATTTGGCAGAGAGATTGTAGTGTATAGCAATCACGTTTTAAAGATGAAATCATTTAGCAAGCATAAAATGGGGATTTATTTAGTTGTAGATAATGCCCAAACAGGGGCCTAAAACATGTCCTAACTTGTCTTTAGGAAATGAAAGCAATGTTTTTGTCATGCAATTTACTGCAGTATCTCGGGAGTGGCTCCTTTTTCTTTTGCAGTTTTATACTCTTCTTCACCCTCTTTGTCAAACAGAATCTTTAGGTCAAACTCAGCTAGCACCTCAATCCAGTCTTCGGGAGTAGGAGATGAATTTGTTGGTTCTTCTTCCATGTCACTGTCAGTCCATTCTTGATCAAAGAAGATCTGCATTCCAGGGTACCTTTGCTTGGTAACTTCATCTTCCCATGTTTCTGCAAAGCCACAGAATGGAAAGTCTTCTCCTTCTCTTACAAACCAACCATTGAGTGTTTTTGGGATCTTGAGTTTCTCTTCTTTGACCCTACTTCCTCTTGCCTTAGCTTTTTCCATGCTTCTCTTCTTTTCTACCTCGGCTTCTGTCGGGGTGTAGCCAAGACCAAAGGCGTATTGGTTATGCGGGGGATCAATCATTTGCGGGATGCCTTGTGATCTTTTGCCTAAACCCAACCCAGGGAGGTAGTTTTGTTTCTTCATCATCCATATGGCAGGGGTGCTTATGTAGAAGTTTCTCTCAGCCATTAAAGCTTGCACAGCAGTCGCTTCCTCAAGACTGAATCCAGTAAGGAAGGTTTCCTCGGTTCCTACCTCTTGGACAGGTGCGTCAGAATGAGCTCGGATCGATGAATCCCCCAAAATGGTTATGACCCTTCCATCTACTGCGAATTTGACCTTCTGATGCAAAGTGGAGGGCACTCCCCCAGCGTCATGTAACCAAGGCCTTCCTAGTAAAAGATTGAAGGTGGCTGGTATATCCATCACATGGAATTCCACGTCTCTTTTGATCTTTTCCACTTCCACTGGCAGTGTGACACACCCAACCACTCTACTTTTTGAATTGTCATACCCCCTTACGCCCTGGCTTGAAGGGTGTATGTCGGTGGTGCTTACCCCTAGCTTGTCAAGGGTCCTTTGAGGACATACGTTTAAAGCAGACCCATTATCCACCAAGACCAGAGGGATCCATTTGGTGAGACATTTAAGTGAAATGTAGAGAGGTTTGTTGTGTGCAGGCCCTTCAAGAGGTAGATCTTTGTCAGTGAAGGCTATTGTTGGTTTTGAAGCCTTTGACGCCATTATGAAACCCACCAGTTCTTCGGGGGTGATGTCAATGGGAACTTTGGCTTTCCCCAAGGTTTTGAAGAAGGAGTTACGATGTTCGTAGGAGGACATAAGCAATCCCCAAATAGAGATATCAGCTTGGATTTTCTTTAGTTGTCTTAGCACCCTGTCTTCCTCAAGTTCGGTCATTTGGCTTTCTTCTTCTTCTTCTTCCATTACTCGTGTTGAGGTTGAACTTTCCCCACTTAGTTTAGGAGGTTTATATACCCTTCCGCTTCGGGTGAGGTGACCCACTTCTTCTTCTTGGGTGCCCCAAGGATCAGCAGGCTCAATTCTTCCAACTTTCCAATCACTTGGCAGGGCTTGACGCATGTCCAACCACCAATCCCCATCATCAATGGCATAGATGTGGGGTTCTCCTCCTGTTGCAAAGCATTCGTCATTCTTAGAGAAGATCAAGGATGGTTTGGCTTGGGTATTTGGGATAATGTGTCGGGTAGGATTTTATGTGGGGCTATTGGATAGGCTTATGAGATTGATATTTTGAGACGGTGGTTCGTTGTTGTGAGCGGGAAGTGGATTGGTTTGCACATTACTTAGGAGGTTTTATAGCTTGACTATCAATGAGATCCTGGATGTCATGACGAAGACGCATGCAGCGGTCTGTCTCATGTCCAGGGTGTTGGTGGTATGCACACTGTTTATTGGCGTCATAGCTTGGACCATAAGGTGGCTGAGGAGGTGGATTATTCAAGAGCCTAAGGTGCCCTTGGCTGCTTAGGATGGCTAAGGCTTGGGATGGAGTCATGTAGAGTGGGTCGAAATTGCAGCGTGGGCGATTTGTATTTTTAGATGAGCCAGTTTGAAAAGGGTCTTGTGGCAAGGCTGAGTTAAGGGTGTTGACGGAGGCAGGAGATGCACGGGTTGGAAAGGTTTTTCTGGGTAGAGGGGTTTCTTCTTTCCCAATGAGGCCCAGCTTAATCCCATCTTCAATTTGTAATCCAGTGGCGTGTAGGCGTTTGAAGTCAGTGATAGCCTGAGTGTAAATGTGAGTGAGGTACTTGGGCTGCAGGTTCTTGACAACTATCCTCACTTGATCTTCCTCGGAAGGGCAGCTTTTCATCTTGGCAGCCTTTTCTCTCCATCTTGCCACAAAGGTAGCAAAGTCCTCATTGGATTCTTGTTTAGTCATCTCCAAGTCTCAGGTAGTTAGCTCAATTTGGACATTGTATGCATACTGCTTGACAAAAGCGTTGACAATTTCTGGCCAATTTTGATAGTGCACAAATTCCAAAATGAGAACCCAATCGAGGGCGTTTCCAGTGAGAGTTCTTTGAAACAATTGAGCGATGAGCTTGTCGGTCAAGCCCATAGGCTTCAGAGTGTTGATGACATGGCGAACATGGCTGGTAGGGTTACCAGTCCCGTTGAACTTCTCGATGTTTGGCATTTTGAATCGTTCAGGCAGTTGAGATTCTGGAAAGAGGCAGAGTCCTTCGAAATCTAGAATTTGGTTTCCTTGTGAACGAGCCAAAGCGTGCTTGATCTCCTTGACCTGTTTGACCAATTCAGGGTTTTCTGTAACTTCATGAGGATTTTCTGCTTCTTCCTCATTTTTCTTGTCTTCAGCATCTCTTGCTGCTTTCTCGGCTTGTAAATAGGCAATTTGGGCTCGGAGCTCGGTGATGGTAGCATCATTGTCTGCCATTTTTGGGATGTAGGTAGAGGGATTGCTTGATAAAGCTTGGGATCGGGTAGATAGTCGGGTTTGTTGAGAAGACGACCGCGAAGTCCCCAAAACTGATTGGGACCGCTGCGGTGAGGGTGTCTTGACAGGCAAAGGTGACCGATGAGATGACTGTAAAGACCTCTGTTTGGTGTGACTTCGGGTATTGTAAGAGTATAAAACTGGCTGAGGTTGCTTCTTTAATCTACCTATTGTGCCTGCTTGAAAAGTAGAATACCTGGAAGTCAGTATTGGGCCTGTGTAGGGTTGGGATTTGGGTTGAAAATCCCAGCCCTTCTGCACAGAAAGAGTTAATTACAACAACAAATGATACAAGGTGTGAGGAAGAACTTTTGCAAGTAAAATGCAAGTAGGTTCCTAGCCTATAGGTTCCTGTCTTAGTTTGATAAGTTCTATGGCTTTCTAGAACATGCAAGGTTTTGGTAGTCTCAGGGTGCTCCGTTGTCAAAGGGCACCAATCCTCTCACCAGCCCAACATAGGCGGTGATTGGGTGATTCCCTTTTTGATATACCACTAGGTACGAGTGACTGTGGAGTTTGCTGGAACCCCCAACATAGCCCGTGTCATGCCAGGATATCAGGCGAACTCAACGGGTTGCTCGCTCGATGCATATGATAGATGAATTAGACAAGGCATGTATTAGTCTCATGTTGAACTTTTTGGTTATGGCTCTCATATTCCCCAGCAGAATCGCCAAAAACTGTAGACACCTCCCAAGCGGGGCATCGCCATACAGATTGATCATATTTGTTTGCTTGATTGGTTGCTCGCTTCATAAACCAAAATCATGGACATTCCCATGGCTAGGAACATCGCCACATGATAGCGGTTATCATCAAAACAGAGTCGCCACCCAGTTTATTAAAACTGGGAAAATAGATAGAGATTCTGGGCACGGGAGCCAAAAGTACAATGAGGGGAAGGTGTTAGGCACCCCTCTTTGACCAGTCGTGAGACTGGCCCATAATCATTCAACATAAGACATATACACACTTTGTTTAATTCTAACACGTAGTTTATTTTTAACCTTTAAGCAGTAAAGGGTGAGCCCATACGATAAATAAAGCATGCATCAGGAAAGCAGAACAAAACAAATTGTCCCAGGGAGATGGATCCCGCGGCCGGTGAATGGATGTCACGGCCGAGGGATCCTCCTGGTTTGATTTATCGGCCGAGGGATCGAAACCCCGGTCGATGTTCTTCCTCACACCAGACAGAAAGTTTAGCAAACAATTAAATGCTACGATTAACCATAAACGCGATAAGTAAAACAAACCAGAGGCCGTTGGGCCTCACCACCTTGATCCCTCAGTTGCTTGATTGCTTCGGATTTGATTGTGATTGACTGATTGCTAGATTGAAAACCCTAGGGTTAGGGTTTGAACTTTGGGGTATGATCGCCGGATTGACGGCTGCCTTCGGGAGGTTAGGGCTTTTGAAGAGTGGGATGAGAGAGTATTTTGACAGAGTTTCGTGTGTACATTTTCGGAGACCAAAGGCCCTTTATATAGGCAATTGGTGACTCACTCCGGTCAATCAAATGGCACGATTGCAATTGCAATTGCAACGCACCTCTAACTCTACGCCGCAATCTCTGAGCGTAGCCTGAACGCATCGGGAAGGTAGTGTAGTTGGATCAAACGTCTGACAGAACACGTTCCAGAGTCTGGAAAAAGGTCGATCTGGCGGCCGAGTAAAGGATATCACGGCCGAGGAATGGATGTCTCGGCCGAAGGATAGATCTTGCGGCCGAGGGATTGATCTCTCATGGAGATTTTGCTAGCAACAGGTTGCTCGGGTGAGGAAATGATGTTAGGGCCGTGGGATCGATATCACGGCCGACAGATGGATTCTCCTAGGCTTCTGTATTTCTGTCTGAAAGGCTGTATGGCTTTGAATTGGGTCCTCTAAGTGGCTCAAAGTTCTTACCGAAAGTCCTAAGGTTCTCGCCGAGCAAGAGCAGCGCAAGTGCTCTTGAGCTACAGAGCATCGTATGGTGGGTTTATTGATCGGAGGACCCGAGCAGCTGACAACCCAGCACCTCCTGGACCTTCCAATTTGCAACCCGAGCAAGAGGAAGAGAGGCATCCTGAAACTCCACCAATTCCTAACGACCTGATCGACATCACCGAGGAAGCCTCTACTTCATCCTCCCAAGGTTATTTCCTTTCTCCTCCTCTAGAAATGAACCAGCCAATTGACCTCAACAGCCTTGTCACCATCCCTGGAGCTGGCCGTGGAGGGGCCGCGGCTCTACTCGTGGCCGTGGTCGCTCCCAGAGCCCCCAGCCATCTCATGGCCGACGTGTGCCTGCCCAATTGAGCACCCCTCCTGGGTTTTCCCCAGAAGAAATCGAGGCAAGTCATCGAGACAAACGCCAGCGACTGGAATCGTCTTCGATTGAAGGGCCTCAGCCTCAGCCTTCCAATGCCCCATCTCCAATATGGGTACCACAACTTACCCATGGTGGGCGCCCTGTGACAGTTCGTGACAGCGTAGCATCCGAGGGAACTGCTCTTGCCTTATCCCAGGCCTTCATGTTACCCGGGGACACGCAGAAAGTGGTGACCAGCTCCCCAGACAACCTCCTTGGGTCATTCATGACCAACAGCGCTCAGGTAGACTTCCTTTGTTCAACCAATAACTTTCAAACCGTTGCATCTGATTTTTATCTAATTGTCTCTCATATATTTTAGGCAATGCAAAGGATGGTTGCCATGGCACAAAAGCTGGGCCAATCCGAGCCCCAGCGAGCCAAGCTGGTAAACGAAAATGTTCAACTACAACGCACAATTATCCGATTGGAGAAGGAGAGGGATCAAGCCCGCGGGCAGGTGAACGGGCTGAAAGGGAGGTTGGAGGGCGCCGAGGATAGCTTGAATCAGACCCTCACGGAGTTGGAGGCGAGCAAGATTAAGGCTAAGGCGTCCTACCAGCAGGGCTACAACGATGGAATCAACGTAGCAACCGAAAGCTACAAAAGCCAAATGCCTGGAATCCAGGACCAGGTATTCGCTGCTAGGTGGACAGCTTGCCTTAGGAAATCTGATGCAGCAGAGTCATCCCCTTTTTGGACAGAGATTGATCTTCCAAGCGTCATGGCCGCTCAAGAAGAGGATGGGGTCGAGGTGGAAGAAGTTGACTTGGATGGAGAATCTACTGTCAATGTCTCCAAGCAGCATGATGCAGATGCCGGTCTTATCGTTGAGGAGGCCAACCCTGGCCAGAAGGAAGCCAGTGGTGGTCCAACTGATGGTAGCACAGCTGTAGAGGCTATACCTGCACAAGTCTCTTCTTCTGCTGCTGAAAACCCTACTGTTGAAAACCCTACTGTTGATCAGCAGGTATGAATCCCCTTCCCTATAGAACACTCCCAATATGTTTTGAATATTGTGGTGGCCCTGCGTGGCTGTAAGCTTGCCCTGTGCGGCACAGATACAATTTCAATACTTTTAACTTAGGTATTTGGCCCTTCGTGGCGTTTAATCTCGTGCCTGCCCTTCGTGGCCTCTTAACATTGTTTGTGGCCTTTTCATGGCCAATCTTTTAATATTAATTGCTCAAGTATCTCGTACTTAGGTAATTTCAGTATTTCGTACGTTAACCTTGCTGGGGTGTATCCCTATGTTCCCCAAGTTCATTCATACCTGGATATCTAGCTAAGTTGGGTCATACTTTAGCTATTGATCAGCATGTTTTCGTATGCTCCCCAAGTTTTCCCCTGATTTGGAGACAATTCTAAGTGTATTCGTACTTAGACGAATTTCTGCATGTATTCATTTGCTGCCCAAGTTTCATTGGATCGTAATAAACCATCTAAGTTTATTCGTACTTAGACCCCCAAACGTTTTCGTGTTCGGGAAAGCTATGCATGTTATCGTATGCATGCCAAGTGTTTGTTCTTGAGTCTAAGTGTGTTCATACTTAGTCTATCCAAAAGTTTTCATATTTGGCAGAAGTGTGTATATTCACGTATGCACACCAGGTTTGTTCATACCTGTATGAGTGACCAAGTGTGTTCGTACTTGCAAAGTTTCAAATCTGCCCCAAATGTTTTCATATTTGGCAAAAGTGTGTATATTCACGTATGCACACCAGGTTTGTTCATACATGTATGAGTGACCAAGTGTGTTCATACTTGCAAAGTTTCAAATCTACCCCAAATGTGTTCGTATTTGGCATAACCCTATTCCTCTACTCCCCAATACGAAGTGAGGAGCAAGAATCAGGCCTAACTTGGTATTTAAGCACAATAGAAATAAAAGACAATGTTTTTATACACAACGCGGAATTTTATTCATAATTCAAAACTCAAGGGGGCGTTACGCGTACCCCTACAACTAAAAAATCAAAATAAAAACAGAGGAATTTTATTCGTAATTCCCACACAACCACGATGTGCATCCTAAAAACATAATAAAAAATAAACTGAAGTTTTTTCAAACAAATAACTTCCTCAAGTTGTGGACATTCCAAGGCCTTGGCACCGGGTTCCCGTCCAGGTCCTCCAAACGATAAGCCCCAATGCCCACAACGTCTGTGTAACGCCCCCATTTTCGGGTTCGTTAATTAAACATTTTATTGAATAAAATGACTAAGAGTCAAGCTCATTATTACAACATAGCTCCTACTAGAGTACTTTTTATTACACAAAGGATGGAAATTCTAAGGCATTCTATCCCTCCGCTTCTTCCTCCATCCTAGCAAGCTCTTCGGCTCCAAAAGCCTCCAATGTGTACTGTTCACCTTGTTCATCAATCAACTCTGGCACATTATACCAGCGTCGCCCCTAGTATAATATGTCAGGGTCACCAAAAAGGTAACACCGTGAGCTACAAAGCTCAATAGAATAAACCATACCCACTAACCCTTAACTTACAGCAAGGAAGCATATAAACAATTACACATGCTCATTCAACAACATAGTTAAACAATGACACATCCACATTCGATATCTTATTAGCGTTGGTGTCATGCCTTTTCTTGAGTTTCTCCTATGCGACTCATCGTAGACCGTGTCAACCTTTTCACCTTTACAAAATCCATAATTTCCAAAGTTTCATTCACAAATTGCTACTAACGAGGCTACCAAGTCCGGCTTCATTAGTAACACACACGATGGCTACCAAGTCCGGCCATATCATGGTTTTCAAAACATCCACTTTCAAATCTTGCATTGGTTCCTTTTCACGGAGAACCAAGCCATATTTCCACATGAGACTACCACGTCCGGCCCCATTGGAAATCTTCGCAATGGGCTACCAAGTCCGGCCGCATTACGGTTTTCAAACACTTACACAATGACTACCAAGTCCGGTCATTATGTACTTTCAAAATATTTTCCGCATGTTAATCCCATCCTTTCTTTAACCACACCCTAGGTGTCATGTTTCTACTTTCTCGGTTTTTGTGTCTCGTTTGCATGCAATGACTCCGCGGTAATTCTTTCATACAATAGGAAATCTTGAAATTAAATTGACAAGATCATTCAACTCTATATTAGATAGCATGCTCATTTTATCACATCATCATACTCAACATTTAATCACACAAAGTTAAGCATAGTGCCACATGGACGGACACCTTTGGAGTGATAAATCACTTATGCTTTATCAACAACAAGTAGTCAAGTAATCACATAATCATGCTCACAATCATTCTAAGACCAAAATATAATCTCTTCTATCCAAGTTTAATCTTTCATAAAATTCATTCTTTCTTTCTTTAAGGAAGTTCAAAAGAACATATGTCTTTATAGAAGTAAAAGCCTATCATTCATCATGCTCGTACTTTCATTAGCATAACTATCATGCATTCTAACGTTCAATTGTTTTACCATAAGTTTAGAGTGTTCGATAATCATTTCAACATTCATATACTATGATCTATACTTAGATTATAGGAAAAATTCTACGTATACATGGGAATAGTGAAGTCGGAGAATTCTACATGATCATACTCATATCTATACTTAGGGAAATGAGTAGAGATTAATCTACCGTTCTTCTTGGCGGTAGTGATGACTACGGAGGAAAAGTGGTACGTCGGTAATCGGACGGAGTAACGTCGTAAGAATGGCTTTGATAGCTTCGAAAGAGAAAGGTTTCTCTCGAAACTTGATCTTGACTAAATCTACTAGAACTTTTGGATCGATATGGTGGTCGTATGGTGGCTTAGTGGCGGCACTAGAAGAGTTTCTTGAAGAACTAGGGAAGAACCTCAAGAACAACTAAGAACTAAGCAAGAACAACAAGAACACTAGACTTTCTAGAGAGAAGTTGGAGCAATGGAAGGTGTGAGTTGAAATGGGAAAGAATGGGTGCTATTTATAGCCAAAGGGTGACCTATTATCCAATGGGTAAAATTTCCCCTAGCATTTGTTATCCAATGGTTAATAGAATGACTAGATTTGATGGTACTTGGATTGGGTGAGGTGTTGGGCTAAAGGACATGACTAGGCTTGTTTGTACACTTGCACACATCACACAATCTCTCTCTCCCTCTCTCTCTCCCTATCTCTCTCAGCCTCTCTCTCTCTCTCTCTCTCTCTCTCTCTCTCTCTCTCTCTCTCTCTTTGGTTCAATGGAAGTACATGGTTGAAAGACTAATAGATTTTCCCTTATTCTTTCTTTCAATCTAGGACAAGGTTTAAGTTTATTCTATGGGGTTTGTGTCTAGTCTAGTACTTTGAAAGAATAAGAAAATTAGATATGGTTGTCCTTAGGGTTGAAAGAATAAGAAACCCTAGATATGGTTGTACATGGTGATGCAATAGGATGACCAATGCTAGATATGGGAGTACACTAGTCACACACCTCACACTCACTCTCCCTCTCTCAACCGGCCATCTCTCTCTCTCTCCCTCTCTCTCTCTCCTATCTCTCTCCCCTATCTCTCTCTCTCTCTCCCTCTCCCGAATTCTCTCTCCCTCTCTCCCTCTCTCTCTTCCTCCCTTGGTTAATATATATACATATATTAGGAAGACTAAATAAAAGTACAAGGTACTAGGATTATCCTAGACTTTCTAAGTCAAAATTCCCTATTAAACTAAGTCAAATTGCCACCTACGTACTTATAAACTATATTCTAATACATAGTATCCTAGGATGACATATACATATTACATACTTTAATTAAATAAGTACATATGATATCTAGGAAGTAATCAACTAATTTTAACCTAGTACTATAGCTTGATTTGGCCTTATTGACCAATGGACTATAATTCCCCTAACTTTTATTATCCAAAGGATAAAGGGTGGAAGTACTATACTTATATAATCTATCTATATTAGTACAATGACTCATGGTGAATCTAATTAAACTAGTAGATCTTGTACTAGGTAGAAAGACTAACCTATTGTCCAATGGTTAATAATTCTCCTAACTTTTATTATCCAATGGGCAAAGATGGCAAGTAATATATAATCATATAAAGTGTACCTAGCAATCTAGTCACAATATCCTAGGTGGAAATCTATGGTCCAATGGATAAAGATTATCCTAACATTTATCGTCCAATGGGTAATAGATCAAAGGTTGACTTTGGTCAAAAGGTTTGCTTAGGGTTCAAATGGTTCATGAAGATCAAAGGTTCAATTAGGCTTCCCTAACAATTAGTTAGAAGCTAGCTAGGTTTGTTAAATAGGATACCTTAGGGTTTACTAACTCACTTGTCTTTAGAAAATGACTAAATCGCATGGCGCAATGAAATTAGATTTTGAATCGAATAAATTTAATTATGACGGAATATTAGAAAATAAGAAATTTATAGAGTCATTAAAATAATCAACGAGATTTTTTTTATTTACTGAAAATCGGAGTTGTTACAGTCTGTAACTCGATATGGGCCTTCCCAGTTGGCCCCCAACTCGCCCTCGTTGGCCACCTTGGTATTGCCGAGCACCTTACGAAGCACAAGGTCTCCAATACCAAATTCCCGGGGGTGGACATTTTTATTGTAGCTTTTCATCAGCTGCTCCTGATATGAGGCCAAATGCACCAGAGCCCTTTCTCTCCGTTCCTCGGCAAGATCCAATTCAATCTCTAGGGCTCTGTCATTTCCTCCACTTTCAACTAAAGTGGTCTTGTTGGTCGGCAAACCAACCTCCAATGGGATTACAGCCTCTGTCCCATATGCCAATAAGTAGGGGGTCTCTCCCGTAGACCTCCTAGGAGTTGTTCGGTGCGCCCATAAAACAAGTGGCAGTTCGTCGGGCCATTTTCCTTTTGCCTTGTCCAACCTCTTCTTGATCCCGTCAAGTATGGTCTTGTTGGACGCCTCTGCCTGCCCATTACTCTGTGGGTAGGCTGGGGTCGAATAATAATTCCTTATCCCATACTGGGCACAAAAAGCCTTGAACTTTTTCTGAAATTGGGACCCGTTATCCGTAATCAGTGAATAGGGGACCCCAAATCGAGTAATTATGCTTTTCCACACGAACCTTTCTATCATAGGCTCAGTGATCTTAGCCAATGGTTCTGCCTCAATCCATTTGGTGAAATAGTCTGTTGCTACCAACAGAAATTTCCTATTTCCTGTTGCCTTGTGAAGTGGACCCACGATGTCCATCCCCCATTGTGCGAAGGGCCAAGGACTTGTCAAAGGCACCAGATCCTCGGCTGGTGTTCGGATCATTGGTGAGAATTTCTGGCACTTCTCACAAATTTTTACATACACCTTTGCATCTTCCTGCATGTGAGGCCACCAGTACCCTTGGGTTATTGCTCGATGGGCAATGGACCTACCCTCGGCATGACTTCCACACGTTCCCTCGTGGATCTCGTGGAGGAACTTCTGCACCATCTCGGGGTGCACACAAAGTAAGTATGGACCAGTGAAGGATTTTCTGTACAACTTCCCTTCTGGTGACAGCCAAAACCGTGCAGATTTTGTTTTTATCTTGTGAGCCTCCTTTTTGTCTGTGGGGAGTGCCCCATCTCGTAGGAACTCCACTATTGGGTCCATCCAACTTGGTCCTTGGTTCACGTCCAAGACCAATTCCACACCTCTTCCAATGCTCGGCTCAGCAAGATAATCTACTACCACCCGTCTCTTGAATTCCGTTGATACAGCTGCAGCAAACCAGGCAAGAGAATCCGCATGGGCATTCTGCCCAGAACTTATTTGCTCAATATACACCTTCTCGAAAGTGTCAAGCAGATCTCTGGCGGCCATCACATAGGCAGCCATCTTCTCATTTCGGGCCGCATATTCCCCAGACAACTAGTTCACCACGAGTTGTGAATCGCTGTGTACTCGTATCCTTTTTACCTTCAGGGTCTTTGCACTCCTTAACCCTGCCAAGAGTGCCTCATACTCTGCCACGTTATTTGAAGCACTGAATCCCAATCGAAGGGACAGCTCCATCATTGCTTCCTCAGGAGGAAAAAGTACTACCCCAATTCCTGATCCCGTGTTACACGCAGAGCCATCAACAAATAATTTCCACTCCATGGGATCCTGTTCGACCGGAGCTTTGTTTTTTCTCGTTATCTGCTCCTTCCCCTGTTCCTTTCTCTGCTCCTGTCTCATAGGAGGCTGGGGAGCTACTGTAGGTGAAAACTCAGCTACAAAGTCTGCCAGCACTTGCCCCTTTAAACAAATAATTTCCACTCCATGGGATCCTGTTCGACCGGAGCTTTGTTTTTTCTCGTTATCTGCTCCTTCCCCTGTTCCTTTCTCTGCTCCTGTCTCATAGGAGGCTGGGGAGCTACTGTAGGTGAAAACTCAGCTACAAAGTCTGCCAGCACTTGCCCCTTTATTGCGGTGCGCGGCTGGTAGTCTATATCATACTGACTCAATTCGACCGACCAAGTTGATATGCGTCCCGAGAAGTCCGCCTTTCGTAGCAAATACTTTAACGGGAATTCAGTATACACCACAACCCTGTGACTCTGGAAATAATGGGGCAATTTTCTTGCCGCCGTCCTTAATGCCAGGACTAACTTTTCGAGGGGCAGATATCTCGTTTCTGCGTCCAGCAATGTCTTGCTCACATAATAGACAGGGACTTGCTCGGATCCCTTATCCCTCAATAACACTGCACTCACAGCATGTTCAGAGACTGCTAAGTACAAAGTTAAAGACTCACCTTGTTCGGGTGTGGATAATAGGGGGGTTGCTGCCAAGTACTTCTTCAGGTCTTGGAACGCCTGCTCACATTCTGCTCCCCATTCGTATCCTTCTCTCTTCTTCAGCAATTGAAAGAAAGGTCTACATTTGTCGCTGGACCTGCTGATGAATCTGTTTAGAGCTGCTGCCATCCCTGTTAACCTCTGGACCTCCTTCGTGGTCCTAGGACTTTGGAGCTTTTGCAGTGCTGTAATTTGATCGGGATTTGCCTCTATCCCTCTTATGGTCACCAAATGCCCTAGGAATTTTCCTGAGTTCACCCCAAACGCACACTTCGAGGCGTTGAGTTTCAGCTTATATTCCCTCAATATCTCAAAAGCTTCCTTTAAATCAACAATGTGGTTTTCCTTCTCCTTGCTTTTAACCACCATGTCATCTATGTAAACCTCCATGGTCTTGCCGAGCAACTTCTTTAGCATAATCGTTGCTAACCTCTGGTATGTTGCACCTGCATTCCTTAAGCCAAAGGGCATGACGCTATAACAGTACAGCCCTCTTGGTGTGATAAAGGAAGTCTTCTCTTGATCGGGACCGTACATGGCTATATGGTGATACCCTCGATAAGCATCAAGGAAACTCATTCGCCCATACCCAGCCGTTGCATCAACAAGTTGGTCTATCCTGGGAAGGGGGAAGCTATCCTTGGGACACACCTTGTTCAGGTCGGTGAAATCGACACAAACTCGCCACTTCCCATTTTTCTTCTTTACCACCACAGTATTGGACAGCCATTCTGGGTAGTACACCTCCCGTATAGCTTTTGCTTCGAGCAACCGGTCCACCTCCTCGATAACAGCGTTCACGTGCTGTACGGCAGACCGTCTCTTTTTTTGCATCACAGGCTTATGTTGTGGATCCACATTCAAGTGGTGACAAATCACGTTTGCATCCACTCCAGGCATCTCTTCGGGCACCCAAGCAAACACATCAACGTGCTCCTTAAGGAACCCAACCAATTCTTTCTCCTCTGTCTCATTCAGGTTCTCCCCAATCAGGAAATACCTTTCCGGATCATTCTCGTTGATCTGGATCTTTTTCAAGCCTTCCACCACTTTCTCGGCGGGGTCCCCTCCGACATCCTCAATGGTCGGCTGATCCGGAACCTCAACTGCTTGGACTAACTTCGCTTTGGGTGCCTTCTTGATTATAGAAATCAAGCACTGCTGGGCAACCTTCTGATTCCCCCTGATCCTCTCAATACCATTCGATCCTGGGAATTTCACCATCTGGTGGTAAGTGGAGGAAACTGCCTTCATCTTGTGCAGCCATGTTCTTCCAATAATCGCGTTATAATTAGATGGTACATCTACCACTAGGAAATTGGTTCTCAGCACAACTGTTCCTGCCGGAACAGGAAGAGTTACTTTGCCCAAGGGCCAAACTGCTCCTGCACTGAATCCGACCAAAGGGGTTATTGACTGCACCAAGTCCGCTTGTGTCAGCCCCAACTTCTTGAACGCGTCATAATACAGTATCTCTGTGCAGCTTCCTGAGTCCACCAGGATTCTTTCTATGTCGTACTCCCCAATTCGTAGGGTTATGACTAAGGCATCATTATGTGGCACCTGGATTCCGCCCAGGTCCTCATCCGTGAAGACTATGCCTCCATTGCATTCTTCTCCCTCACGTCCTCGCTTCTTTCCCAACTGCATCACATGCTGGTCGTGTTTTACTTGTCTCTGGAGCAACCTCACCTCATTTCTCGTATAAGGCGCGGCCAATCCATGTATCATATGGATTACGCCCCTTGGATTTTGCTCGTAATCCAATTCCAATGCTTTCTCTGCACCCTTGTGCTCTTCCTGAATAAACTCTTTCAGGTAACCACGTGAAACCAGATCATCGAGGTATTGCTTGAACATCTCACAATCCTCCGTCATGTGCCCCCGGTCTTTGTGATAACTGCAATGCTGACTCGTAGCCCTTTTTGCGTCTTTATCTCCCTCCAGCCTTGGGGGCCACTTGAAATATGGACGATTCTTTATTTTATAAAGAATCCGATAGATTGGTTCCTTCCAAACCGTTGTCACCGAAAAGAAAGACTTGGGGTCTGGAGCATGTTTCTCTTTGAACGGCTCTTTCTTGACCTGCCTGTATTCCTTCCTCTCTTTGTAGGTCTTGGGCTCCGGCTTGTCTGTCCTCTTCGGCAAACCCTTCGCCTGTTCGGCGACCATCCTGCTGTCCTCTCGCAGTATGTCATCCTCATTCTTGGCATGCT
The DNA here is from genome assembly GCA_018127125.1 of Rhododendron griersonianum. Classification (NCBI taxonomy): domain Eukaryota; kingdom Viridiplantae; phylum Streptophyta; class Magnoliopsida; order Ericales; family Ericaceae; genus Rhododendron; species Rhododendron griersonianum. Next base: position 30,924,553 of record CM030788.1, on the reverse strand, counting down.
GCTCGATTCGTTCCATCAGCCTTGACAATGTACCTACCGGGGTCATGTTCAGGGACTTACGGAGTTCTCCCCGAACAGGTACACCTGCAAGGGTGGCACAGATGGTACACGAATAGGAAACACAGACTCAGTCCCAGGAAGGTCAACTGGAGTACGGTGACCCGAGTAAAAGGGTAATGACTCATTAAACGTGACATCAGCACAAACAAAATGACGACGTAGAGACGGTGAGTAACACTTATACCCTTTCTGAGTGCGCGAGTATCCCAGGAAAATACACCGAATTGACCGTGGATCAAGTTTGTCCCGGTCAGGATCAAGAGTATGAACATAACAGGTGCACCCGAACACTCGTAGGGGTAATGAGTGGATAGGCCGACCAGAAAATTAAAACGTATGGGGTATCTGACCACCTAGGACTCTAGATGGCATACGATTGATCAAATAACATGCTGTAAGAACAGCATAACTCCAATAAGACTTAGGAACTTGCATTTGGAATAACAGAGCACGCATAACCTCTGATAAATGCCTAATCTTGCGTTCGGCAACTCCATTTTGTTGTGGAGTCCGAGCACAAGAAGATTGGTGAATTATACCATGATCATCAAAAAACTTAGAAAGAGAATTATGAAAATATTCACCCGCATTGTCAGAACGAAATATACGAATGCAAGTATCAAACTGAGTTTTGATCTCTGTATAAAATGACTTAAAAATAGAAGACAATTCTGACCTCTCTTTCATGAGATAAAGATACGTGACACGAGAGTAATCATCAACAAAGATAACATAATATTGGAAGCCAAAAACATTAGGGACACGCATTGGGCCCCAAATATCAAAATGAACTAATTGAAAAGGACGGGACACACGACTCTCAACCCTAGGATAAAAAGACACTCTATGATGTTTACTAAACTCACAGACTTCACAGGGCAAAACATCAACACGGCTACATGAAGGTACTAGCCGTTTAAGGTTCTGAAGGGATGGATGACCAAGACGACAATGATGTTGATAGGGTGACACCGAAGACTGTAGGGCAACAGAGCTAGGGTGAACAGCGTCGGTAAAGTAATACAGGCCACCACGTTCAGTACCGCTACCAATTTTCTGCCCCGTCTTGAGATCCTGAAACATACAACCATTGGGAAGGAATGTGACAGAGCAATTTAAAGATTTGGTAAGTTTACTAACAGACATTAGATTTAATGGAAAACGAGGAACATGCAATACGGATGTCAAAGTCAGAGAGGAAGTAACAGAAACAGAACCCAAACCAATAATATCAGTGGTAGACCCATCGGCTAAAGTAACATGAGATGGTTTATCAACAGACTGATGGTCAGAAAAAATAGTAGAAGTACCCATCATTTGATCAGATGCACCAAAATCAATAACCCAAGGAATAGAAAAATGGGAAGATGCAATACAAGCAGTAGTCTGTTTTTATTTAGTTCTAACACGTAGTCTGTTTTTAGCCTTTAAACAGTTGATATGGTGAGCCAGTACGATAATTGAAAGCATGCATCAAAATAAGCAGAATAAAACAGCCTGTCCTAGGGAGATGGATCCCGCGGCCGGTGAATGGATGTCACGGCCGAGGGATCCTCCTGGTTTAATGTACCAGGCAAGGGAACGAAGTCCCAGCCGATGTTCTTTCTCACACCAGAAAAGATAACTAACAGAAAATCAAAGTGCTTCAATTAACATGTAAAGACTGTAAATAAATCAAACCAAAGGCCCCTGGGACTCACCACCTTGATCTATCAGTTGCTTGATTGCTTCGGATTAGAGGGGATTGACTGATTTGCTTCTTGAAAACCCTAGGGTTAGGGTTTGTACTTCGGGGTTTGATCGTCGGATTGCGGCTGCCTTCGGAAGATTAGGGCTTTTGTAGAGGGGATATGAGAGAGTTTTTGTGCAGAGTTTCGTGGTTAGAGAGGGTGATTATGATTCTTAATTTCTAACCCTAAGGGCCTCTTTATATAGGCAATTGGTGACTCACTCCGGCCAATCAAATGGCGTGAATCAATAAGGAATATAGGGTGAATAAGATCTGTAGACGAAATCCGCTTCGTAGCCCGAACGCATCGGAAAAAGGCTGCTAAGGTTTTGAGAACGGATTAAACGTTTGACAAAACACTCCAGAATCTGGAAAAATGACGATCTGGCGGCCGAGTAGTAGATCTAGCGGCCGAGGAAAGGATATTGCAGCCAAGTAATCAATCTCTCAATGAGATTTTCAAGCAACATATTTCACGAGTGAAAGAATGATGTTGAGGCCGTGAGATGGATATTACGGTCGACAGATGGATTCTCCTAGGATACTGTATTTCTATCTGAAAGGCTATTTGGCTCTCGATTAGGTCCTCTAAGTGGCTAAAAGTACTCACCAAAAGTCCATGGGTTTACGAGAAGTCAATCAGCAATCACTGTATCCATTTATCATTGGGATGGTCCCCAAGGTGGGACTTGAAATAATCGTTAGGCCAAATTGGGGTGTCTACAGACTGGCACCCTTTGACAACAGAGCACCCTTGAGACTATCCAAACCATACATGTGATTAGAAGAGCCATAGAACTTATCAAAAATAAGACAGGAACCTGCAAGCTAGGGACCTACTTGCATTTGTTTGTAAAAAAGTTATTCCTCACACCCATTCTATATATGTATGTTGTAAAATTTTCTTTCGCAGGATAACCTTAGGGGCCTTTGAAATCAAGAAAAAGGGGTAAACTAACCAATCTAATTAAAGGAAAAAAATTCAGGTAAAAATGGCTACATCACTGTTCATGTTCGATTCGCACTTTCAAATTGTCATCAAGCTGTCTGGCCCATCCAATCCCGCTGTCAAGGTTTTTGACCCTTCCAAATACATTACCTCAATGGATCAACCGAAGCCTGAGGTAATCATCTCTGAAGACAACCATATCATGTTCACAAGAACGGTCAACGACGAAGAGGTGGAAGACATAATTGAAGAAAAAGAACTTCGTAGGGTCCCGATCTATTTCTATGACCCTTACGCACCTACCGATGACTACAGGCCAATAAACGAGGTGGACAACCTCAAAATTGAAGGAGCAAAGGAAGAACAGTCTGTTGACAATGATCCACTAGACGAAGTGTCACTAAACCTACTCTTTGATGAGGGGGTTACCAATGATGAAATAAGGGTGATCCACCCCATCACAGATAGGTTTGGCAACTGGTGGGGATTTGTTGGCACATGGAAAGTTGACAACAGCGCTGAAGCAGAAGTTGAAACTCAACTAGAAGAAGCAATGGCAGTGGCAAACCAAATGGCCCTCCAAGACTTGCAAGGTGACAATGATGAAAGTGCGAATCAAGATGACAGTGAAGTACTGATGATCAACCTTGGTGAAGAAAAAGATTGCTCTGAACTAATTGGGGATGCTGCAGAAGGGGCTTACCCAAACTGGACCGTGGAACATACTTTAAAATACAAAATAAAAAATGCTGACTCCGATCTTAGTTCCGATTCTGATTCTGACTCCGAATCAACTCCGTCCGAGTGTAGTTTTTCATCTTTTCAAACTACTTAGTCTAACGAGGAAAGCCCTGTTAAGGCACCAAGGCATGATATTTATTTTGAATTTGACTCTGAAATGTCTTTTAACAATTTTAGCAATGAGAATGAAGATTTAGAGTATGTCACTTTGCCTATGATTATCTGTGTGGATTCTGATAATCCAATTTTTGAGGAAGAAATTCCAAAAGAAATTTTAGAATTCATCGAGAGAGAATAGGAGAGGCACGCCAAACCTTTTTCTGAGGAAATAATCACAGCAAATTAAACATAGGCTCTTAAAACGAGCCCAAATTGGTTAAAATTGGCGCAACGCTATCTTCTCAAGAAAGTAAAAAACTAATCATTTTGCTAAAAGAGTACAAAGATGTTTTTGCCTAGTCTTACGAGGACATGCCTGGGATAGACACGGAAATCGTTCAGCATAAAATTTCCCTCCATCGTGATGCAAAACCTGTTAAATAAAAGCTAAGACGTATGCGCCCCAATTGGGTCTTAAAGATAAAAGAAGAAGTCACTAAGCAAATCAACGCCGGTTTTCTTATAGTCACCGAATATCCTCAGTGGGTAGCCAACATCATTCCAGTACCAAAGAAAACTGGAGGAATCAAGGTCTATGTAGATTTCCGAGATCTCAACAAGGCCAGTCCGAAGGATGACTTTTTGTTACCTCACATAGACGAACTAGTGGACAACACCGCAGGACATGCGTTGCTATCTTTCATGGATGGATTATCTGGGTATAATCAAATTCTGATGTCTCCTGAGGATAGAGAGAAGACCACCTTCACCACACCATGGGGAACCTACTGCTACCGAGTGATGCCATTCGGGTTAAAGAATGCTGGAGCCACTTACCAAAGGATGGCAACAACACTGCTGCATGACATGATGCACAAAGTAGAGGTATACGTCGACGATATGATAGTTAAATCAAAGGAAAGGGAGGGACACTACGATGCACTCCGAAAGTTCTTTGAGAGGATTAGGCAATACAAGTTGCTTCTTAATCCTCAAAAATGCACTTTTGGAGTAACCGCTAGAAAAATGTTAGGATTCCTTATCACTCAGAGAGGAATCTAAGTGGACCCTTCCAGGATACAGGCTATCATGGAGATATCACCGCCAAAGACAGAGACGGAAGTAAGGAGCTTTCTGGGAAATGTACAGTTCATCAGTAGGTTCATTTCCAGACTCACAGCCACTTGCGAACTTCTCTTCAAGCTTTTGAAGAAAGACACAGATTTTGAGTGGAGTCAAGACTGCCAACAAGCGTTCGAGGCAATCAAGGAGTACCTTTAGAACCCGCCTGCACTACGCCAAATTTTACCATTAGCGGCATTAGAAAACCGCCGGAAATAGTCCAAAAACCGCCGGTAATAGACCGTCGGTAAAGCGATTGTCGGGAAAACAAAAACGGCGGTAATAAACCGCCGGTAATACTAAAAACGGCATTAAAAACCGCCGGAAATATTACCGCCAGGAATGAAATGGGCGATTAATTTTTTTGCCTTCCCCGTGAGTCGAACCCAGAACCTCCGGATCTTTGCACGTGCGTGCGACCAACTGGGTTAACCCGTATTTTGGTTCAACGAGGATAAATAATATTATTTATATTATACGGGTCGGTTTTATTATAAACGGCGGTAATAAACCGCCGGTATTAAAAACAACCATACATTCTACTTTTTCCGACGGTAATTTGAAAAACCGCCGGTAAAAGTCACTAAAAACGGTAGTCTTAGGAAAACCGCCGTTTTAGGGTAATTATTCCCGGCGGTCTTATTAATGCCGCTAAAAGTGCCTTTTAACGGCATTAAATTAATGCCGGTAATATTACCGCCGGTAAAGCCAAAATTTGGCGTAGTGCTGTATTATCACCACCTATCCCTGGAAAACCATTGATCCTGTACCTCTCAGTGACAGACACATCCATGGGATGTATGCTAGCACAAGAAAACAATGCTAAAGTAGAGTGCTCCATATACTACCTCAGCAAAAATATGATGGACTATGAAACAAGATACACTCCTTTGGAGAAAACATGCGGGGGGCTAGTATGGGCCACGAAGAAACTAAGGCACTACCTGTTAGCACATCTGGTAGTTCTGGTTTCTCGTTTAGACCCAATCAAATATCTTTTCAAGAAACCAGCACTTATTGGAAAGCTGGCTAAGCGGTTATTGCTGCTAGCAGAATTCGACCTCAAATACATGACAAGGAAATCAGTGAAAGGAAGGGCTGTGGCAGAATTCTTGGCAAATCACCATGTGACAAAAGCCAAGGCAGAAGACTTCATGTTCCCAGACGAAGACATCTTGTGTCTCCTAGACGACACCTGGTAGCTTTACTTCGACAAAGCATCAAACCAATGTGGATATGGCATAGGGGTATTGCGAGTTTCCCCAAACAACTCTCATATCCCTCTATCATATAAACTGAGGTTTGAAGTCACCAAAAACCAAGTTGAGTACGAAGCCTGCATTGCTGGAATGGAGGTAGCCCTAGAACTAGGGGCAATAAGGGTAGAAGTCATTAGGGATTCAAACCTAGTGGTATCCCAAGCAAGAGGAGACTGGAAGGTTAAAGAAGACACACTTAAACAATACCACTCTGTGCTGGAAGCTCTGATTCCACAATTCGACTCTGTTATCTTCACGCACACTCCACGAGTGAGTAACAGGTTTGTAGATTCACTGGTAACATTGGCCTCTATGGTCGAGATACCCTTGGGATTCACAATGCGGCCGCTAATGATCGAGCAAAAGGTCAAGCCAGCATGTGAGTGCACTTTCACTGAGGAAGGAGACGAAAATGGAAAACCATGGTATGAAGACGTGAAGAAATTCCTGGAAGAAGGAGAGTATCCCCCCAAAGCCACCTCAAAGGATAAGTTGGCCCTGCGGAAGTTTGCCGCCTAATTTGTAGTTTGTGGAGGAGCATTGTATCGAAGAGCGCATCTGGGCCCCAATCAACTTTGTGTGTCACAATAGAAGAAAGTCATAAGATAATGGAGGAAATACACGAAGGAATCTATGGGCTGCACATGAGTGGGGCAACAATGGCAAAGAAGATCCTACGTCAAGGATACTACTGGACTACAATGGAGGCCGACTGTGCTGACTATGTTCAGCGATGCTACAAATGCCAAACTCACGCAGATCACTTACGCATTCCCCCTACGGAATTATATAGCATGACAACCCCTTGGCCATTCTCCACCTGGGGAATAGATGTTATTGGGAGCCGCCTAATTTGTAGTTTGTGGAGGAGCATTGTATCGAAGAGCGCATCTGGGCCCCAATCAACTTTGTGTGTCACAATAGAAGAAAGTCATAAGATAATGGAGGAAATACACGAAGGAATCTATGGGCTGCACATGAGTGGGGCAACAATGGCAAAGAAGATCCTACGTCAAGGATACTACTGGACTACAATGGAGGCCGACTGTGCTGACTATGTTCGCCGATGCTACAAATGCCAAACTCACGCAGATCACTTACGCATTCCCCCTACGGAATTATATAGCATGACAACCCCTTGGCCATTCTCCACCTGGGGAATAGATGTTATTGGGAGTAGAAATCCAAAAGGAAAATACAAGCATCAGTTTATCCTGGTGGCCATTGACTACTTCACCAAATGGGTAGAAGCAGCTTCTTATGCTACTCTCAAAGCCACTCATGTGGCCAAGTTTATCCGCACCAATATCATCTATCGGTATGCTGTACCTCACGAATTCATCTATGACAATGGATCTCACTTCAAAGGGGCAACAAAGAAGCTTTTTGCTAAGTTTGGAATACAGAACCATCGGTCATCTACTTATCGACCTCAAACCAATGGAGCAGTTGAGGCTGCAAACAAAAACATCAAAAGGATTCTGTGGAAGACTACTGACATCTACACAGACTGGCCAGAAATGCTACCTCTAGCACTATGGGGTTACCGAACGACTGGAAGGACTTCAACTGGGGCTACTCCCTATTCCCTGGTCTATGGGATGAAAGTTGTCTTGCCTATCGAACTAGAACTACCCTCACTAAGGATTTTGGCTGAGACTGAGATGATCGAAGAGGACTGGGTTCAAAACCGCTACGATGAGTTGGCATTACTGGATGAAAAAAGGCTGAGAGCATTATACCATTTAAAATGGTATCAACGCCGCATTGCACGCGCATTCAACAAAAAGGTGAAGCCAAGAGACATCAAGATTGGAGACATGGTGCTCAAAGTAATCCGTCGCCACGTTTCAGACCCAAGGGGCAAGTTTAGACCAAACTAGGGAGGACCCTACTTTGTCAAACGCATACTATCTAGAGGAGCAGCATACATTGCGGATTTGGATGGGATGGAATTCGCAACACCGGTCAACATCGACAAGCTGAGGAAGTATTACCCTTGAGAGATGCTCGTTGGGCCGAAAACCACAAGGATGGGCAGACCCAAGCAAAAATTAGAGCAGCCTGCTAGGTCGAAAACCTGCAAGGGCGGCTTAGGCAAAAAAACTAAGGCATAAATAAAGAGCTCGCTAGACTGAAAACCTGCAAGGGCAGTTTAGGCAAAATCAAGAGCATAAAAGGAGAGAAAAATACCTGAGTGAACCCTAGCTAAAAAAAAAATAGACAAATCTCTTTTTGGAACTACGTTTATGGCCTAATTCCCTCCATGGGATACGTAGGCAGTCTCTGATTGAGATTCGGCCACTATTATCACTACTTCCGAATTTCCGGTCTATCCTAAGCATACTCACTATCAAACCATGGCAAAAGCATTTTTAATAAAGCAACCAATGTTTTATTGTTTCCAAGGAAAAAGGAAAAGCAAGCTTAAACAATTCTTGATCTATGAAAGCTAGAATCAAACATGGAAAAGAACATCTTTTAAAGCATAAGCAATGTGTCAATCTCTAGGTCTTCCTTCTCTTTGCACTTTTGTCTCCCAAAAGGTTTTTCTCCAACCAGCGCTTGTACGAACCAGATAGCTTGTCAGCAAAGTTCCAAGCAACATCTTGCATCACCCGATTTGGCCATAGACAAAACATATTGCGATGGAGGTTGGTATCATGTGCTTTGGAAGTAGCATACTCAGAATCACCCAAAACTTTGACTTGTTCAGCCCCGAACTGTCTTTGGAAACGAGCAGGAAAGTAGAAGGTGACTTGAGTAATACCAATCACCGCAACACCGAAATGACTCATCGTACTTACAGTCATGCTTTCAATGCCATACCAGGGGCAAACCCATTGAATCCGATCGCCCTTGCGAGTCTCCATCCATGCCTTCCAAGTAGCCTCAATTGGGAACTGCCTAATCACGCGACGTTCCATGCAATGGTCTGGACTATAGGAAAGCCGCTCTAGCGTATCCCATACCCTCAGTTTCTCAAAAAGCCATACCTGTAGAAAACAAGGGAAAATTGCGAGCTGTAAGAACATATGAGTCAAAACAAAAGAGCAATGAGTGGAAAGATAATTTGGAAAAAATAAATAAACAAGTAAAGAATGAACCTGAAGTAATAAGGGACTGCCTGAGAACTGGGCTGTCAGATTAACCTTCACTATATCGAGACTTATCAAGTTCTCTGCCAACACCAAACCAGCAAAACCTACACGTTTACAAATTTGCTGAGCGAAATCAAGCAACATGGCATCAGCATGGCCAGAGGGAGGGCCTAGCAGATAGTAATGGAGAAGGCAAATACACAAAGCATGGAAGCACGACTTCGGCCATACCAAAACGCTGAATAAACTATAGGGTTTCCAACCTTCCATTCACCATAAAGAACCTAGTTTCATGTTTCTGAACTTGGAGCAAGATCTTCAAAAAGTCACCACGATTAAACAAAGGGTTAGGGACAATGAGACCTTCTCTATCCGAATGACCCATAATAGCTGCAAATTATTCAAGGGTGGGACACAACTCTTCCCTTCTGAATCAGAAAACATGAAAAACATGATCCCACAGACTAGTTGCTGCACGGAGAAAAGCAAAATTCACAAGAATTTGGCGAAGGGAAAAGAGGAAGTCCATACCGAAGGACTTAAAGTGTAGACAGTCGAGGCCGTTGAAGGAATTCAACCACTGATCAAGAACTGGTTGTGCCATATGTTAAAACCGCTGCTGACAAACTATCAAAGTTTGTAGAATGCGTACTTGTAGGCTAGGCTGAGTCCCAGTCCGAATCGGAATCGAATTCAAAATCCACGTCAGTAAAATCGGTCTATCGGCCGGCAATTCGATATGTCAGCCGCGTGATCTATTCCTTGGCCCGTGAAAATCAGGGTTGACCCAAGCCAATCTTCAGGAAGAAGAATCGATCCTTCAGCCACCTAATCGATGGATCGGCCGCCAGAACGGCTTATTTACAAAGAATGTTCTACATTTCTGCTCGGTTCGCCGAATTACCAATTTTATGATAAATAAACGAAACAAATCCAGCATACACAATCACATATCAGAGCAAAAGATCTTGTTTTATACAATCAAAAGCTTTTTACATCACAAGGTGAATCACCCCATTTTTCCTAGATAAACTATACATAGATTTTCTGCCGGACTAACCCGTACAGGAAGAAAAAGAAAAAAAACAGAAGAGGAGAAGAGGATGCCGAATCCTCTGGTGGTCCGAACACTAGAGACCAGCTGCAAAAAAGAAGAGAACACCCCTGAGGTAACGTATACCGGCAAAGCACCACGGCACAAAGGAACCATCATGCGGCTCAAAAGGATCACCACATGGTCCAGAAAAATCATCATACCGCATGCAAGCCTCACCTCAGGAGCTCCAAATCACGGAAGCAAGCCCCCCATGCGAGGGTCCTTAATCAAACTTCAAGACAGGACCAACTATTACCGCGGTCTCCCTCCGCACGCACCAGCCATGCTTGCGCACTGCCCATCACTTGGGCCCAACAAAAATGAAGGAGATAGGAGATGGAGGAATCCTTGGTGGTAGGAGAAGTCTTCGGTGACAGAAAGGAATGGAGGAAGAAAAGAAAATGAAATGAAACGCCGAATTTCGGCCTTTATATAGAGCTTTAGAAATCAAGCGATCACACAACCGGTCATTCGTTCTCTCGGCCGCAAGATCAATCTCCTAGTCCCCCCAATCCATTTCCTACAGCCACGTCAGATTTTGCCCAGTACACCCGCTCAAGCGTTTATGGAATTCTGGGTCCTCGACCAGCTGAATAAATAACAGAGGATGATAGGAATAGCCTTGGGGGCACTCCCGAGTAGCTACAATGATATCAGAACTAGCCTAGGGGGCATGCCCGAGCACAAAGAAGGTCAAGCGTTGAATCTACATGGGAACTCCTCCGAAGCCCTCTCCGTAGCAGCAAGCTCACAACCACTGGTCGCCTGCCCCTCAAGGATTAACAACTCTGAGCTCTTGCTCGTGAAACCAAAGGATCCCTGATACGTTAGACTCAAGCTCCATGACCGCAACTCCTGACCATCTAGCAGTTCAGTACTTATTACCAAGCTACTCAGTGGCCTCGTGCTCTCACCCAGCGACTCTACATTATCAGGCTATTCCACGGCTCTACACTCAATGCTTCAAGATCCTTCAGGCAGCCCCGAGCTCATTATCTCATATCAAGCTACTCAACAGCTCCACCATCTCAGCGGCTTCGTACTCAGCAACTCTACACTCACTATCCCCACAGCTCTATGCTTACTCGCTCAGTGGCTCTATGCCTATAAGCTCACTATCATTCAGTAGCTCCACGCTCAAGTCACTCAGTAGCTCCAAGCTCATTATCTCAGCCGTTCCATGTTCACTATCTACCTCATGCTTACTACCATCTGGTTACTCAAACGGCTCTATGCCTATAACCATCGCAAGCAGCTCTACGCTCATGATCTTAGCAGCTCCATGCTCACCATCTCAAACAAGCTCCATCTCAGCAGCTTCACTCATTCAAACAGCTCCGTACTCAGTCACTTCGCAGCTCTACGCTGGCTATCTCACTCACTGAACGGCTCTACGCCCATAAACTCAGCAGTTCTACGCCCATAAACTCAGCGGCTCTACGCCCACAAACTCAGCAGCTCCACACCCACTATCTCAACTGGCTCCGCGCCGTAACAATCACCTAGATATCATCTGTTCTCAAGCTCCAAGCTTGAATGCTCAAAGTCCAACACTTTGAATGCTCGAAGCTCTTCGAATGCCCAACCACTGTGTACTGGATGCTCAAGTTCTACACTTGAATGCTCAAGCCCTACATTTGAATGCCCAACCACTGCGTACTGGATGCTCAAAGCCTATACTTTGAATGTTCAGACTCTACCCTCCGAATGCTCGAGCTCTACGCTCTGAATGCTCAAGTCTAGAACTTGAAAGAAGCTTTACACTTAAAACAAACACACACGCACGGGCCCGTGCACATAGCATCAATTGCATCACCATTGTCATCATCGAGTCTGCATCATCATCTGTTCACATCTAACCATCATCATATATATACATGTTTTGCATCTCTCTCACTCATGAAACAGGTCAACCCTATGCTCAACCGGCTCCGTGCCTCGATTTTATTGATCGGTCCCATGCCTCGATCCTCTGGCTCTACACCAAAAGTTGGAAAAGCTCCGTGCTCAGACCTTCAATCTCTTATGATTGTAACTGGCTCCGTGCCTCGGTTCGATTACTTTAAGCTTCGCGCTCCGACTCCTCAAGCTCTCGCCTTATGATTTCAACCGACTCTATGCCTCGGTTCTATTGCTTCAAGCTCCATGACTGCAACCAGCTTCGTGCTCCGGTTACTGGCATCATGCCCCCCATATCTCAAAACCGGCGTCTGATTGTCTCCAGAAGACGATTTGGATTCCACCCCTATTACATCAATTCCATCAAGCTCATTCGCAAGGATAGGCTACTCTACCAAGCTCCCCTCAGTCAAAGTAAGGATGATCATGAAAAGCAATCGACTCACCCGCTGTGTATTGATCTACCCCAAAATTCTGAAGATGCTCCCCGTAAAAAAAAAATTCCCCGGCATCTCCGCGCTCCTTCAACTACTCTCCACCAAAATCCTGGCATCACCCAGGTACATTGCACTACGGCTTTTTAAGCCCGAAGGTACGTCTTCTGTTTCTAACCCTCTGAACCTTTATTTTTCTTTATTGCCCCTCGAACTACGATTGGTCTAAATTTCCCTTGTGGAATACGTAGGCAACCTCCCGGCCCAACCATAACTATAAACCTTTTTCAAAAACCCTTGGAATAGTGGTTCGACCAAATTGAGTTGTTTTATAGCTTTGACTCTTACTTAAACATGTCTCGCGATCCGTCTAAGTTCAGCCAAAGAGGGGCATCTGTAGACACCCTAATTTGGCCTAACGATTATTTCAAGTCCCACCTTGAGAACCATCCCGATGATGAATGGATACATGTGATTGCTTATTGACTTCTCGTAAACCCATGGACTTTTGGTGAGTACTTTTAGCCACTTAGAGGACCCAATTCGGAGCCAAATAGTCTTTCAGACAGAAATACAGAATCCTAGGAAAATCCATCTGTCAGCCACGAGATCCATCTCACGGTCTCAACATCATTCTTTCACCCGTGAAACATGTTGCTTGAAAATCTCCCTGAGAGATTGATTCCTCGGCAGCCAGATCCATTCTTTGGCCGCCAGATCTATTACTCGGCCGCCAAATCGTCCTTTTTCCAAATTCTGGAATGTTCTGTCAAACATTTGATCCGATAATCAAAGCCTTAGCAGCCAAATTCCGATGCGTTCGGGCTACGAAAAGAGATTCGAGTAGAGATATTCTAACCCTAAAATTCATTTTTGATTCACGCCATTTGATTGGCCGGAGTGAGTCACCAATTGCCTATATAAAGAGGCACTTAGGGTTCGAAATAAGGGAACAATCACCCTCTCAAGCCACGAATCCCTGCAAAAACACTCACCCATATCTCCTTTACAAAAGTCCTAACCACTTGAAGGCAGCCGCAATCTGACAATCAAACCCCTGAAGTACAAATCCTAACCCTAGGGTTTTTAAGAAGTAAATCAGTCAATCACCCTCAATCCGAAGCAATCAAGCAACTGATGGATCAAGGTGGTGAGGCCCAGGGGCCTATGGTTTGGTTCTTTTATGCTTTTGTACATTAATCGTAGCATTTTGATTTTCTGTTAGTCATTTAGTCTGGTGTGAGGAAGAACATCGGCTGGGGGATCAATCCTTCGGCCGATACATCAATCCAGTGGGATTCCTCGGCCGTGACATCCATTCACCGGCCGAGGGATCTATTTGCTGGGACAGATCGTCTGTTCTGCTTATTTTCTGATGTATGTTTTACTTACTGTCTTGGCTCACCATTAACTGTTTAAAGGCTAATAAAATAGTTTATGTGTTTGAATTAGATAAAGTAAATATACATTGTATGTCAAACGAATATGGGTCAGTCTCACGACTGGGCAAAGAGGGGTGCCTAATACCTTCCTCTTGTTGTACTTTTGGCTCCTGTACCCAAAATCTCTGTCTGTTTTTCTTAGTTTTAATAAACTAGGTGGCAACTCTATTTTGATGATAACCGCTATCGTGTGGCGATATTCCTAACCATAGAAATATCCATGATCTTGGTTTATGAAGTGGAACTAAACAAACATGATCAATCTGTATGGCGATACCCCGTTTGGGTGGTGTCTACAGCCCTCCAGTAGAAGCAAGAGGCTTCATGTAGTTAGATGATGTTACCGAGACTTTCTGACTTTCGTCTAAATGGATTTGGTGTTTCTGTTGAAGCTGTATTGAATAAGATATATGTGGCCCAGGTTGTGCAAACAATACAGTCAATACAACATTTAAACACTGGCTTCATACAAAAATCAGAAAAAGAAGCCAGGAAATTGTGATGTCATTACAAAGGAATCTGAACATAGGATATCAAATTGCTGGCGCATGCTGACTAATACAATCTCATCCCTGCAGAGGATCAGGCGAGAGACTATGTACTCATTCTTGAAGTTTACTTTTACATGCAATGAAAATGCTAGGACATAACATTCCTGAAACAAGCTTCCGCTATTGTAGCCAATAGAACAGATGCAAAGAAATTTATTTACCAGACCATAATATCCTATGATGAGATCATCAATCCAAGCACATTGCTAATCAGAACATTATCAAAAAGAGTGAGGAATGTGATACTAACAAAGAAAATGGTAGTCTGGTGCCATTTTGAAATCAATTGCAACCTCCTCGAATTGGGCAAAACTTTTAGAGGGAGGATTGTGTCGACAACTTGTATTTGATTGGCTTTTCTTACTCTTTGTAACGAGTTTCCTGCAACGAGCTTCTGCTAATGTATACTCATGTTAAACTGCTAACTGAAATTACGTACACTGCGTGAAAACTTCATCGCCCTCTCTTCTACAATTTGTAGATGGAAATTGAATCACAAGATCCAGAGTAGGAACTATATAACTTTTGAATGAGGATTATCAAGTTACAAGTGGTATCACTCTTCCTTCTTTCTCTTTCCCTGATGTTTTCCACTTCCCACTTCACAGGTCTATATTGACTCAATCTAGTAGTGACAATAGGTCATTGACAAACAAAAGGTGATAATTGTCTACTCTTGTCAAAGCCATTGATCCAGGTATTCTACCCATAACATATAGCTAGAAATAGATACAAAACTCATGAAAAGACTATTAAAAAGGTATACCAGCTAGTTTTCTAAAACTCTGCCTCGGATTCTATCTTTTAAGCTATCTGCAACGCCATATTTGAATAAGAGCCTAGAAAATAGAACAACTAAAACAAAAAATGTAGAGATTTGTAGCCTATTTCACAAAAAGGGGTTCAATACTATAGCCAAGAACAACTGTCCGATTACCAACATCAAAAAATGTAGAGAATTGTAGTCTATCTTAAACCACAAATAGCTATTTATCAATTCATATGCAAAGCTCCCACCGCCACAAACCATTATAGAAACAAGCCTTTTGTAACCTGCAAGTTTACGCCTAGACGGCCTTGCAATTTTACGCCACAAACCATTATAGAAGCAAGCCTTTTTGCCCACGAATAGCTCGGTCCAATTGATTGGAAAAAGCAATTCAATTCCAATTCAGGGGAATTTAGTTCTTGTGCATTTTGCGTAGTGAAGTAAGATTCAAGAAATGAGATTCAATACAAAGATTCAAAGACAATAATGTTCATCATGTTAAATTGAGGGGCAACAGAGCAACAGACTAATACACAATTAAGTAAAGAACCAATTTTTCTTGTTAAGTTTCAAGGCTTAAAGAGTTTAATTACCTTCAAGCTAGTACTTCTGATCTTGTCATCTGGCTTCGGATAAGCTTCCACTGTTGCTAACAAGTCCACTGTCACTCGTCCACATCCTAGCTGCTAACCTACAAAACACTCAATCAAACATACTTCCGTATATACATATACAATATACATTGTAACTAACACCTACAGTTCTCAAAATTGTAACTAACACCCACGGTTTTCAAAATTGTAACACCCACGGTTCTCAAAATTGTAAAGAGAACACTACATACAAATGCATAAATCAAATCTAAAAAGTCCTAGAAATCAGATCCACTTACTCAACCAACATATATATATATATATATATATATATATATATATATTGAGAGATAGAGATAGATGGGTTTGTCAATAGACTTTCCTGGGCATTCTTCACCGTCAAAATACGACACTCCGTCATGAAAAGAACCCACGAGGCCGCAGTTGCCTACACCGCCGTGTATTTGATCGAAGCTCCTTATGGGTACATTGTTATACCCATCATTCCTCTTCCCCATCTTCTGAGTAATCAATACCCTTCCCCGCCGCCTTGTTGTGCCACTAAACGTTCGGCATTCCAAATTTCGTCCTCTGAGTATAATCTAATCAGCGACAGAAACCAACCATCAAAACCCTAATTTCTTAGACTGAACCAAAATGCATAAAAAGCTAATTTCACCCCCAAATTTTGATTCAAACAAAGATTACACCAAACCTCTCAATTCCGCAGAAACCATTCCCGAATTTGAACTGAAAACTACCTATCCTCTATAAATAGGAGAGAGAGAGAGAGAGAGAGATGGGTTTGTCAACAAGACTTCCCTAGTCTTTCTTCACCGTCGAAGCAGTCGTGACAACTGACAATAACCCAAGAGGCTGCAGTTGCCTACACCGTCGTGAAGCTCATTATAGGTACTTTGTAATACCCATCATTCTTATTCCTCTTCTTCTAAGTAATCAATACCCTTCCCCGCCGCCTTCTTGAGCCGCTAAACGTTTGGCATTTTGAATTTCATCCTCCACGTATAAGTCATCTAATCAGCCAACAGAAACCAACCATCAAAACCCTAGTTTTATTGACTGAACCGATACACTTAAAACCCTAATTTTGCCCCCAAAGTTTGATTCATCGAAAAACTCCACCAAACCTCTCGATTCCGCAGAAACCGTTCCCTCCATTGAACCAAAAACTATCTATCCTCTGTAAATAAGAGAGAGGGGGGATCAAAAAATAGAGAGAGAGGCCGATCTAATAAACAGAGGGAGAGAGAGAGAGAGAAGAGAGTCAAACGCTCCTGTGCTTTCAAAAAAACAACAGAGAGAGAAAAGCCCAACGCTTATGCTTTCTTCGCCGACACGCTACATAGATCCCGCGCATAATCAAAGTCTAAGCTCTCTGACCCTTCATTGATCCAACGGCCGATAATTAAGAGCCATTCATCCCATTAAACGGGCTCAGATATGGAGTATTTACACAACGGACAACTAGATTGCATAATTCAACTTGTTTTGAAACCCTAGATCGTTCTCTGTTTTGCCGCTTGGGAGAAACTCCCGCTTCTCCCTAGAAACCCTAGATCCTTCTCTGTTTTGCCGCTTGGGGGGGGAGGCAGCCGCCCCCCCTCCCTCCCCCCCCTCCCTCTTCCCCCCTGTCTCTCCTCGCCTCTCTCCTCTCCCTCCTCTGGCCTCAGAGTTCTTCATTTCTTCGGGCGGTGGTTCGTTTGTACGGCGAGGTCTCCTCATTTTCGGCGCTGCTGACTGATGGTGAATCCTCTGGCTGGTTCTCGTCCGTCGCTTCCAAATCTGATGGCCTCGGACCGGAGGTGTGGTAATAAGGTGTGCGGTTGGGCATAGGGGTTTTTCGTTTGTGTAAGTGCAGAAAAACTAAGAAGGGTTTAAGCAGCACAAGATTGCAACGGCTACTTCGTGATCTTTGCCGGAACCCTAATGCATCGCCGGAATCCTAATCTGCAAAATAGACAAGGGGTGAGCGCACATTTGCCTCTCGTGGCAAAGGCCCTCCGATGCCTAAGTTAGTATCACGTACTAATGGGAAACCCTAATTAAGCATAAGAGAATGCGTATAACTGTAATGTATTGTGTACCTTTTTCCTCTCGGTTTGCCTTGTATTTATAGGTTTATGGATGCTTGCTGCCCAAGTATCCATGTTGCCCTAGGTTTCCTATCTCGTATAGGAAACCCAGAATATCTCGAATTCTCGTTCCCTTATCAGTTCATTACCTTAGTCTGTTTAGGACTCCTTTCCATAGCTGGCCGAACTTCCCATTCCCGTTGGGTATCTCTCCAAGATCCTATTTTATTGGGATCTTATAGTATACACAAAATATCCCTGTTTCTAGAACCTTCTGGAACGTTTCCTGCATCTGGGACTGCTTTTCGTACAAATCCCCTCCTGTTCGGCTCTTTTGCTGCCGAACAGACTACTTGGACCAATGACTTCACATGTCACTGCTCCTTCGTCAATCTCTCGGTCCCATACTCTCTGGACCTTGACCCAGTACAGACTCTCTGGACCAATGATTCCTCATATCACTGGTCCCTATCGCCGATCACCGTATTGCACGGCGACTGCCCCTGTCATAATTATACCATAGTCCCGCGTACCACGTGTTCGGGCCTTACAAGCACCTGTTCGGGATTTACTCCCTACAATTGCTCCCCAACTTTACTCGTTTATTTCTTCGTATATGACAAGCAAAGCTTCTTAGGACTTGAGCTACGTTTCTTTGCCCCTGCATTCCTCAAAACTGGTGCAGATATCATCATTAAACCAATCCAAAAATGTCTCGTCGTTTGGGCTGGACAGGCTTTTCCTGCCCCAGCCCTTCCACGTGGCACTCATCGTGCCACTTTCATTAAATGCGAATGGACATCTTTCGGGAAACGGAATGCCCAAACGGCGTCTGGATGACGTTTCGCATACACCACCCTACTAATTGGGGTACATTTGGGTTTTCACCCTATTTCGAAACCCCTTTCTTCTGTCTCGATTCCCTCTGCAACCAGAGTCTTCGAGCACACCCGCCATTGGAGCCCTATCCACTATCTCGAGATCTCTCGCTTGTGTACCTAGGACTCCTGATCATCACAATCGTAAGTCATCATTCCTTCTTCCCTTACCTCTTGTCAATCTAGGGATTCCTTTAATCATTTTCAGGGCTTCCTCATACCCATATTATTCGTCTGTTCCATTCCTATTCACAATGGGGAGGTTCAGGCGTCATTGTAATACTCCTCAGGCCATGGCCTCGTTTAGATCTCGCTATGAGATCCCAGACGATGTTGCCACCAGTTTGGCCCCTGTAGATGCCATACGCCAGAGTCCAAATAACGATACTCTCCACATTCCGGTGGTTGCCGTTGTAGAGGGCGGTGTCATATTCCCCCTGGCGCCACTACTCCGCCAAGTCCTGGCTTACTACAGGCTATCCCCCATGCAAGTTTCTGCTAACTTTTTTAGGGTCGTCATGGGCGTACACGCCCTAAACCAGATGTTAAGCACATCCCTAGGCCTATACGATATTCATCATCTTTATAGCATCTCTCGTACGAAAGACGCCCTCACCTACTATCTAAAGAGTAGAGATCCCAGGAGACGACTGGTGCTTGAATTGCCTGACTCCACTCGAGGAGATGATGACGATTTCCTCGCCGTCACTGGAAATTTCGAGCCCAGAAATGACGACGGCCAAGTGATAGGCTTTCATGCCCCTCACAGATTTGGGCAACCACGTTAGTTCTTTCCTTTTCGTAAAATTCATTCACCGAGCAATTTATTCGTATTGCATTTTTAATCTACTTACCTTCTAACTGCCAACTTCACATGTTGCAGCTGAAAATATCAATCAGGGGTACGCCATCATCACCCCCCAAGTCCACGTAACTGACATCAACCGGGCCCTGAACTTCAACGGTCAAGGCACCCATTTGGCTGGTCGAGCAAGAGCAGCTCAAGTGCTCCTCAGTTACAGAGCTTCGTACGGGGGTTTCATCGACCGTCGCATCCGAGCAGCTGACAACCCGGTTGCACCTGGACCACCCCCCGCCCAACCCGACACGAAGAAGAGGACAGGCGTTCTCGGACCCCTCCATTCCGTAGCGGATATGTAGAGTTTGTTGAGGAGGCATCCACATCATCCGACGGTTATTCTCCATCCCCTCCTTTTCAAGAGATGAACCAGCCCATCAACCTCGAAAATCTACTGACAATCCCTGGTGCTGGCCGAGGAAGAGGCCGTGGCACTGCTCGTGGCCGAAGACGCTCTCAAAGCCCGGTGCCTTCTCATGGCCGTCGAGGAGCGATACAACCTGATGCCCCTCCTGGATTCTCTCCTGAGGAAATTGAAGCCAGCCATAAGGAGAAACGTCAACGCTTGGAAGCACCTGAGAGGCCTTCGACTCGGGCACCCATAATCCAATCTCCAATCTGGGCTCCCCAATTTACTCATGGTGGGCGCCCAGTCACTACTCGGGACAGCATAGAATCTGAGGGAACAGCCCTTGCCTTGTCCCAGGCATTCATGCTGCCTGGAGACATGCAAAAGGTTGTGACTATCTCCCCCGACAACCTTCTCGGGTCATTCATGACTTGCAGTGCTCAGGTATACCTTACGTACTTATTTCAAAAAAATTCAGACTGCTGTTCCTTTGCTGCTTCTAATTTCTTCTTTAACATGTTTTTTAAGCCATGCAAAGGATGGTGGCCATGGCACAGAAGTTGGGCCAGTCCGAGCCTCAGCGGGCGAGGCTGGCCGGTGAGAATGCCAAGCTCCAAAGTACCATCCTTAGGCTTGAGAGGGAAAGAAACCAGGCTCGACAGGCAATGAACGAGTTAAAAAGCAAACTGGACGGCGCTGAAGACGGCCTAAACCAAACCCTGACAGAGCTGGAATCAAGCAAAAATGAGGCAAAGGAGGCCTACCAGCAGGGGTACAACGAAGGGATCAATGTAGCCACTGACAGCTACAAAAATCAAATGCCCAAGATCCAAGACCAAATCTGGGCTGCTGGTTGGACCGCCTGTCTCAGAAAGTTGGGAACAGCTGAGTCTTCTTCTCTCTGGACAGAAATTGATCCTCCAAGCAGTGTGGTGGCCCAAGATGAAGAGGAGTTCATTGAGGAAGGAGATAATCTGGATGAGGGGCTTAATACTGACGCCTCCGAGCATCATGGTGCAGAAACTGCTATAAATGTGGAAGAGACCCACCCTGGCCAAAAGGAAGCCAGTGGAGGTCCAGCTGATGGGAGCACAAACACGGAGGCTACCCCTGCATAGATTTCTTCCCCCACTGTTGAGAACCCTACTGTTAACCAGCAGGTATGACTTCCCCTTTCTTGGAACATTCCTAATCATGTTTTTTGGACATTTGTGGTGGCCCTGCGTGGCCGTAAAGCTTGCCCTGCGTGGCACAAGTACATTCCCAACACTTTAAGTATTTGGCCCTTCGTGGCGTTTAACTTTGTGTTGCTCGGCCTTTCGTGGCCTTTTAGTATTGCTTGGTGGCTCTTTCGTAGCTAATTGTTTAAATTCAATTGATCAAGTATCTCATACTTTAGGTAATTTAAGTATTTCTTTAATCTCGCTGGGGTGTATCCTACGCTTCCCAAGTTTATTCATACTTGGATATCTAGCTAAACATGTTTTTCATGTGCTTCCTGAATTTTCCTCGTAATTTGGAAATAGTCCCAAGTGTATTCGTACTTAGACAATTTTCGCATTCATTCATATGTTGCCCAAGTTTTCCTCGTACTTGGAGACAATTCTTAAGTGTATTCGTACTTGGATAATTTTGCATATGCTCCCCATTTTCATTGGTTTGGACGAGAAACCATCTAAGCTTATTCGTGCTTAGATTCCCAAATGTTTTCGTATCTGGGGAAGCTATGCATATTTTCGTATGCATGCCAAATGTTCGTTCTTAAGTCTAAGTGTATTCATACTTAGTCTATCCAAATGTTTTCATATTTGGCGAAAGTGTGTATATTCATGTATGCACACCATGTTTGTTCATACCTGTATTCGTAACCGAGTATATTCGTACTTGCAAAGTTTTAAATCTGCTCAAATATACTCGTATTTGGCATAAACCTATCACGGAAATAAAAAACAACGTCTTATATCAAAACCAGAATTTTATTCATAATTCAGAAACTAAAGGGGGCGTTACGCGTACCCCTTGCAACTAACGAATCAATAAAAAACAAAGGAATTTTATTCGTAATTCCCACACAATCACGATGTGAATCCTAACACAAAATCAAATAAATAAAAAATAAACTGAAGTTTTTTCAAACAAAAAACTTCCTTAAGTTGTGGACATTCCATGGCCTCGGCACCGGGTTCCCGTCCAGGTCCGCCAAACAATAAGCCCCAATGCCCACAATCTCTGTGACTCGATATGGGCCTTCCCAGTTTGCCCCCAACTTGCCCTCGTTGGCCACCTTGGTATTGCCGAGCACCTTACGAAGTACAAGGTCTCCAATACCAAATTCTCGCGGGTGGACATTTTTATTGTAGCTCTTCATCAGATGCTCCTGATATGAGGCCAAATGCACCAGAGCCCTTTCTCTACGTTCCTCGGCAAGGTCCAGTTCAATTTCTAGGGCTCTGTCATTTCCTCCACTTTCAACCAAAGTGGTCCTGTTGGTCGGCAAACCAACCTCCAATGGGATTACAGCTTCTGTCCCATATGCCAATGAGTAGGGGGTCTCTCCCGTAGACCTCCAAGGAGTTGTTCGGTGCGCCCATAAAACGAGTGGCAGTTCGTCGGGCCACTTCCCCTTCGCCTTGTCCAACCTCTTCTTGATCCCGTCAAGTATGGTCTTGTTGGACGCTTCTGCCTGCCCATTACTCTGTGGGCAGGCTGGGGTCGAGTAATAATTCCTTATCCCATATTGGGCACAAAAAGCCTTGAACTTTTTCTAAAATTGGGACCCGTTATCCGTAATCAGTGAATAGGGAACCCCAAATCGAGTAATTATGCTTTTCCACACGAACCTTTCTATCATAGGCTCAGTGATTTTAGCCAATGGTTCTGCCTCAATCCATTTGGTGAAATAATTTGTTGCTACCAACAGAAATTTCCTATTTCCTGTTGCCTTGTGAAGTGGACCCACGATGTCCATCCCCCATTGTGCGAAGGGCCAAGGGCTTGTCAAAGGCACCAGATCCTCGGCTGGTGTTCGGATCATCGGTGAGAATTTCTGGCACTTCTCATAAATTTTCACATACACCTTAGCATCTTCCTGCATGTGAGGCCACCAGTACCCTTGGGTTATTGCTCGGTGGGCAATGGACCTACCCCCAGCATGACTTCCACACGTTCCCTCGTGGATCTCGTGGAGGAACTTCTGCACCATCTCGGGGTGCACACAAAGTAAGTATGGACCAGTGAAAGATTTTCTGTACAACTTCCCTTCTGGTGACAGCCAAAATCGTGCAGATTTTGTTTTTATCTTGTGAGCCTCCTTTTTGTCTGTGGGGAGTGCCCCATCTCGTAGGAACTCCACTATTGGGTCCATCCAACTTGGTCCTTGGTTCACGTCCAAGACCAACTCCACACTTCTTCCAATGCTCGGCTCAGCAAGATAATCTACTGCCACCCGTCTTTTGAATTATGTCGGTACAGCTGCAGCCAGCCAGGCAAGAGAATCTGCATGGGCGTTCTGCCCAGAACTTATTTGCTCAATATACACCTTCTTAAAAGTGTCAAGCAGATCTCTGGCGGCCATCACGTAGGCAACCATCTTCTCGTTCCGAGCCTCGTATTCCCCGGACAACTGGTTCACCACGAGTTGTGAGTCACAATGTACTCGTATTCTTTTTACCTTCAGGGTCTTTGCACTCCTTAGCCCTGCCAAGAGTGCCTCATACTCTGCCACATTATTTGAAGCACTGAATCCCAATCGAAGGGACAACTCCATCATTGCTCCTTCAGGAGGGAAGAGTACTACCCCAATTCCTGATCCCGTATTACACGCAGTGCCATCAACAAATAATTTCCATTCCATGGGATCCTGTTCGGCCAGAGCTCTCTTCTTTCTCGTTGTTTGCTCCTTCCCATGTTCCTTTCCCTGCTCCTGTCTCATAGGAGGCTGGGGAGCCACCATGGACGAAAACTCAGCTACAAAGTCTGCCAGAACTTGCCCCTTAATTGCGGTGCGCGGCTGGTAGTCTATGTCGTACTGTCTCAACTCGACCGACCAAGTTGAGATACGTCCCGAGAAGTCCACCTTTCGTAGCAAAGACTTTAACGGGAATTCAGTATAGACCACAATCCTGTGACTCTGGAAATAATGGGGCAATTTCCTTGCCGCCATCCTTAATGCCAGGACTAACTTTTCGAGGGGCAGATATCTCGTTTCTGCATCCAGCAATGTCTTGCTCACATAATAGACAGGGATTTGCTCGGATCCCTTATCCCTCAGTAACACTACACTCACAGCATGCTCAGAGACCGCTAAGTACAAAGTCAGAGACTCACCCATTCGTATACTTCCCTCTTTTTCAGCAATTGGAAGAAAGGTCTACATTTGTCACTAGACCTGCTGATGAATCTATTTAGAGCCGCTGCCATCCCTGTTAACCTCTGGACCTCCTTCGTGGTCCTCGGACTTTGGAGCTTCTGCAACGCCGTAATTTGATCGGGATTTGCCTTTATCCCTCGTATGGTCACCAAATGCCCTAAGAATTTTCCTGAGTTTACCCCGAACGCACACTTCGAGGCATTGAGTTTCAGCTTATATCCCCTCAATATCTCAAAGGCTTCCTTCAAATCAACAATGTGGTTTTCCTTCTCCCTGCTTTTGACCACCATGTCGTCTATGTAAACTTCCATGGTCTTGCCGAGTAACTTCTTTAGCATAATCGTTGCTAACCTCTGGTATGTTGCACCTGCATTCCTCAAACCAAATGGCATGACGCTATAACAGTACAGCCCCCTTGGCGTGATAAAGGAAGTTTTCTCTTGATCGGGACCGTACATGGCTATCTGGTGATACCCTCGATAAGCATCAAGGAAACTCATCCGCCCATACCCAGCCGTTGCATCAACAAGTTGGTCTATCCTAGGAAAGGGGAAGCTATCCTTGGGACACGCTTTGTTCAAGTCGGTGAAATCGACACAGACTCGCCACTTCCCATTTTTCTTCTTTACCACCACAGTATTGGACAACCATTCTGGGTAGTATACCTCCTGTATAGCTTTTGCTTCGAGCAACCGGTCCACCTCCTCGATGACAGCGTCCACGTGCTGTACGGCAGACCGTCTCTTTTTTTGCATCACAGGCTTATGTTGTGGATCCACATTCAAGTGGTGACAAATCACGTTTGCATCCACTCCAGGCATCTCCTCGGGCACCCAAGCAAACACATCAACGTGCTCCTTGAGGAACCCCACCAATTCTTTCTCCTCGGTCTCATTCAGATTCTCCCCAATCAAGAAATACCTTTCCGGATCATTCTCGTTGATCTGGATCTTTTTCAAGCCTTCCACCACCTTCTCGGCGGGGTTCCCTCCGACATCCTCTCTATACCATTCGGTCCTCGGAATTTCACCATCTGGTGGTAAGTGGAAGAAATCGCCTTCATCTTGTGCAGCCATGTTCTTCCAATAATCGCTTTATAAGAAGATGGTACGTCTACCACTAGGAAATCGGTCCTCAGCACGACTGTTCCTGCCCGAAGAGGAAGAGTTATTTTGCCCAAGGGCCAAACTGCTCCTGCACTGAATCCGACCAAAGGGGTTATTGACTGCACCAAATCCACTTGTGTCAGCCCCAACTTCTTGAACGCGTCATAGTACAGTTTCTCTGTGCAGCTTCCTGAGTCCACCAAGATTCTTTCTATGTCATACTCCCCAATTCGTAGGGTTATGACTAGGGCCCTCATCATTATGTGGCACCTGGATTCCACCCAGGTCCTCATCCGTGAAGACTATGCCTCCATTGCATTCTTCTCCCTCACGTCCTCGTTTCTTTCCCAACTGCATCACATGCTGGTCGTGTTTTACTTGTCTCTGGAGCAACCTCACCTCATTTCTCGTATAAGGTGCGGCCAACCCATGTATCATATGGATTACGCCCCTTGGATTTTGCTCGTAATCCAATTCCAATGCTTTCTCTGCACCCTTGTGCTCTTCCTGAATAAACTCTTTCAGGTAACCTCGTGAAACCAGATCATCGAGGTGTTGCTTGAACATCTCACAATCTTCCGTCATGTGCCCCCAGTCTTTGTGATAACTGCAATGCTGACTCGTAGCCCTTTTTGCGTCTTTATCTCCTTCCAGCCTTGGGGGCCACTTAAAATATGGACGATTCTTTATTTTATAAAGAATCCGATAGATTGGTTCCTTCCAAACCGTTGTCACCGAAAAGAAAGACTTAGGGTCTGGAGCATGTTTCTCTTTGAACGGCTCTTTCTTGACCTGCCCGTATTCCTTCCTCTCTTTGTAGGTTTTGGGCTCTGGTTTGTCTGTCCTCTTCGGCAAACCCTTTGCCTGTTCGGCGACCATTCTGTTGTCCTCTCGCAATATGTCATCCTCGTTTCTGGCATGCTGCTCGATTCGTTCCATCAGTCTTGCCAATGTACCTACCGGGGTCATGTTCAGGGACTTACGGAGTTCTCCCCGAACAGGTAACCCTGTCTTGAAGGTGGCTATCGCATACTCCTCACTGCAACCTTCAATCTCGTTGAAAGTCTCCCAGTATTTCTTAGCGTAGTCCCTGATCGGCTCGTTCTCACCTTGTTTCATGACAGAAAGGCTCTCAAAGGTTTTTGGCGCTTTCCTGCTCGTCAGAAACCGAGCAGTAAATTCTTCGGCTAGCTATCTCCATCCTCGTATGGTGTTCGGCCCTAGTTTATGGAACCAAGACAAAGCTACCTTTCCCAAACTCGATGGGAACATCTTGCACATGATCGCATCATCTCCGTCGTGCATGAACATTGCCTGCCGGTAATGCTGTATGTGGGCCACGGGATCAGTATTTGTTTCGTAAAGAACGAATGCCCCGTGCTTCACCCTGCTCGGAAGCTTTGCCTCTTGCAATCTCCTTGCAAAAGGGGACGAAGCTATATTGCTGAGGGCTTTCCGTGCTGCTTCTCGTGCAGACATGGTTCCCTCCTCTTGTTCTTTTGCCTTCTTGGGAGTACTCTTTTCCCAATCGGAATCAGGCCTCTCGTACCTATCCCTGTGGTGTCTTCTAATCTCTCCCTCTTCGGGGGTAAGGCTTGTGCTCCTTCTTTTTCGTGAAGAAGCCCTTTTTCTTTCTCGGGGTGGGGCTTCTGGACCTGCTCCTCCTTCCTCGTGAAGGAGCCTTCTTGTGTTCCACTATTGCCAGCCTGTCTCCTCTGGAATTTCTTCGTGATAGTCCAGAATCCTCCGGATGTTCTCGTATCCGTTGCAATTCTTGGATCTCATACTCTCGTTTTTTAATCAGACGAGCGTACTCTTCGATCTCTTGTCTCTTTTTGTCCAAGACATCGTCACGGTTGTGTGCACTCCTTGAATGTGCCACTGATTCTCCCTCACGACGGGACTTACTCCTTCTCGTGGATCCTGTGGCCGTCCCTCCCTCCTTGTTCTTGGAATCGTCATGGACGGTCAGGGGATTACCCTTGCTTGTGGGCTTCTTGGCTTGCCCACCATCGGGTTTTCTTGGAGGATCCGGTGGGGACTGGTCGCCTCCTCCTCCCAACTGGTGTTTTGGGTCATGTGGTGTCTTTGGGTCTTCTTCCATCATGGTCGCTTTTCAGAGGGATCTCTTTCGTTTCCCACAGACGGCGCCGATTGTAAGTGCAGAAAAACTAAGAAGGGTTTAAGCAGCACAAGATTGCAACGGCTACTTCGTGATCTTTGCCGGAACCCTAATGCGTCGCCGAAATCCTAATCTGCAAAATAGACAAGGGGTGAGCGCACCTTTGCCTCTCGTGGCAAAGGCCCTCCGATGCCTAAGTTAGTATCACGTACTAATGGGAAACCCTAATTAAGCATAAGAGAATGCGTATAACTGTAATGTATTGTGTACCTTTTTCCTCTCGGTTTGCCTTGTATTTATAGGTTTATGGATGCTTGCTGCCCAAGTATCCATGTTGCCCTAGGTTTCCTATCTCGTATAGGAAACCCAGAATATCTCGGATTCTGGTTCCCTTATCAGTTCATTACCTTAGTCCGTTTAGGACTCCATTCCATAGCTGGTCGAACTTCCCATTCCCGTTGGGTATCTCTCCAAGATCCTATTTTATTGGGATCTTATAGTATACACAAAATATCCCTGTTTCTAGAACCTTCTGGAACGTTTCCTGCATCTGGGACTGCTTTTCGTACAAATCCCCTCCTATTCGGCTTTTTTGCTGTCGAACAGACTACTTGGACCAATGACTTCACATGTCACTGCTCCTTCGTCAATCTCTCGGTCCCATACTCTCTGGACCTTGACCCAGTACAGACTCTCTGGACCAATGATTCCTCATATCACTGGTCCCTATCGTCGATCACCGTATTTCACGGCGACTACCCCTGTCATAATTATACCATAGTCCCGCGTACCACGTGTTCGGGCCTTACAAGCACCTGTTCAGGATTTACTCCCTACAGTTTGTTTTGGTCCTTTTTCCGGCGGTCTTTCCGTCTTCTATCGGCTATTCTTTCAGTCCAATTGTGTACCGTTTCGGGTTTCCCCCGGAGCTGGTGTGGTTGTGGTGGTGGGTTAATAATTTTCTCAGTGTTTGTTTTTCGTTGGTTCTGTTTTGGATGGGTTTCAACGGATGAATTTTTCTGCCGGTCGCCGTGACCGTGTCTAGTCTACCAGATCTGGTTTGATTAGCGTGGTCGGAGCTTGCTGTGCCAGCAGGGGCTTGCTGCGGAGTTCACCTCCATTTCTGGACGGGGCTTTGACCGGAGAGAGCTTCGCTTTTCTGTCGTCCGTCCCCTGTCAGTCGGCCGGCGTGCTAAAAGGACTGTTGTCCTTGGGACTGGCAGGCTGTTTATCTGGTTGTTTTCTGTCGTTGGCCGGCCATGCGCCGGCGGAGACGGCTCATTTTCAGGAGAATGACCCAGTACGTTTCTATGGGAACGTAATGTTCAGAGATCCCTACAACGGACCCTTCATGTTTGCTGGAAATTCTACTGTACACGGATGAGTCGTCCTCCCTTGCTGTCTCGTTGGAGATTCTTTCGGTTCGAAGATGTTCTTTCGGCTAGGATCTACTCCGTATCTCTATATTTGTTTGTGGTGTGTTTGCAAATGTAGTAGATTTGGATGGGCTTTTAAGTCCTTTCTTTGTAATCCTGTTTTTCCTGTATCTCTGATCCGTTTGAATTTTTAATGAAGATATGCCGTTCAAAAAAAAAAAAGTTCAAGCTCATTGCTAAACCACTACAAAAAAAAAAAAAAAAAAAAAGGGGAGGCATTTCTCCCTAATCTTTCCCTCTAGTATTTTTTAGGTATTCCTTTATTTTTAATAATTTTTTATTTAATTTATTGTTTTCATTTTTAAAATTAATCATTCTTCTTGACGAGAGGAATCAGACAAAATAAAAACCTAGATCGTTGTTGAAATAAATCATATCGGATGACACTAAAAAAGACATTTGTGTTGGTTTTTTTTTTTTGTCTTCAGTGAAACCTTTTTTTTTCTTTAGATTATGTTTTTTTTAATTTTAAACTCCGCTCCTTTAGATGAATGACCAATTTAAAAAGTTTACTATGAACCTAATAAAAATTTAAAAGCAAAATTAATACCAGAACAAAATCTTAATAGGAATTGGGCCTTAGTACTAATCCTTGTATTGATGACATTCAATAAACAAACATTTTGTTTTCTTCTTCTTTATTTATTTATCACAACATTAATTTAATTTCTTCTAAAAAGAAAATAGATTGAAAGAGAAGAAAAAGAAGAAAAAGAAAAAATACCTGATTATTTAGTTCAACATAATAGAAGAGATATTGGCTTTGTTCATTTTCTATTTTAACTTTGTTTTGTTTTTGTTTTCTAATCATTACCTTATTTTTCTCTTCAATCATTACCCTATTTCTTCAATTATTACTTTCATTTCTCTCTCTATCTTTTTCTACTCATTATCCCTCTCTCCGATCATTACCCTATTTCTCTCTCAACCCACAACCAAAACAAAAATACCCAAAAATAGAAACCAAACAAAGCCATTATTTTAGTTCTTCCACAAGGAAAAAAGACTTTAATGAGTGACCCTCAGCATCTAACGAAATTGGCAACTTGATGGCAAGAATGCATTTTTTTTCCAAAGAAATTGATTAGGAGATTTATATGGACCAACCTTCCGGATTCCAATCATCAAAATTTCCAAATTATGTATGTTTAAATGTTGAAAAAATTATTTTACTAGCTTAAGCATGCATCGCGAGCTTGGTATGGAAAGATTGAGAGGCCAATTAAATTTTATAACGTTTGAAGCTAGGTTGTGCATTTTTTTTATCAGCTGCAACGCAGGCCGATACCCACGACGTTTAGGTTAGTCCCGGGATGCCACTCACTGGGGACAACGGAAGTCACTCGACATTGCTAATCACGAAAGACACTCACGCGACCAAGTCACACACTTGATTCTAGGAGGAATCCTCAACGTCAAGCAAGAAATACTTACAAATATTTTTCATAAACTCAAACTCTCTTCTTCATTTATGGCAAAAGCCTTAATTAATAGATGTCTGGGAAACATCCCTCCAAGAATAGGAATAAAAGGGTTATGCGGAGAAAATAAAGGGCTACGAATAGTGGCCCCCTTTTTTCTTGAGTATTTCCAAGGGAAGAAAACAAAATGTTACGTCAAATATTATCTGACGAGTTACGCACCCTAAGGACACTTCAAATTTTAACCTTTTTAATCGTCTTATTCATTCTAAAGGTCTCATTTTGTAACGCCCCCATTTTCGGGTACGTTAAATAAACATTTTTATTGAAATCAAAGACTAAGAGTCAAGCTCATTATTACATCATGGCTCCTACCAGAGTACTTTTTACACAAAGGATGGAAATTCTAAGGTTATCTACTACTCTGTCTCTTCTTCCATCCTAGCCAGCTCCTCAGCTCCAAAAGCCTCCAAGGTGTACAGCTCACCCTGTTCATCTATAAGGTCTGACGTATTATACCGGCGTCGCCACCAATATAATACGTCAAGGTTACCAAGAAGGTAACACCGTGAACTACAAAGCTCAATAGGATAAACCATACCCACTAACCCTTAACTTACAGCAAGGAAGCATATAAACAATTACACATGCTCATTCAACAACATAGATTAAACAATGACACATCCACATTCGATATCTTTTTGGCGTTGGTGTCTGTGATATCAGAGTTTCTCCTACGCATCATTTCGTAGACCGTGTCGCCATTTCACT
This sequence comes from Rhododendron griersonianum, assembly GCA_018127125.1. Lineage (NCBI taxonomy): Eukaryota > Viridiplantae > Streptophyta > Magnoliopsida > Ericales > Ericaceae > Rhododendron > Rhododendron griersonianum. The sequence continues at coordinate 30,893,305 of CM030788.1, read as the reverse complement.
TTTCATTTACCAAATCAACATTTCCAAGTTCGTTAACAAATTGCTACTAACGAGGCTACCAAGTCCGGCTCCATTAGTAACACACACGATGGGCTACCAAGTCCGGCCACACCGCAGTTTTCACAATCCATTCAAATCTTGCATTGGCTCCTCTCCGCGGATAACCAAGCCACATTACCACATGAGACTACCACGTCCGGCCCCATTGGAAATCTTCGCAATGGGCTACCAAGTCCGGCCTCATTAAGGTTTTCAAAAACATACTCACATTGGGCTACCACGTCCAACCGCAATGTACTTTCAAAAATATTTTATTCAAGTCGACATATTTCCTTTGTCCACACCCTAGGTGCCATGTTTCTAACTTTCTCGGTTTTTGTGTCTCGTTCGCATGCCATGACTCCGCGGTAGTTCTTTTCACATTTTAAGTAATCTTGAAACTAAACTAACAAGATCATCCAACTCTATATTCACTATCATGCTCATATTATCACATAATCATGCTCAATCACATTTAAGCATAACGCCACATGTACGGACGCCTTTGGAGTGATAAATCACTTATGCTTTAATCAACAACCACAAGTAATGCAAGTAATCATGTAGTCATGCTCATCACCATCTTAAGATCAAAATACAAATACTTCAGCTTTAATTCCAAATCATACTTCCTTTTGTAAAGTTCAAAACAACATATGTTTATTGAATTGCAATGCATATATCAGAATAGTGTCGATAAGGATTCTATGTTTTCACAAGAGGTGTCGATTAGATAATCTATGTGATCATACCATTATCTTTATTCTAATCGATTCGAATCATGCATACGATATGCCATACTTGGCGAAAAATCTATCTCATGTTCTTAGCCTACTTTAAAGTAAACTTTATTCTTGAAAAATAGTAAGGATTATCCATCTTTCAAAAGTATACACGTTTCAATTTATATTTAAGGAAAGTAGATATGGAAATCTACGTGATCATACTATTGTTTATACTTAGGAAAAATGAGTAGAGATTAATCTATCTAAAAACACGATTATCTATATTTCAAAGCAAACACATTTCTAATTATATTTAGAATTCGAAAGTATAGGAAAATTGACATATACTTAGAGTGTAGGAGGTATAGGAAAATCCTACCTTGATCCGAAACTAGTCGGAGCCGAATAAGATAATTGGAATTCCTACGGGAGGTGAAACTCTCGAATCTGGACCGAACTTTGGACGGCAGTAACTTGGTCAATATTTGGCCGAATACGATCGTTCTTGAGTTGAAATTGAAGCTCTAGAAGTGCTCTACAACTTTTGTGAAGGAAGTGGATCCTAGAAACTGGTTTAGGTAGGAGGAATATGGTGATAAAGGAAGGGACAGTTTGCTGTCTGGAATCTGGAAATCCAATTTTTTACTGAACTTCGGATGTAGATCTTTGTCATTTTTTGACCGATTAGGGTGGTTCTTGGGTCTAACTTGAAGAGCTCGAAGTGCTCTACAACTTTCCCGGAGGAAGTTTGTCCTAGAAACCACTTTAGGTAGGAGAAAGAATGAGGTTTTGTGGAGGGCAGTGGGCTGCCTGGAAAAAACAGAAATGGTTTCTAGAGAGAAGTTGGAGCAATGCTTGAAGGTATGAGTTCAAGGCATGAATGGCTTGCTATTTATAGGCCAAGGGCTCTCTCTCTCTCTCTCTCCCTCTCTCCCTCATCCGAAATCTCTCTCTCTCCTATCTTTGATTTTTTTCTTATTTAAACACATGAAAGACTAGATTTTGTACCTTGGGAAGATTTGATGGTACTTGGATGGTGTGAGGTGTTGGCCAAAGGACCATGACTAGGCTTAGGAGTACACTTGCACACATCACTCTCTCTCTCTCCTTCTCATCCGAAATCTCTCTCTCTCTCTCTCTCTCCCTCTCTCTCTCTCTCTCCATGGTACAATGTACATAAGTACATAGGTGGAAAGATTACAAGGATTTTCTTTCCAATCTAGGACAAGTCTAGGTTATTCTATTGGGGTTTTGGTCTTGTCTTGTACCTTGAAAGAGTAAGAAATCTAGGGTTGGTTGTCCTTAGATGATCATGTGCAAGAAAGACTAGATTTTGGTTGTACTTGGATTGTGTACAAAAATGACCAACAAGGATGGACTAGATTTGGAGAGTACACTTGCACACACATCACACTCTCTCTCCCTCTCCCAAATCCGGCCATCTCTCTCTCTCCCTCTCTCTCTCTCTCTCTCTCTCTTTGGTACAATGCAAGAGTACATAGGTGGAAAGGTTTACAAGATTTTCTTTCCAATCTAGGACAAGTCTAGGTTATTCTATTGGGGTTTTGGTCTTGTCTTGTACCTTGAAAGAGTAAGAAATCTAGGGTTGGTTGTCCTTAGATGATCATATGCAAGAAAGACTAGATTTTTGGTTGTACTTGGATTGTGTACAAAAATGGCCAATCAAGGATGGACTAGATTTGGAAGAGTACAAGTTGCACACACATCACTCCTCTCTCTCCTTTTCCATCCGGCCTCTCTCTCTCTCTCTCTTCATGGTACAAGGGACACCTAAGCATGGAAAGTCAATAGGGTTGGTGGTTGACTTGGAGAAAGAGTAAGATTTGGTTTGTAAGGTTGTAAGAGATTTTGTAAGAAATCTAGTACTTAAGTCCACCTCATGTCCTTCACATCTCTCCTCTTTCATTAGTACATGTACACATAATCATATATAACTTAGATTTGGTAGAGAAAGATTAAGTACAACACATCACTCTCTCTCTCTCTCCTATCTCTCTCGGCCCTCTCTCTCCCCTCTCTCTCGGATTCTCTCTCTCTCTCCCTCTCTCTTCCTCCCTTGGTTAATATAAATATACATATATGCATATGTATGACCAACTACAAAGTACGAAGGTACTAAATGATTTTCAAATCAAAATTCTTTATTAAACTAAGTCAAATTGACACTTGTCCTAGTATAATGTAGTATTGAGGTACAAGGAGAATCCTTGGGCTAGATATCTTATCTATATCCTTATTCTATTGGACACATGTCATCTATCAAGCAATTAAACTAATAAATTCTAGTACTAGGTAATATTAAAACTAGGATTTTGTAGAAGACAATCCAAGAGTACAGCATATCATTCTCTCTCCTATCTTTCTATCTCTCTCGGCTCTCTCTCCTTTTCTCTCTCCCGAATTTCTCTCTATCTCTCTCCATCTCTCTCGGCCTCTCCCTCTCTCTCTCTCTCTATCTCTCCCTTGTACTACATAAGTATATTAATATAGATACATATCTACCAATTGGATTTTGGAAGTACAAGATAATTATAGAACTAAAGGGAATTTGAAAGAATAAGATTTTCCTTAACTAATGAATTGGACACATATTTTCTATCAAGCAATTAAACTAATCTAATTTGACACACGTACTACTAGAATATAATATAAGGTACTTAGAGAATCCTAGGTTATTAAAATACTAGGTACCATTCTAATTCTTTAGTTAGGAAATCCCATGGGAAATCTAGATATTGAATTAACTAATATATCTTAGTACTAGTCTATTATCCAATGGGTAATAATTCTCCTAACATTTATGGACCAATGGATAAAAGATCAAAGGTTGACTTTGGTCAAAGAGGGCTCATTTAGGGTCCAAGGGTTCAAACGGTTCAAGGAAGTTCAAAAGGTCTAACGAAGTTAAAAAGGTCTTCCTAGGGTTTAGGAGAAGCAACTAGATGAATTGCTAGTTAGGGTTTCTCAAAGATTGGTTAAAATCTAACTAGTCTTGCTAAGTAGGATTTCTAGCCAAGAATATAATCTTAAGGCTTACTAGCACACTTGTCTTCAGGAAATGACTATGTTAACTAGCGTGATGCATTCAAATCTAATTACGACGGATTACTAGGGAAAATATACAAGTGCTTTTACAAGCATACTTGTCCTTGGGGAAAATGACTAGAAAAATTTATACGAAGAATACAATATTTTTAAGTCTAAAATTTAGTAACGACGGATTTTTGGATATTAGAAAGGAATTTTAAATGGAATCCAAGTAATAAAATAAAATTCAAATTTAAATGAAATTTTTATTTCCCAAAAATCCGGGTCGTTACACATTTTGTCCAAGAAAATCAACATCTCACCAACAACAAACATTAAATTCGATGAGGTGGCAATTTGAAGTGTGTTTTCTCTTGAGAGCTATACCAAAATTGTGTAGCAAGTCTGCTATCTCCCGTGGAGAGTGTTTTGCTTATGCATCTCTACAAGTGTAGTTTGGTTTTGGTTTTGATACCAAAGATGCTATTTGATAAAATTGAAATTGAAAGCGAAAAATGTATTAAAAGCTAAATGCTGAATTTTTTAAACTGAGAAACAATTTGACTAACATATTAAGCACTAAATTAAAATAAATTATAAATTAATTTTAGTTCCATTAGTTATGGTAATTCTCTTTTAATTTTGTTGGTCACCATGTATATTTGTGGTAGTGGTGGAGTGGTGGTGGTGGTGGTGGTGGTGGTGGTGGTGGTGGTGGTGGCTGTGGCGGAGTAATTGTGGTGGTAGAGTGCCATGGGAGTGGTGGTGGTGGTGGTGATGGAGTGTCATGGGAGTAGTGGTGGTGGTTAAGTGGGTGGAGTGGTGGCGGTGTGGAGGTGGTGGTAGAGTGGTGGTGGTGGAGTGATGGTGGTAGTGGTAATAGATGAATTTGATACGAGAGTGAAAGATCATTATTGTGTTCCCTCCTAAACAGGACCAATCACGATCCGTTGAATGATTTGAACGGATTATTTTGTAAATCTTGATGTGTTTAACATATGTGAAAAAACCAAGTTCATTGGCCATGGGTGTCCATTGGAACGAAGCATATTTGGCACAAGAAAAATAAACAGTCCAACTCTCACTGTTTATGTCTCTGATCTTTGATACCGTAGGTTTTTTGCATAGACGTTTAACACGTCAAGATCTACTAGGCAAACGGTTTGGATCGTGAATTAGTTCGTCTCAACGAGAAGAATCAAAAAATAAAAAATTATAATCCAGCCTCAAAATTTTCTCACTAAAGACAAAAATAACACAATAAAATTTGTTATTACCCAACACACTTTCTCATGAGGACAAATACTATCTTTAGTAAAGATCCCCGTCCAACGCCTCAGAAGCTAATTCTATCAATTGTGTCCATCGCCAGATCTAACATCAGATTCCACATTCTGAAATTTTGCATCAAATTTGGCGAAAATAACGTACACAATAATATAGGAGTAATCTTATACAGCCCTTCCCACATCAACCATCAACTGGCTACGAACGAAATGGCAATGGGTGAAGGTACAACTTTGTGTAGGACAGGACGATTTCAGTTCCACTGAAAAACGGAAGTTACTCGTCCAGATTTAACTTCTTCTTTTGGCCACCTTTTTTTTGTGTGACCTCTCTGAATGAAGAAAATTATTAAGTGCTCCTAGAACACTACCACATCGAGTCGAAATCAGACGGGGCATAATTCAATTTCTACACATCCAAATATCAGTACCATGTTTTGCTCGTATAAATTAATTTTGAAAGAAAACATTACTACCATCATACACCATTACCGCCAAGTTAGATTAACAAAACATTTCAAATGAAACGTATAATACATGAACCTAAGCAAAGCCAAGAGGCCCCAGTTTCAACCCCCACAGATTGTTAATGGCTTGGGCTGCTCCATTACCTGCATACACTCATCTCTCTGTCTACCAAGCTGTTATATCTGCATGATCCTAGTGAGAGAGAGAGAGAGAGAGAGTATTTCCAGCCCATTTTGGTTGCAACTTGGAAAATCAGTGAGGGTAATTAACCTTTTATGGCGGCTCTGCATATAAATATACCGATGGAAAGAAGGAAAGGTAAGTGGTACTTAGAACTCTTGAGCATCCAAGTCAGGCTTTGAAGGGTACTCAAGACCATGAAGTGCAGGCATCCGTCGTATATCTTCTTCTGAATAACAAGGGACAAACCAATATCGTTTGTCCATTCCGAACACCTAATTCAGAGGGAAAAAAAGACCATTACAAAGATTATCTGGCACAATTCAACAGATTCACCGCTTGTAAATAAGAATGTCCCACTGTACATTCAGAATTAAATACAAGAAATGGGTTGCCTCATTAGAACCTAAAAACATGAAACTATTTTTGAGTTACAAACTAGTCGAGAACAAGAAGAAACTAGTAACTTCACAATATGGAAAAGCAATTAACAACCTCTCTTAGCTACCATCCTTACATATCTAAGTAGAGTAGGAGATGCTCATTTAAGGTTAGCTTTGCCACAACAAAGCAATGAGTAATAGTCACATGCCATGAACAATATTTTAGGATATAACGTGCCAAACAATATTGTAATGCAAAAACATTGTGCGCATTGATCAACTTGAATCATCAAGTTCCACTAAATTGGCGGACGTCAACTGGTCTAGTGACAGCCCGTTATGAGAAAAAGTTCAAATTGAATTGGTCATCCAAATAACAATAACTAATTACACGATAAGCACAAGGTGCAACACAAAACTGAGTGTAGGTAACAACAATTTCTGGACCACCGACTTCACCATGGCATTTCGCTTGCAGAGGTTCAGACAATGGAACTGTGCATTAGGTCAAAAAATTTCTAGCTATGCAACTAATTTCATACGAGTTTGGATATGTGGCCCAGAGTACCACAAAGGAAGCAGAAGTTAATATTAAATAATGGAAAGATTTAGAGAGCACTGGAGGAGTATCAGCATGCGGTCCAGATATAACACAATACGATTCTCTTCTAGAAGTATCCGCACTTCATAAAATTCACCAAAACTAGTTTCCAGATTTACATTACACTGATTTACTATGAAGCACCACTATGGAAACTACACATGGGTACAGTACATTAAAGGTATGATGATACTGCAAAAACTAAAAAGTGAAATAAGAAGTGGAAAGGAAAAATAATAGTTCTTGATATTTACCACAAAGTATCTAGTATACAAAAAATAAAGAGGTGTACCGGAGCCGTACCCATCGAAGTACTCATTCCATACCCCGGGGATACCGACACCTTACCCCAATACCAAAACGTACCCAACATATTTGTGGCATACCAGGTATGTAATTTGTCATACTTGTACGCAAACATTTTCAGAGTACCCGTGCTTCATAAGAGGATTTACCATAGTACCAAACAGAATCAATGGTGACCCAGCTGATATAAAGAATCAAAAATTCAGCGCTGACCCTAGCTGTTTCTTGCTTGATAGAGGGGAGTCCATTAACCAGTAGCACAGATTGGAAGTGCTCCTGCGCTGCTGGATAGTCATGGATCACACTCTTCAATTCTGACCTACAGTATAGCAGGTGGGCAAAGTCAAAGTGATTGATCCTTCACCCTTCTACGGAGATCTCCCCCTCACTATTTCCCTCTACTGGGTGCCAATTGCCAATCAAGCAGCAATTGTAGTTGTCAAAAGTGCTTGCTTTAAGCCACAGTCAGTTGGTTCCTTGGTCAGTTATCATAACCATCCTCTATCTTACCCAGGGGTGTGTTTGGATAAGGATCTGTGCAAGGATTTGTTGGGGGGGGGGGGGGGGCGTTGGAATGGTGAGGGAAATACCTTCAACTTGTGAGGGAAAATCCCCCACGTTTTCATTACCATTGACAAATCCTCTACAAAATCGCTGAACCAAACAAAACCTACTTTCCTGAGTAGTTTTGGATTGGAAAGGGCTAGAAAAATAGCATGGACCAAGTGCTGTGAATGAATATGAAATCAACAAGTCGGATCCAAAGACCCTACTCCGACAAACCTAAGCATTTCAATTACAATAGCTTTTGGCAACAACTGAGGGACCATGCCCACCCAACCTATGTTGGGCTACCAGTGAAGCAACTGGCACTTGATGATTAGGGATCATTTGGTTTCTTACAATCTCCTTTCATGCCTTCAGGGTGGTATATAGTTCAAAGTGGCACAGAGTTGCAGGCGACCCGCAGCCCATCTTTCATTGGCTCTTCTAATGTAGTTCCAACATAGGACACCCAACGTAAGGCACTGAGGGTAGGGTATTGAATCTGTCCGTCATGTACAGTTGGCATTTGCCCAACAAGCAGCCAACCATACAGTTAGTAATTCAAGTTCACCGCGTAACTACAAATAAAACTGCCTTATTGTGTATGAATGCTCTATGAGACACTATTTAAGCTAGAAAACAAAACAAGTAAATGTCAAATAAGAATATCCTAGTGTATCCATGCCCTCCTTGAACATGGAACTTAGAGGAAACTACTTGCATACCACACACAATGCCCTTATTCAACTCCATGTAACATGCATCAGAAAATCTCTTCCTACCAAGTATCGATACTTCTTTGAAACCCATGCATTATTGCCAGAAACTGCCGAAAAAGTTCAATATATCCACTACATTGCATATTCCTAAATACATACAGACATCGTGTACAAAGGATATAGTCTATACTATTTTAAATCCAATCCTGTGAGAATTTTCTGAATAGGTGTTTCCAATTACACTGTACTCATAAACTGTATCCATCCCAATGCTTAACAGGTAGGAGATAATAGGTACTTCACAGTTTGTCATATGTGTCCAGCTAATTTCTACACAAAGAAGAATACTGGCGATCTCTTTGAACATCAAGGGCCTACAATGACACTGATCAAGTTTCGGAAACTACTTTCTGGTTTTTGATAAACATCCAGGGGATATATCCACAATGTATGGAATACTTCCGATCTTTCTCCAACTTACATGTCAAAAAACAATTTTGCGTCTATTTTTCAGGAAAGAGTCTATGTAGGTTGGATTTCATGCAACTCTACTAGAAAAGAAAAAGAATTAAAAGAGGAATCTGCTCAGTAGTGAACCAACCTGTTCAAAGTTCTTCTTTCGACCAAGGTCATACCGCCATTTTGGAGTTGTCTTCTTTTCATATGCCTGGAGACCGGAGAAATAATTATTTAGCTACAAGTCCATGTCAACTTATACCCTTTATGAAAAGTGCTTCATGGAGAATTTCCCACTTTACAAGGAAAGAAAAGGCTTCCAAGGTCTTATTAAAAGAGGTGGAAAAAAGGCTTCCAAGGTCTTATCAAAAGAGGGAAAAGGCTTTTATGGTGTTATTGCAATACCATTTATGGGAAAAACTACCAAAGGTGTTTTATTTTCATTTTATTTGCTGCACTTTATGTAAGTTGAGAATTAATTCCATGTACTTATTCTTGGCTAGGCCAATGAAACAATAGTCAAAGATATCCCTAGGCATGCAAAGAAGTGCATAAAGAAAAGTCGGGTAGATGGAACAGAAAGCCAAGAGTCCAACAGACTATCACTCCTAATTTAGGGATGGCGGACTGGTATGGTCCAAGTTTGGCGATTAGCATACCGAAACCCCGAAGTTTTATTTGCACCCAAACTCGATACGTATATACGTATAGGTCATAGAAACCAGAAATGAGGAGAGGAAGCGTCTGAAGAAACTAGGAAAACAAAATTACAACGTGGGGTACACATAAACGGATACGTTTATTTTCTGTTTGATAATTAATAAGCCCCGGGGTATTGTTTGGAGCCATTTCGAGTTTGGAAAAAAATCACCCCTGTGAAAGCAAATCGGGTCAGGTACCCATCGGTTTCGAGTGAAATTCCTATCCTACGACTCATTACATACGATAACATGTAGATGTGACAAGAAGGCAATACCTCAATGGTGGTCGTATTAGCAGCCACCAAAGATATGTGCATAATCAAAAACCCCAATACACTCAATGCAAAAGCAAGATTTAGAACTGCGGATAAAGCAGGAATAGATTAGTTTACATCAAGCAAGCTTTAAATAGGCATGAAGAAAAATAACAGATAGCTTCATTAGACTTTACCAAAGGCAAGAAATGTAGTTGCCAGCATGCTTGGTGTCCCAGGTATCTCATCATCACTAAAGAATGCTATAAAATGTGGCAGTAATGACAGAGTCACAAGAGTCGTTTCAAGAAATGTGTAGAACTGCCCATAAAAACAACGCAATCAGCTATTTCGTTGAATTAAATATATCAATGGGATGTTGACAAGACATTAATAGTCCGATCAAGTGAATATGGAACCTTCCATTTACATGATCCCATATATGCAAATCCAGTAACCACCAGCAACAAATAGATTAAAATGCCAATTCTGTCAATGTCCTTGCTACTCCGTATGCAGAATCATAGAATCAACGTGGACTGGGAGATGAACTTTGAATGGTATTATGATGATATACGATTAACCAACAGCAAATAATGCCACCAATAAGAACTGTTCATTTCGAAAAGAGGATATTGACATACACAATATTATTAAACCACCAACTTTTTGCTTAACGCAGTCAGAGTGTCAGATATGTCAGGGCAAACAATTCGAAACCCAATTCTCTGTGTCGCTGAATGATGGCCAAATAATCCAGAGAGGTAGAAGTACAACTCCAGTATACTTCAGTAATAACTGGCTCCAAGTTCCAAATTTATTTTTGCTTATTTGTACTGCGCAACATGGAAAGTTTTCCTCAGGAAAAATGCATATACCTTACAGTGACAAGATTAAAGAAAAATAGAGTAGACTGTAGAGTGCAGACATTCCACGCAATGTCTGCGCAATCCAAGAAAGTTATAACAGGTACTCTAGACAACGTCTATACTGTCTCTGGAAATGTACAAACCTGTACAAATACTCTACCAGTTAGAAATTCAGGTTTTGAAGGGCAACAAAAATATAATTTTCATTTTCTCAACCAGCCATTAGAGGTTCCTACAAATTCCTGATCATACCACAGAAACCTAGCCCAAAACCCTTCATAGCAACCACTCGCTCATTAGTCATTGCCGATCAGCTAATCACATGATCTTTACATTTTGACAATTTAGCTAAGGGAGCTAAAAGAAGGACTACACATTAGAACCACTTTACGAGCGCCCTTAGACACAGAGAGAGAGAGAGAGAACCCAAAGCCGGTCAGCCATCAGTGTGTTACAAAAGCTAAACATCATGAAACCACGACAGCCCTTAGCATGTCTATGCTACCTGATGCCTTGGTTACAATGTGCCTTACTGAAACATAAATACGGAGTAACATGTATAGGTGATCCATATCATCAGAATAATGTTATTCATATGCAAGTGCAGCAAACAGAATTCTCCATGGAACATCCACAGGTTCTTATAATCATACTTTAATCCATAAAATAATGTAGTGGCAGTTCCTAACTTCCAATACAGAATGCATCTAATAAAATGCAAACAGTATATAAATGTGTATAGATTGTTTGCTTATTCTGAAAGCAAAGAAAGCATCAAACGAATAAAATCACATTACTGAGAGGATCGACAATTCAATAGTGAGAAATATACCAGGAAAAGAAGGAAATACTTGTAATTCAATGCCCCCACGCAATTGACAACCCACACACAGTGATGGTCCATTTTTAGCACACACCTCCCGCCTGAAAGGGGACATAATGTATCCAACTTATTCTCTCCAAAGAATAAGAAGAAAAGAAACTCGAGGAGTTATGGATGTGAACTCACAAACAGAGCAGTGATGGCACCGTGGTGGTTTCAGCTGGTTGCACTTCCGACAATACCGGATCCTTGGATTCACCGTATCTGGCGGCATACCACCAAACTCTGACCCAGTCAACGGATCAGTGTCACCTCTCTCCTCGTCCAAAAGAGGCTTCCAATTAGGAGGCACACAACCCGGATCCGTAAAGACAACAGTGAAGTAACTCCACAATAGCATCACTAACTGCGCAATTACAAAGGTTACATGCTTTAGCTAAGCATAGTATATGAAGGTTTGTGCGTGTATCAACTTCAGTTCTTAGAAGTGAAAGACAAAACTGAAGCAGTAAATAGCAAGAACAAATGACATTTATGGAGCTCTAGAATATCTAAATTCCCAAAAGTATTGTCCGTCAGTTACTTGTCAAAATCTGTATCAACTGAAGCAATACATGTCAAACATAGTAATCTTTCTGTAGACTGAGTGATATTGTCACCTAAGGCCGTTCAATCAATGTAATACTAATGAAATTTTTTTAAACAAAATGAGAACACTAGAAGCTAAGAAACTTAAAACAAAAACCTGATAGCCACCCTTTACCGACGATGTTCACCCTAGCTTTGTTGCCCTTCAGTCTTCGGTGTCACCATATCAACATCATTGTCGTCTTGGTCATCTATCCCTTCAAAACCTTAAACGGCCGGTACCTTCTTGTAGCCATGTTAATGTTTTGCAATGTGAAGTCTGTGAGTTTAGTAAACATCATCGAGTGTCTTTTTATCCTAGGGTTGAGAGTCGTGTGTCTCGTCCTTTTCAATTAATTCATTCTGATATTTGGGGTCCAATGCGTGTTCCTAATGTTTTTGGCTTCCAATATTATGTTATCTTTGTTGATGATTACTCTCGTGTCACGTATCTTTATCTCATGAAAGAGAGGTCAGAGTTGTCTTCCATTTTTAAGTCATTTTATGTAGAGATCAAAACTCAGTTTGATACTTACATTCGTATATTTCGTTCCGACAATGCAGGTGAATATTTTCATAATTCTCTTTCTAAGTTTTTTGATGATCATGGTATAATTCACCAATCTTCTTGTGCTCGGACTCTACAATAAGATGGAGTTGCCAAACGCAAGATTAGGCATTTATCGGAGGTTATGCGCGCTCTGTTATTCCAAATGCAAGTTCCTAAGTCTTACTGGAGGTATGCTGTTCTTACAGCATGTTATTTGATCAATCGTATGCCATCTAGAGTCCTATGCGGTAAGATACCCCATACGGTTTTATTTCTTGGTCAGCCTCTCCACTCATTACCCCTACGAGTATTCGGGTGCACATGTTATGTTCATACTCTTGATCCTGACCGGGACAAACTTGATCCACGGTCGATTCGGTGTATTTTTCTGGGATACTCCCGCACTCAAAAAGGGTATAAGTGTTACTCACCATCTCTACGTCGTCATTTTGTTTGTGCTGATGTCACGTTTAATGAGTCATTACCCTTTTACTCGGAACACCGTACTCCAGTTGACCTTCCTGAGTTGACCTTCCTGAGACTGAGTCTGTGTTTCCTATTTGTGTACCATCTGTGCCACCCTTGCAAGTGTATGTTTGTCGGCAGAAAGTATTAACAAGCCCACCAATGTCTTCCGCCGCGCCTCCTCCGTCTCAAGATCTAGTTCCACAACCACCGCCACCTCCACCACCACCTCCACCTCTATCATCACCTGATCTTCCTACAGCTCTTCGCAAAGGTATTCGGTCTTGCACTTCTCACCCTATTGATCGGTTTGTTTCTTATGCTCACTTGTCTCCGTCCCTTCGTGCTTTTACTACTTCTGTTTCGTCTATTTTTGTTCCTAACACTATTCAGGAGGCCTTATCTGTTTCTGAGTGGCGGACGGCTATAGAGGCTGAGATGTCTGCTCTACATGACAATGGCACTTGGGAGTTAGTTCCTCTTCCGCCAGGAAAGTCTACTGTTGGTTGTAGGTGGGTCTTTACAGTCAAATATCATCCTGATGGATCCTGATGGGTCTGTTGAGCGTTACAAAGCTCGTCTTGTTGCTAAGGGATATACTCAGACTTATGGTGTTGATTATACTAAGACTTTTTCTCCAGTTGCCAAGCTTGGCTCTGTCCGCCTTCTTATCTCCCTTGCAGCCAATCTTGGTTGGCCTTTATTCCAATTGGATGTTAAAAATGTCTTTCTTCATGGGGATCTCCAGGAGGAAGTTTATATGGAGCAACCACCTGGGTTTGTTGCTCAGGGGGAGTGTAATCAGGTATGTCGTCTTCGGAGAGCACTATATGGTCTTAAGCAATCTCCTCGGGCCTGGTTTGGCAAGTTCAGTGATGCAGTTTTGAAATTTAGGATGAGTCGCTATCAGTCTGATCATTCAATTTTTTCTCTCATCTGACCGAGGGAAAGTATTATTGATTGTTTATGTGGATGATATTATTATTACGGGCGGTGATCAAAAAGGTATTGATGAGTTGAAGGTATTTTTGCAGAGTCAGTTTCATAACAAAGATCTGGGAAGGTTGCGATATTTTTTGGGGATTGAGGTTGCACGATCTAAAGATGGCATTAGTTTATCGCAGAGAAAATATGTGCTAGATATTCGAGATGAGACTAGTTTATTGGGTCGAAGCCTGTCGATACTACTATGGATCCTAATGTCAAATTGTGTGTTGATCAGGGGGAGCTGTTTTCTAGCCCTGACCAATATCGTCGCTTGGTTGGTAAATTGAACTATCTTACTATTACACGTCCAGATATCTCGTTCGCAGTTAGTATTGTGAGTCAGTTTATGTCTGCTCCTCGTTTTCCACATTGGGAGGCTGTTCTTAGAATTGTAAAGTATCTCAAGGCTCATCCAGGACGTGGTTTGTTTTATCGAGCTAATAGTTACTTACGTATTGAGGCTTTTACTGACTCTAATTGGGCAGGAGGACCTTCTGACAGGAGATCCACTACAGGATTTTCTAGGTGGAAACCTTGTCAACTGGAAGAGTAAGAAACAAACAGTGGTTGCATGGTCTAGTGCAGAGGCAGAGTATAGAGCCATGGCCCACACGACATGTGAGATTGTATGGGTGCGATCTTTTCTTGAGGAGATAGGATTTAGTGTGCAATTGCCAATGAATTTGTATTGTGATAATCAGGCAGCAATTCACATCGCATCCAATCCGGTATTTCATGAGAGGACTAAGCATATTGAAGTTGATTGTCATCTGGTGCGTGAGAATTTAATTGGTGGTGTGATAGCTACTCCATTTGTGTCTACAAGTGCTCAGGTTGCTGACATGTTTACTAAGTCATTGTTCAAGCCTTGGTTAGAGTTGTTATGTAACAAGCTGGGACTTTGTGATATCTATTCTCCAGCTTGAGGGGGAGTGTTGGAATATTTAAGTAGTTGTTATGAGTCTTGTCCCACATTGGTTAAACAAGTCTTGTATCAAGTTATCTCTTAATATAAATAATAGTTATTTGTGTTAGGGTTAATTAACACCCTATACACTTTTCTTATTCTCCCAAACAACAGCCAGTACATTACAAACGTAGAACGGTAGAAGAGAGTAGCGCAGTCCTTATTTGCGGGGTTTTTTTTTTTTTGGGTAATAATGCAAGGTGTCCTGGGCTAGCTTACGCGCACCTCAAACTAATCCCTATTAGCCCCTCCCACAACCGCTTCACACGCTTACGCATGGGGTGAGGTGGCCACAAGAGTTGTTGGCAATAATAATCAAACCTGAGACCTTAGGACGGAGTCCTGGGCCAAGACCACCTGGCCAACCCTTCGGGATTCCGTATTTGTGGGTTCTGTATTTTCATACTTCATACTCCCTCCGTCCCTTATTTATAGTCCAGTATTCCATTTTGGGCTGTCCCTTAATAAGTGTCCATTTTGTAAAGTTAGTGGGTAAAAGTTGGTGTATTGTCTATTTTGTCCCTAAAAGTAGATTCCATTTTGAAAAGTTAGTGAGTAAAAGTGTAATGATGATGGGTAAGTAGGGAAAGTGGAGGAAAAAATTGATGTGAAAGGTATAATGATGATGTCTTTTTAATAAGTTGGAATTACGAAGCAGGACATTTAAAAAGGGACGGATGGAGTACAAAATACTCAGCTAAATCTAATTCAAAGCTCAAATAATACATTCAGGGTTAAAAAGAATTCAGAAGCAAAAGTTTTCTTCTCTAAAGCATTTAAAGAGCTGAATTTTATATGTAAAGCCAAACAGCAAACTTCTATGGCATAAACCTCCAGTAACCCATTAAATTCCAATCCCAGAAACGATTAGAAAACCCTAAGAACCCAAATATAGAAACGAGTATACCAAGAGAAAGATTCAAAATCAGAAGGGCATAAACACTTAAAGAACATGAAATGAAACAAGATCAATCCAGATACAATTAATTGTTTCTAAACAAACAAAAATTACAAAGGTACAAGCTTAGATAACCTAACACCAAAAAACAAATGATTGCCACAAGTAGCATACTCATTATTCGACAACTCCTCACAATTCTGGGTGAGCCAAATAAAGAACATAAATAATACTTTCCGATTACAGAATAAAGAGCTCAATTTTATATGTTGACCAAACAATAAACTTCTAATAACCCCATTTTGCTAAATTAGGAACAATCTCTAATGTTTTCAGGGTTTTGTTATAATATTATGGGTAAGCCAAATACATAGCAGAAATAATACTTTCCGATTACAGAATAACTCAAAAAAAATCCATTTGTACAGCTTTTAAAGAGCTCAATTTTCCATCTATGACCAAACAAGAAACTTCTAACAACTCCATTTTGCTAAATCAGGAACAATCTCACTTCAATTACATAACCCAGGAGCAAAAGCCATGAAACTTGAAACCCAGAAAAACTCTAACAAAACCCTGAAAACCCAAGCCCATTAGAAGACAGAAATGACTGAAAATTAGAGTAACTTACAAGAATATGAAACAAGATCAAGACAGCGACTGCGGTGAGAGAAACAAAGCCACCCTGGTACAAATCAGGGGCATAATTGGAGACAACAACGGCATAATAGGTGACACCCACAACACCCAGGACCAACAAGATCATGATCGAGCCAAGGCCACGCAGGGCCGTGCAGAACTTGAACACGTTCCAGGCCATCACGGTTCCAGATCTATACATGACAAATCAAGAAACAGTGGAAATTGAAAGAAAGGGAATTGCCTTTTGTGTTATTTTCGTCTGTTTTGTTGGCCCGGATAGTAGTGTACTATTATTGTTCAGTCAAGTGAATTGTGAAATGAAGCATCTTTGTGGACTGGCTTTTCTGTAGGGTTTATGATATGAATTCCAGAGGTGATTAGTTCACGGAATTCATGGGGAGAGAGAGAGAGAGAGAGAGAATTACAAAGAAAGTGTTGGGAGAGAGAGGCTCCTATGGTCGTCTAGCTGCAATTTTTAGCATTTTCTTTTCTTTTTTTTTCTTGTAGAAGAGGGTTGGTTGTTCGAAACGTCACGCATGATGAACATCTGGAAGGGGAGTATTTGTAAACGAAAATGTTAGGGAGGGAAAATTACCGGCAGGCGGTGTGGACCGGAGTTAATCACCACTTTCATGGTGTGAAGTCTCCAAATTACCAAGACATGGCATCTGCAAATAATATCACCAACACATGGTATGAGGTAATAACCATGATGAAATTGGACAAATTTACCCTTTGTTTAAGACGACACCGTTCGCCCCAATCCCTTCTCTATTTTTCTTCTCTTTTCCATTCTCCAGAGCCAGAGATACGAACCTAGCTCCCCTCTCTCTAGGGTTTGCTCCAGCTTTCTCTCCTTGTGCTCCCACACTGTGAAGACTTCTGCCTACTCCCTCCTAGTGAGAGCCGACGTTGTTCCCAAACTCCCTCCTTCGCATCTGTTTGAATCATCTACCCCGGAGACGCTGCCTTCAATCGTCCAAGCTTCCAACATTGCCATCCCCAGTTCATCAGGTTAGTTGAATCGATTCCCTCCGCCGAATATTATCGGACGCCGCCCTCTGCCTCCGTCCTCTTCGCATTCAGAGGACATGTATCATCTTTACCTTGATCAGTCTGTAGTCTAGGGTTTATTTGACTGTGTCTTGGAATGGAGGGCTCACGATCCCTAGTAGTTTACAGATTTTGGGGTTGGTTTGTAGTTTTAATACTGATACAATTTGTTTTAGTGGCTCAAGGGGTTTGGCCACCCCTGTTTTTGATGTTGATAACAAAATTGGTTCAGTATTTGTTCCTTTATCCTCAATTTAGTTCAACGCTATAATCTCGGTATTGACTTTCAACAAAAGCGCACTTTTGTTCTCTTAATCGCATCAGAAACTTAAATTTATGGTTATTTGTTGCTAAGCTTGGATTGTTCTCTTAAATTAGTCTTGTTCACTGGTTTAGATAAAGAAAAGTCATTCATGGTTAGTGAAAGTTCTACTAACCCAACTAGAATATGTCAAAAAATTAGTTAACAAAATGGTAAAAGCATTAAAATATTTGGTTTTCCTAACTCAGACTTGGGGAGAGATTAATTGATTTTTTAGTACTACTACTACTACTACGTAGGAGTAATAGTAGTGTGTGCATTTTAAAGTACTGGTTGGACTTAATAATAGACTGCATGTAATGTAATTGCATGGGGGGTTAGGCAAATTAAATTAATTCTGGTAATAAATAGTAGTAGTATTATTATTATTATTTCAACTGGTGCTCTCTATCTATCTGACTAAATTGGAGTTATCTGTGTCTTGGGTTGTGTTTATCCCACAGTTTAATATGCAAAAGATAAGCACTCATCTGATTTTGAATGAACGTATCAGTTTATGCCACGTTGTGGGTCACTGAGGTGTGTATAGGAAGGATAGACTTTGTTCTTTTTCTCTAGTTTATGTGAAGGTTGCTTGCTCCTTGTTGTGAATTGTGATGCCTACTTCTGGTAAGTGATGGCTACTTTCCTTTCTTATTCCAGTGTTCCTCTTTTTTGGCTTGACTTGGTATTGAATTAGAGTGGACCTATACAATGCGTGGGACTTGTGAGTTTTAGTATTAACGAGTTCTGACCAATGCATGGGTGTGATTCTCTCTCGTCTGTTGGTTTACATTGCAGTTGAGGATGATTTAAGACTTTGTTCTTGGTAATAGTAACCTTGTTGACTGAAATATAGTTTTAGGTCTTGGATATTGGCTATCTTTACTGCTTGCTTTACCAATTTTAAGATATCTTTGCTATTTCTGACATTTTGGTGCAGTGACTAGAACTGTGTATAGATTGGTCCTCTTGACTTCTCGATAAACTTTAGAGTTGATAATGTTATATGTGGGGCAGATCTGATTTCTTATTGATAACCAATTTTTTACCCGAATTGTCATTGGTTGTTTGTTCTCTGATCTTGTTTCTGTTAAATACTTTCCTGTGCTCATGGAAGCTGTTCGTTGGTGTCTTACAAGGCAAACTGTTATATATGTATTCTCATCCTTGTCATTTTAATTGTTTTTCTTTTCTCCTTTTTGGATCTGTTGAAGGTCAAAGAAAAAGGAGGAGAGGCAGTGCTACCACACTTGTGGTGGTTCAGAAACCATAACAAAGACACCACCACAACCCCAAGATTGCAAGATGCTCGCCATGGCACAAAACCACCACAACTCCCAAGATTGGAAGCACAATTAGATTTTCCCCTTTTTGGTTATGCTGATGTTGAGAAAGAGGTAATAAACAGAACTTTTGCATGGGCTGCCCCTTGTCAAGTATCAACTTTGTATGGTTGTGACTTGTGAGGGTTTTTTTTATCTTCCATACATATTGGAGAGATAAGGATATGAAGAAGCAAAAAAAAAAGATCAATACACTAGGTGAAGGAAGGATAACAACTAAGGGAAAGAAGGACAAGTTTCCCTTTACGTGTCGAGGAGGTGGAGCGTGTCTAATGACTGCAATAATAATTTATCTGGTGGTGTGCATTCTTCATGTTATGGTCTATCAAGCCCTAAATTTTTCCTACAGCTTTTTCTTTTTTGTGTAAGCACAATTTTTTATTTCTATTTTGAGTTTTCATGTTTTTAACTTTTAACTCTTAGATGGTGAGTGCATGAAGACCATTGTCGTGGATGGAGGTAGTCAAGTTGAAGTCCAAGTATGATGAGAAGGGTCAACCTTGGTGATGGATCAGGTATGCTAACTTCTTTCTTATGACCTCTAGTTCAAGAGAACGGTTATTCAACTAATTGTATTTGTTGTTGTGATGTGATAATACTGCAATCTCGAAAGTGAATTGGATGTTAAGTGCTGAAAATAGTATTTTTTGCTTAGATAAAGTGCTAGAATATGATATTTTTTGTTGCTGATATACCATAGTTGTTGCTGAAGTGTGCAGAAATTATGGAGAGACATGGGGATAAGCAGAAGAAAAACTATTTCTACCATAGCATTCCACCAAATTTTGGGTGCCAATCTCTTTTCCAATCCCGTACTCTCTCTCTCTCCCTCCCTCTCTCTCTCTTCATCTATTCTTCTCCGATCGATTTCCTTTCACCTCTCTGTGACTGCAGGACATGCGCTAGTGTCAGAGACACTCATCGGCGACAACAGGCTCACTCATTGATTTCGATTTTGTTTCATCCGTTCTGGTACTCTCTCCCTCCCTCCCTCCCTCCCCTGTTGTTTGCATGTAGCGTGTATGTCTGCTAAGGGCTTAGAAGAGATTAGCGCTTTGGTTAACATTGGAAATTTGCCTAGCTCTCGTAAGGCAGGCTACTGATTAAATTGATGACCACAGATTTAGGAATCACGTGCATACAAAGAGGGTTTTAGTTTATGCCAAAGTAGGTGATTAGGTAACAGAATATTGTTGAGTATAGAATTTATGATACACTAAGAATGTACATATTTCCCATTTGTTCTTACCATTGATGAAGAATTTGACCAAAACTCTTCCACTTGGAAGGTAATAACTTAGTCTGGCATTTGTGGAATGTACGAAGGATTGAATATGGAATATGCCTATTGCAAATTTTGTGTTATTAGCCTATTATACTACATTTATGTAGGTTGATCATTGCTTATGTTTAGGTATACTGTTTGGTTTGGTTTCTTACAACATACTTCCCATGCGACAACTTGGAACTATGGTGGAGCTTATCCTGTGTAATGATAAGGATTTTAATTATAGGTGAATTACTAGGGGTTGCTTGGCAATTCTAGGACCAATATTGCTTTGTTGTTCTCTATGTAGTATGTTGAGGCGCAAATCTTTTGTCGAGATTGGGGCCATGAAAGCTAATGACCTAATGACATTGGCTCTCTTTTTGTTTCCACAAACTACTTGGTGCTTGTGTATTTTTTGATCCATCTTTTGGTGCTTGTGTATTCTTGGTGCTTGTGTGATGCATGCTTATATGGTTCTAGGTTTATGTAAACCTATCATATGGTAGTTCTGGAGTAAGTATTTCTGGTTTTGTTTCTATTGTTTCCTCCTGATTTTTGCAATTTTCGGAGTGCTCGCCTTTTATGTGGACGACAGTTGTTTCTTGGCAAGATTCTAGTTGACTGAGCTTATTTGTATACATACAACACATTTGCATTTCCTGTTTGTGTTCTGCTGAACTGTTGAGTATGGAGTGAACATATATGAAGTACAAAATACTACCTCTTTGCTCTTTTCCCCTGCTCTCTTCTTCCTTTGAATTGTTGATCTTCTTACGTGATACGATGGTATGGTTTCTATTTTGTGCAGTGACCCTTGAGAGTTGAGTCTTCCTTTCAAATAGCATAGCAATGTTTGAGCTTGAATTATAGAGGGTGTTACTAGCATTTGGAGTGGATAATATCAATGCTTGGATACAGAAACATTGGCCTTGGTCAGGTAAATGGAATGAACATTTTCTTGTGCTGTTTCAAACCTTGGTGGTATAGGTCAATTAATCCCGATTCGTTACCCTAAGATGAAATGATTTTGTTCCAATTTACGCATCATAGAAAAATGATAAAAGGAGAGAAAAAAACTATAACTGTAAATTGCCCTCTATGCTTTCCTTTATTGCAGGGTTATAGACTTATAGTATTACTATCATTTAACTTCTTTACTGTATGATCTTTTCTTATTGTATTTCATGACCTTGTTTGGTAAACTGTTTTGCAGATAGATGATGTTATTAATCAGGCTCAATCAAGAAGGGCAGCTTTGGGGTAACAAAGGGCTTTTTTCGGTGACGTTCAGGGGAAAGTGAAACTCCTAAGTGACAAGTTCCCCATCATTCATGGCTTACTTGGTACTTTCTTGAAACATGACATAGCAATGCATGGCTTGGCTGTTAAACACATTAATGTTGGTCCTTACCCCACCTTTTTTCTATCATGATATGCACTTCCGTTGTGATCCACTTATTTAATAATGATTGTGCTTTTATAGTATGAATACTTTTGCGAATCATGAGCTTATTCTACACCCATCTATTGATCCAAAATTTTGTACCACAGGGAATCAAGAGGATTGCATCAATTCCACGTGTTTGGCTTTGGGAGGAAAGAGACCAAATTGCTCGAAGATTGCATCAATTTCAACAAGCTTGCAGCATAGAAAATTTTCAAGTGATATGTTGGTTAGCTTGTTTATAGTGCTATCTTTGGTAACATTGGACATCTGGGTACTATATGAATCCAATTTCAGGGTCAAATTTGAAGTATTGAGCTCTATAGAAATTCTTAACATAGCATTACTCAATTTCGGAACTGTGTTGACTGCACTGACACATGTTGGGGAAATGGACATAATTTTTAGCTCGAGTGATAAAATTGCAAATTGATTTCTGATTTTGAAACTAGATTCATAGACCTTAAGAAATATGTAAAGTTTGTGCCTTAGTTACTCCTATGCGAAGTCAGATTTTATGTTCAAATTTATGGAATTGCAGATTCTGGAATTCTTTCGAAGTCCAAGAATTGCAGATTCGATATGGTAATATAGGTTTCGTTTCCGTTGAATCCATGTTTTGTTCCTTTGTCATTGCTTATGAGATAATTGTTACTTGATATGGCCTTGGTGGAAGTTCCACCGGCGCTTCATTTTCGCTTAACCCTTAGGGATGGGCTAAGGTCGTTACATAACTACTCTTACTTTATGGTAATGCATGGATTGTTGTACATAAGGTTCTCAATTCTCGGTTAATTTAAGAATAACAACTCTCTAATTCAGTTCCAGCTAGCAAAGGTTGGTTGGAGTAGGTCTCCTAGTATTGGCGAACAAGGGCGCAACCGCATGGTGGGGATGCTATTTGCTAATTCTTTCTACTTGATTGCTTGTACTAGACCCTTTACAATTGAACTTTTTCTTGTTTTTTTTGGCATGTACGGTAATTAGCCCCTCTCTTTCTCTCAAAAGTATTGCTGAGACTTACAGTGTAATGGTCATATGTTGAAACCATGGTAGTTAATAGCCGACTTGTTTGTCCTACGTATTGGTGGTTTTGTAGTGGATTTTTAAGTAACACCAAAGCCTTCAATTCAATTCCATCAGTGATAGGCCATATGAAATTTTCTCGGTACCTCTTGATACAGGAAAAAAAACCCAAATGCAAACTAATCTGGGTACGGATTAAAGAAATAAATGGGTTTCAATTCTTTTCTAGAATAAATTTGTATGGAAATGAAAAACCAAATATTGTGCCCAATCTTGTATGGAATTGCAGCAAAAGCTTGTGCACGGAGACCCAACAAGATTTATTGACTTGGTCTTCTGTACATTGGAGAAAGTTCGTTGAGGTGTAATGGGTGTTGGATCACCTAACTTTCCACACTTCTGAATGTCAAGAAAAAAAAAGTGATCTTTGTGAATAAACAGAACGATCTTTATGAATTTATGATAAAGTCTTTTACGATTATTGACTTGGTCTTCTGTACGTTGGAAAAAGTTCGTTGAGCCTCAATGGGAGTTGGATCACCTAACTTCCCACACTTCTGAATGTCAAGAAAAAAGAATAGGCTCCTCATCAATAATTAATATGGTCTTCCATGATTTCTAATGTAGTCTTTTACAAACATTTACTTGCTCGTTTCTACCTGGGAGAATGTTTGATGGCTCACATCCTAACTTCCTATATATATACCATCAACGTGTTAACATAGTCAGAAACCCACAAATATTAAGTTCATTCAAAAGTTTCCTGATAAGCCCTCAATAGTGTAAATAATAGGGCTTATCTTTCTCATTTTTTGTCACACACAAGTGCATAACTTGCTTGATTTGAACGATATTGCACGAAAGGTGTGTTTTTTGCTTTTTTAGGTAAATCGTGTGAATAAGGCGAATTTGAAGGCCATGGATAGCCTTAAGTGTGTCCAAGTACCCAAAACCACGTGGCGCTCCGCGACCGAGTCCCAAAAGTCATGAAAAGAAGTTTTGAAGCATACTCGGGATGTCCAAGGATCAAGGGAAGTGAGGGAGATGCAATGATGTTACCCAAAGCAACTCATTTTCCGACCAGCTGAGGGTAGAATCAGCATAACTTTTGATGTAAAAATTACTTTTGATCTAAACCACTTGGGTTAGAAAGTAAACTCAACAAGCTTTCCAACGGTTCGAAGAACACCCAAAACCGAGTTCGGGAGTGTCCGGAGCGAGCCCGTGAAGTTGGAAATGTGTCTGTAGAATCCAGCCAGCACAGGGATCAATCCCCCAATGTTTAGGGATCGATCCCCCCCCCCCCCCCTACCAGCTCCTGCAGCATCTAGAAAGCACAGGGATCGATCCCTCAATGTTTAGGGATCGATCCCTCACTCCTGCGCAGACATTTTAAGGGCATTTTTGTAAATATTTTGTAAATGGGGTATATATACCACCCTTAGCCCGATTTTAGGGCATTCTTCACTTTCACTTTCTCTCTCTACCTCCCTCTTCTCCTCTCTTCTCTAGCTCTTCTTCTCTCTTCAAAGGAGGGGGATTGCTAAGGTTTTTGGGTAGATTTCCTTCATTAATATTGTAAGTACTCTTGTTCTTTACATTAATCTAGCTTTTATTTTCTTTTTTGCCCATATTTTCATATCTCTCTTCATTTTGCCTTGTGTTTACACCCACTATGGGTGAGTAGTGATTTAAGCTTGGTCATGGGGTGATTTCTACCCCATGATTTAGGTAGTTTAATGGCTTCTCGCATTTTTCTTGTGCTTAATGTGGTTTATGAATGGATTAAGTTCATTTTTATGTAACAAAACCTAGGGTTGTTAACCTCTTTGATTATGTGTAGGCAATGATTTGATCTCTTGCCACATATAATGCTTGGAGCTATGTCACTCTAGGTGTTT
The DNA here is from genome assembly GCA_018127125.1 of Rhododendron griersonianum. NCBI lineage: Eukaryota > Viridiplantae > Streptophyta > Magnoliopsida > Ericales > Ericaceae > Rhododendron > Rhododendron griersonianum. The sequence continues at coordinate 30,868,424 of CM030788.1, read as the reverse complement.
GCCAAAATGCCTCAAAGAACTTGTTGAACTCTAATCTTTGGACAAAACTTAGGATTGTTAACTTCTTTGATTGGGCGTAGACAAGTCTCCTTAGCACACCCAATGCTTAGAATCATGGCACTCTATGTGTTTGATAAAATGCCTAAATGAGTTCATTTTCATTTCCAAACCCCGTTGTGTGAGTTAAACTTGATTTTTATGGTTAAATCTTCCGAGTGAGATCAAATGACAATGACTCTCACTTGAGTCATCAAAGAGAAGCATTGAACGGCCTAAGTTATGGGTGGAATGAACCCCTAGACCTTGCCGCCTTTAATTTCTCGTCAATCTTCGTTTTTAATTAAAGTTAGGAGGTAGAGAGAATTTCCATCACTCAAAAGTTGGCCGTCTCAAAGCCGAAATAAAGGTTGGGTCCTAACGCTAAAAACCCTTCGTAAATCAAACCTCCGGCCTAGCTCCATTGGCTCCCTGTGGATTCGACCTCGGACTTCCGAGTTTATTATACTACAACCGACCTAGCCCTACGCTTGGGGCACTCTTTACTACGACACACTTCGGTCGAGCAAGCATTTCCCCACTTCACTGTCTTCACACAACATAGTCCGTTTAATTGTTCAGAAACCCGCAAAACATGCAATCCAATCGAAACTTCACAAATGGTCTTCTTTCACCGTCTATGGGTATATACATTTCTAGTCTTCTTTCACAGTCAATACTTTGTCACTTTTTGTTGAAGATGGAGATTGTGATCTTGCTATCGTTTGTTGGAAGCAATTTAAGTTTTTGCATTGGTGACTATTTTTGTTGTTGTATCAATACATTTAGCTAGGCAACTTAGTGTTGAGATATTTGTAGGTTATGTTCTCTCTTTGTAAATGCTGTAAGCATATGGAGGCTAGCTCTCTACTGATTTCCTTCCATTTATACTTAAGTAGTGTTGTTGGATGAAATGTAAGGATAATATGGGAATATAATGGTGTTTCATTTTGGCAATTGGATGTTTGACTATTTGTTTTGGCAGTTCCTTTTTATTCTATTCAAAATGAAATGGTTAGGAAAAGTGCGGGTCATTACATAGCATGCAGTGAATGCTACTCCCTCTGTCTCTTATTTAGAGTCTAGTATTTCATTTTAGACTGTCCCTTAATAAATGTCCATTTTGTAAAGTTAGTGGATAAAAATTGGTGTATTTTCCATTTTGTTTCTAAAAGTATATTCTATTTTGAAAAGTTAGTGAGTAAAAGTGTAATGATGATGCCAATGGAATTATGTATTTTGTTGGCCTATTCGGTTTAAATTATTATGTAGGGATTATGTATTTTGTCGGCCTTTTACGTCTCCCCAATGGGACCTATCCTCTTTTCAACCTCAACCAAGTTTATTTGGGCCAAAAAGGGCAACTAATAAGATAGAAAAGACTTTCTATTACACCATCATGAAAGACAGTCTATGGTTCCTAAAGACTACACTTTATCTTTAACGACCAAATTTTAATTTATCCGAGACCAAGTCCATATTGCTAAAATGCTACACAGAGTGTGGACCATATGTTTATTGTATAAAGAGCACGTCATATTTTTGGACAAGTGGTAAGCGTGAAAGTTTGGTGGTTCTTTCAAGACCAAGACCAAGTCTATATTGCTAAAAGACTACACCCTATGTCTGTATGGACCACATGTTTATTGTATAAAGAGCACGTCATATTTTTGGGCAAGTGGTAAGCGTGAAAAGTTGGTGGTTCTTTCAAGACCAAGACCAAGTCTATATTGCTAAAAGACTACACCCTATATCTGTATGGACCACATGTTTATTGTATAAAGAGCACGTCATATTTTTGGGCAAGTTGTAAGCATGAAAAGTTGGTGGTTCTTTCAAGACCAAGACCAAGTACATATTGCCAAAAGGCTACACTCTATGTCTATGTGGACCACATGTTTATTGTATAAAGAGCAAGTCATATTTTTTGGGAAGTGATAAGTGGGAAAAGTTAGGTGACGGTTCTTTCAAGACCAAGACCAAGTCCATATTGCCAAAAGACTACACTCTTTGTCTGTGTGGACCACATGTTTATTGTATAAAGAGCAAGTAATATTTTTTGGCAAGTGATAAGTGAAAAATTAGGTGGTGGTTTTTTCAAGACCAAGACCAAGTCCATATTGTCCAAATACTACAATCTATGTCTGTGTGGATCACATGTTTGTTATATAAAGAGTAAGTCATATTTTTTGGCAAGTGATAAGTGAAAAGTTAGGTGGTGGTTTTTTCAAGACCAAGACCAAGTCCATATTGCCCAAAGACTACACTTTATATCTGTGTGAATCACATGTTTATTGTATAAAGAGCAAGTCATATTTTTTGGGAAGTGATAAGTGTGAAAAGTTAGGTGACGGTTCCTTCAAGACCAAGACCAAGTCTATATTGCCAAAAGACTACATTCTTTGTCTGTGTGGACCACATGTTTATTTTATAAAGAGTAAGTCATATTTTTTGGCAAGTGATAAGTGAAAAGTTAGGTGGTAGTTCTTTCAAGACCAATACCAAGTCCATATTGCCCAAAGACTACAATCTATGTCTGTGTGGATCACATGTTTGTTGTATAAAGAGTAAGTCATATTTTTTGGCAAGTGATAAGTGAAAAGTTAGGTGGTGATTTTTTCAAGACCAAGACCAAGTCCATATTGCCCAAAGACTACACTTTATATATGTGTGGACAACATGTTTATTGTATAAAGAGCAAGTCATATTTTTTGGGAAGTGATAAGTGTGAAAAGTTAGGTGACGGTTCCTTCAAGACCAAGACCAAGACCAAGTCCATATTGCCAAAAGACTACACTCTTTGTCTGTGTGGACAACATGTTTATTGTATAAAGAGCAAGTAATATTTTTTGGCAAGTGATAAGTGAAAAGTTAGGTGGTGGTTCTTTCAAGACCAATACCAAGTCCATATTGCCCAAAGACTACAATCTATGTCTGTATGGATCACATGTTTGTTGTATAAAGAGTAAGTCATATTTTTTGGCAAGTGATAAGTGAAAAGTTAGGTGGTGATTTTTCAAGACAAAGACCAAGTCCATATTGCCTAAAGACTACACTTTATATATGTGTAGACCACATGTTTATTGTATAAAGAGCAAGTCATATTTTTTGGAAAGTGATAAGTGTGAAAAGTTAGGTGACGGTTCCTTCAAGACCAAGACCAAGTCCATATTGCCAAAAGACTACACTCTTTGTTTGTGTGGACCACATGTTTATTGTATAAAGAGTAAGTCATATTTTTTGGCAAGTGATAAGTGAAAAGTTAGGTGGTGGTTCTTTCAAGACCAAGACCAAGTCCATATTGCTCAAAGATTACACTCTATGTCTGTGTGGACCACATGTTTATTGTATAAAGAGCAAGTCATATTTTTTGGCAAGTGATAAGTGTGAAAATTTAGGTGGTGGTTATTTCAAGACAAAGTTAGGTGGTGGTTCTTTCAAGACAAAGACCAAGTCTATATTGCTAAAAGACTATACTTTATGTCCTTGTGGACCATATATTTTTTTTCTATAAAGAGCACATCATATTTTTTGGCAAGTGATAAGTGTGGAAAGTTAGTTGGTGGTTCTTTCAAGACCAAGACCAAGTTTATATTGCTAAAAGACTACACTCTATGTCTTTGTGGACCATATATGTTTTTTGTATAAAGAGCATGTCATATTTTTTGGCAAATGGTAATCGTTGAAAGTTAGGTGGAGGACCTTTCAAGACTAAATCCATATTACTAAAAGACTACACTGTATGTCTTTGTGGACCATATCTTTATTGTATAAAGACCACATCATATTTTTTTGGCAAGTGGTAAGCGTTCAAAGTTAGGTGGGGGTTGTTTCAAGACCAAGTCCAAAATCAATTTTTTTTCCTCAAAACACCCATTTAAATAAATTACTCCAATCCAAAAAGGCTCTTATCTTCAAACAAATTTCTAAACCTATTGTTTCTCTACACTTAACAATTTAACAAGTTTGATTAAAAACAAAAACAACTAAGCACAAACCCAGTAATCTCATAAACCAAAAATAAAGGAATGCAACTTTAACTACTCATTATAGCATTCACTACAACAAATAAGTCCTTTCATAGCGTGCCAAAACCGCTATAGAATGATATACATAGCGTTCCGAAGGACGCCTTATTAGCCGATGCAATTAAAAGTCCTTTCTTTCAATAGCGTTCATTGTCCGCTATTGTTAACATATTCCACACTAAGCAAAGAACGCTATAAAAAGTTAAACATAGCGTTTAGATGGGTGCTGTACTAACCCCTGCTGTTATAGATACTGGACCTTCCATAGCGTTCAAAGACTGCTATAAATAAAAGACCTTTCATAACATTCAAAAACTGCTATGAATAAGTAACTACACTAATAAAATTTGGACATTCCATAGTGTTTATACCCGCTATAACCTGTCAACTTCTTCATATATACAATTGCAAGCATTCATCGCATCCTATGCAAAGCTCTGAAAAGAACAACCAAAACCAACCATCGAGTTGAATTAATTGCCATAAAGAAGCTCCCATATATTCACACATTGTTCCATACAAAACCATACAGTAGGAGACTTCATCTAACATCACTTAAGTCTAAATATAAGTAGCTAGCTCGCTATAGCCTTCATCTTGCTAACAACATTTGCAAGGAGGAAAGTTGCCCAGCTATATGTTTTCATATAAAAAAGGAGCATTGAGGCTCTACAAAAAAAGAGAGGAGATATCAATGCGAAAACTTCAATTGAGATTCAATGTCCAACACTAGCAAGATCATAATCTCCATCTCGAGCAAAAAGTGATGAATTATCGATCTTCTATTTCAACCAATCGACCTACATACAATACAAGAAAGAGACTTAGAAGATAACACTTAAAATTAGTTTCCGGGTTCTAATTCAATAAAGAAACTAGAGACACTAAATGAACCGAAGACCTTTACTTCACAGTTTCAGCAAATTGAAGTAACAAAATCTCTCTATTTCTAGCAATAGGATACCATATTCCAACAGTTTATCTATAAACAAAACATATTTTTCTGCCCTCCAACATGGTACCCTTTGTTCCATTCTTTTTTGCTTCACCCTTTCATAGCCCGTCAACTTCTTGGACAAGTACCCCAGCTGGATATACATGTTACTGAATACATAAAAGAACCAAGTTAAAAAAAAAAACAACTATGTTCAGTAACATAGCAGGAACAAGAAATTAAATTAACGAATATCCAAATACAATATGAACAACAAATTAAAGTTACACACGCACGATGGCAAGATACGAACAAAAAAAGACAAACCAAAAGATCCTGGGAGGTGCCTTTAGTACAACATACCAAAAGTTACAAACCATAAAAAAAAGTGTACTTAGTCCTCCAACTATTGAATCAGATTCTATGTTGTCCTTCTTTCTAACTTTTGTTAAGTTTGTAAACGGAAAAACCCACTCCACCACCAATGTAAGGGCAGAAATGTCATTCCCCTCAATCCTAGAATTGGCACCATCCCTTCCCGTAACAAAACAGAAGAAAACAGAGAACACCACCACCATTAATGAGCACCCTATTTCCCCTGACCTCTATCCCTCCCCATACCTCCCTCCCTTCCTTTGAACCCAAATGCAACAAATTCTAGAGCTATAGAGTGTATTTGTTTTGTGCAAAATGTGAACCCGAAAGGATGAGAACAGTCTTATAGCTCCTTTTCTCTCTGATTCTATGCAAATGTGAACCCAAAACTGAGTGTAAAACAGACTCAAAACTAAAACTAAGTGCATACTGATATGTGGCAACTGTGTATAAACTGTGACTTAGAACAGACTCAAAACTGAGTGCAGAAACTGAAATGATGCTTCATCTCAAGTCACAAAAGATACACATTCATCTCAAGTACAAACTTAACTGAACTGACATCATGAAAGCAAAAAACTGCAGCAGCAGCAGCACATTCGTAACAGTTACTAAACTGAGCTGAAAATGGAAATGCAGATTCACATTAAACTGAACAAGACAGATTCCCACAGATTAGGTCAGGTGCAGATTCAACTGCTATTAGTTACAAAAAAACAGACCACATTATGGTTCTGCTATTAGTTACAAAAAAACAGACCACATCATGGCTCTGCTATTAGTCCAGTGCTGCTCACGTGGGTTTATTCCGTTTACAAACTTAACAGAAGTTAGAAAGGACAACATAGAATCTGATTCAATAGTTGGAGGATTAAGTAAACTTTTTTGATAGTTTTTGGATCAATAGGTATAGAATAAGATGACAGAACAAGGCACAAATCTTCATCTACGTATATAACTTCTGTAACTCTCACTTCCAACTTGAAAGAGATATGAAGCAGAACACACTTAGACCATACCTGCATGAATTTTCATGGACTTCCCCTATCCACCATCCATTAAGTAAGGTTCTTACAATCTAGAAGTGTAAAAGAAGATAGATAGTTCTTAACTTGAAATCATCAATAAAGTATATACACAACTTAAACATATGCAAAATTACCTACAAAAAATTGCTCATTACTTACATATAAGCTGTTAAAGGGAAGTTCAATAAATAACCCTCACAAAGGTGTGTGGCTAAGCAGGGAAATCAGAACATTACAGTATGTTGTTTGATCCACGTGGTTTGCTCAAACAGGTATCTACAATTTACAAGAAACCATAAGACGAAGGGCAAAACAAAACAACTAAGAAAATTTAAAAACAAGCTCGGGTACTTATGAATCCTACACTCCTACTAGTACAGACATGTTTCAATCTTCCATTTCTACTTGTAGCAGGATATGGGTACCTAGAAATTGAACAAAGTTTGGCATTACAAGAGATTTAAAATCCATTGAGTGAGAGAGCATATTGCCGTGAAACCAAAAAGATGATCTAGGGAAATCATGCCAAAATGTCATGGTAAAATCATGCAAAAATTTCATGGATAGAAGAGAACAAATCATTCTGGATGTCTCTCATCAACACCATCAAATATAAACATTGATTACATAAAGTAGCCCAATAAATTCTGCAATAGGCAATCACATCTAATGATAAAACTGGGGAAAGGGCTGCCTTGGGTTCAATGGTTATTAGAGAGTGGTAGAACAAGTCAGACAACAAGAAGTATAACAGAGAGAGAGAGAGAGAGAGGGGAACCAATTTTCTGATTAATTGGAAAAATATTTCCAATAAGCTACAGAGACATGCACTGGAATTCATGCCAGACAATGACAAAAGGTAGTAATCAATATCCCTAACACTAGACATGAACAATACTGCAGGGAAATATAAAGAGGGAAGGAATAAGTCCAACCTTTCCTCTTTGTGAGGATGCAAAGACATAAGTACCAGCCAAATATAGATAGGAGAGACGACAAGAAACAAGTCTGGAGCATACTTCTTCCTTGCAACGGGAAGGACTCCAACGAACAACAGTGCAAGAATGAAGCAGAAGTTGAAATTATTAAATCCCTTCTTGAAGTAATATAATGGACCTTTAGTTCCATACAAATTGCTCTCACCACCACCTAATACATTATATAACTGCATATTCAGAATAGAGGATGTCCATCTTCTGTAATAGGTGTAGTCAACAAGTAATGAGAGTGGTTAAAAAAAGAGTATACCTCATTACCTCGCACATTGAAAATACTACTTTCTTCTTGTGGAAAGAGAATGAAAGGAAAACTGAACCAAGCGAAGCTTCTTCACAATTGACTTAAGGCAAACACAATCCCGAGCAATTCAGTACCTGCAGTAGCTCACATGTCTAAACAACAAGAAACAAAAGAAAAAGTATCAATTAACTCTCTATATAAAATGGCAATACTGAGTTGTTCTAAATGAAGTGTTTCATATTATAATAAGTCCGTAAGTTTTCTTAACTTCTCCTATTTCAATTCATACTCGAAAGCAATTGGTTTTACTCTTATCATTTGTGTTTTGCATTGAGTTCTTGCAAATCAGAAATGATAAAAAAATTTGGCTGACATGGGGATACAGATTTTAGTTCAACTAGAGACCGGGGCGTGAATAGCTTCTGCTATTGAAAGCTCTATTTGTTGTAGTGCAAGAACATGGTTGGGCATGGAGGATGAGTAATTCCACCAGACTATTAGTGAAAGATTATCATTACCCCATCCTGAAAGGCAAATTATAGCTCATCAAAACACCATTATCATTAATGAATACATGGATTACCATTATTCATCAACACACCCAGATTCCTCTCCATTTTCCCGAAAAGATTTTTTAAAAAAAATACATGGCAATTTCGTGGCTGTTAGGAACTTTGATGCCCTAACAATTTTCCATGATTCAGTCTAGCCTATATTCGGGCGCATATACATAAGTAATTACATACGTTTTAGATTTGCTTCTCTTTTTATTTTCCAAGCATCATGCACTATTGGGTGCTTTAACAATGAAGATTTTGCTCACGGGTGGCGTCTGCACCCACCTCTAGTTCATTGGTATTATAAAGCATGAACTGGAAGTGGTATGGCTTCAAACAAGCAATTCTCAGTTCTCATCTCAAGTTAAGAGTGCAGATCCCCAAAAATGTTGGAACTTTCCAATTACAAACCTAGTAAAAATCAAACAAGGAATCTACGAGCCCAAAGTGCCAAGGGTTCATACTGAGACCTACGAAAATACACGAGAACTAGACATCTATCCGTACCTCAAAAATTGGAAAAATCCTTCCGAGAGATGTTGAGCGTTGAAGAGGTAGGGTTAAACCCTAGTTTCGATTCACAGCGACAAATTCTTCTCCGTCGTGAAGGGTTGTTTGTGGGAAGATTACATCGTATATGATAAGGTTGTCGAAGACTTCCGGTCTTGCTTGGGGAGAGGAGGAACCCTAACCGTGGGTAGGTTTACACAAGGATGTGTATATCAACATATATACTCCATCAGTAAAGACGAGATCTATGAGGGAGAGATCGATCAGGAAGGAATCGTTGCACAGAGAGTGAGAGAGAGAGAGAGAGAGAGAGAGAGAGAGAGAGGAGAGTCCATCGTCGACGAGGAGGAGGGATTTGGGAGCGATTGAAGATTAGGGCTTGGGCTTTTTACTGGTATAAAAAGGAGGGTATAATTGTCAATTCAACTTGACACACCATGTCTTGGTGAATATTTTTCCTTGTGTCATTAGAGTGGTGATTTGGAGAGTGGAGACCATCAGATGGTAAATAAGTTTGGTCCACGCCTCTGTCCGGTAATTTTCCCAAAATGTTACTCACACAACCTCTCAAGCACAACAGTCATGCTACTTGCACATATATTTTTACACATATCTTGCACATATGTTTTTATGGGGTCCACCTCAGATCCCACCAAGATGATCTGAACCGCTCATTATTTTTAAAATAATTTTTTAAGAATTCCTGTAAAAAAATCAACTCGATAGGATATCGGTAAGGGCTTTTTCAGAAATCATAGGGTGAAAAAATCAACTCGATAAGATATCGGTAATGGCTTTTTCAGAAATCATAGGGTGAAACAGTCTAATTCTCCTTGCGATTTTGAAAAAGCCCTTACCGATATCCTATCAAGTTGATTTTTTCCAAAAACTCTTAAAATATTGTTTTAAAAATATAAGCGGTTCGGATCATATTGATGGGACCCGAGGTAGATCCCATAAAAGTGTATGTGCAAGATATGTGTAAAAATATATGTGTCATTGGATTTATTACAAGCCCAACAACTCACACACCGCTGACGTCAATATGATGTCAGCTCAAAACGACGTCGTTTTAAAAAAAAAAAAAAAAACCCCAGCACATACAGTCGCCTTTCCCCTTCTCCTTCCCTTCCCACTTTCACGATGATAACAGAGAAATCCCCTTCCCAGTTCCCCACCACCACCGGCGACCCCCACAACCCTCTTCCCACCACTACCGACGACCACCACAACCCAACACCATCGCTCCCCCACCGTTGACCGCCACCACCACCAGCTTCTGGGCACTTCGACCACCATGAAGGTCTCTCTCTCTCTCTCCCCCTCTCTCCTTGTTTCAATTAGTACCCTTAACTGAGTTGGTGAAAAAAAAACCCCTAAATTGAGTTGCTGGAAAAAAAACCCTAATTCAAAATCAAATTCGAAAATTAAGGTTTAATTTTTTCTGGTATTGAATCCTATTTGGTTGGTTGTAGAAAGCTGGGTAATGAAAATCAAGTTTATAAAGTTATTTTGATCAATTCACTGATGTGCATAATTCATTCATTTTATGAGAATCTACTTAAATGTATCCATTTGTTAGGATACAACCAGAGATTTATTTGCTTTTTCTTCTTAACCTAACCAGAGATTTATGTTGCTATTGTAAGTTTTAGGGATTTATAAACTGTTATTTGTAGCATGTGAAATTGAAGTTCACCTGTTGTTCTTGCGAGTAATACTCTCAGTCTCCTTCAATTGAGAGCTCTACTTTGGATCAAAATATTTATATTTGAGATTAGCATAATTTCTTGGTTTGAGCTAGTGGCGTGGGGTTTTTTCAAGCACGACTTACCTAGTTTAGGTAACGGGTTTGAACCCTGGAATATGCTTCTTAACATATGTAATAGCAAAATATTGCACATATAATCGTTGGTCAAATAAATGGCCATAATTATTGGTTTAAAATATTACACTAGGCAAACTTGTGGTTTAGTGGTCTGAAAATGATAATGACCTAATAGTAGTAAAGTATTAGTAGCAAAGGGGAAACTCCATTCAAACAAGTACCAGCTGCTTTTCTGGTCTTAAACGTGTAAGAAGGCCCTGGATTTAGAGATCAGTGGGCATGGACCTCATGGTAAAAATGAACAGTTTCATAGGAAGTTATTATGTTGATGCCTTGGTGGTTTATAGTTCTTCATTTGGGTCCTCGAATTCTTTCCCTAATAAATAGTTATCCAATACAGAGCGTCTCTTGTGTGTTCAACTATTGATGGTGTGAATTGATCCCACAACAACCATTAGAACCATTCATAGGATTTTTGTTTCTTTTTGTGGTTCTCATAATCGTAATATTGCTTTCTGAAGCATTGCTGATATGGTGGTGATTTCGCTGATCAAGAAATTCAGAGATGCATTGGCGAAGCACAGCTTAGATCATTGCAGCCTGGGACCACCGAAAGGGCTTGAGGAGAAAGAACTGCTAGCGCTTGCAGCCAACAAAGATCTCTCCTTCAATTTCACACCCAAGCCAGAGCAACATTGCTTGTTCTACCCACAAAGAGATCGTCCTAGCTGAAGCATCACCACTTGGCAGTTCAACAACATCGAGATGATGTCCAGCAAGGAATCTTTGGTATCAAACAATGAAGCATTGGTGTCAAAGGTCCAAGAGATTTTCATTACAACATTGAACTGATCGTAAAGAATAAAGAGTTGATCAAGCTACTAACCCACTCTGAAACTAAAGAATGGTTGATGAAAGTAATTGTGCTTATGTTAGTTTTCATTCTTATTGCCATGTGTTGGCAGATTGTGAAGGGTGAATCAAAGGGAAAAAATGGTCACCTCTTGAACTTGGCTTTAGTATTACCTACCTCTTATAACCTAAGTTGTTGTGACTATTCCGTAACCAGTTGGGCTTTTGTATGACTTTATAATGTAAGAAAAGCAACTTATATTGCCATTGCTTGGTTCATTTACTTGATTTTGTGCTTTTGTGCTTCGCGAATGTTGTGATGAGAACGGCCCGGAGTGGGCTTGGAATGTTGTTGTAATTGCTATTGAATTGTCGTCATTCTTAGTTTGAGACGCGACACGTCGGGCTAGGACAAAACATGGGAGACTCTGCCGAAATTTTTGACATTCTACCAAGTCTATGTTCATTTCCATTAATCAAAAAATATAAACCATCATCAACAACTGAAATAACGCAATTTTATGAACAAAAGTAGAAATGTCCAAACCATCTACCTCATGAAATGTCAATACAAGACCAACAAGCAATCAAGTCTTAAATTTAAGTTGATCCAATCCACATAAACCCATGAGCTTTAACCATAAATATGGACACATGACACAATATGTAAAGCTTTCAAGGACACAAAAAGGGAAAGATAAGATGAAAAAAGGGACACTGGACACGATATGTAAAGCTTTCAAGGACACAAAAAGGAAAAGATAAGATGAAAAAAGACAAGGTCAATCTACGGGGCATCCCACTGAACAATACAAAAAGACAATACAAGGCAAGTGAACTACTCTTCACCATTATCCGTTGCAGCTTGTAAGTAGTTCACAATTATCTTATCTTTCCCTTTTTGTGTACTTAAACGTTGTCCATATCGTGTCCTGTGTTTTGTGTCCTTGAAAGCTTGTTGGTCTTGTAATGACTTTTCATGAGGTAGATAGTATTGAGTAGGACAGCTCATGAAACTATGTTGTTAACATGTATTGTCTATCGCGTCTCAGTCAGTACAACAAGAACAACACCACGTTACCCACAAGCTCACGTCAGACATATATTTCTCATTCTAAATCACCATTTACAAGCCAAATTCTTAACCAAAAACCATCGCCAAATTATCCATTCACAACAAAAACCATAAAACAATATAGTCACACAAATAGGCTACAATTGAAGTTAGGATTCACAAAACTCAAACTTGATACTACAACTTGACATTTCAACAAATTACAACTTCATATTCCAAATTACAATAAATTGATCATTTTCTTGGCCTTTGATTCACTTGAATAGCTTCAATCTCTTTCAATGGCATGTGGCATCTGCTCCTTGGTGTTGCTTAGCTTATAGAATGCATAAGAAGCCTTTTTAGCTAAGGCTCGGTAATGAACGGAAGGGACCACAGTGACAAAGACATTATCCTGAAGACAAAACATAGATCATCACTACAATTGTATTGCACCGGAGTGATATTGAGAGGGCTGGATGAAGAAATTTTGTATGATTTCAACTCAATAAATTGGATTAGAACTACAGTAATAGAAACCTAGAAAGAACTTAGAAAAAAGTTGTGACTCCTTTACAACATAAGACACATAAACTAAGGAATCTACTGCTCATAGAAGTTCTAAAAAAACAACTATTACAAATCAACAACGTTAATTAGCCTTTGTCCATGAATGAAAAAGAAAATTGCCCTTTAAGGACTTGAAATTTGATGACATCGACTAGAAGGACCAATTTGTAAAGACCCGGATTTTTGCCCTATTTTTTTTTCGAATAAAGAAATTATTTTTAATCAAATAGTCTATCGTAATCGATTAATTATTTAAAAATTATAATTAGATTAAACTAGAACCTAGATTAATTTTTGGTGTTTAAAATTAGTTTTTCATATACATTATTAATTAGCTTGTAACCATCCCACAATTTATGGGATTTAGTTACTCATTCCTCACCTATCTCTCCCGATTCTATCTCTCTCACTTCCCTCCCATATTCCATCACATTCACCCTTATCATCTCACTCTCCCACCTTCCTCCACTACTCTCTCTTTATTTCTCTACGTCCATTACAAAAACCAAACCAACTCCATTCTCGTCCATATCATGTACCTCTGTTCACAGCCTGTTTCTTCATAGCTAACGTTGTTTTTAGGCCTGAGTTTCTTCACGAATGTTGTAGAGGGCGCCGAGGGCTTCGATTTCAACCCAAGAATCACCCGAAACGATCAAGTATTGATAGAGTTATCACCGTTAAAAGTTTGGTAAAATTCTCGGATTTTGATTTCCAGACAGATTCAGCGACTCTTCTAAACTTCCATTTTTCTCCTACGTAGAGTGGTTTTCGGGCTTAGTCTTCTCACGAAAGTTGTAGAGAATTTCAAGATCTTTGTGTTAGACAAAAGAATCGTCCAAAACGGCAGAGTTTTGGTCAAGTTATTCCAGTCCAAAGTTGCTGCTATAATACCGATCGTTCGCTGCCAAACGAAAACCCACCGGACTCCACAGTCGAGCTTTTTGTCCGACAGAGGTAGAATAATCGCTTTCCTACTTTCTCCTAAATATATTAAGTGCTTACGTATTGATTTGTGATGTTCTGGAATAGATATATAAAACAATCGGAGGCGTCGCATGGCCGGATCAGGTAATTCTCGGATTTTCCTCGGCTGGGAACAGTAGACCCACGAAGTGGGATTTGAAATATTTTGTTAAAATAACACTTTAGTCCTCCTAATTATCTAGTGTAATGTTTCGGCCCATGACAAATCTTCTTGATTTACTGATTCATAACAAATGAAAATAGAAATTTTAATCTACAATTATGAAGGAATTAAGATAATTATATTTTATAGTATCAAAGATTTTGTACCCTGTACACAGGTACTTAGTTAGTAGGATTAAAAAGTGAGTTGTGAATCATTACTATTTCAGGCTTAACAACTTATAAAATTATAAGTAGACTAGTGAACAAATTAATTAGGTAACAGAATAAGTGAAAATACTTTTATAAAAAAATTAGAACTTTAGGCAATCAAGAGTTGTAGTTATAGTATCACAGACTTTAAACTTAAACTCTAACAGATCTAGTTGGTGATTATAAACTCCAATTTTATTTTAAATTCTTAGTTCGTTAATTTGAACAATGAACCCTTAGAATGTATCGTATACCAATTAAACCTAAGGGTTACGAAAACACTAACGGAAATCCTTAAAGTTAATAAAATTATATACTTGCTCAACAAAACTTAAATAACTCAAAAGGCATTGGCCCAATCCAAATCCCTTATGTGTTTAATTATTTGCACCTATCAAATTGTTATATTGTTGTCTCATTGAACTGTATCATGCTTGAACTGTTGATTGATTGTATCATGTTGTACGTGTTAGAATGGACTTAGAATCCTGGGTGGTTTCGAGTAGTGAACTCATAGACGTGGATAAGTAAAGGATAAAATGGTAAAGTTGATTGAGGATGTTGGGTGCCGGTAAAGGACCCCGAGTACAGTAAAGTACTTAGAGTGTGTGGAGGACGGTAAAGGACTCCGGGTACAGTATTTGGGATACGGTAAAGGATCCTAAATGCGGTACAGTACCCAGTGTGTGTGGAGGACGGTAAAGGACTCCGGGTACAGTATTTGGGATACGGTAAAGGATCCTAAATGCGGTACAGTATCCAGTGTGTGTGGAGGACGGTAAAGGACTCCGGGTACAGTATTTGGGATACGGTAAAGGATCCTAAATACGGTACAGTACCCAGTGTGTGTGTGAAGTACGGCAAAGGACTTCGGGTACAGTATTTTGGGAAACGGTAAAGGATCCCTGAATACGGTATAGTACCAATGTGTAGAGTTGGGAGACGGTAAAGGATCCTGGCAATGAGATAGTGCGACCCCTAATGCTGAGTTGTCATGGTGAGCTATTCCTTTATTATGGTTGTAAGCGAATCCAGACTGAGTACATAATTTAGTAGTATTCGCTTAGAACCCTGGTGCAGGACAAATAAAGGGATAGTTATTCCATGGGACGGTCAAAGTTGGTGGATGTGGGAGGAAAGGATCTCGCGGAGAGAATCCTTAGATTTCATGTAAGTTGATGGATAGTAAAGAAACAGATGATGTGCTATTATTCTGTACCTTCTGTTTTATTATCAATTGTTATATTATTGAACTGCTAACTGTAGAGTAAGGGGTTAGTAGGGTTGAGATTATCTACTGAGTTTCAAAACTCATCATAGTCCTATTGGGCTGGCGTTTCATGCCAGGTAATCCGGAGACCGAAGAACAGAATCCTTTTCGAGATGATCAGTATCAAGGTGAAGACCTCCCAGCTGAGGAAGGGGAGTTTGTTGAGTCTTGGATGTTTTACCCTTAGAAGCTCTGTTAATTTGAAGTACTCTGTTATTTAAATTTCCAAAAGTGTTATTACATTTGTCAAACTCCATTTTATTTTTGTTCAGTTGTAAGACAATTAAGTAGTTTTGAATTTAGTATTTGAGATTTCCGCTGCTAAACTCTGTTTAAATAAAATTTTATTTCTTAAATCAGTTTTATGGATCATTAAATCAGTTGAAAAGGATTTAATTAACGTGTCCGAAAATCGGGGCGTTACACAATTAGTCTGTATCTTTGATGTTACCATGCAACATTAACTTCAAGCAAGTATTGAATGCTATTTGCTTCTAGTTCCCTTCAAGCAAGTATTGAATGCTATTTGCTTCTAGTTCCCTGTTGGGAAAATCTCGGCAATTACATAATATTCCAGAGAACAATTTCATTATCAATGATAAACTTTACGAGACTGAATCGAATTACAAAATACAATACAGTTGACAGAGTATAAGAACGAGATACAAACAGAATCTTTAGGATCGAAACCGAGTCCTGTGTGATACCACAGTCTCCTTAAGAAAGATTTGTCCCTGCCGTGGGTGTTGTAGGTTGCGTCGGCGACTTCCTCCCAGGGTTGGCTCGGCTAAACCGCAAGCCGTTGAAACACCACCGTCGACCGCCTTGGCGAACTGACTACCGCCTGTCACTCTCTCTCAAAAACGAATATTAGAATATGCTGGAAGGCTGTGAATTTGCTGGTGATTTCTCCAAGAACGTGAGCCTCCTTTTATAGGGTGAAGGAGGTAGGAGAGATGTAATGCCGCCATTAACAGGCCAATGAATTCTGCCATTGAAGAGGGAGGTTACGGGAGTAATACACCATCATGAGGAGGGTTACGGGAGTTACAGAATCCCACAATTCAATACGTCTATTGATTGTGGTGCGTCCAGATTCGATGAACCCAGAACGAGCACGGTTGCCTCGAGAGACCCTCCGGTAGCCCCGATTTCATTCATCTGAAATTTCATAAATTTCCAACGTTCCCTTCAAGCAAGTATCTTTGATGACAACCAGGATCACACATAGCATCAAACTTCCCAAAAATTCCTCTGATAGCCACAGTAGATGTTGTGTATGTCACTCTCGACTGAGAATAGTTTAGTATGTATTAAGATAGGAGTAAGTCTAGATTTTGAAACAATTTAGAACCTAAGAAGCAACTCTAATCTTTAAGCTAAGTTCTTTAAGCAACTCTAATCTCAATTTAGGGTTTTTTTTCCATCAACTCAGTTACATTTCCTAGGTAGAGCAAGACACTAGATTACAGTTAAGGGTTTTTTTTCAGCAAGCAAGTTTAGGGCACCTGTAACAACCCGAAATTTCGGCCAATTATTTTATTTTATTTATAAAATTAAATATTTTATACTTCTTTCACTTAGTTATCATTTTATCATTCTTTATTGATTGTCTTATTATAATTTAAACTATTGTACTAAAAATTTCAATGAAAATATGCATGTGTGTGCCGTGAGTGTACAAGAAGGAGAAGAAGAAGATTTGTACTTTTGATACCCATTAGTTCCACCATGTACTACCCTTAGCCTTTAGCTCAACAAAAGCCTAGAGAATCCATAGATACATGACGATGGAGAGGGTACAGGAGATCCCATGAATTGGGGGCCAAGTAATTAATTGTGGGAGATTGTGTGTGTGCCGTGTAAGAGAGGGAGAGATTTAGTTTGATCCAAAATCCCATCATTTTAACTCTACGCTATCCTAGTATTGTAGCCATGTGGGCCTACAAGAGAGAGATCGGCAGGCGAGAGGGAGAGAAGAGGTGGAGTGTGTTGCACCCAAACTCATCACATGCCTATGTCATCCTATCCTATTGTTCTAGCCTTACAGTCTACTATTGTTCTAGCCTTGCAAATCTACTGGTAAGAGAAAGAGTGGAAATAGAAAATTTATCCAATCATCAATATCATCCTACACTACCCTAAGTTCTAGCCATCATGTATCCATGTGCCTAGATGTGTGGACAGCAAGAAATAGAGAGAGAGAGAGATTGCCGATAGAAGAGGGAGAGAGATAAGATTTCCACTAGATTTCCCTTCCACATGCACCATCATCATGACCTATATATTCACCTAGCTAGGATAGTTATGAGTAAGAGTGGTGAGCAAGAAAATAATCAAAGAGAGAGAGGAGAACCGGCTGAAAAGAGAGGAGGGGAGAGCTCCCTTGCCTATAAATACCAACACCACCAACCATTTCATCACACCTCATCTTCATCCCATTGTTCTTGTCCCATTGTTTTTGTTCTTGAGAGAAAGAAACAGAGAGTAAATTCGGCTGTAAAAAAAAGGGGGAAAAAGAATTGAGTTCAAGCCCACCCCATATTGTCACCTTCCACCACCACTCAAAACCACCATTCGATCTTTCAATTCCAAAATTCTAAAAGTTGTTCGGATTCGTAGTAAAAAGAAAACTATTTTTCTTTTTATCAAATTCCAACTGAGGCGACGTCACTCCGTTCATTTTTCGACCAGACGAATCGGTAACCCTCCACCATCAAGAAGAACGGTAGAAACCTCTTATCTGCTCACCTAAGTGTAATGTGAATGTGCTATACGATAAAATATTGAAATTAGAATTTATATGATATTGCATGTTGATTTAAAGTATGCAGATATATGTTCCTGGGAACTTGGAATTTAATACTAGGTTGTATGAAGAATGAAATCTAGAAGTTCTGTTATTTTTCAGATTCAGACTTAGAAAATTAAGCATGACTAGGATTTAACTATTGGCAATGAAGGCACTTTTATGGCACGATAAATCTTACAATGAATGGATTAAGTATTGCTATCAATGAAAAATTAGTAACGTTGTTCTAGATTATATGTTGTCATGTTTTTTATTGAAAAGTACAAAAGCATGAGAATATGATTTATTTAATATTGCACAATTTTGCAAGCTTTAAAAGAATAAAGTGAACGCGAGGAACGAGAGATGGTTGACGAAAAGAAACGAGAAATTGAAATGTGAAAAAGATTAATAATTGTGCGAGCATGAGAGCCCGATGGAATCGGAAAGAAAGGTTAGCGGAATCATGGCTCAGGTGTGCGTGTGTGAGCATGAGAGTCCGATGGAATCTAAAAGAATGGTTAGCGGAATCATGGCTCGGGTTTGTGTGACCTAGGAGCCCGATGGAATCTGAAAGGATGGTTAGCGGAACTAGTGTCGTGTGAAAATGGTGAAAGAGCCAATGAAACGAATACGACTGAGAGCCCGATGGAATCGGAAAGAGACGGTTAGCGGAATCAGTGCTTTTGGGTGGAATAAATTAGCCTGGGAGCCCGATGGAATTTGAAAGATGGTTAGCGTAACCAGTGCTCGAGAAAATAAATTGGAAAGTGAAATCGATACTGATAAAATGATGACACGATTTACGATATGCTGTGTTGACTCTGAAAGGACATTGACACTTTTTGTTGAATTGTTATTTAAATGTTGAACTGTTAAATCTCTGTGTTTTACTTTGCAAAATTATATATTATTTTTGCTAAAGTATGGGACATAGGGGTAAGAGTTAGCTACTGAGCTTAAAAGCTCATGGTGTTACTTTTGTGACCCTGACATATTATGCCAGACCTAGGTGACGAACAAGAAAAGTTTAATACTCGGAGGAGTTCAGAGCTGAGCAGAATATCGAAGAAGAAGCCGGACATCAAGTAGAATAGATTTACCATAGTACCCTTTCCCTTTTTATTAGAATAATTGTATTTGAAACTCGAACTTAATTATTGTAATGACTCAATTATTGGTTTTATTTGAAATAAATGTTGAATAGAATTTGAATTTATTTTTAATTAACGTTCCCAAAAATCGGGGTGTTACAGCACCAATTGAAACAAGGATATATATATATATATATATATAGAGAGAGAGAGAGAGAGAGAGAGAGAGAGAGAGAGAGAGAGAGAGACCTTCGTGGTGGTCGAAGTGCCCAGAAGTCGGTGGTGGTGGCGGTCAACGACAGTGGGGGAGCGCTGGGGTTGGGTTGTGGTGGTCGCCGGTAGTGGTGGGAAGAGGGTTGTGGGGGTCGCCGGTGGTGGTGGGGAACTGGGAAGGGGATTTCTCTGTTATCATCGAGAAAGTGGGAAGGGAAGGAGAAGGAGAAGGAGAAGGGGAAAGGCGACTGTATGCGCTGTTTTTTTTTTTAAATAAAACGACGTCGTTTTGAGCTGACGTCATGATAACGTCAACGGTTGTGTGCGTTGTTGTGCTTGAGAGGTTGTGTGAGTATCATTTTCGATTTGTAAATGCTATCAGAATTTTGGAACAAAAGTTTGTTTAATGCTTGTATGGTTTTAATTTTTTTCAAAACAAGTTTTTGAGCTAACCATCACTCTCTTTGTTCTCTCCAAGAAATTTTGTTATCAATTGGTAGAAGACTATGTATGAGTATCGTAAAAAATTGCATCAAATTGAACGGTCAATCATATAAAATAATTTGACGACATATACTAAAAAATGAATGATCACAAGGTTAAGTCTCGTGACAATAAATAAATAAATAAATAACTCAAGAAAGTCCAATAGCGGTAGAGAAATATTATCTATGTTTTGGGAGTATTTCACTAAGAAGAAAAAGACAATCCAAAATTGTACGAGTCTATTGTTTTATTTGTCTTAAGACTCTTAACAGCATTTAAAAAACATAAATAAACAAAGCTCACAATAGCGTTTACCCTCAAAAGGGGAGGGTCACACTAAATAATTTTTCTTGATTTTATTCCTTCCCAAATAGGAGTACTATGTTCCAAGAGGTGCAAGGTCTGGCTCCCATTTTTGCCTTGAAACTGTGCCGTTTTTGGGCACGGCAATCCCTACGCTGTGGCACTCACGGCAGGCTCCCCAAATCCCTGAGAAAGAGGGAGGTGGAGGAATTTTTTTTTTTTGTGTGTGTATCATTTGTTAAATCAAATTTATTCTATCCTAACCCCTTGGGGACTTGGGAAGGGGGATGGGTGCTTACGGGAGGGAATCTTTCATACCAACAATGTGAGCAGAAGGGTGATTATAGCATTAACACTATTTTCAATCTCTGTATCTATTTTTATTTTTTTTACTTCTTAGTAAGTCTTTCACCTTGACTTTAAACAGAGATAATAAATACTACAATTCAAACTAAAATTAAAATAGTAGTAAAGAAAGTGAGAGACTGGATTAAAATTTGTGAACAAGTCAAAATTGTGTGTCCTTAATTAATTCGAGAATTTATTAGACAAGAACTAATAAAACATATTAAAAGGGTCATGATAATAATCGTTTAGTGAACTTAATTTATCATTCGGTAAGATGATACTAGACTACTAGTATGTTCGTAAGATAAAATACTACGATATGCCATATTATCTCGAACGCACAATCTTCACCTAACAAACCAGACGCGGGGGCGCTGCTGTCCCCTTAGAGGATCGGAAGCGTTCACTTCCTAGAGCTCGTCGAGTAGCATAACTATGCAAAAAATCAGCTTAATTAGGGTTGTTCGGCTATTAAAGCCAAAGTGGCTTTCCCGCCAATTTTTTTTTGTCTTTATTCAATTTTTTTTTGCAATTTGTGGCTTATTGTCAATTTTTTGGGGATTATTGCTTCGTTATGACGAGAGGAATCTAAAAAGTAAAAAATTTTGGTCGAAATCCAAATTTTTTTGAATAAAGACGAAAAAAGTGGCTTTCCCGCCAATTTTCGTCGAAATTCAAAAAAAATTGGATTTCGACCAAATTTTTTAACTTTTTAGATTCCTCTCGTCATAACGAAGCAATAATCCCCAACAAATTGACAATAAGCCACAAAATGCAAAAAAAATTTGAATAAGTACAAAAAATAAGCCACTTTGGCTTATTTATCCGAACAAGTGCTGATCGGAACCCATATAACTTTCGGTCCATGGGTTACAATGGATTTGATCCAGTGTTTCGGATCCATTCTTTTCAAGATAAAAAGGTTCCGATCAGGCACTTAATGATATCCAATTAAGCTGATTTTTTGCATATATGTTCTAGTCGACGAGCTTTACGAAGTGAACGCTTTCGATCATCGGAACAAGATCGAAGTGGGCCCAAAATTTGAGCACAACCGCGCGCTGCTGTCCCCACAAACCAACCACAAGTGATCAAGGAGACAAGGAACAAAATCAATGTGTGCGTAATGCAAAAAGTTTAAACAAACAAGCATCCACACAGTTACATGCTTTTAATGTGTCTCTATGTACTTTATTACATGTATACTGAAATAAAAATTTCGAATTTAATAGACAAATATTTATCAGTTTCCTAATGTCTTTACAACACAAGCGACTGAGAGCATCCGTAGTAGACTAATCAAAGTTGAATAATTAAAAGTTGTCACATCACCTTTTGATTATCCATTTAAGGGGTTGCTAATGTTAGCAATGTAGAGGTTGGATAACCAAAACTTGCCACATCACTTTTTTAAATTAAAAAAAGCTAAAACCTATTAATATAGAAAATGTTTTTTAATAGTTTTCAAACTAATAAAAACTGTTTATTAGAAATACAAAATAATTTTTCTAAAACAACTTTTCAAAATCTTTTTTTGAAAAAAAAGTTTTCAAAAAAAGAAAACACTTTTTGAAAAAATAAGATTTTTTGAAAAAACAATTATGTGTAATTTTCTATATACCCAGTTGTCACATATGTATATGGATTATGGAGTTCATATACTTTTTCTATCTGCAACACGGAGTTCATATATTCGGTCATGAATTTTGTGTGAATGTATGATGATTGAGGTGGTGGGAAACGATTCCCAGAAACCAGTAATGACGCGTACAGATTAGACAATAAAAATTGCAAAAATCCTACAAGGCGGAATTAGGGTTTTACCACAACTCCCGGTGACACGAACGCTGGTTGAACTTGTTATAGCACGTCTTGCTATAAGCCACGTATACTGCTCGACTGTACCTTACGATCTTCTATCGTATTCCCTGCACGCCTAGAACACGAACCGAGTGTGGACTCTTTCGTGGTCTGTTTGCCCTCTCTAGATCTGCCTCTATTTTGTGAATAATAGAAACATCTTAAACTGACCTAGAGAGCATAACGTGTATATATAAGGCTACGATAGGGAACTAAGGAGTAATAAGTCAGGGCTCCCAGTGTAAATAAGAAATCTTGATCCCACCAGGATTCTATTTCTTATTTCACTAATTATAATTCATCCCACTACAGAATTATAATTGCACTTCCGTCTTTATCTCAATTATATTACGAGCTCCATGATATTAAATATTTATTTATCTCCCCACGTTAAGATTACAGATACCCGTTGATTAAAATAAATTACTAACAATCTCCCACTTAATCAACATCTTAACTTGAGACTATCCGCTTAACTTATTCGATATGTCGGATACAAATATCCACCTGCAGGGTTTGACATAATCGAAACTTATAAGCTTACTCAAGGGGTATCATCAATCCCTATCGGGACGTGTATTCCATTAATAATTAATAGTTGTCATATAAATAATGTTGCGACCCAACTCACCGAGACTATTGACTGTATAAAAATCTCACCCTTTAATGAATCAAAATCAACAACATTAAATATATACATCTAATAATTATCTTTGGATTAAGAGCATAAGCATTCATAATAATCATGAAGTTTCAATTGTCTTATAAAGTTAGTACACAGACAATTACCTCAATGCGGTCCCGTTCAATACACGCAAAGTGTACTAGCACAATGAGTTAGAACTAGACTGTTCCCTGTAGTCAAGACAGACCTACTAAACATTGTACTACAGTCCTACTGATGGTGTGTCCAGTTCCATCTAAGACTGTGAACCATATCTTATATTTTACAAGAACCGATGATCTGATCTTCTGTGTGTAAGCCGAACTCTACACACCGGATCATCTACTTTATAAAATAAAAGACACATATGCACAACATACAATAATATTATGCAAATATTACCCATAAAAGATAATCATCAAAAAAGGGATAAAACTGATTAATACATAACAATATTAATCCATCATATAAAAACATAGCTTTTACATAACCTCCTAACAAACTCCCACTAAGACTCAAAGTCATGCTGCCACGCATCTTACTCGCATTCTCTCTGCTACGTGACTATTAAAAGTCTTAGCCTGTAAGCTGTACGTAAAAGAATCTACCAGGTTGTTTACCGATGCGATCTTGGCCACAGCTACATCACCTCTCTAAACGATCTCTCGAATCAGATGATACTTACGCTCGATGTGTTTTCCTTCTTATGAGTCAATGGCTCCTTAGAGTTAGCAATTCCACCACTATTGTCACAATAGATGTAATAGCTAATTGCACTAGAGGAATTACTTCTAGATCCATCAAGAAGTCTCTAAGCCAAAACGACCTCTTTGGTTGCTTAAGAAGCTACCACATACCCGGCCTCCATGGTGAAATCAATCAATCCACGATTGCTTGATACTCCTCCAACTTATGGCTCCACCTCCTAAGGTAAACACATATCCGGAGGTAGACTTTCTGGAATTCCTATTTGACATAAAGTCTGAGTCTGTGTACTCATAAGGTACCAGACTATCTGACTGGAACACCAACATATGATCTCTAGTTCTTTTCAGATACTTGAGTATATGTTTCACTGCAGTCCAATGTTCTTGTCCTGGATTAGACTGAAATCTGCTAACCATGCCAACGGCAAAGCAAATATCAGGTCTAGTACACAACATAGCATACATAAGGCTTCCTACTGCCGAGGCATGAGGAACTGCCTTCATCTCCTCAGGTGTCTTAGGACACTGATCCTTGGATATGTTGATTCCATGTCTAAAAGGGAAGAACCCTTTCTTGGAATCTTGTAAGCTAAAACAGGCAAGAATCTCATCGATATAAATAGCTTGTGATAAGCTCAACATCCTATTCTTGCAATCTCGCATAAGATTAATCCTAAGGATGTGATCGGCTTCTCCCAAGTCTTATTCGAATTGGCCGGATAACCACACTTTCACTGAAGACAATACTCCCACATCGTTTCTGATGAGTAGGATATCATCGACATATAGTACTAAAAATACCACCACTTTTCCGTTGTGCTTCTTATACACACATGAATCATTCGGACATTGATCAAAATCAAAAGACTTGATTGCTTGATCAAAACGGATGTTCCACGATCTAGATGTCTGCTTAAGCCCATAAATAGACTTCTTAAGCTTGCACAACATGTGCTCTTGACCTTTTGCTATGAATCCATCTGGTTGCACCATATAGATACATTCATCCAGATTTCCAGTAAGGAACGCAGTCTTGACATCCATTTGCCAAATCTCATAAATCGAGATGAGCCGCAATGGACAAGAGATTCCGGATGGACTTAAGCATGGCTACTGGCGAAAAAGTTTCCTCATAATCGATCCCTTCTTTCTGAGTATACCCTTTCGCAACAAGCCTAGCTCTGAAGGTATGCACCTTCCCGTCTGCCCCTCTCTTCTTCTTATAGATCCACTTGTATTCAATGGGTTTAATCCCTCCAAGTGGTTCTATAAGATCTTAGACCTGATTAGAGTACATAGACTACATCTCTGATTTCATAGCCTTTTGCCAAAGGTTTACATCTTTATCTTGAAGTGCCTCATCGTAGTTACAGGGTTCGGCATGTTGATCATCAGGGATCATTTCAAAAGACTCTCCCAACAACGTATACCGACTGGGTGAAACAATAACCCTCCCACTACGACGAGGTACCGGTGTGTCAATAGGTTCCTCTACAGATGTCTCTTGTGGCATTTCCTCCTGCACTATTGGTGGTAAAGAAGTTTGTGTCGGTATCTCTCCTCTCAATTCCTCTAAAACAATTTTACTTCTGGGCTTGTGGTCTATCACATAGTCCTCTTCTAAGAACCGGGCATTAGTGCTAGCAATGACCTTCTTATCCGTAGGACTATAAAACAGTCCACCTTTCGTTCCTCTAGGGTACCCCACAAACAAGCAAACTTCTGTCCTCGATTCCAATTTATCTGCGTTCCCATTCAGCACATGTGCTGGACTACCCCAAACCCGAACATGCTGCAGACTAGGTTTGCGCCCAGTCCATAGTTATGTGGGTGTAGATGGTACTGACTTAGATGGTACCAAGTTTAGAATATACGCTGCTGTCTCTAGTGCATGTCCCTAAAACGAAATTGGTAAATCTGAATAACTCATCATTGATCTTACCATATCCATAAGAGTCCTATTCCTTCTCTCTGCTACACCATTTTGTTGTGGCATACCTGGAGCTGACAACTGGGATGTAATCCCTTCAGCTGACAAGTAGTCCCTAAACTCTCCCAAGAGGTATTCGCCACCACGATCAGATCGCAGTGTCTTGAGACATTCACCCAGACGCTTTTCCGTTTCCGCCATATACTCCCTGAATTTCTCAAAGTATTCGGACTTACGGCGCATCAAATAAATGTATCCATATCTTGAGTAATCATCAATAAAAGTGACAAAGTACTCAAAATCACCTCTAACTTGGACATTCATAGGCCCACACAAATCAGAATGAACCAATTCCAACGGCTCTTTGGCTCTATATCCTTTTGCTGAAAATGGCCCTTTGGTCATCTTACCTTCCAAATAGGATTCACAAACTGGAAGTTCCTTAACTTCTAATGAACCTAAAGATCCATCTCTAACCAGTCTAGAAATCCTATTCAGATTAATATGACCAAATCGTAAGTGCCAAAGATACGTTTGGTTCAATTTAGAAAGCTCTTTTCTCTTACATGGTAAATTATTGGTGTTATTCAATTCATGCAGTTGCATTATAGAAAACATAGGATTAATAATGTAGAGATCATCCATCAATGAACCAGAACAGATAAAACGTTTATTTAACTTAATAACAACAGAGTCACTAAAATAAACCAAATATCCGTCCTTTATTAACTTAGAAATTGAAACCAAGTTTCTTCTAATAGTAGGAACATAAAGACAATCTCTCAAAATTAAACTCCTATTACTACTAAAATTTAAAAAGACATTTCCTATTACAATTGCTGCCACTCTCGTAGCATTTTCCATATGTAGATAAATCTCTCCATCACTGAGTCTTCTGGTTTCCTGGAACCCGTGCAACAAATTGCAAACATGATTAGTGGCTCCCATATCTACACACCAAGTACTGGTAGATAACACCACTAAACGTCATTCAACAACTAGTGAAAAAGATTTATCCAGATTGTTCACTTTATTGAGATAGAATGGACATTCCTACTTCTAGTGTTCTTTCTGCTTGTAGTGAAAAACACTTGCCCGCAGGCTTTTTTCACTCCACCTTGAGGCACATGAACTGTCTCCATAACCTTTTTCTGAGACTTGTTCTGCTTCTTCTTGCCTTTCAGTTTAGAAGTAGAAGCCTTTTCTACCACTAACATTGATGGTGGTTTCTTCACAACCAAAAGACCCTCAGCTGCTTGGAGTTCCTTAAGAAGTTTCGCCAAAGATAAATGCATTTTGTTCATATAATAGTTTAGGCGAAATTACTTAAAACTCTCATACTGCAGTGAGTTAAGAACGAAATCGATCTGAGTTTCCCCATCAATTTCAGCTCCAAGGATCTCTAGTTTATTAAGATGAGCTATCATCTTCAAAACATGATCCTTAATCGGGATCCCTTCAACATGGGTGATGCTCACCAATTTTTATAAAGTTTTGCTTCCTGTTATGTGGCATTCTCATCAGGTCTAGGAGGGCATACCTCAAACAACACAAATTTGTGTTCCTCAGCAGTTAACACAATATCCAAATTCCTTTTCCAGTCAATATAATTCGATCTAGTAAGTTTATTAGCTTTGTGAATAATTACAAGTGGATTGAAAAAACCCATTTTTGAATCTGAGAATCACATAACAACAATTATGAATGGCGATAAAAACTTGAATTTCATTTTAATATTGGTTCCCTCAACCACGTGTTAAAAGAAAAATATTGGCAACCCTACACACCGTGAAAAGCAAACCTCGATTGGAATGTCGTCTACTCTTCATCATTCGTGTAGATAGGCACAACCTTTTAATTTTACTATCTAGACACTATACCGTGCCAAACAAAATTAAATAGCCAATATAGCTTCGGTCCTATAAATAATAATAGTGACTCAGATGGTGAGGATATTATTATTTACAGCTAAGTGTATACCATTACCTAGCTTTTAGACCTATTGTTTCGTTATAAACCACCTCAGATGGAGA
Organism: Rhododendron griersonianum; assembly: GCA_018127125.1. Classification (NCBI taxonomy): domain Eukaryota; kingdom Viridiplantae; phylum Streptophyta; class Magnoliopsida; order Ericales; family Ericaceae; genus Rhododendron; species Rhododendron griersonianum. The sequence goes on along the minus strand of CM030788.1, from coordinate 30,840,373 downwards.
AGTGATCCACACAACAATTATCTTAGAGCTATCCCTTTAGGAAGTTTGTACCGATGATGCCACAATTAATTTTGTCCGATAGGGAGGAGGGTTCTGAAACCAACACACAAAATTAATTATATCACCTACGAACTAGCAATGGAGACCATATGATTTATTCAAAATAAATTCCCTCTCCCACTTAGTTTATTTAAAAAATTTGTGAGGGTTATCAAATTTTTGAATTTGCAAAAAACCGTGATCTAGGTCAAAGGCCAAATATTACCATGTTGTCCCAACATGGTAAACTATCACATATGCAAACAATATGGAAACACAAATAATAAGGAAACACAAGATAAAGAATCCAGCTATTATGGTCAAAGATGCAATCCTTGAGTAACAAGGAATCTTTCTAAACTTGAAATCCTTAAGCAATAAGTAGTCCTTCCAAACTTGAAATCCTTAAGCAATCCTTCCAAATTTGAAATTCTTAAGCTATACTTGTGTGGAAGACTTAAATACTTTGAATCAATTAAGGAGACCAAAATCCAACCGTGCTTAAGCAAGAAAATTCGGATTTGATAAATTCCCGCGTAAACTGCACAGCCTTCAGTATTTTGGCCATATCTTCCTCATCCGACCTCCAATTGAAGTGATTCAAATTGGGTTGGATTCGAAATTCAATTATCTACAACTTCCGTGAAGAACAGATTTTCTAATTCCAACGTTTACTAGGTCGAAATAGCCCTGCAATCAGACCCTACGAATCTGGAAAAAAACTGTTGCGAGCCAAACAACTTGTATCTTTTGTATCTCCCTTCTTCGATTTCCGAATAACCATCGAATGCTATTACAATCGAAGAAACATACATATATCGATCTTATGCCTCCATTGGAGTTCACATGCAACGTTAATTATTACAACCACGAAAAATAATCATGGCACCCAATAAATAACACATGCTACGTTAATTATTACAATCACGAAAAAATAATCGTGGTACCCAATAAATAATAATAACCACACAAAAATTATGTGGGATCCAATCACAAAAAATCATGTGACCATAATAGCTGGGTAAGAACGCTGCAAAACAAGGGTTAGCATAGTTCTACGTTCTACCCTCTATAACCTACGGACAACATGGCCTGTTTAATCCATACGCGTGATTACAGCCTGCTCTGATACCACTGTTGGGAAACGATTCCCAGAAACCAGTAATGACGCGTACAGATTAGACAATAAAAATTGCAAAAACCCTACAAGGCGAAATTAGGGTTTTACCACAACTTCCGGTGACACGAACGCTGGTTGAACTTGTTATAGCACGTCTTGCTATAAGCCACGTATACTGCTCGACTGCACCTTACGATCTTCTATCGTATTCCCTGCACGCCTAGAACACGAACCGAGTGTGGACTCTTTCGTGGTCTGTTTGCCCTTTCTAGATCTGCCTCTATTTTGTGAATAATAGAAACGTCTTAAACTGACCTAGAGAGCATAACATGTATATATAGGGCTACGATAGGGACCTAAGGAGTAATAAGTCAGGGCTTCCTAGTGTAAATAAGAAGTCTTGATCCCACCAGAATTCTATTTCTTATTTCACTAATTATAATTCATCCCACTACAGAATTATAATTGCACTCCCGTCTTTATCTCAATTATATTACGAGCTCCATGATATTAAATACTTATTTATCTCCCCACGTTAAGATTACAGATACCCGTTGATTAAAATAAATTACTAACATGAGGATCTAGAGTATCATGTGACCAGAGTTTCTTATTTTTTTTTTCATGTTTTAGTTTTTTTTAGTTTGTTTTGATGTATCTCCCTTTATGGAGAATTCTGTTACTTGCATGGAACCTTTTCTACCCTCTGTAGATATTCCTGTTTTTTAATCTTCATCTTCGTTTGTGTTGTCATCTTATGTCTCACTGTGTAGAACCTTTTTACTCTATGTGGGTAGTTTTCTTCTGTACTCAGTGTAATCCTATCCAAACCACTTGGATAGCTTGATTATCGTGGATTTATTCACATCGATGGACTCCGGTTTGGAGTTTGAGTTCTGAGTATTGGTTAAAAAAAAAAATCATGTGACGGACGGTGCTCGAAGAACGTCAATTACTACGGTATCATATTGAGTTTGGGTTTCTTTTTGAGACAAATTTTAACCCAGCGAACATATCAAAATTGCACGTGGAGTATTTTTTCTTTCTTTCTTTTCATATCTGCATATATATATTTTTAAGTCTTGTATCCTGTTGCTCCTTGTCTTGTGACTCCTGGCCCAAGCACAAATTTTGGGTAAAGAATTCTTCCAAATTCTTTCTCCACCCGCTGGCTGCTGAAACTGGTAGCTCGCTCTGATACACAGGTAAAGGAAGATTATCTGTTATTTTCAAAATTGAAAATTGAAATTCCCGTCTGAGTATTAAATTTACCATTCTGCCCTATATGGGTTTGTTGTTGTTCAAGGAAGTTCTCATATACTCCACTATTTCCCGAATTTCACCTCAATCTAGAGGGAGAGAGAGAGATGGAAGGGGAGGAAAAGGGTAGTGTCTGCGTAATTGGTGGCACAGGGTATGTTGCATCATGGCTGATCATGAGACTCCTTCAGAGTGGTTATACAGTTCGGACCACCGTTAGATCTTACCCTGGTAAGCTTACCTTTTGCCTTTCCTTCTTTTTTCCACCTCAAAATCTTTCAGTCATTAATTGATCCAAACGAGGCTTGTGTTGCTCTCCAATTCGAGTATTGTTCCAGCCAATTGAAGTACTCCATATATATATATATATATATTTATTTATTTATCTAGAGACTAGAGTGAGGTTGGATAATAAATGCGTGATAATAAATCCTTTTTTACTATCAATAAAATTTTTGCTTCGTTGTTTAAAAGTGGATGGGAATTAGCAGATCATAAGAACATGGAACTGAAGAAGGAATTCCTCCTTAGATTTTTGAACCTAAATTAGTCAAAGCAATATCGCGCGGATTTAAGTCACATGAATAAGCCAGTTTTTTTCTATATGATATGAGATGTTGCGGCGATGCCGATGCCAGCTTGGTGGCGGAAAAAGCTACATCACAAGTTAAGTCTTCTAGATTTCTTTGGAAATTAACCGAGTTTTAATCGAGCTTAAAATTATCTAAAGTGATACTTTAACACCAAAAACGAGTGTCGAGCGTTGTGGCCTGGTTTCGAGTCAGATTGACTCATAACAGAAGGGATTCCCCACCTATCGTGCTAATAAGAAAAACGAGCGACATTATGGCAAGGAGAGGTTTGATTCAGAGGGAGAAGAAAAGGGAAAAATTGGCACAGAAATATGATTTGATTCGTCGATCCTCAAAAAAAGATATAAGCAAAGTTCATTCGGTGAGTGACCACTTAGAAATTCATGGAAAGTTACAATCCCCACCACGGAATAGTGTCGAGCGTTGTGGCCTGGTTTTGAGTCAGATTGACTCATAACAGAAGGGAATTAGCCTCTCGATATTTCAGTAAGCAATTTTGATCTTTGTGCATATAATGCTAAGTTGGTCCATTTTTCTCTCTAACACGTAACAAAAGAGCTTAAATCCAGCTTAAAAAACTGTCCAAATTGGCACATTTACACAACATATGTTTTCCTGACCAGACAGCAACAAAGACATAAGCTACCTGACCAACCTCCCAGGGGCACCAGAAAAGCTCGAAATCTTCGCTGCCGATCTCAATGATCCAGAGAGCTTCAATGGAGTCATCAGAGGATGCACCGGAGTCTTCCTCATCGCTCACCCCGTCAGTTTCGAAGAGAAAGTACCCGAAGAAGTCACGAACCAAAGAGTGGTCAAGGGCACTTTAGGGATTTTACAGGCCTGCCTTGATTCAAGGACAGTGAAGAGAGTCATTTACACTTCTAGTGCATTTACTGTGATGTACAATGACAAGAGTTCAGGCATAATTGATGAAAGAAATTGGACTGATGTAGATTATGTTAGAATTCTAAAGCCCTTTGGGGAGTCTTACATAATTTCCAAGACTTTAGCTGAAAGGGCAGCCCTGGAATTCGCAGAGGCTCATGGTCTGAACCTGGTGAGCTTGATTCCTCCTATGATCATTGGACCCTTCATTTGTTCCAGGTGCCCCGGTTCTATTTATACCGTGTTGGCGTTGATTACTGGTACGTTGTTGTCAACCCGGCTTTTTAGGTGGAATTCTAGGACTTTATGTTTGGTACCCTTATCAGTTTCCTGTTCTAAAAACTAGGACGCATGTTTTATTTACCTTTTATTTACCTTTTACGTTGTTATCGCAAAATTGATTAGGAAACAAGTGAAGAGTGGGTTGCTGGGGTAGGGGACTGCCAGTGGAAGAGGGGCGTTGGCAGATGGGTCACCCGCACAAGCGGGAGGAGGGTATGAACCCTAGTTATGGAAACAAGCGGGAAAAAAAATGTATCCATTGGGTCATTAAAAGTTGGAGGGTTGTGGAAAAAGTTATGATCTTTTAGGAAATGAAAACTGTAGTCAAGCGCACTTTTTTCCCCTTCTGGTTTCTGAAAACAAGAAGAAATGGAAGGGTAGGGTACCAAACGCACCAAAATTGAAATATTGTGTAAGAGTTGAAGACGGACGAATCCAAGATTCTAATCTTGTAGTTGCTAGCTCTTTTAATAATCCGACCTTGGGGGTGCAACATACTCTTACAATAACGTGGTTACCTCAGAATTACTAGTGTTTTACCTCTTCAATAACGCGGTTATCTCAGAATTACTAGTGTTGTACCCTTTTGAATACTCTTACAATTTGGAATTTTTGTAATTCTGGGGTGGAGATCCATCACTAGTGGATTAAGAAGTAGTACTATAAAAGTGATCGAAATGTACTTGCCAGACTTTGTTTATCAACTTGCTCAACATAACTCATTTCTGATGTATGCAGGTGAAGAGGATCAATACAAAAATCTTCCTAAAACATCCATGATTCATGTTGATGATGTAGCAAGTGCACATATCTTCCTCCTGGAGCACCCTAATCTGACAGGGAGGTACATTTGTTCACCGCTCGAAGTAACAATTGATCAGATATCCGAATTTCTATCAACCAAATACCCAGAATATCCAGTCCCTAATGCTGAGTAAGTTCCAATTCCTAGCTTTTTTTCCGATTCATTTTTTTGATGTTGTCTTGATTTTTTTCCTAAAATTTCCAAAAGAAAGATAACGTGACCACCGTTCTTTTCTGCAGATTTTTAAAGGGCATTGAGGAGTCCAAGTACCCTGGCCTCTCATCCAAGAAACTATTGGATATAGGGTTCAAGTTTAAGTACGGCTTTGAAGGAATGTTTGATGGAGCAATTCAATGCTGCAAAGAAAAGGGGTTTATCTAGTTTGTCTCCAGTACTATGGGGGTTTATATTTGAAAATTTCCCAGTAGTACTATTTTTTTAATTTATTTTTAAAGTTCCTAATACTGTGGAAATGATAATGAAATATGTTGCAGTCTATGGGACAGTTGGTTGAGAATTTGACATTCTATTAAAGTTGGATATGGAAACCAACTCCACATTTGCTGTTCATGGTATGTCAGCAGTTTTATTTGTAAGGAACTAAGTAGATATTCTCCCGTTCCTTTTATGGACGGGACAGTTCAGTTGGCTCATTTGTGGGGTTTTTTGGGACTCGGTTTGCTGGTTGAAATTCTGTAGTGGGCCGAAATTATTGAAAGGGGCAGAAGGGTCAAAACGATATAAAATCGGAGTTTTACGAGTCTAATTGTTTCACTTTGGCATTACGTTCGGCTACCGAGGGTACTCAGTTCGCCGAGTCAGGAAGTTCTGTTTACTTCAGGTCGAGGAATCATCTTTACGTTCGGATACTTCTACACTCGGTAGATGTGAACTCTTCGGCTCCTCCTTTACGATCGACGACCCAGTCCCTCGTATTAAGTCTTTCTTCGGCAGGTAACCTTGCTCGGCAGTCAACCTTCGACTGGTCTTATGGAGAAATGGTGTCAGAATAAAAGTGACGTCCCTATTTCGATGTGACGGCTCTGACATTGATTTCGTCATCTACGTGGGACGGTGGAACCGTAAATATCTCTGACATGTGATGTCAGCCGAACAGCACGACATCGAACGATACGACACGTGGAGACGGTTTAACTTGCTTTGCACTTCAAGATTGCCTATAAATAGAGGGCTACCCCCAACAGGTATCCCTCTGATCTCTCACATACACCCTCTCTAAACACGTTTTTCTAAAAAGCTTTCTCCTTTACTTCTCCTCCACCTACTGACTAGGTCGTCGGAGCTTCTACCCGGAGGAATACCCCCCTTCGGTTTGCAGGTACGCAGGAGCGCTTTGTTCATCCGTTCATTCTTCGGAAAAAGACGGAAAAGACCTAAGGTGGAATTAACCCCCCACAATTGGCGACTCCGCTGGGGAAACATTTCACTCGGCTCATTCTCTCCTCTTTCATCTATGTCGAAGCGCACGCCGCCACCAAGGCCGGAAGATTTTACTTTCGGACTTTCTGGGTTCGGTTATAGCAACACCCCCCAGCCGCATCATGCCCGAACCGTCGCACCTAACGCCCGTCAGCCGAACGCAAACCCAACCGAATTGGATATCGCCCTTAACGAACAGAAACGGCAAGCTGCCGTGATAGCCCTTCTTCAGCAACGACTCGAAGGCCGGGACGGCCATATTCCAATAACACCATCCCCTGGGAACAACGACGCAGGCACGAGTAGACACATAGATACACAACGACATGGGAAGCGCGTCCTTGCTCGGGCTGAGGATAACACCAGGACGAGGCACCGTCCTAATCTCAGCCGAATCGAAGATCATCCAATTACGCCTCAAAGACGGCACTTGGAGGGTTTCGGTCACGAAGAAAGCTCTACCCATTCATCAGGATCTACGGCACGAAGCCGAAGGTCCGACGTTTCCGGGCCCTCCTTGACCCTGGGTCTTCGCCGACCAGAACGACCAGGGGCTAGGACTCGGTTGGATTTCGACATGAATTACCCTCCTCTTCGGGAGAGGCACGCTCGTTCCCATCTCCAGCCTTCCGGCGAGGAAACATTGGGATACCGCAGAGCTGACAGTAGGGATTTTCGTCGGGAAAGAGATAACAGTGTTGTTCTGTTCGATCCACTCACGGGCGAACCCATCACCTACCGTCCTGTAGATAGCGGTTTGGCACGACCACGGGGCAATAATGATCGTCCCGAGCAGTCGAGAGGTGGAAGCGCGCGTCTTCGGGAACGTCACGAACCAATTCATTATCACCAGACGAATGCCGTCGATCCCGAGGGACGAGGTACTGGGTTACCACTGGGCGCGGCTGTTTTCCCAGCAGATGACACCAAGCTCGGAAGGGCGAAAGCTTCGCCTTTCACCGAGGCTATCCTGAACGAACATCCCCCTACCCGATTCACCATGCCGAAGATCAAACCTTACGAAGCGAAGGAGGATGCCGTGTTGTTCGTCACGCCCTTCCGGCAGATAATGTCTTTGCACAATTTCTCCGACGCGATTATGTGCAAAATCTTCCCCCTCACCCTAACACAGCCAATCATGATGTGGTACAATCAATTGAAACCACGATCTATCACATGTTTCAACGAGCTGGAGCTTGAGTTTACCAAACGATTCGTGACGAGCAGCATTCAACCTAAGACACTTTCTATGCTGGTCAACATGCGTCGACGACCAGGGGAGACATTGCGTTTATACACCGAACGATATTGGGAAGTATACAACCTGATCCCCGACTGTAACCAAGCCGTGGCAGCGGAGTCCTTCATGAATGGGCTGGATACTTCCTCCCCAATGTTTCGTGATCTTTCCAGAAATCCCCCGAAGAACATGAGTGAGCTCATGGCCATCATTGAGAAAGATTGTATGTACGAAGAGGCTGTGGCCGAGCATGGAAATCCGAAGACAGGGGACTTCTTGAAACCTTCGGTAGGCCCTCCCTTGGCCAAGAAGCAGGTGGCGAACGTGAAGAGCGTGGCACAGGGGCACACGGTACAGAAACCAGGGCCGAGCAAGCCACAGTCCCAGCCCCTGCCGACGCAGCAAAAGCAGTTTCGGGATCGTACGCGTCGTGAGCCGAGACCAGACGAGTACACCGCCGAGACGACTGTGTTTGTAGTACCAATCTATCAGTTGCTAGGTGTTATAGGCCGCCTCCCCTTCTTTCATTGGCCGACGGAATTATTGGGTATGGCAAACACACGCTCTGGCCATTGTACCTACCATAACGAGCATGGGCACTACACGACGAGATGTGGCCCGTTCAAACGTTACCTGGAGGAGCTTGCTGCCGCGGGGCATTTGAATCAATGGATTGACACTCGTCATACCCCGCTCCCACCCCCGCTGCAGGAGAGAGAACGGCTTGTTAGTGTTATACATGGGGTTGTCTCGGGAGCTCGGGCCGAGGAGCTTCGGGCCGAGGTTAACAAGGCCATAACCGAGCGGGCGGTATGTTCGATTTCCATGTCAGCTAAACGAAAATTTCAAGACCCCGAAGACGATTGGGTCCTGACGTTCACTAAGGAGGATTTCGTCGGAATACATTCGCCCCATACCGATGCTCTAGTCGTAACTGTTTCGATCGACAAGTCTTCGGTGCAACGCGTATTGATCGATCAGGGCAGTTCGGCCGAGGTTATGTTTTATTCGACTTACAAAAGTTTAGGATTGGAGGCGTATCAGCTACGGCCGGCTACCTCACCGCTCGTCAGCTTCACCGGAGCTCCAGTGTGGCCCCTCGGGTTGATCAATTTGCCCGTTCGGGCAGGCTCGCGAGTAATTGACGTCGAGTTTGTGGTCGTCAGTTCGCCAAGCCCTTATAACGTTATCCTCGGCAGGGCGTGGCTTCATAATATGAAAGCAGTGGCATCCACCCTCCATCAGGTTGTAAAATTCATAGGATGGAATGGACGACAGGAAAGTCTCCGAGGAGATCAACTTCAGTCCAAAAAATGTTACGTAAGTACCGTGGTCCAGAGCTCGGAGAACTTGGAGGTACAATGTATTGATTCAGTTGTTCCTCCGGTCCTAGAGGATGTCGGTATACCTACCGAGGAGAGGTCTGCCGAAGAACTTGTGAAATTACCAATCAACAAGGACGGCAGCCGATATTTTTTGGTCGGAAGCTCTTTGGACTCTTCGGAACAAACCGAGATGTTTGATTTCCTGATGAAGAACATCGAGGTATTTGCCTGGTGTCCGAGCGAAATGCCTGGGATCGATCCTTCTTTCGCTTCACATTCTCTCAACGTCGATTCGACTCGGAAGCCGGTGATCCAGAAGGTACGGCGGTCATCCCCTTTGCACGTAGAGGCGGTTATGCACGAGGTGGACCAATTATTGGATGCAGGGGCTATCAGGGAGGTTCTGTACCCGACCTGGCTCGCCAACACTGTCGTCGTACCAAAGAAAAATGGGAAATTAAGAGTCTGCGTAGACTATACGAACTTGAATGATGCTTGCCCGATGGATCGATTTCCCTTACCTCGGATTGAGCAGATGGTTGACGCGACTACTGGTTACGAACGGTTGAGTTTCTTGGACGCGTACTATGGTTATCACCAGATAGCAATGCATCCCGACGACCAGGAGAAGACCGCTTTCATTACTCCTCGGGGGGTTTTTTGTTATAAGGTCGTTCCTTTCGGGTTGAAAAATGCAGGGGCTACCTACCAGCGGACGGTCAACAAGCTGTTCGGCAAACAAATTGGCAAAACGATGGAGGCCTACATCGATGACATGGTCGTAAAAAGCAAACTCAACTCGGAGCATCTGGATAACCTCGGCCAGGCCTTTGAAGTTTTGCTGAAATATAGGCTCCGTCTGAATGCCGAGAAATGTGCGTTCGGAGTCAGCTCCGGCAAGTTCCTTGGGTATATCGTCAGTCGCCGAGGGATTGAAGCAGATCCGAAGCAGTTGACGGCTGTGCAGAACCTTCGGCCACCGACTAGTATCAAAGAAGTCCAACGGCTTACCGGGATGGTTGCTGCTCTGAATCGATTTATTCGACGTTCGGGGGACCTTTGCCGACCTTTCTTTCAAGCCATGAAAACGAGCAGACGGAGCTTCTTTTGGACGGCGGATTGTGAGACCTCCCTTCAAAATCTGAAAGCTTATCTATCTCGGGCTCCACTCCTCGTCACTCCTGTTGGGGATGAAGATCTTTATCTATACTTGGCCGTCTCCGACCATGCAACCAGCTCGGTACTCGTACGAAAGGAAGGAGCCGTGCACCAGCCTATATTCTATTCCAGCAAAACAATGACGGGGTCTCAAACGAGGTACCTACCGATGGAGAAACTTGCCCTTGCACTTATCTCCGCCAAAACAAGTCTCCTTCCCTATTTTCAAACCCACCGAATCATCGTCCTCACCGAGTATCCTCTGAAGGCTGTTCTTCGAAAAACAGATTCTTCTAGTCGGATAATGAAATTTTCCCAGGACTTGGCCAATTACGACATCCAGTTTGAGCCGCGGACATCCGTTAAGGGACAGGCTTTGGCTGATCTCTTTGCCGAACTTACCCCGGGGCTCCAAGACGAGGCGAATCTCCTATTGCTTGCCGAGGAGAAACGAAAAACAGCTGAGGCCGAAGTTACTAACGACATCGCCGAGCCGCAGTTAGACGCGTCGTATGCTCGGTTCACTATGGGTAATAAACGTCCACGCCGAGAGTGGAAATTGTTCTCTGGGGATGCCTGGCGGTTGAATGTGGACGGGGCTGCAAACATGCATGGTGCTGGGGCTGGAATTGTTCTTGTTTCTCCGAGCGGAACTGTCCACGAGAGTATCGTATCTATCGGTTTCGGCGCCACCAACAATGAGGCCGAGTATGAAGCTCTTATTGCTGGCTTGACACTTTCTCTTCGTCTCGGGGCTGACTCTGTCCATGTCCTTTGTGATTCTCAATTAGTGGTCGGCCACCTCACCAATGATTACCAGGCCAGAGACAGTCGAATGAACGCCTATGTGAGCTATGTCCTTTCCCTCTTCGCTCGTTTAGGCCGTGTCAAGGTCGAGTGGGTCCCTCAGGAACATAACGCACATGCAGACGCCTTGGCTAGCCTTGCTTCGGTTTACAAAACCTCCGGCAGCAGGACCATAATCTTTGACAGTATTGATTCGCCGAGCGTTGAACCTTCCGAAGGTCACCTGGTTTTGACCATTTCTCTCGGCCCAAGTAAGTTGGACCCCGTTATTACTTATCTCAAGACCCAGGTTCTTCCCCTCGGCAAGAAGGATGCGTATAGGATCCGTTGTCAAGCTGCTAACTACTACCTCGGCACACACGACGTGCTGTACAGCCGAACGTTTACTGGGCCTGACCTTCGGGTTGTTCACGAGGGACAAGTTGTAAGTATCTTAGACGAACTCCATTCTGGTAGTTGCGGTGCACACTCGGGTGGACAGTCACTCGCTCAACGAGCCTTGACTCAAGGATATTGGTGGTCGAAGATGGTGAAACAGTCCGAGGACTATGTTAAGCGGTGCGTTCGGTGTCAGAAGCAAGCTGCCCTCATTCACAAACCCGCTTTTCCACTTAAGATGATTTCTAGTCCGTGGCCTTTTGCCGTTTGGGCATTTGATATCGTTGGCAAGATGCCGAAGGCACCAGGAGGATTCGAGTATATGCTCACTGCTACGGATTTGTACACCAAGTGGGTTGAGGCTGTCCCGTTGGTTCATACTAAGGCAAGTGATGTACAGAGCTTCATTTGGAAGAATATAATCTCTCGGTTCGGCGTTCCCTATGCTATCATCTTGGATAACGGCTCTCAGTTTGTTGCCGCGGCGATAAAGGAATTTTATCAACGACATGGCATCATTATTCAAAACTCCTCAGTTGCTTATCCACAAGGGAATGGTTAGGCCGAGGCGTCCAACAAAACTATTACGCGAGGGCTGAAGCGTCGGCTGGACGAAAAGCTTGGTAAGTGGGCCGAGGAGCTTCTTCACGTTCTTTGGGCTTATCGCACAACTCCTCGTCGGTCCACCGGACGTACCCCATTCTCCATGGCATACGGTATGGAGGCTGTTCTTCCGCTTGAAACGCTGCTCCCCACTCCTTGGTTTGAAGATTTCGATTTTGAGGATAACAGTGCGCACATCGGTGCCGAGCTTGCCTTCGCCGAGGAATTACGAGACAATGCCAATTGAAGCACGCAGCCTATCAGCAGGAAGTCGCTCGGAGTTACAATAAAAACGTTCGTCTTCGACCTTTTAACGTCGGCGATCTCGTTCTTCGAATGGTTACTGAAGCCGACAAGCTTACAAAGCTAGAAGATCCCTATGAAGGCCCTTACCGAGTGGCCCAAAAGATTGGGCATGGAGTTTACAAGTTGGAAGAAATGGATGGGACCCCGATTGCTAACCCTTGGAACGCCCAAAAATTGAGGAAATTCCATGGCTAGCCCTCGGTTGTTCCCTTTCGGCCGTTTCGGCCTTTTTTCTCTTCGTTTCATGTAATTACCAGTTGTAAGCCTCCGGGCCGAAGCGACCCCTTTTGTTTCTTTTAAATATACCTGAATTTTTCGTTCTCTCTGCACTGCTTATCGTATGTTTTCCTCATTTTCGGGTGTATACTTCGTAGCCCTCGGAATGTTCCTCACGGGTAAATACTTCGTAGCCCTCGGAACGTTCCTCGTTTAAGGGTGTATACTTCGTAGCCCTCGGAATGTTCCTCACGGGTAAATACTTCGTAGCCCTCGGAACGTTCCTCGTTTAAGGGTGTATACTTCGTAGCCCTCGGAATGTTCCTCACGGGTAAATACTTCGTAGCCCTCGGAACGTTCCTCGTTTAAGGGTGTATACTTCGTAGCCCTCGGAATGTTCCTCACGGGTAAATACTTCGTCGCCCTCGGAACGGTCCTCGTTTAAGGGTGTATACTTCGTAGCCCTCGGAATGTTCCTCACGGGTAAATACTTCGTCGCCCTGGGAACGGTCCTCGTTTAAAGGTGTATACTTCGTCGCCCTCGGTATTCTATTCGTCTAAGGGTGAACATTTCGTAGCCCTCGGTATTCTCCTCGTTCCCTCGGCATTTTCGCTCGTTTGGAAGCATTCCTTGTAAGCTTCTCACTTCGGCCCCATCCTGCATTTCTACTCATCTTTTCTTCTACCTCGGCGCCTCTTGCCCTTAGTGGCCAAAATTCACCGAGGCAGGGGGCAATAGTAGATGAGATGAGTACACACAATCCGCCATGATTTGCGAAAATTACCGAGCCAATTTACTTGGCAAAATTTTCTTATCAAAATACAAAGGTATCAAAGCGAGCGATTTAACTTGTGAAAAATTACAAATTTAATATGCGCATCAAAAGACGAGCAATAGACTAGTGAAACACAAATTCATTCCAAAAACACATCACCGAGGCAAGGCAAATGGTATACTGTTCGGTACCACCCTCAAATACGAAGTTACAGATCTAGGGGCATAGCAATGGTAAATCGTTCGTCGCTACCCCCATTTCGATTACAATGTTAAAATTCAAAAAACACCAAAAACGAAAAATTTCTAAACTAAAGTATCTATGCTTCGGGAGTAACGGTCGCTTCAGTAGCAGCCGCGTTTGCTTCCGCAGTGGAACCTTCGGCCACACTTTCGGTAGCATCACCAGGAGCAAGATTTTCGTCTGCTACCTCCTCTTGATTCTCTTCTTCGGCATCCAGTTTTGCTAAAGAAGGAATAGCAACGGTGGTCCTCCTCGGGTCGTCAGCAGCCACACCTGCATCATCCAAAGCCTTGCAGTAGCCCAGGGTATAACTTTCAACGTGTTGATGCTGCTAGATAAACTCCTCGGCTTGCTCCACCTGGTCTACAAGCTCGTCTCCAGCCTTGTTGTAGCCCTTCGAGTACCCGTCGTCAAAAACTTTCTGCTTCTTTTTCTCCATCTCCTCTTTCATCTCTTTCTCCATCTCTTTCTTTCCCTCGGCACGAGCCTGCTCGGTCGCCCCGGACAGCTGTTTGACCATCTCGTTTAAATTGGTCACCTGCTCAGCAAGCTTCCCACGCTCCGTTTCCGAATCGTCCAGTTGTTTCTTATATCGCTCGGCCATCAGCTGCTGCGCCTTCGTTCGCCTATCGATGTCCACAATGTGCAATTGTGCTTGCATCATGGACTGCATAGCCTGCAAATCAGTTAAAATAGAACAATTATGTGTTTTTTACCGTGTAGAATGACTTGGGAATTTTAGAAACAATTTAAAAACGAGCATACTCGTCCGGCATGGAAATAGTGGTCATCGATTGCCGACTTGAGCGAGGCTGGCTTTATGATATCCTTCGGAAGGGCCAAGCCGTGGAAGAGAACTCTGGCGATGGATGGGTCGGCAGCGAGGCTGTCCTCATTCGTTATTTGACGCTTCTCTGGCGCCGGCATCACGAAGAGAGGGCTCCATGGCACTGCCGAGCCAGACACCCCCTTCCCTTCCGTCGTTTCGCCCTCCCCTCCCGAGCCGGCGTCAATCCTTTGTTTCTTCTCCAAACGAGCGTCCTTCGGCAAGTTTTTGCCTTGGCTCGTAGAAGAAAGTGGCCTTTTTCCTGCAGGAGAGTCGGGGATTTGGATTGATGAGCTCTTCGCCGTGGCAGACCTGACCGTCGGACCACCAGCCGAAGAACCGGCCTTTGCCTTGGCTCTCGCTGCATCCTTCTTCTTCTTCCTCTCCTCTAAATCAGCAATTATGTTCCTCGGCGACATCTCTATTTCTTCTCCTTCCTCGTCAGTCGTCTCGTCTCTTGCTTCCCTGATTTGTCCTCGAAGAGGACGATAAGAGCTTGAAAGCAGACACTCGGGCAGTGGACCGAAGGAGTCTTCTGGGACTTCTTCCAACTTCTTCTCTTGCCACGTTTGCTTGGCTACTTTTGCCTTTTTAGCAGGTTTGTCCTCGTCGGCGGGTTTTTTTCCTTTCTGCCTGATAAAACCTTGGTAAGTCGGCTTGTACTTTAAAATAGTTGGGGCGTCTCTTTCTTCCTCGGGAAAGGATGAAATCGCCTCTTCTAAGCTCGGCTTGCCCTTGCACAGCTTCAGGAAAAGGTTGTTTACCTTCGATGTATCTGCTGAAGCGTCAGTAAAATAAACATTAGTCAAATCATACAGATATCAGGACGGGTTGAGTGTGACATCTCAGACGAAGAGAAAGGAAAAAAGAAAAAGGTGTGCTTACTCGGAGTGTCCCTGTGCTTCGGTACAGGAAATTTACCGTACTCACCAGCTAGATACATAAAGTTCCCTCGGATTTCGACATAATCCGAGGCCCATTTTTCCGAATCGTACATACCCCCGACGATTAGCTTCGATTTATGTTTCTTACTACATAAAAAGTAGCGTGAGTATTTCAGGTTTCGAGACATCAAGTAATTTTCAAAAAAATGATGTGCCTCGAGAGGGAACATCTTCACCCGAGCAAGCTTGATCACCGAGTGGATCAAGCGGAACGAATTTACGCTAAGTTGGCAGGGGGTGAGGTCGAAATTATAGAGTAGTTCCCTCGTCACCCTGTGCATCGGGAAACGAAGTCCACCCTCGGTAATCGCCATCAAGGGGACCGTTATGTGCCCTTCGCTGAACATAATACGAGGACCTGTGACTCGGGTCACCACCACGTCGTTTGGGATTTCGTATACGTCTCGAAAGAGGCTAAAAGCCTTCTCACTCTTGAAGCAATCCCAGTATGGGCATGGTTCTTTTCCCGTCCTATCAGGGATCACGTCGGGGTCAACGGGTTGTATTTTTCGTTTCTTCTTCTTCGGCTGCGGCGGCTGAGACGAAGCTTCAGCGCCTTGTTCGCTCGGCACGATACTAGAAGAAGCACCTACGGCTCCCTCTTCAACAACGTTTTCTCCCCCTTCTTCGATTTGATTTTCTTCTTCTTCTTCCTCTTCTTCCTCTTCTCCCTCTTCTTCCTCTTCTTCTTCTCTTTCTTCTTCTTCTTCATCCTCGGCGGGAGTGTCCTCATGCCCCCCTCGTTGGGCCGACTCGCTTGAGGCGGAATCATCCTCAATTTCAACGATCTCTTTGGGATCGACCGCTTGGAGCGGAGAAATAACGAGCGGCGTCTCGAGCCAACTCTCGTCAGTAGGATCGAAAGTGTCGGGATTCGACATACCTCCGGTTCGATACGCTCAACCGAAACACCGAAGTATGGAGGCGGTTTGCGAGTCCAAGCTGTCCGACTCTGTTGCCGACTCCGAGCGAGCAACCACCTCTTTTGACGAAGAGCCGGACGACGCCAGACCTAGCGAAAAGTGTAAGGGGGAAAGACCGTTAGCTATATGCATGGTCAAAACTCTTAAAGTGCCTACGTTCGGTGTACTAATCTACTTATAAAGTCGTTTCCGCAGCGTTTCCGCGAACAGAGCGAATGGGCGAACAAACCATCCGAGTAAAAAATGACACTGTGCTTCGGGAAAACGTGTCCAAACTTATAGACCGTTCGGATGAGGTATCCGGCCTATAGAAGCCAATATTGTACCTATCTGTTCGGATGAACACCATTGAAGATGTTCATTCGTTCGGAAGAACACCATTGAAGATGTTCGTACGCTCGGAAGAACATACGAACATCTACAGTGCGACACTGTTCATACCAGACCAAAAATTCGAAAAATCATCCGTTTTCGCCCAGAAAATGCTTCAAAATTACCAAAATGCAGATAGAAGTACAGAGAAAGGGAAAATACCTGAAGATCAAGTAGACTCTGCAGCAAAAACTCCAGAAATCCTCGAAAAATCAAGCGGTTTACGCTGAGAACGGCAATGAGCGACTGGAACGATCGAGGGGAGAGGGAGAAAAGTGATTTTCTCTCTCCTCTTCTCCGTTTTTATACCTAGGAGCGGAGTTCGAAGCGACGCGAAACCTTGGCCGTTGGATTTGAGCGGGAGATCTCAGGACCGTGCGATGATCGACACGTGGGTATTGATTCGACGCGCCGTGTGAGCAAGCAATCACATTTGGACGCGTGGCAGATTTGAAATCGGCGGTTGCAGAGGCATTTAATGCGTGTTGGTCTTTCGGCCACCGAGAGTAATACATATTTCTATTCGGAAGATATACTCGGTTTATACGTTCTGTTCCGAACCATTGCGATTCTCCTCGGTTTATACGTTCTGTTCGGCCACTATTATCAACTCCTCCTTCACATCCGAGTACGTGAAGAAGAAGTTGAGGGGCTATTGTAGTGGGCCGAAATTACTGAAAGGGGCAGAAGGGTCAAAACGATATAAAATCGGAGTTTTACGAGTCTAATTGTTTCACTTTGGCATTACGTTCGGCTACCGAGGGTACTCAGTTCGCCGAGTCAGGAAGTTCTGTTTACTTCAGGTCGAGGAATCATCTTTACGTTCGGATACTTCTACACTCGGTAGATGTGAACTCTTTGGCTCCTCCTTTACGATCGACGACCCAGTCCCTCGTATTAAGTCTTTCTTCGGCAGGTAACCTTGCTCGGCAGTCAACCTTCGACTGGTCTTATGGAGAAATGGTGTCAGAATAAAAGTGACGTCCCTATTTCGATGTGACGGCTTTGACATTGATTTCGTCATCCACGTGGGACGGTGGAACCGTAAATATCTCTGACATGTGACGTCAGCCGAACAGCACGACATCAAACGATACGACACGTGGAGACGGTTTAACTTGCTTTGCACTTCAAGATTGCCTATAAATAGAGGGCTACCCCCAACAGGTATCCCTCTGATCTCTCACATACACCCTCTCTAAACACGTTTTTCTAAAAAGCTTTCTCCTTTACTTCTCCTCCACCTACTGACTAGGTCGTCGGAGCTTCTACCCGGAGGAATACCCCCATTCGGTTTGCAGGTACGCAGGAGCGCTTTGTTCATCCCTTCATTCTTCGGAAAAAGACGGAAAAGACCTAAGGTGGATTAACCCCCCCACAAATTCTTCATTCTCGGAACCGTCTCGAGAAAAATTTACCATGTCAAAAATCATGTTGTTCTGATATCGATAAGTGTAAAATTGTAACGTACTTGTCGTAGAATAAATGAGTTTCAATCTAGTGGGATGACATTTTTTTATATTTTTTTAGGATTCATTTGTTTTGAAGTGGTTGAATCATATTGAGAGATATCAATTCTCACAGTTGATGTTCTCAACGAAATCTAAAACATAAACAATTTTTTTTTTTGATCAGCAAAAAATAAACAATTTTGATCACCAAAATGTTACGGGTACATATGTGTGGGCAGCATGCCTTTAAAAAGGATTCCGTTCCTTTCCAAAGCAAGGGCCCGGATCGAGGGAGCGCGAGCGGGGAAGCAAGCGCTCGGAATACAGAATCGCCACTCGGGTTTGAAGGTCCGACACCCAAGGAACCGTAGTTCGAAGCACCTGCCGCGCTGTTTGATTTGAAAAAGTGAAAGCACCAGTCCGTCATAACCATATCTGGATTCGGGAGCCAGGTTACGAGATGGGAGGGGTTTTAAGGCACCCCCCTCGCCCAATCCGGAGATCGGTCTCTACTTAGACATTTTGTGAAAACTTTTGTGTTTCTTCTTTTATTAATCGATTTTTAGTCAATTAGGGCGGGGAAACAGTTTAATGGGGATTAAAACTGTAACAGTTTGCAAAATGTGATAGATAGCATGGATGCACAGTTAGTATAGGATGAAAACAGACTCCTGTGGGAGTTTAAACAGACTAGGAGGCCTCTGTTTTGGAGTGACGTGCGCAGGAAGAAACCAATATGCACCGATCAAGTCATTGCATGCTGACCACACCAACGCGCGCAACTACAAGACATGCGCGCGCCAGTGAGCTCAAACCCATAGCTCTTATTCTCAAACCCTCTGGGCTCTGGAAATGACTAGTGCACACCCAGGACAAGCCAAACAGTTTACATAAAGCATAATATACAGTTTAAAGGCTGAAAAGCCCTACAAATTAACAGAATGCCCCATAAACAGTGTGGAGACAAAACAGTGGCCTAAAGCCAAGTTACCAAAGCAAAGACCACTCACTGGTCAAAGACTGACCGGTGCGAGTGTATTGCGCCCTGGCGCGCGCGGGTATGAGTCAACATTCCAGTGTTTGGTTTTGCTCATCCTGGGTTCTGTGACAGGTCCAGAAAGATCCCAGGGGTATTCCACAGTAGCAAGTATGAACATTGAACTAAAACTAACAGTTTTAACCTCAGAAAGCAGTAAACTAGTTATTAGCATGCTTAACAGTGATCTATATACAAAGTAAAGTATAAAACAATAGGACACCAAACCCCTCGCGGACCTGTGCGCACAACCATAGAGTGGCGCGCACATACAGACGGCCTGGGCACACTGGTTCCTACTATGACGGTTTTTGAAACCCTACCAGCTTTAGGGCCAGGACTGTTATTGATTACCAGTCGTAACCCTGCCAGCCCCCCTCAGGGATCAGAACAGTATGCAAAACAAAGGTGTTATACCTTTGGTTTTTGGGTTTGAAAGAGTATTGAGTTTTGATGTTTGAAGGCTTGATTGAGGGGTTGGATGTTTGATGATTGAAGAACAAGGTGGTTATGCTTGATTGAGGTGTGAAAATGGTTGTAGGATTTTGTAAACCTTTAAAAAACTTGAACCTTTTAATGGAAGAACCATGGGGGTATTTATAGGGAGAAAGGTGGTAGGTATGGAGCTGCAAAGAGAGGAGCTTAGCCAGTCCACGAGGCTGGCTGAGGTTGCTTGGTGGTTAAGCTTACCAACCCATAAAGGTGATGGGGACCGGCTTTGTCTGGTGCGCGCGCATTGCGCCCTGGCGCGCGCATGTCATACCAATACGCGCGTGGGTCAACGGTCAAGCTTTGACTGTTGACCACCACCTGTCCGTTTGGCCCGCACGCTAGTTCTCAACCAACGCGTGCCAATAGGGTTTTTGGCTTTTGGAAGTGGCTTAGGACTAGGTTAGGTTCAAGGGTTTTGCAAACACTCAAAGCTCAAACACTTGACATTCTCGAGGTGTTCTTGATCCGATTCATCATCGGAGAATCCGAAACCGAAAGTAAACTAATCTAGAAGCTTAGATTGGGGTGTCTACAGTAGCCTCTTTTTGACGGCACTTGGAGCACCATCAACTTGGTACAAGTAACGTCAAAGATTTCTAGACACCCCTCAAGGCAATCCAGAGCAGAACATCCTAGCAAAGTAGACAAGCAAACTTAAGGAACCTGATTGGTTGAATGGACGGACGGACCATCGCTGGGGATGGAAGTAGAAGTGGACGATTGCATCGCCGCTTGTTGATCGAATTTGGACAGGACAGGGTGTCGCTGCAGATGTGGACGGGGCACACCGTCGCTGTTGGGGATCAAGCTATCCTCGGCACAAAGTATTCCAACAAACACGGGTAGGTCATGTCAGGTAGGTTGAATTCCATCTGTTGGAAATCAGAGCCAATCTCCTTATCAAAGACCATCCGAGACAGAGCAATAAGGCTGCTGGAAGATGCACTTGCGGCTAGACTAAAAGTGGTTGTTGTTCAGGACAGGCTAAGACAGACTCTCCTGGGGAACAATTAGTTGCGGATGAATGGTCCTTCAGACGATGTTTCGGTCGTCGTTGTGGATTGAATGGACGATGTGCTGATCGTCATTGATGATATGGCTGATCATCACTGAATGACTGAAACAGACGATATGGCTGATCGTTGTTGATGATATGGCTGATCATCGTTGATGGATGGAAATGGACGATATGGCTGATTGTCGTCGGTGATATGGCTGATCATCGCTGAATGACTGAAACGGACAATATGGCTGATCATTGTTGATGATATGGTTGATCATCGTTGAATTGGGCGGGCGGATCACTATACAAAATGATCGAGCCGTTGGAAATGGGACAGGACCGACTGTCGTTGATTTGAAAGGGCGGATCACTATACAAAATGATCGAGCCATTGGAAATGGGACAAGACCGGCTGCCGTTGATGGAAAGGGCGGATCACTATACAAATTATCGATCCATTGGGAATGAGACAGGACCGGCTATCGTTGATTTGAAAGGGCATATCATTATACAAAATGATCGAGCCATTGGAAATGGGACAGGACCGGCTGCCGTTGATTTGAAAGGGCAGATCACTATACAAAATGATCGAGCCATTGGGAGTGGGACATGACCGGTTGTCGTTGATGGAAAGGGCGGATTACTATACAAAATGATCGAGCCATTGGGAATGGGACAAGACTAGCTGTCGTTGATGGAAAGGGCAGATCACTATACAAAATGACTGAGCCATTGGAAATGGGACACGATCGGCTGCCGTTAATGGAAAGGGCGGATCACTATACAAAATGAACGAGCCATTGGAAATGGGACAGGACCGGCTGTCGTTGATGGAAATGGCGGATCACTATACAAAATGGCCGAGCCATTGGAAATGGGACAGGACCGGCTGTCGTTGATTTGAATGTGCAGATCAATGTGCAGAATGATCAAGCCGTTGAGAAATTTGATAGGACCGGCTGTCGTTGATGGAGACGGTCAGATCAGTGTGCAGAATGATCAAGCCGTTGAGAAATTTGACAGGACCGGCTGTCATTGATGGAGACAGGCAGATCAGTGTGTAGAATGATCAAGCCGTTGAGAAATTTGACAGGACCAGCTGTCATTGAATTGGTTCCGCAGGAGATTGCATCGCATCCTTCGGCAAACAAATCGAGAGTTAGGGAGATTTCCATTGCCTCTGCTAAACAAACAACACCGGCTTCGCAGGATAGCATCCTTTGGTTTACAACCGAGATTAGGGAGATTTCTATTGCCTCCGCTAAACAAATTGAAACAAAACCGCAGGAGATTGCATTGCATTGCATCCTTCGGCAAACAAATCGTACGATGGCGACCATTCTGGCTACCTTCCTACTTTCAACATTTAATATACACAATATGCAAGGATATGTATAATATACTAAAAATGCAAATGCAAGCTAAGGGCGGCTCCTAAGAGGACAATGACGCCTAAGGATGACCATTGAGCCCCATTACTATACTGTCTGTTACTTCTGAGATGTGCACCCAGATAGATAGACATTGAACGGGTCGGCGTGCCCCAATTGACGCTTTAGTAATGGAATTGGGCCTGCGTGCCCTTACTTTGATGTTTGGGCGGATGTGCCCCAGAGATGCTTTGCTTGGCCTTGGGCTGACGTGCCATTGCTGCTTCACGAGATTCCACTGCGTGCGGATTACTGATACTAAGGTAGCAATGTAAAAATTGCATTTTCCAGTTTATTGACTCTCTTTGCAAGTGTCTAAGAGAATGCAAAAACTAACCACTAATATCTAATTTGCATTGACAAGCGAACTGAATTGACAAACAGATATGCGCACATGTACAAACTCGCCTAGCTTGAACAAAAAGGGAGAAAGGGCCCCTGGATACAACACAGACCCTTAGACACACAGAATGCAATGAAATTTTGGGTATTAATGAGCCAAAACTCACAATATTCCTAAACAGGTGAAACTGACACTTGCGAAAGGTGCAAAAGGCACAAAGACCTGTACAAACAAAATTGAGAAAAGCATCCCGACAAGACAATTGATTGAAAAACTGAAAAAATGTAACAAAGACGGACATAAGATGCAGATGATGACTCATATAGGCCCGGACTGAAATCGACACCCCCGTGCAGTCACATTAAGTCCATATGACCTGCATAGCATGACAAGACTTGGCAAAAGCCCTTGGAATGACATTCGAGGGCAGTAGCTAACTGCTACTCTTTGCTGTAGGAATTGAATAAGCGTGCGCAGGGTTGAGACCAACGCGCATCACTTTGAACAAACGCGCGTGACTACAAGTCCGCTACGACTGCTCACACCAGACTTCGCTGAACTTAGAATAAACTGTGAGCCACTAGGCCTCTCAAGCATTTCATTCTGTTTTTGATGCTTCAAATATTTTTAAGGCTTTTGCTTAGCTTTAAAATTGAAATAGTAGTTTGCAATAAAGTTGAAAGACGAAGGGTTTTCCCCTTCTGATTCTCCAACGAAGCTTGTCTTGATTTTCGATCCTCTTCGACCTTTGATGTGTACCAAAATGTCAACTATGGATCCAATTGATAGATATGACTGAGTCTCGAAGAGACTGCCTACATATCCCATTTTGGGGAATCAGGTCAAAACGTAGTTCGGGTAAGGGTTCACTCTCGAGTATTTACCTCACTTTTTACGCTCTAACTTTTGCCTAGAACCGCCCATTCGGGTCTTCGGTCTAGCGAGCTTTTGAATATTGCCTATTCATTTTTACCTAAACTGCCTTCAAAGGTTTTCGGTTTAGCAGGCTGCTCTAACTTTTGCTTGGAACTGCCCACCCTTGGGGTTTTCAGCCCAATGAGCTTCTCTCAGGGAAAAGTAGCTTTTGAATTGATCCAGGTTGACCCAGGTATTGAATTTGTTGCCGTCATGGTCAAAGACCTTTGGCTACAGCCCCAGATAAAATGGCTTTGATGACGCAGGGTCAAGAGTCCTTCGGTTGGAAATGCCCTGCTCCGGGCCGTTTTGTACACTTTCTCATTGTACTTGGCGGAACGCTGCTGTTGCTGCTTTGAACATGATGCGAGGCCCGGAGCCTTCTGTGCTTTTGCTTTCTGGATTGGCACCCGATAGCAGGGGGTTTGATGTTTCTTCGTCTCATGATCAACGCAAGGCATGACTTGATGAGACCATGCCAAGATGTTGATGAATTTTTTGAGCCTGTCTGACCGGGCGCAATGCTCCTCTGGGAATAGCTTTGAACCAATTGAACCTTTCGGGGGTTATCCTTGTCTTTCAAGTTTATTTGAAACCACTTCTTCTTTTAATAGGCTGAGCATGCCTTTCGTCTTCCCTTTCGGTGAGGGAACACATTTCCTTGGGGATGATCCCATCGAAATCTATCCCTTCGTCGTCAGGGTCGACACAGTTTATATAAAAGCCAGCGAAGTACTTAGAAGCAAGATAAAGCATATCATAAAAGAACCCTCGGGGTTGCCAAGTATAGCAAAAGACACAAAATAGAAGCTACGACGTGGAGGGCCAAGAGGCACAAACTCCGACTCAGAGCTAGACTTAGACATACTAAAAAAACACCATGTCAGACTCAGACATATCGCCAATGCAAACTAGACGCGGTTTTGAAAACACAATTGTTAAAAAGCTACCCGTAGCTTTCAAAAAAGAGGTAGGATCCAGCGGGTGTTAGCTCCAAGCAATAGCACTTCGGCTTCCTCAGCTTCTTCGACCAAATCTACTCGGTGCTCCTTTGATCAATGGACCTCAGCCAGTCAGTCTTCTCCTTTGTAAGCCCCTCATCACTATCAAGCCAGATGTCGGCAGTGAAAACCTCGATTGCCCAACCTACAGTCATCATGTTAACCTCCGGTTCGGATGGGATGGATACGATGGGTTTGGGTTGGTTTGCTGGGGCGATATAGTGGCTAGGGTTGAATATGGTAGAGCTCGGGTTGATTTGAGTGGAGGTGGGGTTGATTTGAGTGGAGATAGTGGATGTCTGACCAACTTGCGGGCCAGAGTTGGACTGAGGAAAGGATTTGGAGACAGTATCGACTTTTGATGGAGGTGGGGTTGGGATGATGCCACAATCGATGAGATCTTGAATGGCATGTCGAAGCCGGAAGCAAGCATTGGTAGAATGACCAGACGTTTGATGGTAGGTGCAATAGAGGTTATGTTTGAAATTGGCAGGGGGATTTTTGGGTAATGGAGTTGGATCGAGGGGCTTGATGAACCAGAATCGAGGAGCTTCTCATAAACTGAGGCCAAAGGTGCAGAGAAGCATGAGAAAGTCCTCGGTGGACTCCGGCGAGTGAATTGAGAATTCAAAGCGGAACCCTTGTTTGCTTTGCAATTGCACCACATTGCCTCATCAACCGGATGCATTCTTTTGCCTTTGAGGTTGAATGCATCACTAAGCATGTCCTTCTCTTCGACAATGGTTGTGAATAAGGACCGAACATCCTCCTTTGGGTAGGTCCTGGCTTCATGAAATTCAGCCAGGTCTTTGAACATGTCCTTCGAGCACAGCTTGATTCCGACCGCAGGTGTGTGGCAGGCTTGAGAGGGTTCCGTGACTTGCCCCATATCTGGTTGCAGGTCTGTGGAGGTAAAGAGGCCAACCAGTCCTTGGACCATAACTATTTGTTTGTCTATATTGTGACCCAATTCCTCTACAGCTTTCTTGAGCCCAGCCAGCTCCATTTGTGCTGCCATTCCGGATTGATGAACGAGGAAGGTGATATGATCTTGGAAACGAAGGTATAACAGCCCCGGCAAACGTTCCAAAGTAGGTTTGGCTCTTCCCTTCGGTGAAATGGCCCAAAGCTTTGGATAGCAAAGTAAGACAAAAGCTTAGTGGCGTTCCTGTAGCAATTAGAATGCAATGTACACGTCGTCGCCGGTGTCCACCCTAGACTCTAGACAAGTCTGTCTCATGATGTTCGGACGCTGCCAAAATCCTCAGATTTCTTTTCGGGGGTGTATTTTTCGAATAGATCAAACTGATCCTAAGAGATGTCAAAACAGACTAAGTCTTCGACTTTTCCTTTTTGAAGTTTCAACTTTGAACTTGAAACAACTCAGAATTGATGGCGTGACACCTAAACCGAGGTGGCGTCAGTGACAACACGCTTTAGCCGGGGTGGTTGTAAGTGACGAGGCACTTGTAAACCTGAATGATACCAGTGTCACGGCATCAATACTTTGTGGTTCTTCGTTTTCTGTTTGAAACCGCAATCGGGTTTAGACAAGGACTTAAAAAGTCTTGATTTCCCAAAGTCTCACTGATCTAAGGACTTTGAAAATTGATAACATGCACCATCGAGATGCACGACTCTTCATCGGGTCATAGCAGCGTCTTAGTACGCATAAGACAGACTCGAAAGCGAGAGATAACCTAGAAGCCGCCCTAAACATGCTCCTACACAAAACGGAATGTATGTATGTACAGTTCCAGAGACGAGTTTGTCCCACAAATTTTAGACGTTGCCAGAATCCTCAGAATTCTTTTCGGCGATGTGTCCCTGAGTAGATCGACAGATCCTAAAAGATGTCAAAATAGACTAAATCTTCGACTAGTCCCATTTGAAGATTCAACTTTGAATTTGGAACAACTCGGTGTTGATGACATGGCACCTTATCCTTGAACACCGCGGTGTATAGTGACTACGCACTTCAACCTGGGTGGCGCCAGTGACACGGCATCATTACTTTGTTGTTCCTTATTTTCGGTTGAACCCTCAACCGGGCATGAGCCAAGGATGTAGTAAATTTTGATTTCTCAAAGTCTCATTGAACTAAGGACTTTGCGATTGATAACGAACATTCGACAGAATGAACGACTCCTCATCGGGCCCAACAACGTCTTAGACAGCGCAAGACAAACTCGAAAGAAAGAACTGCCTTAAGCATGCTCCTATGCAAAACAGTGCATGTACAGTACATGCGATAGGGAAAGCGATAACACATAGACAGTATAAGGGGTTAGATGTAAAACAGATCTTACCCTGTAGGTACCTGTCCTAGTTTGGAGAGTTCTAGTGCTTTGTATATGCAAAGGCCGGTTTTGGCTTGTAACAGGTTCCTCGGACTAAAGCCAAGATATACCTCCCGCTGCTCGCGTAACCACAGAGCAACAGTCGAACGGTAGAGTGACTTATTATCGTCAAAGGTTGTTGGGCATTTGGGGTCCCCGGGCTCCGGTAAACCGTGCCAGATTGCCAAAATGCTCCAACGAGGCTATCCCACATTGATGCAAATGAGAAATGCTAGAAATTGATTAAGAAGAAGAAGAATCACAAAATCGCAAAATGCCTTTTCAAATTTGGCACTCTTTATTTAGTCTATCTTTAGAGGAAACTACACCAGTGAACAATTGAAAAAGTCCCAGATTAGATTGGCCGGACACGAGGTCCTGTTAAATCACCATTCCAACCTTCGGCAGCGCGAAGCTCACCGTTTTGACAGACTTTTAAAGGATTGTTTACAAGTGTATTAAACTCTAAGTGTGGATTAATATTGGTTCGATTATCCCCAGCAGAGTCACCACTGTGGGCAGCATGCCCTTAAGAAGGATTCCGTTCCTTTCCAAAGCAAGGGCCCGAATCGAGGGAGCGCGAGCGGGGAAGCAAGCGCTCGGAATACAGAGTCGCCACTCGGGTTTGAAGGTCCGACACCCAAGGAACCGTATTTCGAAGCACCTGCTGCGCTGTTTGATTTGAAAAAGTGAAAGCACCAGTCTGTCATAACCATATCTGGGTTCGGGATCCAGGTTATGAGAGGGGAAAGGTTTTAAGGCACCCCTCTCGCCCAATCCGGAGATCGGTCTCTACTTAGACATTTTGTGAAAACTTTTGTGATTTTTCTTTTATTAATCGATTTTTAGCCAATCAGGGCGGGAAAACAGTTTAATGGGGATTAAAGCTGTAACAGTTTGCAAGATGTGATAGATAGCATGGATGCACAGTTAGTATAAAATGAAAACAGACTCCTATGGGAGTTTAAATAGACTAGGAGGCCTTTATTTTGGAGTGACGTGCGCAAGAAGAAACTAGCATGCACTGATCAAGTCACTACATGCTGACCACACCTGCACGCGCAACTACAAGACATGCACGCGCCAGTGAGCTCAAACCCACAGCTCTTATTCTCAAACCCTCTGGGCTCTGGAAATGACTAGTGCACACCCAGGACAAGCCAAGCAATTTACAGGAAGCATAATATACAGTTTAAAGGCTGAAAAGCCCTACAAATTAACAGAATACCCCATAAACAATGTGGGGACAAAACAGTGGCCTAAGGCCAAGTTACCAAAGCAAAGACCACTCACTGGTCAAAGACTGACTGGCGCGAGCGTATTGCGCCCTGGCGTGTGCGGGTATGAGTCAACCTTCCAGTGTTTGGTTTTCCTCATCCTGGGTTTTGGGACAGGTCCAGAAAGATCCTAGGGGTACTCCACAGCAGCAAGTATGAACATTGAACTAAAATTAACAGTTTTAACCTCAGAAAGCAGTAAACTAGTTATTAGCATGCTTAACAGTGATCTATATACAAAGTAAAGCATAAAAAACTAGGACACCAAACCCCTCGCGGACCTGCGCGCGCGTACATACGGCCTGCGCACGCTGGTTCCTACTATGACGGTTTTTGAAACCCTGCCAGCTTTAGGGCCAGGACTGGTATTGATTACCAGCCGTAACCCTGCCAGCCCCCCTCAGGGATCAGAACAGTATGCAAAACAATGGTGTTATACCTTTGGTTTTTGGGTTTGAAAGAGTATTGAGCTTTGATGTTTGAAGACTTGATTGAGGGGTTGGATGTTTGATGATTGAAGAACAAGGTGGTTATGCTTGATTGAGGTGTGAAAATGGTTATAGGATTTTGTAAACCTTTAAAAAACTTGAACCCTTTTAATGGAAGAACCATGGGGGTATTTATAGGGAGAAAGGTGGTAGGTATGGAGCTGCAAAGAGAGGAGCTCAACCATTCCACGAGGCTGGCTGAGGTTGCTTGGTGGTTAAGCTTACCAACCCATAAAGGTGATGGGGATAGACTTTGTCTGGTGCGCGTGCATTGCGCCCTGGCGCGCACATGTCATACCAACACGCGCGTGGGTCAACGGTCAAGCTTTGACTATTGACTACCACCTGTCCGTTCGACCCGCGCGCGTTGGTTCTCAACCAATGCGTGCCAGTAGGGTTTTTGGCTTTTGGAAGTGGCTTAGGACTAGGTTAGGTTCAAGGGTTTTGCAAACACTCAAAGCTCAAACACTCGACATTCTCGAGGTGTTTTTGATCCGATTCATCATCGGGGAATCAAAAACCGAAAGTAAACTAATTTGGAAGTCCAGATTGGGGTGTCTACAATATGAGGCCAAATAGTACGGTCCAGTTCCTTTGGTTCCGGAGAGGAGCTGGATTTTATTTGGAAAAGATTAGTGGATATTTGGATTAGCATGTTGGTATGAGGGTTGTATCTATCATGTCGGAAACTTTGTTCTTAAGTCTTCATTCCATTCTTGAAATTTGGTTGCTTTGTTTCTCTGATTTTCCTATACCACAGCGGAGTAGGATCCGGGGACCCTGTAGCGCCTCAGGCACGCTGCAACGATTCATCCGGACTGTTCATTACGGCAATTAATGATCGGATTTGAAAAGAATTCTTCCCTTTTAAAATTTAAACCGTCCAAAACACTATTCGACGGTGAGATTGAGCGTTGCACGGTGCAATGCTACTGAAGCGTTGCATGGTGCAATGCTATTGAGGCGCTGCACCATTCTGCCTTCCCAACGGAGTAGTCATATACAGTCTCCTTCTAATACAGACCTTAAATGAGGATGTCATAGTTCGGAGCCTTTCGGGTCTTATTTTGATGATCCAAACCTTTCATCTTGTTTAAAATATATTTTTAAGGGTACCCACGAGAAATCAGCTCAAAATATAACCGGGAAGTGATTTATCCAAACATGAGATCCATAAAATAGTTCTTGTCAAGGTTTATGAAAAACTATTTGGATCAAGCACTTTCCTGTCATATTTTGAGCTGATTTCTCGCGGGTACCCTTAAAAACATGTTATAAACAAGTTGGACGGTTAAAATCACATTCTGCACGCCTTTTTCGCGGGCACCCTTAAAATCACATTCTGCACACATTGAACGGATCGAATCATAAAAATTTGACCGGGAACTATGAGATTGAGATTTGAGATGTTTTTTTAGATGTTTATATAGATGTCCCCGGAACCGCCCCGATATACACACACACACACACTAGCGCTTCAGGCACAGCTCAAAGAATGCGGCATTATAACTGGCTTTGAGCGTCGTTAGCAAGGTGTGAGCAACTGCACGTGCCTAAAGACACACACCTAGTAACTTTTTTTTTTGGAAAACACACTCACATAACTTGATCCCAACACAAACAAATTTCTAATTAGTGGGGATTACATCGAATAATCTAGAATCGTTTGAACACGTCTAAAATGAATTAAAAGTTAGCCACACTTGAAACAAAATAAATTATAAATCTATAATACAAATCGCGATGGTGTGGTGGCTGTAGACACCCCAATTTGGCCTAACGATTATTTCAAGTCCCACCTTGGGACCATCCCGATGATGAAATGGATACAGTGATTGCTGATTGCTTCCTTGAGAACCTTAGGACTTTCGGTAAGAACTTTGAGTCACTTAGAGGACCCAATTCAAAGCCATACAGCCTTTCATACAGAAATACAGAAGCCTAGGAGAATCCATCTATCGGCCGTGACATCGATCTCACGGCCCTAACATCATTTCCTCACCCGAGCAACCTGTTGCTAGCAAAATCTCCCTGAGAGATCAATCCCTCGGCCGCAAGATCTATCCTCCGGCCGAGACATCCATTACTCGGCCGTGATATCCTTTACTCGGCTGCCAGATCGACCTTTTTCCAGACTCTGGAACGTGTTATGTCAGACGTTTGATCCAACTACACTACCTTCCCGATGCGTTCGGGCTACGCTCAGAGATTACGACGTAGAGTTAGAGGTGCATTGCAATTGCAATTGCAATCGTGCCATTTGATTGGCCGGAGTGAGTCACCAATTGCCTATATAAAAGGCCTTTGGACTCCGAAAATATACACACGAAATTCATTAGAGAATACACTCTCTCAAGCCACGAAACTCTGTCAAATATACTCTCTCAATCCCACTCTTCAAAAGCCCTAACCTCCCGAAGGCAGCCACCAACCCAGTGATCGAACCCCGAAGTTCAAACCCTAACCCTAAGGTTTTCAATCAAGCAATCAAATCCGAAGCAATCAAGCAACTGAGGGATCAAGGTGGTGAGGCCCAACGGCCTCTAGTTTGTTTTATTTATCGTTCTTACGCTTAATCATAACCTTCTGATTATCTGTTAATCGTATAGTCTGGTGTGAGGAAGAACACCGACCGGGGCTTCGATCACTCGGCCGGTATATCAAACCAGGAGGATCCCTCGACCGTGACATCCATTCACTGGCCGCGGGATCCATCTCCCTGGGACAGTTTGTTTGCTTTTCTGCTTTCTGACGCATGCTTTACTTATCGCACTGGCTCACCTTATTCACTGCTTAAAGGCTTAAATAAACAGACTATGTGTTGGAATTAAACAAGGCGTCTATATGTCTTATGTTGAATAACTATGGGCCAGTCTCACGGCTGGGCAGAGAGGGGTGCCTAACAC
This sequence comes from Rhododendron griersonianum, assembly GCA_018127125.1. NCBI lineage: Eukaryota > Viridiplantae > Streptophyta > Magnoliopsida > Ericales > Ericaceae > Rhododendron > Rhododendron griersonianum. Next base: position 30,809,148 of record CM030788.1, on the reverse strand, counting down.
CTTCCCCTTACTGTACTTTTGACTCCCGGACCCAGAATCTCTATCTGTTTTCCTAGTTTTAACAAACTAGGTGGCGACTCTGTTTTGATGATAACTGCTATCATGTGGCGATGTTCCTAGCCATGGGAATGTCCATGATTTTGGTTTACGAAGCAAGCAACCAATCGAGCAAGCAAACATGATCAATCTGTATGGCGATGCCCCGTTTGGGAGGTGTCTACAGTTTTTGGCGACTCTGCTGGGGACATGAGAGCCATAACCAAAAAGTTCAACATAAGACTAATACATGCCTTGTCTAATTCATCTATCTTATGCATCGAGCGGGCAACCCGTTGAGTTCACCTGATATCCCGGCATGACACGGGCTATGTTGGGGGTTCCAGCAAACTCCACAGTCACTCGTACCTAGTGGTATATCAAAAAGGGAATCACCCAATCACCGCCTATGATGGGCTGGTGAGAGGATTGGTGCCATTCGACAATGGATCACCCTGAGACTACCAAAACCTTGCATGTTCTAGAAAGCCATAGAACTTATCAAACTAAGACAGGAACCTACAGGCTAGGAACCTACTTGCATTTTACTTGCAAAAGTTCTTCCTCACACCTTGTATCATTTGTTGTTGTAATTAACTCTTTCTATGTAGAAGGGTTGGGATTTTCAACCCGAATCCTAACCCTACACAGGCCGAATACTGACTTCCAGGTATTCTATTTTTCAAGCAGGCACAATAGGTAAATCAAAGAAGCAACCACAGCCAACTTTGTACTCTTATAACACCCGAAGCTACGCCAAACAGGGGTCTCTGCAACCCTCCCGTCTATCGTCCTCATCTGACAAAACACCCCCACCACAACAATCCCAACTGCTTTCAGAAACTTCCCGGTCTTCCCCTCAACGGACCCCGTCATTTACTAAATCCCAAGCTTCGTCAAGCAACCCTTCTACCTTCATGGCAGACAACGACGCCACTATTGCCGACCTCCAAGCTCAAATCACTGCGCTACTAGCAGAAAAGGCAGCTAGAGATGCTGAGGATGAGGAAAGATCAATGGAAGACGGGAATCCCCATAAAGTGGTGTTGGCAGAAAGTCCCGAGTTGACCAAGCAAGTCAAGGAAATCAAACAAGCCTTGGCTCGTTCACAAGGGGACCAAATTCTGGATTTCGAGGGACTTTGCCTCTTCCCAGAATCCAAGCTGCCTGAGAATTTCAAAATGCCCAACATCGAGAAGTTCAATGGAACTGGCAACCCTACCAGTCATGTTCGCCATGTTATCAACACCCTGAAGCCAATGGGCTTGAATGACGAGCTCATCGCCCAGTTGTTCCAGCGAACTCTCACCGGAAGTGCTCTCGACTAGTTCCTCACTTTGGAGTTTGTGCATTATCAAACTTGGCCAGAAATTGCCAATGCTTTCGTCAAGCAATATGCGTACAACGTCCAAATTGAGCTAACAACTCGAGACTTGGAAATGACCAAACAAGATTCCAATGAGGATTTTGCTACCTTTGTGGCAAGATGGAGGGAAAAGGCTGCCAAGATGAAGAACCGCCCCTCCGAGGAAGACCAAGTGAGGATAGTTGTCAAAAATTTGCAACCCAAATATCTCAGGCATATTTACTCACAGGCTATCACCGATTTCAAGCGCTTGCATGCCACTGGGTTGCAAATCAAAGATGGAATCAAGCTAGGACTCATTGGGAAAGAAGAGGCCACTCCTCCACCTAAGAAAACCTTCTCTAGCCGTACATCTCACGCCTCCGTGAATGCCCTTGGCACATCCTTGTCTCAAGACCCTTTCCAAACTAGCCCATCCCAAAGCTCAAATCGACCCCGCCGCAACTTTGATCCTCTTTACATGACGTTGTCCCAAGCCTTGACCATTCTCAGCCGTCAAGGGCATCTCAAACCTTTAAACAAACCACTTCCTCCGCCGCCCTACGGTCCAAACCATGATCCAAACAAACAATGTGCCTACCACCAACACCCCGGGCACGAAACAGACAATTGCATGCATCTTCGTCACGACATTCAAGACCTTATTGATAGTCGAACCATAAAACCTCCAAAACCTGATGGGCAAGCCAACCCACTCCCTATCCATAATGCTGAACCGCCACCTCGAAGTATCAATCTCATAAATCTATCTCACAACCCCACATACAATCCCAGCCAATTGTGGGCTACCTGCCCGAAAAATAAAACAAACAAATGATGTTTTGCTTTATATTTTCCCGCCGCTTTGAAGAGAAATACGCCGTTTGAAGAGTCGCCACCCGGATTTGCGGTATATCACCCGAGAAACCGTTTTGTTTGGAAAATCGTTGATTTGAATTTGAAAACCAGAGATCAGTTTCAAGGGTCCGGAAGCCATGTTACGAGGGGGGAAGGGTTTTACGGCACCCCCCTCGCCCGATTCGAAATCGATCTCTACTAAACGTTTGTGGGATTTTTCGAAGGGATTTTGTTTCATTTAAACCAGCTGGCAAGTATCCACAGTTATAACAGGTAAGTAGTGCATGCATGTGCAGTTGTACAGGGGGAAGGGCAATGATGGAATAACGTTGAGCAAATGCATGAATGACAGAAAACTGAGGATCTGTCACTAACTTCACTCTCGAGCGCTCGAGAGCAGTCCCGAGCGCTTGGGAGTTCTGATACCCAACCTGCAAGCTTTGTGTAGACACCCCAATTTGGCCTAACGATTATTTCAAGTCCCACCTTGGGACCATCCCGATGATGAAATGGATACAGTGATTGCTGATTGCTTCCTTGAGGACCTTAGGACTTTCGGTGAGAACTTTGACCACTTAGAGGACCCAATTCAAAGCTATACAGCCTTTCAGACAGAAATACAGAAGCCTAGGAAAATCCATCTGACGGCCGTAACATCGATCCCACGGCCATAACATCAATCCCTCGCCCGAGCAACCTGTTGCCAGCAAAATCTCCCTGAGAGATCAATCCCTCGGCCGCAAGATCTATCCTTCGGCCGAGACATCCTTTCCACGGCCGCAACATCCATTACTCGGCCGCCAGATCGACCTTTTTCCAGACTCTCGAACGTTCTGTCAGACGTTTGGTTTGATCCAACTACACTACCTTTCCGATGCGTTCGGGCTACGTTCGGAGATCACGACGTAGAGTTTGAGATGCATTGCAATTGCAATTGCCATCTCGTGATTTGATTGGCCGGAGTGAGTCATCCCTATGCCTATATAAAGGGGCCTTTGGGTTCCGAATTAACACACAAAAAATTGAGATACTTACACACTCTCTCAAACCACGAAACTCTGCAGAAATACTTCCTCAATCCCATACTTCAAAAGCCCTAACCTTCCGAAGGCAGCCGTCAATCCGGCGATCAAACCCCGAAGTTCAAACCCTAACCCTAGGGTTCTCGATCAAGCAATCAATCCATCACAATCAAATCCGAAGCAATCAAGCAACTGAGGGATCAAGGTGGTGAGGCCCAACGGCCTCTGGTTTGTCTTAAATTCACTATCTTTTTGACTAATCGTAACGCTTTGATTACCTGTTAATTTTTAGTCTGGTGTGAGGAAGAACACCGACCGGGGCTTCGATCCCTCGGCCGGTACATCGAACCAGGAGGATCCCTCGGCCGTGACATCTATTCACCGGCCGCGAGATCCATCTCCCTGGGACATTATGTTTGCTTTCTCTGCTTTCTGATGCATGCTTCATTTATCGCACTGGCTCACTTTTGCTTACTGTTTAAAGGAATAATTAAACAGACTATGTGTTTAGAATTAAACAAAGCATCTATATGTCTTATGTTGAACGATTATGGGCCAGTCTCACGACTGGGCAAAGAGGGGTGCCTAACACCTTCCCCTTATTGTACTTTTGGCTCCCGTACCCAGAATCTCTATCTATTTTCCCAGTTTTAATAAACTGGGTGGCGACTCTATTTGATGATAGCCGTTATCATGTGGCGATGTTCCTAGCCATGGGAATGTCCATGATTTTGGTTTATGAATGAGCAACCAATCGAGCAAACACAACATGATCAATCTGTATGGCGATGCCCCGTTTGGGAGGTGTCTACAGTTTTTGGCGACTCTGCTGGGGATGTGAGAGCCATAACCAGAAAGTTCAACATAAGACTAATACATGCCTTGTTTAATTCATCTATCATATGCATCGAGCGGGCAACCCGTTGAGTTCACCTGATATCCCGGCATGACACGGGCTATGTTGGGGGTTCCAGCAAACTCCACAGTCACTCGTACCTAGTGGTATATCAAAAAGGAAATCACCCAATCGCCGCCTATGATGGGCTGGCGAGAGGGCTGGTGCCCTTTAACAACGGAGCACCCTGAAACTACCTAAACCTTGCATGCTTTAGAAAAGCCATAGAACTTATCAAACTAAGACAGGAACCTACAGGCTAGGAACCTACTTGCATTTTCACTTCCAAGTCCTTCCTCACACCTTGTATCATCTGTTGTTGTAAATAACTTTTTCTGTGCAGAAAGGTTGGGATTTTCAGCCTAAATCCTAACCCTACACAAGCCAAGTACTGACTTACAGGTACTCTACTTTTCAAAGCAGACACAATAAGTAAAACAAAGAAGCAACCACAGCCAATTTTATACTCTTACAATACTCGAAGTCACGCCAAACAGAGGTCCTTGCAGCCGTCTCGTCTGTCACCCTCATTGGCCAAAACACCTACACTGCTCCGGTCCCAATCACTTTCAGGGACTCCGCGGTCATCTCCTCAACAAACTCAATCATCTACCAAATCCTAAGCTTCATCAAGTAATCCTCCCACTCTCATGGCAGATAACGACGCCATCATTGCTATCACCAAGCTCAAAGTCGCTACCTTACTAGCAGAGAAAGCAGCAAGAGATGCTGAGAACGAAGAGGAATCGGTGGAAGATGAGAATCCTCAAGAAGTGGTATTGGCAGAAAACCCTGAATTGGCCAAACAAGTCAAGGAGATCAAACGTACTCTGGCCCGTTCACAATGGGACCAAATTCTAGACTATGCCTTTTTTCAGATTCTCAACTACCTGAGAAGTTCAATAGAACTGGCAATCCCACTAGCCATGTCCGCCCTGTCATCAACACTTTGAAGCCAATGGGCTTGAATGATGAGCTCATTGTTCAGTTATTTCAAAGGACTCTTACTGAAAGGACTCTCGATTGGTTTCTCACTTTGGAGTTTGTGCACTATCATATTTGGCCAGAAATTGCCAATGCTTTTGTCAAGTAATATGCATACAACGTTCAAATTGAGTTAACAACTCGAAATTTGGAAATGACTAAACAAGAATAGAACAAAGACTTTGCAACTTTTGTGGCTAGATGGAGAGAAAAAGCCGCCAAGAACCGCCCCTCTGAGGAAGATCAAATAAGAATAGTCGTCAAGAGTTTGCAGCCCAAGTACCTCACGCACATTTGCACTCAAGCTATCACTGATTTCAAGCGCCTGCATGCTACTGGGCTGCAGATTGAAGAGGGGACCAAGCTAGGCCTCATTGGGAAAGAAGAAAACTCCTCCAAAGGAAACCTTCCTAACCCGTACATCTCCTGCCTCCGTCAACACCCTTAACTCAACCTTACCATAAGACCCTTTTCAAATTAGCTCATCCCGAAACTCAAATCGCCCTGGTCGCAACTTTGACCCTCTCTATATGACCTCATCTCAAGCCTCAGCCATTCTGAGCCGTTAGGGGCATCTCAAACCTTTAAACAAACCACTTCCTCAGCCACCCTATGGCCCAAACCATGATCCTAACAAACAGTGCGCCTACCACCAACACCCTAGGCATGAAACAGATAACTGCATGCGTCTCTGCCATGACATTCAAGATCTCATTGAAAGCCAAACTATAAAACTTCCAAAACCTGATGTGCAAGCCAATCCACAATGCTGAACCACCACCCCGAAACATCAATCTCATAAACCTATCTCACAACCCCACATACAATCCTGGCCAATACATTGTCCAAAACAACCAAGCCAAGCCAACCTTTACCTTCCCAGAGGAAGATGAATGTTTCATGATGGAGGAGGAAGAAAACAATGAGTCCGATCAATCGGAAGTGATCGATCCTAACATGTCTGACAAAAGTAATGAGGAAGAACAAGCAAAGGGGAAAGTGACTTTGACGAAATAGAAGGAGAATGCGATGATCCACTCGATGGAATCTCCTTAACCTCACTATTCGGCCAAGTGGAAGTAACTAATGACTGCATAATCAACGAGAAGGAAAAAAGAGGTGATGAAAATCCAGACTGACATTTCCATTTGAGGGACTACTCATGTCTCAAAGAGGTAGCCACCGTGCAAGCCATGAAGATGGATCCAGTACAAAGGCTCTGTTTGGCAAAGAAGAGGGTTGAAAAGAGTATAAAGTTGCGAAAGGCAAAGGTTTTGAAAACGACCTCGAAATGCTATGGTAGCTAAGAAGTCACAACATGGCAAAGAACATTAAACATTGCTTTTATCAAACTAAAACATGTTTTGAGCCCCTGCTTGGGCATTTAATTTCTGCTAAGTGAATTCCTGTTTCATCTTCTAGACTATGCTTATTCAATGATTTACTTCCTAAATTGCAATTGCCAAACACTATAGTCTCTTTGCCAAACGAAGGAAACTTCAAGGAACCAAGTTCTTTGTGTCTCTGACAAAAGGGAAGGAAGGGATGAACTTTAGTTACTTAAGAAACTAGGTTTTTGTCAAAACTTAGAAAGAAGACATTATCTCCGTGAGAACACTTAGGGTTAGCTCGCCCATTATGAAGGTACAAACACAAGGGAGATTTAGAAAGGTATCTCCATCAAATTCCTCTCCAAAACGCAGAAACCCTCTTGAGAGAAGTGCTCGTTGGGTAACCTGAAAACCCAAGCAAAAGTAAGAGCAAAGCCTGCTAGGGCAAGAAAATGCAAAAATGCAGCCTAGGCAAAAGTTAAGGCATTCAAAGAAAAGCTCGCTAGGGACTCAACCTCCATTAGGTAACCTAGGCAAAATCAAGAGCATGTGAGAAGAAAAACCAAGAGTGAAAACTCAACCTCAAAGGTAATGATTTTGGAACTACGTAAAAGGCCTGATTCCCTGATTGGGATACGTAGGCAATCTCACATCGAGATGCGGCCCAAACATTTGGAGAGAAGGAAAAACATCAACAAATTTGTACTCAATGATAGGCATAGCTAACCCTGCGTATTGAGCTCGCAAAAGATGAGTATGCTTTTCTCGAAGAATTGGCAACAACAATAGACACAAGAATTATTGCTCATCCCCTCTAACCTAAAGGTAATTGACACAATGAGCAAGATACCTTGAAAACTCCCGAGTTTGGCAATCGGACTATGGAACATGGCAAAAGCAAAAGGCAAGAAAATCAAAACCAAGCATAAGAAGGAAGAGAAAAGAGGATGCCACTTGGCCAAAACAAAATCTACCTTTGGAAAATCAAAGTAACGGCCGAAGAATCAATACATCGGCCACAATATCAATTCTTTAACCGAGTAATCGATTCTTCGGCCAATATTTCATTTTCACACAAATTGCTATCTATCAGCAAATACTTGTTCAAAAAGCCATGTTCTGACTATCGCATGCAAACTCAAGACATCTAGGGGCATAAAAAGCATTTCTCATTTCATGAACAAAAGCTTGCCTACAAAATCATCACTGTGGTTGCTTTCACTATACAAATACAGTTTCTGCTTCTCTCTTTGCTAACCATGAACAGGAAGGAAAAAGAAAATCCTAAAGCTGGTCGTGACGCCGTCTTCGAGACGATCTCTAAGATGAAGAAGGGGATTACTGGCTATCCTCCCCACTGACAGCTGATGCTCACTCAGCCTCAAAGCTACAAGGAAAAGAATGCAAAACAAGGGGCAAGCACCAAGCGCCTCTTCTCCGTCATCAGAATGGAAGGAGACAAAGGAAAGGGCCCATGGCCAAACAAAAGCAACTGGAGGAACAATAGGCAAAACCAAGGAAAAATGGCAGTACTCCATACAGTCACCTGCCTAAAGAAGGAAACCTGCCTAGTCTCTGATCTGAGCATTCTCCAAGTCTACTTTAGACATCGAAGAAGTAGATCTCATCAACGCCGAAGGAGGAGGAGGAACAAACTGAAGATCCTCAGCACGCAGGCACCACTGGCTGGCCACCCGATCACATAAGTACCAGGCTTAACAAAAGGGACCCTCGAACAGGCTACGAGTACAATTTGGAACCCTGGAAAGAGGGGTGTCCTCTGATACACCACTCCAAGGGTCGAACCTCGCCTACAAACAAAGCCACAGCACAGAGGAATGGAGATCTAAAAACAAGGAATGCAAGGGGTACCTGGTCAACCATCGATCGGTCCAAAACTCGTTGCCAAGGCTCAAAATTGGCAACCGTGGCTTCAGTTGCCCCACCAACCATCGCTCGTAGCAAGGGAAAAATCACAACTAGAAAAGAAGGAGGATATACCTTAAAGCACTCGGTAGTGACCGCCAAGGATAAAACTCTTGTCCCATGGGCAAGCTCCAAGATTACCATACAAGGTGGCCAAAGCAGATGATCCCCAATCAAACTCCCTAACAGCCCCCAAATGCTGCAAAGGGGCCAAGAGCTGTGTACGCACTAAACTATCCTTGTCGGCAAACAATGTCTGCCCGAGGAGATAGAGAAGGAAAGCCCGTGTCAACTGTTCAATACTCACCTGAGTCAAAATATCAGTCTTCATGAAAGTCTTACTCAGCCAAGAGACATTAGCTTGACCTCGGGAGTAAAGAGGAGGCATCTTGCCCAAAGACCACTCCAGAGCCTCTGTCCGCTCCCAAAGCCTGGGGTCAACCCAAAGAGGAGCTCCACCTGCTCATAGGCTAGTAAGCAAAGAAAAATCACCTGGCGTGATCGTCATCTCACCAACAGAAGGACAGTGGAACGTGTTGGTAATATCCCACCACCTTTCAACCAGCGAGGTCATTAACGACCAATCCGTCTTCGGAAGATTGAGGCCCAAAACAAACGCCTCAAGACCAGCAGAGCGTACTAACTCCCGAGCCTGCTCCGGCAACGTCATAAACCACTTGTGCACCTCTTTGCCTCGACCGCGAGCCTCCAGTCTCCTGTTTCTCTGCCAAGGACAAAAAGGGAGTTAATCTCATTGCATGAACAAATATAAAGCTAGGGGCATCAAATCGACGTTTAAAAAGCATGCATTGCCTAAACAGGAGGCACAGTTATTTTAGCTTCTTTAAACAGAACAATTTCGACCCAACCACGGGTCCTTCTCATTCACGCCCCTAGCTAAAAGGGATTTCATCCCATAAATAAGAAGTTCACTCTTAAATCATAAAAAATCAAAAACTCCGAACTAAAGCAAACTTTTTGCTTTTCAGGAAGCTTACCATTGAGGACGCTCAAGTACTGCTTAGCGGCTCTACGCCCACACCTCAGCAACTCTACAATTGGCACCATGTCAACAGCATTAAAGTGGCTCCGCACTTCACATCTCCTTGCTTCGTGCTATCATCAAGCAAATCCAGCAGCTCTACGCCAACCAACTCAGCGGTCCTACATTCACAATCATTTAATGGTCTCGCTCACCTAGCGGCCTCAAGCTCATCACTCCAACAGTCAGGCTCATTCAATAGCTTCAACTAACCACCTGGCAACACCATGTGCTCCTTGTTCGCCATCTCAGACAGCATCATAACTCAACAACTATCTAGTATTCAAACTCAGTGGCTCAAACGCCCATGAAAACACCGTCTCTGCAAGCGCCATACTTCTTGCACCATTAGGTCACTCAGCAGCACCATGTGCTCACTTTCCAAGCTGTTCAACAGTTCTACGCTCATCCCTGTGCTCAAAATCTCTATACCCATTATCACCAAGCAGCTTTAGGCTCACTATCAGCAGCTCCGTGTTCGTCCAGCAGCCCTGTGCCCAAGTCGCTCAAACAGCTTCGCGCTTACCTCAACAGCCCCGTGCCTACTATCTCAGTCATTCAGCAGCTCTGTAGCTACCCCGAGCTCACGTCTTAAAGATAAGCAGCCTCACCACTTCCAGGCCGATGAAACAATCATGTGGCTCCCACTTTAATGCACATTTACGCAGTTCTGGCCAAGCGCACCCTCCGGAAGGCACGTAATGGGAAATCTCCCTAACAAAGTTGAATCTACCTAACAAGGAGGCAAAGGAAATCTCCTAGGCATGCATAAGGATCACCTCATCAGATGGTGGAAATCTCCCAAAACAAGTTGAATTTGCCAAAGGAGGCGATGGAAATCTCATAGAGCGCATGTGTGAATCACCCCGTCAGTGGAAGTAATGGAAGTCTCCCTAACAAAGTGGAATATGGTAAAAAACTAGCCTTGGGGGCAGTCCCGAGCATGTGGAAATATAGCCTTGGGGACAATCCCAAGCATACTCAGAACTAGCCTTGGGGACAATCCCGAGCATGTGGAAATCTAGCCTTGGGGACAATCCCAAGCATACTCAGAACTAGCCTTGGGGACAATCCCGAGCATGTGGAAATCTAGCCTTGGGGACAATCCCAAGCATACTCAGAACTAGCCTTGGGGACAATCCCGAGCATGTGGAAATCTAGCCTTGGAGGCAATCCCAAGCATACTCAGAACTAGCCTTGGGGACAGTCCCGAGCATGTGGAAACTAGCCTTGGAAACATCCCAAGCATAAGGAACCAATCAAACCCCGTGGAAGATGGAAGATGGAATACTCAACAGCTCAGCAGTTCTACAAGCCCATCACCTCAACAGGCTCGAAGCCTGTATCTACTATCTCAACTGGCTCGAAGCCGTAACAACCAACTCAGCGGCTCTAAGCCCATTGTCTCAACTGGCTCGAAGCCGTACACAATCAAGTTCTTAACAGGCTCGAAGCCTGTGTTCACCATCTCAACTGGCTCGAAGCCGTAAACAATCATCTCAACACCCGTATTTATCATCTCAACGGCTCGAAGCCCACCGTCTCAACTGGCTCAAAGCCGTAAACAAGCAACAGGCTCTAAGCCGCCCCAACAATCAAGACATTTATTCTCAGGCTCTACGCCTGAATGCTCAAAAATCTAACATTTTTGAATGCTCAAGCTCTACGCTTGGATGCCCAACCACTGTGTACTGGATGCTCAAGTCATATACTTGAATGCTCAAGCTCTACGCTTGGATGCCCAACCACTGCGTACTGGACGCTCAAAGCCTGTACTTTGAATGCTCGGATTCTGCCATCCGAATGCTCGAGCTCTCCGCTCTGAATGCTCAAGTCCGGAACTTGATAGAAGCTCTAAGCTTAAAACAAACACACATGCACGGGCCCGTGCACATTTGCATTTATCACATCGAGTCTGCATCATCGTATCTGTTCACATCTAACAAACAAAGCATTGCACATATACACTCTGCATATCTCTCATGAAACAGGTCAACCCTGCAATCAACCGGCTCTATGCCTCGGTTTTATTGATCGGCCCAACGCCTCGATCCATTGGCTCCGCGTCAACACCTATGATGAGAAAGCTCCGTGCACAGACCATCAGAATGCAACCAGCTCTATGCTTCGGTTCATATCACGTCAAGCTCTAAGCTCCGACAACTCAGGCCCTCGCCTCAAGACTGCATGAAGGCTCCACGCCTCAATCACTTCAGGCTCCATGCCTCAATTCCTTCACCTTAGGCCCTTGCCTTATGCCAGCTCCGTGCTTCGGTTCCATCAAGCTCTAAGATTGCAACAGGCTCCACGCCTCGATTTCATCACTCTCCAGGCTCTCGCCTCATAATTACAACCGGCTCCGTGCCTCGGTTCCCTCATCTCCAAAGCTCCGTGCTCCAGCTACTGGCCCTGTGCCTCCCCTACATCTCAAAAACAAACCGGCGTCCAATTCATCCCCAGCAGATGGTCTGGATTCCACTCCACTACATCAATTCCTTCCAGCTCATTCGCAAGGATAGGCTACTCTACCGAGCTCCTTTCAGTCAAAGTAAGGATGATCAAGAAAAGCAAACGCGCCTGCAGTGTACTGATCTACCCCAAAATAGTAAGGAAGCTCTCCGCAAAAACTCCCCAGGTAGCCCCGCGCTCCTTCAACTATCTTCCGCCAAAACCCTGGCTCAGTCTAGGTACGTCACACTATGGCTTTTAAAGCCCTAAGGTACGTCTTCTGTCCCTAACCCTCCAAACTTTTTACTTTTCTTTATTGCCCGAACTACGATTGGTCTGAATTTCCCTTGTGGAATACGTAGGAAGCCTCCCGGCCCGACCATAACAAAACCTTTTTCAAAAACCCCTTGGAATAGTGGTTGGACCAAATTGAGTTGCTTTTTACAGCTTTGACTCTTACTCAAACATGTCTCGCGATCCGTCTGAGTTCAGTCAAAGAGGGGCATCTGTAGACACCCCAATTTGGCCTAACGATTATTTCAAGTCCCACCTTGGGACCATCCCGATGATGAAATGGATACAGTGATTGCTGATTGCTTCCTTGAGGACCTTAGGACTTTCGGTGAGAACTTTGACCACTTAGAGGACCCAATTCAAAGCCATACAGCCTTTCAGACAGAAATACAGAAGCCTAGGAGAATCCATCTGTCGGCAGTGACATCGATCCCACGGCCATAACATCAATCCCTCGCCCGAGCAACCTGTTGCCAGCAAAATCTCCCTGAGAGATCAATCCCTCGGCCGCAAGATCTATCCTTCGGCCGAGACATCCTTTCCACGGCCGCAACATCCATTACTCGACCGCCAGATCGACCTTTTTCCAGACTCTCGAACGTTCTGTCAGACGTTTGGTTTGATCCAACTACACTACCTTTCCGATGCGTTCGGGCTACGTTCGGAGATCACGACGTAGAGTTTGAGATGCATTGCAATTGCAATTGCCATCTCGTGATTTGATTGGCCGGAGTGAGTCATCCCTATGCCTATATAAAGGGGCCTTTGGGTCCGAATTAACACACAAAAAAAAAATTGAGATACTTACACACTCTCTCAAACCACGAAACTCTGCAGAAATACTCCCTCAATCCCATACTTCAAAAGCCCTAACCTTTCGAAGGCAGCCGTCAATCCGGCGATCAAACTCCGAAGTTCAAACCCTAACCCTAGGGTTCTCGATCAAGCAATCAATCCATCACAATCAAATCCGAAGCAATCAAGCAACTGAGGGATCAAGGTGGTGAGGCCCAACGGCCTCTGGTTTGTCTTAAATTCACTGTCTTTTTGACTAATCGTAACGCTTTGATTACCTGTTAATTTTTAGTCTTGTGTGAGGAAGAACACCGACCGGGGCTTCGATCCCTCGGCCGGTACATCGAACCAGGAGGATCCCTCGGCCGTGACATCTATTCACCGGCCGCGAGATCCATCTCCCTGGGACATTATGTTTGCTTTCTCTGCTTTCTGATGCATGCTTCATTTATCGCACTGGCTCACTTTTGCTTACTGTTTAAAGGAATAATTAAACAGACTATGTGTTTAGAATTAAACAAAGCATCTATATGTCTTATGTTGAACGATTATGGGCCAGTCTCACGACTGGGCAAAGAGGGGTGCCTAACACCTTCCCCTTATTGTACTTTTGGCTCCCGTACCCATAATCTCTATCTATTTTCCCAGTTTTAATAAACTGGGTGGCGACTCTATTTGATGATAGCCGTTATCATGTGGCGATGTTCCTAGCCATGGGAATGTCCATGATTTTGGTTTATGAATGAGCAACCAATCGAGCAAACACAACATGATCAATCTGTATGGCGATGCCCCGTTTGGGAGGTGTCTACACTTTGTTAGCGCAGTCAAAATACAATGCTAAAATAGGAACTGAAAAGCTGCTATATACACTACTGGCTCAGCAGAGGATTTGAAAGACTGGAAAGAAACCTCAATCTTTCAGATCTTGCATCCCTGCCTTAACAAGACCAAATCTACAAATTTAAAAGAGCAACAGGCTACATTTATGCATGTAGAGACCAGGTGACACATCAGACTGGAAAATGGGAAGCAATGACATGCATGCACTCCCGAGCGCTCGGGAAAGGTTCGGAGCGCTTGGGAGTGAGCTGTATATAAACTTACCCTCAAACAGGAAATGGTACTGACTTGACATGCACACACCCTTGTTTTGGTATTTCCCAAGAGGAAAACATCTTTTAATCTTTAAAAGCAAGAAGCCTTATTCACACATGAAGACTTTGTGAGAAAATGGTTATGTTTTAGTGGAAAACGACTTCCTCGTGCATGCATGCCAAATAAAAACCATTTAACTTAAGAGTGCACCTCCTTCCCTACCTGCTATGTGATAGAGGACCATGCATGGAAGCTGGGAACAGTCCTGAGCGCTTCAGAGTACTCTCGAGCGCTCGGGAGTGTTTCCAGTAAGGGTTTTATGAAAACGTTTTTTTGTACCCCATTGCTCTTGTTTTTACACTAGGGTCTCCCAACCATGCACCCAGTATTGAAGACTGGGTCAGGCTGAGAGACCCCCCTCAGAAGGGATGAACAGCCCTTTTAGTTGTGATCAAAGGTAAAAGTTTCTACCTTTTTCTTGAACTCTTGCTCCTTGGGATGACTTTGAAATGTGGATGAAGAGAGGAGAGTGCAAGAGATCAGAAGGGTATTCTGGATTTCTTGCCCTTTTCCTTGGTGATTTCTAAAACTTTTGAAGTTTGGAAGGTGAACTTGGAGATTTTTGGTTTGTAGCTAGAGAGAGAAAGAGAGCAGAGAGTAAGGGTTCTCTGGGATCAAATTTCGTAGCCTCCCCCCTTTTCTCAGCTGAAAACCAGCCATATTTATAGGCCAAGTAACCCATGGTTTTGAAAATCAAATGGGCTTAATAAAAACATTTTTTTAATAGGAAAATCTTTGGCCTGAATATCTGCCACCAGAGGTTGAGTGTGGACCGAGCCATCGGCGGGCTCAAAGTGGTGATAATGATGAGTTGCAAGGGTAGTGGGTGATACGGCCATCCATTGGGCAAGAGATCAGTCTCGAGCGCTCGGGATCAATCTCGAGCGCTTGGGACCACACTCTCGAGCGCTCGAGAGTGAGCCAGGCCAGAGGTTTTGGAAAATAGTTTTGAGCGCTCGGGACTACTCCCAAGCGCTTGAAAATGCTTTTGACCATTTTTATTCCACTTTCAAATCTTTCAAGGAGCAAAGTTCCAATCGGTACCAAGCCTGTTTCAATCCAAAGTCATCATCGGGGAGCCTCCGGGCCACAAGTCAAGGAATTTTGAAAAGTCCAAATTGGGGTGTCTACAGTTGCCCCTCTTTGGGCGACGCTCAGCATCACATCTGGATACGAGTGCCGTCCAAAGATTGAGACTGCCCAATTCGAGCCAAATCAAATCCTCAACTCAAAATCAAATGCAAGTAAAGACACAAACATTTGATGCATGTGGTCGCATCTTTTCAGACTGCCTACGTACCCTTTTCTGCAAGGATCAGACCAGCGTAGTTCTTTGGGGCAAATGCAAACATGCAGACATGCAGACATGCAAGCAAATGATAGAAAGGTGTCCCTCAGGACAACGCCAAATCTATGGCGGCGGAAGGAGGGTGCCAAATCTATGGCAGACAAGATGGGTGCCAAATCTATGGCGGGAGATGATTGAAGGGTGCCAAATCTATGGCGGGAGATGATTGAAGGGTGCCAAATCTATGGCAGCAGAAGATTGAAGGGTGCCAAATCTATGGCGAGAGACGATTGAAGGGTGCCAAATCTATGGCAGAAGACGATTGAAGGGTGCCAAATCTATGGCGGGAGATGATTGAAGGGTGCCAAATCTATGGCGGAGGCGGGAGACGATTGAAGGGTGCCAAATCTATGGCGGGAGATGATTGAAGGGTGCCAAATCTATGGCGGGAGATGATTGAAGGGTGCCAAATCTATGGCGGGAGGCGGGAGACGATTGAAGGGTGCCAAATCTATGGCGAGAGACGATTGAAGGGTGCCAAATCTATGGCAGAAGACGATTGAAGGGTGCCAAATCTATGGCGGAAGACGATTGAAGGGTGCCAAATCTATGGCAGAAGACGATTGAAGGGTGCCAAATCTATGGCGGAAGACGATTGAAGGGTGCCAAATCTATGGCGGGAGGTGATTGAAGGGTGCCAAGTCTATGGCAGAAGATGAGCAGTCATGTTGATGAATATGAAGGAAGAAGGCGACCGTGAGAGGTCGAGGTTAGAAAGTGAGACCCGTGTTTCGACTTTTGACAACACTGATGAATTTTTTTTTTTTAGTTTTGAAAAACCACAAAGGACATGTCCGAGAGTACCCTTTCTGCTTTACTGTTTTTGGCCAGCGGACCGGTATTGTCAGGATTTTGGGATTTGGGATGGAATTCATTTTTGGATGGAAATTGGGTTTGAGCTGGAGCCAGGGCTTGTGCTGGAGCTGGTTTGAGGTTGGCTTTGATCAGGGCTTGAGTTCCGAGCATTCATGCCCCAGTCTTGAAGCCGGCTGTATGCTTGCTATGATTGATGACATTGGAACGATGTGCCCCAGTGAGTGACGGATCTTAGTTCTGATTCTTTTCCTTGATTCCACTGATAGTTTCGGCAACCAGTTTTGTCATGAGCACAAGTGCGGGTTCTTCCATGTACTGGAGTTTTTCTCACGAGTTGGGGCCTCAATGACGATCGGAAATGACCTTGCGTGAATTTGGACAAGGCCTAGATGACTCAAAAGATAAGAAAAACCCTTTATCCGAGGACTGACTCTTAACGACGACCTTGACTGGACGAGGAGTTTGATTATTTGAGGATTTAATGTTTGAAATTGTCATGATAAAATCAAGTTTTGATGATTTTCCCATTCGAGGCTTTGAAATTGTTTTAGCAAAACACGAGGACTTTTATTAGGAATCATGCCCCAGGTTGCTGATGACAACCCATGGATTTAGAAAATGCCCCAGCTCGGATGTTACAGGATTCATGAAATGCCTTGGTGCTTCTTCTTGTTTTCTACTATTGTCCAGGATTTTTGTTATCAAGTTGTGTTTTCCAATCTGAAAGGACTTTATCAGGGTTGTAACGTGGCCACGGTTTTGGCTTAACAAAGAAAGGATAATAGGCTCAAAATTTTCATTTTCCTTGGGTTTCGAGAGCTAGCAGCCATCTTGAATATTTTTGTCCTTTTGCTTTTGACGGGCGCCTTATTTGCTTCGAACTTTGTTGTGCCGATGTGTTTGGCATTCTCATTGATCTTGCGCTTTCTCCAATTTTTCTTCAATGCTTTGCACCTCAATGTGCGTGTGCATTTGGCACTTTCACGCTTTGAATTCTGATGCGCCGATGATAACCAGGTGTTTGGCACTTTTGTCCTCCTCATTTTACCCCGGGGTGGGGGATAGCTGCCTAGCTGGGTTCTTTCAAAGAAATTGATTTAGGCTCAAAGGGGGTTATCAATGGATATATATCTTCAAACGTGTGATAAAAGAAAAGAATGCCTTTCTTCATTTTGAATTGCACAACTCGATAACTAGATCCTAGATGCAATTTTAAGGGATTTGTGTGCTCTAACTTTTGCCTAGATCATATTTTGAGGTTTTGATCTAGCAAGCTTTTTCTCATGCCAAGGCGTTGCTTCTTGATGGCGTCAGGGAGTGATTTCATGAAATTCTTCTTCTCGCAAGGGCAAAATACCTCGTGTTTTGAATTCTCAATTGATGGTGAAAAACAATTCCAAGTTAAGGGATTATCACAAAACGTGAGTTTATTATGACAATTTCGACACAAGCTTGAGATTGACTCTGAAAGATGGGACTGACCGATGAAGGATTGACTCGAATGAACATGACCGGGCCTCGGGATAAGGCTGCCTACGTATCCTTCTTGCAAAGGAATCAGGTCATAACGTAGTTCGGGCCTACGAAACTGACTCTGTTTTTTGGTTTTTGCTTTCTTTTTTTTTTTTTTTTGACTACAAACTTGAATTTGAAAACATACAGACACGAAAGCATGAAAGACCCAAAGTACAAACTGACTCGAAATTGAAAGACAAAGACTCGACCCGAAATTCAAAAAGTCTTCCCAAACTCGTGAGCAATTCCATTCATGCTTTGCTGCACTCAAAATCCTCCTCCCGATCTGAAGTCCGGCACTGGGATGGTTCCGTTGTCGATTAAGTCTTGGATCTTGTGACGGAGACGGTGACAGTCATTGGTAGCGTGACCAGGCATTTGATGGAAGGCGCAGAAGGCATTTGGGTTGTGGTAGGCTGGGAGCTTTTGAGGTAGGGGAGTTGGCAGGAGTGGCTTGATGGTTCTGCTTTCGATCAGTCTTTCGAATACCATGGATAGTGGTACAAGAAACTCGGAAAAGACACGAGGTTGTTTAGGCTTGGTGACTTGAGCAACGATCTGGCTGACGGGCTCGGTCCGGACATGGTCGGTATGTGTAGGGTCAGATGGCAAGTCGGTGTAGCTTGCATTGCCATACAGCGTGCTGCTGCTGTCGGGGTCCACATTTTCTGTCTCTAGGAAGGAATCAGCATTTTCGAGGATGCCCAACTGAACAGCTTCTTCGACGGCCAGGCCTGTTTCGAAGAATGTCTTGAAGTTGGAAGAGGCTTGAGCTAGGATCATGTGCCTGGCAAGTGCGGGCTGGAGGTTTCGGACAATCATCCGAATTTGATCTTTCTCTGAGGGTTTGTCCTTCATCTGAACAGCCTTTGCTCTCCATCTTCGAATAAAATCCATAAAAGACTCCCTCGGTTCCATCTTTATTGATTCCAACTCTCGAGTGGTGACCTCAAGCTGGATGTTATAGTCAAATTGGGCCACGAAAGCCTCACAGATGTCTTCCCAAGATTTCTTCTTTGTTACTTCCAAGGCAGTGAACCAGTGCAAGGCATGTCCAACCAGTGTTTGAGAAAACATTTGGGCCATGGCGTCTTTCTCCAAGCCCCACATGGAAAGTGCCCCAATGTAACTGGTCAAGTGTGCTTTTGGATCACCGGTTCCGTCAAACTTAACGAAGTCGATTGGCTTGAATTTCCTGGGTAGTCTGGCATTCGGGAAAAGGCAAATTCGTCGAAGTCGAAACCAATTGAGGTGATTCTTTCGCTTCTGGCTAAGGACAGCTCAAGTTGGGATAATTTGGCTTCGATGGTGGCCATTTCTGGGCTTTGGGGGTTTGGCTCAGAGGGTGGTTCATGATTATTTTCGAGGGGTGTTTCTGGGTTTTGTGGAGGTGGAAGTCGTCTGGCAACCCCGATTATCATAAGCATCAACTGGGTAATCTGGTTGTCTGTTCGTTCACCCATCTGTCGGATAGAGGTTCGAATTTGATCCAACTCGTTCAGAATCCCTGCTGGCTGTTCCCCGTTCAGATGTTCCTCATTCAAATTTTCCACCGGCTGCTCCATATCTTCCCACAAATTCTGAGTTTATGAGGGTATGGTTTCGTTGTAGGATGGGTGGCCCAGTGCTGACAGTAAAGCAGAAAGCGAACTCAGAATGTGCCCCTGTTATGATTTATTGAAAAATGCATGCTGAATAAAAGAATTGTTGTTGACGTGTTGTCATCGTCGACTTTACGGATAGTTCCAACAGTCACGGGTAGGTCGGTGTTAGGCTGGTTAAATTCCGCACGTTGGGAATCAGAGCCAATCTCCTTATCTAAGACCATCCAAGACAGAGCAATAAGACTGCTGGAAGATGCACTTAAGGCTAAACTAGAGGGAGCCGTTCGGGCACGGCGAACACCGGAGTTATCCCAAACTCCATGGATTTATGGTCTCCTAGACCCTGACTCAAGAAATGACATCCTATGAAGGATTGCCTTGGTCCTCAGAGATTCTTTTAGGGTGTATCCTTCGTTCAGAATGGCGAATTCTAAGAGATGTCAAAATGAACTAAGTATTCAACTAGTCCTCATTCGAAGTCTCAATTTTGAACTCGGAATAACTTAGTATAGACAGCGTGATACCCCAACCACCGTGGTGTCAGTGACATGATGCCATTAGCCAGCGTGGTGTAAGTAAAGTGGCATCACGGCGACGGTTCCTTTGTTATTCCTTATTCTCCGTTGAAATTTCGATTAGGCATTAGTCAAGGACTTAGTATATTCTGATTTCCCAAAGTCTCCTTGTTCTAAGGACTCATGTAGTTAAACAACGTGTACCGGGGTGCACGACTCATCATCGGGCCTCGGCAACCTTCTACAGACCGTGCGAGCGAGATTAAAAGCAGAGGACTCGAAATCGAATAGACAGCATGACGGCATGACGTGGATGAGATGCATGGTGAGATGCAGAAAGCAGTAACACGTAGGCATGATATAGCACATAGTCCTACCATGCGGGTCCCTGTCCTAGTTTGGAAGGTTCTATTGCTTTCTACACACGTATAGAGGCCGGTTTTGGCTTGAAGAGGGTTCCCCGGACTAGAGTCAAAGTATACCTCCCACTATTGAGCGTACACCCAATAATGGTACAAACGGTAGGGATGACTCATCACGGTCGAGGGTTGCTGAGCATTCCGGGATTCCCCATCACCGGCAAGCCGGGTAGGATTGCCGAAACACAACAGCGAGGCTGCACAAGATATATACAAGAAATAGATAATGAAACAAAATCCCTTTGAAAATCCCACAAACGTTTTTCAAGCTTGGCTCACAAGTTTAATTGATATTCAAGAAAAGCGGGCCGTTTTATCAACAAACCAACTTTTTCTCAAGTATTAATTAAACTAGTTCCCTAGCGGAGTCGCCACTGTGGGCTACTTGCCCGAAAAATAAAACAAACAAATGATGTTTTGCTTTATATTTTCCCGCCGCTTTGAAGAGAAATACGCCGTTTGAAGAGTCGCCACCTGGATTTGCGGTATATCACCCGAGAAACCGTTTTGTTTGGAAAATCGTTGATTTGAATTTGAAAACCAGAGATCAGTTTTAAGGGTCCGGAAGCCATGTTACGAGGGGGGAAGGGTTTTACGGCACCCCCCTCGCCCGATTCGAAATCGGTCTCTACTAAACGTTTGTGGGATTTTTCGAAGGGATTTTGTTTCATTTAAACCAGCTGGCAAGTATCCACAGTTATAACAGGTAAGCAGTGCATGCATGTGCAGTTGTACAGGGGGAAGGGCAATGATGGAATAACGGTGAGCAAATGCATGAATGACAGAAAACTGAGGATCTGTCACTGACTTCACTCTTGAGCGCTCGAGAGCAGTCCCGAGCGCTTGGGAGTTCTGATACCCAACCTGCAAGCTTTGTTAGCGCAGTCAAAATACAATGCTAAAATAGGAACTGAAAAGCTGCTATATACACTACTGGCTCAGCAGAGGATTTGAAAGACTGGAAAGAAACCTCAATCTTTCAGATCTTGCATCCCTGCCTTAACAAGACCAAATCTACAAATTTAAAAGAGCAACAGGCTACACTTATGCATGTAGAGACCAGGTGACACATCAGACTGGAAAATGGGAAACAATGACATGCATGCACTCCCGAGCGCTCGGGAAAGGTTCGGAGCGCTTGGGAGTGAGCTGCATATAAACTTACCCTCAAACAGGAAATGGTACTGACTTGACATGCACACACCCTTGTTTTGGTATTTCCCAAGAGGAAAACATCTTTTAATCTTTAAAAGCAAGAAGCCTTATTCACACATGAAGACTTTGTGAGAAAATGGTTATGTTTTAGTGGAAAACGACTTCCTCGTGCATGCATGCCAAAAAAAACCATTTAACTTAAGAGTGCACCTCCTTCCCTACCTGCTATGTGATAGAGGACCATGCATGGAAGCTGGGAACAGTCCTGAGCGCTTCAGAGTACTCTCGAGCGCTCGGGAGTGTTTCCAGTAAGGGTTTTATGAAAACGTTTTTTTGTACCCCATTGCTCTTGTTTTTACACTAGGGTCTCCCAACCATGCACCCAGTATTGAAGACTGGGTCAGGCTGAGAGACCCCCCTCAGAAGGGATGAACAGCCCTTTTAGTTGTGATCAAAGGTAAAAGTTTCTACCTTTTTCTTGAACTCTTGCTCCTTGGGATGACTTTGAAATGTGGATGAAGAGAGGAGAGTGCAAGAGATCAGAAGGGTATTCTGGATTTCTTGCCCTTTTCCTTGGTGATTTCTAAAACTTTTGAAGTTTGGAAGGTGAACTTGGAGATTTTTGGTTTGTAGCTAGAGAGAGAAAGAGAGCAGAGAGTAAGGGTTCTCTGGGATCAAATTTCGTAGCCTCCCCCCTTTTCTCAGCTGAAAACCAGCCATATTTATAGGCCAAGTAACCCATGGTTTTGAAAATCAAATGGGCTTAATAAAAACATTTTTTTAATAGGAAAATCTTTGGCCTGAATATCTGCCACCAGAGGTTGAGTGTGGACCGAGCCATCGGCGGGCTCAAAGTGGTGATAATGATGAGTTGCAAGGGTAGTGGGTGATACGGCCATCCATTGGGCAAGAGATCAGTCTTGAGCGCTCGGGATCAATCTCGAGCGCTTGGGACCACACTCTCGAGCGCTCGAGAGTGAGCCAGGCCAGAGGTTTTGGAAAATAGTTTTGAGCGCTCGGGACTACTCCCAAGCGCTTGAAAATGCTTTTGACCATTTTTCTTCCACTTTCAAATCTTTCAAGGAGCAAAGTTCCAATCGGTACCAGGCCTGTTTCAATCCAAAGTCATCATCAGGGAGCCTCCGGGCCACAAGTCAAGGAATTTTGAAAAGTCCAAATTGGGGTGTCTACACCAACACATTGTACAAGACAACCAAACCAAACCTACCTTAACCTTCCCCGAGGAGGACGAGTGTTTCATGATGGAGGAGGAGGAGGATAATAACTCTGATCAGTCAAAAGTAATCGACGCGGACATGCCCGACATAAGTAGCAAAGATCAGGCAGAGGAGGAAAAGCTAAGGAAATGGAAAGAACATTCCTGGGCAAAACACAATTTGGAGGATCCAGACATTCCATATGTAGAAGATGACGAATGGCTTCGTATCTGGTTCGAGAATAGGAAGAAGGAAAAAGAAAGGGTCATCATGATGAGAAGGCACGCTCGCTTCGAGCCTGCCCAAATAGTGGTATGCATCAACCGTCCCAAAATTCCAACACTGCCCATTGTTTGGGAGACAATCAATCTCATAGAGAAGGTAGAGGAGTTTCAAATGCAACCATGGGTCAACCCTTACGACGAGTGCGACTATAGTCAATGGATAGAGGAAAGAGAAGATCTAGATTTCATATGCAAAGAACCCTATAAAACAGGGGAAAGCGACTTTGATGAAATGGAAGAAGAGTGCAATGATCCACTCGACGAAACCTCCTTAGCATCACTATTCAATCAGGAGGAAATAGCTGATAACCACACAATCAATGAGGAAGGAGAAAGGGAGATTCAGACTGACACATCCATCTGGGGATTGCTCAAGGAAGTAGCCATCGTACGAACTTCAAAGATGAACCCAATTCAAAGGCTCTGTTTGGCAAGGAAGAGGGTGGGAAAGAGTATAAAGTTGCAAAAGGCAAGGGAAATGACCCCGACATGCTGCAGTAGCTGAGAAGTCACAACATGGCAAAAAACGTTAAAACATTGCTTTTGCTTTCTAAAACAAACTAGAACGAGTTTTGGGCCCCTGTTTGGGCATTTTATTTCCGCTAAGAGAATTTCTTTTTCGTCCTCCAGATTATGCTTATCTAAATCTAAATTCCTAAATTGCAATTGCCATGCGCTATACTCTCATTGCCAAAACAAGGGAAAAATTCGAAGGGATCAAGATCTTTGTGCCCTCGACCAAAGGGAAGGAAAGGATGAACTCTAATTACTTAAAGAAACTAGGTTTTTGTCAAAAATTAAAAGAAAGACACTATCTCCGTGAGAACACTTAGGGTTAGCTTACCCATTGTGAAAGTACAAACGCAACAGGAGATTGATAAAAACATCTCTATCAAAATTCCTCTCCAAAACATTAAAACCCTCTTGAGAGAGAAATGCTCGTTGGATAATCTATACATCCAAGCAAAAGTAAGAGCGGAGCCTGCTAGGACAAGGAAATGCGAAAAACGCAGCCTAGGCAAAAGTTAAGGCATTTGAAGGAAAGCTCGCTAGGGACTCAACCTCCATCAGGTAACCTAGGCAAAACTTAAGAGCATGAGAGAAAGAAAAATCAAGAGTGAAAACCCAACCCCCAAGGGTGGTGATCTTGGAACTACGTAAAAGGCCTGATTCCCTGATTGGGATACGTAGGCAATCTCGCATCGAGATGCGGCCCAAACATTTGGAGAGAGGAAAACATCAACAGGTTTGTACTCAATGATAGGCATAGCTAACCCTGCGTATTGAGCTCACAAAAGATGAGTATGCTTTTCTCGAAGAATTGGCGACAAGCAATAGACACAAGAATTATAGTTCATCCCCTCTAACCCAAAAGTTATCAACGCAATGAGTATGATACCTCAAAAACTCTTGAGTTTGGCAATTAGACTATAGAGCATGGCAAAAGCAAAAGACAGAAAATCAAAGACTAAGCATAGGAAGGAATGTGAAATAGGATGCCACTTGGCTGAAGCAAAACCTAGCTCCTTGGGGAAAATAGACGTAACGGCCGAATAATCAATAACTCGGCCGCAACAATGATTCTTCGACCGAGTGATCAATTCTTCGGCCAAGTGTTTTCATAAACTACTATTTATCAGTAAATAGGTGTTTTAAAGCCATGTTCTGACCTTCACATGCATATCTCAAAGCATCTGGGGGCACAAAAAGCATTTTCTCAGACAAAAACTTGTTTACAAAAATCATTGTTGTGGTTGCTTTCACTATACAAATATAGTTTCTACCTATCTCCTACTAACTATGAACAGGAAAAAGAAAAGCCCTAAAAGCTAAGCGATCTCTGAGAAGAAGGCGAAGGCTTCTCACTGGTCCCCACATTCCCCCCACCAGCAGCCGGTACTCCCTCAGCCTCAAGCTGCAGCCAAAGAGGGATATAAACATTCAGACTCAAGGGATAATATACAGCAGATAAAGTTCATGAAGAGAGTCGTACCTCGAGGATCCTACGGCGTTGTCTCCGAACCAGAACCTCTGCACTCTGATAGGCGTGAAGCCATTCCTGCACTATCTCGGCAGGTACCTGTGGAACAGTTAAACATTACAAACATCTAAGCAAGGGATACAATGCAAAGTGATGAAAGCTAGAATGGAGAGCTAAAAATACATGTGAACCCCCGGCTGGCAAGGTGTAGAGCTGGGTCGTGCAAGGAGTCAGCGCCAGACGCTCCTCCTCCCCATCATCTGAGTGGAAGGAGACAAACGAAGGAGCCCGTGGCCAAACAGGAATAACGGGAGGAGCCGCAACAGGGGAAGCCAAGAAAAGACGGCAGTACTCCGTATAGTCACCTGCCTGGAGGAGTAAACCTGCCCAATCTCTGATCCAAGCATTCTTCAGATCTTCCTTCGACATCAAGGAAGTGGACCTCATAGATACTGGAGGAGGAGGAGGAGGAGGAGGAACAAGCTGAAGAGCCTCAACACGTGATCGCCACTGACTAGCCACTCGATCGCCTAAGTACCAGGCTCGGCAAAATGGACCCTCGAGCAAGCTACGGGTCCGCTCCAGGACCCTATAACGTGCAAGAGGGGCATCCTCTGGTACACCACCCCAAGGGTCAAACCGTACCTACAAAGCAAAGACAAATTAGCCCCGACAAAAGAATATGGAAGTCTAAAGGACAAGAGGTACAAAGAAAAAGGTACCTGATCGACTGTCAGTCGGTCCAAAACTCGCAGCCACTCGGGAAGGCTCAAAACCGGTGACCGTGGCCTCCGTTGCCCCACCAACCATCGCTCGTAACGAGGTATGTAGTTCACATCACCATGCCTAGTCTCAGGGGGAAACTGGAGAAGGTGCTCGAAAGCCCAGAGCTGAAAAGCAGGTTAACCAAAGCAAGTTCAGAACTAGAAAAAGCCAAAGTGAGAACAGAAGTACAAAGGAACGATACATACCTCAAGTACTCGAAAGTGACCACAAAGAATGGGACTCTTGTCCCGCGAGCAAGCTCCAAGACTACCATACAAAGTGGCCAAAGCAGACGAGCCCCAGTCAAACTCCCGAATAGCCCCCAAGTGCTGCAAAGGAGCTAGAAACTGCGTGTGTACTGAACCATCCTTGTTGGCAAACAACGTTTGCCCAAGGAGGTAAAGAAGGAAAGCCCGCGTCAATTGCTCGACACTCACCTGGGTCAGAATGTCAGCCACCATGAAAGTCTTGCTTAGCCAAGCAAGATCGATATGACCCCGAGAACGAACAGGGGGCACCTTCCCCAGAAACCACCTCAAAGCACCCTCTCGCTCCCAAAGCCGGGGGTCAACTCGAAGAGTAACTCCGCCTACCCGCAGGCCAGTCAGCAAAGAGAAGTCACCCGGAGTGATAGTCATCTCGCCAGCAGAAGGAAAGTGGAAGGTATTGGTGGTATCCCACCATCTCTCAACCAGCGACGTCATCAACGACCAGTCCATCTTCGGAACATTGAGGCCCAGAACGAACGCCTCGAAGCCTGCAGCACGTACTAGTTCTCGAGCCTGCTCTAGCAGTGTCAAAAACCACCTGTGTACCTCCCTGCCTCCACCGCGAGCCTCAAGCCTCCTGTTTCTCTGTTAGAGACCAAAAAGGGAGTTAATTTCATGATTGCATAAACAAAGGAAAGGCTAGGGGCCTCCAATTAACATTCAAAAGCATGCATTGCCTAAGCAGGGGGCACGGTTATTTTCTTTAAAAAAGCAAACTCAACCCTAAAAACGGGTTCTTCTCATTCACGCTCCTAGCTAAAAGGGATTTTCATCCCGCAAACAAAAAAATTCATTCTTAAAACATACAAAGATTTCCAAACTCCGAACTAAAGTAAACTTTTTACTTTTCAGGAAACTCACTGGCACGTTTAGAACGCTCAAGTGCTGCTCAAGCTCTCTGCGGACTACCTCGGCCTCTGGGCCACCAACAGGAGGGCGGTATTGCAGGAAATCACCATAACCCAACCTACGCGAAGGAAGAATGTAGGTAGCGGCATCAAACAAACCAGGCTCCTCAATCGCCTCCTCGTCAGAAGACGAATACTCGCACCTACATGGAGGGTGCGAGGATGAACCCGCAACACTCGAAGATGGCGTGGCCATCATGTCCGAATCAAGAAGGAAAACCAACGGTTCCCAAAACAACCAAGGGCCGGTAGCAACGGCAGTAGTGGTCGGAGAGGATGGTCGCCGGAGATGATGGTGGCCGACGGTAGTGGAGGAGGACGGCGGCGTATGGTGGTCGTCGAACGAGAGGAATGGAAAGGAATAAGAGAGGAGGAGGAGAAAAGATTAAATGGGCCGTGAGATCGATTAAACCAAACTTAAATTGATTTTCTGGCTTTTGGCTTTTTCACGGCCGATACATCGATTCCTCGGCCGAGACATCAATCCTTCGGCCGAGAGATCGATCTCCAGGCCTCCCAATCTATTTCCCTTAGCCATATCAGGTCTTGCTCTGTGCACTGACTCAAGCCATTATGGGCTTCTAAGTCCTCAACCAACCAAGTAGCCTTGGGGGCATCCCCGAGCCAATGCAACGTGATCAAAACTTGCCTTGGGGGTATGCCCGGGCAACCAAAGATCTCTCTCTCCACAAACTGCTGGCCGAAGCTCCTACTACGGCAAAAACAAGACACTCAGCAGCCCTGAGCTCAAAACTTCAGCAGCTCCATGCTCAATAAACCTTGTGCACAGGTCGCTCAAGTCACCCAGGCTCTACTCCTATATCAATTCATTCAGCGGCTCCAAGCCCACTATCTCAACTGGCCCAGCAGCCATACAAACATTTCAGTGGCCCCATGCCTGCATTCACCGTCTCAACTGGCTCAAAGCCATAGCAACCTTCTCAGCGGCTCGAAGCCCATTACTTTAATAGGCTCGAAGCCTATGTCTATCATCTCAACAGCCCATTATCATAGTGGCTCTACGCCCGCTATCACTCACTCAGCGACTCCAAGTCTACCGTTTCAACTGGCTTGAAGCCGTAACAACCAATCTCAGCGGCTTGAAGCCCATTATCGACAGGCTCTATGCCCGTATTCACTCACTTAGCGGCTCCAAGCCCATTATCGACAGGCTCTACGCCCGTTATCACAACTCAGCGGCTCAAAGCCCATCATCTCAACTGGCTCGAAGCCGTAAACAAGCAAATCTCAACAGGCTCTATGCCGCCCCAACAATCAAGACATCTATTCTCAGGCTCTACGCCTGAATGCTCAAAATTTAACATTTTGAATGCTCAAGCTCTACGCTTGGATGCCCAACCACTGTGTACTGGATGCTCAAGTTATACACTTGAATGCTCAAGCTCTACGCTTGGATGCCCAACCACTGCGTACTGGACGCTCAAAGCCTGTACTTTGAATGCTCGGATTCTGTCGTCCGAATGCTCGAGCTCTACGCTCTGAATGCTCAAGTTCGGAACTTGATAGAAGCTCTAAGCTTAAAACAAACACACATGCACGGGCCCATGCACATATTGCATTATCACATCGAGTCTGCATCATCATATTTGTTCACATCTAACAAACATCATCACACATATACACTCTGCATATCTCTCATGAAACAGGTCAACCCTGCCATCAATCGGCTCTACGCCTCGATTTTACTGATCAGTCCAGTACCTCGATCCCTTGGCTCTACGCCAACACTAATGATGAGAAAGCTCCGTGCACAGACCATCAGAATACAACCAGCTCCGCGCTTCGGTTCCATCAAGCTCTAAGCTCCGACACCTCGGGCCTTCGCCTCAAGACCACAACAGGCTCTACATCTCAATTCTATCACCTCAGGCTCTCGCCTTATACCAGCTCCGCACTTCAGTTCTTTCAAGCACTAACCTCACCTCAGGCCCTCGCCTCAAAACTGCAACAAGCTCCATGCCTCAATCCAGTCTTCTCAGGCCCTCGCCTCAAGACTGCAACAGGCTCCACGCCTCAATTCTATCACCTCAGGCTCTCGCCTTGTGACTACAACCGGCTCCGTGCCTCAGTTCCACCACGTCAAAAGCCATCACTCCAGGCTTTCGCCTCATGACTACAACCGGCTCCGTGCCTCGGTTCCCTCATCTCCAAAGCTCCGTGCTCTAGGTACTGGCCCTACGCCCCCCATATCTCAAAACAAACCGGCATCCAGCTCATCCCAGCAGATGGTTTGGATTCCACCCCATTACATCAATTCCTTCCAGCTCATTCGCAAGGATAGGCTACTCTACCGAGCTCCTTTCAGTCAAAATAAGGATGATCAAGAAAAGCAAACGCACCTGCCGTGTACTGATCTACCCCAAAATACTAAGGAAGCTCTCCGCAAAAAAATCCCCGGCAGCCCCGCGCTCCTTCAACTGCTCTTCGTCAAAACCCTGGCTCAGTCTAGGTACGTCACACTACGGCTTTTTAAGCCCAAAGGTATGTCTTCTGTCTCTAACCCTCCAAAAACTTTTTACTTTTCTTTATTGCCCGAACTATGATTGGTCTGAATT
This sequence comes from Rhododendron griersonianum, assembly GCA_018127125.1. Classification (NCBI taxonomy): domain Eukaryota; kingdom Viridiplantae; phylum Streptophyta; class Magnoliopsida; order Ericales; family Ericaceae; genus Rhododendron; species Rhododendron griersonianum. The sequence goes on along the minus strand of CM030788.1, from coordinate 30,779,642 downwards.
TCCCTTGTGGAATACGTAGGTAGCCTCCCGGCCCGACCATAACAAAACCTTTTTCGCCCGAACTACGATTGGTCTGAATTTCCCTTGTGGAATACGTAGGCAGCCTCCCGGCCCGACCATAACAAAAACCTTTTTCAAAAACCCCTTGGAATAGTGGTTGGACCAAATTGAGTTGCTTTTTACAGCTTTGACTCTTACTCAAACATGTCTCGCGATCCGTCTGAGTTCAGTCAAAGAGGGCTTTCTAGACACCCCAATTTGGCCTAACGATTATTTCAAGTCCCACCTTGGGACCATCCCGATGATGAAATGGATACAGTGATTGCTGATTGCTTCTTGAGAACCTTAGGACTTTCGGTAAGAACTTTGAGCCACTTAGAGGACCCAATTCAAAGCCATACAGCCTTTCAGATAGAAATACAGAAGCCTAGAAGAATCCATCTGTCGGCCGTGACATCGATCTCACGGCCCTAACATCATTTCCTCACCCGAGCAACCTGTTGCTAGCAAAATCTCCCTGAGAGATCAATCCCTCGGTCGCAAGATCTATCCTTCGGCCGAGACATCCATTACTCGGCCGTGATATCCTTTACTCGGCCGCCAGATCGACCTTTTTCCAGACTCTGGAACGTGTTCTGTCAGACGTTTGATCCAACTACACTACCTTCCCGATGCGTTCGGGCTACGCTCAGAGATTACGACGTAGAGTTAGAGGTGCATTGCAATTGCAATTGCAATCGTGCCATTTGATTGGCCGGAGTGAGTCACCAATTGCCTATATAAAGGGCCTTTGGACTCCGAAAATATACACACGAAATTCATTAGAGAATACACTCTCTCAAGCCACGAAACTCTGTCAAATATACTCTCTCAATCCCACTCTTCAAAAGCCCTAACCTCTCGAAGGCAGCCACCCACCCAGTGATCAAACCCCGAAGTTCAAACCCTAACCCTAGGGTTTTCAATCAAGCAATCAGTCAATCACAATCAAATCCGAAGGAATCAAGCAACTGAGGGATCAAGGTGGTGAGGCCCAACGGCCTCTGGTTTGTTTTATTTATCGTTCTTATGCTTAATCGTAACCTTATGATTATCTGTTAATCGTATAGTCTGGTGTGAGGAAGAACACCGACCGGGGCTTCGATCCCTCGGCCGGTATATCAAACCAGGAGGATCCCTCGGCCGTGACATCCATTCACCGGCCACGGGATCCATCTCCCTGGGACAGTTTGTTTGCTTTTCTGCTTTCTGACGCATGCTTTACTTATCGCACTGGCTCACCTTATTCACTGCTTAAATGCTTAAATAAACAGACTATGTGTTGGAATTAAACAAGGTGTCTATATGTCTTATGTTGAATAACTATGGGCCAGTCTCATGGCTGGGCAGAGAGGGGTGCCTAACATCTTCCCCTTACTGTACTTTTGGCTCCCGGACCCAGAATCTCTATCTGTTTTCCTAGTTTTAACAAACTAGGTGGCGACTCTGTTTTGATGATAACCGCTATCATGTGGCGATGTTCCTAGCCATGGGAATGTCCATGATTTTGGTTTGCGAAGCAAGCAACCAATCGAGCAAGCAAACATGATCAATCTGTATGGCGATGCCCCGTTTGGGAGGTGTCTACAGTGGCCCACATATTTTTCCTCCACCATTGGATTTGTAACACATTTTTCTGTATGAATCTTCACTGTTTATTCATTCCCATTCTAAGACTCTAGTAATTAATCGGCTCCCACAACAATAATTTACGGTAAGGCAAATCAAAGGCTATTGCTATTGCTATTCCTAATCCCACAGCAATAAAATGCACTTTATTTATGGAATCAAAGACAACTCAATATACACGGCAAAATGGATGGAAACAAAATGCACTTTATTTATGGTAAGAATGCAAAATCAATATACACGGCAATAAATAAAATGCACTTTATTTATGGTAAGAACGCAAATCAAAGGCAAATCAATATACAGTTTTGTACTATTTCATTATTTTATTCTCTCCCTCTCTCCTCCCCCATCCCCCGTCATTCTGCTTCCGAAACGCCATAACAAGAATTGAGGTGAGTGTATTTCATTATTTTTTTTTCGGTTCACCCCCAACGCACGGTATTGTCTTGCTTCCCTTTTTTCAGATTTTTTTTGCTTAATACGGCCGTTAGTTTGGTTTTGTATTTCATTATTTTTTTGTATTTCACGGTTCCTTTTTTTTTTATCAGATTTTTTGTCGAATACGTATTGAGCATATATACGGTTTTGTATTTCACTCTGCTTCCGAAAGAATTGATGTGAGTGTATGTAGTGAACTAATACAATTACCAATTTTTGTTTTCTGTAGTCATTGTTTACATCTTCGTTTTTTTTTATCAATTTTGGTGATGAACTAATACAATTACCGATAGTTGGTTTTTTTTTTTGAAGATGATTGTTGGTTATGGACCGATAGAATTGCCGATTGTTGATTTTGGACTAATAGATTATGGACTATAGTGACTGATTTTTTCAGTCATACCAAGACTTGATTTTTTTATTGGTATTCTACATCAACTTTAATTCGGCATGAGGAGCACACCGTTGTATGATTCGGCAAGTGGAAAAAATAGTTAGTTTTTTATTCGGCAAGTTTCTACCAGTTGTATGATTCTTATTTTATTATGTCTTTTTGTTATCTATAATACAAATCGTGACGGTGTGGGGAACCATAGTTTCTTGGCATTTCTTTTTCCAGCTTACTTTTTTTTAGTTCCATTCTGGACTCAATGAGATGTATGTGAGGTTTCCTGTTGTCTACTTTTTTATATGCAAGTCATCTCTTATCATTTTTTAGAACGGGCATCTATGCAAGCAAGATGTGGTGTTGTTCCAGTGATCTGTGGAGTTGCCACGCTCGGTGATATGGTTTTTACCTTTTTATTGAATATAAACTTTATGGGTAAAGTTTTTATAAACAAAGTTTGAGTAAAGTTTTTACTTTTTTTATTCCATCTAAACAAAAATTGGGATTCGCCTTCAGAAATTGGGATTTGCCGGCTCACCCGTAATGGCACCTCTCAAAAACTTTTAACTACGCAGCACAGATGAATTGGGATCCGGTAAGCATGCTTTTTCAACTTTGTATAATAGATGGTTGTAGTATGGTAGAGTGATTGATTTTACTTTTCAATTTTGTATAATATTTGTCTTCTTAATGATGCTTTGAGGTCTAAAAGATTGAAACATACACCTCAGGTATTATTGGATACCACTCAGGTTAGCACGAAGAAAGATATCTCCAAGAACAAAATGCTTGCCTAGACGGAATTGGGGCATTGGTTCAAGGTCCTGACCTGAAGCAACGAGAGATGCAAATCATGGCCTTTTATCATGGTATTTCCACATGGGTTTTAGCATTATATTTTCACACAGATTTTAGTATTATATTAATTTACCAGTTCTCATCTCATTTTGAATATGTTGAGTTCTAGGCACGTCTTTGGATTATTTCAGAGTTGAGGCCAAGTCGTTGAGACATTTATCAGCTAAGGATTATCCTTTGATGCCTCCTCCAAGGTCAACCATTGCAGCAGCATTCAGTACTGGTGGGAAAAACCTTGCAGTGCCCAACCTTGCAACGTCAAAAGCTATGTTGGGATGGAAGTGAAACCACCTCAAACTTCTTTCATATCGAGTTGATTAGGTAGAAGTGAAACCACCTCAATCTTCTTTCATTTCGAATTGATCAGTTAGATGTTGCTTTGTTGTATGGATAAAAAGGTTTTCCTATTGTGAACTTATAAAGTTGATTTTGTGAAGACAGTTGGGTTTTTGGGATGTGATTAGTATTATAATTGAGTGATTAATATAGCGGGAAGTTAAATTTTGTTTGCAAGTGCTTTTAGGCATGGGCATTCCGCTAGCTAAGCTCACACCTAGCTAAGGTCACTCAAAATCATACTGAATAACAAATTCATCGACTCGTGCCTTTAGGCACGGGCATTCTAGTGTCCAAACGTAATCTGATTGCATGTCCAAAAAATCATATGCAATAGCAATTACAAAACTAGACTTAGTACCAGCGAGTGACCCATCTTCGTCCTCTAACCTATTAAAACACAGTCCACTATAATACATTTCAAACCCCAATTTATCATGACTTACATTTGAATCCTCCTCAGATTCTCACTCTCGTTCTAACCCACAGCATCCCATTCAAATCCCTATTCACTACTTACCATAATCAAATCCTCTATTCTCATCTCTCTCTAGCAAAAGTAGGAGGACCTCATGTCTCACAATATTTTTGCACGAAAACTGGAACCCATTGCATGTAATCCTTATGCACCCACCCACCTCGATCGCCATTTTTTCCCGTAGCTCTCCCATGCAATTTGTACCATCTACAACACCAACACCTGATTCATAAACTTGATAAAAGCAAATTAACAAAACTATGAATTCATCTTAACAAAACAAATATTTATTTGTCCCACCTATTAAAATAGAAACAATCATGACAATCTTGGAATCGTACAGTTTGCCACTTTCCCGTATAGTTTGCATGACAATCTTTTCACCTATTAAAATAGAAACAATTATGAAACAGGGCTAATATACATGGAAGTCGTAACTGGGTATACTTAGAATCGTGCAACATTTTTAAACTAATATACACAAAAGTCCCGAGTAATTTTTAAACTATGCACGATACTGCATGTTTCATGCAAATCGTGCAGAATTTTTAAACCAATATACACGGAAGTCCCGGGTAATTTTTAAACTATGCACAATACTGCATGTTTCATGAAGAATTGTGCAGAATGGAAGTATGAGAGTATGCATGTAGACACCTACCGAAAGCGGGACATCGCCATACAGATTGATCGTTGCTGATTGTTGGTTGTTTGCTTCATAAACCAAGATCGCGGATATTGCCATGGCTAGGAACATCGCCACATGATAGCGGTTATCATAAAAACAGAGTCGCCACCTAGTTTAAGAAAACTAGGAAAAACAGATAGAGATTCTGGGCACGGGAGCCAAAGGTACAATGAGGGGAAGGTGTTAGGCACCCCTCTCTGCCCAGTCGTGAGACTGGCCCATAATCGTTCGACATAAGATTATCACATGCTTGATTTAATTCTAAACACATAAACTGATTTTAATTAGCCTTTAAACAGTTAATGGTGAGCCGAGACTATATTGAAAGCATGCATCAGAAAACAGAAAACAAACAGACTGTCCTAGGGAGATGGATCCCGCGGCCAGTGAATAGATGTCACGGGCGAGGGATCCTCCTGGTTTGATGTATCGACCGATGGATCGAAGATCCAGCCGATGTTCTTCCTAACACCAGACAATACGACTAACAGATAATCAGAATACTATGATTAAGCGTAAAAGACAGGAAATAAATTGAACCAGAGGCCCCTGGGCCTCACCACCTTGATCCCTCAGTAGCGTGATTGCTTCGAATTTGAGGGTGATTGACTGATTGCTTCTTGAAACCCTAGGGTTAGGGTTTGAACTTCGGGTTTTGATCGTCGGATTAGCGGCTGCCTTCAGAAGGTTAGGGCTTTTGTAGAGGGAATTTGAGAGTGTATTTCTGCAGAGTTTCGTGGCTGATGGAGGTGTGTTGGTCTCTTAATTTCAAAGCCGAAGGCCCTCTTATATAGGCATAGGGATGACGCAACTCAACCAATCAAAACACATGATTGGAATTGGAGTTATTGAGTGATACAAGCTCTTTAAGGTGATCCTCTAACGTAGCCCGAACGCATCGGGATTTGGCTGCTAGGGTTTTGTGAACGGATCAAATGTATGACAAAATATTCCAGAATTTGGAAAACAGACGATCTGGCGGCCGAGAAAAGGATGTGGTGGCCGAAGAATTGATGTTGCGGCTGAGAAATGATCCTGGCGGCCGGATAATCGATCTCTCAGGGAGTTTTTCAAGCAACAAGCTTCACGGGTGAAGAATTAAAGTTGAGGCCGTGTGATCAATGTCGCGGCCGATAGAAGGATTCTCCTATGATACTGTATTTCTGTCTGAAAGGCTTTTTGGCTCTGGATTGGGTCCTCTAAGTGGTCAAAGTTCTTACCGAAAGTCCTAAGGTTCACAGGAAGTCAATCAGCAATCACTGTATCCATATCATCATCGGGATGGTCCCCAAGGTGGGACTTGAAATAATCGTTAGGCCAAATTGGAGTGTCTACAGATGCTCCTCTTTGACTGAACTTAGACGGATCGCGAGACATGTTTAAGTAAGAGTCAAAGCTGTAAAAACAACTCAATTTGGTCCAACCACTATTCCAAGGGGTTTTCGAAAAAGGTTTTTGTTATGGTCGGGCCGAGAGGCTGCCTATGTATTCCACAGGGGAAATTCAGACCAACCATAGTTTGAAAGGGCAGTAAAGAAAAATAAAAAAGTTTTGGAGGGTTAGAAATAGAAGACGCACCTTCAGGCTTAAAAAGCCGTAGTGTGACGTACCTAGGCTAAGCCAGGATTTTGGCGGATGATAGTTGAAGGAGTGCGAGGCTGCCGGGGAAATTTTTGCGGTAAGCATCTTCAGAATTTTGGGGTAGACCAATACACAGCGGGTGAGTCATTTGCTTTTCTTGATCATCCGTACTTTGACTGAGGGGAGCTCGGTAGAGTAGCCTATCCTTGCGAATGAGCTGGAAGGAATTGATGTATTGAGGTGGAATCCAAGCCATCTGCTGAGGATGAATCGGACGCCGGTTTTGAGATATAGGGGGCGCGAGGCCAGCAACTGGAGCACCGAGCATTGAGATGCAGGAACTGAGGCGCGGAGCCGGTTGTAGTCATGAGGCGAGAGCCTGAGGTGATAGAACTTTGACGTGATGGAACCGAGGCGTAGAGCCGGTTGTGGTCACAAGGCGAGAGCCTGAGGAGCTTGACAAATTTGAGGCGTAGAGCCAGTTGCATTCACAAGGCAAGAGCCTGAGGTGTCGGAGCTTAGAGCTTGACGTGATTTGAACCGAGGCGTAGAGCCGGTTGCACTCCGATGGTCTGTGCACGGAGCTTTCCCATCATAAATTTTGGCATAGAGCCAAAGGATCGAGGCGCTGGACCGATCAATAAAACTGAGGCGTAGAGCCAGTTGATTGCAGGATTGACCTGTTTCATGAGAGATAGAGATGCAAAACATGTGTATATGATGATGATGATGATTGGTTAGGTGTGATAATGGTGATGTAATTGATGCAGACTCGATGATGCAATGTGCACGGGCCCGTGCTGTGTGTTTGATTTAAGCGTAGAGCTTCTTTCAAGTTCTGGACTTGAGCATTCAGAGCGTGAGCTCGAGCATTCGAACGGCAGAATCTGAGCATTCAAAGTACAGGCTTTGAGCATCCAGTACGCAGTGGTTGGGCATCCAAGCATAGAGCTTGAGCATTCAAGTGTAGAACTTGAGCATCCAGTACACAGTGGTTGGGCATTCGAAAAGCTTCGAGCATTCAAAATGTTGGATTTCAAGCATTCAAGCGTAGAGCTTGAGAATAGATGATATCTTGTTGATTGGTACGGCATGGAGCTAGTTGAGATAATGGGCGTAGAGTCACTGAGTTGATGGGCATAGAGCCGTCGAAGTAGCGAGTGTAGAGCTGCTGAGGTAGTGAATACGGGCATAGAGCCTGTTGATAATTGTTACGGTGTAGGGCCAGTTGAGTTGGCGAGCGTAGAGCCACTGAATGACTGGGCGTGGAGCTGTTAAAGTGTTGAATATGAGCGTAGAGCCGCTGAGATGGTGAATAGTATATGAAGCTGCTGAGGTAGGGAGCTGTAGGGAGGTATTCTCGAACATGTACAAATGAGGCCCGAACATGTGGTACGTGGGACCATGGTATAGTTATGATAAGGACAATCACCGTACAAAACGGTGGTCGGCGACATGGACCAGCGATATGAGAAGTCATTGGTCCAGAGAGTCTATACGAGGTCATGGTGCAGTAAACATGAGAAGTTATTGGACCAAGAGACTAATAAAGGAACAATGACATGTGAAGTCACTGGTCCAAGTAGCTTGTTCGGCCACGAAGGGGCTGAACAGGAGGAGAATTCTAGGTGAGGCAGCCCCAGATGCAAGGAACGCTCTAGAAGGTTCCAAAACAGGGATATTCCGTGAAGGAATAAGATCCCAAGAAAATATGATATTGGAGAGATACCCAACGGGAATGGGATGTTCGGCTAGCTATGGAAAAGAGTCCTAAAAGGACTAAGGTAATGAACTGATAAGGGAACGAGAATCCAAGATATTATGAGTTTCCTATACGAGGTAGGAAACCTAGGGCAACACAGATACTTGGGCAGCAAGCATCTGTGAATCTATAAATATGAGGTAAAACTAAAGGTAAAAGGTACGTAATACATTGCATTATTCGATACTTCCTACTGATAATTAGGGTTTTCTACTAGTACGTGATACTAACTTAGGCATCGGAGGACCTTTGCCACGAGAGGCAGAGGTGCGCTCACCCTTTGTCTGTTTTGTAGATTAGGGTTCCGACGACGTGCTAGGGTTCAGGCGAGGAGACACGAGTAGTCGTTACCTTCTCGTGTTGTTGAGAACCTCTTTCGTTTTTCTCCACCTACAATTGGCGTCGTCTGTGGGAAGCGAAAGGGATCCCTTTGAAAAAACGACCATGGTGGAAGAAGACCCAAAAACATTGCTTGATCCAAAGAACCAGTTGGGTGGGGGAGGTGACAAGTCCCCACTAGACCCTCCAAGAAAACCCGACAGTGGGCATACCAAGAGGACCACTAGGAAGGGCCACCCCATGACTGTCCACGATGACTCCAAGAACAAGGAGGGCAGGATAGCCACGGAATCCACGAGAAGGAGTAAGTCCCATCGAGGGAGAGAGTCAGTTGCACACTCGAGAAGTGTGCACAACAACGAGGATATCCTGGACAAGAAGAGACAGGAAATTGAAGAGTATGCTCGTCTGATTAAGAGACGAGAATACGAGATTCAAGAGTTGCAATGGATACGAGAACATCCGAAAGATTCTGGACTTTCACGAAGGAATTCCAGGGGAGACAGGTTGGCTCTGGTAATACACAAGAAAGCTCCTTCACAGAGAAGAAGGAACAGGAGTAGGAGCCCCACTCCAAGAAGGAAAAGGGCTTCTTCTCGAAAAAGAAGGAGCAGAAGCCGGAGTCATACCCCCGAGGAGGGAGAGATTAGGAAACATCAGAGAGAGATGTACAAGAGACCTGATTCCGATTGGGAGAAGAGTGCTCCCAAAAGGACGAGGGAACAAGAAGAGGGAACCATGTCTGCACGAGAGGCAGCACGAAAAGCCCTTAGCAACATAGCATCCTCCCCCTTTACAAGGAGGTTGCAAGAGGCAAAGCTGCCGAGCAGGGTGAAACACGGGGCGTTCATCCCGTATAAAACAAATACAGATCCCGTAGTGCACATACAGCATTACCAACAGGCAATGTTCATGCACATCGGGGATGATGCAATCATGTGCAAAATGTTCCCATCGAGCTTGGGAAAGGTGGCCCTATCTTGGTTCCATAAGCTAGGCCCGCGCTCCATACAAGGATGGGGGCAATTGGCCGAGGAATTCACTGCTCGGTTCTTGACAAGCAAAAAAGCACCAAAGACGTTTGAGAGCCTCTCCGTTAAGAAACAGGGAGAGAATGAGCCGATTAGGGACTATGCTAAGAAGTACTGGGAGACTTTCAATGAAATTGAAAGTTGCAGTGAAGAATATGCAATAGCCACATTCAAGACTGGGCTGCTTGTTCGGGGGGAACTACGTAAGTCCCTAAACATGAGTCCAGTAGGAACATTGGCCAAGCTAATGGAACGAAAAGAGCAGCATGCCAAGAACGAAGATGACATACTGCGAGAAGACGGCAAGGTGGTTGCCGAGCAGGCCAAGGGTCCTGCGAAGAGAGCAGATAAGCCAGAACCCAAAACATATTGGGAAAGAAAGGAGTATGGGCAGGCTAAGAAAGAGCCGTATAAAGAGAAACATGCCCCAGACCCCAAGTCTTTCTTCTCAGTAACAACGGTTTGGAAGGAACCAATCTATCTGATTCTTTATCAAATAAAAAACCGCCATATTTCAAATGGCCCCCAAGGCTGGAGGGGGATAAGGATGCAAAGAGAGCTATGAGTCAGCATTGCAGTTATCACAAAGACTGGGGTCACATGATGGAAGATAGTGAGATGTTCAAACAGCACCTTGATGACCTAGTCTCACGTGGCTACTTGAAAGAGTTTATTCAGGAAGAGCACAACGGTGCAGAGAAAGCGATGGAGTTGGATTACGAGCAAAATCCAAGGGGTGTAATCCATATGATACATGGATTGGCCGCACCTTATACGAGAAATGAGGTGAGGTTGCTCCAGAGGCAAGTAAAGCACGACCAGCATGTGATGCAGTTGGGAAAGAAACGAGGACGTGAAGTAGAAAAATGCAACGAGGGCATAGCCTTCACGGATGAGGACCTAGGGGGAGTCCAGGTACCACACAATGATGCTTTGGTCATAACCCTACGGATTGGGGAATATGACATGGAAAGAATCCTTGTGGATTCAGGAAGCTGTACGGAGGTGCTGTACAATGATGCATTCAAGAAGTTGGGACTGACGCAGGCGGATCTGGTGTAGTCGATAACTCCTTTGGTGGGATTCAGTGCAGTAGCAGTCTGGCCGTTGGGCAAAGTAACTCTTCCTGTTCGAGCAGGAACAGTTGTGCTGAGAACCGATTTCCTGGTGGTGGATGTACCATCTTCCTATAACGCGATTATTGGAAGAACATGGTTGCACAAGATGAGGGCAGTTTCCTCTACTTACCATCAGATGGTAAAATTCCCCGGGTCAAATGGTATTGAAAGAATTAGGGGAAATCAGAAGGTTGCCCAGCAGTGCTTGGTTTCTATAATCAAGAAGGCACCCAAGGCAAAGTTACTTCAAGCAATCGAGGTTCCGGACCAGCCGACCATGGAGGATGTCAGAGGGGACCCCGCCGAGAAAGTGGTAGAAGGCTTGAAGAAGATTCAGATCAACGAGAATGATCCAAAAAGGTATTTCTTGATTGGGGAAAACTTGAATGGAGCAGAAGAAGAAGAGTTGGTAGGGTTCCTCAAGGAGCACGTTGATGTGTTTGCTTGGGTGCTTGAAGAAATGCCTGGAGTGGATGCAGACGTGATTTGTCACCACTTAAATGTGGATCCACAACATAAGCCTGTGATGAAGAAGAAGAGACGATCTGCCGTACAGCACGTGGATGCTGTTATCGAGGAGGTGGACTGATTACTCGAAGCAAAGGCTATACGAGAAGTGTACTACCTAGAATGGCTGTCCAACACTGTGGTGGTAAAAAAGAAGAATGGGAAGTGGTGAGTCTGCATCAATTTCACTGATTTGAATAAGGCATGTCCTAAGGATAGCTGTCCCCTTCCCAGGATAGATCAACTTGTGGATGCAACGGCTGGGTATGGGCGGATGAGCTTCCTTGATGCTTATCGAGGGTATCACCAGATAGCCATGTACGGTCCCGATCAAGAGAAGACTTCCTTTATCACACCAAGGGGGCTGTACTGTTATAGCGTCATGCCCTTTGGTTTGAGGAATGCTGGAGCAACATACCAGAGGTTAGCAACGATTATGCTAAAGAAGTTGCTCGGCAAGACCATGGTGGTCAAAAGCAAGGAGAAGGAAAACCACATTGTTGATTTAAAGGAAGCCTTCGAGATATTGAGAGAATACAAGCTAAAACTCAACACCTCGAAGTGTGCGTTCGGAGTGAGTTCGAGGAAGTTCTTGGGTCACTTGGTGACCATAAGAGGGATAGAGGCAAATCCTGATCAAATAACAGCATTGCAGAAGCTCCAAAGCCCAAGGACCACGAAGGAGGTCCAGAGACTGACTGGAATGGCGGCAGCCCTCAATAGGTTTATCAGCCGGTCCAGTGACAAGTGTAGGCCCTTTTTTCAATTGTTGAAGAAAAGAGAGGGATACAAATGGGGAGCAGAATGCGAGCAGGCATTCCAAGATCTGAAGAAATACTTGTCAGCGGCCCCGCTCTTGTTGACTCTTGAACTGGGCGAGTCCTTGACTTTGTACTTAGCGGTTTCCGAACATGTTGTTAGCTCAGTATTACTGAGGGATAAGGGATCCGAACAAATTCCTGTCTACTACGTGAGCAAGATGTTGTTAGACGCAGAGACGAGATATCTGCCCCTCGAAAAGCTGGTCTTGGCATTGAGGACAGCGGCCAGAAAGTTGCCTCATTATTTCCAGAGTCACAGAATTGTGGTTTACATTGAGTTTTCGTTAAAATCTTTGCTACGAAAGGCAGATTTCTCGGGACGTATTTCGACCTGGTCGGTGGAATTGAGTCAGTACGATATTGACTACCAGCCGCGCACTGCCATGAAAGGGCAAGTTCTGGCAGACTTCGTGACAGAATTCTCACCTGTAGTGGCTCCCCAGCCTCCTATGAGAAAGGAACAGGCAACTGACATGCAGCCCAAAAAGGCCAAGGATCATGCCGAGCAAGATCCCCTAGAGTGGAAATTGTTCGTCGATGGATCTGCATGTAACACCGGATCAGGAATTGGGGTTGTACTTTTCCCTCCTGGAGGAGTGACGATGGAATTATTTCTTCGACTGGGTTTTAGTGCTTCAAATAATGTGGCAAAGTACGAAGCACTCCTGGCAGGATTGAGAAGTGCGAAGACCCTGAAGGTTAAAAAAAATACGAGTATACTGTGATTCGCAACTCGTGGTGAATCAGTTGTCTGGGGAGTATGAGGCCCGGAATGAGAAGATGGCAGCCTACGTGGGGGCTGCCAAAGATCTGCTCGACACTTTTGAGAAGGTGTACATCGAGCAAATAAGTTCTGGATAGAATGCCCATGCAGATTCTCTTGCTTGTTTGGCTACAGCTGTGCCAACAGAGTTCAAAAGACGGGTGGCAGTAGATTATCTTGCTGAGCCGAGCATTGGAAGGAGCGTGGAATTGGTCTTGGACGTGAACCAAGGACCAAGTTGGATGGATCCAATAGTGGAGTTCCTACGAGATGGGGCACTTCCCACAGATAAAAAGGAGGATCACAAGATAAAGACAAAATCTGCACGGTTTTGGCTGTCACTTGAAGGAAAGTTGTACAGAAAATCCTTTACAGGACCATACTTACTCTGTGTACACCCCGAAATTGTGCAGAAGTTTCTCCATGAAATTCACGAGGGGACATGTGGAAGCCATGCTGGGGGCAGGCCCATTGCCCACTAGGCAATTACCCAGGGTTACTGGTGGCCACACATGCAGGAAGATGCAAAGGTGTATGTGAAGATTTGTGAGAAGTGCCAGAAATTCTCACCAATGATCCGAACACCAGCCGAGGATCTGGTGCCCTTGACAAGCCCTTGGCCATTCGCACAATGGGGGATGGACATCGTGGGTCCACTCCACAAGGCAACTGGGAATCGGAAATTTCTGTTGGTAGCAACAGATTATTTCACTAAATGGATTAAGGCAGAACCATTGGCAAAGATCATTGAACCTATGATAGAGAGGTTCGTGTGGAAAAGCATCATTACTCGATTTGGAGTCCCTTATTCGTTGATCACGGATAATGGGTCACAATTTCAGAAGAAGTTCAAAGCATTCTGTGCCCAGTACGGAATAAGGAACTACTACTCCACCCCAGCCTACCCCCAGAGTAATGGGCAGGCAGAGGCGTCCAACAAAACCATACTTGACGGGATCAAGAAAAGGTTGGACAAGGCAAAAGGAAGGTGGCCCGACGAATTGCCACTGGTTTTGTGGGCGCACCGAACAACCCTTAGGAGGTCTACGGGAGAGACCCCCTATTCTTTGGCATATGGAACAGAGGCTGTTACACCATTAGAAGTGGGTTTGCCGACCAACAGGACCACTTTGGTTGAAAGTGGAGGCAATGATAGAGCCTTGGAGATCGAGTTGGATCTTGCCGAGGAATGGAGAGAGAAGGCTCTGGTACATTTAGCCTCATACCAGGAGCAACTGATGAAGAGCTATAACAAGAATGTCCACCCACGAGAGTTTGGTGTAGGAGACCTTGTGCTTCGTAAGGTGCTCGGTAACACCAAGGTGGCCAACGAGGGCAAGTTGGGGGCCAATTGGGAAGGCCCATATCGAGTTACAGAGGTTGTGGGCATTAGGGCTTATCGTTTGGCAGACCTGGACGGGAACCTGGTGTCAAGGCCTTGGAATGTCCACAATTTAAGGAAGTTCTTTGTGTGAAAGACTTCAATTTATTTTTTCGTTCTGTTTTAGGATGCACATTGTGATTGTGTGGGAATTACGAATAAAATTCCCTTGTTTTTTATTCTTGTTAGTTGCAAGGGGCATGCGTAATGCCCCCTTGAGTTTTGGGTTACGAATAAAGGTCCAAGCTTTTGATGAATAATACTATTTTTTGCGATCTTTTTTATAATTGAATACGAAGTTAGGCCTCGTTCCTTATCCTCACTTCGTATTGGGGAGCAGAGGTGTACGGTTTGAGTAAAATCACGGCAAGTACGAATATACTTGGTTATCTATACGGGTATGAATACACCTGGAATGCATACGCAAACATGCACACTTTTGCCAAATATGAATACTGATAAGTAGGATAAAATCTGGTAAGGTCAGCTCAGTAAGAAGTGCGGACCTGGGGAGTAGGTGTCTGGTAAGGCCAGCTCAGTAAGAAGTGCGGACCTGGGGAGTAGGTGCCAGCTACGCCTAATGGGTGGAGCTGGAGCAAGGTCTGAGGACCAGCTATGACACAAAGCTGGTCCAGGATAAATGGTACCCACCGAATATACACGCTATTATACCACACAATTAGCCCAAATCCTATGGAATAAGGGAAGAAGAATCGGTAAGATAAGCACATTATGCTTATCCTAATCATCAATAACATCGGATAAGGATTCCATGCTAAAGCAGGGCGCTCGTGGAGTTCCAGCTAAGGCAGGACTCCACTCACCTCGTTAAAGCAATCCAGATTTCCCCGGAATGCAGTCCTACTAGGATTCAACCTCCCATTAAATGCCTATAAAAGTGACAGTAGAACTCCAATAAAGGTACGCTCCATTCACAACCGAGAATCTTAATTCTCCTACCATATAGCAAGTTCAATACTGACTTAGGCATCGGAGGGTGGTTGGCACGCCACCACATTGGTGACTTTTGCTTCAGCTTTGTTTTGCAGGATCAGGTCTGTGCCAGATTCAAAACTACTTCATCAGCTGGCGCCGTCTGTGGGAAAAGACTTTTTCCTTACGGTGAACAGTTTTGTATGGTAGAGACTTGATCGAACAAAACGACGATGGCTTCAGACCCCCCACAACCGGGCGTCGACGCCGCCGCCAAGACCGCCGCCGCAGCCAAGGCTGCCAAGGCAGCCGAAACGGCCAAGGCCGCCCTAGCCATCGACAAAGCCGCCAAGGCGGCGGAAGCAGCCAAGGCCGCCGCAGCACTTAGAATTGGGGCTGATCAGATGACCCCCGAGGCGTTTGCTCAAATGCAGGAGCAAATAAAGACGTTAACCCAAGGGTTGCAAACTGCGATGCAGGAAAACGCGGACTTGCGAAGGAAAATCTCCGAACCAAGCATCTTGAATTCACGACACAATCGACTGGATGAAGAGGATGACGAAGAAAAAGGCGAATCCAGCGAAAAGGAAAGCCAAAATCGAAGGAAGGGTGGCAAGCCGCCCACAGAAAGGACCCCCCATGACCAAGAGGCTTTACACAAGATGCAAGACCAGATTGAGGGGTTAATGAAACATATCAAAGCACAAACTCCCGCTACGGTGGAAGAGTTGGTAAAGAACATAGATTCACCTTTTACATCTGATGTCATGGGGCTACCACTCCCCAGGAAATTCTAGATGCCCCATCTAGAAACATTCAATGGTTCCACGGATCCATTGGATCATCTGGAGACCTATAAATCCCTGATGCATTTGCAAGCAGTACCAGACGAAGTGATGTGTCGGGCATTCCCTGTCACTCTTAAAGGAAGTGCTCGAGCATGGTTTAATAAACTCCCACCGGGAAGCATCAGTAGTTTTAAAGAGCTTAGCACGAGCTTCGTAAGCTACTTCATCGCTGGTCAACGCTACAGCAAACCAGCGACACATCTCTTGATGGTGAAACAAGGAAGATGGGAATCGTTAAGAGAATACACCACCAGATTCAACAAAGAGGTAGTCCAGATTGACAAAGTTGACGACAGCGTGAGCATAACTGCGTATATAGGTGGACTATATTCAGGACAGTTTTTATACCTCTTATCTCAAGAGCCACCCAAAACTTTGGCAGAACTTATGCTCAGAGCACAGAAACACATGAATGCAGAGGAGGCCGTTTACGCAAGACGCACACGCGATGGCTTTGATCCCCAAGCAGGGCCATCACAGATTGGTGAATTTCCTCCCCCCGACAGGAAGAGGAGAGAATCCACTCGCAAAACCGGAGGGGAACCAAAGAACAAGAAAGTGGACTCAAGATCCTCCCCGAAACGAGGAGGAGCAGGAGGACCACCTCAAGGACGGTACAAGCAATTCACACCGCTCATAGCTACGGCAGAGCAGATCCTTAGCAACCTACATGATGATCCAGACCTCAAGTGGCCTGGAAAGCTGAGGACTGATCCCAACAGGAGAGCTAAGGACAAGTACTGCAGATTCCATAAAGACCACGGTCACAACACCGACGATTGTATCGACCTAAAATAGCAAATCGAAGACTTGATTCAAAGAGGGAGGCTTCAACTTTTTGTAACGAAGAAGCACCAAAAACCACCCAGAAGAGAAGATGCCAGCAAAGAAGGCAGAAATAGCACAGCACCCCGGTCAGGTCACATCGGAGAGATTAAGGTCATCCACGGAGGATTTGCTGGAGGAGGCGAATCTAGCAATGCTAGAAAAGTGCACCTCAGAAAACTAAGAACGTAGGAATACTTGGAGGTCAACACGGTTGGCCGCCCGAGTAAATTCCAGAAAAAGGAGGAAATACCCATCATTTTCTTAGAAGAAGACATTAAGGGCGTCCAGATTCCTCATGATGACCCACTGGTCATCACCATTGTCATAGCAAACTACCTTACACGTAGGGTGTTGATTGACAGTGGAAGCTCGGCTGACATCCTCTATCTCCATGCTTATGACCAATTGAAGGTGGGACGGGAAAGGCTAAGGCCCATGACATCCCCACTAGTTGGATTTGCAGGCACGCCAGTCTATCCAGCTGGTCAAATAGCCCTGCCAATTACCATGGGGGAAGAAGGAAGTCAAATTACACGCATGGTGGATTTCATAGTGGTCGACTGTCCTTCAGCATACAATGCAATATTGGGGAGAACAACTCTGAATAAAATCGGAGCAATAATCTCCACACATCATTTGATGATAAAGTTCCCAACACCTGAAGGAGTGGTATCATCAGAGGAGATCAGAAGGCAGCACGGGAATGTTATGTCACCTCACTGAGGGGGGCAAACATTACCATGAATATAGAAAGTCTGGATACTCGAGATGAGGAGAAGCTCCAACACGGAGAGCCAGTAGAAGAACTAGTGGAGGAGCTCCTGGAACCTGGAAAAATGGTAAGGATCGGAACAGGGTTGAGCTCAGTAGCGAGAACGGAGCTGTTGCAATTCCTGAGGAAGAACAGAGACGTCTTTGCATGGTCCCACGAGGGCATACCTGGGATTGACCCAAGGGTCATATCTCACAAGCTCAACGTGGATCCCACCATTCGACCTGTCAAGCAGAAAAAGAGAACTTTCGCTCCAGACTGAAATGAGGCTGCGGCCAAAGAAGTAGAAAAGCTCGTACAAGCAAAATCCATCCGCGAAGTTCTCTACCCGGATTGGCTAGCCAACGTGGTTATGGTAAAGAAGGCCAATGGCAAATGGAGAATGTGTGTAGACTTTATGGACCTCAATAAAGCATGCCCAAAGGATAGCTTCCCTCTGCCTAGGATTGACTCCTTGGTGGATTCTACAGCTGGGCATGAGCTCCTCACCTTCATGGACGCATTCTCAGGATATAATCAAATCCAAATGCATGAACAAGACCAAGAGAAGACTTCATTCATCACCGATCGGGGACTATATTGCTACAAAGTGATGCCCTTCGGTCTCAAGAACGCAGGGGCAACATACCAAAGGCTGGTCAACAAAATGTTCAAGCAACAGATTGGGCGCAATGTAGAGGTATACGTGGATGACATGCTGGTCAAAAGTGCCAAGGCACGAGACCATATAGCGGATTTAGAAGAAACTTTCCATGTTCTCAGAAAATACAAGATGAAACTTAACTCGACGAAATGTGCTTTTGGAATCTCCTCAGGGAAATTCCTGGGCTTCATGGTGTCCCAAAGAGGAATCGAAGCAAACCTTGAGAAGATTCAGGCCATACTCACCATGAAGTCACCCCAGAACATCAAGGAGGTCCAGAAACTAACCGCACGAGTTGCAGCTTTAAGCAGATTCATCTCCCGGGCAACTGACAAGTGCCAGACGTTCCTTAAAGTCTTAAGAAAGGCCTTTGAGTGGACCACCATGGAAGAAGCAGCATTCAACCAGCTGAAGGAATACCTGACGTCCCCGCCATTGCCTAGTAGGACTCAAGAGGGAGAGATCATATTCTTGTACCTTGCTGTCTCCCCCCACGCTGTTAGCGCAGTCTTGTTAAGGGAGGAGCAGGGGACACAGCTCCCGGTATACTACATTAGCAGGGCCTTGCGAGGAGCAGAGCTGAGATACCCCAGAGCTGAAAAAATAGCCTTTGCTATGGTAATAGCTGCGAGAACGCTACGACTATATTTCCAAGCTCATTCAATCAAGGTACTAACGGATCAGCCACTCCGAAGGATTCTCCATTGCCCAGAAACTTCAGGCCGCCTAATTCAATGGTCGATAGAGCTTGGTGAATTTGATATAGAATACAAGCCCCGTATCGCCATTAAAGCTCAAGTGCTTGCAGATTTCCTTGCGGAATACACGTATCCAGAACCAGAAGAGCTCCCCAAGGAAGAACCTAAACCGTGGATCCTACAGGTGGATGGATCAACAACCAGAGAAGCAAGCGGAGCTGGTTTAGTGTTAACTTCCCCAAAGGGGCAACGCCTAAGCTACGCGCTCAGGTTTGAATTCAAAGCAACCAACAACGAGGCCGAATACGAAGCTCTCGTGGTTCGGTTGGACCTGGCTAAGGCCATCGGTGCTAACCATGTGTTGGCAAAAAGTGATTCACAGCTGGTAGTAGGACAAGTCCTAGGAGAATATACCGTGAAGGAAGAAATAATGCAGAAGTACTTGGATAAGGTAAAAGCCCAAATTGCAAAGCTGCAAAGCTTTAGCATTGTCCGAATCCCAAGGGAGGAAAACATCGAAGCTGACTACTTGTCAAAGCTGGCCACGGCCAAAGAGGGTGCTATCCCGCCAAATGCACCGATACAATACTTGGAGTTACCCAGCATCTTTGCCATGGACAAACAGGTACAAGCTATTGACTACAGCAACTCATGGACAGGCCCCATAGCCGACTACATAGTGAATGGGACACTACCAGATGACAATGTCAAAGCTAGGCAACTGAAAATCAGAGCTGCAAAGTACCTGATGATGGGAGACGTGCTCTACAGAAGGAGCTTCTCACTACCATACCTTAGGTGCTTAATCCCACCAGAGTCTACAAGGGCTATGGAAGAAGTTCACCAAGGAGTATGTGGGGATCACCAAGGTGGCCGCATGTTATCCTACAAACTCCTTAGGCTGGGATATTATTGGCCAAGTATGCAGAAGGATTGCAAGTCCATGGTCCAAAAATGTGAGAAGTGCCAGCGTTTTGCAAATATCATTCATGGGCCACCTACAGTCTTAACTCCTATGAAAGGACCCTTGCCATTTGCCCAGTGGGGAGTAGACCTAATTGGTCCACTTCCAATGGCAGCAGGCCAGGTTCAGCATGCCATCGTAGCTGTGGATTACTTTACGAAGTGGGTCGAAGCCAAGGCACTGGCCACAATCACAGCAGAGGCTGCGATCGACTTCTTGTGGAAATTCATTATAAGTCGATTTGGATTGCCACGAGTGATAGTCACAGATCGAGGGAAGCAATTTGACAACGCCCAGCTCAAAGAGTACTGTATTTCCAAGGGAATACATGTACATTATGCCTCCAAGGCTCACCCAAAGGCAAATGGCCAGGTGGAGGTTACAAATCGGACAATCAAGAAAGGAATCAAGAAAAGGCTTTGAGAGGCCAAGGGAGCTTGGCCAGATGAGCTTTACAATGTGCTGTGGGCATATCGTACAACACCCCGAACAGCAACTGGAGAAACCCCATATTCTCTTGCATTTGGGGCAGAAGCAGTAGTCCCAATCGAAGTCGAACTCCTCAACTACAGGACTGTAAGCACAGACCCCCAAGATAACCAAGAAGATCTCAGGGCAGAGCTAGACCTTCTGGAAGAGACAAGGGAAACATCCATGGCCAAGCTGGCCCTCTACCAACAGAGAATGGTCAAATATCACGAGGCACAGGTTAGGCCAAGGGATTTTCGAGCTGGTGATCTGGTCCTAAGAAAAGTTGATCCTACGGGGAAGAAAGTGGGCAAACTAGGCCCAAATTGGGAAGGACCCTACCAGGTTTTGCACCATATCAAAGCTGGTGCATATAGACTCGCAACCCTAAGGGGAAAAGAGCTACCAAATTCATGGAATGCAGAACATCTGAAGAAGCACTACAAGTAGGTACTTGCAACCCGAATTTATTTCAATTTCTAGGAAGTTTATTTCTGTTTTTAGGAAACTCTCTGTTTTCAATAAAAACTTTAGCAACCAAGTTGTTTTAGTTAGAACCATGTGTTCCTTTCGTTTATCAGCCCTAGTGGCCAATAAAATTCCTCACGAGGGATGTTTGTTTCAATTTTCAATATACATGATGTGGATTAATTTCCTTGTATGCATGAAATAGAAAGACAACAAAAAGATAAAATTATCAAAAAATTTATTAATTAATCCACACCCCAAGGTATGTGGACAGCTTTTACATAAAAACTTTGTGGATAAACCCGCAAAGTTGCAACCTAATCACTACCCCCTTCCCTCGGAGGGGAAGGAACTGGTGGCGCCAGTTGCCCTCGGAAAGCATCTAACTGGTCCCAGTTGGCTATCAGCACCATGCAGACCGTCTTCTCCATGACGGAAATAGAATCCGCCATGGTCTCCATCTTCAAAGTCAGCCCAGTAATGGCTGCCTTCAGGCTCTGCAGCTCCTGGCACAACTCGGTGATACGATCACTACTTGCCATTAGCAATTTGAATTTGATTATGGAATGGGGAGTAATCCCTAAAACATCCACTGATATTTATAGCCAAGTTGGGTGGTTCACTAACAGCTTGATAAGCCAATCAGAACGATCACAATCGAATTTGCAATTAAAACCGCCACCTCAACCGCTTGGGATAATGGGAAGTTACAAACCCCACTACCTCGAGCAGTTGAAACGATAGCTTACAATTAAATGCAGACGGCTTGAACTCTGCAATCCAACCTCTCATGGGAAATTATGATATTCTAAGGAAATAATCATCAGACTTGAGGGATATCCTACGGGGTAAACAAAGTAAGCACATTAATTATTCGGACACGAACAGCTTAGAAAAATTTTCAAAGCTCAAAAAGACGTAGCACAGCTATGCATTGATTTAACAGCTTCAAAAAATTTCCAAGCTCAAAAATACATAGCACAAGCTATGCAATGTAACTCACCCAATAAAAACCTAAGGGTAAAATAAGTGTCTTAAATGCTTATACGCAAGCATTAAACACACTTAGGGGAGTAAGATACGTAGTATAACTATGCAAAAAGATACAACAAGGGAAGAATAAAATTAAATTAAAATTCCCAGAATAGACGTAGCATGTCTACCAAAATCAAACAAGCTCAGAATAACATTCTAGCTATACAATTTGGTACAGCAAAGGGTGCGCCACCTGCAAAAAATACTAGTGCTTGGCACAGCTATAATAAGGGCAGGAGCTGGCAAAATCAAAACGTCTACATACGCAAAAGATCAACCATCAAGAAAAGTATTCAGGCCAAAACCAAAGGCCACTCCCAAAAAACACAGCCAAAGTATGAAAGTATTTAAAAGTGTTTTACAGATCGACCCCAAATGAATTTAAAGTTTCAAAGGCCATTCAAAGGCCCGGGATGGAACTGCCAATAGCCTGCCCATCACCAGATGATGGGCCAGGAGGTGTTACCGCTAGAGTTAGAGTTTCAAGAGGAAGAGAGACTTTTCTGGAGTTTGGAGAAGGGATGCAATCGAAGAGCTCGGGATAGATGCGTCTTTGGATGCCACGCTGCCCGGCTCCTCATAGCTTCAAACCCTTCAAAGTATTGTTGGGTGACGTCTTGACGATACTCAGGGGACTGCAGGAAGAGTTCGATGGCATCTCTATGAGCATTTTTTACCTTCTCTAGCATCCTTAAGCTTGTGGTCTTACACTTTTCCATTTCCTTATCCCAATCAAGGATTTTCAGTTCCAAGCTTCGAGCAGTCGCCACAGCGGTATCTCTCTCCTCCTCCAAACCTCTTTTTGACTTCAGGGCGTTGTCCCTCTCAATTGTCAACTTCCGAAGCTCTGCAGCCATGGTAGCACTTTGCTTGGAAAGCCTCATGTTGGTCTCAGAAAATGTAGCCATTTGTTTCCCCAAACCAAGGCTTTGGGAAACTAGAAATCGGCCACGAGCCGTAGCCTGCAATAAAAAGACAGAATTAATAATAAAGCACTTGGAAAAGCAAGTTGACAAAAAGGTAAAAGAAGAGGAAAACCCACCATGGCCAACTCGACCAACATAAGCTCCCCCACTGCTTGGAGAGACATCTCCGCCATTGAATCCTTGTCAGCTGCACAGAGCAACCCAGAAGCACGCTCCAAGGCTTCCTGGAAATTGGCCAATGTGGAAGGACCAGCAGCAACTTTTGTCTTCTTAGAGGCAGGGGTACCCTCCACAGCCATACCCTTTGCCTTTCTCTTTAAAATCTCAGCACCACCCACCTCAAGCGGCTCAACCACTAAGTCAAGAGCAGAATCTTTCAAGAGATCAGCATCCAAGAAACTTTCAACATTTAGCTCCTTCTGGAGACGAGAGCTCTTCCTTTTTGGAGCCACGCCTCCAGATGATTGCTTCACTCTCTCAGCCTTTAGTTGAGCCAGCAAGTTTTTGTCCATCTTTGGTGCCATTTCCGTATCTTCTCCTTCTTCCTCTGAAAAGGAATGAAAGGAGAACAATAAGAAAAGTCAGCGGGCAATTCAATACCTAAACAGAAACTGGAAATACCTCTCAAAAGAGCTAAAGCCTCACGAGATGTTTCTGGACCCAGCAGGTAAGTGGCCAAAGACTCCGGAGTCACAAGCAAACCCCAGCTATGGATCTCGTAGCTCCGGGCTAACTTCAGTTCTGCTTCTATAGCTGGGGTCGAAGGATATGAGGCACGAGCTACACAAAGGCATAAAATAGAGACCTTTAAAGAAATAAAGGAATACTAAGCAAAATTTAAGAAAATAAAAGAAAGCCCTGGCTTACAACTGGCAATGGGTTCCCCCCATCTATTGGGAGCATGTTGCGTATAGGACCCAACCTCCCAGTCCGAAATCTCCCATCCGTCTCCCCCAACAAAGAAAAACTTGTCCTTCCAATTTTTATGAACGTTGGGAAGATCAGTGACCAATTCTCCTCCGTCGGGTCTCTTGGTAAAATAATACCATCCCACGCCCCCAGGAGCCTCTTTTACTTGGAACTAGTTTAGAAAGGGCCCTTTCGTCAGTGGCGTAAGACCATCCGACATGGCTCCCCAAAGAGCAGCACAGCCGATCAGTAAACGCCAAGAATTGGGAACAATTTGGCCAGGAGCCAAACCCAAGAAGCTCAACACCTCCCTAGCCACGGCAGGGAAGGGCAAACGAAGCCCCCCTTCTAAAGCTCCAACGTAAACGCATGTTTCGTTCTCAACAAAGGAACAGGATCGCTCAGACCCTAAAGGCTTCCTAAGGGTTACGGAGGATGGGATCGAAAATCTAACCCTAAGGACGGCTAGCTCTTCATTTGTAATCGTCGAAGGAATGGAGGAAGCAGAAAAATTGGGAACCCTACGGGGGCCCTTCGAGGACGACGGAGGAGATGAGGGCTCAACACCGCCAGAATAACCCACATGCGACGAGGCCCTGGCTACATTGCTACGGCGCAATGGGACCCCTTCATTTACTGACGACTCTTCCGCCTAAAGAATCAAGGAAAAATCGATGGTATCCCCCAACATTAGCCTTACAATGGATGATCGTGGGCGTAGGGGAGCCAATGAACTAAAAAGATCACGAAAAACCCTGTTTTGGAGAACAACAGAGTATGGGGCGAAATCTTCTATAACAGCAGGACTAGGGTTGGAAGAGGCAAAATAAGCTAGTCTAGCGCAAACGAACTTCCCTAGAGTAGCCCACCCGGGGCTTGGAATTTCTATACCAGGAGAAGGGGAATCTAACATGAAAAGAAGACAAGAACAACAAGAAGGAGAGAACGTACCTACGGGAGACGGGCTCTAACACGACGATGAAGGAAGAGCGAGGAAGAAGGGTTTCGCGTAGTAAAATCGCCTGAGATGATCTGAATACAGACTGAGAAAATCTTGATCAGAGCTTTGAGTAAGCTTAAGCGTCACAGCGCCAATCCCGATAAACGCCCCTGGATCTTCGTCGTCCACCTCTAAGCACCAGGATAGCAAAGATATCGACACCTGTCCCACGATGCAACATGCATTTAAAACCTAAAAGAGAGAGAAAAAGCGGCAACCGCCATTCAGGTCTGGACTATGTTTCTAACCTCTAGCTAAGAGCTGGAGCTTGGAAACAGGGGAGTACCTGATAAGTAGGATAAAATCTGGTAAGGCCAGCTCAGTAAGAAGTGCGGACCTGGGGAGTAGGTGCCAGCTACGCCTAATGGGTGGAGCTGGAGCAAGGTCCGAGGACCAGCTATGACACAAAGCTGGTCCAGGATAAATGGTACCCACCGAATATACACGCTATTATACCACACAATTAGCCCAAATCCTACGGGATAAGGGAAGAAGAACCGGTAAGATAAGCACATTATGCTTATCCTAATCATCAATAACATCGGATAAGGATTCCATGCTAAAGCAGGGCGCTCGTGGAGTTCCAGCTAAGGCAGGACTCCACTCACCTCGTTAAAGCAATCCAGATTTCCCCGGAATGCAGTCCTACTAGGATTCAACCTCCCATTAAATGCCTATAAAAGTGACAGTAGAACTCCAATAAAGGTACGCTCCATTCACAACCGAGAATCTTAATTCTCCTACCATATAGCAAGTTCAATACTGACTTAGGCATCGGAGGGTGGTTGGCACGCCACCACACTGGTGACTTTTGCTTCAGCTTTGTTTTGCAGGATCAGGTCTGTGCCGGATTCAAAACTGCTTCATCAAATACATTTGGGTAACCTAAGTATGAATACACTTAGGAATCAGTCCAAGCACGAAGCACTTGGCATGCATACGATAAAATGCACATTTTTACCAGATACGAATACAGCTGGGCACCAAAGCTAAGTATGAAAAAACTTAGAGGCAACATTTCTATAAGTACGAAATACTTAAGTGCATACGAAAGCATGCACATAACAGCTAAATACGAACAAACCTAGCTGGTTATCCAAAGGTATGAAAATACCCAGTATGAAATATCACACAGGCATAGACAGACATTATCTAAGTATGAACAAACTTAGCAATCAAAACATGAAAGTCTGGCCACGAAAAGGCCAACAGCAAATATGTAGAGGCCACGAAGGGCCAAGCGTACTTGTAATTAGGCCAAGCACGGCCACCAATACCAAAATAAAGCCACGAAGGGCCAAATACCTGTGTTAAACATGTTTTCAAAATTGTACCAGTGCCACACAGGGCAAATTTCAATGGCCACGCAGGACCAGCAAACTATTCTGAGAAAGATAGTATTGTTCAAAGAAGGGCGAAATCCAACTTACTCTTCAATCGTTAAATCTTGAACGGTAGGGGGAGAGGTAAGAGCGGTAGTATCCTCCACAGCAGCACCTTCAGGTTGCCCACCACTAGCTTCCTTCTGGCCAGGGTTGGACGTGTCAACCGTTTGGCTTGCTTCGGTAGCTTGCTGCTTGGAGGTATTGGCATTTGGCTTCCCGTCCAAACTATCCTCTTCTTCCACTTCTTGTTCCTCAGCAACCACTTGAGAGCTGGGAAGGTCCTTGTTAGCCCAGAGGGGGCTAGATTCAGGGGCTCCTATCTTGGTGAGGCATGCCGTCCAAGCTGCGCCTCAGACTTGGTCTTGAATAGCTGGTGATGAAGCAGTTTTTAGTCACCTCTGGAGATGGGGTTCCTCAACCGTCCATCTGATCCTCCAGGGGATGAGGCAGCTACCAGCCGGCTCGATTTAGGACCTGCAATACAAAACAAAAAAGCTATGGGCACCGGCGTGGCTGTCGCCATCACCCCTCCGATGCCTAAGTCAGTCGATCTGCTTTAGAAGAGAGTATGGACTGAGTATGAGCTCTGTAGTATTGCATACCTTTGTGTTATGGAGGCGTTATCTTTATATAGGCATCTTGGGAGGAGTCCCTTAGGACTGGGACTCTTAAGTCTCATCCGCTCATGACGGGTATAGATAGGTGTTTGGAGTGTCCTCCTCACCTCAGGACTCCCCTAACCTTTATCAAGTTTGAGGAGTCCTTTTACCTTTGGACTCTGCAATTGTTATCAAGATTAAGAGTCCTTACGGTCCAAAGGTCTGCATTAGGATAGGAATAGATTGGTGATGGAGTGTCCTCCTTACCTAGGACTTCTTTGGTCCTTATCAGGTTTAGGAGTTCTCCTCTCCTTAGAACTCTGTGATTGTCATCAAGGTTAGGAGTCCTCATGGTGGACGAATCTCTATGGTTATCCTCTAAGACTCGCGGCCTAATCTCTTTGGACGAGATAAGGTCCTGGCTGTTCTATGAGTCTCATAGACTGTATGAACTTCTGTCGTGGCGTATTTTATAAGTCTCTGGCTGCAGGTTTGCCATCCTTGCCGAGCTCACCTGGTGAGCTGAGCTCGGTATTCTTCTATGAGCTGTGCTCGTGAGCTGGCCTCCATCCTTGAGCTGGTTTAGTAGAGGCTAGCTCTTATAGGTTAGATCCCATGTTCTTGAGACTCTAGCTTGAGCCCTTAAGGCTATGCTCGTGAGCTCTTTGGTTTTGGCTGACCTTAGGATGACCTTTGCCCTTGGGCTGGTCCACTGAGAGCTAAGCTCTGCATCACTAGGTCCCCTACATGGCCCTTCATGTTGAGCTAGGCTTCCTGGTCTGGGCTGACCTTGGGAGGTTATTTTATACTTATCAGCTGGCATTTGAGTTTTGTAGCTCTCAGTGGCTACGTTGACCCCCTAATTATAACCCTGTTGAAAAGATGCCTTGGCCTCATTTTTGCTCGATTCCAACTCCATGAGAGTCTGGTTCAGGCTGTCTTCGGCGCCCTCCAATTTTCCCTTCAACTTGTCCACCATCCCGCGGGCTTGGTCTCTCTCTCTCTCTAGTCTGATTATTGTACGCTGCAATTGGGCATTCTTATTCACCAGCTTAGCTCGTTGAGGCTCAAACTGACCCAGCTTTTGAGCCATAGCCACCATCTTTTGAACAACCTGGACAAGGTGTGCAAACATTAATGATAGATGACAGGTTCTACGGATAGCGAAGGGGAAAGTAAGGGAATCATACCTTAACGTTATTGACCATGAAGGTACTGAGGAGTTTGTCAGGAGTGCTCTCCACTTCCTTCTGCATGTCCCCAGGAAGTCGAAAGGCTTGAGACAAGGCCAGGGCAGTGTCCTTAGATTCACCACTATCCTGTATGCTTACGGGATGATTACCATGAGACAAACGGGGAGCCCAAGCTGGAATTGAGGCTGTAGATCTTCTTGTGGTAACAGTGCTGCCTGGATGATGCAACGCCGGTTGAAAGAGAGTCAAGACGTTGGCGCTTGTCACGATGGGCTTCAGCAATTTCACTGGGTGAAAACCCCGGAGGAGTATCCGTCTAAGTAGAGGCCCGATGGCCGTGACCTTGGGACCCATCGTGGCCACGAGTAGTGCAACGTCCCCGGCCAGCACCAGGGATGGTAAGTAGGCTGCTAAGATGAATTGGCTGGTTCATCGCTTGAGTATCTGGGGGAGACGGGGTGTAACCGTTGGAGGTGGAAGTGGAGGCTTCTTCGGCCAAAGTGACTGGCTCGTCAGGAATTGGAGGAGTATAGGAACACCTTTCTCCTTCTTGCTCGGGTTGTGAGGCGAAAGGACCAGGGAGAATAGGGTTATCAGCTGCACGGGTGCGCCGATCAATGAACCCACCGTATGAAGCTCTATAGCTCAAGAGCACTTGAGCTGCTCTTGCTCGGCCAGCAAGGTGTGTACCTTGCCCGTTGAAAGCAAGTGCACGGTCAATGTCTGCTACATGAACCTGTGGGGTGATAATAGCGTGTCCCTGGTTGACGTTTGTGGCTACAACGAAAAATGCAACGAGTTATATGCAACGAATTGAGTAAATAAAGTACGAGAAAACTTTAGATAGGTAAGGAGAACTAACGTGGTTGCCCAAATCTGTGAGGGGCATGGAAACCTATCACACGGCTATCCTCATCTCTGGGCTCGAAGTTCCCTGTAACAATCAGAAAATCATCGTCATCCCCCCGGGCGGAATCGGGAAGTTCAAGGATGAGTTTTTTTTCTAGAATCCCTACTCTTCAGATAGTAGGTGTTTAGCTCCGAAATGGCTCAAAGGACTGAGCGGGCGTGCCAGGATTTGTCGCGTTCAACGTGAAGGACTGGGCATCCCTGTTTTGACATCTAGATCTGAGAGAGCGATAGTGCTGCAACCTAAGGGCTGGATTGCAGTGAAGGTCCGTGGTTTTGCCTCTGCGTGCGAGGACTTAATAATTTCCTAACCGTGTAGGAAAGAAAGTAACAACGTAGAACTACTTTACTATATCGTAATAATAAAGTAAGGGATGGAGAGAGATATGAATAACTTTATTATGTTTCGTAATAACAAAGTTGGGATACAAGAGAGACGAAGCTCGAATTACTTGGTGAAGTAATTGAGTAAAGGTGAGAAAATATAGATAGTTGCTTCGCTGGGAAGGCTTTGGTTTTTAAGCGTTGAGCTTGATTGGTGTGGGAACCCCTTTTCCTTCTTGTCTTCTATTATTTATAGACCAATGCTTCACCGGCTCACATCTGAACTGGTTTTCCCGCCTTCTCCACAAGCTGCAAAGTGTCCCGAGTAGCCCTCAGATCTTGCCAAGTGTCCCAAATAACTACCCACCAACATACTTAGTGGGATCATGGGTAGTTATTCTAACGTGGGAGGTTAGCAGAGGTGAATTCTAATTACCCATGAGTTAATTCCCCCATCATGGGCAGTTAGCCCAGATAATGGTCACCTCACCCCTTTTTCCGTGGGCCACTTGGAACTTCCAGCCATTTGACTCGGTCAAATGGCTCTTGCCAGGCAACAAATATTCAACCTCCCTCCACTTTTCGTGGGTTGCTTGGATAATGGGCCATTTAATAATTTAAATGGCCTTTTAACTCATTTAGCCCAAATCCACATTTAACAAACCCAACCGAATCATGGGCCATCCGAATATTTTTGCAAATAGGCCCAAACTCACGAACTCAAGCCCAAATCCAACTGAAATTAATTGGGCCCACATACTCTTACCTTGGCCCATTAATTTTGATCCAATAACTCTCCAATTCATGGCCCAATTCGATTAAATTCTAACCAAATGGCCATCTAATGCTAGCCTTGGACTGGGTGCCAAAAACGGGTGTAAATAGTAGGTTAGGGCATCTTTGGTTCCAGAGATGCTGTAGAGATGGTGGATATCGTGTAGTCCCAAGGATGTGCCTAACATCTGGTTTATGGCATTTACACCCATAACGACCCTAAAGAAATTGGCCGAGACCTGCATTGAGGATAACCTATAGTGGGCCAGGACCTGGCGAAGCAAGGGGGCCAGGGGGAACCTAACGCCGCCTTCCACGACAGCAACTACTGGAATGTGAAGGGTGTCGTTGTCGGGACTCTGGCGAATGGCATCCTCACGAGCCAATACAGTGGCAACGTTGTCAGGAATCTCGTAACGAGATCTGAACGTAGCCATGGCCTGGGGGGTATTGCAATGGCGTCTAAACCTCCCCATTTTTCTGAAGGGGTGAGTTTTGTAGGAGTTTTACAGATAGAGGAGGGGGTATCGAGTAAATCCTAGACAAAAGGAAGCCCTAAACCAACGAGAACGGTAGGGAAAAATAAAAGAAGGGATGACTTACGAAATGATGATCGGAGATCCTAAATACTGCAGAAAGGGAGAAACCTTGAGACGGTGAAGAATGCTTCAATTGCGGGAGTACTTGAGCCTTCTTTCTGCAAAGGGGATCTAGACCGGGGGTTCAAAATGGGGCGAAAACCCAAATATACCCTATTGAGTGGGGTGGCGTAAGTGAAACGTCACCCCAGACGCCGTTTGGGCGTTCCGATGCCCAAAGAAGCCTGCCCGCATTTAATGAAGGCAGTACGAAGCGTGCCATGTGTAAAGTTAGGGGCAGGAAAAAGGGACTGTCCAGCACAAACGATTAGACGTTTTTCCTGGACTAATGATGAAAGTTGCACCGAATTTACGAAATAGGGTACAGGAGCAAAATGAATCTGCTCGGTTCCTGAAAGCTTTGCTCGTCATATTAAGAGAAAATAACGAGTAAAGTTGGGAAGCAATTGTAGGGAGGTATTCCTGAACAGGTACAATGAGGCCCGAACACGTGGTACGTGGGACCATGGTATAGTTACGATAAGGACAATCGCCGTACAAAACGGTGGTCGGTGACATGGACCAGCGATATGAGAAGTCATTGGTCCAGAGAGTCTATACGAGGTCATGGTGCAGTAAACATGAGAAGTTATTGGACCAAGAGACTAATAAAGGAACAGTGACATGTGAAGTCACTGGTCCAAGTAGCTTGTTCGGCCACGAAGGGGCCGAACAGGAGGAGAATTCTGGGTGAGGCAGCTCCAGATGCAAGGAACGCTCTAGAAGGTTCCAGAACAGGGATATTCCATGAAGGAATAAGATCCCAAGAAAATAGGATCTTGGAGAGATACCCAACGGGAATGGGATGTTCGACCAGCTATGGAAAAGAGTCCTAAAAGGATTATGGTAATGAACTGATAAGGGAACGAGAATCCAAGATATTATGGGTTTCCTATACGAGGTAGGAAGCCTAGGGCAACACGGATACTTGGGCAGCAAGCATCTGTGAATTTAT
Organism: Rhododendron griersonianum; assembly: GCA_018127125.1. Taxonomy (NCBI): domain Eukaryota; kingdom Viridiplantae; phylum Streptophyta; class Magnoliopsida; order Ericales; family Ericaceae; genus Rhododendron; species Rhododendron griersonianum. The sequence goes on along the minus strand of CM030788.1, from coordinate 30,748,213 downwards.
AAATATGAGGTAAACCTAAAGGTAAAAGGTACACAATACATTGCATTATTCGATACTTCCTACTGATAATTAGGGTTTTCTACTAGTACGTGATACTAACATAGGCATCGGAGGGCCTTTGCCACGAGAGGCAAAGGTGCGATCACCCTTTGTCTGTTTTGCAGATTAGGGTTCCGACAACGTGCTAGGGTTCGGGCGAGGAGACACAAGTAGCCATTACCTTCTTGTGTTATTGAGAACCTCTTTCATTTTTCTCCACCTACAAAAGCGTAGAGCTGTTGAGATGGTTAGCTTGGAGCTGCTGAGTGAGCTTAGAGTTGCTGATGGTGAATACGGGTGTAGAGCCGTTGAGTGAGCATAGAGCTGCTGATGGTGGATACGGGCGTAGAGCCGTTGAGCGAGCACAGAGCTGCTGATACGGTTGGCTTGGGCGTAGAGCCGCTGAGTTTGTGGGCATAGAGCCGCTGGGTGAGTGAGATAGTGAGCGCAAGGCCGATGAATGATTACAGGTTTAAAGCCGCCGGGTGACTTGGGCACTGAGCTACTGATAGAGTGGCTGAAGTGGAGGAACTTGAAGGAATGAGTTTATGGGCGTGGGGCTGCTGAGTAGCTTGGTTGTGAGTAAGTACAGGGCTATACAGAGTTGCTGGGATAGTGAGCATGCGGTGCTGAGATGGTTGCTGAGTGCGTGAAGCTGTTGAAGCATAGGCATAGAGCCGTTGAGTAACTTGATGGTAGTGATCATGGAGCTTGAAGCAATGAGCATGGTGCTGCTGATAGTAAGCGCAGAGCTGCTGAGATAATGAGCTCGGGGCTTGGTTGCAGAGCTGCTGAATGGCTGAGATAGTAGGCACGAGGCTGTTGAGGTGATTGCGGAGCTATTTGAGCGTCTTGGGCACAAGGCTGCTGAGTATGAGCATAGAGCTGCTGGAGGAGTGAATACGGAGCTGATGAGCGACTTGGGCACAGGGCTGCTGAATGAACACGGAGCTGCTGAGTGATCATGATGGTGAGCACAGGGCCGCTGAGTGGGCTTAGAGCTGTTGATAGTGAGCTTAGAGCTGTTGGGTGATAGTGAGCATGGGCATAGAGCCGCTGAGTTTCTGAAGCTGCTGGATATGGAGATGTTGGGATAATGAAGATGGAGCTTGCTGAGTGACTCGAGTATGGAGATATTGACCACGGGGTGCTGTTGAGGTGGGGGAGCCATTGATTAGCTTTGATGGTAGCGAGCATGTAGCTGCTGAGATAATAGGCGCAGAGAGCTGCTGAATAGAGCTACTAGGAAGAGTGGAACTGCTGAGAGGGAGCTATAGAGATGGTGGGCATAGAGCTTACTAAACGGCTTGAGTAATGAGCACGTGGTGCTGCTGAGTGACTTGATGGGGATGAATAGCAGAGCTGTTGAGTGTCTTGATTGTTGTAGGCATGAATGTGACGGTGAGCTTTAGAGCTGTTAAGTGATGGAGCATAGAGCTGCAAAGCTTGGTGACGGCTGTCGTACTTCTGGAGTACAGTAACTGGAGTGTAGAGCCTGAAGGATCCTTTGGGTTTTGCAAGCAAGAGCTTAGAGTCTATGATCCTCAAAGGTCAAGTGACCAGTAGTTGCGAACTTGCTGCTTCAGTGAGAGCTCAGAAAAAGTCCCGAAGCTGGTTCAACACCGGTGCTTGAGATTCCACATGCTTGGGGATGCCCCTAAGGCTAGATTTCACATGTTCCCTAGTGAATTCCACACGTTTGGTATTCTCCCAAAGCTAGACTGCATACATGCATTTGGTAACCCTTGCAAGGCATTGGTCGATACTTGATCCTTCTTAAGCCTGGGAATGCTCCTGAGGCTAATTTTCGAATGCTCGGAATGATCCTAAGACTAGACTGAGTGCTTTTGGCGGACATGTGACAACCTATGCGAGGCTTTTGATTCATTTTGAGGCTGGTGTATGATATCATGCATGCTTGGGAATGCTCCCAAGGCTGGATTACACTCCATCACAAATTTTATTGGCCGCGGGCCCAGAATACCATGAATGCTTTGTTGGTGCCTGGATTCAAATTGATTGCCTTTGAAAGGGAAGATTTTGTTGTCCAGCAGGAGTCAAAGGATCGATTTCTTTTTTTGCACATGCTTGGGATTGCCCCCAAGGCTAGATTTAGTCACATTCCACTTGCTAGATTTCAGCCACATCTCATTCGCTAGATTTAGCTACATTCCACTTGCTCAGGAGTGTCCCCAAGGCTAGTTTACACATGCTTAGGATTGTCCCCAAGGCTAGTTCTGACCACATTCCCATATTGACTCTGTCGACTTGTTGACGCAAAATGCCATAAGGCTTGTTAAATGCTTTGGGTGGAACCTGTTGGCCGTCAATGCCTTTGGAGATTTCCATCGCCTCTTCAAACTTGGTGTTTTTAAAGAAAGTTCCATTATTTTTACTGACGGAGTGATCCACACGTGTACCCTTAGGAGATTGCTTCCTTTGGCAATTTGAACTTTGTTAGGGAGATTTCCATCACCTCCACTACTGGGAGTGCCTTCCAGAGGTTGAACGTTTTTTCTAGCGACACAAACATCTTCTGGTGGCTAAATGCTTTCTGCAAGCTGGCAATATAAATGCTTTCTGGAAGCTAGCAACATAAACGCTTTCTGGAAGGCTTTAGTAACACGGATGCCTATTGAAAGGTTGAAGTGTGCACTAGGTTATTGTAAGCTTCATGCAAGTGCTATTCCATGCTGGCTGTTGACTCGGAACTGTATAAATGTCCACTCATTTCATTAAGTGGAAGCTGCAGGATTATTTTGCTGGCCTGGACGTGGCGAGGCTGCTTAGCTTCAAGATGTGAGCTCGGGGTAGCTAAAGTAAGCGTTGCACTATTAAGATGGAACCTGCTGAGCGCGAGGCTGTGCACATGGCAAGGCCTGAGTGTAAAGTTGCTCAGAGATCTTCAAGAAGCTAGGTAAGGCTACAAATATGACGAGGCATGTGCATGGGGCTGGGAGATGCGAGTGCGAAGCCACTTTAATGCTGTTGACATGGTGCCAATTGCAGAGTTTGCTCAGGACTAGTTACGAGGCTATCTTCTAGCTTCTTTTGACTTGGCTCCGTTGGTCATGAAGCTTGATGTGGTTGGTCCTAATAACTTCAAGGACCGAAATACAACCTAGTATTTCGATGTGGAGAATCTTGCAATCCACATTTAAATAGTTTAGAAAATAGCAATGGATAGGAAAACAACATGCAACAGGCTTGGAGTCGACCACGGGCTGAAGTCCTTTTATGCTGACTGCTAGGGGCAAAACCACCAAGTTCAGGAACCCTCATTCAAATGTTGAACCACTGCAGATGACATAGTTTGCAACGTGACACATATGCATATTGAACTGAACAATCAGGAAGAAGTAGAAGCCCCCTATTTAGGCGATGGATGCTTGATTCTAGCTTAACTATGCGTGACAATGACAATCTAATTGCCCCTAGTACAGAGATATGCGATGTATGCAACAATGAACATGAATGCAATGCTTCTCTTGTTGATTGGAAGAGATCTTGGCGTGCTCTTGACAATGCTGTGTGACAACATTCCACAAAAGAGTTGATGCCCCTCAGGCTGAGCTTTCTTCTTTTTGAAGGCCAAGTGTCTTGGCAGGGAGGTAGACTTTATAGTGTATCCCTTTGTTGCCCCTACAAAATTGTTAGTAAACTCAGCAACAAAGGCAGAGTGGATTGGCGGCTGCAGGGAGTTTGCCCAACTGGATCCATGGCTCACTTTACTCTTTGCATAGAGATGATGGCCATGATGCCTTGATTGACCTGCCTTGCTTGAGCATAAAAACACCTCATACTTAGAGTTTAGTTTGTGCAACAACCACTTCCATTAAGCAGCCATAATGATATACGCATGAAATACTAGGATCAAGAGATCAATACAAAAGACAGGGTGATACTGATATGCATGTAAATCAGCAATGTATTCTGGACATCTTCAACTTTCACGTATTTGATCAAATGCTTCCCCTTGCTTTAGGGAGACTGACAATGACTTATTACTTACACTAGCTAGGTGATTTGAAAGACCGCAATACTCTTGTGGCACCACTGAAAATATTGTTTGGCCAAGGGACCATATTGCTGTACTCGTCATGAAATGAGAGACCCATGTTATTTCCTCATGATTTGCAAAAAGCAACTGCGCTTGTATTTGCTGTGTCAAGAATGCTTAGGATAAAATCAACTTTGAAAACTTTTCCTCGAGGATTTCAAAATCATATCATTTCATCTATATATTCCACACTCACATCATTCAATCATCAAAAGACACAGAACTATTTTGTAAACCCATGCCCTTAGTCAATTAAGTGAGTTTGTTGCTTCAAGTTTGATTTGGCTGACTTGAGTTGGATCGATAAGCGCCTACTGAGACCCTCATTAGAGGTTGGATACCTTCAAGAAAAGTGCATAAAGGGGACATAGTCGTGGCCATAACTCTCCATGTTGTGTGATTTGCCAAGATGATGCAAACTCCATGATTCTTGCCCTTCGTGTTAAGTCCCATATTGGTGATGCCCCTAGTGTCTAGGACTTTGCTACTAAGTCGTGTTTTCAATCCAAGAGGACTTTATTATGGACCATATTGTAGGCTAGGGTTGTGGCTTTTAAGAAAAAGGATATAATGGCTCAAACCTACTTTCTACTCATGCTTGGGTTTCAAAGGCTAGGAGCCATCTTCAACATTTTTATCAACTCTTGTCGTCTCTTGCCTCACTTTGTGTGAAAGAGTTGTTTTCTTTAAAAATGTCCTTTGTATGTATTGGAAGAAATGTTTTCTTCAAAATGCCCCTTGTATGACGGGGTACTCATTTTTTCATTGATCTCTCTATGTATTTTTTTTTTGTTTGCCCCAGCGTAGGGGATGGCTGCCTAGCAGGCTTTTCAAAGAAATTATCCAGAGGTTCAACGTGGCTAGCAAGGGATAAGTGTTTGGGATAGAGAAATGAATGCCTTTCTTCATCTTGAAACACACGACAAAGTAGTAAGGATCCTAACCAAGAGATTAGGGGCTTCAATGTTTATCCGAGTGGATTTTCTAAGATTGAGGACAATCCTTTGAGACACATTGTAGATGCATGGAGACATGGCTGATTTCTCACTTTGTTCGTGCTCTAACTTTTGCCTAGACCGCCCTTGTGGGTTTTCAATCTAGCGAGCTCATCATTTTTTCTCTCTTTTCTTCTTCAACAGCATGATTTGCTCACAAGTGATCTCTGTGAGGGTGCAGAAATGTTTCAACTCCTTAGCTCAGCAGAAATGACGTGGGTCATAGTTTTGAAAAATTCATTTTGTGCTTTTGACAATTCAAGTGATTATGATTTGTTCCAAAAGTTGCCATAAGATTACTTTGAAACCCTTGTGGATTGTTTTCAATGTTTGATATCATGAGTATTCTATGGCAGGAAACTAGCACAGGAGGAAACATTTTCAAAATTGTGGCCCACCAAAAGGTGCCTACGTATCCCAACAAAGAATCAGGCCATTCGTAGTTCAGGTCTAAGGAGACTCAAATTCAAGATCAACATTTCATGCTGAGTGCAGCTATTTGGCCAAAAACTATGATAAGCAAAATGATTTCAATTTTTCAAGAGAAGCAAAATCAAAGGCCAAAATGGCAGCAAAAGTTAGCTAGGCAGGATTTCCACGAAAAGATTGTTTTAAAATCTAAGCCAAGACGTGATGGACATGGCTACCATTGCTCAAAACTTGGCTGGATTAAAACTTCAATTTTCTCATCAGCCATTACCATCACGTCTAAGATCAAACCCCAAATCTAGGAGAAGCAAGAATCTAATCATGCTCAAGTTTAGATGTCCAAAATCAATGGTTTATGTGGTGCATTCATCAGACACGTCTGTCACCCTTAATATGCAAACTGCCCCACGTATGATGTGGTGGTTCAACCAAATGATACTCGGTGTTAGCATGTGATCATGCAACGTGTTATGAGAAGGGATGAGGGTGATGAACTCCTCTTTTGGTTTGGCCCCTCAATTTGATTTCCGGCGGGTGGCTTATGCTACTGCCATTGCTTGATATTGCTTTTAGAAATCTGTGCTTCGTGGTGCTTCAAGCGAAGTAGAAAGTAAGAAGTGGTGCTTTCAACTAAAAGAACATACCTTGCAGGTAATGCTATGCCTCAGTGCTCAACTATAAAGACTTAGAGTTAGGGCTCTTAGTTCAAGCTCCAACCCTTTTGCACAGAAAGCGATGTTACAACTACATATACAAGGTGTGAGGAAGAACTTCTAGAAAAAAGATCCAAGTAGATTCCTAACCTGCGGGATCCTGTCTTATTTTGATAGGTTCTATGGCTTTCTAGCACATGTAAGGTTTGGGTGGTCTCAAGGGTGCTCCGTTGTCAAAGGGCACCAGTCTTCTCACCAGCCCATCATAGGCAGTGATCAGATGATCCCCTTTTTGATATACCACTAGGTACAAGTGACTGTGGAGTTTGCTGGAACCCCTAACATAACCCATGACATGCAGGGGTATTAGGTGAACTCAACGAGGTTGCCCGCTTGATACATATGATAAATGAATTAAATAAAACATGTGTTAGTCCTATGTCAAACTTTCTGGTTATGGCTCTCAAGTTCCCCAGCAGAGTCGCCAAAAATTGTAGACACCTCCCGGAACCGAGGCATCGCCATACAGATTGATCGTTGCTGATTGTTGGTTGTTTGCTTCATAAACCAAGATAGTGGATATTCCCATGGCTAGGAACATCGCCACACGATAGCGATTATCATAAAAACAGAGTCGTCACCTAGTTTAAGAAAACTAGGAAAAACAAATAGAGATTCTGGGCACGGGAGCCAAAGGTACAATGAGGGGAAGGTGTTAGGCACCCCTCTCTGCCCAGTCATGAGACTGGCCCATAATCGTTCGACATAAGATTATCACATGCTTGATTTAATTCTAAACACATAAACTGATTTTAATTAGCCTTTAAACAGTTAATGGTGAGCCGAGACTGTATTGAAAGCATGCATCAGAAAACAGAAAACAGAAAACAAACAGACTGTCCCAGGGAGATGGATCCTGCGGTTGGTGAATAGATGTCACGGCCGAGGGATCCTCCTAGTTTGATGTACCGGCCGATGGTTTGAAAATCCAGCCGATGTTCTTCCTCACACCGGACAATACGACTAACAGATAATCAGAATACTATGATTAAGCGTAAAAGACAGGAAATAAATTGAACCAGAGGCCCCTGGGCCTCACCACCTTGATCCCTCAATAGCGTGATTGCTTCGGATTTGAGGGTGATTGACTGATTGCTTCTTGAAACCCTAGGGTGGGTTTGAACTTCGGGGTTTGATCGTCGGATTAGCAGCTACCTTCGGAAGGGTAGGGCTTTTGTAGAGGGAATTTGAGAGTGTATTTCTACAGAGTTTTGTGGTTGATGGGGGTGTGTTGGTCTTTTAATTTCGGAGCCGAAGGCCCTCTTATATAGGCATAGGGATGACACAACTCAACCAATCAAAACACGATTGGAATTGGAGTTATAGAGTGATACAAACTCTTTAAGGTGATCCTCTAACGTAGCCCGAACGCATCGGGATTTGGCTGCTAGGGTTTTGTGAACGGATCAAACGTATGACAGAACATTCCAGAATCTGGAAAACAGACGATGTGGCGGCCGAAGAAAGGATGTTGCGGCCGAGGAATGGTCCTAGCGGCCGGATAATTGATCTCTCAGGGATTTTTTCAAGCAATAGGCTTCACGGGTGAAGAATTAAAGTTGAGACCGTGTGATCAATGTCGCGTCCGACAGAAGGATTCTCCTATTATACTGTATTTCTGCCTGAAAGGCTATTTGGCTCTGGATTGGGTCCTCTAAGTGGCTAAAAGTTCTTACCGAAAGTCTTAAGGTTCACAGGAAGTCAATCAGCTTTCACTGTATCCATATCATCATCGGGATGGTCCCCAAGGTGGGACTTGAAATAATTGTTAGGCCAAATTGGGGTGTCTACAATGCACGGACTAAAATTAGTATGAAAGTATGCACGGACTTAAATTAGTTTAAAGCCCGGACACTGTTTCATGAATTTCGTGATTTCTTTAACCGGGTCTTTAATTTCTGCTTATTCAATCATGGAATCGTTTGCTACTAATCTACCATCATGTGAAATTTTTTACACAATTGCATTCATGGTCACGTGGACAATTTTCTATTCTTAAAAAAACAATAACGCAGAACAAAAAATTGGTATGGAAAGTAATGAAGAAGCAATTACGTAAGTGTGTTTGGTGTTTTGAGGTGACAAAATTTTCTTCCGCAACATGCACAATCTCACACAACGTGGTTCTTTCGCCTTTTCGTTGCTTCCTTCTCTGTATGATCGGTCATTGTCAGCATATCCACATTCAAGTATTTTCCTTTTTCCATTCGAGCGATTTATATTTCGAGTTAGTATTCTCACGATTTATCCTGAAAAAAAGATAGAGCTAGGATGAATTAACAAACAAAATATAAACTACTTAGAAAAAAACTAACTAACTAACTGAAGTTAAAAAAAACGAAGTGATACAGTACTAACCTTTTACCGGAGAGAAAGAGATAGAATTATTAGCGCACGACAGAGAGAGAAAAAGGGGCGGGGGGGGGAGATTCTACTTGGTAAATCGCCTTATCCTACATTGACATCGGTTTATCTGACACTTCCATAGCTATTGTGCAATCATACGGGTTCCGCTGTAATCAACCAGTCAACCCGTAGGGGAGGAAAGATTTGCAGAGGGTGGTTTAATTAAGCATTGTTGTTATACGATTTAAACTATTTAAGCACACAGCCTTTAGAAATATGGGGCCTGCGCTAGGTATACGCTTGGTTGTTCTTGTTTCTGGCCGATTATTGGGGGGGGCGGGCGGGCGGGCGGGCGGCGAATGGACGGCAAAGAAAAGGGATACCAATAGAAATTGAAAGGCATATATATAGTAATAACAATTGGAAATATAGCAACACAATATCTTAAGGTTGGCTACCTTCCATAATCTTCCTATTATATCTTCCATTTAACAGTTTCAAAAGATTCATACTTATGTATAGCTAAATAATTGTGGAATGTAATAGGAAAGAAGAAAAAGATGTCTCCATTTATCAATTTCAAAAAGATTCCTCCGTAAATTATGGAAGACTAGTACATTACCCGGTTCGAACAATCAGCTCAGGCAAATATGCTATTGGATTCACGTGCAAATATCAACCTATTGCCCAACAATTCCAACTATGCGAAAACAATAATCCAAGCATATTCATTGACCTAGTTAACTTGAATCAGGAAATAAAGAAGAAAAACAACTTACCGATCTCCAACTTGTGCGCATGCACAAACTCAATGAAAAAAAAATGATACACAACTAAGAGAATGTGTGCCATGAGGAGATATATAAAAAGAACACACAAAAACATGTTATATTCACAAAAACATGTTATATTCTGTAAGATATCTGTTCTGTTTTGTAATATAGATGGACAGAAGCAAAGTAAATTCATATAAAATAAAATAAGCAAAGCATAGCTAAATTTTTTTTGAAAATTCATAAATCACGCAACACGCGTACTAAAAATCCAATAAAGTTAAATTGACTAAAATGTTATTGGACCATTCCACAATGCTTTAACAACGATGTTTTCACGATGATCTCATTGGTTCTTTGCCAGTCCTCAACATTCCTGCATAAAGAATATTGAGAATTATTAGATTTATCACAATTTATAAACCAGTTTATGTAGAATCTAGGTATGACAATGGAAGGAGAAGGACAACTTAGTACCATTGGAAATGTGCAAACATTCTTCTAACCAATCAACTTTTAACACGAAGGTTACCACAGAGGCACAATGTTCATGGTACATAGGTTGTGGAGCAGGAATAATAAACACATATGCGCGTCCATAAAATTGAGAAAGATACTCTTTGAGTATCTGCACTCCATTTTCCTGACAAAACATCTATATTATAAAGTACTAGTGCTAGCTCATGCCTACGGCACTACGCATCCCGGTTGGAAGGGAATGGCAGTTGTGTAATTTAGGTGAAAACCATGGGCACTTAATCGGGAAGTTGGAGGATGCATTACAACCTTTGGATCAAATGAATCTAAGCCGTTCCAACAACTTGTCCCCACACCCTTTTGTTTTATAATAGAGAAGTGCTAGCTCATGCCTACGGCACTACGCATCCCGGTTGGAAGGGAATGGCAGTTGTGTAATTTAGGTGAAAACCATGGGCACTTAATCGGGAAGTTGGAGGATGCATTACAACCTTTGGATCAAATGAATCTAAGCCGTTACAACAACTTGTCCCCACACCCTTTTGTTTTATAATAGAGATTGCTATATTTTATAGACAGAACATTACATTAATTTTTTATCTCGCCTTTACCTTTAACATTAACTTCTTCAAATCAGATGGTACACATCGCAAGATAAATTCCGCCTTCGTGTCCTTCACCAAGAGCTCCATTGAGCCAGTGGAGTCTTTCACAACCATCTTTACATTATACATAAAATGTATTACAAATAAATTGTAGATATAAGTTGACTTCAAAAAAAACCCCATAAAATGCATGACTGAGTTGAAATACTGTTATTTTAAAAAAACCTGGCTTTTGTTTCCACATCTTCTTCTCCGCATTGACTACAGACAAACCAGCTGTACTGATTTTCAACTTCCCTAAAGCACATCTTGCATTTATAAATCCATAGGTGCTCTTCGTATATTTTCTCAATGTGGCCGAGTATACGATAATGTTGCACCTATGGAAAAAAATTCAGAAATTCCAACTATAAATATATAATGGGAAGAAAATATTAACCATTTTTCAAGTATGAAAAAATCTTACATTGGGCATGGACACAAATTGTTTTATTTGAACTCTCTTAGCATTCGATATTATTAGCACCTGTGGAATTGAGAATCCACATGTGCGATTCCATGCTACCAACCTTTGTGCATCTTTGTTATTGCTGAACCTTGATTAGCACGTAATTTGTTTAAAACAATTAAACGAATAAATAATATTCATCTCGATCTATAGACAATTTCCCATTTTTCTCAACTTACCATTTAGGAATGCCGTCGGTACGAAATGGGTGGTTCACATACAATTTGCTTTTCATGCAAGTGGTAAGGTACGGACCTAGAAGATAAAATATTTAAATTATTAGATTAGATTTTTTTGGGAAAAAAATGTTTAAAAATGTTGAGAGTAGTATTACCGTCAAAGTCATCGACCTTCAACCCCATAGCAAACAAAATATTATTATTGTTCAGATCATCAAGCATACGCGTCCCTTCTCTTGTTGCTATTTCATTCCATAAACAAAGCCAAACAAACGTCATACTATTTTTGAAATAGAAAACAAAGATTAACTTCAAATCGTATGAATATATGTTATGGAAAAATAAGTCACCATTCCTTCGGTCAAGTAACACCACATCTCTAACCATAGAATTTTGTTTTCCATCAATTCGACATTCTGTGACGTTAACAACCAATCCAACCACATCTGCATAATATATAAAAAGAGATATAAAAAATATATATGTAATATATTGAAGTCAAAAATTAGTGGACGACATCTAGGAACGTATCTAAAAAAAGCTCATAGTTGTTGGTGAAATGGTGGATGTTTGGTAATCTTATACTGAAATCCCAATGAAGAGGGATTTTATCACATTTGAACACATAATGTTCTACCCTTGTGTCATCGGTGAAAGACATCTTGTAGCAGTACGGGACTAATTTAAACTTTTCATCAGCTTCCATAATCTCCACTGATTTTAAAAAGTAAACCCTACCCTCGTAAAGATGTTCTCTAAAGTAGGCTACTTCTTCGGGCCATACAATGGCCTCCATGGCATGACCCTATAATTGGAAAAAAAATTACACACATTCAAATATCATATTTAATAATCATTAATTTTGTTTGAAAAAATGTTTACCTATTCATCAAGTAAGATCAATCTGAGTGTCATGGAAGGTAGAGTAGAAGCGGATTAATCACTTCTACCATCCTTATCAATCGAGCTTTTACTCTCCATAAGTATCCATTTTGGCATAAATCAGTAAAATGAGGATAAGGGACGTCCATTATATCACCTATATGAGTATTAAAGATTTAACAAAGTATATAAGATAAACCGATTGATATCTATATAAAGCTCAAACTCCAACACAAATTAGGAGTGCTTACCAGTTGTGCAGTTCACATGTACATTTGACACTCCAATTACGCTTTCTGCATCCCCTTGTTGTTGGACTACTTCACCTATGTGCAGTGCAATTTCTTTTGATTATTTTGGTTGGCTAAGTATATTTCAAGATTTTTAAAAATAAAAGCTACTGCATGCATACCATTAAGTAGGTCGAATTCAACATTTGTCTCTTCATTTGCTCCTTGAGCATTGTCATGCAAGCCAACCATTTCAGACACATGTGACACATTTATTGTTTCATCTATATTATATAAATAAGAAACTGCAGTTTATAAGGTTTACACATATATTCGCTCACCCTTTGGTGGGCCAGCTTCTCTATTTTGCTCTTCCATTGGTACTTGAGCATCCACATGCATCTCTACTCTTTCAGCCACTGAAATCATATTAATATCATTCTCACGTTTTATTATGTAAACGGGACACACTAAACTCGATTGGTACATATCATTATTACACTAAATGCATACCATTTTTTTTCTTTATCTACTTCGTGAGCACTCTCATGCAGGCTGCTTATTCCTTCATCTATACATATAAACAAAAGAAAGTCTGTATTGTTAGTATACTAAAAAGCACAGTTTAGACTACGGTCAAGTTTTGCAAATTTAGTATTTGTAATTAGAAGTCTTACCAATTGGTGGGTCAATTTCCATGTTTTGATCTTCAACAGATGCATGAGCATCCTCATGCGTCTCGACTACGCTCACTGGTAGCATTTCATTGTCACGATTTATCATGTAAACAGGACACAAAAAACTCAACTGCAATTCAATATTACTATAAATGCATACCATTTTTTTCTTTATCTTCTTTGTGAGCACTCTCATGCCGACAAACGCTTTCTTCATCTATATATATAAACAAAAGAAAGTCAGTATTATTAGTAGAGTAAAAAGCGCAGTTTAAAAGTCTTACCATTTGGTGGTTCAATTTGCATGTTTTGCTCTTCAACTGGGTCAATTTGCATATTAATTCCATTAGCATTATTCATCCTGCAAACGGGACACCAAAAAAACGAAGATGGGTAACTACGTTAGTAAAAAAAAAGATTGACATAACTGTGTTCCTCCTTCTATGTTATTTTAAAAAAAAGATTCAAACATTTTTCTCTTATTTCTACGTGTGAAGACTCCGCCCGCAAAGAATAGATTCACTGACCGTTTGAACTTTCTGTATAACACATTCAGAAAGCCATGAACGGAAATCGAGACAAAAAAAAGAACGGTATAGCTAGAAAAGGGAGAAAAAAATAGTTTAGGTAAGTATTTTGGTGAGTGAAAAAAATAGTTAATTTTTGGGTGAGTGAAAAAAATACTTTCAGTAAACGTATTATTTTTTAAAAAACAAAAAACCCTTTTGGGGCAGTTTAAACTGTCGCAATAAGTAACCAAGATTTTTTCACATACGATCACTACAACAAAACACAGCTAAAGCGGCATGTTCTAAGGGGCACTTTTTACCAAATGCCCCATTTGAGGGTTAGTGGGGCAGAACAAATTTTATGCCCCAAAAAGTTGTAGGAAATGGGGCACTTTCAATATACACCGTTTTGGTGAGTGAAAAAAATAGTTAGTTTTTCGGTATTATTTTTTTGGGGTGAGTGATAAAAAATACTTTTAGTAAAACGTATTGAAATAGAAAACAAAACAAAACTAAAAGGGGAACAAAAAGAAAGTGAAGAACATAGCAAAGCCATACCTATGGAGAGAGAACTGGAAAATATGAAAGACGTGGAGAGAGAACTGGATTGACTGGGTTAGTGATGCCTTTTCCCTCTGTAAAACAACTCTAAAAAACAAATAAAAGCCTTTTTTGTTAGAGATTATGCTCGGGTAGAGGTTATTAGTTGATGTAGTTAATTTGGAAATGATTGGAAATGATTTTGGAAAAGTAGGAACACGTTATTGCATAAGGAACCTTATTGCATAAGGAAATGATTTTCCTTATGTCACTACCAAAAAGTAAGTGTAGTGTAGAAATGTTTTGGGAAATTTAGTGTAGAAATTCAATCAAGCTTTCAAAAATCAACGCCAATCTATCCCATTACCCAATCAAGCTTTCAAAAATTATTACCAAAAATCGGCATTAAAAATCATTACCCAAAAAAATCGGCAGTCGAAGGGAAGCAAGATTGAAATCTGTCATTATAATCAAGCCAATAAAGCTTAAAAAATTATTTCCAAAAATTGAAAAAATCACTCTCAACCGTCAGATGAAATCAATCTGAGTCAATCTACGGTATCTACCTATGGAAACTTCCGGACTATTAGTCAGATTGATTCATTTAAATTTGAAATTAGACAATAAAAGAAAGAAAAGGTTTTTGTTAAAAGGATAACTTCAAAGGCATTTTGTAGACACCCCAATTTGGACTTCTCAAATTTTTTTGATTTGTGGCCCGGAGGCTCCCCGATGATGAGCTCGGATTAAAACAAGCCTTGGACCGATCGAGACTATGCTTCCTAGAAGACTTTAAAGTGTAAAATAAAAGGTGCAAAATCAGTTTCAAGCGCTCAGGAGCATTCCCAAGCGCTAAAAAACATTTCTCAAAACCTTGGACCAGACTCACTCTCGAGCGCTCGAGAGTAGAGGTCCCAAGCGCTCGAGAACACTCCTGAGCGTTCGAGACCTCTGTCGCTGCCCAATGGGTGAAAAAGGTTCCTCACTATCCATGAAATCCATCATTGCAGCCGGTTGGTCCAGGATTTTCTCCGGGCAACACTCCACCTCAGTCAGAGGGAGTCAGACCTGGAGATTTTCCCTCCAAACAAAAGATTTTATTTCATTTCATTTTTCAAATGAAAACCTTAGGTTATATTTGCTATATATATAGCCTTTGGTCAGTGGAGAAGGGGGACGAAAAATCTCTCTCTAACCTTCTCCTTCAACGGTCAAACAACTCTTAAAATTTTCAAACCTCTAGGCAAAGTTTTGCTTTTGAAACTCAAAGAGGATTTTCAAAACACATTGAAAAAGATCCAAGCATAAAAACGTTTTCTATGCTAACTCACTAGAAGCACTTCCGAGCGCTCGGGAGTACTCTAAAGCGCTCAAGAGTGTTTCCAGTCCCATTTTCCCTCTTTATTGGCACTTTGGCAGACATGCATAAGGAGTGATGTGTGATCTTAAATAAAATAGTTCTTTTGAAGCATATCGATGTTTGTGATTTGTTGCTTCAAAACATAAATCTTTTTGTTCAAAAGCTCATGCAAAAGTGGCTTGCTCAAATGTTAAAAGGGGAAATTTTTATCTTCAAAGACATAAATCTGAAGCATCGATGTGCATAAACAGGCTTGCCATTTGTTCAAAATCATTTCAGGGCTTGACTCACTTTCGAGCGCTCGGGACTGTCTCAGAGTGCTCGGGAGTGTTTGCATGCAATCACCTTCACTTTCTTTCCAGTCTTGCCATTTTCCTGTCTTTGCATGTCCATGCATGTGCTTATTTGCTCTTCCAGATTGTAGACCCGCTCTTGTAAAAGCAAGGAAGTAGGACTTGGAAGGCTGTGATTCAGCTTTAGCTTGCCAAGTCCCTTCCTGAGCCCGTTAAACTTTTAAAATCATTTTATTTTACAGTCTCTAGCATGGTTTTCTTTTTGTACTAACAAGATTTGCAGGTTGGGACATCGGCACTCCCAAGCGCTTGGAAGCATTCCCGAGCGCTCGGGAGTGAAGTCAGAAGCAGATTCTCAGTTTTCTGTTATTTTGTATTACATTATCATTTCCATCGTCTCCTGTACACATGCACCAGCATACACGTTTATTTGGTATACCTGTGGATACATGCTACATGCCTAATGAAACAAAACCATTTTGAAAAATCCCACAAACGTGTAGTAGAGACCGATCTCGTATCGGGCGAGGGGGGTGCCGTAAAACCCTTCCCCCCTCGTAACATGGCTTCCGAACCCTCAAACGATCTCTGGTTTTCAATTCAAATAATCATTTTCAATCAAAAACGGTTTCTCGGGTGGCAAACCACAAATCCGGGTGGCGACTCTTCAAATTTTTCAATTCGATTAAAAAACGTGTGTTTTTCGGGCCGCCCCGATCCACCCGGGGCTGTGGTAGCCCATAGTGGCGACTCCGCTGGGGAAAAGGTTTAATTAATACTTGAGGAAAAGTTGGCATGTTGTCAAAATGGTCCGCTTTCCTTAAGCATCAATTACATTTGTGAGCCAAGATTGAAAAATGTTTGTGGGATTTTCAAAGTTATTTTGTTTCATTGTCTATCTTTTGTATATATTCTGTGCAGCCCCGCTGTTGTGTTTTGGCAATCCTAACCCGGCCTGCCAGTGATAGGGAATCCCAGAATGCTCAGCAACCCTCGACCGTGATGAGTCATCCCTACCGTTTGTACCGTTATTGAGTGTACGCTCAATATCGGGAGGTATACTTTGACTCTAGTCCGGGGAACCATCTTCAAGCCAAAACCGGCCTTTGTACATGTTTAGCGAGCCATAGAACCTTCCAAATTAGGACATGAGCCTACAGGGTAGGGTTACGTGCTATATCCTGTTTACGTGCTGCATTTCATCTTGCATCATCATGCTGTCAGCCACGGTTCTCGAGACTCGCTCGCGCGGTCTTTGGGAGGTTGCCAAGACCCGATGAAGAGTCACGCACCCTAATGCGTGTTGCTTAACCACATGAGTCCTCGAGCTAAAACCTAAGGGAAACTAAAATTTTGCTAAGTCCTTGACTAGTGTTTATCGGGAAATTAACCAAAGGAAGGAATGACAAGAAAGCAAAATGCCGTGATACCAACACCACCCGGGCTAAAAGCAAACGCATTGCTTACGCCACTTCGGTCATCGTATCACGTCGTTCACCCCAAGTCATTCCAAACCGATGGTCGAGTTGTCGATGAAATATTAGCCAAATACTTAGCTTATTTTAGCATCTTTTGGGAAGCGACGGTTCCTAAATGAGGATACGCCCCAAAAATCCGAGGATCAAGGCAACCTCCCATAAAGGATATTCAATCATTCTGGAAAAATCAGAGTCGATGACGGTGACGGTGATGCACACATTTTCTAAAAATTATGCACAAATTTCATAAAAATGTAAACAGGGATCGCGTCTGAGCACAATTTTTGCTTTGCTGAGCAGTTCTGAGCAATTGGGCCAAAGAAGAAGAATATCATACCCTCCTGGACCAAACCCCTTGGGCAAAGATTGGAGCGGCTTCAACCTCAGGCAGATCCCATCGGTGTATTGGACTCGTGGGTGGAGATGGAACAACCAGCCGGAAACTCCAACCCAAACCTCAATCCAAACCCCAACCCAAATCTCAATCCAAACCCCAACCTAAATCTCAATCCCAATCCAAACCCAAACGGGGGCAATCCAAACCCAGGGAACCCAAACCCGGAAAACCCGAATGGAGAAATGGGGCAAATCAGGGACATTATCCAACGACTGGGCGAACGCACCGACAATCAAATTGCCCAACTTATGCTCATGATAACCGGGGTTGCACGACGACTCCCGAATCCTAACCCGAATCCAAACCCGAATCCGAATCCTAACCCAGAATAACCAGCCCCCGAGATGGAAACCCCACAGAATCCTGAAATGGCAGCTGTCTTGGCAAAGATCACCCAATTGGAGCAATCCGTGGCAAGGAGTGAGAAGATTGCCACGACGGGCTTCGACATCAACAAGCTCTGTCTATTTCCCAATGCAAAGCTCCCAGAGAAGTTTAGGCCCATAGACTTCGCAAAATTCGATGGAACTGGAGACCCGAAGGCGCATTTGACTGGGTATATAGGGGCACTCTCCATGTGGGGTGTAGAGAAGGACGCTATGGCTCAGATGTTCTCACAAACCCTCGTGGGTCATGCTCTTCACTGGTTCACTTCGCTGGACGAGAGGAAGAAGCGATCTTGGGAAGACATATGTGCAGCTTTCATAGCGCAATATGACTATAACATCCAGCTCGAAGTCACCACCCGTGAACTGGAATCCACAAAGATGGAAGCCAAGGAATCCTTTGCAGATTTTGTGAAAGGGTGGAGGGCGAAGGCGGCCCAAATGAAGGACAGACCAACAGATAGAGATCAGATCCGGATGATTGTCCGAAACCTTCAGCCAAACCTTGAGAGACACATGATCATGGCGCAGGCGTGTTCAGATTTCAAGACATTCTTCGATACAGGCTTGGCCGTCGAAGAAGCAGTCCAGCTCGGCATCCTTGACAAGCCTGAACCTGCCCCCAAACCCAAGAAAGTTTACTCTGGTAACAACAACGCCCTGTTCGGCAACTCCAGCTACACCAACCTCCCCAACACCTCTGCACACACTACCCAAACCGAGCCAATCAATCAGATTGTCGCTCAAACCAACCCACCCCGTTCTCAACCTCGCACTTTCGCTCAATTCTCAGCACTTCTCTCCGCTGTGCTCGAGAAGTTGGTCGAAAGTGGTGTACTCAAGCCACTCACTCCTACTCCCCTACCTCAAAAACTCCCCGCCTCCCACAATCCTAATGCATACTGTGCTTACCACCAAAACGTAGGCCATCCAACTGACAATTGTTTCCGCCTCCGTCATGCTATCCAGGACCTCATCGATAATAAGACCCTCCCCATGCCTCCACAAAAACCCAATATCGTCTCCAACCCGCTCCCAAAACACTCAAACACCCACACTTATCACATTTCCCTAAGCCACCCCTTTAACCCAAGTCTTTATATCATTCCTGCTACACAACCCAAACCGACCGTCGAATTACCAGCTGAGGATGCTGTCTACGCACTAGAAACTGTGGAATGGGATTTCCAAAGGAGATGGGATGACCTAGCAAACGACTTCTTCGCAATAGAACACCGGGCTCTTGTCACTGGAGTGTGGCCTGTGGCGCTCGACTCTCACCAGGTAGAAGAGTTGGAGCAGGGTAATTGGAGACAAGATTGGGAAGAGATGATGGCTGACTTGTTGGATGGGTATTCTCTGTTTGCTCTGTTCATGGAACCTGAACCGGTCGATGATGAAGATGAGTGGGAGTGGGAGCCCGAGCCCAATGGGTGGCATTGGATAGACGACTCCGACCCTTTGGACGAGACATCTTTGGCATACCTCTTTCAAGAAGAGGAAGTAGAGCAAGGAACGGACTTGATGAACCCTCGCATGTTCTCGGGACTCTCTGTCACAACCATTGTTAATCTCACCAGAAACTCCGACGTCCTTGACTATGTGATGGATCATGCCTTCTGTCCGCAGGAGCATATTGTTGATGAGTTTTTCCCTCAGCCGATAGTTGAGATTCCCGATGAACCCAACATTTGCGTGCTAGATCCTGAAGACCTCTGGGGCAAGTCTGAATTGGTGAACGTATGGGTGGGCGGTGAAGAACTAACCGTCAACAAGGCTATGATAGATGAAGGGTCCCTACAAGTCAACAACAACAACAATGTCAACTTTTGGAATTCGCTAGAAGAGGAGAACATATGGAACGCTCTGGAAGTGGAACTTCTCAATGACACTCTTGAGAAAACGAAGCTTGACAAAGGAAAGCGCAAGGCTGATACTGATCTCTTCAACTTCTGGGAAGATTCTTGGTGGGAGCCTGCCCCCAAGACAATTAGTAATCTTACCAGGAGCGGTAGGGTATACCAGCCCACCAACCTCCAGCAGGGAAGCTCATCCCGAGCACCTCCACTACAACAAAATAACCCTGACATTCCCGTAAACCCTGCCAACTCTGCAAACCCAAACACCCCTATCCCACCTGCTCCACAAAACAACCCCTCAAGCTCCACTAACCCTAACCCACCTTTCCAACCTAACCCGTCCATCAACCTTAACCCATTCGTCAACTCAAACCCCAATGTCTCCCAGCAGTAGGTCCCAATTACCAACACCGATCCCATCATCCAACAACTTCATGAAACCCCAGCCCATATGTCTATGTGGGGAGTATTGGCATCTTCCCGCGAACATCGCCGAAGGCTCGTCAATACCCTCTCCAAGTTTGAGGTTCCCTCGGATATCGCACCTTAAGCCATGATTGCTCTCATAACCCCAAACTTTACCCAACACACCCTGTCATTCACCGAAAAAGACCTCTCGCCTGAGGGAACCGATCACAATAAACCCCTCCATGTAACCATGAAATGCCTGGGGAAGTGGGTCCCAGCGATCCTCATTGACAATGGCTCCACCATTAACGTATGCCCCCTCCGCACGGCCTCCTGCCTCAGCCTCAAGAACAAGGATTTCACACCGTCGACTCTGGGAGTCTACGCCTATGACAACACGCGTCGTGATGTCCTGGGAAAGGTCAACTTAGAGCTGGCAACCGGAAAATTCAAGACCACTGTGGAATTCTGTGTCCTAGAGATCCCTGCTTCATTCAACCTCCTGCTGGGGAGGCCGTGGCTGCACCGCTCTGATGTTATGGGGGTACCATCCACGCTGCACCAAAAGCTCATCTTGGGATTGGATTTCGGGACTCTTATCATTCCTGGGGACTCTGGTATCCGTCCTCATTCTGAAGATAATTCCCCGTTGCTGGAAATCATGCATGGAGAAGAGGACGTACCCATGGGGGGATTTGCTGTTATAACCACGAAAGTCTGCATCATTCGGGCTGATGATGGTTTCTTGGTGAGCTCTGCGGCTTTAGAGATCATGAGAAGGATGAACTATCTGCCTGGCATGGGCCTGGGTCGCAATCAACAAGGAGTCTCTGAGTTTCCCCATTTCCCTGGGAGTGTTGACCCATATGGCTTGGGTTACGTGCCCAAGAAAAATGACCCTGCAAGGAGGTGGCGCAATCGCGCCCGGGCCCACGCTGTTAGAATAAAATTTAGAGTGGTCCCGTGATTAACGAGAAGGAGACACCATACCAGGGAGAACCGGAGCCATTCATAGACATGGAAACAAAAGTGAAGTATACCTGGGATAGTGATGAAGAGGTAACGAAGATCGAGGAATTGTCTGAAGCACTGGATTGGCTCGAAGCTCTTGACCTGGGCCACTTCCAATCGCTGTTCGGGGGCGAGGAATCAGAGGGTATGATAGAAGATGCTACTGTGCTCATGCTGGGAGGAGAAGAAGAGATGGAAGACCCCTCTATGCTCATTGTGGACGCCATAGGCACATATGAAAACTGCACTTTCATTCCACTTGTAAAACGCACTCACGACACTAGCACCGAGTCCGAGTCTGAGTTTGATACTGACTCCTCGTCTAGCGCTGAGTCGGAGTTTGTGCCTATCGGCCCTCCTCGTCATAGCTTTTACTTCGAGTTTGAGTCCACTGCTGTATTCCCTCCCTCCGAGGAGCCTATCAATGAAATGAATGATGCCTTTGCTTACTTGCCGGACTTTGAAATAAATTGTTTGGATCCCGACGATGAAGGAATAGATTTTGATGGGGACATTCCCAAGGAAATCCGTTCCCTCATCGAGCGTGAAAACGAAAGGCATGCTCAGCCTCTAAAAGAAGAAATAATCTCAATAAACGTGAGCGATGAGGAGAACCCTCGATTGGTTCAGGTCGGTTCCGGGCTGTCTCTCAATGAGCTTTAAGAGCTCACCAATTTATTAAAAGAATTCAAAGAAGTTTTTGCTTGGTCCCATGCGGATATGCCCGGAATCGACCCAGAGATCGTCGAGCACAAAATCCCCCTCTATCCCGATGCAAAACCCGTTAAACAAAAGCTAAGAAGAATGCGGCCCGACTGAGTGTTAAAAATAAAAGAGGAGCTCACAAAGCAAATCGACGCAGGTTTTCTAATAGTAACTGAATACCCCACTTGGGTTGCAAACATCATGCCCGTCCCCAAAAAGGACGGAAAGATCAGAGTGTACGTCGATTTTAGAGACCTGAACAAAGCGAGCCCTAAGGATGACTTTCCTTTACCGCATATAGATGTACTTGTCAATAACTCTGGGTACAACCAGATTCTCTTGGCTCCAGAAGACAGAGAAAAGACTACATTCATCACCGAGTGGGGAACTTACTGTTATCGGGTTATGCCGTTTGGGTTGAAAAATGCCGGTCCTACGTACCAAAGGGCTGCTACGACACTGCTGCATGACATGATTCATAAGGAGGTCGAGGTATATGTCGATGATATGATAGTGAAGGGAATGGAACGGAGGGATCACCTCCCAGCGTTGAGAAAGTTCTTTGAGAGAATTCAGAAGTACAGGATGCGTCTTAATCCACAGAAGTGCACGTTCGGAGTCACGGTTGGAAAGATGCTCGGATTCATGATCACGACCAGGGGGATTGAAGTGGATCCTTCTAAGATCAAGGCCATTCTCGAAATGGAGCTGCCCCAGTCCGAAAAGGATGTTCGAAGCTTCTTGGGCAAGATTCAATTCATTAGCCGATTCATTGCAAAGTTAACATTGACTTGTGAGCCGATGTTTCGATTACTCAAGAAGGACGTGAAGTTCGAATGGAACGACAAGTGTCAGAAGGCCTTCGAAGCAGTACGAACTTACCTCCAGAATCCTCCAATCTTGATGCCGCCCATCCCGGGAAAACCTTTGATCCTGTACTTGTCCGTCACGCCCTCATCAATGGGGTGCATGCTGGCACAGGAAGGAGAAGATGGGGTTGAAAGGGCAATTTACTATTTGAGCAAAAAGATGGTGGGAAGTGAAGAGCGATACACCCCGTTAGAAAAGACGTGTTGGGCACTTATATGGGCCACGAAGAAGTTGAGACACTACATGCTGTCTTACTCGGTGATGAATGTCTATTCGAATATCTATTCGAGAAGCCAGCACTTACCGGTAAGTTAGCACGTTGGTTGCTCTTATTGGCGGAGTTCGAAATCAAGTATGTCACCCGAAAGTCAGTGAAGGGTAGGGCCGTTGCAGAATTCTTAGCAGATCGTCCAATTGAGGGGCCGGAGTACACATAATTTCAATTTCCTGATGAATACGTGATGACAGCAGTCGATGAGACATGGACTCTGTACTTCGATGGAGCCGCTAATCAGAAGGGCTTTGGGATTGGCATACTGCTAGTCTCACCTAAGGGGTCACATATTCCCCTCGCATTCAAGTTGAACTTCGAAGTCACGAACAACGAAGCAGAGTATGAAGCATGCATTGTGGGAATGGAAGCCGCACTGGAAATTGGAGTCGAGGTATTAGAGGTCGTGGGAGATTCCAACTTGGTTGTATCACAAGCAAACGGAGAATGGAGGGTTAGGGATGAAAGATGAAGCTGTATCATCAACAACTCGACGAACTTATCCCAAGTTTTCAAAAAGTGACCTTCACACATGTACCGAGGATGAAGAACCGCTTTGCGGACGCCCTGGCTACTTTGGTGTCCATGCTAGAACTCCCGATTGGGGTGAAGCTGAGACCCGTCATGATTGAGCAGAGGGGAAAGCACGTTTACGACTGTGTCATGAATATCGATGAGCCAGACGATGGGCTCCCTTGGTTCTACGATATTCAGAATTTTGTCGAAAATGGAGAGTTCCCTGCAGATTCAACCAAGAAAGATCGGATCGCTTTGCAATGACTGGCATCCTAATACATCATCTGTGGTGGACAATTATACCGGCGGTCTCCTTGCGGGGTCCACAAGTTGTGCGTTCACGGTGACGAGTCGAGAGCAGTAATGGAAGAAGTTCACAAAGGAGTTTGTGGGCCTCATATGAATGGAATGATGCTAGCTAAGAAAGTTTTAAGGCTAGGCTACTATTGGTCGACCATGGAGACAGATTGCATCGAGTATGTACGCCGGTGCCACAAATGCCAAACTCATGCCAACCTTATCCATGTGCCACCCTCGGAGTTACACTCAATGGCAACACCATGGCCATTCTCAGCCTGGGGTATCGATGTCATCGGGAAGATCACTCCCGTAGCTTCCAACGGTCACAGATTCATCCTAGTAGCAATCGATTACTTCACCAAATGGGTGGAAGCAGCTTCGTACAAGACTTTGACAACAGTTCAAGTGGCCCACTTCATCAGGCAGAATATCATTTATCGATACGGGGTTCCCCAAGCCTTTGTATCTGATAATGGTGTTCACTTCAAGGGAAAAGTTTTGGAACTCTTTGACGAATTTAAGATTCAAGTGCATCATTCGACCACCTATCGGCCACAAACGAATGGGGCAGTCAAAGCAGCAAACAAGACCATCAAGACGATCCTCGAAAGGACTACACAATCGACCAGGAATTGGCACGAACAACTGCCACTAGCTTTGTGGGGATACCGGACGTCTATCCGCACACCGACAGGGGCAACACCCTATTCTTTGGTGTACGGTATGGAAGCCGTTCTCCCCATCGAGCTAGACGTACCATCGCTGAGGGTCATGGCTGAGTGCGGTGTGGATGAGGCCGAGTGGATCAGTGGAAGGTTTGAGGAGCTCATTCTATTCGATGAAAGGAGGCTGCGAGCATTGTACCACATTCAGGGTTATCAGCGAAGGATCGCCCGAGCATTCAACAAGAAAGTGAAGTCAAGGGGCCTGCAAGAGGGGGACATGGTAGTCAAGGAAATCCGTGCGCCAATTTTTGATCTACGAGGGAAGTTTCGACCAAAGTGGGCCAGGCCGTACATCATCAATACTATCCTCTCTGGGGGAGCAGCCTCAATCATTGACCTCGACGGCAACGAATTCTCAAACCTTGTCAATTTGGATCAACTCAAGCGTTATTACCCCTGAGAGAGCTCGCTGGGCCGAAAACCGCAAGGGCGGGCGGTCCCAGGAAAAAATTAGAGCAAAGCCTGCTAGGTCGAAAACCCGAAACGGCGGCTTAGGCAAAAGTTAAGGCAAAAAGTCGAAAAAGGCTCGCTAGGCCGAAAACCCGAAAGGGTGGTACTAGGCAAAATTTAGAGCGCAAAAGGAGAGTGTTAATACCCGAGCGAACCCTAGCCCGAACTACGTACGGGCCTGATTCCCTTTCTCGAGGGATACGTAGGCAATCTCACACTGAGGTTCAGTCCTAAATCTCAAAAATCAAAATCCAAATTGACAAATCAGAATGTTTTCTCAAAGGCACACGCGATTAATGAACCGAAAGGGGGAAACCCTTAAACGGTCAATTTTATTCAGATCATCTCTTTATTACAAGCTGAGAATGAAAGCCGGAAAACACACAATTAAAATACTCTCTTTATCTCAAAGAACGGCAAAGTAAGCAGTCAACCCATCCTTGCTTCCACATCTCTCCTTAGCCATTTGCGGTACCTTCCAATCGAAGCAATAGAGAAGGGTGGGTCATTTGGCTTAGTCCTACGAGTCCCCCACGATCGAACATAACTCCGAAGGCCCGGAATGGTGAAGGGAGGGAGACGAAGCACTTCAGAGCCCGGCGGCGGCACTTCTTGGCTAAGTCCAAACTGACGGAGAATGCGGAAGGGCGAATAGAAGGAAAAGCCTGTCAAGCCAGCCACAAGCACCTGCAGCGAGCCCATGTTGCCCGTAGTCATAGCTGGGAGCCTCAGCCAATGACACCGCCAAGTAACATCATCCTCATCCAGGGAAGCGAGAAAATCAGCCCAATCGTCTTCATTCCTGTACATCACTTGAAAGGGGCGATTCCACCCACTGGCACGATACCACTAATCATTTGCTGGAGGCGTCAACAGATTCAACTTGCCACAGAGCCACATCTGTCAGAAAGAGAGAAAACAAGTAAGGAGCCAGATAAAGCCTAAACCGAGTGTTGAGGTAAAATGAATGAGAGAAATAGAAAAAGGAGAGTCAAGTGAGGTCCCAACCTGCAACAACAACGGACTACCACCAAAAACCCTTGTGCAACCAGCGCGAATGGCATCCAACCCCATCAGGGTCTCTACAAGGACTAAAGGAGCGACGTCCTTGCGAGCCTCGATCTGAGCACCAACTCCCACCAGCAAAGGACTAGGCTGACCAATGGAAGGAACCAGCAGGAAGGCCGCCAAGAGGCAAATGCAACAAGCCGTCATCCGACGACCTTGATACTCAAAGTCCGTCAGATTTCCAGGTGGACTAAACATCTCATACAACTACACGATGTTGATGGCATTGTGTCGAGTGAGGAACTTAGCGGTGTTACCACTAACACCCAGCTTGGCCTTAAGAATGTTCTTCATGCTTTCCCTGATCATAGGAACAACTGGCTCAATGGAGTCATGGCTTCCCAGGTAGGCATGGAATTCCTCAACGGTGGGGCAGAGTTCTTGAGAACCAAAGCGAAAGACGTGCACTTCGGAATCCCAAAAACGTGCCGCCGCATGCAATAACACGGGACGAATCGCAACTTCTCAGAGATGCCTTAAAGCATAAAGGCGGTGCCCTCGAAAATTCAGCCAGTCAATGCCTTCGAGGCTGTCCAGCCAAGGCCGAAACAAAGCTTGGTTCAGCAGAGCCATGAGAAGGAGGGGTTTTTGAGAGAAGAATGACGAAATGAAGTGTGAATGACTTAACAAAGCAAGGCTTGGTATTTATAGAGGCCTGAGGGAGTTAATGTCACTTCCCCACCTGCCTTGAAACTCACCAAACTCAGCATTTTCAAAATCTATTCAAAATTCAAACTTTGAACATTTGAAAAATGTATTGGAAAAACACAAATTAAGCTTTGGGAAGTCACTTTATCTGAGGAAGCAGTTGAATTAAAGCCATTTGAACACCTTGGGAACGAACATGCAGAGGAAAACGACATGGGAGAGCCAGTGAGTGGCATTGGGAAACAGCACTGGACTGCATATAACAGCAGTCCCGAGCGCTCGGGAGTAAAGTCCCAAGCACTCGAGAACACTCTCGAGCTCTCGAGAGTGTTGCTATTTACAGCAGTATGTGGTTTTCAGGTTCTAGTTCCCATACAGCAGTGTAGCCTCAGGCAATTCAAGTTGGACAGTTCCTAGCATGTTCCTTTGGAATACAGCAGTTCCATTATGTGTTTTCTTGCATATTCAAGTCTATGTTCCTCGAAAAATCCCAAAATCTCCAAGATTTTCATCCCTCGAGTATGTCAAAATCCATGTTAAGGGCACTTGGTCGAACCAGGCGATACGTACGAGTCATGGCACACGCTAATGACTGTATGACGTGATCAAAAGTGCATTAACGCTCCTAATTCAAGTTTTCCCTCTCAAACGTCTCAAAATCGTCATTTTAACGCATAAGTGTATGTCGATCTTTGTGTCAAGGGCATTTTGGTAATTCCGACAGTCCTCGCAGGTCACAACGCTCATTATTGACTGCACGGTGTGCTCTACGTCGATCAAATGCCTTTAAATCCAGTTTTCCGTAGTCGATTGTTAAAAAGTCTATCTTTGAATAATGTCAAATTTTTGCTCATACTTCAAGGGTATTGGTCGAAATTCGCGTGCTCTTTACTTTCTTTCAAAGCTAGACAGACATATTTCATAAAATACAATTCTATAACGGGAGTGCGAACGAATGGAAAGAATAAAAGTGCAAATTCTCATAAATGAATACGGTATTTACAAATGAGCAAAGAGGGAAGTACATAAACTGGGGCAAACACACGCCCAATCCTGACTACTGGGGGACGCAGGCCCAAACAAAACCAAGGCACGCAGGCCTACAAGCTACAGCTACGTTGGCACGCAGACCTATAAACAAAAAAAAAAAGCTAGCAAAGCAAAAACCTAAGGCTCAGTCTCGACGGGTCCTCTTCCGCTGTTGGCCCTCAGGCTCTGTGCTCTCGCTCTCATCGCCATCATCCTCGCCAGGAGAGCCAGAAGCAGTCTCTGAGTCTATCGTCCCTAAAACGCGTGACTCAGAGGACTCCTCTGTCTCCTCCTCTAATCCCCCTGACTCCTCAGATTCCTTGAGAACGAGTCTCCGTTGGGACGCCGCCCGAGGCAAAACCTCGAATCGTCTCGCCCCCACAGCAGACCGTGGCGCACTCTGTGTACCCCGACCCCATGTGCTGGCAAGAACGGGAAGACTCGTAGTGTCCTGCGGACGCGTCCTAGCTGAGCGTCGTGGCTGCACCTGCATATCATAAACATCTTCTCATTCCATGCATATCTGAATATTGTTTGCTCAATTGAAATGTGAAATATACATGCGTGTCATACCTGAGGAACAACAGGAGAAGCAGACTCGGGAGTAGGTCTGGTCCGAAGGACCCTCCCCTTAGCGCAATCCTTCAGTAGGTGGCGCATCCCCACCATCAGCATCACAGCTTGCTCAGCCCACTCTCGCGGCCCCTGCAGGGTGATTGAAGGCTCAAAATATGCAAACAAGGAACAATCAATGTACAAGACAAATAGAAACGTCGTCCATACCTGAGCAGGAAACCGCATCGGTGGTTGCGGGGGGCGTGGTACGTCTATCACCCCCCGTGCACCAGACAGACTAGTCACACCTATCATCCACTTCAGCATCGGCAGCACCGGCGGTACCGGAGTCTCCGCCGTCTCTGGGGCCCCTGTACTACCCTCTCCCCTGCCTGAGGGGCCAGCACCTCGTTCGCCAGCGGGAGGCCTAGCACCTCGTCCCCTACCCCGTGTAGAGCGGCCACCACGACTCCGTGCCCCAGTCTCGTCCCTCCGAGCTCCTACTCCGGCCACCCGCCTCTCAAACTCCTCCTCCACCCCTAGACTCGTGGCCAAGTACCGGCCTACGTAAGCTGAGCAGTCCAAAGTGCGTCGAAGGTGCCTCTCCAGGTTTGTATCCGGCACGGTGAACAGCTCGAGCTCAGCACGGGTATAGGGCTCTGTCCTCTGCACGCGTGGAGGAAGCAGCCCGGGCGCTACGAACGCTGGAAGACCGAGTGACTGCCGAGTCACGGGATCCCCCAGGTACCACTGCCAGCCCAAGGGACACTCCAGCAAGACCCTGCTCCTTGTCACCTCTCGGCTCCTTGGGAGGAAGTCAGCCTCCATCCCGGCCCACCGATCCCAGTGAACCTGCATTCAATTTTTTGGCACTAATGAGGGAAGAGCCATTAATCGGAAAAGCATGAAAAAGAAAACTGAAAAGGACAAATCATACCGCTACTCCAGTCAGGCTATCCAGCCAGCGCCGGAAGGTCATCACTTCCCCTCTCCTCTCATTTGTCCTCCTGTAAGCCTTACCCCACGCAAGCCTGCGAGGAAGCAAACTAGGATCTCGGCACATGTTCTCAGGAGGGAACATCCCCAGAACCTCGTAGGCCCAGAGCTGTAAAGTTTTGGCGTTCAAGTCAGTTCAATGCATAATTCAAATCAATAAGCAGTCGAAAGCAGTCTAAAAACGGTAATTTGAGCTTATACCTCAACCAGCCTCCAGTACCCACCAATGGTGTTGCCAACACCACGTGAGGCAGCTCCCAAAAAGCAGTAGAGTGTGCACAGAGCAGCACCTCCCCAGTCGAAGCGCCCCACCTGCCCCAAGTCGACCAAGCCCGCCAAGTAGAAAAGGTGGACCCGACTACGCCTGTTCGGGAACAGAGAAGCCCCAAACAGGTATAGTAAGTACGCCCTGGCCATCTGGGCCGCCTCCTCGTCGCTCGCAGGCTCGTGATCCTAGTAATCCACGAACTGCCCGTACGCCGCCACCCCACCGCTATGGCGTGGAACTCGTCCAAGAAACCACCTCAAGGCTGCGTCGTCCAGCACTATACTCGAGTCATACGGGATGGGGTCTCCTCCAACCCTAAGTCCCGTGATAGCTACAAAGTCGAGGGGCGTGATCGTCATCTCCCCAAACCGGAAGTGGAACGTGTTGGTGGTGTCCCACCACCTCTCCGTCAACGCCGTAAGCACGGCCCTGTCCACCCTCACCACCGTCATTAGCTGTATGAAAGGACCGAAGCCTGCTGCCTCCACCAGTGCTTGCACTCTCTCAGGCAACGCTTTGAAATGCTTCAGCGAGCTAGCGGAACCCCCATGGCCATATATGTCCGTGGTGCGCTGTTTCAACGAAGCAAAGAAATAGCATCAATATTGACGAAAGTAATTGGCAATACAAACCATTTACGAAATTCAAAGGGTAGAAGTTGTCAAAACTCACCGTGGTCCACCCAGAAGAGATGTGTGAATCCCGGTCTCAAAGAAGTGTGTCCTCGGGGTAGTCAGCCCGGGCAGGAGCGTAGCTGATCATCCCCACCGGCTCAAAGAAGTGCAGCCTAGGAGCGTACGTCGCTGGTGTAAACTCAGGCCGTGCCCCGTCCAAGTACGCCTTCACCTCCTCAACCGCCGTCACTCGCTGCTCAGCCGCTGCCTCCGGCTCCCGCTCCTCCGTCTCCACCTCCGCCGTCTCCGACTCTACCCCCTGTCCTCCAGCGTCGGACGCCCCTGCACCACTCAGCAGAGCTCCAAATAAGAGTGCCGACGTATGATCCTCGGGCGTCTGAGCGGTCCTCAGTATATCCGCTATTCCTAAGTCGAGGCCGAGAGCGTCCAGAACGTCCTGCGGCCCCTCAGAGTCTAGAAAGTATCCCGCCTCGAAGGGAACTAGCCGCGAAGCCCCGATCCCACTATCTCCCCTTCTTGGTTCCACCACCGTCGTCCGCAAGACAGGGGTGGCAACGATGCGACCACCCACCGCCGCCTCGCTACTAACGTCGGCCCGCCGCTCGTCACTCACCCGTTTCGCGGCCGAGAGCAACTCATCCACTGTAGGAGTAGGAGGAGTGCACGTGGCACCACCTCCGCTGCCCGTGGCACCACCCCTGCTGCCCGTGGCATCCCCACCACAATCGATCCTACCCCCACCAATGTCGGGCTCAGTCGCGCCCCCGCTGGTGTCTCCAATCGCCGTAGTACTTCCCCCGGTGTCCCCTACCGCTGTAGGATCCCCACCTGCGTCACCCACAGCCGCGGGGTTCCCACCAGCGACCCTCCCATTGCCGGGCGCAGCCTCCACGCCGCTGGGCGCCGCCCTCTCCTCACCCATCGCCGTCGCGCCGCCCATAGCAGCCTCCACGCTACTGGGCTCCGTCCTTTCCTCACCACCGGCCATCACTTCACCTGCCCCCACCCAGGAGGCCTTCGGCCCCATTCTCCGTACCTCGTGAACCACCACGGCCCACCGGAATACAGTCGTGATCTCGAGGTTTTGAAGCTGGGCCATTTTTGAAGAGAGAGAGAGTGTCCGACCAAGAGAGAGAGAGATTGATCGTGAGACAGAGAGAGAGATCGTACAGAAGAGGGGTGTGTCGCTTTAGTTCTCAAGCGCTCAAATTTGGGGGGTTTCGAACCCCAGTTTCAGTGAAGAAGGTGGAAGGACGGTGGGCCCCCAGCAGCGGTCCCAAGCGCTCGACACCACTCCCGAGCGCTCGGGAGTGGTTCAGAGCGCTTGACTCTATTTTCTATCGCCGTGCCAAGTTTCCAATACCCCGTACATTCCTTTTTTTAATGCTTATCACTCTTTGAAACCTTTTTACAACATCAATCTCAGTCCTGACATTGTCCGAGTCAAGACAGAGCAATCGGCACCAAATGTCGTTCGTTAATCCTTTTTGAATCATTGCTTAATAAGCAGGCATTTCGCTTTGTGGTCAATGAGTATAATGTAATTATGCCGCTTTACATGTGTTCGCAAATATTTTATCCTCGTTTCGTCCGCCAAACAAAGTAACAGGTGGACTCTCTGTGCATTTATCTTGTCAACATCTTGTCGATACTTCCTCGTGCATGCATTACTTGTATTTGTATTTGCCCCAAAGAACTACGCTAGTCTGATCCCTACAAACGGGGTACGTAGGCAGTCTGAAGAGACGCGACCTCATGCATCGAATGCTTGTATGCTTTTTACTCGCGTTTGAGTTTTGAATTGAGGATTCGATTTGGCTCGAATTGGGTTGTCTCAATCTTTGGACGGCACTCGTATCCAAACATGATGCCAAGTGTCGCCCAAAGAGGGGCAATTGTAGACAACTCAATTTGGACTTCTCGAATTTCCTTGATTTGTGGCCCGGAGGCTCCCCGATGATGAGCTCGGATTAAAACAAGCCTTGGACCGATCGAGACTATGCTTCCTGGAAGACTTTAAAGAGTAAAATAAAAGGCGCAAAATCAGTTTCAAGCGCTCAGGAGCATTCCCAAGCGCAGAAAACATTTCTCAAAACCTTGGACCAGACTCACTCTCGAGCGCTCGAGAGTAGAGGTCCCAAGCGCTCGAGAACACTCCCAAGCGCTCGAGACCTCTGTCACTGCCCAATGGGTGAAAAAGGTTCCCCACTATCCATGCAATCCATCATTGCAGCCGGCTGGTCCAGGATTTTCTCCGGGCAACACTCCACCTCAGTCAGAGGGAGTCAGACCTGGAGATTTTCCCTCCAAACAAAAGATTTTATTTCACTTCATTTTTCAAATGAAAACCTTAGGTTATATTTGCTATATATATAGCCTTTGGTCAGTGGAGAAGGGGGACGAAAAATCTCTCTCTAACCTTCTCCCTCTCTGGTCAAACAACTCTTAAAATTTTCAAACCTCTAGGCAAAGTTTTGCTTTTGAAACTCAAAGAGGATTTTCAAAACACATTGAAAAAGATCCAAGCATCAAAAAAAATGCAAGGACTTCAGGGTAGTTTCAAGCTCTGATCTCTGATACTTCCCTTCATTCCCCACCTCTCAAAGTGATTTCAAGAAGCAAAGTCTCACCAAAGGTAGAAACATTTTTATTTCTTGGTTCAAATCAAAGGGTTGTTCTTCCTTTCTGAGGGAGGTCTCCCAGCCCACCTTAGTCTTTAATACTGAGTGTGTGGCTGGAAGACCTTAGTGAAAAACAAGAGCAAAGGGGCATAAAAATGTTTTCTGTGCTAACTCACTAGAAGCACTCCCGAGCGCTCGAGAGTACTCTAAAGCGCTCGAGAGTGTTTCCAGTCCCATTTTCCCTCTTTATTGGCACTTTGGCAGACATGCATAAGGAGTGAAGTGTGATCTTAAATAAAATAGTCCTTTTGAAGCATATCGATGTTTGTGATTTGTTGCTTCAAAACAGAAATCTTTTTGTTCAAAAGCTCATGCAAAAGTGGCTTGCTCAAATGTTAAAAGGGGAAATTTTTATCTTCAAAGACATAAATCTGAAGCATCGATGTGCATAAACAGGCTTGCCATTAGTTCAAAAATCATTTCAGTGCTTGACTCACTTCCGAGCGCTCGGGACTGTCTCAGAGTGCTCGGGAGTGTTTGCATGCAATCACCTTCACTTTCTTTCCAGTCTTGCCATTTTCCTGTCTTTGCATGTCCATGCATGTGCTTATTTGCTCTTCCAGATTGTAGATCCGCTCTTGTAAAAGCAAGGAAGTAGGACTTGGAAGGCTGTGATTCAGCTTTAGCTTGCCAAGTCCCTTCCTGTGCCCGTTAAACTTTTAAAATCATTTTATTTTACAGTCTCTAGCATGGTTTTCTTTTTGTACTAACAAGATTTGCAGGTTGGGACATCGGCACTCCCAAGCGCTTGGAAGCATTCCCGAGCGCTCGGGAGTGAAGTCAGAAGCAGATTCTCAGTTTTCTGTTATTTTGTATTACATTGTCATTTCCATCGTCTCCTGTACACATGCACCAGCATACACGTTTATTTGGTATACCTGTGGATACATGCTACATGCCTAATGAAACAAAACCATTTTGAAAAATCCCACAAACATTTAGTAGAGACCGATCTCGTATCTGGCGAGGGGGGTGCCGTAAAACCCTTCCCCCCTCATAACATGGCTTCCGAACCCTCAAACGATCTCTGGTTTTCAGTTCAAATAATCATTTTCAATCAAAAACGGTTTCTCGGGTGGCAAACCACAAATCCGAGTGGCGACTCTTCAAATTTTTCAATTCGATTAAAAAACGTGTGTTTTTCGGGCCGCCCTGATCCACCCGGGGCTGTGGTAGCCCACAGATTTAAAAGGATTTCCAATCCAACGATAGAAAATATGTACCATCCAACGGTACAAAATGTAAACCACCAGTTTGCTGAAAAATTGATACCGAGAAATGCAATCGAGAGAATTAAAGAACACTTGCGTTTTAATGTCCATAAATATGATGTTTTTTAAACTTGAAATTTGAAAATCTTAATTGGGATCTAAATTAATGTAAAAGGATTTTTTTGTTTTGCCTGTTACATAAAAGGAAATTAGAAATGTCAACTTACTCATTACTACCGTAAATGTTTTATTAGGTTTCATTCATTCCACAAAATACAAATCATGCCTTAATTAAAAGGATCCCTTCAAAAAAATTTCCAGTTTTGAGACATTTATCCCATAAATTACGGTAATATTAGATTACCATGATTGATTAGGATATTTCAATTCAAATGAGCTCCTTTTGTGTTCTTGAAGTTTTCAATATTTGCCAAAATGCCATGTTGTAGAAGGAAGGATGAAGATAAATCTGGACCGTCGGATTTGTTTGTATGGTGTAGACACCCCAATTTGGACCTTTCAAAATTCCTTGATTTGTGGCCCGGAGGCTCCCCGATGATGACTTTGGATCGAAACAAGCCTGGTACCGATCGAAACTTTGCTCCTTGAAAGATTGAAGAAGGATTAAAAATGATAAAAAGGGCATTTTCAAGCGCTTGGGAGCAATTCCAAGCGCTCAAAACTGTTTCACAAAACCTCTGGCCTGGCTATTTCTCAAGCGCTCGAGAGTAAGGTCCCAAGCGCTCGGGAGTATTCCCAAGCGCTCGAGACTTTTCTGTTGCCCAATGGATGGCAGTATCACCCACTCACCTTGCAAATCATCATTACAGCCACCTTGAGCCCGCCGATGGCTCAGTCCACACTCAACCTCTGGTAGGAAGATATTCAGGCCAAAGATTTATCTATTAAAAATGTTTTACCAAAACCATTTGATTTTCAAAAACCATTTGATGTTTTGCCTATAAATATGACTGGTTTTTCAGCTAGAAAGGGGGACCACGAAATTTTCACTACAGAAGAACTCTTATTCTCTGTTCTCTCTCTCTCTAGCTCAAAACCAAAAACACCCAAAACTCATCTTCCAAACTTCAAAGGTTTTAGAAATCACCAAGGAAAAGGGCAAGAAATCCAGAATACTCTTCTGATCTCTTGCACTCTCCTCTCTTCATCCACATTTCAAAGCTATTCCAAGGAGCAAGGTTCAAGGAAAAGGTATAAAACTTTACCTTTGGTCACAACTTAAAAGGCTATTCATCCCTTCTGAGGGGGGTCTCTCAGCCTGACCCAGTCTTCAATACTAGGTGCATGGTTGGGGGACCCTAGTGTAAAAACAAGAGCAATGGGGCGCAAGAAAATGTTTTCATAAAACCCTCACTGGAACCACTCCCAAGCGCTCGAGAGTTCTCCTGAGCGCTCGGGACTGTTCCCAGTTTCATGCATGGCCCTTCGTTACACAGTGGGTTGGAAATGATATGTGATCTTAAAAGAAATGGTTTCATTTTGGCATGCATGCACAGAAAACTATTTTCTCCAAAACAGAAGTATTTCCTTCAAGTTTTCATGCAAAGTGAGGTATTTCCAAAGCTAAAAGATGTTCTCCTCTTGGGAAACATAAAAACAAGGGTGTTTTGCATGCCAAATCAGTGCCATTTCCTATTTGAGAGTAAGCTGATGTGCAGCTCACTCCCAAGCGCTCCGAACCATTCCAAAGCACTCGGGAGTGCATGCATGCCATTGCTCCCCATTTCCCATTCTATTGCGTTACCTGGTCTCTGCATGCATTAGTGTGGCCTGTTGCTCTTTTAAATTCATAGATTTAGCTTTGCTAAGGCAGGGATGCATGATCTGAAAGATTGAGGGTGCATTCCAGTCTTTCAAATCATCTGCTGAGCCAGTAGCGTACTTAATATCATTTCAGTTTCCAGTTTAGCATTGTATTCTGTCTGCGCTAACAAAGCTTGCAGGTTGGGTGTCAGAGCTCCCAAGTGCTCGGGATTGATCTCGAGCGCTCGAGAGTGAAGTCAGTGGCAGTCTCTAGTTTTCTGTCATTCATGCATTTGCTCACCGTTACTCCACCATTCCACTTCCCCTTGTACAACTGCACATGCATGCACTTCTTACCTGTTATAAACTGTGGATACTTGCTAAATGATCTAATGAGACAAAATCCCTTTTGAAAAATCCCACAAACGTTTAGTAGAGACCGATCTCGAATCGGGCGAGGCGGGTGCCTTAAAACCCTTCCCCCCTCGTAACATGGCTTCCGAACCCTTGAAACTGATCTCTGGTTTTCAACTTCAAATCAATTGGTTTTCCAAACGAAACGGTTTCTCGGGTGATATACCGCAAATCCGGGTGGCGAGTCTTCAAACGGCGTATTTCTCTTCAAACGGCGTATTTCTCTTCAAAGCGGCGGGAAAATACCAAAGCAAAACGGCCTTTCTTCGTTCTTCCGGGCATGCAGCCCACAGTGGCGACTCTGCTGGGGACTAGTTTAATTAATACTTGAGAAAAAGTTGGTTTGTTGATAAAACGGCCCGCTTTTCTTGAATATCAATTAAACTTGTGAGCCAGGCTTGAAAAATATTTGTGGGATTTTCAAAAGGGATTTTGTTTCATTATTTATTTCTTGTATGTATATATCTTGTGCAACCCCGCTGTTGTGTTTCGGCAATCCTACCCGGCTTGCCGGTGATGGGGAATCCCGGAATGCTCAGCAACCCTCGACCGTGATGAGTCATTCCTACCGTTTGTACCGTTATTGGGTGTACGCTCAATAGTGGGAGGTATACTTTGACTCTAGTCCGGGGTACCCACTCCAAACCAAAACCAGCCTTCATGTGTGTTTAGAAAGCAATAGAACCTTCCAAACTAGGACAGGGACCCGCAGGGTAGGATTATATGCTATATCCTGTCTACATGTTAACTGCTTTCTGCATCTCATCCATGTCATGTCGTCATGCTGTCCGGTCAATTTCGTGTCATGCGCTCTTAATCTCACCCGCACGGTCTGTAGAAGGTTGCCGAGGCCCGATGATGAGTCGTGCACCCTGCTGTACGTTGTTTAACTACATGAGTCCTTAGAACAAGGAGACTTTGAGAAATCAGGATGTTACTAAGTCCTTGACTAATGCCTAATCGAAATTTCAACGGAGAATAAGGAATAACAAGGAAAACGATGCCGTGATGTCACTTTACTTACACCACCTTGGCTAATGACACAGTGTCACTGACACCACGATGGTTGGGGTATCACGCCGTCTATACTGAGTTATTCCAAGTTCAAAATTGGGACTTCGAATGAGGACTAGTTGAATACTTAGTTCATTTTGACATCTCTTAGAATTTGTCGTTCTAAACGAAGGATACACCCTAAAAAGAAATTCTGAGGAATTAGGCGACCTTCGAAAGACCGTAATCTTATCACCCTTGCACATCGCACCTTGCATCTTACGCTTTCCTTTTGTGTCTCATATAGAATTCTGAGACTCGCTTGCGCGGTCTTCGCGAGATTGCCAAGGTCCAATGAAGAGTCACGCACTCCATGTGCGTGTTGTTTAAATACGTAAGTCCTTAGAACAAGGAGACTTTGGGAAATCAGAATATACTAAGTCCTTGACTAATGCCTAATCGAAATTTCAACGGAGAATAAGGAATAACAAGGAAAACGATGCCGTGATGTCACTTTACTTACACCACCTTGGCTAATGACACAGTGTCACTGACACCACGATGTTGGGGTATCACGCCGTCTATACTAAGTTATTCCAAGTTCAAAATTGAGACTTCGAATGAGGACTAGTTGAATACTTAGTTCATTTTGACATCTCTTAGAATTTGTCGTTCTGAACTAAGGATACACCTTAAAAGAAATCCGAGGATCAAGGCAACCTCGCATGG
This sequence comes from Rhododendron griersonianum, assembly GCA_018127125.1. Classification (NCBI taxonomy): domain Eukaryota; kingdom Viridiplantae; phylum Streptophyta; class Magnoliopsida; order Ericales; family Ericaceae; genus Rhododendron; species Rhododendron griersonianum. The sequence goes on along the minus strand of CM030788.1, from coordinate 30,710,231 downwards.
AAGATACTCGATCATTCTTGGAAAATCAGAGTCGATGACGGTGACGATGATGCACATTTTCTAAAAACCTATGCACGTATTTCAAAAATAAAAATAAAAAAATAAAAACAGGAATCGCGTCTGAGCACGATTTTTGCTTTGCTGTCAGTACTGAGCAATTGGGCCGAAGAAGAAGGACACCATACCCTCCTGGACCAGACCCGTGTCATGCCGAGGTATCAGGTGAACTTAACGGGGTTGCTGCAGACACCCCAATTTGGCCTAACGATTATTTCAAGTCCCACCTTGGGACAATCCCGATGATGAAATGGATACAGTGATTGCTGATTGCTTCCTTGAGGACCTTAGGACTTTCGGTGAGAACTTTGACCACTTAGAGGACCCAATTCAAAGCCATACAGCCTTTCAGACAGAAATACAGAAGCCTAGGAAAATCCATCTGACGGCCGTAACATCGATCCCACGGCCATAACATCAATCCCTCGCCCGAGCAACCTGTTGCCAGCAAAATCTTCCTGAGAGATCATTTCCTCGGCCGCAAGATCAATCCTTCGGCCGAGACATCCATTACACGGCCGCAACATCCATTACTCGGCCGCCAGATCGACCTTTTTCCAGACTCTCGAACGTTCTGTCAGACGTTTGTTTTGATCCAACTACACTACCTTTCCGATGCGTTCGGGCTACGTTCGGAGATCACGACGTAGAGTTTGAGATGCATTGCAATTGCAATTGCCATCTCGTGATTTGATTGGCCGGAGTGAGTCATCCCTATGCCTATATAAAGGGGCCTTTGGGTTCCGAATTAACACACAAAAATTGAGATACTTACACACTCTCTCAAACCACGAAGCTCTGCACAAATACTCCCTCAATCCCATACTCCAAAAGCCCTAACCTTCCGAAGGCAGCCGTCAATCCGGCGATCAAACCCCGAAGTTCAAACCCTAACCCTAGGGTTCTCGATCAAGCAATCAATCAATCACATTCAAATCCGAGGCATTCAAGCAACTGAGGGATCAAGGTGGTGAGGCCCAACGGCCTCTGGTTTGTTTTACTTATTGCATTTATGGCTAACCGTAGCATTTAAATTATCCGCTAAGCTTTTCTGTCTGGTGTGAGGAAGAACATCGACCGGGGCTTTGATCCCTCGGTCGATAAATAAAACCAGGAGGATCCCTCGGCCGTGAGATCCATTCACCGGCCGCGAGATCCATCTCCCTGGGACATTTGTTTGTTTTTCTGCTTTCTGATGCATGCTCGTTTATCGCACTGGCTCACTTTGCTTACTGTTTAAAGGAATAATTAAACAGACTATGTGTTAGGATTAGACAAAGCATCTATACATCTTATGTTGAATGATTACGGGCCAGTCTCACGACTGGGCAGAGAGGGGTGCCTAACACCTTCCCCTTACTGTACTTTTGGCTCCCGAATCCAGAATCTCTATCTATTTTCCCAGTTTTTATAAACTGGGTGGCGACTCTATTTGATGATAGCCATTATCATGTGGCGACGTTCCTAGCCATGGGAATGTCCATGATTTTGGTTTATGAATGAGCAACCAATCGAGCAAACACAATGTGATCAATCTGTATGGCGATGCCCCGCTTGGGAGGTGTCTACAGTTTTTGGCGACTCCGCTGGGGAATATGAGAGCCATAACCAGAAAGTTCAACATAAGACTAATACATGCCTTGTTTAATTCACTTATCATATGCATCGAGCGGGCAACCCGTTGAGTTCACCTGATATCCCGGCATGACACGGGCTATGTTGGGGGTTCCAGCAAACTCCACAGTCACTCGTACCTAGTGGTATATCAAAAAGGAAATCACCCAATCGCCGCCTATGATGGGCTGGCGAGAGGACTGGTGCCCTTTGACAACGGAGCACCCTGAAACTACCTAAACCTTGCATGCTTTAGAAAGCCATAGAACTTATCAAACTAAGACAGGAACCTACAGGCTAGGAACCTACTTGCATTTGCTTGCAAAAGTTCTTCCTCACACCTTGTATCATCTATTGTTGTAAATAACTTTTTCTGTGCAGAAGGGTTGGGATTTTCAGCCTAAATCCTAACCCTACACAAGCCAAGTACTGACTTACAGGTACTCTACTTTTCAAAGCAGACACAATAAGTAAAACAAAGAAGCAACCACAGCCAATTTTATACTCTTACAACACTCGAAGTCACGCCAAACAGAGGTCTTTGCAACCGTCCCGTCTGTCACTCTCACCGGCCAAAACACCTACACTGCTACGGTCCCAATCACTTCCAGGGACTCCGCGGTCATCTCCTCAACAAACTCAATCATCTACCAAATCCTAAGCTTCATCAAGTAATCCTCCCACTCTCATGGCGATAAGGACGCCATCATTGCTAATCATCAAGCTCAAAGTCGCTATCTTACTAGCAGAGAAAGTAGCAAGAGATGCTGAGAACGAAGAGAAATCGGTGGAAGATGAGAATCCTCAAGAAGTGGTATTGGCGGAAAACCCTGAATTGGCCAAACAAGTCAAGGAGATCGAACGTACTCTGGACCCATTCACAAGGGGACCAAATTCTAGATTTTGAAGGACTCTGCCTTTTTCCAGATTCTCAACTACCTGAGAAGTTCAATAGAACTGGCAATCCCACTAGCCATGTCCGCCATGTCATCAACACTCTGAAGCCAATGGGCTTGGATGATGAGCTCATTATTTAGTTATTTCAAAGGACTCTTACCGAAAGCGCTCTCGATTGGTTTCTCACTTTGGAGTTTGTGCACTATCATACGTGGCCAGAAATTGCCAATGCCTTTTTCAAGCAATATGCATACAACGTCCAAATTGAGTTAACAACTCGAGATTTGGAAACGACTAAGAAGGAATCAAACAAGGACTTTGCAACCTTTGTGGCTAGATAGAGAGAAAAAGCCGCCAAGATGAAGAACCGCCCATCTGAGGAAGATCAAGTGAGAATAGTTGTCAAGAGTTTGCAGCCCAAGTACCTCACACACATTTACACTCAGACTATCACTGATTTCAAGCGCCTGTAGGCTACTGGGCTGCAGATTGAAGAGAGGATCAAGCTAGGCCTCATTGGGAAAGAAGAAACTCCTCCACCCAAGAAAACCTTCACAACCCGTACATCTCCTGCCTTCGTCAACGCCCTTAACTCAATCTTACCACAAGACCCTTTTCAAATTAGCTCATCCCAAAGCTCAAATCGCCCCCGTTGCAACTTTGACCATCTTTACATGACCTCATCTCAAGCCTTAGCCATTCTGAGCCATTAGGGGCATCTCAAACCTTTAAAACAAACCACTTCCTCAGCCACCCTATGTCCCAAACCATGATCCTAACAAACAGTGCGCTTACCACCAACACCCTAGGCATGAGACAGATAACTGCATGCGTCTCCGCCATGACATTCAAGATCTCATTGATAGCCGAACTATAAAACTTCCAAAACCTAATGTGCAAGCCAATCCACTTCCTACTCACAAAGCTGAGCCACCACCCCAAAAACATCGATTTCATAAACAACCCCACATACAATCCTGGCCAATACATTGTCCAAAACAACTAAACCAAGCCAACCTTTACCTTCCCAGAGGAGGACGAATGTTTCATGATGGAGGAGGAAGAAAACAATGAGTCCAATCAATCAGAAGTGATCGATCCCGACATGTCTGACAAAAGTAATGAAGAAGAACAAGCAAAGGGGAAAGTGACTTTGACGGAATGGAAGGAGAATACGATGATCCACTCGATGGAATCTCCTTAGCATCACTATTCAATCAAGTGGAAATAGCTGACGACTACACAATCAATAAGGATGAAGAAAGGGTGATGAAAACCTAGACCAACACTTCCATTTGGAGACTGCTCATGGCTCAAAGAAGTAGCCACCAGTGAAGATGGATCCAGTTCAAAGGCCCTGTTTGGCAAAGAAGAGGGTGGAAAAGAGTATAAAGTTGCGAAAGGCAAGGGTTTTGAAAACGACCTCGAAATGCTACAATAGCTAAGAAGTCACAACATGGCAAAGAACATTAAACATTGCTTTTATCAAGCTAAAACCTGTTTTGAGCCCCTGCTTGGGCATTTAATTTCTGCTAAGTGAATTCCTGTTTCATCCTCTAGACTACGCTTATTCAATGATTTACTTCCTAAATTGCAATTGCCAAACACTATAGTCTCTTTGCCAAACAAGGGAAATTTCAAGGAATCAAGTTCCCTGTGTCGCTGACAAAAAGGAAGGAAAGGATGAACTTTAGTTGCTTAAGAAACTAGGTTTTTGTCAAAACTTAGAAAGAAGACACTATCTCCGCGAGAACACTTAGGGTTAGCTCGCCCATTATGAAGGTACAAACACAAGAGAGATTTAGAAAAATATCTCCATCAAATTCCTCTCCAAAACGCGAAACCCTCTTGAGAGAAGTGCTCGTTGGGTAACTGAAAACCCAAGCAAAAGTAAGAGCAAAGCCTGCTAGGGCAAGAAAATGCAAAAACGCAGCCTAGGCAAAAGTTAAGGCATTCAAAGAAAAGCTCGCTAGGGACTCAACCTCCATTAGGTAACCTAGGCAAAATCAAGAGCATGTGAGAATAAAAACCAAGAGTGAAAAACCCAACCTCAAAGGTAATGATTTTGGAACTACGTAAAAGGCCTGATTCCCTGATTAGGGATACGTAGGCAATCTCACATTGAGATGCGGCCCAAACATTTGGAGAGAAGGAAAAACGTCAACAGATTTGTACTCAATGATAGGTATAGCTAACCTTGCGTATTGAGCTCGCAAAAGATGAGTATGCTTTTCTCGAAGAATTGGCAACAGCAATATACACGAGAGCTATAGGTCATCCCCTCTAACCTAAAGGTAATTGACACAATGAGCAAGATACCTTGAAAACTCCCGAGTTTGGCAACCGGACTATGGAACACGGCAAAAGCAAAAGGCAAGAAAATCAAAACCAAGCATAAGAAGGAAGAGAAAAGAGGATGCCACTTAGCCAAAACAAAATCTACCTTTGGAAAATCAAAGTAACGGCCGAAGGATCTATACATCGGCCATAACATCGATTCTTTAGCCGAGTAATCAATTCTTCGGCCAATATTTTATTTTCACACAAATTACTGTCTATCAGCAAATACATGTTCAAACAGCCATGTTCTGACAATCGCATGCAAACTCAAGACATCTAGGGGCATAAAAAGCATTTCTCATTTCATGAACAAAAGCTTGCCTGCAAAATCATCACTGTGGTTGCTTTCACCATACAAATACAGTTTCTGCTTCTCTCTTTGCTAACCATGAACAGGAAGGAAAAAGAAAATCCTAAAGCTGGTCGTGACGCCGTCTTCAAGACGATCTCTGAGACAAAGAAGGGGATTGCTGGTTATCCTCCCCACTGACAGCTGGTGCTCATTCAACCTCAAGCTACAAGGAAAAGAATGCAAAACAAGGGGCAAGCGCCAAGCGCCTCTTCTCCATCATCAAAATGGAAGGAGACAAAGGAAAGGGCCCGTGGCCAAACAAGAGCAACTGAAGGAACAGCAGGCAGAACCAAGGAAAAATGGCAGTGCTCCATACAGCCACCTGCCAAAAGAAGCAAACCCGCCTAGATCTGAGCATTCTCCAAGTCTACTTTAGACATCGAAGAAGTAGACCTCATCAACGTCGGAGGAGGAGGAGGAACAAACTGAAGATCCTCAGCACGCGGGCGCCACTGGCTGGCCACCCGATCACATAAGTACCAGGCTTAACAAAAGGGACCCTCGAACAGGCTACGAGTACAATCTGGAACCCTGGAACGTGTAAGAGGGGTGTCCTCTGATATACCACTCCAAGGGTCGAACCTCGCCTACAAACAAAGTCTAAATCAGCCACAGCACAGAGGAATGGAGATCTGAAGACAAGGAATGCAAGGGGTACCTGGTCAACCGTCAATCGGTCCAAAACTTGTCGCCAGGGCTCAAAACTGGCAACCGTGGCTTCCATTGCCCCACCAACCATCGCTCGTAGCAAGGGAAAAAATCACAACGAGAAAAGAAGAAGGATATACTTCAAGTACTCGGTAGTGACCACCAAAAGTCCTGTCCCGTGAACAAGCCCTAAGGAGGCCATACAAGGTGGCCAAGGCAGATGCTCCCCAATCAAGCTCCCAAACAGCCTCCAAATACTGCAAAGGGGCTAGAGACTGCCTATGCACTGAATTATCCTTGTTGGCAAACAACGTTTGCCCAATGAGGTAGAGAAGAAAGGCCCGTGTCAGCTACTCAACACTCACCTGAGTCGAGATATCAACCTTCATAAAAGTCTTGATCAGCCAAGAGACGTCAACATGACCACGCGAGTGAAGAGGGGGCACCTTGCCCAAGAACCACTCCAAATCCCCTACTCGCTCCCAAAGCCAAGGGTTAACCCAAAGAGGAGCTCCATCTACTCATAGGCCAGTAAGCAAAGAAAAATCACCTGGCGTGATCGTCATCTCGCCAACAGAAGGAAAGTGGAACATGTTGGGAGTATCCCACCAACCAGCGAGGTCATCAACGACCAATCCATCTTCAGAAGATTGAGGCCCAAAACAAACGGCTCAAGACCAGCAGCGCGTACTAACTCCCGAGCCTGCTCCGACAACGTCGTAAACCACTTGTGCACTAAAGGCCTCCACCGCAGGCCTCTAATCTCATATTTCTCTGCCAAGGACAAAAAGAAGCTTACCGAAACATTGAGGATGCTCAAGTACTGCTCAGCAGCTCTACACCCACACCTCAACAGCTCTCTATGCCACGCCATGTGCACAATCTCGCGCTCGGCAGGCCAGTAAAACAATCCTATGGCTTCCACTCAATGCACCCTCCAGAAGGCGTTTATATTGCTAGCTTCCAGAAAGCGTTTATGTTGCCAGCTTGCAGAAAGCATTTAGCCACCAAAAGACATTTGAGTCGCTAGAAGGCGTTTGGCCTCCGGAAGGCACTCCCAGCAGTGGAGGTAATGGGAAATCTCCCTAACAAACTGGAATATGGTCAAGAACTAGCCTTGGGGGCAATCCCGAGCATGTGAAATCTAGCCTTGGGGGCAATCCCGAGCATACTCAAAACTAGCCTTGGAAACATCCCAAGCATAAGGAACCAATCAAACCCTGTGGAAGATGGAAGATGGAATACTCAACAGCTCAGTAGCTCAAAGCCGTAACAATTCTCAACAATCCTCTATCAGCGGCTTTACGCCCGCCACCTTATCAACTCGCCGGCTCAAGCCCACCATCTCAACCGGCTCAAGCCGTACACAAGCGATCTCAGCTTCAAGCCCATCATCTCAACGGCAAGCCATAACAATCAACTCGGCGGCTCGAAGCCCACTCAACAGGCTCGAAGCCTACGCCTACTATCACCCGGCTCGAAGCCCTTTATCTTAGCAGCTCTGTGCTCAATATCATGGCAATAGGCTCTACGCCTGTAATCACTCAACTCAGCGGCTCCAAGCCCACCGTTTCAAATGGCTCGAAGCCGTAAACAACCAATCTCAGCGGCTCAAAGCCTATCATCTCAACTGGCTCAAAGCCGTAAATAAGCAATCTCAGCGGCTCAAAGCCCATCATCTCAACTGGCTCGAAGCCGTAAACAAGCAACAGGCTCTAAGCCGCCCCAACAATCAAGACATCTATTCTCAGGCTCTACGCCTGAATGCTAAAAAATCTAACATTTTTGAATGCTCAAGCTCTACGCTTGGATGCCCAACCACTGTGTACTGGATGCTCAAGTCATATACTTGAATGCTCAAGCTCTACGCTTGGATGCCCAACCACTGCGTACTGGACGCTCAAAGCCTGTACTTTGAATGCTCGGATTCTGCCATCCGAATGCTCGAGCTCTCCGCTCTGAATGCTCAAGTCCGGAACTTGATAGAAGCTCTAAGCTTAAAACAAACACACACGCACAGGCCCGTGCACATTTGCATTTATCACATCGAGTCTGCATCATCGTATCTGTTCACATCTAACAAACAAAGCATTGCACATATACACTCTGCATATCCCTCATGAAACAGGTCAACCCTGCAATCAACCGGCTCTATGCCTCGGTTTTATTGATCGGCCCAACGCCTCGATCCATTGGCTCCGCGTCAACACCTATGATGAGAAAGCTCCGTGCACAGACCATCAGAATGCAACCAGCTCTATGCTTCGGTTCATATCACGTCAAGCTCTAAGCTCCGACAACTCAGGTCCACGCCTCAATCACTTCAGGCTCCATGCCTCAATTCCTTCACCTCAGGCCCTTGCCTTATGCCAGCTCCGTGCTTCGATTCCATCAAGCTCTAAGCTTACCTCGTGCCTCCGCCTCATAAACCACAGCAGCTCCACGCCTCAAATCTAATCACTTCAGAGCTCTCGCCTTATGATCAACACCAGCTCCGTGCTTCGGTCCTATCACTCACCTCAAGCTCTCGCCTTATGATCAACACCAGCTCCGTGCTTGGTCCTATCAGTCACTTCGAGGCTCTCGCCTTATGATCGGCACCAGCTCCGCGCTCGGTCTTATCAATCCAATCCCCTCAGGGCCTTCGCCTTAAGATTGCAACAGGATCCACGCCTCGACTCCATCACTCCCATGCTCTCGCCTCATGACTACAACCGGCTCCATGCCTCGGTCCCTCATCTCCAAAGCTCCGTGCTCCAACTACTGGCCCTGCGCCTCCCTACATCTCAAAAACAAACCGGCGTCCAATTCATCCCAGCAGATGGTCTGGATTCCACCCCACTACATCAATTCCTTCCACTCATTCGCAAGGATAGGCTACTCTACCGAGCTCCTTTCGGTCAAAGTAAGGATGATCAAGAAAAGCAAACGCACCTGCCGTGTACTGATCTACCCCAAAATAACTAAGGAAGCTCTCCGCAAAAAATTCCCCCAGCAGCCCCGCGCTCCTTCAACTATCTTCCGCCAAAACCCTGGCTCAGTCTAGGTACGTCACACTACGGCTTTTAAAGCCCTAAGGTACGTCTTCTGTCCCTAACCCTCCAAACTTTTTACTTTTCTTTATTGCCCGAACTACGATTGGCCTGAATTTCCCTTGTGGAATACGTAGGCAGCCTCCCGGCCCGACCATAACAAAACCTTTTTCAAAAACCCCTTGGAATAGTGGTTGGACCAAATTGAGTTGCTTTTTACAGCTTTGACTCTTACTCAAACATGTCTCGCGATCCGTCTGAGTTCAGTCAAAGAGGGGCATCTGTAGACACCCCAATTTGGCCTAACGATTATTTCAAGTCCCACCTTGGGACAATCCCGATGATGAAATGGATACAGTGATTGCTGATTGCTTCCTTGAGGACCTTAGGACTTTCGGTGAGAACTTTGACCACTTAGAGGACCCAATTCAAAGCCATACAGCCTTTCAGATAAAAATACAGAAGCCTAGGAAAATCCATCTGACGGCCGTAACATCGATCCCACGGCCATAACATCAATCCCTCGCCCGAGCAACCTGTTGCCAGCAAAATCTCCCTGAGAGATCATTTCCTCGGCCGCAAGATCTATCCTTCGGCCGAGACATCCATTACACGGCCGCAACATCCATTACTCGGCCGCCAGATCGACCTTTTTCCAGACTCTCGAACGTTCTGTCAGACGTTTGGTTTGATCCAACTACACTACCTTTCCGATGCGTTCGGACTACGTTCGGAGATCACGACGTAGAGTTTGAGATGCATTGCAATTGCAATTGCCATCTCGTGATTTGATTGGCCGGAGTGAGTCATCCCTATGCCTATATAAAGGGGCCTTTGGGTTTCGAATTAACACACAAAAATTGAGATACTTACACACTCTCTCAAACCACGAAGCTCTGCACAAATACTCCCTCAATCCCATACTCCAAAAGCCCTAACCTTCCGAAGGCAGCCGTCAATCCAGCGATCAAACCCCGAAGTTCAAACCCTAACCCTAGGGTTCTCGATCAAGCAATCAATCAATCACATTCAAATCCGAGGCATTCAAGCAACTGAGGGATCAAGGTGGTGAGGCCCAACGGCCTCTGGTTTGTTTTACTTATTGCATTTATGGCTAACCGTAGCATTTAAATTATCCGCTAAGCTTTTCTGTCTGGTGTGAGGAAGAACATCGACCGGGGCTTTGATCCCTCGACCGATAAATAAAACCAGGAGGATCCCTCGGCCGTGAGATCCATTCACCGGCCGCGAGATCCATCTCCCTGGGACATTTGTTTGTTTTTCTGCTTTCTGATGCATGCTCGTTTATCGCACTGGCTCACTTTGCTTACTGTTTAAAGGAATAATTAAACAGACTATGTGTTAGGATTAGACAAAGCATCTATACGTCTTATGTTGAATGATTACGGGCCAGTCTCACGACTGGGCAGAGAGGGGTGCCTAACACCTTCCCCTTACTTTACTTTTGGCTCCCGAATCCAGAATCTCTATCTATTTTCCCAGTTTTTATAAACTGGGTGGCGACTCTATTTGATGATAGCCATTATCATGTGGCGACGTTCCTAGCCATGGGAATGTCCATGATTTTGGTTTATGAATGAGCAACCAATCGAGCAAACACAATGTGATCAATCTGTATGGCGATGCCCCGCTTGGGAGGTGTCTACAGGTACATCAGATTTGAGGGAGGAGATGGATCTATTGATAGGCAACCTAAACCTAAAACCAAACCCCAATCCAAACCCAAACGGGGGCAACCTAAACCCAAACCCCAATCCAAACCCAAACGGGGGCAACCTAAACCCAAATGCCGGCAATCCAAACCCAAACCCAAATGGAGGTAACCCAAACGAAGGCGAACCGAACCCAAATCCTAACCCCGTTCCTAATCCTAACCCCATTCCTAACCTCAGTCTGGAAAACTTGTACGGAGGAATGGGACAGATAAGGGAAGGTATCCAACATCTTAGCGAGCGCACTGATAACCAAATCGCTCAGCTTATGATGATGATCACAGGGGTCGCACGACGTCTTCCACCACTGAACCCGAATCCGAATCCTAATCTCAACTTAAACCTCAACCCTAACCCGAATCCGATGCCGAACATAGAGCAGCTGACCGTTGAATTGGAAACCCCACAAAACCCAGAGATGGCTGCAGTATTGGCCAAGATCACCCTGTTGGAGGAGTCTGTGGCAAGAAATGAGAAGATAGCGGCAACAGGCTTTGACATCAGCAAGCTTTGCTTGTTTCCTAATGCAAAGCTTCCCGAAAAATTCAGGCCGATTGATTTCGCTAAATTTGACAGAACAGGAAACCCAAGGGCTCACTTGACGGGATACATCGGAGCACTCTCCATGTGGGGAGTAGAGAGAGATGCTATGGCACAGATGTTCTCGCAGACTCTAGTGGGGCACGCTTTGCACTGGTTTACCACTCTGGATGAAAGGAAGAAACGCTCATGGGAAGACATATGCGCGGCTTTTGTGGCGCAATACGATTACAACATTCAGTTGGAGGTGACCACCCGAGAATTAGAATCGACAAAGATGGAAGCAAAGGAGGCCTTCGCCGAGTTCGTAAAAAGGTGGAGGGCCAAGGCCGCGCAGATGAAAGACAGGCCAAGTGACAGGGACCAAATCCGGATGATTGTCCGGAACCTCCAGCCAACCCTCGCACGACACATGATCATGGCTCAAGCATGCTCGGACTTCAAAACATTCTTCGACACAGGCTTAGCCGTCGAAGAGGCAGTTCAATTGGGGATCCTTGACAAACCCGAGCCTGCGTCCAAACCCAGGAAGGTTTTCTCCGGAAATAGCAACACCCTGTTTGGCAACTCGAACTACACCAACCTCCCGAATACTTTCTTAAACACAGCTCAAGCCGAGCCCGTCAATCAGATCGTGACCCAAGTCAGTCAACCCCGTACCCAATCCCGCGCCTTTGCTCAATTCTCGGCACCCCTCTCTGCTGTGCTCGAGAAGTTGGTCAAAGATGGTATGCTTAAACCACTTGCCCCTGCCCCTCTACCACAGAAACTCCCTGCATCCCACAACCCTAACGTATACTGTGCCTTCCACCAGGGCCCGGGCCATTCAACCGACAATTGCTTCCGCCTGCGCCATGCTATCCAAGACCTCATAGACAATAAGACTATCCCCACGCCACCACAAAAACCAAGCACCGTCTCAAACCCACTCCCAAAACACACTAACGCCCGCACCCACCATATCTCCCTAGACCATCCTTTTGACCCGAGCCTTTACATCCTCCCTACCACCCAACCCAAACCAATTGTTGAGTTGCCAACCGAGGATACAGTCTGTGCCCTTCAATCTGCGGATTGGGATTTCCTAAGAAGATGGGAAGAATTGGCAAGTAACTTTCTGGCGGTAGAAAACCGGGCTATCGTAACTGGAATATGGCCTGTAGCTCTCGATGCTCACCAAGTCGCATAATTGGAACAGGGGAATTGGAGGCAAGAATTCGAAGAAGTGTTGACCGAACCGCTGGATGGGTACTCCCTGTTTGCTCTGTTTTTGGAACCAGAACCAATTGAAGAAGAGGATGAATGGGCATGGGAGCCCGAACCCAATGGATGGCTGTGGATGGATGATCCCGACCCGTTAGACGAGACGTCATTGGCATACCTTTTCCTAGAGGAAGAAGTTCGTGAAGAAATGGACCTCATGAACCCCCGCATGTTTTCGGGGCTCACTGTCAGCGCTATCATCAATATTGCTAGAGGGTCCGACGCTCTGAACCATATCATGGATCAGGCCTTCATCCCGCAGGAGTACATTATTGGGGAGCACCTTCCGCAACCCATAGTCGAAATCCCTGATGAGCCCGCTATCTGCGTACTGGACCCTGAAGATCTGTGGGGAAAATCTGAATTGGTAAATGTGTGGGTTGATGGCGAGGAACTGACCGTCAATAGAGCCTTGATAGATGAAGGCTCTCTGCAGATTAACAACAGCAACAACAACAACAGCAACAACAACAACAACAACAATGGTAACAATAACGTAAACTTTTGGAGTTCCCTAGAGGAAGGAAATATGTGGCACGCTCTGGAGATGGAAACCCTCAACGAAACCTTGGAGAAAACTACACTTGACAAAGGAAAATGTAAGGCTGACTCTTGCAACTCTGACTTCTCCAACTTTTGGGAGGGCACATGGTGGGAGCCCATTCCCAAAACAATCAGCAATCTTACCAAGAGTGGAAGAGTGTACCAACCAACCAACCTTCAGCGGGGAAGCTCGTCCCGAGCCCCTCCGCCGCGACAGAACAACCCCGTCAACTCGGCAAACCAGAACACCCCTCAAGCTCCGCGAAACAACCCTCCTAACTCCACAAACCCGTCACCTCGATCCAACCCGCCTGTCCATTCCAACCCTTTCATAAGTTCGAACCCTGATGCCTCTCAACAAAACCCAGCGGCCACCACCGACCCCATAATCCAACAGCTCCAAGAAACCCCTGTTCGTATGACTATGTGGGGAGTGTTAGCTGCATCCCGCGAGCACCGCCGCAGGCTCGTAAACACTCTCTCTAAATTCAAGGTCCCCTCTGATATAGCCCCAGAAGCTCTTGTTGCCCTCATAACCCCAATGATCCTCACCCAGCACACCCTATCGTTCACTGAAAAGGATCTCCCGCCGGAGGGAGCTGACCATAACAAGCCACTGCACGTGATGATGAAGTGTCTCGGAAAATGGGTCCCTGCAATCCTCATCGACAATGGTTCAGCCATCAACGTGTGCCCACTGCGCACCGCTTATTGCTTGGGCCTCAAGAACAAGGACTTTGCACCGTCGAATCTGGGTGTCCGCGCCTATGATAATACGCGCCGCGATGTTTTGGGGACAATCAACTTGGAACTTGTGACGGGGAAGTTTAAAACCTCTGTCGAATTCTGTGTGTTAGAGATACCTGCATCGTTCAACCTCCTGCTAGGGAGGCCGTGGCTGCACAGGTCGGATGTCATGGGTGTGCCCTCAACGCTGCATCAGAAACTCATTCTAGGTTTAGATTCTGGAACCCTCATCATCCATGGAGACTCAGGCATCCGTCCACACTCAGAGGACAACTCCCCACTACTAGAGATTATGCATGGAGAGGAAGACATTACCATGGGAGGCTTTGCAGTTATGACTTCAAAAGTGTGCACCATCCGGGCCGAGGACGGCTTCTTGGTGAGCTCCGCAGCGCTGGAAATCATGAAAAGGATGAAATATCTACCGGGCATGGGTTTGGGTCTTTATGGCCAAGGAGTCCCGGAGTTCCCTGATTTTCCCGGAAGTAACGAACGCTTTGGTCTAGGATATGAGGCCAAGAAGAGTGATCCAGCAAAGAAGTGGCGCAACCGTGCCCGGGCTCATGCAGCCGGGATTAAGCCGAAAATGGAAGAAGCACTATACCAAGGAGAACCCGAGCCCTTTGTGGATCTTGAAACGAAGATGAAGCATCCGGGGTTTGAAATCTTTGCTAACAACACTTGGGAAGAAGATGAAGTAGTGACCAAGGTAGAAGAGGTATCTGAGGCACTCGACTGGCTAGAGACTTTTGGAGTGGGCAGTCTCCAACTCCTGTTCGAGGGTGAAGATCCGGAGGGTATGGTCGAAGACGCTGCTGTGTTGGTGCTTGGAGAGGAAGAAGAGGTTGAAGATCCTTCCAAACTCATCGTGGAGGCTGTAGGCGTTTATGATAATTGCACTTTCGTACCACATGTAACTCGCACTCACAGCACCTACACTGAGTCTGAATCCGGGTCCGACACTAGTTCATTGTCTAGCACAGAGTCGGAGTTTGTGCCTATCGGCCCTCCACAGCGTAGCTTTTACTTTGAGTTTGAGTCAACCGCTGTATTCCCCCCTTCTGAGGAGGCTGCTTATGAAATAAATGACGCTTTCGCTTACTTGCCGATTTTTGAAATAAATTGTTTAGATCCCGACGATGAAGGAATAGACCTCCATGGGGACGTCCCCAAGGAGATCCGTTCCCTCATCGATCGCGAAAATGAAAGGCATGCTCAGCCTTTAAAAGAAGAAATAATCTCTATAAATTTGGGTGATGAGGAGAACCCTCGATTGGTTCAGGTTGGTTCCGGGCTGTCCCCCGATGAGCTGCAAGAGCTCACCGATTTACTAAAAGAATTCAAAGAAGTTTTCGCTTGGTCTCACGCGGACATGCCCGGAATCGACCCGGAGATCGTCGAGCACAGAATCCCTCTCTTCCCAGACGCAAAACCCGTTAAGCAGAAACTGAGAAAAAATGCGGCCCGATTGGGTGCTTAAGATAAAAGAAGAGCTCACAAAACAAATTGATGCCGGTTTTCTAATCATAACAGAGTACCCCACTTGGGTTGCAAACATCGTTCCGGTCCCCAAAAAGGACGGAAAAATTAGAGTGTGCGTTGATTTCAGAGATCTAAACAAAGCAAGCCCTAAAGACGATTTCCCATTGCCACATATAGACATGCTTGTTGATAGCACTGCAGGGCATGCTCTACTATCTTTCATGGATGGTTTCTCAGGGTACAATCAGATTCTCCTAGCTCCGGAAGACAGGGAAAAGACAACATTCATCACTGAGTGGGGGACATACTGTTATCGGGTTATGCCATTTGGGTTGAAAAACGCCGGTCCTACATATCAAAGGGGTGCCACGACATTACTCCACGACATGATTCATAAGGAAGTCGAAGTATACGTCGATGACATGATAGTGAAAGGAAAGGAGCGGAAGGACCATCTCCCAGCATTGAGAAAGTTCTTGGAAAGGATTCAGAAATACAGGATGCGTCTCAACCCACAGAAATGCACGTTCGGAGTCACGGCCGGAAAGATGCTCGGGTTTATGATCACAACCAGGGGGATTGAGGTGGATCCCTCCAAGATCAAAGCCATTCTCGAGATGGAGCCACCCCAATCCGAGAAGGAGGTCCGGTGCTTCTTAAGGAAGATCCAATTTATTAGCCGATTTCTCGCCAAGTTGACCTTGACCTGTGAACCACTGTTTCGACTGCTCAAGAAAGACGTGAAATTCGAGTGGAATGACAAGTGTCAGAAGGCTTTTGAAGCAGTGCAGACTTATCTCCAGAATCCTCCAATCTTGATGCCGCCCATCCCGGGAAAACCTTTGATCCTGTACTTGTCCGTCACGCCCTCGTCAATGGGGTGCATGTTGGCACAGGAAGGAGAAGATGGGGTTGAAAGGGCAATCTACTACTTGAGCAAGAAGATGGTGGGAAGCGAAGAGCGGTACACTTCATTGGAAAAGACGTGCTGGGCACTGATATGGGCCACAAAGAAATTGAGACACTACATGCTGGCTTACTCGGTGATACTGATTTCTCGAATGGATCCCCTCAAATATCTATTCGAGAAGCCAGCACTTACCGGTAAGTTAGCACGTTGGTTGCTCTTATTGGCCGAGTTCGAAATCAAGTATGTCACTCGCAAGTCAGTGAAAGGAAGAGAGGTGGCAGAATTCTTGGCGGATTGCCCGGTTGAGGGCCCAGAACACACCGAATTTCAATTTCCCGACGAGGATGTAATGACAGCAGTTGACAAAACGTGGATGTTGTACTTCGATGGAGCCGCTAATCAGAAGGGCTTTGGGATTGGCATACTGCTAGTTTCGCCTGAGGGGTCGCACATTCCCCTCGCATTCAAGCTAAACTTCGAAGTCACAAACAACGAGGCAGAATACGAAGCATGTATCGTGGGAATGGAAGCTGCATTGGAGATTGGAGTCAAGGTACTGGAAGTTGTCGGAGATTCCAACTTGGTCGTATCACAGGCAAACGGGGAATGGAGAGTAAGGGATGAGAAAATGAAGCCATATCATCAGCAACTCGACGAACTTATCCCGAGCTTTCAGAAGGTGACTTTCACGCATGTACCAAGGATGAAGAATCGCTTCGCAGACGCGCTGGCTACTTTAGCATCCATGCTGGAACTTCCAATCGGGTTAAAGCTAAGACCCGTCATGATTGAGCAGAGGGAGAAACGTGTGTACAACTATATTATGAACATCGACAAACCAGATGATGGTCTCCCTTGGTTCCATGATATTTGGAATCTCATCGAGAAAGGAGAATTTCCCGCGGATTCAACTAAGAAGGATCGGATCGCTTTGCAGCGGCTCGCATCTCAATACATCATCTGCGGTGGGAAATTGTACCAATGATCTCCGTGCGGAGTTCACAAGTTGTGTGTTCACGATGATGAGTCAAGAGCAGTAATGGAAGAAGTACATGAAGGTGTTTATGGACCCCACATGAACGGAATGATGCTAGCAAAGAAGATTCTTAGGCTGGGATACTATTGGTCAACCATGGAAACAGATTGCATCGAGTATGTGCGCCGATGTCATAAGTGCCAAACTCATGCCAATCTTATCCATGTCCCGCCCTCAGAGTTACACTCAATGGCGACACCATGGCCATTCTCCGCCTGGGGCATCGATGTTATCGGAAAGATCACTCCCGCGGCTTCCAATGGTCACAGGTTCGTTCTGGTAGCAGTGGATTACTTCACCAAGTGGGTCGAGGCAGCCTCGTATAAGACATTGACGGCCGTTCAAGTGGCTCATTTTATCAGGCAAAACATCATTTATCGGTATGGAGTCCCTCAAGCCTTCGTGTCTGATAATGGAGTTCACTTCAAGGGAAGGGTTTTGGAACTCTTCGACGAGTTCAAAATCCAAGTCCATCATTCGACCACCTATCGGCCACAAACGAATGGGGCAGTTGAGGCAGCGAACAAGACGATCAAGACGATCCTCGAAAGGACCACTCAGTCAGCTAGGAATTGGCACGAACAATTACCGCTAGCTCTGTGGGGATACCGGACATCTATTCGTACACCGACGGGGGCAACCCCCTATTCTTTGGTATACGGTATGGAAGCCGTTCTCCCCATCGAGCTAGAAGTTCCATCGCTGAGAGTCATGGCTGAGAGCGGAGTGAATGAAGCTGAATGGATCAGTGGGAGATTTGAAGAACTCATGTTATTCGACGAAAAAAGGCTACGGGCGTTATACCACATTCAGGGATACCAACGAAGGATCGCCCGGGCGTTCAACAAGAAAGTGAAGCCAAGGGATCTGCAAGAGGGGGATATGGTAGTTAAGGAAATTCGCGCGCCGGTGTTTGATCTGCGAGGAAAGTTCCGACCTAAATGGGCAGGGCCATACATCATCAAGACCATACTCTCTGGAGGAGCGGCCTCAATCATCGACCTTGACGGCAACGAGTTCTCTAATCTTGTCAATTTGGATCAACTTAAACGGTATTACCCCTGAGAGAGCTCGCTGGACCGAAAACCGCAAGGGCGGGCGGTCCCAGGCAAAATTTAGAGCAAGCCTGCTAGGTCGAAAACCCGAAAGGGCGGCTTAGGCAAAAATTAAGGCAAAAACTGAAAAAGAGCTCGCTAGGCCGAAAACCCGAAAGGGCGGCTCTAGGCAAAATTTAGAGCGCAAAAGGAGAGCGTTAATACCCGAGCGAACCCTGGCCCGAACTACGTTATGACCTGATTCCCTTTCACGAGGGATACGTAGGCAATCTCACGCTGAGGTTCGGTCCTAAATATCTCTAAAATCAAAATCCAAATTGACGAATCAAAACGTTTTCTCAGAGGCGCATGCGATTAGCCAACCAAAAAGGGGGAAACCTTTAATCAACCGATTTTATTCAAATTATTTCTTTATTACAAGCTGAGCATGAAAACGAAAAACACACATTTTTAATACACGCCTTTTATTCCAAAAAGTGGCAAAGTAAGTGGTCAACCCATCCTTGCTTCCACATCTCTCCTCAACCATCTGTGATACCTTCCGGTCGTAGCGATAGAGAAAAGTGGATCACTAGGCTCAGTCCTACGAACCTCCCATGATCGAACATAACTCCGAAGGCTCGGAATGGTGAAAGGAGGGAGACGAAGCACTTCAGAACCTGACAGCGGCACTTCTTGATTGAGTCCAAATTGACGGAGGATGCGAAACGGTGAATAGAAGGAGAAGCCGGATAAGCCAGCCACAAGGACATGCATCGAACCCATATTGCCAACGGTCATGACAGGGAGCCTCAGCCAATGGCACCGCCAAACGATGTCATCTTCCTCGGCAGAAGCAAAGAAATCAGCCCAGTCATCCTCATTGCTGTACGTCACTAGAAAAGGGCGGTTCCATCCACTTGCACGATACCACTAGTCATTCGTCGGAGGTGTCAGCAGGCTCAACTTGTCACAAAGCCACATCTACCCAAAAAGAGAGAAAACAAGTAAGAAGTCAGAATAAGGCCTACGCCGAGCGATGAGGTAAGATGAATGAAATAAATAGAAAAAGGAGAGCTGAGTGAGGTCCCTAACCTGCAGCAACAGCGGGCTACCACCAAAAACCCTTGTCCGACCAGCATTGACCGCGTCTAAACCCATCAAAGTCTCGGCAAGGACTAAGGGTGCGACATCTTTGCGAGCCTCAATCTGAGAAGCGACGCCCACCAATAGAGAACTGGGCTGACCAACTGGGGGAACCAACAGAAAAGCCGCCAAGAGACAAATACAACAGGCCGCCATTCGTCGGCCTTGGTATTCGAAGTCTGTCAAATCCCCAGGGGGGGCTGAATCTCTCGTACAGTTGCACGATTGTAGACACCCCAATTTGAACTTGTCAAATTTCCTTAATTTGTGCCCTCGAGGCTCCCCGATGATGAAATAGGGTCAAAACGGGCCTTGGCAAACTTGGACGATACTTCTTGGACTTTTTCAAAATCAAAACATTCCTTTTTCTCGACACCCTGAGGGTAAAATTGGCACACATTTTAGCATATAAAATATATTTGAATGAAACCAATTGGGTTAGAAAGAGGACTTAACGAGCTTTCCAACGCTTCGAAAAACACCCAAAACCGAGTTCGGGAGTGTCCGTGGCGCCCTTCTGAAGTTGGGCTGCCACTCCCAAGCGCTCGGGACCACTCTAGAGCGCTCGGGAGTAATACTCCCAAGCGCTCAGGACGGCTGTCAGGACCAATGCATGTCGAGCTTGGCCTTTGACCACGGCTTTTCAGGCTTTTCAGACCCATTCAACGTTCAACCTGGTCCTGCCTGATTATTCAGATGGGGCAGGAATATAATCATGCCATTTTTCCCCCCAAAGTTATTTTCCATTTCATTTTCATTTTATTTTCAAATTTCAAACACATTTTCTCCTTGCCTATAAATACCCCTTTCATTCTACATGCAAAAGACCACGAAATTTTACTCTCTCCCTCTACTATCTTCTGAAATTTTCAGTCTCAAAATCTCCTTCAAACATTTTCCAAAACTTGTGTTTTCTAAGGAAAACTTCAAGCAATCTTCAAGTTCTTCACAACTCAAACCTCTAGTCCATCTAGAACTCCATTTTCTTACTGTTTTCAATCCATTTTCAAGCAAACAAGTCAGTCCAAGAAGCTGGATTCAAGTCAAGCAAAGGTATAAAATCTCATTTTATACCCGAAATCTACCGTTTTTCTTCTGAGGGGGGTCAAGGGTTCACACTAGTTCCTTATACTAGTTGTGAGCTCATTTGATCTTACTTTAGCACCAAGAGCAAGAGGAACACAAAGAAAACAAAACTTTTTCTGGGCACTGTGTTCACTCCCGAGCGCTCGGGACCATTCCTGAGCGCTCAGGAGTGCTGCTGCCACTAAAACTTTGTTTTGTTCATTATGTATTTCATTTTCTGTTTTAGTAGATACTGGGTGTGCACTGGTCCTTCCAGAGCCCAGTTAGGTTTGCTTTCAGTTGCAAGGAAGCCTTGTCTGGATGGTTAGGACCAGTTCTTAGCCGTTTAAACCTCTGGCTGAGCACATCTGTATTTTGATTTCTTTGTGATTTTTCCGGCAGTCTTAGCATGCGAATATGTCTAACCAAACTTGTAGGATGAGGTTCTGGAACTCCCGAGCGCTCGGGAGTGAATCCAGTGCGCTCGAGAGTGAATACAGTGACAGGGTTCCATTTTCAGTCATATTGTATTTCGCATGGCCATTTCACCCTCTCCTGTACACATGCACATGCATGCACTTCCTACATGGTATTACTGTGAATACTTGCTAGCTGGTTAAAATGAAACAAAATCCCTTTTCAAAATCCCACAAACGTTTAGTAGAGACCGATCTCGAATCGGGCGAGGGGGGTGCCGTAAAACCCTTCCCCCCTCGTAACATGGCTTCCGGACCCCTCAAACGAATCTCTGGTTTTCAATTCAAATCAACCATTTTCAAAACAAAACGGTTTCTCGGGTGATTAACCACAAATCCGGGTGGCGACTCTTCAAAACAATATTTTCTCTCAAAACGGGAAATATATTTTTCGGGCAGGTAGCCCACAACGATGTTGATGGCATTGCCCCGAGTAAGAAACTCAGCGACGTTTCCGCTAACACCCAGCTTAGCTTTCAGAATATTCTTCATACTCTCTCTAAGCATTGGGGCAATGGGCTCCGTGGAGTCGTGACTTCCAAGGTAAGCATGGAACTCCTCGACAGTAGGGCATAGCTCTTGAGAACCAAAGCGAAAGACGTGCGCTTCAGAATCCCAAAAGCGCACCGCCGCATGTAGCAAGACAGGACGAATGGCGATCTCCCGAAGGTGCCTAAGAGCGTAAAGCCAGTGACCGCGAAAGTTCAGCCAATCGATGCCTTCGAGGCTGTCCAACCAGGGACGGAGCAAGGCTTGGTTTAGCAAGGCCATGAGAGGAATGGATTTTTGGAAGGAAAAAGGATTTGGGAGGAGAAGAATGAAATGAAGTGTGAGGGAATGGCCAAGGCAGGAGCTCTCTAATTATAGAGGTCTGGAGAATGCAATGCCAGCCCTCATCAGCCTTGGAACTCTTCAAAGCTCGACATTTCCAAGACAATTTCAAAATTTCAAAACTTTGGAAATTTGAAAAAATGGTGGGAAAGCCCAAGTCTTGCTTTGGGAAGATGTTTTCTGCTGGGAAACAGATGGTGCAAAGTTACGAGACGTCTTGGAAGGGTGCATGCAGAAGAAAACAACATGGGAATAGCTAGTGAGTGGCATTGGGAAACAACTCTGAAACTGCCAATGACAGAAGTCCCAAGCGCTCGGGAGTGAATACCCAAGCGCTCGGGACCTCTCCCAAGCGCTCGAGAGTTTTACTATTTTACAGAGGATTCTGATCCCGGTGTTCCAGCTTCAGTTCAACGCCACAAATACGCCCAACTCCAATCAGAAAGTTCTCAACGTATTCTCAGGGGATACAGCGGTTTCCGTTACATGTTTTCTTGCGTATCTGTTCTCGTTCCTTAAGAAAATGTTAAAATTCCCAAGATTTTCGTCTCTCGAGTACCACGTAAAGCATGTTTCATTGAACCCTACGATAAGTCGCAATGTACATTATTAACTGTGTGTCGGAGTCAGATTTTTGTTCTTACTTTGAGAGTATCGGTTGAAATTCGCGTGCTCTCTACTTTCTTGCAGGCTAGACGTATATATTTCATAAAATACAATTCTTAAAGGAAGAGCGAACGAATACCGAAGAATGAAGTGCAAATTCTCGTAAACAAGTACGGTATTCACAATGTGTAAGGAAGGAAGTACAAAAGCTGGGGCAAACACGCGCCCAATCCTAGCTACTGGGGCACGCAGACCCAAACAAAATCAAGGCACGCAAGCCTGGAAGTTACAACTACCTCGGCACTCGGGTCTAGGTGTGAGTAAGCTAGCAAGGCAAAAACCTAAGGCTCAGACACGACAAATCCCTCTCCGCTGGTGGCCCTCAGGCCCTCTTTCGTCGCTCTAGTCATCGTCGTCACCCTTCATCCCCGGTTTCACCCACCCTCCTTCATCCCCGGTTTCACCCTCTTCCGCCGCCATATATTTGGCACCCTACTTGTCTGCCATAGATTTGGCACCCCTCCTTCCGCCGCCATAGATTTGGCACCCCTCCTTCCGCCGCCATAGATTTGGCACCCATCTTGTCTGCCATAGATTTGGCACCCCTCCTTCCGCCGCCATAGATTTGGCACCCATCTTGTCTGCCATAGATTTGGCACCCTCCTTCCGCCGCCATATATTTGGCACCCATCTTGTCTACCATAGATTTGGCACCCTCCTTCCGCCGCCATATATTTGGCACCCTACTTGTCTGCCATAGATTTGGCACCCTCCATCCGCCGCCATATATTTGGCACCCATCTTGTCTGCCATAGATTTGGCACCCCTCCTTCCGTCGCCATATATTTGGCACCCATCTTGTCTGCCATAGATTTGGCACCCCTCCTTCCGCCGCCATAGATTTGGCACCCATCTTGTCTGCCATAGATTTGGCACCCTCCTTCTGCCGCCATATATTTGGCACCCATCTTGTCTGCCATAGATTTGGCACCCCTCTTCCGCCGCCATATATTTGGCACCCTACTTGTCTGCCATAGATTTGGCACCCTCCTTCCGCCGCCATATATTTGGCACCCATCTT
This sequence comes from Rhododendron griersonianum, assembly GCA_018127125.1. Classification (NCBI taxonomy): domain Eukaryota; kingdom Viridiplantae; phylum Streptophyta; class Magnoliopsida; order Ericales; family Ericaceae; genus Rhododendron; species Rhododendron griersonianum. The sequence goes on along the minus strand of CM030788.1, from coordinate 30,686,798 downwards.
GTCTGCCATAGATTTGGCACCCCTCCTTCCGTCGCCATATATTTGGCACCCATCTTGTCTGCCATAGATTTGGCACCCCTCTTCCGCCGCCATATATTTGGCACCCATCTTGTCTGCCATAGATTTGGCACCCCTCTTCCGCCGCCATATATTTGGCACCCTACTTGTCTGCCATAGATTTGGCACCCCTCTTCCGCCGCCATATGTTTCACCCACCCTCCTTCATCCCTGGTTTCACCCTCTTCCGCCGCCATATATTTGGCACCCTACTTGTCTGCCATAGATTTGGCACCCTTCTTCCGCCACCATATATTTGGCACCCTACTTGTCTGCCATAGATTTGGCACCCCTCTTCCGCCGCCATATATTTGGCACCCTACTTGTCTGCCATAGATTTGGCACCCCTCCTCCCGCCGCCATATATTTGGCACCCATCTTGTCTGCCATAGATTTGGCACCCCTCTTTCCACCGCCATAGATTTGGCACCCTACTTGTCTGCCATAGATTTGGCACCCCTCTTTCCCCCAAAGAACTACGCTGGTCTGATACTTGCAGAAAAGGGTACGTAGGCAGTCTGAAAAGACGCGACCACATGCATCAAATGTTTGTGTTTTTACTTGCATTTGATTTTGAATTGAGGATTTGATCTGGCTCGAATTGGGCTGTCTCAATCTTTGGACGGCACTCGTATCTAGATGTGATGCTGAGCGTAGCCCAAAGAGGGGCAACTGTAGACACCCCAATTTGGACTTTTCAAAATTCCTTGATTTGTGGCCCGGAGGCTCCCCGATGATGACTTTGGATCGAAACAAGCCTGGTACCGATCGGAACTTTGCTCCTTGAAAGATTGAAGAAGGATTAAAAATGGTAAAAAGGGCATTTTCAAGCGCTTGGGAGCAATTCCAAGCGCTCAAAACTGTTTCACAAAACCTCTGGCCTGGCTATTTCTCGAGCACTCGAGAGTAAGGTCCCAAGCGCTCGGGAGTATTCCCAAGCGCTCGAGACTTTTCTGTTGCCCAATGGATGGCAGTATCACCCACTCACCTTGCAAATCATCATTACAGCCACCTTGAGCCCGCCGATGGCTCAGTCCACACTCAACCTCTGGTAGGAAGATATTCAGGCCAAAGATTTATCTATTAAAAATGTTTTACCAAAACCATTTGATTTTCAAAAACCATTTGATGTTTTGCCTATAAATATGACTGGTTTTTCAGCTAGAAAGGGGGACCACGAAATTTTCACTCCAGAAGAACTCTTATTCTCTGTTCTCTTTCTCTCTAGCTCAAAACCAAAAACACCCAAAACTCATCTTCCAAACTTCAAAGGTTTTAGAAATCACCAAGGAAAAGGGCAAGAAATCCAGAATACTCTTCTGATCTCTTGCACTCTCCTCTCTTCATCCACATTTCAAAGCTATTCCAAGGAGCAAGGTTCAAGGAAAAGGTATAAAATTTTACCTTTGGTCACAACTTAAAAGGCTATTCATCCCTTCTGAGGGGGGTCTCTCAGCCTGACCCAGTCTTCAATACCGGGTGCATGGTTGGGGGACCCTAGTGTAAAAACAAGAGCAATGGGGCGCAAGAAAATGTTTTCATAAAACCCTCACTGGAACCACTCCCAAGCGCTCGAGAGTTCTCCTGAGCGCTCGGGACTGTTCCCAGTTTCATGCATGGCCCTTCGTAACACAGTGGGTTGGAAATGATATGTGATCTTAAAAGAAATGGTTTCATTTTGGCATGCATGCACAGAAAACTATTTTCTCCAAAACAGAAGTATTTCCTTCAAGTTTTCATGCAAAGTGAGGTATTTCCAAAGCTAAAAGATGTTCTCCTCTTGGGAAACATAAAAACTAGGGTATTTTGCATGCCAAATCAGTGCCATTTCCTGTTTGAGAGTAAGCTGATGTGCAGCTCACTCCCAAGCGCTCCGAACCATTCCAAAGCGCTCGGGAGTGCATGCATGCCATTGCTCCCCATTTCCCATTCTATTGCGTTACCTGGTCTCTGCATGCATTAGTGTGGCCTGTTGCTCTTTTAAATTCATAGATTTAGCTTTGCTAAGGTAGGGATGCATGATCTGAAAGATTGAGGGTGCATTCCAGTCTTTCAAATCCTCTGCTGAGCCAGTAGCGTACTTAATATCATTTCAGTTTCCAGTTTAGCATTGTATTCTGTCTGTGCTAACAAAGCTTGCAGGTTGGGTGTCAGAGCTCCCAAGCGCTCGGGATTGATCTCGAGCGCTCGAGAGTGAAGTCAGTGGCAGTCTCTAGTTTTCTGTCATTCATGCATTTGCTCACCGTTACTCCACCATTCCACTTCCCCTTGTACAACTGCACATGCATGCACTTCTTACCTGTTATAAACTGTGGATACTTGCTAAATGATCTAATGAGACAAAATCCCTTTTGAAAAATCCCACAAACGTTTAGTAGAGACCGATCTCGAATCGGGCGAGGGGGGTGCCTTAAAACCCTTCCCCCCTCGTAACATGGCTTCCGAACCCTTGAAACTGATCTCTGGTTTTCAACTTCAAATCAATTGGTTTTCCAAACGAAACGGTTTCTCGGGTGATATACCGCAAATCCGGGTGGCGACTCTTCAAACGGCGTATTTCTCTTCAAACGGCGTATTTCTCTTCAAAGCGGCGGGAAAATACCAAAGCAAAACGGCCTTTCTTCGTTCTTCCGGGCATGCAGCCCACATATGGGTAAATAAATTTTGGACAGGGATAAATCTAAACCGTTGAGAAAGAATATTCTGTAAGATAACCGTCCTATTTTATAATATAGACTAGTGCATGCTCGTGCTTGAAGGCACGGCGCAACACGTTTTGGTCATACGCTTGGCGATAGAGAGCAAGGGAAAGGAATGTGCTGGTACTGTAATGATTTGATCACATTGTTACCTAGGGAAAGGGATGTGCTGGTCCTAACATGATTTGATTTGATCAAACAATACCATTCAAATGAAAGAGGAACAAAGTCCACAACAAATAAACTCTCAATTTGTATTCTTTTTAAAAAGTGTTGAATTCACTTTGTCGTGTCCCCAGCATTTCCCCAGACATGTCTCCGGCCACATGTTGTTACCGTCATGTCGCCTGTCCTCACAATATCGGACCACAAAGTCTATCCAAAAATTAAGAGAGCTACACAAAAGTGGACATAAAGAATTAATTCTCTCCCCACTATTTTCACTCTATCAAACATGCATTTTAACAAACACAAAGTCAACATCTTTGAAAGACAAATAACAAAAGATATAGATCAAAAAAATTCCTATCCTAAACTGCAAAATCGATTTTCTTTTTCAAAACAATAAAAAAATTCTCATCCTAAACAACAATTTTTTTCCCCGTAAGACTCCCATCAAAAAAAATTCCATCCTAAACAGCAATTTTGGCCACATTATTTTTCCTACAAGAAGACCCTAAGGATGATGGGAGTTGTACCGGAAAGGGAGAACCAAATCGATTTTGTGGACGGCTGATTGGTGGGTGTGTGGGACGGCTGATTGGTGGAGGAGCTTTGTGGGCGCTGTTTTTTTTTCCGGAGCGCCGAGGAGTGGATTCTGCGGGGAGAGAGAGAGAGAGAGTAACTATGGAAGAAGAGAGGAGAGAAGAGAGGAGAGAAGAGAGGAAACACGATAGAGAAGAGGAAGAGACACGATGGAGAAGAGGAAAACTACTGGGTAAACAGACGTGGGAAATAGGTTGGAATCAATGATTAAATCCAACGGCCGTAACCTATTGAAATTGCGATCCAATGGTTGGAAGGATGCTTATGTTTGTATGGGTAGACAAAAGACCGCTCTATTTTATAATATAGATTATTAGTAGTGTACATTATTTGGCCAATTATGAACTACGTAAATTATGGGTGGACATCAGTTATCTAATATTTACCTTTGATTTTCCTTTCATCCTTCTTCCAAGTATTCATTATTTCCAAATATATCGCTAGCCTTACTATTCGTAGATCTCAGCCGTTGGAAAAATATGTACCAATCCTAAGGTCCAAAATATACGAATTTGAAAACATCCCTTCCATATTATATAGATATATACACACACACAGTCCGGTTCAAGTCAGGGATGATTGATTTTGTTACGGTCCGCACCTCATTGTTCCCTATCAAATTTTGATGATCCAAACCGTTCAATGTGTTTAAAACGTGTTTTTAAAAGTACCCGCGAGAAATCGGCAAAAAATATGACCGGAAAGGGCTTGATCTGAGCAGTTTTTCATAAAAACGCATTTTTATGATTTTTATGAAAAACTGCTCAGATCAAGCCCTTCCCGGTCATATTTTTTTCCAATTTCCCGCTGATACCCTTAAAAACACGTTTTAAACACATTGAACGGTTCAGATCATCATAATTTGATCAGGAAAATGGACTTCCGCATGAGGTGCAGACCGTAATAAAATCAGGGATCCCTTACTTGAACCGAACTCTGTGTGTGTGTGTATATATATATCCGCTTACAATCACTTCGACTAATTTTTCTTTTTTGACAAAATGGAGTATATTACATTACAAAATTCATTACAAATAAAGAGACAAAGCCAAACCAATCACCTAACTAATGTAAAACGAGAAAAATACAAGGCAATCGATGTCTTTCATCTCAACCTAGACATTGAGTCTGAAGCAAACAACACCACTCACAAGCTGTTGAAAATTCATACCTAGGTCAAGCTTGGAGGGAAGTTTTCGTTGATTTCGAAGTTCATGGAGGCTAGGGCTCGTTCAAATCGCTTGGATCTTGGTTATCGTCACGAGGTAGGGACTTCTTTGCCTCTTTTATGTGTTTATTTGTTGATTAGGTGTAAGAATCAAGCCTTGATCATCCTCCTTTAACATCTTGAAAGTCTGTCAAAACTGTAGAAAATCGTCCCAAAATAGCGTGGTATCGATAAGGGTATCGATACCCCTCTCTTCACTGGAATCTAGCAACTCAGGTATTGATACCCCTTGCCGCTCTGGACAGCTTTTTGCTGTTTTGTGTTTCTTCGACCGTATTGAGCTCCGATTGCTTCTAAACCCTTTTGGACACACCTCCTAACCTATCTCTAGCATGTTCAATTGACTTCCTATGATTTTTTGATGATATCCTTGTTCCGTTGGCCTCTCGCTAGTAAGAAATGATTAAGGATTTACTTGATTAAAACTACGTTGAAATGTACCTTGTTGATTGGTTGATTATTTATGAATGTTTGTGGCATCACTGGCATGTCGTATGACTTCTCATGTAGAATGTGATTACGGGGAAGTCTTAGCTTGCACGCTGAACAAGAAAGTAGTTTTTTGGGTCGGAAGTTGGGATAGGGAGTCCCGTAATGCAAGGGGTGGTAATACGGAGATTCAAGTGGGTCTTGTAACGCAAGGGGTGGTAATACATTGATCCAAGTTGTTAAGGTTCACTGTAACGTAAGGGGTGGCAATATGGTAACCCTCGAGGTGTTATACTATAATGCAAGGGGGTGGAAATACAGATGGTGGTGATATGTGGTAGTGAGTCGTGTCGACATGGTTAGAGTTATGTGTGTCTTGTGAACTTGGTGGTTAATTGTGATAATGGCATGTCTTAAAACGATCGTAATGAATGGTTGGCATACCTATGAGTTGATTGCTATCCATCTATTGAACCATATCTTCATGTCATCATCCCTCTGCACTTATCATCATATTTGCACATAAAGTTGGTAAAGATTTTCCTACTGGGCTAGTGTAGCTCAACCTATCTTTCTTTTCAGGTCAAAATACCGGATAGCTTGCATGCATTGTGTGCTTGGATGCAAAGACTTTTGGAACCCAATGTTGTTTAGTTACTTAATCATCTTTGTAACGACTTTCTTTTGATGAAGATGGGTTTGTAACTAATTATTCTAGAATTTCGTTGACTAAATCGTTTGTAACTTGATGACTTGTTCGTACTTGTACTTAAGCTTATTTGGGGCCGGAGTGCCAAAATTGTATATCCTTAAACTTGGGGACTCGGTTTGTAAAGTAAAACAGGTGGGAACTCTTTTGGGTAATATTTATGTTATGCAAGGATCTTTTATCGAAAAGGATTATTTATTTATGTTGAAAATCGAGGGCGTGACACTTCTAAAGCTACAAATCTGACAAATCACCACAAGCTGCCCCACCAAATACATTATGTAGAGTTAGAGTACGGTTGGCATGAATATCTGAAAGATCCCAATCTGTAGAAAAAATATTCGTCCAAAGACGAAACTAACAACTCTCGAAAAATGAGAGATATAACTCTCAAAGCTCAGATAATAAGTCATTGATATGAAGTGACAAAAGAAAAGGCAAAATAAAAATGACAGTATAGAAGAAGCAGTGTCAAACTAGTACCATGACCTTCCCCTCCCTTCGTCGTACAAGGGTAATGAAACCCTGGAGGGGAAGGGGAAGGAGAAGAAAAATTATTTGTGACAGATAAGGTTTTGGCTCTTTTGAGAGAGAGCGGGGGGGGGGGGTAACTTCTATTTGGATTGGATCTACCACCAAATTTTTTTTTTTGGTCTCTAGACTCTGTATGGATTGCTATAAGATCCGCCATGTTATACAATACAAAATACTGAGCTGGCTAGTAGAAATAACGTGCAAGTAAAAGGAGTATCATCAATCAATCAATACATACTTGCCTTCAAAAGCCTTCAAACCTCCAATACTCGAATCTCCTTAAAAGTAGGCTTCCTCCCTCTTATGTGGCACTCCCAAGTGCTCCCTCTCCCCAACCCATTTCCCCCTTTTTTCCTCTTCTTTTTTTCCCAATTTCTAGCCAGCCAAATATTTTGCATGCAAAACTACCCTTGACCTTTGAAAGGTTCAATTTCAAAAATTGTTCAAATAACTTCCCACGACAACATTAACCTCATTTTCCCACCAATATTCCTTTTTTTAAAAATGTTTCCCCAAATATTTTCCTTCGTGAATTTCTCTTTACCATCTCCCTCATCCATTCCCTACTATCTCCAAGATTTTTTCGTAAACTATCTGTAGAGGGTCAAATCGAGCATTGATAGCCGAACTGAGCGTTGATGTCCGAAGGCCAAGCAGTGATGCCCGAAGGCCGAGTAGTGATGGTTCAAGCGGCGATAGCCAAAGGCCGAGCAGTGATGGTTCGAGTAGTGATGCCCAAAGGCCGAGCGGTGATGGCTTTAGCCCACGGGTCGTGCCGACTGTTCGGTCAGCACCATGGGTCGGCCCGATCCGGGCCAAGGGTTCGCATGGAGGTCCTTCCAGTTGGTTCTAGAAGCTCCTAGAACATTCCAGAGCTAGGGCTAGCATGAGCTGAACGTCACCCTGACGTCACTGAGCTAAGGCAGTTACATGTGACATCATGGGCATGTGCCATGCACGCTTAGCTTGGAGAGCAAGTACATTCACCTATAAAAGGGAAGGGATAAACCCTAAGAGAGGTATGTTCTCATACCCCACTAAAGTATTCTCCCTCTCCTCTCCTATGTATTGACTTGCTCGTCGGAGGGACATAAGGCGGCCAACCGCCTTACGTCTTGGTGTAGGTACCGAGGAGGACAACAGAGGGAGGATCCGAGAAGATCAACCAGAAACCGCCCCACCACACTATCTTTTTATTAACTAGCGGTGTGTGCGTCAAATACACAAAAATGTTAACAATATCAATGTAAATTTTTTATCTTGTGCATCGAACGAGTACGACGCTAGTAGATGAAATGAGAATGTTGAAGTGAATTTGTGGTAAGACTATATAGAATGTATAACTAGAAACAAGAACCTTCACGCGAGGGTAGGGGTAACACTGATAAAAATTAAGCTGAGAGATAATAGATCAAAATTTTTTTTTGTCACTCGATAGATGTCTAGCCTACTCCTAAGGAGATGAGAAAAGGATACTGCTAAGTAGCATACGGGTGAGGTAAGCCCAAAGGGCATCGACCACCACGCCAAGCACTCACGCTCCTGACGAGAATAAACCCCTCATCTTCCATGTGGAACTTCTTTTTATTTTTTATGGCTAATCGTTACCTACGTAGTTCTTTTGTGTGTGTGTGTGTGTGCTGTTATTGAATACATCAGCGGGGGTTTTAGCGGAGTGTTTGTAGTGTAGCAGGCCGAACATGATTGCTCATGTTTGTACGAGCCGAACCCATCCTGAACCATGCTCAAACCTAGGGCTCGACTGCACGCTGATGATCTTCCGTCGTCATCATACTCACCCCAGGCTTGGAGAAAACAAAGTCCATGCTCGGCCACCTTCCTGACAGGAAGCCCCCGTCGGCATGGTCTCCTCAAGAGTCGTATGATGGGCTCGGCAAGGTTTGGAGCTCGGCCACCTGCGAAGCTGCAGACTGTGCTCGGCCACCCGTCGGCTTGCGTACCTATCCGCGTGCAAAAGCGGTTACACCGGTGGATAACAATGGGTGCACATGGGAGTGCTAGCTCATTCGAAAACGGTTACCAGATCTATTCCATGACATCACCATAGCGTCACACGGCTCGCGAAGGGCACGTGTCCGTACTTGGGGAGCAAGTCAAGAAAGCTCTATAAATATCCAGTGATGGCAACCCTAAAGGTACATGCTCACACACACTCATACTGAGATAATTCCAGTCTACTACCTCCCTCTCTGCACATACTCATCCTCTCGCCGGAGGGCCTTGCCGGGGCAACCCTGGCCAGGTCTTAGTCGTGCGCTCACTGTGCAGGCTAGGGGAAGAAGGCTGAGTGACCACTAAACCACCAGAGGAGGAATGCGGATCAAGGATCGCGGGCCACACAATTGGTGAACCTGACGTGAACATACTTCTGATTCAAGCGGCTCTCACTTCCTGAAAACCACCTTCTTCCTTCCTAAAACAACGACCAAACCACTCACCATGGGCGAAGACCCCACGGATGTAACTATCTCAGGGGCCAAAGACGCTAGTGGAAATGTCATCCCCACAACACCCCATGAGAGGCACATGTCCATTTCCCTCGCCCCTGGATCCGGTCTCTCACCAGTCGCAGACGACGTAACGGCGACCTATATCTGCCTGCTACAGCGTCGCGACGATGAACACGATAACGAACTGGCTGCGCTAAGGGCAGAGGTGGCCCAAATGAAACAACACATGCAACAAACCGCAACCCCCGCTGCTTCCAGATTCGATGGAGGCGGGAGGCGACAAAGGCAAACACCACCTCCACCACCACCACAAGAGCGTCCGCACGAGACAGGCCAACGCGGCTCCGTCAAGGACCGCCTTGGCTTTACCCTAGCTCCTGGCGACGCCAGGTAAATTATCCTCTACAAGCAACCTACCGCATCTGGAACACATCGTTCTAGAAGCCATCATGAGCGTACCAGAACAAGGGACACCGAGTCGTTCACGAGAACGTACTCGACTTGCCGTGCAGAATTCTCTCGCACTACGGCTTCACACTATAGCCGAGATTTCGTACAGACCAGATGCCACGTCTCTGAGCGTCTCGGGGATATCCCACCTGAGAATTTGGATGTTGAGCACCACGTACGACCGAAAGGAAAAGGCGTACGCACCAAAGGCGCGGTTGACGATAACAAAACCCGTCGTGATAGAGAGAAGTCCATCGACGGCCCACGCCGAACAACAACAGACTTAAGAGACAATCTTTGGCACAGAGACGCCGAGAAGACTTCAACAAAAGAACCTAAAGGAAGGGACTCCAAAAGAACAAAAATAGACGAGCACGGCAAGCCGCCGCGCCCTGGATTTGAAAGACAACTGAAGGACCTCGGCGTGTCCCCCTTCACACCCCACATCATCAACACGCCACCCGAATCCACCTTCCACTTACCCAAATTCACGAAGTTCGACCAAGCCACCTGCGAGGCTTACACCCACTTAATCCACTTCCGCCAAACCATCGAACTCTGCACCCAAAAAGATGAAGTCAAATGCAAGGCGTTCCCGTCCAGCCTCAGCTCCCTTGGACTCCAGTGGTTCAACAAGCTGCCCGCTGGATCCATACGGAACTTGGCCGACCTCGAACGCGCTTTCAATACCCTCTTCATCACAAGCAACAAAACTGCCAAGGAGCCGAAGTCCTTATCTCAGATGAGGAAACTCCCATCCGAAACTCTCAGACAATACGCCGAGCGCTATTGGCAATTGTTCAATGAAATCCCTGGGATCGACGAGTACTGGGCTGCACGTACCTTCAAAAATGGCTTGGAAACCGGCAGCAAGATCCTAGACGAACTCGCCATCCGCCACCCCCATGGCATGGGTGAGTTGATGCGCGTCGTGAAGCGGTTTTGCGCTCTTGAAGAATTTTATGCGGACCGAGCAGCTCAAGGAATCCCGAGCTCAACCCACACCTTCCCCACAGCCGCAACCCAGCTGCCAGCACCAATCATCGCCCAACACTCGCAGCCCAAGAAGCAAGTACACAACATTAAGGAAGGGAAAAAGCGCCCGCCAAAAGTACACGACTACGTGGCCGAGACCACGTACTTCAAAGAACCCATCTGGTCCTTCCTAAAAGAGATAATGAGACAACCATGGTTTGAGTGGCCAATGGACAAGCTCGGTACCGACACTGGACAGCCAAATCAAAATCCGAGGAAGAAGTGCTCCTACCACAACGAACTCGGCCACTACACAACAGCTTGTGCACCTTACAAAGCTCTCCTGGAAAGACTCGCAGCTCAAGGACATCTCGATCAGTATATCGATCGAACAAAAACACCCGTCCGACAACCAATAGGCAACCCCAACCCCAATGAACAGCGCCCGTTGATACACGTTATCCACGGACCAGTGACGAAGGCATCCAAAACAACACTCAAGGCCGACATCGATCGCGCCTCCACATCCAAGCAGATACTCTTGGTAGGTTGCGGATCCAAACGTCAACGCCCACAAGAAATACCCAAGTGGACAATAACCTTCATCGAGCGCGACCTCGAACATGTTCAAACACCACACTTGGACGCCTTCGTCGTCACCATCCAAATCGGCGTCCATGACGTCAAGCGCGTCCTCATCGATCAAGGAAGCTTGGCAGAGGTCATGTATTACAACCTTTTCAAAAAATTGGATCTCCCAGAGTCGGCACTACAACCCCCCGAAGTACCTCTCATCGGCTTCAACGGAGCACCTGTCTGGCCACTTGGCCGAATCTTCCTCCCAGTCGTCGTCGGTTCGAAAACTTTGTCTGTCAAGTTTATCGTCGTCAATGTGCCGAGCCCGTACAATGCCATCCTTGGCCGAATCTAGCTACACGGCATGCAAGCCATCGCTTCCACCTACCACCAGGTCGTCCGCTTCATTGGCATGAATGGGAGATAAGAAGATCTGTGAGGTGACCAAGTAGCTTCCAAAAAGTGCTACGTCTTGGCCGTCCACAACTCCACCAAAGCCAAACAAGTACAATGGGTTGAAGTCCCAGACATGGCCGTAATCGAAGACGTCGGCCAGAAGGCTGAAGATAAAGCGGAAGAAGACTTGGTTAAAATGCCAATCAACAAGGACGGCTCACGTTTCTTCTTACTCGGCTCCTCCCTCAGCGACGCCGAGTGAGAAGAGATGTTCCAATTCCTCAAAGACAACATGGAAGTCTTTGCCTGGACCACCAACGAGATGCCAGGGGTAAATCCTGACTTCATCTGCCATTCTCTCAACATCAAGAAGGACTCAAAACCCGTGGTGCAGAAGGCTCGACGCTCGGCACCAGAACACGCCGATGCTATTATCGAAGAGGTCGACGGTTTTTTGGAAGCTAATGCCATCCAGGAAGTGCAATACCCAACTTGGCTATCCAACACCGTGGTTGTCAAGAAGAAGAACGGCAAATGGCGAGTCTGCGTCGACTATACCAATCTCAATGATGCCTGCCCGAAGGATTGGTTCCCACTTCCAAAAATCGATCAGTTAGTCGACGCAACCGCAGGACACGCTTGGCTAAGTTTCCTAGATGCCTACCGTGGCTATCACCAGATAGCCATGGACCCAGAAAACATGGAAAAAATAGCCTTCATCACACCGCACGGCATTTTCTGCTACCGCGTCATGCCGTTTGGGCTCAAAAACTCGAGTGCCACCTTCAACAGAGCAATCTTCAAGATGCTTCATGCACAGATAGGCCACATCCTGGAAGCCTACATCGACGACCTTGTCGTCAAAAGCCAGATGGAGCATAACCATCTCACAGAACTCGCCGAAGTATTCGAGATCCTCAAGCTCCACAAACTCCGTCTGAACCCAAAAAAATGTGCATTCGGCGTTAGTGCAAGGAAATTTCTTGGCCATTTGGTCACAAGGCACGGCATTGAAGCCGACCCTACGCAAATCAAAGCAGTGGCAGACTTACGGCCACCACGAATGATCAGAGAAGTTCAAAGGCTCACAGGCATGGTAGCTGCCCTCAACTGCTTCATCAGCAAGTCATCAGACAAATGCCACGCCTTCTTTCATGCCTTGAAAGGAAAGAGCCGACGCAACTTCGAATGGACGCCGGACTGCGACACAGCACTAGCCAAACTCAAGGACTACCTGGGCTCGGCTCCCTTGATGGTCAAACCAAAAGAATTCGAAACTCTCTACCTTTACCTGGCAGTTTCGGCTCATGCTGTCAGTTCCGCTCTTGTCCGACGAGAGGGAGCCGACGACAGGCCGATTTACTTCACAAGTAAAACTCTCTTACCCGCACAAACACGCTATCTTCCTTTCGAAAAGTTAGCACTTGCTCTCGTCTCAACTGCAAGAAAACTCCTTCCATACTTCCAGGCCCATATAATCATTGTTTTAACGGAGTACCCTCTCAAAGCTCTCTTTCGGAAAGCCAATCTTTCCAACAGGGTCTCCAAATAGGCAGTCGAGTTAGCAAACTTCGACATTCGTTTCGAGCCTCGGACAGCAATCAAGGGGCAGGTCCTCGCTGACTTCATCACCGAATTAACACCAGAGGATACCGAGACTCTCAACACTCCCATACCACCTCAACCCACGACCGAGCACGCAGAGAACGCGAAACCTTGGCTCCTTTTTCAAGGAGACACTTGGCGACTTCAAGTTGACGGTGCCTCCAACAGCAACGGAGCTGGAGCAGGGGTCGTCTTAGTCTCCCCTTGTGGGACTTTGCATGAAAGCGCCATCAGCATTAACTTCCCCGCCACAAACAACGAAGCCGAATACGAAGCCCTTCTTGCAGGCTTATGCTCCGCAATAGCAATGAACCTCGACGAGTTAGCTATTTTTTGTGACTCTCAACTCATCGTCAACCAAGTGTTAGGGGACTACGAAGTCAAGGACCCCAGAATGATGAAATATCAGGCCACAGCAGCCGAGCTCATCAATCAGTTTAAAACTTTCAAGATTGAACAAATCAACCGCGAGCACAACGCTCATGCCGACGCACTCGCCGGTCTTGCTTCGGCCTCCACTGCCTCCGAGTTCAGAACCATCAACTTCGGCAGTATTGATCATCCCAGCTTCGATACCGCTACGGAAGTACTCAACGTCGAACTCGGGCCAAGTTGGATGGATGAGATCATCACATTCCTCAAAAGTGACACCCTACCTGACGATAAGAAGGAGGCATACCGCATCAGGAACAAGGCCGCTTACTACTGGCTATCCGACAGCAGCCAGCTTTACACAAAATCTATCTCTGGTCCCTATCTCCTCGTCGTCCACCCTACCCAAGTACCCACAATTCTCAACGAACTCCACTCAGGCAGCTGCAGATGCCACTCTGGAGGTCGTTCACTCTGCCAACGCGCATTGAGCCAGGGTTACTTCTGGAAGAACATGAAGAAAGATTGTGAAGAAGTCATCCGCAAATGCCGACCATGCCAATTGTTTTCACCAATTCTGAAGCAACCTGCTCAGAACCTCTCCCCCATCACAAGTCCTTAGCCCTTGGAACAATGGGGGCTCGATATCGTTGGGAAACTTCCAACGGCTCCTGGAGGCTTCAAATTTCTGATCACTGCAACAGACTACTTCTCCAAATGGGTGGAAGCCGAAGCCCTTGCCACCATCACTGAGGCGGATGTTCAGCGTTTCGTTTGGAGAAATATCGTCACCAGGTTCGGCGTCCCATACGCCGTCGTCTCGGACAACGGCACCCAATTTGTTGGAAATGGCCTTACAAGTCTCTGCGAAGAATTTGGAATCCGCTTCTTCAACTCTACTCCAACATACCCCTAAGGAAACGGCCAAGCCGAGGCCACGAACAAGACTGTCTGCGCCGGGATAAAACGTCGGCTAAACTCCAAGCGCGACAAGTGGGCAGAGGAACTCCCTAGGGTTCTATGGGCCTATCGTTCCACACCACGACGTTCTACTGGCCAGACTCCCTTCTCAATGGCATTCGGCATGGAGGCAGTCATCCCACTCGAGTCCAAATTCCCCACCCTCCGAACAGAAACTTTCGACCCAAAGATAAATGATGAAGCTGTGGAACAAGAACTAATCCTGGGCGAAGAGAAGCGCGACGACGCCCGGCTAAAGCTCGCCGAATATCAGCAACAAGTCACCAAGGCGTACAATCGAAGTGTGCGAACCAAGAAATTCAAGCCATATGATTTATTTTGGCGAAAGGTGGTGCAAGCAAGCAAGAAGACAAAATTTATGCCCAACTGGGAAGGGCCTTTTCGCGTTGTCAAAATCGCTGGTGAAGGTGCCTACATCCTCGAAGACATGAATGGGAAAGTGCTTACCAACCCATTGAATGCACAAAATCTGAAAAGAGCATACATATGACCTTTTATTTCATGCTCGGCTCCGTGCTATGCTCGGCTAAACTTCAAGTTTCCAAGTCTAAATTTTTGTTTGGCTTCGGCCTCATCTATGTTCTTTATTTAAAAGAATGGCTTCAGCCCATAGTTTTCTTCTTCTACTTCGTCTTGTACTCCAAAATTTCTCAATGAGAAAACGAGTTCGGCAATTGAATTCTTTAAATACTTCAAGTATCATTCTACTTTACAGCTTACTCACATCACCCACTCTCGGCAAACCTGCCAAACATAAACGATGACTTCAGTCACACCCACAAACGGCTCTTAAGCCTTTTGCTTTGGCCACTGTAGATACCTCCCAAACGGGGCATCGCCATACAGATTGATCACATTGTGTTTGCTCGATTGGTTACTCACTTCATAAACCAAAATCATGGACATTCCCATGGCTAGGAACATCGCCACATGATAACGGTTATCATCAAATAGAGTCGCCACCCAGTTTATTAAAACTGGGAAAATAGATAGAGATTCTGGATACGGGAGCCAAAAGTACAATAAGGGGAAGGTGTTAGGCACCCCTCTTTGCCCAGCCGTGAGACTGGCCCATAATCATTCAACATAAGACGTATAAATGCTTTGTTTAATCCTAACACGTAGTCTGTTTAGTTATTCCTTTAAACAGTAAGCAAAGTGAGCCAGTGCGATAATTGAAGCATGCACAGAAAAGCAGGAAACAAACGAAACTGTCCCAAGGGAATGGATCTCGCGGCCGGTGAATGGATCTCACGGCCGAGGGATCCTCCTGGTTTTATTTATCGGCCGAGGGATCGAAACCCCGGTCGATGTTCTTCCTCACACCAGACAGAAAAGCTTAGCAGATAATTTAAATGCTACGGTTAGCCATAAATGCAATAAGTAAAACAAACCAGAGGCCGTTGGGCCTCACCACCTTGATCCCTCAGTTGCTTGATTGCCTCGGATTTGAATGTGATTGATTGATTGCTTGATCGAGAACCCTAGGGTTAGGGTTTGAACTTCGGGGTTTGATCGCCGGATTGACGGCTGCCTTCGGAAGGTTAGGGCTTTTGGAGTATGGGATTGAGGGAGTATTTGTGCAGAGTTTCGAGGTTTGATTGAGTGTGTAGGTATCTCAATTTCTGTGTGTTAAATTCGGAGCACAAAGGCCCCTTTATATAGGCATAGGGATGACTCACTCCGGCCAATCAAATCACGAGATGGCAATTGCAATTGCAATGCATCTCTAACTCTACGTCGTAATCTTTGAACGTAGCCCGAACGCATCGGAAAGGTAGTGTAGTTGGATCAAACCAAACGTCTGACAGAACGTTCCAGAGTCTGGAAAAAGGTCGATCTGGCGGCCGAGCAAAGGATGTCGCGGCCGTGGAATGGATGTCTCGGCCGAAGGATAGATCTCGCGGCCGAGGGATTGATCTCTCAGGGAGATTTGCTGGCAACAGGTTGCTCGGGTGAGGGATTGATTTTGTGGCCGTGGGATCGATGTTACGGCCGTCAGATGGATTCTCCTAGGCTTCTGTATTTCTGTCTGAAAGGCTGTATGGCTTTGAATTGGGTCCTCTAAGTGGTCAAAGTTCTCACCGAAAGTCCTAAGGTCCTCAAGGAAGCAATCATCAATCATTGTATCCATTTCATCATCGGGATTGTCCCAAGGTGGGACTTGAAATAATCGTTAGGCCAAATTGGGGTGTCTACAGATGCCCCTCTTTGACTGAACTCAGACGGATCGCGAGACATGTTTGAGTAAGAGTCAAAGCTGTAAAAAGCAACTCAATTTGGTCCAACCACTACTCCAAGGGGTTTTCAAAAAAGGTTTTGTTATGGTCGGGCCGGGAGGCTGCCTACGTATTCCACAAGGGAAATTCAGACCAATCGTAGTTCGGGCAATAAAGAAAAGTAAAAAGTTTGGAGGGTTAGGGCAGAAGACGTACCTTAGGGCTTTAAAAAGCCGTAGTGTGACGTACCTAGACTGAGCCAGGGTTTTGGCGGAAGATAGTTGAAGGAGCGCGGGGCTGCCCGGGGAGTTTTTTGCGAAGAGCTTCCTTAGTATTTTGGGGTAGATCAGTACACTGCAGGTGCGTTTGCTTTTCTTGATCATCCTTACTTTGACTGAAAGGAGCTCGGTAGAGTAGCCTATCCTTGCGAATGAGCTGGAAGGAATTGATGTAATGGGGTGGAATCCAAACCATCTGCTGGGGATGAGTTGGATGCCAGTTTGTTTTTGAGACGTGAGGGGCACAGGGCCAGTAACTGGAGCACGGAGCTTTGGTGGAACCGAGGCACGGAGCCGGTTGTAGTCATGAGGCAAGAGCCTTGAGAGTGATGAAATCGAGGCGTGGAGCCTGTTGCAATCTTGAGGCGAAGGCCTGAGGAGATTGGATAGGACCGAAGCACGGAGCTGGTGTTGATCATAAGGCGAGAGCCTGAGGTGATTGATAAGACCGAAGCACGGAGCTGGTGTTGATCATAAGGCGAGAGCCTGAGGTGATTGGATTGAGGCGTGGAACCTGCTGTGGTTTATGAGGCGGGGGCCTGAGGTGATTTGATAGGACCGAAGCACGGAGCTGGTGTTGAGGTGCTTGAGAGCCTGTGGTGTCAGAGCTTTGAGCTTGTCATGCTGAACCGAAGCGTAGAGCTGGTTGCATTCTGATGGTCTGCGCGCGGAGCTTTTCCATCATAAGTGTTGGCATGGAGCCAAAAGATCGAGGCGTTGGGCCGATCAATAAAACCGAGGCATAGAGCCAGTTGATTGCAGGGTTGACCTGTTTCATGAGAGATATGCAGAGTGTATATGTGCAATGCTTTGTTAGATGTGAACAAATATGATGCAGACTCGATGTGAAAATGTTGATGCAAATGTGCACGGGCCCGTGCGTGTGTGTTTGTTTTAAGCTTAGAGCTTCTATCAAGTTCCGGACTTGAGCATTCAGAGCGTAGAGCTCGAGCATTCGGACGGCAGAATCCGAGCATTCAAAGTACAGGCTTTGAGCGTCCAGTACGCAGTGGTTGGGCATCCAAGCGTAGAGCTTGAGCATTCAAGTATACAACTTGAGCATCCAGTACACAGTGGTTGGGCATCCAAGCGTAGAGCTTGAGCATTCAAAAATGTTAGATTTTGAGCATTCAGCCGTAGAGCCCGAGAATAGATGTCTTGATTGTTGGGGCGGCTTAGAGCTGTTGCTTGTTTACGGCTTGAGCCGGTTGAGATAGTGGGCTTAGAGCCGCTGAGTTGTGACAACGAGCGAGCTGCTGAATGAGTGTATATGGGCGTAGAGCCATGTCGATAATGGGCATCGAGCCGAGATTGCTTGTTCACGGCTTTGAGCCTGGGTGATAGTAGGCTTTGAGCCGCTGAGTTTGTGATAACGCGTAGAGCCTATTGCCGTGATAGCGAGCATAGAGCTGCTGAGATAAAGGGCTTCAAGCCGCTGGGATTGCTTGTTTACGGCTTTGAGCCAGTTGAGATAGCGGTCTTGGAGCCGCTGAGTTGTGTAGAGACGATGGGCACAGGGCCGCTGAATTGATACGGGTGTAGAGCCGCTATGATAAAGGGCTTCGAGCCGCTGGGTGATAAAGGCTTTGAGCCTGTAGAGGCAAAATGGGCTTCGAGCCGCTTTGGTGAGATAACGAGCGTAGAGCCTGCTATGTTGAGGGCTTAGAGCCGCTGAGATGATAGGTACAGGCTTCGAGCCTGTTGGAGTAAGGGGCTTCGAGCCGCTGAGTTGATAGGCGAAGGCGTAGAGCCTATTACTGTGATAGCGAGCATAGAGCTGCTGAGATAGTAGACATAGGCTTCGAGCCGCTGGGTTGATGAAATGGCGGGCGTAGAGCCGCTGAGTTGTGTTAGAGATGATGGGCACGGGGCTGCTGAATTGGTAGGTGGGGGCTTAGAGCCACTGAGTTGCATAGAGATGATGGGCTTTGAGCCTGTCAGGATAGTGGGCGTAGAGCCGTTAAGTTAAAGGCGTAGAGCCGCTGGATGAATTGATATGGGCGTAGAGCCTGCCAATAATGGGCTTGGAGCCGCTGAAGTTTTGAGCTCAGGGCTGATGAGTGTCTTGTTTTGCTGGCCAGCAGTTTGTGGAGAGAGATCTTCGATGCTTGGGCATGCCCCCAAGGCTAGTCTTGATCATATTGTGTTGGCCTGGGGATGCCCCCAGGGCTACTTGGTTGGTTGAGGATTCTGTAGTGGCTTGAATTAATGCGCTGAGCATGATCTGACATTGCTGAAGGAAATTGATTGGCAGGCCTGGAGATCGATCTCTCGGCCGAAGGATTGATGTCTCGGCCGAGGAATTGATGTATCGGCCGTGAGAACTCCAAACGCCAGGAAATCGATTTAAGTTCAGTTAAATCGATCTCGCGGGTCACATTTTTCTTTCTGTTCCTCACTCTTTCCTCTCATCTAAACGATCGTCGACGTCGCCTCCTCTCTCTCCTCGTCGTTTTTCACCTTTCGACCACCACGGTTTTGGCTGCCATGGCTTCGACACCTCCTCCTCCTCCACCATCCGATGTTCCCGCCGTACCTAGAGATACGGGCAAGGCTCCGGCCGTCGAGGCCGAGATTCTTGGCGGGGTTTCGAGTTCCCGCGTCTTACGTTCGAGTCGGCGCAGGGCCACTGCTGGAGGGAGTTCCTCGCAACCCACTCCTCCCGGGGTTGAACCCGAGATTTCTACTGATGTGGGTGGTGATATTCTTCCTCCTTTTGACATTGCCACTTACGCTCCTCAGGTTCACTTGGTCGGGCGTGGTGGTTCTTTGCGATACCGTCCTCCCCTCAGTGACATCCCTCCTGAGGTCTTGCACAGGGAGCCAGAGCAGCACTTTGGTTCCACCAATAGGAAGGTAGAATTTTATCCTGTCAAATGATTTTCGTATGTCAGATTTTGCAGAATGATAGCTTGATATTTTGATAGGGAGTTTGAGTTCTAGAAGTTGCCCCCTGTATAGGCGATATCTTGTGTATTTGATTTCTTCTTCGTATTTTGTCAGGCAAACGAGAGGCTGCGCGTGTGGGGAAGCTGCCCCCAGGTGTTTGAGTGGTATGAGAGGCTCCCTCAGGAAGCCAAGGATGCGGTTGCTTTGGCTGGCTTCGAGCCCTTGATTCTTGGTTTCCATCTCCCGAAGGCGGAGTTGGGATTGACCACATCCTTGGTCGAACGGTGGTGGGATACCACCAACACTTTCCACCTTCCGGAGGCTGGGGAGATGACGATCACCCCGGGCGACTTTGCTTTGCTCACAGGCCTGAGGGTTGGCGGCGATCCTCTTCCCATTGATCCGCGGATCCATGAGCGGAAGGGTGCCCTTGGATACCTCTTGGGGAAGGTTCCCATTGTATCAGAGAGTGGCCATATCACATATACCTGGCTTCGGGATGAGTTTGATCAAGCTAATATCTTGACGGAGATTCCCCTTTCTCAGCTGGTACGAGCTTTCCTGCTTTATCTCCTTGGGCAAACTTTGTTTTGCAACAAGGAGAATTCGGTACATGTCCAGTTCTTGGCTGCTTTGGTGCACTTAGAGACCATAGCAGAGTTTGATTGGGGAACTCCTGCCCTAGCCACGTTGTATGGACACCTCAGTGCTTGTTCCCGGGGAGTTAGTCTATCGCTTGGCGGACACCATCGTATTCTCGAGGTATACTTTTTGATTTCTGCATTACTCTCTTGTTGTTTCCATCTTTGTTATTCATACTCTTCGTCTTTGCTCGTAGCTCTGGGCTTTTGAGCACTTGTTGCAGTTTCCTCCCCCGACTAGGCACAGAGAGCCTAGGTTCGTTCCGCGGGCAGCCCGTTGGTTGAAGGGAGTTCGGAAGTCACGGTCGCCTGCCATGGACTTGCTGGCTTGGAGGCGAGTTTTGGATCGTCTGACAGTGGATCAGGTATGACATCTTCCTTATCCTCTGATTTTTGTGCAATTTCCTCATTTTGTCATTTTGATGCCATTTTCCTTGTTATAGGTGCTTTTTGACCCATGGGGCGTGCTACTTGACGACGCTCCTTTGGAGTTGACCTCAGCTCGGGCGTTGGACAGCCAGCACTTCCTTCTGGAGGGGCCATTTTCGAGAGCGTGGTATCTTGGGGAGAGGGTAGCGAGCCAGTACTTTCCGCGTTTCGAGGCGTTGCAGCTTGTCCCTCTCCCTCCTCCTGTTGGCATGAGATCGACCCATCTTTTGACTGGGGATAGCTTGCTACTTGCTCTTGAGAGACAGCCAGCCTTGAATTTTCTCGTAGTAGGAGACTACTCTGCTTTTCGTTTAGCCTCCTTGACCCTTCCTACCACTACTGCTGCTGCTGCTTCTCCTGTTTGGCCACGGGCCCCCAGTTTCATCTCTTTCCACAATGTGAGTGGAGAAGAGGAGCGTTTGCCACTGACACCGTGTACTACGCAGTTCTACGTGCTTCCCGCCGGGGATCCAGCAGGTAATATTTGTAGATTCCGCTTTGGTTTCCTTCAGCATTCCTTGCTTACTTGATTATATATGCAATTGCTTCCTCTATAGGTGCCCGCTGGGGTGTTTCAGGAATGGTTGCGTGCTTTCCAGAGTGCCGAGGCTTTGGCTCGGCGGCAGCGTGGCCGAATAGCTGCGGTATGCATCCTTTGATTTCTTTCTTTTCCATCCTATGTTTCATGTGAAACTAAACGCCTATCCTGTATCTCCGCAGCTTGAAGCAGAGCGAGTACAGACAGTGTCGGTCACCCAGAGTGCTGGAGTTAGTGAGGGTGGGAGTACTGGAGCTGGTGATGGAGATACCGCGGCTGGTGAAGGACAGAGGATCAGTGTCTCAGTTCCTGAGCGTTTTCGTCCTGCGCCTAAGAGGGGTCGTGGGCAGTAGCTAGCCTTTCCTTTCTAGTACCTGTATTTGTTAGTTCTAAAAACAGATAATTTGACATTTGTATTTTTTTTTATTTGTATTTGAAGCATCCTCAGCATGTATGAGAGATTAGATATTCATGCAGTATTTTTCGAAGTTTTATGAATGCCTGGATTTAAACTTGGGCCGAGGAATGGATCACTCGGCCGAGGGTTCCATTCTTCGACCGTTACTTCCATTTTCTAAAGAAGTTAGGTTTTTTGCTATGAGCCAAACGGTGTTTTTCCCTTCTTACACTTGCATTTGATTCAAGCTCTCTTATTTGCTTTTGTTATTCTTGCAATCTCCTTGCCATGTTTTGTTAGAATGCTTGGTCCCTTATGTCAACGACTTTTGAGTCAGAGAGGACGAACGATGATTCTTGTATACCTTTGTTTTTGCCAATTCCTTGGAAAATGACTAACTCATCTTTTGTGAGCTCAATACGCAGGGTTAGCTATGCCTATCATTGAGTACAAACCCTTTTGGTATCATCTTTCTTCTCTCCAAATATTTGGGCCGCATCTCGAAGCGAGATTGCCTACGTATCCCAATCAGGGAATCAGGCCTTTTACGTAGTTCCTAGATCACCACCTTTGGGGGTTGGGTTTTCACTCTTGGTTTCTCATGCTCTAAGTTTTGCCTAGGTTACCTGATAGAGGTTGAGTCCCTAGCGAGCTTTCCTTCAAATGCCTTAACTTTTGCCTAGGCCGTGTTTTTCACTTTTTCTTTGTCCTAGCAGGCTTTGCTCTTACTTTTGCTTGTGTGTATATTTTACCCAACGAGCGTTTTTCTTTCAAGAGGTGTTTGGAGAGGCATTTGATGGAGATGTTTTTATGAATCTCCTGTTGTGTTTGTACTTTCACAATGGGCAAGCTAACCCTAAGTGTTCTCACGGAGATAGCGTTTTTTTCTTGAGTTTTGATAAAAAGTCTAGTTCTAAGTAACCAAGGTTCGTCCCCTCTTTTCCTTTTGGTCGGTAACATAAAGAATTAGATTCTTGAAATCCTTTTATCTTTGGCAGAGAGATTGTAGTATATAACAATCACATTTTAAAGATGGAATCATTTGTCAAGCATAGAAGTGATAAAATGGGGATTTATTCAATCATAAATAATGCCCAAACAGGGGCCCAAATATGTCCTAACTTGTCTTTAGGAAATGAAAACAATGTTTTTGTCATGCGATTTACTGTGATATTTCAGGAGTGGTTCCTTTTCCTTTTGCAGTTTTATACTCTTCTTCACCCTCTTTGCCAAACAGAATCTTTAGGTCAAATTCAGCTAGCACTTCAATCCAGTCTTCAGGAGTAGGGGATGAATTAGTTGGCTCTTCTTCCAAATCACTGTCAGTCCATTCCTGATCAAAGAAGATTTGTATTCCAGGATACCGTTGCTTGGTAACTTCGTCTTCCCATGTCTCTGCGAAGCCGCAGAATGGAAAGTCTTCTCCTTCCCTCACAAACCAGCCATTGAGCGTTTTTGGGATCATGAGTTTCTCTTCTTTGATCGTGCTTCCTCTTGCCTTAGCCTTTTCCATGTTTCTCTTCCTTTTTACATCGCCTTCTGTTGGGGTGTAGCCAAGACCAAAGGCGTATTGATTATGCGGAGGATCAATCATCTGCGAGATGCCTTGTGATCTTTTGCCTAAACCCAACCCAGGGAGGTATTTTTGCTTCTTCATCATCCATATGGCGGGGGCACTTACGTAGAAGTTTCTCTCAGCCATTAAGGCTTGCACAGCAGTTGCTTCCTCAAGACTAAATCCAGTGAGAAAGGTTTCCTCAATTTCTACCTCTTGGACAGGCGTATCAGAATGAGTCCGAATTGATGAATCCCCCAGAATGGTTATAACCCTTCCATCTACCGCGAATTTGACTTTTTGATGCAAAGTGGAAGGTACTGCCCCAGCGTCATGTAGCCAAGGCCTTCCTAACAAGAGATTGAAGGTGGCTGGTATATCCATCACATGGAACTCCACATCCCTCTTGATCTTTTCCACTTCTACCGGCAGTGTGACACACCCAATCACTCTTCTCTTTGAATTGTCATACCCCCTTACCCCTTGGCTTGAAGGGCGCACGTCGGTGGCGTTTACCCCTAGCTTGTCGAGGGTTCTTTGAGGACATACGTTTAAAGCAGACCCATTATCCACCAAGACCAATGGGATCCATTTGGTGAGACATTTAAGTGAAATGTAGAGAGGTTTGTTGTGTGCGGGCCCTTCAGGGGGTAGATCCTTGTCAGTGAAAGCTATCGTTGGTTTTGGAGCTTTCGACGCCATTATGAAACCCACCAGTTCTTCGGGGGTGATGTCGATGGGAACTTTGGCTTTCCCCAAGGTTTTAAAGAAGGAATTGCGATGCTCGTAGGAGGACATAAGCAATCCCCAAATAGAGATATCAGCTTGGATTTTCTTTAGTTGTCTTAGCACCCTGTCTTCCTCAGGTTCGGTCCTTTGGCTTTCTTCTCCTTCCTCTTCTTCCATTACTCGTGTTGAGGTTGAACTTTCCCCACTTAGTTTAGGTGGTTTATACGCTCTTCCGCTTCGGGTGAGGTGACCCACTTCTTCTTCTTGGGTGCCCCAAGGATCAGCAGGCTCGATTCTTCCAATTTTCCAATCATTTGGCAGGGCTTGACGCATGTCCAACCACCAATCCCCATCATCAATAGCATAGATGTGGGAATCTCCCCCTGTTACAAAGCATTCCTCGTTCTCGAAGAGGATTAAGGATGGTTTGGCTTGGGTATTTGGAGTAATGTGTAGGGCAGGATTATATGTGGGGCTATTGGATAGGCTTATGAGATTGATATTTTGAGGCGGTGGTTCGCTGTTGTGAGCGGGAAGTGGATTGGTTTGTACATTAGGCTTAGGAGGTTTTATGGCTTGACTATCGATGAGATCCTGGATGTCATGACGAAGACGCATGCAGCGGTCTGTCTCATGTCCAAGGTGTTGATGGTAAGCACATTGCTTATTGGCATCATAGCTTGGGCCATAAGGTGGCTGAGAGGGTGGATTATTCAAGAGTCTAAGGTGCCCTTGACGGCTTAGGATGGCTAAGGCTTGGGATGGAGTCATATAGAGTGGGCTGAAATTACGGCGAGGGTGATTCGTGTTTCTAGATGAGCCAGTTTGAAAAAGGTCTTGTGGCAAGACTGAGTCAAGGATATTGACGGAGGTAGGAGATGTACGGGTTGGAAAGGTTTTCCTGGGTGGAGGAGTGGCCTCTTCTTTCCCAATGAGTCCTAGCTTGATTCCATCTTCGATTTGCAACCCAGTGGCATGTAGGCGTTTGAAATCAGTGATAGCTTGAGTGTAAATGTGAGTGAGGTATTTGGGCTGTAAGTTCTTGACAACTATCCTCACTTGATCTTCCTCGGTAGGGCGGCTTTTCATCTTGGCGGCCTTCTCTCTCCATCTTGCCACAAAGGTAGCAAAGTCCTCATTGGATTCTTGTTTAGTCATTTCCAAATCTCGGGTAGTTAGCTCAACTTGGACATTGTACGCATACTGCTTGACAAAGGCGTTAGCAATTTCAGGCCAAGTTTCAAAGTGAGAAACCAATCGAGGGCGCTTCCAGTGAGAGTTCTTTGAAACAATTGAGCGATTAGCTCGTCGGTCAAGCCCATAGGCTTCAGGGTGTTGATGACATGGCGGACATGGCTGGTAGGGTTGCCAGTCCCGTTGAATTTCTCGATGTTTGGCATTTTGAACCGTTCAGGCAGCTGAGATTCTGGAAAGAGGCAGAGTCCTTCGAAATCTAGAATTTGGTCTCCTTGTGAGCGAGCCAAAGCGTGCTTGATCTCTTTGACCTGTTTGGCCAATTCAGGGTTTTCTATAATTTCATGAGGATTTTCTGCTCCTTCCTCGTTTTTCCTGTCTTCAACATCTCTTGCTGCTTTCTCAGCTTGTAAATAGGCAATTTGGGCTCGGAGCTCGGTGATGGTAGCATCATTGTCTGCCATTTTTGAAGCTTGGAATTTGGGTAGATGATTGGTTTTGTTGAGGAGACGACCGCGAAGTCCCTGAAACTGATTGGGACAGTTGCGGTGAGAGTGTCTAGGCAGATGAGGGCGACCGATGAGACGACTGTAAAGACCTCTGTTTGGCGTGACTTCGGGTATTATAAGAGTATAAAACTGGCTGAGGTTGCTTCTTTAACCTACCTATTGTGCCTACTTGGAAAAATAGAATACCTGAAAGTCAGTTTTCGGCCTGTGTAGGGTTAGGATTCGGGTTTGAAAATCCCAACCCTTCTGCACAGAAAGAGTTAATACAACAACAAATGATACAAGGTGTGAGGAAGAACTTTTGCAAGTAGAATGCAAGTAGGTTCCTAGCCTGTAGGCTCCTGTCTTAGTTTGATAAGTTCTATGGCTTTTTAAAGCATGCAAGGTTTAGGTAGTTTCAGGGTGCTCCGTTGTCAAAGAGCACCAGTCCTCTCGCCAGCCCATCATAGGCGGCGATTGGGTGATTTCCTTTTTGATATACCACTAGGTACGAGTGACTGTGGAGTTTGCTAGAACCCCCAACATAGCCCGTGTCATGCCGGGATATCAGGTGAACTCAACGGGTTGCCCGCTCGATGCATATGATAAGTGAATTAAACAAGGCATGTATTAGTCTTATGTTGAACTTTCTGGTTATGGCTCTCATATTCCCCAGCAGAGTCGCCAAAAACTGTAAACACCTCCCAAACGGGGCATCGCCATACAGATTGATCACATTGTGTTTGCTCGATTGGTTGCTCACTTCATAAACCAAAATCATGGACATTCCCATGGCTAGGAACATCGCCACATGATAACGGTTATCATCAAATAGAGTCGCCACCCAGTTTATTAAAACTGGGAAAATAGATAGAGATTCTGGATACGGGAGCCAAAAGTACAATAAGGGGGAGGTGTTAGGCACCCCTCTTTGCCCAGCCGTGAGACTGGCCCATAATCATTCAACATAAGACGTATAAATGCTTTGTTTAATCCTAACACATAGTCTGTTTAGTTATTCCTTTAAACAGTAAGCAAAGTGAGCCAGTGCGATAATTGAAGCATGCACAGAAAAGCAGGAAACAAACGAAACTGTCCCAGGGGAATGGATCTCGCAGCCGGTGAATGGATCTCACGGCCGAGGGATCCTCCTGGTTTTATTTATCGGCCGAGGGATCGAAACCCCGGTCGATGTTCTTCCTCACACCAGACAGAAAAGCTTAGCAGATAATTTAAATGCTACGGTTAGCCATAAATGCAATAAGTAAAACAAACCAGAGGCCGTTGGGCCTCACCACCTTGATCCCTCAGTTGCTTGATTGCCTCGGATTTGAATGTGATTGATTGATTGCTTGATCGAGAACCCTAGGGTTAGGGTTTGAACTTCGGGGTTTGATCGCCGGATTGACGGCTGCCTTCGGAAGGTTAGGGCTTTTGGAGTATGGGATTGAGGGAGTATTTGTGCAGAGTTTCGAGGTTTGATTGAGTGTGTAGGTATCTCAATTTCTGTGTGTTAAATTCGGAGCCCAAAGGCCCCTTTATATAGGCATAGGGATGACTCACTCCGGCCAATCAAATCACGAGATGGCAATTGCAATTGCAATGCATCTCTAACTCTACGTCGTAATCTCCGAACGTAGCCCAAACGCATCGGAAAGGTAGTGTAGTTGGATCAAACCAAAAGTCTGACAGAACGTTCCAGAGTCTGGAAAAAGGTCGATCTGGCGGCCGAGCAAAGGATGTCGCGGCCGTGGAATGGATGTCTCGGCCGAAGGATAGATCTCGCGACCGAGGGATTGATCTCTCAGGGAGATTTTGCTGGCAACAGGTTGCTCGGGTGAGGGATTGATGTTGTGGCCGTGGGATCGATGTTACGGCCGTCAGATGGATTCTCCTAGGCTTCTGTATTTCTGTCTGAAAGGCTGTATGGCTTTGAATTGGGTCCTCTAAGTGGTCAAAGTTCTCACCGAAAGTCCTAAGGTCCTCAAGGAAGCAATCATCAATCATTGTATCCATTTCATCATCGGGATTGTCCCAAGGTGGGACTTGAAATAATCGTTAGGCCAAATTGGGGTGTCTACAGCCACTATCACCACCCAAAGAAGCAAACAAAGGACATATGGTCCGCCGAGCCTAAAACACACATCTCTGATGGAACTTAGGCTTCGGCTCGGATTGGCAAGACACCATGGTCGGCCACCGAAAGGTTACACTCGCACTTCGGCGAGCAAACCACCCACAAACAAACCAACCCCCTAAATCCTTACCTTGGCCAGGAGCTGGCACTTCGGCCGAGCCCCCAACCACAGGCAAGGAGGGCACCCAGCACTCTTATGATCCATCAAAAATTGCACCATGTCAGACAACAACGTCAAGTTTGGCGCCCTATGTTCTCTACTTTACTACTTTGGTCAAGGCTCGGCAACTACCACACTACAGTAAGCCACTTCCACATTAGTCAAAAATTTGATTACTTAGCCGAACTCAGACCAAAGTGGGGGCTACGAATAACTACCATTCAAACAAACAAGACTATCAAAATTTTCTGAAGGCATGAAAGCAATCAATCAAGCTCGGCAAAAAAAGGATACGTTGCAAAAAAGAAATCACATTCATTCATTCAGAAGGAACAAGTACTACAGAAAAACCTAACAGGGAGGTACGGCGTGGTAAATCGTTCGGTGCCGACCCCCCACCAACCATTACATTTGGCACGGTAAAACTCCTGAGTTCAAAGTCGTCCAGTCCCAACGAAAAAGTTTAAGAGTTCAAACAAAAAAAGAGACATCTACTCAAATCTAAGGAACATCCTTCGCAGCTACATCAGCAGCCTTCACCCTCGACCTCGGCAATCTTATCAGCACTTATAGGCTCCTTCTCAGCATCTTCGGCCATCTTTGCAGCACCCTCAACATTCTGATCCTGACCTGAGACATCTCCACCTTCGGCATCGGCATCAGTAAGATGATCGATATCTTCTTCGCTCTCGGGAAATTCCTCCGGAGGAATAGGTTCGAACTCCTCGTTGGTATACGGCAGGAGAAGCTCAGGCATGACAGGCGCATGAATTGACTTGGTCAAGTTCAAATCTGGCTCCAGCTGCATAACCGCGCACGCAGCCTTCACCCCGTCCTTGTACCCCGTTCGGTACGAGATGGGGATCCTCATCTTGATCTCATCATTGACCATCGACCATCGACCATCAACCATCGACCAAGCGTCCCTGATATACTCGGCACCTGCTCGGTCGTACCCGGCCTGATAGGCCTTCTCGTCCACTTCCTTCATCTTCCTCTTCTCTCTCCTCAAAACCTGGCCGAGCTCGCAGTCAAACTTTTTGGCTTTCTCCAGCGCATCATCTCTCTCCTTCTCAAGCTCGGCAATCTTGGCCTTCGCGAGCTTCAGACTATTTTTCACAGACTTCATTTTTTCATGCTCAGCCTTCGCATCATCGCGATAACGGGTCCTCTCTGCTGCCAACAGCCCAGCTTGATTTGAAGCACGCAACAGAGCCTGTCCGGCCTGCACCAAAGAATCAAACCATCAAGCTCGGCAACATCAATAGGAAACAAACTCTAAATCAAAAAATGAACCTGAACAAGGTAAGCACTGGCATGAACCAGGCTCGATTGAAGTTCTCTAGGGACCCTCTCCATATCCCTCTGTAAGGCAAGGCAATGGAGCATGGTGATGGCCAGCCCAGGCTCCAACTTGACAATGTCCTCCACATTGACGACCCTACCTTCGGCCGTGGCAAATGAAGGTGCAAACTCCTGCACGATCACTTGGCCTCCAGAACCTGCCGACTTCTCCGCAGCCTTGGAGCCACCAGCAGCAGATGACTCAGTTTGGTCTTTGAGAAGTGGCGTCGGTGGCCTGGTCGGGAAGAAGTCTTGAGTGACCCTCTGCTTCTTGCCAACGGGTTCGGCAACTTCAATGTCCCTCTGCCGTGCAGCTGCACCATCCCTGATATTCACCTTAACTACGTTCCTCCCTCCCATACCTTCGGCAAATTCAGGGATGAGGGTTCGAAGGGGAGGAACGCTAATACCCGGGAATTCAAACGGTTGACTTTCCTGGAACCAGAAGTCCGCTGACTTCTTGAAGGTTGGAAACTTCACCCTCGGCTCCTTGGCCTTCTTGCTCGGCTGAGGGACCTTGCTCCTACCTCCCTGATCTTTGGCAACCTTCTTTTTGCCTCCGGCCTTCATGCTCGGCCCTTCCCCTCTCTCCCTCCTCTTCAGCTTCCCCTTGTATGAAGGGATGTAGCCTAGAAGCGTCGGCGCGTCGCGGCAAATCTGGGCCTTCAACGTCTCAACGGCCAGAGACTGCTGTCTCTTCGTAATCGCTCGGTGATCTGTAAGAAAGTGTTAACCAACCAGCATTAGAAACTCAATGTACGTAGAAATCATGCTCGGCAGAATAAAGAAGCGATAAAACAACCTCGAAAATCTTTTATCTTCGGCACGGTGTGTAGCCGCATCGTCTGATCACCAAACTCATAGTTGCCACTAACTTCGACATAGAAGTTAGCCCATTTGTCAGTATCAAGCAGCCCATCTATCAGGGGCTCCTTACCGCCACGCGTGGACAAGTACCTGCGATCGGTCTTGCCGTGCCTAGACATGATGTACGTGTGAAGCATCACCACTTGGCATCACCACTTGGCAGTTCAACAACTTCGAGATGATGTCCAGCAAGGAATCTTTGGTATCAAACAATGAAGCATTGGTGTCAAAGGTCGAAGAGATGTTCATTACAACATTGAACTGATCGTAAAGAATAAAGAGTTGATCAAGCTACTAACCCACTCTGAAACTAACGAATGGTTGATGAAAGTAATTGTGCTTATGTTAGTTTTCATTCTTATTGCCATGTGTTGGCAGATTGTGAAGGGTGAATCAAAGGGAAAAAATGGTCACCTCTTGAACTTGGCTTGAGTATTACCTACCTCTTATAACCTAAGTTGTTGTGACTATTCCGTAACCAGTTGGGCTTTTGCATGACTTTATAATGTAAGAAAAGCAACTTATATTGCCATTGCTTGGTTCATTTACTTGATTTTGTGCTTTTGTGCTTCGCGAATGTTGTGATGAGAACGGCCCGGAGTGGGCTTGGAATGTTGTTGTAATTGCTATTGAATTGTCGTCATTCTTAGTTTGAGACGCGACACGTCGGGCTAGGACAAAACAAGGGAGACTCTGCCGAAATTTTTGACATTCTACCAAGTCTATGTTCATTTCCATTAATCAAAAAATATAACCCATCATCAACAACTGAAATAACGCAATTTTATGAACAAAAGTAGAAATGTCCAAACCATCTACCTCATGAAATGTCAATACAAGACCAACAAGCAATCAAGTCTTAAATTTAAGTTGATCCAATCCACATAAACCCATGAGCTTTAACCATAAATATGGACACAAGACATGATATGGACACAGGACACAATATGTAAAGCTTTCAAGGACACAAAAAGGGAAAGATAAGATGAAAAAAGGGACACTGGACACGATATGTAAAGCTTTCAAGGACACAAAAAGGAAAAGATAAGATGAAAAAAGACAAGGTCAATCTACGGGGCATCCCACTGAACAATACAAAAAGACAATACAAGGCAAGTGAACTACTCTTCACCATTATCCGTTGCAGCTTGTAAGTAGTTCACCATTATCTTATCTTTCCCTTTTTGTCCTTAAACGTTGTCCATATCGTGTCCTGTGTTTTGTGTCCTTGAAAGCTTGTTGGTCTTGTAATGACTTTTCATGAGGTAGATAGTATTGAGTAGGACAGCTCATGAAACTATGTTGTTAACATGTATTGTCTATCGCGTCTCAGTCAGTACAACAAGAACAACACCACGTTACCCACAAGCTCACGTCAGACATATATTTCTCATTCTAAATCACCATTTACAAGCCAAATTCTTAACCAAAAACCATCGCCAAATTATCCATTCACAACAAAAACCATAAAACAATATAGTCACACAAATAGGCTACAATTGAAGTTAGGATTCACAAAACTCAAACTTGATACTACAACTTGACATTTCAACAAATTACAACTTCATATTCCAAATTACAATAAATTGATCATTTTCTTGGCCTTTGATTCACTTGAATAGCTTCAATCTCTTTCAATGGCATGTGGCATCTGCTCCTTGGTGTTGCTTAGCTTATAGAATGCATAAGAAGCCTTTTTAGCTAAGGCTCGGTAATGAACGGAAGGGACCACAGTGACAAAGACATTATCCTGAAGACAAAACATAGATCATCACTACAATTGTATTGCACCGGAGTGACATTGAGAGGGCTGGATGAAGAAATTTTGTATGATTTCAACTCAATAAATTGCATTAGAACTACAGTAATAGAAACCTAGAAAGAACTTAGAAAAAAGTTGTGACTCCTTTACAACATAAGACACATAAACTAAGGAATCTACTGCTCATAGAAGTTCTAAAAAAACAACTATTACAAATCAACAACGTTAATTAGCCTTTGTCCATGAATGAAAAAGAAAATTGCCCTTTAAGGACTTGAAATTTGATGACATCGACTAGAAGGACCAATTAGTCTGTATCTTTGATGTTACCATGCAACATTAACTTCAAGCAAGTATTGAATGCTATTTGCTTCTAGTTCCCTTCAAGCAAGTATTGAATGCTATTTGCTTCTAGTTCCCTGTTGGGAAAATCTCGGCAATCACATAATATTCCAGAGAACAATTTCATTATCAATGATAAACTTTACGAGACTGAATCGAATTACAAAATACAATACAGTTGACAGAGTATAAGAACGAGATACAAACAGAATCTTTAGGATCGAAACCGAGTCCTGTGTGATACCACAGTCTCCTTAAGGAAGATTTGTCCCTGCCGTGGGTGTTGTAGGTTGCGTCGGCAACTTCCTCCCAGGGTTGGCTCGGCTAAACCGCAAGCCGTCGAAACACCACCGTCGACCGCCTTGGCGAACTGACTACCGCCTGTCACTCTCTCTCAAAAACGAATATTAGAATATGCTGGAAGGCTGTGAATTTGCTGGTGATTTCTCCAAGAACGTGAGCCTCCTTTTATAGGGTGAAGGAGGTAGGAGAGATGTAATGCCGCCATTAACAGGCCAATGAATTCTGCCATTGAAGATGGAGGTTACGGGAGTAATACACCATCATGAGGAGGGTTACGGGAGTTACAGAATCCCACAATTCAATACGTCTATTGATTGTGGTGCGTCCAGATTCGATGAACCCAGAACGAGCACGGTTGCCTCGAGAGACCCTCCGGTAGCCCCGATTTCATTCATCTGAAATTCCGTAAATTTCCAACGTTCCCTTCAAGCAAGTATCTTTGATGACAACCAGGATCACACATAGCATCATACTTCCCAAAAATTCCTCTGATAGCCACAGTAGATGTTGTGTATGTCACTCTCGACTGAGAATAGTTTAGTATGTATTAAGATAGGAGTAAGTCTAGATTTTGAAACAATTTAGAACCTAAGAAGCAACTCTAATCTTTAAGCTAAGTTCTTTAAGCAACTCTAATCTCAATTTAGGGTTTTTTTCCCATCAACTCAGTTACATTTCCTAGGCAGAGCAAGACACTAGATTACAGTTAAGGGTTTTTTTTCAGCAAGCAAGTTTAGGGCACCTGTAACAACCCGAAATTTCGGCCAATTTTTTTATTTTATTTATAAAATTAAATATTTTATACTTCTTTCACTTAGTTATCATTTTATCATTCTTTATTGATTGTCTTATTATAATTTAAACTATTGTACTAAAAATTTCAATGAAAATATGCATGTGTGTGCCGTGAGTGTACAAGAAGGAGAAGAAGAAGATTTGTACTTTTGATACCCATTAGTTCCACCATGTACTACCCTTAGCCTTTAGCTCAACAAAAGCCTAGAGAATCCATAGATACATGACGATGGAGAGGGTACAGGAGATCCCATGAATTGGGGGCCAAGTAATTAATTGTGGGAGATTGTGTGTGTGCCGTGTAAGAGAGGGAGAGATTTAGTTTGATCCAAAATCCCATCATTTTAACTCTACGCTATCCTAGTATTGTAGCCATGTGGGCCTACAAGAGAGAGATCGGCAGGCGAGAGGGAGAGAAGAGGTGGAGTGTGTTGCACCCAAATTCATCACATGCCTATGTCATCCTATCCTATTGTTCTAGCCTTACAGTCTACTATTGTTCTAGCCTTGCAAATCTACTGGTAAGAGAAAGAGTGGAAATAGAAAATTTATCCAATCATCAATATCATCCTACACTACCCTAAGTTCTAGCCATCATGTATCCATGTGCCTAGATGTGTGGACAGCAAGAAATAGAGAGAGAGAGAGATTGCCGATAGAAGAGGGAGAGAGATAAGATTTCCACTAGATTTCCCTTCCACATGCACCATCATCATGACCTATATATTCACCTAGCTAGGATAGTTATGAGTAAGAGTGGTGAGCAAGAAAATAATCAAAGAGAGAGAGAGGAGAACCGGCTGGAGAGAGAGGAGGGGAGAGCTCCCTTGCCTATGAATACCAACACCACCAACCATTTCATCACACCTCATCTTCATCCCATTGTTCTTGTCCCATTGTTTTTGTTCTTGAGAGAAAGAAACAGAGAGTAAATTCGGCTGTAAAAAAAAGGGGGAAAAAGAATTGAGTTCAAGCCCACCCCATATTGTCACCTTCCACCACCACTCAAAACCACCATTCGATCTTTCAATTCCAAAATTCTAAAAGTTGTTCGGATTCGTAGTAAAAAGAAAACTATTTTTCTTTTTATCGAATTCCAACTGAGGCGACGTCACTCCGTTCATTTTTCGACCAGACGAATCGGTAACCCTCCACCGTCAAGAAGACGGTAGAAACCTCTTATCTGCTCACCTAAGTGTAATGTGAATGTGCTATACGATAAAATATTGAAATTAGAATTTATATGATATTGCATGTTGATTTAAAGTATGCAGATATATGTTCCTGGGAACTTGAAATTTAATACTAGGTTGTATGAAGAATGAAATCTAGAAGTTCTGTTATTTTTCAGATTCAGACTTAGAAAATTAAGCATGACTAGGATTTAACTATTGGCAATGAAGGCACTGTTATGGCACGATAAATCTTACAATGAATGGATTAAGTATTGCTATCAATGAAAAATTAGTAACGTTGTTCTAGATTATATGTTGTCATGTTTTTTATTGAAAAGTACAAAAGCATGAGAATATGATTTATTTAATACTGCACATTTTTGCAAGCTTTAAAAGAATAAAGTGAACGCGAGAAAATGATGCATGTTACGAGACACGAGGAACGAGAGATGGTTGACGAAAAGAAACGAGAAATTGAAATGTGAAAAAGATTAATAATTGTGCGAGCATGAGAGCCCGATGGAATCGGAAAGAAAGGTTAGTGGAATCATGGCTTAGGTGTGCGTGTGTGAGCATGAGAGTCCGATGGAATCTGAAAGAATGGTTAGCGGAATCATGGCTCGGGTTTGTGTGACCTAGGAGCCCGATGGAATCTGAAAGGATGGTTAGCGGAACTAGTGTCGTGTGAAAATGGTGAAAGAGCCAATGAAACGAATACGACTGAGAGCCCGATGGAATCGGAAAGAGACGGTTAGCGGAATCAGTGCTTTTGGGTGGAATAAATTAGCCTGGGAGCCCGATGGAATTTGAAAGATGGTTAGCGTAACCAGTGCTCGAGAAAATAAATTGGAAATTGAAATCGATACTGATAAAATGATGACACGATTTACGATATGCTGTGTTGACTCTGAAAGGACATTGACACTTTTTGTTGAATTGTTATTTAAATGTTGAACTGTTAAATCTCTGTGTTTTACTTTGCAAAATTATATATTATTTTTGCTAAAGTATGGGACATAGGGGTAAGAGTTAGCTACTGAGCTTAAAAGCTCACGGTGTTACTTTTGTGACCCTGACATATTATGCCAGACCTAGGTGACGAACAAGAAAAGTTTAATACTCGGAGGAGTTCAGAGCTGAGCAGAATATCGAAAAAGAAGCCGGACATCAAGTAGAATAGATTTACCATAGTACCCTTTCCCTTTTTATTAGAATAATTGTATTTGAAACTCGAACTTAATTATTGTAATGACTCAATTATTGGTTTTATTTGAAATAAATGTTGAATCGAATTTGTATTTATTTTTAATTAACGTTCCCAAAAATCGGGGCGTTACAGCACCAATTGAAACAAGGATATATATATATATATATATAGAGAGAGAGAGAGAGAGAGAGAGAGAGAGAGACCTTCGTGGTGGTCGAAGTGCCCAGAAGTCGGTGGTGGTGGCGGTCAACGACAGTGGGGGAGCGCTGGGGTTGGGTTGTGGTGGTCGCCGGTAGTGGTGGGAAGAGGGTTGTGGGGGTCGCCGGTGGTGGTGGGGAACTGGGAAGGGGATTTCTCTGTTATCATCGAGAAAGTGGGAAGGGAAGGAGAAGGAGAAGGAGAAGGGGAAAGGCGACTGTATGCGCTTTTTTTTTTTTAATAAAACGACGTCGTTTTGAGCTGACGTCATGATAACGTCAACGGTTGTGTGAGTTGTTGTGCTTGAGAGGTTGTGTGAGTATCATTTTCGATTTGTAAATGCTATCAGAATTTTGGAACAAAAGTTTGTTTAATGCTTGTATGGTTTTAATTTTTTTCAAAACAAGTTTTTGAGCTAACCATCACTCTCTTTGTTCTCTCCAAGAGATTTTGTTATCAATTGGTAGAAGACTATGTATGAGTATCGTAAAAAATTGCATCAAATTGAACGGTCAATCATATAAAATAATTTGACGACATATACTAAAAAATGAATGATCACAAGGTTAAGTCTCGTGACAATAAATAAATAAATAACTAAAGAAAGTCCAATAGCGGTAGAGAAATATTATCTATGTTTTGGGAGTATTTCACTAAGAAGAAAAAGACAATCCAAAATTGTACGAGTCTATTGTTTTATTTGTCTTAAGACTCTTAACAGGATTTAAAAAACATAAATAAACAAAGCTCACAATAGCGTTTACCCTCAAAAGGGGAGGGTCACACTAAATAATTTTTCTTGATTTTTATTCCTTCCCAAATAGGAGTACTATGTTCCAAGAGGTGCAAGGTCTGGCTCCCATTTTTGCCTTGAAACTGTGCCGTTTTTGGGCACGGCAATCCCTACGCTGTGGCACTCACGGCAGGCTCCCCAAATCCCTGAGAAAGAGGGAGGTGGAGGAATTTTTTTTTTGTGTGTGTATCATTTGTTAAATCTAATTTATTCTATCCTAACCCCTTGGAGACTTGGAAAGGGGGATGGGTGCTTACGGGAGGGAATCTTTCATACCAACAATGTGAGCAGAAGGGTGATTATAGCATTAACACTATTTTCAATCTCTGTATCTATTTTTATTTTTTTTACTTCTTTGTAAGTCTTTCACCTTGACTTTAAACAGAGATAATAAATACTACAATTCAAACTAAAATTAAAATAGTAGTAAAGAAAGTGAGAGACTGGATTAAAATTTGTGAACAAGTCAAAATTGTGTGTCCTTAATTAATTCGAGAATTTATTAGACAAGAACTAATAAAACATATTAAAAGGGTCATGATAATAATCGTTTAGTGAACTTAATTTATCATTCGGTAAGATGATACTAGACTACTAGTATGTTCGTAAGATAAAATACTACGATATGCCATATTATCTCGAACGCACAATCTTCACCTAACAAATCAGACGCGGGGGCGCTGCTGTCCCCTTAGAGGCAGCAGCGCGCGGCTATGCCCGAATTCTGGGCCCACTCTGATCTCGCTCCAATGATCGGAAGCGTTCACTTCCTAGAGCTCGTCGAGTAGAATAACTATGCAAAAAATCAGCTTAATTAGATATCATTAAGTGCTGATCGGAACCCATATAACTTTCGGTCCATGGGTTACAATGGATTTGATCCAGTGTTTCGGATCCATTCTTTTCAAGATAAAAAGGTTCCGATCAGGCACTTAATGATATCCAATTAAGCTGATTTTTTGCATATATGTTCTAGTCGACGAGCTCTACGAAGTGAACGCTTCCGATCATCGGAACAAGACCGAAGTGGGCCCAAAATTTGGGCACAACCGCGCGCTGCTGTCCCCACAAACCAACCACAAGTGATCAAGGAGACAAGGAACAAAATCAATGTGTGCGTAATGCAAAAAGTTTAAACAAACAAGCATCCACACAGTTACATGCTTTTAATGTGTCTCTATGTACTTTATTACATGTATACTGAAATAAAAATTTCGAATTTAATAGACAAATATTTATCAGTTTCCTAATGTCTTTACAACACAAGCGACTGAGAGCATCCGTAGTAGACTAATCAAAGTTGAATAATTAAAAGTTGTCACATCACCTTTTGATTATCCATTTAAGGGGTTGCTAATGTTAGCAATATAGAGGTTGGATAATCAAAACTTGCCACATCACTTTTTTAAATTAAAAAAAGCTAAAAACTATTAATATAGAAAATGTTTTTTAATAGTTTTCAAACTAATAAAAACTGTTTATTAGAAATACAAAATAGTTTTTCTAAAACAACTTTTCAAAATCTTTTTTTGAAAAAAAAGTTTTCAAAAAAAGAAAACACTTTTTGAAAAAATTAGATTTTTTGAAAAAACAATTATGTGTAATTTTCTATATACCCAGTTGTCACATATGTATATGGATTATGGAGTTCATATACTTTTTCTATCGGCAACACGGAGTTCATATACTCAGTCATGAATTCTGTGTGAATGTATGATGGTTGAGGTGTTGGGAAACGATTCCCAGAAACCAGTAATGATGCGTACAGATTAGACAATAAAAATTGCAAAAATCCTACAAGGCGGAATTAGGGTTTTACCACAACTCCCGGTGACACGAACGCTGATTGAACTTGTTATAGCACGTCTTGCTATAAGCCACGTATACTGCTCGACTGCACCTTACGATCTTCTATTGTATTCCCTGCACGCCTAGAACACGAACCGAGTGTGGACTCTTTCATGGTCTGTTTGCCCTCTCTAGATCTGCCTCTATTTTGTGAATAATAGAAACGTCTTAAACTGACCTAGAGAGCATAACGTGTATATATAGGGTTACGATAGGGAACTAAGGAGTAATAAGTCAGGGCTCCCAGTGTAAATAAGAAATCTTGATCCCACCAGGATTCTATTTCTTATTTCACTAATTATAATTCACCCCACTATAGAATTATAATTGCACTTCCGTCTTTATCTCAATTATATTACGAGCTCCATGATATTAAATACTTATTTATCTCCCCACGTTAAGATTACAGATACCCGTTGATTAAAATAAATTACTAACAATCTCCCACTTAATCAACATCTTAACTTGAGACTATCCGCTTAACTTATTCGATATGTCGGATACAAATATCCACCTGTAGGGTTTGACATAATCGAAACTTATAAGCTTACTCAAGGGGTATCATAAATCCCTATCGGGACGTGGATTCCATTAATAATTAATAGTTGTCATATAAATAATGTTGCGACCCAACTCACCGAGACTATTGACCGTATAAAAATCTCACCCTTTAATGAATCAAAATCAACAACATTAAATATATACATCTAATAATTATCTTTGGATTAAGAGCATAAGCATTCATAATAATCATGAGGTTCCAATTGTCTTATAAAGTTAGTACACAGACAATTACCTCAATGCGGTCCCGTTCAATACACACAAAGTGTACTAGCACAATGAGTTAGAACTAGACCGTTCCCTGTAGTCAAGACAGACCTACTAAACATTGTACTACAGTCCTACTGATGGTGTGTCCAGTTCCATCTAAGACTGTGAACCATATCTTATATTTTATAAGAACCGATGATCCGATCTTCTGTGTGTAAGCCGAACTCTACACACCGGATCATCTACTTTGTAAAATAAAAGACACATATGCACAACATACAATAATATTATGCAAATATTACCCATAAAAGATAATCATCAAAAAAGGGATAAAACTGATTAATACATAACAATATTAATCCATCATATAAAAACATAGCTTTTACATAACCTCCTAACAAACTCTCACTAAGACTCAAAGTCATGCTGCCACGCATCTTACTCGCATTCTCTCTGCTACGTGACTATTAAAAGTCTTAGCATGTAAGCTGTACGTAAAAGAATCTACTAGGTTGTTTACCGATGCGATCTTGGCCACAGCTACATCACCTCTCTAAACGATTTCTCGAATCAGATGATACTTACGCTCGATGTGTTTTCCTTCTTATGAGTCAATGGCTTCTTAGAGTTAGCAATTCCACCACTATTGTCACAATAGATGTAATAGCTAATTGCACTAGAGGAATCACTTCTAGATCCATCAAGAAGTCTCTAAGCCAAAACGACCTCTTTGGTTGCTTAAGAAGCTACCACATACCCGGCCTCCATGGTGAAATCAATCAATCCACGATTGCTTGATACTCCTC
The DNA here is from genome assembly GCA_018127125.1 of Rhododendron griersonianum. Taxonomy (NCBI): domain Eukaryota; kingdom Viridiplantae; phylum Streptophyta; class Magnoliopsida; order Ericales; family Ericaceae; genus Rhododendron; species Rhododendron griersonianum. The sequence continues at coordinate 30,646,686 of CM030788.1, read as the reverse complement.
CAACTTATGGCTCCACCTCCTAAGGTAAACACATATCCGGAGGTAGACTTTCTAGAATTCCTATTTGACATAAAGTCTGAGTCTGTGTACTCATAAGGTACCAGACTATCTGACTGGAACACCAACATATGATCTCTAGTTCTTTTCAGATACTTGAGTATATGTTTCACTGCAGTCCAATGTTCTTGTCCTGGATTAGACTGAAATCTGCTAACCATGCCAACGGCAAAGCAAATATCAGGTCTAGTACACAACATAGCATACATAAGGCTTCCTACTGCCGAGGCATGAGGAACTGCCTTCATCTCCTCAGGTGTCTTAGGACACTGATCCTTGGATAGGTTGATTCCATGTCTAAAAGGGAGGAACCCTTTCTTGGAATCTTGTATGCTAAAATAGGCAAGAATATCATCGATATAAATAGCTTGTGATAAGCTCAACATCATATTCTTGCAATCTCGCATAAGATTAATCCTAAGGATGTGATCGGCTTCTCCCAAGTCCTATTCTAATTGGCCGGATAACCACACTTTCACTGAAGACAATACTCCCACATCGTTTCTGATGAGCAGGATATCATCGACATATAGTACTAAAAATACGACCACTTTTCCGTTGTGCTTCTTTTACACACATGAATCATTCGGACATTGATCAAAATCAAAAGACTTGATTGCTTGATCAAAACGGATGTTCCACGATCTAGATGTCTGCTAAAGCCCATAAATAGACTTCTTAAGCTTGCACAACATGTGCTCTTGACCTTTTGCTATGAATCCATCTGGTTGCACCATATAGATACATTCATCCAGATTTCCATTAAGGAACGCAGTCTTGACATCCATTTGCCAAATCTCATAAATCGAGATGAGCCGCAATGGACAAGGGATTCCGGATGGACTTAAGCATGGCTACTGGCGAAAAAGTTTCCTCATAATCGATCCCTTCTTTCTGAGTATACCCTTTCGCAACAAGCCTAGCTCTGAAGGTATGCACCTTCTCGTCTGCCCCTCTCTTCTTCTTATAGATCCACTTGTATTCAATGGGTTTAATCCCTCCAAGTGGTTCTATAAGATCTTAGACCTGATTAGAGTACATAGACTCCATCTCTGATTTCATAGCCTTTTGCCAAAGGTTACATCTTTATCTTGAAGTGCCTCATCGTAGTTACAGGGTTTCCATGTTGATCATCAGGGATCATTTCAAAAGACTCTCCCAACAACGTATACCGATTGGGTGAAACAAATAACCCTCCCACTACGACGAGGTACCGGTGTGTCAATAGGTGCCTCTACAGATGTCTCTTGTGGCGTTTCCTCCTGCACTATTAGTGGTAAAGAAGTTTGTGTCGGTATCTCTCCTCTCAATTCCTCTAAAACAATTTTACTTCTGGGCTTGTGGTCTATCACATAGTCCTCTTCTAAGAACCGGACATTAGTGCTAACAATGACCTTCTTATCCGTAGGACTATAAAACAGTCCACCTTTCGTTCCTCTAGGGTACCCCACAAACAAGCAAACTTCTGTCCTCGATTCCAATTTATCTGCGTTCCCATTCAGCACATGTGCTGGACTACCCCAAACCCGAACATGCTGCAGACTAGGTTTGCGCCCAATCCATAGTTATGTGGGTGTAGATGGTACTGACTTAGATGCTACCAAGTTTAGAATATACGCTGTTGTCTCTAGTGCATGTCCCTAAAACGAAATTGGTAAATCTGAATAACTCATCATTGATCTTACCATATCCATAAGAGTCCTATTCCTTCTCTCTGCTACACCATTTTGTTGTGGCATACCTGGAGCTGACAACTGGGATGTAATCCCTTCAGCTGACAAGTAGTCCCTAAACTCTCCCAAGAGGTATTCGCCACCACGATCAGATCGCAGTGTCTTGAGACATTCACCCAGACGCTTTTCTGTTTCCGCCATATACTCCCTGAATTTCTCAAAGTATTTGGACTTACGGCGCATCAAATAAATGTATCCATATCTTGAGTAATCATCAATAAAAGTGACAAAGTACTCAAAATCACCTCTAACTTGGACATTCATAGGCCCACACAAATCAGAATGAACCAATTCCAACGGCTCTTTGGCTCTATATCCTTTTGCTGAAAAAGGCCTTTTGGTCATCTTACCTTCCAAATAGGATTCACAAACTGGAAGTTCCTTAACTTCTAATGAACCTAAAGATCCATCTCTAACCAGTCTAGAAATCCTATTCAGATTAATATGACCAAATCGTAAGTGCCAAAGATACGTTTGGTTCAATTTAGAAAGATCTTTTCTCTTACATGGTAAATTATTGGTGTTATTCAATTCATGCAGTTGCATTATAGGAAACATAGGATTAATAATGTAGAGATCATCCATCAATGAACCAGAACAGATAAAACGTTTATTTAACTTAAAAACCACAGAGTCACTAAAATAAACCAAATATCCGTCCTTTATTAACTTAGAAATTGAAACCAAGTTTTTTCTAATAGTAGGAACATAAAGACAATCTCTCAAAATTAAACTCCTATTACTACTAAAATTGAAAAAGACATTTCCTATTGCAATTGCTGCCACTCTCGTAGCATTTTCCATATGTAGATAAATCTCCCCATCACTGAGTCTTCTGGTTTCCTGGAACCCGTGCAACAAATTGCAAACATGATTAGTGGCTCTCATATCTACACACCAGGTACTGGTAGATAACACCACTAAACGTCATTCAACAACTAGTGAAAAAGATTTATCCAGATTGTTCACTTTATTGAGATAGAATGGACATTCCTACTTCCAGTGTTCTTTCTGCTTGTAGTGAGAAACACTTGCCCGCAGGCTTTTTTCACTCCACCTTGAGGCACATGAACTGTCTCCATAACCTTTTTCTGAGACTTGTTCTGCTTCTTCTTGCCTTTCAGCTTAGAAGTAGAAGCCTTTTCTACCACTAACATTGATGGTGGTTTCTTCACAACCAAAAGACCCTCAGCTGCTTGGAGTTCCTTAAGAAGTTTCGCCAAAGATAAATGCATTTTGTTCATATAATAGTTTAGGCGAAATTACTTAAAACTCTCATACTGCAGTGAGTTAAGAACGAAATCGATCTGAGTTTCCCCATCAATTTCAGCTCCAAGGATCTCTAGTTTATTAAGATGAGCTATCATCTTCCAAACATGATCCTTAATCGGGGTCCCTTCAACATGGGTGATACTCACCAATTTTTATAAAGTTTTGCTTCCTGTTATGTGGCATTCTCATCAGGTCTAGGAGGGCATACATCAAACAACACAAATTTGTGTCCCTCAGCAGTTAACACAATATCCAAATTCCTTTTCCAGTCAATATAATTCGATCTAGTAAGTTTATTAGCTTTGTAAATAATTGCAAGTGGATTGAAAAAATCCATTTTTGAATCTGAGAATCACATAACAACAATTATGAATGGCAATAAAAACTTGAATTTCATTTTAATATTGGTTCCCTCAACCACGTGTTAAAAGAAAAATTTTGGCACCCCTACACACCGTGAAGAGCAAACCTCGATGGGAAGGTCGTCTACTCTTCATTATTCGTGTAGATAGGCACAACCTTTTAATTTTACTATCTAGACATTATACCGTGCCAAGTAAAATTAAATAGCCAATATAGCTTCGGTCCTATAAATAATAATAGTGACTCAGATGGTGAGGATATTATTATTTACAGCTAAGTGTATACCATTACCTAGCTTTTAGACCTATTGTTTCGTTATAAACCACCTCAGATGGAGAAGTGATCCACACAACAATTATCTTAGAGTTATCCCTTTAGGAAGTTTGTACCGATGATGCCACAATTAATTTTGTCCGATAGGGAGGAGTGTTCTGAAACCAACACACAAAATTAATTATATCACCTACGAACTAGCAATGGAGACCATATGATTTATTCAAAATAAATTCCCTCTCCCACTTAGTTATTTAAAAAATTTGTGAGGGTTATCAAATTTTTGAATTTGCAAAAAATCGTGATCTAGGTCAAAGGCCAAATATTATCATGTTGTCCCAACATGGTAAACTATCACATATGCAAATAATATGGAAACACAAATAATAAGGAAACACAAGATAAAGAATCCAGCTATTATGGTCAAAGATGCAATCCTTGAGTAACAAGGAATCCTTCCAAACTTGAAATCCTTAAGCAATAAGGAGTCCTTCCAAACTTGAAATCCTTAAGCAATCCTTCCAAACTTGAAATCCTTAAGCAATCCTTCCAAATTTGAAATCCTTAAGCTATACTTGTGTGGAAGACTTAGATACTTTGAATCAATCAAGGAGACCAAAATCCAACCGTGCTTAAGCAAGAAAATTCGGATTTGATAAATTCCCGCGTAAACTACACAGCCTTCAGTATTTTGGCCATATCTTCCTCATCCGACCTCCAATTGAAGTGATTCAAATTGGGTTGGATTCAAAATTCAATTATCTACAACTTCTGTGAAGAACAGATTTTTTAATTCCAACGTTTACTGGGTCGAAATAGCCCTGCAATCAGACCCTACTAATCTGGAAAAAAACTGTTGCGAGCCAAACAACTTGTATCTTCTGTATCTCCCTTCTTCGATTTCCGAATAACCATCGAATGCTATTACAATCGAAGAAACATACATATATCGATCTTATGCCTCCATTGGAGTTCACATGCAACGTTAATTATTACAACCACGAAAAATAATCATGGCACCCAATAAATAACACATGTTACGTTAATTATTACAACCACGAAAAAATAATCGTGGTACCCAATAAATAACAATAACCACACAAAAATTATGTGGGATCCAATCACACAAAATCAACAAAAAATCATGTGACCATAATAGCTGGGTAAGAACGCTGCAAAACAAGGGTTAGCATAGTTCTACGTTCTACCCTCTATAACCTACGGACAACATGGCCTGTTTAATCCATACGCGTGATTACAGCCTGCTCTGATACAACTGTTGGGAAACGATTCCCAGAAACCAGTAATGGCGCGTACAGATTAGACAATAAAAATTGCAAAAACCCTACAAGGCGAAATTAGGGTTTTACCACAACTTCCGGTGACACGAACGCTGGTTAAACTTGTTATAGCACGTCTTGCTATAAGCCACGTATACTGCTCGACTGCACCTTACGATCTTCTATCGTATTCCCTGCACGCCTAGAACACGAACCGAGTGTGGACTCTTTCGTGGTCTGTTTGCCCTCTCTAGATCTGCCTCTATTTTGTGAATAATAGAAACGTCTTAAACTGACCTAGAGAGCATAACGTGTATATATAGGGCTACGATAGGGACCTAAGGAGTAATAAGTCAGGGCTCCCAGTGTAAATAAGAAATCTTGATCCCACCAGAATTCTATTTCTTATTTCACTAATTATAATTCACCCCACTACAGAATTATAATTGCATTCCCGTCTTTATCTCAATTATATTACGAGCTCCATGATATTAAATACTTATTTATCTCCCCACGTTAAGATTACAGATACCCGTTGATTAAAATAAATTACTAACATGAGGATCTAGAGTATCATGTGACTAGAGTTTCTTATTTTTTTTTCATGTTTTAGTTTTTTTTAGTTTGTTTTGATGTATCTCCCTTTATGGAGAATTCTGTTACTTGCATGGAACCTTTTCTACCCTCTGTAGATATTCCTGTTTTTTAATCTTCATCTTCCAATTTGTTTGTGTTGTCATCTTATGTCTCACTGTGTAGAACCTTTTTACTCTTTGTGGGTAGTTTTCTTCTGTACTCAGTGTAATCCTATCCAAACCACTTGGATAGCTTGATTATCATGGATTTATTCACATCGATGGACTCCGGTTTGGAGTTTGAGTTCTGAGTATTGGTTAAAAAAAAATATCATGTGACGGACGGTGCTCGAAGAACGTCAATTACTACAGTATCATATTGAGTTTGGGTTTCTATTTGAGACAAAAATTGGTTCCTTTCGGAAAAAACCTCTCTCTCCCTCTATCACTAAAAAACTTCAAACCCTAGCCGCCAACAACCCTTCCCCTCCCCCCCTTCTCAGGCGGCGGGAGGGGAGGGATCATTCCCCTATGATCTCTCTCCCTCTATTCCCTTCTCCCCACCGTCGAACTGTCTCCTCTCTCAATTCTGCGACTGAAGTTCGGGCGTCCATTGGGAACTTTTCAGCCAGATCGTTTTCCAGCAACGTTCCGGAGCTTCGCTTTCAGTAGTTGCGGGTAAGATATTGTCCACCACCGTTCTCAGCCTCCATCTTCTCAGATCTGTGACCTGACGCCGTCTACCACGTTTGTTGGGCGACCACCTCCCAACGATGTGTTCCTATTTTGTGAAGCAGAGGTGGTGGTTACAAGTCTATCAAGATAGTTGCGAAAGAGTGGTGGCGGATGTCTCGACGGTGCTTCTTTTCTTTTTTTTTTGTTATTTATTTTAATAATGTCCCCTCTTTGGGGGGTTTGTCCCCTTCGGGAGGTTTCGTCCTCCTTCGGGGGGTTTCGTCCTCCTTTGGGGGGTTTCTTCTTATTTTGTAGGGCGGCGCATCTATGCGTTTATACGCTCTTTCTGTTGGAGTGTTCGATCTGTGGACTCCCAACCTGACCCCATGGGGATCTTTTGATAAATACTAACTCTCAACTTTTAGCGAAAAAAAAAAAAAACATATCAAAATTGCACGTGGAGTATTTTTTTTTCTTTCCTTTCATATCTGCATATATATATTTTTAAGTCTTGTATCCTGTTGCTCTTTGTCTTGTGACTCCTGGCCCAAGCACAAATTTTGGGTAAAGAATTCTTCCAAATGCTTTCTCCACCCGCTGGCTGCTGAAACTGGTAGCTCGCTCTGATACACAGGTAAAGGAAGATTATCTGTTATTTTCAAAATTGAAAATTGAAATTCCCGTCTGAGTATTAAATTTACCATTCTGCCCTATATGGGTTTGTTGTTGTTCAAGGAAGTTCTCATATACTCCACTATTTCCCGAATTTCACCTCAATCTAGAGGGAGAGAGAGATGGAAGGGGAGGAAAAGGGTAGTGTCTGCGTAATTGGTGGCACAGGGTATGTTGCATCATGGCTGATCATGAGACTCCTTCAGAGTGGTTATACAGTTCGGACCACCGTTAGATCTTACCCTTGTAAGCTTACCTTTTGCCTTTCCTTCTTTTTTCCACCTCAAAATCTTTCAGTCATTAATTGATCCAAACGAGGCTTGTGTTGCTCTCCAATTCGAGTATTGTTCCAGCCAATTGAAGTACTCCATATATATATATATATATATATATATATATATATATATATATTTATTTATCTAGAGACTAGAGTGAGGTTGGAAAATAAATGCGTGATAATAAATCCTTTTTTACTATCAATAAAATTTTTGCTTCGTTGTTTAAAAGTGGATGGGAATTAGCAGATCATAAGAACATGGAACTGAAGAAGGAATTCCTCCTTAGATTTTTGAACCTAAATTAGTCAAAGCAATATCGCGCGGATTTAAGTCACATGAATAAGCCAGTTTTTTTCTATATGATATGAGATGTTGCGGCGATGCCGATGCCAGCTTGGTGGCGGAAAAAGCCACATCACAAGTTAAGTCTTCTAGATTTCTTTGGAAATTAACTGAGTTTTAATCGAGCTTAAAATTATCTAAAGTGATACTTTAACACCAAAAACGAGTGTCGAGTGTTGTGGCCTGGTTTCGAGTCAGATTGACTCATAACAGAAGGGACTCCCCACCTATCGTGCTAATAAGAAAAACGAGCGACATTATGGCAAGGAAAGGTTTGATTCAGAGGGAGGAGAAAAGGGAAAAATTGGCACAGAAATATGATTTGATTCGTCGATCCTCAAAAAAAGATATAAGCAAAGTTCATTCGGTGAGTGACCACTTAGAAATTCATGGAAAGTTACAATCCCCACCACGGAATAGTGTCGAGCGTTGTGGCCTGGTTTTGAGTCAGATTGACTCATAACAGAAGGGAATTAGCCTCTCGATATTCAGTAAGCAATTTTGATCTTTGTGCATATAATGCTAAGTTGGTCCATTTTTCTCTCTAACACGTAACAAAAGAGCTTAAATCCAGCTTAAAAAACTGTCCAAATTGGCACATTTACACAACATATGTTTTCCTGACCAGACAGCAACAAAGACATAAGCTACCCGACCAACCTCCCAGGGGCACCAGAAAAGCTCGAAATCTTCGCTGCCGATCTCAATGATCCAGAGAGCTTCAATGGAGTCATCAGAGGATGCACCGGAGTCTTCCTCATCGCTCACCCCGTCAGTTTCGAAGAGAAAGTACCCGAAGAAGTCACGAACCAAAGAGCGGTCAAGGGCACTTTAGGGATTTTACAGGCCTGCCTTGATTCAAGGACAGTGAAGAGAGTCATTTACACTTCTAGTGCATTTACTGTGATGTACAATGACAAGAGTTCAGGCATAATTGATGAAAGAAATTGGACTGATGTAGATTATGTTAGAATTCTAAAGCCCTTTGGGGAGTCTTACATAATTTCCAAGACTTTAGCTGAAAGGGCAGCCCTGGAATTCGCAGAGGCTCATGGTCTGAACCTGGTGAGCTTGATTCCTCCTATGATCATTGGACCCTTCATTTGTTCCAGGTGCCCCGGTTCTATTTATACCGTGTTGGCGTTGATTGCTGGTACGTTGTTGTCAACCCGGCTTTTTAGGTGGAATTCTAGGACTTTATGTTTGGTACCCTTATCAGTTTCCTGTTCTAAAAACTAGGACGCATGTTTTATTTACCTTTTACGTTGTTATCGCAAAATTGATTAGGAAACAAGTGAAGAGTGGGTTGCTGGGGTAGGGGACTGCCAGTGGAAGAGGGGCGTTGGCAGATGGGTCACCCGCACAAGCGGGAGGAGGGTATGAACCCTAGTTATGGAAACAAGCGGGAAAAAAAATGTATCCATTGGGTCATTAAAAGTTGGAGGGTTGTGGAAAAAGTTATGATCTTTTAGGAAATGAAAACTGTAGTCAAGCGCACTTTTTTCCCCTTCTGGTTTCTGAAAACAAGAAGAAATGGAAGGGTAGGGTACCAAACGCGCCAAAATTGAAATATTGTGTAAGAGTTGAAGACGGACGAATCCAAGATTCTAATCTTGTAGTTGCTAGCTCTTTTAATAATCCGACCTTGGGGGTGCAACATACTCTTACAATAACGTGGTTACCTCAGAATTACTAGTGTTTTACCTCTTCAATAACGCGGTTATCTCAGAATTACTAGTGTTGTACCCTTTTGAATACTCTTACAATTTGGAATTTTTGTAATTCTGGGGTGGAGATCCATCACTAGTGGATTAAGAAGTAGTACTATAAAAGTGATCGAAATGTACTTGCCAGACTTTGTTTATCAACTTGCTCAACATAACTCATTTCTGATGTATGCAGGTGAAGAGGATCAATACAAAAATCTTCCTAAAACATCCATGATTCATGTTGATGATGTAGCAAGTGCACATATCTTCCTCCTGGAGCACGCTAATCTGACAGGGAGGTACATTTGTTCACCGCTCGAAGTAACAATTGATCAGATATCCGAATTTCTATCAACCAAATACCCAGAATATCCAGTCCCTAATGCTGAGTAAGTTCCAATTCCTAGCTTTTTTTCCGATTCATTTTTTTGATGTTGTCTTGATTTTTTTCCTAAAATTTCCAAAAGAAAGATAACGTGACCACCGTTCTTTTCTGCAGATTTTTAAAGGGCATTGAGGAGTCCAAGTACCCTGGCCTCTCATCCAAGAAACTATTGGATATAGGGTTCAAGTTTAAGTACGGCTTTGAAGAAATGTTTGATGGAGCAATTCAATGCTGCAAAGAAAAGGGGTTTATCTAGTTTGTCTCCAGTACTATGGGGGTTTATATTTGAAAATTTCCCAGTAGTACTATTTTTTTAATTTATTTTTAAAGTTCCTAATACTGTGGAAATGATAATGAAATATGTTGCAGTCTATGGGACAGTTGGTTGAGAATTTGACATTCTATTAAAGTTGGATATGGAAACCAACTCCACATTTGCTGTTCATGGTATGTCAGCAGTTTTATTTGTAAGGAACTAAGTAGATATTCTCCCGTTCCTTTTATGGACGGGACAGTTCAGTTGGCTCATTTGTGGGTTTTTTGGGACTCGGTTTGCTGGTTGAAATTCTTCATTCTCGGAACCGTCTCGAGAAAAATTTACCATGTCAAAAATCATGTTGTTCTAATATCGATAAGTGTAAAATTGTAACGTACTTGTCGTAGAATAAATGAGTTTCAATCTAGTGGGATGACATTTTTTATATTTTTTTAGGATTCATTTGTTTTGAAGTGGTTGAATCATATTGAGAGATATCAATTCTCACAGTTGATGTTCTCAACGAAATCTAAAACATAAACAAATTTTTTTTTTGATCAGCAAAAAATAAACAATTTTGATCACCAAAATGTTACGAGTACATATGTGTGGGCAGCATGCCTTCAAAAAGGATTCCGTTCCTTTCCAAAGCAAGGGCCCGGATCGAGGGAGCGCGAGCGGGGAAGCAAGCGCTTGGAATACAGAATCGCCACTCGGGTTTGAAGGTCCGACACCCAAGGAACCGTAGTTCGAAGCACCTGCCACGCTGTTTGATTTGAAAAAGTGAAAGAACCAGTCCGTCATAATCATATCTGGATTCGGGAGCCAGGTTACGAGATGGGAGGGGTTTTAAGGCACCCACCCCCCTCGCCCAATCCGGAGATCGGTCTCTACTTAGACATTTTGTGAAAACTTTTGTGTTTCTTCTTTTATTAATCGATTTTTAGTCAATTAGGGCAGGGAAACAGTTTAATGGGGATTAAAACTGTAACAGTTTGCAAAATGTGATAGATAGCATGGATGCACAGTTAGTATATGATGAAAACAGATTCCTGTGGGAGTTTAAACAGACTAGGAGGCCTTTGTTTTGGAGTGACGTGCGCAGGAAGAAACCAATATGCACCGATCAAGTCACTGCATGCTGACCACACCTGCGCGCGCAACTACAAGACATGCGCGCGCCAGTGAGCTCAAACCCATAGCTCTTATTCTCAAACCCTCTGGGCTCTGGAAATGACTAGTGCACACCCAGGACAAGCCAAACAGTTTACATAAAGCATAATATACAGTTTAAAGGCTGAAAAGCCCTACAAATTAACAGAATGCCCCATAAACAGTGTGGAGACAAAACAGTGGCCTAAAGCCAAGTTACCAAAGCAAAGACCACTCACTGGTCAAAGACTGACCGGTGCGAGTGTATTGCGCCCTGGCGCGCGCGGGTATGAGTCAACCTTCCAGTGTTTGGTTTTGCTCATCCTGGGTTCTGTGACAGGTCCAGAAAGATCCCAGGGGTATTCCACAGTAGCAAGTATGAACATTGAACTAAAACTAACAGTTTTAACCTCAGAAAGCAGTAAACTAGTTATTAGCATGCTTAACAGTGATCTATATACAAAGTAAAGTATAAAACAATAGGACACCAAACCCCTCGCGGACCTGCGCGCACAGCCATAGAGTGGCGCGCGCATACAGACGGCCTGGGCACGCTGGTTCCTACTATGACGGTTTTTGAAACCCTACCAGCTTTAGGGCCAGGACTGTTATTGATTACCAGTCGTAACCCTGCCAGCCCCCCTCAGGGATCAGAACAGTATGCAAAACAAAGGTGTTATACCTTTGGTTTTTGGGTTTGAAAGAGTATTGAGTTTTGATGTTTGAAGGCTTGATTGAGGGGTTGGATATTTGATGATTGAAGAACAAGGTGGTTATGCTTGATTGAGGTGTGAAAATGGTTGTAGGATTTTGTAAACCTATAAAAAAATTGAACCCTTTTAATGGAAGAACCATGGGGGTATTTATAGGGAGAAAGGTGGTAGGTATGGAGCTGCAAAGAGAGGAGCTTAGCCAGTCCACGAGGCTGGCTGAGGTTGCTTGGTGGTTAAGCTTACCAACCCATAAAGGTGATGGGGACAGGCTTTGTCTGGTGCGTGCGCATTGCGCCCTGGCGCGCGCATGTCATACCAATACGCGCGTGGGTCAACGGTCAAGCTTTGACTGTTGACCACCACCTGTCCATTTGACCCGCACGCTAGTTCTCAACCAACGCGTGCCAATAGGGTTTTTGGCTTTTGGAAGTGGCTTAGGACTAGGTTAGGTTCAAGGGTTTTGCAAACACTCAAAGCTCAAACACTCGACATTCTCGAGGTGTTCTTGATCCGATTCATCATCGGAGAATCCGAAACCGAAAGTAAACTAATCTAGAAGCTTAGATTGGGGTGTCTACAGTAGCCCCTTTTTTACGGCACTTGGAGCACCATCAACTTGGTACAAGTAATGTCAAAGATTTCTAGACACCCCTCAAGGCAATCCAGAGCAGAACATCCTAGCAAAGTAGACAAGCAAACTTAAGGAACTTGATTGGTTGAATGGACGGACGGACCATCGCTGGGGATGGAAGTAGAAGTGGACGATTGCATCGCCGCTTGTTGATCGAATTTGGACAGGACAGGCTGTCGCTGCAGATGTGGACGGGGCACGCCGTCGCTGTTGGGGATCAAGCTATCCTCGGCACAAAGTATTCCAACAAACACGGGTAGGTCGTGTCAGGTAGGTTAAATTCCATCTGTTGGAAATCAGAGCCAATCTCCTTATCAAAGACCATCCGAGACAGAGCAATAAGGCTGCTGGAAGATGCACTTGCGGCTAGACTAAAAGTGGTTGTTGTTCAGGACAGGCCAAGACAGACTCTCCTGGGGAACAATTAGTTGCGGATGAATGGTCCTTCAGACGATGTTTCGATCGTCGTTGTGGATTGAATGGACGATGTGCTGATCGTCATTGATGATATGGCTGATCATCGCTGAATGACTGAAACAGACGATATGGCTGATCGTTGTTGATGATATGGCTGATCATCGTTGATGGATGGAAATGGACGATATGGCTGATTGTCGTCGGTGATATGGCTGATCATCGCTGAATGACTGAAACGGACGATATGGCTGATCATTGTTGATGATATGGTTGATCATCGTTGAATTGGGCGGACAGATCACTATACAAAATGATCGAGCCGTTGGAAATGGGACAGGACCGACTGTCGTTGATTTGAAAGGGCAGATCACTATACAAAATGATCGAGCCATTGGAAATGGGACAAGACCGGCTGCCGTTGATGGAAAGGGCGGATCACTATACAAATTATCGAGCCATTGGGAATGAGACAGGACCGGCTATCGTTGATTTGAAAGGGCAGATCATTATACAAAATGATTGAGCCATTGGAAATGGGACAGGACCGGCTACCGTTGATTTGAAAGGGCAGATCACTATACAAAATGATCGAGCCATTGGGAGTGGGACAGGACCGGCTGTCGTTGATGGAAAGGGCGGATTACTATACAAAATGATCGAGCCATTGGGAATGGGACAAGACTAGCTGTCGTTGATGGAAAGGGCAGATCACTATACAAAATGACTGAGCCATTGGAAATGGGACACGACCGGCTGCCGTTAATGGAAAGGGCGGATCACTATACAAAATGAACGAGCCATTGGAAATGGGACAGGACCGGCTGTCTTTGATGGAAATGGCGGATCACTATACAAAATGACCGAGCCATTGGAAATGGGACAGGACCGGCTGTCGTTGATTTGAATGTGCAAATCAATGTGCAGAATGATCAAGCCGTTGAGAAATTTGATAGGACCGGCTGTCGTTGATGGAGACGGTCAGATCAGTGTGCAGAATGATCAAGCCGTTGAGAAATTTGACAGGACCGGCTGTCATTGATGGAGACGGGCAGATCAGTGTGTAGAATGATCAAGCCGTTGAGAAATTTGACAGGACCAGCTGTCATTGAATTGGTTCCGCAGGAGATTGCATCGCATCCTTCGGCAAACAAATCGAGAGTTAGGGAGATTTCCATTGCCTCTGCTAAACAAACAACACCGGCTTCGCAGGATAGCATCCTTTGGTTTACAACCGAGATTAGGGAGATTTCTATTGCCTCCGCTAAACAAATTGAAACAAAACCGCAGGAGATTGCATTGCATTGCATCCTTCGGCAAACAAATCGTACGATGGCGACCATTCTGGCTACCTTCCTACTTTCAACATTTAATATACACAATATGCAAGGATATGTATAATATACTAAAAATGCAAATGCAAGCTAAGGGCGGCTCCTAAGAGGACAACGACGCCTAAGGATGACCACTGAGCCCCATTACTATACTGTCTGTTACTTCTGAGATGTGCACCCAGATAGATAGACACTGAATGGGTCGGCGTGCCCCAATTGACGCTTTAGTAATGGAATTGGGCCTGCGTGCCCTTACTTTGATGCTTGGGCGGATGTGCCCCAGAGATGCTTTGCTTGGCCTTGGGCTGACGTGCCCTTGCTGCTTCACGAGATTCCACTGCTTGCGGATTACTGATACTAAGGTAGCAATGTAAAAATTGCATTTTCCAGTTTATTGACTCTCTTTGCAAGTGTCTAAGAGAATGCAAAAACTAACCACTAATATCTAATTTGCATTGACAAGCGAACTGAATTGACAAACAGATATGCGCACATGTACAAACTCGCCTAGCTCGAACAAAAAGGGAGAAAGGGCCCCAGGATACAACACAGACCCTTAGACACACAGAATGCAATGAAATTTTGGGTATTAATGAGCCAAAACTCACAATATTCCTAAACAGGTGAAACTGACACTTGCGAAAGGTGCAAAAGGCACAAAGACCTGTACAAACAAAATCGAGAAAAGCATCCCGACAAGACAATTGATTGAAAAACTGAAAAAATGTAACAAAGACGGACATAAGACGTAGATGATGACTCATATAGGCCCGGACTGAAACCGACACCCCCGTGTAGTCACATTAAGTCCATATGACCTGCATAGCATGACAAGACTTGGCAAAAGCCCTTGGAATGACATTCGACGGCAGTAGCTAACTGCTACTCTCTGCTGTAGGAATTGAATAAGCGTGCGCAGGGTTGAGACCAACGCGCATCACTTTGAACAAACGCGCGTGACTACAAGTCCGCTACGACTGCTCACACCAGACTTCGCTGAACTTAGAATAAACTGTGAGCCACTAGGCCTCTCAAGCATTTCATTCTGTTTTTGATGCTTCAAATATTTTTAAGGCTTTTGCTTAGCTTTAAAATTGAAATAGTAGTTTGCAATAAAGTTGAAAGACGAAGGGTTTTCCCCTTCTAATTCTCCAACGAAGCTTGTCTTGATTTTCGATCCTCTTCGACCTTTGATGTGTACCAAAATGTCAACTATGGATCCAATTGATAGATATGACCGAGTCTCGAAGAGACTGCCTACATATCCCATTTTGGGGAATCAGGTCAAAATGTAGTTCGGGTAAGGGTTCACTCTCGAGTATTTACCTCACTTTTTACGCTCTAACTTTTGCCTAGAACCACCCATTCGGGTCTTCGGTCTAGCGAGCTTTCGAATATTGCCTATTCATTTTTACCTAAACTGCCTTCAAAGGTTTTCGGTTTAGCAGGCTGCTCTAACTTTTGCTTGGAACTGCCCACCCTTGGGGTTTTCAGCCCAATGAGCTTCTCTCAGGGAAAAGTAGCTTTTGAATTGATCCAGGTTGACCCAGGTATTGAATTTGTTGCCGTCATGGTCAAAGACCTTTGGCTACAGCCCCAGATAAAATGGCTTTGATGACGCAGGGTCAAGAGTCCTTCAACTGGAAATGCCCTGCTCCGGGCCGTTTTGTACACTTTCTCATTGTACTTGGCGGAATGCTGCTGTTGCTGCTTTGAACATGATGCGAGGCCTGGAGCCTTCTGTGCTTTTACTTTCTGGATTGGCACCCAATAGTAGGGGGTTTGATGTTTCTTCATCTCAGGATCAACGCAAGGCATGACTTGATGAGACCATGCCAAGATGTTGATGAATTTTTTGAGCCTGTCTGACCGGGCGCAATGCTCCTCTGGGAATAGCTTTGAACCAATTGAACCTTTCGGGGGTTATCCTTGTCTTTCAAGTTTATTTGAAACCACTTCTTCTTTTAATAGGCTGAGCATGCCTTTCGTCTTCCCTTTCGGCGAGGGAACACATTTCCTTGGGGATGATCCCATCGAAATCTATCCCTTCGTCGTCAGGGTCGACACAGTTTATATAAAAGCCAGCGAAGTACTTAGAAGCAAGATAAAGCATTTCATAAAAGAACCCTCGGGGTTGCCAAGTATAGCAAAAGACACAAAATAGAAGCTACGACGTGGAGGGCCAAGAGGCACAAACTCCGACTCAGAGCTAGACCTAGACATACTAAAAAAACACCATGTCAGACTCAGACGTATCGCCAATGCAAACTAGACGCGGTTTTGAAAACGCAATTGTTAAAAAGCTACCCGTAGCTTTCAAAAAAGAGGTAGGATCCAGCGGGTGTTAGCTCCAAGCAATAGCACTTCGGCTTCCTCAGCTTCTTTGACCAAACCTACTCGGTGCTCCTTTGATTAATGGACCTTAGCCAGCCAGTCTTCTCCTTTGTAAGCCCCTCATCACTATCAAGCCAGATGTCGGTAGTGAAAACTTCGATTGCCCAACCTACAGTCATCATGTTAACCTCCGGTTCGGATGGGATGGATACGATGGGTTTGGGTTGGTTTGCTGGGGCGATATAGTGGCTAGGGTTGAATATGGTAGAGCTCGGGTTGATTTGAGTGGAGGTGGGGTTGATTTGAGTGGAGATAGTGGATGTCTGACCAACTTGCGGGCCAGAGTTGGGCTGAGGAAAGGATTTGGAGACAGTATCGACTTTTGATGGAGGTGGGGTTGGGATGATGCCACAATCGATGAGATCTTGAATGGCATGTCGAAGCCGGAAGCAAGCATTGGTAGAATGACCAGACGTTTGATGGTAGGTGCAATAGAGGTTATGTTTGAAATTGGCAGGGGGATTTTTGGGTAATGGAGTTGGATCGAGGGGCTTGATGAACCAGAATCGAGGAGCTTCTCATAAACTGAGGCCAAAGGTGCAGAGAAGCATAGAAAGTCCTCGGTGGGCTCCGGCGAGTGAATTGAGAATTCAAAGCGGAACCCTTGTTTGCTTTGCAATTGCACCACATTGCCTTATCAACTGGATGCATTCTTTTGCCTTTGGGGTTGAATGCATCACTAAGCATGTCCTCCTCTTCGACAATGGTTGTGAATAAGGACCCAACATCCTCCTTTGGGTAGGTCATGGCTTCATGAAATTCAGCCAGGTCTTTGAACATGTCCTTCGAGCACAGCTTGATTCCGACCGCAGGTGTGTGGCAGGCTTGAGAGGGTTCCTTGACTTGCCCCATATCTGGTTGCAGGTCTGTGGAGGTAAAGAGGCCAACCAGTCCTTGGACCATAACTATTTGTTTGTCCATCTTGTGACCCAATTCCTCTACAGCTTTCTTGAGCCCAGCCAGCTCCATTTGTGCTGCCATTCCGGATTGATGAACGAGGAAGGTGATATGATCTTGGAAACGAAGGTATAACAGCCCCGGCAAACGTTCCAAAGTAGGTTTGGCTCTTCCCTTCAGTGAAATGGCCCAAAGCTTTGGACAGCAAAGTAAGACAAAAGCTCAGTGGCGTTCCTGTAGCAATTAGAATGCAATGTACACGTCGTCGCCGGTGTCCACCCTAGACTCTAGACAAGTCTGTCTCATGATGTTCGGACGCTGCCAAAATCCTCAGATTTCTTTTCGGGGGTGTATCCTTCGAATAGATCAAACTGATCCTAAGAGATGTCAAAACAGACTAAGTCTTCGACTTTTCCTTTTTGAAGTTTCAACTTTGAACTTGAAACAACTCGGAATTGATGGCGTGACACCTAAACCGGGGTGGCGTCAGTGACAACACGCTTTAGCCGGGGTGGTTGTAAGTGACGAGGCACTTGTAAACCTGAATGATACCAGTGTCACGGCATCAATACTTTGTGGTTCTTCGTTTTCTGTTTGAAACCGCAATCGGGTTTAGACAAGGACTTAAAAAGTCTTGATTTCCCAAAGTCTCACTGATCTAAGGACTTTGAAAATTGATAACATGCACCATCGAGATGCACGACTCTTCATCGGGTCATAGCAGCGTCTTAGTAAGCATAAGACAGACTCGAAAGCGAGAGATAACCTAGAAGCCGCCCTAAACATGCTCCTACACAAAACGGAATGTATGTATGTACAGTTCCAGAGACGAGTTTGTCTCACAAATTTTAGACGTTGCCGGAATCCTCAGAATTCTTTTCGGCGATGTGTCCCTGAGTAGATCGACAGATCCTAAAAGATGTCAAAATAGACTAAATCTTCGACTAGTCCCATTTGAAGATTCAACTTTGAATTTGGAACAACTCGGTGTTGATGACATGGCACCTTATCCTTGAACACCGCGGTGTATAGTGACTACGCACTTCAACCTGGGTGGCGCCAGTGACACGGCATCATTACTTTGTTGTTCCTTATTTTCGGTTGAACCCTCAACCGGGCATGAGCCAAGGATGTAGTAAATTTTGATTTCTCAAAGTCTCATTGAACTAAGGACTTTGCAATTGATAACGAGCATTCGACAGAATGAACGACTCCTCATCGGGCCCAACAACGTCTTAGACAGCGCAAGACAAACTCGAAAGAAAGAACTGCCTTAAGCATGCTCCAATGCAAAACAGTGCATGTACAATACATGCGATAGGGAAAGCGATAACACATAGACAGTATAAGGGGTTAAATGCAAAACAGATCTTACCCTGTAGGTACCTGTCCTAGTTTGGAGAGTTCTAGTGCTTTGTATATGCAAAGGCCGGTTTTGGCTTGTAACAGGTTCCTCGGACTAAAGCCAAGATATACCTCCCGCTGCTCGCGTAACCACAGAGCAACAGTCGAACGGTAGAGTGACTTATTATCGTCAAAGGTTGTTGGGCATTCGGGGTCCCCGGGCTCCGGTAAACCGTGCCGGATTGCCAAAATGCTCCAACGAGGCTATCCCACATTGATGCAAATGAGAAATGCTAGAAATTGATTAAGAAGAAGAAGAATCACAAAATCGCAAAATGCCTTTTCAAATTTGGCACTCTTTATTTAGTCTATCTTTAGAGGAAACTACACTAGTGAACAATTGAAAAAGTCCCAGATTAGATTGGCCGGACACGAGGTCCTGTTAAATCACCATTCCAACCTTCGGCAACGCGAAGCTCACCGTTTTGACAGACTTTTAAAGGATTGTTTACAAGTGTATTAAACTCTAAGTGTGGATTAATATTGGTTCGATTATCCCCAGCAGAGTCACCACGGTGGGCAGCATGCCCTTAAGAAGGATTCCGTTCCTTTCCAAAGCAAGGGCCCGAATCGAGGGAGCGCGAGCGGGGAAGCAAGTGCTCGGAATACTGAGTCGCCACTCGGGTTTGAAGGTCCGACACCCAAGGAACCGTAGTTCGAAGCACCTGCCACGCTGTTTGATTTGAAAAAGTGAAAGCACCAGTCCGTCATAATCATATCTGGATTCGGGAGCCAGGTTACGAGATGGGAGGGGTTTTAAGGCACCCACCCCCCTCGCCCAATCCGGAGATCGGTCTCTACTTAGACATTTTGTGAAAACTTTTGTGTTTCTTCTTTTATTAATCGATTTTTAGTCAATTAGGGCGGGGAAACAGTTTAATGGGGATTAAAACTGTAACAGTTTGCAAAATGTGATAGATAGCATGGATGCACAGTTAGTATAGGATGAAAACAGATTCCTGTGGGAGTTTAAACAGACTAGGAGGCCTTTGTTTTGGAGTGACGTGCGCAGGAAGAAACCAATATGCACCGATCAAGTCACTGCATGCTGACCACACCTGCGCGCGCAACTACAAGACATGCGCGCGCCAGTGAGCTCAAACCCATAGCTCTTATTCTCAAACCCTCTGGGCTCTGGAAATGACTAGTGCACACCCAGGACAAGCCAAACAGTTTACATAAAGCATAATATACAGTTTAAAGGCTGAAAAGCCCTACAAATTAACAGAATGCCCCATAAACAGTGTGGAGACAAAATAGTGGCCTAAAGCCAAGTTACCAAAGCAAAGACCACTCACTGGTCAAAGACTGACCGGTGCGAGTGTATTGCGCCCTGGCGCACGCGGGTATGTGTCAACCTTCCAGTGTTTGGTTTTGCTCATCTTGGGTTCTGTGACAGGTCCAGAAAGATCCCAGGGGTATTCCACAGTAGCAAGTATGAACATTGAACTAAAACTAACAGTTTTAACCTCAGAAAGCAGTAAACTAGTTATTAGCATGCTTAACAGTGATCTATATACAAAGTAAAGCATAAAAAAGTAGAACACCAAACCCCTCGCGGACCTGCGCGCGCGTACAGACGGCCTGCGCACGCTGGTTCCTACTATGACGGTTTTTGAAACCCTGCCAGCTTTAGGGCCAGGACTGGTATTGATTACCAGCCGTAACCCTGCCAGCCCCCCTCAGGGATCAGAACAGTATGCAAAACAATGGTGTTATACCTTTGGTTTTTGGGTTTGAAAGAGTATTGAGCTTTGATGTTTGAAGACTTGATTGAGGGGTTGGATGTTTGATGATTGAAGAACAAGGTGGTTATGCTTGATTGAGGTGTGAAAATGGTTGTAGGATTTTGTAAACCTTTAAAAAACTTGAACCCTTTTAATGGAAGAACCATGGGGGTATTTATAGGGAGAAAGGTGGTAGGTATGGAGCTGCAAAGAGAGGAACTCAACCATTCCACGAGGCTGGCTGAGGTTGCTTGGTGGTTAAGCTTACCAACCCATAAAGGTGATGGGGATAGGCTTTGTCTGGTGCGCGTGCATTGCGCCCTGGCGCGCGCATGTCATACCAACACGCGCGTGGGTCAACGGTCAAGCTTTGACTATTGACTACCACCTGTCCGTTCGACCCGCGCGCGCTGGTTCTCAACCAACGCGTGCCAGTAGGGTTTTTGGGTTTTGGAAGTGGCTTAGGACTAGGTTAGGTTCAAGGGTTTTGCAAACACTCAAAGCTCAAACACTCGACATTCTCGAGGTGTTTTTGATCCGATTCATCATCGGGGAATCAGAAACCGAAAGTAAACTAATTTGGAAGTCCAGATTGGGGTGTCTACAATATGAGGCCATATAGTATGGTCCAGTTCCTTTGGTTCCGGAGAGGAGCTGGATTTTATTTGGAAAGGATTAGTGGATATTTGGATTAGCATGTTGGTATGAGGGTTGTATCTATCATGTCGGAAACTTTGTTCTTAAGTCTTCATTCCATTCTTGAAATTTGGTTGCTTTGTTTCTCTGATTTTCCTATACCACAGCGGAGTAGGATCCGGGGACCCTGTAGCGCCTCAGGCACGTTGCAACGATTCATCCGGACTGTTCATTACGGCAATTAATGATCGGATTTGAAAAGAATTCTTCCCTTTTAAAATTTAAACCGTCCAAAACACTATTCGACGGTGAGATTGAGCGTTGCACGGTGCAATGCTACTGAAGCGTTGCATGGTGCAATGCTATTGAGGCGCTGCACCATTCTGCCTTCCCAACGGAGTAGTCATATACAGTCTCCTTCTAATACAGACCTTAAGTGAGGATGTCATAGTTCGGAGCCTTTCGAGTCTTATTTTGATGATCCAAACCTTTCATCTTGTTTAAAATATATTTTTAAGGGTACCCACGAGAAATCAGCTCAAAATATAACCGGGAAGTGATTTATCCAAACATGAGATCCATAAAATAGTTCTTGTCAAGGTTTATAAAAACTATTTGGATCAAGTACTTTCCTGTCATATTTTGAGCTGATTTCTCGCGGGTACCTTAAAAACATGTTATAAACAAGTTGGACGGTTAAAATCACATTTTGCACACCTTTTTCGCGGGCACCCTTAAAATCACATTCTGCACACATTGAACGGTTCGAATCATAAAAATTTGATCGGGAACTATGAGATTGAGATTTGAGATGTTTTTTTAGATGTTTATATAGATGTCCCCGGAACCGCCCCGATATATATATATACACACACACACACACACACACACTAACGCTTCAGGCACGGCTCAAAGAATGCGGCATTATAACTGGCTTTGAGCGTCGTTAGCAAGGTGTGAGCAACTGCACGTGCCTAAAGACACACACCTAGTAACTTTTTTTTTGGAAAACACACTCACATAACTTGATCCCAACACAAACCAATTTCTAATTAGTGGGGATTACATCGAATAATCTAGAATCGTTTGAACACGTCTAAAATGAATTAAAAGTTAGCCACACTTGAAACAAAATAAATTATAAATCTATAATACAAATCGCGACGGTGTGGTTGCTGTAGACAGCCCAATTTGGCCTAACGATTATTTCAAGTCCCACCTTGGGACCATCCCGATGATGAAATGGATACAGTGATTGCTGATTGCTTCCTTGAGAACCTTAGGACTTTCGGTAAGAACTTTGAGCCACTTAGAGGACCCAATTCAAAGCCATACAGCCTTTCAGACAGAAATACAGAAGCCTAGGAGAATCCATCTGTCGGCCGTGACATCGATCTCACGGCCCTAACATCATTTCCTCACCCGAGCAACCTGTTGCTAGCAAAATCTCCCTGAGAGATCAATCCCTCGGCCGCAAGATCTATCCTTCGGCCGAGACATCCATTACTCGGCCGTGATATCCTTTACTCGGCCGCCAGATCGACCTTTTTCCAGACTCTGGAACGTGTTCTGTCAGACGTTTGATCCAACTACACTACCTTCCCGATGCGTTCGGGCTATGCTCAGAGATTACGACGTAGAGTTAGAGGTGCATTGCAATTGCAATTGCAATCGTGCCATTTGATTGGCCGGAGTGAGTCACCAATTGCCTATATAAAAGGCCTTTGGACTCCGAAAATATACACACGAAATTCATTAGAGAATACACTCTCTCAAGCCACGAAACTTTGTCAAATATACTCTCTCAATCCCACTCTTCAAAAGCCCTAACCTCCCGAAGGTAGCCACCAACCCAGTGATCAAACTCCGAAGTTCAAACCCTAACCCTAGGGTTTTCAATCAAGCAATCAGTCAATCACAATCAAATCCGAAGCAATCAAGCAACTGAGGGATCAAGGTGGTGAGGCCTAACGGCCTCTGGTTTGTTTTATTTATCGTTCTTACGCTTAATCATAACCTTCTGATTATCTGTTAATCGTATAGTCTGGTGTGAGGAAGAACACCGACCGGGGCTTCGATCACTCGGCCGGTATATCAAACCAGGAGGATCCCTTGACCGTGACATCCATTCACCGGCCGCGGGATCCATCTCCCTGGGACAGTTTGTTTGCTTTTCTGCTTTCTGACGCATGCTTTACTTATCGCACTGGCTCACCTTATTCACTGCTTAAAGGCTTAAATAAACAGACTATGTGTTGGAATTAAACAAGGCGTCTATATGTCTTATGTTGAATAACTATGGGCTAGTCTCACGGCTGGGCAGAGAGGGGTGCCTAACACCTTCCCCTTACTGTACTTTTGGTTCCCGGATCCAGAATCTCTATCTGTTTTCCTAGTTTTAACAAACTAGGTGGCGACTCTGTTTTGATGATAACCGCTATAATGTGGCGATGTTCCTAGCCATGGGAATGTCCATGATTTTGGTTTACGAAGCAAGCAACCAATCGAGCAAGCAAACATGATCAATCTGTATGGCGATGCCCCATTTGGGAGGTGTCTACAGTTTTTGGCGACTCTGCTGGGGACATGAGAGCCATAACCAAAAAGTTCAACATAAGACTAATACATGCCTTGTCTAATTCATCTATCATATGCATCGAGCGGGCAACCCGTTGAGTTCACCTGATATCCCGGCATGACACGGGCTATGTTGGGGGTTCCAGCAAACTCCACAGTCACTTGTACCTAGTGGTATATCAAAAAGGGAATCACCCAATCACCGCCTATGATGGGCTGGTGAGAGGATTGGTGCCCTTTGACAATGGAGCACCCTGAGACTACCAAAACCTTGCATGTTCTAGAAAGCCATAGAACTTATCAAACTAAGACAGGAACCTACAGGCTAGGAACCTACTTGCATTTTACTTGCAAAAGTTCTTCCTCACACCTTGTATCATTTGTTGTTGTAATTAACTCTTTCTGTGCAGAAGGGTTGGGATTTTCAACCCGAATCCTAACCCTACACAGGCCGAATACTGACTTCCAGGTATTCTATTTTTCAAGCAGGCACGATAGGTAAATCAAAGAAGCAACCACAGCCAACTTTGTACTCTTATAATACCCAAAGCTACGCCAAACAGGGGTCTCTGCAACCCTCCCGTCTATCGTCCTGATCATCTGACAAAACACCCCCACCACAACAATCCCAACTGCTTTCAGAAACTTCCCGGTCATCCCCTCAACGGACCCCGTCATTTACTAAATCCCAAGCTTCATCAAGCAACCCTTCTACCTTCATGGCAAACAACGACGCCACTATTGCCGACCTCCAAGCTCAAATCACTGCGCTACTAGCAGAAAAGGCAGCTAGAGATGCTGAGGATGAGGAAAGATCAATGGAAGATGGGAATCCCCATAACGTTGTGTTGGCAGAAAGTCCCGAGTTGACCAAGCAAGTCAAGGAAATCAAACAAGTCTTGGCTCGTTCACAAGGGGACCAAATTCTGGATTTCGAGGGACTTTGCCTCTTCCCAGAATCCAAGCTGCCTGAGAATTTCAAAATGCCCAACATCGAGAAGTTCAATGGAACTGGCAACCCTACCAGTCATGTTCGCCATGTTATCAACACCCTGAAGCCAATGGGCTTGAATGACGAGCTCATCGCCCAGTTGTTCCAGCGAACTCTCACCGGAAGTGCTCTCGACTGGTTCCTCACTTTGGAGTTTGTGCATTATCAAACTTGGCCAGAAATTGCCAATGCTTTCGTCAAGCAATATGCGTACAACGTCCAAATTGAGCTAACAACTCGAGACTTGGAAATGACCAAACAAGATTCCAATGAGGATTTTGCTACCTTTGTGGCAAGATGGAGGGAAAAGGCTGCCAAGATGAAGAACCGCCCCTCCGAGGAAGACCAAATGAGGATAGTTGTCAAAAATTTGCAACCCAAATATCTCAGGCATATTTACACACAGGCTATCACCAATTTCAAGCGCTTGCATGCCACTGGGTTGCAAATCGAAGATGGAATCAAGCTAGGACTCATTGGGAAAGAAGAGGCCACTCCTCCACCTAAGAAAACCTTCTCTAGCCGTACATCTCATGCCTCCGTGAATGCCCTTGGCACATCCTTGTCTCAAGACCCTTTCCAAACTAGCCCATCCCAAAGCTCAAATCGACCCCGCCGCAACTTTGATCCTCTTTACATGACCTTGTCCCAAGCCTTGACCATTCTCAGCCGTCAAGGGCATCTCAAACCTTTAAACAAACCACTTCCTCCGCCGCCCTACGGTCCAAACCATGATCCAAACAAACAATGTGCCTACCACCAACACCCCGGGCACGAAACAGACAATTGCATGCGTCTTCGTCACGACATTCAAGACCTTTTTGATAGTCGAACCATAAAACCTCCAAAACCTGATGGGCAAGCCAACCCACTCCCTATCCATAATGCTGAACCGCCACCTCGAAGTATCAATCTCATAAAATCTATCTCACAACCCCACATACAATCCTAGCCAATACATTGTCCAAGACAACCAAACCAAACCTACCTTAACCTTCCCCGAGGAGGACGAGTGTTTCATGATGGAGGAGGAGGAGGATAATAACTCTGATCAATCAGAAGTAATCGACGCGGACATGCCCGACATAAGTAGCAAAGATCAGGCAGAGGAGGAAAAGCTAGGGAAATGGAAAGAACATTCCTGGGCAAAAAACAATTTGGAGGATCCAGACATTCCATATGTAGAAGATGACGAATGGCTTCGTATCTGGTTCGAGAATAGGAAGAAGGAAAAAGAAAGGGTCATCATGATGAGAAGGCACGCTCGCTTCGAGCCTGCCCAAATAGTGGTATGCATCAACCGTCCCAAAATTCCAACACTGCCCATTGTTTGGGAGACAATCAATCTCATAGAGAAGGTAAAGGAGTTTCAAATGCAACCATGGGTCAACCCTTACGACGAGTGCGACTATAGTCAATGGATAGAGGAAAGAGAAGATCTAGATTTCATATGCACAGAACCCTATAAAACAGGGGAAAGCGACTTTGATGAAATGGAAGAAGAGTGCAATGATCCACTCGACGAAACCTCCTTAGCATCACTATTCAATCAGGAGGAAATAGCTGATAACCACACAATCAATGAGGAAGGAGAAAGGGAGATTCAGACTGACACATCCATCTGGGGATTGCTCATGGCTCAAGGAAGTAGCCATCGTACGAACTTCAAAGATGAACCCAATTCAAAGGCTCTGTTTGGCAAGGAAGAGGGTGGGAAAGAGTATAAAGTTGCAAAAGGCAAGGGAAATGACCCCGACATGCTGCAGTAGCTGAGAAGTCACAACATGGCAAAAAACGTTAAAACATTGCTTTTGCTTTCTAAAACAAACTAGAACGAGTTTTGGGCCCCTGTTTGGGCATTTTATTCCCGCTAAGAGAATTTCTTTTTCATCCTCCAGATTATGCTTATCTAAATCTAAATTCCTAAATTGCAATTGCCATGCGCTATACTCTCATTGCCAAAACAAGGGAAAAATTCGAAGGGATCAAGATCTTTGTGCCCTCGACCAAAGGGAAGGAAAGGATGAACTCTAATTACTTACAGAAACTAGGTTTTTGTCAAAACTTAGAAAAAAGACACTATCTCCGTGAGAACACTTAGGGTTAGCTTACCCATTGTGAAAGTACAAACGCAACAGGAGATTGATAAAAACATCTCTATCAAAATTCCTCTCCAAAACATTAAAACCCTCTTGAGAGAGAAATGCTCGTTGGGTAATCTATACATCCAAGCAAAAGTAAGAGCGGAGCTTGCTAGGACAAGGAAATGCGAAAAACGCAGCCTAGGCAAAAGTTAAGGCATTTGAAGGAAAGCTCGCTAGGGACTCAACCTCCATCAGGTAACCTAGGCAAAACTTAAGAGCATGAGAGAAAGAAAAATCAAGAGTGAAAACCCAACCCCCAAAGGCGGTGATCTTGGAACTACGTAAAAGGCCTGATTACCTGATTGGGATACGTAGGCAATCTCGCATCGAGATGCGGCCCAAACATTTGGAGAGAGGAAAACATCAACAAGTTTGTACTCAATGATAGGCATAGCTAACCCTGCGTATTGAGCTCACAAAAGATGAGTATGCTTTTCTTGAAGAATTGGCGACAAGCAATAGACACAAGAATTATAGTTCATCCCCTCTAACCCAAAAGTTATCAACGCAATGAGTATGATACCTCAAAAACTCTTGAGTTTGGCAATTAGACTATAGAGCATGGCAAAAGCAAAAGACAGAAAATCAAAGACTAAGCATAGGAAGGAATGTGAAACAGGATGCCACTTGGCTGAAGCAAAACCTAGCTCCCTGGGGAAAATACACGTAACGGCCGAATAATCAATAACTCGGCCGCAACAATGATTCTTCGGCCGAGTGATCAATTCTTCGGCCAAGTGTTTTCATAAACTACTATTTATCAGTAAATAGGTGTTTTAAAGCCATGTTCTGACCTTCACATGCATATCTCAAAGCATCTGGGGGCACAAAAAGCATTTTCTCAGACAAAAACTTGTTTACAAAAATCATTGTTGTGGTTGCTTTCACTATACAAATATAGTTTCTGCCTATCTCCTACTAACTATGAACAGGAAAAAGAAAAGCCCTAAAAGCTAGGCGATCTCTGAGAAGAAGGCGAAGGCTGCTCACTGGTCCCCACATTCCCCCCACCAGCAGCCGGTACTCCCTCAGCCTCAAGCTGCAGCCAAAGAGGGATATAAACATTCAGACTCAAGGGATAATATACAGCAGATAAAGTTCATGAAGAGAGTCGTACCTCGAGGATCCTATGGCGTTGTCTCCGAACCAGAACCTCTGCACTCTGATAGGCGTGAAGCCATTCCTGCACTATCTCGGCAAGTACCTGTGGAACAGTTAAACATTACAAACATCTAAGCAAGGGATACAATGCAAAGTGATGAAAGCTAGAATGGAGAGCTAAAAATACCTGTGAAGCCCCGGCTGGCAAGGTGTAGAGCTGGGTCGTGCAAGGAGTCAGCGCCAGACGCTCATCCTCCCCATCATCTGAGTGGAAGAGACAAACGAAGGAGCCCGTGGCCAAACAGGAATAACGGGAGGAGCCGCAATAGGGGAAGCCAAGAAAAGACGGTAGTACTCCGTATAGTCACCTGCCTGGAGGAGTAAACCCGCCCAATCTCTGATCCAAGCATTCTTTAGATCTTCCTTCGACATCAAGGAAGTGGACCTCATAGATACTGGAGGAGGAGGAGGAGGAACAAGCTAAAGAGCCTCAACACGTGATCGCCACTGACTAGCCACTCGATCGCCTAAGTACCAGGCTCGGCAAAATGGACCCTCGAGCAAGCTACGGGTCCGGTCCAGGACCCTATAACGTGCAAGAGGGGCATCCTCTGGTACACCACCCCAAGGGTCAAACCGTACCTACAAAGCAAAGACAAATTAGCCCCGACACAAGAATATGGAAGTCTAAAGGACAAGAGGTACAAAGAAAAAGGTACCTGATCGACTGTCAGTTGGTCCAAAACTCGCCGCCACTCGGGAAGGCTCAAAACTGGTGACCGTGGCCTCCGTTGCCCCACCAACCATCGCTCGTAACGAGGTATGCAGTTCACATCACCATGCCTAGTCTCAGGGGGAAACTGGAGAAGGTGCTCGAAAGCCCAGAGCTGAAAAGCAGGTTAACCAAAGCAAGTTCAGAACTAGAAAAAGCCAAAGTGAGAACAGAAGTACAAAGGAACGATACATACCTCAAGTACTCGAAAGTGACCACAAAGAATGGGATTCTTGTCCCGCGAGCAAGCTCCAAGACTACCTTACAAAGTGGCCAAAGCAGACGAGCCCTAGTCAAACTCCCGAATAGCCCCCAAGTGCTGCAAAGGAGCTAGAAACTGCGTGTGTACTGAACCATCCTTGTTGGCAAACAACGTTTGCCCAAGGAGGTAAAGAAGGAAAGCCCGCGTCAATTGCTCGACACTCACCTGGGTCAGAATGTCAGCCACCATGAAAGTCTTGCTTAGCCAAGCAAGATCGATATGACCCCGAGAACGAACAGGGGGCACCTTCCCCAGAAACCACCTCAAAGCACCCTCTCGCTCCCAAAGCCGGGGGTCAACTCGAAGAGTAACTCCGCCTACCCGCAGGCCAGTCAGCAAAGAGAAGTCACCCGGAGTGATAGTCATCTCGCCAGCAGAAGGAAAGTGGAAGGTATTGGTGGTATCCCACCACCTCTCAACCAGCGACGTCATCAACGACCAGTCCATCTTCGGAACATTGAGGCCCAGAACGAACGCCTCGAAGCCTGCAGCACTTACTAGTTCTCGAGCCTGCTCTGGCAGTGTCAAAAACCACCTATGTACCTCCCTGCCTCCATCGCGAGCCTCAGGCCTCCTATTTATCTGTTAGAGACCAAAAAGGGAGTTAATTTCATGATTGCATAAACAAAGGAAAGGCTAGGGGCCTCCAATTAACATTCAAAAGCATGCATTGCCTAAGCAGGGGGCACGGTTATTTTCTTTAAAAAAGCAAACTCAACCCTAAAAACGGGTTCTTCTCATTCACGCTCCTAGCTAAAAGGGATTTTCATCCCGCAAACAAAAAAATTCATTCTTAAAACATACAAAGATTTCCAAACTCCGAACTAAAGTAAACTTTTTACTTTTCAGGAAACTCACCGGCACGTTTAGAACGCTCAAGTGCTGCTCAAGCTCTCTGCGGACTATCTTGGCCTCTGGGCCACCAACAGGAGGGCGGTATTGCAGGAAATCGCCATAACCCAACCTACGAGAAGGAAGAATGTAGGTAGCGGCATCAAATAAACCAGGCTCCTCAATCGCCTCCTCGTCAGAAGACGAATACTGGTACCTACATGGAGGGTGCGAGGATGAACCCGCAACACCCGAAGATGGCGTGGCCATCACGTCCGAATCAAGAAGGAAAACCAACGGTTCCCAAAACAACCAAGGGCCAGTAGCAACGGCAGTAGTGGTCGGAGAGGATGGTCGCCGGAGATGATGGTGGCCGACGGTAGTGGAGGAGGACGGCGGCGTACGGTGGTCGTCGAACGAGAGGAATGGAAAGGAACAAGAGAGGAGGAGGAGAAAAGATTAAATGGGCCGTGAGATCGATTAAACCAAATATAAATCGATTTTCTGGCTTTTGGCTTTCTCACGGCCGATACATCGATTCCTCGGCCGAGACATCAATCCTTCGGCCGAGAGATCGATCTCCAGGCCTCCCAATCTATTTCCCTCAGCCATATCAGGTCTTGCTCTGTGCACTGACTCAAGCCACTACGGACTTCTAAGTCCTCAACCAACCAAGTAGCCTTGGGGGCATCCCCGAGCCAATGCAACGTGATCAAAACTTGCCTTGGGGGTATGCCCGGGCAACCAAAGATCTCTCTCTCCATGAACTGCTGGCCGAAGCTCCTACTACGGCAAAAACAAGACACTCAGCAGCCCTGAGCTCAAAACTTCAGCAGCTCCATGCTCAATAAACCTTGTGCACAGGTCGCTCAAGTCACCCAGGCTCTACGCCTATATCAATTCACTCAGCGGCTCCAAGCCCACTATCTCAACTGGCCCAGCAGCCATACAAACATTTCAGTGGCCCCATGCCTGCATTCACCGTCTCAACTGGCTCAAAGCCATAGCAACCTTCTCAGCGGGTCGAAGCCCATTACTTTAATAGGCTCGAAGCCTATGTCTATCATCTCAGCAGCCCATTATCATAGTGGCTCTACGCCCGCTATCACTCACTCAGCGACTCCAAGTCTACCGTTTCAACTGGCTCGAAGCCGTAACAACCAATCTCAGCGGCTCGAAGCCCATTATCGACAGGCTCTATGCCCGTATTCACTCACTTAGCGGCTCCAAGCCCATTATTGACAGGCTCTACGCCCGTTATCACAACTCAGCGGCTCAAAGCCCATCATCTCAACTGGCTCGAAGCCGTAAACAAGCAAATCTCAACAGGCTCTATGCCGCCCCAACAATCAAGACATCTATTCTCAGGCTCTACGCCTGAATGCTCAAAATTTAACATTTTGAATGCTCAAGCTCTACGCTTGGATGCCCAACCACTGTGTACTGGATGCTCAAGTTATACACTTGAATGCTCAAGCTCTACGCTTGGATGCCCAACCACTGCGTACTGGACGCTCAAAGCCTGTACTTTGAATGCTCGGATTCTGCCTTCCGAATGCTCGAGCTCTACGCTCTGAATGCTCAAGTTCGGAACTTGATAGAAGCTCTAAGCTTAAAACAAACACACATGCACGGGCCCGTGCACATATTGCATTATCACATCGAGTCTGCATCATCATATTTGTTCACATCTAACAAACATCATCACACATATACACTCTGCATATCTCTCATGAAACAGGTCAACCCTGCCATCAATCGGCTCTACGCCTCAGTTTTATTGATCAGTCCAGTACCTCGATCCCTTGGCTCTACGCCAACACTAATGATGAGAAAGCTCCGTGCACAGACCATCAGAATACAACCAGCTCCGCGCTTCGGTTCCATCAAGCTCTAAGCTCCGACACCTCGGGCCTTCGCCTCAAGACCACAGCAGGCTCTACGCCTCAATTCTATCACCTCAGGCTCTTGCCTTATACCAGCTACGCGCTTCAGTTCTTTCAAGCACTAACCTCACCTCAGGCCCTCGCCTCAAAACTGCAACAGGCTCCATGCCTCAATCCAGTCTTCTCAGGCCCTCACCTCAAGACTGCAACAGGCTCCACGCCTCAATTCTATCACCTCAGGCTCTCGCCTTGTGACTACAACCGGCTCCGCGCCTCGGTTCCACCACGTCAAAAGCCATCACTCCAGGCTCTCGCCTCATGACTACAACCGGCTCCGTGCCTCGGTTCCCTCATCTCCAAAGCTCCGTGCTCTAGGTACTGGCCCTACGCCCCCCATATCTCAAAACAAACCGGCATCCAGCTCATCCCAGCAGATGGTTTGGATTCCACCCCATTACATCAATTCCTTCCAGCTCATTCGCAAGGATAGGCTACTCTACCGAGCTCCTTTCAGTCAAAGTAAGGATGATCAAGAAAAGCAAACGCACCTGCCGTGTACTGATCTACCCCAAAATACTAAGGAAGCTCTCCGCAAAAAAACTCCCCGGCAGCCCCGTGCTCCTTCAACTGCTCTTCGCCAAAACCCTGGCTCAGTCTAGGTACGTCACACTACGGCTTTTTAAGCCCAAAGGTATGTCTTCTGTCTCTAACCCTCCAAAAACTTTTTACTTTTCTTTATTGCCCGAACTATGATTGGTCTGAATTTTCCTTGTGGAATACGTAGGCAGCCTCCCGGCCCGACCATAACAAAACCTTTTTCGCCCGAACTACGATTGGTCTGAATTTCCCTTGTGGAATACGTAGGCAGCCTCCCTGCCCGACCATAACAAAAACCTTTTTCAAAAACCCCTTGGAATAGTGGTTAGACCAAATTGAGTTGCTTTTTACAGCTTTGACTCTTACTCAAACATGTCTCGCGATCCGTCTGAGTTCAGTCAAAGAGGGGCATCTGTAGACACCCCAATTTGGCCTAACGATTATTTCAAGTCCCACCTTGGGACCATCCCGATGATGAAATGGATACAGTGATTGCTGATTGCTTCCTTGAGAACCTTAGGACTTTCGGTAAGAACTTTGAGCCACTTAGAGGACCCAATTCAAAGCCATACAGCCTTTCAGACAGAAATACAGAAGCCTAGGAGAATCCATCTGTCGGCCGTGACATCGATCTCACGGCCCTAACATCATTTCCTCACCCGAGCAACCTGTTGCTAGCAAAATCTCCCTGAGAGATCAATCCCTCGGCCGCAAGATCTATCCTTCGGCCGAGACATCCATTACTCGGCCGTGATATCCTTTACTCGGCTGCCAGATCGACCTTTTTCCAGACTCTGGAACATGTTCTGTCAGACGTTTGATCCAACTACACTACCTTCCCGATGTGTTCGGGCTACGCTCAGAGATTACGACGTAGAGTTAGAGGTGCATTGCAATTGCAATTGCAATCGTGCCATTTGATTGGCCGGAGTGAGTCACCAATTGCCTATATAAAGGGCCTTTGGACTCCAAAAATATACACACGAAATTCATTAGAGAATACACTCTCTCAAGCCACGAAACTCTGTCAAATATACTCTCTCAATCCCACTCTTCAAAAGCCCTAACCTCCCGAAGGCATCCACCAACCCAGTGATCAAACCCCGAAGTTCAAACCCTAACCCTAAGGTTTTCAATCAAGCAATCAGTCAATCACAATCAAATCCGAAGCAATCGAGCAACTGAGGGATCAAGGTGGTGAGGCCCAACGGCCTCTGGTTTGTTTTATTTATCGTTCTTACGCTTAATCATAACCTTCTAATTATCTGTTAATCGTATAGTCTGGTGTGAGGAAGAACACCGACCGGGGCTTCGATCCCTCGGCCGGTATATCAAACCAGGAGGATCCCTCGGTCGTGACATCCATTCACCGGCCGCGGGATCCATCTCCCTGGGACAGTTTGTTTGCTTTTCTGCTTTCTGACGCATGCTTTACTTATCGCACTGGCTCACCTTATTCACTGCTTAAAGGCTTAAATAAACAGACTATGTGTTGGAATTAAACAAGGCGTCTATATGTCTTATGTTGAATAACTATGGGCCAGTCTCACGGCTGGGCAGAGAGGGGTGCCTAACATCTTCCCCTTACTGTACTTTTGGCTCCTCCCAGAATCTCTATCTGTTTTCCTAGTTTTAACAAACTAGGTGGCGACTTTGTTTTGATGATAACCGCTATCATGTGGCGATGTTCCTAGCCATGGGAATGTCCATGATTTAGGTTTGCGAAGCAAGCAACCAACCGAGCAAGCAAACATGATCAATCTGTATGGCTATGCCCCGTTTGGGAGGTGTCTACAGTGGCCCACATATTTTTCCTCCACCATTGGATTTGTACCACATTTTTCTGTATAAATCTTCACCCTTTATTCATTCCCATTCTAAGACTCCAGTAATTAATCGGCTCCCACAACAATAATTTACGGTAAGGCAAATCAAAGGCTATTGCTATTGCTATTCCTAATCCCACAGCAATAAAACGCACTTTATTTATGGAATCAAAGACAACTCAATATACACGGCAAAATGGATGGAAACAAAATGCACTTTTTTTATGGTAAGAATGCAAATCAATAGACACGGCAATAAACAAAATGCACTTTATTTATGGTAAGAATGCAAAATCAATATACACGGCAATAAATAAAATGCACTTTATTTATGGTAAGAACGCAAATCAAAGGCAAATCAATATACAGTTTCGGATAAAAAAAAAAAAATATATACAGTTTTGTACTATTTCATTATTTTACTCTCTCCCTCTCTCCTCCCCCATCCCCCGTCATTCTGCTTCCGAAACGCCATAACAAGAATTGAGGTGAGTGTATTTCATTATTTTTTTTTCGGTTCACCCCCAACGCACGTTATTGTCTTGCTTCCCTTTTTTCAGATTTTTTTTGCTTAATACGGCCGTTAGTTTGGTTTTGTATTTCATTATTTTTTTGTATTTCATGGTTCCTTTTTTTTTATCAGATTTTTTGTCGAATACGTATTGAGCATATATACGGTTTTGTATTTCACTCTGCTTCCGAAAGAATTGATGTGAGTGTATGTAGTGAACTAATACAATTACCAATTTTTGTTTTCTGTAGTCATTGTTTACATCTTCGTTTTTTTTATCAATTTTGGTGATGAACTAATACAATTACCGATAGTTGGTTTTTTTTTTGAAGATGATTGTTGGTTATGGACTGATAGAATTGCCGATTGTTGATTTTGGACTAATAGATTATGGACTATAGTGACTGATTTTTTCAGTCATACCAAGACTTGATTTTTTTATTGGTATTCTACATCAACTTTAATTCGGCATGAGGAGCACACCGTTGTATGATTCGGCAAGTGGAAAAAATAGTTAGTTTTTTATTCGGCAAGTTTCTACTAGTTGTATAATTCTTATTTTATTATGTCTTTTTGTTATCTATAATACAAATCGTGACGGTGTGGGGAACCATAGTTTCTTGGCATTTCTTTTTCCAGCTTACTTTTTTTTAGTTCCATTCTGGACTCAATGAGATGTATGTGAGGTTTCCTGTTGTCTACTTTTTTATATGCAAGTCATCTCTTATCATTTTTTAGAACGGGCATCTATGCAAGCAAGATGTGGTGTTGTTCCAGTGATCTGTGGAGTTGCCACGCTCGGTGATATGGTTTTTACCTTTTTATTGAATATAAACTTTTTGGGTAAAGTTTTTATAAACAAAGTTTGAGTAAAGTTTTTACTTTTTTTATTCCATCTAAACAAAAATTGGGATTCGCCTTCAGAAATTGGGATTTGCCGGCTCACCCGTAATGGCACCTCTCAAAAACTTTTAACTACGCAGCACAGATGAATTGGGATCCGGTAAGCATGCTTTTTCAACTTTGTATAATAGATGGTTGTAGTATGGTAGAGTGATTGATTTTACTTTTCAATTTTGTATAATATTTGTCTTCTTAATGATGCTTTGAGGTCTAAAAGATTGAAACATACACCTCAGGTATTATTGGATACCACTCAGGTTAGCACGAAGAGAAATATCTCCAAGAACAAAATGCTTGCCTAGACGGAATTGGGGCATTGGTTCAAGGTCCTGACCTGAAGCAACGAGAGATGCAAAGCATGACCTTTTATTTTTATTTTTTTTGAAAGGCAAAAAAATTCATTAATCTTTGAAAACAAATTACTAAGATTAAAAGGACCCTACGCAGCATCAAGCCGGAGAAAAAGAAAACCCGCATGGGGAAACAACAAACTCCAGCAATCATATCCCGAGAAGGACCCAAAGGGAGGGAAAAACAAACCAAAAGTTGGCAAGAAGCCAACAATGACGGAGCACCGTCAATCCCAAATAGACTCCCGACGCCTAAGACCCAAAATAACACCCTAAAGGGATACATCCAAAGATCCAAAAAAAGAAACACCCCACCCAAAGCCTAATAATTCAAGCAACACCCAAAAAGACACCTAAGAGCCAATCAACGGATGAGAAGCATGACCCTTTGTCCGTTCCTCATCTTCGGCTTCCATAATCGCAATTCTTCGAATAACATCATTCTCATCGCCCATGCAACTTAGGCCCATGATCTTGTTTACCTCCCAAATAGCCATGGTATTTCCACACGGGTTTTAGCATTATATTTTCACACAGATTTTAGTATTATATTAATTTACCAGTTCTCATCTCATTTTGAATATGTTGAGTTCTAGGCACGTCTTTGGATTATTTCAGAGTTGAGGCCAAGTCGTTGAGACATTTATCAGCTAAGGATTATCCTTTGATGCCTCCTCCAAGGTCAACCATTGCAGTAGCATTCAGTATTGGTGGGAAAAACCTTGCAGTGCCCAACCTTGCAACGTCAAAAGCTATGTTGGGATGGAAGTGAAACCACCTCAAACTTCTTTCATATCGAGTTGATTAGGTAGAAGTGAAACCACCTCAATCTTCTTTCATTTCGAATTGATCAGTTAGATGTTGCTTTGTTGTATGGATAAAAAAGTTTTCCTATTGTGAACTTATAAAGTTGATTTTGTGAAGACAGTTGGGTTTTTGGGATGTGATTAGTATTATAATTGAGTGATTAATATAGCGGGAAGTTAAATTTTGTTTGCAAGTGCTTTTAGGCATGGGCATTCCGCTAGCTAAGCTCACACCTAGCTAAGGTCACTCAAAATCATACTGAATAACAAATTCATCGACTCGTGCCTTTAGGCACGGGCATTCTAGTGTCCAAACGTAATCTGATTGCATGTCCAAAAAATCATATGCAATAGCAATTACAAAACCAGACTTAGTACCAGCGAGCGACCCATCTTCGTCCTCTAACCTATTAAAATACAGTCTACTATAATACATTTCAAACCCCAATTTATCATGACTTACATTTGAATCCTCCTTCAGATTCTCACTCTCGTTCTAACCCACATCATCCCATTCAAATCCCTATTCACTACTTACCATAATCAAATCCTCTATTCTCATCTCTCTCTAGCAAAAGTAGGAGGACCTCATGTCTCACAATATTTTTGCACGAAAATTGGAACCCATTGCATGTAATCCTTATGCACCCACCCACCTCTATCGCCATTTTTTCCCGTAGCTCTCCCATGCAATTTGTACCATCTACAACACCAACACCTGATTCATAAACTTGATAAAAAGTAAATTAACAAAACTATGAATTCATCTTAACAAAACAAATATTTATTTGTCCCACCTATTAAAATAGAAACAATCATGACAATCTTGGAATCGTACAGTTTGCCACTTTCCCGTATAGTTTGCATGACAATCTTTTAACCTATTAAAATAGAAACAATTATGAAACAGGACTAATATACATGGAAGTCGTAACTGGGTATACTTAGAATCGTGCAACATTTTTAAACTAATATACACAAAAGTCCCGAGTAATTTTTAAACTATGCAAGATACTGCATGTTTCATGCAAATTGTGCAGAATTTTTAAACCAATATACACGGAAGTCCCGGGTAATTTTTAAACTATGCACAATACTGCATGTTTCATGAAGAATTGTGCAGAATGGAAGTATGAGAGTATGCATGTAGACACCTCCCGAAAGCGGGGCATCGCCATACAGATTGATCGTTGCTGATTGTTGGTTGTTTGCTTCATAAACCAAGATCGCGGATATTGCCATGGCTAGGAACATCGCCACATGATAGCGGTTATCATAAAAACAGAGTCGCCACCTAGTTTAAGAAAACTAGGAAAAACAGATAGAGATTCTGGGCACGGAAGCCAAAGGTACAATGAGGGGAAGGTGTTAGGCACCCCTCTCTGCCCAGTCGTGAGACTGGCCCATAATCGTTCGACATAAGATTATCACATGCTTGATTTAATTCTAAACACATAAACTGATTTTAATTAGCCTTTAAACAGTTAATGGTGAGCCGAGACTATATTGAAAGCATGCATCAGAAAACAGAAAACAAACAGACTGTCCTAGGGAGATGGATCCCGCGGCCAGTGAATAGATGTCACGGGCGAGGGATCCTCCTGGTTTGATGTATTGGCCGATGGATCGAAGATCCAGCCGATGTTCTTCCTGACACCAGACAATACGACTAACAGATAATCAGAATACTATGATTAAGCGTAAAAGACAGGAAATAAATTGAACCAAAGGCCCCTGGGCCTCACCACCTTGATCCCTCAGTAGCGTGATTGCTTCGAATTTGAGGGTGATTGACTGATTGCTTCTTGAAACCCTAGGGTTAGGGTTTGAACTTCGGGTTTTGATCGTCGGATTAGCGGCTGCCTTCAGAAGGTTAGGGCTTTTGTAGAGGGAATTTGAGAGTGTATTTCTGCAGAGTTTCGTGGCTGATGGGGGTGTGTTGGTCTCTTAATTTCAAAGCCGAAGGCCCTCTTATATAGGCATAGGGATGACGCAACTCAACCAATCAAAACACATGATTGGAATTGGAGTTATAGAGTGATACAAACTCTTTAAGGTGATCCTCTAACGTAGCCCGAACGCATCGGGATTTGGCTGCTAGGGTTTTGTGAACGGATCAAATGTATGACAAAATATTCCAGAATTTGGAAAACAGACGATCTGGCGGCCGAGAAAAGGATGTGGTGGCCGAAGAATTGATGTTGCGGCTGAGAAATGATCCTGGCGGCCGGATAATCGATCTCTCAGGGAGTTTTTCAAGCAACAAGCTTCACGGGTGAAGGATTAAAGTTGAGGCCGTGTGATCAATGTCGCGGCCGATAGAAGGATTCTCCTATGATACTGTATTTCTGTCTGAAAGGCTTTTTGGCTCTGGATTGGGTCCTTTAAGTGGCTAAAAGTTCTTACCGAAAGTCCTAAGGTTCACATGAAGTCAATCAGCAATCACTGTATCCATATCATCATCGGGATGGTCCCCAAGGTGGGACTTGAAATAATCGTTAGGCCAAATTGGAGTGTCTACAGATGCTCCTCTTTGACTGAACTTAGACGGATCGCGAGACATGTTTAAGTAAGAGTCAAAGCTGTAAAAACAACTCAATTTGGTCCAACCACTATTCCAAGGGGTTTTCGAAAAAGGTTTTTGTTATGGTCGGGCCGAGAGGCTGCCTATGTATTCCATAGGGGAAATTCAGACCAACCATAGTTTGAAAGGGCAGTAAAGAAAAATAAAAAAGTTTTGGAGGGTTAGAAATAGAAGACGCACCTTCAGGCTTAAAAAGCCGTAGTGTGACGTACCTAGGCTAAGCCAGGATTTTGGCGGATGATAGTTGAAGGAGTGCGAGGCTGCCGGGGAAATTTTTGCGGTAAGCATCTTCAGAATTTTGGGGTAGACCAATACACAGCGGGTGAGTCATTTGCTTTTCTTGATCATCCTTACTTTGACTGAGGGGAGCTCGGTAGAGTAGCCTATCCTTGCGAATGAGCTGGAAGGAATTGATGTAATGAGGTGGAATCCAAGCCATCCGCTGAGGATGAATCGGACGCCGGTTTTGAGATATGGGGGGCGCGAGGCCAGCAACTGGAGCACCGAGCATTGAGATGCAGGAACCGAGGCGCGGAGCCGATTGTCGTCATGAGGCGAGAGCCTGAGGTGATAGAACTTTGACATGATGGAACCGAGGCGTAGAGCCGGTTGTGGTCACAAGGCGAGAGCTTGAGGAGCTTGACAAATTTGAGGCGTAGAGCCAGTTGCATTCACAAGGCGAGAGCCTGAGGTGTCGGAGCTTAGAGCTTGACGTGATTTGAACCGAGGCGTAGAGCCGGTTGCACTCCGATGGTCTGTGCACGGAGCTTTCCCATCATAAATTTTGGCATAGAGCCAAAGGATCGAGGCGCTGGACCGATCAATAAAACCGAGGCGTAGAGTCAGTTGATTGCAGGATTGACCTGTTTCATGAGAGATAGAGATGCAAAACATGTGTATATGATGATGATGATGATTGGTTAGGTGTGATAATGGTGATGTAATTGATGCAGACTCGATGATGCAATGTGCACGGGCCCGTGCTGTGTGTTTGATTTAAGTGTAGAGCTTTTTTCAAGTTCTGGACTTGAGCATTCAGAGCGTAGAGCTCGAGCATTCGAACGGCAGAATCTGAGCATTCAAAGTACAGGCTTTGAGCATCCAGTACGCAGTGGTTGGGCATCCAAGCATAGAGCTTGAGCATTCTGTAGACACCCTATTCTGGACTGTCCAGATTAGTTTACTTACGGTCTTTTGATTCCCCGATGATGATTAAAGATCAAGAACGTCCCGAGTTTGTGAAGAGTTTGAGCTTTGAGCGTCCTGAGCCTCATCTGAACCCTTTTCAAACCCTTGTCAAACCCTTGTCAAACCCTCAAGCCAGAACCAAATGGCCTCAGCAAAACCCTACTGGAGTACGCTGGTTCTTGACTAGCGTACGCAGGAGGCCCTGCCACGTGTCAGTCATCGCCGCTTACTGGCGCACGCCACTCAACAAGGGGCGTACGCCAGTCAATTCCAGTCAAATCAACCTTTTTCAGCCAGAAGCGCAGGACTTTTGGCAACCACCCGACGTCAGCCACAGTTCCCCTGATGATTATATCGTCCAGGGCTGTCCCCCTTCTTCCTACACCACCTTTCAAGAGGAGTCCCATGCATTTAATGCTTGGGAGGCTCCCCTTGCCTTACCACCCCAAACACCCCCTTATGACCAAACTGAGTTCAGTCATCTCTCCTCCATAAATACCCCCCTTGCATTCATTTGCAAGGGGTTAGCACCATTAAGGCTTCAAGCTCCTTTGTCTCCTTCCCCTTTATTTTTCCTTTGCTTCCTTTCTCTTCCATAGAAAGAGCAAGTGAGGAAAACACTCACCTTAGTCCATAACACCTTCACATCCACCTCTCAAACCTCAAATCCCAAGTTCAAGCCCAAGCTCTTCATCAAACTCACAAGCAAAAAGGTATATCACCTTTGCTTCCTGCTTTCTGTTCTGACCCCTAAGGGGGGCTGGCAGGGTCAAGGCTGGTAATCCATACCAGTCCTGGCCCTAATGCTGGCAAGGTTTCAGAACCGTATGCAGTGATCAGTGGCGCACGCCAGTAGTTTGAGCCGTACGCCAGTCATGGCAGTACGTGCAAAACTGGCGTGGGGATCATGGATCATTGTTTTATCGCTTCATTTATGTTCTGATCACCCTGATGCATGCTAAAACCAACCTTTTGCTTACTGTATTTTAGAACTGCTTTCTCTTCCATCTGTATCTTAGCGTAGTTTGGCCTCTGGGAGCCTTCTGGACATGATCCAGAGCCCAGATGGTGCAAAGCCAAAGCATTGGAGCAAAGTGATAACTAGCGTACGGCCATATACTACTGGCATACGGTAGTAGTCTAGCATCCAATGGCTTGGCCCTTGCATGGATCTTCCATTCAGGCCTTTGATCATCCTCCCCTCACTGTTTAAGGGGTTTTCTGTTCATTTGGTGGCTTCTTAGCCCTTTAATCTGTCTGTAATAGCTTAGTAATCTATATCAACTGTGTGGTTTGTCCTGGGTGTGCACTGGTCCCTTCCAGAGCCCAGAGGGTTGATAACAGAAGCTGTGAACTTGAGCTTACCGGCGCACGCAGGTCAGGGCTGCATGCAGTGGCTTAGCCAGTGCATGCAGGTTTGCTTCTGTGTGCATCACTGAACAATCAGTGTGCTCTAGTCTGTTTAAAACGTTCACAGTAGCTTGTTCTCAATCTATTATACTTGCCTAGTTCGAACATCAAACATCCATAAACATTTTGTCACATACTTGTACATAACTGCAAACGTGTTACAGTTTTAATCCCCATTAACTGTTCCCCGCCCTAACTGGCTAAGGGAATGATCAAATAATGAGAGAAATGCAAATGTTTTATAAAATGCCTGAGTAGAGACCGATATCCGGATTGGGCGAGAGGGGATGCCATAAAACCCTTCCCTTCTCGTAACCTGGCTCCCGAACCTCAGATTTCAAAGGTGACGACGGACCAGTCTTCAAGACTTTTTCAAACTCAAACAAACGCAATCCAAACGTTTTCAAAAGCATGGTTTCTTGGGTACTTTCCGCAAAACCCGAGTGGCGACTCTCTGATCTGCGAAGCGTTTCGCCGCGCTTTCCGCGAGAAGGGCGCACCCGGAATTTTCATGCTTAAAACGCGGGAGTTTTTGGGGCGTGTGCCCACAGTGGCGACTCTGCTGGGGACATTATATTAATCAAACATTTGGAAATTAATACACGAATGAACAATTTTCAAAAGTCTGTCAAAATAGTACGCTCCGCGCTGCTGAAGAACGGAATGGTAACGTAACAGGATTCTACATCCGACCACTCCGAACTGGGGCTTTTACTATTGTTTGCTCATGTAGTTTTCTCCAAGTGTCGATTAATGAAGTGAGCCAAGCTTCAAAAGGCGTTTTCCAAAAAGACATTTGCGTTTCTCTCTCTCGATCATTCTTTTGGCACAGCGTTCATTTGCATCAGTGTTCTATCAGCCCCGTTGAGGCGTTTTGGGTAACCGGCATAGTTTACTGGAGCCCGGGGTCCTCGAATGCCCAACAACCTTGGCTGATGATGAGACGTATTACCGTTTGACCATTGCTCTGCTGCACGCATTGCGATGGGAGGTATAAAACATCTCGAGCCTGAGGAACCCCCTTTAGCCAAAACCGGCCTCGCCACGCGTACAAAGCAATAGAACCTTTCAAAACTAAGACAGGAACCCACAGGGTAGGATTACTTGCATCTAACCCCCATAAACTGTCTATGTGTTACTGCTTTCCCTATCGCATGCCTGTACATACATTCATACCGTTCTGCGTAGGAGCATGCTAGGGCGGCTTTTAGGGTTTTCTCTCTTTCAAACCCGTTTTATGCCTGCTAAGGCGCTGCCTGGACCGATGACGAGTCGTGCATCGTGATGGTGCACGTTATCAACTTTCCAATTCCTTGGGTCAACAAGACTTTGGGAAATCGAGACTTTCTAAGTCCTTGTCTAAAACCCAATAGAGGTTTCAAACAGAAAACTAGGAACAACGGGAGACATGACATGATACTCATACCACCCAGGTTAAAAGTGCTAAACACTTACACCATTCAAGGCTCCGGCACGGTGCTGCTTACGCCCTCTTGGTTACAGTATCATGTCGTCGACACCAAGTTGTTCCGTTCCAACATTGAAACTTCGAGAGCGGGATAGTCAAAGACTTAGGCTGTTTCGACATCTCTTAGTGTTAGTCGATCTCATCAAGGTACACCGTCGAAAAGAAATCCGAGGACCTGGGCAGCATCCGGCCGTCATAAAACGGTTTTGTCTGTTAGTTCTAGAGTCTAGGAGGACACCGACGACGTTGAGCTTTTTTCTTTCTCTCTTTCAAATAAATTGCTGCAGGCTGTCACTGAGCCCTTCTACTTTACTGTCTAGCCATCGCACCGTACAGGTTCAGAATCAAGAGCCAAACCTACTTGGGAACGTCCGCCGGGTCTGTCTGTAAGAAGATTTGGGTGGGTCTGTTTCTGGGTCTGCCACGACGGAAGCTCCGGGTTGTTTTCTGTTGGGAGAGGCCTCGCCACCGACACCTTTCACTCCGTTCCCTGCACCTCAGAAGCTCGTCCAAGTCAAAACCGAACCTCTCGATATGGCTGAAATTCCGACTCTTGCCCAGACTCTCGCCGACATTCAACGCAACTTGGCCATCATGCAACAAAGGGC
Organism: Rhododendron griersonianum; assembly: GCA_018127125.1. Lineage (NCBI taxonomy): Eukaryota > Viridiplantae > Streptophyta > Magnoliopsida > Ericales > Ericaceae > Rhododendron > Rhododendron griersonianum. The sequence goes on along the minus strand of CM030788.1, from coordinate 30,602,699 downwards.
CGATCAAGCTGATGCCTCTACGGCCAATCTCCGCGCCTTAATTGAGGAACGCCTCCCTCCGGCAGCTGCAGCTGGAAGAGGTGGCGGAGAGCGCGAACTCGTAGTTGAAGAGAACCTCCAAGGAGAAAACCCTGCTCCGAATCCGGAAATAGCCGCTCTGATCGCCAAGATGGCTAAGCTCGAGGAAATAGTTTCCAAGGCTGAGAAGATAGGCGCTGGTAGCTTAGACATGGACCGCCTTTGCCCCTTTCCAAATGCTAGGCTGCCCGAAAGGTTTAAGATGCCCGACTTTGTAAAGTTTGACGGTTCTGGGGATCCTAAGACCCACTTGTTGGCATATCACAGTGCAATGAAACTACATGGAATTGAAGAGGAAACCATGGCACAACTCTTTCCTCAAACTCTCACTGGTCCCGCGTTCCAATGGTTTCTGTCGCTGGACCTTTCCAAAAGGAGGACTTGGGTCGATATTGGGGCTGCTTTCAACTCCCAATATAGTTACAACGTCCAACTTAAGATGACCACACGAGAGTTGGAATCAACGAAGATGGGCGCGAAGGAGCCCTTTGCAGACTTCATTCAGCGATGGAGGGCAAAGGTAGCCAAAATGACGGATTGTCCCAGCGAAAAGGATCAGATTCGCATTATCTCTCGCAACCTGCAGCCGGACTTTGCTAAGAACCTTGTGCTGGTCCAAGGGGCAAATTGGGAAACCTTCTTCGACTTCGGTCTCGCCATAGAGGAAGCTTTCCAAAACGGGGTTATCCCAAGAACCGAGTCTGCTCCTGCCTCCTTGACATCAAAATCCAAGCCCCGTGCTTACACCGGAAGCAGCACGGCCCTTTTCGGTGGTAGCAACTATGCCAGTGCCGCTACTGCTAGTAACACCGCCATAACCCACAGCTCTAACCATACAGCCGATGTCAACCAAGTGCAAGCACCACAGAAACCCCGAAACCGCAACCAACCCCGTGTCTTCGCCAATTTCGAAGCACCTCTCTCCGCTGTCCTCGAGAAGCTGGCCAAGTCTGGTCACCTCAGGCCTCTCACTCCAACTCCACTTCCTCAGAATCCACCTCCTAGCCACAACCCCAACGCCTTCTGCGCGTACCATCGATGCCCGGCCATTACACCGACTCTTGTTATCGCCTCCGTCATGCGATACAGGATTTGGTAGATAACGGAACCCTTCCTAACCCACCATCCAAACCCAACGTCATCTCCAACTCCCTCCCGAAGCACCATAACCAAGTTGGCCAGATATCCCTTAGCTCCACCATAACTTCCCCTAGCTCCACCATATTCAACCCCACTGACCATATAACCCCTGCGGATAAACCGAAACTAGTCGTGCTTATGCCATTCGAATCCGAAGCCGAGATCTCATACATAGGGCATGAGGGAGGACAGCCCTCAAATCCCAATGCACTCCTGGAACTCCTGCAAGAGGGCTCCTATGTGCTGAACTTGGCCATCGGCGACCTCCATCGTGAGCCTGCCCCTCATATACAACTCCACCCCGCTTCCACGGGGGATAATCTATACTTCACAGTAACTAATCCGAACCCCTCTCAGGGACAGGCAGGCTGGTTCAGATCCGGAATGACAACTTTACCAGCAACAAGCCCACCAGAACCAGAACTCGACATGCAGGCAGTGGGCTGGGCGATAGTGGACCACAACAATTTTGCTGTCCCTAGAATCAATGAATGGGATGAACTTGCCCTCGAAGGATTTCCGGCCGAACCAGAAGCAATACCGTTTGACCATGCTGCGAATGATGAGTGGCTGGCAGCACAAGAGGAGGACATGATGGATCCGCTGGATGGGTTTGCTCTGCCTCTGCTCTTCGATCCACCTGAGCCTATTGTCGAAGAAGAATCGTATTTCTAGGATCCCGAGCCAGCTTGGCAGTTCCCGGCCGACTATGTTCTAGAGGAAGTCGTGCCTGACTATGAAGCGTTCTACACAGAGGAGGACCTCCGACAGGAAGAACCTCGTATACTTGGGGAGTGTTTCCGCGCATCAACGATCGACTCGCTGTTGGCCTCAGTAGCCTACGTCGAATACGACCCAGCCTTCTACATAATTGATGAGAACCTCCCGCGCCCCGCTGTGCCTCTCCCCGGCGAGGACTGCCGTATTATGGTTTTAGACGCAGTACCCGATGACCTTTGGGAACTGGACGAGATTGTCAACCTTAACACGAACCCGCTGCATGCTGACTTTTGGGATGAAGACAAGGTAGTGGACATCAACATGGGAAGCGAGGTTTGGACGGTCAACTCCGCTTTGATAGATGCTGGTTTCTGGGATACACTGTTCGTCACCAACCCGGGAGCACCGTTCGAAGAAGCTGCAGCACAGGATCCGTCCTTTTGGGAAGAAGTGGTAGTAAAGGGTCTGGAACACGAGTTGGCTATGGGGGAAGATCCGTCTGCGACTGTGGCAGCAACCGATAGGGGAAAGCGCAAGATGGATGACATACCTGCGGATTTCTGGGATTTCAACGACGCAACCTCTTGGTGGGATGTCGCCAATGTTACAAGGAGCGGCCGAGTCTTTCAACCCTCTAACTTACAGGCTGGGAGCTCATCCAATCCTCCCTTTGTGCAGCCCGCTAATCCGACTACTCAAAGAGGCACTCCGAACATCCTTGCTGGGATCCCGGAAGGGGACATGATTCAGAGGCAACTTGAAAGGATTCCTGCTGCCGTATCAGTTTGAGGTTTAATCGCATCATCAAAGGAGCATCGTGACGGGCTGTCCGGGGCTCTCGCCCGACTCAAAGTACCAACCGACATCACCCCCGAGGCATTGGTCGCTCTTATCCTGCCATTGCTTGCCAAGCACTCTGTTACGTTCACTGAGCGGGACCTGCCTGTTGAAGGAACTGACCACAACCGCCCGTTGCACATTACCGTCAAGTGCAACGGACTCTGGGTGCCAACCGTGCTTATTGATAATGGCTCCGCCATTAATGTCTGCCCGCTGAGGGTTGCTTACCGCTTGGGGTTCGCAAAGAAGGATCTCGCACCGTCCAACCTGGCTGTCAAAGCCTACGATAGCACTCGCCGTGTTGTCGAAGGAACCATTATGCTCAAGCTCGATGCTGAGGGCTTTGAGATGGAGGTGGAGTTTCACGTAGTCGACATCCCCGCCACTTTCAATCTACTATTAGGCAGGCCATGGCTGCACAGGTCGGACATCATGGCAGTACCCTCGACTCTGCACCAGAAGGTCATGCTGGGGCTTCCAACTGGGACTCTCACCATTTGCGGGGACGCTGGGATCCGCCCATTTAAAGAGGATGAGGACTCGGACTTTGGAGGGTTCTCATTCGACACTGCAGGCTCGGTCCTTACCGTCACCGTGGACGATGACTTCCTCGTTAGCTCAGCCGCTATTGACATCATGAGGAAGATGGGCCACATGCCCGGCTTTGGACTCGGAATAAACCAGCAGAGGGTCGCTGAGTTCCCTATCTTTCCCTTTACCGAGAGCCGATTTGGCTTTGGGTACGCACCTCCGGCCAAAAAGGCTAAAAAGGGGAAAGGTACGGGAAAACCTCGTACCCTCTATGGTAACCCCGACAGCTACTTCATCCGTGAAGGGGGGAGCATTGTTTACGAAGGTCAACCTGAACCGTTCTGGGATCCGGAGACTGGCACCTGGCTACCGGGTTTCGAGATCTTCGCTGTGGACACCTGGTCCGATGATGAGGAGGAGATAGCCAAAGACAAGCTGGCAGAGGAAGAATTCAAGAAGCAGCTGGCCCGGGCTAAGGAAGAAACTGACTGGATGATGGCAGTTGATCAAGAGGGCTTGGAGATGCTGTTCTCTCAAGTAGGTTTGGTTGGCAAAGAAGAAGAGGCCGAAGTGCTGATGCTTGGGCCCGACTCTCCGGACGTCATCGAAGATCCAACCTCCCTCATCGTGGAAGCTAAGGGTAGTTTAAATAATTGCTTTTTCACTCCACGTCTGACATGCATTGACAATGTACCTGAGTCTGACACAGAGTCTGTCCAGTCTAGGTCTAGCTCAGAGTCGGAGTTTGTGCCTCTTGGCCCTCCACGTCATAGCTTCTACTTCGAGTTCGAGTCCACTGTACTTGGCAACCCGCTGGGGTTTTATGAAATGCATGATCCTGCTTCTGACTACTTTGCTGATTTCTATATAAACTGTGTCGACCCCGACGATGAAGGAACAGACTTCGATGGGAGCATCCCCGCTGAGTTGCGTTCCCTCATCGAAAGGGAAGACGAAAGGCATGCTCAGCCTCTAAAAGAAGAAGTAATTTCCGTAAATTTGAAAGATGAGGGTGACCCCCGAATGATGCAAATTGGTTCAACTCTGACCCCCGAGGATCGTGCTGCGCTGATTGATCTGCTCAAAGAATACTTCGAGGTTTTCGCATGGTCTCACAAAGACATGCCCGGTATCGATCCTGAAATCGTGCAGCACCGTATTCCGTTGGCTCCAGGGGCCGTTCCAGTCAAACAGAAGCTCCGCCGGATGAGGCCGGATTGGGTCGAGAAGATCAAGGAGGAAGTCACCAAACAGATCGACGCTGGGTTCTTAAGGGTTGCCGAGTATCCGAAATGGGTGGCCAACATCGTGCCAGTTCCTAAGAAAGATGGAAGAATCCGAGTCTGCGTCGACTTTAGGGACTTGAACAAAGCAAGCCCCAAAGACAGTTTTCCCTTGCCTCACATTGATGTGCTTGTGGACAACACGGCGGGGCATGCTTTGCTCTCTTTTGTCGACGGATTCTCCAGATACAACCAGATCTTTGTGGCGCCAGAAGATCAAGAGAAGACGACCTTTGTCACCGAGTGGGGTACTTACTGCTATGTGATGATGCCGTTTGGGTTAAAGAACGCCGGTTGCACCTTCCAGCGGGCCCAGACCACTTTGTTACATGATCTAATCCACAAGACGGTTGAGGTCTACGTCGACGACATGATTGTCAAGGCAAAAGAAAAGGAGGACTTCATCCCGGCACTCAGGTAGTTTCTTGAAAGGCTCTGTAAATACAACGTGCGTCTTAATCCACAGAAGTGCACATTTGGGGTCACAACAGGCAAGATGTTGGGGTTCCTGATCACCGCAAGAGGGATTGAGGTCGACCCCTCTAAGATCACAGCAATTCTCGAAATGGAACCGCCGTAATCGGAAAAGGGAGTGAGAAGCTTTCTGGGTAAGGTTCAGTTCATCAGTCGATTCATAGCCAAGCTAACACTGACCTGTGAACCGCTGTTCCATCTGCTCAAGAAGGACGTTCGCTTCGAATGGACGGAGAAGTGACAAGCTGCTTTCGAATCTATCAAGGAGTATATGAGGAATCCGCCTGTCTTAATGCCGCCTACACCTGGTCGACCCCTGATCCTGTACTTATCCGTTACTCCGACGTCCATGGGATGCTTGTTGGCGCAAGAAGGAGATAAAGGAGTCGAGAAAGCCATCTACTATCTGAGCAAGAAGATGGTGGGGAGTGAGGAACGTTACACCCCCCTAGAAAAGACGTGTTGGGCGCTAGTTTGGGCTACCAAAAAGCTTAGACACTACATGCTAGCCTATTCGGTGAAGCTGATTTCTCGGATGGATCCTATCAAGTATCTGTTCGAGAAGCCAGCACTCACCCATAAGCTAGCACGTTGGTTGCTTCTGCTAGCTGAGTTCGATCTCCAATATGTCACGAGGAAATCAGTGAAGGGCCGTGTCGTGTCAGAATTCTTGGCCGACCACCCGATCGATGGACTTGAGGACGTGGACTTCAATTTCCCGGACGAGGATGTGTTAACAATTGTCGAAGAAGTGAGGACGCTCTATTTTGATGGGGCTGCTAATCAAAGAGGTTTCGGAGTTGGGATATTGCTCATTACGCCCGCTGGGGCTCATATCCCGCTTGCTTTCAAATTGAACTTCGACGTCACCAACAATCAAGCTGAGTACGAGGCCTGCATCGTTGGAATGGAAGCTGCTATTGCACTCGGAGTCGAGAAGCTGGAGATAATTGGGGACTCGAACCTAGTAATCTCTCAGGCTAATGGAGACTAGAAGGTCCGTGAAGAAAAGCTGAAGCCTTATCACCAAGATTTGGAAGAACTGATTCCTTGCTTCAATAAGGTGACTTTCACCCACATTCCACGCTTGAAGAATCAGTTCGCCGATGCTTTGGCAACTTTGGCTTCAATGATCGAACTTCCAGTAGGGGTCCGGATGCGGCCGATTGTGATTGAGCAGAGGGACTTGCCCGCTTATGAATATGTCAACGCCATTGATGATGTCAATGATGGCCTACCCTGGTACCATGATATCTGGAACTTTGTCGAACGAGGAGAGTTCCTTGCTGGAGCTTCAAGGAAGGATCGGGTTGCTCTGCAAAGACTGGCTGCTCAGTACATCATTTGTGGAGGGAAACTGTATCGAAGGTCTCACTGCGGAATGCACAAGCTGTGTGTCAACGGGGCCGAAGCAACAAGGATAATGGAAGAGATTCACGAAGGGGTCTGCGGTCCCCACATGAGCGGTGTTATGCTTGCTAGGAAGATCCTCAGGCAGGGTTACTACTGGTCAACAATGGAGTCTCAGTGCATCGACTACGTACGGCGCTGTTTCAAGTGTCAAATCCATGCCAACCTGCAGCATGTTCCACCCTCTAAGTTATATGGCATGACCTCGCCGTGGCCGTTCTCCGTGTGGGGAATTGACGTTATTGGGATGATCACGCCTCCTGCTTCAAATGGTCACAGGTTCATACTGGTGGCGATAGATTACTTCACCAAATGGGTCGAGGCCGAATCTTACAAGACTCTGACAACAGTTCAAGTGGCTCAGTTCATCCGAAAGAACATCATTTACCGGTATGGCGTTCCTCAGGCGTTCGTCTCAGACAATGGGAGTCATTTCAAAGGAAGGGTCCTGGACCTTTTCGAGGAGTTTGGCATTGATATCCACCGGTCGACAACCTATCGTCCACAAACAAATGGAGCAGTCAAGGCCGCTAACAAGAAGACTATTGAGTCCGCAAGGAATTGGCACGAGCAGCTGCCTCTGGCACTATGGGGATACAGGACGTCGATTCGAACTTCAACCGGTGCAACTCCTTTCTCCTTGGTCTATGGAATGGAAGCAGTAGTTCCTATCGAGCTTAAGATTCCCTCTCTGAGGATCATGGTTGAAAGCGGCTTGGAAGAATCGGATTGGCTTAGTGGAAGGTTTGTCGAACTGATGCTATTTGATGAAAGGAGACTCCGAGCTCTGTACCACGTGCAAGGTTACCTGCGTCGAATTGCCCGGGCATTTGATAAGAAGGTGAAGCCCAGGGGCTTAGTCGAAGGGGACATGGTCACGAAAGAAATACGGGCTCCAGTGTTTGATGCTTGCGGGAAGTTTCGGCCAAAGCGATCCGGACCTTTCATTATCAAGACCATCCTATCTGGGGGTGCTGCTCAACTTATCGATCTCGACGGCAATGAATTCAGCACTTTGGTTAACCTGGATCAACTCAAACGTTTCTACCCCTGAGAGATGCTCGTTGGGCCGAAAACCACAAGGGTGGGCGGTTCCAAGCAAAAGTTAGAGCAGCCTGCTAGACCAAAAACCTGTGAAGGCGATCTAGGCAAAAATAAATAGGCAAAAGTCGAAAGCTCGCTAGGCCGAAAACCTGTGAAGGCGGCACTAGGCAAAAGTTAGAGCATAAAAGGAGAGGTAAAATACACGAGCGAACCTTGGCCTGAACTACGTTCTGACCTGATTCCTTGAAAAGGGATACGTAGGCAGTCTCACCTTGAGACCCGGTCATATTCTATCAAAATCAATCCATGGTTTAACGTTCCGGTGCCGTAGCATGGTTCGAGTGAAGTCAAGGGGCAAGTCAAAGTTTCATCGAGAAATCTGAAGGGGGAAACCCTCCATCTTTCAACTTTATTATACAATCATAACTTCCAAATACAAGGGCTGAGCATGAAAACCTTAAAAACAGTGAAGCATGAAAAACAGAACGAAATGCTTGAGAAGCCTAACGGCTCACAGTTTATTCTAACTACAGCAAAGTGGTCCGGAGTCAGTCGACGTTTTCTCTTGCTGCGACATCTGCTCTTAACCATTGTCGATAAACGTTCCGAAGTCTTGGAGTGAAATCCGGAGACTCCGCCTGCAGGGCCCTGTCCGCCTAACGCCTGTTATACCCATGGAGCGTCTGAGCATTGAAATTGGGGACTCGGAAATCCCCGGCAGTGATACGAACATTCCCCTGAGGGATACCTAGTTGACGAAGGACGCGGCCCGGGATGTAGAAGGTGAACCGTGTCAGCCCCGCGATCACCACCCTGTCGAAACCATCTGAGTAAACCACCATTTCCTCCAGCTCCAGCCATGGGCACCTCCAGACGATCTCATCGGGCTGTAGCTCCCGCATGAAAGCGAACCATTCCTCCTCATTCATCTCAGGGTACCTCATCCCCCTTTGATGAATTCTCTTCGGAAAAAGGTGCCAGCCATCCTCCGGAGGGTGCAACAGGTTCAGCTTGTCACATAGCCACAGCTGCATGAGTGAAAAGACAAGTAAGAAACCAGATAAAGCCGAGCGAAAAGACAAGTAAGGAGCCAGCAAATAGCCTAAGCCGAGTGTCGAGGTAAAACGAGAAAGTGCGAAAAACCAGAAAAAGGTGAGCTGAGTGAGATTACCTGTAGAAGAAGCGGACTGCCACTGAAGGTGCGTGTCACCCCAGTATACACCAAATCCAAACCTTGGAGCGTTTCGGCTAGTACTAGAGGGATCTTGTTTTGCCGGTCCGCGCCTCCCATCTGAAGAGCGACGCTCACGAGCAGGGGACTGACCCGCCCATCAGCAGGGATAGGCAAGAAATCGGCCAGGAGGCAGATCACCAGGGCCAGGCGGCGCCGTGCCTGCCAGGCAGTGTCACTCAAATCACCCTCCGGGCTGTACCGCTCGATCAGCTGCAAAATGTGGATTGCGCCACCCTCCAACATAGAACGGGCCAGGCCCCAGGGAATATCGAGCGCTGTGGCCAGCAGTTTAGGCATGCTCACCTGGTAAGGAGGGACGACAAGTGTGGGAGACGAGTACGTCCGGAGGTACGCTTGAAACTCCTCGACCGTTGGACATATTTCATCGTCCCCGAAACGGAAGACGTGGACGTCCGGATCCCAAAACCGGAGCGCGGCTCTCAAAAGTGCCGGAGGTATCGGAACGAAGACAGGCCGTGATATTGGAAATTGAGCCAGTCAACGCTTATCATTTCCGCTAACCAGGGCCTCATCAAAGTTGGAATGGGGTTCTCCATTTTAAGACAGTGCTATAATTGGCTGAATAGATGAGGGGATGTATCAGTGGACTTTGCCAAGCTTGCAACTCCCACTTAAATACCAACCGACGAATCTAACTTCCTGTTCCATGTTCAAAACCAAGGACTACATGCCAAAGGCCTTACACTAAGGTACTCTGCCCTCCCTGAAGTCCAGAAACCGTGTGCAAACCGTGTAGGGGTAGAGACAAGAAGCCCCAAGAAAAAGGACAGACGGTCAAACAAGTGGCTCTGTGTCACAATTTTGTGGCGTGCGCCACAAATGAACCAGCGTGCGCATGTAATCTACATTACTGGCATACGAAGTACAACTACTGGCGCACGCCAGTCAGGCCTGCACCAGATTCCAGTTCACAGCAGCAGCTGTCGTCAAGCAACCAATTTTGATTCCGAGGCCTGTTTGGCAGATTTGTCGATACATACAAGTCTTAAATGGTGTTTGGGACTGTAAGGAAGCATTGGCTCGGAAACGTCGCGTTTAGCGAAGAATTCGGACCCCCGGCGGCCCGTATCCTCCAAAGTTTAGGATACGGAGACTCAAAGTTCGTACCAAGGGTTTCGTGCCAAGTTTTCTTATACCGTACGCGTCATGTAGGCCTTCTGTGACTGTACGGGCGTGTCGGTTTCAGTCCGGGACCAAATCGAGTCATCTTTGGCGTCTTATGTCCATTTTGTGACATTTTTGGGCATTTTGCGACTTATTTCTCATTTCGATTCGTTTTTCCTGAGTCTTTCCACTCGTACAGGTCTTTGTACATGTCTCTGGTCTCACAAGAGTGTCAGTTTCCTTTCAGGGGAGGATTGGGCGTTTCAGCCCGCCAATGCCAAAACATCCGTATCCTCCGCGTGTCTTAAGGATACGCGACGTATCCTGGGGCTTTCCTCCCATTTTTATTCAAGCTAGATCAGTTCTACACGTGTCCTAGCGTTTGTCGATCGATTCAGAGCGTTTGTCAATGCATGTCGGATGTTAGTGTTTGTTTCGTTTACTTCTATCATCAACACCATCAATATAGAAGTCGAATGAACAGAAAATGCAATTATTATACTATCCAAAGCCTGTATCTCTAGAAACAAAAGTGGAAATGTATGAAACGGCACAACGGCTCGAGCAAAACAAGCAAGATCATGTACTGGGCAACATTCGCCCATGAATCAGAAGGCATGCAGGCCCTCTGTCGGGAATCAAGTCAAAATCAAGTACCAACAGTATCAAAGGCAAGAGACAGTAAAGTGTCTGAGGCTCAGTGGTAGCCCTCACTCCCCAAAAAGGTCACTGGTGTCGTCGCTGTCGTCCTCGCTCTCTGCGGCCAAGTCTCTCTGAGTAGCTCGGAACCTGGGGTCGCTGGCAGAGTCAGAGCCGCTGCTGAGGGACATGGACTCCTCGTCCTCGCCCTTGTCCTCCTCCTCCTCTCTCCTCTTCTTCTTCGCGGGCCCCTCCGCTGGCTTCTTCTGAGCAGCCCTCTTCCGCAGCTCTCTCTGAGGCGGTGGTGACCCTCTGTCAGGAGCGATCACCACCCCTCTGGTCTCAGGCCGTGTGGTCCTCACCGGTCGCTGGACCACGACAGGAGCCTTCCCCTTTCCCTTTTGAGGGGCTGGTCTCGCTGTCTGCCGCCTAAAAGCCGTCCTAGCGTGTCCCTGCATTGTCATTCAATTCAAATCATTATTGTGCATAGTGTATATAAATGCTGAAACAGGAATCAAGAACAGGTACTTCTAAACATGCATTGTAATAGACATGCACAATTGCTAAGTATCGAATTCGGAATTCCGAGTTCATACCTGAGGCTGCGTAGTAGGCGCTGGAGCTGCCGGCGCAACTGCAAGGGAGTACCACTGGCTATCTGGTGGAACTTCTTCTCCATGGCAAGCATCAAGCGCATGGACTCCCTCGCCCACTCAAGCGGCACCTGGATTACAAGTATCAGAAATCAAAGGTAGTTCAAGTACAGTGCAAATATGATACAGGAAGTGAATAAAGCTGAAAGTACATCATACCAGTCCTGTGACCTCTGCTGGCAGGCTCAAAGCGAACCTCTGCGGCCTCCCCCTGAGGGTCACGCACCGTCAGCGTCCAAGAAAGCTGAGTGAGCCCGGTCGACTCCGCAAACTCGCTCCTCTCCCTGGAACGGCCCGACCTACTCCGCCGTCCCGACCTCTCCTCACTGGCAACCAAGACCTCTGCCCGCACTGCCCTGTGCTCCATCATACCAAGCGCCCCAGCCAAGTATCGCCTCTGGTAGACGGCATAGTCTCGCCCCCGCCTCAGAAAAGTGGACGCAGCAACAGGGACAGTGAACCTCCTCAACTCTCTCAGCGTGTACCTCCCAGTGTGCGAGGCACGAAGCGGAAGTGGCCCCGGAACAACGAACTCGGGCAAGTCAAGCGACTGTCGTGTCACTCGGTCGCCCAAGTACCACTGCCACCCAAAAACCGACTCCAGCAGCACCCGGCTTGCTGTCACCACCCTGCTCCTCGCCAGGTACTCAGGCTCAGGCCCTGTAAACCTCCACGGGTCCCACTCTACCTGTGAAACAATCAAGGGCATCAGCGACAGCATTAAAGCAATGCAAAGGTACAAACTACCGAAAAGGGAAAGCTAGCCTCACCTGAGAGTCTGTCAAGTGGTCAAGGTACAGCCGGAAGTCTGCAAGCGTCTTCTATGACCTCTTCTTCCCGACGCGGAGCGGTCCCTAGACCATTGCTCGAGGAAGCACCCTCGGGTCCGGACTCCTGTGCTCCGGAGGGTACATCCTCAGCACCTCGTAAGCCCACAGCTGTAGGGATTTCAAACAGGCAGACAGTCAGGGCAAGTACGGAATGAAATTGAAAGACAGTATTGATTCCTTACCTTCCACACCCTCCAGTACCCAGCGGCTGCCCTCCTCCCTCTGGAGAACTCGCCCAAAAAGCTGTAGCACGTGCCTAAGGCCGCTCCTTCCCAGTCGAATCGAGAAGCCGACCTCAAGTCAAAAAGGGCCGGCAGGTAGGACAAGTGCACCGTGGACCGCTTGTTCGGGTACAGAGTAGCCCCGAACAAGTACAACAGGTACACCCTCGCTAGCTGCGCCAACTCTAGCTCAGAGGCCCCCTCTCTTGCTAACTCCAGCACCGGAACCCTCTGCTCCACATGCTTCGCAAACTGGTCGTGCGAAACCGTCTCTGAGCTCCCCACAGGCACCATGCCTAAGAACCACCTCAGCGCCTCGGTGTCCCTGTGGATCCCTGAGTCAAACGGGATCGGGTCACCTCCTACCCTCAGGCCAGTGATGGCCGCAAAATCCGTCGATGTCACCGTCATCTCCCCGATCGGGAAGTGGAAAGAGTTCGACGTATCCCACCACCTCTCGGCCAAGGCAGACAGTACGCCGTGGTCACTCCTCACCGCTGTCAGCGTGGGGATGAACAGGCCAAACCCCGCCGCGTCCACCAGCTCTCGTGCCCCCGCAGGCAAACTCAAGTATAGCCCAAGCGAGCGCGCTGGACCGCCATGCCCTCGCGAGCTAACCACCCCTCTCTGCAATCAAAGCAACAGGAAATAGCATCAGTACAGCAGTTCAAAACCAGTGGATAGTCGAATCAAGGACATTTAATAGTATCTAAAGCTTCGAACATACATTCAGTAAATTATCAAACTACCAGGCATCCTATTCAGTCGATTCAAGTCATTTTTAGGTCGATTCAAGCTTCGAACATTCAGGCAGTCGATTATCAAGCCACCAGGAGACTTTTCAGTCGGTTATCGTTTTCAAGCATCCTATTCAGTCGATTCAAGTTGTCAGAGTATCAAAGGCACTTAGTTGGTCGATTATCAAGTTTCAATGGCACTCTACGAAGTCAAGTCAAATTCCAAGGCAATCCATCAGTCGAGTTACATTACGTAAGCATACTACAAGTCGATGTCAGTTATTCACAGGCATTCTATGGTCGAGTTGTGAAGTCGAAGCATTCTACAGTCAACCAAGTCTATTGCAGGACAGGGTATCACTAACTCTACACAGTCGATCAAAAGCAAAGGTTCAAGTATCATGTATCACAAGTACGAAATGAAGGCTAAAGCAAAATTCAAAGGTATACCTGAGTCCAGCCCCTGGACAAGTGCTGCTCAGGGTCTCTCAGCACCAACTCCTCGTCGTAATCCCTCTGGCGAGGGACGTAACTCTCGGTGCCCGAGGCCACAAACACGTGCGGCTCTGGAGGAACGTACGTCTCGGCCACAAACGGGGTACGAGCGGCCTGTCGTCTGGCCTCCGCTAAGTCAACCGCCACCTGGTACAAACCGGGACCCTCCTCCTGCTTCCTCTCAGCCTCCTCGGCCTCTCGCTCAAGCTCTCTCTGGTCTCTCTCCGCCGCCTCGGCCTCTCGCCTCAGTCTCTCCTCCTCGTCAGACCGGGCTATCTCCCTCAGCCTTTCTTCACGGGCTGCCAGGACCGCCTCGACAACTGCAGGGCTCTCTCTCATGAGCCGAGCAAGCACAGACTCACCCACGAACTCCGCCAAGTCACGGCTCATGATCGGCTCGTGGTTAGACGAGCCCGCGGGCGCCTCAAACTTGACCCGCTCGACGTGATCCACCCTCGGCACATCCCCGGCCTCCTCTACGGCCAGAGCCTTACCGCTCGCCGGATCCCTCGGAGGTGATCCCGGCCGGTCCTCACCGCCGCCACCACTGCTGCTACCGCCAGCCCCAATTGCACCCAAACCACCGCCGGTCACTATCAAAGCCTCCACACCACTTCTCGAGTCCATTCAACTCACCCGTAAACCCCCTGTATCCAGACCCACTGGCGTACGCCCAACCTCCTCCGGCGTACGCCGCTCATCGCCACCACCCATCTCCTCTGCATGGCCGCCATTACCACCACCGCCACTCAAAACCTCTGCACCAGCGCCCATGTTACCTCCCCCAGTCGATTGATCGTCGATTGGAGTCTCCGAAGCCTCGACTCCAAGGCTCGGTCGGGCCTCGTCACCGCCACCACTGGTTCCGCGCCCACGGCCGCCTGGTTCCGCCATGGGAATATGTGGATTTATGATTTTGGGAGAGGATGAGAAGATTGGTGAAGGATTATGAGAGTTTTAAGAGAGTTGGGATTTCGAAAAACCGAAGAATGGCGGTTTCGCCAGCTCTGCAGGAGTTTATACGACGAAGAACAGCACTGGGCCGGGTCTGGGCCGGATCTGGGCTCGGATATTTCAGCCTATGTGGCGTACGACACAAGTTGACTGGCGCACGCCAGGAGTTCTTGGGCCAGAGGCCCAATTTGTATTCCGTGATCAAATTAAGGCCCGTGGTCTTCAAATTGGTTCTGTCACTTCAGATGGTCACTCCCCAAGCAGAGTCCGTCCAACCTCAAATCAACGACGATCTATCCGTCCAATTTCAAATCAACGACGATCTATCCGTCCAACCTCAAATCAACGACGATCTATCCGTTCAATTTCAAATCAACGACGATCTATCCGTCCAATTTCAAATCAACGACGATCTATCCGTCCTAATTTCAAATCAACGACGATCCGTTCGTCCAGCCTCAAATCAACGACGGTCTGTCCGTATGCTAGCATCTTTCCCCGGTGGAGTCACCCCATCCACAATGGATTATTCCCCAGGAGAGTTCTTCATCTACAGAGATCTATCTCATCCCCTCAAATCAATCGAGCAGTGGTTCGTATCGTTGTTATCCCCAGCAAGTGACAACCTGTTCTGTCCATCTCAAATCAACGACGATCTATTCGTCCAAACTTCAATCAACGACGGTCTGTCCGTATGTCTGTATCTCTCTCAACGGAGCCGATTCACGGCTTATCTTCCCCAGCTGAGCCTCACCTAGGTCGGGTTGTCAAGAGGTCAGGGTCCACATCAACCTATCCTCGGCAACAGCGATCTATCCGCTATGCCGACCCGATCAATCAGGTTCTTTAAACTTTTTGTCTATCATTGAACTCGTATGTTCTGCTCTGGATGGCCTGGATGGGTGTCTAGAAACCTTTGACGTTACTTACGCCAAGTCAATGGCGCTTTAAGTGCCGTCAAAGGGGGGCTACTGTAGACACCCTATTCTGGACTGTCCAGATTAGTTTACTTACAGTCTTTTGATTCCCCGATGATGATTAAAGGTCAAGAACGTCCCGAGTTTGTGAAGAGTTTGAGCTTTGAGCGTCCTGAGCCTCATCTGAACCCTTTTCAAACCCTTGTCGAACCCTCAAGCCAGAACCAAATGGCCTCAGCAAAACCCTACTGGAGTACGCTGGTTCTTGACTAGCGTACGCAGGAGGCCCTGCCACGTGTCAGTCATCGCCGCTTACTGGCGCACGCCACTCAACAAGGGGCGTACGCCAGTCAATTCCAGTCAAATCAACCTTTTTCAGCCAGAAGCGCGGGACTTTTGGCAACCACCCGACGTCAGCCACAGTTCCCCTGATGATTATATCGTCCAGGGCTGTCCCCCTTCTTCCTACACCACCTTTCAAGAGGAGTCCCATGCATTTAATGCATGGGAGGCTCCCCTTGCCTTACCACCCCAAACACCCCCTTATGACCAAACTGAGTTCAATCATCTCTCCTCCATAAATACCCCCCTTGCATTCATTTGCAAGGGGTTAGCACCATTAAGGCTTCAAGCTCCTTTGTCTCCTTCCCCTTTATTTTTCCTTTGCTTCCTTTCTCTTCCATAGAAAGAGCAAGTGAGGAAAACACTCACCTTAGTCCATAACACCTTCACATCCACCTCTCAAACCTCAAATTCCAAGTTCAAGCCCAAGCTCTTCATCAAACTCACAAGCAAAAAGGTATATCACCTTTGCTTCCTGCTTTCTGTTCTGACCCCTGAGGGGGGCTGGCAGGGTCAAGGCTGGTAATCCATACCAGTCCTGGCCCTAATGCTAGCAAGGTTTCAGAACCGTATGCAGTGATCAGTGGTGCACGCCAGTAGTTTGAGCCGTACGCCAGTCATGGCAGTACGTGCAAAACTGGCGTGGGGATCATGGATCATTATTTTATCGCTTCATTTATGTTCTGATCACCCTGATGCATGCTAAAACCAACCTTTTGCTTACTGTATTTTAGAACTGCTTTCTCTTCCATCTGTATCTTAGCGTAGTTTGGCCTCTGGGAGCCTTCTGGACATGATCCAGAGCCCAGATGGTGCAAAGCCAAAGCATTGGAGCAAAGTGATAACTGGCGTACGACCATATACTACTGGCGTACGGTAGTAGTCTAGCATCCAATGGCTTGGCCCTTGCATGGATCTTCCATCCAGGCCTTTGATCATTCTCCCCTCACTGTTTAAGGGGTTTTCTGTTCATTTGGTGGCTTATTAGCCCTTTAATCTGTCTGTAATAGCTTAGTAATCTATATCAACTGTGTGGTTTGTCCTGGGTGTGCACTGGTCCCTTCCAGAGCCCAGAGGGTTGATAACAGAAGCTGTGAACTTGAGCTTACCGGCGCACGCCAATTGTGGTGTGGCGCACGCAGGTCAGGGCTCATGCAGTGGCTTAGCCAGTGCATGCAGGTTTGCTTCTGTGTGCATCACTGAACAATCAGTGTGCTCTAGTCTGTTTAAAACGTTCACAGTAGCTTGTTCTCAATCTATTATACTTGCCTAGTTCGAACATCAAACATCCATAAACATTTTGTCACATACTTGTACATAACTGCAAATGTGTTACAGTTTTAATCCCCATTAACTGTACCCGCCCTAACTGGCTAAGGGAATGATCAAATAAAGAGAGAAATGCAAATGTTTTATAAAATGCCTGAGTAGAGACCGATCTCCGGATTGGGCGAGAAGGGGTGCCATAAAACCCTTCCCTTCTCGTAACTTGGCTCCCGAACCTCAGATTTCAAAGGTGACGACGGACCAGTCTACATGCCTTTTTCAAACTCAAACAAATGCAATCCAAACGTTTTCAAAAGCACGGTTTCTTGGGTACTTTCCGCAAAACCCGAGTGGCGACTCTCTAATCTGCGAAGCGTTTCGCTGCGCTTTCCGCGAGAAGGGCGCACCCGGAATTTTCATGCTTAAAACGCGGGAGTTTTTGGGGCGTGTGCCCACACATTCAAGTGTAGAACTTGAGCATCTAGTACACAGTGGTTGGGCATTCGAAAAGCTTCGAGCATTCAAAATGTTGGATTTCAAGCATTCAAGCGTAGAGCTTGAGAATAAATGATATCTTGTTGATTGGTACGGCATGGAGCTAGTTGAGATAATGGGCGTAGAGTCGCTGAGTTGATGGGCATAGAGCCGTCGAAGTAGCGAGTGTAGAGCTGCTGAGGTAGTGAATACGGGCATAGAGCCTGTTGATAATTGTTACGGTGTAGGGCCAGTTGAGTTGGCGAGCGTAGAGCCACTGAATGACTGGGCGTGGAGCTGTTAAAGTGTTGAATATGAGCGTAGAGCCGCTGAGATGGTGAATAGTATATGAAGCTGCTGAGGTAGGGAGCTGTAGGGAGGTATTCTCGAACATGTACAAATGAGGCCTGAACATGTGGTACGTGGGACCATGGTATAGTTATGATAAGGACAATCACCGTACAAAACGGTGGTCGGCGACACGGACCAGCGATATGAGAAGTCGTTGGTCCAGAGAGTCTATACGAGGTCATGGTGCAGTAAACATGAGAAGTTATTGGACCAAGAGACTAATAAAGGAACAATGACATGTGAAGTCACTGGTCCAAGTAGCTTGTTCGGCCACGAAGGGGCCGAACATGAGGAGAATTCTAGGTGAGGCAGCCCCAGATGCAAGGAACGCTCTAGAAGGTTCCAAAACAGGGATTTTCCGTGAAGGAATAAGATCCCAAGAAAATAGGATATTGGAGAGATACCCAACGGGAATGGGATGTTCGGCTAGCTATGGAAAAGAGTCCTAAAAGGACCAAGGTAATGAACTGATAAGGGAACGAGAATCCAAGATATTCTGGGTTTCCTCTACGAGGTAGGAAACCGAGGGCAACACAGATACTTGGGCAGCAAGCATCTGTGAATCTATAAATATGAGGTAAACCTAAAGGTAAAAGGTACGTAATACATTGCATTATTCGATACTTCCTACTGATAATTAGGGTTTTCTACTAGTACGTGATACTAACTTAGGCATCGGAGGGCCTTTGCCACGAGAGGCAGAGGTGCGCTCACCCTTTGTCTGTTTTGTAGATTAGGGTTCCGACGATGTGCTAGGGTTCAGGCGAGGAGACACGAGTAGCCGTTACCTTCTCGTGTTGTTGAGAACCTCTTTCGTTTTTCTCCACCTACAATTGGCGCCGTCTGTGGGAAGCGAAAGGGATCCCTTTGAAAAAAACGACCATGGTGGAAGAAGACCCAAAAACACTGCTTGATCCAAAGAACCAGTTGGGTGGGGGAGGTGACAAGTCCCCACTAGACCCTCCAAGAAAACCCGACAGCGGGCATACCAAGAGGACCACTAGGAAGGGCCACCCCATGACTGTCCACGATGACTCCAAGAACAGGGAGGGCAGGATAGCCACGGAATCCACGAGAAGGAGTAAGTCCCATCGAGGGAGAGAGTCAGTTGCACACTCGAGAAGTGTGCACAACAACGAGGATATCCTGGACAAGAAGAGACAGGAAATTGAAGAGTATGCTCGTCTGATTAAGAGACGAGAATACGAGATTCAAGAGTTGCAATGGATACGAGAACATCCGAAAGATTCTGGACTTTCACGAAGGAATTCCAGGGGAGACAGGTTGGCTCTGGTAATACACAGGAAAGCTCCTTCACAGAGAAGAAGGAACAGGAGTAGGAGCCCCACTCCAAGAAGGAAAAGGGCTTCTTCTCGAAAAAGAAGGAGCAGAAGCCGGAGTCATACCCCCGAGGAGGGAGAGATTAGGAAACATCACAGAGAGATGTACGAGAGACCTGATTCCGATTGGGAGAAGAGTGCTCCCAAAAGGACGAGGGAACAAGAAGAGGGAACCATGTCTGCACGAGAGGCAGCACGAAAAGCCCTTAGCAACATAGCATCCTCCCCCTTTACAAGGAGGTTGCAAGAGGCAAAGCTGCCGAGCAGGGTGAAACACGGGGCGTTCATCCCGTATAAAACAAATACAGATCCCGTAGTGCACATACAGCATTACCAACAGGCAATGTTCATGCACATCGGGGATGATGCAATCATGTGCAAAATGTTCCCATCGAGCTTGGGAAAGGTGGCCCTATCCTGGTTCCATAAGCTAGGCCCGCGCTCCATACAAGGATGGGGGCAATTGGCCGAGGAATTCACTGCTCGGTTCTTGACAAGCAAAAAAGCACCAAAGACGTTTGAGAGCCTCTCCGTTAAGAAGCAGGGAGAGAATGAGCCGATCAGGGACTATGCTAAGAAGTACTGGGAGACTTTCAATGAAATTGAAAGTTGCAGTGAAGAATATGCAATAGCCACATTCAAGACTGGGCTGCTTGTTCGGGGGGAACTACGTAAGTCCCTAAACATGAGTCCAGTAGGAACATTGGCCAAGCTAATGGAACGAATAGAGCAACATGCCAAGAACGAAGATGACATACTGCGAGAAGACGGCAAGGTGGTTGCCGAGCAGGCCAAGGGTCCTGCGAAGAGAGCAGATAAGCCAGAACCCAAAACATACTGGGAAAGAAAGGAGTATGGGCAGGCTAAGAAAGAGCCGTATAAAGAGAAACATGCCCCAGACCCCAATTCTTTCTTCTCAGTAACAACGGTTTGGAAGGAACCAATCTATCTGATTCTTTATCGAATAAAGAACCGCCATATTTCAAATGGCCCCCAAGGCTGGAGGGGGATAAGGATGCAAAGAGAGCTATGAGTCAGCATTGCAGTTATCACAAAGACTGGGGTCACATGATGGAAGATAGTGAGATGTTCAAACAGCACCTTGATGACCTAGTCTCGTGTGGCTACTTGAAAGAGTTTATTCAGGAAGAGCACAATGGTGCAGAGAAAGCGATGGAGTTGGATTACAAGCAAAATTCAAGGGGTGTAATCCATATGATACATGGATTGGCCGCCCCTTATACGAGAAATGAGGTGAGGTTGCTCTAGAGGCAAGTAAAGCACGACCAGCATGTGATGCAGTTGGGAAAGAAACGAGGACGTGAAGTAGAAAAATGCAACGAGGGCATAGCCTTCACGGATGAGGACCTAGGGGGAGTCCAGGTACCACACAATGATGCTTTGGTCATAACCCTACGGATTGGGGAATATGACATGGAAAGAATCCTTGTGGATTCAGGAAGCTGTACGGAGGTGCTGTACAATGATGCATTCAAGAAGTTGGGACTGACGCAGGCGGATCTGGTGCAGTCGATAACTCCTTTGGTGGGATTCAGTGCAGTAGCAGTCTGGCCGTTGGGCAAAGTAACTCTTCCTGTTCGAGCAGGAACAGTTGTGCTGAGAACCGATTTCCTGGTGGTGGATGTACCATCTTCCTATAACGCGATTATTGGAAGAACATGGTTGCACAAGATGAGGGCGGTTTCCTCTACTTACCATCAGATGGTAAAATTCCCCGGGTTAAATGGTATTGAAAGAATTAGGGGAAATCAGAAGGTTGCCCAGCAGTGCTTGGTTTCTATAATCAAGAAGGCACCCAAGGCAAAGTTACTTCAAGCAATCGAGGTTCCGGACCAGCCGACCATGGAGGATGTCAGAGGGGACCCCGCCGAGAAAGTGGTGGAAGGCTTGAAGAAGATTCAGATCAACGAGAATGATCCAAAAAGGTATTTCTTGATTGGGGAAAACCTGAATGGAGCAGAAGAAGAAGAGTTGGTAGGGTTCCTCAAGGAGCACGTTGATGTGTTTGCTTGGGTGCTTGAAGAAATGCCTGGAGTGGATGCAGACGTGATTTGTCACCACTTAAATGTGGATCCACAACATAAGCCTATGATGAAGAAGAAGAGACGATCTGCCGTACAGCACGTGGACGCTGTTATCGAGGAGGTGGACTGATTACTCGAAGCAAAGGCTATACGAGAAGTGTACTACCTAGAATGGCTGTCCAACACTGTGGTGGTAAAAAAGAAGAATGGGAAGTGGTGAGTCTGCATCGATTTCACTGATTTGAATAAGGCATGTCCTAAGGATAGCTTCCCCCTTCCCAGGATAGATCAACTTGTGGATGCAATGGCTGGGTATGGGCGGATGAGCTTCCTTGATGCTTATCGAGGGTATCACCAGATAGCCATGTACGGTCCCGATCAAGAGAAGACTTCCTTTATCACACCAAGGGGGCTGTACTGTTATAGCGTCATGCCTTTTGGTTTGAGGAATGCCGGAGCAACATACCAGAGGTTAGCAACGATTATGCTAAAGAAGTTGCTCGGCAAGACCATGGTGGTCAAAAGCAAGGAGAAGGAAAACCACATTGTTGATTTAAAAGAAGCCTTCGAGATATTGAGAGAATACGAGCTAAAACTCAACGCCTCGAAGTGTGAGTTCGGAGTGAGTTCGAGGAAGTTCTTGGGTCACTTGGTGACCATAAGAGGGATAGAGGCAAATCCCGATCAAATAACAGCATTGCAGAAGCTCCAAAGCCCAAGGACCACGAAGGAGGTCCAGAGACTGACTGGAATGGCGGCAGCCCTCAACAGGTTTATCAGCCGGTCCAGTGACAAGTGTAGGCCCTTTTTTCAATTGTTGAAGAAAAGAGAGGGATACAAATGGGGAGCAGAATGCGAGCAGGCATTCCAAGATCTGAAGAAATACTTGTCAGCGGCCCCGCTCTTGTCGACTCTTGAACTGGGCGAGTCCTTGACTTTGTACTTAGCGGTTTCCGAACATGTTGTTAGCTCAGTATTACTGAGGGATAAGGGATCCGAACAAATTCTTGTCTACTACGTGAGCAAGATGTTGTTAGACGCAGAGACGAGATATCTGCCCCTCGAAAAGCTGGTCCTGGCATTGAGGACAGCGGCCAGAAAGTTGCCTCATTATTTCTAGAGTCACAGAATTGTGGTTTACACTGAGTTTTCGTTAAAATCTTTGCTACGAAAGGCAGATTTCTCGGGACGTATTTCGACCTGGTCGGTGGAATTGAGTCAGTACGATATTGACTACCAGCCGCGCACTGCCATGAAAGGGCAAGTTCTGGCAGACTTCGTGACAGAATTCTCACCTGTAGTGGCTCCCCAGCCTCTTATGAGAAAGGAACAGGCAACTGACATGCAGCCCAAAAAGGCCAAGGATCATGCCGAGCAAGATCCCCTGGAGTGGAAATTGTTCATTGATGGATCTGCATGTAACACTGGATCAGGAATTGGGGTTGTACTTTTCCCTCCTGGAGGAGTGACGATGGAATTATTTCTTCGACTGGGTTTTAGTGCTTAAATAATGTGGCAAAGTACGAAGCACTCCTGGCAGGATTGAGAAGTGTGAAGACCCTGAAGGTTAAAAAAAATACGAGTATACTGTGATTCGCAACTCGTGGTTAATCAGTTGTCTGAGGAGTATGAGGCCCGGAATGAGAAGATGGCAGCCTATGTGGGGGCTGCCAAAGATCTGCTCGACACTTTTGAGAAGGTGTACATCGAGCAAATAAGTTTTGGATAGAATGCCCATGCAGATTCTCTTGCTTGTTTGGCTACAGCTGTGCCAACAGAGTTCAAAAGACGGGTGGCAGTAGATTATCTTGCTGAGCCGAGCATTGGAAGGAGCGTGGAATTGGTCTTGGACGTGAACCAAGGACCAAGTTGGATGGATCCAATAGTGGAGTTCCTACGAGATGGGGCACTTCCCACAGATAAAAAGGAGGATCACAAGATAAAGACAAAATCTACATGGTTTTGGCTGTCACCTGAAGGAAAGTTGTACAGAAAATCCTTTACAGGACCATACTTACTCTGTGTACACCCCGAAATGGTGCAGAAGTTTCTCCACGAAATTCATGAGGGGACATGTGGAAGCCATGCTGGGGGCAGGTCCATTGCCCACTAGGCAATTACCCAGGGTTACTGGTGGCCACACATGCAGGAAGATGCAAATGTGTATGTGAAGATTTGTGAGAAGTGCCAGAAATTCTCACCAATGATCCGAACACCAGCCGAGGATCTGGTGCCCTTAACAAGTCCTTGGCCATTCGCACAATGGGGGATGGACATCGTGGGTCCACTCCACAAGGCAACTGGGAATCGGAAATTTCTGTTGGTAGCAACAGATTATTTCACTAAATGGATTAAGGCAGAACCATTGGCAAAGATCATTGAACCAATGATAGAGAGGTTCGTGTGGAAAAGCATCATTACTCGATTTGGAGTCCCTTATTCGTTGATCACGGATAATGGGTCACAATTTCAGAAGAAGTTCAAAGCATTCTGTGCCCAGTACGGAATAAGGAACTACTACTCCACCCCAGCCTACCCCCAGAGTAATGGGCAGGCAGAGGCGTCCAACAAAACCATACTTGACGGGATCAAGAAAAGGTTGGACAAGGCAAAAGGAAGGTGGCCCGACGAATTGCCACTGGTTTTGTGGGCGCACCGAACAACCCCTAGGAGGTCTACGGGAGAGACCCCCTATTCTTTAGCATATGGAACAGAGGCTGTTACACCATTAGAAGTGGGTTTGCCGACCAACAAGACCGCTTTGGTTGAAAGTGGAGGCAATGATAGAGCCTTGGAGATCGAGTTGGATCTTGCCGAGGAATGGAGAGAGAAGGCTCTGGTACATTTAGCCTCATACCAGGAGCAGCTGATGAAGAGCTATAACAAGAATGTCCACCCACGAGAGTTTGGTGTAGGAGACCTTGTGCTTCGTAAGGTGCTCGGCAACACCAAGGTGGCCAAGGAGGGCAAGTTGGGGGCCAATTGGGAAGGCCCATATCGAGTTACAGAGGTTGTGGGCATTAGGGCTTATCGTTTGGCAGACCTGGACGGGAACTTGGTGCCAAGGCCTTGGAATGTCCACAATTTAAGGAAGTTCTTTGTGTGAAAGACTTCAATTTATTTTTTTCGTTCTGTTTTAGGATGCACATCGTGATTGTGTGGGAATTACGAATAAAATTCCCTTGTTTTTTATTCTTGTTAGTTGCAAGGGGCACGCGTAACGCCCCCTTGAGTTTTGGGTTATGAATAAAGGTCCAAGCTTTTGATGAATAATACTATTTTTTGCGATCTTTTTTATAATTGAATACGAAGTTATGCCTCGTTCCTTATCCTCACTTCGTATTGGGGAGCAGAGGTGTACGGTTTGAGTAAAATCACGGCAAGTACGAATATACTTGGTTATCTATACGGGTATGAATACACCTGGAATGCATACGCAAACATGCACACTTCTACCAAATATGAATACTGATAAGTAGGATAAAATCTGGTAAGGTCAGCTCAGTAAGAAGTGCGGACCTGGGGAGTAGGTGTCAGCTTCGCCCAAGCTCCCCAAGTAAGAAGTGCGGACCTGGGGAGTAGGTGCCAGCTACGCCTAATGGGTGGAGCTGGAGCAAGGTCTGAGGACCAGCTATGACACAAAGCTGGTCCAGGATAAATGGTACCCACCGAATATACACGCTATTATACCACACAATTAGCCCAAATCCTATGGGATAAGGGAAGAAGAACCGGTAAGATAAGCACATTATGCTTATCCTAATCATCAATAACATCGGATAAGGATTCCATGCTAAAGCAGGGCGCTCGTGGAGTTCCAGCTAAGGCAGGACTCCACTCACCTTGTTAAAGCAATCCAGATATCCCCGGAATGCAGTACTACTAGGATTCAACCTCCCATTAAATGCCTATAAAAGTGACAGTAGAACTCCAATAAAGGTACGCTCCATTCACAACCGAGAATCTTAATTCTCCTACCATATAGCAAGTTCAATACTGACTTAGGCATCGGAGGGTGGTTGGCACGCCACCACACCGGTGACTTTTGCTTCAGCTTTGTTTTGCAGGATCAGGTCTGTGCCAGATTCAAAACTGCTTCATCATATACATACATACATACACATAGCACTAGGAAGAGAGAGAGAGAGAGAGAACGACGATGGCTTCAGACCCCCCACAACCGGGCGTCGACGACGCCGCCAAGACCGCCGCCGCAGCCAAGGCTGCCGAAACGGCCAAGGCCGCCCTAGCCACAGACAAAGCCGCCAAGGCCGCCGCAGCACTTAGAATTGGGGCTGATCAGATGACCCCCGAGGCGTTTGCTCAAATGCAGGAGCAAATAAAGACGTTTACCCAAGGGTTGCAAACTGCGATGCAGGAAAACGCGGACTTGCGAAGGCAAATCTCCGAACCAAGCATCTTGAATTCATGACACAATCGACTGGATGAAGAGGATGACGAAGAAAAAGGCGAATCCAGCGAAAAGGAAAGCCAAAATCGAAGGAAGGGTGGCAAGTCGCCCACAGAAAGGACCCCCCATGACCAAGAGGCTTTACACAAGATGCAAGACCAGATTGAGGGGTTAATGAAACATATCAAAGCACAAACTCCCGCTACGGTGGAAGAGTTGGTAAAGAACACAGATTCACCTTTTACATCTGATGTCATGGGGCTACCATTCCCCAGGAAATTCAAGATGCCCCATCTAGAAACATTCAATGGTTCCACGGATCCATTGGATCATCTGGAGACCTATAAATCCCTGATGCATTTGCAAGCAGTACCAGACGAAGTGACGTGTCGGGCATTCCCTGTCACTCTTAAAGGAAGTGCTCGAGCATGGTTTAATAAACTCCCACCGGGAAGCATCAGTAGTTTTAAAGAGCTTAGCACGAGCTTCGTAAGCTACTTCATCGCTGGTCAACGCTACGGCAAACCAGCAACACATCTCTTGATGGTGAAATAAGGAAGATGGGAATCGTTAAGAGAATACACCACCAGATTCAACAAAGAGGTAGTCCAGATTGACAAAGCTGACGACAGCGTGAGCATAACTGCGTATATAGCTGGACTATATTCAGAACAGTTTTTATACCTCTTATCTCAAGAGCCACCCAAAACTTTGGCAGAACTTATGCTCAGAGCACAGAAACACATGAATGCAGAGGAGGCCGTTTACGCAAGACGCACACGCGATGGCTTTGATCCCCAAGCAGGGCCATCACAGATTGGTGAATTTCCTCCCCCCGACAGGAAGAGGAGAGAATCCACTCGCAAAACCGGAGGGGAACCAAAGAACAAGAAAGTGGACTCAAGATCCTCCCCGAAACGAGGAGGAGCAGGAGGACCACCTCAAGGACGGTACAAGCAATTCACACCGCTCATAGCTACGGCAGAGCAGATCCTTAGCAACCTACAGGATGATCCAGACCTCAAGTGGCCTGGAAAGCTGAGGACTGATCCCAACAGGAGAGCTAAGGAAAAGTACTGCAGATTCCACAAAGACCACGGTCACAACACCGACGATTGTATCGACCTAAAATAGCAAATCGAAGACTTGATTCAAAGAGGGAGGCTTCAACGTTTCGTAACGAAGAAGCACCAAAAACCACCCAGAAGAGAAGATGCCAGCAAAGAAGGCAGAAATAGCACAGCACCCCGGTCAGGTCACATCGGAGAGATTAAGGTCATCCACGGAGGATTTGCTGGAGGAGGCGAATCTAGCAATGCTAGAAAAGTGCACCTCAGAAAACTAAGAACGTAGGAATACTTGGAGGTCAACACGGTTGGCCGCCCGAGTAAATTCCAGAAAAAGGAGGAAATACCCATCATTTTCTCAGAAGAAGACATTAAGGGCGTCCAGATTCCTCATGATGACCCACTGGTCATCACCATTGTCATAGCAAACTACCTTACACGTAGGGTGTTGATTGACAGTGGAAGCTCGGCTGACATCCTCTATCTCCATGCATATGACCAATTGAAGGTGGGACGGGAAAGGCTAAGGCCCATGACATCCCCACTAGTTGGATTTGCAGGCACGCCAGTCTATCCAGCTGGTCAAATAGCCCTGCCAATTACCATGGGGGAAGAAGGAAGTCAAATTACACGCATGGTGGATTTCATAGTGGTTGACTGTCCTTCAGCATACAATGCAATATTGGGGAGAACAACTCTGAATAAAATCGGAGCAATAATCTCCACACATCATTTGATGATAAAGTTCCCAACACCTGAAGGAGTGGCTAGCATCAGAGGAGATCAGAAGGCAGCACAGGAATGTTATGTCACCTCACTGAGGGGGGCAAACATTACCATGAATATAGAAAGTCTGGATACTCGAGATGAGGAGAAGCTCCAACACGGAGAGCCAGTAGAAGAACTAGTGGAGGAGCTCCTGGAACCTGGAAAACCTGGAAAAACGGTAAGGATCGGAACAGGGTTGAGCTCAGTAGCGAGAACGGAGCTGTTGCAATTCCTGAGGAAGAACAGAGATGTCTTTGCATGGTCCCACGAGGACATACCTGGGATTGACCCAAGGGTCATATCTCACAAGCTCAACGTGGATCCCACCATTCGACCTGTCAAGCAGAAAAAGAGAACTTTCACTCCAGACCAAAATGAGGCTACGGCCAAAGAAGTAGAAAAGCTCGTACAAGCAAAATCCATCCGCGAAGTTCTCTACCCGGATTGGCTAGCCAACGTGGTTATGGTAAAGAAGGCCAATGGCAAATGGAGAATGTGTGTAGACTTTATGGACCTCAATAAAGCATGCCCAAAGGATAGCTTCCCTCTGCCTAGGATTGACTCCTTGGTGGATTCTATAGCTGGGCACGAGCTCCTCACCTTCATGGACGCATTCTCAGGATATAATCAAATCCAAATGCATGAACAAGACCAAGAGAAGACTTCATTCATCACCGATCGGGGACTATATTGCTACAAAGTGATGCCCTTCGGTCTCAACAACGCAGGGGCAACATACCAAAGGCTGGTCAACAAAATGTTCAAGCAACAGATTGGGCGCAACGTAGAGGTATACGTGGATGACATGCTGGTCAAAAGTGCCAAGGCATGGGACCATATAGCGGATTTAGAAGAAACTTTCCATGTTCTCAAAAAATACAATATGAAACTTAACTCGACGAAATGTGCTTTTGGAATCTCCTCAGGGAAATTCCTGGGCTTCATGGTGTCCCAAAGAGGAATCGAAGCAAACCCTGAGAAGATTCAGGCCATACTCACCATGAAGTCACCCCAGAACATCAAGGAGGTCCAGAAACTAACCGGACGAGTTGCAGCTTTAAGCAGATTCATCTCCCGGGCAACTGACAAGTGCCAGACGTTCTTTAAAGTCTTAAGAAAGGCCTTTGAGTGGACCACCACGGAAGAAGCAACATTCAACCAGCTGAAGGAATACTTGACGTCCCCGCCATTGCTTAGCAGGACCCAAGAGGGAGAGATCCTATTCTTGTACCTTGCTGTCTCCCCCCACGCTGTCAGCGCAGTCTTGTTAAAGGAGGAGCAGGGGACACAGCTCCCGGTATACTACATTAGCAGGGCCTTGCGAGGAGCAGAGCTGAGATACCCCAGAGCTGAAAAAATAGCCTTTGCTATGGTAATAGCTGCGAGAAGGCTATGACCATATTTCCAAGCTCATTCAATCAAGGTACTAACGGATCAGCCACTCCGAAGGATTCTCCATTGCCCAGAAACTTCAGGCCGCCTAATTCAATGGTCGATAGAGCTTGGTGAATTTGATATAGAATACAAGCCCCGTATTGCCATTAAAGCTCAAGTGCTTGCAGATTTCCTTGCGGAATACACGTATCCAGAACCAGAAGAGCTCCCCAAGGAAGAACCTAAACCGTGGATCCTACAGGTGGATGGATCAACAACCAGAGAAGCAAGCGGAACTGGTTTAGTGTTAACTTCCCCAAAGGGGCAACGCCTAAGCTACGCGCTCAGGTTTGAATTCAAAGCAACCAACAACGAGGCCGAATATGAAGCTCTCGTGGTTCGGTTGGACCTGGCTAAGGCCGTCGGTGCTAACCATGTGTTGGCAAAAAGTGATTCACAGCTGGTAGTAGGACAAGTCCTAGGAGAATATACCGTGAAGGAAGAAATAATGCAGAAGTACTTGGATAAGGTAAAAGCCCAAATTGCAAAGCTGCAAAGCTTTAGCATTGTCCGAATCCCAAGGGAGGAAAACATCAAAGCTGACTACTTGTCAAAGCTGGCCACAGCCAAAGAGGGTGCTATCCCGCCAAATGCACCGATACGATACTTGGAGTTACCCAGCATCTTTGCCATGGACAAACAGGTACAAGCTATTGACTACAGCAACTCATGGACAGGCCCCATAGCCGACTACATAGTGAATGGGACACTACCAGATGACAATGTCAAAGCTAGGCAACTGAAAATCAGAGCTGCAAAGTACCTGATGATGGGAGACGTGCTCTACAGAAGGAGCTTCTCACTACCATACCTTAGGTGCTTAATCCCACCAGAGTCTACAAGGGCTATGGAAGAAGTTCACCAAGGAGTATGTGGGGATCACCAAGGTGGCCGCATGTTATCCTACAAACTCCTTAGGCTGGGATATTATTGGCCAAGTATGCAGAAGGACTGCAAGTCCATGGTCCAAAAATGTGAGAACTGCCAGCGTTTTGCAAATATCATTCATGGGCCACCTACAGTCTTAACTCCTATGAAAGGACCCTGGCCATTTGCCCAGTGGGGAGTAGACCTAATTGGTCCACTTCCAATGGCAGCAGGCCAGGTTCAGCATGCCATCGTAGCTGTGGATTACTTTACGAAGTGGGTCGAAGCCAAGGCACTGGCCACAATCACAGTAGAGGTTGCGATCGACTTCTTGTGGAAATTCATTATAAGCCGATTTGGATTGCCACGAGTGATAGTCACAGATCGAGGGAAGCAATTTGACAACGCCCAGCTCAAAGAGTACTGTATTTCCAAGGGAATACATGTACATTATGCCTCCAAGGCTCACCCAAAGGCAAATGGCCAGGTGGAGGTTACAAATCGGACAATCAAGAAAGGAATCAAGAAAAGGCTTCGAAAGGCCAATGGAGCTTGGCCAGACGAGCTTTACAATGTGCTGTGGGCATATCGTACAATGCCCTGAACAACAACTGGAGAAACCCCATATTCTCTTGCATTTGGGGCAGAAGCAGTAGTCCCAATCGAAGTCGAACTCCTCAACTACAGGACTGTAAGCACAGACCCCCAGGATAACCAAGAAGATCTCAGGGCAGAGCTAGACCTTTTGGAAGAGACAAGGGAAACATCCATGGCCAAGCTGGCCCTCTACCAACAGAGAATGGTCAAATATCACGAGGCACAGGTTCGGCCAAGGGATTTTCGAGCTGGTGATCTGGTCCTAAGAAAAGTTGATCCTACGGGGAAGAAAGTGGGCAAACTAGGCCCAAATTGGGAAGGACCCTACCAGGTTTTGCACCATATCAAAGCTGGTGCATATAGACTCGCAACCCTAAGGGGAAAAGAGCTACCAAATTCATGGAATGCAGAACATCTGAAGAAGTACTACAAGTAGGTACTTACAACCCGAATTTATTTCAATTTCTAGGAAGTTTATTTCTGTTTTTAGGAAACTCTCTGTTTTCAATAAAAACTTTAGCAACCAAGTTGTTTTAGTTAGAACCATGTGTTCCTTTCGTTTATCAGTCCTAGTGGCCAATAAAATTTCCTCACGAGGGATGTTTGTTTCAATTTTCAATATACATGATGTGGATTAATTTCCTTGTATGCATGAAATAGAAAGACAACAAAAAGATAAAATTATCAAAAAATTTATTAATTAATCCACACCCCAAGGGATGTGGACAGCTTTTACATAAAAACTTTGTTGATAAACCCGCAAAGTTGCAACCTAATCACTACCCCCTTCCCTCGGAGGGGAAGGAACTGGTGGTGCCGGTTGCCCTCGGAAAGCCTCTAACTGGTCCCAGTTGGCTATCAGCACCATGTGGACCGTCTTCTCCATGACGGAAATAGAATCCGCCATGGTCTCCATCTTCAAAGTCAGCCCAGTAATGGCTGCCTTCAGGCTCTGCAGCTCCTGGCACAACTCGGTGATACGATCACTACTTGCCATTAGCAGTTTGAATTTGATTATGGAATGGGGAGTAATCCCTAAAACATCCACTGATATTTATAGCCAAGTTGGGCGGTTCACTAACCGCTTGATAAGCCAATCAGAACGATCACAATCGAATTTGCAATTAAAACCACCACCTCAACTGCTTGGGATAATGGGAAGTTACAAACCCCACTACCTCGAGCAGTTGAAACGATAGCTTACAATTAAATGCAGACGGCTTGAACTCTGCAATCCAACCTCTCATGGGAAATTATGATATTCTAAGGAAATAATCATCAGACTTGAGGGATATCCTACGGGGTAAACAAAGTAAGCACATTAATTATTCGGACACGAACAGCTTAGAAAAATTTTCAAAGCTCAAAAAGACGTAGCACAGCTATGCATTGATTTAACAGCTTCAAAAAATTTCCAAGCTCAAAAATACATAGCACAAGCTATGCAATGTAACTCACCCAATAAAAACCTAAGGGTAAAATAAATGTCTTAAATGCTTATACGCAAGCATTAAACACACTTAGGGGAGTAAGATACGTAGTATAACTATGCAAAAAGATACAACAAGGGAAGAATAAAATTAAATTAAAATTCCCAGAATAGACGTAGCATGTCTACCAAAATCAAACAAGCTCAGAATAACATTCTAGCTATACAATTTGGTACAGCAAAGGGTGCGCCACCTGCAAAAAATACTAGTGCTTGGCACAGCTATAATAAGGGCAGGAGCTGGCAAAATCAAAATGTCTACATACGCAAAAGACTATTGAAAAATGCCATAGCATGAAGTGAAAGTATTTTTTCCATTTTCAACCAGCACCTGTACCTGTCATAACAAGCCTATAGGAGGCTCCAAAATATGATCTTCTAAAGATCATCCTCATCAACCATCAAGAAAAGTATTCAGGCCAAAACCAAAGGCCACTCCCAAAAAACACAGCCAAAGTACGAAAGTGTTTAAAAGTGTTTTACAGATCGACCCCAAATGAATTTAAAGTTTCAAAGGCCATTCAAAGGCCCGGGATGGAACTGCCAATAGCCTGCCCATCACCAGATGATGGGCCAGGAGGTGTTACCGCTAGAGTTAGAGTTTCAAGAGGAAGAGAGACTTTTCTAGAGTTTGGAGAAGGGATGCAATCGAAGAGCTCGGGATAGATGCGTCTTTGGATGCCACGCTGCCCGGCTCCTCATAGCTTCAAACCCATCAAAGTATTGTTGGGTGACGTCTTGACGATACTTAGGGGACTGCAGGAAGAGTTCAATGGCATCTCTACGAGCATTTTTTACCTTCTCCAGCATCCCTAAGCTTGTGGTCTTACACTTTTCCATTTCCTTATCCCAATCAAGGATTTTCAGTTCCAAGCTTCGAGCAGTCGCCACAGCGGTATCTCTCTCCTCCTCCAAACCTCTTTTTGACTTCAGGGTGTTGTCCCTCTCAGTTGTCAACTTCCGAAGCTCAGCAGCCATGGTAGCACTTTGCTTGGAAAGCCTCATGTTGGTCTCAGAAAATGTAGCCATTTGTTTCCCCAAATCAAGGCTTTGGGAAACCAGAAATCGGCCACGAGCCGTAGCCTGCAATAAAAAGACAGAATTAATAATAAAGCACTTGGAAAAGCAAGTTGACAAAAAGGTAAAAGAAGAGGAAAACCCACCATGGCCAACTCGACCAACATAAGCTCCCCCACTGCTTGGAGAGACATCTCCGCCATTGAATCCTTGTCAGCTGCACAGAGCAACCCAGAAGCATGCTCCAAGGCTTCCTGGAAATTGGCCAATGTGGAAGGACCAGCAGCAACTTTTGTCTTCTTAGAGGCAGGGGTACCCTCCACAGCCATACCTTTTGCCTTTCTCTTTAAAATCTCAGCACCACCCACCTCAAGCGGCTCAACCACTAAGTCAAGAGCAGAATCTTTCAAGAGATCAGCATCCAAGAAACTTTCAACATTTAGCTCCTTCTGGAGACGAGAGCTCTTCCTTTTTAGAGCCACGCCTCTAGATGATTGCTTCACTCTCTCAGCCTTTAGTTGAGCCAGCAAGTTTTTGTCCATCTTTGGTGCCATTTCCGTATCTTCTCCTTCTTCCTCTGAAAAGGAATGAAAGGAGAACAATAAGAAAAGTCAGCGGACAATTCAATTCCTAAACAGAAACTGGAAATACCTCTCAAAAGAGCTAAAGCCTCACGAGATGTTTCTGGACCCAGCAGGTAAGTGGCCAAAGACTCCGGAGTCACAAGCAAACCCCAGCTATGGATCTCGTAGCTCCGGGCTAACTTCAGTTCTGCTTCTATAGCTGGGGTCGAAGGATATGAGGCACGAGCTGCACAAAGGCATAAAATAGAGACCTTTAAAGAAATAAAGGAATACTAAGCAAAATTTAAGAAAATAAAAGAAAGCTATGGCTTACAACTGGCAATGGGTTCCCCCCATCTATTGGGAGCATGCTGCGTATAGGACCCAACCTCCCAGTCCGAAATCTCCCATCCGTCTCCCCCAACAAAGAAAAACTTGTCCTTCCAATTTTTATGAACGTTGGGAAGATCAGTGACCAATTCTCCTCCGCCGGGTCTCTTGGTAAAATAATACCATCCCACGCCCCCAGGAGCCTCTTTTACTTGGAACTGGTTTAGAAAGGGCCCTTTCGTCAGTGGCGTAAGACCATCCGACATGGCTCCCCAAAGAGCAGCACAGCCGATCAGTAAACGCCAAGAATTGGGAACAATTTGGCCAGGAGCCAAACCCAAGAAGCTCAACACCTCCCTAGCCACGGCAGGGAAGGGCAAACGAAGCCCCCCTTCTAAAGCTCCAACGTAAACGCATGTTTCGTTCTCAACAAAGGAACAGGATCGCTCAGACCCTAAAGGCTTCCTAAGGGTTACGGAGGATGGGATCGAAAATCTAACCCTAAGGACAGCTAGCTCTTCATTTGTAATCGTCAAAGGAATGGAGGAAGCAGAAAAATTGGGAACCCTACGGGGGCCCTTCGAGGACGACGGAAGAGATGAGGGCTCAACACCGCCAGAATAACCCACATGCGACGAGGCCCTGGCTACATTGCTATGGCGCAATGGGACCCCTTCATTTACTGACGACTCTTCCGCCTGAAGAATCAAGGAAAAATCGATGGTATCCCCCAACATTAGCCTTACAATGGATGATCGTGGGCATAAGGGAGCCAATGAACTAAAAAGATCACGGAAAACCCTATTTTGGAGAACAACAGAGTATGGGGCGAAATCTTCTAACAGCAGGACTAGGGTTGGAAGAGGCAAAATAAGCTAGTCTAGCCCAAACAAACTTCCCTAGAGTAGCCCACCCGGGGCTTGGAATTTCTATACCAGGAGAAGGGGAATCTAACATGAAAAGAAGATAAGAACAGCAAGAAGGAGAGAACGTACCTACGGGAGACGGGCTCTAACACGACGACGAAGGAAGAGCGAGGAAGAAGGGTTTCGCGCAGTAAAATTGCCTGAGATGATCTGAATACAGACTGAGAAAATCTTGATCAGAGCTTTGAGTAAGCTTAAGCGTCACAGCGCCAATCCCGATAAACGCCCCTGGATCTTCATCGTCCACCTCTAAGCACCAGGATAGCAAAGATATCGACACCTGTCCCACGGTGCAACATGCATTTAAAACCTAAAAGAGAGAGAAAAAGCGGCAACCGCCATTCAGGTCTGGACTATGTTTCTAACCTCTAGCTACGAGCTGGAGCTTGGAAATAGGGGAGTACCTGATAAGTAGGATAAAATCTGGTAAGGCCAGCTCAGTAAGAAGTGCGGACCTGGGGAGCAGGTGTCAGCTACGCCTAATGGGTGGAGCTGAAGCAAGGTCTGAGGACCAGCTATGACACAAAGCTGGTCTAGGATAAATGGTACCCACCGAATATACACGCTATTATACCACACAATTAGCCCAAATCCTACGGGATAAGGGAAGAAGAACCGGTAAGATAAGCACATTATGCTTATCCTAATCATCAATAACATCGGATAAGGATTCCATGCTAAAGTAGGGCGCTCGTGGAGTTCCAGCTAAGGCAGGACTCCACTCACCTCGTTAAACCAATCCAGATTTCCCCGGAATGCAGTCCTACTAGGATTCAACCTCCCATTAAATGCCTATAAAAGTGACAGTAGAACTCCAATAAAGGTACGCTCCATTCACAACCGAGAATCTTAATTCTCCTACCATATAGCAAGTTCAATACTGACTTAGGCATCGGAGGGTGGTTGGCACGCCACCACACCGGTGACTTTTGCTTCAGCTTTGTTTTGCAGGATCAGGTCTGTGCCGAATTCAAAACTGCTTCATCAAATACATTTGGGTAACCTAAGTATGAATACACTTAGGAATCAGTCCAAGCACGAAGCACTTGGCATGCATACGATAAAATGCACATTTTTACCAGATACGAATACAGCTGGGCACCGAAGCTAAGTATGAAAAAACTTAGAGGCAACATTTCTATAAGTACGAAATACTTAAGTGCATACGAAAGCATGCACATAACAGCTAAATACGAACAAACCTAGCTGGTTATCCAAAGGTATGAAAATACCCAGTATGAAATATCACACAGGCATAGACAGACATTATCTAAGTATGAACAAACTTAGCAATCAAAACATGAAAGTCTTGCCACGAAAAGGCCACCTGCAAATATGTAGAGGCCACGAAGGGCCAAGCGTACTTGTAATTAGGCCAAGCACGGCCACCAACACCAAAATAAATCCACGAAGGGCCAAATACCTGTGTTAAACATGTTTTCAAAATTGTACCAATGCCACACAGGGCAAATTTCAATGGCCACGCAGGACCAGCAAACTATTCTGAGAAAGATAGTATTGTTCAAAGAAGGGCGAAATCCAACTTGCTCTTCAATCGTTAAATCTTGAACGACAGGGGGAGAGGTAGGAGCGGTAGTATCCTCCACAGCAGCACCTTCAGGTTGCCCACCACTGGCTTCCTTCTGGCCAGGGTTGGACGTGTCAACCGTTTGGCTTGCTTCGGTAGCTTGCTGCTCGGAGGTATTGGCATTTGGCTTCCCGTCCAAACTATCCTCTTCTTCCACTTCTTGTTCCTCAGCAACCACTTGAGAGCTGGGAAGGTCCTTGTTGGCCCAGAGGGGGCTAGATTCAGGAGCTCCTATCTTGGTGAGGCATGCCGCCCAAGCTGCGCCCCAGACTTGGTCTTGAATAGCTGGTGATGAAGCAATTTTTAGTCACCTCCAGAGATGGGGTTCCTCAACCGTCCATCTGATCCTCCAGGGGATGAGGCAGCTACCAGCCGGCTCGATTTAGGACCTGCAATACAGAACAAAAAAGCTATGGGCACCGGCGTGGCTGTCGCCATCACCCCTCTGATGCCTAAGTCAGTCGATCTGCTTTAGAAGAGAGTATGGACTGAGTATGAGTTCTGTAGTATTGCATACCTTTGTGTTATGGAGGCGTTATCTTTATATAGGCATCTTGGGAGGAGTCCCTTAGGACTGGGACTCTTAAGTCTCATCCGCTCATGGCGGGTATAGATAGGTGTTTGGAGTGTCCTCCTCACCTCAGGACTCCCCTAACCTTTATCAGGTTTGAGGAGTCCTTTTACCTTTGGACTCTGCAATTGTTATCAAGATTAAGAGTCCTTACGGTGCAAAGGTCTGCATTAGGATAGGAATAGATTGGTGATGGAGTGTCCTCCTTACCTAGGACTTCTTTGGTCCTTATCAGGTTTAGGAGTTCTCCTCTCCTTAGAACTCTGTGATTGTCATCAAGGTTAGGAGTCCTCATGGTGGACGAATCTCTATGGTTATCCTCTAAGACTCGCGGCCTAATCTCTTTGGACGAGATAAGGTCCTGGCTGTTCTATGAGTCTCATAGACTGTACGAACTTCTGTCGTGGCGTATTTTATAAGTCTCTGGCTGCAGGTTTGCCATCCTTGCCGAGCTCACCTGGTGAGCTGAGCTCGGTATTCTTCTATGAGCTGTGCTTGTGAGCTGGCCTCCATCCTTGAGCTGGTTTAGTAGAGGCTAGCTCTTAGAGGCTAGATCCCATGTTCTTGAGACTCTAGCTTGAGCCCTTAAGGCTATGCTCGTGAGCTCTTTGGTTTTGGCTGACCTTAGGATGACCTTTGCCCTTGGGCTGGTCCACTGAGAGCTAAGCTCCGCATCACTAGGTCCCCTACATGGCCCTTCGTGTTGAGCTAGGCTTCCTGGTCTGGGCTGACCTTGGGAGGTTATTTTATACTTATCAGCTGGCATTTGAGTTTTGTAGCTCTCAGTGGCTACGTTGACCCCCTCATTATAACCCTGTTGAAAAGATGCCTTGGCCTTATTTTTGCTCGATTCCAACTCCATGAGAGTCTAGTTCAGGCTGTCTTCGTTGCCCTCCAATTTTCCCTTCAACTCGTCCACCGTCCCGCGGGCTTGGTCTCTCTCTCTCTCTAGTCTGATTATTGTACGCTGCAATTGGGCATTCTTATTCACCAGCTTAGCTCGCTGAGGCTCAAACTGGCCCAGCTTTTGAGCCATAGCCACCATCTTTTGAACAGCCTGGACAAGGTGTGCAAACATTAATGATAGATGACAGGTTCTACGGATAGTGGAGGGGAAAGTAAGGGAATCATACCTTAACGTTATTGACCATGAAGGTACTGAGGAGTTTGTCGGGAGTGCTCTCCACTTCCTTCTACTTGTCCCCAGGAAGTCGAAAGGCCTGAGACAAGGCCAGGGCAGTGTCCTTAGATTCACCACTGTCCTGTATGCTTACGGGATGATTACCATGATACAAACGGGGAGCCCAAGCTGGAATTGAGGCTGCAGATCTTCTTGTGGTAACAGTGCTGCCTGGTGATGCAACGCCGGTTGAAAGAGAGTCAAGACGTTGGCGCTTTGTAGACACCTCAATCTGGGCTTCCAGATTAGTTTACTTACAGTTTTTGATTCCCCGATGATGAAATGGATCAAGAACACCCCGGGAATGTCGAGTGTTTGAGCTTTGAGTGTTTGCAAAACCCAATAACCTAATCTAGCCTAAGCCACTTCCAAAAGCCAAAAACCCTACTGATGCGCGCCAGGGCGCAATCATCGCGCGCCAGGACGCAACCATCGCACGCCCGGGCGCATCGTCGCGCGCCAGGGCGCACCGTCGCGCGACAGACTAGAACCCTCGCGCGATGGTCAGTTCCCCACCTACTTTTTCAGAGGCAGAAATTTGGCCACCGAAGCAACTTCAGCCAGGCCTCGTGGCTGGCTTTGTCCCTTTCCTGGCACCAACCAGACCCACCCTCCATGCCTATAAATAGCCCCCTTTGTTCTCTTTCAAAGGGTTACAAAAAATCAAGCACAAAAGGTTACACAAACCCAAATACACTTGATACTTCATCACTCTAGCCATCTACATACACTTATTTTGCAAGCTCTATCACCTTGTTCAACCTTAAGCATCAAAGCTCAAACACCGTTCAAACTCAAAAAAAAGCCAAAGGTATAACACCTTTGTTCTGCTCTCTGTTCTGATCCCTGAGGGGGGCTGGCAGGGTCAAGGCTGGTAATCAATACCAGTCCTGGCCCTAAAGCTAGCAAGGTTTCAAAAGCCGTGGCCTAGCACACCCTCGCGCGATGGTCCCCTTTACTCGCGCGACACTTGTGTCAGCAAGAGAATGGACCTCGTGGGGAAGGGAAGCTACCCCTTTTCTGTTTTGTAGTATTTTCATGCCTGATGTACTTTACTTTGATTTTTAGATCACTGTGATGCATGCAAAAACAAAATACAGTAGCTAGTTTATTTGCTTTAAACAGTTTGGAATGCCCTTGGGATCCCCTGAATCTGTCTCAGGACCCCAAGCATGTAAAGCAATTCCTGGAAGTCCAGTCAGGAGTGTCGCGCGAGGTTTACTCTCTGTCGCGCGACAGTTCTCTGATTTCCATGAATGGCCCTTGCATGGGCAACTTGGCCCTTGGCCTCTGTTTTGATACCCCCACTGTTTAGGGGTTGTGTTTCATCTTATTTGGCTCCTGCTTGGAGTATTGTGTAATAATTAGCATTTTACAGTCTTCCAATACACTGCTTGGTTTGCTTCCTGGGTGTGCACTGGTCCTTTCAGAGCCCAGAAGGGGATGATTTTGGGACTGTGGTGAGATGACAACACTCGCGCGAGAGTCAGCGTGTCTCGCGCGATGATTGACTTGCATGCAAATCTGTTTAGGCATGCAAGTTGATCATCGTGCAGGGCAAATCTGCCCCGAGCCTGGTTTTGGCATCTGATCGCTGTTTCAAGATCATTCCATTTATTATTCATCATGCTACTCATCCATGTCATTATTTGATCACATCCTGCGAATTGTTACAGTTTTAATCCCCGATTAACTGTTCCCCCGCCCTAATTGGCTAAAATTGATTAATAAAAGAAGAATCGCAATGTTTTCAAAATGCCTAAGTAGAGACCGATCTCCGGATTGGGCGAGAGGGGTGCCATAAAACCCTTCCCCTCTCGTAACCTGGCTCCCGAACCCAGATATGGTTATGACGGACTGGTTTCCTTCACTTTTTAAAATAAAGCGCGGCAGGTGCTTCGAAATACGGTTCCTTGGGTGTCGGACCTTCAAACCCGAGTGGCGACTCTGTATTTTTGAGCGCTTGCCACCTGCGCTCGCGCTCCCTCGATCCGGGCCCTTGCATTTTGGAAACCGGAATTTCCAGGGCATGCTGCCCACAGTGGCGACTCCGCTGGGGATAGAACCAATATTAATCTATACTTAGAGTTTAATACGCTTGGGAACAATCCTTTAAAAGTCTGTCAAAACGGTTAGCTTCGCGCTGTCGAAGGTTGGAATGGTGATGTAACAGGACCTCGTGTCCGGCCATTCTAATCTGGGGCTTTTTCGATTGTTCACTTACGTAGTTTCCTCTA
This sequence comes from Rhododendron griersonianum, assembly GCA_018127125.1. Classification (NCBI taxonomy): domain Eukaryota; kingdom Viridiplantae; phylum Streptophyta; class Magnoliopsida; order Ericales; family Ericaceae; genus Rhododendron; species Rhododendron griersonianum. The sequence continues at coordinate 30,562,511 of CM030788.1, read as the reverse complement.
AAGATGGACTAAATAAAGTGAGCCAAATTTGAAAAGGCATTTTGTGATTCTTCTTCTCTTAATCAAATTTTAGCATCTCATTTGCATCGATGTGGGATAAGCCTCGTTGGATCGTTTTGGCAATCCGGCACGGTTTACCGGAGCCCGGGGACCCCGAATGACCGACAACCTTCGACGATGATGGGTCATGCTACCGTTCGACTGTTATTCTGCGAAAAACGCGGGTAACGGGAGGTATATCTGTGGCCCTAGTCCGAGGAACCTGTTACAAACCAAAACCGGCCTTTTGCATATACGAAGCTTTAGAACTCTCCAAACTAGGACAGGTACCCACAGGTTAAGATCTATTTGCATCAAACCCCGTAACTGTCTATGTGTTACTGCTTTCCCTATCGCATGCACTGTACATACACTATTTTGCATAGGAGCATGCTTAAGGCTGTTTTGTCTTTCGAGTTTGTCTTACGCTGTCTAAGACGTTGTTGGACCCGATGAGGAGTCGTTCATTCTGTCGAATGTTCGTTATCAATCGCAAAGTCCTTAGTTCAATGAGACTTTGAGAAATCAAAATTTACTACATCCTTAGCTCATGCCCGTTTAAGGATTCAACCGACAATCTGAAACAACAAAGTAGTGATGTCGTGTCACTGGCGCCACCCAGGTTGAAGTGCATTGTCACTATACACCGTCGTGTTCAAAGGTTAAGGTGCCATGACATCAACACCGAGTTGTTCCAAATTCAAAGTTGAATCTTCAAAAGGGACTAGCCAAAGATTTAGTCTATTTTGACATCTTTTAGGATCTGTCGATCTACTCAGGGACACATCGCCGAAAAGAATTCTGAGGATTCCGGCAACGTCTGAAACTTGTGAGGCAAACTTGTCTCTGGAACTGTGCATGCATACATTCTGTTCTGCGTAGGAGCATGTTTAGGGCGGCTTCTAGGTTGTCTCGCTTTCGAGTCGGTCTTATGCTTATTAGGACGCTGTTATGAAGATTCGTGCATCCCGATAGTGCATGTTGTTAGTTTTTCAAAAGTCCTTAGATCAGCGAGACTTTGAGAAATCAAACCTTACTAAATCCTTGGCTCATGCCCGGTTGAGGATTCAACCGAACATAAGGAACCACAAAGTGTTGATGTCGTGATATTGATGTCATTTTGGTTATCATGCTTCGCACGTACACCGCCCCGGCTAAAGCGCGTTGTCGCTCACGCCACCCTGGTAAAGGTGTCACGCCATCAATACCGAGTTGTTTCTAATTCAAAGTCGAATCTTCAAAAGGGACTAACCAAAGATTTAGTCTGTTTTGACATCTCTTAGGATCAGTTTGATCTTTCCAAAGGATATACCCTCGAAAAAAATATCCGAGGATTCTGGCAGCATCCGAGCATCATGAGACAGACTTGTCTCTAGTTCTAGAGTCTAGGAGGACACTGACAACGATGATCTTTGCATTTTCGTTCTTTCAATTCTTTCAATAAACTGCTGAAAGGGCGTCACTGAGCTTTCATTACTTTACTGTTAAAGCTTCGGGCCATTGCATCCTCGGAAAGAGTACCGAAAAGAAGAGCCAAACCTGCTTAGAAGAGTTTGCCAGGGCTGTTACACCTTCGCTTTCAAGGTTATATCACCTACCCTGTTCATCAATTCGGAATGGCAGTACAAATGGAGCTGGCTGAGCTCAGGAAAGCTGTAGAAGAATTGGGTCACAAGATGGACAAACAGATGATTATGGTCCAGGGACTCGTTGACCTTGTTTCCTCCACAGCCTCGCAACCAGATATGGGGCTGGTCAAAGAACCTTCTCAAGCCTACCACCCTCCAACAGTTGGAATCAAGCTGTGCTCAGGAGACATGTTCAAAGACCTGGCTGAGTTTCATGAGGCCAGGACTCACTCGAAGGAGGATGCTGATTCCTTGTTCAAAGCCTTTGCCAAAGGGGAGGACATGCTTAGTGATGAATTCAGCCCTGAAGACAAAAGTATGCATCCAGTTGATGGGGCAATGTGTTGCAACAGCCAAGCAAACAAGAGTCCTGCTTTGAATTCTCAATCCACTCGCCGGAACCCACCGAGAACTTTCTCATGCTTCTCTGCACCTTTGGTCTCAATTTATGAAAAGCTCCTCGATGCTGGTTCCATCAAGCCCCTCGATCCAACTCCTCTACCCAAAAATCCATCACCCAATTTCAAGCATAACCTCTATTGCACCTACCATCAAATGCCTGGCCATTCTACCAATGCCTGTTTTCGGCTTCGACATGCCATTCAAGATCTTGTCGATTATGGTATCGTCACAACTCCACCTCCATCAACAGCCGATATCAACCAAATTCGAAGCGCTCAAAGCCTCCGATCTCGAACACAACCCCGGAGTTTCTCTGTCTTAGAGGTATCTCTATCTGCAGTAATGGAGAAACTCGTCAAGTCTGGGCACCTCAAACTTTTGACCCCAACTTCTCCACCCAAAGTCTTTCCAGCCAACTAAAATACCAACCATTTCTGTGCCTTCCACCAAATGCCCGGCCATCTCACTGATAGCTGCTTGCGTCTCCGACACAAGATTCAAGATCTTATTGACGATGGCACGATTCAAGTTCCACCAAAGCCCGATGTCATTTCCGACTCCTTGCCTCAGCACGACTCTGACCCTCTGGTTGGTCAAATATCAATCGACTCTACTCAGATCAACCCGAACTCCACCATATTCAACCCTAGCCACTATATCGTCCCAGCGAATCAACCCAAACCCATCGTATCCATCCCGTCCGAATCGGAGGTTAACATGATGGCTGTAGGTGGGGCAGTCGAGGTCTTCACTGCCGACATCTGGATTGACAGTAATGAGGGGCTTGCACAGGAGTGGACCGACCAGCTGAGGCCCACTGATCGAAAGAGCACCGAGTAGGTTTGGTCGAAGAAGCTGAAAAGGCCGAAGTGCTGTTGCTTGGGTCTGACACCCGCTGGATCCTACCTCTTTTTGTGGAAGCTATGGGTAGCTTTTTAACAATTGCATTTTCAAAACCGCGTCTAGTTTGCATTGGCGTCTTGTCTGAGTCTGACACAGAGTCTTTTGCGTTCGTCTAAGTCTAGCTCTGAGTCGGAGGTTGTGCCTCTTGGCCCTCCACGCCGTAGCTTTTGTTTCAAGTTTTGAGTCTGTTGTACTTGGCAAACCCCGAGGGTTTTTATGATATGCATCATCTTGCTTCTACATGCTTTGCTGGCTTTTATATAAACTGTGTCAACCCTAATGACGAAGGGATAGATTTCGATGGGATCATTCCCAAGGAAATGTGTTCCCTCGCCGAAAGGGAAGACGAAAGGCATGCTCGGCCTATTAAAAGAAGAAGTAATTTCAAATAAACTTGAAAGACAAGTATAACCTCCCGAAAGGTTCATTTGGTTCAAAGCCGCCCCCAGAGGAGCATCGTGCCCAGTCAGACAGGCTTGAAGAATTCGTTGACGTCTTGGCATGGTCTCATCAAGTCACGCCTCGCGTTGATCCTGAGACAAAGGAGCATCAAATCCCCTATTATCGGGTGCCAATCCAGAAAGCAGAAGCACAGAAGGCTTCGGGCCTTGTACCATGTTCAAAGCAATGATAGTGGCGTTCTGCCAAGCACAAATGAGAAAGTGTACAAAACGGCCCGGAGCAAGACATTTCCAACCGAAGCACTCTTGACTATTTGTCATCAAAGCCATTTTATCTAGGGCTGCAGCCAAAGGATCGTCGACCTCGGCGGCAACAAATTCAATACCATGGTCAACCTGGATTAATTCAAATGTTGCTTTTCCCTGTGAGAAGCTCGTTGGGCTGAAAACCCCAAGGGTGGGCAGTTCCAAGCAAAAGTTAGAGCGGCCTGCTAGACCAAAACCTATGAAGGTGGTTTAGGCAAAAATGAATAGGCAATATTCAAAAGCTCGCTAGACCGAAGACCTGAATGGGCGGTACTAGGCAAAAGTTAGAGCGTAAAAGGAGAGGAAAATACTCGAGAGTTAACCCTTGGCCTGAACTACGTTTTGACCTGATTCCCTAGCTTGGGATACGTAGGCAGTCTTTCTTTGAGACTCGGTCACAATCTATCAATTGGATCCATGGTTGACATTTTGGTACACATCAAAGGTCAAAGAGGATCGAAGATCAAGACAAGCTTCATTGGAGGAACCAAAAGGGGGAAAACCTTCGTCTTTCAATTTTATTACCAAACTGCTTCTTCAATTTACAGGCTGAGCATAAGTCTTAAAAATAATTGAAGCATCAAAAACAGAACGAAATGCTGGCGAGGCCTTAACAGGCTCACAGTTTATTCTAAGTTCAGCAAAGTCTGGTGTAAGCAACCACAGCGCATTTGTTCAAAGCGATACGCGTTGGTCTCAAACCTGCGCACTCTTCTTGCAGCAGATAGTAGCAGTTAGCTACTACCCTCGAATGTCGTTCCGGGGGCTTTTGCCAAGTCTTGTCATGCTGTGCAAGTCATATGGACTTAATGTGACTGCACGGGGGTGTCGGTTTCAGTCCGGGCCTATACATGTCATAATCTGCGTCTTATGTCCGTTTTTGCGACATTTTTCCAGTTTTTCAACTGTCATATCGGGATGCTTTTCTCGATTTTGTTTGTACAGGTCTTTGTACCTTTTCCAATTTTCATAAGTGTCAGTTTCACCTATTCAGGAATATTGTGAGTTTTGGCACATTAATGCCCAAAATTTCATTGTGTTCCGTGTGTCTGAGGGTTCGCATTGTACCCTGGGGCTCTGTCTCTTTTTTTCGTTCGAGCTAGGCGAGTCTGTACATATGTGCGCGCGTCTGTGTGTCGATTCAAAGTACTTGTCAATGCAAATTAGATATTAGTGGTTAGTTTTTGCATTCTCTTCAACACTTGCAAAAAAAGAGTCAATAAACTGGAAAACGCAATTGTTACATTGCTACCCTAGTATCCGTAATCCGCAAGCAACGGAATATCGTAAAGCAGAAAGGGCACGTCAGCCCAAGGCCAAGCAAAGCATCTCTGGGGCACACCTGCCGAAGCATCAAAGAAAGGGCACGCAGGCCCAATTCCATTGCTCAAACGTCAATTGGGGCACGCCAGCCCGTTCAGCGTCTTTCTATCTGGGTGCGCGTCTCAGAGGCACAGACAGTACGGTGATGAGGCTCAGTGGTAGTCCTTAGGCGTCGTTGTCCTTCTAGGAGCCGCCCTAAGCTTGCATCTGCATTTTCAATATTTTATACATGTCATTGCATATTGTGTGTATATCAAATGTTGAACACAGGAAAAATCCATCAAGCGATAAAGCAAGCCTGCTCGGTATCGAAGGCAGCAAGTAAACAGCCCAGCAGTTGTCACCAATTTCTCCCCAACGGCAGTCCGCCTTGCTTCTATCCATGTTATCCACTGTTTGTGCTACTTGGATCAACACAACGACAGCCGGTTCTGTCCAATTTCCAATGGCTCGGTCACTTTTTATAGTGATCCGCCGTCTCTATCAACGACAGCCGGTCATGTCCAACCTCAATGGCTCGGTCACTTTTTATAGCGATCCGCCGTCTCCGTCAACGACAGCCGGTTCTGTCCAATTTCCAATGGCTCGGTCACTTTTTATAGTGATCCGCCGTCTCTATCAACGACAGCCGGTCCTGTCCAACCTCAATGGCTCGGTCACTTTTTATAGCGATCCGCCGTCTCCGTCAACAACAGCCGGTTCTGTCCAACCTCAATGGCTCGGTCACTTTTTATAGCGATCCGCCGTCTCCGTCAACAACAGCCGGTTCTGTCCAACCTCAATGGCTCGGTCACTTTTTATAGCGATCCGCCATCTCAATCAACGACAGCCGGTCCTGTCCAACTTCAAACGGCTCGATCACTTTTTATAGCGATCCGCCGTCTCAATCAACGACAGCCGGTCCTGTCCAACTTCAAACGGCTCGATCACTTTTTATAGCGATCCGCCCTCCCAATTCAACGATGGTCAGCCATATCATCCATGACGGTCAGCCATATCGGTCATTCAACGGTTTGATCATTTATACTGCTGATCCTCCCATCCAGGCTTCAACGGTTTGATCATTTATACTGCTGATCCTCCCATCCAGGCTTCAACGGTTTGATCATTTATACTGCTGATCCTCCCATCCAGGCTTCAACGGTTTGATCGTTTATACTGCTGATCCTCACATCCAGGCTTCAACGGTTTGATCATTTATACTGCTGATCCTCCCATCCAGGCTTCAACGGTTTGATCATTTATACTGCTGATCCTCCCATCCAGGCTTCAACGGTTCGATCATTTATACTGATGATCCGCCCATCCAAGTTCCCAACGGCTTGATCACTCGGCACAATGATCTCCCCGTCCGCTTTCACCGACAGCTGATCCTGTCAATTCCCCCAACGGCTTGATCACTCAACACAATGATCTCCCCGTCCGCATTCACCGACAGCTGATCCTGTCAATTCCCCCAACGTCTTGATCACTCGGCACAATGATCTCCCCGTCCGCAATCACCGACAGCTGATCCTGTCAATTCCCCCAACGGCTTGATCACTCGGCACAATGATCTCCCCGTCCGCAATCACCGACAGCTGATCCTGTCAATTCCCCCAACGGCTTGATCACTCAGCACAATGATCTCCCCGTCCGCTTTCACCGACAGCTGATCCTGTCAATTCCCCCAACGGCTTGATCACTCAACACAATGATCTCCCCGTCCGCAATCACCGACAGCTGATCCTGTCAATTCCCCCAATGGCTTGATCACTCAGCACAATGATCTCCCCGTCCGCAATCACCGACAGCTGATCCTGTCAATTCCCCCAACGGCTAGATCACTCAGCACAATGATCTCCCCGTCCGCGTTCCCCGACAGCTGATCTCAATTCCCCAACGGCTTGATCACTCAACACAATGATCTCCCCGTCCGCAATCACCGACAGCTGATCCTGTCAATTCCCCCAACGGCTTGATCACTCAGCACAATGATCTCCCCGTCCGCTTTCACCGACAGCTGATCCTGTCAATTCCCCCAACGGCTTGATCACTCAGCACAATGATCTCCCCGTCCACTTTCACCGACAGCTGATCCTGTCAATTCCCCCAATGGCTCGATCATTTATACTGATGATCCTCCCATCCAAGTTCCCAACGGCTTGATCACTCAGCACAATGGTCTCCCTGTCCGCTTTCAATGACAGCTGATCCTGTCAATTCCCCCAACGGCTCGATCATTTATACTGATGATCTGTCCGTTCAAAAATAAAACGCGTCGAGGCGTTCTTCAGTCAGTGTTGAGGTATTGGCAAATCAAAGCGCGTCGAGGCGTTCAAACCGTCAGTGTTGAGGCATTGGCAAATCAAAGCGCGTCGAGGCGTTCAAACCGTCAGTGTTGAGGCATTGGCAAATCAAATCCGCGTCGAGGCGTTCAAACCGTCAGTGTTGAGGCATTGGCAAATCAAATCAGCGTCGAGGCGTTCAAACCATTAGTGTTGAGGCATTGGCAAATCAAATCAGCGTTGAGGCATTCTTCCATCAGTGTTGAGGCATTGGCAAATCAAAATCAGCGTCGAGGCGTTCTTCAGTCAGTGTTGAGGCATTGGCAAATCAAAGCGTGTTGAGGCGTTCTTCAGTCAGTGTTGAGGCATTGGCAAATCAAAGCGTGTTGAGGCGTTCTTCAGTCAGTGTTGAGGCATTGGCAAATCAAAGCGCGCTGAGGCGTTCTTCAATCGGTGTTGTGGCATTGACAAACTAATCAACGACAGCCGGTCCTGTCAAATCCACAAACAACGACCAGAACATCGTTCGATGGTCCGTTCATCCTCAACTGATTGTTCCCCAGGAGAGTCCGCCTTGGCCCTTCCCGAACGACAATCACCCTCAGTCTAGCCGCAAGCGCATCTTCCAGTAGGCTTATTGCTCTGTCTCGGATGGTCTTTGATAAGGAGATTGGCTCTGATTCCCTACAGATGGAATTCAACCTGCCTGACACGACCTACCCGTGTTTGTTGGAATACTTTGTGCCGAGGATAGCTTGATCCCCATCAACGACGGCCGGTCCCGTCAACATCTGCAGCGACAGCCTGTCCTGTCCAAATTCAATCAACAAGCGACGGTCCGTCCATCCATTCAACCAATCAGGTTCTGTAAGTATGCTTGTCTACTTTGCTAGTATGTTCTGCTCTGGATTGCCTTGAGGGGTGTCTAGAAACCTTTGACGTTACTTGTACCAATTCAATGGTGCTCCAAGTGCCATCAAAGGGGGGCTACTGTAGACACCTCAATCTGGGCTTCCAGATTAGTTTACTTACGGTTTTTGATTCCCCGATGATGAAATGGATCAAGAACACCCCGGGAATGTCAAGTGTTTGAGCTTTGAGTGTTTGCAAAACCCAATAACCTAATCTAGCCTAAGCCACTTCCAAAAGCCAAAAACCCTACAGATGCGCGCCAGGGCGCAATCATCGCGTGCCAGGACGCAACCATAGCGCGCCCGGGTGCATCGTCGCGCGCTAGGGCGCACCGTCGCGCGACAGAATAGAACCCTCGCGCGATGGTCAGTTCCCCACCTACTTTTTCAGAGGCAGAAATTTGGCCACCGATGCAACTTCAGCCAGGCCTCGTGGCTGGCTTTGTCCCTTTCCTGGCACCAACCAGATCCACCCTCCATGCCTATAAATAGCCCCCTTTGTTCTCTTTCAAAGGGTTACAAAAAATCAAGCACAAAAGGTTACACAAACCCAAATACACTTGATACTTCATCACTCTAGCCATCTACATACACTTATTTTGCAAGCTCTTTCACCTTGTTCAATCTCAAGCATCAAAGCTCAAACACCGTTCAAACTCAAAAAAAAGCCAAAGGTATAATACCTTTGTTCTGCTCTCTGTTCTGATCCCTGAGGGGGGCTGGCAGGGTCAAGGCTGGTAATCAATACCAGTCCTGGCCCTAAAGCTAGCAAGGTTTCAAAAGCCGTGGCCTAGCACACCCTCGCGCGATGGTCCCCTTTACTCGCGCGACACTCGTGTCAGCAAGAGAATGGACCTCGTGGGGAAGGGAAGCTACCCCTTTTCTGTTTTGTAGTATTTTCATGCCTGATGTACTTTACTTTGATTTTTAGATCACTGTGATGCATGCAAAAACAGAATACAGTAGCTAGTTTATTTGCTTTAAACAGTTTGGAATGCCCTTGGGATCCCCTGAATCTGTCTCAGGACCCCAAGCATGTAAAGCAATTCTAGTAAGTCAGGAGTGTCGCGCGAGGTTTACTCTCTGTCGCGCGACAGTTCTCTGATTTCCATGAATGGCCCTTGCATGGGCAACTTGGCCATTGGCCTCTGTTTTGATACCCCCACTGTTTAGGGGTTGTGTTTCATCTTATTTGGCTCCTGCTTGGAGTATTGTGTAATAATTAGCATTTTTCAGTCTTCCAATACACTGCTTGGTTTGCTTCCTGGGTGTGCACTGGTCCTTCCAGAGCCCAGAAGGGGATGATTTTGGGACTGTGGTGAGATGACAACACTCGCGCGAGAGTCAGCGTGTCTCGCGCGATGATTGACTTGCATGCAGATCTGTTCAGGCATGCAAGTTGATCATCATGCAGGGCAAATCTGCCCCGAGCCTGGTTTTGGCATCTGATCGCTGTTTCAAGATCATTCCGTTTATTATTCATCATGCTACTCATCCATGTCATTATTTGATCACATCCTGCGAATTGTTACAGTTTTAATCCCCGATTAACTGTTCCCCCGCCCTAATTGGCTAAAATTGATTAATAAAAGAAGAATCGCAATGTTTTCAAAATGCCTAAGTAGAGACCGATCTCCAGATTGGGCGAGAGGGGTGCCATAAAACCCTTCCCCTCTCGTAACCTGGCTCCCGAACCCAGATATGGTTATGACGGACTGGTTTCCTTCACTTTTTAAAATAAAGCGCGGCAGGTGCTTCGAAATACGGTTCCTTGGGTGTCGGACCTTCAAACCCGAGTGGCGACTCTGTATTTTTGAGCGCTTGCCACCTGCGCTCGCGCTCCCTCGATCCGGGCCCTTGCATTTTGGAAATCGGAATTTCCAGGGCATGCTGCCCACACGCTTGTCACGATGGGCTTCAGCAATTTCACTGGGTGAAAACCCCAGAGGAGCATCCGTCTAGGTAGAGGCCCGACGGCCGTGACCTTGGGATCCATCGTGGCCACGAGTAGTGCAACGTCCCCGGCCAGCACCAGGGATGGTAAGTAGGCTGCTAAGATCAATTGGCTGGTTCATGGCTTGAGTATCTGGGGGAGACGGGGTGTAACCGTTGGAGGTGGAAGTGGAGGCTTCTTCGGCCAAAGTGACTGGCTCGTCAGGAATTGAAGGAGTATAGGAACACCTTTCTCCTTCTTGCTCGGGTTGTGAGGCGAAAGGACCAGGGAGAATAGGGTTATCAGCTGCACGGGTGCGCCGATCAATGAACCCACCGTATGAAGCTCTGTAGCTCAAGAGCACTTGAGCTGCTCTTGCTCGGCCAGCAAGGTGTGTACCTTGCCCGTTGAAAGCAAGTGCACGGTCAATGTCTGCTACATGAACCTGTGGGGTGATAATAGCGTGTCCCTGGTTGACGTTTGTGGCTGCAACGAAAAATGCAGCGAGTTATATGCAACGAATTGAGTAAATAAAGTACGAGAAAACTTTAGATAGGTAAGGAGAACTAATGTGGTTGCCCAAATCTGTGAGGGGCATGGAAACCTATCACACGGCTATCCTCATCTCTGGGCTCGAAGTTCCCTGTAACAATCAAAAAATCATCGTCATCCCCCCGGGCGGAATCGGGAAGTTCAAGGATGAGTTTTTTTTCTAGAATCCCTACTCTTCAGATAGTAGGTGTTTAGCTCCGAAATGGCTCAAAGGACTGAGCGGGCATGCCAAGACTTGTCGCATCCAACATGAAGGACTGGGCGTCCCTATTCTGACTTCTAGATCTGAGAGAGTGATAGTGCTGCAACCTAAGGGCTGGATTGCAGTGAAGGTCCGTGGTTTTGCCTCTGCGTGCGAGGACTTAATAATTTCCTAACCGTGTAGGAAAGAAAGTAACAACGTAGAACTACTTTACTATATCGTAATAATAAAGTAAGGGATGTAGAGAGATATGAATAACTTTATTATGTTTCGTAATAACAAAGTTGGGATACAAGAGAGACGAAGCTCGAATTACTTGGTGAAGTAATTGAGTAAAGGTGAGAAAATATAGATAGTTGCTTCGCTGGGAAGGCTTTGGTTTTTAAGCGTTGAGCTTGATTGGTGTGGAAACCCTTTTTCCTTCTTGTCTTCTAGTATTTATAGACCAATGCTTCACCGGCTCAGATCTGAACTGGTTTTCCCGCCTTCTCCACAAGCTGCCATGTGTCCCGAGTAGCCCTCAGATCTTGCCAAGTGTCCCAAATAACTACCCACCAACATACTTAGTGGGATCATGGGTAGTTATTCTAACGTGGGAGGTTAGCCGAGGTGAATTCTAATTACCCATGAGTTAATTCCCCCATCATGGGCAGTTAGCCCAGATAATGGCCACCTCACCCCTTTTTCCGTGGGCCACTTGGAACTTCCAGCCATTTGACTCGGTCAAATGGCTCTTGCCAGGCAACAAATATTCAACCTCCCTCCACTTTTCGTGGGTTGCTTGGATAATGGGCCATTTAATAATTTAAATGGCCTTTTAACTCATTTAGCCCAAATCCACATTTAACAAACCCAACCGAATCATGGGCCATCCAAATATTTTTGCAAATAGGCCCAAACTCACGAACTCAAGCCCAAATCCAACTGAAATTAATTGGGCCCACATACTCTTGCCTTGGCCCATTAATTTTGATCCAATAACTCTCCAATTCATGGCCCAATTCGATTAAATTCTAACCAAATGGCCATCTAATGCTAGCCTTGGACTGGGTGCCAAAAACGGGTGTAAACAATAGGTTAGGGCATCTTTGGTTCGAGAGATGCTGTAGAGATGGTGGATATCGTGTAGTCCCAAGGATGTGCCTAACATCTGGTTTATGGCATTTACACCCATAACGACCCTAAAGAAATTGGCCGAGACCTGCATTGAGGATAACCTATAGTGGGCCAGGACCTGGCGAAGCAAGGGGGCCAGGGGGAACCTAACGCCGCCTTCCACGACAGCAACTACTGGAATGTGAAGGGTGTCGTTGTCGAGACTCTGGCGAATGGCATCCTCACGAGCCAATACAGTGGCAACGTTGTCAGGAATCTCGTAACGAGATCTGAACGTAGCCATGGCCTGGGGGGTATTGCAATGGCGTCTAAACCTCCCCATTTTTCTGAAGGGGTGAGTTTTGTAGGAGTTTTACAGATAGAGGAGGGGGTATCGAGTAAATCCTAGACAAAAGGAAGCCCTAAACCAACGAGAACGGTAGGGAAAAATAAAAGAAGGGATGACTTACGAAATGATGATCGGAGATCCTAAAGACTGCAGAAAGGGAGAAACCTTGAGACGGTGAAGAATGCTTCAATTGCGGGAGTACTTGAGCCTTCTTTCTGCAGAGGGGTTCTAGAGTGGGGGTTCAAAATGGGGTGAAAACCCAAATATACCCTATTGAGTGGGGTGGCGTAAGTGAAACGTCACCCCAGACGCCGTTTGGGCGTTCCGATGCCCAAAGAAGCCTGCCCGCATTGAATGAAGGCAGTACGAAGCGTGCCATGTGTAAAGTTAGGGGCAGGAAAAAGGGACTGTCCAGCCCAAACGATTAGAAGTTTTTCCTAGACTAATGATGAAAGTTGCACCGAATTTACGAAATAGGGTACAGGAGCAAAATGAATCTGCTCGGTTCCTGAAAGCTTTGCTCGTCATATTAAGAGAAAATAACGAGTAAAGTTGGGAAGCAATTGTAGGGAGGTATTCCTGAACAGGTACAAATGAGGCCCGAACACGTGGTACGTGGGACCATGGTATAGTTATGATAAGGACAATCGCCGTACAAAACGGTGGTCGGCGACATGGACCAGCGATATGAGAAGTCATTGGTCCAGAGAGTCTATACGAGGTCATGGTGCAGTAAACATGAGAAGTTATTGGACCAAGAGACTAATAAAGGAACAGTGACATGTGAAGTCACTGGTCCAAGTAGCTTGTTCGGCCACGAAGGGGCCGAACAGGAGGAGAATTCTGGGTGAGGCAGCCCCAGATGCAAGGAACGCTCTAGAAGGTTCCAGAACAGGGATATTCCATGAAGGAATAAGATCCCAAGAAAATAGGATCTTGGAGAGATACCCAACGGGAATGGGATGTTCGGCCAGCTATGAAAAAGAGTCCTAAAAGGATTATGGTAATGAACTGACAAGGGAACGAGAATCCAAGATATTATGGGTTTCCTATACGAGGTAGGAAACCTAGGGCAACACGGATACTTGGGCAGCAAGCATCTGTGAATCTATAAATATGAGGTAAACCTAAAGGTAAAAGGTACACAATACATTGCATTATTCGATACTTCCTACTGATAATTAGGGTTTTCTACTAGTACGTGATACTAACATAGGCATCGGAGGGCCTTTGCCACGAGAGGCAGAGGTGCGCTCACCCTTTATCTGTTTTGCAGATTAGGGTTCCGACGACGTGCTAGCGTTCGGGTGAGGAGACACGAGTAGCCGTTACCTTCTTGTGTTGTTGAGAACCTCTTTCATTTTTCTCCACCTACAAGAGCGTAGAGCTGTTGAGATGGTTAGCTTGGAGTTGCTGAGTGAGCTTAGAGTTGCTGATGGTGAATACGGATGTAGAGCTGTTGAGTGAGCATAGAGCTGCTGATGATGGATACGGGCGTAGAGCCGTTGAGCGAGCATAGAGCTGCTGATACGGTTGACTTGGGCGTAGAGCCGCTGAGTTTGTGGTCATAGAGCCGCTGGGTGAGTGAGATAGTGAGCGCAAGGCCGATGAATGATTACGGGTTTAAAGCCGCCGGGTGACTTGGGCACTGAGCTACTGATAGAGTGGCTGAAGTGGAGGAACTTGAAGGAATGAGTTTATGGGCGTGGGGCTGCTGAGTAGCTTGGTTGTGAGTAAGTACAGGGCTATACAGAGTTGCTGGGATAGTGAGCATGCGGTGCTGAGATGGTTGCTGAGTGGGTGAAACTGTTGAAGCATAGGCATAGAGCCGTTGAGTAACTTGATGGTAGTGATCATGGAGCTTGAAGCAATGAACATGGTGCTGCTAATAGTAAGCGCAGAGCTGCTGAGATAATGAGCTCGGGGCTTGGTTGCAGAGCTGCTGAATGGCTGAGATAGTAGGCACGAGGCTGTTGAGGTGAGTGCGGAGCTATTTGAGCGTCTTGGGCACAAGGCTGCTGAGTATGAGCATAGAGCTGCTGGAGGAGTGAATACGGAGCTGATGAGCGACTTGGGCACAGGGCTGCTGAATGAACACGGAGCTGCTGAGTGATCATGATGGTGAGCACAGGGCCGCTGAGTGGGCTTAGAACTGTTGATAGTGAGCTTAGAGCTGTTGGGTGATAGTGAGCATGGGCATAGAGCCGCTGAGTTTCTGAAGCTGCTGGATATGGAGATGTTGGGATAATGAAGATGGAGCTTGCTGAGTGACTCGAGTATGGAGATATTGACCACGGGGTGCTGTTGAGGTGGGGGAGCCATTGATTAGCTTTGATGGTAGCGAGCATGTAGCTGCTGAGATAATAGGCGCAGAGAGCTGCTGAATAGAGCTACTAGGAAGAGTGGAACTGCTGAGAGGGAGCTGTAGAGATGGTGGGCATAGAGCTTACTAAACGGCTTGAGTAATTAGCACGTGGTGCTGCTGAGAGACTTGATGGGGATGAATAGCAGAGCTGTTGAGTGTCTTGATTGTTGTAGGCATGAATGTGACGGTGAGCTTTAGAGCTGTTAAGTGATGGAGCATAGAGCTGCAAAGCTTGGTGACGGCTGTCGTACTTCTAGAGTACAGTAACTGGAGTGTAGAGCCTGAAGGATCCTTTGGGTTTTGCAAGCAAGAGCTTAGAGTCTATGATCCTCTAAGGTCAAGTGACTAGTAGTTGCGAACTTGCTGCTTCAGTGAGAGCTCAGAAAAAGTCCCGAAGCGGGTTCAACACCGGTGCTTGAGATTCCACATGCTTGGGGATGCCCCTAAGGCTAGATTTCACATGTTCCCTAGTGAATTCCACACGTTTGGTATTCTCCCAAAGCTAGACTGCATACATGCATTTGGTAACCCTTGCAAGGCATTGGTCGGTACTTGATCCTTCTTAAGCCTGGGAATGCTCCTAAGGCTAATTTCCGAATGCTCGGAATGATCCTGAGACTAGACTGAGTGCTTTTGGCGGACATGTGACAACCTATGCGAGGCTTTTGATTCATTTTGAGGCTGGTGTATGATATCATGCATGCTTGGGAATGCTCCCAAGGCTGGATTACACTCCATCACAAATTTTATTGGCCGCGGGCCCAGAATACCATGAATGCTTTGTTGGTGCCTGGATTCAAATTGATTGCCTTTGAAAGGGAAGATTTTGTTGTCCAGCAGGAGTCAAAGGATCGATTTCTTTTTTTGCACATGCTTGGGATTGCCCCCAAGGCTAGATTTAGTCACATTCCACTTGCTAGATTTCAGCCACATCTCATTCGCTAGATTTAGCTACATTCCACTTGCTCAGGAGTGTCCCCAAGGCTAGTTTACACATGCTTAGGATTGTCCCCAAGGCTAGTTCTGACCACATTCCCATATTGACTCCGTCGACTTGTTGACGCAAAATGCCATAAGGCTTGTTAAATGCTTTGGGTGGAACCTGTTGGCCGTCAATGCCTTTGGAGATTTCCATCGCCTCTTCAAACTTGGTGTTTTTAAAGAAAGTTCCATTATTTTTACTGACGGAGTGATCCACACGTGTACCCTTAGGAGATTGCTTCCTTTGGCAATTTGAACTTTGTTAGGGAGATTTCCATCACCTCCACTGCTGGGAGTGCCTTCCAGAGGTTGAACGTTTTTTCTAGCGACACAAACATCTTCTGGTGGCTAAATGCTTTCTGCAAGCTGGCAATATAAATGCTTTCTGGAAGCTAGCAACATAAACGCTTTCTGGAAGGCTTTAGTAACACGGATGCCTATTGAAAGGTTGAAGTGTGCACTAGGTTATTGTAAGCTTCATGCAAGTGCTATTCCATGCTGGCTGTTGACTCGGAACTGTATAAATGTCCACTCATTTCATTAAGTGGAAGCTGCAGGATTATTTTGCTGGCCTGGACGTGGCGAGGCTGCTTAGCTTCAAGATGTGAGCTCAGGGTAGCTAAAGTAAGCGTTGCACTATTAAGATGGAACCTGCTGAGCGCGAGGCTGTGCACATGGCAAGGCCTGAGTGTAAAGTTGCTCAGAGATCTTCAAGAAAGTAGGTAAGGCTACAAATATGACGAGGCATGTGCATGGGGCTGGGAGATGCGAGTGCGAAGCCACTTTAATGCTGTTGACATGGTGCCAATTGCAGAGTTTGCTCAGGACTAGTTACGAGGCTATCTTCTAGCTTCTTTTGACTTGGCTCCGTTGGTCATGAAGCTTGATGTGGTTGGTCCTAATAACTTCAAGGACCGAAATACAACCTAGTATTTCGATGTGGAGAATCTTGCAATCCACATTTAAATAGTTTAGAAAATAGCAATGGATAGGAAAACAACATGCAACAGGCTTGGAGTCGACCACGGGCTGAAGTCCTTTTATGCTGACTGCTAGGGGCAAAACCACCAAGTTCAGGAACCCTCATTCAAATGTTGAACCACTGCGGGTGACATAGTTTGCAACATGACACATATGCATATTGAACTGAACAATCAGGAAGAAGTAGAAGCCCCCTGTTTAGGCGATGGATGCTTGATTCTAGCTTAACTATGCGTGACAATGACAATCTAATTGCCCCTAGTACAGAGATATGCGATGTATGCGACAATGAACATGAATGCAATGCTTCTCTTGTTGATTGGAAGAGATCTTGGCGTGCTCTTGACAATGCTGTGTGACAACATTCCACAAAAGAGTTGATGCCCCTCAGGCTGAGCTTTCTTCTTTTTGAAGGCCAAGTGTCTTGGCAGGGAGGTAGACTTTATAGTGTATCCCTTTGTTGCCCCTACAAAATTGTTAGTAAACTCAGCAACAAAGGCAGGGTGGATTGGCGGCTGCAGGGAGTTTGCCCAACTGGATCCATGGCTCACTTTACTCTTTGCGTAGAGATGATGGCCATGATGCCTTGATTGACCTGCCTTGCTTGAGCATAAAAACACCTCATACTTAGAGTTTAGTTTGTGCAACAACCACTTCCATTAAGCAGCCATAATGATATACGCATGAAATACTAGGATCAAGAGATCAATACAAAAGACAGGGTGATACTGATATGCATGTAAATCAGCAATGTATTCTGGACATCTTCAACTTTCACGTATTTGATCAAACGCTTCCCCTTGCTTTAGGGAGACTGACAATGACTTATTACTTACACTAGCCAGGTGATTTGAAAGACCGCAATACTCTTGTGGCACCACTGAAAATATTGTTTGGCCAAGGGACCATATTGCTGTACTCCTCATGAAATGAGAGACCCATGTTATTTCCTCATGATTTGCAAAAAGCAACTGCGCTTGTATTTGCTGTGTCAAGAATGATTAGGATAAAATCAACTTTGAAAACTTTTCCTCGAGGATTTCAAAATCATATCATTTTATCTATATATTCCACACTCACATCATTCAATCATCAAAAGACACAGAACTATTTTGTAAACCCATGCCCTTAGTCAATTAAGTGAGTTTGTTGCTTCAAGTTTGATTTGGCTGACTTGAGTTGGATCGATAAGCGCCTACTGAGACCCTTATTAGAGGTTGGATACCTTCAAGAAAAGTGCATAAATGGGACATAGTCGTGGCCATAACTCTCCATGTTGTGTGATTTGCCAAGATGATGCAAACTCCATAATTCTTGCCCTTCGTGTTAAGTCCCATATTGGTGATGCCCCTAGTGTCTAGGACTTTGCTACTAAGTCGTGTTTTTCAATCCAAGAGGACTTTATTATGGACCATATTGTAGGCTAGGGTTGTGGCTTTTAAGAAAAAGGATATAATGGCTCAAACCTACTTTCTACTCATGCTTGGGTTTCAAAGGCTAGCAGCCATCTTCAACATTTTTATCAACTCTTGTCGTCTCTTGCCTCACTTTGTGTGAAAGAGTTGTTTTCTTTAAAAATGTCCTTTGTATGTATTGGAAGAAATGTTTTCTTCAAAATGCCCCTTGTATGACGGGGTACTCATTTTTTCATTGATCTCTCTATGTATTTTTTTTTTGTTTGCCCCAGCGTAGGGGATGGCTGCCTAGCAGGCTTTTCAAAGAAATTATCCAGAGGTTCAACGTGGCTAGCAAGGGATAAGTGTTTGGGATAGAGAAATGAATGCCTTTCTTCATCTTGAAACACACGACAAAGTAGTAAGGATCCTAACCAAGAGATTAGGGGCTTCAATGTTTATCCGAGTGGATTTTCTAAGATTGAGGACAATCCTTTGAGACACATTGTAGATGCATGGAGACATGGCTGATTTCTCACTTTGTTCGTGCTCTAACTTTTGCCTAGACCGCCCTTGTGGGTTTTCAATCTAGCGAACTCATCATTTTTTCTCTCTTTTCTTCTTCAACAGCATGATTTGCTCACAAGTGATCTCTGTGAGGGTGCAGAAATGTTTCAACTCCTTAGCTCAGCAGAAATGACGTGGGTCATAGTTTTGAAAAATTCATTTTGTGCTTTTGACAATTCAAGTGATTATGATATGTTCCAAAAGATGCCATAAGATTACTTTGAAACCCTTGTGGATTGTTTTCAATGTTTGATGTTATCATGAGTATTCTATGGCAGGAAACTAGCACAGGAGGAAACATTTTCAAAATTGTGGCCCACCAAAAGGTGCCTACGTATCCCAACAAAGAATCAGGCCATTCGTAGTTCAGGTCTAAGGAGACTCAAATTCAAGATCAACATTTCATGCTGAGTGCAACTATTTAGCCAAAAACTATGATAAGCAAAATGATTTCAATTTTTCAAGAGAAGCAAAATCAAAGGCCAAAATGGCAGCAAAAGTTAGCTAGGCAGGATTTCCACGAAAAGATTGTTTTAAAATCTAAGCCAAGACGTGATGGACATGGCTACCATTGCTCAAAACTTGGCTGGATTAAAACTTCAATTTTCTCATCAGCCATTACCATCACGTCTAAGATCAAACCCCAAATCTAGGAGAAGCAGGAATCTAATCATGCTCAAGTTTAGATGTCCAAAATCAATGGTTTATGTGGTTATTGGCACTTTGGCAGACATGCATAAGGAGTGATGTGTGATCTTAAATAAAATAGTCCTTTTGAAGCATATCGATGTTTGTGATTTGTTGCTTCAAAACATAAATCTTTTTGTTCAAAAGCTCATGCAAAAGTGGCTTGCTCAAATGTTAAAAGGGGAAATTTTTATCTTCAAAGACATAAATCTGAAGCATCGATGTGCATAAACAGGCTTGCCATTTGTTCAAAAATCATTTCAGTGCTTGACTCACTTCCGAGCGCTCGGGACTGTCTCAGAGTGCTCGGGAGTGTTTGCATGCAATCACCTTCACTTTCTTTCCAGTCTTGCATTTTCCTGTCTTTGCATGTCCATGCATGTGCTTATTTGCTCTTCCAGATTGTAGATCCGCTCTTGTAAAAGCAAGGAAGTAGGACTTGGAAGGCTGTGATTCAGCTTTAGCTTGCCAAATCCCTTCCTGAGCCCGTTAAACTTTTAAAATCATTTTATTTTACAGTCTCTAGCATGGTTTTCTTTTTGTACTAACAAGATTTGCAGGTTGGGACATCGGCACTCCCAAGCGCTTGGAAGCATTCCCGAGCGCTCGAGAGTGAAGTCAGAAGCAGATTCTCAGTTTTCTGTTATTTTGTATTACATTGTCATTTCCATCGTCTCCTGTACACATGCACCAGCATACACGTTTATTTGGTATACCTGTGGATACATGCTACATGCCTAATGAAACAAAACCATTTTGAAAAATCCCACAAACGTATAGTAGAGACCGATCTCGTATCGGGCGAGGGGGGTGCCGTAAAACCCTTCCCCCCTCGTAACATGGCTTCCGAACCCTCAAACGATCTCTGGTTTTCAATTCAAATAATCATTTTCAATCAAAAACGGTTTCTCGGGTGGCAAACCACAAATCCGGGTGGCGACTCTTCAAATTTTTCAATTCGATTAAAAAATGTGTGTTTTTCGGGCCGCCCCGATCCACCCGGGGCTGTGGTAGCCCACAGTGGCGACTCCGCTGGGGAAAAGGTTTAATTAATACTTGAGGAAAAGTTGGCATGTTGTCAAAATGGTCCGCTTTCCTTAAGCATCAATTACATTTGTGAGCCAAGCTTGAAAATTGTTTGTGGGATTTTCAAAGTTATTTTGTTTCATTGTCTATCTTTTGTATATATTCTGTGTAGCCCCGCTGTTGTGTTTTGGCAATCCTACCCGGCCTGCCAGTGATAGGGAATCCCGGAATGCTCAGCAACCCTCGACCGTGATGAGTCATCCCTACCGTTTGTACCGTTATTGAGTGTACGCTCAATATCGGGAGGTATACTTTGACTCTAGTCCGGGGAACCCTCTTCAAGTCAAAACCGGCCTTTGTACATGTTTAGCGAGCCATAGAACCTTCCAAATTAGGACATGAGCCTACAGGGTAGGGTTACGTGCTATATCCTGTTTACGTGCTGCATTTCATCTTGCATCATCATACTGTCAGCCACGGTTCTCGAGACTCGCTCGCGCGGTCTTTGGGAGGTTGCCAAGACCCAATGAAGAGTCACGCACCCTAATGCGTGTTGCTTAACCACATGAGTCCTCGAGCTAAAACCTAAGGGAAACTAAAATTTTGCTAAGTCCTTGACTAGTGTTTATCGGGAAATTAACCAAAGGAAGGAATGACAAGAAAGCAAAACGTCGTGAAACCAACACCACCCGGGCTAAAAGCAAACGCACTGCTTACGCCACTTCGGTCATCGTATCACGTCGTTCACCCCAAGTCATTCCAAACCGATGGTCGAGTTGTCAATGAAATATTAGCCAAATACTTAGCTTATTTTAGCATCTTTTGGGAAGCGACGGTTCCTAAATGAGGATATGCCCCAAAAATCCGAGGATCAAGGCAACCTCCCATAAAGGATATTCAATCATTCTGGAAAAATCAGAGTCGATGACGGTGACGGTGATGCACACATTTTCTAAAAATTATGCACAAATTTCATAAAAATGAAAACAGGGACCGCGTCTGAGCACAATTTTTGCTTTGCTGTCAGTTCTGAGCAATTGGGCCAAAGAAGAAGAATATCATACCCTCCTGGACCAAACCCCTTGGGCAGAGATTGGAGCGGCTTCAACCTTAGGCAGATCCCATCGGTGTATTGGACTCGTGGGTGGAGATGGAACAACCAGCCGGAAACTCCAACCCAAACCTCAATCCAAACCCCAACCCAAATCTCAATCCAAACCCCAACCTAAATCTCAATCCCAATCCAAACCCAAACGGGGGCAATCCAAACCCAGGAAACCCAAACCCAGAAAACCCGAATGGAGAAATGGGGCAAATCAGGGACATTATCCAACGATTGGGCGAACGCACCGACAATCAAATTGCCCAACTTATGCTCATGATAACCGGGGCTGCACGACGACTCCCGAATCCTAACCCGAATCCAAACCCGAATCCGAATCCTAACCCAGAACAACCAGCCCCCGAGATGGAAACCCCACAGAATCCTGAAATGGCAGCTGTCTTGGCAAAGATCACCCAATTGGAGCAATCCGTGGCAAGGAGTGAGAAGATTGCCACGACGGGCTTCGACATCAACAAGCTCTGTCTATTTCCCAATGCAAAGCTCCCAGAGAAGTTTAGGCCCATAGACTTCGCAAAATTCAATGGAACTGGAGACCCGAAGGCGTATTTGACTGGGTATATAGGGGCACTCTCCATGTGGGGTGTAGAGAAGGACGCTATGGCTCAGATGTTCTCACAAACCCTCGTGGGTCATGCTCTTCACTGGTTCACTTCGCTGGACGAGAGAAAGAAGCGATCTTGGGAAGACATATGTGCAGCTTTCATAGCGCAATATGACTATAACATCCAGCTCGAAGTCACCACCCGTGAACTGGAATCCACAAAGATGGAAGCCAAGGAATCCTTTGCAGATTTTGTGAAAGGGTGGAGGGCGAAGGCGGCCCAAATGAAGGACAGACCAACAGATAGAGATCAGATCCGGATGATCGTCCGGAACCTTCAGCCAAACCTTGAGAGACACATGATCATGGCGCAGGCGTGTTCAGATTTCAAGACATTCTTCGATACAAGCTTGGCCGTCGAAGAAGCAGTCCAGCTCGGCATCCTTGACAAGCCTGAACCTGCCCCCAAACCCAAGAAAGTTTACTCTGGTAACAACAACGCCCTGTTCGGCAACTCCAGCTACACCAACCTCCCCAACACCTCTGCAAACACTACCCAAACCGAGCCAATCAATCAGATTGTCGCTCAAACCAACCCACCCCGTTCTCAACCTCGCACTTTCGCTCAAATCTCAGCACTTCTCTCCGCTGTGCTCGAGAAGTTGGTCGAAAGCGGTGTACTCAAGCCACTCACTCCTACTCCCCTACCTCAAAAACTCCCCGCCTCCCACAATCCTAATGCATACTGTGCTTACCACCAAAACGTAGGCCATCCAACTGACAATTGTTTCCGCCTCCGTCATGCTATCTAGGACCTCATCGATAATAAGACCCTCCCCATGCCTCCACAAAAACCCAATACCGTCTCCAACCCGCTCCCAAAACACTCAAACACCCACACCAATCACATTTCCCTAAGCCACCCCTTTAACCCAAGTCTTTATATCATTCCTGCTACACAACCCAAACCGACCGTCGAATTACCAGCTGAGGATGCTGTTTGCGCACTGGAAACTGTGGAATGGGATTTCCAAAGGAGATGGGATGACCTAGCAAACGACTTCTTCGCAATAGAACACCGGGCTCTTGTCACTGGAGTGTGGCCTGTGGCGCTCGACTCTCACCAGGTAGAAGAGTTGGAGTAGGGTAATTGGAGACAAGATTGGGAAGAGATGATGGCTGACTCGTTGGATGGGTATTCTCTGTTTGCTCTGTTCATGGAACCTGAACCGGTCGATGATGAAGATGAGTGGGAGTGGGAGCCCGAGCCCAATGGGTGGCATTGGATAGACGACTCTGACCCTTTGGACGAGACATCTTTGGCATACCTCTTTCAAGAAGAGGAAGTAGAGCAAGGAACGGACTTGATGAACCCTCGCATGTTCTCGGGACTCTCTGTCACAACCATTGTTAATCTCACCAGAAACTCCGACGTCCTTGACTATGTGATGGATCATGCCTTCTGTCCGCAGGAGCATATTGTTGATGAGTTTTTCCCTCAGCCAATAGTTGAGATTCCCGATGAACCCAACATTTGCGTGCTAGATCCTGAAGACCTCTGGGGCAAGTCTGAATTGGTGAACGTATGGGTGGGCGGTGAAGAACTAACCGTCAACAAGGCTATGATAGATGAAGGGTCCCTACAAGTCAACAACAACAACAACGTCAACTTTTGGAATTCGCTAGAAGAGGAGAACATATGGAACGCTCTGGAAATGGAACTTCTCAATGACACTCTTGAGAAAACGAAGCTTGACAAAGGAAAGCGCAAAGCTGATACTGATCTCTTCAACTTCTGGGAAGATTCTTGGTGGGAGCCTGCCCCCAAGACAATTAGTAATCTTACCAGGAGCGGTAGGGTATACCAGCCCACCAACCTCCAGCAGGGAAGCTCATCCCGAGCACCTCCACTACAACAAAATAACCCTGACATTCCCGTAAACCCTGCCAACTCTGCAAACCCAAACACCCCTATCCCACCTGCTCCACAAAACAACCCCTCAAGCTCCACTAACCCTAACCCACCTTTCCAACCTAACCCGTCCATCAACCTTAACCCATTCGTCAACTCAAACCCCAATGTCTCCCAACAGCAGGTCCCAATTACCAACACCGATCCCATCATCCAACAACTTCATGAAACCCCAGCCCATATGTCTATGTGGGGAGTATTGGCATCTTCCCGCGAACATCGCCGAAGGCTCGTCAATACCCTCTCCAAGTTTGAGGTTCCCTCGGATATCGCACCTGAAGCCATGATTGCTCTCATAACCCCAAACTTTACCCAACACACCCTGTCATTCACCGAAAAAGACCTCCCGCCTGAGGGAACCGATCACAATAAACCCCTCCATGTAACCATGAAATGCCTGGGGAAGTGGGTCCCAGTGATCCTCATTGACAATGGCTCCACCATTAACGTATGCCCCCTCCGCACGGCCTACTGCCTCAGCCTCAAGAACAAGGATTTCACACCGTCGACTCTGGGAGTCTACGCCTATGACAACACGCGTCGTGATGTCCTGGGAAAGGTCAACTTAGAGCTGGCAACCGGAAAATTCAAGACCACTGTGGAATTCTGTGTCCTAGAGATCCCTGCTTCATTCAACCTCCTGCTGGGGAGGCCGTGGCTGCACCGCTCTGATGTTATGGGGGTACCATCCACGCTGCACCAAAAGCTCATCTTGGGATTGGATTTCGGGACTCTTATCATTCCTGGGGACTCTGGTATCCGTCCTCATTCTGAAGATAATTCCCCGCTGCTGGAAATCATGCATGGAGAAGAGGACGTACCCATGGGGGGATTTGCTGTTATAACCACGAAAGTCTACACCATTCGGGCTTATGATGGTTTCTTGGTGAGCTCTGCGGCTTTAGAGATCATGAGAAGGATGAACTATCTGCCTGGCATGGGCCTGGGTCGCAATCAACAAGGAGTCTCTGAGTTTCCCCATTTCCCTGGGAGTGTTGACCCATATGGCTTGGGTTACGTGCCCAAGAAAAATGACCCTGCAAGGAGGTGGCGCAATCGCACCCGGGCCCACGCTGTTGGAATAAAATTTAGAGTGGTCCCGTGATTAACGAGAAGGAGACACCATACCAGGGAGAACCGGAGCCATTCATAGACATGGAAACAAAAGTGAAGTATACCTGGGATAGTGATGAAGAGGTAACGAAGATCGAGGAATTGTCTGAAGCACTGGATTGGCTCGAAGCTCTTGACCTGGGCCA
The DNA here is from genome assembly GCA_018127125.1 of Rhododendron griersonianum. NCBI lineage: Eukaryota > Viridiplantae > Streptophyta > Magnoliopsida > Ericales > Ericaceae > Rhododendron > Rhododendron griersonianum. The sequence goes on along the minus strand of CM030788.1, from coordinate 30,537,301 downwards.
CTTCCAATCGCTGTTCGGGGGCGAGGAATCAGAGGGTATGATAGAAGATGCTAATGTGCTCATGCTGGGAGGAGAAGAAGAGATGGAAGACCCCTCTATGCTCATTGTGGATGCCATAGGCACATATGAAAACTGCACTTTCATTCCACTTGTAAAACGCACTCACGACACTAGCACCGAGTCCGAGTCTGAGTTTGATACCGACTCCTCGTCTAGCGCTGAGTCGGAGTTTGTGCCTATCGGCCCTCCTCGTCGTAGCTTTTACTTCGAGTTTGAGTCCACTGCTGTATTCCCTCCCTCCGAGGAGCCTATCAATGAAATGAATGATGCCTTTGCTTACTTGCCGGACTTTGAAATAAATTGTTTGGATCCCGACGATGAAGGAATAGATTTTGATGGGGACATTCCCAAGGAAATCCATTCCCTCATCGAGCGTGAAAACGAAAGGCATGCTCAGCCTCTAAAAGAAGAAATAATCTCAATAAACGTGAGCGATGAGGAGAACCCTCGATTGGTTCAGGTCGGTTCCGGGCTGTCTCCCAATGAGCTTCAAGAGCTCACCAATTTATTAAAAGAATTCAAAGAAGTTTTTGCTTGGTCCCATGCGGATATGCCCGGAATCGACCTAGAGATCGTCGAGCACAGAATCCCCCTCTATCCCGATGCAAAATCCGTTAAACAAAAGCTAAGAAGAATGCGGCCCGACTGAGTGTTAAAAATAAAAGAGGAGCTCACAAAGCAAATTGACGCAGGTTTTCTAATAGTAACTGAATACCCCACTTGGGTTGTAAACATCATGCCCGTCCCCAAAAAGGACGGAAAGATCAAAGTGTATGTCGATTTTAGAGACCTGAACAAAGCGAGCCCTAAGGATGACTTTCCTTTACCGCATATAGATGTACTAGTCAATAACACTGCAGGGCATGCTTTACTATCCTTCATGGACGGTTTTTCTGGGTACAACCAGATTCTCTTGGCTCCAGAAGACAGAGAAAAGACTACATTCATCACCGAGTGGGGAACTTACTATTATCGGGTTATGCCGTTTGGGTTGAAAAATGCCGGTCCTACGTACCAAAGGGCTGCTACGACACTGCTGCATGACATGATTCATAAGGAGGTCGAGGTATATGTCGATGATATGATAGTGAAGGGAAAGGAACGGAGGGATCACCTCCCAGCGTTGAGAAAGTTCTTTGAGAGAATTCAGAAGTACAGGATGCGTCTTAATCCGCAGAAGTGCACGTTCGGAGTCACGGCTGGAAAGATGCTCAGATTCATGATCACAACCAGGGGGATTGAAGTGGATCCTTCTAAGATCAAGGCCATTCTCGAAATGGAGCCGCCCCAGTCCGAAAAGGATGTTCGAAGCTTCTTGGGCAAGATTCAATTCATTAGCCGATTCATTGCAAAGTTAACATTGACTTGTGAGCCGATGTTTCAATTACTCAAGAAGGACGTGAAGTTCGAATGGAACGACAAGTGTCAGAAGGCCTTCGAAGCAGTACGAACTTACCTCCAGAATCCTCCAATCTTGATGCCGCCCATCCCGGGAAAACCTTTGATCCTGTACTTGTCCGTCACGCCCTCATCAATGGGGTGCATGCTGGCACAAGAAGGAGAAGATGGGGTTGAAAGGGCAATTTACTATTTGAGCAAAAAGATGGTGGGAAGTGAAGAGCGATACACCCCGTTAGAAAAGACGTGTTGGGCACTTATATGGGCCACGAAGAAGTTGAGACACTACATGCTGTCTTACTCGGTGATGAATGTCTATTCGAATATCTATTCGAGAAGCCAGCACTTACCGGTAAGTTAGCACGTTGGTTGCTCTTATTGGCGGAGTTCGAAATCAAGTATGTCACCCGAAAGTCAGTGAAGGGCAGGGCATTTGCAGAATTCTTAGCAGATCGTCCAATTGAGGGGCCGGAGTACACAGAATTTCAATTTCCTGATGAAGATGTTATGACAGCAGTCGATGAGACATGGACTCTGTACTTCGATGGAGCCACTAATCAGAAGGGCTTTGGGATTGGCATACTGCTAGTCTCACCTAAGGGGTCACATATTCCCCTCGCATTCAAGTTGAACTTCGAAGTCACGAACAACGAAGCAGAGTATGAAGCATGCATTGTGGGAATGGAAGCCGCACTGGAAATTGGAGTCGAGGTATTAGAGGTCGTGGGAGATTCCAACTTGGTTGTATCACAAGCAAACGGAGAATGGAGGGTTAGGGATGAAAGATGAAGCCGTATCATCAACAACTCGACGAACTTATCCCAAGTTTTCAAAAAGTGACCTTCACACATGTACCGTGGATGAAGAACCGCTTTGCGGACGCCCTAGCTACTTTGGCGTCCATGCTAGAACTCCCGATTGGGGTGAAGCTGAGACCCGTCATGATTGAGTAGAGGGGAAAGCACGTTTACGACTATGTCATGAATATCGATGAGCCAGACGATGGGCTCCCTTGGTTCTACGATATTCAGAATTTTGTCGAAAAGGGAGAGTTCCCTGCAGATTCAACCAAGAAAGATCGGATCGCTTTGCAATGACTGGCATCCTAAAACATCATCTGTGGTGGACAATTATACCGGCTGTCTCCTTGCGGGGTCCACAAGTTGTGCGTTCACGGTGACGAGTCGAGAGCAGTAATGGAAGAAGTTCACGAAGGAGTTTGTGGGCCTCATATGAATGGAATGATGCTAGCTAAGAAAGTTTTAAGGCTAGGCTACTATTGGTCGACCATGGAGACAGATTGCATCGAGTATGTACGCCGGTGCCACAAATGCCAAACTCATGCCAACCTTATCCATGTGCCACCCTCGGAGTTACACTCAATGGCAACACCATGGCCATTCTCAGCCTGGGGTATCGATGTCATCGGGAAGATCACTCCCGTAGCTTCCAACGGTCACAGATTCATCCTAGTAGCAATCGATTACTTCACCAAATGGGTGGAAGCAACTTCGTACAAGACTTTGACAACAGTTCAAGTGGCCCACTTCATCAGGCAGAATATCATTTATCGATACGGGGTTCCCCAGACCTTTGTATCTGATAATGGTGTTCACTTCAAGGGAAAAGTTTTGGAACTCTTTGACGAATTTAAGATTCAAGTGCATCATTCGACCACCTATCGGCCACAAGCGAATGGGGCAGTCAAAGCAGCAAACAAGACCATCAAGACGATCCTCGAAAGGACTACACAATCGGCCAGGAATTGGCACGAACAACTGCCACTAGCTTTGTGGGGATACCGGACGTCTATCCGCACACCGACAGGGGCAACACCCTATTCTTTGGTGTACGGTATGGAAGCCGTTCTCCCCATCGAGCTAGAGGTACCATCGTTGAGGGTCATGGCTGAGTGCGGTGTGGATGAGGCCGAGTGGATCAGTGGAAGGTTTGAGGAGCTCATGCTATTCGATGAAAGGAGGCTGCGAGCATTGTACCACATTCAGGGTTATCAGCGAAGGATCGCCCGAGCATTCAACAAGAAAGTGAAGTCAAGGGACCTGCAAGAGGGGGACATGGTAGTCAAGGAAATCCGTGCTCCAATTTTTGATCTACGAGGGAAGTTCCGACCAAAGTGGGCCAGGCCGTACATCATCAATACTATCCTCTCTGGGGGAGCAGCCTCAATCATTGACCTTGACGGCAACGAATTCTCAAACCTTGTCAATTTGGATCAACTCAAGCGTTATTACCCCTGAGAGAGCTCGCTAGGCCGAAAACCGCAAGGGCGGGCGGTCCCAGGAAAAAATTAGAGCAAAGCCTTAAACGGTCAATTTTATTCAGATCATCTCTTTATTACAAGCTGAGCATGAAAGCCGGAAAACACACAATTAAAATACTCTCTTTATCTCAAAGAACGGCAAAGTAGGCAGTCAACCCATCCTTGCTTCCACATCTCTCCTTAGCCATTTGCGGTACCTTCCAATCGAAGCAATAGAGAAGGGTGGGTCATTTGGCTCAGTCCTACGAGTCCCCCACGATCGAACATAACTCCGAAGGCCCGGAATGGTGAAGGGAGGGAGACGAAGCACTTCAGAGCCCGGCGGCGGCACTTCTTGGCTAAGTCCAAACTGACGGAGAATGCGGAAGGGCGAATAGAAGGAAAAGCCTGTCAAGCCAGCCACAAGCACCTGCAGCGAGCCCATGTTGCCCGTAGTCATAGCTGGGAGCCTCAGCCAATGACACCGCCAAGTAACATCATCCTCATCCAGGGAAGCTAGAAAATCAGCCCAATCGTCTTCATTCCTGTACATCACTTGAAAGGGGCGATTCCACCCACTGGCACGATACCACTAATCATTTGCTGGAGGCGTCAACAGATTCAACTTGTCACAGAGCCACATCTGTCAGAAAGAGAGAAAACAAGTAAGGAGCCAGATAAAGCCTAAACCGAGCGTTGAGGTAAAATGAATGAGAGAAATAGAAAAAGGAGAGTCGAGTGAGGTCCCAACCTGCAACAACAATGGACTACCACCAAAAACCCTTGTGCAACCAGCGCGAATGGCATCCAACCCCATCAGGGTCTCTGCAAGGACTAAAGGAGCGACGTCCTTGCGAGCCTCGATCTGAGCACCAACTCCCACCAGCAAAGGACTAGGCTGACCAATGGAAGGAACCAGCAGGAAGGCCGCCAAGAGGCAAATGCAACAAGCCGTCATCCGACGACCTTGATACTCAAAGTCCGTCAGATTTCCAGGTGGACTGAACATCTCATACAACTACACGATGTTGATGGCATTGTGTCGAGTGAGGAACTTAGCGGTGTTACCACTAACACCCAGCTTGGCCTTAGGCAAATGCAACAAGCCATCATCCGACGACCTTGATACTCAAAGTCCGTCAGATTTCCAGGTGGACTGAACATCTCATACAACTACACGATGTTGGTGGCATTGTGTCGAGTGAGGAACTTAGCGGTGTTACCACTAACACCCAGCTTGGCCTTAAGAATGTTCTTCATGCTTTCCCTGATCATAGGAACAACTGGCTCAATGGAGTCATGGCTTCCCAGGTAGGCATGGAATTCCTCAACGGTGGGGCAGAGTTCTTGAGAACCAAAGCGAAAGACGTGCACTTCGGAATCCCAAAAACGTGCTGCCGCATGCAACAACACGGGACGAATCGCAACTTCTCAGAGATTCCTTAAAGTATAAAGGCGGTGCCCTCGGAAATTCAGTCAGTCAATGCCTTCGAGGCTGTCCAGCCAAGGCCAAAACAAAGCTTAGTTCAGCAGAGCCATGAGAAGGAGGGATTTTTGAGAGAAGAATGACGAAATGAAGTGTGAATGACTTAACAAAGCAAGGCTTGGTATTTATAGAGGCCTGAGGGAGTTAATGTCACTTCCCCACCTGCCTTGAAACTCACCAAACTCAGCATTTTCAAAATCTATTCAAAATTCAAACTTTGAACATTTGAAAAATGTATTGGAAAAACACAAATTAAGCTTTGGGAAGTCACTTTATCTGAGGAAGCAGTTGAATTAAAGCCATTTGAACACCTTGGGAACGAACATGCATAGGAAAACGACATGGGAGAGCCAGTGAGTGGCATTGGGAAACAGCACTGGACTGCATATAACAGCAGTCCCGAGCGCTCGGGAGTAAAGTCCCAAGCGCTCGAGAACACTCTCGAGCTCTCGAGAGTGCTGCTATTTACAGCAGTATGTGGTTTTCAGGTTCTAGTTCCCATACAGCAGTGTAGCCTCAGGCAATTCAAGTTGGACAGTTCCTAGCATGTTCCTTGGGAATACAGCAGTTCCATTATGTGTTTTCTTGCATATTCAAGTCTATGTTCCTCGAAAAATCCCAAAATCTCCAAGATTTTCATCCCTCGAGTATGTCAAAATCCATGTTAAGGGCACTTGGTCGAACCAGGCGATACGTACGAGTCATGGCACACGCCAATGACTGTATGACGTGATCAAAAGTGCATTAACGCTCCTAATTCAAGTTTTCCCTCTCAAACGTCTCAAAATCGTCATTTTAACGCATAAGTGTATGTCGATCTTTGTGTCAAGGGCATTTTGGTAATTTCGACAGTCCTCGCAGGTCACAACGCTCATTATTGACTGCACGGTGTGCTCTACGTCAATCAAATGCCTTTAAATCCAGTTTTCCGTAGTCGATTGTTAAAAAGTCTATCTTTGAATAATGTCAAATTTTTGCTCATACTTCAAGGGTATTGGTCGAAATTCGCGTGCTCTTTACTTTCTTTCAAAGCTAGACATACATTTTTAATAAAATACAATTCTATAACGGGAGTGCGAACGAATGGAAAGAATAAAAGTGCAAATTCTCATAAATGAATACGGTATTTACAATGAGCAAAGAGGGAAGTACATAAACTGGGGCAAACACACGCCCAATCCTGACTACTGGGGGACGCAGGCCCAAACAAAACCAAGGCACGCAGGCCTAGAAGCTACAGCTACGTTGGCACGCAGGCCTATAAACAAAAAAAAGCTAGCAAAGCAAAAACCTAAGGCTCAGTCTCGACGGGTCCTCTTCCGCTGTTGGCCCTCAGGCTCTGTGCTCTCGCTCTCGTCGCCATCATCCTCGCCAGGAGAGCCAGAAGCAGTCTCTGAGTCTGTCGTCCCTAAAACGCGTGACTCAGAGGACTCCTCTGTCTCCTCCTCTGATCCCCCTGACTCATCGGATTCCTTGAGAACGAGTCTCCGTTGGGACGCCGCCCGAGGCAAAACCTCGAATCGTCTCGCCCCCACAGCAGACCGTGGCGCACTCTGTGTACCCCGACCCCGTGTGCTGGCAAGAACGGGAAGACTCGTGGTGTCCTGCGGGCGCGTCCTAGCTGAGCGTCGTGGCTGCACCTGCATATCATAAACATCTTCTCATTCCATGCATATCTGAATATTGTTTGCTCAATTGAAATGTGAAATATACATGCGTGTCATACCTGAGGAACAACAGGAGAAGCAGACTCGGGAGCAGGTCTTGTCCGAAGGACCCTCCCCTTAGCGCAATCCTTCAGTAGGTGGCACATCCCCACCATCAGCATCACAGCTTGCTCAGCCCACTCTCGCGGCCCCTGCAGGGTGATTGAAGGTTCAAAATATGCAAACAAGGAACAATCAATGTACAAGACAAATAGAAACGTCGTCCATACCTGAGCAGGAAACTGCATCGGTGGCTGCGGGAGGCGTGGTACGTCTATCACCCCCCGTGCACCAGACAGACTAGTCACACATATCGTCCACTTCAGCATCGGCAGCACCGGCGGTACCGGAGTCTCCGCCGTCTCTGGGGCCCCTGTACTACCCTCTCCCCTGCCTGAGGGGCCAGCACCTCGTTCGCCAGCGGGAGGCCTAGCACCTCGTCCCCTACCCCGTGTAGAGCGGCCACCACGACTCCGGGCCCCAGTCTCGTCCCTCTGAGCTCCTACTCCGGCCACCCGCCTCTCAAACTCCTCCTCCACCCCTAGACTCGTGGCCAGGTACCGGCCTACGTAAGCTGCGCAGTCCAAAGTGCGTCGAAGGTGCCTCTCCAGGTCTGTATCCGGCACGGTGAACAGCTCGAGCTCAGCATGGGTATAGGACTCTGTCCTCTGCACGCGTGGAAGAAGCAGCCCGGGCGCTATGAACGCTGGAAGACCGAGTGACTGCCGAGTCACGCGATCCCCCAGGTACCACTGCCAACCCAAGGGACACTCCAGCAAGACCCTGCTCCTTGTCACCTCTCGGCTCCTCGGGAGGAAGTCAGCCTCCATCCCGGCCCACCGATCCCAATGAACCTGCATTCAATTTTTTGGCACTAATGAGGGAAGAGCCATTAATCAGAAAAGCGTGAAAAAGAAAACTAAAAAGGACAAATCATACCGCTACTCCAGTCAGGTTATCCAGCCAGCGCCGGAAGGTCATCACTTCCCCTCTCCTCTCATTTGTCCTCATGTAAGCCTTACCCCACGCAAGCCTGCGAGGAAGCAAACTAGGATCTCGGCACGTGTTCTCAGGAGGGAACATCCCCAGAACCTCGTAGGCCCAGAGCTGTAAAATTTTGGCGTTCAAGTCAGTTCAATGCATAATTCAAATCAATAAGCAGTCTAAAAATGGTAATTTGAGCTTATACCTCAACCAGCCTCCAGTACCCGCCAATGGTGTCGCCAACACCACGTGAGGCAGCTCCCAAAAAGCAGTAGAGTGTGCACAGAGCAGCACCTCCCCAATCGAAGCGCCCCGCCTGCCCCAAGTCGACCAAGCCTGCCAAGTAGAAAAGGTGGACCCGACTACGCCTGTTCGGGAACAGAGAAGCCCCAAACAGGTATAGTAAGTACGCCCTGGCCATCTGGGCCGCCTCCTCATCGCTCGCAGGCTCGTGATCCCAGTAATCCACGAACTGCCCGTACGCCGCCACCCCACCACTATGGCGTGGAACTCGTCCAAGAAACCACCTCAAGGCTGCGTCGTCCAGCACTATACCCGAGTCGTACGGGATGGGGTCTCCTCCAACCCTAAGTCCCGTGATAGCTGCAAAGTCGAGGGGCGTGATTGTCATCTCCCCAAACCGGAAGTGGAACGTGTTGGTGGTGTCCCACCACCTCTCCGTCAACGCCGTAAGCACGGCCCTGTCCACCCTCACCACCGTCATCAGCTGTATGAAAGGACCGAAGCCTGCTGCCTCCACCAGTGCTCGCACTCTCGCAGGCAACGCTTTGAAATGCTTCAGCGAGCTAGCGGAACCCCCGTGGCCATATATGTCCGTGGTGCGCTGTTTCAACGAAGCAAAGAAATAGCATCAATATTGACGAAAGTAATTGGCAATACAAACCATTTACGAAATTCAAAGGGTAGAAGTTGTCGAAACTCACCGTGGTCCACCCAGAAGAGATGTGTGAATCCCGGTCTCGAAGAAGTGTGTCCTCGGGGTAGTCAGCCCGGGCAGGAGCGTAGCTGATCATCCCCACCGGCTCAAAGAAGTGCAGCCTAGGAACGTACGTCGCTGGTGTAAACTCAGGCCGTGCCCCGTCCAAGTACGCCTTCACCTCCTCAACCGCCGTCACTCGCTGCTCAGCCGCCGCCTCCGGCTCCCGCTCCTCCGTATCCACCTCCGCCGTCTCCGACTCTACCCCCTGTCCTCCGGCGTCGGACGCCCCTGCACCACTCAACAGAGCTCCAAATAAGAGTGCCGACGTATGATCCTCGGGCGTCTGAGCGGTCCTCAGTATATCTGCTATTCCTAAGTTGAGGCCGAGAGCGTCCAGAACGTCCTGCGGCCCCTCGGAGTCTAGAAAGTCTCCCGCCTCGAAGGGAACTAGCCGCGAAGCCCCGATCCCACTATCTCCCCTTCTTGGTTCCACCACCGTCGTCCGCAAGACAGGGGTGGCAACGACGCGACCACCCACCGCCGCCTCGCTACTAACGTCGGCCCGCCGCTCGTCACTCACCCGTTCCGCGGCCGAGAGCAACTCATCCACTGTAGGAGTAGGAGGAGTGCACGTGGCACCACCTCCGCTACCCGTGGCACCACCCCTGCTGCCCGTGGCATCCCCACCACTATCGATCCTACCCCCACCAATGTTGGGCTCAGTCGCGCCCCCGCTGGTGTCTCCAATCGCCGTAGTACTTCCCCCGGTGTCCCCTACCGCTGTAGGATCCCCACCTGCGTCACCCACAGCCGCGGGGTTCCCACCAACGACCCTCCTGTCACCGGGCGCAGCCTCCACGCCGCTGGGCGCCGCCCTCTCCTCACCCATCGCCGCCGCGCCGCCCACAGCAGCCTCCACGCTACTGGGCTCCGTCCTTTCCTCACCACCGGCCATCACTTCACCTACCCCCACCCAGGAGGCCTTCGGCCCCTTTCTCCATACCTCGTGAACCACCACGGCCCACCGGAATACAGTCGTGATCTCGAGGTTTTAAAGCTGGGCCATTTTTGAAGAGAGAGAGAGTGTCCGACCAAGAGAGAGATTGATCGTGAGACAGAGAGAGAGAGATCGTACAGAAGAGGGGTGTGTCGGTCTAGTTCTCGAGCGCTCGAATTTGGGGGGTTTCGAACCCCAGTTTCAGTGAAAAAGGTGGAAGGACGGTGGGCCCCCAGCAGTGGTCCTGTAGACACCCCAATCTGGGCTTCCAGATTAGTTTACTTACGGTTTTTGATTCCCCGATGATGAAATGGATCAAGAACACCCCGGGAATGTCGAGTGTTTGAGCTTTGAGTGTTTGCAAAACCCTTGAACCTAACCTAGTCTTAAGCCACTTCCAAAAGCCAAAAACCCTACTGACGTGCGCCAGGGCGCAGTCATCGTGCGCCAGGGCGCAATCATCTCGCGCCAGGGCGCACCGTCGCGCGACAGACTGGAACCATCACGCGATGGTCGTGCCAGGGCGCACCCTCGCACGACAGTTTGGAACCCTCGCGCGACGGTTCCAACCTATCCCCATCACCTTTATTCAGCTGGGCAGCTTAATCACCAAGTAACCCTCAGCCAGCCTCGTGGCTGGCTGACCTCCATTCTTTGGACCAGACCTGCCTTTCCATTAATGGAAGGTGCTAAGCTATTAAATAGCCCCCTTTGTTTCTCTTTCAAAGGGTTCCAAAAAATTCAAAGCACAAAGGTTCTAACCCTAACCCTTTGTTCATCTTTTAAAAGGTTAACAAATTTTTGCAATCAAAGGGTCTTTGCTTTGTACTCTTTTAAGCTAATAAAAGAGATACAAAGACACCCTAAGAACAAAGCTTGTTCTTCCTCCCCATTTTCACATTTCAATCAAACCTTAAACCCAACCTCAAACTCAAAGCTCAAACACTTTTCAAACCTCAAAATTCAAAGGTATATCTTACCTTTGTTCTGCTCTCTGTTCTGATCCCTGAGGGGGGCTGGCAGGGTCAAGGCTGGTAATCAATACCAGTCCTGGCCCTAAAGCTAGCAAGGTTTCAAAAACCGAGGCCAAGAAAACCCTCGCGCGATGGTCCCACTCACTCGCGCGACAGTCCTGTTTGCACGAGATTGGACAACGTGGGGAAGGGAGGCTGGTTATTTCTTGTTTTAGCTACGTGCATGACTGTTATAACTTTACTTAGTATATAGATCACTGTTGATGCATGTTAAAATGAGTTTACTGCTTTTCTTAGAGCTTAAATTGCTAGCTTGCATTTCAATGCTCATTTCTGTTCTGTTGAAGTACCCCTGGGATCATTCTGGACCTGTCTCAGAGCCCAGAAATGTGCAAAACCAGACACTGGAAAGTTGGCTCGAACCCGCGCGCGCTGCACCCAAACCATCGCGCGATGGTCAACGCTCCATTTGACCAGCGCGCCAGGGCGCAATCCTCGCGCGCCAGGGCGCAACCATCGCGCGCCCGGGCGCATTGTCGCGCGACGGTTTGGAACCCTCGCGCGATTGTTTATACCCGATCAGTGGCTGGCCTTGCATGTTTAACTTGGTTTTAGGCTATTAATTTGTCCCCACACTGTTTATGGGGTGTTTTTGTTTATTTATTAGGCTTTTCAGCCTTTAAACTGTATATTATGACTGCATAAACTGCTTGGTTTGTCCTGGGTGTGCACTGGTCCTTCCAGAGCCCAGAGGGTTTGAGAATAAGAGTTGTGGGCTTAGGCTTACTGGCGCGCGTAGGTCTTGTAGTAGCGTGCGCAGGTATGATCAGCATGCATTGACTTGATCAGTGCATACTGGTTACCTCTTGCGTGCGACACTCCAAAACATGAGCTTTCCAGTCTGTTTAAACTCCCACAGCAGTCTGTTCTCATCCTATACTAACTGCTCATCCATGCCATCTATCACATCCTGCAAACATGTTACAGTTTTAATCCCCGATTAACTGTTCCCCCGCCCTAATTGGCTAAAATTGATTAATAAAAGAAGAATCGCAATGTTTTCAAAATGCCTAAGTAGAGACCGATCTCCGGATTGGGCGAGAGGGGTGCCATAAAACCCTTCCCCTCTCGTAACCTGGCTCCCGAACCCAGATATGGTTATGACGGACTGGTTCCTTAACTTTTTCAAACCAAACAGCGCGGCAGGTGCTTCGAAATACGGTTCCTTGGGTGTCGGACCTTCAAAACTCAAGTGGCGACTCTGTATTTCTGAGCGCTTGCCACCTGCGCTCGCGCTCCCTCGATCCGGGCCCTTGCATTTTTGGAAACCGGAATTTCCAGGGCATGCTGCCCACAGGTCCCAAACGCTCGACACCACTCCCGAGCGCTCGGGAGTGGTTCAGAGCGCTTGACTCTATTTTCTATCGCCGTGCCAAGTTTCCAATACCCCGTACATTCCTTTTTTTAATGCTTATCACTCTTTGAAACCTTTTTACAACATCAATCTCAGTCCTGACATTGTCCGAGTCAAGACAGAGCAATCGGCACCAAATGTCGTTCGTTAATCCTTTTTGAATCATTGCTTAATAAGCAGGCATTTCGCTTTGTGGTCAATGAGTATAATGTAATTATGCCGCTTTACATGTGTTCGCAAATATTTTATCCTCGTTTCGTCCGCCAAACAAAGTAACAGGTGGACTCTCTGTGCATTTATCTTGTCAACGTCTTGTCGATACTTCCTCGTGCATGCATTACTTGTATTTGTATTTGCCCCAAAGAACTACGCTGGTCTGATCCCTACAAACGGGGTACGTAGGCAGTCTGAAGAGACGCGACCTCATGCATCGAATGCTTGTATGCTTTTTACTCGCGTTTGAGTTTTGAATTGAGGATTCGATTTGGCTCGAATTGGGTTGTCTCAATCTTTGGACGGCACTCGTATCCAAACATGATGCCAAGTGTCGCCCAAAGAGGGGCAATTGTAGACACCTCAATTTGGACTTCTCGAATTTCCTTGATTTGTGGCCCGGAGGCTCCCCGATGATGAGCTCGGATTAAAACAAGCCTTGGACCGATCGAGACTATGCTTCCTGGAAGACTTTAAAGAGTAAAATAAAAGGTGCAAAATCAGTTTCAAGCACTCAGGAGCATTCCCAAGCGCTCAAAAGCATTTCTCAAAACCTTGGACCAGACTCACTCTCGAGCGCTCGAGAGTACAGGTCCCAAGCGCTCGAGAACACTCCCGAGCGCTCGAGACCTCTGTCACTGCCCAATGGGTGAAAAAGGTTCCCCACTATCCATGCAATCCATCATTGCAGCCGGCTGATCCAGGATTTTCTCCGGGCAACACTCCACCTCAGTCAGAGGGAGTCAGACCTGGAGATTTTCCCTCCAAACAAAAGATTTTATTTCATTTCATTTTTCAAATGAAAACCTTAGGTTATATTTGCTATATATATAGCCTTTGGTCAGTGGAGAAGGGGGACGAAAAATCTCTCTCTAACCTTCTCCCTCTCTGGTCAAACAACTCTTAAAATTTTCAAACCTCTAGGCAAAGTTTTGCTTTTGAAACTCAAAGAGGATTTTCAAAACACATTGAAAAAGATCCAAGCATCAAAACAAATGCAAGGACTTCAGGGTAGTTTCAAGCTCTGATCTCTGATACTTCCCTTCATTCCCCACCTCTCAAAGTGATTTCAAGAAGCAAAGTCTCACCAAAGATAGAAACACTTTTATTTCTTGGTTCAAATCAAAGGGCTGTTCTTCCTTTCTGAGGGAGGTCTCCCAGCCCACCTCAGTCTTTAATACTGAGTGTGTGGCTGGAAGACCTTAGTGAAAAACAAGAGCAAAGGGGCATAAAAACGTTTTCTGTGCTAACTCACTAGAAGCACTCCCGAGCACTCGAGAGTACTCTAAAGCGCTCGAGAGTGTTTCCAGTCCCATTTTCCCTCTTTATTGGCACTTTGGCAGACATGCATAAGGAGTGAAGTGTGATCTTAAATAAAATAGTCCTTTTGAAGCATATCGATGTTCGTGATTTGTTGCTTCAAAACAGAAATCTTTTTGTTCAAAAGCTCATGCAAAAGTGGCTTGCTCAAATGTTAAAAGGGGAAATTTTTATCTTCAAAGACATAAATCTGAAGCATCGATGTGCATAAACAGGCTTGCCATTTGTTCAAAAATCATTTCAGTGCTTGACTCACTTCCGAGCGCTCGGGACTGTCTCAGAGTGCTCGGGAGTGTTTGCATGCAATCACCTTCACTTTCTTTCCAGTCTTGCCATTTTCCTGTCTTTGCATGTCCATGCATGTGCTTATTTGCTCTTCCAGATTGTAGATCCGCTCTTGTAAAAGCAAGGAAGTAGGACTTGGAAGGCTATGATTCAGCTTTAGCTTGCCAAGTCCCTTCCTGTGCCCGTTAAACTTTTAAAATCATTTTATTTTATAGTCTCTAGCATGGTTTTCTTTTTGTACTAACAAGATTTGCAGGTTGGGACATCGGCACTCCCAAGCGCTTGGAAGCATTCCCGAGCGCTCGGGAGTGAAGTCAGAAGCAGATTCTCAGTTTTCTGTTATTTTGTATTACATTGTCATTTCCATCGTCTCCTGTACACATGCACCAGCATACACGTTTATTTGGTATACCTGTGGATACATGCTACATGCCTAATGAAACAAAACCATTTTGAAAAATCCCACAAACGTTTAGTAGAGACCGATCTCGTATCTGGCGAGGGGGGTGCCGTAAAACCCTTCCCCCCTCATAACATGGCTTCCGAACCCTCAAACGATCTCTGGTTTTCAGTTCAAATAATCATTTTCAATCAAAAACGGTTTCTCGGGTGGCAAACCACAAATCCGAGTGGCGACTCTTCAAATTTTTCAATTCGATTAAAAAACGTGTGTTTTTCGGGCCGCCCTGATCCACCCGGGGCTGTGGTAGCCCACACATTTAAAAGGATTTCCAATCCAACGGTAGAAAATATGTACCATCCAACGGTACAAAATGTAAACCACCAGTTTGCTGAAAAATTGATACCGAGAAATGCAATCGAGAGAATTAAAGAACACTTGCGTTTTAATGTCCATAAATATGATGTTTTTTAAACTTGAAATTTGAAAATCTTAATTGGGATCTAAATTAATGTAAAAGGATTTTTTTGTTTTGGCTGTTACATAAAAGGAAATTAGAAATGTCAACTTACTCATTACTACCGTAAATGTTTTATTAGGTTTCATTCATTCCACAAAATACAAATCATGCCTTAATTAAAAGGATCCCTTCAAAAAAATTTCCAGTTTTGAGACATTTATCCCATAAATTACGGTAATATTAGATTACCATGATTGATTAGGATATTTCAATTCAAATGAGCTCCTTTTGTGTTCTTGAAGTTTTCAATATTTGCCAAAATGCCATGTTGTAGAAGGAAGGATGAAGATAAATCTGGACCGTCGAATTTGTTTGTATGGGTAAATAAATTTTGGACAGGGATAAATCTAAACCGTTGAGAAAGAATATTCTGTAAGATACCCGTTCTATTTTATAATATAGACTAGTGCATGCTCGTGATTGAAGGCACGACGCAACACGTTTTGGTCATACGCTTGGCGATAGAGAGCAAGGGAAAGGAATGTACTGGTACTGTAATGATTTGATCACATTGTTACCTAGGGAAAGGGATGTGCTGGTCCTAACATGATTTGATTTGATCAAACAATACCATTCAAATGAAAGAGGAACAAAGTCCACAACAAATAAACTCTCAATTTGTATTCTTTTTAAAAAGTGTTGAATTCACTTTGTCGTGTCCCCAGCATTTCCCCAGACATGTCTCCGGCCACATGTTGTTACTGTCATGTCGCATGTCCTCGCAGTATCGGACCACAAAGTCTATCCAAAAATTAAGAGAGCTACACAAAAGTGGAC
Organism: Rhododendron griersonianum; assembly: GCA_018127125.1. NCBI lineage: Eukaryota > Viridiplantae > Streptophyta > Magnoliopsida > Ericales > Ericaceae > Rhododendron > Rhododendron griersonianum. Next base: position 30,521,567 of record CM030788.1, on the reverse strand, counting down.
ATAAAGAATTAATTCTCTCCCCACTATTTTCACTCTATCAAACATGCATTTTAACAAACACAAAGTCAACATCTTTGAAAGACAAATAACAAAAGATATAGATCAAAAAAATTCCTATCCTAAACTGCAAAATCGATTTTCTTTTTCAAAACAATAAAAAAAATTCTCATCCTAAACAACAATTTTTTTCCCCGTAAGACTCCCATAAAAAAAAATTCCATCCTAAACAGCAATTTTGGCCACATTATTTTTTCTGCAAGAAGACCCTAAGGATGATGGGAGTTGTACCGGAAAGGGAGAACCAAATCGATTTTGTGGACGGCTGATTGGTGGGTGTGTGGGACGGCTGATTGGTGGAGGAGCTTTGTGGGCGCTGTTTTTTTTTTTCGGAGCGCCGAGGAGTGGATTCTGCGGGGAGAGAGAGAGAGAGAGAGAGAGAGTAACTATGGAAGAAGAGAGGAGAGAAGAGAGGAGAGAAGAGAGGAAACACGATGGAGAAGAGGAGGAGACACGATGGAGAAGAGGAAAACTACTGGGTAAACAGACGTGGGAAATAGGTTGGAATCAATGATTAAATCCAACGGCCGTAACCTATTGAAATTGCGATCCAATGGTTGGAAGGATGCTTATGTTTGTATGGGTAGACAAAAGACCGCTCTATTTTATAATATAAATTATTAGCAGTGTACATTATTTGGCCAATTATGAATTACGTAAATTATGGGTGGACATCAGTTATCTAATATTTACCTTTGATTTTCCTTTCATCCTTCTTCCAAGTATTCATTATTTCCAAATATATCGCTAGCCTTACTACTCGTAGATCTCAGCCGTTGGGAAAATATGTACCAATCCTAAGGTCCAAAATATACGAATTTGAAAACATCCCTTCCATATTATATAGATATATACACACACACAGTCCGGTTCAAGTCAGGGATGATTGATTTTGTTACGGTCCGCACCTCATTGTTCCCTATCAAATTTTGATGATCCAAACCGTTCAATGTGTTTAAAACGTGTTTTTAAAAGTACCCACGAGAAATCGGCAAAAAATATGACCGGAAAGGGCTTGATCTGAGCAGTTTTTCATAAAAATGCATTTTTATGATTTTTATGAAAAACTGCTCAGATCAAGCCCTTCCCGGTCATATTTTTTTCCAATTTCTCGCTGATACCCTTAAAAACACGTTTTAAACACATTGAACGGTTCAGATCATCATAATTTGATCAGGAAAATGGACTTCCACATGAGGTGCAGACCGTAACAAAATCAGGGATCCCTTACTTGAACCGAACTCTGTGTGTGTGTGTGTGTATATATATATCCACTTACAATCACTTCGACTAATTTTTCTTTTTTGACAAAATGGAGTATATTACATTACAAAATTCATTACAAATAAAGAGACAAAGCCAAACCAATCACCTAACTAATGTAAAACGAGAAAAATACAAGGCAATCGATGTCTTTCATCTCAACCTAGACATTGAGTCTGAAGCAAACAACACCACTCACAATCTGTTGAAAATTCATACCTAGGTCAAGCTTGGAGGGAAGTTTTCGTTGATTTCGAAGTTCATGGAGGCTAGGGCTCGTTCAAATCGCTTGGATCTTGGTTATCGTCACGAGGTAGGGACTTCTTTGCCTCTTTTATGTGTTTATTTGTTGATTAGGTGTAAGAATCAAGCCTTGATCATCCTCCTTTAACATCTTGAAAGTCTGTCAAAACTGTAGAAAATCGTCCCAAAATAGCGTGGTATCGATAAGGGTATCGATACCCCTCTCTTCACTGGAATCTAGCAGCTCAGGTATTGATACCCCTTGCCTCTCTGGACAGCTTTTTGCTGTTTTGTGTTTCTTCGACCGTATTGAGCTTCGATTGCTTCTAAACCCTTTTGGACACACCTCCTAACCTATCTCTAGCATGTTCAATTGACTTCCTATGATTTTTTGATGATATCCTTGTTCCGTTGGCCTCTCGCTAGTAAGAAATGATTAAGGATTTACTTGATTAAAACTACGTTGAAATGTACCTTGTTGATTGGTTGATTATTTATGAATGTTTGTGGCATAATTGTGGCATCACTGGCATGTCGTATGACTTCTCATGTAGAATGTGATTACGGGGAAGTCTTAGCTTGCACGCTGAACAAGAAAGTAGTTGTTTGGGTCGGAAGTTGGGATAGGGAGTCCCGTAACGCAAGGGGTGGTAATACGGAGATTCAAGTGGGTCTTGTAACGCAAGGGATGGTAATACATTGATCCAAGTTGTTAGGGTTCACTGTAACGTAAGGGGTGGCAATATGGTAACCCTCGAGGTGTTATACTATAATGCAAGGGGGTGGAAATACAGATGGTGGTGATATGTGGTAGTGAGTCGTGTCGACATGGTTAGAGTTATGTGTGTCTTGTGAACTTGGTGGTTAATTGTGATAATGGCATGTCTTAAAACGATCGTAATGAATGGTTGGCATACCTATGAGTTGATTGCTATCCATCTATTGAACCATATCTTCATGTCATCATCCCTCTGCACTTATCATCATATTTGCACATAAAGTTGGTAAAGATTTTCCTACTGGGCTAGTGTAGCTCAACCTATCTTTCTTTTCAGGTCAAAATACCGGATAGCTTGCATGCATTGTGTGCTTGGATGCGAAGACTTTTGGAACCCAATGTTGTTTAGTTACTTAATCATCTTTGTAACGACTTTCTTTTGATGAAGATGTGTTTGTAACTAATTATTCTAGAATTTCGTTGACTAAATCGTTTATAACTTGATGACTTGTTCGTACTTGTACTTAAGCTTATTTGGGGCCGGAGTGCCAAAATTGTATATCCTTAAACTTGGGGACTCGGTTTGTAAAGTAAAACAGGTGGGAACTCTTTTGGGTAATATTTATGTTATGCAAGGATCTTTTATCGAAAAGGATTATTTATTTATGTTGAAAATCGAAGGCGTGACACTTCTAAAGCTACAAATCTGACAAATCACCACAAGCTGCCCCACCAAATACATTATGTAGAGTTAGAGTACGGTTGGCATGAATATCTGAAAGATCCCAATCTGTAGAAAAAATATTCGTCCAAAGACGAAACTAACAACTCTCGAAAAATGAGAGATATAACTCTCAAAGCTCAGATAATTAGTCATTGATATGAAGTGACAAAAGAAAAGGCAAAATAAAAATGACAGTATAGAAGAAGCAGTGTCAAACTAGTACCATGACCTTCCCTCCCTTCGTCGTACAAGGGTAATGAAACCCTGGAGGGGAAGGGGAAGGAGAAGGAAAATTATTTGTGACAGATAAGGTTTTGGCTCTTTTGAGAGAGAGTGGGGGGGGGTAACTTCTATTTGGATTGGATCTCCCACCAAATTTTTTTTTTTGGTCTCTAGACTCTGTATGGATTGCTATAAGATCCGCCATGTTATACAACACAAAATACTGAGCTAGCTAGTAGAAATAACGTGCAAGTAAAAGGAGTATCATCAATCAATCAATACATACTTGCCTTCAAAAGCCTTCAAACCTCCAATACTCGAATCTCCTTAAAAGTAGGCTTCCTCCCTCTTATGTGGCACTCCCAAGTGCTCCCTCTCCCCAACCCATTTCCCCCTTTTTTCCTCTTCTTTTTTTCCCAATTTCTAGCCAGCCAAATATTTTGCATGCAAAACTACCCTTGACCTTTGAAAGGTTCAATTTCAAAAATTGTTCAAATAACTTCCCACGACAAAATTAACCTCATTTTCCCACCAATATTCCTTTTTTTTAAAATGTTTCCCCAAATATTTTCCTTCGTGAATTTCTCTTTACCATCTCCCTCATCCATTCCCTACTATCTCCAAGATTTTTTCGTAAACTATCTGTAGAGGGTCGAATCGAGCATTGATAGCCGAACTGAGCGTTGATGTCCGAAGGCCAAGCAGTGATGCCCGAAGGCCGAGTAGTGATGGTTCAAGCGGCGATAGCCAAAGGCCGAGCAGTGATGGTTCGAGCAGTGATGCCCAAAGGCCGAGCGGTGATGGCTTTAGCCCACGGGTCGTGCCGACTGGTCGGTCAGCACCATGGGTCGGCCCGATCACGGCCAAGGGTTCGCATGGAGGTCCTTCCAGTTGGGCTAGTGTAGCTCAACCTATCTTTCTTTTCAGGTCAAAATACCGGATAGCTTGCATGCATTGTGTGCTTGGATGCGAAGACTTTTGGAACCCAATGTTGTTTAGTTACTTAATCATCTTTGTAACGACTTTCTTTTGATGAAGATGGGTTTGTAACTAATTATTCTAGAATTTCGTTGACTAAACCGTTTGTAACTTGATGACTTGTTCGTACTTGTACTTAAGATTATTTGGGGCCGGAGTGCCAAAATTGTATATCCTTAAACTTGGGGACTCGGTTTGTAAAGTAAAACAGGTGGGAACTCTTTTGGGTAATATTTATGTTATGCAAGGATCTTTTATCGAAAAGGATTATTTATTTATGTTGAAAATCGAGGGCGTGACACTTCTAAAGCTACAAATCTGACAAATCACCACAAGCTACCCCACCAAATACATTATGTAGAGTTAGAGTACGGTTGGCATGAATATCTGAAAGATCCCAATCTGTAGAAAAAATATCCGTCCAAAGACGAAACTAACAACTCTCGAAAAATGAGAGATATAACTCTCAAAGCTCAGATAATAAGTCATTGATATGAAGTGACAAAAGAAAAGGCAAAATAAAAATGACAGTATAGAAGAAGCAGTGTCAAACTAGTACCATGACCTTCCCCTCCCTTTGTCGTACAAGGGTAATGAAACCCTGGAGGGGAAGGGGAAGGAGAAGGAAAATTATTTGTGACAGATAAGGTTTTGGCTCTTTTGAGAGAGGGGGGGGGGGGGGGGGGTAACTTCTATTTGGATTCGATCTCCCACCAAAATTTTTTTTTGGTCTCTAGACTCTGTATGGATTGCTATAAGATCCGCCATGTTATACAACACAAAATACTGAGCTAGCTAGTAGAAATAACGTGCAAGTAAAAGGAGTATCATCAATCAATCAATACATACTTGCCTTCAAAAGCCTTCAAACCTCCAATACTCGAATCTCCTTAAAAGTAGGCTTCCTCCCTCTTATGTGGCACTCCCAAGTGCTCCCTCTCCCCAACCCATTTCCCCCTTTTTTCCTCTTCTTTTTTTCCCAATTTCTAGCCAGCCAAATATTTTGCATGCAAAACTACCCTTGACCTTTGAAAGGTTCAATTTCAAAAATTGTTCAAATAACTTCCCACGACAACATTAACCTCATTTTCCCACCAATATTCCTTTTTTTTAAAATGTTTCCCCAAATATTTTCCTTCGTGAATTTCTCTTTACCATCTCCCTCATCCATTCCCTACTATCTCCAAGATTTTTTCGTAAACTATCTGTAGAGGGTCGAATCGAGCATTGATAGCCGAACTGAGCGTTGATGTCCGAAGGCCAAGCAGTGATGCCCGAAGGCCGAGTAGTGATGGTTCAAGCGGCGATAGCCAAAGGCCGAGCAGTGATGGTTCGAGCAATGATGCCCAAAGGCCGAGCGGTGATGGCTTTAGCCCACGGGTCGTGCCGACTGGTCAGTCAGCACCATGGGTCGGCCCGATCCGGGCCAAGGGTTCGCATGGAGGTCCTTCCAGTTGGTTCTAGAAGCTCCTAGAACATTCCAGAGCTAGGGCTAGCATGAGCTGAACGTCACCCTGACGTCACTGAGCTAAGGCAGTTACATGTGACATCATGGGCATGTGCCATGCACGCTTAGCTTGGAGAGCAAGTACATTCACCTATAAAAGGGAAGGGATAAACCCTAAGAGAGGTATGTTCTCATACCCCACTAAAGTATTCTCCCTCTCCTCTCCTGTGTATTGACTTGCTCGTCGGAGGGACGTAAGGCGGCCAACCGCCTTACGTCTTGGTGTAGGTACCGAGGAGGACAACAGAGGGAGGATCCGAGAAGATCAACCAGAAACCGCCCCACCACACTATCTTTTTATTAACTAGCGGTGTGTGCGTCAAATACACAAAAATGTTAACAATATCAATGTAAATTTTTTATCTTGTGCATCGAACGAGTACGACGCTAGTAGATGAAATGAGAATGTTGAAGTGAATTTATGGTAAGACTATATAGAATGTAGAACTAGAAACAAGAACCTTCACACGAGGGTAAGGGTAACGCTGATAAAAATTAAGCTGAGAGATAATAGATCAAAAATTTTTTTGTCACTCGATAGATGTCTAGCCTACTCCTAAGGAGATGAGAAAAGGATACCGCTAAGTAGCATACGGGTGAGGTAAGCCCAAAGGGCATCGACCACCACACCAAGCACTCACGCTCCTGACGAGAATAAACCCCTCATCTTCCATGTGGAACTTCTTTTTATTTTTTTTGGCTAATCGTTACCTACGTAGTTCTTTTGTGTGTGTGTGTGTGCTGTTATTGAATACATCAGCGGGGGTTTTAGCGGAGTGTTTGTAGTGTAGCAGGCCGAACATGATTGCTCATGTTTGTACGAGCCGAACCCGTCCTGAACCATGCTCAAACCTAGGGCTCGACTACACGCTGATGATCTTCCGTCGTCATCATACTCACCCCAGGCTTGGAGAAAACAAAGTCCATGCTCGACCACCTTCCTGACAGGAAGCCCCCGTCGGCATGGTCTCCTCAAGAGTCGTATGATGGGCTCGGCAAGGTTTGGAGCTCGGCCACCTGCGAAGCTGCAGACTGTGCTCGGCCACCCGTCGGCTTGCGTACCTATCCGCGTGCAAAAGCGGTTACACCGGTGGATAACAATGGGTGCACATGGGAGTGCTAGCTCATTCGAAAACGGTTACCAGATCTATTCCATGACATCACCATAGCGTCACACGGATCGCGAAGGGCACGTGTCCGTACTTGGGGAGCAAGTCAAGAAAGCTCTATAAATATCCAGTGATGGCAACCCTAAAGGTACATGCTCACACACACTCATACTGAGATAATTCCAGTCTACTACCTCCCTCTCTGCACATACTCATCCTCTCGCCGGAGGGCCTTGCCGGGGCAACCCCGGCCAGGTCTTAGTCGTGCGCTCACTGTGCAGGCTAAGTGACCACTAAACCACCAGAGGAGGAATGCGAATCAAGGATCGCGGGCCACACAATTGGTGAACCTGACGTGAACATACTTCTGATTCAAGCGGCTCTCACTTCCTGAAAACCACCTTCCTCCTTCCTAAAACAACGACCAAACCACTCACCATGGGCGAAGACCCCACGGATGTAACTATCTCAGGGGCCAAAGACGCTAGTGGAAATGTCATCCCCACAACACCCCATGAGAGGCACATGTCCATTTCCTTCACCCCTGGATCCGATCTCTCACCAGTCGCAGACGACGTAACGGCGGCCTATATCTGCCTGCTACAGCGTCGCGACGATGAACACGATAACGAACTGGCTGCGCTAAGGGCAGAGGTGGCCCAAATGAAACAACACATGCAACAAACCGCAACCCCCGCTGCTTCCAGATCTGATGGAGGCGGGAGGCGACAAAGGCAAACACCACCTCCACCACCACCACAAGAGCGTCCGCACGAGACAGGCCAACGCGGCTCCGTCAAGGACCGCCTTGGCTTTACCCCAGCTCCTGGCGACACTAGGTAAATTATCCTCTACAAGCAACCTACCGCATCTGGAACATATCGTTCTAGAAGCCATCATGAGCGTACCAGAACAAGGGACACCGAGTCGTTCACGAGCACGTACTCGACTTGCCGTGCAGAATTCTCTCGCACTACGGCTTCACACTATAGCCGAGATTCCGCACAGACCAGACGCCACGTCTCTGAGCGTCTCGGGGATATCCCACCTGAGAATTTGGATGTTGAGCACCACGTACGACCGAAAGGAAAAGGCGTACGCACCGAAGGCGCGGTTGACGATAACAAAACCCGTCGTGATAGAGAGAAGTCCATCGACGGCCCACGCCGAATAACAACAGACTTAAGAGACAATCTTTGGCACAGAGACGCCGAGAAGACTTCAACAAAAGAACCTAAAGGAAGGGACTCCAAAAGAACAAAAATAGACGAGCACGGCAAGCCGCCACGCCCTGGATTTGAAAGACAACTGAAGGACCTCGGCGTGTCCCCCTTCACACCCCACATCATTAACACGCCACCCGAATCCACCTTCCACTTACCCAAATTCACGAAGTTCGACCAAGCCACCTGCGAGGCTTACACCCACTTAATCCACTTCCGCCAAACCATCGAACTCTGCACCCAAAAAGATGAAGTCAAATGCAAGGCGTTCCCGTCCAGCCTCGGCTCCCTTGGACTCCAGTGGTTCAACAAGCTGCCCGCTGGATCCATACGGAACTTGGCCGACCTCGAACGTGCTTTCAATACCCGCTTCATCACAAGCAACAAAACTGCCAAGGAGCCGGAGTCCTTATCTCAGATTAGGAAACTCCCATCCGAAACTCTCAGACAATACGCCGAGCGATATTGGCAGTTGTTCAATGAAATCCCTGGGATCGACGAGTACTGGGCTGCACGTACCTTCAAAAATGGCTTGGAAACCGGCAGCAAGATCCTGGACGAACTCGCCATCCGCCCACCCCAAGGCATGGGTGAGTTGATGCGCGTCGTGGAGCGGTTTTGCGCTCTTGAAGAATTTTATGCGGACCGAGCAGCTCAAGGAATCCCGAGCTCAACCCACACCTTCCCCACAGCCGCAACCCAGCTGCCAGCACCAATCATCGCCCAACACTCGCAGCCCAAGAAGCAAGTACACAACATTAAGGAAGGGAAGAAGCGCCCGCCAAAAGTACACGACTACGTGGCCGAGACCACGTACTTCAAAGAACCCATCTGGTCCTTCCTAAAAGAGATAATGAGACAACCATGGTTTGAGTGGCCAACGGACAAGCTCGGTACCGACACTGGACAGCCAAATCAAAATCCGAGGAAGAAGTGCTCCTACCACAACGAACTCGGCCACTACACAACAGCTTGTGCACCTTACAAAGCTCTCCTGGAAAGACTCGCAGCTCAAGGACATCTCGATCAGTATATCGATCGAACAAAAACACCCGTCCGACAACCAATAGGCAACCCCAACCCCAATGAACAGCGCCTGTTGATACACGTTATCCACGGACCAGTGACGAAGGCATCCGAAACAACACTCAAGGCCGACATCGATCGCGCCTCCACATCCAAGCAGATACTCTTGGTAGGTTGCGGATCCAAACGTCAACGCCCACAAGAAATACCCAAGTGGACAATAACCTTCATCGAGCGCGACCTCGAACATGTTCAAACACCACACTCGGACGCCCTCGTCGTCACCATCCAAATCGGCGTCCATGACGTCAAGCGCGTCCTCATCGATCAAGGAAGCTCGGCAGAGGTCATGTATTACGACCTTTTCAAAAAATTGGATCTCCCAGAGTCGGCACTACAACCCCCCGAAGTACCTCTCATCGGCTTCAACGGAGCACCTGTCTGGCCACTTGGCCGAATCTTCCTCCCAGTCGTCGTCGGTTCGAAAACTTTGTCTGTCAAGTTTATCGTCGTCAATGTGCCGAGCCCGTACAATGCCATCCTTGGCCGAATCTAGCTACACGGCATGCAAGCCATCGCTTCCACCTACCACCAGGTCGTCCGCTTCATTGGCATGAATGGGAGACAAGAAGATCTGCGAGGTGACCAAGTAGCTTCCAAAAAGTGCTACGTCTCGGCCGTCCACAACTCCACCAAAGCCAAACAAGTACAATGGGTTGAAGTCCCAGACATGGCCGTAATCGAAGACGTCGGCCAGAAGGCTGAAGATAAAGCGGAAGAAGACTTGGTTAAAATGCCAATCAACGAGGACGGCTCACGTTTCTTCTTACTCGGCTCCTCCCTCAGCGACGCCGAGCGAGAAGAGATGTTCCAATTCCTCAAAGACAACATGGAAGTCTTCGCCTGGACCACCAACGAGATGCCAGGGGTAAATCCTGACTTCATCTGCCATTCTCTTAACATCAAGAAGGACTCAAAACCCATGGTGCAGAAGGCTCGACGCTCGGCACCAAAACACGCCGACGCTATTATCGAAGAAGTCGACGGTTTTTTGGAAGCTAACGCCATCCAGGAAGTGCAATACCCAACTTGGCTCTCCAACACCGTGGTTGTCAAGAAGAAGAACGGCAAATGGCGAGTCTGCGTCGACTATACCAATCTCAATGATGCCTGCCCGAAGGATTGGTTCCCACTTCCAAAAATCGATCAGTTAGTCGACGCAACCGCAGGACACGCTTGGCTAAGTTTCCTAGATGCCTACCGTGGCTATCACCAGATAGCCATGGACCCAGAAAACATGGAAAAAACAACCTTCATCACACCGCACGGCATTTTCTGCTACCGCATCATGTCGTTTGGGCTCAAAAACTCGAGTGCCACCTTCAACAGAGCAATCTTCAAGATGCTTCATGCACAGATAGGCCACATCCTGGAAGCCTACATCGACGACCTTGTCGTCAAAAGCCAGATGGAGCACAACCATCTCACAGAACTCGCTGAAGTATTCGAGATCCTCAAGCTCCACAAACTCCGTCTGAACCCGAAAAAATGTGCATTCGGCGTTAGTGCAAGGAAATTTCTTGGCCATTTGGTCACAAGGCACGGCATTGAAGCCGACCCTACGCAAATCAAAGCAGTGGCAGACTTACGGCCACCACGAATGATCAGAGAAGTTCAAAGGCTCACAGGCATGGTAGCCGCCCTCAACTGCTTCATCAGCAAGTCATTAGACAAATGCCACGCCTTCTTTCACGCCTTGAAAGGAAAGAGCCGACGCAACTTCGAATGGACACCGGACTGCGACACAGCACTAGCCAAACTTAAGGACTACCTGGGCTCGGCTCCCTTGATGGTCAAACCAAAAGAATTCGAAACTCTCCACCTTTACCTGGCAGTTTTGGCTCATGCTGTCAGTTCCGCTCTTGTCCGACGAGAGGGAGCCGACGACAGGCCAATTTACTTCACAAGTAAAACTCTCTTACCCGCACAAACACGCTATCTTCCTTTCGAAAAGTTAGCACTTGCTCTCGTCTCAACTGCAAGAAAACTCCTTCCATACTTCCAGGCTCATACAATCATTGTTTTAACGGAGTACCCTCTCAAAGCTCTCTTTCGGAAAGCCAATCTTTCCAACAGGGTCTCCAAATGGGCAGTCGAGTTAGCAAACTTCGACATTCGTTTCGAGCCTCAGACAGCAATCAAGGGGCAGGTCCTCGCCGACTTCATCACCGAATTAACACCAGAGGATACCGAGACTCTCAACACTCCCACACCACCTCAACCCACGGCCGAGCACGCAGAGAACGCGAAACCTTGGCTCCTTTTTCAAGGAGACACTTGGCGACTTCAAGTTGACGGTGCCTCCAACAGCAACGGAGCTGGAGCAGGGGTCTCTTAGTCTCCCCTTGTGGGACTTTGCATGAAAGCGCCATCAGCATTAACTTCCCCGCCACAAACAACGAAGCCGAATACGAAGCCCTTCTTGCAGGCTTACGCTCCGCAATAGCAATGAACGTCGACGAGTTAGCTATTTTTTGTGACTCTCAACTCATCGTCAACCAAGTGTTAGGGGACTACGAAGTCAAGGACCCCCGAATGATGAAATATCAGGCCACAGCAGCCGAGCTCATCAAGCAGTTTAAAACTTTCAAGATTGAACAAATCAACCGCGAGCACAACGCTCATGCCGACGCACTCGCCGGTCTTGCTTTGGCCTCCACTGCCTCCGAGTTCAGAACCATCAACTTCGGCAGTATTGATCATCCCAGCTTCGATACCGCTACGGAAGTACTCAACGTCGAACTCGGGCCAAGTTGGATGGATGAGATCGTCACATTCCTCAAAAGTGACACTCTACCTGACGATAAGAAGGAGGCATACCGCATCAGGAACAAGGCCGCTTACTACTGGCTATCCGACAGTAGCCAGCTTTACAGAAAATCTATCTCTGGTCCCTATCTCCTCGTCGTCCACCCTACCCAAGTACCCACAATTCTCAACGAACTCCACTCAGGCAGCTGCAGATGCCACTCTGGAGGTCGTTCACTCTGCCAACGCGCATTGAGCCAGGGTTACTTCTGGAAGAACATGAAGAAAGATTGTGAAGAAGTCGTCCGCAAATGCCGACCATGCCAACTGTTTTCACCAATTCTGAAGCAACCTGCTCAGAACCTCTCCCCCATCACAAGTCCTTGGCCCTTTACACAATGGGGGCTCGATATCGTAGGGAAACTTCCAACGGCTCCTGGAGGCTTCAAATTTCTGATCACTGCAACAGACTACTTCTCCAAATGGGTGGAAGTCGAAGTCCTTGCCACCATCACTGAGGCGGATGTTCGGCGTTTCGTTTGGAGAAATATCGTCACCAGGTTCGGTGTCCCATATGCCATCGTCTCGGACAACGGCACCCAATTTGTTGGAAATGGCCTTACAAGTCTCTGCGAAGAATTTGGAATCCGCTTCTTCAACTCTACTCCAACATACCCCTAAGGAAACGGCCAAGCCGAGGCCACGAACAAGACTGTCTGCGCCGGGATAAAACGTCGGCTAAACTCCAAGCGCGACAAGTGGGCAGAGGAACTCCCTAGGGTTCTATGGGCCTATCGTTCCACACCACGACGTTCTACTGGCCAGACTCCCTTCTCAATGGCATTCGGCATGGAGGCAGTCATCCCACTCGAGTCCAAATTCCCCACCCTCCGAACAGAAACTTTCGACCCAAAGATAAATGATGAAGCTATGGAACAAGAACTAATCCTGGGCGAAGAGAAGCGCGACGACGCCCGGCTAAAGCTCGCCGAATATCAGCAACAAGTTGCCAAGGCGTACAATCGAAGTGTGCGAACCAAGAAATTCAAGCCAGATGATTTATTTTGGCGAAAGGTGGTGCAAGCAAGCAAGAAGACAAAATTTATGCCCAACTAGGAAGGGCCTTTTCGCGTTGTCAAAATCGCCGGTGATGGTGCCTACATCCTCGAAGACATGAATGGGAAAGTGCTTACCAACCCATTGAATGCACAAAATCTGAAAAGAGCATACATATGACCTTTTATTTCATGCTCGGCTCCGTGCTATGCTCGGCTAAACTTCAAGTTTCCAAGTCTAAATTTTTGTTTGGCTTCGGCCTCATCTATGTTCTTTATTTAAAAGAATGGCTTCAGTCCATAGTTTTCTTCTTCTACTTCGTCTTGTACTCCAAAGTTTCTCAATGAGAAAACGAGTTCGGCAATTGAATTCTTTAAATACTTCAAGTATCGTTCTACTTTACAGCTTACTCACATCACCCACTCTCGGCAAACCTGCCAAACATAAACGATGACTTCGGTCACACCCACAATGGCTCTTAAGCCTTTTGCTTTGGCCACTATCACCGCCCAAAGAAGCAAACAAAGGACATATGGTCCGTCGAGCCTAAAACACACATCTCTGATGGAACTTAGGCTTCGGCTCGGATTGGCAAGACACCATGGTCGGCCACCGAAAGGTTACACTCGCACTTCGGCGAGCAAACCACCCACAAACAAACCAACCCCCTAAATCCTTACCTTGGCCAGGAGCTGGCACTTCGGCCGAGCCCCCAACCACAGGCAAGGAGGGCACCCAGCACTCTTATGATCCATCAAAAATTGCACCATGTCAGACAACAACATCAAGTTTGGCGCCCTATATTCTCTACTTTACTACTTTGGTCAAGGCTCGGCAACTACCACACTACAGTAAGCCACTTCCACATTAGTCAAAAATTTGATTACTTAGCCGAACCCAGACCAAAGTGGGGGCTACGGATAACTACCATTCAAACAAACAAGACTATCAAAATTTTCTGAAGGCATGAAAGCAATCAATCAAGCTCGGCAAAAAAAGGATACGTTGCAAAAAGAAATCACATTCATTCATTCAGAAGGAACAAGTACTACAGAAAAACCTAACAGGGAGGTACGGCGTGGTAAATCGTTCGGTGCCGACCCCCCACCAACTATTACATTTGGCACGGTAAAACTCCTGAGTTCGGAGTCGTCCAGTCCCAACGAAAAAGTTTAAGAGTTCAAACAAAAAAAGAGACATCTACTCAAATCTAAGGAACATCCTTCGCAGCTACATCAGCAGCCTTCACCCTCGACCTCGGCAATCTTATCAGCACTTATAGGCTCCTTCTCAGCATCTTCGGCCATCTTTGCAGCACCCTCAACATTCTGATCCTGACCTGAGACATCTCCACCTTCGGCATCGGCATCAGTAAGATCATCGATATCTTCTTCGCTCTCGGGAAATTCCTCCGGAGGAAGAGGTTCACACTCCTCGTTGGTATACGGCAGGACAAGATCAGGCATGACAGGCGCAGGAATTGACTTGGTCAAGTTCAAATCTGGCTCCAGCTGCATAACCACGCACGCAGCCTTCACCCCGTCCTTGTACCCCGTTCGGTACGAGATGGGGATCCTCATCTTGATCTCATCATTGACCATCGACCAAGCGTCCCTGATATACTCGGCACCTGCTCGGTCGTACCCGGCCTGATAGGCCTTCTCATCCACTTCCTTCATCTTCCTCTTCTCTCTCCTCAAAACATGGCCGAGCTCGCAGTCAGACTTCTTGGCTTTCTCCAGCGCATCATCTCTCTCCTTCTCAAGCTCGGCGATCTTGGCCTTCACGAGCTTCAGACTATTTTTCACAGACTTCATTTTTTCATGCTCAGCCTTCGCATCATCGCGATAACGGGTCCTCTCTGCTGCCAACAGCCCAGCTTGATTTGAAGCACGCAACAGAGCCTGTCCGGCCTGCACCAAAGAATCAAACCATCAAGCTCGGCAACATCAATAGGAAACAAACTCTAAATCAAAAAATGAACCTGAACAAGGTAAGCACTGGCATGAACCAGGCTCGGCTGAAGTTCTCTAGGGACCCTCTCCAGATCCCTCTGTAAGGCAAGGCCATGGAGCATGGTGATGGCCAGCCCAGGCTCCAACTTGACGATGTCCTCCACATTGACGACCCTACCTTCGCCCGTGACAAATGAAGGTGCAAACTCCTGCACGATCACTTGGCCTCCAGAACCTGCCGACTTCTCCGCAGCCTTGGAGCCACCAGCAGCAGATGACTCAGTTTGGTCTTTGAGAAGTGGCGTCGGTGGCCTGGTCAGGAAGAAGTCTTGAGTGACCCTCTGCTTCTTACCAACGGGTTCGGCAACTTCAATGTCCCTCTGCCGTGCAGCTGCACCATCCCTGATATTCACCTTAACTACGTTCCTCCTTCCCATACCTTCGGCAAATTCAGGGATGAGGGTTCGAAGGGGAAGAACGCTAATACCCGGGAATTCAAACGGTTGACTTTCCTGGAACCAGAAGTCCGCTGACTTCTTGAAGGTTGGAAACTTCACCCTCGGCTCCTTCGCCTTCTTGCTCGGCTGAGGGACCTTGCTCCTACCTCCCTGATCTTTGGCAACCTTCTTTTTGCCTTCGGCCTTCATGCTCGGCCCTTCCCCTCTCTCCTTCCTCATTAGCTTCCCCTTGTATGAAGGGATGTAGCCTAGAAGCGTCGGCGCGTCGCGGCAAATCTGGGCCTTCAACGTCTCAACAGGCAGAGACTGCTGTCTCTTCGTAATCGCTCGGTGATCTGTAAGAAAGTGTTAACCAAGCAGCATTAGAAACTCAATGTACGTAGAAATCATGCTCGGCAGAATAAAGAAGCGATAAAACAACCTCGAAAATCTTTTATCTTCGGCACGGTGTGTAGCTGCATCGTCTGATCACCAAACTCATAGTTGCCACTAACTTCGACATAGAAGTTAGCCCATTTGTCAGTATCAAGCAGCCCATCTATCAGGGGCTCCTTACCGCCACGCGTGGACAAGTACCTGCGATCGGTCTTGCCGTGCCTAGACATGATGTACGTGTGAAAGAGGTCGGCGACCGTGAACTCAAGGTTATGCAGTTTCTTCAACTTAATCACCGACATCACTATCCTGTAACTGTTGATGGCAAAGAAGTGTGGCACTATGCCGAACCGGGTCAACAGCTCCCTCAAAAATGGGTGAAGAGGGAACCGGAGTCCAGCCTCACAGATGGCCATAAGGGGAACCGTTATGTGTTCGGGACGGTGTTCCCTCTTATCTTTTATTCGGTTGCTGGCCACCTGACTAACGACAACATCATCAGGGATGTTGTACGTTTGGCAAAAATCTTGGTATTCGTTGGGACGCCCACTGAAGTAGTGGGCGTGAGGACAAACCTGCCTTCTCTCGTAGAGGTCAGCGACCTCCCTGTTCTCTGACGAGGTTTCACCAGGCCTGGATCGAGAAGAAGCTATGGCTTCGACTTCTGAACGAAATCTGGATTCGGCCTCGGGCCCAAGTTTGAGCTCGGCTTCGGAGTTTGTGGTGGGGGTAAAGGTTATCTTAGGCGCGGTGTTGTACCCGCCGTCGTATTCGTGATCACGCTCGGCGTTGGAGTCACTGGAACCTGACATGTTTGATGCAATTGAGGAAGCCTGGCGTCGGCTTCTGTGCCTCTCCACGTACTCTCGGATCAAAAGATCTCCGGAATCGTCCCCCGAACTTTCAGAGTCGGATGAGATGACAATAATTGGGTGAGCCAGACCTAACAAAGACAAGAAGAAAATAATGAGAGACCTCGTCGTCGGCCAGAAGGCAAGGATCTCACTACGCTCGGCTACCTAGTTGGCCCACCCTATTATCACTCTCCATAGACCCAAGCTCGGGAAACACGGACTCTAGTCAAGGGGCTCGGCTAACCCCGTCGTCGGCCCAAACCCCCAGCATCAAGGCTGGGGCTCAGAAGAACAGGTTGAAGATGAAGATGAACAGACTGTTCATCTCCAGCTTCGCACTGTTCACTCAGAACGGAAAACTCCCAAAAACCCAGGGAAACAAGGGAGAAAAAGCAGAAAAATTGCATAAACGATAAGAAGAATGAAAAACGAACTCATACCTGGGATTTATTCGGAGATCTGGTGGCGAATCTGCTGGGAATCAAAGCTAGAAGATGAACGGTCATGGTCGAAGCTCTGGTTATGTAGTTCTAGAGAGAGAGAGGGATTGTAACCCTTCTCTCTCCTCTCATCATCCCTTATATAGGGGTGGGGGTGGGGATTCGAAATTCCCGCCCATCATGACACAGCCGAACCAGTGGCCATTCAGCGCATGACACATGTCATTGAAAGGACAACCTACAGGGCTTCACGCTTGCCAGCCGTACCCAACCGTGAAGTGACACCTGGCGCTCCTCCATTAGGGCTCTCCTTCGACAGTTGATGTTGCTTCAAAAGGGAAAGATGGATGAGGTTTGGCCAAATCTCACCCGCATCAACGATGATTCACGTTCGGCATTCGACAGGTTCGGCCAAGACTCGACGTTAATCCCTACCACGCGTTCAGCATCGGCAGGGATTGAGGGGCTATTGTAGCAGGCCGAACATGATTGCTCACGTTTGTACGAGCCGAACCCGTCCTGAACCATGCTCAAACCTGGGGCTCGGCTCCACGCTGATGATCTTCCGTCGTCATCATACTCGCCCCAGGCTTGGAGAAAACAAAGTCCATGCTCGGCCACCTTCCTGACAGGAAGCCCCCGTCGGCATGGTCTCCTTAAGAGTCGTATGCTGGGCTAGGCAAGGTTTGGAGCTCGGCCACCCGCAAAGCTGCAGACTGTGCTCGGCCACCCGTCGGCTTGCGTACCTATCCGCGTGCAAAAGTGGTTACACCGGTGGATAACAATGGGCGCACATGGGAGTGCCAGCTCATTCGAAAACGGTTACCAGATCTATTCCATGACATCACCATAGCGTCACACAGCTCGCGAAGGGCACGTGTCCGTACTTGGAGAGCAAGTCAAGAAAGCTCTATAAATATCCAGTGATGGCAACCCTAAAGGTACATGCTCACACACACTCATACTGAGATAATGTCACGCCCTCGATTTTCAACATAAATAATAATAAGCGTTTCGATAAATAATCCGCACATACAGCTGTTAATACCCAAAATGAGCTTTCCCACCTATTTAATTACAAACAAAGCCCCCAAGTTCAAAGAAATACATCCCTACTTCATAAATTACAACTTTGGCACACCAGCCACAAACAAGTTTAGGTACAAAGACGAATAAGTTTACAATTATGAAACTGTTTAGCCAAAGGAAATTCTCGAATAAATAGTTACACTTTCATCTTTATCAAAAGAGAGTTAATTACAAAGATGACCAAGTAACTAATTCAGGGTTAGCCTTCAAAAGTCTTCACATTTCAAAACTCGAAGCAAACACGCTATGGGCCGGCATTTGAACCTGAAAAGAAGGATTTTGCTGAGCCACACTAGCCCAATAGGAAATTCTCTACAAAATCTATATGCAATGAGATGGTATGCATGACAGAGGCGAATCAAATTGAGCAATAATTCTAACGAATGCACATCAACACCCTTATTCAAATGTCCTAACAATTTCCAATTTCAAACCCATACGAACATACACACACACTTCTCCCAACAAGTTACCACCCCTTGCGTGATTGTGTTTCCACCCCTTGCGTCACAATAAACTCCACCCCTTGCGAACCGTGTGTTCCCACCCCTTGCGTCACACTAAATCCACCATTTCCACTTCACAACAACAACAACCACATTACCGTCACAATGGAAAATCAATGCCATGAACTCGTTTCACACATACCGAAATATCTAACATGACACATATAACTCACAGATCATAACACTAGTTACCACAATACCAATATCAATGATTATGCATTTCCTCATGTCATATAACATTCTAATCAACCAAGAATAGCATATAGACACCTAAATCACACATAATCACCGCAAAACATGTAGAGGAAGAGAGAAATCCCTACCAAAGTGGATTTTGAGCAAAACCCTAGGTCCACTAAGAGCAAAAAGCTTGAATCCTTCAAAGACAAGCTTCACCCGAGCTTGGATACAAGATCTAGAGTGAATAAAGTCCAAAAACATGAATAACAAGCCAAGATCAACCAACAATCGAGAGGAGAGAGAGAAAAAAACATGGGTAGGGACCAAGGAGAGGGAACAAGAACATAAAACTCACCCTTGGTTCACCAAATGCAAGAATCTTGTGATTTTGAAGTTGGAAACCCTTGGATCTTGAAAATTTGAGGTTGAAATCAAGGGTTTTGGTTGAGATTGGAGGTGGGTAGGTGAGAGGGGGTGTTTCCTGGGGTGTTTCGTGGGTTTTAGAGTGAGAAATGACCAAGTGGGGGTATTTATAGAAGTCCAAAAAACGTGCTGAAAATTACAGAAAAACGCAGCAGGTACCGGTACTGGGCGACTCCCAATACCGGTATTGGAGCCTTCAAAATGCCAAATTGAACAATGACTGGACAGTAGGTACCGGTACTGGGCAACAGCCAGTACCGGTACTGGCTGGGCAGAGATGAGAAAAACTGCAACGGTCAACGAATCAAACCCCACTCGCTACCAACACTTCCACACATCAATATAACATCAAAACTAACATTATACTACTTTCCGAGAGTCCAATACACAACCTGTTGACAAATATATGCATGATAATTTGTCGGAAAATTATGTGCATTACTATTTATTATTTTGATGATTATATGGATGAAGTTTTTATTTGGCAAAAGAAAATCTTTTATCGCAAAGTCCTTTTTCGGACTAATTTCTACTTTGCCTTGAAATAATTGTATAAGTCTCTTGGATTCATAGTTCAATACTTACAAAGACTTAATGAGCTCAATACATGCTTTATCGGATTTATTTAGAAGAAATTTTGAGCCACAGGTTGACGAACCGGCTGACAAGCCGGCTATCTAAACAGAAGGGTGTGACACCCGGAGACCAACCGGATGACCAACCGGTTGTCCCACCGGAAGACTGGCCGGTCGACCACCCGGACAACCTCTCTGTCAACCGGCCAGTGTAAAATGGCCTCCAACGGCTAGTTCCAACGGCTCAACTCTCCAACGGTTCCAACACTCTACAAACGGCTAGTAGAAGATTGGATGGCTATATAAGGGTTCAAGAACTCATTGATGAGGGGGGAATCAAGGGGATTCAAGCTACAACATTCCATATCACTCCAAGAGCAAATTCCCCAAAAGATCAAGCCAACACTTTCATAGCTATCTTGAGAGAGATCTTTGTATAAGTTGAGAGCTTCCACTTTCATATCTACCTTATGAGGTTATTGTTATTTGAGAGCTTCAAATTTCTCCACAAACTTGTAATTCCTAAGCGAGTGTTTGAGTCAAACACTTGAAGCTTAGAAGACCAAATTCGGGCTTGAATTTGGGTGTTATTGTTTTTGAGAGGTTTTCGGAGAAAACTCTTGCGGTTGTACTAGCTCCTCGGGAAAGCTAGGGGATAAGGTTGTTGTAAGCACCCGCAAGACTTACAAGTTGTAATCTTTTTAAAGATTGAAGGAACCTTCAAGTAGTTGCTTGAGGAGAAGTGGACTAGGCCGGACCGTGGAAAAATCCGGGCCGAACCACTATAATCGGGTTCTATTTCTCTAACTCTCTCTCTTTTATTTGCTCATATCGTTTTAATTAAAAGATTGTTAGAGATAATCTTTATTGGCCTAACAACCCGTTTCACCCCCCTTCTTGGTTGCATTTTTGGGTAACAATTGGTATCAGAGCCTCGGCTCTTGTTTGTAGATTTAACCGTCTAAGAGTTAAGATCCATGGCAACCACAAGATGCGTATCTTATGACATTTCAATTACTCTGTTCGCTCATATCTATCATCATTCTCGATTATACTCCTCATTTTCCTTAAAAGATTTTATTAAGGGGGAGCATGTACTAAGGGGGAGATTTATCGGCATAATCTTTTCATTGCATAAAAATTATCATTTTGTGCCATCATCAAAAAGGGGGAGATTGTTGACAAATATATGCATGATAATTTGTCGGAAAATTATGTGCATTACTATTTATTATTTTGATGATTATATGGATGAAGTTTTTATTTGGCAAAAGAAAATCTTTTATCGCAAAGTCCTTTTTCGGACTAATTTCTACTTTGCCTTGAAATAATTGCATAAGTCTCTTGGATTCATAGTTCAATACTTACAAAGACTTAATGAGCTCAATACATGCTTTATCGGATTTATTTAGAAGAAATTTTGAGCCACAGGTTGACGAACCGGCTGACAAGCCGGCTGTCTAAACAGAAGGGTGTGACACCCGGAGACCAACCGGATGACCAACCGGTTGTCCCACCGGAAGACCGGCCGGTCGACCACCCGGACAACCTCTCTGTCAACCGGCCAGTGTAAAATGGCCTCCAACGGCTAGTTCCAACGGCTAGTTCCTCCACTCAACTCTCCAACGGTTCCAACACTCTACAAACGGCTAGTAAAAGATTGGATGGCTATATAAGGGTTCAAGAACTCATTGATGAGGGGGGAATCAAGGGGATTCAAGCTACAACATTCCATATCACTCCAAGAGCAAATTCCCCAAAAGATCAAGCCAACACTTTCATATCTATCTTGAGAGAGATCTTTGTATAAGTTGAGAGCTTCCACTTTCATATCTACCTTATGAGGTTATTGTTATTTGAGAGCTTCAAATTTCTCCACAAACTTGTAATTCCTAAGCGAGTGTTTGAGTCAAACACTTGAAAGCTTAGAAGACCAAATTCGGGCTTGAATTTGGGTGTTATTGTTTTTGAAAGGTTTTCGGAGGAAACTCTTGCGGTTGTACTAGCTCCTCGGGAAAGCTAGGGGATAAGGTCGTTGTAAGCACCCGCAAGACTTACAAGTTGTAATCTTTTTAAAGATTGAAGGAACCTTCAAGTAGTTGCTTGAGGAGAAGTGGACTAGGCCGGACCGTGGAAAAATCCGAGCCGAACCACTATAATCGGGTTCTATTTCTCTAACTCTCTCTCTTTTATTTGCTTATATCGTTTTGATTAAAAGATTGTTAGAGATAATCTTTATTGGCCTAACAACCCGTTTCACCCCCCTTCTTGGTTGCATTTTTGGGTAACACAACCAAATACGTATCCGTACACTCCTTCAAACATATACACACTTAAATACTTAAAACGATTCTTTTACGCATTAAACGATACCCGAAATTAAAATAAATTCGCGAGTCTCTACAGATAATTCCAGTCTACTACCTCTCTCTCTGCACATACTCATCCTCTCGCTGGAGGGTCTTGCCGGGGCAACCCCGGCCAGGTCTTAGTCGTGCGCTCACTGTGCAGGCTAGGGGAAGAAGGCTGAGTAACCACTGAACCACCAGAGGAAGAACGCGGATCAAGGATCGCAGGCCACACAAGTAGGTTAGTCCACAAAAGATTTCAGAGGCTATCCATAATCCTAAATCCCCAAATGCCCACAGGAGGTTTCAAAAGGTTCTAATTTTGTTGAATATGAAGGATCGTAGTATCCTTATAAAAGTCGAATGAGGGGATACCTTCACTTCCGGTTCCGAGGACGGGGATATCCCGACCCTAATATAATTATGCCTTTGCAATGTTACTTGGTTTAACTCTATTTGTGACCTTTTTTTGTATGTGGCACTCTCTATCTTCTTGGGTAGATAATCGATCATCTTTCATTTGGATAGTGGAAAGCTCAATGAAATAATAAATTAATCGGTCAACACCAATTAATTAAGAATTAAGACTCAATTCAATTTAATTTTAATTTACGAAATAATATATCACCCATTCCAAATTGTTTATCTTTTAAGAAAAGTTGTGCAATTTATGAATAAAAAATAAAATAATGAATAAAAAATAAAATACTTACGTGCATATTATTTTGAATTCTTTTTACCAATTTGAAGAACTCTAAGTGGGTGTTTGGCACCCTACTTATTGCATTTTCATTATTGCATTTTCAAATTTTGAGTGTTTGACAAGGGCCAACCAAAACACAATTTCTAGAATGATTTCTCCAAATTTTGGTTTAGAGAAAAGAAGTGAGAAAGAGGGTAGGAGGAGCTTTTCGACTTCTCATTTTTCACATTTTTCATTTTGGTTAACAAAAATACCTACAGAATACATTCTGCACATATCTTTCAAATACTATTCATGTTGCAAAATACATTCTACACATATCATTCAAACACTCTACCAGATTCAAAATACATTCTAACCATAATTCAAAAAGCCAAAAAATTGAAAATGAAAAGCCAAAAAGTAGGCTAATGTACTTTAATTTGGTGTGAAAAAATTCAAAAAATAAAGCACAAATTAACTTTATTCTTTTCAAAAAATTGCATAACTTCTCGTTGTTGACAAGCAATATGGAAATGAGGGACTATAGTTTATAGCATGTTAATAAAATAGGTATAGCATGTTAATAAAATAGGCACAATCTCTTGTAATGTTGTAAGGGTTTTTCTATTCACATCTACTGAGCAATAACTAAGAAAATAAAAATAAAAGTGCAAAATAGAGAACAAGGGAACACAATATATAAAAGAGTTTTTCTTTTCTTTTTATCCTCCAAACTATGCATTTTTTCTCTATTTTGTCTCTAAACTATCAATGTGACGATTTCATCCCCTCAACTATTATACCGTTACCTACTTAGTCCAATAGATAACGGAAATTAGAAATTTAGACGGAAAATGTCACGTAAGGCCTTGTTTGGGACCCTATAGAGCAGATACTTGATTATGAGAGTCTTAGAGATAAAAATTAATTATGACCCTCTAGGATAAAATAATCAAAAAAATAAGATTTTCGCACCAGTTCAAACATATTGAAAATTGGAGCACTTCGTTTTTTTACAAGGTTCATATATCAGAATCTTGCGAGGCATTTTATAGAGACTGACACATACATATATATATTTTTTAAAGACTGAGTTCTTTATATAGAATTTAAATTGTTTATATATTAAAAATATGGTTAAAAATTAAGCGCTCTAATTTTCAATCCGTGTAAACTGATGTGAAGATCTTATTTTTCTGATTATTTTATATGCTAAAAGGTTATAATTAATTTTTGTTTCTAAAGCTCTCATAACCAAGTATCTGCTCTAAAGGGTCCCAAATAAAAAACAGATTTTAAATTATGATAGCCCTAGAGATAAAAATTAGTCATGACTCTTTAGAATAATATAATCAGAAAAATATGATATTCGCACTGATCCAAACATATTGAAAATTCATGCACTTAATTTTTTAAGAAGGTTTATATACTAAAAAATATGGTTAAAAAATTAAGTGCTCTAATTTTTAATCTGTTGAAACTGGTGCGAAAATCTTATTTTTTTGATCATTTTATCCTAAATGAACATAATTAATTTTTATCTCTAAGGCTCACATAATCAAGTATCTGCTCTACAGGGTCCCAAACAGGCCTTATATGGTATTTTTTGTCCAAATTCTTAACTTCCGTTATCTATTGGACTAAATAGGTAACGATACGATAGTTGAGGGGATGAAATCGTCAAATTGATAGTTTATGAACTAAATAGAAAAAAAATACATAGTTTGGGAGATTAAAAAAAAAAAACTCTATATAAAAAAGATAGTTACTCCAGGTACTATCAACAGAGAGGAATTAGTCTTCGAGACTAATGAAGTATTATTAAGTATTCCTCACAATCTTACGTTCACTATTTTACAATAGTATTTCCCTGAATTTCTAAATGAATAAAACTATGAACTAGGCCCTTATTTATAGATGAAAGATTGGAAGGCTAATATGCAATATACAAAAGCAAAGTGGACCGTTTTTAGGTTTTTTCATCAAAAAAAGAGTTTTTCTGAATCATTTATTGAATTTTTGTTCCTGCTTTTAACTAGAGGTATAAATCTGAAATTTAGAACCGGCGAGGAGCGAACCGAAATTTAAGTGGGAGACACCGTTGGAGCGCTAAACACGTCCCTACATAAACATAACGAACTCTTCCTAATCCCCCCTTTCTCTCCTCTCCCCCATCCCCTCTCTCTCTCTCTCTCTCTCTCTCTCTCTCTCCAAAATTCCAATTCTTCCAAACTCTTCCTTTCTGATCTTCTCAATCGCCGCCGTAACGGCAAATAGAGCTTCGTATACACACCGTCAATGTCATTTTCCGATTCCGAAGGCTCCTCCCATGGCGCTGGCGGAGAGTACAAGACCTTCCGCCAAGTCAGCCGCGAACGTACTCTCTCTCTCTCTCTCTCTCTCTCTCTCTCTGTGTCTGTCTGTTGTGTGTTTATGTGTAGTGTGTGTTTGTGTCGTTATTTCGAGATATGATTCGTAGGGAAATTGATCTCTATGTACGTATAACGATGCGTGAACAGGAATGTATATAGGAAAAACAGGGGCTTATTTTTACCAATGGTCCTCAAAATATTGGTGAATTTTCAATTTGGTCCCCAATATACAAATCGTGTATATTGCATCTCCACGTTTACAATGCACATATGATCCATGAGACTAACTCCATCTCCATCTGTGTTCACTGGGTATTTTTGAAACTTTGTCTTTAAACTTTGGCTAATTTTTACCAATGATCCCCAAAGTATTAGCGAGATGTCAAATTGGTCCCCAATATACAAATTGCGTCTCAAGTTTTGACCAAAAAAATAACCCAGATCACTGAACAGGATGGGTTGCTGCAAGAATGGTTATGGGCAAATAATCCTCTACCTAGGCAAGCACAACCATAAGGTCCATAACCATTGCCGGCCATCCACCTAGACCGCCATACCCCATTTTCCCCGTCACCTCCCAACCGACAAATACCATAGTCATCACCTAACCCTGACGTCTAAAGCTCTATTCAGAAAATTTTTAGATTCATGCAACACCCTCCGAAACATAGAAAGTTGCCATATCTACTCATTCTCGCGCTGTCTATTCACCATTGCTGTTTCGACGACCACCATTTTTGTCTGTACAATCGCGTTTCGCCTGTATGTGTGTGTGTGATGTGCGGGCGGCAGCATTGGAAGGCAAGGGGAACGGGCGTGGTGGCTGGTGCGAATGGGGAGCGATGACTAGTGTGATGTCCTGATAGCTGAAGGTGGAGAACGCGGTGGAGTGCAATGGTTGTTGGTAATGGTGGCCGAGATTGAGTTAGAGTTTTGATTTGGATCCTAGGGGTTTTGCAGATGGAGAAGATAAGTGGCATTTGGTAGTTTTTTGATTGATAAAAGGCGCAATTTGTATATTGGGGACCAAATTGACATTTCGCTAACACTTTGCGGATCATTGGTAAAAATAAAAATGAGGGGTTAGGCGATAATGCCTTTGTAGTTGATGGTAAATGTGGATGGAGGTAGCTCCGGGGACCATTTAAACGTATATTTTAAACGTTGGGGATGCAATAGACGCGATTTGCATGTTGGGGACCAAATTGACAGTTTGTTAATACTTTGGGGACCATTGGTAAAATTAAGCCAAAAAACAGGTAAACATATGTATATACATGAGACAGCGAGAAAGAATACTCATGCGGTACTAATTTTTTCCAATCTCAGGACTTGGGGATTAATTAAAGTTGCTTATTAACAAAAAGTATGTTTCAAACATATGAATATTTAAATACAATGCACGATATATGGATTTACAAGAAAACAGAAGAGGATGGCTAATCTTCTAGCATCTATCGTATTCTTGCTAACATTGCATGGATTAATAGCAAAAGGTGAACTCCGATGGGTATAGTGTCAGCCATATCTTTTTTTGATAACTCAGGTGTCTGGCCCAGCTTACGCGCACCTCGACTAATCCTGGGGGCTCAATCCCATCGCTCATTTGCGGGGAGCCCAATTGAAGCCGGAGCAATGCTCCGTACAGACTAGCCCCAAAGGAGTTGATAGCACATGAGAGGTTTCGAACCTGAAACCTTAGGAGGGAGCGAACCCCAGAGTCCCAGGTCCTGACCACTAGGCCAACACCTTGACCTTAATTGATAGTGTCAGCCATATCAATCAACTGTGAATGGATAGAAAAGGAAACAAGGCCAAATGACAATTTATGTATTTCCAGATTATGTTGGAGATAATGAGATATGGCATGTTGGCAAAAAATAAATGACGTGATCATCGTATTCAATTATTGTTCTTGAATCATTCAGGTCACTCCTACTGCTTTATATATACTGCATTGAGTCGATACTATGAAAACCAGAAGCATGGCGATCAAAATAGCAAGTCTCTCCTTTTATATTCTTGGCTTTGTCTATATCGGTATTTGATTTAGTTTATAGAGAAATTACCATGCAAATTGTACGGGGTATTTGTAGTGGAGTTTTGGGCTCAAATTACTTATGCAGGGTAGTCTGAGCTATCACGACTTATGGTCATGTTGTTGTATCTTTGAGGGACAAGCCATGTGGGAAATTATGCTGCATCCGTGTTCAAGCTTTACCGACTGTAGATGGCTTGATCTCCTTTAAGAAAGCAATTTTTCATGCCACATTCTGATGTTCTGTGAATCCATTTATTTGGATAATGTTGTACTATGATCTCCTTGATATTAGTGGAAGCAAGAGTCATTAGTTTTTAAAAGATCATGGATGTGACTGCCTTGGACGTGGGCATATTTGGCAAAACCAAATTTGACCAAACCTTGTTAAATATTGTGTTCTCATGGTTTGGTTTACTTGGCTCCATATTTATTTTTGGAACCACAAATATAATAAAATGAGTCGATGAGCTCTATCTGCGCTCCAAGGGGTAAAACAGATGATGGTAGAGTAATCCGTCCAAAACAAACAATCACCTTAAAGCCTAAAAGAAACAGAAAACCCTCATAAAGTCCGAGAGGCTAGGATAACAGAACAAATAAAACAAACTCGAGAAGCTGGGATACAAGTACATACCACCTTCCAGTCATTGAAGTATTGAGGCTAGCCTTCTTAGGTTTGACACAGAGGTTAGTTGTACAAGGTTCAGATTCTAAGTTTTCTTTTAAAGCCTTTCAATTCCCAACTATAGAAGAAATCTCCATTCAAAATGGTCTTGGGGCCCTATATGGATGTGTAGAGCGACGGATAGGAAACTTGGGATCATCCCTGGATGCGGTAGGAGTTAGGCTTCCCACCATTTGCCACCTTCTACCTCAACCAAGGGAAGGGAGGAGGGCTCTGCTACTCCTCCCTTTGGAGGAGGGTCTTCCACAACTGCCTTTCCAAACCACTCCTTCAACTTGAAAGAGCACACACTTCCCTGATAGGGGAGCAGCCACAACACCACTAGGATGACACTCTCGGGATTAATGCTTCAATCAACAAAGAATTTTGATTAGACCGTTTTAATTGTTAAACTGGTTTTGTTAGCAAAATGAGGATTACTTATTGACCATAATGATGTTTGATTGGAAGCTTATTTGAAGCAATTTTTTTACTGAAATCTGATTTCTCTTGTTAATTTACTACTCTTATTTTTTTGAACAAGTTTTGCTTGTGTTTTGGAGTTTTGATTGTATGGTAGGGGAAAGGAAAATAAGTACTTGAGTAATTTGTTCTAGTCTTGGTTGGTTGTGTTGGAAAGATCATGAGGAAAGCAAAGAGCGAAAGGGAAAAAGAGGAAGTTTTACAATGCCAGTCCTTGTTAAGGTTGTGACTTGTGAGCATGACCAATCATAAATCCAGGTCTTGGGTTCAACTCAACTAGTGGCCCCTTGTCCTATCTGTGGCTTGTGAGTGGTTGCAGGTTTAGGTTTTACCCTGCAGAGGTGGGTACAAAGTTGCCATGCTGTCAAGGAGTTTGCTGTTACCGAAGAACACAGTAGCAGGAGATATTGCCCTTTGCTTTTATTTTCCTTATTATGTTGTCTTGGCTCTTACCTTAAACTGTAATCAAGAACCTAATAAACAATTTGATGGCCTAATGGCTTGGTAAATTGATATGACTGTTTCTTCGCTCATCTAGGTTAAATGTACATGTGCTTGTTCTTTTTGTGTGAGGAAGAGATCTCAGGCACAAGGTTCCTTATTTTACCGAATTAAAAAGAACCATAAATTCCTGAAAGTGCCTTGATGCCTGACTGCCTGTTGTATGTAATGTTGAATGTTTTGTGAGCGATGAAGAAGTGTCAGTGTGTTCTTGTAGTTTGCAAGAAATATAACTATTTTGCTAGTTTAGGGTAAGGTTGTGGGATCTGTAATTTATTAAGGTCCGACTTGGTGTAGGTTTCCTTACAACATGAGGAGCAGAATTTCTGATGTTTGCCTGCAAATGGAGGGTGTTTTAGAGTTATATGAGGAGAGTTTGAGAGAGTTTATGGTGGGAGCAGAAAATTATAGAGGAGCAGAAGTTGGTCTGGCTTTCGGGATCGGGGAAGAAGGGAGTGAGAAGGGAAATGGAATTTGGGAAAATGATGGCCCAGGACGTGTTTTGATAATTAATACCCGCCAAGGACAAGTTAAGAACATTTGTTAATGCTGAAAATGTCCTTGACGGGTATTAATTATCAAAACACGTCCTTAGCCGTCATTTTCCCATGGAATTTTGTTGTATGCAGTACCCTTGGTTGAGAAAACAAGGATAGTTTACGGTTGGGTATTGGTGTCGGAGTTTTGGGTGGTTTTAGAATTGTATTTTGTAGGCTCTCCAATTCATATCGGATAGCATACCATGTAATTCTTCATTTTCTCCCTCTTTGGTCTGCACAAGTGGGTTGTTGGGGTATGTGGTTCCTTCCGTGGGTGTAATCCCAACAACTGGTATATGTGCTTCCACTTGCACAACAAGTCTAGAAGAATTGTATTTTGTTGGCTCTCCAATTCATATCGGATGGCATACCATGTAATTCTTCATTTCTCCCTCTTTGGTCTGCGCAAGTGGGTTGTTGGGGTATGTGGTTCCTTCCGTGGGTGCAATCCCAACATCTGGTATCTGAGCTTCCACTTGCACTACAAGTCTAGAAATGCCTCAACACATGAAATTGTAGTAGCGGAGATCAAGGGACTAGGACAGGAATTCCTTCAGAAATGCTAGAAACTCCAATCTAGTATATAGATCACTCTCCAACAAGAATTGTTGAGAGCGCTTAGTAATCAAGTTAAGATGATTAACTTAATTGTTAAGATGAACTTATCTTAAGAAAGGTTAAGATGAACACATTGACTTATTAAAAAAATGAAAAAAAGACGTGTCAAGTGAAGATGATCAAGAGGTTTAATATTAAGCAGTAAAGGAAGGCTGCAGACCATGAATATGACTGAGGTATTAATTGAACACTCTGGGTGTCAGATATCTGTGTATAAACCTTTAGAATTGAATTGGGATGGGTTTGCAAATGAATGGTTTTGACATTCAAATTTGCAATGTGTAGGAGGGTTTGCTTCTCGTGTTTAGTTGAGAGACCTAAAAGAAATGATAAAGTATGGGTAGGAGAAAGACATATTTTGTTTTTTTGATTCTTGTGAAATTAGAATATTTGTTGTATGGATTTGAATGACTGTGAATCCGTTCACATCTATTATCACAAAGCATTCATATATCTTTACCCATCTTCTTCATATTAATATATGCTCGTAAAAATGGCTATCCTTCTATTCAGTTTTTGATTTGAGAAACCAAATGCAGAGTGGACGAATATTGGTTTCGCTATCATCATGATAAATTGGACCACGACAATCATAAATTTTTAAAAAAAAATTGGACCACGTTGTTCTACATTCAAAAGATTTGGGTTATAGATTGACAGTTGATTAATGGAGACTAGCTATATTGGTGTTTACATGTGCCACAGTTTTGGGAGATCTAACAATGTTTATAATTAGCAACCGAAAAGAGAAAAACAAACCTTGATTATTCGGTATCTCGGAAATAGATATATCCATTTAACGTGGGTGACTAAAAAAGTGGAATAATGAGTCCGCAGTTAAATATTGTATATATTTCGCACAAGAAATATGGTACAATAGACATGCTATGCATGTGTTATCTTGTTTCTAATTTTCATATGCTCTCTTTCACCACATACTGGTGGGTTGGCTATTTTTAGGGTTATTGTACGAAATGGTTCGATCATCCAAGACAGGAGATTCAAGATCATCTTGGAAGGTAAATTTCTTTCTATATGAATAGATCTACTGTTGTGAGATCCAAAATACTTGTGATTCGACAACTAGAAGCAGGCTCGCTTGAGATGGACAACGACATATTTCTTGCTATATAGTTGTTGTCTACTTTAGCTGTTTAGTTGTAGAAAAAGTCGGCTATCATTTTGTCAAAGTGATCAACCTTAAGTCATTATCTACAGGTACTCATCATGGATAAAGTTACCGTGAAAGTTATGTCTTGCTCGTGCAAGATGGCAGATATTACAGATGAAGGAGTTTCATGTACGTATCTAAAGACATTAATTTTGAATCGAAAGGTAGTGTTACATGAGTGCATGTGTTTCCATGTATGCATGCAACTTACATGAATGTTCAATCCTTCATTTTGTTCTACAGCTTTTTTGAGTTCCTTCTTTGTCTGGGATCATGGAAATACGCAGCCCCTCTCAATTGATTAGTCCTAGTTTTGATGGTTATAATGCCATTCTCCCTATGCAGACATACGCTAGAATCCCATGTTAGTTGTCACACACATAATTTGTTTCATAGTTAAGCCAATAACTGTGCAGAATAAGTTGGTTCATTTTCGTATCCTGGTTTGAAAAATTGCAACTTATGGAATTTCACATTTCCTGCAGTGGTGGAAGACCTTTTCAGGAGAAGGCAACCTTTGCCTTCTATGGATGCTATATATTTCATTCAACCTTCAAAAGAGAAGTATAACTAACTTCCATATGTACTTCATGCATTTTTTGTTAATAGTTTGGAATTTGGAGAGAAGGTGCACAAAATGAAGATTCTTAACCTGGGCCACTCTTGATGCTCTCCTCTTTCTCTATATTTGCTGTGCTTTGTCTATGATATTACAGATTATTAAGTGCAAAAATTGAGTGTTTCTTTATCGTGTTCTACGTAACATGGATTTTGTCAAGGTAAAAAAAAGAAAGAGAATTTGAATTTGCACTTAGAAATGTGAAAAAATGCACTTCATTAATGTGACCGCTGTGTAGTTGATTGACTGAAGTACAATGGCCTTGCTTAGTGTGGTTGCTTTTGTCCTTTTCACCATGTTCCGCGCCTATCTTATCCATGATTCTTTTAACTCCAGTAATTTCTTTTTGCTCGGATTCTTTTTCTTCAAAAAAACTGCTCCGGTTTAACTATAGTAATATTATCTAGCTGACATCATTCGATTAGTTTGATAAGACATTAGATTGAATGTGTACGAGATGATGGACCAGACCAGTACGTTATTGTTTCATTTTCAACACTGTCTCTTACTGGCTGACTAATGAGTAGAAAGAAGATCAACAAACTTTAGGAGGAAGAGTATTAGCTTTCCCATATGGCTGGATGTTTCTCAACACAACTGTTTCCACTGCCAAGGCTCATTATCTACGGTTTCATATCTTGAAATGGGTGATGTTTTCCTTGATTAGTCCCTTTTCCACGTCATTGTATATTATTTAATTTTCACTGGACACGTTTCAAGTGAAACCTGTAATGGGAAGCCAGCTTTGGGTGATAGAATACATGTATGGCTATGTCTTACTTTCTGAAATTAGTGAGGTAGTGCATGTTGGGGTCCACCCCTAGTGGGTGGGTATTTTTATCATATTATTTTTAGGGGTTTTATCATTATTTTTTATTGAGGAGGTGTAACCCTAACCTTGTACTATAAAAGGATAGGGATAGAGCGGAGGAGAGATTATGAGAGGCATAAAGAGAGGAGAGGAGTGAGAGGGTTTTTTGTAACTATAATAGAGGAGATTATAGTGAAATTTTCCCTGCTCAAATTCTTTGTGTTTTTCTCATTACAGTGGGGCTTGATTGAGGTTGTGTGTTTGTGGTGTTGATCTTGGGCGTTCCATATCAGTGCACACCTTTGGTTGTTTATTCTCAAACTTGTGTGGCCAACAAACCCCAAAAATGCAATTTCTCTGTGCTTAGTTTTGGCAAAAAAAAAAATACCGATTTGCGGTCACTTGGATCTTCTACAAGGGATATTTTCAAGTGAATAGCTGATATTAAGGTTTTATACTGTATACAGAAATGGACGGGCTATTGATCTTTGTCGTTTGCATTCGCCAGCATGGTGTGAATGATTTTACATTTTGTGTAGATGTTCCCATTCTGGATTTGAACATTTCAAATTGTTAAACCCATGAACTTGTTGTTTTCTCATATTAATTAGATTTAGCTGTATGATCAGTGACTATACATTGTGTTTTCTTCGTTTTGGAGAAGATTGACTATACATTGTCAACTCAGATACAGGATTGTCTATGTATTTTGTAGATATGAACTTAGGAGAATACAATTGACATGCATACAGGAAGCTGGCAAGTTGCTTGCTTGCTTGCTTCTTTTTTTTCTTTTAAATAACTTTCTGAGTGTCTTGGAAGTGCAAGTATTTTTTGAGCACATACATTTTTGAGGTATTTTCAGAAGTTGATTTTTCTGTACCTTATTTTCATGTTTGACTTCATTGTCTTTAACTTCTGTTACCTTTTTAGATATGTTTACGGGTTGTTTTTATCTGATATCCTTTTAGAACGTTCTACATTCCATGCAGAAGTGCATAAGAAGTCCGGAACTATTTTGACTATTTGCCTTTTGCTGTATTGCAGCATAGTCATGTTTTTGTCTGACATGTCAGGAAGAGAACCTTTATACAAGAAGTATGTAATAGATTCCAAACTTTACAAAATCTACTTTCTTGTGATCTCGAACTTTTATCAGGTACTAGCAATCTCATGATCGTTGTCCCCTTCCTTTTCTGCAGGGCATTCGTATATTTCAGTTCTCCAATCCCTAAGGAATTGGTTAGTCGTATAAAAAATGACACAAGTGTGCTTCCCCGTATAGGTGCATTGAGAGAGGTTGAAATTGTTCTTTTTTTTCCATTTAATAAATCTGGCAAATGGATATTCTTTTTGAACTTTTGTTCTACCTGTGACGTTCTTCTTTCACTTGATAATATGCAGATGAATTTGGAATACTTCTCTATGGACAGTCAGGTAATAGTCGATATAATCTCGTATTCTGTTTTTTCTGATGCCTTCGTATAATTCATTACTGTGCTTCTTATGCAATGTCTTAGAAAAACGATGACTGTTTCTCTTATGTATGAAATTGCATGTAAATTGTGTTTATTTACTTTTTGAAGGAAAAGTGTATTTCTGTATAACTCCATGAATTGGAATTATTTTGGGCCAACTACAAACTGTGTCGTTGCAAATGCTTATCGCTTCCTATAAAAATGTCCTACTTGTTGGCATTTTGACGTAGTACGGAAGCGAGATTTTAATTATAGAATCCACCAACAGGAAAGATAACTGAAGATGGAAAAAAAATAAGTCCTTGGCCTTATGCTTTACAAGAATACTTAAACTACTAGGATCTTAACCAAAAAGGAAAACAATCAAAAGTCCAAATCTGCCTAAGATTATGCCAGAACATGCTACTAAAATAAACCAAACCAAACCAAACTGAACCTTATGTCCCAATCACTTGGGGTCGGCTACATGAATCATTTTCCTCCATTGAGCTCTGTCAAGGGCTTGTCAAGGGCCACTTGTTCACACAAACCTATTATACTCATATCTTTGCGCACAACAGCATCTAATGTCAATTTAGGTCTACCCCTCCCCGTAGCATTGCTACCCAAAACTATCATATCCGCTCTCTTAACTACTGCATCTCCTGGTCTATGGTAGACATGTTCAAACCACCTTAGCCTATTTTCCCTCAACTTCTCCTCTATAGGTGCTACACCTACCATCTCACAAACCGTTTCATTTCTAATCCTATCTTGTCTAGTCTTACCCCACATCCACCTCAACATTCTCATTTCCACTACACTCATCTTGCTCACCAGTTGTTTCTTAATAGGCCAACATTCTGTCCCATAAAGCATTGCTAGTGATGTAGAACACGTGGAGGCCCAATTCCATGATCAGCTGGACAGCCCCGGAAGCCCAAACGGTGTTTAATTTCAGATTACCCAATTTGGCAAAATTCGGACGAGCTCGGAATAGGCCCAAACTTGGTGGGCTGACTTATTTTCGCGCTCCGGTCAAGGCTCACAACCCTAAGTTCGTGAGCCCAGATGTTTTTCAGCCTAATTCCTTCGTTTAGGCCTCCAATTGGACGTTTTTGCCGTTTTAGGAAATATTTGTTTCGTTAATAACTTTTAGCGTATAATTCCGAAGAAGTTGATTCTTTTTGGGAAAGTCATGTTTTTCTTCCCTTTTTCCAATTTTATTATTTTCCCCAAATTTTTGGGAATTTTTGTTTTTGAGTTAGGGTTTTGCTAGGGTTACGCCTTTTTCCTATAAAAGGGTTGTAACCTAATTTTTATGCAGCTTTTTATCAATAATATTCAGACTTTGTCTCTTTCACTCGTGGACTCGAGTTTATCATTCGTTCGATTAGTACGCAACTAATCTCTTTGTTAATTCCGCTATGTCAGCTGGTCTTTTGGCAGTTCCATTGTCACACCCTCTATTTTTTCTTACTTAAAAATAAATAGTTTTCATAATTTAAGAATCCTCACGAATACCAGCCGAATACCCTAAAAGAGATTTTACATTTCCACATGATCAAGCACGTGTCCTGATCTAAACATTTCAGAAAGTTACATCTATGGCACACTGGCCCAAATATAACGTAAATACAATAAAAGTTGAAAGCCAAGAAGTTTACGTAAGTTTCAATTCAAAAGAGTGATAATGAAAGTTACTTCACATCTTTCCAAAATGAAATAAACAAGTTGCTAGGTAACTTCTTGAAGTCAATTTTCAAAATGATGAGGTCAGATGCACGGCAAGCACTCCATGTCAATGCCCTTGTGATGTACTTGAAAAGAACGATAGGTTGAGCTACACTAGCCCAGTAGGAAAATCTCTACAAACTTTATATGCAATTGAGGAGATTTGAACACATAAGAAACAAAGTCTCAGACAACAAGGGAGGATGCAATCGGACACCAATATCATACCGGGAATCCAAGACTCAAGGGACACTTCACTATCATTACCTAATCCATTAATCATTCCTTTCATCCTTTTCTATTCAAGGCTTTATTTCACAAGCTCTCATATTAAGGAACACACATTCCGGGCGTTGAGGGCCTCATATGTCCCCCGTTAATCTCAAATATGAGCTCAAGTAGCTCCTTTACTAGCGTCACACCAAATGGTGGACCTAAAGACATTCCGGGCATTCGGACCCCATATACCCACTATACATTCCGGGTGGTTGCGACCCCGTACATCCATTTCACATTCCGGGTCTTGGACCCCGTATATCTGGTTCACGTTCCGGGTATTAAGACCCCGTATGTCTATTTCAAGTCATTTGTATCTCATCTCGTCATGCGGGTTTCTAAGATCCTAATTGCAAGAATGTAGATAAGGAAAGGTTGGTTTTAAGTAAACGGTTCACACCACAACTCACATTCCCATTCCGCTCCCGAACTTGCTATCTAAACCCATTCTCCATACTACATAGCATCAATTGTCAAATTATCGCATTACGTTCTTAACTCCTCCACCTTTCTATTCAACAATCAACCTTCTTGTTAAAGCATCCAACTCCAAACCAATTGGCAAAGCGTGGAAAGGCTGCCTAAGCTCATATACTAGTTTTGGAGGAGATATTTAACCGATGTGGGACAAATCCCAATACTCCCCCGCACGTGCGACTCCTAACTCGCACGTGGAGATGTCAACAAAGGATCCGGAACACACGGATCACAATGAAATAAAGTGCAACTATGACACAAACAAATGGGAAAAGCCTCTGAAACTCTAGCTCTGATACCATGTTAAAGTATCCAACTCCAAACCAATTGGCAAAGAGTGGAAAGGCTGCCCAAGCTCATATACTAGTTTTGGAGGAGATATTTGACCGATGTGGGACAAATCCCAATACTTGTCATCACATATGTTGTTTTAACGAGTTCCGATCTTCTTATTTAACATCTCCTAATATTCTACATAGTTAAGCAAACGCACATGTATAGCATTAGTACGATACTCCTTCAATATGACACTAAAATTCTACATAACGCGAGCCAATGAATGAAGATGACCAAGGAATCTGTTAGATTTCTTGGAGGGTTCCAACCTAAAACCAATTGGCAATAGGTGGAGTAGCCTCTAGAATTTATTAACCAAGTTTGGGTGGCTTAGATGAGCGATGTGGGACAAGTCTAACACTCCCCCTCACGTGCAGCCCGGATGCACGTGGAGGTAACAGACCAGGAGCTGACTAACTGACTCGGGCGATAGAGATGACAGAGACTTTCCCATGCGAGGAAAGGCCACCCAAAACCTGGCTCTGATACCATGTTAGATTTCTTGGAGGGTTCCAACCTAAAACCAATTGGCAATAGGTGGAGTAGCCTCTAGAATTTATTAACCAAGTCTGGATGGCTTAGTTGAGCGATGTGGACAAGTCTAACAGAATCATTGGAATGCGAATAACTATGTTTGGAAGTGGTTTGGGGTAGCTAGTGTGTGTTAGAAATGAGTGGATGTTACCGTAATCGAACAAGGAGAAGAAGAAGCAAAACTGTCCAAAACAGGGGAGGTATCGATACCTCCGAATGATGGTATCTATACCAAAGGGTCCAAAATGGTTCCAGGTTCAAAGGTATTGATACCTCTTAGAGGAGGTATCGATACCAAGGCAATACGAACAACAGATTTTCTGCAGATTTTTCTCAAATCAAACCCAACTCACAACAACGATCCAAGGCACGAATCATGTACAAAATCAACTCAAGAACATATAATGAGTGTGAGAAATCCCTACCTCAATGGTCAAAGCCAAAATCAAAAGATCACCCAAGCCCTAGAACTCCAAACTCCTAACCGAGCCAAATACGAGTCACCGAGCTCCTACCAATGCGATTCGAGCTCTAATGCGCGCAAGAATGAAAGATTGGAAGGTGTATTGTATGGATTTTGTGTTGGTTTGGTGGAATTTGAGTGGGAGTGAGATATAGAGAGGGAGAGCCGAGAGAGAGAGGGGGACGGTAGAGAGAGGGAGAAATGGAGAGAATGTCTCTCTCTCTCTCCTGACCACACAAACATATATATATATATATATATATACATACTACATATCACACACACTAATTGCACTAGCATCCTTCCACGAATAAAGTTATCATATCAGCTCCAAATCAAATAACCACGTCATTCTTCGTGTTTCTGACATTTTCGCCTTTTACTAACGATTTATGAAATGTAAAATTTACACAGGTCTCTACATCCATAGAATTTTTCCTTCAATTTTATGGGTACCCTCTTGTTACATAGTACACCAGTAGCACTCCTCCACTTGAGCCACCCCACTTGGATCCTATGGGTCACATCATCGGCAATCTCTCCATCTCTACTAATAATTGAGCCTAAATACCTAAAATGATCACTCTTTGGTATCTCCTGGTCTTGGATCATCACTCTTTCTTCATGCGCACTCCTGGTACAACTAAACTTGCACACCATATACTCAGTTTAACTCCTACTTATTCGAAAACCCTTTGACTCTAATGCTTCCCTCCAAATTTCTAGTTTCGTATTAACACCTCTAGCGGTTTCATCTACGAGGACAATGTCATCTGCAAACATCATACACCATGGGATATTCTCCTGAAATTGTCTAGTCAATTCATCCATAACTAAGGCAAAGAGGTACGGGCTCAAGGCTGACCCTTGATGCAATCCTACAGTGATTGGAAATTCACTCATTTCCCCTACTGGTGATCTAATGGTAGTGATGGCACCTTCATACATGTCTCTAATCACCTCGATATACCCTTGGGTCACTCCCTTTCTAAGTCTATGAAAATGTCATGTCATAAAGATCTGACGGGCTTTTTACGTGCTGGGCTACCTAACGCACAACCCTCCTCCTTTATCCAGGCTTGGGACTGGCTAGGAAAGAAAGATAAGGCTCTAATCAATCACACATTTCTTGTGATTGTAATCACAGCATTATGTCCTGCATCACATTTTTTGTAATAACCTTATTGTTTTCCTCCTCTTGCTTCAAAACTCCCTGGATGCATAAAATGGGATAATGTGAGAGAGAACTCAAATGGAGTCTCAAAGTACTAGACAATAACCCTCTAGCAGTCTTTGTGTTGAAGTACTGATTGATAGGTGCTTTTTCTTTTTCTTTTTCTTTTTTCTTGTTAGTAAAGACCCAATGCAAATGTTTTTACTAAAGAACTACATAATTTATTTTCCTTAGTTGTGATGACCCTGATGACCCCTAAGAAGCTCTATGCCATTACAAGGCACCTCTTCCTGAAATGATGTGATGCACAGAAGTTTTCTAATCTTCAGGTTGCACTAGGACAAGTATGGCAGCATAAGTCACATTCCTCCATTCAGCAGACTCAATATATAGTCTCCTTAACCTAACCAACAAAATTGGAGGTTACATGGTTGACAATGACAAACAAGCCTTTGCCTCTTTCGGCTAAGTATTTTTAGGATATCCATACCTACAGTTTTATACCCTTTTGGTGCTTCAAAGAAGGAAAAACTTCAATTTATTCACGGAAGTTGTGTATCTCTCTAACCATGCTGGTTTTTATTTACTATCTTGTTCTGCGTCTTTTTAATTATTTTCTCCTATAACATGTGCCAATGTCCAATGGGAATGTTTTCCACAGGGATATGTTACTGACCAGGAAAGAGCTTTGGAGGACCTCTTTGGTGAAGATGTTGAGAATTCTAGCAAATTCGATACTTGCTTAAATGTAATGGCTACTCGAATTGCTACTGTATTTGCTTCATTGAAGGTATCAACTTATGTATCTCACAATATTGATCTGTTCTTAGCATCTTTTGAAATTTAAGTGTGTATGTCCTACTTAGAGCTCCAGTTGCCTAAGCTAGGTAAAAATGGATCATAACTCCAGTCTTTTTTTAAGTCATATTTATTCTGTTAGTTGTGGTTGTATCATTATTAGCATCGAAGCAGGAATTGTAATTCTTGCCCTGCTAGATAAGTGACTCTATGAAAATGTTCATTATGAAAATACTTATTAGAAGCTTCTACGTTGGTGTCCTATTTTTAGTTACCAAAACTTGATCCATATCATGTAGGGTAGTTCTGTCTCACAGGATCTTGGTATCTTAATTTGAGTTTCTTTTGTTTTCAAATGGAACCTTAAGCTCTATGATGCTTGATGGTTGTTGGCTTGTTGCACCCCTTTTTTTAATCGTAGGCCTGATTTATCAGCATGTGTAATCGTTCTTTGTTTATCCATTGTAACTAAGCCAAATACTTCTGGCATGTGTGTTTATTCTACTAAATCTTTCATCCTCATGGATTAGTAATCTTTGATTTGTTATTCTATGCTTGTAAATCTAACTTTACAAAATCTAGATAAATGTTTCTAAAGAAACCGACTTCTCCCTTTCAACAGAAAAATTCAACTGTCAATCTATTAAACAACCTGGATTTGGTAACATTTAGCTCTATGTCTGCAATTCAATTGAGATTTTGATGAATGTCATCCTTAAGTGCTATTTCTCTTTTAGATGGTTGTTTTGAAATTCAATTGGGATTTTGATGAATGTCAGTCTTAAGTGTTATTTCTCTTTTAGATGGTTGTTTTGTGCTTTATTAACTTCTTCAATTGGTTGTAGATATTCTTGTGGTGCCTATAAGTATTGGTCAAGCGGTTTAAGGGATTCTGCACTTTAGTATAAAGTAATTTCTTAATAAAACTATATAATGGACTATGAAGCACGGATACTCCGAAACTAGTCACGTACATGTATCGGATACTTCCCGGATACGGATACGCGCCCGATACGTATCGGATACGGCAAATAAGTATCTTGTAATTAAATTAAATGTTTTTTTTTTTGGATACATTTCGGATACGCTAGTGATACGCGAGGGATACGGCCAGATACATTTCGGGATACGGCGGGGTCAAAAATGAAATTTTTTAAAGATTTAAGTAGAAAAAATAGAACTATAAGGAGAAAAGTGTAATAAAATTATGAATTAGAAGGGGGAAAGTGTAATAGAACTATAAGGAGTATAAAATACTTACGTCTGTTGGCAGACATACTCGACAATCGACATCCAAGCCCTAGAACTCGATCGATTCCTTCTCTCCCTAGATCGATTGAAGGCAGGTACACACACTCTCTCTCTCCCTCTCCTTCCTGAGTCCAGATCGTACTCTCTCTCTCTCTCCAGATCGTATCATACTTACCCGGTGGTCATATAATATTTTTTTTTTTTGTTAAGGTTGGTTTTTCTTTTATTGCCAGGTTAACTTTGCTTTTTATACAGAAAATACAACAGTCAACAGGCCAAACTAGTTACTAGTTGTAACCTCCTCTAGCAAAAGACAAAATACGGCAAACTAGTGACTTTTGGCATGTATTAGATGTTGGATGCTTCGTATTAGTTTTTGTTAGGTTCTCTTTTGTTTGGACATGTGCTTAATGCTTGGTATTGGTAATTTAACCACTTTTTGACTTCTTGTGCCTAGTATGAGACTAATAATTATAAAAATATATAATTTGCACAGCAGTATCCCCGACATATCCGTATCCTAGTTTTTTAAGTTTTGCCGTATCGCCGTATCCGTATCGTGTCGTATCCGTATCTGTATCCATGCTTCATAGATAATGGATTATGGCATTATAGATCTAAAGCTTGAGTAAAGAAAGTAATAAGCTTGAGGAGAGCAATTAATAAGGCAAAACAGGTACAAAATAAGTCACCATAGAAGAAAGGGAAAAACCCATTACTAAATGCTTGGTTCAGGAAGATTTTTAGCTTCTATAAGTGCAAGGTTTTTTCCTGATAGATTACATTAGCACCATTTGAGTCTTGAGATATGTGATATTGGGTTTCAATGTTGCTTTTGTCATTTTAAATAATGTAACTCTTCGCATCTGATCAGGAGTTCCCCTCTGTGCGGTATCGTGCTGCAAAGTCTCTTGATTCATCTACAATGACAACATTTCGTGACTTAGTTCCTACAAAGCTCGCAGCGGCTGTTTGGAACTTTATTTCAACATATAAATCTTCCATTCCTAACTTTCCCCAGTCTGAAACATGCGAGTTGCTTATCCTAGACAGATCAGTTGACCAGGTTACAGTGGTTTTCTTATGGACGTGCTTGTTGCTTCCTTTATTGGTTGAATCTCTCTGAATATGACGAAC
This sequence comes from Rhododendron griersonianum, assembly GCA_018127125.1. NCBI lineage: Eukaryota > Viridiplantae > Streptophyta > Magnoliopsida > Ericales > Ericaceae > Rhododendron > Rhododendron griersonianum. The sequence goes on along the minus strand of CM030788.1, from coordinate 30,479,289 downwards.
TTGCATGTTTAGATTGCTCCCGTCATTCATGAATGGACTTATGATGCCATGTGCCATGACCTACTGGACATGGATGGAAATAAATATGTGCACGAGGTACATCCTTTTAGTTTTGTGTTCTGCTTTTGCTAGGATTGTTGTTATGGAAGTTAACATAGTTAACATGCGCTTTGTCAGATTCCTAGCAAAACAGGTGGTCAGCCTGAGAAAAAGGAGGTCCTCTTGGAAGATCATGATCCTGTGTGGCTCGAGCTCCGTCATGCACATATAGCAGATGTAAATGTCATGAATTTAGCTTTTGTTTTTTCTTCTACATATGGTCGGTGCTTTACCCCTAACTGGCATATCAGGCTAGTGAGCGGTTGCATGAGAAGATGACAAGTTTCGTATCCAAAAACAAAGCTGCGCAACTTCAACAGAGGTGTGTGAATGCACTACCTCTGATCTTTTTGCTTTCTCTTTTCCTCCTGAAATCATAATGATACATGTTTGTAATTTTATTTTCCAAATTGGTTACTGACCGTTTTCTCTTTTTTTTGAGAATCGTAATGTTACTTGTTCTTTTAGGATCTGAAGCTCCATAAAAATCTGAATCAGATTTTTGAGAAAGAACCATTCAAATATTATAATGTCCCTTTTGACTGGATAGGAAAATTTTACTTTTCTAGCCAGTAATTGTCTAGTAGAGATACGGAATGAAGTACTGAATTGAATTTTCAGGCCCGAGGAGATGTATTGTGCATATTGTTGCTCATGTTTTTCTGGTTTAGTAGGTGGTAATTAAAATAGACACTGCAATCTTTTAGTATTGAACAGCTAATTATGTCCTCTCAAGTGTGGGATATAAATTTAACTAAGAGTCCAAGATTTGTTAGAGACAATGAGTCAATGAGAGTTATGACTTGGCGATGCCTAAAATAGATTGTCTTCCGTCTGTGTAACCACATTACCTTGGGTGTGCATGTTCCATGTTTTATTTTGCTCCGAATAAGTGTTGTATAAACACCATCACCATAATGTCTGCCGCTGAAGATTTTTGTCTTACTGTTGGTGTTTGTGAATGTGCTTCTGCTGATTTTCTTGCAGTTGAACGAAAGTAGTTTGTCGAAACTTAGTTTTTTTCAGCATGAATTTTTTGGTATGTTCAGGTGATTCAGATAAAAAAACACTGAGATGAAGTTTGTTTTGGGATCCACCATTAGTTTTACAGAAAAATGTTTCCTTAAGAGGACTCAAGGTCTATCTTATTATAGAAGACGTGTCAATGCATTGCCTTTAGTTCAACCATTTGGTTAACTCGGTATTCCTCCATAAGTTCAAGTCTTCATCTTTTTATTTGTTGCCCATTGACTATACACTTTTCATATTGAACTTTGACCTTATGCAGAGATGGTAGTGAAATATCCACAAGAGACTTGCAGAAGATGGTTCAGGCTCTGCCTCAATACAATGAACAAATGGAAAAGCTTTCTCTTCATGTGGAGGTAGGTTTGTATCTTCCTGAGTTCAGTACATCCAATTTGGGCGGTATTAATGAATGGATCATGTTTATGAGGATTCGAAAGAAAGGAAATATGAGGGGAGGAAGAATGTACCGTGATAATTTTTAACCTGTTATTCCGATACAGATAGCTGGAAAAATTAACAAAATCATCAGAGAAATGGGACTTAGGGAGCTTGGGCAACTTGAGCAGGATATTGTCTTCGGTGATGCAGGAACAAAAGAAATCATCAACTTTTTCAGGACGAAGCAGGTAATGTTTGGGAAAAAAATTCTTATCAATCAATGAACCATATGTCCATTGTCTGCTAATGAACTTATAGTCATGCAGGATGCAAATGTTGAAAATAAGTTGCGCTTGCTGATGATTTATGCATCTGTTTATCCTGAGAAGTTTGAGGGTGACAAAGCTTTAAAGCTTATGCAGGTAGCTGCTGGGTCCTCTTGTTACTTTTTATTTTCAATGATGGATCTATGTCCCACAGTCCTTTTCCATGAGTTTAAATGGCAGGATTGAAGAGTAGGAGGAACATTTTTCTTCATTTCTTTTTTTTTTTGATAAGTAAATAAATATATTAGAAAGAAGGCATAAAGGGAATGCCACCCATATACAAAAAGAGGCCACGCGACAAAAAGGCCCTATACACTTCCATGCGAAAAGAAAAGCTCAAACCAATCTAAGAGTTGGTCAAGAGACGGATAACAATCTCTCTTGTCCCAACTATACAAGCTATTCACCACAAAACTTTTGATACTATGCAACGATTTTTCGACCCCTTCGAAACATCTAGAATTTCTTTCCCGCCATATGATCCACATCAAACAAAGAGGAATCAAATTCCAAACCCGCTTCCTTTTCTTTCCCACTTTAGCACCTTTCCAAGCAATTAGGAGTTCCATCACATTTCTCGATAAAGCCCACCGAATCCCAAACCAAGAAATCGCCGTGGTCCAAAGCTCCCATGCCACCGGGCAATGAACAAAAATCAAGGCGGGCTCAAAAAATTGAAACTCTCCCACTCTGCGAATAATTGAAAAACTTGAATAGCATGGATCATTGATGTAGCTCATTACTAGTAAGGTGATCTTTGTTGTCAGAGATGAGAGAAAGTGTATAGGGTGTTAATTAACCCTAACACAAAGATTCATTATTTATATTAAGAGATAACTTGATACAAGACTTGTTTAACCAATGTGGGACAAGACTCATAACAACTACTCAAGTATTCCATCACTCCCCCTCAAGCTAGAGAATAGATATCACAAAGCCCCAGTTTGTTATATAACAACTCTAACCGGGGCTTGAACAATGACTTAGTAAACATGTCAGCTAACTGAGCACTTGTAAACACAAAGGGAGTAGCTATCACACCACTAGCTAACTTCTCACGCACCAGATGACAATCAACTTCAATATGCTTAGTCCTCATGAAATACCAGATTGGATGCAATGTGAATTGCTGCTTGATTATCACAATACAAATTCATTGGCAATTGAACACTAAATCCTATCTCCTCAAGAAAAGATCGCACTCATACAATCTCACATGTCGTGTGGGCCATGGCTCTACATTCTGCCTCTGCACTAGACCGTGCAACCACTGTTTGTTTCTTACTCTTCCAGTTGACAAGATTTCCACCGAGAAAAACACAATATCCTGTAGTGGATCTCCTGTCAGAAGGTCCTCCTGCCCAATCAGAGTCAGTAAAAGCCTCAATACGTAAGTGACTATTAGCTTGATAAAACAAACCACGTCCTGGATGAGCCTTGAGATACTTTACAATTCTAAGAACAGCCTCCCAATGTGGAAGACAAGGAGCAAACATAAACTGACTCACAATACAAACTGTGAACGAGATATCTGGACGTGTAATAGTAAGATAGTTCAATTTACCAACCAAGCGACGATATTAGTCAGGGCTAGAAAGCAGCTCCCCCTGATTAACACACAGTTTGACATTAGGATCCATAGGAGTATCGACAGGCTTCGACCCCAATAAACCAGTCTCATCTAGAATATCTAGCACATATTTTCTCTGCGATAAAATAAAGGCCAACCAAGATTGGCTGCAAAGGAGATAAGAAGGTGGTCAAAACCAAGCTTGGCAACCGGAGAAAAAGTCTCAGCATAATCAACACCATAAGTCTGAGTATATCCCTTAGCAACAAGACGAGCTTTGTAACGCTCAACAGACCCATCAAGATGATATTTGACCGTAAAGACCCACCGACAACCAACAGTAGACTATCCTGGCGGAAGAGGAACCAACTCCCAAGTGCCATTGTCATGAAGAGCAGACAGCTCAGCCTCCATAGTTGTCCGCCACTCAGAAACAGATAAGGCCTCCTGAACAGTGTTATGAACGAAAATGGACGAAACAGAAATAGTAAAAGCACGAAAGGACGGAGACAGGTGAGCATAGGAAACAAACCGATCAATAGGGTGAGAAGTGCAAGACCGAATACCTTTGTGACGAGCTATAGGAAGACCAGGTGATGATAGAGGTGGAGGTGGTGGTGGTGGTGGTGGAACTAGATCTTGAGACAGAGAAGGCACGGCGGGAAGGCACTGGTGGGGCTGTTAATACTTTCTGCTGACGAACATACACCTGCAAGGGTGGCACAGATGGTACACAAACAGGAAACACAGACTCAGTCTTAAGAAGGTCAACTGGAGTACGGTGACCCGAGTAAAAGGCTAATGACTCATTAAACGTGACATCAGCACAAACAAAATGACAACGTAGAGACGGTGAGTAACACTTATACCCTTTCTGAGTGCGCGAGTATCCCAGGAAAATACACCGAATTGAACGTGGATCAAGTTTGTCCCGGTCAGGATCAAGAGCATGAACATAACAGGTGCACCTGAACACTCGTAGGGATAATTAGTGGAGAGGCCGACCAGGAAATAAAACCGTATGGGGTATCTGACCGCCTAGGACTCTAGATGGCGTACGATTGATCAAATAACATGTTGTAAGAATAGCATAACTCCAGTAAGACTTAGGAACTTGCATTTGGAATAACAGAGCACGCATAACCTCCGATAAATGCCTAATCTTGCGTTCGGCAACTCCATTTTATTGTGGAGTCCGAGCACAAGAAGATTGGTGAATTATACCATGATCATCAAAAAACTTAGAAAGAGAACTATGAAAATATTCACGTGCATTGTTAGAACGAAATATACGAATGCAAGTATCAAACTGAGTTTTGATCTCCATATAAAATGACTTAAAAATAGAAGACAACTCTGACCTCTCTTTCATAAGATAAAGATACGTGACACGAGAGTAATCATCAACAAAGATAACATAATATTGGAAGCCAAAAATATTAGGGACACGCATTGGGCCCTAAATATCAAAATGAACTAATTGAAAAGGACAGGACACACTACTCTCAACCCTAGGATAAAAAGACACTCTATGATGTTTACTAAACTCACAGACTTCACAGGGTACATGAAGGTACTAGCCGTTTAAGGTTCTGAAGGGATGGATGACCAAGACGACAATGATGTTGATAGGGTGACACCGAAGACTGAAGGGCAATAGAGCTAGGGTGAACAGCGTCGGTAAAGTAATATAGGCCACCACGTTCAGTACCGCTACCAATTTTCCGCCCCGTCTTGAGATCCTGAAACACACAACCATCAGGAAGGAATGTGACAGAGCAATTTAAAGATTTGGTAAGTTTACTAACAGACATAAGATTTAATGGAAAACGCGGAACATGCAATACGGAATTCAAAGTCAGAGAGGAAATAACAGAAACAGAACCCAAACCAATAATATTAGTGGTAGACCTATCGGCTAAGGTAACATGAGATGGTTTATCAATAGACTGATGGTCAGAAAAAATAGTAGAAGTACCGGTCATAAGTCATATGATCAGATGCACCAGAATCAATAACCCAAGGAATAGAAGAACGGGAAGATGCAATACAAGCACTAGAAGAACCTGTCTGAGATAGCATAGCAATGGAGGAACTTGTCTAAAGTGACACAAGGCGTTGGTACTCCTCCACTGAAATAGTAACCATAGTAGTAGAGTGAGTAACCTGCCGAACATCTTTGAAAGGAGTAACCCAATGAGCCTGAGGAAAACCATGTAGGTCATAACAGTACTCCACCGTATGATTTGTTCCCCCACAATGAGTACACAGTCTCGAAACACGGCCTCGACTATGGCCACCTCCCCCTGACATGCGACCCCCAGAACGAAAGCCACAACCACCATGACCAGAATCACGACCACCAAAAACATGGTCAAAAACCCGACCACTGTACCCAGAATCACGACAGTGACCACGGCCACGACGGATGAAGAGCTAAAAGCACCAGAGGAAGTAGAATCATATTTCATTGCAAACATATCCCGTACAACAAGAGGCAACTAGTCAACTACCGATAGATCAAATCAACCAACCGAATATGTCACCAACTACTGACCAATAAATAATCAACCTCAAATCAACCCACCAATCTAGCAACTGATGAAGAACCACCGAACAACTAATAAGCAATAAAATAGATCACCAAGCAATGAACATCATCAAGTCACAAGACAAGATGACAGCCCAAAGAAACAGGATCCGATAGCATCAAAGTCGAGAGAAACAACAACCCAACAACGAATCAGTAACCACCTCCAATACGAACGAAATAATCATCAACTCAAGAAAGACCGCAACAATAACTACTATGCTGCCAGTGCAAAACTCAAGGCTAATACCAACAGCAACACCAAACAAACACTAAACCAACACAACTAAACGGCACCGCAGACCATCCAAGAACACCAATCCGCATCGAGAACAACCTGGCACAACCAAGGACGAAGGAGGAACGGATTGGTATCACAGAAAATCACCTTAAATCATATTGCCAAGAGACAAGCAGATTGAATAGGGGTTACAGATCGAAGATGGCAAGATTGACGCCAACAGATGCCGCGATGAAGAGTGGTGCGTGAACAGTACCTGATGAACAGTGATACAATGAACAGTGCTGCGAACAGTGCTGCGATGAACTGTTTGAATAGTGTCGTTTTAGGGTTTTGATGAGTGTGGGTAGGTCGTTTTAGGTTTTTTTTTTTTTTGGCTGGTTGAAGACTTGGATTACTGGAGTTACGGATTTGGGTCAAGATGATGGCAGAGGTAGCGGTGGTGGTGGGTGGCGTAGGGCGGCAGTGGCTATGGTGGTAGGTTAGGGTTAAGCTCTGATACCATGTTGTCAGAGATGAGAGAAAGTGTATAGGGTGTTAATTAACCCTAACACAAAGATTCATTATTTATATTAAGAGATAACTTGATACAAGACTTGTTTAACCAATGTGGGACAAGACTCATAACAACTACTCAAATATTCCAACAATCTTGATATCTTCATTCTCATTCCATGTCTTCCATTCATTCAATCTATCCAAGTGGGGGGTTGAGTGACTGGGCCAACTAGAACTCCGTTGTCTACATGAAGAACAAGCATAAGAAGTGAAATTGAATGTATAGAGATAGGGCAGAACTATTTTTTTGTAAATTTGAGAAGCTACGATTAGAAATATACATCCGATTTAGACTCATCAAGACTAAAGTTTTGAATAGTGTATAAAGCTCTATGATTTGTTAGATTCACACGTGAACTTATATTGAGGTTCCGTTTGTGGTAAAATTTTCGTTAGGTAGGTAGTTAATATTTCTGCTTCTTCTGTTACAGTTGGCAAAATTATCATGTGAAGATATGAAGGCTGTCCAAAATATGAGAACGCTTGAGGGAGAAAATGCCAGAAAGACATCAACTGGGGGTTTCTCTCTCAAATTTGACGCTCATAAGGTAAATATACACACAAATGAGATGATTGTTTGAGAACACCAACAGCCTGCATATAGTTTCAAACCAAACATTTGACAGTTAGCTAAATTTTATTTTTTAATTATTAGAGGAAGCATGCAGCAAGAAAAGACCGGACAGGAGAAGAGGAAACATGGCAGCTTTTTCGATTTTATCCCGTGCTAGAGGTATAGTCTTCCACCCCCTGCCATTCATACCAGTTCAATTGATGCTCTCTCGGGATATGTGTCTCTTCGTCATTATCCTAGTATTTCAATCTCTGAGGTGAGATAACTACTGGAACTGGAATTTCTGAAAAAAGCATGTTCCTTATGGACCGATTATTCTAATGTTGGAATGGGGTCGCCTTCAGTTGTGTGGGACAGTGGGAATAACTTCGTTACAGAAAATTCAGGAATCAAACTAACAGAAGATAAGAATATCTTGGCTGAAGAAAACTACAGTTCGGTTGTTCTAGTAATTGCAAAAAAGCTGTTTCAGCACAAGCTTAATGCTTGGAATGGATGCCTTACTAATGTCTATGGCATCGCTCAGGAGTTGATTGAAAAGCTTAGCAAAGCAGAACTACCAAAGGACGAGTATCAATGTATGAATGAGCCAAGTCCAATGGCCAATGAGGGCAAAAGGGGTTCCCAGAGTGTATCAGCAATGGCAAATCAACCTTCGGCTGCTCCACATTCCATGAGATCAAGAAGGACCGCAACTTGGGCAAAGCCTCGTCATTCCGATGACGGATATTCAAGGTGCTCCAACAACTCCTTTTCTCATTTACTATAAATATTCTCTGTTCACGACTTTCATTTGCCAGCAGAACCTCTTAGAATCGACCAAGCAATTATGTTTCTCATGATATTGATCCAAGACCCCTATTTGCATCATGTGGTCTTATGAAGTTACCTTAGTAAAGTATGGGAATATGAGAATATCTAACTTTCATATATATTTTTTTATTTGTTTGGTTAGCAGGAAACGTAAACCTAGAGGCATAGCATGATGTACTAAAAAGTCTCCCAGACCTTTTGTTGAGAATAGTGAATCACTATTCTCATTAACATCATTTAACCTACTGGTCAACCATTTGCTTGGGCCCACATTGTCCACTCATTGAAGAAAAAAGTACATCAAACCCATATGAAGTCTTACCATCAGCGAATTTCTCACAAAAAATTGGACCAAAAAAACAAGATTGTAGGAATCTTATTTTTAAACTAGTGCCCTACCTAATTATAAATATTGCATCTTAATTTTCGGGTGAAATTCTTTTATCAAATGAACACGCAGGAGAAAATGTTTCCTTGTCCTTTACTTCACCTTGCTAATCTTGTCCCGGGAATATTTATTCTTCACCGAATTGTTGACAACCGAATGGAGCCTAAGAGTCCACAACGCTCAACTTTCAAGTCCTTATGAATACTTACAATGTTTTGTAGTGATTCGGTTTTGAAGAATGCTGCTAGTGATTTCAAGAAGATGGGGCAGCGCATTTTCATATTCATTATCGGTGGGGCCACTCGATCTGAGGTAAAATTCCAAAGGTTTCCCTCTTTTAGATTCAGGTTTTGTGGTCTGTTGTTGCATAGAACTTTGCAGATTATATTCTTTGTTGTTGTGCCCAGCTACGGGTTTGTCACAAGCTTACGACAAAGTTGAGGAGGGAAGTTGTCTTAGGTTCATCTAGTATTGATGATCCACCTCAGTATATTACGGTACATTTCCCATTTCTTATTACCTTCCAACTTTCTTGTAGTTTTTGTGCGCAATAGAGTATCTTATTGCAATTGCCCAAGGAAAATAGTGCGAAATCATGCGTAAGATATATGTCACTGGGAATTTTGATGTAGAGATGATATCTAGGGCCAATCTTCCCCTTCATGCGTTTTATATAGAGGTGGCAGCTCCATGGTGTTTTTTTTTTTTCAAAACTGTAACTTCTCTTTAATCATCAAAAGAAGCTTCTCCATCGGTATCTTTTTACCGAATCTTACTGGTGCAAATGTCCAAAGCTTGAAAGGCTTTATGCACTGTTCAGACATCGTTAAAATTACTTCATTTTGGTTCACAAAAAAAACTTTTAAAGCTTCTTTGTTGTTACAGATTTCAACTCAAAATAAGAAGGGGAAAAAAAGCTCTCTTAATATTGCACCCATACACATGAGACTTGCACCTCAGGTTTAGGAAGGTACCAAGCTCAGTTAACCCGATATTTGCTTTCCTAAGAGGCACTGAACCTTAGGGTCTTTCTTGTAGTTTTTGTAATTTAAAATGTGTAAAGTTATGAGAATAGGTTATGCACTACAGTAAAAGGAATACTGGCCATTATTAACTGCAATTTCTTTTTTGGGTTTTTGTACTCCGCAGAAACTGAAGTTGCTGTCAGAAAAGGAACTCTCCCTTGATGGCATTAGAATTTAGATGATGGCTATCGTGGGTTTGTATATGCTTTTTTGTGAACATTAACCGGTTAGCCTTACTATCTTAGGTACGTGAATGAAGCTCTATCTTTGTCTCTCGTATGCGCATTTGGATTCTTAGTATTTGTCATCTACGGATATTACTTATACTGCATTTCAATATCTGTTTCCTCATAGTTTGTATTCTGAACCAAACTGCAGATACCCCAAAAGTACATAATGGAGCTGTCTTTGGCGCTTCAGGAAGCAGATCGGAAGGATGGTTTATGTGTCCTTTTAAGGCTGTCCCATATACCCGCACAGAACAAACTTGGCTTCTCGGGAGAGCAATGGTTATCCATACGGTCCACATTATTCTACAAATCATCATTCTTGGGGTTGTAGGAAAATGGGGAAACTAGTCTCCAATGGAAATTAATCTCATGTTCCACCTGCTTCTGTTCTGCTTGGTCTTTACATTTCTTAACATGAAAATGCTTGAAAACTGTTTGTTCCCCAGATGTATCAAGGGACAATATGATCTGCCGCGGAGGATGAATTTGCTATTGTAGATTTTTACATTGTAGCAAATTCAGCCCATCCTTTCTCTTGTAGCACCTAAAATGAGTGAGTTCAGCTTTCTTAGCTATTAGATTATGAGGATTTTGAGTTTTTATCACATTACACGATTTTTATGGTCGTCATAGAACAATCTGATGACTCGTTTGGTAATTTCAATTGGACTAATTATCTGAACTAGTTGCCCTTTCATACTTCTCGAAATTGATGCAATGATGTCTAATACTGTATGGTTTCATAAAAACAGTTGAAAAAGCCCTTGCTTAGTTCTTTCCTTGAGTATGCATGGACCATGTCTGTTTGCTATTACTTCAGCCGGATGATATACGATGACTTCCGTTTAGGCTCCGTCTAGACTTATGGTGTCAAATAGACTGTGTCATGCTCGCCGCCTGACCTATTTATTTTTGTACGTAACGTGCTTCGTGTCGTGTTTTGCCTGACCTATTTATTTTTGTACGTAATGTGCTTCGTGTCGTACTTAGCCTGACCTATTTAATAATCGTGTCATACTGCGTGCCCGTGCTTGTTTCTAGTCGGGCTTTGTAAACATAAACAAAATTGTCTATATATATTTTTTGGGAAATGAAACAAAAAATTGTCAAATAGCGATTTCTAAAATAAAACAAAAAAATATGAAATACCCATTATCTCACTTATGTCGTCATGGTTTGCACTTTCAATTTTAGCTTATTGAGAATCCATATTGCATCTTATACTTTTAAAATAAATGAAGTAAAAGAATCAATGCTTTGAAACTATACAAGTTATTCAATTGATTCTACAAAGAAGATACTTCTTATTTTTATGTAGGTTTATCTACTTTTTTGGTCCCTACAAAATATCCTCGGTTTCAATTTCGTCTTCACAAAATTTGTTGTTTCAATTTTACCCTTATATTATCTAACGTATTTATTTCAATGTTACCTTTCCGTCAAAAATTTGGATGGTAAATGCCTAAGTGGCAAACGGCTTGGTGATCTGGCAAAATGGGACCAGCTTTTCACCCCCAAAAATCCTAAATCCCTTCAAAATTTCAAAAATCGTTTCTCCTTCTCAAAATTCTCAAATCCGAATACCCACATCTTAATTTCTCTCATTTCCTTCTCAATCTTCATGACCACCGTTAAATCACAAACATCCTTTGTATTAGCCTGCGGCCACCGACGCTAGCGGCCGGAAATGGGACCCAGATGCCAAATTCCTCACTTCATCAGAAAACTCAAAATGCCAGCCACAGCCCAATCACAAGACCCTTCCCTTCCCTCCACAATCCCATACATGACAGCAACCCCTCTTCTTACAGCAATTTCAATGCCTCCGATTCCTATTTATCGATTGAATCCAACGGTTTCACCCTCCTGAAAAATTTCAGTGCCTCAATCACAACCAAGGCTCGATAGCGTTTGTCAATGGCATCGAGGTCATTTCAATGCCAAAAATTTCCCAACCGGCGAATATTTCATAAGACAATGATACAAGTTTGAGCCTGATGACTCCCCATATTTATACGGTGCAGCTTTTGGGATTACTTCTGAGGAAAACAAAAAACGTGTCCATTGATTACCCTTCAGATTTAACAGAATACATTGCTCCAGGTGATGTGTATAGAACAGCAAGAACAATCCCCATCCAAAAGTCAATATCAAGTTCAATCTGACATGGGTTTTTCCGGTAGATGGACATTTCACATGGGGGCCGCTATTCGTAGCGTAGTTCTTGCTACTCGCAGTCGATTAAAACTTTTATCAATTACGGACAAAAATACCCTCGTGCAGTTTGACCATTAAACCCCTAAGACCTCATGTTATTTGACTATTTTACCCTTTAAAAATATTACATAACCCATACATACAACCACATACTCTCATCTCCTTGATTTCCCTCCCTCCTAGAATGTCTCCTCCCTCCCCCATTCAAACTCTTCCATTTTCATCCCCTACCCAACTGCCATCACCCACCACCAAGCCCTTCCCACCAGCAGCCAAGTCTGCCTATCTTCCTCCCCTCCTCTTCCTTTTAAATTTTCAATGGAAATCTTGATTGCTTCCTCTTCCTCCATTGATAAACAAGAATTAGTTGACCCATCAATACACCACGATTTGGAGTCGGAAGATCACACAATGGAAGTTGAGAAACAAATCATAGATGTTGTAGTGACGGAGCAAAAACCGCAGCAAGAGGTAAGCCCGCCCTCCATTTTCAATTTTAGAAGCCCTCTATTTTCAATTACAGTTCTGGCCCGACACAGTTGGACACACAGTGCCAAAAATTTACAAACTTTTCGAACTCTAATGTCTGAATTATGTACAACTATTCGGATATTAATATCTGAATATTGTCAAAATTGTTGGACTCTTATATCCGAATTTAGTGCCAGTTTTCAGCTATTAATATCTGAATGAAACTGCAGAGAATCCTGCACTTACAGTTGGACACACAGTTCCAAAACTTTACTAACTTTTCGGACTCTAATGTCTGAATTATGTACAACTATTCAGATATTAATATCCGAATATTGTCAACATTGTTGGACTCTTATATCCGAATTTAGTGCCAGTTTTCATATATTAATATCTGAATGAAACTGCAGAGAATCCTGCACTTACCTGGTTTGTCTTTGGGTGTTACAGGGTGACACTTCAACACTTGGTAGTTATGTAGGGCCATTGACTATACCTACTTCCACTCGTCCTCCATACGATTATATGGAGCATTTTACAACGGAGACGGTGAGTATTTTTTGATAGAGCATTTATCATGTGCAATCTTATATTATGGGCTATAATTTTTTTTATGTGTGTGTAGGTTTTTCATCCGATGAAGCGTTGGTAGATTGGATAAGATGCACTGGTAAACAACACGAGTTTATCATTGTGATTAAGGGTTCTGAGAAATGTATTAAGAATCGCACACCTAGGATGAGGTTTTCATGTGAAAGGAGCGGTAAGTATAGGCCGTTTGTGAATAAGGTTGATGGGAAGGATTTAGCTGTGAAGAAGAGAGTGCGGTCCACAGGCACCAAAAAATGTGAATGCTCATTTGAATTGAAAGTTGTAAAGGGCAATCTTATTGTAAAATATGAAATTTATGCAAACCCTTTTTTTTGGTAGTGTTCTATGTTTGTCTAGAGCATTGTCCGTTCGTACGACACTCATTTAAATCTAAATTTTCACATACGAGTATTGTGTAGCGAATTATTTGTGCCTAGGAAAGTATCAAGAATTATTCAAACCATAAAATTTACGTTTCGGTGCCTTACTTAGCATTCATATTTTCACGGTATCCAATTATCACAAATATGCTAATAGTTATCCGCAATAAAACAAAAGACATTCCACCACGGAAAGTAGTCCATAAACCATGGCCATAAAGTGTCCAAAATAAATACAAGGCCATAAAGTCCATCAAAAATAAGTCATAGAACACCAAGTTTCAAGTACGGTCACAGCGCCAGCACCTAGTGTAACGACTCGAGTAACGATCCGAACTAGGGCCTGCTATGCTCGCTTCAGCAGCCTCCGGTCCCCTCAAAGTCCTCCACACTTCAACAAGTGCTTGTCGCAGTTCATACGGGCAAGTTGAAGTCGTAGCCCTGGTAACATGGCAAAAACTTTCCATCAATAAACTTTTACTTTTAAGCTCATAAGAGAAGCATTAAATTGGCATAAGACTTGCACATGTAATAAAATATGCGCCAGGTGTCAACAAAACCCCACCTCTAACTTCTACACAAAAGATTCCCCGACATGTTGCTCACGGCCTACGTATCTCGAACGAGCTCAGAACCTCGTTAACACCTAGCACACAATTTATATCACCAAATCACCTTTACGAAAAGAAAAAATCAAGATTACTTGCACAAAGCAACATATGAATGCATGAAATGCATGTCCCTCTCAAATACAAGACTCAAAGTTGTATTTTTAAAGACTAATCCGTACAGAGTTAAGAACCACGAATTTTTAAGATCAAATTAGACATATAGAACAAAAACTACTCAAAAAATTAGAACAATACGACCTCTTTAGGTCGCTCAATCAATTCCACAAACTCAGACCACATGCTGCAGTCAAACTATTTCCAGTAGTGTCACACCAACTTGTAAAATCCGCCAAGATTAAAGTATATACCCAAATGACCTGGGATTTGGTATAACTCATAATAACACATCAAAGTTCATCCTTGATTTTTCCCGGAATTTTACAGGTAAGAGAACCAAGTCAAATTCAATCTCAAAGTCAGAAATTCTGTGCAGGAAACACAGTATTTCAGCAGAGCAGTCTGTGATCGAATATTCATTAAAAATTGTGTACTTCATATTTTTCGATGATTCCATCGCCAAAACAACACCAACTTAACAATATTTAAGACTCGAAAGGACCCATAACTAATAAACTTGTCTAAGTATAACAAATTTGATGAAAAACGCAGCTTTGGATGCTGCCTAGATTTTCCAAAATTTCTCAACATCAATAGCAGTAAGCAACTTCAAAATTCTATAAGTTCATGCTCATAATCCATCTATATACCAACTAACATGCATCAATCTTGGGTTTCCATGATCAAAATCATATTATCCATACCAATTAACAATATTTGAGAATTTAAGATGAATTAAATATAAAATCATCATGTAAGCACTATAGAACCCTAATTCTTAAATCTCTTCCATGTAGGTTGATTCTATATGCACATATTCATCAATACTCATAATTTAAGGAAGATTTCTTACCATAGAAGAGAAATTTTTAGATTACATGTCAAACTCCAAGAGATTACTTCAAGTTCTTCAAGCCAAACTAGGGTTTTCCTACTCTTTTTCAATGGAGAAGAAAGAACTCTGAGTGGGGTAATGTTATGAATGTTAATGGGTTCTCACAATCATATTCTAATGGCTGAAATAGAGGGGACAAATCGGACTCTAATGTCCGAATGGGGTAAAATACTTTGGATATTAAAATTCGAATGAGGCAAAACATTTCAGATATGAAATTCTGAATGACCTTACAAATTCAGCTACATATTAAAATCTGAATGAGGCAATAAATTTAAGATATTAACATTCGAATATGGGGAAATAATCAGACTTTAATATCCAAAAACTTTGTCAATCATTCCTAGACAATATCAATGGTTCGTGTCATTGTCTAATCGGTTCACATTATATGATGAAAACGTCTAGAGTGGAAAACTTACAAAGACCCATTACAGAATTGGGGTAAAATACATACACAACTTGGGTAAAATTTAATGTCCGAATGGAGTCAAATATTTCAGATATTAAAATCCAAATGAGGCAAAAAAATTCAAATATTACATTCCGAATGAGCTATGCTAACAAATTCAGTTACTGCTGTAATACATAGGGGCCAATCGGCCAATTGGATACTAAAATCCGAATGAGGCAATTAATTTCAGATCTTAAAATCCGAATAGGGGGCAAACAATCAGACTTTAATATCCAAAATTGTGTCAAACAATTGGACTCTTATGTTCGATTATATTCGAAATACATGAAATAGATACACGAAATAGCAGTACGCTCGTGGGTTTCTGAAGAAAAAAATCAAACAGTAAAATCCAAATGAGGCAAAACCGCGTAGGCACGTAATAACAACAGTAAAAAATTTACCGATGTTTGAACTTCGAAATCGTTGGTGATGCCGGCGTGTTGTGCTCTGCTCTCACATCTCCTTCACCTCAAACCTGTGCTGCTGTTGTGGTGTGGTGGGAGTGGTGTTGTGGTGGTGACTGGGGAGAAGAAGAAATGGGAGGAGAGAGAGAGAGACAAGGTGGGTTTGGTGCTGGGAGTGGTGACTGGTGAGAGGGGATGGGTTTTGTGTGGTGGGTGGTGGCAGTAATGGCGGACTGGTGACTGGCGACAGAGAGAAGGCCTGGGGTAGAAAAAACGAGGGGAGAGGGAGGGTATGTAGGTATAGAAGGGTTGTGGGGTGTATAGTTTGTGGGTTGTAGGTATAGAAGGGTAAAATGGAGAAATCAGGGATATTTTGTTGGTTGTAGGTAGCAAATTCTTATAAGGTGGTATGTTGTAAGTAGCAATCGACTGCGAGTAGAAAGAAGCGGGCTGCGAATAGCAGTGGCCTTTCAAATACATTGGGGATTCAGGATTTAGGGTTTTTACAGGTGTGGAAGAAGTATAAAAGAGGGTCCCACAATCCAAATCACTTTGCCGTTATCCACTTAGGCATTTATCGTCCAAGTTTTGACGGAAGGGTAACATTGAAATCGGTTAGACAATACAAGGGCATAATTGAAACACAAAATTTTGTGAGGACGAAAATGAAACTGAGTCTATTTTGTAGGTACCAAAAAAGTAGATAAGCCTTTTATGTAATTAAATTTAATGGGTCAATCTCATTTAAACATAAATAGATACCCCATAGATACTCCCTTCGTTCCTAAATTAGAGTCCTTTTTCGACATACATGTTGCTTACAAAATCGCCTATATCTCACTTTTTATTATGATGTTTTAAATTATTTTATTTTTTGTCTGATAGAACTAATTGAGATCTATCAAATAAGATTCATATTGTATATAAAATATTATAAATTGAAAAATATAGACATTTTTTTGAGAGCTCTGTAATAGTGAAAGTGGACTCTCATTTAGGAACGGAGGAAGTATGATACATCTGTGATCGTGTTTACCATGCCCATGTGTCTGTTGTGTGCCCAAAAATGACAACCCAACTTGGGCCACTTTGTTATTCGTGTTGTGCCATGCCTACTTTTAAAAGTGTCGTGTCCGTGCCAGCTCGGCCTAGTTTACACCCTTATAGTTGTGGAGAGATTTATGAAATTGAAATGGCAAAAGAAAACAAAGAAATATAACTTAAACATTTTAATCCAGCAAATACATAAATCTACCTAACCAATTTCTCATCTATCTATACTATATATTAAACAAAAGTGCCTATTAGTGAAAAGGCCTCACGTCGCGACAGGTGGTTATGCTTTATTGGGTGCACTATAAGTCAAAGAAGAAATATACACCAACCAATTAATAATCTTAATCTCCTAAAATTAATGGGAGATCACATCCGAAAATTCTTCTTTTTTTTTTTCCTAAAATAGTGAAATTCTCTAAAATTGCTTATATTTTTTCCGTTTCCAGATTTTTTTTTGAAGCTCTTTAAAATTGCTTACATATTTTCGTTTCCATGATTTTTGCTTCCAAAACCAATTTAATGATTTTTTTTCATTTCCATTATTTTCTTTTACATGATATATGTTTTACGAAAGGAAACATCTTATAATTTTTAGACGGCATAATTACTCCGTGATTTTTTTCTTTTGAAACTCTCCAAAATTGCTTACATAATTTTGTTTCCATGATTTTTGCTTCTAAAACCAATCTAATGATTTTTTTGTTTCCATAATTTTCGTTTTAGATCACATCTGAAATCGCCTAAAAATTTAAAAATACTAATCCTCCCATACTCTATCCCGTGTACCACCATAAATTTTTGATGAAATGCCAGGATTAGAACATAAGAACAGAAACTGTGTGGCCCATTGATCCTAGATTCGAGTTCCTCCTCTGTTGGTTCGGGGTTTGCCTGGCCTCCTCCCCCTAACTTGCACAGTGAACGCACGACTAAGACCTGGCCAGGGTTGCCCAGCAAAGCCCTCCGGTGAGAGGATGAGAATGTGCAGAGAGTAAAGTAAGAGACTAGGGTTTAAGTGTGTAGAAGCATCTACCTCTTAGGGTTGCTATCCTTTGGTATTTATAGAGTTTGCTTGACTTGCTCTCCAAGTACGGGCATGTGCCTTGCACGGGTCGGCTGATGTCATTATGGAGTCACCGATAAGATCTGGTAACCATTTTGGTGTAAGCTGGCACCCCCACGTGCGCCCATTATTATCTTTTGGCTTAACCGCCTCAGCACGTGGGGAGGCACGCGGCACCATAATTGGCCGAGCCTCACCCTCAGCCGAACTTAAGGCTAGTGAGTCGTAGAGAGAGTCGCCTGAGTCGCTTGTCTTGAGGGTGGCCGAGCCTAATGACTTTCTTCTGAGATGGTGGTCTGGTGAATGCATCGTCGTTCACCACCTTGCTTCGATTATGGCCGAACGTGGATTGTCAGGTATGGCCGCCATCTTCAATCCTAACCTCGGTCTGTGTCTCTAAGACACATGGTCCAAGCCGTCAGTTTCGGCCTACTACAATAGCCTTTCAATCTTTGCCGACGCTAATTGCGTGGTAGAGATTAACGATGAACTTGACCGAACCCATGAGATTGCCGAGCTCGAATGACTGTGGATCGTGGCTGTCTCTTGGCTGAGCTTGAACACCTTCGGCCTTCTCAGGGAAGTAGCACTCTTCAGAGAAACGCCAGTGGGTGGCTGCTAGATGTCACCTTCTAGATGGGGGTAGCAGACGAAAGGACGGTTGGCACGCGTAGGGTTCTGCACGGCCGTCCCATCTACGCCACGTGTCAGATGCTGGTTGGCTGTTGGTTCGGCGGTGCAATTATGGGCGGGAAATTCAAAACCCTAGCCCTCCCCCTATATAAAGAACGGTGGGAGGAGAGAGAAAAGGTTACATTCCCCTTCTCTCTTTAGAACTCCATCTCACAGAGCTCTCTTCTTCGACTCTTCGTCTTCAGGTTCGATTTCTCATGGATTCACCGTCAGATCTTCCAGCAATCCACAAGTATGGGTTCGATTCACGTTGCTCTTTACTTCTTTACAGTTTTTGCACCATTTTTCTGGGTTTTGGGGAGCTTTTTGTTCTGTATGAACAGTATGAGGACGGAGATGAACAATGATGTTCATCTCTATCTTCAACCTGTTCTTCCGAGCCCCAGCTTTGGTGCTGGCTGGCTTTGGCCGACACTGGATAACGCCGAACCCCAAAGCCTGTCTTTAAATGTTTCCCGAGCCTGCGTCTGTAGAGTTAAACTAGGGTGGGCCAGTAGGGTAGCCGAGCTTAGGGAGATCCTTGTCATTTGGCGACGATAAGGTTTCTCACTCAACTCTTTTTGCTTTGTTAGGTCTGGCTCACCCGGTGATGGTCATTTCTTCCGACTCTGAAAGCTCGGGAGACGACTCCGGAGATTCGCTGATCCGAGAGTGGTTGAATAGGAGTAGGAGTCGACACCAGAGTTCTTCCATTGCTTCAAATATGTCGGACGATTCCCAGGATTCAAATGCCGAGCGTGACCACGAATACGGAGAGGGCGAGTTCAACACCGAGCCCGAGATCTCCTTCACTCAGTCTACCCACTCCGAGGCCGAGCCCCAGAGGGGACCAGAGGCCGACTCGAGATTCTGTTCCCAGGCCAAAGCCTCCACTTCTGCGCAATCTGGGTATATTGGAGCCCCGTCCGAGGACATAGAGGTCGCCGACCTTTATGAGAGGGGTTAGGTTTGCCCCCACGCCCACTTCTTCAGTGGCGACGCTGGGGAGTACGAGAATTTTTGTCAAGAGTACAATATCCCAGCCGACGTTGTTATTAGCCAAGTGGCTAGCAACCGGATTAGGGACAAGAGAGAGCATCATCCCGAACACATAATTGTCCCCCTGATGGCCATAAGTGAGGCTGGGCTGCGGTTCCCTCTTCACCCGTTCTTGAGGGAACTCCTAGCTCGGTTCAGCTTTGTCCCCCACTTCTTTGCCATTAACAGCTATAGGATCGTCATGTCTGTGATCGCACTGAAGGAGCTTCATGATTTGGAATTTACCGTCACTGATCTCTTCGACACGTATATCATGTCCAGGCACGGTCGTACTGAGTGTAGGTATCTGTCAACGCGTAGGGATAAGGAGCCGTTGATAGATGGGTTGCCTGACACTGATAAGTGGGCGAATTTTTATGTTGAAGTTAACGGTAATTATGAGTTCGACGACCAGACTATGCGTAGATATAGCGTGCCGAAGATAAAAGATTTCAGAGGTCGCTTAACTTTTTCCTCTCCTCTATTTCGCTGTACCTGCTTTTCCTTCGTTTATTTGTTTTGCCAATAATGATTGTTTACCCTTTTTGCAGATCACCAATCCATAACAAAGACTCAGCAATCTTTGTCCGTCGAAAAGCTTGTCGAAATCTTAAAATCGCAAGCTTGCCGAGACGCGCCGACGCTACTTGGTTACGTCCCATCGTATAAGGGCAAGCTCAAGAGGAAAGAGAAAGAGGCTAGGGAGCCGAGCAAAAAGGCGGGTACTTCGAAGAAAGGTGGGAGTCAACAGAAGAGCGGAAATAAGCAGGGTGGAAGTAAGAAAAGCAAGGAGCTGAGGGTAAAATTCCCAACCTTCAGGAAGCCAGCAGAATTTTGGTTTCAAAGTAGCCAAGGAACCGTGCTCCCAGGCATCGACGTTCCTCTCTGAACCATTGTACCCGAATTTACAGAGATGTAAAGAAGAAACATTGTGCGTGTCAACCTGAGGGACAACGTTTCGACTCGGGTCAGCGAGTCTGATAAGGCCGAGCCCCAGGAAAAGAGGCAGAAAACCCACGACTTTTTCCCTACCAGGCCGCCGACGCCCCATCTGCCAAAAAAGGAGCGAACCGAGTCATCAGCCGCCGGTGGGTTCGGCTAGCCATGCTGTGGTACAGGAGTTTACTTTGTCCTTCGCCCCGGCTGATGGGAGGCTAGTGACAGTGGAGGACAGCATCAAGGCCGAGCTTGGCCTTGCAGTTACAATGCTCCAAGGTCTTGCATTGCCAAAGGACATGGAGAAGGTGCCCCAGGACCTTCAGCCGAGCCTTGTTCATGCAAGTGCTTATCTGGTGCAGGTTTGTCCGAGCCCTATCTCTTTCTTTTGTCATTTTTGTCCTCTTTATTCCGCCGAGTTTAATTTTGCAGTTTTTTGTACAGGCTGGACAAGCTTTGCTCAATGCCTTGAACAAGGCTGCACTTGCAGCTGCTAAGAAGTCGCGCTACTGTAATGACTTGAAAATGGAGCACAAAAAGGTGAAGGCATTGAAAGAGAGTCTGAAGGTTACCGAGGCTAGGGTGGGGCAGCTTGAAGAGGAGAGAAACGAAGCCCTTGTTAAGGCAAAGAAGGCCGAGCGCGAACTAGGAAGAATGCAGAGGAGAGAGAAGAGAAAGATGAAGGAAGTAAACAGCAAGGCCTACCAAGCGGGATTCAATTGAGCTAGCGCCGAGTACAAAAGGGAGGCCAAAAAAATGGTCAATGAGGCGATTGAGTTGAGGGTGCCGGTCGCCTACAGGACGGGGTATAAGGATGGTGTATAAGCCGCCGCTGATGTTCTTCAGTTGGAGGCCGACCTGAATCTTACAAAGTCGATCCCATAAGTAGTTGTTCCTGAACTCGTCCTGCCATACACCGACGAGGAGTGTACGCCTCTCCCTCCTGAGGAGTTTCCCGAGAGCGACGAGGAAATAGAAGACATTTCTAGGGACGAGGCCAAGGATGGTTTTGGGGCCAAGTCGAATGCTGAGCATGTTGAAAAAGTTGGAGAGGATACCCACTTGAATGCCGAGGAGAATACCGAAGCTAAAAATATGGTTCAAGATTGAGTGAAGTACCTACAAGTGCCGACTTTGGGGTGGTCGGTTACCATAGTTGACAACCCTTTCATACAATTCTGTTAAACTTGTTTCTCTTTTAAGTACTTTTAATTTTGATGGACTGGACGACTCCAAACATTGGAGTTTGCCGTGCCAGATGTAATAGTTTGTGGGGGGTCGGCATTGAATGATTTACCACGCCAAACCTCCTAGCTTAGGGAATTTGCACCACTCTTTATTTGATGAATGCCTGATGTTCAAGTTTGCAATTCCTTACTCTTCTTTCTACCTTAGAAAAGTTTGATTATGCTTGCTTGTTTTGAGTGATGGATATCCCTAGCCCCCACTTTGGTTTGAGTTCGGCTATGTCGCCGAGCTTTGACCAAAGTAGAAAGATAGGATGCTTTTGGATAGGGGAGCCGTGGCTGGTGACGGCCTCGGCCAAAGTGTTCATTTTTTAGCCAGAGTACTCAATTTGTGAGTCCAGAGTGTGATTGATGCCCCTTACTTGTGGTTGGGGCTCGGCCTCATTGCCAGCCCTTAGCCAATGTATGAAGGACTTGGATGTTTGAAGTTTGTGGGTGGTTTGCTCACCGAACTGTGAGTGTAACCAGGCTATGGCTGACCATAGTGTCTTGCCGAGCCAAACCGGAGCCTAAGTTCCAGCCGTAATGTGTGCCTTAGACTCGATGGACCATATGTCCTGTTTTTGCTTCTTTGGGCATCAATAGTGGCCGAAGCATTGGCGTGAACGCCGTTTGTGGGTGTGACCAAAGTCAACATTTGCGTTTGGCAGTAAGTGCCGATGGCGGTTTAGGTTAAAGGGCATAACCTTAGTGTAGACACCTCAATCTGGGCTTCCAGATTAGTTTACTTACGGTTTTTGATTCCCCGATGATGAAATGGATCAAGAACACCCCGGGAATGTCGAGTGTTTGAGCTTTGAGTGTTTGCAAAACCCAATAACCTAATCTATCTTAAGCCACTTCCAAAGGCCAAAAACCCTATTGATGTGTGCCATCGCGCGACAGTTTGGAACCATCGCGCGATGGTCAACCGGAGCATTGACCAGCGCGCCAGGGCTTATTGTCGCGCGACAGTTTGGAACAATCGCGCGACGGTCAGAACCTGTCCCCATCACCTTTATTCAGCTGGGCAGCTTAATCACCAAGTAACCCTCAGCCAGCCTCGTGGCTGGCTGACCTCCATTCTTTGGACCAGACCTGCCTTTCCATTAGTGGAAGGTGCTAAGCCTATAAAAACCCTCCTTTGTTCATCTTTCAAAGGGTTAACAAAATTTGGCATTACAAAGGGTCTTTGCTTTGTACTCTTTTAAGCTAATAAAAGAGATACAAAGACACCCCAAGAACATAACTTGTTCTTCTTCCACTCAAACACCTCATTCAACCTCAATCCAATTCAAAGCTCAAACACCTTTCAAACCTCAAAAGCCAAAGGTATAGCATACCTACTGTTTTCCTGTTCTGATCCCTGAGGGGGGCTGGCAGGGTCAAGGCTGGTAATCAATACCAGTCCTGGCCCTAGAGCTAGCAAGGTTTCAAAAACCGTGGCCAAGAAAACCTTCGCGCGATGGTCCCACTCACTCGCGCGACAGTTCTGTTTGCACGAGATTGGACCACGTGGGGAAGGGATGCTGGTCTTTAAATTTCTTGTTGTGTTCATAGTCACTTTCAAGTCTTTTAAGTATTAGCTCACTGTTAAGCATGCAAAAAACCAGCTTACTACTTTTCTTAGAGCTTAAATTGTTAGCTTGCATCTCAATTTTCATTTCTGTTCAGTTTGGAATGCCCTTGGGATCCCCTGAATCTGTCTCAGGACCCCAAGCATGTAAAGCAATTCCTGGAAGTCCAGTCAGGATTGTCGCGCGAGGTTTACTCTCTGTCGCGCGACAGTTCTCTGATTTCCATGAATGGCCCTTGCATGGGAAACTTGGCCCTTGGCCTCTGTTTTGATACCCCCACTGTTTAGGGGTTGTGTTTCATCTTATTTGGCTCCTGCTTGGAGTATTGTGTAATAATTAGCATTTTACAGTCTTCCAATACACTGCTTGGTTTGCTTCCTGGGTGTGTACTGGTCCTTCCAGAGCCCAGAAGGGGATGATTTTGGGACTGTGGTGAGATGACAACACTCGCGCGAGAGTCAGAGTGTCTCGCGCGATGATTGACTTGCATACAGATCTGTTCAGGCATGCAAGTTGATCATCGTGCAGGGCAAATCTGCCCCGAGCCTGGTTTTGGCATCTGATCGCTGTTTCAAGATCATTCCGTTTATTATTGTCATTATTTGATCACATCCTGCAAACATGTTACAGTTTTAATCCCCGATTAACTGTTCCCCCGCCCTAATTGGCTAAAATTGATTAATAAAAGAAGAATCGCAACATTTTCAAAATGCTCAAGTAGAGACCGATCTCCGGATTGGGCGAGAGGGGTGCCATAAAACCCTTCCCCTCTCGTAACCTGGCTCCCGAACCCAGATATGGTTATGACGGACTGGTTCCTTAAACTTTTTCAAATCAAACAGCGCGGCAGGTGCTTCGAAATACGGTTCCTTGAGTGTCGGACCTTCAAAACTCAAGTGGCGACTCTGTATTTTTGAGCGCTTGCCACCTGCGCTCGCGCTCCCTCGATCCGGGCCCCTTGCATTTTTGGAAACCGGAATTTCCAGGGCGTGCTGCCCACAGTGGCGACTCTGCTGGGGATGATCGAACCGATATTAATCCATACTTAGAGTTTAATACGCTTGGGAACAATCCCTTAAAAGTCTGTCAAAACGGTTAGCTTCGCGCTGCCGAAGGTTGGAATGGTGATTTAACAGGACCTCATGTCCGGCCATTCTAATCTGGGGCATTTTCGATTGTTCACTTGCGTAGTTTCCTCTAAAGATGGACTAAATAAAGTAAGTCAAATTTGAAAAGGCATTTTGCGATTTTGCGATTCTTCTTCTCTTAATCAAATTTTAGCATTCTCATTTGCATCGATGTGGGATAAGCCTCGTTGGATCGTTTTGGCAATCCGGCACGGTTTACCGGAGCCCGGGGACCCCGAATGATCGACAACCTTCGACGATGATGGGTTATGCTACCGTTCGACTGTTATTCTGCGAAAAACGCGGGTAACGGGAGGTATATCTGTGGCCCTAGTCCGAGGAACCTGTTACTCCCTCCGTCCCACTTTGTTGCGCCCGTTTCCTTTTTTGGACGTCCCAAAAAATTATCTATATCTCACAATCTATAATGTTTTTTATGATTTCGAAAACTTAGTTTAAAAAAATAAATTGAGATCTATCAAACAAGATCCATATTGAATATATAAAATATTATAGATTATGAGATATAAACAATTTTTTGGAACGTCCCAAAAAGAAAACAGGTGAAACAAAGTGGGACGGAGGGAGTACAAACCAAAACCGGCCTTTTGCATATACAAAGCACTAGAACTCTCCAAACTAGGACAGGTACCCACAGGTTAAGATCTATTTGCATCTAAACCCGTAACTGTCTATGTGTTACTGCTTTCCCTATCGCATGCACTATACATACACTGTTTTGCATAGGAGCATGCTTAAGGCTGTTTTGTCTTTCGAGTTTGTCTTACGCTGTCTAAGACGTTGTTGGACCCGATGAGGAGTCGTTCATTCTGTTGAATGTTCGTTATCAATCGCAAAGTCCTTAGTTCAATGAGACTTTGAGAAATCAAAATTTACTACATCCTTGGCTCATGCCCGTTTAAGGATTCAACCGACAATCTGGAACAACAAAGTGGTGATGTCGTGTCGCTGGCGCCACCCAGGTTGAAGTGCATTGTCACTATACACCGCCGTGTTCAAGGTTAAGGTGCCATGACATCAACACCGAGTTGTTCCAAATTCAAAGTTGAATCTTCAAAAGGGACTAGCCAAAGATTTAGTCTATTTTGACATCTTTTAGGATCTGTCGATCTACTCAGGGACACATCGCCGAAAAGAATTCTGAGGATTCCGGCAATGTCTGAAACTTATAAGGCAAACTCGTCTCCGGTTCTGTACATGCATACATACATTCTGCGTAGGAGCATGTTTAGGGCGGCTTCTAAGTTGTCTCTCGCTTTGGAGTCTATCTTATGCTTATTAGGATGCTGCTATGACCCGATGAAGAGTCGTGCATCTCGATAGTGCACGTTGTTAGTTTTTCAAAAGTCCTTAGATCAGCGAGACTTTGAGAAATCAAACCTTACTAAATCCTTGGCTCATGCCCGGTTGAGGATTCAACCGAACATAAGGAACCACAAAGTATTGATGTCGTGATATTGATGTCATTTTGGTTATCGTGCGCAGCACGTATACTGGCCCGGCTAAAGCGCGTTGTCGCTCACGCCACCCCGGTAAAGGTGTCACGCCATCAATACCGAGTTGTTTCTAATTCAAAGTCGAATCTTCAAAAGGGCCTAGCCAAAAATTTAGTCTGTTTTGACATCTCTTAGGATCAGTTTGATCTTTCCAAAGGATATACCCTCGAAAAGAAATCTGAGGATTCTGGCAGCGTCCGAACATCATGAGACAGACTTATCTTTAGTTCTAGAGTCTAGGGTGGACACCGACGACGATGTATGCATTGCATTTTACTGCAGGAACGCCACTGAGCTTTCTCTTACTTTACTGTCTAGTTTTGGAGCCATTGCACCGAGGAAGAGAGTACCGAAAAGAAGAGCCAAACCTACTTGGGAGCGTCTTCAGAATCCGGTTCAAAGACTTGTCAGGCTAGAAACTCAGTCAGTTGCAACGGAGGCTTCTCCAGGTTCATTGTTGGCAGCCCTAGAGTCGGGTTCGCCATCGATTTTACAAAGAGCCGCGCCATCGGCTTCCCCTTCTTCAACATCTTCAAGGCCAGCTATGGCAGATCAACCGCTCACTCTGGAAACCATGCTTATGAACCTTCAGGATAGCATCACCGCCATGCAACAGAGGGCAGCTCAGACAGATACCAATATTGCCCGCCTGAATGACCTTATCCACACTCGCCTTCCACCTCCTCTTGAAGAGGAAGGCGAGGACGATGAGGATGCTCATGAACAACCTATCTTGGTCCCAGATCCGAATCACGAGGGGCGTCTCATTGTTCAGATCAACCCTAAGGAGGCTCGTACGCCTGCTGCAATCCCAAATCCGGTAGGTGGCAAGCCTATTTTGAATCCGGATATGGCAGCTCTCATGGCCAAGATGGCAAAGCTGGAGGAGGCAGTCTCCAAGTCTAAGAAAATCAGTGCAGGAGGAATTGACTTGGATCGTCTCTGTTTGTACCCTAATGCCAAGCTCCCTAACAAGTTCAAGATGCCTGACTTGGTTAAATTTGACGGGAGCGGTGACCCCAAAACTCATCTCTATGGCTACCATGCCGCCATGAAGCTGCTGGGTGTGGAAAGTGAGGCCATGTCTCAGCTTTTTCCTCAAACCCTCTCTGGGCCTGCCTTCCATTGGTTTCTGTCAGTCGACATCTCCAAACGAAAAACTTGGGAAGACATAGGGGCTGCCTTTGTTTCTCAGTACAGCTACAACTCTCAACTCAAGATGACTATTCGAGAGTTAGAATCCACGAAGATGGAGGCAAAGGAGTCCTTTGCGAACTTTGTTAAAAGATGGAGAGCCAAAGCCGCTCTAATGACTGAGCGCCCAAGCGAGAGAGATCAACTCCGCATCATCTCCCGCAATCTTCAGCCAGACTATGCCAGGCACTTGGTACTCGCTCAAGCAACCGCCAACTTTGAGATCTTCTTCGACTCTGGCCTAGCCATCGAGGATGCGCTGCAAGCTGGAATCCTGCCAAGGGGTGAATCCTCTTCCTCCACTCAAAAGGCTAAGCCAAGGGCTTATTCGGGAAATAGTAGTGCGTTGTTTGGTGACAGCAACTACTCCAATACAGCCGCAAGTGGGAGTGATGCCCCAGCTTCCAACTCCAGTCGTGCCGCCGATATCAATCAAATTCGAAGCGCTCAAAGCCTCCGATCTCGAACACAACCCCGAAGCTTCTCTGCCTTCGAGGCATCTCTGTCCGCAGTGATGGAGAAACTTGTCAAGTCTGGGCATCTCAAACCTTTGACCCCAACTTCTCCACCCAAAGTCCTTCCGGCCAACTACAATGCCAACCTTTTCTGTGCCTTCCACCAAATGCCTGGCCATCTCACTGATAACTGCTTGCGTCTCCGACACGAGATACAAGATCTAATTGATGATGGCACGGTTCAAGTTCCACCAAAGCCCGGCGTCATTTCCAACTCCTTGCCTCAACACGGGCCTGACCCTCTGGTTGGTCAGGTATCTATCACCTCCACTCAAATCAATCCGAGCTCCACCATATTCAACCCTAGCCACTATATCGTCCCAGCAAATCAACCCAAACCCATCGTATCCATCCCGTTTGAACCGGAAGTTAACATGATGGCTATAGGTTGGGCAGTCGAAGCTTTCTCTGCCAACACCTGGATTGACAGTGATGAGGGGCTTACAAAGGAAATGACCGTTCAGCTGAGGTCTAGTGATCAAAAGAGCACCGAGTAGGTTTGGTCGAAGAAGCTGAAAAGGCCAAAGTGCTGTTGCTTGGGCCTGACACCCGCTGGATCCTACCTCTTTTTATGGAAGCTATGGGTAGCTTTTTAACAATTGTATTTTCAAAACCGCATCTAGTTTGCATTGGCGTCTTGTCTAAAGTCTAACACAGAGTCTTTTGCGCTTGTCTAAGTCTAGCTCTGAGTCGGAGGTTGTGCCTCTTGGCCCTCCACGTCGTAACTTTTGTTTCAAGTTTTGAGTCTGCTGTACTTGGCAACCCCGAGGGTTTTTATGATATGCATCATCTTGCTTCTACATGCTTCGCTGGCTTTTATATAAATTGTGTCAACCCTAATGACGAAGGGATAGATTTCGATGGGATCATTCCCAAGGAAATGTGTTCCCTCGCCGAAAGGGAAGACGAAAGGCATGCTCAGCCTATTAAAAGAAGAAGTAATTTTAAATAAACTTGAAAGACAAGTATAACCTCCCGAAAGGTTCATTTGGTTCAAAGCCGCCCCCAGAGGAGCATTGTGCCTAGTCAGACAGGCTTGAAGAATTCGTCGACGTCTTGGCATGGTCTCATCAAGTCACGCCTCGCGTTGATCCTGAGACAAAGGGGCATCAAATCCCCTGTTATCGGGTGCCAATCCAGAAAGCAGAAGCACAGAAGGCTCCGGGCCTTGTACCATGTTCAAAGCAATGATAGTGGCGTTCTGCCAAGCACAAATGAGAAAGTGTACAAAACGGCCCGGAGCAAGACATTTCCAACCGAAGCACTCTTGACTATTTGTTGTCAAAGCCATATTATCTGGGGCTACAGCCAAAGGTCTTTGACCTCGACGGCAACAAATTCAATACCCTGGGTCAACCTGGATCAATTCAAATGTTGTTTTTCCCTGTGAGAAGCTCGTTGGGCTGAAAACCCCAAGGGTGGGCAGTTCCAAGCAAAAGTTAGAGCAGCCTGCTAGACCAAAACCTATGAAGGAGGTTTAGGCAAAAATGAATAGGCAATATTCAAAAGCTCGCTAGACCGAAGACCCGAATGGGCGGTACTAGGCAAAAGTTAGAGCGTAAAAGGAGAGGTAAATACTCGAGAGTTAACCCTTGGCCTGAACTACGTTTTGACCTGATTCCCTAGCTTGGGATACGTAGGCAGTCTCTCTATGCTATTCGGTCACAAACTATCAATTGGATCCATGGGTGACATTTTGGTACACATCAAAGGTCGAAGAGGATCGAAGATCAAGACAAGCTGCTTTGGAGGAACCAGAAGGGGGAAAACCTTCGTCTTTCAATTTTATTACAAATTGCTTCTTCAATTTACAGGCTGAGCATAAGTCTAAAAAATAATTGAAGCATCAAAAATAGAACGAAATGCTGGCGAGGCCTTAACAGGCTCACAGTTTATTCTAAGTTCAGCGAAGTCTGGTGTAAGCAACTGCAACGCGTTTGTTCGAGTGATACGCGTTGGTCTCAAACCTGCGCACACTTCTTGCAGCAGACAGTAGCAGTTGGCTACTACCCTCGAATGTCGTTCCAGGGGCTTTTGCCAAGTCTTGTCAAACCATGCAAGTCATATGGACTTAATGTGACTGCACGGGGGTGTCGGTTTCAGTCCGGGCCTATACGAGTCATAATCTACGTCTTATGTCCGTTTTTGCGACATTTTTCCAGTTTTTCAATCAATTACCATATCGGGATGCTTTTCTCGATTTTGTTTGTACAGGTCTTTGTACCTTTTCCACTTTTCATAAGTGTCAGTTTCACCTGTTCAGGAATATTGTGAGTTTCGGCACATTAATGCCCAAAATTTCATTATGTTCCGTGTGTCTGAGGGTTCGCATTGTACCATGGGGCTCTGTCTCCCTTTTCGTTCGAGCTAGGCGAGTCTGTACATATGTGTGCATGTCTGTGTGTCGATTCAAAGCACTTGTCAATGCAAATTAGATATTAGTGGTTAGTTTTTGCATTGTCTTCAACACTTGCAAAAAGAGAGTCAATAAACTGGAAAACGCAATTGTTACATTGCTACCCTAGTATCTGTAATCCGCAAGCAGCGGAATCTCTTGAAAGCAGCAAGGGCACGTCAGCCCAAGGCCAAGCAAGGCATCTTTGGGACACATCCACCCAAGCATCGAAGAGGGGGGCACGCAGGCCCAATTCCATTGCTCAAACGTCAATTGGGGCACGCCAGCCTGTTCAGCGTCTTTCTATCTGGGTGCGCGTCTCAGAAGCACTGACAGTACAGTAATGAGGCTCAGTGGTAGTCCTTAGGCGTCGTTGTCCTCCTAGGAGCCACCCTAAGCTTGCATCTGCATTTTCAATATGTTATACATGTCATTGCATATTGTGTGTATGTCAAATGTTGAACACAGGAAAAATCCATCAAGCGACAAAGCAAGCCTGCTCGGTATCGAAGGCAGCAAGTAAACAGCCCAGCAGTTGTCACCAATTGCTCCCCAACTGCAGTCCGCCTTGCTTCTATCCATGCTATCCACTGTTTGTGCTACTTGGATCAACACAACGACAGCCGGTCATGTCCAATCTTCAGTGGCCTGATCGTTCTGCACGCTGATCCACCAGTTCAAATCAACGACAGCCGGTCCTGTCCAACTTCAAACGGCTCGATCACTTTTTATAGCGATCCGCCCTCCCAATTCAACGATGGTCAGCCATATCATCCATGACGGTCAGCCATATCGGTCATTCAACGGTTTGATCATTTATACTGATGATCCTCCCATCCAGGCTTCAACGGTTCGATCATTTATACTGATGATCCTCCCATCCAGGCTTCAACGGTTCGATCATTTATACTGATGATCCTCCCATCCAGGTTTCAACGGTTTGGTCATTTATACTGTTGATCCTCCCATCCAGGCTTCAACGGTTTGATCATTTATACTGCTGATCCTCCCATCCAGGCTTCAACGGTTTGATCATTTATACAGCTGATCCCATCCAATTCCCCCAGCGGCTTGATCACTCAGCACAATGATCTCCCCGTCCGCTTTCACCGACAGCTGATCCTGTCAATTCCCCCAACGGCTTGATCACTCAGCACAATGATCTCCCCGTCCGCTTTCAACGACAGCTGATCCTGTCAATTCCCCCAGCGGCTTGATCACTCAGCACAATGATCTCCCCGTCCGCTTTCAACGACAGCTGATCCTGTCAATTCCCCCAGCGGCTTGATCACTCAGCACAATGATCTCCCCGTATGCTTTCAACGACAGCTGATCCTGTCAATTCCCCCAGCGGCTTGATCACTCAGCACAATGATCTCCCCGTCCGCTTTCACCGATAGCTGATCCTGTCAATTCCCCCAACGGCTTGATCACTCAGCACAATGATCTCCCCGTCCGCAATCAACGACAGCTGATCCTGTCAATTCCCCCAACGGCTTGATCACTCAGTACAATGATCTCCCCGTCCGCTTTCAACAACAGCTGATCCTGTCAATTCCCCCAACGGTTCAATCATTTATACTGATGATCTGTCCGTTCAAAAATCAAAGCATGTTGAGGCGTTCTTTAGTCAGTGTTGAGGCATTGGCAAATCAAAGCATGTTGAGGCGTTCTTCAGTCAGTGTTGAGGTATTGGCAAATCAAAATCAGCGTTGAGGCATTCTTCCGTCAGTGTTGAGGCATTGGCAAATCAAAATCAGCATTGAGGCATTCTTCCGTCAGTGTTGAGGCATTGGCAAATCAAAACGCGTCGAGGCGTTCTTCAGTCAGTGTTGAGGCATTGGCAAATCAAAGTGTGTTGAGGCGTTCTTTAGTCAGTGTTGAGGCATTGGCAAATCAAAGCGTGTTGAGGCGTTCTTCAATCGGTGTTGAGGCATTGACAAACTAATCAACGACAGCCGTTCCTGTCAAATCCACAAACAACGACCAGAATATCGTTCGATGGTCCGTTCATCCGCAACTGATTGTTCCCCAGGAGAGTCCGCCTTGGCCCTTCCCGAACGACAATCACCCTCAGTCTAGCCGCAAGTGCATCTTCCAGTAGGCTTATTGCTCTGTCTCGGATGGTCTTTGATAAGGAGATTGGCTCTGATTCCCTACAGATGGAATTCAACCTGCCTGACACGACCTACCCGTGTTTGTTGGAATACTTTGTGCCGAGGATAGCTTGATCCCCATCAACGACGGCCGGTCCCGTCAACATCTGCAGCGACAGCCTGTCCTGTCCAAATTCAATCAACAAGCGATGGTCCGTCCGTCCATTCAACCAATCAGGTTCTATAAGTATGCTTGTCTACTTTGCTAGTATGTTCTGCTCTGGATTGCCTTGAGGGGTGTCTAGAAACCTTTGACGTTACTTGTACCAATTCAATGGTGCTCCAAGTGCCATCAAAGGGGGGCTACTGTAGACACCTCAATCTGGGCTTCCAGATTAGTTTACTTACGGTTTTTGATTCTCCGATGATGAAATGGATCAAGAACACCCCGGGAATGTCGAGTGTTTGAGCTTTGAGTGTTTGCAAAACCCAATAACCTAATCTATCTTAAGCCACTTCCAAAGGCCAAAAACCCTATTGATGTGTGCCATCGCGCGACAGTTTGGAACCATCGCGCGATGGTCAACCGGAGCATTGACCAGCGCGCCAGGGCTTATTGTCGCGCGACAGTTTGGAACAATCGCGCGACGGTCAGAACCTGTCCCCATCACCTTTATTCAGCTGGGCAGCTTAATCACCAAGTAACCCTCAGCCAGCCTCGTGGCTGGCTGACCTCCATTCTTTGGACCAGACCTGCCTTTCCATTAGTGGAAGGTGCTAAGCCTATAAAAACCCTCCTTTGTTCATCTTTCAAAGGGTTAACAAAATTTGGCATTACAAAGGGTCTTTGCTTTGTACTCTTTTAAGCTAATAAAAGAGATACAAAGACACCCCAAGAACATAACTTGTTCTTCTTCCACTCAAACACCTCATTCAACCTCAATCCAATTCAAAGCTCAAACACCTTTCAAACCTCAAAAGCCAAAGGTATAGCATACCTACTGTTTTCCTGTTTTGATCCCCGAGGGAGGCTGGCAGGGTCAGGCTGGTATACCAGTCCTGGCCCTAGAGCTAGCAAGGTTTCAAAAACCGTGGCCAAGAAAACCTTCGCGCGATGGTCCCACTCACTCGCGCGACAGTTCTGTTTGCACGAGATTGGACCACGTGGGGAAGGGATGCTGGTCTTTAAATTTCTTGTTGTGTTCATAGTCACTTTCAAGTCTTTTAAGTATTAGCTCACTGTTAAGCATGCAAAAAACCAGCTTACTGCTTTTCTTAGAGCTTAAATTGTTAGCTTGCATCTCAACTTTCATTTCTGTTCAGTTTGGAATGCCCTTGGGATCCCCTGAATCTGTCTCAGGACCCCAAGCATGTAAAGCAATTCCTGGAAGTCCAGTCAGGAGTGTCGCGCAAGGTTTACTCTCTGTCGCGCGACAGTTCTCTGATTTCCATGAATGGCCCTTGCATGGGCAACTTGGCCCTTGGCCTCTATTTTGATACCCCCACTGTTTAGGGGTTGTGTTTCATCTTATTTGGCTCCTGCTTTGGAGTATTGTGTAATAATTAGCATTTTACAGTCTTCCAATACACTGCTTGGTTTGCTTCCTGGGTGTGCACTGGTCCTTCCAGAGCCCAGAAGGGGATGATTTTGGGACTGTGGTGAGATGACAACACTCGCGCGAGAGTCAGAGTGTCTCGCGCGATGATTGACTTGCATACAGATCTGTTCAGGCATGCAAGTTGATCATCGTGCAGGGCAAATCTGCCCCGAGCCTGGTTTTGGCATCTGATCGCTGTTTCAAGATCATTCCGTTTATTATTGTCATTATTTGATCACATCCTGTAAACATGTTACAGTTTTAATCCCCGATTAACTGTTCCCCCGCCCTAATTGGCTAAAATTGATTAATAAAAGAAGAATCGCAACATTTTCAAAATGCTCAAGTAGAGACCGATTTCCGGATTGGGCGAGAGGGGTGCCATAAAACCCTTCCCCTCTCGTAACCTGGCTCCCGAACCCAGATATGGTTATGACGGACTGGTTCCTTAAACTTTTTCAAATCAAACAGCGCGGCAGGTGCTTCGAAATACGGTTCCTTGAGTGTCGGACCTTCAAAACTCAAGTGGCGACTCTGTATTTTTGAGCGCTTGCCACCTGCGCTCGCGCTCCCTCGATCCGGGCCCCTTGCATTTTTGGAAACCGGAATTTCCAGGGCGTGCTGCCCACACTTAGAAAATGAAAGTTTAAAAATTGCGAAGAACAATAATTGCCGGGCAAGAAATTTTGCTTATATTTGAGAAGCAACGATTACAAGTTTGAAACAAACGAAGATAAGGGCCGAAGCCAATTTGACACAAATTGAAATATGGTTAGTGGCCGAAGCCATCCTTAGGTGATGTAAAACAAGGACTATGGCTAAAAACAAAACATAAGTGAAGAGTAGTCAATGGCTGAACGAGAGGCACACTGTTGGGGTCAATCACATGTATGCTTTCTTCAAATTTTGGGCGCTCCATGGGTTGGTGAGGACCTTCCCATTCATGTCTTCCAAGACATAAGCGCCTTCACCAGCAATCCGAACCACACAAAATGGCCCTTCCCAGTTGGGCTTGAATTTCATCTTTTTGCTGGCTTGTACAACTTTTCTCCATACCAAATCATCTGGCTTGAAGGTCTTGGTCCTCACACTACGGTTGTAGCCCTTGACAACTTGTTGTTGGTATTCGGCAAGCTTCAGCCGAGCGTCATCATGATTTTCTTCTGCTAAAATCAACTCTTGTTCCATGGCCTCTTCATTGGTCTTCGGATCAAAGTATTCTGTCCTCAAGGTTGGGAACTTGGACTCTAGAGGGATGACGGCCTCCATGCCGAATGCCATTGAAAAGGTGTCTGGCCTGTGGATCGTCGAGGTGTAGAGCGGTAAGCCCATAGAACGCGTGATAGCTCCTCGGCCCACTTGCCCCTCTTGGAGTTTAGCCGACGCTTGATCCCGACGCAGACAGTCTTGTTTGTTGCCTCGACTTGTCCATTTCCTTGGGGGTATACTGGAGTAGAGTTGAAGAAGCGTATCCCAAATTCTTCACAGAGGTTGGAGAGGCCGTTCCCAACAAACTGGGTTCCGTTGTTTGAAGCAATAGCGTAAGGGACGCCGAACCTTGTGACAATGTTTCGCCATACAAATCTCCGAACATCAGCCTCGGTGATTGTGACGAGAGGTTCGGCCTCCACCCACTTTGAAAAGTAGTCCGTTGCCGTGATAAGGAATTTAAATCCACCTGGTGTTGTTGGCAATTTGCCCATGATGTCGAGCCCCCACTGAGCAACAGGCCAGGGGCTGGTGATTGGGGAGAGATTCTGGGCAGGTTGCTTAGGTATGAGGGAGAATAACTGGCATGGTCGGCATGTCCGGACAACCTCTTCACAGTCTTTCTTCATGTTTTTCCAAAAATATCCCTGGCTCATTGCGCGTTGACAAAGGGAGTAACCACCAGAGTGGCAGCCGCAACTGCCAGAGTGGAGCTCGGCGAGAATTTCTGGGACTTGGGTTGGGTAGACAACAAGAAGGTACGGTCCGGAGATGGATTTCCTGTAGAGTTGGCCGCTCTCGGAGAGCCAGTAGTAAGTGGCCTTGTTGCGGATACGATATGCTTTCTTCTTGTCAGTTGTTAGAGTGTCGTCTCGGAGGAATGCAACGATCTCGTCCATCCAACTTGGACCGAGCTTGATGTTGAGTACTTTTGGAGTTGCTTCAAAAGTTGGGTGGTCGATGCTGCCGAAGTTGATTGTCCTGAATTCCGAAGCTGTTGAAGCCAAAGCTAGTCCGGCAAGTGCATCTGCATGGGCATTGTGCTCGCGGTTGATCTGTTCAATCTTGAAATTCTTGAACTGTTGAATGAGTTCGACCGCTGTTGCCTGGTATCTCAACATCCTTGGGTCCCGAGCTTCGTAGTCTCCCAAGACCTGATTGACTATGAGCTGGGAATCGCAAAAGACAGCCAGATCATCAACCTTCATTGCTATCGTGGAGCGTAAGCCAGCGAGAAGTGCCTCGTACTCAGCTTCATTATTTGTGGCGGGGAGGTCAATGCTGATAGAACTTTCGTGAAGTGACCCGCAGGGGGAGACCAAGACGACTCCTGCCCCTGCTCCATTGCTATTAG
Organism: Rhododendron griersonianum; assembly: GCA_018127125.1. Classification (NCBI taxonomy): domain Eukaryota; kingdom Viridiplantae; phylum Streptophyta; class Magnoliopsida; order Ericales; family Ericaceae; genus Rhododendron; species Rhododendron griersonianum. Next base: position 30,442,752 of record CM030788.1, on the reverse strand, counting down.
AGGCACCATTGACGTGTAAGCGCCAAATATCTCCTGAAAAAGGTGCCAAGGTTTTTGTGTTGCTCTTTGTTCGGCCACGGGTTTGGGAGGTGTGAGAGTGTTGAGGATATCCGTATCTTTTAGAGTTAGCTCAGCTATGAAGTCGGCGAGAACTTGCCCCTTAATTGCCATCCGTGGCTCAAAGCGAATGTCAAAATTTGTGTAGCGGGCCGAACACAGATGATTCGCATGGTGCGGACCCGACCTGTCATGAACCAATCAGAGGCTTCGTGCACGGCGTGCCGACGGTGATCCATCATGTGTATTCGGTTTGCCTCAGGCTCGGCAGCGGACAAACCCACGCTCGGATTGTGCCGTCGGTAGGGCCTCCAGCGATGTTACTCCCTCGTTAAACGCATGGCCATGCTCAGCATTGCCCGCGTTTGGATACCTTCAGAGCACGGCGTGCAGCCGACGGTGACTGGCTGAAAAGCCATGCACCCTGCCACGTGCAGAAGCGGTTATAACAGAAGATGATCACGGGCGCACATGGGTGTGCCAGCTCAGCCCTGAAAAACGGTTATCAGATCCATTCCTCGACATCATTATGACGTCACTTGGCCCGTGGAAGGCACGCGATCGCACTTAGAGAGCAAGACAGAAAGCACTATAAATACCTAGTGATGGTAACCCTAACGGGTACACACTACTCAATACTCACAATTACTCTCTCAAAAGCTTTCTGCTTCCTCTCTGCGCTATACTCATCCTCTCGCCGGAGGGCTTTGCCGGGCCAAACCCCGGCCAGGCCTTAGTCGTGCGTTCCTTGTGCAGGCTAGGAGGAGAAAGCTCACCCATCATCGAGTCACCAACGAAAGATCGAGGACCAAAGGATCACGGGCCACACAATTGGTGAACCCGACGTGAAACACTTCTGATCTAAACGGCTCTCTCATCCTCCATACCCCCCTCACTCCTTCGTAAAACAACCACCAAATCACCTACCATGGGCGGAGATCTAGCAGACGCAACCGTTTCGGGGGCCAAAGACGCAGGTGGAAACGTCAATTCCACGCCAACCCTCGAAAGGCACATGTCCCTCTCCCTCGCCCCTGGGTCCGGGCTCTCGCCCGTCTCAGACGACGTAACTTCGGCGTACATCCGCCTGTTGCAGCGTCGCGACGATGAACGCGACAATGAACTGGCCGCGCTAAGGGCAGAGGTGGCCCAAATGAAGCAACGCATGCAGCAGGACGCCACCCCTGCCGCATCAAGATCTGGCGGAGACAGGGGTAGAGGAGGCCAAACACCGCCTCCGCCTCCACCTCCACCACCGCAAGGGCGTCAGAGCGAAGGAGGCCAACGCGGATCCGTGAAAGACCGCCTAGGCTTCACCCCAGCACCGGACGACGCCAGGGGAATCATCCTCTATAAACAACCCACAGTATCTGGGACACATCGTTCTAGAAGCTATCACGATGGAACCAGGACAAGGGACATCGAGTCGTTTACAAGTACGTACTCAACTGGTCGCGCAGAGTTCTCTCGCACAACGGCCTCGCACCGTAGCCGAGACTCTGCCCGAACCAGACCACATGTCTCTGAGCGCCTGGGGAACATTCCGATTGAAAACAAAGACGACGAGCACTACGCTCGGCGCAACGGGAAAGACGTACGCGTTGAGGGCGCGGACGACGAGAACAGAACCCGTCGCCACAACGACAAAACCGTCGACGGCCCACGCCGAACGGAGAAGGACTTGCGAGATAAACTTCGGCGAAGAGAAGCCGAGAAGGCGTCGGCAAAAGAACACAAGGAAAGGGATTCAAAGAGATCAAAAATGGATGCGCACGGCAAACCGCCGCGCCCAGGATTTGAAAGGCAGCTAAAAGATCTCGGCGTCTCCCCATTCACCTCCCACATAATCAACACGCCGCCAGAGCCCACTTTTCACCTTCCCAAATTCACGAAGTTCGATCCGTCGACGTGTGAGGCCTACACTCACCTCATCCACTTCAGACAAACCATTGAACTCTGCACGCTTAAAGACGAAGTAAAATGCAAGGCGTTCCCATCCAGCCTTGGCTCCCTAGGACTCCAGTGGTTCAACAAATTGCCCGCTGGATCCGTAAGGACCTTGGCCGACCTTGAACGCGCCTTCAACACACGTTCCATCACAAGCAACAAAATGGCTAAAGAGCCTGAATCACTGTCTCAGATGAGAAAACTATCGTCTGAAACCCTCAGGCAATATGCCGAGCGCTACTGGCAGCTATTCAACGAGATCCCAGGAATCGATGAATATTGGGCTGCACGCACTTTCAAGAACGGCCTGGAAACTGGCAGCAAGATCTTAGACGAACTCGCCATCCACCCACCACACGGCATGGGTGAACTAATGCGCGTCGTGGAAAGATTTTGTGCTCTCGAGGAACTTTATGCAGACAGGGCGGCACAGGGAATCCCAAGCTCTAACAATCCATTCTCCTCAACCGTGCACCAGCTGCCAGCACAAGTGGCAACCCAACCAACGCAGCCGAAGAAGCAAGTGCACAACATTAAAAAGGGTAAGGAGCGTCCGCCGAAGGAGCATGACTACGTGGCCGAAACCACTCACTTTAAGGAACCAATTTGGTCTTTTCTGAAGGAAATAATGAGACAACCATGGTTTGAATGGCCGACGGACAAGATGGGAACCGACACCGGCCAACCGGATCAAAATCCCAGGAAAAAATGCACTTACCACAACGAGCTCGGCCATTACACGACTGCCTGCGCACCATACAAGGCTCTCCTTGAAAAGCTTGCGGCTCAAGGTCATCTCGATCAGTACATTGATCGATCAAAGACGCCCGCCCGGCAGACAAATCCCAACCCCAACGAACAACGCCCGCTGATCCATGTCATCCACGGTCCAGTAACCAAAGCGTCCGAGACTGCCCTCAAAGCCGACATCGATCACGCCTCAACTTCAAAAGAAGTACTCTCCGTCGGCTGCGGATCCAAGCGTCAACGACCACAAGACGTGCCAAAGTGGACGATCAGCTTCACCGAACGCGACCTTGAACACGTCCAAACACCGCATTCGGACGCCCTCGTCGTAACCATTCAGATCGATGTTCACGACGTCAAACGCATCCTCATTGATCAAGAAAGCTCGGCCGAAGTTATGTACTACGATCTATTCAAAAAGCTGGAACTACCAGAATCGGCACTACTACCAACCGAAGTACCCCTCATCGGCTTCAGCGGAGCACCTGTTTGGCCAGTTGGCCGAATCTTCCTCCCTGTCGTCGTCGGCACAAAAACACTCTCTGTTGAATTTATCGTCGTCAACGTGCCAAGCCCATACAACGCCATCCTGGGACGAAATTGGCTTCATGGAATGCAGGCCATTGCCTCCACGTACCACCAACTTGTCCGCTTCATCGGCGCAACGGGGAGACAAGAAGACTTACGAGGGGACCAAATTGCATCCAAAAAATGCTACGTCTCCGCCGTACACAGCTCCTCAAAAGCAAAACAAGTGCAATGGGTTGAAGTCCCAGACATGGCCGTCATCGAAGACGTCGGTCAAAAAGCAGAGGACAAAGCGGAGGAGGACCTGGTGAAAATGCCCATCAACGAGGACGGATCACGCTTCTTCTTGCTTGGCTCCTCACTATCTGACGCCGAGCGAGAGGAGATGTTCCTGTTCCTCAAAGACAATCTTGAAGTCTTTGCATGGACCCCGGAGGAAATGCCAGGGGTGGATCCCAACTTTATTTGCCACTCCCTCAACATAAAAAAGGACGCCAAACCAGTGGTTCAACGGGCTCGACGCTCGGCACCTGAACACGCCGACGCCGTCATCGAAGAAGTCAACCGACTTCTCGACACCAACGCCATTCAGGAAGTCCAATACCCAACCTGGCTATCCAACACGGTGGTCGTCAAGAAGAAGAATGGAAAGTGGCGAGTCTGCGTCGACTACACGAATCTTAACGACGCCTGTCCCAAAGACTGGTTCCCACTGCCGAAGATCGACCAACTCGTAGATGCAACAGCCGGCCATGCTCGGCTAAGTTTTCTGGACGCCTACCGTGGCTATCACCAGATTGCTATGGACCCTGCCGACATGGAGAAGACAGCATTCATAACTCCGCATGGAATCTTCTGCTATAGGGTGATGCCGTTTGGTCTAAAGAACTCCGGAGTCACATTCAACAGAGCAATCTTCAAGATGATCTATGCACAAATAGGCAACATCCTGGAAGCATACATCGACGACCTCGTCGTCAAAAGTCAAAAGGAGCACAACCATTTGAAGGAGCTGGCCGAGGTCTTCGAGATCCTTAAATTCCACAAACTCCGTTTAAACCAAGAGAAGTGCGCGTTCGGCGTAAGTGCTGGTAAATTCCTTGGCCATTTGGTCACACGACGTGGCATCGAAGCCGACCCCAACCAAATCAGGGCAGTGGCCGACCTTCGGCCACCAAGATCAATCAGAGAGGTACAAAAACTAACTGGGATGGCAGCGGCTCTCAACCGCTTCATCAGCAAATCGTCCAATAAGTGCCACTCCTTCTTTCACGCTCTCAAAAGGAAAAGCCGACGAAGTTTCAAATGGACGCCGGACTGCGACAGAGCGTTGGCCGAGCTCAAAGATTACCTGGGTTCTTCACCGCTGATGGTAAAGCCCAAAGAATACGAAAATCTTTACCTTTACCTTACAGTCTCGAGCCATGCCATTAGCTCAGCACTTGTTCGGCGGGAAGGGGCCGACGACATGCCGGTATATTTCACGAGTAAGACACTCCTACCCGCCCAGACTCGGTACCTTCCACTGGAAAAACTGGCACTCGCCCTGGTATCTGCGGCGAGGAAGCTCCTGCCATACTTTCAGGCGCACACAATAACAGTGTTGACCGAGCATCCTCTCAAAGCGCTTTTTCGAAAAGCTGACCTCTCAAACCGAGTTTCGAAATGGGCGGTCGAGCTTGCAAATTTTGATATCCGCTTTGAACCGAGGACAGCAATAAAGGGTCAGGTCCTCGCCGACTTTATTGCTGAGCTAACACCTGAAGACTCCGAGATCCTAAACACTCCCCCAACTACTCAACCTTCTGCCGAAGGTGAACAGAAAAAGGACAAGTGGCTCCTCTTTCAGGGAGACACATGGCGATTGCAGGTGGACGGCGCCTCCAACAACAACGGAGCAGGTGCCGGAGTCGTTTTGGTCTCACCATGCGGAACACTTCACGAGAGTGCTATCACCATCGATTTTCCTGCAACAAATAATGAGGCCGAATATGAAGCACTGCTTGCTGGCTTACGCTCGGCAATCGCAATGAAGGTTGACGACTTGGCCGTGTATTGCGACTCTCAACTTATAGTCAATCAGGTGCTGGGTGACTACGAAGCTCGGGACCCAAGAATGATAAAGTATCAGGCAACGGCGGCGGAACTCATCACTCACTTCAACAACTTCAACATCATGCAGATCAACCGCGAGCACAATGCTCACGCCGACGCTCTTGCTGGTCTAGCCTCGGCTTCAAAGGCATCAGAGTTTCGAACCATAAATTTTGGGAACATTGACCACCCGAGTTTCGACACAACTCCAGAAGTGCTCAACATCGAGCTTGGTCCGAGCTGGATGGATGAAATCATTGCCTTCCTCAGAACCGATACTCTACCCGACGACAAGAAGGAAGCCTTCCGTATCAGAAACAAGGCCGCGTACTATTGGCTCTCTGAGAACGGCCAACTCTATAGAAAATCCATTTCCGGGCCCTATCTTCTTGTCGTTCACCCAAATCAGGTTGCCGAAGTCCTTGACGAACTGCACTCCGGAAGTTGCGGCTGCCACTCTGGTGGACGTTCGTTATGCCAACGCGCGATGAGTCAAGGATACTTTTGGAAAAACATGAAGAAAGACTGCGAGGAAATTGTTCGAAGGTGCCGACCATGCCAACTTTTCTCCCCAATCCCCAGGCAGCCGGCTCAGAATCTCTCCCCCATCACAAGTCCATGGCCATTCGCGCAATGGGGGCTCGACATCGTCGGGAAGCTCCCAACAGCACTTGGGGGCTTCAAATTCTTGATCACAGCAACGGATTACTTCTCCAAGTGGGTAGAAGCCGAGGCCCTTGTCACCATTACAGAAGCAGACGTCTGACGATTCGTATGGAGGAACATCGTGACAAGGTTCGGCGTACCCTACGCCATCGTCTCCGACAACGGCACCCAATTTGTCGGGGACGGCCTCACAAGTCTCTGTGACGAGTTCGGCATCAGATTCTTCAACTCAACACCAGCCTACCCTCAGGGAAATGGCCAGGCCGAAGCCTCAAACAAGACGGTCTGTGCAGGGATAAAACGAAGATTGAATTCAAAGAGGGGAAAATGGGCAGAGGAACTCCCCAGGGTTTTATGGGCTTACCGCTCCACTCCCCGCCGTTCAACAGGCCAGACACCATTCTCAATGGCGTTCGGCATGGAGGCCGTCATCCCCCTAGAATCAAGATTCCCAACCCTCCGAACGGAAAACTTCAACCCACAGTCCAATGACGAAGCCGTCGAGCAAGAACTGATTTTGGCTGAGGAAAAACGAGATGACGCTCGGCTAAAGCTTGCCGAGTATCAACAGACTGTCGCCAAGGGCTACAACAGAAGTGTCAGAATCAAGAAGTTCAAGCCCGACGACTTGGTTTGGCGTAAGGTCGTCCAAGCAAGCAAAAAGAAAAAGTTCATGCCTAATTGGGAAGGGCCATTTCGTATTGTGAAGGTTGCCGGTGAAGGGGCTTACACCCTCGAAGACATGCACGGCAAGGTACTCACCAACCCGTGGAACGCACAGAACCTCAGGAAGGCTTACATGTGACGCTTCAATCAGACAACTACCTTTGGCCAACACATCGTGCATTCAGAGTTTCTGTTTTCTTCGGCTTCGGCATAAACTCTTTTACTTTTTATTTTTCTTGCATTTCAAAGAAGGGCCTCGACCCACTGTTACTGTTTTTATTACTTTCCCTGTACTTTGAAGAAATATCAATGACATGACAATCTTTTATTGAAAGTCTTCAACAAACATTTCATGCATTCATTCCACTCTCGGCTAAGAATGCCACACACAAACGATGACTTCGGTCACACCCACCAAACGGCTCCTTAAAAAGCCCTTTGCTTCGGCCAACTTCAAAGGCCCAAAGAAGCAATCACTGGACATATGGTCCGCCGAGCCTGAAATACACTTTTGGAACTCAGGCTTCGGCTCGGATTGGCAAGACAATATGGTCGGCCACCGAAAGGTTACACTCGCAATTTGGCGAGCAAACCACCCACAAACAATCACTACTCTCAAACGTTCCTCTACCATGGCCAGGGGCTGACACTTTGGCCGAGCCCCATCCACTGGCAAAGGGGCACCTCACACTCTCAAACTACGTCAAAGGTTGGATCACGTCAGCTCACAATACATCCATGCTCGGCGACCTATAGCAACTACGGCAATACTACTTTGGTCAGGGCTCGGCTGCAATATCTCTACTTAACCATTTCGATCATGAAATACCTTCAACTGTTCAGCCGAACCCAAACCAAAAGTGGTGGCTACGGACAACTACATACAAACATGCAAGACCAACAAAATTATGTGAAGACATGAAGGCAATCAATCAAGCTCGGCAATAGTAGAGAAGTTGCAAAAAGAAGTCACGCATTCATCTAAAACTTCGAAATAAAGACAAGTGTTTGAAAAGTCCTAAGCTAGGAGGTACGGCGTAGTAAATCGTTCGGTGCCGACCCCCCTTAAACTATTACATCTGGCACGGCAAACTCCCAAGTTCGGAGCCGTCCAGTCCAACAAAAATTCAAAAAGTTCAAAGAAAAAAACACAACTATAAGAAACTTGAGGTTCTAAGGTTGGGTCGGATCACCGTCGGCCGCAGCTTCAGTAGGACGAGCAGCATCATCCTCGACATCAACAGCCACTTCATCAATTTTCTCAACTTGCTCGCTGGCCTGCTCGGTGTTGTCAACCTCGTCCCTCTTCTTCCCACTCGAGCCATCCACTCCACCTTCAGCATCGGCCACAGTCATATCTTCGACGTCATCCTCACTCTCGGAAAACTCCTCCGGAGGAAGTGGGGCACATTCCTCCTCCGTGTACGGCAGCACGAGCTCGGGCACTTCAGCCACGGGGATCGACTTCATCAGGTTCATGTCCGGCTCCATCTGCATGACCCCACACGCAGCCTTCACCCCATCCTTGTACCCAGTCCGGTACGCAATCGGCAGCTTCTTCTTTAGCTCCTCGTTGACCATCGACCGAGCCTCCCGGACGTACTCAGCGCCGGCTCTGTCGTACCCAGCCTGAAAAGCCTTCTCATCCACTTCCTTCATCCTCCTCTTCTCCCTGCGGACAACCTGCCCGAGCTCGCGTTCGGCCGTCTTTGCATTCTCCAGGGCCTCATCCCTCTCCTTCTCGAGCTCGGCAACCCTTGACTTGGCAAACCTCAAGCCATTCTTCGCAGCTTTTGCCTTCTCATGCTCGGCTTTCGCTTCATCGCGATAACGTGTCTTCTCAGCGGCCAAGAGTTCGGCTTGCCGAGAAGCGCGCAGCAAAGCTTGCCCAGCCTACATAAGATTTGAGTTGTCAGCCTCGACACTATGTCAAAATATAAATTAGAAAACCAAATCAAAGCGTACCTGAACGAGATATGCACTGGTATGAACTAGGCTCGGCTGGAGCTCCCCTGGAACCCTGTCCATGTCCTTTGGAAGAGCAAGCCCGTGCAGCATGGTCACAGCAAGACCAGGCTCCTCCTTGATGCTGTCTTCCACCGTGACCACTCTACCGTCGGCCATGGCGAAGGATGGTGCAAACTCTGGGACGATCACCCGCCCACCTGAACCTGCTGCCCTCTCCACAGCCTTTAAGCCTCCCGCTGCCGAAGACTCGGTTTGGTCCTTCTCCTTTGGAAGTGGCGTCGGCGGCCTGGCAGGTAAGAAGTCATGTACCTTCTGCTTCTTAGCAGGACTCTCGGTAGGAGAAGGAGCAGCCACCTTCTTGCTGGCAGCAGCAGCTTCCTTAAGGTTCATCCTCACCACATTTCTCCTCCCTATATCGTCGGCGAAACGAGGAATTAAGGTTCGGATTGGAGGGATGTGGATACCTTGAAGGTCGGCTGGTTGGCTTTCCTGGAACCAGAAATCAGCTGATTTATGGAAAGTGGGAAACTTTACCCTTGGCTCTTTCGCCTTCTTGCTCGGCTTCTGAACGTCGTCGCCAACACCTAACTCAGCAGCTAATCTCTTACCCTTGGCCTTCGTGCTCGGCTCTGCCTCCTTATCCTTCTTCTTCCTCTTCGTCAACTTCCCCTTATACGAAGGCTCGTAGCCCAGCAACGTCGGCACGTCGCGGCAGATACAGGCCCTTAGTGTCTCCACGTGACTGTCTACGGCCAAAGAGTTCTGAGTCTTGGTTATTGATCGGTGATCTGCAAAGGAAAGAAGATGTTAGCAAAATATCACGAATTCATTAAAAGAATGGATCATGTTCGGCAGATTAAAGAATCAAAAGGAAACCTCGAAAATCCGTTATCTTCGGCACAGAATGCAGCCGCACAGTCTGATCGCCGAACTCGAAGTTCCCACTGACTTCGACGTACAGATTAGCCCACTTATCAGTATCGGGAAGTCTGTTTATCAACGGCTCCTTACCACTACGAGTGGACAAATACCTACGGTTAGTCTTCCCGTGCCTGGACATAATGTATGTATGGAAGAGGTCGGCAATGGTGAAATCTAGGTTGTGAAGTTCCTTTAACTTAACTACGGACATCACAATCCTAAAACTGTTGATCGAAAAGAAGTGAGGTACTATGCCGAACCTAGCTAACAGTTCCCTCAGGTACGGGTGAAGGGGGGAGCGGAGCCCGGCCTCACAGATGGCCATCAGAGGGACCGTTATATGCTCGGGACGATCTTGCCTCTTGTCCCTTATCCTGTTACTAGCCACTTGGTGGACGACGACATCATCCGGTATGTCGTACGCTCGGCAGAAGGCCGCATACTCATTGGGACGCCCACTGAAGTAATGGGCGTGGGGACACACCTGCCCTCGCTCGAAGAGGTCGGCAAACTCTCTGTCCCCAGACGAAGTTTCAGCAGGAGCAGAGAGTGAAGAGGTCGTGGCTCCGGCCTGGGAACGAATCCTAGACTCGGCCTCCGGTCCAAGTTCGTGCTCGGCTTCGGATTCTGTGCTAGTAGAGAAGGTTATCTCTGGGTCGGTGTTGAAACCACCGTACTCGTGGTCAAGCTCGGCATTGGAATCACCAGAGTCTGACATATTCGAGGCAATGGAAGAGTTTTGACGTCGGCTTCTGTGTATCTCCAAGTACTCTCGGATCACAAGGTTCGCAGAATCGTCCCCTGAACTTTCAGAGTCGGATGAGATGACGATGATTGGGGGAGCCAGACCTAACAAAGTCAAAAATAAAACATGAGACCTCGTCGTCGGCCAGAAAATAGGAGTCTCACTACGCTCGGTGCCCTAAATGGCCCACCCCATCATCATTCTCAAGGCTCGGCCAAACCATGTTCGGTCGGAACCTCCCGAACAACAGAGACTGTGGCTCGGCCTTTTCCATCAACGGCCAAGCCCAGAACCCCTTGGAGGCTCCATGCTCGGAAGAACAGGTTGAAGAGGGAGATGAACAGTCCGTTCATCTCCATGGGTGCACTATTCATTCAGAACAAAAAATGCCCCAAAAACCCAGAAAATCAAAGATGAATGGACTGAAAGCTGCAGAAAATCAGAGAGAAGCAAGAAACGATCTCATACCTGGATTTGTGGCGAGATCTAGTGGCAGAATCTGCTGGAGATCGAAGATGGAAGACGAACGGTTGCTCTTGAGCTCTGGAGAATGGAGTTTTAGAGAGAGAGAACGAAGGAGCTTCTCTCTCCTCGCCTCGCCCCTTTTATAGGACTAGGGTTTGGGTTTTGAGTTTCCCGCCCATCATTACACCGCCGAACCAATGGCCACTCAGCGCATGACACGTGTCACTAAAAGGACGGTTTGCAGGGCTTTGCAGCCTTCCCCTCGTCCGCCGTACCCATCCACAAGGTGACATCTGGCGCCCAACCAATGGAGTGCTTCATCGACGGTCGGGACTCTCCTGAGAATGAAACGATTCAGGCTCGGCTGGAATCAATTTTTATCAAACAAATATACGCTCGGTGATTCGACATGTTCGGCCTAAGGCTCAACTTCAATCTCTACCATGCGTACGGCATCGGCAGAAATTGAGGGGCTATTGTAGCGGACCGAACACAGATGATTCGCATGGTGCGGACCCGACCTGTCATGAACCAATCAGAGGCTTCGTGCACGGCGTGCCGACGGTGATCCATCATGTGTATTCGGTTTGCCTCAGGCTCGGCAACGGACAAACCCACGCTCGGATTGTGCCGTCGGCAGGGCCTCCAACGATGTTACTCCCTCGTTAAACGCATGGCCATGCTCGGCATTGCCCGCGTTTGGATACCTTCAGAGCACGGCGTGCAGCCGACGGTGACTGGCTGAAAAGCCACGCGCCCTGCCACGTGCAGAAGCGGTTATAACAGAAGATGATCACGGGCGCACATGGGTGTGCCAGCTCAGCCCTGAAAAACGGTTATCAGATCCATTCCTCGACATCATTATGACGTCACTTGGCCCGTGGAAGGCACGCGATCGCACTTAGAGAGCAAGACAGAAAGCACTATAAATACCTAGTGATGGTAACCCTAACAGGTACACACTACTCAATACTCACAATTACTCTCTCAAAAGCTTTCTGCTTCCTCTCTGCGCTATACTCATCCTCTCGCCGGAGGGCCTTGCCGGGCCAAACCCCGGCCAGGCCTTAGTCGTGCATTCCTTGTGCAGGCTAGGAGGAGAAAGCTTACCCATCATCGAGTCACCAACGAAGGATCGAGGACCAAAGGATCACGGGCCACACAATTTGCTAGTTCAACGGCCCATTTGGAGACCCTGTTGGAGAGGTCAGCCTTCCGAAAGAGGCTCTTGAGAGGGTGCTCCGTCAAGATGATGATTGTATGGGACTGGAAGTACGGCAGGAGTTTCCTTGCAGTTGAGAAGAGTGCAAGTGCTAACTTCTCGAGGAGGAGGTAATGCATTTGCGCAGGTAGGAGTGTTTTGCTTGTGAAATAAATTGGCATGTCGTCTGCGCCTTCTCGCTGAACCAGTGCTGAACTGACGGCATGGGCTAAGACCGCGAGGTACAAGTAGAGAGTTTCAAATTCCTTCGGTTTCACCATCAATGGCACCGAGCTCAGGTAGCCTTTGAGTTCGGCCAATGTTGTGTCGCAGTCTGGAGTCCACTCGAAACTGTGTCGGTTTTTTCCTTTCAATGCATGGAAGAATGCATGGCACTTGTCTGACGACTTGCTGATGAACCGATTTAGAGCTACTGCCATGCCTATGAGTCTTTGGACTTCTCTGATTGTTCGTGGTGGCCGCAAGTCTGCAACGGCCTTGATTTGGTTGGGCTCAGCTTCGATACCACGCCTGGTGACCAAGTGTCCAAGAAATTTTCCCACGCTAATGCCGAATGCGCACTTCTCTGCATTCAAGCGGAGCTTGTGGAGTTTAAGAATTTTGAAGACTTCGGCCAGTTCTTGGAGGTGATTGTACTCCTTTTGACTTTTGACGACCAAGTCGTCGATGTAGGCTTCCACCGTGTGGCCGATCTGGGCGTGGAGCATTTTGAAGATGGCTCGGGTGAATGTGGCACCTGAGTTCTTGAGCCCAAAGGGCATAACTCGGTAACAGAAGATGCCATAAGGGGTGATAAATGCCGTCTTCTCCATGTCTTCTGGATCCATCGCGATCTGGTGGTAGCCGCGGTAGGCGTCTAAGAAGCTCAGCCGAGCATGGCCAGCCGTGGCGTCCACCAGTTGATTGATCTTTGGTAGTGGAAACCAATCCTTCGAACAGGCGTCGTTAAGATTAGTATAATCAACACAAACTCGCCATTTGTTGTTCTTCTTCTTAACGACAACCGTATTTGACAACCATGTTGGGTATTGAACTTCCTGAATTGCATTGACCTCCAGCAGGCGGTTGACTTCGTCGATGACGGCCTCAGCATGTTCGGGAGCTGAACGTCGGGCCTTCTGTTCGACTGGTTTGGAATCCTTCTTGATGTTGAGGGAATGACTAATGAAATTGGGATCGACCCCCGGCATCTCATTGGGGGTCCATGCAAAAACTTCCATATTGTCTTTGAGGAACTGAAACATTTCTTCACGTTCGGCGTCGCTGAGGGAAGAACCGAGTAAAAAGAAACGTGAGCCATCCTCATTAATTGGCATTGAGATGAGGTCTTCAACTGCTTTGTCCTCGGCCTTCTCGCCGACGTCTTCAATGACAGCCATGTCTGGGACTTCGACCCATTGCACTTGCTTTGCTTTGGTGGAATTGTGAACAGCCGAGACGTAGCATTTTTTGGAGGCGACTTGATCGCCACGTAGATCTTCTTGCCTTCTGTTTGCGCCGATAAAGCGGACGACCTGGTGGTAAGTGGAAGCGATGGCTTGCATACCAGGAAGCCAGGTTCGGCCGAGAATGGCATTGTATGGGCTCGATACGTTGACGATGATGAACTCGACGCTCAATGTTTTTGAACCAATGACGACAGGAAGGAAGATTCGGTCGAGCGGCCAGACTGGGGCTCCATTGAAGCTGATGAGGGGAACTTTGGCTGGCTGCAATGCTGATTCAAGTAGATCGAGTTTTTTGAAAAGGCCGTAGTACATAACCTCCTCCGAGCTTCCTTGATTGATGAAAACGCGCTTGACATCGTTGACGCCAATTTGGACGGTGACCACAAGGGCGTCGGAATGAGGGGTTTGCACCATCTCGAGGTCACGCTCGGTAAAGGTGATTGTCCATTTTGGCACATCCTGCAGGCATGGCCGCTTTGACCCAGGTCCTACCGCGAGTATCTGCTTTGAGGTCGAGGCATGATCGAGATCGACCCGAAGGTTGGTTTCGGACTCCTTGGTCACAGGGCCGTGGATAACATGTATCGTTGGTCGTGGCTCGTTGGGGTTCGGATTGCCGGTAGGTTGACGGGCGGGTGTTTTGGCTCGATCGATGTATTGGTCGAGATGACCTTGGGCCGTGAGGTGTTCCAAGAGTGCTTTGTATGGGGCACATGTGGTTGTATAGTGGTCGAGCTCGTTGTGGTAGGAGCACTTCTTCCTCGGGTTTTGATCTGGCTGGCCTGTGTCTGTGCCGAGCTTGCCCGTTGGCCATTCGAACCAAGGTTGTCGCATGATCTTTTTGAGGAAATACCAGATGGGTTCTTTAAAAATTGTGGTTTCGGCAACGTAGTCGTGCACCTTTAGTGGTCGTTTCTTTCCTTCCTTGATGTTGTTCACGTGTTTCTTCGGCTGAGATTGCTGGGAGAGAATAGGTGCTGGCAGCTGGGGTGTAACCGTCGGCAAGGGAGTGGTTGGGTTGGGGATCCCTTGAGCCGCTTGTAAACACCCCAATCTGGGCTTCCAGATTAGTTTACTTACGGTTTTTGATTCCCCGATGATGAAATCGGATCAAACAGAGCTTGGATCGGGAATGGATTGAGCTTGGAATGCTTGGAACCCTACTCGAACCCCTTTGAACCCTTCTGAACCTTCAGTCAAACCCCTAAAACCAGAGTTGACCCTCGCGCGAGCCTTTCTGTCCCTCGTGCGACACTTAGCTTGCCACGTGTAGTCAAAGTCAAACTATTGACTGTTTGACCCTCGCGCGACACTTCCGAACCCTCGCGCGATGGTTCCCTCCTGTCCCTATCACAGAATCCAGCTGGACTTGTGATGATTGCTTGGCACATGGGTTCCCACGGGTTGGAACCCCGTTCTCCTCAGCTGAACGGCGTGCTGGCAGATCCTAACCCCATGCAATCCCCTAACCACTCTCTCACCTTGTTGGCTAGCCTCACAACCAAGTTGTGACCAGCCTTGGTGGCTGGTCCTAAGGTCTTGTTTGGCCTCTACTCAGCCCTTACATTCCCCCTATAAATACCCCCATTGGTCTTCCATGTTAAGGGTTTCAAAAATTGCTTAAGAGATTCATTAGTCATTTCACAAGTTCTACACTAGCTAGCACAAAGTTACTAACCCTCAAACCACTTCCTAAACTTCTGAACTCAGGGTGTTCACACACTCTTGGTAGCAAAGTCACATCAATCAATCCAATCTATTCCTAAACCCTTTCCAAGCAAAGGTATAATGTTTAAGCTGTTTCTGTTTTGATCCCTGAGGGGGGCTGACAGGGCCAAGGCTGGTAATCAATACCATGTCCTGGTCCTAAAGCCAGCAAAGTTACAAGAATTCGTGGCAGCTACACCCTCGCGCGATGGTCCCCTTTACTCGCGCGACACTTGTGTCAGCAAGAGAATGGACCTCATGGGGAAGGGAAGCTACCCCTTTTCTGTTTGCAGTATTTTCATGCCTGACGTACTTTACTTTGATTTTTAAATCACTGTGATGCATGCAAAAACAAAATACAGTAGCTAGTTCATTTGCTTTGAACAGTTTGGAATGCCCTTGGGATCCCCTCGGTCTCAGGACCCCAAGCATGTAAAGCAATTCCTGGAAGTCCAGTCAGGAGTGTCGCGCGAGGTTTACTCACTGTCGCGCGACAGTTCTCTGATTTCCATGAACGGCCCTTGCATGGGCAACTTGGCCCTTGGCCTCTATTTTGATACCCCCACTGTTTAGGGGTTGTGTTTCATCTTATTTGACTCCTGCTTGGAGTATTGTGTAATAATTAGCATTTTACAGTCTTCCAATACACTGCTTGGTTTGCTTCCTGGGTGTGCACTGGTCCTTCCAGAGCCCAGAAGGGGATGATTTTGGGACTGTGGTGAGATGACAACACTCGCGCGAGAGTCAGCGTGTCTCGCGCGATGATTGACTTGCATGCAGATCTGTTCAGGCATGCAAGTTGATCATCGTGCAGGGCAAATCTGCCCCGAGCCTGGTTTTGGCATCTGATCGCTGTTTCAAGATCATTCCGTTTATTATTCATCATGCTGCTCATCCATGTCATTATTTGATCACATCCTGCGAATTGCTACAGTTTTAATCCCCGATTAACTGTTCCCCCGCCCTAATTGGCTAAAATCAATTAAAAGAGGAAGAATCACAAAGGTTTTCATAAAAATGCCTAAGTAGAGACCGATCTCCGGATTGGGCGAGAGGGGTGCCATAAAACCCTTCCCCTCTCGTAACCTGGCTCCCGAACCCAGATATGGTTATGACGGACTGGTTTCCTTCACTTTTTCAAATAAAGCGCGGCAGGTGCTTCGAAATACGGTTCCTTGAGTGTCGGACCTTCAAAGCTCAAGTGGCGACTCTGTATTTTTGAGCGCTTGCCACCGGCGCTCGCGCTCCCTCGATTTTCAAAAAAGGGCCGCAATGGCGAAAGGAACGGAATCCTTTTTCCAAGGGCACACTGCCCACAGTGGCGACTCCGCTGGGGATGATCGAACCGATATTAATTCTTACTTAGAGTTTAGTACGCTTGAGAACAATCCCTTAAAAGTCTGTCAAAACGGTTAGCTTCGCGCTGCCGAAGGTTGGAATGGTGATTTAACAAGACCTCGTGTCCGGCCATTCTAATCTGGGGCTTTTTCGATTGTTCGCTTGCGTAGTTTCCTCTAAAGATGGACTAAATAAAGTGAGCCAAATTTGAAAAAGGCATTTTGCGATTTTGCGATTCTTCTTCTCTTAATCAATTTCTAGCATTCTCATTTGCATCGATGTGGGATAAGCCTCGTTGGATCGTTTTGGCAATCCGGCACGGTTTACCAGAGCCCGGGGACCTCGAATGACCGACAACCTTCGACGATGATGGGTCATGCTACCGTTCGACTGTTACTCTGTGAAAAACGCGGGTAACAGGAGGTATATCTGTGGCCTTAGTCCGAGGAACCTGTTACAAACCAAAATCGGCCTTTTGCATATACAAAGCATTAGAACTCTCCAAACTAGGACAGGTACCCACAGGTTAAGATCTATTTGCATCTAACCCCATATACTGTCAATGTGTTACTGCTTTCCCTATCGCATGCACTGTACTTACACTGTTTTGCATAGGAGCATGCTTAAGGCTGTTTTGTCTTTCGAGTTTGTCTTACACTGTCTAAGACGTTGTTGAACCCGATGAGGAGTCATTCATTCTATTGAATGTTCGTTATCAATCGCAAAGTCCTTAGTTCAATGAGACTTTGAGAAATCAAAATTTACTACATCCTTGGCTCATGCCCGTTTAAGGATTCAACAGACAATATGGAACAACAAAGTAGTGATGTCGTGTCGCTGGCGCCACCCAGGTTGAAGTGCGTTGTCACTATACACCGCCGTGTTCAAGGTTAAGGTGCCATGACATCAACACCGAGTTGTTCCAAATTCAAAGTCGAATCTTCAAAAGGGACTAGCCAAAGATTTAGTCTATTTTGACATCTTTTAGGATCTGTCGATCTACTCAGGGACACATCACCGAAAAGAATTCTGAGGATTCCGACAACGTCTGAAACTTGTGAGGTAAACTCGTCTCTGGTTCTGTACATGTATGCATACATTCTGTTCTGCGTAGGAGCATGTTTAGGGCGGCTTCTAGGTTGTCTCTCACTTTCGAGTCTGTCTTATGCTTATTAGGACGCTGCTATAACCCGATGAAGAGTCGTGCATCTCGATAGTGCACGTTGTTAGTTTTTCAAAAGTCATTAGATCAGCGAGACTTTGAGAAATCAAACCTTACTAAATCCTTGGCTCATGCCCGGTTGAGGATTCAACCGAACATAAGGAACCGCAAAGTGTTGATGTTGTGATATTGATGTCATTTTGGTTATCGTGCTTCGCACGTACACCGCCCCGGCTAAAGCGCGTTGTCGCTCACGCCACCCCGGTAAAGGTGTCACGCCATCAATACCGAGTTGTTTCTAATTCAAAGTCGAATCTTCAAAAGGGACTAGCCAAAAATTTAGTCTGTTTTGACATCTCGTAGGATCAGTTTGATCTTTCCAAAGGATATACCCTCGAGAAGAAATCTGAGGATTTTGGCAGCGTCCGAACATCATGAGACAGACTTGTCTCTAGTTCTAGAGTCTAGGGTGGACACCGACGACGATGTATGCATTGCATTTTGCTGCAGGAACGCCACTGAGCTTTCTCTTACTTTACTGTCTAGTTTGGAGCCATTGCACCGAGCAGGAAAGTACCGAAAAGAAGAGCCAAACCTACTTGGGAGCGTCTTCAGAATCCGGTTCAAAGACTTGTCAGGCTCGAACCTCAGTCAGTTGCAACGGAGGCTTCTCCAGGTTCATTGTTGGCAGCCCTAGAGTCGGGTTCGCCGTCGATTTTGCAAAGAGCCACACCGTCGGCTTCCCCTTCTTCAACATCTTCAAAGCCGGCCATGGCAGATCAACCGCTCACTCTAGAGGTAGTGCTCACGAACCTTCAGAATGGCATCACCGCTATGCAGCAAAGGGCTGTCCAGACCGATGCTTCCATCACCCGTTTGAATGACCTTATCAACACTCGCCTTCCACCTCCTCTTGAAGAGGAAGGCGAGGACGATGAGTCCGACCAGGAACAGCCTGTCTTGGTCCCAGATCCGAATCACGAGGGGCGTCTCATTGTTCAGATCAACCCTAAGGAGGTTCACGCACCTGCTGCAAACACAAATCCGGCAGGTGGCAAGCCTATTTTGAATCCGGATATGGCTGCTCTCATAGCCAAGATGGCTAAGCTGGAAGAGGCTGTCACAAAGTCTGAAAAGATCAACGCAGGAGGAATTGACTTGGATCGTCTCGGCCTGTACCCTAACGCTAAGCTGCCAGACAAGTTCAAGATGCCCGATTTGGTTAAGTTCGACGGGAGTGGTGACCCCAGAACTCATCTCTATGGCTACCATGCCGCAATGAAGCTGCTGGGTGTGGAAAGTGAGGCCATGTCTCAGCTTTTTCCTCAAACCCTCTCTGGGCCTGCCTTCCACTGGTTCCTGTCGCTCGACATCTCCAAACGAAGTACTTGGGAAGACATAGGGGCTGCCTTTGTCTCTCAATATAGCTACAACTCTCAACTCAAGATGACTATTCGAGAGTTGGAATCCACGAAGATGGAGGCAAAGGAGACCTTTGCGGACTTTGTTAAAAGGTGGAGAGCCAAAGCCGCTTTAATAACTGAGCGCCCCAGCGAAAGAGACCAACTCCGCATCATCTCCCACAATCTCCAGCCAGACTATGCCAGGCACTTGGTACTCGCTCAAGCGACCGCCAACTTTGAGATCTTCTTGGTTTTTTGGTCTAGCCATCGAGGATGCGTTGCAAGCTGGAATTCTGCCAAGGGGCGAGTCCTCTTCCATCACTCAAAAGATTAAGCCAAGGGCTACAAGTGAGAGTGATGCCCCAGCCTTCAACTCCAGTCGTGCCGCCGATATCAACCAAATTCGAAGCGCTCAAAGCCTCCGATCTCGAACACAACCCCGAAGCTTCTCTGCCTTCGAGGCATCTCTGTCCGCAGTGATGGAGAAACTTGTCAAGTCTGGGCATCTCAAACCTTTGACCCCAACTTCCCCACCTAAAGTCCTTCCAGCCAACTACAATGCCAACCTTTTCTGTGCCTTCCACCAAATGCCTGGCCATCTCACTGATAACTGCTTGCGTCTCCAACACGAGATACAAGATCTAATTGATGATGGCACGGTTCAAGTTCCACCAAAGTCCAATGTCATTTCCAACTCCTTACCTCAACACGGGCCTGACCCTCTGGTTGGTCAGGTATCTATCACCTCCACTCAGATCAACCCGAGCTCCACCATATTCAACCCTAGCCACCATATCGTCCCAGCACATCAACCCAAACCCATCGTATCCATCCCGCCTGAATCGGAGGTTAACATGATGGCTGTAGGTGGGACAACCGAGGTTTTCACTGCCAACGTCTGGTTTGACAGTGATGAGGGGCTTACAAAGGGGAAGACCGATTGGCTGAGTTCTAGTGATCAAAGGAGCATCGAGTAGGTTTGGCTGAAGAAGGTGAGGAGGCCGAAGTGCTGTTGCTTGGGTTTGACTCCTGCTGGATCCTACCTCTTTTTGTGGAAGCTATGGGTAGCTTTTTAACAATTGCATTTTCAAAACCGTGTCTAGTTTGCATTGGCGTTTTGTCTGAGTCTGACATAGAGTCTTTTGCGTTCGTCTAAGTCTAGCTCTGAGTCGGAGGTTGTGCCTCTTGGCCCTCCACGTCGTAGCTTTTGTTTCAAGTTTCGAGTCTGCTGTACTTGGCAAACTCCGAGGGTTTTTATGATATGCATCGTCTTGCTTCTACATGCTTCGCTGGCTTTTATATAAACTGTGTCGACCTTAACGACGAAGGGATAGATTTCGATGGGATCATTCCCAAGGAAATGTGTTCCCTCGCCGAAAGGGAAGACGAAAGGCATGCTCAGCCTATTAAAAGAAGAAGTAATTTCAAATAAACTTGAAAGACAAGTATAACCTCCCGAAAGGTTCAATTGATTCAAAGCCGCCCCCAGAGGAGCATTGTGCCCGGTCAGACAGGCTCGAAGAATTCATAGACGTCTTGGCATGGTCTTACCAAGTCACGCCTCGCGTTTGATTTTGAGACAAAGAAGTATCAATCCCCTGCTACCTAGTGCCGATCCAGAAAGCAGAAGCACAGAAGGCTCCAGGCCTTGTACCATGTTCAAAGCAATAACAGTGGCGTTCCGCCAAGTACAAATGAGAAAATTTACAAAACACGCCAAGTACAAATGAGAAAATTTACAAAACAGCCTGGAGCAAGGCATTTCCAACCGAAGCACTATTGACCCTGCGTCGTCAAAGCCATTTATCTGAGGCTGCAGCCAAAGGTCTTCGACCTCGATGGCAACAAATTCAACACCATGGTCGATCTGGATCAATTCAAAAGCAACTTTTCCCTGAGAGAAGCTCGTTGGGCTGAAAACCCCAAGGGTGGGCAGTTCCAAGCAAAAGTTAGAGCAGCCTGCTAGACCAAAACCTATGAAGGTGGTTTAGGCAAAAATGAATAGGCAATCAATCAAAGCTCGCTAGACCAAAGACCCGAATGGGCGGTTCTAGGCAAAAGTTAGAGCACAAAAGGAGAGGTAAATACTCGAGAGTTAACCCTTGGCCTGAACTACGTTCTGACCTGATTCCCCTAAAATGGGATACGTAGGCAGTCTCTCTTCGAGACTCGGTCACAATCTATCAATTGGATCCATGGTTGACATTTTGGTACACATCAAAGGTCGAAGTGGATCGAAGATCAAGACAAGCTTCATTGGAGGAACCAGAAGGGGGAAAATCTTCGTCTTTCAATTTTATTACCAAACTGCTTCGTCAATTTACAGGCTGAGCATAAGTCTTAAAAATAATTGAAGCATCAAAAATAGAACGAAATGCTAGAGGCCTTAATAGGCTCACAGTTTATTCTAAGTTCAGCGAAGTCTGGTGTAAGCTATCGCAGCGCATTTGTTCGAGTGATGCGCGTTGGTCTCAAACCTGCGCACACTTCTTGCAGCAGGCAGTAGCAGTTGGCTACTACCCTCGAATGTCGTTCCAGGGGCTTTTGCCAAGTCTTGTCATACCATGCAAGTCATATGGACTTAATGTGACTGCACGGGGGTGTCGGTTTCAGTCCGGGCCTATACGTGTCATAATCTGCGTCTTATGTCCATCTTTGCGACATTTTTCCAGCTTTTCAATCAATTGTCATTTCGAGGTGTTTTTCTCGATTTTGTTTGTACAGGTCTTTGTACCTTTTCCACTTTTCATAAGTGTCAGTTTCACCTGTTCAGGAATATTGTGAGTTTCGGCACATTAATGCCCCAAATTTCATTATGTTCCGTGTGTCTAAGGGTTTGCATTGTACCCTGGGACTCTTTCTCCCTTTTCTTTCAAGCTAGGCGAGTCTGTGCATATATGTGCGCGTCTGTTTGTCAATTCAAATTGTTCGTCAATGCAAATTAGATATTAGTGGTTAGTTTTTGCATTCTCTTCAATACTTGCAAAAGAGAGTCAATAAACTGGAAAACGCAATTGTTACATTGCTACCCTAGTATCTGTAATCCGCAAGCAGTGGAATCTCGTAAAGCAGAAAGGGCACGTCAGTCCAAGGCCAAGCAAAGCATCTCTGGGGCACACCTGCCGAAACATCAAAGAAAGGGCGTGCAGGCCCAATTCCATTACTAAACGTCAACTGGGGCATGTCTGCCCATTCAACGTCCATCTATCTGGGTGCACATCTCAGAAGCACTGACAGTAAAGTAATGAGGCTCAGTGGTAGTCCTTAGGCGTCGTTGTCCTCCTAGGAGCCGCCCGAAACTTGCATCTGCATTTTCAATATTTTATACATGTCATTGCATATTGTGTGTATATCAAATGTTGAGCGCATGAAAAATCCATCAAAATGACAAAGCAAGCCTGCCCGGTATCAAAGGCAGCAAGTAAACAGCTCAGCAATTGTCACCAATTTCTCCCCAGTCCGCCTTGCTTCTATCCATGTTATCCACTGTTTGTGCTACTTGGATCAACACAACGGCAGCCGGTTCTGTCCAACCTCAATGGCTCGGTCACTTTTTATAGCGATCTCTATCAACGACAGCCGGTCCTGTCCAACCTCAATGGCTCGGTCACTTTTTATAGCGATCCGCCGTCTCCGTCAACGACAGCCGGTTCTGTCCAATTTCCAATGGCTCGGTCACTTTTTATAGTGATCCGCCGTCTCTATCAACGACAGCCGGTCCTGTCCAACCTCAATGGCTCGGTCACTTTTTATAGCGATCCGCCGTCTCCGTCAACGACAGCCGGTTCTGTCCAATTTCCAATGGCTCGGTCACTTTTTATAGTGATCCGCCGTCTCTATCAACGACAGTCGGTCCTGTCCAACCTCAATGGCTCGATCACTTTTTATAGCGATCCGTCGTCTCAATCAACGACAGCCGGTCCTGTCCAACTTCAAACGGCTTGATCACTTTTTATAGCGATCCGCCCTCCCAATTCAACGATGGTCAGCCATATCATCCATGACGGTCAGCCATATCGGTCATTCAACGGTTTGATCATTTATACTGCTAATCCTCCCATCCAGGCTTTAACGGTTTGGTCATTTATACTGCTGATCCTCTCATCCAGGCTTCAACGGTTTGATCATTTATACTGCTGATCCTCCCATCCAGGCTTCAACGGTTTGATCATTTATACTGCTGATCCTCCCATCCAGGCTTCAACGGTTTGATCATTTATACTGCTGATCCTCCCATCCAGGCTTCAACGGTTTGATCATTTATACTGCTGATCCTCCCATCCAGGCTTCAACGGTTTGATCATTTATACTGCTGATCCTCCCATCCAGGCTTCAACGGTTTGATCATTTATATTGATGATCCTCCCGTCCAAGTTCCCAATGGCTTGATCACTCAGCACAATGATCTCCCCGTCCGCAATCAACGACAGCTGATCCTGTCAATTCCCCCAACGGCTTGATCACTCAGCACAATGATCTCTCTGTCCGCCCTCATGACAGCCGGTCCTGTCAAATCCACAAACAACGACCAGAACAATGATCTCTCCGTCCGCCCTCACGACAGCCGGTCCTGTCAAATCCACAAACAACGACCAGAACATCGTTCGATGGTCCGTTCATCCGCAACTGATTGTTCCCCAGGAGAGTCCGTCTTGGCCTGTCCCGAATGACAATCACCCTCAGTCTAGCCGAAAGTGCATCTTCCAGCAGGCTTATTGCTCTGTCTCGGATGGTCTTTGATAAGGAGATTGGCTCTGATTCCCAACAGATGGAATTCAACCTGCCTGACACGACCTACCCGTGTTTGTTGGAATACTTTGTGCCGAGGATAGCTTGATCCCCAGCAACGACGGCCGGTCCCGTCAACATCTGCAGCGACAGCCTGTCCTGTCCAAATTCAATCAACAAGCGGCGATGCAATCGTCCACTTCTACTTCTATCCCCAGTGATGGTCTGTCCGTCCATTCAACCAATCAGGTTCTGTAAGTATGCTTGTCTACTTTGCTAGTATGTTCTGCTCTGGATTGCCTTGAGGGGTGTCTAGAAACCTTTGACGTTACTTGTACCAATTCAATGGTGCTCCAAGTGCCATCAAAGGGGGGCTACTGTAGACACCCCAATCTGGGCTTTCAGATTAGTTTACTTACGGTTTTTGATTCCCCGATGATGAAATCGGATCAAACAGAGCTTGGATCGGGAATGGATTGAGCTTGGAATGCTTGGAACCCTACTCGAACCCCTTTGAACCCTTCTGAACCTTCAGTCAAACCCCTAAAACCAGAGTTGACCCTCGCGCGAGCCTTTCTGTCCCTCGTGCGACACTTAGCTTGCCACGTGTAGTCAAAGTCAAACTGTTGACTATTTGACCCTCGCGCGACACTTTCGAACCCTCGCGCGATGGTTCCCTCCTGTCCCTATCACAGAATCCAGCTGGACTTGTGATGATTGCTTGGCACATGGGTTCCCATGGGCTGGAACCCCGTTCTCCTCAGCTGAACGGCGTGCTGGCAGGTTCTAATCCCATGCAATCCCCTAACCACTCTCTCACCTTGTTGGCTAGCCTCACAACCAAGTTGTGACCAGCCTTGGTGGCTGGTCCTAAGGTCTTGTTTGGCCTCTACTCAGCCCTTACATTCCCCCTATAAATACCCCCATTGGTCTTCCATGTTAAGGGTTCCAAAAATTGCTTAAGAGATTCATTAGTCATTTCACAAGTTCTACACTAGCTAGCACAAAGTTACTAACCCTCAAACCACTTCCTAAACTTCTGAACTCAGGGTGTTCACACACTCTTGGTAGCAAAGTCACATCAATCAATCCAATCTATTCCTAAACCCTTTCCAAGCAAAGGTATAATATTTAAGCTGTTTCTGTTTTGATCCCTGAGGGGGGCTGACAGGGCCAAGGCTGGTAATCAATACCATGTCCTGGTCCTAAAGCCAGCAAAGTTACAAGAATTCGTGGCAGCTACACCCTCGCGCGATGGTCCCCTTTACTCGCGCGACACTTGTGTCAGCAAGAGAATGGACCTCGTGGGGAAGGGAAGCTACCCCTTTTCTGTTTGCAGTATTTTCATGCCTGACGTACTTTACTTTGATTTTTAGATCACTGTGATGCATGCAAAAACAAAATACAGTAGCTAGTTCATTTGCTTTGAACAGTTTGGAATGCCCTTGGGATCCCCTGAATCTGTCTCAGGACCCTAAGCATGTAAAGCAATTCCTGGAAGTCCAGTCAGGAGTGTCGCGCGAGGTTTACTCACTGTCGCGCGACAGTTCTCTGATTTCCATGAACGGCCCTTGCATGGGCAACTTGGCCCTTGGCCTCTATTTTGATACCCCCACTGTTTAGGGGTTGTGTTTCATCTTATTTGGCTCTTGCTTGGAGTATTGTGTAATAATTAGCATTTTACAGTCTTCCAATACACTGCTTGGTTTGCTTCCTGGGTGTGCACTGGTCCTTCCAGAGCCCAGAAGGGGATGATTTTGAGACTGTGGTGAGATGACAACACTCGCGCAAGAGTCAGCGTGTCTCGCGCGATGATTGACTTGCATGCAGATCTGTTCAGGCATGCAAGTTGATCATCGTGCAGGGTAAATCTGCCCCGAGTCTGGTTTTGGCATCTGATCGCTGTTTCAAGATC
Organism: Rhododendron griersonianum; assembly: GCA_018127125.1. Classification (NCBI taxonomy): domain Eukaryota; kingdom Viridiplantae; phylum Streptophyta; class Magnoliopsida; order Ericales; family Ericaceae; genus Rhododendron; species Rhododendron griersonianum. The sequence continues at coordinate 30,417,025 of CM030788.1, read as the reverse complement.
ATTCCGTTTATTATTCATCATGCTGCTCATCCATGTCATTATTTGATCACATCCTGCGAATTGTTACAGTTTTAATCCCCGATTAACTGTTCCCCCGCCCTAATTGGCTAAAATCAATTAAAAGAGGAAGAATCACAAAGGTTTTCATAAAAATGCCTAAGTAGAGACCGATCTCCGGATTGGGCGAGAGGGGTGCCATAAAACCCTTCCCCTCTCGTAACCTGGCTCCCGAACCCAGATATGGCTATGACGGACTGGTTTCCTTCACTTTTTCAAATAAAGCGCGGCAGGTGCTTCGAAATACGGTTCCTTGAGTGTCGGACCTTCAAAACTCAAATGGCGACTCTGTATTTTTGAGTGCTTGCCACCGGCGCTCGCGCTCCCTCGATTTTCAAAAAAGGGCCGCAATGGCGAAAGGAACGGAATCCTTTTTCCAAGGGCAAGCTGCCCACACCGCTCGGTCCGCGTAGAATTCTTCGAGAGCGCAGAATCGCTCAACTATGCGCATTAGTTCGCCCATGCCGTGTGGAGGGCGGATAGCCAGCTCATCTAGGATCTTGCTGCCAGATTCCAAATCGTTCTTGAAAGTACGCGCGGCCCAGTATTCATCAATCCCAGGGATCTCATTGAAAAGTTGCCAGTACCGCTAGGCATATTGTCTGAGTGTCTCGTTCGGGAGCTTCCTCATCTAGGACAGGGACTCAGGCTCCTTGACCGTCCTGTTGCTTGTGATGAATCGAGTGTTGAATGCACGTTCAAGGTCGGCCAAGTTCTGTATGGATCCAGGAGCAATTTGTTGAACCACTGGAGTTCAAGGAAACCAAGGCTAGAGGGGAATACCTAGCACTTGATTTCGTCCTTCAAGGTACACAGTTCAATAGTTTGGCGGAAGTGGATCAGGTGGGTGTAAGCTTCGTAGGTGGTTGGATCGAACTTGGTGAACTTGGGCACGTGGAAAGTGGACTCGGGCGGCGTGTTGATGATATGGGGTGTGAAGGGCAAGACGCCGAGATCCTTCAGCTGCCGTTCAAAGCCTGGGCGTGGCGGCTTGTCGTGTCCGTCGGTTCGTGACCGCTTGGAGTCCCTTTCTTTAGAGTCCTTTTTTGAGGGCTTCTTGATAAGTGCCAAAATACACATATTTTAGCCCTTCAAACTACATTTATTAGTCATTTATTCTTGTTACTTTATAATTATTTTGTTCTTTTTTCTGTTTATAGGTTACTCGAGCTCAGTTTCCAATAATTTGGGTAAAAAGAAGAATTTATAGAAGTTCTAGATCAAAATGCAAAGTCCTTCGAAGTTGAATGGCTAATGTCTTGTAATGTGAAGTCCAAGGGCCTTTTATGTTATTAGGGGTTTAAAACCCTACTCCTATATAAATCATGGAGTACTGACTTCAAGAAAAAAAGAGCTGCTGGCCGTGGAAAAGTAAGAAACGTGAACAGCAGCTACGGAAAAGGCTGTCGACGCGGAAAAACGCATAAACTGAGAACGGGGGCTACCGTGACGATGTCTTCCGTCTGCGAGAGTTTTTCTTCCTTTCATGTTTTGATGTTTTGCTCAATTACTCACACTCCGGTAACTCATTTTAATTTATGTTCTTAATAAAAGTTGTTCATTTGTTTTTGTTTGGTTTGGATCTCTTGTTTATTTTTCGTATTGAGTAATAGAAGCATGTTTCAAACTAGGGTTTCTTCTATTTCTTGTGCAATGATTAGTGAGTAGTCGTTTAGGTAGGGTCGCGAGGTGATTAGCACACCATGGCCAGTCCGGACACTGCTCCAATTTTTAAACAATGAAAAAAAATAATTTTAGATTGATAAAATACTTCCCGTAGACGAACCCGGGTATTGTCGAAGCCCATGTGAACGGGGGAATGAGGGTCCAAAACTCATTTTCCGCTGTGCATGGGTATACAGTAACCATAGGGTCTCGCATCTTGCGGGATATCTTTTTTCAACCTAAAATTAAATGTTTTTAAGAACTCCAAAGCAGAGCAGGTTAATCCGGATTGGTTACGAGTGCTATGAACCCTACGACCGTACCTCTTTTTAACTATTTAAAAAATCAAACAATTTCTTAGTTTTAGTTAATCTCAACATCAAATTACAAGGGGTGGCTACCTAAGAGCCCGTTTTAAATTATAACAACCCGAGTTTTTAAGTCAGCACACATCACCGTCTTTGTGGATTCGACTCTGGTCTTACCGGATATTGTGCTACTCGGTCTCAACCCTATGCTTGGGGCAACCCATTATTTTAGGACTAGGATTTCGTCAAGCACTTCTCTTGGTCTCGGTGCCGAAGCTTGTCCCTCAGATCGATTGTTGTTCGGTGAGGCCCGTCTACGGACTTCTCCCTTTCGCGAACTTTTCGTTCAATGCGGACACCTTTACCGTTTCGCTGAGACTGATTCTTGTTTCTCAGGTTTTCAAGTGGAATTTCTCCGAGACGCTTGGAGACGTGGCATTTGGTCTCGAGGGAGCCTCGGCTGTGGTGGGAAACCGTGGTGCGGGAGAACTCTGGGCGTCCGATTGAGTATGTGCTTGTAAATGATCTGGAGGTGTCTCTAGATCTGCTCCGCTCCTAGTGGCTTCTTGAGCGGTGCGTCTCAGAGGTTATTGGTCACCGGTAGAGGATTATCTCCCTTGCATCGCCCTTCTCTGGTGTGAAGTCAAGGCGGTCCTTCACGGAGCCGCGGTGGCCTATTTCATGTGGCTGCTCTAGTGGTGGTGGAGGAGGTGTTTGCCTTCGCCGCCTCCTATCTCCGCCGGATCTGGATGTGGTTGGTGCGACGTCTTGCATGTGTTGTTTCATTTGGGCCATTTCTGCCCTTAGAGCCGCCAGTTTGTTGTCTCTCTCGTCGTCGCGACATTGCAACAGGCGGATGTAGGCCGCCGTTACATCGTCTGTGGCCAGAGATAGCCCAAAGCTGGCGGGAATTAAGATGGACATGTGTCTCTCCAAGGGTGGTGGAAGGATTACGTTTCCACTGGAGTCCTTAGCCCCTGAAATGGTAACGTCCATTAGATCTCTGCCCATGGTGGTTGAATTTGTGGTTGTTTTTGTGAAGAGGAAGATGGTTTGAAGGAAATTTGAGCCGTTTGAATTAGAAGCGTTTCACGTTGGGTTCACCAATTGTGTGACCCGTTGATCCTAGATTCGAGTTCCTACTCCGTTGGTTCAGGGTTTGCCTGGCCTCCTCGCCCTAACCTGCACAATGAACACACGACTAAGACCTGGCCCGGGATGCCCGGCAAAAGGATGAGAATGTGCAGAGAGTAAAGCAAGAGACTAGGGTTTTAGTGTGTAGAAGCATCTACCTCTTAGGGTTGCTATCCTTTGGTATTTATAGAGTCTGCTTGACTTGCTCTCCAAGTACGGGCATGTGCCTTGCACGGGTCGGCTAATGTCATTATAACGTCACCGATAAGATCTGGTAACCATTTTGGTGTAAGCTGGCACCCCCATGTGCACCCATTATTATCTTTTGGCTTAACCGCCTCAGCACGTGGGGAGGCACGCGGCACCATAATTGGCCAAGCCTCACCCTCAACCGAACTTGAGGCTAGTGAGTCGTAGAGAGAGTCGCCTGAGTCGCTTGTCTTAAGGGTGGCCGAGCTTGATGACTTTCTTCTGAGATGGTGGTCTAGTGAATGCATCGTCGTTCACCGCCTTGCTTCGGTTATGGCCGAACATGGATTGTCAGGTACGGTCGCTGACCGCATCGTCCATGTCAAAAATAAATTTATAAAAGCTTGGAGTTAACTACTACTCCGTATAATAGTGGTCAAGACCGAGTGTCATTCCGATGGAGACAGTATGACTGAGTTACGACAAATTCGATCAACTTTTAGATTAATTTGGAAAAGTAAAGATTGATTGGTTGATTTGTTTTGAAGAGCTAATTAAACTAAAGAGCAATTTAGTCAAAAGATTTAGAAACGATGGAGGAAAATATCTAGGGTTTCGAATTCACCCTGGCCGCGTAACAGCAATATGCATAAGCTATGTTTATTTATTCGAATCAAAAGAGATTATCACTAGGGCTTGCAAACCCTAACGATAATCATCAAGAAAATAATCGGGTTGTTAAAAGGCATAGACTATCCCATAGCACGGACCGTCTCTCAGTAGCACGATCTGGCCACCTAACGGCACGATCCGTCTTACGAGCATAATCTATCTCAGAACTCCAACCTCAATCAGTGAAAACCATTGCAAATCTAGGTATTTGAAATCTAGAATACAAATACTCAATCGATAGAAAGAATTAAAATCAATTCATTCAATTGCAATGAAAAAGGTTCTGAGTTTTACAATCGATCCGAATAACAAATCTAAAAACCTATGCATAAAAGAAGTTACTTAGCGCAGAGTTTCATCGTCCCCCTAGACGAGGGGTTTAACCGGCCATGGTAATGGGAATTGTAGAGGCATGGATTGAAGAAGTCATGATCGGAATGCGAGAAAATCCACCGATGCCGGCCGAGAGCCCCACGTCCAAGAATTACCGCCTCATGTCAGTAGCATTATAAATGCCTTGTTTGGTTGTGGGTTTAGAAAATTTTTGGGTTTGGTTTTTGAGTAATGAGTGAGAAGAGAAAATAGGGTAATAATTGAGAATAGATGTAATGAGTGGAGAGGATAGAGAGAAAAATGAGATTAATGATTGGATAAAAGGGTAATGAGTGGAGAAAGAAATGAAAGTTATGATTGAAAATATAGGTAATGAATAGATTTGGATTTGGAAATTTTTTTCCAAACCCACAACCAAACAAGGGCTTTATAGTGTAGGGTTTTAAGCCATGAATTACATTAAGGCCCTTTGGACTCTGGGAAATAATAGATTAATCATGAAACTTTTAGACAATATGTACTATGACCCCAAGCTTCTTTTAATCTTCTTATTACTCAACCCAATTTGCACATTTTCGCACCCATCAGTCTTTGAGGCCTTCAAACATCATAAAACACTAAAATATATCATGTAACAATATAAATGGACCGACAAAGCGTAGATTAGGCGGATTAAATAGGTACTTTTTGGCACCTATCAGCCGCCATCTTCAATCCTAACCTCGGTCTGTGTCTCTAAGACACATGGTCCGAACCGTCAAGTTCGGCCTACTACAGAAACAAATTTAAGAGTACTAGTCCTCCCAAACTCTATCCCACGTTCCCTCTCAAATTAACTCTTATCACTACAAGAATAGAAACAAAGATTTCCCTCCCATATCAAACACTCATCCCATGTTCCATCGCCACACCCCACGCAAACTTCTCTCTCTCTCTCTCTCTCTCTCTCTCTCTCTCTCTCTCTCTGCGGTGCTCAACAGATCAGAAGGTTAGACCATTCTCCATTTTAGATCTTTTCTTTTTGAATTGCTAAATAAATCTGTGAACGAACAGAGTGTTGTTTTTTATTTATTCAGGTCTTTAAATCTATCCCGTGCATAGCACAGGCTCTATGCCAGTCTCTAAGTAAAGAAAATAAAGGAAATTGATTGTTTACGCTCTCATATACAACCAATTAAAACAATGAGTAATTTGCGTTGACTGCATTCAAGAGAACAAAGCGGGAAAAACTTACAGGCAAATACTCCATTACTTTACTCCCAACAGCTCATTATAATTGGTTGCACACGAGGCTGCAAAACTTGAGAAAAGTTAAAAGAATTATTCTCTTTTTTTTATATATACATATATAGGAGTATGTTTTAACTATTTCATGGTTGTGTGGAGAAAAATTACTGAATAAGGCATCCTTAAAAAAATATTTTATACTTTTCATGCTTCTAATTTGCTCATGCAGCAACAATATAGAGCGCATCATTTTTTTTTTTTAAAAAGCTCTCTACATTGCTGCTATTAGAAGCGTGTTGTTTTTTCAAGAATGTCTTTTGCAGTATTTTTTCTCCTTACAATCTTGAAAGAGTGACAATTTTAAACAACAAAGAATTATTTTCTTTTGAAAGAATGAATTAGATTATTTAACAAATCTATAATCTCGCAACCTTAGGTGCAACGAATCGTAACAAAGCTTTTGCAAAGAAAATAGCATTTTGATCCCCATATTTCTCTTTCAAAATGTTTCATAGCTTTAATTGGGTCTTTTTCCACGCGATACACTTTTTGATTTTTAATGAAGATGGCGATGAATAAAAATTCTTGCTTTTGAGCGATCCTTCGGGATGAGTCATTTTCATATTTTATCATATTAACAAGCTCTATGGTGTCCAATTGGATCTCTACATCAAGTATCCAAGTCAATAATTTTTTGCGAAATATTAAGGACAACAAATTTCAAATTATGAGAGATTTGACATTATCTAGAAAATAACACAGTATTGAAGAACTTTCGAGAAAGTAACAATAACATGAAAATCAAAATAGTAAAAAGAGAATAAGTTATTTACGAGCTTTATGTTGATTCTTTAGGAATATAATTGATCTTCAGGCTCATTTAATATTTGTTCTTCAAAAACTTATATAGAATAAGTCTTCTAAACTACCTAATAATATGTACTCCTACATGTGTTGAATCTATTTTGTGATTTTTTGGATCAATTAAAATGGATGCAATAAATCTACTATTTTTAATTTTGATCTTCAGGATCAATTGGATTACATAATAAATCTTTTGGATTTATTATTATAATGACGCTTAAACACGTGGCTCAAAGCTTTGGATTTTCTTATATCTCTATTATAAAACAGAAGGGTGTGGGGACAAGTTGTTAAAACGGTTTAGATTCATTTGATCCAAAGGCTGTAGTGCATCCTCCCACTTCCCGGTTAAGTGTCCATGGTTTTCACCTAAATCACACAACTGTCATCCCTTTCCAACTGGAATGCGTAGTGCCGTAGGCACGGGTTAGTACTAGTATTACTATATAACTTAAGTGTCCTCGTTGCATTGGCCCAGTGACTAGGGTTGTGCTATGATACTAACTGTAACGACTCGCACCAGCTGACCTGCTAACCCTTAGCCTAAACACATGGCTGAAAAGTTAATCTCAAATTATACAATAGCTGCTTGGGTTTTCTAATATATTACTGCAGTATGTGTCTTCTAGACACCCAGGCGACTGCCGACGATATCCAATTGGAAGGGGCGCTTGATCACTGCTCCTTCTAGATGGAAGTCTCGGAAAGTCAACTGGACACTAGGATTATGTATAGGGGTTAGATCTCTAGGCTTGAGATAGATGGTTGTACGTAGGAATTTCGTTGAAAGAGGGAAGTGTTATGGTGTTATAGTCTTCATTGTTAAGGTGAATGTTGTAGTGGTATCATTATGATAGGATGATAGAAAATAGTGATAGTATTGTTTTGTAAAAGGTATTTCCAATAATCATTCATAAACGCCTATAAATTTATAAGTTTGCATTTCAACTTAAAAGTTTGCAAGAGAATATTTGTTTTTGAAAGGTATTTCCAATAATCATTCATAAATGCCTCACATGATAATTTTAAAACACGACAATCTAGATAACATGGTAAAGAACTAGCGATGGGACTGACTCCACTATAAAGTAGCTGACTCCATGTCCGTACTATTTTCATTTTCAAAATGAACTATACAAAGAATCAACTTTCAGAAAGCATCACTCTTTTTTTTTGAAAGATTTGAGTTTCGAATAGGTACCACCATATTAACTCTTGAAACAAAAGTTTACCACTCCACATGTTGCAACATACTCACCTGACTCCCAAGTTCACCATTCTCCTTATCACAATTCATTCACTACTCCCAACTATGGGTTGACTTACTGCTGATACCTTTCGTATCTAATCTTCTTTTCATATCATAGTAAAGGAAAACAAGGACACACGCTTGATTCTTACTAGAATCACCTCCTCGTACCCACGTACCCATCAGTGTCTACTCCGCACCGTAACTATTAGCAAATTACACACATTGAGATTGCACATCAAGTCAAGCATGCATGTTAATGCTGAACAACAATAAGTTTCGTACACGAAATATACCAATCAAATCATTTACAACTGGACTCATACACGTATCAACAAACTTACTCGATATCGAGTATATCATAACTCTCGGCTCTAGCAAGCCCACAGTAATCATGTTCATCTCAGTCCCACTATACATCTCATGTTTTCCATTCGCCCATCAATCTCGAATACTCGCTTTCAGTTGCTCTAGTCAAGCTAGGTATTCAATATATTTACAACCCTACACATTACTGCAAATATAATATACGTACCCAACACACGTACCCCTAATACTTAATCATTTCTATGACTCGACAGCAACACAACCTACCAATATCTCATTACTCAAATAACTACACATAACAGGTGCCATGGTTGCACCAACAAACATCCAATACTCTCGAATATCTCTAAGCAAAATCCAGTCACCGATAGCAGACTTCTTCCTGAATACCTCCAAGACTCCGAGATTTCAAGTAACATATCTATACTTCTCATTATACTCTAAGACTCCTTCTACCTCATCACTTAGGAATCAATTCTCTCGCACCAATAACTTTTAACAGTTCCACTCACCATAAGTTTCACAGCTCATAAATTTCTTCTCTCAATTAAGTAGTCATAACGACATCAATTTTCCTCAAAAATATTTACCATTGTTGCACTCAACCTCAATAATATCAACCACACCATTCCCGTCACCACCACTGCTATCACTACTACTATTATCCCTTAATCTCTCTCAACAAATCTATCATGTCAATGACATACCTCAACATATCCTCTACTGTCATTAGTCTAATCTACATCGCCACATACCATACACAATCTTCACGCTCAGATCCCTCAACTTACAATGCCATATTTTCTCACGTGCCTGTCACTTTCAAGGTTTCTACCATTTCAACTCAGGACACCTATCACACTCCACCTCGTTATCAATCACAATAGTTCACATTCATATTGCCCTCACTTCAAACAAGTCTCTCACCACACATTGACATCGATCACTCACCTGAAGTCACATCAATATAGTACACCTCAAGTCTTGCCTCTTTCACAAAACAATACTATCACTATTTTCTATCATCCTATCATAATGATACCACTATGACATTCACCTTAACAATGAAGACTATAACACCATAACACTTCCTTCTTTCAACGAAATTCCTACGTACAGCCATCTATCTCAAGCCTAGAGATCTAACCCCTATACACAATCCTAGTGTCCAGTTGACTTTCTGAGACTTCCATCTAGAAGGAGCGGTGATCAAGCGCCCCTTCCAATTGGATCTCGTCGGTAGTCGCCTAGGTGTCTAGAAGACACATACTGTATCCCGACACCCAACCTATAACCCTCATTTTCCTATATCAACCTTAGATACATATATCTCCCTACGTAGGCTCGACTTGCCCTACCTATGCTCACAATAACTGTCTCAATAACTACCACCACAATAACCAACCACAATTATCACCACAACAGGTCTTTACCTTTCCAAACACATTCGAGACACGCACTAACTCAATTCCCAATGCACATATTACTCACCTTATACTTATACCCTATATAGCTCATCTCATACATGTTTAACTTATCATATTTGAAACTTAACACATAATTTGTGCAATTCAATTAAAAACACATCTAACATTCATCTCGTAAGTCATATCAACATTCTATCCCTTTTATCACACGCTAACAAATATCCTCTTTCACACATCAATATCGTCACTACTCAAACCCATCTAACATCTCATATAAAAGACATCTTACCACAAATGGTACAAGACCAAGACCGCCAACTGTAACGATGTCAACAACAACAATCGCAACCACAATCACTATAATGAGGTCAAAGCCTCCAACATTCCAACACGGGTCTACCACTCAATGTCACTATGCCATAATACAAAATGCAACACCTCAATGATGTACTGACTCATTCATGCAAACACACGTGTGTTTTGTAAAAAGCATGCAGCGGATTTTGAACCCATGAAACTAAAAGGTCTCCCCATGGTCTCTAGGAATTCTAGACCTATGCTCCGATACCAAGTTGTCACGTCCTCGATTTTCAACATAAATATAAAAGATTTTTCATAAATAAATCCTCACAATATTCCATACGATACCGAAAAGATTACTGTATTACCATTCCCATAATCATAGTTCCAAGTCCATTAGATTTTAGAATATTACATCATCGACTCAACGGCCAAAATTAATATAAGTGTCAAGTAGCAAGAGAGTTAATAGTTTACATGTATTCCATGTCAAAAGAAATACAATTTTAGTAACAAATTGATCTTTCAAAAGAAATTTACAAAGATGAATAAGTAACTCCTTTGGTTAGCTTTCAAAAGTAATGACCATACTCGAAGCACTCCAGGCATGCAAGCTATGGTTCCGGGTTAGCACCTGAAAATAATATAAGGCTTGAGCTACACAAGCCCAGTAGAAAAGTCTACGCAAACTCTATATGCAAATGAGCAGAACGGAGAAACAAATGATAGAAACCAAAAGACAACAAAGATAAGCGTAACTATCATGATCAAGTATCCAACTATTGCCAATCCATCTTCTCGTGCGGTACCACATTCCTTCTTATTCCCCTTCGTTCGTCGTCGAACCCTTTATCAAGAAACTTTTCCTTTTGATATCAAGAAATTTAGAGAAAACTCAAGACCATTGTAGGCCGTGCTCTGTTGATTCAGGCCAAATACCGGAGTCCGTTGATTCGCTCAAGAATATCGGAGGATTTCCATCAAAATCCTTTAACCAAAACCAAAATCCTTTCATTAACTTCTGTAGACACCCCAATCTGGGCTTCCAGATTAGTTTACTTACGGTATTTGATTCCCCAATGATGAAATGGATCAAGAACACCCCGGGAATGTCGAGTGTTTGAGCTTTGAGTGTTTGAAAAACCCTTGAACCTAACCTAGCCTAAGCCACTTCCAAAAGCCAAAAACCCTACTGACGTGCGCCAGGGCGCAGTCATTGTGCGCCAGGGCGCAATCACCTCGCGCCAGGGCGCACCGTCGCGCGACAGACTGGAACCATCGCGCGATGGTCGCGCCAGGGCGCACCCTCGCGCGACAGTTTGGAACCCTCGCGCGATGGTCAAACTGCCAGGTGGACAAAGTTTGACCGTTGACCCTCGCGCGACAGTTTGGAACCCTCGCGCGATGGTCAGTTCCCCACCTACTTTTTCAGAGGCAGAAACTTGGCCACGAATGCAACCTCAGCCAGGCCTCGTGGCTGGCTGAATTTCTCTCCTGGCACCAACCAGATCCACCCTCCATGCCTATAAATAGCCCCCCTTTGTTTCTCTTTCAAAAGGTTACAAAAAATCAAGCACAAAAGGTTACACAAACCCAAATACACTTGATACTTCATCACTCTAGCCATCTACATACACTCATTTTGCAAGCTCTATCACCTTGTTCAACCTCAAGCATCAAAGCTCAAACACCGTTCAAACTCAAAAAAAAAGCCAAATGTATAATACCTTTGTTCTGCTCACTGTTCTGATCCTTGAGGGGGGCTGGCAGGGTCAAGGCTGGTAATCAATACCAGTCCTAGCCCTAAAGCTAGCAAGGTTTCAAAAACCGTGGCCAAGCAAACCCTCGCGCGATGGTCCCACTCACTCGCGCGACAGTTCTGTTTGCACGAGAATGGACCACGTGGGGAAGGGATGCTGGTCTTTAAATTTCTTGTTGTATTCATAGTCACTTTCAAGTCTTTTAAGTATTAGCTCACTATTGATGCATGTTAAAATCAGTTTACTGCTTTTCTTAGAGCTTAAATTGCTAGCTTGCATTTCAATGCTCATTTCTGTTCTGTTGGAGTACCCCTGGGATCATTCTGGACCTGTCCCAGAACCAAGGATGAGTAAAACCAGACACTGGAAAATTGGCTCGAACCATCGCGCGCTACACCCAAACCCTCGCGCGATAGTCAAATGGAGCGTTGACCAGTGTGCCGGGGCGCAATCGTCGCGCGCCAGGGCGCAACCATCGCGCGCCCAGGCGCGCGACGGTTTGGAACCCTCGCGCGACTGTTTATACCCGATCAGTGGCTGGCCTTGCATGTTTAACTTGGTTTTAGGCTATTATTTTGTCCCCACACTATTTATGGGGTGTTTTTGTTTATTTATTAGGCTTTTCAGCCTTTAAACTGTATATTATGACTGCATAAACTGCTTGGTTTGTCCTGGGTGTGCACTGGTCCTTCCAGAGCCCAGAGAGTTTAAACTGCTTGGTTTGTCATGGGTGTGCACTGGTCCTTCCAGAGCCCAGAGGGTTTGAGAATAAGAGCTGTGGGCTTAGGCTTACTGGCGCAGGTCTTGTAGTAGCGTGCGCAGGTTTGGTCAGCATGCATTGACTTGATCAGTGCATACTGGTTTCTTCCTGTGCACGACGCTCCGAGACAGGAGCTTTCCAGTCTGTTTAAACTCCCACAGGAGTCTGTTCTCATCCTATACTAACTGCTCATTCATGCCATACTTGATCACATCCTGCAAACATGTTACAGTTTTAATCCCCGATTAACTGTTCCCCCGCCCTAATTGGCTAAAATTGATTAATAAAAGAAGAATCGCAATGTTTTCAAAATGCCTAAGTAGAGACCGATCTCTGGATTGGGCGAGAGGGGTGCCATAAAACCCTTCCCCTCTCGTAACCTGGCTCCCGAACCCAAATATGATTATGACGGACTGGTTCCTTAACTTTTTTAAATCAAACAGCGCGGCAGGTGCTTCGAAATACGGTTCCTTGGGTGTCGGACCTTCAAAACCCGAGTGGCGACTCTGTATTTTTTGAGCGCTTGCCACCTGCGCTCGCGCTCCCTCGATCCGGGCCCATTGCCCTGGGAAAGGAACGGAATCCTTCTCCCATTTTAAAGGCATGCTGCCCACAGTGGCGACTCCGCTGGGGATATCGAACTAATATTGATCTATACTTAGAGTTTAATACACTTGGGAATAATCCCTTAAAAGTCTGTCAAAACGGTGAGCTTCGCGCTGCCGAAGGTTGGAATGGTGATTTAACAGGACTTCGTGTCCGGCCATTCTAATCTGGGGCTTTTTCGATTGTTCGCTTGCGTAGTTTCCTCTAAAGATGGATTAAATAAAGTGAGCCAAATTTGAAAATGCATTTTGCGATTTTGCGATTTTTCTTCTCTTAATCAAATTCTAGCATCTCATTTGCATCGATGTGGGATAAGCCTCGTTGGATCGTTTTGGCAATCCGACACGGTTTACCGGAGCCCGGGGACCCCGAATGACCAACAACCTTCGACGATGATGGGTCATGCTACCGTTCGACTGTTACTCTGCGAATACGCGGGTAACGGGAGGTATATCTGTGGCCCTAGTCCGAGGAACCTGTTACGAACCAAAACCGACTTTGCATATACGAAGCATTAGAACTCTCCAAACTAAGACAGGTACCCACAGGTTAAGATCTATTTGCATCTAACCCCATATACTGTCTATGTGTTACTGCTTTCCCTATCGCATGCACTGTACATACACTGTTTTGCATAGGAGCATGCTTAAGGCAGTTTTGTCTTTCGAGTTTGTCTTACGCTGTCTAAGACGTTGTTGGACCCGATGAGGAGTCGTTCATTCTGTTGAATGTTCATTATCAATCGCAAAGTCCTTAGTTCAATGAGACTTTGAGAAATCAAAATTTACTACATCCTTGGCTCATGCCCGTTTAAGGATTCAACCGACAATAAGGAACAACAAGGTAGTGATGCCGTGTCACTGGCGCCACCTAGGTTGAAGTGCGTTGTCACTATACACCGCCGTGTTCAAGGTTAAGGTGCCATGCCATCAACACCGAGTTGTTCTAAATTCAAAGTTGAATCTTCAAAAGGGACTAGCCAAAGGTTTAGTCTATTTTGACATCTTTTAGGATCTGTCGATCTACTCAAGGACACATCGCCGAAAAGAATTCTGAGGATTCCGGCAACGTCTGAAACTTGTGAGGCAAACTCGTCTCTGGTTCTGTACATGCATACATACATTCTGTTCTGCGTAGGAGCATGTTTAGGGCGGCTTCTAGGTTGTCTCGCTTTCGAGTCTGTCTTATGCTTACTAGGACGCTGCTATAACCCGATGAAGAGTCGTGCATCTTGATGGTGCACGTTTTTAATTTTTCAAAGTCCTTAGATCAGCGAGACTTTGAGAAATCAAACCTTATTAAGTCCTTGGCTCATGCCTGATTGCGGATTCAACCGAAGATAAGGAACCACAAAGTATTGATGTCGTGATATTGATGTCATTTTGGTTATCGTGCTTCGCACGTACACAGCCCTGGCAAAAGCGCGTTGTCGCTAAAGCCACCCCAGTAAAGGTGTCACGCCATCAATACCGAGTTGTTCCAAGTTCAAAGTCGAATCTTCAAAAGGAACAAGTCGAAGATTTAGTTTGCTTTGACATCTCTTAAGATCAGTTTGATCTATTCAAAGGATACACCCTCGAAAAGAAATCCGAGGATTCTGGCAGCATCCGAACATTATGAGACAGACTTGTCTCTAGTTCTAGAGTCTAGGAGGATACTGACAACGATGATCTCTGCATTTTCGTTCTTTCAATTCTTTCAATAAACTGCTGAAAGGGCGTCACTGAGCTTTCATTACTTTACTGTCGAAGCTTCGGGCCTTTGCATCGTCAGAGAATACCGAAAAGAAGAGCCAAACCTGCTTGGGAGAGTCTGCCAGGGTTGTTACACCTTCGCTTTCAAGGTTATATCACCTACCCTCGTTCATCAATTCGGAATGGCAGTACAAATGGAGCTGGCTGAGCTCAGGAAAGCTGTAGAGGAATTGAGTCACAAGATGGACAAACAAATGATTATGATCCAGGGACTGGTTGGCCTTTTTACCCCCACAGCCCCGCAGCCAGATATGGGGCTAGTCAAAGAACCTTCTCAAGCCTGCCACACTCCTACAGTCAGAATCAAGCTGTGCACAAAGGACATATTCAAAGACCTGGCTGAGTTTCATGAGGCCAGGACCTACCCAAAGGAGGATGCTCGATCCTTATTCACAACCACTGCCAAGGGGAAGGACATGCTTAGTGATGAATTCAGCCCCGAAGGCAAAAGAATGCATCCAGTTGATGGGGCAATGTGTTGCAACAGCCAAGCAAACAAGAGTCCTGCTTTGAACTCTCAATCCACTCGCCGGAACCCACCGAGGACTTTCTCATGCTTCTCTGCGCCTTTGGTCTCAATTTATGAGAAACTGCTCGACGCTGGTTCCATCAAGCCCCTCGATCCAACTCCTCTACCCAAAAATCCATCACCCAATTTCAAGCATAACCTCTATTGCACCTACCATCAAATGCCTGGCCATTCTACCAATGCCTGTTTTCGGCTTCGACATGCCGTTCAAGATCTTGTCAATTGTGGTATCATCACAACTCCACCTCCATCAACAGCCGATATCAACCAAATTTGAAGCGCTCAAAGCCTCCGATCTCGAACACAACCCCGGAGTTCCTCTGTCTTAGAGGTATCTCTATCTGCAGTAATGGAGAAACTCGTCAAGTCTGGGCACCTCAAACTTTTGACCCCAACTTCTCCACCCAAAGTCTTTCCAGCCAACTACAATGCCAACCATTTCTGTGCCTTCCACCAAATGCCTGGCCATCTCACTGATAACTGCTTGCGTCTCCGACACGAGATTCAAGATCTTATTGACGATGGCACGATTCAAGTTCCACCAAAGCCCAATGTCATTTCCGACTCCTTGCCTCAGCATGAGTCTGACCCTCTGGTTGGTCAAATATCAATCAACTCTACTCAAATCAACCCGAGCTCCAAGCCAATTGTACCCATCCCGTCCGAGCCCGAGGATAGCCTACCGGCTGCTGTTTGTGCGATTGGGACTTTCTCTGCCAACATCTGGTTTGACAGTGATGAGGGGCTTGCACAGGAGTGGACTGACCAGCTGAGTTCCATTGATCAAAGGAGCACAGAGTAGGTTTGGTCGAAGAAGCTGAAGAGGCCGAAGTGCTGTTGCTTGGGCCTGACGCCCGCTGGATCCTACCTCTTTTTGTGGAAGCTATGGGTAGCTTTTTAACAATTGCATTTTCAAAACCGCGTCTAGTTTGCATTAGCATTTTGTCTGAGTCTGACATAGAGTCTTTTGCGTTCGTCTAAGTCTAGCTCTGAGTCGGAGGTTGTGCCTCTTGGCCCTCCACGTCGTAGCTTTTGTTTCAAGTTTCGAGTCTGCTGTAGTTGGCAACCCCGAGGGTTTTTATGATATGCATCGTCTTGCTTCTACATGCTTCGCTGGCTTTTATATAAATTGTGTCGACCTTAACGACGAAGGGATAGATTTCGATGGGATCATCCCCAAGGAAATGTGTTCCCTCGCCGAAATGGAAGACGAAAGGCATGCTCAGCCTATTACAAGAAGAAGTAATTTCAAAATAAACTTGAAAGACAAGTATAACCTCCTAATGGTTCAATTGGTTCAAAGCCGCCCCCAGAGGAGCATTGTGCCCGGTCAGACAGGCTCGAAGAATTCATAGACGTCTTGGCATGATCTTACCAAGTCACGCCTCGCGTTTGATTTTGAGACAAAGAAGTATCAATCCCCTGCTACCTAGTGCCAATCCAGAAAGCAGAAGCACAGAAGGCTCCGGGCCTTGTACCATCTTCAAAGCAATAACAGTGGCGTTCCGCCAAGTACAAATGAGAAAGTGTACAAAACGGCCCGGAGCAAGACATTTCCAACCGAAGCACTCTTGACTCTTTGTTATCAAAGCCATATTATCTGGGGCTGCAGCCAAAGGTCTTCGACCTCAACGGCAACAAATTCAATACCATGGTCGATCTGGATCAATTCAAAAGCAACTTTTCCCTAAGAGAAGCTCGTTGGGCTGAAAACCCCAAGGGTGGGCAGTTCCAAGCAAAGTTAGAGCAGCCTGCTAGACCAAAACCTATGAAGGAGGTTTAGGCAAAAATGAATAGGCAATCAATCAAAGCTCGCTAGACCGAAGACCCGAATGGGCGGTACTAGGCAAAAGTTAGAGCGTAAAAGGAGAGGTAAATACTCGAGAGTTAACCCTTGGCCTGAACTACGTTCTGACCTGATTCCCTAGCTTGGGATACGTAGGCAGTCTCTCCTCGAGACTTGGTCACAAATCTATCAATTGGATCCATGGTTGACATTTTGGTACACATCAAAGGTCGAAGAGGATCGAAGATCAAGACAGGCTTCATTGGAGGAACCAGAAGGGGGAAAACCTTCGTCTTTCAATTTTATTACCAAACTGCTTCTTCAATTTATAGGCTGAGCATAAGTCTTAAAAATAATTGAAGCATCAAAAACAGAACGAAATGCTCGCGAGGCCTTAACAGGCTCACAGTTTATTCTAAGTTCAGCAAAGTCTGGTGTAAGCAACCGCAGCGCATTTGTTCAAAGCGATGCGCGTTGGTCTCAAACCTGCGCACTCTTCTTACAGCAGACAGTAGTAGTTAGCTACTACCCTCGAATGTCGTTCCAGGGGCTTTTGCCAAGTCTTGTCATACCATGCAAGTCATATGGACTTAATGTGACTGCACGGGGGTGTCGGTTTCAGTCCGGGCCTATACGTGTCATAATCTGAGTCTTATGTCCATTTTTGCGACATTTTTCCAGTTTTTCAATCAATTGTCATGTCGGGATGCTCTTTCCATTGTACAGGTCTTTGTACCTTTTCCACTTTTCATAAGTGTCAGTTTCACCTGTTCAGGAATATCGTGAGTTTTGGCACATTAATGCCCAAAATTTCATTATATTCTATGTGTCTAAGGGTTTGCATTGTACCCCGGGACTCTCTCCCCCTTTTCCATTCAAGCTAGGCGAGTCTGTACATATGTGCGCGCGTCTGTGTGTCGATTCAAATCACTTGTCAATGCAAATTAGATATATTAGTGGTTAGTTTTTGCATTCTCTTCAACACTTGTAAAAGAGAGT
Source organism: Rhododendron griersonianum (assembly GCA_018127125.1). NCBI lineage: Eukaryota > Viridiplantae > Streptophyta > Magnoliopsida > Ericales > Ericaceae > Rhododendron > Rhododendron griersonianum. The sequence continues at coordinate 30,399,079 of CM030788.1, read as the reverse complement.
CGATAAATTGGAAAATGCAATTGTTGTATTGCTACCCTAGTATCCATAATCCGCAAGCAGCGGAATCTCTTAAAGCAGCAGGGACACGTCAGCCCAAGGCCAAGCAAGGCATCTCTGGGGCACATCCACCCAAGCATAGAAGAGGGGGCACGCAGGCCCAATGTCATTGCTCAAACGTCAATTGGGGCACGCCAGCCCGTTCAGCGTCTTTCTATCTGGGTGCGCGTCTCAGAAGCAGACAGTATAGTGATGAGGCTCAGTGGTAGTCCTTAGGTGTCGTTGTCCTTCTAGGAGCCGCCCTAAGCTTGCATCTACATTTTCAATATTTTATACATGTCATTGCATATTGTGTGTATATCAAATGTTGAACGCAGGAAAAATCCATCAAAACGACAAAGCAAGCCTGCCCGGTATCGAAGGCAGCAAGTAAACAGCTCAGCAGTTGTCACCAATTTCTCCCCAGTTGCAGTCCGCCTTGCTTCTATCCATGTTATCCACTGTTTTTTGCTACTTGGATCAAATCAACGACAACCGGTCCTGTCCAACCCCAATGGCTCGATCACTTTTTATAGCGATCCGCCAGTTCAAATCAACGACAGCCGGTCCTGTCCAACCCCTATGGCTCGATCACTTTTTATAGCGATCCGCCAGTTCAAATCAACGACAGCCGGTCCTGTCCAACCCCAATGGCTCGATCATTTATACTGATGATCCTCCCATCCAATTTCTCCAACGGCTTGATCACTCAGCACAATGATCTCCCCGTCCGCATTCACCGACAGCTGATCCTGTCAATTCCCCTAACGGTTCGATCATTTATACTAATGATCCTCCCATCCAATTTCTCCAACGGCTTGATCACTCAGCACAATGATCTCCCCGTCCGCATTCACTGACAGCTGATCCTATCAATTCTCCCAACGGCTTGATCACTCAGCACAATGATCTCCCCGTCCGCATTCACCGACAGCTGATCCTGTCAATTCCTCTAACGGTTTGATCATTTATACTGATGATCCTCCCATCCAATTTCTCCAACGGCTTGATCACTCAGCACAATGATCTCCCCGTCCGCATTCACCGACAGCTGATCCTGTCAATTCCCCTAACGGTTCGATTATTTATACTGATGATCCTCCCATCCAAGTTCCCAACGGCTTGATCACTCGGCACAATGATCTCCCCGTCCGCATTCACCGACAGCTGATCCTGTCAATTCCCCCAACGGCTTGATCACTCGGCACAATGATCTCCCCGTCCGCTTTCACTGACAGCTGATCCTGTCAATTTCTCCAATGGCTTGATCACTCAGCACAATGATCTCCCCGTCCGCTTTCACCGACAGCTGATCCTGTCAATTCCCCCTACGGCTCGATCATTTATACTGATGATCCTCCCGTCCAATTTCTCCAACGGCTTGATCACTCGGCACAATGATCTCCCCGTCCGCCCTCACGACAGCCGGTCCTGTCAAATCCACAAACAACGACCAGAACATCGTTCGATGGTCCGTTCATCCGCAACTGATTGTTCCCCAGGAGAGTCCGTCTTGGCCTGTCCCGAACGACAATCACCCTCAATCTAGCCACAAGTGCATCTTCCAACAGGCTTATTGCTCTGTCTCGGATGGTCTTTGATAAGGAGATTGGCTCTGATTCCCTACAAATGGAATTCAACCTGCCTGACACGACCTACCCGTGTTTGTTGGAATACTTTGTGCCGAGGATAGCTTAATCCCCAGCAACGACGGCCGGTCCCGTCAACATCTGCAGCGACAGCCTGTCCTACCCAAATTCAATCAACAAGCGGCGATGCAATCGTCCACTTCTACTTCCATCCCTAGCGACGGTCCGTCCGTCTTTTCAACCAATCAGGTTCTTTAAGTATTCGTGTCTACTTTGCTAGCATGTTCTGCTCTGGATTGCCTTGAGGGGTGTCTAGAAACCTTTGACGTTACTTGAACCAATTCAACGGTGCTCCAAGTGCAATCAAAGGGGGGCTACTGTAGACACCCCAATCTGGGCTTCCAGATTAGTTTACTTACGGTATTTGATTCCCCAATGATGAAATGGATCAAGAACACCCCGGGAATGTCGAGTGTTTGAGCTTTGAGTGTTTGAAAAACCCTTGAACCTAACCTAGCCTAAGCCACTTCCAAAAGCCAAAAACCCTACTGACGTGCGCCAGGGCGCAGTCATTGTGCGCCAGGGCGCAATCATCTCGCGCCAGGGCGCACCGTCGCGTGACAGACTGGAACCATCGCGCGATGGTCGCGCCAGGGCGCACCCTCGCGCGACAGTTTGAAACCCTCGCGCGATGGTCAGTTCCCCACCTACTTTTTCAGAGGTAGAAACTTGGCCACGAATGCAACCTCAGCCAGGCCTCGTGGCTGGCTGAATTTCTCTCCTGGCACCAACCAGATCCACCCTCCATGCCTATAAATAGCCCCCCTTTGTTTCTCTTTCAAAAGGTTACAAAAAATCAAGCACAAAAGGTTACACAAACCCAAATACACTTGATACTTCATCACTCTAGCCATCTACATACACTCATTTTGCAAGCTCTATCACCTTGTTCAACCTCAAGCATCAAAGCTCAAACACCGTTCAAACTCAAAGAAAAAGCCAAAGGTATAACACCTTTGTTCTGCTCACTGTTCTGATCCCTGAGGGGGGGCTGGTAGGGTCAAGGCTGGTAATCAATACCAGTCCTGGCCCTAAAGCTAGCAAGGTTTCAAAAACCGTGGCCAAGCAAACCCTCGCGCGATGGTCCCACTCACTCGCGCGACAGTTCTGTTTGCACGAGAATGGACCACGTGGGGAAGGGATGCTGGTCTTTAAATTTCTTGTTGTATTCATAGTCACTTTCAAGTCTTTTAAGTATTAGCTCACTATTGATGCATGTTAAAATCAGTTTACTGCTTTTCTTAGAGCTTAAATTGCTAGCTTGCATTTCAATGCTCATTTCTGTTCTGTTGGAGTACCCCTGGGATCATTCTGGACCTGTCCTAGAACCAAGGATGAGTAAAACCAGACACTGGAAAATTGACTCGAACCATCGCGCGCTACACCCAAACCCTCGCGCGATAGTCAAATGGAGCGTTGACCAGTGTGCCGGGGCGCAATCGTCGCGCGCCAGGGCGCAACCATCGTGCGCCCAGGCGCACTGTCGCGCGACTGTTCGGAACCCTCGCGCGACGGTTCCATTCTGTTCCCGATCAGTGGCTGGCCTTGCATGTTTAACTTGGTTTTAGGCTATTATTTTGTCCCCACACTGTTTATGGGGTGTTTTTGTTTATTTATTAGGCTTTTCAGCCTTTAAACTGTATATTATGACTGCATAAACTGCTTGGTTTGTCCTGGGTGTGCACTGGTCCTTCCATAGCCCAGAGAGTTTAAACTGCTTGGTTTGTCCTGGGTGTGCACTGGTCCTTCCAGAGCCCAGAGGGTTTGAGAATAAGAGCTGTGGGCTTAGGCTTACTGGCGCGCGCAGGTCTTGTAGTAGCGTGCGCAGGTTTGGTCAGCATGCATTGACTTGATCAGTGCATACTGGTTTCTTCCTGTGCACGACGCTCCGAGACAGGAGCTTTCCAGTCTGTTTAAACTCCCACAGGAATCTGTTCTCATCCTATACTAACTGCTCATTCATGCCATACTTGATCACATCCTGCAAACATGTTACAGTTTTAATCCCCGATTAACTGTTCCCCCGCCCTAATTGGCTAAAATTGATTAATAAAAGAAGAATCGCAATGTTTTCAAAATGCCTAAGTAGAGACCGATCTCTGGATTGGGCGAGAGGGGTGCCATAAAACCCTTCCCCTCTCGTAACCTGGCTCCCGAACCCAAATATGATTATGACGGACTGGTTCCTTAACTTTTTTAAATCAAACAGCGCGGCAGGTGCTTCGAAATACGGTTCCTTGGGTGTAGGACCTTCAAAACCCGAGTGGCGACTCTGTATTTTTTGAGCGCTTGCCACCTGCGCTCGCACTCCCTCGATCCGGGCCCATTGCCTTGGGAAAGGAACGGAATCCTTCTCCCATTTTAAGGGCATGCTGCCCACAACTTCATAAACCAATTACATATCGTTAAGAGTCTGAGCCAATGCTCCTGCCAGGCACTTACTTGATAACGAGCCCTGAAAGTATATGATATGAGCATTTAGCTCCTGCCAGGCATTTACTCATCCAAGAGCCCTGAAAGTATATGATATGAGCATTTAGCTCATGCCAGGCATTTACTCATTTAAGAGCCCTGAAATTATATGATATGAGCATTTAGCTCCGACAGGCATTTACTCATTTAAGAGCCCTGAAAGTTCTCTTTGTGTCCATTTGTTATCCATTTTCCATTCACAAACATCAAGCTGTTCAATCGAATCCAAAAGCCATCTAATCGATCACATGGTATTGCAAGACCTACAATCTACCATATCGTATATAATCAAGTACACACGTCCTCACCGTGCCTCTAAGTACACCCCCGTACATTAACATACCACATATCGACCCTCAACTAGACTCTGCGATGCCCGGTCTTCTACTTTCTATGCTTGGAGTCCATATAGCGTATGCTAAAGAAATCTAAAGGATTCTACGAGTCGAGAGAAAATGAATTACAATACTATTCATCGGATCACTAGACTTGTTCATGTGTATTGTTCGTATCCCAACGTGCCATACCTTACACTTCACACTTCCTAACTCAACGAGTTCGTTCCAGTCCCCCGGACACCACTCTAAGTGTGAGTCTAGTAATACTTTCCAAAACACTTGAAAGAATGTGTAAACAAACCCATTAGGGTCGATGAGAAGCCTCAAAATGTGATTTGGAAGATGTAGGAAAAGCAGCTCACAGATACTACAGCAGCTCAAAGATACTGCAGCAGCTCAATCACCTACCGGTAGGTGATTGAGTCCTACCGGTAGAAGAGGAGAATTCTGCACTTGACCTACCGGTAGAAACTGGAAATAGAAAGGCCAACATTTGAACTAAACAACTTTGAACTTGGCCCTCCTACCGGTAGAAACTGGAAACAGAAAGGCCAACATTTGAACAAAACAACTTTGAACTTGGCCTACCGGTATGTGAAAGTTTCTACCGGTAGAAGGATGAATACGTTGAGCAGCTTTTGAGCTGCTGCTATACGTTTGAGCTGATTATGAAGGAATTTCTCAATTGTCCTACCGATAGAAGAAAAGTTCCTACCAGTAGGGAGAGTAACTTACAGACGATTTTGACAGAAAATTTCAAGTTTCGATCCAATCTCAATAACAACCAATACAAACTCGAATAAGGCATAAAAACACTCAAATAACATATAAAGAGAGGTAGAATTCCCTACCTCGAGTATCAAAGCCGAACCCACAAGATTATCTGAGTCCTAGCTTCCAAAATCGACACCGAGAGCAATACACCTCCACCGAGCGCTAGCCAACGATGTACTATAGACACCCCAATTTGGCCTAACGATTATTTCAAGTCCCACCTTGGGGACCATCCCGATGATGAAATGGATACAGTGATTACTGATTGCCTTCTTGCGAACCTTAGGACTTATGGTAAGAACTTTGAGCCACTTAGAGGACCCCATCCAGAGCTATACAGCCTTTCAGACATAAAATACAGAAGCCTAGGAGAATCCATCTGTCGGCCGTAACATCGATCTCACGGCCTTAACATCATTTCTTCACCCGAGCAACCTGTTGCTAGAAAATCTCCCTGAGAGATCAATCCCTCGGCCGCAATATCCATTACTCGGCCGCCAGATCCTTTGCTCGGCCGCCAGATCGTCCTTTTTCCAGACTCTGGAACGTTCTGTCGATTGTTTGATCCAACTACACTACCTCTCCGATGCGTTCGGGCCACGTTCAGAGATTGCAACGAAGAGTTCAAATTCCATTGCAATTGCAATCGTGCCATTTGATTGGCCGGAGTGAGTCACCCCTATGCCTATATAAAGGAGCCTTTGGGCTCCGAAATTAACAAGTGAAATTACTCACCCAAGCTCCGATACTCTGCACAAATACTATCTCAAACCCTCTCTTCAAAAGCCCCAACCTCCCGAAGGCAGCCATCCATTCGACGATCAAACCCCGAAGTTCAAACCCTAACCCTAGGGTTTTCCGAGAAGCAATCAGTCAATCACACTCAATCTGAAGCAATCAAGCAACTGAGGGATCAAGGTGGTGAGGCCCAACGGCCTCTGGTTTGTCTTACTTACAATATTTATGACTAACCGTAGTGTTTTGATCATCTCTTAGCTTTTCTGTCTGGTGTGAGGAAGAACATCGACCGGGGCTTCGATCCCTCGGCCGATATATCAAACCAGGAGGATCCCTCGGTCGTGACATCCATTCACCGGCCGCGAGATCCATTACCCTGGGACATCTTTGTTTGTTCTGCTTTCTGACGCATGCTTCAATCATAGTCTTGGCTCACCCTTTACTGTTTAAAGGCTAAAAACAAACTACGTGCTAGAATTAGATAAAGCATGTAAATGTCTTATTTTGAATAATTATGGGCCAGTCTCACGACTGGGCAAAGAGGGGTGCCTAACACCTTCCCCTTCTTGTACTTTTGGCTCCCGTACTCGGAATCTCTGTCTATTTTCCCAGTTTTGGTAAACTGGGTGGCGACTCTGTTTTGATGATGACCGCTATCGTGTGGCGATGTTCATAGCCATGGGAATATCCGCGATCTTGGTTTATGAAGCAAGTAACCAATCGAGCAAACAAACGTGATCAATCTGTATGGCGATGCCCCGTCTGGGAGGTGTCTACAATTTTTGGCGACTCTGCTGGGGACATGAGAGCCATTACCAAAAAGTTCAACGTAAGACTAATGCATGCCTTGTTTAATTCATCCATCATATGCATCGAGCGGGCAACCCGTTGAGTTCACCTGATATTCCGGCATGACACGGGCTATGTTGGGGGTTCCAGCAAACTCCACAGTCACTCGTACCTAGTGGTATATCAAAAAGGGAATCACCCCAATCACCGCCTATGATGGGCTGATGAGAGGATTGGTGCCCTTTGACAACGGAGCACCCTGAGACTACTGTGAGCTACATGCCCGAAAAATGAAAATCGTTCTTGGCGTTTTATATTTTCCCGCCGCTTTGAAGAGAAATATGCCGTTTGAAGAGTCGCCACCCGGATTTGCGGTACATCACCTGAGAAACCGTTTCGTTTGGAAAACCAATTGATTTGAAGTTGAAAACCAGAGATCAGTTCCGAGGGTCCGGAAGCCATATTACGAGGGGGAAGGGTTTTACGGCACCCCCCTTGCCCGATTCGAAATCGGTCTCTACTAAACGTTTGTGGGATTTTTCAAAGGGATTTTGTTTCATTAGATGATTTAGCAAGTATCCACAGTTATAACAGGTAAGAATTGCATACATGTGTTGGTGTACAGTGGATGATTAAATGAAAGTGAGCAAAATGCATGATCACAGAAAACTGAGGATCTGTCACTGACTTCACTCTCGAGCGCTCGAGAGAAGTCCCGAGCGCTTAGGAGTTCTGATACCCAACCTGCAAGCTTTGTTAGCACAGACAGGATACAATGCTAAAAATAGGAACTGAAGTGATATTAAGCACACTACTGGCTCAGCAGAGGACTTGGAAGACTGAGCTAAGCCTTCAATCTTTCAAATCATGCATCCCTGCCTTAACAAGGCTAAATCTACTAATTTAAAAGAGCAACAGGCCACACTAATGCATGCAGAGACCTGATGACGCAGCAGAGTGGGAAAATAGGAAGCAATGGCATGCATGCACTCCCGAGCGCTCTGGAAAGGTTCGGAGCGCTTGGGAGTGAGTTGCATACCAGCTTACTCTCAAACAGGAAATGGTACTGATTTTGACATGCAAAGGCCCTTGTTTTGACATTTCCCAAGAGGAGAACCTCTTTTAACTTTGAAAGAGAGAAGCCTTGTTCACACATGAAAACTTGTGAGAAAATGTTTATATTTTTAGGGGGAAAAACCATTTTCTTGGCATGCATGCCAAAACAAAACCAATCCTTTTAATATCTCACATCATTCCCAACCTACTGCGTCACAAAGGGGGCATGCATGAAACTGGGAACCGTCCCGAGCGCTCAGGAGCACTCTCGAGCGCTTGGGAGTGGTTCCAGTGAGGGTTTTGTGAAAACGTTTTCTTGTGCTCCATTGCTCTTGTTTTTACACTAGGGTCCCCCAACCATGCACCCAGTATTGAAGACTGGGTCAGGCTGAGAGACCCCCCTCAGAAGGGATGAATAGCCCTTAAGTTGTGACCAAAGGTAGAGTTTTATACCTTTTCCTTGAACCTTGCTCCTTGGAATAGCTTTGAAATGTGGATGAAGAGAGGAGAGTGCAAGAGATCAGAAGAGTTTCTGGATTTCTTGCCCTTTTCCTTAGTGATTTCTAAAACCTTTGAAGTTTGGAAGATGGGTTTTGGGTGTTTTTGGCTTTGAGCAAGAGAGAGAGAGAGAGCAGAGGATGGAGTTCTTAGAGAGAGAATTTCGTGGTCTCCTTTTTCTGCTGAAAAACCAGTTATATTTATAGGCCAAGACCTCAAATGGTTTTTGAAAATCAAGTGGTTTTGATCAAACATTTTTTTAAAGGGAAAATCTTTGGCCTGAATATCTTCCTACCAGAGGTTGAGTGTGGACCGAGCCATCGGCGGGCTCAAGGTGGCTGTAATGATGAGTAGCATGGTGAGTGGGTGATACTGCCATCCATTGGGCAACAGAATAGTCTCGAGCGCTTGGGATCACTCCCGAGCGCTTGGGACCTCACTCTCGAGCGCTCGAGAAAGAGCCAGGCCAGAGGTTTTGTGAAACAGTTTTGAGCGCTTGGGATTGCTCCCAAGCGCTTGAAAATGCCCTTTTACCATTTTTAATCCCTCTTCAAATCTTTCAAGGAGCAAAGTTCCGATCGGTACCTGGCTTGTTTCAATCCAAAGTCATCATCGGGGAGCCTCCGGGCCACAAATCAAGGAATTTTGAAAAGTCCAAATTGGGGTGTCTACAGTTGCCCCTCTTTGGGCGACGCTCAGCATCCTATCTAGATACGAGTGCCGTCCAAAGATTGAGACAGCCCAATTCGAGCCAAATCAAATCCTCAATTCAAAATCAAATGCAAGTAAAGATACAAACATTTGATGCATGTGGTCGCGTCTTTTCAGACTGCCTACGTACCCTTTTCTGCAAGGATCAGACCAGCGTAGTTCTTTGGGGCAAATGCAAACATGCAGACATGCAGACATGCAAGCAAATGATAGAAAGGTGTCCCTCAGGACAGCGCCAAATCTATGGCGGCGGATGACCTGGAGGAAACCGGGGATGAAGGGTGCCGAAGGAAGCTTGAATCTGAAAAGCTTGAATTTTTAGAAGAAGCTTGAATTTTGGAGGAAGCTTGAATCTGAAAAGCTTGAATTTTTGGAAGAAGCTTGAATTTTGAAGGAAGCTTGAATTTGAAAATTAAAGGGTGCCAAATCTATGGCAGAAGATGAAAGGTGCCAAATCTATGGCAGTGGATGATTGAAGGGTGTCCCTCAGGACAATGCCAAATCTATGGCAAGAGATGTGCAGTCATGTTGACGAATATGAAGGAAGAAGGCGACCGTGGGGGGTCGAGGTTAGAAAGTGAGACCCGTGTTTCGAATTTTGACAACACTGATGATTTTTAGTTTTGAAAAACAACAATGGACATGTCCGAGTATCCCTTCTGCTTTACTGTTTTCGATCAGCGGGCTGGTATTTTCAGGACCTTGGGATTTGGGATGGAGTTCGTCTTTGGATGGAAATTGGGTTTGAGCTGGAGCTGGTTTGAGTTTGGCTTTGATCAGGGCTTGAGTCCCGAGCATTCATGCCCCAGTCTTGAGGTCGGTTGTACGCTTGCAGTGATTGATGGCATTGTGCTGATGTGCCCCAGTGATTGACAGACCTTAGTTCTGATCCTTTTCCTTGATTCCACTGATAGTTTCGGCAACCAGCTTTGTCATGAGCACAAGTGCGGGTTCTTCCATGTATTGGAGTTACTCTCACGAGTTGGGACCTCAATGATGACCGGAAATGACCCTGCGTGAATTTAGACAAGGCCCAGGTGACTCAGAGGATAAGAAAGACCCATTACCAGAAGACTGACTCTTAACGAAGACCTTGACTGGACGAGGAGTTTTGATGCGACCGGACGAGGAGCTCGATTATTTGAGAATTTTAATGTTTGAAATTGTCATGATAAAATCATGTTTTGATGATTTCCCCATTTGGGGTTTTGAAATTGTTTTGGCAAAACACGAGGACTTTTATTAGGAATCATGCCCCAGGTTGAGATTTTTGCAATATTCTCAAAACGCCTTGGCGCCCCTTCTTGTTTTCCCCTGCTGTCCAGGATTTTTGTTATCAAGTTGTGTTTTTCAATCTGACAGGACTTTATTCGGGTTGTAACGTGGCCAAGGTTTTGGCTTAACAAAGAAAGGATAATAGGCTCAAAATTTTCATTTTCCTTAGGTTCCGAAAGCTAGCAACCATCTTGCATATTTTTGTGCCTTCTTTGCTTTTGATAGGCGCCTTCTTTCATTTGCTTTGCTTCGCCTTTTGTTGTGCCAATGTGTTTGGTACTTTCGTTGATTCTGAGCTTTTTCTGTTTTTTTTTTCTTCAATGTTTTGCACCTCAATGTGCGTGTGCATTTGGCACTTTCACGCTTTGAATCCTGACGTGCCGATGATAACCAGGTGTTTTGGCACATTTCGTCCTTCTCATTTTACCCTGGTGTGGGGGATAGCTGCCTAGCTGGGTTCTTTCAAAGAAATTGATTTAGGCTCAAAGGGGGTTATCAATGGATATATATCTTCAAGCGTGTGATAAAAGAAAAGAATGCCTTTCTTCATTTTGAATTGCACAACTTGATAACTGGATTCTAGATGCAGTTTGAGAGATTTGTGTGCTCTAACTTTTGCCTAGATCACATTTTGATGTTTTGATCTAGCGAGCTTTTTACTTGGGCCAAGATGTTGCTTCTTCACGGCGCCAGGGAATGGTCCCCTGAAATTCTTCTTCTCGTAAGGGCAAAGTACCTCGTGTTTTGAATTCTCAATTGATGGTGAAAAACAATTCCAAGTTAAGGGATTATCACAAAACGTAAGTTTATTATCACAATTTCGACTCAAGAGGTTTGACATCAAAAGACGGGACGAACCGACAAAGGATTGACTCGAAAGATTGTGACCGAATCTTGGGATCGACTCGAATGAACATGACCGGGCCTCGGGATAAGGCTGCCTACGTATCCTTCTTGCAAAGGAATCAGGTCATAACGTAGTTCAGACATGCGAAACTGACTCTCTTTTTGGTTTTTCTTTTTTTTTTTTTTTTTTTGACTACAAACTTGAATTTGAAGACATACGGACACAAAAGCATGAAAGACCCAAAGTACAAACTGACTCGAAATTGAAAGACAAAGACTCGACTCAAAACTCAAAAGTTTCCCAAACTTGTGAGCAATTCCATTCATGCTTTGCTGCACTCAAAATCTTCCTCCCGATCTGAAGTCCGGCACTGGGATGGTTCCGTTGTCGATTAAGTCTTGGATCTTGTGACGGAGACGGTGACAGTCATTGGTGGGATGGCCGGTATATTGGTGAAAGGCACAATAGACGTTTGGGTTGTGGGACGCCGGGAGCTTTCGAGGTAGGGGAGTTGGCGGGAGCGGCTCGATGAGGCCGGCTTCGAAGAGCTTCTCATAAACTGAGGACAATGATACAGGAAAGCGGGAGAAGATCCTTGGTGGGGTTTTGTGACTGGGTTGAGGGTTCATGGTGGTGCCGATTGGACCTTTGGTGAAAGCTTTGCTTGCTTCGCAACTGCATAACACTCTTTTGCTCTTGGGGTTGCTCTCATCAATGTGCACATCCTGCCTTTTAGCACTAGTTTCAGACAAGGATCCAATATCCTTATTTGAGCTATTCTTGGCATCATGGAATTCCACCAAGTCTTTGAACATGTCCAAGAGTTTCACTTTTGAGCATGGCTTGATTCCGGCGGTTGGAGGGTGGTAGGTTTGTGGGGTTTCTTCGATCCTGGCCTTACCAGCATTCAGTCCCAGATCTGGATTTGACATGGCGGAGGTGAAAATGTCAATCAGCCCTTGCAATAGAGCCGTTAGCTTATCCATTTTCTGACTCATTTCCTCTACAGCCCTTTTTAGCTCAACCAGCTCTGTTTGCCCTGTCATTTCGAGGTGGTCGAAGGAGGTGGTATGGCTTTGTGTAGGATGGGTGGCCCAGTACTGACAGTAAAGCAAACGAAAACGAACTTAGGACGTGCCCCTGTTATGATTTATTGAAAAATGTGTATTTAATAAAAGAATCGTCATTCACGCGTTGTCATCGTCGACTCAAGGGATCGAACTTTACGGACAGTTCCAACAGTCACGGGTAGGTCGGTGTCAGGCTGGTTAAATTCCGCACGTTGGGAATCAAAGCCAATCTCCTTATCTAAGACCATCCGAGACAGAGCAATAAGACTGCTGAAAGATGAACCTAAAGCTAAACTAGAAAGACCCGTTCGGGCACGGCGAACACCGGAGTTATCCCAAACTCCATGGATTTATGGTCTCCTAGACCCTGACTCAAGAAATGACATCCTATGAAGGATTGCCTTAGTCCTCAGATATTCTTTTGAATGTGTATCCTTTGATTAGGAGTGACAAGATTTGGGAGATATCAAGACAAATTAAGTCTTTAACATTTTTTAGCCGAAATTTATGTTTTGGTTTCAAAAATCGTTTAGCGTAAATGACATGATACCGTAACCGGGGCGGCGTAAGTGGCATGGCGCCATTAGCCTAAGCAGTGTAAAGTGACTTCGCGCTGTATGGGTGGTGTGGGTATCACGACATTGTAGCCTAATTGTTTTGTTAATTTTCATTGAATCCATGTATTGAAAACTTGTATTGAAGACTTAATGAACTTTGATATCCCCAAAACCTCGTCATTCCAAGGACTAATTAATTTCAACAACGTGCCTTTAAAAAGCACGACTCATCATTGGTCCAGGCAATCCTAAACAAGCTGCGCAAGCAAGCACAAGAGTTCTATACGCGATACGAAAGTGAACGGACGGCATAAGATGCAAGGTGCAATGTGCAAGCGGGATAAGATCACGGTTTTTCGAAGGTTGCCTAATTCCTCAGAATTTCTTTTAGGGTGTATCCTTTGTTCAGAACGACAAATTCTAAGAGATGTCAAAATGAACTAAGTATTCAACTAGTCCTCGTTCGAAGTCTCAATTTTGAACTTGGAATAACTTAGTATAGACGGCATGATACCCCAACCATCGTGGTGTCAGTGACACGGTGCCATTAGCCAAGGTGGTGTAAGTAAAGTGACATCACGGCGCCGTTTTCCTTGTCATTCCTTATTCTCCGTTGAAATTTCGATTAGGCATTAGTCAAGGACTTAGTAACATCCTGATTTCCCAAAGTCTCCTTGTTCTAAGGACTTACGTATTTAAACAACACGCACATGGAGTGCGTGACTCTTCATTGGGCCTTGGCAACCTCGCAAAGACTGCGCAAGCGAGTCTCAGAATTCTATATGAGACACAAAAGGAAAGCGTAAGATGCAAGGTGCGATGTGCAAGGGTGACAGGAATACGGTCTTTCGAAGGTTGCCTAATTCCTCAGAATTTCTTTTAGGGTGTATCCTTCGTTTAGAACGACAAATTCTAAGAGATGTCAAAATGAACTAAGTATTCAACTAGTCCTCATTCGAAGTCTCAATTTTGAACTCGGAATAACTTAGTATAGACGGCGTGATACCCCAACCATCGTGGTGTCAGTGACATGATGCCATTAGCCAGCGTGGTGTAAGTAAAGTGGCATCACAGCGCCGGTTCCTTTGTTATTCCTTATTCTCCGTTGAAATTTCGATTAGGCATTAGTCAAGGACTTAGTAACATCCTGATTTCCCAAAGTCTCCTTGTTCTAAGGACTCATGTAGTTTAGACAACGTACACCAGAGTGCACGACTCATCACCGGGCCTCGGCAACTTCGCGAAGACTGCGCAAGCGAGTCTTAGAGTTAAATACGAGACAAGAAAGCGTAAGATGCAAGGTGCGATGTGCAAGGGGGATAAGATCGCGGTCTTTCGAAGGTTGCCTAATTCCTCAGAATTTCTTTTAGGGTGTATCCTTCGTTCAGAACGACAAATTCTAAGAGATGTCAAAATGAACTAAGTATTCAACTAGTCCTCATTCGAAGTCTCAATTTTGAACTTGGAATAACTTAGTATAGACGGCGTGATACCCCAACCATCATGGTGTCAGTGACATGATGCCATTAGCCAGCGTGGTGTAAGTAAAGTGGCATCACAGCGCCGGTTCCTTTGTTATTCCTTATTCTCCGTTGAAATTTCGATTAGGCATTAGTCAAGGACTTAGTAACATCCTGATTTCCCAAAGTCTCCTTGTTTTAAGGACTCATGTAGTTTAGACAACATACACCAGAGTGCACGACTCATCATCGGGCCTCGGCAACCTTCTACAGACCGTGCGAGTGAGATTAAGAGCGCATGACACGAAATTGGACGGACAGCATGACGGCATGACATGGATGAGATGCAGAAAGCAGTTAACATGTAGACAGGATATAGCATATAATCCTACCCTGCGGGTCCCTGTCCTAGTTTGGAAGGTTCTATTGCTTTCTAAACACGCATGAAGGCTGGTTTTGGTTTGAAGTGGGTTCCCCGGACTAGAGTCAAAGTATACCTCCCACTATTGAGCGTACACCCAATAATGGTACAAACGGTAGGGATGACTCATCACGGTCGAGGGTTGCTGAGCATTCCGGGATTCCCCATCACCGGCAAGCCGGGTAGGATTGCCGAAACGCAACAGCGGGGTTGCACAAGATATATACAAGAAATAGACGATGAAACAAAGTCCCTTTGAAAATCCCACAAACGTTTTTCAAGCTTGGCTCACAAGTTTAATTGATATTTAAGAAAAGCGGGCCGTTTTATCAACAAACCAACTTTTTCTCAAGTATTAATTAAACTTCCCCAGCGGAGTTGCCACTGTGGGCTACATGCCCGAAAAACAAAAATCGTTCCTGGCGTTTTATATTTTCCCGCCGCTTTGAAGAGAAATATGCCGTTTGAAGAGTCGCCACCCGGATTTGCGGTACATCACCCGAGAAACCGTTTCGTTTGGAAAACCAATTGATTTGAAGTTGAAAACCAGAGATCAGTTCCGAGGGTCCGGAAGCCATATTACGAGGGGGGAAGGGTTTTACGGCACCCCCCTCGCCCGATTCGAAATCGGTCTCTACTAAACGTTTGTGGGATTTTTCAAAGGGATTTTGTTTTATTAGATCATTTAGCAAGTATCCACAATTATAACAGGTAAGAATTGCATGCATGTGCTGGTGTACAGTGGATGATTAAATGAAAGTGAGCAAAATGCATGATCACAGAAAACTGAGGATCTGTCACTGACTTCACTCTCGAGCGCTCGAGAGAAGTCCCGAGCGCTTGGGAGTTCTGATACCCAACCTGCAAGCTTTGTTAGCACAGACAGGATACAATGCTAAAAATAGGAACTGAAGTGATATTAAGCACACTACTGGCTCAGCAGAGGACTTGGAAGACTGAGCTAAGCCTTCAATCTTTCAAATCATGCATCCCTGCCTTAACAAGGCTAAATCTACTAATTTAAAAGAGCAACAGGCCACACTAATGCATGCAGAGACCTGATGACGCAGCAGAGTGGGAAAATAGGAAGCAATGGCATGCATGCACTCCCGAGCGCTCTGGAAAGGTTCGGAGCGCTTGGGAGTGAGTTGCATACCAGCTTACTCTCAAACAGGAAATGGTACTGATTTTGACATGCAAAGGCCCTTGTTTTGACATTTCCCAAGAGGAGAACCTCTTTTAACTTTGAAAGAGAGAAGCCTTGTTCACACATGAAAACTTGTGAGAAAATGTTTATATTTTTAGGGGGAAAAACCATTTTCTTGGCATGCATGCCAAAACAAAACCAATCCTTTTAATATCTCACATCATTCCCAACCTACTGCGTCACAAAGGGGGCATGCATGAAACTGGGAACCGTCCCGAGCGCTCAGGAGCACTCTCGAGCGCTTGGGAGTGGTTCCAGTGAGGGTTTTGTGAAAACGTTTTCTTGTGCCCCATTGCTCTTGTTTTTACACTAGGGTCCCCCAACCATGCACCCAGTATTGAAGACTGGGTCAGGCTGAGAGACCCCCCTCAGAAGGGATGAATAGCCCTTAAGTTGTGACCAAAGGTAGAGTTTTATACCTTTTCCTTGAACCTTGCTCCTTGGAATAGCTTTGAAATGTGGATGAAGAGAGGAGAGTGCAAGAGATCAGAAGAGTTTCTGGATTTCTTGCCCTTTTCCTTAGTGATTTCTAAAACCTTTGAAGTTTGGAAGATGGGTTTTGGGTGTTTTTGGCTTTGAGCAAGAGAGAGAGAGAGAGGGCAAAGGATGGGTTCTGCAGGAGAGGAATTTCGTGGTCCCCCCTCTAGCTGAAAAACCAGTTATATTTATAGGCCAAGACCTCAAATGGTTTTTGAAAATCAAGTGGTTTTGATCAAACATTTTTTTAAAGGGAAAATCTTTGGCCTGAATATCTTCCTACCAGAGGTTGAGTGTGGACCGAGACATCGGCGGGCTCAAGGTGGCTGTAATGATGAGTAGCATGGTGAGTAGGTGATACTGCCATCCATTGGGCAACAGAATAGTCTCGAGCGCTTGGGATCACTCCCGAGCGCTTGGGACCTCACTCTCGAGCGCTCGAGAAAGAGCCAGGCCAGAGGTTTTGTGAAACAGTTTTGAGCGCTTGGGATTGCTCCCAAGCGCTTGAAAATGCCCTTTTACCATTTTTAATCCCTCTTCAAATCTTTCAAGGAGCAAAGTTCCGATCGATACCAGGCTTGTTTCAATCCAAAGTCATCATCGGGGAGCCTCCGGGCCACAAATCAAGGAATTTTGAAAAGTCCAAATTGGGGTGTCTACAACTACCAAAACCTCGCATGTATTAGAAAGCCATAGAACTTATCAAACTAAGACAGGAACCTACAGGCTAGGAACCTATTTGCATTTTACTTGCAAAAGTTCTTCCTCACACCCTGTATCATTTCTTGTTGTAAATAACTCTTTTTGTGCAGGAGGGTTGGGATTTTCAACCCAAATCCCAACCCTACACAAGCCAAATACTGACTTCCAGGTACTCTACTTTTCAAAGTAGGCACAATAGGTAGATTAAAGAAGCAACCTCAGCCAGTTTTATACTCTTACAATACCCGAAGTCACGCCAAATAGAGGTCTTTACAGTCATCTCATCAGTCACCTTCGCCTGTCAAGACACCCTCACCGCAACGGTCCCAATAAATTCTGGGGACTTCGCGGTCATCTTCTCAACAAACCCGACTATCTATCCAATCCCGAGCTTTGCCAAGCAATCCCTCTACCTACCTCCCAAAAATGGCAGACAATGATGCTACTATCACCGAGCTCCGAGCCCAGATTGCCTATTTACAAGCCGAGAAAGCAGCAAGAAATGCTGAAGACAATAAAAATGAGGAAGAAGCAGAAAATCCTCATGAAGTTACGAAAAACCCTGAACTGGTCAAACAAGTCAAGGAGATCAAGCACGCTTTGGCTCGTTCACAAGGAGACCAAATTCTAGATTTCAAAGGACTCTGCCTCTTTCCAGAATCTCAACTGCCTGAACGGTTCAAAATGCCAAACATCGAGAAGTTCAACGGGACTGGTAACCCTACCAGCCATGGCGACTATGGGCTTAACCGATGAGCTCATCGCTCAAGTGTTTCAAAGAACTCTCACTGGAAACGCCCTCGATTGGTTTCTCGCTTTGGAATTTGTGCACTATCAAACTTGGCCGGAAATTGCCAACGCTTTGTCAGGCAATATGCATACAATGTTCAAATTGAATTAACTACTCGAGACTTGGAAATGACCAAACAAGAATCAAATGAGGACTTTGCTACCTTTATGGCAAGATGGAGGGAAAAGGCTGCCAAAATGAAAAACCGTCCTTCCGAGGAAAATCAAGTGAGGATAGTTGTCAAGAATCTGCAACCCAAATACCTCACCCATATTTACACTCAGGCTATCACTGATTTTAAACGCCTGCATGCCACTGGGCTACAAATCGAAGATGGAATCAAGATGGGCCTCATTGGGAAAGAAGAAACTCCTCCACCCAGAAAAACCTTTCCAACCCGTACATCTCCTGCCTCCATCAACACCCTTAACTCAGCCTTACCACAAGACCCCTTTCAAGCTAACTTATCTAGAAATACAAATCGTCCCCGCCGCAGCTTTAACCCTCTCTATATGACTCCATCTCAAGCCTTAGCCATCCTAAGCCGTTAAGGGCATCTCAGGCTCTTGAATAATCCACCTCCTCAGCCACCTTATGGCCCAAGCTATGATGCCAATAAACAATGCGCTTACCACCAACACCCTGGACATGAGATAGACCGCTGCATGTGTCTTCGTCATGACATCCAAGATCTCATTGATAGTCGAGCTATAAAACCTCCCAAGTGCAATGTGCAAACCAATCCGCTTCCTGCTCATAATAACGAACCACCGTCTCAAAATATCAATCTCATAAGCCTATCCAATAGCCCCACATATAATCCTACCGGACACATTATCCCAAACACCCAAGCCAAACCATCCCTGATCTTCTCTAAGAATGGCGAAGGAGAACCCCACATCTATGCCATTGATGATGGGGACTAGTGGTTGGACATGCGTCAAGCCCTGCCAAGTGATTGGGAAGTTGGAAGAATTGAGCCTGCTGATCCTTGGGGCACCCAAGAAGAAGAAGTGGGTCACCTCACCCGAAGCGGAAGGGTGTATAAACCTCCTAAACTAAGTGGGGAAAGTTCAACCTCAACACGAGTAATGGAAGAAGAAGAAGAAGAGAGCCAAAAGACCGAACCTGAGGAAGACAGAGTGCTAAGACAACTAAAGAAAATCCAAGCTGATATCTCTATCTGGGGACTGCTTATGTCCTCCTACGAGCATCGTAACTCCTTCTTCAAAACCTTGGGGAAAGCCAAAGTTCCCATCGACATCACCCCCGAAGATCTGGTAGGTTTCATAATGGCGTCAAAAGCTCCGAAACCAACGATAGCCTTCACTGACAAAGATCTACCTCCTGAAGGGCCTACACATAACAAACCTCTATACATTTCACTTAAATGTCTCACTAAATGGATCCCACTGGTCTTGGTGGATAATGGGTCCGCTTTAAACGTATGTCCTCAAAGGACCCTCGACAAGCTAGGAGTAAGCGCCACCGACATACGCCCTTCAAGTCAGGGCGTAAGGGGCTATGACAATTCAAAAAGAAGAGTGGTTGGGTGCGTCACACTGCCAGTAGAAGTGGAGAAGATCAAAAGAGACGTGGAGTTCCATGTGATGGATATACCGGCCACCTTCAATCTTCTATTAGGAAGGCCTTGGTTACATGACGTTGGGGCAGTGCCTTCCACTTTGCATCAAAAGGTCAAATTTGCAGTAGATGGAAGAATCATAACTATTCTGGGAGATTCATCGATCCGAGCTCATTCCGACACACCTGTCCAAGAGGTAGGGACCGAAGAAACCTTCCTTACTGGATTCAGTCTTGAGGAAGCGATTGCTGTACAAGCCTTAATGGCTGAGAGAAACTTCTACATAAGCACCCCTGCCATATGAATGATGAAGAAACAAAACTACCTCCCCGGGTTGGGTTTAGGCAAAAGATCACAAGGCATCCCGCAAATGATTGATCCACCGCATAATTAATACGCCTTTGGTCTTGGCTACACGCCGACAGAAGCCGAGATAGAAAAGAAGAGAAGCATGGAAAAGGCTAAGGCAAGAGGAAGCAGGATCAAAAAAGAAAAACTCATGATCCCAAAAACACTCAACGGTTGGTTTGTGAGAGAAGGAGAAGACTTCCCATTTTGTGGTTTTGCAAAAACATGGGAAGACAAAATTACCAAGCAAAGGTACCCTGGAATGCAAATCTTCTTTGATCAAGAATGGACTGACAGTGATGTGGAAGAAGAACCAATGGATTCAACATCTATTCCAAAAGACTGGATCGAAGTATTAGCTGAATTTGACCTGAAGATTCTGTTTGGCAAAGAAGAGGGTGAAGAAGGTATAAAATTGTGAAAGGCAAAGGAGCAACTCTCGAGATACCGCAGTAAATTGCATGAAAACATTACTTTCATTTCCTAAAAACAAGCTGGGACACATTTTGGGGCCCCTGTTTGAGCATTTTCTATAGCTAAATAAATTCCCATTTTATCATCTTATGCTTATGATTCAATCTTTAAATGCAATTGCTATACGCTACAGTCTCTCTGCCAAAAATGAAAGGATCTTAAGAATCTAATTCTTTATGTTGCTAACAAAAAGGAAGGAAGGGACGAGCCCTGATTACTTAAGAACTAGGTTTCTGTCAAAAGCTTAGGAAGAAGACACTATCTCCGTGAGAACACTTAGGGTTAGCTTACCCATTGTGAAGGTACAAATGCAACGGGAGATTCATAAGAACATCTCCATCAAATTGCTCTCCAAAAAGCCGAAACCCTCTTGAGAGAAAAATGCTCGTTGGGTAACTTAAATACCCAAGCAAAAGTAAGAGCAAAGCCTGCTAGGGCAAGAAAATGCAAAAACGTAGCCTAGGAAAAAGTTAAGGCATTCAAAGAAAAGCTCGCTAGGAACTCGACCTCCAACAGGTGACCTAGGCAAAACTTAGAGCATGAGAAAAGAAAAACCAAGAGTGAAAACCCAACCCCCAAAGGTTGTAATCTAGGAACTACGTAAAAAGGCCTGATTCCCTAATTGGGATACGTAGGCAATCTCACAACGAGATGCGGCCCAAATGTTTGGAGAGAAGGAAAAATATCAGCAAATTTGTACTCAACGATAGGTATAGCTAACCCTGCGTATTGAGCTCACAAAGGATGAGTTAGTCATTTTCCAGGGAATTGACCAAAAACAAGGACACATGAGAGTCATCGCTCGTCCTCTCTAACTCAAAAGTCGTCAACATAAGGAACAAGGCATTCCAACGATCCCAAGGCATGGCAAAGAGACTGTGGAAACAGCAAAAGCAAATAAAAGGCATGAATCAAATTTAAGCATAAAAAGGAAGGAATGCCACTTGGCTAAACAACAAAAAGTCCAACCTCTTCAGGAAATAGAAGTAACGGCCGAAGAATGGAAATCTCGGCCGAGCAATCCATTCCTCGGCCCATGTCTTAATCTATTACAAAAAGTATTTCGGGATGAAACATGTTCCCTTTAAAATAATACTTGCCAAACACGCTGAAGTTGCTTCATAAAAATACAAATATCAATTATCTGTTTTGGAGCTAACAAATACAGGAAAAAGGAAAGCTACTGGCCGCGGCCTCTCTTGGGCGCAGGGCGAGAAGAAGAAGGATGAAAGCACTCAGGAACAGGGACACTAATTCTTTGTCCCTCACCTTCACCATCGGCTCCATCACCATCTCTAGCACCTCCGTCACCAGCCCTGGTGCTCCCGCCCTCACTGACCCCAGCATTCTGAGTAACTGACACCGTTGGCACCTGCTCCGCTTCAAGCTGTGAAACATAGTTTGTGGACACTCAGATTCACATAAAATATGGGATGGAAAGAGAAGAACTCAAAGGATATATACCGCGACTATCCAGCTTCGCTGCCGTCGAGCCAAGGCCTCTGCACTCTGGAATGCACGCAACCATTCTTGAACAACGTCAACAGGCACCTGCAAGAGGAAACAATTACATATACAGCAAAGCAAGTGAAGAATACTGAAGGAAACTAAAGCAGAATCTACAATATTACCTGCTGAACTCCGGTAGGAAGCACGTAGAGCTGCGTAGCACATAGTGTGAGCGTCAAACGCTCCTCTTCTCCATTGGCATTGTGGAAAGAGATAAAACTGGGGGCCCGTGGCCAAACGAGGGGAGCAGCAGTGGCAGTAGCAGTAGGTAGGGTCAGCGAGGCCAAACGGAAGGTCGAATAATCTCCCGCCTGAAGAAAGCTCACGGCTGGCTGTCTCTCAAGAGCGAGAAGCAAACTCTCTCCTGTCAAAAGATGAGTAGACCTCATGCTAGCTGGAGGAGGAAGAGGAACAATCTGCAACGCCTCAGAGCGTGGGAAGTACTGACTCGCTACCCTCTCTCCAAGGTACCAAGCTCTCAAGAAGGGCCCCTCCAGGAGGAAACGCTGGCTGTCCAAAGCCCGAGCTGATGAGCACCCAATATTGTAGATATTTGGTGCGACTAGTCCCGTTTTATGTCGTTTTAACTTGTGCTTATTTAGCTTTTATAGCGATATTGCACGTAAGGTAGGTTTTTGTGTATTTCAAGTAATTCGTATAAATAAGGCGCGTTTGAACGCCAAGGAAATCTCCGGATGCAACCAAGTGCTCAAGGCCATGTGCCACCATGTTGTGGTGCCCGAAGAGTCATGAAGAGATGGTTTGGAGGTTGCTCGGGTCGCCCAAGGGTCAAGGGAATTGAAGGAGAAGTGAGAATTTTACCAAAGTTACTCATCTTCCGACCAGCTGAGGGTAGAATTGTCATAAATTTTTATGTACAAATGATATTGGATCCAAACCACTTGGGTTAGAAAGTAGACTTGACGAGCTTTCCAACGGTCCAAAGAACACCTAAATCTGAGTTCGGGAGTGTCCGGAGCGAGCCTGCGAAGTTTGCCCAAAAATCTGTCAAGCGTGTACCGGTACTAGGCAACTCCCAGTACCGGTACAAGGTGTCCAGAGTTCAGTTTTTCCAGCCGTTTGAAGGCCTTGTACCGGTACTGAGGCATTTCCAGTACCGGTACAGCCTGGGAAAATCTGCAGATGTTTGCTACTTTTTCAACCTTCCACTTTTGGGATATTTTCCACTTTTGGCTACCTTTAGGATATTTTTGGGATATTTTATGAGAGAGTGGCCACCTTGTATAAGTGGGGCTCTCCTCTCTCCTCTTTACTCTCTCTTGTTTCTCCTTCTTTAAGTCTTTTTAAGTTTTGTCTTTCCTCCATTAGAGCTAAGCTTTTCTAGCTTTGAATCTCCAAGTTCACTAGTAAGTTTATCTCGTTTATTATTTTCTCGTTCATTAATGTTGTAGCTACGGTTAAGATTGTTATTAATATCAAGTTTGTTTTCAATTCTATCAGTTAAAAGTTATGTCTCGTTTTTATGCCTTAGTTTATGCTTTAGCTATGTGTGAGTAGTCTTTTGGCTAAGTCTCGGGATAATCTTTCCCGAGGACTTAGGAGGTTATTTGGTTCTCGATCCATCGAGCTTTAAGCATGACTTTCGGAATAGAGCTTGACTTGCAATTTTGGTCTAAGCAAAGGGGTGTTAACCCCTCGGCATGGTATTTAGTCAAGCGGTCTTGGCAAGTAGCATACCGAGGCCTCGTGGCTTCCTTTGTGTTCGATAAACATTAAAAACAAGTTGGTTCGCCTCCGGAAAATCACACCTTTCGTTAAACGTAGTCTTTTAAAGTGAAATCCTCCGGGTGTGAGCAAGCGGTCGTGACTCTCGCCTGAGTTATAATCGAGAACCGGTAATGGCCTTTGTCAAGGGTTAGAAGATCCCTAGACTTGCCTCTTTAAGTTAATCAAGCGTAATTCTAGTTTTTATTCTAGTCGTTCCGTTTAAAGCAAAACCATAGTTGGCGGGCTTAAACGCCGAAATCCTACCATAAAACCTACAATCCATCTCAAGCTATATTCGATTCTCTGAGGGAACGATTCCGGACTTCCGGATATTATGCGTGCAATGACCTAGCCCTACGCTTCGGGTTTCTATCAACCTTATATTTGAAGGCAAGGTTTCGACGTAAGCACGAGCCGAAGTCAACTCCAAAGGAGCATCGTCAAGCAAAGTGCCCCACGGGTCGAATCGCACCTGCAATGAGGGAAATAATATTAAAATAACAGAATGAAGAAATTGCATGAAAATCAGAGAATAAAGAGACATTGTACCTGATCCACTGTCAGGCGATCCAAAACTCGCCTCCAAGCTAGCAAATCCATAGCAGGCGACCGCGTCTTCTGGACCCCTTTCAGCCAACGGGCTGCCCGTGGAACAAACCTAGGCTCAATATGCCTAGTCGGAGGAGGGAACTGCAGCAAATATTCAAAGGCCCAGAGCTACAAGATAAAAGACGAGCGTGAGATATAGAAAACGAAGCGACAAAGGAACGACAAAGAAAGCTAAAGTATATACCTCGAGAACGCGATGATGCCCACCCAGCGACAAACTAACACCTCGGGAACAGGCACTCAAGTGCCCATACAGCGTAGCTAAGGCAGGAGTCCCCCAATCAAACTCTGCTATAGTGTCCAAATTGACCAAGGCGGCCAAAAACTGGACATGCACCGAATTCTCCTTGTTACAAAACAGAGTCTGCCCAAGGAGATAAAGAAGGAAAGCTCGTACCAACTGAGAAAGGGAAACCTCCGTCAGGATATCAGCTTGATCAAACTCTTCCCGAAGCCAGGAATAGGTGATGTGACCGCTTTCTGACACAAGAGGGACCTTCCCCAAAAGGTTGTCAAAAGCACCCTCTCGCTCATGAATCCGAGGGTCAATCAGAAGAGGATCACCACCAACTCTCAGACCTGTAAGCAAAGCAAAGTCACCTGGAGTGATCGTCATTTCTCCGGCCTCGGGAAGATGAAAAGTGTTGGTGGTGTCCCACCACCGTTCCACAAGCGCTGTGGTCAAACCCAGCTCCGCCTTCGGAAGGTGAAAGCCCCGTAGTAGCTGCTCAAAGCCAGCCAAAGCAACCATGTCCTTAGCATCCCGAGGGAGCCTCTCGTGCCACTCAAACACCTGGGGGCAGCTTCCCCACACGCGCAACCTCTCATTCGCCTGACAAAAATACAAAGAAGAAATCAATACAAAAAATATCGCCTATATAGGGGGCAACTTCTAAAACTCAAATTTCCTATCAAATATCAAATATCAAATTATCACTTCGCGAAATCTCATATATAAAAACCATTTGACAGGATAAAATTTTACCTTCCTATTGGTGAAACCAAGGTGTTGCTCTGGCTCCCTGTGCAAGACCTCGGGTGGGACATCGCTGAGGGGAGGACGATATTGCAATGAACCGCCACGCCCAACCATGTGAATCTGAGGGGCGTATGTGGCAACGTCAAACGGTGGCAGAGTACCACCGCCTGCATCGGTAGAAACCTCGGGCTCTGTCTCAGGAAGAATGGATTGCGAGGAGCTCCCTCCAACAGTGGTTCTGCGCCGACTCGAACGTAAGATGCGGGAACTTGAAACCCCGCCAAGAATCGCGGCCTCAACGGCCGGAGCTTTGCCCGTGTCCCTAGGCGCGGCAGGAACATCAGATGACGGAGGAGGAGGCGGTGATGAAGCCATGACAGCCAAGGAAAATAACAGCCGAAACCGTGGTGGTCGGAAAACCGACGGCGGAAAGGTAGGAAACGGCGGTGGCCGATGAGGAGAGAGAGAAGGGAGCGGCGGCGATCGCTCGAACGGGAGAGGAGAATGAGGGATAGAGAAAGAAAGGACGAAATGACCCGTAAGATCGATTAAGTTTAACTTAAATCGATTTTCTGACTGTTGGCTATCTCACGGCCGAGACACCAATTCCTCGGCTGAGATATCAATTCTTCGGCCGAGAGATCGATTCCCTGGCCCTCCAATCAATTTTCTTCAGCCCTAGTGGATTTTGCTCAGTGCACCAATTCAAGCCATTATGGAATTCTGGGTCCATGACCAACAAAAGCAAAATCAAGTCAGCCTTGGGGGCATCCCTCATGCCAAATACGACATGATCAAAAACTAGCATTGGGGGCATGCCCGAGCACCAAAAAATCTCTCTCCACAAACTGCTGGCCGAAGCTCCTACTATAGCAAAACAAGACACTCAGCAGCCCTGAGCTCATTACTTCAGCAGCTCCACGCTCAATAACCTTGTGCACAGGTCGTTCAAGTCACCCAGGCTCTACGCCCATATCAACTCACTCAACGGCTCTATGCCTATACTCACTCAGTGGCTCGAGGCCCGTCACCATGTTCACCCACTCACCAATCACCGTCAGCGGCTCCAAGCCCACTACCTCAACTGGCTCAAAGCCGTAACACCCATCACTCAGCGGCTCGAACGCCCATCATCTCAGCGGCTCTACGCCCGTATTCATTCACTCAGCAGCTCCAAGCCCTCGACTCAGCGGCTCCAAGCCCTCGACTCAGCAGCTCTAAGCTCGCTATCACAACTCAGTGGCTCCAAGCCCACTATCTCAACTGGCTCGAAGCCGCAACTATCTCAACAGGCTCTACGCCACCCTAACAATCAAGACATCATCTATTCTCAGGCTCTACGTCTAAATGCTCAAAATCTGACATTTTGAATGCCCGAAGCTCTTCGGAAGCCCAACCACTGTGTACTGGATGATTAAGGTTTATACCTTGAATGCTCAAGCTCTACGCTTGAATGCCCAACCACTGCGTACTGGACGCTCAAAGCCTGTACTTTGAATGCTCGGATTCTGCCGTCCGAATGCTCGAGCTCTACGCTCTGAATGCTCAAGTCCGGAACTTGATAGAAGCTCTAAGCTTAAATTAACACACACGCGCGGGCCCGCGCACACTTGCATCAATTGCATCAACACTGTCACATCGAGTCTACATTATCATATATGTTCACATCTAACAACCACCATCACACATATACACTCTGCATATCTCTCATGAAACAGGTCAACCCTGCAATCAGCCGGCTCTATGCCTCGGTTTTATTGATCGGTCCAGTACCTCGATCCTTTGGCTCTCCGCCAAAACTTGTGATGAGAAAGCTCCGTGCACAGACCATCAGAATGCAACCAGCTCTACGCTTCGTTTCAAATCACGTCAAGCTCTAAGCTCCGACACCTCAGGCTCTCGCCTTATGATCAATACCAGCTCCGCGCTTCGGTTCCATCAAGCTCTAAGCTCACCTCAGGCCCTCGCCTCATGACCACAGCAGGCTCCACGCCTCAAAAACCATCACTCTCCAGGCTCTCGCCTCATGACTACAACCGGCTCCGTGCCTCGATTCCCGCATCCCAAAGGTCCGTGCTCTAGTTATTGGCCTTGCGCCCCCTATATCTCAAAACAAACCGGCATCCAATTCATCCCCAGCAGATGGCTTGGATTCCACCCCAATTACATCAATTCCTTCCAGCTCATTCGCAAGGATGGGCTACTCTACCGAGCTCCTCTCAGTCAAAGTAAGGATGATCAAGAAAAGCAAACACACCTGTCGTGTACTGATCTACCCCAAAATACTAAGGAAGCTCTCCGCAAAAAACTCCCCGGCAGCCCAGCGCTCCTTCAACTACTCTTCGCCAAAACCCTGGCTCAGTCTAGGTACGTCACACTACGGCTTTTTAAGCCCTAAGGTATGTCGTCTGTCTCTAACCCTCCAATCTTTTTATTTTTCTTTATTGCCCGAACTACGGTTGGTCTGAATTTCCCTTGTGGAATACGTAGGCAGCCTCCCGGCCCAACCATAACAAAAACCCCTTGGGATAGTGGTTAGACCAAATTGAGTTGTTTTTTACAGCTTTGACTATTACTCGAACATGTCTCGCGATCCGTCTGAGCTCAGTCAAAGAGGGGCATCTGTAGACACCCCAATTTGGCCTAACGATTATTTCAAGTCCCACCTTGGGGACCATCTCGATGATGAAATGGATACAGTGATGGCTGATTGCCTTCTTGCGAACCTTAGGACTTATGGTAAGAACTTTGAGCCACTTAGAGGACCCCATCCAGAGCCATTCAACCTTTCAGACAGAAAATACAGAAGTCTAGGAGAATCCATCTGTCGGCCGTAACATCGATCTCACGGCCTTAACATCATTTTTTCACCCGAGCAACCTGTTGCTAGAAAATCTCCCTGAGAGATCAATCCCTCGGCCGCAGGATCCATCCTTCGGCCGCAATATCCATTACTCGGCCGCCAGATCCTTTGCTCGGTCGCCAAATCGTCCTTTTTCCAGACTCTGGAACGTTCTGTCGATTGTTTGATCCAACTACACTACCTCTCCGATGCGTTCGGGCCACGTTCAGATATTGCAATGAAGAGTTCAAATTGCATTGCAATTGCAATCGTGCCATTTGATTGGCCGGAGTCAGTCACCCCTATGCCTATATAAAGGAGCCTTTGGGCTCCGAAATTAACAAGTGAAATTACTCACCCAAGCTCCGTTACTCTGCACAAATACTATCTCAAACCCTCTCTTCAAAAGCCCCAACCTCCAGAAGGCAGCCATCCATCCAACGATCAAACCCTGAAGTTCAAACCCTAACCCTAGGGTTTTCCGAGAAGCAATCAGTCAATCACACTCAATCCGAAGCAATCAAGCAACTGAGGGATCAAGGTGGTGAGGCCCAACGGCCTCTGGTTTGTCTTACTTACCATATTTATGACTAACCGTAGTGTTTTGATCATCTATTAGCTTTTATGTCTGGTGTGAGGAAGAACATCGACCGGGGCTTCGATCCCTCGGCCGATATATCAAACCAGGAGGATCCCTCGGCCGTGACATCCATTCACCGGCCTCGGGATCCATTACCCTGGGACATCTTTGTTTGTTCTGCTTTCTGACGCATGCTTCAATCATAGTCTTGGCTCACCCTTTACTATTTAAAGGCTAAAAACAAACTACGTGCTAGAATTAGATAAAGCATGTATATGTCTTATTTTGAATAATTATGGGCCAGTCTCACGACTAGGCAAAGAGGGGTGCCTAACACCTTCCCCTTCTTGTACTTTTGGCTCCCGTACTCGGAATCTCTGTCTATTTTCCCAATTTTGGTAAACTGGGTGGCGACTCTATTTTGATGATGACCGCTATTGTGTGGCGATGTTCCTAGCCATGGGAATATCCACGATCTTGGTCTATGAAGCAAGTAACCAATCGAGCAAACAAACGTGATCAATCTATATGGCAATGCCCCGTCTGGGAGGTGTCTACATGTACGAGCTCCAGTACGCATGTATATGATGGGTTGGAGGTTGATGAGTATGGGTTTTGAGTTGCTTTGTTGAAATTTGGGTGAAGGAGTGAGAGAGGGAGTGAGATCGGGAGATGAAAGAAAGAATTTTGGGGAATTCTCTCCCCTACACACACACCCACACATATATATACTCACATAATCACAAATTGCACAAGCACCCCTCCACAAACAACCTTTCCACATTGATCTCAAACCGAATAATTCAATGAATCCCTCATTTGTTCCACATTTAACATTAATAAATCCTTTAAACGATTTCCAAAAATACGGGTCTCTACAGAGCACGTTTTGGCCTCCCTTGAAACCCCCAAGGCAGTCAAATAGAAACCGCAGCACAATCCGAGAGCCAAAGAAAAAATTGCAGCTCAAGTTTCAACATGCCACTTCATCGATGAATTTCCGGAACCAATAAGACCTTACATCTGTAGACACCCCAATTTGGACTTATTAATTATCCTTAATTTGTGGCCTTGAGGCTCCCCGATGATGAAACGGAATCAAACAGGCCTTGGACAAACTTGGACGATGCTTCTTGGACTTTTTCAAAACCAAAACTCTTTTTTTCCCGACACCCTGAGGGTAGAATTGGCACACATTTCAGCATATAAAATACCTTTGAATGAAACCAATTGGGTTAGAAAGAGGACTCAACGAGCTTTCCAACGCTTCAAAAAACACCCAAAACCGAGTTCGGAAGTGTCCGTGGCGCCCCGCTGAAGTTTGGCAGTCACTCCCAAGCGCTCAGGAGTGCCACTTTTGAGCGCTCTGGAGTGCTGACAGGCCAATGCATGTTGAGCTTGGCCTTTGACCATGGCTTTTCAGGCTTTTCAAACCTGCAGTTCAACCCTGAACATTGCAGAAGCCTGCCTGAGCTTGCAGGGCATCTCATCATGAGAATTTTCCCTCCCAAACTTTTTTTAATCTTTCATTTTATTTCCAAACCATAGGTTATGTTTGCCTATAAATCCCCCTTCATTCTACACCATTAGGGGCACGAAATCTCTCTCTCTAAAACCCCCCCTCCTCTGTTCAAAAAACTCTCAAGCAAAAACTTGTTCTCCAACTACAAAGATTTTCAAAGACAAGAGTACAAAGATCAAAAGTATCAAGGAAAATGCAAGAAATTCAGAACATTCCTAGTCTCTAATTTCTTGTATTCTTCTCTCTGCATTCACTTTTCAAAGCCATTCAAGGAGCAAAATTCTAATCAAAGGTAGAAAGTCTTTCTACTTTAATCTCAAGCAAAAGGCTGTTCTTCCCTTCTGAGGGAGGTCTCTCAGCCTGTCCCAGTCTTTAATACTGGGTGCATGGTTGGGAGACCTTAGTGTAAAAACAAGAGCAAAGGGATCACAAAGCATTTTTTTGAAAACCTACTGGAAATACTCTCGAGCACTCGAGAGTGCTCCCGAGCGCTCGGGACTGTTTCCAGTTCCATGCATGGCATTTTTGGTAGGGCAGCAAGCTGGAGTGAAGTGCACTCTTAAATGAAATGGTTTTATTGTGACATGTAGACATAGAAAATTTGTTTTCTCAAGACATAAATGTTTCTCACCAAGTTTCAAGTAAGAACAAGATTTTCCAAGGTAAAAAAGAGATTCTTATCCTGGGAGGACCAAAACAAGAGTGTTTGCATGCCAAAATAATGTCACTTCCTATTTGAGAGTAAGCTGACATGCAGCTCACTTCCAAGCGCTTGAAACCATTCCCGAGCGCTCGGGAGTGCCCGCATGCCACTGCAGTCCATTATTCTCCCCATTTTGCCATGCTTCTGACTTTCTGTATGCAGGGATGTGTCCATTTGCTCTTAAAAGAATGCAGATCTAACTTTGCTGAGGCAAGGATGCATGATTTGAAAGATTGAGGTTCTATCTCAGTTTATCAAGTCCTCTGATGAGCCTGTAATATGCTTAAAATTGTTTCAGTTTACAGTTTTTAGCATTATGTCCTATTTGTACGAACAAAGCTTGCAAGTTGGGCACCGATACTCCCAAGCGCTTGGGACCACTCCCGAGCGCTCGAGAGTGAAGTCAGTGGCAGGGTTTCAGTTTTCTATTATCTCGTATTCCTTTACCATTTTCATCATCCCATGTACACATGCACCAGCATACACGTTTATTTGGTATACCTGTGGATACTTGATACATGCCTAATGAAACAAAATCCTTTTGAAAAATCCCACAAATGTTTAGTAGAGACCAACATCGCGTCGGGCGAGGGGGGTGCCGTAAAACCCTTCCCCCCTCGTAACATGGCTTCCGAATCCCAAAACGAATATCTGGTTTTCAATTTCAAATCACCCATTTTCAAATAAAAACGGTTTCTCGGGTGGCGAACCATAAATCCGGGTGGCGACTCTTCAAATATTTCGATTGGATACAAAAAGCGTGCGATTTTTGGGCCGCCCCGATCCACCCGGGGCTGTGGTAGCCTACAGTGGCGACTCCGCTGGGGAAAAGTTTAATTAATACTTGAGAAAAAGTTGGCATGTTGACAAAATGGCCCGCTTTCCTTAAGCATCAATTAAACCGGTGAGCCAAGCTTGAAAAATGTTTATGGGATTTTCAAAGTTATTTTGTTTCATTGTATATCTCTTGTATATATATCCTGTTCAGCCTCGCTGTTGTGTTCTGGCAATCCTGCCCGGCTTGCCGGTGATAGGGAATCCCAGAATGCTCGGCAACCCTCGACTGTGATGAGTCACCTCTGCCGTTTGTACCATTGTTGGGTGTACGCTCAGCAATGGGAGGCATACCTTGACTCTAGTCCGGGGAACCCTCTTTAAACCAAAATCGGCCTTTATACATGTGTAGAAAGCAATAGAACCTTCAAAACTAGGACAGGGACCCGCAAGGTAGGACTATGTGCTATATCCTGCCTACATGTTATTGCTTTCTGCATCTCACCATGCATCTCATCCATGTCATGCCATCATGTTGTCTGTTCAATTTCAAGTCCTGCGCTCTTAAGACTCGCTTGCGCGGTCTGTAGAAGGTTGCCAAGATTCGATGAAGAGTCGTGCACTCCGGTGTACGTCGTCTAAACCACATGAGTCCTTAGGACAATGAGACTTTGGGAAATCAAAACATGCTAAGTCCTTGACTAAAGCCTAATCGAAGATTCAATGGAGAATAAGGAATAACAAGGAAACGATGCCGTGACACCACGTCACTTACACCACTTCGGCTAATGGCACCATGCCACTAACGCCACTCTGGTTATGGTATCATGTCATCTATACTAAGTTATTCCGAGTTCAAAATTGAAACTTCGAGTGAGGACTAGTTGAATACTTAGTTCATTTTGACATCTCTTTGAACTTGTTGTTCTAAACAAAGGATACACCTTAAAAGAAATTCTGAGGAATGAGGCAACCTTCGAAAGACTGTGATATTATCCTGCTTGCACATCGCACCTTGCATCTTATGTTGTCCGTCTGCTTTCGGGTAGAACTCTTAGACTTGGTTGCGCGGCTTGTTTAGGATTGCCTGGACCGATGAAGAGTAGTGCTTTTTAAAGGCACGTTGTTGGAATTAATTAGTCCTTGGAACGATGAGGTTTTAGGGATATCAAAATTCATTAAGTCTTCAATACATTTTTCAATCATGGATTCAATGAAGATTAACAAAACAATTAGGCTACAATGTCGTGATACCCACACCACTCAGGTTATAGTGCGAAGTCACTTGCACCGCTTAGGCTAATGGCGCCATGCCACCTACGCCACCCCGGTTACGGTATCATGCCATTTACGCTAAACGGTCTTTGAAACCAAAATAGAAATTTTGAGTGAAAAATGTTAAAGGCTTAATCTGTCTTGATATCTCTCAAATCTTGTCATTCCTAATCAAAGGATACACACTCAAAAGAATCTCTGAGGACTAAGGCAATCCTTCGCAGGTTGTTATTTCTTGAGTCAGGTCTAGGAGACCATAAATCCATGGAGTTTGGGATAACTCCGGTGTTCGCCGTGCCCGAACGGCTCCCTCTTGTTCAGTCTAGCCTTAAGTGCATCTTCCAGCAGTCTTATTGCTCTGTCTCGGATGGTCTTAGGTAAAGAGATTGGCTCTGATTCCCAACGTGCGGAATTAAACCTGTCTGACAACGACCTACCCGTGACTATTGGAACTATCCGTAAAGTCCGATTCCTTGAGTCGACGATGACAACACGTGAATAACAGTTCTTTTATTAATACACGTTTTTTTTCCAATAAATCACGACAGGGGCACATTCTGAGTATAGCTTTCTGCTTTGCTGTCAGTCCAAGAGCAATTGAGCCGAAAAAGAAAACCATACCCTCATAGACTCATAATTTGTGGAAAGATATGGAACAGCCGATGGAAAATTTGAATGGGGAACATCCGAACGGGGAACAGCCAGCAGGGCATCCGAATGAGTTGGATCAAATCCGAACCTCTATTCAACAGATGGGTGAACGAACAGACAACCAGATTACCCAGTTGATGCTCATGATAATCAGGGTTGCCAGACGACTTCCACCTCTCGAAAATAACCATGAACCACCCCTTGAACCAAACCCCCAAAGCCCAGAAATGGCCACCATCAAAGCCAAATTAACCCAACTTGAGCAGTCCTTAGCTAGAAGCGAAAGAATCACCTCAATTGGTTTCGACATCGACGAACTCTGCCTCTTCCCAAATGCCAGACTACCCAAGAAATTCAAGCCAATCGACTTTGCTAAGTTCGACGGAACCGGTGATCCAAAAGCACACTTAACCAGTTACATTGGGGCACTTTCCATGTGGGGCGTGGAGAAAGACGCCATGGCCCAAATGTTTTCTCAAACACTGGTTGGACATGCTTTGCACTGGTTCACTGCCCTGGAAACAACAAAGAAGAGATCTTGGGAGGACATCTTTGAGGCTTTCGTGGCCCAGTTCAACTACAATATCCAACTTGAGGTCACTACTCGAGAGTTGGAATCCACAAAGATGGAACAGGATGAGTCTTTTATGGATTTTGTCCGAAGATGGAGAGCAAAGATTGTTCAGATGAAGGAGAAACCGTCTGAGAAAGATCAAATTCGGATGATTGTCCGAAATCTCCAGCCCGCACTTGCCAAGCACATGATCCTAGCTCAAGCCTCTTCCGACTTCAAGACATTCTTCAAAACTGGCCTGGCCGTCGAAGAAGCTGTTCAGTTGGGCATCCTTGAAAACGCTGATTCCTTCCCAGAGACAGAAAATGTGGACCCCGACAGCAGCAGCACGCTGTATGGCTACACCAACCTGCAATCTAACCCTACACATACTGACCCTGCCTGGACCGAGCCCGTTAGCTAGGTCGTTGCTCAAGCCACCAAGCCTAAACAACCTCGTGTCTTTTCCAAGTTTTTCGTACCACTATCCATGGTATTCGAAAGACTTGTCGAAAGCGGAACCATCAAACCACTCCCTCCAACTCCCCTACCTCAAAAGCTCCCAGTCTACCACAACCCAAATGCCTTCTGCGCCTTCCACCAAATGCCCGGTCATGCTACCAATGAATGTCACCGTCTCCGTCACAAGATCCAAGACCTAATTGATGACGGAACCATCCCAGAGCCGGACCTCAGACCTGGAGGAGGATTTTGAGTGCAGTAAAGCATGAATGGAATTTCTCACGAGTTTGGAAAACTTTTGAGTTTCAAGTCGAGTCTTCGTCTTTCAATTTCGAGTCAGTTTGTACCTTGAGTCTTTCATGCTTTCGTGTCTGTATGTTTTCAAATTCAAGTTTGTAGTCAAAGAAGAAAAACCAAAAAGAGAGTCAGTTTCGTAATCCCGAACTACGTATGACCTGATTCCTTTGCAAGAAGGATACGTAGGCAGCCTCATCCTAAGGCCCAGTCATGTTCATTCGAGTCGATCCCAAAATTTGGTCACGATCGTTCGAGTCAATCCTTCATCGGTTCGTCCCGTCTTTCGAAAGCAATCTCAAGCTTGTGTCGAAATTGTGATAATAAACTCGCGTTTTGTGATAATCCCTTAACTTGGAATTGTTTTTCACCATCAATTGAGGAATTAAAACACGAGATGTTTTGCCCTTGCAAGAAGAAGAATTTCATGGAACCGCTCCCTGACGCCGTCGAGAAGCAACACCTTGGCCTAAGAAAAAGCTCGCTAGATCAAAACCTCAAAATGTGATCTAGGCAAAAGTTAGAGCACACAAATCTCTTAACTTGCTTCTAGGATCCAGTTATCGAGTTGTGCAATTCAAAATGAAGAAAGGCATTCTTTTCTTTTATCAAACGCTTGGAGATATATATCCATTGATAACCCCCTTTGAGCCTAAATCAATTTCTTTGAAATAACCCAGCTAGGCAGCTATCCCCCACACTGGGGTGAAATAAGGAAGACAAAAGTGCCAAACACCTGACCATCATCGGCGCATCAGAATTCAAAGTGCAAAAGTGCCAAATACATAGGCACGGTGAGATGCAAAATATCGAAGAAAAATAAGAGAAAGCTTGAAATCAATAAAAGTGCCGAACACATCGACACAAGGTGCGAAGCAAATCAAATGAAAGAAGGCGCCCATCAAAAGCAAAAAGGGCACAAAAATATTTAAGATGGCTGCTAGCTCTCGAAACCCAAAGAAAATGAAAATTTTTGAGCCTATTATCCTTTCTTTGTTAAGCCAAACCTTGGCCACGTTACAACCCGAATAAAGTCCTTTCAGATTGGAAAACACAACTTGATAACAAAAATCCTAGACAATAGGAGAAAACAAGAAGGATGACAAGACTTGCATTTTGTGAATCCCGCAAAATCCAAGCTGGGGCATTCTCGAAATCCATGGATTGTCATCAGCAACCTGGGGCACGGCTCGTGGTAAGAATCCTCGTGATTTGACGAAACTAGATCAAAGAAAATCCTGAATGAGTATCACTTGATGGAGCTAAAACAATTTCAAAGCCCCGAATGGGAAAATCAGCAAAACTTGATTTTATCATGACAATTTCAAACATCAATTGTGGGGCATGCTTGCCATTTTTTGAACCCTCAAATAATCAAGCTCCTCGTCCAGTCAAATCAAACTCCTTGTCTAGTCAAGGTCTTCATGGAGAGTCAGTCCTCCCATAAATGGTCTTTCTTGTCTTTTGAGTCATCTAAGCCTTGCCCAAATTCATGCAAGGTCATTCCCGGTCATCATTTAGTCAAGTCACTCTGATCTTGAGGTCCTAACTTGTGAGAGAAACTCCAATACATGGAAGAACCCACGCTTGTGCTCATGATAAAACTGGTTGCCAAAACTATCAGTGGAATCAAGGAAAAGATTCAGAACTAAGGTCCGTCACTCACTGGGGCACATCAGCCCAATGTCATCAATCATAGCAAGCATACAACCAATATCAAGACTGGGGCATGCATGCTCAAAACTCAAGCCCTGATCAAAATCAAAGTCAAAAACTCCAGCCCAAGTCAAGCTCATGCTCAAATCCACACCCCAAGCTTCAGCCCAAATCCCAAGGTCCTGAAAATACCAGCTCGCTGGCCAAAAATAGTAAAGCAGAAGGGGTACTCGGACATGTCCTTTGTTTTTCAAAAATAAAAAAATCATCGTTGTTGTCAAATGTCGAAACACGGGTCTCACTTTCTAGCCACAACCTCTTATGGTCGCCTTCATCTATCATATTTGTCAACATGACTGCTTGACATGCTGCCATAGATTTGGCACCGTCCTAAGGGACATCTTTCAATCATTTTCTGCCATAGATTTGGCATCGTCCTCCGGGACATCTTTCAAACGAATTCCGCCATAGATTTGGCATCGTCCTGTGAGACACCTTTCACTCAAATTCCGCCATAGATTTGGCACCGTCCTGAGTGACATCTTTTAATCATCTGCTGCCATAGATTTGGCATTGTCCTGAGGGACACCTTTCAATCAAATCCCGCCATAGATTTGGCATTGTCCTGAGGGACACCTTTCAATCAAATCCCGCCATAGATTTGGCATTGTCCTAAGGGACACCTTTCAATCATCTTCTGCCATAGATTTGGCATCGTCCTGTGAGACACCTTTCACTCAAATTCCGCCGAGTGACATCTTTTAATCACCTTTTGCCATAGATTTGGCATCGTCCTCTTGGACATCATCCAATCATCTTCTGCCATAGATTTGGCATCGTCCTAAGTGACACCTTTCAATCATCTTCTGCCATAGATTTGGCATTGTCCTCTTGGACATCATTCAATCATTTTCTGTCATAGATTTGGCATCGTCCTAAGTGACATCTTTCAATCACCTGTTGCCATAGATTTGGTTTTAATCCTTTCGTGACAAACTAACTTGTCTCGTTGGTGTATGGCGTCGATTACAACCTTTTTTGCCTATTTAATTTTTTTCCACCCACTGAGACTGAGCAATCGGTGGGCGCTCCTCAATCAATCTATCTTGTTGATCATTTGCTCGCATGTCTGCATGTTTGCATTTGCCCCAAAGAACTACGCTGGTCTGATCCCTGCAGAAAAGGGTACGTAGGCAGCTCGAACGAGCATGACCTCATGATTTAAATGCTTGTACATCTTTACTAGCATTTGATTTTGGATTAAGGATTGAGTAGGGCTCGAATTGGGGCTGTCTCAATCTTTGGATGTCACTCGTATCCAGACATGATGCCAAGCGCCATCCAAAGAGGGGTAACTGTAGACACCCCATTTTGGACCTATTAATTATCCTTAATTTGTGGCCTTGAGGCTCCTCGATGATGAAACAGAATCAAAACAGGCCTTGGACAAACTTGGACGATGCTTCTTGGACTTTTTCAAAACCAAAACTCTTTTTTTCCCGACACCCTGAGGGTAGAATTGGCACACATTTCAGCATATAAAATACCTTTGAATGAAACCAATTGGGTTAGAAAGAGGACTCAACGAGATTTCCAACGCTTCAAAAAACACCCAAAACTGAGTTCGGGAGTGTCCGTGGCGCCTCGCTGAAGTTTGGCAGTCACTCCCAAGCGCTTGGGAGTGCCACTCTTAAGCGCTCAGGAGTGCTGACAGGCCAATGCATGTTGAGCTTGGCCTTTGACCATGGCTTTCCAGTCTTTTCAGGCCTGCAGTTCAACCCTGAACATTTCAGAAGCCTGCATGAGCTTGCAGGGCATCTCATCATGAGAATTTTCCCTCCCAAACTTTTTTTAATCTTTCATTTTATTTCCAAACCATAGGTTATGTTTGCCTATAAATCCCCCTTCATTCTACACCATTAGGGGCACGAAATCTCTCTCTCTAAAACCCCCCTCCTCTGTTCAAAAAACTCTCAAGCAAAAACTTGTTCTCCAACTACAAAGATTTTCAAAGACAAGAGTACAAAGATCAAAAGTATCAAGGAAAATGCAAGAAATTCAGAACATTCCTAGTCTCTGATTTCTTGTATTCTTCTCTCTGCATTCACTTTTCAAAGCCATTCAAGGAGCAAAGTTCTAATCAAAGGTAGAAAGTCTTTCTACTTTAATCTCAAGCAAAAGGTTGTTCTTCCCTTCTGAGGGAGGTCTCTCAGCCTGTCCCAGTCTTTAATACTGGGTGCATGGTTGGGAGACCTTAGTGTAAAAATAAGAGCAAAGGGATCACAAAGCATTTTTTTGAAAAACTACTGGAAATACTCTCGAGCGCTCGAGAGTGCTCCCGAGCGCTCGAGAGTGCTCCCGAGCGCTCGGGACTATTTCCAGTTCCATGCATGGCATTTTTGGTAGGGCAGCAAGTTGGAGTGAAATGCACTCTTAAATGAAATGGTTTTATTGTGACATGCAGACATAGAAAATTTGTTTTCTCAAGACAGAAATGTTTCTCACCAAGTTTCAAGTAAAAACAAGATTTTCCAAGGTTAAAAAGAGATTCTTATCCTGGGAGGACCAAAACAAGAGTGTCTGCATGCCAAAATAATGTCACTTCCTATTTGAGAGTAAGCTGACATGCAGCTCACTCCCAAGCGCTTGAAACCATTCCCGAGCGCTCGGGAGTGCCTACATGCTACTGCAGTCCATTATTCTCCCCATTTTGCCATGCTTCCGACTTTCTGTATGAAGGGATGTGTCCATTTGCTCTTAAAAGAATGCAGATCTAACTTTGCTGAGGCAAGGATGCATGATTTGAAAGATTGAGGTTCTATCTCAGTTTATCAAGCCCTCTGTTGAGCCTGTAATATGCTTAAAATTGTTTCAGTTTACTTTTTTTAGCATTTTGTCCTATTTGTACTAACAAAGCTTGCAAATTGGGCACCGATACTCCCAAGCGCTCGGGACCACTCCCGAGCGCCCGAGAGTGAAGTCAGTGGCAGGGTTTCAGTTTTCTGTTATCTCGTATTCCTTTACCATTGTCATCATCCCCTGTACACATGCACCAGCATACATGTTTATTTGGTATACCTGTGGATACTTGCTACATGCCTAATGAAACAAAATCCTTTTGAAAAATCCCACAAATGTTTAGTAGAGACCGACATCGCGTCGGGCGAGTAGGGTGCCGTAAAACCCTTCCCCCCTCGTAACATGGCTTCCGAATCCCAAAATGAATCTTTGGTTTTCAATTTCAAATCAACCATTTTCAAATAAAAATAGCTTCTCGGGTGGCGAACCATAAATCCGGGTGGCGACTCTTCAAATTTTTCGATTTGATTCAAAAAGCGTGCGATTTTCGGGCCGCCCTGATCCACCCGGGGCTGTGGTAGCCCACAACATCGAATCGGTTAAGGATGTTGAATCTGATGGGAATTATGGGTTCCAGGCAATATCAGCCTTCATCAATGAGGATTGCAATGAGCATGAATGGAAACAGGTATCCTTTAACCAGTGCAATGTAACACCACCACAAGAAACAACGTCACTCGTTTCGGCCACTGTCACACCAAGTAACCCTGAAGCTGTAACCCTATCCATGAACCTACGATTGGTTGTCAGTAGCTTCCACTTTTTTAGATAACGCGAGTGGTTATATATTTTCAACAACTTTCGCTCCCTACCACTCCAAATATCAACTGCAACATGATTCCTAAAATCCTTTAACAAGCTCGGGTCTTCTGGACCAACCGGACCCTCGTCCTCAACCACTAAATTTGCATCTACCTCATCCTCCTCTGACTCGGCTTGTAAGTCATCATCCTCAACTAGTGCATCGACCCCGGCCTGCTCCTCCACGGCCTGTCTGTCAACCTCATCATGCCTCTGTTGTCGCCCTCTCCCTCGCCCTCTGCGTACAATCGAAGCCTCAGTGTGTGCATCGTCCTCATGTCGCTCGGCCTCTGGCTATGCATCGGGCCTGGTGTGGGCTCCCGCGCCTGGCGCGCGATCGAAGAGTCGCCACACGGATTTTTGAGATGGATGATCCGAGAAACCAAGAGTTTGTTTGAGAGAAAAAGGCTTTTGGTCTAGCGAAAACGTTGAGATTTTGGGTCCGGGAGCCACGTTACGAACGGGGAAGGTTTTGTTGAAAAAGCACCCCGCTCGCCCGGCAAAAATCGGTCTCTACTTAGCATTTTAAATGAGGGATTTAACATCATTTGAAAAACTTAACTTTGATTAAAACATGTACGGGAAAGGGACATGGGGTTTAATATAACACATTGGCGTGCTTGTGGTGCGAACTGTACAGTATGAAAATGGATGAGTGTGTTGATCAAAATGATGTATGAATATAAAATAACAGGTTATGAAATGAGTCAGAATGCCGTGCGATTAACCCAATCATCGTCCGGCATACTAATAACCATTGGTCCAGTCAGTATTTTCGTTGTACTGCAAAACAAACCAGGAGGCTTAAAATATTCAGTTTTGATACCCCTTTAGTGGTCATTTTGCCGTACACTGAGGTGCAAAAAAAACCACCTAACCATGCCTTAAAAGTCTTGGAAAGGTCATGTAGGTCATGGGGTATTTCTTAGCAATAAAATACTTCAGAAATGATACACCCACCGAACCCACCCCCACCGCACGCCCACCGCACGCCTGCCGGGCCCACTCCGGCCACCGGACGGAAAATCCGAACCGTCCAAAAATTCTAAAAAAAAAAACCGAGTGGGCCCACGCGAAAATCAACGGCATCCGACGTGTGTAGGTGCTTGATCCGGAATTCCAAAATCAGATGATCCGATCCGTTAAAAATCGCGTGGGCCCACTCGGTTTTTTTTTTTAGAATTTTTGGACGGTTCGGATTTTCCGTCCGGTGGCCGGAGTGGGCCCGGCGGGCGTGCGGTGGGGGTGGGTTCGGTGGGTGTATCACTTCTCAAAATACTTTGGACATGTCAGAAACGTTTCTGACTTCACTGGAGAAATTAGAAGCTGAAAATGACATGAACAATGGACAATAGTATGCCGTACGATGTATGGGAAAAACCGCACGGTGCACCACTCCAGAGCAGTTTCTGGTTTTAAACTATTTTTTTTCTTTGAAGCTCGTTTGGAACCCAAATTCAGTATAGAAAGACCGAGAAGGGCTCTGATCGGCACCCCTCAAAGCTAAATGTGGTTTAGCCTAAGGAAACATGATTTATACCTTTTGATAGAAGCTTGGATGTGCTTGAAGATGGAGAGAGAATGTTGATTTGGACTTGAAATGCTTGAATGGGGATTGAAGGATGTGAGGTTGTTTGGATGCTTTGAGGTGGAGGTCCTCCTAAGTCAGTAGTTTACTGAACTTGAGAGGAGAAGAAGAATGGGGGTATTTTTAGAGAGAGAGGGTGAGAGCCCAAAAAAATGCCAGAGTAACTTTCTATGGAGTTGAAGAGGTGCTTCTAAACTAGAGGGGGGTGTATTTATAGGCAAAAAGATACTTGGAGAGCACCCAAAGGATTAAAAAAATGTGAAAAATATGATCTGGTCAATCTGCTGACGCGCATGGGAATCTATCAGACGCTCCTCCTGAAAGCCGTGCGATGGTGTGATTTTTGAAATTTTTCTGAAATGCCGTGCTGTATATTGAAATCCCGTGCGGCGGAGTGATTTTCTTGAATTTTTCTGAAATGCTGTGCAGCGTTTTGGAAATGCCGCGCTGCGTTTTGAAATGCCGCGCGGTTTTTCGAGACAGCTCAGCATACTAAACTTCGCAGGGGCGCCCCGGACACTCCCGAAATCGGATTTGGACGCGGTTCGAAGCGTTGGAAAGCTTGTCGAGTCCTCTTTCTTACCCAATTGGTTTCACTCAAAGGTATTTTATACATTGAAATGTGTGCCCATTTTACTCTCAGTGTGTCATGGAAAAAGTTGTTTTTGACAAAGCAAACGCATCTTTCTCTTTTGTAATTGAACCGAGGGCCACCCTATATGTTTAAAATGGAATTTTCTTGAGGTTAGAGAAGGAGTAGTAAAGGAGCGACAATCCAAGCCTTGAAGGTATATTTTTCCTTATTTCATCATCGGGGAAACTTAAAGATTATTTAGAGACCCAGATTGGGGTGTCTACAGTTGTCCCTCTTTAATGGAACTTAGGTACCATTGCTTGATATAAGTGACGTTAAAGATTAGACATCCCAATCCATCGCTCCAAAGTCTTTAAGTTAGATGCAAGAATGCAATAAAGGTGGTCGCGCTCATGGAGCTGCCTACGTACCCCGTTGTAGGGATCAGACCAACGTAGTTCAATTGGGACAATGCAAGTAAAGCGAGTCCCGGAGGACAAATTGCGAAAGTAAACTTGAGAAGATTGAGTGCTTGAAGTGCCGAGTGTTATGAAATTCCTTGAAACGAGTCCCTGAAGGACTAAAATGAGACGAGTCCTAGGAGATTTAATCGAGACAAGTCCCGGGGGACTAAATTGAGACGAGTCCCGGAGGACTAAAATGCAACGAGTTCCGGAGGACTAAAATGAGCTTTTTAATCAAGGCACGGCGTTTTAAAGATTCAATGCTTAAAATGGCCGCAATATGTCAAACCCGAGGACGATATGCTTGGACGGCGTAGAGACTTGATTTTTTGAAAAACTTGAATTTTGGAAGAGACTTGAATTTGAATCTTGAATTTTGGAAGAGACTTGAGCTTGAATTTTGAAAGGGACTTGAACTTTGAAAAGCTTGAATTTTGGCAGAGGCTTGAATTTGAATAGCTTGAATTTTGAAAGAGACTTGAGATTGAATTTTGAAAGGGACTTGAACTTTGAAAAACTTGAATTTTGGCAGAGACTTGAATTTGAAAAGTTTGAATTTTGCAAGAGACTTGAATTTTGAAAGAAGTTTAAATTTTGAAAGAGACTTGAACTTTGAAAAGCTTAAATTTT
Source organism: Rhododendron griersonianum (assembly GCA_018127125.1). Taxonomy (NCBI): domain Eukaryota; kingdom Viridiplantae; phylum Streptophyta; class Magnoliopsida; order Ericales; family Ericaceae; genus Rhododendron; species Rhododendron griersonianum. The sequence continues at coordinate 30,355,752 of CM030788.1, read as the reverse complement.
GGAAGAGACTTGAATTTGAAAGGGGCTTTGAATTTGGATAGCTTGAATTTGAATAGAAACTTGAATTTTGAAAGAAGCTTGAATTTGAATAGCTTGAATTTTGAAAGAAGCTTGAATTTTGGAGATTTTGAATTTTGAAAGAGACTTGAATTTGAGAAGCTTGAATTTGAATAGAGACTTGAGTTTGAATAGCTTGAATTTTGAAAGACACTGGAATTTTGAAAAGTTTGAATTTTGCAAGAGACTTGAATTTGAATAGATTGAATTTTGAAGAGACTTGAATTTGAAAAGCTTGAATTTTGAAAGAGACTTAAATTTGAGAAGCTTGAATTTGAATAGAGACTTGAGCTTGAATTTTGAAAGGGACTTGAATTTGGATAGCTTGAATTTGAATAGAGCCTTGAGTTTGAATAGCTTGAATTTTGAAAGAGACTTGAATTTTGAAAAGCTTGAATTTTGAAAGAAACTTGAATTTTGAAAGAGACTTGAATTTTCGAAGAGACCTGAAATTGAATAATTTGAATTTTTGGAAGTGGCTTGAACTTGAAGAGCTTGAATTTGGCGTTCGATTGAGACAATACATGAATGATAATGCAAGTTGATATGTCATGGAATGTCACGTAAGCATGTAAAATCAATGCAAGTATGACAATAGTAAGTCCCGGAGGACAAAGTGCTAGACAAAGCGTAGTCCCTTTGGGCAAAGTGTAGTCCCAAAGGACGAAGTGCAGATAGAGTGCGAGTCCCGGAGGACGAAGTGCTAGACAGAGTGAAGTCCCAGAGGATAAGGTGTGAGACAAAGTGCAGTCCCAGAGGACAAAGTGCAAATAGAGTGCAAGTCCCCAGGGACGAAGTGCAGATAGAGTGCAAGTCCCGGAGGACGAAGTGCTAGACAAAGTGAAGTCTCAGAGGACAAAGTGCGAGACAAAGTGCAGTCCCAGAGGACGAAATGCGAATAGAGTGCGAGTCCCGGAGGACGAAGTGCTAGACAGGTGGTAGTCCCTTTGGACAAAGTGCAGTCCCAGAGGACGAAGTGCAGATAGAGTGCGAGTCCTGGAGGACGAAGTGCTAGACAGAGTGTAGTCCCTTTGGACAAAGTGCAGTCCCAGAGGACGAAGTGCAGATAGAGTGCGAGTCCCGGAGGACAAAGTGCTAGACAGAGTGAAGTCCCAGAGGACAAAGTGCAGATAGAGTGCGAGTCCCGGAGGACGAAGTGCTAGACAGAGTGAAGTCCCGGAGGATGAACCACAGCTCAAGAGACTAAAAGGCTTCTAGGTCGGTTAGACCATAGCTAGAGAGAAACTACAGGCTTAAAAAGACCGTGGATTGATCTTGGAATTAACTCGTGAACAATCATTCGAGATTCGCCTATGACACCTAACGACATTGATGGTGATATTCCTTGAAAAACAGGGGACGTGTCTGAGCACCCTATTTGCTTTACTGTCTTTGGCCAGCGGACCAGTATTCTCAGGAGCTTTGAATTTGGATTGGATTCCGTGCTGGATTTGAAGTGGAGTTTGCCTTTGGTCAGGGTTAGAGTCTTGGATTTGCTTTTCCCAGTGGACGACATTGAGCCGCTGTACCCCAATGAGTAACGACCCCCAGTCTTAGTGGTTTTGACAAGCAGTTGACCAAGCGTAGTCCAAGCTATGATTACAGCCTAACAAGCTTCTCTCAGGGGTGGTATTTTTCCATGCGTTGAAATGGCTTCCACGAGTCGAGAATTAACAAGACCGAGATGACTCTTTTGACTTTTGGCAAAAGGGGTGGATTTTGACAAGCCTATGTTGACGCAAATGAGGGAGAGAAAGACGAAGCGACTTTCGAATGGTGCCCCTGACTGGATGAAGAGTTTGACTATTTGAAATGGCAGACATGCCCAGGTTCTTGGAATTCTCCTTTTGGAATTTCAAAATTATTTTACTCCATCAATTGATTTTCATTCAAATCTTTTGATTTTGTTTTGTCAAAACACGGGAGTTTTTATCATGAACTGCGCCCCAGGTTGCTGACAATGACTCCAGTTTGAATTTTTGCTTTGAGCAATGCTTTGACTTTCCTCCATGTATTGATTTTCGGTTATGCCTCTTAACACCTAGGGTTCTTGCTATCAAGTTGCGCTTTCCAATCTAAAAGGACTTTTTTAGGTTGTAACGTGGCCAGGGGTTTGGGCTTGACAAAGAAAGGATATTAGGCTCGAAGATTTTATTTTCTTTTGGGTTTTCAAAGCTAGCAGCTATCTTTGAATTGTAGGTGCCTTCTTTTCATTTTTCATTTGCTTTCTCATGCCTTCAATGCCTTTTAGTGTGTTTGGCACTTTCATCCTGTTGATGCTTTTGAATCTCGATGTGTTTGGCACTTTCACTTTTTTGATACTTTGAATTTCAATGTTTCTTCTGGCACTTTTATTTTTCATTTCACCCCGATGCGGGGGATAGCTGACTAGCTGGGGTTCAAAGAATTTGATTGGGGCTCAAAAAGGGTTATCAAAAGATATATCTTTATGCGTAGGATGAGAGAAATGATGGCCTTTCTTCATTTTGGATTGCGCAACCTAACAACTGAATCCTAGATGCTCCATTGAGAGGCTTTTGTTTGCATGCTCTAACTTTTGCCTAGGTCGGATTTTGAAGTTTTGACCTAGCGAGCCTTTTTAGAGTCACGACATTGCTTCTTAGAACGGATATGGCATCGGGAAGTAGTCCCTTGAAACTCTTCTTCTTTTCTGAGGTGAGGGTTCAATCAAAAATCATCTCGTGTTTTGAAGTGATTATCATGATTTTCAACTGATGGTAGAAAATAATTTCAAAATCCTGAGTTTATTACAGAGATGTGACGTTCAAAAGACAGCAACCGAACCACTAGGGGTTGACTCAAAAGACCATGACCAAACCTTGAGATTGACTTGAATGCTCGTGACCGGGCCTCAGGATGAGGCTGCCTACGTATCCTATAAAGGAATCAGGTCACAACGTAGTTCAGGCCCCATGAAACTGACACTTTTTTTTTGACTCTTACAGACTTAAAGTTGAGAACACACAGACACAACAGTGAAAGCATGAAAGATTCGAGATACAAACTGACTCAAACACAAAGATGGTTATTTAGAGGACAAGGACTCAGAGCTTGAAAACTCCCAGACTCGTGGAAGGTTGGACCGTTGCATGGCTCTTGATGGTTTACCCTTCTCTAGTGAAGAAGGCGGCGTTGATGCAAGTATTGCGCTTGGACACGGAGTCTGGCTTTGGTTGAGGAGGTGCCTTAATGACCTTGTTGTCAATGAGATCTTGGATAGCATGGCGAAGGCGGATGCAGTCGTTTGTGTTATGACCGGGCATTTGATGGAAGATGCAGAAGGTACCGGGGTTATGGGATGCTGAGAACTTTTGAGGTAGAGGAGCTGGAGGGAGTGGCTTAATGAGGCCAGCTTTGAGGAGCTCCCCATAAACCATGGATTGAGGTTCAGAGAAATGGGAGAAAGCCCTTGGTTTGGTCCTGCGACTGAGTTGAGGGCTCGTATTGTAGGCCTTACTTGCTTCAGCTAGGCCTTTGAACATTTCGGAGAGCTTTATCTTTGGAGGTAAATGCCCTTCATCCATGTCTTCCTTAGCATTTTGCTTTAGATTTGGATCCGAGACTATGAAGGCGAGGAGACTATCCATCTTTTGTGCTAAAGCCCCTATTTGGATCATTTGCATATTCATTTTCTGGCCCATTTCCTTTACAGCCTTCCTCAACTCTTTAAGTTCCGTTTGCTCCGTCGTTGGTTCAAATTCCAATACTGAAATACTGGATTCATCGGGAATGGGTACAATTGGTTTGGGCAGGTGAGCAGGGATGATATAGTGAGTGGGGTCAAATATAGTGGAGCTAGTGTTGATGTGGTGGTTTGACAAGGTGCTTGATTCCTTTGGTGGTGGAAAGATGGTTTCGCTATCGATAAGGTCTTGAATTTTGTGACGGAGACGATGACACTTATCGGTAGCATGGCCAGGCATTTGGGTCGTGGTAGGCTGGAAGCTTTTGGGGTAGAGGAGTTGGAAGGAGTGGTTTGATGAGACCGGCTTTGAGGAGCTGTTCGTAGAGTATGGATAGGGGTGTGCTGAATTGGGTGAAGGTGCGGGTTGGTTTATCAGCTATCTGGTTTATTTCGAGGGGTTTGGCATTTGAGGAGTTCTCGACGTGGGAGGTATTGTTGTTTTCGAAAAAGACTTCGCCATTGCCGAGATGGAGTCCCTTGGTTTTTAAGGTGGGTTCTTTCTTCTCGAGGGTACCATCCCTAAGGGCTTCTTCAACAGCCAATCCAGAATTGTAGAAGGTCTCAAAATCGGGAGACGATTGCGACAAAACCATGTAGGGGGCAAAGGCATTGGGTAGATTTTTAGTGATGATACGCATCTGCTCTTTTAGGTCTGGCTTATTGTGCATTTGGGCAGCCTTGGCTCCCCACCTTTTTACATAATCAGTGAAACTCTCATTTTCACCCATTTTGGTGTTCTCAAGTTCTTGGGTGGTCATTTTCAGCTCAACGTTGAAGTCATATTGGGACACAAAAGCCATTCTAATGTCCTCCCATGTCTTTTTCTTCGAGGGTGGCAAGCAAAGGAACCATTGTAGAGCCGGGCCAGTAAGTGACTCGTGGAACAGTTGAGCCATGGCGTCTTTTCCGACCCCTCGCATGGAAAGAGACCCAACATACCCTAGCAGGTGGGCCTTTGGATCAGTAGTCCCATCGAATTTGGCAAAATCCATCCCTTTGAACTTCTCAGGCAGTTTTGCATTGGGAAATAGACTTAAACGATCCATGTCTATTTCACCCCTCCCCATCCTTTCTGTTTCGAGGATAGATTCCTCGAGTTTGTTGATCTTAGCAATCAATTCTGCCACTTGGGGGTCAGCGACGGGCGCATGCCCAGCGAGCGATGATTCAGGACCCGAAGTAGATTTAGCTGGTAGGCGGTCACTGATTTCTTGCATTGATTCGAACATCATGGTCATGTTCTTTTGGACATCGGCAACGACTAACTTGAGCTGACCATCTATGTTCGTAATTGACTGCCTGAGTTGATCTTCTAGGTCAACCATAGCCTGCCTGATTTCCTCTATTTCATTCCTTTGACCCACCATTTCAGATATCACCACCGGTGACTGAGCTTCTCTTTACGGACGGTTCCAATTGGGTGAAGTCCTTCAGAATTGACAGTAAAGCAAAAAGGTGGCTCAAATTCTGCCCAAGAATCATGCCCATGCAATGTCGTCGGTGTCGTCTACATCCTAAGACCTACCTCAGCTCCAAATCTCACTTAGGATATGATTGTACCAAGGGTTTCAGCAGCCACGGGTAAGTCGTGTCAGGCAGGTTAAATTCCGAATGTTTCGGAACCAGAGCCAATCTCCTTATCTTAACCATCCGAGACAAAGCAATAAGGTTGCCGGAACCTAGATACAAGCACCTCCTAAGGTTAAATCCAGATCAGAGGGGCCGTTCGGGCACGGCGAACACCGGAGGTATCTCAAACTCCACAGATTTTAAGTCTCCTAGACTCACAGAAAACGGTTTTAAAAAGTTACCTCGATCCTCAGAGTTTCTTTTGACAATGTATCCTTTATAAACAACGAAGCTTAAGAGATGTCAAAACAAACTAAGTCTTCATCATATTTTTTTTTTCAAAGGTTCAATCTCTGTTTTTAAAATGATGCGATACTGTGACCGGAATGGCGTGAGCGGCATGGCGCTATTAGCCTAAATGGTGTAAGTATCACATCATTAATACTTTAGTCATTCCATTTTTTTTGGTTTTTGAACATTTGATTGAAAAATGTATCGAAGACTTAGTAAGAATTGATTTCCCCCAAATGCGTCATTTTAAGGACTAATTAGTATTAAGCAACGTGCGTCCCATGGGGCACGACTCTTCATCGGGTGTTAGCAACCTTCCTATTTTTTTATTTTTTTTTAAAACGTGGGAGGGAGAGAGAAGTCTTAGAACTACTCTAACGGTCAAGTATTTACATGTGCAATGTAGCATGATAATGAGATATGTCATGTGAGCAAGATATATGCAGCACGTAAGCAAGGTATAACACATAAGTCCTAACCATAGGCTCATGTCCTAGTTGGAAAAGTTCTACGGTTATGTACAAGTGCAAAGGCTGGTTTTGGTCTCAGAAGGGTTCCCCGGACAAGAGCCAAGATGTACTAATCCATGTCAAGTGTATTGCAAGACAATGGTCGAACAGCACGATGGCCCATCATAGTCGAGGGTTGCTAGGCAGCCCGGGAGAGCTTGTCACCGCTAAACCGGGCAAGATAGCCGAAATACACTAGCGAGGCTTGTGCGGTGCAAAGTGTAAAAAAAAAAAAGTTAAGATTTTCAAATGATTTTAAATTCCTAAAAAAAAATGCATTTCAAGCTTGGCTCTCTTGATTATTCAATACTTTTTATTCCTTTTTTTTTAAAAAAAAAAGCACAAGTAAAGTATTGAATAAAAGTCCCCAGCGGAGTCGCCACTGTGGGCTCCCGCGCCCGGCGCGCGATCGAAGAGTCGCCACCCGGATTTTTGAGATGGATGATCCGAGAAACCAAGAGTTTGTTTGAGAGAAAAAGGCTTTTGGTCTAGCGAAAACGTTGAGATTTTGGGTCCGGGAGCCACGTTACGAACAGGGAAGGTTTTGTTGAAAAAGCACCCCGCTCACCCGGCAAAAACCGGTCTCTACTTAGCATTTTAAATGAGGGATTTAATATCATTTGAAAAACCTAACTTTGATTAAAACATGTACGGGAAAGGGACATGGGGTTTAATATAACACATTGGCGTGCTTGTGGTGCGAACTGTACAGTATGAAAATGGATGAGTGTGTTGATCAAAATGATGTATGAAAATAAAATAACAAGTTATGAAATAAGTCAGAATGCCGTGCGATTAACCCAATCACCGTGCGGCATACTAATAACCATTGGTCCAGTCAGTATTTTCGTTGTACTGCAAAACAAACCAGGAGGCTTAAAATATTCAGTTTTGATACCCCTTTAGTGGTCATTTTGCCGTACACTGAGGTGCTAAAAAAAACCACCTAACCATGCCTTAAAAGTCTTGGAAAGGTCATGGGGTATTTCTTTAGCAATAAAATACTTTGGACATGTCAGAAACGTTTCTGACTTCACTGGAGAAATTAGAAGCTGAAAATGACATGAACAATGGACAATAGTATGCCGTACGATGTATGGGAAAAACCGCACGGTGCACCACTCCAGAGCAGTTTCTGGTTTTAAACTATTTTTTTTCTTTGAAGCTCGTTTGGAACCCAAATTCAGTATAGAAAGATCAAGAAGGGCTCCGATCGGCTCCCCTCAAAGCTAAATGTGGTTTAGCCTAAGGAAACATGATTTATACCTTTTGATCGAAGCTTGGATGTGCTTGAAGATGGAGAGAGAATGTTGATTTGGACTTGAAATGCTTGAATGGGGATTGAAGGATGTGAGGTTGTTTGGATGCTTTGAGGTGGAGGTCCTCCTAAGTCAGTAGTTTACTGAACTTGAGAGGAGAAGAAGAATGGGGGTATTTTTAGAGAGAGAGGGTGAGAGCCCAAAAAAATGCCAGAGTAACTTTCTATGGAGTTGAAGGGGTGCTTCTCAACTAGAGGGGGGTGTATTTATAGGCAAAAAGATACTTGGAGAGCACCCAAAGGATTAAAAAAATGTGAAAAATATGTTCTGGTCAATCTGCTGACGCGCATGGGAATCTGTCAGATGCTCCTCCTGAAAGCCGTGCGATGGTGTGATTTTTGAAAATTTTCTAAAATGTCGTGCTGTATATTGAAATCCCGTGCGGCGGAGTGATTTTCTTGAATTTTTCTGAAATGCCGTGCAGCGTTTTGGAAATGCCGCGCTGCGTTTTGAAATGCCGCGCGGTTTTTCGAGACAGCTCAGCACACTAAACTTCGCAGGGGCGCCCCGGACACTCCCGAACTCGGATTTGGACGCGGTTCGAAGCGTTGGAAAGCTTGTCGAGTCCTCTTTCTAACCCAATTGGTTTCACTCAAAGGTATTTTATACATTGAAATGTGTGCCCATTTTACTCTCAGTGTGTCATGGAAAAAGTTGTTTTTACAAAGCAAACGCATCTTTCTTTTTTGTAATTGAACCGAGGGCCACCCTATATGTTTAAAATGGGATTTTCTTGAGGTTAGAGAAGGAGTAGTAAAGGAGCGACAATCCAAGCCTTGAAGGTATATTTTTCCTTATTTCATCATCGGGGAAACTTAAAGACTATTTAGAGACCCAAATTGGGGTGTCTACACCTGGCCTCCTCCTCCGACTGTGCATCGGGCCTAGCCTCCTCCTCCTCTGCCTCTATAGCAACCTCCGCCTCTATAGCAACCTCCTCCACCTCTTGCTTTGTATCGAGCCTGGTCTCCTCCTCCCCGGCCTCTCTGACAACCTTCTTCTGCCTCTGTCGTCGTCCTCTCCCTCCAACTTCTCCAACTTCCGAAGTTGAAGTTTGGTCAGCCTTCCTCTTCCTTGCTGAAACAGTAGGACGATTCCTCTTCATTTTCCTGTATTCACCAATTAAGAGCAATCAACCTTTAGTACATGGATTCCTCTTCATTTTTCTGTCAAAAAATTCGATTTCAAACATCTAAAATGATAGAAACATCACACACAGTGCAAGAAAATAAGACTCATTCTTGGAAGAATATCATAAGAAAGAAACATAGAAAAACTAGTACCCAACTACAAAACTTTGCAAGAGCAATGATTGAGAGCGGGAGCGTAGTGCAAGGATTGATAGTGATAGCACACGTCATTTGGAAAATGTATGTGAGTATACCAGGATACACAGAGATTGTAATGGATATTTGTAAAAAAATTGTTATTCAAAAGGAATGCAGTGTGAATATCAACATGTGAGAATAAGCATTGTTGCTAAATCTTCCTAGCTACCGAATAAATGAAATTCAGAAACACAAAAATAAAACTTGAAAACCGAAAATTTTCATATTATAATGAATTAGTATATAACAAAAATTGGCGATAGAGAAAATATCAAAAAGAGTGTTAGAACTGTGACTCATATGTTAAGTATGAAGAGATACTAAGGAGTTCTAGAAAAAAGGCTGGTGATGGGCTAGTGAAAGTAGACTGGGCCGAAGGCCCAGATGTTTTGTAATTGGGGGTGTGGGGGGCATAGCCCCCCGTGGTATGGTACGGTATGAAATTCTGGACAGATTTCGACTTCATGTATTCCAAATATGTAGAAAAAATTGAGTTCATGTATCCGATATAAGTAACAATATTCGGATATTAGAATCCGAAATGTCTAGGGCATGATTTTGTGATTTTGTTAAAATCGATTTCTAGGCCATGATTAGAAACGATTTCTAGGGCATGATTTTGTTTTGATTTCTAGGGCACAATTTCTAGGATATGGCTTCCGATTCAAATACTCGAATTTATAACCAATAACCGAGTTCTAATATCTGATATAGTTTGTAAAAATCGAAAATTTGGATCCGAACATTACTAGTCGTGTGGCGGTAGTGGACGGAATGGTGGTGTTGCAGATGATGGATGGTACCCAACGATGGTGGTGAAGGCTGCTTCTCTTGCTGGTCGTGGTGTGGCGTGGTGGTGTAGGTTGCTCGTGCTGGTAGTGGTGTGGCGTGGTGGTGGTGGTGTGCCGTTGGGATTGGTGGTCTGATGAAGAGAAGAAGAAAACAGAAGAAGAAGAGAATACGACGACGTGATAGAGAAAAAGGGGATGGGGAGAGTTCAAAAGGAATAACCCAATAGGTTTGGGGTAATTTTGGAAGTTCTTGGTTATTTGTTGGATTGTATATAGCAAATTCTTATAGGATTTTGTGGTTTTTTTTTAGTAAAAGTTACATGCAGTAAATTCATAGTTGCATTTATAAACTCCAAAAAAAACTACATCTTCATCGTAAATCAAGGTTATGAATTCCGTACCGTACCGACCGGTACGTACCGGTATTGTAGAGACCCATAATTTCCTAGAATTTATATAAATGTTTTGCAAGAAAATAAAAAGGATGAGATTGATTTTGAAATTGGAAAGTTGGGGTCAATGTGTTAACTTGTGTACTTGAAGGGTAAATGTGTGTGTGAGTGTATAGCATGTATGTGTGTATAAATATAGGGAATAAATTTTCCCCTTTTCTTTCCTAAATCCTACTCCCCGTTCTTCTCCCCTCTCTCGGCTCACTCTCTCTCACTCACACTCTCATCCATTTTCCCACCAAATCACCTCAAACCCACGCAAAGCAACCTCAAAACCTTCACTCCTTCGCGTATTGCAGCACGTGTTACTCCGGTGTGAGCTCGATAGGGGTGCTTTTCGTTTGAACTCAAAGATTGGAGTTAGGGCTTGAAAGATCATTTGATTTCGTTCTCGAATCTTGAGGTAGGAGGTTCTAACTATCAATATATGTTTATGATTTGTTTTCTAAAGCTTGAGTCTTGTCATTGATCGTTGTTGTGGTCATTGTTGTTGTGGCTGCTGTGATACCCACGAAAATCTGTTGAACTGCTGCTCGAATAGCCGATGTTATCGATAACATTTATTTTGTTATCGATAACAATGTTCCCCTGAACCCAGAAAATCTAATATTATTGATACCTCCTGACTCTGTTATCGATACCCTCACGTCTGGAACGATTTTAACCCCATAGGTATCGATACCAACGCATTTCGACTGACCATAATCCTGAAGTTATTGATACCTTATTCTTTTGTTATCGATAACCTTATGTTTAATCCATTATTATTGTTTTTGACCATGAGGTATGGATACCTTGTTCTGTTGTTATCGATAACAACATGTTTTATTATTATTATTGGTTTCGACCGCAAGTTATCGATGTTTTCGTTCCTTTGTTATCGATAACAATTCCTAATCTCATTGTTTAATCATCTTTTATTCATATTCCATTATTTCCGAGTTCCGATCGATCCTAATCCATTTCAAACATCTCCCGAGCAAATTCTTAACTTAATTACTTGCTATTGACAAAACCGATTGGATATATTTTCAGGAGTTTTAATTTTTGTTTGGACTTGATATTTACAAAATACTTTATGATCTAAATTTGGTTTGAATGGTACGAATTTGACGGTTAAAGGATTTTGGAACTTCACGGACCCAACTCGAATATTCAGGACTCATCGACGGGTGAGTGCCTGGCAGAGGATATCGATGTCCTTTAATTGGCCTGGCAGGAGCTATATGCTCGTATTTGATACATTCAGGACCTCCCTATGGGTAAGGTGCCTGGCAGAATACATCGGGGTCCTTTAACTGGCCCGGCAAGAGCTTCGGCTCATGACACTTAAACGAGACACATTTTGGCATTTGGTGATTTAAAAAGGGCTACTTATGAAACGTGTGACTGGTTTTAGAAAAGGAGTATTGAAATTAAATTGCTATCGTTGATCTTTCATCGGTTCTTGATACAATTGTCCATCTATTCATCACTCCTACATGTTATTTGCATATATTGTTAGATTACAGCTTTTTACTGGGCTAGTGTAGCTCAGACCTTCCATCATTTTCAGGTGTTAACCCAGGGCAGTAGCTGCATGTTTGGATGCTTGGATGTGGACGCACTTTTGAAAACTAACATTGTGAAGTTACTTAGGCATCTTTGTAAATTTCTTTTGTAGATGTGTTTGTAACTCTTGTGATAACTCTTTTGTTTATGAGGTGTTGTAAACATTTACTCTCAGAAAACTTGAAGTATAAGTTGATTTGGGCCGTTGAGCCAACGATGTAATATTTCGAACTCTTTGGACTTGAAGTATGGTTATGGATATGGTAAACTCTTTTGGGGTATTGTACGGATGTCTGTGAGGTTTGATTATAAAAATCATTTATATTTATGTTGAAAATCGAGGGTGTGACAGGTATTGTTCATATCCGGTACCCAACACTTCTAATTCCGTTCCGCCTCAAATACCGGTCGGTACCGCCCAATATCGGACGGTACCGGAGATACCGGCCAATACCAGATAGTATCGGACTACTTTTAAATTTATTTTTTTCTTCAAGTACAGAACAATATCGGTCAATACCAGACGGTACCGGACAAATACCGGAATATTTTTTATTTTTTTTGTTTTAAAAAATATATATTATACTGTAAATTCTTTTAGTTAGAAAATAACGTAAATAGCTGCCGATCTCATCAGAAGACCATCTACTTCTTCTTCTTCTTCCATCCAAAACCAACATAGACTGTACTGGAGAAGTGTAATTAACAAGGGAAGCTCGAACATCAACCGCACTTTCTCTCTCTTCCTTTACCTACACGAATAGCAGTGCGCATATGGAAGCCTCTATTACGATCGGTTTGCTCTCCGTCGTCATCGGAGCTCTGATCGCTCTCTCATTTTTCGCTAACTACTTTCGCAACAGGAAGTCCCAAGTCCAATCGATCGCGCCGCCTGAGGCCCTCCAGAAGCCCGTTTCAAAGCCCACCTCCAAGAAACCCCATTCCAAGCCTCACTCCCACCCCGCCGATAAGGTAACCCTATTTCCGTTTTTAGGGCGGATACATTCTCCTACAGAGAGTATATCCCTTCGTTTAAAATGATTATCCCGTCCACAAAACGACAACTTCAAAAAAAATTCACTTTTTTGGAAGAAAATTGAAAGTTTTTTTTTTTTCCCACAAGATTGTAAAAATCTGGATGTTATTTTTAAGTTCTCGTTTTGCAGACCGGATAATCTTTTCAGAACGGTGTGGTATAGTTTTATATATAGATTTGTTAGGGCTTATAGATTCTCGTACATATATGTCCAAATAGCAACCCAAGAGGGGGTGAATTGGGTATCTCAAGTATAACGCGGAATTAAAAACTAATTGCAAGATAGAAACAAATCAACACTGCTGCACAATTGAGCTGACTCAAAATAGTGAACACAATTAGCTTAACAGATTGAGCTAGCTGATTTCTAGGGTTTTAATATATGGAATGAATCGACTAAAATGCAAGCTATTTTACCACAATTCTGATTTCACTGATATACCATTCTACTCATGCAATATTGATAAGCAAACTGAAAATAAAGAGAGTAGGGAAGAGAGAATCGAACGCAAGGATTTATAGTGGTTCGGTCCGCAACTTCACGGCCTAGTCCACTCCCCAAGTGTCCAACTCAGGATTTGCTGCACTATCTCCAATAGTTACAATTCTTCTAGCTTCGCGGGTGCTAGACAACCTTTACAACGAGCAATCTATCCCAATCGCTCCAACTATTTTTGACTCCGGTGATAGTCACACCTAACCCAACTAGTTTTGATTCCGGTGCTAGTAACACCTAACTCCAAGTGATTTTCTCTCCAAAACCACTCACAAAAAGATAAACTCACAGTAGAATATGAATAAGGGTGTACAATCCCCTTTACAACTGTTGCTCAAGAACAACACTCAAACTAGTGTAATAAGATATTCAAGATAAAACTTTAGAGATGATTTTCAATTCAAGAGTAGCTCACCGCCGTTTTTCTTCAAGAGATCATCTCATCATTTTCTTCCTTCTACACATGTATCTATATATCCTTCAAGAATGAAGACCCATTTGACCGTTGAAGATTTCTCGCCGTTGGAAAGAATAGGTTCCTTCCACAAATCAAGCAATCAACTCCTTTCTTGTTTCCAGCAATATATCTTCTACTTTTCCCATCCTCAATATTCTCCAATCAATTGCTTCCCATAAATAAATATAACCTTTTGAAATATCAAGGGAAAGATTTGACGTTAATCTTTCTCATTCTTTTTTCTTTACTCTTGACTATTGGAGATAGGATCTTGATGTAAAATATTTTCTTGTGTTGCTCAATTAAATTCCTACAAAATAAACATATATTCGATTGAGTACCAAATATCATAATATTAATTATATTTTTCTTTCAATAAAGTATATTTTGTTATCATCAAAATCAATAAGGTATTCTAAAGAAACCTTTGGGCTAACACATCCAATTCCATAGTTCTAATCAAACATTTAGTTTTCAAAGATAACACCGATTTGTCTAGTCACACTATAGAGAGAGCATCGGCTGGATCAATTTTCACTATAGCCATGCATTTCACAAGATATTCATAAAACTATACCACCTCCGTTCTGAAAAGCGGACGAGAACTTGAAAACAACACACTGTAAAAAAAAATCCAGATTTTCTCCCTCAAGTTGCTAAACTCTCAATTTTGTGGAAAAAAGTTTGAATTTTCTTTGAAAAAAGTGAATTTTTTTGAAGTTCTCATTTTGCGACGGGATAATCTTTTTAAACAAAAGGGTATATTGTTAGGATCAAGCGGTTACCATCTTACCAAAACCCGCAGATAGTGGAAAAGGCGCAACTCTATTTCCTTATGCTAAAGTGTAGCAGGCCCCAAGCGGCACAGTTCGACCCGCGTGGGCAAGATGCTGGCCTGCGGCCAACAATCTCCCCCCACCCCCCCAGCACCTGCCCGCAAGCAGCATGCCATCCAGGAGAGTCGAACCCGCGACCTTGGCTCTGATAACAATTGTTAGGATCAAGCGCTTACCATCTTACCAAAATCCGCAGATAGTGGTAAAGGCGCAACTCTATTTCCTTATACTAAAGCGTAGTAGGCCCCAAGCGCCACAGTTCGATTCGCGTGGGCAGGGTGTTGGTCCGCGGCCAACAGGATGATTCCCATTTTGAGTTGGAAAAACAAAATGATGCAGATTATTATCTTGCCCATCCATTTTTGTTTAGTGATTGTTTTCGGAGTATGAGTTAGTGCCATACTTGAGAAAAAGCTTGTAGGAAGCCTACACAGAATACAAAATGATGTGGCTGGTTTGTGGCCATATCTTCAAGATCACTTTTGACTGCCAAGATGCTGCTGCTATGTCATTCGGGTGGGAGATTGTGTAAGAAACTTGGAAGACCAGCATTTTCCTTGTGGAAAATACTAGGAGACATTTTCTGCTAGACCCTCTAATAGTCTAATTCACGACTCTGCTACTTGTGAAGTTGTAATCGGGAAAATATTCTACCTCTCTTACATACATCGTTGTTCCCTATATAATGTTGTGCTTGTGAAATGTAGGAAGCAAACAAGAGACATCATCCGCTGGACTTGAATACATTGAAAGGTCATGGTGATTCTGTTACGGGGCTATGTTTCTCCTCTGACGGACGTAGTTTGGCAACAGGTACTCTTCCGTCTAAGTTGTGGGTTTGAGTCTATGCATTTGCAGCTATAGTTGAATTCAAGAAGACATTTGGATTGTTTTATGTGTTTGCCTTGAACTTCAGTTTTGAATTTGTTACTAGGAAGTGTTTGCCTTCTGTAAAAGCAATAATTACCACAATGAGTTTACATCAGCACTCACACAGTGCATTTCTTTTGCAATAGATGTTGTGTTGTAAGTATGATGATTCATATAATATGTTCATTTCACCTGAAAGGTAAAGACCCAGATTGTATGTCAAAGCCTTGTTGGTGGAAAATTCTTATGGATGTTCTTTTGCATGTTAATTAAGGACCTAGCTTCTATCATTGGCTTCAAAATTATATTACCGCAATGTTAAAATGCATCGGTAGTGTGTGGTGTGTTGTTTTGTCGAAAGTTGAAATTTAGAATAGAGGCAGAGAAGTAGAATGCAAGTGGAAACCTCCCTTTAAGGTGATAATCTATTGTAGTGTTTCAATGAGTCATGAGGATTTGTTACCTCGAGTTCTTGGTAATTACGAAAGTTTGAAATTGGAGTCGAGTTGCTACAGTTTCAGATGCTTATCACAGACGCAAAACGGGCTTTGAGATTATGAATAAATACAATTCACCTTTTAGATAAAGAAAATGAAATCATCACACAAACACCAGAACCCAAGACATATATGGTTTGGTGGTGTGCCTATGTCCACGGGGGAACGAAAGATCAATCGGTTTTGTGCAGTAAGGAGTGTACAACGAACCGCTCTCACCCTTCCTACTGTCTCTCTGCCCAATGGCCTCAAGCCCTCTGCCTCCATAAGAGACCCTCTTCAGTGACTTTGAGATTATGAATAAGTACAAGACACCTCACAACAAGGGCTAATATGGAGCACTGGTTAATGGTTGGAGTTGCTTTTTACAAAGGTCTTATCTCTTATGAGACCGATCACCTATTTAGATTGTTGATTATGATTCCTGATTATGTTTTGGAGGCAACATTGTCCACATTGGGTGACAAAGTATGACATGGTACTCGACCGACTAATGGGTAAAAAAATTGATTGAACTGAGCACCCGTGTGAGTTTGTGACATCCTTAGAACTTGTATGTGTCATCCTCCATAGGGAGATGAAGTACACTATACACGAGGACATTATTGTGAAAAAGGAAATGAACAAAGAAAAGCTTGCTGAGTGCTTAGAGTTCATTTAAGATTTTGGCTGTAAGTATAGTGGACATAAACCATGGACAAAACCGCGACTTTTTCTTGAATACAAATGGAAATTCCTAAGTTGAGTTGCCGAAACAGGATGGGCTTGAAATCTGAGGTCTTAATTTGACAAATTTGTTCATTTAGTTTGAAAGGTAGGGCTTGGCAACGCTGGTAGATCGTATTGAAGGGTAAAAAGCAAATAAAACATACTCTTGTTTTCAGCATTCACTTGAAAGTTCAGCCTTCAATGGCAAACCAATATGTTAGAACTTGCTGATAGAGGAGATTCAATTAATAAGTCAGATATTTCGTGGTATGTGACTGAGGTATATCTATGTACGTATATATGATAGAGTAGATTAGGACTGGGAAATTTTTTGGTATGATCATTTAATTCACTTCTAATCAACAACTCAAGAGGCTTTTTTCTTGGTTCAGTCTTGCCGCACTTCAAATATCTTCGTGAACATCAACGATACTATCTTTTTGTCTGATTTTTTGTTTTCCACAATTTCCAAACCCAACGCAGGTAGCTTGTAAACCTTCAATTTTTTACCGAACAAAAATAATTCTGATATTATACTGGTTCATCTTTGGAAAAACTATGACTCGTGTATACTATCCATTCATGTCTGTTCGTTACTTAGTTATCTAATGTCTTGATTAGCTGGAGCTCTAGGAACAGGAATTATACTTTTTGCACAAGATGTTTTCTTCATTCTTGTATGCCCTATGTACAATATTCACTTGGCATGGTGGAGTTTTGTTTGACTTTATTGTTATCTTGTTGCTTCTATCTCTCAAGAACAATTGGATGGTGCATTCTTAACAATCATTTGTTGCTTATGCATGCAGCCTGTGCTGATGGAGTGGTCAGGGTATTTAAGTTGGATGATGCTTCAAGTAAAAGCTTTAAGTATGACTCTTGACTCTCTATAACATTGTACGATTTACCGCTCATTTGAAATCGTGCATGTTTCTTTGCTCATTATTCTCCGTTCTAAAATTTTCTTCTATGCAGGTTTCTGAGAATCAACTTGCCTGTTGGATGTCATCCTACGGCAGTTGCATTTTGTGATGATGCATCTTCTTTGGTGGTGACTTCCCAAGCTTTCTCAGGTTCTTCTTTATACATGTATGGAGAAGAAAAGCCCCAAGCTACTGGCGACAGCAGGCAGCAAACCAAGCTTCCTCTTCCTGAAATTAAATGGGAGCATCACAAAGCGCACGATAAAAGGGCTATTCTCACCCTTGTTGGAACTATGGCAACGTATGGCAGTGCTGATGGGAGTACAATTCTCGCATCAAGTTCAGACGGTATGTGCTGACTCCTAACCTAACCCATGATATATTGTTCACTTTAATATTGTAATTCGGCACTCTTACTGCGTCTCATTTCTCAGACATTAATTAGTGAAATTGTAGTAACTAAGTTGCCGGTTGTAGAGAGGAATTTTACCTTGAAATGGTAAATGACAATATAGAGCGTGTAATAACAGTAGAGGGAGGCTGTTTCGAATTTTGACGGTGTTATAGCCTTTCCTTTGTAAGCGGTTGTAACTGTTTTGGACCCCAAGTTATCCAGAACAGTTTCGGTGTACGAATTATTATTTCGTTAATTGTTGGGTCTGAGACTGGTCCATGAACATATGATACCTAGCTGCATTAATATAACAGGCCCCATGATCGATTGTGGACGCAGGAATGTTTCATGTCCTTATCAATATATCTTATAGCCCATTAACTTTGCAGGGGTCCATGTGTTTATTTTCCTTATTAGTTATTACATGTTTCTAGGTATGTCCTAGGCCATTATGTCTTTTCTTAATATCTGAACCTTTTCTCTTGTTTGTTCTCTGTTGTCCTCTGTGGCCTGTCTTTTGTTGTAGGCACTTTCAACTTGATTTAGATTTGTCCCGTGGTGCTGTATTTTCTCGCATGTGACAAAGCTATTTTAGAGGACTCCCTCATACCTCCTGTATAACTACTTGTCTTTCTTCGAGTCAAATGAACTCTCATTCTCTCTCTTATCGCGCTGTTTTTCTAATATTGCTTTTATTTGTCCGTATAATGGGGATATTTTACATTTTCATTGATTTGATTAAAATTGGAAAGTTCTGTTCATAAAGCAGCATGCCTCTAGTTCTTCCTCCTTGCTTTAGTTCATGAGCAAAGCCCTCGTTATGGATGATTGATAGGACAATTTATATCCTGCACTCTTGACTTTGTTCTGATCAGTCTAGGGTTTCTCATGGCCATCGATTTTTACCGTTCCCTCTTTTTAACAAGTTTTATCCAATTTAGATCTTTTGTGATCTGACTTTCTCGTGCTTAAGTTGAAATGATTTGATTCTAAATAGCATCAATCTGTAACACTGTTGTTGGCTACCAAACCAACTATAATTTTATCAACTACAACCACCATTGGTAGCATAAAACATATTTGATCTTCTTTTCTCTCTTCCGAGACATGGCAGCAAGATTTACATGGCAGCAAGATTTTTATGTGTTTAGATGATTATCCTTTATGTATAAAAGGTATTGATTCAGTGGTGTTGGTGAAAAACGAGGCGATCAGGGATAGATGGAAGTCGTATTTCGAGACGTTACTGGTGGCTCAAGTGGAGGAGCGCTACTGGTGTACTGTGTGACAAGAGGGTACCCATAAAATTGAAGGGAAAATTCTATGGAACTGTCATCAGACTAGCGATGCTTAACGGGACAGAATGTTGGCCTATTAAGAAACAACAGGTGAACAAAACAAGATGAGTGTAGCGGAAATGAGAATGTTGAGGTGGATATGTGGTAAGACTAGACGAGACAGGATTAGAAATGAAACGGTTCGTGAGATGGTAGGTGTAGCACCCATAGAAGAGAAGTTGAGGGAAAATAGGCTAAGGTGGTTTGGGCATGTCTACCGTAGACCAGGAGATGCAGTAGTTAAGAGAGCAGATATGATAGCTTTGGGTAGCAATGCTACGGGGAGGGGTAGTCCCAAATTGACATTAGATGCTATGGTGCACAAAGATATGAGTATAGTAGGTTTGTGTGAACAAGTGACCCTTGATAAAGCTCAATGGAGGAAAAGGATTCATGTAGCCGACCCCAAGTGATTGGGACATAAGGCTCGGTTTGGTTTGGTTTGGGCTTCTTCCTAAAAATATATTGGTAGCATGAAACACATTTGATCTTCTTTTCTCTCTTCCGAGACATGGCAACAAGATTTTTATGTGTTTAGATGATTATCCTTTATGGGACTTCTTCCTAAAATGCCCAAATGAATTCGTGTTTGCGATTTGATTCCCCTCCCCTGGACTTCCTAGTGTTTCTTAGCTGCTTGTTGGGTCAAACAGGTCATCAATCTACAAGTGCGCCTACCAAAAGATTGCAGCAGCGCACTTCTTTATTCCTTATAAATGCCTGTTCTTATCCCCCTTTTATATTCTTTTCTATGAAAACTTATTCTGCATGTTGGCTATTTTTCAGGAACTGATATCAAGATTTGGCATGGGAAAACTGGGAAGACCTTGGGTAACGTGGATACAAACCAGCTAAAAAACAACATGGCCACAATATCTCCCAATGGGCGTTTTGTTGCTGCTGCAGCATTTACTGCCGATGTAAAGGTAATTGTTGCTGGCATTTGATGAATGAGTATTGAGATTGTTGGTCTAAGTTCCAACAGGACTTTTATGGGACTTGTGTTGGTCACATGCTTCCATGCTTAAGGGTGGAAAAGGGCGAATTGCTGGCAGAATTCAGCTAGGTTAGACCACACAAATGTAGGAATATTCACATGGCCCTTGCTTTTATGCCATATATCTTTTTGCTTTTAGCCATCCTATTTAAAATCTAAAACATAAATGAGAGTAAGACTGGGAAATGATTTTCTTGTATTGGATTCAACGTCACATTTTTTCATTGCCCATTAATTACCAGATAGCTGAGAATTTCACCAAAGGCTTATCATCCGAAACCATGCTCAACACATGGGATTTTACTTATTTCCCTGGAATTCAGTTCCATAGGGAAATCAAGATACTCGATGCCACCCTGTGTTATTGCATTTATTAGCGTTGCCATTATTTGAGATATGCGATATCCAATAAGGAACCCCACCCAAGGATCGGAGGGTTTAAGACCTAGGTTTTAAATTGAAAATTGATGGTTGCAGTGAGGAACCTATCAATGCCGAGAGAAATATTTTTATTTTTTGGGTGACAGAATATAATATATAAGTTACGTATTTTCTAATATTTAGTTTAGTTTGTCAATTTTTTCAATTGACAGATAGCCAAAATTTGTTTCTTTAACAGGTTTGGGAGATTATATACTCCAAAGACGGTGCAGTTAAGGAGGTTTCTAAAGTTATGCAGCTTAAGGGGCATAAGGTTATTTGCTATTATTTTTGGATCATATTTTCCTCGTAATCACATAGCTCATTGTGTCCATTCAGCTATGATGCTTATTTTGTGTTCACTTATTAAATTTACTTCAACGTGTATATAAAGTCTCAATTGATGTCAAGAATGCATATGCTTTGTTCAGACCGAGAAAGTAAATCCATTTCTGAAATTTTGTGAACGAAATGCATAATTTAATGTAATAATAATTTGAAAGGTCTTTTGTATGGACAATAGAGCTGATGTAGATTACTAAAGTTCATGGGGCACGGCTCTTGTAAGTTAAGTCTTCCTTTGAAGAACATTAGAAGGAACTTATTAGATGTAAACATTCCGGAAGAGCTAGTTTCAATGCTATGAAAGGTGAGTTTTTTTATGTAGTCCTGCTTGAAGATGACTTCCGATAACATATGAGAAACTCTGCTATAAGTTGGAGAATGTGTGCTCCATTACTTGTAACCTTTGTTAACAAGAATGACTTTTTATGTAAATTCTTGCCCCCCCACCCCCTTTTTCCTTTTCCACTAATGGGATGTTTGGTGATGTTCAGAGTGCGGTGACTTGGTTGTGCTTTTCTCCAAATTCAGAACAAATCATAACAGCATCTAAGGACGGTACTATAAGGATATGGAATATCAATGGTATTTACCAACTCCATGATTTTCTGCAATTGTTATTGCCAATGTTTGTTGTGTCATCTGATTGGTATATCAATGTTATGCACAATTCCATGACTTTTTTTGCTGTCGCCTATTGCTAACTTTGCTGTCAACTAAGCTAAAATCTAGCATAGTATGATGTACTAAGGGTTGACCGTATGATTTTGATTGAGATATTTAAAATCTAGAGGAAATGAAATAAGAAAAAAGGCATGGGCGTGCAAGTCAAAAAGAGTATGGATTCAAGAAGCCGTAACGAATAATTAAGGGGGAACTTGATTTTTTAGGATCCACTGCCGTCATCCACCGGGATCTTATCTTTCTTGTTTCCTCATGGTCAGAAGAACTAGTAATTAGGAACCAAGACAGGCCAAACTGAATACCTATTCAAAAGAAACATGCTTGATATGGCATTATAATATTTACATTAGAAAAAAGAGTCAACTTCCTTGGATGAGGCACGATACTTATCTACCTTAAAATCAATCATGAATGATCCTTGCGGTAAAAATCCTGCAGATAATATTCTTTGTTCCTGCATATGGGCATTAAGGTACAAGGATGCATTTTTCAGCTTCTTCAGTTATCCTTCCCATGTTTAGAACGCCAATTTGCATTTGGCTTCCTGGTGAAAGGTGAAAGGTTATCTCAGTCTGAATAATGTCCCCATAGTGAATAAGTCGGATAACTTGCATTGGGCAAGCCAATTATCCATTGTTGTTGGTCAATATTCTCATAGTTTATTTCTATTATTTGTTTTAAGAAACTTCCTTACTTGAAATCCAATGAGCACGGAAAGTTGTCTTTTGAATCCATCAGTTCAACAAGTAACCAGTGAGACCCCGATTTTGTTGGCAACTGCCAACGTGGTACATGAGCCCTATGCCCTTGTGGCAGCCACGTTGACAACGTCACCTCCACAACCTGTCATTCACTTACTTTGGTTTCATGTGTGACCTTCCTAAGCAGCATTGGACCAATGGGATTTCGCGGTGTGTTTATTCTTCCCAAATAATATAGCTTGGCTTGTGGAGAGTCGAGATAATGAACGCTTTGCTTCAGCCTCAAGCAGGCATGGAAGCAATCTCCTAGGATTCTCCTAGGAGTGCTCGTTCCTGTATTGAGCAAACCCCAAAGTAACTCTTATATGAATGTGCCCGTCTCATTTGAGCCAAGAAGCTCGGACGTCCTTGGTCTACTAAGCAGAACATCCTCTCGAGCACTTTTCTCCTATGATCTACCGTTGGTTTCTCAAATGCCACTACTCCTAACTAGCCCATTTTTAGAGCAAGGCCTAGGACACCCTGAGATGCAGGATCATTGTGGGTCCTTGTGGCTTTGGGACTAAGGTTAAGAGGTTTTGCCAAGGTGGCTTGCCCAGGGACTTGCATCTTGATCAGTCTTGGAGGAAGAGATCTCCAAAGAAGACATTTTCAGGGGAAGATAAAGGCATGTAGCATGCTTCTCTGTACTTGAGGAGCACACCTCCACTACTGCATTTCCAATTGCCTCATATGTATCGACCCCCCTAAGTCGTTGGGACTATTCCACTAACAGGGTGTTAGTCCATTCGGAGGTGGCAGCCTGACCTTTTTACCCGCTTGGCTAGATGCTGTCCACATGCTTGGCTGAGCTGGCCTCTGTGGCTTCTTTCCTCTTTATTTGGTCTTTTTAACCACTTCCATCAACAGGTAATGCAATCGCCTTTATGTTGAAACTCTGGTTTAGTCACTCCAGACCTCCATTGTTCTTTTTCGTGTGCTGGACACCTCTCCACACCATCTACCTCCAGTGGCTCGGCACCATTTTCTTGACTCCATAATCGTTGCCTCTGAAAGGTCGATAAGGATCTCTCTTTTGAAATTAGGGAAGTTGAAATGTAGATTGAGAATTCCAGCATTGTTAAGGACCTTTCCTGTTTGCATGATTCTTCCTATAGAAATTAATGTCAGAATGATCGCTCTAACAAGGAGTTCAATAGTACTGGCAATTTTTGGTTTACAGAGATCCCTTTAGTTAGTTAAAATTGTTGGACTCTGCAGTCCTTACCATTCTGATTCTTACAGATTACTTGTTTATAGTTTCTTGTAATAGCTATTGCCTTATTTGATGTTTGCTGATCCTTTCCATCTGTTCTTTTGTAGTTCGATACCATCAAGATGAGGACCCAAAGACTTTGAAGGTGTTTCCTATTCCCCTTCATGATTCAAATGGAACTACCATGCAGTATGATCGTCTCAGTATTTCCCCCGATGGAAGGATATTGGCAGTCACAAATGGTTCAACATTGCAGTGGTTAAGTGCTGAAACTGGTCAGGCCCTGGACACAGCTGACAGAGCTCATGACGGTATACTTGATTTTCACATTATTTTCTTTTACATCCTTCTCTCCTGCAGTGGCCTGTGGCCCTACCTCTGATTCTCCTGACGATGGATAGGTTGTGACTGCATAGTCAGGCTTTCACTCTTTCATCCCCCTCTACATTTAGGCTTTCCATAGCAGATAAGAGTAGTGATCTCTAATGATTGACATCATCTCCATCAAAAGTTCTAAAGATATTTTGAACTATGCTGAAAACTAGCATAATTATTTATCCATCGTTTTATCCTTCATGATTTTACATAATGACTATCTCATGCATTTTACAGTGGTTTAGGCAATAGTTCCCTGTCTCTGTTGTGCGGACAAGCTGTAGATGCCAATCTAATGTATATAAAGCAAGTTGTACTTTTTTGCGGGTAAAAATTGTATGTCTGGGTACCATTTTACAAATCGCTGTGATTGTTAGTGTCTGGAAGTTCATGACTTCTAATTAGTAGACATCATTATGCATTAATTGCTAATGCTGATTGATTTCATACATGGCCTACCAACATGTTGGGACGTGATCCTTTGAGTCTTTCATTCACATTGAAACATTGGATCTAGCATCTGATGTTCTTGTAGTGTTCCATAAGGTTAGAAGAGCCACAGTTTGTCTTATTTGGATGTTTAGTCTTTCATTCAAATTGTATTGTCATTCTCTTCTCAAAGTATGAGCTTGTTATTGGCTCTGAATTTTGCTGCTGTTATGGAGGCGTCTTGACTCTTGAGAATATTGGTTCACATGTCGACCAGACCAGTACCTGGACTCCAATTACAATGATGGGCCCTTCTATTCCTGACAGGCAGCATGATCATTGCCCTTCTCTAGGACCCCGCAATCTCACTTTTTTCCTTTGACTTCTGCTGATGGTCCTTGCTCCATTGATGCAATTTTTGTTACTTGATGTGTGTAAATGCTATCTATCAGATCCCTTCCAGTGTAATTGAATTTTCTTTGCATTTCTTTCCATCATGCAGGTGACATCACAGACATTGCGTGGGCCCCTAGGGCAATATCAAATGGTAAGCTCCTCGCCCCGTATTGACTTACTGTTTAAGCACTTAATTTTTAACTCTTTTTTGGATTTCTTTTCACTTGTTTTCTGGGGTTCTTAACCACCACACTTCTATCTGCAATGCACAGAACATGTCAAAGTTGTAGCCTGGTCAAATGATTTTCCTCCTTCAGGCTATTGGAGGATCTGTAAAAATAGGTTAAAATAATTTTTTATCCACTCCCATGAGGCATTATACTGATTTTTTTTCTTTTTAAAAGCACTCATCGGCATCATGGTAATTGAAGTCTAAAGATTTTCTAAATGGCACAATGAAAGCAGGGGTACCAACTTATATTTCATCCAAGATTTTGATTGATTCCATGTTGGTAGGTGTTGGAATTTGTCCCACATCGGTTAATAGTCACCTCCAAAAACTAGTATATGAGCCTGGGCAGCCTCTCCACTCATTGCCAATTGGTTTTGTGTTGGATGCTTTAACATGGTATCATAGCTAGGTTTTCGAAGGCTTTATCCCACATCAGTTAATTATAACCTCAAAAACTAGTATATGAGCCTGGCTAGCCTCTCCACTCATTGCCTAGGATTTGAGTTGGATGCTTTAACAGTACGTACTAGATCCCATATAGTGACCCAGCACATTACTTATCCGACTCAATTTTATGGCAAATACCAGTGAGACTATGCAATTGTGACTTTCTATCAATGGTTATTTTTGGTATTTTCGTTGCAAACCTTTGTTAAAACTTAACTGTAAGTCTCTTTTTAGGGGAAGGAATTGTGATTTTTTAATCCTTTATGCCATGAAGTTGTCTTCTATCTGTGGTCAAGTAGTTGGAGAGACGAAGATAGTGGGTTGTTTAATCTATGAACCATGATTAAAGCTGACTTCTTCCTCTTCCCTAAAGTCTAGATCCCCTTAAAACTAACCAGATAGTAGGTTGTACTTACTGCCATCTTCCTTTTTTCCTGTCAATTGAATAGTATTTAGAGGCTATTTAGTCTCTTCATTGAACATGTTTTCAGAGGTTTTGCTTCATCTAACATTGCATACAAGCTTATCCCTTTGTATGAATTTTTTATGTTTGAAAAATGCGAATGTAGGAATGGATAGTCACAAAAGTTGGTTCACCTGCCAGCAAGGCAGTGGGAGCTTTCTGCTTTCTGTTTTTAATTTGCTCACTTCTAGATCACGGAAATTAAATTATAAAGAAAATGCAAGATAAGGGGACATTCCAATTATTGTTGTTTTTTATGTTACATGGACTTAGGTATGGGTGTCTGGAGCCGTGGAGCGGATACATGTCTTAAATGTCAGAGTCATCTAATCTCTATCTTAAGGACACCGGATACGCCAAAAAAATTCAAACTTGTTAGTCTATGCCTTTTGTTTTGTTGGATAAATATTCTATACTAAAGACCTTGGGACATTTCATGCATATTTGTCCCAAACAAGTTCATGGTATATTCGAATTACAAAATAGGCTTGCTCGGTGAAATGACCAACTATATTTGTTCGGCACAGATCCTGTACCCTAGGTATTACGTTCGAACAGATGATTATTTTATTCAAAGCAAAGATAACACAAAATTGCAAATGATGGTGCTACTTAGGATCAAAAGCCTGCATTTCATAACATAAGCATCACTTATCATTGATGTAGAAATTACATTCCCTTATTCAACAATTTCTGTTAACTCCCCGTTTTTACTTATAAAAAAAAAAAACATTCCCTTATTCAACAAAAAATTGTTCCATCGTCTAAGACAATACTCCTGAAATTTAGAAGGGTAAAGATGAGCAGTCAATAGGTATGATTCACTGTTCTTATTCTGTAGTTTTCTCCCATGTTCTGTTATTCCAACTTATACTGTGTTTCACGGGTATAAGCTGGATACATATGTCCCGAGAATGTTCGGAGGCTGTTTGGTGGTACAAGTTGTAAAACCCGTGTCTGGTATGTCCAACAAGTGTCAGCATTCGACACAGGTCTATATTAGTCATTTCAGAAAATATTTTTTCAGTTCTTTGCAATGTCTCATCTTCTAATTATGTCATATTTGCTTTTTTATCAATCGTGCTACACGGTCACATCCTGTTATTACATTTGTTTTGTCGTCAGGAGATAAGCAGGCATTGGTTTTAGCCACTGCCAGTCTCGACAAGAAAGTGAAGTTGTGGGCGGCTCCACCACTTCATCCATCATGAAGTTCATCGCCATGAACCATAGGCAGGAAGCCAATGTCCTGATATCTTTTCGACTTGTCAGCCGCCTCATCAAAAGTTCATACCTTGATCAATCACAGCTGAAGAGATTCACACCCTCTAGTGAAAGAAGCTAGATTGCGGCAACTATAGAAAAGGAACAGTTTTTTGGTTTCTTTTATTTGTATGGCCTGATCTTGCTGGTCTCGGAAGCCTGGGTAAGCTTTCGAGTTTTTACAGAAGCGAACACTATGGGTGGTTTTGATACTAGTGTTCACCCACCTTCAACGGATGCTAATATGTATTGAATTTATTGTTACCAGTCCAATATTTTGTTTTTGCCCCTTTTGGATCGATCATCGTGCTCATATTGTATACGAGTTTTTAGTACTTTTCAGAATAAACGCATTTTTTTTTCCAAGAGCATCCGAGGATTTAATCGTGATACATGCAGTCTCTTGTTCCGCATGCATCCTGGCATACCCTGGCCACAATAAAATCAAGTTCTTATCTCGACTTAATTTATCGCTCATCTTACTGTTGGGGATAGTATATTTTGCTTTGTCGAGCGCAAATAAATTGTTGTCACTTTTTTTTAGTTAGCGGATTATTGAGAGTTGATTGATTCAAAGTCTCTATGAAACTTGCTGTCTGTTGACGATATTGATTATAGGAAGTAGCGGGTGTGGACTCCTGTTGTGAGATGTCAAATGAAACATGGAGCCCTAGAGATGGCAGACAGAAAGTGATACCAGGGAGACTCAAAATCACGAGAGACGGAAAAAGTTATACAATAGTACGTTCGTCACAATGTGCTCCCGGAACCTCTTTTATGTGGGTTTTTTTTCGTTCTCGTTGAACAAATATCTACAATAAAGAGGGATTCCCGTTCAATAGCAAAGAAGTAGCTACTTACTTATCTAGGATTTTTACTTGTCTATAAGGTTCTTATTTTTTAAATACTTATTCTCTGTTTTACGAGACATGTAATTTTCTCACAATACATCACTTTTAATTTCAAAAAATAACTACTTATTTTAGTTAGCGGAACGAGGTTTAATAAAATATTATTTTTCTCGATAAAAAAAATTCCTTGAGCCTCTGTACACGATGAAATTTTTACCAGATATTTTTTGGCTAGTAAAGCTCATAAGCAAGTTTAAATTCGACTCAAATCTAGACAAACTTGGCTTGAGCTATACTCGTCAAATTCTTATTCAATTCGAGCTCGAGCTTGAATTTACTAGTAGTAGAATATTCGGAGGGTAATTCTATTTGCAACTGCAAATTTACTGTATGTATCTTGTTATAAAATAAATCAATTCCAGACAAAAATGCCCTTAAAAAAATGGACAAAAATACCCCTACTTTTACTACAAACATACAACCACTCCTCTCCTACGCTTATCTCAGTCATCTTCTTCCTCCCTCTCACCTCCCAACCACCATAGCTGAAATTTGCAAGCTCCCACCTCCCACCACAAACCCATTCCACCTTCCACCTCTAACACTCACCTCCTACCACCTAACTCTCAATGGAAACCTCAATTGCTTAACCTAAAAACGGCTATGGTGAACCGCAATATTCCGGATTATAAGGACTGGATTTTTGGTGGACTGTAATAAATACACAAACAACTATGGTGGGCTGCTTAACCTAAAACCTCAATTACACAAAACAACGTTTAGGTTAACAAACATGCAAGTTGAATTTTCAGTCTATTTCTGTCCCGACATTGTCAGATTCATAAACTCGAATTTTTTTCCACATTTTCGAGCTCTAGAATCTAAATAAGATAAATAATTTCGAACTGTAATATCCGAAATTACTTTCGAGTTCTTGTATCCGAATTTTTATACAATTTTCGGATCTATGTGTATGAATAAAACTGGTATAGCCAACATATATGAAGCTCCAAACATCGCGCATTATGGTTATGTGCTATATGAATTTTTGTGGAAGTGAACATCTTTGGTATACTAAATATACAGCGCACACACCATATGCGCAATGTATTTAATGCCGGATAATAACGCGCATTGTTAAAATGCGCTATAATACCATTTTTTTTTTATACCGATTGTTGTATAATACATATACATTTTTTCATTTGGCTCAGAATATTGTTGCATAAATAAGGAAGTGGACATCTTCGAGTTCATAAGTTCTAAAATGGTCAAGACTTTCGAGTTCATAGGTGCGAAATTTTTTCAATACTTTTGAGTTCATAAGTTCGAAAATGGTCAAGACTTTCGAGTTCTTCTGTCACGCCCTCGATTTTCAACGTATTTATAAAGGATTTTCATAACTAAAACCTCACAACTATCCGTACGATACCCAAAATAATATAGCATTCCCATTCTCATAATCCCACTTCAACGTCCAATAATTTCCAAAAGATTACATCTTTGGCTCCGAGGCCCAAATCAACATAAATATAGAGTATCGATAGAGAGTTAAGAGTTTACAATGTTCCTTCGTCAAAAGGTTTACAATTAAAGTTACAAATACATCTTCCAAACGAAATTTACAAAGATGGATGAGTAACTCCTTTGGCTAGCTTTCAAAAGTAATGTCCACACTCCAAGCATTCCAATCATGCAAGCTAAAGTTCCGAATTAGCACCTGAAAATAATAATAGGCTTGAGCTACACTAGCCCAGTAGAAAAGTCTACGCAATCTCTATATGCAAATGAGGTAATTCAAGCACCATGAAAGAATGAACATAGACAGATACGCCCAATGCACAAGTGACTATCAACAAGGTGCAAACTATAGTCTAAGGGTCATTGACTCTACATAAATGTCTCTAATCGTTTGTTTCTTTAACTAAATACCTTAATAAACTCACGTCAATCCACATTAGTCTATAACTAATTCTAAATCATCTTATTATTCTTCATATGATTCTACAATCTCTCTCGTGTCCATGTTTACCATCATCAATTCTCTTTATGACAAACCTTTCATTACAAAATTCTTCCTTTCTTTTAATCAGGTGTTTCTCCTCAATAATCACTAGGGTCACCTCGGGTCTAGTTCCCTCGAGCGTAGGGTCACCCCGAGTCTATTCCCTCAACAGTAATAATCATTTGGGTCACCTCGGGTCTAATTCCCTCGAGCGCAGGGTCACCCCGAGTCTATTCCCTCAACAGTAATAATCATTTGGGTCACCTCGGGTCTAATTCCCTCGAGCGCAGGGTCACCCCGAGTCTATTCCCTCAACCACGATCACTTCGATCACCTCTCACATTTTTCATACTTGACATCATTCCTTAATCAATTTCGTCATCACTCTATTGACTGTACCACAGAACTTCAATCAACCATTATAAAACACTACAATACTCTTTCCATTTGTTTCTACGTTTGAACATTTTAGGAAGAGTTTTAAAAGAATTGGAAGATTTGGTGTATCTATCAAACAATCACAATTTAATCCTCCCAAATAGTTCTTTCACAATATCAATTTCACTTCAAGCATTCTAAATGATCTAACGAACCACCACATGGATTTACATTTCAAACGTTCCAAACTATTTACCATATAAAGACTCCGACTAATTAATTAATACATGTCCTTCCCCTTAAGCATACCACGATGCCGCACACCCTCACCGTACCTCTAAGTACACCCCATACCTTCACATACCACATATCAAGCATAAGGAAAATGTCTATGCATCCATGCCTAGCGTTGTTTAACTCAAAAGAATGTTTTACTTGTTCGTTTCTCATATCGCATGCCAACACCTACAACCTTTGCCCACCTATATTCCTTATGTTCTCTAAACCCTCGTTTCGGTGTCAAAGGACTCATACGGAACTCAACGACCACTACAAAGCCTAGTATACCCCTAGCATTCGTCAAACCTTCCAATAAAGTACCCAAGAGAGCCTAAGAACCTCCGTGTCTCACCCACACGATTCTAAGGAAAAGGATTATCCGACGTTTACGAACATATCTATCTTATTTTGGCTACCAAACCTTATCGACTAAGAATTTGGAGATGAGACCACCACCATTGGAAAGTAAATCTCCGGTACATGAATTTCGATATAAAATTTGTCCAAAACGGAGTTCGGATGAAAAAGTTATGCCCTTTCGAAATTTTTCCAAAAATGCTGATTTTTGAATACCTACCGGTAGACATTCAATGTCTACCGGTAGAAGACCAAAATTTCACAAAAATGACAGATTTTTGAATACCTGAATGTCTACCGGTAGAAGACCAAAATTTCATAAAAGTGACACCACTGGACAGCGTTTCTACCGGTAGATTCAAAACTCCTACCGGTAGGACTTGGATTCTCAGTGCACGATTTTCAGATTCTACCAGAACAATTCCAACGACGAAACCAACGATCTAGGGCACGATCTAAGTACCAAATCAACTCATAAAACATATAAAGAGAGGTAGAATTTCCTACCTCGAGTTTCCAAGTCGAAATCGAAGAGATTGATTAAGCCCTAACTTCCGGAATCCAAACCGAACCAAATACTTCGAACCGAGCTCTATCCAACGAGATACGAGCTCCAATACGCAAGTAGAAGATGGAATGGAGGTTGATTATTGTGGGTTTTGAGTGAGTTGGGTAGAATTTGGAGTAGGAACAAGAGAGAGAGAGAGACCGAGAGAGGGAGAGAGTCGGACGGGAAGAGAGAGGGAGAGATGGGAGATTTTTATCTCCTACAACCAACTCAACCCTATATATACTAACATATACACTAATCACACTAGCACTCCCCCAACTTTCGATTCTACCATTCGAACCCCAAATCAAATAACTCCACGAATTTTACATTTTCCTCAATTTCTATTATTAATAAACCTTTAAATAATTTTTAAAAAAATACGGGTCCTTACACCCTTCCCTCCTTAAAGAAATTTCGTCCTCGAAATTTGCCAAACCAAGTCCAACCAACTCACACCATACAGATACACATTAGCCATAACACGATTCATCATGCAACAATTCTATAATCATGAAAATCTACCTCTCAACTCATGTCAATAAAATCGAAACAAACGCAAGTATTTCTTTCTAACCTTGTCCTCCTTTTCCCACGTAAATTCACACTAACGACCTCATTTTACCCCTCAAAACTTAATCACGTAAAGCTAGGATACGTATCGGGTTCTCACCATGGGACACGTCGGCTTCAAACTCAAATTCGGGCTTCTCTAACACATGCAATAGATTCGGCTCGTACCTCCTCAATATTCGTACGTAAGTCTAGCAAAACACAAATGCTCAAAAGCTTTCAGCGACCCTTCTAAACGGTACTTATTTCTATATACGATCATCTATCTTGGCACTGAGACCTTACCTCTAAATACGACCGGATATTCCAATTGACTTCCCGAGACCTCCATCTAGAAGAAGCGGTGATCAAGCGCCCTTTCTAATTGGATTTCATCGGTTGTCGCTTGGTTATCCGAAAGACACGCCCCGTATCCGGCACCTAACCAATCTTCCTAGCGATCACAGCTTCATTTTCCACCCATGACGAGACAAACTCCAACGTGGAAAACACATGACTTCCATCTTTCAAATGACATTAGGTGAAGACGACGGTCCACACGATCCTCTAGTCAGCCGTAAGCGGTTAGCAATCTTTGACTACTTTTACCCTTCTCCTTTCGGTCATTCTCCCTCGAGTTTCCAATTATTGTCCGTGAATAGATTTCATCGAACCTCTCAATACTAAATCTAGCGGATCCACAACACCAGCCAATTCTTCAAAAGGGCGCACCAAATTTTCACTCTAGGTTGGGTCATTCTAGATTACGATAAGGATTTGATTCTTATCTCAAATGAAACGAGCAAGCTCCAAAACTCGAGCAATGCCAATCAAGAATTTAAGAACGATAACGGGACATTTGAAATTCAAGGAACACATGGAGTCTCTGAGGCGATTAGTCAACAAACCCAAGGTACCCCTTTTTACAATAACCCAAGAAATTCAAAATGACCGATCATAAGTCTCTCATTGCTCTACAAATCAAAGGAGTCAGCGGATAACGTCTTGACAATTGAAAGATTTCGATATTGAGGACAATCACAAGGTAATGAGACCGATCTCTTGTAAACTAACCGATCCAAAATCAGAAATTGCACAGTACTAGAAATGAGTAATACTTCCAACAACTCGAGACTAAGCATTACAGGATGAATCATGTGCCTCTAGAGTTGAGGAACCATAACAGAGTCGAACGGTACTGAAAGAAATAAAAACATGCGAATTCGAACTAAACGGCATCAACAGATGGGTCTCAATAGATATCTCACCTCAAGATTTGATCTCAATTACGACATAAGAACTTGAGTAGAATGGCAATTTGCAACAAACAGACTAGTAGCTGCAACAACGAATTTCATGCCAACCAAATGGGTCCAGGCAAGCAGATGGGTACAAGGCGAGTACAAGTTCAAATCACATGACTCCATAATCAAGAAATTAGAATAGTTGGAGGTACCAAAGCTGGTAACAATAACATCAAGGTCTGAATTTAGGGTACCAACGAATTTATTTAGCATACAGGATGTGGCCACGGATCGGGTTTAACAGGTCGAGTTGCAACATAAGGACTTGCGCAGAACAACATTTACAGATAATGACAAGCTCATAGTAGCGACAGAGGGATCCAAACAAACCAACGAAAAATTCATTCTAAGTATGGTAGTAGCAACAAGGGAACTTTGAATTAGGAATGGGGAGCATTCGTCGACATCAATAGCAAACGTGTCATAGGATACTTCACCACAAGAATTCTAATATTCTCAAGGAAAAGCTAAGAATAGATTACACGATAATTATAACAGGTCAACTACACAACGGATTTCACGGAAAGGTAGTTTACGATACAATTCTAACAACATTCAGCTAGGCCAATGGAAGAGGATAATAAAGGAAACTACTCTTACGAATTTACGTTCGGAATATTACCAACCATCATGGTTACAACTAATCCTTGTCCAAATCAGATCAAATCTCGCTATAAGCAAACTAAAGAAGTCAAAGGCAACACCTTAATATGGAACAGTCAACCTCTAGTCTCGACATATATGATCTATTGATGCTTCTCAACATGCAAGGACTAAGATTTATGGATTTTTCAATTCTAAACTCGAATAACGAGGAGATTCTTAATGAATGCAATGCTTCCGAATCAAAAGTATTATAACGAACGAATCGAATGACAAAGAGGAGGAGATACCTCAAACAACTACTGTTTCTGAACGCTAGAGAGTAGAAGGGAATGGTTCAGCTACGGAACTGCATCTTGTTGTTTCGGCATACGTTTATGCTGCTGCACGGAGCTCGACTCACCATGTACTCCCAATCCCCGAGGACAATTCCTTGCCAAGTGGCCAAGTTCGCCGCACATATAACAAGATCCCCCACGCCATGGACATCAAGAACGGATATGACCAGGCTTACGACATCGATAACACACAATTTGACGCTTGAGGAGAGCTTCCGGTGTCCTGGAATGAGGAGGTGGCTTAAGGTCCTGCTGACCTTGAATCGCTTGCTTTGATATCCTAGGTTTCTTCTTTCCTGAACCCTCAACACTCTCTGAGGATGACCTCGCGCTAACGACTCGACATCTAGTCTCCCCTACATTCACACCAATCTGCGCACCCTTCAGAATCTCACCGCCCTTCGCACACTCAACAGTCTCAGGAAACATCGCTTCATCCCTAGTACACTGACTCGCTTCATTTGCCACGTATGCACTACAACCCTGATGTTCACGATCCTCCGTCTCACCACACCTATCTCCATGTCTCGAAGACATCCTACTAAGAAAGCATACGAAAGGAAGCCATCAGCGTTCATCACAATGCTACACGATACAGGTCTACAACCCTTCCAACATGACAACAATCCTACACCACTCTACGTAATACTAATGCAGAAACACATCAATGAACCAACATCCTTCATGCAAGCACACATGTGATTTTGTAAAAAAAGCAGCGACTTTTGAACCCATGAGACTATAAGTCTCCCCACGGTCTCTAGGTATTCAAACCTAGACGCTCTGATACCAAGTTGTCACGCCCTCGATTTTCAACGTATTTATAAAGGATTTTCATAACTAAAACCTCACAACTATCCGTACGATACCCAAAATAATATAGCATTCCCATTCTCATAATCCCACTTCAACGTCCAATAATTTCCAAAAGATTACATCTTTGGCTCCGAGGCCCAAATCAACATAAATATAGAGTATCGATAGAGAGTTAAGAGTTTACAATGTTCCTTCGTCAAAAGGTTTACAATTAAAGTTACAAATACATCTTCCAAACGAAATTTACAAAGATGGATGAGTAACTCCTTTGCCTAGCTTTCAAAAGTAATGTCCACACTCCAAGCATTCCAATCATGCAAGCTAAAGTTCCGGATTAGCACCTGAAAATAATAATAGGCTTGAGCTACACTAGCCCAGTAGAAAAGTCTACGCAATCTCTATATGCAAATGAGGTAATTCAAGCACCATGAAAGAATGAACATAGACAGATACGCCCAATGCACAAGTGACTATCAACAAGGTGCAAACTATAGTCTAAGGGTCATTGACTCCACATAAATGTCTCTAATCGTTTGTTTCTTTAACTAAATACCTTAATAAACTCACGTCAATCCACATTAGTCTATAACTAATTCTAAATCATCTTATTATTCTTCATATGATTCTACAATCTCTCTCGTGTCCATGTTTACCATCATCAATTCTCTTTATGACAAACCTTTCATTACAAAATTCTTCCTTTCTTTTAATCAGGTGTTTCTCCTCAATAATCACTAGGGTCACCTCGGGTCTAGTTCCCTCGAGCGTAGGGTCACCCCGAGTCTATTCCCTCAACAGTAATAATCATTTGGGTCACCTCGGGTCTAATTCCCTCGAGCGCAGGGTCACCCCGAGTCTATTCCCTCAACCACGATCACTTCGATCACCTCTCACATTTTTCATACTTGACATCATTCCTTAATCAATTTCGTCATCACTCTATTGACTGTACCACAGAACTTCAATCAACCATTATAAAACACTACAATACTCTTTCCATTTGTTTCTACGTTTGAACTTTTTAGGAAGAGTTTTAAAAGAATTAGAAGATTTGGTGTATCTATCAAACAATCACAATTTAATCCTCCCAAATAGTTCTTTCACAATATCAATTTCACTTCAAGCATTCTAAATGATCTAACGAACCACCACATGGATTTACATTTCAAACGTTCCAAACTATTTACCATATCAAGACTCCGACTAATTAATTAATACATGTCCTTCCCCTTAAGCATACCACGATGCCGCACACCCTCACCGTACCTCTAAGTACACCCCATACCTTCACATACCACATATCAAGCATAAGGAAAATGTCTATGCATCCATGCCTAGCGTTGTTTAACTCAAAAGAATGTTTTACTTGTTCGTTTCTCATATCGCATGCCAACACCTACAACCTTCGCCCACCTATATTCCTTATGTTCTCTAAACCCTCGTTTCGATGTCAAAGGACTCATACGGAACTCAACGACCACTACAAAGCCTAGTATACCCCTAGCATTCGTCAAACCTTCCAATAAAGTACCCAAGAGAGCCTAAGAACCTCCGTGTCTCACCCACACGATTCTAAGGAAAATGATTATCCGACGTTTACGAACATATCTATCTTATTTTGGCTACCAAACCTTATCGACTAAGAATTTGGAGATGAGACCACCACCATTGGAAAGTAAATCTCCGGTACATGAATTTCGATATAAAATTTGTCCAAAACAGAGTTCGGATGAAAAAGTTATGCCCTTTCGAAATTTTTCCAAAAATGCTGATTTTTGAATACCTACCGGTAGACATTCAATGTCTACCGGTAGAAGACCAAAATTTCACAAAAATGACAGATTTTTGAATACCTGAATGTCTACCGGTAGAAGACCAAAATTTCATAAAAGTGACACTACTGGACAGTGTTTCTACCGGTAGATTCAAAACTCCTACCGGTAGGACTTGGATTCTCAGTGCACGATTTTCAGATTCTACCAGAACAATTCCAACGACGAAACCAACGATCTAGGGCACGATCTAAGTACCAAATCAACTCATAAAACATATAAAGAGAGGTAGAATTTCCTACCTCGAGTTTCCAAGTCGAAATCGAAGAGATTGATTAAGCCCTAGCTTCCGGAATCCAAACCGAACCAAATACTTCGAACCGAGCTCTATCCAACGAGATACGAGCTCCAATACGCAAGTAGAAGATGGAATGGAGGTTGATTATTGTGGGTTTTGAGTGAGTTGGGTGGAATTTGGAGTAGGAACAAGAGAGAGAGAGAGAGACCGAGAGAGGGAGAGAGTCGGACGGGAAGAGAGAGGGAGAGATGGGAGATTTTTATCTCCTACAACCAACTCAACCCTATATATACTAACATATACACTAATCACACTAGCACTCCCCCAACTTTCGATTCTACCATTCGAACCCCAAATCAAATAACTCCACGAATTTTACATTTTCCTCAATTTCTATTATTAATAAACCTTTAAATAATTTTTAAAAAAATACGGGTCCTTACAAGTTCATAAGTTCAAAAATTTTTAATATTTTTTAGTTCATAAGTTCGAAAATTACAAGCTAAATCATATTCAAAAATCTGAAGGAATCCAAATATAACAATTGCTTAACCTAAACATCGTTTTGTGGAATTTCGGATTCTAATATCCGAACGAAGTCTAATATGAGAAATTATTTCGTCACAATAAAACGTAGATTTCATATTCGAAGTCTGTAACTCCCAATTTCTAAACCAATTCGTACCCAAACGCATAAAATACGATGAGCCGTTGTCTGTGGTGTCAACGTAGAAGGGGGGGGTTGGTTGTGGTTTGTATACTATGTAACGTAGATGAGGTTTTGGGTATAAGAAGGGCAATTTAGGAAGTTTAGGGGAATTTGTTCGGTTATATATAGCAAATTGTTTTAAGATTTATGGGTTTGGTTTAGCACATGCTACATTAAGTAAATTCGCAGTTGCAAATAGTCGGACCCTATTCGGACAACTGTTAGCTCAGATGACATCGCATGAAACGACGCCGCATTGTTCCTTCTTCCCCCTGTCTTGAGAGAAAAGAAAAGAAAAGAATAGCCAAGCCAAGCCAATGAAGCCTCTCATGAAAAAGGAGCATTTCCGATCTGTGTGAAGAGCCCTAGTTCTCTCTCTCTCTCTCTGATTCAATCACAATGGCAAATTGGTCTCCTTACGACAATAATGGCGGGTCAGCACCTCTCTCTCTCTCTCTCTCTATATTGCGTATACATACATACATGCGCAAGTGCTTACATGTATCTGTCAGTTCTCTCTGTGTTTTTCATTCGTTGTTGATGTTTACTGTGCCCTTGTATGTGCAGAACTTGCGTTGCGATCGCGGGCGCCAATTACTGCGTGATTGCGGCCGACACCCGAATGTCCACCGGTTACAGTATTCTCACTCGTGATTACTCCAAAATCTGTAAATTGTACGCTCCCTTCGTTTATTTTTTTCTTGAGTGATTTACTTTTATATCCCTTCGACTTATCCGAAAAGTTCAACTTAGTCCTTACAGTTTCAATTTCACCCAACTAAACCTTCGATTTGCAATTTTGTTCCAATGTCATCCATCCGTTGGATGCCGTTACTAATTTGGACGGAAAAGGACCATGTGCCTATCACGTGAGCCTCCCCCAGGGGTATATTTGCCCATTCCCCTCCCTCCCCTAACCCTAATCCCCCTCCTCCCTCCAGCCAACCCACCCCACCATTAACACCTCCCCAGCCGTGCACCTCCACCCTCGGCCTCCTCCGGTCACCACCGAGAACTCCATAACCACCAACCGGAGCTCACCTCCTCCGTACCACCATCACCACCCAAAACACCACCTCCACCCCGTACCACTCCCTCCTCCGTACCACCATCACCACCCAAGCGGTGGATCAGGAAGAAAACACCACCTCCACCCCGGACCATGTGTCGAGTCGGGTTCCGGCGGAGGGGAAGAAAAGACTAACGGTGGAAAATTAAAGGGTGGTGATTCGGGTGGGAGCAGTGGAATTATAGGGGAATCTTGAATTGGTGGGGAGAACATTGGGACGAGCGGCGGCGCCGGCGAGTCCGGCGGCGGAGAGAATAGCGGGAGGGTTGGGGAGTCGGGGATTACGGACGGAGGTGATAGGAATGGGAGAATTGGCAGTTGTATGTCGTCCGGTGGTGGTGGGGAGGCGACTAGTGGTGGTGGAAACACGATGGGTGGCGGCATGTCAGGCGGAGGTGGAGAGGTAAAAAGAAATGGCAGCGGAGAGGAATTAGGGGATGGTGGGGGTGGAGATGGGACC
Source organism: Rhododendron griersonianum (assembly GCA_018127125.1). Taxonomy (NCBI): domain Eukaryota; kingdom Viridiplantae; phylum Streptophyta; class Magnoliopsida; order Ericales; family Ericaceae; genus Rhododendron; species Rhododendron griersonianum. Next base: position 30,316,280 of record CM030788.1, on the reverse strand, counting down.
AAGGGTGGTGGTGGTGAAGGCAGCGGAGGGGATGGTGGAGGTGGGGGAGAGGGTAACGGTGGTGGCGGGGACAGCACCGGTGGCGGTGAGGCAGGTGGAGGAGCGGGGGCCGGAGGTGGTGATGCCGGTGGTGGGCAGGTGACTACTGGTGGTGGAGATGCTAGTGGTGGAGAGGGGAGGATTGGCTGTGTCACTATTGGCGGAGGTGAGGGGACTAGAGGGGGAAAAGAGAGCGGAGGAGAGAGAGAGAGAGAGGAGAAGAAGAAGAAGGAGGAGGAGGGAAATAGACAAATATGCCCTTGGGAGAGCACACGTGCTGGGCATATGCCCATTTTCCGTTCAAATTAGTAACGGCATCCAATGGATGGATGACATTGGAACAAAATTGCAAATCGAAGGTTTAGTTGGGTGAAATTGAAACTGGAAGGACTAAGTTGAACTTTTCGGATAAATCGAAGGGATATAAAAGCAAATCACTTGGTCACTCACTATACCTGTTTTTCTGACTTTCTGTTTACTTTATTTACGGGTTGAAATATTCCCCCCCAATTTGTAGGAATAGTGGTTTGAAATTTGACGATTCACCCAACAAATAAGCAGAAAGACTTATTTTTGGTGTGTTGTTTGATTGAAACCTTATGTGACTTGTGGTTAACTACTTGAAAATAAAATGCAATGTTGGCCCTCAGCTGAGGGCTATGAAATATGAAGATTCCTAAAGGTCCAATTGCATCCCAAAATATCGATCTATATTATACGCAAATGTATTGAGCCACCAAAAGCCTCCAATTCTAATTTCTTGGAAAATTTTCTTTTAAAAAATTGAGAGAGGAAGAACATGTGGAGAGGGTCGGGGATTTTGAGAGAGAGAGAGAGATTCCTAGGAAGTGGAGAGTGGGAAGTTGGGCTTTACTATAGATATAGAAGATTTGTTTACAGTATTTTTTTTTTGGAAAAATGATTCTCACACTCCCTTATTTGATGCATGCACTCTTTTTCTCGTCTTTTAGTGGAATAATTGCATAGAAAAGTTTCACTAAAAAACAAGAAATGGAGTGTATATATCAAAATGGGGAGTGTGAAAATAATTGCCCATTTTTAATTGAATTGAGTTCATTTTACTTGCATCAAATTGTTAATTCCTAAGAGTAGATATATCTTCCCATGCATAGAACGGGAACAATGCTAGTTACAGAATGAAAAAGTGACAGAAACTAGGTATGTACTCGTGATTGCATCTTTGTAGTATCTGTCCGCAAGCTTATGCATAGTGCACACGTTATCCTTGAGACCTGAATATGACTAGTTTGCTTGAGGTTTTTATGAAGCCATCTTTTGAACATCTGATCGACGGACATGGCAAATAAAAAACTGAATGTTATTGATTCATGAACATGGACATTTGTGGACGAAAGAAATATTTGATAACAAATTAGTGGATGACAGAAGTCTCTGTTGCTTCACCCCTTCTGATAATGTGGTTTGTTACAAGGAATTAACATGCTTATGCCATTGTTCTCACGACTTGGACTTACCCCCAACATGGGTAGCTATATTCATATGGAGGAGTCCATTTGCTGAGTAATTTTTTCTGCTGCCCACATATTTCAATTGCAGAGCAGACAAGTCTGTGATGGCTTCTTCAGGATTTCAGGCTGATGTGAGAGCTTTGCAAAAGGTTTTGGCTGCTAGGCACTCGGTGAGGATTTGAAATTTTCACTATAACCTAATTTAGTTTCACTTTTCTTCGTAAAGGTGCTGAATGTCAATGCTTATTATTGTGGAACTTGAAAGATCTCTCTTTCACCTTTGGTTTGAAGTGTTAGCTTAAATCACAATGAATCAGGCATATAAGTCCACCAGTAAAGGATGGCATATGTCGCTAATTTTTGTTAGACCTCATTTGTGGATATATCATTAAATATGGAGATTGAACTTATAATTTCTGGTTCTGAATATGTCTTTTGCTGCTTGAGAGTTGAAAAAAAGGTCTGCTGGGATTGATATAGTGTTCCTTATTTTCCTGCGACATAGATATATCAGCATCAGCACAACAAGCAGATGAGCTGCCCTGCAATGGCTCAACTGCTCTCAAACACTCTCTACTACAAACGCTTCTTCCCTTATTATGCGTTCAATGTTTTAGGTGGCCTCGATAATGAAGGTAAAAGTTATCATCTTTTGGTGCAGTTTTTATCCTCTATTTCATATTAACATCATCTATATCTCTCCAATATTTCAGGAAAGGGTTGCGTCTTCACGTATGATGCTGTTGGTTCCTACGAGAGGGTTGGATACAGTGCTCAAGGTTCTGGTTCCACTCTCATCATGCCCTTTTTGGACAACCAACTGAAGTCTCCAAGCCCTCTCTTATTACCCGCCAAGGTCTGGTTTTGGCTTTCCGTATTTATTCTCAAATCTTCTTCCATGGTTTTATTATACATGCCAGTTTGAACCAAATGATTATACAGGATGCTGTTACGCCACTGTCAGAACCAGAAGCAATTGATTTGGTAAAGACTTGTTTTGCGTCTGCAACAGAGAGGGATATATACACTGTAAGCTTCTGCGCCAGTTTACTTCATTAGTTTGTTTGTATGAATCTAGGATTTGATGGTAATGCCATCAAGTCTGCAATTTGTGTCTCTTCCGTTAATTTATTTGAAAAATGTACTGAAGAACTTACAGCGAAGGGATAGATTATGTTTCCCTTTTGGTATGTCCTCAGGCAGTTCTTCAAGGAGCAAATAGTAAAATTAGGCTGAAATAAAACAAAAATAGTGAAATTAATTATTGCTTGTATCTCATTGCAATTATGTGTCCATTTTAGCTTTGATTCTTTCTTGTGGCTGCTGTTATTGAAGTAATTTTTACTTTCTTAGATTTGTTATCCTATTTTTGACGTTTTTGCTCCTACCTGTTTTCTATTATTATTCTAGCTTGCTTTAAGACTCTTTAGGGACATGGTAGTCTCTGACATTTTCAATAATTGCATAAGCCATATCTCAACATTTTTTTTGTTGTGGCACCACGGTGCCCCTGTTTGGGTGTTACTTCTAGCTCAAGATATCATCATGTGACGGGATTTTTTCCTCATGATAGTTATGGGTTTGGTCCTCCTTTTTGGACATCGCCTATGCTCACTAATTTGTTGACAATTGCCGTAGCCATTAGGGTGCTGTAGTAGGAAAGCAGCTATATTTAGCTATGTTTTCTCTCTCACTTGCACCCATCTAGGAAGAAAAAGGGCAAGAATTGCCACTTTGGCAAGGCTGGCTTTTTTTGTCGGACCAAGTCTTCTTGCCACTTTGGCAAGGCTGGCTCTTTTTGTCAGACTAAGTCGGCTCCATGGGTTCTCTAAAATTTTGGACACTTGCACCCTATACTGCGTAATTCACCTTTTCCTCTCTTTTTGATCTTGAGATGGGATTAAATAGGCCATGAAATTGCAATAGATTGGCGCAAGGCAGATGGGTCACACGAAAAAGCACAAAAATAGATTACACACTTTCAGTTCAGGTTCTATTTCTTAGTAACACTTTTCTGTACTTTTCGGCTGGCTAAAATGAAAGAAACCAAAGGGAAAATGTTGCTTTTCCCATTTTTCTTCAAACAATGTGTAAAAATCTCCAATTGGACACGGATATTGTAGAACACTACCCTAAAATATATTAAGTTTTTTTTTTATTTAATTTGAGCCTTTTTTCTTTTTAATCGGGAAACCGAACTGAATTTCTCTTTCCATCCTTGTCTCATCCTTGATGGATAATTTGAGGCCTATGTGGGTACCGGTTATTTGGTTTGGCAGTGATCTTTCGAAACATGACCTTGAGTTTATCTGAATGTCCTTTTTATTTGATTTTCCCTAAGCATGTTCCTAATGTTTTGCAGGGTGACAAGCTGGAAATTATGGTCTTAAATGTTGATGGTATTCGTTGCGAGTACATGGAACTCAGGAAAGATTGATCCGTCTCATTCCTGTTGTCATTGCTGCCTTGTTGCAGGATTATTACAGAATGCTTGCTTGAGATGCACATCGATGTAGTTGTAGAGATTATTCTTCGTGTCCTCACTGCTCATCAATCGCTATCTTTCAATTTTCATTGAATCAAGTTTGCTCCTCTTTTTCCTGCTTAGTCAACAATGAGTTCTCTACTGGACATGTATTTTCTGTATTATCAGGTCTTCAGATATATGTCATTGCCTGGAAGTTTTTTCATTGAAAGTAAGTTAAAGCCGTGTTGGGTACTAAAGAACAGATTTGGGAAATGTTTGTGCGAAACTCCGGCTACTTTCCTTATAAAGAACATTTTTCATTCCTCGCACCTTACCCATTTACCAGCAGCAAAGTAAGCTAAGTGAATGTTTTTTCATTAATCCTTGTAAGCTTTGTATGTTGTCAATACAAAGGAAATCAAAATGGTGAACCTCTTTGAAAAAAAAAAAGAGAGGGAAAAAGTGCAAAAAGTGAATACCCTCATTGTAATTAACAACAATCTTCTTCCCCGATTATCAATTCACCCTAAATGATACTCCCTCCGTCCCTTTTTTAGAGTCCAGTATTCCATTTTGGGCCATTTTGAGTTGTCCCTAAATAAGGGTCCATTTTGTAAAGTTAGTGGGTAAAAGTTGATGAATTTTCCATTTTGCCCCTAAAAGTAGATTCCATTTTGAAAAGTTAGTAAGTAAAAAATGTAATGATAATGTTTTCATAGAGGGTAAGGAAGGAAAGTGGAGGTAAAAGTTGATGTGAAAGGTGTAATAATAATGTCTTTTTAATAAGTTGGAATTACGAAGCAAAACACTTAAAAAGAGACGGAGGGAGTAAGAAACATTCAGCAATGTGAGCCTTATGTCAAAAGCTATTTTCTGAAGCCCAGCCCTTCTTCTCCAACTCTAGCCGCAACGCCTGTTACACGACATGAGTCACAACTCAATAACATTGGTGACACGGTTATATTATAATACTCCTATCAGAATGAAAAAACGTAACTAGACTAGGATTTGAATTTCACCTTGATCCTCTTTCTATTTGCATCAAAATCAAAGTTTCCTAACCGAGAAGCAGATCGATACTCAACGATCGGTTTCTTGCCAGGAGGGAACCAAAACTCAACATCATCGACAAGCTGATGGAATATGGATAAAATACGGCATCAAAATTGCGCTTGAAACAATTTCATTGTTTACAAAGTTGGATGGGTTAGTATGTTGACAACCTACCCCCAGTATAGGGCTTTCATATTCCACATGCAAGTAATCGTCTTTCTTCTCTACAATTCGTGGCTTGGACTTGTCTGCCTTTGTTGATCGTATCTGCAATTTCGGTAGGATGAAATACAAATTGCTCATTCGACTAACTGCAAATGTTTGAATCATTGGAAAGCAAAAGAAGAGAGAAAAACAGGAAAAATATCTGAGTGAAGGAAGCTAAACTACTTGTTTTGCATGGTCGGTTAGGAAACTGAGAAAAAATATCCTAAGTCAATTTGAAAAACGTTCATTTTGTGGATGTAACCATAAAACATGTCAAAAAACATGTATGAGAATTCTATCCCCCTCTCATTTTCCTACATCCATCTCCATCCATGCGTACATATACAAACGAACATGTCAAGTAGGTACGCATAAACTTCTTACCACTTGGAGAAGCTCCTCCATTGCATCTTCTCTGCTTTTATTTCCTCGTTTCCCCTCGGGGTTGTAGTTCCTGTAAATGAGTGCACGCACCAATGCCATATTTTCAACTGCTTGAGTGCCCATTTGTGTTAGACGACAACTTCCAGAACATCCCGACAACAAAATGTGCAAACAACGTAACTACCATATGACATATGGGCTAACAAAAAATGCTTTCCCCATGTTTGAAGTGTTCTAGAACCACACTGAAGTGGATTCCACTACCAGCACTTGTCGTTCCCAATCGTATATACGAGACCAGTCAACAGACCGAATTAGGAAGAATCCAATCCGATTCTGATTACCAATATCCAATCCATTGAATCCAAATCAAATAATCCGAAGAACTAGCGGACCGAATTCTGGTATATCCGATCTGACCTGTTTCCGAATAAGATTTGATAATTTTACTTTTGGTTTTTTAGAGTCATATAATTGGATATGATTCCAAGTGATGGATTTTTGGGCTTGTATACTTAATTTTAGAATTGGATAAATGAAAGGGATAGAATTATCAGATTGGATATGCGATTTCCCGAATTCGCATCCGAATTGACTTAAATGGACTTGCGAAAACGAATTCGGATTTTTTGGTAATCGGATCGGATTTAGACTAAATCCACTCCATTAACAAGCCTAGTATATACTAGTTGAATATACACAATATCAAATTATCCGAACCAAACCTTGCATCTCATTGGGCTATCTACAGTGACCCCTTTAACCGAGCTATCTACAGTGAAACCTTTAACCGAGCACATAATGGAAAAATTAGTACTCCCTCCGTCCTAATTCGTTAGTCCTTTTGTGGAGTTTGTGTCAGTTTTAAGTCACTTATATCTTTTTATAATATTTTATGTAATTTTGAAAACTTAGTTAAATAGAACTAATATCGATCAAACAAGATCTATATCACATACAAAAACTATTATCAACTGCAGAATATAAACAAGTTTCTATCTGGTGGGAATAGGATGAGAGACAAACAAATTGGGACAGAGGGAGTAATACACTTCGAGCAAGTAAATTGCATCATTCAAACAACGTTCTGGTACATTTGAATTGTATCATTCCAGATTTTCTCGAAGCGATACAACTCTTCACCATTAATTTCGATTTTCGTTTTTATGGATCTTATTCCGCTTTCAAAAGCAAAAGCAATGAGAAGACAAAAACACGATCCTTCTCTGTTTGTGTTCATATTGGTAGGAAATAAGTTTTAGATAACTTGTGAAACAATTTTAAGTAATGTCTCCAAATGGAGTATTTTCCAAGGTAAAAAACCCCCTTCAATACCAGTTTGTCAAACTTCTTGTACATACGACTTGTCGTCTTACCTATTTCCACGTTAAAGAGAGTATCGAAAAGTGGCACCAGACTCTCATTATAACAGATGGGCATGACATGAGTAATTGCACTCGCTTCTTACTTTTCCCTTCCCTAAAAACCAAAAAGCTTATGACAAGTACTGATGCAGTTGGGCTTAAAGCCTACAGCTACGAGTGAATATCGACAATATTTACAAATCTCTCACACAAACCCGAGAACCTATAATGCCCCTTTATGTATGAATACACATGTATGAATCGGGGAACATTTACAATAATAGTAGATGGGATGGACCTATCGGCAGAGCCACAAAATGAAAACTTTTATCAGAAGCGAAACAAAGTTCACAAAATTGAAAAATAAGCCAGTTTGAAACTCAATTAAGCAACCCATGAAGTAACTCGATTTCAAATACTTAATCATACTAGCATTCCAACACATATACGTATGATTTAACATACATGTTCTCGCACCGCTCCAAATCTATAAATTTGGAGAATATGGCACACTTCGAACTTGTGATAGGTTGGGGGAGCCTGTGAGGCTAACTGCACCATTTAGCTCACGTGCTGCGTCCCAAACATTTTCCCCCTTTGGCAACCAATTCTTGCCTTGAGGCATTAAAATGCCTTGCCCTACTGAGACACATCATATGCCCACCAATCCATCAATGCAGTAAGAATTCAATGGCCAATGTCCAAAAGCATGAGCATTCAAAAACTATACTAAATAAACTAAAACTTGTATTAGAGAGATCATGTAGGCGATTGAATAATCGATAATATTTTCAAGCTTCTCACACAAACCCTACAGCCTCTAAATGTCCCTTTATATACGGACACCCAATGTGAATGATACCAACATAAAAATTTAGTCCAAACTCAGCCAAGCAACCAATGAAGTAACTTGTTTTCAAAGTATTGAATGAACTTGTTTTCAAAGTATTGAATGATACCAACATCAAAAGACATAATATGGACGCGCCACTCTCAAATCTATGAAGTTGGAGAATAGGGAACACTCGGTAACTTGGCTCGTAACATCAAATGTAGCTTAAATTTAGTTGTTTCCACTTAGTGGACTTCCCAAACTGATTTGTACAACAACTTTCAATCAAGAAACAAATCAGATAAGCACAAGATAAAAGGGAATAGGAGGTCTTACCAAGGTGGGGCATAATGGGTGAGATCACTCCCGTTCTCAGACGTTGATATACAGTTCTTAGTAGCTGGGCACAACGCCAGGCTTGGATTGTTCTTCTGTACCCCTAGGTAGTCGGGTTTTGTTCCGCTGCATCACATTTCCACCACAAAACCAAAACCCCTTAAAATTTTCAATACCATAATACAAAGAGGTGAATGGGTTGGCCAGGGTTGCTAGTTTTCAACTACCAATGAGTCAATGCCACATAAGAATGTTGTGCCGTGTTATTGTGTGCCTAGACTATTTCTAATACAAATGAACGGTTGTCAAGGATAAAGATAAGCTCATTTCAACCATAGGATAGGATATCTAATTACAGCAAGCTAGGTTGAACCCAGAATCCAGAACTTTGAGATGAGAATAAAAAGATACCTGAAGTTGAAAATGGCCCCAATCAGCGCAACTTCGCTGCTCCTCAGTATTATTTCCCTGTGGAATCGTCGTAATAAATAGTTTCGGAGAAATTTACACAGAGATCCAAATATGACCTACTTTTTGTTTTTTTGCAAAATCTCTCAATTATATAAATCCCATCATCAGCTGATACTTCCAAAAACAGAAAACACCAAAGCTATACTTCCAAAATGGAAAACAAGGCAAACCAAGGTTTGAACCCCCAACAAGACTGACACTCTCAGTCTAACATTTGTCTTATCAAAACCACACGAAATGGAAAGAGAAAGAGAAAGAGAAAGAGAAAGAGAAAGAGAGAGCGGAGTAGAACCTGCGTCCCATTTGGTCGGTAGGTTTATTGTTGTTGTTGTTGTTTTGGTGGTGAGAGTAAATGATTAGGGGAAGAGAAGAGCCAATTGAGCGCTTGTTGTGAATAATTCTGTTACACAAGTAAGATCTACATGACGGCAAGTACGAGCTCCTTGGCGATGCCATTGGTTCAAACTCGCTCCCCCTTCTCTCTCTCTCTCTCTCAGGAATAAAGTAAGCTTACCCAAGAAAGAAAAATGGTGGATTACTATTACTATTTACTTGAGGCTATTTTATTTTCTTAAGCATTTCAAGGAAATAAGTAAAGATTTACTTCAAATATGTACTTTGGAAAAATTTCACATAGGCACCTAACCTTTTTACACATAAACACTTGACCTTTTTCAAATTTCATATAAACATCTGAATTTTCTAAAAATTTATCAATTCAACATTTGTCGTTACCCCTCCGTCTAAAACCAAACGGAATGGCTGAGTTGGATAAAAGCTCAGGTGTTTCCCTCCAAATCCAACACCGGACCTATCTTAATTTTCATATAAACACCCGAGCTCCCTAAAAACTCATCAATTCAACACCTGCCAAGACCAACAGCCAAGACAAAATTCCATTCAATTCAACATTGTAAAGAGCACAAAATAGAGCTCAAGACAATCACTGAATGCAACAGAAATGCAGCAAAGTGTATTACATAAGCCAAAGCCATTCCAACTTCACAATACATAACCATTTGCAGTCTATCGTTTGCAGTACCAAGTTCAATAAGCAAAAAATAGAACCATTACATGTCCAGTAAAGCTAAAACAGGACCATTACATGTTCAGGACTATTACATGTTCAGATACAAAAAACAACTAACTGATATGCATTCCAGTTTCGTAAAAGGAATTACTTGTTTGCACCACACAAAAAAGTTGGTTCAGAACTTGACTTGGCTACACAAAAAGTTATCCACCACTTGAGAACTTCAATTGATAACCACATAACCACCTTCACTCTGATCTACATTTGGAATGATTCTTACCGTCTTTTTCACCTACACAATGATGACAATATTAATGTACTTAGCAAAAAACACATAATGCACAATAAAAAAAAAATGAAGACTTACAGGCAATTTAGGCCTCCTTGTAGCAGTATTCCTCTGTTCAGTTCCTGCACCAACGTTTGCAGCAATCCTCTTTCCAAATCTTGCACCAACTTTTGCAGCATCCCTCTGTCCAGTTCCTCCACCATCATTTGCAGTAGGGGTGTCAAACGTGCCTGTCGTGCCGTGCCATTCAACTTCCATGCCAACCGTGCCTCGTGCCGTGCCGTGCCCGTTTACTTCATCGTGTCATGGCGTGCCGTGCCGTACTTTAAGCGTTCCATGATGGGCCATTTTACTTTATCGGGCTGTGCCTTTTTTAAAATCGTGCCGTGCCCAATTAATTAATCGTGCCGCGTCGTACCGTGCCTTTTTTTGTCGGGTCGTGCCGTGCCTTTTTTATCGTGTCATGTCGTGCCGTGCCGGCCCGTTTACTTAATCGTGTGTCGTGCCGTGCCGTGTTGTGCCATCGATTTTCGTATACACATCACCATTCACCAACCGGCAACTGATTTTCGTCTAAAAAAAAATCTTCCCAAAAAACACACATTCTGGTGCCCCGGTGCCTCTAATGTTCTTAAGTTATGTAGACTTTAGTATTCAATATTTCAATCCTAATTTGAGGCGTGCTAGCAAAAAGAACTATCTATTTTGCTTAAAACTTTACTGCTAGCTAAATGTATATATTTGTCAATACTACTGCCGGAGAAAAGTTCCGAAATACCTCCAACAATTCAGACACAATGGCGCATTTTCCATTGAAAATGAGAAGCAATGTAACCAATCAATTACTTCTAATATGTACAATGTTGCTGGAGCAAAGTTTGTAAACTACAACAAAGGGGCAGTCAAAAGGGAAAGAGCTCCAAAATAATCCATGGTAGTCTGGCAGAGAGTAATGATAAGATAATTAATCAAACCACATCAATACAACATTAATTCAGAAAACATCAAAACAGAACCATGGACATCCCCCATGGATAGGCAAAAGAAACACACCGACTATAGCAACCAAATGATTATCCAGTGTCCAACAGCAGCTCAACTAGCTACCGCCAATTAGTCCAATACAAACAGCAACAACCTTAGTAGCATATTCAAAATTTGGGCAAAAATTAAGCACATAAAGCATATTTTGAGCACCTAAATTTCAGCTTTCAAGTACAAATTTTCAGCGTGCGAGAAACCAGAATTTCAGCTTGTACTATCAATTCCCGCGATAAAACAGTGATTTCAGCACTCATATACACCATTTCCAACACATAAGCACCATTTACTTTAATTGAGGGAATCATAAAAAAGCCATGGATACAGAAATAAGTGAAAGAAAATACACCTTCTACATTTTGCTGGCATTAATTTGCTTCAGCCTTCACGTGGTCTGGTCCTTGGCCTATACAATGTTCTACAAAACAAGAACCACTAGCAGCAGCAGAAAACAGGCATATGAAAGCCAAATGAACAAGGAAAATGAATAAGAAAATTGAATTCTGCTAAGATATTAGTTCCTTTTATCATCATAGCAGAAAATTGAAATGGATGCAACGTTAGGTTGCCATTAAGGCCTTCAAAAGTTGCAACACCACTTCAAAGTTCATAACAATACCACTACGGCTCAGACATTAGTTTTTTTTTTTTTTTTTTATCATCATAGCCAAGCAAGGTAGAAAGCCAAGCAAGGCAGTTAGACCAAGCTCTGCCAAGTGCCAAACCAGACTAGAAAAAGATATTCAAAATTTGGACAAAAATTAAGCACATAAAGCATATTTTGATCAGCAACTAAATTTCAGCTTTCAAGTACAAATTTTCAGCGTGCAAGAAACCAGAATTTCAGCTACTAAAACAGTGATTTCAACTTGTAAAAGTCAACTACTAAACCAGAATTTCTGCTTGTACTTTCAATTCCCGCGATAAAACAGTGATTTCAACACTCATATACACCATTTCCAACACATAAGCACCATTTACTTTAATTGAGGGAATCATAAAAAAGCCATGGATACAAAAATAAGTGAAAGAAAATCCACCTTCTACATTTTGCTGGCATTAATTTGCTTCAGCCTTCACGTGGTCTAGTCCCTGGCCTCTACAATGTCCTACAAAACAAGAACCAGAACCAGCACCAGCATAAAACAGGCATATGAAAGCCAAATGAACAAGGAAAATGAATAAGAAAATTGAATTATGCTCAGATATTAGTTCCTTTTATCATCATAGCAGAAAATTGAAATGGATGCAACGTTAAGTTGCCATTAAGGCCTTCAAAAGTTGCAACACCACTTCAAAGTTCATAACAATACCACTACGGCTCAGACATTAGTTTTTTTTTTTTTTTTATCATCATAGCCAAGCAAGGTAGAAAGCCAAGCAAGGCAGTTAGACCAAGCTCTGCCAAGTGCCAAACCAGACTAGAAAAAGATATTCAAAATTTGGACAAAAATTAAGCACATAAAGCATATTTTGATCAGCAACTAAATTTCAACTTTCAAGTACAAATTTTCAGCGTGCAAGAAACCAGAATTTCAGCTACTAAAACAGTGATTTCAACTTGTAAAAGTCAACTACTAAACCAGAATTTCAGCTTGTACTTTCAATTCCCGCGATAAAACAGTGATTTCAACACTCATATACACCATTTCCAACACATAAGCACCATTTACTTTAATTGAGGGAATCATAAAAAAGCCATGGATACAAAAATAAGTGAAAGAAAATCCACCTTCTACATTTTGCTGGCATTAATTTGCTTCAGCCTTCACGTGGTCTAGTCCTTGGCCTCTACAATGTCCTACAAAACAAGAACCAGAACCAGCACCAGCATAAAACAGGCATATGAAAGCCAAATGAACAAGGAAAATGAATAAGAAAATTGAATTATGCTCAGATATTAGTTCCTTTTATCATCATAGCAGAAAATTGAAATGGATGCAACGTTAAGTTGCCATTAAGGCCTTCATAAGTTGCAACACCACTTGATAGTTCATAACAATACCACTACGGCTCAAACATTAGTTTTTTTTTAATTTATCATCATAGCCGGAAACTGAAATGGATGCGGCAACGTTAAGTTGCCATTAACGCCTTCATAAGTTGCAACACAATCACACTTTGCTTAACCAAAAACTGGGGTTGTATCTGTGGCTTATTCATTTCAGACTAAAAAGAGACATACACACACACCCCCCACACTGCCACACACACCACAAGGTCCACAACGCCTGCAAGCAACATCCACTTCAGTTAAGTGAAGCTAAACAGACCACAATGCATGCAGCAAAACTTAGACTCATATATTAGTTAAGAAAATACATCATAGCCAAAAACTGTAGTGGGGGCAACATCATGTTGCCATTTAAGGCCTTCATAAGTTGCCACTACATCCACTTCAGCCCACTTACTTAAATGAATAAGCCACAAACACAAATACACAATACTGAAATGAATAAGCTATTGGGAAACGATTTCCAAAATCCAGTAATGACGCGTATAGATTAAACAACAAAAAAACCCGCAAAACCCTACAAGGCGGAATTAGGGTTTCACCTCAACTCCCTGCGGCACGAACGCTGGTTGAACTTGTTATAGCACGTCTTGCTATAAGCCATGTATACTGCTCGACTGCACCTTACGATCTTCTATCGTATTCCCTACACGTCTAGAACACGAACCGAGTGTGGACACTTTCGTGGTCTGTTTGCTCTCTCTGAGTCTGCCTCTATTTCGTGAACAATAGAAAACGTCTAACTGACCTAGAGAGCATAACGTGTATATATAGGGTTACGATAGGGACCTAAGGAGTAATAAGTCCGGGCTTCCAGTGTAAATAAGAAACCCTAATCCCACCAGGATTCTATTTCTTATTTCACTAATTATAATTCACCCCACTACAGAATTATAATTGCACTCCCGTCCTTATCTCAATTATATTACGAGCTCCAAGATATTAAATACTTATTTATCTCCCCACGTTAAGATTATAGATACCCGTTGATTAAAATAAATTACTAACATTCTCCCACTTAATCAACATCTTAACCTCGAGACTATCCGCTTAACTTATTCGATATGTCAGATACAAAATCCACCTGCAGGGTTTGACATATTCGAAACTTATAAGCTTACTCAAGGGGGTATCATCAATCCCTACTGGGACGTGGATTCCATCAATAATTAATAGCTGTTATATACATAATGTTGCGACCCAACTCACTGAGACTATTGACCGTATAAGGATCTCACCCTTTAATGAATCAAAATCAACAACATTAAATATATACTTCTAATAATTGTCTTTGGATTAAGAGCATAAGCATTCATAATAACCATGAGGTTTCAATTGTCTTATAAAGTTAGTACAAAGACAATTACCTCAATGCGGTCCCGTTCAATACACACAAAGTGTACTAGCACAATGAGTTAGAACTAGACTGTTCCCTGTAGTCAAGACAGACCTACTAAACATTGTACTACAGTCCTACCGATGGTGTGTCCAGTTCCATCTAAGACTGTGAACCATATCTTATATTTCACAAGAACCAATGATCCGATCTTTGTGTGTAAGCCGAACTCTACACACCGGATCATCTACTTTGTAAAATAAAAGACACACATGCACAATATACAATAATATTATGCAAACATTACCCATAAAAGATTCTCATCAAAAAGGGATAAAACTGATTAATACATAACAATATTAATCCATCATATAAAACCATTACTTTTACATAACCTCCTAACAAACTCCCACTAAGACTCAAAACCATGCCGCCACGCATCTTACTCACATTCCCTCTACGTGACTATCAAAAGTCTTAGCTTGTAAGCTGTACGTAAAAGAATCTGATAGGTTGTTTACCGATGCGATCTTGGTCACAGCTACATCACCTCTCTGAACGATCTCTCGAATCAGGTGATACTTACGCTCGATGTGTTTTCCTTCTTATGAGTCAATGACTCCTTAGAGTTAGCAATTAAACCACTATTGTCACAGTAGATGTAATAGCTAATTGCACTAAAGGAATCACTTCTAGATCCATCAAGAAGTTTCTAAGCCAAAACGGCCTCTTTGGTTGCTTAAGAAGCTACCACATACCCGGCCTCCATGGTGGAATCAATCAATCCAAGATTGTTTGATATTCCTCCAACTTATGGCTTCTCCTCCTAAGGTAAACACATAACCGGAGGTAGACTTTCTGGAATCACTATTTGACATAAAGTCTGAGACTGTGTACCCATGAGGTACCAGACTATCTGACTGGAACACCAACATATGATCTCTAGTTCTTTTCAGATACTTGAGTATATGTTTCACTGCAGTCCAATGTTCTTGCCCTGGATTAGGCTGAAATCTGCTAACCATGCCAATGGCAAAGCAAATATCAGGTCTAGTACACAACATAGCATACATAAGGCTTCCTACTGCCGAGGCATAAGGAACTACCTTCATTTTCTCCATCTCCTCAGGTGTTTTAGGACACTGATCCTTGGATAGGTTGATTCCATGTCTAAAAGGGAGGAACCCTTTCTTGGAATCCTGCATGCTAAAACGGGCAAGAATCTCATCGATATAAGTAGCTTGTGATAAGCCCAACATCTTGTTCTTGCGATCTCGCATAGGCTTAATCCCAAAGATGTGACCGGCTTCTCCCAAGTCCATTTCGAATTGGCTGGATAACCACACTTTCACTGAAGACAACTCTCCCACATCATTTTTGATGAGCAGGATATCATCGATATATAGCACTAGAAACACTACCACTTTTCCGTTGCGCTTCTTATACACACATGACTCATCAAGACATTGATCAAAACTAAAAAACTTGAGTGCTCGATCAAAACGGATGGTCCAAGATCTAGATGCCTACTTAAGCCCATAAATAGACTTCTTAAGCTTGCACACAACATGTGCTCTTGACATTTCGCTATGAATCCATCTGGTTGCACCATATAGATGCACTCATCCAGATTTCCATTAAGGAATGCAGACCTGATTAGATACATAGACTCCATCTCTGATTTCATAGCCTTTTGCCAAAGTTCCACATCTTTATCTTGAAGTGCCTCATTGTAGTTACAGGGTTCGGCATGTTGATCATCAGGGATCATTTCAAAAGACTCCCAACAACATATACCAACTGGGTGGAACAATAACCCTCCCACTACGACGAGGTACCGGTGTGTCAATAGGTGCCTCTACATATGTCACTTGTGGTGTTTCCTCTTGCACTACTGGTGGTAAAGAAGTTTGTGCCGATCTCTCTCCTCTCAATTCCACTAGTGTAGACACCCCAATTTGGCCTAACGATTATTTCAAGTCCCACCTTAGGGACCATCCCAATGATGAAATGGATACAGTGATTGCTGATTGCCTTCTTGAGAACCTTAGGACTTTCGGTAAGAACTTTGAGCCACTTAGAGGACCCAATCTAGAGCCATATAGCCTTTCAGACAGAAAATACAGAATTCTAGGAGAATCCATCTGTCGGCCGTGACATTGATCTCACGGCCTTAACATCATTTCTTCACCCGAGCAACCTGTTGCTAGAAATCTCCCTGAGAGATCAATCCCTCGGCCGCAAGATCTATCCTTCGGCTGCAACATCCATTCCTCGGCCGCCAGATCCTTTCTACGGTCGCCAGATCCCATGTTTTCCAGATTCTTGAACGTTCTGTCAGACGTTTGATCCAACTACACTACCTTCCCGATGCGTTCGGGCTACGTTAGAGGATTGCCATGAAGAGTTAGAATCACATTCTAACTCCAATTTTGATCGTGCATTTCGATTGGCCGGAGTGAGTCATCCCTATGCCTATATAAAGGAGCCTTTGGGTTCCGAAATCAAGAACACAATACACCCTTATCAGTCACGATACTCTACAAAAATACTCTCTCAAATCCTCTCTTCAAAAGCCCTAACCTCCCGAAGGCAGCCATCAATCCAACGATCAGACCCCGAAGTTCAAACCCTAACCCTAGGGTTTTCAAAGAAGCAATCAGTCAATCACCATCAATTCGAAGCAATCAAGCAACTGAGGGATCAAGGTGGTGAGGCCCAACGGCCTCTGGTTTGTTTTATTTACAGTATTTATGCCTAATCGTAGCGTTTTGATTATCTACTAACTTTTCTGCCTGGTGTGAGGAAGAACACCGACCGGGGCTTCGATCCCTCGGCCGGTACATAAAACCAGGAGGATCCCTCGGCCGTGACATCCATTCACCGGCCGCGGGATCCATCTCCCTGGGACAATTTGTTTGCTTCTCTACTTTCCGATGCATGCTTCAATTATAGCACTGGCTCACTTTACTTACTGTTTAAAGGCTTAATTAAACAGACTATGTGTTAGAATTAAATAAAGCATCTACATGTCTTATGCTGAATAACTATGGGCCAGTCTCACGGCTGGGCAGCAAGGGGTGCCTAACACCTTCCCCTTACTGTACTCTTGGCTCCCGTACCCAGAATCTCTATTTTTTTTTTCCTAGTTTTAATAAACTGGGTGGCGACTCTATTTTGATGATAACCGCCATCGTGTGGCGATGTTCCTAGCCATGGGAATGTCCACGATCTTGGTTTATGAAGCAAGCAACCAATCAAGCAACAAACGATCAATCTGTATGGCGATACCCCGTTTGGGAGGTGTCTACAGTTTTTGGCTACTCTGCTGGGGAATATGAGAGCCATAACCAGAAAATTCAACATAAGACTAATACATTCCTTGTTTAATTCACCTATCATATGCATCGAGCGGGCAACCCGTTGAGTTCGCCTGATATCCCGGCATGACACGGGCTATGTTGGGGGTTCCAGCAAACTCCACAGTCACTCGTACCTAGTGGTATATCAAAAAGGGAATCACCCAATCACCGCCTATGATGGGCTGGTGAAAGGATTGGTGCCCTTTGACAACGGAGCACCCTGTGACTACCAAAACCTTGCATGTTTTAAGAAGCCATAGAACTTATCAAACTAAGACAGGAACCTATAGGCTAGGAACCTACTTGCATTTTCGCTTCCAAGTTCTTCCTCACACCTTGTACCATCTGTTGTTGTAATTAACTCTTTCTGTGCAGAAGGGTTGGGATTTTCAGCCCAAATCCTAACCCTATACAAGCCAAGTACTGATCTTCAGGTACTTTACTTTTTCAAGCAGGCACAATAGGTAGATTAAAGAAGCAACCTTAGCCAGTTTTATACTCTTACAATACCCGAAGCCACACCAAACAGAGGTCTTTACAGTCATCTCATCCGTCACCTTCGCCTATCAAGACACCCTCACCGCAACGGTCCCAATCACTTCAGGGGACTTCGCGGTCATCTACTCAACAAACCCGCGCGACTATCTACTCAATCTCAAGCTTCGCCAAGCGATACCTCTACCTCCATCCCAAAAATGGCAGACGATGATGCTACTATCACCGAGCTCTGAGCCCAAATTGCCTATTTACAAGCCGAAAAAGCAGCAAGAGATGCTGAAGACAAGAAAGATGAGGAAGACGCAGAAAATCCTCATGAAGTTACAGAAAACCCTGAATTAGTAAGACAAGTCAAGGAGATCAAGCACGCTTTAGCTCGTTCACAAGGAGACCAAATTCCAGATTTTGAAGGACTTTGCCTCTTTCCAGAATCTCAGCTGCCTGAACGTTTCAAAATGCCAAACATCTAGAAGTTCAACGGGACTAGTAACCCTACCAGCCATGTTCGCCATGTCATCAACACTCTGAAGCCTATGGGCCTAACCGATGAGCTCATCCCTCAACTGTTTCAAAGAACTCTCACTGGAAACGCCCTTGATTGGTTTCTCACTTTAGAATTTGTGCACTATCAAACTTGGCCGGAAATTGCCAACGCTTTTGTCAATCAGTATGCATACAATGTCCAAATTGAATTAACTACTCGAGACTTGGAGATGACTAAACAAGAATCCAATGAGGACTTTGCTACCTTTGTGGCAAGATGGAGAGAAAAGGCTGCCAAAATGAAGAACCGCCCTTCCGAGGAAGATCAAGTGAGGATAGTTGTCAAGAATCTGTAGACACCTTATTTTGGACTTTCCAGAATAGTTTATTTATGGTCTTTTGATTCCCCGATGATGATTAAGGTCAAGAACATCCTGAGTTTGTGAATGAGTTTGAGCTTTGAGCGTCCTGAACCTCATCCGAACCTTTTTCAAACCCTTGTCGAACCCTCAAGCCAGAACCAAATGGCCTTAGCAAAACCCTACTGGAGTACGCTGATTCTTGACTAGCGTACGCAGAAAGTACTGCCACGTGTCAGTCATCGCCAGTTACTGGCGCACGCCACTCAACAAGGGGCATACGCTAGTCAATGCCAGTCAAAATCAACCTTTTTTAGCCAGACGCGCGGGAGATTTTGTAACCACCTGACGTCAGCTGGCAGCCCCCCTGATGATTATCTCGTCCTGGGCTGTTCCCTCTACAACTACATCACCTCTCAAGCCAAGTCCCATGCATTTAATGCATGGGAGGCTCCTCCTTGGCCTTAACTAACCAAACAAGCCCTTAGGGCACAACTGATCAGTCCCTTCCACCCTCCATAAATACCCCCCTTGCATTTATTTGCAAGGGGTTCACACCATTAATACTCTCCAAGCTCTCTCTCCCTTTTTCTCTCTAGTTTTCTTGTTTCTTCTTTCATCCATTGAAGGAGAAGGCAAGAGATACTAGTCACACATACTACATTATCATACTCATCCTTCACTCACCATCCCATTGCAAGTTCAAAGCTCAAACACCTCATCAAACTCAATCCAAAGGTATATCACCTTTGCTTTCTGTTATCTGTTCTGGCCCCTGAGGGGGTCTAGTAGGGTCAAGGCTGGTAATCTATACCAGTCCTGGCCCTAATGCTGGCAAGGTTTCAAAACTGTTTTGGATGATCAGGTGGCGCACGCCAGTTACTTGTGCCGTACGCCAGTCATGGCTGTATGGTAAAACTGGTGTGGGGTTCACTGATCATCCTTATTTGGCTTTATTTAAGTTCTGATCACCCTGATGCATGCTAAAATCAGTCTATTGCTTTCTGTATTTTAGAACTGCTTTCTCTTCCATCTGCATCTTAGTGTAGTATGGCCTCTGGGAGCCTTCTGGTCATGTTCCAGAGCCCAGATGATGCAAAGCCAAAGTATTGGAACAAATGGACAACTGGCGTACGGCCATATACTACTGGCGTACGGCAGTAGTCTAGCTTCCAGTGGCTTGGCCCTTGCATGGATCTTCCATCCAGGCCTTTGATCATCCTCCCCTCACTGTTTAAGGGGTTTTCTGTCCATTTGGTGGCTTTTCAGCCCTTTAATCTGCTTGTAATAGCTTAGTAACCTATATCAACTGCGTGGTTTGTCCTGGGTGTGCACTGGTCCTTTCCAGAGCCCAGAGGGTTGAGAACAGAAGCTGTGGTCTTAGGCTCACCGGCGCACGCCAGTTGTGGGGTGGCGCACGCAGGTCATGGCTGCATGCAGTGGCTTAGTCAGTGCATGCAGGCTTGCTTCTGTGTGCATCACTGCACAAATAGCGTGCACTAGTTTGTCTAAAATGTCCACAGAAGCTTGTTCTCAATCTATTATGCTTGTGTAGATCAAACATCAAACATCCATAAACATTTTGTCACATACTTGTACATAAATGCAAATGTGTTACAGTTTTAATCCCCATTAACTGTTCCCCCGCCCTAACTGGCTAAAAAATGATCAAACAAAGAGAGAAATGCAAACGTTTTATAAAATGCCTGAGTAGAGACCGATCTCCGGATTGGGCGAGAGGGGGTGCCATAAAACCCTTCCCCTCTCGTAACCTGGCTCCCGAACCTCAGATATCGAAGGTGACGACGGTCCAGTCTACAAAAAGCCTTTTCTTTTCAAACTCAAACAAACGTAATCCAAACATTTTCAAAAGCACGGTTTCTTGGGTACTTTCCATAAAACCCGAGTGGCGACTCTCTGATTTGCGAAGCGTTTCGCCGCGTTTTCCAAAAAGGGCGCACTCGGAATTTTTACAGACCGAAAATGTAGGGATTTTTGGGGCGTGTGCCCACAGTGGCGACTCCGCTGGGGAACATTACATTAATCAACATTTGGAAATTAATACATGAATGAACAGTTTTCAAAAGTTTGTCAAAACAGTACGCTCCGCGCTGCTGAAGAACGGAATGGTAACGTAACAGGATTCTACATCCGACCACTCCGAACTGGGGCTTTTACTATTGTTCACTTGTGTAGTTTTTTCCGAGTGTCGATTAATGAAGTGAGCCAGGCTTCAAAAATGCATTTTTCAAAAAGGCATTCCCTTTCTCTCTCTCTCAATCATTCTTTAGCACGCGCGCATTTGCATCGGTGTTCTATCAGCCCCGTTGAGGCGTTTTGGGTAACCGGCACAGTTTACTGGAGACCGGGGTCCTCGAATGCCCAACAACCTTGGACGATGATGAGATGTATTACCGTTTGACAATTGCTTTGCTGCACGAAGTGCGATGGGAGGTATAAAACATCTCTAGCCTGAGGAACCCCCTTAAGCCAAAACCAGCCTCGTCACGCGTACAAAGCACTAGAACCTTTCAAACTAAGACAGGAACCCACAGGGTAGGATTACTTGCATCTAACCCCATAAACTGTCTATGTGTTACTGCTTTCCATATCGCATGCCTGTACATACATTCATACCGTTTTGCGTAGGAGCATGCTAGGGCGGCTTTTAGGGTTGTCTCTCTTTCAAACCCGTTTTATGCCTGCTAAGGCGCTGCCTGGACCGATGAAGAGTCGTGCATCTCGATGGTGCACGTTATCAATTTTCAAAGTCCTTGGATCAGCGAGACTTTGAGAAATCAAGACTTTCTAAGTCCTTGTCTAATGCCCGATCGAGGTTTCAAACAGAAAACTAGGAACAACGGAGAGAATGCCGTGATGCTTACACCACCTTGGTTATTGTGCGAAGCGCGTACACCGCTCAGGCTAAGTGGAGTGTTGCCACAACGCCGCCCCGGTTTCGGTATCACGTCATCTACACCGAGTTGTTCCGACCTCCAAAGTTGAAACTTCGAGAGCGGAATAGTCAAAGGCTTAGGCTATCTTGACATCTCTTAGTGTTAGTCGATTCAAATAAGGATACACTGTCGAAAAGAAATCTGAGGATCTTGGCAGCGTCCGAGTGTCGTGAGACGAGCTTGTCTCTAGTTGTAGAGTCTAGGAGGACACCAACGGTGACGTGTACATTGCATCCTTTCAAATAAAACTATTGCAGGGACACTTCCTGAGCCTTCGATTGCTTTACTGTCTAGCTTTGGGAGTTGCAGCATCAAGGAAAGTACCGAAAAGAAGAGCTCTAGGCCATCACCTTCCTCGATCATCAATCCAAAAATGGCGGCACAAGCAGAGCTGGCTGAGCTGAAGAGGGCTGTACAAGAAATGAACCAGAAAATGGACAAGCAAATGGTTATGGTCCAGGGGCTGTTTGACCTTTTTACCTCCATCATGTCAAAGCCGGATCCGGGGCTAGTCAAAGAACCTCTTCAGGCCTGTCACACTCCTGCGATTGGAACTGAGTTGTGCTCAAAAGACATGTTCAAAGACCTAGTTGAGTGTCATGAAGCTAGAACTCGCTCGAAGACCGCTGGTTCCTTGTTCAAAGCCAGTGCCGAAAAGGAGGATATGCGCAACAAAGAAGTCATCCCCAGTGCCGAAAGAGTGCATTCCCTTGACAGCACAATGCTATACAGCGGCGGAGTGAGTAAAAGTTCTGCCAACCCTCAATCCAGTCGCCGGAACCCACCAAGGGTCTTCTCGTGCTTCTCTGCACCTTTGTCCTCGGTTTATGAGAAGCTCTTTGAAGCTGGCATCCTCAGGCCACTCTGTCCGACTCCTCCGCCTCGAGCACCCCCGGCGTCTCACAATCCAAATGCCTATTGTGCTTTCCATCGAATGCCTGGCCATCCTACCGATGCTTGCTACCGCCTCCGACATGCCATTCAGAATCTCATTGATAATGGCACTATTCCACCCCCACTCCCATCAAAGCCCGACGACAGTTCCATCTCCTTGCTCCAACTCGAGTCTGGCCCTCTGGTTGGTCAGATGTCTATCACCTCCACTCAAATCAACCCCATCTCCACTCAAATCAACCCGAGCTCCACCATACTCAACCCAACCCTCTGCATTGTCCCAGAAACTCAACCCAAACCAACTGTGTTTATCCCTTTTGAATCCGAGGCTGCAGGGTGCGGAATAGAAGATGGGGCTGAAAACTGGAAAGCACTGGTTGAGGACCGGATCGATCAAGCAAAGGAGCGGACTGACAGTCTGAGGTCCTTCACTCAAGGGCATTTGGAGTTGTTGTTCTCCCAAGTGGGTTTAGTCAAAGAAGCTGAGGAAGCCGAAGTGCTGTTGCTTGGGCCTGACATCCTCTAGATCCAACCTCTCTGTGAGAAAGCCAAGGGTAACAATAAAAGTTGCATTTTCAAATCGCGTTTAGCTTGCATTGCACACCTTTGAGTCTGAGTCTAACACAGTGTCTGTCAAGTCGTCTTAGTCTAGCTCTGAGTCGGAGTTCGTGCCTCTTGGCCCTCCATGTCGAAGCTTCAATTCTCAATTCGAGTCTTTTGCTATACTTGGCAACCCTGTGGGGCTTTCTTTATGATATGCATTATCTTGCTTCTAAGTACTTTGCTGGCTTTTGAATAAACTGTGTCGATCCTGACGACGAAGGGATAGATTTCGATGGGGTCATCCCCAAGGAAATGTGTTCCCTCGCCGAAAGGGAAGACAAAATGCGTGCTCGGCCAATTAAAAGAAGAAGTAATTTCAATAAACTTGAAAGATGAGGTAGACCCCCGGATGACTCAAAATTGGCTCAACGCTGTCCCCAAAGGAACATTGCACCTAGTCAGACAGGCTCGAAGAACCATCGACGTTTTGGCATGGTTTCACAAAAGACACGCCTGACATCGATCATGAGATGACAAAGTATCAAATCTCCTGCCACCGGATGTCAAGTTAGAAAGCAGAAGCTCAGAAGGCTCCAGGCCTCGTACCATGTTCAAAACAGCGTCAGCGGCATTCCATCAAGCGCACATTAGAAAGGCGCAAAAGTGGCCTAGAGCAAGGCATTTCCAACCAAAGCAGTCAAGACTCTGTGTCGTCAAAAGCCATTTTATCAAGGACTGAAGCCAAAGATCATCGACCTCAACAGCAACAAAACTTCAATACCTTGGCCAACCTGGATCAATTCAAGAGCCACTTTTCCCTGAGAGAAGCTCGTTGGGCCGAAAACCATAAGGGTGGGCGGTTCCAAGCAAAAGTTAGAGCATCCTGCTAGACTGAAAACCTGCGAAGGCGGTCTTGGCAAAAGTAAATGGGCAAAAGTCGAAAGCTCGCTAGACCGAAAACCTAAAAAGGCGGTTCTAGGCAAAAGTTAGAGCGTAAAAGGAGAGGTAAAACACACGAGTGAACCTCGGCCCGAGCTACGTTTTGACCTGATTCCCCAGAATGGGATACGTAGGCAGTCTCTCTTCGAGACTTGGTCATAATCTATTCAATTGGATCACAGGATTACGACTTTGGTACACCGCAATGGTCGCCTGAATAGGGTACGTAGCCAGTCCCTCTTCAAGACTCGGTCACAATCCATCAATTTGATCCAAGGCTTTAGTGCATCACCGTAGTCGGAACAGGACAAGCTTCATCAGAAACAGAAGGGGGGAATCCTTTCGTCTTTCAACTTATTTCAAACTACTACTTCAATCTCAAAAGCTGAGCAAAAGCCCTAAAAAAATATTTAAAGCATTAATAGCAGAACGAAATGCTAGAGGCCCCAACAGGCTCACAGTTTATTCTAAAGTTCAGCGAAGTCTAGTTTGAGCAGCTTTTCAGTCACGCGCGCTAGTTTGAGACTCACGCATGTTTGCTCAAAGTGACACGCGTTGGTCTTAAACCTGCGCGCGCTTCTCCAATTCCCGTAGCATACAGCGGTTGGCAGCCATCACGCCTAACAACGATTTTGAACCCCCGGTGGGAATTTCAAGTTAAAACCAAGGTTTCGGTGCCTCGAAATTGGTTTTAAGGGCTCTTGCCAAGTTTTCTATGCCGTGTAGGTCATATGTGCCTAATGTGACTGTGCGGGGGTGTCGGTTTCAGTCCGGGCCTATATGAGTCATCCCTTTGCGTATTTTGTCCATCTTTGTGACGTTTTTTTTATTTTTGGTCTATTGCCCATTCCGAGGCTTTCTTCTCTGTTTCATTTATTCACACAGGTCTTTGTACATATTTGACTATGTAGGAGTGTCAGTTTCACCTATCTAGGGATATTTTGGATTTTGGCATGTTAATGCTCAAAATTTCATTATTGCCCATGTGTCGGAGAGTATGCATTGTATCCTAGGACTCTTCTTCCTCATTCTTCCGAGCTAGGCAGTCTATACGTGTGCGTATGTCTGTGTGTCAACTCGATTCGCTCGTCAATGCAAGTTGGATATTAGCGATTGGTTCACACTCTATCTCCAATGAACCTAGAATAATGCAACTTTTACAGCGCCACTACGGCATCCATGGCCCAATGCAAAAGCAAATCAAAGCAGTAAAGCTCCGACCCGCTCGAAAGTTATCTACCTGGGCACACAGGCCCGCACCTCAAATCAAAGCAGTAAAGCTCCGACCCGCTCGAAGGTTATCTATTTGGGCACGCAGGCCCGCATCTCAAATCAAAGCAGTAAAGCAAAAGGGTGGCTCAGTGGTAGTCCTCAATCGTCAAAATTGCCCTGGTCGTCGTTTGTGTCGTCCCGTTCTCTAAAAGCCGCCTTAGTCTGCTCTTGCATTTTCAATTTATACATATGTGTTTAGCATACGTTATCATTGCATATTGTATATCAAATGTCAAAAGCAGGAAAGTGCATCAAATCAAAATCAATCCAAAGCACATGGAGGCTTTCAAATCAAATCAAATCAAGCCAAACCAGCGTGTTGTGGCATTGGCAAATCAAATCAAGTCAGTGTTGAGGCCCATTCCCAACAGGCAGCCCACGTTGCCCTGATCCATGCTTCCATCCCGGTTCGCTATTTCCCCAAGCAGAGCCCGTCCAATTCAAAATCAACGACGATCTATCCGTCCAACTTCAAATCAACGACGATCTATCCGTCCTCTTTCAAATCAACGACGATCTATCCGTCTAATTCAAATCAACGATGATCTATCCGTCTAATTCCAAAATCAACGATGGTCTACCCATCCAAATTCAAATCAACGACGGTTTGTCCGCCCAAATTCCGATTCACCCGTTAGCGCATCTTCCCAACAGTCTTATTGCTCTGTCTCGGATGGTCCTTGATAAGGAGATTGGCTCTGATTCCCAACAGAGGGAATTTAACCTACCTGACGCGACCTACTCGTGATTTGTTGGAACTCTTTGTGCCGAGGATAGTTTGATCCCCAGCAACGACAGCCCATCCTGTCCAAACTCAACGATGATCAGTCATGTCATCACCGACGATCAGCCATGTCGTCCACTCAACGATGATCAGTCATGTCATCACCGACGATCAGCCATGTCGTCCTCTCAACGATGATCAGTCATGTCATCACCGACGATCAGCCATGTCGTCCTCTCAACGATGATCAGCCATGTCATCACCGACGATCAGCCATGTCGTCCTCTCAACGATGATCAGCCATGTCATCACCGACGATCAGCCATGTCGTCCACTCAACGATGATCAGTCATGTCATCACCCCGATCAACGGCGATCAGAATATTGCCCGCGTTCACTCCACTCAACGATGATCAGCCATGTCATCACCGACGATCAGCCACGTCGTCCACTCAACGATGATCAGCCATGTCATCACCGATGATCAGCCATGTCGTCCTCTCAACGATGATCAGTCATGTCATCACCCCGATCAACGGTGATCAGAATATCGCCCGCATTCACCCCCTCAACGACGATCAGAATATCGTCCGATCGATCCACGACGACGGTCTGCCCGTCCAATCAGTCTACAACACCGTTTGCCTATCCTAGTCCACATCGGTCTACAAGTAGCGCATTATCCAACAGTCTTATTGCTCTGTCTCAGATGGTCCATGATAAGGAGATTGGCTCTGATTCCCAACAGAGGGAATTCAACCTACCTGACGCGACCTACCCGTGATTTGTTGGAACTCTTTATGACGAAGAAGGTTCGGTCCCCAACAGCGTTCATCTTTCCACAATTAAACCATTTCCAATCCAAATTCGAATCAACGACGGTCCGTCCGTCCAGTGCAAATTCAAATCAACGGCGGTCCGTCTGTCCAACCTCAAATCAACGACGGTCTGTATCCGCGGAGTTTGGGATAACTCCGGTGTTTGCCGTGCCCGAACGGCTCCCTCTAGTTTAATCTAGCCTTAAGCGCATCTTCCAGCAGTCTTATTGCTCTGTCTCGAATGGTCCCTGATAAGGAGATTGGCTCTGATTCTCAACAGATGGAATTCAACCTACCTGACGCGACTTACCCGTGATTGTTGGAATTCTTCGTCCCGAAAAAGGGTTTGATCCCTAGCGGCAATGATTTACCCGCGGCTGATTATTCCCCAGGAGAGTCCACCTCACCATTCAATGATGGTCCACCCATCCCTATCTTCCAACAGAGTTCAAACTCTTTTCCAACGATCTTCAGATGGTCCGCCCGTCTTCAATCTCTCAATGGACGGTACTTTTAAATATATGTCCGCATTTTCTATTTCTTCTGGATAGCCTTGAGAGGGTGTCTAGAAACCTTTGACGTTACTTGTACCAAAACAATCGTGCTCCAAGTGCCGTCAAAGGGGGGCTACTGTAGACACCCTATTTTGGACTTTCCAGAATAGTTTATTTATGGTCTTTTGATTCCCCGATGATGATTAAGGTCAAGAACATCCCGAGTTTGTGAATGAGTTTGAGCTTTGAGCGTCCTGAACCTCATCCGAACCTTTTTCAAACCCTTGTCGAACCCTCAAGCCAGAACCAAATGGCCTCAGCAAAACCCTACTGGAGTACACTGATTCTTGACTAGAGTACGCAGGAAGCACTGCCACGTGTCAGTCATCGCCAGTTACTGGCGCACGCCACTCAACAAGGGGCGTACGCTAGTCAATGCCAGTCAAATCAACCTTTTTCAGCCAGACGCGCGGGAGATTTTGTAACCACTTGACGTCAGCTGGCAGCCCCCCTGATGATTATCTCGTCCTGGGCTGTTCCCTCTACTACTACATCACCTCTCAAGCCAAGTCCCATGCATTTAATGCATGGGAGGCTCCTCCTTGGCCTTAACTAACCAAACAAGCCCTTAGGGCACAACTGATCAGTCCCTTCCACCCTCCATAAATACCCCCCTTGCATTTATTTGCAAGGGGTTCACACCATTAATACTCTCCAAGCTCTCTCTCCCTTTTTCTCTCTAGTTTTCTTGTTTCTTCTTTCATCCATTGAAGGAGAAGGCAAGAGATACTAGTCACACATACTACATTATCATACTCATCCTTCACTCACCATCCCATTGCAAGTTCAAAGCTCAAACACCTCATCAAACTCAATCCAAAGGTTTATCACCTTTGCTTTCTGTTATCTGTTCTGACCCCTGAGGGGGGCTAGCAGGGTCAAGGCTGGTAATCTATACCAGTCCTGGCCCTAATGCTGGCAAGGTTTCAAAACTGTTTTGGATGATCAGGTGGCGCACGCCAGTTACTTGTGCCGTACGCCAGTCATGGCTGTATGGTAAAACTGGTGTGGGGTTCACTGATCATCCTTATTTGGCTTTATTTAAGTTCTGATCACCCTGATGCATGCTAAAATTAGTCTATTGCTTTCTGTATTTTAGAACTGCTTTCTCTTCCATCTGCATCTTAGTGTAGTATGGCCTCTGGGAGCCTTCTGGTCATGTTCTAGAGCCCAGATGATGCAAAGCCAAAGTATTGGAACAAATGGACAACTGGCGTACGGCCATATACTACTGGCGTACGGCAGTAGTCTAGCTTCCAGTGGCTTGGCCCTTGCATGAATCTTCCATCCAGGCCTTTGATTATCCTCCCCTCACTGTTTAAGGGGTTTTCTGTCCATTTGGTGTCTTTTCAGCCCTTTAATCTGCCTGTAATAGCTTAGTAACCTATATCAACTGCGTGGTTTGTCCTGGGTGTGCACTGGTCCTTTCCAGAGCCCAGAGGGTTGAGAACAGAAGCTGTGGTCTTAGGCTCACCAGCGCACGCCAGTTGTGGGGTGGCGCACGCAGGTCATGGTTGCATGCAGTGGCTTAGTCAGTGCATGCAGGCTTGCTTCTGTGTGCATCACTGCACAAACAGCGTGCACTAGTTTGTCTAAAATGTCCACAGAAGCTTGTTCTCAATCTATTATGCTTGTGTAGATCAAACATCAAACATCCATAAACATTTTGTCACATACTTGTACATAAATGCAAATGTGTTACAATTTTAATCCCCATTAACTGTTCCCCCGCCCTAACTGGCTAAAAAATGATCAAACAAAGAGAGAAATGCAAACGTTTTATAAAATGCCTGAGTAGAGACCGATCTCCGGATTGGGCGAGAGGGGGTGCCATAAAACCCTTCCCCTCTCGTAACCTGGCTCCCGAACCTCAGATATCGAAGGTGACGACGGTCCAGTCTACAAAAAGCCTTTTCTTTTCAAACTCAAACAAACGTAATCCAAATGTTTTCAAAAGCACGGTTTCTTGGGTACTTTCCACAAAACCCGAGTGGCGACTCTCTGATTTGAGAAGCGTTTCGCCACGCTTTCCAAAAAGGGCGCACCCGGAATTTTTACAGACCGAAAATGTAGGGATTTTTGGGGCGTGTGCCCACAGAATCTACAACCCAAATACCTCACCCACATTTACACTTAGGCTATCACTGATTTCAAACGCCTGCATGCCACTGGATTACAAATCGAAGATGGAATCAAGCTGGGCCTCATTGGGAAAGAAGAAACTCCTCCACCCAGAAAAACCTTTCCAACCCGTACATCTCCTGCCTCTGTCAACACCCTTAACTCAACACAAGACCCTTTTTAGACTAGCTCGTCTAAAAGCACAAATCGCCCTCGCCGTAATTTTGACCCTCTCTGTATGATTCCATCCCAAGCCTTAGCCATCCTAAGTTGCCAAGGGCATCTCAGGCTCTTGAATAATCCACCTCCTCAGCCACCTTATGGCCCAAGCTATGACGCCAATAAACAATGTGATGGCACCAAAGTAATCAAGTACAGGGGACCAGGGAAAAGCCTGGTCACTCCTGAATGGTTTGAGTCACAGTACGCTGATCCATCTCGTACAGAACGGGGTACCACCAACACCTTGGACATGAGACAGACCGCTGCATGCGTCTTCGTCATGACATCCAAGATCTCATTGATAGTCGAGCTATAAAACCTCCCAAGCCCAATGTGCAAGCCAATCCACTTCCCGCTCACAATAACGAACCACCGTCTCAAAATATCAATCTCATAAGCCTATCCAATAGCCCCACATATAATCCTACCCGACACATTATCCCAAACACCCAAGCCAAACCATCCCTGATCTTCTCTAAGAATGACGAATGCTTTGCAACAGGAGGAGAACCCCACATCTATGCCATTGATGATGGGGATTGGTGGTTGGATATGCGTCAGGCCCTGCCAAGCATTCAGGGAAGTTGGATATGCATCAGGCTCTACGCCGCCCCAACAATCAAGACATCATCGATTCTCAGGCTCTACGCTTGAATGCTCAAAATCTAACATTTTGAATGCTCGAAGCTCTTCAAATGCCCAATCACTGTGTACTGGATGCTCAAGTTCTACACTTGAATGCTCAAGCTCTACGCTTAGATGCCCAACCACCGCGTACTGGATGCTCAAAGCCTGTACTTTGAATGCTCGGATTCTGCCATCCGAATGCTCGAGCTCTACGCTCTGAATGCTTAAGTCCGGAACTTGATAGAAGCTCTAAGCTTAAATCAACACACACGCACGGGCCCGTGCACATATTGCATCACCATTATCACATCGAGTCTGCATCTGTTCATATCTAACAACCATCATCACGCATATACACTCTGCATATCTCTCATGAAACAGGTCAACCCTGCAATCAACCGACTCTACGCCTCGATTTTATTGACCGATCCAGCGCCTCGATCCTTTGGCTCTATGCCAAAACTTATGATGAGAAAGCTCTGTGCACAGACCATCAGAATGCAACCAGCTCTACGCTTCGGTTCAAATCACGTCAAGCTCTAAGCTCCGACACCTCAGGCTCTCGCCTTATGTTCAATACCAGCTCCGCGCTTTGGTTCTATTAAGCTCTAAGCTCCGACACCTCAGGCTCTCATACCAGCTCCGCACTTCGGTTCTATCAAAGCTCAAAGCTTCAAATCTCCTAAGGCCCTCGCCTCATGACCACAGCAGGCTCCACGCCGTAATTCTATCACCTTAGGCCCTAGCCTTGTGACTACAACCGGCTCCGCGCCTCGGTTCCATCACGTCAGAAGCTATCACTCTCCAGGCCCTCGCCTCATGACTACAACCGCCTCAGTGCCTCGGTTCCCTCATCCCCAAAGCTCCGTGCTCCAGTTACTGGCCTTGCGCCCCCCATATCCCAAAACAAACTGGCATCCGATTCATCCCCAGCAGATGGCTTGGATTCCACCCCAATTACATCAATTCCTTCCAGCTCATTCGCAAGGATAGGCTACTCTACCGAGCTCCTCTCAGTCAAAGTAAGGATGATCAAGAAAAGCAAACGCACCTACCGTGTACTGATCTACCCTAAAATACTAAGGAAGCTCTCCGCAAAAATTCCCCTGGCAGCCCCGCGCTCCTTCAACTATCTTCCGCCAAAACCCTGGCTCAGTCTAGGTACGTCGCACTACAGCTTTTTAAGCTCGAAGGTACGTCTTCTGTCTCTAACCCTCCAAATTTTTTATTTTTCTTTATTGCCCGAACTACGGTTGGTTTGAATTTCCCCTGTGGAATATGTAGGCAGCCTCCCGGCCCGACCATAACAAAAACCTTTTTCGAAAACCCGTTGGAATAGTGGTTGGACCAAATTGAGTTACTTTTTACAGCTTTGACTCTTACTCAAACATGTCTCGCGATCCGTCTGAGCTCAGTCAAAGAGGGGCATCTGTAGACACCCCAATTTGGCCTAACGATTATTTCAAGTCCCACCTTGGGGACCATCCCAATGATGAAATGGATACAGTGATTGCTGATTGCCTTCTTGAGAACCTTAGGACTTTCGGTAAGAACTTTGAGCCACTTAGAGGACCCAATCTAGAGCCATATAGCCTTTCAGACAGAAAATACAGAATCCTAGGAGAATCCATCTGTCGGCCGTGACATTGATCTCACGGCCTTAACATCATTTCTTCACCCGAGCAACGTGTTGCTAGAAATCTCCCTGAGAGATCAATCCCTCGGCCGCAAGATCTATCCTTCGGCCGCAACATCCATTCCTCGGCCGCCAGATCCTTTCTACGGCCGCCAGATCCCTTGTTTTCCAGATTCTCGAACGTTCTGTCAGACGTTTGATCCAACTACACTACCTTCCCGATGCGTTCGGGCTACGTTAGAGGATTGCCATGAAGAGTTAGAATCACATTCTAACTCCAATTTTGATCGTGCATTTCGATTGGCCGGAGTGAGTCATCCCTATGCCTATATAAAGGAGCCTTTGGGTTCCGAAATCAAGAACACAATACACCCTTATCAGTCACGATACTCTGCAAAAATACTCTCTCAAATCCTCTCTTCAAAAGCCCTAACCTCCCGAAGGCAGCCATCAATCCGACGATCAGACCCCGAAGTTCAAACCCTAACCCTAGGGTTTTCAAAGAAGCAATCAGTCAATCACCATCAATCCGAAGCAATCAAGCAACTGAGGGATCAAGGTGGTGAGGCCCAACGGCCTCTGGTTTGTTTTATTTACAGTATTTATGCCTAATCGTAGCGTTTTGATTATCTACTAACTTTTCTGTCTGGTGTGAGGAAGAACACCGACCGGGGCTTCGATCCCTCGGCCGGTACATAAAACCAGGAGGATCCCTCGGCCGTGACATCCATTCACCGACCGCGGGATCCATCTCCCTGGGACAATTTGTTTGCTTCTCTGCTTTCCGATGCATGCTTCAATTATAGCACTGGCTCACTTTACTTACTGTTTAAAGGCTTAATTAAACAGACTATGTGTTAGAATTAAATAAAGCATCTACATGTCTTATGCTGAATAACTATGGGCCAGTCTCACGGCTGGGCAGAGAGGGGTGCCTAACACCTTCCCCTTACTGTACTCTTGTCTCCCGTACCCAGAATCTCTATTTTTTTTTCCTAGTTTTAATAAACTGGGTGGCGACTCTAATTTGATGATAACCGCCATCGTGTGGCGATGTTCCTAGCCATGGGAATGTCCACGATCTTGGTTTATGAAGCAAGCAACCAATCGAGCAACAAACGATCAATCTGTATGGCGATACCCCGTTTGGGAGGTGTTTACAACTAGAACAATTTTACTTCTGGGCTTGTAGTCCATCACATAGTCCTCCACTAAGTATCGGGCATTGGTGCTAACAATGACCTTCTGATCCTTAGAACTATAAAATAATCCACATTTCGTTCCTCTAGGGTACCCCACAAACAGACAAACTTATGTCCTTGATTCCAATTTATCTGCGTTCCCATTCAGCACATGTGCTGGACTGCAACAGACTAGATTTACGCCCAGTCCACTGTTCTGTGGGCGTAGATGGTACTGACTTAGATGGTACCAAGTTAAGAATATACGCTGCCGTTTCTAGTGCATGTCCCCAAAATGAAATTGGTAAATCTGAATAACTCATCATTGATTTGATCATATCCATAAGAGTCTTATTCCTTCTATATGCTACACCATTTTGTTGTGGCATACCTGAAGCTGATAGCTGTGATGTAATCCCTTCAGCTAACAAGTAGTTCCTAAACTCTCCCAAAAGGTATTCGCCACCACGATCAGATCGCAGTGTCTTGAGACATTCACCCAGACGCTTTTCCGTTTCCGCCCTATACTTCCTGAATTTCTCAAAGCATTCGGATTTACGGCGCATCAAATAAATGTATCCATATCTTGAGTAATTATCAATAAAGTGACAAAGTACTCAAAACCACCTCTAACTCGGACATGTATCGGCCCACACAAATCAGAGCGAACCAATTCCAACTGCTCTTTGGCCCTATATCCTTTAGCTAAAAAAGGTCTCTTGGTCATCTCACCTCTAAACAGGATTCACAGACTGGAAGTTCCTCAACTTCCAATGAACCTAAAGGTCCATCCCTGACCAGTCTAGAAATGCTATTCAGATTAATTTGACCAAGGCGTAAGTGGCAAAGATACGTTCCGGCCCTGTTTGATAAGAGGTTTGAGGCTTGGGATTGGAGTACTAATCCCATGGGAGTATTAATACTCTGTTTGGTAACAAAAAAGGGTCCAGACTATTAGTCCATTGGGATGTCCAATCCGGCCTTTAGGGGGTATTAGCAATACCCCGTGGGACTTGGTATTAATAGTCCCATCCCAACTCCTTCTCATTACCAATCCCTTCTCATTATCAAATTCTTCTATCAATCCAATCCCATTATCTAATCCCATCTCAAATAAACATGATATTAATAATCTCATCATCTAATCCCATCCCAAACAAACATACTCATTATCAATCCCTTCTCATTAACAATCCCTTCTCATTAGCAATCCCAATCCTAATCCCATCTCCTTACGAATCCCATCCATTTATCACTGTTATCAAACGGGGTTAGTTCAATTTAGAAGGCTACTTTCTCTTACATGGCAAATTATTAGTGTTATTCAATTCATGCAGTTGCACTGTAGGAAATATAGGATTAATAATGTAGAGATTATCCACCAAATATCCATCATTGATCAACTTAGAAACTGAAACCAAGTTTCTTCTTATAGAGGGAACATAAAGGCAATCTCTCAAAATTAAACTCCTATTACTACTAAAATTTGAAAAGACATTTCCTATTGCAACTGCTACCACTCTTGTAGCATTTCCCATGTATAGATAAATCTCTCCATCACTGAGTCTTCTGGTTTCCTGGAACCCGTGCAACAAAATGTAAACATGATTAGTGGCTCCCGTATTTACACACCAGGTACTGGTAGATAACACCACTAAACGTGATTCAATAACTAATGAAAAAGATTTATCCTGATTGTTCACTTTATTGAGATAGAATGGACATTCCTACTTCCAGTGTTCTTTTTGCTTGCAATGAAAACACTTGCCCGCAGGCTTTTTCACTCGACCTTGAGGCGCATGAACTGCCTCCACAACCTTTTTTTTGAGACTTGTTCTGCTTCTTCTTGCCTTTCAGCTTAGAAGTAGAAGCCTTTTCTACCACTAACATTGATGGTGGTTTCTTCACAACCAAAAGACCCTCAGCTATTTGGAGTTCCTTAAGAAGTTTCGCCAAAGATAAATGCATTTTGTTCATATAATAGTTTAGGCGAAATTACATAAACTCTCATACTGCAATGAGTTAAGAATGAAATCGATCTAGGTTTCCCCATCAATTTCAACTCCAAGGATCTCTAGTTTATTAAGATGAGCTATCATCTTCAAAACATGATCCTTAATCGGGGTCCCTTCAACATGGGTGATACTCACCAATTTTTATAAAGTTTTGCTTCCTGTTACGTGGCATTCTCATCAGGTCTAGGAGGGCATACCTTAGACAACACAAATTTGTGCCCCTTAGCAGTTAACATAATATCCAAATTCCTTTTCCAGTCAAAATAATTTGATCCCGTAAGTTTATTTTCTTTGAGAATAATTGCAAGTGGATTGAAAAAACCCATTTTTGAATATGAGAATCACATAACAACAATTATGAAGGGCAATAAAAACTTGAATTTCATTTTAATATTGGTTCCCTCAACCACGTGTTAAAAGAAAAACATTGGCAACCCTACACACCATGAAGAGCATGCCTCGATGGGAAGGTCGTCTACTCTTCATCATTCGTGTAGATAGGCACAACCTTTTAATTTTACTATCTAGACACTAGACCATGCCAAATAAAATTAAACAGCCAATATTCCTTCGGTCCTATAAATAATAACAGTGACTCAGATAGAGAGGATATTATTATTTATAGCTAAGTGTATACCATTACCTAGCTTTTAGACCAATTGTTCCGTTATGAACCACCTCAGATGGAGAAGTGACCTACATAACAATTATCTTATAGCTATCCTTTTAGGAAGTTTGTACCGATGATGCCACAATTAATTTTGTCCGATAGGGAGGAAGGTTCTGAAACCAACACACAAAATTAATTATATCATCTACAGACTAGGAATGGAGACCATGGGATTTATCTGAAATAAATTCCCTCTCCCACTTAGTTATTTAAAAATTTGTGAGGGTTATCAAATTTTTGAGTTTGCAAAAAACGTGATCTAGGTCAAAAGCCAAATATTACCATGTTGTCCCAATATGGTAAACTATCACATATGCAAACAATATGGAAACACAAATAATAAGGAAACACAAGATAAAGAATCTAGCTATTATGGTCAAAGATGCAATCCTTGAGCAACAAGGAATCCTTCAAAACTTGAAATCCTTAAGCAATACTTGTGTGGAAGACTTAGATAGTTTGAATCAATCAAGGAAAACAAAATCCAACCGTGCTTAAACACGGAAAAACAGATTTGATATATTCCCGCGTAAACTGCACAACCTTCTGTATTTTGGCCATATCTTCCTCATCCGACCTCCGATTGAAATGATTCAAGTTGGGTTGGATTCGAAATTCAATTATCTATAACTTTTGTGAAGAACAGATTTTCTAATTCTAACGTTTACTGGGTCAAAATAGCCCTGCAATCAGACCCTGCGAATCTGGAAAAAATATGATGCGAGCCAAATAACTTGTATCTTATGTATTTACCATCTTCGATCTCCGAATAACCGTCGAATGCTATTACAATCGAAGAAACATACATACATCGATCTTATGCCTCCATTGGAGTTCACATGCTACGTTAATTATTACAATCACGAAAAATAATCGTGGTACCCAATAAATAACAAT
This sequence comes from Rhododendron griersonianum, assembly GCA_018127125.1. Taxonomy (NCBI): domain Eukaryota; kingdom Viridiplantae; phylum Streptophyta; class Magnoliopsida; order Ericales; family Ericaceae; genus Rhododendron; species Rhododendron griersonianum. The sequence goes on along the minus strand of CM030788.1, from coordinate 30,279,152 downwards.
AACCACGAAAAAATTATCGTGGGATCCAATCACACAAAATCAACAAAAAATCATGTGACCATAATAGCTGGGTAAGAACGCTGCAAAACAAGGGTTAACACAGTTCTACGTTCTACCTTCTATAACCTACGGACAACATGGCCTTTTTAATCCATACGCGTGATTACAGCCTGCTTTGATACCACTGTTGGGAAACGATTCCCAGAACCCAGTAATGACGCGTACAGATTAAACAACAAAAAAACCCGCAAAACCCTACAAGGCGGAATTGGGGTTTCACCTCAACTCCCTGCGACACGAACGCTGGTTGAACTTGTTATAGCACGTCTTGCTATAAGCCATGTATACTGCTTGACTGCACCTTACAATCTTCTATCGTATTCCCTACACGTCTAGAACACGAACCGAGTGTGGACCCTTTCATGGTCTGTTTGCTCTCTCTAAGTCTGCCTCTATTTCGTGAACAATAGAAAACGTCTAACTGACCTAGAGAGCATAACGTGTCTATATAGGGCTACGATAGGGACCTAAGGAGTAATAATTCCGGGCTTCCAGTGTAAATAAGAAACCCTAATCCCACCAGGATTCTATTTCTTATTTCACTAATTATAAATTCACCTCACTACAAAATTATAATTGCACTCCCGTCCTTATCTCAATTATATTACGAGCTCCATGATATTAAATACTTATTTATCTCCCCACGTTAAGATTACAGATACCCGTTGATTAAAATAAATTACTAACATAAGCCACAGACACAACCCCAGCAGAATAAAAGAATAATAGATTCAAACCAAATGTCAACAGGTCCCCCTAATCACTCTCTATATCAAAGTCTGCAAAATAGCCTTTGAATTCATCTTTAGCTGAGTGTTTTTCAATTCCAAAGCGTGCATCCTCCCAGTCTTTGAGGCATATGAGACAATCCAAAATGTCTGGAGCTAGTCTGCTCCTCCTCTCATCCAACACTCTTTTACCTGCACTAAAAGCATATTCGGATGCCACTGAAGACACAGGAGGGGTTAGTAGATCATGTGCCATGATTGAAAGAACGGGATATTTATCTTCATTTTTTTCCACCAAGCTAAGATATCAAAATTAAGCTTGTCATTCGTGTTAACAGATTCTAACTCCAAATATTTCAAAAGTTCAGCGCGTGAAGTTACAGTGCAACTTCCTATTCCTAAATTTGAACTAAGCAAATTCCAAGATGCATCATTGCTACTTGTAGAAGATGTTAAAGGAGTAGCAGTACGAGCAGCATTGGAACCAAACTTAGAGTCATATTTAGCATACATGGTAGTCAATAAATCACTCACAAAAGTAGAAGAAGGTAAAGTAGTAATTCCTAAATTCGTAACAATCTCTCTTAAGAGCAAGCTAACACATTCTAACGCCATCCTAGGGCCCATTACTACAGCTAACATAAATATTGGTGGCATTTCCTCATAATATTTTCTGAATTTTCCTTCCATATCTATACAAGCATTTACAAAATGAAAATTGAGACTGATATTGTAAAGATGATTAAGCACAATACAAGAAGTACGTAGGATAACGAACATCCGAACAAGCTACGGTAGCAACATAAAACACTTTCAAATATTTCATGAACTCAAAACCAATTTTTCAATCAGCTGGAGTTAAAGGAGTACCACGATACCTCTAATTAACAAAAGCAGATATTGCATCACTATATTTCCTACAAGACTTTAACATAAGGTAGGTCGAATTCCAACAATTTTGAACATCAGAGTTCATATTTTTGGGTTTAACATTGTAACATGATGCACACAATTTATCAAATTCTTGTTGCCTAGATGGGGAAGTAGCAATAAAAAGAACAACAGCTTTAATTTTTGAAATCTGTGGTGCTATATGTTTCAAACCATCTTGCACAACTAAGTTAATGACATGGCATACACATCGAATATGTAACGCCCCTAATTTTGGGAACGTTAAATAGACAATTTTATTGGAAATCTAGGTAGAGTCTGGCTCATTATTATATCATAACTCCCATAAGAGTCTTTTCATTACATAAAGGGAAGGAAAATCTAGGGTTCCTATCTACAGCTCCGCCTGCCCTTCCATCCTAGCCAGCTCTTCGGCTCCAAAAGCCTCTGTGGTGAACAGCTCACTCTGGTCATCTACAAAGTCTGACTCATTATACCAGCGTCGCCACCAGTATAATATGTCAGGGTCACCAAAGGTAACACCATGAGCTTTGAAGGCTCAGCAGAATAATCTCATAGCCGCTAACCCATAACTTACACATAACAAGTCATAGATATTCAATGATGTCTAACTAGCACATGCGTATTCAACAACAATCAACAACAATCAACAATGACACATCCACATTCCCTGTAGAGACCCGTGAATTATTATAATTTCGGAAATTGTTTAATGCGTAAAGGAATCGTATTATTAATAAAGTTGCGCGTTTATTTGTGAGGGTGTACAGATATACATTTACTGTTGTGTATCGGACACTCGGAGAATAGTAAAATATGAGTTTTGATGTTGTAATGTTGTTTGGAAGTGTTGGTATCAAGTTGGGTTTGATTCGGTGTCCATTCGAAAATTTCACTTTTCTGCCCAGTCGGTACCAGTGTGATTTTTTTGAAAATTCAGCACGCATTTCAGACACTATAAATAGACCCCTTATGTTATTTTTTTTCACTCCAAGACCACGAACTGAGCCCTAAAATCGCCCCTCCACCTTCTCTCTTCAATTCTTCACCCAAATCCTTGGATTTGCACCTCAAACACCACCAAATCTTCAAGATCTATGGGTTAATCTTTCAAATATCAACCGGGTTTCAAGTTTCTCATCATTGGAGGTAAGATTCATGGTTTTTGGTTCTCTTTTTCTTTTTCTTCTCAAACCCTAGCTTGGATTCATACATTGATCGCGTTTTTGGGTAGTCTAGGTTGTAGATCTTGTGGTATTTCTTTGGGAAAGCTTGTTCTTGATGGATCTTTGCTTGGTGTACTTAGGGTTTTGCTCAAAACCCACTTTGGTAGGGATTTCTTATTCTTGTTATACGTTTATGTGATGTTTATGTACCTAGATCATGCTTTGTTTTGTGCTTGAGCTTGGGTTTTGTATTTTGGTCGAATCTGGAGATTTTGCCCGTTTTTGAGTTTCAGCCCAACTTCAAACGGCCATAACTTCCTCGTCCGATGTCCGTTTCATGCAAACTTTATATCGAATCGAATGTCTTGAAGTCAGCTTTCGTTTGCCACCAAAATCACTTTTAAACTCTTAGTACACAGAAAGTTATGACCATTTGAGTAGAGGTGTGTCAGTCGGCCGATGTCTGTGGCTACTCCTAAGGTTGTTTTTGTTCCGTGTTATGATTCCCTATATGATTAGAACATGTTTAAGTCACTCTCAAATATGATTGCTTGTGTCCTAAAGGCTCGTTGTTCGATCTTGTCTCTTGGCACTGCTAGAGTATAATATTAGTGTCGTTGGGTAGGGAATGTACCGTAAGGTTGATAGGAGTACCGTGGACGATAAGGGGTAATGTGGTGAGTGTTATGAATAGAAATGAGCTTGTCTAGTGATCCAATGAGTAGTATTGAGACTCGTATCCTTGTGCCTCGTCTCGTTGAGCTTCCTAAGTTCCTTTGGCACTTGTTTTATAAGATTCTTGTTTAAAACCTAGCCGGTGATGTGTTGTGGAGTCATTGTGGGTTCGGTACGTGACGCAGGGCATCGGGATAGACTTTGAGGAATAACGTGAACTTAAGGTATGTATCAATGTCCAATGAGACATGTTTATGAGTTTGTAATGCATGGTGCGATGTTAAATGAAAGAATGTGAATTTGGTTAAATGAAAGAATGTGAATTTGGAAAACGTAGTCTTCTTGTATATGGATTGATAATGCATGTGTGTATGTGTGAGTTGATAATTTTGAATTGAGGGTCCTGCAACGCAAGGTGTGGTAATGCGGAGACTCTAGAGGGCCTGCAACGCAAGGTGTGGTAATGCGGAAATCCAGGTGGAGAGAATTCAATGTGACGCAAGGGGTGGTAACATAGTTGAATGTCTCTCATGATAAGATAAATTTGATTGACTTTAGAAGTCTATGTTGATGTTTGGAATGCTTGGGATTGTGGTTGTCAGAAAAGAGAATGAGAGGTTGATTTTATCAAGGTTTTATTAAAGAAAGCCATTTGAGTTTTGAAAAGAGGATTTTTATCAAAATCCTCTGGTATTCTTGAGCGAATCAACGGATCCGGTATTTGGGCACAAATCAACGAACTCCGGCATTCAAGCTCGAATCAACGGAGCTTGATCCGTAATGGTCTTGAGTTTTTCCTTAAACTGTTTTGGAAATCAAAAGGAAAGTTTTATGAAATAAGGCTCTATGGTGAACGTATGGAATGAGGAAGTTGTTTCTGACATTCGTTTGATCAGTTGTTGTAATTTGTTAGATTCATATGAGTTTAATTGTTGCTTCTAGTTGATGTGTGAATGGTTTGGGTCATCTCTAAGATGTCCGAAGTCTCGAAATCTAAATTCGTCAGTTCATTCTGGTAACCCCTTGTAACTCATTTTCTCTTGTTGAAATCTCATTCGCGTTTGGTGCATGTTTCATCGCATTTTCATATAACTTGAGTATAGATTTTTCTACTGGTCTAGTGTAGCTCAACCTATCATTTTCAGGTACATTGTAGGCCACAATCGTGGAGTGTTTGGAGTTCATGTCGATATCACTATCAAAGGCTATTTTCAGAAGTCATCCTAGTATCATTGTAAAGAAAACCTTACTGCATTGTATCATTTCTTTCTTTTGAAATGTTGTAACTATTAATCAAGTTTATTCGAATTTGGAAATTGTAATGTCTTTTGGGGTATTACCTATATTATCGCGAGGATTTAAATTATCTAAAGTTATTATTATTTATGTTGAAAATCGAGGGCGTGACATTCCCTATTCTAACATTGGTGTCTTGTGTAATTTGTGTTTCTCCTACGCGACATTTCGTAGACCTTGTCTCAATTTTACTTTTCATTTACCAAATCAACATTTCAAAAAGTATTTTAACACACCCAACCTCGGTTCCGCCGCTCCAGGTTCCCATTGGCACACAAAATTTGCATTGGCTCCTCTCCACGGATAACCAAGCCATATTACCACTGAGGCTACCACGTCCGGCCCCATTGGTAATCTTCACAATGGGCTACCAAGTCCGGCCACATTGCGGTTTTCGCAAGTCCACACAAAGGGCTACCAAGTCCGGCCACACTGCAGGTTTTCATACACACAATGGGCTACCACGTCCGGCCACATTGCAGTTTTCGCAAGTCCACACAAAGGGCTACCAAGTCTGGCCACATTGCAGGTTTTCATACACACAATGGGCTACCACGTCCGGCCACATTGCGGTTTTCGCAATCCAGGCGATGGACTACCAAGTCTGGTCACATCGCGGGTTTTCATACACACAATGGGCAACCAAGTCCGGCCACATTGAGGTTTCAATACATATCTTGTCATTAACACACTCTAGGTGTCATGTCTCTAACTTTCTCAATTTCGGTGTCTCGTTTTCATGCATAAACTCCGCGGTAGGACTCTTTACATAAGCGCACTTAAATCAATCATTGAAATCTTGAAACTAAACTAGCAAGATCATCCAACTCTATATCATTGATACCATGTTATAACATTCTATTTTCACATAGTCATGCTCAAACATTTAGCACACAATATAAAGCATAGTGTCACATGGACGGACACCTTTGGAGTGGAAACCACTTATGCTTTATCACACATCAAACAAGTAATACAAGTAATCACATATACATGCTCGTAACCATCCTTAAGATCAAAATACGAATACTCTCATTCAAGCTCATATTTCCAAATTCCATTCTTTCTTCCATTTTGGGAAGTTCAAAACAACATATGTTTTTCTGAAAATAAAGTCGAGATATTCAACATATTCATATTCCTTTTCAAGCCTTTAGTAAAATACTTTTCAAGTTCTCATGCAATATCAACCAATACAAGCGATATACACATATCTATTTATACTTAGTGTTAGGGAGTAAGGACAATCTACCATTCTTCTTGGCGGTAGTGCGACTATGGAAAAAGAAAGTACGTCGGCTATCGAACAGAATGACTTCCTACGGTAAGCTTACGGTAGCTTCGAAAGAGAAAGGTTTATCTCGAAACTAGTTCTTGACTAAACTACTAAACTTTTTGGATCGAGGGGGTGGTCGAGTGGTGGTTTAGTGGCGGTCTTGGATGAGTTTCTTGAAGAACTCAAGAACAATGAAGAACAAGGCAAGAACACTAGAAATTCTAGAAAGAGAAGTTGATGGATGAAGGTGTGAGTTGAATGGCAAGTGAGGGGTCCTATTTATAGCAAAACATTGGGCTCTCTCTCCCCTCCATATGGTCGGCCACCCCTCTCTCTCTCTACCTCTCATTGTGTTGTCAAATCATGCTTGAAAGCATGCTAAGTCTATTATCTCATTGGTCAATCCAACTCTTTAGGCATAAGGCTATAACCTAAGTAGGATCTCAAGGCTTTTTAGGGTAAATCCTAGGTAATAATAACCTAGGTTGTAAGTCTTACAAGTCTAAGTTGTTAGCCTTCCATGTTTAGTCATTTCTAAGTCTAGGTTGTAAGTTAATTTCTAGGTTTATTGAAGGCTAGTTTGGAAGCAAATCTAGGATGACTAAGGCTAGGATTTTATGTCTAAAGTTGACTAGAAATGGGTTGTCAAGTTGCAAATAGGCTTAAGGCTAAGGAGGTAGCTTGTGCAAGTGTACAAACAAAAGCACACACATGCACCTTTCTCTTTCTCTCTCTCTCTCTCTCTCTCTCTCTCCTTTTTCCCATGTGTTTATATATATATATATGTGTATATATATGTATGTGTAAGACTAGTCCTGTTAGGTCCAAGTAGCTTTATGAGTCTAAGGGAGAGTAATGATTAAGGTCAAGGCTTTCAAGTGCTAGACAATACCCAATGGTCTAAACATTCCCTAGAAAGTATATATACCTCTCTCTCTCTCTCTCTCTCTCTATATATATATACATATATACATATACTTAGCTAGGCATACTTAGGTATTAATTAGTCATATTAGGCCTAGGAGGAAGGGTAATGATTAAAGGTGACTTCCAATGACAAGAACATTGCCCATTGGTTAATAGTTTCCTAGAAAGTGTACCTAGGCATAGTAGGCATGATTATATTAGGCTATGGGGTGTATATACCTATATATATGTGTATATATGTACTTAGGAAATCTAGGAAAGTAACTTTAGGTTTAGGGCTATTAGTCTTAGGTGTGCATGCATGGCAAGGCTAGGTATTTCTACTTTTGGAAGCAAAAATGATGACTATCTTTGGTCCAATGGTTCTTAAATGTTAGGGAAAGGTAACTAAGTTAAATGGTACTTAGGTTTGCCTAACTAAATGGTTGGAAACTAATTCTACTTGCCAAGTAGGATTTCTAGCCAAGAAATATAATTTAAGGACTTTATTTACTCACTAGGAAAATATACAAGTGCTTTTATAGCATACTTGTCTTTGGAAAAGAATTAGATTGTCCGAGGCTAAAAGATCCAATTTTTATAAGTTTCAAATCTAATTATGACGGATTATTTAGAGTTAAAAGAAATTTTTAATGAAATCCAAGTAATTAAAATAAAATTCAAAATTTTAACGGAATTTTTACTTACCAAAAATCAGGGTCGTTACAGAATATGCAATAATTCACCAAAATAAGGAGGAGTCAAATTTCTTTTAAACAATGGAATTGTAGCAGTATTAGCAGTATGGTTGTCAAAAGTAATGCTAAAAACTTTATCAACAACTTCAAAATCCCTAAAAACACCCATAATACTTTCAAAAATTTGTTCACTATCATGAGGAAACTCCAATAAACGGAAAGCAATAATTTTTTTTCGCAAAGTCCAACTAGAGTCTATATAATGAGCAGTCACACAAATATAACCGCGATTATTTATACCAGACCACATATCAGAAGTAAAACCTATTGCACCAAGACTTGCAAGTTCACTAATCAAATCTTTTTTAACTTCACTATGAGCTTTCTTCGTATCACTACGGGTTGAATTTCTAGAAACTTTAGCAAATGAAGGATTCAAACAATTTTGGACAAAATATTCAAATCTAATATCATTACCAAAAGTAAATGGTTGTTCTGCTGTAGCTACATAAAGGGCCAGTCTATGCCTCATTTTTTCTTTTGAATAAACAAAACTACTATCAGATGCATCACTAATTTTTCTTTATGTTTACTTCTAATATGTCTAGTATGTTGCCCTACGCCATGATTACTTATGCAGCTATAATTTGTGTCACAATAATTGCATATAGCCCTAGCTCCTATGTCAATACCATTTTTATCCTTGAAGTGTGCATTTATAGAGAAATGATCCCATACCCATGATCTGCATCGTGACCTTTTTGAACCACTAGGGCCTGAATTTGCAGGAGTAGAATCTGTTGGAGTAGAAGTAGAACCTAAAGGTCCTGTTCCACCACCAACAATGTTTGAAGCAGCCTCCTCACCTACAGAATCCATACCCGTGGTGCAACAGGGTTTTGTGGTAGGTCATCAGAAGAAGAAGAATCTAAGTGGGGGTCACGATCCTCCCCCATGTCAAAATTAAAATTACTAGCATCCATCTAAAAAAAACACCATAATAGGGGTTACATATCGCCTATATCACCAAAGAGAGGAAAAGATGCATTTGACAGAATCATATGCAACACTAGACTGATTAATCACATAGGAGAATGCAAAAATAAACTAATCCATATCAACAGTGCATGTCTATAACAAAATCATCAGATCTGGCCATTTCTAGAATATACGAAATATGAACAGTGCATGTGTGTACTAATATATGAAATTAGTGCAGGTGTGTGTACAAAATCAGTTTCAACAAATTTGTTGAAAATATACTAATATACGAAATTAGTAACAAAATCATCAGATCCGGCCAGAACCCTAATTTCGTAACCCTAATATCAAAAAGCAGGTTAAAAGCCATTTCATCAGATCTGGCTAGAACCCTAAGATACTAATATACGAAATTACTGAATTAGTAACAAAAGCCCTAATTTCGTAACCCTAATTTCAAAAACCAGGTCAAAACCCTAATTTCAAAAACCCTAATTACAGTAGATAAGTGGAGACTAGAGGGGAAGTGATATACCTATGAGAGAGAGAGAGAGAGAGAGAGACGGTGACTTGTGAGTGAGTCGGTGACTTGGTGAGCTGAGGTGATGAGAGAGTCGGAGAGACAGAGAGACGTTGAGAGAGTGAGATGATGGTCACTGAGTTCAGATCTGATCTCTTCACTTGTGATGGTCACCGTCGCACTGACTCACCGTTTGAGAGTTGTGTCACCGCAAAGTCGAAAACGGAGAGAGAGAGAGAGAGAGAGAGAGAGAGAGAGAGAGAGAGAGAGAGAGAGATGAATCCGAAGGCTAAGAATCCGAACGTTGAGAGAGTCAGAGAGACATTGAGAGTTCGAGAGAGATCGGAGAATTGATGTGAGAAATGAGAATGACTAAATGAGATGTCTGCTAGGGCAGCATCTCATTCCTTTTATATGATCTGTGTGATCATGTGCATACGAGATACCATAATCCATATGCACCAACTTATCGAAAATTCTCGTAGAGTCCTATAATGCATCACTCAAGGGCCGCCCGAGCTGTTTTTTGAAAATCGAAACCGTCTACCTTTTATGTGGGAGTGATTATATCATTCTTGCAAAAAAATGAAGTAAATTGGTTATCGTTATATACTTGATCGCACATAATTTTTTTTCCCTATTAATGAATCTACGTCCCGATGAAAGAGCTTCCAAAGCCCGATAGACCCAAAAATTTGCGAGAGTGATTAAAACACCAAGAGCAACAAAATGAACGGTATAGATTGTCATACTTGTGTCGCAATCGTGTGGCTAGCGTACATTGGACTATAGCGGAATATATTGGTTTAGAACCAGATAAGTTGGATGTATAGATTTGAAAGGTAGCTGCAAACTCATTTTTCCGAATGTTCGATCTAAACTGTTACGATTTAAGATCTTATCAAATTTATCACTCTCTCCTAAATAGTTGATAATCGGAGTCGGAAACCACGTGATCAGAACACCTTCGGTGCTTCCAAAGGCATTAAAGTCCTACAATGCACCACTTGAGGGCTGCCCGAGTTGTTTTTTGAAAATCGGAACCGTCTACCTTTTATGTGGGAGTGATTATATCATTCATGCAAAAAATGAAGTAAATTGGTTATCGTTATATACTTGATCGCACATAACAAAAAATTTCCTATTAATAAATCTACGTCCCGATGAAAGGGCTTCCAAAACCCGATAGACCCGAAAATTTGCGAGAGTGATTAAAACACCAAGAACAACAAAATGAACGGTATGGATCATCATACTTGTGTCGCAATCGTGTGACTAGCGTACAAGAGGCCCGTTTTTATAGAATAGAATTATATAATATATATTACTTGTTCTAATTATAAGCACAAAATGATTGTTGGTCTTGGTGGTTTGAGATGTGTGTCAAGTCCCCAAGGACTTGAGTTCGAACCCCATAGAGATTATTTTTTTAAAACCATTTTTTTTAAAATTAGTTTTTTTTCTTAGTTATTTTCTATGTATTTTTTTTAAAAATCTTTATTAGATAAAATGCAATGTGTATCAATATATTATATATGTGTAGTAATTGGTATATTATCTGTAGGGAGGTGTTCCCGAACAGGTACAGATAGTGACCGAACACGTGGTGTGCCAGATCCGTGTAATGAGGAAAGTGATATGGGACTCCATATAAGATGAACGGCGGCGGTAAGATCCGGTGCGCCAAGAAGGCACCAGATTAGACAGTCTGTTCGGCTTAGGTGGGCCAATGACATGAGAAGTCATTTGAAGGTGCAGTCTGTTCGGTAGGAGTATGTGCCGAACAGAGGGAGTCATCTAATGAAACGTTGTCTTAAGAGATAAGGAAAGAGAACCCAGTATACGGTAAAGATAAGTAAGGGGATAGTCCTATTATGGGACAAATTCCCCGAAAGGAAGAGACCCTATGAGTAAGGGGTCTCAGTTGATTGGGCAAGAAATTCCCAGAAGAGCCAGGTTTCCTATACGAAGTAGGAGACCTGGGGGAATGAGGACGCTTGAAGAGCAAGCAGACGTACGGTTATAAATACAAGGTAAACCTAGAGGTAAAAGGTACGCAATAAGTTGCATTCATTCCACACTTTCCTACTGATAATTAGGGTTTTGGTACAGTACGTGATACTAACTTAGGCATCGGAGGGCCTTTGCCACGAGAGGCAAAGCTGCGGTCACCCCTTGTCTGTTTTACAGGTTAGGGTTCAGGTGAAGGTGTTAGGGTTCCGGTCGGACAACACGTGAAGGAAGGAGACTCAGCGCTATTCTAGGTACTATCTATTTTTCTCCACCTACAATTGGCGCCGTCTGTGGGAAATGAAAGAGTTCCCATTTGAAATACGACCATGGTGGAAGTAGATCCAGTCACACCGCTCGCTGATAAGAACCAGGCTGGTGGGGGAGGAGAAAAATCCCCACCAGGTGCTCCGAGAAAGCCTACCAGCGGGCATGATAAGAGGACGACAAGCAGAGATCCTCTTACCATCTAAGATAACTCCAAGAATAAGGAGGGCAGAACGGCTACAACCTCCACACGAATGAGCAAATCCCATCAAAGGGGAGAATCGGTTGCACATTCAAAAAGTGTGCATAGCAACGAAGATATCATCGACAAGAAGAGGCAGGAAGTCGAGGAATTTGCTCGACTAATTCGGAAAAGGGAACACGAGATCCGAGAGTTAGAGCGGATACGAGAACATCCTGAGGGCTCTGGATTGTCGCGAAGGAAATCCAGGGGAGACGGGCTGGCCATGGTGCAATATACAAAGGCCCCTTCATGAAGAAGGAGGAGCAAGTCCAGGAGCCCCAGTCCTGCCAGGAAAAGGGTTTCTTCACGAAAAAGAAGGAGCAGGAGTCCGATCAGGCAAAGAACTCCCCCACATCACAGGAGGAGCAGGAGCCGAAGCTCCTCACCCGAGGAAGGCGTTAGAAAACACCATAGGGACAGGTACGAGAGACCTGATGATGATTGGAACAGGGCAGTGGCCCACGAATCCAAAAAACGAGAAGATGGGTCCATGACTGCACGAGAAGCAGCAAGGCAGGCCCTGAGTAATATAGCGGCATCACCCTTTTCAAAAAGGCTACAGGATGCACGCTTGCCGAGTAGAGTAAAGCATGGGACGTTCGTACTTTACGAGACAAACGCGGACCCCGTTGCTCACATACAACATTACCAACAGGCTATGTTCATGCATGATGGGGATGATGCCATTATGTGTAAGATGTTCCCTTCAAGCCTGGGAAAGGTGGCCTTATCATGGTTCCATAAGCTGGAACCACGCTCCATACGAGGATGGACGCAGTTAGCAGAAGAGTTCACTGCTCGGTTCTTGACAAGTAGAAAGGCTCCCAAGACATTCGAAAGTCTCTCAATGATGAAGCAGGAGGACAATGAGCCGATCAGAGACTATGCAAAGAAGTACTGGGAGACCTTCAATGAGATAGATAGTTGTAGTGAGGAGTATGCGATCGCTACGTTCAAAACGGGCCTGCCTGTTCGGGGCGAGCTACGTCGGTCATTAAACAAACATCCGGTCGCATCATTGGCAAGGCTAATGGAGCGTATTGAACAACACGCCAGAATGGAGGATGACATACTCCGGGAGGAAGGCAGAGTTGTTGCTGAACAGCCAAAGACCCCAACGAAGAAGGGGGATAAACCAGAGCCCAAAACTTACCGCGAGAGAAAGGAGTATGGGCAGGGTAAGAAAGAACCATATAAGGAGAAACAGGCGCCTGATCCTAAGTCATTCTTTTTAGTAACCAAGGTTTGGAAAGAACCAATCTATAGGATTCTTTATCGAATAAAGAATCAGCCCTACTTCAAATGGCCCCAAGTCTGGGTGGAGATAAGGATGCAAAAAGTACTACAAATCAGCACTGCAGTTACCACAAGGATTGGGGTCATATGACCAAAGATTGTGAGATGTATAAGAGACATCTCGACGATTTGGTCTCTCGTGGTTACCTTAAGGAATTCATTCAGGAGGATCCCAAAGATAAGGGAAAGCAATGGAGTTGGATTACGAGCAGAATCCTAAGGGGGTGATCCATATGATACATGGATTGGCCACACCTTATACAAGGAATGAGGTAAGGCTACTCCAGAGGCAAGTCAAGCATGACCAGCATATTATGTGAGTGGGAAACAAAAGAGGGCGAGAGAATGACATACCCAACGAAAGCATAGTCTTTACAGATGAGGATCTGGGAGAGGTCCAGGTGCCCCACAACGATGCATAAGTCATAACCCTACGAATTAGGGAATACGACATTGAGAGAATCCTGGTAGACTCAGGGAGCTGTACAGAAGTGTTATACTACGATGCATTCAAAAAGTTGGGGCTGAAGCAGTCAGATTTGGAACAGTCTATTACACCCTTGGTTGGATTTGGTGCGGGTGCAGTGTGGCCCCTCGGGAAAGTAACTCTGCCTGTTCGGGCTGGGACAGTGGTCTTAAGGACTGACTTCTTGGTTGTAGATGTACCATCCTCCTATAATGCAATTATAGGAAGAACTTGGTTACATAAGATGAGGGCTGTTTCTTCTACATATCACCAGATGGTGAAGTTCCCAGGGTCTAACGGGATCGAGAAGATCAGGGAAAATCAAAAGTCAGCGCAATAGTGCCTAATTTCCATCATCAAGAAAGTTCCAAAGGCCCATCAAGTTCATACGGTAGAAGTACCAAACCAACCGACCGTCGAGGATGTCGGAAGAGATCCAGCAGAGAAAGTAGTGGAAGGCCTAAAGAAGATACAGATCAACGAGACAGATCCTGAGAGGTATTTTCTAATTGGGGAATCATTGCCGGATGAGGAAGAATCCGAACTGGTGGGTTTCTTGAAAGAACATGTTGATGTGTTTGCTTGGATACAGGAGGAAATGCCTGGAGTAGATGTAGATGTGATCTGCCACCACCTGAATGTTGACCCGCAGCATAAGCCCGTTGTTCAGAAGAAAAGAAGGGCAGCTGTACAACATGTTGACGCTGTTATTGAAGAAGTGGATCGTTTGTTAGAGGCCAAAACAATACGAGAAGTCTATTACCCAGAGTGGCTGTCCAACACTGTGGTCGTGAAAAAGAAGAATGGGAAATGGCGTGTCTGTGTAGACTTCACAGACTTAAATAAAGCGTGTCCTAAAGATAGCTTCCCTCTCCCAAGGATTGATCAATTGGTTGACGCCACTGCTGGGTACGAACAGATGAGTTTCCTCGACGCATATCGGGGGTATCATCAGATTGCCATGTTTGGGCCTGATCAGGAGAAGACTTCTTTTATTACACCACGAGGGTTGTACTGTTACAGTGTTATGCCTTTTGGGCTGAGGAACGCAGGAGCGACTTACCAGAGGCTGGCAACAATCATGTTCAAAAAACTTCTTGGCCAAACTATGGAGGTATACATAGATGATATGGTGGTCAAAAGCAAAACCCGGCAAGGGCAAATTCTGGACTTGAAAGAAGCCTTTGGAATTTTAAGGAATACAAGTTGAAACTCAATGCCTCGAAATGTGCGTTTGGAGTTGGTTCTGGAAAATTCCTGGGCCACCTGGTAACTCTGAGAGGGATCGAGGCAAACCCTGATCAGATAATGGCCTTACAGAAGCTTCAAAGCCCCAAGACTACGAAGGAAGTCCAGAGGCTGACTGGGATGGCTACTGCCCTCAATAGGTTCATTAGCCGTTCAAGTGATAAGTGTAGGCCATTCTTCCAATTGCTAAAGAAAAGAGAAGGATTCGAATGGGGAGCAGAATGTGAGCAGGCATTCCAAGATTTGAAGAAGTATCTGGCTCAAGCCCCCCTTTTGTCAACTCCAGACCCAGGTGAGACTTTGGTTTTATATCTAGCAGTTTCTGAACATGCTGTGAGTGCAGTTCTGTTAAGGGACAAGGGGCCCGAACAAACCTCAGTTTATTATGTGAGCAAAACACTCCTGGACGCAGAAATGAGGTATCTGCCCCTCGAAAAACTAGTCCTTGCTTTAAGGACCGCAACGAGGAAATTGCCTCATTACTTCTAGAGCCACAAAGTTGTGGTTTATACTGAATTTCCATTAAGATCACTGCTACGAAAGGCAAATTTCTCTGGGTGGATCTCAACTTGGTCTGTTGAGTTAAGTCAATATAATATTGACTTCCAGCCGCGCACTGCAATAAAGGGCCAAGTGTTGGCAGATTTTGTGGCAGAATTCTCACCAACGGTAGCACCTCAGCCACCTTCGAGACAGGAGCAGAAAGTTGAACTGTCAAAAAGGAAAGGTAAGGCGCTTGCTGAACAGGACCCTTTGGAATGGAAACTATTTGTCGACGGTTCTGCTTGCATCACTGGTTCAGGTATTGGAATTGTTTTGTTCCCTCCTGGAGGGGTTATGTTAGAGCAATCTGTTCGGCTTGGCTTTAGTGCATCAAATAATGTAGCAGAGTACGAGGCTCTCTTGGTCGGCTTGAACAGTGCAAAAACTCTGAAGGTTAAAAGGATTAGGGTTTATTGTGATTCACAACTGGTGGTAAACCAACTGTCCGGCGAGTATGAAGCTCGAAATGAGAAGATGGCAGCCTATGTGGAGGTGGCCAGAGGTTTACTTAATACCTTCGAAAGAGTGTGTATAGAACAGATAAGCTCTGGACAGAATTCTCATGCGGATTCTTTGGCTTGGCTGGCTGCAGCTGTTCCAACTGAGTTTAAACGAAAAGTAGCAGTTGACTACTTGGCCGAGCCGAGCATCGAAAGGAGTATAGACTTGGTCCTGGACGTGAACCAAGGACCAAGTTGGATGGATCCAATCGTGGAGTTTTTACGAGATGAAACACTCCCTGCAGATAAGAAAGAAGCACACAAGATCAAAACCAAGTCTGCAAGGTTTTGGCTGTCCCCCGAGGGGAAGCTATATAAGAAGTCCTTCACTGGGCCATATTTGCTTTGTGTACACCCCGAGATGGTACATAAGTTCCTCCATGAGATACACGAGGGAACATGTGGAAGCCATGCTGGGGGCAGATCTATTGCCCACCGAGCAATTACCCAAGGGTATTGGTGGCCACACATGCAGGAGGACGCCAATGTCTATGTTAAGATTTGTGAGAAATGCCAGAAGTTCTCAACTATGATAAGGACACCGGCTAAAGATTTGGTACCCTTAACTAGCCCTTGGCCATTTGCCCAGTGGGGAATGGACATCGTGGGTCCACTCCACAAAGCAACAGGGAATCGAAAGTTCCTATTGGTGGCCACTGATTACTTTACAAAGTGGATCGAGGCAGAACCCTTGGCCAAAATCACTGAACCTATGATAGAAAGGTTTGTGTGGAAGAGTATCATTACTCGTTTTGGGGTCCCTTATTCTTTGATTACAGATAATGGAGCACAGTTCCAGAAAAAGTTCAAAACTTTCTGTTCCCAGTATGGAATAAGGAACTATTACTCAACCCCTGCCTACCCACAAAGCAATGGGCAAGTGGAAGCTTCCAACAAAACTATTCTCGATGGGATCAAGAAAAGGTTGGACAAGGCAAAAGGCAAGTGGCTTGATGAACTACCACTGGTATTGTGGGCCCACCGAACAACGCCGAGGAGGTCTACGGGAGAGACCCCCTATTCATTAGCATATGGTACATAGGTAGTTATACCCTTGGAAGTGGGCCTTCCAACCAACAGGACTGCATTGGTTGAGAGTGGGGGTAATGACAGGGCCCTAGAGATTGAGCTTGATCTGGCCGAAGAAAGGAGAGAAAGGGCCCTGGTCCACCTGGCCTCATACCAGGAACAGCTAATGAAAGGCTACAACAAACATGTCCACCCTCGAGAATTTGGTATTGGGGACCTTGTGCTTCGAAAAGTACTTGGCAATACCAAAGTGGCTAATGAGGGAAAGCTAGGAGCAAATTGGGAAGGTCCGTATCGAGTAACCGAAATTGTGGGCATTGGGGCTTATAGGTTGGCAGACCTGGACGGGAACCCGGTGCCAAGGCCTTGGAATGTCCACAATTTAAGAAAGTTCTTTGTTTAAAAAGACTTTTTGGTTTATCATTTATTCTGTTTTAGGATTATGTTATTGTGTGGGGATTACGAAAAAAATTCCTTTGTTTTTACTTCTGTTAGTTGCAAGGGGTACGCGTAACGACTCCTTGAGTTTGAGAACTATGAATAGAAGTTATGATTTTGCAACATATTTGATTTTTCAGAAATTTTGTTTCTTCTGCTATATAGTCGTTTTTTAACTTTTGAATACGAACAATGGTCAAGCTGCCCCTTCTTCGTATTGGGGAGCAGGTAAAAGGTATGAACGCCTTAGAACATACGAACTATCTTAGTACGAAAAACTTAGACTATCTAAATACGAAACACTTTGAATAAGGCACGAATGCTGGGCAGCGTACACGAAAAAGCCTACATTGCTAAGTACGGTAAAAATTAACAATCCGTTTAAGTATGAGAAACTTAAACGAAGTGATTCCACAAGTATGAAATTACTTGGGAATAAAACAGAATGAAATTTCGTTTGACCAGATATGAATGAAACTAGTATTAGATATTGTGTGAATGAAAATCCTAAGATAATTGTAAAGCATACGTGTACATGCATGGATTCCGTTTGAGTACGATAAAAACTCAAAGTTTCTGGTTAAAGTACGAGAAACTTACACCCAGGAACAAAATACTTGCCTCCTTCTTAAAGTATGAAAAAACTTGAAGCAACGTAAGTATCTGAGTACGTGTACACTTAGAGATTTGCTCGAGTACAACGAACTCGGGGCAGCATACGAATATATGCAGATTTATTTAAGAAAAATTCCCAGCTACGTGAAAACTGGAGTGCACACGAACATATGCACAAATAGCTAAGTACGAATACACTTAGGAATTTGTCAAAAACATGAGACTCGAGGAGCATACGAAAAAATGCAGATTTATCTAAGTATGAACCAACATTCCCAAGTACGTGAAACTGGGATGCACACTAGCATGTGCACCAACAGCTAAGTACAAGCAGAACTTAGATGAATATCCAAGTATGAACACACTTGATAAATACCAAACGCTTAATACGTATGAGAAACTAACTAAGTATGGAAAACTTAGCAAATCAACATAAACATCTGGCCACGAAGGGCCACCTGTAAAATCAAAAAGCCACGAAAGGGCCGAGCAAAATAGTAATCAGGACAAACAAAAGCCACAAGAACCAGAGTAGATGCCACGAGGGGCCAAAAACCTAAAGTATACTGATGCCACGCAGGGCTGAAGATTACGGTCACACAGGACCAGCCAAATGTTTTGGGATGTTCGAGAGAATGGATTAAAACTTACCAAATCAGTCCAAATTCTGGACCTCAGGTATGGTGTCATTTGGAACATCAACAGTTGCTTCCGTATTTGAACCTCCACCAGCAGCTTGCTCCACCAGATTGATGGTCTCATTGATAGTCTCATCAACAACAGGGCGTTCAGTTGAGACGTTCTGGGTCTCTATCTGTGCGTCCTCTTCAGCATCTTCAAAACCATCGATTTGCTGATCGATGTCATCTACTTGGAGCTCTTCATTTTCAATAGAGGCTGAGGCACGACGGCTTGGCAAATCATTGTCCACCCAGTAGGGGGAATCATCTGCAGTCCCAACCTTGGTTAGACAGGCTTCCCAGCAGGCTACCCAGATTTGATCTTGTATGGTTGGCATCTGTTCCACGTAGATCGCTGTTGCCGCATCAAAACCCTTTTTATGTCCGTCATCATATGCGGCCTTTTTGGTGGCATCAATCTCTGCCAGAGCTTGTTTGAGATTCTCTTCGGCCGCCTCCATTTTGGCTTTCATTTCATCGGCCTCAAGCCTTGCTTTATCCCTCTCCCTCTCCAACCTTGTTATAGTTTGAAGCTGTCTGGTGCTGTCCCTCAGGAGTCTGTTCCGTTCAGGCTCAATCTCCTGCAGTTTCTGGCCAAGTGCGACCATCTTCTGGATAAACTGAATTAGATTAAAACAAGGGTGAATTAGTACATAAGAGAGAAATGTACTAAAATCTTGTGAAAGTAATGAAAATACTTTACCTTAACCCCACTCACTAGCCCAGTCGCCACTAGCCGGTCTGATGAAGAGGCGGCCTCCTTTTGCATGTCCACAGGCAGTAGCAGTGCCTGCGCGACGGCCAGTGCATTCTCCGATGAGCTGGCACTGTCCCCTATGTTCACAAGCCGGTCACCTCTGTTGAGTTGAGGGGTCCAGGCCTCGTGAGTAACTTGGGTGATCGGCGATGGGGTTTCTAGGGTAGCCGCGGCTGCTAGGGCATTTGAGGCCCCGACTTCTTGGTGCTTGGGGCGTTTGTCCCGATGGGCGTCAGAAGCCTCAATGGAACCTTCCTGTTCCCGAGGAGATGAGGATCGTGTTGAACCCCCTTGGTTCGGCGGGGTGGAGGAGGAGCTTGACCAGTGGATGACACCCGGCCAGAGAAACCTCGCCCCCATGAAGGGAGGGTAAGAAAGGTGCTGAGGTTCAAAGGTTGATAAGACATAGTACCTGAATCTTGAGGTGACCGAGAGTATCCTGGAGAAGAAGACTGACTGGTATCTCGTGTGGAAGCTGGTTGTTCGGGCTGTTGTGGAGAAACAACCCGTATGCGAGATGATCTTCTGAGAACCAACCGGGGTAGTGGGACACCTTCGGCAATTGGAACCTCACCTGATTGTCCGGCAATAGTCACTCCAGCGTTCGACCTTGAGCTTCTAGGCTAGGGAGCAGTCGAAGTAGAGGCGGCGCTGGTGCTCGAATGGGCTAGTCTTCTGTCTATAAAGCCCCCATAAGATGGATCGTAGCCCAGAAGTACGCTTGCGTCATGACCCCTCCTAGCTGTTCGGGTACCTGGCTCACCAGTGTATTTTAGAATCCTGTTGATTTCCGCTGTTCGGACGTAGCTAGGCTCTCGTCCGGGACGCTTGTTGGCGTTAGTTGCTACAGATTCAAAATTCAAGTATGAATTAGTCACACAAAGAGATAAAGGTGGAAGCAGTAAATCATAGTGGAGTGAATTAGGAGCATACGTGGGTGGCCCCATTTGTGGGGGCAATGGAAGCCCACCACTTGGCCATCTTCCCCGAATGGCTCGAAGGCACCAGTGACATACAAGAAGTCCATTTCATGATCATGAGCAGAATCTGGCAAGTTAAGCACGAGACGCTTTTCTGCTTTCCTTACTTTGAAATAGTAGGTGTTGTATTCTGGGTTCAACACGATGCTGTACCACCATTGGATATCCCATAGTCCTATTTGGGTGCCTAAAATTCTATTTAGGGCTACAATTCCCATCACTAGTCTGAAAAAATTAGTGGATACTTGCATGGGGGTAAGTTTATACCAACTGAGGACCCGACGAAGCAAGGGGTCAAGGGGGAAACAAACCCCACCCTCGACAATGGCTGCGATAGGGATGCACTGCCTATCCCATGTCCCAGCATCCCTGATTGCACCTAATGGGGCAAGCTCGAGCCCAACGTTCGCAGGGACGTTGTAGTCTGCCCTGAATGCCGCCATAGCAGCAGGGGTTTCACAGAGCTTTCTAAAATTTTTTGGGCTTAAGGCCACTATCACCCTCATCCGCCATAGAAACACTTGAAGAAACTATGAACAGTATAAAGAAAAATCTGGAAAAAAAGGTTCGAACGAAACCCTGGTACACTAAGTGAATCTGAGAACGAGATCTCAGACTGAAATGCGAAATATAGAAGAAGCAAAAGTCTTACAAAAGTGATTCTGGGACTTTTCTGGGATGCAATCGAGTTTTGCAGACGGCGGCGATGGCAGATGAAAGACAGAAGTTGTCGCCTGGTTTTAGAGAGAGAGAACGAGACTCAACTTTCTATGGTGTAAAAACCAAAAAAGCCCCCTTTGGGGGTTAGGGGAAAAAGACAGAGACGAACCATCTCCCCTCACGACCGTTACATGAAAAGTAACGGAGAATGGACTAAAAGGGAATAACGTTCTAACGGCGTCAGACGAAACGTCAGTTCAAACTAATAGAGGAGCGTACGAAACATGCCACGTGGAGTCATTATTTCGAGGAAATTATGACTAAACCGCCAAAAGACATCAATAGGAACCCAATGACTATATTTGCACGGGATCTAATCTGTTCGGCCTCAAGTTCATTCTTTGAGCTTTACTCATCATTTTCGAGTAAAAGTAATGAGCAAAAGCTGGGGAGCAATTGTAGGGAGGTGTTCCCGAATAGGTACAGATAGTGACCGAACACGTGGTGTGCCAGATCCGTGTAATGAGGAAAGTGATATGGGACTCCATATAAGATGAACGGCGGCGGTAAGATCCGGTGCGCCAAGAAGGCACCAGATTAGACAGTCTGTTCGGCTTAGGTGGGCCAATGACATGAGAAGTCCTTTGAAGGTGCAGTCTGTTCGGTAGGAGTATGTGCCGAACATAGGGAGTCATCTAATGAAACGTTGTCTTAAGAGATAAGGCAGTGGGAGTGTTTTTGAAAGAGAACCCAGTATACGGTAAAGATAAGTAAGGGGACAGTCCTATTATGGGACAAATTCCCCGAAAGGAAGAGACCCTATGAGTAAGGGGTCTCAGTTGATTGGGTAAGAGATTCCCAGAAGAGCCAGGTTTCCTATACGAAGTAGGAGACCTGGGGGAATGAGGACGCTTGAAGAGCAAGCAGACGTACGGTTATAAATACAAGGTAAACCTAGAGGTAAAAGGTACGCAATAAGTTGCATTCATTCCACACTTTCCTACTGATAATTAGGGTTTTGGTACAGTATGTGATACTAACTTAGGCATCGTAGGGCCTTTGCCAAGAGAGGCAAAGGTGCGCTCACCCCTTGTCTGTTTTACAGGTTAGGGTTCAGGCGAAGGTGTTAGGGTTTCGGTCGGACAGCACGTGAAGGAAGGAGACTCAGCGCTGTTCTAGGTACTATCTATTTTTCTCCACCTACATTATCATGTTTGAATTTTGATTCAAAATTTCTTAATCATATAAAATATTTTAAAAGCTTATTTTACTTAAATAAAAGGAAAAGATTAATAAATTATTGGATTATCAAAAAATACATAGAAATAAAGTAAACTATAATATGAAATCCCTTGTTTATTTAATAACATATTTTTTTTTTGGTTTTTTCATGCCTCGTGTCGTGCCGTGCCCGACGAGAACCGACACCGTGTTGTGTCGTGCCTGTGCCGTGCCCGACTAAAATCGTGTTGTGTCGTGCCATGCTTGTCCTACTATCGTGCTCATGCCCGTGCCGTGCCAGAACCGTGTTGTGACTCGTGCCCCATCCTAATTCCGTGCCGTGCCTGTCTAAGACCGTGTCGTGCCGTGCCGTGCCCGTGTCGTTGCCCCTCACTTCCGTGCTCGTGCCGTGTTGTGCCTGGCTAGAACCGTGTCATGCCGTGTCGTGACTCATGCCCCATCCCACTTCTGTGTCGTGCCCGTCTAAGACCGTGTCCTGCCAAGCCAACTTCCGTGCCGTGCCCGTGTCGTTCCCGCTCACTTTCGTGCCCGTGCCGTGCCGCGTGCCCACTACGACAGTGTCGTTCCGTGCCGTGCCAGGATTAATCTGTGCCTGTGTCGTGTCGTGTCGCCTTCAAACGTGCTGTGCTCGTGCCTTGCCCGTGCCGACCCGGCCCATTTGACACCTCTAATTTGCAGCAACATTTGCAATAGCAGTCTGTTGAGCAAAAAAAATAACAGGATAACATAGGACAAAAAACACAAAAAATAATCAAGACATTCAAAAACTTATTAAAGTTACCACATTGTTTGTTGTCTTTGCACTTGCTTGTGCAGGGGCCATGGGACTTACATTGTTAACCTACACAATTGAAAAACATGTTGTTTAATATTTGCAGAATTAAATGTAAAAGTTATATTCTCAGAATTGATCAACACATAAGACTTACAGTTGGTTCTGCACGTTTCTTGCAAGTCCTTCTATTGTGTCCCACTTTATTACATAGCTTACATGTCATCTTGATACCTTTCCTGCCCAACTTTGTAGGATCAGCAGGTTCTAGTTCTTCTGGCTCCCTCCCCTGGCCTTTTTTGGCCTTCCAACTCTCTTTTGTACATCAGGTGGCAAGAGTATTAGGTTATCAGTTGTTGGCCACATATCCCTCCCATTGATGGGGTTCATGAGATGATTGTAAGTGCTCAAGTAGGTATCTACCTTATAACACTCATGAACATAATCATAGATGTCCAAGTTCAAACAATTTAGTGTTGCAATGGCATGTATGCATGGGATTCCAGAGAGGTCCCAACTCCTACACCCACAAGTTTTGTTTGTGAGATGAACCTTGAACTGCATAGAATTAGGCCCAAAAACCTCAAACTGGTCATTGCCCTGCAACCTTGGTAACCACCCTTCTGAATTTGACTTCAACTTCTCCACTCTTTTGTAAATTTTTGGACACACTGGCCACCTACACCTCTTCATTGCATCCCTCTTTTTCACAACTGTTTCCATCAGAATAATCCTATGGCCTCTAACATACTGATTATAGGTAGGTCCCTGGCTTCCAAAATGCTTGAATTAAAACTCTCACAAAGGTTATTCAAGAGGATATCACATTTAGTGTATGTTGAAAAATGAGATATACTCCAATTGATTGGGGGCCTCTCACATAACCAATTGTAAGCATGGGGGTCCATCTGATGCATCTCTTGTATGGCATTATTAAATTGAGGAATTGTTGTGCTTCTAGTAGCCTTCCACAGGATCTCTTTTAAGGCCAATCCTTTGAATTGCAGTTTGAAATTGTTGTATTGGTGTCTAACACAGAACCTATGAGGAGCATTTGGTAGCAACCTGTGAACAGCCTCAATAAAACCTTTTTGCTTGTCACTCATAATGGTATAACTTCCTGAATTCTGTATGTTAAGATCCTCTATGAGTAGCTTAAGAAACCAGTTCCATGTCTTGAACTTCTCCTTCTCTACCACAACATATGCAAATGGGTAAATACAGTTGTTAGCATCAATGGCAACAGCTGTCAAGAGAATCCCACCATGTGGCCCCTTCAAATGACACCCATCCAAACCTATTATTGGCCTACAACCTTGCAGGAAACCTTTCTTCAATTCACCCCAACAAATGTATAATCTCTTGAACTTAGCAAATTGTCCAGATTCATTCAATTTCACTTTCATTTTAATAGTTGTTCCCAGATTTGAAGCCCTTACCGCCTCACTTTCATTTTAATAGTTGTCCAGGTTTACAGGGCTAGTAAACCTTTTGGATACTCACCTTCACCATTTGTTCCTTTTCTATGGTTTGTGCCAGAGACTTGACTGGCCATGTTGGGTTACCTTTAATCCTCTCACCATACTTCTTCAAAATCCAATGCATACTAACCCAAGGTACATGGAAAGACCTAGAACACTCATGCACACTCTTATACTTTTTAACCCTAAATAATGCATCACTGGGAACATAAGATCCATAGATTTCCCATGGACAACTTGTTTGGCAAACTGCCTTCACCTTTTGCCTATCACATTTCTTAAATTTAATCATCTTTCCCATTTTGATTGAGTGCTCCTTAATTGCATCCCTCAACACCTCATGGGTCTTGAACTCCATGCCAACCATGAACCTAGGATTGGCCATGTTAGTCTTCTCATTAAAGACTGTATACTTTCTGCCTTTCTTACTACACCTACCTTCCTCATCTGAGGAGCCAGAGAAGCTAATGAGTTCATCAGAGGAATCATCTAAACCACCTTCTGAGTCAGCCATTTCCTCTACTATTGCAGCATAATGATCATCTAACCTTACACTACTCTACAACCCAACAAATTCTACATCTTTGTGAATATTTTTGTCAAACATTTCATCATCATCAGTCAACCCATAATCATTATCATGAAATACTTCATCTTCATCAGAACTGTCTGAGTCTACATCATAATCATCACTGTCATCCTCTTCATCCACTTGCACCTCCACCATAGGATCCTGGACATTGGTTTGTCCCTTACCTTTATTGCAGACACTAATAGGTTTGGCCTTACCCTTTTGGGCTGTCCCCATGGTATTGGTTTGTGGCACATCCCTATTGGGTGCCCCTATGCATTTGGGTTGTGGCATAGGCATACCATTGTTGGATGAGCCCATAACTTTGGGAAAAGGGCCAGAGTACCTAGGGATTGAAATTCTTGAGTCTGAAATGTTAACCTCAATCCTTTCGGACTTAATAGGTCTGCCTACATGGCTCTCTTGGGTTCCCATATAAACTTCACTTAATTTTTCCTCAACAGAATAAACTTTCACCGCCCTATCTTTATCCAGCAGAGTATGTAGGGCCATTACATCTGAGTCCGTTTGAAGCTTTATGAAACCATTAACCCTAATGTAAAAGTTAATGGCGCTAAATGTTTGACCAAATTCACCCACCATACTACAAAGTTCAATTACAGACAGTTCATCAGAGTCACAGTAGTCAACAAACCCTACACTTCCCCACACATATTATGTCCTGCCTATGTACCCCAAATCCTATTCTACTCAATAAACACTATTAAATTGATTAAACTAAGGTGCAATATTAAACAAATAAAAGCCAAATCAATTGATTAAACTAAAGTGCACATGTCATAGATAGAATATTCCTGGAAAAGTTGAAAACTTCCAGGAAAGAAAAAGTGGGCAATAAATAAAGAAGAGAAAGAAAAAGATTCTTGTTTGTTGGTGTAAGACTTCAATGCAATGTGATCCTACTTCTATAGTTTTATAAAGAACAAGTCGACAAAGAGGAGGAAGAATAAGGTACTGTAGTGGGGGCCTCCACCATTTCCACCCCTCAAACACCACACCATTGTTCAATCTAGCCTCAAAGCGTTTCAATTTGCATAGAGAAACCCTATATTTGTTTGATTGCTTGAAGAGTCTCAAAAGCCCTAAATTTGTTGCTCTCTCAGTCTCACTCTTCGAATGGGGCGATTTAGCCCTACTTCTCTAACCCTAAAAGATGTTAACACCAAGGCTTTTCCATTTTACGCGCCAATAATCCCTCCTCTGACAGGTCATGTATCCATGGTCCCATTATACGCCCACGTGTACATCCAACTCAGCCATTCCGTTTGGTTTTAGACGGAGGGGTGACGATAGGTGTTGAATTGATGAGTTTTTAGAGAGCTTAGGTGTTTATATGAAATTTAAGAAAGGTCAGGTGTTTATGTGTGATTTGTGTGAAAGGTCAGGTGCCTACGTGAAATTTTCCCTATGTACTTTGGTTACCCATGTTGCAAGTTGAAGACTTATGCACCCCAAGCGACTCTTCAAATTTTAACTTTCTTTTAATATATTTTTTCCACCCTAAAAGACTCACTTTGTCAAATAAATCAACAATTCACCAATAATATGATTAAATAAAATTAGGTGGCAATTTGAAGAATGCTTTCTCTCCCTTTAAAGAGAGAGCCACACCAAATGATCCTATGACTGTCCTGATGAACGAGCCTATGACTGTCCTGTTCCTCTCACTAAAGTCATCTCTGCAGTTGAAGAATTGGCAAAGCCTGTCCAAACCGGTGCGCTCGACAGCCCTTGATCGATTCGTGCAGGTGCAATGTGAATTAACAAAGACTTTCTTTGCATATGAGGGATGACTGACCTCTTTAGTGTAGCAAGTATGCTATATCTATTGGAAAATATTTTGCTCATATGACTCTTCAAATATAGTTTAATTTTGGTTTTGCTACTTTCGTTAGAGATGCTCTTAAGATAGCAAAACTTACTTTCTATTCTAATCCATGACAAGATTCTCAACCAATCACTTTGAGCGTAAAAATTCCTTGGATTTAAATTCAAAATCTCGCAACACTTAATGCTGCTACACAATTACTAGGTCAACTGTCCATTTACACCGGTAATTATTACAGTAGGTTATTTTGTAGAGACCCATAATTAATTTAATTTTTTTTTAAAATGTGTAATATGTGCTTGAGTTATTAGACTATGGATAATGATGTGGATATGAGTTGGGTCAATGTGAGATGACTTGTAAGTTGTAGGAGTTGATGTAATCCCCTTTTATTCTTTTTCTTCCTCCACGCTATCTTGTTCTCTCTCTCTCTCTCTCTCTCTCTCTCTCTCTCTCACGGTTCTCACTTTCACTCCGGATCACACAATACACCACAAAACCACACGGATTCACCTCCTTCTCACCTTTAATTCGGGTTCTAGCCATGGAAATCGCGTGGTTTAGTTCGGAGAAGGCGTCATTAGTCGATTGCAAGCTTGGAGAGTTAGGGCTTGGCTTGAATCTATGGGGTTTTGCTCAAAACCTTTGAGGTAGGGATTTCTCCTGATTCTCTACTTGTTTATGTGTTGATTTGGCGTACAAATTATTTGTTGATCATTGTTTCTTCCCTTATTGAATCTGTCCGAACTCTGTAGAAATAGCTGTCTGAACAGCCTGGGTATCGATACCCATGTTGAGGGTATCGATACCAATATGCTGTCTGGAGGTATCGATACCTGCTGAGCAGGGTATTGATACCCCAGCATGCTGGACCGAAACTTTGGTCTCCAATAGGTGCTTTCCCGATTCTCTTCCATTCACCTCGTGCACTTTAGGGCCTCACATCGTATGAGATTAAAGAGGGGTGTTTTATGTCTATCCCTAAGTTAGGGACTACTGTTATAAACATGACTAGTTGTAGAGTTAAAGCTAAGTGTGACGACTGACGAGAATAATTCGCTATGTCTCAGATGTGATGTCGTGGCTAATGACGTGATGAATGAATTGATTGAGGAAGTGTTTAGTGATGAGATAAGAGTATGTGTAGTAAAATGAATGGTTCTTTTGGGATCAGACTCCCTTAATTATATTCATGGGGTTGAGCCTTTAAAATATCTAAGCTGGAGTGTATAATAAACTTAACGGGAATGAAAATGATTAGAGGAGAATGGTTGTCTAAGAACTTAGAAGTATGATCATACGTAGTGAAATAAATACTTATTGAGGAAACGAGAAATGTATAGTGTAGGAGTTGTTTTCCCTTGAACTTGGTGTGGGGGCGTGATTTATCCTTAAACCTCCTGATCCCCTTTTTGTTGCTTGAACCGTGATGACTTTGACCGGCGACGCCGTGTACCTGCAAACCGGAGGGTGGTGTTCCTCCGGGTAGAAGCTCCGACGATCTAGTTAGTGTAACGCCCCCATTTTTGGGTTCGTTAATTAAACATTTTATTGAATAAAAAGGCTAAGAGTCAAGCTCATTATTACAACATAAGTCTTACTAGAGTACTTTTATTACACAAGGAGGGAATTTCTAGGGTATTCTACTACTCCGCTTCTTCTTCCATCCTAGCAAGCTCTTCGGCTCCAAAAGCCTCTAATGTGTAATGCTCACCTTGCTCATCAATTAACTCTGACACATTATACCAGCGTTGCCCCCAATATAATATGTCAGGGTCACCAAAAAGGTAACACCGTGAGCTACAAGCTCAATAGAATAAACTATACCCACTAACTATTAACTTAAAGCAAGGAAGCATATAAGCAATTACACATGCTCATTCAATAACATAGATAAACAATGATACATTCATATTCGATATCTTTTAGCGTTGGTGTCATGCCTTTTCGTGTTTCTCCTACGCGACTCATCGTAGACCGTGTCATCTTTTTCACCTTTAACAAAACCATAATTTCCCACGTTTCTTTCACAAATTGCTACTAACGAGGCTACCAAGTCCGGCTCCGTTAGTAACACTCACGATGGCTACCAAGTCCGGCCAATCATGGTTTCACAAAACACAATCTTTCAAATCTTGCATTGGCTACCACGTCCGGCCAAGCCCCATTTCCACATGAGACTACCACGTCCGGTCCCATTGGAAATCTACGCAATGAGCTACCAAGTCCGGCTACATTACGGTTTTCGAAAACACTTACACAATGAATACCAAGTCCGGTCATTATGTACTTTCAAAATATTTTCCGCATGTTAATCCCATCCTTCATTTTATCCATATCAACCACACCCTAGGTGTCATGTTTCTACTTTCTCAATTTTTGTGTCTCGTTCGCATGCATCGACTCCGCAGTAATTCATTCCACAATTTAAGAAATCTTGAAACTAAACTAACAAGATCATTCAACTCTATATTAGATAGCACGCTCATTTTGTCACATCATCATACTCATATTTAATCACACAAGGTTAAGCATAGTGCCACATGGACGGACACCTTTGGAGTGATAAATCACTTATGCTTTATCAACAACAAGTAGTCAAGTAATCACATAATCATGCTCACATTCATTCTAAGATTAAAACAGCTTAATCCTAAATCATGCTTTCTTAAGTTCAAAACAGCATATGTTTATTGAGTGTTCTAACGTTAAGCTAATCATGCCATGGTTAATCAAGATAACAACTTCTAAATATTTCTAATCATGCTTAGGGAAAGTAGCTCGTATAATCTACGTATGCTCGAGGTTTCAAAGGTTTAGAATAATTCACTATCATTTCGAAATACGCATGCAATACGCTATACTTAGATCTTTGAGAATCATAGGAAACTATACTATACGTAAGGAGTATTCTACATATACACATATACGTAGAGAAAAGTAGATATAGAATATCTACCGTTCTTCTTGGCGGTAGACGGCTACGGGTTAGGAAAATGGTTCGTCGGATGGAGTAACGGCTTAGGAATGGCTTCGAAAGAGAAAGGTTTCTCTCGAAACTTGATCTTGACTAAAGCTACTAGAACTTTTGGATCGGTAGGGTGGTGGAGTGGCGGCTTAGTGGCGGCACTAGAAGAGTTTCTTGAAGAACTAGGGAAGAACTTCAAGAACAAGCTAAGAACTAAGCAAGAACAACAAGAACACTAGACTTTCTAGAGAGAAGTTGGAGCAATGCTTAAAGGTGTGAGTTCAAAGGCTTGAAATGGCTTGCTATTTATAGGCCAAGTTGGTCTATTATCCAAGAGACAATATTTCCCCTAACATTTGTTATCCAATGGATCATAGATTGACTAGATTTGATTGTCCTTAGATTGGATGAGGTGTTGATCAAAAGGACATGACTAGGCTTGGTTGTACACTTGCACACATCACACAATCTCTCTCCCTCTCTCTCCTTCTCTCCCGGCCTCTCTCTCTCTCCCATCTCTCTCGGCTCTCTCTCTCTCTCTCTCTCTTTGGTCCAAAGAAGTACAAGGGTTGAAAGACTAAGATTTTCCCTTATTCTTTCTTTCAAACTAGGACAAGGTTTAATCTATTCAAATGGGGTTTTGGTCCAATCAAGTCCTTGGAAAGAATAAGAAATAAGATATGGTAGTCCTTTAGGGTTGAAAGAATAAGAAACCCTAGATATGGTGGTACAAGGTGATGCAATAGGATGATGTAGGAAGATATGGTGAGTACACTAGTCACACACATCACACTCTCTCTCCCTCTCTCATCCGGCCTCTCTCTCTCTCTATCTCGGCCATTCTCTCTCTCTCTCTCTCTCTCTCTCTCTCTTGGACACCTAATCAATAAAGGACAATGGTTGAAAGAGTAAAAATAAACTAATAGTTTGTAAGAAGATTTTGTAATAAAATCTAGTACTAACAATCTAACCTATGTCATCCTACCCTTCATCTTTCAAGGTACAAGTACTAATATATATAGAATTAGGGTTTTGGTAGGAGAAGATCAAGAAAGGTACATGCATAACTCTCTCTCTCTCCTATCTCTCTCCCTCATCTCTCTCTCTCAGCCTCTCTCTCATCTCTCTCTCCGAATTCTCTCTCTCTCTCTCTCTCTCTCTCTCCTAGGTTAATATATATACATAAATAAGAAAGACTAATAAAAGGACAATGTACTATGTGATCTCATCTTGGACTTTTAAGCCAAAATTTCCTATTAAACTATGTCAAAATGCCACCTATGTACTTATAACTATATACTAATATATAGTATGCTAGGATGACATATACATATCATATACTTTAATCAAATAAGTACATATCATATCTAGGAAGGAATTAACTAATACTAACCTAGTACTATAGCTTGATATGGTTTTATGGACCAATGGATTATAATTCCCCTAACATTTATTAACCAATGGTTAAAGGATGAAGTACTAAGCTTATATAATCTATCTAATATAGTACAATGACTCATGGTGAATGTAATTAAACTAATGGACCTTGTACTAGGTAGAAAGGTTAACCTATCGTCCAACGGTTAATAATTCTCCTAACTTCTATCGTCCAATGGGTAAAGATGGTAAGTAATATATAATCTTATAAAGTGTACCTAGCAATCTTGTCACAATATCCAAGGTGTAAACCTATGGTCCAATGGATAAAGATTATCCTAGTATCTATTGTCCAATGGGTAATAGATCAAGGGTTGACTTTTGGTCAAGGTCTCACTTAGGGTTCAAACGTTTCAAAGGTTTGATTAGGCTATTCTAACGATTAGTCGGAAGCTAGCTAGGCTGGCTAAATAGGACGACTTAGGGTTGCTATCTCACTTATCTTTAGAAAATGACTAAATCGCAAGGCGAAAAGAAATTAGGGTTTGAATCGAATAAATCTAATCATGACGGATTATTGGAAAAATAGGGAATTTATAGAGTCAAAATAATAAACAACGAGATTTTTATTTACTGAAAATCGGAGTTGTTACAGTTAGAATCGGAGGAAGGAAGAAGAAGAAGATTGGTAAGAAAGATATGCTTAGGGGAGAAGAAGTCTAACCCATTTCCCAGAAGGGGTACTTTGCTATTTATAGGCAGAGGTTTGGAGTGTTGAACAAGATGGAAGTGTATTGCACGCGCGTTGCTACGCTCGAATGATGTCATGTGTCAAAAGCACTCGATGGATCCCGCCCTTCTAGATCTGCAGACCCATGTGGACCCACGTGGGCCAGTGTCAGATATATCCCATCGGTTATCAGAGAGGTGAACGTGCTTATCTTTGCTTTTATCAGCAGAAGCTTCCAGAACGTTCTACCGCCGCCTTAATCAACCGAGGATCCCATCCGAGCAGAGGATCTGCCGAGCACGAGATCTGCTCGCCAAACCATTCCCTCGAACGGTGAGGATGCCCATCCGAGTAAACAAGACTTATGCCGAACAAGGGTGTTGTAGTTTCGTTCGGAGATCCAGCTTACGTTCGGCGGACATCCGCAAGACCGACTAATGTTCGGTGGACAACGGGGATGACGTGTTATGCTTGACTTTTCCTCATACAGACGAACTGAGACAACTGGGCCGTGGGCCCATAAGGTCAACCTGTTGACCCCTTTAAACCCTCGGATATTTCGGCCCACTACAATAGCCCCTCAACTCCTGCTTTGCATGTACCGAAGAAAGGAGGAGTTGACAGTAGTGGCCGAACAAAGCTATCCTGACAATTGACTACCCGTTCGCTTCCTCCCAAGCCGAGCGTGGACGACTGCCGAACAAAGCCGTTCATGTAACCCGAAGCAGACAGGCTCTGAACCCGCATTTAATGCTTCTGAAACTGCCGATTTCAAATTTTACACGCGTCACTATCTCATTGGGTAATGAAACGGCGTTGTACAAAGACCTCCACGTGTCAGTCATCGCGCGGAGCATCAATCTTCCGCTTCAATCCAACGGCTGGGGGCCCTGCGTCGTTTCGAATTCTCCTCTTGGTATAAAAGGGGTGGAAGGAGAGAGAAAATCACTTTTTCTCTCCTTCCATCAGACGCTTCAACTGCTCCTCGATGGTTCTCACCCCAACATCGCCTGAAATCTGAAGATCAACACCACGAATCACAGATTTCTCTTGATATTCAGGTATATTCTGCTTCTCTTGATACTTCCCTGCATTTTCATCGTCTTTTGAGCATGTTTTGACCACAAAAGTGGGTTTTTCCTTCCCGTTTCACCCATTCTCGCTTCTGTACGCTGTAGAACAGGTTGAACATGTTCATGTGTTTTTCCGAGCCCATGAACATCTTCGACCCGTGTTCTTCCGAACACAAATCAACTCCGAAGAACAAGTAACCAAAAATTTCTCCGAACGCAATACCGAACAAATAATCAACCAAATTGGCTTTCGAAGCATAACTGCGCTCGAAATCCCCCTATCGACACGTAGTCGTTCGGGATTGGCATGTTTGTTCGGTCAACATAGGGCACTGAAATTAGGCACCTTTAGAAGCAATGACCTTGCCCTTCGCTAACGGTCTTATCCCATGCACTTGTTTTAGGTATGGAGTCGTCGTCAATTTCTTTGGGAGAGTCTTATCGTTCGACCGATTCTAAGGCTCCAGGCTTCGGCGAGATGGACCCCCGAATAGCCGAAGCAATTAGAGCCAAGGCTCGGAAGTACCGCGTGGGATCTGGATCCCCATACGTCGGAATCGAGGGGATCGACTTCCCCTCGAACGTGGCTCCTCTTCGGTCAGTGGGCCCTGATATCGTCGAGATTGATGACGATTCCTCGGAAAACGCTGGAGAGGACCCAGACGAAGAAGAAGAGGACGTGGAAGAAGAAACTACGGATGGGGACGACGAGGGCCGATCCGAGAGTGACACCCCTGTTGCCTCGTCTAGTCACCCAAAAGAGGAGGCTATGATCTTCGGCGAATCGTCTTCCAAAGCGCCGAAGAAGAAGGTAAAAAGGAAGATCATTCCCTTAGACCCTGACTTGATTCCTGACCAAACAGGAAAGGATCCCTGCCCCTACTGGGACTGTTTTTACGATCAAGATCTCTTACGGCGAGCTTACAAAATCCCGAATGACGTTGTGATTACTCCTGTTGAAGGGCCCCGAATCCTGTTCAGTGACGAACACGTCACGGTTCCCCTGATGGCAATCACCGAGGGAGGGCTTCGGTTCCCAATGCATAAGATCTTGAGACAGATCTTGCATCGATTTAGCCTTACGCCATGCCAACTGAGCGTGAACTCCTACCGCATCATTCACTCGGTGATTAAACTCGCCGAAGTGAAGATGTTCCACCTGGAGGCTCACCACCTCTTCGAGAACTACATGATGTCAAGGAACGTTAGACGTTCTCGATATTTCTTGTGCTCTCGGAGAAACATGACAAAGATCATTCCCGAGGGAATGTATGACTCGGAGAAGTGGGCTTCGGACTACGTCGAAGTCTGAGGCAACTTTCAATACCCCCCACATGAGTATGGGCAATTCGAGATTGCAACCCACAGGGGAGATCCTTGTAAGCACCTTGCACTCTTTAGTTTGCTTTCTATTTCTTCTTGTAGTATTTTCCACTGTTTTCCAACTTGCAATTGACATTCACAATTTGTTCAACTTTTTAACCTCGGCAGATACTTCGAAGCTCAACAAAGACCTGTTAAGGTTAGCGAGAGGGTGCGAGCTCGCTTCGACCCTTTTGACGATTCCGAGTGCAGAAAGAGACGCACCAACTATCCTTCAGTACGACCCATCTTACGGGGGAAGAATCCGAAGAAAGGTGGTGGAAAAGGAAAAAACGGTGGTGCTCCCCGAAGAACTCCTTCCGAGCAAGGAAAAGCCGCTCCGAGGGCAAATAAGAGTGCCAACCGAGGACGAACCCTTCACCGAGGACGAACCCTTCACCGAGGACGAACCCTTTACCGAGGACGAGACGATGCCTCCCCGAAGCATGAAGGCCGTGTTACAGAAGAGGCTAGATGACGAGGCGAGACAGTTGGCCAAGCAGAAGAAGGACGGTGCCCCTGGGGCTTCAGGCTCAGCACCGAGCAAGAGTAGCATTGTTCCTCCTCAAGCACAAAAGCGGCCTCCTTCCTCTGCTCACTCGTCCGAGGACGCTCCACCGCTCCCGAAGAGAACCAAATCCCATGCCACCAAGTCATCCGGGGCCGGCATTCCGAGGGTAGAGGAGAACGAGAAAAACAAGGCGGCCGAGGGAGAGGCAAGAGCTCTTTCGGATACTGAGAGTCCATGGATTCCGAACTTCGTCACTCCTGACAAGAAACGGATCCTCAAATCTGACAGCCTTCAGGAAGACCCCTCCCTCGCCTTCACGCTGCACTCGGGGCTTATGCTTCCAAAGGACATCGCTGCTCCCCCATCACTGAAGACAGCATTGAATGATTACTATTTCTATGTTGGGAGAGTAAGTCCAAATTTCCGTTATTTATTTCCTTTGCACATTTGTTGCTTCTGCACCTTGAATAACTTACATTCCCTTCATTTTCAGGCAACACAATCGATCATAAGTGCCCAGCTGCACCTCACCGAACATGACAAGCAGACAAAATTGCTGAAACAGAAGGTGGAGTTCGGCCAGCTGACGGTGGAGAAGTATAAGAAGACCCTGGAACACTCGGAAGGTGTCCGCCGAGCCCAGGAGGTCCAGATAAAAACCCTCAACGAACTGGTCAAGGGCCTTCAAGACGCTGCCGAGCACACGAGGGCCAAAGGCAAGACTGAACGGCTTGAGGAGGGACGAGCCCTGGGGAGGAAGGAGATGGAGGAAGAGATGCAGAAGTTGCTCCAGGAGGAGTTCGACAAGGGGTATTACCAAGCTGAGGAGGACTCCGCGGATCAGATTATGGGCCTTCGGACTGAAATGAGGGAGGCGCAGCACCGATTAAGCTTCAAGCTCGGGTTTAATATGGGTTTTGATGAGGCCGGTATTGAACCTGATGACGAACGCCGGAGCCTCATTGAAGTGCCTCCCCTTCCTGCTGATGAAGCTGCGGCCGAAGAGCCCATTGTCAATGAGGCTATGGCAAGCCCAACCGAGCAGGAGGGCACTGTCATTCCAGAACAAGATTCCACCGCTCTTCCCTCAGTCACTCCTACTCCCGATGCATAAGACTTGTTATTTTTTTCATTTTTGTTTTAGTAATTTGGATGTTAGAGATTTCATTTGGAACGGTCGGCGCCGAACAATTGGCTTTAGCCGAACCGTAGTTATGTTAATTAATACAGGTTGAGGGTGGCCAAGAACGATTTACCATGGCCACTCCTCGGTAAGTGTTTGTGCTCGGTGAATTCACGTTTTTGCAACAATTTCATATTAGCAATTTGCAATATTTCCCAAGTATTTTTGTTCGGTATGTGTTGTCTCAGTTTCTGCAACGTTTTCTTGTAAAAATGTCTTTCAGATGATACAAATAAAATTGCTCGTTCAACTAAACACGTTAGGGTTCCGAACGATGGATGCCATCCGTACCCATTAGTTTACGTGGGGGTTCGAACGATGGATGCCACCCAACCATACGAAGTACTTTCCTTGGGGGTCCGAACGATGGAAGCCACCCATGCGAATTTGTTTTACTTCTCATGTTTACCCATAGGAGCCCCCCTGCCTTAGTGTATTACCAAAGTGAGCGCAGGAAGACACTAAGGAAGGAAAGTGGGTAAACAAGGAACATAGAGTGACGATCCCCTATGATGGAGAAAACCGAGGCTTAGAGAATTTCGCCCAAACCAAGTATCCGAACGAACGTAGGGTAGAAGTGCCATGTACCGAAGGTCTTGGGCGAGATAGTATACCCAGTTAACCGAGCGTATAATCCGAAGAAACAATAATGCAAGAAGAGGAAACTTTCATTAACAAAGACGCCCGAAGGCTTACATTCCGAAGAAAAAATAAAATGTAACAAAAATCAAGAGGGCAGAGACCCGCCGAAGCTACCCATGGAACTTCCGAAGTTTTTGGGCGTTCCAGGGGTTTGCGATCGGCGTTCCATCCATCTCGGCCAGTTTGTAGACGCCATGGCCAATCTTCTGAATCACTCGGTAGGGGCCCTCGTACGCCAAAAATTGCCTTTGCCGGCGGTTTTTTTACCGGCGGTAATAAAACCGTCGGAAAAGGGTACTATTACCGGCGGTAATAACAAACTGCCGCAAAAGGTAACTAAAAACGCTGTTTATTAACGACATGAGTAAAACCGCCGGTAAAACTAACTATTATCGGCGGTAATGTAAAACCGCCGGTAAAACTAACTATTAACGACGGTAAGCAAAAACCGCCAGTAATAATGCTTTATATAATATAAATATTATTATTTTTCTAATAAAACACATAATTTTATGTAGTTCAGTGGGTAAGTGCCCGGGTATTAATCGACAGGTCGCGGGTTCGAATCTCGGCAATGTCATTATTTTTTCCGAAACTTTTAGCGGCGGTAGTAAAACCGCCGTTAATAGTCCGAAACCTTTACCGGCGGTAATTAACCGCCGTTTTTGTATTCCCGACAATTGTTTTGCCGACGGAACTTTTAGCGGCGGTATATTACTTTTAGCGGCAGTAATTTACTTTTACCGGCGGTTTTGAGACTATTACCGGCAGTTTTTTAATGCCGTTAAAGCAAAAATTTGGCATAGTGGGGTCCTTGAACTTTGTCAACTTTTTCGCCTCGACCACCATCCGAAGGACTAGGTTACCGACGTTAAACGGCCGAGCCCGAACATTTTTGTTATATCCCCGAGCAACCTCTTGCTGATAAGCAGCGTGCCGAAGATTAGCGTTATCGCGAAGCTCTTCGGCAAAATCCAGTTCCGCACCAACCAAAGCATTATTATCCACTGGATTGAAATTTCAGACCGAACGGTAGGTATAAGGGTAGAGAGGGGCAAGACCGCCTCCATACCATACACCATGGAGAACGGCGTTCGGCCAGTGGAACGTCGGGGGGTGGTACGGTAGCTCCACAAAATGTGAGGCAGCTCATCAACCCACTTGCCGAGCTTGCGGTCCAGACGGCGCTTCAGCCCCCGAGTAATAGCTTTGTTCGAAGCTTCGGCTTGGCCATTTCCTTGGGGATAAGCGACGGATGAAGTATGGATGGTGATATGATGCTCTCGGTAGAAGTTCTGAATCGCCGAAGCGACGAATTGGGAACCATTATCCGAGAGAATCGCATACGGCACCCCGAACCTAGAGATGATGTTTTTCCAGATAAAGCGCTCGACATCCCCGGCCGTAGTCTTTATCAGTGGAGAGGCTTCAACCCATTTGGTGAACAGGTCGGTAGCAGTGAGCATGTACTCAAATCCCCCTAGCGTCTTCGGCAGCTTTCCCATGATATCGAAGCCCCAGACGGCAAATGGCCAAGGACTCGTGATCATTTTGAGAGGAAATGCTAGCTGATGAGGGATGGAGGCATGCTTCTGGCACCGAACGCAACGTTTCACATAGTCCAAGGATTGTTTAACCATCTTAGGCCACCAATAGCCCTGTGTTAACGCCTGCTGGGCCATCGTTCGACCGCCCGAGTGACCACCACAGCTCCCTGAATGAAGCTCATCGAAAATGCTCTGAACTTGGTCTTCATGTACGACGCGCAAATCTGGACCAGTGAACGTTCGGCGGTACAGATTGCCACTCGGATCAAGGAAGTAGTTAGCTGCTCGGCAACGAATCTTATGAGCTTCCTTCTTGTTTTCGGGGAGGGTTTGATGCTTCAGATAAGCGACAACGGGATCCATCAGACTTGGACCGAAGGTGATAACACTAACCGAGCAAGTAACAGGTTCGAAGCTCGGTGATTCGACCTCATCAAAAATAATAGTGCGACCACCCAAAGTTCGGTACACTGAGGCAAGACTTGCTAGAGCATCAGCATGTGCATTATGTTCCCGAGCGATCCACTCTATCTCAACACGTCCAAACTGTTTCAGCAGAGAGAGAACATGACTGACGTAAGCGTTCATCTGTTCATCCTTAGCATGATAGTCGTCGTTAAGGTGGCCCACAATCAATCTGGAGTCACAGAAGACATGGACCGAGTCGGCTTCCATCCGAAGGGCGAGCTTCAACCCAGCAATGAGGGCTTCGTACTCGGCTTCATTATTCGTGGCGGGATAGCCGATGGTGACCGAGCTCTCGTGGACCGTCCCAGCCGGAGAAACGAGAACAATGCCAGCCCCAGCCCCAACCCCATTGATGTTTGAGGCCCCGTCAACCGTCATCTTCCAAGCATCCCCAGAGAACAGCTTCCACTCTTTCTTTGGCCTCTTCGTTCCCAAGGTGAACCGAGCACGAAGAGATTCTGGGGGTGGGTTGCTCCATTCAACAAATTCCTCCTCATTAGCTATCCAAGCCTCTTCGGCAACAGTTGTCAATGCGTTCTCCTCGTCCTTAAGCCCAGGCGTTAGTTTGGCAAAAAAGTCAGCTAAAGCTTGGCCCTTGATTGCAGTCCTCGGCTCGAACTGAATGTCATAGTCGGCAAGGTCTTGTGAGAACTTTAAGATCCTGCTTGAGGAGGTGGTCTTCCGAAGAACGGCCTTGAGAGGAAACTCAGTGAGAACCACGATCCTATGGCATTGGAAGTAGGGCATAAGGCTCGTTTTGACCGAAACGAGCGCTAGAGCCAACTTCTCCATAGGCAGATACCTCGTCTGAGAGTTCGTCATCGTCTTGCTCGAAAAGAAAATCGGCAAGTGGTCCATTCCTTCTTTCCGAACGAGCACGGCACTCGTCGTATGATCCGAAACAGCAAGGTATAAGTACAGATCTTCGTCGGATTTGGGAGTAACGAGGAGCGGAGCGTGGGAAAGGTAATCCTTTAGGGATTGCAAAGCCTACTCACACTCCTCAGTCCACTCAAACCTTCGCCGACTAGTCTTGATGGCTTGGAAGAAGGGCCTGCAAAGGTCGCTTGAACGCCGAATAAACCGATTCAATGCTGCGACCATTCCCGTCAGTCGTTGGACCTCTTTGATCGTAGTTAGAGCTCGGAGGTTTTGCACGGCGGTAAGCTGGGTCGGGTCAGCTTCTATTCCTCGGCGGCTCACCATGTACCCGAGGAACTTGCCCGAGCCTACGCCGAACGCACATTTCTCGGCGTTGAGGCGAAGCCGGTATTCCTTGAGGATGTCAAAGATTTCCCCAAGATCCCGAAGGTGATCTTCGCCGAACTTGCTCTTGCACACCATGTCATCAATGTATGCTTCCAGAGTTTTGCCGAGCTTGAGAAGGAACATCTTGGTGATTGTTCGTTGGAAGGTTGCTCCGGCATTCTTCAACCCGAAGGGAACGACGTTGTAGCAATACGTTCCTCGGGGGGAGATGAACGCCGTTTTCTCTTGATCTTCTTTGGCCAGAGCGATCTGATGGTAGCCCCTGTACGCGTCCATGAAGCTTAGACGCTCGTATCCGGCCGTTGCATCCACCATTTGTTCTATCCGAGGAAAAGGGAATCGATCCATTGGACAAGCATCGTTGAGGTTGGTGTAATCGACGCAGACCCTGAGCTTTCCATTCTTCTTCGGAACAACAACGGGGTTGGCGAGCCAAGTCGGGTATAGAATTTCCCGAATAGCTCCAGCCGCCAGCAGTTGATCCACTTCGGCCATGACCGCCTCCACATGCAAGGCTGCCGAGCGACGAACCTTCTGTACCACGGGGCGTCTGTTCGGATCCACGTTGAGTGAGTGAGAAGCGAAGGACGGGTCCACCCCGGGCATTTCCTGAGGAGTCCAAGCAAATACTTCCATGTTCGCTTTTAGGAAATTGAACATGTCCGTACGCTCGGAGTCACTCAAGGAACTGCCGACGAGGAAGTATCTTCCTCCATCTTCGGTGATCGGCATCCGCACAAGTTCTTCGGTTGACCTTTGCTCGGCAGGCAACCCCACTTCTTCGGGCTCGGGAAGGTCAGCCCTTTCAATGCATTGTACCTCCAAGCAGCTCTGCTCGTTAGTCACTGTACTAACATAACACTTCTTTGATTGGATCTGGTCCCCCCGAAGGCTCTTCTGCCTTCCATTCCAGCCGATAAATTTCATGACCTGGTGGAGGGTAGAGGCGACCGCCTTCATTCCGTGTAGCCAGGTTCGACCGAGGATGATGTTGTAGGGGCTAGGAGAACTAACCACCACAAATTTGACATCAATCACTCGGGAGCCGGCTTGCACAGGAAGAGTGATCAATCCCTGGGGCCACACAGGTGCTCCGGTGAAGCTGACAAAGGGTGTGCTTGCTGTCCGAAGCTGGTTCGGCTTGAGACCAAGGCTCTTGAACGTTGAGTAGAACATAACCTCTGCCGAGCTACCCTGATCTACCAGCACCCGCTGAACAGTGGAAGTGCCAACTGTGACCGAGACGACGAGGGCGTCGGTGTGTGGCATTTGAACCCCTTGCAAATCTTCGGACGTGAAGGTTATCGAGCCATCGAGGCTAGGATCAACCCACTTCCTCTTCGGCGAAACTCCAACATTGCAAACGGCCAAGGCAGCAACGGCTTTGTCGATTTTGGAATAGAGCTCGGCCGCTCGTCCCTCGGACACAATGCCTTGAATGACTCCAATGAGATTTCCAGCTGGAGGAGGCGGAGGAGGGGGCAGTGGATTTCGCCAAAGGTCGATCCACTGATTGAGGTGCCCTGCTGCCGCAAGTTCCTCCAGGTGGTGTTTGAATGGTTGGCACTGGGTGGTGTAATGGCCACGCTCCTTGTGGTACGTACACATCCCAGAGCCATTGCCCGCCGTTCCTAAGAATCCCTTCAGCCAAACGAAGAATGGCATCTGCCCAATAATACTCAGCAATTTATAGATTGGTTCGGTAAACGCAGTTCGCTCGGCAACATACTCTTTCGGCCTCGGCTCCCTCCTCGTCTGCTGCCATTGAGGTTGTTGCTGTGGGTGTTGGGGAGGTTTATTCCGGTTGTTCGGTTTGCTTGACCCAGCGCCATTATGACCTGTTTGCCCCTGCCGAACGTTAACCACTTGCTTCTTTGCAGCAGTCGTCTTTGATGTTTCTGTCCCCTTCGGTGCATTACGTTCGGCCACCGCCTCTTCATGCACATAATCTTTTTCGATAATCACCATAAGCTCCCCCATTGTCTTCAGCGGGTTCCGGGACAAATCTCTGAACATTGCCGAGGTTGGATCCAACCCGTTCATAAATGACTCGGCCGCCACGCTCTGATCACAGTCGGGAATGAGGTTATACACCTCCCAATATCGCTCGGTGTATAACCGAAGGGTTTCGCCTGGTGCCCTCTTCATATTCACCAGCATTGAAAGTGTCTTCGGCTGGATGTTGATCGTTACGAATCGCTTGGTGAACTCCAACTCCAGCTCGTTGAAGCACTTAATGGACTTCGGCTTGAGCTGATTGTACCATAACATAATTGGCTCACTCAGTGTAAGAGGAAAAATCTTACACATAAGCGCGTCGGAGAAGTTGTGGAGGCTCATCGTTTGTCGGAATCGGCAAACGAATGCGACTGCGTCCTCCTTGGCCTCGTAACGCTTGAGCTTCGGCAAGACAAAACGCTCCGAAGGTCGCTCTTGCTGTATGGCATCGGTGAAGGGAGAGGCCTTGGCCCTTTCCGAGCTTAGAATTATTGACCAGCTCCGGGACACTCGGAATAATGGGCAGAGGAGCTTCGAGGCGGTTGGTTCGGTTTTCCCGAGGTTCCTTGTGGTGATGTCGCGGCCGCCTATTCTCCTCTCGCTGTTGATGCCTAACAACTTCCGAACGTTCCAGTTGCTCGATTCTTGGATCCTCGAGACGAGCTTGTCGAGGATCGAAATCTTCGTTGACCGGTTGGTATATCGTAGGCATTCCTGTAAATTGGTCGTATAGAACAATGGTGTTATCTTGCCTCCGTCGTTCTCCACTTTCTGCTCGGCGGTGGCTAGACGAGCCAGCTGGGCGTCGTCCATCCGGGTAACGATCTGTGTGTGACCTCGATTGTTTGGTTCACTTGGGGCGTTCATTGGACCGAATGCGCCGAGGCGGGTCATTGAGATCCAAGGGTCTCTTTTCGTCCGCGTGCTCCTGGTGCCGTCGAGAGGCATTGTTCGTTCTCCCAGAAGCTTCCACTCTTCGTGTACCTGCTGTAGAGCTCGTCGCCGAAGAGCGAGTGCTCTCATTGGGGACGATACTTTCCAAGCGTGGGCGAGAGGCCGTAGGCTGTATCCTGGGAGCGTGTTCAAGCCGATCAAAAATAGTACGTCGCTCGGAAGGGGCACCTTCGGACGCGTGCGCCTGGTGAGATTTCCTGCTGCGCTTATGAGTTTTCTTCGGTCGACTCGGTTCGGCAGGGTGGCCATGCACAGGAGTCGTGGCCATGCCTCCGTCCCGCTCTTCAAGCCGTTGTTGGAGGAGTGCAATGACCGTAGCTTGACGCTTTTGCTCTGCTAGAGCAACCTCAAGCTCGGTTGGGGGGTAGGAGAGTTGCCGTGCGACTGGTTAGGTGGTTCTTGCAGTTTGGATGGGGTCAGCATTTATGGAACCAAACCCAGCTAAACCGAGGGTGAAGTTCTCTGGACCTGGAGGGGGAAGACGTTGTGCCATAACCTGAATGGGTGGTGGTGTACGGCGGAGAAAGGAGGAGGAGGCCTGAAATGGACCACGGCCCACTGTGTTTTGTTAGGAAAGCTTTGTTCTTCCCCAGCGGAGTCACCAATTGTGGGGGCGTGATTTATCCTTGAACCTCCTGATCCCCTTCTTGTTGCTTGAACCGTGATGACTTTGACCGGCGACGCCGTGTACCTGCAAACCGGAGGGTGGTGTTCCTCCGGGTAGAAGCTCCGACGATCTAGTTAGAATCGGAGGAAGGAAGAAGAAGAAGATTGGTAAGAAAGATATGCTTAGGGGAGAAGAAGTCTAACCCTTTTCCCAGAAGGGGTACTTTGCTATTTATAGGCGGAGGTTTGGAGTGTTGAACAAGATGGAAGTGTATTGCACGCCCGTTGCTACGCTCGGATGACGTCATGTGTCAGAAGCACTCGATGGATCCCGCCCTTCTAGATCTGCAGACCCATGTGGACCCACGTGGGCCAGTGTCAGATATATCCCATCGGTTATCAGATAGGTGAACGTGCTTATCTTTGCTTCTATCAGCAGAAGCTTCCAGAACGTTCTACCGCCACCTTAATCAGCCGAGGATCCCATCCGAGCAGAGGATCTGCCGAGCACGAGATCTGCTCGCCAAACCATTCCCTCGAACAGGGAGGACGCCCATCCGAGTAAACAAGACTTATGCCGAACAAGGGTGTTGTAGTTTCGTTCGGAGATCCAACTTACGTTCGGCGGACATCCGCAAGACCGACTAATGTTCGGTGGACAACGGGGATGACGTGTTATGTTAGACTTTTCCTCATACAGACGAACTGAGACAACTGGGCCGTGGGCCCACAAGGTCAACCTGTTGATGTAGACACCTCCCAAACGGGGCATCGCCATACAGATTGATCACATTGAATTTGCTCGATTGGTTGCTCACTTCATAAACCAAAATCATGGACATTCCCATGGCTAGGAACATCGCCACATGATAACGGTTATCATCAAATAGAGTCGCCACCCAGTTTATTAAAACTGGGAAAATAGATAGAGATTCTGGATACGGGAGCCAAAAGTACAATAAGGGGAAGGTGTTAGGCACCCCTCTTTGCCCAGCCGTGAGACTGGCCCATAATCATTCAACATAAGACGTATAAATGCTTTGTTTAATCCTAACACATAGTCTGTTTAGTTATTCCTTTAAACAGTAAGCAAAGTGAGCCAGTGCGATAATTGAAGCATGCACAGAAAAGCAGAAAAGCAACAAAATTGTCCCAGGGAGATGGATCTCGCGGCCGGTGAA
This sequence comes from Rhododendron griersonianum, assembly GCA_018127125.1. Taxonomy (NCBI): domain Eukaryota; kingdom Viridiplantae; phylum Streptophyta; class Magnoliopsida; order Ericales; family Ericaceae; genus Rhododendron; species Rhododendron griersonianum. The sequence continues at coordinate 30,234,417 of CM030788.1, read as the reverse complement.
TGGATCTCACGGCCGAGGGATCCTCCTAGTTTTATTTATCGGCCGAGGGATCGAAACCCCAGTCGATGTTCTTCCTCACACCAGACAGAAAAGCTTAGCAGATAATTTAAATGCTACGGTTAGCCATAAATGCAATAAGTAAAACAAACCAGAGGCCGTTGGGCCTCACCACCTTGATCCCTCAGTTGCTTGATTGCCTCGGATTTGAATGTGATTGATTGATTGCTTGATCGAAAACCCTAGGGTTAGGGTTTGAACTTCGGGGTTTGATCGCCGGATTGACGGCTGCCTTCGGAAGGTTAGGGCTTTTGGAGTATGGGATTGAGGGAGTATTTGTGCAGAGCTTCGAGGTTTGAGAGAGTGTGTAAGTATCTCAATTTCTATGTGTTAATTCGGAACCCAAAGGCCCCTTTATATAGGCATAGGGATGACTCACTCCGGCCAATCAAATCACGAGATGGCAATTGCAATTGCAATGCATCTCTAACTCTACGTCGTAATCTCCGAACGTAGCCCGAACGCATCGGAAAGGTAGTGTAGTTGGATCAAACCAAACGTCTGACAGAACGTTCGAGAGTCTGGAAAAAGGTCGATCTGGCGGCCGTGGAAAGGATGTCTCGGCCGAAGGATAGATCTTGCGGCCGAAGGATTGATCTCTCAGGGAGATTTTGCTGGCAACAGGTTGCTCGGGTGAGGGATTGATATTGTGGCCGTGGGATCGATGTTACGGCCGTCAGATGGATTTTCCTAGGCTTCTGTATTTCTGTCTGAAAGGCTGTATGGCTTTGAATTGGGTCCTCTAAGTGGTCAAAGCTCTCACCGAAAGTCCTAAGGTCCTCAAGGAAGCAATCAGCAATCATTGTATCCATTTCATCATCGGGATTGTCCCAAGGTGGGACTTGAAATAATCGTTAGGCCAAATTGGGGTGTCTACAGATGCCCCTCTTTGACTGAACTCAGACGGATCGCGAGACATGTTTGAGTAAGAGTCAAAGCTGTAAAAAGCAACTCAATTTGGTCCAACCACTACTCCAAGGGGTTTTCGAAAAAGGTTTTGTTATGGTCGGGCCGGGAGGCTGCCTACGTATTCAACAAGGGAAATTCAGACCAATCGTAGTTCGGGCAATAAAGAAAAGTAAAAAGTTTGGAGGGTTAGGGACAGAAGACGTACCTTAGGGCTTTAAAAGCCGTAGTGTGACGTACCTAGGCCGAGCCGGGGTTTTGGCGGAAGATAGTTGAAGGATCGCGGGGCTACGGGAGTTTTGCGGAGAGCTTCCTTAGTTATTTTAGGGTAGATCAATACCTGCCGGTGCGTTTGCTTTTCTTGATCATCCTTACTTTGGTGAAAGGAGCTCGGTAGAGTAGCCTATCCTTGCGAATGAGTGGAAGGAATTGATGTAGTGGGGTGGAATCCAGGACCATCTGCTGGGATGAGTTGGATGCCGGTTTGTTTTTGAGATGTAGGGAAGGCACAGGGCCAGTGGCTGGAACTTTGGTGATGAGGGAACCGAGGCACGGAGCCGGTTGTAGTCATGAGGCAAGAGCCTGAAGAGTGATGAAATCGAGGCATGGAGCCTGTTGCAATCTTGAGGCGAAGGCCTGAGGAGATTGGATAGGACCGAAGCGCGGAGCTGGTGTTGATCATAAGGCGAGAGCCTGAGGTGATTGATAAGACCGAAGCACGGAGCTGGTGTTGATCATAAGGCGAGAGCCTGAGGTGATTGGATTGAGGCGTGGAACCTGCTGTGGTTTATGAGGCGGGGGCCTGAGGTGAGTGATAGGACCGAAGCACGGAGCTGGTGTTGAGGTGATTGAGAGCCTGTGGTGTCAGAGCTTTGAGCTTGTCATGCTGAACCGAAGCGTAGAGCTGGTTGCATTTTGATGGTCTGCGCGCGGAGCTTTTCCATCATAAGTGTTGGCATGGAGCCAAAAGATCGAGGCGTTGGGCCGATCAATAAAACCGAGGCATAGAGCCGGTTGATTGCAGGGTTGACCTGTTTCATGAGAGATATGCAGAGTGTATATGTGCAATGCTTTGTTAGATGTGAACAAATATGATGCAGACTCGATGTGAAAATGTTGATGCAAATGTGCACGGGCCCGTGCGTGTGTGTTTGTTTTAAGCTTAGAGCTTCTATCAAGTTCCGGACTTGAGCATTCAGAGCGTAGAGCTCGAGCATTCGGACGGCAGAATCCGAGCATTCAAAGTACAGGCTTTGAGCGTCCAGTACGCAGTGGTTGGGCATCCAAGCGTAGAGCTTGAGCATTCAAGTATACAACTTGAGCATCCAGTACACAGTGGTTGGGCATCCAAGCGTAGAGCTTGAGCATTCAAAAATGTTAGATTTTTGAGCATTCAGGCGTAGAGCCTGAGAATAGATGTCTTGATTGTTGGGGCGGCTTAGAGCCTGTTGCTTGTTTATGGCTTCGAGCCAGTTGAGATAGTGGGCTTAGAGCCGCTGAGTTGTGACAGCGAGCGTAGAGCTGCTGAATGAGTGTATATGGGCGTAGAGCCATGTCGATAATGGGCATCGAGCCGCTGAGATTGCTTGTTCACGGCTTTGAGCCGCTGGGTGATAGTAGGCCTTGAGCCGCTTGAGTTTGTGATAACAGGCGTAGAGCCTATTGCCGTGATAGCGAGCATAGAGCTGCTGAGATAAAGGGCTTCAAGCCGCTGGGATTGCTTGTTTACGGCTTTGAGCCAGTTGAGATAGCGGTCTTGGAGCCGCTGAGTTGTGTAGAGACGATGGGCATAGGGCCGCTGAATTGATACGGGCGTAGAGCCGCTATGATAAAGGGCTTCGAGCCGCTGGGTGATAAAGGCTTTGAGCCTGTAGAGGCAAAATGAGCTTCGAGCCGCTTTGGTGAGATAACGAGCGTAGAGCCTGCTGTGTTGAGGGCTTAGAGCCGCTGAGATGATAGGTACAGGCTTCGAGCCTGTTGGAGTAAGGGGCTTCGAGCCGCTGAGTTGATAACAGGCGTAGAGCCTATTACTGTGATAGCGAGCATAGAGCTGCTGAGATAGTAGACATAGGCTTCGAGCCGCTGGGTTGATGAAATGGCTGGCGTAGAGCCGCTGAGTTGTGTTAGAGATGATGGGCTTTGAGCCTGTCAGGATAGTAGAGCCGTTAAGTTGAAGGCGTAGAGCCGCTGGATGAATTGATATGGGCGTAGAGCCTGCCAATAATGGGCTTGGAGCCGCTGAAGTTTTGAGCTCAGGGCTGATGAGTGTCTTGTTTTGCTGGCCAGCAGTTTGTGGAGAGAGATCTTCGATGCTTGGGCATGCCCCCAAGGCTAGTCTTGATCATATTGTGTTGGCCTGGGGATGCACCCAGGGCTACTTGGTTGGTTGAGGATTCTGTAGTGGCTTGAATTAATGCGCTGAGCATGATCTGACATTGCTGAAGGAAATTGATTGGCAGGCCTGGAGATCGATCTCTCGGCCGAAGGATTGATGTCTCGGCCGAGAAATTGATGTCTCGGCCGTGAGAACGCCAAAAGTCAGGAAATCGATTTAAGTTCAGTTAAATCGATCTCACGGCCCATTTAATCTTTTCTTCTCCTCCTCCCTTATTCTCCTCCGTTCCTCTCGCCCGACGACCGTCGTGCGCCGCCGCCCTCCTCCACTACCGTCGGCCACCATCATCTCCGGCGACCATCCTCTCCGACCACCGCCGTCATTACTGTCGCTGCCGACTTTGTTTGTCCGAAACCGTTGGTTTTCTCCCTTTCTTGGCTTGGACGTGATGGCCACGCCGTCTTCGGGTGTGGCAGGTTCATCCTCGCACCCTTCATGTAGGTGCGAGCATCCATCTTCCGATGAGGAGGCGATTGAAGAGCCCGGTTTGTTTGATGCCACTACCTACGTTTGCCCTTCGCGTAGGCTGGGTTACGGCGGTTTCCTGCAGTACCGTCCTCCTGTTGGTGGCCCAGAGGCTGAAGTGGTCCGTCAAGAGCCAGAGTTTCACCTGAGCGTTCTGAACGTGCCGGTGAGTTTCCTGAAAAGTAAAAAGTTTACTTTAGTTCAGAGTTTTGGAAATTCTTGTATTTAGAATAAAAATTTTTTGCTTGCGGGACGGAAATCCCTTTTGGCTTGGAGCGTGAATGTGAGAAACCCATGTTCGGGTTGAATTTATTTTTGTTTAAGGAAACTAAAATAACTATGCCCCCTGTCTAGGCAACGCATGCTTTTAGATGTTAATTTGACGCCCCTTAGCATTTTCTTTGTTTATGCAATCATGAGATTAACTCCCTTTTGTCTTTGGCAGAGAAATAGGAGGCTGGAAGCTCGCGGTGGAGGCAAAGAGGTGCACAGATGGTTCTTGAAGCTGCCAGAGCAGGCTCGGGAATTAGTACGTGCTGCAGGTTTCGAGACGTTCATTCTGGGCCTCGATCTTCCGAAGATGGATTGGTCACTGATGACCTCGCTGGTTGAGAGGTGGTGGGATACCACCAATACCTTCCACTTCCCTGCTGCTGGTGAGATGACTATCACTCCGGGTGACTTCTCCTTGCTGACTGGCCTACGGATAGGCGAGATTGCTCTTCGAGTTGACCCTCGGCTTTGGGAGCGAGACGGTGCTTTGAGGTGGTTTCTGGGCAAGGTGCCCCCTGTTCGTTCTCGGGGTCACGTTGATCTTGCTTGGCTAAGCAAGACTTTCGCGGTGGCTGATATTCTGACCCAGGTGAGCGTCGAGCAGTTGACACGGGCCTTCCTCCTTTACCTCCTTGGGCAAACGTTGTTTACCAATAAGGATGGTTCAGTACACACGCAGTTTTTGGCTCCTCTGCAGCACTTGGGAGCTACTAGGGAGTTTGACTGGGGCTCGTCTGCTTTGGCCACTTTGTACGGTGGTCTTGGAGCTTGCTCGCGGGACAAGAGTCCCATTCTTTGCGGCCACTTTCGAGTGCTTGAGGTACGTATCATTCCTTTGTACTTCTGTTTTGGCTTTTTCCTGGTTCTGAATTTGCTTTGTTGATCCTGCTTTTCAGCTCTGGGCTTTTGAGCACCTTCTCCAGTTTCCCCCTGAGACCAGGCATGGTGACGCGAACTGTACACCTCGTTATGAGCGATGGTTGATGGGGCAACGGAGGCCACGGTCACCAGTTTTGAGCCTTCCCGAGCGGCGGCGAGTTTTGGACCGACTGACGGTCGATCAGGTACCTTTCCTTTTGTTCCTCTTGTCCTTTAAGCTTCCATATTCTTGTATCGAGACTGATTTGTCCTTGCCCTTACAGGTACGGTTTGACCCTTGGGGTGGTGTACCAGAGGACGCCCCTCTTGCTCGTTGTAGAGTCCTAGATCGGACTCGTAGCTTGCTCGAAGGTCCATTTTGCCGAGCCTGGTACTTAGGTGATCGAGTGGCCAGCCAGTGGCGATCACGTGCTGAGGCTCTTCAGCTTGTTCCTCCTTCTCCTCCAGTATCTATGAGGTCTACTTCCTTGATGTCGAAGGAAGATCTGAAGAATGCTCGGATCAGAGATTGGGCAGGTTTACTCCTTCAGGCAGGTGACTATATGGAGTACTGCCGTCTTTTCTTGACCCCCTCTGTCGAGGCTCCTCCCGTAGCTCCTGTTTGGCCACGGGCTCCTTCGTTTGTTTCCTTTCACTCAGGCGATGGGGAGGAAGAGCGCCTGACGCTGACTCCTTGCACGACCCCGCTCTACTCTTTGCCAGTTGGGGCTTCACAGGTATTCTTACGTTTAGCTTTCATCACTTCGCATTGTATTCTTGCTTTAGATGTTTGTAATACTTGGTTGTTCCACAGGTGCCTGCCGAGATAGTGCAGGAGTGGCTTTGCGCCTACCAGAGTACAGAGGTCTTGGTCCGGAGACAGCGCCGTAGGATCCTAGAGGTATGACTCTCTTCATAAGCTTTATCTGCTATGTATTATCCCTTGATTCTGAACGTTTATATCTTCCCTGACTGCAGCTTGAGGCTGAGAGGGTACCGGCTGCTGAGGGGAACATGGGGACCAGTGAGCAGCCTTTGCCTTCTTCTCAGAGATCGCCTAGTTTTTAGGGCTTTTCTTTTCCCTGTTCATAGTTAGTAGATAGGCAGAAACTATATTTGTATAGTGAAAGCAACCACAACAATGATTTTGTAAACAAGTTTTTGTTTGAGAAATGAGAAATGCCTTTCCTGCCCCTAAACGTTTTGAGTTTGCATGCGATAGTCAGAACGTGGCTTTTTGAGCGAGTTTTTGCTGATAGACAGTTATTTTGTGTGAAAAATATTTGGCCGAAGAATCAATCACTCGGCCGAAGGATTATTGTTGCGGCCGAGGTATCGATTGTCCGGCCGTTACATCTATTTTCTCAAGGAAGATAGGTTTTGCTTTAGCCAAGTGGCATCCTGTTTCATATCCTTTCCTATGCTTAGTCCTCGATTTGCTGTTTCTTGCTTTTGCCATGCTTCAGCCTGATTGCCAAACTTTAAGAGTCTTCCGAAGGATCATACCCATTGCGTTTGATGACTTTTGGGTTAGAAGAGATGAACTGTAATCCTTATGTGTCTTTGTTTTTGCCAATTCCTTGGAAAATGACTAACTCATCTTTTGCGAGCTCAATACGCAGGTTTAGCTATGCCTATCATTGAGTACAAACATGTTGATGTTTTCCTCTCTTCAAATGTTTGGGCCGTATCTCGATGTGAGACTGCCTACGTATCCCAATCAGGGAATCAGGCCTTTTACGTAGTTCCAAGATCACCACCTTTGGGGGTTGGGTTTTCACTCTTGGTTTTTCTTTCTCTCATGCTCTAAGTTTTGCCTAGGTTACCCGATAGAGGTTGAGTCCCTAGCGAGCTTTCAAATGCCTTAACTTTTGCCTAGGCTGCGTTTCTTGTCCTAGCAGGCTCTGCTCTTACTTTTGCTTGGGTGTATGGGTTGCCCAACGAGCATTTTTCTCTCAAGAGGTTTTGTGTTTTGGAGAGGAATCTGATGGAGATGTTTTTATGAATCTCTTTGTTGCGTTTGTACTTTCACAATGGGCAAGCTAACCCTAAGTGTTCTCACGGAGATAGCGTCTTCTTCCGAGTTTTGGTAAAAACCTAGTTCTAAGTAATTAGAGTTCATCATTTCCTTTCCTTTTATCGGGGACACAAAGATTTTGGTCCCTTCGAATTCTTCCCGTGTTTTGGCAATGAGAGTATAGTGCATGGCAATTGCAATTTAGAAATTTGAATTTAGATAAGCATAATCTGGAAGATGAAAAAGGAATTCTCTTAGCAGAAATAAAATGCCCAAACAGGGGCCCAAAACTCGTTCTAGTTTGTTTAAAGCAAAAACAATGTTTTAACGTTTCTTATTTGCCATGTTGTGACTTCTCAGCTACTGCAGCACGTCGGGGTCATTTCCCTTGTCTTTTGCAACTTTGTACTCTTTCCCACCCTCTTCCTTGCCAAACAGAGCCTTTGAACCGGGTTCATCTTTTGCGCGATGGCTACCTCCTTGAGCCATGAGTAATCCCCAGATGGATGTGTTGGCAGGAAACTCCCTTTCTCTTTCCTCGTTGATTGCGTGGTTATCAGCTATTCCTCCTGATTGAATAGTGATACTAAGGAGGTTTCATCGAGCGGATCATTGCACTCTTCTTCCATTTCATCAAAGTCGCTTTCCCTGTTTTATAGGGTTCCGTGTACATGAAATCCAGATCTTCTCTTTCCTCTATCCATTGACTATAGTCGTATTCATCGTAAGGGTTGACCCATGGTTGCATTTGGAACTCCTCTACTTTCTCAATGAGATTGATTGTCTCCCAATCAATGGGCGGTGTTGGAATTTTGGGACGGTTGATGCGTACCACTTTTTGGGCAAGCTCGAAGCGAGCGTGCCTTCTCATCATGATGACCCTTTCTTTTTCCTTCTTCCTATTCTCAAACCAGATACGAAGCCATTCGTCATCCTCTACAAATGGAATGTCTGGATCCTCCAAATTATGTTTCGCCCAAGAGTGTTTCTTCCACTTCATTAGCTTTTCCTCTTCTGCCTGATCTTTGCTGCTTATGTCGGACATGTCGGCGTCAATTACTTCTGACTGATCAGAATTATCATCCTCCTCCTCTTCCATCATGGAACATTCGTCCTCCTCGGGGAAGGTTAAGGTAGGTTTGGTTTGGTTGTCTTGGACAATGTATTGGTTGGGATTGTATGTGGGGTTGTGAGATAGATTTATGAGATTGATATTTCGAGGTGGCGGCTCAGCATTGTGAGTAGGGAGTGGGTTGGTTTGCCCATCAGGTTTTGGTGGCTTTATGGTTCGACTATCAATAAGGTCTTGAATGTCGTGACGAAGACGCATGCAATTGTCTGTTTCATGCCCAGGATGTTGGTGATAGGCGCATTGCTTGTTTGGGTCATGGTTTGGACCGTAGGGCGGCGGAGGAAGTGGCTTGTTTAGGGGTTTGAGATGCCCTTGACGGCTGAGAATGGTTAAGGCTTGGGATAAGGTCATATAGAGAGGATCAAAGTTGCGGCGGGGCCGATTTGAGCTTCGGGATGGGCTAGTTTGGAAAGGGTCTTGAGACAAGGATGTGCCAAGGGCATTCACGGAGGCGTGAGACGTACGGCTAGAGAAGGTTTTCTTAGATGGAGGAGTGGCCTCTTCTTTCCCAATGAGTCCTAACTTGATTCCGTCTTCGATTTGCAACCCAGTGGCATGCAAGCGCTTGAAATCGGTGATAGCATGTGTGTAAATATGCCTGAGATATTTGGGTTGTAAATTTTTGACAACTATCCTCACTTGGTCTTCCTCGGAGGGACGGTTCTTCATCTTGGCAGCTTTTTCCCTCCACCTTGCCACAAAGGTGGCAAAGTCCTCATTGGAATCCTGTTTGGTCATTTCCAAGTCTCGAGTTGTTAGTTCAATTTGGACGCTGTACGCATACTGCTTGACGAAAGCATTGGCAATTTCGCCAAGTTTGATAATGTACAAACTCCAAAGTGAGGAACTCGAGGGCACTTCCGGTGAGAGTTCGTTGGAACAAGCTGGGCGATGAGCTCGTCATTCAAGCCCATCGGCTTCGGTGTTGATAACATGGCGAACATGACCGGTAGGGTTTCCGGTTCCATTGAACTTCTCAATGTTGGGCATCTTGAAATTCTCGGGCAGGATTCTAGGAAGAGGCAAAGTCCTTCGAAATCCGAATTTGGTCCCCTTGTGAACGAGCTAAAGCCTGCTTGATTTCCTTGACTTGTTTGGTTAACTCAGGACTTTCTGCCAATACCACTTTATGGGGGTTCTCGTCTTCCATTGATTTTTCCTCATCTTCAGCATCTCTAGCTGCCTTTTCTGCTAGTAGTGTAGCGATTTGAGCTTGGAGGTTGGCAATAGTGGCGTCATTGTCTGCCATGAAGGTAGAAGGGTTGCTTGACGAAGCTTGAGATTTAGTGAATGACGGGGTCCTTTGAGGGGATGACCGGGAAGTTTCCGAGAGCGGTCGGAACTGTTGTGGTGAGGGTGTTTTGTCAGATGAAGACGATAGTCGGGAGGGTTGCAGAGACCTTTGTTTGGCGTAGCTTCGGGTGTTATAAGAGTACAAAGTTGGCTGTGGTTGCTTCTTTGATTTACCTATTGTGCCTGCTTGAAAAGTAGAATACCTGGAAGTCAGTATTCGGCCTGTGCAGGGTTAGGATTTGGGCTGAAAATCCCAACCCTTCTGCACAGAAAGAGTTAATACAACAACAGATGGTACAGGGTGTGAGGAAGAACTTTTGCAAGTAAAATGCAAGTAGGTTCCTAGCCTGTAGGTTCCTGTCTTAGTTTGATAAGTTCTATGGCTTTCTAAGGCATGCAAGGTTTTGGTAGTTTCAGGGTGCTCCGTTGTCAAAGGGCACCAGTCCTCTCACCAGCCCATCATAGGCAGCGATTGGGTGATTTCCTTTTTGATATACCACTAGGTTCGAGTGACTGTGGAGTTTGCTGGAACCCCCAACATAGCCCGTGTCATGCCGGGATATCAGGTGAACTCAACGGGTTGCCCGCTCGATGCATATGATAAGTGAATTAAACAAGGCATGTATTAGTCTTATGTTGAACTTTCTGGTTATGGCTCTCATATTCCCCAGCGGAGTCGCCAAAAACTGTAGACACCTCCCAAACGGGGCATCGCCATACAGATTGATCAAATTGAATTTGCTCGATTGGTTGCTCACTTCATATACCAAAATCATGGACATTCCCATGGCTAGGAACATCGCCACATGATAACGGTTATCATCAAATAGAGTCGCCACCCAGTTTATTAAAACTGGGAAAATAGATAGAGATTCTGGATACGGGAGCCAAAAGTACAATAAGAGGAAGGTGTTAGGCACCCCTCTTTGCCCAGCCGTGAGACTGGCCCATAATCATTCAACATAAGACGTATAAATGCTTTGTTTAATCCTAACACATAGTCTGTTTAGTTATTCCTTTAAACAGTAAGCAAAGTGAGCCAGTGCGATAATTGAAGCATGCACAGAAAAGCAGAAAAGCAACAAAATTGTCCCAGGGAGATGGATCTCGCGGCCGGTGAATGGATCTCACGGCCGAGGGATCCTCCTGGTTTTATTTATCGGCCGAGGGATCGAAACCCCGGTCGATGTTCTTCCTCACACCAGACAGAAAAGCTTAGCAGATAATTTAAATGCTACGGTTAGCCATAAATGCAATAAGTAAAACAAACCAGAGGCCGTTGGGCCTCACCACCTTGATCCCTCAGTTGCTTGATTGCCTCGGATTTGAATGTGATTGATTGATTGCTTGATCGAGAACCCTAGGGTTAGGGTTTGAACTTCGGGGTTTGATCGCCGGATTGACGGCTGCCTTCGGAAGGTTAGGGCTTTTGGAGTATGGGATTGAGGGAGTATTTGTGCAGAGCTTCGAGGTTTGAGAGAGTGTGTAAGTATCTCAATTTCTGTGTGTTAATTCGGAACCCAAAGGCCCCTTTATATAGGCATAGGGATGACTCACTCCGGCCAATCAAATCACGAGATGGCAATTGCAATTGCAATGCATCTCTAACTCTACGTCGTAATCTCCGAACGTAGCCCGAACGCATCGGAAAGGTAGTGTAGTTGGATCAAACCAAACGTCTGACAGAACGTTCGAGAGTCTGGAAAAAGGTCGATCTGGCGGCCGAGCAAAGGATGTCGCGGCCGTGGAAAGGATGTCTCGGCCGAAGGATAGATCTTGCGGCCGAGGGATTGATCTCTCAGGGAGATTTTGCTGGCAACAGGTTGCTCGGGTGAGGGATTGATATTGTGGCCGTGGGATCGATGTTACGGCCGTCAGATGGATTTTCCTAGACTTCTGTATTTCTGTCTGAAAGGCTATATGGCTTTGAATTGGGTCCTCTAAGTGGTCAAAGCTCTCACCGAAAGTCCTAAGGTCCTCAAGGAAGCAATCAGCAATCATTGTATCCATTTCATCGTCGGGATTGTCCCAAGGTGGGATTTGAAATAATCGTTAGGCCAAATTGGGGTGTCTACAGTTGACCCCTTTAAACCCTCGGATATTTCGGCCCACAACACTTGGAGTTGTATACTAATGGTCCGAAAAAGATTAGGATTGGAATGGAAAATGAATAAAAGAGATTGAATAGATAATACAGTTGAAGATGGTTTGAGACTTGAAATATTGAAATGGGTGCGTAAGCTTTTTGATGACGAAACTACTGATGCATTTTTTTTTATTGGACTATTTTGATGACTTTACTTGAGATTGAATATTTGGGCACCATTGGTATTGATGCTTGATGATACGATATTTTCTTATTACGACAAGTTTGGTGTGGAAATGGGAACAAGTGGGTAAAATGAAGTTTTCTTAACTTTGGATAATTTCTCATGATTATAAGAGATTGAACTTCTAAAATAACTACTCCCTCCGTCCCTTTTTAAATGTCCTGCTTCGTAACTCCAACTTATTAAAAAGACATCATTATTATACCTTTCACATCAACTTTTTCCTCCACTTTCCCTACTTACCCATCATCATTACACTTTTACTCACTAACTTTTCAAAATGGAATCTACTTTTAGGGATAAAATAGACAATTCACCAACTTTTATCCACTAACTTTACAAAATAGACACTTATTAAGGGACAGCCCAAAATGGAATACTGGACTGTAATAAAGGGACGGAGGGAGTATTTGATATGTGGAGATTCAATGAGTACATTTAGCATATGGGGTGTTATGATATGATCGATCGATCTTGGATAATAAAATAAGATTAGGAATGAACAAGTAGCAATACGTGGTGGGTTCTTGATTAGTATCAGATTAAATGGAAATGGGAATGATTGAATAGTAATATGAAAGTCACGGATCCATCGTAAGGTGTGATGCCGGAAATGGGATGCACGGGGTCCCTAATGCCCGGAAGTGCACAAGAAAGCCACGGATCCACCATAATGTGTGATGCTGGAATGAACATGGGACGCACGGGGTCCCTAATGCCTGGAAGTGCACAAGAAAGCCACGGATCCACCGTGAGGTGTGATGCCGGAATGAACATGGGACGCACGAGATCCATAATGCCCGGAAATGAAATTGAAACACGTAACAAAACAGAAACGGAGAATCTTGTTATTATTTAGTACCATTAGTTCGTGAGTATGTGTCTTTTGTAGAGGTGACAATTTGGGTCCAGTAATATGGTTTCACCCAAACCCATCCATTTATAATTAGTCCAAACCCACCCATATTTAAATATGAGTTCTAATTGGGCCAACTTAATAAACCCACTGATTTTATGGGTTTAGATGGGTTGGAAATGGGTCCAACTTAAAAAACCTATCCATTCTTCTACCAGAGCTTTTCACCCACGAATGACGAATTCAGTTGTGTGGCCCGTTGATCCTTGGTCTGAGCTCCTTTTCAATTGGTTCGAGAGTTGCCTAGCCTTTTTGCCCTAACCTACACAGTGAACGCACGACTAAGACCTGGCCAGGGTTGCCCGGCAAGGCCCTCTGGCGTGAGGATGAGAATGTGCAGAGAGCAAAGCAAGAGACTAGGGCTTTAGTGTGAGATTTTGTGTGTGTACCTCTTCAGGGCTGCTTCGCTTGGTATTTATAGAGTCTGCTTAGCTTGCTCTCTAAGTACGGGCATGTGCCTTGCATGGGTCGGCTGGTGTCATTGTGACGTCTCTGATAAGATCTAGTAACCATTTCTAGGATGAGCTGTCACCCTTATGTGCACCAATCATTATCTCTTGGCATAACCACTTCATCACGTGGGGTGGAGCGTGGTATTGGAATGGGCCGAGCCCTATCTCTAGCCGAGCCTACAGGGGAAAGGCTCGGAGAGACGGAGAAGTGGTGGGGCCATTTACAAGCCCCGATATTTGGCCGAGCTGGATAATTCCTCTTGTGGCCGAGGCATCGGGTCGATGGGATGAGACCCTTCTCCGAGCTTGGTTTACTGCCGAGCGTGCCCTTCCGGCAATGTTGGATTTAAGCACCGTCTTGGGCTCGGACCGTGCCTGAGGGAGTCCGATCCGAGCCGTTATGTTCGGCCTACTACAATAGCCCATCAATCTCTGTCGTCGCTATTGCGTGGTAGGGATTGATAATAAGCTTGGCCAAACTTCAGAGTTTGCCGAACCTGAGTAATCGCGGATATGGCCACAGCTTGGCTGAACCTCCCCATCGATTGTCTCCTTGGAAAAGCTGCAGCTGCTAGAGTTTGCTCAAATGGTTGAGTGGCAGGTGTTGACTTCTGCGTTGGTGCGGCAGATGAAAGGACGTTTGGCATGTGTTAAGGCACCGTGCAGCCGTCTTATCGAAGCCACGTGTCACTCGCTGATTGGCCATATATTCGGCATCGCCATTATGGGCGGGAAATTCGAACCAGCTCCTCTCCCCTATATAAAGGGTGGCGAGAGGAGAGAGAAGGGTTACAAACCATCTCTCTCTCTAGAACTCGACATCCAGAGCTTCTCTCTCCTCTTCTCAGCTTCTAGCTTCGATTTTCTACAGATTCAGCGTCCAGAGATCTTCCAGAAATCTCCAGGTATGTGGTTAATCTGAGTTGTTCTTTACTTTTCTTTGTTTTTTTTTCTACATGTTTTACTTGCGTTTTCTGTTTCCGCAGGGGGTATTTGTTGTTTGTGAACAATGGGAAACTGGGGATGAACAGTGGTGTTCATCCTCGTCTTCAATCTGTTCTTCCGAGCCCCAGTCTTGGCACTGGTTGGCTCTAACCGACCCTGAGTTCAACTTTGAAGTGAAACCGAGTGCACTTTCTCCGGTGGATCGTCGTCGAAACCCAAGCTGGGTCTTTGAGAGATTTCCGAACCCGTGATTGTAGCTTAGTTTAGGGTGAGCCAGTAGGGGTAGCCGAACTTAGTGAGTCCTTTGTCTTATTTGCCGACGATAAGAATTTTCATTGTTTCTTTTGTTCTGTTAGGTCTGGCTCACTCGGTGATTGTCATTTCTTCCGACTCCGAAGGCTTAGGAGACGAATCTGCCGATTCATTGATCCGGGAGTGGTTGAACAGGAGTAGGAGCCGACACTGCTATTCTTCCATTTTTTCGAACATGTCTGTCTCGTCGAACATGACTTTGAATACGGGGACGGGGAGTTCCTCATTGAACCCAAGATCTCGTTCACGTTGTCCACTCCGTCCGAGTCTAACCCCCAGAGAGGAATGGAGGCCGAATCGAGGTTTCATTCCAGAGCCGAAGCCTCGACATCTGCACAATCGGGGGGCAATGTTGAAACTTTGGTGGACAAGGAGGTCGCCGATCTCTATGAAAGGGGACAGGTTTGTCCCCACGCCCATTTCTTCAGCGGTGACCTCGGGGAGTAAGAGAGCTTCTGCCAAGAGTACGGCATTTACGATGTGGTTGTTAGCCGAGTGGCTAGTGACCAGATAAAGGACAAAGCCGAACATAGACCCGAGCACATCACCGTACCCCTGATGGCTATTTGTGAGGCTAGGCTGCGATTCCCCCTTCACCCATTTCTCAGGTGTAGACACCCCAATTTGGCCTAACGATTATTTCAACTCCCACCTTGGGGACCATCTCGATGATGAATGGATACAGTGATTGCTGATTGACTTCTCGTGAACCTTAGGGCTTATGGTGAGTACTTCTAGTCACTTAGAGGACCCAATCCATAGCCAAATAGCCTTTCAGACAGAAATACAGTATTCCAGGAAAATCTATCTTTCGGCCGTAACATTGATCTCACGGTCTCAACTTCATTCTTTCAGCTGTGAAACGTGTTGCTTGAAAATCCCCCTGAGAGATTGATTCCTTGGCAGCCAGATCGATTCTTCGGCCGCCCAATCTATTCCTCGGCCACCAGATCCTTTGCCCAGTCGTCAGATCGTCTATTTTCCAGATTCTGGAATGTTCTGTCAATCGTTTGATCCGTTCACAAAACCCTAGCAGCCTTTTTCCGTTGCGTTCGGGCTACGTAAAGAGATTGCCATGAAGAGTTTGTGTTGCCCTATAATTCCAATTTAATCATGCATTATGATTGGTTGGAGTGAGTCACCCCCATGCCTATATAAAGGGGCCTTTGGCTCCGAAATTAAGAAGACAAAACACCCACCCTAGCCACAAAACTTTGCAAATATACTCTCTCATATCCCCTCTACAAAAGCCCTAACTTTCAGAAAAGGCAGCCGCGATCCAACAATCAAACCTCGAAGTACAAACCCTAACCCTAGGGTTTCGAGAAGCAAAATCAGTCAATCACCCTCAATCCGAAGCAATCAAGCAATTGAGGGATCAAGGTGGTGAGGCCCAGGGGCCTTTGGTTCGGTTTATTTTTAGTTTATGCATTCCAACCTTAGTGTTTTAACTCTCTGTTAATCGATTAGTCTGGTGTGAGGAAGAACATCGGCTGGGTCTTCGATCCATCGGCCGGTACATCAAACCAGGAGGATCCCTCGGCCGTGACATCTATTCACCAGCCGCGGGATCCATCTCCCTGGGACAGATCTGTTTTATTCTGCTTTTCTGATGCATGCTTTCAATTACTGTCTCGGTTCACCATTAACTGTTTAAAGGCTAATAAACAGACTATTTGTTAGAATTAAATAAAGCATGTGTTAATAATATGTTGAACAATTATGGGCCAGTCTCATGACTGGGCAAAGAGGGGTGCCTAACACCTTCCCCTTATTGTACTTTTGGCTCTCATACCCAGAATGTCTATCTGTTTTCCCTAGTTTTTATAAACTAGGTGGCGACTCTGTTTTGATGATAACCGCTATTGTGTGGCGATGTTCCTAGCCATGGGAATGTCCATGATCTTGGTTTACGAAGCAAACAACCAAATAGACAGCAACGATCAATCTGTATGGCGATGCCCCGCTTTGGGAGGTGTCTACAGTTTTTTGCGACTCCGTTGGGTATTTGAGAGCCATAACCAGAAAGTTCAACATAAGACTAACACATGCTTTGTTTAATTCATTTATCATATGCATCGAGCGGGCAACCTCGATGAGTTCCCCTAATACCCCGGCATGTCATGGGCTATGTTAGGGGTTCCAGCAAACTCCACAGTCACTTGTACCTAGTGGTATATCAAAAGGGGAATCATCCGATCGCCGCCTATGATGGGCAGGCGGAAGGACTGGTGCCCTTTGACAACGGAGCACCCTTGAGACTACCCAAACCTTACATGTGCTAGAAAGCCATAAAAATTATCAAAATAAGAAGGAACCTATTTGCATTTGTTTGTAAAAAGTTCTTCCTCACACCCATTGTATATATGTATGTTGTAAAAATTCTCTTTTGCAGGATAAACCTTAGGGGCCTATTAAGATAAAAAAAAAAATAAAGGGGTAAGTCAAACCAATCTAACTAAAGGAAAAATTTTCAGGTAAAAATGATTGCATCACTATTTATGTTCGATTTGCACTTTCAAGTTGTCACCAAGCTTTCTGGGCTATTCCATCCTACTGCCAAGATTCTTGATCCTTCCAAGTACATCATTCCGATGGATCAACCAAAGCCCATGGTAATTATCCCTGAAGACGACCATGTCATGTTCGCAAGAACAGTTGACGATGAATAAGTAGAAGGTATAATTGAAGAAGAAAGGCTTCGTAGGGTCCCAATCTATTTCTATGACCCCTATGCACCTACTGACAACTACTAGCCAATAGATGAGGTCGACAACCTCGAAATTGAAGAAGCAAAGGAAGAAGAATCCGTTGACAATGATCCGCTAGACGAAATATCGCTGAACCTATTCTTTGATGAGGGGGTTACCAACAATGAAATTAGGGTGATCCACTGCATCACTGATAGGTTTGGCAATTGGTGGGGATTTGTTAGCACACGGAGAGTCGACAACAGCGACGAAGCAGAGATTGAAGTTCAACTAGAAGAAATAACGGCAATAGCAAACCAAATGGCCCTCCAAGACTTGCAGGGTGACAATGATGAAAGCGTGAATCAAGAAGACAGTGAAGTGCTGAGGATCAATCTTGGTGAGGAAAAAGACTGCTCTGAGCTAATTGTGGATGCTGCAAAAGGGGCTTACCCTAACTGGACCGTGGAACACACTCTAAAATACAAAGTAAAAAATGCTGACTCCGACCTTAGTTCCGATTCTGATTCCGACTCCGAGTCAACTCAGTCCGAGTCCGGCTTTTCATCTTTTCAAACTAATGAGTCTAGTTAGGAAAACCTGGTCAAAGCACCAAGGCATAGCATTTATTTTGAATTTGACTCTGAAATGTCTTTTGACAATTTTAGCAATGAGAAGGAAGATTTAGAGTATTTCACTTTGCCTATGATTAACTATGTGGATTCTGACAATCCAATTTTTGAGGAAGAAATTCTAGAGTTCATAGAGAGAGAAGAAGAGAGGCACGCCAAACCTTTTTCTGAGGAAATAATCACAGCAAACATAGGCTCTGAAAACGAGTCCAAACTGGTTAAAATTGGTGCAACGCTATCTTCTCAAGAAAATGAAAAACTAATCCTTTTGCTAAAAGAATACAAAGATGTTTTTGCCTGGTCTTACGAGGACATGCCGGTTTTCTCATAGTCACCGAATATCCACAATGGCGATGCAAAACCTGTTAAACAAAAGCTAAGACGTATGCGCCCTGATTGGGTCTTAAAGATAAAAGAGGAGGTCACTAACCAAATCAATGCCGGTTTTCTTATAGTCACCGAGTATCCACAATGGGTAGCCAACATCATTCCAGTACCAAAGAAAACTAGGGGAATCAGGGTCTGTGTAGATTTCTGAGATCTCAATAAGGCCAGTCCAAAGGATGACTTTCCATTGCCGCACATAGATGAACTAGTGGATAACACCGCAGGGCATGCACTGCTATCTTTCATGGATGGGTTTTCTGGGTATAATTAGATTCTGATGTCTCCCGAAGATAGGGAGAAGACCACCTTCACCACTCCATGGGAAATCTAGCCTACTGCTACCGAGTGATGCCATTCGGATTGAAGAATGCTGGAGCCACTTACCAAAGGATCGCGACAACACTGCTGCACGACATGATGCACAAAGAAGTAGAGGTATACGTCGACGATATGATAGTCAAATCAAAGGAAAGGGAAGGACACTATGAAGCACTCCGAAAGTTCTTTGAGAGGGTTAGGCAATACAAGCTATGTCTTAATCCTCAAAAATGCACTTTTGGAGTAACCGCTGGAAAAATTCTAGGATTCACTACTACAATAATGCTTAATGATCACAGTTATTACCCGTGATCTATTGATTTTAATCACGGTTATAAAACCGTGGTCTATCGGGCCGTTATTAAAAGTCTCCTACTTTTAATCACGGTTATAACCTGTGATACAAGCTAATAAAAAACCATGCTTGATAGGTAAGAACCGTGATTGTTTGCAATTAAACATCTCAGTATTCTCATAAAACCGTGATTGTATGCAATTAAACATCTCAGTATTCTCATAAAACCGTGATCATTTTGAATGAACTAATCACGGTTTTTACTCAAACCGTGATTGTATCTTCTTTACTGTGATCATTTTCAATCAAATAAGCACGGTTTTCTACTAAAACTGTGGTTAAAAATATTATACCATTACGGTTTGCATGAAAAACCGTAGTTAAATTAACTATAACATTGTGGTTTGAACTTAAAACCGTTGTTAAATATGTTATAAGATCACGGTTATGACATAAAAATGTGGTTAATAGTTAAGTGAAGAAAACGGGTTTTATGAAAAACTGTTGTTGTTCTTACGTAAAAGATTACGTTTGTAAGTGAAAACCGTGGTTTAATGGTTTATTATGCATATTGCCATAATCTTCCACATTCGACATTAATAAAATAATTTTACGCCAAAAGGAAAAAAATATTTGTCAGCTCTCCAATTAAAAAACAATGACAAGTAGATAAAAAAGACATTAATTAAACCCAAGTTTCTAAATCAATCTTTGACAATAAAAACTATTAAAATAGATACCAGTAGCTCATGAGTTATAATAAGCCCAAACATTGTAGTAGGGGACTACAAAAACATGAAATTAAAAACCAAAAATCTCTTCAAAACAGCTCAACCAACATGTTCTTCGTCGATCGGTTCAGAAAACATTGCACCGTCCGGCATATGAACTGAAACAAATAAATAAAATGCTATTATTAGAATTTCTAAGACCAAAAATACCCCCAAAAAAACCACATACGTATGCAGTAACATTGCAGCACCAACATACCTGTTGCCTCGTACACACAAAAAACAGCACCATACTGCAACAACACCAACAAAATCTATCCTGCATATTAATGCATGATTAATTTGACACAGCATAACTAGTATTATATCTTCTGTGCATTATAATTACAGAAACGGTATGTAAAAGAAAGCAGAATGCAAATTACAGAAACCCTGAGAAACCACAACGTACACTCGAGTAAAAAGTATCTTGAAGTCTTCATAATTGATACGAGTTTTTTATGAAAACATCCCTCGAACTATCATCCATTTTGCTACTTCATCCTTGAACTATCAAAATCATTTACTTCGTCCTCAAACTATCCAAAACCCTCTTATTTCATCCTCCCCCTAACGCCCGGACGGCAAAACAAAGCATGTGATATGCATGTCGGTGTTTGAAGGGCAAAAATGAGTTTTAACTTTTCTCCCTTTCATTATGGCGCCAAACCAGAGTGTTCCTCCAATTTGGGTTCCATATACCCCTTGACAGAGATGGAAAAAACAGAGCTCTTCCCTTTCTCTCTTACCTGTATCCCCATCCATGGCTTCCAAAAACAGAGCCCTCCCATTACCTCCATCTCCCAGCCCTTCGCCAGCCATGCCTTCCAAAATCTGAGCCCTTCCCTTACCTCCATCCCTCAACCCTTCCCAGCGATGCCTTCCTCTTCCTCTTCAAGGAATGTAAATGGGAAGTATTTACCATGGTTTTGCTTCTATGTATTGGCTGGAAGGAAATGAATGAAATTGGGGTATTCCATGGCATAATCATAGACCAATACAATGGATTCACAGTTAAACCTGCTCTGAATATGACCAAAACATGCTCAAAACGTGGTACAAACCTGCTAAAAAAAACCATGCTCACTCCAGTGCAATAGCTATAACTAAAACAAATATCGCACACTTTTCTTTTTTTGAATTTAGAGCCATCTACCATCATACTATTCAGCAGAAATTTCTCTTTTCACTTTCACTTTCCATTACATTAGAACTCCCAATTAGAGTCTAGGTCTAGTGGGGGGCAAGTCCTATGAAAAAGACCAATTAACTTACGTGAACGAGCTGATTGCGACCTGCTGAAGACGCAGTTTATCCATTCAACACGTGTTTCATCAATTTCGGTCTTCGTGTAAATCATTTTCCCGCCAAACTACAAGAAAATGATATGACAAAGTGAGGGAAAATTATCCTACTACAGATAGAGTAAAAGCATGCAGTAAAGGGAAAAACAAAAAAAATAGAAACTCACATTCCGATTGCTTAAGATGCTTGGGTCTTTTATCACATCTTTCATGAACCTCATCATGTAAAATCCACATTCCATCTCAGTTGGTTGTTTCGGGCACTACAAGAAAGCATAAAGAGAAATTAATAAGGACACGACTCACACTTACCAAGAAAATAGTAGCAAAAGATTCAAAATTGCTACCTTAACTACTTTCCAATCTGGATTTCTCCTGTTTCCTTTGCTGGAATCATAAATTTTGAGTGCACTTCATGAAGAAATTTTTTCTTGTTATTATCAGTCGAAGAAACAAAAATCTTAGTAGATTGTAAGAAGTCAAATAACTTACGTTCCTATGATGAGTTGAAGGTTAACATTGATCTTACTATAAATTGAGTCAAAGTAATATATTGTAGCAGAAGACAAGTCAATGATAGCCAACATCCAATGGTACCTAAATTTAATCAAGACAAAGTTTGAGCACAAGTACGGCACTCATATAATCAAACTATTCATGGAATAACAAATAGAACCAATACTAACTCCAAATTGTAAGGAACAAAAACTAGTTGGCCAGCCTTGGCTTCTTGTAGTCTATTTGACAGCATTGTTGCTTTTGAGACTTCACTAGCCTTGAATTTTCCACTGATGATGGAGGGGTTAACGAATAGATATCTAGTATCCAAATTGGTTTCCTTTATAGCCACATGAAGATAACTGACAGAGAAAGAAACAATTGATATAAACATCTGAAGTGTAAAATATTGGAGTTCAGCCATCAAAATACTTATGTACGTATACCTGATGTACAACATTATGCATGAGATAGATAATGCTTTAAATTGACAAATGAACTCCATGTCTTCTCTTGTAAGTGAAAACTCAAGCTCGACACCAAATATGCCCTTCTCTAGTATAATGAACACGGTATCTTCATACTCCATAAGCGCAGCATATGAAGCAAAAAGCTGAATAGACTCCAAATACTTGTCCGCATCAACATTTTTTGAAGTTGCCTAAGTTGCAAATTTTTCAGAGTACATAAGTAGAAGTTAACCATAAGTACAGAAACAAAATGTTTACCCCATTAAAGTGCAAGACATGATATGGTTACCTCATTGGCACTCACTTGAACATGCTCCGGAGCCCTCTGAATTAGAAAATTCCCATAACCAAACAAATGTTATGCATCCTTCACATCAAGGAAATCATGATAAAGCTTTCAAGATTGGAGATTATACCTTGTTGGCTTGTTTTGGCAGATGTTTCGAAGCTTCCTAAACAAACAAAAAAAGAAGAAGAAGGATTTCTCACAAACCAAAGGTAAGCATATGTTAAAAAAAGATAATAATAAAAAGAATTACCTCATCGTTAACCAACACAAGATTTTTGGGCCAGGCCAATTCATACCCCACTGCCTCGCCTACACTAGTCTCATCTCCTGGAATAGGTATGGGAAGAAGGGCATGTGGTATTATCACAAAATCAACGTACACCCGCACATTAAGCTCCCCTAGTGGTAGCGTATGTATTGTTTCATCACTGGAAACTCTCTCATACATTCTACCATGAGCTACAATGTTTTCAATGGATCCCACTGCTAACTTACATTGTTTGCTCTACCACAAATAAGGAAATATCATGTTAGCCATCAAGTACGATTGAGTTATAAGTATTAATGGACTCAATGAGAAATAAAAGTTAAAATACCTTTTTTCCTGTTGGATTTGGGTTCGGTTGTGGAAAATCACTCTTGGTTCTCAAATTGTTTTGTTTTGGCAGATGTTTCGGCATTGCCTAAACATAAATGATCCTCACAGTATAAGATTTTGTTCAAAAAAAAAGAAGGTACGTAACAATAAAAAACTTTACCTTATCGTCAACCAACACAAGGTTTTTGGGCCAGGCCACTTGATACCCCACGGCCTCGCCTACAAGAGTCACACTTCCTGGCACAGGTATGGGAAGATGGGCATATGGTACTATCACAAAATCAATGGTGACGCGCACATTAGAATCAACTAGTTGCTTATGCATTGCTTCATCACTGGAAACTGACTCGTACATTGTACCATGTGCTACAATGTTTTCAATTGATCCCACTGCTAACTTACATTGTTTGCTCTACAACGAATAAGGAAATTAAATGTTAGCCATCAAAAGTGAGTTATATAAGAATTAATGGACACTAACGAGAAATGAACTTTACATACCTTTTTTTACTTTTGGCCATCAATAGTGAATTATGAGTATCAATGGACGCTAACTAGAAATAAAACTTACATACCTTCTTTGCTTTTGGATTCTGGTTCGGAGGTGGCAAGTCATCCTTCATTCTTGTCATAGTCTCTGTCACAATGGGATCGCATTCTGGACTGATCCATATGTCATCACTTCTCCAATTGTCCGAACCAATATCTTGAAATTGGGGTATATAAGGGATGTGCCCTCTCAATGCATCGAGTTGAGCTTGCACTTGATTCAACGTTGCCTCAAGAGATTTTTGCTTCTCCTCACAACTTGAGTGATTTCCACGTCTAGGCATATGGAAGTAGGCGCTTGGTGTAACATGTGGTCCCACACAGCGTACTCGGCCAGAATGTTCCTTACCCAATGCCATGGTTAGGATATCGTTGCTTCCTTGCGTGATTAAAACCCCCTCATCTACTTGTTTGGTAACCTCATCCTATAACACACATTACTGTATAAGAAGAATGAACACAATCTAATTTCATCGAAACAAAAGACTAAGATCAGTGCATTATAGAGTTCTTTACAATTTTTGCAACTTGTTGCGCTATTTCCTCATTATTGTACTCTCCTTTTTTGTTTTGACGACCCTTCTTCCACATGAAGCTTCTATCAAACTTCTGATTCGCTGGGTTTTTCTTTTTCTACAAACGAGGAAACAAGAAATTAGTTGATAGAGTTCAAAATGAGAAGGTATTATGTTGTTTATTCCTCACACAATAGTTTAACCAATGAAATTAACAGATAAACCACAAAATCTGTGAACACTCACAAGTTCTTCCTGAAGACCTATATAACCCTTTCGACTTAGCCTGCAGGGATATTTGTTGAAGCTTTGCCTATCTCATTGTTCCTCGCTCTCTTTCTTTTAAGAAGCAAAGTAAAATGACAAGTTAAACGCATCATAGAAACGGCAACTTAAGCAATAATCAAACTAGATTGCACCTACCACAAATTCTTTGGAGAGTCTATGTTTCAGAAATAATTCCCAATCTTTTTGTTCGATGAACCTGTATTTTTCTGGTGGTTTTGAAAGGAGTTCGAGATCTGAACTATTATTACGTATGTGCCGTGAAAGAGTTCCCTTGAATGTCCTCCATTTCTCGCAAATAGAAGATAAAACTTGCTTCTCCGTGTTCCGATCAACATCAAATGCCGCCTAAGCAATTATGGAAAAGAGTTTTTTTAATATGAAGAGATGGGTGAATTGAAATCTAAAAACACAAGTTAGATATACCTCAACACTCGTCCATAGTTTATCTTTCAATTGAGGTGTCACCTTAAACCAATTATGATTAGATATTGGAACCAGTGTCCTTGCCAAAACTCCAAGATAACTGGCGTACTTTGCTCTATTTACCCCCATCGGTTGACCTTTTTCATTATATTGAATGACTTTCTTCACACCAGAACTCTTAGCCTTTATAATATCAGGCAGGGTTGTTGAACCTCTACTCTTTCTTTTCTTGCTTTGTTGTTTTTTTGGTGACGCCGTCAAATCTTCTTCATTACCCTGCTGCTCATCATCACTGGAACCCATCCTGTATAAACTTCAAAGAAAATACCGTAACAATAACGACTGGCAAGAAAATTAGACATGGCTATACAAGTATTCTGGTAAAGGAAAACACATTAACTAGCAATATCCAAACACTAATAGTTAAGACAAAGATAAAGAGTGAAGGAGAAACTTAGAACAAGCTAAATTTAAGCCACAAAAACTTAGACTAGATATTGTATCTGGCATTAAAAAAACTTTAGAAACTAGAAACATGTAATTTATCCTTCATTGTTGATCCAAGTTCCCTCACAATCTCCTCTAGCATAAGATAGCTCAGATTCATCAGCTACGTCAGTAGGTTCAACTTCTGGCATAACTTTGTCAAATCCATGCTGCTCGAAAGAACAATCATTGAGCTCATCATCCCCATTACGTGGATATCGACGCTGAGGTGGTTCTAGGACAATTGACCATCTCGAATCAAGTTGATCTTTAACATAGAAAACTTGTTTGGCTTGGGAAGCCAAAATGAAAGAATCTGATTTGTGGCCTATCCTTCCAAGCTCAACAAGTGTGAACCCAAGCTCATCAACTTTAATACCCTTCTTGTTGTCAACCCAGTCACACTTAAATATTGGAATTTGGAACATATGATAATCAAGTTGCCATATCTCGCTAATAATCCCATAAAAATTCATCTCTCCAAACACAGGATTCTTATCCTTATAGCCAGTAACTTGCATTGCCGTTGCCACCAAGCTAACTCCACTATTCTGGGTGACTCGCGAATTATCACGATCTTTTGTGTGATAACGGGTTCCGTTTATGATGTAGCCTGGACTTTTAATCACATCTAGGCGAGGTCCTTGTGCAATCCACTTAAGGGTGTTGGATATATTACGCTTGAGGTTTAATTCATCTGCAACCTGTATATAGATTACTAGTTAGCCAAGTAAAGTTTATCGTATCTAGCCTATCACAAAAAATAATTTACGCTATCTAGAATGGGAAAAAAAAAGAGCATATTTGTTTGCTATATTACCTTATTATGTATCCAATCTATGAATGTTCTATTGTGTTCAACTTGTAACCATTTTGGACTTTTTGCTTGGCGAGGATATTGTACCTTCAACCAAGCCATATGCTCCCTACAAAATGATTAGGTGTAAGAAAACGCTCCAACTAGTACAAAATAATATAGACCAAAAAATTAGAGAGTTAGGTACTCTTACTCAATGTAAGGTTCAACTTCACTGCTGTTTTCTAACACATAACGATGTGCTTGTTCCAATTCTTCACGATCGACGGCAACAACATGACCACCAGGTAAAGGCCTTTCGATTTCCAAACCATCAGAAGTCATGTTCCTAGCAACAGGGACTCCAATTGGATCGACTCTAGATAAGTTATCTGCGCAAAACTCAACCGCTTCTTCTGCAATGTAACTTTCAGCGATACAACCCTCTGGACAATTACGATTACGAACATAACCCTTTAAAACTTTCATGAACCTCTCAAATGGGTACATCCATCGAAAATGAACAGGTCCACATAGTCGTACTTCTCTAACAAGATGCACAGTCAAATGAATCATGATATCAAAGAAGGATGGTGGAAAGTACTTTTCAAGCAAACACAATGTGATTACTATATCGGATTGAATTTTGTCCAGCTTTGCCACATCAACAACCTTGTCACAGATAGCATTGAAAAAGAAGCATAATCTTGTAATGGCATATCTCACTTCTTTAGGCAACACAGAACGTATTGCCACAGGCAATAACTGTTGCATCAGTACGTGACAATCATGTGACTTCATGCCATAGAGTTTCAAATCATCCATATTGACGCAACTTCTTAAATTTGAAGAATATCCTTCGGGGACCTTGAGCTCCGACAGTGTCGTGCAAAGTCTTCTTTTCTCCACATTCGATAGTGTATAGCATGCTGGCGGCAAGTATGTCCGCTTCTCTCCAATCTATGGTGCCAACTCTTTTCGTAAACCCTTCTCCACAAGATCAAGACGAGCATTAATTCCATCCTTTGTTTTGCCCGGAATGTTAAGCAACGTACCAATGATACTCTCACACACATTCTTCTCAATGTGCATAACATCCAATATGTGTCGGATAAGCAAGTACTTCCAATACTCAAGATTAAAGAATATGGACTTCTTCTTCCAACAACTTTTATGACCAACACTTGCTGATTTGTTTTTATTTTTCTTTCCCCATATGAGTTTAATGCCTTGCACCTTTCTTAATACCTCCTCTCCACTTAATGGCGATGGAGCCAATCCCAACTCCTGTTTGCCATCAAATGCCTTCTTTAACCTTCGATATGGATGGTTTATTGGAAGAAATTTTCTATGTCCCACATAAATATTCTTCTTACCACGTTTTAATCTACGAGAGCAAGTTCCTTCGCTGCAAATTGGACACGCACCATACCCCTTTACCTTGCAACCACTCAAATTTCCATACGCAGGAAAATCATTAATTGTCCACAGCAGTACAACCCTCAAGTTGAAATGTTGTTGTCGGTAAGCATCGTAAGCCTCAACCCCTACATCCCATAGTAGTTTCAAATCATCAATTAGAGGTGCTAGAAAAACATCGATGTCATTACCAGGTTGTTGTGGACCCGATATCAACAAAGTTAACATCATGAATTTCTTCTTCATGCACAACCATGGTGGAAGATTATAGTTAACCATTACAACTGGCCAACAACTATACCGACTGCTAAGAGAACTATGTGGGTTTATACCGTCAGCAGAAATAGCAAGTCGAAGGTTTCTTGGCTCTGCACCAAAATCTGGCCACATGTGGTCTACTAACTTCCATGATGGGGAGTCTGCTGGGTGACGTAGTTTTCCATCGGACTCTCTTTCATTAGCATGCCATGTTAAGTTCTTTGCTGTTTCTGGTAATTGATACATCCTTAGGAACCTCGGGATCAGTGGAAAATACCATACAACTTTTGCTGGGACACCTTCTCTTACTTCAGTTGAATTTTTCTTTAACTTCCATCTTGACCTTTTGCATGTAGGACATGTAGTTGCATCTTTGTACTCCTTCCGATAGAGTATGCAGTCTGAAGGACATGCATGTATCTTCTCATATTCCATCCCTAATGTATCCATGGTCTTCGATGCTTCATACAATGATGACGGCATTTCATTTTTTTTGGGGAGGAACTGACCAAAAATCTTTAACAGTTCATCGAAAGCCGTATTAGGCAACTGATGCCGAGCTTTGAAGTTGAACGCTGTGACCAAAGCAGATAACTTTGTGTTATCTGAACAACCAGGATATAAGGGTTTCTCTGCATCTTCAAGCATTTTTCTGAATTCATTCGGATCAGCCGTGCAGTGATTATATGCGGCTTCAACCATTTCAATTGTTTCTGCTACATCATTTGAGGGGGATGAGTCAACTTGCCGATGGAAAGTATCTTCTGCATATCCAGACGGCCGTGCCTTTCTAGTGGCTGCTTCTCCGTGCCATATCCATTTTTGATAGCTTTGATCAATACCATGGAAAAATAGATGATTTCTAATCTCTTCAACAGCTTGGCTTTTCAAGTTTCCACATACTCTACATGGACATCGGATTGATTGAAGATCCCTCGCATATATCACAGCAAAATTCAAAAATTGTTCAACCCCATCCTCATAATCTTTTGATCTACGATCTTTGAGCATCCAGGATTTATCCATTTTAAGTGGATTCTAGAATACCAAAGACAAAAGGTATGAAAATGCTATAGAGTATAAATCAAATTGCATAATCTTGTTTTTGTTATTATATCAGAATATCAGCAAAGAACACAATCTCATTTCTCTTACACATGCTGGAGAGATTTCAACCAAAATTCAACAAGCAAATGTACAAAACAGGGAAAAATAAATAATCGAACTTACCAAGCAGCAAAAATGTAAGCTTTTGGATTGAATGGAGCTCTGTCCTCACGTAACCCTTGCAAAAGGAAAAATACAGAAGTCAAATACAGACCTAAGGTCATGCAATAAAGGAATTCTTCAACTATATTACTCTATTACACCCCATCAATTCATGATTCAAAAACATAGCCTAAGATCATGCAGTACAGGAATTAAGGGTGTGCACTCTTTTAATTTGGGGGCTAACCCTTCTTTATCAATTCAGAAAAGGTTTTAACCAGGTGTGCGAAAACATCAATCAAAATAGTGCAGAAAGCTTTGGAAAATTTTATCTGTTGGGTAAAAAAAAATATTTCCAGGAAAGACGAAAAATAGGTTCTGTAGTATTGTGAGTTGTTTGGCGCTTTGGGGATGGAAAAATCCAATATCTTCGGCGATGGCGCCAACAAGAGGTTATGGCTAATAACCCACGCCGTTTTCTCCAAGATCCCCTTCCCTTGCCGACGTCTCCGTCGAAGAAAGGGGGAGAGAGGATAGGCTCCTGAGAGAGAGAGAGAGAGAGGAAGGGCGTGCGATAGAGGAACATACCAGGTGAGAGCTGCAACGATGGTTGATCTGCGTGGGGAGGGAGCGGTTTTGCTAGGGCTTGCTCTGCTGCAGATATAGAGAGAGAGATTATTCAGTGCCTTTCACCATCATGTGGCAGTGCATGAAGCCTCTTCCCACCCTACATTATTGTGAGGTCTTTACGATTAATCTCGGATTCCAAAATATGTATGATTGAAAAGAGGCCTGAGGTACCACATGACAATGCATCCGAGCACTGAATAATTTTTCGGAGGAGGAAAGTAAAGTAAGCGGGAGACTTAGGCGCGAAATCTTTTTTGGCTAATTTTCCGGCAGGGGAAAGTAAAGTAAGCGGGAGACTTAGGCGCCAAATCTATTTTTGCTAATCTATTAGAGCCTGACTATGGTGTACACCAAAAACCACCATTTTATTGTACACCAAATGTACACCGTGCCATGTAGGATCCACTTTGAGGGTCTACAAAAATTATCAAAACCGCTCAATTTGTTTACAAATGCTTTATAAGGAATCTTGCAAAAAATTAGCTCATGCAGGTATGGGTAAGGACTTCATCTATTCTTTTGCTCTGATAGGATTTTTGTTGGAAAATTGAGCAAATAATGGATCAAACCTTTATCGGTCGGATATCGGCAACCACATTTGGCATTTTTGCGATCGGAACCGTCTAATTTTTTACTTATATTGACTAAATCATCTTCGTACCAAGAATGAAGTTAATTGTGTATCGTTAGACACTTGATCGGATAGAAAATTTGGAATTTGTTAATGAATTTGCTTCTCGTTGAAGGGGCTTTCTAAACTCGATTGAGCCCAAACTTTCAAGTGAATGTTTTATCAATAAGCACAAGGAAATAAACGGTATCGATCATTGTGATTGTGTTGCAGTCGCCTGGCTACTACACATTCAACTGCAGCAGAAGACTTAGTTTACTATTAATTAAGTTGAACGTATAGATTGTAAAAGTAATTGCTGAGTCTATTATGAAAATAGGTGATCTAAACGGTTAGAATTTCATATCTTATCAATTCCATCAGTGTCACCCAAATTAAAGATCATCGGCTATCGGCAACCACGTGGTCGAAGGACATTTAATGCTTTTGGAGGTTTTAAAGTCTTATAATGCACCTCTTGAACACTGCCTAAGGTACTTCTTCGCGATCAGAACCATCTATCTTATAAATCTTATAGAGTAGATCATTCATACCAAGAATAAAGTTTATTGGACACCCGTAACCACCTCATTGGAATAGCTTAGTCATGCAAAACTTATTAGATTCGTCTATTTTTCTATATAAAAAGTGTCAGGTCAGGGGTGTGATCAATTTGAAATTTTCCATGAAGGTTCAATTTTTCGATTCCTACAAGATGAATAATTCAGATAATTGAGAAGAGATCCGTAGGTGACGAACCACATGGTGTAGTCCTAACTGTTCTACATAAAGGGCGCAGTGGCATAGCCGTGGGAAATAAAATTGCTACTTTGCTATATATATTAGTTGTTCGATTTGAGAAATAAAATTGCCCCGTGGCTCAGTGGCATAGCCGTGGGAAGATTATTCTCCACCCTTAGGACACGAGTTCGAGTTTTGATAGCCAGCAAATTTAAGGCAGTTTTTTGTACAAGTTCACCCAAAAAATCACAGCGCAGGGATCGAATTCGTGACCTTGTGGTTAAAGAGCATAGAACTTGCCACCGTGCTACCTTTGCCCATTTGTAAAATGTTTCACATAAATAATATATAATATATTCTAAGTTTTTGGGGCCCTATAATTGGGCAAAAAACGGGAGGCCCTAGGCGGCCTATGCCCCAGGGCCGGCCCTGCCTAATACTCCCCTTCCATCTTTCTTTACTCAGTAATCAATACTGATCATATCCCACTTCCATGCTTCTCTCTCCCGCTCCAACAGAGAACTGGATCTCACATCCCACTTCTACAAGCGGTCAAGCACTCTAGCTCTGGCTTCTTCGCACGAGGGCCGGCCCAAGGGTGAGCCCAACAAACCCTTGGGCTTGGGCAACCCCCTTGGGCCAGGGCAACCCAAATTTTTTTTTTGTGAACCAAGAAAAAACAAATTTTAGGAAAAGGCTCAGCCCACAGTTGACAGTCCACAAAACCAAAGCCCAGTAAAGGGCAAAAAAATTTGGGAACCGGCTGGGGCAAACTCGGCGGCAAAAGTGCAATAAAAAAAATGTATATTATCACGCTTTAAAAAAAATGTGGTTAGTATAGAAAAACTATTCTACCACGCTTTTCGAAAAGTATATTACCACACTTAAAACAAAACGTGATTGAAATGAATAGAAAAATTATTCTATCACGCTTTTACGAAAACGTAGTTAAATAAGTGAGTATATTTTATCACGCTTCAACACAAAATGTGATTGAAACGAACAACGAACTTATTCAATCACACTTTTACCAAAACGTAGTTAAACAAGCAAGCATATTTCATCACGCTTCAAAACCAAATGTGATTAAAACAAGAAATTACAATCACAGTTCTATCAATACTGTGATAAAAACTATTTTTTATCACGGTTTCATTAGTAAAGTGATATGAAAATTTCATTCCATATTTCTTTATCACACTTTCATTAAAACTGTGATCGTTTTAAACTTTTGAGCGTGATCTTTATCTATTATTCTAGTAGTGATTTCTCATCACTCAAAGAGGAATCGAAGTGGACCCTTCCAAGATACAAGCTATCATGGAGATATCACCACCAAAGACAGAGAAAGAAGTAAGGAGCTTCCTGAGGAAAGTACAGTTCATCAGCAAGTTCATTTCCAAACTCACAGCCACCTGTGAACCTCTATTCAAGCTTTTGAAGAAGGATACCGATTTTGAATGGAGCCAAGACTGTCAACAAGCATTCGAGGCAATCAAAGAGTATCTTTAGAATCCGCCTGTGTTATCACCACCCATCCCTGGGAGACCATTAATTCTGTATCTCTCAGTAACAGACACATCCATGGGATGTATGCTAGCACAAGAAAGCAACGCCAAAGTAGAGTGTGCCATATACTACCTTAGCAAAAAGATGATGGACTATGAAACAAGGTAAACTCCCTTGGAGAAAACCTGCTGGGGGATAGTGTGGGCCACAAAGAAACTAAGGCACTACCTATTAGCACATCCGGTAGTTCTGGTTTCTCGTTTAGACCCAATCAAATATCTTTTCGAGAAACCAGCACTTATTGGAAAGCTGGCTAGGTGGTAATTGCTGCTAGTAAAATTCGACCTCAAATACATGACAAGGAAATCAGTGAAGGGAAGAGCCGTGGCAGAGTTCTTGACAGATCACCCTGTGACAAAGGCTGAGGCAGAAGACTTCATGTTCCCAGACGAAGACATCTTATGTCTCTTGGACGACACCTGGCAGCTTTACTTCGATGGAGCATCGAACCAATGTGGATATGGCATAGGGGTATTGCTAGTCTCCCCAAACAACTCTCATATCTCTCTGTCATATAAACTGAGGTTTGAAGTCACCAACAACCAAGCTGAGTATGAAGCCTGTATAGCTAGAATGGAGGCAGCCCTGGAACTAGGGGCAAAAAGGGTATAAGTCATTGGAGATTCAAACCTAGTGGTGTCCCAACCAAGAGGAGACTGAAAGGTCAAGGAAGACAAGCTGAAACTATACCACTCTGTGTTGGAATCTCTAATTCCATAATTTGATTCTTGTAGACACCTCCCAAACGGGGTATCGCCATACAGATTGATCGTTTGTTGCTTGATTGGTTGCTTGCTTCATAAACCAAGATCGTGGACATTTCCATGGCTAGGAACATCGCCACACGATGGCGGTTATCATCAAAACAAAGTCGTCACCCAGTTTATTAAAACTAGGAAAAACAGATAGAGATTCTGGGTACGGGAGCCAAGAGTACAGTAAGGGGAAGGTGTTAGGCACCCCTCTCTGCCCAGCCGTGAGACTGGCCCATAGTTATTCAACATAAGACATGTAGATGCTTTATTTAATTCTAACACATAGTCTGTTTAATTAAGCCTTTAAACAGTAAGTAAAGTGAGCCAGTGCTATAATTGAAACATGCATCGGAAAGCAGAGAAGCAAACAAATTGTCCCAGGGAGATGGATCCCGCGGCCGGTGAATGGATGTCATGGCCGAGGGATCCTCCTGGTTTTATGTACCAGCCGAGGGATCGAAGCCCCGGTCGGTGTTCTTCCTCACACCAGTCATAAAAGTTAGTAGATAATCAAAACGCTACGATTAGGCATAAATACTGTAAATAAAAAAAACCAGAGGCCGTTGGGCCTCACCACCTTGATCCCTCAGTTGCTTGATTGCTTCGGATTGATGGTGATTGACTGATTGCTTCTTTGAAAACCCTAGGGTTAGAGTTTGAACTTCGGGGTCTGATCGTCGGATTGATGGCTGCCTTCGGGAGGTTAGGGCTTTTGAAGAGAGGATTTGAGAGAGTATTTTTGCAGAGTATCGTGACTGATAAGGGTGTATCGTGTTCTTGATTTCGGAACCCAAAGGCTCCTTTATATAGGCATAGGGATGACTCACTCCGGCCAATCAAAATGCACGATCAAAATTGGAGTTAGAATGTGATTCTAACTCTTTATGGCAATCCTCTAACGTAGCCCGAACGCATCGGGAAGGTAGTGTAGTTGGATCAAACGTCTGATAAAACGTTCGAGAATCTGGAAAACAAGGGATCTGGCGGCCGAGTAAAGGATCTGACGGTCGAGTAATGGATGTTGCGGCCGAAGGATAGATCTTGCGGCCGAGGGATTGATCTCTCAGGGAGATTTTCTAGCAACAGGTTGCTCGGGTGAAGAAATGATGATAAGGCCGTGAAATCAATGTCACGGCCGACAAATGGATTCTCCTAGGATTCTGTATTTTCTGTCTGAAAGGCTGTATGGCTCTGGATTGGGTCCTCTAAGTGACTTAAAGTTCTTACCGAAAGTCCTAAGGTTCTCGAGGAGGCAATCAGCAATCACTGTATCCATTTCATCATTGGGATGGTCCCCAAGGTGGGACTTGAAATAATCGTTAGGCCAAATTGGGGTGTCTACAGATGCCCCTCTTTGACTAAGCTCAGACGGATCGTGAGACATGTTTGAGTAAGAGTCAAAGCTGTAAAAAGCAACTCAATTTGGTCCAACCACTATTCCAAGGGGTTTTCGAAAAAGGTTTTTGTTATGGTCGGGCTGGGAGGCTGCCTACGTATTCCACAGGGGAAATTCAGACTAACCGTAGTTCGGGCAATAAAGAAAAATAAAAAATTTGGAGGGTTAGAGACAGAAGACGTACCTTCGAGCTTAAAAAGCCATAGTGCGACGTACCTAGACTGAGCCAGGGTTTCGGCGGAAGATAGTTGAAGGAGCGCGGGGCTGCAGGGGAATTTTTACGGAGAGGTCCATTAGTATTTTGGGGTAGATCAGTACACGACAGGTGCGTTTACTTTTCTTGATCATCCTTACTTTGACTGAGAGGAGCTCGGTAGAGTAGCCTATCCTTGCGAATGAGCTGGAAGGAATTGATGTAATTTGGGTGGAATCCAAGCCATCTGCTGGGGATGAATCGGATGCCGGTTTGTTTTGGGATATGGGGGGCGCAAGGCCAGTAACTGGAGCACGGAGCTTTGGGGATGAGGGAACCGAGGCACGGAGCCGGTTGTAGTCATGAGGCGAGGGCCTGGAGAGTGATAGCTTCTGACGTGATGGAACCGAGGCGTGGAGCCGATTGTAGTCACAAGGCGAGGGCCTAAGGTGATAGAATTGCGGCGTGGAGCCTGCTGTGGTCATGAGGCGAGGGCTTTAGGAGATTTGAAGCTTTGAGCTTTGATAGAACCGAAGCGCGGAGCTGGTATGAGTGCCTGAGGTGTCGGAGCTTAGAGCTTAATAGAACCGAAGCGCGGAGCTGGTATTGAACATAAGGCGAGAGCCTGAGGTGTCGGAGCTTAGAGCTTGACGTGATTTGAATCGAAGCGTAGAGCTGGTTGCATTCTGATGGTCTATGCACGGAGCTTTCTCATCATAAGTTTTGGCGTAGAGCCAAAGGATCGAGGCACTGGACCGATCAATAAAACCGAGGCGTAGAGCCGGTTGATTGCAAGGTTGACCTGTTTCATGAGAGATATGCAGAGTATATATGTGTGATGATGGTTGTTAGATATGAACAGATGCAGACTCGATGTGATAATGGTGTTGCAATTGATGCAATATGTGCACGGGCCCGTGCGTGTGTGTTGATTTAAGCTTAGAGCTTCTATCAAGTTCCGGACTTGAGCATTCAGAGCGTAGAGCTCGAGCATTCGGACGGCAGAATCTGAGCATTCAAAGTACAGGCTTTGAGCATCCAGTACGCGGTGGTTGGGCATCCAAGCGTAGAGCTTGAGCATTCAAGTGTAGAACTTGAGCATCCAGTACACAGTGGTTGGGCATTCGAAGAACTTCGAGCATTCAAAATGTTAGATTTTGAGCATTCAGGCGTAGAGCCTGAGAATCGATGATGTCTTGATTGTTGGGGCGGGTAGAGCCTGTTGAGGATTTGATTGTTTACGGCTTTGAGCCAGTTGAGATGGTGGGCTTGGAGCCGCTTAAGTTAATGAGATGATGGGCGTAGAGCCTGTTGCTGTGATAGCGAGCGTAGAGCTGCTGAGTCGAGGGCTCGGAGCCGCTGAGTGAGTGAATACGGGCGTAGAGCCGCTGGGATGGTTGTTACGGCTTAAAGCCAGTTGAGATAGTGGGCTTATAGCTACCGAGATAATGGGCGTGGAGCCGCTGGGTTGGTAGATATGGGCATAGAGCCGCTGAAGAACATGGAGATGTTGAATGGAGGCGAGTACGAGCGTAGAGTTGCTGAATAAGGTGATGGCGAGCTTAGAACCTGCTTGAGCAGTGGGCTTGGAGCCGCTGAATGATGGGCCTCGAGCCGTTGAGATGGTTGATATGGGTGTGAAGCCTGTTGAGTGATGGTGAAGCTGTTGAGAAGGTGGACATAGGCCTATAGCCGCTGAATGGTTTGATAATGATGAGTTCAAAGCTGCTGAGCTGCTGGTGGTGCAAGGAGCATGGTGTTGTCGAGTGACTTGTGCACAAGGTTACCGAGCGTAGAGCTGCTGATGCAGTGAGATGGTGGGCACGGAGTAAGAGCTTAGTTTGGACAATCCTTAATGGTCAAGTGACCAGTTGTTGTGGAGAGAGGGATCTTCGATGCTCGAGTGTGCCCCCAAGGCTAGTTTTGATCACGTTGCATCGGCTCGGAGGTGCCCCCAAGGCTACTTTGTTGGTCGAAGATTCAGAAGTCCATGATTGCTTGAATTGGTGCACTGAGCAAAATCCACTAGGGCTGAAGAAAATTGATTGGAAGGCCAAGAGATCGATCTCTCGGCTGAAGGATTGATATCTCGGCCGAGGAATTGAAGTCTCGGCCGTGAGAAAGCCAAAAGTCAGAAAATCGATTTAAGTTAAACTTAATCGATCTCATGGGTCATTCCATTCTTTCTTTCTCTATCCCTCATTCTTCTCTCCCGTTCGAGCGATCGCCGCCGCTCCTTTCTCTCTCTCCACATCGGCCGCCGCCGTTTCCCACCTTTCTGCCGTCAGTCTTCCGACCACCACGGTTCTGGCCGTCATTTTTCTTGGCTGTCATGGCTTCGCCACCGCCTCCTCCACCGTCATCTGATATTCCTGCCGCGTCTAGGGACACGGGCAAAGCTCCGGCCGTTGAAGCCACGGTTCTTGGCGGGGTTTTGAATACCCGCGTCCTACGTTTGAGTCGGCACAGAGCCACTGTTGGAGGGAGCTCCTCACAACCCATTCCTCCTGAGACAGAGCCCGAGGTTTCTATTGATGCAGGCGATGGTGCTTTACCGCCGTTTGATGCTGCCACGTACGCCCCTCAGGTTCACATGATTGGACGTGGCGGTTCGTTGCGTTATCGTCCTCCCCTCAGTGATGTCCCACCTGAGGTCTTGCACAGAGAGCTGGAGCAGCACTTTGGTTTCACCAATAGGAAGGTAAAATTTTATCCTGTCAAATGGTTTTTGTATATAAGATTTTGTGAAGTGATAATTTGATGTTGATAAGGAATTTGAGTTTTTAGAAGTTGCCCCCTGTATAGGCGATGTTTTTGCATTGATTTCTTCTTCGTATTTTTGTCAGGCAAATGAGAGGTTGCACGTGTGGGGAAGCTGTCCCCGGGTGTTTGAGTGGCACGAGAGGCTCCCTCGGGATGCTAAGGACATGGTTGCTTTGGCTGGCTTTGAGCAGCTAATACGGGGCTTTCATCTTCCGAAGGCTAAGCTGGGGTTGACCACAGCATTGGTGGAGCGGTGGTGGGATATCACCAACACTTTTCATCTTCCCGAGGCCGGAGAGATGACGATCATTCCAGGTGATTTTGCTTTGCTTACAGGTCTGAGAGTTGGTTGTGATCCTTTTCCGATTGACCCACAGATCCACGAGCGAGAGGGTGCTTTTGAATACCTTTTGGGGAAGGTTCCTGTTGTGTCAAAGAGCGGCCACATTACTTATTCCTAGCTTCGGGAACAATTTGACCGTGCGGGCATCGAGTCTGAGGTGTCGATGCAGCAATTGGTGAGGGCTATTCTCCTCTATCTTCTCAGTCAAACTTTGTTCTGCAACAAAGAGAACTCGGTGCACGTACAGTTCCTGGCTGCTTTGGTGAATCTGGATGCTGTAGCAGAGTTCGACTGGGGGACTCCTGCTTTAGCCACGTTGTACGGGTATTTGAGTGCCTGTTCTCGAGGTGTTAGCCTCTCATTGGGTGGACACCACCGCGTTCTTGAGGTACATGTTTTAGTTTTTCTTTGTCGTTCCTTTGTTGCTTTGATTTTTATATCTCATGTTCGTTTTTTATCTTTGCAGCTCTGGGCTTCTGAGCATTTGTTGCAGTTCCCCCCTCTGATGAGGCATAGGGAGCCTAGATTTATTCCACGGGCGGCCCGTTGGCTAAAAGGGGTCCGAAGGACGCGGTCGCCTGCTATGGATTTGCTAGCTTGGAGGCGAGTTTTGGATCGCCTGACAGTGGATCAGGTATGAAATTTTCTACCCTTTTCTATGTTATTTCCCTACTTTTCTTGACATTATTTCCCTTACTATAGGTGCGTTTTGACGCATGGGACACGCTGCTTGATGATGCCCCTTTGGAACTGACCTCTGCTCGGGCTTTGGACAGTCAGCACTTCCTTTTGGAGGGGCCGTTTTTGAGAGCTTGGTATCTTGGAGAGAGGGTAGCGAACCAGTACTTTCCACGTTCCGAGGCGTTGCAGCTTGTTCCTCTCCCTCCTCCTGCTGGTATGAGATCGACCCATCTTCTAACCGGAGAGGGCTTGCTGCTTGCTCTTGAGAGACAGCCGGCCATGAGTTTTCTCGTAGCGGGAGATTACTCGGCCTTTCGCTTGGTTTCGCTGACCCTTCCTACTGCTACCACTGCTGCTGCTCCTCCTGTTTGGCCACGAGCCCCCAACTTCATCTCTTTCCATAATGCCAACGGAGAAGAAGAACGCCTGATGTTGACACCGTGTGCTACGCAGCTTTACGTGCTTCCTACCAGAGTTCAGCAGGTAATATTGTGGACTTTGCCTTAGTTTCCTTCAGTATTCTTCCCTTGTTTTGCTATATATGTGATTATTTCCTCTGTAGGTGCCTGCTGATATTGTTCAGGAATGGTTGCGTGCATTCCAGAGTGTAGAGGCCTTGGTTCGACGGCAGCGAAGTCGGATAGTTGCGGTATATATCCTTTGATTTCTTCTCTTTCCATCCCATATTTTAT
The DNA here is from genome assembly GCA_018127125.1 of Rhododendron griersonianum. NCBI lineage: Eukaryota > Viridiplantae > Streptophyta > Magnoliopsida > Ericales > Ericaceae > Rhododendron > Rhododendron griersonianum. Next base: position 30,195,499 of record CM030788.1, on the reverse strand, counting down.
GTGAACCTGAATATCCAAAAACTATGTTTTGTAGCTTGAAGCGGAGCAGGTGCCAACGGTGTCAGTTACTCAGAGTGCACGGGTCAGCGAGGGCGGAAGCACCAAGGCTGGTGACGGAGATGCTAGAGATGGTGATGGAGCTGATGGCAAAGGTGAGGGATAGAGAATTAGTGTCACTGTTCCTGAGCGTTTTCGTCCTTCTTCTTCCCGTCATGCGCCCAAGAGAGGCTGTGGCCAGTAGCTTACCATTTTCCTGTATTTGTTAGTTCTAAAATAGATAGTTGATATTTGTATTTTTATGAAGCAACTTCAGCATGTGTAGCGAGTATTTCTGATTTGTACTTTGTCCCGAGATACTTCAGATTTGTATGTAATGGTTTAAAGTAGATTAAAACATGGGCCGAGGAATGGATCGCTCGGCCGAGAATTCCATTCTTCAGCCGTTACTTCTATTTCTTGAAGAAGCTGGACTTTCGTTTTAGCCAAGTGGCATTCCTTCCTTTTTACGCTTGAATTTGATTCATGCCTTTCATTTGCTTTTGCCGTTTCCACAGTCTCTTTGCCATGTTTCTTTTGGGGATTTTTAGGATACCTTGTCCTTTATGTTGACGACTTTTGAGTCAGAGGGGACGAACGATGATTCTCATGTGCCTTTGTTTTTGTCAATTCCTTGAAAAATGACTAACTCATCTTTTGTGAGCTCAATACGCAGGGTTAGCTATACCCATCATTGAGAACAAATCTTTTGATGTTTTTCCTTCTATCCAAATGTTTGGGCCGCATCTCGATGTGAGATTGCCTACGTATCCCAATCAGGGAATCAGGCCTTTTTACGTAGTTCCTAGATCACCACCTTTGGGGGTTGGGTTTTTCACTCTTGGTTTTTCTTTTCACACGCTCTAAGTTTTGCCTAGGTTACCTGATGGAGGTGGAGTCCCTAGCGAGCTTTTGAGTGCCTTATCTTTTGCCTAGGCTGCATTTTTCGCATTTTCTTGTCCTAGCAGGCTTTGCTCTTACTTTTGCTTGGATGTATAGATTACCCAACGAGCATTTCTTTTTAAGAGGTTTTCCGTATTTTGGAGAGGAATTTGGCGGAGATGCTGTTCGCGACGTCTCCGGTTATGTTTGTACTTTCACAATGGGTAAGCTAACCCTAAGTGTTCTCACGGAGATAGCGTCCTCTTCCTAAGTTTTGACAAAAACCTAGTTCTAAGTAATCAGGGTTCGTCCCTTCTTTCCTTTTTGTTAGCAACACAAAGAATTAGATTCTTAAGATCCTTTCATTTTTGGCAGAGAGACTGTAGCATATAGCAATTGCATTTAAAGATTGAATCTTAAGCATAAGATGATAAAATGGGAATTTATTTAGCTATAGAAAATGCCCAAACAGGGGCCCCAAAATGTGTCCCAGCTTGTCTTTAGGAAATGAAAGTAATGTTTTCGTTGTGTGATGCGATTTACTGTAGTATCTCGGGAGTTGTTCCTTTTTCCTTGCCTTTCACAGTTTTATACTCTTCTTCGCCCTCCTCTTTGCCAAACAGAATCCTTAGGTCAAACTCAGCTAACACCTCGATCCAGTCTTCGGGAATAGGAGACGATTTTGTTGGTTCTTCTTCCATATCACTGTCAGTCCATTCTTGATCAAAGAAGATTTGCATTCCAGGATACCTTTGCTTGGTAGTTTCATCTTCCCATGTTTCTGCGAAACCGCAAAATGGGAAGTCTTCTCCCTCTCTTACAAACCAACCGTTAAGTGTTTTTGGGATCATGAGTTTTTCTTCTTTGATCCTGCTTCCTCTTGCTCTAGCTTTTTCCATGCTTCTCTTCTTTTCTATCTCGGCTTCTGTCGGGGTGTAGCCAAGACCAAAGGCGTATTGATTATGCGGGGATCAATCATTCGCGGAATGCCTTGTGATCTTTTGCCTAAACCCAATCCAGGGAAATAGTTTTATTTCCTCATCATCCATATGGCAGGGGCGCTTATGTAGAAGCTTCTTTCAGCCATCAAGGCTTGCACAGCAGTTGCTTCCTCAAGACTGAATCCGATAAGGAAGGTTTCCTCGGTCCCTACCTCTTGGACAGGTGTGTCGGAATGAGCTCAGATTGATGAATCCCCTAGAATGGTTATGACTCTCCCATCTACTACAAATTTGACTTTCTGATGTAAAGTGGAAGGCACTGCCCCAGCGTCATGCAACCAAGGTCTTCCTAGTAAAAGATTGAAGGTGGCTGGTATATCCATTACATGGAACTCTACGTCTCTTTTGATCTTTTCCACTTCTACTGGCAGTGTGACACACCCAACCACTCTTCTCTTTGAGTTGTCATAGCCTCTTACGCCTTGGCTTGAAGGGCGTATGTCAACGGTGCCTACCCCTAGCTTGTCAAGGGTCCTTTGAGGACATACGTTTAAAGCAGACCCATTATCCACCAAGACCAGTGGGATCCATTTAGTGAGACATTTAAGTGAAATGTAGAGAGGTTTGTTGTGTGCAGGTCCTTCAGGAGGTAGATCCTTGTCAGTGAAAGCTATTGTTGGTTTTGGAGCTTTTGGCGTCATTATGAAGCCTACCAGATCTTCGGGGGTGATGTCGATGGGAACTTTAGCTTTTCCCCAAGTTTTGAAGAGGGAGTTGCGATGCTCGTAGGAGGACATAAGCAATCCCCAGATAGATATATCAGCTTGGATTTTCTTCAGTTGTCTCAGCACTCTGTCTTCCTCAGTGTAGACACCCCAATTTGGAATCGTCGAATTTCCTTGATTTGTGGCCCTGAGGCTCCCCGATGATGAATTTGGATCGAAACAAGCCTCGTACCAGTCGAAACTTTGCTTCTTGAAGGATTTGAAAAAGGAAATAAATGGTCAAAATCATTCCCAAGCGCTTAGAAGTAGTCCCAAGCGCTTAAAACTGTTTTTCAAAACCACTGGCCTGGCTCACTCTCGAGCGCTCGAGTCTTCTGTGCTGCCCAATGGATGGCAAGGCTTCCCACTACCCATGCAATCCATCATTGCAGTCACCTTGAGCCGGCTGAGAGTTAAGTCAAGCACTCAATCTCAATCAGAGATCTTCAGGCCAAGAGATTTTCCCATTAAAAAAACATTTTATTCAAATCTATTTCATTTCAAAACCGTAGGTTATTTTGGCCTATAAATACAACATCATTTCTGCAGAGAAAGAGGACGAAAATTCTCTATCTCTAAACCACTCTCTTCTCTCTCTTGCTCAAGGCAAAAGTTTTCAAACACAAACTTGTTCTTCAAACTTCAAAGGTTTTCAAAAATCACCAAGCAAAAAAGGGTAGAAATCCAGAATACTCCAAGCTTCTGATTTCTGGTCTTCTTCTCTCTGCATCCATTTTCTAAAGCCATTCAAGGAGCCAAGTTCAAACCAAAGGTAGAAAAATCCTTCTACTTTGATCTCAAAACAAAGAGGCTGTTTGTCCCTTCTGAGGGGGGTCTCTCAGCTTGTCCCAGTCTCTAATACTGGGTGCATGGTTGGGAGACCTTAGTGTAAAAACAAGAGCAAAGGGTGCACAAAATATTTTCTTAAAACCCCTACTGGAAACACTCTCGAGCGCTCGAGAGTGCTCCCGAGCGCTCAGGACTGTTTCCAGTCCCATGCATGGCATTTTGGTACACAACAGGCTGGGAATGAGGTGCATTCTCAGACAAGATGGTTTTATCATTGCATGCAGACATAGAAAATCAGTTTCCTAAAACAGAAACATTTCTCACAAGTTTTCATGTAAGAATAAGGTTTTTCCAAAGTTAAAAGATGATTTTCTCTTGGGAAAAATCAAAACAAGTGTTTCTGCATGATAAAATGAGGTCATTTTCCATTTGAGAGTAAGCTGACATGCAGCTCACTCCCAAGCACTTGGAACCATTCCCGAGCGCTCGGGAGTGCATGCATGTCACTGTGATCCTTTTTTTTCCCCCAGTTTGCTGTGTTTTCTGACTTTCTGCATGCATGAATGTATCCATTTACTTTCAAAGTTGTAGATCTAATCTTGTCAGCAGCAAGGATGCACGGCTTGAGAGATTGAGGTCCTATCTCAGTCTGTCAAAACCCCTGCTGAGCCTATAACATGCTTAAATTTATTTCAATTTACAGCTTTGGCATTATATTTTGTTGGTACTAACAAAACTTGCAGGTTGGGTCCTAACACTCCCAAGCGCTCGGGACCACTCCCGAGCGCTTGAGAGTGAATCCAGTAACAGGGTTTCATTTTATGTTATCTTGTATACCATGCATGGCCATTTTATCACCCCTGTACATCTGCACCAGTATACACTTCTTATTTGGCATAATTGTGGATACTTGCTAACTGGTTTAATGAAACAAAATCCCTTTTGAAAATCCCACAAACGTTTAGTAGAGACCGACATCGCGTCGGGCGAGGGGGGTGCCGTAAAACCCTTCCCCCCCCCCCCCCCCCCTCGTAACATGGCTTCCGAACCCTCAAATGATCTCTGGTTTTCAATTTCAAATCAACCATTTTCAAAACAAAACGGTTCCTCGGGTGATAGACCATAAATCCGGGTGGCGACTCTTCAAACTATTTTCGAATCGATCCAAAGCCGAGGCGCGCGATTTTTTATTGGGCCGCCCCGATCCACCCGGGGCTGTGGTAGCCCACACTCAGGTTCGGTCCTTTGGCTCTCCTCTTCTTCTTCTTCCGTTACTCGTGTTGAGGTTGAACTTTCCCCACTTAGTTTAGGAGGTTTATACACTCTTCTGCTTCGGGTGAGGTGACCTATTTCTTCTTCTTGGGTGCCCCAAGGGTCAGCAGGCTCAATTCTTCCAACTTCCCAATCACTTGGCAGGGCCTGACGCATATCCAACCACCAATCCCCATCATCAATGGCATAGATGTGGGGTTCTCCTCCTGTTGCAAAGCATTCGTCATTCTTAGAGAAGATCAGGGATGGTTTGGCTTGGGTGTTTGGGATAATGTGTCGGGTAGGATTATATGTGGGGCTATTGGATAGGCTTATAAGATTGATATTTTGAGACGGTGGTTCGTTATTGTGAGCGGGAAGTGGATTGGTTTGCACATTGGGCTTAGGAGGTTTTATAGCTCGACTATCAATGAGATCTTGGATGTCATGACGAAGACGCATGCAGCGGTCTGTCTCATGTCCAAGGTGTTGGTGGTACACACGTTGTTTATTGGCGTCATAGCTTGGGCCATAAGGTGGCTGAGGAGGTGGATTATTCAAGAGCCTGAGATGCCCTTGGCGACTTAGGATGGCTAAGGCTTGGGATGGAGTCATATAGAGAGGGTCAAAATTACGGCGAGGGCGATTTGTGCTTCTAGACAAGCTAGTCTGAAAAGGGTCTTGTGTTGAGTTAAGGGTGTTGACAGAGGCAGGAGGTGTACGGGTTGGAAAGGTTTTTCTGGGTGGAGGAGTTTCTTCTTTCCCAATGAGGCCCATCTTCGATTTGTAATCCAGTGGCATGCTGGCTTTTGAAATCAGTGATAGCCTAAGTATAAATGTGGGTGAGGTATTTGGGTTGTAGATTCTTGACAACTATCCTCACTTGATCTTCCTCGGAAGGGCGGTTCTTCATTTTGGCAGCCTTTTCTCTCCATCTTGCCACAAAGGTAGCAAAGTCTTCATTGGATTCTTGTTTAGTCATCTCCAAGTCTCGAGTAGTTAATTCAATTTGGACTTTGTATGCATACTGCTTGACAAAAGCGTTGGCAATTTTCGGCCAAGTTTGATAGTTCACAAATTCCAAAGTGAGAAACCAATCAAGGGCGTTTCCAGTGAGAGTTCTTTGAAACAGTTGAGTGATGAGCTCATCGGTTAGGCCCATAGGCTTCAGAGTGTTGATGACATGGCGAACATGGCTGGTAGGGTTACCAGTCCCGTTGAACTTCTGGATGTTTGGCATTTTGAAACGTTCAGGCAGTTGAGATTCTGGAAAGAGGCAGAGTCCTTCGAAATCTAGAATTTGGTCTCCTTGTGAACGAGCTAAAGCGTGCTTGATCTCCTTGACTTGTCTGACTAATTCAGGGTTTTCTGTAACTTCATGAGGATTTTCTGCGTCTTCCTCATCTTTCTTGTCTTCAGCATCTCTTGCTGCTTTTTCGGCTTGTAAATAGGCAATTTGGGTTCGGAGCTCGGTGATAAGTAGCATCATCGTCTGCCATTTTTGGGATGTAGGTAGAGGGATCGCTTAGTGAAGCTCGAGATTGAGTAGATAGTCGGGTTTGTTGAGAAGATGACCGCGAAGTCCCCTGAAGTGATTGGGACCGTTGCGGTGAGGGTGTCTTAATAGGCGAAGGTGACGGATGAGATGACTGTAAAGACCTCTGTTTGGTGTGGCTTTGGGTATTGTAAGAGTATAAAACTGGTTGAGGTTGCTTCTTTAATCTACCTATTGTGCCTGTTTGAAAAAGTAGAGTACCTGAAGATCAGTACTTGGCTTGTATAGGGTTAGGATTTGGGCTGAAAATCCCAACCCTTCTGCACAGAAAGAGTTAATTACAACAACAGATGGTACAAGGTGCGAGGAAGAACTTGGAAGCAAAAATGCAAGTAGGTTCCTAGCCTGTAGGTTCCTATCTTAGTTTGATAAGTTCTATGGCTTCTTAAAACATGCAAGGTTTTGGTAGTCTCAAGGTGCTCCGTTGTCAAAGGGCACCAATCCTTTCACCAGCCCATCATAGGTGGTGATTGGGTGATTCCCTTTTTGATATACCACTAGGTACGAGTGACTGTGGAGTTTGCTGGAACCCCCAACATAGCCCGTGTCATGCCGGGATATCAAGCAAACTCAACGGGTTGCCCGCTCGATGCATATGATAGGTGAATTAAACAAGGCATGTATTAGTCTTATGTTGAACTTTCTGGTTATGGCTCTCATCTTCCCCAGCAGAGTCGCCAAAAACTGTAGACACCTCCCAGACGGGGCATCGCCATACAGATTGATCGTTGATTGCTCGATTGGTTGCTTGCTTCATAAACCAAGATCGTGGACATTCCCATGGCTAGAAACATCGCCACACGATAGCGGTTATCATCAAAACAGAGTCGCCACCCAGTTTAAAAAAACTAGGAAAACAGATAGAGATTCTGGGTACGGGAGCCAAGAGTGCAGTAAACGGAAGGTGTTAGGCACCCCTCTCTGCCCAGCCGTGAGACTGGCCCATAGTTATTCAACATAAGACATATAGATGCTTCGTTTAATTCTAACACATAGTCTGTTTAATTAAGTCTTTAAACAGTAAATAAGGTGAGCCAATGCGATAAGTAAAGCTTGCATCAAAAAGCAGAATACAAAACAAACTGTCCCAGGGAGATGGATCCCGCGGCCAGTGAGTGGATGTCACGACCGAGGGATTCTCCTAGTTTTTTGGTACCGGCCGAGGGATCAAAGCCTCGGTCAGTGTTCTTCCTCACACCAGACAGAAAAGTTTGCAGATGATCAAAATGTTACGATCAGTTATGAATACAGTAAGTAAAACAAATCAGAGGCCATTGGGCCTCACCACCTTGATCCTTCAGTTGCTTTATTGCTTCGGATTGCTTGTGATTTGACTAATTGCTTCTTTGAGAACCCTAGGGTTAGGGTTTGAACTTCGGGGTTTGATCGTCGGATTGATGGCTGCCTTCGGGAGGTTAGGGCTTTTGAAGAGGGGGTTTGAGAGAGTATTTTTGCAGAGTTTTGTGGCTTGAGAGAGTATGGAAGTATACGAATTTGGTGTATTTCGTTGTTTTTATTTTCGGAACCCAAAAACCCTTTATATAGGCAATTGGTGACTCACTCCGGCCAATCAAAATGCACGATTGCAATTGCAATGCAATACAAACTCTTTGTGGTAATCTTTGAGCGTAGCCCAAACGCATCGGGAAGGTAGTGTAGTTGGATCAAACGTCTGACAGAACGTTCCAGTGTCTGGAAAACAAAGGATCTGGCGGCCGAGCAAAAGATCTGGCGGCCGAGTAATGGATGTTGCGGCCGAAGGATAGATCTTGCGGCCGAGGGATTGATGTTAAGGCCGTGAGATCAATGTTACGACCGACTGATGGATTCTCCAAGGATTCTGTATTTCTGTCTGAAAGGCTGTATGGCTCTGGATTGGGTCCTCTAAGTGGCTCAAAGTTCTTACCGAAAGTCCTAAGGTTCTCGAGAAGTCAATCAGCAATCACTGTATCCGTTCATCATCAGGATGGTCCCCAAGGTGGGACTTGAAATAATTGTTAGGCCAAATTGGGGTGTCTACACGGACGTAGAGCCGCTGGGTCAGTGAGATAGTGAGCGCGAGGCCGTTGAATGATTACGGGCTTAAAGCCGCTGGGTGACTTGGGCACTGAGCTACTGATAGAGTGGCTAAAGTGGAGGAACTTGAAGTAGTGAGTTTATGGGCGTGGGGCTACTGAGTAGCTTGGTGGTGAGTACTGAACTGCTAGGTGGCAAGGTAAGTAAGTACAGGGCTGTACAGAGTTGTTGGGATAGTGAGCATGCGGTGCTGAGATGGTTGCTGAGTGGGTGAAGCTGCTAAAGCATGGGCATAGAACCGTTGAGTAACTTGATGGTAGTGATCATGGAGCTTGAAGCAATGAGCATGGTGATGCTGATAGTAAGCGCACAGCTGCTGAGATAATGAGCTCGGGGCTTGGTTGCAGAGCTGCTGAATGGCTGAGATAGTAGGCACGAGGCTGTTGAGGTGAGTGCGGAGCTGTTTGAGCGACTTGGGCACAAGGCTGCTGAGCATGAGCATAGAGCTGCTAGAGGAGTGAATACAGAGCTGATGAGCGACTTGGGCACAGGGCTGATGAATGAGCACAGAGCTGCTGAGTGATCATGATGGTGAGCACAGGGCCGCTGAGTGGGCTTAGAGCTGTTGGGTGATAGTGAGCATGGGCATAGAGCTGCTGAGTTTCTAAAGTTGTTGGATATGGAGATGTTGGGATAATAAGGATGGAGCTTGTTGAGTGACTCGAGTATGGAGATATTGACCACGGGGTGCTACTGAGGTGGGGGAGCCATTGACTAGCTTTGATGGTAGCGAGCATGTAACTGTTGAGATAATAGGCGCGGAGAGCTACTGAATAGAGCTACTGGGAAGAGTGGAACTGCTGAGAGGGAGCTGTTGAGATGGTGGGCATAGAGCTTGCTAAACGGCTTGAGTAGTGAGCACGTGGTGCTGCTGAGTGACTTGATGGGGATGAATAGCAAAGCTGTCGAGTGTCTTGATTGTTGTAGGCATGAATGTGACGGTGAGCTTTAGAGCTATTTAAGTGATGGAGCATAGAGCTGCAAAGCTTAGTGACGGCTGTCGTACTTCCGGAGTACAGAAACTGGAGTATAGAGCCCGAAGGATCCTTTGGGTTTTGCGAGCAAGAGCTCAGAGTCTACGATCCTCAAAGGTCCAGTGACCAGTAGTTGCGAACTTGCTGCTTCAGTGAGAGCTCAGAAAAGTCCCGAAGCGGGTCCAACACCGATGCTTAAGATTCCACATGCTTGGTGATGCCCCCAAGGCTAGATTTCACATGTTCCCTAGTGAATTCCACACATTTGGTATACTCCCAAAGCTAGACTGCACACATGCATTTGGTAACCCTTGCAAGGCATTGGTCAATACTTGATCCTTCTTAAGCCTGGGAATGCTCCCAAGGCTAATTTCTGAATGCTGAAAATGATCCTGAGACCAGACTGAGTGCTTCTGGCGGACATGTGACTACCTATGCGAGGCTTTTGATTCATTTTGATGCATGGTGCATGATATCATGCATGCTTGGGAATGCTCCCAAGGCTGGATTACACTCCATCACAAATTTTATTGGCCGCGGGCCCAGAATACCATGAATGCTTTGTTGGTGCCTGGATTCAAATTGATTGCCTTTGAAAGGGAAGATTTTGTTGTCCAGCAGGAGTCAGAGGATTGATTTCTTTTTTGCACATGCTTGGGATTGCCCCCAAGGCTAGATTTAGTCACATCTCATTCGCTAGATTTAGCTACATTCCACTTGCTCAGGAGTGTCCCCAAGGCTAATTTCCACATGCTTAGGGTTGCCCCCAAGGCTAGTTCTGACCATATTCTCATATTGACTCCGTCGACTTGTTGACCCAAAATGCCATAAGGCTTGTTAAATGCTTTGGGTGAAACCTGTTGGCCGTCATTGCCTTTGGAGATTTCCATCGCCTCTTCAAACTTGGTGTTTTAAAGAAAGTTCCATTGCTTTTACTGACGGAGTGATCCACACGTGTACCCCTAGGAGATTGCTTCCTTTGGCAATTTGAACTTTGTTAGGGAGATTTCTATCACCTCCACTACTGGGAGCGCCTTCCGGAGGTTGAACGTTTTTTCTAGCGACACAAACATCTTCTGGTGGCTAAATGCTTTCTGCAAGTTGTCAATATAAATGCTTTCTGGAAGCTAGCAACATAAATGCTTTCTGGAAGGCTTTAGTAACATGGATGCCTATTGAAGGGCTGAAGTGTGCACTAGGTTATTGTAAGCGTCATGCAAGTGCTATTCCTTGTTGGCTGTTGACTTGGAACTGTATAAATGTCCACTCATTTCATTAAGTGGAAGCTGCAGGATTGTTTTGCTAGCCTGGAAGTGGTGAGGCTGCTTAGCTTCAAGATGTGAGCTCGGGGTAGCTAAAGTAAGCGCTGCACTGTTGAGATGGAAACTGCTGAGCGCGAGGCTGTGCACATGGCAAGGCCTGAGTGTAGAGTTGCTCGGAGATCTTCAAGAAGCTAGGTAAGGCTGCAAATATGATGAGGCATGTGCATGGGGCTGGGAGATGCGAGTGCGAAGCCACTTTAATACTGTTGACATGGTGCCAATTGTAGAGTTTGCTCAAGACTAGTTACGAGGCTATCTTCCAGCTTCTTTTGACTTGGCTCCGTTGGTCATGAAGCTTGATGTGGTTGGTCCTAATAACTTCAAGGACTGAAAAACAACCCAGTATTTCGATGTGGAGAATCCTGCAATCCACATTTAAATAGTTTAGAAAACAGCAATGGATAGGAAAACAACATGCAACAGGCTTGGAGTCGACCACGAGCCGAAGTCCTTTTATGCTGACTGCTAGGGGCAAAACCACCAAGTTCAGGAACCCTCGTTCAAATGTTGAACCACTGCGGGTGACATAGTTTGCAATGTGACACATATGCATATTGAACTGAACATTCAGGAAGAAGTAGAAGCCCCCTGTTTAGGCGATGGATGCTTGATTCTAGCTTAATTGTGCGTGATAATGACAATCTAATTGCCCCTAGTACAGAGATATGCAATGTATGCGACAATGAACACGAATGCAATGCTTCTCTTGTTGATTGGAAGAGATCTTGGCATGCTCTTGACAATGCTGTGTGACAACATTCCACAAAAGAGTTGATGCCCCTTAGGCTGAGCTTTCTTCTTTTTGAAGGCCAAATATGTTGGCAGGGAGGTAGACTTTACAGTGTATCCCTTTGTTGCCCCTGCAAAATTATTAGTAAACTCAGCAACAAAAGGCAGGGTGGATTGGCGGCCGCAAGGAGTTTGCCCAACTGGATCCATGGCTCACTTCACTCTTTGCATAGAGACGATGTCCATGATGCCTTGATTGACTTGCCTTGCTTGAGCATAAAAACACCTCATACTTGGAGTTTAGTTTGTGCAACAACCACTTCCAATAAGCAGCCATAATGATATACGCATGAAATACTAGGATCAAGAGATCAATGCAAAAGACAGGGTGATACTGATATGCATGTAAATCCGCAATGTATTCTGGACATCTTCAATTTTCGTGTATCTGATCAAATGCTTCCCCTTGCTTTAGGGAGACTGACAATGACTTATTGATTACACTAGCCAGGTGATTTGAAAGACTGCAATACTCTTGTGGCACCACTGAAAACATTGTTTGGCCAAAGGACAATATTGCTGTACGTACTCCTCATGAAATGAGAGACCCATGTTATTTCCTCAGGATTTGCAAAAAGCGACTGCTCTTGTTTTTGCTGTGTCAAGAATGCTTAGGATAAAATCAACTTTGAAAACTTTTCCTCGAGGATTTCAAAATCATATCATTTCATCTATATATTCCACACTCACATCATTCAATCATTAAAGGACACAGAACTATTTTGTAAACCCATGCCCTAAGTCAATTAAGTGAGTTTGTTGCTTCAAGTTTGATTTGACTGACTTGGATCGATAAGTGCCTACTAAGACCCTCATTAGAGGTTGGATACCTTCAAGAAAAGTGCATTAAGGGGACATAGTCGTGCCCGTAACTCTTCATGTTGTGTGATTTGCCAAGATGATGCAAACTCCAGGATTCTTGCCCTTCATGTTAAGTCCCATATTGGTGATGCCCCTAGTGTCTAGGACTTTGCTACTAAGTCGTGTTTTTCAATCTAAGAGGACTTTATTACGGACCATATTGTAGGCTAGGGTTGTGGCTTTTAAGAAAGAAAGGATATAATGGCTCAAACCTACTTTCTACTCATGGTTGGGTTTCAAAGGCTAGCAGCCATCTTCAACATTTTTATCAACTCTTGTCGTCTCTTGCCGCACTTTGTGTGAAAGAGTTGTTTTCTTTAAAAATGTCCTATGAATGTATTGGAAGAAATGTTTTCTTCAAAATGCCCCTTGTATGACAGGGTACTCATTTTTTTCATTGATCTCTCCTTGTATATTTTTTTTTGTTCGCCCCAGCGTAGGGGATGGCTGCCTAGCAGGCTTTTTAAAGAAATTATCCAGAGGTTCAACGTGGCTAGCAAGGGAAAAGTGTTTGGGATAGAGAAATGAATGTCTTTCTTCATCTTGAAACACACGACAAAGTAGCAAGGATCCTAACCAAGAGATTAAGGGCTTCGATGTTTATCCAAGTGGATTTTCTAAGATTGAGGACAATCCTTTGAGACACATTGTAGGTGCATGGAGACATGGCTGATTTCTCACTTTGTTCGTGCTCTAACTTTTGCCTAGACCGCCCTTGTGGGTTTTCAATCTAGCGAGCTCATCAGTTTTTCCTCTCTTTTCTTCTTCAACAGCATGATTTGCTCACAAGTGATCTTTGTAAGGGTGCATAAATGTTTCAACTCATTAGCTCAGCAGAAATGATGTGGGTCATAGTTTTGAAAAACTCATTTTGTGCTTTTGACAATTCAAGTGATTATGATATGTTCCAAAAGATGCCATAAGATTACTTTGAAACCCTTGTGGATTGTTTTCAATGTTTGTTGTTATCATGAGTATTCTATGGCAGCAAACTAGCACAGGAGGAAACATTTTCAAAATTGTGGCCGACCAAAAGGTGCCTACGTATCCCAACAGAGAATCAGGCCATTCGTAGTTCAGGTCTAAGGAGACTCAAATTCAAGATCAACATTTCATGCTGAGTGCAGCTATTTGGCCAAAAACTATGATAAGCAAAATGATTTCAATTTTTCAAGAGAAGCAAAATCAAAGGCCAAAATGGCGGCGAAAGTTAGCTAGGCAGGATTTCCACGAAAAGATTGTTTTAAAATCTAAGCCAAGACGTGATGGACATGGCTACCATTGCTCAAAACTTGGTTGGATTAAAACTTCAATTTTCTCATCAACCATCACGTCTAAGATCAAACCCCAAATCTAGGAGAAGCAGGATTCTAATCATACTCAAGTTTAGATGTCCAAAATCAATGGTTTATGTGGTGCATTCATCAGACACGTCTATCACCCATAATATGCAAACTGCCCCACGTATGATGTGGTGGTTCAACCAAATGATACTCGACGTTAGCATGTGATCATGCAACGTGTTATGAGAAGGGATGAGGGTGATGAACCCCTCTTTTGGTTTAGCCCCTTAATTTGATTTTCGGCGGGTGGCTTATGCTATTGCCATTGCTTGATATTGCATTTAGAAATTTGTGCTTCATGGTGCTTCAAGCAAAGTAGGAAGTAAGCAGTGGTGCTTTCAACTAAAAGAACATACCTTGCAGGTAATGCTATGCCTCAGTGCTCAACTATTTAGAGTTAGGGCTCTTAGTTCAAGCTCCAACCCTTCTGCACAAAAAGCGATGTTACAACAACATATACAAGGTGTGAGGAAGAACTTCTAGAAAAGATGCAAGTAGATTCCTAACCTGCGGGATCCTGTCTTATTTTGATAGGTTCTATGGCTTTCTAGCACATGTAAGGTTTAGGTGGTCTCAAGGGTGCTCCGTTGTCAAAGGGCACCAGTCTTCTCACCAGCCCATCATAGGCAGTGATCAGATGGTCCCCTTTTTGATATACCACTAGGTACAAGTGACTGTGGAGTTTGCTGGAACCCCTAACATAGCCCGTGACATGCCGGGGTAATAGGTGAACTCAACGAGGTTTCCCGCTCGATGCATATGATAAATGAATTAAACAAAACATGTGTTAGTCTTATGTCGAATTTTCTGGTTATGGCTCTCTAGTCCCCAGCAGAGTTGCCAAAAACTGTAGACACTTCCCTGAAGTGGGGCATCGCCATACAGATTGATTGTTGTTGTTTGATTGGTTGTTTGCTTTGTAAACCAAGATCATGGACATTCCCATGGCTAGGAACATCACCACACGATAATGGTCATCATAAAAACAGAGTTGCCACCTATTTTAAGAAAACTAGGAAAAATAGATAGAGATTCTGGGCACGGGAGCCAAAGGTACAATGAGGGGAAGGTGTTAGGCACCCCTCTCTGCGCAGTCATGAGACTGGCCCATAATTGTTCGACATATGATTAATTCAAGCTTTGTTTAATTCTAAACACATAAACTGATTTTAGCCTTTAGCAGTGAATAAGATGAGCCAAGACGATAAATAAGCATGCATCAGAAAGCAGAATAATACAACATGTCCCAGGGAGATGGATCTCGCGGCCGATGAATGGATGTCACGGCCGAGAAATCTTCCCGGTTTGATGTACCAGCCGATGGATCGAAGACCCAGCCAATGTTCTTCCTCACACCAGACTATACGACTAGAAGATAATCAAAAAGCTATAGTTAAGCATAAAAACAGAAAATAAATTGAACCAGAGGCCCTTGGGCCTCACCACCTTGATCCCTCAGTAGCTTGATTGCTTCGGATTGACAGTGATTGATTGATTGCTTCTTGAAACCCTAGGGTTAGGGTTTGAACTTCGGGGTTTGATCGTCGGATTAACGGCTGCCTTCGGAAGGTTAGGGCTTTTGTAGAGGGGATATGAGAGTGTATTTTTGCAGAGTTTCGTGGTTGATGGGGATGTGTTCGTCTTTCAATTTCGGAGCCGAAGCCCTCTTTATATAGGCATTAGGGATGACACAACTCAATCAATCAAAACGCACGGTGGGAATTGGAGTTGGGGAGTGATACAAACTCTTCATGGTGATCCCCGAATGTGGCCTGAACGCATCGGAAAAAGGCTGCTAGGGTTTTGTGAATGGATCAAACGATTGACAGAACGTTCCAGAATCTGGAAAACAGACAATCTAGTGGTCGAGCAAAGGATCTGGCGGCCAAAGGATAGATCTAGCGGCCGGCTAATCCATCTCTTAGGGAGATTTTCAAGCAATAGGCTTCACGGGTGAAGGATTGATGTTGAGGCCGTGAGATCAATGTTACGGCCGACAGATGGATTCTCCTGGGATACTGTACTTCTGTCTAAAAGGCTATTTGGCTCTAGATTGGGTCCTCTAAGTGGCTAAAAGTTCTTATCGAAAGTCCTAAGGTTCACAGGAAGTCAATCAGCAATCACTGTATCCATTTCATCATCGGGATGGTCCCCAAGGTGGGACTTGAAATAATCGTTATGCCAAATTGGGGTGTCTACACTCTACGCCCGTAGTCACCATCTCAGCAGCTCTACACCTGTATTCACCATCTCTGCGGCTCCAAGCCCACTATCTCGTAGGCTCTACGCCGTAACAATTCTCAACACGCTCTACGCCTCATCACCAAGATATCATCTGTTCTCAAGCTCTACGCTTGAATGCTCAAAATCCAACATTTTGAATGCTTGAAGCTCTTCGAATGCCCAACCACTGTGTACTGGATGCTCAAGTTCTACACTTGAATGCTCAAGCTCTACGCTTGAATGCCCAACCACTGCGTACTAGATGCTCAAAGCCTGTACTTTGAATGCTCGGATTCTACCCTCCGAATGCTCAAGCTCTACGCTCTGAATGCTCAAGTCCGGAACTTGAAAGAAGCTCTACGCTTAAATCAAATACACACGCACGGGCCCGTGCACATAAGCATCAAATTGCATCACCATTGTCACGTCGAGTCAGCATCATCATCATATCTGTTCACATCTAACCACCATCATCATCATACACATATTCTGCATCTCTCTCTCATGAAATAGGTCAATCCTGTAATCAACCGGTTCCATGCCTCGGTTTTATTGATCGGTCTGGCACCTCGATCCTTTGGCTCCACGCCAAAATTTATGATGGGAAAGCTCCGTGCACAGACCTTTAGAATGCAACCGGCTCTACACCTCGGTTCAGTCACTTCAAGCTCTAAGCTCCTCAGGCTCTTGCCATATGACTACAAACCGGTTCCGCACCTCAGTTCAATCACCCCAAAGCTCTAAGCTCCAATTCCAACCGACTCCGCGCCTCGATCCCTTATCTCAACGCTCCGTGCTCCAGTTACTGGCCTCGTGCCCCCCATATCTCAAAACCAGAGTCCGATTGTCTCTAGCAGACAGTTTGGATTCCACCCAATTACATCAATTCCTTCCAGCTCATTCGCAAGGATAGGCTACTCTATCGAGCTCCTCTCAGTCAAAGTAAGGATGATCAAGAAAAGTAAATGACTCACCCGCTTTGTATTGATCAACCCTAAAATACTAAGGACGCTCTCCGCAAAAATTTCCCCAGCAGCTCCGCGCTCTTTCAACTACTCTCCGCCAAAATCCTGGCCTAGCCTAGGTACGTTGCACTACGGCTTTAAGCCTGAAGGTACGTCGTTTGTTTCAAACCCTCCAAACTTTTTATTTTTTCTTTATTGCCCCCCCCCCCCTACGGTTGGTCTGAATTTCCCTTATGTAATACGTAGGCAGCCTCCCGACCCGACCATAACTAAAACCTTTTTTCAAAAAACCCCTTGGAATAGTGGTTGGACCAAATTGAATTGTTTTTACAGCTTTGACTCTTACTTAAACATGTCTCGCGATCTGTCTAAGTTCAGTCAAAGAGGGGCATCTGTAGACACCCCAATTTGGCCTAACGATTATTTCAAGTCCCACCTTGGGGACCATCCCGATGATGAATGGATATAATGATTGTTGATTGACTTCTCGTGAACCTTAGGACTTATGGTGAGTACTTCTAGCCATTTAGAGGACCCAATCCAGAGCCAAATAGCCTTTCAAAGAGAAATACAGTATCCCAGGAAAATCTATCTTTCGGCCGTAACATTGATCTCACGACCTCAACTTCATTCTTTCACCCGTGAAACGTGTTGATTGAAAATCTCCCTAAGAGATTGATTCCTTGGCAACCAGATCGATTCTTCGGCTGCCCAATCTATTCCTCGGCCGCCAGATCCTTTGCCCGGCCATCAGATCGTCTATTTTCCAGATTCTAGAATGTTCTGTCAATCGTTTGATCCATTCACAAAATCCTAGTAGCCTTTTTTTCGATGCGTTTGGGCTATGTAAAGAGATTGACATGAAGAGTTTGTGTTGCCCTATAATTCCAATTTAATCGTGCATTATGATTGGTTGGAGTGAGTCACCCCCATGCCTGTATAAAGGGGCCTTTGGCTCGGAAATTAAGAAGGCAATATACTCTCTCTAGCCACGAAACTCTGCAAATATACTCTCTCATATTCCCTCTACAAAAGCCCTAACTTTCAGAAAAGGCAGCCGCGATCCAACAATCAAACCCCGAAATACAAACCCTAACCCAAGGGTTTTGAGAAGTAAAATCAGTCAATCACCCTCAATCCGAAGCAATCAAGCAACTGAGGGATCAAGGTGGTGAGGCCCAAGGGCCTTTGGTTTGGTTTATTTTTAGTTTATGCATTCTAACCGTAGTGTTTTAACTCTCTGTTAATCGATTAATCTGGTGTGAGGAAGAACATCGGCTGGATCTTCGATCCATCGGCCGATACATCAAACCAGGAGGATCCCTCAGCCGCGGGATCCATCTCCCTGAGACAGATCTATTTTATTCTGCTTTTCTGATGCATGCTTTCAATTACTATCTCGGCTCACCATTAACTGTTTAAAGGCTAATAAACAGACTATGTGTTAGAATTAAATAAAGCATGTGTTAATCATAAGTCTAACAATTATGGGCCAGTCTCATGACTGGGCAAAGAGGGGTGCCTGACACCTTCCCCTTATTGTACTTTTGGCTCCCGTACCCAGAATCTCTATCTGTTTTTTCTAGTTTTTATAAACTAGGTGGCGACTCTGTTTTGATGATAACTACTATCGTGTGGCGATGTTCCTAGCCATGGGAATGTCCACGATCTTGGTTTACGAAGCAAACAACCAAATAGATAGTAACGATCAATCTGTATGGCGATGCCCCGCTTTGGGAGGTGTCTATATCAGGGAGCTCCTGGCTCGGTTTAATCTAGCCCCTCACTTGTTCGCCATCAACAGTTTTAGGATAGTCATGTCCGTGATTGCGTTGAAGGAGAGCCAAGAGTTGGAATTCTCTGTCGCCGACTTGTTCGACACATATATCATGTCCCGGGATGGGCGCACCAAGTGTAGATATCTGTTGACTCGTAGGGGTAAGGAGCCCCTGATCTCTAGGCTTCCCGATACTGACAAGTGGGCGAATTTTTACGTTGAGGTGAACGGTAATTATGAGTTTGGTGACCAAGTCTCCCATCGGCACTTTGTGCCAAAGATTAAGGATTTTAGAGGTTTTGCATCTTGTCTTTAACTTCACTTCGCTGTCTTTGATTTTGTTGGATAATTCTGCTTTTGCTGATTCTTCCTAACATTTTGTAGACCACAGATCCATCACCAAGAACTTGAACGCCATTTCCTTGGAGAAGAATGGAGATGTTTTGAGGTCTCAAGCTTGCCGAGACGCGCCCACGTTGCTTGGCTACGTCCCGTCCTACAAGGGTAAGCTCAGGAGAAGGGAGAAAAAGAAGGAGCCGAGCAAGAAAGCGAGATCTTCGAAGAAGGGAGGTGACAAGCAGAGAGTAAGGAGCCGAGGGTGAAGCTGCCCACGTTCAGAAAATCGGCCGCTTTTTGGTTCGGCCCCGTGCAGGAGCCAGTGCTTCCTGGATTCAACGTGCTGTTGCAGACCATCGTACCTGATCTTGCCGAAGAGATGTCGTGAAGGAATACCGTCCGTGTCAATCTGAGGGGAATACCCCGTTGCTGGCGAGTGGGTCTGGGCCGACCGAGCCACAAGAGAAGAGGCAAAAGACAAAGCACGATACTCTCACCACAAGGCCGCCGACTCCTCGTCCCGTGGAGAAGGACAAATCTGTGGCACCAACGGTCTCTAGCTCAGGGGCGGTTCCCAAGGCTGCCGATACTGCGAAGGCCGTCGTCGCCCAGGAGTTCACCCCTTCTTTTTCCACGGCAGACGGGAAGTTGGTGACGATAGAAGATAGTTGTAGAAATCCCAATTTGAAAATCTCGGACACCTTTTAAGTCCCAAATGATGATAAACAAAGCATGGTTTAAACCTTTGGATTGATCTAAACCTTTTGGAGCACTACCTTTCGAAAACCAAAGACAAGTGGCCGATAAGATTACCAATAATGAAAACATGCCTTGAAAAGCTTCAAACAAAGCTCATTGTACTCAAAGGAGTGAGAAAACACCTTAGAACTAAATATGAGCGTGCCAAGTGAGTGAATACATGTTTTAACCATCGTGGCACCATTGGTCTTCAGTTTAGTCTGTTTTTAGCCCATTTTTTATAAATCAAACTTCCTTAATTTCATGGTTTGAGTCCACCATCTTCTAGTACATTCAAAACCCTCTTTATCGATATATGATAAGCCTTAATCCGATTTGAAATGAGGAAGATACAAGGATTTTGCCTAAATGGCTTCTTTTTCAACCACTTGAGGGTAAAATCATCATATTTTTTGATATACAAAATATTTTTGATCCATACCACTTGGGTTAGAAAGTAGACTTGACAAGCTTTCCAAAGGTCCAAAGAACACCCAAAATCGAGTTCGGAAGTGTCTAGGACGGCCTTGCGAAGTTCGGCCTGTTGAGTAGTCATACAGAGGTCAACTGTGCCGTACGGTGGACATATATGTACCGTACGGCAGTCAAACTTTTTCACCACCTTGTTGGCCCAACAAACCGCCATAATAAAGTGCCCAATTGCCATACGGTGGACCTTAAGTACCGTACGGTGGATCAACTTTTGGTCAAAAATGTCAGGAAGGCGGCAATCAGTTGAGAGCCGAAATACTTAGCATGCACGCCAAGTTTGCTTGATTCCTAAGCAAATTTCACTCTATAAATACCCTTACCTCTCCCCATTTCGAAAGAAGAAGCCATCTCTCTCTCTCCCCCACCTTGAAACATAAAAACACTCTAAAACCAAGTCCAAAAACCTTCCATACCACAATCAACCTTGGCATACTACTGTTCCAGTGTACTAAAAGCTTGCATACTCATCCAAGTTCGCACCAAAGTCACCACTTGAATCCCAACTCTCCAAAGAAAGGCTCTCAATCCAAAAAGGTATAAATTTCTGTTTTTAAATTCTGAGGGGAGCCACTAAACTCAGATTGGTTCCTCATACCAATCCTGGGCTAAAATGGCTTAAACGTTTCAACAAATAAAAGTTGGTATCCCATACATCTCTACCGTGCGGTACACATTATTGTCGTACGGTAAAGGTTCTCCAGGGAACAGATTTTGTTTAAACCACCTTTTCTTCTATTGTTTTGCTGAAATCATATGAGCAAAGAATCTCTTACTGTTGTATAAATTAAAGATGACTATGCCATGCAAATCTAGTTCCAAATTTATGAGAGCATGTTAGCCTACATTACCTTCTGTTATATGACATTGTGCACTTAATACATGAGCATGCATATATGCCTATAAGATCATTGAATAACTGTGATTCAAAACTGCAAACCACAAAACCAGTACCGTACAGCATAACCCTCTGCCGTGCGGTGGAGTTTTCGTGGGACAGAATGCTGATTTTAGTTATTTTCTGCAATTAATTGGTTATATGCAAGCATGCCTGTTAGACTCTGTTGTTAGCATGAAATATAAACTGTTTTGGCTATTTCTTGTTCAAAGCATGCCTATTAATGTTTATATCTTCTGCAATTGCTTCTTATGTGCAATATAACTGTTTATGTGGCATAAAAGTTAAGCAATAAAATGATTTTCAAAATCCCACCAGTATTAGTAGAGACCGATTTTATCGGGCGAGGGTGGTGCTTTTTCCAACAAAACCTTCCCCTCTCGTAACCTGGCTCCCGAACCCAAAACTCTCTGTTTTCAATAGACCAATACCTTTTCAAAGGGCAAAAGAGTCACATTTTTCTCAAATACGCAAAACTCCCAAATACGATCTAGGCAAAAGTTAAGGCAAGTAATCAAAAGCTCGCTAGATCAAAACTCCCAAATACGATCTAGGCAAAAATTAGAGCATTCACGAGTTCCTTTTATCAAGTTGCGCAATTCAAAATGAAGAAAGACATTCTTTGCTTTTATCCAACACATAAATATATCCCTTGGAGCCTAAATCAATTCAAAAGAACCCAGCTAAGGAGCTATCCCCCACACTGGGGTGGAATTAGAGATATGAAAGTGCCCAAACACGTGCTTACCATTAGCACATCAGAAAAATGAAAGTAAATTTGTATTTGGAACTCCTTCCTCGATAAAAAGGAATTGCATCCTATATTGTTAATGCTTATCTAGACATCCATTAAGTAGTAACGGGGCAATGGGGTATGCTCCCACCGTATTGTTTGCGTCAAAAGATGGATAGACCTTGTGAAGGCACATTGAATGTGGTTAGCTTGGATCTCAACATAAAGCCTTTTTGACTTGAGCAATTAAGTCCATAGGGGTCTCTTAAAACCTGGTGCTCTAAAGCCATCTGGCTTGGGGATAACCGACTCAAAGCTCGCTAAAGGGTCAACTAGAAAGCCCGAGAGATCCAGGCATTGCATGACCACATGAGGAAAAAAAGGGGGGAGAAGAAAAAAAAGCAGCATTCAAAAAAAAGAAAAAAAAGGGGGGGCACGCAAAAAGAGGTGTCAGCATTCTGTCCCACAAGATAGCTGCTAGCTCTAATCACCCAAAGCAAAACAAAACTTTTTGAGCCTGTTATCCTTTCTTTGTTAAACCCAAGCTTTGGCCCCGTTATAACCTAAATAAAGTCCTTTCAGATTGGAAAACGCAACTTGATCAGGGGAAGATCAAAAGGGAACAGTGTAATCTCCCTTGAAAGTCAACAGTCAAGGTATTGTGCAACACTGGTGTCAACCAAAAGCAAAAGTCCAAACCGGGGCATTTCAAATGGAAATTCAGTAAATCTTCATCGGCGATCCAAGACATGGGTTCATGATGAAAAGTTCTCGCGCAACTGATTCCAAATAGACATCATTTGATGAAGTGAAATAATTTTTGAAAATCCTAAAGGGAAAATTATCAAATACCTAAGTTTATCATAACAGTTTCAACAGCCAATTGCATGACATGTTTGCCATTCTTTAAAACCTCGAGTCAACATGGTTTTCCTTATCATTCGAGTCAACACAATTTGATCACTCTCCGCCCAGTCAGGAGCACCCTTAAAATAGTCTCCGAGTGAGCGTCATGAAATTGAGTTGTCACCCCTCGAACGTCGTTCAAGTCTACCCAGTCAGGGGCATTCTTAGGAAAGTCACTCGTTCGATAAACAGTCCTTCATAGTTGATCGATAGTATCCACGAAAGTCACTCAAAAGTTCTTTTCCTATCCTTTGTGGTCTTGTCAAAATCTGCCTAAAAGGTCAATCAAGTCACTTGGTCATGTCAATTCTCAGCTCGTGGAAGCAATTTCAATGCATAAGGTAACCATGCTTGGATACATAGTCAATTGGTTCCCAAAACCATTAACAACAACGGAAAATAAGTCAAAACTGAGAATCCACAGTCACCGAGGAAAAACAACCCAAGATTGGGGTGTGTCAACCTAACGCCATCTATCGGGGCAAATGCATGCCCAAATCCAAGACTGGGGCATGGAAGCCTAAGCCCAAACGAAGGCAGACCCAAAACCCAAACCCTGACGAAGGCCAAACAAGAAAGACAGTAAAGCAAAAGGGGACAATCTGTCGTGCCGCCCATTTTTCAAAAAAAAAAAAGGGGAATGTTGTCCACATTGTCGTCAAGTGTCGAAACATGAGTCTTGCATAATGTACAAAAGTCAATCAACTATCCCAAGGGACATCTTTTGAAATAATGGTCTAGCCAACCTAAGTTTTTCAACCAACCGTCCCGAAGGACATCTTTTCAAATAAAAGTCAACCTAAGCTTTTCAATCAAACCTCTTAAGAGACATCTTTTCAAGCAACGGTCTAGCTGACCATAACCCCCCCCCCCCCCCCCCCCCCACACACACACACACACACTAGGAATACACACGCACTTTTAAAAATGATCTCGGTTTTATAGATAGGCCAGGCTAAATCTACAAATCCGACCCTTTTTAGTTCATTGAAACCTCAAATTTCAATGGCCAACTTTTAAAACTTTTTTTTAAGCGATCTTGGCTTTGTAGTGTAGGCAGCCTTGCTAAGTCTACACTCCTGCATTATCAACCGTCTTTTAAACCATATTCCAAAAGGCTTGTGGAGGCCTCACCCTCGATAGCCATTCTTCCAAAACACCTTCTACTATGACTTGTTAAGGTCTCACCCTTGATAGCCATATTTCCAATGGTTCATTGAGGTGTTACCCTCAATAACCGCCTTTCAAATAGCTTATTGAGTTCTTATCCTCAACAATCTTCTATTATGACTTGTTAAGGACTCACCCTTGACAGCCATATTTCCAATGGATTATTGAGGTGTTACCCTCAATAACCGCTGTAGACACCTCCCAAACAGGGCATCGCCATACAGATTGGTTGTTGATTGCTCGATTGGTTGCTTGCTTCATAAATCAAGATCGTGGACATTCCCATGGCTAGGAACATCACCACACGATAGCGGTTATCATCAAAACAGAGTCGCCACCCAATTTATTAAAACTAGGAAAACAGATAGAGATTTTGGGTACGGGAGCCAAGAGTACAATAAGGGGAAGGTGTTAGGCACCCCTCTCTGCCCAACCGTGAGGCTGGCCCATAGTTATTCAACATAAGACATATAGATGCTTCATTTAATTCTAACACATAGTTTGTTTAATTAAGTCTTTAAAAAGTAAATAAGGTGAGCCAATTTGATAAGTAAAGCATGCATCAGAAAGCAGAATACAAAACAAACTGTCCCAGGGAGATGGATCCCACGGCCGGTGAATGGATGTCACGGCCGAGGGATCCTCCTGGTTTTTTGTACCGGCCGAGGGATCAAAGCCCCGGTCAGTGTTCTTCCTCACACCAGACAGAAAAGTTACCCCGGTCAGTGTTCTTCCTCACACCAGACAGAAAAGTTAGCAGATGATCAAAATGCTACGATTAGTTATGAATACAGTAAGTAAAACAAACCAGAGGCCGTTGGGCCTCACCACCTTGATCCCTCAGTTGCTTGATTGCTTCGGATTGCTTGTGATTTGACTGATTGCTTCTTTGAGAACCCTAGGGTTAGGGTTTGAACTTCGGGGTTTGATCGTCGGATTGATGGCTGCTTTCGGGAGGTTAGGGCTTTCGAATAGGGGGGTTTGAGAGAGTATTTTTGCAGAGTTTCGTGGCTTGAGAGAGTATGGAAGTATACGAATTTGGTGTATTTCGTTGTTGTTATTTTCGGAACCCAAAGGCCCTTTATATAGGCAATTGGTGACTCACTCCGGCCAATCAAAATGCACGATTGCAATTGCAATGCAATACAAACTCTTCGTGGTAATCTCTGAGCGTAGCCCGAACGCATCGGGAAGGTAATGTAGTTGGATAAAACGTCTGAAAGAACGTTCCAGAGTCTGGAAAACAAAGGATCTGGCGGCCGAGCAAAAGATCTGGTGGCCGAGGAATGGATGTTGCGGCCGAAGGATAGATCTTGCGACCGAGGGATTGATCTCTCAGGGAGATTTTCAAGCAACAGGTTGCTCGGGTGAAGAAATGATGTTAAGGCCGTGAGATCAATGTTATGGCCGACAGATGGATTCTCCTAGGATTCTATATTTCTGTTTGAAAGGCTATATGGCTCTGGATTGGGTCCTATAAGTGGCTCAAAGTTCTTACCGAAAGTCCTAAGGTTCTCGAGAAGTCAATCAGCAATCACTGTATCTATTTCATCATCGGGATGGTCCCCAAGGTGGGACTTGAAATAATTGTTAGGCCAAATTGGGGTGTCTACAACCGCCTTTCAAATAGCTTCTTGAGTTCTTATCCTCAACAATCTTCTATCATGACTTGTTAAGGTCTCACCCTTGACAGCCATATTTCCAATGGTTCATTGAGGTGTTACCCTCAATAACCGCCTTTCAAATAGCTTCTTGAGTTCTTATCCTCAACAATCTTCTATCATGACTTGTTAAGGTCTCACCCTTGACAACCATATTTCCAATGGTTCATTGAGGTATTACCCTCAATAACCGCCTTTCAAATAGCTTGTTGAGTTCTTATCCTCAACAATCTTCTATCATGACTTGTTAAGGTCTCACCCTTGACAGCCATATTTCCAATGGTTCATTGAGGTCATACCCTCAATAACCGATTTTCAAAGAGCTTGTTGAGTTCATATCCTCAACAATCTTCAATCATCTTTCGAATTACCCTCAAATAGTGTAGACAGCCTCGTAAAGTCTATACTTCCACATTATTATCCTCAATAGGATCAATTTGTTGTATTACTCATAATCAGACCGCATTTGCCCCCATGAACTATGCAGGTTTGATCCCTACAAAAAGGGTACGTAGGCAGCTCGAAAGGGCACGACCACATGTTTCCATATGTTGCATTTTCAAACGCCTTTACTTAAAAGGTACCTAGACGACCAAATTGGGTGGTCTATGTCTTTGACGCGACTTGAACCATATAGTGGTAATCAAGTCTCGTCAAAGAGGGGCAACTGTAGACACCCCAATTTGGAAATCTCAGACACCAATGATGATAAACAAAGCATGGTTTAAACCTTTGGATCAATCTAAACCTTTTGGAGCACTACCTTTCAAAAACCGTAGACAAGTGGCCGAGAAGATTCCCAATAATGAAAACATGCCTTGAAAAGCTTCAAACAAAGCTCATTGTACTCAAAGGAGAGAGAAAACACCTTAGAACTAGGTATGAGCGTGCCAAGTGAGTGAATACGTGTTTTGGCCATCGTGGCACCATCGGTCTTCAATTTAGTCTGTTTTCAACCCATTTTTTTATAAATCAAACTTCCTTATTTTCATGGTTTGAGTCCACCATCTTCCAGTACATTCAAAACCCTCTTTATTGATATATTATAAGCCTTAATCCGATTTGAAATGAGGGAGATACAAGGATTTTGCCTAAATGGCTTCTTTTTCAACCACCTGAGGGTAAAATCGTCATATCTTTTGATGTAAAAAATATTTTTGATCCAAACCACTTGGGTTAGAAAGTAGACTTGACAAACTTTCCAACGGTCCAAAGACCACCCAAAACCGAGTTTCGGAGTGTCCGAGGCGGCCGTGCAAAGTTCGGCCTGTTGAGCAGTCATACAGTTGTAAACTGTGCCGTACAGTAGACATATATGTACCGTACGACAGTCAAACTTTTTCACTGCCTTGTTGACCCAACAAACCACCATAATAAAGTGCCCAATTGCCATACGGTGGACCCTAGTACCGTACGGTGGACCTTAAGTACTGTACGGTGGACCAACTTTTGGTCAAAAATGTCAGGAAGGCGGCAATCAGTTGAGAGCCAAAATACTTAGCTTGCACGCCAAGTTTGCTTGATTCCTAAGCAAATTTCACTCTATAAATACCCTTACGTCTCCCCATTTCGAAAGAAGAAGCCATCTCTCTCTCTCCCCCACCTTGAAACATAAAAACACTCTAAAACCAAGTCCAAAAACCTTCCAAACTACAATCAACCCTGGCATACTACTGTTCCAGTGTACTAAAAGCTTGCATACTCATCCAAGTTCGCACCAAAGTCACCACTTGAATCCCAACTCTCCAAAGAAAGGCTCTCAATCCAAAAAGGTATAAATTTCTGTTTTTAAATTCTGAGGGGAGCCACTAAACTCATATTGGTTCCTCATACCAATCTTGGGCTAAAATGGCTTAAACGTTTCAACAAATAAAAGTTGGTATCCCATACATCTCTACCGTGCGGTACACATTATTGTCGTACGGTAAAGGTTCTCCATGGAACAGATTTTGTTTAAACCACCTTTTCTTCTATTGTTTTTGTTGAAATCATATGAGCAAAAAATCTTTTACTGTTGTATAAATTAAAGATGACTATGCCATGCAAATCTAGTTCCAAATTTATGAGAGCATGTTAGCCTACATTACCTTCTGTTATATGACATTGTGCACTTAATACATGAGCATGCATGCCTATAAGATCATTGAATAACTGTGATTCAAAACTGCAAACCACAAAACCAGTACCGTACGGCACAACCCTCTGTCGTGTGGTGGAGTTTTCGTGGGATAGAATGCTGATTTTAGTTATTTTCTGCAATTAATTGGTTATATGCAAGCATGCCTGTTAGTCTCTGTTGTTAGCATGAAATATAAACCGTTTTGGCTATTTTCTTGTTCAAAGCATGCCTATTAATGTTTATATCTTCTGCAATTGCTTCTAATGTGCAATATAACTGTTTATGTGGCATAAAAGTTAAGCAATAAAATGATTTTCAAAATCCCACAAGTATTAGTAGAGACCGATTTTATCGGGTGAGGGGGTGCTTTTTCCAATAAAACCTTCCTCTCTCGTAACTTGGCTCCCAAACCCAAAACTCTCTGTTTTCAATAGACCAATACCTTTTCAAAGGGCAAAAGAGCCACATTTTTCTCAAATACGATTTCTCGGGTGATGACTATCCTTTTCAAAACCCAAGTGGCGACTCTCAAACAGACTATTTTCCTTTTTTTGAAAGCTAAAAATACAAAAAGGAGCAAAAAAGGAAAAAAAATCATTTTTTCCTGGCGTCAAGCCCACAATAGTGTGAAAAGTGACCTTGGTCTTGCCGTCACAATGTTCCAAGGGCTTTCTTTATCGAAGGATATGGAGAGGATTCCCACAGACCTTCAGCCAAGTCTCGTTCATGCGAGTGCTTATTTAGTTCTGGTTCGGATATCCGTTTTCCTTCATTTTTCCTCTTTTTGATCTAGTTCCTTTTATTCTCCTGAATCTGACTTGTCTTCTTTGTGTAGGCTGGGCAAGCTTTGCTGAATGCCACGAAGAAAGCGGCGCTCGTAACCGCCGAGAGGTCTCGCTACCGGAAGGAGATAAGGGTTGAGCGAGAGAAGGTGAAGGCGTTGGAGCAGCAACTGGAGGTGACTGAGGCAAGGGCTGAGAAGTTGGAGCAGGAGAGGAACGATGCTCTGAAACGAGCTAAGTCTGCTGAGCGAGAACTGGAAAAGCTGAAGAAAGAGGAGAAGAGGAAAATGAAGGTGGCCGACGCCAAAGGCTATCAGGATGGCTTTAAACGGGCAAGGGATGAGTTTAAGAGGGAGGCGAGGAAGATGGTGAACGAGGAGCTGATCCTAAAGATACCAATCGCCTACAGGTCAGGGTACAAGGACGGGGTTGCCAATGCGGCTGGCGTGCTACAGTTGGAGGCTGACATGAACTTGACAAAGACGATTCCTGCACCGGTCACGCCCGAGCTTGTGTTGCCGTACACAGACGAGGAGTGTGCGCCCCTTCCCCCAAAATATTTGAAGATAGTGAGGACGAGGGGCTTGAAGAGGGAGATGCTTATATGGCCGCCGAGGACGGATCTGGAGTGAAGGCTGTCGGTGGCGGTGTTGAAGCAGGGGCCGTTGACAATGCTGGGGCAAAAGCTGCCGATGCTGGAGCTAAAACTGCTAAAGACAACCAGGATGCCGAGGGAGAGAATATCGAGTTGGATTGAAACAAGAGAACCACCCGCAGGTGCCGACTTTGGGGTGATCGGTTACTGTAGTTGATAACCCTTAAATTTCTTTCAACTACTTGTCTTTTCTTTTGAATGCTTCGAATTTTTTGTTGCACTGGACGGCTTCGATCGTTTGGAGTTTGCCGTGCCAGATGTAATAGTTTGTGGGAGGATGGTATCGAACAATTTACCATGCCGTACCTCCCTGTTTAGGAAATCCACAGCACTTTTAATTTTGATATCTTAAGTGATTTGATCAAGTTTGGTTGCATGGTTCTTGTGTTTGCAATTCTCTGCCTTTTTCCCATGCCTTAGAAAAGTTTTGATCATACTGTTGTTTGAGTATGTGATTATTCGTAGCCCCCACTTTGGTTGGGGTTCGGCCAAATAGCCGAGCCTTGGCCAAAGTATGAAAAGCTGTAGAAATTGGATTGGGGCCCCCTACTTTTGCTTAGGAGTCGACCAAAGGGCCGGTCCTTAGCCAAAGTACCAAGGTTTTAATGAGAATTTGATTGGTGCCCCCTACTTTTACTTGGGGCTTGGCCAAAGTGCCGGCCCTTAGCCAAAGTATGAAGGACTTAATAGATGTTTGAAGTTTGTGGGTGGCTTACTCACCGAACCGTGAGCGTAACCGAGCTATGGCCGACCTTAATGTCTTGCCAAGCCGAACCGTAGCGTAAGTTCCAGCCGTAATGTGGGTTTTAGGCTCGGTGGACCGTATGTCCGGGTGCTTCTAAGGCATCATAATGGCCGAAGCAGTGGCGCAGGCGCCGTTTGTGAATGTGACCGAAGTCATCATTTGCGTTTTCCGGCAAATGCTGATGGGGGTTAATACTTAGAAAAAACTAGGGTAGATAAAAGTAGAGAATTACACAGAGAATGTCGATTGTCGAGCAAGACATTTTGCTTATATTAAAAAACGACGATTGAGTGCAGGTTGAAACAAACTTGTCCGAACCAAAGTCAGACTTACACTACGATAGATAATGGTCGAGGCCGACACAAAACATAAATGTAAACAAGGCCTGAGGTCGAAACAAAATATAAGTAAATAGATTGTGGCCGAACCCGAGGCACGGCAGCGATGCTCATCACATGTACGCCTTTCTCAAATTCTGGGCGTTCCACGGGTTGGTGAGGACCTTCCCATCCATGTCTTCCAAAACATAAGCCCCCTCACCAGCAATCCGAACCACACGGTATGGACCTTAATTCCCAGTTCGGCTTAAATTTCGTCTTTTTGCTAGCTTGCACAACTTTCTTCCATACCAAATCATCAGGCTTGAAAGTCTTGGTTCTCACACTACGGTTGTATCCTTTGGCGACTTGCTGCTGATATTTCGCAAGCTTCAACTGAGCGTCGTCACGTTTCTCTTCGGCCAAAATCAGCTCTCTTTCCATGGCTTCTTCATTATTTTTTGGGTCGAATGTTTTGTTCTCAAAGTGGGGAACCTGGATTCCAAAGGGATCACGGTCTCCATGCCAAAAGCCATGCAAAATGGTGTTTGCCCAGTGGATCGCCAAGGTGTTGAACGGTAAGCCCTGTAGACACCCCAATTTGGCCTAACAATTATTTCAAGTCCCACCTTGGGACCATCCCGATGATGAAATGGATACAGTTATTGTTGGTTGCCTCCTTGAGAACCTTAGGACTTTCGGTAAGAACTTCGAGCCACTTAGAGGACCCAATTCAAAGCCATACAGCCTTTCAGACAGAAATACAAAAGCCTAGGAGAATCCATCTGTCGGCCGTGACATCGATCCCACGGCCCTAACATCATTTCCTCACCCGAGCAACCTGTTGCCAGCAAAATCTCCCTGAGAGATCAATCCCTCGGCCGCAAGATCTATCCTTCGGCCGAGACATCCATTCCTAGGCCGTGATATCCTTTACTCGGCCGCCAGATCGACCTTTTTCCAGACTCTGGAATGTGTTCTGTCAGACGTTTGATCCAATTACACTACCTTCCTGATGCGTTCGGGCTACGCTCAGAGATTACGACGTAGAGTTAGAGATGCATTGCAATTGCAATTACCATCTCGTGATTTGATTGGCTGGAGTGAGTCACCAATTGCCTATATAAAGGACCTTTGGACTCCGAAAATAAACACACGAAATTCATTAGAGAATACACTCTCTCAAGCCACGAAACTCTACCAAAATACTCTCTCAAACCCACTCCTCAAAAGCCCTAACCTCCCGAAGGCAGCCGTCAATCCAGTGATCAAACCCCGAAGTTCAAACCCTAACCCTAGGGTTTTCAATCAAGCAATCAGTCAATCACGCCCAATCCAAAGCAATCAAGCAACTGAGGGATCAAGGTGGTGAGGCCCAACGGCCTCTGGTTTGTCTTATTTACTGTATTTCTGGCTAACCGTAGCGTTTTGATCATCTGTTAATCTTTCTGTCTGGTGTGAGGAAGAACACCGACCGGGGCTTCGATCCCTCGGCCGGTACATCAAACCAGGAGGATCCCTCGGCCGTGACATCCATTCACCGGCCGCGGGATCCATCTCCCTGGGACAGTTTGTTTTGTTTTGTTTTCTGACGCATGCTTTATTTACCGCACTGGCTCACTTTGCTTACTGTTTAAAGGAATAAATGAACAGACTATGTGTTGGAATTAAACAAAGCATTTATACGTCTTATGTTGAATAACTATGGGCCAGTCTCACGGCTGGGCAGAGAGGGGTGCCTAACACCTTCCCCTCACTGTACTTTTGGCTCCGGTGCCCAGAATCTCTATCTATTTTCCCAGTTTTAACAAACTGGGTGGCGACTCTGTTTTGATGATAACCGCTATCATGTGGCGATGTTCCTAGCCATGGGAATGTCCATGATTTTGGTTTACGAAGCAAGCAACCAACCGAGCAAACAAACGTGATCAATCTGTATGGCGATGCCCCGTTTGGGAGGTGTCTACAGTTTTTGGCGACTCTGCTAGGGAATATGAGAGCCATAACCAAAAAGTTCAACATAAGACTAATACATGCCTTGTTTAATTCATTTATCATATGCATCGAGCGGGCAACCCGTTGAGTTCACCTGATATCCCGGCATGACACGGGCTATGTTGGGGGTTCCAGCAAACTCCACAGTCACTCGTACCTAGTGGTATATCAAAAAGGAAATCACCCAATCACCGCCTATGATGGGCTGGTGAGAGGATTGGTGCCCTTTGACAACGGAGCACCCTGAGACTACCAAAACCTTGCATGTTTTAGAAAGCCATAGAACTTATCAAACTAAGACAGGAACCTACTTGCATTTTACTTCCAAGTTCTTCCTCACACCCATTGTATATGTGTATGTTGTAAAGTTTCTCTTTTGCAGGTTAAACCTTAGGAATCTCTCTAAGTCAAATAAACAGTAGGTAAGATTAATCAATCTAACTAAAGCAAAAACCTTTTCAGGAAAAATGACTGCATCACTGTTCATGTCTGATTCGCACTTTCAAGTTGTCACCAAGCTGTCTGGTCCGCTCCACTTTGCTGTTGAAGACTTCAACCCCTCCGAATACATCACTCCAGTAAATCAACCCAAGCCTGTGGTGGCTATCATTGAAGACAACCATGTCATGTTCGCTGGAACGGTTTATGAGGAAGAAGTAGAAGACCTGATCGAAGAAGAAGGGCTTCGTAGGGTTCCAATCTATTTTTATGACCCCTATGCACCTACCGACGATTATTGGCCAATAGACGAGGTCAACAACCTCGAAACTGAAGAGGCAAATGAAGAAGAGTCTGTCGACAATGACCCACTAGACGAAATATCACTAAACCTACTCTTTGATGAGGGGGTCACCAACAATGAAATAAGGGTGATCCACCCCATCACAGATAGCTTTGGTAATTGGTGGGGCTTTGTTGGCACACGACGAGTCTACAACAGCAACGAAGCAGAGATTGAAGCTCAATTGGAAGAAATAACAGCGATAGCAAATCAAATGGCCCTCCAAGACTTGCAGGGTGACAATGATGTAAGTGCGAATCAAGGTGATAGTGAAGTGCTGGTGATCAACCTTGATGATGAAAAAGACTGCTCTGAACTGATTGTGGATGCTGAAAAAGGGGCTTACCCTAATTGGACCGTGGAACGCACTCTGAAATACAAAATGAAAAGCACTAATCTTAGTTCTGATTCCGATTCCAACTCTGAGTCGACTCAGTCCGAGTCAAGCTTTTCATCTTTTGAAACTACTAAGTCTAGTGAGGAAAACCTGCTCAAAGTACCAAGGCATAACATTTACTTTGAGTTCGACTCTGAAATGGCTTTTGATAAACTTAGCAATGAGAAGGAAGATTTAGAGTATTTCACTTTGCCTATGATCAATTGTGTGGATTCCGACAAACCAAATTTTGAGGAAGAAATTCCAAAAGAAATTCTAGAATTCATCGAAAGAGAAGAAGAAAGGCACGCTAAACCTTTTTCTGAGGAAATAATCACAGCAAACATAGGCTCTGAAAATGAGCCCAAAATGGTTAAAATTGGTACCTCACTATCCCCTCAAGAAAGTGAAAAACTAATCCTTTTGCTAAAAGAATACAAAGATGTTTTTGCCTGGTCTTATGAGGACATGCCTGGAATAGACCCTGAAATTGTTCAGCATAAAATTCCCCTTCATCCTGATGCAAAACCAGTTAAACAGAAACTGAGACGTATGCGCCCTGATTGGGTCCTAAAGATAAAAGAAGAAGTCACTAAACAAATCAACGCCGGTTTTCTCATAGTCATCGAATATCCACAATGGGTAGCTAACATCATTCCCGTACCAAAGAAAACTGGAGGAATCAAGGTCTGCGTAGATTTCTGAGATCTCAACAAGGCCAGTCCAAAGGATGACTTTCCATTACCTCACATAGACGAGTTAGTAGATAACACCGCAGGCCATGCATTGCTATCTTTCATAGACGGATTTTCTAGGTACAATCAAATCCTTATGTCTCCTGAGGATAGAGAGAAAACCACCTTTACTACGCCTTGGGGAACCTACTGCTACCGAGTAATGCCGTTTGGGTTGAAGAATGCTGGAGCCACTTACCAGAGGATGGCAACAACACTGCTGCACGACATGATGCACAAAGAGGTCGAGGTGTATGTCGACGATATGATAGTCAAATCAAAGGAAAGGGAAGGACACCATGGAGCGCTCCAAAAGTCCTTTGAGAGGATTAGGAATTACAAACTACGTCTTAACCCTCAAAAATGCACTTTTGGGGTAACAGCTGGAAAGATGTTGGGATTCCTCATCACTCAAAGAGGAATCGAGGTAGACCCTTCCAAGATACAGGCTATCATGGAGATATCACCTAGGACGGAGAAGGAAGTAAGGAGTTTCTTGGGGAAGGTACAATTCATCAGCAAGTTCATTTCCAAGCTCACAACCACCTGTGAACCTCTTTTCAAGCTACTGAAGAAAGGTACTGATTTTGAATGGAGCCAAGACTGTCAGCAAGCGTTCGAGGCAATCAAAGAATATCTTCAGAATCCACCTGTACTGTCACCGCCCATCCCTGGGAAGTCATTAATTCTGTATCTCTCAGTAACAGACACATCCATGGGGTGCATGCTAGCATAAGAAAACAACGCCAAAGTAGAGTGCGCCATATACTACCTCAGCAAAAAAATGATGGACTATGAGACAAGGTACACTCCCCTCGAGAAAACCTGTTGGGGGCTAGTATGGGCCACAAAGAAACTGAGGCACTACCTGTTAGCACATCCGGTGGTGCTGGTCTCTCGTTTAGACCCAATCAAGTATCTTTTCGAAAAGCCAGCACTTATCGAAAAGCTAGCTAGGTGGTTATTGCTGCTAGCAAAATTCGACCTCAAATACATGACAAGGAAATCAGTAAAGGGAAGAGCTGTGGCAGAATTCTTGGCGGATCACCCTATGACAGAGGCCGAGGCAGAGGACTTCATGTTCCCCGACGAGGACATCTTATGTATCCTAGACGACACTTGGCAACTTTAATTTGATGGAGCATCAAACCGATGTGGATATGGCATAGGGGTATTGCTAGTTTCCCCAAACGACTCCCACATCCCTTTATCATATAAACTGAGGTTTGAGGTCACTAACAACCAAGCTGAATGCGAGGCTTGTATTGCTGGAATGGAGGCAGCCCTAGAGCTAGGGGCAAAAAGGGTAGAAGTCACTGGGGATTCAAACCTGGTGGTATCTCAAGCCAGAGGAGACTGGAAGGTCAAGGAAGATACACTGAAGCTATATCACTCTGTGCTGGAAGATCTAATTCCACAATTCGATTCCGTTGTCTTCACACACACTCCTCGAGTGAGCAATAGATTTGCAGATGCACTGGCAACATTAGCATCTATGGTCGAAATACCCCTAGGATTCACAATGCGGCCTCTCATGATCGAGCAAAAGGTTAAACCAGCATGTGAATGCACCTTTACCGAGGAAGGTGAAGACGATGGCAAGCCATGGTACGAAGACGTGAAGGAATTCCTGGAAAAAGGAGAATACCCATCCGAGGCCACCTCGAAAGACAAAACGGCTCTACGAAAGTTTGCTACCCGATTTATAATCTGTGGAGGAGCATTGTATCGAAGGGCACACTTGGGTCCAAGTCAACTTTGCATCACAACGGAGGACAGCCGCAAGGTAATGTAGGAAATACACGAGGGAATTTGTGGGCCACACATGAATGGGGCGACGATGGCAAAGAAGATCCTATGTCAGGGATATTACTGGACTACAATGGAGACCGACTGCGCTGATTTTGTCCGCCGATGTTACAAATGCCAAACTCACGCTGATCGTATGCGTATTCCCCCTACGGAATTGTATAGCATGACATCCCCTTGGCCATTCTCCACTTGGGGGATAGACGTCATTGGAAGCATAAATCCAAAGGGAAAATACAAACATCAGTTCATTCTGGTGGCCATTGACTACTTCACCAAGTGGGTAGAAGCAGCTTCTTATGCTACTCTCAAAGCCACTCATGTGGCCAAATTTATTCGCACTAATATCATCTATCGATATGGTGTACCTCACGAGTTCGTCTGTGACAATGGATCGCACTTCAAGGGGGCGACAAAGAAGCTTTTCGCCGAATTTGGGATACAGAATCATCGGTCATCTACTTACCGACCTCAAACTAATGGAGCAGTTGAGGCTGCAAACAAGAATATCAAGAGGATTCTGCGGAAGACTACCGACACTTACACAGACTGGCCAGAAATGCTACCTCTGGCACTATGGGGTTATCGAACAACTGAAAGGACTTCAACTGGGGCCACTCCCTACTCTCTGGTTTATGGAATGGAAGCTGTCTTGCCTATCTGTAGACACCCCAAACTGGGTCTCCCAATTGTTTTACTTTATTTTACGATTTTCTTGTTTCCCCGATGATGAAATCGGATCAAACGGAGCTTGGATTGGGAATGGATTAGGCTTGGAACACTTAGAACCCTGCTTGAACCTCTTGAACCTTTCAGAACCTTCAGTCAAGCCCTAGAGCCAGAGTTGACCCTCGCGCGAGCCTTTGTGTCCCTCGTGCGACACTTAGCTTGCCAGGTGTAGTCAAAGTCAAACTGTTGACTGTTGACTCTCGCGCGACACTCGCGCGACAGTTCCCTCCTGTCCCTATCCCAGAATCCAGCTGGACTTGTGATGATTGCTTGGCACATGGGTCCCCATGGGCTGGAACCCCGTTTTCCTCAGCTGAACAGGGTTCTGGCAGTTTGTAGCCCATACAATCCTCCCAACCAACCATCCACCTTGTTGGCTAGCCTTAGAACCAAGTTGTGACCAGCCTTATTGGCTGGTCCCAAGGCCTTGTTTGGCCCCTAACTAGCCCTTACACTCCTCCTATAAATACCCACTTTCATCTTCCATGTTAAGGGTTCCAAAAAATTAATTGAGAAGTTCATTGGTTATTTTGTAAGGCAAACACTAGCTAGCACAAAGTTGTTAACCCCAAACCACCTCCTAATCTTCTGAACTTAGTGTGTTCACACACACTCAGTTGCAAGACCACACCAATCAATCCAATCCATTTCCAAACCCTTTCCAAGCAAAGGTATAATGTTTAACCTGTTTCTGTTTTGATCCCTGAGGGGGGGCTGACAGGACCAAGGCTGGTAATCAATACCATGTCCTGGTCCTAAAGCCAGCAAAGTTACAAGAATTCGTGGCAGCTACACCCTCGCGCGACGGTCCCCTATGCTCGCGCGACACTCGTGTCAGCAAGAGAATGGACCTCGTGGGGAAGGGAGGCTAGCTCTTTTCTGTTTTGCAACATATTCATGCCTGTTGCACATCACTTTGATTTTTAGATCACTGCTATGCATGCAAGAACAAAATACAGTAGCTAGTTCATTTGCTCTAAATACTTTGGAATGCCCTTGGGATCTCCTGAATCTGTCTCAGGACCCCAAGCATGCAAAGCAATTCTTGGAAGTCCAGTCAGGAATGTCGCGCGAGACTCAATCTCTGTCGCGCGACAGTCCTGTGATCTCCATGAATAGCCCTTGCATGGGTAACTAGGCCTTTGGCTTCTGTTTTGATACCCCCACTGTTTAAGGGTTGTGTTTCAATTCATTTGGCTCCTGTTTGGAGTATTATGTAATAATTAGTATTTTAATCTTTCAATAAACTGCTTGGTTTGTCCTGGTGTGCACTGGTCCTTCCAGAGCCCAGAAGGGGATGATTTTGGGACTGTGGTGAGATGACAACACTCGCGCGAGGATCAGTGTGTCTCGCGCGATGGTTGACTTGCATGCAGATCTGTTCATGCATGCAAGTTGATCATCATGCAGGGCAAATCTGCCCCGAGCCTGGTTTTGGCATCTGATCGCTGTTTCAAGTTCATTCCATCTATTATTCATCATGCTATCCATCCATGCTATCATCTGATCATCCTGTAAACTGTTACAGTTTTTAATCCCCGATTAACTGTTCCCCCGCCCTAATTGGCTAAAATTAATTAAAAGAAGAAGAATCACAAAAGATTTCATAAAAATGCCTAAGTAGAGACCGATCTCCGGATTGGGCGAGAGGGGTGCCATAAAACCCTTCCCCTCTCGTAACCTGGCTCCTGAACCCAGATATGGTTATGACGGACTGGTTTCCTTCACTTTTTCAAATCA
This sequence comes from Rhododendron griersonianum, assembly GCA_018127125.1. NCBI lineage: Eukaryota > Viridiplantae > Streptophyta > Magnoliopsida > Ericales > Ericaceae > Rhododendron > Rhododendron griersonianum. The sequence continues at coordinate 30,157,238 of CM030788.1, read as the reverse complement.
AACAGCGCGGTAGGTGCTTCGAAATACGGTTCCTTGAGTGTCGGACCTTCAAAACTCAAGTGGCGACTCTGTATTTTTGAACGCTTGCCACCTGCGCTCGTGCTCCCTCGATCCGGGCCCTTACATTTTTGGAAACCGGAATTTCCAGGGCATGCTGCCACAATGGCGACTCCGCTGGGGATAAATCGAACCAATATTAATCCATACTTAGGATTTAATACGCTTGGGAACAATCCCTTAAAAGCCGGTCAAAACGGTGAGCTTCGCGCTGCCGAAGGTTGGAACGGTGATTTAACAGGACCTCGTGTCCGGCCATTCTAATCTGGGGCTTTTTTTTCGATTGTTCACTTGCGTAGTTTCTTCTAAAGATGGACTAAATAAAGTGAGCCAAATTTGAAAAAGGCATTTTTTCGACTTTGTGATTCTTCTTCTTTTAATCAAATTTTAGCATCTCATTTGCATCGATGTGGGAAAAGCCTCGTTGGATCGTTTTGGCAATCCGGCACGGTTTACCGGAGCCTGGGGACCCTGAATGACCGACAACCTTCGACGATGATGGGTCATGCTACCGTTCGACTGTTACTCTGCGAAAAACGCGGGTAACGGGAGGTATATCTGTGGCCCTAGTCCGAGGAACCTGTTACGAACCAAAACCGGCCTTTTGCATATACAGAGCATTAGAACTCTCCAAACTAGGACAGGTACCCACATGTTAAGATCTACTTACATCTAACCCCGTAAATGCCTACGTGTTACTGCTTTCCTTATCGCATGAACTGTACATACATTCTCGTTCAGCGTAGAAGCATGTCTAGGATGGCTCCTAGGTTCTCAATCTGTTCCGAGTCTGTCTTTAGGCTTAGTAGGACATTGTCACGGCCCGATGAGGAGTCGTGCATCTCAGTGATGCGCGTTATCATCTTTTAAAATCCTTTTATGGTGGGACTTTAGGAAATCAGAAGCTTTTCTGTACCTTTGCCCGTGTACCTGTTTAGGGTTTCAAACAAAAAACGAGGAACCACGGAGTAAAAATACCATGATGCTTACACCAAAAGGTAACAAGTGCCTCGTCACTTACACCGCCCGGCTAATAGCACAATGCTGCTCACGCCAATCTGGTTATGGCATCATAATATTCATACCGAGTTGTTCTAGCTTCAAAAACTTGAAACCCCGAACATCGAAACGGGCAAAGGTTTAGACTTCTTTTGACATCCTTTAGGACCGCTCGGTCCAAACAAGGATACATCTTCGAAAGGAATTCTGAGGGCCTAAAACAGTGTCCAAAGCGTCGTGAGACAGACTTGTCTTCTGGTTCTAGAGTCTAGGGTGACGCTCCCGACGTTGGCTGCATCCGCTTTAGTCTTTTATTTAGATTAAAGTTACTGCAGGACCCTTATTAAACCTCTTTTTGCCTTGCAAGCAAAGATCTGAATCATTGCACCGCCAAGGAAAGTATCGAGGCCAGTTGCCAAACCCGCTTGGGAACGTCTGCATCTGAGTCCGGTTCAAAGACTTGTCAGGCACGGTCAGTCATCACGGAAGACTCTTCGCACTCACTTTCGGCAGCACAGCTCAGGTTCACAGTCAGTTTCACCACCGGTTTTACAGGAAGGGCGTCCGACTACCCCGGTATCTGTATCAAGCAGCTCTGAACCACCCGTCACGATGGAACGGCCACAACCAGAACCTCTTACCTTGGAGACCATGCTCATGAACCTTCAGGACAGTATCACCGCTATGCAACAGAGGGCAGCTCAGACCGACACTAGCATTGCCCGCCTGAACGACCTCATCCACTCTCGCTTTCCGCCCCCTCTCGAGGAAGAAGGTGAGGACGATGAGTCTGACCAAGAGCAGCCCGTCTTGGTTCCAGATTCGCTTCACGCAGGACGCCTCATGGTCTTGAATCCGAGAGAAGGCCGCAGGCCCGCTGCAAACCTTGCAGGTGGTAGACTACCTCCAAATCAAGAAGAACCAGCTCAGAATCCAGAGATGGCCGCACTCATGGCCAAGATGGCCAAACTGGAGGAATCTATTGCCAAGACGGAAAAGATCAGCGCCGGAGGGATCGATCTGGATCGCCTTTGCCTGTATCCCAACGCCAGACTTCCTGAAAAGTTCAAAATGCCGGACTTGGCTAAGTTCGATGGGAGCGGCGACCCCAGGACTCATCTCTACAGCTACCATGCCGCCATGAAACTTATTTCTGTTGAGCCAGAGGCCATGTCACAGCTCTTCCCTCAGACCCTTTCAGGTCCTGCCTTCCATTGGTTTTTGTCACTCGACATTGCTAAAAGGAGGACTTGGGAGGACATTGGGACTGCGTTTATTTCGCAGTACAATTATAACTCCCAGCTGAAAATGACTACTCGGGAACTTGAATCCACCAAGATGGAGGCTAAGGAGTCCTTTGCAGACTTTGTCAAAAGGTGGAGAGCTAAAGCTGCACAGATGACTGATCGCCCAAGCGAGAAGGACCAGCTCCGTATCATTTCCCGCAATCTCCAGCCGGACTATGCCAGGCACCTGGTTCTAGCTCAGGCCTCCGCTAACTTTGAAACCTTCTTCGACTCTAGCCTGGCCATCGAAGATGCCCTGCAGAGTGGAATTCTATCAAAGGGTGAATCCTCGCATGCCCCCAAGTCAAAACCTCGGGCTTATTCTAGAAGCGCCAATGCGCTGTTCAGGACAGGAACTTACTCCAACACGGCAACCGCCGGTACCAATGCCGCTTCTTCTAGCACTGCTAATCACATTGCGGACATCAATCAAGTCCAGACTCCACAGAACAACCGACTTCGGAACCAACCCCGCAGCTTTTCCGCTATCGAGGCACCTCTATCCTCGGTCTTGGAAAAGTTGGTCAAATCAGGAAATCTCAAGCCCCTGGATCCAACTCCTCTACCCAAGAACCCTTCACCCGGCTTCAGAGCCAACCTTTACTGCGCTTACCATCAAGGAGCGGGTCATCTCACTGACTCCTGCTTTCGCCTCCGTCATGCGATCCAGGATCTCATCGACGATGGCACGCTGGAGACCCCTCCACGCTGTACCCCACATCAGCCAGATATCTCTCAGCTCCACTTATATCAACCCTAGCTCCACCATATTTAACCCCACTGACTATATAGCCTCAACCGATCAACCCAGACCCGTCGTGCCTTTCCCGACCGAACCATCCACCGAGGTTTCTTATATACAAATGGTTGAAGGCCAAGTTGTTGATACAGATGCACCTTCAGAACTTTTCCAAACTGGATCACCTGTTTCTGAAGAATCTATCAGCTCTCTTTTTCATCAATCAATCCCTGCTGTGCAGATCAATTCTGCCTCGTCTCTTGACAGCCCGTACGCAACCATCGCTGACCCGTTTCCTGACCCCTATCAGCCTTGGGTGCCTCCCTCAGATAATAACATGCAAGCCACTGGCTGGGCCATAGCAAACCATTGGGACTATGCCACTCCTCTGTTTAACGAGTGGTCGAGCTTTGAAATGGACGGGATTCCCCCACAGCCCGGAAATGTCCCATTCGACCAAGCCTGGTATGATGACTGGTTGGCCGGTTATGAAGCGGCCTTGCTTGACCCTCTGGACAGTTTCTCCTTGTACACGCTGTTCAACCCAATCGAGCCTCCAGTTCCCGAAGCGGAATATTGCTGGGATCCTGAGCCGACCTGGTTTGCTCCCATGGACGTTGACCCTAACCCTCTGCAAGGCTATGCCACGCCGGACTACATGCTTCACTACGCGGAGGATGAACTTGTCCAGGAAGATCCACGGGCTTTGGGAGACCACATTTCCCTCTTTGATTCGGTCTTTGATTCGGTTTGTGATACTAATCCCGACACTGACCATGATCCCTGTTCCTACATTGTCGACGAGGAAAATCCGCGCCCTCAGGTGCCTTACCCAAACAACAGGGACTGCAGTATCATGGTCACAGACCGCGCTCCGCCTGCTAATCTTTGGGAAGTTAACGACATAGTGGACGTCCAAGTTTGGAATAAAGTCTGGGCTGTCAATCGTACCCTGGCTAACACTGGTCTTTGGGATGTCCCCTTTATTGCAAATCCAGAGCCTGTCACTGAAGTGGCTGCTGTGAAAGACTTGAGCTTCTGGGAGATCTGGGCTTAGACATGGGAGTGCCCGTCTCTGTATCAACTGCTGACAAGGGAAAGCGCAAACTGGGAGATGTCCCTGCTGATCTCTGGGATGTGAAGGAAAACCCTCAAGTCGTGCCCTCTTTGGGGAACGTTCACAATGTTACAAGGAGTGGACGGATTTTTCAGCCTGCTAATCTGCAGGCCGAGAATTCCTCCAATCCTACTAATCAAAGGAACGAGCCTGTTTCTTTCCCAAAGTCTACACCTCTTGAGGTATCAGCTGGCAATCTAGTTCCTGATCTAGTTCAGCGGCAACTTGAGCGGGTTCCTGCCGCTATTTCTATCTGGGGACTGATCTGTTCATCCAAGGAGCATCGTCAGAGGCTGTGTCACGCCCTATCCCGCCTTGAAGTCCAGGCCGACGTCACGCCAGAGGCGATGGTATCTCTCATCCTCCCTCCGACCTCCAAGCATACGGTAATCTTCACGGATAAGGATCTGCCAGTCGAAGGCGTCGACCACAATCGCCCCTTGCACATCACCGTCAAGTGTCGAGGACTCTGGGTCCCGACCGTTCTTATTGACAACGGCTCCGCCATCAACGTTTGCCCTCTGCGGGTCGCTTATCGTTTGGGACTCACCAAGAAGGATCTGGCACCTTCCAATCTAGCTGTCAAGGCATATGACGGCACCCGTCGCGTAGTCGAAGGTGTTTTGAAGCTCAAACTCGATGCTGAGGGTTTTGAGATGGACGTGGAGTTCCATGTCGTGGATATTCCTGCAACCTTCAATCTTCTATTGGGCAGACCGTGGCTTCATCGGTCCGACATCATGGCTGTGCCATCTACCCTCCACCAAAAGGTTATTCTGGGACTACCTACTGGCACTCTAACCATCTGCGGGGATTCTGGCATCCGCCCACTCAAGGAAGATGGGACTCCCGTTTTGGGAATTCAACACGGTGAAGAAGACGTCGATCTCGGGGGTTTCTCTTTTGATACTTCAGGCACAGTAATGGCCATCAATGTGGACGGGAATTTCCTCATAAGCTCTGTCGCGCTGGACATTATGAGAAGGATGTCGTATTTTCCGGGCATTGGTTTAGGGTCTCGCCGTCAAGGGGTCCCGGAGTTCCCTACTTTTCCTTTCAACGAGGGCCGCTTTGGTTTGGGGTATATCGCCTCTGCCAAAGATGCCAAACGGAGGAAATATATGGGAAAACCTCGGACTCTGCAGCGGTCCCAAATTTGTTCGCGAAATGGGAAATGCCGCTTACACGGGGGCTGAGCCCTTCGTTCATTCCAAACCGGGAGCCGCTGCTGGGTTTGAGATTTTCCGATGACACCGGTCAAGCGGTGATGATGAACCAAAGAAAGGAAGAATTCAAGAGGAAGCTTAATCGGGTGAAGATCAAGACTGACCTGGGATATATCAATCAGGGAAATTTGGAGCTGCTATTCTAGGAATTCTCCCAAGTGGGTTTGGTTGGGGAGCTCAAGAGGCCGAAGTGCTCATGCTCGGGCCCGACGCCCTCGAGGATCCCACCTCTCTCATTGTGAAGGCCGAGGGCTCTTTGAATAATTGCATTTTCAAGCCGCGCCTGACTTGCATTGACAACATGTCTGAGTCTGAGTCCGAGTCCGAGTCTGAGTCCCAGTCAGAGTCTGTCCCGTCCTCTAAGTCTAGCTCTGAGTCGGAGTTCGTGCCTCTAGGCCCTCCATGTCATAGCTTTTATTTCGAGTTCGACTCTCTTGTACTTGGTGACCCTTCAGGGGCTTGTGAAATGAACGAAGCATCTTCTGACTATTTCAATGATCTTTATATAAACTGTGTCGACCCTGACGATGAGGGGATAGATTTTGATGGGGACATTCCCAAGGAAATCCGTGCCTTCATCGAAAGGGAAGACGAAAGGCATGCTCAGCCGTTAAAAGAAGAAATAATTTCTATAAATTTGAAAGATGAAAACGATCCCCGAATGGTTCAAGTGGGCTCCACACTTTCACCAGAGGAGCATCGTGATTTCAAAGAGCTGCTCACCGAGTTCAGTGACGTTTTTGCATGGTCTCATCGAGATATGCCCGGAATTGATCCCGAGATCGTGGAACATCACATTCCTTTGTTTCCGAATGCCAAGCCTGTGAAGCAGAAACTCCGACGGATGAGGCCAGATTGGGTTCAGAAGATTAAAGAGGAGGTTACTAAGCAGATTGACGTTGGTTTTCTCATGGTCTCTCAGTATCCCACATGGGTCGCCAACATTGTCCCTGTTCCTAAGAAGAATGGCCAAATTCGAGGTTGCGTTGATTTTCGGGACTTGAACAAAGCGAGCCCCAAATACGATTTTCCCTTGCCGCACATCGATGTGCTTGTGGACAATACTGCGGGGCACGCTTTGCTTTCGTTCATGGATGGCTTCTCTGGCTACAACCAAATTCTCATGGCGCCCGAGGACCGCGAGAAAACCACGTTCATCACTGAATGGGGGACTTATTGCTATCTGGTCATGCCTTTTGGATTGAAGAACGCTGGGCCCACTTATCAGCGAGCTGCCACCACTATCCTACACGATATGATGCACAAGGAAGTCGAGGTCTACGTCGATGACATGATCGCCAAATCCAAAACTCGAGAAGGTCATATTCCTGTACTTAGGAAGTTCTTCCGGAGATTACGAAAGTTTCGTATGCGTCTGAATCCTCAGAAATGCACCTTTGGGGTTACAGCTGGTAAGATGCTCAGTTTCATGATCACTTCTCGTGGAATTGAGGTCGACCCGTCTAAAATCAAAGCAGTCCTTGAGATGAAGCCACCAGATTCTGAAAAGGGGGTGCGAAGCTTTTTGGGAAGGGTACAGTTCATCAGCAGATTCATCGCCAAGTTGACACTAACTTGCGAGCCGATGTTTCGTCTATTAAAGAAGAATACTCCATTCGTCTGGACGGACAAGTGCCAGGCGGCTTTCACCTCCATTCAAACCTATCTGCAGAACCCTCCGGTTTTAATGCCACCAGTGCCAGGGAAACCCTTGATACTTTACTTATCTGTGAATCCTTCGTCTATGGGGTGTTTGCTGGCTCAAGAGGGAGAGAAGGGAGTTGAGAAGGCCATTTACTACCTGAGTAAGAAGATGGTTGGCGCTGAAGAACGCTACACCGCCCTCGAGAAGACGTGTTGGGCTCTTGTTTGGGCATCCAAGAAATTAAGACACTACATGCTGGCCTACCCAGTGAAGTTGATTTCTCGAATGGATCCTCTCAAGTATCTGTTTGAGAAGCCTGCGCTTACTGGTAAGCTAGCACGTTGGTTGCTTCTGCTCGCAGAGTTTGACCTCGAATATGTCACTAGGAAATCTGTCAAAGGGCGCGCGATCGCTGAATTCCTGGCTGATCACCCTGTCGATGGACCGGAGGACTCAAATTTTGCATTTCCAGATGAAGGTGTGATGATGGTTGTCGAAGACACCTGGACCCTTTACTTTGACGGGGCAGCCAATCAGAAGGGATACGGGATTGGAGTTTTGCTTATAACTCCTGATGGTGCTCATATTCCGCTCGCGTTCAAACTCAACTTCGATGTCACGAACAACCAAGCTGAATATGAGGCCTGCATTGTTGGCATGGAAGCTGCTCTTACGCTTGGTGTTGAAAAGCTCGAGGTTATTGGTGATTCCAACCTCGTTGTTTCTCAGGCTAACGGGGACTGGAAAGTTCGGGAGGACAGATTAAAGCCTTATCACCAAGACCTAGAGGACCTCATTCCTCGTTTCAATAAAGTCACGTTCACGCACATCCCTCGGATGAAGAACCAGTTCGCTGACGCTCTGGCAACTTTGGCTTCCATGATCGAGCTTCCGATTGGTATCAAGCTTCGTCCTATTCTAATTGAACAGCGGGACTTGCCTGCCTATCAGTATATCAACGCCGTCGATGATGTTGACGATGGCCTACCCTAGTATCACGATATCTAGAACTTCGTCGAAAGTGGTCAGTTTCCGGCCGACGCCACCAAGAAGGATCAAGCGGCACTGCGAAGAATGGCCGCTCAATACATTATCTGTGGCGGGAGACTGTATCGGAGATCTCACTGCGGAATGCATAAACTCTATGTCAACGGCGCTGAAGCCATCAAAATCATGGAGGAAATTCACGAAGGAGTTTGTGGCCCTCACATGAGCGGGGTCATGCTCGCCAGGAAAATCTTACGACAAGGCTACTTTTGGTCTACCATGGAGTCCCAGTGTGTGGATTATGTACGCCGCTGCCATAGGTGTCAAATCCATGCCAATCTCATGCATGTCCCTCCTTCTAAACTATTCGGCATGACATCGCCTTGGCCCTTTTCTGTTTGGGGTATCGACGTTATCGGCATGATCAGGCCTTCTGCTTCGAATGGGTATCGGTTCATTTTGGTGGCGATAGATTACTTCACCAAGTGGGTCGAGGCTGAATCTTACAAGACCTTGACGGCAGTTCAGGTTGCTCAGTTTATCCGAAAGAACATCATCTATCGATACGGGGTTCCGAAGGCGTTTGTTTCTGACAATGGCGTCCATTTCAAAGGCAGGGTGCTGGAACTTTTCGAGGAATTCCAGATCCAGGTTCATCACTCAACGGTCTATTGCCCTCAGACGAATGGGGCGGTTGAGGCGGCCAACAAGAATATCGAGACTATCATCAAAAAGTCCGCAGAGTCCGCCAGGGACTGGCACGAGCAGCTGCCCCTAGCTCTTTGGGGGTACCGCACGTCAATTCGAACATCAACAGGGGCTACCCCTTTTTCCCTGGTCTATGGGATGGAATCTGTCCTTCCCATCGAGCTGGAAGTACCGACTTTGAGGATCATGGCTGAATGTGAACTCGCGGAGTCCGAATGGCTTAGCGGAAGGTTTGTCGAACTCATGCTTATTGATGAGAGAAGGCTCCGTGCCTTGTATCACGTTCAGGGGTATCAGCGCAGGATTGCTCGGGCATTCAACAAGAAAGTGAAGTCTCGTGACTTAGCTGAAGGGGACATGGTCACAAAGGAAATCCGGGCTCCCATCTTCGATCTACGTGGCAAGTTCCGCCCGAAGCGCGCGGGACCTTACATTATCAAGACCATCCTCTCGGGTGGGGCAGCTCAGCTCATTGATCTGGACGGCAACAAGTTCAGCACTCTGGTCAACCTGGATCAACTTAAACGTTACTACCCTTGAGAGAAGCTCGTTGGGTCGAAAACCACAAGGGTGGGCGATCCCAAGCAAAAATTAGAGCAAGCCTGCTAGACTGAAAACCCAAGGGGGCAGTTTAGGCAAAAATAAATAGGCATTCAATCAAAGCTCGCTAGGCTGGAAACCTGCAAAGGCAGTCCTAGGCAAAATTTAGAGCGCAAAAGGAGAGCCAAAACACACGAGCGAACCTTAGCCTAAACTACGTTTTGACCTGATTCCCTAGCTTGGGATACGTAGGCAGTCTCTCTTTGGGACTCGGTCATGCTCTGTCGAACCGTAGCCTGAACTACGTTTTGACCTGATTCCCTAGCTTGGGATACGTAGGCAATCTCTCTGTGAGATTCGGTCACAATCAATCAACTCGATCCAGGGTTTTTATTCCGGAGCGTACCTCAACATTCAAACGACGTGGTGTTCAACACTTGGACAAAAAAGGGGAAAATTCTTAATCTTTCACCTTTATTCAAAACTATTATTTCTGTTACATAGGCTGAGCAGAGCCCTAAGAAAAACAGTAAAGCATTAAAAACAGAACGAAATGCTAAGAGGCCCTCACGGGCTCACAGTTTATTCTAGATCATTGGAGTTGAGTCAGGAGTCAGTCTGCGTTTTGTCTCCTTGCGACCTCTTCTCTTAACCATGCTACATAGCGATGTTTGAGTCTTGTGCTGAAGTCGTCTTCCGCTCCTCCAAGTTCTCTCAAACCCCAGTTGTGTTCATACCCTGCTAGATGTTGGGCTGTAAAAGCTGGAATCTGGAAATCTTCTATCCCAGCTCGATGAAGGCCTTGGCTAATGCCCAGTTGCCGCAGGATACGACCTGGAATGTAGAACGTGAAACTGGACAGCCCAGCAATCACCATTCTCTCGAAACCTGCAGAGTGCAGAGCCATATCCGGGATGTTCAGGGCTCTATGCCGCCAGACGATCTCGCGCGGAGACATCTCTCTCATGAAGGTGTACCACTCCCCCTCAGACATTTCTGGGTACAGCATTCCCCTTTGATGCATTCGCCCGGGCAAACGGGGCCAGTCCGCTCCAGGAGCCGAGATTAGTCCAAGTTTGTCACATAGCCACAACTGCATGAGCGAAAAGACAAGTAAGGAGCCACATAAGCCCGAGCGAAAGAAAACAAGTAAAGAGCTACCATACAGCCTTAGCCGAGAGTTGAGGTAAAAACAGACTGTGTGGAAGCCGGAAAAAGGTAAGCTGAGTGAGATTTTACCTGTAACAGGATCGGACTGCCACCAGATGTGTTCGTCTGATCTGTGGCCACCAAATCCAAACCAACGAGCGTTTCAGCAAGTACTAGGGGAACTACGTTCTTCCGAGCACCCATCTTTGTAGCCACGTGAACCAACGAGGGGTCGGGCCGTCCATACGGAGACACCAGCAGGTACGCAGCCAATATGCCAACTGACATGGCGAATCGGCGTCGAGCCTCCAGAGCCATATCCGCTGGGTCGCCGTCGGGCCCGTACCATTCCATTAAGCGCGCGATGTTTATCTGTCCGCCAGTTAACAGGCCTTCCGCTGCACCCCTGGAAATGTTCAAACACGTCTTCAACAGCTTTGACATGCTTTGCCTGTAAGGTGGCACAACAATCACGCTCGAAACGAGGCCTTGGAGATACGCTTGGAATTCTTCAACGGTCGGGCACAGCTCGTTGTCGCCAAATCGGAACACATGGACGTCCCGGTCCCAAAACTGCAGGGCTGCTCTTAGAATTTCGGGGCGGAGCCTTACACTTTTTAAGAAGCGAAAGGCCACCAACCCGTGAGAACGGAAGCATAGCCAGTCGCTTCCAACGAACTCGTCAAGCCACGGGCGGATTAATGTGGGGAGATTGTTTGCCATTAGGGACCAAAGCTTCTGGGATTTTCCCCTACGGAGATATTGTGATCATGCAGGAGATAACCTACCTAGCTTTTATAAGGCCAAAAGGATGGAATGCTGTACATGGCAATGAGTTGTCCATGCAAGGTGTCCCCCTAGTCATTGAAGACAAGGGCACAGCCCCTGCAATGGCCCAGAGCCTCCTGCACGTCCAAGAACAGTTGGCAGGTCCTGCCACATTTTGCTTTCTGAATGAGTCAAGGCTGGCAACTGTAACAGGAATTCTCCATCGCGCGATTGTCATGAAGTGTCGCGCAATAGTTTTGTTTGCTCGCGCGAGAGTTCAGTTTGATTCGGCACAATAGGGCAGGCTACTGCCTTTTTGGGGTTATTTTCCTGATTTTGACTTGGGTCGGATTTTGAAATTCCAATGTTTCCAGTAGGTCATTATGAGTGTTTATGACTACGTCGAAGCGTTGTTTGTTCAAATTACACGTTCAATGACAAGTTCGGTCCCTCGAAGGAATAACGGCCGGAAAACTCAAAGTTGTTATTTAGCCGGTCAAGCCGGGCAAAGTGGCATACAGTTTACAAAGCGAGTACTGAAAAGCGGAGCCAGAAACCTAGCCTAAAGGTCTTACTAATTACAACTCGTTTTTCCCACGGGATTCAGAAGTATCCCCTCAGTCTTGCTTCAACTTCAACACGGAGCCATCTTATGTAACGATTTTCCAGCCACGTCCTGAACTCTGGAATTGATTCCTTCAGCGTCCTATCACCCCAGTTGTCTCTATAGCAGCGCAAGTCCCACGAGGTGAATGCAGGGAGGTCGAAATCTTCCGCTCCGTATCGCTTGTATCCTTGGCTTCTTCCGAGCTGTCGGAGCGTGCGCCCAGGGACGTAAAATGTGAAGCTTGACAGGCCGGCGATTATCACTCTTTTGTATCCCGTTGATTTGAGCGTCATTGCCGGAAGGTTTAACCAGAGACACCTCCAGACTACGTCCTCAGATTGCAGATCGTTCAGGAAGGCAAACCATATGTCCACCGGCAAGTCGGGAAATATCATTGGTCTTGCGACCAACAATCTGGGAAACTCTTCAAAGCCAGCCTGTGGCTCTTCCAAAACCCCCCACTTTGTCCGCCAGCCAGAGCTGCATGAGAATAGAGGACAGGTCAGAAATCAAATACAGCCCAAGCGTTTGGGGTGAAGCTGAAAGCGCAAGAAAGTACGTCGAATGTGTATTTACCTGGAGCAGGATAAGGCATCCGCTGAAAGAGTCGGCTTGCTCAAGTTTCAGCATGTCCAAACCCAGGAGCGTCTCCGCTAAAACCACGGGCATGATGTTTTTCCCGTTCTCCATTTGTGAGGCGATACTCACCAATTTGGGATTTACCCCTCCGTCGATAGGAACCAGCATGTACGCGGCCAGTGCGCATATAGACAAAACGAAGCGTCTGTGAGCTTCCCCAACATAGTCTCCCAGGCCACCCTCCGGGCCATACAGTTCAATTAGGTGAAGGATGTTGAGCTCACCGTTTCGAATGATGCTAGCTGACAAAGCCGCCGGAATGTTGAGTTTTGCCCGTAGGATTTGTTCCATGTCTTCATGGACGGGCGGCACGGCAAGAACATCTAGGTTGGCAAACCCTGGCGCGTATGCCTCGAACTCTTCTATTGTGGGGCACATCTCGTCTTCACGGAACCGGAAGACGTGCACAATGGGGTCCCAGAAAGGCAATGCTGCTTGGAGGATTTCGACGCACGGTCGAGCAAATCGGAGATCCCAAATCGAGGATAAACAGCGAGACCGGGGGCTCGCCCAATTTATGGTTTCGTCTCTCATTAGCCAAGGATCAAGGGCTCCCATTAGTGAATCTCCCATCTTAGATAAGTTGGAGGGGTGTACACTTCATTAAGTCTTAAAACCCTTCTTCAAATAGCCAAGGAGTTGTTGAGATCAAGGCATAGGTGTCCTACCACCTTGCATGGAAGAACAGCCTTTCTTCTGCAAGCCCAGAATAACTTTCAAGACGTGGAACAATGAACAGGTCCATGGCAATAATTTGGTCAAACAAAGGCAGCTTAGCAGGGATTGACCCTTGCGCGACACTCTCAAAGCATCGCGCGACGATTCCAAACCATCGCGCGACGGTTGGTCTGCAATTTTGACAGATTCCAACAGCTACTGTCCAAATTGGTCGTTTTTCATTCCAAAGGTCATTTGGCCCTTTTGATGGTTCCAGCAAGTCATTATGAGCATATGTGACTGTATCCAAGCATCGGATTCCGAATGCCGTGCTCAACGAAGATTTTGGACCCTCGGAGGCCCGTTTCAAGTTCAAATCGAGGTTTTGGGAGGTCAAACCTCGCCATGGGGGCTCTAGCCCATTTTGGTCATGCCATACAGGTCGCCTGGACCTTAAGTGACTGTATGGAGGTGTCGGTTTCAGTCCGGGACATAATTGAGTCGTTCTTGGGCATTTTATGCCATTTTGCGTCATTTTGTGCGTTTTTCCGGCATAAGTCTTTTCTGGGGGCGTTTTGTTCAGTCCTGCTGATTGATACAGGTCATGTTGACCGTCGTTGGCCTATCTATAGTGTCAGTTTTGTATTTAACAGAATGCTGTGAGTTTTGGCATATCAATGCCCAAAATTTCATTATTTCTCGTATCTTCGTATCCTGATCGTATCCTGGGGTACTTTTCTCGTTTCATTCAGAATTAGACCAGTGTTTGTACTCATATGTGTCTGTGTGTGGTCTCGATGTGTTGTCAATGCAAGTTTGGTATTAGTGGCGGATTTTACTGTTTCTTATGCACAATGAGAAGCAATAAACTTCAAAATGCAACTTTTATACTAAACCATGATCTATCCATGTCAAAAGCGAAAGAACTACTGTATCTGTGGCCCTCGGCCAATCAAAGGCTACCAAATCAAGTCAGGGCACATGCGCCCACCAATCAAAAAAGGCACGCAGGCCCTCGAAGTATCTGTCAAAAGCTATTTACTTGGGCACGCAGGCCCGAAGTCAAAAGTAGTGTGCAAAAAAGGGTAACGGAGGCCTCGTCAGCGCCCCTCAAGTCCGTCATCGCTATCTGAAGTGTCCTGTAGCTCCTGGGGATCGTCTCTATACCGCGGGTCATCAATGGAGTCGTCAGAGCCACTGCTGGTGGACGAGTGCTCCTCGCCCTCTTCTTCTGCCTCTTCTTCTTCTCCCTCCTCTTCCTCATCCTCGGAGGTTGGACTCATGATCAGTTTCGGCCTGCGAACCGGGCCCGGCTTCTCCAATGTCGGCTTCTCGCACTTCTTGAGTTGGTACCGAAGCTCAGCTTGCCTCGCGGCTTGCTTGGCTTCCTCCTCGCGTGCGCGTGCCATCTGTGAGCCCCTCGTCTGTCGCCGTGTGGTGGTGACCGGAGGCGTGGATTTCTGTGCCGCCCCCTTCGTCGGTGACGGATCTCGCGCACTCTTCCTCCTAGGATTCATCTTCCCCTGCACCTGCATTGTCATTTCATTTCAAAGCATGAGTATCTATTGTGCATATTGTATTTCTGTATTAAAAACAGGTACAGTCTATCAAGCTATCAAAGCAGGAATGTATCGAGAGCAGGAATGTATCGAAAGCTGGAATGTATCGTTTTCGTACCTGGGTCCTCTGAACAACGGCTGGCTGAGTCGGCTGTAGTGTCGGCACCTGGTACTGCAACTCCAGTGGCGTGCCGCTCGCCGCCTTTCTCACCACGTTCTCCAACGCCAACATGCGTCGAACGGCCTCGTTCACCCACTCAATTGGCACCTGCATGCAATTCAAGTTCATCAGGCTATTCAGCAGATAATCCAAGTATTTGGAATTCAAAAGCAATATTGGAAGCTAGGTCTTACCGAAACAGTCACAGGAGCAGGCTCCGCTCTCGCGGGCACTAGCTGTAACTCTGCAGGATTCCCCTGGCTGTCAACCACAGGGATCCTCCAAAGCAGCGCGGGAAGTCCACCAACTGCCGGTCCGCTCGGGGTTCGCCTTGCCCGACTCTCACCTCCTCTCCGTCCCTCTCCGGCTGCTCTCCTCTCCTCAGCGGCCCCTGCGGCCTGGCCTCGCGCCTCTCTCAGACCACGGATCCCCAGTGGACCCGCCAGGAAGTCTCTCTGGTAGGCTGCATAGTCCCTACCAGGACGCAGGTATCATTCAAGCTCAGTATCCGGCCTCGTGTACCTCTCCAGCTCGGCCCGCGTGTACTCTCCCGTGTGTGAAGCTCGAGGTGGGAGCGGCCCTGGCACCCAGAACTCAGGGTAACCAAGCGACTGGCGCGTCACTCGGTCTCCCAAGTACCACTGCCAACCAAAGGCAGACTCTAACAGCACCCTGCTGGCCGTGACAGCCCTACTCCGGGCCAAGTACTCAGGCTCTGGCCCCGCTCTCCTCCAGGGATCCCAATTGACCTGCGATTCAAAGTAAACGGGCAATACAAGCAATTGATCAGCGACAGCATTAAAGCAAGGAAATGAATGCATATCTAAAACTTAGAGTTACGTGTTCATACCTGTGAGGCCCTAAGCTCGTCTAGGTACAGCCCGAAGGCGTTGAGCTCGCCTCTCCCTTCCTTCTTCTCGGTGCTCGCCTTGCTCCACTTCAGCGCGCGAGGGAGAGTGCTCAGGTCTGGATGCTTGCACTCCGGCTGATACATCCGCAAAACCTCGTAGGCCCAAAGCTGCAATGTTTAGACAAGTTCAAGCATTAGTCAAGGCACACGGCATTTGAAATCGAGACAGTCAAGCAGGCTAAACAATGGACAAGCATAATCAAATTGTGCTTAATAAGGGGTTAGAATCATACCTCCCAGACCCTCCAGTAGCCAGCCGTGCTCTTGCCCGTCCTCGACGAGTGGCCGAAGAAGTGATAGGCCGTTCCAAGAGCATCTCCACCCCAGTCGAAGCGCGAGGCTGTCCTCAAATCCCTCAGCGCTGGCAAGTAGGAAAGGTGGACGTTGCTTCGCCTATTTGGGTACAGAGTGGCACCAAACAGGTATAGCAGAAACGCCCGGGCCATCTGCTCCGCCTCGCGGTCACTCGTCACCTCCTTCTTCAGGTAGTCTTTGAACTGGTCGTACCTCGCCATTCCCCCCTCTATCCTGGGCACTTTGCCCAGAAACCACTCCAGGGCAGCCCAATCCTCTTGGATCCCTGAGTCGAACGGGATGGGCTCACCTCCAACCCTCAGCCCCATGATCGCTGCGAAGTCAGCAGGCGTCACCGTCATCTCCCCAGGAGGTAGGTGGAAGGTATTGGTGGTGTCCCTCCACCTCTCAGCAAGTGCAACAAGGACGGCATGGTCAATCCTCGCCGGGTTCAAAGTCCGCACAAACTCCCCGAAGCCTGCCTCGTCTACCAGCCGCCTCACTCTCTCCGGCAGCCCCTCGTACAGCTGCAAGGACATGCACGCGCCTCCGAAGCTGCGGATATCCCTCTGTTCTGCTCCAACCTGCTTCAGTTACAAAGACAAGCAGCGAAAGGGTTCATCAGTATACGGAGTTTTCATTTTCAAGTTCTAGGTAATCAATGAAGCCTACGGCGGATGGTTGGTTCAAGTTATTACGTATTGGGCCTATGTCACAGAAGTACGTGGTTTTAGCATGCTTTGGCTCACGAGTTATCCGTGCAATTCTAAGTTAAAGCATGTTCTAAGCGAATCAAATGTAAACTATCGAAGCAAGAATATCAAAATCAAGTTACGAAGGGTGTTTTCTGGGAATATACCTCCGTCCATGTCGCTGCAATATGGGCCCGGGGATCTCTCAACACCAACTCGTCATCGTAGTCTCTCCGCGACGGTACGCGTGCCTCAATGCCCGACGGCACAAAGAGGTGCGGTGTAGGAAGCACGTATGCCTCCGCTGAAAAGCCCGGCCGACTCGTGTTCTTCGCCTCCGTCACAGCTGTAACCCTAGGCCCCTGCGCCTCTGCTCTGGCCCGCTCCTCGGCCTCTGCATCTCTCAAGAGCTCCTCTCTCCCCTGTCTTTCTCTCTCGGCCTTCTCCACGGCCTCCGACGCCTCAATGGCCCGGGCGCGGTCCTCTCTAGCCTTTAGGACCAACTCCCCAACCAGGGGATTGTCCTCAAGGAGCCTCGCCAGTGCCTCGTCGGTCAAGTACTCGGCGACATCGTGTCTAGTGATCGGTCTATGGCTCGACGACATCACCGCGGGCCGAAACAAGATGTCCTCCTCTCGGACCTCAACTGGAGTCTCTGTGACCTCCGCCTCTGCATCTACAACGCCCTTGCCCTTCGCCGAATCCCTCGGCGGGGACCCGGACGGCTCAACGGTATCACCTCCAGCCCCACTGCCACTGCCTTCTCCAGCATCAACCATCGCGCGAGGCTCCTCCTCTGTCGCGCGATGGTGCTCTCCAGCACCAATACCCCCGGCGTCTCCTGAACTCACTCCGGTCACCACCGACCCTTCTACGGCCATGCTCGGATCTAACTGCTCGACGACAGCCCCTGCGGCCTCAGGCTCAATAGTCGCGCGAGCCTCTGGCTTTGTCACGCGACACTCGTCGCCACCAACAGTCGCCTGCTCGCGACCCTCTCTGCCATCTTCGCCGCCTGCAACCGCTGCACCGGCCCCTGCGGTGGCCTCCACCGATGCTTGATCCCCTGTTTCGACGGACGTGGACTCTTCTCGATCCTTTGGTTGATCGATAACACCTCCCCCGTCTTCCCCACTGCCGCGGTCAGCCATGGATGGGTGATCAAGGTTGGTTTCGTCGATTTTGTGGACGGAATCAAGGTTTGGGAGAGGTTTGAGAGGAGAGACGAGAGCTTTGGAGGAGTTTCAAAAATTCGAAACTGTTTTGGTACGATTTCTGTAACGTCCCGCGGAGTTTAAACGATTGGAACAAGTTTGGGTCGGGTCTGGGCCTGTTCAAACCCAAGCCCTAGCTTCAGACTCTCGCGCGATGGTCCACTAGTGTCACGCGACACTTATTTTGGGCCTCAGGCCCAATCCAGATTCTAAGTCTGGCCCGAGCTCAATTGCTCTCTTTTTGGGTCCATGACTTATTGATATGTTGTACAATAAATTTGAGGGTCATTTTGAAAATTTGACTTCAAAACCCAAAAATTTTGGTATCCCCAGCAGTGGTCCGCCCGCAATCAGCGACGATCCATCCGTCCGATCAATCAGCGACGATCAATCCGTCCGACCAATCAAATCAGCGACGATCTATCCGTCCAATCAATCAGCGACGATCCATCCGTCCGATCAATCAAATCAGCGACGATCTATCCGTCCGTCCGATCAATCAGCGACGATCTATCCGTCCGATCAATCAGCGACGATCTATCCGTCCGATCAATCAAATCAGCGACGATCTATCCGTCCGACCAATCAAATCAGTGACGATCTATCCGTCCGACCAATCAAATCAGCGACGATCTATCCGTCCGATCAATCAAATCAGCGATGATCTATCCGTCCGATCAACCAATCAGCGACGATCTATCCGTCCGATCAATCAATCAGCGACGATCTATCCGTCCGACCAATCAAATCAGCGACGATCTATCCGTCCGATCGAGTGACGATCTATCCGTCCGATCAATCAAATCAGCGACGATCTATCCGTCCGATCAATCTATCAGCGACGATCTATCCGTCCGATCAATCTATCAGCGACGATCTATCCGTCCAATCAAATCAGCGACGATCATCCGTTCGATCAATCAATCAGCGATGATCCATCCGTCCGATCAATCAGCGGCGATCCATCCGTCCGATCTTCAATTCCCCTTTGGTGCACGGTATTTTTATATACTCGTCTGCATTTTCCATTTAATCGGCTTTTGGGCGGACTTGGTGGGTGTCTAGAAATCTTTGACGTTACCCGTACCAGTCAATGGTGCTCCGCGTGCCGTCAAAGAGGGACTACTGTAGACACCCCAATCTGGGTCTCCCAATTGTTTTACTTTATTTTACGATTTTCTTGTTTCCCCGATGATGAAATCGGATCAAACGGAGCTTGGATTGGGAATGGATTAGGCTTGGAACACTTAGAACCCTGCTTGAACCTCTTGAACCTTTCAGAACCTTCAGTCAAGCCCTAGAGCTAGAGTTGACCCTCGCGCGAGCCTTTGTGTCCCTCATGCGACACTTAGCTTGCCAGGTGTAGTCAAAGTCAAACTGTTGACTGTTGACTCTCGCGCGACACTCCCGGACACTCGCGCGACAGTTCCCTCCTGTCCCTATCACAAAATCTAGCTGGACTTGTGATGATTGCTTGGCACATGGGTCCCCATGGGCTGGAACCCCGTTTTCCTCAGCTGAACAGGGTTCTGGCAGTTTGTAGCCCATACAATCCTCCCAACCAACCACCCACCTTGTTGGCTAGCCTTACAACCAAGTTGTGACCATCCTTATTGGCTGGTCCCAAGGCCTTGTTTGGCCCCTAACTAGCCCTTACACTCCTCCTATAAATACCCCCTTTCATCTTCCATGTTAAGGGTTCCAAAAAATTAATTGAGAAGTTCATTGGTTATTTTGTAAGGCAAACACTAGCTAGCACAAAGTTGTTGACCCCAAACCACCTCCTAATCTTCTGAACTTAGTGTGTTCACACACACTCAGTTGCAAGGCCACACCAATCAATCCAATCCATTTCCAAACCCTTTCCAAGCAAAGGTATAATGTTTAACCTGTTTCTGTTTTGATCCCTGAGGGGGGCTGACAGGACCAAGGCTGGTAATCAATACCATGTCCTGGTCCTAAAGCCAGCAAAGTTACAAGAATTCGTGGCAGCTACACCCTCGCGCGACAGTCCCCTATGCTCGCGCGACACTCGTGTCAGCAAGAGAATGGACCTCGTGGGGAAGGGAGGCTAGCCCTTTTCTGTTTTGCAACATATTCATGCCTGTTGCACATCACTTTGATTTTTAGATCACTGCTATGCATGCAAGAACAAAATACAGTAGCTAGTTCATTTGCTCTAAATACTTTGGAATGCCCTTGGGATCTCCTGAATCTGTCTCAGGACCCCAAGCATGCAAAGCAATTCTTGGAAGTCCAGTCAGGAATGTCGCGCGAGACTCAGTCTCTGTCGCGCGACAGTCCTGTGATCTCCATGAATAGCCCTTGCATGGGTAACTAGGCCTTTGGCTTCTGTTTTGATACCCCCACTGTTTAGGGGTTGTGTTTCAATTCATTTGGCTCCTGTTTGGAGTATTATGTAATAATTAGTATTTTACAGTCTTTCAATAAACTGCTTGGTTTGCTTCCTGGGTGTGCACTGGTCCTTCCAGAGCCCAGAAGGGGATGATTTTGGGACTGTGGTGAGATGACAACACTCGCGCGAGGATCAGTGTGTCTCGCGCGATGGTTGACTTGCATGCAGATCTGTTCATGCATGCAAGTTGATCATCATGCAGGGCAAATCTGCCCCGAGCCTGGTTTTGGCATCTGATCGCTGTTTCAAGTTCATTCCATCTATTATTCATCATGCTATCCATCCATGCTATCATCTGATCATCCTGCAAACTGTTACAGTTTTTAATCCCCGATTAACTGTTCCCCCGCCCTAATTGGCTAAAATTAATTAAAAGAAGAAGAATCACAAAAGATTTCATAAAAATGCCTAAGTAGAGACCGATCTCCGGATTGGGCGAGAGGGGTACCATAAAACCCTTCCCCTCTCGTAACCTGGCTCCCGAACCCAGATATGGTTATGACGGACTGGTTTCCTTCACTTTTTCAAATCAAACAGCGCGGCAGGTGCTTCGAAATACGGTTCCTTGAGTGTCGGACCTTCAAAACTCAAGTGGCAACTCTGTATTTTTGAGCGCTTGCCACCTGCGCTCATGCTCCCTCGATCTGGGCCCTTGCATTTTTGGAAACTGGAATTTCCAGGGCATGCTGCCCACACTATCGAACTAGAGTTACCTTCGTTAAGGGTTCTAGCCGAGACTGGAATGATTGAAGAAGACTGGGTTCAAAATCGCCACGATGAGTAGGTACTACTAGATGAAAGGAGGCTGAGAGCGTTATACCATGTACAAGGGTATCAATGCCGCATTGCACGAGCATTCAACAAAAAGGTGAAACCTAGGGACATCAAGGTAGGAGACATGGTGCTCAAAGCAATTCGTCGCCACGTCTCAGACCCAAGGGGCAAGTTTAGACCAAACTGGGGAGGCCCCTACCTTATCAAACGCATACTTTCTGGAGGAGCAGCATACATTGCAGACTTGGATGGAATGGAATTCGCAACGCCAGTCAACATTGACAAGCTAAGGAAGTATTACCCATGAGAGATGCTCGTTGGACCGAAAACCACAAGGGTGGGCGGATCCAAGCAAAAATTAGAGCAGCCTGCTAGGTCGAAAACCCGCAAGGGCAGCTTAGGCAAAAACTAAGGCATAAATAAAATGCTCGCTAGATCGAAAACCCGCAAGGGCGGTTCTAGGCAAAATTTAGAGCACAAAAGGAGAGGAAAACACCCGAGTGGACCCTAACTAAAAATAAAACAAATCCCCTTTGTTGGAACTACGTTTATGGCCTGATTCCCTCTATGGGATACGTAGGCAATCTCTAAATTTGAGATCCGGCCACTGCTATCATCATCACTTCCAAAATTTCTAGGTCTATCCTAAAGCATGTTCACTATCAAATCATGGCAATAACATCTCTAAAATAAAACGACCAAATGTTTTATTATTTCCAAAGGGAAAGAACAAAGCAAACCTAAACAATTCTTAATCCATGAAAGCTAGAATCAAACAAACACCTTTTGAAAAACATAACCAAAGTGTCAATCTCTAGGTCTTCCTTCTCTTTGCATTACTATCCTCCAAAAGGTTTTTCTTCAACCAGCGTTTGTAAGAACCTGATAGCTTGACAGTAAAGTTCTCAGCAACCTTCTGCATCACTCTATTCGGCCAGAAACGCAACATATTGCGACAGAAGTTGGCATCATGGACCTTAGAAATAGTGTACTCAGGGTCACCCAGTGTTACGGTTTGTTCAGCCCCGAACTGCCTTTGAAAGCGAGCAAAAAAGTAGAAAACGACTCGAGTAATACCAATCACTGCTACACCAAAATGGTTCATGGTACTCGTAGTCATGCCCTCAATACCATACCAGGGGCAAACCCATTGAATCCAATCACCTTTACAAGTCTTCATCCATGCTTCCCAAGCAGCCTCAGTTGGGAACTGTTTAATCATATGACACTCCGTGCATTGGTCTGGATTATAAGGAAGTCGCTCCGGCGCATCCCACACCTTTAGCTTCTCAAACAACCACACCTAGAGAACAAGGGAAAATTGTGAGTTGAGAGAACACGTGAGTCAAAACAAAAGAGTGATGAGTGAAAAGATAAACTTGACAAGTAAACAAATAAAAGAGCGAACCTGCAATAGCAAGGGACTGCCTAAGAACTGAGCTGTAGGACTACCTTTCATCACATCTAGACCCATCAAGGTCTCTGCCAATACTAAGCCAGCGAAACCCACACGGTTTCCAATCTGTTGAGCAAGGTTAAGCAGTACAGGATCAGCGTGGCCAGAGGAAGGGCCAAGCAAATAGTAATGAAGGAGACAAATGCACAACGCATGAAAGCACGCCTTCTGTAGGGAAACTTGGCGATGAGCCTCAGCTGTACCAAAACGCTGAATAAGTTGTAGAATCTCCAACCTTCCTTTCACTAGGAAGAATTTAACTTCATGTTTCTGAACTTGGAGTAAATCCTTCAGGAGATCACCTCGGTTGAACAAAGGATCAGGGACAACAAAACCCTCTCTGTCTGAATGACCCATGATGGCCGCAAGTTCCTCAATAGTAGGGCACAACTCCTCTCTCCTAAATCGAAAGACGTGATCAGGGTCCCACAAACTAGCGGCTGCCCTAAGGAAGGCAAAATTCACAGGAATTTGACGAAGGGAAAAGAGGAAGTCCATGCCAAAGGACTTAAAGTGTAAACGGTCGAGGCCATTGAAGGAAATCAACCACTGATCAAGGATTGGTTGTGCCATATGTAAGGAATTGCTACTGACAATGCTATCGGGTTCGTAGGACGCGTACTTATAGGACTAGGTCGAGTCTTAGTTCGAATCGGAATCGGATTCTTAATCCTCGAATTTTGGTCGGTCTCTCGGCCGGCACTTCGATATGACGGCCGTAGGATCTATCCATCGGCCCGTGAAAATCAGGGTTGACCTGTAAGTCAAACCCAGGCAGACAAAACGATCCTTCGGCCGCCAGATCAAAGCCTCGGCCGCGTAATCGTTAGGTCGGCCGCCAGAACGGCCGTTTTACAGACTGTTTCCACGTTTTAATTCGTTTCGTTGGATTAACAAGTTATCACACGCAAACGACATAAATATGGCATACACAATCACGAGCAGAGCAAAAGGTTTTTGTTTCATATAACGAAAGCTTTTTACATCACAAGGTGGATCATCCCACATTTCCTAAACAAACTATACATCGATTTCCTGTCAAACTAACCTATGCAGGAAGAGAAATAGCAAAAAAGACAAAAAGAGGAAGCAGGAGAGGATGCCGGACCTTCTGGTGCTCTAAACACCAGAGGCCTGCTGCAAAGAAACTAAAAAGAGGACACCCCTGGGGCGGTGTATACCGGAGGAGTACTACGGTGCAAAAGAGACACCACATGGCCCAGAAAAATCACCATACCACGCACTGCCGCCACCCCAGGAGTTCCGCGTCACGGAAGCAAGCCACCCATGCAAGGGTCCATAATCAAGCATCAAGACAAGACCAAGAACAGCGCGGTCTCCCTCCGCGAACGCCGGCCACACACCGCCCATCATCCGGACCTGACAGAAAAGGAGAAGGATCCTCGGTAGAAGGCGACAGCAACAGAAGAGAACGGGAGAAGAGGAGAGAAGAGGAAAATGAAAATAAAACGTCAAAAGGCCGGCTTTTATAGTGCTCTGGAAACCAAGCGATTATGCGGCCGATACTTCAATTCCTCGGCCGAGACATCAATCCTTCGGCCGAGAGATCGATCTCCAGGCCTCCCAATCTATTTCCCTCAGCCATATCAGGTCTTGCTCTGTGCACTGACTCAAGCCACTACAGACTTCTAAGTCCTCAACCAACCAAGTAGTCTTGGGGGCATCCCCGAGCCAATGCAACGTGATCAAAACTAGCCTTGGGGGCATGCCCGAGCACCAAAGATCTCTCTCTCTCCACAAATTGCTGGTCATAAGCTCTTGCTACAGCAAATCAAGACATTCAGCAACTCTGCTATTTACTGCCATCAAAATAACGCAACAGCTCCGAGCTCATCACTGCCAAGTCAACTTAACGGCTCCATGCCCGTATTCACAACTCGGCGGCTCTACACCCGCCATTTTATCAACTCAGCAGCTCTATGCTCGCTATCACAGCAACAGGCTCTATGCCTATATACACACACTCAGCGGCTCTAAGCCCCGATTCAGCAGCTCTACGCTCGCTTTTACAACTCAGCGGCTCTAAGCCCATTGTCTCAACTGGCTCGAAGCCGTAAACAAGCAAATCTCAACAGGCTCTAAGCCGCCCCAACAATCAAGACATCATTCTCAAGCTCTACGCCTGAATGCTCAGGAATCTAACATTTTTGAATGCTCAAGCTCTACGCTTGGATGCCCAACCACTGTGTATTGGATGCTCAAGTTATACACTTGAATGCTCAAGCTCTATGCTTGGATGCCCAACCACTGCGTACTGGACGCTCAAAACCTGTACTTTGAATGCTCGGATTCTGCCGTCCGGATGCTCGAGCTCTACGCTCTGAATGCTCAAGTCCGGAACTTGATAGAAGCTCTAAGCTTAAAAACAAACACACACGCACGGGCTCGTGCACATATTGCATTATCACATCGAGTCTGCATCATCATATCTGTTCACATCTAACAAAACATCATCACACATATACACTTTGCATATCTCTCATGAAACAGGTCAACCCTGCAATCAACCGGCTCTACGCCTCGGTTTTATTGATCGGTTCAGCGCCTTGATCCTTTGGCTCTACGCCAACACTTATGATGGAAAAGCTCTGTGCACAGACCATCAGAATGCAACCAGCTCTACGCTTCGGTTCAAATCACGTCAAGCTCTAAGCTCCGACAACTCAGGCCCTCGCCTCAAGACTGCAGCAGGCTCCACGCCTCAATCTAATCACCTCAGGCTCCACGCCTCAGTTCCTTCACCTCAGGCTCTTGCCTTATACCAGCTCCGCGCTTCGGTTCATCACGTCTAGGTACGTCACACTACGGCTTTTTAAGCCCTAAGGTATGTCTTCTGTCTCTAACCCTCCAAACTTTTATTTTTCTTTATTGCCCGAACTACGGTTGGTCTGAATTTCCCCTGTGGAATACGTAGGCAGCCTCCCGGCCCGACCATAACAAAAACCTTTTTTGAAAACCCCTTGGAATAGTGGTTGGACCAAATTGAGTTGCTTTTTACAGCTTTGACTCTTACTCAAACATGTCTCGTGATCCGTCTGAGTTCAGTCAAAGAGGGGCATCTGTAGACACCCCAATTTGGCCTAACGATTATTTCAAGTCCCACCTTGGGACCATCCCGATGATGAAATGGATACAGTGATTGCTGATTGCTTCCTTGAGAACCTTAGGACTTTCGGTAAGAACTTTGAGCCACTTAGAGGACCCAATTCAAAGCCATACAGCCTTTCAGACAGAAATACAAAAGCCTAGGAGAATCCATCTGTCGGTCGTGATCCCACGGCCCTAACATCATTTCCTCACACGAGCAACCTGTTGCCAGCAAAATCTCCCTGAGAGATCAATCCCTCGGCCGCAAGATCTATCCTCCGGCCGAGACATCCATTCCTCGGCCGTGATATCCGTTACTCGGCCGCCAGATCGACCTTTTTCCAGACTCTGGAACGTGTTCTGTCAGACGTTTGATCCAATTACACTACCTTCCCGATGCGTTCGGGCTACGCTCAGAGATTACGACGTAGAGTTAGAGATGCATTGCAATTGCAATTACCATCTCGTGATTTGATTAGCCGGAGTGAGTCACCAATTGCCTATATAAAGGGCCTTTGGACTCCGAAAATAAACACACGAAATTCATTAGAGAATACACTCTCTCAAGCCACGAAACTCTACCAAAATACTCTCTCAAACCCACTCCTCAAAAGCCCTAACCTCCCGATGGCAGCCGTCAATCCGGCGATCAAACCCCGAAGTTCAAACCCTAACCCTAGGGTTTTCAATCAAGCAATCAGTCAATCACGCCCAATCCAAAGCAATCAAGCAACTGAGGGATCAAGGTGGTGAGGCCCAACGGCCTCTGGTTTGTCTTATTTACTGTATTTCTGGCTAACCGTAGCGTTTTGATCATCTGTTAATCTTTCTGTCTGGTGTGAGGAAGAACACCGACCGGGGCTTCGATCCCTCGGCCGGTACATCAAACCAGGAGGATCCCTCGGCCGTGACATCCATTCACCGGCCGTGGGATCCATCTCCCTGGGACAGTTTGTTTTGTTTTGCTTTCTGACGCACGCTTTATTTACCGCACTGGCTCACTTTGCCTACTGTTTAAAGGAATAAATGAACAGACTATGTGTTGGAATTAAACAAAGCATATATACGTCTTATGTTGAATAACTATGGGCCAGTCTCACGGCTGGGCAGAGAGGGGTGCCTAACACCTTCCCCTCACTGTACTTTTGGCTCCCGTGCCCAGAATCTCTATCTATTTTCCAAGTTTTAACAAACTGGGTGGCGACTCTGTTTTGATGATAACCGCTATCATGTGGCGATGTTCCTAACCATGGGAATGTCCATGATTTTGGTTTACGAAGCAAGCAACCAACCGAGCAAACAAACGTGATCAATCTGTATGGCGATGCCCCGTTTGGGAGGTGTCTACACCAAAGTACCCTTGGCAGCTCTTCGGCCCATTTGCCTCTTTTTGAATTAAGCTGACGCTTTATCCCTGCGCAGACTGTCTTATTCATTGCTTTGGCTTGTCCAGTTCCTTGGGGGTATGAAGGAGTAGAGTTGAAGAAGCGTTTCCCAAATTCTTCACAGAGGCTAGAGAGGCCATTCCCGACAAACTGGGTCCCATTGTCAGAGACTATAGCATAAGGGACGCCAAACCTTGTAACAATGTTTCGCCAGACGAATCTCCGAACGTCAGCCTCAGTGATTGTGACCAGAGGCTTGGCTTCCCACTTTGAGAAATAATCTGTTGCTGTTATGAGGTATTTGAAGCCGCCTAGTGCCGTCGATAGCTTTCCAATAATGTTGTGCCCCCATTGGGCAAAAGGCCAAGGGCTGGCTATGGGACAGAGATTTTGTGCTGGCTGCTTCGGGATGGGAGAGAACAATTGGCATGGTCGGCATTTGCGGACAACTTCTTCGCAGTCCTTTTTCATGTTCTTCCAAAAATACCCTTGGCTCATTGTGCGTTGACAAAGGGAGCGATCGCCGGAGTGACAACCGCAGTTGCTAGAGTGGAGCTCAGCGAGAATTGCTGGCACTTGTGTTGGGTTGACAACGAAGAGGTACGGTCCGAAGATGGATTTTCTGTAAAGTTGGTCACTCTCGAATAGCCAGTAGTAAGCTGCTTTATTCCGAACGTGGTAGGCCTCTTTCTTATCCATCAGTAGGGTATCATCACGGAGAAAAGCAACAATCTTGTCCATCCAGCTTGGACCGAGTTCCACATTTAGAACTTCATGTTCTGTTTCAAAGGTTGGTCTTTCGATGTTGCCGAAATTGATCATCCGGTACTCTGAGGCATGACATGCCGATGCTAGACCAGCGAGTGCGTCAACATGGGCATTGTGCTCGCAACTTATCTGCTCAATCTTGAAGTTCCTGATGAGTTCAACAGCCATTGCTTGGTACTTCAACATTCTTGGGTCTCGAGCTTCATAATCCCCCAAGACCTAATTGACTATAAGTTGGGAGTCGTAGAAGACGGAAAGATCGTCGGCTTTCATTGCAATGGCTGAGCGCAGGCCTGCCACAAGAGCTTCGTATTCGGCTTCATTGTTGGTGGTGGGGAAGTCTATGGTGATAGTGGTTTGGTGGAGAGTTCCCCAAGGGGATACCAAGACAACCCCTGCCCCAGCTCCGTTGTTGTTGGAGGCTTCATCGACATGGAGGCACCATATGTCTCCTTGGAACAGGTGCCAAGTCTTGTTGACGTCTTGCTGTTCAGCTACAGGTTGGGATGGTGTTAGATTGGTAAGGTTGCTCGTATCTTTCGGAGTCAACTCGGCTATGAAGTCGGCGAGAATCTGCCCCTTGATTGCCGTCCTTGGTTCGAAGCGAATGTCAAAATTCACGAGCTCGACGGCCCATTTGGACACCCGGTTGGAGAGGTTGGCTTTTCGAAAAAGGCTCTTGAGGGGATGCTCCATTAGAATGGTGATAGTATGGAACTGGAAGTATGGCAAAAGCTTTCGTGCAGCTGAAACAAGTGCGAGTGCTAGTTTCTCGAGAGGGAGGTAATGCGTCTGCGCGGGTAGGAGCATCTTGCTTGTGAAATAGATCGGCATGTCTTTGGCTCCTTCTCGCCGAACCAACGCTGAACTTACAGCGTGAGACGAGACAGCGAGGTATAAGTAAAGATTCTCAAATTCCTTCGGCTTGACCAGCAGTGGAGCCGAGCTGAGATAGCTTTTGAGTTTGGCTAACGCTGTGTCACATTCTGCCATCTACTCAGAATTGCGTCGGCTTTTACCCTTCAAGGCGTGCAAAAATGCATGGCACTTGTCTGACAACTTGCTGATAAATCGGTTTAGAGTTGCCGCCATGCCAATTAGCCTATGGACTTCCCGGATTGTTCATGATGGTCATAGGTTTGTAACAACCATGATCTAATTGGGGTCAGCCTCGATTTCGCGCCCGGTGACCAAGTGTCCGAGAAATTTTCCCACACTCACGCCAAACGCGCACTTTTCTACGTTTAAACAGAGCTTGTGGAACTTCAAAATTTCGAAGACGTCGACCAATTACCGAAGATGGTTGTGCTTCTACTGACTTTTAACGACAAGATCGTCAATATATGCTTCCACCATATGGCCGATATGGGCATGGAGCATTTTGAAGATGGCCCGAGTGAATGTGGCACCAGAGTTCTTGAGCCCAAAGGGCATGACCCTGTAACAGTAAATGCCATATGGAGTTATGAACGCCGTCTTTTCCATGTCATTTGGATCCATCGCGATCTGGTGGTAGCCATGGTAGGCGTCAAGAAAGCTTAGCCAAGCATGGCCGGTCGTGGCATCCACCAGTTGGTCTATTTTTGGCAGTGGGAACCAATCCTTTGGGCAGGCATCGTTCAAATTGGTGTAGTCAACGCAGACCCTCCATTTGCCGTTCTTTTTCTTTACGACGATGGTGTTCGACAACCATGTGGTGTACTGCACTTCTTGAATTGCATTGGCTTCCAACAGTCGATTGACTTCTTCGATGACAGCTTCGGCGTGCTCGGGAGCCGAGCGTCGTGTCTTTTGTACTACGGGCTTTGAATCTTTCTTAACGTTGAGGCTATGACTGATGAAGTTTGGGTCGACCCTTGGCATCTCATAAGGGGTCCATGCAAATACTTCAATGTTGCTCTTGAGAAATTGAAACATTTCTTCTCGCTCGATGTCGCTGAGAGAAGAGTCGAGTAAAAAGAAACGAGATCCGTCTTCGTTGATTGGCATATATATAAGGCCTTCGATTGTTTTGTCCTCAGCTAGTTCGCCGACGTCTTCGAGTACGGCCAGGTTGGGTACTTCGACCCATTGGACTTGCTTTGCTTTGGTCGAATTATGAACGGCCAAGACATAGCACTTTTTAGATATGACTTGATTGCCGCATAGGTCTTCTTGCCTTCCATTTGCACCGATAAAGCGGATGACCTGGTGATAGGTGGAAGCAATGGCTTGCATGTCGTGGAGCTAGGTTCGGCCAAGGATGGCGTTGTATGGGCTCGAAACGTTGACAACGACGAATTTGACGCTTAACGTTTTTGAACCGACGATGACGGGAAGGAAGATACGGCCGAGCGGCCGGACGGGGCTCTATTGAAGCCGATGAGGGGCACTTCCGTGGGCTGTAGGGCCGACTCTAGGAGATCAAGTTTCTTGAAAAGATCGTAGTACATGACCTCTGCCGAACTGCCTTGATCGACGAGGACTCGCTTAACATCATGGACTCCAATCTGAATGGTAACCACAAGAGCGTCGGTGTGAGGGGTTTACACCATTTCGAGGTCACGCTCGGAGAAGGTGATCGTTCGTTTTGGTACGTCCTCCGGGCGTGGTGGAGGCACGATCGAGATCGGCTCAAAGGCTGGTCTCAGACTCTTTTGTTACTGGGCTGTGGATGAGTGGATTATCATTCGTTGCTCATTGGGGTTCAGGTTGGTGATAGGCTGGCGAGCGGGTGTTTTGGCTCGGTCAATGTATTGGTCCAAGTGACCTTGAGACGCGAGGCGCTCCAAGAGTGCTTTGTATGGGGCACAAGCCGTGGTATAGTGGTCGAGCTCATTGTGATAGGAACATTTCTTCCTTGGGTTCTGATTTGACTGGCTTGTGTCAGTGCCAAGCTTTCCTGTAGGCCACTCAAACCAGGGTTGTCTCATAATCTCTTTAAGGAAAGACCAAATGGGTTCCTTGAAAATTGTCGATTCGGCCACGTAGTCGTGTGCCTTCGGTGGGCACTTTTTCCCTTCCTTGATGTTGTTCACGTGCTTATTCGGCTAGGATTGCGGGGTGGGTATTGGTGCCAGCAACTGAGGAGTGACCGTTGGTAATTGAGCAGTTGGGTTGGGAATCCCCTGAGCAGCTCGATCCACGTAGAGCTCTTCGAGGGCGCATAATCTCTCTACAATTCTCATTAGTTCGCCCATGCCGTGCGGAGGACAGATTGCCAATTCGTCCAAGATCTCACTGCCAGATTCCAAGCAATTTTTGAAAGAACGTGCGGCCCAATACTTGTCAATCCCAAGGATTTCATTGAAAAGTTGCCAATAACGTTCGGAGTATTGTCTGAGTGTCTCGGTTGGGAGCTTCCTCATTTAAGACAAGGAATCGGGCTCCTTGGTCGTCTTGTTGCTAGTGATGAAGCGGGTATTGAAAGCCCGTTCAAGGTCGGCCAGGTTCCGGATGGATCCAGCGGGCAATTTGTTGAACCACTGGAGTCCAAGGGAGCCGAGGCTTGCAGGGAACGCTTTGCACTTGACTTCATCCTTCGTGGAACATAGGTCGATGGTCTGGCGGAAATGGATCAAGTGCGTGTAGGCTTCACAGGTGTTTGGATCGAATTTAGTAAACTTCGACAAGTGGAAGGTGGATTCAGCCGTCGTATTGATTATATGAGGTGTGAAGGGCGAGATGCTGAGGTCCTTCAGTTATCGTTCAAAGCCTGGGCGCGGTGGCTTGCCGTGCCCGTCGGTTTTCGACCTCTTATGTTCTCTATCCTTGGAATATCTGTCCGAGGGTTTTTCATGGTCTCTGTGCCGAAGCTTCTCCTTCATCTCGGTGTCCGCTCGGCGAGGTCTGTCAATAGACTTTTCTCTTTCACGACGGACCTTTGGGTCATCATTTTGTCCTTTGACGCGGACGCCCTGTAGACACCTCCCAAAGCGGGGCATCGCCATACAGATTGATCGTTACTGTTTGTTTGGTTGTTTGCTTTATAAACCAAGATTGTGGATATTCCCATGGCTAGGAACATCGCCACACGATAGCGACTATCATCAAAATAGAGTCGCCACCTAGTTTATAAAAACTAGGAAAAACAAATAGAGATTCCGGGTACGGGAGCCAAAAGTACAATAAGGGGAAGGTGTTAGGCACCCCTCTTTGCCCAATCGTGAGACTAGCCCGTAATTGTTGGACATAAGATTAATACACGCTTTACATAATTCTAAACAAGTAATCTGTTTTATTAGCCCTTAAAATAGTTAATGGTGAGCCGAGACAGTAATTGAAGCATGCATTGAAAATAAGCAAAAAAGACAGACTGTCCCAGTAAATAGATCCATCGGCCGGTGAATAGATTTCACGGTCGAAGGATCCCACTGGATCGATGTACCGGCCGAAGGATCGATGCCCTAGCCGATGTTCTTCCTCACACTAGACTAAATGGTTAACCGAAAATCAAAACGTTACGATTAAGTATATGAACAGAAAATAAATCAAACCAGAGGCCCTTGGGCCTCACCACCTTGATCCCTCAGTCACTTGATTGCTTCAGATTAAGGATGATTGACTGATTTTTGCTTCTCAAAAACCCTAGGGTTAGGGTTTGTACTTGTGGGCAGCATGCCCTTAAAAAGGACTTCGTTCCTCTCTAAAGCAAGGGCCCAGATCGAGGAAGAGCAAGCAGGGAAGCAAGCGCTCGGAATACAGAGTCGCCACTCGGGTTTGAAGGTCCGACACCCAAGGAATCGTATTTCAAAGAACCTGCCGCGCTGTTTGATTTGAAAAAGTGAAAGCACCAGTCCGTCA
Organism: Rhododendron griersonianum; assembly: GCA_018127125.1. Classification (NCBI taxonomy): domain Eukaryota; kingdom Viridiplantae; phylum Streptophyta; class Magnoliopsida; order Ericales; family Ericaceae; genus Rhododendron; species Rhododendron griersonianum. The sequence continues at coordinate 30,124,596 of CM030788.1, read as the reverse complement.
TAACCGTATCTGGGTTCGGGAGCCAGGTTACAAGAGGGGAAGGGTTTTAAGGCACCTCTCTTGCCCAATCCGGAGATCGGTCTCTACTTAGGCATTTTGTGAAAACTTTTGTGATTCTTCTTTTATTAATCAATTTTTAGCCAATTAGGGCAGGGAAACAGTTAATCAGGGATTAAAACTGTAATAGTTTGCAGGATGTGATCAAAATAGCATGAATGGATGGAATGTTGGAAAATAAATGGGATAAAACCCAACACTGTGATCAAACATCAAAACAGTGCCTTGTATGAATTTGACACGAACAGTGGCCAACTTGCATGCATAGATCTACATGCATGCAAGTCCACCAGCGCGCGCCAAACCCATACACACGCGCGTGTGTTGACGCTTCCCCAACAGTTTGAATTTTATCCCCTTCTGGGCTCTGGAAGGACCAGTGCACACCCAGGGGCAAGCCAAACAGTTTATATGTACTGAAAGTAATTAATTATTACAAACAAAATAAATAAAACTGACATACAACCCCTAAATAGTAGGGGTATTAAAACAAGGCCAAGGACCAAGTTGCCCATGCAAAGGCAGCCTCTGGAAATAGACTTACCAGCGCGCGATGTAGTGAGATACACGCGCGTGGGTCATGACTGGATTTCCAGGAATTGCTTTTGCATGCCTGGGTTCTAAGACATATTCAGAAGCAACCCAGGGGCATTCCAAAGCAAATTAATAAGCAATCTAAGCTAAGCTATGGACTTTAACACCCAATACAGGAAATCAATTTTTAACATGCATCACAATGATTTATAACACGGTAAAAATAGGAAATGACTAGCATCACCATCCCCACGTGGACCATCGCGTGCAACCTATGATAGGCGCGCGTGTCACAGGGTCCAACGCGCGTGGGACGACCAGTCGCATAGATCTTGTAACCCTGCTGACTTTAGGGCCAGGACTGGTATTGATTACCAACCTTGGCCCTGCCAGCCCCCCTCAGGGATCAAACAGTAAACAGGCAGTAAGTTTATACCTTTGCTTGAGTGGTTTGGAAATGGATTGAACAAGATTGTAGAGCTTGTGAAATGAGTGTATGGAGGTGGCTTGAGTATTGAAGTAGCAAGAGTATTTGGGATTGTGTAGCCTTTTTTTGCTTGGATTTTGGTAACCTTGGACTTGATAGACCAATGGGGTATATATAGGAGGTTGGGAGGTGAAAGGTTGGTGGCAAACTAGGCTAAGCAACCATCCAACAAAGCTGGCTGGCCATACTTGGTGGAGAAACAAGCCACCAAGGTGATGGGAGTGGTTGTGTGGGTGGAGCAACCCATGCAGCCTGCAACAGCTGTGCTGGCAACGAAAACGGGGTTCTACATCCCTGTAGACCCCATAATGATTACAAAATCCAGCTGAAAAAAGATGATAGGGGCAGGTATTGACCGGCGCGCGTGGGAGTAGGTCCAGCGCGCGTGTGTACCACCAACTCGCGCGCTGGTCAACAGTCAAAGCTTTGACCTTGACCAACACCTGGCAAGTGGAGAGACGCGTGTGGATGCCAGTGCAACGAACACTGGTCAAACCTAGGGTTAGGGTTTTGACTTAGGGTTTTGGGGTTCAAAAGGGGATAGAAGGGGTTCCAATCACTCCAAGTTCAAACCTTTTCATACTCAAGACTATTTTTGATCTGATACATCATCGGGGAAACAAGAAACCAAAAAATGAAGTAAAACAATTGGGAGACCCAGATTGGGGTGTCTACAGTACTTCGGGGTTTTATCGTCGGATCGCGGCTGCCTTCAGAAGGTTGGGGCTTTTGTAGAGGGGATATGAGAGAGTATATGTGCAGAGTTTCATGGCTGGATAGGGTGATTGAGCATATTAATTTTGGAACCCTAAGGGCCCTTTATATAAGCAATTGTTGACTTACTCCGACAAATCAAATTGCGTGAATCAATAAGGAATTATAGGGTAATAGGATCTCTAGATGTAATCTGCTTCGTAGCCCGAACGCATCGGAAAAAGGCCGCTAGGGTTTTGGTGATCGGATCAAACGTATGACAGAACATTCCAAAATCTGAAAAATAGACGATCTGACGGCCGAGCAATGGATCTAGCAGCCGAAAGAAGGATATTGCGACCGAGGAATGGACCTGGCGGCCGAGTGATCGATCTCTCATGGAGATTTTCAAGCAACATGTTTCACGGGTGAAAGAATGATGTTTAGGCTGTGAGATCAAATATTACGGCCGACGGATGGATTTTCCTAGGATTTTGTATTTTTGTCTGAAAGGCTATTTGGCTCTAGATTGGGTCTACTAAGTGGCTAAAAGTACTCACCAAAAGTCCTAAGATTTACGAGAAGTCAATCAGCAATCATTGTATCCATTCATCATCGAGATGGTTCCCAAGGTGGGACTTGAAATAATCGTTAGGCCAAATTGGGGTGTCTACACGCCCTTACCGTCCCAACGAACCTTCTTCTCAACTTCCAAGTTTTCAAGTGGAATTTCTCTAAGACGCTCAGAAACGTGCCGCCTTGTTTCCAGGGAGGCTCGGCTGTGGTGGGAAGCCATGGTGAGGGAATACTCTGCGCAACCAGTAGAGTAAGTACTTGTGAATGATCCGGTGGTGTCCCTAACTCTGCTCCGCTCCTGGTGGCTTCTTGAGCGATGCGTCGCGGAGGTGGTCAATTGCCGATAGAGGATTATTTCCCTCGCGTCGCTCTTCTTGGGTGTGAAGCCAATACGGTCCTTCACGAAACCGCGGTAGCTCATTTCAAAGGGTTGCTCCTGCAGTGGTGGAGGAGGTGGTGGGGTAGGTGTTTGCTGTCGTCGCGTCCGATCTCCAGCAGATCTGGATGTAGCTAATGTGACTTCTTGCATGTGCTACTTCATTTGAGCCATTTTTGCCCTTAAAGCCGCCAGTTCATTGTCCCTTTCGTCGTCCCGTCGTTGTAATAGGCGGATGTAAGCCGCCGTCACATTCTCCTGAGCCAGAGATAGCCCAGAGCTAGCGGGGAGCAAAATGGAGATGTGTCTCTCCGCGGGTTGAAGGATTGGATTTCCGTTGGCGTCCTTGGCCCCCAAAATGGTAATGTCTATGAGTTCTCCGCCCATCGTGGCTGAGATTGTGGTTGTTTTTTGGGAAGAGGGAGGTGGTTTGAAGGAAGTTCGAGCCACTTTGAATCAAAAGTGTTTCACGTCGGGTTCACCAATTGTGTGGCCCATTGATCCTTGGTCTGAGCTCCTCTTCAATTGGTTCGAGAGTTGTCTAGCCTTCTTGCCCTAACTTGCATAGTGAACACACGACTAAGACCTGGCCGGGGTTGCCCGGCAAGGCCCTCCGGTGAGAGGATGAGAATGTGCAGAGAGCAAAGCAAGAGTGTAGAGACCCGTATTTTCTTAATTATTACAATGTTTATTTGATGGATGTTTTGAATTGAGAACTAAAGTGGAAGAATTGAGACTTGAGGGTGTGAGTGTGTGTTTTAAAGTTTTAGGGGTATAAAAGGGGTGAATGTGTGTGTAGGGGATCATTTTCCCCATCTCAAAACTCTCGGCTCTCTCTCCTCTCCATCGGCCTCTCTCTTTCTCTACCGCCTCTCACTCTCTCTCACTCCCAAGCTCCAAAATCAACAAGATCCTTCATACATTCAACCTCCTCAAGTATTCAAAACCTCGGGTGGTGTTTGTTCAATCTCGAAGGAGGAGTAATTGGCTTGGTTACGCTTTGGGAGTTAGGGCTCGTTCGAATCCGTCGAGTTTTGCTCCTTGAATCGAGGTAGGGATTTCTTTGCCTTCTTTATGTGTAAATAGGTTGATTTGGTGTGAAGTACGTGCCCATAGTCGTTGTTGTTGATGTTGTTGTCGAAATCCCTGAAATCTGCAGAAAACCTGCTCGAAATCACTCTGTATCGATACGGGACTTTTTGCCGTATCGATACCATAAGAAAACAGAGACTTTGGAAATTCCTGATTTGCTTGCTGTATCGATATGGCCATTTTTGCCATATCGATACCACAGCCTAATGGACAGTTTTTCTTCCACTGTTCCTGCTTCGATTATTTTGAACTTCGAGCACTTCTAATACTCCTTGGACATCTCCTAACCTATCCCAATCATGTTCAATTGATTCCCTATGATTGAATGATGTTGTCCTTGTTCCGTTGGCCTCCCGTTAGTAGGAATAATAAGAGTTTACTTGGGTAAAACCGTATTGAAATGCATCTTATTTATTGGCTGACTATTGGAAATGTTTGCGGTATAGTTGAAACATTGTTGGCATATCATGTGGTGTTTTACTTATGAATTTGATCGTAAGAGCGTCATGGTTTGCATTTTAAGTGCGAAAGTAGTTTTTGTGAGTCGGAAGTTGGGATAGGGAGTCTCGTAACGCAAGGGGTGGTAATACGGAGACTCAAGTGGATCTCGTAACGCAAGGGGTGGTAATACGATGATCCGAGTTGTTAGGGTTCACCGTAACGCAAGGGGTGGCAGTATGGTAACCCTTGAGATGTTGTGATGTAACGCAAAGGGTGGAAATACAGTCGGAGGAGATTTGTGATAGTCGTGTCAAAATTGTTAGAGTGGTTGTGTCTAATGGACTTGGTGGCATATTGTGAAAGTTGTATGTCTTTGAATGATCAAATTGAACATTGGCATGCTCTCGAGTTGATTGATACCCATTGATTGAGCTGCATCTCTTGTCCTCATCCTTTTGCGCTCATCATCATATTTATACATAGAATTGGTAAAGATTTTCCTACTGGGCTAGCGTAGCTCAACCTAATCTTTCTTTTCAGGTTCAAATGCTGGACAGTAATTTGCATGAGTTGCATGCTTGGAAGTGAAAAGACCTTTTTGGGAGCTAACTTTAATTTAGTTACTTAATCATCTTTTGTAATTGACTTCCTTTTGATAAAGATGGGTTTGTAACTAATCATTTTAGAATTTCTTTGACTAAATCGTTTATAATATCTTATAACTTGTACCTAAGCTAAGTTGGAGCCGGAGTGCCAAAGTTGTATATTCTTTTGACTTGGGGACTTGTTGAAAAGTTAAACAGGTGGGAACCCTTTAGGGTATTAATTATGATATTCGAGGATCTTTTGTTGAAAAAGTTTTATTTATTTATATTAAAAATCGAGGGTGTGACAAAGAGACTAGGGTTTTAGTGTGAGATTTTGTGTGTGTACCTCTTTAGGGCTGCTTCGCTTGGTATTTATAGAGTCTACTTGGCTTACTCTCCAAGTACAGGCATGTGCCTCGCACAGGTCGGCTGGCGTCATTTTGACGTCTCCGATAAGATCTAGTAACCGTTTCTGGGATGAGCTGTCACCCCAATGTGCACCAATCATTATCTCTTGGCATAACCGCTTCAGCGTGTGGGGTGGAGCGTGGTATTGGAATGGGCCGAGCCCTCTCTCTAGCCGAGCCTACAGGGGGAAGGCTCGGAGAGACGGAGAAGTGGTGGGGCCATCTACAAGCCCAGATCTTTGGCCGAGCCGGATAATTCCTCTTGTGGCCGAGGCATCGGGTCGATGGGATGAGACCCTTCTCCGAGCTTGGTCTACTGCCGAGCGTGCCCTTCCGACGATGTTGGATTTAAGCGCCATCTTGGGCTCGGACCGTGCCCGAGGGAGTCCGATCTGAGCCGTTATGTTCGGCCTACTACATCAGTTAAGGTAAAAATTCAATTTGTTGCCTCCAGACAAAACCATTCTCGGTCTTCATTTTGACTCGCAAGGAGAAATTTTTCGGGTACATCCCGCGTGGTGCCCGCTCAGTACATCCGGATCGTCCAATACACTTTTGAACTGCTCGAATTGAAACCATCTCGCTCTTTTCATCCCAACACTTTCTCTCTCATTTTTCTCTCTCCAAACCTAAGCCATCCAAAAACGCAATGGACGGCTCGGATGCACCGAGCAGGTACCACGTGGTACCGCTCGGCACTGAAATTTTTTCCACTCCCAAGGTTTAGATATATCTCTCTCTCTCTCTCATTTCTTTAAATGAGCCTCTAATTTTTTTTTGATAGGCAACTTTTTGAGCCTCTAATTGCTTCAATACTTCTTTTGAATACCGGTTGCGTTCTTTTGAACTTACAAGTCTGAAACTTATTTTGGTATTTTTTATTTTTTATTTAATTTTTCGTCGTAATTTCTGGGATTAATCGTTCGTCACCTTCATCTCTTAAAATGCACGTAACATCATTTTAATCTTTAAGGTCATCGTATTTGTTATGTTTTGTCCAATATTTAGTGGCTTAACAATTTCCCTCAGCTATTGTAGCATGTTTTTTTTTTTTGGATAAGCAAAAAAAAAAACACAGAAAGAAAACAGCTTAAAAAGAACCATCTATGCTCCTTCGAGCTAGCCAGTAAAGAGAACCGAATCACATTCCCTCTTCCCGGCCCATTCACGTCCAGCTGACCGCAATCGGACTTCCAACAATGTTTTTTCGGTCGGTCCACTCAATACATCCGTAGCTAAACGAATTCGATGGCATCGAACTAGCAGTAAACGTCACCGTATAAGACTTCTTCTCATTCAATTCACTGAAACTCAACGAATCCGGCTCAACCGAAACCTTAACCGACTCACTTTGCAAACTAACCGACACATTGTACATAGCCGCCGCTCCAACATTGGTAACTATTCGGGTATACTTCACCACGGTGGACCCAACGCTACCGCTAGTGCTCCCACCACGACCAAGTACAGCGCTTTGGAGAGGTACAGAGAAGGAAGGATAGTTGAGATTAGCGAGACTGTATTTTACTGTTGGGTCACAAGTGTAGCATGTTTTTGTTTTTGGGTTGGGACGGGTCGGGTTTGGGTATGGCTTGACCCATATTCGACCCGGCCCATCTCAACCCGTCTACTTTTGACCCGTATTCAACCCGCCCATATTCAACCCACAATCCATTTCGATCCGCCCAAACCCACTCATTTGCCACCTCTAGTCTTTTGAATTAAATTGTGAAATGATGTTGTTATTCACACTTTGGTTGCATGTTATTATTATCGAACATGGAGTTTATGGTTTATGAAAAGATTTGGGAAACATGGAGTATTCATATGAGAAATTGTGAATGTCGCACTAGAGCTGGTATCTTGGAGCATTTGAAGGTCAGTACTAGCTTTCTTTTATTTTTTATATACTTCGCCAATTGTTGGGGCTTGTCCTGATATCGGTTAGGTAATTTCTGTGGTATGAACATATGTTTGACACTTCAAAGTGCAATGTATCCAGGGGTATATTTAGATAAATATTTGCATGATAGACTTACAATGGAAATATGATTGAAAGGGATACAAGGGGGATACGGTAGTTATTAACTTGGGGTTTAAGAGACTGAATTTTGTAAATGTGTGAGTTCTTTGATTTCACACCGAGGTTTTGGGTGCGACTTATCCGTGTTCATATCATGTTTCTCCTTCTCATGCGTAGTGTGTATATTTTGATGAAGGGTTGGTTAGTGAGGTGGGGTAAGAAAGAGAAATTGACCGATTAACGAACTCGAATTGTCACTAGTCAATGGAGTGGAAATGCGTTAGCAGAATTTGATAATGGTGATGGTAAGCCTAAAACTTAAGAAGTAGGTGTTTGCGTGAAACTAGAACGTGTGTGAGTGAAAGAGTCTCATGTTCTCCAAAGAAAGGATAATGTCCCACGATATACTTTCAGCCAAAAAAAATTTACTTGTTTAGAAGAAAATGTTTCCTTGGTACCTGTCATCCCATTTTCATGTAGAGTTAGTTAGAGATTTTTCTACTAGGCTAGTGCAGCTCAACCCTTCATTTTTAGGTATGGACGAGAGGCAGTAGCCTAGAGCGCTTGGTGCACGTTCAGACATTTGTTGAAAGTTAGGTTGAAGGGGAGTTGTTTATTCATCCTTGTAAAATACTTTTCAGAAGATGTAATTATGACTAAATCTTTCAATGATCTATTCATTAGGAAAATTTTGGGTTGGAGTCCCTGTATTGTAATATTTTGAACTGTTCATGATTCGGTGAAATGAGTTTAGAAAACCTTTTGTTGGAGTTATGTACAATATTGTAAGGATTTTATTTATGACAAGTTATTAATAACTATGTTTAAAATCGAGAGCGTGACATATTTTGTAAGTTTATGTGTCCCAGGACTCATAAAAAAACAACAACTAGTTTAATTAGATATTAACAAGCAATGTATGAAAAATCCAAAATTTTGAACAAAAGACAAATATTATTTGATCAACTTGATATGGGATTGAGTTTATTATGTGTAGTAATTAAAAGAGAAATAACAGCAATAAATAACGAGAATAATTTTGTTCATCCTCTTTACAAGATGGTGAACGTTATCTTCCGTGTGATTGGTGGAAATTAGGGTTGCTAAACGAACCAAACACCTCGAGCCAACTCGATTTTTGGCTGTTCAAACTCGTTTAAATAAAATATAAACCAAGCTCAATCACATGTTTTTGTTTGTTTATGAATTCAAGCCAAGCTTAAGCATATGAGTGTTTGGCTTGATAGGCTCATGAACAAAGAGGTCATTTCATAAATATTACAAGCATGGGGTAGATTTAATAAATGTTCCAAAATATGAGACATGCGTCGGCTTTCCATATGAATATTTTCACCAGTTTTACAATACAATTGAATCCAAATAGGAAATATCCCATGTGAGATATGAAAATTTAAGAGTTTGAAAGGTTTTTAATTTAACAAAGGTAGGTAGTAACTGAATTTTATTTTTATGAGATTCGGTAGTTACAGTCACGAGGAAATGAGATCGGATTATTTTAGTTAAGCTTGTGATCGGAGGGAGTATAGTTAATATTATTAGTGCTTACGCACCCCAAGCAGGCTTGGATGATCTTACTAAATAGCAATTCTGGAAGTAGATGGATGACGTGGTTCAAGAGATACCTTTTGGGGAGAAGCTATTTATAGGAGGCGATTTCAATGGTCATGTGGGAGTGCATAAGCAAGGGTATGAGAAGGTGCATGGTGGCTTTGGATTTGGTGACCTTAACGAAGGTGGTCGGAGAATCTTAGATTTTGCAGTAGCTTTTGACCTTATAGTGGGGAATACTCTCTATAGGAAGCGAGAAGAGCATTTAATTACCTTTAAGAGCGGAGCCAATAGAAGCCAAATCGGCTATTTTCTTGCTAAAGGTGCAGACCGCTTGACATGTAAGGATTGTAAGTTATTCCCGGAGAGTGTCTAGTGGCAGAACATAGACTTTTAGTGTTAGATATTTGTCTCAAGGGGAATATTAGAAGGAGAAAGGACACTAGATGCCCACGGACTAAATGGTGGGGCCTAAGAGGGGAGAAACTAGAGGTATTCAAGAAAAGAATGTCTCAAGAAGTACGGTGGGGAGTGGAAGGCGATAGTGACAATATGTGGAATACCATAGCTGACGGTATTAGAAGAATATCGAAAGAAGTTCTTGGGGAGTCGAAGGGAAAAGATCCAATTTTTAAGGAGACATGGTGGTGGAATGACGAGATTCAAACCATGGTAAAAGCCAAGAAGGAGTGCTTTAAAAAGTGGCAAAAGGACCGGAATGAGGAAAAATTTATGGGTTATAAGCAAGCTAGCAAGGAAGCTAAGAAAGCCATTAGGGATGCTAAGTTGAAAGCCTATGAGAATTTCTACGCTAGACTCGATAGTAAAGATGGAGAAAAGATTATTTATAAACTTGCCAAGTTGCGAGAAAGGAGAGCTAGAGACGTTTCTCAAGTTAAGTGTATAAAAGGTATTGATTCGGTGGTGTTGGTGAAAGACGAGGCGATCAGGGATAGATGGAAGCCGTATTTCGAGAAGTTGTTAAATGAGAAACATGAAGGAGGCTTTGGTGGGGAGGAAGTGTATGTACCTGGCGAGAACATAGAATATGAATTTTATCGGAGAATACAAAAGTTTGAAGTGGTTAAAGCTTTGAAAAGGATGAAACCGGGTAAGGCCTTAAGACCAGATGATATCCCTATTGAAGTGTGGAAAAGTCTAGGTGACCTGGGGGTCACTTGGTTGACGAAGTTGTTTCACAAGATTATTATGACTAGAAAGATGCCCGACGAATGGAGAAGGAGCACTCTAGTACCTATCTATAAGAATAAAGGGGATATTCAAAGCTGTAACAATTATAGAGGTATTAAATTGATGAGTCATACGATAAAGTTGTGGGAAAGAGTTATTGAGCATCGCTTGAGGATGGTGATTACGGTGTCAGAGAAATAGTTTGGGTTCATGCCTGGAAGATCAACCATGGAAGCTATCTACCTATTAAGGAGAATGGTAAAAAAACACAGAGCAAAGAAGAAGGATCTCCATATGGTTTTCATAGACTTAGAAAGGGCTTATGATAGGGTGCCTAGAGACATCATATGGTGGGTTCTGGAGAGAAAGGGAGTGACCAAAGGGTATATAGAGGTGATTAGAGACATGTATGAAGGTGCCGTCACTACCATTCGATCACCAGTAGGGGAAACGAGTGAATTTCCAATCACTGTAGGATTACATCAAGGGTCAGCCTTGAGCCCGTACCTCTTTGCCTTAGTTATGGATGATTGACTAGACAATTTCAGGAAGATATCCCATGGTGTATGATGTTTGCAGATGACATTGTCCTCATAGATGAAACCGCTAGAGGTGTTAATACGAAACTAGAAATTTAGAGGGAAGCATTAGAGTCAAAGGGTTTTTTGATAAGTAGGAGTAAAACTGAGTATATGGTGTGCAAGTTTAGTGGTATCAGTAGTGCGCACGAAGAAAGAGTGATGATCCAATATCAGGAGATACCTAAGAGTGATCATTTTAGGTACTTAGGCTCAATTATTAGTAGAGATGGAGAGATTGCCGATGATGTGACCCATAGGATCCAAGTGGGGTGGCTAAAGTGGAGGAGCGCTACTGGTGTACTGTGTGACAAAAGAGTACCCATAAAATTGAAGGGAAAATTCTATGGAACTGCCATCAGACCAGCAATGCTTTACGGGACAGAATGTTGGCCTATTAAGAAACAACAGGTGAACAAGATGAGTGTAGCGGAAATGAGAATGTTGAGGTGGATGTGTGGTAAGACTAGACGAGACAAGATTAGAAATGAAACGGTTCATGAGATGGTAGGTGTAGCACCCATAGAAGAGAAGTTGAGGGAAAATAGGCTAAGTTGGTTTGGGCATGTCTACCGTAGACCAGGAGATGCAGTAGTTAAGAAAGCGGATAGGATAGCTTTGGGTAGCAATGCTATGGGGAGGGGTAGACCTAAATTGACATTAGATGTTATGGTATGCAAAGATATGAGTATAGTAGGTTTGTGTGAACAAGTGGCCCTTGACAGAGCTCAATGGAGGAAAATGATTCATGTAGCCGATCCCAAGTGATTGGGACATAAGGCTCGGTTTGGTTTGGTTTAGTTTTTTAGGCCTAGATTAATGATGCTAATTTTTCTTTATGGCTTTAAATTAGCCCATTTCATTTGGGAACTTAATGAGTCTTGTCATGCCCTCGATTTTCAACATAAATAAAGATAACTTTTCATAAATAAAACTCCTTACATTATCTTACATAATACCCCAAAAGAGTTCACCATGTCCTGGTCATTAAATTACAGATCCAACTCCAAGAGTTTGAATATATTACATCATTAAAAGAAATAGAGTTAAGGTACTATTACATTCCCAAGACATGTTTTATCAAAATATCCATGAGTTTCCTTTACCACTTCTTTCGAAAATATGCACTTGAATGCATGCACTTCGCTCCCAGCTACTGCTCCGGGCTCATACCTGAAAAATGATAGGTTGAGCTACACTAGCCCAGTAGAGAAATCGACACAACCATTATATGCAAATGGGATGACAGGTAGAATGAACAACAAAAACAAGGTATGGTATCTCAACGGAGAAACAAAACACGACTAGTAATTGTCCCAACGTCAACGACATAAATGAGGTACCGTGACTACACACCACGACTCTAGTTCAACCACGAGGACTTACTGTCTATACGATTCTCTCATGACTGCCACTGTCCCTCATCTTATTTCAGATCACCAACCCGATATCTTAACTTATGAAACTATCATAATCAAAGAATCGCAATGCCAATGTCTTTCATATCAATCATACTTTCACAATGATACCCCTTTTACATTCACATCGTATCACAATTCCTTTATCGTTTTGTGCCATGAGCAAAAGCTCCTGCCGGGTCATTTAAGGGATCCCGATACCCCCACTTGTACCTCCCTCACTAATGGAGCTAATTCAAGTCAAACATCATAGGTCACCAAACCACAATTCCTCCGGTACACTTTACAATTTAGTCATCCATCTCAATCACATATAGGGAACTCACAACGAAGACTTATTCACATAGAAGTAGTACGTATAATTTCACCTCAGTCAACTCAATATCATTACGCCATTAGTTTCTCATATCACTATTTAAACTTGTACATATTACACATCAAAAGGGCACTTACTCATGACGATTCATAGATTTCATCCTAGCAACTCTTTAAACCGTACAAACTGCGCAAGAGGTGTACCACACATCAATCGTGAGGGAAAATGTCTCACGTATTTACTCCTAGCGTTGTTTAACTTAGCAAAGTGTCCAACGTGTTCGTCTTTCACATCGCATGTCAGCACACACAACCTTCGCCCACCTATATTCATTATGTTCTCTAAAATCTCGTTTCGGTGGCAAAAGACTCGTACGGAACCCAACGACCACTATAAAGCCTTAAGTGCACCACTAGCCTCGTCAAACCATTCAATTAAATACTCAAGAGAACCTAAGAACATCCGTATCTCCCCCAAACAATCCTAAGGAAAAAGGATTTCCCAACATATACGAACATATTTATCTTATTTCGACTACCAAACCTTATCGGTTAAGAATTGGGAGATGAGACCACCACCATTGGAAAGTAGATCTCTGGTACATGAATTTCGATATAAAATTTGCCCTAAACGAAGTTCGGATGAAAAAGTTATGCTCGTTCGAAATTTTTCTAAAAATGCTGATTTTTCATTACCTACCGGTAGGAGATTTTCTCCTACCAGTAGGAGACCAGAATTTCACAAAATGACACTATCGGGCGAGAGAGAGACATGAGTGGAAGAAAAATGATTCTTTACCACTCACTCTCACCTATTTATACCACCACACACATCAATTACAATTGCACCCCAAACTTCCAAATTCTATCACATTCAACCCAAATCACATTTTCAAATCACATTTTCTCTTTACCTCAATACTCTAATTTTATTCTAACATTAAAATTATTGAAATTAAATACGAGTCTCTACAAGTCTAACTTGAAAGCTCGAAACTTTACGCGTTTAAACTCATGCTTGAAAGCTCGAGATTGGCTTGCATATTCCACAAGCCAAGCCAAGCTTATCACGAACACAAAATTTCAAGCTCAAATCAAGTTTGAGCACATGTAATAAGGAATCAAGCCAAGCTTGAGCAATACTGTTCTTGGCTAGTTTGGCTCAATTAGCACCCTTGGTGGAAATTGTATGGGTCTCACCACAAACTAACTTATTACTAAAAAGTGTATTGATTTTATGGACTCTATACAATTTCCACCAATCACAGAGAGGGTAACGTTCACCCTCCTTTAGTGAACAATATTATTCTCATAACAAAAAAGTGTATTGATTCTATAGACCCTATACAATTTCCACCAATCACAGAGAGGGTAACGTTCACCCTCCTTTAGTGAACAATATTATTCTCATACTAATAATTTTACAACCACACACAAACACTTACACACACACACTCACAAAAGGAGTGGGGCCCACACCGCAGGGCCTGTTGTGCAAATTTTAATGTACTCGCAAGTGCACGAATCATACCGAAGTATAGTTTAGCAAGTGCGAGGTCGAACCCATAGGGATTATTACGGATGGAACGCAGTTGAATAGCTCTTGTAATCTAAAATTAAATTTCCTAATCAAGTTCAACAAAATTTTGTTTGGGTTGAGAAAAAATAAGCTTACAAGAATTAAAAATACTTAAAATGATGATAAAAATACTAGGGCATTGGAATCAATTACATGCATCATATCTATAATATTTATGTTTCTCAATTCTCCAATTTCTCTACACAATAAGTTGGCGGCAAAGCTTTTTTATTGTGGAAAATATACAAGACAACTCTTTTTCTTAGCTTTTACTATTTTAGTTCTTCTTTTGCCAAACAAATGTATAAAATCAAAACATTCACTGTGTCACGCCCTTGATTTTCAACATAAATGATAATAACTTTCGATAAATGAAATCCTTGCAATAATACAAATATTAACCCAAAAGACATTTCTTTCTCATAATCACAAGTTAAGTTCAAAGATTTTATCTTTGGCTCAAAGGCCCCAAATTGCCATAATACTAGTACTGAAAGAGAGGATTAAGAGTTTACAATCTTCCATAGTCAAAAGGATAATAATAATCAAAATTACAGTTACATCTTCGAAAGAGTTTTACTAAGATGCCAAGTAATTCCCCCTTGTTAGCTTTCAAAATGATGAAGTCAAACATGCACTCCAAGCACTCCATGTCAATGACCTTGAGACGTACCTGAAAATGATAATAGGTTGAGCTACACTAGCCTAGTAGAGAATTCTTTACACAAGCTATATGAAAATGCAATGATGTATGCACCAAGAGTGAATGAGTGTCAATAAGCGATCATGATGAACAAAGGTTAACCACCAAGAACAAGCGGACTATGACTACAGCGCTCTAGACATCTTATAGATATTCCTGATTATTCACAGGTCAAACCAAAAACATTAATAAACTCGCTTCAATCTAAATAAATCTATAATAAATGCCCAACCATTTCATTACTCCTCATACGAATACTCCAATCTTTCTCAATTACTTCACGCTATCGATTATCAAAATCCTTTCCCATAAAACTTCCCCTTTTATTGCAAAATGATGTGGAGAAACACAAAACCAAAACGGGCCAAGCTCCGTTGATTCGAGCTTGAATACCGGAATCCGTTGATTTATGCCCAAATACCGGAAACCGTTGATTCACTCAAGAATACTGGAGGATTTTTAATAAAAATCCTTTTTCAAAAACCAAAATCCTTTCTTCTCAAAATCTTAATAAAATCAACCATGTATCTCTTTCTCGATAATCACACGTTATTCCATATATCATCAATCACTGTTTTTGCATGTTTCGTGCGTAGTCCGATCATCTCACCGAATGTCCATGGTGATACCCGTAATGTCAATTCCGGTCATATCACCACCGTCGTGGGATACCCGTTGTGTCAAGTCCGATCGTCTCACCACTGAATGGTGATACCCGTAGTGTCAAGTTCATTATGTCCACATGTCAATTGATCAATCACAATTCAAGCATTCCAAACAATCAACCATATCATAACCTCAACTAATTAATAAATCACTCATTTCTCCCTAAGTATATCACAATGTCCTACGATATTCAATAACAACTCCATGGTACATTTTTCAATTGACCAATCATCACGTCATGTTATAGCGCTTAACAAGTCTATATCGATCATTGAGACATGCCACAACATCTATTTCAATCAACTAAATGCATAAATAATGCACGAGTACCCTAAACATTTAATTCTACACTTTTCTAAGTTACGACGAGAGCCCAAGGAGATCGATTGGTCAATGAATCTTTCGAGGTACGAACAATCAAGTTTGGAAGTGATTTGAAGCTATTCAAAAGGTGTTTGAAGTGTTCGGGGTTCAAACGGGCACGAGAAAAAACAAATGAACCAAATCTGTCCGTAATAGAAGGGGGTATTGATACCCCTGATGGAGGTGTCGATACCTGGCCAGAATCTAGTCCAGAGGAGAGTGGGGTATCGATACCCCTTTTGAGGGTATCCATACCGGGGAGTTTTTCTGCAAATTTTCAGCTTTTCAACAACGAAACTCCAACAACAAACAACGAACCAAGGCACGATCAAGGCACATAATCAGCCCATAAACACATAGAGAGATTAAGAAATCCATACCTCAAGTGATTCGAACGAGACCCAAGCGATTGATCGAAGTCCAAGCGAGCCCTAGACCTTCCAACTCCGGAATCGACCAAGAACTCCTCTCCGAGCTCCACCCAACAAGATACAAGCCTGAGATCGCGTGCAAGAAGTGAAATGGAGGTGGATCTTAGTATGCTTTGGGTGATTGATGGAGTTTTTGTGTGAGGGAGTGAGAGAGAGAGAGCCGAATGAGAGGGATAGGCGTGATATATATATATAGAGAGAGAGAGAGAGATATATATATATATATACAGTCCGCTTCTAATGCGAACGCCCGCAGACTGAGAAAATGCGGACTTCGCTCCGTAGCCGTTGGATCTAATCCAACGGCTCAGATAAAAGGAAGAGACGCGCGGGTTAAAAAAGCCATGAGTCGGGTAAGTTTTGGTTCGCGGGTTGTTGGATCTCCTCAGTCGAATCCTAACAAAACCTGGGGTTTTCCTCTTTTGCGTTCAAACAACACAGACGAAGAGAGAGAAAGAGAGCGAGAGCGCGGAAAACGCGAACGATCGAAGACGACGACCACGAAATCGAAGAAGGATCGAAGAAGAACAACAAAGTCTAACCCGCAAAACGGATCCCTCTTCCCCTTTTCCTCATTTCGTTCCAGATCGAAGATACAGCTAGAACATGACGAACACGACGAACCAGGTATCTTTCTCTCTCTCTCTCAAGATGTATCTCGATCTCTCCCAAGCTGTATTTTTAAACCTTGTCAATCTTTCTTTTTTTTTATTTGGAGTTAGGGTTTTTTTTTTTTTTAGAAAATTGGCTTACAAGGAAAACCCTAGTTTCGAGTTTGGGTTCTTCAATTATGGCACACATGTTTTTTTTTTGTTCTGATTCCTATTTCGAGTTAGGGTTTATACTCAAACTGGATACGGGATCCTCGTAGGATGCCCTTCGTATAGGTTGATTTGCTGGATACGGGATCCTCGTAGTAGGCTGGACCAACATCCAGCCAAGAGAGTGCAGTCTTTAGAAACAACAGGTTGGGAAAGCCAGAGAATGCTTCGCATTTTCTTATCTTCTTGCCGCCCTAAGTTTATGATGGTCACAGATGTGCCTTTAGTGGAAATTGCAGATTTTATGGACGCCCGACGAGAAGGAGGCTGGAGATTGACCGGCGATATTCCACCACCGACCGACCACAGCCAAGGTCTCTCTCTCTCTCTCTCTCTCTCTCTCTCTCTCTCTCTCTCTCTCTCTCTCTCTCTCTCTCTCTCTCTCTCTCTCTCTCTCTCTCTCTCTGAAATTAGGTTTAGGGTTCTCATCCATTTGAGTGTGTGTGATTTGGTACCTTTTTTGTGTTTAGCCATAACTTTGCAACAGTTCTTGTGGTTAGCCAAAATGATGGAGCTCATTCTCTTAAGGAGTTGCATGCGTGCAAAATATTTCTCCTTTTCCCCTTTTTTATGCAATTGTAAGCAACGGGCTATGGCTTCTATTTCTAGCCAGAAGATTTTGTCTAATGTTTGATTTACATGTTGGCCAATTTTGTGCATTGATTTGGGAGAGATAGTAATTTCATGCATTGATGGATCTGTTGCTAGGAAAAAATTGATCTTGAGTTTGATTGTTGAGAAAGAAGGTACCCAATTGATTGCTAGAAAAAAAAATTTTGATTGCTAGAAAGAAAAAACTACATTGTCCCAAAATATTTGTCCGGTCCGCGAAATAAGGAAGTTAAAGTAATACAAGTTTTGTTTGAAAAATTCTAAGATTTTTTCAACAACTTATTAGATATTAATGAGTTCTATTGAGAGGCTGTTTCCTATTTTGATTTGGTAGCTTGTTTTTGCTTTCTGGCACCTTGATTGTACTGCAAAATGGTAGTAGCAGCTGGCGGTCATGTCTCAATTTACCTAATAACTTTTGCCACCACATTGTTCCAATTCTCTCCAAGTTGTTTCGGTTCTAGACTCCATGGTTTCATTGGTACAATAAAACTGAATTGAGTCAGGTTCCACTCATGTTTCAGGTCAAGAATGATCCGAGAGGTGTGAGTTGAAGACGTTCAAGAATGACTATCGCAATGGGTTTTCAAGGCAGTTTATGATTCTTGAAGACGTTCAAGAATCAAGCCGGCGTAACAATAGAGGAATGAGAAAGGCTAAAGTCAAAGGGCAAGAACGAAGGCCTACTAATACCATAAAAGAAAAACGGAGAGAGAAGATGAGCTGGCTTAACAAGGAGCCAGTGGTGGCTAGCACGTCTTGCCACTTTTATGAGTTTCTTTAGTTGTTTTAGAATGTTGCCGAGAGCCTGTGGCAACAATGCTACATTTTTTGTACATGTAATTGCAGTTTCTTTTGCTTGAAATGCAACTTCCAATTTCATGTATTTGTCCCATGCTTTGGTTCATTCCACAATTTTAGTCCATATCTATGTCGTGTCCTATTGAGTTTTTGGTACATAATGAAAGCTTTCATTGCCATATGATTTTTATGAGATGCGTTTGCAAAAATATTGCAGGACCACTGCCGTAAACTGCCATGTTTTCATGCTCAAAACACTCTACTGTAATCAAAATACAAGCTGGAAGAAAATGCAATGTAGTTATTCACATTTGAGTTATTATATACTCACATTTGAGTTATTATCTACTGTAATCAACATATACTGTAATTATGAACGCAGTTTTTGTCACTAATGAAAACACAACTGAATCTGGCTGCATTTGAGCTGAAACGAATAAAGAACCAGCCTCTTAAGGTTGTTACCGTGGCAAGTATCTCATCTCACAAAAAAAAAAAATAGAATCTGCCTGCATTTGAGCAGAATCTGGCCAAGTTTCCCCTGTTTTACAGAGAACTCATTCTCTCCTCCCCTGTTTTGAAAATCAGTTTTGAACACCTTCTCAACCCAAAGGTGAAAGACCCCACTTGGCAACTCTCAAGCCAATGGAAACGTTTTCAGTTATAACATAGCAAAAACACAAGTCCCACAAAACAAAACAAAAACATACATCCACCATTAAGAGATCATATTAAGAGGTCTAACAAAAAACAAACATCCCTTCAGTTATTTTCCAGATTACACCTTCTTCTTCCTACTCTTCAGTTGCAAAAATACAAGTCTCTCCTAAGTTACATTGATCAAAAGCCAGTTCCACGTTAGAAGCAAGATGCACCACAACTCTACCAAAATACAGTGAACATCCCATCCGGATTCAAAAAAACATAACACATATGGCAGCAAGCAACTCAACAGACTCATTCTCCCATCCTGAAACACAAATAGATAATACTATCAATACAAGAATTACAATTCAAACAACTAAAGAATTAATTTAAATGAACACTTACAATCCTCAACAAAGTGTCCATGTCGTTGTCGTTCAACCTAACATCTTGCGAAGACCTAAGAAAAAAAAGACAACAATTAAATTTTCAAACAACTAAAGAATTAAATTTAGGACAACTAAGGAATTAAATTGACCATACACGTACATGTTCTTCAATTTTGGACAGTTCCTTTTGTCATGCGACTGTCCTGTTAACCCTAACTTCTGGAAAAAAAAAAAAAAAAAACCCTAATTTCAATGGCTCAAAATATTTTGGCTATTGTACTAATAGGCTAGGTCCTAGGGCCTAGCCCTTAATGATGTTAGGTCGATTCCATTTAATAAAAGGGAGGCTTAATTATTCATCCTAGAAGTCTAACAGAGTTAAGATTTCGTCCTCCCATTTTGAACTAATTATGATTTCATCCTCGTACTAGTTTTTATCCCATTATTGCCCTTTTGTTGTTGTTATTTATATATATATATATATATATAGAGCGTTGAAATTAGGGACGAAATCTTAATCCCTTTCGTCCTCGCGAGATTATCACGATTTCCGTCCCACAATTTCCGTTCAATTCCGGAAATTATGGATCCCAAGCTTATCAATTCCGGAAATTATGGATCTCAAGATTAATCCCATAAATTATTGCTCCCTATCCTAAAATCCTTCACGTTTGGCAGAAACTCATACCAGTCGAAAACCCATACCAGTCGTCTTGGTTGCGAATTCCAGCGATGAAGAACGGCGCCGCCTCCTCCACGGTTCCACCTCCTCCCTCCTCCTCCGAGCCGTACTCTTGCGGAAGCTCCAAACGAAAACTTAGGGGATAGATGCAGTTTTGACTCACCATCGATCTGTACCCTTATCGACGATGACGTTCTTCCGGTCGTCATTCAATCGCCCATCGTCGTTCTAACATGCAACAGCGGTATGTTTGAGTTTTAGTGTTCTGACGTTTCTTATGTGGGTCTTGCCGTCGATGAGTGCCGTGGCCGTCCTGAAATCCGACATTTTTGAGGCGTTGTTTTCACGATCTGGGTCTGCGATTTTGACCTCAAAATTGGGTTTTAGATAGTTGAACTCTTGAAAAACTATTCCAATTTTTGCAATAGACTTGTGTACGTTTTTTTTTTTTGTTTTTTTTTTATTGCTTCGTTTTCAACCCGTGATGGGTTTCTGATAGTCAGAGGAGCAACAAGGGATATGGATTTTTTTGGAAGTTGGGTTCCTATCGGTATATGAATCATCATGAAATGTTGAAATCGACATGGTAATTTAACCATGAATCGTTGATCACGATAACTTGTTTTGATGGTAATTTAACCATATTTGAACCGTTTACCATGAAATATTTGTTCAAATCATGGGATATTTATCGTGTTCACGTTGTAATCATCATGGTAATTTAACCATGTGATGTCATGGTAATTTAACTATTTAACCATGTAACGGTTTGAGTATGTCATCTTATTTCTTTTTTTTATGGTAATATAGCCATGTTCCGTGTAATAAGATCAATGAAAAATATGATTTTTTGTTGTCCGGTTGGCCAACTCGAAGAATGAAGGGAAAATGTAAAGATGAGGTGAACTTATCATGCAAAGATGGCCATTGCGGAAAAAGGATGGAGAAGGACTAAGATGAATGTAAAAATTTTAAAATGCAAAAAGACGGTTTATCAAGAAGGAAGGTAGAAATCATTGGGATTTGATAATCTACACATTCGAAAATTTGAAATCATCCTATTGTTTCTCACTTAATTGGAGGATTGTGATATGAAACCGAATCTCTTTAATTTAGGAGTTAAGAAGATTTATCTAGGACTGTGGTATTCATTTGAATCCCTTTAATTTAGGAATCAAACAAGCAAAGGGGTAACAAGGGTATTTCACACACTAAGAGGATGAAAACATAAGTATGAAAAAAGGGTGGGATGAATTCTTACATGGCATGGATAAAGAGGATGAATATTTAAATATTCCAAAAAGTTAAACTGATGGGATTTTTCATTAACAGATTATCTCAATGAGATTACTCATCACAAAAAACAACAAAGCCATTTTGCCTTTAGTCATACTAATCAAAATGAAACCTAACTCTAACACCATACCACAATTCATGCAAAAAAATTAGCATTAGGGTTTTTTTATTTGCAAAATTATATATAACTGGGAAATGAGGAAAGGAGGGTTTGAGTAAATTTATGGCTTTAATGTCAGAAAAGCTTATATTCCTATTGACAGTTAAAACCAAAGAATACCACTATAATGGTGTGTTTATTCACACAATACTAGAAACCCCAAATGCAGCTCACTTACCGGCAGAAGAACAAAAAAAAAAAAAACATGTGTGCCATAATCGAATAACCCAAACTCGAAACTAGGGTTTTCCTTGTAAACCAATTTTCTAAAAAAAAAAAAATCCTAACTCCAAATAAAAAAAAATACAGATTGACAAGGTTTAAAAATACAGCTGGGGAGAGATCGAGATACATCTTGAGAGAGAGAGAGAGAGAGAGAGATACCTGGTTCGTCGTGTTCTAGCTGCATCTTCGATCTGGAACGAAATGAGGAAAAGGGGAAGAGGGATCCGTTTTGCGGGTTAGACTTTGTTTTTTTTTTTTTGATAAGTACTTTCTATTATAAAGCACAAACCCAACTACAAGCTCGAAGGGGCATTTCCCCGTATAGAACAAGGCACCTATACATCAGGAAAAAAAACAAACCTAATGCCAACTAAAAATGAGCAAGAAAACTAGAAAGAAATCTATACATCAAAATCTAAATTTCCAACTCCAAAGCTACTAGTGCGAAGAGCCAAAAATCCTATCTGTGAGTCCCCAACTATTGCAAAGGTCTCTGTTTAGTTGTGTCTGGTCCACTCCCCTCTTCAAACACAAAGATTCTTGAACACAGGAAATAGTTCGACGTATAATGTGATCTTGAGTTGAGGCATTCTGATTGAAAACCTGTTGGTTCCTTTCTAACCAAAGATTATACACCGAAGCAGCTAAAACAGTCTTCAAAAGCAAACTTCTAAAGTTTGTTCCTTTCACATACTGGATATACCAAGCAATGACTTCCGGCAAGGTAGAGGGCATTTGATCGCTTAAAGACCTTCTCCACTTTCTATCCCACACCGAGAGAGACAAAGGACATTGAAAAAAGAGGTGATTGTGAGTTTCCTGGCCATTGGTACAAAAAGTGCAGTCACCTTCCACAGTCATCCCCCACCTCAAAAGTCTATCTTTAGTGTTCAACTTTTGTTGGACAGCCAACCACACAATGAAGGACCACTTAGAGACATTCTTTTTATACCAAACTACCTGAGCCCAATCCTGGACTGGGAGTTTTACCCTAATAGCTTCCCATGCAGAGAAAACTGAAAAGCCATTGGGATGAGGGAGCCACACAACTGAATCTTCTTGTAAGCAGCTCGGCTGAAAATCTGGAGGGGTGTGAGCTACTATAAACTGAGTAACCCTATTCCTTTGTCTATGCCATCTCCAAGCCCCATTGTGAATAATAGAGGAAACCATTGCAAGCAAAGACCTGCCAAGATTGTACACAACACTCGCACCAAATCTTTTAAAAAGGGGTCCAAGAGGGTGCCAATTATCCAACCATAAGTGAGTATTCTGTCCATTCCCAATCTGATACATGATGAGGGATTGACCTAAACTCCTGAGATTCAACACCTTTCTCATTGTCCATGAGGCATCATTTGGGATGTCCATGGACCAAAAACATTGTCCTTTTATAATATAAGCATGTATCCATTTCACCCAGAGAGTGTCAGCTTTATTGCAAATGGCCCAAAGGTGTCTAAGCATTGTGGCTTTATCTTATCCTCCTAAAACCAAGACCACCCTCCTTCTTAGGACTGCAAACATGGTCCCATTTAACCTTGGCAGCAGAGGACTTCATCTCTAGTCCTAACCAAAGGAAAGCCATCAGAGTACTTTCAATTTCTTTGATGGTTTTGCTAGGAATAACAAAAATGGATCTCCAGTAGACTTGAACAGAAAAGAGCACTGATTGTATGAGCTGTGCTCTACCTCCATATGAAACTGGCCTATTTGACCACCCCTGTATTCGTTTCAGAATTTTCTCCTTAAGAATCAAACAGTCAGCAGCCTTTAAACGAGTAGATATGAGAGGAACCCCAAGGTACTTTACAGGGAGGTGAGCTTCAGGGATGGGAAGAATGCTACTCAAAGCCATCTTGACAGTCTCAGAAACCCCAGCATAAAATACAGAGCTCTTTTGCATATTAGGTTTGAGACCAGAGAAAGAGTGAAAATCTGTCAACAATTGATTAATAAGACTGAAAGAGTCTTGAGAAGCACCACACAGGATGAATAGATCATCAGCAAACACCAAGTGAGTCAGGCATATACTTCTGCATTTAGGATGGAAACTGAAAGGGCCCATTTCCACTCTAGAATGAAGAAGAGCTGTAAATGCTTCCATCACAAAGAGGAAAAGATAGGGAGACAGAGGGTCACCTTGTCTCAAACCTCTCTTGCCTTGAAAATAACCTTCCAAAGACCCAATGATAACAACAGAATATTTAGCTGAACAGACACAACTTTTGACCCAATTAATGAAGGCAAAAGGAAAGCCCATAAGGAGCATAATGTCAAAGAGGAAAGACCAGTCCACTGAATCGTAAGCCTTCATCAAATCAATCTTAATAGCACTCCTAGGCTCACCATCATCCCTGTGATAGCCTCTAACTAGTTCTTGCATTAGCAGGACATTATCCATTATAGATCTGTTCTTAACAAAAGCAGACTGAGATTGATTGATAAGACAAGGGAGGAGAGGTTGTAATCTGTTAGCCAACACTTTAGTAATGCATTTATACACTACATTACAGCAAGAAATAGGCCTATAGTCTTTGATAGAGGTAGGAGAATGGACCTTAGGAACAAGAGAAATGGCTGTAGCATTCCAAGCTGGGGGCATGATACTGGACACAAAGAATGACTGAACAGCAGCAATCAAATCAGCACCCACCACTTGCCAGTTCTTCTAAAAAAAAAGGGAGGTATAACCATCTGGGCCTAGGGATTTATCCCCATTAATTGACCACAAAGCCTTCTTAATTTCAGCCTCAGAAACAGGAGCAATCAACACAGCTTTCTGGGCATCAGAAACTTTAGAAAGCATAGCATTTTGAAGCTGGATCTTAGCATCAACTCTATTGCAAAAAGGAGTACCAAGCAACCCTTCATAGTAACCCAGAATTTCAGATTTAATAGCCACTGGATCTTCCAAAATTAGGCCTTCACCATTTTGTAGACTCAAGATGGTGTTCCTAGCTCGGTGAACGCAAACTTTTTGGTGGAAAAATCTAGTATTGTTATCTCCTAAAGCTAACCATTTGATCCTGGAACGTTGCTTGATAAAAGCCTCTTCTGCATATCTTAACTCCATATACTTGGAAACTAATTCCTTTTCCTGTGTGCATAAGGCGTCATAAGTAGGAGAGGCAAACAATCTTGCCTGCACATTAGATAGCTCAGCCTTAGCTTCCAGAACCCTTTTACTGATGTTAGAGTAGCACTTCAGATTCAGCTGTTTCAAATCACTCTTTAATCGTCTGAGCTTGGAGGAGAGAACAAACATAGGCCTCCCTTCCAAAGGGACACACCAAGAATTATTCAGGATCTGACCAAACTCAGGATGTTGTAGCCAAAAGTTGAAAATTTTAAAAGGCTTCTTTCTGCCATTGGGAGAGACCATAGCCACAGAGATAAGGCAATGATCTGAAACACCAGAAGCAAGAAAAGAAGTTTCAGCATTAGGGAACATATCCAACCAAGTGAGGTTAGTCAATACTCTATCCAGTTTACTCTTATTCCTACCATCCCCTCCCCTCTTATTAGTCCAGGTAAACCAAAAACCTTTGGAGGGCATGTCATCTTAAGCAATATGAAGCAGACAATCATTAAAGTCAGCAGCTGTAGAATTATCAAAACCAATGAGCCGTTCAGTAGAAACCCTGTAGACACCCCAATTTGGCCTAACGATTATTTCAAGTCCCACCTTGGGGACCATCCCAATGATGAAATGGATACAGTGATTGCTGATTGCCTTCTCGAGAACCTTAGGACTTTCGGTAAGAACTTTGAGCCACTTAGAGGACCCAATCAGAGCCATACAGCCTTTCAGACAGAAAATACAAAAGCCTAGGAGAATCCATATGTCGGCCGTAACATCGATCTAACAGCCTTAACATCATTTCCTCACCCGAGCAACCTATTGCTAGCAAAATCTCCCTGAGAGATCAATCCCTCGGCCGCAAGATCCATCCTTCGGCCGCAACATCAATTCCTCGGCCGTGTGATCTATTACTCGGCCGCCAGATCGTCCTTTTTCCAGACTCTGGAACGTTCTGTCGATTGTTTGATCCAACTACACTACCTTCCCGATGCGTTCGGGCCACGTTCAGATATTGCGACGAAGAGTTTAAGTTGCATTGCAATTGCAATTGCAATCGTGCCATTTGATTGGCTGGAGTGAGTCACCAATTGCCTATATAAAGGGCCTTTGGACTCCGAAAATAAACACACGAAATTCATAAGTGAAATCATTCACCCAAGCTCCGATACTCTATCAAAATACTCTCTCAAACCCACTCTTCAAAAGCCCTAACCTCCCGAAGGTAGCCATCAATCCGACGATCAAACCCCGAAGTTTCAAACCCTAACCCTAGGGTTCCCCGTGAAGCAATCAGTCAATCACACTCAATCTGAAGCAATCAAGCAACTGAGGGATCAAGGTGGTGAGGCCCAACGGCCTCTGGTTTGTCTTATTTTCTGCCAACAATCATAATCTTAGCGTTTTGATTATTTACTAACGTTTCTGTCTGGTGTGAGGAAGAACATCAACCGGGGCTTCGATCCCTCGGCCGATACATCAAACCAGGAGGATCCCTCGGCCGTGACATCCATTCACCGGCCGCGGGATCCATTACCCTGGGACATCTTTGTCTGTTTTGTTTATTCTGATGCATGCTTTCAATTACAGTCCTGGCTCACCTTATTCACCGTTAAAGGCTTAATTAAACAGACTATGTGTTAGAGTTGAATAAAGCATGTACATATCTTATGTTGAATAACTATGGGCCAGTCACACGACTGGGCAGAGAGGGGTGCCTAACACCTTCCCCTTACTGTACTTTTGGCTCCCGTACCCAGAATCTTTATCTATTTTCCTAGTTTTAATAAACTAGGTGGCGACTCTGTTTTGATGATGACCGCTATCGTGTGGCGATGTTCCTAGCCATGGGAATGTCCACGATCTTGGTTTATGAAGCAAGCAACCAATCGAGCAAACAAACGTGATCAATCTGTATGGCGATGCCCCGTTTGGGAGGTGTCTACAAACCCTGACCACATTAAAGTCCCCAAGCTGAATCCAAGGTTTGGAAGTATCCAACTGATAAACATTCCTTATATCTTCCCAAAGGGGTCTTCTATCTCCAATACGATTATGACCATAGACCACAGACAACAGAAATTTCCTCTTATCTTGAATAAAATCCACCTCAACTACTATAATCTGATCAGAAGTAAAAACAGGAGAAACAGAAAACACAGCACTATCCCAACCCAAGAAAATCCTTGCAACAGGGCCAGTAGTGTAATTATGAACAGTTTTCCAACTAGCAGGAAAGCAAACAGCCATAGTGGACTGGATATTTTCAAATCTAACTTTTGTCTCAACCACACCAAACAGACTAAACTTATTAGCTACTATAACATATCTGACTTCTCTTTGTTTCAGAGGATCATTTAACCCTCGTATGTTCCAAGAACCTACTTTAATCATTAAAGAAAAAATACTTACTTACGCCCCCGACCCTTATTCCTACCCTTGCCCTTTTGAGCAGGAGGAATAATATCAGGCTGCAAACCTTGGATCAAACCATCATGGAATTCAGCTTCGCAAGGAAGAGGATCAACCCCATCAGGGAGGACTTCATTGGAAGGGAGCTGTAACACTGCAAACTTATTAGGATCAGAGGTACTGCCACCACAAAAAACCTTTTGAGCAAATCCTGGCGTGTGAACCTCATCCAAACATATTCCAGGACCCCCTACACACTGGTCAAACTGGTCTTCCTGAGAAATAACAGAATCCAAAACTGCTTCAGGAACTGCTCTAGAGGGGGTAGATGTAACCTGCACTGGCCCACCATTCTGTATAGGATTCTGACCTCCTTTAACAACCCAAACCTGTTGTTTAGCTCCGATCTTAGGAACACCAGAGGCTACATCTTGACAAGTTCTATGGCCAAAGACTTTGCACTTATCACATTTCAAAGGCCGCCAAGGATACCAGACTTTGATAGAGAACTTATCCCCATTAGCTAAAACAATATCAAAATTATCAGGTAACACAGAATTAACATCAATTTCAACACATATTTTGGCATAGTTAAGCCTCTGGCATGTCTCTGTTGTACGATCTGCATAAAGAGGTTTACCTACAGCACTAGCCACATAACTCAAACCCTGAACAGTCCATAAATCCAGCGGAACATTATAAAACTGGGCCCATATTGGGATTTTCTGAACTTGCTCCTTCTACACATATGGGGATGCCATTGTTTAAGAACCAACAACCTATCCCCAAAGTGACATGGACCAGCTTCGATTAATTCCCTATAAGCCCCAACCTTATCAAATTGGAAGAAAAAGAAGCCCTCATCATTGGATAAAACATCAACAAGCCCAAATTTAGCCCAGATCCGTTCAGCAATTGACTTAACAGCTCGAAAAGGCAACTTACGATCAATGAAATACCCTACTACGCAGTCCTTCCACTTTTCAGAGCCCAAAAGCACAACCTCCTCAGGAGGACTCACAATAAGTTTCTCATTCACAAAGGAAGGGGCAAAATATTGTAAAGCCATATGAGGAACAGCAGTCTCACCCGCAACCACCTTATCTTTCCAAGAAACTGGAGGTACAACTGAGGAAGAAGGGACAAAAATACCTGTTGGAGAAACAACAGCTTGCTGTAGAAGCTTGTCCTTCTCTGCCAAAAGCCCTTTGAGCTTGAGCAATTCTGCCTTTAGGTCCTGAATTTGCCTTGAATTTGGACCATCCGAGGTTGGAGCCGTAGCTTTACCTAGCAAATCAATGGTATAACCTTGTGACGAAACCCTAGAATTGGGGAGAGACTCGAGCAGGGCAGGAAAATTCCCCATCAATACCCCAGCCATTTAGGGAACCAGTGAACGAAGAATTTGGGAAGAAGAAGCAGCAAAGAGGAATCAGCGAAGAAGAAGAATTGATGAGGAGAACGATCGCCTAAAATCGCCTAAAGAGAGAAGCTCTCAAGTGACGTCACCCATCTCTACCTTGATCTAGTGTTAGGGGTTAGACTTTGTTGTTCTTCTTCGATCCTTCTTCGATTTCGTGGTCGTCGTCTTCGATCGTTCGCGTTTTTTGCGCTCTCGCTCTCTTTCTCTCTCTTCGTCTGTGCTTTCTCTCTCTTCGTCTGTGTTGTTTGAATGCAAAAGAGGAAAACCCCAGGTTTTGTTAGGATCCGACTGAGGAGATCCAACGACCCGCGAACCAAAACTTACCCGACTCATGGCTCTTTTAACCCGCGTGTCTCTTCCTTTTATCTGAGCCGTTGGATTAGATCCAATGGCTATGGAGCGAAGTCCACATTTTCTCAGTCTGCGGGCGTCCGCATTAGAAGCGGACTGTATATATATATATATATATATATATATATATGTGTGTGTGTGTTCTTTTTATCTCCTACACACACCCACCTATATATACTAGCATATTCACAAATCACACTTGCACTCCCTCAAGTAACAATCCTATCACATTAGCCCCAAATCATAAAAACTAAACAAAATTCGTATTTTCCTTAATTCCGTGCATTTATATAATCCTTTAAATATTTTTCTGAAAATATGGGTCTCTACACATTGAATCCATCAAAACACAATTTATATCCGTTCTTCATAAATCATAAATTGAATCCAACAAAACACAATGAAAATCCAATTTTAATGGTTTTGTGAAAAATAGGCAAATGAACAAGAAGAACTCTTAACAAGTTCAACCATGCTTTTGTTTGGAGAAATTAAGTCACATAAACAAAATGGATATTCAAGCATGTAATTTCATCCTAGCCCTAGCAACTAATTTAGCCTAACATATTTAGAAGGACAATAAAAATAAGAAGAAACTTACTTGGAGGCATTGGATAGAATGAACTTACTTCTAAATGTGAACAAAATATAGAGTACAATACAAAAGAAAGGAAACAGAACATGAAAATAGAGTCGTAGCTCCCTAGCTACCTACTGCCTCCCCCCTTTCCTCCTTTTATTGGCATTAAGTGTCAAATAAAAGAAAATAAAATATGTCTTGATAATTCAATTGGTGATCCATCCAAGGGATCTAATCCTGTCTCACATTGAATTTCTTGGCATTTATCGAGCAAGCAGAACCCACGTCTCCCTCCATGCCACTTGGGAAATTATCCCACGCTTTTGCGGACATGTGCAACCAAGAGGAATTATCCAGTGCATCTCAGAAGATGGCTTCCAGCTTTTTCCTCCATTTTATTTCATTCTTTCACCAAACTGCTATAATACCTGAAAAACATGAAAATTAAATAAAATAAGATTAAACATGATAACAATAGACCTAACAAATTATAAATTGGGGATAATAATATACAAAAACATGTACATGAGGGGTCCACCCTCTTTGTGAGTGTGTGTAAGTGTTTGTGTGTGATTATAAAATTATTGATTCTCGTTAGTAACTCGATCTGCAAAGTGAAACTCCGTTTAGATTCTAATACTTAGGGGGTGTTTCCACTAACAAAAATCACAAAAAACTTAACGCATTTTACCATTTCGTTTCCACTAACAAAAAAGTTTCAACATTTTACCATCTCGTTTCCACTAACAAAAAAGTTGCCAACAAAAATATTTTTGCTACAGTAATTCTCCTCACAAACCCATCAATAATTTATTCACTACCGGAAACAACTTGACATTTCACAACAATTTATTCACTACCGAAAACACCTAATAACTTCTCAACCACAAATAAAAATTTACAAATTTTTCACTATCGAAAACACCCCTTAATGTTCATTTACTTTTTACATCAGTGAACAAACTCTCAATTTTCTATATATACTAGAATCTCTATTACTGGCAATCTTTTTTTTTCCACATCAAAATACTATCAGCTCTGTTGTGTGTAGTATTGAACGGCGCCCGCATTTGAACATAATCATTGGAGCTAAAATTTTGTACTTTTAGGCTCCGTTTGTTTCGATGTAAAATATTTTACCATGTAAGATATTTTTTCAGAAAAAAAATTTCAAACTTTTATTTTTCGATGTTTGGTTGGTACTTGAAAAATATTTTCAGAAATCGACAAAATAGTGTAGAGAGAGGGGGGAGCTTAAATGGTGGAGAGATATAAGAATATTGGAATTGAATGTGGGTCAGGAATAATGATCGAGTAAATTGAGCAGTGAAAATTACAGTAGAAGGCAGTAGGTTCATTTCAGAAAATAACTTACGGAAGATTTAAGGGTAAGTCATTTTCATCCAATTAAGGAAAAATGTTTTACATGTAAAATATTTTCTTTATTTTTTACACAACCAAACACCGAAAAATAGGTAAAATATTTTACCGAAAAATATTTTACGCCCAAACAAACGGAGCCTTATTCAAGCAACATTCATGTGCATGTGATACTCTTAAACGAGCACAAACCCCAAAAGTTTTCGTTTTCAACTCAGGTTACGCGCACCTCGACTAATTTTGAGGGACCAATTTCACTGTTGACTAAATCCGGAGCAAACCCCTCAAATTCTTACATTTC
This sequence comes from Rhododendron griersonianum, assembly GCA_018127125.1. Taxonomy (NCBI): domain Eukaryota; kingdom Viridiplantae; phylum Streptophyta; class Magnoliopsida; order Ericales; family Ericaceae; genus Rhododendron; species Rhododendron griersonianum. Next base: position 30,093,350 of record CM030788.1, on the reverse strand, counting down.
AAAGCTTTTACTTCATCAACTTCTTGTATTTAAGATAAGTTTGTGCAGATATTACTTTGGCGACCACAATTTTAATAAAGGTTTTGAATACTGTACCGGTTAGACCGTTAGAGTATCAGTTTCCCTACTGGAATGGTACGTACCGATACTAGTGATATACTGGATACCGTTTCGGATTTATCGCTATTAGTGTTATTTTCCTACATAAAAGAATTTATTAGTATAATATACACATATATTAAAAATTAAAATAAAAAAGAGTCCGGTATTCGTCCGGTATCATCAGGTATTTACCAGTACCGACCGGTATTCCGGTAATGGAAGCATAAAATAAATTTAAAAGTAGTCTGGTACTAACCGGTACTGACCGGTATTTGAGGTGGTAATATTAGAGATGTAGAGTATCGAATTTGGACATGTACCAAGCCGGTACGGTTACTACGGTATGAGATCATATCCTTGATTTGAATTGAATTGGCCTACGATGCGTCATTGGTACGTGTGTCATATAATCTAGTAGCATGAGGGGGAGTCCTGATATTGTTAGAAAAAGAAAGGGAGATTACTGGCATTTCAGAAACCGTAGGGGAAATCTTTGCATTTGTCAAATATCTCAGGGGAGGTTAGTGAAATTTCACCGAGATAAAAAAAATGAAAAAAAAGAAAAGGGGTTGTCTGTTTATAGCGGAAATTCTAATCACAAGGAAGATTTGCAGGGAATCATACAAAGAAAAATGCGTTTGGGCCCATTTTGGATCTTACAAAAATCTAGAAAAATATAGAGTACATAAATTTTTGAATATTATTTTATGGGCCTGGTAAAAAATCAGCTCTAACGGATATCGGTAAGTATCGCTCAGTTCGCCCATATGAATCTAAAAATAATACTTACTGATGTCCATCGGAGCTGATTTTTTACAGCTGATTTTTTAAAGTACCCCATAAAATAATATTTAAAAATTTATAAATATTTTTTTAAATTTTTGTGGGACTCGAAATGGATCCAAACGCATTTTTCATTTCATTGTTCTCTGCAAATCTTCTTTGCAATAGCAGGGGACCAAACATTGACCTGAACCAGCACGACAGTGTGTACGTCGAGTTTGGTCTCTTTGACACTCAGTAGTTGAAATCCCCAGTTCAGATATAAAGCCAATCAACGAACTCGAGGGAGAGAGAGAGAGAGAGAGAAGTCAGAAGAAGAAGAAGGGGATTAGATTTAGGGCCATGGCTGATCTATTCGCATGGCTCCTGTCCTTCTTCCTTCTTGTCGCTACTCTGGCTATTGTTCTTTACCAGGTAATAAAGTCAGTCCTCTTTTTAACCATATCCATATGGAGTATCACTTATACACTCACATACTTGCATACTACTCTACTTGCTGTTTTATTATTACACTACGGATTTCGGAACTTGCTTATATTATATGTGCTTTGTGTGTACTGCAATTAGTAGTTTGCAATTTCCGTGTTATTGCAGTTTTTGTGTGTGTCTTGTTTTTGGGCTAATTCTTTCCCTGACAATTGGGTTTCTCACACTGGGTTTACACATGCAAGGGAACTTGAAACGTTTCAGTCCCCTTAACATACACTTTCTAGCATACCCCACCCCATAAAGATCCTTATATTGGTGAGGACTGCCTTCCTCCTATTGTGTTCCATGTACAATTTGGTGCTCTATATGTTGAGTTCAGAAATTTGCACAATTCTAAAACATGATCTAGGAAACAAGAAATCTGAAAAGAATGAGTTGGCCTTATCATTACATTAAAGTAGGTCCCATTTCAAGTTTCGAAGTGTCATTATACACAGGGGGGCGGAGCTAGTATGTGGGGGGAGGTGGCACGTGCCACCCCCCGTTCCAAAAAATACCCAAAAATAAATAAAAAATTACCGAGAAAGGGTTAAATATTAAAGCACATAGAATGTACCCAAAGTTTCACTTTGGCATAGTGGTTCAGTCATATGCCTTTGGGTGTTGTTGCACTTGGGTTCGAAACTCGGTGTCCCCATTTAAACTCTTTTTTCTCTTTTCAACCCTTTCAGCTCTCTCTCTCTCTCTCTCTCATATTTGAAGTTTTTACATAAATTCCCTCATAGTTTTGTAATTTTCCCCCCACTAATTGAAGAGGGAATTTAACACATTTGGACATCAATTCCACACCCCCCCCCCCCCCCCAAGTTTAGTATATTTAGTGCATGTTTCTTTTTGCATAAATTCCCACATAGTTTGTCTTTTTTTTCACTAATTGGAGAGGAACGTAACACGTTTGAACATTAATTCTTTTCCCACAAGTTTGTTTTTTTATTGCATATTTCTTTACAGATTATAGGGAGGGTGTATTGACATAAAAATTGAATTAACAAACATGTCGATTTACATACTTGTATGAATAAATTACGGTGCCACCCCCACATCCGAATCCTGGCCGCCCCTGATTATACATGACACCTGAGTGAGTAAAAAAGTGTTGGTCACTTGTTAGTTTGTATAGCATCATATAACCGAATCCATACTCACACCAGACCACATAATTTATGTAGTTCACCCATTGAGCTACATTCACAGTCGCTGCTTTTGTTTCTCTATCATGGAGGAGAATCACAAAATACACCGGAGTTGCCCATATGACTACAATATGTAGCTCGGGTTGCTACTCCCTGACACATACAAATGTAATTAGCTTCAAGACTCATGGTGTGGTTGATAGCATTATCAGACTCTATAGACTCAATATGGGCTGGTCGCTCTCAAAGCCGGCCCAGGCACAAGGCCCACAAGGCCTGGGCCTTGGGCATCCCCAAGATGCCCAATTTTTGGGGCACCCCAATTTGTTTTTACTATTTGGGTTGGGTAGGCCTCTTTTTAGGAAAGGCCCAGTCCAAGTTTTCAATTTTTGGGGCACCCCAATTTTTTTTAGTATTTGGGTTGGGTATGACTCTTTTTAGGAAAGGCCCAGTCCAAGTTTCAAAAGCAAGGCCCAGTCCAAGTTTCACAGGCAAGGCCCAATCTCTTGAGCATTAGTACTGAGGCAGTAGGACTTTCTAATTATAAAAGATTTTTTGCCTTCATTGTTTCCTTCAACTAGCGATGTGGAACTATAGGTGGGAGGCTTTGTTTTGCAACTTGTTTGTCCCACATCGACAGAGCAAAGGCTCAATTGGCAAAGTGCTCACCTATAAAGCCCTCTACTCCACCTGTTCCACTTGCTTACAGAGTGGGCAGCAAGTATCGGAATTAAAATTAAAATTGTTTTGAAGGGAAATTCCAAACTTTGAGTATATATATATGTGTATTAGTCAAGGGGATTTAATACTATAGTTTTGGCTTTCTCTGACTGTTTATTTTTTATTTTTGTAAAAATTGCCAAGCGTTTAGGGCATCATTCTTAGAACAGGCCTTGGGCACCCAAATACCTTGGGCTGGCCCTGGTCGCTCTTAGGCTGTTGACTCTTTTCTTTATCTAAAACGAACAAGCTCTTCTGGGAAATGGAAGTTATCCTCTGGCACCTATTTGAAAAAGTGCATTTTTGATGGATTATGGGACCCATAATGTAGGAGGAATTTTTAGATTGGTTAGGGTAATTTTCTAAAAGATCCATTCTGTCTAGATGAGCTATGTGGACTTCCCTATTGAAGCATGTCCGCTGGGCTTCTTAATCGGAATATGCCTGGTTCTTAGAGTAGAACATAAAAGGTGGTGCTGGAGGAAGGCTGAGCCAAGTGTGTTCTCTCTTTTCTTTTGTTTTCCATGATCGCGTGTCATTTAAAGTTAAAATATTTAACTCAAGTAAGTTTGTAGTTACTTGAATATTTGACAGTATTGAATTCTTCTGGTTATCTTAAGGATGGGTAACCTGAATGACATGGAGATAGATAATTTAGGAAACTATGTCAATTTTAACAAGGTTTTAGTTTACAAGCTCATACGGTGTACTAAGTTCTTTCTTTCACTTTTCCACTTTCTTTCCGCAATAGAATTGAATTTCTTGTTGCAGGTCATGTGCTTATCTGACCTTGAGTTAGATTATATCAACCCATATGATTCAGCATCTCAGATAAACAAGGCTGTCTTGCCAGAGTTTGTTACTCAAGGATCCCTGTGCTTGTTACATCTTTTAACAGGGCATTGGTTAATGTTTTTGATCTGTCTCCCACACTCATACTACAACTTTCGATTGTAAGTTTTTTTCCTCACCTCTTTTTTGAAAACTGAGCTTCTTTCTCACATTTGACTCTACAAATATTTGTTCATGAACATACCTTAAACTGGGATATTTCAGTTAATACTAAAGAATTAAAACTGAGGTTGAAAGATTAAGTTATTTCTTCACTTTTCCTTGCTTTCACTTTCTTTACAGTTATTATTATGTATTTATAGCGTTTGTGCCAGAACTTTAGTAATTTGCATTCCTAGAGACGAAGCTGTGCCTATTAAAGTCAGGGTTCCTGCATCTCCTTTGGCATGACCTGGCTACTGCCAACAGGGACTTGATAATCTTGAATTGAATATTCCCTTTCTTTTGAGAATCCGTAGGAGTATTGCTATTCCATCACATGATTAAGGCTGGAAATAATTTTTTTGTCCCTCCCTCCTTCATATGTAGTTGATTGATGGAATACATATGGTGAGCTCAAACCTCGATATATTGGCGCAATGACACGGATAGGGGATTACTCGTGAATTTTTTTGGTGTCACTTTTAATATCACTGAAGAGAAAAGCCAAACGATTTAGAGTTTTCATTCTTGAGAAGCATGTTAGGCGCCTTGAGTTTAAGTATAAGGAAATAAAGATTATATTAGATGTGGTTAAAATACACTAATTGCCAAGAGGCCTTTGACCCAATGATATGAGGAGTGCACTTAGGTGTTAGGAGAAAGGATGCCCGGAGTTCAACTCCAATTCCAAAGTGCTAATCTAACTATTATAACAATACTGACTTTCATCGATAAAAAATGGTTATATTACACTTATTGCTCCTATGGTTTGAAACTGGCAAAAACTTGTCGCACTTTTCAGAATTTACAGTGATCTCTCTTGTCAGACTTGTAATGTCTGCTACCAAACACACCCAAAAAAAGAGAGAGAAAGAAAGAGAGTTTCTTTTTACCTTTTTACCCTTTTAAAGTCACACAACAATACAAGATTTCAACATTACAATATATGTAGCACCTGACATGTAAATTATAAATAAAAAAATTGGAGGACACGACACCATGGGGGAGACATTTAAAACAATATGTTTTTATGCCATAATATGAATTTAAAAAATACAAATATAAAGCTATTATTGTGAATATGTAACACCATGTATACCTTAAAACCATATTTATCATTAAATCATCTAAAAAGTATTTAAACAAAAAAAAAATGTCATCACTTAGGTGTCTTTGTAATCAATAGACACAAAAAGTAAGACTTTCCTAAGTTTTAATTAGAGTACTATTTCATTTAGCACCACTGACTTGTTTTGCGAGCATTTCGTGAGTATCCGGAGCATTTTTTAGAGTGTCCCCGGAGTGTCCGAACGGGAAACGTTGAGAAAAAATATCACTTCGGATTTAAGAGCAGGACATGTGCCCAGAGAGTGTCGGTGTCCGACACCTGTATGTCACTTTTGAAGCTACATAGATTACAGTTTAAATCGAGTTCATTGTTTTGCCACATACTTCTTAGTTCCATACCGAGTTAACCACCAAACTCATTATCCACTTTTCTTCTTTTTCAGCTCCAATCCATGGCTAGTGCACCATCCCACCATATTTTCAGGCCCAAAACCATCATCTGTGAACCCACTTTTAGTCCAATAAAACATGTACCATCATGTTTTCTCCATGACTCCACTGATGTTCCAACGTGCATGCGTTGGTGGCTTACAAGCGAGGACACCAGCCTTTCTATATCTATACATGTACAAGAATATGCAGACACCAGTTGAACTGGTTAGTTTTGGTACCTCTAGGTTTACGAGTCTATTTCATTATCATATGCCGTAGAATAAATCATGTGCTAAACAGCTGATGAAACTTAAACTTTATGGTATGTGCATTGTGTAGACACCCCAATTTGGAAATCCCAGACACCTTTTAAGTCCCCAATGATGATAAACAAAGCATGATTTAAAGTTTAAACCTTTGGATTAATCTAAACCTTTTGGAGTACTACCTTCGAAATTCGTGGTCCAGTGGCCGATAAACTTCCCAATAATGAAAACGTGCCTTGAAAGCTTCAAACAATGCTCTTTGTACTCAAAGGAGTGAGGAAACACCATAGAACTAGGTATGAGAGTGCCAAGTGACACTTAGAATGAGTGAGTACGTGTTTTGGCCATCGTGGTACCAACGGTCTTCGGTTTAGTCTGCTTTCAGCCCATTTTTCATAAACAAAACTTCCCTATTTTTATGGTTTGAATCCACCATCTTCTAGTACATTCAAAACCCTCTTTATCGATATATGATAAGCCTTAATCCGATTTGAAATGAGGGAGATGGAAGGATTTTGCCTAAACGACTTCTTTTTTGACCACCTGAGGGTAAAATCGTCATATCTTTTGATGTACAAAATATTTTTTATCCAAACCACTTGGGTTAGAAAGTAGACTTGACAAGCTTTCCAACGGTCCAAAGAACACCCAAAACCGAGTTCGGGAGTGTCCGGGACGGCCTTACGAAGTTTTGCCTGCTGAGCAGTCAAACTCTACCGCGCGGTAGACATATGTCCACCGTACGGTACACTTTCCACGGTTCGGCACATCCCAACCGACTTAAGTTAAGGCGGTTAAAAAACTCTACCGTACGGTACATGGGTACTTGTGCCGCCTTTTCAAACTTAACGGCCAAGCTTTTCAGGCCACAGCTTTAGCCCACAATGGCCGCCATAGCCCTGCAGAATGTCAGCCTATGCCTTGAAGACCACTCAAAGCCTTTGAATTCTTGCTCTATAAATACCTAAGGGTGTTCTTAGAGAGGGATACAAAAAAAAAATCAGTTAGAAACCAGCTACTGCACTTCTAAATACTCTGAAAATCCATAATCTCTCTCATACTTTCCTTTCAAAACACCAAAAACCATTTCAAAATCAAGTCCAAAATCATTTCAAAACCTCCCATAATCAAAAGCCAAGTCCCCATACTCTGTCACTACGGTGTTTCAAAGTTCACCCATCTATCCAAATCCATAAGAAGAGCTACCATACCAATCACTATTTTCCAAAGGAAGGTTTTCATTTCCCAAAGGTATAAATTTTCTGTTTTTATGTTCTGAGGGGAACCACCAAGTTTAGACTGGTTCCTCATACCAGTTCTGAGCCTAAATGGTTTAAACATTACAAGAAAATGAAGTTGGTACCCCGCGTAACTCTACCGTACGGCACACATGACTGTCGTACGGCAGAGTCCTTTCAAGGGGACAGTTTCGTTTAAGCTTCATTCCTTACTCTTTTTCATAGCAACCAATCTGTATCGAAGAACTGTTTTCTGCATTTGAGTAACATATGCCATGCTAAGTAGTTGTTTTTTTTGGATTAGCAAAGCATGTTTCTTATATTACCTTCTGGAATAGGCATTAGTTGTTTTCTGTGAAAACATGCATACATGCTTCGAATAACCACATGCTAGATAAACTTATTTAATCTATTTTTAAACTGCTAACTACAAGAACTAGTGCCGTACGGCACAAATCTCTGCCGTACGGTGGTGTTTGTTGTGGGATAAAGTCCTCGTTTGCTTCCTGTAATTAGGTGTTTATGTTTAAGCATGTTATCAATTAATACCTGTTTCAGATACAAACTGTCTGCATGCTATAATTGCTTATGTGCAAAGTTAACCACAAAAGACCAGTGCCGTACGGCACACATCTCTGCCGTGCGGTGGAGTTTTGCGTGGGACAGAATGCTGATTTTAGTTATTTTCTACAATTAAAATGCCTATATGCAAGCATGTCTGTTAGTCTCTGTTGTTAGCATGAAATATTAACCGTTTTGGCTATTTCTTGTTCAAAGCATGCCTATTAATGTTTATATCTTCTGCAATTGTTTGTTTACATGCTATAAACTGTTTATGTGGCATAAAAGTTAAGCAATGAAAAGATTTTCAAATCCCACAAATACTAGTAGGGACCGATTTTATCGGGCGAGGGGAGTGCTTTTCCAAACAAAACCTTTCCCTCTCGTAACCTGGCTCCCGAACCCAAAACTCTCTGTTTTTAGACCAAAACCTTTTCAAAGGGCAAAAGAGTCACTTTTTTTTTTTCAATAAATGGTTTCTCGGGTGATAATCCTTTTCAAAACCCAGGTGGCAACTCTCAAACAGACTATTTTCCCTTTTTGTAAACTAAAAAATACAAAAGGAGCCATAAAAGGAAAAAATCATTTTTTCCGGGCGGCGAGCCCACACATTGTTCATTAGTTTGGCATTTTAAAGGGTGGTACAGTGATGTCCTTTTGTTTACGTTGCTCTACCACATTTAAATCTACCCATCTAAAATGTACATCTGAGGGCCCCTCATGCTAACCCCAGATATCTAATATGGCTCTGTATTCTCGAATTTTCACTCTGTAAATTTGAGCAGGTCAGTCATGCTAATTCCTATATCAGGTACACTAGGAAACAACATCTAGTAGATGTAACTGAGATCTTCAACCAACTGCCTTGGGAGAAGCAACTCCGAATTTATAAGCTTGTATATCTTGCTTTCCTCCTTTTCCTGTCCATTTTCTGGTATGTAACTGAGACATGTGCTTCTATTTGTCTTATGAATCTCTATTTTGGCGAAATTAACGTACTACTCTGTGTTTTCATTTAGGATGATTTGGAGCATCGTGGAGTAGCACGATTATTAAGGGATCAAGTGCTCTTCTACACTGTTTTGCTGTGAGTGTTAGATACTTGGATTTTTTTGTCTATTTTTTGTTGTTAGTGTTGAATTACAAATTTCCGATCTCATATTACAGTCATTATGATGAAAACCGAACAATGGTTTTCCACGTAATGGTTGTGCTGCTACGGCTGCAAATGTTGGTGGAATAATGTAAATGGGATACTATTTAAATTCTACTTGTTGGGTTAGATGGCTATGAAACAAGGTAATTGATAGTGGATCAACCCCTGCACCTATCCTGGTTTGACCAGGATTGGACCTTCGTACAAGGACAAACAATTTTCCCGTGTAATGTCTGCAAACTAAGGGAGAAGCTTTTAGTATGGGCGTTTGCACAAAGCTCCCGTGCGGGATCTGGGAAAGGATTGATTTATGAAGTCTTACCATTGCAAGCAGAGAGGCTGATTTCGAGAATCGAAACCATGACATTCAGGCCACAATGGAGAAGCTCTTAGCAAACTGATCAAATTAATAATTATCATTTAGTAGGAACTGTTTTCTGGTTTTATTGTTTCAGTCCGGTGAGGGGAAACATAGAAAGAACTTGTGTTCTAGCGTTTGAAAATCTGAGATGGGTTCTTGTCCATGAATTGCTTTGTATGGGGCTCATTGAATGTTTCTTCAGGAGCAATGATACCATTTTCTTTTCATCAGTGAACAGTGATTTAAAAAGCACGCTTAGGCGTGTGCTTAAGCATGCTTCGAAGTGAGGAGCGGGTGGCAAAGTGCGAGTGAGGCACAAAAAGCACGCCCCTTGGGATAAGCCCAAGGCGCATGAAGCGTGCGCTTAACCATCAACTCTAAGAAATCTTTATATTTAATCACAGCCACCCATTTTTTGAAGTCAATCTAACGCTGAATATCATATGCGATTAGAGCTTTTAATAAGATCAAAGCACCAGATCACAGATCTTATAAAATGCCCTAAATCCTAATACGTTTTCCATTGACACTGCTTCCATATTAGACCGCAAATAGCCTACTGTTACTCCATCACGTTTCTAATTTCTAAAGTTAAACATTCAAAGGTTAGTTTTTGATGGATTTATAGTATGTTCTAGAGGTGGCAATCTCAACCCATATTTTTTGAACCCGTCCAATCCGCCCACTTATAACCTAACCCAACCCGCCCATATTATATAATGGGTTGGTATGGGTTGAACCCATATAAACCCATATTTACATGGGTTTAAATGGGTTGAAAATGGGTTCAATATGGGTTGCAGTTAAAACAACCAAACAAGCCCAAATCTAAAATTCCCGTCGGTCGGCTTTCCACGTACGTACTATTACTCCCACCCACCGGCCAATGATCCACGTGGAGGGGGGCCCTCCCACTTTCCCTCCCTCTCGTTCTTTTACTCCCAGCCTCCCAGGTAAGAAATTTTCAAAAAAAATTTAGAAAATGGGGTCCACATTCCACACCTTTACCAGCCGAAATTATTTTTTTTTTCAAATGGAATGCAACCAGCCAAATCTTTACAAACCACGCAGGCACGCACACTTATTCAGTTATTCTTTTCGCATTCCCTAATGAAAGGCAAAAAAATTTACATTTATTAATTTTGCGTCAAACTTTTGTGATATTTAGAATTATTTAAAACAACAAAAAAATAAGTCAATAATAATGTCTTTTTGGCTGATTGAGACAAATTAGTAAGTCACAACCGTTCAAAAAAATCACAAAAACTTGACGCAAAACAAATTACTTTTTTGATTCTCTCGTCGAGACGAACTAATAGGGGTAAAAAATTTGTTGCAAAACAAGAAAATACAAAAAAAAAATTGAATAGAGACACAAAAAACAAAAAGAAGAAGAAGAAAACGGGTCGGGTCGGGTGGGTTTTGGTTTGGCTTGACCCATATTCGACACGACCCGTTTCAACCCGTTTACTTTTCAACCCATATTTGACCCGCCCATATTTGACCCACGACCCATTTTCACCCGCCTGTTTGCCACCTCTAGTATGTTCCTTTGTTACCGTTTCATATATGGTCATTTGAATGGCATCTATTCTACTCTCTCTCTCTCTCTCTCTCTCTCTCTCTCTTCTTTTTAATCAATGTGTGCTTCACTTCATTGAGGTGTGCGCTTTGCTTCGCATTTTGTCGCTTAGGCTCCAAGGGCCCTTGGCACTTCGATGCGCCTCAGGCTTTTTAAAACAGTGTTTGTGCAGAAGATAAGATGGTTATTTTGCGGTCTATTACTAGTGTGTTTGAGATGGTTTGGGATTTTAAGGTCAACATTCACACGTGGCAAGGCCGGTTAAAATAGCATGTCTCTTTCCGGTCTTCTTTCGAGCATTACTCACGGGACGTGAAAGCACAAGCAATTGAAGGCAAACGGCCAAGGAAATCAAGTTTTTGCTCCATTAGAGTAGAGTCGTGTCATGCCCTGCCTTGCCCGCTTACAAGCAATCCGCTTGGCATAGACCGGGACCACTGGTTGAGTGGTCAAAACTCAGCCTGCTAACCTCTAGCTTGTGGGTTCGAGTTTTAGCACTTGCTACTTAGAGCCTTTATTGTCAAAGGTTAGTTTGTCTTGAATTTGTCTCTCTCCCAGGCACCCATGGATGGGTACTTACCGGTCTTACTCTTCTTATCCATAAAAGGTAATATTGCGGATGAATAGTTATTTTTTCGTGTGTTTACTGTTGAAGTATTTTTAAGTAATCCTTTTGGTGGGATCCTCGGAGTCGTGAGTTTGAAACGTGTGAGGTAGGGTAAGGTAAGTTGTAAAGAGATCCGATGGGTGGAAAAGAAAGAGCATTGATTCCAAAAGTGGGGAGTTTAATTCGTTCACCTTGGTGTAGTCGGTCAATCTAGTCTAGCAAATCAATTGATTACCAACTCTCCTTGTTTAGAATCTCGATCAGTAGGTGTAGCTAATAAGATACAGATACTAGCAGACATTACTTCGCCATCTCTCTTTCTTATAGGAGAGTAGAGTTGAGGGCAATTTCTATGGGATGGTAGAAATTAGTTTCTATAGCTTACCATTTTTCTGTTCATCAAAACAAAGTGGAATAGTGTCCCCTAGATTAAGGAATGGGTTAAAAGTCTTTGTCGCCATAAAGAAACAATGGTATTTCCAATTTGAGTCCCTTTGAAACAATAAAAAATTGGTCTAGGGTCCATTATAGCATGTTTGATTAGGGTTAGGGTCGTATTCTACCATATATGTCCTCCCCCTCTATGCCCTGTGGTCATGATCCCTCTAGCATTACGATCTTTACCACAATGATGCTGTCCATAAATTGTTTCTTAGATCTGATTTGTTCAATTTGATGGCTACATTCTGCCATAAGGGTTGGGGTTAATCTAGTTGTGGTCATTATACGACGCCAAACAGCTATGGTTTTATTGAATGGTAGACTATGATAGCAACAATCTAGTCGTCTCACTTGCTAGCACCTAATTGTTAAGTCCAGCACAGGAACAAAATTACAGGAAAGATGGTTTTAGCGTTTGTACATTGCTCCCACTTTTGTTCTCTGGTATATTGAGGAAAACTAGTAGTATCACCTTCCAAAGTTGACAAGGCTGATTAGTGTTGTGCTTTTAACAGGTATTTCTTGGCTTCCAACTCCCGGAGATTGGAGTTGGGCTTTTTGTTGGATAGAACCAATACGTGAATTGTTGTAGTAATTTTTACGGAGGGTTTTCAATCTTATACCGCGTATTGGGAATTGGAAGCTTATTAGTCCAGAATAATATCGGGTATTTTTTTATCATCAACTTAATTTATTGTGACATAAAATAGATCTGTATTCAAATGGTAGATTTTGTGGATATTTAGAATCTTTTTGAACTCAGGTATTTAGAATCTTGTTTCCCGTGAATATTAATGGAAGGAAGACTTGCGAAAAAGGAACAGCATCCAAGATAATTTTAGGGTTGAGAATGAGCCAGAGTCTTGATTTTTATTTTAGGGTTGAGAATGAGCCAGAGTATTGATTTTTGTTTGGTTTTCTGATTGTCTGTTACTGTCATGAACTAAGCTTGGTTTTTATTTTGGAGCTCAATAATTCTTTTAGTCAGGTGCGAAATCCTTCCTAAAAAAAAAAAGAGGTGGAAAATAAACACTACTAATTTGGTTCAGTTTATTCCTTATTACATCTAATAAATTTAAATCTTCTGGGGGGAATTGGGGTGTGAAAGGCTCGAAACTGCCTGATGTCTGGATAGTTGAATTAAGTTCAAACCCAAAATTTGATTGGATCTATCTAAAAACTGCTTCTTGGGTAAATTTCTTGAGGACTACTTATGTTTCTGAATATTAAAAAAGATAAAAATGATGAAAAAAAAAGGAAACCATAAACGAAAAAAAACCAATATGAAATCAAAGCACCACAATCCAATCTGAAGTATACTGCTCTCCCATTTCCTCAAACTCCCAAAAGTCAGCTGAAAGGGAAAACCTTCTACTGCACCATACCACACAGAGAGAGAGAGAGAGAGAGAGAGATTCCAAGGTCCCTTAATGGATTTGACTCGTGAATTTCTCGGCATGTTCATGTTTGGCCCAAACTTTGCACATAAAAGTCATAATATCCCAAGGTCCCATTCATGTTCAGAATGGATCCAAAGTTCGAACACTAAACCACTATACATTATTAGAATCAGAACCAGAAATTTGTTCTGAAAGAGCTAGTTGTTCTTATGCTTCTGAGTCAAAGTTGCAAAAATGACCTCAAATACGATTTGGGAAGTATGAAGCCGGCCCGTCGCTCCTCAAAAGAGTACTCAACTTCTTCACCATAGCACGGAACACAAGGTGTGGCCGGAGTGGTGACTGTATGCATGGCAACTGACACTGTTGTTGGAGGAGTCGTGGGTGGTGGGATCGGCATTGTCCTTGGGGTTTTGACCTCGTCTTCCTCAATGGAAGCAATAACCTTGGCGGGACTTGCCACCGGTGTTTTGTAGGTGGGGAGTGTTTTCTGGGATGCTTCATTTTGTGGTGTGTTTGGATCTTGAATGTTTGAAGCGTTAGATTTAGAAATAAATGAGGAGTTCACTGGTGAGAGAGGCTTCCGGACTGTATCGTGCGCCTTTGATGCGTTGTAAGTATGTTTCTTGGATTGAATACCACAAATCTCTTGGGTTTTCTTACCTGCACCAAGGATTTGAACCAGAAAGTTAGAACGAAAATAGGCATCATTCAACCATGAATAAAGCATGTATACTGTGTATTTCTGACCATATAAACATCATATATGTGTAGATACAGTTAACTGTAAGTAAGTACAGTGTTTATTAATGGATCATCGGTGGTCTTTGCCCATACTTCGTTCGGATTGGGTGATTCTGAGGAAGAAAAGAAAAGGGGCTCTCTCCTCTGGAATCACCTGTTTGGATAGCTTAATAAGAGTGAATGAGAAAAAAACAGTTCTCCTAAAAATCACTTTTTGTTTCTCTTAAAAAACCGGAGAGATTTGGGGATGCAGGAGATTAGAGGGAGTAGCTACAAGCTTAGTCCTTACTGAAAATCTTGGTTTTCTTCTTTCGCCCTTCCCAACTGACATTATAAACCTTCATCTTTCTACTAATCTCTTGTTCTTTCCAACCAAGGAGAGATGATACTTCACTATTTTCCCTTCATTTTTTTTTTTTGCGTAAACTATTCAAACGTGAATGAGAGATATCATTATCCTTTCTTTTCCTCTCTCCTAGTTTTCCATATAGGAAGCAATCATTAGCTAAAACAACCACCAATTTTTTTCGAAAGTACAGTAACCGATACTAATACTTTGGTTTTGCACTATAAGAATTTCAGAACAATTACCAGAAGACGGGTCTGCAGAGCTACCACTTTTGTGGTGGTTTTGGGTGGAATGATGCTTCACAGAGTTACTCTTCTTGAGCATACTAGGAGCAGGAGGAGCAGTTTTCTCAGCAATTGAGGTTTGAAGCATTACCCCTCCAAGCGACAATCTTCTGCTGCTTGTGTTTCCAGTTGAGATTCTAGAAACCTTCTTTCCACTCTTTGTTGGACTTGGTTTTGACCCAAAAAGGACTTCCTGTTCTGCAAGCAACTGCCCCTGGAGCCTCTTCTGGTCCTAAAATAGGAATAGTTCCTACTAAGGTCATAAACCATTGGAAATTGCACAACAGGAATTTATACGTACCAACTAACTGATTAAAACAACAGGGTCCATAGTCCATACTCTTTGCCTTTGACGTTCAAGCTCCTTCTCTTGTTTTAAGATTGTGTACTTCTCAAGCATAGAAAGAAGACTAACCTGGAAGAACAAAGATCATAGATAAATCACAACAACTTGAGCGGATAGTAAGGGGGGAAACATTAGATAACATAAAAACAACTTAAGACAAACCAAGAGGACTTAAAAAGTTTGTTCGAAACAAATTGTGGACTTGAACCAACTTATCTACTCCATGAGATGAAAAACTTGAAGTTCTTACACCATCGTATGAGAATTCTACTCCTCTTTCTTTTTCCCATTCTGTTGCTTTTGAAGTCAACGCTTCCACCATAGCTGCTCCAAAACCAGTCAAAACATGAAATCATGAAAATGGTCATTGAGAAAAGTCAAAACAAAGCCTTAACTTAAAGTAGCGTTTTCGTAACCAAGACCGTCGTACTATTTTTTTAAATCCTAAATGCATATGATTTGATATGGATTATTGTAAGAGTAACGAGCTGATGCGGCTACAGTAATCTGGTTGATT
Source organism: Rhododendron griersonianum (assembly GCA_018127125.1). Lineage (NCBI taxonomy): Eukaryota > Viridiplantae > Streptophyta > Magnoliopsida > Ericales > Ericaceae > Rhododendron > Rhododendron griersonianum. Next base: position 30,077,778 of record CM030788.1, on the reverse strand, counting down.
TTGGCATTACTCAAGAGAAAATCAATAGAAGGATCCCATCACAAGTTTCCATGATGAGTCCAGAATATAGGAATTGCAGTTTGAACCTTTTTTTCTCATGCATGGAAACCCACAACATGAGGTTTAAAGCAGGGAGTTCAAAGTTTGGATTGAGATAAAATTAAACTGAAAGTGGTTATGAAAGAAAAGGTCCCTCATAGGTTCTTTAGCAATATATGGACACTCAAAGTGCTAACAAAGGACGGACGTGTACCAGAAATTTTGTTAACCACAGCACGAGCTTTCTCAGCACGCTTCAAAACAATGTGAGTACCTCTTCCAGCATTATAACGGTTATCATCCTATGAAAGGATAACATATTTTAGAATAATGTAGGGAACGGGAAAATTTTGAAATGGAAGCAGGTTTGCGGATGCAAAAAAAGATCATATCAAACCCTGTTGTACTCCTCTAGCCAGCACTCTTCTTCACATGCAGCCAACCACTTCTCAACCTTGTCAAGTATGTCTTTCCTACCAAAGGCTTCCTCTTTAACGTTTGCAATCTGCAGCTCAATATGCTCCAGCACGTACAAGGGGTCCACAATTCCTACAAGAAGTCAAAATTTCTATACTAACAGGACAGTAATGAGATAACCTCTTGTTGTTGGGAAAAAAACCCCGATGAAGCATGATTTCATATTTTTTAATGACCAGAGGTAAAGTCAAAAGGGATCTTAAAATGTAGTACATAATGTGTCTAACAAGAGCTGTTTTCTACTACATAGAAACAGATTTGAGGTTACACTGTTCTCTCATCACTAGCATATGCCTGATATTGGTCTCATTGAAATTTTCAAAGTGACTCTCAGTAGGCAAAACAATCCCCTCAAGAAATCAATACAAATTTGGTTAGCACTAGTCTTCTAGGTGAATAACAGGGATTAGACAGTTACCAGATTCTATAGCTTCAACTGAATAATCCACTGCACCTTGAGCTTCCGCAACCATGTGTGCCTTCCGGCACAACTCCTCTAGATCCAACCTCTTTCTCAAAATAACCTCCTTTATTTTGCTTGATTTCAATTGTTGCAGCCTTGAGACTTCTGACTCAGCCTGTTGAGAAACATTATCTAAATATGCAACACCCACTACAGATAATTTGTAACCAAACTACCAAAGTGTCAAAATGACGACATACATAGTTGATGAAATCCAAAGTGAGAGCGTTGGGTTCTGTGATTTCATCTGCTGGAACAGCTATGTTCTTTGTAACATTCTGAAACACAAGTTGCTCCTCAACTGGGGTATCCATTAGGCTCCAAAGCTCCACCATAGTAGTTGCAAGATCTTGAAGCTGAAGCAGCTCCAAGGGTGAGTAAAACGGGCAGAAAATTGAGTCAGCATAATTGAATGAGGCACAAACTTTCAACCAGCACCAACCTTTTGCAATCTCTGTATCTTGACCTCTCGCAACCTATGAATTCCAGTAGACAATTTTTCCATTGTTTTCATACTTAAATTTTTTGTGCCTTTGGAGTCATCCAGAGAGGGATGAATCTCTTTAATTGTTTCTTCAAAATCCATACCAAGCACCATGCATAGTGAATTCAAACTATTCAGATGATCCAGCACCTGCTTCAGACGGTCACTCTGCAGGTGAAATCGACAATACCCAGTCAAAGAAGATCTTACTGTAGCTCACCTAGCGAAGTCTACAAATGGAAACTACAGCCAGTCCGACATAATTGTAAATTTCTTCCTTCTTGTTGTGAGACAATACCCAGTCAAAGAAGATCTTACTGTAATTTAACCAGTGAAGTCTACAAATGGAAACTGCAGACAGTTGCCAAGTAATTGTAGAATTTCTTGTCTTTGCATATTGCATAGGAACTTAAACCTCATTTCCATTCATGGTCATGGACATCTTCATACTTCTAACAACCACTAGATGTGTTACTTCCTCAAGCCTACCACTACCACTTGATTATCAGTTGTTCTCATTTCAGGTATTAAATTTGTACCTCAACAAGATCAACCACATAAATGAAGAAGTATAAATTGCATATAGGACCTTTTCCTTTTGGAGAGCAAGCAAATGAGTGTGTAATTCCTCTAGTCTTTTCAAAGACAGATCACTCTCATTAAGAACCACCATGCACAAACTATCTTCCGTGGACACACAAATCTCCTTTGAGATGTTCTTTATTTGATCTGTAACTTCAACAAACTGATTCCTCCTCTCAATTTTTCTCTTCCGCATGTCCTCTAGTAGGGGCACGATGGCTTCAAGCTCTTCTTTCAAGCTTCCAGCATTCTGCTCAAAACATAAAACAAATTTAGAAAAGCGTTCAAAAGTCAAATAAAGAAATTCAAAAAAAATGAGTAATCTTGTCCATCCTAACCTGCCTCATATGTAACGGTCGCTCACCCATTGCAGAACAGATGTATGCAACTTCTGCTTCAGAATCAGCAACAGCCTTTTGCAGCCGTGCTCTACACTTGTTTGCCTGATCCACTTTTCTTCTATATGCCTCCAAACACTCTCGTTCAAGTTCAAGAAGCATTTTGTCCTTCTCACACTCTGGCTCTCCAACTTCATCCCATATTTTCTAGTTACAATCAAATTGGAGAGAAGGTTTTAAAAGGACAAAGTCTCCCAAACAAAAGAAAAATTAGTAGAAGAGGTATTTGATTATAGAAAAACAATTAATCATTCAGAAATTGAAAACACCTGTAGCTCAGATAGAAGAGATCCACATGTTTTTTCCATTTGCGAAAGCTGATTTTTGTGGTAGGTATACAAGTATCGATTTGATGTTCTCACTGGAAAAAAGAGAGGAGAGAAATAAGTAACGGAAATTATATCTCGCAAGCAACCAACTCATGATGTAAATCACCAAAGAGCCCTTACATTGGCGGATGGAAAACAACTATGTCACATTCTCACAATAAGAAACAAAAACAAAAAATGCAACTATTAATCAAAACATTTCAGCTGCCTCATCAACAATGATATGCTTACAATTATCACTTTTGTTGACATTGTGGGCCACATCGAATGGGTTCCGACATTCCACCAATGAAACTCTGTATGTCGATTAGAGGCTCATCTTTTTTAACATTGAGGGGTCAAAATATTTACAATCATTACCAACGATCCTATTAGTCCATTTAACTCCTCTCAAAGCCTTTACATCACTCCAACCCGGCCTCCGCGTCCGTTTGGCTTCTTCATATCTCTAATCAGTCTTTACGGGTAAAAAAAGCTTCCTCGTTGATTTATGATGTCCGATGACTCTTCGTGTGTGGACAAATCACAGCAGTTGGCATTCTTCAAGTTTATTTTCTGAAAGACCACTCCGTGGATCTTCTTTTATAGGACTTATTTATAAATCTGTCCACCTCCCATCTTAGCTCTGAACATGTCCTTTGTTGATATTCGGACGACCTGCTCTACCTATAAGTCTGTATGGTGAGTGCCCAAAATCATTGCCTGTCCGTTTTAGTGCAGCCAGTATTAGACAGCCTACTCAGGGTGTTTTTACATTCTTCTATGAAGCCAAAGTCACTCCAACCATATCAGCTCTTACCGCTTAGTTTATCTTCCCTACTTTGCTTAGCACCTTGAGCAAACAAAGTAATTAATCTAGCCCATTGTAGTAGAATAGGAAAACAAATTATGAAGGATGTTCTCCCCTGATGAGTTCAGAAAAGTGTGGGCCCAAATTTGGACATCTTTTAGAGGTCTCGATAGATAATTTGCCAATGAACAAATATTTTAAGCCAACCACCCCATTCCCCATCGAAACCTCACGAGTCTAATAAAAATGCATGGCCAAGAAACCTGACCCTGCTTGACCCTCGAGGAAAGTGTTTGGAGGAGCATTAATAGGGTAGGGTTGGTTATGTCTGTGTGCATATGGGAAAACTGAGTGTGTACAGTGTACACCCTAATACTAGGCGATTGTGCAATCCCTTGACCAGCTAATCACAATGTGCATGTGTAAATGGGACGTGTTGACGACATCTCAGGTATACTTGTATTACAATGCAGGAGGCAAACTAAGTAAAATTCACATCCTTGTGTTCCTTGTATTCATGGTATTTCTGATTAACAAAAAAAAAAACATAACCAGCAAATCGACGAACGCCGTAACCGGAAACAAACAAGTCAAGAAGTAAGCTAATAGGGCACAGTAGTACATAATCTTTTGATGACATTGTCACACACACACACACACATATATATATATATATACACATACCATGACATTGTTCACTTCCTCATCTAATTATCAGCATAAACCTAGGTCCTACGGAAAGGAACTCATGAGTAAAACTAATTTGCCATGAAACATCAAATTTCAGCATATTCATATCGATTGCCACGATATGAAATAGTAGTAAACGTAACGGGAAGAAAACAAACTCGATTCAGTTTATAGAGATTAGTGGAGTGATCACCAGAAAAATGACGCAAGTTACTTATTGTGCCGAGCAGACGGTGGAATCTGTTCTGTGATTGTTGGGAGAAATCAATTATGAATGGCGTGAGTGATCATCAAAGCCCTAAAAGAGTGTAACGGTTTGCTTTTGAAGTGGTTTTAGAGAGGGAAATGAACAGTACAGTACAGTAGTGGGGGATGGATGGGTATGGAGAGGCACGGGGGACGTTAATTTCGTAAGCGTTTTTTTATACTGTATTTATACTACTATTTATAAATAGTAGTAAACGTAAGCGTTTTTTTATACTAGAATGGAAGGCTGATTCGCTGGGACAGTACGATTTTGCTTTTTGAATTTCAAAATTCTATTTTCGCGTGGATTTTTGTTGGAAAATGATTTTTACACCCCCTATTATTTATTTGTACTTTTTTTTTGTTGTCTTTTACTCCACTATTTATGTAAAATTATTAAATTACCTTTAGTTATTGAGTCATTTTTTATATGAAGGGCAATTTTGATACTTTCCCGTGAATAAAGGCAAGAAAAAAAAATGCTAATGTATAAAAGGGGAGTAAAATGCTAATGTATAAAAGGGGAGTGTTAAAATCATTAAGTACCTTTCCTAGTTTTTTTTTTTTTGATCCGCTTCCTTGTTCCTTATTCCTAGTTAATTCTTTTTGGGTAGTGATTTTTACACTTTTTTTTATTATATAAATGTACTTTATTTTTTGTCCTTAGTTAAACTTTATGTGTAACTGTTTTACTAAAAGACAAGAAGTGAAGTGTACTTATAAAAAAAATAGAGTGTGAAAATCATTTCCCTTCTATGTGATATACAATATTACGAAGAAAATCTAAGAGAGAAAAAAATTGATCAACAAAGAAAGATTTTATATAAATCTTTGAAAGAGATTACAGAGATTCAACAGACCACGAGCACACCAACATTACTACACCAGTTGAGGACCAAACCCAGAGGAAGGCAAGAAGCCCACCAAAACACCACAGACAAAAAAACCTTACACAAACAACCTACACCCAAAAAAACCTAAATCCGAAAAAAATAAGCCGAACCTCAAAAGAAACAAACTGATAACCAAGAGATTTGAACTAAAGACGCCAAGCCTCAAATTTAAAAATTCATAGAAATAGAAACACCTTCCTCAAAATGATCATCTTCCTCCGAGTCAAAATCTTCCTCCAATTCATCAAAGAGCATTGATCTTTTTTGCTAAATCAGCCTCCTACATTTCAACAAATTTCTGTAATATAAATCCCCCTCCCCCCTAAATTGAACGCCCAACCTGACACCAATATCCATCGCTTTACGAGCTTCCTTGAAAAGAGAGAAATTCCTGTTTTGAATATCATCGGAAGATAAAGAAGAAGAAGGGACCTTTTTATTTCTAAGATTCAAATTGTTAGTCTTAACCCTAAGCTCTGCAAAAAGTTTATTCTTTTTAATCTTCCTGTTGAACCTTCTCACTCTCCTTCCCAATTTGTAAATAGCATCAAGGGATGATCTATCTCTAGGAGTGCTACTCCCAAGGCCAACACGATTGTCAAGAGAAGAACCATCAAGTCTAGAACCATCAAAATACTCAATGTTAGTTAGAGAAAAAACTCTAATGAAAGGTGGAAGAGAAGGATGAAAAAAAACGAAGACTTGTACATTGTGCAAGCGTGTTGGGCACAATTATACCATATGTTCGAACAAGGAAAACATCATTACCGGTTCACAAAAGAAGAAGAAAACCATTTCGAGCGAAATAGGATTGTGTCATATATTTAGTGTGAAGTATTAGAAACTTGATTTTTGGACAATTTTGACTTTTGCTATCTCACCCGAGTGTTGTGATTTGTTAGTAATATTTTTTTTCTCTTTTAGACATTGAAAATTGCGAATCATGAGTTTTATTTAATTGTTTGAGGTCCTTTTTGTTACTTTGTGTTTGGCACAGTTTCTTAGTTTTCCATTTTTTGAAAAGCAATTTTCAAGTGGAACCTCGAGAAAAACATCATTACAAAACATCATTACTGGTTCACAAAAGAAGAAGAAAACCATTTTGAATGAAATAGGATTGTGTCCTATATTTAGTGTGAAGTATTAAAAACTTGAGTTTTGGACAATTTTGACTTTTGCTATCTCCCTCGAGTTTTGTGATTTGTACGGCCGTTATGCGGCTAATTCCCCCCCCCCCCATTGAAAATTGAGACTCATAGATTTTTATTTAATTGTTTGAGGTCCTTTTTGTTTGTTTTGTGATTGGTACGATTGTTCAATTTCTTAGTTTTCCATTTGAACAACAATTTTCACATTGGAAAATTGGGGGAAAAAACTTGTAAAGAACCGGAAATCTACACTTGTAGATATTGAAGGTAAAAAAAAAACTTACTCACCCAAATTTTAAAAGAGAAATGAGGGTATATTGTCATTAGAACAAAAGTACTATGAACATTGTACAAAGAATAGTGGCGAATAGCAGTGAAAACTGGTGTTTTGTGAGTTCCCATAAACACAACTTATATAATTAGGTATATTTATTGCCTCTAAACTGTTACTCATGGGGCACTTATTAATAGAACCATAAAAATAGAAAAGAAATTGAAAATTTTCACTGAATTCGTACGGAATTGCCTCATCCAAAGAATGGATTAGATGATCCAACCTTAAGATGATCAACCTGAAGCTGGTGTAAAAGAAAACCGAGGTAAAGAAATCCTTTTAAATTCAAGAAGAATCACTTGAAATTTCATTAATTCCCATAAACTACGATATATCAGCCCCATTGTGATTTTTTGATCTGGTATCGGCCACCTTATGGACAACAGGGGCTCAATTGATAACATTTCAAAAAGTATCGGTGTTTTCGAATTTGTTCTAAACTAGGTGCCTACGTTGCATCAGGCCTATAGTTCAGGGAATAATTCGAAATTTTCCTCTCATAGTTTTTTTTTTTCTGGGTTTTTGATCCGACCCTCTCATAGTTCAGTAGTGAAAATCATCTCTCTCTCTCTCTCCTTCGTAGTTAGGGCTTCCAATTGCCAACCAACATAGCACTCACACAGAACTACAATGGTCAGCGAACAACAATCGGATTCACTGATGTCGCTTCTTAACGCTGGCGAACATCGCCTGTTGGGTGAAATCGTTGCCGATTTCAACTCCAAATTTCCTGGCCTCCTCCGTTTCGTTCTCTGCTCTTCCCTCTCCCTTCTCTTGGAGGTAACTCCCTCTCTCTCTCTCTCTCTCTCTCTCTCTCTTTCTGTGTATATATATATGTAAGTATTAGTGTATGTATGCCTGTGCGTTGTGTTCTTGTAAATTTCTATATTTTGTGAGAATTTCGTTCCGAATAGAGAATTCGTAATTTCGATTACTCACTCTGTTGCGGATATCGTCGTAAAAATGATCACCTAGTTGTCTCTTATTCTTTGCGTTTTCCATTTTTTGTTCTTGTTGGAACTCTATTTTGCTTCGCGATTGTTTACGAGGTTTACGTTGTTGCAGAACAAAAAGATGCTTAGACCGACGCAGCGTTTGGTTGCACTTGCAATTCTTCACCAGAATTATTCCTCTCAGAAGCCTTCTTCGAATCCCTTCATTTCTTTACTTGTAAATGTAAGTGTAATAGCTATGCAGGATGTGCTGACATTCAGTTGCAACTCGTGCACTAAAAGTGCATGTTTTGTTTTTGTGTTTCTATTGTTTCATATCTTGGATAACTCTATAATACGGTGTGTACATAATTTCTTTCATATAAATTACGTATTTGTCTATCAGTGCTTAATTGTGTAGCTAATTTGAATGCCGTAATTATGAAAGCTATTACTTGAAATTCAGCTTCTGTGTTTGGAACTTTGGATGAGAATTGTATCTGAATGCAGCTGTTAGTTAAGCAAGCGCACTTTCATGTGGTGACTTTTTTTCAATGTTCTAAATGGCGCTTGGCGGTAGTCGGGCGGAGACCTACCTCCAAGCGCCAATCCGCCTAGGCGGCGCCAAGCAATTCGGCGGATAATTTTTTTTTTTAACAAACCATTATCCAATCAAACTATATTCCATGTATCCATAATGCAAGTTCAAACTTCAAAGTACAAACCCAAATGAAATTAAGTAGTAGCACAGTCACACTTGCACAATCTGTTTTTTTTTATTTTTAAAATACAAAATGGGGTTCTGTACACAGAACGTCAGAACCATATGTACCAGAAATACAGAGGAGTAGACGAGGAGTAGAAGAGAGAGAGACGAGACAAAAGAGAGATACGAGAGAGAGAGAGAGATGAGACAGAAGAGAAGATAGACGGGAGAAAGCGAGAGAGAGAGAGAGCGATGCGCGAGAGAGAGAAGAGAGAGCCGAGAGAGAGAGACATACCGGCGGTCGGCGGTCGATGACGATGGACGATGGGACCTCGTTCACTGCTGGGTTGGGGCTAGGGCTCAGTTCTTCACTTCTTCGATCGACTGGAGTGGAGAATGGGTGTGGGAGTATTATGTAATTATCTAATTGTAGTGTGTGTGTGTATATATATATATGAGGTGTTTTTTTAGGTGTCCCTTGAACCGCCCCGATATATATATGATTTTGTAAAAATTACAAAATAAGCCTTTTTAGTTTAATACTATACATTTTAGGGTGCCGCCGCCGCCGCCAAGACCGCCTAACACCGCCAAGCCTTCTTGGGCGCCAAATCAAATGCCAAGGGGTATTGGCGTGGCAGCAGGGTGGCGCCAAGCTCCTAGGCGGCCGCCTAGCCCGCCATTTAGAACACTGCTTTTTTTGTATCGATTGTGGGATGCATTACATTAGAACTACTAAAAAAGGCCAATCTTTTTGGGTCTTTTTCTTATATGAATTTTTTTCAACTTTGGTCTGTGTTATATACTTTTCTGATTCCTTTGGTTGAGACAAAAAATATGATGCACAAGTTTGACCCGAATCTCGTAAAGATTAATAGAAAACAACCAAAAAGACCGTGCCAAAAAGCCACTATAAAGTTAGCCCAAACTCACCCTAAGTTTCTAGCTTTAGTTTTATTAATCCCAGAATAACTGTGTCTCATTCCTCACTCCTGTTGCCCATCAATAGTTTGGTGTAACCTCTTTGGCTCTTTCCATCTCTTGAACTTTAATATCTCGAATACATTTTATTTTCAATACTTATTTCCTTTCTTTCCAAACCTTTAACCGAAAATCGAAGTCTTTTCAGATCAATTTTCTCATCTAAATGCTAAAAATTAAGATACAGTCCTAGAGTTCTTATTCATCTTTAATTGTTTCATTTCCTTGCAAAAAATTTAAAGTTGGCACATCCACCAAAAGGGCAATATTGACAATCAAAACTATCAAAAATCCAAAACCTAGAAATTGGAGTGGTTTTGTCCAACCCCCCTAATTTGTTATTTCCGATACTAACTAATTACATAACTTTGCTCAAGAAATAAGACTAACTTTGATGACTTTACCCGAAGAAAGGCCTTATCCCATGTGTACTTAATCTTTTAGGCATCCATAACTACAAATTATCCTAGCTAAATGATGTTTGGCGCACTCATCACGAACGTCCTACACCTAAAACCTTAGGGAAAATTTTCATTATTCAATGTTGCAGTGTGCCAATTGGAAATTCTAATAAGATTGGTACTACTGTAGTAGCTTAATTGTCGCATTTGATTTGGACTCCCCCTTGAAAAAATTATGGTGGTGAAATCCACCTTATAAGTTAACTAGGTTTTGTGCCATGCCCCCGTCCTTTTATCCTCTCTCCACAACTACCTAATATTTTTTTTCACTTTTATTTAATAGTGAAACATCTCACTTGATGTTGCTTATATACATGTAAATGCATATGTGTATTTTCTTTGAAAGTGTTCTTTTTCGCACTACTAGGTGATCAAGTTACAATTCAGTTTAGTTAGCCAATGTACTCTTGTATTGTATTTTTTCCCCTTTCTCTCTCTTATGGTGCAAAATGGGTCTTTTGCGTGGAGTCAAAATTTGGAAGAGGGGTATCTGATGATAACCCATTTGCACCTGCCTGGCATGAGGAGGTGGCATTGATCCATAGATCAACCTAGTCAAGGCGTATAGATGCATACAGTCTTGGTTTGTATTTATTTGTTGATGCATGTGTTATCTTCTGCTGACAGTCATTGTTAACTCTATCTTGTTCCAATCTCAAGGAACCCCACAGATTGATTTTCATTTTGCATCATCTTCCACCCATTTGATATGGTGAATTTGGTTCCAAAATGGCCCCAGTTGCAGCTTTTTCCTGCTTTGGAAAAATTTACGTTCTCAATTTGTCCAGAACTATAGTACTTTGGACCAAATCAACCCTGTATTTGAAATTACAGTTTTAAATTCATCAATTTTAATTCTCACTTGAAAAATACAACAAATTTACAAATCTCAAGCTCATATAATCTGTACTTGTCAAATTTGAATCGTATTCATTTGCAAATACATATGCCTGTGAAGACATGTATTGAATTGGACATCCAAGGTGAGGCCAGACCATTTGGAAGGTTAAACAAGAATTGAAATCTTCTGGGAACAAATTAGAAATGGTGCCAAATGGAGTCAAACTGTGGGGAAATCATTTGAGATGGTATGGTCATATGCATCATTGACCAACGTACATGCTTGTAACACGGAGTGAATGGTGATGTAGAGGATGGCAAAAGAAACAGAGGAAGGTAAAGGAAACTTGGGTTAAGCTGTTAAGGTGCCACAAAAAGAACACAAGGGTGGTCAAGGATTGACTTCGAATAAAATTAATTGGAGGAGGTGGATCCTTATGAGCCTTTTTAAGCTTAGTTGAGTTTTGTAGAATATAATATAAGACGGTTCTCTGATTCACTGAATCGTTTATTCTTGTTGTTTCATTTGATAGTGTTAAAAGATAAGAGACACTTCTCTTATTGGCAGTTTCGCACAACTTGATTATATAATTGCTTCTTCTTCTTCTTTTAATCTTTATGTCCAAAATTTGACGAATCTGATATAATGACATTCTCTTTTCTTGTCTTTTGTTGTTTTGGGTGTTCTTTTTGCCTCAAACTTCTGTTTTTCAGGCTGCTTGTGATGAGGAAGCTGAGATTTGTGAAAGGGCATTTATTATTCAACTTTTGGGCTCCAACAATTCTGTCAGTATCAGAGATCTCCTCTCTTTTTCTTTTTTGTCCATGGGTGTTATTGTGGCTGATTTTTCTTATTGTTGTTATTGTTTTGTGGACTTCACTAGATCCTATGCTCTGTGCAGTCAGCAACTACTGACCATGTTTTCCCATTTGGAATCAACTGCAGTTTTCTTTTAGTAGATTGAACTTATTACAATTGTGCACATGATTGTTGTCTAACTAATACGTTTCTGGGTTTAATTTTGACGCTTATTGTGCTATAGGGGATGTTAAAAGAGTTTGGGTGCATCTCATATGGCACAGATGCTCCACTTATCTGTGGATACATCTGTGTTGCAAGAGTCAAGAGTTAGATTAAGATTGTTTTATATCGTATGTTGATCTGTTCGAGAATCCCTCTTCCTCAATTGTTTGTAAAGCAGATGCTTATTCTGGTTCAATTCAAATCAAGCACTGAAACCCTTTCTAGTTTGGATTAGTTTGATTTGTGTTTTTTTTCTAAATTTTGCCATCTCTTCTTTCCCATGAATTTACTGAAGCTTTTCTATTTGGTTATTTATGTTTTTCTGCAGGTTCTCAAACTGTCTGCTGCAGATTTCATCAAAAGTTTTGATCCATCATCACTCGTGAGTTTTGTATCAATTAGTATCCACATCAGCATGCAAGAACTATACTTCTGCTTCACAAATCAGCATCATGCTTATGTTTATAATTGGCCAGCTTACTAATAAACTTAGGATTTACGTCAGTTCCACATGTGCCTTCTGTATGTGCCCTCAGATTGATATTTGACACTTTTTGGTTTCATTTTCAGGCTCTCCCACAGCGCGAGCAGTTGCAGAAGCAGTATTGTAATATAGCTCATCCAGAACCATTTAATTGCTTATTCAAGAACGCTTGCGTGAAAAATGTTGTACCAGACCCTGATCTTCCCCCCGGTTGTGACCCAAATTCACAAGAGTATGACTCTTGGCTGTGAAGTACACATTCTTGAGGCATTTTTTTTTTATTTGGTATCTTCCCTGTTGTTTAATGATGCTGGATTTGGGACAATTTTCAGATTTGAACTACAGCCTGGAGTTAAACCTAAAATTGGGTCTGGAGACAGAGATCAAATGATAACAGGATTATTGCAGAATTTGTCTCTGGAAGGTCTAGGTCCTCGGTGGATCAGGCCTCTTCCCCCAAGGCTCCCAATACAGGAGGGAGAGGTAAGAAGTGTTTAAAGGGATACTTGTTCACTTAATCTTTGCAATTTATTCATTTGAGAAGACTCAATCATGTCAAGTTACTTGCAGCTCGTGTGGCTTAACCCCGCCAATAAGCATGAGCTTTTATGGGACTACGGAATGTGTGCCGATACCAGCAGAGGGGCTGCAGTTAGAGATCTAATTACAAAAGCTTTGAAGGGGCCACTTGGCCCTGCTCAACAAGAGGTGCTTTCTCTCTCTCTCTCTCTGAATTTTTATGAATTATGTGATAAATCAGTTCTAGTATTTGACTACATAGAGTACACCTTAAATAATTAATTATCTTATTGATATATATATATATATATTTTGGGTAAATGGATCGTTTATAACCAACCAAGCCAAAAACAAAGGGTATAAACCCATCAAATCAGAAGATATACAACTGAACCTATAACACACTACATGTAACAAAAACAAAACTCTAGGGATGACTAGCCCCAAAAATTCTGTGTGAGAGATTCCATTGATCCACTAGTCTTTGGTTCTCCACAGTATTAGTAATGCATCTCCATGAACAAAGTTATAATCTGATATTGTCTTCAAGGTTGGAAAGCACTGCGGCAGGACTGTTAGCCTTCCCACCAGAGATCCTGGCATTCCTTTCTAGCCATATGTAATAAACGCCAGCCGCCAAAGCAAGTCTAAGCAACATGGTTCTAAAGCTTTTCCCCCTGCAATTCATAAGAGCCCAACTCAACTCAGTATCCCAAGATTCAGCCCTTCTATGCACTGAAAATCTAGCCAAGAGCTGCTCCCATATGACTCTTGAGTAGGGGCAGTCAAAAAACAGATGTTGAAGGGTTTCATCAGTAAGAGAACATAGCATACACTTTGGATCCACATCCACACCCCACTTGCGTAGCCTTTCCTTAGTAGATAGCCTTCTCAAACAGGTCAACCATAAAATAACTACCCATTTAGGGACGTTCAAAGAAAACCAAACAAGGGAAGCCCAAGGAACTTTCATTCCATGATGCCTAACAGCTTCCCATGTATGTTTAGTAGTATACTGCCCAGTCGGAGAAACTGTCCAAACAATGGTATCCTCTGTGGCAGCATGGGGCAGTAAGGCAGGAGGAATAGCATTCTGGATACGTTGGATCAGAGAATTCCTAGGACGGTGCCAGTGCCATTCGCCATTTAAAATAACTGAACTAACCTTAGCCAAAATAGCTCGCCCAAGGAGAGAAGAAGATCTTCCATCTAGCAGCTTGTAAAGGGGACCCCAAGGATGCCAGTTATCAAACCAAAAAGAAGTGCTTTCCCCATTACCAATGATATGCTTCACAAAAGGTTGGCCCAGCACTCGCAATCTTAACAACTTTCTCATAGTCCAGGAGCAGTCTTGAGGCATTTTCATCCCCCAAAAATTCTGGTCTTTTATTGATATTGAGTGTAAGTATAAACTTCAATTTGATTGTGAGAACCAACTTCCTTATTTTGCCCGTAGTATTCAGGTTCAGGTTTAGTTCATGGACCTTCAGCAGATCTTGGATCTCCTTAGCTGGTTTAGGAAATCCTGGTGGTCCCCCTGTCCCCAATGAGCACAAAATTAGTCATTAGAGCTTGAAAGAAACCAAATAAGGATGTAAAGTTATCAAATGCTGCAAAGATATATGACCATAGTTACCAGTATGTGGCCATTCTTGGGAAACGAACAATGAGTTTATTAGTTTCAGTACTTCTTAGTTAGTCTGTCAGATTGCATTATTTTTAGTTGTAGACCAATCCAAAAACAGGCAGACTGAATCATTCATCGCTTTTTATATTTTGATGTATCAACCCTTTAGTTACTGAAGCATGCAAACTTGTCTCTTATTCCCCAGCAAGTCCTGGTTGAGTTGACAAATGACCCCAAGCTTGTTTATCATTGTGGATTGACACCAAGAAAGCTTCCGGTAGGTTATTCTATAGAATTATGGTTGTTTTATCATGCATTGGTTTTGCATGACCGCCAAAGGCCTTCAATATTTCTATCAGGAACTTGTGGAGAACAATCCCCTCATTGCAGTTGAGGTGCTCATTAAGTTGATGAATTCACCTGAAATTTCAGAGTATGTTCTTGATGATTTCATTATATTTTGCCTTGTTCCGACTAGAAGGGATTTCAAATCTTGACATTGAATTTTCCTGTTTTTCACCATTTAGATTCTTTTGTTTGGCAGATACTTCACTGTTCTTGTCAATATGGATATGAGTCTACATTCAATGGAAGTTGTGAATAGGCTTACCACAGCTGTTGAGCTTCCTACAGAGTTTGTGCACTTGTACATAACAAATTGCATATCATCCTGCGAGAACATCAAGGTCCGTCCTTTAACGTCCTGGTCATAGTTTATTCTCTCTTATTGTATCTGTTCCACGGTTATATGAATTGTTTGGTTGATTCGATTGGGATACTGGGTTTGGGATGCAGGTCTTTACTAATAGGTCTCCCCAGTTATGTTTGGTTGTTTTCGCCTAACAATTTTGTTGTCCATTTTTTTATTAACATAAGTAGTGCAGGCTCGTAAACAATATAGTAGTTGTTTAAGGTGGAAATAGTGAGCTGGAACATGTGAAAAGTGTGAGAAATGCAGGAAATGGTTATTGAAAGTTCTCAACATTTCAGCATTATTTTCTACTCAAGAACTGTCCAATGTGTGGTTGCTAGCATGATTGTTCTTATCATCCTAATGAAATTTGGAAAGATAGGTTGACCTTTTCTACTGTCTGGTAGGGTTGGGGCTTGGTCGGATGAAAACCGTATTCAACTATTATTATTAAGTTTCGACCTTTTCTATTGATATTTGCCAGTTCCAATGTTAACTTTCATGATAATTATTGTAAAGCATTTGCTGAAATTAAACTTTTGGAATAAGTTACTAGCCTGATTATCTATCTCTAATTCTAGCACTTGCAGAACCTGTGTTTTCCTTTCATTTGTTATCCTTATTCTCTCCACCTAAAAGCTGATGAAAAAAAGTGCATGCGATGATCAGGATTTTGTTGGTAGTTCTTTTTGGCCTGACTAGAAGGCAATTTTCTTTCACATTGCTATACGGGACGGTGTGGGCCATAAAGCATATGTAAGGAACAGAATTATCCAGCATGACTTTATTCATGTCTCGAACTCATATCCTTTCCAAAGAAAATCTATTTCATCCATCTGCTGGTCAAGATATGTACTTACCTATCTAGTTATGTCCCTAAAGAGCATTAATTAATTATTATCTTTGCACATGGTTATGTGAATTTGTATTTCGACTATTAATGCTTCTAAGTAAATAGTAGATATCTTGGTCATTGTCAGCAGTTACAAGCCTCTTGGTTTTAGCAATTGAAAATTTTCTTCACTAACATACAATGTTAGATGTGCCTAACAATGTTAGATCTTGAATATTGTATCCATGTTATCAATAGTTTTTTGACTGCAACTTCAAAGGGTCAGAAAAGGTAATAGTCAGTCATTTAAACCCATTTTAGCACATGAGGCAAAAAGGTTTGCTTTCCCTAGCGCGTGAAATAAGGAAATCTATATTATTACGTGAATGATCTCTCGTTAGTTGAACTTTTTTGAATCAACTGTGGGAGTTGTAAAGTTTGTTCACGTTGGCAAACTCTGTGAGGCTTGCAAATGATTATGTGAATCCCTTTTCCCTAATTGCAGGATAAGTATATGCAGAACAGACTTGTGAGGCTTGTCTGTGTTTTCTTACAGAGCCTAATCAGAAACAATATTATCAATGGTACGCTTTCTCAATGCAGTTAACTTTGTTTTCAAAGCCATTAAAGGTCTGTATTAAGTAAAAAATGGACAAAAAAAGTTCTTATTAGGTGCCTACTGACTAATGACTATGTCCTTCAAATAAAGGGCACAAATGTATTGGCATTCCATTCTGAACTGCAGTATCTTACATATTTTATCTATGATTCAGCTTCACATTGGAAAACTTGGAAAACTTAATGGAAGGTGGTTCAGTTCTATTCTATTTAAAACACAGAATAAAAGGAAAACCATCAGCTCAAAAGAAAATAGAATAAAAAAACTTTGTACTTTTGTCTAAGTGTCAAATAAGATATTGAGAGTATAGAACAATCGCATATGGTGAGCATGTTTTCCGTGTACAATCGCATATGGTGAGCATGTTTTCCACACGGATTTTCATTGTTTATAATTGAACTTCTCTAGAAAAGGACAGAACCAAAGATCTATGATTATGCTGAAAGTAATTTAGGAAATGGGTTTGTCAACTATCTCAGAAGTCAGAAGGTTCTTAACTAGTAGAGAAGGTTTTTGTACACGCGTCTATTTTTGTGAACATGGACATGCAAGGTAATGAGCACAGAATTGAATTGGGTCTCTAGGACTGCCCCTTTATGCCTTTCGGCTTTGATTGGGGGGCATGGTTCCATTCCATAACGTCCCTTGAGTTCCTCGGTTTTTGAAGGTATAAGGGGCCGCTGTTTCAGTGGTAAACTTTTTTAGAGCAGCTACTTTGTGCATATATTGCCAAAGGTTAGGTTTGTCTCCGGTCCTACCCCGCCATACCTCCATTGATTGGACTGTTATTGTTGTACTATTTTTTGTACGGTCGTGCAACATGCTTTTGACCATTTCTGGAAGCACAATCCGCAGCCATTTTATTTTACAGACTGGTTGCTCATGCTACTTTTCCTTGTACAATTCCAGCCTTTTATTGTTATCGTTTCCTTGCTGAAGCTACAATTATTCTGTTATGCATTTGTAATTTTTAATCATTGAGTTGGATGTTTATACTCTACGAACTTTTTGTTGAAGATTGAAAGTACGATTATTTGCTTGGGGTTTTGTTAATTTTCCTTCTCTGAGTCTGCGCTGGATAGTAGGAAGAAATGGGTATGTACACACACACACACAGATGGAGTTCTCTGTTGTACACTCTGACCAGGGATGGAGTGGCATTGATTGTACAGGGGTCAACTGATTCCACTAGCATTGAAATGTTGCTGGAGTTAATATTTTTTTTCGAACCTCCTTGTACTATTTTGACCCCAGTATCCAAAAAATCTGGCCCTGTCACCAGGTGAAAGGAAAGCCTGCCATAGAGCAATCAACTAGAAGTAGAAGATTGATGGCTTGAGGGAGCCTGGCCTCTCGGGAAACATCACCCGATGCCTTGCTATAGATAGAGCATATCACCAAGGGGCAAGGGGACATCCTAGCCTGGTAAACTTGACATTCGTATTTAGACCTGCTAACCCCAATTCTTTTATGAGCAAGGACACGAAATTCCTGCGACTACTCCTACAATTGGGGTATGACAAGCAGGCGCGGCGTGCCCCAGCAGTTGAGAAAATCCTCCATGATCTTTGACTATCTGGTATTGAGCATTGCAGGCTTAGAACTGGCTCCTCGAATATATACTTGCCTCAGTAGAGAAAATATATATACCTTACAGGATCTTATAATAGCAAGACAAACGTAGGAGCTTGTGGAGAGCCTTAATTTTGTCAGTGAGCTCCGTGTTGATGGCAACAGTTGGAATGAGAACCTGCTTTTAGAACGCTTCCTGGTTTTTTTAGTTTATAATCGCATTATCCATGGCCCGATCGCCTATCCTTCTATGGGTGACCATTTGGTGTGAATGAGAATACCTTCTGGTCGTGTATCTACCAAAACCTGCATATGAGGTGGCCAGTGAAGGTATGGGTGGATATTATAATGAAGAAGGGACCACCCTTTGTGCTTGAACCCGCTGTGCCCTTTGGTTGGATATGTTTAAAGCTTTGTTCCTGACCTCCTCCTCCAGCTTACATTCAAGACTCCTATAATTATCTCCTATAATTATTATTGTTTCTATAATAGAGATATGATAAATATCTATCTTATACTTGGGAGACGAACAAGGAAGCTATAAGTCTTGTGCATAGAAAATGAGACTCAATCTTTTTACTGCGAATTTATAAGTCGTTTTCTTTCACTCAGCCCAACTCTTGCACAAATAATACTTCCAGACGAGTTAAAGTCTACAGATCTTATTCAATTTATACAGATGTTGTTCAGGTTCGATGAACATCTCGATTTAAAAAAAAAAAAAACCATATGCTCGCATATTCGTCCATACTTTCAACATCTCCTTTTGATTCATTTTTATCATTTTCGGCATAAATGCCTCTCCCCGGCTATATCCCACAGGAATCCCAATATTTCCTTTTGATTCATTTTTATCCATATGGTTATTTTAGAGACGCGAAAGCGAAAGCCTATGGGGTCGCTTCTGTAACTGGAGAACTAGCACTGAAAACCGTCATGGTGGAAGAATATGGGATACTTAATCCAAAATAACTATTGATCCTTTGGTAGTTTGTCTTGAGCTCATATTTACATGATTTTTGATGCAAAGTTTGGAAGGAATTTGTGGTATAGCTGATTTTTTAAGAAATCTGATGTGCAGTTAAAGATTTGTTCATTGAAGTCCAGGCCTTCTGCATTGAGTTCTCGCGGATTAGGGAAGCAGCTGGACTGTTTCGTCTTCTTAAAACCCTGGAGTGATTGATCTTCTCATTTCTTCTGTTTCTGTTAATCTAACCAATTGTCCTTTTTCTTTGTTCCCCCCCTTGTATTGTAGATTAGTGGGTAAGTAAAAAGGAGTTTGTACTTCCTTTTTTGGGCAATACTGTCCCCTTTGGACTGTGTAAAAACTATACAAGAACTTCTGCGCAAATGTATCATTGAAACATCTGCCGGCCAAGAATTTGTACTTCCCAGATTTTGTCATTTCCTTTGTTGTGTGTTTCTGCATATATTTGTAGCTCGTATTCTCTCTCTCTGAGGTGTACATGCAACCGCGGTGAAATTGCGACATCTGTTTATTTCAATGTGTCCTCAGAAATGTATTCGGAGTTGAATGAAAATTATGCTTTGTGTGCCATAATTTTAGTTTGAGTGGTGAGAGAACCTTAGATAGAGAAGCAAACCTGGATTTTGGCTGAAATGGCTACCCAAACACCAAAAAAGCATGATCCAGCTGAATCGCCTCAAACTCGCCAATTTGGTGGGTAGCTACGGTCTAGTGAGTTACTGTGGCACTTGGTAGAAGGTGATTACACGGTTTCTTCTTCTTCTTCTTCTTCTCTCTCTCCCTCTGTGTGTGTGTGTGAGAGAGATCGAATTGGAAAATGGGCAATGCTCTATTGATAATGCCTTGGCTATTCGGAAGTTCATAAATTTGGTGGCTAGCTAAAGTAGATATTGGCATATTTTCTTGGTATTATGGTTACGAACGGCCAGAGATGCTCTTATATGTCTATTGTGAAAGGAAAGCAAGGTGAAATTGTAGGGGAATGGGAGTTGTGAATATATATATATTTTTTTTGACAAAGGAGGAAAAAATTTAATTGGGAGGGCGAAAACGCCTATGCACCAGAGAGCACGGAGCCCCATGTGACATTGTATGAATAGCTTTGTCTAAAGTTCTATGCAAAATTGCACTTGTCATTTTTATATTTAGCTCTGCAAGCAGTTTTTTTAGGGAACTGATAATGCCACGACTAATTTTGATTCTGCCATGGCAATTCACTTTCTTTGACAATTTTGCCATTCTAGCACAATTACTTCATTGTTCCTCACATTTTCTCTTTCTAGTTTTTTGCTTCTCATTTACAGAGCAAAATATCCTCGTAACTCTCACAAATCCCACGATCCATTTGTTCCTGATTAGAAAACCACTCTCCGCGTTCCCTCCCTCCCTCCCTCTCTTTTCCTTAGTGCATGTAATCACAAATCTGATCCACCACTATCCCGTTCGTCAATCTAGGAAACTTGCCCGAATTCTCTAGGTATATACCTCACGGAAAATCGCCAAAACCCACTTCCTCTTGTACAAATACCGGTTGCTTTGATGTTGGATCAACCTTATTTGATATATCCTTTGATACTCACATTTCGGAATGACGCGATAATCCAAATTTTGTGGGGGAAAATCGTACCCATTGATGGAAGTCTCCGATTTGATTTTGATTCCGAAACTCGGAATGATGACGTTGTTTGTGATTTTATTGTGGGGACAAAAAATCAGTAGTCATCTGTGGAACAAAACTCACTGTTCATTTTAATTTTAATTTTTTTGTTTCAAGGCTTCAAGCAATATGGACTGTAAATTGAAATGGAGGCAGAGCTGAGGAGAGGTGGATTTGTGGTGGTCGGCTGGAGGAAGGATGACCAGGGTTCGAATTGGTGAAACTCCAAAAACATGCACGCTAACTGTGATCTGGGTGAACTGCCATGCTAGCTTAGATGATAAGTTCACCCCCTCCCTCAGTGGAGGCAGGGGTTCGAGCCCCGCGAGGGGCGTGAGTGGGGTTTAGGGCTATGGACAGCCTCTGGATCCCATGTGAACTAACATACTAACTCCTCCATTCCTGCTGATATATAAAATATGACAAAAAAAGAAAACTGTGATCTGGTTTCAAATGGGGAATAAGAAAGGGGAGGAGAGAGAGAGAGAGCATGGTTAAAGTTGTCAAGAACACTAAAGTGTCGTGGCTCCAACAAATAGTAGTCGTGGCATTAGGGCCGCCCCTTTTTTTTTTTTTTGTACTTTGGAATATTGCCACCCTTTTTTTAGGTTGTTGATTTTGCCACTCTCTTTTTTGTTAACGCCACTCCCTTGCAAGTGTATTTTTGGTGCAAAAAAACACTTACAGGGGAATGATGTAAACAAAAAAGAGAGCGGCAAAATCATTTCCTTTTTTTTTACCAAACAAGCAAACAATACTATGTTTCTTATGTTTGGGTGGGGCTACCACCACAAGTGGCGACGCCACATACAAAAATATGGGAATAGTCTAAAGATTATCTATTACTGTATCATGCGTCGTCGTTTCTAACATTTTTGGACGAAAATTTTCATTTGATCCCATGCATTATACTACTGGTAAAAATAATAGGTGGACTTGAGACCTTACAACATTAATAGGCGGACTTGTGAGCTTATGAAGTTCACATAATGGACCTAAGACTAATTTTTTTTATTTCATCTGGTAGAGGTTGAATTTTTTTTATTTTTTATTTTCCAAAAAAAGGAATTGATGCGACTCTATGGGACAAAAAGTTGTGGAGTCCATTGGGCGCACATACACTACGTGGCCTTATCCTATTAGTTATCTTTGTATCATTTTGAAGCTACCATGCATATACTATGTGGAGCCATGCAATTAATCAAGTAAGGGAGTGGGACCTATTTGATTTTCTAAGTTGGACCATTTCAAAACACTGCAAATGTTTGATTAGTGACCGAATATAGCACACTATGAAGTTGCACATTCCAATATCAAAGCACTAAATTACCAAAGACTTGATACATATTTTTAGTACACATTTTAGGAAGGCCATTGCAGATGATCTAACACCTCTATGATACGCCACAACTAACCGTAAATTTGGAGTATGGCAATTTCATGCACAATTCTAAGGAATTTAGCAGTAAGTTACTAGGAGTAATATTTTTCCTTTGGGATGTGAATCATTAGCCAAGCGAGAGTCTAGTTTGCAAGAAACCTCTCATATCTCATTGGAATTTTACACCTGGCAAGTACTTAGACACAAATTCACGAGCTAGTGCTTGAACATCGCCATCCTCGATGATTTCCTGATTCAGAGCATCGCACAAACTTACCAGCTCCACTGGCGTTGATGAATCAAAATGCATTGATGTGTTAGAATTCAATGCCATGAGATGCGACGATTGAAGATTTGCCGTTGAAGGAGTTCGTGCAGGTTGAGGAGGTGGTAGAGGGAGACACTGCATAGAAGAGAGTCTAGCTTGAATGTATGCTAACTCTGCTTGCAAATTTACTACCTGCACAAACAAATTAAAACACTTCTCAATTGATATAGTCTCCAAATGTTAAGCTATGAATGAGGGGGAAAAAAAAAGAGAAAGAGGACTTGCAAGTGATATATATATCAATTGAGAAGTGTTTTAATTTGTTCAATTTAGAAAGTTTCTGTTATGGCCTTGTATATCTATAATCTATATGCACGTATTATTATGTCTATCTTAATTAATCACACAATGCTGAAAGTGTATTAATTTGTTCAATTTAGATTTATAGTTTATCTTGTCCAAGTCGAGTGTCAACCTTTTGCTCATCTTTTTCTTGATACATTAGATAGGGTTATATGAAGGGAAAATGATTTTGCCACTCCCTTTTTTTGTTAACGGCACTCCCCTGTAAGTGTATTTTTGGTGCAAAAATACACTTGCAGGGGAGTGCCGTTAACAAAAAATGGAGTGGCAAAATCAGTAGCCTATATGAATATATACATTGATTAAGATTTACCCAAGTATTAAGCAGGCAATGGTATCTTACCTAATTTTATCTATGAGAGAGAGCCGTTTGGTGTTCATACGAGATCACGTACTTCCACTTCTCCTTTTTTTTTTTTTCAATCGATAGGAAAGATCATTACATTATGTATGTATGAATTACAAAGTATGTACAAATCACGAGACATTACATCAATTGTGTGAGAGAGTCCACGAGATAACGAAACCCAACAATTAAACCACTGTGTGACCCGTGGTCCTCGATCTGCGTTCCTCCTCTGGTGGTTCAGCGACCACTCAGCCTTCTTACCCTAACCTGCACAGTTAGTGCACGACTAAGACCTGGCCGGGGTTGCCTCGGCAAGGCCCTTCGGCGAGAGGATAAGTATGTGCAGAGAGAGAGGCAGTAGACTGGAGTTATATCAGTATGAGTGTGTAGAAGCATGTACCTTTTAGGGTTGCCATCACTTGATATTTATAGAGCCTTCTTGACTTGCTCCCCAAGTACGGACACGTGCCTTGCACAAGCCAAGTGACGCTATGGTGACATCATGGTATAGATCTGGTAACCGTTTTTGGGGTGAACTGGCACGCCCATGTGCGCTCATCATTATCCTTTGGCGTAACCGTTTCAACACGTGGACAGGTACGCAACTCGACAGGTAGCCAAGCCCCGTCTGTAGCCGAGCTTCGTGGGTGGCCGAGCCCGAAGAGGGAACAAGCGGGTGGAACCCGTTCGTGGGCCGCCTCTCTGAAGGTAGCCGAGCTTGGTATTAATTCCCCACCGCTGGATGCGAAGTGGGTGCGGCGCGGTTGATGGGTAGGCCTCGGCTGGTGTCGAGCCCCAATCGAGGTGTGGCCACCCATAGACTTGGCTTAACCTGTCCCTGATAGATACGAATAGTTATGTTCGGCCTGCTACAATAGCCCCTCAATCTCTGCCGACGCCGAGCGCGTAGTAGGGATTGATGTTGGATCCTGGCCGAACCTGAGGACGGCCGAGCGTGAACCATCAATGGGAGTTGGCCGAGCCTCGTTCTTCTTTATCCTTGGAGCAACAATTGCCAGAGCCGAGTGCCAATAAGAAAGTGCCAAGTGTTACAAATTGCTTGGGTATAGCGGGTGAAAGGACAGTTGGTATGCGTAGGTTTCTGCGCGGCCATCCTATCTGTGCCACGTGTCAGGCCCTCAATGGCTGTCGGTTCGGCGGTGTAATGATGGGTGGGAAAATCGAATCTCAAACCCTTCCCCTATATAAGGGACGACGATAGGAGAGAGAGAGATTACAAACTCTCTCTCTCTCTAAAACTCCATAGCCAGAGCTTCGTCCGCGACCGTTCATCTTCCAATCTTGATTTCCAGCGGGTTCATTATCAGATCTTGCTGAAAATCCCAGGTATGAGTTCGTTTTTTACTCCTCTTAACGTTTCTGCAATCTTTTTGCACTTTCTCCCTCGTTTTTCTGGGTTTTTTGGGAGTTTTTAGTCTCGTGTGAATAGTACGATGCTGGGAATGAACAGTGATATTCATCTCTGGCCTCAACTTGTTCTTCCGAGCCCCAGCTTTGATGCTGGTGGGCTCGGCCAACAATGGGTTGGCCAAGCAAGTAGTTCGAGCCTAAGCACTTCCCGAACCTGAGTCTCGATAATGAAGTAGGGTGGGCCAGTAGGGTAGCCGTGCGTAGTGAGATCCTTGCCTTTTGGCCGACGACGAGGTTCCTCATTATTTTCTCCTTGTTTTGTTAGGTCTGGCTCATCCAATCATTGTCATCTCATCCGACTCTGAAAGTTTGGGGGACGACTCCAGAGACTTGTTTATCCAAGAGTACTTGGAAAGGTGCAGGAGCCGACGTCAGATTTCCTCAATTGCTTCGAATATGTCGGACTCTAGTGATTCAAACGTCGAGCGCGATTATGAGTACGGTGGAGTTTTTAACACCGATCCCGAAATTTCCTTCACACCGTCAACACATTCTGAAGCCGAGCCCTAGTTGGGGCCGGAGGCCGAATCCAGATTCAATCCTGAAGCCGAGGCCACCGCCTCTGCACGATCTGGGGATAGTGAAGCCCCATTCGAGGGCAGAGAGGTCGCCGACCTCTACGAGCGGGGCTAGGTTTGTCCTCACGCCCACTACTTTAGCGGAGTGCCAGGTGAGTACCAAGATTTCTGCCGTGAGTACAACATCCCGGGTGATGTTGTTACTAGTCAGGTGGCCAGCAACCGCATAAGGGATAAGAGAGAACATCGTCCCGAGCACATAACGGTTCCCCTTATGGCCATCTGCGAGGCTGGGCTCCGGTTCCCTCTTCACCCATTTTTAAGGGAGTTACTGGCTCGGTTCGACTTGGTACTTCATTACTTTGCCATCAATAGTTATAGGATAGTGATGGCTGTGATCAAGTTGAAGGAACTCCACAACCTCGAGTTCACGGTCGCCGACCTCTTCCACACGTACATAATGTCCAGGCACGGCCGAACCGAGCGTAGATACCTATCGACGCGTAGTAACAAAGAGCCGTTGATAGATGGGTTGCCTGATACTGACAAATGGGCTAACTTTTACGTCGAAGTGAGTGGTAACTACGAGTTTGGTGACCAGACAATGAGGTTGCACACTGTACCGAAGATTAAAGACTTCCGAGGTTGTTTGATGTTCTTTCTTTCGCCGAGCTTGTCTCTTAATTTTTTGCATTAGGTTTCCTTTGCTAACTTCTAAACATTTTCTTTTCAGATCACCGAGCAATCACCAAGAGAGAGCAATCACTTGCCCTCGAGAAAAATGTTGAAGTTCTGAAGGCCCAGATCTGCCGCGACGCGCCGACGCTGCTGGGCTATATTCCCTCATACAAGGGGAAATTGAAGAGGAGGGAGAAAGAAGCAGGACCGAGCACGAGAGTTAGTTTGAAGGCTGGTCAATCAAAGCAGGGTGATCAACCTAAGCAGACAAAGAAGGGGAAGGAGCCGAGGGTGAAGTTTCCATCTTTCAGGAAACCAGTCGAGTTCTGGTTTCAGGAGAGCCAGCAGACCGAGCTCCCAGGTATAGCCGTTCCTCTTCGAACTTTAGTACCTGAGTTTGTGGAAGAGATGGGGGAGGAGAAACGTGGTTCGCTTGAACCTGAGAGACGGGGCATCGGTTCGCCAGAAATCCGACCCCTCTGAGCCAGCAGAGAAGAGGCAAAAGGTGACACATGACTTCTTCCCAACCAAGCCACCGACCCCTCATACGAGCGAGAAGGAAAGAACTGAGTCATCAGCTGCGGGTGGTTCGAAGGCGGTTCAGGGGGCTGTGGGCTCGGCTGGCACGGTGGCTGCTCAAGAGTTTGCTCCTTCCTTCGCTATGACCGAGGGCAGGGTAATTTCAGTTGAAGATAGTGTCAAACTGGAGCCCAGGCTGGCCGTCACCATGCTCCAAGGTCTGGCTTTGCCGAATGATATGCAGAAGGTGCCGGAGGACCTCCAGCCGAGCTTGGTTCATGCCAGTGCTTACTTGGTTCAGGTACGTCCGAGCCTAATTCATTTCCATATTTGCGAGTTGGTATGTACTTGACTTTCCTGAGCTTGTCTCCTCTCGCTTTGCAGGCTGGGCAAGCTTTGCTTCGTGCATCAAATAAGGCCGAGCTCATGGCAGCCGAGAGGTCTCGCTACCATGATGACCTGAAAGCCGAGCGCGAGAGGGTGAAGGTTTTGAAAGCGAGTCTGAAGACGGCTAAGGCTCGTGTGGTGGAGTTAGAGAAAGGGCAGGATGAGGCTGCGGCGAAGGTGAAAGGCGCCGAGCGCGAACTTGGCAAGGTGTTGAGGAGGGAAAAAAGGAAGATGAAGGAAGTCGATGAGAAAGCTTATCAGGCCGGCTATGACCGAGCAGGTGCTGAGTACATGAGGGACGCTCGGTCAATGATGAATGATGAAATTAAGAAGGGGATCCCCATCTCATATCGAGCGGGATACAAGGATGGGGTGAAGGCTGCGTGTGCGGTTCTACAGCTGGAGTCTGACTTGAATTTGACCAAGTCAATTCCTGCACCAGTCACACTCGAGCTCGTCCTGCTGTACATGGATGAGGAGTGCGCACCTCTTCCTCCGGAGGAGTTCCCCGAGAGTGAGGAGGAGATTGAAGATTTCACCGACGCCGATGATGGTGGGAATGGTTCGGCTGGGAAGAAGGCTGGTGATGGAGGAGGTGGGGAAACAACCGAGGATGCCGAGCACGAGCCAGTGAATGTTGACAAGAATGCCGAGGCCGAAGATGAAGCTAATGTTGCTGCCGAGAACGTAGCTCAAGTTTGAACTTTCGTTTCTAGTTTTGATTAGATTTTTGGTCGAACTTAAACTTTTGTTGGACTGGACGGCTCCGAACTTAGGAGTTTCACCATACCAGATGTAATAGTTTGGAGGGGTCGGCACGAACAGTTTACCACACCGTACCACCCAGCTTAGGGGTTTTAGCAACACTTGTTTTTCTCTTGAATGCATGGCTTGACTTCTTATTTGCAATGTTTTCTTGTTTTGCCGAGCTTGATTGATTGCTTCCATGTCTTCGGAAAATTTTGATAGGCTTGTTTGTTTGAATGGTAGTTATCCGTAGCCCCTACTTTGGTCTGGGTTCGGCTAAGGCCGAGCCTTGACCAAAGTAGTAAAGTAGAGATCATAGGTCGCCGAACTTGACTTTGTTGTCTGACATGGTGCAACTATTGATGGATCATAAGAGTGCTGGGTGCCCTCTTGCCTGTGGTTGGGGCTCAGCCAAAGTACCAGCCCCTGGCCAAGGGAAGAAGGACTTTTGAGAGTTTTGATTGTTTGTGGGTGGTTTGCTCACCAAAGTGCGAGTGTAACCTTTCGGTGGCTGACCATGGTGTCTTGCCAATCCGAGCCGAAACCTAAGTTCAATTAGAGATGTGTGTTTTAGGCGTGGCGGACCATATATCCTTTGTTTGCTTCTTTGGGCGGCGATAGTGGCCGAAGCAAGAGGCTTAAAAGCTGTTTGTGGGTGTGACTGAAGTCATCGTTTATGTTTGGCAGATTTGCCGAGAGTGAGTGATGCGAATAAAGTGTAAAGTAGAACAATACTGGAATTTTTAAGGAATTCAATTGCAAAACTCGTTTTCTCATTGAGAAATTTTGGAGTACAAGACAAAGTAGAAGAGGAAAACTATGGGCCGAAGCCATTCTTTTTAAATAAAGAACGTAGATAAGGAGGCCGAAGCCAAACAAAAACTTAGACTTGGTAACTGGAAGGTTAGCCGAGGATAGTTTGCAGCCGAGCATAGATTATAAAAGTTGTTTTACATGTATGCTTTTTTCAGATTTTGTGCGTTCCATGGGTTGGTAAGCACTTTCCCATTTCCCATTCATGTCTTCAAGGATGTAGGCACCTTCACCGGCAATTTTGACAACGCGAAAAGGCCCTTCCCAGTTGGACATGAATTTCATTTTCTTGCTTGCTTGCACCACCTTTCGCCAAACCAAATCATCTGGCTTGAATTTCTTGGTTCGCACACTTCGATTGTACCCCTTGGCCACCTGTTGTTGGTATTCGGCTAGCTTGAGCCGAGCGTCATCACGCTTTTCTTCGGCAAGTATAAGCTCTTGTTCGATAGCCTCGTCGTTTGTCTTTGGGTCAAAGGTTTTCGTTCTGAGGGTGGGGAACTTGGATTCCAGTGGGATGACGGCCTCCATGCTGAAAGCCATGGAGAAGGGAGTCTGGCCAGTAGAGCGTCGTGGTGTGGAACGATAGGCCCATAGAACCCTTGGGAGTTCCTCTGCCCACTTGCTGCGCTTGGAGTCAACCGACGTTTTATCCCGGCGCAAACTGTCTTGTTCGTGGCCTCGGCTTGGCTGTTTCCTTGGGGGTATGTTGGAGAAGAGTTGAAGAAGCGGATACCAAATTCTTCCAAGAGGCTGGAGAGGCCGTTGCCGACAAACTGGGTGCCGTTGTCAGAGACGATGGCGTATGGTACGCCGAACCGGGTAATTAATGTTTCTCCACATGAATCTCCTGACGTCGGCCTCGGTTGTTGTGACGAGAGGTTCGGCTTCCATCCATTTGGAGAAATAGTCCATTGCTGTGATCAGAAACTTGAATCCCCCAGGAGCCGTTGGAAGTTTCCCTACGATATCAAGCCCCCATTGGGCAAAGGGCCAAGGAGTTGTGATGGGGGAGAGGTTCTGAGCAGATTGCTTCGGAATTGGTGAAAACAGTTGGCATGGTCGGCATTTGCGGACGACTTCTTCACAATCTTTCTTCATGTTCTTCCAAAAGTACCCCTGGCTCAATGCGCGTTGGCAGAGTGAACGACCTCCAGAGTGACAGCCGCAACTGCATGAGTGGAGTTCGTTGAGGATCATGGGTACTTGGGTGGGGTGGACGACGAGGAGATAGGGACCAGAGATAGATTTTCTGTAAAGCTGGCCGTTGTCGGAGAGCCAGTAGTAAGCGGCCTTATTCCTGATGCGGTAAACCTCCTTCTTATCGTCAAGTAGAGTGTCACTTTTGAGGAATGTGACGATCTCGTCCATCCAACTTGGACCGAGTTCGACGTTGAGTACTTCCATAGCGGTATCAAAGCTGGGATGATCAATGCTGCCAAAGTTGATGGTTCTGAACTTGGAGGCCGTGGAGGCCGAGGCAAGACCAACAAGTGCGTCGGCATGAGCGTTGTGCTCGCGGTTGATTTGTTCAATCTTGAAAGTTTTGAACTGCTTGATGAGCTCGGCTGCTGTGGCCTGGTATTTCATCATCCTGGGGTCCCTGGCTTCGTAGTCCCCTAACACCTGGTTGACGATGAGTTGAGAGTCACAAAATAGCTAACTCGTCGACCTTCATTGCTATTGCGGAGCGTAAGCCTGCAAGGAGGGCTTCGTATTCGGCTTCGTTGTTTGTGGCAGGGAAGTTAATGCTGATGGTGCTCTCATGTAAAGTCCCACAGGGGGAGACTAAGACGACCCCTGCTCCGGCTCCATTGCTGTTAGAGGCACCATCAACTTGAAGTCGCCAAGTGTCTCCTTGAAAAAGGAGCCAAGGTTTCGTGTTTGCTGCGTGCTCGGCCGCGGGTTGAGGTGGTGGGGGAGTGTTGAGAGTCTCAGTATTTTCTGGTGTCAATTCGGCGATGAAGTCGGCGAGGATTTGCCCCTTGATTGCCGTCCGCGGCTCGAAACGGATGTCGAAGTTTGCTAACTCGACTGTCCATTTGGAGACCCTGTTGGAAAGATCAGCTTTTCGAAAGAGAGCTTTGAGAGGGTACTCTATTAAAACAGTGATTGTATGGGCCTGGAAGTATGGAAGGAGTTTTCTTGCAGCTGAGACGAGAGCAAGTGCTAACTTCTCGAGAGGAAGATAGCGTGTTTGTGCGGGTAAGAGAGTTTTACTTGTGAAGTAAATCGGCATGTCGTCGGTTCCCTCCCGCCGAATAAGGGCGGAATTGACAGCATGAGCCGAAACTGCCATGTATAGGTAGAGAGTTTCGAATTCTTTTGGTTTGACCATCAGTGGAGCCGAGCATAGGTAGTCCTTGAGTTCGGCGAGTGCTATTTCGCAGTCCGGCTTTCATTCGAAGCTGCGCCGGCTTTTACCTTTCAAGGCGTGAAAGAAGGCGTGGCATTTGTCAGATGATTTGCTGATGAAGCGGTTGAGAGCGGCTGCCATGCCTGTGAGCCTTTGAACTTCTCTGATCGTTCGTGGTGGCCGTAAGTTTGCTACTGCTTTGATTTGCGTAGGGTCGGCCTCAATGCTGCACATTGTGACCAAATGGCCGAGAAATTTCCCTGCACTAACGCCGAATGCACATTTTTCCGGGTTCAGACGGAGTTTGTGGAGCTTTAGGATTTTGAATACTTCGGCGAGTTCTGTGAGATGGTTGTGCTCCATCTGGCTTTTGACGACAATGTCGTCGATATAGGCCTCCAAGATGTGGCCTATCTGTGCGTGAAGCATCTTGAAGATTGCTCGGTTGAAGGTGGCACCTGAGTTTTTGAGCCCAAACGGCATAAAATGCCATGTGGTGTGATGAAGGCTGTTTTTTTCATGTCTTCTGGGTCCATGGCTATCTGGTGATAGCCACGATAGGCATCTAGGAAACTTAGCCGAGTGTGTCTTGCGGTTGCGTCGACTAACTGATCGATCTTTGGAAGCGGGAACCAATCCTTCGGACAGGCGTCATTGAGATTGGTATAGTCAACGCAGACTCGCCATTTGCCGTTCTTCTTCTTGACAATCACGGTATTGGAGAGCCAAGTCGGGTATTGCACTTCCTGGATGGCGTTAGCTTCTAACAGACGGTCGACCTCTTCGACAACAACGTCGGCGTGTTCTGGTGCCGAGCGTCTAGCCTTTTGTACCACGGGTTTTGAATCCTCCTTGATGTTGAGAGAATGGCAGATGAAGTTAGGATCTACCCCTGGCATCTCGTTGGGGGTCCAGGCGAAGACTTCCATGTTGTCTTTGAGGAATCGGAATATCTCTTCTCGCTCGGCATCGCTGAGGGAAGAGCCGAGTAAGAAGAAACGTGAGCCATCCTCATTGATTGGCATTTTAACCAAGTCTTCTTCTGCTTTGTCTTCAGCCATCTGGCCGATGTCTTCGATGACAACCATGTCTGGGACTTCAACCCATTGTACTTGTTTTGCTTTGGTGGAGTTGTGGACGGCTGAGACGTAGCACTTTTTGGAAGCTACTTGGTCATCTCGTAGATCTTCTTGTCTCCCATTCGTGCCAATGAAGTGGACGACCTGGTGGTAGGTGGAAGCTATGGCTTGCATGCCGTGGAGCCAGGTTCAGACGAGGATGGCGTTGTACGGGCTCGGCACATTGACGACGATAAATTCGACAGACAAGGTTTTCGAACCGACGACGACTGGGAGAAAGATTCGGCCAAGTGGCCAGACGGGTGCTCCGTTGAAGCCGATGAGAGGTACTTCGGGGGGTTGTAATGCCGACTCTGGGAGATCTAATTTCTTGAAAAGGCCGTAATACATGACCTCTGCCGAGCTTTCTTGATCGATGAGGACGCGCTTGACGTCATGGATGCCGATTTGGACGGTGACGATGAAGGCGTCCGAGTGTGGTGTTTGAACATGTTCGAGGTCGCGCTCGGTAAAGGTTATTGTCCACTTGGGTATTTCTTGTGGGCATTGACGTTTGGATCCGCAACCGACCGAGAGTATCTGCTTGGATGTGGAGGCGCGATCGATGTCGGCCTTGAGTGTGGTTTCGAATGCCTTTGTCACTGGTCCTTGTCGGTTGGCCACTCGAACCATGGTTGTCTCATTATCTCTTTCAAGAAGGACCAGATGGGTTCTTTGAAGTACGTGATCTCGGCCACATAGTCGTGTACTTTCGGCGGGCGCTTTTTCCCTTCCTTGATGTTGTGCACTTGCTTCTTGGGCTGCGAGTGTTGGCTGATGATTGGTGCTGGTAGCTGGGTTGCGGCTGTGGGGAAGGGGTGGGTTGAGCTCGGGATTCCTTGAGCAGCTCGGTCCGCATAAAATTCTTTAAGAGCACAAAATCGCTCCATGACACGCATCAACTCACCCATGCCATGGGGTGGGCGGATGGCAAGTTCGTCCAAGATCTTGCTGCCAGTTTCCAAGCCGTTTTTGAAGGTACGTGCAGCCCAGTACTCGTCGATCCCAGGAATTTCATTGAACAACTGCCAGTAACGCTCGGCGTATTGTCTGAGAGTTTCAGATGGGAGTTTCCTCATCTGAGATAAGGACTCAGGCTCTTTGGCAGTTTTGTTGCTCGTGATGAAGCGGGTGTTGAAAGCGCGTTCGAGGTTGGCCAAGTTTCGGATGGATCCAGCGGGCAGCTTGTTGAACCACTGGAGTCCAAGGGAGCCGAGGCTGGACGGGAATGCTTTGCATTTGGCTTTCATCTTTTTGGGTGCAAAGTTCGATGGTCTGGCGGAAGTGGATTAAGTGGGTGTAAGCCTCACAGGTGGCCGGGTCAAACTTCGTGAATTTGGGTAGGTGGAAGGTGGATCGGGTGGCGTGTTGATGATGTGGGAAGTGAAGGGTGAAACGCTGAGGTCCTTCAGTTGCCTTTCAAATCCAGGGCGCGGCAGTTTGCCGTGCTCGTCTGTTTTTGTTCTTTTGGAGTCCTTTTCTTTGGGCTCTTTTGCTAAAGTCTTCTTGGCGTCTCTGTGCCGGAGCTTGTCTCTCAAGTCTGTTGTTGTTCGACGTGGGCCGTCGATGGACTTCTCTCTGTCACGGCGGGTTTTGTTGTCGTCGATCGCGCCTTCGGTGCGTACGCCTTTTCCGGTCTGCCGTACGCGGTGCTCAACATCTAAATTCTCAGGCGGGATGTCCCCGAGACGCTCAGAGACATGGCGTCTGGTCTGTGCGGAATCTCAGCTGCGGTGCGAAATCGTCGTGCGAGAGAGTTCCGCGCGACCAGTCGAGTACGTGCTTGTGAACGACTCGGTATCCCTTGTTCTGGTACACTCATGATGGCTTCTAGAACGATGTGTTCCAGATGTGGTAGGTTGCTTGTAGAGGATTATTTCCCTAGCATCGCCAGGTGCTGGGGTGAAGCCAAGGCGGTCCTTCACGGAACCGCGTTGGTCTGTCTCGTGCGGACGCTCCTGTGGTGGTGGTGGTGGAGGTGGTGTTTGCCTTCGCCGCCTTCCGCCTCCATCAGATCTGGAAGTAGCGGGGGTTGTGGTTTGCTGCATGTGCTGTTTCATTTGGGCCACTTCTGCCCTTAGTGCAGCCAGTTCGTTATCGCGTTCATCGTCGCGACGCTGTAGCAGGCGGATATAGGCCGCTGTTACGTCGTCTGTGACTGGTGAGAGACCGGAGCCAGGTGCGAGGGAAATGGACATGTGCCTCTCAAGGGGCGTTGTGGGAATGACATTTCCATTGGCGTCTTTGGCCCCTGAGACAGTTACATCTATCAAATCTCCGCCCATAGTGAGTGGTTTGGTCGTTGTTTCAGGAAGGAGGAAGGTGGTTTGAAGGACGTGAGAGCCGCTTGAATCAGAAGCGATTCATGTCGGGTTCACCAATTGTGTGGCCCGTGGTCCTCGATCAGCGTTCCTCCTCTAGTGGTTCAGCGATCGCTCAGCCTTCTTACCCTAACCTACACAATGAGCGCACGACTAAGACCTGGCCGGGGTTGCCCCGGCAATGCCCTCCGGCGAGAGGATAAGTATGTGCAGAGAGAAAGGCAGTAGACTGGAGTTATATCAGTATGAGTGTGTAGAAGCATGTACCTTTTAGGGTTGCCATCACTTGATATTTATAGAGCCTTCTTGACTTGCTCCCCAAGTACGGACACGTGCCTTGCACAAGCCAAGTGACGCTATGGTGAAATCATGGAATAGATCTGGTAACCATTTTTGGGGTGAGTTGACACGCCCATGTGCACTCATCATTATCCTTTGGTGTAACCGTTTTAACACGTGGACAGATACACAACTCGACAGGTAGCCGAGCCCCGTCTGTAGCCGAGCTTTGCGGGTGGCTGAGCTTCACACTTGGCCGAGCCCGAAGAGGGAACAAGCGGGTGGAACCCGTTCGTGGGCCGCCTCTCTGAAGGTAGCTGAGTTTGGTATTAATTCCCCACCGCTACATGTGAAGTGGGTGCGACGCGATTGATGGGTAGGCCTCGGCTGGTGCCGAGCCCCAATCGAGGTGCAGCCACCCATAGACTTGGCTTAACCTGTTCCTGATAGATACGAATAGTTATGTTCGGCCTGCTACAACCACTATAAACAACGGCGGCTCCAGAATTTCGGTTCAATGGTGACAAAATCGGGCAAAAAATTTTTGAAATGCAAAACTCTATCTTAAATGCAGATTTTGATTTGATTAAAAATAAATTGAGCCTGATTAATTTTGTTTTGTTGTCATATTCTATCTATTTACTCACAGATTTACGTAGATTTTCTCTTATATTGGCTATGCGCCAATAACCCCACTACAACAATAACAAACAAAAGTGATCAAAACATATTTAAAAATACAAAAATCTTAGTGTATTTTTTTTTTTTTTATCCCAATGGGTTCGCTTGAACCCCGCAAATACTAGTAAAGCCTCGTGCTTACGTTAGATGATTGGAGTGCAGATTTAGATGTATTCATCATAAAAATAAGAAGTAAAAAGATACATATTTATTACTCACATGAAAAAAAAATACTACTCAACCTGTTACTTCTGTTTTTTATTTTTACATCACTGTAACTTTTAGATTCTTAAACAATCAAACTTATTTAGGCTGGGCGATAATATTTTGTGTCCAAATTTAGTTGGACTTTCATATTTTAACCTTACACGAGTAACTTAATGCCGACAATACAAAGAAAAATTTAATTTATATACAAAAAAATAAAAAATTTCAGTGCATTTTTTGAACTCAGAGGGTTTGCTTAAACCCTCTAGGCTCTTAATAGAGCCGCCCGGACTATAAACCCAACCCAACTAGCCCAACCACCCCTTCTATTTCTCTTTCAATAATGCTTTTGGTGATCATATGTACTTATATATTTTCTATTGGGGAAATTCATTAATATTAGAATAGTTAGATTAACATCTTATACATGTACTGAGGTACACGTACTATTGTTATAAACACCTCCCTATGTTTACAGCCACAAATTTGCCCTGCCTATACTACCAAACAACCCCCGGAGAACTCTTGCAACATGCTCCCTCCATCTCCAATTGTTGGTCCATTTTTTTTTTAAACATCGTAAAGAATATACAACAACCTGTACTTGTAAAATTATATATTTTTATCTTAGTACAATTAACTATCCAAAAAAGATCAATAACTGGGAACAGAGGGAGAAGTAACTAAGCATCTGCCTATATATATTCATGCATAATTTAAGTAATGTATATATAGTAATAGCAAGTGGAGTTAGCTAGAGACACCATGTACTCTCTTGCATTTCAATATCACTAGCTTAAGGTATATATATTAATAGTATTTTCCTAAAACATTTCCGCTGTGTGTGTGTTATATATACACAGTGGGCTTCCTCTAAGGTTGCCCTTAGAGGAGTAAAATGCGGATATCGCCTCTCAGCCATTGGATCGTGTTTTCAATAGACCAGATTTTAATGAAACTTTTTCGGGGAAAAGTTAATTGTGACCGGTTATAAACCTTCCGTAGATCCAGACCATTGAAAACACGATCCAATGGCTGAGAGGCGATGTCCACATTTTACTCCTCTAAGGGCGACCTTAGAGGAAGCCCATTGATATATATATATATATATATATATATATCGGGGCGGTTCCGAGAACAACTAATTAGACACCTAAAAAAATACCTCATAGTTCTCGATCAAATTTTGATGATCCGAGCCGCTCAATGTGATCAGAACGTGATTTTAAGGGTACCCTCGAGAAATTAGCAAAAAATAAGACCGGAAAAGGCTTGATCTGAGCAGTTTTTAACTTAGATTTAATGATCGGTTTAATTAAAAACTGCTCAAAATAAGCACTTTTCTGTCATATGTTTTGCTAATTTCTCGCAAGCACCCTTAAAATCACATTCTGCACACATTGAATGGTTCAGATCATAAAAATTTGATTGGGAACTATGAGATTGAGATTTGGAGTGTTTTTTTAGGTGTTTATTTGGGTGTCCCTTGAACCGTCCCGTATATATATACTAGTGCTAGCCCGTGCCTACGGCACTATACATCTCGGTTGGAAGGAGATGACAGTTGTGTGATTTAGGTGAAAACCATGGGCACTTAACTGGGAAGTAGGAGGATGCACTACAGCCTTTGGATCAAATGAATCTAAGCCGTTCCAACAACTTGTCCCCACACCCTTCTATTTTATAATAGAGATATATCAATCAGCTTCAGGTAAGGGCGCCCTTACCGTATTAAGTTGCGGACCTTTCTTTTCTCCCCTTTCCCGATCGAATTTTGATGATCCGAGCCGCTCAATGTGTTCAGAACGCGATTTTAAAGGTACTCGTGAGAAATCAGCAAAAAAAAAAAAAAGACCAGGAAGGGCTTCATCCGAGCAGCTTTAATTTATTCGAACCGTTCGATAAAAAACAAACAAAAACTAAGCCCTTCTCGGTCATTTTTTTTGCCGATTTCTCGCGTGTATCCTTAAAATCACGTTCTGAAGATATTGAGCGGCTCAAATTATCGAAATTTGATCGGAAAAGGGGAGGTCCTTACCTTAACAAGGTATGGACACCCTTACCTGAAGTTTTGTGTATATATATCTATATAATAAAACAGAGCTGTGTTTGAATCCAATAGATAACCAACGCTCAAGATTTATCCCCTCATTTTGCATAAATCTAAACCGTTAAGCTTAATTGATGTTGTGCTCTCCCGTACTCTCTCATCAAACGCTCTCTCGCTATCATCTCCCCCCCCCTTTCTTCTCTCTCACGCTTTCAGAGGCTCTCTCTCTCTCTCCCCCACCCTCCTTCCTCTCCGTTTTGTTTCCAGCTTTCTCCCCCTCCTTCTCCGTCACCAGAGCCGGCTAATGGCATAGGCGGGAGAAGCACGAGCTTCGGACCCCCAAAAAATGTTAAAAATAAGGGCCCCAAAATTCTAGGATCTCTATATATATGTATGTATATATGGTCCAAATTTTTTTTTTGCACTAAGCCATCTTTACACAAAATAAGCCCAATTAAAATTTAGGAGCCACAAAATAAGTCCAAACGTTGGAATTCCTCATTAGAATCACTACGGCGATCAAAAATAAGAAAAGAAAAAGAAACGCCAATTCAAGGGACAAAAGAATACATGAGCCAATCCAAAAAAGAAAGAAAGAAAGAAACACTGCTTCACTCTTGACTGAGTCACTGGTGAAGCAGCTTAACTATGGAGACTTAATTAGTACGTTTGCAGCAAAAAGTGTGAGAAGACTAATTTTCAAATGATAGATTTTGAGGTATTGTAGTAGTTGCATTTTTTTGGGATAATTATATGCTTTTATTTTGTAATGGTTTTTTTTTATGAGACTTTTTGTAGACCACTTTTGTATGGAAAATATAAGGAGATCTCATTCAAGAGGTTTGCTTCCGGCCTCCAAAACTTATGAGCCGGCCCTGTCCGTCACCCTTTCGCTTTCTCTCTTCTTCTCAAGCCGGGCAAAGTGGAAACGTGGTCTGCCTTCACCTTCCTAAATAAGTTCATTCTCTTTTTGTCTCTTTATTTTCCAGAAACTATATTTTTAATGCGTTAATCGAGACTTTAATTGTATATGTTCCTTATTTTATTACATCCAAGGTGTTTGTAAGAATGTCTCACACAATTTGAATTAAATAATAGCATTGTATTTGTTCCTTATTTTATTGCATCCAAGGTGTTTGTAAGAATGCCTCACACATAGGATTTCACCTCTAAGATCTCAACATTGTTGTAGCATAAAGCTAAGGTTCCAAAAGCCATGATCTGGTAGCATCCAGGAAATCAGAAAATGTTACAGATAAAAGGAAAAATCCGTATTTTAAGAGCATGCAAATCTATCTAAAGCTGCACGAGTGAATCTGAAAGAGGAAGAGTTCACATTCAGTATTTACGAACTTCCATATGGGTTAAATAGGCAGTACTTTCATTTCATATCCTAGGAATAGTTATGTTATGTTTGGTTAGAGAGGGTAAATGATGGGAGAACGGGAGGACGATTAAATTTTGCCACTGGAGAGTAGGGACGATAATCCAGGAGGAAGGATGAACCACTAATACAGAAAACATACATGTGGTGGAATTGCCCAATACCGGATGATAGTAGGATCTCGCGAAGCCAACATGCACTTCGTTTGGTTGCTTTAAATTACTCTCCTATAGATAACTACTTTTAATTGAGGCTATCTGTTCTAATACTTTCATTTGAGTGAAAGTTCAAGCGGTAGTCTTCGGGCAAAAGTTTTCAACCGGTTAAGAAGCAAACCGGATGTTCCTTGGTTTTTGCACAAGGTGTTTGTAAGAATGCCTCATACAAGGTGTTCATTGGTTTATTGCACCAAAGTGTTTGTAAGAATGCCTCATCCAAGGTGTTCACTGATGTTGGCAGGGTTATTCAACTCCCCTGCTTTGTTCTGTTAACGTGTAGCTGCTTACTCATGGTAGGGTTATAACTTATACATAATACTTACGCTCTGAAAGTTTGTGACATTAAGTTGTTGAAAACTGAACTTTTAAAGCTATAGTAGGTAATTTTTGGTTTGGTAAATATACAGTAGTAGTATGAAATTTGGGGAAAAGGCATTTGCAAACCACTTGAATTGCAATCTGACATGTTACAAATAGGGCTGTAAGTGAGCCGAGCTACTCGCGAGCTCGGCTCGGCTCGGCTCGTTAAGGTTCGGCTCTGCTCGACTCGTTTAGTAAACGAGCCGAGCTCGTTTAGTAAACGAGCCGAGCTCGAGCTCGAGTATCCGGCTCGTTAAGTAAACGAGCCGAGCTCGGCTCGTTTGACAAAAACTCGGCTCGTTAAAGGAGGCTCGGCTCGATTAAGAGAGGCTCGTTTAGTAAATTACTAAGCTCGGCTCGTTAAGGGCTCGGCTCGTTAAGGCTCGAGCCGAGCTCGAGCTCGAGTATTTGGCTCGTTAAATAAACGAGCCGAGCTCGAGCTCACTGAAGCTCGGCTCGACTCGGCTCGTTTACACCCCTAGTTACAAAGGACCAATTGTTACGGTAGTAGGTAATTTTTTGTTTGATACGTGACATAACCTTCCGTCCAATTTTTTCTTTCCAATCTTGGTTTGTGATATTTTTTTAATTTTGTTTGCCCTTTCCCTTGCATTAGCCAATGACCAGCAAAGGAAAGCCAACACGTATGGGCAATGGAGAAAAGATTCACGGGTATCACTCTTTGACGTATCTTCTATCTTTATTTTGAAATGAAAAATTGAGAGTCAATTAGCTAAATGACATTCTAATTTCTTAAAGTTGCTGCTACACATATTTTAGGAACAACCCGGTAAAGAGATATCAAAAGGAACACTTGCGCAACATGCCCGACGAGAACGAGAACGAATTTTTAAGCAAAGCACTGCAAGGCGATCGGAACAACACTCGCCGGTAAATACAAGTGTAAGACTCTTATTAATCAAAATCATGTTTGACTATCTACATCATCTAACCATCTTTTCTTTTTTTGCTAGATTTATGTTATGGGGCTTAGACATACTTTCTAATTTGTTGCCGATTAAGGTGTTGGCCAAAATGCATCAACGTTCAATTTTTTTTTTTCTATCCCAACTTCGCATCCTCACTTATGATGTTGCACATTATGCTCTCTGTTTGTTTCTTATTTTATCTTTACTCTTTCCTTCAGGTTTGAGTGATTATGAAGACCATAAGAACCTAACAAAGCTGTCTGAAAAGTACATCGTTGCTCTTCCCTCTGTCTCACAGGACCCACCACCACCCTTGAACTTCATCGTTTATTTGATTTTATGTTCTCAAACGCAACTAGATGATGTGCCTGCTCGAAATTGGTATGTGGAAGTGATACAAAGACGTTTTGAACCATTATGATGAGGATGTGTGTACACGTTCAACGTCCGTTATCTTTTTAGCATTCGGCTCTTTTTTGTTGCTATAAGCGCTCTCCACAATCTTGGCATTTTTGTAGTATCTTCACTCTTTAGATTGTACTCCCTCCGTTCCTTTTTAAATGTCCTGCTTCGTAACTCTAACTTATTAAAAAGACATCATCATTGCACCTTTCACATCAATTTTTCCCTTCACTTTCTCTACTTACCCATCATCATTACACTTTAACTCACTAACTTTTGAAAATGAAATACACTTTTAGGGACAAAATAGACAATGCACCAACTTTTACCCCCCCTAACTTTACAAAATGGACATTTATTAAGGGACAGCCCAAAATGGAATACTGGACTATAAATAAGAGACGGAGGGAGTATTTGTTATGAAATTGCCGTGCCTTGAGGTTTTACAATTTTTTCTATGCATGGCACAGGCTCTATGTTTTTCTATGACATGAGTTGGAACCACTTCGTTTGGTTTTCTAGGCCATATACCGTAGTTTACTTTGTTTCTATCCATTTTTTTACAACATGTCCTCCATTTGCTCATTGTTCGACCCGTGCCTTTAGGCACGGGCATTCGCTAGTACATATATATACACACGCAATAGCAGAAGATGAGATGAGTAGTTAATTAAGGTAAGCGATGCCATAAAGTCAAAACCAAACCCCCCCCGGCCCGTTTAATATTTATTCTCGAGCTTCTAAGTTTAATTAATTACTTGGTATCCCCGTCAAGCTACAAAGACCCCTTAAAGCGGCCCCGTCAAGCAACAACATGGCGGCTCTCTCTCTCTCTCTCTCCAGAGTGCGCATGTTAGCAGGATTTTTAGATAAATTATTTGTTTGAAATGAAGACATGCAACAAATTAAAAAATTAAAAGGGCTAATGT
This sequence comes from Rhododendron griersonianum, assembly GCA_018127125.1. Taxonomy (NCBI): domain Eukaryota; kingdom Viridiplantae; phylum Streptophyta; class Magnoliopsida; order Ericales; family Ericaceae; genus Rhododendron; species Rhododendron griersonianum. The sequence continues at coordinate 30,036,284 of CM030788.1, read as the reverse complement.
CCAAGCGTTTTGAAGAAAATTATAATGAAAGGAAAATTTGACCATACCTGATTTCCCTAAGACCTGGATAAGTTGGCCACACACACTTCCCAGTAACACTTTTCTAACTTTACAAATTTGACTAATTAATTAGGATTTAGACCTAGAAATTAAGATGAATCCAAATAGCAGGAGAAACCAGGATTCTTAATTTATTTTTTCTTTTGTTATTGGGATCAAAATTTTAATTAGAGTAATGTGGATTAATTACATATATTATCAATGAAATCATTGAGAAATATTATTCATTCATGGCATAATTAATGAGAATCTTATACGTTTATTATTCTAACATCTGAATTCATGTTTTGCAAAAGACCTTAATGAATTTTGTACCTATATATAAAGCAATTCATGGTATTCTCATTTGAGATGCTAGCAACTAGGATAATTTCTCAATAAAAAAGAAGAAGCAATAATTCATTTACTGATTCTCCATTTGATGGAGAGAGATAATTAATGTCGTTGAGACACATGTAGGGATGACAAATTGAACCCAAACCCATGAATCAACCAAACCCACCCATTAGAAAATAGACCCAACCCAGCCCATTTAATAATTGGGTCAAAATGGGTCCAACCCATCTAACCCATTTATTAATTGGGTCTTATTCGGTTTTAATTGAGGTCAACTAAAATGACCTAATAAGTCATGAACATAACACTGTGCTACTTACTTTGGTGATTCTGTTACTACTATTACAATGGTAGTCCTGGGCTTTGACTGATCCTGTCAGTGCAATGGCAATCTTCATGACTATGCTTGGAAGGGATAACGAGGTCTTGGATACCGGATGTGATGCTGATTGGAATTGAGCCTTATTGTGAAGCATTATGCTTCTTTTTAATGTAATTTGGGAGCTTCTATTAGCACTTTGGGAGTTTCTTTGTATTCTGTTTGAGTTGATTCCTTGTCAATCCTTGGGCTTGAATAACATATGATTGTCGTGATGTAGGGTGCCAATATAGTTGGGATTCTACTCTCACGTTGTGTTGCTCTCTACTCTTGGTGTACTATGTTTCTTTTCATTAATAAAATTTCTCCGTTTCGTCATTCAAAAAAAAAAAAAAAAAAGTCATGAACATAACCCAACAAAAAAAATAGTAGAACGCCAAGTTTGTAATGCTAACAAATCCGAACAAGATCAATTTGTAATGCTTTTTTTACTACTGTTTCCAGTATTAATAGAAAGTTTCGTAAGTCGGGAAAAAGGAGAGGTGAAGGAAATCTTATGGAATACAGTATATAATTAAACTGATATAATTTGGGTATGTAGCGTGTTGATAAAAAAAAAAACTATATGTAGCGACAAGAGTGCTCATATACCACTTGTGAAACTTCATATACCATGCACTTGGACGTAATCCTAGCTCGCAATTTTTTGTTCCTAAAATTTGAAGAGATGGTTGGGAAAATTTTACACCGAATGAGGCAATTAATTTGAGTATATTTAATGGGGTCAAATTTTCAAAGTTAGTTTCACAATTATATAAAATGGCTGACTTAACCTATATAAAAATCATAAGAATAGATGGCTCTTAAGCTTAGCTCGCATACCACGAATGAGTACTCTAGTCCAACTGATCGTAGACAGAAATTGCGAACTGAACTGTTTGCAAACAGCTAGAACAACTCATTTAGTAAACAAATCGAGCTAGCTCGAACATAATTTTTACCTAGTTTAGTAAACCAGACAAAATTGGCTCATGTGTGTGGACTCAACTTGTTTATGGAGGCTTGTTTAGTACTTGAGCCAAACTCAGAGCTCTCAAATATACTAATGGAGCTCGGATATTTGGGCTTAATCTACGTCTCGATCGGCTTGAGGTCACCGAATTTGAAATGAGCCGAGGTCGAACACTCTAAGGCCAAAACCTTGACTTGGGTGGGCTTGTCTTGTTTGCACCCCAACTTTAGTGGCCAGGTGTGGGAGAGGTGGTCTGAGTAATAGAGTTTGCATGAATTTAATTACTTCTAGTAATTACCAGCAGTAATAGTGAGTAGTATATAAGTAGTGTAGGAGGAGTACGTAGCTAGCTAGGATGGATAATTATTACAGTAATTAATTTTGTAATTAATTACCTGTTGTTGGAGAGTGAAGATGTGAGCAACAGCGCCATAAACGGGGTCTCTAACCCTAGCCAGAGCCTCGTAACTGATGGAGACGACGGCGTCGAGGCGGTTGTGTGCCGGAATTCTCATAAGCATCTTGGAAGCATTGCTAGCCCCAAACACCTTGTGAACGGCTGCGAAGTGAGCGGTGCCCTGCTCCGAGTCAAAATAGGGTGCAAATATACAGTCTTCCATACACTTCCGCCTCAAGAACTTGCAAGCTCCACAAGGCCCACCATGACCACCTCCATTAGTATTATTGGCTTTGCTACTACTCATCTCTCTCTTTCTCTCTCTAAAAGGTTATGTTTTGAGAGAGAGAGAGAGAGAGAGAGAGAGAGGGGAGGGGGTAATATTGTTGCTTATTATACGGTTTAGCTAGTGATGAAGATATATAACTAGACTAGTATACTAATGTGGAAGCTTTGGGCGGTGGGTCACTTGACTTGGCAAAGAAAGAAAGTGTTTTGGTGTCTACCCTTACGGTGTCTCCGTTATGCCTTTTGTGGTTTTCGGTTATGCCTCTTGCATATGGTTTTCGATTATGTCATGTGTGGTTTAATATTATGCTATATGTGGATCCGTGTGTTGTATAAAGTGGAACCATGCACAAAGAGCATAATCGAAAACCACAAGAGGAATAACCGAAGACTATAAGAGGCATAACGGAGACACCGTAAGGATAGACACTATAACATTATCCTTTTGTCGTTTGACGCCACAGAGTATGTTAACATAACATAACATAACATGGTGTCATGTCATCGATCAATTTATGCTCGCTTGTTTGTGCCCTTGAGCCAGATCACCCAATATTGTTAGCTGCTAGCTTGCTGCATAGACATCACCTCGGGCACACGTACGTGGCTCGATCGGTGACTCCCCGTCACCGCACCACTTGGTCCATAGACCTACCTGACTACTGGGTGTGAAATGACTTGGGTATGGTGCATGTAATTACATAAGAACGTAACATTATATTACGGAGTATTACAGAAAGAAAGTCTATCCATACATATTTTGTGCACAGATCACGGTATGAGGATCGACTCCAGATCCCACACAAATGATTTGAGCCGTTCATTAAATATAAAATATTTTTTTGAAGGCCCTCCCAAAAAATCGATCAACTCAATTTGATATCTTCAATCCAATAATTTAACTTTTCAGGATCTTGTAGTCTAAATAAAAAGTTAGATGATTGCATCAAGCACCTATTGATATTGGATTGAGTTGATGTTTCGCAGGAACCCTTGAAAAAATGTTTTAAATTTAATGAACGACTCATATTGCTTGTTTGGGACCCGAAATGAATCTGTGCACAATCGTTGTGCACAAAATCTGTGTTGGTAGCATCTCTGATAGTATTATACTATTATTTACTAGCAACATTTTAATATATACAAAGAATTCACTAGGATAATTTGTCAACGTTACTTTTTCAAATGATAAATTTACTTGATGAAGCGGTTTTGGGTCACCTCCGGAGGAGGGGTTCCTCAACCGTCCATCTGATCCTCCAGCGGATGAAACAGCTTCCGGTGTACTCGATTAACGACCTGCAAAACAGAAATGGCAAACTATGGGCACGGCGTGGCTGTCGCCATCGCCTCTCCGATGCCTAAGTTAGTCGATTTGCCTTAACTAAATAGAATTGATCGTGTATTAATTGCGTACCTTTGTGATATGGAGGTGTGATCTTTATATAGGCATCTTGGGAGGAATCCATTGGGACCGGGACTCTTAAGTCTTATCCGCTCATGGCAGGTATATATAGGTGTTGGAGTGTCCTCTCCACTTTAGGACTCCCCTGATCCTTATCAGGTTTGAGGAGTCCCTTCACCTTTGTACTCATCCGTACATAATGGGAATAGGTTGGTGATGGAGTGTCCTCCTTACCTAGGACTTCTTTGGTCCTTATCAGGTTTAGGAGTTCTCCTCTCATTTGGACTCTGTGATTGTTATCAAGGTTAGGAGTCTTCATGGTGGACAAATTTCTGTGCTTATCCTCTAAGACTGGTGGCCTAATCTCTTCAGACGAGATAATGTCCTGGCTGTTCTATGAGTCCCATAAACTGTACAAACTTCTATCGTGGAGTGTTTTATAAGTCTCTGGCTGCAGGTTTGTCATATTTGCCAAGCTCACCTGGTGAGCTGAGCTCGGTATTCTTCTATGAGCTGTGCTCGTGAGTTGGCCTCCGTCCTTAGGCGGGGCGGGTTAATAGAGGCTAGCTCTTATAGGCTAGATTCCATGTTCTTGGGACTCTAGCTTGAGCCCTTAGGGCTGTGCTCGTGAGCTCTTTGGTTTGGGCTGACCTTAGGATGACCTTTGCCCTTGGGCTGGTCCACTGAGCTCAGCTCTTCAAGCTAAGCTCCGCGTTAGTAGGTCCCCTACATGGCCCTTCGTGTTGTGCTGGGCTTCCTGGTCTGGGCTGACCTTGGGAGGTTATTTTATACTTATCATTACTGTTTTGCAATGGATAAGAAATATAGGATATTATTGTTTTTTTCATATTTCTCGAACTAGAATGATGTTGTAGTGGCATGCTCAATTTAAATACTCCCTCTGTCTCATAATGTTTGTCCGGTCCGCAAAACGGAGACGTAAAAATAATACTATTTTTGTAAGAAAAGTTGGAAAAAAATTCAACAATTTACTAGATCTCGACGAGTTCTTTTAACTTATGAAAAAATTTGAATTTTTTCTTGAAAGAAATGCATGTAATTCTTGTTTCGCGGACTGGATAAACATTATGGGATGGAGGGAGTACGTTTTCGATAAGGTTTTTTTTTTTTTTCTTTCCGTTCTAAAGGAACATGCCCAAAATTGTCACAACCATGATAGGCGCGTAAATATTCACATACGCGCTCCCTAATTTATCCTTAGTAAGTCTGTTTATATCATTACTTGGAGTTTTATGCTTTATTTTTGTATTGTAGGTATTTGGAAGTTTAATGGAATAAAACCGGACAAACAAAGTCAAGTGACAAACCATGGCAGTTTGTTGGCCGAGATAAGTGTGGGCTGTGGGACATGTGCTCTTAGAATTGAAATTGGTTGGAACCATTACAAATACACATGTCTTGGTGGGCCCAAGAGTTAATTGTTTATTGGTCTCTTTAATTAAGAGTTGGGCCAAACAAAAGAAGGAGGCTAAGGTAATGCTTGAAGGGCTCGTGACAGGAAAAGAAGTCGGGTACATCAGCAGCTTATAAAAGGTAAAGCCGCGCACAAAACGGGGCAGACTCACGCATTCGGAAGGAAAAGAACAGAGAGTTGGGCCTATATTTGCCGCACATCACAACGGAGAACAGAAGCAATATCTCGATGGTTTCAACTTCGATGTCCGGCTAAACTCTTTTCTATGGCGTAGATGAAGCTCGGACTCCTAGTAACGATGTTTATATTTTGATTTAGTGTTTTATTATTCGAATCATGGTTGTATGATTTAGGATTTATTTGCGGTATTAATTTTCTCTATCAAATCTTGTGTATGATTTTCTAGATTTTTATGTACGTTCATACAATGGTTCTTAATTGTTTGTGATAAATGAGTAAGATGAGTTATGCTCCGTAAGACGCGCTGTGCTATTAGACGATCCGTGCCATAGAGACGGGTTTTAATGGTAAGACAGTTCGTGCTAAGTGGCGATACCCCATACTATTCGGTAATTCATAGAAATCTTTTGGCGATACCGTGAGGGCCCGCGAACCCTAACGATATTTGGATTGATTCGAATAATAGACCTTTATCATTGTATATAAATTGTTATAACGGGTCGAGTGGATTCGAAACCCTAGATCTTTTCTCTTATAAACTCTCTCTACTTCTTAATTGCTTTAATTTAATTTCGTTTTAATCAAATCTCTTTCCGAATTAATTTAGAAATTAATTGAAATAGTCGCAACTTAGCCTTCGTAATCCCTGAGGATGATACTCGGAGTACTTACCGCTATCTTTTAGGTAGTAGTAATTATTCTGTTTTAATTACTAATTATTTTTGATACGGAAACGACATGACCAAACCACAAACGGATTTGGGGACCCTATATGTAACAACTTCGATTTTTAGTAAATAAAAATCTCGTTTATATAAATGAAAATTTCTTATTAATTCTTGAATTTCTTTACAATCTTCTTTTAACCTTAATAATCCGTCATAATTGGATTTAAGACGATCAAAATCAAATCTTTTAGTATTGGACAATCTAGCCCTTTTCCAAAAACAAGTATGCTTGTAGAAGCACTTGTATAATTTCCTAGTGACTAAATAACGTCCTTAAATTATATTTCTTGGCTAGAAATCCTACTTGAAAAGTAGAATTAGTTTCCAACCATTTAGTTAGGCAAACCTAAGTACCAATTGACTTAGCTACCTTTCCCTAGCATTTAAGAACCATTGGACCATAAGAAACCATCATTATGCTTCCAAAAGAAGAAGAACTGCCTTGCCATGCATGCACACCTAATATAATCATGACTATTATGCCTAGGTGCAATTTCTAGGAAACTTTTAACCAATGGACAATGTTCTTGTCATTGAAAGCCACCTTTAATCATTATCCTTTCCTTAGACCTAATAGGACTACTATTGCCCAAGTATACTTAGCTATATAAATAGATATATGTATATATACTTTCTAGGATATATATTATCCATTGGGCAATGACTAGCATTGAAGGCCTTAACCATAATCATTACTCTTCCTCCTAGATTTATAAGGCTACTGAGAGAGAGAGAGAGAGAGAGAGAGAGAGAGAGAGAGAGAGAGAGAGAGAGAGAGAGAGAGAGAGAGTGAGGTGTGTGTATGCATGTGTTGTACACTTCTCCAAGCTACCTCCTTAGCCCTTAAGTCTATTTGCAACTTGACAACCCATTTCTAGTCAACTTTAGACATAAAATCCTAGCCTTAATCATCCTAGATTTGCTTCCAAACTATCCTTCAATAAACCTAGAAATTGACTTACAACCTAGACCTAGGAATGACTAAACATGGAAGGCTAACATCTTAGACTTGTAAGACTTACAACCTAGGTTATTATCACCTAGGATTGATTGATTGCTTAGCCTTACACCTAAGTTGGTTTGACAAGGCATTGTATGCTTGAAAGGCTTGATTTGACAACACTGTCACGCCCTCGATTTTCAACATAAATAAATAATTTGTTTCAATAAACAAACTCCGCATAATATAGATATTACCCAAAAGTTCCCAAATAGTCACTTACAAAACCAAGTCCCCAAGTTTAAGAATTACAATATTGGCACTACGGCCCAAATCTCATCGTTGGTCAAAGACGGTAAATTTAGAGGTTACATGATATCTAAAGTTAAAAGAAGTTCAAATGAATTTACAATTTCATCCTTTCAAAAGATCATACAAAATGATGGCAGAGCCACTTCTCAAGGACGTAAACTTTCAAAGATGAGAGGTCAAGCATGCACTCCATGCACTCCGCGTCTAGATCCTTGCTTTTTACCTGAAAATGATAGGTTGAGCTACACTAGCCCAGTGGAGAAATCTATACGCAAGTTATAAGAAAATATAACGAGTTATGCATCCAGAGTGAGTGAACTACGATGGATATGCCCAAGGTACGTATGACTATCAAAGAACCGCATGCTATGGCCGAAGGACTCTAAAATCCTATGTGCAATACTCATCAACTCACACGTCTAACTCGAACCATTAACTTTCCCACATCAATCACAATAAACCAAATAACAAGTTCACAACCGTTTTACCACATCACACATGATTCCACAATCATTTCTCACTCGTCATCAAAATCCGTTTCATCCATCATAATCCTTCTTAAAAAAAAAGTTCATTTATTTTCAAATAGATGCAACGTAGAGAAATACATGACCTTTCATGGTCAAACTCCGTTGATTTGAACTTGAATAGCCGGAATCCGTTGATTCGCTCAGGAATACCGGAGGATTTTCATAAAAATCCTTTTTCCAAAACCAAATTTCTTTCTTTTCAAAAACTTTGATAAAATCAATCGTTTATCTCTTTCTTTAATGGTCACAATCTCAAGTAGTAAACAGTCCAAACAACGACATGAACTTCTAAAGTCAATCATAATTCCCTTCATCATGCGAGACATTCAACTGTATTACCACACCTTGCGTTACAGTGAATTCTCTCCACCTGGGTTTCCGCATTACCACCCCTTGCGTAACGGGCCCTCTAGAGTCCTTGCATTACCACACCTTACATTGTGGGACCCTCTATTCGAATTCCCGATTCAATCATACACACACACAAAACATCGTTCAATGTACAGGCGGACAACATTTCCCAAATTCACAATGTAATACAACTCGTAACATGTCACATCGTACGTTGATAAATACCCTAAAATCACTTATTCCTCTAAGTCTATCATGACGCCTTTCGTTATGTACCGAACCCACAAATGACTCCACGACACACCATCCACTAGGTTCTAAACGAGAATCTTATAGAACAAGCGCCAAAGGAACCTAGGAAGATCAACAAGACGGAGCTCGAGGATACGAATCATAAAACTACCTATCGGATCATTAGACAAACTCATGTCTACCTATATCACTCACCACATTGCCCCTTATAGCCCACGGTACCCTCATGAACCTTACGGTACATTTTCCGTTTACAACGATACTAAGATTACCTTTAACGAGTATGGTAGGGGTTGGAACGATCAACGAATCATTGGAACCCGATGTAATCAAGTTTAGAGATGATTAGAATGTGTTTGGGGAGTGTTAGAAGTGGTCGGGGGTCAAGACAATCGACGAACGGTCAACGAGCTTCAAAACAGTTTTCTGAGTCATTGGTACCAAAACCTCAAAAAGTAGGTATCGGTACCAAACCAATCCAGTGAGCAATCAGAGATCAAGGTACCGGTACCTCAAAAAGTAGGTATCGGTACCTCAAAAAATTGGTATCGGTACCAATGCATTACAGCGGGCGATTTTACAGAAAACTAAGAATGAGCACAAAGTCAAATTCCAACCAACTAAAGTACGATTTAGACACATAATCGTCAAATAAATCCATAACAAGAGTAAGAAATCCCTACCTCAAGTCAAGAATCGAAACCCACGTGATTTGAGTAAGCCTTAGCTCTCCAAACTTTGAAATCAACCGAATACTCCTCCTCCGAGCGAAACCCACGAAATTCAAACTCAAGACTACGATTGAGGGGTGGAATGGAGGTGGATTTGTATGGTTGTGGTGGATTTTTGAGTGAAAGAGCAAGAGAGTGAGAGGGAGCCGAGAGAGAGATATATCGGGAGATAGAGAGAGAGTGAGATGGGAGAATTTGATCTCCTACACACACACACACCCTTTTATACTAGCACTCATACAAAACACACTTGTACTCACTCAAGTAATAATCCTAACACATTAACCCCAAATCAAATAAACTCAATAAATTTCACATTTTTCCTCATTTATAATATCGAATAAACCGTTTAATAATTTCCAAAATTATGGGTCCTTACAAACACAATGGAGCAAATCCATGGGAGAGATAGAGAGAGAGAGAGAGGGCCGGCCATATGGGGGAGGAGAGAGAGCTAATGTTTTGCTATAAATAGGACCCCTCACTTGCCATTCAACTCACACATTCCGTCCTTCAACTTCTCTCTCTAGAAATCCTTGTGTTCTTGCTTTGTTCTTCTTGTTCTTCATTGTTCTTGAAGTTGTTTTTGAGTTCTTCAAGAAACTCATCCAAGGTCGCCACTAAACCATCACTCGACCACCCTTTCGATCCAAAAAGTTTAGTAGTTGAGTCAAGAACTAGTTTCGAGAGAAACCTTTCTCTTTCGGAGCTACCGTAAGCTTACCGTAGGAAGTCACTCCGTCCGATAGGCCACTTACTTTCTCGTAGCCACCCTACCGCCAAGAAGAACGATAGATTTTTCCTTACTCATTAATTCTAAGTATAGAAGTTGTATGATCATGTAGAATACCCTTACTCTCTAGCTTTAAGTATAATTAGATTAAATTTATTCTTTAACTCCAAGTATAAGTAGAAAGATATATATTGTTGATCTGTTGAATTGCATATGAGGATTTGAAAAATGTTTTACTAAAGTTTGAAAAGGAAGGGGAGCATATTCCGACCTTATTTTTTCGGAAAAACATATGTTGTTTTGAACTTCCCTAAGAGAAAGAAAGAATGGTTTTCAAAGGAAAAGTATTCGTATTTTGATCTTAGGATGGTTATGAGCATGTATACGTGTTGATTGAATTACTTGTTTGATGTATGATAAAGCATAAGTGGTTTCCACTCCAAAGGTGTCCGTCCATGTGACACTATGCTTTACATTGTGTGCTAAATGTTTGAGCATGACTATGCGAAAATAGGAAGTTATACATGGTATCAATGATATAGAGTTGGATGATCTTGATAGTTAGTTTCAAGATTACAATGAATGATTTATGATCACTTGCGTGAAAAGTCTTACCGCGGAGTCATCGCATGAAAACGAGACACAGAAATCGGGAAAGTTAGAAATATGACATTTAGGGTGTGGTTAATAAAAAGACGTGGTTTGAAACCGCAATGTGGCCGGAGTGGTAGCCCATTGTGTGTATAAAAACCCGCAATGTGGCCAGACTTGGTAACCCATTGTGAAAATTGCCAATGGGGCCGGATGTGGTAGTCTCATTGGTAATATGGCTTGGTTATCCGCGAAAAGGAGCCAATGTAAGATTTGAACGAATTGTGAAAACCGCAATGTGGCCGGACGTGGTAGCCTATTGTGTGCGTTGCCAATGGAGCCGGACGTGGTAGCCTCATTGGTAACGAGATATGGAATGCTTTTCGAAATGTTGATTTGGTAATTGAATGGTGAAAATGGTGACACGATCTACGAAATATCGAGTAGGAGAAACTCAGATTTCAAGGACACCAATGTTAGCTGAATAGTGAATGTGGATGTGGATGTGTCATTATTAACTGCTTATCCGAAAATGGTTGAACATGCATGTGCTATTTAGAATCCGCTGATTATACATGAGTTGGTATACTACTTCTATGCCCTGTTATTTGTAAATTTTGGGTTAGCGGGTATAAGATTATTCTTCTGAGCTTTCATAGCTCATGGTGTTACTGTTGTAACCCTGACATATTATACTGGGGGCGACGCCGGTATAATGTGTCAGACCTTGTAGATGAGCAGGGTGAACTCTACGCCTTGGAGGCTTTTGGAGCCGAAGAGCTGGCTAGGATGGAGGAGCAGGCAGAGCTGTAGATTGTGTAGAGACCCGTAAAATTTTTGTTTTATTTTAATTATTGAAGAGTTTATTAATTGGATAATTACGAGAATATGGTTTATTTGGTGGATATTTGAATTAGGGATTTAAGTGAAAGAATAGAGACTTGAGGGAGTGTGTGTGTGATTTCTAGATATGGGACTATATAAGGTGTGTGTGTGCAAAGTAGGAGAGAATTAATCCTCCTCCTCCTCCCTCTCTCCCGTCCGACTCTCTCCCTCTCTCGGCTCTTCTCTCTCTCTCCCTCATTCCACCACCAAAGGTCGAAACCCAAAGAACCCAACCTTCTCTCCATCTTCCTCACGTGCTCTTGAGTTCGTAGCTCGTCCGGTTTGGCTCGGAGAGGAGTATTTTGGGAGTATTTCAAAGTTTGAGTTCAAGGGTTCGCGTGGCCCGATCTCTTTGCGTGTTTGCTCTCCGACTTCGAGGTAGGGATTTCTTGCACTTGTTATATGTTTATGTGTTGAATTTGCACCTTAATCGTGTCTATAGTTGTTGTTGTTGTTGTTGTGGTTGAGCTGCTTGAAATCTGCAGAAAAACTGCTCGAAAGCCTCCCGTATCGATACGGCCCTTAACCCGTATCGATACGAAACAAACTGTACAGATTCGTAGTCATCCCGTATCGATACGGATTTTAGCCGTATCGATACAGTGAGCTTATCTCCAGAATTCACTGTTTTGCTCCGAACTCCATTGTTTTGACCCCCGATCACTTCTAATACCTTTTGAACACCTCCAAACCTATTTCAAGTATGCTTTATTGGATTCCATTGGTTTACTTACGTTATCCTCGTCTCGTTGGCTTTCCGTCATTGGGAAAAGAGTAGTGGTTTATTAGATAAAACTTAACTTGAAGTGTATTGATGGGATTGGTGGTACTTGAGGGTCATTGTGACATGAGGTGGTGAATGCTAGAAGTGTTTTTGGTGCTAAGGCTAAGACGTGGCGAATGGTAGGATGAAAATGCGTATGGTAGAGAGGTTATTGTGTATCGTTGGGCATAAGGTTGACGTGGGGCATTTTGTTGAACGATAGGGGTTTGCCTAGTGATCCGGAAGAGAATAGGGTGACCCGTGTCTTTGTGCTTCGTCTCGATTAATCATCTTAGGTTCCTTTGGCACTCGTTCTATAGATTGTTGCTTAGAACCTAGCCGGTGGTGTGTCATAGAGTTGTTAGGGGTTCGATACGAGATGTAGGGCGTTGAAATAGACATAGAGGAATAATATGAACTTAAGGGGTTTATTAATGTACGATAAGACATGGTTATAAGTTGTAATACACTGAATGACGATGATTGGAAGATTGGGACTGGGGAAATGTTGTTATTCCACTTTCGAATTGATAATGTATATGTGTTGTGTGAGTTGTGAATGTTGAACTGAGGGTCCTGCAACGCAAGGTGTGGTAATGCGGGGACTCTAGAGGGCCCGTAACGCAAGGTGTGGTAATACGGAAACCCAGGTGGAGAGAATTCACTGTAACGCAAGGTGTGGTAATACAGCTGAATGTCTCATATGATGAATGAAGTTATAATTGACTTATTGAAGTTTAAGTTGTCGTTTGGGCTTTGAGCTGCTTGATATTGTAACTGTTGAAAAGAGAAGATAAACAATGGATTCCATCAAAGTTTTTGAAAAAAAAGGAACTTGGTTTTGAAAAAGGGATTTTTATGAAAAATCCTCCGGTATTCCTGAGCGAATCAACGGTTTCGGTATTTGGGCACAAATCAACGGATTCCGGTATTCAAGAGAATCAACGGAGCTCGACCCGCGGAGGTCGAGAGTATTTCTCAAAATTATTTTGGAAATCAAACGGGAATGTTTTCGTTTTATGAAAAGAGGCTCGATGGCTATGGCATTGAGTAATGAGATTGTTTGTGGCATTCGTTTAAGTAGTTATAAAAGGGTTGAGAAGTCGTCGTGGTTATTCGGAATGATATGAGCTTAATGTTGCTTCGAGATGACGTACGAATGGTTAGGGACGTCTTAAGAAGCATAGGATCCCATAGTCGTAGCTTGTTGGATCTTTATGGTGCCCCTGTGTATCCCTTGTTCGTTAGTGGAGATCATTCATTCTCATTGCATAAATCGTCACATTTTCATATAGCTTCTGCATAGAATTCTCTACTGGGCACGTGTTTCCTCAACCTACCATTTCAGGTTTATTGCAGGTCATGGTCTTGGAAAGTTCGGAGTGCATGCGGGCATTATCAAGTAGAGCTATTTTGAAGAGTACTTAGTTATTCTTGTAAAGTGAACAGTTTGTTATGGTTTTGTAATTTGGAAGATTGTATTTGTAGAACAGTTTGAAGAATTGGAAACTGTAATGTATTTTGGGGTAATGTAAACACGATTGTGAGGGTTTTGTATTTCAAATGTTATTATTATTTATGTTTAAAATCGAGGGCGTGACAAATTGGTATCAGAGCGTCTAGGTTTGAATACTTTGAGACCGTGGGGAGACTCTTGTCTCATGGGTTCAAAAAAAATTGTTGTTGCATTTGTTTTCAAAACCATGTGCGTGGTTATATGAGTGACATTGCATATGTATCAGAGTAGAATGACGCAGAGTTGTTAATCTATGTTAGATGTGTCAGAGACTTGTATCATGTAGTGATGTGACTAATGCTGATGATTTCGTCCCTTTGATGATTTCGTCTCTTGTACTTTTATCGTAGAATGTTTTCGAGACGTGAAGTTAGGTGGGGTGAGACCGGAGATCTTGATCGCCAGGATTATAGTGTGTGCGGGGAGAATGAGGTGAGTCAGTATACTATGGATGAGATAATGTTTCCTGAGATCGTTGAGTGCGCGAAGGGTGTTGAGATTCCGGAGGGTGCACAAGGCGGTGTGAATGTGGGGAAAGCTAGGCATCGAGTCGTTAGCGCGAGATCATCTTTTAAGAGTGTTGAAAGTTTAGGAAGCAAGAAACCGAAGGAACCAGATCAGTTTATGCAGGGCCAGCGAGGCCTCACATTACCATCTCATTTAGAAGCTTCTGGAGTTCTCCTTAAGAGTCAGATTGTGTGTCATCGATGTGGTCAGTCTGGTCATATTCGTTCTAAATGTCAGGGACGCCAAGAAAGATCTTGTTTTACTTGTGGGGAATTTGGCCATTTCGCGAGGAATTGTCCTCAGAAGAAGAGAATGCAAGAAGAGTTAGGCTTAGTACAGCAGCCAGGAATTCGACAAATCATTATTCAGCCACAACCCCAGAATGCACAAAGACAACCAACCGTTAGCGTAAGTACGTCGCCAGGAGATGTCGAAAGTCAAGGGAGAAAAAGGCAAAGGGAACCAAATCAACCTTCTCAAAACCAGATAAATCTTGGACCGCCTACTTTATTCGGGAATCAGAGAGTCTCACAGCTTGATAAGTTTTGTTATATTTGCCGTAAGCCTGGCCACTTTGTGAGAAATTGTCCTCGGGGATCTAGAGTACATGGTGAGTCGAGTTCCATGCAGCCGTACAAGCGTACACCAAATCGACAACAGATGCAGTTCCGTAGTTAAACTACCACCTCCTACTACTCTCTAGCTCTTAGAAACGTCACTTTTTTGAGGTATCCTCTTTTTCCTGATTGTTCTACTTATTCGTTGCAATACCTTCGATTCGGAAGCATTTCACCCATTGGGAACCCCATTCTTGCTCATGTTTGGAATTGAAAATAAGAAATCTTAGTCCTCACGTGTTGAGAAACCTTGGTAGATTATATTTGCTAAGATTAGGGGTTAATCGTTCTTTATGGAAGTGTTGTCTTTGACTTCTTTAATTTAAGCATGGCGAGGATAGATGTGATTTGGGAAGAGGTTGATTGTATCCATAATAGTAGATGGTATTCCGAAAGCAATTTCGTAAGCGTTGTTTCTTTAGGTACCCTATCTCGTTCACCAAATTGAAATTTTGTTAGAGTTGCATCATAATTAGTTTTCTGTGAAGTTTGTCGTACCATTAAACTGTTATAGTTCTTGACACTTAAGTTGATTATCACATAATCCATTTCTAGCTTTTCTTGGGAATATTCGAAATCTTGTGGCAAAACACCCCATGACATGTTTGCTTTTGCTATTGGTGACTGTTTCCAGTATCCCATACGAAGTTTATTTCTGACATTACTCTGCTTGATATAAGTTTTATTTGGTCGGTTGAAATCCCTCTGTTGCACTATCAGTTTGATCGTCTGTCATAATTGGTCTGCGCAAGTTCTCGTATTGCTATTTTAGTCCATTAAGCTCAATCTCTGGTCACATGCCTTATGGCGTGCAAATTTGTTGGAATCGTTAAACTCAGACTTGTTACTATTGTTGCCCGTATCCGCCTTGTATCAGTTCGTTAGCCTAGAGCTATTTAGTTGGTTTGAGTTTTCCTTGTTGCAGCTACCAGTTTGCTTGTCGGAATGGATCATCCTATGCAAATTCTTATGTCAAAGTTTGAGCCAAATCTTGTGGTGGCATATCTCCCGAAATCCATTTGTTGGTTCTGTTCAGTTTGAAACCACTGGTGATAATTGTCTTTGGTGCTATTCGATTCTGTAGTGGTTCCTCAACTCGAAAGGCATATGATGTTTTAAATCTGTGACACTCAGTTTCACTTCGTTCTAAGTATTGCTCGAATCTGGTATTGAACAAATTTTCAACCTTGTATGAGTTTGATTACTAGAGATCTATCTCATCATTTTGTGTTCATCCCCAATAGAATTATGATCGATTGTTTTAAGATTTCCTCGGATTATCATGAGTTGTTCAATGAGTTTGTTATCTAACCATTCTAAAGATCTCATGTGTCCTTTAGATTCGGGTACCTTATTACCGTCCTCGTATACTTGATTGACTTTGTTTGAGTTTTAGAGTTCGCTTGTCTCGTTTAAGATAATCAGGATTATGTTGACCGTTGTCGTCACTTGTAGTCACTCGAGGTGGGAAGATTCACGTATTTCGTAGAGTATCGCCGCATTGAAGCTAGTCTCGTCTCGGGAAGAAAACGAAGCGTTCATCGCTAGAAAGAGAGGTTGGGTATCGGATACGGTATGTGTCATTCGGATAACCAGGCGACAACCGATGAAATCCAATTAGAAGAGGCGCTTGATCACCGCTCCTTCTAGATGGAGGTCTCGGGAAGTCAATTGGGATATCGGGTCGTATTTAGAGGTAAGATCTAAGTGCCGAGATAGATGATCGTATGTAGGAATGAGTACCGTTTGGAAGTGTCGCCGCAGACTTTTGAACATTTGTGATGCATTGTACATACGGTTATTAAGGATGTACGAACCGAATCCATACATGAGTTAGAAAGGTCTGAATTTGAGTTAGAAGTCGACGTGTCCATGGTGCGAATCCGATACGTGTCCTAATTTTGCGTAATCAAGTATTGAGAGGTAAGTCGATGTATTTAGTGCGAGTTTACATGAGAAAGAGAGGACGAAATTAGAAAGATACACTCGTGTTTGTTGTGGTTGAATGATATGAATTTTTGACATAACTTTTGATGGTTATCAAATCGTTGTATGGTGGATAGCTCTACGGTTGGAGTACAATTATGTGTTGATAGGTATGGTTGGACTTGGTTTGCTAATTTCGAGGACGAAATTTCTTTAAGGAGGGTAGACTTTAGAGACCCGTAAAATTTTTGTTTTAATTTAATTATTGAAGAGTTTATTAATTGGATAATTACGAGAATATGGTTTATTTGGTGGATATTTGAATTAGGGATTTAAGTGAAAGAATAGGGACTTGAGGGAGTGTGTGAGTGATTTCTAGATATGGGACTATATAAGGTGTGTGTGTGCAAAGTAGGAGAGAATTAATCCTCCTCCTCCTCCCTCTCTCCCGTCCGACTCTCTCCCTCTCTCGGCTCTTCTCTCTCTCTCCCTCATTCCACCACCAAAGGTCGAAACCCAAAGAACCCAACCTTCTCTCCATCTTCCTCACGTGCTCTTGAGTTCGTAGCTCGTCCGGTTTGGCTCGGAGAGGAGTATTTTGGGAGTATTTCAAAGTTTGAGTTCAAGGATTCGCGTGGCCCGATCTCTTCGCGTGTTTGCTCTCCGACTTCGAGGTAGGGATTTCTTGCACTTGTTATATGTTTATGTGTTGAATTTGCACCTTAATCGTGTCTATAGTTGTTGTTGTTGTGGTTGAGCTGCTTGAAATCTGCAGAAAAACTGCTCGAAAGCCTCCCGTATCGATACGGCCCTTAACCCGTATCGATACGAAACAAACTGTACAGATTCGTAGTCATCCCGTATCGATACGGATTTTAGCCGTATCGATACAGTGAGCTTATCTCCAGAATTCACTGTTTTGCTCCGAACTCCATTGTTTTGACCCCCGATCACTTCTAATACCTTTTGAACACCTCCAAACCTATTTCAAGTATGCTTTATTGGATTCCATTGGTTTACTTACGTTATCCTCGTCTCGTTGGCTTTCCGTCGTTGGGAAAAGAGTAGTGGTTTATTAGATAAAACTTAACTTGAAGTGTATTGATGGGATTGGTGGTACTTGAGGGTCATTGTGACATGAGGTGGTGAATGCTAGAAGTGTTTTTGGTGCTAAGGCTAAGACGTGGCGAATGGTAGGATGAAAATGCGTATGGTAGAGAGGTTATTGTGTATCGTTGGGCATAAGGTTGACGTGGGGCATTTTGTTGAACGATAGGGGTTTGCCTAGTGATCCGGAAGAGAATAGGGTGACCCGTGTCTTTGTGCTTCGTCTCGATTAATCATCTTAGGTTCCTTTGGCACTCGTTCTATAGATTGTTGCTTAAAACCTAGCCGGTGGTGTGTCGTAGAGTTGTTAGGGGTTCGATACGAGATGTAGGGCGTTGAAATAGACATAGAGGAATAATATGAACTTAAGGGGTTTATTAATGTACGATAAGACATGGTTATAAGTTGTAATACACTGAATGACGATGATTGGAAGATTGGGACTGGGGAAATGTTGTTATTCCACTTTCGAATTGATAATGTATATGTGTTGTGTGAGTTGTGAATGTTGAACTGAGGGTCCTGCAACGCAAGGTGTGGTAATGCGGGGACTCTAGAGGGCCCGTAACGCAAGGTGTGGTAATGCAGAAACCCAGGTGGAGAGAATTCACTGTAACGCAAGGTGTGGTAATACAGCTGAATGTCTCATATGATGAATGAAGTTATAATTGACTTATTGAAGTTTAAGTTGTCGTTTGGGCTTTGAGCTGCTTGATATTGTAACTGTTGAAAAGAGAAGATAAACAATGGATTCCATCAAAGTTTTTGAAAAAAAAGGAACTTGGTTTTGAAAAAGGGATTTTTATGAAAAATCCTCCGGTATTCCTGAGCGAATCAACGGTTTCGGTATTTGGGCACAAATCAACGGATTCCGGTATTCAAGAGAATCAACGGAGCTCGACCCGCGGAGGTCGAGAGTATTTCTCAAAATTATTTTGGAAATCAAACGGGAATGTTTTCGTTTTATGAAAAGAGGCTCGATGGCTATGGCATTGAGTAATGAGATTGTTTGTGGCATTCGTTTAAGTAGTTATAAAAGGGTTGAGAAGTCGTCGTGGTTATTCGGAATGATATGAGCTTAATGTTGCTTCGAGATGACGTACGAATGGTTAGGGACGTCTTAAGAAGCATAGGATCCCATAGTCGTAGCTTGTTGGATCTTTATGGTGCCCCTGTGTATCCCTTGTTCGTTAGTGGAGATCAATCATTCTCATTGCATAAATCGTCACATTTTCATATAGCTTCTGCATAGAATTCTCTACTGGGCACGTGTTTCCTCAACCTACCATTTCAGGTTTATTGCAGGTCATGGTCTTGGAAAGTTCGGAGTGCATGCGGGCATTATCAAGTAGAGCTATTTTGAAGAGTACTTAGTTATTCTTGTAAAGTGAACAGTTTGTTATGGTTTTGTAATTTGGAAGATTGTATTTGTAGAACAGTTTGAAGAATTGGAAACTGTAATGTATTTTGGGGTAATGTAAACACGATTGTGAGGGTTTTGTATTTCAAATGTTATTATTATTTATGTTTAAAATCGAGGGCGTGACAGATTGGAACCCTAGATCTCCCTTCTTTATTTAATAAATGTACCCTTGTGGGAATTATGCTGTAATAATGAGTCAGACTCTCTTTAGATATTCAATAAAATTGTCTATTTAACGTACCCAAATTTTGGGGCATTACACTATAGCGAGCAAGTAACTACAGGGGTCTTGTGTCCGTCTGTTTTCAAATATAATAGATCATTTAGATTCGTCGAAGCACTCTTATCGGTCAAAATTAACTTTTACCAATAAGAGTTGACAAACATATATGAACTTTGATTGCTGAGATGAACGGTTTGGATGGCGCACTATAGAATTGATCACTACAAGACCCCCGCTTTCACCACAAACTATTACACCAATAAATACACACACACTCACATTTATTTATGGATCCAATGGCAGAAGTGTGTAGGGGCAAGGGGGCCGGCCACCCCAATTTGAGGATTTTACTAATATTATATATAATGTCATTAGTATTTATGTCATTAGTATTCAAATCTCTGAACATATAAATAATTCTGATTTGATCTAGTTAAAAATTAAAATTGTTCTACATCGTCATGTAAAATTTTCTCAAAATTTTTTTTAGACGAAAATAATCACACACGAGCTTTGCAATTGTTGACCATAAAAAAAAATGATGTCATATACAATATACTAATATTGTAATGAACTATAAAAGCTACAAGTTGAGTACATTTCTAAAAGAAATTACTTTTCTTAAGTCGGCACTTAATTAAATGTGTAGTGTGTTGGTCGCCATGTAAATATGAGTATGTTTGTGTAAGTATTGGTGTAAATGTTTGTAATTGTAGAAGAATTGGAGAGTGATTTGTTTTGGGCATTGATTTCTACACTTTTTTTTTTGATATACACACTCCTTTTTTGTCTTTTAGCAAAAAAAAAATACATACATTTTCAACACTAAAACTAAAAAAAGAGTGATTATTAAAAAAAAAAAATAGTGTAGAAATCAATTCCCTTTATTTTTTTTGGGAACAAACTTCAAAGCCACGCCAAAAGGGGCGGAGAACTGTAGTGGGAGTAGTTTGCGTAAAACAAACAAACATGCGGTGACAACCTCTTCCAACCGCCGCAGTGCTCCTTGTCCATCTTTTCATTTCACCCCCGCTCTCTTGTAATTTCCATCTCAGCTAGCTCCATCATTCTTTTCCTTCTTGAGAAGATCATCGATCACTCAGCTACATCATTCACTCACAGGTTTTTGAGGAAAAAATAGTATTCCCCCCAGATCCCCACTTTTACAACCAAATTTTCGATTTGATTTGCAAGATTTATGTAACAAATGGCTTTCGATCACTATGGGTCATCCCATACGACGCCCTATCCTGACTTTAATTTGTCCTCCGCTAATGAACGGTGAAATTAGTTCCCTAGAATTAGTCGATGTGCATGCTGACTATCTTATCGAGGTACAAAGCCAAACAAGTATAGATATAGATTAAGCCCTTACTCCTTTTTTTTTATTTTACCCTAAAATGTTATCACTATCCAAATGAGTTGGCAGAGAAAAGTCCCATTTTTCCCACCGCTTTTTACCATCTCCTGAAACTAATTGGTGTTAGAGAGTGTTTCAATACGGATTTTTTTGGGCTTTATCTTGGATATGTCAGAAAATACTTTGGTAAAAGTTATATAATTTTTTACTTTTTCGATTTGTTTTGACGAGATGAATCAATAATCCATAAAAGTTAGGCGCAAAACTAACAAACACAAACAAAATTTGAATTATAAGAGCAAAACAAAAAAAAGTCCAAAAATCTCAAAAAAAATCTTAGCGGAACTTAACCTAAGTCTTTTGGGATTCGACATTGCACCTGCAATTCTGTTTTTAGAGCGATACATGAAGTGATATTGTGTAACCAAATTCATGAGAGAACTCCGGGCCCAACATTCCTCTCTCATGATGACGCTCTCGCGACTCGAACCCATGACTGCTTTGATACCACTTGTTAGACCGCTTTTTCACCATCTCTCTTAAAATCAATTGGTGTTAGGGAAAGTTTCAACTAAGTCTTTTATAGCATTCGACATTGCACCCGTAAATCTGTTTTTAGAGTACCGATCGCAGGGAATAATATTGTGTAACCAAATTTATGGGAACACTCTGGACCCAACGCCCGGCCCGGCCCCTTTTCTTCAAGAAAAAACTGGGAAAAAATGTAGCGGTGGGAGGATCATAATCCAACAAAACTACAGAAGGTCGAGGCCCACGACACAGTTTGGGGTTCTTGTTGTGCTCACTAAATGGGCATTGCATGTCCCGTACTTGAAAACATATCCGAACCGCAGACTTTGTATAACTTGAGGTGTAGAACAACCTCGTGCATGGAAAATTAAAAGTGGATCGAAAATTGGCAACTTAGAGCATACGCAATGGTAATAATCAAAACCAATAATCAAAAGAGTCCTGCTATAGGGACCGACCCTCCCCCTACCGAAATTGTACCTACGGCCGTGCCGGGCCGTCTCTGGCCACCGGATGGCCGATCTGAGCCGTCCAAAAATTCTATAAAAAAAAAACGAGGGGGCCAACGCGGGAATCAACAGCATCCGATGTGTGTAGGGTGCTTGATCCAAACACCCTATTTTTAGTGTATGGCGCGGCCGTCGGTACGATTTCGGTAGGGGGAGGGTCGGTCCCTACAGAATTATTGTAATCAAAATGTGCCACGTCAGCATTTGATTATCCATTTAGTCCATAATCAAACTTAACACCCTCTACCTCCACCTTAGTTATTTTTGCATCCCTAACCAAAAAAAAAACCCCACAATACATAATGCATATTTGTTCAATCGCAAATGACTTCCAATCATGCACCTGACCACACCAAATTATTCATCTTGATGAGACGATTCCAATGTGGGGTGTTTTTGAGTTATTGAGTTCGATTATTGGTAAAAGTTATTAAGTTTGGTTATGGAATGAGTGAAATTTGGTTATTTGCTAAAAGACTTGTAACTTTGCTTATTACAATGTGGAGTATTTTTTTGAGTATTGTTATTAAATTTGCTTATCCACACCCATTTGCTTATTACAATGGCCGTCAATGGAGATGCTCTTAGTAAATAAATTTATTGATGTCCGTCGATAACAGCCCCCTGCACAAATGTAATTTTAATCTAGTTCACTAGGTTACCAATATCCGATGAAACTTAATTTTTACAAGACTATTCTACATGTCAACCGTGGCGGATTCATGATTTTAATTTGGGAGTGGCATTATTCAACAGGAGTCCAATTCTGTCGTTACACATTGTCCGTAAAAGTTTGAAGAGAAATGTTAGTGTACTAGATTCATATAATTAGATTTTGTCATGTGCTTAATTTTTGTTGAATAAATTAACTTGGTTCAAATCTTTTGTGGTATTCAAATGAAAGCTATTGAGATAGCGAATATCCTAGGCCTCTGTTTGATAACAGTGATAGATGGATGAGATTCATAAGAAGATGGGATTAGGATTGGGATTCGTAAGGAGATGTGATTGGTAATGAGAAGGGATTGATAATGAGTATGTTTGTTTGGGATGTGATTAGATGATGAGATTATTAATATCATGTTTGTTTGAGATGGATTAGATGTTGGGATTGGATTGATAGAAGAAATTGGTTATGAGAAGGGATTGGTAATGTGAAGGAGCTGGGATTGAACAATTAATACCCCTTAATACCAAGTCCCACGGGGTATTAGCAATACCCCCTACCCCCTATTACCCGGATTATTAATCCCATCGGACTACTAGTCCGAACCATTTTTGGTTACTAAACAAGGTATTAATAATACCCCCACTCTACCAATCCAATCCCAACCCCTTGGAGGGTACTGTTGGGGACATGGCCCCACTACGGATTTCGCACGGATGATTTGAGTTGTTCAATATTTAAAAAAAAAATGAGTGGGCTCTTGAAAAATCAGCTTAATCAAATATGTGTAGGTGCTCGATCCAATCTTTCAGATTTCGGATCTATTTTTTACAGGCTCATTTTTTTTTAAATATTAAACGGCTCAGATCATCCTGCAGAACCCAGAATGGGTCCCGTGTGCCCGTCAATACCCCATCGGCATCAATTTCATTAGTACCAACAACAGGGCTCATCTATGTTACACGGACACGGGTACGTGAATTGGGTGCGGGTACATATCTAAGGGTTGGACACCTCAAAACTGAAAATTGAGGATTCAGGGATATGTATCCGAATTTGGACACGGGTGCGGGGATCCGCTGAATAGTTATACATAAATAAAAATATTTATATTATTTATATAAATATACGTAAAATTATGTCATAAAAATATTCTTTTCTTTGCACAAAACTAATTAAAATTATGAATGTTTTTATGGTTGTTTATATAATTGTTCTGTTAATGATTTGAGGGGGTTAACTGTAATTTTAATAAACAAAAAGGATCTTAGTGTAGTTTATACTTTATACTATAATATAATACAATATAATATAAAGATATACAGAAATACAGAACTCCTCAAAACCACGTTGATCAAAACAGTGGATCAAAACCAGTTTCTCAAAATTCAAAACCACATCTCTCTCTCTCTCTCTCTCTCTCTCTCTCTCTCTCTCTCTCTCTCTACGCAGTAGGAGGTTCGATGACGACGACGACAACAATGATCTGCTGCTCCTCCTCCGACAACCTCCGACGACAACGATCTGCTGCTCCTCCGATGGCGGCGGTTTTCACACATCGATCTTCAACGACGACCTTCTTCGACGACGAAACAAGGTTCACCTCTTACCTCATCTTCTCCTCCCTCGTCGTCGTCTTCTTCTTCTTATTCATCACTAAGTCTGCTCTGCAACGTGTCCGATTTTTCCCGATGAATCCAGTACGGGATCCCACACCCGCACCCGTGTCGTGTCGTGTCGACACGGGTACTTCGCCCAAAAACAGGGATCCGTGTATCACAGGGGCTCATTGAGATAGTATTGTATTTGTACCAAAAAATGATCGCCCAAAAAGCCGCCATGTGGCCCCGGCCCTACCTATTTTTAGTGTAGCCGAATATCTTGGGATTAGTTGGAGATAAAATAGTTCAAATCATGGGCTTGATGGAAGTTTGTTTGTTTGTTTTTTATCCAATCAAAAAATGCAGATAATATATATAAAAAAGCATTACAACAAGAGGGGGACTCTATCGGTTCGAAATTACAGAGAAAACAAAAAACTTACAACAAACAAAACAAACCAAAAGCCGTCTGGAGCCAAGACGCTGGAGTCGGACCTGTCAATCACACTCGTGAAGGGGCTAATATATGGCAAGGTTAAATGCAATTGGCCTACAAGCACTTCTCGTGCGTGCATGTTGCTGGGGTAAAATGGGCTAATATATGGCAAGTAGCTGCTATATATTTTCGTCCTTATAAAAAGAGAAGACCAAGATCATAGAAGAGGTCCTCAGTGACGGAGTCAGGAAATGATATTGGAGGGGGCCAAATTATGAAAGGAATTATTATTCGGTGAACGGTTCCGATGGTTGAGGAGAATCCTATATGTATCCACAAACGGCCAACAACACCATGTAGTCCCACGAGCAGATTGCTGCTGTCTACTGAGAAGCCGTCTCCTTCCGTCAATTAAATTCCACGACGTTGTTATTTTTTTTTCAGGCTCTGTTTGTTTGAGATCGAGTAAAATATTTTCTTGGAAAATGTTTTATCATTTTTTCCAGTGGCCTCTTGATTAGGGCACTCCTGAAGCATCCCATCCTTTTTTGTTTTTTTGGTAAGTAATTTCATTTCACCAAAAACATGGCAACTACAAAAACAACGGGGCATCCCCCTGAACAACAATACAATGAACAACAAGGCTATACAAGTCAGCCATTATTTATCCTAAAAACTCTAGAGCTAAGTAACCAATCATCACAAATTTACCTATTAAGGCAAGAAAACTTTATAGAATTGAAAGAGCAAAGCTTGGCTCTAATCGCATCAAGAATCGCTGCAGCTAGGCCGTCTACATCCCTGCTCTTGTTCTGAAATATCCGCATGTTACGCTCCCCCCCACAAGAAGTAAGAAGTTGCTGCCAAAGATAACTTGTATACAGTACTACAAAAACTTTTACCTTTCCTTTGAGCACTAGCCCAAATAAGCTGCTGATGCAAAGAAAGAGGCCCTCTGGAAATGTTATTTTTACGCAAAACATAGCTCCTGATCATTGCAGAAAATTGGCATTCAAAAAAAAAAATGGGCATGAGACTCTTCACAAGCCATACACAACACACATACTGGATTAATGGATATCCCCCATTTGGCTATTCTATCCTTGGTGGAAAGTCGCTCCAAAATTGCAAGCCAAAGAATAAAGCTCCACCGAGGCACATTCTGGCTAATCCATACTAACAAATGCCAGTGTTTAAAAGAACACCTATGTCTGGATGCCTCCCATGTTGTCTTGACAGAGTAACAGCCATCTGGAGAAAGAGTCCATATTACTTTATCCTTAGTCAATGGATTAGGAAGAAAATTTGTAGGAGTGTGATGCATAACCGCCATCATAACTCGACTCCTCTGTCTTGGCCATCGCCAATTCCCTTGAACAATAATGGAGGATACTTTAGCCCTCAAAGCCCTGCCCCTATTTGTAACAATGGAATCACCGAACTGCTTGTACAATGCACCAAGGGGGTGCCAATTATCAGTCCATAGAAACGTATCTTCTCCATCCCCAATGCAATACCTGATCCAACCTTGGCAAATATCCCTTAATTTGAGAAGCATCCCATCCTTTTTCTTATATATTCATTATTCATGAGTGGCATGCCCCTACTTAGCTTGGCTAGGTCTTGGTATTGCCGGGATCTTCAGATTCACTGAACTGGATGACTCCACTTTCTTTTGAGAAGACATTGACAGTGAGGTTCAAGCCGATGACTTACCTAGGAAATCTCAGTGATTGGCAACAAACATTTCACATGTAAAATGTTTACCATCGTATGAGTGAAAATGTTTTCATTGAAGAAACCCCGTTAGTCATTCTTGGGTGAAGAGACAGCTGTAAGTAAAATTCATGAATTCCATCATTCCCCTTCGACCCCAACCCATGGAAGTGTGGGCTCCCCGACTGGCACACTCGAGAGTCGCCACTCGGATTTTTGAGATGGATGATCCGAGAAACCGAGGGTTTGATTTGAAAAAGAAGGCTTTTGGTCTGGTGAAAACGTCGAGATTTTGGGTTCGGGGGCCACGTTACGAATGAGGAAGGTTTTGTTGAAAAAGCACCCCATTTGCCCGGTAAAAACCAGCCGGTCTCTACTTATCATTTTCAAAGGGGGAAAAACTTTAAATATCATTTGGGAGATTAAACTCTTAATAAGCATATAAGGGAAAGGGACATGGGATTGAATATATCACACTGGCGTGCTTGTGGTGCTTACTGTACAGTGGATGATAGATGAATGATATGCCGAAATGAAATGACAGATTAACAACAAATTGCCTTGATCACAAACAATACCATACGGTATACCAGATACCAAGCACGATTTTCTGGTATACTGCACAGTGTTCCTTCACACTGTTAATCTACTATTATTGCTTAGAGACTTGTACGGTATATTAACTACATCGTACGATGTTACTTAAAACATAATACAGTATAGCCTCAGGCATGTTTCAGAATGGTTTCACATCTCAGGATAAAGCAAACCATTGACCCCAAACAACTTCATTATCATTTCAGTTGACTTTGTTTTCGTAAAACAGTTTGCAAATCCTTTTTGATGCACTCGATCATTGAGAATGATTATAAAAACCTCTTCCAATAAACAAAGACATGATTTTTAGACAAAATTTCATTCTGAAACGAACTTGTAACGATATCTGAGTAACATTAGCAGAACTAACGATGGATGAATGTGATCAAAACAGACAGAACAGATGAACGATGAACATTATAATGCCGTACGTCGGACTGCACTACATCATGCGGTGTATCATAGCACCGCACGGTGTCGTTTTTCCAGTAGAGTCACTGGTTTTGTTTTGTTTCTTGAAAATGGTTTTTAAGTCAATACTTAACACAAAGAGGCTAAGTATGACTACAGAAAGCTCCCTTCAGGGGCCAAGACTGAGCTTGGCCCAAGGAAACTTGCTTTTATACCTTCGACTTTGAGCTTGGATGAGGACGGATGAGTATGAGTTTAGAGCTTTTGAGTGGTGGAGTTCCAAAGCTAGTAGTGTACTAAGCTTTGGAAGAGTAGAAGAATGGAATTTTTGTAGAGAGAGAAAGAATGTCAAGCGAATGTCAGGGTAACTTTCTCAAGACTTGGAGTAGTAATGGGTGTAAGGGCCCTTTTCATCTAAGAGGAGGGGTGTATTTATAGGCAAAAGCCAAGGAATATCAATGCAAATGGGGGAGGTGGCTTTTAGGCCGGCTAGAAGTTTTTTCATTGCCAAGCCATTTTTTAGTTGTGGCTTAAATGAGCGTGGCCGACAACTTTCTGAACCAGTCAGAACTTTTCCCAGAAATACCGTGCAGTATACCCCATAACCTCGTGCGGTGTAATAAAATTTATTATACCGTACGGTGTAGTGGTGTCCCGTATGGTGTTCTGGGTCCAATTATGGGCTTTTTAGGCTCTCATGGGCTGTTTAGGTTGCGGGAATCCACATTCAAGCTCTCGAAGGCATAGTTTTCTTTATTTTATCATCGGAGCATTTAAAGAACTTTTGAGGTCCGGATTGGGGTGTCTACAGTAGTTCCTGTTTAACGGAACTCGAACACCATTGATTGATATGAGTGACACTTAAAGAATAGGCATCCCAATCCGTTGCTCTATGGCCTTTAAATGAAGACCAGAGTGCACGAAAACCAAAGTGCATGCAAATAGCAATGGTGGTCGCGCTCATGGAGCTGCCTACGTACCCCGCATGTAGGGATCAGACCAACGTAGTTCAATTGGGACAATGCAAGTAAAGCAAGTCCCGGAGGACAAATTGCGAAAACAAGTAGTAAACTTGAGAAGATTGAGTGCGTGTAGTGCCGAGTGATATGCAATTTCTTGAGATGAGTCCCGAGGGGACTAGAGCGACTAAAAAAAAAGAGAGGCGAGCCCCAAAAGGGCTAAAACAGGCGAGACGAGTCCTGGAGGACTAAAGTGAGACGAGTCCCGGAGGATGAAAATGAGACGAGTCCCAGAGGACTAAATTGAGACGAGTCCCGGAGGACTAAAATGCGACGAGTCCCGGAGAACTAAAATACTACGAGTCCCGGAGGACTAAATTGAAACGAGTCCCGAAGGACTAAAATGCGACGAGTCCTGGAGGACTAAAGTGTGACGAGTCCCGGAGGACGAAAATGCGACGAGTCCCGGAGGACTAAATTTAAACGAGTCTCGGAGGATGAAAATGCGACGAGTCCCGGAGGACGAAAATGAGCCTTTTGACCAAGGCACGACATTTTAACAGGTTTTAATGCTAAGACAGCTGGAATATGCCAATCCCGAGGATGATATGGGGGTAGGTCGAAGGGATCCACAGAAATAATTTAAATTCTGGCGCTTAAAACACCGTGCGGCTTATCAGAACGCAGTGCAGTGTTTCAACTTCCCAGGTGCCTCTTCGATTTCCGAGGACAGTTGGTTGTTCAAGTGTGACCATTAATACAGGCGTGCCTCTTCGTTGGCCAACACCTTCTTTAAAAGCAGGTGGTGCCTCATTCCATGCACCACCATCAAACTTCTCCAAGTCTCTCCATATTCTCTATGTCTTTTCAAGAAGCAGGCTGCTCTTTCTTCAATGGCTGACTTCGGTCTCATTGCTCGCGTCATTGCTTTGGAGACGGAGATGATCTCTCTTCGACAAGAGATCGATTATCTCAACCGTCACATTGCAACACTCCTCGACCATCCGCACTCTTCGCCGTGCCATTACCAACCTCCAAGACGCTCCCTTCGATGTGAAGGATAACGAACTCGACCCAGAGCTCGGAGGGGAGCGAGAGTCTGATGACACTGCGAAAGACAGTGAAGGCAATCCCAACGCGTCGGACGATCACTCCGATGGTGCGAATGACGCCTCTGATGGTGCCAACTCCGAGGACGGGAGTGAATGAGGGGAGAAGGAAGAGAAAAGAAAAGAAGCAGTAGGATTTTTCTTTTTCTTTTTTTTTTTGTTTCTGCCTTTTTTATTTTTTTATTGCAATGAAATCCCGGGGTTTCCCCGGTTATCATGAATGAAATCAATGTGCGCTTTCCTTTCATTTGCCTCTAAGAACTTTTTCTAATACAATGCCCAATCGAACATAACGCCATAACTTTTGGTTTCCAAAAACCAGTTTCAGAAACTGAATCGTCACAAAACAAATAACACCGTGCGGTGTTAT
Organism: Rhododendron griersonianum; assembly: GCA_018127125.1. Lineage (NCBI taxonomy): Eukaryota > Viridiplantae > Streptophyta > Magnoliopsida > Ericales > Ericaceae > Rhododendron > Rhododendron griersonianum. The sequence goes on along the minus strand of CM030788.1, from coordinate 30,006,451 downwards.
AAGACAACGCACAACATTATAGAACAACACACGGCATTCCAGGTTTGTCACCAAACTGGCAAACCTTCACAGTATCTTGAGCAACGTAGCATTTAAAAGGCTCAGGGCCCAAAAATGAATGGTATAGTTTCCAAACACCTTTTGAACAGAGTTCAGGACCCAATAACACCGTGTATTAAAACAATACACCGTGCGGTGTATTATAGAATGCCGTGCGGTATTTTAAACTTTTGAACCCGGTCCAGGACTAGTTTCAGGAGAATTGGTTTAAGGGGGTATAAAGGGGTGAGGCGTACACTGTATGTAGGGCTGCAAATGAACCAAGTCGCTTGCGAGCGGCTCGTGACTCGGCTCGCTAACAGCTCGTTCGAACTCGGTTCGTCAAATAAACGAGCTGAGCTCGAGCAACTTGATGCTCGGCTCGAATGGGCTCGCGAGCTCGTGTATATAAATATATATATTTATATATGTATAAACTATATATATGTTTTTTTCTGTATATATGTTTTGATAAACACAACTTTGGGTATTACTTTTCACCTGCTGGCACGTGGCTTGTGCACCCACATCCACCGCTCAAGAACGTAAGTCTACAGCTTAGTTTTATAGGGGAGGAGTGCAATACCCTTGCCCATCTTTTACCGTTGTGGGAGGTAAGCTTTTCATTGTGAGGGGAAAAAATGAGTCCCACATCGGAAGTTTTTGAGAACTTACACCCACTGTGCCAGTATAAAGAAAGAGTCCAGCTCTCTTTCTCTTTCACGTGAGGAGCAAGTGTCTCTCCAAGTTTGGCGAGCCATGCGAGCTAAGCTCGAGCTCTTAAATGTTTTCATGAGCCGACCTCGAGCCAACATATTTGAGCTCAATTCGAGCTCGAGCCGACCTCGAGCCCAGGGAAATTAAGGCGAGCCGAGCCCGAACATGGTGAAACTCAGCTCGGCTCGGCTCGTTTGCAGCCCTAACTGTACGCCCCACCATTTCAAACGTCTCCCTCTCGCTCTCTCTCTCTCTCTTTGCACTCTCTCTCGTCTCTCCCACTCTGTGGGCAATATGCCATTAGAAAGGATTTCGTTCCTTTCTAAAGAGGCCCTTAGATCGAGGGACCGCAAGCGGAGGAGCAAGTGCTCGGAACACAGAGTCGCCACTCGGGTTTGAAGGTCCGACACCTAAGGAACTGTATTCGAAGCACCTGTCGCGCTATTTAATTTGAAAAAGTGAAAGCACCAGCCCATCATAACTATATCTGGGTTCGGGAGCCAGGTTACGAGAGGGGAAGGGTTTTAAGGCGCTCCTCTCGCCCAATCCAAAGATCGGTCTCTACTAAGACATTTTGTGAAAATATTGCAATTCTTCTTTTATTATCAATTTATTAGCCAATTAGGGTGGGGGAACAGTTTAATGGGGACTAAAACTGTAACAGTTTGCAAGATGTGATTGAAATAGTATGGATGGATGAAATGTTAAGCAATAAATGGAATAAAACCGAACACTGTTTAAGAAGATCAAAACAGTGCACCACTTGGGTTTGACAAGAACATGAGCCAGCTTGTATGCATGGATCTACGTGCATGCAAGCTATCCCGCGCACGCCAGAACCAAATACACGCGCGTGTGTTGATCCCTTACAGACAGGTTTGATTTCATTCCCTTTTGGGCTCTGGAAGGACCAGTACTCACCCAGGGGCAAACCAAGCAGTTTATCATGTACATATAATACACAAAATTCATAGACAGAATGAATAATAAATTGAAATACAACCCTTAAACAGTGGGAGTATTAAAACAGAGGCCGAAGGCCTAGCTGCCTATGCAAAGCCAATCACTGGAATAGAGCCCACACACACGCGCACATCTAGGACAGGCGCGTGCCTATTCTGACTGGACTTCCAGTGACTGGTGTTGCATGCCCGGGCTCTGAGACATGTTCAGAGGCAACCCAGGGGCATCCCAAAGAAACAGAAAGGCATGCTGAGCTAGTTTTAACAATTTTTACACATAAAACAGTAAACAAATTTTATCATGCATCAAGGTGATTTGCAACATAATAAAAATAGGAAATAACCATCACCCTTGTCCCCACGAGGACCGACACGCACTACCCATGATAGGTGCGCGCGTACATCCGTCCAATGCGCGCAGGTGTGAGACTGCCAGCTTTAGGGCCAAGACTAGTAATCATTACCAGTCCTTACCAGTCCTGGCCCTGCTAGCCCCCCTTAAGGATCAAAACAGTAAGACAGTAAAGGCTATACCTTTGTTTTTGAAGTTTGAAAAGGATTGAACAAGGAGGATTAATGACTAAAAATGGGATTTGATGTTGTTGAGTAGTGGTGGAATGTGTGCTTGAGTATTAGGGTTACGAGGTGTAAGGACTTTTGCTTGATTTTTTGTAACCTTGGAAGCATGATTTTAGTAACCCTTTGAATGGAAGACCAATAAAGGTATATATAGGAGGAGAGTTGGTGGAAGGGGTGGAGACACAACCAGCCTACAAGGCTGGTTGTGGTTGCTTGGTGGTGAAGGAGGTTGAAAAAGGTGATGGGAGTGGTTGTGTGGGTGGTGCACCCCAAGCCTGCAGAACACTGTTTAGGCGACGAAAACGGGGTTCTACGGCACAGTAGACCCCCTGATCATCACAAAATTCGGCTGGCAAAAAGGTGAAAGGGACAGGTGTTGATCGGCGCGCGCGCGACTCGAACAGGCGCGTGCGTGAGCCACCTACCACCGCGCTGGTCAACAGTCAAAGTTTGACCTTTGACCAACACCTGGCAGGCTGACTGGCGCGCGTGGGAACCAGTTCAATGCACGCTTGTCAAACCTGGGGTTAGGGTTTTGACTCAGGGTCTGAGGTTCAAAAGGGGTTCCAATCATTCCAAGTTCAATCCTTTTCATTCTCAAGACTGCTTTCCGATCCAATTCATCATTGGGGAAACAAGAAACCGAAAAATGAAGTAAATCAATTGGGAGATCCAGATTGGGGTGTCTATAGTAGTCCCTTTTTGACGGAACGCGGAGCACCATTGAATTGGTATGGGTAACGTCAAAGATTTCTAGACACCCACCAAATTCGCCCAAAAGCCGATAAATAGAAAATGCAGACGTGTATATAAGTATATCGTGCACCAAGGGATCGAAGACGGGCGGACCATCACAAGATCGTTTGTAAGGGAGGCCAAACTCTGCCTGGAGAAAAATGAAATCCTAAAAGAGCAAATCAACATCGATTGTCGAAGGTGAACCCTCCTGGGGAATAAACTAATTTGGATGGATAGATCGTCGCTGATTTGAGATTGGGCGGATAGATTGTCGCTGATATGAGATTGGACGGATAGATCATCGCCGACTTGAGATTGGACGGATAGATCGTCGCTGAGTTGAAATTGGACGGATAGATCGTCGCTGAGTTGAAATTGGACGGATAGACTGTCGTTGATTTTGAATTGGACGGATAGATCGTCGCTGACTTTGAATTGGATGGATAGATTGTCACTGGGTTGAAAATTGGACGGATAGATCGTCGTTGAGTTGGAATTGGAAGGATAGATCATCACTGAGTTGAAATTGGACGGATAGATCGTCACTGAGTTGAAATTGAACGGATAGATCGTCGTTGACTTTGAATTGGACGGATAGATCGTCGCTGACTTGAAATTGGAATCCCACAAGGATTAAGGTGAGCGCGGGCGGATCGCTGCTGGGGATAAATAAGGCCTCGGACTAAATTGCATCAACTCGGGGCGATCCAAAATTGTTGAGATGCCATAATCAAGATCCCATGGGCTATAGTAAAAGAAATAAATCAATTGGGCCTGGCCAGAAGATGGTTTGGGCCTGTGGCCCAAATGGACCAATGCGCCCCTGACCCATACACGTGTGCCCGAGTGGCTTTGTAGGGCTTGGATCCAGATCAAGCCCAGACCCGGCCCATGCCTGTTTTCTCCCTTATAATCGACGGGGATACTTCAGAAACCGCTCAACAGCAGTTTCGAACTAAAACACTCCTCTCAAACTCTCCCTCTTCCTCAAAACTTAACTCAAACCCTTGCTCTCCTTCTGAAATCAGCCAAAACTCACACACACAATCATCCATGGCAGACCATAGTGGCAATGGTGGTAGTGGCGATGTGGTGGATCGTCCAATGGACGAGGGGACAACAATGGAGCCCGAAGAAGAAGATCAGACAACAGCAGAGATGACCGCGGGCGAAGGTGCAGCGGTTGGTGGAGGCGACGGCAATCGGTTTGACCAGCAGCCAGTGGTTGAAGACGAGGCTGGGCGGTGCGTGCGTGAGGGGGACTCGCACGCACCGGAGACGTCCGGGGCCGTGGGGCCTGGTGCTGATGCTGTAGACGCTAGCATGGACGTGGAAGGCTCAGAGACCATTGGTAGTAGTTCTGGGGGTGCCGGAGGCAGTGGAGGTAGTGGTGGTGGCGCCGGGCCGAGTAGGTCTCCGCCGAGGGACTCGGCGAGGGGCAAAGGCATTGTAGTTGAAGAGGAGGTGACCACGGAGATTCTGACAGAGCGGGTTGAGTTCCGGCCAGCAGAAGGGACTTCGAGTCGCGAACCCGTCTCGAAGAGAGATTTTGCAGAGTTTGTGGATGACGCTACACTCGTGCAATTGCTGCGAGAAAACCCAGCCGTAGTTGCGGCGGTCGAGGCTGCTTGGGAGGAAAGGCGGCAGGCCATAGCCTTGGCCCAAGAGGAGGAGCGCCTAAGAGAGGAGGCCGAGAAGGCCCGGGTTGAGGGCAAGGACGTCCTGAGAGAGGCGGAGGCTGCTGAGAGGGCCAGGGCTGAAGCAGAGTTGCCGAGAGTACCTGCAGCGACAGTGGTAGCGGGTTTGGTGTGTGCCCATTTTTCAGCGACGGCATACGTGGCACCTACACCACACCTGTTCGTGCCCTCAGGCTTTCAGGCTCACAAGCTTAAGCGACCCGATTATGATGTCGAGCTTGTCTTGAGGGATCTTGAGTCTCATATCTCGAGGACTTGGACACAGGTACATTTTTGAAACCCTTCCTTTAGTTCATTTCAGTTTGATCGTACTTGACTTAAATAGCACACGATAATCCTTGAAATGTATAGCATGCATGCATAACTTGAACCAACCATCTGCTATTAGGCTAAGTTGATTACCTAGAACTTGAAAATGAAACCCTGTGTACTGATATATTTCCCTGTTGTTTGTCTTTGTGCTTGAAATAGGCAGGAGCAAGACAACGGGATATTCACGGCCATGGAGGCGCGAGTAGTTCCCTGGCTTTGTACGAGAGACTGCTGGCGAGGGTGAGGCAGTTGGTGGACGAGGCGGGCTTTGGCCAGTTTGTACGGATCCTGTCACCAGTTAGGAACGACCACGCCGTCCTTGTCGCACTTGCAGAGAGGTGGAGGGATACCACCAACACCTTTCACCTATCGCCTGGGGAGATGACAGTGACGCCTACGGACTTTGCGGCAATCACCGGTTTGAGGGTTGGAGGAGAGCCTATCCCGTTTGATATAGGCATCCATGGGGACGTAGAGCGCCTGAGTGGTTTTTGGGTGAGGTGCCACTCCTTGACGAGGAGATGGTGAAATACGAGCAGTTCAAGAGGTACCTGAAGAAGAAGGTGACTACTGAGCAGGAGGCGGAGCAGATGGCCAGGGCGTACCTGTTGTTCCTCTTTGGTGCTTCCTTGTTCCCGAGCAGGCGTAGTAGGGTGCACCTGTTGTACTTGCTAGCGCTGAAGGACCTGAGGACAGCTTCACGCTTTGATTGGGGTGGAGTAGTGCTTGGCGCAGCCTACGGCTTCCTGGGAGACTCGTCGAGGACGGAGCAGGGAGCAGCTGGATATTGGAGGATCTGGGAGGTATAATTTCATCATTGTAAAGTAGAACTTCCATTATACTTGTAACATTTGACTGCATAGCCTGCTTTACTATAAAATTGCATAACTGCATGTCTTGTAACTGATGCATCTGAATGTTTGAAATTTGTACAGCTTTGGGCCTATAAGGTGCTGAAAATGTACCCTCGACAGACAAAATGTCCCGACCTGAGGACTCTCCCCTGTGCGCTCATTTGGAGCAAGGAGAACATGGGCGAAAAGAAGGGGAGAGACGATCTGAACGCCTTCAGGTTGCACTTGGACGAGCTCCGAGCCTCACAGGTATAACGCGAAAACCCCAATAGTTAATCATGCATCCCTATATTGCTTTAATGCTGTCGCTGATCAATATTTGCATTGCTTGCTTGTCTTATGTGCAGGTTGAGTGGGATCCCTGGAGAGCGATAGAGCTGGAGCCGGAGTCGGAGTACCTGGCGAAGAGCAGGGCCGTCATCGCGAGCAGGGTGCTGTTGGAATCAGCTTTTGGCTGGCAATGGTACTTGGGAGATCGAGTGACACGCCAGTCACTTGGCCTAGCTGAGTTCCAAGTGCTAGGGCCACTTCCACCTCATGCCTCACACACTGGCGAGTACATGCGGGCTGAGCTGGAGGAGTTCACACAGCCCGATACTGACTTGACGCGCTACTTGCGTCCTGAGCGGGATTACGCCGCTTGCCGGAGAGACCACTTGGCGGGGCCACTCGGATTCGGGCTTTCAGAGAAGTTCGGAGTCAGGCTCATGGAGCTGCTAAGGAGAGGAGGGCCGCCACAGAGAGACAGAGAGGAGGTGAGGGCCGCACCAGGCAGAGTTTGAGCGATACGGTGGCGGGCGGGCCACCTGAGTTGCCGTGGAAGATAGCGGTGGTGGACGCACAGGGCAATCCATCGGAGATACACCTTGCACCTGCCAGGGTGGAGCCTGCACCATTGACTGTCCCGGTAAGACTTAGCTTCCATTCTTGTCTTTTGATAACTTGAATTACTGTTTGAACTGCCTGATAATTCCAACTGTATATAGGTGCCTGTCAAGTGGGTGAACGAGGCTGTTCGTCGCATGCTTGCGATGGAGAACGTGATCAGAAGGGCGGCGAGCGGCTAGCCACTGGAGTTGCACTATCTAGCACCAACCCCACCATCGGTTCACCCAGCAGTTGTCCAGAGGTCTCAGGTATATATTTCAGAAAACAATACACTCCTGCTTTCGATACTTGTGATATGCATCTGCTTTCGATACTCGTATGCTTTGACGGCCTTTGATTTGATAATTGATGGATTGTACCTACTTTCAACATTTAATACAATATGCACAATGTATACTAATGCTTCAAATGAAATAACAATGCAGGCACAAGGTAGGGCGGCTCCTAGAAGGAAAAGCACACGGGACCCTCCACAGAAGAAGGTGGCAGCAAGGACTCATGCACCTCCGGCCACTACACAGCGACAGACGAGGAGTACACGATAGGCGGCCGGAGACTCGCAGGCAGCCAGAGAGGCCGCAGTCTGCGCAGAAGAGCGGTACCAGATGAAGGTGCGCGAGAAACCATCTCAGGAGGAGCAGGCCTACAAGAGAAAGAGATTGATTTTGCCTGAGACCTCTGAGGAAGAGGGAGGAGAGGAAGAAGAAGGAGAAGAAGAGGAAGAAGAAGAAGAGGGAGAGAACGAGGAGCAGGTGGACGAGGAGCGCTCATCTACCAGCAGCGGCTTTGATGACTCCGTCGACGATCTTGGATACAAGAAGGATCCCAGGGAGGAGGAGGACGATGACTGGCTTGCAGAGGGCAGAGGGCTACCATTGAGCCTCATTTTACTTTCTGCACTTTTGATTTTGATTTCGGGCCTGCGTGCCCAAGTAGATAGCTTTGATGGCGGGCCGGTGTGCCCTAGTTGACATTTGATAGCAGTATTGGGCCTGCGTGCCCCTTTTTGACTTGCGGGCGGATGTGCCTTAGCTGACATGATGTTTTGATTGGCCGAAGTGCCGTACGTACAGTACATTCCACCGTTTTGAAATGGATGATGCATGGTAGTTATAAAATTTGCATTTTCAGGCTCATTAACTCTTGCTAAGGAGAATTGATAAGAGAAAATATAAACCAACCGCTAATACCAAAACTTGCTTTGACAACGTACAGACGCCCGCATATGTACAGGCATGACTAGCTCAAAAAGAATGGAAAACGTGTCCCAGGATACGGCGAGGACACTTGGATACGTAGAAAATAATGAAATTTTGAGCATTAATGGGCCCAAACTCAAAATATTCCACTTTAGATGGAAATGAAACTTCCGTAAACCCAAATACATACACAATGACCTGTATGAATTGACGGAACTAAGAAAAATGCTCCGGTAAAAGAAATAGACCGAAAAATGCGAAAAACGCCACAAAAATGGACGTAAGACGCAAAAGATGACTCGAATATGTCCCGGATTGAAACCGACACCTCCGCACAGTCACATTAAACTCATATGACATGCACGGTATGAGAGAACTTGGCGAAAACCCTTTAAACGAATTTTGACCCCTCGAAACCTCGATTTGAACTTGAAATGGGCGCGACATTTCGAATCCGATGCTTGGACACAGTCACAAATGCCTATAGTGACTTGTTGGAACCATCAAAAGTGAAAAAGAAACCTCGGAATCAAAAACGACCAAAACAAGTCAGTAGCTGCCAGAATCTGTCTGCTGTTGCATTACAGACGCGCGCGCGCCTATGGGACCGGCGCGTGCAGGAATGGCCCTGCTCAGGTGCCTTTGGTTGACCAGACTCCCCTTTTGAAGGCTTACAAACCTTGTCACCCTTCTTGACGGCCTACAAATAGCTTTGAAGCTGTAGGAGAGGATGTCCTTGCATGCAAGGTGTTTGGACACCTATACATGAAGCTTATCCCTTGGCACGAGAAACGAGGCCGATATTTTTGAAAGTTTGCCTATAAAAGAAAGGGTGCTAGCAACATTGTGAGCACACCACCCCCTTTCAAACACAATACTCCTCCATCATTAGCAATGGAAAGCCTTTTGCCCGCCCTGATCGATCCTTGGCTAACAAGGTTCGAAACCATCAATTGGGCAAGCCCACGGTCACGAGGCTTGGCCTCGATCCGCGACCTCCGATATGTGGGGCCATGCCCTGAGCTTGTCAAAGCTGCTCTTGTTCATTGGGATCCAGTCATGCATGTCTTCCGGTATTACGACGATGAACTATGTCCCACAGTGGAGGAGTTTCAAACCTATCTCCATGGCTTTGTGAACTCCCACATACTTGCAGTCCCGCGGGTCCAAGAGGACATGAGTCATCTGTTGCGGATGACACTGAACATTTTCAAAGAGTTGACGGCAAGTATCATTCATGACGGTGAACTGAAAATTGCGCGTCTAATTGAGCTGTACGGCCCCAACGGGATTTTGGAGGACTATGTCGAGCAAGCGCACCGACGTTTTGCTTTCTCAATTTGCGCATTGGCGGCTTACGTGCTAGTTCCTGCTGATGGAAGAGTCAGCCCTAGCCTGATGAGCATAGCTTCACAAATGGGGGCCCGAAAGAACATTATTCCCATAGTTTTGGCTGAAACAATAATGGGTTTCGATTTGTTCAAGAGCGGCCAGACTAACACATTCAGTGGCAGCCTGCGCCTGCTTCAGGTAGGTTCTCACTCAGCTCACCTTTTTCTTATTTGCACACTTTCTCATTTTACCTCGACGCTCGGGTAAGGATCGCTCTATAACCTTACTTGTTTTTTCGCTCGGGCCTTATCTGGCTTCTCACTTGTCTTTTCACTCATACAGATATGGCTTTCTGACAAGGTCGGCTTGCTTGAAGCACCCCAGGCAGCCTAGGAGCACTTTCCCAGGCGGATGCTCGAGAGATCCATGTTGTATCCCGAAAGGGAGATGTTGGAGTGGTTTGTTTTCCTTCATGACATGCAGTCTGAGAATATTGTTTGGAGGTGCCCCTGGCTGAACATGCCCGAGATGGCTGTCAACTCTGTTGGCTTTGAAAGGATGGTGATTGTCGGCCTGGCGAGCTTTACTTTTTATGTCCCGGGCCGTATACTCTGTCAGCTGGGTATGAGCCAAGGCCTGCACAAAGTTGGGACTGAGAACTTCCAATTGCCCAATTTCGACGTTTAGACACTGCGCGACTACCGGAGTAGCTGGAACAACAGGGTGCTTGAGGGCCCAAACCCGAGTTTCGTAGACTGGCTGGATAGCCGTTACGTGATATGGCTCCGAGCAGAAATCAAGGCAAGACCAGGGGGATACAACTAAACCCAGAAACCTTGCTTGTACTGAGAATAAGCCGAGAGCCGTTGGGCCACTCGAGCATTTTTGCTTAGCTTTTGAACATTTGTACCGCTGTATGGCCTTTAAGCCTGGCATGTCCAATAAATGAATGATCTGTATAGCGCACAAGCTTGCGAAATTAACTCCAACACAACAAAGACTTGCTTGTAGCTTGAAAGTCCCCCCCAGGGCCCGAATCCTTTATTAAGCACAAAACCGCAGAACCAACGCTTCGACACACTCATAAATATACATAATGATCTGCTGGAAGTGTTAAAAGTTCAAAACCAGGCCCCAGACGAAAAGTGAAAAATCACCCCAAAAAGGCAGTAGCCTATTTTTCTGGAAGATTAAGGCTGGACCAGCGCGCGTTGAAGTGAGACACACGCGCATATGATCTACTGGCGCGCACCCATGCCAGACAGACGCGCGTGAATGTAGCCCTATTACAGTTGCCAAGTTTGACCCATCTTGAAACTGATGTGCTGCATGCCTTGTCACTGCCCTTGGCCATCCAGAATGTCCCTGGGGCAGTTCACAGGTGTGCCCTTGAATTGAAGGGAGCATGCCTACTCATCCCTTGATATTTTACCTTGAATGGACATTTCCACATACTTTGGCTATAAAAAGGAAAGGCCCCTGCAAGGGTAACTCCCACTCCAAATAACCAAAGCTCTCACAGTATTCACAATGGCGAATAACCTACCAACATTGATTGGCCCATGGCTAACAGCGTTCCTAGCCGGAGATTGGTTATCTTTCCGGTCCCACGGGCTGGCTGCCTTCTGTTTTCTCAGAAACGTGAGGCTTTGTCCGGAAATTCTGAGGGCGGCCCTACGGTTCTGGGACCTAGACGTTCATGTCTTCAGATTTGGGGACAACGAGCTGTGTCCAACTGTGGAAGAATTCCAGGCATACCTCTAGGGGTTTGCTTCCAATGTGATTGTCGTGCTGCCATATCGGAAAAGCATGCCAAAGCTCTTGAAGAGTTGTTTGAGCATCTTTGGAGGAGCGGCAGAAAGTTTGCTAAGTGGTGGCCAAATCAACGTCATGCGCCTAACGGAATGGTATGGGCCTGAAGGCGACACAGAAGACACCGCCGTGTAGGTCCAGCGCCGATTTGCCCTAGCAATCTGCATGCTAGCTGCTTATTTACTGGTGTCTCCAGACGGACGGGTCAATCCCTCACTGGTGAGCGTTGCTGCTCAAATGGGCGCTCGAAGGAATGTGGTGCCACTGGTTCTTGCGGAAACGCTCACGGGTTTGGATTTGGTTTATACCGGCCAAACAAACACGTTTAGCGGTAGTCCACTCTTGCTCCAGGTAAACTCTCACTCAGCTCACCTTTTTTCGGCTTTCACACATTCTGTTTTTACCTCAACTCTCAGCTAAGGCTGTATCGGAGCTTCTCACTTGTTTTTCCGCTCAAGTTTTATATGGCTCCTTACTCGTCTTTTTGCTCATGTAGCTGTGGCTACGTGACAAACTTGGACTGCTTGCGGCTCCCGAGGCACACTGGCCTAACCTGCCCGGCCGGATGCATCAACGAGGGATGATATACCCAGAGATGTCCATAAATGAGTGGTACACGTTCATGAATGAGATGTCACCGAATGAAATCATTTGGAGGCACGAAGCATTGAATATCCCGGACATGGCCACTAACTCCGCAGGTTTCGAGAGAATGGTGATTGCTGGGCTGTCCAGTTTCACATTCTAAATTCTAGGGCGTATCCTTTGCCAACTAGGCATGAGCCAGGGGTTGCATTGAGCTGGGGTAGAAACCTTTCACCTTCCTGCGTTCACTGCCCAAAACCTGATCGGATATGAGCACAATTGGGGCCTGAGGCAACTTGGCGGAGTAGATCCAAATTTCAGCACAGAGCTCAAACATCGCTACAAAGCATGGCTAAGGAAAGAAGTTGCAAAGAGGCAAAATATAGACTGACACTTGACAAGACTCCACTGACCTAGAATAAACTGTGAGCCTGTTAAGGCCTCTAGCATTTTATTATGTTTTTATGCGTAACTGTTTTTAAGACTTTGCTCAGCTTGTGTAATAGAAGTAGTAGTTTGCAATAAAATTGAAAAATGAAGAGTTTTCCCCATTTTGATTCGAATGTTGAACACCGCGCCGCTTCGACTGTTGAGATTTCTCCCCAGAACTGGAAACCATGGATCAAGTTGATTGATTGTGACCAAATCTCACGGAGAGATTGCCTACATATCCCTTTTCAAGGAATCAGGTCGCACGTAGTTCAGGCTAAGGTTCACTCGTGTGTTTTACCTCACCTTTTATGCTCTAATTTTTTCCTAGAACCGTCTTTTCAGGTTTTCGGTTTAGCGAGCTTTGATTTATTGCCTATTTATTTTTGCCTAGACCGCCTCCTTAGGTTTTTGGTCTAGCAGGCTTGCTCTAATTTTTGCTTGAAACCACCCACCCTTGTGGTTTTTGGCCCAACGAGCTTCTCTCAGGTATAGTAACGTTTGAGTTGATCCAGGTTGACCAGGGTGTTGAACTTGTTGCCGTCAAGGTCAATGATCTGAGCTGCTCCCTCAGAAAGGATAGTCTTGATGATGTAAGGTCCCGAGCACTTTGGACGGAACTTGCCACGAGGATCGAAGACAGGTGCTCGGATTTCCCTTTGTAACCATATCCCCTTCGATAAAGTCTTGAAACTTCACCTTTTTGTTGAATGCACGGGCGATTCTTCGTTGATACCCCTGAACATGATACAAGGCACGGAGCCTCCTCTCATAAAAAAGCATGAGTTCGACAAATCTCCCACTAAGCCACTCGGATTTCGTGAGTCCACATTTTGCCATGTCCCTCAACGACGGTACCTCAAGCTCGATGGGGAGTACCGCTTCCATCCCGTAAACTAGGGAGAATGGAGTTGCCCCTGTTGATGTTCGAATAGACGTTAGATAGCCCCAAAGAGCTAGAGATAGTTGCTCATGCCAGTCCCTGGCGGACTCGGCGAATTTCTTGATGATTGTCTCGACATTCTTGTTCGCCGCTTCGACAGCCCCATTTGTTTGAGGGCGATAGACTGTTGAATGATGTACTTGAATCTTGAACTCATCAAAAAGTTCCAAAACCCTGCCTTTGAAATGGGTCCCATTATCTAACACAAAGGCTTGGGGAACACCATATCGATAGATAATGTTTTTTTTGATGAACTGAGCAACTTGAACTGCAGTCAGGGTTTTGTAAGATTCAGCTTCCACCCACTTGGTGAAGTAGTCTATCGCCGCTAGAATGAACCGGTGACCGTTCGAAGCAGATGGTCTGATCATGCCGATAACATTGATGCCCCACATAGAGAAAGGCCAAGGCGACGTCATGCCAAACAAATTGGAGGGAGGAACATGCATAAGATTGGCATGGATCTGGCACTTGTGACAGCGACGTACGTAATCCACACACTGCGATTCCATAGTAGACCAAAAGTACACTTGCCGTAGGATCTTCCTGGCAAGCATGACACTGCTCATGTGAGGGTCACAGACTCCTTCATGAATCTCTTCCATTATTCTAGTGGCCTCAGCGCCATTGACACAGAGCTTGTGCATTCCACAATGAGATCTCCTGTACAGATTTCCTCCACATATGATGTATTGGGTAGCCAACCTTCGCAACGTAGTTTGATCCTTTTTAGTGGCCTTAGCCGGATACTCCCCGCTTTCAATGAAATTCCATATATCATGGTACCAGGGCAGGTCATCATCGACATCATCGATGGCGTTAACATACTGATAAGCAGGAAAGTCCCGCTATTCAATCAGGATAGGGCGGAGGTTGACACCCAACGAAAGTTCGACCATGCAAGCCAAAGTTGCCAAAGCATCGGTGAATTGATTTTTCAAACGAGGAATGTGAGTGAATGTCTCCTTATTGAAGCGAGGAATGAGTTCTTCCAAGTCTTGATGATAAGGCTTCAATTTTTCTTCACGGACTTTCCAGTCCCCGTTGGCCTGAGATACTACAAGATTGGAATTGCCAATGACCTCGAGCTTTTCAACATCAAGCGTAAGCGCCGCTTCCATGCCAACAATACAGGCCTCATACTCAGCTTGGTTATTTGTGACGTCAAAGTTCAGTTTGAACTCAAGTGGAATATGAGAGCCATTGGGCATTATCAACAATACCCCGATCCCATAACCTTTCTGGTTGGCTGCCCCATCAAAGTAGAGGGCCCAGACATCTTCGACAATCGTCAGCACCTCTTCATCTGGAAACACAAAGTCTGAGTCCTCCGGTCCATCAACAGGATGATTTGCCAAAAACTCCGCAACTCCATGCCCCTTGACCGATTTCCATATGACGTATTCGAGATCGAATTCTGCCAGCAAGAGCAACCAGCGTGCTAACTTACCAGTAAGAATAGGCTTCTCAAATAGATACTTTAGAGGATCCATTTGAGAAATCAACTTGACTGGGAAGCCAGCATGTAGTGTCTCAATTTCTTGGAAGCCCAGACAAGAGACCAACAAGTCTTTTCCAAGGCGGTGTAGCGCTCTTCTCATCCGACCATCTTCTTGCTTAGATAGTAGATGGCCTTCTCAACCCCTTTGTCTTCTTCTTAAGCCAGCAAAACCCCCATAGACGAAGGGTTCACAGACAAGTACAGAATCAAAGGTTTCCCAGGCACAGGCGGCATCAAAATCGGAGGCTTCTGCAAGTAGTTCTGAATCGAGACAAAGGTAGCCTGGCACTTGTCGGTCCATACAAATGGGGTGTCTTTCTTGAGTAGACGAAATATTGGCACGCAAGTTAAAGTTAGCTTGGCGATGAATTTGCTGATGAACTGAACCTTTCCCAAAAAGCTCCGCACTCCCTTTTTAGACTCAGGTGGCTTCATCTCAAGCACGGTCTTGATCTTTGATGGATCGACCTCTATCCCTCAAGAGGTGATCATGAAACCAAGTATCTTGCCTGCTGTGACTCCGAAAGTGCATTTCTGCGGGTTGAGACGCATGCAAAACTTACGGAGTCGTTTGAAGAACTTCCTAAGCACAGGAATGTGGCCTTCTCGAGTTTTGGACTTGGCAATCATGTCATCCACGTAGACTTCAACCTCCTTGTGGATCATATCATGCAAGATGGTCGTAGCAGCCCGCTGATAGGTAGGGCCGGCATTCTTCAATCCAAACGGCATGACCAAGTAACAATAAGTTCCACACTAAGTGATGAAGGTCGTTTTCTCACGGTCCTCTGGCGCCATAAGAATCTGATTGTAACCTGAGAAGCCGTCCACGAATGAGAGCAGAGCATGCCCCGCAGTATTATCCATAAGCACATCAATGTGTGGCAAGGAAAATCGTCTTTGGGGCTTGCTTTGTTCATGTCCCTGAAATCGACACAAACTCGAATTTGCCCATTCTTTTTAGGAACTGGAACGATATTGGCTACCCAAGTGGGGTACTGAGAGACCATGAGAAAACCAACGTCAATCTGCTTGGTGACCTCTTCCTTGATCTTCTACACCCAATCCGGCCTCATCCGCTTGAGCTTTTGTTTCACAGGTTTAGCATCTGACAACAAGGGGATCCGATGTTCCATTATCTCGGGGTCGATGCCAGGCATGTCTTGATGAGACCATGCGAAGACATCGCTGAACTTGGTGAGCAGCTCTTTGAAATCACGATGCTCCTCTGGTGAAAGCATGGAGCCCACTTGAACCATCTGGGGATCATTCTCATCTTTTAAGTTTATAGAAACTACTTCTTCTTTTAATGGTTGAGCATGCCTTTCATCTTCCCTCTCGATGAAGGCACGGATTTCCTTGGGAATATCCCCATTAAAATCTATCCCTTCATTGTCGGGGTCGACACAGTTTATATAAAGATCAGCAAAGTAGTTAGAAGCAAATTCTTTCATTTCACAAGACCCTTCAGGGTCGCCAAGTACAACAGAATCAAACTCAAAGTAAAAGCTATGACGTGGAGGGCCAAGAGGCACAACTCCGACTCAGAGCTAGACTTAGACGATTCCACAGACTCTATGTCAGACTCAGACTCCGACTCAGATGTGTCATCAATGCAAGTTAGGCGCGGTTTGAAAATGTAATTTTTAAGACTACCCTTGGCTTCCGTGATAAGAGAAGTGGGATCCTTGAGGGTGTCGGGCCCGAGCAAGATCACTTTGGCCTCTTCAGCTCCTTCGGCCAAACCCACTTGGGAGAACTCATAGAACAACAGCTCCAAGCTCCCCTAATCGAAAGATCCCAGCCAGTCAGTCTTCACTTTAGTCTGGCTAAGCTTCCTCTTGAATTCTGCCTTTGCCGGCTCTTCATTGTTGTCTGACCAGGTGTCATCAGCGAACACTTCAAAACCAGGAAGTAGCTCCTTGGTTTTTTGATCGATAAACGGCTCAGCTTGTCCTGTGTAAGCAGCATTCCCCACTTCACTCACAAAGTAGCTATCGGGATCACCATAAAGGGTTCGAGGTTTTCTCGTACGTTTCCTTCTCTTGGCATCCTTGGCAGAGGCAATGTACCCCAAACCAAAGCGGCCCTCGCTGGAAGGAAAGGTAGGGAACTCAGGGACCCCTTGCTGGTGAATTCCTAGCCCCAAGCCAGGCAGATAGGACATCCTCCTCATTATGTCCAATGCAATGAAGCTTATAATGAAATCGCTGTCCACATTGATGGCAAGGACAGAGCCAGATGTGTCAAAGGAGAAACCCCCAAGATCCACATCTTCTTCGCCATGCATGATCCCCAAAACAGGCGTCCCATCTACGGCGTGCGGATGAATACCGAAGTCTCCACAGATAGTTAGTGTAGACACCCCAATTTGGCCTAACGATTATTTCAAGTCCCACCTTGGGACCATCCCGATGATGAAATAGATACAGTGATTGCTGATTGCCTCCTTGAGAACCTTAGGACTTTCGGTAAGAACTTTGAGCCACTTAGAGGACCCAATTCAAAGCCATACAGCCTTTCAGACAGAAATACAGAAGCCTAGGAGAATCCATCTGTCGGCCGTGACATCGATCCCACGGCCCTAACATCATTTCCTCACTCGAGCAACCTGTTGCTAGCAAAATCTCCCTGAGAGATCAATCCCTCGGCCGCAAGATCTATCCTTCGGCCGAGACATCCATTCCTCGGCCGTGATATCCTTTACTCGGCCGCCAGATCGACCTTTTCCCAGACTCTGGAACGTGTTCTGTCAGACGTTTGATCCAACTACATTACCTTCCCGATGCGTTCGGGCTACGCTCAGAGATTGCGACGTAGAGTTAGAGGTGCATTGCAATTGCAATTGCAATCGTGCCATTTGATTGGCCGGAGTGAGTCACCAATTGCCTATATAAAGGGCCTTTGGACTCCGAAAATATACACACGAAATTCATTAGAGTACACACTCTCTCAAGCCTCAAGACTCTGCACAAATACTCTCTCAAACCCACTCCTCAAAAGCCCTAACCTCCCGAAGGCAGCCGTCAATCTGGCGATCAAACCCCGAAGTTCAAACCCTAACCCTAGGGTTTTCAATCAAGCAATCAGTCAAATCACATCCAATCCGAAGCAATCAAGCATTGAGGGATCAAGGTGGTGAGGCCCAACGGCCTCTGGTTTGTCTTATTTACTATATTTCTGACTAACCATAGCTTTCTGATTATTTGTTAATCTTCCCGTCTGGTGTGAGGAAGAACACCGACCAGGGCTTTGATCCCTCGGCCGGTACATCAAACCAAAAGGATCCCTCGGCCGTGACATCAATTCACGGGCCGCGAGATCCATCTCCCTGGGACAGTTTGTTTGCTTTTCTGCTTTCTGGCGCATGCTTTACTTATCACACTGGCTCACTTTACTTACTGTTTAAAGGAATAAATAAACAGACTATGTGTTAGAATTAAACAAAGCATCTACACGTCTTATGTTGAATAACTATGGGCCAGTCTCACGGCTGGGCAGAGAGGGGTGCCTAACACCTTCCCCTCACTGTACTTTTGGCTCTCGTATCCAGAATCTCTATCTATTTTCCCTGTTTTAATAAACTGGGTGGCGACTCTGTTTTGATGATAACCGCTATCATGTGGCGATGTTCCTAGCCATGGGAATGTCCATGATTTTGGTTTATGAAGCAAGCAACCAATCGAGCGAACAAACGTGATCAATCTGTATGGTGATGCCCCGTTTGGGAGGTGTCTACAGTTTTTGGTGACTCTGCTGGGGAATATGAGAGCCATAACTAAAAAGTTCAACATAAGACTAATACATGCCTTGTTTAATTCATTTATCATATGCATCGAGCGGGCAACCCGTTGAGTTCACCTGATATCCCGGCATGACACGGGCTATGTTGGGGGTTCCAGCAAACTCCACGGTCACTCGTACCTAGTGGTATATCAAAAAGGAAATCACCCAATCACCGCCTATGATGGGCTGGTGAGAGGATTGGTGCCCTTTGACAACGGAGCACCCTGAGACTACCAAAACCTTGCATGTTTTAGAAAGCCATAGAACTTATCAAACTAAGACAGGAACCTACAGGCTAGGAACCTACTTGCATTTTACTTCCAAGTTCTTCCTCACACCCATTGTATATGTGTATGTTGTAAAGTTTCTCTTTTGCAGGTTAAACCTTAGGAATCTCTCTAAGTCAAATAAACAGTAGGTAAGATTAATCAATCTAACTAAAGCAAAAACCTTTTCAGAAAAAATGATTGCATCACTGTTCATGTCTGATTCGCACTTTCAAGTTGTCACCAAGCTGTCTGGTCCGCTCCACTTTGCTGTTGAAGACTTCAACCCCTCCGAATACATCACTCCAGTAAATCAACCAAATCCTATGGTGGCTATCATTGAAGACAACCATGTCATGTTCGTTGGAACGGTTTATGAGGAAGAAGTAGAAGGCCTGATCGAAGAAGAAGGGCTTCGCAGGGTTCCAATCTATTTTTATGACCCCTATGCACCTACCGACGATTATTGGCCAATAGACGTGGTCAACAACCTCGAAACTGAAGAGGCAAAGGAAGAAGAGTCCGTCGACAATGACCCACTAGACGAAATATCACTAAACCTACTCTTTGATGAGGGGGTCACCAACAATGAAATAAGGGTGATCCACCCCATCACAGATAGCTTTGGTAATTGGTGGGGCTTTGCTGGCACACGACGAGTCGACAACAGCGACGAAGCAGAGATCGAAGCTCAATTGGAAGAAATAACAGCAATAGCAAATCAAATGGCCCTCCAAGACTTGCAGGGTGACAATGATGAAAGTGCGAATCAAGGTGATAGTGAAGTGCTGGTGATCAACCTTGGTGATGAAAAAGACTGCTCTGAACTGATTGTGGATGCTGAAAAAGGGGCTTACCCTAACTGGACCGTGGAACACACTCTGAAATACAAAATGAAAAGCGCTAATTCTGATCTTAGTTCTGATTCCGATTCCGACTCCGAGTCGACTCAGTCCGAGTCAAGCTTTTCATCTTTTGAAACTACTAAGTCTAGTGAGGAAAACCTGGTCAAAGTACCAAGGCATAGCGTTTACTTTGAGTTCGACTCTGAAATGTCTTTTGATAAACTTAGCAATGAGAAGGAAGATTTAGAGTATTTCACTTTGCCTATGATCAATTGTGTGGATTCCGACAAACCAAATTTTGAGGAAGAAATTCCAAAAGAAATTCTAGAATTCATCGAAAGAGAAGAAGAAAGGCACGCTAAACCTTTTTCTGAGGAAATAATCACAGCAAACATAGGCTCTGAAAACGAGCCCAAAATGGTTAAAATTGGTACCGCACTATCCCCTCAAGAAAGTGAAAAACTAATCCTTTTGCTAAAAGAATACAAAGATGTTTTTGCCTGGTCTTACGAGGACATGCCTGGAATAGACCCTGAAATTGTTCAGCATAAAATTCCCCTTTATCCTGATGCAAAACCAGTTAAACAGAAACTGAGACGTATGCGCCCTGATTGGGTCCTAAAGATAAAAGGAGAAGTCACTAAACAAATCAACGCTGGTTTTCTCATAGTCACCGAATATCCACAATGGGTAGCTAACATCGTTCCCGTACCAAAGAAAACTGGAGGAATCAGGGTCTGCGTAGATTTCCGAGATCTCAACAAGGCCAGTCCAAAGGATGACTTCCCATTACCTCACATAGACGAGCTAGTAGATAACACCGCAGGCCATGCATTGCTATCTTTCATGGACGGATTTTCTGGGTACAATCAAATCCTTATGTCTCCTGAGGATAGAGAGAAAACCACCTTCACTACGCATTGGGGAACTTACTGCTACCGAGTGATGCCGTTTGGGTTTAAGAATGCTGGAGCCACTTACCAGAGGATGGCAACAACACTGCTGCACGACATGATGCACAAAGAGGTCGAGGTGTATGTCGACGATATGATAGTCAAATCAAAGGAAAGGGAAGGACACCATGGAGCACTCCAAAAGTTCTTTGAGAGGATTAGGAATTACAAACTACGTCTTAACCCTTAAAAATGCACTTTTGGGGTAACAACTGGAAAGATGTTGGGATTCCTCATAACTCAAAGAGGAATCGAGGTAGACCCTTCCAAGATACAGGCTATCATGGAAATATCACCGCCTAGGACGGAGAAGGAAGTAAGGAGTTTCTTGGGGAAGGTACAATTCATCAGCAGGTTCATTTCCAAGCTCACAACCACCTGTGAACCTCTTTTCAAGCTACTGAAGAAAGGTACTGATTTTGAATGGAGCCAAGACTGTCAGCAAGCATTCGAGGCAATCAAAGAATATCTTCAGAATCCACCTGTACTGTCGCCGCCCATCCCTGGGAAGCCATTGATTCTGTATCTCTCAGTAACAGACACATCCATGGGGTGCATGCTAGCACAAGAAAACGACGCCAAAGTAGAGTGCGCCATATACTACCTCAACAAAAAAATGATGGACTATGAGACAAGGTACACTCCTCTCGAGAAAACCTGTTGGGGGCTAGTATGGGCCACAAAGAAACCGAGGCACTACCTGTTAGCACATCCGGTGGTGCTGGTCTCTCGTTTGGACCCAATCAAATATCTTTTCGAAAAGCCAGCACTTATCGGAAAGCTAGCTAGGTGGTTATTGCTGCTAGCAGAATTCGACCTCAAATACATGACAAGGAAATCAGTAAAGGGAAGAGCTGTGGCAGAATTCTTGGCAGATCACCCTGTGACAGAGGCCGAGGCAGAGGACTTCATGTTCCCCGACGAGGACATCTTATGTCTCTTAGACGACACCTAGCAACTTTACTTTGATGGAGCATCAAACCGATGTGGATATGGCATAGGGGTATTGCTAGTTTCCCCAAACGACTCTCACATCCCTTTGTCATATAAACTGAGGTTTGAAGTCACTAACAACCAAGCTGAATACGAGGCCTGTATTGCTGGAATGGAGGCAGCCCTGGAGCTAGGTGCAAAAAGGGTAGAAGTCATTGGGGATTCAAACCTGGTGGTATCTCAAGCAAGAGGAGACTGGAAGGTCAAGGAAGATACACTGAAGCTATATCACTCTGTGCTGGAAGATCTAATTCCACAATTCAATTCCGTTATCTTCACACACACTCCTCGAGTGAGCAATAGATTTGCAGATGCACTGGCAACATTAGCATCTATGGTCGAAATACCCCTGGGATTCACAATGCGGCCTCTCATGATCGAGCAAAAGGTTAAACCAGCATGTGAATGCACCTTTACCGAGGAAGGTGAAGATGATGGCAAGCCATGGTACGAAGACGTGAAGGAATTCCTAGAAAAAGGAGAATACCCATCCGAGGCCACCTCAAAAGACAAAACAACTCTGTGGAAGTTTGTTGCCCGATTTGTAATATGTGGAGGAGCATTGTATTGAAGAGCACACTTGGGTCCAAGTCAACTTTGCGTCACAACGGAGGACAGCCGCAAGGTAATGGAGGAAATACACGAAGGAATTTGTGGGCCACACATGAATGGGGCAACGATGGCGAAGAAGATCCTACGTCAGGGATATTACTGGACTACAATGGAGGCCGACTGCGCTGATTATGTCCGCCGATGTTACAAATGCCAAACTCATGCTGATCGTATGCGTATTCCCCTTACGGAATTGTATAGCATGACATCCCCTTGGCCATTCTCCACTTGGGGGATAGACGTCATTGGAAGTATAAATCCAAAGGGAAAATACAAACATCAGTTCATTCTGGTGGCCATTGACTACTTCACCAAGTGGGTAGAAGCAGCTTCTTATGCTACTCTCAAAGCCACTCATGTGGCCAAATTTATTCGCACTAATATCATCTATCGATATGGTGTACCTCACGAGTTCGTCTGTGACAATGGATCGCACTTCAAGGGGGCGCCAAAGAAGCTTTTCGCCGAATTTGGGATACAGAATCATCGGTCATCTACTTACCGACCTCAAACTAATGGAGCAGTTGAGGCTGCGAACAAGAATATCAAGAGGATTCTGCGGAAGACTACCGACACTTACACAGACTGGCCAGAAATGCTACCTTTGGCACTATGGGGTTATCGAACAACTGAAAGGACTTCAACTGGGGCCACTCCCTACTCTCTGGTTTATGGAATGGAAGCTGTCTTGCCTATCGAGCTCGAATTACCTTCGTTAAGGGTTCTAGCTGAGACTGGAATGATCGAGGAAGACTGGGTTGAAAATCGCCACGACGAGTTGGTACTACTAGACGAAAGGAGGCTGAGAGCCTTATACCATGTACAAGGGTATCAACGCCGCATTGCACGAGCATTCAACAAAAAGGTGAAACCTAGGGACATCAAGGTAGGAGACATGGTGCTCAAAGCAATTCGTCGCCACATCTCAGACCCAAGGGGCAAGTTTAGACCAAACTGGGGAGGCCCCTACCTTATCAAACGAATACTTTCTGGAGGAGCAGCATACATTGCAGACTTGGATGGAAAGGAATTCGCAACGCCAGTCAACATTGACAAGCTAAGGAAGTATTACCCATGAGAGATGCTCGTTGGACGGAAAACCACAAGGGTGGGCGGACCCAAGCAAAAATTAGAGCAGCCTGCTAGGTCGAAAACCCGCAAGGGCGGCTTAGGCAAAAACTAAGGCATAAATAAAACGCTCGCTAGATCGAAAACCCGCAAGGGCGGTTTTAGGCAAAATTTAGAGCACAAAAGGAGAGGAAAATACCCGAGTGGACCCTAACTAAAAACAAAACAAATCCCCTTTGTTGGAACTACGTTTATGGCCTGATTCCCTCTATGGGATACGTAGGCAATCTCCAAATTTGAGATTCGGCCACTGCTATCGTCATCACTTCCAAAATTTCTAGGTCTATCCTAAAGCATGTTCGCTATCAAATCATGGCAATAACATCTTCAAATAAAACGACCAAATGTTTTATTATTTCCAAAGAAAAAAGGAAAAAGCAAACCTAAACAATTCTTAATCCATGAAAGCTAGAATCAAACAAACATCTTTTGAAAAACATAAGCAAAGCGTCAATCTCTATGTCTTCCTTCTCTTTGCACTACTATCCTCCAAAAGGTTTTTCTTCAACCAGCGCTTGTAAGAACCCGATAGCTTGACAACGAAGTTCTCAGCAACCTCCTGCATCACTCTATTTGGCCAAAGACGCAGCATATTGCGACGTAAGTTGGCATCATGGATCTTAGAGACGGTGTACTCGGGGTCACCCAAGATTGCGGTCTGTTCAGCCCCAAACTGCCTTTGAAAGCGAGCAGGAAAGTAGAAAACGACTCGAGTAATACCAATCACTGCTACACCAAAATGGTTCATGGTACTCGCAGTCATGCTCTCAATACCATACCAAGGGCAAACCCATTGAACCCAATCATCTCTGCAAGTCTTCATCCATGCTTCCCAAACAGCCTCAGTTGGGAACTGTTTAATCATGTGACGCTCCGTGCATTGGTCTGGATTATAAGGAAGTCGCTCCGGCACGTCCCACACCTTTAGCTTCTCAAACAACCACACCTAAAGAACAAGGGAAAATTGTGAGTTGAGAGAACACGTGAGTCAAAACAAAAGAGTGACGAGTGAAAAGATAAACTTGACAAATAAACAAATAAAAGAGCGAACCTGCAATAGCAAGGGACTGCCTGAGAACTGAGCTGTAGGACTACCCTTCATCACATCTAGACCCATCAAGGTCTCTGCCAATACTAAGCCAGTGAAACCCACACGGTTTCCAATCTGTTGAGCAAGGTTAAGCAACACAGGATTAGCGTGGCCAGAGGAAGGGCCAAGCAAATAATAATGAAAGAGACAAATGCACAACGCATGAAAGCACGACTTTTGTAGGGAAACTTGGCGATGAGCCTCAGCTGTACCAAAACGCTGAATAAGTTGCAGAATCTCCAGCCTTCCTTTCACTAGGAAGAATTTAACTTCATGTTTCTGAACTTGGAGTAAATCCTTCAGGAGATCACCTCGGTTGAACAAAGGATTAGGGACAACAAAACCCTCTCTGTCTGAATGACCCATGATGGCCGCAAACTCCTCGACAGTAGGGCACAACTCCTCTCTCCTAAATCGAAAGATGTGAAAATCAGGGTCCCACAAACTAGCGGCTGCCCTAAGGAAGGCAAAATTCACAGGAACTTGACGAAGGGAAAAGAGGAAGTCCATGCCAAAGGACTTAAAGTGTAAACGGTCAAGGCCATTGAAGGAAATCAACCACTGATCAAGGACTGGTTGTGCCATATATAAGGAATTGCTATTGACAATGCTATCGGGTTCGTAGAACGCGTATTTATAGAACTAAGTCGAGTCTTAGTCCGAATCGGAATCGGATTCTTAATCCTCAGAATTTCAATCGGTCTCTCGGCCGATACTTCGATATGACGGCCGTAGGATCTATCCATCGGCCCGTAAAAATCAGGGTTGACCTACAAGTCAAACCCAGGCAAACAAAACAATCCTTCGGCCGCTAGATCAAAGCATCGGCCGCGTAATCATTCAGTCGGCCGCCAGAACGGCTGTTTTACAGACTGCTTCCACGGTTCAGTTCGTTTCATTGGATTAACAAGAATATCACATGCAAACAACGTAGACATAGCATACACAATCCACGTAACAAAGCAAAAGATTTTTGTTTCATATAACGAAAGCTTTTTACATCACAAGGTGGATCATCCCACATTTCCTAAACAAACTATACATCGATTTCCTGTCAAACTAACCTATGCAGGAAGAGAAACAAAAAGAGGAAGCAGGAGAGGATGCCGAACCCTCTGGTGGTCCGAACACACCAGAGACCAGCTGCAAAAAAGAAGAGGACGCCCCTGGGGCGATGTATACCAAAGGAGTACTACGGTGCAGAAGGGACACCACATGGCTCAAAAGAATCACCACATGGCCCAGAAAAATCACCACACCGCGTACCACCGCCACGCCAGGAGCTCCGCGTCACGGAAGCAAGCCACCCATGCGAGGGCCCCTAATCAAGCATACTCATGCGAGGGTCCCAAATCAAGCATCAAGACGGGACCAAAAGCAAACGCGGTCTCCCTCCGCGCATGCTAGCCAAGTCAGCGTGTCATCCATAGCCCAGAGCTGTCGGGAACAAGGAGAAACGGAAGAGGTCTTCGGTAAGGGTCTCGGACGCAGAGAAAGGGGAGAGAAAAGAAAGAAAAATGTAACGAAACGGCTGAGGCCGTGGCCTTTTATAGGCCCCTAGAAACAAACCGATTCAGCGGCCGAGGCATCGATTCCTCGGCCGAGATATCAATTCTTCGGCTGAGGAATCGATCTCCTGGCCCTCCAATCAATTTTCCTCAGCAATATCAGATTTTGCTCAGTGCATCCAAAACTCAAGTCATTATGGATTCTGAGTTCGTGACCAACAGAAGCAAAGATGAAGTCAGCCTTGGGGGCACCCCCGAGCCAATACAATGCCATCAAAACTAGCCTTGGGGGCATATCCAAGCATGAGGAAGCTCCCTCTCCACAAACTGCTGGCCAAAACAAGTCAGAACACTCAGCAACTCTGCTATTCACCGCCGTCAAAACAATTTAACAGGCTCTACGCCCGTAACAATCAATCTCAGTGGCTCGAAGCCCATTATCGACAGGCTCTACGCCTATATACACTCACTCAGTGGCTCGAAGCCGTAAACAACCCATCTCAGCAGCTCTACGCCCATTACCTCAATAGGCTCGAAGCCAATATCTACCATCTCAACTGGCTCAGATCCATACCAACTCATCAACTCAGCGGCTCTACGCCCCCACCCATCGATTCAGCGGCTCCAAGCCCATCATTTCAACTGGCTCGAAGCCGTACACAATCAAGTTCTTAACAGGCTCAAAGCCTCTGTTTGCTATCACAGCAGCTGGCTCTACGCCCATTACCCCATTAAAGCAGCTCCAAACCCATTATCAACAGGCTCTACGCCTGTAATCACTCAATTCAACGGCTCCAAGCCCACTGTCTCAACTGGCTCGAAGCCGTAAACAGCCAATCTCAGCGGCTCGAAGCCTATTATCAACAGGCTCTACGCCTGTACTCATTCACTCAGCGGCTCCAAGACCTCGAATCAGCAGCTCTACGCTCGCTATCACTACTCAGCGGCTCCAAGCCCACCGTTTCAACTGGCTCGAAGCCGTAACAATCAAGTCTACTTCAGCGGCTCAAAGCCCATTACTTCAACAGGCTCGAAGCCTGTATCTACCATCTGAGATGGCTCAAAGCCATAACAAACAATCTCAGTGGCTCCAAGCCCATTATCTCAACTGGCTCGAAGCCGTAAACAAGCAACAGGCTCTACACCGCCCCAACAATCAAGACATCTATTCTCAGGCTCTACGCCTGAATGCTCAAAAATCTAACATTTTTGAATGCTCAAGCTCTACGCTTGGATGCCCAACCACTGTGTACTGGATGCTCAAGTTATACACTTGAATGCTCAAGCTCTACGCTTGGATGCCCAACCACTGCGTACTGGACACTCAAAGCCTATACTTTGAATGCTCGAATTCTGCCGTCCGAATGCTCGAGCTCTACGCTCTGAATGCTCAAGTCCGGAACTTGATAGAAGCTCTACATCATCATATCTGTTCACATCTAACAAAAATCATCACACATATACACTCTGCATATCTCTCATGAAACAGGTCAACCCTGTAATCAACCGGCTCTACGCCTCGGTTTTATTGATCGATCCAGCGCCTCGATCCTTTGGCTCTACGCCAACACTTATGATGAGAAAGCTCCATGCACAGACCATCAGAATGCAACCAGCTCTACGCTTCGGTTCATATCACGTCAAGCTCTAAGCACCTCAGGCTCTCGCCTTATGATCAATACCAGCTCCGCGCTTCGGTCCCATCAAGCTCTAAGCTCATCTCAGGCCCTTGCCTCATAAACCACAGCAGGCTCCATGCCTCAGTTCTATCACCTCAGACTCTTGCCTTATACCAGCTCCGCGCTTCGGTTCAAACACGACAAGCTCTAAGCTTCGACACCTCAGGCTTTCGCCTCACGACCACAACAGGCTCTACGCTGAGATCTAATCACCTCAGGCTCTCGCCATATGATCAACACCAGCTCCGCGCTTCGGTCCTATCAATCCAATCTCCTCAGGCCCTCGCCTCATGACTACAACCGGCTCTGTGCCTCGGTTCCCTCATTCCGCAAAGCTCCGTGCTCTAGATACTAGCCCTGCGCCCCCCATCTCAAAAACAAAATGGCGTCCAACTCATCCCAGCAGATGGTTTGGATACCACCCCATTACATCAATTCCTTCCAGCTCATTCGCAAGGATAGGCTACTCTACCGAGCTCCTTTCAGTCAAAGTAAGGATGATCAAGAAAAGCAAACGCACCTGCCGTGTACTGGTCTACCCCAAAATACTAAGGAAGCTCTACGCAAAAAACTCCCCAGGCAGCCCTGCGCTCCTTCAACTATCTTCCGCCAAAACCCTGGCTCAGTCTAGGTACGTCACACTACAGCTTTTTAAGCCCTAAGGTACGTCTTCTGTCTCTAACTCTCCAAACTTTTATTTTTCTTTATTGCCCGAACTACGATTGGTCTGAATTTCCCTTGTGGAATACGTAGGCAGCCTCCCGGCCCGACCATAACAAAACCTTTTTCAAAAAAACCCCTTGGAATAGTGGTTGGACCAAATTGAGTTGCTTTTTATAGCTTTGACTCTTACTCAAACATGTCTCGCGATCCGTCTGAGTTCAGTCAAAGAGGGGCATCTGTAGACACCCCAATTTGGCCTAACGATTATTTCAAGTCCCACCTTGGGACCATCCCGATGATGAAATGGATACAGTGATTGCTGATTGCCTCCTTGAGAACCTTAGGACTTTCGGTAAGAACTTTGAGCCACTTAGAGGACCCAATTCAAAGCCATACAACCTTTCAGACAGAAATACAGAAGCCTAGGAGAATCCATCTGTCGGTCGTGACATCGATCCCACGGCCCTAACATCATTTCCTCACCCGAGCAACCTGTTGCTAGCAAAATCTCCCTGAGAGATCAATCCCTCGGCCGCAAGATCTATCCTTCGGCCGAGACATCCATTCCTCGGCCGTGATATCCTTTACTCGGCCGCCAGATCGACCTTTTCCCAGACTCTGGAACGTGTTCTGTCAGACGTTTGATCCAACTACACTACCTTCCCGATGCGTTCGGGCTACGCTCAGAGATTGCGACGTAGAGTTAGAGGTGCATTGCAATTGCAATTGCAATCGTGCCATTTGATTGGCCGGAGTGAGTCACCAATTGCCTATATAAAGGGCCTTTGGACTCTGAAAATATACACACGAAATTCATTAGAGTACACACTCTCTCAAGCCTCAAGACTCTGCACAAATACTCTCTCAAACCCACTCCTCAAAAGCCCTAACCTCCCGAAGGCAGCCGTCAATCCGGCGATCAAACCCTGAAGTTCAAACCCTAACCCTAGGGTTTTCAATCAAGCAATCAGTCAAATCACATCCAATCCGAAGCAATCAAGCGCTGAGGGATCAAGGTGGTGAGACCCAACGGCCTCTGGTTTGTCTTATTTACTATATTTCTGACTAACCATAGCTTTCTGATTATTTGTTAATCTTCCCGTCTGGTGTGAGGAAGAACACCGACCAGGGCTTTGATCCTTCGGCCGGTACATCAAACCAGAAGGATCCCTCGGCCATGACATTAATTCACCGGCCGCGAGATCCATATCCCTGGGACAGTTTGTTTACTTTTCTGCTTTCTGACGCATGCTTTACTTATCACACTGGCTTACTTTACTTACTGTTTAAAGGAATAAATAAACAGACTATGTGTTAGAATTAAACAAAGCATCTACACGTCTTATGTTGAATAACTATGGGCCAGTCTCACGGCTGGGCAGAGAGGGGTTCCTAACACCTTCCCCTCACTGTACTTTTGGCTCCCGTATCCAGAATCTCTATCTATTTTCCCAGTTTTAATAAACTGGGTGGCGACTCTGTTTTGATGATAACCGCTATCATGTGGCGATGTTCCTAGCCATGGGAATGTCCATGATTTTGGTTTATGAAGCAAGCAACCAATCGAGCGAACAAACGTGATCAATCTGTATGGCGATGCCCCGTTTGGGAGGTGTCTACAGTTAGCGTGCCAGTAGGTAGGCCTAACATGACCTTTTGATGAAGAGTAGATGGGACAGCCATGATGTCTGACCTATGGAGCCATGGCCTGCCCAACAGCAGGTTTCAGGTATGTCGACGACATGGAACTCAACGTCCATCTCGAAGCCCTCAACATTGAGCTTGAGCATCAGAGTGCCCTCAACCACACGATGTGTGCTGTCATATGCCTTAACAGCCAAGTTCGAAGGTACCAGGTCCTTCTTTGCAAGTCCCACACAATAAGCTACCCTTAGAGGGCAAACATTGATCGTTGAACCATTATCGATGAGGACGGTCGGAACCCAGAGTCCTTGACACTTGGCAGTAATGTGCAAAGGGCAGTTGTCTGTGACCCCTTTGACTGGTAGATCCTTATCAATGAAGACCATGGTGTGCTTTGAAGTAGGAGGGAGGATGAGAGATACCATTGCCTCAGGAGTAACATCAGCTTGTACCTCCAGGCGAGAGAGTGTGTGGCAAAGTTTCTGACGATGCTCACGAGAGGAACAGATTAGTCCCTAGATAGATATAGCAGCGGGAATCCGCTCGAGTTGCCTTTGAATAGGATCTGCACTTGGAGAACCAGCTGGTACCTCGAGCGGTGCGGACCTTGGGAAATTAGAGGGTTCGTTACTTTGGTTAGAAGGGTTGGACGAACTTTGTAATGACCCTGATTTTTGGTAAATAAAAAATTTCGTAAAAAATTTGAATTTTAAAATTTCTTTTTAATAATCCGTCATATTAGATTTGAGACTTCCAAAATTAGATTTTCTTCACTCCGAGCAATCTAGTCATTTTCTAAAGACAAGTGTGCTAGAGTATTTTCCTAATAATTGAGACGAAGTCTTAGAACTATGTTTCTTGGCTAGAAATCCTACATGGCAAGTCTAGTTAGATCCCAACCGATCATTGAGAAAACCTAACTACCGATTCACCTAGTTACTTTCTCCTAACCCTAATGAAACCTTTTGGACTTAGATTAGTATTATTAGATACATATACACACACACACACACATATATATATATATATGCCTAGTCATACTTGTCATCCTTGATCTTTACCCATTGGACGATAAAAGTTAGGGAAATCTTTATCCATTGGACAATAGGAAAACCTAGATTTCTACCAAGAGTACTATATTAGATTTTGTTAAAGATACATATATATAGTTATATATAGTCATATATACACATGCTTAAAGTACATGTATATATTACTTTACTTCTTTAACCATTGGTCAATAAATGCTAGGGAAAACCTTATCCCTTGGGTAATAAAAGTTAGTCAAGCCAATAAGTAGTTAGATAAATAAACAAGTCATTTCTTAGGATTCTCCATGTGCTTATATACTTAAAGATGTGTATATATGTACCTTATAATATATTACCCTAAGATTCTCTAGGTACACTAGTATTTTTATATAATAGGAACATGTGCTTATTAGATTAGTTTATTAGAAAACCTTGATACTTGAAAATCTATTTAGATTACATAGTACCTAAGTGTACTTATATATATATGTATATATATGTATATATATATATTCATTTGACTAGACATTTCTAGATTTGTCACCTTTATCTCTTACCCATTGGGTAATAAATGTTAGGAGAACTTTTATCTCTTGGATAAAAGAAAACCTAGATTTTCTAAGGTACACATATATGGTTATATATAGATATAAGTACTTCCTAGATTTCCCATGTGTTTATATGCATTAAAAAAATGTGTAAATCTAATTTCCTAGATTTCTAAGTACACTGATGAAAATATAAGTACTAGTACTTCTTGAATTATTTTAATAAGAAAATCTTGGCCTTATATTTTATTTGATACTTGAAAATCTTGATAGATTATATAGTACCTAAAAGTACCTATAAATATATGTATACTTAGACATATGTGTGTATATATATATATATATATTACAAAGTACACATGTGTTTAATAGAATTGTTTATTAGAAAATCTTTATATTTGAAAATCTATTAGATTATACGGTACCTTATGTACTTATATATATATATATATACACTCATACAAGTACAAGGGAGAGAGAGAGAGAGAGAGAGAGAGAGAGAGAGAGAGAGAGAGAGAGAGAGAGATGGGCCAAGAGAGAGAGAGAGAGAGGGAGATTTGGAGAGATATGGGAGAGATTGGATTGGTACTTGACTTGATTTTCTAAGTTCTTTTCAACACATGCTTATATACTTCTTCAAGCAAACCTTTGCCCATTGGACAATAATTGTTAGGAAAAAATTTATCCCTTGGATAATAAGCCAAGTTTTTGCTATAAATAGCACCTCATTCTTGCCATTCAACTCACACCTTCCATCCTTCAACTTCTCTCTCTAGAAAGCTTGTGTTTTGTTCTTGTTCTTGGTGTTCTTGAGTTCTTCAAGAAACTCATCCAAGACCGCCACTAGACCGCCACTCAACCACCCTCTCGATCCAAAAGTTTTAGTAGTATTAGTCAAGATCTAGTTTCAAGAGAAACCTTTCTCTTTCGAAACTACCGGAAGCTTACCATAGGAAGTTACTCCGTCCAATAGCCGAGTTACCTCCCGTAGCTGACCTACCGCCAAGAAGAACGGTAGATTTTTCCTATACTTTCTAACTCTGAATATAACGTATGGTATGCGTATGTTGAAATGAATGTAGAATTTTCCGTCCTCATTATCCTTAAGTATACGTAGAATACTCTTATACACTTTAACTCTACGTTTAGTAGGTTTTCCTTGCACTCTAAACCAAAGTATGGTTAATTGTACTTTAATAAACATGTGTTGTTTTGAACTTTTCGAAAAGGAAGAACGAATTTTGAAAGGTAACTTTGTGGCCCAACTTTAAGTATTCGTATTTTGATCTTAGGATGGTTATGAGTAGGGCTGCTCAAAAAATCCGGTGAACCGTGAAACCGTGTAGACACCCCAATTTGGCATAACGATTATTTCAAGTCCCACCTTGGGACCATCCCGATGATGAAATGGATACAGTGATTGCTGATTGCCTTCTTGAGAACCTTAGGACTTTCGGTAAGAACTTTGAGCCACTTAGAGGACCCAATTCAGAGCCATACAGCCTTTCAGACATAAAATACAGAAGCCTAGGAGAATCCATCTGTCGGCCGTAACATCGATCTCACGGCCTTAACATCATTTCCTCACCCGAGCAACCTGTTGCTAGAAAATCTCCCTAAGAGATCAATCCCTCGGCCGCAAGATCTATCCTTCGGCCGAGACATCCATTCCTCGGCCGTGATATCCATTACTCGGCCACCAGATCGTCCTTTTCCCAGACTTTGGAACGTTCTGTCGATTGTTTGATCCAACTACACTACTTTCCCGATGCGTTCGGGCCACGTTCAGAGATTGCAACGAAGAGTTCGAATTGCATTGCAATTGCAATTGCAATCGTGCTATTTGATTGGCCGGAGTGAGTCATCAATTGCCTATATAAAGGAGCCTTTGGGCTCCGAAATTGATAAGTGAAATCATTCACCCAAGCTCCAATACTCTGCAAAAATACTCTCTCAAACCCCCCTCTTCAAATGCCCTAACCTCCCGAAGGCCGCCATCAATCCGACGATCAAACCCCGAAGTTCAAACCCTAACCCTAGGGTTTTCAATCAAGCAATCAGTCAATCACACCCAATCCGAAGCAATCAAGCAACTGAGGGATCAAGGTGGTGAGGCCCAACGGCCTCTGGTTTGTTTATTTTTGGTCAATAAACATGATCTTAGCGTTTTGATTATTTACTAACATTTCTGTCTGGTGTGAGGAAGAACATCGACCGGGGCTTCGATCCCTCTGCCGATACATCAAACCAGGAGGATCCCTCGGCCGTGACATCCATTCACCGGCCGCGGGATCCATTACCCTGGGACAGCTTTGTTTTGTTCCTTGCTTTCTGATGCATGTTTCAATTATAGTCTTGGCTCACCATTAACTGCTTAAAGGCTAAAAACAGATTTCGTGTTAGAATTAAATAAATCATCTACATGTCTTATGTTGAATAACTATGGGCCAGTCTCACGGTTGGGCAGAGAGGGGTGCCTAACACCTTCCCCTTACTGTACTCTTGGCTCCCGTACCAAGAATCTCTATATATTTTTCCAGTTTTAATAAACTGGTTGGCGACTCTATTTTGACGACAACCGCTATCGTGTGGCGATGTTCCTAGCCATGGGAATGTCCACGATTTTGGTTTACGAAGCAAGCAACCAATCGAGCAAACAAGTGTGATCAATCTGTATGGCGATGCCCCGTTTGGGAGGTGTCTACAGTTTTTGGTGACTCTGCTGGGGAATATGAGAGCCATAACCAAAAAGTTCAATGTAAGACTAATACATGCCTTGTTTAATTCATCTATCATATGCATCGAGCGGGCAACCCGTTGAGTTCACCTGATATCTTGGCATGACACGGGCTTTGTTGGGGGTTCCAGCAAACTCCACAGTCGCTCGTACCTAGTGGTATATCAAAAAGGGAATCACCCAATCACCGCCTATGATGGGCTGGTGAGAGGATTGGTGCCCTTTGACAACGGAGCACCCTGAGACTACCAAAACCTTGCATGTTTTAGAAAACCATAGAACTTATCAAACTAAGATAGGAACGTACAAGCTAGGAACCTAGTTGCATTTTCACTTCCAAGTTCTTCCTCACACCTTGTACTATCTGTTGTTGTAATTAACTCTTTCTGTGCAGAAGGGTTGGGATTTTCAGCCCAAATCTTAACCCTGTACGAGCCAAGTACTGATCCTCAGGTATTCTACTTTCTCAAGCAGGCACAATAGGTAAATCAAAGAAGCAACCACAGCCAACTTTGTACTCTTATAACACCCGAAGCTACGCCAAACAGAGGTCTCTGCAACCATCCCGTCTGTCGTCCTCATCTGCTAAAACACCTGCACTGCAACGGTCCCAATCACTTTCAGGGACTTCGCGGTCATCTCCTCAACAAACTCAATTATCTACCAAATCCTAAGCTTCATCAAGTAATCCTCCCACTCTCATGGCAGATAACGACGCCATTTTTGCTGATCACCAAGCTCAAAGTCGCTACCTTACTGGTAGAGAAAGCAGCAAGAGATGCTGAGGACGAAGAGAAATCAGTGGAAGATGAGAATCCTCAAGAAGTGGTATTGGCAGAAAACCCCGAATTGGCCAAACAAGTCAAGGAGATCAAACATGCTCTGGCCCGTTCACAAGGGGACCAAATTCTGGATTTTGAAGGACTCTGCCTTTTTCCAGATTCTCAACTACTTGAGAAGTTCAATGAAACTGGCAATCCCACTAACCATGTCCGCCATGTCATCAACACTCTGAAGCCAATGGCTTGAATGATGAGCTCATTGTTCAGTTATTTCAAAGGACTCTTACTGAAAGCGCTCTCGATTGGCTTCTCACTTTGGAGTTTGTGCACTTTCATACTTGGCCAGAAATTGCCAATGCTTTTGTCAAGCAATATGCATACAACGTCCAAATTGAGTTAACAACTCGAGATTTGGAAATGACTAAGCAGGAGTCAAACAAGGACTTTGCAACCTTTGTGGCTAGATAGAGAGAAAAAGCCGCCAAGATGAAGAACCGCCCCTCTGAGGAAGATCAAGTGAGAATAGTTGTCAAGAGTTTGCAGCCCAAGTACCTCACGCACATTTACACTCAGGCTATCACTGATTTCAAGCGCCTGCATGCTACTGGGCTGCAGATTGAAGAGGGGATCAAGCTAGGCCTCATTGGGAAAGAAGAAACTCCTCCACCCAAGAAAACCTTCCTAACCCGTACATCTCCTGCCTCTGTCAACACCCTTAACTCAACCTTACCATAAGACCCTTTTCAAATTAGCTCATCCCGAAGCTCAAATAGCCCCGGTCGCAACTTTGACCCTCTCTATATGACCTCATCTCAAGCCTCAGCCATTCTGAGCCGTTAAGGGCATCTCAAACCTTTAAACAAACCACTTCCTCAGCCACTCTATGGCCCAAACCATGATCCTAACAAACAGTGCGCCTACCACCAACACCCTAGGCATAAAACAGATAACCGCATGCGTCTCCGCCATAACATTCAAGATCTCATTGATAACCGAACTATAAAACTTCCAAAACCTGATGTGCAAGCCAATCCACTTCCTACTCACAATGCTGAACCACCACCCCGAAACATTGATCTCATAAACCTATCTCACAACCCCACATACAATCCTGGCCAACACATTGTCCAAAACAATCAAGCCAAGCCAACCTTTACCTTCCCAGAGGAGGATGAATGTTTCATGATGGAGGAGGAAGAAAACAATGAGTCCGATCAATCGAAAGTGATTGATCCCGACATGTCTGACAAAAGTGCTAAAGAAGAACAAGCAAAGGGGAAAATGACTTTGACGAAATGGAAGGAGCATACAATGATCCACTCGATGGAATCTCCTTAGCATCACTATTCAATCAAGTGGAAATAGCTGACGACTACACAATCAATAAGGAGGAAGAAAGGGTGATGAAAACCTAGACCAACACTTCCATTTGGGGACTACTCATGTCTCAAAGAAGTAGCCACCAGTGAAGATGGATCCAGTTCAAAGGTCCTGTTTGGCAAAGAAGAGGGTGGAAAAGAGTATAAAGTTGCGAAAGGCAAAGGTTTTGAAAACGACCTCGAAATGCTACAATAGCTAAGAAGTCACAACATGGCAAAGAACATTAAACATTGCTTTTATCAAACTAAAACATGTTTTGAGCCCCTGCTTGGGCATTTTATTTATGCTAAGTGAATTCCTGTT
This sequence comes from Rhododendron griersonianum, assembly GCA_018127125.1. Lineage (NCBI taxonomy): Eukaryota > Viridiplantae > Streptophyta > Magnoliopsida > Ericales > Ericaceae > Rhododendron > Rhododendron griersonianum. Next base: position 29,969,916 of record CM030788.1, on the reverse strand, counting down.
TCATCCTCTAGACTATGCTTATTCAATGATTTACTTCCTAAATTGCAATTACCAATACAATATAGTCTCTTTGCCAAATAAGGGAAATTTCAAGGAATCAAGTTCCTTGTGTCGCTGACAAAAAGGAAGGAAAGGATGAACTCTAGTTGCTTAAGAAACTAGGTTTTTGTCAAAACTTAGAAAGAAGACACTATCTCCACGAGAACACTTAGGGTTAGCTCGCTCATTATGAAGGTACAAACACAATGGAGATTTAGAAAAATATCTCCATCAAATTCCTCTCTGAAACGCAGAAACCCTCTAGAGAGAAGTGCTCGTTGGGTAACCTGAAAACCCAAGCAAAAGTAAGAGCAAAGCCTGCTAAGGCAAGAAAATGCAAAAATGCAGCCTAGGCAAAAGTTAAGGCATTCAAAGAAAAGCTCGCTAGGGACTCAACCTCCATTAGGTAACCTAGGCAAAATCAAGAGCATGTGAGAAGAAAAACCAAAAGTGAAAACTCAACCTCAAAGGTGATGATTTTGGAACTACATAAAAGGCATGATTCCTTGATTAGGGATACGTAGGCAATCTCTCATCGAGATGCGGCCCAAACATTTGGAGAGAAGGAAAAACATCAACAGATTTGTACTCAATGATAGGCATAGCTAACACTGCGTATTGAGCTCGCAAAAGATGAGTATGCTTTTCTCAAAAAATTGGCAACAGCAATAGACACAAGAATTATAGTTCATCCCCTCTAACCTAAAGGTTTTTTGACACAATGAACGGAATATCTCGAAAACTCTCAAGTTTGGCAATCAGACTATGGAACATGGCAAAAGCAAAGGCAGGAAAACCAAAACCAAGCATAAGAAGGGAGAGAAAAAAGGATGCCACTTGGCTGAAACAAAATCTACCTTCAAAAAAAAAATCAAAGTAACAGCCGAATAATATATACATCGGCCGCAACATCGATTCTTTAGCCGAGTAATCAATTCTTCGGCCAGTATTTCATTTTCACAAAAATTACTGTCTATCTGCAAATACTTGTTCAAAAAGCCATGTTCTGACTATCGTATGCAAACTCAAGACATCTAGGGGCATAAAAAGCATTTCTCATTACATGATCAAAAGCTTGCCTACAAAATCATCACTGTGGTTGTTTTCACTATACAAATACAGTTTCTGCTTCTCTCTTTGCTAACCATGAACAGGAAGGAAAAAGAAAATCCTAAAGCTGGTCGTGACGCCGTCTTCAAGACGATCTCTGAGATGAAGAAGGGGATTGCTGGCTATCCTCCCCACTGACAGCTGGTGCTCAAGCTACAAGGAAAAGAATGCAAAACAAGGGGCAAGCACCAAGCGCCTCTTTTCCGTCATCAGAGTGGAAGGAGACAAAGGAAAGGGCCCATGGCCAAACAGGAGCAACTGAAGGAACAACAGGCAAAACCAAGGAAAAATGGTAGTACTCCATACAGTCACCTACCTAAAAGAGCAAACCTGCCCAGAGCATTCTCCAAGTCTACTTTAGACATCGAAGAAGTAGATCTCATCAACGCCGGAGGAGGAGGAGGAATGTAGACACCCCAATCTGGGTCTCCCAATCGTTTTACTTTATTTTACGATTTTCTTGTTTCCCCGATGATGAAATCGGATCAAACGGAGCTTGGATTGGGAATGGATTAGGCTTGGAATGCTTAGAACCCTGTTTGAAACCTTTTGAACCTTTCAGAACCTTCAGTCAAACCTTAGAGCCAGAGTTGACCCTCGCGCGAGCCTTTGTGTCCCTCGTGCGACACTTAGCTTGCCAGGTGTAGTCAAAGTCAAACTGTTGACTGTTGACCCTCGCGCGACACTCCCGGACACTCACGCGACAGTTCCCTCCTGTCCCTATCACAGAATCCAGCTGGACTTGTGATGATTGCTTGGCACATGGGTCCCCATGGGCTGGAACCCCGTTTTCCTCAGCTGAACAGGGTTCTGGCAGTTTGTAGCCCATACAATCCTCCCAACCAACCACCCACCTTGTTGGCTAGCCTCACAACCAAGTTGTGACCAGCCTTGTTGGCTGGTCCCAAGGCCTTGTTTGGCCCCTAACTAGCCCTTGCACTCCTCCTATAAATACCCCCCTTCATCTTCCATGTTAAGGGTTCCAAAAATTAATTAAGAAGTTCATTGGTTATTTTGTAAGGCAAACACCAGCTAGCACAAAGTTGTTAACCCCAAAACCACCTCCTAATCTTCTGAACTTAGTGTGTTCATACACACTTGGTAGCAAGGCCACACCAATCAATCCAATCCATTCCCAAACCCTTTCCAAGCAAAGGTATAATGTTTAACCTGTTTCTGTTTTGATCCCTGAGGGGGGCTGACAGGACCAAGGCTGGTAATCAATACCATGTCCTGGTCCTAAAGCCAGCAAAGTTACAAGAATTCGTGGCAGCTACACCCTCGCGCGACGGTCCCCTATGCTCGCGCGACACTCGTGTCAGCAAGAGAATGGACCTCGTGGGGAAGGGAGGCTAGCCCTTTTCTGTTTTGCAATATGTTCATGCCTGTTGTATATCACTTTGATTTTTAGATCACTGTTATGCATGCAAAAACAAAATACAGTAGCTAGTTTATTTGCTCTAAATAGTTTGGAATGCCCTTGGGATCCCCTGACTCTGTCTCAGGACCCCAAGCATGCAAAGCAATTCCTGGAAGTCCAGTCAGGAATGTCGCGCAAGAGTCAGTCTCTCTCGCGCGACAGTCCTGTGATCTCCATGAATAGCCCTTGCATGGGTAACTAGGCCCTTGGCCTCTGTTTTGATACCCCCACTGTTTAGGGGTTGTGTTTCAATTCATTTGGCTCCTATTTGGAGTATTATGTAATAATTAGTATTTTACAGTCTTTCAATAAACTACTTGGTTTGCTTCCTGGGTGTGCACTGGTCCTTCCAGAGCCCAGAAGGGGATGATTTTGGGACTGTGGTGAGTTGACAACACTCGCGCGAGAGTCAGTGTGTCTCGCGCGATGGTTGACTTGCATACAGATCTGTTCATGCATGCAAGTTGGTCATCGTGCAGGGCAAATCTGCCCCGAGCCTGGTTTTGGCATCTGATCGCTGTTTCAAGTTCATTCCATTTATTATTCATCATGCTATCCATCCATGCTATCATCTGATCATCCTGCAAACTGTTACAGCTTTTAATCCCCGATTAACTGTTCCCCCGCCCTAATTGGCTAAAATTAATTAAAAGAAGAAGAATCACAAAAGTTTTCATAAAAATGCCTAAGTAGAGACCGATCTCCGGATTGGGCGAGAGGGGTGCCATAAAACCCTTCCCCTCTCGTAACCTGGCTCCCGAACCCAGATATGGTTATGACGGATTGGTTTCCTTCACTTTTTCAAATCAAACAGCGCGGCAGGTGCTTCAAAATACGGTTCCTTGAGTGTCGGACCTTCAAAACTCAAGTGGCGACTCTGTATTTTTGAGCGCTTGCCACCGGCGCTCGCGCTCCCTCGATTTTTCAAGAAAAAGGGCCGCAAAACGGCAGGGGAAGGAACGAAATCCTTTTCCCTCCGGAGGGCATGCTGCCCACAAGGAACAAACTGAAGATCCTCAACACGCGGGCGCCACTGGCTGGCCACTCAATCACATAAGTACCAGGCTTAACAAAAGGGACCCTCGAACAGGCTACGAGTACAATCTGGAACCCTGGAACGTGCAAGAGGGGTGTCCTCTGATACACCACTCCAAGGGTCGAACCTCGCCTACAAACAAAGTCTAAATCAGCCACAGCACAGAGGAATGGAGATCTAAAGACAAGGAATGCAAGGGGTACCTGGTCAACCGTCAACCGGTCCAAAACTCGTCGCCAAGGCTCAAAATTGGCGACCGTGGCTTCCGTTGCCCCACCAACCATCGCTCGTAGCAAGGGAAAAATCACAACGAGAAAAGAAGAAGGATATACCTCAAGTACCCGGTAGTGACCGCCAAGAGTCCTGTCCCGTGAACAAGCCCTAAGGAGGCCATACAAGGTGGCCAAGGCAGATGCTCCCCAATCAAGCTCCCAAACAGCCTCCAAATACTGCAAAAGGGCTAGAGACTGCCTATGCACTGAACTATCCTTGTTGACAAACAACGAGGTAGAGAAGAAAGGCCCATGTCAACTACTCAACACTCACTTGAGTCAAGATATCAACCTTCATAAAAGTATTGATCAGCCAAGAGACGTCAACATGACCACGCGAGTGAAGAGGGGGCACCTTGCCCAAGACCCACTTCAAATCCCCTACTTGCTCCCAAAGCCTAGGGTTAACCCAAAGAGGAGCTCCACATACTCATAGGCCAGTAAGCAAAGAAAAATCACCTGGCATGATCGTCATCTCGCCAACAGAAGGAAAGTGGAACATGTTGGGAGTATCCCACCACCTTTCAACCAGCGAGGTCATCAACGACCAATCCATCTTCAGAAAATTGAAGCCCAAAACAAACGGCTCAAGACCAGCAGCGCGTACTAACTCCTGAGCCTGCTCCGACAACGTCACAAACCACTTGTACACCAAAGGCCTCCACTGCGAGCCTCAAGTCTCCTGTTTCTCTGCCAAGGACAAAAAGGGAGTTAATCTCACGATTGCATAAACAAATAAAAAGCTAGGGGAATCAAATCGACGTTTAAAAAGCATGCATTACCTAAACAGGGGGCACAGTTATCTTAGCTTCTTTAAACAGAACAACTTTGACCCAACCACGGGTCCTTCTCATTCACGCCTTGGCTAAGAGGGATCTCATCCCGCAAATCAAAACAAAAAAAGTCACTCTTAAATCATACAAAATCAAAAACTCCGTACTAAAGCAAACTTTTTGCTTTTCAGGAAGCTTATCGAAACATTGAGGACGCTCAAGTGCTGCTCAGCGGCTCTACGCCCACACCTCAATAGCTCTATGCCACACCATGTGCACAGCCTCGCGCTTAGCAGGCCAGCAAAACAATCCTGCGACTTTCACTCAATGCAGTGAGTGAACATTTATACAGTTCTGAGTCAACAGCCAACAAGAAAAAGCACCTGCATGAAGCTTACAATAACCTAGTGCATAGCCCTCCAGAAGGTGTTTATGTTGTTAGCTTCCGGAAAGCGTTTATGTTGCCAGAAAGCATTTAGCCACCAGAAGACATTTGAGTCGCTAGAGGGCATTTGGCCTCCGGAAGGCACTCCCAGTAGCAGAGGTAATGGAAACCTCCCTAACAAAGTGGAATATACTCAAAACTAGCCTTGGGGACAATCCCGAGCAAACATTCCGAGCCTTGGGGGCAATCCCGAGCATGCTCAGAACTAGCCTTGGGGGCAATCCCTAGCATACTTAGAACTAGCATTGGGGACAATCCCGAGCATGTGGAATCTAGCCTTGGGGGCAATCCCGAGCATACTCAAGACTAGCCTTGGAAACATCCCAAGCATGAGGGAACTCTCTCTCTCCGTAACAGCAAGCTCACCAGATGCTGGTCACTTGACCGCTGAGGATAATCAAACTCAAGCTCTCGCTTATAAGATCAAAAGGACTCTATGCCCAAGCCAACTATGCTCTGGAAATGAGTCAGGAATCAACAACTCAGTCATTACCACTATCCTATTTGCCCAGCAACACCACGTTACTCATCATCTCAGCGGCACCAAGCTCTTGCTCCGCGCCCACTATTGACAAATCATTCAGCAGCTCTACAACCAAGCCTCGAGCTCATTACCTCAGTGGCTCAAAACCCATCTCAAACTATTCAGCGGCACTACGCCCATGCTCACTATCACTCAACAAGCTCTATCAACTCAGCGGCTCTAAGCCCACCATCTCAACTGGCTCGAAGCCGTAAACAATCATTTCAAGTTGGCTTGAAGGCGTAACAATCCTCTATCACCAGGCTCTACGCCCGTCATTTCATCAACTCAGCGGCTCCAAAGCCCACTGTTTCAACTGGCTTGTAGACACCTCCCAAACGGGGCATCGCCATACAGATTGATCACACTTGTTTGCTCGATTGGTTGCTTGCTTCGTAAACCAAAACCATGGACATTCCCATGGCTAGGAACATCGCCACACGATAGCGGCTATCATCAAAACAGAGTTGCCACCCAGTTTATTAAAACTAGGAAAATAGATAGAGATTCTGGGTACGGGAGCCAAAGGTACAGTAAGGGAAACGTGTTAGGCACCCCTTTCTGCCCAGCCGTGAGACTGGCCCATAGTTATTGAACATAAGACATGTAGATGCTTTGTTTAATTCTAACACATAGTTTGTTTAATTAAGCCTTTAAACAATAAATAAAGTGAGCCAATGCGATAAGTAAAGCATGCATCAGAAAGCAGGAAACAAAACAAAGCTGTTCCATGAAATGATAATTTGATATTTGATAGAAAATTTGAGTTTTTAGAAGTTGCCCCCTGCGTAGGCGATGTTTTTGTATTGATTTTCTTCTTCGTATTTTGTCAGGCAAACGAGAGGTTGCGCGTGTGGGGAAGCTGCCCCCAGGTGTTTGAGTGGTACGAGAGGCTTCCTCAAGAGGCCAAGGACGCTGTTGCTTTGGCTGGCTTTGAGCCCTTGATACTCGGTTTCCAACTTCCGAAGGCGGAGTTGGGATTGACCACAACATTGGTGGAGCGGTGGTGGGACACCACCAATACTTTCCACTTTCCGGAGGCTGGGGAGATGACGATCACTCCAGGTGATTTTGCTTTGCTCACAGGTCTGAGAGTTGGTGGTGATCCTCTTCCAATTGACCCGCGGATCCACGAGCGAGAGGGTGCTCTTAAATACCTTTTGGGGAAGATGCCTCGTGTGTCAGAGAGCGGTCACATCACCTATACCTGGCTTCGGGAAGGGTTTGATCAAGCTGATATCCTGACAGAGGTTCCCCTTTCTCAGCTGGTACGAGCTTTCCTGCTTTATCTCCTTGGGCAAACTCTGTTTTGCAACAAGGAGAATTCGGTGCATGTCCAGTTTTTAGCAGCCTTCGTCAATTTGGACACTATAGCAGAGTTTGATTGGGGGACTCCTGCCTTAGCTACGCTGTATGGGCACCTGAGTGCCTGTTCCCGAGGTGTTAGTTTGTCGCTGGGTGGGCATCACCGCGTTCTTGAGGTATATACTTTTAGCTTTCTTTGTCGTTCTTTTGTCGCTTCGTTCTCCATATCTCACGCTCGCCTTTTATCTTGTAGCTCTGGGCCTTTGAATATTTGCTGCTGTTCCCTCCTCCGACTAGGCATATTGAGCCTAGGTTTGTTCCGCGGGCGGCCCGTTGGCTGAAAGGGGTCCGGAGGACACGGTCGCCTGCTATGGATTTGTTAGCTTGGAGGTGAGTTTTGGATTGCCTGACGGTGGATCAGGTACGATGTCTCTCTATTCTTTGATTTTCATGCAATTCCTTCATTTTGTTATTTTGATGTTATTTCCCTCATTACAGGTGCGATTCGATCCGTGGGGCACTTTGCTCGACGATGCTCCTTTGGAGTTGACTTCGGCCCGGGCTTTGGACAGCCAGCATTTCCTCTTTGAGGGGCCTTTTTTGAGAGCTTGGTACCTTGGAGAGAGGGTAGTGAGTCAGTACTTTCCAAGCTTTGAGGCATTGCAGCTTGTTCCTCTTCCTCCTCCAGCTGGCATGAGGTCTACTCATCTATTGACATGAGAGAGTTTGCTTCTTGCTCTTGAGAGACAGCCAGCCGTGAGCTTTCTTCAGGCGGGAGATTATTGCTTTCTTCAGGCGGGAGATTATTCGGCCTTCCGTTTGGCCTCGCTGACCCTACCTACTGCTACTGCCGCTGCTGCTCCTCTTGTTTGGCCACGGGCCCCCAGCTTTATCTCTTTCCACAATGAAAATGGAGAAGAGGAGCGTTTGACGCTGACACCGTGTGCTACGTAGTTCTACGTGCTTCCTGCCGGAGTTCAGCAGGTAATATTGTAGATTCTGCTTTGGTTTCCTTCAGTATTCTTCACTTGCTTTGCTGTGTATGTAATTGCTTCCTCTGCAGGTGCCTGCTGATGTTGTTCAGGAATGGTTGCGTGCATTCCAGAGTGTAGAGGCCTTGGCTCGACGGCAGCGAGGTCGGATAGTCGCGGTATATATCCTTTGATCTTTTCTTTTTCCATCCCACGTTTCATGTGAAACTGAATGTCCATATCCTGTGTCTCTGCAGCTTGAAGCGGAGCGGGTGCCGACAGTGTCGGTTACTCAGAGTGCTGGAGTTAGTGAGGGTGGGAGTACCAGAGCTGGTGATGGAGATGCTGAAGCTGGTGAGGGACAGAGGATCAGTGTCCCAGTTCCTGAGCGTTTTCGTCCTGCTCCCAAGAGGGGTCGTGGGCAGTAGCTAGCTTTCTTTTCTTGTACCTGTATTTGTTAGCTCCAAAACAGATAGTTGATATTTTTTTTATGAAGCAACTTCAGCATGTGTGGAAATTATTTACGACTTGTACTTTGTCTCAAGATACTTCAGACTTGTATGCAATAGTTTTAAAGTTTTGTGGGTGTTAGATTTAAACACGGGCCGAGGAATGGATCGCTCGGCCGAGAATTCCATTCTTCAGCCGCTACTTCTATTTCCTAAAGAAGCTGGACTTTTGCTTTAGCCAAGTGGCCTTTTTCCCTTCTTACACTTGAATTTGATTCATGCTCTTTATTTGCTTTTGCTATTTCTACAGCCTCTTTGCCATGTCTTGAGATCGTTGGAATGCTTTGTTCTTTATGTTTACGACTTTTTGAGTCAGAGAGGACGAGCGATGATTCTCATGTGTCTTTGTTTCTGTCAATTCCCTAGAAAATGACTAACTTATCTTTTGTGAGCTCAATACGCAGGGTTAGCTATACCTATCGCTGAGTACAAATTGGCTGATGTTTTTCCTTCTCTCCAAATGCTTGGGCCGCATCTCGTTGTGAGATTGCCTACGTATCCCAATCAGGGAATCAGGCCTTTTTGCGTAGTTCCTAGATTACAACCTTTGGGGTTGGATTTTCACTCTTGGTTTTTCTTCTGTCATGCTCTAAGTTTTGCCTAGGTTACTGGGGCACACGCCCCAAAAATCCCCGTGGTTTTTGGTGTGGGAAAATTCCAGGTGCGCCCTTCTTGGAAAGCGCGGCGAGATGCTTCGCAAATCAGAGAGTCGCCACTCGGGTTTTGCGGTTAGTACCCAAGAAACTGTCCTTTTGAAAACGTTTGGACCACGTTTGTTTGATTTTGAAAAAGGCTTTTGTAGACTGGACCGTCGTCACCTTCAATCTTGAGGTTCGGGAGCTAGATTACGAGAGGGGAAGGGTTTTATGGCACCCCCCTCGCCCAGTCCGGAGACCGGTCTCTACTCAGGCATTTTATAAAACATTTGCATTTCTCTCTTTATTTGATCATCCTTTTAACCAGTTAGGGCCGGGGAACAGTCAATAGGGATTAAAACTGTAAACAAGTTGCATTTATGTACAAGATCGGTGGCAAAATGTTTATGGATGATGATGTTTGATCTAAGCAAATATAATAGATTGAGAACAAGCTTTTGTGGACATTTTAAGCAGACTGGAGCACACTGACTGTGAGATAGTGCACACAGGAACAAGCCTGCATGCACTGGCCAAGCCACTGCATGCAGTCATGACCTGCGTGCGCCACCCAACGACTGGCGTGCGCCGGTAGACTTAAGCTCACAGCTTCTACCCTCAACCCTCTGGGCTCTGGAAAGGACCAGTGCACACCCAGGACAAACCACGCAGTTGAATATGGATTACTTAGCTATTACAGACAATGTAAAGGGCTTGAAAGCCACCAAATGGACAGAAAACCCCTTAAACAGTGAGGGGAGGATGATCAGAGGCCTGGATGGAAGATCCATGCAAGGGCCAAGCCACTGGAACACAAACCACTACCGTACGCCACTCAAGGAGCGCCGTACGCCAGTAAGTCCTTGGTCCCAATGCTTTGGCTTTGCACATTCTGGGCTCTGGGACAGGACCAGAGGGACCCAGAAGGCCAAACTAAGCAAACGTACAGATGGAAGAGAAAGCAGTTCTAAATACAGAAAATAATAAACTGGTTTTTATCATGCATCAGGGTGTTCAGTACTTAAATAAAGCAAAATAAGGATGATCGATGATCCCCACGCCAGTTTTGCCATTCAGCCACGACTGGCGTACGGCACAACTTACTGGCGTGCGCCACCTGATCATACCAAACGGCTTTGAAGCCTTGCCAACTTTAGGGCCAGGACTGGTATAGATTACCAGCCTTGACCCTGCCAGCCCCCGGGGTCAGAAAGCAGAAAGCAAAGGTGGTATACCTTTTTTTGCTTTTGAGTTTGAGAGAAAGCTTGAGCTTTGAGCTTGAGGGAGATGGATGGAGGATGGATGTGGTGTGGTTTATGGACTATGGAGAGTATTCCCTTGCTTACTCTTTCTATGGAAGAGACAGGAAGCAAAGGAGGAAAAATGAAAAGGAAGAAGGCAAAGGGCTTGAGCTCTTAATATTGCTAACCTTGTGAACCAACCAACCTTTTGGAAGGGTGAAAGGGAGGGGTATTTATAGGCCAAGGAGGGCTAAGATCAGTTGGGTTAAGGGCTGGTTGGGTTAAGGAGAGGAGCCTCCCATGCATTAAATGCATGGGACTAGTTGATGGAGGGTTTAGGAGAGTGGGGGAGCAGTTCTGGACGATATAATGATCGGGGGGCTGTAGCTGACGTCAGGTGGTTACAAAATCTCCCGCGCGTCTGGCCGAAAAAGGTTGATTTGATTGGAATTGACTGGCGTACACCCCTTGTTGAGTGGCGTGCGCCAGTAATCGGTGATGACTGACACGTGGCAGGACCTCCTGCGCACGCTAGTCAAGAACCAGCGTACTCCAGTAGGGTTTTGCTGAGGCCGTTTGGTTCTGGCTTGAAGGGTTTGACAGGGGTTCGAAGAGGTTTTGGGATGAGGCTCGGGCTGCTCAAAGCTCAAACACACTTGACAAACTCGGGATGTTCTTGACCTCAATCATCATTGGGGAATCAAACACCGTAAGTAAACTAATCTGGACCGTCCAGAATAGGGTGTCTACAGTTACCTGATAGTGGTTGAGTCTCTAGCGAGCTTTTTGAATGCCTTGTCTTTTGCCTAGGCTGCGTTTCTGCATTTTCTTGCCCTAGCAGGCTTTGCTCTTACTTTTGCTTGGGTATTTACCCAACGACCATTTTTCTCTCAAGAAGGTTTCGGTATTTTAGAGAGGAATTTGATGGAGATGTTCTTATGCATCTCCTGTTGTATTTGTACCTTCGCAATGGGTAAGCTAACCCTAAGTGTTCTCACGGAGATAGCGTCTTCTTCCCAAGCTTTTGATAAAAAAAACTTAGTTTTTAAGTAATCAGGGCTCGTCCCTTCCTTCCTTTTTGTTAACATCATAAAGAATTAGATTCTTAAGACCCTTTCAACTTGGCAAAGAGACTGTAGCATGTAGCAATAGTATTTTAAAGATTGAATCATTTAATCAAGCATAAAATGATAAAATGAGAACTTATTTTGTTGCAGAGAATGCCCAAACAGGGGCCCAAAATGTGTCCAAACTTTGTCTTTAGGAAATGAAAGTAATGTTTCATGCGATTTACTGCGGTATCTCGGGAGTTGCTCCTTTGCCTTTCACAGTTTTATACTCTTCTTCACCCTCTTCTTTGCCAAACAGAATCTTCAGGTCACACTCAGCTAACACTTCGATCCAGTCTTTGGGAATAGATGTTGATTTTGTTGGTTCTTCTTCCATATCACTGTCAGTCCATTCTTGATCAAAGAAGATTTGCATTTCAGGGTACCTTTGCTTGGTAATTTCATCTTCCCATGTTTCCGCGAAGCCACAAAATGGGAAGTCTTCTCCTTCTCTTACAAACCAACCATTGAGTGTCTTTGGGATCATGAGTTTCTCTTCTTTGACCCTGCCTCCTTTTGCCTTAGCCTTTTCCATGCTCTTCTTCTTTTCTATCTCGGCTTCTGTCGGTGTGTAGCCAAGACCAAAGGCGTATTGATTATGCGAGGGATCAATCATTTGCGGGATGCCTTGTGATCTTTTGCCTAAACCCAACCCGGGGAGGTAGTTTTGTTTCTTCATCATCCATATGGCAGGGGTGCTTATGTAGAAGTTTCTCTCAGCCATTAAGGCTTGCACAGCAGTCGCTTCCTCAAGACTGAATCCAGTAAGGAAGGTTTCCTCGGTTCCTACCTCTTGGACAGGTGTGTCGGAATGAGCTCGGATCGATGAATCCCCCAGAATGGTTTTGACCCTTCCATCTACTGCGAATTTGACCTTCTGATGTAAAGTGGAGGGCACTGCCCCAGCCTCATGTAACCAAGGCCTTCCTAGTAAAAGATTGAAGGTGGCTGGTATATCCATCACATGGAATTCCACGTCTCTTTTGATCTTTTCCACTTCTACTGGCAGTGTGACACAACCAACCACTCTTCTCTTTGATTTGTCATAGCCCCTTACGCCCTGGCTTGAAGGGCGTATGTCGGTGGCGCTTACCCCTAGCTTGTCGAGGGTCCTTTGAGGACATACGTTTAAAGCAGACCCATTATCCACCAAGACCAGTGGGATCCATTTAGTGAGACATTTAAGTGAAATGTAGAGAGGCTTGTTGTGTGCAGGCCCTTCAAGAGGTAGATCTTTGTCAGTGAAGGCTATCGTTGGTCTTGGAGCCTTTGACGCCATTATGAAACCCACCAGTTCTTCGGGGGTGATGTCGATGGGAACTTTGGCTTTCCCCAAGGTTTTGAAGAAGGAGTTACGATGCTCGTAGGAGGACATAAGCAATCCCCAGATAGAGATATCAACTTGGATTTTCTTTAGTTGTCTTAGCACTCTGTCTTCTTCAGGTTCGGGCCTTTGGCTCTCTTCTTCTTCTTCTTCTTCCATTACTCGTGTTGAGGTTGAATTTTCCGCACTTAGTTTAGGAGGTTTATATACCCTTCCGCTTCGGGTGAGGTGACCTACTTCTTCTTCTTGGATGCCCCAAGGATCGGCAGGCTCAACTCTTCCAACTTCCCAATCACTCGGCAGGGCTTGACGCATGTCCAACCACCAATCCCCATCGTCGATAGCATAGATGTGGGGTTCTCCAAAGTATTCGCCATTCTTAGAGAAGATCAGGGATGGTTTGGCTTGGGTGTTTGGGATAATGTATCGGGTAGGATTATATGTGGGGCTATTGGATAGGCTTATGAGATTGATATTTTGAGATGGTGGTTCGTTATTGTGAGTAGGAAGCGGATTGGTTTGCACATTGGGCTTGGGAGGTTTTATAGCTCGACTATCAATGAGATCTTGGATGTCATGACGAAGACGCATGCAGCGGTCTGTCTCATGTCCAGGGTGTTGGTGGTAAGCGCATTGTTTATTGGCGTCATAGCTTGGGCCATAAGGTGGTTGAGGAGGTGGATTATTCAAAAGCCTGAGATGCCCTTGACGGCTTAGGATGGCTAAGGCTTGAGATGGAGTCATATAGAGAGGGTCAAAGCTGCGGCGGGGGCGATTTGCATTTCCAGACAAGTTAGCTTGGAAGGGGTCTTATGGTAAGGTTGAGTTAAGGGAATTGATGGAGGCAGGAGATGTACGGGTTGGAAAGGTTTGTCTGGGTGGAGGAGTTTCTTCTTTCCCAATGAGGCCCATCTTGATTCCATCTTCGATTTGTAGCCCAGTGGCATGCAGGCGTTTAAAATCAGTGATAGCCTGAGTGTAAATGTGGGTGAGATATTTGGGTTGCAGGTTCTTGACAACTATCCTCACGTGATCTTCCTCAGAGGGGCGGTTCTTCATTTTGGCGGCCTTTCCCCTCCATCTTGCCACAAAGATAGCAAAGTCCTCATTAGATTCTTGTTTGGTCATCTCCAAGTCTCGAGTGGTTAACTCGACTTGGACATTGTATGCGTACTACTTAACAAAAGCATTGGCAATTTCTGACCAAGTTTGATAGTGCACAAATTCCAGAGTGAGAAACCAATCGAGAGCGCTCCCGGTGAGAGTTCTTTGAAACAATTGAGCGATGAGCTCATCGGTTAAGCCCATAGGCTTCAGAGTGTTGATGACATGGCGAACATGGCTGGTAGGGTTGCCAGTCCCGTTGAACTTCTCAATGTTTGGCATTTTGAACCGTTCAGGTAGCTGAGATTCTGGGAAGAGGCAGAGCCCTTCGAAATCTAGAATTTGGTCTCCTTGTGAACGAGCCAAAGCGTGCTTGATTTCCTTGACTTGTTTGATCAGTTCAGGGTTTTCTGTAACTTCATGAGGATTTCCGGCTTCTTCCTCATGTTTCTTATCTTCAGCATCTCTTGCTGCTTTCTCGGCTTGTAAATAGGCAATTTGGGCTCGGAGCTCAGTGATAGTAGCGTTATTGTCTGCCATTTTTGGGATGTAGGTAGAGGGATTGCTTGGCGAAGCTCGGGATTGGGTAGATAGTCGGGTTTGTTGATCTCGAAGTCCCTAGAATTGATTGGGACCGTTGCGGGGAGGGTGTCTTGATAGGCGAAAGCGACCGATGAGATGACTGTAAAGACCTCTGTTTGGCGTGACTTCGGGTATTGTAAGAGTATAAAGCTGGCTGAAGTTGCTTCTTTAATCTACCTATTGTGCCTGCTTGAAAAGTAGAATACCTGGAAGTCAATATTCGGCCTGTGTAGGGTTGAGACTTGGGTTGAAAATCCCAACCCTTCTGCACAGAAAGAGTTATTTTCAACAACAAATGATACAAGGTGTGAGGAAGAATTCTTGCAAGTAAAAATGCAAATAGGTTCCTAGCCTGTAGGTTCCTGTCTTAGTTTGATAAGTTCTATAGCTTTCTAATACATGCAAGGTTTTGGTAGTCTCAGGGTGCTGCATTGTCAAAGGGCACCAATCATCTCACCAGCCCATCATAGGCGGTGATTGGGTGATTCCCTTTTTGATATACCACTAGGTACGAGTGACGGTGGAGTTTGCTGGAACCCCCAACATAGCCCGTGTCATGCCGGGATATCAGGCGAACTCAACGGGTTGCCCGCTCGATGCATATGATAGATGAATTAAACAAGGCATGTATTAGTCTTATGTTGAACTTTTTGGTTATGGCTCTCAAGTCCCCAGCAGAGTCGCCAAAAACTGTAGACACCTCCCAAACGGGGCATCGCCATACAGATTGATCACACTTGTTTGCTCGATTGGTTGCTTGCTTCGTAAACCAAAACCATGAACATTCCCATGGCTAAGAACATCGCCACATGATAGCGGTTATCATCAAAACAGAGTCGCCACCCAGTTTATTAAAACTAGGAAAACAGATAGAGATTCTGGGTACGGGAGCCAAAGGTACAGTAAGGGGAAGGTGTTAGGCACCCCTTTCTGCCCAGCCGTGAGACTGGCCCATAGTTATTCAACATAAGACATGTAGATGCTTTGTTTAATTCTAACACATAGTCTGTTTAATAGAGCCTTTAAACAGTAAATAAAGTGAGCCAATGCGATAAGTAAAGCATGCATCAGAAAGCAAGAAACAAAACAAAGCTGTTCCAGGGTAATGGATCCCGCGGCCGGTGAATGGATCTCACAGCCGAGGGATCCTCCTGGTTTGATATACCGGCCGAGGGATCGAAGCCCCAGTCGATGTTCTTCCTCACACCAGACAGAAATGTTAACAGATGATTAAAACGCTACGATTAGTCATAAATACAGTAAGTAAAACAAACCAAAGGCCATTGGGCCTCACCACCTTGATCCCTCAGTTGCTTGATTGCTTTGGATTGGGTGTGATTGACTGATTGCTCCTCGGAAAACCCTAGGGTTAGGGTTTGAACTTCGGGGTTTGATCACTGGATTGATGGCGGCCTTCGGGAGGTTAGGGCTTTTGAAGAGAGGGTTTGAGGGAGTATTTTGACAGAGTTTCGGAGCTTGGGTGAGTGATTTCACTTATGAATTTCGTGTGTATATTTTCGGAGTCCAAAGGTCCTTTATATAGGTAATTGGTGACTCACTCCGGCCAATCAAATGGCAGGATTGCAATGCAATTCGAACTCTTCGTCGCAATCTCTAAACGTAGCCCGAACGCATCGGGAAGGTAGTGTAGTTGGATCAAACGTCTGACAGAACGTTCCAGAGTCTGGAAAAAGGACGATCTGGCGGCCGAGTAATAGATCACACGGCCGAGGAATGGATGTTGCGGCCGAAGGATGGATCTTGCGGCCAAGGGATTGATCTCTCAGGGAGATTTTGCTAGCAACAGGTTGCTCGGGTGAGGAAATGATGTTAAGGCCGTGAGATCGATGTTACGGCTGACAGATGGATTCTCTTAGGCTTCTGTATTTTCTGTCTGAAAGGCTGTATGGCTCTAATTGGGTCCTCTAAGTGGCTCGAAGTTCTTACCGAAAGTCCTAAGGTTCTCAAGAAGGCAATCAGCAATCAGCAATCACTGTATACATTTCATCATCGGGATGGTCCCAAGGTGGGACTTGAAATAATCGTTAGGCCAAATTGGGGTGTCTACATGGCTCGAAGCCGTAAACAAGCAAATCTCAACAGGCTCTACGCCGCCCCAACAATCAAGACATCATTCTCAGGCTCTACGCCTGAATGCTCAAAATCTGACATTTTGAATGCTCGAAGCCCTTCGAATGCCCAACCACTGTGTACTGGATGCTCAAGTTCTACAATTGAATGCTCAAGCTCTACGCTTGGATGCCCAACCACTGCGTACTGGATGCTCAAAGCTTGTACTTTGAATGCTCGGATTCTGCCGTCCGAATGCTCGAGCTCTACGCTCTGAATGCTCAAGTCCGGAACTTGAAAGAAGCTCTAAGCTTAAATCAACACACACGCACGGGCCCGTGCATATTTGCATCAATTGCATCACATCGAGTCTGCATCATCATATCTGTTCACATCTAACAACCACCATCACACATATACACTCTGCATATCTCTCATGAAACAGGTCAACCCTGCAATCAACCGGCTCTACGCCTCGGTTTTATTGATCGGTCCAGCATCTCGATCCTTTGGCTCCACGTCAACACTTATGATGAGAAAGCTCCATGCACAAACCATCAGAATGCAACCAGCTCTACGCTTCGGTTCAAATCACGTCAAGCTCTAAGCTCCGACACCCCAGGCCCTCGCCTCATGACCACAGCAGGCTCCACGCCTCAGTTCGACTCCTTAGGCTCTCGCCTTATGATCAATACCAGCTCCGCGCTTCGGTTCCATCAAGCTCTAAGCTCACATCAGGCTCTCGCCTCATGACCACAGCAGGCTCCATGCCTCAGCTCCGATCACCTCAGGCTCTCGCCTCATGACTCCACGCCTCAATTTCATCACCCCAGGCTCTCGCCTCATGACTGCAACCGGCTCCGTGCCTCGATTCCCTCATCCCAAAGCTCCGTGCTCTAGTTACTAGCCTTGCGCCCCCCATACCTCAAAGCAAACCGGCGTCCGATTCATCCCCAGCAGATGGCTTGGATTCCACCCCAATTACATCAATTCCTTCCAGCTCATTCGCAAGGATAGGCTACTCTACTGAGCCCCTCTTAGTCAAAGTAAGGATGATCAAGAAAAGCAAACGCACCTGCCGAGTACTGATCTACTCCAAAATACTAAGGAAGCTCTCTGCAAAAATTCCCCCGGCAGCCCTGCGCTCCTTCAACTATCTTCCACCAAAACCCTGGCTCATTCTAGGTACGTTGCACTACGGCTTTTTAAGCCCTAAGGTACGTCTTCTGTCTCTAACCCTCCAAACTTTTTATTTTTCTTTATTGCCCGAACTACGGTTGGTCTGAATTTCCCCTGTGGAATACCTAGGCAGCCTCCCGGCCCGACCATAACAAAAACCTTTTCGTAAACCCCTTGGAATAGTGGTTGGACCAAATTGAGTTGCTTTTTACAGCTTTGACTCTTACTCAAACATGTCTCGCGGTCCGTCTGAGTTCAGTCAAAGAGGGGCATCTGTAGACACCCCAATTTGGCCTAATGATTATTTCAAGTCCCACCTTGGGACCATCCCGATGATGAAATGGATACAGTGATTGCTGATTGCCTTCTTGAGAACCTTAGGACTTTCGGTAAGAACTTTGAGCCACTTAGAGGACCCAATTCAGAGTCATACAGCCTTTCAGATAGAAAATACAGAAGCCAAGGAGAATCCATCTGTCGGCCGTAACATCGATCTAACGGCCTTAACATCATTTCCTCACTCGAGCAACCTGTTGCTAGAAAATTTCCTTGAGAGATTAATCCCTCGGTCGCAAGATCTATCCTTCGGCCGAGACATCCATTCCTCAGCCATGATATCCATTACTCGGCCGCCAGATCGTCCTTTTCCCAGACTCTGGAACGTTCTGTCGATTGTTTGATCCAACTACACTACCTTCCCGATGCGTTCGGGCCACGTTCAGAGATTGCAACGAAGAGTTCGAATTGCATTGCAATTGCAATCGTGCCATTTGATTGGCCGGAGTGAGTCATCAATTGCCTATATAAAGGAGCCTTTGGGCTCCGAAATTGATAAGTGAAATCATTCACCCAAGCTAAGATACTCTGCAAAAATACTCTCTCAAACCCCCCTCTTCAAAAGCCCTAATCTCCCGAAGGCCGCCATCAATCCGACGATCAAACCCCGAAGTTCAAACCCTAACCCTAGGGTTTTCAATCAAGCAATAAGTCAATCACACCTAATCCGAAGCAATCAAGCAACAGAGGGATCAAGGTGGTGAGGCCCAACGGCCTCTGGTTTGTTTTATTTTCTATCAATAAACATGATCTTAGCGTTTTGATTATTTACTAACGTTTCTGTTTGGTGTGAGGAAGAACATCGACCGGGGCTTCGATCCCTCGGCCGATACATCAAACCAGGAGGATCCCTCGGCCGTGACATCCATTCACCGGCCGCGGGATCCATTACCCTGGGACAGCTTTGTTTTGTTCCCTGCTTTCTGATGCATGTTTCAATTACAGTCTTGGCTCACCATTAACTGCTTAAAGGCTAAAAACAGATTTCGTGTTAGAATTAAATAAAGCATCTACATGCCTTATGTTAAATAACTATGGGCCTGTCTCACGGCTGGGCAGAGAGGGGTGCCTAACACCTTCCCCTTATTGTACTCTTGGCTCCCGTACCCAGAATCTCTATCTATTTTCCCAATTTTAATAAACTGGGTGGCGACTCTGTTTTGACGACAACTGCTATCGTGTGGCGATGTTCCTAACCATGGGAATGTCCACGATTTTGGTTTACGAAGCAAGCAATCAATCGAGCAAACAAGTGTGATCAATCTGTATGGCGATGCCCCGTTTGGGAGGTGTCTACAAACCGGTCCGGACCGAACCGATCCGTACCTTTTGGATTTTGTCCGTGGATTAATGGTCCGGACACGGATTGAAAAATTAGAAAACCGTGACTCGCGGTTTGGTCAACGGATTTTCATTATAAAACCGTGGATTAACCGAACCGAACCGTGAGATATTTATTTTATATAAATAATATATATAAATATATATGTATTTATATAATAAATTGTTAGTAATGTTAACACTTTTTTCTACCAATTTTAGTATTTTAACTTAATAATGGGATATAATGTAGATGTACATAAAATATAAGGAGTAAATTATAGTGTTTTCATATAAATAACGGGTAACCCTAGTTGAGTTTCACTAGTTCGTTTCTTTTTCATTTTTTTAATGTTATGTACTATAATGATACAATTCTACTAGTGTTTAGATTCTTTTGAATTTGATTTTTAAAACAGGTTTTTGGTAGTTTATGTAACAAGTATTTTCTGGTGGTGTTAAACTTAATTTTGAATGTAACATTCTTCCTTTTTAGTGTGGGATATATGCTTAAACTTTATTTTTGTTAAAATCCGTGGACAAAACCGTAACCGATCTGCGAGTCACGGATCAGATTTTTTTTTGTAAAAACCGAACCGTAGGACTTTTGGTCCGGACACGGATTTCATTTTATAAAAACCGTGACTAGCGGTTCGATCCTCGGATTCCTAGAAATCCGAACCGAACCGGACCGCGAGCAGCCCTAGTTATGAGCATGTATACGTATTTACTTGCCTTACTTGTTTGATGTGTGATAAAGCATAAGTGGATTTCCACTCCAAAGGTGTCCGTCCATGTGGCACTATGCTTTAATTTGTATGTTAAATGTTGAGCATGATAATGTGATAATATGAGCATGCTATCTAATATAGAGTTGGATGATCTTGCTAGTTTAGTTTCAAGATTACAATGAATGATTTATGATTTTGTCATAAGAAAGTCCTGCCGCGGAGTCTATGCATGAAAACGAGACACAAAAACGAGAAAGTAGAAACATGACATCTAGGGTGTGTTTTGAAACCACAATGTGGCCGGACTTGCCCATTGTGTGGTGTGCGTGTAAAAGAAAGATTTGTGAAAAGCCCAATGAGAACCTGGAGCGGCGGAACCGAGGGATGAATTGTGGTTTGGTTATCCGCGGAGAGGAGCCAACGCAATTGTTTTAATGATTTTCGAAAACCCAAATGGGAACCCGGAGCGGCGGAACAATTGTGGGATACTCGGGAACCCGGAGCGGCGGAACCGAGGGTTTTGAATTTGTGGATTGGTTATCCGTGGAAAGGAGCCAATGCCAAATTCAATGTTTTTGTGTGCCAATGGGAACCCGGTGCGGCGGAACCATTGTGAGGATACTTGGGAGATCGGAACGGCGGAACCGAGGTTGGGTGTGTTAAAACGATTTTTGAAATATTGATTTGGTGAATGAAAAGTGAAATGGTGACACGGTCTACGAAACGCTGCGCAGGAGAAACTCTGATGACACGGACACTTACGCTAGTCGAGTAATGAATGTGCATGTGTTATTGTACATCTCTAAATGTGAAGTTATTGAATGCACATGTGTTAGTTTGGTTACTATCATGTATCATGGCTTATTGACTTGCTACGTGTAAGATAAGGGTTAGTGGGTATAGGTTTACTCCGCTGAGCTCTTGTAGTTCATGGTGTTACCTTTGGTGACCCTGACATATTATACTGGTGGCGACGCTGGTATAATGTGTCAGACTTTGTAGATGATCAAGATGAACAGTATGCCTTGGAGGCTTTTGGAGCTGAGGAGCTGGCTAAGATGGAGGAACAGGCAGAGCTCTAGTTAGGAACCCTAAACCCCTTTCATTTGTGTAAATATTGAACTCTTGTGGGAGATTTGTTGTAATAAGGAGCTAGACTCCATTTGGTTTTATCAATAAAATATTCATTTAACGTTCCCAAAAATCAGGGGCGTTACAAACTTCCAGCTTGCAGATTAGCAGGTTGAATAACTCGTCCACTCCTCATAACGTTGTGAACATTCCCCAAAGAAGGCACGACTTGAGGGTCTTCGTTTGCATCCCAAAGATCGGCAGGAACCTGCCCCAATTTGCGCTTTCCCTTGTCATTGGCCGGAGCTGCTATAGGAACTTTCGTGTCCAACCCCAAATCATCGGCCAAGTCTTGCAACAACAATGAGTCATAGAATGTAGACACCCCAATCTGGGCTTCCAGATTAGTTTACTTACGGTTTTTGATTCCCCGATGATGAAACGGATTAAGAACACCCTGGGAATGTCGAGTGTTTGAGCTTTGAGTGTTTGCAAAACCCTTGAACCCCTAATGCCAAAAACCCTAACGGAGCGCACTGGTTTGGAGCATGCGCGCGCTGCATCCACACCCCCGCGTGCAGGTCAAACGGACAGGTGGTGGTCAATAGTCAAAGTTTGACCGTTGACCCACGCGCGCCAGGGCGCAATGCGCACGCGCTGGTCACAACCTGTCCCCATCACCTTTATCAGCTGGGAAGCATAGCCACCAAGCAGCCCTCAGCCAGCCTCGTGGACTGGCTGAGCTCCTCTCTTTGCCACCAGACCTAACTCCCTCTACTCCTATAAATAAGCCCTCTTTGTTCTTTTTCAAAGGGTTACCAATTTTCATATTCAAAGGCTTACATCCTAAGCACCCTTAAGAACATAGCTTGTTCTTCCACCTCAAATACCTCAAACAACCTCAACTCAACTTAAAACTCGAACACCTTTCAAACCTCAAGAACCAAAGGTATAGCTTACCTTTGTTCTGCTCTCTATTCTGATCCCTGAGGGGGGCTGGTAGGGTCAAGGTTGGTAATCAATACCATGCCCTGACCCTAAAGCTGGCAAGGTTTCAAAACTGTAGTAGCTAGAACCAGCGCACGCCGGTCATAAGAACTCGCGCACCAGTCCCTAGCAGCGCGCGCAAATCGTGTGTGGGGTTTGGTGTCTAGTTCTTTTATGCTTTTTGTATTTTTATATCACTGTAAAGCATGCTAATAACTAGTTTACTGCTTTCTGAGGTTAAAACTGTTAGTTTTAGTTCAATATGCATATATGCTGTTGTGGAGTACCCCTGGGATCTTTCTGGACTTGTCCCAGAACCCAGGATGAGCAAAACCAAACACTGGAAGGTTGGCTCATACCCGCGCGCGCCAGGGCGCAACACGCGCGCGCAGGTCCACCTCCGGCCAGTGAGTGGCCTTTGCATGGGTAGCTCGGCCTTTGGCCATTATTTTATCCCCACACTATTTATGGGGTGCTTTGTTAGTTTGTAGGGCTTTTCAGCCTTTAAATTGTATATTATGCTTACTATAAACTGCTTGGTTTGTCCTGGGTGAGCACTGGTCCTTCCAGAGCCCAGAGGAGGACAAAAACAGAGGTTCTGAGCAAAGCAAAGACGCGCGCGCATGTGTTGGATTCACGCGCGCAGGTTTGAATCACATGCAGTGATCCGCGTGAACTGGATCAGTGCATGTAGACTCTTTCTTGTGCACATCAAATCAATACAGTGCGTCAGGTTTGCTTTGCTAAACGAAACCTGGGCTTTATCCTATTTACTGCTTTCGCATCTACGCTATCTATCACATCTTGCAAACTGTAAGAGTTTTAATCCCCGATTAACTGTTCCCCCGCCCTAATTGACTAAAAATCGATTAATAAAAGAAGAATAGCAAAAGTTTTCACAAAATGCCTAAGTAGAGACCGATCTCCGGATTGGGCGAGAGGGATGCCTTAAAACCCTTCCCCTCTCGTAACCTGGCTCCCGAACCCAGATATGGTTATGACGGACTGGTGCTTTCACTTTTTCAAATCAAATAGCACGGCAGGTGCTTCGAAATACAGTTCCTTGGGTGTCGGACCTTCAAACCCGAGTGACTCTGTATTCCGAGCGCTTGCTTCCCCGCTCGCACTCCCTCGATCCAGGCCCTTGCATTTTAGAAAGGAACGGAATCCTTTCTAAGGGCATGCTACCCACACAGAAGCTCAGATCTTTGACCGCTGCAACTTCCGCAATAGGCTCTGGACTTGTTATGAAAGGAACATCCCAAAGACCGCCATTGGCCAAGGAGCGGTTGACGGCCCAAACTTCCGTTCCAACCTGAACGTCGACTATCTTGTCAACCTCCCAAAGATCAGTAGGTGGAACTAGATCCGTGACCATGATGCCGCAATCCTCTTCCTCGGGATAAGGAACTACAGGGCGTAAAAGTCTTTCATCAATGATGTTGAGAGTGGGATCATACTCGGAATCAGTTACTGTAACGCCCCCAATTTTTGGGAACGTTAAATAAACATTTTATTGATAAAACCAAATGGAGTCTGGCTCGTTATTACAACAAAACTCTCACAAGAGTTCAATATTTACACAAATGAAGGGGTTCTAGGGTTCCTAACTACAGCTCCGCCTGCTCCTCCATCCTAGCCAGCTCCTCAGCTCCAGAAGCCTCAAAGGTGTACTGTTCATCTTGATCATCTACAAAGTCTGACACATTATACCAGCGTCACCAACAGTATAATATGTCAGGGTCACCAAAGGTAACACCATGAGCTACAAGAGCTCAACAGAGTAAACCTATACCCACTAACCCTTATCTTACAAGTAGCCAATCAATAAGCCATGATGTATGATAGTAACCAAACTAACACATGTGCATTCAATAACTTCACATTTAGAGATGTACAATAACACATGCACATTCATTACTCGACTAGCGTAAGTGTCCGTGTCATCAGAGTTTCTCCTACGCAGCGTTTTGTAGACCGTGTCACAATTTCACTTTTCATTTCCAAATCAACATTTTGAAAATCACATTTAACACACCCAACCTCGGTTCTGCCGTTCCGGGTTCCCGAGTATCCTAACAATGGTTTCGCCGTCCCGGGTTCCCATTGGCACACAAAAACGTTGAATTTGGCATTGGCTCCTCTCCATGGATAACCATTCCACAATTCAAAACCATCGGTTTCGCCACTCCGGGTTCCCGAGTATCCTCACCATGGTTCTGCCGCTCCGGGTTCCCATGGGAATTTTCAAAAATCATTAAAACAATTGCGTTGGCTCCTCTCCGCGGATAACCAAACCACAATTCTTCCATCGGTTCCGCCGCTCCGAGTTCTCGAGTATCCCCACAATGATTCCGCCGCTCCGGGTTCTCATTGGGTTTTTCACAAATCTTTCTTTTACACACGCACCACCACACAATGGGCAAGTCCGGGCACATTGTGGTTTCAAAACACACCTTGTCTTTAACACACCCTAGGTGTCATGTTTCTACTTTCTCATTTTTGTGTCTCGTAGCATGCATAGACTCCGCGACAGGACTTCTTATGACAAAATCATAAATCATTCATTGTAATCTTGAAACTAAACTAGCAAGATCATTCAACTCTATATTAGATAGCTATGGGCTACCACAGCCCCGGGTGGATCGGGGCGGCCCGATAAAAATCGCACGCCTCATCTTTGGATCGATTCGAAAATGGTTTGAAGAGTCGCCACCCGGATTTATGGTCCATCACCTGAGAAACCGTTTTTGTTTTGAAAATGATTGATTTGAAATTGAAAACCAGAGATCATTTGAGGGTTCAGAAGCCATGTTACGAGGGGGGAAGGGTTTTAAGGCACCCCCCTCGCCCGACGCGATGTCGGTCTCTACTAAACGTTTGTGGGATTTTTCAAAAGGGATTTTGTTTCATTAAACCAATTAGCAAGTATCCACAGTTATACCACGTAGGAAATGCATGCATGTGCATGTGTACAGGGAGTGGTAAAATGGTGAAAGAATGCCAAAATAACATGAAATGAAGCCCTGCCTACTAACTTCACTCTCGAGCGCTCGGGAGTGGTCCCGAGCGCTTGGGAGTGTTGGTGCCCAACCTGCAAAATTTACAGTTATAGCAAATAAGAAGTGTATACTGGTGCAGATGTACAGGGGTGATAAATTAGCCATGCATGATATACAAGATAGCTGAAAATGGAACCCTGCCACAGGATTCACTCTTGAGCGCTCGGGAATGGTCCCAAGCGCTTGGGAGTGTTAATGCCCAATCCTGGAAGTTTTGTTAGTACCAATAAAATATAATGCTAAACTGTAAACTGAAATGAAATTAAGCACAATATGGGCTCAACAGAGGATTTGACAGGCTGAGACAGGACCTCAATTTCTCAAATCAGAAACTACAGCAAACTGGGGGAAAATGGAATGCAGTAGCATGCATGCACTCCCGAGCGCTCGGGAATGGTTTCGAGCGCTTGGGAGTGAGCTGCATGCCAGCTTACTCTCAAACGGAAAATAGCATTACTTTATCATGCAAACACCCTTGTTTTAATCTTTCCCAAGAGAAAATCATCTTCTTAAGTTTGGAAAATCTTGTTCTTATTTGAAGTATCTTGAGAAACATTTCTGTTTAAGGAAAAATGATTTTCTATGTCTGCATGCCATGATAAAACCATCTCATTTAAGAATGCATCTCACCCCCAACCTGTTGTGTGCCAAAGTGCCATGCATGGGACTGGAAACAGTCCCAAGCGCTCGGGAGCACTCTCGAGCTCTCGAGAGTGTTTCCAGTAAGGTTTTTAAGAAAACATTTTTGTGAACCCTTTGCTCTTGTTTTTACACTAAGGTCTCCCAACCATGCACCCAGTATTGAAGACTGGGTCAGACTGAGAGACCCCCCCTCAGAAAGGAAAGACAGCCTCTATGTTTGAGATCAAAGGTAAAGATTTCTACCTTTTGCTTGACACCTTGCTCTTTGGATGACTTTGAAAAATGAATGCAGAGTGAAAAACACAAGAGACCAGAAGCAGAAAGTGTTCTGGATTTCTTGCCTTTTACTTGGTGATTTTTGAAAAACTTTGAAGTTCAAGAACAAGTTTTGTGTTTGAAAATGCTTGTCTTGAGCAAGAGAGAGAGGAGAGTGGTTTTCAGAGAGAGAAATTTCCTAGCCCCCAGCTGAAAAACCAGGTATATATATAGGCCAAGATAACCTATGGTTTTGAAATGAAATGGATTTGAAATAAAACATTTTTAAAGAGAGGAAAATCTGCTGGCCTGATCTTCTCTGACTGAGGTTGAGTGTTGACTCAGACCACAGCCGGCTCAAGGTGGTTGTCATGATGGATCGCATCGGTAGTGGGAAGCCTTGCCATCCATTGGGCAGCACAAAAGACTCGAGCGCTCGAGAGTGGTCTCGAGCGCTTGGGACTTCACTATCAAGCGCTCGAGAGTGAGCCAGGCCAATGGTTTTGAAAAACAGTTTTGAGCGCTTGGGACTGCTTCCAAGCGCTTGGGATTGATTTTGATAATTTTATCTCCCATTTCAAATCCTTCAAGAAGCAAAGTTTCGATTGGTACAAGGCTTGTTTTAATCCGAAATCATCATCGGGGAGCCTCAGGGCCACAAATTAAGGAAATTCAAAGAGTCCAAATTGGGGTGTCTACAATAGCATGCTCATATTATCACATCATCATGCTCAACATTTAACACACAAAGTAAAGCATAGTGCCACATGGACGGGCACCTTTGGAGTGGTAAACCATTTATGCTTTATCACACATTCAACAAGTAAGACAAGTAAACACGTATACATACTCATAACCATCCTAAGATCAAAATACGAATATTTAATGTTGAACCACAAACGTTATCTCTAAAATTCGTTCTTCCTTTTCGAGAAGTTCAAAACAGCACATGTTTATTGAATAAATCTACTGTTATACTTAGAGTTAGAAAGTATAGGGAAATTCTACACATACTTAGAGTTAGAGGTCATAGGAAAAATCTACCGTTCTTCTTGGCGGTTGGTCGGTTTTGAGAAACGGTCGTCGGTTTTGCGAATTGGCGGCGTAATGACTCCGGATTACTTCGAAAGGAAGAGAGATGAATATTCTCTTCCTAGAAACAAATTTGCTAACTAAACTAGACTACTTTAAAGATCTAAGGGTGGTTTTTGAGGTGGTTTGGTGGTAGCTCTCAAGAACTTCAAGAAAAGCTCAAGAAACTAGAACTTTGGAACTTGGAAAGCTTAGAACTTCTAGAGAGAAGTGAGAGCAATGCTTGAAGGTGTGAGTTTAAGCTTGAATGAGCTTGCTATTTATAGGCCAAGGCATCCCTCTCTCTCCCTCTCTCTATATCTCATTTTTAATCACTTTGTCATGCTTTCTTTGAAAGATCAAGGCCTAGTTCTAGGCTTCCAAGGCTAGAATTTGTCCTTTAGAATGATTTGGAAGGATTTTGTGTAAGGAGAAAGGATAGTTCAAGGTTTAAAAATGGAAATTGTACAAATAAGGACAATGAAAAATAGATTTTGCTTGATCAAATATATCACCCTAGATTGTAATCTAGTCAAGTACAATGGAAGAAGATCAAGGAAAATCAATGCAAGGTACATTCCAATCTCTTCTTCTCTCTCTCTCTCTCTCTCCCTCTCGAAAATCTCTCTCTCTCTCTCTCTCTCTCGGAAATCTCTCTCTCTCTAGTACTAGTACACTTATATATATATGTATACATCTAGGTACAAGTAATATATATATATATATAAGAATGTACTTATGGTACTAGGAAATCTAATAAATTGCAAGTAAATAGATTTTCCTATTAAAATAAATCAATGTGCACATGTGTACTTGTAGTATTATATATATATATATATATATATCTATAACCAAGTATATATATAACTACATCTATGAATATATAAATATAGATACACCTAGGTACTATGCAAGATTTTCTTAATAAACTAATCAAATATGCACATGTTTCCAATATAATATTACTAGTACATATATTAAATAACACAAGGTACTAAGTACTTATATTAAATAGCACAAGGTACTTATACCTATTTTAAGCTTTCAAGCACATGGGAAATCTAATGAATGACTAGTTTAATAAATCCTAGTACTTGTTGGCAAGGCTAAGCTATTACCCAATGGGTAATAATTTCCCTAACTTTTATTGACCAATGGTTAAAGAAGCAAAGTATTATATACTTGTATAATATATATATATATATATATATATATATATAAGTATATTATCACATGGTGAATCTATTAAACTAATAGACCTTGTACTTGATAGCAAGACTAACCCTATTGTCCAATGGGTGATATTTTCCCTAACTTCTATGGACCAATGGTTAAAGAAGGAAAGTATTATACTTGAATAATATATATATGTACTTTTAAGCATGTGTATATAAGTCTATATATAACTATATAAGTGTACTTTGAACAAATCCAATAAGATATCTTTGGTGGAAAGCCTATTGTCCAATGGATAAAGATTTCCCTAACATTTATCGTCTAAAGGGTAAAAGCTAAAAGGTTCAAAAGGTTCATCTAGGGTTGAGAGGTTCATAAGGTTCAAAGGGTTCAAGAAGTTCACCAAGGGTTAGGAGGAAGTAACTAGACGAGATGGTAGTTAGGTTTTTTCTAACTAGTTGGTTAGAAGTTAACTAGACTTGCCATGTAGGGTTTTTTGCCAAGAAATATAATCTTAAAGCTTATTTCAATTATTAAGAAAATAAACTAGCACACTTGTCTTTAGAAAATGACTAGATTGTCAGGCGATGAAATCTAATTTTATAAGTCAAAAATCTAATTATAACGGATTATTTAAAAGAAATTTTAAAATTCAAATTTTTAACGAAATTTTTATTTACCAAAAATCGGGGTCGTTATAGTTACCGTGTCGACAAGCCTACTGATGGTATAAGGGAAAAAACATTCCCCCAGAATACGAGGCTCTTCTTGAACAAGGTCATCCTCTACGAAGTGAGTCATGTAATCCGGTATAGCATAACCTTGGAGAGGATTGGGATCCAAATCCATCATCCCATGCCAAGCGGGCTTAGGATCCCCATAGTACTCCTCCTCAGGAGCCATTGGCTCGGGTTGTTGAAAGAGCATATACAAGGAGATACCATCCAAGGGATCGATCATCGCCTCATGATGTCCTGCCATCCATTCATCATGCCAGGCGGGATCGAACGGAACATACTCCGGATGCAGCGGGAAGCCCTCCAGCTCAAGCTGGTACCACTCTCGGATTATAGGAGCGGCATAGTCGTTGTGTCAGCTATTACCCAACCTACGGCATGCATGTCAATCTTTGGCTCCGGTTCTGGCAAAGCTGGTATCATAGCCCTGAACCGATTCCCAAAACTCTGAGAAGGGTTGGGATCAGTCATGATGAAGATAGGGTCTCGATGGGTAGAGGCAGGATCGAGCTGTATAGGTAGAATAGGACCATCATGGAGATCGCCAATGATTGCATTGAAAGTAGCCAAACCCCTTTGCAAATGCTCAGGAGTTGGATTGGGATAAGGCGGCTGTCCATTCAGACTTATGAACATGAGTTCAGACTCGGGTTCCAGTGGCATGGCTACGACTGGTTTGGGTTGATTCACTGAGATTATATGGTTGGTGGGGTTAAATATAGTGGAGCTGGAGTTGATATGAGTGGAGCTGAGAGATATCTGGCTAATATGTGGGACAACATTGTGCTTTGGGAGGGAGTTGGAAATGACATTTGGCTTTTGAGGTGGCGGAGGGGGCATCGCGAGTGTGCCGTCATCAATGAGATCTTGAATCGCATGACGAAGGCGATAGCAAGATAGCAAGAGTCAGTGAGCTGGCCAGCGCCCTGGTGATAGGCACAGTAAAGGTTAGGTTTGAACTTGGCTGATGGATTTTTGGGTAGCGGAGTTGGATCAAGGGGCTTGAGATGATCGGATTTGATCAACTTTTCCATAACAGAGGACAGAGGTGCCTCAAAAGTAGAAAAGCTGTGGGGTTGAGTGCGAGGTCGGTTGTTCTGCGGTGTTTGCACCTGATTCACATCGGCGATGTGATTGGCCGTGTTGGAGGAGGAGGCGTTGGTGCCACTAGTTACTGCATTGGAGTAAGTGCCACTTCCAAAGAGCGCATTGGTGTTCCCAAAGTATGCCCGAGGCTTTGATTTTGGAGGGTTAGAAAATTCACCCCTTGGCAGAACTCCACTTTGCAGCGTATCCTCGATGGCTAGGCTAGATTCGAAGAGGGTCTCAAAGTTGGCGGACGCTTGAAAGAGCACCAGGTGCTTGGCATAGTCTGGCTGGAGATTGCGGGAGATAATGCGGAGTTGGTCTCTCTCGCTAGGGCGCTCAGTCATTAGAGCAGCTGTGGGCAGCATGCCCTCGGAGAAGGGATTCCGTTCCCTTTTCGACGAAACTCGGGGCAAGGGCCCTCGCGGGAATTGAGGGAGCACAAGTGGAGAGACAAGCGCTCAAAAATACAGAGTCGCCACTCGGGTTTTGAAGGTCTGACACCCAAGGAATTGTATTTCGAAGCACCTGCCGCGCTATTTGATTTGGAAAAGTGAAGGCACCAGTCCGTCATAACCATATCTAGGTTCGGGAGCCAGGTTACGAGAGGGGAAGGGTTTTAAGGCACCCCTCTCGCCCAATCCGGAGATCGGTCTCTACTTGAGCATTTTGAAAATGTTTACGATTCTTCTTTTATTAACCAAATTTTAGCCAATTAGGGCGGGGGAACAGTTAATCGGGGATTTAAAACTGTAACACGTTTTGCAATGATGTGATGAATAGCATGGATGGAAGAATTATTAAGCAATAAATGGAATAAAGTTCAAAATATTGCTGAAGCACCAAGCAGTGCCTTGATATGGAAGCACCACAAGCAATAGCCAACTTGCATGCATGGATCAACCTGCATGCAAGTGAACCATCGCGCGATACTTCCATACCGCCGCGCGAGGGTTGATGCCTCACCAACAGTTTGAACTTTATCCCTTTCTGGGCTCTGGAAGGACCAGTGCACACCCAGGAGGCAAACCAAGCAGTTTATATACACTGAAAGTAAATAATTATTACAGACAGGTTGGAATAAATTGGAAATACAACCCCTAAACAGTGGGGAAACAAGCAGAGGCCTAAAGCCTAGTTGCCCATGCAAGGGCCATTACTGGAAATCAGTGAATCATCACGCGACAGAGTGGAACTCTCGCGCGAGGATTCTGACTGGACTTCCAGGAATTGCTTTGCATGCTTGGGGCTCTGAGACATATTCAGAGACATCCCAAGGGCATTCCAAACTAAATGAAGCAGCAAGCCAAGGAGCTAGACTATTTAAACTAAGTTTCCCATGCAAGGGCTGCCACTGGAAATCAGTGAACCGTCGTGCGATAGAGTGTAAGACTCGCGCGAGGGTTCTAACTGGACTTCCAGGAGTTGCTTTGCAAGCTTGGGATTCTGAGAAGTTCAGAAACATCCCAAGGGCAATATAAACTAATTAAAATGAAGAACCTAGGAACTGAACTTGTTTTAACATGCATAACAGTGATCTATATTATCAATATGAAAACCACAACAAGCATGCTCATGAATAAAACAAGAAATAACTAGCATCCCTTCCCCACGTGGACCAATCTCTTGCAGACAGAACTGTCACGCGAGCGTTTGGGTCCATCGCGCGAGGGTTTAACTGGTTACAGATTCTTGTAACTCTGCTGACTCTAGGGCCAGGACTGGTATTGATTACCAGCCTTGGCCCTGTCAGCCCCCCCCAGGGATCAAAATAGGAACAGGTAAATTTTATACCTTTGCTTGAATGGCTTTTGAAATGGATTGGATGGAGTGATGTAGCCTTGCAAGGGAGTGTAGTGGATTCGAAAGACTAAGAAGTGGTTAAGGTTAATGACTTTGTGCTAGATTTGATAACCTTGTGATTTTGTGAAAACTTGTAACCCTTTGCATGGAAGAGCAATGGGGGTATATATATGAGGAGTGAGTGGTGCAATGGGAGGTGGAAAACTTGGCCAAGTAACCAGCCAACAAGGCTGGTCACTCTTGATTGGTGGAGAAATGAGCCACCAAGGTGAGTGGGGGTGGTTGTGAGGGTGGTGATCCTAGCCTGCCAGAACGCTGTTCAGCCAAGGAAAACGGGGTTCCAGCCCATGTGGCCCTGATGATCACAAAAGTCCAGCTGGATTAAGATGATGGGGACAGGTAGAACCGTCGCGCGAGGGTTTGGAACCATCGCGCGAGGGTCAACAGTCAAACTTTGACTTTGACCCACACCTGGCAAGCTGACTATCGCGCGAAGAACAAGGAGTATCGCGCGATGGTCAAACTTCGGTTAGAGTTTTGACTGAATGTTTTTAGGGGTTCAAAAGGGTTCAAAGGGTTCAAGAAGGGTTCCAAGTCCAATCCATTCCACATTCAAGCCTGTTTGATCCGATCTCATCATCGGGGAAACAAGAAACTGAAAAATAAAGTAAAACAAACGGGAGACCCAAATTGGGGTGTCTACAGTAGTCACTCTTTGACGGCACGCGGAGCACCATTGACTGGTACGGGTAACGTCAAAGATTTCTAGACACCCACCAAATCCGCCCGAAAGCCGATTAAATGGAAAATGCAATCGAGTATGTAAAAATACCATGCACCAATGGATAGATCAGACAGATGGATCGTCGCTGATTTGAACTTGGACGGATAGATCGTCGCTGATTTGAGGTCGGACGGTTAGATCGTCGCTGAATTGAGATTGGACGGTTAGATCGTCGCTAATTTGAAATTGGACGGATGGATCGTCACTGATTTGAGGTTGGACGGATGGATCGTCGCTGATTTGAGATTGGACGGATGGATCGTCGTTGATTTGCGGGCGAACCACTGCTGGGGATATAAAATTCCTCGGGATGCAGGCAAAACCTTCATATTGTCCCTCAATTCTATAATAAGAACAAACCAAGGCTTGATAGACCCGAAAGAAGGGTAAATGAGATCGGGTCGGACCTAGAACCTGGATTGGGCCCGAGGCCCAAAAGAACCATCGCACGACGATTTGGAACACTCGCGCGAGTGTTCCTCGTTAGGGCTTGGATCTGAAAAGGCCCAGACCCGGCCCAGACCTGTTTTATTCGTTTAAACGTCCGCGAGACGTTACAGAAACAATTCCAAACAGTTTCAAAACTTTGAAACTCTCTCATATTCTCATCTCTCCTCTCCAATCCTCCAAAACCCTTGATTGCAACCACAAAAACCTCCAACCCAGTCGTAATTATTCATCCATGGCAGACCACGGTAATGGGGAAGGCCGGGGTGAAGTTGTTGATCAAACTGAGGACCGAGGAGGGCCCATGGGTCTCGAACCAGGCGATCAAACACCAGTGGAAGCCATCGCAGAGGCCGGTGCAGGGGTTACAGGTGGTGACGGTGGAGAACAGGGCCGCGAGCAAGAGGCCAGTGACGAAGAGAAGCATCGCGCGACAGAGCTAGAGGCTTGCACGACGGTTGAAATGGGGGCCGTGGGCCACAGTGTTGAGCTAATAGACCCGAGCATGGCCGTGGGAGGCTCGGTGGTGACCAGAGTGAGTCCAGGAGATGCAGGAGACACTGGTAGCAGAGAACACCGTCGCGCGATAGAGGAGGAGCCTCGCGCGACGGTTCAGTCTGGGGAAGGCAGTGGTAGTGGGGCCGGAGAAGATAACATTGAGACAACCGAGACGCCGCCGAGGGACCAGTCAAGGGGGAAAGGGGCTGTTGTTGAGGAGGAGACCACGGAGGCTCCATTCCGGGAAGAGGACATATTGTTCCGGCCCGCGGCGACGTCGTCGAGCCATAGGCCGATCACAAAACACGACGTCGCCGAGTTCTTGAGTGACGAGGCATTGGCGAGGCTTCTTGAGGACAATCCCCTGATCGGGGAGTTGGTCTTGAAGGCCAGAGAGGAACGTGCCCGGGCCATTGAGGCGTCGGAGGCCGCGGAACGAGCCGAGAGAGAGAGGAAGGAGAGAGAGGAGCCTTTGAGGGACGTTGAGGCCGAGGAGATGGCCGAAGCGGAGGCACAGGGGCCTAGAGTGACAGCGGTGGCAGAGGCGAGGGCCATGAGACGCCCTGGTTTTTCAGCGGAGACGTACGTGCTTCCCACACCGCACCTTTTTGTTCCGTCGGGCATTGGGGCATACACACTGTTGCAAAAGGACTACGACGACGAGCTCGTGTTGAGGGATCCCCGGGCCCACATGCGGCGACATGGATGGAGGTATACTCTCCGAAAACATCCTTTGTAATTTGATTCCAATACCATGCTTGTTGTAGCTAGATTTCGATACTTGCCTGAAAAGACTTGAACCTAGAATTGCATGCAATACCCACATGTCAAACCACGCCAAAATGATGCACCGAGAGTGACATATGCCTTGCGTGAAGTAACTCGAATCAACCCTACGCCATAGGCTTCATTGATTACCTAGAACTTGAAAATGAAAGTTCCGTATGCACGGGAATCTAGAACAATACACCACTCTCCCAGGTTGAATCATGGCACGACAGGATATCCCCTACATCCTGTGTGTAACAGCTTGAGCCCAAACGTACGTCGTAGGCTTTATTGATTACCTAGAACTTGAAAATGAAATCCCTGTATACTGATAATATCCTTTGCTGCTTGTCTTTGTATTTGAAACAGGCGGGAGCGAGTCAGAGGGACATCCGCGGCTTCGGGGGCGCGTGTAGGTCCTTACGGTTGTACGAAGGGCTGCCAAAGAGAGTGAGGCAATTAGTGAATAAGGCGGGCTTCGGGGTGTTTGTACAGACGTTGACCCCTGCGAGGAATGACCACGCTGTCCTGGTAGCACTTGCTGAGAGATGGAGGGATACCACCAATACCTTCCACCTACCACCTGGGGAGATGACAGTGACGCCCGTAGACTTCGCGGCGATCACGGGGCTTAGAGTTGGAGGCAAGCCCATCCCATTCGACTCGAGGATCCAGGAGGATCGGGCTGCACTGGAGTGGTTTCTGGGCGAGGCGCCCAAGATTGAGGAGGGGATGGCGAGGTACGATCAGTTTAAGAAGTACCTGAAGAAGAAAGTGACAAATGACCGGGAGGCGGAGCAGATGGCCCGGGCGTACTTGTTATACCTGTTTGGTGCCACTTTGTACCCAAACAGACGGAGCAAGGTGCACCTGTCTTACTTACCGGCGCTGAGGGACGTGAGGACGGCCTCACGCTTCGACTGGGGCGGGGCTGCACTTGGCACGGCCTACCACTTCTTTGGTGACTCGTCGAGGACGGGTCAGAGCACAGCTGGCTACTGGAGGGTCTGTGAGGTATGACTCTAACCCCTTTGTAAAGCATAATATGATTACACTTGTCCATTTACTTGTTAAGCCTGCTTGACTGCTTTAATCTCAGATATTGCATATCCTGTGACTAATGTTTATATTTGTCTGAACATCGTGCAGATTTGGGCCTATGAGGTGTTGCGGATGTATCCGCCACAATGCAAGCATCCAGACCTGAGCACCCTTCCCCGCGTGCTGATATGGAGCAAGTCCAACATGGGGAAGAAGGAGGGGAGAGGTGACCTCAATGCCTTCAGGCTGTACTTGGACGAGCTTAGGGCTTCACAGGTATGACACAGAACACGAGACTTCCAATATGCACTCCTTTCTTTGATTTCAATGCTGTTGCTGATCAATTGCCCGCATTGCCTGCTTGTCTTAACTGCAGATCAACTGGGATCCTTGGAGAGGAGCGAGGCCAGAGCCAGAGTACTTGGCCCGGAGCAGAGCTGTTACAGCCAGCAGGGTGTTGTTAGAGTCTGCCTTTGGTTGGAAGTGGTACTTGGGGGACCGGGTGACACGTCAGTCACTTGGCCATCTCGAGTTCCAGGTGCCAGGGCCACTTCCACCCCGGGCTTCACACACGGGCGAGTACACACAAGCTGAGCTGGAGGGGTACACACGGCTGGACACCGAGTTGCCACACCACTTGCGTCCTGAAAGGGACTATGCTGTTTACCAGAGGGACTTCCTGGCGGGCCCGCTTGGGATCCGTGGCCTTAGAGAGGTGCAGAACCAGGCCGCAGGAGCTGCTGAGGAGAGGAGAGCTGCCGGTAAGAGACAGAGGGGAGGCGAAGGCCGTGTGAGGCAAGGCTTAGGTGGACCTGTAGTTGGCGGACCTCCTGAGCTGCTTTGGAGGATTCCTGTGGTTGACAGCCAGGGGAATCCTGCAGAGTTACAGCTAGTGCCCGCGAGAGCGGAGCCCACCCCTGTGACCGTGGCGGTAAGACTTAGCTTCCAGTATTGCTTTTCAATTCAATACACTTGAATTACTGTTGATTAGCTTGATAAACCCGATTTACATGCAGGTGCCGACTGAATGGGTGAACGAGGCCATCCGACGCATGATTGCCTTAGAGAACGTGGTGAGGAGAGCGGCGAGCGGCATGCCACTGGAGCTGCACTACCCAGTACCGACACCACAGCTGACTCAGCCAGCTGTTGTTCAGAGGGAACAGGTACATAAACGATACATTCCTGCTTTCCATACGTTCCTGCCTTTGATGCTTTCAATACATTCCTGCTTTTGATTGTAGAATGTACCTGCTTCCAACATAGGAAGTACAATATGCACAATGTATACTCATGCTTTGAAATGAAATGACAATGCAGGCACAGGGGAGGATGAGTCCTAGGAGGAAGAGCGCGCGAGATCCGCCACCGAAGAAGGCGGCGGCAAAGAAGCCCACGGCTCCAGTCAGCACTTCGCGGCGACAGACCAGGAGTTCACAGTCGGCGGCTGCGGGTCGGGAGGCTGCTAGGCAGGCCGTTAGACATGCCGTGCTGCAGTACCAGATCAAGATGCGAGAGAAGCCGACGCAAGAGGAGCCGGCCTGCAAGAGGCGATTGGGCCTGTCAGATCCTCCTGAGACAGAAGAGGAGGAAGAAGATGACGAAAACGAAGAAGAAGGGGAAGAGAAAGAGGAAGAAGAAGAGGAAGAGCGACGTCCCTCTTCTAGCAGTGGCTCCGACGACTCTGTGGATGATCCCCCGTATAAGGACAACCCACGTGAGCAGCATGGCGATGATAGCAGCGATGACTGGCTCGGACGGCACTGAGGACCACCGCGATGTCTCCTTTACTTTTGATTTTTGATTCGGGCCTGCGCGCCCAAGTAGATAGCTTAGTTTGACACAGATACAGTTTTTGAGGGCCTGCGTGCCTTTTGATTAGCGGGCGCTTGTGCCCAAACTGCTTCGGTAGCTCTTGATTGGCCGATGTGCCACAGATACAGTAGTTCCTTTTGCTGACATGGATATATCTTGGTATAGCTATAAAAGTTGCTCTTTCAGGTTTATTGTTTCTCAATATGAATAAGAGAAAGTAAAACCAACCACTAATACCAAAAACTTGCATTGACAACGCACCAAAATTGTCACTAACACACGTGAATGCACAAAATGCGACCAAATTGCAAAGAATATGGAAACATACCCCAGGACACGGCTAGGATACGAGGATACAAGAAAATGGGCATTTATGGGCCAAATTTCAAGATAACCCGATCCGGATAAGACTGACTCTCATACAAGACCAAGTACACCTAACATGACTTGTTCCAATTGACGGAATTGAAAAAGATGCCCCGAAACAAGATTAGGACATGAAAATGCTCAAAAACGACGCAAAAACGACCTAACCATGGTAAACATGACTCGATTATGTCCCGGACTGAAACTGACACCTCCATACAGTCACACAAGGTCTAAGCGACCTGTACGGCATGACCAACATTGGCTAAAACCTCTAGAACGAGTTTCGGCCTTTCGAAACCTTGATTTGAACTTGAAATGGGCCGCCGAGGGCCCAAAATCTTCGTTAAACGCGACATTCCGAATCCGATGCTTGGATACAGTCCCATATGCCCGTAGTGACTTGCTGGAACCATCAAAAGTGCAAAAAGACCCTTGGAACGAAAATGACCAAATCTGGACAGTAGCATTTGTAAACTGTCAAAACTGCAGAGAAACCCTCGCGCGAGGGTTTGGAATCATCGCGCGATGGAAGCTACCTCGCGCGACAGTTTGGAATAGTCGCGCGATAGTCAAACCCTGCCAAGCAGCCCTTGTTTGACCAGACCACTGCTTGAAGCCTTATCATCTTCTCCACGTCTTGCAGGCTACTCTATGGTTTCAGGGGAGGATGTCCTTGCATGGCAAGGTGGTAGAACACCACAGCCTCCATCCCATCCTCTGGCACGGAAATCGAGGATGATATTTTCCAAATTTTGCCCATAAGAAGAAGGCAATAGGAGCAATGTAAGGCATAACCTCTCTCACCCCAAAATGGAAGATTCGTTGATGGAAATACTTGACCCTTGGCTAATGAGGGCCGAAACCATAGATTGGGCGAGCCCCCGCTCTCGGTGCCTATCCTCAATCCGCGATCTCCGATTCAGTCAACCGTGCGTTGAGCTTCTCCAAGCTGCGTTGGCCTTCTGGGACCCAGCTGTGCATGTCTTCCGATTTCATCAAGACGAGATGTGCCCAACTATGGAAGAATTCCAAGCGTACGTCCCAGGCTTCGCCAATTTAGACGCTCTTGCAGTTCCACCATTTCAAGAGGACATGGAGCAGATTCTACAGGCAAAACTCAACATACCCGGGGAATTGACGGCAAGTATTATCCAAGATGGAGCACTCAACATCATTTGTCTGATCGAGCTGTACGGCCCCGAGGGAGCCCTGGGAGATTATGTAGGGGAAGCTCACAGACGCTTCGTGTTGTCCATATGCACGCTGGCCGCTTATATGCTGATCCCTGTTGACAAGGTGAGCCCCAAACTGGTGAGCATAGCCTCACAAATGGATGCCCAGAAAAATATCATGCCCGTAGTCTTAGCAGAAACACTTCTAGGCTTAGATATGGTGAAGCTCGGGCAAGCAGATTCATTCAGTGGATGTCCTATCCTGCTCCAGGTAGGTTTTTGCTCAACTCATCTTTTGCACTTTCGCTTCCAACCGGTCATGTAGATTGTATCTGATTTTTGACTTATCTTCTACTCTCATGCAGCTCTGGCTGTCCGACAAAGTGGGAGTTTTGGAAGCGCCACAGGCGGGCTTTGAAGACTTCCCCAGGCTCTTGGTTGACAGGCCGATGCTATTTCCCGAGTTGACGGTGGAGATATGGTTCGCATTTCTAAACGACATGCATCCTGAAGACATAGTCTGGAGATGTCCTTGGCTAAACCTTCCGGAAATGACAATCAATTCGGTTGGATTTAGCAGAGTAGTAATCGCTGGTTTGACAAGCTTCACCTTCTACATTCCAGGGCGCACACTCCGCCAACTTGGGAGAAGTCAAGCGTACAAACGCTACGGTGCGGAAGACTTCGAAATCCCCGTATTTGATTCATGGCATCTGCGCTGTTACAAGTGTAACTGGGATAGCAGGGCTTTGA
Source organism: Rhododendron griersonianum (assembly GCA_018127125.1). Classification (NCBI taxonomy): domain Eukaryota; kingdom Viridiplantae; phylum Streptophyta; class Magnoliopsida; order Ericales; family Ericaceae; genus Rhododendron; species Rhododendron griersonianum. The sequence continues at coordinate 29,930,345 of CM030788.1, read as the reverse complement.
AAGGACCAATTTCGGGCTTCAAGACATGGCTGGAAAATCGCTACGTGAGATGGCTTCATGCTGAAGTTGAAGCAAGACTGAGGGGATATTTCTGAACCCTGTGGAAATCAAGCTTCTGATCAGAGAAGGCTCCAAAACCGACAGGCTGTCTGAGCTGTCTCTTTTACCCCTTTTTCAGTGTTTACTTTGTAAGTTGCATGTCCCGTTGCCCGGCTCGACCGGTTGAATAACAACTTTGAATAAGAATAATCCGAACGTTATCCACCCGAGGGACTGACTCCATCACCGGATGTGCGATTTGAACAAACGACACTTCGACGTAGTCATAATCGTCCATAATGACCTACGGGAAGCATCGGAATCCCAAAATCTAGCCCGAGGCAAAATGCGATAAACCACCCTCCCAAAAGACAGTAGCCTGTCTTTCTGGGCCGAAATAAATTGAATCCTCGCGCGAGGGAGTGAAACTGTCGCGCGAGACTCACTCAGTCGCGCGATACTACTGAACCGTCGCACGATGGAGTGGGTCTGTTACAGCTGCCAGCCTTGACTCATCCGGAGATTAAAGTGTGGCAGGCTTTTCCATCAGCTCTGGACGTGCAGGAGCTTCTGGGCTTCCCCAGAGGCGTGTCCTTAAGTGTTAGGTCATGGGGGACACCTTGCATGGATATTTTATCCAAGGCAAGAGACATTCCATTCTCACTTGGCTATAAAGGAAGAGTTGTCTCCTGAATGAAGACTAAGCCTTCAGTTAGAGAAATCCCAGATACACTTCTCCCAATGGCAAATTATCTCCCCACATTAATTAGCCCGTGGCTTGAAGAATTTGTCGCGAGCGACTGGCTATGCTTCCGTTCTCACGGGCTGGTCGGCTTTCGCTTCCTAAAAAGTGTAAGGCTCCGCCCCAAAATTCTGAGAGCGGCCCTGCAGTTTTGGGATTCGGATATCCATGTGTTTCGATTCGGGGACAACGAGCTATGCCCAACCGTGGAGGAATTCCAAGCATATCTCCAGGGTTTTGCTTCGAGCGCGATTGTCGTGCCACCTTATAGAAAGAGTATGCCGAAGCTCCTAAAAACTAGTCTGAACATTTCAAATGGAGCAGCGGATAGCCTACTGGCGGGTGGGCAAATAAACGTCCTGCGCCTGATGGAATGGTACAGGCCTGACGGTGATCCGGAGGATACTGCCCTGCAAGCCCGGCGCCGTTTTGCTCTGTCAATTGGCGTACTGGTCGCATACCTGTTGGTGTCTCTGAATGGACGGCCCGACCCCTCGCTGGTGGATGTGGCTACTCAGATGGGTGTTAGAAGGAACGTGGTTCCTATGGTGCTTGCAGAAACGCTCATGGGTCTGGATTTGGTGGCCGCTGGCCAAACGAACATATTTTGTGGCAGCCCACTCTTGTTGCAGGTAAACTCTCTCAGCTCACCTTTTTCCGGTTTTCACACAGTCTGCTTTTACCTCAACTCTCGGTTAAAGGCTGTATCGGAGCTCCTTACTTGTTTTTTTGCTCAAGTCTTATATGGCTCCTTACTTGTCTTTTCGCTCGTACAGTTATGGTTGTCCGACAAACTCGGGCTAATTGCAACTCTTGAAGCGAACTGGCCCCATCTGCCCAGGCAAATGCAACAGAGAGAGATGTTGTATCCAGAGATATCTGAGGAGGAGTGGCGCACCCTCATGAGAGAGATGTCACCTCATGAAATTGTCTGGCGGCATGAAACCTTGAACATTCCGGACATGGCTCTGAATTCTGCGGGTTTTGAACGGATGGTGATTGCTGGGCTGTCTAGTTTCACCTTCTAAATTCCAGGTCGTATCCTTCGGCAATTGGGCATGAATCAGGGTCTGCATCGAGCTGGGGTAGAGGATTTCCAGATTCCACCATTCACCTCCCAACATCTGGTTGGGTATGAGCACAATTGGGGTTTGAGACAGCTTGGTGGAGCAGAACCAGATATCAGCACAGGACTCAAACGCCGCTATGTAGCATGGCTGAGAAAAGACATTGCAAGAAGACAAAATGCAAACTGACTTCTGACATGACTCCAATAATCTAGAATAAACTATGAGCCCGTGAGGGCCTCTAGCATTTTGTTCTGTTTTTATGCTTAACTGTTTTAAGGACTCTGCTCAGCCTATGTAATAGAAATAGTAGTTTTGAATAAATTCGAAAGATGGTGAACTTTCCCTTTTTGGTCCAAGTGTTGAACACCGCGCCGCTTGAATGTCGAGGCACTCTCTGGGACCATGGATCGAGTTGATTGATTGTGACCGAATCTCACAGAGAGATTGCCTACGTATCCCAAGCTAGGGAATCAGGTCAGAACGTAGTTCAAGCAAGGGTTCGCTCGTGTATTTTGGCTCTCCTTTTGCGCTCTAATTTTTGCCTAGAACTGCCTTTACAGGTTTTCAGTCTAGCGAGCTTTGATTGAATGCCTATTTATTTTTGCCTAAACTGCCCCCTTGGGTTTTTAGTCTAGCAGGCTTGCTCTAATTTTTGCTTGGAACCGCCCACCCTTGTGGTTTTCGGCCCAACGAGCTTCTCTCAAGGATAGTAACGTTTGAGTTGATCCAGGTTGATCAGAGTGTTGAACTCATTGCCATCTAGATCAATAAGCTGAGCCGCTCCACTCGAGAGGATGGTCTTGATAATGTAAGGTCCCGCGCGCTTCGGGCGGAACTTACCACGTAAATCGAAAATGGGAGCCCGAATTTCCTTTGTGACCATGTCCCCTTCAGCCAAGTCGCGAGACTTCACCTTCTTGTTGAATGCCCGAGCAATTCTGCGCTGATACCCCTGAACATGATACAAGGCACGGAGCCTCCTCTCATCAAAGAGCATGAGTTCAACAAACCTCCCACTAAGCCACTCAGATTCCGTGAGTTCACATTCAGCCATGATCCTTAGAGTCGGTACCTCGAGTTCGATGGGAAGCACGGCTTCCATCCCATAGACTAGGGAAAAAGGGGTTGCCCCTGTTGATGTTCGAATCGACGTGTGATACCCCCAAAGAGCTAGGGGCAACTGCTCATGCCAGTCCCTGGCGGACTCTGCAGACTTCTTGATAATTGTCTCGACATTCTTGTTGGCTGCTTCAACTGCCCCGTTCGTCTGAGGGCGATAGACCGTTGAGTGATGAACTTGAATTTTGAACTCATCGAAGAGTTCTAAAACCCTGCCTTTGAAATGCACCCCATTGTCTGACACGAAAGCCTGAGGAACCCCGTATCGATAGATAATGTTCCTCCTGATGAACTGAGCAACCTGAACTGCAGTTAAAGTTTTGTAAGACTCAGCTTCAACCCACTTGGTGAAGTAGTCTATTGCCACCAGAATAAACCGATGCCCGTTCGAAGCAGAGGGCCTGATCATGCCGATGACGTCGATTCCCCAAACAGAGAAAGGCCAAGGTCATCACATGCCAAAGAGATTGGATGGGGGGACATGTATGAGATTGGCATGGATTTGACACCTATGGCAGCAGCGTACGTAATCCACACATTGAGACTCCATAGTAGACCAAAAGTAACCCTGCTGCAGGATTTTCCTGGCGAGCATGACTCCACTCATGTGAGGGCCACAGATTCCTTCGTGGATCTCTTCCATTATCCTGATGGCCTCAGTGCCATTAACACAAAGCTTGTGCATCCCGCAGTGGGATCTCCGGTACAACTTCCCTCCACAGAGAATGTATTGCGCGGCCAATCTTCGTAAAGCGGTTTGATCCTTCTTAGTGGCATCAGGCGGGTAACTGCCATTCTCAATGAAATTCCATATGTCATGGTACCAGGGTAGGCCGTCATCGACAGCGTTGACATATTGATAAGCAGGCAAGTCCCGCTGTTCAATAAGGATCGGACGCAACTTGACACCCAACGAGAGTTCGACCATGGAAGCTAAAGTAGCCAAGGCATCAGCAAACTGATTCTTTAGACGGGGGATGTGCGTGAAAGTCACTTTGTCGAAGCGAGGGATGAGATCCCCGAGATCTTGATGATAAGGCTTCAACCTGTCTTCCTAAACTTTCCAGTCCCCGTTGGCCTGAGACACAACCAGATTGGAATCACCAATGACTTCAAGCTTTTCGACGCCAAGCGTGAGGGCAGCCTCCATGCCAACTATATATACAGGCCTCATACTCAGCTTGGTTGTTAGTGACATCGAAATTGAGTTTAAACGCAAGCGGAATATGAGAACCATCCGGAGTTATCAACAAAACCCCAATCCCATATCCTTTCTGATTAGCCGCTCCGTCAAAGTAAAGAGTCCATGTGTCTTCGACAACTGCTAGCACCTCCTCATCCGGAAACACAAAGTCTGAGTCTTCTGGCCCATCGACGGGATGATCAGCCAAGAATTCTGCCACCGCACGCCCTTTGACAGACTTCCTAGTAACATACTCGAGATCAAACTCGGCGAGCAAAAGCAACCAACGTGCTAACTTACCAGTAAGCGCAGGCTTCTCAAACAGATACTTGAGAGGATCCATTCGAGAAATCAACTTCACCGGGTAAGCCAGCATGTAACGTTCTTCGGCACCAACCATCTTCTTACTCAAGTAGTAAATGGCTTTCTCGACTCTTTTGTCTCCTTCTTGAGCCGGTAAGCATCCCATAGAAGAAGGATTCACCGACAGATAAAGTATCAAAGGTCTCCCGGGCACTGGTGGCATCAAGACCGGGGGGTTTTGCAAGTAGTTCTGAATAGAAGTGAAAGCCGCCTGACACTTGTCTGTCCATACGAACGGGGTATTCTTCTTGAGTAGACAAAACATCGGCTCGCAAGTTAAAGTTAACTTGGCGATGAATCTGCTGATAAACTGAACCTTCTCCAGAAAGCTGCGTACTCCCTTTTCAGATTCCGGCGGCCTCATGTCGAGCACTGCCTTAATCTTAGATGGATCGACCTCGATTCCACGCGAAGTAATCATGAAACCGAGCATTTTGCCCGCCGTGACACCGAAGGTGCACTTCTGGGGATTAAGACGCATGCGAAACTTACGCAATCTCTCGAAGAACTTCCTAAGAACAGGAATGTGGCCTTCTCGAGTTTTGGATTTGGCGATCATGTCATCGACATAGACCTCGACCTCTTTGTGCATCATGTCATGCAAGATAGTTGTAGCAGCCCTCTGATAGGTTGGTCCAGCATTCTTCAATCCGAACGGCATGACCAGATAGCAATAAGTCCCCCACTCAGTAATGAACGTGGTCTTCTCACGGTCCTCGGGTGCCATGAGAATTTGGTTGTAGCCAGAAAAGCCATCCATGAACGAGAGCAAAGCGTGCCCCGCAGTATTATCCACAAGCACATCGATGTGTGGCAAGGGAAAATCATCTTTGGGGCTCGCCTTGTTCAAGTCCCTGAAATCAACACAAACCCGAATTTGCCCATTTTTCTTAGGAACAGGGACAATGTTGGCCACCCACGTGGGATATTGAGAAACCATGAGAAAACCAGCATCGATCTGCTTAGTAACTTCCTCCTTGATCTTCTGAACCCAATCTGGCCTCATCCATCTGAGCTTCTGTTTCACAGGTTTAGCATCAGGCAACAATGGGATTTGATGCTCCACGATCTCAGGGTCAATACCAGGCATGTCTTGATGAGACCACGCAAAGACATCGCTAAACTCAGTGAGCAGCTCTTTGAAATCACGATGCTCCTCTGGTGAAAGCGTGGAGCCCACTTGAACCATTCAGGGATCGTTTTCATCTTTCAAGTTTATAGAAACTACTTCTTCTTTTAATGGCTGAGCATGCCTTTCGTCTTCCCTTTCGATGAAGGCACGGATTTCTTTGGGAATATCCCCATTGACGTCTATCCCTTCATCGTCGGGGTCGACACAGTTTATATAAAGATCATTGAAATAGTCAGAAGATGATTCGTTCATTTCACAAGACCCTGAAGGGTCGCCAAGTACAAGAGAATCAAACTCGAAATAAAAGCTATGACGTGGAGGGCCCAGAGGCACAAACTCCGACTCAGAGCTAGACTTAGACGACTCCACAGACTCTATATCTGACTCTGACTCGGACTCAGAGGTGCTATCAATGCAAGTTAGGCGTGGTTTGAAAATACTATTTTTAAGGCTACCCCTAGCTTCAACAATGAGAGAGATAGGGTCCTCGAGGGCGTCGGGCCCGAGCATGAGCACTTCGGCTTCTTCAGCTTCCCCAGCCAAACCCACTCGAGAGAATTCCTGGAACAGCAGCTCCAAATTCCGCTGATTGACGGATCCCAACCAGTCAGTCTTGACCTTCACCTGATTAAGCTTCCTCTTGAATTCTGCCCTTGCTAGCTCATCATCACTGTTTGACCAGGTGTCATCAGCGAAAACCTCAAATCCAGGCAGCAGCTCCCCGGTTTCGGAATGAACAAATGGCTCGGGCTGTCCAGTGTAAGCGGCATTTCCCACCTCACGCACAAAGTTGGGACCACCGCAGAGGGTCCGAGGTTTTCCCATATTTTTCCTCCTTTTGGCATTTTCGGCGGAGGCGACGTACCCCAGACCAAAACGGCCCTTGTTAGAAGGAAAAGTAGGGAACTCCGGGATCCCTTGCCGGCGAGACCCTAAGCCTATGCCTGGAAAATAAGACATTCTCCTCATAATGTCCAGTGCGACAGAGCTTATGAGGAAGTTCCCATCCACGTTGATAGCCATCACAGTACCTGAAGTATCAAAAGAGAAACCTCCAAGGTCGACGTCTTCTTCGCTGTGCTGAATTCCCAAAACATGAGTCCCATCCTCCTTGAGCGGGCGAATGCTAGAGTCCCCGCAGATGGTCAAAGTACCGGTAGGCAATCCCAGACTAACCTTTTGATGGAGGGTAGATGGTACAGCCATGATATCGGGTCGATGGAGCCATGGCCTGCCTAGCAGAAGATTGAAAGTCGCGGGAATGTCCACGACATGGAATTCCACATCCATCTCAAAGCCCTCGGCATCGAGCTTGAGCATTAAAATACCCTCGACTACGCGACGGGTGCCGTCATATGCCTTAACAGCCAGGTTGGAAGGTGCAAGATCCTTCTTGGTGAGTCCCAAACGATAAGCAACCCTCAGGGGGCAGACGTTGATCGCCGAGCCGTTGTCAATGAGAACGGTCGGGACCCAGAGTCCTCGACTGATGCAGAATGGGAATTGAAAATAATTTAATAAATAACATTATTTAGTTTTCCGTATTTTATGTTTTAGTAATTTTGTTAGGGAATTTTAATTTTAGAAATAAGTGCTCTAGAGTATTCAGTTTTTCAATTATAGTTTATTAGTTTCCTATTTTATGTTTTCTTGTTCTACAAGAATTAGGGTTCAATTAAAATTAGGGTTCTCAGCCTATATAATAAGTTGTAAGCCTTAGGGCTAAAGGAGTTGTTTTTGAATGAATTAATGAAAATGGAGAGTTTTTCTCATTATTGTGTGTTCGTAGAGGGAGTACCTCTAGTTCATACTTATTCGTGATTGTCCTTGTTGCGCGTTCTTCTATTTCGACACTCCTCCCTGCATCAGTTGGTATCAGAGCCTAAGCTCGATTCCGGATCATGGTGCGACAAGGAGTTCGTTATGTTGTTGCCGAAGATGTGTATAATCGAAGTAAAGCCGCACGAGAAGCACGAATGGAGGAGAGGTTCCAACAACTTGAGCATGCGATTGGCGTCCTAACCAATCAGGTGGCTGCCATGGCTGTTGGGGGGAACCCATCTCGCCGTCGTCCGATTCAACCTCGGTTTCCGAAAGAGGAGGAGGTATCGGATGATGTTTCTATCACCAAACCTTTGGCTGGTAACCATCAGTCAATGGGGAGGACAAGGGCGGTTAAGGTTGCTAATCGTGATTCGTGACTCTGGGAATCTGGTTTGAAGATCAACTTTCCTGAGTTCCAGGGAGGTATGACACCCAAAAAAATCTTAGAGGTTGGTGTTGTTGGCAAAAAAGTTATCGAAGAAATTTTAGTTGAGGGAGATGTAGGAGACTTTATCGACGATGTATTAGAGGAAGAGTCAGATAAAATATTTTTGGACACTAATACTTCCTTATTGCAATTACAAGTTGATTGGGATTTACCTGCTACGTATGATGACTATCCGGAGGAGTATGACTATGTAGTCACTACAAAAGAAGATCATGATTTTAATGAAGGAGGCAAGATTGAAGTGGCTGAAGGAAAAAATATTGGAATTGATATGGGCAGTGGTACAAAACAAGAAGAACTTGTGATGGATGAGCAACCAATTGGAGTTGTGGGCATGAAAAACGTTGATGGGATTAATTGTGAGATCAATGGTAATGTCATTAAAACCATGTCCACGTATCTTGACGCAAGTCCTACTATGAACAATATTTTTTCTACACCAAAGCCTTCTGATTGGGACCGCGTGAAGCACACCGTAATTGAAAGCTTGGACATGAATTTCTTGCGTAATTTTCAGAAATTGGAGGGGGTTGAAGCTGGTCACAGTAATCAATTCGTGGATCCTTTTTGGGAATATATTGAAGTTATTGTGAAGGAAAATATTTGGATTGCGTACTTAGAGCAAGTTGTGACAAACAATATTGCTTTTATTTTTTCAGACTCATCTTTACTGTTTGGGGTCCGAAAAATTAATTTAAGGTACAAGATTGATGCGGACAAGTTACGGCGGATCCAACTTTATAAACTCGAGGACGAGTTTCTTCAAGCCGGGGAGAATGATGCAGAATGGGAATTGAAAATAATTTAATAAATAACATTATTTAGTTTTCCGTATTTTATGTTTTAGTAATTTTGTTAGGGAATTTTAATTTTAGAAATAAGTGCTCTAGAGTATTCAGTTTTTCAATTACAGTTTATTAGTTTCCTATTTTATGTTTTCTTGTTCTACAAGAATTAGGGTTCAATTAAAATTAGGGTTCTCAGCCTATATAATAAGTTGTAAGCCTTAGGGCTAAAGGAGTTGTTTTTGAATGAATTAATGAAAATGGAGAGTTTTTCTCATTATTGTGTGTTCGTAGAGGGAGTACCTCTAGTTCATACTTATTCGTGATTGTCCTTGTTGCGCGTTCTTCTATTTCGACACTCCTCCCTGCATCATCGACACTTGACCGTGATGTGCAAAGGGCGGTTGTGATCGGCTCCTTCGACTGGGAGGTCCTTGTCCGTAAAGATCACAGTGTACTTGGAGGTCGGAGGGAGGATAAGAGATATCATCGCTTCAGGAGTGACATCCGCTTGAACCTCAAGCCGAGAAAGAGCGTGACAAAGCCTCTGATGGTGCTCCTTGGACGAACAGATCAGTCCCCAGATCGAAATAGCAGCCGGGATGCGCTCCAACTGTCGTTGAACAGAATCAGCAGTTGGTGGACCAGCTAAAACCTCAGGAGGTGCAGACCTTGGGAAAGCAATGGGTTCGTTCCTTTGATTTGAAGGGTTGGACGAACTCCCAGCTTGCAGATTAGCAGGCTAAAAAATCCGTCCACTCCTTGTAACACTGTGAACATTCCCCAAAGAGGGCACGATCTGAGGGTCTTCACCCACATCCCAGAGATTAGCAGGAATATCTCCCAGTTTGCGTTTTCCTCTGTCAGTAGTCGATGCGGAGACGGGCACTTCCATGTCTAAGCCCAGGTCTTCGGCCAGATCTTTCATCAGTAGGGAGTCCCAGAAGTTCAAGTCTTTCACGGCAGCCACTTCAGCAATAGGCTCCGGATTTACAATGAAGGGAACATCCCAAAGACCACCGTCAGCCAGGGATCGATTGACTGCCCATACTTCATTTCCAACTTGGACATCCACTATGTCATCGACTTCCCAAAGATTGGCAGGCGGGACAAGGTCCATAACCATGATACTGCAGTCCCTGTTGTTCGGATAAGGCACTTCAGGGCACGGGCATTCTTCGTCAACAATGTAAGAGCAAGGGTTGAAGTCGGTGTCGGGATCAGTATCACAAACTGAATCAAAGACCGAGTTGAAGAGGGAAACATGATCTCCCAGGGCCCGCGGATTTTCCTGGATAAGTTCATCCTCTGCATAATGTAACAGGTAGTCCGGTATAGCGTACCCTTGAAGAGGGTTAGGGTCAATGTCCACGGGGGCATACCAAGCTGGCTCAGGATCCCAGTAATACTCTTCTTCGAGAACCGGAGGCTCGACTGGGTGAAACAGCATGTATAAGGAGAAACCATCCAAAGGATCGAGCAGAGCTGCTTCATAACCGGCCATCCAACCATCGTACCAAGCCTGATCAAACGGGACATTTTCGGGTTGTGGAGGAAAGCCCTCTGCTTCGAGGCGTGACCTCTCGTTGAAAATAGGGAGGGCGTAGTCTATGTTATCCGCTATGGCCCAACCTACAGCCTGCATGTTGGCTTGGGGTGGAGTTTGAACGGATCGAGACTGAATCACACACTACAACACATATGACTTTTAATTGCATAATCTTATAGCGTTTTTAAAAAAATGCTATAATATAGTTGTATATTGAGGTTACCATAGCGTTCACGTACTGTAGTGGAGCGGAAGAAATTTCACAGCGTTTGCTTACAGCGTTCAACTCAATTATAGCGTTGTGGATAAAAAATAAAATAAAATAAAATTACAGCGTTCACCGAGGGAAAGGCGCCATTCTCCCAAATATTTAGAGCCAAAATCGACTGGAAATCCCTTCTCTCTCTCTTCCTCGTTCAAACCCTAACTCTCTCGCTCTCTTTCTCTCCCTGAACTTAGCTTTTGTAATTTCCCTGTTCCTCTCTCTCTCTCTCTCTCTCTCAACGTCGATCTCAGCAACTAATTTCCCTGTTCCCAGAATTTTTGAAGTTTACTGGTATTCCGAGAGAAAAATGGCGATTTTGAAACCCTAACAACGGTCGGCGCTGGGCCGGCTTTCCCCCTACCGTCCCCTATCCCCGACCTCTTTCCCTTTCCCCGTTCCTATTTCTTTCCTCTTTCCAGTTGTTGCCCTTCATCCGCTCGAAGGTAGTCGATCGCTGATCTGGGTTGGTGATCTTGGTCGTCTTTGGGTTCACCGGTGTTTTGATCTGTCGCCGATTCACTCCCAATCATCGTCTACGGATTCTCAGTTGAGACCCTGATCTTTTCCACACTCCTCGATCTATCGCCGACTGGGTGTCCGTTGGGTCTTCAGAGCTCCTTCTAGCCAGCGTTGTCGACCGTTCATTGGGTTCTCTGTGTCGCCCGACCTCCGTCACTAAGGTCAGTTCATTTCGATTTGGTTGGATACTCTACTAGTGCTTGCTGTTTCAAATCTATTTGCGTCCGATCTATTTTGTGTAGAATCTGTCTTTGGTTAGCTGTGATTTTTTGCTGCTGCTTGAGTTTTCTGTTATGATATAAATCGTTCGGCTATGGTAATTAGGAGCCAAAGCGTGGGAGGATGGATTCCTGTGATTAACAAACAGAGGAATAAGATTGGTGGGTTAGGGAGTAATAATCAATCTTTGTTCACTCTATTCATTGACAACTTGCCAGAGGAGGTTAATCAAAATTGGCTCAGGAGAACTTTTACTAATTATGGTGTTGTCAAAGATGCTTTTATTCCTAACAAGTGTAGCAAAAGAATTGGTTCCAAATTTGGGTTTGTTAGATATGATTGTCATGTCTCAGCAGGGGTTGCAATATCAAAATCCAATGGTTTGTGGGTTAGTGACAAAAAGCTTTTTGTCAAAGAAGCATCTTTTGATCAATATAAGAACAAATCAGATTTGAAGATTGGATTTTGGGGGTTTATGATTCTGCATTGTTTATTAGAAATTAGGGGGGGGGGGGGGGGGGTTTGGGTCTATGTGCTCTAAATATTCTACCTTGTTTAAATCTCCATTTTATATACATAGTTTGCAAAGAATAGAGCATAAGATTCTCTAGTGCATTAGGGTTTCCTGCTATATTTCCGATGCTATGGATCTACAAGTCATAGGTCGGGACGTTTTCTTTTCTCTTGTTGTTCATATTTTTGTGGCTGCTCATATTCTTCTCTGCGGGCTGCATTTGTGTAGATTCATTTCATTCATTCCAATGATATTGGGGCTTTTGTGCTGATCCATTCCGAACTATTTGTTATTTGTTTTGGGTCTATTATGAGGTGTCTTTCTATATTTTGGCTGGGACAAGGAACCTAATGACAGAAAAATCAGTAAACTTTGTGAATATGCTTCAAGAAACCCTCTCCGGATTCCTAAGGTATGAGCCTTTTCGTATAACCTGAAGCTTTAACACCAAAGATGGCGTATAAATTGTTATTGTGAAGTATATGCTACGTGTAATAGAGCATTTTCAACATAGTTTTTTGCTGTTGGTTGTGTACTTAAAATGTAATGGACCTAATGGTATGGAGACGAGTAGCTTTTACTTATCTTGTAGTAAACTACCTTCAGTAATTTACTAGACTAGTCACACCACTTCAATGAACTATACATCTTTTTTCCTTTTCCTTTCTTTTTGTGCTTGATTACTATGCCAATTGAGTTCCAAATTTTATTCTCAGATCACGAGCTCTGTTGAGCAAAGGTGTTACACAGGGATTTAAGAAGTGTGTCATTTGCATTATGTAAAAGTTTTCCCGACTCCTGTGTATCTACAGGAAGTTGTTAATATCTCGGAAGGAGCAAATGTGAGTTCTTCCTTTGATCAAACATTAATTTAATTTGTATTATGTATGCTTTACCCTCTCTTTGTCTTTTATTTTTTTTGGGTAGAATGACTAGAATCTTGATTGCATCCCCGGAAGAAATTTTGTTGTCCTTGTCTTGTTTGTTGGATAAGGTTTTCCGATCAATACCTTCGTTATGAGTGGTAACTACTTCAGGCAATGTCACACACACTTTCTCAAGTATTAATATTAGTTTCTCAAGTTCTTTGTTTTGTATGCTTCATTTTGCTTTCTGAAACTTGTTTCTAGTATTCACCATATTCAACTATGCAGCAGGGGATATTCTGAGCCTCTTTGCTGTCATTGACTATTCCTCTAGCTTCGCTTTGGTTGACTATAGGATGGAGCAACTCGCATATGCTTGTATTTGGGCTGCCCATCATAACAGGTTGTTTGTCTGTCACATCTTTACTTTAATATTAAGCTGCCTGGTTGAGCAAACCACATGGATCAAACAACTATGTTATGATTTCCCTGCTTAACTTCCCTTTGACAGCTTATAAGCCTTATATGTAAGCAATGAGCAGTTTTTTTAAGGTAATTTTGCATATGGTTAAGTTGTGTATATATCTTATTGATGATTTCAAGTTAAGAACTATCTATCTTCTTGTACACATCTAGATTGGAGGAACCTTACTTGGTGGATGGTGGATAGTGGAAGTCCTTAGAAATTCATGCAAGTATGGTCTAAGTGTGTTCTGCTTCATATCTCTTTCAAGGTTGAAGTGAGAGTCACAGAAGTTATATAGGTTAGAGATATCATTGCAGGTTAAGATGCAAGGTACGTAGATGAAGATTTGCCCTTGTTGTTCTATTGAGGTTTTTTTTGTCAGTTCATAACTTATGTGCTTTTTTAATTGCTTTCCTCTTCCCTCTTTTGGATTTGTTGAAGGTCAAAGGAAAAAATAGATAGACAACTTTGCCACACTTCTGGTGGTTCGGAAATCATAACAAAGACACCACCAAAACCCCAAGATGGCAAAACGATGGCCATGGCATGAATCCACCCCTGCTGGTATGTGATGGGAATGTAATTGTATGTTATATTCTGCATCATGATGCCCTTCTATGGTGATCCATTTATTCAATTATGCTTGCGCTTTTGTACTATGAATATACCTTCATGAATCAACAATTTGTTTTTGTTGTGGTTAGGCAAAATTGTTCAAATAGCAAGGAGGTTTTCACATAGGGTGATCCTACTACTTAGTTTTGTCGTGGTACCAAAGGATTTCCCTCTTTCTTGGGTTAGTTCCCCACGTTTTGTCTAATATTTTCATTTGCCCTGGCCTTATGTAAGATGTCATTCCAACTCGATTATGTGTTCTCTCATTTTCCTTGAGAATTGGTTATGTACTTCTCTTTTTCTATTAAAAAGTGTTCAACAAACCTGTATGCTAATCTTTGTATTTGCTCGTATGAGCACTATGTTCTCTATTTGACACTCTCTTTCAAAATTTATGTTCCAGTATAGCTTAAGTGGCCCGACTAATACTTCAATGTGTATGGTTGAAGTTCCTCTTTGCTTCGTTTTCATGGGCGGAGTGCAAGAATTTGATGCTAAATGCTATACTGCTAAATGGTCGTTTGCTGGAATATAATATTATAGTTGCTGAAATAGGAAAATTAGTTGCTGAATTTGGTGCATAGAAGTTGGAACGGCTATTTCGAGAGCCTAAAGGTATGTTGGTTGCTGAGTGTTAGAAAGATTTAGATTTGATTTCTAGAGCATGATACGGTATTTATAGTCTTTTTATATGAAGTATGGCAAGTGCTGGACTTGGATTCAAAGCAAAAGTATATCTATTGGGGGGGGAATGTTTTTATAGGATTTGCTTTGTGTGGTTTGGATATTTGGAGCCTGCCATTATGTTTGCTGATTTTGAAAGAGTTTTGACTTTTTCATGCACCTCAACTATGACCAAGAGATTAGTCTTTTCTTTTGCTAAAGTTGATTTGATTAGAAACTTAAATTTTCTAAATTGAAATTGAAATGTTTTCTTTCATTGTAGGTCTTCAAGTAGAAAGAGAAGATCAATGCCGATCAAAGAAAAAACAGAGAAGATCAATGCTTTGTCATGTGAAGATGGAGATTATGATCTTGCTACCGCCGGTTGTAACTTAGTTGAACCATTTTCCATGACACTTTCTTTTCTCTTCTTAATTTGTTTTAGTATGAAGAGAGGTAGGCTATTTTAGGGCTATTTAGATGTTTATATGATGTCTTTTTGCATTTGTTTGCATTTGGAAGCTACTGGTTTTTTTTTATGTTAACACAATACTTCAATTTGGATGAAATATTATTTATTTCCATGTTAATTTTGTATGTAATTAGGTGAATATATGGTTGTTGGATTCATAGCAATTGGATCATTTAGATTTTGGTGCAAAAAAGTGCTACCAAATGAGTCTAATGGACGCTATTGATCAGGTCAAACATAGTGAGCTGAACTTTCACAATAAATGAGTGCCATTTTATAACGTGCCGTAATGCTATGAAAAAAGACAGTGGTTTGTAGCATTCTTGCACCGCTATCATTAATTCAGAGAGTATAACGTACAAAGAATGCTATTAAAGATTTAGAATCGTACAGCGCTAGTGCACCGCTATAATAGAGTACTAATACATAACGTTCCAAAAACGCTATAAAAGAGGAAGAATTTATAGCGTTAAAAGAACGCTATTAAAAGGTCCAGACTTTTTATAGCATCAGCTAATAAGGCGTTCCTGGGAACGCTATCTATTACTTTCTATAGCGTTTTTCGCACGCTATAAAATGTGATTTTTGTTGTAGTGACAGGACCAAGAGAGAAGTCTGCCACATTTCCATATGGGCTGTCCAGCGGAGATGCAGAATTGAGCTGCACGGCGGGGATTGACTGATGGAAGAGAGAACTGACAGACTCTTCGGAGACAGGTGATCCAGTTTGCAAAGATTCCGGAGGTGCATCAGTGTCAACAATCCGGCCTTCGACCACTTGTATGTAAGAAATCTCGGCAGAAGGTTCAAGCGGGGAAGGTACAATCGGCCTGGGTTGATCGGCTGAGGCTATATAGTCAGTTGGGTTGAATATGGTGGAGCTGTGGTCAATATGAGTGGAGCTGAGGAATATCTGGTTGACGTGGGAAGCAGCATTGTGCTTGGGAAGGGAATTGGCAATGACGTTAGGCTTCTGAGGTGGCGGAGGGGTTTCAAGCGTGCCATTGTTAATGAGATCCTGAATCGCATGACGGAGGCGAAAGCAAGAGTCGGTGAGATGACCTGCTCCTTGATGATAGGCACAGTAGAGGTTGGCCTTGAAGTTAGGTGAAGGGTTTTTGGGTAAAGGAGTTGGATCCAAGGGCTTGAGATGTCCCGACTTGACCAACTTTTCCAAGACCGAGGACAGAGGCGCCTCGATAGCGGAGAAGCTGCGGGGCTGGTTTCGAGGCCGGTTATTCTGTGGAGTCTGAACTTGATTGACGTCCGCAATATGGTTGGTTGTGTTGGAGGAGGTGGCGTTAGAACCGCTGGTTGCTGTGTTGGAGTAAGTCCCCGTCCCAAACAGCGCATTGGCATTCCCAAAGTATGCCCGAGTCTTGGTTTTAAGAGGATTAGAGGATTCCCCCTTCGCTAGAATCCCACTCTGCAGCGCATCCTCGATGGCCAGGCCAGAATCGAAGAAGGTCTCAAAGTTTGCAGATGCTTGAGCCAGCACCAGATGCCTAGCATAGTCAGGCTGGAGGTTGCGAGAGATGATACGGAGCTGGTCCTTCTCGCTGGGGCGGTCAGTCATTAAGGTGGCCTTGGCCCTCCATCTTTTGACAAAGTCAGCAAAAGACTCCTTTGCTTCCATCTTAGTGGACTCGAGTTCCCGGGTGGTCATCTTCAGTTGGGAGTTGTAGCTGTACTGCGAAATAAACGCAGCTCCAATATCCTCCCAGGTCCTTCTTTTGGCAATGTCGAGTGACAAAACCCAATGGAAAGCAGGGCCCAAAAGGGTCTGAGGGAAAAGTTGAGACATGGCCTCTGGTTCAACGGAGAGCAGCTTCATAGCGGCGTGGTAACTGTAGAGATGGGTCTTGGGATCACCGCTTCCATCAAACTTAGCCAAGTCAGGCATTTTGAACTTCTCAGGAAGCTTGGCATTGGGATACAGACAGAGACAATCCAGATCGATTCCCCCAGCATTGATCTTTTCGGTTTTGGAAACAGACTCCTCGAGTTTGGCAATTTTGGCCATGAGTGCGGTCATGTCGGGATTCTGAGCTACCCCTTCCTGAGCAATCCTGCCAATTGCAAGGTCCGCAGCAGGCCTGCGGACTTCCCTCGGATTTAGCGTAATGAGACGTCCTGCGTGAAGCGGATCTGGAACCAAAATGGGCTGCTCCTGGTCAGACTCATCGTCCTCGCCTTCCTCTTCAAGAGGGGGTGGAAGGCGAGTGTGGATGAGGTCATTCAGGCGGGCAATGTTAGTGTCCGTCTGAGCTGCCCTTTGCTGCATGGCAGTGATGCTATCCTGAAGGTTCATGAACATGGTTTCCAAGGTAAGAGGCTCTGGATGTGGCGGCTCTGTCATGACGGGAGGTTCGGAGATGCTTGACACAGATGATGGGGTTGCTGGACGCCCTTCTTGTAAGACTGGTGGTGAATCTGACCGCGACCCTAAGTGAGAGTCTGAGTGCTGTGCTGCCGTAAGCGAGCGCGGAGAGTCTTCCGTGATGACTGACTGGGACTGTAACCTGACAAGCCTCTGAACCGGATTGAGTTGCAGATGTTCCCAAGCGGGTTTGGAAACTTGCTTCGATACTTTCCTTGGCGGTGCAATGATTCAGAACTTTGCAACAAAGTAAAAGAAGGCTTAATAGGGGTCCTGCAGAAACTTTAATCTAAATAAAAGACCAAAGTGCGGATGCAGCCAGCGTCGTCGGTGTCGCCCTAGACTCTAGAGCTAGAAGACAAGTCTGTCTCAAGACCCTCGGACATTGCTCGAGGCCCTCAGAATTCTTTTCGAATATGTATCCTTATTTGAAACGAGCGATCCTAAAGGATGTCAAAAGAAGTCTAAGCCTTCGTCCATCCCGCCGTTTGGGATTTCAAACTTGAAGTCAGAACAACTCGGTATGAATATCATGATACTATAACCAGGTTGGCGTGAGCAGCACTGTGCTATTAGCCGGGTGGCGTAAGTGACGAGGCACTTGTTACCTTTTGGTGTAAGCGTCATGATGTTTACTCCGTTGTTCCTCGTTTTCTGTTTGGAATCCTAAACAGGTTTAACAGACGAGGGTGTAGAAAGGCTTCTAATTTCCTAAAGTCCCACCGTCCGAAGGACTGGGAAAATTGACAACGCGCATCATTGAGATGCACGACTCCTCATCGGGCAACACAGTGTCCTAATGATCTTAAAGACAGAGCTGGAAAGAAACGAGGACCTAGAAGGCGTCCTAAACATGCTTCTACGCAGAACGAGATGTATGTACAGTTCATGCTGTAGGGAAAGCAGTAACACATAGACAGTATATGGGGTTAGATGCAAGTAGATCTTAACCTGTGGTTACCTGTCCTAGTTTGGAGAGTTCTAATGCTTTGTATATGCAAAGGCTGGTTTTGGTTTGTAACAGGTTTCTCGGACTAAGGCCACAGATATACCTCCCATTGCCCGCGATACGCAGAGCAACGGTCGAACGGTAGCATGACCTATCATCGTCGAAGGTTGTTGGTCATTCGAGGTCCCCGGGCTCCGGTAAACCGTGCCGGATTGCCAAAACGATCCAACGAGGCTTATCCCACATCGATGCACATGAAATGCTAGAATTTGATTAATAAAAGAAGAATTGCAATTTTGCAAAATGCTTTTTCAAATTTGGCTCACTTTATTTGGTTCATCTTTAGAAGAAACTACACAAGTGAACAATCAAAAAAGTCCCAGATTAGATTGGCCGGACACGAGGTCCTGTTAAATCACCATTCCAACCTTCGGCAGCGCGAAGCTCACCGTTTTGACAGACTTTTAAAGGATTGTTCGCGAGCGTATTAAATCCTAAGTATGAATTAATATTGGTTCGATTTAGTCCCCAGCAAAGTCGCCACTGTGGGCAGCATGCCCTCGGAGAAGGGATTCCGTTCCCTTTCCGACGAAACTCGGGGCAAGGGCCCTCGCGGGAATAGAGGGAGCACAAGCAGAGAGACAAGCACTCAAAAATACAGAGTCGCCACTCGGGTTTTGAAGGTCCGACACCCAAGGAACCGTATTTCGAAGCACCTGCCACGCTATTTGATTTGGAAAAGTGAAGGCACCAGTCCGTCATAACCTTATCTGGGTTCAGGAGCCAGGTTACGAGAGGGGAAGGGTTTTATGGCACCCCTCTCGCCCAATCCGGAGATCGGTCTCTACTTGAGCATTTTGAAAATGTTTACGATTCTTCTTTTATTAACCAAATTTTAGCCAATTAGGGCGGGGGAACAGTTAATCGGGGATTTAAAACTGTAACACGTTTTGCAATGATGTGATGAATAGCATGGATGGAAGAATTATTAAGCAATAAATGGAATAAAGTTCAAAATATTGCTGAAGCACCAAGCAGTGCCTTGATATGGAAGCACCACAAGCAATAGCCAACTTGCATGCATGGATCAACCTGCATGCAAGTGAACCATCGCACGATACTTACATACCGTTGCGCGAGGGTTGATGCCTCACCAACAGTTTGAACTTTATCCCCTTCTGGGCTCTGGAAGGACCAGTGCACACCCAGGAGGCAAACCAAGCAGTTTATATACACTGAAAGTAAATAATTATTACAGACAGGTTGGAATAAATTGGAAATACAACCCCCAAACAGTGGGGAAACAAGCAGAGGCCTAAAGCCTAGTTGCCCATGCAAGGGCCATTACTGGAAATCAGTGAACCATCGCGCGACAGAGTGGAACTCTCGCGCGAGGATTCTGACTGGACTTCCAGGAATTGCTTTGCATGCTTGGGGCTCTGAGACATATTCAGAGACATCCCAAGGGCATTCCAAACTAAGTGAAGCAGCAAGCCAAGAAGCTAGACTATTTAAACTAAGTTGCCCATGCAAGGGCTGCTACTGGAAATCAGTGAACCGTCGCGCGACAGAGTGTAAGACTCGCGCGAGGGTTCTAACTGGACTTCCAGGAGTTGCTTTGCAAGCTTGGGATTCTGAGAAGTTCAGAACATCCCAAGGGCAATATAAACTAATTAAAATGAAGAACCTAGGAACTGAACTTGTTTTAACATGCATAACAGTGATCTATATTATCAATATGAAAACCACAACAAGCATTCTCATGAATAAAACAAGAAATAACTAGCATCCCTTCCCCACGTGGACCAATCTCTTGCAGACAGAACTGTTGCGCGAGCGTTCGGGTCTATCGCGCGAGGGTTTAACTTGTTACAGATTCTTGTAACTCTGCTGACTCTAGGGCCAGGACTGGTATTGATTACCAGCCTTGGCCCTGTCAGCCCCCCCCCCCCAGGGATCAAGACAGGAACAGGTAAATTTTATACCTTTGCTTGAATGGCTTTTGAAATGGATTGGATGGAGTGATGTAGCCTTGCAAGGTAGTGTAGTGGATTCAAAAGACTAAGAAGTGGTTAAGGTTAATGACTTTGTGCTAGATTTGATAACCTTGTGATTTTGTGAAAACTTGTAACCTTGTAACCCTTTGCATGGAAAAGCAATGGGGGTATATATAGGAGGAGTGAGTGGTGCAATGGGAGGTGGAAAACTTGGCCAAGTAACCAGCCAACAAGGCTGGTCACTCTTGCTTGGTGGAGAAATGAGCCACCAAGGTGAGTGGGGGTGGTTGTGAGGGTGGTGATCCTAGCCTGCCAGAACGTTGTTCAGCCAAGGAAAACGGGGTTCCAGCCCATGTGGCCCTGATGATCACAAAAGTCCAGCTGGATTAAGATGATGGGGACAGGTAGAACCGTCGCGCGAGGGTTTGGAACCATCACGCAAGGGTCAACAGTCAAACTTTGACTTTGACCCACACCTGGCAAGCTGACTATCGCGCGAGGAACAAGGAGTATCGCGCGACGGTCAAACTTCGGTTAGAGTTTTGACTGAAGGTTTTTAGGGGTTCAAAAGGGTTCAAAGGGTTCAAGAAGGGTTCCAAGTCCAATCCATTCCACATTCAAGCCTGTTTGATCCGATCTCATCATCGGGGAAACAAGAAATTGAAAAATAAAGTAAAACAAACGGGAGACCCAGATTGGGGTGTCTACAGCAGCCTTAGCTCTCCACCTTTTGATGAAATACGCGAAGGACTCCTTGGCTTCCATTTTGGTGGATTCAAGCTCCCGAGTAGTCATCTTGAGCTGGGAGTTGTAATTGTACTGTGAAATAAACGCAGCCCCAATGTCCTCCTAAGTCCGTCTCTTGGAGATGTCGAGTGGCAAAAACCAGTGGAAAGTAGGGCCAAAGAGAGTTTGTGGGAACAGTTGAGACATGGCCTTATGTTCAACTGTCAATAGTTTCATAGTGGCATGGTAGCCGTAAATATGAGTCCTGGGGTCACCACTCCCATCGAACTTGGCCAGGTCAGGCATTTTGAACTTGTTCGGCAGTTTAGCATTAGGATACAAGCATAGACGGTCCAAATCGATTCCCCCTGCACTGATCTTTTCAAATTTTGAGACGTATTCTTCCAGCTTCGCCATCTTGGCCATAAGGGCAACTATATCAGGGTTTAAGACAGGCCTGCCACCTATTGGGTTTGGGTTCGCAGTAGGTGCACGAACCTCTCTAGGGTTGGGCTGAACAATGAGATGCCCAGCATGATTCGGATCCTCAATCATGATAGGCTGTTCATGAACGTCCTCATCTTCCCCACCTTCCTCTTCGAGTGCTGGTGGAAGGCGAGTGTTGATAAGGTCATTGAGACGGGTGATATTGGCATCTGTCTGAGTAGCCCTCTGCTGCATTGCAGTGATGCTGTTCTGAAGGTTCGTGAGCATGGTTTCCAGGTTGAGCGGTTGGTCTTCCATGACAGGTGACTCAGAGGTGCTTGATGTAGAAGAAGGAGATGGAGATGCTGGCTGCACAGTTTCCTGTAAAATGACGATGAGCCTGACTGTAGAGTAGCCAACAGAGAACGCGGAGAGTCTTCCGTCGTGACTGACTGGGACTCTAGCCTGACAAGCCTTTGAATCGGATTCCAAGGTAGACGTTCCCAAGCAGGTTTGCCTTTCTGCTTCGATACTTTCCTTGGCGGTGCAATGGTTCAAAACTTGCAGCAAAGTAAAAGAAGGCTCAATAGGGGTCCTGCAGCAACTTTAATCTAAATAAAAGAATAAAGTACAAATGCACCCAGCGTCATCGTCAGTGTCGCCCTAGGCTCTAGAACTAGAAGACGAGTCTGTGTTGAGATGTTCGGACACTGCCAGAATCCTTGGAACTCTTTTTGATAGTGTATCCTTGCTTGAATCGAGCGATTCTAAAGGGTGTCAAATAGAAGTCTAAACCTTTGGCTATTCTACTCTTGGAGTTTCAACTTTGAAGTTGGAACAACTTGGTGTAAATGACATGATACTGTAACCAGTATGGCATGAGCGACACAACGCTGTTAGCCGGGCGGTGTAAGTGACGAGGCACTTGTTACCTAACTGGTGTAAGCATCATGGCATTTTCTCCATTGTTCCTCGTTTTTTGTTTGAAACCACAATCGGGTATATAGGCAAAGGTGTAGAAAGCTTTTGATTTCCTAAAGTCTCACTTTTCAAAGGACTTTGAAAACTGACAACGTGCACCATCGAGATGCACGACTCTTCATCGGGTCATAGCAGTGTCCTAATAATCTTAAGACAGACTCGAAAGAACGAGAACCTAGAAGCCGCCCTAAACATGCTCCTATGCAAGACGGAATGTATGTACAGTGCATGCAATAGGAAAAGCAGTAACATGTAGACAGTATATGGAGTTAGATGCAAACAGATCTTACCCTGTAGGTACCTGTCCTAATTTGGAGAGGTCTAATGCTATGTATATGCAAAGGCCGATTTTGGTTCGTAACAGGTTCCTCGGACTAAAGCCAAGATATACCTCCTGCAGCTCGCGTAACCGCAGAGCAACAGTCAAACGGTAGAATGACTTATCATCGTCAAAGGTTGTTGGGCATTCGGGGTCCCCGGGTTCCGGTAAACCGTGCCGGATTGCCAAAACGCTCCAACGAAGCTATCCCACATCAATGCAAATGAGAAAATGCTAGAAATTGATTAAGAAGAAGAAGAATCGCAAAATCACAAAATGCCGTTTCAAATTTGGCTCACTTTATTTAGTCCATCTTTAGAGGAAACTACGCAAGTGATCAATCGGAAAAAGTCCCAGATCAGAATGGTTGGACACGAGGTCCTGTTAATTCACCATTCCAACCTTTGGCAGCGCGAAGCTCACGGTTTTGACAAACTTTTAAAGAATTGTTCACAAGCGTATTAAGCTCTAAGTATGGATTAGTATCAGTTCGATCATCCCCAGCAGAGTCGCCACTATGGGCAACATGCCCTTAAAAAGGATTCCGTTCCTTTCTAAAGAGGCCCTCGGATCGAGGTAGCACAAGCGGAGGAGCAAGTGCTCGGAACATAGAGTCGCCACTCGGGTTTGAAGGTCCGACACCAAAGGAACCGTATTCGAATTACCTGCCACGCTATTTGATTTGAAAAAGTGAAAGCACTAGTCCGTCATAACCATATCTGGGTTCGGGAGCCAGGTTACGAGAGGGAAAGGGTTTTAAAGCACCCCTCTCGCCCAATCCGGAGATCGGTCTCTACTAAGACATTTTGTGAAAATATTGCGATTCTTCTTTTATTATCAATTTACTAGCCAATTAGGCCGGGGGAACAGTTTAATGGAGACTAAAATTGTAACAGTTTGCAAGATGTGATTGAAAGAGCATGGATGGATGAAATGTTAAGTAGTAAATGGAATAAAACCGAACACTGTTTAAGAAGATCAAAACAATGCACCACTTGGGTTTGACGAGAACATGAGCCAGCTTGCATGCATGGATCTACGTGCATGCAAGCTATCCCGCGCACGCCAGACCCAAATACACGCGCTTGTGTTGATCCCTTACAGACAGGTTTGATTTCATTCCCTTCTGGGCTCTGGAAGGACCAGTACTCACCCAGGGGCAAACCAAGCAGTTTATCATGTACAGATAATAAACAAAATTCACAGACAGAATGAATAATAAATTGAAATACAACCCCTAAACAGTGGGAGTATTAAAACAGAGGCCGAAGGCCTAGCTGCCTATGCAAAGCCAGTCATTGGAATAGAGCCCACACACGCGTGCACATCTGGGACAGGTGCGCGCCTGTTCTGACTGGACTTCCAGTGACTGGTGTTGCATGCCTGGGCTCTGAGCCATGTTCAGAGGCAATCCAGGGGCATACCAAAGAAACAGAAAGGCATGCTGAGCTAGTTTTAACAATTTTACACATAAAACAGTAAACAAATTTTATCATGCATCAAGGTGATTTACAACATAATAAAAATAGGAAATAACCATCACCCCTGTCCCCACGAGGACCGGCGCGCGCTACCCATGACAGGCGCGCGTACATCCGTCCAATGCGTGCAAGTGTGAGAGTTGCGTGAATCTTGTAACCCTGCCAGCCCCCCTCAGGGATCAAAATAGTAAGACAGTAAAGGCTATACCTTTGTTTTTGAAGTTTGAAAAGGATTGAACAAGGAGGATTAATGACTGAAAATGGGATTTGATGTTGTTGAGTAGTGGTGGAATGTGTGCTTGAGTATTTTGGTTAGGAGGTGTAAGGACTTTTGCTTGATTTTTGTAACCATGGAAGCTTGATTTTAGTAACCCTTTGAATGGAAGACCAATAAAGGTATATATAGGAGGAGAGTTGGTGGAAGGGGTGGAGACACAACTAGCCTAGGTTGCTTGGTGGTGAAGGAGGTTGAAAAAGGTGATGGGAGTGGTTGTGTGGGTGGTGCACCCCAAGCCTGCAGAACACTGTTCAGGCGACAAAAAACGGGGTTCTATGGCACAGTAGACCCCCTGATCATCACAAAATCCGGCTAGGAAAAAGGTGAAAGGGACAGGTGTTGACCGGCGCGCGCGTGACTCGGACAGGCGCGCGCGTGAGCCACCTACCACTGCGCTGGTCAACAGTCAAAGTTTGGCCTTTGACCAACACCTGGCAGGCTGACTGGCACGCGTGGGAACTAGTTCAACGCACGCTTGTCAAACCTAGGGTTAGGGTTTTGACTCAGGGTCTGAGGTTCAAAAGGGGTTCCAATCACTCCAAGTTCAATCCTTTTCATTCTCAAGACTACTTTCTGATCCAATTCATCATCGGGGAAACAAGAAACCGAAAAAATGAAGTAAATCAATTGAAAGATCCATATTGGGGTGTCTACACACTCTCTGTTCTCTTGTCTCTCTCGTCTCTCTCTGCACTTTCCCTCTGCTCTCTCATCTCTCTCCCTCTCGCTCTCTGACTCTCTTTCTCTCTCGCTGCCTCTCCCTTTCTCTCGCTTGCTATCTCTCTCTCACTCACTCGCTATTTCTCTCTCTCTCTCCGTTACTTATGGTTGATAGTGGGGGACCCAGTGGTGATCAACCACCAAGGGTTGAGGTTACACCGCCTCCTGTTCCTCCGGAGAGTGGTGCATCGACCGGAGAGGTTCCGGAGACCCCAGAGGCCTCGGTTTTGGCGACCACGGCCGAGGAGGCCGCGGCCTCGGCTGCCACGGAGGGTGGCGACGGCGGTGACGGGGGTGAGGCCAGTAGTGATTGGACCATGATGAGCATGGGTGCAATCGGGCCAAGGAGTGAGGAGGAGGCTGGTGGCCGATCGGAGGTGGAAGGTCTAAGTGGACAAAATCGGATGGTGCTTGCAGCAGCACGTTGAACGTAACGGCTACTCGTGCCGCTTGACCGGAACCCTAGTTCGTCGTCGGAAACCTAATCTACAAAACAGACAGGGGGTGAGCGCACCTTTGCCTTTCGTGGCAAAGGCCCTCCGATGCCTAAGTTAGTATCTCGTACCCGAATATCCCTAATTATCAGTAGGAAAGTTGTATGATTACAATGTATTGCATACCTTTTTCTTCTAGGTATACCTCGTATTTATAGATATGCGTATGCTTGTTGCCCAAGCATCCCTGTTGCCCTAGGTTTCCTATCTCGTATAGGAAAACCAAGATATTCTGGATTCTCGTTCCCTTATCAATTTATTTCCTTAGTCCCTTTAGGACTCCTTTCCATAGCAGGTCGAACATCCCATTCCCGTTGGGTATCTTCCCTAGATCCTACATTCTTGGGATCTTATTCTTTACGGAATACCACTGTACTGAAACCTTCTAGAATGTTCCCACGGTTTTAGTGTTTAAGGCTGCCACTCTCGTAATAGGATTAGTGGTAAAAAGTTGATTAGGCCATGCTCTGGACACTGGGTACCGGTACTGGGCAAGAGGCAGTACCGGTACTGGCTGGACAGAGAAGTGAAAAATTTGGACGGACACCGAATCGAACCCAACTTGGTACCAACACTTCCAGACAACATTACAACATCAAAACTAACGTTTTACTATCCTCCGAGTGTCCGATACACCACAAAAAATGTATCTCCATACACCCCCACAAACAAACGCACAGCTTTACTAATAATACAATTTCTTTTGCGCATTTTCCGAAATTAAAATAAATTTGCGAGTCTCTACATTTACCGATGCAATCTTAGTCACAGCCACATCACCTCCCTGTACGATCTCTCAAATTAGGTGATACTTACACTCGATGCATTTTCCCTTCTTAGCAGTCATTGGCTCGTTAGAGTTAGCAACTGCACCACTATTGTCATAACATAGTGTAATAGCTGATTGCATTAAAGGAACCACTTCTAGATCTATCAAGAAGTTTCTAAGCCAAACGGCCTCCTTGGCTGCTTCAGAAGCTACCACAAGCTCGGCCACCATGATGGAATCAACAATGCATGATTGTTTGATAGTCCTCCAACTTATGGCTCAATCTTCTTGGGTAAACACATATCTCGAGGTAGAGTTCTGGAATCCTTATCTGACATAAAGTCTAAGTCTGTGTACCAGACTATTTGACTGGTAAACCAACATATAATCTCTAGTTCTTTTCAGATACTTGAAAATATGTTTCACTGCAGTCCAACACTCCTGCCCTAATTAGACTGAAATTTGCTGACCATGCTAATGACAAAGCAAATATCAGATCTAGTACACAGCATAGCATACATGAGGCTTCCTATTGCTGAAGCATAAGGAACTGCCTTCATTTTTCCATCTTAGGAGACTGATCCTTGGATACATTGATTCCATGTCTGAAAAGGAGAAACCCTTTCTTGGAATTCTGTATGCTAAAATGAGCAAGGATCTCATCGATATAAGTAGTTTGTGATAAGCCAAACATCCTATGCTTGCGATCTCGCATAAGCTTAACCCCAAGGATGTGACTGGCTTCTCCCAAGTCCTTCATTTCGAATTGGCTGGATAACCACACTTTCACTAAGGACAACACTCCCACATCCTTTCCGATGAGCAGGATATCATCGACATATAGCACTAGAAACACCACCACTTTCCATTGCACTTCTTGTACACACACGACTCATCCGGACATTGATCAAAACCAAAAGACTTGATTGCTTGATCAAAACGAATGTTCCAAGACCTAGATGCCTGCTTAAGCCCATATATGGACTTCCTGAGCTTGCACAACATGTGCTCTTGACCTTTTGCCATGAATCCATCTACTTGCACCATTATGTGGATGCGTTCATCCAGATTTCCATTAAGGAATGAAGATTTCACAGCCTTGTGCCAAAATTCCGCATCTATATCTTCTAGTGCCTCATTATAGTTGCAGGGTTCGGCATGTTGTTTTTCAGAGATCATATAATAAGATTCTCCCAATAACATATACCGATTGGGTGGGACAACAACCCTCCCACTACAACGAGGTACCGATGTCTCAACAACTCTTTCTTGCAGTGTAGCCTCCTGTTCTAATGGTGTTGAAGAAGTCTTTGTCGGTTTCTCTCCTCTCAATTTCTCTAGAACAATCTTGCTTCTGGGCTTGTGGTCTATTACATAGTCCTTCACTAAGTATCGGGCATTGGTGCTAACAATGACCTTCTGATTCTTAGGACTATAAAATAATCCACATTTCGTTCCTCTAGGTTACCCCACAAAAAATAGGTAAATCTGAATAACTCATCATTGATCTCACCATATCCATAAGAGTCATATTCCTTCTCTCTGCTACACCATTTTGTTGTGGCATACCTGGTGCTGACAACTAGGATGTAATCCCTTCAGCTAACAAGTACTCCCTAAACTCTCCCAAGAGGAATTTTGCCACCACGATCAAATCGCAGTGTCTTGAGACATTTACTCTGATGTTTCTCCGTTTCCGCCCTATACTCCCTGAATTTCTCAAAATATTCAGACTTACAGTGCATCAAATAAATGTATCCATACCTTGAGTATTCATCAATAAAAATGATGAAATACTCGAAATCACCTCTAGCTTGGATATTCATAGGTCCACACAAATCAGAGTGAACCAATTCCAACGGCTCTTTGGCTCTATATCCTTTAGCTGAAAAAAGGCCTCTTGGTTATTTTACCTTATAAACAGGATTCACAGATTGGAAGTTCCTCAACTTCCAATGAACCTAAAGGTCCATCCCTGACCAATCTAGAAATCCTATTTAGATTAATATGACCAAGGCATAAGTGCCAAAGATACATTTGGTTCAATTTAGAAGGTTACGTGGCAAATTATTAGTGCTATTCAATTCATGCAGTTGCACTGTAGGAAATATAGGATTAATAATGTAGAGATCATCCACCAATGAATCAGAACAGATAAAACGTTTATTCAACTTAAAAACCACTAAGTTACTAAAATAAACCAAATATCCATCTTTAATCAACTTAGAAACTGAAACCAAGTTTCTTATAAGAGTGAGAACATAAAGACAATCTCTCAAAATTAAACTCCTATTGTTACTCAAATTTAAAATAAGATTTCCTACTGCAACTGCTGCCACTCTCGTGATGAAGAGATTTATCTACAGGAAATCTTCATCACTGAGTCATCTGGTTTCCTGAAACCCATGCAATAAATTGCAAACATGATTAGTGGCTCATGTATCTACACACCAGGTACTAGTAGAAAACACCACTAAACGTGATTCAACAACTAGCGAAAAGATCTATCTTGATTGTTCACTTTATTGAGATAGAACAAACATTCTTTCTTCCAGTGTTCTTACTTCTTACAGTGTAAACACTTGCCCTTAGGCTTTTTCACTCAACCTTGAGGCGCTGTAACTGGCTCCACAACCTTCTTCTGAGACTTGTTCTGGATCTTCTTGCCTTTCGACTTAGAAGTAGAATCATTTTCCAGTCACTAATACAAATGGTTTCTTCACACCCACAAGACCCTTAAACAGCTTGGAGTTCTTTAAGAAGTTTCGTCAAAGTTAAATGCATTTTGTTTATAGAATAATTCAGGCGAAACTGCTTAAAACTCTCAGACTGTAGTGAGTTAAGAACGAAATCAATCTGGGTTTCCCCATCGATTTCAGCTCCAAGGATCTCTAGTTCATTCAGAAGATCTATCATCTTCAGAACATGATCCCTAATCGGGGTCCCTACAACATGGGTCATGCTCACAAATTATTTCATCGCAACAAGCCTTCTTGCACGATTCTGATCCCCAAATATTTTTCTGAGGTTTAGCATTATATCGTAAGCAGTTTCCATAGACTGATGCTGATGTTGCAATATACTCGACATAGAAGCCAGAATATAACACCGCGCCATCTCATCAGCCTTAACCCAATTTTTATAAGGCTTTGCTTTTTGTTCTGTGGCATTCTCATCAGGTCTAGGAGAGCATACCTCAGACATCACAAATGTGTGCCCCTCAGCAGTTAACACAATATCCAAATTCTTTTTCCAGTCAATATAATTCGATTCAGTAAGTTTATTTTCTTTGAGAGTAATTGCAAGTGGATTGAAAGAACCCATTTTTGAATCTGAGAATCACATAACAACAATTATGAAGGGCAATAAGAACTTGAATTTCATTTTAATATTGGTTCCCTTAACCACATGTTAAAAGAAAAACATTGGCAAACCTACACACCATGAAGAGCATGCCTCGATGGGAAGGTCGTCTACTCTTCATCATTCGTGTAGATAGGCACAACCTTTTAATTTTACTATGTAGACACTAGACCATGCCAAGCAAAATTAAATAGCCAATATTGTTTCGGTCCTATAAATAATAACAGTGACTCAGATGGAGAGGATATTATTATTTATAGCTAAGTGTATACCATTACCTAGCTTTTAGACATATTGTTCCGTTATGAACCACCTTAGATGGAGAAATGACCCACACAACAATTATCTTAGAGTTATCCCTTTAGGAAGTTTGTACCGATGATGCCACAATTAATTTTGTCTGATAGGGAGGAAGGTTCTGAAACCAACACACAAAATTATTTATATCATCTACAGACTAGGAATGGAGACCATGGGATTTATCCAAAATAAATTCCCTCTCCCACTTAGTTTTTTAAAAAATTTGTGAGGGTTATCAAATTTTCCAGTTTGCAAACAAATTGTGATCTTGGTCAAAGGCCAAATAATATCATGTTGTCCCAATATGGTGTGGGCAGCATGCCCTTAAAATGGGAGAAGGATTCCGTTCCTTTCCCAAGGCAATGGACCCGGATCAAGGGAGCGCGAGCGCAGGTGGCAAGCGCTCAAAAATACAGAGTCGCCACTCGGGTTTGAAGGTCCGACACCCAAGGAACCGTATTTCGAAGCACCTGCCGCGCTGTTTGTTTTGAAAAAGTGAAAGCACCAGTCCGTCATAACCATATCTGGGTTCGGGAGCCAGGTTACGAGAGGGGAAGGATTTTAGGGCACCCCTCTCACCCAATCCGGAGATCGGTCTCTACTTAGGCATTTTGAAACATTGCGATTCTTCTTTTCTTAATCAATTTTAGCCAATTAGGGCGGGGGAACAGTTAATCGGGGATTAAAACTGTAACATGTTTGCAGGATGTGATCAAGTATAGCATGAATGAGCAGTTAGTATAGGATGAGAACAGACTCCTGTGGGAGTTTAAACAGACCGGAAAGCTCCTGTCTTGGAGTGTCGTGCACAGGAAAAAACCAGTATGCACTGATCAAGTCAATGCATGCTGACCAAACCTGCACACGCTACTACAAGACCTGCGCGCGCCAGTAAGCCTAAGCCCACAGCTCTTATTCTCAAACCCTCTGGGCTCTAGAAGGACCAGTGCACACCCAGGACAAACCAAGCAGTTTATAGCAGTCATAATATACAGTTTAAAGGCTGAAAAGCCTAACAAATAAACAAAACACCCCATAAACAATGTGGGGACAAAATAATAGCCTAAAATCAAGTTAAACATGCAAGGCCAGCCACTGGTCGAGGACAAACAGTCGCGCAAGGGTTCCAAACCGTCGCGCGACGGTGCGCCCGGGCGCGGGATGGTTGCGCCCTGGTGCGCGACGATTGCGCCCTGGCGCGCTGGTCAACGCTCCATTTGACCATCGCGCGAGGGTTTGGGTGCAGCGCGCGATGGTTCGAGCCAACTTTTCAGTGTCTGGTTTTGCACATTCTGGGTTCTGGGACAGGTCCAGAATGATCCCAGGGGTACTCCAACAGAACAGAAATGAATATTGAAATGTATAACTAGCATTTTTAACCATGAAAAGTAGCAAATTGGTTATTAATCATGCTCCACAGTGATCTATATGCAAAGTAGTACATAAAACAGTGGAAAACCAATCCCCACACTATCCATCGCGCGCAGCCACAAAGTGGCGCGCGCGGGAGTGGGACAAGCGCGCTTTGGTTTGTTCCACCACGATTCTTGAAACCTTGCTAGCTTTAGGGCCAGGACTGGTATTGATTACCAGCCATGACCCTGCCAGCCCCCCTCAGGGATCAGAACAGAGATCAGAACCAAGGTAAGCTATACCTTTGGTCTTTGAGTTTGAAAAAGTATTGAGCTTTGAGTTGTGGTTGAGATGTTTGAGGTGTGAAAGTGGTGCGAAAATGGAGGAGGAAGAACAAGCTATGTTCTTGTCTTTCACCAAAAATCTTGAACCCTTTGAAAGATGAACAAAGGGGCTATTTATAGGATTAGCACATTCCATTAATGGAATGGTAGCTCTGGTCCAAAGAATGGAGGCCAGCCAACCACGAGGCTGGCTGGGGATTACTACGTGGCTAAGTTTTCCTAGCTGATAAAGGTGATGGGGACAGGTTGGAACTGTCGCGCGAGGGTTTCAAACTGTCGCGCGAGGGTGCGCCCTGGCGCACTGGTCAACGCTCCGGTTGACCATCGCGCGATGGTTCCAAATCGTCGCGCGACGGTGCGCCTGGGCGCACGATGATTGCGCCCTGGCGCACAATGATTGCACCCTGGCACACATCAGTAGGGTTTTTGGATTTTGGAAGTGGCTTAAGACTAGGTTAGGTTCAAGGGTTTTGCAAACACTCAAAGCTAAAACACTCGACATTCCCGGGGTGTTCTTGATCCGTTTCATCATCGGGGAATCAAAAACCGTAAGTAAACTAATCTAGAAGCCCAGATTGGGGTGTCTACAGTAGCCCCCCTTTGACGGCACTTGGAACACCATTAACTTGGTACAAGTAACGTCAAAGGTTTCTAGACACCCCTCAAGGCAATCCAGAGCAGAACATACTAGCAAAGTAGACAAGCATACTTACAGAACCTGATTGGTTGATAGGACAGACGGACCGTCGCTGGGGATGAATGTAGAAGTGGACGATTGCATCGCCGCTTGTTGATCAAATTTGGACAGGATAGGCTATCGCTGCAGATGTTGACAGGACCGGCCGTCGTTGCTGGGGATCAAGCTATCCTCGGCACAAAGTATTCCAACAAACACGGGTAGGTCGTGTCAGGCAGGTTGAATTCCATTTGTTGGGAATCAGAGCCAATCTCCTTATTAAAGACCATCCGAGACAGAGCAATAAGCCTGCTGGAAGATGCACTTTCGGCTAGACTGAGGGTGATTGTCGTTCGGGACAGGCCAAGACGGACTTTTCTAGGGAACAATCAGTTGCGGATGAACGGACCATCGAACGATG
Source organism: Rhododendron griersonianum (assembly GCA_018127125.1). NCBI lineage: Eukaryota > Viridiplantae > Streptophyta > Magnoliopsida > Ericales > Ericaceae > Rhododendron > Rhododendron griersonianum. The sequence goes on along the minus strand of CM030788.1, from coordinate 29,897,516 downwards.
TTCTGGTCGTTGTTTGTGGATTTGACAGGACCGGCTGTCGTGAGGGCGGACGGAGAGATCAATGTGCCGAATGATCAAACCGTTGGGGAACTTTGGACGGAAGGATCATCAGTATAAATGATCGAGCCGTTGGGGGAATTGACAGGATCAGCTGTCGGTGAATGCGGACGGGGAGATCATTGTGCCAAATGATCAAGCCGTTGGGAACTTGGACGGGAGGATCATCAGTATAAATGATCGAGCCGTTGGAGTCTGGATGAGAGGATCATCAGTATAAATGATCGAACCGTTGAAGCCGTTGAATGACCGATATGGCTGACCGTCATGGATGATATGGCTGACCATCGTTGAATGACCGATATGGCTGACCGTCATGGATGATATGGCTGACCATCGTTGAATGACCGATATGGCTGACCGTCATGGATGATATGGCTGACCATCGTTGAATGACCGATATGGCTGACCGTCATGGATGATATGGCTGACCATTGTTGAATTGGAAGGGCGGATCACTATACAAATTGATCACCATTGGGGTCGGACAGGACCGGCTGTCGTTGATTTGAATTGGCGGATCGCTATAAAAAGTGATCGAGCCGTTGAGGTTGGACAGGACCGGCTGTCGTTGATTAGAAATGGCGGATCGCTATAAAAAGTGATCGAGCCGTTGAGGTTGGACAGGACCGGCTGTCGTTGTGTTGATCCAAGTAGCACAAACAGTGGATATCATGGATAGAAGCAAGGCGGACTGCAGTTGGGGAGAAATCGGTGACAACTGCTGAGCTGTTTACTTGCTGCCTTCGATACCGGGCAGGCTTGCTTTGTCGTTTTGATGGATTTTTCCTGTATTCAACATTTGATATACACACAATATGCAATGACATGTATAAAATATTGAAAATGCAGATGCAAGCTTAGGGCGGCTCCTAGAAGGACAACGACACCTAAGGACTACCACTGAGCCTCATTACTGTACTATCTGTGCTTCTGAGATATGCACCCAGATAGGAAGACGTTGAACGGGCGGACGTGCCCCAGTTGACGTTTAGTAATGGAATTGGGCCTGCACGCCCTTTCTTTGATGCTTCGGCAGGTGTGCCCCAGAGATGCTTTGCTTGGCCTTGGGCTGACGTGCCCTTTCTGCTTTACGAGATTCCACTACTTGCGGATTACAGATACTAGGATAGCAATGTAACAATTGCGTTTTCCAGTTTATTGACTCTCTTTTGCAAGTGTTGAAGAAAATGTAAAAACTAACCACTAACATCTAATTTGCATTGACAAGTGCTTTGAATCGACACACAGACATGCGCACATGTGTACAGACTCGCCTAGCTCGAACGGAAAAGGGGGAGAGAGTCCCGAGGTACAATGCGAATCCTTAGACACATAGAATATAATGAAATTTTGGGCGTTAATGTGCCAAAACTCACAATATTCCTGAATAGGTGAAACTGACACTTATGAAAAGTGGAAAAGGTACAAAGACCTGTACAAAAATAATCGAGAAAAGCATTCTGACATGACAGTTGAAAAACTGGAAAAATGTCGCAAAGACAGATATAAGACACAAATGATGACTCGTATAGGCCCGGACTGAAACCGACACCCCCGTGTAGTCACATTAAGTCCATATGACTTGCATGGTTTGACAAGACTTGGCAAAAGCCCCTGGAACAACATTCGAGGGTAGTAGCCAACTGTTACTGCCTGCTGCAAGAAGCGTGCGCAGGTTTGAGACCAACGCGCATCACTCGAACAAATGCGCTGCGGTAGCTTACACCAGACTTCGCTGAACTTAGAATAAACTGTGAGCCTGTTAAGGCCTCGCCAGCATTTCGTTCTGTTTTTGATGCTTCAATTATTTTTAAGACTTATGCTCAGCCTGTAAATTGAAGAAGCAGTTTGGTAATAAAATTGAAAGACGAAGGTTTTCCCCCTTCTGGTTCCTCCAATGAAGCTTGTCTTGATCTTCGATCCTCTTCGACCTTTGATGTGTACCAAAATGTCAACCATGGATCCAATTGATAGATTGTGACCGAGTCTCGAAGAGAGACTGCCTACGTATCCCAAGCTAGGGAATCAGGTCAAAACGTAGTTCAGGCTAAGGGTTAACTCTCGAGTATTTACCTCTCCTTTTACGTTCTAACTTTTGCCTAGTACCACCCATTCGGGTCTTCAGTCTAGCGAGCTTTTGAATATTGCCTATTCATTTTTGCCTAAACCACCTTCATAGGTTTTGGTCTAGCAGGCTGCTCTAACTTTTGCTTGGAACTGCCCACCCTTGGGGTTTTCAGCCCAACGAGCTTCTCTCAGGGAAAAGTTGCTTTTGAATTGATCCAGATTGACCCAGGTATTGAATTTGATGCCGTCGAGGTCGAAGACCTTTGGCTGCAGCCCCAGATAAAGTGGCTTTGATGACGTAGGGTCAAGAGTACTTTGGTTGACAATGCCTTACTCCAGGCCATTTTGTACACTTTCTCATTTGCACTTGGCGGAATGCCACTGTTGTTCCTTTGAACATGATGCAAGGCCCGGAGCCTTATGTGCTTCTGCTTTCTGGATTGGCACCCGGTAGCAGGGGATTTGATGCTTTTTTATCTCAGGATCAACGCGAGGCGTGACTTGATGAGATCACGCCAAGACGTCAATGAATTCTTCGAGCCTGTCTGACCGGGCGCAATGCTCCTCTGGGAGCGGTGCTTGGACCAACTTTGAACCTTTCAGGAGGTTATACTTGTCTTTCAAGTTTATTTGAAATTACTTCTTCTTTTAATAGGCTGAGCATGCCTTTCGTCTTCCCTTTCGGCGAGGGAACACATTTCCTTGGGGATGATCCCATCGAAATCTATCCCTTCGTCGCCAGGGTCGACACAGTTTATATAAAGCCAGCTGTGGGCTACCAGCCCAAAAAATATGTTTCCGTTTTGAGAAAAAATGGTTTGAAGAGTCGCCACCCGGATTTATGGTTAATCACCCGAGAAACCGTTTTATTTTGAAAATGATTGATTTAGATTGAAAACCAGAGATCATTTTGAGGGTCCGGAAGCCATGTTACGAGGGGGGAAGGGTTTTACGGCACCCCCCTCGCCCGATTCGAAATCGGTCTCTACTAAACGTTTGCGGGATTTTTAAAAGGGATTTTGTTTCGTTAAAACGACTAGCAGGTATCCACAGTAATATCATGTAGGAAGTGCATGCATGTGCAACTGTACAGTGGATGATAAAATGGTAAGTGAATGAAATGCATGATCACAGAAACTGAGGATCTGTCACTGACTTCACTCTCGAGCGCTCAGGAGTGGTCCCGAGTGCTTGGGAGTTTCTGATACCCAACCTGCAAGTTTTGTTAGAACAGACAGAATATAATGCTAAAATAGGAACTGAAAAGCTGCTATATACACTACTGGCTCAGCAGAGGACTTGAAAGACTGGAATAAACCCTCAAACTTTCAGATCTTGCATCCCTGCCTCATCAAGGCTAGATCTATAAATTTAAAAGAGCAACAGACCACACTTATGCATGCAAAAACCAGAGAACACAGCAGACTGGGACAATAGGAGGCAATGGTATGCATTCACTCCCGAGCGCTCGAGAATGGTTCAAAGCGCTTGGGAGTGAGCTGCATATCAACTTGCCCTCAAACAAGAAATGGTACTGACTTGACATGCAAACACCTTTGTTTTGATATTTCCCAAGAGGAGAACACCTTTTAACTTTGGAAATACCTTATTTTACATGAAAACTTGTAAGAAATGCTTCTGTTTTAGTGGAAAATGACTTCCTTGTGCATGCATGCCGAAATGAAACCATTTCTTTTAAAGGTGCACCTCATTCCCAACCTACTATGTGACAAAGGACCATGCATGAAACTGGGAACAGTCCCGAGCGCTTGGGAGCACTCTCGAACGCTCGGGAGTGTTTCCAGTAAAGGTTTTGTGAAAATATTTTTTTGTACCCCATTGCTCTTGTTCTTACACTAGGGTCTCCCAACCATGCACCCAGTATTGAAGACTGGGTCAGGCTAAGAGACCCCCCTCAGAAGGGAAGAACAGCCTATTTGTTTACGATCAAAGGTAAAAATTTCTACCTTTTACTTGAACTTTGCTCCTTGGAATAGCTTTGAAATGTGGATGAAGAGAGAAGAGTGCAAGAGATCAGAAGAGTATTCTGGATTTCTTGCCCTTTTCCTTGGTGATTTCTAAAACTTTTGAAGTTTGGAAGGTGAGTTTGGAAGTTTTTGGTTTTTAGCAAGAGAGAGAAAGAGAGCAGAGAATGGGGGTTCTTCAGGGGAAAATTTCGTGGCCCCCAAGCCTGAAACCAGACCCTCCTATTTATAGGCAAAATAACCTATAGTTTTGAAATCAAATGGTTTTGAATAAATCATTTTTTTAATGGGAAAATCTTTGGCCTGAATATCTCTGACTGAGGTTGAGTGTTGACTCAACCCTCAGCCGGCTCAAGGTGGCTGTAATGATGGATAGCATGGATAGTAGGGAGCCTTGCCATCCATTGGGCAGCACAGAAGACTCGAGCGCTCGGGAGAACTCTCGAGCGCTTGGGTCTTCACTCTCGAGCGCTCGAGAGTGAGCCAGGCCAGAGTTTTTTTAGAAAACGGTTTTGAGCGCTCGGGACTACTCCCAAGTGCTTGGAAATGCTTTTGACCATTTTTATTCCCTTTTTCAAATCTTTCAAGGAGCAAAGTCTCTATCGGTGCGAGGCTTGTTTCAATCCAAAGTCATCATCAGGGAGCCTCCGGGCCACAAATCAAGGAAATTCGACAAGTTCAAATTGGGGTGTCTACACCAGCGAAGTACTTAGAAGCAAGATAAAACATATCATAAAAACCCTCGGGGTTCGCCAAGTACAGCAGACTCAAAACTTGAAACAAAAGCTACGACGTGGAGGGCCAAGAGGCACAACCTCCGACTCAGAGCTAGACTTAGACAAATGCAAAAGACTCTGTGTCAGACTCAGACAAGACGCCAATGCAAACTAGACGCGGTTTTGAAAATGCAATTGTTAAAAAGCTACCCGTAGCTTCCACAAAAAGAGGTAGGATCCAGCGGGCGTCGGGCCCAAGTAACAGCACTTCGGCCTCTTCAGCTTCTTCGGCCAAACTTACTCGATGCTCCTTTGAACAATGGACCTCAGCCAAACGGTCCTTTCCTTTGCAAGCCCCTCATCACTGTCAAACCAGATGTTGGCAGTGAAAACCTCGGTTGCCCCACCTACAGCCATCATGTTAACCTCCGGTTCGGACGGGATGGATACGATGGGTTTGGGTTGATTTGCTGGGACGATATAGTGGCTAGGGTTGAATATGGTGGAGCTCGGGTTGATTTGAGTGGAGGTGATAGATACCTGACCAACCAGAGGGTCAGGCCCGTGTTGAGGCAAGGAGTTGGAAATGACGTTGGGCTTTGGTGGAACTTGCACCGTGCCATCATCAATTAGATCCTGAATCTCATGTCGGAGACGATAGCACTTGTCAGTGTGATGGCCAGGCATTTGGTGGAAGGCACAGAAGAGGTTAGGATTGTAACCGGCAGGTAAGACTTTGGGTGGGGAAGTTGGGGTCAAAGGTTTGAGATGCCTAGACTTGACAAGTTTCTCCAACACTGCGGATAGAGATGCCTCGAAGACTGAGAAACTCCGGGGTTGGGTTCGGGCTCGAAAGCTTTGAGCGTTTTGAACCTGATTGACATCGGCGTTGGAGTTGAAAGCTGGAGCATCGCTCCCACTTGTAGCTGTATTGGAGTAGTTGCTGTTACCAAACAACGAATTACTATTTTCCGAATAAGTCCTCGACTTAGCTTTTTGAGTGGAGGAAGAAGAGGACGCCCCTCTTGGCAGAACTCCAGTTTGCAGCGCATCCTCGATGGCTAGGCCAGATTCAAAGAAGGTCTCGAAGTTGGCAGAAGCTTGAACCAGCACAAGATGCTTAGCATAGTCGAGATGCAGGTTGCGGGAGATAATGCGGAGTTGATCTCTCTCGCTCGGGCGCTCAGTCATTAGGGCGGCTTTGGCTCTCCACCTTTTAACAAAGTCCGCAAAGGACTCCTTTGCCTCCATCTTCGTGGATTCCAACTCTCGAATAGTCATCTTGAGTTGAGAGTTGTAGCTATATTGAGAGACAAAGGCAGCCCCTATGTCTTCCCAAGTACTTCGTTTGGAGATGTCGAGCGACAGGAACCAGTGGAAGGCAGGCCCAGAGAGAGTTTGAGGGAAAAGTTGAGACATGGCCTCACTTTCCACACCCAGCAGCTTCATTGCGGCATGGTAGCCATAGAGATGAGTTCTGGGGTCACCGCTCCCGTCGAACTTAACCAAGTTAGGCATCTTGAACTTGTCAGGGAGCTTGGCATTAGGGTACAGGCAGAGACGATCCAGATCAATCCCCCCAGCGTTGATCTTTTCAGTCTTAGAAACGGATTCCTCCAGCTTGGCAATCTTGGCTATGAGTGCGGTCATGTCGGGGTTCTGAGCCGGCACTTCTTGAGCAATTCTGCCAATTGTGAGATCTGCAGCAGGCCTGCGGACTTCCCTTGGATTCAGTGCAATGAGATGCCCTGCGTGAAGCGGATCCGGAACCAAAACGGGTTGTTCCTGGTCATACTCATCATCCTCGCCTTCCTCTTCGAGAGGGGGTGGAAGGCGAGTGTTGATAAGGTCATTCAGGCGAGCAATGTTAGTATCTGTCCGAGCTGCCCTCTGCTGCATGGCGGTGATGCTATTCTGGAGGTTTGTGAGCACAGCCTCTAGAGTGAGTGGTTGATCTGCCATAGCTGGCTTTGAAGATGTTGAAGCAGGGGAAGCCGACGGCGTGGCTTTTTGTAAAATCGATGGCGAACCCGACTGTAGGGCGGTCAACAATGAACCTGGAGAAGCCTCCGTTGCAACTGACTGAGTTTCGAGCCTGACGAGTCTTCGAACCGGATTCTGAAGACGTTCCCAAGTAGGTTTGGTTCTTCTTTTCGGTACTCTCTTGCTCGGTGCAATGGCTTCAAACTAGACAGTAAAGTAAGAGAAAGCTCAGTGGCGTTCCTGCAGCAAAATGCAATGCATACATCGTCGTCGGTGTCAACCCTAGACTCTAGAACTAGAGACGAGCTTGTCTCATGATGTTTGGATGCTGCCAAAAATCCTCAGATCTCTTTTCGAGGGTGTATCCTTTGGAAAGATCAAACTGATCCTAAGAGATGTCAAAACAGACTAAAACTTTGGCTAGTCCCTTTTGAAGATTCGACTTTGAATTAGAAACAACTCGGTATTGATGGCGTGACACCTTTACCGGGGTGGCGTGAGCGACAACGCGCTTTAGCCGGGGCGGTGTACGTGCGAAGCACGATAACCAAAATGACATCAATATCACGACATCAACACTTTGTGGTTCCTTATGTTCGGTTGAATCCTCAACCGGGCATGAGCCAAGGATTTAGTAAGGTTTGATTTCTCTAAGTCTCGTTGATCTAAGGACTTTTGAAAAACTAAAAACGTGCTCCATCAAGATGCACGACTCTTCATCGAGCTATAGCAGCATCCTAATAAGCATAAGACAGACTCGAAAGCGAGACAACCTAGAAACCGCCCTAAACATGCTCCTACACAGAACAGAATGTATGCATGCACAGTTCCAAAGACGAGTTTGCCTCACAAGTTCAGACGTTGCCGGAATCCTCAGAATTCTTTTCGGCGATGTGTCCCTGAGTAGATCAATAGATCCTAAAAGATGTCAAAATAGACTAAATCTTTGGCTAGTCCCTTTTGAAGATTCAACTTTGAATTTGGAACAACTCGTTGTTGATGTCATGGCACCTTAACCTTGAACACGGCGGTGTATAGTGATAACGCACTTCAACCTGGGTGGCGCCAGCGACATGACATCACCACTTTGTTGTTCCACATTGTCGGTTGAATCCTTAAACGGGCATGAACCAAGGATGTAGTAAATTTTGATTTCTCAAAGTCTCATTGAACTAAGGACTTTGCGATTGATAACGAACATTCAACAGAATGAACGACTCCTCATCGGGTCCAACAACGTCTTAGACAGTGTAAGACAAACTCGAAAAACAACCTTAAGCATGCTCCTATGCAAAATAGTGCATGCAATAGGGAAATCAGTAACACATAGACAGTTACGAGGTTAGATGCAAATAGATCTTAACCTGTGGGTACCTGTCCTAGTTTGGAGAGTTCTAATGCTTTGTATATGCAAAGGCCGGTTTTGGTTTGTAACAGGTTCCTCGGACTAAGGCCACAGATATACCTCCCGTTGCCCGCGTAATCGCAGAGCAACAGTCGAACGGTAGAATGACCCATCATCGTCGAAGGTTGTTGGTCATTCGGGGTCCCCGGGCTCCGGTAAACCGTGCCGGATTGCCAAAACGATCCAACGAGGCTTATCCCACATCGATGCAAATGAGATGCTAGAAATTGATTAAGAGAAGAAGAATCGCAAAATCGCAAAATGCCTTTTCAAATTTGGCTCACTTTATTTAATCCATCTTTAGAGGAAACTACGCAAGTGAACAATCGAAAAAGGCCCAGATTAGAATGGCCAAACACGAGATCCTGTTAAATCACCATTCCAACCTTCGGCAGCGCGAAGCTCACCGTTTTGACAGACTTTTAAGGGATTGTTCCCAAGCGTATTAAACTCTAAGTGTGGATCAAAATTAGTTCGATATCCCCAGCAGAGTCGCCACTGTGGGCAGCATGCCCTTAAAATGGGAGAAGGATTTCATTCCTTTCCCAAGGCAATGGACCCGGATCGAAGGAGCGCGAGCGCAGGTGGCAAGCGCTCAAAAATACAGAGTCGCCAATCGGGTTTGAAGGTCCGACACCCAAGGAACCGTATTTCGAAGCACCTGCCGCACTGTTTGTTTTGAAAAAGTGAAAGCACCAGTCCGTCATAACCATATCTGGGTTCGGGAGCCAGGTTACGAGAGGGGAAGGGTTTTATGGCACCCCTCTCATCCAATCCGGAGATCGATCTCTACTTAGGCATTTTGAAACATTGCGATTCTTCTTTTATTAATCAATTTTAGCCAATTTGGGCGGGGGAACAGTTAATCGGGGATTAAAACTGTAACATGTTTGCAGGATGTGATCAAGTATAGCATGAATGAGCAGTTAGTATAGGATGAGAACACACTCCTGTGGGAGCTTAAACAGACTGGAAAGCTCCTGTCTTGGAGTGTCGTGCACAGGAAGAAACCAGTATGCACTGATCAAGTCAATGCATGTTGACCAAACCTGCGCACGCTACTACGAGACCTGTGCGCGCCGGTAAGCCTAAGCCCACAGCTCTTATTCTCAAACCCTCTGGGCTCTGGAAGGACCAGTGCACACCCAGGACAAACCAAGTAGTTTATAGCAGTCATAATATACAGTTTAAAGGCTGAAAAGCCTAACAAATAAACAAAACACCCCATAAACAGTATGGGGACAAAATAATAGCCTAAAATCAAGTTAAACATGCAAGGCCAGCCACTGGTCAGGGACAAACAGTCGCGCGAGGGTTCCAAACCGTCGCGCGACGGTGCGCCCGGGCGCGTGACGATTGCGCCCTGGCGCGCTGGTCAATGCTCCATTTGACCATCGTGCGAGGGTTTGGGTGCAGCGCGCGATGGTTCGAGCCAACTTTCCAGTGTCTGGTTTTGCACATTCTGGGTTCTGGGACAGGTCCAGAATGATCCCAGGGGTACTCCAACAGAACAGAAATGAATATTGAAATGTATAACGAGCATTTTTAACCATGAAAAGCAGCAAATTGGTTATTAATCATGCTCCACAGTGATCTATATGCAAAGTAGTACATAAAACAGTGGAAAACCAATCCCCACACTGTCCATCGCGCAGCCACAAAGTGGCGCGCGCGGGAGTGGGACAAGCGCGCGCTGATTTGTTCCACCACGATTCTTGAAACCTTGCTAGCTTTAGGGCCAGGACTGGTATTGATTACCAGCCATGACCCTGCCAGCCCCCCTCAGGGATCAGAACAGAGAGCAGAACCAAGGTAAGCTATACCTTTGGTCTTTGAATTTGAAAAAGTATTGAGCTTTGAGTTGTGGTTGAGATGTTTGAGGTGTGAAAGTGGTGTGAAAATGGGGGAGGAAGAACAAGCTATGTTCTTGTCTTTCACCAAAAATCTTGAACCCTTTGAAAGATGAACAAAGGGGCTATTTATAGGATTAGCACATTCCATTAATGGAATGGTAGCTCTGGTCCAAAGAATGGAGGCCAACCAGCCATGAGGCTGGCTAGGGATTACTACGTGGCTAAGTTTTCCCAGCTGATAAAGGTGATGGGGACAGGTTGGAACCGTCGGGCGAGGGTTTCAAACTGTCACGCGAGGGTGCGCCCTGGCGCACTGGTCAACGCTCCGGTTGACCATCGCGCGATGGTTCCAAACCGTCGCGCGACGGTGCGCCCGGGCGCACGATGATTGCGCCCTGGCGCACAATGATTGTGCCTTGGCACACATCAGTAGGGTTTTTGGCTTTTGGAAGTGGCTTAAGACTAGGTTAGGTTCAAGGGTTTTGCAAACACTCAAAGCTCAAACACTCGACATTCCCGGGGTGTTCTTGATCCGTTTCATCATCGGGGAATCAAAAACAGTAAGTAAACTAATCTGGAAGCCCAGATTGGGGTGTCTACATATGGTAAACTATCACATATGCAAATAATATGGAAACACAAGTAATAAGAAAACACAAGATAAAAAAATCCAGCTATTATGGTCAAGGATGCAATCCTTGAACGACAAGAAATTCTCCATAACTTGAAATCCTTAAAAGAGAATGAATCTTTAGCTTGAAATCCTTAAGCAATAAAGAATCATTCCATAACTTGAACTCCTTCAGCCATACTTGTGTGGAATGATTAGATACTTTGAATCAATCAAGGAAACCAAAATCCAACCGTGCTTAGGCAAGAAAATTCGGATTTGATATATTCCCGCATAAACTGCACAGCCTTCAGTATTTTGGTCATATCTTCCTCATCCTACCTCCGATTGAAGTGATTCAAATTGGGTTGGATTCGAAATTCAATTATCTACAACTTCCGTGAAGAATAGATTTTCTAATTCCAATGTTTACTGGGCCGAAATAGCCCTGCAATCAGACTCTATGAATCTGGAAAAAATCTATTGCGAGCCAAACAACTTGTATTTTCTGTATCTACCATCTTCGATCTCCGAATAACCGTCGAATGCTATTACAATCGAAGAAACATACATGCATCGATCTTATGCCTACATTGGAGTTCACATGCTACGTTAATTATTACAACCACGGAAAATAATCGTGGCAACCAATAAATAACACATGCTACGTTAATTATTACAACCATGAAAAATAATCGTGGTACCCAATAAATAACAATAACCACGAAAAAAATTATCGTGGGATCCAATCACACAAAATCAACAAAAAATCATGTGACCGTAATAGATGGGTAAGAATGCTGCAAAACAAGGGTTAGCACAGTTCTACGTTCTACCCTCTATAACCTATGGACAACATGGTCTGTTTAATCTATACGCGTGATTACAGCCTGCTCTAATACTAGTGTTGGAAAACGATTCCCAGAACCCAGTAATGACGCGTACAGATTAGACAACAAAAAAATCCGCAAAACACTACAAGACGGAACTAGGGTTTTACCTCAACTCCCACGACACGAATGCTGGTTGAACTTGTTACAGCACTGTAGACACCCCAATTTGGACTCTTCAAATTTCCTTAATTTGTGGCCCTGAGGCTCCCCGATGATGAATTTGGATTGAAACAGGCCTCGAACCAATTGAAACTTTGCTTCTTGAGAGACTTTGAAAAGGAAATAAAATGGTCAAAATCAATCTCAAGCGCTTGGGAGCAGTCCCGAGCACTCAGAACCATTTTTCAAAACCAGGGACATGGCTCACTCCCGAGCGCTCGAGAGTGAAGTCAGTGGCAGGGTTTCATTTTTCTATCATCTTGCATTTCTTAACCATTTTCATCACCTCCTGTACACATGCACTGGCATGCACCTCTTACTTGATATACCTGTGAATAAATGCTACATGCTTAATGAAACAAAATCCTTTTGAAAAATCCCACAAACGTTTAGTAGAGACCGATCCCGTATCAGGGGGGGTGCCGTAAAACCCTTCCCCCTCGTAACCACTCTCAAACGATCTCTGATTTTCAATTTCAAATCAATCATTTTCGATTAAAACGGTTTCTCGGGTGGCGAACCATAAATCCTGGTGGCGACTCTTCAAACTTTTTTCGATTCGATTCTAAAAGGCGTGCGATTTTTCGGGCCGCCCCGATCCACCCGAGGCTGTGGTAGCCCACAAGCACACCTTGCTGTATACCATGAATTCTGCTCGATCGTACCTTACAATCTTCTAGCATATTCCCCTACGTCTCAATTGCGTTACTGAGCGTGGACTCCAAACTCAACCTCTGTGTTCGCTTTCTCACAGCTTAATTTCGTATGTATTGAAATTCTGTTCGAAACTAGAGAACGTAATGACATATATATAGGGCTATGCTAGGGACCTGAGGAGTAATAAGTTCGGGCTCCCAGTGCAAATAAGAAACTTTAATCCCACCAGGATTCCTTTTCTTATTTCACTAATTATAATTCACTCCACTACATAATTATAATTGCACTCCCGTCCTTATCTCAATTATATTTTGAGCTCCATGTTATTAAACACTTATTAATCTCTCCATGTTAAGATTACAGATACATGTTGATTAAAATAAACTACTGACAAGAGAGAAGGGAGGGGGGGGGGATTTTGAAATTGGGAACAAACCGCTCCGGAACAAAACGTGTATGAGAAAGAAAATGCCTAATTTTACACTGTGTTTGGGAGCCCTACTTGTTGGCTTTTTGGCTTTTGCTTATTGACTTTTTGGCTTTTCGTATTATGGTCAAAATGAGTTTTGAAATTGAGAGATATGTGCAAAATGCATTTTTGAACATGAGTAGTATTTGGAAGATATGTGCAGAGAATACATTCTATACGTCTATATGTTAACCAAAAATAAAAAAGTCAAAAAGCTCCTCCTACCCTTATTCTCACTTCTCTTCTCTTCTCTAAACATGAAATTGGAAAAATCATTCTAGCAAAATGAGTTTTGCTTGCCCATGCCAAACAATCAAAATGCCAAAATGAGATAATGAGAAGTGAATAAGTAGGGTGCCAAACACCCTCGACGTATACTGTGCACATAATTTTTTCACAGTACCGAACAGAGAAGTAGTTGGACTTGTTCAATACACATGGATCTCACAAAACAATGAGATACAATTTTCAGGACGGTAAATTTCAGACAAATCTGTTTTCGAATCTGTGCACTAAAATCTTTGTGCATAGACTTTCCTAACTTTTTATTGCTTAGAAAGAGACCACACTACGTTTCTTTGAGAAAGTACCAAACTTAATTTATTCGCTATAAAATTTTCATATATTTGTTCATGGCTAGTTAGGGGGACTTCTAGATACTTTTTCAATTTTTTCATACCTAATAAAAGGGGGGCAAGTGGAGTGGAGTGCAGTTGGTGTCTCCCTTAAACTCTCATGCATATGAGAAGGGTTCGATTCCTGTAAGCATCCATCCCCCTCCCAAGTCCTTAGGATAGAGTAGATTAGAATTAAGAAATGGCAAAAATAAATAAATAAATAAAGGGGTTTTGTTAACGTATGCCCCCATAGGCTTATGATAGAGACTACATATATATTCTCCTTCATTTATGTTTGTTGGTATGAGAAATCTAAGTTTGAAACACTAGCTATAAACTCTTCATTAATTGTTTTTGAAAGGATCAACATATTTTTTTTATTTCAAACAAAAATACCAATAATCAAACATACACCTTCCCTCCCAAAAACTTATGGCATATAAGTAATAAAATTAATTGATTCCTTTTTTCCTCCTCGATTCGTTTGACTTCCTCCATATGGACCATATCAAAAGTGTTTGTCATCTTCATTTTTTGGCCTTTTCACCTTCCATGGACTCATGAGTAGTATCGAATTTTTTTGAAAATTTTAAAAACTCATATTAGATATTATTCAATAACTCTGATTCGGTGCTTACATTAGAAGGTCAGATCACCGATACAGTCCTATCAATGGCCCAAACATGAACTTGAAATACTTTAGATCCTAATTTCCGTTAATAAAAGACCTTCACCCATTGGACATTGATTTGATTGGGGGTATTTATGTCCAAAATGGAAAAAGTTGATCATTTCAAAAACAAATAATTAAGAGTTTATGACTAGTATTTCAAACTTAAATTTTTTATACAAACAAACATAAATAATATATCGTCTCTATCATATGCCAATGGGCATACGTTAAAAATACCCTTTTATTAACAAGGTGATGAATATTGTTAAAAGCTAAACCTTGTTCTGTATTGAAACAGAGCCATTCTTGATAAATAAATAAGAAATGGTTGAAGTTTTACCTCAGGCCTCAGAAATATTTCTATGGCCGTATTCACTGGTAATTTTTGGAGCGCAAATTCTGTAACTTAACGGAAGTCGTGTTAGTGTTATAGCCAATTCGCCACAGCTCCCACTTTTGAAGAACAGTCTTCAAAAATTGCTTAGATAGCTGCTTATTTTGTGTTCAGGGGTATGCGCCTTCGTTGATCTTGTACGGGTTGGTTTTTTCAATGAAAATTAACTTACCAAAAAAAATTAATGCTTATAAGATTCTGATTTTAACGAGCTTAATGCTCTTTCTTTCTTTCTTTTTTTATCATAAAAAAAGGTGGGAGGGTGCGACCACTGTAGTAACCCCTTGAGCGTGACCATAGAGGCTGGTTTGCTCAATGTTTTGTCTAAAAAATATCAACTTCCTATTGGTTCTACAGCTTCTTCATACTATTACTCATGTAATAAGGCTTAAAAGTCACAAAATATCATTTCCTATCTCCACTACTTACACCATAGCTGTAGAGACCCATGTTTAATTTTTTTTAAAAACATTATAATGCCTTGTTCTCTTCCCTTCTCAAAAAGAATTTTTCAAAAAATTCTCCCTAAATTCTCCCTACTTCCAACATTTCTCTCTCTATCTCTCTCCCCTTATTACCCCTACTATTTTTCAAAAAAAAATTCAAAACACAATCCAAACACAGCATAATATTTTATAACTACTTAGGTTGTGGTTAAATGTGTAATATAATGTGGAAGGGTGTTTTTCTTTTCTTTTTTTTGGATTAAGGTGTAAAGACTTGAACTTGGGGGACTCTAGATGATGCCTTAATGTATGAGAGGTGTAACTGTGCAAGGAGTAATTAGACTTAGGTGGTGTTTCACTTTAAGAAAAAGTGCTTTTTTTTCAAACGGATGTAATTTCAAGCCCAAAAATCATGTATTTACGCAAATAATTTTCCTACCAATATGGATCTTGTTTGATAGATCTCATTAAGATCTTTTAAACGGTGCAAAAAAAATTGAAAAAATATTTTTCATTTTCATTATATTTGAGTTTGAAATTACCTCCGTTTGATAAAAAAGTACTTTTTCTAAAAGTGGAACACCACCTTATATACACACACTTGTACGTCAGGAAGAAAAAAATCACTCTACCATTTTCTTCCCCACCTAACTCACGTCTCCCTCTCTCTCACGAACTCTCCCACTCTACTCTCACTCACTCATACACCTCCAAAATACTCAGATCCACCTCGAATCCACCACCTATATATTCGCGATCAAGAGCTTGGGTATTGTGTGTCTTTGCTTGGAGAGAACATTTTTTGGTTGATTTCAACATTTGGAGCTAGGGCTTGCTTTAAATCGCTTGGGTTTTGCTCTCAAGCTTGAGGTAGGAAATTCTCACTACATGTTTATGAGCGGATTTGGTGTTTGAAATATGCTATTGAACATTGTTTGGCTTACTATCTCGTTTTCTGCTGATCTGTTCATTTTCTGGGTTTTTGTCCAACTTCAAATGGCCATAACTTCCTCGTCTGATGTCCAATTCATGTAAATTATATATTTCGATTTTCAAGGTTTTGAAGTCATCTTTCCATTGCCACCAAAATTACGTTAAAATTCTAAGTACACAGAAAGTTATGACCATAGGAGTGGAGGTGTGTCAGTCTGCCAAAACATGGTGGTTACTTCTAACTTCGAACGGTTGTACCTTCTTCCAGCAATGAAATCTTGCATATTATATATCGATTTCGAGGATGTGAAGTTAGCTTTCCAATACCACCAAAATCACATTAGAGTTTGTAGTAGCTAAGTAGATATGATTAAAAGAGTGAGGGGTGGTAGCTGTCAAAACACAGGAATAAGATCTATGGGCATAAAACATTGCCCAAGGGTTGAGTGATGATACGTTTGACTTGAACTGTTGATTTGTGTCATGTTATGGACGTGGAATACTTGAATTGGAACTTGTTGACACATGAACAATGCAAACACATGAACTAGGCCCACCTTTGAGGTGTGGTGCTAGGGTAGTGGTTGCGGGACCCATAATGCCTGGCAGAAGCATTCGCTCAGGATACTCGTCTTTCGGCGAGGAGCTAGGCAGGGGTAGCGGGACCCAAAATGCCCAGTTGGTAGCACTACTGTTAGCATTAGTTGATTAGTTAGTTTAGTTAATCAAGTAGTTAAGCTTTGTATAAATAGCTAAGAGATGCTAGCGGCTTTGTTTGGTTGGTAGTTTAGTTTAGTTTTGGTAGTGGGTAGAGAGATAAATAGGGTAATGATTGGAAATATGGGTAATGATTGGAGAGAGATAGAGAGAGAAATGAAATTAATAATTGGATATATAGGGTAATGATTGGAGAAAGATATAGGGTAATGATTGAAAAACTAAACTAAAACTAAAGATAAATGGGAAGTGAACAAAGTGGCTATTGTTTCTGTAACACATGACATGAAAGATTCCTTCTCTCTCTAAAAGTTAGTACTCCCTCCGTCCCAAAAGGATGACAATTTTTGAAATTTGTGTCATTTTTCATTGCTTATATCTTTCAATCTATAATGTTTTTCATAAGTTTGAAAATTTTATATTATAGAACTAATCGAGAACTATCAAATAAGATCCATATTGCATATATTTTGAGATTCATATTGAAAGATATAAGGAATTGAAATTGGCACAAATATTAAAAATTGTCATCCAATTTGAGACGGAGGGAGTATTTGGTATTGGCATTTCGATTAGTTTGGAAAGATTTGTCCTGGATGGATTTTTTCTACTTTTTTGGGAATGAAAATGTGGTTAAACTGGGGAGAAACATGATTAGGTATGCTTGATTTGCAAAATACTGAATCAGTATGGTTGTATCCCATTAACTTTTGGGTTATTTACCTAGAAACCCCTCCACGTTTACCCATTTTTCACGGTCACCCCCTCTACGAATTTTCGCTATAGCAAGACCCCCTCATTAAAGTTTTCATTTGGAGGAACTAACTCCATTGGAGGGAATAAATGAAAAGACCATTTTACCCCATATATGTACGCACAACAAACCAAACACACCAAATCATTCCCCAACTCTCTCTGTGCAAATGGAAGCCCCAAAATCCCATTCACATTCCAGCCACCACCAACGCCGGCACCGGCCACCACGGAAGCCATCTCTCTCTCTCTCTCTCTCTCTCTCTCTCTCTCTCTCTCTCGCAGTGATGTTCGATCCCCAAATAAGAGCAAGTGGGTGGAGGTGTATGGCAATTAGTTGAATCTCCAGTGGCCGGCAGTTGATGGTGGCGGTGGGTGCTTGTGCGTGGTGATGGTCGGCAGTCGGTGGCAACGTCGTTGGGGGAGGAGGAGGGGAAGGGGGTTAGGAAGAGGAGGGGGAGGGGAAGGGGGAGCGGAGGTCAAAGGCGGTGAGGGATCGAGGGAGGGGGAGCGGAGGATGGCGAGGAGGCGGCGGGTGTGGTGGTCGACGAGGACGCCGAGGAAGGAGGAGTTAGGGGTAGGGAGGGGTGGTCGCCGGGGGGGGAGGAGGGTGGCGGCGATGGAGGCGTCGGAGATGGAGAGGAGGGTGGGCCGGCGGAGGGAGATTTCCCTAGATTGGGTTGATTTCTGCTTGATTTCTCTTGATCTCAGACACAGATTTGCTGAGTTAATGGCAGAGGATGGGGGATGAACAAAGCTTGTTCACCAGAGGTCAGGAGGTGGTCACCGGTTGTCGGCGACGGTCAAGGAGTGGTCAGTGGTGGCCAGTGGTGCTGCTATGGTTTGCTGGGAGGAAGGAAGGATTGAGGGAAGAGAGGAAACATGGTTGAGGGTAATATTGGAACATTTTATTACTTTTGAGTAAAAAAATTAACAAAACTTGACGGAACTCTAATGGAAGGGGTGTACGGGACAAAAAGACTTTAATGAGGGGTGTTCGTGAAAACGGGTAAATGTGGAGGGGTGTCTAGGTAAATAACCCTTTAACTTTTTGGTGAAAGAGAGGACAATTTACTGGAAAAATGGAGAATAGGATCGCTGAAACTATGTGAAATGTTAACTGAAACTAATTCGCCAAAATCTTGAAGAAATTCCTCCCAAAAAATCAACATATCCCTCCCAGAGAGCTTCCACTTGGTGCTCTATGTTTAATAACATAGATGAGAGCTTCCACTTTATTTCAATTCATTGCACTTCACTTTGGGTCAAGCAATGCTCAGATATGCGATAAATAAACTTCTTGCATTGGAATGAGCATCGAGCTGTTTATCTCGTTGTTGTTCTCTTGTAGTCATGACTATGTAGTAGAAAAAAGAGCAAAAAGCTACTACATCAACTAACAGTCCAGTTGTTTAATCAACTACAAATCAGCAAAAAAACCCACAACTTTGTATTCTAAAGTTTTACTACAGCAATAGACTCAAAGTAAGGCAAAAATCTGGTGAAAAGTACGCTCAAGACACCATCGCCTACACTTCGATTTGGGCCAAATAATGCTCGGCGTCAGTGCAGATTAAACAGAAAGGTTTTTTTTCTTTGGAAATGGAAGAGAGAGAACGGTGGAGAAAGATAGAGAGAGAATGGGTTTGGTTGGAGAGGAAAAAAGAGGAAAGAGAAAAAGCTTTTATTGGGATTGGGAACAAGAAGATATTTGGATGGAGAATTTTTCTAGTGCCGGGTGGGTACCACGTCACCCGACTTACATAGTGGCCGAGCGGGCACATTCGAGCTGTCCGAAAGTGTATTGGACAACTCAGATTAAAACACTCTCTCTCCTCTCACCCCCACACTGTCTCTCCTCTTTCTCTCTTTTTCCTCTCTCCAAATCCGAGCCGTCCAAAACTGAAATGGACGGCCCAGATGCACCGAGCAGACACCACGTGGTACCTGCTCGGCACTAAAAAATTTCTCGCTTGGATGACGTCAGGATTTCAAGCGGGAGTTAATCGGAGATCTTTTTTTTTTTTTTTGCTTAAAACTAACATGGGCCCAGGCCACATCAACATCGTGTTTTGGAGCGTGGGTTGGTTTCGTACTTGGTAGACTTATTGATTGTTGACCCAACTCACAACCTGAACATCTTGCTATGGGTTGCACAAGGAATCCACTAAAAGAGGAACGGAAAAGGCAAACCAAAACCAAATAGGTGGTAATTGCGTTAGATGTAATAGGAGAAATCTCACATCAACTAGATAGAACATTTCAATCAACAAATCATTTTCAGGTTCACATCCATCCGTAACCGACATGTGAAGATATATAAGAGGCTGATTTCAAATTGCAGAAAAATGGAAATTCCAAAAAATTCATGCCCATGGTTCTCCAATTAGCGACGAACTCAGTAAACATAAGTAGGTTAGACTGTTTAAAAGTAGAGGGAGCAATTAAGTAAACATAAGTAGAGGAAGCAATTAGACTGTTTAAAAGTTGTTGCTGGAGTCAAGGATTCACCCGATACTCTATATTCTACTGAATTCTGCTACAAACAATTTTGCAGGTGACAGCAATATGTTTTTCCTTTTGTATTTTTTACTTCTGTTCAAGTCTATAACTGCAAATAAAAAAGGGCCACCGGTAAAAAAGTTAAAATTTTTACAACACTTATCAATCAGAAAAAAGCCTAGCCAGCGAGCGGGTTTGCATGTATTGTCACACGATTGATCCTGATTTCAGCAAGAGGTCGATCCCCTGGTCCTGTTGGAGTCTGCATAAACCCCATAATAAACCCGTAAACGAACAAAATATCTACAAGCACCATAGGAATTAGCATGGCACATTCCCCATGAAAATTAAGAATAAACCTCCTCAAAGAAATCAACTTTAACAATTCTTTTTTTCTTCGCGAAAGTCAACATTGTTAGTTGCAGTTACTCAGATTTGAATCCATGTCAAATGCATGGGAATACATGGTGCCTACCACTTCACTTGCAATACTGTTATAAATAGACAGGATATAGTAGTGATGAATTGATACTTGTTACCAGCCTAACAGGACTAGGGATTATATACTCAGTCAGCAACAAGACAAAAAGTACCTTTTCCATGAGATCCAGAACTTCAAACCCATGAATCACTTTGCCAAACACGGTATACAACCCATTGAGATGTGGTTGTTTCGCATATGATATGAAGAATTGGCTTCCATTTGTGTTGGGACCACTATTGGCCATTGACATCACACCCCTTGCATTGTGCTGGAAGAAGAGCCAAAGAAGACAGGTTTACCTTGAGATGAAAAACCAATCAATAAACATGTTATCCTATATCCAGCAACTCAACACATGAACACACTGCAACATTCAAGACATAAAAGGAAAGAATGGGTTGGCTAAGAGGCCAAGGAACAAGAGAAGATTTCCTTTGGTGAGGAAGCCAAGCATCATTTAGCTCACAAATCATGCAATTTACTAAGACCTGTGCCCAATTAATATCAAGTTTTGGCTGCATCTCACCATTTTGTTATAATTCGTGAAGATGACTACCAGTTTTTGTTCAGTAATAGATAATGAATCAACAACCATTAAAGTAAATAAACAAAGAAAGTACAAGACAAAGATCGGCAGCCTGAGAACTTAATGTGGATTTACCTTGAGAGCCTCTCTTATCTCATCACCGAACTTTTTGCCCCACATACTGTTCCCTCCTTTGCCTGTGCCTGTCGGGTCTCCACCTTGAATCATAAAACCCTTTATATTTCGGTGGAATATCGTCCCATCGTAATAGCCACTGGCACAAAGTGCCAAAAAATTCTGAATCCAAATAAATTAAAAGTTAACAACGGCGCACGGTAAGCAAAACCAATGGTCAAATCAAAATCCTGCAGTATGATTGCAGCTCTAGCATATATTTCCGCTGCACCATCACATTCAACAGACTCCAAAAATGCATTAGAAACAACTTAGAAAGAATCATCAGTGCAAATTCATTACATTCTCATAGCAAGAACAAAATGGTGACTATCAATATGATGTTCGCATGCAAAATTAGTTTAGGACATGATTTTTATAAAAAAGCAACACAAATTTGCTGATATCAGATGTTAAGCAGAAACCATGGGCAGAAAATATCAAAGCTGCAAAAAGATTATAGACAAATTTAAAAATACTGTGGCAATAATTACTTGACTACCCAACAACAACTAAAGAATTACATTAAATTCAGTTTAGTAAACATCACATGACACCCCACCCCTTCCAACCCCCTTTTTATTCCAACTGCGTGCACGTGTGTGGTGATGGTGGTGGTGGTGGTGGTGTAAGGGGTGGGGTGCAGTGGGGGTGGGGAACTACTTATGTGGAAAAGGTGGGAGGATCACTTAAAGAAAAGCCTTCAACGTCTTGTAGATATGTGATTGGTGGCACTGCAATCAAACGTCTACTCAGTAAGTGACTACAAGGATACGAAGTGGCAAGCAAAGGTACCAAACTACTCAGTAACAAGCCTCAGGATATTCAAAACACATGTTACTGTGTGCTGGCAAAGTTCTCAAGCTTTATTTTAAGGATCTTAGATAGGGATGGCCCCGCCCCGAACCCGACCCGCCCCGAACGGGGCGGGTTTTCCACCCCATTTTTGGGTATCGGGTCGGGGTCGGGGTGAAATTTTCCAAACCCGCCTGGGTTCGGTACCCCGCCCCGAAATTACCCGCCCCGACCCGGCGTATTTATTTATATATGTATATATACTTATATACATGTTCTTTCATTTTTTTAACATTAATCCAAAAAACAATGTCTCTTTATTGTCAAGTAGCCTAATTAAATTTATAAAAGAAATAAAAATTGATATTTATTGGTGTTTAGTGGATTTTTAAAAAAGTTTTCTTCAAAATTTATAATAAATTCTACACATACAGAAATGGAATGAGGTATCTAAAATATTGATTGCAATTAAAAGTTTAGATAAAACCGTGATACCAAAAGACAAAAATAATTTCAAAAGTTTTATTTTCTAGATAATTTTTATTCTTTTTCAGCATTTTTTTTTTTACTTTTTTACTTATACTTTAATTTTTTTAATTTTTAAGGGGCGGGGCGGGGCTGGTAAACCCGTTCCCCGATCGGGGCGGGAACGGGGGTACCCAAAAAAAACCCGGTCGGGGTCGGGGCGGGTTTTTGCATACCCCGACCCCGACCCGAAAATCATTTCCCGACCCCGGCCCGGCCCCGACCCCGACCGGGTTTTTTTTGGGTACCCCCGTTCCCGCCCCGATCGGGGAACGGGTTTACCCGCCCCGCCCCACCCCGTTGCCATTCCTAGACAGGATAAACCATAGCCTACTTCTGATGAACAATAAAACGGATTTATCATCTGTTAAGTTACAAAAGAATGGCATAGAACATAAACCAACATCAAAGGAGGATTGAATCAATGTGACCTAAGATTAAGCCTTCTTAAACTGTGAAGGCTATTGCATCCAGCTTACCCATTTTATGAATAACTGAGATTCTGGAAATAGAGGGCCCTCACTAGCATATAAAATCTATCTTGCCTCCCAGCAAGATTTTATTTCTATAGTGACTTCAGCCCACTTATCACTGCCCAAAGCAGCAGGACTAAATGCATCATCTGTGCAATAGAGAAATCTTTTGTATTTTGCCCTTAACTGGAGACATGTAGCTCTTAATCATTCGGTACAGCTTATCTCTGCCATCATTGAGAGTGAGTGAACCTTCTTCACAGTGAGACAATTGGAAAATGCCATCACATGGTGACCACCAAATTGCTGTGCCCATTCACACTTGGGCGGGTTAAACCACTGGTGCGGACATGGTTTAGGTCCAACCCGACCCAAAACCAACAGTTTCTATCTTGAGAATGCTTGTGTCATGATTTAAGTAAAACGTTTCCTGCAA
Source organism: Rhododendron griersonianum (assembly GCA_018127125.1). Lineage (NCBI taxonomy): Eukaryota > Viridiplantae > Streptophyta > Magnoliopsida > Ericales > Ericaceae > Rhododendron > Rhododendron griersonianum. The sequence continues at coordinate 29,874,211 of CM030788.1, read as the reverse complement.
GACTGTTTGCTTCACCCCCGATGATCTTTCATAGAATTTCCCAACTCTAGAGGTATATGTCTTCTTAAAAACACTATATTTTCTCTCTCTTTTATAAGTAAAAATAATATATTTACTTCAAAACCCAAAGCTGGGTTTACAATGGAAATGAACAAGTCTCATAAACAAGTAACAATGAAGCTTGGCCAAACACTCCTTCGCATGACAACATTCTTAGGCAACACCACCTGAGTTACATCCACCCACCCAAAAGCATTGCAATACAGTCGCCAATTTAGAGAAGATAAATTTCATATCAAATGCTTCTCCATATCAAATGAGCAGGAAATTATCAACAGCAAAAAAGATCAATACAGATCAACTGTCCCAAGTTAAGAGGGTATCTAAATGAGTATCAAACAATTGTTTTGTCATACATTAACACCAAGGTTCTACAGATAAACCTCACTGCCTCCCAATTCCAATTTTTTCTTGTTTTCAAAGAACTTCATCACCTCCTGTTGTCATAAAGGCCTATATTTCTGAGGGAAGGCATGCAAAAACCCAATAGCTCCACCTTTGGAAAACATACGCATTCGTGAATTCAACACCAAGAAAAAGAAACTATGAATCTCCTTGCCCCAAACTATTTTTCACAAGTTCTGGCGTGTCCGCCCCCTAATTTCCATCAAAAATGTCACTTACCAATTATATACCTCATCCAGATGCTACAGTTAACTTCTCAACACTCTTGGCTAGCAAACTAGACCAACTTAGCCCAGCATACACCTTATGTACCTTCAATATCGATATGCTGGCTTCAAATAGTAATTAAGCGCACTTAAGGTATCCAGTAACCACTGTAGACAAACCCTGGTAAGAGAACAAAGTCTATAACAAAGAATATCACGATTATAAGCCCTCTCCTCATAAACATCCTATCAGGTTAGTTACCATATTGTTGGGATTAATGCCCTTATAACCAATAATTTTTTTAGTTTTGGTTAATAATAAGAGCTTTACTTTCTTGTTCTTAAAATATATTCTTTCATACATTGGATATAATTAATGAGATGAATATAAAAGTCCTCAATCACATTGAATATGATTTATGTATGTAAATTTGATTTACTTACGGGAGATATAAATCATTAATGCTTGTAATTTAAACTATCCAGCGTTGCTGATAGAAATGGACTATCTATCAGGTCAACTGCAACATGATTAACTTCTATCCGATAGAATGATTCATCTCAATCATTGAAGTGAAAGACTTCAAGTTAATATGTTGGTGTATTTGGTATACATTGAAGGACCATCATAAGAGACGCACTATTTTAACGATTGTCAACCTAAGTGTGAATCTTATAATGCTAATTGTAATTCACTCTTAATCCTGAGAAAGCTAATGAACTCAAGTTTCTATCCTACGTTACTTTGAGTCACCAATTAGTGAGGTCTTACTTAATCAACACCTTGGTGGGTTGGGTGATTTATGTTAGCATTGTGAGAACATTAATTTTAAGATGGAATTCACTAGATTAGTCTTTGGAATCTAGTACTAATCATTCTTATGAAAAGTTCATTGAATGTAGACTAAAAGTGAGTGAAGTAGTATTCAATGGAATCAAAACATAAGCATGCTTTGGTGTGACAATAATTTATTATGACCAATTGCTACTTATGGACAATGCATAGTGAAGTGGTTTGATATTATGGTATTAGCATTTACCTGGGTAATAATATATTAATCTTCTTGCGGCCTAGAGTTCAACCATAATTACATAGTGGAATCAATTTTAGTTTAATTGGGCTACCACTCATAGAGATGAGAGAGAGGAAGTCCAATTTTCGCTAATCCTCAAGAAGCCCATAGGCCCCAGCCCAGTAATAAGTGAGGAATTCAATTTTACTTGAAATGGCCAAATGGATAGGGATAGGAGTCTTCACAACTCTATCCCATTTTTCCCTATATATATCTTTGTCTCTCTGCCTCTCTTGGAAAGGGTAGAATGATGTAACTTTTTCTCCTCAAAAGATTATAGAGAGAGCTGACAGAAGAAAGGAGGAAAAATCGAAGTGTTCCCACAAACTCTTTTTGGCTATTGATTCTGTTGGGTCATAGGGTTGAAGATCTTTGGTGTGCAAGTTGCAAGAAGGGGTCAACTTGTTCCTATGTAGCACCGACACTCCACTAGGGGTGACGTACCGGTGTCGGACACGTGTCGGACACCGACACTCACCGGACACTCGGCCGACACGTGTCGGACACTTCTCCAAAAGTGTCCTGTTATTTTGGGCAATATTTGGAGTCCGACACCTTCCAGACACTTTCGGACACTTTCCAGACACTTTTGACAGACATTTTTGGGACACTTTTTGTTGCAAGGTATAGATAATAGATGTAATGACTTGGAAAACAATGTACTGCAAAGGTGAAAACAAGGCTATCTGGATATAATATTATTAACTTTTATCTTATTTGAATTTTTTGTATTCTTAATATATATATATATACATATACAAATACATATATATAGACGTGTCCCCAAACGTGTCGTGTCCCCCATTTTCTGAAAATTTACGTGTCGGGGTGTCGGTGTCGTGTCCGTGTCCGTGTCCTGTGTCCGTGCTACATAGACTTGTTCTTAACAAAAAGTAGTATTTTTGTTTTTTGAACTCCAAAAGGTAAAACCCTAACCCTTCCTCATGAAACTTTATGTACACATAAGTACATCCGAAACAATATTTTTTGAAATCATATTCTTCCGCAATGGTTTATTTGAAACCAACAAATATATCAGTTCAGCAATTTCACTAAATGGCACAAATCATGGACATAAAACACGGGAAAAAGATCTCTACTTGACTTGCTACTCAGGATAGATTCCAAGTTCATCAAAAAGAACAAGGTGAATGATGTATAAAAAACAACTCCAACCCAGTCTTCCACTTGATGCTGAGAGAATGCAAGTACTAAAAGCGAAACATTCAACCAGGGATGTCCAACTTTGGGGTTGGCACGAGCCCTAATAATCTCGTAATTATCTTGCAAATTGTTAGCATCGTACAAGAGTAACAAAAACTTTTTGGGGGTGCGAATGTGATTGCCTCCCTCTCACCGTAATCCATTACTGCATTCAACCCCTAACTTATTCCACTTTTGCGCCCAAAGGGAAAAGAAAAAAACAAGATTCACTAAACTAAACCTAAATCAGCTAATTAACCCTAGTGAGTTGAACTTAAACGGAAACAGCATGGTTCAAAGTAAAACAAACGGCGGGATAAAAAAACCACGATATTGCGAACGTAGAATTACAAACCTCGGCGGCTTTGGCGGCCTCGTCGCAAGCGATCTCGCACTTGATGTCTCCGAGGTTGGTGTGAAGCGTCACTGCCTATAAAGCACCACACGTATGCATACAACAATGTTTGGGTTCGTCATCCAAGTAGTCGACAGATTGAAGTGAAACTGTTTGATAAAATGCCGCAGATAAATGAAACGTACCATTTGTTCGTCAAATCCCCTTTCTCTTGTTGGTCGCCCGAGTTGCAAGTTTATTTGTTTACTTGTGTCAGTTGTGCGTTTTGAACGTCTGGATTCTCTGGAATGGGAAAGAGAAAGGGAAAAAATACGGTCCCAATTAAATTGGGGGCCCCTTACTCCATGCAGTACTTTTAAAACGGAAAATTTTCTCCATGAAACCCATTAAATATATCTGATCTTCCCATTATACCCTTTCCTTTCTCACAAAAACATAAAATTACACTTTTTAACTCCCCAAATACCCTACCTAAATACAAACCCTAATCCCCACATCAAACCCACGGCCTCCCATCTCCCTAGCCCGCCCACCATCTCTACAACCCTCCATTAACACCGCCGCACACCGCCACTCCTGCCAGAACACCGCCGCACCGCCGCCGCACCACCGCCACCCTTCTTCTCTCTCTAAGCTCTCTCTCTCTCTCTCTCTCTCTCTCTCGTATCCATTCCGATCCACATCCACTTTCCATTCTCTCACTCTCAAAGGTACACTACGTCTTCTGATTTTATCTTTAAGTTTTTTTATGCATTATGGAAAAATGTAGTTCAATTTTCAGATTTTGCATGTATGTTCTTAGAGACCTTTGTTACAATGGGTCTGATGCAAATTTTGAGATTTTCTCAGTTTACTGCGGATTCAAAGGAATTTAGTAAGATATGGTAATGGAACTTTGATATGATTTGCTTACCAAAAAAAAACTTTGATATGATCGAAATCAATTTCTTGCCCTATGAAATACAGTGATTTTAATATTCTATTTCTTTCCCATGTTTATCTTGCTTATCAGCAAACGAACTCTTTATGGTTTTGCTGATAAACTAGAAAGCCCCCTCAGATTTGCTGCAAATTCATTACTATGCTTTTTTCCTTCAGATTGGTCAGCTTGGAAAACTGCCATAAACCAGCTGAAGTTTTGTTTAGTCTTTTTTATAGATTGGTGTAATCCCCATGTAAATTGGTATAAATCCTGTTGAAAATGCAAGTTGGTGTAAACCTGATGTACAAAACCTTGTTAACTACCATAAGAAATCACAATTTACAAAGGAAAGTACATCGTGTCAAATTTTGCTTCAAAAGAGATGGAGAAACTAGAGATGTATTCTTCCTCCTCTGTTTTTTCTGTTAATTTTTTTCTGAGAAACAAGTGCGGGATAATACATATACTTGTATGTACGGGAGAGATTTTCTATGGTTAGTAGACCCAATTTTGATAGTAAGGTTCAAGAGTATTATTGGCATTCGTAACTTGTTTTACCTTTTCGGACTTCTAAGTTTGCATTCCTGTTATTATATGCAGGTTATTATACGTCCACCGCGTCGAGACCGGGGTCGGGGCCGCACCGAAGCACATCCACAGGAAGAAGAAGACAGGGCTGTGGGCGATACTGGACTTGGAGCTGTGGAGTTGCGTGCGGCACTGCAGGAGGTGTAGGCCATTCTACGGCCGGAAACTGTTATTTTTCGTTAGCGAGGTGTTGGGGCTTCAGGCCGAGGGTAGATCTTGGGTTTATGATGTTAGCCAGTCATTGGTTGTATATTTTGGAAAAGCTTTCTATCTGTGGATGTTTATGGATGTCGGATATTTGATACTCCGTATTTAGAAATGTTGGGCTATGATGTCTGACATATTTTGACTGTAATGAACTTATTAGGGGTCTGGTTTTGAACTTTCATAAAATTGACCTGTAATGCAGTAGACTTGGGAAAACAAATACTCCTACTTGGCAAGTTTGGTTCCCTGTAATGCTAAGGTGGCTAATTCTATGAATGGTAAATCTACGATTTTTTTTTACCAGTAGATATTATCCAATGTCTCAACTCATCTTCGAATGGAAAAACCTACAAACATGGTTGAAAAAAAAACATTCAATGGCAGTAAAAAAATAAAATCAAAAGAACCAATAATCATCCACCTGTTTGAAAAGTCCATTAAAACAAGTTTTCTAGCTCTCTGGATCTATTTCGGTAATTGACAGTCGACAATTAGTCTATATTTCGGTAAGTGAAAGTCGAAAATATACTTACAATTCGGTATCTAACTGCTGACCATTACTGAATGAAAAGTAATACAATTCAGTAACTAACTGTTGAAAACAAGTATCAATTTCGGTAACTAGATGTCAAAAATGTGTGCACCATTCAGTAACTAACTGCCGAATTTCAATAAATAAAACATGTGTGTACGAAAATCCTACATTTCGGTAAATAGCTGTTGAAAACAAGACTATATTTCTGTAACCACATGTCGGAATTGCGTACTAAAATCGGTAATTAACTGCTGAACTAGAGTATAGCAGAAATAAGATACATATATTTCGGTAATTGAATGCTGAAATTATGTCTAAATTTCGGTAACTAACTGTCGAGTAGGGTAATTGTTTACGGTGGTTAACTACCGAAATTACTTAACTTATTCGGACCTGAAACATCGAAAAACTAGTTTAAAAATTTGTAAATCAGGAGGTTGGACTGTGAACGGGGAAAAGTTTCATTCTCACGCGGCTTCCAAGATACAATGTCCATCACAACATTTTTCTTCTCAGCCATCATATCGTTGCCGATAGAATTTGATTCCATTTCAATTTCGAAATCATAACCTAGAAGTGAGTCATCTTTTTTTTCAATGGAAGGACTGGAACCTTCCATTGATACAATATTTGGCTCCTCCATTGAGATTGAAATGATGAACAAGCTTGAGAGAGAGAAGAAGAGAAAGGATGAAGATGAAAGAAGAAAGAAGAATGGGTTTTGGAGAAAAGAGAAGACGAAGAACAGAAGAACCAGACGAAGAACAGAAGAACCAGTCGACTGGTGTTTTTTTTTTTCTTTTTCAAACGTACTGATGAATTTCAAGGGGAAGGAGAGGAAGATAATTTAGGGGTTTTGGGAAGGGGAGGAAGATAATTTAGGGGTTTTGGTCATAAGGGCATGTAGGTCATTTCATGTATAGGTATAAGGGTAAGTAGGTCATTTTACATTAAGGGGTCATGTTGTAATTAATTGGAAATTTTTAGCGGGCTAAGGGAGAAAAAACGAGGCTGCGAATAGTCGCCCCCTTAAATTGAAAATTTTCAAAATAGCACCTGAACTTTCACCCAAATATCACATAAATATTTGAACTTAAAGTTTATTTCAATTAAACACCTATACTTACAAAACTCCTAAATTTAGGCATCTGCCGTTTTCTTCCGTCCAATTTTATGGTGACGTGGCTTTTCTCTCCGTTAAATTCCCATTGCCACACAACAGCAGCCCAAAAAAGTTGCAGACAATCAAAATCCTCTTCTCCCCAAATCAAAACCCTATTCTCCCTCATACACACCAAGCACTGATCGACCACTATATCTCCCCCTTCCCATCTCTCTCTCTCTCTCTCCTCAGTCGGATAATACGCCGGCGCAAGCTATATATTTAACAAACTAAATGATGTAACAGTAGAAGATTGAAAAGGAATTTACAAACCCTCGTCCCGTTTTTCTCTTTTTTACCTTTTACAGCAACCACCCTCCCATAGTCCCATGGCCATGCTATCCACCACTGGGAGTTTATTCTATTCCCATTACCATGCTTTTAGCCGTTAGCCTTGTATCCATCCGACCAATCGGACTCCGCCCATGCCTTCACCGACGCGAAGGTGAGAAGGCTTCCGCTGATGACGACCAACATGGAAGCATTTCACGATCCCATGTACCACTCCGCCATCACCTCCCACCTTGCCTCGGCATTCTCCCACCGATCCGAATGCTCAATCCATGGTTGATTTTCTGTCCCCAGCGATGCGCTTTCTCTCTCCTTTAACAAAAAGTCTTCAAAAATGTGGAGGGCGTGGTCCGGCGGAGGGATCAAGGCAGTATCCATGTTGCACCAATTGGTCGGACCAGTGAATCTACTACCCATGGGTCGGTGGACTGGATCGGTAGCCGATACGAGTCCAGCCGGGCCTGGTTAAAGTTAAACGTGGTGTCGATCCATGGGAGGGAACGGCTTGGTTCGGCGTACGTATTAATCAGTATGATCTGGTTCGGCGGTTCCCCGCCGAACTGGTTTGAGGACGCCCTTGTTGAAGCAATCAGTGCCGTACCAGCGGCCCGACAGAACCTGTTCTCGCCGAGCCTTATGTCCCCTAACTTGAAGAGGAAAGTTAGGAAGAGTTGGGCGGGAGGAGGCAGCCTCGCGTCTTATCCCATCCCTTATATTCAGGAGCGGAATATAGGAGATTGGATAGGTTCAGGATTGGGATGTCTATCTGGGTCCGAGATAGGCGGGCTCGTCATACAACGAATAAGTGTTCTAATGGGAGTTGGACTCTGCACTCCCTTTGGCTATAAAAAGAGGTATTCTCCCTCGAGAATGAGGTAACACCTTTTCAAACCCTAACTACACCTCGATATCTCCTATTCTGTTTACTGACTAGAGCGTCGGAGTGCCTGCCCCGGACACCACACTCCAGGTTTGGGCACTAACGTGGTTGCTTCGTGTGCAGGTCTGACCCATCTTCGTCCAAACCTCAACCATCCAAGCCACAAGGTCCGACCATAGAAAGCTTGCCACCACAATTGGCGACTCTGCTGGGGAAGGCAAGAATTAACAAACACATCTTGTGGTGAAGCTTTCCCTCCGTTCTTCTCTTTTCCAGTTCAGGATGACAGGCACGGACGGACGACCTCTCGGCCTTACTAACTTCAATCCAAACCTAGGTCACCACTCCTCTCAGCGGACGGTGGTAGGGCGGGATGGCATCCCCACTGGGGGTCCCGGCGACCCCAGGGTGGCGGGTTCAAGCGTTCCTGACCCTAACAACTAGGATTTAGGAGCAGCGGCGTTCCACATAGATGGTGTGCACCGCTCTACAACAAGCCTCACGGTTCCTCCTCCCCCTCCACCAGTGCTCCCGGTGAGCATGGCAGAGGAGTTAATGCGACTAAGAACACAAGTACAAGAGATCCAGGCACTTCAGAGCGCCCCACCCGTTTCCAGGTCGCGGGAACGGCGACGTAGGAGGAATGCTCTCCAAACGACTGACACTGTTAGGGCCTCTGCCTTTGCAAGGCTCGGCCCACTGTGTCGCATTGATGCCAGTGGCGTTGTCCACTTGGAACCCGGACACCGAACCAATGCGTCCGTAAACGACAACGTTCGCCGAGCATTATTTCCAGCAACAAGCGCCACGGCATCAAGCGCTCGTTCGAAGTCAAGGGGAAGCCCAGACCAGACTCAAGGACTTCCTCGGCTCGGCAATGCAAGAGATAACGCGGGAGATCCTCTTGATCACCCTTCTGGGTCGAGAGGTCACCAGGATAACCAGAGAGCGGACAGATCTGAGGGGCGGCGATGCGAAGAGGAGGAAAGGGAAACGAGCACTCGGCTCCGTCAGGGGTCGCCGGCCCATTCTACCAGTCGCTCCCACCACCGGCAGTCTGACCAGGGACACCACCGGCGATTGCCGGGTCGATCTGCCGGACAATCAAGACTTCAGGAAGAGAACAGCCAGGGGCTGCTACCGGAGGAGAGGTGCGAGATCAGCGCCGGCGGCGGGGCTTTAATGGTGGTAAATACTCGCACCGGCGAGAGAACCACTTACCGGCCCGTCCGGCATCAGGAAGAACCCCCGGTAGTGGGAAACAGGAGGGCCTCGGGGTCGAAGCGCCGAACCCCAGAGCCAAGTATCGACGGCCGGAGGGCTCGGACCCCACCAATCAATAAAAGGACAAGGGATGATGCTCGAGAGAAAAGCTTCGCACCTCCGGCAGTAGTCCCGCCGATGGAAGGGGTTACAGCAACCACGGCGAAAGGTGTCACCCCCTTTTCCAAGGCTATAGCAGATGAGTCTCTCCCTCCCCACTTCAAGGTCCCCAAATTCACCGTATACGACGCGAAGTCGGATGCGCCGACCCATGTGCAGCAATTCAAGTCCATGGCTGCGCTCTGCGGATTGAGCGAGGCAATGATGTGCCGAACGTTCTCGCTGAGCCTCCCGGACACTGCCATGCTGTGGTATACGCAGCTAAAACCAGGTTCAATAAGCAGCTTCGGCGAACTGGAGCGTTCGTTTACGGCACGGTTTGTGGCAAGTAACCGGAGGCCAAAAACAATAGAAGCCTTAACGGACCTTCGGCGGAAGACCGGCGAGTCCTTAAAAGATTATTCTGAGCGCTTCTACAATGTATACAACATGGTTGAGAGCTGTGACCAAAAGACTGCGGCTACGTCGTTCAAACGTGGACTGGATAGGAATTCTGACCTATCCAAGGAATTGATGCTGCGGCCGCCGAACAATATGACAGAGCTCATGCATACCGTTGCCCGGTACATAGAGCTTGAGGAGTACATCGGTGGATCCGATGTAGCATCGGTTGCCGAGCAGGGTAAAACGGCAGCCAAGGAAGTAAAGAAGCAGGTTAACGTAGTGTCCAAGAAAGAGGGCGCAGGGTTCGGCGGAAACAAAGGAAGCGGAAAGGCATGGGACCGCCCGCCGAGCGATGGGCGGGACCATCTTGCCATCACCACCTACTTCAAAGAGCCAATTTTCCGTATGCTCCGAGAATGTGGGCGGCTTCCTGGTTTCCAATGGCCAACAGGGGCGGCGGAGAAATTGGGAACTGCTGATGGCCGGGAACCGAACCAGAGGGTGTACTACTCATTCCACAACGAACAAGGGCACTATACGACAGCATGCCAGCCATACAAAGTCTACCTCGAAGAGCTAGTTCAGCAAGGAAGGATGGATCGGTGGATCGACCGAACCAAGTCACCGAATGCAGGGATCCAGCCGAGAGCCCAAGTTCTCGACGGCGTGGTGCATTGCATTCATGGGCCAATGAGCAAAGCCCAGGCCAACGAGCTCCACGAGAAACTGTACCACCCTTCCCCGCCAGGGGTGATGGTGGTTCATAATTCCTCGAAGCGGAAGATGGACGCTCGTAGCACGTGGGAGATCATGTTCACCGAGCAAGATTTGGAGGGGTTATCCTTACCCCACAATGATGCTTTGGTCCTCTCTTTACCTTTCCAGCGGAAACTTGTCCGGAGGGTATTGGTCGACCAGGGTAGCTCGGCAGAGATCCTATTCTATTCGGCGTTCAAAGCTCTAGGCCTCTCAAAAGACCAATTGACCCCGGTGGAAGCCCCTTTAGTCGGCTTTACTGGGATTCCGGTCTACCCGCTCAGCAAAGTCGTACTCCCAGTATATGCTGGTTCGGTGAAATTGGATATGGAATTCATAGTGGTCAGTTCGCCGAGCCCATACAATGCAATCCTGGGAAGAAACTGGTTGCACGTCATAAGGGCTGTGGCATCCACGCTTCATCAATGTGTTCGTCAAGGGGGACCAGGTGGCCTCCAAAAAGTGTTTCGTCAACTCTGTCCGCGGGAGGGGCAAAGCAAGGGAGGTACAGAGTATAGAGGTACCTGAATTGCTAGATGAGACCACCTCCGGAGAGGAAACGAGAGAGGCGCAGTAAGGGCCTGGAGAAGTTGGAAGACCGGCAAGCGACAGGGCCGTGGAAGATTTGGTTCGGATTGCGGTCAATGAAGATGGGACCCGTTTTTTCCTCATTGGCTCGGCTCTTGATGAGGTTGAGAAAACACAGATGGTCGAGTTCCTCAAAGAGAACATGGAAGTCTTTGCTTGGACTCCATATGAAATGCCGGGTGTTAGTCCCGACGTGATAAAACATTCGTTGAACGTTGATCCGGCTAGGAGGCCCGTTGTGCAGAAGCCTCGGCGATCCTCGGCCCTACATGTCGACGCAGTTAATGAAGAGGTAGAGCGCCTCCTTGATGCCGGAGCTATTCGGGAGGTCCAGTATCCCACATGGTTAGCGAATCCAGTGGTGGTTCGGAAGAAGAACGGCAAATGGCGCGTCTGTGTCGACTTCACCGATTTGAACGACGCGTGCCCAAAGGACTGTTTCCCTTGCCCATGGATCAATCAGTTGGTGGATGCAACCGCTGGGTACACTCGACTGAGTTTTATGGACGCTTACAGAGGATACCATCAAATTGCTATGGATGAGGAGGATCAGGAGATGACGGCGTTCATCACTCCCAGTGGCACTTACTGTTACCTGGTGATGCCGTTCGGCTTAAAAAACGCCGGGGCTACATTCCAGCGTATGGTAGCTCTGTTGTTCAAAGGGATCCTCGGCAGAATAATGGAGGCATACATTGACGATATGGTCGCCAAGAGTAAGGACGCAGCCGATCATCTTCTCCATCTCGGTGAAATTTTTGGTGTTCTCAAGAGGTTCGGCTTGAAGCTGAATGCTGAAAAATGCGCATTCGGCGTTGGCTCCGGCAAATTCCTTGGACATCTGGTTACTCGCCAAGGAATCGAGGCCGACCCAAGTCAGATCAAGGCCATACAAGAAATCAGGGCTCCGGCCACGGTGAGGGAGGTTCAGCGCCTCGCCGGCATGGCTGCCGCCCTTAATCGCTTTATCAGCAAGTCTTCGGATATTTGCCGACCTTTCTTTCAATCGATTAAAGGCACCAGCCGACGAAGCTTCGTCTGGACGCCGGACTGCGAGAACGCGCTCACCGAACTAAAGAGATGCCTATCCCAAGCTCCTTTGCTGGTTGTGCCCAAGGAAAGGGACGAGCTTCACCTCTACCTTGCAGTTTCCGAGCATGCTATTAGTGCTGTCCTGGTTCGGCAGGAGACCTCAAAGAGTGTGACAGGCTCGGACCAGAAACCAGTCTACTACATTAGCAAGGCGCTTCTACCCGCCGAGACCCGTTACCTCCCTATAGAGAAACTGGCTCTGGCATTGGTAATGGCAAAAAGGAAGCTCCTGCCGTACTTCCAGAGCTTCACCATTGTGGTCGTTACCGAGTACCCTTTAAGAGCGGTGTTATGCAAGGCAGATCTCTCTAACAGATTGTGCAAGTGGTCCCTGGAGTTGGCAAACTTTGATATCCGTTACCAGGCCAGAACGGCAATCAAAGGTCAAGTGTTGGCTGATTTTGTCGCTGAGTTCTCCCCTAGGGTGGAAGACGGCGGAGGTTGCGACGAGGACCTGGCAAAAGACTCCACCGGGCCGTCCCCTGGACCTCGGTCGAGCCATCCAGCTCACGAAGAGTACATCACGAAGCGGCCCATCCCTTCACGCCGAGCGAGCTTGTTCACCGGACACGCCTGGAGGCTCCACGTCGACGGAGCGTCTAATAACCGAGGGGCTGGTGCCGGGATTGTTCTAGTGTCACCGAGCGGGACCTTGCACGAGCATTCATTGAGCATTGGGTTTCCAGCAACCAATAATGAGGCGGAGTATGAGGCACTCATTGCCGGGCTCAAATTAGCTCGGCATATGGGTGCTGAAGAAGTTCAGGTTTACAGCGATTCCCAGCTCGTTGTTAATCAGCTCAATGATGATTACGAGGCCAAGGATGCACGCATGAACAAATACGTGAGCCAAGTTATTGCTCTTGCTGGATCGTTCAAAAATGTATTTTTTGACCATGTTGGGCGGGATCTCAATTCACATGCCGATGCTCTTGCCGGACTGGGAGCCGTATGTGCCGATCAGGGAGGTGAGAGAACGATAGTCCTCGGCGAGGTCCCATCACCGAGCTTCGAGCCGGAGCCACAGGGAGTGATGGACATCCATCAGGTACCCAACTTGATGGACCCCCTCGTCTCCTATTTGAAACATGTCGTGCTTCCAGCCGACCGCAAGGAAGCCCATAAGATCCGTTGTCAATCTGCTTCCTATTTTCTCGATCCCTCCGGCACACTATACCGCCGATCATACACTGGTCCCGACCTCCGCGTGGTGCACGAGCAGGAGGTGCCCGGCATCCTCGAAGAGTTGCGTGGTGGAAGTGCTGGTTGTCACACCGGCGGCCGGTCCTTAGCTGACCGTGCCCTTTCCCAGGGTTATTGGTGGAAAAGAATGGTACATACGGCTACAGAGTTTGCCAAGCAATCCAAGTCTTGTCAAAAGCATTCTCCCCTTCTCAACCAGCCGACCCTACCTTTGCAACCAGTTTCTAGTCCTTGGCCCTTTGCTCAATGGGGGGTGGACATTATTGGCAAGCTGCCAAAGGCTACTGGCGGCTTTACCCACATCATTACTGCTACGGACTATTATACCAAATTGGTGGAAGCCAAAGCACTCATAATGATCACGGCCGCCGATGTGGAGAGTTTCCTTTGGAAGCATATTTTTACCAGGTTCGGCGTACCATACGCCATTGTGTCAGACAACGGTACCCAGTTTGTCGCCGACGCAATTAAGGCCATATACAAGAGGCGCGGCATATAGATGAAGACTGCTTCCGTCTCCTATCCTCAGGGAAACGGACAGGCCGAAGCTGCCAACAAGGCTATCTCTGCCGGCCTGAAACGCCGACTCAAAAACAAGCGCGGCAAGTGGGCGGAAGAGTTGCCTGATGTTTTATGGGGCTACCGAACCACTCCACGGCGCGGCACTGGTCGTACTCCTTACTCCATGGCGTTCGGCATCGAGGCCGTGCTCCCTGTGGCTATTACTCGACCCACGTCTCGAACTGCAACGTTTGACGTTCCAACGAACGATGCAATGCTGGCCGCCGAAGCAGATCAAGCAGATGAACTTCGCGACAGTGCCCACATAAAATACGCAGCTTATCAGCAGCAGTTGGCTCGGAGTTATAACAAGAATGTGCGGAGCCGTCCTTTCAATGTGGATGATCTTGTCCTTCGGCAGATAGTCCAGAAGAAGCATTTGAAGAAGTTCATGCCGAAGTGGGAAGGTCCTTTCCGGGTGGTTAAAAAGGTTGGCTACGGTTCGTATGAACTCGCCGAGATGGATGGAACAGCGATACCGAACCACTGGAACGCACAGCTACTCCGAAAGTTTTACGCTTAATTTTCTTTTGGCTTTTTCGCCTCGGCTATGTGTTAAGCCTTCAGTTTTTACAAGAGATTTGTTTGAATAAAAACTAGTTTGTTTCTATTTTTATATGTGTTCTGTTAGCCTCGGTGGTATTCTCATTCTCGGTTTACCGAGGCACGCCTTTTCAGATTCTGTTCGGCAAAGACTTTGCATGCCATATCCTGAAGGGGGCATTCCCAGCTTCAGCCGTTCCTTTTGATCCGGCGGAACTCACCTCGGTGGTGTGTTTCCTCCGACTCAGGGGCTGGGTACGGTGAGCTGGGACGGATAGTTATTAGGGAGATTATTGTTACAACATGTGCATGAAGTGCAACACATGGTTTTAACAGGCATGAAGTGCAAATAGTACGAAACATAACAGGAAACTTCAAACTTTCATTATAACAGGAAACTTCAAACTTTCATTATAATAAAGTTGGTCCATTACATAAACTAGGACTCGGCTGAACATGATACTTTTTGCCGACCCTAGACTCTACGACATACAAAAAGAAATTCTAAGCTATGGTGGGGGCGTCAGTTGGCTTCGGCAGCTCCACAGTAGTGAGGTTAGACTGCTCGGTGGGGGTAACGGGCTTGGCCGAGGTGGAATCTGGGTTCTCAGCAGGGTTGGGCGGTTCGGAAGGACTCAGCGGCTTGTCAACAGTTGGATTGAGCTGACCAACGGGGTTTGGTGGCACGTCGGCGGTTGGGTCGGCCTGTTCGGCTGAAAGCAGGTGCCTCGGCAGAACCACAGATGGCACCACTGGAGCTTCCCTTCGGTGGTCATCCTTGGAGACCTCGGCGTAATCAAGGTCGACCTGGAATCCGCGGAGGAAAGAGGAGGCATGAGCATCTTCAAAACCCTTCCGCTCTCCGTCCCTGAAAGCCTTTGTGACAAGGGCTTCCACCTGCTCCTTGTAGTAGTCGCCGGCCTCGTTGAAACCAGCATCACTGGCCTCCTCCAGCTTGGCCGGCAGCTCATCCGCCATCTGCTTCATCTCCTTCTTCAATTGGTTCCGCTCGGCTTCAACTTCTTTGAGCTTCAGCAGCAGGCGGTCCCTCTCCTCCAAGCCAGTCTTGGCTTCGGCAACTTCGGCCTCCAGCACCTCGATCTGGTCGTTGGCCTCCTTCACCTCCTTCCTCATGGCATGAAGGTCCCCCCTTTGGGTCTTCTTAGTTTCGAGAAGGACCTCCATGTCATTGAAGGCTTTACTGGCGCTTTGCCCGGCCTGCCATAAGAGAAGAAAGAAAGAGTTAGCATTTGAAAAGGGATATTCAACTGACAAAGATTAGGTTGGAAATCCGTACCTTGGCAAGGAAAAGGCACAGTTCGGCCATGTTCTCAGCCTTGGCTGATTTCAGCTTCTCCATGTCCTTAGGGAGGGCTAGCCCCTTTAAGAGGGGGATGGCCAGAAGTGGATTCTCCTCCAGGCTGTCGCCGGTGGAGATCACGTGCCCATCAGGGCAAATCAGGTTCGGAACGAAGGGCTCCGAGGGTGCACTTTCAGGATGGCCGGTGTTGAGGACCTACGCATCCTCTTTGGAAATTCTGGCCTTCTTAGTGATCCTGGGGCCCTCCCCCTCGGCGTTTGAGCTTTTGTCTCTTCGGCGAGAGGGGCGGGGTACCACGGCAGTGGCTTCGGTGGGCTTCACCTGGGGCTC
This sequence comes from Rhododendron griersonianum, assembly GCA_018127125.1. Classification (NCBI taxonomy): domain Eukaryota; kingdom Viridiplantae; phylum Streptophyta; class Magnoliopsida; order Ericales; family Ericaceae; genus Rhododendron; species Rhododendron griersonianum. The sequence goes on along the minus strand of CM030788.1, from coordinate 29,858,163 downwards.
CGTCTTGTCAGAAGAGGCCTTCTCCGCCCTGTTTGGCAGCCCGGAGGTTGAGATGTCCTGGGCTAAGTACTGCTGCTGCAGTGCTTGCCCGGTAAAGTTAGCAAGGTCGACTTTCTTCCTCACCATGTTTTCCTTGTTTTTTCGGCTAACGTACCTGTGGTAGAAGGGGGTATAACCGAGGAGGGTTGGCGCGTCTCGGTTAGGGCACCGGAGCAGGGCAATCAGGTTCGTCCACTTGCCCGAGATGAGGAGTCCCTTGTTCGGTGCGGAGCAATCTGCAAATGGAAGGAGAAGACGATCAGTATGAAGGATAAAAGTCAATATAGAAGACAAATGCAGAGAGAGAGATAGATATATACCGGGCTTGTCCCCGTGACCGGGGAACCCTCGTACTCGAGGGATTTTGTAAGGCCTCTCGATCTCCGTACCTCTCCTGGTTGGAAAGGGGTAGTCGAGTTGGGGGTTAATGGGACCCCACTCGAAGTTGCCGGACACCTTGACCAGGACCATCCACCACTTTTCAGTATCGTAGAGGCGGTCCACCAGGTGGTCGAAGTGTTGGCGAGTGGTGAGGTAGTACTTATCGTACTTGGGGATCCTTGATACTACGTACATTAGCATCAGGTCCCCAAGGGTGAGCGGCAGGTTGTTGATCTCTGCCAACCTTACCGCCGAGCTCAGGATGCACCAGCTGTTGACTGCAACCTAGATCGGTGCAAGGTTGTAGTCTGATAGAAAAAAGCGGAGGAAGGGGTTCATGGGGAACCTAACCCCTCCCTCGATGATAGCATACAAAGGCAGGACGATGAAGTCTTCGCCGAAGGGAATCCTCTCGGAGGTTACCCTTTCGACAAGAACGTCATCTGGGATCGAATATTCGGTCCGGAAGGCCTGTGTGAAGCCACCTGGACCGTGGCCGTAGAAGTGACTGTACGGCATGGGTCCCAGACCCGTTGGTAGTGGAGGGATGAGGTCGACGTCCCTCGACGGGGGTGGTTCGGCACCTCCTGCTGTATCAGAAGTGCTCGGCGGCGCACCAGCTGATGTCGATGTGCTGGCCTGGGCCCCGGTGGCTGTTCGTTCCCTGTTGGCCTCTTCCGGGATGGAGCCATGTGTGCCTTCCTTGGCGGATTCGCCGGGGGAGTCACTCCGCCTGTAGAGGATGTCCCTGGAGGACCTGTCGTCAATTTGGAGGGGAATGTGGATGCCGGGGATGATTGGACCTTCGGACCGCTGGGCAAAGTTGCTGGAGCTTTCATTGAAGCTCCTATACCCTCTGTCGAGCGCCTGGATGGTCTCTTGGAGGTCTGGGTAAGCTTCAGGATCGATGCTCGGCAGGAATGAGTTGGGATCCACCATGCTGAAGACCTAAACAGAATAAGAGATGGAAGGGGTAATGAGAATTCCTACTTCAGCATGGCTAGCTCATGTGCATCTAAATCCCTGCCGAGGGGGGTCCTTTAGGATCCTCCTCGACGGAAGTCGTGGTTTCTTACCAAGTGCTAAGATTGGCACGGCGGAGGACCACCGTTGTTGGCGGTCCAGACGGCGGTCCACGGCCGCAGGCGGCCATGGGAGATCGACACTATTCAGATGGAAATGACTTTTTGTGCACATGTAGGGGTATGTGTGGGGTATTGCATTTTAAAATACTCAGAAAGAATCAGAAGGGGCAGCGGAGTTACCTGAGAGTGCTGGGACTGGACGGCGGCGAGTGGCGGAGCAACGGAGGCGCTTGAAATGGCAGCAGCGGTTGGAGTTGCAGAGCAAAAGAGGCGAGAGCAGAAAGTATTCTTCTGTCCCGCCTCCCCTCTTATATAGTGGATGGATCGAACGGGTGGAACCCTAAGCGTCGAACGCAAGAACCGAAGCGTCGCCGCTCCGCCCACTCTCGTCATGCCACATGGAAAGCCTGCACCGTTTCGTACCGGCGTCGTTTCCCCTTCCACCACGTGGCACCCCACGCCGTTTGGGTTTCCTGATGGACCGTTCGATCTCTGGCTCCCAACGGTCCCATCAGCCCCCGTTTGCTTCAGATGCATCATTTCCCCAAGTTTCGAGAAGGCTCTTCACTAACCCTCACTGGACCGGCGATGTATGCTCGGTATGCTTGCCTCAGGACGCCCTCTGAAGTAAGTTTATCCTATGTAGTCAACCCCTCCCACCTTTTTGCAAGGGAGGAAGAGGTTGATGGGCTATTGTGGAGGGCGTGGTCCGGCGGAGGGATCAAGGCAGTATCCATGTTGCACCAATTGGCCGGACCAGTGAATCTACTACCCATGGGTCGATGGGCTGGATCGGTAGCCGATCCGAGTCCAGCCGGGCCTGGTTAAAGTTAAACGTGGTGTCGATCCATGGGAGGGAACGGCTTGGTTCGGCGTACGTATTAATCAGTATGATCCGGTTCGGCGGTTTCCCGCCGAACTGGTTTGAGGACACCCTTGTTGAAGCAATCAGTGCCGTACCAGCGGCCCGGCAGAACCTGTTCTCGCCGAGCCTTATGTCCCCTAACTTGAAGAGGAAAGTTAGGAAGAGTTGGGCGGGAGGAGGCAGCCTCGCGTCTTATCCCATCCCTTATATTGAGGAGCGGAATATATGAGATTGGATAGGTTCAGGATTGGGATGTCTATCTGGGTCCGAGATAGGCGGGCTCGTCATACAACGAATAAGTGTTCTAATGGGAGTTGGACTCTGCACTCCCTTTGGCTATAAAAAGAGGTATTCTCCCTCGAGAATGAGGTAACACCTTTTCAAACCCTAACTACACCTCGATATCTCCTATTCTGTTTACTGACTAGAGCGTCGGAGTGCCTGCCCCGGACACCACGCTCCGGGTTTGGGCATTAACGTGGTTGCTTCGTGTGCAGGTCTGACCCATCTTCGTCCAAACCTCAACCATCCAAGCCACAAGGTCCGACCATAGAAAGCTTGCCACCACAAAAAAATTTATAAGGATTCACCCATGGGTGAGGACGAGAAGGATAAAAGATCGGGGAAGAAAGAGAGAAAGAGGGGGATGAGAGAGAAACGGTTGTAGTGTGGTGGTGGGCGAAGGATATGTGGCTGGGGTTGCTGAAGTAAATGGAGGGATTTTGATTGTGTGCATCCCTTGGACTTCATACCATGTGCAACTGGGTCAGGTAACATAAAAAAAGATGCCACGTCAGCACTTTTGTGGACAAAATGGACGGAAGGATACGGCAGGTGGCTAAATTTGGGGTTTTTTTTTGTAAATATAGGTGTTTAATTGATATAAACTTAAGTTCAGGTGTTTATGTGACATTTAAGTAAAAGTTCAGATGTCATTTTGAAATTTTCCTCAATTAAATCCCTATTTCTTTAACTGTAGAGAATAAATTCTCAACAACTGATTTTGCCACTCTCCTATTTGTTAATGTCACTCTTTTTTTTTTATTAGGGTGAATTTACTAAAACACCATTGCATTTGGAAAGTGAGAAAAAGTTAGCATCATAAAGTGCAAGGGTGTTTTAATAAATTCACCCTAATAAAAATAAATGGGGTGATGTTAACAAATAGGAGAGTGGCAAAATCATTAGCCTAAATTCTACACAGACCCTAAAGTGTCCGCCATCTTTGTAGTATAGTTTAGGATTTTTTGTCGGCAAAATAATTTATTATTAAATATCTACATGATTTTGCATAGGTGAGTGTACAATGAATTTCGTCCACAAATAATTTTGTTCAACTTTAATTAAGTAAAAAGATATTCATTGAAACTTAAGTAATTTTTTAAGTCAAATAAGTTGAAAAAGGTTAAATAAGAAACTATCAAAAACTAGGGTAAAGTATATATTACCTCCTTGTGGTTTAGGCCTTTGGCACATCACCTCCTTCACATTTGGAAATGATCAATTCACCTCTTTATGATTTCGGACTAAAGTGTCACATTAACACCGTTAACGGAAAATGTTAAAGGACTGTGATACCCTCTGTCTCCAAACCCACCTCCACCCCTATCCCCCCATCAGCCAACAACCCACCATTCATCCTTATGCAAAACTTAGAGGTGGTAATCCCAATCCATATTTTTTAATTCACCCATTTTTAGCCCAACCCAACCCACCCATACACGTAGCTGCATGCAGAGGAGTACTTGAACTTCCATTTAATTCTATACTACCTTTTTTTTTTTTTTTTGTAGAAACACAAACATAAATTCTATACTACCTTCCGTTTTTTTGCAGATTTTTATACTCCACCTATTTTATTTTTATCTCCAATATATATCTATAGGGTCTTGTTAATACTTTCCATGTGCTTATAAAAAAAAAAACAATTTCCATGTTTACAAAAATATACCAAAAATTCTAATCTATATCAAGATATTTCCTCGTACTTATTTATAATTTTATCATGCAACATTTTTTTTTTGTGGTAAACTTAGGTCCCGTAGCAGAATAAGTAGGTTTTGTCCTTATTTACTTTTTTTGCATTTGTTAGTTTTATGCCAAACTTTTGTGGATTATTGATTCGTCTCGACGAGAGAAATCGGAAAAGTAAATAAAAGTCATCTTTATTTTTTTGCTAAAAAGTGGTTATATCCCAAGAAAGGAAGTTCTAGGCAAAAGTTAGAGCGTAAAAGGAGAGGTAAAACACACGAGTGAACCTTATCCTGAACTACGTGCGACCTGATTCCTTGAAAAGGGATACGTAGGCAATCTCTCTGTGAGATTTGGTCACAATTAATCAACTTGATCCATGGTTTCCTGTTCCAGGGTGCATTTCAATATTCGAAGTTGCGCGGTGTTCAACATTTGAATCAAAAGGGGAGAACTCTTAATCTTTTAATTTTATTGCAAACTATTACTTCTATTACACAAGCTGAGCAAAGTCTTCAAAACAGTTAAGCATAAAAACAGAATAAATGCTAGAGGCCTTGACATGCTCACAGTTTATTCTAGATCAGTGGAGTCTTGTCAGGAGTCAGTCTATATTTTGTCTCCTTGTAATTTCTTTCTTTAGCCATGCTTTGTAGCGATGCTTGAGTTCTGTGCTAAAATCTGGATCCGCTCTGCCAAGTGGCCTCAGGCCCCAATTGCGCTCATATCCGATCAGATTTTTGGCAGTGAACGCAGGAAGATGGAAAGTCTCCACCCTGGCTCGGTGTAGCCCTTGGCTCATGCCTAGTTGACGAAGGATACGCCCTGGAATGTAGAATGTGAAACTGGACAACCCCGCAATCACCATTCTCTCGAAGCCTGCAGAGTTGGTGGCCATGTCCGGGATGTTCAGTGCCTCGTGCCTTCAGACGATCTCATTCGGTGACATCTCGTTCATGAACGTGTACCACTCGTTTATGGACATCTTTGGGTAAATCATCCCTTGTTGATGCATCCGGCCAGGCAGGTTAGGCCAGTTTGCCTCGGGAGCCGCAAGCAATCCAAGTTTGTCTGACAACCACGGCTACATGAGCGAAAAAAACAAGGAGCCATATAAAACTTGAGCGGAAAAACAAGTAAGGAGCTCCAATATAGCCTTAGCTGAGAGTTGAGGTAAAATAAGAAAGTGCGCAAACCAGAAAGAGGTGAGCTGAGTGAGAACCTGCCTGGAGTAGGAATGGGCAGCCGCTGAATATATTCGCTTGGCCATTTTTGACCAAGTCCAAACCCATGAGAGTTTCTGCCAGAACCATTGGAATGATGTTCTTTCGGGCTCCCATTTGAGAAGCAACGCTCACTAGGCTAAGGCTGACTCTGCCGTCAGAAGGAACCAACATGTAAGCAGCCAGTGCGCAAATTGAGAGTGGAAAGCGTCTATGAGCTTGCTAAACGTAATCTTCCATGACCCCGTCTGGGCCGTACAGCTCAATGAGACGAGCAATGTCCAGTTCGCCGTCGTGAACTATGCTTGCTGTCAGCTCTTCGAAGATATTCAGCGTCATCCGCAAGAGATGCTCCATGTTTTCTTGAAGCGGAGGAACAGCCAGAACGTGAGAATTAGCGAAACCTTGAAGGTATGTTTGGAATTCCTCCACGGTTGGACACAGCTCGTCGTCATAAAAGCGAAAAATGTGCATAACGGGATCCCAGAACGTAAGAGCAGCTCTGAGGAGTTCGGGCAGCGACCTCACATATCGGAGGTCACGGTCGAGGCCAGGCCTCATGATCGAGAGCTCGCCCAGTCGATCATTTCGTACCTCATTAGCCAAGGATCGATCAAAGCAGGCAATGGACTTTCCATTGAGAGGGTTGGAAGGGGTATTGTGCTTACAAGGGGGAGAGTGTGCTTACAATACTGCTAGCACTTCTATTTTATAAGCAAGTTCTTGGAAATATCAACCTCGGTTCTCGTGCCAAGGGATAAGCTCCATGCAAGGTGTCCTAACACCTTGCAATGCAAGCACACCCCCTCCTACAGCTTCAAAACTGTCTGCAGGACGTTTGGAGGGATGACAAGGCTTCTTGTGTCTTAAAGGGATGGTCTGGTCAAACAAAGGCACCTTAGCAGAGGCTGACCTTCACGCGACTATCCTAGTTCTACACGCGTGTGAGGTTCTCTCGCGCATCTGTAATGCACCAGCAAACAGATTTCAGCAGCTACTGACCTTGTTTGGTCATTTTTCATTCCAAGGGTTCTTTTGCGCTTTTGATGACTCCAGTAAGTCAATATAAGCATATGTGACTGTATCCAAGCATTGGATTCGAAATATCGCGCTTGATGAAGATTTTGGACCCTTGATGGCCCGTTTCAAGTTCAAATCGAGGTTTCGGGTGGTCGAAATTCGTTTTAAGGGTTTTTGCCAAGTTCTTTCATGTTGTACATGTCATATGGACCTAATGTGCCTGTACGGAGGTGTCGGTTTCAGTCCGGGACATATTCGAGTCATCTTTTGCATCTTATGTCCGTTTTTAGGGCATTTTAGCGTTCTTTGGTCTAAATTTTATTTCGGGATGTTTTTCTCAGTTCCGTTGATTCGTACAGGTCATGTTGTACATATTTGACCTTACGGAAGTGTCAGTTTCAAGGAAATTGAAGTATTTTGAATTTTGGCTCATTAATGCCCAAAATTTCATTATATTCCTCGTATCCAAGTGTCTTGGTCGTATCCTGGGACACGTTTTCCATCCTTTTTCGAGCTAGTTATACCCGTGCATATGCGTGTGTTTGTGAGTAGTCTCAGTATGTTGTCAATGCAAGTTTTGGTATTAGTGGTTAGTTTTTGTTTTCTCTTATCCATTACAAGAGTTAATAAACCAGAAAATGCAAATTTTATAACTACCATGCATATCCATATCAAACGATGAAAGGTACTGTACGTGCGGCACTTCAGCCAATCAAAATCATCATGTCAGCCAGGGCACATCCGCCCGCAAGTCAAAAGGGCACGCAGGCCCCAAAACTAATGTCAACCTAGGGCGCGCCGGCCCTCTATCAAGCTATCTACTTCGGCACGCAGGCCCAAAATCAAAATCAAAAGTGCAGAAAGTAAAAGGAGGCTCAATGGTAGCCCTCAATGCTCCGCGAGCCAGTCGTCGTCGTCATCCTTTTCCTCCCTAGGGTCTCTCTTGTACCATGGATCATTAACGGAGTCGTCAGAGCTGCTGCTGGTGGACAAGCGCTCCTCGTCCTCTTCTCCCTCTTCCTCTTATCCTCCTTCTTCTTCCTCTCCCTTTTCCTCAGAGGCCTCAGGCATAATCAATCGCTTCTTGCGGACCTGTTCCTCTTGGGTCAGTTTTTCTCGCGTCTTTAATTGGTACCACTCTGCTGCGCAATTTAAAGCATTAATATACATTGTGCATATTGTATATCAAATGTTGAAGGCACGTACAATCTATCATTCAGCAAATCAAAGGCTTTCAAGGCATATATGTATCAAAAGCGGGTGCATATCACAAGTATCGAAAGTAGGAGTGCATCATTTTCTGAAACATATACCTGAGATCTCTGGACAACTGCTGGCTGAACCGGTGGTGGGGTCGGTGCTGGATAGTGTAGCTCCAGTGGCATGCCGCTCGCCACCTTTCGGATCACATTTTCCATCGCAAGCATGCGGTGAACAGCTTCGTTCACCTACTCATTTGGCACCTGCATATAGTTTGGGATTCTTAGACAGTTCAACAATAATTCAAGTTTATCGAAAAACAAGGATGGAACTCATTCTTACCAGGACAGTAACTGGTGCAGGCTATACTATGGCAGGTGCAAGGTGTACCTCAGCTGGATTTCCCTGCGTGTCCACCACCGCTATCTTCCGTAGCAACTCAAGTGGCCCACCTACCACTGGACCACTCAGACTCTGCCTCACGCGGCCCTCACCTCCTCTCTGCCTCTCCGTGGTGGCTCTCCTCTCCTCAGCAGCTCCGTGAGCCTGACTTCGCACCTCTCGGAAAGCTCAAACCCTGAGCGGCCTCGCCAAGTGGTCTCTCTGGTAGGCGGCATAGTCCAGCTCGGGATGCAGGTAGTGCGTCAATGTAGACACCCCAATTTGGCCTAACAATTATTTCAAGTCCCACCTTGGGGACCATCTCGATGATGAAATGGATACAGTGATTGCTGATTGACTTCTCGTGAACCGATGGACTTATGGTAAGAACTTTGAGCCACTTAGAGGACCCAATCCAGAGCCATACAACCTTTCAGACAGAAATACAAAATCCTAGGAGAATCCATCTGTCGGCCGTGACATTGATCTCACGGCCTTAACGTCATTTCTTCACCTGAGCAACCTGTTGCTTGAAAATCTCCCTGAGAGATTAATCCCTCGGCCGCAAGATCTATCCTTCGGTCGCAACATCCTTTCCTCGGCCGCCAGATCCTTTCTACGGCCGCCAAATTGTCTATTTTCCAAACTTTGGAACGTTCTGTCGACTGTTTGATCCAACCACGCTACCTCCCCGATGCGTTCGGGCTACGCCCAGAGATTACCACGAAGAGTAAGCATTGCATTGCAATTGCAATTGTGCGTTTTGATTGGCCGGAGTGAGTCACCAATTGTCTATATAAAGGGCTTTTGGGTTTCGAAAATACAACAACAAAATCATCAAATTCAATTCCTCCATCTCATACCTCCAAGCTCTACAGAAATCATCTCACATACTCTCTCTATAGAAGCCCTAACCTTCCGAAGGCAGCTGTAGACACCTCCCAAACGGGGCATCGCCATACAGATTGATCATGTTTGTTTACTCGATTGGTTGCTCGTTTCATAAACCAAAATCATGGACATTCCCATGGCTAGGAACATCGCCACATGATAACGGTTATCATCAAATAGAGTCGCCACCCAGTTTATTAAAACTGGGAAAATAGATAGAGATTCTGGATACGGGAGCCAAAAGTACAATAAGGGGAAGGTGTTAGGCACCCCTCTTTGCCCAGTCGCGAGACTGGCCCATAATCATTCAACATAAGACGTGTAGATGCTTTGTTTAATTCCAACACATAGTCTGTTTATTTATTCCTTTAAACAGTAAGTAAGGTGAGCCAGTGCGATAAATAAGCATGCATTAGAAAGCAGAGAAAGCAAATAAACTGTCCCAGGAGATCGATTACTCGGCCGGTGAATGGATGTCACGACCAAGTAATCACACTGGTTTGATGTACCGGCCTAGGGATCGAAGCCCCGGTCGGTGTTCTTCCTCACACCAGACAGAAAGATTAACGAATAATCAAAATGCTATGGTTAGTCAAAAATACATTAAATTAAGACAAATCGGAGGCCGTTGGGCCTCACCACCTTGATCCCTCAGTTGCTTGATTGCTTTGGATTGGGCGTGATTGATTGATTGCTTGATCGAGAACCCTAGGGTTAGGGTTTGAACTTCGGGGTTTGATCGCCGGATTGACGGCTGCCTTCGGAAGGTTAGGGCTTTTGGAGTATGGGATTGAGGGAGTATTTGTGCAGAGTTTCGTGGCTTGATTGAGTGTGTAGGTCTATCAATTTCTGTGTGTTAATTCGGAGCCCAAAGGCCCCTTTATATAGGCATAGGGATGACTCACTCCGGCCAATCAAATCACGAGATGGCAATTGCAATTGCAATGCATCTCTAACTCTACGTCGTGATCTCCGAACGTAGCCCGAACGCATCGGAAAGGTAGTGTAGTTGGATCAAACCAAACGTCTGACAGAACGTTCCAGAGTCTGGAAAAAGGTCGATCTGGCGGCCGAGCAAAGGATGTCGCGGCCGTGGAATGGATGTCTCGGCCGAAGGATAGATCTCGCGGCCGAGGGATTGATCTCTCAGGGAGATTTTGCTGGCAACAGGTTGCTCGGGTGAGGGATTGATGTTGTGGCCGTTAGATCGATGTCACGGCCGTCAGATGGATTCTCCTAGGCTTCTGTATTTCTGTCTGAAAGGCTGTATGGCTTTGAATTGGGTCCTCTAAGTGGTCAAAGTTCTCACCGAAAGTCCTAAGGTCCTCAAAGAAGCAATCAGCAATCATTGTATCCATTTCATCATCGGGATTGTCCCAAGGTGGGACTTGAAATAATCGTTAGGCCAAATTGGGGTGTCTACAGCAGCCGCATCCCGAACGATCAAACCCCGAAGTACAAACCCTAACCCTAGGGTTTTTGAGAAGTAAATCAGTTAATCCCTTCTAATCCGAAGCAATCAAGCAACTGAGGGATCAAGGTGGTGAGGCCCAGGGGCCTATGGTTTGATCTCTTTTACGTTTTTATGCATTCATCATAGTGTTTTGATTATCTGTTAAATATCTGTTCTGGTGTGAGGAAGAACATCAGTTGGGGGATCAATCCTTCGGCCGATATATCAATCCAGTGGGATCCCTCGGCTGTGAAATCCATTCACCGGCCGAGAGATCATTTTCCTGGGACGGCCTGTCTGTTTTGTTTATTTCTGATGCATGATTTAATTAACGTACTTGCTCATCATTAACTGTTTAAAAGCTAATAAAACATATTACGTGTTTAGAATGAAATAAAGCATGTGTTAATCATATGTCGAATGATTATGGGCCAGTTTTATGACTGGGCAAAGAGGGGTGCCTAACACCTTCCCCTTATTGTACTTTTGGCTCCCATACCCGGAATCTCTATCTCTTTTCCTAGTTTTTATAAACTAGGTGGCGACTCTATTTTGATGATAACCGTCATCGTGTGGCGATGTTCCTAGCCATGGGAATATCCACGATCCTGGTTTATGAAGTGGAAAGCAAACAAACACGATCAATCTGTATGGCGATGCCCCGTTTGGGAGGTGTTTATAGTTTTTGGCGACTCCGCTGGGGAAATGAGAGCCATAACCAGAAAGTTCAACATAAGACTAATACATGCTTTGTTTAATTCATTTATCATATGCATCGAGTGGGCAACCTCGTTGAGTTCACCTGATACCCCGGCATGACATGGGCTATGTTAGGGGTTCCAGCAAACTCCACAGTCACTTGTACCTAGTGGTATATCAAAGAAGGAATCACCCAATTACCGCCTATGATGGGCTGGTGAAAGGACTGGTGCCCTTTTTGACAACGGAGCACCCTTGAGACTACCCAAACCTTACATGTGTTGAAAAGCCAAAGAACCAATCAAAATAAGACAGGATCCTGCAGGTTACGAATTTACTTGCATCTTTTCTGGAAGTTCTTCCTCACACCTTGTATATGTTGTTGTAACCATTCTTTCTGTGCAGAAGGGTTAGGGCTTGAACTAAAAGCCGGCCCTAACCCTAAGTCTTTATAGCTAGGCACTGAGGCATAGCATTGCCTGCAAGGCATGCTTTTGGTAAGTTGAAAGCACCACTGCTTATTTCTCACTCCCACTTCGCTTGAAGCACCGCGAAGCACGGATTTCTAAAACAAAATCAAACATAAAAAAAAAAAGAAGTCGCCCCGTCGGCAATTGAACTAGGGGTTGCTCTAGCAATCTTTGCCTTGCGAGGCTCTAGGAAAGAGGGAGTGTAAGGTAGTAGAGCAGGTTATGGATGGTTTTATGCAAAGTCAAGGATATTATGGATAGAACTTGCAATACTTATTTCTCCATGGATGATTCATCATGACAAGTGTAGGACTTTGATTCCTATTTCCAAATCGGCCTAGCAACCCATCTTTCAAAATTCAAAATTTTGAGCATGCTTACCGCAACAAGCCGGTAAGATTTAGGAGTTTGTCAATGTGCTGGTAGGTAATCATGTGAATCCCAATTACCTCAATCATGTTTTGAGAAAGAGAAAATAAAAAAAACTTGTTAAATGAGTTTCTGATAGATCGACTGCAATGTGTTTTGGTAAAAATAGGTTTTGATAAACACTTGCTGAAAGAATAACCTGAAGCTGGTAGAATCACGTTAGCATTGTTTGGAGTGAAAGAATCTTCCCTAACCAAGAATTGAGAGAGATAAAAACTTTTCGAAACTTTTCTTAAGTGAAAATAGCTAATGATGATCAAATCCTCAAACAACAAGTTTTTCTTAAAACCAAAAAGTGGAACATCCAAATAGCCGCTAGCACAGCGATGGACTCCGAGTCTACTCTCCGTTGTGGTCATCTGCTCAGCTTTTTCGGTCTGCCTCATAATGTGGATTGGCTTGGAAGTAGGATCTTAAGTGACATGCAGTATTTGTAAACAATGAGTCTTAAGAATCATCCATATCAAAAATTGCTGGCTATCTATGGTATCCGATAAACTCATGCCTACAAAACAAACTGCTATGCATGACTCATCCATAATCTATGAAAAGTAGCTATGGTGCTATGTATATCATTTTGTTTGCCTTTCTCTAACCATGCAGGTGACTAAACCAAAAGAAGAGTCCATCACCCTCATTTCCTTTCATAGCACATTGCATGACCATGTGTTGACATCGAGTATCATTGGGTTAAGCCACCCCATCATGCTAGATTTGCATTTTAAGGGCAATAAGTGTGTTTGATGTGTGCATTGCATAGACACTTGATTTTGAACATCTCAACTTGAGCGTAGCTAAGTTCTTGCTTTTCCTAAATTTTGGGTTTGGTCTAAGACGTGACAGCGATGGCTGACAAGAAGATTGAAGCTCTGGCTGCTAAAGTTAATGTATTGGCTGAATCAGTGGCTACCCTAGCCACCATTGTTCACAGTTTGCAAAGAAGTCCTTCACAAGCTCCACCTCCACCTCCCCCTACTAGATGGATGAAAAGGGTAGCTCAAAGAAAAACTTATTCCGCTAAGGACAACCAAATTGAAATGGTGGTGGATGATCTGCAGCAGCAACATGAGAAGCAACTTCTTCTCGATGCCATCGATCTAAACCAGGAATCTCTCGAAGAGAAAAATAGCTGTAAGATGAACATAAGCAACAATAATGTTAAAATGGTGGGATCTCATCTCGACCGCAGGCAAAAGAGAAACTTTGTTCCTCTTAGAATGAACTTGGAAAAAGGTGTTCTATATCTTGGAAGCAAAAGGGGTATTGAAGCCGTTACAGCCAAAATTTCCAAACTTTATACAAAAAGGCGGAGGGTATTGCAAGTACCACCAAGTAAATGATCACTCTATCAGAGAATGCGGGGCTTTCAAGAATGCGATCCAAGACCTCATCGATCAAGAGAAGATTGATCCAGCTGAGTTTGATCACAGGGCAGCAGCAGCATCCATGCCTGTCACGTCTTAGGCTAAATCTTTTGAGGAATCTTATCTAGCTAGTTTTGGCTACTATTTTGGTCCATATCTGTTTCCTTTTTAAAAGGTCTATGTCTTGAGTTTATTTTGGTCGTAAGTCTGCTTGTTGCACCTGGCATGAAATGTGGACCTAAAATGAGAGTCTCCTCGGACTTGAACTACGAATGGCCTGATCCTCTGTTGGGATACGTAGGCACCTTTTGGTCGGCCACAATTTTGAAAATGTTCCCTCTTGTGCTAGTTTGTTGCCATAGAATGCTCATGATAACATCAAACGTTGAAAATAATCCACAAGAGTTTCAAAGTAATCTTATGGCATCTTTTGGAACACATCATAATCACTTGAATTGTCCAAAGCGCAAAATGAGTTTTTCAAAGCTATGACCCGCGTCATTTCTGTTGAGCTAAGAAGGAGTTGACACATCTCTGCACCCTCACAGAGATCACTTGTAAGCAAAACATGCTATTGAAGATGAAGAAGGAGAAAGAAGAAAAGAGAGGAAAAATACAGAGAAAGAATAAAAATGATGAGCTCGCTAGATTGAAAACCTGTAAGGGCGGTCTAGGCAAAAGTTAGAGCATGAACAAAGTGAGAAATCAGCCATGTCTCCATGCATCTACTATGTGTCTCAAAGGATTGTCCTCAATCTTAGAAAATTCACTTGGTTAACATCGAAGCCCCTAATTTCTTGGTAAGGATCCTTGCCACATTGTCGTGTGTTTCAAGATGAAGAAAGGCATTCATTTCTCTATCCCAAACACTTATCCCTTGCTAGCCACATCGAGCCTCTGGATAATTTCTTTGAACAGCCTGCTAGGCAGCCATCCCCTACACTGGGGCAAACACAAAAAAATATAAGGAGATATGGAAGAAAAATCAATGAAAGAATGAGCACCCCGTCATACAAGGGGCATTTTGAAGGAAACATTTCTTCCAATATATACAAAGGACATTTTTGAAGAAACTAACTCTTTCACACAAAGTGAGGCAAGAGACAACAAGAGTTGATAAAAATGTTAAAGATGGCTGCTAGCTTTTAAAACCCAAGCGTGAGTAGAAATTAGGTTTGAGCCTTTACATCCGCTTCTTTCTCAAGCCAAAACCCCAAGCCTACATTATGGTTCATAACAAAGTCCTCTCAGATTGGGGAACACGACTTAGTAGCAAGGTCCTGGACACTAGGGGCATCACCAATGTGGGACTTAACACGAAGGGCAAGAATCCTGGAGTTTGCATCATCTTGGCAAATCGCACAACATGGAGAGTTACGTGAGACAAGGGGCATGGCTATGTTCCCCTTTATGCACTTCTCTCAAAAGTATCCAACCTCTTATGTGGGTCTCAGTAGGCGCTTATCAATCCAACTCAAGTCAGCCAAATCAAGCTCGAAGCAACAAACTCACCTAATTGACTAGGGGCATAGGTTTGCAAAATAGTTCTATGTCCTTTGATGATTGAATGACGTGAGTGTGGAACATGGATGGAATGATATGACCTTGAAATCCTCGAGGAAAAGCTTTCGAAGATGGTTTTATCCTAAGCATTCTTAACACAGCAAATGCAAGCGCAGTCACTTTTTGCAAATTTCTGAGGAAATAATATGGGTCTCTCATTTCATGAAGAGTGCAGCAATATGGTCCCTTAACTAAACAATGTTTTCAGTGGTGCCGCTAGGGCATTGCGGTCTTTCAAAACACCTGGCTAGTATGAGCAATAAGCCATTATCAAATACGCGAAAGTTGAGATGTCCAGAATACATTGCAGATTCACGTGCATATCATTATCACCCTGTCTTTTGCATTAATCTCTTGATCCTAGTATTTCATGTGTATGTCATTATGGCTGCTTAGTGGAAGTAGTTGTCTTGGTTGCATGAGCTAACCCCAAGTATGAGGTGCTCTTATGCTCAAGCAAGGCAGGTTCATCGAGGCATCATGGCCATCATCTCTATACAAGGAATAAAGGACAACAAAGGGATGCACTTTAAAGTTTACCTCCCTGCCAACATACTTGAAGAAAGCTTAGCCTGAGAAGTGTCATATCCTGGGGGAACACCTCAACTCTTTTGTGGAATGCTGTCACACAGCACTGTTAAGGGCATGCCAAGACCTCTGCTGAACAGAAACATTGCACTCACATTCATTGTTATTTACATCGCATGTTTCTATGCTAGGGGCAATTAGATCATTGTCATCATGCACGATTGAGCTAGGGTCAAGCATTCATGGCCTAAACAGGGGGCTTGCGTTTCTTTTTAAATACTCAAATTAACATGCCTATGTGTTACATTGCAATCTATGTCACCCAAAATCATTCAAGCTCTTGAACTAGGGTTCTTCAAATGTGATGGTCCTGCCCCTGGCAGTCAGCATAAAAGGACTTCGGCCCGTGGTTGACTCCAAGCCTGTTGCATGTTATTTTCCTATCCACTGCTGTTTTCTAAACTGTTCAAACGTTGATTGCAGGGTTCTCTCGGATTACGGTCCTTGAAGTTATCAGGACCAACCACATCAAGCTTTGTGTCTATGACCGACTGAACCAAGTCAAAGAAGCTGAAAGATAGCCTCGTAACTAGCCCTGAGCAAACTCTACAATTAGCACCATGTTAGCAGCATTAAAGTGGCTTCGCACTTCACATCTCCGTAGCTCCTTGCTTCGTGCTTTCATCTCCATGTCAGCAGTTTCGCCTTCAAAGCTCGGAAGCCTCACACTTGCTTTTCAGTAGCACCATGCACACGCCTTGTCATATTCACGACCTTGTTGGGTTTCATAAACTCCAAGCAAATTCTATGCTCAGGCCGCCTTGCGCTCAGCAGGTCCAATCTCCACAGCTCCCTCTCAGCAGTTCCACTCCTCCCAGTAGCTCTATTCAGCAGCTCACCGTGCCCATTATCTCAGCAGCCCTGTGCTTACTATTAGCAGCACCGTGCTTCAAGCTCCATATGCACTATCTCGGTGGCTCCACGCCGACAAACCCATCGGCCATATGCCCATGTTCACCTTCTTAGTGGCTCCACGCCCATACTCAAGCCATCTTAACAACTCTAAGTTCACTATCACTACCAGGAACTCTGTACTCATTCTCAGCGGCCCTGTGCCCAAGTCGCTCAAACAACAGGTTCCATCTCAATAGTGCAGAAAAAGCACCTGTATAAAGCTTGCAATAACCTAGTGCACACTTCAGCCCTTCAGAAGGCATCTATGTGGCTAAAATCCTCCAAAAAGGGCATTCGTATTGCTAAAGCCCTTCAGAAGGCGTTTATGTTGCTAGCTTCTGTATGGCCAGCTTCCAGAAAGCGTTCAGCCTCCGAAAGGCATCCCGTTAATGGAGGCGATAGAAATCTCCCAAAACAAGTTGAATTTGCCAAAGGAGGCGATGGAAATCTCCTAGAGCGTATGTGTGGATCACCCCATCAGTCGAGGCGATGGAACTTCCCATGGCACCAAGTTGAAGGATGCGATGGAAACCTCTGAAGACATTAATAGCCGAAGCATTTAACAAATCTTATGACATTTTGGGTCAACTAGTCAACAGAGTCAAAGTGGTATATACTCAAAACTAGCCTTGGAAACAACCCGAGCATGTGAGATCTAGCCTTGGGGACAATCTTGAGCATACTCATAACTAGCCTTGGGGACAATCCCGAGCATACTCAAAACTAGCCTTGGGGGCAATCCCGAGCATACTCAAAACTAGCCTTGGAAACATCCCGAGCATGTGGAAACTAGCCTTGGAAGCATCCCAAGCATGAGGAACAAATCAAACCCCATGGAAGATGGAATACTCAACAGCTCAGCAGTTCTACTAACGCACTACTCAGCAGCGCCATACAACGAGATATCATCTATTCTCAAGCTCCATGCTTGAATGCTCAAAGTTCTACACTTTGAATGCTCGAAGCCCTTCGAATGCCCAACCACTGTGTACTGGATGCTCAAGTTCTACACTTGAACGCTCAAGCTCTACGTTTGAATGCCCAACCACTGCGTACTGGATGCTCGAACTCTATGTTCGAATGCTTAAGGTTTATACCTTGAATGCTCAAGCTCTACATTTGAATGCCCAACCACTGCATACTGGATGCTCAAAGCCTGTACTTTGAATGCTCGGATTCTACCTTCCGAATGCTCGAGCTCTATGCTCCGAATGCTCAAGTCCGGAACTTGAAAGAAGCTTTATGCTTAAATCAAACACACACGCATGGGCCCGTGCGCATAAGCATCAATTGCATCACCATTGTTATCATCGAGTCTGCATCATCATATCTGCTCATATCTAACCACTATCATCATATACACACTATGCATATTTCTCTTATTCATGAAACAGGTCAATCCTGCAAATCAACCGGCTCTACGCCTCGGTTTTATTGATCGGCCCGGCGCCTCGATCCTTTGGCTCTAAAGCCAAAATTTATGATGAGAAAGCTCTGTGCACAGACCATCGGATAGCAACCGGTTCTACACCTCAGTTCAAATCACGTCAAATTCTAAGCTCCGACTCCTCAGGCTCTCACCTTATGATTGTAACCGGCTCCGCGCCTCGGTTCCCTCATCCCAATGCTCTGTGCTCCAGTTACTGGCCTTGTGCCCCCTATATCTTAAAACCGGCGTCCAAATCATCCCCAGCAGATGGCTTGGATTCCACCCAATTACATCAGTTCCATCAAGCTCATTCGTAAGGATAGGCTACCCTACCGAGCTCCCCTTAGTCAAAGTAAGGATGATCAAGAAAAGCAAATGACTTGCCCGCTGTGTACTGATCTACCCCAACATACTAGGAAGCTCTCAGCAAAAATTCCCCCGGCAGCCCCGCGCTCCTTCAACTATCCTCCGCCAAAATCCTGCCTTAACCCAGGTACGTTGCACTATGGCTTTTATGCCCGAAGGTACGTCTTCTGTTTCTAACCCTCCAAACTTTTTCTTTTTCTTTATTGCCCTCCCGAACTACGATTGGTCTGAATTTTCCTTGTGCAATACGTAGGCAGCCTCCCGGCCCGACCATAACAAAACCCTTTTTTGAAAACCCCTTGGAATAGTGGTTGGACCAAATAGAGTTGCTTTTACAGCTTTGACACTTACTCAAACATGTCTCGCGATCCGTCTAAGCTTAGTCAAAGAGGGGCATTTGTAGACACCCCAATTTGGCCTAACGATTATTTCAAGTCCCACCTTGGGGACCATCCCGATGATGAAATGGATACAGTGATTGCTGATTGACTTCTCGTGAACCCATGGACTTATGGTAAGAACTTTGAGCCACTTAGATGACCCAATCCAGAGCCATACAGCCTTTCAGATAGAAATATAGAATCCTAGGAGAATCCATCTGTCGGCCGTGACATTGATCTCATGGCCTTAACATCATTTCTTCACCTGAGCAACCTGTTGCTTGAAAATCTCCCTGAGAGATCAATCCCTCGGCCGCAACATCCTTTCCTCGACCGCCAGATTGTCTATTTTCCAGACTCTGGAACGTTCTGTCGATTGTTTGATCCAACCACGCTACCTCCTCGATGCGTTCGGGCTATGCCCAGAGATTACCACGAAGAGTTAGCATTGCATTGCAATTGCAATTGCAATTGTGCATTTTGATTGGCCAGAGTGAGTCACCAATTGCCTATATAAAGGGCTTTTGAGTTCCGAAAATACAACAACAAAATCATCAAATTCAATTCCTCCATCTCATACCTCCAAGCTCTGCAGAAATCATCTCACATACTCTCTCTATAGAAGCCCTAACCTTCCGAAGGCCGATGATCAAACCCCGAAGTACAAACCCTAACCCTAGGGTTTTCGAGAAGTAAATCAGTCAATCCCTTCTAATCCGAAGCAATCAAGCAACTGAGGGATCAAGGTGGTGAGGCCTAGGGGCCTATGGTTTGATCTCTTTTACGTTTTTATGCATTCATCATAGTGTTTTGATTATCTGTTAAATATCTGTTCTGGTGTGAGGAAGAACATCAGTTAGGGGATCAATCCTTCGGCCGATATATCAATCTAGTGGGATCCCTCGGCCGTGAAATCCATTCACCGGCCGAGAGATCGATTTTCCTAGGACAGCCTGTCTGTTTTGTTTATTTCTGATGCATGATTTAATTAACGTACTAGCTCACCATTAACTGTTTAAAAGCTAATAAAACATATTACGTGTTTAGAATTAAATAAAGCATGTGTTAATCGTATGTCGAATGATTATGGGCCAGTTTTACGACTGGGCAAAGAGGGGTGCCTAACACCTTCCCCTTATTGTACTTTTGGCTCCCGTACCCGGAATCTCTATCTCTTTTCCTAGTTTTTATAAACTAGGAGGCGACTCTATTTTGATGATAACCATCATCGTGTGGCGATGTTCCTAGCCATGGGAATATCCACGATCCTGGTTTATGAAGTGGAAAGCGAACAAACACGATCAATCTGTATGGCGATGCCCCGTTTGGGAGGTGTCTACAGTCAAGTCAGTATCGAGCAGTGTGAACGCCTCCAGCTCAGCCCGTCTGTACTCGCCTGTGTGTGAAGCATGGGGTGGAAGTGGCCCTGGCACCTGGAACTCAGCAAAACCAAGTGACTACCGTGTCACTCAATCGCCAAGGTACCACTGCCAGCCAAAGGCCGACTCTAGCAACACCCGCTCCTGGCCAGGTACTCCGGCTCTGGCCCTGTCCCTCTCCAGGGATCCCACTCGACCTGCACATAGCAACAAACAGGCAATTCAAATAATTGATCAGCGATAGCATTACAACAATAATAGGAATACATGATTAACTATGGGGGTTCTTGTTTTATACCTGCGAGGCTTTCAGCTCATCCAAGTACAGCCTGAAGGCATTGAGGTCTCCTCTCCCTTCCTTCGTCCCCATGTACTCCTTGCTCCAAATGAGCGCGTGGGGGAGAGTCTTCAGGTCGGGACACTTGTTCTGTGGTGGGTACATCTTCAGCACCTCATAGGCCCAGAGCTGCAGGGTTTTCAGACATACAAGTACATTAGTCACAGGATAAACAGGATATGCAATTACATTTTCAAGCAGGCTATGCAGTCAAATGATACAAGTGAATGGAAATTGTACTTTATTCTACTGAAATCATACCTCCCAGATCCTCCAGTATCCAGCAGCTCCCTACTCCGTCCTCGACGAGTCACTCAGAAAGCCGTAGGCTGAGCGCTGCCCCACCCCAGTCAAAGCGTGAGGCCGTCCTCAGGTCCCTCAACGCCGGCAAGTACGACAAGTGCACCTTACTTCGCCTGCTCGGAAACAAGGAAGCCCCAAACAAGTATAGCAGATATGCCCTGGCCATTTGCTCCACCTCCTACTAAGTTGTCACCTTCTTCTTGAGGTACTTCTTTAACTGCTCGTACCTCACCATCCCAACCTCAATCCGGGGCACCTTTCCTAAGAACCACTCCAGTGCCGCCGTGTCTTCATGGATGCCCGAGTCAAACGGGATAGGATCCCCTCCAACTCTCACACCGGTGATCACCGCAAAGTCTATGTGTGTCACCGTCATCTCCCCCGGTGGTAGGTGAAAGGTGTTGGTGGTATCCCTCCACCTCTCAACAAGTGCCACTAGAATGGCGTGGTCATTCCTGACTGGGGAAAGGGTCCGTATGAACTCGCCGAAGCCCACCTCGTCCACCAACTGCCTCACTCTTTCCGACAACATCTTGTACAATGCCAAGGAACTACTCGCGCCTCCGTGGCCGCGAATATCCCGTTGTCTTGCTCTCACCTGTTTCAAACACAGAGACAAATGACAGGGGAACACATCAGCATGCAGGGCTTTCATTTTCAAGTTCTAGGTAATCAATGCGGCCTAACGACAGATGGTTGGTTCAAGTTATTACATGCATGGTGTATATTGCAGGGATTATCGTGTGTTATTCAAAATCAAGTACATGCAATCAAAAGTGAACTACAAAGGGGGTTTCAAAAATATACCTGTGTCCAGTTGCTCGAGATATGAGTCTCGGGATCTCTCAGAACGAGTTAGGCGTCATATTCTGTCCGCCACGGCCTGTAAGCCGCAAAACCCGACGGCACGAACAAGTGTGGCGTAGAAGGCACGTACGCCACCGCTGAAAAACGAGGGCGTGTCAAGTCCGCCGCCTCTATCACCGCTGACACCCTAGGCACCACTACCTCAGCTCCGGCTCTCTCCTCGGCCTCCATGTCCCTCAGAGGCTCCTCCCTCTCAGCTTTCTTTCTCTCGGCCCTCGCCGTCGCCTCCGAGGCTGCTATTTCTCTCTCTCGCTCCTCCCGAGCCTCCAATACTGCGATCCCAATCGCAGGGTTCTCCTCAAGAAGCTTGGCTAGTCTCTCGTCGCTCAAGTACTCTGTGACGTCCTGTTTGGTGACTGGCCTATGACTCGACGACGTCATTGCTGGCCGAAACATTATATCCTCAGGCCGGATATCGATGGGTACCTCCTCGGTCTCCTCAACAACGCCCTTGCCCTTCCCCAAGTCCCTTGGCAGAGACCCGCTCGGCCCAATATCGCCACCCTCGGCACCACTGCCTCCGGCACCGCCCAAGCTTCCACTGGCTGCCACCACACCTCCAACCATTGTACTCGAGCCCATCAGCTTGGCAACGGGCTCCACTGCCCCTGTTTCCTCTGGCACGCGTCGTTCCCCACAGGCGCGCGCCCATCGGCCCCTCATTCGACCTCCTACTCCTGGTCTCTTGCACCACCACTGTCGCCTGCTACCACTGCACCCTCGCCCGTGGTTACCTCTGCTGTCGTCAGATCTTCTACTTCGGGCTCCATTGATGCCCCTTCGTCCCCCGGATGATCAATAACATCACCGCCAGTACTCTCATCGTCGTGGTCTGCCATGGCTGTTTTGGGTTCGTGTGGGTTTGTTGATTTCGGAGGAGGATTCAATGGGATGGAAGGAGATTGAGGGAGTTTGAGAGGTGGAAGAGTTTTTCAAACATTGGAAACCGCTCGTATGTTTTTTGAAACATTCCCGCCGTGTATATGAATGAAGACGAGCACAGGCCGGGTCTGAGCCTGTTCAAGACCCAAGCCCTAAAAAGCGTCTCGCACGCATAGGAGTGGGACAGACGCGCGCCTGTCGGTTTGGGCCTCAGGCTCAATCCATCTTCTGACTAGGCTCAATCAGCTTTCTCTCACCAACAACAGCCCATGGGATATTATTATGACATTTCAACAATTTTGGGGTCATTTTGAGATGATATCTTCGGTCCGAAGCATTTTATATCCCCAGCAGTGGTTCGCCCATGCACACTAGAATCATTATCAATCAACAACGATCCATCCGTCTGATTATCAATCAACGACAATCCATCCATCCAATTATCAATCAACGATGATCCATCCGTCCGATTATCAATCAATGAAAATCCATCCGTCCGATTATCAATCAACGATGATCCATCCGTCCGATTGTCAATCAACGATGATCCATCCGTCCCATTATCAATCAGCTACGATCCATCCATCCAATTATCAATCAACAATGATCCATCCATCCACTTTTTAAATCAGCGACGATCCATCCGTCCAACTTCATTCATTCCCCAGGAGAGTTCTTATCGACAATCGATCCGCTCTTTCCCCCCCTTGGTGCACGGTATTTTTACATACTTGTCTGCATTTTCTATTAATCGGCTTTTGGGCAGATTTGGTGGGTGTCTAGAAATCTTTGACGTTACACATACCAGTTCAATGGTGCTCCGCGTGCTGTCAAAGAGGGACTACTATAGAGACACCCCAATCTGGGTCTCCCAATTGATTTACTTCATTTTTCGGTTTCTTGTTTCCCCGATGATGAATCAGATCAAAAACAGTCTTGAGAATGGAAAGGTTTGAACTTGGAGTGATTGGACCCTTTGAACCCTCTTGAACCCCAGAACCCTAAGTCAAAACCCTAACCCTGGGTTTGACCAGCGTGAGTTGCTCTGGCTTCCACGCGAGTCGGTCAACTTGCCAGGTGTTGGTCAAAGGTCAAACTTTGACTTTTGACCTGCACGGAGGTTGGTGGCTCATGCGCGCGCCTGACTGGGTCCCACGCGCGCAGGTCAATACATGTCACTTTCACCTTTTTGCCAGCTAGATTTTGTGATGATCAAGGGTCTATCACACCTGTATAGCCTGTATTTCGTCGCCTGAATAGTGTTCTGGCAGGTTTGGGGTTCACCCTTTCACACCCACTCCATCACCTTTTGGGGAATCCTCCCCACCAAGCAACCACAACCAGCCCATGTGGCTGGTTGTATCTCCACTCCTCCCACCTTCCAACCTCCTTTATAAGTACTCCCATTGGTCTTCCATTACAAGGGTTACAAAAAATCCCAAGGTTGACAATTCTTGAGAGCATAAGCCCTAATTTTCTTGTACTCAAGCATACACAACTATTTCATCAACTTCCATACACTCATTTTGCTACCACTATCTCCTTGTTTAAACCACTTTCAAATCACTCAAGCAAAGGTATATAAATCTTCTTTTCTGCCTACTATTTTGATCCCTGAGGGGGCCTGGCAGGGCCAAGGTTGGTAATCAATACCAGTCCTGGTCCTAAAGTTAGCAGGGTTACAAGAGCCGTATGACTAGCCCACCTACGCGCGCGCCTGTCATGGGTTGCACGCGCTGGTCCACGTGGGGATAGGGATGCTAGTTATTTCCTATTTTTATTGTGTTATAAATCACTGTGATGCATGATAAAAACTGGTTAACTGTTTTCCATGTAAATTGTTAGTTTAGCATAGCATGCTTTACTGTTGCTTTGTAATACCCCTGAGTGGCTTATGATCATGTCTCAGAGCCTAGATATGTAAGGCCAATCACTAGAAATCCAGCCAGAACAGGTGCGTGCCAATCCCCTGTACATGCGCACTGGTTAGCACATTTCCAGTAATTGGTTTTACATGGGTAACTAGGCCCTTGGCCTCCGTTTTAATACCCCCACTGTATAGGGGTTGTACTTAAATTTTATTTGTTCTGTTTATAAATTTGACTTTCTGTCTGTACATATAAACTGCTTGGTTTGCCCTTGGGTGAGCACTGGTCATTCCAGAGCCTAGAAGGGGATAAAATTCAACCTGTTAGTAGAGTATCAACCCATGCATGTGTGTATGGGTTTGGCGTGTGCTGGTGGCTTGCATGCACGTAGATCCATGCATGCAAGTTGGCCATTGTTCATGTCAAATTCATACAAAGCACTGTTTTGACATTCAATCACAGTCTTGGGTTTTATTCCATTTATTGTTTATCATCTCATACATCCATGCTATTTCAAATCACATCCTGCAAACTGTTACAGTTTTAACCCCCATTAAACTGTTCCCCCGCCCTAATTGGCTAAAAATCGATTAATAAAAGAAGAATCACAAATATTTTCACAAAATGCCTAAGTAGAGACCGATCTCCGAATTGGGCGAGAGGGGTGCCTTAAAACCCTTCCCCTCTCGTAACCTGGCTCCCGAACCTAGATATGGTTATGACGGACTGGTGCCTTCAATTTTTCAAATCAAATAGCGCAGCAGGTGCTTCGAAATACGGTTCCTTGGGTGTCAGACCTTCAAACCCGAGTGGCGACTCTGTATTCCGAGCGCTTGCCATCCTTGCTCGCGCTCCCTCGATCCGAGGGCCTCTTTTAGAAAGGAACGGAATCCTTTTTAAAGGCATGTTGCCCACACTTCCGGAAGCAGAAGAGGGATGGTCCTGAAAAAGTCACACCAGTGTTGTCTTATTATACATGCAATGATTCTATTCCCCAATCACCCCAACTTTGTAATGTTTTTGTTGCTCGAGTTGTAAGTCTTGTTTTTTTCTTAGGGTCCGTTTGATTAGAAAAAAATCTAGGTTGGAAAGTGAAAATGAGAGAAAGTGAAGTGAAAGAAAAGAATGTGAATAGAAAATTTATTTTCTTCTATGGGTTTGATTAAAATGAATTTTTTTTAAGAATCTTGTTAGAAAATGTTCATAGTTATTAACTTACCCTTAATATACAATATGTATCCTGGTAGGAAAGGAAGAAAATCATAGGCATACGGTAAAGTGTTATAAGGGGTGGCAACTTTCACAAGAAAATAAAATTTTGCTTGTGTTTAATGATGCTTAAACGAGTTGTACAAGAAAATTTACTTTCTAACACTCAACTATTTTCATGCTAATCAAACATCAAAAAAGTTTTAATTTATTTTTCTCTTTGTTGCATTTTCTTTCATTTTCACTCTAATCAAATGGACCCTTAGTATATTTTTCATTTTCTTCTTTATTGTCCACCCCACCTTAAAATAATACTGCTCAACTTTGAGCCATATGTTATCTCTTCCTTTTGACAGTCACCATTGGAATGCCAACATAATTCGGTTCAGTTTGTCTGTAAAGGTGATGTTAGGCAACTGCAATTCATAGCTGCGTCTCCGATGCATAGATTTTGATACAATGGTATTTTCTATTTTGTTTGTTTCCGTAATTTTTTCCCTTGTATTGTATGACTTGTGTACATGTTCACAATTTACTTGGGAAAGGCTCAATTGTTTGTCTTTCAAGTGATATAAAGGTCTGTTCATTTGGCAATTGGCATATATTCCTTTCCAACTTGTTCCAAGTAATATAAAAGGTCTGTTCATTGGACAATTGGCGTATGGGGCTCTCCTAGGAAGTGGCATTGGATATTCCTTTCCAACTAGAGAAGTTTGAGAACAGAATCATTTTTGGCGTAAACAATATTTTAGAAGCGCATAAAAGTCCATTTACTGGCCAGGTTTTGTTCTTATGCATAATCATGTTCCCTTTGCTTTTATTTCCTCATTGGAGACTTGAAGAACTGGACCAGCTTTTAGGTTTCCAATGTTGAGCAAAGGCGTTTTTGGTCTGATAGGTGGTTGTAGGTCTTCAAGAGTTAAATCATCTTTGCTTTTCATTTTTGAGGCCTGCAGTGTTATAGTTGATCAAAACTAAACAATGAATGTTAACTCTTTTTTTCCCACTCGAATCAGTGAGAAACTAGATGAAGGCATGGTCTCCTGGAGTTTCTACTCTGCTCTCATTTTGAGTATGTGTTTTAAAATAGAATCAGTAACATTATACCTTCTATTACTTATAACCAATTTTTTAGTCTTTGCCTGCTGAACTAATTCAGATAATATGTAGTGATTGCAAGAAGTAGAAGCTATGAAAAAGCATGTTGGGAATTCTTAAACTTGTCAATAGCCTAGTTGGTGGGTAGTACCCTTGAATGAAAGATGGAAAAAAAAAATTGCATCAAAATGTGAAAGGCATGTAAAGCTGACTTGATTTGGTTCTTAATTTTGTTTTTGTTTAAATGAAGTGCTTTGGTGAAGTGACGAGAATGACATGTAACATGTATCTTTTAAGTTTTGAATGCGAAGCTTAAAAGATTGATAGATTGAATATGGTCTGAGCTAATGTACTTGGTCAGTCTGGTTTTTTGATTAGAAAAAAACATCGAAGGTATGAGGGACCTTGGGATCATTTGGAACCAATAACAAAGCACCAGTCAAACATTGCCGAGCCAAAAAAAAAAAAAATGGCACCAGTCAAACATTTGCATGAAGAGTTTGAGACACTACTACAAGCTTTGGTGGCAAAAATGGTACGTATTTTTCACTTGCACATTTGGTATCTTATCTTTTTTGGGGGGTAAAGTCCACTCTATCCTGTTGTGGTTTGAGGCTTGTGAATCACCTCATTGACCCTTAAATGTGAACACATTACCTTGTTGTAGTTTCTGAACTAAATGCACATTCAAATATTCCGTTCTAATTAACAAAATATGTATGGCACACGTTACATATACAATGGTTTTGATGTTCTAGATTTTCTTAATTTGTTAGTCCACAAAAGAGGTGTAACATTTTTAGGAGTGTTTGTGGTGTTGTAACTATTGTGTAGACACCCCAAATTGAGACTCCCCGAACTACCTTAGATCTCCTATGATGATACAAGACAGAACCATGAATTGAGAGCTTGATCAACAACTTTTGGGCTTCCCATAACCTGAACCCATCAACTGTCCACCACAAGGCACCACGTGCCCAGCGCAAATCATCCATTGTCCAGCACCGGAGAGTGCAACACTCTCTTCAGCGCTAGAGACACATTTCCCAACGCTGGGAATCAAATTCTGTTACAGACAGCTCTGACTGCTTCAGGAATCTCATCATGGCTCTACAAAGCATCTAGCCGACTCTAAGCCTGCACAAATGCTCCTCCTCCGTTTTTCTCTATAAATAGAGGTGCTTAGAGCCATTTCAACAGACTGCTACACACTAGAGACTCCTCTATGAACCTCTTTCAACACTCTCAAATATACATATCTCCATCCATTCCACAGAGCTTTCTCTCTCTAGAATATATACATCTTCTGGTTTCTCTCCAAGGAAAAATAAAAAATGTTTTATATTTGAAGGAGAAAAATCCCACCCTTCCTCTAAAAAAACCTACTTTGCTCCAATACCCACTTCAATCCGAAACACCCTCCAAATCACTTAGAAAACCACTTCCAAAGTCTCTATCAAGCTCTCAAAGGTAGTACACTACCTGCATTTCTGGTTTCTATTCATCTGAGGAAACCAGGAACCCAAAGCGTTCGCATTAGCCTGCCAAGGCGATCGTGGGCTTCTATCCTAAAAAGAATGTAGGAGCATGTGCCTTGCATTGGGCACTCACTCTCTAGTGCAAAGCACATGCCCCTATAGTTGGTTAAATTGCCTTGTGCTGGGCATTCATTCCCCATCACAAAGCTCGTTCCTCTGTACTTACTTGTTGAGATTCGTATAATTTTAATTATTGAAATTATTAATAAATGCTTTATTGGGAAAAATATGGATTTTGTGGCGGATATTTGAATTGTGGTTTAAAATGATGCAATTGTTAGTAGAGGGGTGAGTGTGTGATTTGCAAATATGAGGGTATATGTATAGTGGTGTGAGTGGTAGGAGATCATTTTCTCCTAACTCTATCTCTCGGCTCCCTCTCCTCTCCCCAACGTCTCTCTCTCTCTCTCACCCCTTCTCACTTCCAAGCTCCAAAATCACCAAGATCTTCCACAAGTTCAACCTCCTCAAGTGTTCTAAGCCTCGGGTCGTGTTTGTTCAAGCTCGGAGGAGGTTTATTTTGCTTGGTTTTGCCTTTGGAGTTCTAGGGTTTGCTTGGGTTTTGTTCGAATCAATCAAGGTAGGGATTTCTTTGCTTCTTTTGCATGTAAATACGTGGATTTGATGTGAAGTCGCGCCTATAATAGTTGTTGTTGATGTTGTGGTCGAATCCTTGAAATTCTGCAGAAATTCTGCTCGAACTGGAATTGTATCGATACAGCTCAGATTGGTATCGATACAAGACTTTCTGTTGTATTACGAAGCCCATCTATATCGATACTAAAATTCCTTGTATCGATACAAACAGGCCTAAAATCAGATTTTGCTGTTTTGCTCCAAACTTCATTATTTTGACCCCCGATCATTTCTAAACCCTTTGGATACCTCCTAAACTATCTCAAGCATGTCTAATTGAATTCCTACAATGGTTCGACGTATTCCTTGGTCCATTGGCTTCCCGTTAGCTAGAACTGAATTGGGATGTACTTAATTAGAAATTTGTTAAAATGCATCTTATTGATAAATTGATTCATTGGTTGTGTTTGTGGCATACTTATAGCATTGTTAGAACACCGTATGATGTTTCATGTGTGATTAGATAAAGTCTTAGTTGGCTTGTAGAGTGCGAAGATAGGCGTATGAGTCGAGGGATGGGTTAGGAAGTCTCGTAACGCAAGGGGAGGTAAAACGGAGACTTAGACCGTTCCCGTAACGCAAGGGGTGGTAATACGGTGAACCGAGTCATTAGGGATCACTGTGACGCAAGGGGTGGTCACACGGTAATCCACGTGCTGTATACGGTAACGCAAGGGGTGGAAATACCGAAGGTGGGAACTTGGGATAGTGAGTCGTGTAGCGATTGGGGAGTATTCGAGTCTTATGAATTGTGTGGTTAATTGTGGTGTTGGTACATCTTAAACAAACATAATGAATGCTGATTCACCTATGAACCAATCGTTATCTCATGATTGAGCTACATCTCCATGACATCACATTTTGCACTTGTCTTCTTTTTTTTGCATCTATCCTCATATTTACTTACAAGATTAGTAAGATTTTCCTACTAGACTAGTGTAGCTTAACAAAATCCTTCTTTTCAGATTCTAATGTCGGGCAATAGATTGCATGCGATGGTGTGCTTGGACATTGAAGATTTTTGGAAGCTAATTTCATTCAGTTACTCATTCATCTTTGTTATAGACTTTTCTTTTGGTTAAAGATGGCTTTGTAACTAATTTGCTCTTGAATTATCTTTTGACTAAGATTGTAATATTCTAAACATGTCGTACTTGCATCTAAGTTAATTTGGGCTGTGGTGCCAATGTTGTATTTCTTTAAACATGGGGACTTGTTTGTAAATTAAATAGGAGGGAAATTCTCTTGGCTAATATGTATGTACGCGAGGCTCTTTTATTAAAATGTATTATTTATTTATGATAAAAATCGAGGACGTGACATTACTGATTTCTCCTGGTATCAGTGGAGTCAAGAGGCTTCGTTGCCCCCTTTTTAATATTTATCATTCATTTTCAATGCTTCTTAATACT
This sequence comes from Rhododendron griersonianum, assembly GCA_018127125.1. Lineage (NCBI taxonomy): Eukaryota > Viridiplantae > Streptophyta > Magnoliopsida > Ericales > Ericaceae > Rhododendron > Rhododendron griersonianum. Next base: position 29,827,943 of record CM030788.1, on the reverse strand, counting down.
GTTCTCTTATTGCTGCACCTAGATAGGTCATAGAACATCATCAAAAGTCATTGTTCATGCATTGTACTAATTAATCCACTATTTGGATAAAAAAATAAAACATTTTCAGAAACTGGTCAGAACGACTGCCTTGCGCTGGACACTAAGTCCCCAGCGCAAAGGAGATGTCCCAGAGAATGTTTTCGCACTGGGAAGAAACTCTCCAGCGCAAAAAGGAGTGATCCTAATTCTCTGAGGCTTCTTCGACAATCTGCATGCATTTTCGTTCATGATATGACATCTTCTGCTTCATTCCTGTTGTAGACACCCCAATTTGGCCTAACGATTATTTCAAGTCCCACCTTGGGACCATCCCGATGATGAAATGGATACAGTGATTGCTGATTGCCTTCTTGCGAACCTTAGGACTTTCGGTAAGAACTTTGAGCCACTTAGAGGACCCCATCCAGAGCCATATAGCCTTTGACAGAAAATACAGAAGCCTAGGAGAATCCATCTGTCGGCCGTAAATCGATCTCACGGCCTTAACATCATTTCCTCACCCGAGCAACTTGTTGCCAGAAAATCTCCCTGAGAGATCAATCCCTCAGCCGTAAGATCGATTCCTCGGCCGCAACATCGTTTCCTCGGCCGCCAGATCTATTCCTCGGCCGCCAGATCGTCAAATCCATTCCTCAGCCGTAAGAACGATTCCTCGGCCGCCAGATCCATTCCTCGGCCGCCAGATCGATTCCTCGGCCGCCAGATCGTCTTTTTCCAGAAATCTGGAATGTTCTGTCAGTCGTTTGATCGACGCACCAAAACCCTAGCAGCCTTTTTCCGATGCGTTCGGGCTACGAAATAGATCGCGTCTAGAGATCTTTGAACCCTAGAACTCCTTTTTGATTCACGCCATTTGATTGGCCGGAGTGAGTCATCAATTGCCTATATAAAGAGGCCTTAGGGTTCCGAAATTAACATTCAATTCCTCCATCTCATACCTCAAAACTTTGCAGAAATCACCTCACATACTCCCTCTATAGAAGCCCTAACCTTCCGAAGGCAGTCGCATCCCGAACGATCAAACCCCGAAGTACAAACCCTAACCCTAGGGTTTTCGAGAAGTAAATCAGTCAATCCCTTCTAATCCGAAGCAATCAAGCAACTGAGGGATCAAGGTGGTGAGGCCCAGGGGCCTATGGTTTGATCTTTTTTACGTTTTTATGCATTAATCGTAGTGTTTTGATTATCTGTTAAATATCTGTTCTGGTGTGAGGAAGAACATCGATTGGGGGATCAATCCTTCGGCCGATATATCAATCCAGTGGGATCTCTTGGCCGTGAAATCCATTCACCGGCTGAGAGATCGATTTTCTTGGGACAGCCTGCCTGTTTTGTTTATTTCTGATGCATGCTTTAATTATCGCACTGGCTCACCATTAACTTCTTAAAGGCTAAAATCAAACTATGTGTTAGAGTTAAATAAAGCAAGTATATGCCTTATGTTGAATAACTATGGGCCAGTCTCACGACTAGGCAGAGAGGGGTGCCTAACATCTTCCCCTTACTGTACTTTTGGCTCCCGTACCCAGAATCTCTATCTATTTTCCTAGTTTTAATAAACTGGGTGGCGACTCTGTTTTGATGATAACCACTATTGTGTGGCGATGTTCCTAGCCATGGGAATGTCCACGATCTTGGTTTACGAAGCAAGCAACCAAACGAGCAAACAAACGATCAATCTGTATGGCGATGCCCCATTTGGGAGGTGTCTACAGTTTTTGGCGACTCTACTGGGGAATTGAGAGCCATAACCAAAAAGTTCAACATAAGATTAATACATGCCTTGTTTAATTCATCTATCATATGCATCGAGCGGGCAACCCGTTGAGTTCACCTGATATCCTGGCATGACACGGGCTATGTTGGGGGTTCCAGCAAACTACACAGTCACTCGTACCTAGTGGTATATCAAAAAGGGGATCACCCAATCACCGCCTATGATGGGCTGGTGAGAGGATTGGTGCCCTTTGACAACGGAGCACCCTGAGACTACCTAAACCTTGCATGTATTAGAAAGCCATAGAACTTATCAAACTAAGACAGGAACCTACAGGCTAGGAATCTATTTGCATTTGCTTGCAAAAGTTCTTCCTCACACCTTGTATCATATGTTGTTGTAATATCATTTTCTGTGCAGAAGGGTTGGGGCATGAACTAAGAGCCCTAACTCTAAGTGTTTATAGCTAAGCACTGAAGCATAGCATTGCCTGCAAGGTATGTTTTTAGTAAGTTGAAAGCACCACTGCTTATTTCTCACTCCCATTTTGCTTGAAGCACCGCGAAGCATGGATTTCTGGAACAAAATCAAACATCAAAAAAAAAAAAAGAAGCCGCCCCGTCGGCAATTGAACTGAGGTTACTCTAGCAATCTCTGCCTTGCAAGGCTAAAGGAAAGTGGGAGTGTGAGGTAGTAGAGCAGATTATGGATGATTGTATGCAAAGTTAAGGATATTATGGATAGAGCTTGCAATACTCATTTCTCAATGAGTGATTCAACTTAGGACTTTGATTCCTATTTCCAAATCGGCATAGCAACCCATCTTTCAAAATTCAAAATTTTGAGCATGCTTACCTCAGCAAGCTGGTAAAATTTAGGAGGTTGTCAGTGTGCTAGCAAATAATCAGGTGGATTTCAATTACCTCAATCACGTTTTGAATCTTCCCTAACCAAGAATTGAAAGAACTTTCAAAACTTTTTGCAATGCTTAGTCTAATGACAAGTTTTTCTAAAACATTCAAATAGCCTCTAGCACAGCGATGAACTCCGAGTCTACTTTCTGTTGTGGTCATATGCTCAACCTTTTCGGTTTGTCTCATAATATGGATTGGCTTGGAAGTGGGATCTTAAGTGGCAGCAACGAGTCTTAAGAATCATCCATATCAAAAATAGCTGGCTATCTATAGTATCCGATAAACTCATGCATACAAACGAATTGCTATGCATAACTCATCCATAATCTGTGAAGGTAACTATGGTGCTTTGTATATCATTTTGCTTGCCTCTTTCTAACTATGCAGGGCCAAACCAAGAGAGGAATCCATCACCCTCATTTCTTCTTATAGCACATTGCATGATCATGTGTCAACATCGATTATCATTTGGTTAAGCCACCCCATCATGCTAGATTTGCATTTTAAGGGCAATAAGTGTGTTTGATGTGTGCATTACATAGACACTTGATTTTGGACATCTCAACCTAAGCGTAGCTAAGTTCTTGCTTTTCCTAAATTTTGGGTTTGGTCTTAGACGTGACAGCAATGGCTGACAAGAAGATTGAAGCTCTGGCTGCTAAAGTTAATGTATTGGCTGAATTAGTGGCTGCCCTAGCCACCATTGTTCACAGTTTGCAAAGAAGTCTTCCACAAGCTCCACCTCCACCTCCCCCTACTAGATGGACGGAAAAGGCAGCTCAGAAAGAAACTTATCCCGCTAAGGACAACCAAATTGAAATGGTGGTGAATGATCTGCAACAGCAACATGAAAATCAACTTCTTCTCAATACCATCGATCTAAACCAGGAATCTCTCAAAGAGAAAAACAGCTGTAAGATGAACATAAGCAACAGTAATATTAAAATGGTGGGATCCCATCTCGACCGCAGGCAAAAGAGAAACTTTGTTCCTCTTAGAATGAACTTGGAAAAGGTGTTCTGTATCTTGGAAGCAAAAGGGTTATTGAAGCCGTTACAGCCAAAATTTCCAAACTTTATACAAAAAGGCGGAGGGTATTGCAAGTACCACCAAGTAAATGGTCACTCTATCAGAGAATGCGGGGCTTTCAAGAATGCGATCCAAGACCTCATCGATCAAGAGAAGATTGATCCAGCTGAGTTTGATCACTAGGCAGCAGTAGCATCCATGCCTGTCACGTCTTAGGCTAAGAGTCAATCTTTTGAGGAGTCTTATCTAGCTATTTTTGGCTACTATTTTGGTCCATATTTTAAAAGGTCTATGTCTTGAGTTTATTTTGGTCATAAATCCGCTTGTTGCACCTAGCATGAAATGTGAATCTCCTTAGACTTGAACTACGAATGGCCTGATTCTCTATTGGGATACGTAGGCACTTTTTGGTCGGCCACAAAATTTTGAAAATGCTTTCTCCTGTGCTAGTTCGCTGCCATAGAATACTCATCATAACATCAAACGTTGAAAACAATCCACAAGGGTTTCAAAGTAATTGAAATTATGCGGAAGCGATCAATCTACTCCTAGAGGGGGGGTGAATAGGAGTTTTGATAAAAAAATCACCAATTTTCTGATTTAAAAATTAATATAGATGAACGGGTTGATTATCTCGATTAATCTAAACCAAAAATCAAGTAGTGCAGTAGAATAAAAATTGAGACAAGATACGCACGATTTACGTGGAAAAACTTAGGGTCCTAAATAACCCTAAGCCAAAACCACGGCCTAACACTACTGATATATTCTATTAATCAAAAAGAAGTACAGATTGCAAAATAGTAAAAACCTTACCCAAGCATTTACCTATTCTCGCCAATCTCCGATGCTCCCAGAGCTTCTTCAAGATCCAATAGATGCACCACGGACTTCACGCCCGATTTCCGGATTCAACCGGCTCCGAATCAATCTCCAAAAGATTCGGCCACAGTAGCAAACGGCACCAAGAGTCACGAACAGTGAATGGATGAATAATATGATGTGTAACGTGATCTCGACAAACCAAACGGGGTTCAAAGATGCAAGAGGCAAAAACAAAACAAAAACCGATTACGGGGTGCCACATAGAAAATCACAAAATGCCGTGCACCCTTTTTTTTTTGTTTTTAAAACAAAACTCTCGCCTCTGGCTCTGCCTAATACCAAAACCCAAAAACCCTTTCTTTCTTTTATCAAAGCAAACTTTCTCTCGCCGCCAAAAAAAAACAAAACGTGCAACCCTTTCTTTATTTGATATATATAAGCGAAAACTCTCTCAAAGAAAATAAAACAAGGGTTGCTGCAAAAACAAAACAGAAACTTCACGACAGCGGCATACCTAATGGTTGATCAAACCCTTTTTATATATAAAAGGAATAATAGACAATCTTTTGATTTGAGGAAAACGTGTTCTATTTTTCCGGGGATTGTAATCACCTAATCAGGTAAAGTATATATTATGTATATAAGAATATGAGTTAGGAAAGTCCCCTAATCAGTAACGGAGACTTAAATATTTTTGTACTCAATAATGCTATACATGAGATGCCATGCAATGCTTTTACCTCTCACGCAATTGGATCAATTCCGTAGCGGTCAATTTGGCGCAGATAATGGGAGGAGCATCGTGCGAGAAACTACCCCATAAGAACCTACCCATTACAATCAAACAGAGTCGATAAAACAAAGACACCAATAGAGGTTTTGAACAACCCCGGAAAGTGCCAAAAAATCTAACAGTAATCTTATGACATCTTTTGGAACACATCATAATCACTTGAATTGCCAAAAGCGCAAAACGAGTTTTTCAAAGCTAAGACCCGCGTCATTTCTGTTGAGCTAAGAAGGAGTTGACACATCTCTGCACCCTCACAGAGATCACTTGTAAGCAAAACATGCTGTTGAAGACGAAGAAAGAGAAAGAAGAAAAGAGAGGAAAAATACAGAGAAAGCAAGAAAAAAAAATGAATGATGAGCTCACTAGATTGAAAACCCGTAAGGGCAGTCTAGGCAAAAGTTAGAGCACGAACAAAGTGAGAAATTAGCCGTGTCTTCATGCATCTACCATTTGTCTCAAAAGGTTGTCCTCAATCTTAGAAAAATCCACTTGGTTAAACCTCAAAGCCCCTAATTTCTAGGATCCTTTCCACTTTGTCGTGTGTTTTAAGATGAAGAAAGGCATTCATTTCTCTATCCCAAACACTTATCCTTTGCTAGCCACGTTGAGCCTCTGGATAATTCCTTTGAAAAGTCTGCTAGACAGCCATACCCTACACTGGGGCATACACAAAAACACAAGAAGAGATGAAAGGAAAATCAATGAAATAATGAACACCTCGTCATACAAGGGGCATTTTGAAGGAAACATTTCTTCCAATACATATAAAGGACATTTTTGAAGAAAACAACTCTTTTCACACAAAGTGAGGTAAGAGACAACAAGAGTTGATAAAAATGTTGAAGATGGCTGCTAGCTTTTAAAACCAAAGCGTGAGTAGAAATTAGGTTTGAGCCTTTTTACATCTGCTTCTTTCTCAAGCCAAGACCCCAAGCCTACATTATGGTCCATAACAAAGACCTCTCAGATTGGGAAACACGACTTAGTAGCAAGGTCCTAGACACTAGGGGCATCACCAATGTGGGACTTAACTCGAAGGGCAAGAATCCTGGAATTTACATCGTCTTGGCAAATCGCACAACATGGAGAGTTACAAGGGGCATGGCTATGTTCCCCTTTTTGCATTCCTCTCAAAAGTATCCAACCTTTTGTGTGGGTCTCAGTAGGTGCTTATCAATCCAACTCAAGTCAACCAAATCAAGCTCGAAGCAACAAACTCACCTAATTGACTAGGGGCATAGGTTTGCAAAATAGTTCTACGTCCTTTGATGATTGAATGACGTGAGTGTGGAACATGGATGGAATGATGTGACCTTGAAATCCTCGAGGAAAAGCTTTCAAGAATGGTTTTATCCTAAGCATTCTTAACACAGTTAATACAAGCGCAGTCACTTTTTGCAAATTTCTGAGGAAATAACATGGGTCTCTCATTTCTTGAAGGGTGCAGCAATATGGTTCCTTGACCAAACTATGTTTTCAGTGGTGCCGCTAGGGTATTGTGGTCTTTCAAAACACCTGGCTAGTATAAGCAATAAGCCATTATCAAATACGCGAAAATTGAGATGTCCAGAATACATTGCGGATTCACATGCATATCATTATCACCCTGTCTTTTGCATTAATCTCTTTATCCTAGTACTTCATGTGTATGTCATGGAAGTAGTTGTCTTGGTTGCACAATCTAACCCCAAGTATGAGGTGTTCTTATGTTCAAGCAAGGCAGGTTCATCAGGGCATCATGGCCATCAAGGAATAAAGGGCAACAAAGGGATGCACTGTAAAGTCTACCTCCCTACCAGCACACTTGAAAAAAAGCTCAGCCTAAGAAGCGTCATATCCTTGGGGAACACCTCAACTCTTTTTGAATACTGTCACACAGCATTGTCAGGGGCATGCCAAGATCTCTGGCAAATAGAAAGAGAAACATTGCATTCATGTTCATTGTCGTACACATCACATATCTCTGTACTAGGGGCAATTAGGTTGTCATTGACACGCACAGATAAGCTAGAATCAAGCATCCATTGCCTAAACAGGGGGCGTCGATTTCTTCCTGAATGTTTAGTTCAATATGCATATATGTCACGTTGCAAACTATGTCACCCGCAGTGGTTCAACATTTGAACGAGGGTTCCTGAACTTGGTGGTTTTGCCCCTAGCAGTCAGCATAAAAAGGACTTCGGCTCATGGTCGATTCCAAGCCTGTTGCATGTTGTTTTCCTATCCATTGTTGTTTTCTAAACTATTCAGATGTGGATTGCAGGATTCTCTTGGATTTCGGTCCTTGAACCAACCATACCAAGCTTGGTGTCTATAACCGACATAGCCAAGTCAAAGAAGCTGAAACATAGCTTCAGCAAACTCTACAATTGGCACCATATCAACAGTATTAAAGTGGCTTCGCAGTTCACATCTTCATAGCTCCTTGCTTCGCGTCAACAGCTCTGCCTTCATAACTCAGAAGCCTCACACTTGCTTTTCAATAGCACCATATGCATGCCTTGTCATATTCACGACCTTGTTGGGTTTCATAAGCTCCGAGCAATTCTATGCACAGGTCGCCTTGCGCTCAGCAGGTCCAATCTCCACGACTCGCTCTCAACAGTAGCTCAATTCAGCAGCTCTCTGCACCTATTATCTCAGCAGCTACATACCATCAAAACATGTCAATGGCTCCCCCACCTCAGTAGCACCCCGTGCTCAAAAGCTCCATACTCAGGTCACTCAACTTCAGAAACTCGGCAGCTCTATGCCTATGCTCACTATCACCTAGCAGCTTTAGGCTCAGCAGCTCTAAGCCCACTCAGCGGCCCTGTGCTCGCCATCATGATCACTCAATAGCCCATTTTACATTCAGCAGCCTTGTGCCCAAGTCGCTCATCAGCTTCGTATTCACTCCTCCAACGGCTTTGAGTTCAAGTAATTATCAACAACTCTAAGTTCACTATCACTACCAGCCACTCTATACTCATACTCAGCAGCCCTGTGCCCAAGTCACTCAAACAGCTCTGCACTCACCTCAACAGCCTCGTGCCTACTAGTCATTCAGCAGCTTTGTAGCTACCCCGAGCTCACGTCTTGAAGATAAGCAGCCTCACCACTTCCAGGCCGGTGAAGCAATCCTGTGACTCCCACTTAATGCACATTTATGCAGTTCTGGCCCAGCACACACTTCGGGAAGCATCCCTTAGTAGGGGAGTTGAAAGTCTGCTTAACAAGGTTGAAATTAGGAGGCGAAGGAAATCTCCTAGGCGTGCATGAGGATCATCTTGTCAGCAAAGACGATGGAAATCTCTGAAGACATTAATCGCCGAAGCATTTAACAAACCTAATGGCACTTTGGGTCAACAAGCAACGAAGTCAAAGTGGAATATGGTCAAGAACTAGCCTTGGGGAAGATCCCGAGCATACTAAAAAAAACTAGCCTTGGGGGCAATCCCGAGCATACTCAGAACTAGCCTTGGGGACGATCCCGAGCATACTCAAAAAACTAGCCTTGGGGACAGTCCCGAGCATACTCAGAACTAGCCTTGGAAGCATCCCGAGCATGTGGAAACTAGCCTTGGAAGAATCCCAAGCATGAGGAACAAATCAAACCCCGTGGAAGATGGAAGATGGAATACTCAACAACTCAGCAATCCTACAAACTCACTACTCAGCAAGATATCTATTCTCAAGCTCCATGTTTGAATGCTCAAAAGTTCTACACTTTGGATGCTCGAAGCCCTTCGAATGCCCAACCACTGTGTACTGGATGCTCAAGTTCTACACTTGAATGCTCAAGTTCTACACTTGAATGCGCAAGCTCTACATTTGAATGCCCAACCACTGCGTACTGGATGCTCGAACTCTATGTTCGAATGCTTAAGGTTTATACCTTGAATGCTCAAGCTCTAAGTTTGAATGCCCAACCACTGCGTACTGGATGCTCAAAGCCTGTACTTTGAATGCTCGGACTTTACCCTCTGAATGCTCGAGCTCTATGCTCCGAATGCTCAAGTCCGGAACTTGAAAGAAGCTTTATGCTTAAATCAAACACACACGCACGGGCCCGTGCACATAAGCATCAATTGCATCACCATTGTTATCATCGAGTCTGCATCATCATATCTGCTCATATCTAACCACTATCATCATATACACACTATGCATATTTCTTATTCATGAAATAGGTCAATCCTGCAAATCAACCGGCTCTACGCCTCGATTTTATAGATCGGCCCGGCGCCTCGATCCTTTGGCTCTAAAGACAAAATTTATGATGAGAAAGCTTCGTGCACAGATCATCAGAATGCAACCGGCTGTACACCTCGGTTCAATCAAGCTCCTCAAACCGGCTCGACGCCTCGATTTTGTTGATCGACCCGGCGCCTCGATCCTTTGACTCTATGTCAAAACTTATGATGAGAAAGCTCCGTGTGCAGACCATCAGAATGCAACCGACTTTATGCCTCGGTTCAATCAAGCTCCTCCAACCGGCTCCGCGCCTCGGTTCCTTCATTTCCAACGCTCAATGCTCTATTTACTGGCCTTGCGCCACCTATATCTCAAAAAGATGACTTGGATTCCACCCAAATTACATCAATTCCATCAAGCTGATTCGCAAGGATAGGCTATTCTACCGAGCTCCCCTCAGTCAAAGTAAGGATGATCAAGAAAAGCAAACGCATCTGCCGTGTACTGATCTACCCCAAAATACTAAGGATGCTCTCCACAAAAATATCCCCGGCAACCCCGCACTCCTTCAACTACCCTTCGCCAAAATCCTAGCTCAGCCTAGGCACGTCACACTACGACTTTTTTAGCCCAAAGGTACGTCTTCTGTCTCTAACCCTCCAAACTTTTTATTTTTTCTTTATTGCCCGAACTACGATTGGTCTGAATTTCCCTTGTGGAATACGTAGGCAGCTTCCCGGCCCGACCATAACAAAACCTTTTTGGCCCGAACTACGATTGGTCTGAATTTCCCTTATGGAATACGTAGGCAGCCTCCCGGCCCGACCATAACAAAACCTTTTTCAAAAACCCCTTGGAATAGTGGTTGGACCAAATTGAGTTGCTTTTTACAGCTTTGACTCTTACTCAAACATGTCTTGCGATCCGTCTGAGTTCAGTCAAAGAGGGGCATCTGTAGACACCCCAATTTGGCCTAACGATTATTTCAAGTCCCACCTTGGGACCATCCCGATGATGAAATGGATACAGTGATTGCTGATTGCCTTCTTGCGAACCTTAGGACTTTCGGTAAGAACTTTGAGCCACTTAGAGGACCCCATCCAGAGCCATATAGCCTTTGACAGAAAATACAGAAGCCTAGGAGAATCCATCTGTCGGCCGTAATATCGATCTCACGGCCTTAACATCATTTCCTCACCCGAGCAACCTGTTGCTAGAAAATCTCCCTGAGAGATCAATCCCTCGGCCATAAGATCGATTCCTCGGCCGCAACATCGTTTCCTCGGCTGCCAGATCTATTCCTCGGCCGCCAGATCGTCAAATCCATTCCTCAGCCGTAAGATCAATTCCTCGGCCGCCAGATCGTCTTTTTCCAGAAATCTGGAATGTTCTGTCAGTCGTTTGATCGACGCACCAAAACCCTAGCAGCCTTTTTCCGATGCGTTCGGGCTACGAAATAGATCGCGTCTAGAGATCTTTGAACCCTAGAACTCCTTTTTGATTCACGCCATTTGATTGGCCGGAGTGAGTCATCAATTGCCTATATAAAGAGTCCTTAGGGTGCCGAAATTAACATTCAATTCCTCCATCTGATACCTCAAAACTCTGCAGAAATCACCTCACATACTCCCTCTATAGAAGCCCTAACCTTCCAAAGGCAGCCGCATCCCGAACGATCAAACCCCGAAGTACAAACCCTAACCCTAGGGTTTTCGAAAAGTAAATCAGTCAATCCCTTCTAATCCGAAGCAATCAAGCAACTGAGGGATCAAGGTGGTGAGGCCCAGGGGCCTATGGTTTGATCTCTTTTACGTTTTTATGCATTAATCGTAGTGTTTTGATTATTTGTTAAATATCTGTTCTGGTGTGAGGAAGAACATCGATTGGGGGATCAATCCTTCGGGCGATATATCAATCCAGTGGGATCTCTTGGCCGTGAAATCCATTCACCGGCCGAGAGATCGATTTTCCTGGGACAGCTTGTCTGTTTTGTTTATTTCTGATGCATGCTTTAATTATCGCACTGGCTCACCATTAACTGCTTAAAGGCTAAAATCAAACTATGTGTTAGAGTTAAATAAAGCAAGTATATGCCTTATGTTGAATAACTATGGGCCAGTCTCACGACTAGGCAGAGAGGGGTGCCTAACACCTTCCCCTTACTGTACTTTTGGCTCCCGTACCCAGAATCTCTATCTATTTTTCTAGTTTTAATAAACTGGGTGGCGACTCTGTTTTGATGATAACCACTATCGTGTGGCGATGTTCCTAGCCATGGGAATGTCCACGATCTTGGTTTACGAAGCAAGCAACCAAACGAGCAAACAAACGATCAATCTATATGGCGATGCCCCATTTGGGAGGTGTCTACACCTGTATATACTATACACTTCAGCATATGCCTACACTACACACTCAAGTTGCTATGTGTTTCTTTAAAGGTTAAGATATAAGCATTTTTCCGAAATCCCATAAATATTTAGTAGAGACCGATCCTCGCATCAGGCAAGAAGGGTGCCGAAAAAAGCCTTCCCTTCTCGTAATTTGGCTTCCGAACTTGAAATCTCTCGTTTATTTTCAAGTTCAAATATCATTTTCAAATTTCAGGTTTCTTGAGTGGCAAACCATTTTACAAAAACCCAGGTGGCGACTCTTCAAAATCTTTCAACAAAACCTTAAAACGGGGCAATGCGCGAGGAGCCCTCTGAAAAGGGTCTCTCAGGCTTTGGCAGCCCACAGTGGCAACACTGCTGGGGACTTGAGATCTAGAATTGAAAAATATTTATGGGATTTCAAGAAAAATGCTTATGTTATTAATCTTCTGCTTTACACTTGCACTGTTCACTAGCCGCGCTGGCGTATTTTGGTAATCCTGTTAAATGTCAGGGGATCCCAAAATACACAGCAACCTCCGACGAAGAAAGGTCACGCTGCCATCGACCACTACTCGGCGTACGTTCAGTAGTGAGAGGCATACCTGTGACTCCAAGTCCAAGGAACCCCTCTCAAACCAAAACTCGGCCTTCTGCACTTGTAGAGAACCATAGAACCTTCCTCACTAGGATAGGGGCCTCTTGATTTAGGACTATGTGATATACTCTGCTTACATGCTGCGTCTTACATATGCATAATCATGCTGTTTCATACATGTGTAGTTCAAGCGTTAAGATAGTTTTAGAGTTCCCTTCCAGTGACCTGGAAAAGGTTGTCAAGACCCAATGAAGAGTCGTGCATGTCACCAAATGCACGTTGTTTAAAAGAATACCCCTTTTCAAGTGACAAATTTTGAGAGGAATCAAAACCTTTTACATCCAAAGCTCGCTCTCGGCTAAAGTTCTAATGGGGAATGAAGAAATGATCAAGTAAGCAACGCCATGCTGCCCATACCACTCAAACAATGGTGCCACATCACCGTTTGGCTAAAAGCGTCGTACTGCTCATGCCACCATGGTTACAGTCTCATATCGTTATTGCTAGATCATTCCCAGAATAGAAATTGGAACTTTAAATGAAGAACGAGCTAAGATGTAACCTACTTTGGCATCTTTCGAGTCTCGTTGCGACGAAGGGTGTATTCTAAAAGAAAATGCATCGAGGATCAAGGCAACCTTTAAGGGCCATTTCTAAAAGTCTAAAAGACTAAAAATCCATGGAGCATACCTCCAGTGTTGGCCGTGCTCGAACGGCTTCCCCGTGCCTTTATTTAACCTTAAGGTCTCTTTGTATCTAGGTCGTGGCAACCTCATTGCTTTGTCTCGGATGGTCAAGATAAGGAGATTGGCTTTGGTTCCGATAATCAGAATTTAACCTGCCTGACACGATCTACCCGTGGTTGCTGTAACCCTTGTTGCAAAAACTCTTAAGTGAAACAAGGGGACTGTGGATAGGTCTAAGGAGTTGTAGATAATAATGTATAGGCATGACATCCTCCTAAGCAACAAGAAAATCGCTCTTAAATCAGTCTCCTACTTTACTGTCAGTTTTGAATCATTGGGAAGAAGGCGGAAAAGGACACCGACCCCCATTGGACTCGACCTGCTAAATAGAGACTTATTTGGCTTGAACCTAAAACACCCTTGCCAATTCAAATGGCAGGCCCGAACATTGAGGAAGAGGTTAAGAAAATGGTGACACGACAGTCTACTCAAATAGAGTAGTTGATGGACATGATGGAGAAGCTGAATGCTCGTCTCCCTCCCGTATTTGACGAGGACACTGGAAGTTCCAACACTGACATGGCTGATGTCGCGGCCAAGATCACCAAGCTTGAGGAACCAATCCTTAAGAATGAGAAGATCACTGCAACTGGGGTGGATATGGACAAACTCTGCCTATTCCCTAATGCCACGCTCCCAGAGAACTTCAAGATGCCAGACTTCGCTAAGTTCGACGAAACTACTGATCCCAAAGCTCACTTAATGGGATATGTGGGTTCCCTGTCAATGTGGAAAATTGAGAAGGATGCAATGGCTCAGATGTTTCATCAAAGCCTGACTGGGCCTGCTCTCCAATGGTTCCTGACCCTAAGCCCGTCTAAAAATAAGAGTTGGGAGGACATAGGCGCAGCCTTTGTCGCCCAATACAGCTACAACATACAATTGGAAATGACCACTCGAGAACTGGAATCGACCAAAATGGATTCCAAAGAGACCTTTGCTGATTTTGTCAAGCAATGGAGAGCCAAGGCAGCACATATGGTGGACAGACCAAATCCGCATGATCACTCGTAATCTGCAGACCACCTTCGCTAAGAACCTAGTTCTTGCCCAAGCCTCAGCTGACTTCAAGACTTTCTTTGAAGCTGGTCTTGCGGTTGAAGAAGCATTGCAGACTGGCATTCTAGAAAAAGGGGATTCAAGCGCCTGCAACCGAAAGGCCTTTTCCAACAACTCCAACCTTTATGCCTCAAACCGAACCAACTCTACCTTTAACCAAAACCGATCCGAGCTAGTCAACCAAAATATCAACCCAATCCAACTCCCAACCATCAAAACAGCCACGCACCTTCGCCAAATTCCCTATCCCCATACACATTATCCTGGAAAGGCTCATTCAGAAAGGAGTCGTCAAACCACTTCAACCAACCCCTCTTCCACAAAAGCTCCCAGCCTCACATAACCCCAATTCCCACTGTGCCTATGCTTCGTCTGTCAATATATCGAACTATGATCACCCCAAGTGTAGGGTAAATACGTCATTTGAAGCATAATAATCCGGAAGACCGGGATCGTACCCACGGGAATAATTAATATGACTTGAATGGATTTGTAGAAGTAAGCACGGGTTTTCGGCTTTTAGACAACCAACTTTGTTTTACTTTATGCAATGGAAATTAAAAGGCTAAATTAAACGGAGAATTAACTAGGATAAAAGCAGGTTAGGTCTAGTAATTACTAACACCCACAACTCAAGTCAAATTACGTTTCTCACCCGATTACACGGTTTAAGATACTCATCTAAGGTTCTCATTCCGGAAGATAAATGGTTCGATTACCAAGCTAGCTCTAAAATTTATTTAGCAAACATCTCGAACGACAGAGCTTCAAGCATCATGTGTGGCAAGTAGGCAACGCTCTTGCCTACACATGATCAAGGAGGTTAACACCTTAGCAATTTGACAAACAAATCCAAACTACACATCAATTTTTGAACCAAAGATTAAAACTTTACGGCGAGAAAAGCAATTTTACTCGAGCCACGAGATGTAATCACCCCATGACCTATCCTTGGAAAACTACTCACTCATATCTAGAGAGATAAAAGCAAGCAAAAACCTATTAAACATAATGAAATAACAAAGCTCGAAATAAACTAGAGAATACGATAGATCGGAACAGTAGCTACAACTTTATTGAAGACAATAATAGCAAAACAAAACTAATTAAGGCAGGAAATTAAATATTAAGTGCTGGAAAATGAAGAACACTAAGAACAATTCATAAAGGGATTCAAAATCTATCCTAGATCTAGAAAATGCAATATGTAGACACCTCCCGAAGCGGGGCATCGCCATACAAATTGACTGTTGCTGTTTGTTTGGTTGTTTGCTTCATAAACCAAGATCGTGAATGTTCCTGTTGGCTGCATATATTTAAATTAGGAAGGAAAATAATTTAGGTAGCTGGTTTAGGAATCTGTATATTTGATTATGTGTATTTCCTTATTTCATGATTTTGTTTCCTTAGTTGATAGGTAGCTTGTATTATAAATTGACCTCCAATGGGAGAAGAATAAACATTGAGAAATTCGTTCAACATGGTATCAAAGCGGGTTAAGAAACCCTAATATTTTTTTTCTTTTTCTCGTCCCTCTCATATCAGAAAGCAGAAAACCCTCATACCTTTCTTTCGTTTCTCTGAATCTGCTTCTGTTCCAACCCTAAACAGAACCCTAGCCACTGTTGGGGTATCTCTCAGCTCACGACTGTCTCTCGCTCGCTGTCTCTCGCAGTCGTTGTCTCTCTCGCTGTTACTGTATCTCTTCATCTCCGACAACATTCCACGACCTCGGCGGAGCCTCGTCTACCTCCGACGAATCTCGCCGGACACTTGCAGGACCGTAGATCTATTTTTGACGCAGATCTGTGATTCGTTTGCAGCTACTGCTCTCTGTTTGCATCTGAAACCTACTGGATCTTCTCCGTTTGACTTGAAATCTACTGAGTTGACTCGGAACTTACTGGGTTAGAATATTTGAGGCTGTTCGGAACCCCATCTCTCTGATTCTATACCTTTGAGGTATCTCTAATCCTATTTATCTTTGATTGTCTTCTTTTTTACATCATGGGTGATAAAAACAAGGATAAATCAGGAGGATCATCAGACATAAAGGATGCTATTCGGCATAATTTTTATAATCGGGCTCTCACTACTATTAAACTAAATGGATCGAACTATCTCCCATGGTCTCGGGCTGTATCTGTTTCTCTCCGCGCGAGTGAGGAGACCTCTTTTATTACAGATCCACCATCTTCTGATCCCGCTTGGGGCACACACGATGCCCATATTATGACTTTATTATGGAACAGCCTGGAACCTGATATTTTTAATAATGTGGCTTGCTTAGAGACTTCTAAAGCCATTTGGGATACTCTTCGCGTATTATATTCCTCCGATCAGAATCTCTCTCGTATTTATCAGATTTATCAGAACATTTTCTCCCTTCAACAAGGAGAAGGCCCGGTGGAGGAATATTTTTCAAAATTGAAAGGTATGTGGGATGAGTTAAACATCTATCAACCCTTAACCATAGATCTGGCGACTCAGCAAAAATACAGGAATGAGTTTCAGGTTGCAAAGTTTCTCTCTGGTCTCAAATCCGATCTTGCTCCAGTTAGCTCCAATATATTATCTGGCCAGGATATTCCTTCTATTGGTGAAGCCTTTGCTCGTGTTCGTAGGGCAGCCACTCATCATTCTATTTCAGAGAGTACTCCTCGCTCAGCTCTTGTTGCTCCTAGTGCTCACTATGTCCCATCCTCTGGGAACTCTGGGAGTTCTAACCGTGGTCATACTGGTTCTTCTGACCGTGGTGGCCGTCGCGGTGGTCGGGGTACTAAGAAGTGCACTCACTGTAATCGCACTAATCATACTGTTGACTTCTGTTGGAAACTTCATGGCAAACCTGCATGGGCTAATCAAGCTGTGGTTGAGGGGGAGCCATCTGAGTCTGTTCCGTCAGATCAGATCACTATTTCTAAATCTGAGTATGATTCTATGATCCAACGAGCACATGCATCTTCTTCCTCCACTGCCAATGTTGTCTATTCAGGTAACACATGTCTTCATTCCTCCTCCCATGCACCTTGGGTTCTCGATTCTGGAGCCACTGATCATATGACTGGTAATTTGTCCCTCTTATCTGATGTTATTTCTCCTTCTGCTCCTTCCTATGTTACTGTTGCTAATGGAACAAAAACTCAAGTACACGGCATTGGCACATATCGTACTTCTGGTCTCACGTTTACTTCTGTTTTCTATTTACCCGGCTTTCCTTTTAACTTGCTATCCATTCAAAAACTCACCCACAGTTTCCAATGTTCAGTAACCTTCTATTCCTCTCATTGTGAATTTCAGGATCTCAAGACGCAGAGGATGATTGGTGGGGGATATGAGAAGAATGGCCTTTACTATTTCCAGTCGTCTGGTTCCTCGGATGCATCTGCTCTTCATTCTACCACAACACCATATCAGTGGCACTGTCGTCTAGGGCACCCGTCATCTGTTAACCTTAGATCTTTAATTCCATCTTTACCTGATTTTTCTACTTTTAATTGTGAAACTTGTGAACTTAGTAAACATCGGAGAGTTACTTTTTCTCCTCGCACTGATTCACCTAGTTTGCACCCGTTTGCTCTTGTTCACTCTGATATTTGGGGACCCTCTCGGATCACTGGTTTATGTGGATCTCGGTATTTTGTTACATTTATTGATGATTTTTCTCGTTTAACTTGGATTTATGTACTTATAGCTCGATCGCAAATCTTTACTGTGTTTCAATCTTTTTATGCTGAAGTCCTAAATCAATTTAATGCCAACTTAAAGGTTTTTCGTACCGATAATGCTTAAGAGTATCTGGCTAAACCTTTTCAACAATTTCACAACTCTAAAGGCATTATTCATCAAACAACTTGTGTCAGTACCCCACAACAAAATGGTATTGCTGAACGAAAAAATGGTCCTATCCTGGCCATTGCTCGTGCTCTCATGATCCACATGCATGTACCAAAATATTTTTGGGGAGATGCAGTTCTTACTGCTGGGTACCTTTTAAATAGAATGCCGACTCGTGTTTTACGGGGTAAATCACCTTTTCAAGTCATGTTTCCTGATAAGAATCCCTTTCCTCTTCCCCCAAAAGTTTTTGGCTGTGTTGCATTTGTTCACAACTTGCACCCTGATCATTCCAAACTTGATCCTCGCTCTCATAAATGTATCTTTCTTGGTTACTCACGAACACAAAAGGGGTACAAGTGTTATAGTCCTACACTACGTAAGCATTTTGTTAGTGCCGATGTCACCTTTTTTGAGACGGTTCCCTATTATTCTCAAGAGAGCACTCACTTACAGGATCCCCTCATCAATACTCCAGTTCTTCCACCGGTACTTCCTGATATTGCTAGACCCCCGGTTACCCAGGTCTATGTTCGTCGCCCTTCGGCTACTGCTCCAGTGGATTCTCCTCATTCTCCTCCACCGCCTCTTCCGCCGTCTACAGATCCACCTTCAGTTTCTTCTCTTGACCTACCCATTGCAGTGCGAAAGGGTACGCGTACTTGTACCTCTCATCCTATTTCTAACTTTGTTTCGTATAATCGTTTATCCTCCTCGTTTCAAGCTTTTTCTGTATCACTCTCTTCTGTTAGTATTCCCAAGTCGTATCAGGAAGCTCTTTCTCATCCTGGTTGGAATTTGGCAATGCAAGAAGAGATGCGTGCTCTGGATTTGAATCATACTTGGGATTTGGTTTCCCCGCCTTCTGGGTCTCATATTGTTGGTTGCTGATGGGTTTTTACCGTCAAACATAATCCCGATGGCACCGTTGATCGTCTTAAAGCTCGCCTCGTGGCCAAAGGTTTTACTCAGACCTATGGCATTGATTATACCGAGACATTCTCTCCAGTGGCTAAACTCAACTCTATTCGTGTTATTATATCTCTCGCGGCTAATCGTGATTGACCACTTCATCAACTGGATGTCAAGAATGCATTTTTACATGGGGATTTGTCTGAGACTGTTTATATGGCTCAACCGCCCGGGTTTGAGTCCAAGGGGGAGAGTGTCTGTCAACTTCGTAAATCTATATATGGCCTCAAACAGTCTCCCCGTGCTTGGTTTGATAAGTTTAGCAATTCTGTTGTTGCTCATGGCATGATTCGAAGTAAGGCTGATCACTCTGTGTTCTTTAAAAGGACCGATCGTGGGATTGTGATTCTGGTTGTTTATGTGGATGATATTGTCATCACTGGCAGTGATAGTATTGGAATTCAAAGCTTGATTCATCACCTCTGCTCTAGTTTTCTTACTAAAGATCTGGGCAAGCTTCGGTACTTTCTTGGTATTGAGGTGGCTCGATCCAAAGCAGGCATCAGTTTGTCTCAAAGGAAGTACACTCTTGATCTTTTGAGAGATACAGGTTATCTTGGTTCCAAACCTGTCGCCACTCCTATGGATACTAATTTAAAGTTACTTCCTGACAATGGTGAGTTGATTGATGATCCTGAAGCTTATCGGAGACTTATAGGTAGACTTATCTACCTTACTATTACTCGACCTGATATTTCTTATGCAGTCAGTGTGGTTAGTCAATTCATGACTCGTCCTCGGGTTCCTCATATGGAGGCAGCCATTCGTATCCTGAAGTATCTTAAAAATGCTCCAGGACGTGGACTTCTTTATCGATCATTTGGTCATCTTCGCATCGAGGGATATACCGATGCTGATTGGGCAGGATCTCCTGCAGACCGTCGATCCACCACCGGCTTTTGCACTTTTATTGGTGGTAACCTCGTTACTTGGAAGAGTAAAAAGCAGTCAGTTGTTGCTCGTTCTAGTGCTGAGGCTGAGTATCGAGCTATGGCGCAAACAACATGTGAACTTACTTGGCTACGCACTCTTAAACGTGAATTCGGGATTCCAGTACATGATCCTACTCCTCTCTATTGTGATAATCAGGCTGCTATTCATATAGCTAACAACCCAATATTTCATGAGCGAACTAAACACATTGAGGTTGACTGTCACTTCATTCGATCAAAAGTGGAGTCTAAGGAGATTACTACTCCTTTCGTTCCTTCGGGGTCTCAACTCGCAGATATTTTCACCAAAGCTCTTCCCAAAGCTACCATTGATTCTATATGTTGCAAGCTGGGTGTACATGATATATACTCTCCAGCTTGAGGGGGAGTGTTGGCTGTATATATTTAAATTAGGAAGGAAAATAATTTAGGTAGCTGGTTTAGGAATCTGTATATTTGATTATGTGTATTTCCTTATTTCATGATTTTGTTTCCTTAGTTGATAGGTAGCTTGTATTATAAATTGACCTCCAATGGGAGAAGAATAAACATTGAGAAATTCGTTCAACAGTTCCCATGGCTAGGAACATCGCCACACAATAACGGTTATCATCAAAATAGAGTCGCCACCTAGTTTATAAAAACTAGGAAAAACAGATAGAGATTCCGGGTACGAGAGCCAAAAGTACAATAAGGGGAAGGTGTTAGGCACCCCTCTTTGCTCAGTCGTGAGACTGGCCCATAGTTATTTGACATACAATTAATACATGCTTTGTTTAATTCTGAACACATAAGTTGATTTTAGCCTTTAAACAGTTGAATAGGTGAGCCAGTGCGATAATTAAAAGCATGCATCAGAAAGACAGAATAAAACATGTGTAGACACCCCAATTTGGACCTATTAGCTATCCTTAATTCGTGCCCTCGAGGCTCCCCGATGATGAAAAGGAATCAAAATAAGACTCGGCTAAAGCTTGAACGAGGTCTCTTGGACTTTTACAAACCAAAACCATCGTTTTTCCCGACACCCTAAGGGTAAAAATGTCACACATTTTAGCATATAAAATACATTTGAATGAAACCAATTGGGTTAGAAAGAGGGTTTAACAAGCTTTCCAACGCTTCGAAAAACACTCAAAACCGAGTTCAGGAGTGTCCGTGGCGGCCTGTTGAAGTTGGGCAGCCACTCCCAAGCGCTTGGGAGTGCTGTCAAGGCCAATGCATGTTGAGCATGATCTTTGACCATGCCTTTTTCAGGGTTTCAAACCTGCAATTCAACCTGACGTTCCTGCATGCAGCAGAAGCCTGAACCAGCAGGGCATCTCATCATTTCTCCCACCCAAACATTTTCTTTTCATTTTCGATTTAATTTTCAAAGGAAAATCCTAATTTTGGCTTGCCTATAAATACCTCATCTTTCTACCTCTCAAAGGACACGAAAATTCTCTCCAACTTCCCCCATTCTGCTGTCAAAAACTCTCTCTAAACTCTCTCAAAAATTTTCTAAAAAAGTTCATCATTTTCTCAAGCATTTTCCTAAGAAAAATTCAAGAAAATCATAAACACATTTTCAATCTCAGATACATCTAAGGCTCTGTTTTCTACTGTTTTTCCATCTATTTCCTAGTTTTCAATTCAATCCAAGAAGCCAAGTTCAAGTCAAGCAAAGGTATAAACACCTTCAAATCTACTATTTTTCTATTTCTGAAGGGAATCAAAGGGCCCACCAGTTCCTCATACTGGTTATGAGCTTATTTGATTTTAGTTTAAGCAATAAAAGCAAGAGCAATACAAAGAAATAAAACCATTTTCTGGGCACTGTATTCAGTCCTGAGCGCTTGGGAGTGCTGCTGTCACTAAAATCCTATTTTGTCGTCAAACATGGCATCTCCTGTGTTTTAGTAAATACTGAATGTGCATGAGCCCTTCCATAGCTCAATTAATTTTATTTTCAGTTGCAAGGAAGCAAGGTTTGGATGGTTAGGACTAGTTCTTAACTGTTTAAACCCTTTGCTGAGCTCTGGTGTATATTAATAGCCTTATATTCCTGTTTGAAGTATCAGAATATGTTTGCTCTAACCAAAGCTTTGCAGGGTTGCCCAGCAGCATTCTCGAGCGCTCAGGACCACTCCCGAGCGCTCGGGAGTAATTCCGGTCACTGTTCATTTCTCTTGTTATTTTTTCTCATATCACCCTATTGTTATACTATGTACACTAGCACATGCATGCACCTCTTTACTTGTTATACTTATGAATGCGTGCTAACTGTTTAATGAAGCAAAATATGTTTAATATAAATCCCACAAACATTGAGTAGAGACCGACATCGCGTCGGGCAAGAGGGGTGCCGTAAAACCCTTCCCCTCTCGTAACGTGGTTTCCAAACCCTCAAACGGATCTCTGGTTTTCAATTTCAAATAATCATTTTCGAATAAAACGGTTTCTCGGGTGGCGAACCACAAATCTGGGTGGCGACTCAATCTTTCAAATCAAAACATATTTTTCGGGCGGGTAGCCCACAGTGGCGACTCTGCTGGGGACTGTTTAATTAATACTTAGAGTTTATATACATTCGTGAACAATCATTGCAAAGCCTGTCAAAAACGACGACGCTTTATGCTCGTTGAAGGAAGGAAATGGCGATTCTAACTGGATTTCTATCCGGTCGTTCCGACCTGGGGCTTTTTGATTGGTTACTTTGCGTATTTTTCTCTAAATATTAATCAAGTGAGCCAAGCTTGAAAAATGTTTGTAGGATTTTCAAAATATTTTGTTTCATTGTCTATCTTTTGTATACATATTCTGTTCAACCTCGCTGTTGTGTTTTGGCAATCCTGCTCGGCTTGCCGGTGACAGGGAATCCCAGAATACTCGGCAACCCTCGACCATGATGAGTCATACCTGCCGTTTGTACCGTTATCGGGCGTACGCTCGATAATTGAGAGGCATACCTTGACTCTAGTCCGGGGAACCCATTTAAACCAAAACCGGCCTTCATACGTGTGTAGAAAGCAATAGAACCTTCCAAATTAGGACAGAAACCCACAAGGTAGGATTATGTGATATATCCTACTTATTTGTTATTACTTTCTGCATCGCATCTTGCATATTATCCATGTCATGCTGTTATTCTGCCCATTTAAAGTAATGTTTTCTTAGGCTCGCTCACGCAGTCTATTGAAGGTTGCCGAGACCTGATAAAGAGTCATGTACTTTAATACGTGTTGCTTTAATCATACGAGTCCTTTGAACCATGAAACTCGGAGAAATCAAAATCTTATTAAGTCTTTGGCTAACGTTTAATCAAAGTCTTAACTAAAAGGAGGAATGGCGAAGAAGCAAGCGTCGTGACACCAACACCATCCAGGTTATAGTGCCATACCACTTACACCATTTCGGCTAATGGCACCATGCCACTGATGCCACTTCGGTTATGGTGTCACACCACTCCAAGTTATTCTAAATTAAGGTTAAGGTTTCGATAAAGCATTAGTCGAATACTTAGTTTATTTTGGCATCTTTTGGAATCAATGGTTCTAAACAAGGGATACGTCATTAAAGAGAAATCCGAACAATGAGACTTTGGGAAATCAAAACTTACTAAGCCCTTGACTAGCGCCTAATCGAAGTTTCAATGGAGAATAAAGAATAACAAGGAAACGATGTCGTGACACCAACACCATCCAGGTTATAGTGCCACGTCACTTACACCATTTCGGCTAATGGCGACATGCCACTGACGCCACTCTGGTTATAGTATCACGTCGTCTATACTAAGCTATTCCAAGTTCAAAATTGAAACTTCGAAAGAAGACTAGTCAAATACTTAGTTCATTTTGACATCTCTTAGAATCTGTCGCTCTGAATAAATGATACATTTTAAAAGAAACTTCAAGGATCGAGGCAACCTTCGAGAAGCTATAACTGTTAATTCGAGAGTCGAGACGATAACGTTGGCAACGGGGCATTTCTTTCATTTTGCACATTTTTCATAAAACAAGAACAAGTAAACACGTCTGAGTACAACTTCTTGCTTTGCTGTAAGCCCAAGTGCAATTGAGCCGAGAAACAAAGCCATACCCTCATAGACTCGACCGGGACTTAGGCTCGAAGTGCAACCATCTCAATCCAAATCAACCATGGAAGCTCAGAATTTCTGGGAAGATATGGAACAACAGCCAGCAGGGAATCTGAATGAGTGGGATCAAATCCGAACCTCTATCTAACAAATGGGAGAACGGATTGACAATCAGTACGCCCAGTTAAGGTTCATCATAACTGGGATTGCCAGGCTTCTTTCACCTCCACAAAACCCAGAAACACCCCTCGAAAATAATCATCAACCACCCCCTAAACCAAACCCCCAAAGCCCAGAAATGGTCGCCATCAAAGCCGAATTAGCCCAACTTGAGCAGTCTGTAGCCAAAAGAAAAAGAATTGCCTTGACCGGTTTTGACATTGACGAGCTCTGCCTCTTCCCAAATGCCAGACTACCCAAAAAATTCAAGCCAATAGACTTTGCAAAATTTGATGGGACCGGTGACCCAAAAGCACACTTGACTAACTACATTGGGGCACTTTCCATGTGGGGCGTGGAGAAAGACACCATGGCCCAAATGTTTGCTCAAACACTGGTGGGGCATGCCTTGCACTGGTTCACTGCCTTGGAAATAACCAAGAAGAAATCTTGGGAGGACATCTGTGAGGCTTTCGTGGCCCAGTTTGATTATAGCATCCAATTCGAGGTCACCACCCGAGAATTGGAATCAACGAAAATGGAGCCGGAGGAATCTTTCGTGGACTTTGTCCAAAGATGGAGAGCAAAGGCTGTTCAGATGAAGGAGAAACCCTCTGAGAAAGATCAAATTCGGATGATTGTCTGAAATCTTCAACCCGCACTTGCCGAGCACATGATCCTAGCTCAAGCCTCTTCTGACTTCAAGACATTCTTCGAAATAGGCTTGGCTGTCGAAGAAGCTGTTCAATTGGGCATCCTCAAAAAAGTTGTCACTGACTTCGTCACAGGGTCCAACACCTAATCGGCGACGGAAGCATCTCAGTGCCAAACCTCTGATATGGAGAAGAATCCATGAATGGAATTTCTCACGAGTCTGGAAAGTTTTTAGGTTTTAAGTTGAGTCTTCTTCAAGTCAGTTTCGAGTCAATTAGTACCTCGAGTCTTTTATGCATTCGTGTCTATATCTTTTCGAATTCAAGTTTGTAAGACAAAAACAAAAGAAGAAGTCAGTTTGTTCTCGAACTACGTTATGACCTGATTCCTTCGCAAAAGGGATACGTAGGCAGCCTCTTCTAGAGGTTCGGTCACACAAGGCGAAATCTAAACTGGGCATTTTTGAAATCCATAGGTTGTCGTCAGCAACCTGGGGCACAGTTCGTGGTAAAACTCCTAAAACCTCGAATGGAAAAACCATCGAAACTTGGTTTTATCATGACAACTTCAAGCATCAATTGTGGGGCATGCTTACCATCTTTCTAACCCTCAAGTGATCAAGCTCCTCATCCATTCAAATCGAACTCCTTGTCCAGTCAGGGTCATCATTGTGAGTCAGTCCTCTGATAAAGTGTCTTCCTTATCTTTTAGGTCATCTAGGCCTTGTCCAAATGCACACAAGGTTATCTGTCTAGTCAAGTCATATTGATCATCCGACCCTAACTTGTGAGAGAAACTCCAATACATGGAAGAACCCGCACTTGTTCTCATGATAAAACTGGTTGACGAAACTATCAGTGGAATCAAGGAAAGGAATCAGAACTGAGGTCTGTAACTGGGGCACTTTAGCCTAATGTCATCAGCAAGCATACAGCCAACATCAAGAATGGGGCATGAATGCTCAAAATTCAAGCCCTGACCAAAGTCAAACTCAAACCAACTCCAACTCAAACCAACTCCAGCTCAAGCCCAAGATCCAGCTCAAACCCAACTCCAGCTCAAATCCAAAAGCCTGACAATACCTAGACAGTAAAGCAAAAAGGATACTTAGACGTGTCCCTTGTTTTTCAAAAATAAAAATAAATTGTTATCGTCATCATTGTCAAATAGGACATGGTTATCTCCATCTTTCGCATATATGTCATTTCAAAATCTCTCAATCGCATTTTATCCCTTCAAGACAAATTAACTTGTCTCGGGATTCAATCGCATGTCATCCCTTCAAGACAAATTAACTTGTCTCAGGATTCAATCGCATTTCATCCCTTCAAGACAAATTAACTTGTCTCGGGATTCAATCACATTTCATCCCTTCAAGACAAATTAACTTGTCTCGGGATTCAATCGCATTCTATCTCTTCAAGACAAACTAACTTGTCTGGTTGATGTTACATCTTTCGCTTCCAGAGCATGACATCGATTACAACCCGTCAATTTGGCCGTCCACTGAGACAGAGCAATCGGTGGATGCTCTTCAATCAATCTATCTTGTCAATTATTTGCTTGCATATTTTTATGCCATCTATAGCATGCATGTTTGCATCTGCCCCAAGGAACTACGCTGGTCTGATCCCTTCAGAAAAGGGTACGTAGGCAGCTCCAAAGAGCACGACCTCATATTTCAAATGCTTGTACATCTTTACTTGCATTCGATTTTCGATTAAGGATTTAGTAGGGCTCGAATTGGGCTGTCTCAATCTTTGGACGTCACTTGCATCCAGACATGATGCCGAGCACCGTCCAAAGAGGGGCAACTGTAGACAACCCAATTTGGACCTATTAGCTATCCTTAATTCGTGCCCTCAAGGACCCCCGATGATGAAAATGAATCAAAATAAGACTCGGCTAAAGCTTGAACGAGGTCTCTTGGACTTTTACAAACTAAAACCATCGTTTTTTCCGACACCCTAAGGGTAAAAATGTCACACATTTTAGCATATAAAATACATTTGAATGAAACCAATTGGGTTAGAAAGAGGGTTTAACAAGCTTTCCAACGCTTCAAAAAATACTCAAAACCGAGATTGGGAGTGTCCGTGGCGGCCCGTTGAAGTTGGGCAGCCACTCCTAAGCGCTCAGGACCACTCTAGAGCGCTCGGGAGTGCCACTCCCAAGCGCTTGGGAGTGCTGTCAGGGCCAATGCATGTTGAGCATGATCTTTGACCATGCCTTTTTCAGGGTTTCAAACCTGCAATTCAACCTGACGTTCCTGCATAGCAGAAGCCTGAAACCGCAGGGCATCTCATCATTTCTCCCACCCAAACATTTTCTTTTCATTTTTGATTTAATTTTCAAAGGAAAATCCTAATTTTGGCTTGCCTATAAATACCTCATCTTTCTACCTCTCAAAGGACACGAAAATTCTCTCCAACTTCCCCCATTCTGCTGTCAAAAACTCTCTCTAAACTCTCTCAAAAATTTTCTAAAAAAGTTCATCATTTTCTCAAGCATTTTCCTAAGAAAAATTCAAGAAAATCATAAACACATTTTCAATCTCAGATACATCTAAGGATCTGTTTTCTACTGTTTTTCCATCTATTTCCTAGTTTTCAATTCAATCCAAGAAGCCAAGTTCAAGTCAAGCAAAGGTATAAACACCTTCAAATCTACTGTTTTTCTATTTCTAAGGGGAATCAAAGGGCCCATACCAGTTCCTCATACTGGTTATGAGCTTATTTGATTTTAGTTTAAGCAATAAAAGCAAGAGCAACACAAAGAAATAAAACCATTTCCTGGGCACTGTATTCAGTCCCGAGCGCTCGGGAGTGCTGCTGTCACTAAAATCCTATTTTGTCGTCAAACATGGCATCTCCTGTGTTTTAGTAAATACTAAATGTGCATGAGCCCTTCCATAGCTCAATTAATTTTATTTTCAGTTGCAAGGAAGCAAGGTTTGGATGGTTAGGACTAGTTCTTAACTGTTTAAACCCTTTGCTGAGCTCTGGTGTATATTAATAGCCTTATATTCCTGTTTGAAGTATCAGAATATGTTTGCTCTAACCAAAGCTTTGCAGGGTTGCCCAGCAGCATTCTCGAGCGCTCAGGACCACTCCCGAGTGCTCGGGAGTAATTCCGGTCACTGTTCATTTCTCTTGTTATTTTTTCTCATATCACCCTATTGTTATACTATGTACACTAGCACATGCATGCACCTCTTTACTTGTTATACTTATGAATGCGTGCTAACTGTTTAATACAGCAAAATATGTTTAATATAAATCCCACAAACATTGAGTAGAGACCGACATTGCGTCGGGCGAGAGGGGTGCCGTAAAACCCTTCCCCTCTCGTAACGTGGCTTCCGAACCCTCAAACGGATCTCTGGTTTTCAATTTCAAATAATCATTTTTGAATAAAATGGTTTCTCGGGTGGCGAACCACAAATCCGGGTGGCGACTCCTCAATCTTTCAAATCAAAACATATTTTTCGGGCGGGTAGCCCACAACATGCTGTCGCAGGGAGATGGATCTCGCGGCCGGTGGATGGATGTCATGGCCAAGAGATCCTCCTGGTTCAATGTACCAACCGATGGATCGAAGATCCAGCCAATGTGCTTCCTCACACCAGACTATACAATTAACAGAGAGTTAAAATACTATGGTTAGTATGCATAAACTGTAAATAAAATGAACCAAAGGCCCCTGGGCCTCACCACCTTGATCCCTCAGTTGCTTGATTGCTTCGGATTGAGGGTGATTGACTGATTTCGCTTCTCGAAAACCTAGGGTTAGGGTTTGTACTTCGGGGTTTGATTGTTGGATCGCGGCAGCCTTCAGAAAGTTAGGGATTTTGTAGTGGGGACTTGAGAGAGTGTTCTTGCAGAGTTTTGTGGCTAGAGAGGATGATTTGTCTACTTAATTTTGGAGCCAAAGGCCCCTTTATATAGGCATGAGGGTGACTCACTCCAACCAATCATAATGCATGATTAAATTGGAATTATAGGGCAACACAAACTCTTCATGGCAATTGTAGACACCTCCCAGACGGGGCATCGCCATACAGATTGATCACGTTTGTTTGCTCGATTGGTTGCTTGCTTCATAAACCAAGATCGTGGACATTCCCATGGCTAGGAACATCTCCACACGATAGCGGTTATCATGAAAACAGAGTCGCCACCCAGTTTATTAAAACTAGGAAAACAGATAGAGATTCTGGGTACGGGAGCCAAGAGTACAGTAAGGGGAAGGTGTTAGGCACCCCTCTCTGCCCAGCCGTGAGGCTGGCCCATAGTTATTCAACATAAGACGTATAGATGCTTTGTTTAATTCTAACACATAGTCTGTTTAATTAAGTCTTTAAACAGTAAGTAAAGTGAGCCAGTGCGATAAGTAAATCATGCATCAGAAAGCAGAACAAACAAAGCTATCCCAGGGTAATGGATCCCGCGGCCGGTGAATAGATGTCACGGCCGAGGAATCCTCCTGGTTTGATATATCGGCCGAGGGATCGAAGCCCCGGTCGATGTTCTTCCTCACACCAGACAGAAAAGTTAGTAGATGATCAAAACGCTACGGTTAGTCATAAATACAGTAAGTAAAACAAACCAGAGGCCGTTGGGCCTCACCACCTTGATCCCTCAGTTGCTTGATTGCTTCGGATTGGGCGTGATTGACTGATTGCTTTTCAGAAAACCCTAGGATTGGGGTTTGAACTTCGGAGTTTGATCGTCGGATTGATGGCTGCCTTCGGGAGTTTAGGGCTTTTGAAGAGGGGGTTTGAGAGAGTATTTGTGCAGAGTTTTGGGGCTTGAGAGAGTGTATTCACTTGTTAATTTTGTGATCCTTATTTTGGAACCCAAAGGCCATTTATATAGGCAATTGGTGACTCACTCCGGCCAATCAAATGGCATGATTGCAATTGCAATTGCAATGCAATTCAAACTCTTCGTTGTAATCTCTGAACATAGCCCGAACGCATCGGGGAGGTAGCATAGTTGGATCAAATGTTTGACAGAACAAGAGTCTGGAAAAAGGACGATCTGGCGGCCGAGCAATGGATCTGGCGGCCGAGTAATGGATGTCGCGGCCAAAGGATAGATCTTGCGGCCGAGGGATTGATCTCTCAGGGAGATTTTCTAGCAACAGGTTGCTCGGGTGTGGAAATGATGTTAAGGCCGTGAGATCAATGTCACGCCGACAGATGGATTCTCCTAGGCTTCTGTATTTCTGTCTGAAAGGCTGTATGGCTCTGGATTGGGTCCTCTAAGTGGCTCAAAGTTCTTACCGAAAGTCCTAAGGTTCTCGAGAAGGCAATCAGCAATCACTGTATCCATTTCATCATCGGGATGGTCCCCAAGGTGGGACTTGAAATAATCGTTAGGCCAAATTGGGGTGTCTATAGATGCCCCTTTTTGACTAAGCTCAGACGGATCGTGAGACATGTTTGAGTAAGAGTCAAAGCTGTAAAAAGTAACTCAATTTGGTCCAACCATTATTCCAAGGGGTTTTCAAAAAAGGTTTTTGTTATGGTCGGGCCGGGAGGCTGCCTACGTATTCCACAAGGGAAATTCAGACCAACCGTAGTTCGGGCGATAAAGAAAACAAAAAAGTTTGGAGGGTTAGAGATAGAAGACGTACCTTTGGGCTTAAAAAGCCGTAGTGCGACGTACCTAGACTGAGCCAGGGTTTTGGCGGAGGATAGTTGAAGGAGCGTGGGGCTGCCGGGGGAATTTTTGCGGAGAGCTTCCTTATTATTTTGGGGTAGATCAGTACACGGCAGGTGCGTTTGCTTTTCTTGATCATCCTTACTTTGACTGAGAGGAGCTCGGTAGAGTAGCCTATCCTTGCGAATGAGCTGGAAGGAATTGATGTAATTGGGGTGGAATCCAAGCCATCTGCTGGGGATGAATCGGACACCGTTCTGAGATATAGGGGCGCAAGGCCAGTAACTGAAGCACAGAGCTTTGGGGATGAGGGAACTGAGGCACGTAGCCGGTTGTAGTCATGAGGCGAGAGCCTGGAGAGCGATGGTTTCTGACGTGGTGGAACCGAGGCGCGGAGCCGGTTGTAGTTACAAGGCGAGGGCCTAAGGTGATAGAATTGAGGCGTGGAGCCTGCTGTGGTCGTGAGGCGAGGGCCTGAGGAGATTGGAGCTTTGAGCTTGATAGAACCGAAGCGCGGAGCTGGTATTGATCATTAGGCGAGAGCCTGAGGTGTCAAAGCTTAGAGCTTGACGTGATTTGAACTGAAGCGTAGAGCTGGTTGCATTCTGATGGTCTGTGCACAGAGCTTTCTCATCATAAGTTTTGGCATAGAACCCAAGGATCGAGGCGCTGGACCGATCAATAAAACCGAGGCGTAGAGCCGGTTGATTGTAGGGTTGACCTGTTTCATGAGAGATATGCAGAGTGTGTATATGATGATAGTGGTTAGATATGAGCAGATATGATGATGCAGACTCGATATGATAATGGTGATGCAATTGATGCAAATGTGCACGGGCCCGTGCGTGTGTGTTTGATATAAGTGTAGAGCTTCTTTCAAGTTCCGGACTTGAGCATTCAGAGTGTAGAGCTCGAGCATTCGGATGGCAGAATCCGAGCATTCAAAGTACAGGCTTTGAGCATCCAGTACGCAGTGGTTGGGCATTCAAACATAGAGCTTGAGCATTCAAGGTTTAAACCTTAAGCATTCGAACATAGAGTTTGAGCATCCAGTACGCAGTGGTTGGGCATTCAAACGTAGAGCTTGCGCATTCAAGTGTAGAAGTTGAGCATCCAGTACATAGTGGTTGGGCATTCGAAGGGCTTCGAGCATTCAAAATATTAGATTTTGAGCATTCAAGCATGGAGCTTGAGAATAGATGATATCTTGTTGTTTGGGGCGGCGTGGAGCCAGTTGAAGATTGTTACGGTGTCGAGCCAGTTGAGATTGTGGGCAAGGAGCCGCTGAAGATGCGGAGCTGTTTGAGTATGAATATAGAGTTGCTGGTAGTGATAGTGAACTTAGAGCTGTTGAGTATTCCATCTTCCATCTTCCACGGGGTTTAATTTGTTCCTCATGCTTGGGATTCTTCCAAGGCTAGTTTCCACATGCTCGGGATGTTTCCAAGGCTAGTTCTGAGTATGCTCGGGATCGTCCCCAAGGCTAGTTTTGAGTATGCTTGGGATTGCCCCCAAGGCTAGATTCCACATGCTCGGGATTGTCCCCAAGGCTAGTTCTGAGTATGCTCGGGATTGTCCCCAAGGCTAGTTTTGAGTATATTCCACTTTGTTAGGGAGATTTCCATTACCTCCACTGCTGGGAGTGCCTTCCGGAGGCCAAACGCCTTCTAGCGACTCAAATGTCTTATGGTGGCTAAATGCTTTCTGCAAGTTGGCAACATAAACACTTTCTGGAAGCTAGCAACATAAACGCCTTCTGGAGGGTGCATTGAGTGGAAGCCGCAGGATTGTTTTGCTGGCCTGTTGAGCGCGAGGCTATGCACATGGCATAGAGCTGCTGAGGTGTGGGCGTAGAACCGCTGAGCAGCACTTGAGTGTTTTCAATGCTTCGGTAAGCTTCCTGAAAAGTAAAAGGTTTACTTTAGTTCGGAGTTTTAATTTGCATGATCAAAAGTGAGTTTTTTTTTTTGTTTTGATTTGCGGGATGAGATCCCTTTTAGCCAGGGGCGTGAATGAGAAGGACCTGTGGTTGGGTCGAAGTTGTTCTGTTTAAAGAAGCTAAGATAACTGTGCCCCCTATTTAGGCAATGCATGCTTTTTAAACGTCGATTTGATGCCCCTAGCTTCTTATTTGTTCATGCAATGAGATTAACTCCCTTTGTTGGACTTTGCAGAGGAATAAGAGATTAGAGGCTCGCAGTGGAGGCGAAGAGGTGCACAAGTGGTTTGTGACGTTGCCGGAGCAGGCTCAGGAGTTAGTACGCGCTGCTGGTCTTGAGGCGTTTGTTTTGGGCCTCAATCTTCCGAAGATGGATTGGTCGTTGATGACCTCACTGGTTGAAAGGTGGTGGGATACTACCAACACGTTCCACTTTCCTTCTGTTGGTGAGATGACGATCACGCCAGGTGATTTTTCTTTGCTTATTGGCCTATGAGTAGGTGGAGCTCCTCTTTGGGCTAACCCCAGGCTTTGGGAGCGAGTAGGGGCTTTGGAGTGGTTCTTGGGCAAGGTGCCCTCTCTTCACTTGCGTGGTCATGTTGACGTCTCTTGGCTGATCAAGACTTTTATGAAGGTTGATATCTTGACTCAGGTGAGTATTGAGCAGTTGACACGGGCTTTCCTTCTCTATCTCCTTGGGCAGACATTGTTTGCCAACAAGGATAGTTCAGTGCATACACAGCTCTTTGCCCCTTTGCAGCATTTGGGGGCCGTTAGGGAGTTTGATTAGGGGATCATCCGCTTTGGCCTCCCTGTATAGCAATCTTGGAGCTTGCCCACGGGACAAGAGTTTTATCCTTGGCAGTCACTACCGAGTGCTTAAGGTATATCCTTCTTCCTTACTTCCTTTCTCTTCAGTTTCTAACTAATACCAAGCATGAGGATGTGAACTGTGTTTCTCACTGTGAGCGATGGCTGGTGGGCCAACGGAGGCCACGGTCGCCAGTTTTGAGCCTTGGCAACGAGTTTTGGACCAATTGACGGTTGACCAGGTACCCCTTGCATTCCTTGTTTTTAGATCTCCATTCCGCTGTGCTGTGGCTGATTTAGACTTTGTTTGCAGGCGAGGTTCGACCCTTGGAGTGGTGTATCAGAGGACACCCCTCTTGCGCGTTCCAGGGTTTTAGATTGTACTCGTAGCCTGGTACTTATGTGATCGGGTGGCCAGCCAATGGCGCCTGCATGCTGTGGATCTTCAGTTTGTTCCTCCTCCTCCTCCGGCGTTGATGAGATCTACTTCTTCGATGTCTAAAGTAGACTTGGAGAATGTTCAGATCAGAGACTGGGCGGGTTTGCTTCTTTAGGCAGGTGACTGTATGGAGTACTGCCATTTTTCCTTGATTCTGCCTGCTGTTCCTTCAGTTGCTCCTATTTGGCCACGGGCCCTTTCCTTTGTCTCATTCCACTCTGATTATGGAGAAGAGGAGCGCTTGGTGCTTGCCCCTTGTTTTGTATTCTTTTCCTTGTAGCTTTAAGGCTGAGTGAGCACCAGCTGTCAGTGGGGGGTGGGGATAGCCAGCAATCTCCTTCTTCATCTTAGAGATCGTCTCGAAGACGCCGCCACGACCAGCTTTAGGATTTTCTTTTTCCTTCCTGTTCATGGTTAGCAAAGAAAGAAGCAGAAACTGCATTTGTATAGTGAAAGCAACCACAGTGATGATTTTGTAGGCAAGCTTTTGTTCATGAAATGAGAAATGCTTTTTATGCCCCTAGATGTCTTGAGTTTGCATGCGATAGTCAGAACATGGCTTTTTGAACAAGCATTTGCTGATAGACAGTAATTTGTGTGAAAATGAAATACTGGCCGAAGAATCAATTACTCGGCTAAAAAATCGATGTTGCGGCCGATGTATCAATTCTTCGGCTATTACTTTGATTTTTCAAAGGTAGATTTTGTTTTGGCCAAGTGGCATCCCCTTTTCTTCCTTCTTATGCTTGGTCTTGATTTTCTGCCCTTTGCTTTTGCCATGTTCCATAGTTTGATTGCCAAACTTGAGAGTTTTCGAGGTATCCTGCTCATTGTGTTAATGACCTTCAGGTTAGAGGGGATGAACAATAATTCTTGTGCCTATTGTTGTTGCCAATTCTTTGAGAAAAGCGTACTCATCTTTTGCGAGCTCAATACGCAGGGTTAGCTATGCCTATCAGTGAGTACAAATCTTTTGATATTTTTCCTTCTCTCCAAATGTTTGGGCCGCATCTCGATGTGAGATTGCCTACGTATCCCTAATCAGGAAATCAGGCCTTTTACATAGTTCCAAAATCGTTACCTTTGAGGTTGGGTTTCTCACATGCTCTTGATTTTGCCTAGGTTACCTAATGGAGGTTGAGTCCCTAGCGAGCTTTTCTTTGAATGCCTTAACTTTTGCCTAGGCTGCGTTTTTGCATTTTCTTGCCCTAGCAGGCTTTGCTCTTATTTTTGCTTGGGTTTTCAGGTTACCAAACGAGCACTTCTCTCGAGAGGGTTTCTGCGTTTCGGAGAGGAATTTGATGGAGATATTTTTTTTAAATCTCCCTTGTGTTTGTACCTTCATAATGGGCGAGCTAACCCTAAGTGTTCTCGCAGAGATAGTGTCTTCTTTCTAAGTTTTGACAAAAATCTAGTTTCTTAAGCAACTAAAGTTCATCCCTTCCTTCCCTTTTGTTAGAGAGACAAAGAAGTTGGTTCCTTGAAGTTTCCCTTGTTTGGCAAAGAGACTATAGTGTATTGGTAAATTGCAACTTAGGAAATAAATCATTGAATAAGCATAGTCTAGAGGATGAAACAGGAATTCTCTCAGCAGAAATTAAATGCCCAAGCAGGGGCTCAAAACACGTTTTAGTTTGATAAAAGCAATGTTTAATGTTCTTTGCCATGTTGTGACTTCTTAGCTACTGTAGCATTTCGGGGTCGTTTTCAAAACCTTTGCCTTTCGCAACTTTATACTCTTTTCCACCCTCTTCTTTGCCAAACAGAGCCTTTGAATTGGATCCATCTTCACAGCTTGCACGGTGGCTACCTCTTTGAGACATGAGTAGTCCCCAAATAGAAATGTCAGTCTGGGTTTTCATCACCTCTTCTTCCTCCTCGTTGATTGTGCAGTCATAAGAGAGATTAATTACTTCCACTTGGCTGAATAGTGATGTTAAGGAGAGCGGATCATTGCATTCTCCCCTCATTTTGTTAAAGTCACTTTCCCTTGTTTGATACGGGTCCATGCATGTGGAATTTTCCTCTATCCACTGGCTATAGTCACATTCTTCGTAGGGATTGACCCATGGTTGCATTTGAAACTCTTCCACCTTTTCTATGAGAATGATTGTTTCCCAGACAATGGACGGTGTCGGAATTTTGGAGCGATCGATAGGTTCCATTATGCCTTCTCATCATGATGAGCCCTTCATCGTCCTCTACAAACGGAATGTCTGGATCTTCCAAATTGTGTTTTGCCCAAGAATGCTCTTCCCATTTCTTCAGCTCTTCCTCCTTTGCTTGTTCTTAGACATGTCAGGATCGATCACTTTTGATTGATCGGACTCATTATTTTCCTCTTCCTCCGTCATAAAACATCCATTCTCCTTTGGGAAGGACAAGGTTGGCTTGGTTTGGGTGATTTGAACAATGTATTGGCTGGGATCGTATGTGGGGTTGTGAGATAGGCTTATAAGATTGATATTTCGGGGTGGTGATTCAGCATTGTGAGTAGGGAGTGGATTGATCAGGTTTTTGAGGTTTTATAGTTCGGCTATCAATGAGATCTTGGATGTCATGGCGGAGGCGCATGCAATTATTTGTTTCATGCCCAGGGTGTTGGTGGTAAGCGCACTATTTGTTGGGATCATAGTATGGGCCATAAGGTGGCTGAGAAAGTGGTTTGTTTAAGGGTTTGAGATGCCCTTGACGGCTAAGAATGGTTAAGGCTTGAGATGAAGACATATAAAGAGGGTCAAAGTTGCGGCGGGGGAGGTTTGAGTTTCGGGATGAACTAACTCGAAAAGGGTCTTGTGGTAACGCTGAACTGAGGGCATTGACAGAGGCATTAGATGTACGAGTTGGAAAGGTTTTCTTGGAAGGAGGAGGAGCTCCTTCTTTCCCAATGAGTCCTAGCTTGATTTTATCTTCAATTTGCAACCCAGTAGCACGCGGGCGTTTAAAATTGGTGATGGCCTGAGTGTAGATATGCCTGAGGTACTTGGGCTTGCAGATTCTTGACAACTATCCTCACTTGATCTTCCTCAGAGGGGCGGTTCTTCATCTTGGCACCCTTTTCTGTCCATCGTACATGACTGGTAGGGTTACCGGTCCCACTGAACTTATTAATGTTTGGCATTTCAAACCGCTCAAGCAGTTGAGATTCTGGGAAGAGGCAAGGTCCTTCGAAGTCCAGAATTTGGTTCCCCTGTGAACGGGCCAGAGCGTGTTTAATCTCCTTGACTTGCTTGGCCAATTCCGGACTTTCTGCCAACACCATTTTAGGAGGGTTCTCATCTTCCACAGGTTTTTCTTCGTCCTCAGCATCTCTTGCTGCTTTTTCTGCTAGTAGGGTAACGACTTTGAGCTTGGTGATCAGCAATGATGGCGTCATTATCTGGGAGTGGGAGGATTGCTTGATGAAGCTTGAGATTTGGTGGATAATTGAGTTTGTTGAGGAGATGACCGCGAAGTCCCTGGAAGTGATTCGGACCGATGCGGTGAAGGTGTTTTGGCAGGCGAGGATGACAGATGGGACGGCTGCAAAGACCTCTGTTTGGCATGACTTCGGGTTTTGTAAGAGTATAAAATTGGCTGTGGTTGCTTCTTTGTTTTACTTATTGTGTCTGCTTTGAAAAGTAGAGTACCTGTAAGTCAGTACTTGGCTTGGACAGGGTTAGGATTTGGGCTGAAAATCCCAACCCTTCTGCACAGAAAGAGTTATTACAACAACAGATGGTACAAGGTGTGAGGAAGAACTTGGAAGCGAAAATGCAAGTAGGTTCCTAGCCTGTAGGTTCCTGTCTTAGTTTGATAAGTTCTATGGCTTTCTAAAACATGCAAGGTTTTGGTAGTCTCAGGGTGCTCCGTTGTCAAAGGGCACCAATCCTTTCACCAGCCCATCATAGGCAGTGATCGGGTGATCCCCTTTTTTATATACCACTAGGTACGAGTGACTGTGGAGTTTGCTGGAACCCCCAACATAGCCCGTGTCATGCCGGGATATCAGGTGAACTCAACGGGTTGCCCGCTCGATGCATATGATAGATGAATTAAACAAGGCATGTATTAGTCTTATGTTGAACTTTTTGGTTACGGCTCTCATGTCCCCAGCAGAGTCGCCAAAAACTGTAGACACCTCCCAGACGGGGCATCGCCATACAGATTGATCACGTTTGTTTGCTCGATTAGTTGGTTGCTTCATAAACCAAGATCGTGGACATTCCCATGGCTAGGAACATCGCCACACGATAGCGGTTATCATGAAAACAGAGTCGCCACCCAGTTTATCAAAACTAGGAAAACAGATAGAGATTTTGGGTACGGGAGCCAAGAGTACAGTAAGGGTAAGGTGTTAGGCACCCCTCTCTGCCCAGCCGTGAGACTGGCCCATAGTTATTCAACATAAGACGTATTGATGCTTTGTTTAATTCTAACACATAGTCTGTTTAATTAAGCCTTTAAACAATAAGTAAAGTGAGCCAGTGCGATAAGTAAAGCATGCATCAGAAAGCAGAACAAACAAAACTGTCCCAGGGTAATGGATCCCGCGGCCGGTGAATAGATGTCACGGCCGAGGAATCCTCCTGGTTTGATATATCGGCCAAGGGATCGAAGCCCCGGTCGATGTTTTTCCTCACACCAGACAGAAAAGTTAGTAGATGATCAAAACGCTACGGTTAGTCATAAATATAGTAAGTAAAACAAACCAGAGGCCGTTGGGCCTCACCACCTTGATCCCTCAGTTGCTTGATTGCTTCGGATTGGGCGTGATTGATTGATTGCTTTTCAGAAAACACTAGGATTGGGGTTTGAACTTCGGGGTTTGATCGTCGGATTGATGGCTGCCTTCGGGAGTTTAGGGCTTTTGAATAGGGGGTTTGAGAGAGTATTTGTGCAGAGTTTTGGGGCTTGAGAGAGTGTATTCACTTGTTAATTTCGTGATCTTTATTTTGGAACCCATAGGCCCTTTATATAGGCAATTGGTGACTCACTCCGGCCAATCAAATGGCACGATTGCAATTGCAATTGCAATGCAATTCAAACTCTTCGTTGTAATCTCTGAACGTAGCCCGAACGCATCGGGGAGGTAGCATAGTTGGATCAAACGATTGACAGAATCAGAGTCTGGAAAAAGGACGATCTGGCGGCCGAGCAATGGATCTAGCGGCCGAGTAATGGATGTCGCGGCCAAAGGATAGATCTTGCGGCCGAGGGATTGATCTCTCATGGAGATTTTCTAGCAACAGGTTGCTCGGGTGTGGAAATGATGTTAAGGCCGTGAGATCAATGTCACGGCCGACAGATGGATTCTCCTAGGCTTCTGTATTTCTGTCTGAAAGGCTGTATGGCTCTGGATTGGGTCCTCTAAGTGGCTCAAAGTTCTTACCGAAAGTCCTAAGGTTCTCGAGAAGGCAATCAGCAATCACTGTATCCATTTCATCATCGGGATGGTCCCCAAGGTGGGACTTGAAATAATTGTTAGACCAAATTGAGGTGTCTACAGCAATCTCTTTGCGTAGCCCGAACTGTGACGCCTCGATTTTCGGTCGCGTTATTTAAATCTCTTTAAATGATTTAATAATTTCCGAAGGATGCTTTTAATGAATAACCGAAATAAATATAGAAAGTCTTTAATTATAAAAGCCCAAGTCGACATCCATAATTATTACAAACCGGTAGTAAACATAGTTTGACAAGTTGTGCAAACCCTTCTTGGAATTGAACATACAATACTAAAATATTAAGAGCTTCTTCTAGTAATAGTTAGTCCATGGTTCGACAAACTCCCTTTCCTGGGCCGGGAGGTCTTTGGTGGGATACTGCTCCTCCGGTTGATTGAATGGTTCCTCTTCGATACCTAGTGTTTAAAACGTTGTGAGTCGACACTCAGTAGACAAAACCCTTACCCTACTATCCCCCTTAAATTACAATTAAGTAGATATTGGCAACAATTGAAATACAAGACTTGAAGAATATATCACATAATCCTCTTCTTACTATCCATGACCTTATGTGAGTTCTACGATCTTTTCCTCATGATCGATCCTCCCAATCCCTAACTATGATCGTGTCATGGGCCAATCCCCCCTTGTCTGTCCTGCACGCGGGGCTCTAAAAAGATATATTCCGTTTATAACCATAATAAGGGCACAATACCCTCTTTGGAACTGCCCATGGCGTACCATCAGTAAGGATCGTCACTAAAACCAAGACTGGGCCCCTGTTTGCACCCATCTTAACACAAGACTGGGCCCCTGTAAGCACCCATCTTAACACGAGACTGGGCCCCTGTTCACACCCATCTCCAAATCTTAACTTAATCACTTTTCAATTCATCCTTTACCTAATATCGTCTAGATGATTCATAACGTATACCAACCCAGTGCTCCTAAGGCCAATCTATCAATCATACAAAGCATATCCGAGACTTAAAAATTAATACAAAACAAAGAAAAACATATAACGGTGTTTCGGTATCCAAACAATACTTGTAATGAACGGAAATCATTTTTTTAGCATTTTAAAGTTGGTACAATGCATGGAAAACAGTAACTCAATCATACAATAGTATCCTGATATCAATTCAATTAATTAACGTAGTAAGAAAGCATGCTTTGTATTTTTTTGATACTTAAATAAACATATAACATGTGAATAATGCATGTTCGGTTGTTTAAATTACTCGTACTATGATAGGGTCACATGATAACTAGTTAAATATCAATAAAATAATGATCGGGGGTCAAAACGGTTTATAAATCTACGTCCGGGGTCCTCCAGAACGCGTTAAAAGGTCTGAAACTGAAAAATACAAAAAGTAGTGTTCTGGTCGCAAGGTGAGTTCGCGGCCGCAAGGTTCAAAGGTTTCTGCCATAAGGTTGGATTGTCTAGCCGCAAAGTCTGACCCAGAGTTCCAACCGCAAGGTCAAACGATTAGAGGTTGCGGCACGCAAGGTTCGACCTTGCGGCCATGACCTGTGTTCGGTTTTCCAATAGATTTTTCTATGGCCTCGGGTTGATGCACGGGGCCTTCTAGGGACCATGGGTAAGGTCCAAAACACTTAAATATACATAGGAGAAGGTAGTTTAAGGGTTTTACTACCTTGGTTTTGGTTGCACGAGCTAAAAACGCGAACGGAGCATTTTCAGCGATTTGAGGAAGATGACCTGAACAGGAGACTTCGGGGCTGCTTCCTTGGGATTGGTTGCTGGGTTTGGAGTGCTTGGGGATGGTGTTGGTGTTTGGAACCTCGAATTGGATCGTAGCACGTCGTTATAACGTAAACCCACTTTCTTTCTCTCTCTAAACTTCCATGGCCGAAGTTGAAGCTTTTTCTCTCCTTTCTTTCATTGTACTCTATTTTTCCAGTGGTGGGGTGTTGGGTATCCATGGAGAGGAAGAGGGAAGAGGTATTTATAGGGTGGAGGTTGGGTGGTGGCCAAGTAAAGAAGGAGAGAGAGAGAGATATGGAGTTGGGCTACAGAGGAGGGTGTAGAAGTTATGGTAGGGGTGCAGGTGGAGTAGGGATGTAGCTGGTGAGGTGGTGGAGGCTTGGTGGCCAAGGGTTTGCATGGGGAAGGAGGAGGAAGAAGTTTTGTGTGAGAGGGAGAGAGAGAAAGAAATTACTGAGAGGGGGAGAGAGAGACTGAGGGAGAGGGTGGGAGATGTCAGGTGATGATGATGATGATAATAGTCAAAGGAGGGGTTGGGTTTGTATAATTGGAGGGGTGAGGTGGTGGTGTTGCCATGGAGAGAGAGGGGGAGAGAGAGAGAGTTTTGAAAAAAATGGGTTGAGTGATGGTGAGAGGTGATGATGTGGATGGTTTGGTATGTATATATACTAGTTCGTGCCCGTGCTTGAAGGCACGGCTCAAACGATCGACACACACAAATCAATACTGGCCGAGCTCATGTACAACATCGTGACCCTATCAAACGATTCCAACTATGTGAGACCATATTTGTTGAGTTTGTTAATTTGAGTTAGCAAATAAAAAATAAATCCACAACCATTGTTGGTTATTACCTTGGGCAATGATTGTTTTGTTTCTAATTGAATACCTTAGCTTTCGGATAAAAGTAGCACCTACGTTGGATCAATAAATAATGGGTGTACAAATAGAAGAATGAATAAGTTACCGTGAGACGATTATAGTAAGAGAGAATGTACCATTAGCAATTTTTTTTTTCCATTGAAATGGTAATGCTTTAATTGTTAGATCGAAGATCGAACCCAAGCTAAAGATGCACTTGTAAAGGAAAAAAACGATATTAGAAATAGGGAAGCCAATGCCAAAAAGGAAAAAAATGGGTTGTAGCTTGCCCAATAGGGGTTCCAAACCCAATATATATAAGAAAGTTTTATGTTGAAATAGCAGCCCCCAATACCTTCGGAAATTGAAGAGCTCAATGAACACTACGTCATTCAACTGACAAAACTGACCCATGTTACAAAGCCTCTCAATTAGCAGCAATTTTAATCTCCGGCCTCAATGTCTCGAGCTATATTATTCAATTCAATTTATATGAGGCATTATAACAAACACTTTGGATGCAATAAAATCAGAAAAATTTGCAATTCCTAAAGTCCCAATTTTAAAACCTAAAGCATAAAAAAAAATTCATGGAATAAAAAAACTAAAAGAAAAAATCTTATCCAGGAAGAATACATGGAATAAAAAGGAAGAAAAAAGTACAATTATCATTCAAGTCCAATCCTAGGAATATGATATCACCCGACTAAAATCAGTCATCCATAACCCAGGAATAAAATGATAAAACCTTAAACAAAAATACTTTGTGTCGAACCCACCGTTAAAAGCTCCATGGGAGAGGTCAGCCCTGTCAAATGACTGAATGGAAAAGAAGAATAAAAAGCATCTAAATTTTTTGGAAATATAAATCCGTTAGATCTCTTGAAAATTATCTCATCCCTGCCGTAAAGAGGAAATCTTCTTCCATATGGGGTTTGAATTTTGAACATGAAAAGATTCCATATGGGGTTTGAATTTTGAACAGGGAAAGATAAGGACCCTTGGATCAAATGAACATCAAAATTCAAATTCAATCTCCGCCATCCAAACTGCCACGGAGGACCGTTGTGAGAGAGACATTTTGCAAAATTGTTGTGTATTGTAATATAGAAATATATGGTGTATAAATATCTATTATGAATATACATAAATACAAATATATATATATATATATATATGTACATAATATCTTTCCTAATAATAATATTAGCAATACTATTAATCTATTTTTGATAATGAATAAAATGTTTTTAAAACTTTATCGAAATTTCTGAAACGTTACAACCTATCCCCCTTAACAAAATTTCGTCCTCGAAATTAAAGTATACCTTCTGGTGGAAATAGATACGAATAGTTAGTGCGCATGGTGTCAGCTTGCTCCCATGTTGACTCCTTTATGCCACGATGTCGCCATAGAATTCTGACAAGCGGAATTGTCTTTCCTCCGATGTTCTTCTCACTGTGGTCTTGGATCTCCACCGGTTGCTCTTCGAAAGTCGTGTCATCGCTAAGCACGACATCTTCCCGGTTGATGATATGAGAAGGGTGCG
The DNA here is from genome assembly GCA_018127125.1 of Rhododendron griersonianum. Lineage (NCBI taxonomy): Eukaryota > Viridiplantae > Streptophyta > Magnoliopsida > Ericales > Ericaceae > Rhododendron > Rhododendron griersonianum. The sequence continues at coordinate 29,784,617 of CM030788.1, read as the reverse complement.
ACAAATATTTGCAGAGCATGGATACGTGGAACACATTGTGGACTCGATCAAGGTGTGGCGATAACGCCAAGCGGTAAGCTACCTCTCCAATCTTTTCCAAGATTTCAAATGGTCCAATGTATCGAGGTGAAAGTTTTCCCTTCTTTCCAAAACGGATTACTCCCCGCCGCGGTTTGATTTTTAGAACACATGTTCTCCAGTTTGGAAAGACAAGGGTCTGGTTCTTTTATCAGCGTAACTCTTTTTCCGGCTCTGTGCAGTCAAAAGTCATTGACGGATGACTTGGATCTTTTCTGTGGTTTCTCTGACTAGTTCCGGTCCTAGTAAGCTTAACTCTCCTAGTTCGGTCCAGTAGATAGGAGATCGGCATGGTCGTCCATATAGAGCTTCGTATGGAGCCATTTCTATGCTTGCTTGATAACAGTTGTTGTAGGCGAATTCTACTAATGGTAGATGACGTTCCCAATTTCCTTTGAAATCTAAAGCACAAGCACGGAGCATATCCTCCAAGGTCTGAATTGTCCTTTTAGATTGTCCGTCTGTCTGCGGAAGGAAAGCTGTGCTTAGGCGAAGGTCAGTTCCCAATGCTTTCTGCAAACTTTTCCAAAATGCTGATGTGAAGCGTGAGTCGTGATCCGATACAATAGATACTGGTACTCCATGTAATCGTATGATTTCCTTGATGTAAAGTCTGCAGAGTGCATCCATGGAGTGGGCCATACGTAATGGCAAAAAATGTGCTGATTTAGTCAAATGGTCAACTATTATCCAAATAGCAATGTTAGACTGAGGTGATCTAGGTAATCCAGTCACAAAAACCATTGTGATGTGTTCCCATTTCCATCCAGGTATAGGTAGCGGTTGGAGGGTTCCACCGGGTTACTGATGATCCGCCTTAACTTGCTGGCAAGTGAGACACGTAGACATGTGTACCGCTACGTCTTTCTTGATTCCGCTCCACCAATACTGTCGGCGGAGGTCTTGGTACATCTTCGTACTCCCTGGGTGAACGGCGAAGATAGAATGATGGAATTCCTTTAGTACGGCTTCCCGAAGGGTACCCATATCAGGTACGAAAATTCGATCTTGGAAATGTAGACCCTTGTCAAAGTGAATAGCCCATCCTATTGTTGCTTTTCCAGTTGATAGTTGGTATTTGATGAATTCGCATTCTTGGTCAAACGTCTGAGCCAAAAGAATTTCTCGATGTAAAGTGGGGGTAGCTACTAGGGCGAAAATGCAAGCTCCATTTGTACTTGCAGAGGGTTGGAGATTGTACTCATTAATGGACTCCATCATTTTCCATTCCCGAATGGCTAAACTTGCCACTTGGCCTCGGGTTTTACAACTGAGTGCATCAGCAACTACATTCGCCTTCCTGGGGTGATAAGACAATGTAAAATCGTAGTTCTCCATATATTCCATCCACCTACATTGCCTCATGTTCAACTCTTTCTGCATGAACAAAATTTTCAAACTTTTATGGTCGGTGATTATCTCGAACTGTTCTCCATACAAGTAGTGACGCCAAGACTTAAGTGCGTATATTACTGCTGCCAATTCTAAATTGTGAGTCGGGTAATTTTTCTCATGAGTCTTCGGCTGTTGTGATCCATAAGCGACGACCTTCCCGTTCTGCATTAACACGCTGCCTAACCCTTCTTTGGATGCATCACAGTATACTGCATATCCCACGTTTTGTTCGGGTATGGTCAGTACGGGGGCACTGGTTAACCTTCTCTTGAGTTCTTGGAAAGATTTCTCGCACGCCTCACTCCATTCAAACTTTACTCCTTTCGGAGTTAAACGCGTCAAAGGTCTACCCAAGGTCGAAAAATCTTGTATAAATCTTCTGTAATATCCAGCTAATCCTAGGAAACTTCTAATCTCGAATACCGTTGAGGGTCGTTTCCATTCCATGATAGTCTCTACCTTGCTGTTATCCACTGAAATTCCTTTCTCCGACACCACGTGTCCTAGGAATTTGACTTCTTTCATCCAAAACTCACACTTGCTGGCCTTTGCGTATAACTGATTGTCTCGCAGTACATGTAGTACGGTTCTCAGATGTTCTTCATGTTCTTGCTCCGTAGACGAGTAAACTAGAATGTCGTCAATGAATACCACCACGAACTTATCTAAATATGGGGTGAACACTTTATTCATTAGACACATGAAAACCGCAGGGGCGTTAGTTAACCCAAATGGCATTACTACGAACTCGAAGTGTCCATAACGGGTCCTAAAAGCGGTCTTTGGTATGTCACTGTCTCTAACTCGTAACTGGTGATACCCTGACCATAAATCAATCTTTGAGAAACAAATTGCCCATCTCAATTGATCAAACAAGTCATCTATTTTTGGAAGAGGATAACGGTTCTTGATCGTGACTCGATTAAGTTGACGGTAGTCGATGCACAAACGAAGCGTTCCCTCTTTTTTCTTAACGAACAATGCCGGGGCTCCCCACGGCGATGTACTTGGCTGGATAAAACCCTGCTTCCGTAGATCTTGGAGTTGCGTCTTCAGTTCATGCAATTCCGCTGGGGCCATTCTGTACGGGGCCATGGATATTGGTGAGGTACCAGGTTGTAACTCGATTGTGAAATCAAGTTCTCTATGCGGTGGTAACCTAGGTAATACATCGGGAAATATGTCCTCATACTCACACACAATGTGAGGAAGTCCTAATTCCATGCGATCTGTTTCCTCATGCTTAAGGCTTGCTAGCTATCCCGAAAGTTTATCAAACCACCTGGATCGTCGTGTATCTATAGCTGTAGGGTCTGGCCAAGTGACCAGCATCTGGTGAGCTTGTTGTTATGGAGAGAGAGTTTCTTCGTGCTTGGATATGCCCCCAAGGCTAGTCCTGTTTGTATTGTATCTGCTTGGGAATGCCTCCAAGGCTGATTCTGATCACGTCGAATTTGCTCGGGGGATACCCCCAAGGCTAGTTTCCACATGCTTGAGATGCTTCCTAGGCTAGTTTTGAGTATGCTCGGGATTGCCCCTAAGGCTAGATTCCACATGCTCGGGATTGTCCCCAAGGCTAGATTCCACATGTTTGGGATTGTCCCCAAGGCTAGTTTTGGGTATGCTCGGGATTGCCCCCAAGGCTAGTTCTGAGTATGCTAAAGATTGTTCCCAAGGCTAGTTCTTGACCATATTCCACTTTGTTAGGGAGATTTCCATTACCTCCACTGATGGGGTGATTCACACATGCGTTCTAGGAGATTTCCTTTGCCTCCTTGTTAGGTAGATTCAACTTTGTTAGGGAGATTTCCCATTACATCCACTGCTGGGAGTGCCTTTCGGAGGGTGCGCTGGGCCAGCCAGAACTGCATGAATTAGAGTGGGAGCCACAGGATTACTTCACCGGCCTAGAAGTGGTGAGGCTACTTATCTTTAAGACGTGAGCTCGGGGTGGCTACAGAGCTGCTGAATGACTGAGATAGTAGGCACGGGGCTGTTGAGGTGAGCGCGGAGCTGTTTGAGCGACTTGGGCACAGGGCTGCTAGATGAACACAGAGCTGCTGATAGTGAGCCTAAAGTTGCTGGGTGATAATGGGTATGGAGCTTTTGAGCAAAGGGATGAGCGTAGAACCGTTGAACAGCTTGAAAAGTGAGCACATGGTGCTACTGAGTGACCTGATGGTGCAAGAAGTATGGTGCTTGCAGAGACGGTGTTTTCATGGGCGTTTGAGCCACCGAGTTGAATACTAGAGAGTTGCTGGGTTATGATGCTGTCTGAGATGGCGAACAAGGAGCACATGGTGTTGCCAGGTGGCTAGTTGGAGCTACTTAATGAGCCTGGCTATTGGAGTGATGTGCTTGAGGCCGCTAGGTGAGTGAGACCATTAAACGATTGTGGACATAGAACCGCTAAGTTGGTTGGCGTAGAGCCGCTGAGCAGCACTTGAGCGTCCTCAATGTTTCAGTAAGCTTCCTGAAAAGTAAAAGGTTTACTTTAGTTTGGAGTTTTAATTTGCATAAAAAATGAGTTTTTTTTTGTTTTGTTTGCGGGATGAGATCCCTTTTAGCTAGGGGCGTGAATGAGAAGGACCCGTGGTTGGGTCGAAGTTATTCTGTTTAAAGAATCTAAAATAACCGTGCCCCCTATTTAGGCAATGCATGCTTTTTAAATGTCGATTTGATGCCCCTAGCTTTTTATTTGTTCAAGCCATGAGATTAACTCCCTTTGTCGGATTTTGAAGAGGTGCACAAGTGGTTTGTGATGTTGCTGGAGCGAGCTCGGGAGCTAGTGCGCGCTGCTGGTCTTGAGGCGTTTGTTTTGGGCCTCAATCTTCCGAAGATGGATTGGTCTTTGATGACCTCGCTGGTTGAAAGGTGGTGGGATACTACCAACATGTTCCACTTTCCTTCTGTTGGTGAGATGACGATCATGCCAGGTGATTTTTCTTTGCTTACTGGCCTGCGAGTTGGTGGAATTCCTCTTCGGGTTGATCCCAAGCTTTGGGAGTGGACAGGGGCTCTAGAGTGGTTCTTGGGCAAGGTGCCACCTCTTCATTCACGCGGTCATGTCGATGTCTCTTGGCTGAGCAAGACTTTTATGAAGGTTGAGATTCTTACTCAGGTGAGTGTTGAGCAGCTGACGCGGGCTTTCCTTCTCTACCTCCTTGGGCAAACGTTGTTTGCCAACAAGGATGGTTCGGTGCATACACAGTTTCTGACTCATCTGCAGCACTTGGAGGCTATTAGGGAGTTTGACTGGGGACCGTCCGCTTTGGCCACCTTGTATGGCAACCTTGGAGCTTGTTCTCAGGACAAGAGTCCTATCCTCGGTGGTCACTACCGGGTTCTTGAGGTATATCCTTTTTCTTTACTTCTTTTCTCGTTGTGATTTTTCCCGATTTTGAACCTTGCTTCGAGCGATGGTTGGTGGGGCAATGGAAACCACGGTCGCCAATTTTGAGCCTTTCTGAATGGCGGCGAGTTTTGGATCGACTGACGGTCGATCAGGCACCTTTCTTCTCTTATGTTCTTTGTCCTTAGATTTGCATATCCTTATGTTGTGGCTGATTTGATCTTGTTTTGTAGGCACGGTTTGACCTTTGGAGTGATGTACCAGAGGATGCCTCTTTCGCGAGTTCCAGAGTTTTGGACCATACTTACAGTCTGCTTGAAGGCCCCTTTGTTGAGCCTGGTATTTAGGTGATCGGGTGGCCAGCCAGTGGCGTCCGTGTGCTGAGGCTCTTCAGTTCGTTCATCCTCCGCCTCCGACGTTGATGAGAAGAATGCTCGGATCAGAGATTGGGTGGGTTTGCTTTTTCAGGCAGGTGACTGTATGGAGTACTGCCATTTTTCCTTGGTTCTGCCTGCTGTTTCTTCAGTTACTCCTGTTTGGCCTACGGGCCCTTTCCTTTGTCTCCTTCCACTCTGATGGTGGAAAAGAGGAGCGCTTGGTGCTTGCCCCTTGTTTTGTATTCTTTTCCTTGTAACTTGAGACTGAGTGAGCACCAGCTGTCAGTGGGGAGGATATCCAGCAATCTCCTTCTTCATTTCAGAGATCGTCCCGAAGACGCTGTCATGACCAGCTTTAGGATTTTCTTTTTCCTTCATGTTCATTGTTAGCAAAGAGAGAAGCAGAAACTGTATTTTTATAGTGAAAGCAACCACAATGATGATTTTGTAGGCAAGCTTTTGTTCATGAAATGAGAAATGCTTTTTATGCCCCTAGATGTCTTGAGTTTGCATGCGATAGTCAGAACATGGCTTTTTGAACAAGTATCTGCTGATAGACAGCAATTTGTGTGAAAATGAAATACTGGCCGAAGAATCGATTACTCGGCTAAAGAATCGATGTTGCGGTCGATGTATATATTATTTGGCTGTTACTTTGATTTTTCGAAGGTAGATTTTGTTTCGCCCAGGTGGCATCCTCTTTTTTCTCCCTTCTTATGCTTGGTTTTGGTTTTCCTGCCTTTGCTTTTGCCATGTTCCATAGTCTGATTGCCAAACTCGAGAGTTTTTGAGGCATTCCGTTCATTGTGTCAAATACCTTTAGGTTAAAGGGGATGAACTATAATTCTTGTGTCTATTGCTGCTGCCAATTCTTCGAGAAAAGCATACTCATCTTGTGCGAGCTCAATACACAGGGTTAGCTATGCCTATCATTGAGTACAAATCTGTTGATGTTTTTCCTTCTCTCCAAATGTTTGGGCCGCATCTCGATGAGAGATTGCCTACGTAAGGAATCAAGGAATCAGGCCTCTTACGTAGTTCCAAAATCATCACCTTTGAGGTTGAGTTTTCACTCTTGGTTTTTCTTCTCACATGCTCTTGATTTTGCCTAGGTTACCTAATGGAGGTTGAGTCCCTAGCGAGCTTTTCTTTGAATGCCTTAACTTTTGCCTAGGCTGCGTTTTTGCATTTTCTTGCCCTAGCAGGCTTTGCTCTTATTTTTGTTTGGGTTTTCAGGTTACCCAACGAGCACTTCTCTCAAGAGGGTTTCTGTGTTTCGGAGAGGAATTTGATGGAGATATTTTTCTAAATCTCCCTTGTGTTTGTACCTTCATAATGGGCGAGCTAACCCTAAGTGTTCTCACGGAGATAGTGTCTTCTTTCTAAGTTTAGACAAAAACCTAGTTTCTTAAGCAACTAAAGTTCATCCCTTCCTTCCCTTTTGTGAGTGACACAAAGAACTTGATTCCTTGAAGTTTCCCTTGTTTGGCAAAGAGACTATAGTGTATTGGTAATTGCAATTTTTAGGAAATAAATCATTGAATAAGCATAGTCTAGAGGATGAAACAGGAATTCACTTGGTAGAAATTAAATGCCCAAGCAGGGGCTCAAAACATGTTTTAGTTTGATAAAAGCAATGTTTAATGTTCTTTGCCATGTTGTGACTTCTTAGCTATTGTAGCATTTCGGGGTCGTCTTCAAAATCTTTGCCTTTCACAACTTTATACTCTTTTCCACCCTCTTCTTTGCCAAACAGAGCCTTTGAACTGGATCCATCTTCACGGCTTGCATGGTGGCTACCTCTTTGAGACATGAATGGTCCCCAAATGGAAATGTCAGTTTGGGTTTTCATCACCTCTTCTTCCTCGTTGATTGTGCAGTCATTCATCATTCTCCACAAACAGAATGTCGGAATCCTCCAAATTGTATTTCGCCCAGGAATGCTCTTTCCACTTCCTTAGCCTTTTGATGTTTCGGGGTGGTGGTTCAGCATTGTGAGTAGGGAGTGGATTGACTTGCACATCAGGTTTTAGAGGTTTTATAGTTCAGTTATCATGCCCAAGGTGTTGGTGGTAGGCGCACTGTTGGTTGGGATCATGGTTTGGGCCATAGGGTGGCTGAGGAAGTGGTTTGTTTAAAGGTTTGAGATGCCCCTAACGGCTCAGAATGGCTAGGGCTTGAGATGAGGTCATATAGAGAGGGTCAAAGTTGCGACGGGGGCGATTTGAGCTTCGGGATGAGCTAATTTGAAAAGGGTCTTGTGGTAATGTTGAGTTAAGGGTGTTGCCGGAGGCAGGAGATGTACAGGTTGGGAAGGTTTTCTTGGGTGGAGGAGTTTCTTCTTTCCCAATGAGGCCTATATTGATCCCCTCTTCAATCTGCAGCCCAGTAGCATGCAGGCGCTTGAAATCAGTGATAGCCTGGGTGTAAATGTGCGTGAGGTACTTGGCCTTGCAGTTTCTTGACAACTATCCTCACTTGATCTTCCTTGGAGGGGCGGTTCTTCATCTTGGCACGCTTTTCTCTCCATCGTACATGACTGGTGGGGTCACCGGTCCCACTGAACTTCTCGATGCTTGGCGTTTTGAACCGCTTAGGCAGTTGAGATTCTTGGGAAGAGGCAAAGTCCTTTGAAGTCCAGAATTTGGTCCCCTTGTGAACGAGCCAGAACGTGTTTGATTTCTTTCACTTGCCTGGCCAATTCGGGACTTTCGGCCAACACCATTTTATGAGGATTCTCGTCTTCCACCGATTTCTCTTCGTCCTCAGCATCTCTTGCTGCTTTCTCTGCTAGTAAGGAAGCAACTTTGAGCTTGGTGATCAGCAATGATGGCATCGTTATCTGTCATGAGAGTGGGAGGATTACTTGATGAAGTTTAGGATTTGGTAGATGATTGAGTTTGTTGAGGAGATGACCGCGAAGTCCCTGAAAGTGATTAGGACCGTTGCAGTGCAGGTGTTTTGGCCGGTGAGGGTGACAGACGGGACGGCTGCAAAGACCTCTGTTCGGCGTGACTTCGGGTGTTGTAAGAGTATAAAATTGGCTGTGGTTGCTTCTTTGTTTTACTTATTGTGTCTGCTCTGAAAAGTAGAGTAACTGTAAGTCAGTACTTGGCTTGTGTAGGGTTAGGATTTGGGCCGAAAATCCCAACTCTTCTGCATAGAAAAAGTTATTTACAACAACAGACGATACAAGGTGTGAGGAAGAACTTTTACAAGCAAATGCAAGTAGGTTCCTAGCCTATAGGTTCCTGTCTAAATTTGATAAGTTCTATGGCTTTCTAATACATGCGAGGTTTAGGTAGTCTCAAGGGTGCTCCCTTGTCAAAGGGCACTAGTCCTTTCAACAGCCCATCATAGGCGGTGATTGGGTGAATTCCTTTTTGATATACCACTAGGTACAAATGACTGTGGAGTTTGCTGGAACCCCTAACATAGCCCGTGTCATGCTGGGATATCAGGTGAACTCAACGAGGTTGCCCGCTCGATGCATATGATAAATGAATTAAATAAGGCATGTGTTAGTCTTATGTTGAACTTTCTGGTTATGGCTCTTAATTCCCCAGCAGAGTCGCCAAAAACTGTAGACACCTCCCAAACGGGGCATCGCCATACAGATTGATCGTTGTTTGCTCGATTGGTTGCTTGCTTCATAAACCAAGATCGTGGACATTCCCATGGCTAGGAACATCGCCACATGATAGCGGTTGTCATCAAAACAGAGTCGCCACCCAGTTTATTAAAAGTGGGAAAATAGATAGAGATTCTGGGTACGGGAGCCAAGAGTACAGTAAGGGGAAGGTGTTAGGCACCCCTCTCTGCCCAGCCGTGAGACTGGCCCATAGTTATTCAACATAAGACATGTAGATGCTTTATTTAATTCTAACACATAGTCTGTTCAATTAATCCTTTAAACAGTAAGTAAAATGAGCCAGTGCGATAAGTAAGCATGCATCAGAAAGCAGAACAAAACAAACTGTCCCAGGGAGATGGATCCCGCGGCCGGTGAATAGATGTCACGGCCGAGGGATCCTCCTAGTTTGATGTATCAGCCGAGGGATCGAAGCCCCGGTCGATGTTCTTCCTCACACCAGACAGAAACTTTAATAGATAATCAAAACACTACGATTAGTCATGAATACAGTAAATAAGACAAACCAGAGGCCGTTGGGCCTCACCACCTTGATCCCTCAGTTGCTTGATTGCTTTAGATTGGGTGTGATTGACTGATTGCTCCTTGGAAAACCCTAGGGTTAGGGTTTGAACTTCGGGTTTGATTGCTGGATTGGTGGCTGCCTTTGGGGGGTTAGGGCTTTTGAAGAGAGGTTTGGAGAGAGTATTTTGACAGAGTATCGGAGCTTGGGTGAATGATTTCACTTCTGAATTTCGTGGTTATATTTTTTAACCCAAAAGCCCTTTATATAGGCATAGGGATGACTCACTCCGGCCAATCAAATGGCACGATTGCAATTGCAATGCAATTCGAACTCCTCATTGTAATCTCTGAACGTAGCCCGAACACATCGGGAAGGTAGTGTAGTTGGATCAAACAATCGACAGAACGTGCCAGAGTCTGGAAAATGACGATCTGGCGGCCGAGTAATGGATGTCACGGCCGAGGAATGGATGTCTCGGCCGAAGGATAGATCTTGCGGCCGAGGGATTGATCTTTCAGGGAGATTTTCTGGCAACAGGTTGCTCGGGTGAGGAAATGATGTTAAGGCCGTGAGATCGATGTTACGGCCGACAGATGGATTCTCCTAGGCTTCTGTATTTTCTGTCTGAAAGGCTGTATGGCTCTGAATGGGGTCCTCTAAGTGGCTCAAAGTTCTTACCGAAAGTCCTAAAGTTCTCAAGAAGGCAATCAGCAATCACTATATCCATTTCATCATCGGGATGGTCCCAAGGTGGGACTTGAAATAATCGTTAGGCCAAATTAGGGTGTCTACAAGCATTTAAGTGTAGAACTTGAGCATCCAGTACACAGTGGTTGGGCATTAGATTTTGAGCATTCAGGCGTAGAGCCTGAGAATAGACGATGTCTTGTTGTTGGGGTGGCGTAGAGCCTGTTGAGATTTGCTTGTTTACGGCTTCAAGCCAATTGAGATGATGGGCTTGGAGCCGCTGAGTTGATAGGTGAGGGAGTTGAGCCCCTGAGATGGTTGTTACGGCTTAGAGCCAGTTGAGATAGTTGTTACGGCTTAGAGCCTGTCGAGAACTGATTGTTTACGGCTTTGAGCCAGTTGAAATGGTGGGCTCAAAGCCGCTGAGGTGATAGAGATGGTGGTTACGGGCGTAGAGCCGCTATGATAATGGGTGTTGAGCCGCTGAGATGGTGGTTATGTGCCGTCGAGATGGTTGTTACGGCTTAGAGCCAGTTGAGATAGTGGGCTTGGAGCCGCGGAGATAGCGAACGTGGAGCTGCTGACGGTGATTGGGCTTAGAGCCTATTGAGTGATAACGAGCGCGGGCGTAGAGCCGCTGAGTGATAGTGAGCATAGGCATAGAGCCACTGAGTGAGTTGATATGGGTGACCATGGGCACGGAGCTGCTGAGTTCTTTGATAGTGGTGAATAGCAGAGTTGCTGAGTGTCTTGATTTGCTGTAGTAAGAGTTTTGGCCAGCAGTTTGTGGAGAGAGAGCTTCCTTATGCTTGGACATGCCCCCAAGGCTAATTCGAATCACGTTGTATTGGTTCGGGGATGCCCCCAAGGATGTTTTGTTGGTCGAAGACTCAAGAGTCCATAATTGCTTGAGTTAGTGCACTGAGCAAGACCTGTTGTTGCTGAGGGAAATAGATTGGAAGGCAAGGAGATCGATCTCTCGGCCGAAGGATTTATGTCTCGGCCGAGGAATCGATGTCTTGGCCGTGAGAAAGCCAAAGGTTAGAAAATCGATTTAAGTTTGGTTTAATCGATCTCACGGCCCATTTAATCTTTTCTCCTCCCTCTACTTTTCTTCTCCGTTCTTCTCCTCCGACGTCCACTCTCATTCGCCGCCGTCCCCTTCCTTCATCGCCACCGGCTGCCATCATCTCCGGCCACCATTGCTGTCGCCGTCGCTGCCGGCTTTGGTTGTTTGGAACCGTTGGTTTTCTTTCCTTCTTGGTTCGGACGTGATGGCCACGCCATCTTCGGATGTTGCGGGTTCGTCTTTACACCCTCCATGTAGGTGCGAGTATCCATCTTCCGATGAGGAGGCGATTGAGGAGCCCGGCTTGTTCGACGCTGCTACCTACGTTCTTTCTTCGCGTAGACTGGGCTTTGGCGGTATTCTGCAGTACCGCCCTCCTGTTGGTGGCCCAGAGGCCGAGGTGGTTCACCGGGAACCTGAGCTGCACCTGAGCGTTCTCAATGTGTCGGTAAGCTTTCCTGAAAAGCAAGAGTTTGCTTTAGTTTGGAGTTTAATCTTATGTGGTTTTTAAGAGTGAATTTCTTATTTGTGGGACGAAATCCCTTTTGTTTTGTTTAAAGAAACTGAAATGACCGTGCCCCCTGTTTAGGCAATGCATGCTTTTTAAACGTTAATTTGATGCCCCTGGCTTTTTATTTGTTTATGCGATCGTGAGATTAACTCCCTTTTTGTCTTTTTGGCAGAGAAATAGGAGGCTAGAGGCTCGTGGTGGAGGCAAGGAAGTGCACAGGTGGTTTTTGACGCTGCCAGAGCAAGCTCGGGAACTGGTACATGCTGTGGGTTTCGAGGCATTCATTCTGGGCCTCGATCTTCCGAAGATGGATTGGTCATTGATGACCTCGCTGGTTGAGAGATGATGGGATACCACCAATACATTCCATCTTCCTTTTGCTGGCGAGATGACTATCACTCCAGGTGACTTTTCTTTGCTGACTAGCCTGCGGGCAGGCGGAAATTCTCTTCGAGTTGACCCCAGGCTTTGGGAGCGAGCAGGTGCTTTGGAGTGGTTTCTAGGCAAGGTGCCCCCTGTTCGTTCTCGGGGTCATATTGATCTTGCTTGGCTAAGCAAGACTTTCATGATGGCTGACATCCTAACCCAGGTGAGTGTTGAGCAATTGACGCGGGCCTTCCTTCTTTATCTCATTGGGCAAACGTTGGTTGCCAACAAGGATGGTTCGGTACACACGCAGTTTCTGGCTCCTCTGCAGCACCTGGGAGCTATTCGGGAGTTTGACTGGGGCTCGTCTGCTTTGGCTACTTTGTATGGCAATCTTGGAGCTTGCTCTCGGGACAAGAGTCGCATCCTTGGCGGCCATTACCGAGTGCTTGAGGTATGTATCATTCCTTTGTTCCTCTATTCCTGTGTTTTTCTTTTCTTGTATTGAATTTTGCTTGCTAATCTGTCCTTCAGCTCTGGGCTTTCGAGCATCTCCTTCAGTTTCCCACAGATACCAGGCATGGGAATGCAAACTGTATTCCTCGCTATGAGCGATGGCTAACGGGGCATCGGAAGCCGCGGTCGCCCGTTCTGAGTCTTCCCGAGTGGCGGCGAGTCTTGGACCGTTTAATGGTTGATCAGGTACTCCTTTTGCATTTCTCGTCCTTAGATTTCCATATCTCTATGCTGTAGCTGACTTGTCTTTGTTTGGTAGGTGCGGTTTGATCCTTGGGAGGGTGTTCCTGAGGATATCCCTCTTATGCGTTCCAGAGTTCTAGACCGGACCCGTAGCCTGCTGGAGGGTCCTTTTTGTCGAGCCTGGTACTTGGGTGACCGGGTGGCTAGTCAGTGGCGCCCGCGTGCTGAGGCGCTTCAGTTTGTTCCCCTCCTCCTCCAATGTCGATGAGGTATACTTCTTCAATGTCCAAGGAGGATTTGAAGAGTGCTCGTGTCAGGGATTGGGCAGGTTTGCTCCTCCAAGCAGGTGACTATACGGAGTACTGCCGTCTTTTCTTGGCCCCAGCTGTTGCAGCTCCTCCTGTTGCTCCTGTTTGGCCGCGGGCCCCTTCCTTTGTTTCCTTCCATTCTGATGATGGGGAGGAGGAGGGCCTGGCCCTTACTCCTTGCGCGAGCCAGCTTTATACGCTGCCAGTTGGGGTTTCACAGGTATTACCCTATTTCTGAACTTTGCTTTCCCTGCTTTTTCATTGTATCTGTCGCTCCTGTATTTGAGATGCCTAGTCTGTTTATGTAGGTGCCTGCTGAGATAGTGCAGGAATGGCTTCAGGCCTATCAGAGTGCAGAGGCTTTGGTTCGGAGGTAGCGCCGTAGGATCCTCGAGGTACGACTCTCTTCATGAGTTTCATCTGCTTTGTACCATCCCTTGAATCTGAATGTTTGTATCCTCTTTGGCTGCAGCTTGAGGCTGAGCGAGCGTTGGCTGGTGGTGGGGAGGATGTGGGAACCAACGAGCAGTCCCCATCTCAGAGACGCCGCCATGACTAGCTTTTAGGATTTTCTCTTTTCCTTCCATAGTTAGTAAAAGAGGCAAGCAGAAATTGTATAGTGAAAGCAACCACAGCGAGAATTTTGTAACTAAACTTTTGTTCATGAAATGAAAAGAGCTTTTCGTACCCCTAAATGCTTTAAGATATGCATGTGAAAGTCAGAACATGGCTTTTTGAATAAGCGTTTACTGATAGACAGTAATCTTTGTGAAACGGAGTACTGGCCGAAGAATCAATTGTGTGATATTGTGGCCGATGTATCAATTCTTCGGCTGTTACTTTGATTTTCCAAAAGTAAATTTTTCTCTGGCCAAGTGGCATCCCCTTTTTTCTTCCTTCTTATGCTTGGTTTTGATTTTTGCCTTTTGCTATTGCCATATTCCATAGTCTGATTGCCAAACTCGAGCTTTCGAGGTATCCTGTTTATTGTGTCAATGACCTCTAGGTTAAAAGGGATGAACTACAATTCTTGTGTCTATTGCTGTTGTCAATTCCTCGAGAAAAGCATACTCATCTTTTGTGAGCTCAATACGCAGGGTTAGCTATGCCTATCATTGAGCACAAATCTTTTGATGTTTTCCTCTCTCGAAATGTTTCGGCCGCATCTCGATGTGAGATTGCCTACGTATCCCAATCAGGGAATCAGGCATTTTACGTAGTTCCAAGATCACCACCTTTGGGGGTTGGGTTTTTCACTCTTGGTTTTTCTTTTCACATGCTCTAAGTTTTGCCTAGGTTACCTGATGGAGGTTGAGTCCCTAGCGAGCTTTTGAGTGCCTTATCTTTTGCCTAGGTTGCGTTTTTCGCATTTTCTTGTCCTAGCGGGCTTTACTCTTACTTTTGGTTGGGTGCCTTAGGTTACCCAACGAGCGTTTTTCTCAAGAGGCTTTCTGTGTTTTGGAAAGGCATTTGATGGAGATATTTTTCCGAATCTCTTGTTGCATTTGTACTTTCACAATGGGCAAGCTAACCCTAAGTGTTCTCACGGAGATAGCGTCTTCTCTCTAAGTTTTGACAAAAGCCTAGTTTTTTAAGCAACTAAAGTTCATCCTCTCCTTCCTTTTTGTCGGGGACACAAAGGATTTGATCCCTTCGAATTTTCCTTTATTTTGGCAATGAGAGTATAGCGCATGGCAATTGCAATTTAGGAATTTAGATTTAAGATAAGCATAATCTGGAAGATGAAAAAGAAATTCTCTTAGCGGAAATAAAATGCCCAAACAGGGGCCCAAAACTCGTTCTAGTTTGATTTAGAAAACAAAAGTAATGTTTAATGTTCTTTGCCATGTTGTGATTTCTCAGCTACTGTAGCATTTTGGGTTTGTCTTCTTTCCCTTTGTCTTTTGCAACTTTATACTCTTTTCCACCCTCTTCCTTGCCAAACAGAGCCTTTGAACTGGGTCTGCCCTTGAAGCTTGCATGGTGGCTACCTCCTTGAGACATGAGCAATCCTCAAATGGAAGTGTCGGTCTGGGTTTTCATCACCTTTTCTTTCTCCTTATTGATTGTGTAGTCGTCAGCTATTTCCACTTGGTCGAATAGTAATGCTAAGGAGATTTCGTCGAGTGGATCATTGCATTCTTCTTCCATTTCATCAAAGTCGCTCTCCCCTGTCTTGTATGGCTCTGCGCATATGAAATCTAGATCTTCTCTTTCCTCTATCCATTGGCTATAGTCGCATTCGTCGTAAGGGTTGACCCATGGCTGCATTTGAAACTCCTCTACTTTCTCTATGAGATTGATTGTCTCCCAAACAATGGGCGGTGTTGGAATTTTGGGACGGTTGATGCGTACCACTATTTGGGCAGGCTCGAAGCGAGCGTGCCTTCTCATCATGATGATCCTTTCTTTTTCCTTCTTTCTATTCTCAAACCAGATACGAAGCCATTCGTCGTCTTCCACAAATGGAATGTCTGGATCTTCCAAATTATGTTTTGCCCAGGAATGTTCTTTCCATGTCGGGATCGATCACTTCTGATTGATCGGACTCATTGTCCTCCTCCTCCTCCATCATAAAACACTCGTCCTCCTCGGGGAAGGTTAAGGTTGGTTTAGTTTGGTTGTTTTGGACAATGTATTGGCTAGGATTGTATGTGGGGTTGTGAGATAGATTTATGAGATTGATACTTCGAGGTGGTGGTTCAGCATTGTGAGTAGGGAGTGGGTTGGCTTGCCCATCAAGTTTTGGAGGTTTTATAGGTCGGCTATCAATGAGGTCTTGAATGTCATGGCGGAGACGTATGCAGTTGTCTGTTTCATGCCCAGGGTGTTGGTGGTAGGCGCATTGTTTGTTAAGATCATGATTTGGGCCGTAGGGTGGCTGAGGAAGTGGTTTGTTTAAAGATTTGAGATGCCCCTGGCGGCTGAGAATGGTCAGGGCTTGTGATAATGTCATGTAGAGGGGATCAAAATTGCGGCGGGGTCGATTTGAATTCCGGGATTAGCTAGCTTGGAAAGGATCTTAAGGCAGGGATGTGCCAAGGGTATTTACGGAGGCGTGAGATGTACGGCTGGAAAAGGTTTTCTTAGGTGGAGGGGGAGCTTCTTCTTTCCCAATGAGCCCTAGCTTGATTCCATCTTCGATTTGCAACCCAGTGGCATGCAAGTGTTTGAAATTGGTGATAGCTTCGTGCAGATGTGCCTGAGATATTTGGGTTGCAGGTTCTTGACAACTATCCTCACTTGATCTTCCTCAGAGGGGCGGTTCTTCATTTTGGCAGCCTTTTCCCTCCATCTTGCCACAAAGGTAGCAAAGTCCTCATTGGATTCTTGTTTGGTCATTTCCAAGTCTCGAGTTGTTAGCTCGATTTGGACATTATATGCATACTGCTTGACAAATGCGTTGGCAATTTCTGGCCAGGTCTGATAATGCACGAATTCCAAAGTGAGGAACCAGTCAAGAGCGCTTCCGGTGAGAGTCCTTTGGAACAATTGAGTGATGAGCTCATCATTCAAGCCCATTGGCTTCAGGGTGTTGATAACGTGGCGAACATGACTGGTAGGATTGCCAGTTCCATTGAACTTCTCGATGTTTGGCATTTTGAAATTCTCAGGCAGTTTGGATTCTGGGAAGAGGCAAAGTCCTTCGAAATCCAAAATTTGGTCCCCTTGTGAACGGGCCAAGGCTTGTTTGATTTCCTTGACTTGCTTGGTCAATTCGGGACTTTCTGCCAATATCACTTTATGGGGATTCTCGTCTTCCATCGATCTTTCCTCATCCTCAGCATCCCTAGCTGCCTTTTCCGCTAGCAGAGCAGTGATTTGAGCTTGGAGGTCGGCAATGGTGGCGTCGTTGTCAGCTATGAAGGTAGAAGGTTTGCTTGACGAAACTTGGGATTTAGTAAATGACGGGGTCTGTTCAGGGGATGACCGGGAAGTTTCCGGAAGCGGTTGGGATCGTTGTGGTGAGGGTGTTTTGGCAGATGAGGACGACAGACGGGATGGTTGCAAAGACTTCTTTTTGGCGTAGCTTCGGGTGTTATAAGAGTATAAAGTTGGCTGTGGTTGCTTCTTTGATTTACCTATTGTGCCTGCTTGAAAAGTAGAGTACGTGAAAGTCAGTATTTGGCTCGTGTAGGGTTAGGATTTGGGTTGAAAATCCCAACCCTTCTGCACAGAAAGAGTTATTTACAATAACAAATGATACAGGGTGTGAGGAAGAACTTTTGCAAGCAAAATGCAAGTAGGTTCCTAGCCTGTAGGTTCCTGTCTTAGTTTGATAAGTTCTATAGCTTTCTAACACATGCAAGGTTTTGGTAGTCTCAGGGTGCTCCGTTGTCAAAGGGCACCAACCCTCTCAACAGCCTATCATAGGCGGTGATTGGGTGATTCCCTTTTTGATATACCACTAGGTACGAGTGACTGTGGAGTTTGCTGGAACCCCCAACATAGCTCGTGTCATGCCGGGATATCAGGTGAACTCAATGGGTTGCCCGCTCGATGCATATGATAGATGAATTAAATAAGGCATATATTAGTCTTATGTTGAACTTTTTGGTTATGGCTCTCATATCCCCAGCAGAGTCGCCAAAAACTGTAGACACCTTCCAGACGGGGCATCGCCATACAGATTGATCGTGGATTGCTCGATTGGTTGCTTGCTTCATATACCAAGATCGTGGACATTCCCATGGCTAGGAACATCGCAACACGATAGCGATTATCATCAAAACAGAGTCGCCACCTAGTTTATTAAAACTAGGAAAAACAGATAAAGATTCTGGGTACGGGAGCCAAGAGTACAGTAAGGAGAAGGTGTTAGGCACCCCTCTCTGCCCAGCCGTGAGACTGGTCCATAGTTATTCAATATAAGACGTATAGATGCTTTGTTTAATTCTAACACATAGTCTGTTTAATTAAGCCTTTAAACAGTAAGTAAAGTGAGGCAGTGCGATAAGCAAAGCATGCATCAGAAAGCAGAAAAGCAAACAGATTGTCCCAGGGAGATGGATCCCGCGGCCGGTGAATGGATGTCACGGCCGAGGGATCCTCCTGGTTTGATATGTCGGCCGAGGGATCGAAGCCCCGGTCGATGTTCTTCCTCATACCAGACGGGAAAGTTAACAGATGATCAAAATGCTATGATTAGGCATAAATACAATAAATAAAACAAACCAGAGGCCATTGGGCCTCACCACCTTGATCCCTCAGTTGCTTGATTGCTTCGGATTGCTTGTGATTGACTGATTGCTTCTCAGAAAACCCTAGGGTTAGGGTTTGAACTTCGGGGTTTGATCGTCGGATTGATGGCTGCCTTCGAGAGGTTAGGGCTTTTGAAGAGAGGGTTTGAGAGGGTGTTTCTGCAGAGTTTCGTGGCTTGAGAGAGTAATTTCACTTATTAATTTCGTGGTTCAAAGGCCTCTTTATATAGGCAATTGGTAACTCACTTCGGCCAATCAAATGGCACGATTGCAATTGCAATGCAATTCAAACTCTTCGTTGCAATCTCTGAACGTAGCCCGAACGCATCGGAGAGGTAGTGTAGTTGGATCAAACAATCGACAGAACGTTCCAGAGTCTGGAAAAAGGACGATCTGGCGGCCGAGGAATGGATGTTGCGGCCGAAGGATAGATATTGCGGCCAAGGGATTGATCTCACAGGGAGATTTTCTAGCAACAAGTTGCTCGGGTAAAGAAATGATGTCAAGGCCGTGAGATTCGATGTTACGGCCGACAGATGGATTCTCCTAGCTTCTGTATTTTTTGTCTGAAAGGCTATATGGCTCTGGATTGGGTCCTCTATGTGGCTCAAAGTTCGTACCGAAAGTCCTAAGGTTCTCGAGAAGGCAATCAGCAATCACTGTATCCATTTCATCATCGGGATGGTCCCCAAGGTTGGACTTGAAATAATCGTTAGGCCAAATTGGGGTGTCTACACAAATGCAATTGCTATACGCTACAGTCTCTCTGCCAAAAATGAAAGGATCTTTAGAATCTAATTCTTTGTGTTGCTAACAAAAAGGAAAGAAGGGACGAACCCTGATTACTTAGAACTAGGTTTTTGTCAAAACTTAGGAAGAGGACGCTATCTCCGTGAGAACACTTAGGGTTAGCTTACCCAGTGTGAAAGTACAAACATAACCGGAGACGTCGCAAAAAGCATCTCCGCGAAAATTCCTCTCCAAGATACGGAAAACCTCTTAAAAAGAAATGCTTGTTGGGTAATCTATACATCCAAGCAAAAGTAAGAGCAAAGCCTGCTAGTAAGACAAGAAAATGCGAAAAACGCAGCCTAGGCAAAAGATAAGGCACTCAAAAGCTCGCTAGGGACTCAACTTCCATCAGGTAACCTAGACAAAACTTAGAGCATGTGAAAAGAAAAAAAACAAGAGTGAAAAACCCAACCCCCAAAGGTGGTGAACTAGGAACTACATAAAAAGGCCTGATTCCCTGATTGGGATACGTAGACAATCTCACATCGAGACGCGGCCCAAACATTCGGAGGGAAGGAGAAACATCGAAAGATTTGTACTCAATGATAGGTATAGCTAACTCTGCGTATTGAGCTCACAAAAGATGAGTTAATCATTTTTCAGGGAATTGACAAAGACAAAGGCACGTGAGAATCATCGCTCGTCCTCTCTGACTCAAAAGTCATCAACATAAAGGACAAGATATCCTAAAAATCCCAAAGACGCGGCAAAGAGACTGTGGAAATAGCAAAAGCAAATAAAAGGCATGAATCAATTTCAAGCATAAAAATGAAGGAATGCCACTTAACTAAAGCGAAAGTCCAGTTTCTTCAGGAAATAGAAGTAACGGCCGAAGAATGGAATTCTCGGCCGAACAATCCATTCCTCGTCTCATGTTTAATCTACTTTAAATCATTACATACAAATCTAAAGTATCTCGGGAAAAAGTACAAATCATAATACTTGCCACATATGCTGAAGTTGCTTCATAAAAATACAAATATCAAATATCTGTTTTGGAACTAACAAATACAGAAAAAAGGAAAACTACTGGCCGCGGCCCCTCTTGGGTGCATGACGAGAAGAAGAAGGACGAAAACGCTCAGGAATAGTGACGCTAATTCTCTGTCCCTCACCTTCACCATCAGCTCCATCACCATCTCTAGCGCCGCCGTCATCAGCCCTGGTGCTTCCGCCCTCGCTGACCCCAGCACTCTAAGTAACTGATACCGTGGGCACCTGTTCCGCTTCAAGCTGCAAAACAAAATTTGTGGACGTTCAGGTTCACATAAAATATGGGATGGAAAGAGAAGAAGTCAAAGGATATATACCGCAATTATCCGACTTCGTTGCCGTCGAACCAAGGCTTCTGCACTCTGGAATGCACGCAACCATTCCTGAACAATATCAACAGGGACCTATAGAGGAAATAATCACATATGTAGCAAAGCAAGGGAAGAATACTGAAGGAAACTAAAGCAGAGTCTGCAATATTACCTGCTGAACTCCGGTAGGAAGCACGTAGAGCTGCACAGTACACGAGGTCAACATCAGGCGTTCTTCTTCTCCATTGGCATTATGGAAAGAGATGAAATTGGGGGCCCGTGGCCAAACAGGAGGAGCAGCAGCAGTGGTAGCAGTAGGAAGGGTCAGTGAGGCCAAACGAAAGGCCGAGTAATCTCCCGCTGCGAGAAAACTCATGGCTGGCTGTCTCTCAAGAGCAAGCAGCAAGCCCTCTCCGTTCAAAAGATGGGTCAATCTCATACCAGCAGGAGGAGGGAGAGGAACAAGCTGCAATGCCTCGGAATGTGGAAAGTACTGGCTCACTACCCTCTCTCCGAGATACCAGGCTCTCGAAAATGGCCCCTCCGAAAGGAAGTGCTGGCTGTCCAACGCCCGAGCTGAGGTCAACTCCAAAGGGGCATCATCAAGTAACATGCCCCATGGGTCAAAACGTACCTGCAGTAAGGAAAATAATGTCAATAAAAGTAAGGAAACAACATAGAGAAGGGTAGAAGATATCATACCTGATCCACCGTTAGGCGATCCAAAACTCGCCTCCAAGCCAGCAAGTCCATGGCAGGCGATCGTGACTTCCGAACTCCTTTCAACCAACGGGCTGCCCGTGGAACAAACCTAGGCTCTCTATACCTGGTCGGAGGAGGAAACTACAACAAATGCTCAAAATCCCAGAGCTACAAACAAAGACGAAAAACAAACATGAGTTACAGAGATAAAAGCAATAAAGGAACAACACAGGAAGTCGAAGTATGTACCTCAAGAATACGGTGGTGTCCGCCAAGCGACAAACTAATCCCCCGGGAACAAGCACTCAAATGCCCATACAGTGTGGCCAAGGCGGGAGTCCCCCAGTCAAACTCTGCTATAGAATCCAGGTTCACCAAGGCAGCCAGGAACTGTACATGCACCGAATTTTCCTTGTTACAGAACAAGGTTTGACCGAGAAGGTAGAGGAGAAAAGCCCTCACCAATTGATGCATCGACACCTCAGATTCGATGCCCGCATGGTCAAACTGTTCCCGAAGCCATGAATAGGTAATGTGACCGCTCTCTGACACAACAGGATTCTTCCCCAAAAGGTATTCAAAAGCACCCTCTCGCTCAAAAATCCGTGGGTCAATCGGAAGAGGATCATCGCCAACTCTCAGGCCTGTAAGCAAAGCAAAATCACCTGGACTGATCGTCATCTCCCCAGCCTCTGGAAGGTGGAAAGTGTTGGTGGTATTCCACCACCGCTCCACCAATGCTGTGGTCAATCCCAACTCCGCCTTCGGAAGATGGAAACCAAGTATCAAGGGCTCAAAGCCGGCCAAAGCAACCGCGTCCTTGGCTTCTCGAGGAAGCCTCTCGTGCCACTCAAACACCTGGGGGCAGCTTCCCCACACGCGTAGCCTCTCATTCGCCTGTCAAAATATGAAGAAGAAAATCAATACAAAAACATCGCCTATACAGGGGCAACTTCTAAAAAACTCAAAATTCTTATCGAAAGCCAAATTATTGCTTCATCTTATACACAAAAATCATTTGACAGGACAAAAATCTACCTTCCTATTGGTGAAACCAAGGTGCTGCTCCGACTCTCTGTGCAAAACCTCAGGTAGGACATCATTGAGAGGAGGACGATATCGCAACGAACCGCCACGTCCAATCACGTGAACCTGAGGGGTGTATGTGGCGGCATCAAACGGCGGTAAGACACTATCACCCGCATCAGTCGAAACCTCGGGTTCTGTCTCAGGAGGAATGGGTTGCGAGGAACTCCCTCCAACAATGGCTCTGCGCCGACTCGAATGAAGGATGCAGGAACTCGAAACTCCGCCAAGAATCGCGGCCTCAACGGCCGGAGCTTTGCCCGTGTCCCTAGACGCGGCAGGAACATCAGATGACGGAGGAGGAGGCGGTGATGAGGCCATGGCAGCCAAAGAAAATGATGACCAGAACCGTGTGGTCGGAAAAAACGACGGCGGTAAGGTGGGAAGTGGCGGCGGTCGCTCGAAAGGGAGAGAAGAATGAGGGATAGGGGAAGAAAGGATAGAATGACCCGTGAAATCGATTAAATCTAACTTAAATCGATTTCCTGATTGTTAGCTATCCCACGGCCGAGACATCGATTCCTCGGCCGATACATTGATCCTTCGGCCGAGAGATCGATCTCCTGGCCCCCTAACCCATTCCCCTCAGCCACATCAGATTTTGATCAGTGCACTGACTCAAGCCATTATGGAATTCTGGGTCCATGACCAAACGGAAGCAAAATCAAGTCAGCCTTGGGGGCATCCCCGAGCCAGTATAACATAATCAGAACTAGCCTTGGGGGCATATCCAAGCATAAGGAAATTCTCTCTCCATAAACTGCTGGCCACAAGCTCTTGCTACAGCAAACCAAGACATTCAGCAACTCTGCTATTCATTACTATCAAACAACTCAGCAACTTCGAACTCATCACCATTTCAACAGGCTCTACGCCTATAATCATATTCAAGCAATCTCAACGGCTCAAAGCCCATTACCGCAACAGGCTCGAAGCCTATGTCTATCATCTCAGCGGCTCGAAGCCCGTCATCGACAGGCTCTACGCCCGCGCTCACCAAGCTCTAAGCCCAATCACCGTCAGCAGCTCTACGCTCACTATCTCAACTGGCTCGAAGCCGTAACAACCATCTCAGCGGCTCGACGCCCCTTATCATAGTGGCTTTATGCCCGTATTCACCGTTTCTATCACTCAGCGGCTCCAAGCCCAGCCGTAACAACCATCTCAGCGGCTCTACGCCCTCACCTATCAACTCAGCGGCTCCAAGGCCACCATTTCAACTGGCTCGAAGCCGTAAACAATCAAATCCTCAACAGGCTCTACGCCGCCCTAACAATCAAGACATCATTCTCAGGCTCTACACCTGAATGCTCAAACTCTAACATTTTGAACGCTCGAAGCTCTTCGAATGCCCAACCACTATGTACTGGATGCTCAAAGCTCTACGCTTGGATGCCCAACCACTACGTACTGGATGCTCAAAGCCTGTACTTTGAATGCTCGAATTCTGTCGTCCGAATGCTCGAGCTCTACGCTCTGAATGCTCAAGTCCGGAACTTGATAGAAGCTCTAAGCTTAAATCAACACACACGCACAGGCCCGTGCACATATTGCATCAATTGCATCTCCATTATCACATCGAGTCTGCATCATCATATCTGTTCACATCTAACAAACAATCATCATCACACATATACACTCTGCATATCTCTCATGAAACAGGTCAACCCTGCAATCAACCGGCTCTATGCCTCAGTTTTATTGATCAGTCCAGCACCTCGATCCTTTGGCTCTATGCCAAAATTTATGATGAGAAAGCTCCGTGCACAGACCATCAGAATGCATCCAGCTCTGTGTTTCGGTTCAAATCACGTTAAGCTCTAAGCTCCGACGCCTCAGGCTCTCGCCTTATGATCAATGCCAGCTCCGCGCTTCGGTTCTATCACACCTCAATTCCATCACCTTAGGCTCTTGCCTTATGACTACAACCGGCTCCGTGCCTCGGTTCCACCATCCCCAAAGCTCCGTGCTTCAGTTACTGGCCTCGTGCCCCCTATATCTCAAAACGGCGTCCGATTCATCCCCAGCAGATGGCTTGGATTCCACCCCCATTTACATCAAATTCCTTCCAGCTCATTCGCGAGGATAGGCTACTCTACCGAGCTCTTCTCAGTCAAAGTAAGGATGATCAAGAAAAGCAAACGCACCTGCCGTGTACTGATCTACCCCAAAATACTAAGGAAGCTCTCCACAAAAATTCCCCTGGCAGCCCCGCGCTCCTTCAACTATCCTCCGCCAAAATCCTGGCTCAATCTAGGTATGTCGCACTACGGCTTTTTAAGCCCAAAGGTACGTCTTCTGTCTCTAACCCTCCAAACTTTTTATTTTTCTTTATCGCCCGAACTACGGTTGGTCTGAATTTCTCCTGTGGAATACGTAGGCAGCCTCCCGGCCCGACCATGACAAAAACCTTTTTCAAAAAACCCCTTGGAATAGTGGTTGGACCAAATTGAGTTGCTTTTTACAACTTTGACTTTTACTCAAACATGTCTCGCGATCCGTCTGAGTTCAGTCAAAGAGGGGCATCTGTAAACACCCCAATTTGGCCTAACGATTATTTCAAGTCCCACCTTGGAGACCATCCCGATGATGAAATGGATACAGTGACTGCTGATTGCCTTATCGAGAACCTTAGGACTTTCGGTAAGAACTTTGAGCCACTTAGAGGACCCAATCCAGAGCCATATAGCCTTTCAGACAGAAAATACAGAAGCCTAGGAGAATCCATCTGTCGGCCGTGACATTGATCTCACAGCCTTAACATCATTTTCTCACCCGTGCAACCTGTTGCATCAAAATCTCCCTGAGAGATCAATCCCTCGGCCGCAAGATCTATCCTTCGGCCGCGACATCCATTACTCGGTCGCCAGATCCTTTGCTCAGCCGCCAGATCGTCCTTTTCCCAGACTCTGGAACGTTCTGTCAGACGTTTGATCCAATTACACTACCTTCCCGACGCGTTCGGGCCACGTTCAGAGATTACAACAAAGAGTTTGCATTGCATTGCAATTGCAATTGCAATCGCGTGTTTTGATTGGCCGGAGTGAGTCACCAATTGCCTATATAAAGGGCCTTTGGACTCCGAAAATACAACTACAAAATTAACAAGTGAATACACTCTCTCAGGCCCCGAAACTCTGCACAAATACTCTCTCAAACCCCCTCTTCAAAAGCCCTAAACTCCCGAAGGCAACCATCAATCCGACGATCAAACCCCGAAGTTCAAACCCTAACCCTAGGGTTTTTTTGAAGAGCAATCAGTCAATCACACCCAATCCGAAGCAATCAAGCAACTGAGGGATCACGGTGGTGAGGCCCAACGGCCTCTGGTTTGTCTTATTTTCTGTTTATAATCTTAATCATAGCATTTTGATCATCTACTAACGTTTTTGTCTGGTGTGAGGAAGAACATCGACCGGGGCTTCGATCCCTCGGTCGATATATCAAACTAGGAGGATCCCTCGCCGTGACATCTATTCACCGGCCGCGGGATCCATTACCCTGGGACAGCTTTGTTTGTTCTGCTTTTTGATTCATGCTTTACTTATCGCACTGGCTCATTTTACCTACTGTTTAAAGGCTTAATTAAACAGACTATGTGTTAGAATTAAACAAAGCATCTATACGTCTTATGTTGAACAACTATGGGCCAGTCTCACGGCTGGGCAGAAAGGGGTGCCTAACACCTTCCCCTTCCTGTACTCTTGGCTCCCGTACCCAGAATCTCTATCTGTTTTCCTAGTTTTAATAAACTGGGTGGCGACTCTGTTTTGATGATAACCGCTATCGTGTGGCGATGTTCCTAGCCATGGGAATGTCCATGATTTTGGTTTATGAAGCAAGCAACCAATCGAGCAAACAAACGTGATCAATCTGTATGGCGATGCCCCGTTTGGGAGGTGTCTACAAGGGGCAAGACAATATAGAGAGAGAGAGAGAGAGCCCAATTTTTGCTATAAATAACACCCCCTCATGCCATTCAACTCGCACCTTCAACCTTTCAACTTCTCTCTCTCGAATTCTTGTCCTTGTGCTTTTTTCTTCCTTGTCCTTGAGTTCTTCTTACGTTCTTCAAGAAACTCATCCAAGACCGCCACTAAACCACCACTCGACCACCCTTTCGATTCAAAAAGTTTAATGGTTTTGTCAAGAACTAGTTTTAATAGAAACCTTTTCTCTTTTGAAACTACTGTGAGCTTACCATAGGAGGTCACTCCGTTCGATAGCCAGCGTACTTACTTTTTCCATAGTCGCCCTACCGCCAAGAAGAATGGTAGATTATTCTTATCCCCTATCTCTAAGTATAAATAGAAACATGTTTATTGTTTGAATTGTTTGAAATGCCTGAAAACTTGAAAAGTATTTTTCTAATGGCTTGAAAAGAGATATGCCTACTTTGAATAACTCGACTTAATTTTCTGGGAAGATATATGTTGTTTAAACTTCCCAAAGAGAGAGAAAGAACGGATTTTTGAAATATAAACTTGATTGAAAGGATTCGTATTTTGATCTTAAGGATGGTTATGAACATGTATATGGGATTACTTGGATTACCTGTTTGATGTGTGATAAAGCATAAGTGATTTTCCACTCCAAATGTGTCCGTCCATGTGACACTATGTTTTAAGTTGTGTGCTAAATGTTTGAGCATGATTACACAAACTTAGGGATAAGATGAGCATGATAATTAATATAGAGTTGGATAATCTTGCTAGTTTAGTTTCAAGATTACAATGAATGATTTATGTGTACTTACGTGAAAAGTCATGCTGAGGAGTCTATGCATGAAAACGAGACACAGAAATTGAAAAAGCAGAGACATGACACCTAGGTTGTGGTTAATGAAAGATATGTTTTGAAACCGCAATGTGGCCGGACTTGGTATCCCATTGTTTAGTATGTGTTGCCAATAGGACTGGACGTGGTAGTCTCATTGGAGTTGTGACTTGGTTATCCGCGGAGAGGAGCCAAGTAAGTAGTAAAGGCTATGGCATGCTTGGAAGACAAGATTTGACCACTCAATGGAGCAAATCAATGAGAAATAGAGAGAGAGAGAGAGAGGGTCCGGCCAACGTAGAGAGAGAGAGGGCCCAATTTTTGCTATAAATAGCACCCCCCCTCCCCTCATGCCATTCAACTCACACCTTCAACCTTCCAACTTCTCTCTCTAGAATTCTTGTCCTTGTGCTTTGTTCTTCCTTGATCTTGAGTTTGTCTTAAGTTCTTCAAGAAACTCATCCAAGACCTCCACTAAACCACCACTCGACCACCCTTTCGATCCAAAAAGTTTAGTGGTTTAGTCAAGAACTAGTTTTAAGAGAAACCTTTTCTCTTGAGAAACTACCGTAAGCTTACCGTAGGAGGTCACTCCGTTCGGTAGCCGACGTACTTAATTTTTCCATAGTCGCCCTACCGCCAAGAAGAACGGTAGATTATTCTTATCCCATATCTCTAAGTATAAATAGAAACATGTATATTGTTTGTATTGTTTGAAACGCATGAGACCTTGAAAAGTATTTTTCTAATGGCTTGAAAAGAGATATGCCTACTTTGAATAACTCGACTTTATTTTCCGGGAAGATATATGTTGTTTTGAACTTCCCAAAAAGAGAGAAAGAACATATTTTGGAAATATAAACTTGATTGAAAGTATTCAAATTTTGATCTTAAGGATGGTTATGAGCATGTATATGGAATTACTTAGATTACTTGTTTGATGTGTGATAAAGCATAAGTGGTTTTCCACTCCAAAGGTGTCCATCCATGTGACACTATGCTTTAAGTTGTGTGCTAAATGTTTGAGCATGATTACGTGAACTTAGGGATAAGATGAGCATGATAATTAATATAGAGTTGGATGATCTTGCTAGTTTAGTTTCAAGATTACAATGAATGATTTATGTGTACTTACGAGAAAAGTCATGCCGCGGAGACTATGCATGACAACGAGACATAGAAATCGAGAAAGTAGAGACAAGACACCTTGGTTGTGGTTAATGATAGATATGTTTTGAAACCGCAAAGTGGCCGAACTTGGTAGCCCATTGTGTGGTGTGTGTTGCCAATTGGACCGGACGTGGTAGTTTAATTGGAGGTGTGATTTGGTTATCCGCGGAGAGGAGCCAAGTAAGTAGTAACGGCTATGGCATGCTTGGAAGACAAGATTTGACCACTCAATGGAGTAAATCAATGAAAGAGAGAGAGAGAGTGAGTGAGTGAGTGAGTGAAAGAGAGAGAGGGGCAGGCCAATGTAGAGAGAGAGAGCCCAATTTTTGCTATAAATAGCTAGCACCCCCCCCTCTCCCCCTCATGCCATTCAACTCACACCTTCAACCTTCCAACTTCTCTCTTTAGAATTCTTGTCCTTGTGCTTTGTTCTTCCTTGTTCTTAAGTTCTTCTTAAGTTCTTCAAGAAACTCATCCAAGACCGCCACTAAACCACCACTCGACGACCCTTTCGATCCAAAAAGTTTAGTGGTTTTGTCAAGAACTTGTTTTAAGATAAACCTTTTCTCTTTCGAAACTACCAAAAGCTTACCGTAGGAGGTCACTCCATTCGATAGCCGACGTACTTACTTTTTCCATAGTCGCCCTACCGCTAAGAAGAACGGTAGATTATTCTTATCCCCTATCTCTAAGTATAAATAAAACCGTGTATATTGTTTGTATTGTTTGAAATGCATGAGAACTTGAAAAGTATTTTTCTAAAGGCTAGAAAAGAGATATGCCTATTTTGAGTAACTCGACTTTATTTTTCGGGAAGATATATGTTGTTTTGAACTTCCCAAAAAGAGAGAAAGAACGGATTTTGGAAATATAAACTTGATTGAAAGTATTCGTATTTTGATCATAAGGATGGTTATGAACATGTATATGGGATTACTTGGATTGCTTGTTTGATGTGTGATAAAGCATAAGTGGTTTTCCACCCCAAAGGTGTCCGTCCATGTGACACTATGCTTTAAGTTATGTGCTAAATGTTTGAGCATGATTACGTGAACTTAGGGATAAGATTAGCATGATAAGTAATATAGAGTTGGATGATCTTGCTAGTTTAGTTTCAAGATTACAATGAATGATTGATGTGTATTTACGTAAAAAGTCCTGCCGCGGAGTCTATGCATGAAAACGAGACTCAGAAATCGAGAAAGTAGAGACAAGACACCTAGGTTGTGGTTCATGAAAGATATGTTTTGAAACCGCAATGTGGCCGGACTTGGTAGCCCATTGTGTGGTGTGTGTTGCCAATGGGACCGGATGTGGTAGTCTCATTGGAGGTGTGACTTGGTTATCCGCGGAGAGGAGCCAAGTAAGTAGTAAAGGATATGGCATGCTTGGAAGACAAGATTTGACCACTCAATGGAGTAAATCAAAGAGAGATAGAGAGAGAGAGAGGGTTCGACCAATGTAGAGTGAGAGAGAGCCCAATTTTTGCTATAAATAGCACCCCCCTCATGCCATTCAACTCACACCTTCAACCTTCCAACTTCTCTCTCTAGAATTCTTGTCCTTGTGCTTTGTTCTTTTTTGTTCTTGAGTTCTTCTTAAGTTCTTCAAGAAACTCATACAAGACCGCCACTAAACCAGCACTCGACCACCCTTTCGATCCAAAAAGTTTAGTGGTTTAGTCAAGAACTAGTTTTAAGAGAAACATTTTCTCTTTCGAAACTACCGTAAGCTTACCGTAGGAGGTCACTCCGTTCGATAGCCGACGTACTTACTTTTTCCATAGTCGCCCTACCGCCAAGAAGAATGGTAGATTATTCTTATCCCTTATCTCTCAGTAAAAATAGAAACTTGTATATTGTTTGTATTGTTTGAAATGCATGCGAACTTGAAAAGTATTTTTCTAAAGGCTTGAAAAGTGATATGCCTATTTTGAATAACTCGACTTTATTTTTCGGAAAGATATATGTTGTTTTGAACTTCCCAAGAAGAGAGAAAGAACGGATATTGGCAATATAAACTTGATTGAAAGTATTCAAATTTTGATCTTAAGGATGGTTATGAGCATGTATATGGGATTACTTGGATTACTTGTTTGATGTGTGATAAAACATAAGTGGTTTTTCACACCAAATGTGTCCATCCATGTGACACTATGCTTTAAGTTGTGTGCTAAATGTTTGAGCATGATTAGATGAACTTATGGATAAGATGAGCATGATAAGTAATATAGAGTTGGATGATTTTGCTAGTTTAGTTTCAAGATTACAATAAATGATTTATGTGTACTTACGTGAAAAGTCCTGTCGTGGATTCTATGCATGAAAACGAGACACAGAAATCGAGAAAGTAGAGACATGACACCTAGGTTGTGGTTAATGAAAGATATGTTTTGAAACCGCAATGTGGCCGGACTTGGTAGCCCATTGTGTGGTGTGTGTTGCCAATGTGACCGGGCGTGGTAGTCTCATTGGAGGTGTGACTTGGTTATCCATGGAGAGGAGCCAAGTAAGTAAACCCACAATGTGGCCGGATGTGGTAGCCCATTGTGTGTATGTATTTTGAAAACCGCAATGTGACCGTATGTGGTAACCCATTGTGTATGTTACCAATGTAGCCGGACGTGGTAGCCTCATTGGTAACATGATTTATCCATACACCCCATGGGGCCAGACAGTATAGCCCATTGTGTGGATTTGTGAAAACCGCGATGTGGCCGGACGTGGTAGCCCTTCGTGTGTGTTTTTGAAACCGCAATGTGGTCGGACTTGGTATCCCATCGTGTGTGTTGCCAATGGAGCCGGACGTGGTAGCTTCCTTGGTAACGTGATTTGAAAAATCTTTTCGAAATGTTGATTTTATAAATGAAAATGAGATACGGTCTACGATGAGTCGCGTAGGAGAAACACAGATATCATAGACACCAACGTTAGAATAGGGAATGTGGATGTGTCATTGTGAATTGCTTTATTAAAAATGCATGTACCATTTGAAAATCATGAGTAGCATATTACTTGTATGACCTGTTATGTGTAAGTTAAGGGTTAGCGGGTATAAGATTATTCTGCTGAGCTCTTGTAGGTCATGGTATTACCTTTGGTGACCTTGATATATTATACTGGTGGCGACGCTGGTATAATGTATCAGACCTTTGATAAGAGCCGAAATATTGATATTTTGGCCTTCCAAACTACACTTGTTAGTTATTTATATTTGTTACCTGATATTTATTTTGCTTTTATTTTGTTTATAGGTTGATTGAGCTCATTGCCCAAAATATTGGATAAAAAGAAGAGTTTAATGAAGTTTGGAATTAAAGCGTAGAATACTTCAAAGTTGGATTGTTAATTTATTAAAGCATGAAGTCCCAGGGCCTGAATGTAATTAATGCTTCGAAACCCTATTAAAACAAATGAAACTCCACTGCCTTTGGCAGTCAGTTTTGGACGGGAAATTGGGTTTCGGCTAGGAAGCACTTCGACGTGCATACGGACAGAACAATAACAGCGTGATGTTCTCATCTTCGATGTCCGGCTAAACTCGTTTCTAGGGCGTAGATGAAGCTCGAACTCTGAGTAATAATATTTATGTTTTGATTTAGTGTTTTGTTACTCGAATCGTGGTTGTATGACTTGAGGATTATTTATAATATTAATTTTTTCAATCACATCATGTGCATGATTTTCTAGATTTTATGCACGTTCATACAACGGTTCTTTATTGTTTTATGATAACTGAGTAAGATGTGTTATGCTCCGTAAGACACGTCGTGCTATTAGACGATCCGTGCCATAGAGACGGATCGTACTAGCAAGACGGTTCGTGCTAGGCGGCGATACCTCATGCTATTCGGTGATTCATAGAAATCTTTTGGCGATACCGTGAGGGCCCGCGAACCCTAACGATATCTGGATTGATTCGAATAATAGACCTTTATCATCGTATAGAAATTGTTACAATGGGTTGAGTGGATTCGAAACCCTAGATCATTCCTCTCATAAACTCTCGTTACTTTTGATTGCTTTATATCACTTTAGTTTGCATAATTTAGGAAATCAAACAATCAAATTCTTTTCCGAATTAATTTAGAAATCGATCGAAATAACTGCAACTCAGCCTTCGTAATCCCTGAGGATGATACTCGGAGTACTTACCGCTATCTTTTAGGTAGTAGTAATTATTCTGTTTTACTAATTATTTTTTATACGGAAAAGACACGATGTCAAATTTTGGCGCCGTTGTCGGGGATTACAAGCACGGTTGCGTTGTTTCGATTAATTTTTATTTTAGTTCGTAGCTTAGATTTTTTTTCTATCATTATTTCTCTTGTTTTTGTATTAGTTTTTTTTTTTTGTAGTATAGGTCTCTTGATTTTACTCGAGATAAATTTGAAGCTAATAGTTGCTTGGCGTTAGAGGAAGTCCGGTGCGGTAGCTAAATTTATGCCAATGACACTGTGAGTTTCTATTTTATTCTTGTTTTTATTTTTATTTTTATTTGTATTTTTGTTCACTTGATTTAGTAGTGTAGCTTGCAATAAGTTTCGAAAAAAAAAAAAACACAAAATGGCTTACTTTGAAGACTACTCTTGGAACGTTGAGTTGAATCTTGAGGTAATAAAATTGCTTCCCAATTTTTATGGTTATCCCTCTGATAATCCATACTCACATATCCAGAAATTTGAGGAGATTTGTGCTACTTTATCCAACCTACATAGTGAAACAGTCAAACTAAAATATTTTGAGCAATCATTGCGGTACAAGGCTACAAGTTGGTTTTTCCTTTCAAATTCTTACTCAACATGGCAAGAGGTGCAAAATTTATTTTTGGAAGAGTTTTCCCCCGCATATCAGATTATTCTTCGGAAACAAGAAATCGTAACCATTGCTCAAATCGAAGAGGAGTCTTATTTTCATTGTTGGGAACGGTATAAAGATTTGCTACTCTCTTTATCCATATCATGGTTTTGCACTTTGGCGCATTATAGATTTCTTTTATGATGGGTTAAATGGTAAAACGCATCAGTTGGTAGACATGATATGCCATGGTGAATTTTTGGATAAAACTGATGAAAAGGGTTGGGATTTTCATGATCGATTTGCTGAAAATTCTAAATTTTGGGTTTTCAACATGAACTATGAAGATGCGAATTCCCAGGCTAAGGTAGAAGAGCAAATAGAGCCACTCGTTGTTAGTGAAGGGGCTGTTGATTTGGAATTGGAAAAAATCACGGAGTCTGAATTGAGTGATGAGCTTAATGTCCAATGTTTTCCTCATGAGAATTTTACTTGTTCACCTGAGATGACTATTGATATGAAAACTCTGCCTTCAGTTTTAGATGATACCAACACTCCTTTTGGACATCCACCATTAGAAGAGATTATCGAGTTAGAATCAATTGATTTTCTTGGTGTTGATAATTTTATTGTGGTTTACCCTTCATTTTTTTTAAATTCATCAACAACTCGAAAGTTAATTGGGTACAGAATGCGAATTTTGTGGAATTTCAAATTCAAAAGCGGCTAAGGCAATTGAGATATTCTAAGTATTTAATTTTGTGCATTGGTCGCATACAATTTTTACCAGAGAGCTTGAAGTGGGGTGGGATGTTCATTTTGGTTGCTCTTCGTAGTGCGATGAATGATTGAATTTCACGTGTGGAGAGTGCATGTCATTACATTTTTGTATAGTTCTTGTTTTTTTTTCCTCTTTCTTTCTTAAGTTAGTTACTTTTGTTATTTATTTATTTATTTTTTGTGTTATGAGGACTAACATTGCAGGTTGTTTCCATTCAAGTTGGGGGGGTCTCCTCCCCTCTCATATTACATCCTGCGTAGTTCATTCGAGGTGATATCTTTCCGCTCTTTTACGTTTATGTCCTATCTTTTTATTTTTATGTTTTCAATGCGGACATTGAATAGTTCAAGTTGGGGGGAGGGATCACTTTGTTCTTTTTCATTGTTAGATTAAAAAAACTTCAAAAAAAAAAACTTCAAAATTTGAAAAATAGTGGAATTCTTTTTGCATGGGATTTGAGACTTGTTTAGATTCACTCTTGATTGATTGAGTTGGAGAAGTGATAGTAATTGTTTGATTATATTGTGGTGGCATTGTAGTTCTTTTTGCTAGCTTGTCGCGAAGAATTTGTCATGGCATTTATTTTTAGCACATTTGCACATCACGACTGTTTGGGCTTTGGTTGCTTGTGAGCTGTAACTTGATTATTCTCGATGGCTAGTTTAGTGGAGACTTATGCCCATGTGAGTTTAGAGCCTTACCTGTTCTTGGAGTAGTGTCAAATAAACTCTTGTTGTCACAAAAGAGCACATTCGTTGTTAATCTCATTACTTTTGTTGTCAAGTGTTGGGAACGTTTTAAATTGCCTACTTATCGCTTGGGTTTGGAAAGTTATATGGTTGTGTTGTCCCTTGGAGAGGATTATAGGCCATCTTTGCTATTTTGAGCCGGTTCGTTTCTTCTTTTCATACATTTATCTCTTGTGAGCCCATTTGAGCCTTATGCATACTAGCCTTTTTCTTGTTGAGCTCCACCATCTATATTGTGTCTTGAGAAGGCTTAATTAATTATGTAGAGGTGAATTATTCAGAAAAGAAGGATGTAGTGAGAATTAAGCTTTATTGATTGGTGATATTTCCCATGAAAAAAAAAAAACAACATCAAAAAAAAAAAAGAGTAAAAAGTGAAGATACCAAATTATTGTGGAAAGAAGAAATATTTGTTCTAATGTGGGAAAGAAAGGTAGAAAAGAGAGATGTGGTGAAGTTGAAAAAGAAAAAAAAAAGGGCACACATTATTATATTTGCCCTACGCGAATTGTTATAAGCCATTCTCGGACACTTGAATATTTTACCTAGCCTTAAACATTTTCCCTTGCCTAATGCTATCACTGGAATTGAAGTCCTATTTGATCTTAGGGGCAATGGGCTGTGGATTGATGGATAAAGATAGTTTCCAATACTTGGCATTCCTTTCATGAGATCGTGTGTCCACTTTATAGAGCTTTTTTTTTTTGTGTCAACTTGTGCGGGATACTTTGCTTTCATTTACATAACTTCAACCCACACGTTTTGAGAGTATCTAATATGCACCTTGTTTCGAGTGATTTCATTTTTTGAGTGCATGACACAGTGAGATTTGAAGTCGAGACTCGGTCCGGAGAGAACTTTTAGTAATTTTTCACTTGTGACTGGCCGAAGCCCTTGTTCACATACGCTGAGTATTGTAGACACCCCAATTTGGCCTAACGATTATTTCAAGTCCCACCTTGGGGACCATCCCGATGATGAAATGGATACAGTGATTGCTGATTGACTTCTCAAGAACCTTAGGACTTTCGGTAAGAACTTTGAGCCACTTAGAGGACCCAATCCAGAGCCATACAGCCTTTCAGACAGAAATACAGAATGCTAGGAGAATCCATCTGTCGGCCGTTACATTGATCTCACGGCCTTAACATCATTTCTTCACCCAAGCAACCTGTTGCTTGAAAATCTCCCTGAGAGATCAATCCCTCAGCCGCAAGATCTATCCTTCGGCCGCAACATCCATTCCTCGGCTGCCAGATCTTTTGCTCGGCCGCCAGATCCTTTGTTTTCCAGATTCTGGAACGTTCTGTCAGACATTTGATCCAACTACACTACCTTCTCGATGCGTTCGGGCTACGCTCAGAGATTACCACGAAGAGTTTGTATTGCATTGCAATTGCAATCGTGCATTTTGATTGGCCGGAATGAGTCACCAATTGCCTATATAAAGGGCCTTTGGGTTCCGAAAATACAACAACGAAAATCACAAAATTCGTATACTTCCATACTCTCTCAAGCCATGAAACTCTGCACAAATACTCTCTCAAACCCCCTCTTCAAAAGCCCTAACCTCCCGAAGGCAGCCATCAATCCGATGACCAAACCCCGAAGTTCAAACCCTAACCCTAGGGTTTTCAAAGAAGCAATCAGTCAATCATAAGCAATCCGAAGCAATCAAGCAACTGAGGGATCAAGGTGGTGAGGCCTAACGGCCTCTGGTTTGATTTACTTTTTGTCTATAATCTTAATCGTAGCAGTTTGATTATCTGCTAACTTTCCTGTCTAGTGTGAGGAAGAACATCGACCGGGGCTTCGATCCCTCGGCCGATATATCAAACCAGGAGGATCCCTCGGCCGTGACATCCATTCACCGGCCGTGGGATCCATTACCCTGGGATAGCTTTGTTTTGTTTTTCTGCTTTCTGATGCATGATTTACTTATCGTCTCGGCTCACTTTATTTACTGTTTATAGGCATAATTAAACAGACTATGTGTTGGAATTAAACAAAGCATCTACATGTCTTATGTTGAACAACTATGGGCCAGTCTCACGACTGGGCAGAGAGGGGTGCCTAACACCTTCCCCTTACTGTACTCTTGGCTCCCGTACCCAGAATCTCTATCTATTTTCCTAGTTTTAATAAATTGGGTGGCGACTCTGTTTTGATGATAACCGCTATCGTGTGGCGATGTTCCTAGCCATGGGAATGTCCACGATCTTGGTTTATGAAGCAAGCAACCAATCGAGCAACAAACGATCAATCTGTATGGCGATGCCCCGTTTGGGAGGTGTCTACGGGAATGTATTTGTGGACATGAGAGCCATAACCAGAAAGTTCAACATAAGACTAATACATGCCTTGTTTAATTCATTTATTATATGCATCGAGTGGGCAACCTCGTTGAGTTCACCTGATACCCCGGCATGACACGGGCTATGTTGAGGGTTCCAGCAAACTCCACAGTCACTCGTACCTAGTGGTATATCAAAAAGGGAATCACCTAATCACCGCCTATGATGGGCTGGTGAAAGGACTGGTGCCCTTTGACGACGGCGCACCCTGAGACTACCTAAACCTTGCATGTATTAGAAAGCCATAGAACTTATCAAACTAAGACAGGAACCTATAGGCTAGGAACCTATTTGCATTTGCTTGCAAAAGTTCTTCCTCACACCCATTGTATATATGTATGTTGTAAAGTTTTCTTTTGCAGGTTAAACCTTAGGAGTCTCTCTAAGTCAAATAAACAGTAGGTAAGATCAATCAATCTAACTATAGCAAAAATCGTTCAGGAAAAAATGACTACATCACTATCCATGTTTGATTCGCACTTTCAAGTTGTCACCAAGCTGTCTGGCCCACTCCACTCTACTGCTAAGGATTTCAACCCCTCCAAATATATCACTCCGGTAAATCAACCAAAGCCTATGGTAACTATCATTGGAGACAACCATGTCATGTTCGCTAGAACAGTCTATGAAGAAGAAGTAGAAGACATGATTGAAGAAGAAGGGCTTCGCAGGGTCCCAATCTATTTTTATGACCCCTATGCACCTACCGACGACTATTGGCCCAAAGACGAGGTCAATAACCTCGAAACTGAAGAAGCAAAAGAAGAAGAGTCTGCTGACAATGATCCACTAGACGAAATATCACTAAACCTACTCTTTGATGAGGGGGGTCACCAACAATGAAATAAGGGTGATCCACCCCGTCATAGATAGCTTTGGTAATTGGTGGGGCTTTGTTGGCACACGAAGAGTCGACAACAGCGACAAAGCAGAGATTAAAGCTCAATTGGAAGAAATAACAGCAATAGCAAATCAAATGGCCCTCCAAGACTTGCAGGGTGACAATGATGAAAGTGTGAATCAAGGTGACAGTGAAGTGCTGATGATCAGCCTTGGTGATGAAAAGACTGCTTTGAACTGATTGTAGATGTTGAAAAAGGGGCTTACCCTAACTAGACCGTGGAGCATACTCTAAAATACAAAATGAAAAGCGTTAATTCTAATCTTAGTTCCGATTCCGATTTCGATTCCGACTTCGAGTCGACTCAGTCCGAGTCAAGCTTTTCATCTTTTGAAACCACTAAGTCTAGTGAGGAAAACC
Organism: Rhododendron griersonianum; assembly: GCA_018127125.1. Taxonomy (NCBI): domain Eukaryota; kingdom Viridiplantae; phylum Streptophyta; class Magnoliopsida; order Ericales; family Ericaceae; genus Rhododendron; species Rhododendron griersonianum. Next base: position 29,746,646 of record CM030788.1, on the reverse strand, counting down.
TGGTCAAAGCACCAAGGCATAACATTTATTTCGAGTTTGACTCTGAAATGTCTTTTTACGATCTTAGCAATGAGAAGGAAGATTTAGAGTATTTCACTTTGCCTGTGATTAATTGTATGGATTCCGACACACCAAATATTGAGGAAGAAATTCCGAAAGAAATTATAGAATTTATCGAGAGAGAAGAGGAGAAGCACGCTAAACCTTTTTCTGAGTAAATAATCACAGCAAACATAGGCTCTGAAAACGAGCCCAAAATGGTTAAAATTGGTGCAACACTATCTTCTCAAGAAAGTGAAAAACTAATTCTTTTGCTAAAAGAATACAAAGATGTTTTTGCTTGGTCTTACGAGGACATGCCTGGAATAGACCCTGAAATTGTTCAACATAAAATTCCCCTTCATCCTGATGCAAAACCAGTTAAACAAAAGCTAAGACGTATGCGCCCTGATTGGGTCTTAAAGATAAAAGAAGAAGTCACCAAACAAATCAACGCCGGTTTTCTCATAGTCACCGAATATCCACAATGGGTAGCTAACATCGTTCCCGTACCGAAGAAAACTGGAGGAATCAGGGTCTGTGTAGATTTCTGAGATCTCAATAAGGCCAGTCCCAAGGATGACTTCCCATTACCCCACATAGACGAGCTAGTAGACAACACTGCAGGTCAAGCATTGCTATCCTTCATGGATGGGTTTTCTGGGTATAATCAAATTCTTATGTCTTCTGAGGATAGAGAGAAAACCACCTTCACTACGCCTTGGGGAACCTACTGCTACTGAGTGATGCCATTCGGGTTAAAGAATGCTGGAGCCACTTACCAAAGGATGGCAACAACACTGCTGTACGACATGATGCACAAAGAGGTCGAGATATATGTCGACGATATGATAGTCAAATCAAAGGAAAGGGAAGGACACTATGGAGCGCTTCAAAAGTTCTTTGAGAGGATTAAGCAATACAAACTACGTCTTAATCCTCAAAAATGCACTTTTGGTGTAACGGCTGGAAAAATGTTGGGATTTCTCATCACTCAAAGAGAAATCGAGGTAGACCCTTCTAAGATACAGGCTATCATGGACATATCACCACCTAGGACATAAAAGGAAGTAAGGAGCTTCTTGGGGAAAGTACAGTTCATCAGCAGGTTCATTTCTAAGCTCACAACTACCTGTGAACCCCTTTTTAAGCTACTGAAGAAAGGTACTGATTTTGAATGGAGCAAAGACTGTCAGCAAGTGTTTGAGGCAATCAAAGAATATCTTCAGAATCCACCTGCATTGTCGCCGCCCATTCCTGGGAAGCCATTAATTTTGTATCTCTCAGTAACAGACACATCCATGGGATGCATGCTAGCACAAGAGAACGATGCCAAAGTAGAGTGCGCCATATACTACCTCAGCAAAAAAATGATGGATTATGAAACAAGGTACACTCCCCTCGAGAAAACCTGTTGGGGGCTAGTATGGGCCACAAAGAAACTAAGGCACTACCTGTTAGCACATCCGGTGGTGTTGGTTTCTTGTTTAGACCCAATCAAATATCTTTTCGAAAAGCCAGCACTTATCGGGAAGCTAGCTAGGTGGTTGTTGCTGCTAGCAGAATTCGACCTCAAATACATGACAAGAAAATCAGTAAAGGGAGGAGCTGTGCTAGAATTCTTGGCAGATCACCCTGTGACAGAAGCCGAGGCAGAAGACTTCATGTTCCCCGACGAGGATATTTTATGTCTCCTGGACGATACCTGGCAACTTTACTTTGATGGAGCATCAAACCAATGTGGATATGGCATATGGGTATTGCTAGTTTTCCCAAACGACTCTCATATCCCTTTGTCATATAAACTAAGGTTTGAAGTCACCAACAACCAAGCTAAATACGAGGCTTGCATTGCTGGAATGGAGGCAGCCTTGGAACTAGGGGCAAAAAGGGTAGAAGTCATTGGGGATTCAAACCTGGTGGTATCTCAAGCAAGAGGGGACTGGAAGGTCAAGGAAGACACACTGAAACTATATCACTCTGTGCTGGAGAATCGAATTCCACAATTCGATTCCGTTATCTTCACGCACACTCCTCGAGTGAGCAATAGATTTGCAGATGCACTGGCAACATTGGCGTCTATGGTCGAAATACCCCTGGGATTCACAATGCGGCACCTCATGATCGAACAAAAGGTCAAACCAACGTGCGAGTGTACCTTCACCGAGGAAGGTGAAGATGACGGCAAGCCATGGTACGAAGACGTGAAAAAATTCCTGGAAGAAGGAGAATACCCATCCGAGGCCACCTCAAAGGACAAAATGGCTTTGCGGAAGTTTGCCGCCCGGTTTGTAATCTGTGGAGGAGCATTATATCGAAGGGCACACCTGGGTCCAAGTCAACTTTGCGTCACAACGGAGGACAGCCGCAAGGTAATGGAGGAAATACACGAAGGAATTTGTGGGCCACATATGAACGGGGCAACAATGGCAAAGAAGATCCTGCGTCAAGGATATTACTGGACCACAATGGAGGCCGACTGTGCTGACTATGTCCGCCGATGCTACAAATGTCAAACTCACGCTGATCGAATGCGTATTCCCCCTACGGAATTGTATAGCATGACATCCCCTTGGCCATTCTCCACCTGGGGGATAGACGTCGTTGGAAGTATAAATCCAAAGGGGAAATACAAGCATCAATTCATTCTAGTGGCTATCAACTACTTCACCAAATGGGTAGAGGCAACCTCTTGCGCTACTCTCAAAGCCACACATGTAGCCAAGTTTATCCGCACCAATATCCTCTATAGGTATGGTGTACCTCACGAGTTCATCTGTGACAATGGATCGCACTTCAAGGGAGCAACAAAGAAGCTTTTTGCCGAATTTGGGATATAGAATCATCGGTCATCTACTTATCGACCTCAAACTAATGGAGCAGTTGAGGCTGCAAACAAGAATAACAAGAGGATTCTGCGGAAGACTACCGACACCTACACAGACTGGCCAGAAATGCTACCTTTGGCACTATGGGGTTATCGAACGACTGAAAGGACTTCAACTGGGGCCACTCCCTACTCTCTGGTTTATGGAATGGAAGATGTCTTGCCTATTGAGCTGGAGCTACCTTCATTAAGGGTTCTGGCTGAGACTGGAATGATCGAAGAAGACTGGGTTCAAAATCGCTACGACGAGTTGGCACTACTAGACAAAAGGAGGCTGAGAGCGTTATATCATGTGCAAGGGTATCAACGCCGCGTTGCACGAGTATTCAACAAAAAGGTAAAACCTAGAGACATCAAAGTAGGAGACATGGTGCTCAAAGCAATCCGCCGCCACATTTCAGACCCAAGGGGCAAGTTTAGACCAAACTGGGGAGGCCCCTACCTTATCAAATGCATACTTTATGGAGGAGTAGCATACATTGCAGATTTAGATGGAATGGAATTCGCAACGCCAGTCAACATTGACAAGCTGAGGAAGTACTACCCATGAGAGATGCTCGTTGGGCCGAAAACCACAAGGGTGGGCGGACCCAAGCAAAATTAGAGCAGCCTGCTAGGTCGAAAACCCGCAAGGGCGGCTTAGGCAAAAACTAAGGCATAAATAAAATGCTCGCTAGACCGAAAACCGGAAGGGCGGTTTTAGGCAAAATTAAGAGCACAAAAGGAGAGGAAAATACCTGAGTGGACCCTAACTAAAAACAAAACAAATCCCGTTTGTTGGAACTACGTTTATGGCCTGATTTCCTCCATGGGATACGTAGGCAATCTCTAGTTTGAGATTCGACCACTGCTATCATCATCACTTCCAAAATTTCTAAGTCTATCCTAAAGCATGTTCACTATCAAACCATGGCAATACCATCTTCAAATAAAACGACCAAATGTTTTATTATTTCCAAAGGAAAAGGAAAAAGCAAACCTAAACAATTCTCAATCTATGAAAGCTAGAATCAAACAACATCTTTTGAAAAAAAAACATAAGCAAAGTGTCAATCTCTAGGTTTTCCTTCTCTTTGCACTATTGTCCTCCAAAAGGTTTTTCTTCAACCAGCGCTTGTAAGAACCTGATAGCTTGTCAGCAAAGCTCTCAGCAACCTTCTGCATCACCCTATTCGGCCAAAGACGCAACATATAGCGACAAAAGTTGGCATCATGAACCTTGGAAACAGCGTACTAAGGGTCACCCAGGATTGCGGTTTGTGCAGCCCTGAACTGCCTTTGAAAGCGAGCAGGAAAATAGAAGACGACTCGAGTAATACCGATCACTGCTACACCAAAATGGTTCATGGTACTCACAATCATGCTCTCAACACCATATCAGGGGCAAACCCATTGAATCCAATCACCCTTGCAAGTTTTCATCCATGCTTCCCAAGCAGCCTCAGTTGGAAACTGTCTAATCATGCGACGCTCCGTACAGTGGTCTGAATTATAAGGAAGTCGCTCTGGCACATCCCATACCTTTAGTTTCTCAAATAACCATACCTAGAGAACAAGGGAAAATTGTGAGTTACGAGAACACGTGAGTCAAAACAAAAGAGTGATGAGTGAAAAGATAACTTGACAAATAAGACAGACAAAGAGTGAACCTGCAGTAATAAAGGACCGCCTGAGAACTGGGCTGTAGGATCACCTTTCATCACATCAAGACCCATCAAGGTCTTTGCCAACACTAAGCCAGCGAAACTCACACGATTTCCAATTTGTTGAGCAAGGTTAAGCAGCATGGAATCAGCATGGCCAGAGGAAGGGCCAAGCAAGCCAAGCAAGTAGTAATGAAGGAGACAGATGCACAGCGCATGAAAGCATGCTTTCTGTTGAGAAACTTGACGATGAGCCTCAACTGTACCAAAACGCTGGACAAACTGTAGGATCTCCAGCCTTCCATTCACCATGAAAAACCTAGCTTCATGTTTCTGAACTTGGAGCAAATCCTTCAAAAGATTACCTCGGTTGAACTAAGGATTAGGGACAATGAGACCTTCTCTATCTGAATGACCCATGATGGCCGCAAACTCCTCGATAGTAGGACACAATTCCTCTCTTTTAAATCGAAAAACATGAAAAACAGGATCCCACAAACTGGTAGCTGCCCTAAGGAAAGCAAAATTCACATTAATTTGACGAAGGGAGAAGAGAAAGTCTTTACCGAAGGACTTGAAGTGTAAACAGTCGAGGCCATTAAAGGAATTCAACCACTGATCAAGGACTGGTTGTGCCATATGCAAGGAATTGTTACTGACAATGCTATTGGGTTCATAGAACGCATACTTATAGGCTGAGTCGAATTCTAATTTGAATCGGAATCGGATTCTAAATCCTCAGTAACCTAGTCGGTCTCTCGACCAGCACTTCGATATGACGGCCGTGGGATCAGTCCATCGGCTCGTGAAAATTAGGGTTGACCTAAAGTCAAACTCAGGCAGACAAAACGATTATTCGGCTGCCTGATCAAAGCCTTGGCTGCAAAATCAGTAGTTCGGCCGCCAGAACGGCCATTTTACAGAAAACCTCCACGGTTCAGACCATTTCACCCAATTTTCGCCGAACTATCAACTTTTATGCAATATAAACGACATAAACGAAAGCATACACAATCACATAGCAGAGCAAAAGGTTTTTGTTTCATATAACGAAAGCTTTTTACATCACAAGGTGGATCATCCCACATTTCCTAAACAAACTATTCATCGGTTTCTTGTCGTACTAACCTATGCAGGAAGAGAAACAGAAAAACAAAAAAGGGAAGGAGAAAAGGATGCCAAATCCTCTAGTGGTCTGAACACTAGAGACCAGCTGCAAAAAAGAAAAGGACACCCCTGGGGCGGTGTATACCAGAGGAGTACTACGGTGCAGAAGAGACACCACGTGGCTCAAAAGAATCACCACATGGCCTAGAAAAATCACCATACCGTGTACCACCGCCACCCCAGAAGTTCCGCGTCACGGAAGCAAGCCACCCATGCGAGGGTCCCTAATCAAGCATCAAGACAGGACCAAGAACAGTACGGCCTCCCTCCGCGATCGCTGACCGCACGTTGCCCATGGCTCGAACCCAACAAGAATGAGGGAGAAAAGAGGCAGAGAAGCCCTCGGTGAAACCTGTAATGGAAAAGGAAAACGGAGGAAAGAGGGAGGGGAAGAGAAAATGAAATGGAACGCTAAAGCCTCGGCTTTTATAGAACTCTTGAAATCAAGAGATTGCGCGGCCGAGACTTCAATTCCTCGGCCGAGAAATCAATCTTTTGGCCGAGAGATTGAACTCCTGGCCCTCCAATAGATTTTCTTCAGCCCCAGTGGATTTTTGCTCAGTGCATCAACTCAGGTAATTATGCAACTCTAAGCTCTGACCGGCAAAACCAATGACTAAGTTAGCCTTGGGGGCATCCCCAAGCCAATACAACGTGATCAGAACTAGCCTTAGGGGCATATCCAAGCACAAGGACACTCTCTCCACAAACTGCTGGCCGAAGCTCTTGCTACAGCAAATCAAAATGCTCATTAGCTATGCTATTCATCACCATCATAACTTCGTGTTCACCACGTCAGTAGCTCTAAACAGCCCCGCGCCCATTATTCTCGAAATCACTCAGCGGCTCCACGCCCATTATCCCAACTAGCTCCAAGCCCACCATCTCAGCGGCTCAAAGCCCATATCAAAGCATTCAGCAGCTCTACGCTTGCTACTCCAGCAACCATACATCCATGCCCCGAGCTCATCATCTTAGCAGCCCTGCGCTTACTATCAATAGCACCATGCTCATTGCTTCAAGCTCCATATCTACCAACTCAGCGGCTCTAACTCCTATTACTTAGCGGCTCGAAGCCCATTATCACAGTGGCTCTACGCCCATATTCACCTTCTCAGTGGCTCCAAGCCCTCAACTCAGCAGCTCTACTCTCGCTATCCCAGCAACAGGCTCTACACCTATAACCATACTAAAGCAATCTCAACTGGCTCCAAGCCCACTATCTCAACTGGCTCTAAGCCATAACAACTATCTCAGCGGCTCTGCGCCCGAATTCACCAACTCATCAACTCAGCGGCTCTACGCCCTCACCTATCAACTCAGCGGCTCCAAGCCCACTATCTCAACAGGCTTTACGCCGCCCCAACAATCAGGACATCATCAATTCTCAAGCTCTACGCTTGAATGCTCAAAATCTAACATTTTGAATGCTCGAAGCTCTTCGAATGCCCAACCACTGTGTACTGGATGCTCAAGTTCTACACTTGAATGCTCAAGCTCTACGCTTGGATGCCCAACCACTACGTACTGGATGCTCAAAGCCTGTACTTTGAATGCTCGGATTCTGCCGTCCGAATGCTTGAGCTCTACGCTCTGAATGCTCAAGTCCAGAACTTGAAAGAAGCTCTACGCTTATATCAAACACACACGCACGGGCCCGTGCACATTTACATCAATTGCATCACCATTATCACATCGAGTCTGCATCATCATATCTGTTCATATCTAACAACCATCATCACATATATACACTCTGCATATCTCTCATGAAACAGGTCAACCGTGCAATCAACCGGCTCTACGCCTCGGTTTTATTGATCGGTCCAGCGCCTCGATCATTTGGCTCTACGCCAAAAAACTTATGGTGAGAAAGCTCCGTGCATAGACCATCAGAATGCAACCAATTCTACGCTTTGGTTCAAATCACGTCAAGCTCTAAGCTCCGACACCTCAGGCTTTCGCCTTATGATCAATACCAGCTCCGCGCTTTGGTTCTATCGAGCTCAAAGCTCCAATCTCCTCAGGCTCTCGCCTCATGACTACAACCGGGTCTGTGCCTCGGTTCCCTCATCCCCAAAGCTCCGTGCTCTAATTACTGGCCGCGCGCCCCCCATATCTCAAAACAAACGGCGTCCAATTCATCCCCAGCAGGATGGCTTGGATTCCACCCCATTACATCAATTCCTTCCAGCTCATTCGCAAGGATAGGCTACTCTACCGAGCTCCCCTCAGTCAAAGTAAGGATGATCAAGAAAAGCAAATGCACCTGCCGTGTACTGATCTACCCCAAAATACTAAGGAAGCTTTCCGCCAAAAATTCCCCCGGCAGCCCCGTGCTCCTTCAACTATCTTTCGCCAAAACCCTGGCTTAGTCTAAGTACGTCGCATTACGGCTATTTAAGCCCGAAGGTATGTCTTCTGTCTCTAACCCTCCAAACTTTTTATTTTTCTTTATTGCCCGAACTACGATTGGTCTGAATTTCCCTTGTGGAATACGTAGGCAGCCTCCCGGCCCGACCATAGCAAAAACCTTTTTCGAAAACCCCTTGGAATAGTGGTTGGACCAAATTGAGTTGCTTTTTACAGCTTTGAATTTTACTCAAACATGTCTCGCGACCCGTCTGAGCTCAGTCAAAGAGGGGCATTTGTAGAGACCCCAATTTGGCCTAACGATTGTTTCAAGTCCCACCTTGGGGACCATCCCGATGATGAAATGGATACAGTGATTGTTGATTGACTTCTCGAGAACCTTAGGACTTTCGGTAAGAACTTTGAGCCACTTAGAGGACCCAATCCAGAGCCATACAACCTTTCAGACAAAAATACAGAATGCTAGGAGAATCCATCTGTCGGCCATTACATTGATCTCACGGCCTTAACATCATTTCTTCACCCGAGCAACCTGTTACTTGAAAATCTCCCTGAGATATCAATCCCTCGGCCGCAAGATCTATCCTTTGGCCGCAACATCCATTCCTTGGCCGCCAGATCCTTTGTTTTCCAGATTCTGGAACGTTCTGTCAGTCGTTTGATCCAACTACACTACCTTCCCGATGCGTTCGGGTTACGCTCAGAGATTACCACGAAGAGTTAGTATTGCATTGCAATTGCAATTGCAATCGTGCATTTTGATTGGCCGGAGTGAGTCACCAATTGCTTATATAAAGGGCCTTTGGGTTCCGAAAATACAACAACAAAAATCACAAAATTCGTATACTTTCATACTCTCTCAAGCCACAAAACTCTACACAAATACTCTCTCAAACCCCCTCTTCAAAAGCCCTAACCTCCCGAAGGCAGCCATCAATCCGACGATCAAACCCTAACCCTAGGGTTTTCAAAGAAGCAATCAGTCAATCACAAGCAATCTGAAGCAATCAAGCAACTGAGGGATCAAGGTGGTGAGGCCCAACGGCCTCTGGTTTGATTTACTTTCTGTCTATAATCTTAATCGTAGTGTTTAGATTATCTGCTAACTTTCCTGTCTGGTGTGAGGAAGAATATCGACCGGGGCTTCGATCCCTCGGCCGATATATCTAACCAGAAGGATCCCTCGGCCGTGACGTCCATTCACCGGCCGCGGGATCCATTACCCTGGGACAGCTTTGTTTTGTTGTTCTGCTTTCTGATGCATGATTTACTTATCGTCTCGGCTCACTTTATTTAATGTTTAAAGGCATAATTAAATAGACTACGTGTTGGAATTAAACAAAGTATCTGTAGACACCTCCCAAGCGGGGCATCGCCATACAGATTGATCACACTTGTTTGCTCGATTGGTTGCTTGCTTCGTAAACCAAAATCGTGGACATTCCCATGGCTAGGAACATTGCCACACGATAGCAGTTGTCATCAAAATAGAGTCGCCACCCAGTTTATTGAAATTGGGAAAATAGATAGAGATTCTGGGCACGGGAGCCAAAAGTACAGTAAGGGGAAGGTGTTAGGCACCCCTCTCTGCCCAGCCGTGAGACTGGCCCATAATTATTCAACATAAGACATGTAGATGCTTTATTTAATTCTAACACGTAATCTATTTTTAGCCTTTAAGCAGTTAATGGTGAGCCAAGACTGTAATTGAAACATGCATCAGAAAGCAGGGAACAAAACAAAGCTGTCCCAAGATAATGGATCCCGCGGCCGGTGAATGGATGTCACGGCCGAGGGATCCTCCTGGTTTGATGTATCGGCCGGGGGATCGAAGCCCCGATCGATGTTCTTCCTCACACCAGACAGAAACGTTAACAGATGATTAAAATGCTACGATTAGTCATAAATACAGTAAGTAAAAAAACCAGAGGTCGTTGGGCCTCACCACCTTGATCCCTCAGTTGCTTGATTGCTTTGGATTGGGTGTGATTGACTGATTGCTCCTCGGAAAACCCTAGGGTTAGGGTTTGAACTTCGGGGTTTGATCACTAGATTGATGGCGGCCTTCGGGAGGTTAGGGCTTTTGAAGAGAGGGTTTGAGGGAGTATTTTGACAGAGTTTTGGAGCTTGGGTGAGTGATTTCACTTATGAATTTCGTGTGTATATTTTCGGAGTCCAAAGGCCCTTTATATAGGCAATTGGTGACTCACTTCGGCCAATCAAATGGCACAATTGCAATTGCAATTGCAGCAATTGCAATTGCAATGCAATTCGAACTCTTCGTCGCAATCTCTAAACGTAGCCCGAACGCATCGGGAAGGTAGTGTAGTTGGATCAAACGTCTGACAGAACGTTCCAGAGTCTGGAAAAAGGACGATCTGGCGGCCAAGTAATAGATCACACGACCGAGGAATGGATGTTGCGGCCGAAGGATGGATCTTGCGGCCGAGGGATTGATCTCTCAGGGAGATTTTGCTAGCAACAGGTTGCTCGGGTGAGGAAATGATGTTAAGGCCGTTAGATCGATGTTACGGCCGACAGATGGATTCTCCTAGGCTTCTGTATTTTCTGTCTGAAAGGCTGTATGGCTCTGATTGGGTCCTCTAAGTGGCTCAAAGTTCTTACCGAAAGTCCTAAGGTTCTCAAGAAGGCAATCAGCAATCACTATATCCATTTCATCATCGGGATGGTCCCAAGGTGGGACTTGAAATAATCGTTAGGCCAAATTGGGGTGTCTACAGATGCCCCTCTTTGACTGAGCTCAGACGGATCGCGAGACATGTTTGAGTAATAGTCAAAGCTGTAAAAAGCAACTCAATTTGGTCCAACCACTATTCCAAGGGGTTTTTGAAAAAGGTTTTGTTATGGTCGGGCCGGGAGGCTGCCTACGTATTCCGCAAGGGAAATTTAGACCAACCGTAGTTCGGGCAATAAAGAAAAATAAAAAGTTTGGAGGGTTAGAGACAGAATAAAAAGTTTAGGGCTTAAAAAGCCGTAGTGTGACATACCTAGACTGAGCCAGGGTTTTGGCGAAGAGTAGTTGAAGGAGTGCGGGGCTGCCGGGGGAATTTTTTTTTTGCGGAGAGCTTCCTTAGTATTTTGGGGTAGACCAGTACACGACAGGTGCGTTTGCTTTTCTTGATCATCCTTATTTTGACTGAGAAGAGCTCGGTAGAGTAGCCTATCCTTGCGAATGAGCTGGAAGGAATTGATGTAGTTGTGGTGGAATCTAAGCCATCTGCTGGGGATGAGTCGAACGCCGTTTGTTTTTGAGATATGGGGGGCGCAGGGCCAGTAATTAGAGCTCGGAGCTTTGGAGATGAGGGAACCGAGGCACGGAGCTGGTTATAGTCATGAGGCGAGGGCCTAAGGTGATAGCTTCTGATGTGATGGAATCGAGGCGCAGGGCCGGTTGTAGTTACAAGGCAAGAGCCTAGGGTGATTAGAACTAAGGCGTAGAGCCTGCTATGGGCATGAGGCGAAGGCCTGAGGAGAGCTTAGAGCTTGATGGAACCGAAGCGCGGAGCTGGTATAAGGCAAGAGCCTGAGGTGTCGGAGCTTTAAGCTTGACGTGTTTGAACCGAAGCGTAGAGCTGGTTGCATTCTGATGGTCTGTGCACGGAGCTTGCTCATCATAAGTGTTGGCGTAGAGCCAAAGGATCGAGGCGCTGAACCGATCAATAAAACCGAGGCGTAGAGCCGGTTGATTGCAGGGTTGACCTATTTCATGAGAGATATGTAGAGTGTATATGTATGATGGTTGTTAGATGTGAACAGATATGATGATGCAGACTCGATGTGATAATGGTGATGCAATATGTGCACGGGCCCGTGCGTGTGTGTTTGTTTTAAGCTTAGAGCTTCTATCAAGTTTCGGACTTGAGCATTCAGAGCGTAGAGCTCGAGCATTCGGACGGCAGAATCCAAGCATTCAAAGTATAGGCTTTGAGCGTCCAATACGCAGTGGTTGGGCATCCAAGCGTAGAGCTTGAGCATTCAAGTGTATAACTTGAGCATCCAATACACAGTGGTTGGGCATTCGAAGAGCTTCGAGCGTTCAAAATGTTAGATTTTGAGCATTCAGGCGTAGAGCCTGAGAATAGATGTCTTGATTGTTGGGGTGGCATAGAGCCTGTTGAGGATTTGATTATTTACAACTTCGAGCCAGTTGAGATAGTGGGCTTGGAGCCGCTGAGTTGTGACAACGAGCGTGGAGCTGCTATGATAATGGGCTTGGAGCCGCTAAATTGGTGGGCGTAGAGCCGCTGAGATGGTAGACATAGGCTTCGAGCCTGTTAAAGTAATGGGCTTTGAGCCGCTGAGATTGCTTGAATATGGGCGTAGAGCCTGTTGAGAAATTGATTGTTTACGGCTTGGAGCCTGTTGAAACGGTGGGCATGGAGCCGCTGAGTTGATAGGTGAGGGCGTAGAGCCGCTGAGTTGATGAGTTGGTGAATTCGGGTGTAGAGCCGCTGAGATAGTCGCTATGGCTTCGAGCCAGTTGAGATAGTGGGCTTGGAGCCGCTGAGATTGTTTGAATATGATTATAGGCGTAGAGCCTGTTGAAAGGGGTGATTTGGTGAGTGGATGAACATGGTGACGGGCCTCGAGCCACTGAGTGTGTATAGGCATAGAGCTGCTGAGTGAGTTGAGGTAATGGATTGGTGAGCGTAGAGCTGCTGAATGTCTTAGTTTGCTTCGGCCAGCAGTTTGTGGAGAGAGAGAGGGATCTTCGATGCTCGGGCATGCCCCCAAGGCTAGTTTTGATCACATCGTATTGGCTTAGGGGTGCCCCCATGAATGACTTGATTTTGCTTCTGTTGGTCATGGACCTAGAATTCCATAATAGCTTGAGTTAGTGTACTGAGCAAAATCTGATGTTGCTGAGGGAAGCTGATTGAAGGGCCAGGAGATCGATTTCTTGGCTGAAGAATCGATGTCTCGGCCGAGGGATTGATGTCCCGGCCGTGAGATAGCCAACAGTCAGAAAATCGATTTAAGTTAAACTTAATCGATCTCACGGGTCATTTCACCCTTTCTTTCTCTATCCTTTATTTTCCTCTCCCGTTTTGAGCGATCGCCGCTGCTCCCTCCTCTCTCTTCCGATCGACCACCACCGTTTCCCACCTTACCGCCGTCGTTTTTTCCGACCACATGGTTCCGGTCACTATTTTCCTGCCATGGCATCATCACCGCCTCCTCCATCATCTGACGCTCCTACTGTGCCTAGGGATACGGGCAAAGCTCCGGCCATTGAGGCCGCGATTCTTGGCGGGGTTTCGAGTTCCCGCGTCTTACGTTCGAGTCGGCGCAGAGCCACTGTTAGGGGGAGCTCCTCACAACCTATTCCTCCTGAGACAGAGCCCGAGGTTTCTACTGATGCGGGAGGTGATATTCTTTTGCCGTTCGACGTTGCCACATACGCCCCTCAGGTTCACCTGGTTGGGCGTGGTGGTTCATTGCGATACCGTCCTCCCCTCAGTGATGTCCCACCTGAGGTCTTACACAGGGAGCCGGAGTAGCACCTTGGTTTCACCAATAGGAAGGTAAAATTTTATCATGTCAAATAGTTTTTGTATATGAGATTTCATGAAATGATAATTTGATATTTGATAGAAAATTTGAGTTTTTAGAAGTTGCCCCCTGCGTAGGCGATGTTTTTGTACTGATTTTCTTCTTCGTATTTTGTCAGGAAAACGAGAGGTTGCGGTGTGGGGAAGTTGCCCCCAGGTGTTTGAGTGGTACGAGAGGCTTCCTCAAGAGGCCAAGGACGCAGTTGCTTTGGCTGGCTTTGAGCCCTTGATACTCAGTTTCCACCTTCCAAAGGCAGAGTTGGGATGGACCACAGCATTGGTGGAGCGGTGGTGGGACACCACCAATACTTTCCACCTTCCGGAGGCTGGGGAGATGACGATCACTCCAGGTGATTTCGCTTTGCTCACAGGTCTGAGAGTTGGTGGTGATCCTCTTCCAATTGACCCGCGGATCCACGAGCGAGAGGGTGCTCTTAAATACCTTTTGGGGAAGATCCCTCGTGTGTCAGAGAGCGGTCACATCACCTATACTTGGCTTCGGGAAGAGTTTGATCAAGCTGATATCCTGACAGAGGTTCCCCTTTCTCAGCGGTACAAGCTTTCCTGCTTTATCTCCTTGGGCAAACTCTATTTTGCAACAAGGAGAATCCGGTGCATGTCCAGTTTTTAGCCGCCTTGATCAATTTGGACACTATAGCAGAGTTTGATTGGGGGACTCCTACCTTAGCTACGCTGTATGGGCACCTGAGTGCCTGTTCCCGAGGTGTTAGTTTGTCGCTGGGTGGGCATCACCGCGTTCTTGAGGTATATACTTTTAGCTTTCTTTGTCGTTCTTTTGTCGCTTCGTTCTCCATATCTCACGCTCGCCTTTTATCTTGTAGCTCTGGGCCTTTGAATATTTGTTGCAGTTCCCTCCTCCGACTAGGCATATTGAGCCTAGGTTTGTTCCGCGGGCGGCTCGTTGGCTGAAAGGGGTCCGGAGGACACGGTCGCCTGCTATGGATTTGTTAGCTTGGAGGCGAGTTTTGGATCGCCTGACGGTGGATCAGGTACGATGTCTCTCTATTCTCTGATTTTCATGCAATTCCTTCATTTTGTTATTTTGATGTTATTTCCCTCATTACAGGTGCGATTCGATCCGTGGGGCACTTTGCTCGACGATGCTCCTTTGGAGTTGACTTCGGCCCGGGCTTTGGACAGCCAGCATTTCCTCTTGGAGGGGCTTTTTTTGAGAGCTTGGTACCTTGGGGAGAGGGTAACGAGTCAGTACTTTCCACGCTCTGAGGCATTGCAGCTTGTTCCTCTTCCTCCTCCAGCTGGCACGAGGTCTACTCATCTATTGACAGGAGAGAGTTTGCTTCTTGCTCTTGAGAGACAGCCAGCCGTGAGCTTTCTTCAGGCGGGAGATTATTCGGCCTTCCGTTTGGCCTCGCTGACCCTACCTACTGCTACTGCCGCTGCTGCTCCTCTTGTTTGGCCACGGGCCCCCAGCTTTATCTCTTTCCATAATGCAAATGGAGAAGAGGAGCGTTTGACGCTAACACCGTGCGCTACGCAGTTCTAAGTGCTTCCTGCCGGAGTTCAACAGGTAATATTTTAGATTCTGCTTTGGTTTCCTTCAGTATTCTTCACTTGCTTTGCTGTATATGTAATTGCTTCCTTTGCAGGTGCCTGCTAATGTTGTTCAGGAATGGTTGCGTGCATTCCAGAGTGCAGAGGTCTTGGCTCGACGGCAGCGAGGCCGGATAGTCGCGGTATATATCCTTTGATCTCTTCTTTTTCCATCCCACGTTTCATGTGAAACTGAATGTCCATATCCTGTGTCTATGCAGCTTGAAGCGGAGCGGGTGCCGACAGTGTCGGTTACTCAGAGTGCTGGAGTTAGTGAGGGTGGGAGTACCGGAGCTGGTGATGGAGATGCTGAAGCTGGTGAGGGACAGAGGATCAGTGTCCCAGTTCCTGAGCATTTTTGTCCTGCGCCCAAGAGGGGTCGTGGGCAGTAACTGGCTTTCTTTTCTTGTACCTGTATTTGTTAGCTCCAAAACAGATAGTTGATATTTTCTTATGAAGCAACTTCAGCATGTGTGGAAATTATTTACGACTTGTACTTTGTCTCAAGATACTTCAGACTTGTATGCAATAGTTTTAAAGTTTTGTGGGTGTTAGATTTAAACACGGGCCGAGGAATGGATCGCTCGGCCGAGAATTCCATTCTTCGGCCGCTACTTCTATTTCCTAAAGAAGCTGGACTTTTGCTTTAACCAAGTGGCGTTTTTCCCTTCTTACACTTGAATTTGATTCATGCTCTTTATTTGCTTTTGCTGTTTCTACAGCCTCTTTGCCATGTCTTGAGATCGTTGGAATGCTTTGTTCTTTATGTTGACGACTTTTTGAATCAGAGAGGACGAGCAATGATTCTCATGTGTCTTTGTTTCTGTCAATTCCCTAGAAAATGACTAACTTATCTTTTGTGAGCTCAATACGCAGGGTTAGCTATACCTATTGCTAAGTACAAATTGGCTGATGTTTTTCCTTCTCTCCAAATGCTTGGGCCGCATCTCGTTGTGAGATTGCCTACGTATCCCAATCAGGGAATCAGGCCTTTTTGCGTAGTTCCTAGATTACAACCTTTGGGGTTGGATTTTCACTCTTGGTTTTTCTTCTCTCATGCTCTAAGTTTTGCCTAGGTTACCTGATAGAGGTTGAGTCCCTAGCGAGCTTTTTGAATGCCTTGTCTTTTGCCTAGGCTGCGTTTCTGCATTTTCTTGCCCTAGCAGGCTTTGCTCTTACTTTTGCTTGGATATTTACCCAACGAGCATTTTTATCTCAAGAAGGTTTCGGTATTTTAGAGAGGAATTTGATGGAGATGTTCTTATGCATCTCATGTTGTATTTGTACCTTCGCAATGGGTAAGCTAACCCTAAGTGTTCTCACGGAGTTAGCATCTTCTTCCCAAGCTTTTGACAAAAAACTTAGTTTTTAAGTAATCAGGGCTCGTCCCTTCCTTCCTTTTTGTTAACATCATAAAGAATTAGATTCTTAAGACCCTTTCAACTTGGCAAAGAGACTGTAGCGTGTAGCAATAGTATTTTAAAGATTGAATCATTTAATCAAGCATAAAATGATAAAATGAGAACTTATTTTGTTGTAGAGAATGCCCAAACAGGGGCCCAAAATGTGTCCTAACTTTGTCTTTAGGAAATGAAAGTAATGTTTCATGCGATTTACTGCGGTATCTCGGGAGTTGCTCCTTTGCCTTCACAGTTTTATACTCTTCTTCACTCTCTTCTTTGCCAAACAGAATCTTCAGGTCACACTCAGCTAACACTTCGATCTAGTCTTTGGGAATAGATGTTGATTTTGTTGGTTCTTCTTCCATATCACTGTCAGTCCATTCTTGATCAAAGAAGATTTGCATTCCAGGGTACCTTTGCTTGGTAATTTCATCTTCCCATGTTTCCGCGAAGCCACAAAATGGGAAGTCTTCTCCTTCTCTTACAAACCAACCATTGAGTGTCTTTAGGATCATGAGTTTCTTTTCTTTGACCCTGCCTCCTTTTGCCTTAGCCTTTTCCATGCTCTTCTTCTTTTCTATCGGCTTCTTTCGGTGTGTAGCCAAGACCAAAGGCATATTGATTATGCGGGGGATCAATCATTTGCGGGATGCCTTGTGATCTTTTGCCTAAACCCAACCCGGGGAGGTAGTTTTGTTTCTTCATCATCCATATGGCAAGGGTGCTTATGTAGAAGTTTCTCTCAGCCATTAAGGTTTGCACAACAGTCGCTTCCTCAAGACTGAATCCAGTAAGGAAGGTTTCCTCGGTTCCTAGCTTTTGGACAGGTGTGTCGGAATGAACTCGGATCGATGAATCCCCCAGAATGGTTATGACCCTTCCATCTACTACGAATTTGACCTTCTGATGCAAAGTGGAGGGCACTGCCCCAGCGTCATGTAACCAAGGCCTTCCTAGTAAAAGATTGAAGGTGGCTGGTATATCCATCACATGGAATTCCACGTCTCTTTTGATCTTTTCCACTTCTACTGGCAGTGTGACACACCCAACCACTCTTATCTTTGAATTGTCATAGCCCCTTACGCCCTGGCTTGAAGGGCGTATGTCGGTGGCACTTACCTCTAGCTTGTCGAGGGTCCTTTGAGGACATACGTTTAAAGCAGACCCATTATCCACCAAGACCAGTGGGATCCATTTAGTGAGACATTTAAGTGAAATGTAGAGAGGCTTGTTGTGTGCAGGCCCTTCAGGAGGTAGATCTTTGTCAGTGAAGGCTATCGTTGGTCTTGGAGCCTTTGACGCCATTATGAAACCCACCAGTTCTTCGGGGGTGATGTCGATGGGAACTTTGGCTTTCCCCAAGGTTTTGAAGAAGGAGTTACGATGCTCGTAGGAGGACATAAGCAATCCCCAGATAGAGATATCAGCTGGGATTTTCTTTAGTTGTCTTAGCACTCTGTCTTCTTCAGGTTCGGGCCTTTGGCTCTCTTCTTCTTCTTCTTCCATTACTCGTGTTGAGGTTGAATTTTCCCCACTTAGTTTAGGAGGTTTATATACCCTTCCGCTTCGGGTGAGGTGACCTACTTCTTCTTCTTGGATGCCCCAAGGATCGGCAGGCTCAACTCTTCCAACTTCCCAATCACTCGGCAGGGCTTGACGCATGTCCAACCACAAATCCCCATCGTTGATAGCATAGACGTGGGGTTCTGCAAAGTATTCGCCATTCTTAGAGAAGATCAGGGATGGTTTGGCTTGGGTGATTGGGATAATGTATCTGGTAGGATTATATGTGGGGCTATTGGATAGGCTTATGAGATTGATATTTTGAGATGGTGGTTCATTATTGTGAGTAGGAAGCGGATTGGTTTGCACATTGGGCTTGGGAGGTTTTATAGCTCGACTATCAATGAGGTCTTGGATGTCATGACGAAGACGCATGCAGCGGTCTGTCTCATGTCCAGGGTGTTGGTGGTAAGCGCATTGTTTATTGGCGTCATAGCTTGGGCCATAAGTTGGCTGAGGAGGTGGATTATTCAAGAGCCTGAGATGCCCTTGACGGCTTAGGATGGCTAAGGCTTGAGATGGAGTCATATAGAGAGGGTCAAAGCTGCGGCGGGGGCGATTTGCATTTCTAGACAAGTTAGCTTGGAAGGGGTCTTGTGGTAAGGTTGAGTTAAGGGTATTGATGGAGGCAGGAGATGTATGGGTTGGAAAGGTTTTTCTGGGTGGAGGAGTTTCTTCTTTCCCAATGAGGCCCATCTTGATTCCATCTTCGATTTGTAGCCCAGTGGCATGCAGGCGTTTAAAATCAGTGATAGCCTGAGTGTAAATGTGGGTGAGATATTTGGGTTGCAGGTTCTTGACAACTATCCTCACTTGATCTTCCTCAGAGGGGCGGTTCTTTATTTTGGCGGCCTTTCCCCTCCATCTTGCCACAAAGGTAGCAAAGTCCTCATTAGATTCTTGTTTGGTCATCTCCAAGTCTCGAGTAGTTAACTCGACTTGGACATTGTATGCGTACTGCTTAACAAAAGCATTGGCAATTTCTGGCCAAGTTTGATAGTGTACAAATTCCAGAGTGAGAAACCAATCGAGAGCGCTCCCGGTGAGAGTTCTTTGAAACAATTGAGCGATGAGCTCATCGGTTAAGCCCATAGGCTTCAGAGTGTTGATGACATGGTGAACATGGCTGGTAGGGTTGCCAGTCCCGTTGAACTTCTCAATGTTTGGCATTTTGAACCGTTCAGGTAGCTGAGATTCTGGGAAGAGGCAGAGCCCTTCGAAATCTAGAATTTGGTCTCCTTGTGAACGAGCCAAAGCGTGCTTGATTTCCTTGACTTGTTTGATCAGTTCAGGGTTTTCTGTAACTTCATGAGGATTTCCGGCTTCTTCCTCATGTTTCTTATCTTCAGCATCTCTTGCAGCTTTCTCGGCTTGTAAATAGGCAATTTGGGCTCGAAGCTCGGTGATAGTAGCGTCATTGTCTGCCATTTTTGGGATGTAGGTGGAGGGATTGCTTGGCGAAGCTCGGGATTGGGTAGATAGTCGGGTTTGTTGAGAAGATGACCGCGAAGTCCCTAGAATTGATTGGGACCGTTGCGGTGAGGGTGTCTTGATAGGCGAAGGCGACCGATGAGAAGACTGTAAAGACCTCTGTTTGGCGTGACTTCGGGTATTGTAAGAGTATAAAACTGGCTGAAATTACTTCTTTAATCTACCTATTGTGCCTGCTTGAAAAGTAGAATACCTGGAAGTCAATATTCGGCCTGTGTAGGGTTGGGACTTGGGTTGAAAATCCCAACCCTTCTGCACAAAAAGAGTTATTTTCAACAACAAATGATACAAGGTGTGAGGAAGAACTCTTGCAAGTAAAAATGCAAATAGGTTCCTAGCCTGTAGGTTCCTGTCTTAGTTTGATAAGTTCTATAGCTTTCTAATACATGCAAGGTTTTGGTAGTCTCAGGGTGCTCCGTTGTCAAAGGGTACCAATCCTCTCACCAGCCCATCATAGGCGGTGATTGGGTGATTCCCTTTTTGATATACCACTAGGTACGAGTGACGGTGGAGTTTGCTGGAACCCCCAACCCCCAACATAGCCCGTGTCATGCCGGGATATCAGGCGAACTCAACGGGTTGCCCGCTCGATGCATATGATAGATGAATTAAACAAGACATGTATTAGTCTTATGTTGAACTTTTTGGTTATGGCTCTCAAGTCCCCAGCGGAGTCGCCAAAAACTGTAGACACCTCCCAAGCGGGGCATCGCCATACAGATTGATCACACTTGTTTGCTCGATTGGTTGCTTGCTTCGTAAACCAAAATCGGGGACATTCCCATGGCTAGGAACATCGCCACACGATAGCGGTTGTCATCAAAACAGAGTCGCCACCTAGTTTATTGACACTGAGAAAATAGATAGAGATTCTGGGCACGGGAGCCAAAAGTTCAGTAAGGGGAAGGTGTTAGGCACCCCTCTCTGCTCAGCCGTGAGACTGGCCCATAACTATTCAACATAAAACATGTAGACGCTTTATTTAATTCTAACACGTAATCTGTTTTTAGCCTTTAACAGTTAATGGTGAGCCAAGACTGTAATTGAAACATGCATCAGAAAGCAGGGAACAAAACAAAGCTGTCCCAGGATAATGGATCCCGCGGCCGGTGAATGGATGTCACTGTAGACACCTCCCAAACGGGGCATCGCCATACAGATTGATCATGTTTGTTTGCTCGATTGGTTGCTTGCTTCATAAACCAAAATCATGGACATTCCTATGGCTAGGAACATCGCCACATGATAGCGGTTATCATCAAAACAGAGTCGCCACCCAGTTTATCAAAACTGGGAAAATAGATAGAGATTCTGAGTACGGGAGCCAAAAGTACATTAAAGGAAAGGTGTTAGGCACCCCTCTCTGCCCAGCCGTGAGACTGGCCCATAGTTATTCAACATAAGACGTATAGATGCTTTATTTAATTCTAACACACAGTCTGTTTAATTAATCCTTTAAACAGTAAGTAAAGTGAGCTAGTGCGATAAGTAAAGCATGCGTCAGAAAGCAGGAAACAAAGCAAAGCTGTCCCAGGGAGATGGATCCCGCGGCTGGTGAATAGATGTCACGGCCGAGGGATCCTCCTGGTTTGATTTATCGGCCGAGGGATCGAAACCCCGGTCGATGTTCTTCCTCACACCAGACAGAAAAATTAGCAGACGACTAAATACTACGATTAATCATAAACGCGATGAGTAAAACAAACCAGAGGCCGTTGGGCCTCACCACCTTGATCCCTCAGTTGCTTGATTGCTTCGGATTTGATTGTGATCGATTGATTGCTTGATTGAAAACCCTAGGGTTAGGGTTTGAACTTCGGGGTTTGGTCGTCGGATTGATGGCTGCCTTCGGGAGGTTAGGGCTTTTGAAGAGAGGTTTGGAGAGAGGGTTTTGACAGAGTTTTGTGGCTCAAGAGAGTGTATTCTCTAATGAATTTCGTGTGTATGTATTTTCGGAGTCCAAAGGCCCTTTATATAGGCAATTGGTGACTCACTCCGGCCAATCAAAGCACGCGATTGCAATTGCAATACAATGCAAACTCTTCGTTGCAATCTCTGAGCGTAGCCCGAACGCATCGGGAAGGTAGTGTAGTTGGATCAAACAATCGACAGAACGTTCGAGAGTCTGGAAAAAGGATGATCTGGCAGCCGAGTAATAGATATCAAAGCCGAGGAATGGATGTCTCGGTCGAAGGATAGATCTTGCGGCCGAGGGATTGATCTCTCAGGGAGATTTTGCTAGCAACAGGTTTCTCGGGTGAAGAAATGATGTTAAGGCCGTTAGATCGATGTTACGGCCGACAGATGGATTCTCCTAGACTTTTGTATTTTCTGTCTGAAAGGTTGTATGGCTCTGAATGGGTCCTCTAAGTGGCTCAAAGTTCTTACCGAAAGTCCTAAGGTTCTCAGGAAGGCAATCAGCAATCACTATATCCATTTCATCATCGGGATGGTCCCAAGGTGGGACTTGAAATAATCGTTAAGGCCAAATTAGGGTGTCTATAGATGCCCCTCTTTGACTGAACTCGGACGGATCGCGAGACATGTTTGAGTAAGAGTCAAAGCTGTAAAAAGTAACTCAATTTGGTCCAACCACTATTCCAAGGGGTTTTTTGAAAAAGGTTTTGTTATGGTCGGGCCGGGAGGCTGCCTACGTATTCCACAAAGGAAATTCAGACCAATCGTAGTTCGGGCAATAAAGAAAAATAAAAAGTTTGGAGGGTTAGAAACAGAAGACGTACCTTAGGCTAAGAATAGTTGAAGGAGCGCGGAGCTGCCGGGGGAGTTTTTGCGGAGAGCTTCCTTAGTATTTTGGGGTAGATCAGTACACGGCAGGTGCGTTTGCTTTTCTTGATCATCCTTACTTTGACTGAAAGGAGCTCGGTAGAGTAGCCTATCCTTGCGAATGAGCTGGAAGGAATTGATGTAATGGGGTGGAATCCAAACCATCTGCTGGGGATGAGTCGGACGCCGGTTTGTTGAGGAGATATGAGGGGCGCAGGGCCAGTAACATAGAGCACGGAGCTTTGGGGATGAAGGAACCGAGGCACGGAGCCGGTTGTAGTCATGAGGCGGGGGCCTAAGGTGATGAAACTGAGGCGTGGAGCCTGATGTAGTCATGAGGCGAGAGCTTGAGGTGATCGGAGCTTTTGAGCTTGATAGGACCGAAGCGCGGAGCTGGTATTGATCATAAGGTGAGAGCCTGAGATGTCGGAGCTTAGAGCTTGACGTGATTTGAACCGAAGCGTAGAGCTGGTTGCATTCTGATGGTCTGTACACGGAGCTTTCTCATCATAAGTGTTGGCGTAGAGCCAAAGGATCGAGGTACTGGACCGATCAACAAAACTGAGGCGTAGAGCCGGTTGATTGCAGGGTTGACCTGTTTCATGAGAGGTATGCAGAGTGTATATGTGTGATGATGATTGTTTGTTAGATATGAACAGATATGATGATATGATTGTGCAGACTCGATGTGAAAATGTTGATGCAATATGTGCACGGGCCCGTGCGTGTGTGTTTGTTTTTAAGCTTAGAGCTTCTATCAAGTTTCGGACTTGAGCATTCAGAGCGTAGAGCTCGAGCATTCGGACGGCAGAATCCGAGCATTCAAAGTACAGGCTTTGAGCGTCCAGTACGCAGTGGTTGGGCATCCAAGCGTAGAGCTTGAGCATTCAAGTGTATAACTTGAGCATCCAGTACACAGTGGTTGGGCATCCAAGCGTAGAGCTTGAGCATTCAAAATGTTAGATTTTGAGCATTCAGGCATAAAGCCTGAGAATAGATGTCTTGATTGTTGGGGCGGCGTAGAGCCTGTTGAGATTTGCTTGTTTACGGCTTCGAGCCAGTTGAAATAATGGGCTTTGAGCCGTTGGTTTGTAATAGCAAGCATAGAGCTGCTGAGTGAATGAGTACAGGCGTAGAGCCTGTTGTTGTGATAGCGAGCGTAGAGCTGCTGAGTCGAGGGCTTTGAGCCAGTTGAGATGGTAGATATAGGCCTCGAGCCTGTTGAGGTAATGGGCTTCGAGCTGCTGAGATTGGTTGTTATGGCTTCGAGCCAGTTGGGATAGTGGGCTTGGAGCCGCTAAGTTGTGATAGCGAGCGTAGAGCTGCTGAGTGAACGAGTACAGGCGTAGAGCCTGTTGCTGTGATAGCGAGCTGTAGACACCCCAATCTGGGCTTCTAGATTAGTTTATTTACGGTTTTTGATTCCCCGATGTTGAAACGGATCAAGAACACCCCGGGAATGTCGAGTGTTTGAGCTTTGAGTGTTTGAAAAACCCTTGGACCTAACATAGCCTAAGCCACTTCCAAAAGCCAAAAACCCTATTGATGTGTGCCAGGGCACAATCATTGCGAGCCAGGGCGCAACCATCGCGCGCCGGGGCGCACCGTCGCGCGACGGTTTGACTCCATCGCGCGATGGTCAACCGGAGCATTGACCAGCGCGCCAGGGCGCACCATCGCGCGCCAGGGCGCATTGTCGCGCGACAGTTTGGAACCATCGCGCGACGGTCAGAACCTGCCCCCATCACCTTTATTCAGCTGGGCAGCTTAATTACCAAGTAACCCCCAGCCAGCCTCGTGGCTGGCTGGCCTCCATTCTTTGGACCAGAACTACCTTTCCATTAATGGAAGGTGCTCTCCCTATAAAAACCCCCCTTTGTTCATCTTTTAAAGGGTTAACAAATTGGCATTCAAAATGGGGCATCACTTTGTACTCTTTTAAGCTAATAAAAGAGATACAAAGACACCCCAAGAACATAGCTTGTTCTTCTTCCACTCAAACACCTCATTCAACCTCAATCCAATTCAAAGCTCAAACACCTCATTCAACCTCAATCCAATTCAAAGCTCAAACACTTTTCAAACCTCAAAAATTCAAAGGTATATCTTACCTTTGTTCTGCTCTCTGTTTTGATCCCTGAGGGGGGCTGGCAGGGTCAAGGCTGGTAATCAATACCAGTCCTGGCCCTAAAGCTAGCAAGGTTTCAAAAGCCGTGGCCTAGCAAACCCTCGCGCGATGGACCCGAACACTCGCGCGACACTTCTGTCTGCATGAGATTGGTCCACGTGGGGAAGGGATGCTAGCATTTTCTTGTCTTATTCATGCTCATGGCTGTTATAGTTTTATTTTGATATAGATCACTGTTGATGCATGTAAAAACCAGTTTACTGCTTTCCTTTGTTAGAAAATGCTAGCTTTGCACTTCAATATTCATTTCTGTTGGAGTACCCCTGGGATCATTCTGGATCTGTCCCAGAACCTGGAACGAGCAAAACCAGACACTGGAAAGTTGGCTCGAACCCGCGCGCGCTGCACCCAAACCATCGCGCGATGGTCAACGCTCCATTTGACCAGCGCGCCAGGGCGCAACCATCGCGCGCCCGGGCGCATTGTCGCGCGACGGTTTGGAACCCTCGCGCGATTGTTTATACCCGATCAGTGGCTGGCCTTGCATGTTTAACTTGGTTTTAGGCTATTATTTTGTCCCCACACTGTTTATGGGGTGTTTTGTTTATTTGTTAGGTTTTTCAGCCTTTAAACTGTATATTATGACTGCATAAACTGCTTGGTTTGTCCTGGGTGTGCACTGGTCCTTCCAGAGCCCAGAGAGTTTAAACTGCTTGGTTTGTCCTGGGTGTGCACTGGTCCTTCCAGAGCCCAGAAGGTTTGAGAATAAGAGCTGTGGGCTTAGGCTTACTGGCGCGCGCAGGTCTTGTAGTAGCGTGCGCAGGTTTGGTCAGCATGCATTGACTTGATCAGTGCATACTGGTTTTCTTCTATGTACGACACTCCAAAACAGGAGCTTTCCAGTCTGTTTAAACTCCCACAGGAGTCTGTTCTCATCCTATACTAACTGCTCATCCATGCCATCTATCACATCCTGCAAACATGTTACAGTTTTAATCCCCGATTAACTGTTCCCCCACCCTAATTGGCTAAAATTGATTAATAAAAGAAGAATCGCAATGTTTTCAAAATGCCTAAGTAGAGACCGATCTCCTGATTGGGCGAGAGGGGTGCCATAAAACCCTTCCCCTCTCGTAACCTGGCTCCCGAACCCAGATATGGTTATGACGGACTGGTTTCCTTCACTTTTTCAAATAAAGCGCGGCAGGTGCTTCGAAATACGGTTCCTTGAGTGTCGGACCTTCAAAACTCAAATGGCGACTTTGTATTTTTGAGCGCTTGCCACCGGCGCTCGCGCTCCCTCGATTTTCAAAAAAGGGCCGCAATGGCGAAAGGAAGGGAATCCTTTTTCCAAGGGCACGCTGCCCACACGAGCATAGAGTTGCTGAGTCAAAGGCTTAGAGCCGCTAAATGAGTGAATACGGGCGTAGAGCCTATCAATGATGGGCTGCTGAGATAGTAGACATAGGCTTTGAGCCTGTTAAGAACTTGGTTGTTTATGGCTTTGAGCCAGTTGAAACCGTGGGCTTGGAGCCGCTGAGTTGATAGGTGAGGGCGTAGAGCCGCTGAGTTGATGAGTTGGTGAATTCGGGCGTAGAGCCGTTGGATTGGTTGTTATGGCTTCGAGCCAGTTTAAGATTGTGGGCTTTAAGCCGCTGAATGAATTGGTACGGGTGAATGTGGGCACGGAGCTTGCTTAGTTCTTTGATAGTGGATATGGGCGTAGAGCCGCTGGGTGTTTTGACTTGCTTTGGCCAGCAGTTTGTGGAGAGAGAACTTCCTCATGCTTGGATATGCCCCCAAGGTTAATTCTGATTACGTTGCATTGGCTCGGGGATACCCCCAAGGCTAGTTTTGATCATATTAGCTCGGGAATGCCCCCAAGGCTACTTGGTTTGTTGAGGACTTAGAAGTCTGTAGTGGCCTGAGTTAGTGCAAAGAGCAAGACCTGATATGGCTGAGGGAAATAGATTGGGAGGCCAGGAGATCGATCTCTCGGCCGAAGGATTGATGTTTCGGCCGAATAATAGATGTATCGGCCGCGTAATCCCTTTATTTCCAGAGGCCTATAAAAGGCCACGGCGTCGACCGTTTCATCTCAATTTCCTCTCTTTCTTTCCTCTTCCTCTCCTCGTTTCGAGAGCCCCGTAGCCGAAGACTTCCCCTTCGTTTCTCCTCATTCCCGTCGGCTTCGGGCCATGGAGGGTACGCGGCCAGAGATCGCGGAGGGAGGCCGCACTGTTCTTGGTTCTGTCTTGATGCTTGATTAGGGACCCTTGTATGGGTGGCTTTGATTAGGGACCCTTACATGGGTGACTTACTTTCGTGACGCGGAGCTCCTGGCGTGGCGGTGGTACGTGGTGTGGTGATTTTTCTGGGCCATGTGGTGTCCCTTCTGCACCGTAGCACTCCTCTGGTATACACCGCCCCAGGGGTGTCCTCTTCTTTTTTGCAGCTGGTCTCTGGTGTTCTGACCACCAAAGGGTTCGTCATCCTCTTCTGCTTCCTCTTTTTGTTTTTCTGTTTCTATTCCTGCATAGGTTAGTTCGACAGGAAATCGATGTATAGTTTGTTTATGAAATGTGGGATGATCCACCTTGTGATGTAAAAATCTTTCGTTATATGAAACAAAAACCTTTTGCTCTGCTATCTTGATCGTGTATGTTATGTTTGCATCGTTTGCGTATAATAGTTTTGTTTAATCCAATGAAACGAACTGAACCGTGGAAACAATCTGTAAAACAGCCGTTCTGGCGGCCGACTGAATGATTACGCGGCCGAAGCTTCGATCTGGCGGGCGAAGGATCGTTTTGTCTACTTGGGTTTGACTTGTAGGTCAACCCTAATTTTCACGGGCCGATGGATAGATCCTATGGCCGTCGTATCGAAGTGCCGACCGAGAGACCGACTGAAATTCCGAGAATTAAGAATCTGATTCTTATTCGAACTAAGACTCGACTTAGTTTGATAAATACACGTTCTACGAACCCGATAGCATTGTCAGTAGCAATTCCTTGCACATGGCACAACCAGTCCTTGATCAGTGGTTGGATTCCTTTAATGGCCTCAACCGTTTACACTTTAAATCCTTTGGCATGGACTTTCTCTTCTCCCTTTGTCAAATTCCTGTGAATTTTGCCTTCCTTAGGGCAGCCACTAGTTTGTGGGACCCTGATTTTCACGTCTTTCGATTTAGGAAAGAGGAATTGTGTCCATCATGGGTCATTTGGATAGAGAGGGTTTCGTCGTCCCTAATCCCTTGTTCAACCGAGGCGATCTCTTGAAGGATTTACTCCAAGTTCAGAAACATGAGGTTAGGTTCTTCCTAGTGAAGGGAAAGCTGGAGATTCTTCAGTTTATCCAGCGCTTTGGTACGGCTGAGGCTCATCGCCAAGTTTCTCAACAGAAAGCATGCTTTCATGCGTTGTGCATTTGTCTCCTTCATTATTACTTGCTTGGTCCTTCCTCTGGTCATGCTGATCCCATACTGCTTAACATTGCTCAACAAATTGGAAACTGTGTAAGTTTCGCGGGCTTAGTGTTGGCAGAGACCTTGATGGGTCTAGATGTGATGAAGGGTAGTCCTCAGCTCAGTTCTCAGGCAGTCCTTTGCTATTGTAGGTTCGCTTAGTGTTTGTTTATTTTGTTAAGTTTATCTTTTCACTCATCGCTCTTTTGTTTTGACTCACATGTTCTTTCAACTCACAATTTTCCCTTGTTCTCTAGGTATGGTTGTTTGAGAAACTAAAGGTGTGGGATGCGCCGGACGACTTCTTTATAATCCAGACCAATGCACAGAGCGTCGCATGATTAAACGGTTCCCAACTGAGGCTGCTTGGGAAGCATGGATGAAGACTTGCAGAGGTGATTGGATTCAATGGGTTTGCCCTTGGTATAATGTTGAGAGCATGACTGCAAGTACCATGAACCATTTTGGTGTAGCAGTGATTGGTATTACTCGAGTCGTTTTCTACTTTCCTGCTCGCTTTCAAAGGCAGTTTGGGGCTGAACAAACCGCAATCCTGGGTGACCCTGAGTACACTGTCTCTAAGATCCATGATGCCAATTTCCGTCGCAATATGTTGCGTCTTTGGCCAAATAGAGTCATGCAGGAGGTGGCTGAGAACTTTGTTGTCAAGCTATCAGGTTCTTACAAACGCTGGTTGAAGAAAAACCTTTTGGAGGATAGTAGTGCAAAGAGAAGGAAGACCTAGAGATTGACGCTTTGCTTATGTTTTTCAAAAGATGTTTGTTTGATTCTAGCTTTCATGGATTAAGAATTGTTTAAGTTTGCTTTTTCCTTTTTCCTTTGGAAATAATAAAACATTTGGTCGTTTTATTCGAAGATGTTATTGCCATGATTTGATAGTGAACATGCTTTAGGATAGACCTAGAAACTTTGGAAGTGATGATGATAGCAGTGACCGGATCTCAAACTTAGAGATTGCCTATGTATCCCATAGAGGGAATCAAGCCATAAACGTAGTTCCAACAAAGGGGATTTGTTTTGTTTTTAGTTAGGGTCCACTCGGGTATTTTCCTCTCCTTTTGTGCTCTAAATTTTGCCTAAAACCGCCCTTGCGGGTTTTCGGTCTAGCGAGCGTTTTATTTATACCTTAGTTTTTGCCTAGGCCGCCCTCGCGGGTTTTCGACCTAGCAGGCTGCTCTAATTTTTGCTTGAGTCCGCCCACCCTTGTGGTTTTCGGCCCAACGAGCATCTCTCATGGGTAATACTTCCTTAGCTAGTCGATGTTGACTGGTGTTGTGAATTCCTTTCCATCCAAGTCTGCAATGTATGCTGCTCCTCCGGAAAGTATGCGTTTGATAAGGTAGGGGCCTCCTCAGTTTGGTCTAAACTTGCCCCTTGGGTCTGAAATGTGGCGACGGATTGCTTTGAGCACCATGTCTCCTACCTTGATGTCTCTAGGTTTTACCTTTTTGTTGAATGCTCGTGCGATGCGGCGTTGATACCCTTGTACATGGTATAACTCTCTCAGCCTCCTTTCGTCTAGTAGTGCCAACTCGTCGTAGCGGTTTTGAACCCAGTCTTCTTCGATCATTCCAGTCTCAGCCAGAACCCTTAGCGAAGGTAATTCCAGCTCGATAGGCAAGACAGCTTCCATTCCATAAACCAGAGAGTAGGGAGTGGCCCCAGTTGAAGTCCTTTCAGTTGTTTGATAACCCCATAGCGCCAAAGGTAGCATTTCTGGCCAGTCTGTGTAAGTGTCGGTAGTCTTCCGCAGAATCCTCTTGATATTCTTGTTTGCAGCCTCAACTGCTCCATTAGTTTAAGGTCGGTAAGTAGATGACCGATGATTCTGTATCCCAAATTCGGCAAAAAGATTCTTTGTCGCTCCCTTGAAGTGCGATCCATTGTCACAAACGAACTCGTGAGGTACACCATATCGATAGATGATATTAGTGCGAATAAATTTGGCTACATGAGTGGCTTTGAGGATAGCATAAGAAGCTGCTTCTACCCACTTGGTGAAGTAGTCAATGGCCACTAGAATGAACTGATGTTTGTATTTTCCCTTTGGATTTATGCTTCCAATAACGTCTATCCCCTAGGTGGAGAATGGCCAAGGGGATGTCATGCTATACAATTCTGTAGGGGGAATACGCATGCGATCAGCGTGAGCTTGACATTTGTAGCATCGGCGGACATAATCAGCGCAGTCGGCCTCCATTGTGGTCCAGTAATATCCCTGACGCAGGATCTTCTTTGCCATCGTTACCCCATTCAAGTGTGGCCCACAAATTCCTTCGTGTATTTCCTCCATTACCTTGCGGCTGTCCTCCATTGTGACGCAAAGTTGACTTGGACCCAAGTGTGCCCTTCGATACAATGCTCCTCCACATATTACAAATCGGGCAGCAAACTTCCGCAGAGCCGTTTTGTCTTTCGAGGTGGCCTCGGATGGGTATTCTCCTTTTTCTAGGAATTCCTTCATGTCTTCGTACCATGGCTTGTCATCGTCTTCACCTTCCTCGGTAAAGGTGCATTCACATGCTGGTTTGACCTTTTGTTCGATCATGAGAGGCCGCATTGTGAATCCCAGGGGTATTTCGACCATAGATGCTAATGTTGCCAGTGCATCTGCAAATCTATTGCTCACTCGAGGAGTGTGTGTGAAGATAACGGAATCGAATTGTGGAATTAGATCTTCCAGCACAGAGTGATATAGCTTCAGTGTATCTTCTTTGACCATCCAGTCTCCTCTTGCTTGAGATACCACTAGGTTTGAATCCCCAATGACTTCTACCCTTTTTGCCCCTAGCTCCAGGGTTGCCTCCATTCCAGCAATACAGGCCTCGTATTCAGCTTGGTTGTTGGTGACTTCAAACCTTAGTTTATATGACAAAGGGATGTGGGAGTCGTTTGGGGAAACTAGCAATACCCATATGCCATACCCACATCGGTTTGATGCTCCATCAAAGTAAAGTTGCCAGGTGTCGTCTAAGAGACATAACATGTCCTCGTCAGGGAACATGAAGTCTTCTGCCTCGGCTTCTGTCACAGGATGATCTGCCAAGAATTCTGCCACAGCTCTTCCCTTTACTGATTTCCTTGTCATGTATTTGAGGTCGAATTCTGCTAGCAGCAATAACCACCTAGCTAGCTTTCCGATAAGTGCTGACTTTTCGAAAAGATATTTGATTGGGTCTAAACGAGAAACCAGCACCACCGGGTGTGCTAACAGGTAGTGCCTTAGTTTCTTTGTGGCCCATACTAGCCCCCAACAGGTTTTCTCGAGGGGAGTGTACCTTGTTTCGTAGTCCATCATTTTTTTGCTGAGGTAGTATATGGCGCACTCCACTTTGGCATCGTTCTCTTGCGCTAGCATGCATCCCATGGATGTGTCTGTTACTGAGAGATACAGAATCAATGGCTTCCCAGGGATGGGCGGCGACAGTACAGGTGGATTCTGAAGATATTCTTTGATTGCTTCAAATGCTTGCTGACAGCCTTGGCTCCATTCAAAATTAGTACCTTTCTTCAGTAGCTTGAAAAGAGGTTCACAGGTAGTTGTGAGCTTGGAAATGAACCTACTGATGAACTGTACCTTCCCCAAGAAACTCCTTACCTCCTTTTCTGTCCTAGGCGGTGATATTTCCATGATAGCCTGTATCTTGGAAGGATCTACCTCGATTCCTCTTTGTGCATCATGTCGTGCAGTAGTGTCGTTGCCATCCTTTGGTAAGTGGCTCCAGCATTCTTTAGCCCAAATGGCATCACTCGGTAGCAGTAGGTTCCCCAAGGTGTAGTGAAGGTGATTTTCTCTCTATCCTCAGGAGACATAAGGATTTGATTGTACCCAGAAAATCCATCCATGAAGGATAGCAATGCATGGCCTGCAGTGTTATCTACTAGCTCGTCTATGTGAGGTAATGGGAAGTCATCCTTTGGACTGGCCTTGTTGAGATCTCGGAAATCTACGCAGACCCTGATTCCTCCAGTTTTCTTTGGTACGGGAACGATGTTAGCTACCCATTGTGGATATTCGGTGACTATGAGAAAATCGGCGTTGATTTGTTTAGTGACTTCTTCTTTTATCTTTAAGACCCAATCAGGGCGCATACGTCTCAGTTTCTGTTTAACTGGTTTTGTATCAGGATGAAGGGAAATTTTATGCTGAACAATTTCAGGGTCTATTCCAGGCATGTCCTCGTAAGACCAGGCAAAAACATATTTGTATTCTTTTAGCAAAAGGATTAGTTTTTCACTTTCTTGAGGGGATAGTGTGGCACCAATTTTAACCATTTTGGGCTCGTTTTCAAAGCCTATGTTTGCTGTGATTATTTCCTCAGAAAAAGGTTTAGCGTGCCTTTCTTCTTCTCTCTTGATGAATTCTAGAATTTCTTTTGGAATTTCTTCCTCAAAATTTGGTTTGTCGGAATCCATGCAATTAATCATAGGCAAAGTGAAATACTCTAAATCTTCCTTCTCATTGCTAAGATTATCAAAAGACATTTCAGAGTCGAACTCAAAGTAAATGTTATGCCTTGGTACTTTGACCAGGTTTTCCTCACTAGACTTAGTAGTTTTAAAAGATGAAATGCTTGACTCGGACTTAGTCGACTCGGAGTCGGAATCGGAATCAGAATCAGAACTAAGATCAGAATTAGCGCTTTTCGTTTTGTATTTTAGAGTGTGTTCCATGGTCCAGTTAGGGTAAGCCCCTTTTTCAGCACCCACAATCAGTTCAGAGCAGTCTTTTTAATCACCAAGGTTGATCATCAGCACTTCACTGTCACCTTGATTCGCACTTTCATCATTGTCACCCTGCAAGTCTTGGAGGGCCATTTGATTTGCTATTGCTGTTATCTCCTCCAATTGAGCTTCAATCTCTGCTTCGTCGCTGTTGTCGACTCTTCGTGTGCCAACAAAGCCCCACCAATTACCAAAGCTATCTGTGATTGGGTGG
This sequence comes from Rhododendron griersonianum, assembly GCA_018127125.1. Lineage (NCBI taxonomy): Eukaryota > Viridiplantae > Streptophyta > Magnoliopsida > Ericales > Ericaceae > Rhododendron > Rhododendron griersonianum. The sequence goes on along the minus strand of CM030788.1, from coordinate 29,713,597 downwards.
ATCACCCTTATTTCATCGTTGGTGACCCCCTCATCAAAGAGTAGGTTCAGTGATATTTCGTCTAGTGGGTCATTGTCGACAGACTCTTCTTCCTTTGCCTCTTCAATTTCGAGGTTGTTGACCTCGTCTATTGGCCAATAGTCGTCGGTAGGTGCATAGGGGTCATAAAAATATATTGGAACCCTGCGAAGCCCTTCTTCTTCGATCAGGTCTTCTACTTTTTCCTCATAAACCGTTCTAGCGAACATGACATGGTTGTCTTCAATGATAGTCACCACAGGCTTTGGTTGATTTACTAGAGTGATGTATTCAGAGGGGTTGAAATCTTCAATAGCAGAGTGGAGCGGGCCAGACAGCTTGGTGACAACTTGAAAGTGCGAATCAGACGTGAACGGTGATGCAGTCATTTTTCCTGAAAAGGTTTTTGTTTTAGTTAGATTGATTAATCTTACCTACTGTTCATTCGACTTAGAGAGATTCCTAAGGTTTAACCTGCAAAAGAAAAGCTTTACAACATACATATATACAATGGGTGTGAGGAAGAACTTTTGCAAGTAAAATGCAAATAGGTCCCTAGCTTGTAGGTTCCTGTCTTAGTTTGATAAGTTCTATGGCTTTCTAAAACATGCAAGGTTTTGGTAGTCTCAGGGTGCTCCATTGTCAAAGGGCACCAATCCTCTCACAAGCCCATCATAGGCGGTGATTGGGTGATTCCCTTTTTGATATACCACTAGGTACGAGTGATTGTGGAGTTTGCTGGAACCCCCAACATAGCCCGTGTCATGCCGGGATATCAGGTGAACTCAACGGGTTGCCCGCTCGATGCATATGATAGATGAATTAAATAAGGCATGTATTAGTCTTATGTTGAACTTTTTTGGTTATGGCTCTCAAGTCCCCAGCGGAGTCACCAAAAACTGTAGACACCTCCCAAACGGGGCATCGCCATACAGATTGATCATGTTTGTTTTCTCGATTAGTTGCTTGCTTCATAAACCAAAATCATGGACATTCCTATGGCTAGGAACATCGCCACATGATAGCGGTTATCATCAAAACAGAGTCGCCACCCAGTTTATCAAAACTGGGAAAATAGATAGACTGAGTACGGGAGCCAAAAGTACATTAAAGGAAAGGTGTTAGGCACCCCTCTCTGCCCAGCCGTGAGACTGGCCCATAGTTATTCAACATAAGACGTATAGATGCTTTATTTAATTCTAACACATAGTCTGTTTAATTAATCCTTTAAACAGTAAGTAAAGTGAGCTAGTGCGATAAGTAAAGCATGTGTCAGAAAGCAGGAAACAAAGCAAAGCTGTCCCAGGGAGATGGATCCCACGGCTGGTGAATAGATGTCACGGCCGAGGGATCCTCCTGGTTTGATTTATCGGCCGAGGGATCGAAACCCCGGTCGATGTTCTTCCTCACACGAGACAGAAAAATTAGCAGACGACTAAATACTACGATTAATCATAAACACGATGAGTAAAACAAACCAGAGGCCGTTGGGCCTCACCACCTTGATCCCTCAGTTGCTTGATTGCTTCGGATTTGATTGTGATCGATTGATTGCTTGATTGAAAACCCTAGGGTTATGGTTTGAACTTCGGGGTTTGATCGTCGGATTGATGGCTGCCTTCGGGAGGTTAGGGCTTTTGAAGAGAGGTTTGGAGATAGTGTTTTGACAGAGTTTTATGGCTCAAGAGAGTGTATTCTCTAATGAATTTCGTGTGTATGTATTTTCGGAGTCCAAAGGCCCTTTATATAGGCAATTGGTGACTCACTCCGGCCAATCAAAGCACGCGATTGCAATTGCAATACAATGCAAACTCTTCGTTGCAATCTCTGAGCGTAGCCCGAACGCATCGGGAAGGTAGTGTAGTTGGATCAAACAATCGACAGAACGTTCGAGAGTTTGGAAAAAGGACGATCTGGCGGCCGAGTAATAGATATCAAAGCCGAGGAATGGATGTCTCGGCCGAAGGATAGATCTTGCGGCCGAGGGATTGATCTCTCAGGGAGATTTTGCTAGCAACAGGTTGCTCGGGTGAGGAAATGATGTTAAGGCCGTGAGATCGATGTTACGGCCGACAGATGGATTCTCCTAGGCTTCTGTATTTTCTGTCTGAAAGGCTGTATGGCTCTGAATGGGTCCTCTAAGTGGCTCAAAGTTCTTACCGAAAGTCCTAAGGTTCTCAAGAAGGCAATCAGCAATCGCTGTATCCATTTCATCATCGGGATGGTCCCAAGGTGGGACTTGAAAATAATCGTTAGGGCCAAATTGGGGTGTCTACAGTCACGGCCGAGGGATCCTCCTGGTTTGATGTATCGGCCGAGGGATCGAAGCCCCGGTTGATGTTCTTCCTCACACCAGACAGAAACGTTAACAGATGATTAAAACGCTACGATTAGTCATAAATACAGTAAGTAAAACAAACCAGAGGCCGTTGGGCCTCACCACCTTGATCCCTCAGTTGCTTGATTGCTTTGGATTGGGTGTGATTGACTGATTGCTCCTCGGAAAACCCTAGGGTTAGGGTTTGAACTTCGGGGTTTGATCACTGGATTGATGGCGGCCTTCGGGAGGTTAGGGCTTTTGAAGAGAGGGTTTGAGGGAGTATTTTGACAGAGTTTCGGAGCTTGGGTGAGTGATTTCACTTATGAATTTTGTGTGTTGATAAGCACCCAATAGTGTAGATATTTGGTGCGCCTAGTCCCGTGTTTTGCCTTTTATTTTCTGTTTAGTTGCCGTTTTGTAGTATTTTGCGCGTAAGTTTCTCTTTCGAGCATTGCAGGTTTACGCGAATAAGCGTGCTTGTTGAGTTGATTGGACAAACCAAGAGGGTAAGCAAGTAGGCGGTGCCTCGAAGATTCATCCGTCGGGTGTCAAGACAAGGCACAAGGGTTTGAGCTGCATGAAGAAGACACGGTATCGATACGGACTTCAGCGTATCGATACGGTTTGAAATCAGAAGGATCTTCAAGCTTCAGCGTATCGATACGGTTCGAAAACAGAATCATTCCCGGGCTTCAACGTATCGATACGGTTTTCTGCGTATCGATACGGGTCATCTACGGAGAAACTTGGATTTTGAAGCAAGCCGTCTCGGTATCGATACGAGATTGGAGTATCGATACGAGAGAAGACCGACTTACGTTTTTGACAGCTGTCAACTTTCTTTAATTGGCAAGTTACCTCTTTATGCGTGAGAAAGATATTTCTGAGGAGAGAGAGAGTCCCTTGTATATAAATAGGACCACCTTTCTCCCTCATTGGAAGCTAGCTAATTACTTTCCTTAATTTTCCTCCATTAATGTCTTGTTGAGTTTCAAAGCCTTTCTAGCCTAAATTTCTTAAGAACTTGGTAAGTTTTAGTTGTCTGTTAATTTTCCAAGTACTAAAGTTGTTGCTACGGCTTAGATCTTTAATAATATCTAGTTTGTTTTCAATTCTATCGGTTTAATATGTTTATCTTTCATAGCATAATTTCTAGTCTTTTCAATATGTGTGAGTAGTCGTTTGGCTAAGTCTTGGGCTAATCAATCCCAAGGACTTAGGTGGTTATTCGATTCTTAAATCTTCGGGCTTAAAATCATGGGTTCCGGAATAGAGCCTAACTTGTATTTTTTGGTCTAAGCTAGGGGTGTAAACTACTTGGTAAGGGGTTTAGTCAAGCGGTCTTGGCAAGCGGCTTACCAAGGGATTGTGGCCCCCTATGTGTTTGATAAAAGTTTTCAACCAAGTTGGTTCGCCTCCGGTTAATCTCATCTTGTGAAAAACGTAGTTTTAAAGTTAAATCCTCCGGGCAAGAGCGCGCGGTCGTGACTCTTGCTTGAGTTATCATTGGGAATCGGTAACGGCCTTAGTCACGGGATAGAAGATCCCTAGACTTGCCTTTTCTAGTTCATTAAAACTCATTTCTAGTCTTTCGTTTTAGTTTCTACTCCACTCAAAGGAAAAAACTCAGTTGGCCGTTTCAAACGCCACCATCCATTACATAAACCTTCAATCCAATCTAAGCTGAATTCGATTCCTTGTGGGTACGATCCCGGACTTCCGGATATTATGCTTCCAACGACTTAGCCCTACGCTTGGGGTTTAAAACCTTATTGAAGGCAAGGTTTACGGAGCTAAGCATTTTTGGCGCCGTTGCCGGGGATTCTTATTATAGCTTATTTTGGAGGATCGACAAACCATTGTGAGTACTCCGTTTTCTTTTCTTTTCTTTTGTGTGTTGAACTCAAACTAGCGGATACCTCTAACTGAGCCATCAATTCGACTTGAGGTTTAATGAAGCTAAGTTGAGCGTCAATTGCCCTTTTTATTGCTTTACTTTCTAGTTGTTGAACGTGGCGGTGGCATAACCCCACGGAATATTCTGTTGTTGAGAACGAGGCGGCGGCATAGCCCCTCTAGTCTGTTTAATTAGTTTGTGCAAGGTGTATGCTCAACGTTTATCGTAGTCCTTTATCGAAACGGTTGCATCGCTCTGTTTCTCCTCCAAGGATTCGTAATATCACTCAGGCATACTCTCCACCACGTGAGTTATCACCTCTGTTAAGGCCAATGGCGGATCAACCACCAGCCCGTACGTTGCGTGACTACCTAACACCTGAAAGAGGTCCGCATGTGTCACCTATAGCTATTCCGAATTGTACCGCTGCTAATGCATTTGCTTTCAAGCCAGAATATCACCGGGTTATACCAGAGTTTCGGGGCCGTGAACTTGAGGATCCTTATGCTCATATTCGGGAATTCGAGACCATTGTTAGCACATTCGTGACGGGGCCGGGACAGCTTGACCAAGCCCGCTTGAAATTGTTTCCTTTCTCACTCAAGGACAAGGCCAAGCAATGGTTCCATTCCTTGAAGCCTCGCTCATTGCTAACTTGGTCCGAGGTTCAGGATGTGTTTACAACTAAGTTTTTTCCGGTTAGCCGAACCAAGCTTCTTATGGACCAAATTCAGAATTTCAAGCAGAAGGATGGGGAGGTCTTTTACAAGCTTTGGGAAAGGTACAAGGATTTGCTCGCGGCCATTCCACACCACAATCTTCCCATGTACTTAGTGATCAACCATTTCTACTTGGGTTGTGATCAGCAGGCCAAACAACTTCTTGATACGATGGGAAGCGGCGACTTTATGGGGAAGGATCCCGATACCGCTTGGGAGTTTTTAGATGCTTTGGCGGAAAGGGCTCAATCTTGGCAGTACATAGATCCGGGTGATCAAGCTATGAGGAATCAAGGACCAGGTGGCTCCGGCAAGTTCTCGGTGAACGAGCATAATGTTTTTGAGACAAGACTAGATGAGCTATCAACAAAATTGGATAAGATGAAGTTGGACGCGGTTCATGTTAAGGAAGTGAAAGAGGTTCGACAAATGGAGGAAGTGTGTGTGATTTGCGAAATGGTGGGTCATACTACCGATAATTGCCCTACCATTCCCGCCCTTCGGCACCATTTTAGTCAACTCCCTCCGGAAGAAGCATGTGCATTGAACCAACGTTGGGATCCATATTCCAATACTTACAATCCGGGGTTGCGGTCTAATCCGGCTTTCCGTTGGAATAATCAGAATGAAGCGGGTTCTTCATCAACTTCACAAGCACCTCCTCCCGCTCAGAATCAGAATTGGCGACAACCCCAACTCCAAGGTCCACCACGGTTTCCTGCAATTCAAGGTCCGCCCGGTTTCCAACCTCCCGGACAATTTCAAGGACAAAATCAGTTTCAACAACCACAACCATTTCCTCCGAGGCGATCTTTGGAGGACACTATGAACACGTTCTGTCAGATGCAAATAACCACCAACGATCAAACCACTCAAGCACTGAATGACATGCGGAGTCAAATGGGTAAATTGACTACGGCCATTGGTGTTTTACAACAAGAGAGAGGAAAACTCCCTACTCAACCTGTGGCCAATCCACAAGGCCAACACTTCGCGCAAGGCTCTTCGGTGCCTTTCCCCGAGCAAGCGAAGGCCATTATCTCTTTGAGGAGTGGGAAGACGGTGGACAATGCTCAAGTGGAGCCGCCAGTCGCTCCTAGTTTCCTACCTTCTCCAACTCCGTCCAAGCCAACTATACCAAGTGAGGAATCTCCCAAGCAAGCTCCTTCGGAAGAAGAGAAAGGAAAGTCTAAGGAGGGAGATGTCCCTCAAGCTTTTACTGTCCCCGCACCTTATCCCAACCGTTTAAGGACGCCGGCCAAGCCAAATCTCAATACCGACATCTATGATGTGTTAAAGCAAGTAACCGTCAACCTCCCTTTGATCGATGCTATCAAGCAAATTCCGTCTTATGCCAAGTTCTTGAAAGACTTGTGTACTCATAAACGGAAGCTCCAAGTGCAAAAGAAGGTGTTTTTGACCGAGCAAGTTAGTTCACTTTTCGAGTCAACCCTTCCGCCCAAGTATAATGATCCGGGGTGTCCTACTATTTCCATCACTATAGGGGGCAAGGTTGTTGAGAAAGCTCTCCTTGATTTGGGGGCGAGCGTCAATCTTTTACCATTTTCGGTTTATGAACAACTTGGATTGGGCGAGATGAAGCCAACGCGGGTGACTTTACAATTGGCAGATAGGAGTATTCGAATTCCCAAAGGGATGGTCGAGGATGTGCTAGTTCAAGTCGACCAATTTGTGTATCCGGTTGACTTTGTGGTTCTAGACACTTGTCTGGTACCGGCGGCTCAATCATCCGTTCCAATTATTCTTGGACGACCTTTCTTAGCAACATCCGATGCCGTGATTCATTGCCGGGATGGTCGACTCAACATGAGTTTTGGTAATATGAAGATGCAAGTTAATATGTTCCATGTCGGGAGCCACATGGGGGATGATGAGGATGTTTATGGAGTGAGCATGATTGATTCACTTGTCCAAGACCATGTCAATGAATTCATTTGCAAAGACGAGTTGGAAATAGCACTCACATCCGCCGAGGTCGATTTTCTTGATGCACCCGAGGTGGCGTATATGTGCTCCTTGCTAGATGAGGAGGAGGTGTGTGGGATTACCCCGTGGATTCCAAAATTTGAGGAGTTACCCCCTATTGAGAAGCGAGCCATCCCGTCTAGTGTGGAACCACCAACGCTCGAGCTAAAGCCGCTTCCGGATACACTCAAGTATGCCTATCTTGGCGATGGCCAAACATACCCGGTTGTGGTATCCTCTGCTCTAAGCGAACTTCAAGAGTTGGAATTGCTTGTTTTGTTGCGGAAGCATTCCAAGGCGATCGGATGGTCTATAGCCGATATTAAGGGTATCGAAGCATCCCTTTGCTCCCATCATATTTACCTAGAGGATGATGTCAAGCCATCTCGCCAACCTCAACGACGATTGAACCCAATAATGAAGGATGTCGTGCGAGCAGAAGTGCTCAAACTCTTGGACGTCGCCATAATTTACCCGATTGCGGATTCTAAGTGGGTTAGCCCAATACAAGTGGTACCAAAGAAGTCCGGGGTGACGGTAGTGCGGAATGACAAGGATGAGCTTATCCCAACGCGTGTCCAAACCGGTTGGAGGGTGTGTATAGACTACCGAAAGTTAAACGCAAGTACAAGAAAGGACCACTTTCCTCTTCCCTTCATAGATCAAATTTTGGAGAGGGTGGCCGGCCACAAGTTCTATTGCTTTTTAGACGGGTACTCCGGTTACAATCAAATAGAGGTGGCTTTGGAGGACCAAGAGAAGACAACGTTTACGTGTCCATTCGGGACCTTTGCTTATCGTCGTATGCCGTTCGGGCTTTGCAACGCCCCCGGTACCTTCTCAAGGTGTATTATGGGTTTATTTAGCGACATGGTGGAGAAGATCATGGAAGTGTTCATGGACGACTTCTCCGTTTTTGGTGATTCCTTCGAAGCTTGTCTTACCAACTTGGGGCTCGTATTGGCTCGGTGTGAGGAAAAGAACTTGGTTTTGAATTGGGAAAAATGTCACTTCATGGTGACCGAAGGCATCGTGCTTGGCCATATTGTGTCATCTAAAGGGATTGAAGTAGATCGGGCCAAGATTGACTTAATTGGGAACCTTCCGACACCGAAGTGCTTAAAGGACATCCGATCCTTCTTGGGGCATGCCGGTTTCTATCGCCGGTTCATAAAGGATTTTAGTTCCATTGCTCGACCGTTGTGTCATTTGCTCGCAAAGGATGTGCCATTTGAGTGGACACCGGCGTGTGAGGCCGCTTTTACCAAGCTTAAGTCAAGTCTTACCTCGCCACCTATCGTGCGGTCTCCAAATTGGGAGTTACCATTTGAACTTATGTGCGACGCGAGCGATTATGCCGTGGGAGCAGTGTTGGGACAACGCCAAGGGAAGGAGCCGTATGTCATTTATTACGCTAGCAAGACTTTGAACGAGGCTCAAATGAATTATTTGACTACCGAGAAGGAGTTGTTAGCTATAGTCTTTGCACTTGACAAATTCCGTTCTTACCTAGTTGGAGCCCCGATCACCGTGTACACCGATCATTCCGCCCTTAAATACCTTTTCACGAAGCAAGATGCTAAGGCGAGATTGATTAGATGGATTTTACTCCTACAAGAGTTTGACCTTACCATTAAAGACAAAAAGGGTGTCGAGAATGTGGTAGCTGACCACTTGTCTCGATTGGAGTTCGAAGACCACACTTCTCACATCCCTATTGGTGATTCCTTCCCCGATGAGCAACTTTTTGCAATTTCCACAACCCCGTGGTACGCCGATATTGTGAATTACTTAGTTACCGGCTTGATGCCTGCTCAGTGGAATGTACAAGCGAGGCGTCGGTTTTTGGCGGAGGTGAAGCAGTTCTCTTTTGACGATCCGTATCTGTTTAAGTATTGTGCGGATCAAATCATCCGGAGGTGCGTTCCCGACTCCGAACATCGGAGTATCATGAACTTTTGCCACACGGAGGCTTGTGGCGGCCATTTCTCTTTCAAGAAAACTGCAGCTAAAGTGTTGCAATGCGGTTTCTATTGGCCTTCCTTGTTTAAAGACACATTCGAGTTTGTTAGGACTTGTGAACGGTGTCAAGCCTTGGGAAAGATCACTCGACGCAACGAGATGCCCCAAAATCCCATCCTCATCATTGAAGTTTTCGATTGTTGGGGCATAGATTTTATGGGGCCATTCCCTACATCATTTGGCTTCCTTTACATTTTGCTTGCTGTTGATTATGTTAGCAAGTGGGTAGAGGCAATCCCAACTCGCACCAATGATGCCCAAGTCGTAGTTGAGTTTCTCCGGGAGTACATATTGGCACGGTTTGGGATGCCACGAGCAATCATTAGTGACCAAGGCACGCATTTCTGCAATCGGTCATTCGCAGCCTTAATGAAGAAGTATGGGATTGTGCACAAGGTCTCAACAGCTTATCATCCTCAGACTAACGGACAGGCCGAGCTAGCCAATCGGGAGATAAAGGGCATTCTGGAGAAAATGGTTAATCCTACCCGCAAAGATTGGTCCCTTCGGTTGACCGACGCTTTGTGGGCTTACCGTACTGCTTATAAAACGGTGTTGGGGATGTCGCCTTATCGTCTCGTTTATGGAAAGCCTTGCCATCTTCCGGTGGAATTGGAGCACAAAGCTTATTGGGCGATAAAAAAGATGAACGCCTCCATTCCGCTTGCCGGTGCTAGGAGAAAGCTTCAACTCAATGAACTTGAGGAGCTAAGGTATGATGCTTATGATCGCTCTAGTTCGTATAAAGCCAAAGTCAAGGCCATGCATGATAAGAACATTCTTAGAAAAGATTTTGTGATAGGCCAAAAAGTGCTTTTGTACAATTCTAGATTGCATGTGTTTGCTGGCAAACTAAGGTCCCGTTGGGCCGGTCCTTATGTTGTTAAATGTGTCACTCCTCACGGAGCCATAGAAATTGAGAATGAATCCAATGGGAATGTGTTTAAAGTAAATGGACAACGGCTTAAGCCATTTCTTGGTTATATTGAAGTTGGGGAGCCCGACGAGGACTTGGGTACTCCCGTTTATTCCAATGCGGTTGTTTCTTAGGTGGGTTTAAACTATATTTGCACGGGGAGCGAAAGCGTAACCGCTGAACTTAACTGTTTGTCGGACCCGGCCCCCGGGTAGGGGGTACCCACCATTGACTTGGGTATTTGTAGCTTCGCACGCCGCTACTAAAACAAGGATCGTGTGCCCAGCTCCGGTTAGTAAGGGCAATGTTTAGTTTTGTACATATTAGCTTGTTTATTTCGTTCTGGGATTTTTCACACTATGAGATTTCACTAATGCATCATTGTTAGGGCTTTAATTAGTTCTTCTTTGTAGTAGTTTACCGTTAATGATCCATGCTTCCAGATATGTCCCTATCGGGAGCAGTTTAGGTCTGTGGGTGAGATTTGATACTCCCGTGCTTTGGCGCTAGACTCTGTCTTGTCTCACCTTGTTTAGATCATAGGGAACGCTGGGCTTAATTGCTTGGCGAGGTCAAGCGGTGAATTTTACCTCAGGCATGATGTAACAAACTTGACGGTCTAGTGTAGCCACCCGTGTCTTACCTCGCCGGTGAGACTCGGGAAGAAAAGTATGACTCGTAAGATTGCGTGAATATCGGGTGGTGTACCTTTTTGTTTCTTTTTGTTTCCTTTTGGTTTTTGGCGCCCGGATAACACGAGCCGGGCGGTTCTAATGTCAATTGTCTTGTGGAAGGTCTTTCTCTTAAGTCTTGCAGGGTTTATGTGCTACCACGCCAGCCTTGGTAGCTTGGGTCTACCGCTGAGGTGAATGAGGCATTCAGGAGCCCTAAGCATGGGTGCGGCTTTGCGCCGCGATTGTCAGGCCAATAAAGCTTTGGATATGGCCCAGCGTGACTAGCTGTGGTTCCGAGTGGGCAGAACCGAAAGAGTAAGCCCTGGAAGCATAAAACCTGACTGGAACGGGCAATTGGCATCAAAGCCTCCAACTTGGTCGGGGTATCCGGGGGTTAACATTCCCCCGTAGGTAACATCTTTTGTTCCCTCTCTTGCGTTCTTTTTCATGCTATGGGGACATAGCATATCTTAAGTTGGGGGGAGGGTTATATATATGCTATATATATGTGTTTATTTGTGTTTCGGTTAACTTTTTTCATTTTTAGTAGGACAATCCTTCCGTTATTACAAAATTAGTGGATTAAAACAACTTGGCACATGCTCATGAAGTGTTGTTTTGCAAGAGTTCGTTAACGCAAATTTTGCATACCACAACTTGCATGAATGGACTAAGGTGGAATTCACGACGCTCGAGTATGTTTTGATCAAGTTTGGCTCATATCCCATTTTTGTTCTTCTTGTGTTCATAGTTAGATAAATAATCTCATGTTCATGCCTAGATACGGGTGTTGTCTAATTTGAATCGAATTGGAATCTATAGCGCACTTAGGATATGATACAAGGCATTTTTTGTATGATCAAGCCACATATGAGTCTCATTTGTCCTTTTGAATAAGCCAAGTCCGAGTCGTTCCTACTTTTAACCTTAGGAAGCCGGATGTCTGGTTGGATTTGATTGCTCCTCGGTGGCTGAATTACTGGTTTCTCGTGGTTTCGACAATGCTTTGGGTGTTTGTGAGTTGCATATGGGCGTTGGAATGAGCTAAAAGGGTTGAAAATTGAGGAGTGCAGGGGAAGCAGCAGAGTATCGATACGGTTTTCTGAGTATCGATACTCCACCACAACAGAAGGATTTTGAGGCTTCAGCGTATCGATACAATATTAAGCGTATCGATACGGTTTGGAAACAGAAGGTTTTGAGAGTTCAGCGTATCGATACGGTTTTCTGCGTATCGATACGGGTCAGCTACGGGTTACAGGGGAAGACTTCTCGGTATCGATACGGTGTGAGCGTATCGATACGGTTCAATAATCTGGGATTTTAAAACAGATCGGTGTTCGACCCTTGTCATTCCAAACTCCCCTCTCTCTCTCTCCTAACCTCCATAGCCGCCGCCCCTCTCACTAACCCTAACCCCAAAAACCTCCATTCCACCACCAAATCTCACAAATCCTTCACCAAAGTCACCCCAAATCACCTTCTCTACAAGATTCAAGCAAGAAATCAAGGGTTTCAAGCACTATTCACCAAAAAAATCAAGGTATTTCGAAACCCCTCTCTCTCTCTTCGTTTTTCTTCAAACCCACCACCAAAAACCCACAAAACTCCCATTTCTCCACCATATAATCCACATACAACCCATTACTACCACCACTTTCACTCTCACTTACCAAAAATCCGAAATCCTTACTTCCCCTGTCCAATATCCGAAATTTTTCGAAAAAGAATTGACAAATGCCGAGGCTTAAAAGGGCTGCCAATAAACCCCCAAGGGTCCCGGTTGCTAATGTGGCATCCTCCTCTCGCCAACCCGAAATTCAGGAGGAGGATGAAGTGCTTCGAGATTTTGAGGAGGAGGAAGAGATGATGGCTAACCCAGAGCAGGGCCAGGTTGGTTCAAGGAGGAAACGGACCTCGGATGAGGTAAAGGCTGACAAACAAGCGAGGTGGGAGAGGAGCTTTGTGAAAAGGGGGGTGAAAAACGAGCGCCACGTTGATGTGCAAAGTCTTGGGCCGAATCATATCTGTGTCCGGAGGATCACCGAACAAGGTTTGGCTTATTTCTTTCAGCAAAATCCTGGTTATATTAAAGGCATGGTGAGAGATTTCTATAAAAATGTGAAAGTCCCCGAGTTGGGGAAGATGTTTGATAGGGGTTCCCGAATTACTTCTAAGATTGGTCGGGTTACCGTTGTGGTAGACCCGGATATCATTGCTAGGGCTATAGATTATGCTCGACCCCCTGTTGCGTCTATTAACTTGCCGAGGGAAGATTATGCCTCGAGGAATGAAGTGAATCAGGCTTTGTACACCAATCCGGCGGAAGCCAAACGGCCCCATGTTCCGGGGAAATTTAAAGAGGAATACCGTCTGATTAACCAATTTGTGCATTACAACTTGAACCCAAGGGGCACCGAGAACAAGCCGGCGAAGTCCGAGGGTGAGATGCTTTACTCGTTTATGGATCCTGGAACCGTGAAAGATTGGTCGAAGTACATTTTCCGCCAAATGGTAGAGTTTAAGTCCAATGCGCCATCTTACACAAGGATGCCATACCCGTGCATGATAACCAAGATTTGTATGGAAAAGGGTGTTCCGAGGGAGAATTATGAGGAGTGGGGAAAACTTGAGCCAGGGATTCTGAATAGCACTAGCTTGACAAAGAGTGTGTCGCAGACAAGGGGAGCTGGAGGAGTTGAGGGTGTGCTAGGTGGGAGTTACCTTACTACATTGCCTCCCAAACGTGCCAAGCAATCAGTGTGGCAAAAGCTGCTGTTCTGCTAGGGAGTGGCAACAATGAATAGCCACCGTAAGCTGAAAAAGGAAATCCGGGAGAATTCTAGGAGGCAAGAGAGGATCGACCACAAGCTGGATTACATGTTATCAAGGCAAGAGGGGTCTACTAGTGAGCCGTATGCACCGCCACCGGTTGTGGATGCCAAGGATAGTGATGATTTTGGAGAAGAGGAGCCGGAGTCAGGAGACGAGGAGTAGTTGGAGTTCTTATTAAAAGCCCTAAACTTGGTCGGGGTGCGTGGTGGTTGACAGCCCACCTATCCTATCTTGTTTTTACTTTCGTTAGTTTAGTTCGTATCTAGTAGTTTTAGGAACTTTTTTTTTTGTGAGGCCTGTATGTGGCCAGTGACTGGATGTTTGGTAGTCGGTGATGGCCAAGGGTAGTTAAACCAAGCAAGCATATGGCCGTCACCCGTTATTTGTTAACCGTTCTTTTGTTCATCCAAGGTCAATATTAGCTAATGAAGTCCATTGTTGATCTATAGTGCGCTTTCATTCCGTTTTGATTCAACTATTGACAATTTGCATATTTAGTGTGTGACATGCTTTCCTTTCGTACTTTAGCTTTAGACTTTGTGTTACGGAATCTGTTTAAAGGTGCTCTCCTCTATTAAGGCATGGTTTTTGTTTTTCTCCTTTGCCTAGCTTCGAGCCCTTTTTCCTTGGGGATATGTTTTGTAGCGTGCAAATGCATATGTGTTGACCGTATCTCCCTTTTTGATAAGGATACGGATTTTCATACTTGGTTTGGAACGTGCTCATTGTTTAGTTATCTATCTAAGTTTTCAGCTGTTAGTTGCGAAGGTTAAATAAATTTGCTCTTTGGAACTCTTGCTAGTTGAATACGGAATGCGCATGTGATGAGTTGTTTTATCGAAAGGATTGTCTAGTTAGTTTAATAGTCTGTTTCTGTTGCTCGGGACTAGCAACGCTCAAGTTGGGGGGTGTGATAAGCACCCAATAGTGTAGATATTTGGTGCGCCTAGTCCCGTGTTTTGCCTTTTATTTTCTGTTTAGTTGCCGCTTTGTAGTATTTTGCGCGTAAGTTTCTCTTTCGAGCATTGCAGGTTTACGCGAATAAGCGTGCTTGTTGAGTTGATTGGACAAACCAAGAGGGTAAGCAAGTAGGCGGTGCCTCGAAGATTCATCCGTCGGGTGTCAAGACAAGGCACAAGGGTTTGAGCTGCATGAAGAAGACACGGTATCGATACGGACTTCAGCGTATCGATACGGTTTGAAATCAGAAGGATCTTCAAGCTTCAGCGTATCGATACGGAAATATGCGTATCGATACGGTTCGAAAACAGAATCATTCCCGGGCTTCAGCGTATCGATACGGTTTTCTGCGTATTGATACAGGTCATCTACGGAGAAACTTGGATTTTGAAGCAAGCCGTCTCGGTATCGATACGAGATTGGAGTATCGATACGAGAGAAGACCGACTTACGTTTTTGACAGCTGTCAACTTTCTTTAATTGGCAAGTTACCTCTTTATGCGTGAGAAAGATATTTCTGAGGAGAGAGAGAGTCCCTTGTATATAAATAGGACCACCTTTCTCCCTCATTGGAAGCTAGCTAATTTCTTTCCTTAATTTTCCTCCATTAATGTCTTGTTGAGTTTCAAAGCTTTTCTAGCCTAAATTTCTTAAGAACTTGGTAAGTTTTAGTTGTCTGTTAATTTTCCAAGTACTAAAGTTGTTGCTACGGCTTAGATCTTTAATAATATCTAGTTTGTTTTCAATTCTATCGGTTTAATATGTTTATCTTTCTTAGCATAATTTCTAGTCTTTTCAATATGTGTGAGTAGTCGTTTGGCTAAGTCTTGGGCTAATCAATCCCAAGGACTTAGGTGGTTATTCGATTCTTAAATCTTCGGGCTTAAAATCATGGGTTCCGGAATAGAGCCTAACTTGTATTTTTTGGTCTAAGCTAGGGGTGTAAACTACTTGGTAAGGGGTTTAGTCAAGCGGTCTTGGCAAGCGGCTTACCAAGGGATTGTGGCCCCCTATGTGTTTGATAAAAGTTTTCAACCAAGTTGGTTCGCCTCCGGTTAATCTCATCTTGTGAAAAACGTAGTTTTAAAGTTAAATCCTCCGGGCAAGAGCGCGCGGTCGTGACTCTTGCTTGAGTTATCATTGGGAATCGGTAACGGCCTTAGTCACGGGATAGAAGATCCCTAGACTTGCCTTTTCTAGTTCATTAAAACTCATTTCTAGTCTTTCGTTTTAGTTTCTACTCCACTCAAAGGAAAAAACTCAGTTGGCCGTTTCAAACGCCACCATCCATTACATAAACCTTCAATCCAATCTAAGCTGAATTCGATTCCTTGTGGGTACGATCCCGGACTTCCGGATATTATGCTTCCAACGACTTAGCCCTACGCTTGGGGTTTAAAACCTTATTGAAGGCAAGGTTTACGGAGCTAAGCATGTGTATATTTTCGGAGTCCAAAGGCCTTTTATATAGGCAATTGGTGACTCACTCCGACCAATCAAATGGCACGATTGCAATTGCAATTGCAATGCAATTCGAACTCTTCGTCGCAATCTCTGAACGTAGCCCGAACGCATCGGGAAGGTAGTGTAGTTGGATCAAATGTCTGACAGAACGTTCCAGAGTCTGGTAAAAGGACGATCTGGCGGCCGAGTAATAGATCACATGGCCGAGGAATGGATGTTGCGGCCAAAGGATGGATCTTGTGGCCGAGGGGTTGATCTCTCAGGGAGATTTTGCTAGCAACAGGTTGCTCGGGTGAGGAAATGATGTTAAGGCCGTTAGATCGATGTTACGGCCGACAGATGGATTCTCCTAGGCTTCTGTATTTTCTGTCTGAAAGGCTGTATGGCTCTGATTGGGTCCTCTAAGTGGCTCAAAGTTCTTACCGAAAGTCCTAAGGTTCTCAAGAAGGCAATCAGCAATCACTGTATCCATTTCATCATCGGGATGGTCCCAAGGTGGGACTTGAAATAATCGTTAGGCCAAATTGGGGTGTCTACAGATGCCCCTCTTTGACTGAACTCAGACGGATCGCGAGACATGTTTGAGTAAGAGTCAAAGCTGTAACTTACTGTACTCTTGGCTCCCGTACCCAGAATCTCTATCTGTTTTCCTAGTTTTAATATACTGGGTGGCGACTCTGTTTTGATGATAACCGCTATCGTGTGGCGATGTTCCTAACCATGGGAATGTCCACGATCTTGGTTTATGAAGCAAGCAACCAATCGATCAACAAACGATCAATTTTTATGGCAATGCCCCGTTTGGGAGGTGTCTACAAGTATAGGTGTCGTGACTCATTTTTATAACTTGATAGCATCTGGAACTGCTTATGCCGTTATATCTTTGCGATGGCTTTATATTTTTTCCTTGAGATATCATTGAGCTGTCTTATAGGTTTTTTTCGGGTTCCATGTGGAAAGTATTCACAATGTTTGTGGGTGTTCATTGCTATAAACCCTCACGAGACTCCACTCGTCCTCTGGGGATCGCCTAGGGGTTTAAAAGGCTTGTTGCATGGGCTAAGTGCAATCGTGAGTCCTAGGAAAGTGGCGTAATTAGATTTTATCTTATTTATTTTTCTTTGCTCGAGGACTAGCAAAGTGTAAGTTGGGGGGCGTGATAAGAGCCGAAATATTGATATTTTGGCCTTCCAAACTACACTTGTTAGTTATTTATATTTGTTACCTGATATTTATTTTGCTTTTATTTTGTTTATAGGTTGATCGAGCTCATAAAACAAAATATTGGATAAAAAAAAGAGTTTAATGAAGTTTGGGATTAAAGCGCAGAATACTTCAAAGTTGGATTGTTAATTTATTAAAGCATGAAGTCCCAGGGTCTGAATGTAATTATTGCTTCGAAACCCTATTAAAACAAATAAAACTCCACTACCTTCGGCAGTCAGTTTTGGACGGGAAATTGGGTTTCGGCCAGGAAGCACTTCGACGTGCATACGGACAGAACAATAACAGCGTGATGTTCTCATCTCCGATGTCCGGCTAAACTCGTTTCTAAGGCGTAGATGAAGCTCGAACTCTGAGTAATAATATTTATGTTTTGATTTAGTGTTTTGTTATTCGAATCGTGGTTGTATGACTTGAGAATTATTTATAATATTAATTTTTTCAATCACATCATGTGCATGATTTTCTAGATTTTATGCACGTTCATACAACGGTTCTTTATTGTTTTGTGATAACTGAGTAAGATGTGTTATGCTCCGTAAGACGCGTCGTGCTATTAGGCAATCCGTGCAATAGAGACGGATCGTACTAGTAAGACGGTTCGTGCTAGGAGGCGATACCTCATGCTATTCGGTGATTCATAGAAATCTTTTGGCGATACCGTGAGGGCCCGCGAACCCTAACGATATCTGGATTGATTCGAATAATAGACCTTTATCATCGTATAGAAATTGTTACAATGGGTCGAGTGGATTCGAAACCCTAAATCATTCCTCTCATAAACTCTCGTTACTTTAGATTGCTTTATATCACTTTAGTTTGCATAATTTAGGAAATCAAACAATCAAATTCTTTTCCGAATTAATTTAGAAATCGATTAAAATAACTGCAACTCAGTGTAGACAACCCGATGATGAAACGGATCAAGGACACCTCGGGAATGTTGAGTGTTTGAGTTTTGAGTGTTTGCAAAACCCTTGAACCTAACCTAGTCTTAAGCCACTTTCCAAAAGTCAAAAACCCTACTGTCGCGCGTTGGTTGAGAACCATCGCGCGCTGGTCAAGCTGCCAGGTGGTGGTCAACAGTCAAAGCTTAGCCGTTGACCAACGCGCGCCAAAGCGCAACCGTCGCGCGACGGTCCCAATCTGTCCCCATCACCTTTATCAGCTGGGCAGCTTAATCACCAAGTAACCCTCAGCCAGCCTCGTGGTCTGGCTGAGCTCTTCTCTATGCATCACCTTCCACCAACCTTTCCAAAGGAGGGCATTTAGACACCAAGGCCAACCTTTGCTTGGTTGGTTGCACCTCCCCTTCCCCTATAAATACCCCTCTTATGCTTCCATTAGAAGGGTTAAAAAAAAAAGAGATACAAACATTCAAAGGGTTGCCAAGTATCAAGTTCCAAATGATACATTGCCCTAACCCTAATTCCAAGCAACACAAGCAACCTTGTTTTCTTGCTTCTATCCCTCATACTCCTTTAAGAACATAGCTTGTTCTTCCACTCAATCAAGCCTCAAACATCAAAGCTCAAACACCTTTCAAACCTTAAAAAACAAAGGTATAGCTTACCTTTGTTCTGCTCTCTGTTCTGATCCCTCAGGGGTGCTAGCAGGGTCAAGGCTGGTAATCAATACCAGTCTTGGCCCTAAAGCTAACAAGGTTTCAAAAATCGTCGTGGTAGGAACCATTGCGCGCCAGGACGCATCCGTCGCACGCCAGAGCACAACACTTGCGCGCCAGGGCGCGATACTCGCAGTGTTGGTTTCCTACTGTTTTATGTCTTTTTGTTTATATAGATCACTGTGGAGCATGCTAATAACCAGTTTACTGCTTTTCTTAGCTTAAACTGCTAGTTGTATTTCAATATGCATTTTTGTTACTGTGGAATACCCCTGAGATCTTTCTGGACTTGTCCCAAAACCCAGGATGAGCAAAACCAAACACTAGAAGGTTGACTCATACCATCGCGCGCCAGGGCGCAACACTCGCGCGCCAGAGCGCATCCATCGCGCGCCAGAGCGCAATACGCACGCGATGGTCAGCCTATTTCCAGTGAGTGACCTTTGCTTTGGTAACTTGGTCCTTGGCTTTTGTTTTAATACCCCCAGTGTTTAGGGGTTGCAAGTTAATTTTATTCAGTCTGTTTGTAATAATTATTTACTTCCAGTACATATAAAACTGCTTGGTTTGCCCCTGGGTGAGCACTGATCCTTCCAGAGCCTAGAAGGGGATAAAATTCAAACTGTGAGTGAGGCATCAACACTCGCGCGAGTATATTGGTTTGTCGCGCGATAGTCAGCTTGCATGTACGTAGGTTCATGCATGCAAGTTGGCCATTGCTTGTGCCAAATTCATACAAGGCACTGTTTTGGTGTTTGAATCACAGTATTGGGTTTTATCCCATTTATTTTCCAAACATTCCATCCATCCATGCTATATCAATCACATCTTGCAAACTGTTACAGTTTTAATCCCCGATTAACTGTTCCCCCGTCCTAATTGGCTTAAAATTGGTTAATAAAAAAAGAATCATAGAAGTTTTCATAAAATGCCTAAGTAGAGACCGATCTCCGGATTGGGCGAGAGGGGTACCTTAAAACCCTTCCCCTCTCATAACCTGGCTCCCGAACCCAGATATGGTTATGACGGACTGGTTCTTTCACTTTTTCAAATCAAATAGCGCGGCAGGTGCTTCAAAATACGGTTCCTTGGGTGTCGAACCTTCAAACCCAAGTGGCGACTATGTATTCCTAGTGCTTGCTTCTCCGCTTGTGCTCCCTTGATCCAAAAAGGGCCGCTTTGGCAAAGGAACGAAATCCTTTTCAAAGGGCATGCTGCCCACAGTGGCGACTTTGCTGGGGAACATCGAACTAATATTGATCCATACTTAGGGTTTAATACGCTTGCGAACAATCCTTCAAAAGTCTGTTAAAACGGTGAGTTGCGCGCTGCCGTAGGTTGGAATGGTGATTTAACAGGACCTCGTGTCCGGCCAATCTGATTTGGGGCTTTTTCAATTGTTCACTTGTGTAGTTTCCTCTAAAGATGGATTAAATAAAGTGAGCCAAATTTGAAAGGGCATTTTGCGATTTTGCGATTCTTCTTCTCTTAAATCAATTTCTAGCATTCTCATTTGCATCGATGTGGGATAGCCTCGTTGGATCATTTAGGCAATCCGGCACAGTTTATCGGTGCCCGGGGACCCCGAATGACCAACAACCTTCAACGATGATGGGTCATTCTACCGTTCGACTGTTGCTCTGCGGTTACACGGGCAACGGGAGGTATATCTTTGGCCTTAGTCCGAGGAACCTGTTACAAGCCAAAACCAGCCTTTGCATATACAAAGCAATAGAACTCTCCAAACTAGGACAGGTACCTACAGGGTAAGATCTTTTTTTGCATCTAACCCCGTAACTGTTTATGTGTTATTGCTTTCCCTATCGCATGTACTGTACATGCACTGTTTTGCATAAGAGCATGCTTAAGGCAGTTCTTTCTTTCGAGTTTGTCTTACGCTGTCTAAAACGTTGTTGGACCCGATGAGGAGTCATTCATTCTGTCGAATGCTCGTTATCAATCGCCAAGTCCTTAGTTCAATGAGACTTTGAGAAATCAAAATTTATTAAGTCCTTGGCTCATGCCCGATTGAGGATTCAACCGAAAATAAGGAACAACAATGTAATGATGCCATGTCACAAGCGCCGCCCAGGTTGAAGTGCGAAGTCACTAGACACCGCGGTGTTCAAGGTTAAGGTGCCATGACATTAACACCGAGCTGTTCCAAGTTCAAAGTTGAAGCTTCAAATGGGACTAGTCAAAGATTTAGTCTATTTTGACGTCTTTTAGGATCTTTTGATCTACTCAGGGACACATCGCCGAAAAGAATTCTGAGGATTCCGGCAATGTCTGAAATTTGTGAGGCAAGCTCGTCTCTGGTTTTGTACGTGCATACATTCCGTTTTGCGTAGGAGCATGTTTAGGGCGGCTTCTAGGTTGTCTCTCGCTTTCGAGTCTGTTTTATACTTATTAGGACGCTGCTAAACCCAATGAAGAGTCATGCATCTCGATGGTGCACGTTGTTAATTTTTCAAAGTCCTTAGATCAGCGAGACTTTGAGAAATCAAACCTTATTGAGTCCTTGGTTCATGCCCAATTGAGGATTCAACCGAAAATAAGGAACCACAAAGTATTGACGTCGTGACATTGATATCATTCAGGTTACAAGTGCCTCGTCACTTACAACCACTCCGGCTAAAGCACAGCATTGCTCACGCCACCCCGGTTAAGATGTCACGCCATCAATACCAAGTTGTTTCTAATTCAAAGTTGAATCTTCGAAAAGGAAAAGTCAAAGACTTAGTCTATTTTGACATCTCTTAGGATCAGTTTGATCTATTCAAGGGATACACCCTCGAAAAGAAATCTGAGGATTTTGGTAGCGTTCGAACATCATGAGATAGACTCATCTCTAGTTCTAGAGTCTAGGGTTGACACCGACGACAACGTATACATTGCATTCTAATTGCTGCAGGAACGCCACTGAGCTTTCACTTACTTTACCGTCTAGTTTGGAGCCATTGCACCGAGCAAGAGAGTACCGAAAAGAAGAGCTAAACCTACTTGGGAACGTCTTCAGAATCTGGTTCGAAGACCTGTCGGGCTCGAAACTCAGCCAATTGCAACGGAGGCTTCTCCAGGTTCATTGTTGGCCGCCCTACAGCCGGGTTCGCCATCGATTTTACAAAAAGCCACGACGTCGGCTTCCCCTTCTTCAACATCTTCAAGGCCAGCTATGGCAGATCAACTGCTCACTCTAGAGGCTGTGCTCACAAACCTCCAGAATAGCATTACCGCTATGCAGCAAAGGGCTATCCAGACTAATGCTTCCATCGCCCGTCTGAATGACCTTATCAACACTCGTCTTCCACCTCCCCTCGAAGAGGAAGTCGAGGACGATGAGGCCGACCAGGAACAACCTGTCTTGGTCCCAGATCCGAATCACGAGGGGCGTCTCGTTGTTCAGCTCAACCCTAAGGAGGTTCGCGCACCTGCTGCAAACCCAAATTCGGCAGGTGGCAGGCCTGTTTTGAACCTTGATATGACAGCTCTCATGGCCAAGATGGCGAAGCTGGATGAGGCAATCTCCAAATCCGAGAAGATCAGCGCAGGGGGAATCGACTTGGATAGTCTCTGCCTGTATCCCAATGCCAAGCTCCCTGACAAATTCAAGACGCCTGACTTGGTTAAGTTCGACGGGAGCGGTGATCCCAAAACTCATCTCTATGGCTACCATGCCGCCATGAAGCTACTGGGTGTTGAAAGTGAGGCCATGTCTCAACTTTTTCCTCAAACGCTCTCTAGACCTGCCTTCCATTAGTTCCTGTCGCTCGACATCTCCAAACGAAGCACTTGGGAAGACATAGGGGCTGCCTTTGTCTCGCAGTATAGCTACAATGCTCAACTCAAGATGACTATTCGAGGGTTGGAATCCATGAAGATGGAGACAAATGAGTCCTTTGCGGACTTTGTTAAAAGGTGGAGAGCCAAAGCCGTTCTAATGACTGAGCGCCCGAGCGAGAGAGATCAACTCCGCATTATCTCCCGCAACCTGCATCTCGACTATGCTAAGCATCTCGTGCTGGTTCAAGCATCTGCCAACTTCGCAACCTTCTTTGAATCTGGCCTAGCCATCGAGGATGCGCTGCAAACTGGAGTTCTGCCAAGAGGAGAGTCCTCTTCTTCCTCCACTCAAAAAGCTAAGCCGAGGGCTTATTCGGGAGATAGTAGTTCGTTGTTTGGTAACAACAACTACTCCAATACAGCTACAAATGGGAGCGATGCTCTAGCTTTTAACTCCAATCGCGTTGCCGATGTTAATCAGGTTCAAAACGCTCAAAGCTTCCGAGCCCGAACCCAACTCCGGAGTTTCTCTTTCTTCGAGGCATCTCTATCCGCAATGTTGGAGAAACTTGTCAAGTCTGGGCACCTCAAACCTTTGACCCCAACTTCCCCACCCAAAGTCTTATCTGCCGGTTACAATCCTAACCTCTTCGTGCCTTCCACCAAATGCCTGGCCATCAACAAGTGCTATCGTCTTCGACATGAGATTCAAGATTTAATTGATGATGGCACGGTTCAAGTTCCACCAAAGCCCAACGTCATTTCCAACTCCTTGCCTCAACACGGGCCTAACCCTCTGGTTGGTCAGGTATCTATCACCTCCACTCAAATCAACCCGAGCTCCACCGTATTCGACCCTAGCCACTACATCGTCCCAGCACATCAACCCAAACCCATCGTATCCATCCCGTCCGAACCGGAGGTTAACATGATGGTTGTAGGTTGGGCAATCGAGGTTTTCATTGCCGACATCTGACTTGACAGTGATGAGGGGCTTGCTAAGGAGAGGACCATTTGGCTGAGGTCCAATGTTCAAAGGAGCACTAAGTAGGTTTGGTCGAAGAAGCTGAAGTGCTGTTGCTTGGGCCTGACACCCGCTGGTTCCTACCTCTTTTTGTGGAAGCTACGGGTAGCTTTTTTTAACAATTGCATTTTCAAAACCGCGTCTAGTTTGCATTGGCGTCTTGTCTGAGTCTGACACGGAGTCTTTTGCGTTTGTCTAGTCTAGCTCTGAGTCGGAGGTTGTGCCTCTTGGCCCTCCACGTCGTAGCTTTTGTTTCAAGTTTCGAGTTTGCTGTACTTGGCAAACCCCGAGGGTTTTTATGATATAATTTAGGGCAAAGTATGGATTACCTCCCTGAGGTTTGGACGTTTGGTAGATAACCTCCCTGACGTTAACTAATGACCACATAACCCCCTTATGGTTTTGGAGTAAACTGCAACCGTTAGGTTTTCCATCCAAACTAACGGAAGGTGTAACACACACCCCTATTGTGAGAGTGAGAATGGGGAAAAAAATTAAAAATCACACCGAAAAAATACTGGAATTGCTTAGCAAAAAAAAAAAAATTATTGGAATTGATTTTTTTTTGTTACTTTATTTAATTTTTTTTCCCATTCAAACTCTCACAATAGGGGGTGTGTGTTACACCTTCCGTTAGTTTGGATGGAAAACCTAACGGTTGCAGTTTACTCCAAAACCATAGGGGGGTTATGTGGTCATTAGTTAACGTCAGGGGGGTTATCTGCCAAACGTCCAAACCTCAGGAAGGTAATTCGTACTTTGCCCTATAATTTATCTTGCTTCTAAGTACTTTGCTGGCTTTTATATAAACTGTGTCGACCCTAACGACGAAGGGATAGATTTTGATGGGAACATTCCCAAGGAAATGTGTTCCCTCGCCGAAAGGGAAAACGAAAGGCGTGCTCAGCCTATTAAAAGAAAAAGTAGTTTCAAATAAACTTGAAAGATAAGTATAACCTCCCGAAAGGTTCAAAGTTGGTCCAAGCACTGCCCTCAAAGGAGCATTGCGCCCGGTCAGACAGGCTCGAAGAATTCATCGACGTCTTGGCGTGGTCTCATTAAGTCACGCCTCGCATTGATCCTGAGATAAAGGAGCATCAAATCCCCTGTTATCGGGTGCCAATCCAGAAAGCAGAAGCACAGAAGGCTCCGGACCTTGTACCATGTTCAAAACAGCAACAGTGGCGTTTCGCCAAGTACAAAAGAAGAAAGTGTACAAAATGGCCCGGAGCAAGGCATGTCAATCGAAGCACTTTTGACCCTGCGTCATCGAAGCCATCGTATCTAACCTGGGTCAACCTGGATCAATTCAAAAGCAACTTTCCCCTGAGAGAAGCTTGTTGGGCTGAAAACCCCAAGGGTGGGCAGTTCCAAGCAAAAGTTAGAGCAGCCTGCTAGACTGGAACCTATGAAGGCGGTTTAGGCAAAAGTGAATAGGCAATCAATCAAAGCTCGCTAGACCAAAGACCCGAATGGGCGGTACTAGGCAAAAGTTATAGCGTAAAAAGGTGAGGTAAAATACTCGAGTGAACGTTTGCCTGAACTACGTTTTGACCTGATTCCCCCAGAATGGGATACGTAGGCAGTCTCTCTTCAAGACTTGGTCATATCTATCAATTGGATCCATGGTTGACGTTTTGGTACACATCAAAGGTCGAAGAGGATCAAAGATCAAGACAAGCTGCATTGGAGGAATCAGAAGGGGGAAAACCTTCGTCTTTCAATTTTATTACAAACTGCTTCTTCAATTTACAGGATGAGTATAAGTCTTAAAATATTTGAAGCATAAAAAACAAAACGAAATGCTGGCAAGGCCTAACGGCTCACAGTTTATGCTTAAGTTCAGCGAAGTTTGGTGTGGGCAGCTGCAGCAGAGTGTCGCGATTAGCTACTGCCCTCGAATGTTGTTCCAGGGGCTTTTGTCAAGTCTTGTCATACCATGCAAGTCATATGGACTTAATGTGACTGCACGGGGGTGTCGGTTTCAGTCCGGACCTATACGAGTCATAATCTGCGTCTTATGTCCATCTTTGCGACATTTTTCTAGTTTTTCAATCAATTGTCATTTCGAGATGCTTTTCTCAATTTTGTTTGTACAGGTCTTTGTACCTTTTGCACCTTTTCGCAAGTGTCATTTTCACCTGTCTAAGGGATGTTGTGAGTTTTGGCACATAAATGCCCAAAATTTCATTGTATTCCGTTTGTCTAAGGGTTTGCATTGTACCCTAGGGCTCTTTCCCCCTTTTCGTTCGAGCTAGACGAGTCTGTACATATGTGCGCACGTCTGTGTGTCAATTCAAAGCACTTGTCAATGCAAATTAGCTATTAGTGGTTAGTTTTCTCATTCTCTTCAACACTTGCAAAAGAGAGTCAATAAACTGGAAAACACAATTGTTATATTGCTACTCCTAGTATCAGTAATCCACTAGCAGTGGAATCTTGTGAGTAGCAAGGGCACATCAGCCCAAGGCCAAACAAAGCATCTCTAGGGCACATCTGCCCAAGCATCGCAAAGAGGGCACGCAAGCCCAATGCCACTGCTAAATGTCAACTGGGGCGCGCCGGCCCGTTCAGCGTCTATCAATCTGGGTGCGCATCACAGAAATAACTGACAATACAGTAATGAGGCTCAGTGGTAGTCCTTAGGTGTCGTTGTCCTCCTAGGAGCTGCCTTAAGTTTGCATCTGCATTTTTCAATATTATACATGTCATTGCATATTGTGTGTATTTAATGTTGAAAGCAGGAAGGTAGCCAGAATGGTTGCCATCATACGATTTGTTTGCCGAATGATTCAATGCAATCTCCTGCGGTCTTGATTCAATTTGTTAGCGGAGGCGATGGAAATCTCCCTAATCTTGGTTCGTAAACCAAAGTATGTGATCCTGCGGAGCCGGAAGTTGTTTGTTCAGGAGGAGTTAGAAGTCTCCCTCATCTTTGTTTGCTTGCCACAACGACAACCGGTCCTGTCCAATTTCCAAAGGATCGATTACTTTGTATAGTGATCCGCCCATTCAAATCAACGACAGCCGGTCCTGTCCAATTTCCAATGGCTCGATCACTTTTTATAGCGATCTGCCAGTTCAAATCAACGACAGCCGGTCCTGTCCAATTTCCAATGGCTCGATCACTTTTTATAGCGATCCGCCATCTCCATCAATGACAGCCGGTCCTGTCCAACCCCAATGGCTTGATCACTTTTTATAGCGATCCACCGTTTCCATCCACGACAGCCGGTCCTGTCAAATTCCTCAACGGTTTGATCACTCAGCACATTGATCTCCCCGTCTGCATTCAACGACAGCCGGTCCTGTCAAATCCCTCAACGGCTTGATCATTCTGCACACTGATCTCCCCGTCTGCATTCACGACAGCCGGTCCTGTCAAAATCCTTCAACGGTTTGATCATTCAGCACATTGATCTCTCCGTCTGCCTTCATGGCAACCAGTCCTGTCAAATCCATCAACGGCGATCAACGTATCGGTCCCATTCACTCCCTCAACGACGATTAGATTATTGTCCGATGGTCCGTTCATCCGCAATTAATTGTTCCCTAGGAGAGTCCGCCTTGGCCTATCCCGGACAACCACCCTCAATCTAGCCACAAGTGCATCTTCTAGCAGCCTTATTGCTCTGTCTCTGATGGTCTTTGATAAGGAGATTGGCTTTGATTCCCAACAAATGGAATTCAACCTGCCTGACACAACCTACTCGTGTTTGTTAGAATACTTTGTGCCGAGGATAGCTTGATCCCCAGCAACGACGGCCAGTCCCGTCCACACCTGCAGCGACAGCCTGTCCTGTCCAAATTCGATCAACAAGCGGCGATGCAATCGTCCACTTCTACTTCCACCCCCAGCGATGGTCCGTCCGTCCATTCAACAAATCAGGTTCCTTAAGTTTACATGTCTACTTTGCTAGTATGTTCTGCTCTGGATTGCCTTGAGGGGTGTCTAGAAATCTTTGACGTTACTTGTACCAAGTCAATGGTGCTCCGAGTGCCATCAAAGAGGGGCTACTGTAGACACCCCAATCTGGATTCAGATTAGTTTACTGACGGTTTCTAATTCCCCGATGATGAAACGAATCAAGAACACCTCGGGAATGTTGAGTGTTTGAGCTTTGAGTGTTTGCAAAACCCTTGAACCTAACCTAGTCTTAAGCCACTTTCCAAAAGTCAAAAACCCTACTGTCGCGCGTTGGTTGAGAACCATCGCGCGCTGGTCAAGCTGCCAAGTGGTGGTCAACAGTCAAAGCTTGGCCGTTGATCATCGCGCACCAAAGCGCATCCATCGCGCGCCAGAGCGCAACCGTCGCGCGACGGTCCCAATCTGTCCCCATCACCTTTATCAGCTGGGCAGCTTAATCACCAAGTAACCCTCAGCCAGCCTCGTGGACTGGTTGAGCTTCTCTCTTTGCATCACCTTCCACCAACCTTTCCAAAGGAAGGCATTTAGCCACCAAGGCCAACCTTTGCTTGGTTGGTTGCACCTCCCCTTCCCCTATAAATACCCCTCTTATGCTTCCATTAGAAGGGTTAAAAAAAAAAAAAAGAGACACAAACATTCAAAGGGTTGCCAAGTATCAAGTTCCAAATGATACAAAGCCCTAACCCTAATTCCAAGCAACCCAAGCAACCTTGTTTTCTTGCTTCTATCCCTCATACTCCTTTAAGAACATAGCTTGTTATTCCACTCAATCAAGCCTCAAACATCAAAGCTCAAACACCTTTCAAACCTCAAAAACCAAAGGTATAGCTTACCTTTGTTCTGCTCTCTGTTCTGATCCCTAAGTGAGGCTAGCAGGGTCAAGGCTGGTAATCAATACCAGTCTTGGCCCTAAAGCTGGCAAGGATTCAAAAATCGTCGTGGTAGGAACCATCGCGCGCAAGGGCACATCCGTCGTGCGCCAGAGCGCAACACTCGCGCGCCAGGGCGCGATACTCGCGGTGTTGGTTTCCTACTATTTTATGTCTTTTTGTTTATATAGATCACTGTGGAGCATGCTAACAACCAGTTTACTGCTTTTCTTAGCTTAAACTGCTAGTTGTATTTCAATATGCATTTTTGTTACTGTGGAATACCCCTGGGATCTTTTTGGACTTGTCCCAGAACCCAAGATGAGCAAAACCAAACACTGGAAGGTTGACTCATACCATCGCGCGCCAGGGCGCAACACTCGCGCGCCAAAGCGCAATACGCGCGCGATGGTCAGCCTGTTTCCAGTGAGTGGCCTTTGCTTTGGTAACTTGGCCCTTGGCCTTTGTTTTAATACCCCCACTGTTTAGGGATTGCAAGTTAATTTTATTCAGTCTGTTTGTAATAATTATTTACTTCCAGTACATATAAAACTGCTTGATTTGCCCCCTGGATGAGCACTGGTCCTTCCAGAGCCCAGAAGGGGATAAAATTCAAACTGTGAATGAGGCATCAACACTTGCACGAGTATATTGGTTTGTCGCGCGATTGTCAGCTTGCATGTACGTAGGTTCATGCATGCAAGTTGGCCATTGCTTGTGCCAAATTCATGCAAGGCACTGTTTTGGTGTTTGAATCACAGTATTGGGTTTTATCCCATTTATTTTCCAAACATTTCATCCATCCATGCTATATCAATCACATCTTGTAAATTGTTACAGTTTTAATCCCCGTTTAACTGTTCGATCTCCCGCCCTACTTGGCTTAAAATTGGTTAATAAAAGAAGAATCACAGAAGTTTTCATAAAATGCCTAAGTAGAGACCGATCTCCGGATTGGGCGAGAGGGGTGCCTTAAAACTCTTCTCCTCTCGTAACCTGGCTCCCGAACCTAGATATGGTTATGACGGACTGGTTCTTTCACTTTTTCAAATCAAATAGCACGGCAGGTGCTTCGAAATACGGTTTCTTAGGTGTCGGACCTTCAAACCCGAGTGGTGACTTTGTATTCCAAGCGCTTGCTTCTCCGCTTACGCTCCCTTGATCCAAAAAGGGCCGCTTTGGCAAAGGAACAAAATCCTTTTCCAAGGGCATGCTGCCCACACTCAGCCTTCGTAATCCCTGAGGATGATACTCGGAGTACTTACCGCTATCTTTTAGATAGTAGTAATTATTCTATTTTACTAATTATTTTTTATACGGAAACGACACGATCAACCTTGTAGATGAACAGGGTGAACTCTACACCTTTGAGGCTTTCGGAGCTGAAGAGCTGACTAGGATGGAGGAGAAGGCGGAGCTGTAGTTAGGAACCCTAGATTTCCCTCCCTTGTGTAAATACTGAACTCTTATAGGAGTTATGATGTAATAATGAGCCAGACTCTCTTTAGATTCTCAATAAAATTGTCTATTTAACGTTCCCAAAATTCAGGGCGTTACACTTGATCAATTTTGGCTAAATAATCTCTCAAGATTATCTTTTTGTCGGTATCCAGATTATTTTTACCTTTGTCAATTTTTTCAAAATTGTTGGTTTGTCTCGACGAAAGAAATCTAAAAGTGAAACAAAATTATTTTCAAAACTTAACTTAAGGAAAATATTAATAACTCAAAACAAACAAGCTTTTTTTATTATTTTTGTCGTTATTGAAAAAAAAATTTAGTTTTATTTTTTATTTTTCTGAATCCTTTTGTTGAGACAAACCAATACAATAAATAACGCAAAATTAATAAATGCAAAAAACTTTAAATAATAAAAAAATAATTCGACTTAATTAGTAACCCAAAACATTCATTACCATCTCTTGATCTCCAAAGTAGAGATGCTCTGAAACCTCCATCTTTCATGGATAAATTTCACCCCACTTATGTTCCTTCTTTTTCGTTCATGTTTGCAATGTGAAATTTTATGTAAACATGAACCAAAGGTACAAAAGTGGGGCAAACATTAATCGCCAAATGGAAACCATACACTAGTTGTCGCCTAACCGGTCTACTGGTTTATAAATCCACGACATACCTCACACTTCCTGAGACAGAAGAGTCTTAAAGCTGTAATTCACACTGTGAGTTTACCTTATTGGCTAAATGATTTTTTGGACTATATTGACTAAAGGCACCCTTTTTTTTTTACTATTCAAGATAACTCATTTCCTCTAACTAAATGGTAGTATTTTTAGAAGAAACAAGTGATATTTTGGCAATAGCCTGAAGAAGAAAAATATAGCATAAACTCATCCTAATCCACATGTAATTTTTTAGTAGTAGTATAGAAAAGTCCTCTCTTCTACTCTACTCTCAGTTCTTGTTTTACATTTTCCAATATCAACCGAAGAGTAAATTTTAGTGGTTTGATTGTTTTAACAGATGCTTATACATGATCCCTTTGCTCTGCATTCTTTTTGGCCTTAATTTAAATTTAACTTAAATTTGAAAATTTTATCTTTATTTGAATTTTTTCGTATATTTTAATTTTGCGTCAAATTTTTTTGGGTTATTGATTCGTTTTGACGAGAGGAATCGGGAAAATAAAATTTTGGCACTTTTACACAAGTATTTGGAGAAATAACCACTTTTTGCGCTAAAAAGTGGTTATTTCTCAAAATACTTGGGTAAAAGTAAAAAAAAAATTACTTTTCCGATTCCTCCTGTCGATACGAATCAATAACTCATAAAAATTTGGTGCAAAATTAACAAATACAGAAAAAAATTCAAATAAAGACAAAAATTTCAAATTTAAATTAAGTCCAAAAGAACGAAGCGACGTGAAATGCAAAGAAAAAGTTTCTCTTTTAATATCGGAAAAGAAAAGAAAAAAAAAGAAAATGGAGTAAACCAGAAAAGAGAAAGAAAAAAAAGAGAGGACATTTCTGTCATTTAACCCAAAAAGATTGGCATTATACCAACAACCACCACTGCAACTTTAATTTCCAGCTGTGAGACTGACCCAAAAATAGTCACATGGCATGGCATCCATCACTAACCACGGTTAACCCCCCAACCCCCTCCATGCCGTAACCCTAGTCAAACTCCCCAACCCCTATCCAGTACAAAAATGATACTCACACAACAATTCAAACACAACATCAAATATAACCTCTCACATACATATGAGTTCCACATATAGTAGTATATGGAACTCACATGTATGTGAGAGGTTATATAAATTGTTATGTTTAGATCGTTGTGTGAATAATATTGTTGCATCCAGTATCACTACTACCCGTACCACTGTACCAGGTCTATTCCCCTCCTCTCTCTCTCTCTCTCAAACATTATGGCAGTAATTCACCTCCTGCCACTCTGCCACTCACTCTCGCCTTCAACATTGCCCACAACATAACCGACATGGCATGGTTTTTTTTTTCTTTATAATAACTTAGATGTCCATATCAGCTTACGAGCACCTTAAATAATTCTAGTGACTCAATTTCACTATCCACTTGCCAAAATCCAATTAAAATCAAAATAATTCTTAAATCCTAAACCTTAACCACTAAGCTAACCCCTTAAAATTCACTGACATGACTTGTTCGGGTCATGTCCGGAATTTTCATTTTTCACCCCAACATATAGCATCCAACCCTAACCATAGTTATCCCCCAACCCACTTCACGCCTTAGCCCAAGTTAAAACCCATCCCCCCTATCCAGTATCCACTACTTCTATTCCCCACTTCTCTCTCTCTCTCTTTAAAAAAGTAGTACACAACTATGGGAGTAATTCATCTCCTGCTACTCACACACTCTCTCACTACCCTCGCCAACGCCCACAACATCACCGACATCCTCTCACACTTCCCAGAATACAGCCTCTTCAACAGCTACCTCACCCAGACGAAGCTCGACGGCGAGATCAACAGCCGTGAGACCCTCACCGTCCTCGTCCTCACCAACGCCGCCATGTCCGCTCTCGCAGCCAAACACCCCCTCTCCGTCATAAAAAACGCGCTCAGCCTCCACGTCCTCCTCGACTACTTTGACGCCAAGAAGCTCCACCAGATCTCAGACGGCACCACCCTCTCCACCACCCTCTACCAGACCACCGGCAACGCGCCCGGCCAAATCGGCTCCGTCAACATCACCGACTTGAAGGGCGGCAAGGTCGGGTTCGGCTCGGCCGCCGCGGCGCTCGGGTCGGCCCTCGACGCGATGTACACCAAGGAAGTGAAGCAGATTCCGTATAATATCTCGGTTCTGGAGATAAGCCAGCCGATTATCGCGCCCGGTGTTTTGACGGCGCCGGCTCCGTCTGCTTCGGATATGAATTTGACGGCTGTGCTGGAGAAGGCCGGGTGTAAGAAATTTGCGTCCTTGATTTTGTCCACCGGTGTGTTAAAGGTGGTATTATTGAACCAAATCTTCCATACCTTCTATATCACGTGTAGTTATATCGATTTTATCAGTTTTTAATACTCCTCCTTAACAAAAACAATAATTAATAGTATTAGCCGGGTCGGTGAGTTTTCTGCACACACAAAGATTTGATTTGGGTCAGTCCAGAACAAAAGTACGTAATTTCGTCTCGTGGATTTCCTTGTTCCAATGTGAATGATATACCTTTGATATATCCAGACAAAAATTCGGACAAAGATTAGTTGAGGTATATGAAAGTTGATTCATTCCGGCATTAGAACAAAAGAAATACTAATAAAGCTCAAGTTCAAATTTTTAGGAAAGTATTTAAATACGCCTTGTTATTTTGTTTGAGAAAGTCTACAAATACTACAATTATGTTCAACATTTCGCACGGTATGCTTATATTGCAGTGGTTCATTGGTAACTGGATAGATTGCATATTTCCAACTACTAATGAGATACAGTCACATAATCACGTTCTACATAAGATTGTACATGTTGTATTATTAGACCTCGTGTGGGGTTTGCATCAAAAATCTCACTTTCCATCTCGATAATCAGAATCATTTTAGCATTTCTTAAAAACTCATCTCCAATCCTCATATTATATTTAAATCAAACAGGTGTGAAGACAAGTTTATTTGATGTTGATAAAGTGGGTATCACATTGAAATTGCATTTCGAACCAAATGCAACCCTTTTAATTAACACCACCTAGAATTTGATGTAACGTTTTATCCTTGAACAGGTGTATCAGACGGCGGCGGGTAAAGGCTTGACGGTGTTCGCACCGTCAGACGAGGCGTTCAAGGCGCCCGACGTGCCAGATCTGAGCAAGCTCACCAACGCCGAGCTGGTCTCCTTACTACAGTACCACGCCCTCGCTAGCTACGCCCCGTTCGGAGCTCTGAAGACTACCAAGGCTCCGATGAGCACCTTGGCCACCAACAGCGCCGGAAAGTACGACCTGACCGTCTCGACCTCCGGCGACCAGGTCACTCTAAAGACCGGCCTAGACTCGTCGCGCGTCGCCACCACCGCGATCGACGCGCCGCCGCTCTGCATCTTTACCGTCGACAGCGTGCTCCTTCCGCCGGAGCTTTTCTCGACGTCTCCGGCGCCGGCGCCGGGGCCTGCGACGTCGCCGTCGCCAGCGCAGGCTGGTTCTGCTCCGAGTCCGGCTCCGGTGTCCGCGAAGGCTTCGTCGCCGTTTTTGTCCCCTCCGGCGCCGCCTATGGAGTCGCCGGCGGAGGGGCCTGGAGAAGCCGAGAAAAGCAAGTCCGATAATGCCGGCGGCAGTGTGGATACTCCGGCGTTGTTCAAAGCTATAGTTACAGTATCAGCCTCTGCTGTTATCTCAATTTTCTTGTCCTACTAGGCTAGATCGGAGTAATTTCAACATCTCTGTTTTTTGTTGAGATTATTGTGTTGCTTTGCTGGA
This sequence comes from Rhododendron griersonianum, assembly GCA_018127125.1. Taxonomy (NCBI): domain Eukaryota; kingdom Viridiplantae; phylum Streptophyta; class Magnoliopsida; order Ericales; family Ericaceae; genus Rhododendron; species Rhododendron griersonianum. The sequence continues at coordinate 29,679,418 of CM030788.1, read as the reverse complement.
GTACTCCATTTACTAGTACTATTTTTTAATTAAATTAAATGTGGGGGATGGTGTATTTCCGTTGCGTTTTGAGTCTAGTACAGCATGTTTACTGGAGTAGTAGCAAGCTGGCGATGTTTGTGTGTGTGTATGGCATTGGCATTTGGGGGGCCCCACCGTTTTAATGGTGCTTGTGTCGGTGTTGGATGATCTACTCGAGATCTCTCTACTTCAACAAGAAGAAAAACAATACTAGTATGATATGCTATGTTCACGTGCAACACCATTTCTAGTGTTAAATTTTTGCTAATGTTGTTTAGTACATACACATAGGGCCGTAAATGAACCGAGCAGTTCGCGAGCTTGGTTTGGCTTGACTCATTAAGGCTCGGTTTGGCTCAGTTCGTTTAGTAAACGAGCTGAGCTCGAGCTCGAGTTTTCGGCTCGTTTAGTAAATGTGCCGAGACAAAAGCTCGGCTCGTTAAGAGTGGTTCGGCTCGATTAAAGAAGCTCGTTTAGTAAATGATTCAGCTCAGCTCGATAAGGGCTCGACTCGTTAAGGCTCGAACTCGAATTTTGGGCTCGTTTACAGCCCTACTGATACACGTAGGAGTGTGCTGATATTGTAACTACGGCATACAATCATCAAATCACTTTATACGACGTACAACATCATTTGTGTTTGCTGATTAATGCTCCGGTGCCTTGAGAGCGAAGTGAAGCACATTTTTTGGGAAGAAAACCACTATGCCGATTTACTATTAGCTAGTCTTAATTTTCAGCAGCTTTCTTTAGTTGTATTCCCGAATAATTTAGGGGAGTGCAAAAAACCCGTGAACCTGCGGGTCCGACCCCACCCGAAGGGTTTCGGACGGGCTCGAACCACTACTTCGGTCGGGTACGGGTTGAAATCTGCTGAAAATTTGAGTTTCGGGCGGGCTTCGGCTTATTCTGTGCCGAACCCGCCGGGTCCGACCCGACCTGATACGTATATATAAATATATATATATGTATATATATTAGTTATATACTCCTGACCAGTCCAAAGAAAACCCTAGTCTTCCTCTTTTCCGCCGCATACGCTCAATCGGCTCCTCTCTGGCCCTCTCTCTCTCATACAACGTTCTCTCTCTCATACTCTGGGAACCTATTCCGCCTCTCACCATGTTGAGTTGTCGACCCACCGGCCATGGCCATCGGCCCACCGCCATCGCCACCTGCACGGCCACCGACCCTTTGTGTAACAAGTCCCCGGGTAGAACTCACCCCCAAAAGCTAGCTATTGAGGGAAGGGTGCCCAAGGACTTATTAATCCCCCACCGAGAGCCCATACTCCCGATGTGGGACAAGTGCCATACCTTGCACTGGGATCATAACAAACCCCACCCCTTCAGAGCCGACGCCCACGGCGGCAGGTCGCCCTTCTGGCACCTCCGACTACTCCGTGGCGGCCCCACGGCGGCAGGTCGCCCCTCTCGGCACCTCCGACTATCCCGTGGCGGCCTCGTCAGGGAAGAGGCTGGCTCTGATACCAATGTAACAAGTCCCCGGGTAGAACTCACCCCCAAAAGCTAGCTATTGAGGGAAGGGTGCCCAAGGACTTATTAATCCCCCACCGAGAGCCCATACTCCCGATGTGGGACAAGTCCCATACCTTGCACTGGGATCATAACAAACCCCAATGTAACAAGTCCCCGGGTAGAACTCATCCCCAAAAGCTAGCTATTGAGGGAAGGGTGCCCAAAGACTTATTAATCCCCCACCGAGAGCCCATACTCCCGATGTGGGACAAGTCCCATACCTTGCACTGGGATCATAACACTTTGTCGATCTCTAGTTCTCTCTCTCATGTAAGTTAATTCATTATTTATGAATTTATGATATTTTCTGAGATTGTAGACCTTGAATCCTTCTTTTCTGCTTGATTACAGTTGGTTTTTTTGTGAAATGTGAACCACGATCTCTTCTTCTTCTCGATCTCATCTACTTCTGTCGGCCCCGACCGACCCGACCGTAAACCCGATCGGACGGTTTCTCTTGTTCATTCAGACGGATTCGGTTCCAAAATATCCCAACCCGACCAGTTTGGGTCGGGTGGCGGATTAGGGTCAAGCCCGACCCATGCACACCCCTACCGAATATGCTTCTTTCTTCGGGGCGAGCTTTGTATAACGATGCTTCTAGGATGAAATTCCCTAGAAGTCATAAGTTCGTAACTCTATTTAATTTTAATGCAGTACTTTTTTCACCAAAAAAAATGAAAAAGAGAGTAAACATTAATGGTTAAGAGGTTATTTCATTACTTTTAAGACTGTTTGATTTAATAATTTTTTAATTTTTAGAAAAATAAACTGGGACATTAATGCAATACTAAAAAATTCATGAGAACACGACCTTAGCATCAGCGCCGCTAGTGATCTTGTGCAATACTTCTTCCGTTCCTATTTAAGTGTCCACTACAGTGCGTGCAATTTTTAATGGCTTATATCTCTCGATGTATGTTATGTTAGTATGTTTTTAATATTGAATATTTTTAACACTATACATTGAGAGATATAGTCAATTGAAAATGACATGCAGAACCGTAGTGGAGACTTAAATAGGGACAGAGGGAGTACTATTTATTACGAATTTACGTTGCGACTTACTTCATTGCTGATTTAACCTTGGACCTCTTGAACCCTTTCCTCGTGTTGTTGATCCGTAGAAGGGCGGTGTGGAACGCCGTGTACCTGCAAACCGGAGGGGGAAGTTTCTCCGGGAAGGAGCTCCGACGATCTAGTCAGTAAATGGAAGAAGAAGAAGAAGTTTGGTAAGAAATATGCTAGGTGAGAGAGTAGAAGATTGTAATGGAGAAGAGTTTTTCTTTTACCTTGACCTAGGAGGGGTACCCTTCTATTTATAGGCAAAAGTTTGGAGTGCTGAACAAGGTGAGAGTGCACTGCACGCGCGTAGCTATATTCGGGTGACGTCACCTGTCAGGGGCATTTAATGAACACCACCCTTCGAGGGTTGCAGAGTCACATGGGTCGATGTCAGAGATGTCACATCTGGTAGAGATGTCCCATCGATTATCAGAGAGGCGAGCGTGCTTATCAATGCAAACTTCCAGAACGTTCTCAACAACCACATCCGAGGAACCTCCCGAATGAACAAGTTATCCAGTCGAGCAACTGGAGACCCAGAAGGAGAAGATATCTTACCGAGGGACTGGATGCCCTACCGAACGAAGCAAGAACACGTTCGCTCGGTTGAACAACTGAAGCTCGGTGAGCCATCCCAGGTCCTTGATCTATCATTCGGCAGTGGAGCGAGATGACGTGTCAAGATGCTTTCTTTATGTAGACGAACTGAGACAACTGAACGATGGGTCCACAAGGTTAACCCTTTGAACTCTCTGAACCTTCGGATATTTCGGCCCACTATAATAGCCCCTCAACTCCAGCTTTGTACGTTCGGTAGAAAAGGAGGAGTTGAAAATAGTGGCCGAACAAAACCTTTTCAAATTTGACAACGTATCCGAACGCATACATTTCGAGCGAGAACAAATCCTGAACGGGAAACTTATCCGAGCTTCGACGCCGACAAGTACTGGGCTTGCATTTAATGCTTCTGTAATCGCTGATTTCAACTTTTGCCATGCTTCATAATGTCATTGGGTGGTGGTACGGCGCGTCCTATCAGTCTCCACGTGCCAACCATCGAACGGCACATCAATCTCCCGCTCAAATCCAACGGCTTGGGGCTTGGAACCGCTTCGAATTCCACCCTAGGTATAAAAGGCGAAGAGGGGAGAGATAAAATCACTTTTTCTCTCTCGAATTTGAATGCCCCAACTGCCAGACGCCGTTCATCTGCAAAAAAACTCATCCAAATCGTGAAGATTGCTTCATTTTGATCACAGATGCCTCTTGTTTTCCAGGTATGCTCTGTTTCTTCATGTTTTTCAATGTATTTCGATGGTTTTCATGCATGTTTTGACCCAAAAAATGGGTTTTTCCCTCTCGCTTCGACTGGTTCCTGTGGGCTACCACAGCCCCGGGTGCTGAGATCGGGGCGGCCCAATTTTGGAAAAATCGCGCGCCTTGTGCCTTTTTGGATAAAATAGTTTGATTTGAAGAGTCGCCACCCGGATTTATGGTATATCACTCGAGAAACCGTTTTGTTTCAAAAATGGTTGATTTGAAATTGAAAACCAGAGATCATTTGAGGGTCCGGAAGCCATGTTACGAGGGGGAAAGGGTTTTACGGCACCCCCCTCGCCCGATTCGAAATCGGTCTCTACTAAACGTTTGTGGGATTTTTTTAAAGGGATTTTGTTTCATTTTAACCAGCTAGCAAGTATCCATAGTAATACCATGTAGGAAGTGCATGCATGTGCATGTGTACAGGAGGGGTTGAAATGGTCATGCAAAATACAAGATGACTGAAATGCAGCCCTGTAGAGACTCGCAGACTTGTTTTAATTTCGGAAATCATTTATTCCGTTAAGTATATATATTGTTAGTAAAATCGCTCGTATGTTGTGGGGTGTACGGAGATACGTATCCGGGTGTGTATCGGACTCTCGTAGGATAGTAAAATGTTAGTTTTGATGTTGCAATGATGTTTGGAAGTGTTGGTACCAAGTCGGGTTTGTTTCGGTGTCCGTGAAAAAAATTCTTTTTTCTGCCCTTCATGAACCGGTACGCATTTTACCCGTACCGGTACATGGTGTCCAGAAGTTGTGCTTTTTGACTCTTCGAAGGTTCATGAACCGGTACGCATTTTTCCCGTACCGGTACATGCTGCGTTTTCTGCAGATTTTCAGCACGCTTCTTGGACCACTATAAATAGACCTCTTATGTTATTTTCTCACTCCAAGGCCACTAACCAAGCCCTAAAATCACCCCTCTACCTTCTCTCTTCAATCTCTCACCCAAATTCTTGGATTTCTACATCAAACACCTCAAAATCTTCAAGATCTATGGGTTGTTCATCCTAATTTCATTCGGAATCAAGGTTATTGCGTTCAAAGAGGTAAGAACTTCATCGTTTTCGGATTTCTCTCTCTCTCCTCTCAATCACTTGTTGAACCTCACTTATTTCTCTTGATCTTGGGAAATCTTGGACCTAGGTCTCGTATTGTAGCTTGGGAGGAGCTAGATCTTGGTGTTTCAAGCTTGGGTTACTTAGGGTTTTGCTCAAAACCCATTGTGGTAGGGATTTCTTACTCTCGTTATGCGTTAGTGTGATGTTTATGTACCTAGATCGTGCTTTATTTCGTGCTTGAGGTTGGGTTTTGTGCTTCTATCAAATCTGGAAATTTCTTCCCGTTTTTGGGTTTCAGCCCAACTTTGAACGGCCATAACTCCTTCATCCGATGCCTGTTTCATGCAAACTTTATATTGAATCGAAGGTCTGGAAGTTAGCTTTCGTTTGCCACCAAAATCACCTTTAAACTCTTTGTATACAGAAAGTTATGACCATTTGAGTAGAGGTGTGTCAGTCGGTCGATGTTTGCGGCTACTCCCTAGGTTATATTCGTTCCGTGTTATGACTTCCTATATGATTAGACTATGTTTAAGTCACTCTTGAGTAGGGTTGCTTATGCCCTAATGGTTCGTTGTTCGATCTTGTCTCTGAGCACTCGTTAGTGTATAATATTAGTGTCGTTGGTTGGAGAATATATACCGTAAGGGTGGTTGGAGTACCGTGGGCTATAAGGGAGTAAGAGGTGAACGTTACGCGTAGACTTGAGTTTGTCTAGTGATCCTATGGGTAGTATTGTGACTCGTGTCCTCGTTCGATATGTTTTCTGTTAGGAACCAAGTGGGTGGTGTGTCGTAGAGTCTTTGCGGGTTCGATATGTGACGCAGGGCGTCGTGATTGACTTTGATGAATAACGTGGACTTAAAGTATTTATCAATGTATAATGGGGTGTACTTATGAGTTGGTATGCATGGTTAATGATGTAAGAACGATTGTGAGTGTGGAAAGTGATGTTTGTTTATATACGGATTGATAACGCTTTTTATGTTTACGTGAGTTGTGAATTCTGAATTGAGGGTCCTGCAACGCAAGGTGTGGAAATGCGGGGACTCTAGAGGGCCCGCAACGCAAGGTGTGGTAGTGCGGAAACCCAGGTTGAGAGAATTCAATGTGACGCAAGGGGTGGTAACACAGTTGAATGTCTCGCATGATGAAGAGAATTTTGATTGACCTTAGAGGTCTCTATTGATGTTTGGATTGCATGATTGCTTGAGATTGTGTTTGCCGAGACAGAGAATGAAAGGTTGATTTTTATCAAAGAAAGCAATTTGAGTTTTGAAAAGAGGATTTTATTTAAAAATCCTCCGGTATTCTTGAGCGAATCAACGGATCCGGTATTTGGGCACAAATCAACGGACTCCGGCATTCAAGCTCGAATCAACGGAGCTTGACTGTGATGGTCTTGAGTTTTCCCTAAAATGTTTTGGAAATCTAAAAGGAAAGTTTTAAGTAATGAGGCACCATGGTGGATGGTATGAAAAGAGGAGATGGTTTGTGGAATTCATTTGAAACGTTGTTGGTTGAACTATAATTGTTGTTTGTTTGATTGATATGAGTCCTAATGCTTCTTCTAGTTGATGCATGGATGGTTAGGGTTATCTCTAAGATATACGGAAAGGTCTAAATTCGTCAGTTCTTTTTTTGTAATCCCTCTTGTGTCTCATGTTCAATTGGGTGTCTCATTCGTGTCAGGTGTATATTTCATCTCATTTCCATATAACTTGAGTATAGATTTCTCTACTGGGCTAGTGTAGCTCAACCTATCATTTTCAGGTAAAGGTCAAGGAAGTTGGCATGACGTGCATCCCGTGCTTGCTGATCACGTGTCTCGGAGGTTCAAATGAGGAGTCAAGTTTGCATTTTTTTTAAAGAAGTATTCGGAAAATTGATTAATGAAAATTGTAATATTGTTTTAGCGTTTGTATAACTTGGGGTTTCGAACCAAGATTGTAACTCAAATTTAACTTTGAAAACTGGGAAAAGTATGTCATTTAGGGTATTTCCGGTATTTTAGTGAAGGTTTTATTTATTAAAAATGTTTATAATTTATGTTAAAAATCGAGGGCGTGACAAATTGGTATCAGAGCGTCTAGGTTTGAATACTTTGAGACCGTGGGGAGACTTCTAGTCTCATGGGTTCAAAAGTCATTGCATTTTTTTTTTTTTTTAACAAAAACATGTGTGTGCTTGCATGACCGACGTTTGTTCAACAGTGTGGCTTGTATTTACGTTTACTCTGTTAGGTGGAATGCTGGCGACCCTTGTTTGGGAAGAATGGAAGTTTGGTCTATGCGTAGGGGATGTGGCAGCGTTTGTTGTTATTATTGTGGTTTCCGTTAGCAGTCTTGTCATTGGATTCTACGTGGTAAGATACCTTTTAGATGAGCTGGAAAGTCGTGAAGGATTGTGGTAGTTATGTATAGTGGCGAGGTTGACACGTGAGAGATGATATCTGTTAGTATGTAATAGAAGTGTTAGACTGTTAGTAAGATTTGTGAGCTAAGTACCTGATGTGTTTTATTTGGATTGTGCAGGTTACTTGTTAACTTTTAAATACTTTAAGTAATTTTTATGTGAGGTAAGGTGTGACAGGAGCATAGTTTGTCCAGAAAGTGAGTAAGGTGTATCATAGCTAGGGGATTGAACTAAGGAGTATCTTGAATGTGTGAAGAGATGATGTTTTGTCGTGGCAGTGATTGTGCTTTGTTATCGTTATGGTAGTCATTGAGGTGGTGATATTAAGTATAGATCAGACAAGTCAAGCCTTCGTAGAGAGTTGTAAGTATCTGAGGTTGACTTAGGAAAATAAGAGTTATCGATAGGGTGTCTAGATACGGTATGTGTCTTCTGGACACCCAGGCGACTACCGATGAGATCCAGTTGGAAGAGGCGCTTGATCACCGCTCCTTCTAGATGGAAGTCTCGGAAAGTCAATTGGACACTAGGATTGTGTATAGGGGACTAGCTAGATCTCTAGGTTTGGGAATTTAGATAGATGGCTGTATATAGGAATTTTGTAAGAGGGACAACAAGACTTGAGGTGACCTATATCGATGTGACTTGAGCCGAGTGATTGATGTAAGTGTATGGTGAGAGACTTAACTGAAGTGAGGGCAATACGGATGTGAACTGCCTAGGCAGATAATGAGGCGAAGTGTAAATGATATACTGGGTGGGAAATGGTAGGAACTTGGAAGGGATAGGCGTGTGGAGAAATAGTATGCTGTAAATTGAAGGATTGAAGCGTAGAGATTGTGTGTGGAGTGTAACCAAGTCGAAGGCTAGACTAATGACAGTATAGGACATGTTTAGGCGTCGTTGAGATGATAAGTCTGTTTAAGAAAGATTAAGAGATAATAGTGATAGCAGAGATGGTGGTGGTAATGGAAGTCGTTGTTCCTGAGGTTGAGTGTACAAGTGGCGAATGCCTTTGAGGGATATTGAGATTGACATGATTACTTGATTGAGGGAAAATCGAGAGCTGTGAGGTGTGTGGTGAGCGGAACCGTTAGAAATCATTGGTGTGAGTGAGATTAATTCTTAAGTAACGTAGTAGTCAGAGTCTTAGAATATAACGAGAAGTATAGATATGTTGTTAGGTTGTGATGTTGATGGAATAGGGGAATAATTAGAACTGATAATACGTGTATCTGTGATGTGATGTTTGAGATTATGAATTTGGGAATTGTGCGATTTGCTTTGACTAAATGAATGGAAATGATTGAGATCGGTAAAGTGAATAGACGTGGTGTGAGGCTTCACGAGATTGGGAAGAATGAGATAACTGTAGGGCTTTTTAGAACCATGAATTGTGAAGTGTTGGATACTTGGTGAGTCTGTTGGACACTCTGTGGATCCGTTGGATATGGGGTGAGCCTATTAATGCGTGAATGTGTTTGGTATCGTGTAAGCTGTTAAATGGTATGGTTGGTTTGTTGGGATGTTTCGTGTATGAAATTCGTTGCAACTTAGTTTAAACCTATATGTTTGACTTGTTATGTAGCCCCAATGTGTGAAGTTTACTTTTATTACGCAATGTAGAATAAACAATGAAGCGTATGTGGGTATTTGCTATGAGGAATTATTTTTTTGTCTTGTGTAGTTAGAATCTTGATTGTGATTGAATGTTAGATGGACGAAAAGACGTTTGAGGCTTGTGTAGAGTTCATAAGGAAGAGTTATGTGAAAAAAAAAGAAGAAGAAGAAGAGGTGTGAGTTGGAGACTGTGACTAGCGGTTGTCTTATGTGCGTTTGGTGTCGGTGTCTATCCTCAGTACTATCAATAGAATGGGATCGATCGTGGGATGTATTTACTTTCAAAGTCGAGAAGGATATCAATAGCTTTGAGACGTAAGAAGTTCAATCATGGAGAATTGGTGTTAAAACTGAGCAGATGGTGAGGGTCACTATGAGGTCTAATCATTGAATTTTGGGCTTTCTTGGTTTTACTACCATAGAGATTATTCGAGATTTTCTAGATTGATAGTTGGCAAAAAAGAGAGAGAGAGAATGTAAGATTCAAAGTTTTGGGTAAACGAGGGGATATAAGTTGATGAATCTTAGAGTGAGTGTTAGAATTTGAGTGTCTGTGAAGGTTGAGATTTCAGGAGAGCGGTTAGAGGTTGGTGTGATTCTTGGGAAGAAACCAATGTACATCCTAGGCATACGAGATCGACTGTTGAGCGGTAGGAGCATACCGTTAAATTGTGGAAATGTGGCATAAGGTTAGGTATCGCGAGGGATGAGCTTAGTTGGCTTGAATTGTAAATTTCGGGACGAAATTTCTTTAAGGAGGATAGATTGTAGAGACTCGCAGACTTGTTTTAATTTCGGAAATCATTTATTCCGTTAAGTATATATATTGTTAGTAAAATCGCTCGTATGTTGTGGGGTGTACGGAGATACGTATCCGGGTGTGTATCGGACTCTCGTAGGATAGTAAAATGTTAGTTTTGATGTTGCAATGATGTTTGGAAGTGTTGGTACCAAGTCGGGTTTGTTTCGGTGTCCGTGAAAAAAATTCTTTTTTCTGCCCTTCATGAACCGGTACGCATTTTACCCGTACCGGTACATGGTATCCAGAAGTTGTGCTTTTTGACTCTTCGAAGGTTCATGAACCGGTACGCATTTTTCCCGTACCGGTACATGCTGCGTTTTCTGCAGATTTTCAGCACGCTTCTTGGACCACTATAAATAGACCTCTTATGTTATTTTCTCACTCCAAGGCCACGAACCAAGCCCTAAAATCACCCCTCTACCTTCTCTCTTCAATCTCTCACCCAAATTCTTGGATTTCTACATCAAACACCTCAAAATCTTCAAGATCTATGGGTTGTTCATCCTAATTTCATTCGGAATCAAGGTTATTGCGTTCAAAGAGGTAAGAACTTCATCGTTTTCGGATTTCTCTCTCTCTCCTCTCAATCACTTGTTGAACCTCACTTATTTCTCTTGATCTTGGGAAATCTTGGACCTATGTCTCGTATTGTAGCTTGGGAGGAGCTAGATCTTGGTGTTTCAAGCTTGGGTTACTTAGGGTTTTGCTCAAAACCCATTGTGGTAGGGATTTCTTACTCTCGTTATGCGTTAGTGTGATGTTTATGTACCTAGATCGTGCTTTATTTCGTGCTTGAGGTTGGGTTTTGTGCTTCTATCAAATCTGGAAATTTCTTCCCGTTTTTGGGTTTCAGCCCAACTTTGAACGGCCATAACTCCTTCATCCGATGCCCGTTTCACGCAAACTTTATATTGAATCGAAGGTCTGGAAGTTAGCTTTCGTTTGCCACCAAAATCACCTTTAAACTCTTTGTATACAGAAAGTTATGACCATTTGAGTAGAGGTGTGTCAGTTGGTCGATGTTTGCGGCTACTCCCTAGGTTATATTCGTTCCGTGTTATGACTTCCTATATGATTAGACTATGTTTAAGTCACTCTTGAGTAGGGTTGCTTATGCCCTAATGGTTCGTTGTTCGATCTTGTCTCTGAGCACTCGTTAGTGTATAATATTAGTGTCGTTGGTTGGAGAATATATACCGTAAGGGTGGTTGGAGTACCGTGGGCTATAAGGGAGTAAGAGGTGAACGTTACGCGTAGACTTGAGTTTGTCTAGTGATCCTATGGGTAGTATTGTGACTCGTGTCCTCGTTCGATATGTTTTCTGTTAGGAACCAAGTGGGTGGTGTGTCGTAGAGTCTTTGCGGGTTCGATATGTGACGCAGGGCGTCGTGATTGACTTTGATGAATAACGTGGACTTAAAGTATTTATCAATGTATAATGGGGTGTACTTATGAGTTGGTATGCATGGTTAATGATGTAAGAACGATTGTGAGTGTGGAAAGTGATGTTTGTTTATATACGGATTGATAACGCTTTTTATGTTTACGTGAGTTGTGAATTCTGAATTGAGGGTCCTGCAACGCAAGGTGTGGAAATGCGGGGACTCTAGAGGGCCCGCAACGCAAGGTGTGGTAGTGCGGAAACCCAGGTTGAGAGAATTCAATGTGACGCAAGGGGTGGTAACACAGTTGAATGTCTCGCATGATGAAGAGAATTTTGATTGACCTTAGAGGTCTATATTGATGTTTGGATTGCATGATTGCTTGAGATTGTGTTTGCCGAGACAGAGAATGAAAGGTTGATTTTTATCAAAGAAAGCAATTTGAGTTTTGAAAAGAGGATTTTATTTAAAAATCCTCCGGTATTCTTGAGCGAATCAACGGATCCGGTATTTGGGCACAAATCAACGGACTCCGGCATTCAAGCTCGAATCAACGGAGCTTGACCTGTGATGGTCTTGAGTTTTCCCTAAAATGTTTTGGAAATCTAAAAGGAAAGTTTTAAGTAATGAGGCACCATGGTGGATGGTATGAAAAGAGGAGATGGTTTGTGGAATTCATTTGAAACGTTGTTGGTTGAACTATAATTGTTGTTTGTTTGATTGATATGAGTCCTAATGCTTCTTCTAGTTGATGCATGGATGGTTAGGGTTATCTCTAAGATATACGGAAAGGTCTAAATTTGTCAGTTCTTTTTTTGTAATCCCTCTTGTGTCTCATGTTCAATTGGGTGTCTCATTCGTGTCAGGTGTATATTTCATCTCATTTCCATATAACTTGAGTATAGATTTCTCTACTGGGCTAGTGTAGCTCAACCTATCATTTTCAGGTAAAGGTCAAGGAAGTTGGCATGACGTGCATCCCGTGCTTGCTGATCACGTGTCTCGGAGGTTCAAATGAGGAGTCAAGTTTGCATTTTTTTTTAAAGAAGTATTCGGAAAATTGATTAATGAAAATTGTAATATTGTTTTAGCGTTTGTATAACTTGGGGTTTCGAACCAAGATTGTAACTCAAATTTAACTTTGAAAACTGGGAAAAGTATGTCATTTAGGGTATTTCCGGTATTTTAGTGAAGGTTTTATTTATTAAAAATGTTTATAATTTATGTTAAAAATCGAGGGCGTGACAAGCCCTGTTGCTGTATTCACTCTCGAGCGCTCGGGAGTGGTCCCGAGCGCTTGGGAGTTCTGACACTCTCAACCTGCAAAGGTTTGTTAGAACAGACAGAATATAATGCTAAAATAGAAATTGAAATGCTGTTATGTACACTACTGGCTCAGCAGAGGACTTGAAAGACTGAAATAAGCCCTCAATCTTTCAGATCATGCATCGCTGCCTTGACAAGATTAGATCTACAAATTTAAAAGAGCAACATGCTACACTTATGCATGCAGAAATTAGAGAACATAGCAGACTGGGAAATGGAATGCAAAGGCATGCATGCACTCCCGAGCGCTCGGGAATGGTTCAGAGCGCTTGGGAGTGAGCTGCATGTCAGCTTGCTCTCAAATGGAAAATGAAATCATTTTATCATGCATTCACACCTGTCTAGGTCTTTAACAAGAGAAAATCTTATTTTTAACTTTGGAAAACCTTGTTCTTGCATGAAATTTGCAAGAAACACTTCTGTTTTAGGGGAAAATGACTTTCTGTGCATGCATGCCAAAATAAAACCATTTCACTTAAGAGTGCACCTCATTCCCAGTCTACTGTATGACGAAATACCATGCGTGAAACTGGGAACAGTCCCGAGCGCTCGGGAGCACTCTTGAGCACTCGAGAGTGTTTCCAGTAAGGGTTTTGTGAAAATGTTTTTTTTGTACCCCATTGCTCTTGTTTTTACACTAAGGTCTCCCAACCATGCACCCAGTATTGAAGACTGGGTCAGGCTGAGAGACCCCCCTCAGAAGGGAAGAACAGCCTCTTCGTTTATGATCAAAGGTAAAGATTTCTACCTTTTGCTTGAACTTTGCTCTTTGGAATAGCTTTGAAATGTGGATGAAGAGAGAAGAGTACAAGAAATCAGAAGCAGAGAGTGTTCTGGATTTCTTGCCCTTATCCTTGGTGATTTCTAAAACCTTTGGAGTTTTGAAGATGAGTTTGGAAAACCTTTGCTTTCAGCAAGAGAGAGAGGAGGGTGGTTCAAGAGAGAGGAAATTTTCCAGCCCTTAAGCCTGAAACCAGGCCCTCTTATTTATAGGCTCAACTAACCTATAGTTTAGAAATGAAATGGTTTTTGAATAAAACATTTTAAAATGGAGGGAAATCTTTGGCCTGAAGATCCCTGCCACCAGAGGTTGAGTGTTGACCGAACCATCGGCCGGCTCAAGATGGTGGTAATGATGAGTTGCATGGATAGTGGGTGATACTGCCATCCATTGGGCAACACATCAGTCTCGAGCGCTCGGGAGCAGTCTCGAGCGCTTGGGACTTCACTCTCGAGCGCTCGAAAGTGAGCCAGGCTAGAGGTTTTGGAAAATGGTTTTGAGCGCTCGGGACTGCTCCCAAGCGCTTGGAAATGCTTTTGACCATTTTTATTCCCTTTTCAAATCTTTCAAGGAGCAAAGTCTCGATCGGTGTGAGGCTTGTTTTAATCCAAAGTCATCATCGGGGAGCCTCCGGGCCACAAATCAAGGAATTTTGACAAGTCCAAATTGGGGTGTCTATAGTTGCCCCTCTTTGGGCGTCGCTCAGCATCACGTCTGGATACGAGTGCCGTCCAAAGATTGAGACAGCCCAATTCGAGCCTAATCAAATCCTCAATTCAAAACACAAATGCAAGCGAAAACACAAACATTTGATGCATGCAGTCGCGTCTTTTCAGACTGCCTACGTACCCTTTTATGCAGGGATCAGACCAGCGTAGTTCTTTGGGGCAAATGCAAACATGCAGATGCAAGCAAATGGCGGAAAAGGATGTCCCTTAGGACGGTGCAAAATTTATGGCAGCGGAGAACCTGGAGAAACCGGGGGGATGTCCCTTAGGACGGTGCCAAATTTATGGCGGCGGAGAAACTGGAGAAACCGGGGGGGATGTCCATTAGGACGGTGCCAAATTTATGGCGGCGGAGAAACTGGAGAAATCGGGGGGATGTCCCTTAGGACGGTGCCAAATTTATGGCGGCGGAGAAACTGGAGAAACCGGGGAGATGTCCCTTAGGACGGTGCCAAATTTATGGCGGCGGAGAAACTGGAGAAACCGGGGGGATGTCCCTTAGGACGGTGCCAAATTTATGGCGGCGGAGAGTGTTCGCACATATAGTACCTCAATGAATCAAATGAATGTATGAAAATGATCGCATGCTTGTGATATGCAGGTGCAGCCACGGTGTTCAGCCAGGGCACGACCTCAGGCTACCACGAGCTCTCCAGCTTCCGCCAGCACACGGGGACAAGGGACACAGAGAGTGTCACGGCCCGCTGCAGAGGCTGGACAGTTCGAGGTTATCCCTAGGGCGGTGTCCCAGCGGAGACTCGCTCGTGATGAGGAGTCGGAGGAGGAGGAGGAGTCTCCGGAGTCTCGTGTTTTATGGACGACGGATTCAGAGACTGCTCCTGGCTCCCCAAGTAACGATGTCGGTGACAACGGTGACGAGAGTGACAGTAGAGAGCCCGAGGGCCACCCGCGGAGGAGGACTCGTCGTGTCTGAGTCTTAGGTTTTTGCCTTGCTAGCTTACTCGTATATAGACCTGGGTGCCGAGGTAGTTGTAGCTTCTAGGCCTGCGTGCCTTGATTTTGTTTGGGCCTGCGTGCCCCGGTAGTTAGGATTGGGCGTGTGTTTGCCCCAGCTTTGTACCTCCTTCCATGCTCATCGTAAATACTGTATTTGTTTATGAAAGCTTGCATTTCGCTCTTTTGCATTCATTTCGCACTCCCTTTAAGAATTGTATTTTATGAAATATGCTCGTCTAGTTTGCAAGAAGGTAAAGAGCACGCAAATTTCAACCGATACTCTCAAAGTAGGAACGAAAATCTGACATCGACACACAGTCAGTAATGCACATTGCGACTTATACGAAACGTTGGGTTCAATAAAACACGCTTAACGTGGTATTTGACGTACTTGAGGGACAAAAGCCTTGGGAATTTTAGTATTTTTCAAAGAACGAGAACAAATATGCAGGAAAACACGTAACGGAAACCGCTGTATCCCCTGGGAACATGTTGAGAACCTTCTGATTTGAGTTGGACGTACTTGTGGCATTGAACTGGGGCTGGAATGTCGTGAATCAGAAACTGTAGAAAACAGCAGCACTCTCGAGCGCTTGGGACATCTCTCCCGAGCGCTCGGGACTGCTGTCATTGGCAGGCCAGTGTTGCTTCCCAGTGCCACTCACCTGCTGTTCCCATGTCCTTTTGCTCTGCATGCACTCTTCCCAGACGTCTTGTAACCTTGCATCATCTGTTTCCCAGCAGAAACAACTTCCCAAAGCAAGACTTGGGCTTTTCCAACCTTTTTTCAAATTTCCAAAGTTTGAAATTTTGAAATTGTCTTGAAAATGTTGAGCTTGAAGAGTTCCAAGACTAGTGAGAGTTGGTACTGCATTCTCCAGACCTCTATAAATAGAGAGCTCCTGTCTTGGCCATTCATTCACACCTCATTCCATTCTTCTCCTCCCAAAAACCCTTTTTCCTTCCAAAAACCCATTCCCCTCATGGCCTTGCTAAACCAAGCCTTGCTCCGTCCTTGGTTGGACAGCCTCGAGGGCATCGACTGGCTGAACTTTCGGGGACACCGACTTTACGCTCTTAGGCATCTCCGGGAAGTCGCAATCCGTCCTGTCTTGCTACATGCGGCGGTGCGCTTTTGGGATTCCGAAGTGCACGTCTTTCGCTTTGGTTCTCAAGAGCTATGCCCCACCGTCGAGGAATTCCATGCTTACCTTGGAAGTCACGACTCCACGGAGCCCATTGTCCCAATGCTTAGGGAGAGTATGAAGAACATTCTGAAAGCCAATCTAGGTGTCAGTGGAAATGTCGCTGAGTTTCTCACTCGGGGCAATGCCATCAACATCGTGCAACTGTACGATAGATTCAGTCCACCCAGGGACCTGACAGACTTCGAATACCAAGGTCGACGAATGACGGCCTGTTGCATTTGTCTCCTGGCGGCTTTTCTGTTGGTTCCGTCGGTTGGTCAGCCCAGTTCCTTACTGGTGGGTGTTGCTTCCCAGATTGAGGCTCGCAAGGATGTGGCACCCTTGGTCCTTGCCGAGACCTTGATGGGGCTAGACGCTGTCCATGCTGGTCGGACAAGGGTTTTCGGTGGTAGTCCGCTGTTGCTGCAGGTTAGGGACCTCACTCAGCTCTCCTTTTTCTATTTCTCTCATTCATTTTACCTCAACACTCGGCTCAGGCTTTATCTAGCTCCTTACTTGTTTTCTCTCTTCTTTGGGTAGATGTGGCTTTGTGACAAGTTGAGCCTGCTGACACCTCCGGCAAATGACTGGTGGTATCGTGCAAGTGGATGGAATCGTCCCTTTCTAGCGACGTACAGTAATGAGGATGACTGGGCTGATTTCTTTGCTTCCGCCGAGGAAGATGACATCGTTTGGCGGTGCCATTGGCTGAGACTCCCTGACATGACTGCTGGTTCGACGCATGTGCTTATGGCTGGCTTGGCCGGCTTCTCCTTTTACTCACCGTTCCGCATCCTCCGTCAGTTTGGACTTAATCAAGAAGTGCCGCTGCCGGGTTCTGAAGTGCTTCGTCTCCCTCCCTTCACCATTCCAGGCCTTCGGAGTTATGTTCGATCGTGGGAGGCTCGCAGGACTGAGCCAAGTGATCCACTTTTCTCTATTGCTACGACTGGAAGGTATCGCAAATGGTTGAGGAGAGATGTGGAAGCAAGGATGGGTTGACCGCTTACTTTGCCGCTTTTTGAAATAAAAGGAGCGTGTTAAAATGTGTGTTTTTCGTTTTCATGCTCAACTTGTAGTAAAGAGATAATCTGAATAAAATTGGCTGATTAAGGGTTTCCCCCTTTTGGTTGGTTAATCGCATGCGCCTCTTGAGAAAACGTTCTGATTCGTCAATTTGGATTTTGATTTTAGAGATATTTAGGACCAAACCTCAGCGTGAGATTGCCTACGTATCCCTCGTGAAAGGGAATCAGGCCCATATGTAGTTCGGGCTAGGGTTCGCTCGGGTATTAACGCTCTCCTTTTGCGCTCTAAATTTTGCCTAGAGCCGCCCTTTCGGGTTTTCGGCCTTGCGAGCTCTTTTTTTTTTTTTTCGACTTTTGCCTTAACTTTTGCCTAAGTCGCCCTTTCGGGTTTTCGACCTAGCAGGCTCGCTCTAAATTTTGCCTGGGACCGCCCGCCCTTGCGGTTTTCGGCCCAGCGAGCTCTCTCAGGGGTAATACCGTTTAAGCTGATCCAAATTGACAAGATTTGAGAATTCGTTGCCGTCGAGGTCGATGATCGAGGCCGCTCCTCCGGAGAGAATGGTCTTGATGATGTATGGCCCTGCCCATTTAGGTCGGAACTTTCCTCGTAGATCAAACACCGGCGCACGAATTTCCTTGACTACCATGTCCCCCTCTTGTAGGTCCCTCGACTTCACTTTCTTGTTGAATGCCCGGGCGATCCTTCACTGATAACCCTGAATGTGGTACAATGCCCGTAGCCTCCTTTCGTCGAATAACATGAGCTCTTCAAATCTCCCGCTCATCCATTCGGCCTCGTTCACTCCGCTCTCAGTCATGACCCTCAGCGATGAAACTTCTAGCTCGATAGGGAGAACGACTTCCATACCGTACACCAAAGAATAGGGTGTTGCCCCCGTCGGTGTACGAATAGACGTCCGGTATCCCCACAAAGCTAGTGGTAATTGTTCGTGCCAATTCCTAGTTGACTGAGTAGTCCTTTCGAGGATCGTCTTGATCGTCTTGTTCGCCGCCTCCACTGCCCCATTTGTTTGTGGCCTATAGGTGGTTGAATGATGCACTTGAATCTTGAACTCGTCGAAGAGTTCCAAAACCTTTCCCTTGAAGTGAACGCCATTATCAGACACGAAGGCTTGAGGGACTCCATACCGATAAATGATGTTTTGCCTGATAAAATGAGCCACTTGAACGGCCGTCAACGTCTTATACGATGCTACCTCGACCCACTTGGTGAAGTAATCCACTGCTACCAGAATGAACCTGTGACCATTGGAAGCCGCAGGAGTGATCTTTCCAATAACATCGATGCCCCAGGCGGAGAATGGCCACGGTGTCGCCATTGAGTGTAATTCCGAGGGCGGGACATGGATAAGATTAGCATGAGTCTGGCACTTATGACATCGGCGCACATACTCGATGCAATCTGTTTCCATGGTTGACCAATAGTATCCCAACCTGAGAACCTTCTTTGCTAGCATCATTCCGTTCATGTGGGGTCCACAAACACCTTCATGCACCTCTTCCATTATTGCTCTCGACTCGCCGTCGTGAACACACAACTTATGAACCCCGCACAGAGATCGCCGGTACAATTTCCCACCGCAGATGATGTATTGAGATGCGAGTCGCTGCAAGGCGATCCGATCCTTTTTAGTTGAATCAGCAGGAAATTCCCCATTCTCGACGAGATTCCAAATATCATGGAACCAAGGGAGGCCATCGTCTGGTTTGTCTATCTTCATGACATAGTCGTACACGTGTTTCCCCCTCTGCTCAATCATGACAGGTCTTAGCTTTACCCCGATTGGAAGTTCCAGCATGGATGCTAAAGTGGCCAGTGCGTCCGCGAAGCGATTCTTCATCCTCTGTACGTGCGTGAAGGTCACCTTTTGAAAGTTCGGGATAAGCTCGTCAAGTTGCTGATGATACGGCTTCATCTTCTCATCCCTAACTTTCCATTCTCCATTTGCTTGCGATACGACCAAGTTGGAATCTCCGACAACTTCCAGTACCTTGACTCCAATCTCCAATGCTACTTCCATTCCTACAATACATGCTTTGTATTCTGCCTCGTTGTTCGTGACTTCGAAGTTTAGCTTGAAAGCGAGGGGAATGTGCGACCCCTCAGGCGAGACTAGCAGTATGCCAATCCCAAAGCCCTTCTGATTAGCGGCTCCATCGAAGTACAACATCCACGTTTCGTCAACTGCTGTCATTACAACTTCGTCGGGAAATTGAAATTCATTGTGTTCTGGGCCCTCAATCAGACGATCCGCCAAGAACTCTGCCACCGCTCTTCCTTTCACTGACTTGCGAGTGACGTACTTGATTTCGAATTCAGCCAATAAGAGCAACCAACGTGCTAACTTACCGGTAAGTGCTGGCTTCTCGAATAGATATTTGAGAGGATCCATCCGAGAAATCAGTATCACCGAGTAAGCCAGCATGTAGTGTCTCAATTTCTTTGTGGCCCATATCAGCGCCCAGCACGTCTTTTCCAATGAAGTGTACCGTTCTTCGCTTCCCACCATCTTCTTGCTCAAGTAGTAGATTGCCCTTTCAACCCCATCTTCTCCTTCTTATGCCAACATGCACCCCATTGACGAGGGCGTGACGGACAAGTATAGGATCAAAGGTTTTCCCGGGATGGGCGGCATCAAGATTGGAGGATTCTGGAGATAGGTCCGCACTGCTTCGAAAGCTTTCTGACACTTGTCATTCCACTTGAATTTCACGTCTTTCTTGAGTAGTCGAAAGAGTGGTTCACAGGTCAAGGTCAACTTGGCGATGAACCGACTGATGAACTGAATTTTCCCCAAGAAGCACCGGACTTCTTTCTCGGACCGAGGTGGCTCCATCTCGAGAATGGCTTTGATCTTAGAAGGATCCACCTCAATCCCCCTGGTTGTGATCATGAATCCAAGCATCTTTCCGGCCGTGACTCCGAACGTGCACTTCTGCGGGTTGAGACGCATCCTGTATTTCTGAATCCTTTCCAAGAACTTCCTCAGTGCCGGGAGATGGTCTTTCCGCTCCTTTCCTTTCACTATCATGTCATCGACGTATACTTTGACCTCCTTATGAATCATGTCGTGCAGCAGTGTCGTGGCACCCCTTTGATATGTAGGACCTGCGTTTTTCAACCCAAATGGCATAACCCGATAACAGTATGTCCCCCACTCGGTGATGAATGTGGTCTTTTCCCTGTCTTCCGGAGCTAGGAGAATCTGATTGTACCCTGAGAAACCATCCATGAAGGATAGTAGAGCATGCCCCGCAGTGTCATCAACAAGTATGTCTATATGCGGCAATGGGAAATCGTCCTTAGGGCTCGCTTTGTTCAGATCTCTGAAATCGACACACACCTTGATTTTTCCATCCTTTTTGGGGACAGGAACAATGTTGGCTACCCAAGTGGGGTATTCCGTTACGATTAGAAAACCGGCGTCGATTTACTTTGTGAGTTCTTCTTTTATCTTAAGCACCCAATCGGGCCGCATTTTTCTCAGTTTCTGCTTAACGGGTTTTGCATCGGGGTAGAGAGGAATCCTGTGCTCGACGATCTCCGGGTCGATTCCGGGCATGTCCGCGTGAGACCAAGCGAAAACTTATTTGAATTCTTTTAGTAAATCTGTGAGCTCTTCAAGCTCATCGGGGGACAACCCGGAATCGACCTGAACCAATCGAGGGTTCTCCTCATCACCCAAATTTATAGAGATTATTTCTTCTTTTAAAGGCTGAGCATGCCTTTCATTTTCGCGATCGATGAGGGAACGGATCTCCTTGGGGACATCTCCATCGAGATCTTTTCCTTCATTGTCAGGATCTAAACAATTTATTTCAAAAATCAGCAAGTAAGCGAAAACGTCATTCATTTCATTAGCAGCCTCCTCAGAAGGGGGAAATACAGCGGTTGACTCAAACTCAAAGTAAAAGCTATGATGTGGAGGGCCAATAGGCACAAACTCCGACTCTGTGCTAGACGACGAGCTAGTGTCGGACCCGGACTCAGACTCAGTGTAGGTGCTGTGAGTGCGAGTTACATGTGGTATGAAAGTGCAATTATCATAAACGCCTACAACCTCCACGATGAGTTTGGAAGGATCTTCAACCTCTTCTTCTCCTCCAAGCACCAGCACAGCAGCGTCTTCGACCATACCCTCCAGATCCTCGCCCTCAAACAGGAGTTGGAGACTGCCCAAACCAAAAGCCTCCAGCCAGTCGAGTGCCTCAGATACCTCTTCCACCTTGGTCACTACTTCATCCTCTTCCCAAGTGTCGTTGGCAAAGATTTCAAACCCCGGATACTTCATTTTCGTGTCAAGATCCACAAAGGGCTCGGGTTCTCCTTGGTACAGCACCTCTTTCACTTTCAGCTTAACCCCGGCCGCATGAGCCCGGGCGCGGTTGCGCCACTTCTTTGCTGGATCGCTCTTCTTGGCCTCATATCCTAAACCAAAGCGCTCGTTACTTCCAGGGAAATCAGGGAACTCCGGGACTCCTTGACCATAAAGTCCCAAACCCATGCCTGGTAGATATTTCATTCTTTTCATAATTTCCAGCGCTGTGGAGCTCACCAAGAAACCGTCCTCGGCCCGGATGGTGCACACTTTCGAAGTCATAACCACAAAGCCCCCCATGGCAATATCCTCCTCTCCATGCATAATCTCTAGCAGTGGGGAGTTGTCCTCAGAGTGTGGACGGATGCCTGAGTCTCCATGGATGATGAGGGTTCCAGAATCTAAACCCAGGATGAGTTTCTGATGCAACGTTGAGGGCACGCCCATGACGTCCGACCTGTGCAGCCATGGCCTCCCCAGTAGGAGGTTGAACGAAGCAGGTATGTCAAGTATGCAGAATCCGACAGTGGTCTTGAACTTCCTAGTTGCAAGTTCTAAGTTAACGGTCCCCAAAACGTCGCGGCGTGTATTATCATAGGCGCGGACACCCAGATTCGACGGTACAAAGTCCTTGTTCTTGAGGCCCAGGCAATAAGCGGTGCGAAGTGGGCACACGTTGATGGCTGAACCATTGTCGATGAGAATTGCAGGGACCATTTTCTGAGACACTTCATCGTCACGTGTAGTGGCTTGTTATGGTCAGCTCCCTCCGGCGGGAGGTCCTTTTCTGTGAACGACAGGGTGTGCTGGGCGAGGTTCATCGGGGTTATAAGGGCAATGAGAGCTTCCGGGGCTATATCAGAGGGAACCTCAAGTCTGGAAAGGGTGTTTACAAGCCTGCGGCGGTGCTCACGGGATGCAGCTAACACTCCCCACATAGACATACGAGCAGGGGTTTCTTGGAGTTGTCGGATGATAGGGTCAGTGATAGCAGCTGGGTTTTGTTGTTGGGAGGCGTCAGGGTTTGAACTCACGAAAGGGTTGAGATGGACAGGTGGGTTAGATTGAGGTGGCGGGTTTGTGGAGTGGGGGGGTGTTGTTTTGTGGAGCTTGAGAGGTGTTCGGGCTTGCCGAGTTAACAGGGTTGTTCTGCCGCGGCGGAGGGGCTCGGGACGAGCTTCCCTGCTGGAGGTTGGTAGGTTGGTAGACTCTTCCACTCCTGGTAAGATTGCTGATTGTTTTGGGAATGGGCTCCCACCAAGTACCTTCCCAAAAGTTGGAGAAGTTAGTGTCGCAAGGGTGAGCCTTACGTTTTCCTTTGTCAAGTGCCGTTTTCTCCAAGGTTTCGTTGAGGGCTTCCATCTCCAGAGCGTGCCACATATTTTCTTCCTCTAGGGAACTCCAGAAGTTGACGTTGTTGTTGCTGTTGTTGCTGCTGTTGCTAATCTGTAGAGAGCCTTCATCTATCATGGCCTTATTGACGGTCAGTTCCTCGCCATCAATCCACACATTCACCAATTCAGATTTTCCCCACAGATCTTCAGGGTCCAGTCCACAGATAGCGGGCTCATTGGGGATTTCGACTACGGGCCGGGGGAAGAACTCCTCAATGATGTACTCTTGTGGGATGAAGGCCTGATCTATGGCATGGTTGAGGGTGTCGGATCCTCTAGTGATATTGATAATGGTGCTGACAGTGAGCCCCGAAAACATGCGGGGGTTCATGAGGTCCATTTCTTCACGAACTTCCTCCTCTAGGAAGAGGTATGACAATGACGTCTCATCTAAAGGGTCGGAATCATCAATCCAAAGCCACCCATTGGGTTCGGGCTCCCATGCCCATTCATCCTCTTCTTCAATTGGTTCCGGCTCTAAGAATAGAGCAAATAGGGAGTACCCATCCAACAGGTCGGTCATCACTTCTTCGAATTCTTGCCTCCAATTGCCATGTTCCAATTCTTCAACTTGGCGAGCATCGAGTGCCACGGGCCATACTCCAGTTATGACGGCCCGGTTTTCCACTGCAAGGAAATCACTCGCCAACTCTTCCCACCTTCTTTGGAAATCCCAATCCACAGATTCAAGGGCACAGACGATATCCTCAGTCGGCAACTTGACAATTGGTTTGGGTTGGGGGGTAGGTGTGGGCAGCATGCCCTGGAAATTCCGGTTTCCAAAAATGCAAGGGGCCCGGATCGAGGGAGCGCGAGCGCAGGTGGCAAGCGCTCGGAAACACAGAGTCGCCACTTGAGTTTTGAAGGTCCGACACTCAAGGAACCGTATTTCGAAGCACCTGCCGCGCTGTTTGATTTGAAAAAGTTAAGGAACCAGTCCGTCATAACCATATCTGGGTTCGGGAGCCAGGTTACGAGAGGGGAAGGGTTTTATGGCACCCCTCTCGCCCAATCCGGAGATCGGTCTCTACTTAGGCATTTTGAAAACGTTGCGATTCTTCTTTTATTAATCAATTTTAGCCAGTTAGGGCGGGGGAACAGTTAATCGGGGATTAAAACTGTAACATGTTTGCAGGATGTGATCAAATAATGACAATAATAAACGGAATGATCTTGAAACAGCGATCAGATGCCAAAACCAGGCTCGGGGCAGATTTGCCCTGCACGATGATCAACTTGCATGCCTGAACAGATCTGTATGCAAGTCAATCATCGCGCGAGACACTCTGACTCTCGCGCGAGTGTTGTCATCTCACCACAGTCCCAAAATCATCCCCTTCTGGGCTCTGGAAGGACCAGTGCACACCCAGGAAGCAAACCAAGCAGTGTATTAGAAGACTGTAAAATGCTAATTATTACACAATACTCCAAGCAGGAGCGAAATAAGATGAAACACAACCCCTAAACGGTGGGGGTATCAAAACAGAGGCCAAGGGCCAAGTTGCCCATGCAAGGGCCATTCATGGAAATCAGAGAACTGTCGCGTGACAGAGAGTAAACCTCGCGCGACACTCCTGACTGGACTTCCAGGAATTGCTTTACATGCTTGGGGTCCTGAGACAGATTCAGGGGATCCCAAGGGCAATCCAAACTGAACAGAAATGGATATTGAGATGTAAAACTAGCAATTTAAGCTCTAAGAAAAGCAGTAAACTGATTATTAGCATGCTTAACAGTGATCCATAATAATTATTAAGACAATAAAACAGGAAAGAACCAACATCCCTTCCCCACGAGAACCATCGCGCGATGCTTGAGACAAGCGCGCGCGTGACTTGGTCCGTCGCGCGAGGGTATGTTGGTTGCACGGTTTTTGAAACCTTGCCAGCTTTAGGGCCAGGACTGGTATTGATTACCAGCCTTGACCCTGCCAGCCCCCCTCAGGGATCAGAACAGAGAGCAGAACAAAGGTAAGATATACCTTTGAATTTTAAGGTTTGAAAAGTGTTTGAGCTTTGAGTTTGAGGTTGGGTTTGAGGTTTGAGTTTGAGGTTTGATTGAAATGTGAAAATGGGGAGGAAGAACAAGCTTTGTTCTTAGGGTGTCTTTGTATCTCTTTTATTAGCTTAAAAGAGTACAAAGCAAAGACCCTTTGTAATGCCAAATTTTGTTAACCCTTTGAAAGATGAACAAAGGAGGGTTTTTATAGGCTTAGCACCTTCCACTAATGGAAAGGCAGGTCTGGTCCAAAGAAAGGAGGTCAGCCAGCCTCGTGGCTGGCTGAGGGTTACTTGGTAATTAAGCTGCTCAGCTGAATAAAGGTGATAGGGACAGGTTCTGACCATCGTGCGATGGTTCCAAACTGTCGCGCGACAAAAAGCCCTGGCGCGCTGGTCAAAGCTCCGTTGACCATCGCGCGATGGTTCGAAACTGTCGCGTGATGGCACACATCAATAGGGTTTTTGGCCTTTGGAAGTGGCTTAAGATTAGGTTAGGTTCAAGGGTTTTGCAAACACTCAAAGCTCAAACACTCGACATTCCCGGGGTGTTCTTGATCCATTTCATCATCGGGGAATCAAAAACCGTAAGTAAACTAATCTGGAAGCCCAGATTGGGGTGTCTACAGTAGGGAGGATGTAGAGGCTCGGGTTAAAGGGATGGTCTAAGGAGATATGGTTGGTGCGAGCATTAGAGTGCTTCGGGAGCGAGTTTGAGACGGTGTTTGGCTTTTGTGGTGGCATGGGGAGAGTTTTGTTGTCTATGAGATTCTGGATAGTGTGACGGAGACGGAGGCAGTTGTCGGTTAAATGGCCCGGGCTCTGGTGGAAGGCACAGTATGCGTTAGGGTTGTGGGATTTAGGGAGTTTTTGAGGTAGGGGAGTAGGGGTAAGTGGTTTAAGCATGCCACTTTCTACCAACTTCTCGAGCACGGCAGAGAGGGGTGCCGAGAATTGGGCGAAAGTGCGGGGTTGGGTACGGGGTTGACTAGCTTGGGTCACAATTTGATTGACGGGCTCGGCTTGAGTTGCGTTTGAGGAAGTGTTTGGGAGGTTGGTGTAGTTCGAGTTGCCAAAGAGGGCGTTGCTGTTTTCGGAGTAAACCTTCCTAGGCTTGGGAGCAGGCTCGGGTTTGTCAAGGATCCCCAATTGAACTGCTTCTTCGACGGCTAAGCTTGTGTCGAAGAATGTTTTAAAATCTTAGCACGCTTGAGCCATAACCATGTGCCGTGCGAGAGTTGGTTGAAGGTTCCGGACAATCATCCGGATCTGGTCCCTGTCGCTCGGTCTGTCTTTCATCTGTGCGGCCTTAGCCCTCCACCTTTTCACGAACTCGGCGAAGGCCTCCTTTGCTTCCATCTTTGTTGATTCTAATTCACGAGTGGTCACCTCCAACTGAATGTTGTAATCATATTGCACCACAAAAGCCGCGCATATGTCCTCCCATGAGCGCTTCTTCCTTTCATCCAGGGTAGTAAACCAGTGCAAAGCATGCCCCACTAGAGTCTGCGAGAACATTTGTGCCATAGCGTCCTTCTCCACTCCCCACATGGAAAGTGCTCCGATGTATCCGGTCAAGTGAGCCTTTGGGTCTCCTGTCCCGTCAAACTTAGCAAAGTCAATTGGCTTGAATTTTTCTGGAAGCTTTGCGTTAGGAAATAGGCAAAGCTTATTGATGTCAAAGCCAGTTGATGCTATCTTCTCATTTCTTGCCACGGACTCCTCTAACAGGGTGATCTTCGCCAATACTGCAGCCATATCGGGGTTTTGCGGGGTTTCCAATTCAAAGGTCAGCTGCTCCGGGTTTGGATGCGGATTCGGGTTAGGGTTTGGATTGAGGTTCAGGTTGAGGTTAGGAATCGGATTGGGATTTGGGACCGGAATCGGATTCGGGTTTGGGTTAGGATTTGGATTCGGGTTTGGTGGTGGAAGACGTCGTGCAACCCCAGTAATCATCATCATAAGTTGGGCGATTTGGTTATCAGTGCGCTCGCCCAGACGTTGGATACCTTCCCTTATCTGTCCCATTTCTCCGTACAAGTTTTCCAGATTTGGGTTAGGGTTTGGATTAGGAATGGGGTTAGGGTTCGGATTTGGCTCGCCTCCGTTTGGGTTCGGGTTTGGGTTGCCTCCGTTTGGGTTCGGGTTTGGGTTGCCTCCGTTTCGGTTGGCGTTTTGATTGCCTCCGTTAGGGTTTGGGTTTGGATTGAGGTTTGGGTTTAGGTTCCCGATCAGTAGATCCATTTCCTCCCTCAAATCTGATGCACTGACAGAATCTGCTTGGAGTTGAAGCCGTTCCAATCTCTGTCCCAAGGGTCTGGTCCAGGAGGGTATGGTGTCCTTCTTCTTCAGCCCAATTGCTCAGTACTGACAGCAAAGCAAAAACTGTACTCAGACGCGATTCCTGTTTATATTTTCATGAAATATGTACATTTTTTTAGAAAATGAGTGCATCATCGTCACCGCCATCGACTCTGATTTTCCCAAGAATGATCGAGTATCCTTCACGCGAGGTTGCCTTGATCCTCGAATTTTTAGGGTGTATCCTTGTTTAAGAACTAATGCTTCTCAAAGGATGCTAAAATAAGCTAAGTATTCGACTGATGTTCTATCGGTGCATCGACCGTTGGTTTGGAATGACTTAGGGTGAACAACGTGATACGATAACCAAGACGGCGTAGGCGATGCATTTGCTTTTAGCCTGGATGGCATTGGTATCATGGCGTTTCGTTTCCTCATCATTCCTTCCTTCGGTTAATTCCCCAATTGAACATGGGTCAAGGACTCAGCAAAATTCTAGTTTCCCTCGGGTTTTAGTTCGAGGACTCACGTGGTTAAACAACACGCACTAGAATGCGTGACTCTTCATCGGGTCTTAGCAACCTCGCAAAGACCGCGCGAGCGAGTCTCGAGAACTGTGGCTGACAGCATGAGGGTGCAAGGTGCAATGCAGCACATAAATAGGATATAGCACATAACACTACCCTGTAATTTCCTGCCCTAATTTGGAAGGTTCTATGGTTCGCTAAACATGTACAAAGGCCGGTTTTTGCTTGAAGAGGGTTCCCCGGACTAGAGTCAAAGTATACCTCCCACTATTGAGCGTACACCCAATAATGGTACAAACGGTAGAGATGACTCATCACGGTCGAGGGTTGCTGAGCATTCCGGGATTCCCCATCACCGGCAAGCCGGGTAGGATTGCTGAAACACAACAGCGAGGCTGCGCAAGATATATACAAGAAATAGACAATGAAACAAAATCCCTTTTGAAAATCCCACAAACGTTTTTCAAGCTTGGCTCATAAGTTTAATTGATATTCAAGAAAAGCGGGCCGTTTTATCAACAACCAACTTTTCCTTAAGTATCAATTAAACAGTCCCCAGCGGAGTCGCCACTATGGGCTACCACAGCCCCGGGTGCTGAGATCGGGGCGGCCCAATTTTGAAAAAATCGCGCGCCTCGTGCCTTTTTGGATAAAATAGTTTGATTTGAAGAGTCGCCACCTGGATTTATGGTATATCACCCGAGAAACCGTTTTGTTTCGAAAATGGTTGGTTTGAAATTGAAAACCAGAGATCATTTGAGGGTCTGGAAGCCATGTTACAAGGGGGGAAGGGTTTTACGGCACCCCCCTCGCCCGATTCGAAATCGGTCTCTACTAAACGTTTGTGGGATTTTTTAAAAGGGATTTTGTTTCATTTTAACCAGCTAGCAAGTATCCACAATAATACCATGTAGGAAGTGCATGCATGTGCATGTGTAAAGGAGGGGGTGAAATGGCCATGCAAAATACAAGATGACTGAAATGCAGCCCTGTTACTGTATTCACTCTCGAGCGCTCGGGAGTGGTCTCGAGCGCTTGGGAGTTCTGACACTATCAACCTGCAAAGCTTTGTTAGAACAGACAGAATATAATGCTAAAATAGGAACTGAAATGCTATTATGTACACTACTGGCTCAGCAGAGGACTTGAAAGACTGAAATAAGCCCTCAATCTTTCAGATCATGCATCCCTGCCTTGACAAGATTAGATCTACAAATTTAAAAGAGCAACAGGCTACACTTATGCATGCAGAAATTAGAGAACACAACAGACTGGGAAATGGAATGCAAAGGCATGCATGCACTCCCGAGCGCTCGGGAATGGTTCAGAGCGCTTGGGAGTGAGCTGCATATCAGCTTGCTCTCAAATGGAAAATGAAATCATTTTATCATGCATTCACACCTGTCTAGGTCTTTAACAAGAGAAAATCTTATTTTTAACTTTGGAAAACCTTGTTCTTGCATGAAATTTGCAAGAAACACTTCTGTTTTATGGGAAAATGACTTTCTGTGCATGCATGCCAAAATAAAACCATTTCACTTAAGAGTGCACCTCATTCCCAGTCTACTGTATGACGAAATACCATGCGTGAAACTGGGAACAGTCCCGAGCGCTCGGGAGCACTCTCGAGCACTATAGAGTGTTTCCAGTAAGGGTTTTGTGAAAACGTTTTTTTTGTACCCCATTGCTCTTGTTTTTACACTAAGGTCTCCCAACCATGCACCCAGTATTGAAGACTGGGTCAGGCTGAGAGACCCCCCTCAGAAGGGAAGAACAGCCTCTTCGTTTATGATCAAAGGTAAAGATTTCTACCTTTTGCTTGAACTTTGCTCTTTGGAATAGCTTTGAAATGTGGATGAAGAGAGAAGAGTACAAGAAATCAGAAGCAAAGAGTGTTCTGGATTTCTTGCCCTTTTCCTTGGTGATTTCTAAAACCTTTGGAGTTTTGAAGATGAGTTTGGAAAACCTTTGCTTTCAGCAAGAGAGAGAGGAGGGTGGTTCAAGAGAGAGGAAATTTTCCAGCCCTTAAGCCTGAAACCAGGCCCTCTTATTTATAGGCTCAACTAACCTATAGTTTAGAAATGAAATGGTTTTTGAATAAAACATTTTAAAATGGAGGGAAATCTTTGGCCTGAAGATCCCTGCCACCAGAGGTTGAGTGTTGACTGAACCATCGGCCGGCTCAAGATGGTGGTAATGATGAGTTGCATGGATAGTGGGTGATACTGCCATCCATTGGGTAACACATCAGTCTCGAGCGCTCGGGAGCAGTCTCGAGCGCTTGGGACTTCACTCTCGAGTGCTCGAGAGTGAGCCAGGCCAGAGGTTTTGGAAAATGGTTTTGAGCGCTCGGGACTGCTCCCAAGCGCTTGGAAATGCTTTTGACCATTTTTATTCCCTTTTCAAATCTTTCAAGGAGCAACGTCTCGATCGGTGTGAGGCTTGTTTTAATCCAAAGTCATCATCGGGGAGCCTCCGGGCCACAAATCAAGGAATTTTGACAAGTCCAAATTGGGGTGTCTACAGTTCCCTTTTTGGGCACTGTTGAATAGGTTGAAGATGTTCATGTGTTCTTCCGAGCTCATGTACATCTTCAACCCGTGTTCTTCCGAACACCAATACAAATTCAACCCATGTTCTTTCGAAGGATGGCACTCCAATTGATTTGGAGATGACTCCTCCAAACAAAACTTGGGGTTTTGAAATTTTGAGGCACAGGAGTCCGAACAATACTTCGAGACCATTCCGATGCACGACAGTGTCCCACGCTCGGACTCCCAATATGACAAATCGTCTCTCGAGAACGCTAGAGTATGCTCGGCAGGACTAGAACACTTGAACGTAGGCACTGTTGGAATAATGACCATGCATTTCGCTAACGGTCCTATCCACTGCACTTGTGTTTTAGGTATGGAGTCGTCGTCAACTTCTTCGGGAGAATTTTACCGTTCGATAGAGAGCACTTCTTCTCATCTCGAATGACTTGCCCCCTAAATCTCGATCTCCGCAGCCATTCACCATTTGCACGGGATTACTGCACCAGGGGGGGCGACCAAGTACCCGAGGTGATCGAGGGGGTCGACTACCCAGCCCAGGTGACTCCCATTCGGTCAATAGAAAGACGTCATAAACCTCGACGAGGAACCTTCGGATAAGGGTGAAGAAGATCCGAACGAGGAAGAGGATGAGGACGTCAAGGCTGAGGATTATGCCGAAGGTGGAGAGTCCGGGAGAAGAACAATGGACGAGGAGGCCCCCGCCGCCTCGACGAGTTGGGCCAAGGGGGATATTGGGGCCGTAGGTGAATCGTCTTCCCTGCCACCGAGAAAAAAGAAGAGGATCGTTGCATTAGATCCCAATGAAATCCCTAACCGAACGAGAACGGACCCGTGCCCCTATTGGGAGTGCTTCGAGGATCAGAAGGGGCTCGACCTGTTCCAAAGGACCTACGAAATTCCGGATGACGTCGTGATCTCGCCCATCGAGGGTAGACGAATAAGGTTCAGTGATGAACACATCACGGTTCCTCTGATGGCTATTACCGAGGGAGGGCTTCGGTTCCCAATGCACAGGGTCCTTAGGGAGATCCTTTACCGCTTTGAACTTTCCCCGTGCCAACTGAGTGTGAACTCATATCGAATCATCCACTCAATCATCAAGTTGGCCGAGGTGAAGATGTTTCCGCTCGAAGCCCGCCATATATTTGAAAATTATATGATGTCCCGAAATGCTAGATTCTCTCGATACTACCTTTGCTCCTGAAGGAAGACAGAGAAGATCGTTCCTGAGGGTATGTACAACTCGGAGAAATGGGCTTCAGATTATGTCGAAGTTCTGGGCAATTACCAGTATCCTCTGGGGGATTACGACCATTTTGAGGTTTCTAGGCGTAGGGGCAACCCATGTAAGCGTTAATCACATTACCCTTTTTTCACTTTTCAGTAATGTTTTCGTTGCTTTTCTTGCCCATAGCTGTTGTTTCTGCTGACAACTCTTTGTGTTCGACAGATACTCCAAGAATCAACAAAGACCTCCTGAGACAAGCTAAAGGCTGTGGGCTTGCTGTGGCCTTCTTACCATCCCGAGGGAAGAAAGAGACGCTCCGACGATCCTCGATTACGAACCAACCTACGGATGCAGGATCCGAGCGAAAGCTTCTGAAGAAGGTGAGAAAAGGGCGATAGACCCGGTCGAGCTTCCGGAGGAGCTGCAACTGAGCGAAGACAAGCCACTTCGAGGAGTCTTGCGCCTGCCTACCGAAGGTGAACCTTCTCGGAAGAAGCTGAAGAAGAAGAGATGCCTCCATGGAGCATGAGGGATGTCCTTCAGAAGAAGCTGGAAAGACAAGAAAAAGAAAAGGCCGAGAAGAAGATATCCGGAGCTCCAGGGGCTTCGGGATCAGACCCGAAGCTAAAAGATCTACCCCTTCCTCAATCACAGAAACGTCCTCCGACTGCCACCTTTCCTCACAAGATGCTCCGGCCAACAAGAGGGTCAAATCTCACGCGACAAAAGCATCAGGAACTGGTGGTGGCCTTCCGAGGGTCGAGGAGAGAGAGAGAGAGAATCCAAGGGAGAGAAAGAGAAAAGGAAAGAGAAGGAAGCTGCTTCGGAGCTCAATGTGCCGTGGATTCCAAACTTCGTCACCCCTGACAAGAAGCATATATTCAAGTGTGACAGCTTGCAGGAGGATCCTTCTCTTGCCTTCACGCTCCAATCTGGACTTATGCTGCCGAGGGACATAGTGGCTCCTTAGTCCTTGAAGCTGGCACTGAACGACTATTACTTCTATGCTGGGAGGGTAAGTTCTACCTTTACATATATTTCCAGTTTGATTATTCTTCCTCCCTTGGATTGTTTCTTCGGATAAAAAGTCTACTTTTGGCTGCAGGCCACTCAATCAATAATGAGTGTCCAGCGCTATTTGAGCGATCATGACAAGCAGTCGAAGCTGCTCAAACAGAAGGTGGAGCTCAGCCAGGGGACGGTCGAGGAGTATAAGAAGAG
Organism: Rhododendron griersonianum; assembly: GCA_018127125.1. Taxonomy (NCBI): domain Eukaryota; kingdom Viridiplantae; phylum Streptophyta; class Magnoliopsida; order Ericales; family Ericaceae; genus Rhododendron; species Rhododendron griersonianum. The sequence goes on along the minus strand of CM030788.1, from coordinate 29,646,616 downwards.
CCTCAACCATTCCGAAGCACTACGCCGAAGCCAAGTGCAGCAGAAAGCAACCCTCAATGAATTGATCAAGGGGCTACAAAGTGCCGCCGAGCAAACGAGAGCTGAGGGTAAAGACGAGGGGTTGGCCGAAGGAAGAGCATTGGGGAGGAAAGAGATGGAGGAAGAGAAGAAGAAGCAACTGCAAGAGTAGTTTGATAAGGGATACTATCAGGCCGAAGAGGATGCTGCTGACCAACTGTTAGCCCTGCAGACAGAGATCAAAGAGGCGCAGCACAACAAAAGTTTCATGCTTGGCTTTAACATGGGCCTGGACGAAGCTGGTGTTGAGCCAGACGATGAAAGAAGGAGCTTAATAGAAGTGCCACCTCTGGTGCTTGACGAAGCTGAAGCAGAAGAACCAGCTATTGACAAGCCTGCCACCAGTCCAACCGAGCAAGAGAATGTTGCAACTCCTGTGAAGGATCCCGTCCTTTCCCCCTCGGCCACTCCTACTCCCGAGGCTTAAAACTTATAAGTTTTAGATTTGTTTTTGTTTTTAGAATTTGAACAATTTATTCGAAACGGTCAGCGCTGAACAATAGGCCTTTGCCGTACCGTAGTTCTATAAGTAATACTGGTTGAGGATGGCCACGAACGATTTACCGCGACCATACCTTGGTAAAGTTTTGAAATGTGTTGGGGATGGCACCGAACGATGCACCACTCGCCATGCCTCGCTTAATTTATGAAAGGCTTTTTAGACAATTTTTAGAAAATTTCCAAGTTTTGTTGCTCATTATGCTATGTCATTTGTATGAAGGTTTCCATATCATATCGCTCGGATTGCTCGTTGTTCGAAAAGATGTTTAAACTTTCGGGAAAGTTCATATTGCTCAATACCAGAAATATAAAAATATCTGAAATGTCACAAGGGATTCCATTTGAATTAAATTTGTTCGGCAACTTTCACTCTGTTTGGTGTTGCCATTACTTTCATTGTCTATGTTTACCCATATAGGAGCCCCCTACCTTAGTGGGTTACCATAGAAAGAGTAGGAAGGCACTAAGGCAGAAAAATGGGTAAACAAAGAAAGAAAAATTGCCGAGCCCCAGTGTGTGGGGAAACCGAAAAGACGGGCTACGAGAATTGCGCCAAGTGAACTGAGCATAAGAACACCTTGGCCGAAGCCCGAAGCCAAACCAATAATCCGAACCAAGAATCACGGGATGAAAGTGCCTACGCCCGAAGGCAAACCAATATCCCGAACGAAGGACTATTGGGTAGAAGTGCCGGCGCCCGAAGGCAAACCAATATCCCGATCGAAGGACTATTGGGTAGAAGTGCTTGCGTTTGAAGGCGGTAACCCGGGCTAGATGGTATACCCAACAAACCGAACGTCAAAATGGAGAAGCAATAATGTGAAACAAACTGGCATTAATAAAACGCCCGAAGGCTTACAATCCGAATAAAAACAAAAATAAAAAAAGAACAAAGCAAGGAGAACAGGAGGACGCCGAGGTTACCCATGGAATTTCTGAAGTTTTGGGCGTTCCAAGGGTTAGCAATCGGCGTGCCATCCATCTCAGCAAGCTTATAGACGCCATGGCTAATCTTCTGGACCACCCTGTATGGGCCTTTGTAGGGATCCTTGAGCTTGGTCAACTTGCTGGTTTCGACGACCATCCGAAGGACGAGATCCCCGACGTTGAATGACCGAGCCCGCACATTCTTATTGTAGCCCCTAGCCACTTCCTACTAGTATGCAGCGTGACGAAGATTGGTGTTGTCCCGAAGCTCTTCAGCAAAATCTAACTCAGCACCAACCAAAGTGTGGTTATCCACCGGGTTAAAGTTCTCCATCCGAGCAGTAGGTATCAAGGTAGATAATGGGAGGATGGCTTCCATGTCGTAGGCCATTGAAAATGGAGTTCGACCAGTAGATCGCCGAGGAGTAGTACGATAGGACCACAAGACTAGGAATTCGAAGCTCGTCGACCCACTTGCCGAGCTTGCGATCAATCGACATTTGAGCCCCCAAGTGATGGCTTTGTTCGATGCCTCGGTGTGGGCAGCATGCCCTTTAAAAAGGGAAAAGGATTCCGTTCCTTTCCCAAGGCAATTGGGCCCGAATTGAGGGAGCGCAAGCGCTCGGAATGCAGAGTCGCCACTCGGGTTTGAAGGTCCGACACCCAAGGAACCGTATTTTGAAGCACCTGCCATGCTATTTAATTTGAAAAAGTGAAAGCACCAGTCCGTCATAACCATATCTGGGTTCGGGAGCCAGGTTACGAGAGGAGAAGGGTTTTAAGTCACCCCTCTCGTCCAATCCGGAGATCGGTCTCTACTTAGGCATTTTGTGAAAACTTTTGTGATTCTTCTTTTATTAATCAATTTTTAGCCAATTAGAGCGGGGGAACAGTTAATCGGGAATTAAAACTGTAACAATTTGCAAGATGTGATCAATATAGCATGGATGGATGGAACGCTGGAAAATAAATGGGATAAAACCCAACACTGTGATCAAACACCAAAACAATGCCTTGTATGAATTTGGCACAAACAATGGCCAACTTGCATGCATGGATCTACGTGCATGCAAGCCCTCCATCGCATGACAAACCCATACACACGCGTGAGTGTTGATGCTTCACCAACAGTTTGAATTTTATCCCCTTTTGGGCTCTGGAAGGACCAGTGCACACCCAGGGGGCAAACCAAGCAGTTTATATGTACTGAAAGTGAATAATTATTACAACCAGAATGAATAAAATTGACTTACAACCCCTAAACAGTGGGGGTATTAAAACAAAGGCCAAGAGCCAAGTTGCCCATGTAAAGGCAGCCTCTGGAAACAGGATGACCATCGCGCGACAAAGTGGGTTCCACGCGCGTGGGTCATGACTAGATTTCCAGGAATTGCTTTTGCATGCCTGGGCTCTGAGACATGTTCAGACGCAACCCAGGGGCATTCCAAACTAGATAGAAAGGAAATCTAAGCTAAGTTAAAGATATCGTCATGCAAATCAGAAGATCAGTTTTAAGCATGCAACATAGTGACTTATTGTATAATAAAAACAGGACATGACCAGTATTGCCAGCCCCACGTGGACCATCGCGTGCAACTTGTGACAGTCGCGCACATTTCGGGGTCCATCGCGCGTTGGAGTACTAGTCAAAGGTTCTTGTAACCCTGCTGACTTTAGGGCCAGGACTGGTATTGATTACCAGCCTTGGCCCTGCCAGCCCCCCTCAGGGATCAAACAGTAAATAGGCAATAAGTTATACCTTTGCTTGAGTGGTTTGAAAATGGATTGAACAAGGTTGTAGAGCTTGTGAAATGAGTGTATGGAAGTGGCTTGAACAATGAATTAACAAGGGTTTTGGAGATTGTGTAACCTTTTGTGCTTGAACTTTGGTAATTTTTTGTTACCCTTAAACTTGAAAGAGTAAGGGGGTACTTATAGGAGGTAGGAGAGTGCTTGGTGGGTGGTAAACTAGGCTAAACAACTAGCCAACAAGGCTGGTCAGCCTCACTTGGTGGAGAAACAAGCCAACAAGGTGATGGGAGTGGTTGTGTGGGTGGAGCAACCCACGCAGCCTGCAGAACACTATACTGTCGACGAAAACGGGGTTCCACAGCCACATAGGCCACCTGATGATTACAAAATCCAGCTGAAAAAAGGTGATTGGGACAGGCGTTGAACCTCGCGCGTGAGAGTGGAACATACGCGCGAGTGGGCACACAGCCGCGCGATGGTCAAAGGTCAAAACTTTGACTTTGACCAACACCTGGCAATCCCACCAACGCGCGAGTGAGCCACAATAACGCGCAACGGTCAAACCTCGGCTAGGGTTTAGACTTAGGGTTTTGGGGTTAAAAAGGGATAAAAGGGGTTCCACTCATTCCAAGCTCAATCCTTTCCATACTCAAGACTGTTTTTGATCTGATTCATCATCGGGGAAACAAGAAACCGAGAAATGAAGTAAAACAAATGGGAGACCCAGATTGGGGTGTCTACAGTAGTCCCTGGCACGCGGAGCACCATTGACTGGTACGGGTAACGTCAAAGATTTCTAGACACCCATCGAATCAGCCCAAAAGCCGATTGAATGGAAAATGCAAACAAGTATGTGAAAAGACCGTGCACCAATGGGGTGAAGAGCAGATCAAATGTTGACGCAAACTCTCCTGGGGAACAATTGAGCTGGACGGATGGATTGTCGCTGATTTGAAAGTGAACGGATGGATCGTTGCTGATTTGAAAATGGACGGATAGATCGTCGCTGATTTGAAAGTGGACGGATGGATCTTCGCTGATAGTAGACTGGACTTAAGTGTGCGCGGGCGGACCACTACTGGGGATATAAAAATGCTCCGGATTGAGAGTATTAGCTTCAACACGATCAACACAAATTGTTGCAAGATCATAACAAAAACTCATAGGCCAAAATAAAGGATAAATGAGATCGGGCCAGGCTTAGAAGCCGGATTGGGCCTGAGGCCCATGCTGTCCATCGCGCGATAGAGTGACTCCCGTGTGCGAGAGTGGCTTGTCAGAGTCTGGATCTGGAAGAAGCCCAGACCCGGCCCAAGCTTGTTCCACGCCTTTAAACTTCCGCGGGACATTATAGAAGCAGTTTTCAATCGGCTTTGAAATTCAAAACTCCCTTCAAACCTCAAACTCTCTCTCAATCTCTCCCAAAACTTTGATTGAGTCACGAAATCGGGAGTCCAACACACCCACGCTTACCCATGGCAGACAACGGGAACAATGGTGGCGGAGGAGAGGTTGTGGACCGATCGGAGGACCGAGGGGGCCCTATGGATGTCGAAACAGGGGATCAACAGCCGATGGAGGCCATCGGGGATGCTGGTGCAGTAGTTGGAGGCGACGGAGATGGTGAACAAGGCTGCGAGCAGAAGGTCGGCCATTGCGGCGTCAAGCGCGCGCCGGAGGCTGAGTCTCGCGCGACAGAGGAGGCTGGGACCGTGGGGTCCAATATCGAGCCATTGGGCTTGAGTACAGTGGCAGGGAACTTGCCTGTGGTTAGTGAGAGTTCGAGCGGTGCCGGAGGAAGTGGTGCCGGTGGTGATGAGATTGAGCCGAACGGGTCTCCGCCGAGGGATTCGACGAAGGGCAAAGGGGTTGTGACCGAGGACGAAGAGACCACGGAAACCCCATTTGCATATCGGGAGGAAGATGTGTTATTTTGGCCGGCGGTGACGTCGTCGAGCCATAGGCCAATCACAAAGCACGACGTTGCCGAGTACTTGAGTGATGAGTCTCCTCGAGGAGAACCCCGCGATGGAATCGTGGTTTTGGAAGCCAAGGAAGACCGGGCAAGGGCCATAGTTGCATCGGAGGCGGCGGAGAGGGCCGAGAGGGAGAGAAAGGAGAGCAAGGAACCTTTGAGAGATACGGAGGCCGAGGAGAGAGCTGGAGTAGAGGCACAGGGGCCTAGAGTGACTACAGTGGCGGAGGCCCGTGACACGCCCTGACTTTTCAGCGGGGCCATATGTGCCTCCCACACCACACTTGTTTGTGCTGTCAGGCTTCGCGGCTTACGCACCACAGCGAGTAGAGTACGACACCGTGCTCGTGCTGAGAGACCCCAAGACTCATATTTCAAACACCTGGACAAAGGCATATTCTTGGAAAACCCCTTTTGTAGTTCAATTTGGTATTTGCTTGCATGTACTTGAACTTAGAACAGCATACGATATTTCCGAGTTGAACCATGCCATGATGATATACTCCTTGTAATGTACACCCTGCACGTAATAACTCGAACCAACCATCTGTGTAGACCGCATTGATTACTTAGAACTTGAAAATGAAAGCCCTGTATACTAACAATTTCCCCTGTTGCTTGTCTTTGTGTTTGAAACAAGCGAGAGCGAGGCAGAGGGACATTCGCGGCTTTGGAGGCGCGTGTAGCTCCCTAGAACTATACGAGGGATTGCCGGAAAGAGTGAGGTGACTGGTGGACGAAGCGGGCTTTGGCGAGTTTATATGGACGCTGTCCCCGGTCAGAAATGACCATGCAGTTCTGGTCGCACTTGCCGAGAGGTGGAGGGATACCACCAATACCTTCCACCTACCTCCTGGGGAGATGACAGTGATGCCCACAGACTTCGCGACGATCACCGGGCTGAGAGTCGGAGGAGAGCCGATCCCATTTGACTCGGGAATTCAGGAGGATCAGGCAGCTCTGGAGTGGTTTTTGGGAGAAGTACCCAAGATTGAGGAGGGGATGGCGAGGTACGACCAGTTCAAGAGGTACCTGAAGAAGAAGGTGACCAACGACCAGGAGGCGGAGTAGATGGCCATAGCGTATCTGTTGTACCTTTTTGGCGCTTCCTTATACCCGAGCAGGCGGAGCAAGGTGCACCTGTCGTACTTGTCGGCGTTGAGGGATATGAGGACAGCCTCGCGCTTTGACTAGGGTGGAGCAGCACTTGGTGTAACCTATGGCTTCTTGGGTGACTCGTTTAGGACAGAGCAAAGCACTGTTGGCTATTGGAGGATCTGGGAGGTATAATTTCAACATAGCAAAGTATAATTTTGATCACACTTGTTCATTTGATTGCATAGCTTGCTTGACTGCTTTATTTGGATTATTGTATATCCTGTGACTGACATTTATACATATCTGAACATTGAAAGCTCTAGGCTTATGAAGTGTTGTAGATGTATTCACCAAAATGCAAACACCCGGACTTGAGTACCCTCCCCCGCGCACTGATATGGAGCAAGGCGAATATGGGGACGAAAGAGGGGAGAGGTGACCTCAATGCCTTTAGGTTGTACTTGGACGAGCTCAGGGCCTCACAGGTACATCACAAACCCCTAAAAGCAGACATGTATTCCTTTCATTGCTTTAATGTTGTCGCTGATCAATTGTGTACATTGCTTGTTCGTTTTGTCTGCAGATCAACTGGGACCCTTGGAGAGTAGCAGGACTAGAGCCTGAGTACTTGGCCAGGAGTAGGACTGTTACAGCTAGCAGAGTGCTGCTAGAGTCAGCCTTCGGCTGGCAATGGTACTTGGGGGATCGAGTGACTCGCCAGTCACTTGGTTACTCTGAGTTCCAGGTGCCAGGGCCACTCCCCCCCCGGGCTTCACACACAAGCGAGTACACGCGGGCCGAGCTGGAGAGGTTCACGCAGCCAGACGTTGACCAGACACGCCACTTGCGTCCTGAGATGGACTACGCCACTTACCAAAGAGACCACTTGGCAGGGCCGCTCAGGATTCGAGCTTTCAGAGAGGTGCGGAGCCAGGCCTATGGAGCTGCTGAGGAGAGAAGGGCTGCTGGAGAGAGACAGAGAGGAGACGAGGGTCGTGCGAGGCGGAGCTTGAGTGGTCCAGTGGTAGATGGACCACTTGAGTTGCCATGGAAGATCCCAGTGGTGGATAACCAGGGAAATCCAGCGAAGATACACCTTGTGCCAGCCAGGGTTGAGCCTACACCAGTGACTGTGCCGGTAAGTCCTAGCTTCCATTTTTGCATTTCAATACACCTGAACCATTGTTGAACAGCTTGATAATGCCAAGGTGTATTTGCAGGTGCCAATTGAATGGGTGAACGAAGCTGTTCGTCGCTTGCTGGCGCTGGAGAACGTAATTAGAAGAGCAGCGAGCGGCTTACCACTGGAGTTGCACTACCCAGCGCCGACCCCACTACCGGCTCAGCCAGCAGCTGCTCAGAGGACTCAGGTATACATCTCTGTGGGCAGCATGCCCTTGGAAAAGGATTCTGTTCCTTTTGCCAAAGCGGCACTTTTTGGATCGAGGGAGCGCGAGCGAGTAAGCAATCGCTCGGAGTACAGAGTCGCCACTTGGGTTTGAAGGTCCGACACCCAAGGAACCGTATTTCGAAGCACCTGCTGCGCTATTAGATTTGAAAAAGTGAAAGCAACTAGTCCGTCATAACCATATCTGGGTTCGGGAGCCAGGTTACGAGAGGGGAAGGGTTTTAAGGCACCCCTCTCGCCCAATCCGGAGATCGGTCTCTACTTAGGCATTTTGTGAAAACTTTTGTGATTCTTCCTTTGTTAATCGATTTTAGCCAGTTAGGGCAGGGAAAGAGTTAATAGGGGATTAAAACTGTAACAGTTTGCAGGATGTGATAGCATAGATGCACAGTTAGTATAGGATGAGAACAGACTCCTGTGGGACTTTAAACAAACTGGAAGGCCACTATTTTGGAGTGTCGTGCGTAGGAAGAAACCAGCATGCACTGATCAAGTCACTACATGCTGATCAAACCTCCGCACGCCAGTAAGCCTAAGCCCACAGCTCTTATTTCAAACCTTCTGGGCTCTGGAAGGACCAGTGCACACCCAGGACAAACCAAGCAGTTTATAAGCAGCTAAACTACACAATTTAAAGGCCGAAAAAGCCACAAATTAACAAAACACCCCATAAACAGTGTGGGGACAAAATAATGGCCTTAAGCCAAGCTACCCATGCAAGGCCACTCACTGGTCAGAGATAGTCTGGCGCGCGATGGAGTCAGTCTGTCGTGTGAGGGTGCGCCCTGGCGCGCGATTGTCGCGCCCTGGCGCGCGCGGGACTGAACCAGACCAGTGCTTGGTTTACATGTTTCTGGGTTCTGAGACATGTTCAGAAAGGTCCTAGTGGTACTCCATAACAGCAAAAACTCATATTGAACTAAGACTAGCAGTTTATACTAAAGAAAGCAGTAAACTGATTTTTATCATGCTTAACAGTGATCTATATGTAAGAAGAACATAAACCAGAAGGAAACCAATCCCCACACGGTCCACCGCGCGCAGCAACGGAGTGTCGTGCGAGAGAGTGTGACCGTCGCGCGCTGGTTCCCACCATGACGGTTTTTGAAACCTTGCCAGCTTTTGGACCAAGACTGGTATTGATTACCAGCCTTGGCCCTGCCAGCCCCCTTCAGGGATTAGAACAAAAAATAGTAGGTATGCTATACCTAGATTGAGTTTGAAACAAAGTCGAGCTTTGATGTGTTTGAGGTTTGGAAGATGGAAGCCTTTTGAGTGGTAGAAGCAAAGAACAAGAAGCTTGTTGCTTGGTATTAGAGTTTGTATGGGGGATGGAGTGTGTAATCCTTCTTTGGACCTAAAATTTTGTAACACTTTTGAAAGATAACCATGGTTGGAGCTGCAAAGAGAGGAGTTCAGCCAGTCCACGAGGCTGGTTGAGGTTGCATTGGTGGCCAAGTTTCCACCTCAAGAAAAGTTGGTGGGGACTAGCATTGCGCTCCGGCGCGTGATGGAGTCAGTCTGTCGCGCGAGGGTGCGCCCTGGCGCGCGATGGTTGCGCCCTGGCGCGCGTGGGTCAACGGTCAAGCTTTGATTGTTGACCACCACCTGTCAGCTTGACCCGCGCGTGTACCACCTACTCACGCATGCTAGTAGGGTTTTTTGGCTATTTGAAGTGGCTTAGGATTAGGTTAGGTTCAAAGGTTTTGCAAACACTCAAAGATCAAACACTCGACATTCCTAAGGTGTTCTTGATCCGTTTTATCATCGGGGAATCAGAAACCGTAAGTAAACTAATCTGAAAGCCCAGATTGGGGTGTCTACAATCTCAAAAAACGATACGTTCCTGCTTTCGATACATATATGCTTTGACAGCCTTTTGATATCTGATAGATATCCTTTGACAAAATGTACCTGCTTATAAAAATCTAACATACAATATGCATAACATATACTAATGCTTCAAATGTAATGATAATGCAAGCACAGGGGAGGGCGGCTCCTAGAAGGAAAAGCGCACGGGACCTCCCAAAGAAGAAGGTGGCAACGAGGACTCCTGCACCTCCGGTCACCACCCGTCGACAGACGAGGAGCTCACAGTCAGCAGCTGCGAGTCAGGAGGCAGCGAGAGAGGCCGTGGCATGTGCAGAGATGCGGTACAGAATCAAGATGCACAAGAAGCCATCTCAAGGTGAGCCGGTCCACAAGAAATGGTTGATTCTGCCTGCATCCTCTGAGGAAGAGGAAGAGAGAGAAGAAGAAAGAGAAGAGGAAGAAGATGGAGAAGAGGAGGGAGAAGAGGACGAGGAGCGCTCGTCCACCAGCAGCGGCTCTGACGACTCCGTTGATGATCCAGGGTACAGGAAAGACCCTAGGGAGAGAGAGACGACGATGGTGACTGGCTTGCAGAGGACTGAGGACTACCGTCGAGCCTCCTTTTACTTTCTGCATTTTTTATTTTTGGCTTTCAGACCTGCGTGCCCAAGTAGATAGCTTGATAAAGGGCCAGCATGCCCTAGGCTAACATTAGATAGTAATTTTGGGGCCTGCGCGCCTTTTTGACTTGCGGGCGAATGTGCCCAAGTAGACATGATGCTTTTGATTGGCCGAAGTGCCGCACATTCTGTTCAGCTTCACCGTTTTGACATGGATATGGCATAGTAGTTATAAAAATTTGCATCTTTTGGTTTATTAACTCTTGTAATGGATAAAAGAGAACAAAACCAACCGCTAATACCAAACTTGCATTGATAACACGCCGAGACCGTTCACAGACACATATGCATGAACAGGTGTGACTAGCTCGAAAGAAAACGGAAAATATATCCTAGGATACAACCTAGATACAAGGATACGAGGAATATAATGAAATTTTGGGCATTAATGAGCCAAAACCCCAAATATTTCACTTTAGACAAAACTAACGCTTCTGAAAGGTCAAATATGCACAACGTGACTTGTACAAATCGACAGAACTGAGGAAAACGTCCGGGAAAGAGAGTTAGACCAAAAAATGCTCAAAATAACGCAAAAACGGACACAAAACCTCAAAAATGACTCAATTATGTCCCGGACTGAAACCGACACCTCCATATAGTCACATAAGATCCACGTGACTTGCATGGCATGACAGAACTTGGCAAAAACTCTCAGAACAAATTTTGACCATTCGAAACCTCGATTTGAACTTGAAATAGGCAACCGAGGGTCCAAAATCTTCGTTAAGCGCGACATTTCGAATCCGATGCTTGGGCACAGTCACATATACTTATAATGACTTGCTGGAATCACCAAAAGTGCAAAAAGACCCTTGGAACAAAAATGACCAAATGAGATCAGTAGCTACCTGTGGGCTACCAGCCCGAAAAATATATTTCCAAAATATGTTTAACATATTTCCAAAATATATTTCCCTTTTTTGAGAAAAATGGTTTGAAGAAAATCGTTTTTGGTTTGATTTGAAAAATTGGTTTGAAGAGTCGCCACCCGGATTTGCGGTTAATCACCCGAGAAACCGTTTTTTTTGGAAAACCAGTTGATTTGAAGTTGAAAACCAGAGATCAATTTCAAGTTTTCGGAAGCCATGTTACGAGGGGGGAAGGGTTTTACGGCACCCCCTCGCCTGATTCGAAATCGGTCTCTACTAAACGTTTGTGGGATTTTTCAAAGGGATTTGTTTCATTAGATCATTTAGCAAGTATCCGCAATTATAACAGGTAAGAAGTGCATGCATTTGCAGTTGTACAGGGGGAAGTGAAATGACGGAGTAACGGTGAGCAAAATGCATGATCACAGAAACTGAGGATCTGTCACTGACTTCACTCTCGAGCGCTCGAGAGCAGTCCCGAGCGCTTGGGAGTTCTGATACCCAACCTGCAAGCTTTGTTAGCACAGACAGGATACAATGCTAAAATAGGAACTGAAGTGATATTAAGTACACTACTGGCTCTGCAGAGGACTTGGAAGACTGAGCTAAGCCTTCAATCTTTCAAATCATGCATCCCTGCCTTAAACAAAGCTAAATCTACGAATTTAAAAGAGCAACATGCCACACTAATGCATGCAGAGACCAGATAACACAGCAGACTGGAAAATGGGAAGCAAGGGCATGCATGCACTCCCGAGCGCTCTAGAATGGTTCGGAGCGCTTGGGAGTGAGCTGCATACCAGCTTACTCTCAAACAGGAAATGGTACTGATTTTGACATGCAAAGGCCCTTGTTTTGACATTTCCCAAGAGGAGAACCTCTTTTAACTTTGAAAGAAAGAAGCCTTGTTCACACATGAAAACTTGTGAGAAAATGTTTATGCTTTTAGGGGAAAACCATTTTCTGGGCGTGCATACCAAGATGAAACCAATTCTTTTAATATTTCACATCATTCCCAACCTACTGCGTCACAAAGGGGGCATGCATGAAACTGGGAACCGTCCCGAGCGCTCAGGAGCACTCTCGAGCGCTTGGGAGTGGTTCCAGTAAGGGTTTTGTGAAAACATTTTCTTGTGCCCCATTGCTCTTGTTTTTACACTAGGGTCTCCCAACCATGCACCCAGTATTGAAAACTGGGTCAGGCTGAGAGACCCCCCTCAGAAGGGAAGAACAGCCCTTTAGTTGTGACCAAAGGTAAAGTTCTACCTTTTCCTTGAACCTTGCTCCTTGGAGTGCCTTTGAAGTGTGGATGAAGAGAGGAGAGTGCAAGAGATCAGAAGAGTATTCTGGATTTCTTGCCCTTTGCCTTGGTGATTTGCAAAACTTTTGAAGTTTGGAAAGAGAGTTTTGGGTGTTTTTGGTCTTTGGCTAGAGAGAGAAAGAGAGCAGAGAGTAAGGGTTCTTGTGGGGTGAAAATTTCGTGGTCCCCCTCAGCTGAAAACCAGTCATATTTATAGGCCAAATAACCCATGGTTTTGAAAATCAAATGGTTTTGATAAAACATTTTTTTAAAGGGAAAATCTTTGACCTGAATATCTTCCACCAGAGGTTGAGTGTGGACCGAGCCATCGGCGGGCTCAAGGTGGTTATAATGATGAGTCGCATGGTGAGTGGGTGATACTGCCATCCATTGGGCAACAGAATAGTCTTGAGCGCTTGGGACCACTCCCGAGCGCTTGGGACCTCACTCTCGAGCGCTCGAGAAAGAGCCAGGCCAGAGGTTTTTGGAAAATGGTTTTGAGCGCTTGGGATTGCTCCCAAGCACTTGAAAATGCTTTTTACCATTTTTAATCCCTCTTCAAATCTTTCAAGGAGCAATGTTCCGATCGATACTAGGCTTGTTTCAATCCGAAGTCATCATCAGGGAGCCTCCGGGCCACGAGTTAAGGAATTTTGAAAAATCCAAATTGGGGTGTCTACACTACCATAAACTGTCCAATTGCAGGTTGCAAACACGCGCGAGGAACTGGGTCCAACGCGCGAAGTAACGATCTCTCGCACAATGGAGTGGCACAGTCGCGCGATGATCAGTCTCTGCCAGGCTACCTTTGTTTGACCAAATCACTCCTTTAAGGCACAAAAAGCCTTGTCATTTCCCCAAACGTCTTGCAGACTGTTCTGAAGTTGCAGAAGAGGGTGTCCTTGCATGGCAAGGTGTTAGGACACCTTGCATGGAGTTTATCCCTTGGCACGAGAACCGATGACGATATTTTCGAAGGCTTGCCTATAAATGGGAATTGCTAGCAGCATTGTAGGGTATACCTTCCCTTTGTAAGCACAAAAGTTCTCCCATTACCGAAAATGGAAAATCCGTTGGCCGCCATACTCGACCCTTGGCTAATAAGGTCAGAAACTGTTGATTAGGAGAGTCCTCGATCCTAAAGCTTAGCCTCAATTCGTGATCTCCGCTATGTGAGACCATGCCCCGAGCTTCTTGAAGCAGCCATGGGTTACTGGGATCCAGCCACACATGTCTTTCGATTTTATGATGACGAGATGTGTCCAACGGTGGAGGAATTCCAAGCATATCTCCGAGGCTTCACCAACTCTCCTTATCTTGCTGTTCCTCCGTTCCAAGAGGACATGGAGCACCTCTTATGGATGACCCTCAATATATCCGAAGAGTTATCGGCAAGTATACTTCAGAATGACGAACTCAACATCGTTCGTCTCATTGAGCTATATGGTCCGGAAGGAGCCTTGGGGGACTATGTTGGACCGGCTCACAGACACCTCGTGCTTTCAACCTGCGCACTAGCCGCCTATATGCTGATTCCCGCTGATGGAAGGGTTAGCCCTAGCTTGGTGAGCGTCGCCCTACAGATGGAAGCTCAGAAGAATATTATGCCTATAGTCTTGGTGGAGACCCTCATGGGTTTGGATTTAGTCAAGAGAGGCCAAGTAGACTCATATAGTGGATGCCCTCTCCTGCTCCAGGTAGGCTCTCACTCAACTCACCTTTTTCTATTTGCACACTTTCCATTTTACCTCGACGCTCAGGTAAGGATCGCATGATGAACCTTGTTTTTTTTTCACTCAGGCCATATCTGGCTCCTTACTTGTTTTTTAAGCTCGTGCAACTTTGGCTCTCGGATAAGATAGGCGCACTTGAAGCACCACAGATGGGTTTCGATTATCTGCCCAGACATTTGGTTGAGAGACAAATATTGTACCCGGAGTTACTGGCAGGGGAGTGGCATGCTTTCCTGAACGACATGGATTCTGAAGACCTCGTCTGGAGATGTCCTTGGCTAAACCTCCTAGAGATGACTGTTGCTTCTGCCGGGTTTGAGAGAGTGGTAATTGCCAAACTGGCGAGCTTCACCTTTTACATCCCCGGGCGCATACGCCATCAACTTGGCCTGAGCCAGGGAAACCAACGTTTTGGAACAGCAGGCTTTGAGCCTCCTGATTACGATGCTAAAAACTTGCATAACTACTGGTGCGGTTGGCATGACAGGGAGCTGAAAGGACCTCTCAGAGGCTTCAAGAGATGGCTAGAGAGTCGCTATGTGAACTGGCTCCATGCAGAGGTCAAAGCAAGATCAGGGGGATATCACTGAATCCTAAAGAAACCAAGTTTGTATCGAGAATAAGCTCAAAAACCGTTGGGTTGTTCTAGCTGTTTGCTTTGCTTTTGAACGCCTGCTTTGTACGTCGTATGGCCTTTATGTCTGGCATGTTTTATGAAATAATGACTTGCACAGTAGAAGAACTTGGAAATTCTCTCCTTGAGGGCTCAAAACCACCATTAAACATGCGATTTGACGAAAACAATGCTTCGACGCAGTCATAAATATCCAAAATGATCTGTTGGAAGTGTTGGAAGCTCAAAAGCTGGCTCAGGATGAAATGTGAAAAATCACCCCCCAAAAGGCAGTAGCCTGTTTTTTTCTGGCAGGAAAAAGCTAAACTATCACGCGTTGAAAAGAGATAGACGCGCGCGTATCACTCA
The DNA here is from genome assembly GCA_018127125.1 of Rhododendron griersonianum. Classification (NCBI taxonomy): domain Eukaryota; kingdom Viridiplantae; phylum Streptophyta; class Magnoliopsida; order Ericales; family Ericaceae; genus Rhododendron; species Rhododendron griersonianum. The sequence goes on along the minus strand of CM030788.1, from coordinate 29,631,495 downwards.
CACGCGCGCGTAACCCATACCGTCGCGCGATGGAGAGACCCTGTTACAATTGCCAACCTTGACTCATCCGGAAATTAAAGGTTTGCAGGCATTATCATCATTTTTGGCCGTCCAAAAAGACCTCTGGGATGCCCATAGGTGTACCCTTGATTTGAAGGGAGTAGGACACCTTGCTTGGATATTTCCCTTGAGAAAGGTAGGATATTTCACATGCCTTGGCTATGAAAGGGCATACCCCTGTGAATGGAAGGCATCCCTCAAGTAAGAAAGCTCCATATATCCCTTTCTATGGCAAATCACCTACCAACCCTAATTGGCCCATGGCTGGAAGAATTTGTTGCCAGCGACTGGCTATGCTTTCGGTCCCACGGGTTAGCCGCCTTCCGCTTCCTTCGAAGCATAAGGCTCCGCCCCAAAATCTTGAGAGTGGCCCTACGGTTCTGGGACCCAGACATCCATGTGTTCAGATTCGGGGACAATGAGTTGTGCTCGACCGTGGAGGAATTCCAAGCATACCTCCAGGGCTTTGCCTCCAGCGTGATTGTCGTGCCGCCTTACAGAAAAAGTATGCCAAAGCTTCTGAAAACCAGCCTGAACATATCGGGAGGAGCAGCCGACAGTTTGCTGATTAGCGGGCGAATAAATGTCATGCGTCTGATGGAGTGGTATGGGCCCAAAGGTGACCCTGAGGATATCGCCATGCAGGCTCGGCGCCGATTTGCTCTGTCAATCAGCGTACTAGCCGCATTCTTGTTGGTGTCTCCAGATGGACGGGTTGATCCCTCGCTAGTGAGTGTTGCCGCTCAGCTGGGCACTCGAAAGAACGTGGTGCCAATGGTTCTCGCAGAAATGCTCATAGGTTTGGATTTGGTTTCTACCGGCCAAACAAACATATTTAGCGGTAGTCCACTCCTACTGTAGGTAAATTCTCACTCAGCTCACCTTTTTCTAGCTTTCACACATTCTGCTTTTACCTCAACTCTCAGCTAAAGGCTATATCGGAGTCCCTTACTTGTTTTTCCGCTCAAGCTTTATATGGCTCCTTACTTGTCTTTTCGCTCATGTAGTTGTGGCTATCAGACAAACTTGGGCTACTGACGGCCCTTGAGGCGAATTGGCCCCATTTGCTCAGCCGAATGCATCAGCGAGGGATAATTTACTCGGAGATGTCGGAAAATGAGTGGTATGCCTTCATGAACGAAATGTCGCCAAATGAAATCATCTGGAGGCACGAGACACTGAACATTCTGGACATGGCCATGAACTCTGCAAGTTTTGAGAGAATGGTGATTGCGGGGTTGTCCAGCTTCACGTTCTACATTCCAGGCCGTATCCTCCGCCAACTAGGAATAAGCCAAGGGCTACACCGAGCCGGAGGGGAGACCTTTCACATCCCTGCATTCACGGCCCAAAACCTGACTGGATATGAGCATAACGGGGTTTGCGACAACTTGGCGGAGCGAATCCAGACTTCAGCACAGAACTCAAGCATCGCTACAAAGTATGGCTAAGGAAAGAAGTCGCAAGGAGACAAAATATAGGCTGACTCGCGACAAGACTCCAATGAACTAGAATAAACTGTGAGCCTATTAGGGCCTCTAGCATTTCATTCTGTTTTTATGCTTAACTGTTTTAAAGACTCTACTCAGCCCGTGCAATAGAAATAGTAGTTTGAATAAAAGCGAAAGATCAAGAACTTTCTCTTTTTGGCCCAAATGTTGAACACCGCGCCGCTTTGAACATTGAGGTACACCCTGGAATAGGAAACCATGGATCAAGTTGATTGATTGTGACCAAATCTCATGGAGAGATTGCCTACGAATCCCATTTCAAGGAATCAGGTCACACGTTGTTCAAGCTAATGTTCGCTCTTGTATTTTGGCTCTCCTTTTACGCTCTAATTTTTGCCTAGAACTGCCTTCACAGGTTTTTAGTCTAGCGAGCTTTGATTGATTGCCTATTTATTTTTGCCTAGACTGCCCCCTTGGGTTTTTAGTCTAGCAGGCTTTCTCTAATTTTTGCTTGGAACCGCCCACCCTTGTGGTTTTCGGCCCAACGAGCATCTCTCAGGGATAGTGTAGAGACCCGTAATTTCAAGAAATATTTAAGAGTTTATTTGATATTGAAAATTGAGGAAAAATATAAAATTTTATAAGTTTATGTGAAATTGAGGTTAATGAGAACTTTGTAAAGTTGATTTGATTTGGGGTTAGAATGCTAGAATCGTAAATAGAAGGAGTGGTAGTGTAATTTGGTGAGTGTGTGAGTATATGTAGATGGGGTGTGTGTGTAGGGGATTAAAAACACCCAAAATATCTCTCTCTCCTCCGTCTCTCTCTCGGCTCTCCATCTCTCTCTCTGGCTCTCTCTAGCCCTTTGAGCTCAAAACTTCATCAATCACTTGAAACCCATGAAATCTAACCTTCAATCCGTCTCCTAAACGTGATTTGAGCCTTGGAATCGCGTGGGTTTGTGCTAGAACTCGTTCTTGGAGGATTTCGGAGTTTTGGAAGCTAGGGCTCGTTCGTTGATCTCGTGTTTGAAGCTTCTAACCTTGAGGTAGGGATTTCTTACTCATTCTATGTGTTTATGAGTTGATTTCATGCTTTAATCGAGTTTAGATCGTCAACCATTGTGTCTTCGAAAAGCTGTTGAAATCTGCAAAAAAATCTCCCAAAATCGCCTAGGGAGCGATCCCCAAGCATGAGGGATCGATCCCTCATCCAAATCTGGACATTTTTCCCCTTGGGGATCGATCCCCATGAGAGGAGGGATCGATCCCTCCACTCTCTGGAAATTCTGCCCGTCTTCTGGGTTTCAACCCAACTTCAAACGGCCATAACTTCTTCGTCCGATGTCCGTTTCATGTAAACTTTATATCGATTCGAAGGTCTTGAAGTTAGCTTTCATTTGCCACCAGAATCACCTTAAGTCTCTTAGTATACAGAAAGTTATGGTCATTTGAGTAGAGGTGTGTCAATCTGCCGATGTTGGTAGCTATCCCTAAGGTTGCTCTCGTTCCGTGTTATGATTCCCTATATAATTAGAACATGTTTAAGTCACTCTCGAAGCATGATTGCTTGTATCCTAATGACTCGTTGTTTGATCTTATCTCTTGGCACTCGTTAGAATATATAATATTAGTGTCGATGGATAAGGAACGTACCGTAAGGTTGATAGGAGTGTTGTGGATTATAAGGGGTAAATGTGGTGAGTGTTATGGGTATACATGAGCTTGTCAAGTGATCCGATGGATAGGATTATGACTCGTATCCTCGTGCTTCGTCTTGTTGATCTTCCTAACTTCTTTTGGCACTCGTTCAATAAGATTCTCGTTTAGAACCTAGCGGGTGGTGTGTCGGGGAGTCATTGTGGGTTCGGTACATGACATAGGGCGTCGTGATAGACTTGAGAAATAACTTGAACTTAAGGAGTTTATCAATGTACAATGGGACATGTTTAGGAATTCGTAATGCATTGTGTGATGTTAAATGTAAGAATGTGAATTTGGAAAACGTTATCTTCTTGTATATGGATTGATAATGCATGTGTGTATGTGTAAGTTGATAATTTTGAATTGAGGGTCCTGCAACGCAAGGTGTGGTAATGTGGAGACTCTAGAGGGCCCGCAACGCAAGGTGTGGTAATGCGGAAACCCAGGTGGAGAGAATTCACTGTAACGCAAAGGGTGGTAATACAGTTGAATGTCTCGCATGATGGAGGAAGTTATGATTGATTATAGAAGTTCATGTTGTCGTTTGGGTTGTTTATTGCTTGAGATTGTAACTGTTGAAAAGGGGAATAAACGATTGATTTCATCAAAGTTTTTGAAAAGAAAGGAATTTGGTTTTGGAAAAAGGATTTTTATGAAAGTCCTTCGGCTATTCTTGAGCGAATCAACGGTTTCCGGTATTTGGGCACAAATCAACGGAGCTTGACCGTAAAGGTCGAGAGTTTTATTTCGAAATTGTTTTTAGCAATAAAAAAGGAATGATTTTATGAAAAGAGGCTTGATGGTGAACGGTAAGAAAAGTGGAAGTTAAATGTGGCATCACTTGAAGAATCATAAAATGGTTCGTGAAATAGTCTTGGGTTATTTAGATTGATATGTGCTTAATGCTGCTCCTAGTTGATGTACGAATGGTTAGGGATATCTTTAAGACGTATTGAATCCCGTAGTGGTTGTCCGTCGATTCATCGTGGTGCTCCTTTGTATCCCTTGATTGTTTATTGGAACTCATTCACTCTTATTGCATGTTTCATCGCATTAACTTATAGCTTGAGTATAGAATTCTCTACTGGGCTAGTGTAGCTCAACCAAATCATTCTTTTCAGGTTCAAATGATGGACAGTAGCTGCATGCATTTTGTGCTTGGACACTGAAGACTTTTGGAAGCTAAAAATTGTTTAGTTACCTTATCACCCTTGTAAAGACTTTCTTTTGATAAAGAAGAGTTTGTAACTAATTACTCTAAAATTTCTTTTGACTAAATCGTCTGTAACTTGATAACTTTATTGTACCTAAACTTAATTTGGGCCGGAGTGCCAAAGTTGTATATCTTAATACTTGGGGATTTGGTTTGTAAATGATCACATGGGAACTCTCTTTTTGGTAATATCTATATTATGCGAAGGTCTTTTATTGAAATGGATTATTTATATATGTCGAAAATCGAGGGCGTGACAGATAGTAACATTTGAGTTGATCCATGTTGACCAGAGTGTTGAACTTGTTGCCGTCCAGATCAATTAGCTGAGCCGCTCCACCCAAGAGGATGGTCTTGATGATGTAAGGTCCCGAACGCTTCAGATGGAACTTAATTACCGCGTGGATCGAAAATAGGAGCCCGGATTTCCTTTGTGACCATATCCCCTTCGACCAAGTCCTGAGACTTGACTTTCTTGTTGAAAGCCCGAGCAATTCTTCGTTGATACCCCTGAACATGATACAAGGCACGGAGCCTCCTCTCATAAAAGAGCATGAGTTCAACGAACCTCCCACTGAGCCACTCAGATTCCGTGAGCCCACATTCTGTTATGACCCTCAATGACGGTACCTCGAGTTCAATGGGAAGCACAGCTTCCATCCCGTAGACTAGGGAAAAGGGGGTTGCCCATGTTGATGTTCAAATCGACGTGCGATACCCCCAAAGAGCTAGAGGCAGTTGCTCATGCCAGTCCCTGGCGGACTCCGCGGATTTTTTGATGATTGTCTCGACGTTCTTGTTAGCCGCCTCAACTGCCCCATTTGTCTGAGGGCGATAGACTGTTGAATGATGGACTTGAATCTTGAATTCATCAAAAAGCTCCAAAACCCTACCTTTGAAATAAGCCCCATTATCTGACACAAATGCCTGTGGGACACCGTATCGATAGATAATGTTCTTCCTGATGAACTGGGCAACTTGAACTGCAGTTAAGATTTTGTAAGATTCGGCTTCTACCCACTTGGTAAGTAATCTATCGCCACTAAAATGAACCGATGGCCATTTGAGGCGGAGGGCCTGATCATACCGATAACATCGATGCCCCAAACAGCAAAGGGCCAAGGTGGTTGGAGGGAGGGACATGCATAAGATTGGCACGGATCTGACACTTGTGACAACGGCGTACATAATCCACACACTGCGATTCCATGGTGGACCAAAAGTAACCCTGTCGCAGAATTTTTCTGGCAAGCATGACACCGCTCATATGAGGCCCACAGACTCCCTCATAAATCTCCTCCATTATTCTAGTGGCCTCAGCGCCATTGACACAGAGCTTATGCATCCCACAATGAGATCTTTGGTACAGCTTCCTCCACAGATGATGTATTGAGCGGCTAACCTCCGCAACGCAGTTTGATCCTTCTTGGTAGCATCAGCCGGATACTCCCCACTCTCGATGAAGTTCCATATGTCGTGGTACCAGGGTAGGCCATCATCGACGGCGTTGATATACAAATAAGCAGGGAAGTCCCGCTGTTCAATCAGGATTGGGCGAAGTTTGACACCCAACGGAAGCTCGACCATGGAAGCTAAAGTCGCCAAAGCATCAGCGAACTGATTCTTCAAACGGGGAATGTGTGTGAACGTCACCTTAGTGAAACGAGGGATGAGATCCTCCAAGTCTTGATGATAAGGTTTCAATATGTCTTCCCGAACTTTCCAGTCCTCGTTGGCCTGAGATACTGTGGGCACACGCCCCAAAAATCCCTACATTCTTTTAGTCTGTAAAAATCCCGGATGCGCCCTTCTCGCAGAAAGCGCGGCGAAACGCTTCGTAGATCAGAGAGTCGCCACTCGGGTTTTGCAGAGAGTACCCAAGAAACCGTGTTTTTGAAAACGTTTGGATTACGCTTGTTTGAATTTGAAAAGGGCATGTAGACTGGACCGTCGTCACCTTCGATATCTGAGGTTCGGGAGCCAGGTTACGAGAAGGGAAGGGTTTTATGGCACCCCCTCTCGCCCAATCCGGGGATCAGTCTCTACTCAGGCATTTTGTAAAAACGTTTACTTTTCTCTCTCATTCGATCATTTTTAGCCAGTTAGGGCGGGGGAACAGTTAATAGGGATTAAAACTATAACACATTTGCATTTATGTACAAAAATATGATGGATGTTTGATGTTTGATCTAAAGCAAGTATAATAGATTGAGAATAAGCTCCTGTGAGTGTTTGGAACAAACTGGAACACACTGACCTAGGTGATGCACCCAGGATCGAGCCTATATGCACTGGCCAAGTCACTGCATGTAGTCATGACCTACGTGCGCGACACCAGATCTGGCGTGCGCCGGTGAGCCCACACCCACAGCTCTTGCAAACAACCCTCTGGGCTCTGGAATGGACCAGTGCACACCCAGGACAAACCACGCAGTTATAATGACAATAAAATATAGTTACAGACAGATCAAGGGCTTAAAAGCCACCAAATGGATAAACAACCCCTTAAACAGTGAGGGGAGGAAAAGCAGAGGCCAGGGGCCTAGTTGCCATGCAAGGGCTAGCCACTGGTCAAGGTATGACTGGCGCACCCAGGTACAAGGTACCGTGCGCCAGTTGACATGACTTGGCCAGTGCTTGGCTTTGCATCATCTGGGCTCTGGAACATGACCAGAAGGCTCCCAGGGGCATTCCAAAGCAAGAGAAATGAAATACTAAGCACTATAGCTGAACAATTCTAAAAGACTGAAAGCTGTAAACTGGTTTTAACATGCTTGCAAGGTGATCAGAACATGGACATAACAAAATAATGATGATCGGTGATCCCCACGCTAGTTTTGCTATACAGCCATGACTGGCGTACGGTACAAATAACTGGCGTGCGCCACCTGATCATCACACACGGCTTTGAAGCCTTGCCAGCATTAGGGCCAGGACTGGTATGGATTACCAGCCTTGACCCTGCCAGCCCCCCTCAGGGGTCAGAACAGAAAACAGAAGCAAAAGGTGATATACCTTTGGTTGTGAGTTTTGAGAAAGAACTTGAGCTTTGAGCTTGGGGTTTGAAGGTTTGAGAGGTGAGTGTATGGTGTTATGGATTGAGTGTAGTTCTCCTTGCCTTATCTCTCAAGTGGATGAAAGAAAGAGCAAGAAAAACAAGAGGGAAGAAGGAAACCAAGGCTTGGCCTCTTAATGATGCTAACCTCTTGCAAATGAATGCAAGGGGGGTATTTATGGAGAAGGGGCTGACTGAAATCAGTTGGCCCTTAAGGCTTGTTTGGTGGCTAAGGAAAGGAGGGAGCCTCCCATGCATTTAATGCATGGGACTTGGGTTGAAAGGTGATGTAGGAGTGGAGGGAACAGGAGGACGGCATCAGCCACCAGAGGACTGCTGGCAGACGCCAGGTGGCACCAAAACTTCCGCGTGTTCGGCTGAAATAAAGTTGATTTGACTGGCACTGACTGGCGTACGCACCTTGTTAAGTGGCGTGCGCCAGTAACCAGGGATGACTGACACGTGGCGGTGCTTCCAGCACACGCTAGTCCATCACCAGCGTACTCCAGTAGGGTTTTGCTGAGGCCATTTGGTTCTGGCTTGAAGGTTTCGACAAAGGGTTCGGAAAGGTTCGGATGAGGTTCAGGACGCTCAAAGCTCAAACTCTTTAACAAACTCGGGTTGTTCTTGACCATAATCATTATCGGGGAATCAAAAGACCGTAAATAAACTATTCTGGAAAGTCCAAAATAGGGTGTCTACAGTAGCCCCCCTTTGACGGCACTTGGAGCACCATTGTTTTGGTACAAGTAACGTCAAAGGTTTCTAGACACCCTCTCAAGGCTATCCAGAAGAAATAGAAAATGCGGACATGTATTTAAATGTACCATCCATTGAGAGATTGAAGACGGGCAGACCATATGAAGATCGTTTGGAAGAGAGTTTGAACTCTGTTGAGAAATGGGGATGGGTGGACCATCATTGAATGCTGAGGTGGACTCTCCTGGGGAATAATCAGTTGCGGATAGATTAACGCCGCTAGGGATCAAACCATCTTCGGCATAAGTAATTTCCAACAATCGCGGGTAAGTCGCGTCAGGTAGGTTGAATTCCATCTGTTGGGAATCAGAGCCAATCTCATTATCAGGGACCATCCGAGACAGAGCAATAAGACTGCTGGAAGATGCGCTAACAGTTGAATCGAAAGTTGGACGGACAGATCGTCGTTGATTTGAATTGGACGGATAGATCGTCGTTGATTTGAAATTGGATTGGACGGACGGACCGTCGTTGATTTGAAATTGGACGGATAGATCGTCGTTGATTTGAAATTGGATTGGACGGACGGACCGTCGTTGATCTGGAGTTGGACGGATAGATCGTCGTTGATTGGAAGATGGACAGACAGACCGTCGTTGATTTGAAGTTGGACGGACAGACCGTCGTTGATTTGAGGTTGGAGGGACAGACTGTCGTTGATTTGAAGTTGGATGGACAGACTGTCGTTGATTTGAAGTTGGATGGACAGACCGTCGTTGATTTGAGGTTGGACGGACAGACCGTCGTTGATTTGAGGTTGGACGGACAGACCGTCGTTGATTTGAGGTTGGATGGTCATACCGTCGTTGATTTGAGGTTGGACGGTCAAACCGTCGTTGATTTGAGGTTGGACGGTCAGACCGTCGTTGCTGGGGATCGAACTATCCTTAGCACAAAGAATTCCAACAATCACGGGTAGGTCGCGTCAGGTAGGTTAAATTCCATCTGTTGGGAATCAGAGTCAATCTCCTTATCAGGGACCATCCGAGACAGAGCAATAAGACTGCTGGAAGATGCGCCAATGGTTGAATTGGACGGGCAGACCATCGTTGATTTGAAATTGGACGGACAGACCATCGTTGATTTGAAATTGGACGGACAGACCATCGTTGATTTGGGACGGTGGGTCATCATTGAGGATGACTCGTTAACCATCGTTGAGTTGGGACGGTGGGTCATCATTGAGGATGGCTCGTTAACCATCGGGACGGTGGGCCATCATTGAGGATGACTCGTTAACCATCGTTGAGTTGGGACGGCGGGTCATCATTGAGGATGACTCGATAACCATCGGGACGGTAGGTCATCATTGAGGATGACTCGTTAACCATCGGGACGGTGGGTCATCATTGAGGATGTGTAACGACCCGGATTTTTGGGAAATAAAAATTTCATTAAAAATTTGAATTTTATTTTATTACTTGGATTCCATTTAAAATTCCTTTCAAATATCCAAAAATCCGTCGTTACTAAATTTTAGACTTATAAATATTGTATTCTTCGTATAAATTTTCTAGTCATTTTCCCCAAGGACAAGTATGCTTGTAAAAGCACTTGTATATTTCCCCTTGTAATCCGTCGTAATTAGATTTCTTCACTCCGAGCAATAGGATCATTTTCCAAAAGACAAGTGTCCGGTTTATTTTCCTAACTATTAAGATAAGTCTTAGAATCCCATTTCTTGGCTAGAAATCCTACTTAGCAAGACTAGTTAGATTTTAACCAATCTTTGAGAAACCCTAACTAGCGATCCATCTAGTTGCTTCTCCTAAACCCTAGGAAGACCTTTTGAACTTCATTAGACCTTTTGAACTTCCTTGAACCATTTGAACCTTTTGAACCCTTGAACCCTAAATGAGCCCTTTTGACCAAAGTCAACCTTTGATCTTATATCCATTGGTCCATAAAAGTTAGGGTAAATATTGTTCATTGGTTAATAAGTTAGTCTTTCTACCTAGTACTAGGACTCATTAGTTAATTACTTATTAGATATGACATATGGCTAAAAGAATAAAGAAATAGATATGATATCTAGCCCTAGGATTCCTTCATACTACGATATTATATTATACTAGGACATGTGTCAAATTAGATTAGTTTAATATAGAATTTTGACTAGATATCTACCTAGATCTTCTAGTACATGCCTAAATATTATAATAGGACACTAGTACACCTACTCCTATTTTATATTAAGAAAGAACACATGTGTTATATTGAATTGTTTAATAGGTAAATCCTTATTCTTCCAAAACCCCCTTAGTTTATTATTTCCTTTGTACTTCCATATCCTATTAGTTTATTAGTACTTATGTACTTATATGATCTTAGGATTATATATACTTATATATATAGATAGTACAAGGGAGGAGGAGAGAGAGAGCCAAGAGAGGGAGAGGAGAGAGAGAGAGAGCCAAGAGAGGGAGAGGAGGAGAGAGAGAGAGGAGGAGGAGGAGGAGAGAGAGAGAGGGAGAGAGAGAGAGAGGCCGGATGAGAGAGGGAGAGAGAGATTGGTGATGTGTGCCCTTGTACTCTTCCAAGCCTAGTCATGTCCTTTGAGCCATCTTCATACCTCATCATGTACAACCATATCTAGATTTCTTACTCTTTCTATCCAAAACCAATCTTCCAAAGTACTAGACTAGACCAAAACCCCAATAGAATAACCTAGATTTGTCCTAGATTGGAAGAAAGAACAAAGAAAGTCTTATAGTCTTTCAACCTTTGTACTTTAGTGCATTGAACCATGGAGAGAGAGAGAGAGAGAGAGAGAGAGAGAGATGGCCCGATTGGGAGAGGGAGAGAGAGTATGATGTGTGTGCAAGTTTACTCTCCAAATCTAGTCCATCCTTGTTGGCCATCTTTGTACACAATCCAAGTACAACAAAAATCTAGTCTTTCTTACACCTTGATCATCCAAGGACAACCAAATCTAGAGTTTTCTACTCTACCATATCCAATCCAATCTTCTAAGTACTAGACAAGACTAGGAAGCCCTTAGAATCACCTACACTTGTCCTAGATTGGAAGAAATAACAAGAAAAATCTTTGTAATCTTTCCACCTATGTACTTATGTACATTGTACCATGGGGAGAGAGAGAGAGAGAGAGAGAGAGAGAGAGAGAGAGAGATTTTGGATGAGAGGGAGAGAGAGGGAGAGTGATGTGTGCAAGTGTACCCATGAGCCTAGTCATGGTCCTTTGGCCAACACCTCACACAATCCAAGTACCATCAAATCTTCCCAAAGTACAAAATCTAGTCTTTCATGTGTTTAAATAAGAAAAATCAAAGATAGGAGAGAGAGAGAGAGAGATTTCGGTTGAGAGAGGGAGAGAGGCATGCCTTGCCTATAAATAGAAGGCCACTCTAAGCTTAAACTCACACCTTCACTTCTTGCTCCCACTTCTCTCTAGAAATTCAAGCATTGCTCCAACTTCTCTCTAGAAACCATTTCTGTTTTTCCAGGCAGCCTACTGCCCTCCACAAAACCTCATCTTTCTCCTACCTAAACCAGTTTCTAGGATGAACTTCCTTCGGGAAAGTTGTAGAACACTTCGAGAGCTTCAAGTTAGACCCAAGAACCACCCTAATCGGTAAAAAAAAACGACAAAGATATTGGCATCCGAAGTTCGGTCAAAATTCGGATTTCCAGATTCCAGACAGCAAACTGTCCATTCCTTTATCACCATATTCCTCCTACCTAAACCAGTTTCTAGGATCAACTTTCTTCACGAAAGTTGTAGAGCACTTCTAGAGCTTCGATTTCAACTCAAGAACGGTCGTATTCGGCCAAATACTGACCGAGTTACTGCCATCCAAAGTTCGGTCCAGATTCGAGAGTTTCATCGGCCGTAGGATTTCCAATTAGCTTATTCGGCCCCGACTAGTTTCGGATCAAGGTAGGATCTTCCTACACCTCCTAAACTCTAAGTATAGTGTATTGCATGCGTATTTTGAAATGATTATAGACTTTTCTTATGACCTCTAACTCTAAGTATATGTCGATTTTCCTATACTTTCGAACTCTAAATATAACGTATGATATGCGTATGTTGAAATGAATGTAGGATTTTCTTATGACCTCTAACTCTAAGTATACGTAGATTTTTCTTATACCTTCTAATCCTAAGTATAGATAATTGTATGATCATGTAGGATTTTCCTACACCTCCTACACTCTAAGTATATGTCGATTTTCCTATACTTTCGAACTCTAAATATAATTAGAAATGTGTTTGCTTTGAAATATAGATAATCGTGTTTATAGGTAGATTAATCTCTACTCATTTTCCTAAGTATAGATAGTAGTATGATCATGTAGAATTCTCCGTCCTCGCTATTCCTTTGTATACGTAGAATTTTTCCTATACCTCCTAAACTCTAGGTATAGATCTTGGTATACGAATGTTGAAATGAATGTAGAATACTCCTTACGCCCTAACTTTAAGTATAGTATAATTTTCCTATACTTCCCAAATTCTAAGTATAGCGTATTGTATGTGTATTTTGAAATGATGGTAGATTATTCTAAGCCTTCGAAATCCTAAGTATACGTAGATTACCTTAACTATTTTCCTTAAGCATGACTAGAAATGTTTATAAGTCGTTATCTTGGTTAACCATGGCATGATTGGTATAACGTTAGAATCACTCAATAAACATATGCTGTTTTGAACTTAAGGAAGTATGATTTTGGATTAAGCTGAAGTAATTGTATTTTGATCTTAAGATGATATGAGCATGACTACATGTTTACTTACATTACTTGTGGTTGTTGATTAAAGCATAAGTGATTTATCACTCCAAAGGCGTCCGTACATGTGGCGTTATGCTTAAGTGTGATTGAGCATGATTATGTGTTAATATGAGCATGATAGTGAATATAGAGTTGGATGATCTTGTTAGTTTAGTTTCAAGATTTCTTAAAGTGTGAAAAGAATTACCGCGGAGTCATGGCATGCGAACGAGACACAAAAACCGAGAAAGTAGAAACATGACACCTAGGGTGTGGTTAAAGAAAGGATGGGATTAACATGCGGAAAATATTTTGAAAGTACATAATGACCGGACTTGGTAGTCATTGTGTGAGTGTTTTGAAACTACATTGTGGCCGGACATGGTAGCCCAATGTGAGTTGTGAAAACCCGCAAGGTGGCCGGACTTGGTAGCCCTTTGTGTGGACTTGCGAAAACCGCAATGAGGTCGAACTTGGTAGCCCATTGTGAAGATTTCCAATGGGGCCGGACGTGGTAGTCTCATGTGGAAATAAGGCTTGGTTATCCGCGGAGGAGCCAATGCAAGATTTGAATGGATTGTGAAAACCGCGGTGTGGCCGGACTTGGTAGCCCATCGTGTGTGTTGCTAATGGAGCCGGACTTGGTAGCCTCATTAGTAGCAATTTGTCAAAGAAACTTTGGAAATGCGGATTTGGTAAAGGTGAAAAGGATGACACGGTCTACGATGAGTCGCGTAGGAGAAACACGAAAAGACATGACTGTAGACACCCCAATTCGGGCCTCCGAATAATCTTTAAGTTTCCCCGATGATGAAATAAGGAAAAATATACCTTCAAGGCTTGGATTGTTGCTCCTTTCTTACTCCTTCCCTAACCTCAAGAAACTCCCTTCCCAAACATATAGGGTGGCTCTCGGTTCAATTGCAAAAGAGAAAGATGCGTTTGCTTTGTCAAAAACAACTTTTTCCATGACACACTGAGGGAAAAATGGGCACACATTTCAATGTATAAAATACCTTTGAGTGAAACCAATTGGGTTAGAAAGAGGACTCGACAAACTTTCCAACGCTTTGAACCGCGTCCCAATCCGAGTTCAGAAGTGTCCGGGGCGCCCCTGCAAAGTTTAGTGTGCTGAGCTGTCTCGAAAATCCGCGCGGCATTTCAAAACGCAGCGCGGCATTTCCAAAACGCTGCACGGCATTTCAGAAAAATTCAAGAAAATCACTCCGCCACGCGGTATTTCAATATGCAGCACGGCATTTTGGGAAAAGTTCTGACAAGTGCAAAAAGTTGTCGGCCACGCCTGCAGGAGGAGCGTCTTGGCAATAAAATAAGTTTTATTCGGCCAAGAAGCCACATCCCCTCTTTGGGTGCTCTCCAAGTATCTTTTTGCCTATAAATACACCCCCTCTCTAGTTGAGAAAGACCCCTTCAACTCCAAATAGAGTTACTCTGCCATTTTCTAAACTCTCTCTCTCTCTCTAAAAATACCCCATTCTTCTTCTCCTCTTAAGTTCAATAAACTATTGACTTAGGAGGACCTCCACCTCAAAGCATCCAAACAACCTCACATCCTTCAATCCTCATTCAAGCATTTCAAGTCCAGATCAACCTTCATTCCTCCATCTTCAAGCACATCCAAGCCTCGATCGAAAGGTATAAATCGATTTCCTTGAGCTAAATCACATTTAGCTTTGAGGGGAGCCGATCGAGGCCCTTCTCGGTCTTTCTATACCGAGTTTGGGTCTTCAACGAGCTTTATATTCAAAAAAGTACAAAAAAAAGAAGAAAGTCACTGTACTGGACACACCATACCGTGCGGCGCTTTGGTGCGTCGCACGGCATAGTGTGTTCATGCGCGCGGTGTTTCATTAGCTATTGTTTTCTTGTCTGAGCTGTCTGGATCACGATCGTCTGTTGTTGGATCTTTTCTGTATACCAAAAAGCTGTCTCAGAATGAGACCATTTCTACAAGCCATGTTTTAAACTCCATAGATCTTTTCGAAATAAGCAAACGTATCAAAAATGGTTTCTCTTCATGGCTTGAAAGAATGGTGCAGATCTGAGATGATCTGACGGCTGTGAGTTGTCTGAAGTTTTAAAATAAAACCGTGCGATGTAATGGGTACACCGTGTGAAGCTTTACAAAACGATAAAAGTTTGGTATCGAGATCGGAACCACGCACGGCATATTGGTAAGCCGCGCGTTATAAACCAATATGCCGCCTGACGGAGGACAGTGATTCAGACAGTCCGTTTGTATATCTTTCTTGTTTATATCATCGCCATGCCATCTTTATCATCTCTGTACAGCAAGCACCACTAGCACGGCAACGTGTTATGATTTATCTTGTTCCCCTTTCCCTTTATGTGTTTTTAAGGTTTTCCGAATGGTATTAATCCCCCCATTTAAAATGTTTAGTAGAGACCGGTTTTCACCGGGCGAGCGGGGTGCTTTTTAACAAAACCTTCCCCGTTCGTAACCTGGCTCCCGGATCCAAAATCTCAACGTTTCGCTAGATCAAAAGGCCTTTTCTCTTCAAAACAAAACCCCTCTCGGTTCCTCGGATCATCCATCTCAAAAATCCGAGTGGCGACTCTGTCACGAATCGCACCGCTTCGGGCGCGGGAGCCCACAGTGGCGACTCTGCTGGGGACTTTTATTCAATACTTTACTAGTGCTTTTTTTTTTAAAAAAAAAATACAAAAAGAAGTGTTGAATAATCAAGAGGGCCAAACTTGAAAGGCATTTTACTTGGGGGACTTAATGCAATTTGGAGAACTTAACTTTCTTTTACACTATGCACCGCACAAGCCTCGCTAGTGTATTTCGGCTATCTTGCCCGGTTTACCGCTAACAAGCTCTCCCAGAATGCCTAGCAACCCTCGACTATGATGGGCCATCGTGCTGTTCGACCATTGTCTTGCAATACACTCGACATGGGGTAGTACATCTTGGCTCTAGTCCGGGGAACCCCTCTCAAACCAAAACCGGCCTTTGCACTTGTACATAACCATAGAACTTTCCCAACTAGGACAGGAACCCATGGTTAGGACTTATGTGTTATACCCTGCTTACGTGCTGCATATATCTTGCTCACATGACATATCTCATCATCATGCTACATTGCACATGTATTGCTTGACCGTTAGAGTAGTTCTAGGACTTCTCTCTCCCTCCCACGTTTTTAAAAAAAGAAAAAGAAAATAGGAAGGTTGCTAACATCCGATGAAGAGTCGTGCCCCATGGGACGCACGTTGCTTAATACTAATTAGTCCTTAAAATGGCGCGTTTGAGGGAAATCAATTCTTACTAAGTCTTCGATGCATTTTTCAATCAAATGTTCAACAAAAAAAAAATTGAATGGAATGACTAAAGTGTTAATGATGTGATACTTACACCATCTAGGCTAATAGCGCCACGTCGCTCACGCCACCTGGTCATAATACCGCGTCATTTTTACCACGTCATTTCAAAAACAGAAATTGAACCTTTGAAAAAAAAAAGAAAAGAAGACTTAGTTTGTTTTGACATCTCTCAAGCTTCGTTGTTTATAAAGGATACATTGTCAAAAGAAACTCTGAGGATCGAGGCAACTTTTTAAAACCGTTTTCTGTGGGTCTAGGAGACCTTAAATCTATGGAGTATGAGATACCTCCGGTGTTCGCCGTGCCCGAACGGCCCCTCTGGTCTGGATCTAGCCTTAGGATGTGCTTGTATCTAGGTTTCGGCAACCTTATTGCTTTGTCTCGGATGGTCAAGATAAGGAGATTGGCTCTGGTTCCGAAACATTCGGAATTTAACCTGCCTGACATGACTTACCCGTGGCTGCTGAAACCCTCGGTACAATCATATCCTAAATGAGATTTGGAGTTGAGGTAGGTCTTAGGATGTAGACGACGCCGACGACATTGCATGGGCATGATTCTCGGGCAGAATTTGAGCCACCTTTTTGCTTTACTGTCAGTTCTGAAACATTTTTCGAAGGGCCTTCTCCCATTTCTCTGAACCTCAATCAATGGTTTATGGGGAGCTCCTCAAAACTGGCCTCATTAAGCCACTCCCTCCAGCTCCTCTACCTCAAAAGCTCTCAACATCCCATAACTCCGGTACCTTTTGCATCTTCCATCAAATGCCCGGCCATAACACAAACGACTGCATCCGCCTTCGCTATGCTATCCAAGATCTCATTGACAACAAGGTCATTAAGGCACCTCCTCAACCAAAGCCAGACTCCGTGTCCGAGCGCAATCCTTGCATCAACTCCGCCTTCTTCACCAGAGAAGGGTAAACCATCAAGAGCCATGCAACGGTCCGATCTTCCACGAGTCTGGGAGTTTTCAAGCTCTGAGTCTTTGTCCTCTAAATAACCATCTTTGTGTTTGAGTCAGTTTGTACCTCGAGTCTCTCATGCTTTCACTGTTGTGTCTGAGTGTTCTCAATTTTAAGTCTGTCAGAGTCAAAAAAAAAAAAGTGTCAGTTTCGTGGGCCTGAACTACGTTGTGACCTGATTCCTTTACAGGATACGTAGGCAGCCTCATCCTGAGGCCCGGTCACGAGCATTCAAGTCAATCTCAAGGTTTGGTCATGGTCTTTTGAGTCAACCCCTAGTGGTTTGGTCGCTGTCTTTTGAACATCACATCTCTGTAATAAACTCAGGATTTTGAAATTATTTTCTACCATCAGTTGAAAATCATGATAATCACTTCAAAACACAAGATGATTTTTGATTGAACCCTCACCTCAGGCAAGAAGAAGAATTTCAAGGGATCACTTCCCGACGCCATATCCGTTCTAAGAAGCAATGTCGTGACTCTGAAAAGACTCGCTAGGTCAAATTTCAAAATCCGACCTAGGCAAAAGTTAGAGCATGCAAACAAAAGCCTCTCAATGGAGCGTCTAGGATTCAGTTGTTAGGTTGCGCAATCCAAAATGAAGAAAGGCCATCGTTTCTTTCATCCTACGCATAAAGATATATCCTTTGATAGCCTCTTTGAGCCACAATCAAATTCTTTGAAAAAGAACCCCAGCTAGCCAGCTATCCCCCGCATCGGGGTGAAATGAAAAATAAAAGTGCCAGAAGAAACATTGAAATTCAAAGTATCAAAAGAGTGAAAGTGTCAAACACATCGAGATTCAAAATATCAATAGGATGAAAGTGTCGAACACACTGAAAGGCATTGAAGGCATGAGAAATCAAGAGAAAACGCCCACCAAAGCAAAGGGGCATAAAAAAGTTCAAAGATAGCTGCTAGCTTTGAAAACCCAAAGGAAAGTGAAATTTTTGAGCCTAATATCCTTTCTTTGTCAAGCCCAAACCATGGCCCACATTACAACCCAAAAAGTCCTTTCAGATTGGAAAGCGCAACTTGATAGCAAAAACCCTAGGCGTTAAGAGGCATGATCGAAAATCAATACATGGAAGCATTGCCCAAAGCAAAAAATTCAAACTGGAGCCATCATCAGCAACCTGGGGCACGGTTCATAATAAAAACTCTCGTGTTTTGACAAAACAAAATTGAAAGATTAGAATGAAAATCAATTAATGGAGTAAAATAATTTTGAAATTCCAAAAGGAGAATTCCAAGAACTTGGGCATGTCTGCCATTTCAAAATAGTCAAACTCTTCGTCCTATCATGGGCACCATTCGAAAGTTGCTTCGTCGTTCTCTCCCTCATTTGCGTCAACGTAGTCTTGTCAAAATCCACCGCTTTTGCCAAAAGTCAAAAGAGTCATCTTGGTTTGGTCAATTCTCGACTCGTGGAAGTCATTTCAACGCATGGAAGAATACCACCCCTAAGAGAAGCTCGTTAGGCTTTAATCATAGCTTGGAATGCGCTTGGTTAACTGCTTGTCAAAACCACCAGGACTGGGGGTCGTTACTCACTGGGGTACATTGGCTCAATGTTATCTACTGGGAAAAGAAAATCCAAGACTCAAACCCTGACCAAAGGCAAACACCAGCTCAAATCCAGCACGGAATCCAATCCAAATTCAAAGCTCCTGAGAATACCGGTCCGCTGGCCAAAGACAGTAAAGCAAATAGGGTGCTCAGACGCGTCCCCTATTTTTCAAGGAATATCACCATCAATGTCGTTAGGTGTCATAGGTGAATCTCGAATGATTGTTCAAGAGTCAATTCCAAGATCAACCCACGGTCTTTTAAAGCCCGTAGTCTAGCCGACCTAGAAGATTTTTAGTCTCTCGAGTAGTGGTTTGTCCTCTGGGACTTCACTCTATCTGCACTTCGTCCTCTGGGACTGCACTTTGTCCAAAGGGACTACACTCTGTTTAGCACTTTGTCCTTTGGGACTTCACTTTGTCTAGCACTTTGTCCTCCGGGACTTACTTTTGTCATACTTGCATTGATTTTGCATGTTTACGTGACATTCATTGACATATCAACTTGCATCATCGTTCATGAATTGCCTCAATCGAACGTCAAATTTAAGCTCTTCAAGTTCAAGCCACCTCCAAAAATTCAAGCTTCTTTCAAAATTCAAGTTTTTCAAATTCAAGTCTCTTTCAAAATTCAAGCTATTCAAACTCAAGTCTCTTTCAAAATTCAAGCTTTTCAAAATTCAAAATCTCCAAAATTCAAGTCTCTTTCAAAATTCAAGCTTTTCAAAAATTCAAGTCTCTTTCAAAATTCAAGCTATTCAAACTCAAGTCTCTTTCAAAATTCAAGTCTCTTTCAAAATTCAAGCTTTTCAAAAATTCAAGTCTCTTTCACAATTCAAGCTATTCAAACTCAAGTCTCTTTCAAAATTCGAGCTTTTCAAAAATTCAAGTCTCTTTCAAAATTCAAGCTATTCAAACTCAAGTCTCTTTCAAAATTCAAGTCTCTTCAAAATTCAAGCTTCTCAAATTCAAGTCTCTTGCAAAATTCAACTTTCCAAAATTCAAGTCTCTTTCAAAATTCAAGCTATTCAAACTCAAGTCTCTATTCAAGTTCAAGCTTCTCAAATTCAAGTCTCTTGCAAAATTCAAAACTTTCCAAAATTCCAACCTCTTTCAAAATTCAAGCTATTCAAACTCAAGTCTCTATTCAAATTCTAGCTTCACAAATTCAAGTCTCTTTCAAAATTCAAGCTTTTCAAAATTCAAAATCTCCAAAATTCAAGCTTCTTTCAAAATTCAAGTCTCTTCAAAATTCAAGCTATTCAAATTCAAGTCTCTTACAAAATTCAAGTCTCTTCAAAATTTAAGCAATTCAAATTCAGGTCTCTTCGAAAATTCAAGTCTCTTTCAAAATTCAAGTTTCTTTCAAAATTCAAGCTTTTCAAAATTCAAGTGTCTTTCAAAATTCAAGCTATTCAAACTCAAGTCTCTATTCAAATTCAAGCTTCTCAAATTCAAGTCTCTTTCAAAATTCAAATTCAAGTCTCTTTCAAAATTCAAGCTTATCAAAATTCAAATCTCTTCAAAATTCAAGCTATTCAAATTCAAGTCTCTATTCAAATTCTAGCTTCTCAAATTCAAGTCCCTTTCAAAATTCAAACTCAAGTCTCCTTCAAAATTCAAGCTTTTCAAATTCAAGTCTCTTTCAACATTCAAGCAATTCAAATTCAAGCTAAAATTATTTCCAAAATTCAAAATTCAACCTTTTTAAAAAAAAAATAAATCAAGTCTCCACGCCATCCAAGCATGTCGTCCTCGGGTTTGACATATTGTGGTCATTTAAGCATTGAATCATTAAAACGCCGTGCCTCGATTAACAAGCTCATTTTAGTCCTCCGGGACTCGTTGCATTTTAGTCTTCCGGGACTCGTCTCGATTTAGTTCTCCAAGACTTGTCTCGATTTAGTTTCCCGGGACTCATCTCATTTTAGTCCTTCAAGGACTCGTTTCAAGGAATTTCATAACACTCGGCACTTCAAGCACTCAATCTTCTCAAGTTTACTTTCGCAATTTGTCCTCCAGGACTCGCTTTACTTGCATTGTCCCAATTGAACTACGTTCGTCTGATCCCTACAACGGCGTACGTAGGCAGCTCCATGAGCACGACCACCTTTATTGCATTCTTGCATCTAACTTAAAGAATTTGGAGCGATGGATTGGGATGTCTAATCTTTAACGTCACTTATATCAAGCAACGGTACCTAAGTTCCGTTAAAGAGGGACTACTGTAGACACCCCAATTCGGGCCTCCGAATAATCTTTAAGTTTCCCCGATGATGAAATAAGGAAAAATATACCTTCAAGGCTTGGATTGTTGCTCCTTTCTTACTCCTTCCCTAACCTCAAGAAACTCCCTTCCCAAACATATAGGGTGGCTCTCGGTTCAATTGCAAAAGAGAAAGATGCGTTTGCTTTGTCAAAAACAACTTTTTCCATGACACACTGAGGGAAAAATGGGCACACATTTCAATGTATAAAATACCTTTGAGTGAAACCAATTGGGTTAGAAAGAGGACTCGACAAACTTTCCAACGCTTCGAACCGCGTCCCAATCCGAGTTCAGAAGTGTCCGGGGCGCCCCTACAAAGTTTAGTGTGCTGAGCTGTCTCGAAAATCCACGCGGCATTTCAAAACGCAGCGCGGCATTTCCAAAACGCTGCACGGCATTTCAGAAAAATTCAAGAAAATCACTCCGCCGCGCGGTATTTCAATATGCAGCACGGCATTTTGGGAAAAGTTCTGACAAGTGCAAAAAGTTGTCGGCCACGCCTGCAGGAGGAGCGTCTTGGCAATAAAATAAGTTTTATTCGGCCCAGAAGCCACATCCCCTCTTTGGGTGCTCTCCAAGTATCTTTTTGCCTATAAATACACCCCCTCTCTAGTTGAGAAAGACCCCTTCAACTCCAAATAGAGTTACTCTGCCATTTTCTAAACTCTCTCTCTCTCTCTCTCTAAAAATACCCCATTCTTCTTCTCCTCTTAAGTTCAATAAACTATTGACTTAGGAGGACCTCCACCTCAAAGCATCCAAACAACCTCACATCCTTCAATCCTCATTCAAGCATTTCAAGTCCAGATCAACCTTCATTCCTCCATCTTCAAGCACATCCAAGCCTCGATCGAAAGGTATAAATCGATTTCCTTGAGCTAAATCACATTTAGCTTTGAGGGGAGCCGATCGAGGCCCTTCTCGGTCTTTCTATACCGAGTTTGGGTCTCAAACGAGCTTTATATTCAAAAAAGTACAAAAAAAAGAAGAAAGTCACTGTACTGGACACACCATACCGTGCGGCGCTTTGGTGCGTCGCACGGCATAGTGTGTTCATGCGCGCGGTGTTTCATTAGCTATTGTTTTCTTGTCTGAGCTGTCTGGATCACGATCGTCTGTTGTTGGATCTTTTCTGTATACCAAAAAGCTGTCTCAGAATGAGACCATTTCTACAAGCCATGTTTTAAACTCCATAGATCTTTTCGAAACAAGCAAACGTATCAAAAATGGCTTTCTCTTCATGGCTTGAAAGAATGGTGCAGATCTGAGATGATCTGACGACTGTGAGTTGTCTGAAGTTTTAAAATAAAACCGTGCGATGTAATGGGTACACCGTTTGAAGCTTTACAAAACGATAAAAGTTTGGTATCGAGATCGGAACCACGCACGGCATATTGGTAAGCCGCGCGTTATAAACCAATATGCCGCCTGACGGAGGACAGTGATTCAGACAGTCCGTTTGTATATCTTTCTTGTTTATATCATCGCCATGCCATCTTTATCATCTCTGTACAGCAAGCACCACTAGCACGGCAACGTGTTATGATTTATCTTGTTCCCCTTTCCCTTTATGTGTTTTTAAGGTTTTCCGAATGGTATTAATCCCCCCATTTAAAATGTTTAGTAGAGACCGGTTTTCACCGGGAGAGCGGGGTGCTTTTTAACAAAACCTTCCCCGTTCGTAACCTGGCTCCCGGATCCAAAATCTCAACGTTTCGCTAGATCAAAAGGCCTTTTCTCTTCAAAACAAAACCCCTCTCGGTTCCTCGGATCATCCATCTCAAAAATCCGGGTGGCGACTCTGTCACGAATCGCACCGCTTCGGGCGCGGGAGCCCACAATGACACCAACGTTAGAAAGATAGCGAATGTGGATGTGTTATTGCTTAAATTACTTTACTGAATGAGCATGTGTAATTGTCTATGTGAATTTCTGGTTATAAGTAAGGATTAGTGAGTACGGTTTATCTTGGAAAAATGGTGACACGGTCTATGAAACGCTGCGTAGGAGAAACTCTGATATCACGAACACCAACGATAGTTAATAGAAAATGTGGATGTGTTATTGTTGATAGTTGTTGAATAAACACGTACTGCGTAGATATCATTATCTGTATGATTCATTTCTATTATATGTGACTTGCTATGTGTAAGTTAAGGGTTAGTGGGTTTGGTTTATTCTATTGAGCTTTTTAAGCTCACGGTGTTGCCTTTGGTAACCGTGACATATTATATTGGTGGCGACGCCGGTATAATGTGTCAGACCTTTTAGACGAACAGGGTGAGATGTACACTTTGGAGGCTTTTGGAGCCGAAGAGCTGGCTAGGATGGAAGAGCAGGCGGAGCTGTAGCTAGGAACCTTAGTTCCCTTCCCTTTTGAATAAATGTACTCCTTGTGAGGTTGATGATGTAATAATGAGCCAGACTCCATTGGATTTTATCAATAAAATTGTCCTTTAACGTACCCAAAATTTGGGGCGTTACAGGATGACTCGTTAACCATCGTTGAGTTGGGACAGTGGGTCATCATTGAGGATGACTCGTTAACCATCGGGACGGTGGGTCATCATTGAGGATGACCCGTTAACCATCGGGACAGTGGGTCATCATTGAGGATGACTCGTTAACCATCGGGACGGTGGGTCATCATTGAGGATGACTCGTTAACCATCGTTGAGTCGGGACGGTGGGTCATCATTGAGGATGACTCGTTAACCATCGGGACGGTGGGTCATCATTGAGGATGACTCGTTAACCATCGGGACGGTGGGTCATCATTGAGGATGACTCATTAACCATCGTTGAGTTGGGACGGTGGGTCATCATTGAGGATGACTCGTTAACCATCGGGATGAGGATGACCCGTTAACCATCAGGACGGTGGGTCATCATTGAGGATGACTCGTTAACCATCGGGACGGTGGGTCATCATTGAGGATGACTCATTAACCATCGTTGGGTTAGGACGGTGGGTCATCATTGAGGATGACTCGTTAACCGTTGTTGAGTTGGGACGGTGGGTCATCATTGAGGATGGCTCGTTAACCATCGTTGAGGGAGTGAACTGACGATATTTTGATCGTCGTTGAAGGATTGAAGAAAGGACGACATGGCTGAACGTCGTTGATGGATTGAGAGGACGACATGGCTGATCGTCATTGATGGATTGAAAGGACGACATGGCTGATTGTCAGTGATGACATGGCTGATCATCGTTGAAATTGGACAGGACCGGCTGTCGTTGAGGACAAAGCTAACCATGGCACGGATAGTTCCAACAAATCACGGGTAGGTCGCGTCAGGTACGTTAAATTCCATCTGTTGGGAATCAGAGCCAATCTCCTCAGCAGGGACCATCCAAGACAGAGCAATAAGACTGCTGGAAGATGCGCTAACAGTTGAATCTAAAGTTGAACGGACAGATCGTCGTTGATTTGAATTGGACGGATAGATCGTCGTTGATTTGAAATTAGATTGGACGGACGGACCGTCGTTGATTTGAAATTGGACGGATAGATCGTCGTTGATTTGAAATTTGATTGGACGGACGGACTGTCATTGATCTGGAGTTGGACGGATAGATCGTCGTTGATTTGAATTGGACGGATAGATCGTCGTTGATTTGAAGTGGACGGATAGATCGTCGTTGATTTGGAGTTGGACGGATAGATCGTCGTTGATTTGAATTGGATTGGACGGACGGACCGTCGTTGATTTGAAATTGGACGGATAGATCGTCGTTGATTTGAAACTGGATTGGACGGACGGACCGTCGTTGATCTGGAGTTGGACGGATAGATCGTTGTTGATTTGAAGTGGACGGATAGATCGTCATTGATTTGGAGTTGGACGGATAGATCGTCGTTGATTTGAATTGGACGGATAGATCGTCGTTGATTTGGAATTGGACGGATAGATCGTCGTTGATTTGAATTGGACGGATAGATCGTTGATTTGAGGTTGGACGGATAGATCGTCGTTGATTTGAATTGGACGGATAGATCGTCGTTGATTTGAAATTGGACGGATAGATCGTCGTTGATTTGAATTGGACGAATAGATCGTCGTTGATTTGAATTGGACGGATAGATCGTCGTTGATTTGAAATTGGACGGATAGATCGTCGTTGATTTGAATTGGATGGGCTCTGCTTGGGGAAATAGCGAACCGGGATGGAAGCATGGATTAGGGCAACATGGGCTGCCTGTTGGGAATGGGCCTCAACGCTGATTTGATTTGATTTGCCAATGCCACAACACGCTGGTTTGGCTTGATTTGATTTGATTTGAAAGTCTCCATGTGCTTTGGATTGATTTTGAT
Source organism: Rhododendron griersonianum (assembly GCA_018127125.1). NCBI lineage: Eukaryota > Viridiplantae > Streptophyta > Magnoliopsida > Ericales > Ericaceae > Rhododendron > Rhododendron griersonianum. The sequence continues at coordinate 29,606,026 of CM030788.1, read as the reverse complement.
TTGATGCACTTTCCTGCTTTTGACATTTGATATACAATATGCAACGATAACGTTTGCTAAACACATATGTACAAATTGAAAATGCAAGGGCAGACTAGGGCGGCTTCTAGTGAACGGGACGACACAAACGACGACCAGGTCAATTTTGACGATTGAGGGCTACCACTGAGCCACACTTTTGCTTTACTGCTTTGATTTGAGCTGCGGGCCTGTAGGTCCAAATAGATAACCTTCGAGCGGGTCGGAGCTTTACTGCTTTGATTTGAGGTGCGGGCCTGTGTGCCCAAGTAGATAACTTTCAAGCGGGTTAGATCACCCTGTGACTTGCTTGATTTGCTTTTGCGTTGGGCCAATGTATCCCTCTGTACTTGACGATTTGCTGCTTGCTTGGACCATGGATGCCGTAGTGGCGCCGTAAAAGTTGCATTATTCTCGGTTCATTGGAGATAGAGTATAAACCAATCGCTAATATCCAACTTGCATTGACGAGCGAATCGAGTTGACACACAGACATACGCACACGTATAGACTGCCTAGCTCGGAAGAATGAGGAAGAAGAGTCATAGGATACAACGCAGACTCTCCGACACATGGGCAATAATGAAATTTTGGGCATTAACAGGCCAAAATCCAAAATATCCCTAGATAGGTGAAACTGACACTCACACACAGTCAAATATGTACAAAGACCTGTGTGAATAAATGAAACAGAGAAGAAAGCCTCGGAATGAGCAATAGACCAAAAAATAGAAAAACGTCGCAAAGATGGACAAAATACGCAAAGGGATGACTCATATAGGCCCGGACTGAAACCGACACCCCTGCACAGTCACGTTAGGCACATATGACCTGCACGGCATAGAAAACTTGGCAAGAGCCCTTAAAACCAATTTCGAGGCACCGAAACCTTGGTTTTAACTTGAAATTCCCACCGGGGGTTCAAAATCGTTGTTATGCGTGATGGCTACCAACCGCTCTATGCTTCGGGATTCGGAGAAGCGCGAGCAGGTTTGAGACCAACGCATGTGTCACTTTGAGCAAACGTGCGTGAGTCTCAAACTAGCGCGCGTGACTGAAAAGCTGTGCAAACTAGACTTCGCTGAACTTAGAATAAACTGTGAGCCCGTTGGGGCCCCGTAAGCATTTCGTTCTGTTTTTTATGCTTCTCTTTTTCTTTTCTTCTTTTTCTTTTTCTTTTTTTAAAGGCTTTTGCTCAGCTTTGAAATTGAAGTAGTAGTTTGAAAGACAAAGGGTTCCCCCTTCTGTTTCTGATGAAGCTTGTTCTGTTCTTGACCCTTCTCGACCCTTGATGTGTACCAAAACGTCAACCATGGATCCAATTGATAGAATATGACCGAGTCTTGAAGAGAGACTGCCTACGTATCCCATTTAGGTGACCATTGCGGTGTACCAAAGTCGTAATGTCTTGGACACAGTGCAAGGCCTGGAGCCTTCTGAGTTTCTGCTTTCTGGCTTGACATCCGATAGCAGGGGTTTTGAAGTTTCTTTATCTCACGATCAACGCCAAGCGCGTCTTTGTGAGACCATGCCAAAACGTCGATGAATTCTTTGACCCTGTCTGATCGGGCACGATGCTCCTTTGGGGGACAGCGTTGAGCCAATTTTGAACCATCCGGGGCCAAGTGCTCCTTTGGGGGACAGCATTGAGCCAATTTTGAGTCATCCGGGGGTCTACCTCATCTTTCAAGTTTATTGAAACTACTTCTTCTTTTAATAGGCCGAGCATGCCTTTCGTCTTCCCTTTCGGCGAGGGAACACATTTCCTTGGGGATGACCCCATCGAAATCTATCCCTTCGTCGTCAGGGTCGACACAGTTTATTTAAAAGCCAGCAAAGTACTTAGAAGCAAGATAGTGCATATCATTAATAAAGCCCCACGGGGTTGCCAAGTATAGCAAAAGACTCGAATTGAGAATAGAAGCTACAACATGGAGGGCCAAGAGGGACGAACTCCGACTCAGAGCTAGACTAAGACGACTTGACAGATACTGTGTCATACTCAGACTCAAAAGTGTGCAATGCAAGCTAGACGCGATTTGAAAATGCAACTTTTATTGTTACCCTTGGCTTCCTCACGGAGAGGTGGAATCTAAAGGATGTCAGGCCCAAGCAACAGCACTTCAGCTTCCTCAGCTTCTTTGACTAAACCCACTTGGGAGAACAGCAACTCCAAATGCCCTTGAGTGAAGGACCTCAGACTATCAGTCCGCTCCTTTGCTTGATCAATCCGGTCCTCAATCAGTGCTTTCCAGTTTTCAGCCCCATCTTCTATTCTGCATCCTGCAGCCTTGGATTCAGAAGGGATAAACACAGTTGGTTTGGGTTGAGTTTCTGGGACAATGCAGAGGGTTGAGTTGAGTATGGTGGAGCTCGGGTTGATTTGAGTGGAGATGGGGTTGATTTGAGTGGAGGTGATAGATATCTAACCAACCAGAGTGTCAGACTTGAGTTGGGGCAAGGAGCTGGAACTGTCGTCAGGTTTTGATGGGAGTGGGACTAGAATGATGCCATTATCGATGAGATCTTGAACGGCATGTCGGAGGCGATAACAGGCATTGGTGGAATGGCCAGGCGTTTGATGGTAGGTGCAGAAGTGATTAGGGTTGTGGCTAGCAGGGAGAACCTTGGGCAGTGGAGTTGGGGTTAGAGGCCTGATGGAACCGGCATCGAGAAGCTTCTCGTAAACTGAGGCCAGAGGTGCAGATAAGCATGAGAAGGTCCTTGGCTGGCTCCGGCGACGGGATTGAGGGTTCAAGGTGGAACCTCTGCTTGCTTTGCACAACACTGCGCCTTCAACAGGGTGCATTCTTCTACCTTTGGGGGTGACTTTGGACAGGGATTCAGCATCCTCTTTTGGGTGAACTCTAACCTCGTGGAACCCGGCCAGACTTTTGAACATGTCTTTTGAGCGCGGCTTGATTCCGACCGCAGGAGTGTGGCAGGCCTGAGGAGGTTCTTTGGCTCCAACATTAACAGCGTTTAGCACCAGATCCGATTTTGATAGGGCAGAGGTAAAAAGGTCAACCAGCCCCGGGATCATAATCATCTGTCTGTCCATTTTGAGACCCAGTTCCTCTACAGCTTTCTTCAGCTCAACCAGCTCTGTTTGTGTTGCCATTCCGGATTGATGATCGAGGAAGGTGATATAGCCTTGACAGACGTTCCTAAGCAGGCTTGGCTTTTCTTTTCAGTACTTTCTTTGACGATGCCCCGCCCAAAGCTAGACAGTAAAGCAATCGAAGGCTCAGAAAGTGTCCCTGCAACAGTTTTATTTGAAAGAATGCAATGAAGAATGCTCATGTCAACGTCGTCGGTGTCCTCCTAGACTCTAGAACTAGCAGACAACTTTTTTATGACAGTCGGACGCTGCCCAGGTCCTCAGATTTCTTTTCGACGATGTACCTTTGATGGAATCAACTAACACTAAGAGATGTCGAAACAGCCTAAGTCTTTGACTATTCCGCTCTCGAAGTTTCAATTTTGGAATGGAACAACTCGGTGTTTAATGACATGATACTGTAACCAAGCGGCACTGTGCCGGAGCCTTGAGCGGTGTAAGTGTTTAGCACTTTTAACCTGGGCGGTGTGAGTATCATGGCATGTTTCCCGTTGTTCCTAGTTTTCTGTTTGAAACCTCGATCGGGTCTAGACAAAGACTTAGACAGTCTCGATTTCCCAAAGTCTCGTTGACCCAAGGAATTTGAAAGATGATAACGTGCACCATCAAGATGCACGACTCTTCATCGGTCCAGACAGCACTTTAGCAGGCATAAAACGGGTTTGAAAGATAGACAACCCTAAAAGCCGCCCTAGCATGCTCCTACGCAAAACGGTATGAATGTATGTACAGGCATGCGATATGGAAAGCAGTAACACATAGACAGTTTATGGGGTTAGATGCAAGTAATCCTACCCTGTGGGTTCCTGTCTTAGTTTGAAAGGTTCTAGTGCTTTGTACGCGTGACGAGGCTGGTTTTGGCTTAAGGGGGTTCCTCAGGCTAGAGATGTTTTATACCTCCCATCGCACTGCGTGCAGTAAAGCAATGGTCAAACGGTAATACGTCTCATCATCGTCCAAGGTTGTTGGGCATTTGAGGACCCCGGTCTCCAGTAAACTGTGCCGGTTACCCAAAACGTCTCAACGGGGCTGATAGAACACCGATGCAAATGCGCGCGCGCTAAAGAATGATTGAGAGAGAGAAATGGAACGCTTTTTGAAAAAAAATGCCTTTTTAAGCTTGGCTCACTTCATTAATCGACACTCGGAAAAAACTACACAAGTGAACAATAGTAAAAGCTCCAGTTCGGAGTGGTCGGATGTAGAATCCTGTTACGTTACCATTCCGTTCTTCAACAGCGCGGAGCGTACTGTTGTGACAGACTTTTTGTAAATTGTTCATTCATGTATTAATTTCCAAATGTTGATTAATGTAATGTCCCCAGCAGAGTCGCCACTGTGGGCACACGCCCCAAAAATCCCTACATTCTTTTAGTCTGTAAAAATCCCGGGTGCGCCCTTCTCGCGGAAAGCGCGGCGAAACGCTTCGTAGATCAGAGAGTCGCCACTCGGGTTTTGCGGAGAGTACCCAAGAAACCGTGTTTTCGAAAACGTTTGGATTACGCTTGTTTGAATTTGAAAAAGGCATGTAGACTGGACCGTCGTCACCTTCGATATCTGAGGTTCGGGAGCCAGATTACGAGAAAGGAAGGGTTTTATGGCACCCCCTCTCGCCCAATCCGGGGATCGATCTCTACTCAGGCATTTTGTAAAAACGTTTACTTTTCTCTCTCATTCGATCATTTTTAGCCAGTTAGGGCGGGAGAACAGCTAATGGGGATTAAAACTATAACACATTTGCATTTATGTACAAAAATATGATGGATGTTTGATGTTTGATCTAAAGCAAGTATAATAGATTGAGAACAAGCTCCTATGAGTGTTTGGAACACACTGACCTAGGTGATGCACCCAGGATCGAGCCTATATGCACTGGCGAAGCCACTACATGTAGTCATGACCTGCGTGTGCCACACCAGATCTGGCGTGCGCTGGTGAGCCCACACCCATAGCTCTTGCAAACAACCCTCTGGGCTCTGGAATGGACCAGTGCACACCCAGGACAAACCACGTAGTTATAATGACAATAAAATATAGTTACAGATAGATCAAGGGCTTAAAAGCCACCAAATGGATAAACAACCCCTTAAACAGTGAGGGGAGGAAAAGCAGAGGCCAGGGGCCTAGTTGCCATGCAAGAGCCAGCCACTGGTCAAGGTATGACTGGCGCACGCAGGTACAAGGTACCGTGCGCCAGTTGACATGACTTGGCCAGTGCTTGGCTTTGCATCATCTGGGCTCTGGAACATGACCAGAAGGCTCCCAGGGGCATTCCAAAGCAACAGAAATGAAATACTAAGCACTATAGCTGAACAGTTCTAAAAGACAGAAAGCTGTAAACTGGTTTTAGCATGCTTGCAAGGTGATCAGAACATGGACATAACAAAATAATGATGATCAGTGATCCCCACGCCAGTTTTGCCATACAGCCATGACTGGCGTACGGTACAAATAACTGGCGTGTGCCACCTGATCATCACACACGGCTTTGAAGCCTTGACCCTGCCAGCCCCCCTCAGGGGTCAGAACAGAAAATAGAAGCAAAAGATGATATACCTTTGCTTGTGAGTTTTGAGAAAGAACTTGAGCTTTGAGCTTGGGGTTTGAAGGTTTGAGAGGTGAGTGTATGGTGTTATGGATTGAGTGTAGTTCTCCTTGCCTTATCTCTCAAGTGGATGAAAGAAAGAGCAAGAAAAACAAGAGGGAAGAAGGAAACCAAGGCTTGGCCTCTTAATGATGCTAACCTCTTGCAAATGAATGCAAGGGGGGTATTTATGGAGAAGGGGCTGACTGAAATCAGTTGGCCCTTAAGGCTTGTTTGGTGGCTAAGGAAAGGAGGGAGCCTCCCATGCATTTAATGCATGGGACTTGGGTTGAAAGGTGATGTAGGAGTTGAGGGAACAGGAGGACGGCATCAGCCACTAGAGGACTGCTGGCAGACGCCAGGTGGCACCAAAACTCCCGCGTGTTCGGCTGAAATAAAGTTGATTTGACTGGCACTGACTGGCATACGCACCTTGTTAAGTGGCGTACGCCAGTAACCGGGGATTACTGACACGTGGCGGTGCTTCCAGCGCACGCTAGTCCATCACCAGCGTACTCCAATAGGGTTTTGCTGAGGCCATTTGGTTCTGGCTTGAAGGTTTCGACAAAGGGTTTGGAAAGGTTCGAATGAGGTTCAGGACGCTCAAAGCTCAAACTCTTTAACAAACTCGGGTTGTTCTTGACCATAATCATTATCGGGGAATCAAAAGACCGTAAATAAACTATTCTGGAAAGTCCAAAATAGGGTGTCTACAGATACAACGAGATTGGAATCGCCAATGACCTCGAGCTTTTCCACACCAAGTTTGAGTGCAGCTTTCATGCCAACAATACAGGCCTCGTACTCAGCTTGGTTGTTCGTGCCATCAAAATTCAGTTTAAACGCAAGTGGAATATGAGAGCCATCGGGAGTTATCAACAACACCCCGACCCCGTAGCCTTTCTGATTAGCCGCCCCATCAAAGTAGAGAGCCCATGTGTCTTCGACGACTAAGAGCACCTCTTCATTTGGAAACACAAAGTCCGAGTCCTCTGGCCCATCGACGGGATGATCAGCCAAGAATTCTACAACTGCACGCCCCTTGACGGACTTCCTTGTGACATACTCGAGATCAAATTCGGCTAGTAAGAGCAACCAACGCGCTAACTTACCAGTAAGCGCGGGCTTCTCGAATAGATACTTGAGGGGATCCATTCGAGAAATCAGCTTCACTGGGTAAGCCAACATGTAGTGTCTCAACTTCTTAGAAGCCCAGACAAGAGCCCAACACGTCTTTTCAAGAGCGGTGTAGTGTTCTTCACAACCAACCATCGTCTTGCTTAAGTAGTAAATGACCTTCTCGACTCCCTTATCTCCCTCCTGAGCTAGTTAACACCCCATAGATGAAGGATTTACAGACAAGTAAAGTATCAAGGGCTTCCCTAGCACGGGCAGAATTAGAACCGGAGGGTTCTGCAAGTAGTTCTGAATAGATGTGAAAGCCGCCTGACACTTGTCTGTCCATATGAACGGGGTGTTCTTCTTGAGTAGACGAAACATCGGCTCGCAAGTTAAGGTTAACTTGGCGATGAATCTGCTGATGAACTGGACCTTCCCCAAAAAGCTTCGCACTCCCTTTTCGGACTCTGGTGGCTTCATCTCAAGCACTGCCTTGATCTTAGACGGATCGACCTCAATTCCACGAGAAGTGATCATGAAACCAAGCATTTTGCCTGCCGTGACCCCGAAGGTGCATTTCTGAGGATTGAGACGCATGCGAAACTTTCAGAGCCTCTCAAAGAATTTCCTAAGCACAGGAATGTGGCCTTCTCGAGTTTTAGACTTGGTGATCATGTCATCGACATAAACCTCAACCTCTTTGTGCATCATGTCATGCAGGATGGTTGTAGCAGCCCGCTGATAGGTCTGCCCAGCATTTTTCAAACCGAACGGCATGACCAGATAGCAGTAAGTTCCCCACTCAGTGATGAACGTGGTTTTCTCACAGTCCTCGAGTGCCATAAGAATTTGGTTGTAGCTTGAGAAGCCATCCATGAATGAGAGCAAAGCATGCCCCGCGGTATTATCCATAAGCACATCGATGTGTGGCAAGGGAAAATCATCTTTGGGGCTTGCTTTGTTCAAGTCCCTGAAATCGACACAGACTCAAATTTGTCCATTCTTTTTAGGAACGGGAACAATGTTGGCCACCCATGTGAGATACTGAGAGACCATGAGAAAGCCAGCATCGATCTGCTTGGTGACTTCTTCCTTGATTTTCTGCACCAAATCCGGCCTCATCCGCCTTAACTTCTGTTTCACAGGTTTGGCATCCAGCAATAGGGGAATCCGATGTTCCACAATCTCAGGGTCGATGCCAGGCATGTCTTGATGAGACCATGCAAAGACATCGCTGAACTCGGTGAGCAGCTCTTTGAAGTCACGATGCTCCCACTACAAGAAAATGTGGCATTAACGGCATTTTTCTTAATGGCATGTGTTAAAATGCCGTTAATACTAGTTATTCCGGAAAAAATTATCTTTAAACGGCATTAGTTATAAAATGCCGGTAAAAACTACTCAAAAACTGCATTATTGCAGAAAATGCCGTTTTTAGTTTCGCTATGTGCGCCAATATTACCACGAACGTGCAATTTATTCTCCCCTCCTAAAATGACGTCGTCTAGTAGTGTACTGTGAACTACTTTTCCCTCCTACTTTTTTCCTTTTTCCTTCTTATTTTTTCCTTCCATCTCTCGTCCCATTCTCACTTGATTCACTCCCCAATCGCCAGAGTACCACTGCAAACGAAAATCCCAAAAAACGGAAGCCCCCGAAAATCCCCAAATTGAAACCCCAAAAACCCGGTGATCATCGTTCCATTCCAGTGGGCCTCGTTGAAGGTGCTTATGCCCGTCTTGTCGAATTACAAGAGCAGGGTCGGCCGTAGCTTCCTTCTGTGCGATAGCCATTTGACGATGGTTGTACGAGATAGCTCAGAGTTCAATAACAAAATCTGTAGTTGTAGATCTCTCTACAAACAAAAATCCCCATCTTCACTGGTCTTTGCATCATATCTCACCATCACAGGTACACTATTTCTTCTTGATCGAACAAATCTGCGTTCGGGGTTTGATCTGTGTTCTGGGTTTGAACTTCGCATCCCCTCTCTCTATTTAGAGTTTAGAATTTACAAAATTTGTTCATTTGTTCGCCTTTGAACCTTGAATACCATCTCTCTGTTTAGGGTTTCAGAATTGCATGCTCATAGTTCCAAAATTGATGTAGTGCTTGTGTTGTATTACTGCCATTAGACTGCTGGTTTTGCTAAACTGTTGGTTTTGATTTTGTGTATTGATGATTGTAGGGATTACTAGGTATCATTACTATATTGCAAATCTGAAGTATTGGGTGGAGACCATCTCGACTTTGTGTATATATAGATAGATGTGGGTCTTTCAAAGACGCATATAAACTCTTTGTTGAAATGCATTTTAAGAGAGTGAACACAGTGGCCATAAGCTTGAGCCACTGTACAAATGAACCTTGCATGTAAGGGATGGATAAAAAAAAAAGGTCTTATTGACCTTCGATTTATGGGTAGTGGTTAAGTTGGAGATAAAGCCAAAATATTTAACATACTTCATGACACTTTTACTATATACTAGGAGAGTAGCACGTGCGTTGCACGTGTTGCACGTGGAAGGTACCAGGTAGGGATAATATGGGGGCAGTACTTCATTGAAGTCTTGCGACTACATTGTCTAGCGGCAACAAATCAGGTAGCACAATAACAAGGATAAGGCATTGATTCCCAATATGACAAAAGTAAAGATTATTATTATTATTTTCTTGTAAAAAATAAGCTCATCCCATTAAACCAAAAATTTACATAAGACAACAAAGCTGCTCTATCAACATTGTGAGCACCCTTAAAATCATGTCTTGACACTTTAACGAAATCCATCAGAGCCATTTCAATATTTAAGTTAGCTACAATTGGGTTCTAAGCCATTGCACAAAACTGCACAAGCCCAAACACATGTTCAATTGTCTCTGGCATCTCTGTACATAGTGGACAACTCGGATTGATATCAATCTTCCTTCTCAACATAGCATCCTTAACCACCAAAATGTGATGTATCACCTTCTAAATGAATAGCTGAAACTTCGGACGAAGACCTAAACCCCAACCTTTACCCCACAAATTAAAGCAAAACTTCTCATTCCTCAAAATCTCTGCACTCCTCTTCCACCATATGGGTTATCCACATTGGGAATCCATTTATCCTTAAAAACACTAATCTTAGTTACATCCCCAATCCACCATATTAGACATTTTTCCACCAGCTCCTTTCCCAACATAATGCTTCTCCAGATGCATTAGAAGGTGCAGTTGCATCAAGAAACTGCGGTCTTCAACAATATTTCCCTAGAAAATAGAAGAAAGCAATGAACCCGGATTTTTGAGAATTCGCCAGGCTACTTTGGCCAGAAGGTCCTAATTTAAGCAAGCCACATCTCTCAAAGACCTCTTTGCTCATTTTATCATTATCATTTAGTTGTATTTTGTTTCAAAGTGTTCTTATCGCTTGTAACCAACCTTACCCATACTTGTATATAAAGAACACGGCTGTACATGGCTGTGGTATTGTGAGCTTTCAATTATTAAACCTTTGGCAATATCATTATAAGATTCAACAATTACAGTGCTACCAAGAGTTACAGAACCATGAACAAGTTCTGTATGAATATCCAAGCTCTCCACTTCGGAATCACTTGAAATATCATCAATAAGAGGAGCAATGGTAATAGAAGCAGAGTAACTTATCTTCCAAATTTCAGCCAATTTACCACTAATGGGAACTTGACAACACTTGCCATTATTTTCCACTAAATCTGCCCCTAACATGTCATCCACTAGAACATTGGCACTTCCAGGGATCACTTCATCCCAAAGTCTGACATGAAGAAGTTCAAATGATTTTAGTCTCCTTATTTAACTGTGCCCCACAAAGACAAACTCCCAGTTCACTTTCATTCTTCATTATGTTTCTCTTTGTTTATATTCAACGTACAGCTAAATATAGTAGCTGTACTAAGACACACAGATTTTCAAAGTTGCTTATTTGTACTTTTATGTCCCTTGTGTGCTGCAGAATGGAAAGTTGTTGAGAAGCATAAAGTCCCATATTGTTGCTGTTGTTTGTCTTAACTGGGAGGAAGATGGAACAAAGAATGTGAGTATGCATTTGCTACACAAGTTTTAGCTGATTCATACTGCAATGCCAGAGTTAGATACCCAATTTCCTTGCAAATGAGTTTTGAATTGTGATTTAGTTAGATTAAAATTGGTTGATTGATGGAATGGGCCTCGTCATTGTTTGTTATAACTTAAGATTGTTTATGTGCTGGTTGTTGTAATGAGTTACCAACCATGCAAGGTAGCTTGGCCTCCTGGAAAAAATATGCAGCTGCATTTGATACCCTTTTGTCTTCAGATATTTGGTGCTGAATGCATAGGTTGCCTCCTATTTATGAGTAATTAGCAGTCAATTAGCAACTAGAATTTTTAACAAAGATAACCTATTAAGAACTATACTCCAGCTGGGCTATACAACGTTCAATTTTCTCGTATTATTCACTTTCCATTTTGTGCCTTTCTATTGCTAAACATTCTTTTCTTTTTTTTTTCCGTTCTCCTCTTTCTTAATAGCACAATTGAGTCGGTTAGGTGAGGCATTATGTAAGTCACGAGAGTGGCATTAAGGACTACTCACATCTTATGGCCTAAATAAAGCTGAATGTGGGTTGAGTTCTCAAATTCTAGAGATCATACACACAGACTGTAGAGACTCGCGAATTTATTTTAATTTCGGAAATCGTTTATTGCATAAAAGAGTCGTATTATTTGTTAGAGTTATGCATATGTTAGTGAGGGTGTACGGATATACGTATTCGGTTGTGTATCGGACTCTCGGAGAATAAAAAAATGTAAGTTTTGATATTGTATTGTTGTCTGGAGGTGTTAGTATCAAGTTGGGTTCGTTCCGGTGTCCGTCGTAATTTTTTCATATTTCTGCCTAGCCAGTACCGGTACTGGCTGTTGCCCAATACCGGTACCCACTGTCCAGTCAATGATCAAATTGGTACTTTGAAGGCTCCAGTACCGGTACTGGGAGTCGCCCAGTACCGGTATCCGCTGCGTTTTCTACAGATTTTTCAACACGCTTTTGGGACACTATAAATACCCCCCCTTTTGTCATTTCTCACTCCCAAAGCCACGAAATTAGATCTCAAAACCCTCTCTCACCCACACCACTCCAATCTCACCCAAAACTCTCGATTTCAAGCTCGAATCTCCAAGATCCAAAGGTTTTCTTCCTCAAATTCACAAGATTCTTGCATTTGGTGAACCAAGGGTGAGTTCTATGTTCTTGCTCTCACACTTTGAGGCTTACCCACGTTTTTCTCTCTCTCCTCTCGATTATTGGTTGATCTTTGCTTGTTCTTCGTGTTTTTGGACTCTATTCACTCTAGATCTTGTATCAAAGCTCGGGTGAGGCTCGTCTTTGAGGGATTCTAGCTTATTGCTCTCGGTGGACCCAGGGTTTTGCTCAAAACCCACTTGGGTAGGGATTTCTCTCTCTCTTTACATGTTTTGTGGTGGATTTGTGTGTTATTAGTGTTTGAATGCTATGTATGGTCTGGGTGGAACCCTTTATAAATTATGGATTGCATATGCTTATGGATACCATAGTTTAGTCCTGAATGTTGTGATTCATGTGTCGTTGTGGCGTGTTTGGTTGTGTTGATAATGTAGCCTTGTTGTGAAGTTGAATGTGGAGTGGATTGTGACGCAAGGGGTGGAAACACAAGTCGCAAGGGGTGGGATTTATTGTGACGCAAGGGGTGGTAACACAAACTAGCAAAGGGGTGGAATTTGATTGGGAGAAGTATGTGCGTTTGTCAGTGTGGGAGAATGATTGATGTTAGTAAATTGGATTGGCTTGGGTTATTTTGGATTTGCCCTTTAGCTTGATTCACTATATTCATGCTTATCACCTCATTGCATATAGAATTTGTAGAGAATTTCCTACTGGGCTCTAGTAGCTCAACAAAATTCTTCTTTTCAGTTTCGAACGCAGGGCAATAAGTAGCATGACCTGGCGTAGTTTGAAACGAAGATTATTTTGGAAGCTCTCTTGATTTAGTTATTAGCTCATCTTTAGAATAGACTTACTTTTGATTAAAGATGGCCTTGTAACTAATCTTACTCTTGGATTGTCTTTTGATCGAAGTTGTAGTATTCGAAACTCAATTGTACTCGTACTTAAGTTAATTTGGACCGAAGTGCCAATGTTGTATATTTTGAAACCTGTGGACTTGGTTGTAATTAAACAGGTGGGAAATTCCTTTTGGGTATTATCTAGATTATGCGAGGACTCTTTATTGAAATGATTTATGGAATTATGTTTAAAATCGAGGGCGTGACAAATTGGTATTAGAGCGACTAGGTTTGAATACTTTGAGACCGTGGGGAGACTTTTAGTCTCATGGGTTCAAAAGTCATGCCATTTGCATAACATATGTGTGTCTATATGCATTGATGTTACTTGGCTTATTTGGCGTTGCATTTCACCATAGTAGAGTGGTGTAGAATTGGTTTGGCCCTTATTGGGATAGTTGAGGTTTAGATCTCATTAAATAATGTTATCGTTGATAAGTTTCTCTTTCTTATAACTTGTAGCTAGATGCCTCCGAGAACGCGTGCTAGAGCCGGTGAGGCCGAAAGTCGGGGTGGTCGTGGTCATGGTCGTGGCCGCGGGGTGCCAATTAAGGATGAGGTTAGTCAGCATGGGGAGAATCCGAGTGGGAATTCGGGGGAAGGGGCCGGACATGGTCGAGGAGAGGAAGTACCGGTTATCCAAAATCCTTTTGCTAGGGACTTCGTTGCGGCTCTTGTGGCCGCTAACCTTTTAAACCCCGCATGAAGGGAAGGTGCAGATAGTCGTGCCTTGTCGGCAATGAGGGAGTTCAGTCGTAGGAATCCACCGACGTTTGATGGGTCGAGTAGTGACCCTCTTGTAGCCGACCATTGGCTAGCTCAAATTCGAAAGCTTTTCAGGGCTCTTGGGATTACGGAGGATGACTTGCGAGTCAACATTGTGGCCGTCCAACTTACCGGGGAAGCTAACGAATGGTGGGAGTCGGTTTTAGAATCAAGGAAAGACACGAGGAGAGCGACAAGGACCTTGGCTCAAACGAATGAGCCGGATGTGGAAAACTTAACTTGGGCCGAGTTTGAGGTGCTCTTCGAGGAGCAATACTTTCCGGAGACTAGCCGTGACAGTTGAGGGAGGAGTTTGAGAAGTTAGAACAAGGGAGTATGACCGTGTCGGAGTACGCTCTAAAATTCCAATCTTTATCCCGTTTTGCGCCAGAATTGGTGGCAATTGAAGAGAGGAAATGTAGGCGGTTTGAAAGGGGTTTGCATGACACAGTGAAGAAGTTCGTTGTGCCACAATGCAAAGGGAAGTTTTCTGAGGTTGTAGAATGTGCGAGGAGTATTGAGACTCCTAAGGAGGCGCCGAGAAATCCTAAGGCTTGGGAACCGAGGCAACCGGTTGGGGGTGTGAGGTCTTCTTCGAGGAGTTTTGGTAGTCAGGGGAGGAAGAGGCAACGAGATCAGTTTTCGGCTTCGTAGGGTCCGTCAAACTTTAGGCCTCCATCTTCTTCGTCGTTTAGGACTCAGGGAGTTTCTAATAGGCCTCCGGTGGTTTGTCACGAGTGTGGTCAAGCGGGGCACATTCGTGCCCAGTGTCCGCGATTGCTGGGTACGTGTTTTTCTTGTGGGAAAGCTGGCCATTTTGTAAGGAATTGTCCACTTGGGGAAGGGACACGAAGTGAGTCCGGTTCGGTGCAGCAACCGAGGGGTGGTCAGGGTTCTGGTCGGCAATCATTTCGAGGTGCTCAGAGGCAACAGCAGCCCCACTTCCGTCAGACTACGTCAGCTCAGGGGTCTCAGGCTGAGAGAGGAGCGAGTTCTTCGACGCCCACTCAGGGTTCTGGTCAGCGGGGTGGTCATGTTCAGGGTCAGATGACTCAGGGTAGAGCCTTTGCTATCACTTCTGCTATTCCGCCACCACCTCCTATCACTTCTCAGACCCCAAAGACTTTGGTTGTGAGGGGTACATTTCTATTGTTTAACTCCTTTGCTAGAGTGTTATTTGATTTTGGAGCATCGCATTCATTCATTGCTGCATCTTTTGTTTGTGCTTTGGAATTGGAAACCGAAAATATTAGTTCACCATTGTTCGTTGAAACACCTATAGGAGGTAGGTCGCCGTTAGATCATATTTGCCGGGATTGTGAACTTATCATTCGAGATCGTCGTTTTACCTTTGACTTCATTGTGCTGAATATGTCGAGTTTTGATCTCATATTGGGAATGGATTGGTTATCTACGTTTCATGCAACTATTGATTGTTTCAAGCGTCGGGTCCGTATTTGTCCACCCGGGGGTCCTTGTTTTGAGTTCTTCGGGGAGCGTCGGGAACCGTTAGAACCATATTTGTGTGGGTCTCGGGAGCAGGAGTCGATGTATGCCTTATTAGCGAGTTTGGCCTTAGATGAGGATGTATCCGCGCGTGGGGAGTTGCCCCCTATTGTTTGTAATTTTTCGGACGTGTTTCCGAAGGAGTTACCTGGTTTAACACCCGAGAGGGAGATCAAATTTTCAATTGACTTGCTTCCTGGCACCGCCCCCATTTCCATGCCTCCTTATCGTTTTGCGCCCGCCGAGTTGAGAGAATTGAAAACACAGTTGCAAGAATTGGAGAGTTTGGGCTTTATACGTCCAAGTACGTCGCCGTGGGGAGCACCGGCCTTGTTCACTCAGAAGAAGGATGGGTCGCTTCGCCTATGTATCGATTATCGTAAGTTGAACCGAGTCACCATTAAGAATAAGTACCCTATGCCTAGAATCGATGATTTGTTTGACCAACTTCGAGGCGCAACTTATTTTTCCAAGATTGACTTGAGGTCCGGTTATCACCAATTGAGGGTTCGAAGGGAAGACATTCCAAAAACCGCTTTTCGTACTCGTTACGGCCACTACAAATTCGTTGTTATGCCTTTTGGGTTGACGAACGCACCGACAATGTTCATGGACTTAAAGAACCGCATCTTTCGTGGCTATCTTGATCATTTCGTGGTCGTTTTTGTGGACGATATCCTTATCTATTCACCTTCTGAGGAGGAACACCAATCTCATCTTTCAATTGTTCTTGAACTCTTGAGAGAGCACCAATTGTACGCCAAGCTTAGTAAGTGCGAGTTTTGGTTATCCGAAGTCAAGTTTTTGGGTCACGTTGTGTTGAAGGATGGGGTGTCCGTTGATCCGAGGAAGATTGAGTCGGTAATGAGTTGGCAACGGCCGAAGAGTGTGTTTGAAATTAGTAGTTTCTTGGGTTTGGCCGGGTACTACCGTCGTTTTGTCCTTGATTTTTCTCGTCTAGCGGCTCCGATGACCAAATTGACTCGTAAGGGAACCCGTTTTATTTGGAATGACGCATGTGAGAAGGCCTTTGAAGAATTGAAGAGAATGTTGACTACCACGCCGGTTTTGGTCGTGCCCGAACGGGGAGTCGGTTATTCGGTGTATTGTGATGCTTCAAAGGAAGGGTTAGGGTGCGTGCTGATGCAAATGAGGCGAGTGGTGGCGTATGGATCGCGGCAATTGAAAACTCACGAGCAGAACTATCCAACCCATGACTTAGAACTTGCGGCCGTTGTCTTTGCTTTAAAAAGTTGGCGTCATTATCTTTACGGTGAGAGATTCGAAGTATTTTCCGATCATAAGAGCCTTAAGTACTTGTTTTCTCAAAAGGAGCTTAATCTACGTCAACGCCGTTGGATGGAGCACCTAGGAGACTACGATTTTGAGTTACAATACCACCCGGGAAAGGCGAATGTTGTAGAGGACGCTTTAAGTAGAAAATCGACACACCTTGCAAGTTTAGCTATCCATGAGTGGAAAACGATGAAAGATTTGGGTTCGTATGCATTGCATTTTGAGGAGGTTCGAGAGGGAGTCACCTTATGTAATTTAACCGTTCAATCAACCTTGTTGACTCGAGTAATTGAGGCCCAACAACAAGATGAAGAAGCGGGAGAGTTTCGCGCCAAGTTCCTTAGCGGAAATACTCGAGAAGGGTGGATGATTCATGCCGATCAAAGTTTGCGATACCAAGGAAAGTTGTTCGTACCCATTTCGTGTCGGGAGGAAATCTTGAGAGAATTTTACCATTCACCGTTAGCCGTGCATCCGGGGGGAACGAAAATGTATCATGATTTGCGTAGACAGTTTTGGTGGCCGGGAATGAAGAGAGACGTTGTCGTATTCGTATCCAAATGTCTTACGTGCCAACAAGTCAAAGCCGAGCATCAACGACCCGCCGGGGAGTTACAACCTTTACCAGTGGCCGAATGGAAGTGGGAGAACGTGACTATGGATTTCGTTACCGGATTACCGAGGTCGCCGAAGGGGCATGATGCCATTTGGGTGATAGTTGATCGATTGACTAAGTCAGCGCATTTCTTACCTATCCAAGTTTCGGATTCAATTGATACGCTGAGCCGTTTGTACATCCGTGAGATTATCCGTCTTCATCGGATTCCCGTCTCTATCGTGTCGGATCGAGATCCGAGGTTTACTGCGCGTTTTTGGCAAAGCTTGCAAGCCGCTCTTGGCACCAACTTATTATTTAGCACCGCGTATCATCCTCAAACGGATGGGCAATTCGAGAGAATGATCCAAATTTTAGAAGATATGCTTCGGGTCTGCGTTATGAATTTCCGGGGAAGTTGGGAAGATCACCTACCGTTAGTCAAATTCGCGTACAACAATAGTTACCAATCTAGTATCGAGATGGCACCGTATGAGGCTTTGTATGGGAGACCTTGTCGATCACCCGTTTGTTGGACCGAGTTGGGCAAGGCTACATTGGTTGGGCCGGAATTGATTCAAGAGACTTTCGAAATCATGAGAGCGATTCTTCTACGACTCCTTGAAGCACAAAGGAGAATCACCGAGCAAGTCAAAATGATTCGTCAATGATTGTTAACCGCGCAAAGTAGGCAAAAGAGTTACGCTAATCGTCGTCGCCGCCCATTATCATTTGAAGTGGGGGATCATGTTTTCCTTAAGGTGTCACCACGTCGGGGACTATCTCGTTTTGGGCAAAAGGGCAAGCTTTCACCGCGTTTCATTAGACCGTTTGACATTATCGAGAAGATTGGGGAAGTTGCATATCGATTGGCCTTACCACCGAGGTTATCGAGAGTTCACGACGTATTTCACGTATCGATGTTGAGGAAGTACGAGCCGGATCCGTCTCATGTCTTAGAATGGTCCGATTGGAGGTGGAAGCCGATGCGTCTTATGGGGAGGAGCCGATACGTATCCTAGATTCGCGTGACCAAGTTTTAAGGGGCAAGACTATTCCGTTGGTGCGAGTTCTTTGGAGTCATCTCGGAAAGGAAGAGTCGACGTGGGAAAGGGAGGACGAGGTTAGGGAGAAGTATCGCAACTATTCTCGAGTTAAATCAATGTGAGTCCGAATTTCGGTTTCATGATTGTTAACTTATCATTTGATGATACTTGTTGTGATATGAGCATGTTCACTTAATGCATGAGCTTGTGTGACTTGAATCGTAAATTTCGGGACAAAATTTCTTTAAGGAGGATGGAATGTAGAGACTCGCGAATTTATTTTAATTTCGGAAATCGTTTATTGCATAAAAGAGTCGTATTATTATTAGAGTTATGCATATGTTAGTGAGGGTGTACGGATATATGTATTCGGTTGTGTATCGGACTCTCGGAGAATAGTAAAATGTAAGTTTTGATATTGTATTGTTGTTTGAAGGTGTTGGTATCAAGTTGGGTTCGTTCCGGTGTCCGTCGTAATTTTTTCATATTTCTGCCTAGCCAATACCGGTACTGGCTGTTGCCCAGTACCGGTACCCACTGTCCAGTCAATGATCAAATTGGTACTTTGAAGGCTCCAGTACCGGTACTGGGAGTCGCCCAGTACCGGTACCCGCTGCGTTTTCTGCAGATTTTTCAGCCCGCTTTTGGGACACTATAAATACCCTCCCTTTTGTCATTTCTCACTCCCAAAGCCACGAAATTAGATCTCAAAACCCTCTCTCGCCCACACCACTCCAATCTCACCCAAAACTCTCGATTTCAAGCTCGAATCTCCAAGATCCAAAGGTTTTCTTCCTCAAATTCACAAGATTCTTGCATTTGGTGAACCAAGGGTGAGTTCTATGTTCTTGTTCTCACACTTTGAGGCTTACCCACGTTTTTCTCTCTCTCCTCTCGATTATTGGTTGATCTTTGCTTGTTCTTCGTGTTTTTGGACTCTATTCACTCTAGATCTTGTATCCAAGCTCGGGTGAGGCTCGTCTTTGAGGGATTCTAGCTTATTGCTCTCGGTGGACCCAGGGTTTTGCTTAAAACCCACTTGGGTAGGGATTTCTCTCTCTTTCTACATGTTTTGTGGTGGATTTGTGTGTTATTAGTGTTTGAATGCTATGTATGGTCCGGGTGGAACCCTTTATAAATTATGGATTGCATATGCTTATGGATACCATAGTTTAGTCCAGAATGTTGTGATTCATGTGTCATTGTGGCGTGTTTGGTTGTGTTGATAATGTAGCCATTGTTGTGAAGTTGAATGTGGAGTGGATTGTGACGCAAGGGGTGGAAACACAAGTCGCAAGGGGTGGGATTTATTGTGATGCAAGGGGTGGTAACACAAACTCGCAAGGGGTGGAATTTGATTGGGAGAAGTATGTGCGTTTGTCAGTGTGGGAGAATGATTGATGTTAGTAAATTGGATTGGCTTGGATTATTTTGGATTTGCCCTTTAGCTTGATTCACTATATTCATGCTTGTCACCTCATTGCATATAGAATTTGTAGAGAATTTCCTATTGGGCTCTAGTAGCTCAACAAAATCCTTCTTTTCAGGTTCGAACGCAGGGCAATAAGTAGCATGACCTGGCGTAGTTTGAAACGAAGATTATTTTGGAAGCTCTCTTGATTTAGTTATTAGCTCATCTTTAGAATAGACTTACTTTAGATTAAAGATGGCCTTGTAACTAATCTTACTCTTGGATTGTCTTTTGACCAAAGTTGTAGTATTCGAAATTCAATTGTATTCGTACTTAAGTTAATATGGGCCGGAGTGCCAATGTTGTATATTTTGAAACCTGTGGACTTGGTTGTAATTAAACAGGTGGGAAATTCCTTTTGGGTATTATCTAGATTATGCGAGGACTCTTTATTGAAATGATTTATGGAATTATGTTTAAAATCGAGGGCGTGACACAACCTGGGATTGAAGGGATGGGCTAGTGACAAAGATGAGCATATGTCCACTATGGGCTACATGTTCTTGCTCAGTGGGGCGACTGCTTTTTGATGTAGGAAGAAACAGTTTTGCATTACTTTGCCCAATGCACACACTAAGATTTGGAGTATGTTGCTTGTTCAGTGCCATAGCAAGAAGCTGTTTGGTTGAGGAGATTCCTTCAGTGCCTTGGAGTCACTTCTCTACCAGAGGACCCTGGCGCTTATGTAATGAGTAGGATGAGACATTACATATCTTAACTCTTTGAGAGCCAGTGAGTTAAGTGTTTTGTTGCTTGTGCAGTACACAAAATTTATTTGTTTTCAGATGTCACCTTAGATGGGTTAAGACGAGACTTTAAATGTTGGAAATAAAGTAATTCCTCAACATCTTATGGCCTAAATAAAGCTGAACGTGGGTTCTAAACAGGCGCTAAATAAAAGATTATGCTAAGAAACTTAGGTTAGGCATTTTTGTGGGGACTAGAATAAGATTCCTACGACATCAAAGGGTGACATGCCCAATCTCGTGGGAGCTCTGTCCTATCATACCGTATGCACTATTGTCGACCATTTGAAGGAGTGTTCTAGTATTGTGTGGCCCTTATAGGCAACAGTATGATCTATCCTATGCCATTGAACCTGACACTATGTCATAAAGTAAGGTCTTCGTGTCGCTAATGTTTTCAAAAGATAATGGTTGATGCACTGGAGATGTGCAGGAAAGCAGTCTAGTCTAGGTGGATTGATTGGGACAGATTTTGCGATGAGTCGCTCAAACAAGCCCGGACATATCTGAACCAGTCTAGCCCCCAACAGTGAGCGAAATTGGCTCATCCTTCTCATGACTAGGATCAAGAATTGCCTTGTTTTTTCCTTTTCCAACCAGCTGCTGTAGACACCCCAATTTGGCCTAACAATTATTTCAAGTCCCACCTTGTGGACCATCCCGATGATGAAATGGATACAGTGATTGCTGATTGACTTCTTGTGAACCCATGGACTTATGGTAAGAACTTTGAGCCACTTAGAGGACCCAATCCAGAGCCATATAGCCTTTCAAACAGAAATACAGAATCCTAGGAGAATCCATCTGTCGGCCGTGACATTGATCTCACGGCCTTAACATCATTTCTTCACCCAAGCAACCTGTTGCTTGAAAATCTCCCTGAGATATCAATCCCACAGCCGCAAGATCTATCCTTCGGCCGCAACATCATTTCCTCAACCGCCAGATCCTTTCTACGGCCGCCAGATTGTCTATTTTCCAGACTCTGGAATGTTCTGTCGATTGTTTGATCTAACTACGATACCTCCCCGATGCGTTTGGGCTACGCTCAGAGATCACCACGAAGAGTTTGTATTGCATTGCAATTGCAATTGCAATTGTGCGCTTTGATTGGCCGGAGTGAGTCACCAATTGCCTATATAAAGGGCCTTTGGGTTCCGAAAATAATAATCAGATTCATATATCTTCACACCCTCTCAAGCCAAGAAACTCTGTCAATATACACTCTCAAACCTCCTCTACGAAAGCCCTAACCTCCCGAAGGCAGCCACTAATCCGACGATCAAACCCCGAAGTTCAAACCCTAACCCTAGGGTTCTCAAGAAGCAATCAGTCAATCCCATTCAATCCAAAGCAATCAAGCAACTGAGGGATCAAGGTGGTGAGGCCCAACGGCCTCTGGTTTGATTTATTTTCTGTCCATATACTTTAATCGTAGCGTTTTAGTTATCTACTAATTATTCTGTCTGGTGTGAGGAAGAACATCGGCTGGGGAATCGATCCCTCGGCCAATACATTGAACCAGGAGAATTGCCCGGCCGTGACATCAAATCACTGGCCAAGAAATCCATCTCCCTGGCACTATTTTGTTTTGTTCTGCTTTCTGATGCATGATTTACTTATCGTTTCGGCTCACTTTATTCACTGTTTAAAGGCTAATTAAACAAACTATGTGTTAGAATTAAATAAAGCATGTACATGTCTTATGTTGAACGATTATGGGCCAGTCTCACGACTGGGCAGAGAGGGATGCCTAACACCTTCCCCTTACTGTACTTTTGGCTCCCGTACCCGGAATCTCTATCTATTTTCCTAGTTTTAATAAACTAGGTGGCGACTCTTTTTGATGATGACCGTTATCGTGTGGCAATGTTCCTAGCCATGGGAATATCCACGATCCTGGTTTATGAAGCTAGCAACCAAATGAGCAAATAAACGATCAATCTGTATGGCGATGCCCCGCTACAGGAAGGTGTCTACAGTTTTTGGCGAATCCGCTGGGGGCATGAGAGCCATAACCAGAAAGTTCAACATAAGACTAATACATGCTTTGTTTAATTCATTTATCATATGCATCGAGCGGGCAACCTCGTTGAGTTCACCTGATACCTCGGCATGACACGGGCTATGTTAGGGGTTCCAGCAAACTCCAAAGTCACTCGTATCTAGTGGTATATCAAAAAGGAAATCACCCAATCACCGCCTATGATGGGCTGGTGAAAGGATTGGTGCCCTTTGACAACGGAGCACCCTGAGACTACCTAAACCTTGCATATATTAGAAAGCCATAGAATTTATCAAACTAAGACAGGAACCTAGAGGCTAGGAACCTACTTGCATTTGCTTGCAAAAGTTCTTCCTCACACCCTGTATCATCTGTTGTTGTAAATAACTCTTTCTGTGCAGAAGGGTTGGGATTTTCAACCCAAATCCTAACCCTGTATGAGCCAAGTACTGACTTGCAGGTATTTTTACTTTTACAAAGCAGGCACAATAGGTAAATCAAAGAAGCAACCATAACCAATTTTATACTCTTACAACACCCGAAGCTACGCCAAACAGAGGTCTCTACAGCCATCCCGTTTGTCATCCTCGTCCACCAAAACACCCTCACCACAACGGTCCCGATCACTTCCAGGGACTTCACGGTCTCCTCTCAACAAACTCCGTCATCTACCAAATCCCAAGCTTTATCAAGCAATCCTCCTACCCACATGGCAGACAACGACGCCACTATTGTCGATCTCCGAGCTCAAATCGCTACTCTGCTAGCCGAGAAAGCAGCCAAAGATGCTGATGACGAAGAAAGATCAGTGGAAGACGAGAATCCTCATAAAGTGGTGTTGGCAGAAAGTCCCGAACTGACCAAGCAAGTCAAGGAGATCAAACAAGCTCTGGCCCGTTCACAAGGGGACCAAATTCTGGACTTCGAAGGACTTTGCCTCTTCCCAAAATCTAAACTGCCTGAAAATTTCAAAATGCCAAACTTCAAGAAGTTCAATGGAACTAGCAACCCTACCAGTCATGTTCACCACGTTATCAACACCCTGAAGCCAATGGGCTTGAATGATGAGCTCATCGCCCAATTGTTCCAGCGAAATCTCACCGGAAGCGCTCTTGACTGGTTCCTCACTTTGGAATTTGTGCACTATCAGACTTGGCCAAAAATCGCTAACGCTTTTGTCAAGCAGTATGCATACAATGTCCAAATTGAGTTAACTACTCGAGATTTGGAAATGACCAAGCAAGAATCAAATGAAGACTTTGCTACCTTTGTGGCAAAATGGAGGGAAAAGGCTGCCAAGATGAAGAACCGCCCTTCCGAGGAAGATCAAGTGAGGATAGTTGTCAAAAATCTGCAACCCAAATACCTCAGGCATATCTATACACAGGCTATCACCGATTTCAAATGCCTGCATGCCACTGGGTTGCAAATCGAAGATGTAATCAAGCTAGGGCTCATTGGGAAGGAAGAAGCTCCTCATCTACCTAAGAAAACCTTTTCCAGCCGTACATCTCATGCCTCCGTAAATACCCTTAGCACATCCTTGCCTCAGGACCCTTTCCAAGCTAGCTCATCCCGGAGCTCAAACCGCCCCCGCCGCAATTTTGACCCTCTTTACATGACCTTATCCCAAGCCTTAACCATTCTTAGTCGTCAAGGGCATCTCAAACCTTTAAACAAACCACTTCCTCAGCCACCCTATGGCCCAAACCATGATCCTAACAAACAGTGCGCCTATCACCAATACTCTGGGCATGAAACAGATAACTGCATGCGCCTCTGCCATGACATTCAAGACCTCATTGATAGCCGAACTATAAAACCTCCAAAACCTGATGTGCAAGCCAACCCACTCCCTACTCATAATACTGAACTACCACCCCGAAATATCAATCTCATAAATCCATCTCATAACCCTACGTACAATCCTGGTCAATACATTGTCCAAAACAACCAAACCAACCCTAACCTTCCCAGAGGAGGATGAGTGTTTTATGATGGAGGAGGAAGAAGACATTGAGTCCGATCAATCAGAAGTAATTGATCCTGACATGAGTGATGAAGAAGAGCAGGCAAAGGAGGAAAAGCTAAAGAAATGGAAAGAACATTCCTGGGCAAAGCACAATTTGGAAGATTCAGACATTCCATTTGTAGAAGGCGACGAATGGCTCCGCATCTGGTTTGAGAATAGGAAGAAGGAAAAGGAAAAGGTCATCATGATGAGAAGGCATGCCCACTTCGAGCCCGCCCAAATAGTGGTACCCATCAACCGTCTCAAAATTCCGACACCACCCATTGTCTGGGAAATAATCAATCTCATAGAAAAAATAGAGGAATTTCAAATGCGGCCATGGGTCAATCCCTACGAAGAATACGACTACAGCCAGTGGATAGAGGAAGAGGATCTAGATTTCACATGCACGGACCCGTATCAAACAGGAGAAAGTGACTTTGACGAAATGGAAGGAGAATGTAATGATCCGCTTGATGGAATCTCCTTAACATCACTATTCAGCCAAGTGGAAGTAACTAATCTCTTATGACTGCACAATCAACGAGGAGGAAGAAGAGGTGATGAAAACCCAGACTGACATTTCCATTTGGGGACTACTCATGTCTCAAAGAGGTAGCCACCGTCCAAGCCGTGAAGATGGATCCAGTTCAAAGGCTCTGTTTGGCAAAGAAAAGGGTGGAAAAGAGTATAAAGTTGCAAAGGTTTTGAAGACGACCCCGAAATGCTACAGTAGCT
Source organism: Rhododendron griersonianum (assembly GCA_018127125.1). Classification (NCBI taxonomy): domain Eukaryota; kingdom Viridiplantae; phylum Streptophyta; class Magnoliopsida; order Ericales; family Ericaceae; genus Rhododendron; species Rhododendron griersonianum. The sequence continues at coordinate 29,580,896 of CM030788.1, read as the reverse complement.
AAGAAGTCACAACATGGCAAAGAACATTAAACATTGCGTTTATCAAACTAAAACATGTTTTGAGCCCCTGCTTGGGCATTTTATTTCTGCTAAGTGAATTCCTGTTTCATCCTCTACACTATGCTTATTCAATAATTTATTTCCTAAATTGCAATTACCAATACACTATAGTCTCTTTGCCAAACAAGAGAAACTTCAAGGAATCAAGTTCTTTGTGTCTCTGACAAAAGGTAAGGAAGGGATGCACTTTAGTTGCGTAAGAAACTAGGTTTTTGTCAAAACTTAGAAAGAAGACACTATCTCCGCGAGAACACTTAGGGTTAGCTCGCCCACTATGAAGGTACAAACACAAGGGAGATTTACAAAAATATCTCCATCAAATTCCTCTCCGAAATACAGAAAACCTCTTGTGAGAAAAATGCTCATTGGGTAACCTAAGCACCCAAGCAAAAGTAAGAGCAGAGCCTGCTAGGGCAAGAAGATGCAAAAATGAAGCCTAGACAAAAGTTAAGGCATTCAAAAGCTCGCTAGGGACTCAACCTCCATCAGGTAACCTAGGCAAAATTTAGAGCATGTGAGAAGGAAAACCAAGAGTGGAAACCCAACCTCAAAGGTGGTGACTTTGGAACTACGTAAAAGGCCTGATTCCCTAATTGGGATACGTAGGCAATCTCACATCGAGATGCGGCCCAAACATTTGGAGAGAAGGAAAAAATCAACAAATTTGTACTCACTGATAGGCATAGCTAACCCTGCGTATTGAGCTTGCAAAAGATGAGTATGCTTTTCTCAAAGAATTGGCAACAACAATAGGCACAAGAATTATTGTTCATCCCCTCTAACCTGAAGGTCATTATAACAATGAGCAGGATACCTCGAAAACTCTCAAGTTTGGCAATCAGACTATGGAACATGGCAAAAGCAAAGGGCAGAAAATCAAGACCAAGCATAAGAAGGAAGAGAAAAGGGGATGCCACTTGGCCAAAACAAAATCTACCTTCCTTTGAAAATTAGAAGTTACGGCCAAAGAATTGCTACATCGGCCGCAACATCGATTCCTCAGCCGAATAATCGATTCTTCGGCCAGTATTTCATTTCACACAGATTACTGTCTTGTTCAAAAGCCATGTTCTGACTTTCACATGCATATCTCAAAACATTTAGGGGCACAAAAAGCATTTCTCATTTCATGAACAAAAGCTTGATTACAAAATCATCGCTGTGGTTGCTTTCACTATACAAATACAGAATCTGCTTGTCTCTTTACTAACCATGAACAGGAAGGAAAAAGAAATCCTAAAGCTGGTCGTGACGGCATCTCCGAGACGATCTTTGAGATGAAGAAGAGGATTGCTAGCTATCCTCCCCACTGACAGCTGGTGCTCGCTCAACCTCAAGCTACAAGGAAAAGAATACAAACACTCAGATTCGAGAAAAGATGCAAAGCAAATAGGGTGCATGGGAAAAAACCATACCTCGAGAATTCGACGGCGCTGCCTGCGAACCAAAGCCTCCGCACTCTGATAGGCATAGAGCCATTCCTGCACTATCTCGGTAGGTACCTGTGGGATAACCAAACATTGCAAGCATCTAAGCATGAGACACAATACGAAGCAGCAAAAGCTAGAATGGAAAGCTAAAGATACCTGTGGAGCCCCGGCTGGCAGTGCGTAAAGTTGAGTCGAACAAGGAGTAAGCGCCAAGCGCTCCTCCTCTCCATCATCAGAATGAAAGGAGACGAAAGAAAGGGCATGTGGCCAAATAGGAGCAATTGAAGGAACAGCAGGCGGAGCCAAGGAAAGACAGCAGTACTCCATATAGTCACCTGCCTGAAGAAGCAAACCCGCCCAATCTCCGATCAGAGCATTCCTCAAATCTTCCTTGGACATTGAGGAAGTAGATCTCATTGACGTCAGAGGTGGAGGAGGAATGAACTGAAGAGCCTCAGCATGTGGACGCCACTGGCTGGCCACCCGATCACCTAAATACCAGGCTCGACAAAAGGGGCCCTCAAGCAAAGTGCGAGTACGGTCCAAAACTCTGGAACTCGCAAAAGGGGCATCCTCTGGTACACCACTCCAAGGGTCAAACCTCATCTGCAAACAAAGTCCAATCAGCCACAGCATGGAGGAATGGAGATCTAAAAACAAGGAATGCGAGAGGAGAAGAGAAGTACCTGATCGACCGTTAACCGGTCCAAAACCCGTCGCCACTCAGGAAGGCTCAAAACTAGTGACTGTGGCTTTTGTTGCCCCACCAACCATCGCTTGTAGCAATCACAATGAGAAAAGAAGTAAAAGAAGAAGGATATACCTCAAGTACCCGGTAGTGACCGCCAAGAATGGGACTCCTGTCCCATGAACAAGCCCCAAGGATGCCATACAAGGTGGCCAAGGCAGATGCTCCTCAATCAAGCTCCCAAACAGCCTCAAAATACTGCAAAGGGGCTAGAAACTGCATATGCACTGAACTATCCTTGTTGGCAAACAACGTTTGCCCAAGGAGGTAGAGAAGAAAGGCCCGTGCCAGCTGCTCAACACTCACCTGAGTCAAGATATCAACCTTCATAAAAGTCTTGATCAGCCAAGAGACATCAACATGACCATGCAAGTGAAGAGGAGGCACCTTGCCCAAGAACCACTCTAAAGACCCTACCCGCTCCCAAAGCCTGGGGTCAACCCGAAGAGGAGCTCTGCCTACTCGCAAGCCGGTCAGCAAAGAAAAGTCACCTGGTGTGATCGTCATCTCACCAGTAGATGAAGAGTGGAATGTGTTGGTGGTATCCCGCCACCTTTCAACCAGCGAGGTCATCAACGACCAGTCCATCTTTGGAAGGTTGAGGCCCAAAATGAACGCCTCAAAACTAGCAACACGTACTAGCTCCCGAGATCGCTCCGTCAACATCACAAACCACTTGTGCACCTCTGCAAAGTCCGACAAAGGGAGTTAATCTCATTGCATGAACAAATAAAAAGCTAGGAGCATCAAATCGACGTTTAAAAAGCATGCATTGCCTAAATAGGGGGCACGGCTACTTTAGCTTCTTTAAACAGAACAACTTCGACCCAACCACGGGTCCTTCTCATTCACGCCCCTGGCTAAAAGGGATCTCATCCCGCAAATAAAAAAACTCATTTTTGATCATGCAAATTAAAACTCCGAACTAAAGTAAACCTTTTACTTTTCAGGAAGATTACCGAAACATTGAGGACGCTCAAGTGTTGCTCAGTGGCTCTACGCCCACACCTCAGCAGCTCTATGCCACACCATGTTCACAGCCTCGCGCTCAGCAGGCCAGCAAAACAATCCTACGGCTTCCATTCAATGCACCCTCCAGAAGGCGTTTATGTTGCTAGCTTCCAGAAAGCGTTTATGTTGCTAGCTTCCAGAAAGCGTTTATGTTGCCAGCTTGCAGAAAGCATTTAGCCACCAGAAGACATTTGAGTCGCTAGAAGGCGTTTGGCCTCTGGAAGGCACTCCCAGCAGTGGAGGTAATGGAAATCTCCCTAACAAAGTGGAATATGGTCAAGAACTAGTCTTGGGGACAATCCCAAGCATATGGAATCTAGCCTTTGGGACAATCCCGAGCATGTGGAATATACTTAGAACTAGCCTTGGGGACAACCCCGAGCATATGGAATCTAGCCCTGGGGGCAATCCCGAGCATACTCAAGAACTAGCCTTGGAAACATCCCGAGCATACTCAGAACTAGCCTCCCGAGCATGTGGAAACTAGCCTTGGAAGCATCCCAAGCATGAGAAACAAATCAAACCCCGTGGAAGATGGAAGATGGAATACTCAACAGCTCTAAGTTCACTATCACTACCAGCAGCTCTATATTCATACTCAACACCCTATGCTCATTACTCAAACCATTCAGCAGCCTTGCACTTACAACCTCACTCAGCGGCCCTACGCCCATAATCAAACTATTCAGCCATTCAGCAAAACCTCGAGCTAACTACCACGCTCACACTATTCATAGCCTTCAAAAGATTCAAAGGCTTCATATTCCCAGCATCTCTACGCCCGCAGTCCTATGCTCACTCAGCGGCTCCAAGCCCATTGCTTAGCGGCTCTACGCCCATCACTCAGCGGCTCTACGCCTATATCTACCATCTCAGTGGCTCTACGTCGTAACCATCATTAACAGGCTCTACGCCAGTCAACTCAGCGGCTCCACGCCCATATCTCAACAGACTCCAAGCCAGCCAACTCAGCAGCTCTAAGCCCAATCACCATCAGCGGCTCTACGCCCGTATTCACCTTCTCAATCACTTAGCGGCTCCACGCCCACTATCTCAAATGGCTCTACGTCATAACAACTATCTCGACAAGCTCTACGCCACCCCAATCAACAAGATATCATCTGTTCTCAAGCTCTACGCTTGAATGCTCAAAATCTAACATTTTGAATGCTCGAAGCTCTTCGAATGCCCAATCACTGTGTACTGGATGCTCAAGTTCTACACTTGAATGCTCAAGCTCTACGCTTGAATGCCCAACCACTGCGTACTGGATGCTCAAAGCCTATACTTTGAATGCTCGAATTCTGCCGTCCGAATGCTCGAGCTCTACGCTCTGTATGCTCAAGTCCGGAACTTGAAAGAAGCTCTACGCTTATATCAAACACACACGCACGGGCCCGTGCACACATTACATCATCAAGTCTGCATCAATTGCATCACCATTATCATATCTAACAATCATCATCATCATATACACACTTTGCATATCTATCTCTCATGAAACAGGTCAATCCTGCAATCAACCGGCTCTACGTCTCGGTTTTATTGATCGGTCCAGCGCCTCGATCCTCTGGCTCTACACCAAAATTTATGATGAGAAAGCTCCGTGCACAGACCATCAGAATACAACCAGCTCTACGCTTCGGTTCAAATCACATCAAGCTCTAAGCTTCAACTCCTTTGGCTCCACGCCAAAATTTATGATGAGAAAGCTCCGTGCACAGACCATCAGAATGCAACCAGCTCTACGCTTCGATTCAAATCACATCAAGCTCCAACTCCTTTGGCTCGTAGGTTTTGAATCTTGTCCAAATCTTCCATGTATAATGTCCCGCCCTAGAGTTAGTGGTTTAGGCTACCGAAAATATGTTAGTGAAGAGGTTTTGGACCCAGCTAACCCTTTAAATTTGACTATTATGATTATAGATTTGGGAAGGCAAAAAGGAGAAGATATTCAAAATAACCATGCTTTTCACCTCCCAACGTGTCCGCAGGTCCGTGTCCTGTCCTTGTCCAATATCTGTACCATGCTTCTTACAAGAGAATAACAATTGGATGCCATGAAGTAATCTCTTTACACACGCCTGCCAATGGAAAGAGGCCTATACACTCGTTCTCTAATGCTGGACTCCACTAGAGGTGGTGTATGACAGAGTGTAAGATGTGTCTTAACACTCTATTTGCCTTTCCTTGTAAAAATACTCCAAATGGAGTTTAGGGGGACTCACATTCACCCGGCACCCCAACTGGCCACAATGCACATTGGGTCAACCACACTTCAAGGTTGTTTTATTACCCATTTTACATTTGACATGTCCCAGACGACCACGTTGGCTTGTTGGTGCTTCAATCATAAATGGTTGAGTTTAGTTTCTTGCATTTATCCATTATACTGGGATATGTTTGATGCTTGTGTCCTGTATCTTTAAACTTACTGATTATGTAGGATGTCGTGGACTATATAGATACCCACACACCTATGTATAAACGTGTAATTGTTTCTTGTATTTGCAGGTTGATAGGACATAGACGGACATGGAAGACATGCAATAGGAATGACAGGAAATCTTCTAGATAATGAAAACTGTTTTTGTTCTTTTTGTTTTGAAGTTCGCAACCAAAAGCATATTTTGGGTCTTTGTGTTGCTTTGGTTAGTATGATCTTTTGTTTTTGGAGATACACATGCAATTGGAACTTATATTTTGACGCTTTGGGTTTGATTTTCACATTGGCATTCTATGCCTAGCATTGTTATTTTTTGTTGCTTTGAGATTGTCTTTTATGATGTCCAATTTGCTTATATACGGAATTTACATTTTGGTTTTGGCAGTGGAACTTCAAATTGTTTTGGACAATTATAATTTTGTATGCAGGAAATGTGTTATCAAAAATGGTACTAGGTTAGGATAATTTGTTAATGAAAAAATTATGTATTAAAAATAAAAATTGGCAAAAAAAAAAAAAACTTTTAGCGGCGTTTTACAAATGCCAGTAAAAGCAATGAAAAGAAAATACCAAGATATAAAAATGGCATTTTGAAAAATGCCTGTAAAAGTTATAAAAAAATACGGAACTAATAAAATGCCGGTAATATTACCTTTTCCGGCATTTGCATCAAATGCCGTTAATATATGTATATTCGGCAATTCTTTTCCCGGCATTTGACAAATGCCGGTAAAACTAGCAACAAACGCCGGTTTTATTTCCGGCATTTGTACAAATGCCGTTTATGTATTACCAACACTTACCTAGACGGCATTTTTTATTTTCGTCAACAAATGCCGGGAATACTATTACCGGCATTAATTTGATCTTTACCGACATTTATAAAATGCCGCAAAAAGCTTAATTTGGCGTAGTGTCCTCTGGCGAAAGCGTGGAGCCCACTTGAACCATTCGGGGATCGTTCTCATCTTTCAAGTTTATAGAAACTACTTCTTATTTTAATGGCTGAGCATGCCTTTCATCTTCCCTTTCAATGAGGGCATGGATTTCCTTGGGAATATCCCCATCAAAATCTATCCCTTCATCGTCGGGGTCGACACAGTTTATATAAAGATCATTGAAGTAGTTAGAAGATCCCTCATTCATTTCACAAGACCCAAGAGGGTCGCCAAGTACAAGGGAATCAAACTCGAAATAAAAGCTATGACGTGGAGGGCCCAGAGGCACAAACCCTGACTCAGAGCTAGACTTAGACGATGCAACAGACTCTGTGTCAGACTCAGACTCAGAGGTGTCATCAATGCAAGTTAAGCGCGGTTTGAAGATGCAATTTTTAATGCTACCCTCGGCTTCCACGATAAGAGAGGTAGGATCCTCGAGGGCGTCGGGCCTAAGCATGAGCACTTCGGCTTCTTCAGCTTCCTCGGCCAAACCCACTTGGGAAAACTCATGGAACAGCAGCTCCAAACTCCCCTGATCAATGGATCCCAGCTAGTCAATCTTGACCTTCACCTGACTAAGCTTCCTCTTAAATTCTGCCCTAGCTGGCTCTTCATCACTACTTGACTAGGTGTCATCAGCAAAGCCTTCAAAACCAGGAAGCAGTTCCCCAGTTTGTGGATCGATAAATGGCTTGGGCTGTCCGGTGTAAGCAGCATTCCCCACCTCACGCACGAAGTAGCTATCGGGATCACCATAGAGGGTTCGAGGTTTTCCCATATATTTCCTTCTTTTGGCATCTTTAGCAAAGGCGATATACCCCAAACCAAAGCAGCCCTCACAGGAAGGAAAAGTAGGGAACTCCGGGACCCCTTGTTGGCGAATCCCTAAGCCAATGCCAGGTAGATAGGACATCCTCCTCATAATGTCCAGCACGACAGAGCTTATGATGAAGTTCCCATCCACGTTGATGGCCAAAACAGAGCCAGAGGTGTCAAAAGAGAAATCCCTAAGGTCCACGTCTTCCTCACCATGCATGATCCCCAAAATAGGGGTTCCATCTTCCTTGAGCAGGCGAATCCCAGAGTCCCCGCAGATAGTCAGTGTGCCAATAGGAAGTCCTAGGATGACTTTTTGGTGGAGAGTAGACGGCACAGCCATGGTGTCAGATCTATGGAGCCATGGCCTGCCCAACAGCAGATTAAAGGTCGCGGGAATGTCGACTACATGGAACTCAACGTCCATTTCAAAGCCCTCAGCATCGAGCTTGAGCATCAAAGTGCCCTCAACCACACGACGGGTGCCGTCGTATGCCTTAATAGCCAAGTTGGAAGGTGCAAAGTCCTTCTTAGCCAGTCCCAAACGGTAAGCAACCCTCATAGGGCAGACATTGATCGCTAAGCCGTTGTCGATGAGAACAGTCGGAACCCAGAGTCCTCGACATTTGACAGTGATATGAAAGGGGCGATTGTGGTCGACAACTTCGATTGGCAGGTCTTTATCAATAAAGACCACGGTGTGTTTGGAGGTAGGAGGGAGGATGAGAGATACCATTGCCTCAGGCGTAACATCAGCCTGAACCTCGAGGCGAGAGAGAGTGTGGCACAACTTTTTACGGTGCTCTTTGGAGGAACAAATCAGTCCCTAGATTAATATGGCAGCGGGAATCCGCTCAAGCTGTCGTTGAACCAGGTCAGCACTTGGTGGGCCGGCCGATACCTCAAGAGGTGCAGACCTTGGGAAAGCAACGGGTTCGTTCCTTTGGTTAGAAGGGTTGGACGAACTTCCAGCTTGTAGATTAGCAGGCTGAAAAATCCGTCCACTCCTCGTAACGTTGTGAACGTTCCCCAAGGAGGGCATGACTTGAGGGTCTTTGTACACATCCCAGAGATCAGCAGGGACCTCTCCTAGTTTGCGCTTTCCTTTATCAATGACTGGTGCAGCAACAGGTACTTCCATGTCCAATCCTAGATCCTCAGCCAAGTCTTTCAGCAGCAGCAAATCCCAAAAGTCCAGATCCTTGACAGCGGTTAGTTCGGCAACAGGCTCTGGATCCGTAATGAAAGGGACATCCCAGAGATCACCATCGGCCAAAGTACGATTGACAGCCCAGATTTCAGTCCCTACTTGAACATTGACTATCTCGTCGACCTCCCAAAGGTCAGTAGGGGGAACAAGGTCCATGACCATGACACAACAATCTTCCGGAGAAGGGACCAGAGGGCGTGGAAGCCACTCGTCAATGATGTTGAACGAAGGGTCATATTCGGCATCAGATACCGAGTTGACAAGCTTGTCGATGGTGGAAGGGAGAAAGCATCCCCCAGGATGCGAGGCTCCTCCTGAACGAGGTCGTCCTCCACAAAGTGAGCCATATACTCTGGCACGGTGTAGCCTTGAAGAGGGTTTGGGAAATCATTGGGAAATTGCCAAGTAGGCTCAGGGTCCCAAAAGTATTCCTTCTCGGGAATCACAGGCTCGGGCTGCTGAAAAAGGATGTAGAGGGAGATGCCATCCAAGGGATCAAGCATCGCCTGATGGTGTCCGGCCTGCCATGCATCGTTCCAGCCAGGATAGTATGGGATAGGCTCGGGAAACTGGTCCTGCTCGGGATAGGGGTTTTGTTCATGATGCAGTGGGAACCCTTCCAGTTCAAGTTGGTTCCAATCTTGGATCAGAGGAGCGGCATAATCATCGCTATCGGCTATGGCCCAGCCTACAGCCTGCATGCTAAGTTCTGGCTCTGGCAAGATTGGCATCGCAGTCCTGAATCGACACTCAAAATCCTGGGAAGAGCCGGGATTTGTCATGACAAACACAGGATCACGACGGGTTGAGGTTGGACCAAATTGAATGGGTTGAATGGGGCCACCATGGAGATCACTGACAATCTCGCTAAAGAATTCCAGACCCAGTTGCAAAACTTGGGGAGTTGGATTGGAGGAAGAAGACTCCCCAATGTACATGAGTTGAACCTCGAGTTCCAATGGCAAGGCTACAATGGGTTTGGGTTGATCGGCTGAGGTTATATAGTCAGTAGGGTTGAATATGGTGGAGCTAGGATCGATATGAGTGGAGCTGAGGGATATATGGCTGATATGCAGGACAACATTGTGCTTGGGAAAGGAGTTGGAAATGACATTGGGTTTTTGAGGTGGCGGAGGTGTTGCAAGCGTGCCATCGTCAATGAGATCCTGAATCGCATGACGGAAGCAAAAGCAAGAGTCAGTGAGATGACCCGCCCTTGATGGTAGGCACAGTAGAGGTTGGCCTTGAAGTTGGGTGATGGGTTTTTGGGTAAAGGAATTGGATCCAGGGGCTTGAGATGCCCCGACTTGACCAACTTCTCCAAGACTGAGGATAGAGGTGCCTCAATAGCGGAAAAGCTGCGGGGTTGATTGCGAGGCCGGTTGTTCTGCGGTGTCTGCACCTGGTTGACATCTGCGATGTGGTTGGCAGTGTTGGAGGAAGTGGCGTTAGTGCCGCTGGTCGCTATATTGGAGTAAGTTCCTCCCCCAAACAGCGCATTTGTGTTCCCGGACTATGCCCTAGGCTTTGACTTAGGGTTAGAAGATTCCCCCTTTGCTAGAATTCCACTTTACAGCGCATCCTCGATGGCCAGGCCAGAGTCGAAGAAGGTTTCAAAGTTAGCGGACGCTTGAGCAAGAACCAGGTGCCTAGCGTAGTCTGACTGGAGGTTGCGAGAGATGATGCAGAGTTGGTCTTTCTCGCTGGGGCGCTCAGTCATTAGAGCAGCTTTGGGCCTCCACCTTTTGACAAAGTCCGCAAAGGACTCCTTAGCTTCCATCTTGGTGGATTCCAGTTCCCGAGTGGTCATCTTTAATTGAGAATTGTAGCTGTACTGCGAAATAAACGCAGCCCCAATGTCCTCCCAAGTCCTTCTTTTGGCGATGTCGAGTGACAAAAACAAATGAAAAGAAGGGCCTGAGAGAGTCTAAGGGAAGAGCTGTGACATCGCCTCTGGCTCGACTGACAGTAGTTTCATGGCGGCATGGTAGCTATAAAGGTGAGTCTTGCGGTCACCACTTCCATCGAACTTGGCCAAGTCTGGCATTTTGAACTTATCGGGAAGTTTGGCATTAGGATATAGGCAAAGGCGGTCCAGGTCAATCCCCCCAGCGTTGATCTTTTCAGATTTGGAGACAGATTCCTCCAGCTTGGCCATCTTGGCCATAAGTGCGACCATGTCGGGAATCTGACCTGGCCTTTCTTGATTTAGAGCAGGTCTGCCACCTGCTAGATTCGCAGCAGGTATGCGAACCTCCCTAGGGTTGGGCTGGACAATGAGATGTCCTGCGTGATTGGGATCTTCGACCATGATGGGCTGCTCATGATCATCCTCTTCGGCCTCGCCTTCCTCTTGAGCCACTGGAGGAAGACGAGTGTTAAAGGGGTCATTCAATCGGGCAATGTTGGCATTAGTCTGAGTTGCTCTCTGTTGCATGGCGGTGATGCTGTCTTGAAGGTTCATAAGCATGGCTTCTAGGGTGAGTGGTTGCGGTTGTGGCTGATATGTCATGGTAGGTGTTTCGGAGGTGCTTGATGTAGATGATGGGGTAGCTGGCAGCCCTTCTTGTATGATCGGTGGTGAGCCCGATTGTGAGCCTGACTGAGAGCCTGACTGTAGAGCGGCCGATAGTGAGCGCGGAGAGTCTTCCGTGGTGACTGACTGGGATTCTAGCCTGACGAGCCTTTGAATCGGATTCAGATGCAGACGTTCCCAAGTGGGTTTGCCAACTTGCTTCGATACTTTCCTTGGTGGTGCAATGGTTTAGAACTTGCAGCAAAGTAAAAGAAGGCTCAATAGGAGTCCTGCAGAAACTTTAATCTAAATAAAAGACTAAAGTACAAATGCAGCCAACGTCATCAGTGTCGCCCTAGACTCTAGAACTAGAAGACAAGCCTATCTCAAGATGTTCGGACACTGCCTAAAGTCCTCAGAACTCTTTTCGAAGATGTATCCTTATTTGAAACAAACGATCCTAAAGGATGTCAGAAGAAGTCTAAACCTTTGTCTATTCCGCCGTTTAAGATTTCAATTTTGAAGTCGAAACAACTCGGTATGAATGTCATGATACTATAACCAGATTGGCGTGAGCGGCATAGCGCTGTTAGCCGAGTGGTGTAAGTGACGAGGCACTTGTTACCGAATTGGTGTAAGTATCATGGCATTCTCTCCGTTGTTCCTCGTTTTCTGTTTGAAAACCCTAAACAGGTATATAGACAAAGGTGTAGAAAGGCTTCTGATTTCCTAAAGTTCTACTGTACGAAGGACTTGAAAAACCGAAAACATGCATCATCAAGATGCACGACTCTTCATCGGGCCAAAGCAGTGTCCTAATGAGCTTAAGACAGACTCGAAAGATTGAGAACCTAGAAGCCGCCCTAAACATGCTCCTACGCAGAACGGTATGTATGTACAGTTCATGCGATAGGGAAAGCAGTAACACGTAGACAGTATATGGGGTTAGATGCAAATAGATCTTAACCTGCAAGTACCTGTCCTAGTTTGGAGAGTTCTAATGCTTTGTATATGCAAAGGCCGGTTTTGGTTCATAACAGGTTCCTCGGACTAAAGCCGAGATATACCTCCTGCTGCCCGCGTAATCTTAGAGCAACAGTCAAACGATAGATTGACTTATCATCGTCGAAGGTTGTTGGGCATTCGGGGTCCCCGGGCTCCGGTAAATCATGCCGGATTGCCAAAACGCTCCAATGAGGCTTGTCCCACATCGATGCAAATGAGAAATGCTAAATTTGATTAAGAAGAAGAAGAATCACAAAATCGCAAAATGCCCTTTCAAATTTGGCTCACTTTATTTAGTCCATCTTTAGAGAAGAAAACACAAGTGAACAATTGAAAAAGTCCCAGATCAGATTGGCCGGACACGGGGTCCTGTTAAATCACCATTCCAACCTTCGGCAGCGCGAAGCTCACCGTTTTGACAGACTTGTAAGGAATTGTTCACGAATGTTTTAAACTCTAAGTATGAATTAATATTGGTTCGATCATCCTCAGCAGAGTCGCCACTGTGGGCAGCATGCCCTTTAAAAAGGGAAAAGGATTCCGTTCCTTTCCCAATGCAATTGGGCCCGGATCGAGGGAGCGCAAGCGGAGATGGCAAGCGCTCAGAATACAGAGTCGCCACTTGGGTTTGAAGGTCCGACACCCAAGGAACCGTATTTCGAAGCACCTGTTGCGCTATTTGAATTGAAAAAGTGAAAGCACCAGTCCGTCATAACCATATCTGGGTTCGGGAGCCAGGTTACGAGAGGGGAAGGGTTTTAAGGCACCCCTCTCGCCCAATCCGGAGATTGGTCTCTACTTAGTCATTTTGTGAAAACTTTTGTGATTCTTCTTTTATTAATCGATTTTTAGCCAGTTAGGGCGGGGGAACAGTTAATCGGGAATTAAAACTGTAACAATTTGCAAGATGTGATCAATATAGCATGGATGGATGGAACGCTGGAAAATAAATGGGATAAAACCCAACACTGTGATCAAACACCAAAACAGTGCCTTGTATGAATTTGGCACAAACAATGGCCAACTTGCATGCATGGATCTACTTGCATGCAAGCCCTCCATTGCGCGACAAACCCATACACGTGCGAGTGTTAATGCTTCACCAACAGTTTGAATTTTATCCCCTTCTGGGCTCTGGAAGGACCAGTGCACACCCAGGGGGCAAACCAAGCAGTTTATATGTACTGAAAGTGAATAATTATTACAACCAAAATGAATAAAATTGACTTACAACCCCTAAACAGTGGGGGTATTAAAACAAAGGCCAAGAGCCAAGTTGCCCATGTAAAGGTAGCCTCTGGAAACAGGATGACCATCGCGCGACAAAGTGGGTTCCACGCGCGTGGGTCATGATTGGATTTCCAGGAATCGCTTTTGCATGCCTGGGATCTGAGACATGTTCAGAAGCAACCCAGGGGCATTCCAAACTAGACAGAAAGGAAATCTAAGCTAAGTTAAAGATATCGTCATGCAAATCAGAAGATCAGTTTTAAGCATGCAACACAGTGACTTATTGTATAATAAAAATAGGAAATGACCAGTATCGCCAGCCCCACGTGGACCATCGCGTGCAACTTGTGACAATCGCGTGCATTTCGGGGTCCATCGCGCGTTGGAGTACTAGTCAAAGGTTCTTGTAACCCTGCTGACTTTAGGGCCAGGACTGGTATTGATTACCAGCCTTGGCCTTGCCAGCCCTGTAACAACTCCGATTTTCAGTAAATAAAAATCTCGTTGTTTATTCGATAATCCTTTTATTATTCTTGAGTGACTCTATAAAACTTCCTTTCTAATTCCTCTTAAGACCTTGAGTCGTTCTTAGTAATCCGTCATGATTAGATTCATCACTCCGGGCAATAAGGTCATTTTCTAAAGACAAGTGTCTAGCATATTGAGAAGTCGTAGAATCGTATTTCTTGACTAGAAATCCTACTTAGCAAGCCTAGTTAGCTTCTAACCGATTCATTGAGATGACCTAACTACCAATCTCAACCCTAGTTGAACCTTTTGAACCTTTCCAAACCCTAAAGGAACCCTTTTGACCAAAGTCATCTTTGACCTTTACCCATTGGACGATAAATGTTAGGGAAATCTTTATCCATTGGACAATAGGCTTTCCACCTAAGTTATTTTATTAGATTTGACCAAGGTACACTTATATAGTATTATATAAGCCTATGTACACATATTTGGAAGATGTATATATGATATTCCAATATAATACCTTACTCTTTTACCCATTGGTCCATAGAAGTTAGGGAAAATATCGCCCATTGGTCCATAGCATAGTCTTTCTACCTAGTACAATATCTATTAGTTTAATAGATTCACCATGAGTCATTGTACTTATATATATACATTATGCAAGCATAGTACATTCCATCTTTATCCATTGGATAATAAATGTTAGGAGAATTTTGGTCCATTGGTCAATAAGGCCAAGTCAAGCCATAGTACTAGGTTTTATTAGTTAATTGCTTACTAGATATGATGTGTACCTATTTGCTTAAAGTATTAGATATTTATATGTCATCTAAGTCCTAGAATATAGTTTATAAGTACAACATGTGGCAATTAGACTTAGTTTATTAGGGAATTTTGACTTGAAAGACCTAGTGAGGCCATTGTGTACCCTTTCCTCCTTAGTCATCCATACATAATTATATATTAATCAAGGGAGAGGGAGAGAGAGAGAGAGAGAATCCGAGAGGGAGAGGGAGAGAGAGAGGCCGAGAGAGATGGGAGAGGGAGAGAGAGAGAGAGATAGGAGAGAGAAAGAGGGGTGATGTACAACTACCCTAGATTGTCTTCTACCAAATCCTAGTTATATATACATATAAGTACTTGTACTTATGAAGGAAGAGATATAGGAGATAAGAGAGAGATATGGAAGGACAAGATTTCCTTACACCTCAATCTCTTACTCTTTCTCAAGTCAACTACTTACCCTTGTCCTTACATAGTTATATATATACACATTGTACCAAAGAGAGAGAGAGGCCGAGAGAGATGGAGGGAGAGAGAGATAGGCCGGATGGGAGAGGGAGAGAGAGGGTGTGATGTGTGCAACTTGTACTCATCCAATTTAGTCATAGTCCTTTGGCCAACTTCTTGCATCACCAAAGGACAACCAAATCTAGGGTTTCTTACTCTTTCCTATCCAATCCAATCTTCTAAGTACTAGATTTCTTACAAACTAATTTTTATTCTTACTCTTTCAACCTTTGTACTTATATATATATATATATACACATTGTACCAAAGGGAGAGAGAGAGAGAGAGAGAGAGAGAGAGAGAGAGAGAGAAAGATGGCCGAGAGAGAGAGAGGCCGGGAGAGAGGGAGAGAAGGAGTGTGATGTGTGCAAGTGTACTCTTGAACCTAGTCATAGTCCTTTGGCCATCATCCTACCTCATCCAAGTACCATCAAATCTAGTCATTCTATTAACCATTGGATAACAAATGTTAGGGGAAAAATTGTCTCTTGGATAATAGACCAACCTTTGGCTATAAATAGCACCCATTCCTTCCCATTTCAACTCACACCTTCATTTCTTCAACTTCTCTCTCTAGAAAGATTAGTGTTCTTGTTGTTCTTGCTTGTTCTTGAAGTTCTTCCCAAGTTCTTCAAGAAACTCACCCAAGGCCGCCACTAAACCGCCACTCCACCACCCTATCGATCCAAAAGTTTTAGTAGTGTTAGTCAAGATCTAGTTTTGAGAGAAACCTTTCTCTTTTGAAGCTACCGGAAGCCATCCTTAAGAAGTTACTCTGTCCGACCACCGACGTACCATCTTTCCTCCGTAGTCATCACTACTGCCAAGAAGAACGGTAGACTATTCCATACACTCAAATCCTAAGTATAGATATTCGTGTATTTATATAGAATGATCTTATCCCTACTTAATTACTCTAAGTATATGTAGAATTTCAATAAACATATGTTGTTTTGAACTTTGAAAAGGAAGAATGAATTTTGAAAGATGATGTTCATCGCTTAGCTTTAAGTATTCGTATTTTGATCTTAGAATGATTATGAGCATGATTATGTGATTACTTGTCTACTTGTTGCTGATAAAGCATAAGTGGTTTACCACTCCAAAGGTGTCTGTCCATGTGACACTATGCCTTACCTTGTATGATTAAATGTTGAGCATGATGATGTGATAAAGTGAGCATGCTATTTAATATAGAGTTGGATGATCTTGCTAGTTTAGTTTCAAGATTACCAAGAATGAATATGATTTTGTCATATGAAGTCTTGCCGCGGAGTCTATGCATGATGACGAGACACGAAAATCGAGAAAAGTTAGAAACATGACACCTAGGGTGTGTTTAAAGGCGTTGCCTTGGTAAAATATTTTTGAAACTACATAATGACTAAGAATGGGAGTCATTATGGGAGTACGGTGTGTTTTGTGTGCCAATGGGAACCCGGCGCGGCGGAACCATTGTGAGGATACTCGAGAACCCAACACGGCGGAATCGAGGTTGGGTGTGTGGCTTGGTTATCCATGGAGAGGAGCCAATGCAAGATGTGTGTCAATGGGAACCCGGTGCGGCGGAACCATTGTGAGGATACTCGGGAACCCGGCGCGGCGGAACCGAGGTTGGGTGTGTTGAAAATGTGATTTTCGAAAAGTTGACTTGGTTTTGTAAAAGGAAATTGGTGACACGGTCTATGATGAGTCGCGTAGGAGAAATACAAAAAGGCATGACACCAACGTTAGAAAGATAGCGAATGTGGATGTGTAATTGCTAACTATGTTGTTGAATGAGCATGTGTAATTGTTTATATGCTTCTTGTTATAAGTTAAGGGTTAGTGGGTATGGTTTACTATATTGAGCTTTATAAGCTCACGATGTTGCCTTTGGTGACCCTGACTTATTATATTGGTGGCGACGCCAGTATAATGGGTCAGATCTCTTAGACGAACAGGGAGAGCAGTACACGTTGGAGGCTTTTGGAGCCGAAGAGCTTGCTAGGATGGAGGAAGAGGTAGAGCAGTAGATAACCTTAGATTTCCCATCCTTTATGTAATAAAAGTACTCTCGTAGGAATCATGTTGTAATAATGAGCCTGACTCTTCGTCTTTTAATTCAATAAAATGTTTACTTAACGTACCCAAAAATGGGGGCGTTACAAGCCCCCCCTCAGGGATCAAACAGTAAACAGGCAGTAAGTTATACCTTTGCTTGAGTGGTTTGAAAATGGATTGAACAAGGTTGTAGAGCTTGTAAAATAAGTGTATGGAAGTGGCTTGAACAATGAATTAACAAGGGTTTTGGAGATTGTATAACCTTTTGTGCTTGAACTTTGGTAATTTTTTGTAACCCTTAAACTTGAAAGAGTAAGGGGGTACTTATAGGAGGTAGGAGAGTGCTTGGTGGGTGGCAAACTAGGCTAAACAACCAGCCAACAAGGTTGGTCAACCTCACTTGGTGGAGAAACAAGCCAACAAGGTGATGGGAGTGGTTGTGTGGGTGGAGCAACCCACGCAGCCTGCAGAACACTGTACTGTCGACGAAAACGGGGTTCCACAGCCCCGCAGGCCACCTGATGATTACGAAATCCAGCTGGAAAAAGGTGATGGGGACAGGCGTTGAACCTCGCACGTGAGAGTGGAACATACGCGCGAGTGGGCACACAGTCGCGCGATGGTCAAAGGTCAAAACTTTGACTTTGACCAACACCTGGCAATCCCACCAACGCGCGAGTGAGCTACAATAACGCGCGACGATCAAACCTCGGCTAGGGTTTGGACTTAGGGTTTTGGGGTTAAAAAGGGATAAAAGGGGTTCCACTCATTCCAAGCTCAATCCTTTCCATACTCAAGACTATTTTTGATCTAATTCATCATCGGGGAAACAAGAAACCGAAAAATGAAGTAAAACAAATGGGAGACCCAGATTGGGGTGTTTACACTCGGCTTGACCGTTGCCCTGGGGGTAAGCCACATACGAGGTATGGATTGTAATGTGGTGCTTCTGGTAGAAATTTTTAATAGCAGCAACCACAAACTGAGAGCCGTTATCTGAGAGGATAGCGTACGGCACACCGAACCTGGAAATGATATGCTTCCATATGAAGCGCTCCACATCCCCGACTGTAGTCTTGACCAATGGGGAGGCTTCCACCCACTTAGTGAACAAGTCGATAGCAGTGAGCATGTACTCAAATCCCCCAAGTGCCTTCGGTAGTTTACCCACAATTTTGAAGCCCCAGATGGCGAACAGCCAAGGACTGGTGATCATCTTAAGAGGAAAAGTTGGTTGGTGAGGGATGGGCGCATGCTTCTGACACCGAACACAGCGCTTAACATACTCCTCGGATTGCTTCACCATCTTAAGCCACTAATACCCTTGTGTCAACGCCCGTTGGGCCATTGTTCGTCCTCCGGAATGTCCGCCACAGCTTCCAGAATGAAGCTCGTCCAAAACGCTCGGCACCTGATCCTCGTGAACGACGCATAAATCAGGGCCGATAAATGTGCGGCGATACAAGTTATCATTCAGATCAAGGAAGTAGTTTGCTACTCGGCAACAGACTTTGTGGGCCTCTTTTTTGTTCGGTGGGAGAGTCTGATTCTTTAAGTAAGCGATGATTGGATCTATCTGGCTTGGTCCGAGAGTGATTGCATATACCGAACAAACCGAGGGCTCGAAGCTTGGTGACTCCACTTCGTCAAAAACAATTGTGCGACTGCCCGAGGTCTTACATACCGAAGCAAGTCCTGCCAAGGCGTCAGCGTGAGCGTTATGTTCCCGAGCGATCCATTCTACTTCCACTCGGCCAAACCGCTTGAGAAGAGAGAGAACGTGACTGACATAAGCATTCATTTGCGCATCCTTGGCCTGATAATCGTCGTTGAGGTGGCCCACAAATAGCCGAGAATCACAAAAGACATGAACCGAGTCTGCCTCCAACCAAAGGGCGAGCTGAAGGCCAACAATGAGTGCTTCATACTTGGCTTCGTTGTTGGTGGCAGGGTAGCCGATGGAAACCACACTCTCGCGAACCGTTCCACTCAAAGAAACAAGAACAATCCTAGCACCAGCCCCGTTAACGTTTGAAGCCCCATCAACAGTCATACGCTAAGCATCTCCCAAGAAAAGCTTCCACTCTTTCTTCAGTTTCTTGGTCCCCAATGTATACCGAGCACAAAGGGATTCTAGGGGAGGATTATTCCATTCAACGTGCGCCTCCTCTTCGGCTAACCGAGCCTCTTCCGTAGCAGCCGCCAAGGCATTTTCTTCGTCCTTCAACCCGGGAGTTAGCTCAGCAAAGAAGTAAGCCAAAGCCTAGCCCTTGACGGCGGTCCTCGGCTCAAACTGGATGTCATAGTTTGCAAGGTCTTGGGAGAACTTCAAAATTCTGCTGGAGGAGGCAGTTTTCCGAAGAACAGCCTTCCACTCAGTGAGGACCATAATCCTATGCACTGAAAGTAAGGCAGAAGGCTCGTTTTAGCTGAAACGAGTGCCAACGCCAACTTTTCCATAGGCAGATACCTCGTATGAGAGTCCGTCATCGTTTTGCTTGAAAAGAAAATTGGCAAATGGTCCATCCCTTCTTTCCGAACGAGCACGGCACTCGTTGCATGATCCGAGACAGCAAGGTAGAGGTAAAGATCTTCTTCGAGCAAGGGTGTGATGAGGAGCGGAGCATGGGAAAGGTAGTCCTTTAAAGACTGCAAAGCCAGCTCACACTCCTCAGTCCACACAAACCTATGCCGACTGGTTTTGATCGCCTGGAAGAAGGGTCTACAAAGATCGCCCGAACGCCGAATGAAACGATTCAACGCTGCCACCATTCCTGTGAGTCATTGGACCTCTTTGATTGTGGTTGGAGCTCGGAGTTTCTGCATGGCGGTGAGCTGAGTCGAGTTGGCTTCTATCCCTCGGCGGCTAACCATGTACCCCAGGAACTTTCCCAAACCCACGCCTAACGCACACTTCTCAGCATTCAGACGGAGCTTGTATTCCTTGAGAATAGCAAAGATCTCGCCTAAATCCCGAAGGTGGTCCCTGCCGAGCTTGCTTTTGCATACCATGTCATCAATGTACGCTTCCATAGTTTTGCCGAGCTTGAGAAGGAACATCTTGATATTTGCTCGTTGAAAGGTTGCCCTGGCGTTCTTTAATCCGAACGGAACGACATTGTAACAGTACGTCCCGCAGGGAGAGATGAACGCCGTCTTCTCCTGGTCGTCTTTTACCAAGGCAATCTGATGATAGCCTCGGTACGCCTCCATAAAACTTAGCTGCTCATATCATGTCGTTGCATCCACCATTTGCTCTATCCAAGGAAGAGGAAAGCGATCCATCGGACAAGCGTCATTGAGATTGGTGTAGTCAACGCAGACCCTCAGCTTTCCATTCTTCTTCGGCACAACCACTGGGTTAGCCAGCCAAGTAGGATACAAAACTTCTCGGATAGCCCCAGCCTTCAGCAGCTGATCAACTTCAGTCATCACCACCTCCACATGCAATGCTGCCGAACGACGTACCTTCTGCACCACAGGTCGTCTGCTTGGATCAACGTTAAGGGAATGGGAGGCAAACGAGGGATCGATGCCCAGCATTTCCTCGGGAGTCCAAGCAAATACTTCAATGTTTTGTTTGAGGAAATTGGACATCTCCATTCGCTCTGTCTCATCCAATGAACTACCGACGAGAAAGTACCGTCCACCATCTTCCGTTATGGGCATCCTTACTAGCTCTTCGGTAGAACGCTGCTCGGCCGGCAACCCAACATCGTCGAGAACGGGAATGTCAGCTGTCTCAACACATTGTACCTCCAAGAAGCTCGGCTTGTTAGTCACGGTGCTGACATAACACTTCTTGGACTGAATTTGATCTCCCCGAAGGCTCTCCTGCCGGTCATTCCATCGGACAAACTTCATGCACTGGTGGAGGGTGGAAGCAACCGCCTTCATCCCATGTAGCCAGGTTTGACTGAGGATGATGTTGTAAGGGCTAGGTGAGTTAACCACTACAAATTCGACATCAATCACTCGAGAGCCGGCTCGCACGAGAAGGGTTATTAATCCGAGAGGCCACACAAGAGCGCCGGTGAAGCTGATGAGCGACGTGCTTGCCATCTGAAGTTGATCTGGAGAGAGCCCCAGATTCTTGTATGTTGAATAGAACATTACCTCAGCCGAGCTTCCTTGGATCACTCCGACGAGATTCCCAGCTGGCAGAGGTGGTGGTGGGGGAAGCGGGTTCCTCCGAAGGTCAATCCACTGGTTGAGATGCCCAGCTGCTGCAAGCTCCTCCAAGTATAGCTTGAACGGCTGGCATTGGGTTGTGTAATGGCCACGCTCTTTGTGGAACGTGCACATTCTCGGACCATTGCCTGTCGTTCCCAAGAATCTCGTGGGCCAAACAAAGAATGGCAACTGGCCAATGATATTCAACAGCCTGTAAATTGGTTCGGTGAACGCAGTACGCTCGGCAACATACTCGTCCGGCCTCGATTCTCTTCTTGTCTGCTGCCATGGTTGTTGTGGATACTGTGGAGGCTTATTTTTGTTATTCGATTTATTCGCTCCTGGACCAGTGCTGCCTTGCCCACTCTGTCCTTGTCGAACATTAACCACCTGCTTCTTCGCCGCAGCAGTGGCTTTTGGTGTTTCTGTGGCCTTCGGAGCGTTACGCTCGGCTGCTGCTTCCTCGTGCACGCAATCGTTCTCAATGATAACCATGAGATCCCCCATGGTCTTCGGCGGATTTCGAGACAAGTCTCTAAACATGGCCGAGGCAGGGTCCAATCCGTTCATGAATGACTCAGCCGCAACGCTCTGATCACAATCGGGGATGAGATTGTACACCTCCCAGTAACGTTCGGTGTACATCCGAAGAGTCTCACCTGCCGTCCTTCTCATGTTGACCAGCATGGAGAGCATCTTTGGCTGAACATTGCTTATTACAAACTGTTTGGTAAATTCCAACTCCAGCTCGTTGAAGCACTTGATGGATTTAGGCTTGAGTTGATTATACCACAACATTATTGGCTCGCTTAGTGTAAGGGGAAAGATCTTGCACATGAGTGTGTCAGAAAAATTATGGAGGCTCATCGTCTGTCAGAACCGGCAAACGAATGCGACTGCATCCTCCTTGGCTTCATAACGTTTAAGCTTTGGCAAGACGAATCGGTCAGGCGGCCGTTCCTGCTGGATAGCATCAACGAAGGGTGACGCTTGGCTTTTCCGAGCTTGGAATCATCCACAAGCTCGGGAACAAGCGGAACGTTAGGAAGTGGTACCTCTTGCTGAGCTTCAGGAATCGCCCGAGGCTCTATGGTGATGTCGTGGTCATTCACCCCGCTCACGGTGTCGAGGCATAACTTCTCCTGGAGGTTCAAGTTGTTCACCTCTCGAGCCCCCATGACGAGTTTGCCAAGGATTCACTCCTTTGTCTACTTGTTGATACACAACTGGCATTCCTGTATATTGATCGTACAAAACCACTGTGTTGCCATGTTCCGAACGTTCTCCTCTACTCGTTGTTCGGTGATGGCTATGTGAACCCGCAGAATGGCGCCCATCAGGATTATGCTCGGTAATCGATCTGGTTTGTCCGGAGCGTTCAGAACGTCGACTTGTGTGGGCGCATTCTGGCGCATGATTCAGGTCCATGGGCCGCTTTCCTTCTGACCGTCCCAAATGCCGTCGATGGAGGTGACGCGTACACCCCGAAGCACCAATCCTATTTGTTCCGGGCGTGGAGTTTGTTGACAAAGATTGAGAACTCTTGGCCCGGATGAGGCTCGCTAAACGCGGGCGAGTAGATGTAGGTTGGTCCCTGGGAGTATGCTCGAGCCTCTCGAAGACGATTCGGCGCTCGGAACCCGTTGGTTCGGATGTTGGTGCTTGCCTTGACTTTCTGCTTCGTTTATGGGACGTCGGTGGACGGCTCGGTTCGGCAGGGTGGCCATGGGCTGGTGTCGTGACCACGCCACCGTCCCGCTCTTCGAGCCGTTGCTGGAGAAGAGCTATGACCGCCGCCTGACGCTTCTGCTCCGCCAAGGCAATGTCAAGCACGGTTTGTGGGTAGGAGAGTTGTCGAGAGACTGGCAGAACGGTCCTCGGGGCTTGGTCGAGGTTGAGGTTGATGGTCCCATACCCAGTCAACCCTAAGGTAAAGTTCTCCGGTCCCGGTGGAGGAAAGGGTTGAGCCATGCTTTGAGGTAGTGAAGAGAGACGGAGAAGGGAGGGAGAGATCTAGGGTTAAAACTAGGTCCACTGTTGCTAGGAAAAGTGTACTTTCCCCAGCAGAGTCGCTAATTGTGGGGGGCTGATTTAACCTTGGACCTCTTGAACCCTTTCCTCGTGCTGTTGATCCGTAGAAGGGCGGTGTGGAATGCCGTGTACCTGCAAACCAAAGGGGGAAGTTCCTCCGGGAAGGAGCTCCAACGATCTAGTCAGTAAATGGAGGAAGAAGAAGAAATTTGATAAGAAATATGCTAGGTGAGAGAGTAGAAGATTGTAATGGAGAGTTTTTATTTTACCTTGACCTAGGAGGGGTACCCTTCTATTTATAGACAAAGGTTTGGAGTGCTGAACAAGGTGAGAGTGCACTGCACGCGCGTAGCTATGCTCGGGTGACGTCACCTGTCAGGGGCATTTAATGAATGCCGCCCTTCGAGGGTTGCAGAGTCACATGGGTCGATGTCAGAGATGTCACATATGGTAGAGATGTCCCATCGGTTATTAGAGAGGTGAGCGTGCTTATCAACGCGAACTTCCAGAACGTTCCCAACAACCACATCTGAGGAACCTCCTGAACGAACAAGTTATCCAGCCGAGCAACTGGAGACCCAGAAGGAGAAGATATCTTACCGAGGGACTGGATGCTCTACCAAACGAAGCAAGAACACGTTCACTCGGTCGAACAACTAAAGCTCGGTGAGCCATCCCAGGTCCTTCTATCGTTCGGTAGCGGAGTGAGCTGAAGTGTTAAGATGCTTTCTTTATGTAGACGAACTGAGACAACTGAACGATGGGTCCACAAGGTTAACCCTTTGAACTCTCTGAACTCTCTGAACCTTCGGATATTTCGGCCCACTACAACTTGAAGCCTCATCGTGCGTGTGGCAAAGTATTTTGGCCAGTCATGCAGTGATAAGTAGAGGGTGGCAGTGGTGAGTAGTGAATAGAACACAAATTAACATCTGGTAGGACCCATGGCTTTTGGATTCTATCTATCCAAAAGTGCTTACCCCCAATCTAAACACAGAGAGATGGACCAAAGTTCGCGATCTCATTGATGAGGATAGAATGTAATGGAGGAAAGAGGTAGCAATAAAGGAGGTGTTCATTGAGAGGGATGTGGAATAGATCTTCAAGATCCCAGTGAGCTGCACTGGTCTCACAAACAAAATAACTTGGAGAGGTACTTCCCATAGCAAGTTCTCTGTGAAATCAGCGTATGTTGTTGCAAAGGAATTGGTGAACCAGCAAAAGAGTCAAGCTTTAGTACGAGGTCAAACATGTGGTATGCATGAGCTAGGATGAATGACGATGGAAGAGGATTTGGCAAATTAAGTCTCCTATGAAGGTAAGGTCTTTTTATGTGGAAATGCTTGCATAACATCTTACCAACGAATAATAATCTCTATCATAGGAATATCCTCGTGGATAATATATGCCCTCTCTATGGTTTGGAAACTAAAACAGTGGATCACGTAGGTCATGTTTAGTAGTCATTCTATTTTCTGTTTTCTGTTTTCATTTTCAGAAATTTCAAAAGTTAACTTTGAAAGTTTGTTTGGTGCACTACTTTCACTTTCAAATTCTGGAAATTATTTTCACTATTTTCATAATTTGAGGAAGTAACAAAACTCAACTTTTACTATTTTCAGAAACAAAAAACAGGCTACTCCGCTACAATTCCTTGGAGGTCTTTTTTCATTTCCTCTTCCTCTCTCTCTCAAACCCAGGCCATTGAAGATACTCTCTCTCTCTCGCTCCCTCCCTCCCACCCTCCCTCTTATAGTCAATAAAAGATACTTATCGAAGGAGAAAAACCTTATAGTCAATAAAGGACCGACTTTGGAATTAGAAAATTTCACATGTATTTCATCTATATATATATATACTCTCTTAACTTAGAGATGAGAGGAGGCCGGAAGGGATACGTTGGGCTTATGAAGCCATCATTTTATGAAAGTTGATACTATAACTTCGGCCTAGGAAAGAAGAACCCAATCACCTGGACTTAGTGCCGGCTCAAAGATATTTGGACCCGAAGCGAAAGTTGCAATAGGGGGGCCATTTATCTGCTCATCTTTGAACAAAATTTTGCGAAATGTTGAGGAAAACTAAGGGGTGAAGATTCGAACCCAGTTTTTAAAGCATTCAAAGAGCCTAAGCTGCCACATGACCAAAAAGATGTTACCCAAAGCAAGGCAATTGAAACTTCTTATTATTTAAAACTAAAAAACTGTATTTTTTGGAGCCCTCTTCGGGCTAAAAAATCGGGGGCCAAAAGTAACGACTTCTTCGGCTTCCTCTCTAAGCCGGCTATGCCTGGTCTATCCACCCGGCCCTTTCTTTCAGAATATCAAGTATGGAATTTATTTCTAACATAATTGCAAAGGCTTGGATGATTCTCTCTCTCCCTCTCTCTCTCTCTCTCTCTCTCCTGTATAGTTTGAGAACTAGTGGAGAAATTGCAAGAAAGACCATTTTAGAAAAAGTAAAAACTAGTTTCAGAAATTGATTTTTTTAAAAAAACAGGTTAACACAAACATGTTTTCTGTTTTCACTTTTTTTTAGGAAAAATAAAAACTGATTTCAGCAAATAGAAAACATGAAACAAAAAAGTGGCAGTGTTACCAAACATAGCCATATTGTTTCAAGGTGAAAAGGTTTTGCGTGTGTGGTTATTATCATCTTTTCGATCGGTTTAAACCTGAAGTGGTGAAGGAAACTAGACTAATTGAAATCTGGAACCGCGCGAATGGGTGGGTTAGATGCTAAAGCTGATAAATGGGATGTTTTGGGCATGCTGGCTAGCATGTGTTGGAGTATATGGCAAGCTAGGAATGATTGGGTCTTCAAGAAATTAAGAATGGAAGAAGTTCGTATCAGTGATGGAGCAGCTACAGATTCCCTATAATGAATATTGCCCAATCTGTTGATGTAGTTATAAATGGAGAAGAGGATCAAATGGAAGGAGACACACAGGGATGGATGCCTTCGTCACGAAACGAGATTAGAGTCAATATAGATGGGGCATATGATAGGAATACGAGGAAAGGAGGAGTGGGTTTCGTGATGCAGAATAATCAAGGGAATGCTATGAGAATGCACTCTATCCCAATTGTCCGAGCTCAATCAGCAGAGATGGTAGAGGCGATGGGTTTCAGAATGGCAGCAGAGGTGCTACGTAGCTGTGAAGGGTCGTCTTTCATTCTGGAAGGGGATGCACAAAGGATTGTAAGGATGTTACAAGGATCGTTATCTTACCGTGCCAACCTGGAATTGATCATCCATAACACTACTATTTTTTTTCATTTTGTTTCTTTCAATTTCATTCCTTGTAAGTATAATAGGGCGATGCATTAGCCAAGTACGCCCTTTCTGCTAGCTCTCTCCTCTCTTAGCTTGGGGATTTTCCATGCTGGGCTCTAAGGGGAGTTAGCACGGATATTTCATTGAGACAATGATTAATAAAGCTAGGGTTCCTATAATATACCCAGTTTTTTCCGGGAAAACAAAAACAGTTAAAAAAAATTCCACAAATTTTAAATTCCACAAAAAAAAAAAAAAACCAGATTCAAAACCAGGGAGAGAGACAGTGAGTGACCTTCGGAGTTAGGGTTCTTCTTGTCCTCTTCTTTGTGGATCTGAAAAAAAAAACCCTAACTTCTGAGATTTCCAAAACAACCCAGAGAGAGAGAGAGGGGGGGAAAGAGAGAGAGAAACCTTGTTCGTGTTTGTTTTTCTTCTTCTCCAGTCGATTCGTCGTCTTCATCTTTGTCGATTCCTTCTCGAGATACAGCGAGAGAGAGAGAGACAAAGAACGAGAGAGAGAGAGAGACCTTGTGGTCGTGGATGTGTCCTCTTCTTCGATCGATCGATCGTCGTCTTCATCGATTCCTTCTCTCGTTCTCTCTATTTGTTCAATTTCTGAGAAATGGGGGAGGAGTCGTACCGTGGAAGACTGGGAGGATCCGCGTGTCTAGAGGTGGCAAATGGGCGGGTCTGAGCGGGTTGAAACGGGTCACGGATTAAATATGGGTCAAATAGTAAACGGGTTGAAACGAGTTGGGTCGAATATGAGTCAAGTCAAACCTAAACCCATCCGACCAGTTTTCCCTCTCTTTTTTTAAAAAAAAATTTAAATTTTTTATTTTTTCAACATCCTTTTCCTTCTCCCCTTTCAAGTTAAGGAGTTCAAAAGTACTAAAAACTAATGAATATAAGTATAAAAAAAAAAAAGTATTTTACCATATATCATACTCCCAAACGGTCGAATCCAATTAGCAGTCTCAGGATTTTTGTTTCTGTACCAAATTTGGGTTTCTTTAGATATACATATCATTAAAAGTTTGACATTTTAAGTATAACTCTTTTTCGTCTTTATTCAAAAAAAAAATTCGCATTTTTAGTTTTGCATCAAATTTTTGTGACTTAATTATTTGTTTGTCTTGACGAGAGGAATCCAAAAAGTAGTGATCGAAATTCATAATTTTAAAAAAAAACAAGTGTATTTCAAAACGATGTCTTTTTGAGTTTCGATAAAAATATAATACTTTTCGATTCCTCTCGTCGAAACGAATCAATAAATCCTAAAAATTTGACGCAAAACTATAAATGCAATTTTTTTTTGAATAAAGATGAAAAAAGAAGAAGTTAAACCTGACTTTTTAAGCCAAACCTAACCTCTCTCATAATACATTACCTTAAATTTAAAAAATAAATATTTATTTACAAAATAAGTAATTATTTTAGTTAGCGGAACATGAAGATTTTGCAAAACAATTATTAGAAACTTATATGGTTAAGGATTTTACAACTTCTCTTCTTTGATTATTTTTTCTATAAATACAACTCAATTTAGAAAAAACAAGTTTTTTATGTGAACAGGAATTTTAGAGAACGAGAGTAGTTTTGGTTCAAACCAAAACATATTATTTCAAAAAATAAATAAATGAACAAACAAAAACGGAAGTGACAAGTCTGTAAGCTCGGCCAAGAACGAGGTATCACTGGGCCGGAGAAGCTTGATGCGTGTTTACGTGGTCAATGAAGGTGAGTGTGGGTTTTTAATTGGGGAATTTAGAGGCCGGCCCTTTTTTCTTAGTTCGGATTTCAAATAGTCCTGACCAAAATATTTTTTCTTTCCTTTAGTCCTTTTTCTTGACTTTTCATGCAATTTTACTATTTTACCCCTTCTTCTTAACTTTTTGTGTACATGTCTATTTTTAATAAAATTTTTATTTTTAGAATTAATTTCTGACCCATATTATTTAGGACAAAAATACCCTTGGCTATGTGGGCTATGAGAACTGCTCAGTTTTCATAGAAAACTGGCTATGTGACCCATATTATTTTGGACAAAAATACCATTGGCTATGTGGGCTATGAGAACTGCCAATTCTTATAGTATGTTCTATGAGAACCGTTCAGTTCTCATAGAAAACTGGCTATGTGAACTGAATTATGAGAGCTTTCTATATGAATTGTCAATTCTCATATTCAATTCTAATGGTAGGTTTTATGAGAATTGACTATTCTCATAGACTGGCTATGAGAATGGGCTATGTGAACTAAAAAATAAACAGTTCACATAGCCTCACCAGACACTAAAATACACAGTTCTCATAGAAAATAAACAGTCCAATAGATAGTCTTCATGGACCATACGAAGTTCTCATTGAAAAATATACAGTTCTCATAGAAAAATACACCGTTCAAAATAGTCTCATCACACACTAAAATACACAGTTCTCATAGAAAATACATAGTTCTCAAGAAAAATATACAGTTCTCATAGATAATCATCATGGATAATAATAGTTCTCATAGAAAAAATACAGTTTTCATAGAAAAAACACAGTTCTCATGTGAAATGGCTATGTGAACTGAAAAATACACAGTTTTCATAGAAAAATACGCAGTTCTCATAGACAGTTTTCATTAACAACACATAGTTCTCATAGAAAAATACACAGTTCTCATAGAAAATACACACATGAACGAAAATTGAACAAAAACAAAAAGGTAATCAAAATCAAATATAGTTATAAATGTTCTCACCGCCATGTCTTAAAAAAGTAATAGTTCACATAGGAAATAAATTGATTTAGAATTGAATTTTTAATTGCCAAGTCTCATAGTCAGTTCTATGAAAACTGCTCAATTCTCATAGAGAACTCTCAGAAAATATATAATTCTCATAAAAAATTAAACAATTCTCATAGCCCACCACACACTAAAATATCCAATTCACATAATTTACGCGCACAGTTCGCCTAAAAAAATAATACAATTCTCTCTTGCCAACGATACATGGTGAGGAATCAGTCACTCACCTTTGTTTTCACTGTTTGCTCCATATCCATCCCAAACCCCACCAAAAAAATTGCATACTTAGAGTATTAAGTACATATATTATATACCAATTCTTTTTCTTCCATTACAGTCAGAATACTGTTTCACTCTAGCACGGGCCAGTGGATCCGATGTCGGTGTTGGTGTCGACGACGTTGGTGACATGGATGAAGTGGATGACGTCGTCAAGGAACGGGCTAGTGGATCTGATGTCGATGTCGATGTCGGTGTCGGCGAGAAGGTTGAAAGGCGAGAGAGAGTATACCGAGGTGAAGCTCGTCGTCGTCGGATGGCCGGAGAGAGTGATGACAGAGGTGGTGATCCCGCCGGAGAAGAAAGGTACGATTGGTGATCTGAGTGGTGGTTGTGGTCGTTGTTGGTGTCGAGTCCTCTGATACACCGGTTGCGGTCGTCGCCGGAGAAAACGACTATCGTGGCCGTGGACATGCCGTCGATCGGGAAGTTGCTGGGAGTTGTTTAGAGAGAGAGAGAGCGCGCGTCGACGGCGCCGTCCTCGTCCATCAGATCGTCGTCCTCCGGCTTGAAGTCGTCTGTGTTCGCCATTCTCTCTCTCTCTCTCTCTCTACAAGGTGGGTTGAAAGGAGCAAAATAGAGAGTGTGAGGACGATGGGCACAAAAGTCAGTACGCAATATATCCGAACCTTCCAGCTTCGGTAAAATATTTCAGGGTTGGGTTCAAACCAAACCTAAAAAACGGGACCGGCCTTTAATTTTCTATTTTTAATTCTAACCCATATTAAATCCATTTATAACTCATCTAAACCCATGTAAATATGGGTTTATATAGGTTTATATGGGTTGGATCCATATAAACTCATAATACAATATGGGCGGGTTGGGTTATAAGTGGGCGGATTTGAACGGATTCTAAAATATGGGTTGAAATTGCCACCTCTACGCGTGTGTATAATTGTTATGACCCGAAAACCATTTTACCCGACCCATGGGCTATTTTTACCCGCGAGTTCTCATTTAAAATCCCAGCGGTTGGATGAGATCCAACGGCTCAAAAAAGAAGTCCGCATTTCTCAAAACTGCGGACGTTCGCAGTAGAAGGCCTCTGTGTATATATATATATATATTTGGACACACTATATATGTAAAATATTTGGTTATAATTTGGGAGGTTAATTTGAGCTTGAATTTGGGGATTCCTGCGGTGCGGGACGGGACGTGTAGGGCGGTTGATCTGGCCTTCTATTTTGGCACCAACGGCTCGGATTCAATCCGAACGCCTATTGATTTGAATCGTTCATGGTTTGGATTAAAATCCGAGCCGTCCATTGCCGAGATAGACGGCCCAAATGCGCTCTACAGGGCTCATAGGGCACCCCGCCCTACACAATCCCTGGATCCTGAATTTGGGGCGAGGGGAAATGGGAAAATCCACGGCGGATCAAAGTGGAAGAAGACAAGGGTTGAGTCAGGGAGGGATCCCCGCCGTCGATCAGGCTTTGCCCCGGGATCAGTTGTTGTTGGTATGAAAAAGCGAGCCACGTGATTAAAGAGGAGGGGAAGTCTGTTTTCACCGCTGCACATCTGCAGGAGCTTCGTCATCAATAACTCATAGGAGTATTCAACTACTGGAGTAGTACATATAGCCTCTGGCCTCCCCCTTCCAATTCACCTCATTAGCCCCGTTTGGAAGAGTTTTGCTACCCTCCCTTGGCCCCCCTTGATAATGGTGGATGCCCATCTTGTAAGTGGGTTTTGTTTCTTTTGTGGTTTTTTTTTTTTTCAGCTTGTACGCACCTCGGATCTTCCTACAACATTTCACACGTTAACGCGTTGGGATAAGTTCGTCCCAAGTGTTGGCAAGAGAATCAAATCTGATATCTAAGTCCCAGCTTAAGACCACTTGGCCAATCTTTTGCGGTTTTTATTCATATTTTGATTCTTTGTGTTTCGGACTCTGTTTTATTTTGGGATTTTAAACTAAATTTCATTGTAGGTTAACTTTACTTTTTTTTTGTTGTTGTTTTTGACGTGCCTGTAAAAATGTGCTATTTATTCTTCGAGAGAGTTGATTTTGAAAGCGCTTAAAAAACTGAGATGGGAATACGTTGAACTTAGGATAGAATTGAGTTAGATTTTCTTAGGAATTTATACTTGAGATTTCTGTTTTTTGTTTTTATATTTTAAAATAAATCTGAGAAACTGGGTATTTTTCTTAGAGCATCTCCAGCCCTTACTCATACATTTAGTAAAATTTGAAAAAAATTTTTTGAGTGAAAGGTTCATTTGGTGTGGAACAGTCCAATGGACAAAGACAAATCTAAGCACAAAATTGATCAAAAGTTTCATTAATGGCATTGCTGTAATTTTGGGAGGGGAGAAATAGCCTTGAAAATTTTCGGTGAAGTTTTTTTTTTGGACATAATTTGAGTAAAAAATCTCCATTAATTTGAGTAAAACTCAATTTGGTATAGGTTTGAGGAATGGAGCGAAGAGGATTTTCATCAAATTTTGAGTTTGAGTAAAAAAGAGAGAGTTTCGAGTGGAGATGTTCGGATTGGGTCTCTTATTGGCACATGATTGTTCTTAACTTTGTTTGGGGATATGATGCCGTCTAATACTTACTCCATTTAGGCTTTGTAACAATTTCAAAGATAAATAAAACTTTATTTTGCCGTTCAAAAAAAAAAGGGGAGTGGAGATGCTCTTATTAGACATGTAATTTTGAATCTGTATATGCTGAAGCAAAGATGGTTAGGTTGCTTTAGGTATTTTAGACTTGATATTTCAGGTTTGCTTCAATATTGCTGCTTTTGCAGATTATTTTGAGAGATTGTGCCTTTATTTATAGGTGACTTTATGCTTGAAAATTTGACATGGGGGTATGCCTAACTGAAGAAAGAATTTAGATAGTGCATTCTGTTTGGTTTCATCCAAGTATAGAAGTTGTGATCTACGAGGTTTTCTACTTTGTGTTTACTGGTCTAAAATTAGCATCTTCTGTCCTTAAGTTAATCAGGTCAGTATAGTGTACCGATTTGCATAAAGATTGAGTAGCGGCACTTTGATATACAGTGTTCCCCGTTTCATAATAGATTAAGCTTTTGGGATATGATGTATGAGAGTTTAGCTTGGGGAGTTGTGTTTGAAGTCTCTCTGATTAGTTCCCAGTAGGCATTCTTTGTATTTGTTGGTTTCTATAGAGAATGTATGCATCTCTGTGCGAAACGGTGTTGCAACTAGAACCTTTGTATGTGAGGGAGGGGCAATGACTTACTCGCTCGATATACATTGTTGGATTAATTTGCCATTTTGCTTACAGTTTAAGCTTTGTGGAGAAGTGTTGATCTAACATTTACGTATCTCATTGTTTCCGGATTTTTTCATTCCAATCTGGGTTTTGGTTTTCTTGAGTTGGCTTTTATGGGTACTCTATATTTGAGATAGCTTTGTGTTTGTCAATATGATTTCCCGCAGTTTCTCTAGATGTAAATGAGAAATATTGAACTGGGCTGTTATTGCTGGGAATTCATGATGGACCAAATACACTTAAACAAGTAAGAGAGATGTGAGGGGAGATAACGCACAATTTGTGATAAAATACTTCATTAATCTTTTATCACACTCGACTACTTCTAGTAGTTCATCACTCTACTCAACCCCACTCTTTCTAATCACTCTCTCTCTACTTTCCATCACACCTTGACCACACCTTAGAATCACTAGAGTACATAGTTTATATAGACTCCAAGTTATATGAACCTAGCCAAGCACATGAATCTCTACATTCATGACCCTTCATCTACATATATGAATACTTCTTATGGCTATTCAACTACATACATGAACCACATCATTCATGTATCATGCCTCTAAACAACTCCCTAGAATTCATTATTTCCTTAAACCAACTTTACTTTTCCAGCAGTTATTCCCTCCTTTTCTTTTCCCTCATACTATGATTTAATTGAATTTGACATTTGAGTTGGTTTCATGCTAGTTAGATCACCTCTCTGTCATGCCAATTGTTTTACTTGGTGATCTTTGATCTTATTGCTCTTTTATATGTGTTTTTTCATATTTGACTTGCTTGGATAATGTTGAGCAGAACTCTAGGGTGGCCAAGCCTTGGCCTAAGACCTCTAATTAAGTAGGTCTAACATTTTAGTCCGTATGCATGTATACAGATATATATAAATATATGTGTGTGTGTACAAGAGCTTGACTTAATAAAAAAAAAGAAAAAGAGGAGACAGTGAAGAGGACTACTGCATTTTACTTTGGGAGGGCATTAATTGCTCTTCTGTTACCTCTTTATTTCCTTTTCATTTTAGAGTTTGTTAGTATTTTATGTCTATAGGAACCCAAAAGTCTCCCGAATTATATCTTAAAATTCTTCTATTAATAAAAAAGCACTATAATCTCCTATAACCATATAGAGGAAGACTGGGAGGCTTGAATAGTGAATACTAACTGCATTTATTAAGGGATTCTAGTGGATTAGCCACAAAATTAGATTTTTGAAACTTTGATTAGTAATTTTGCCTAAAAATCAAGAATATAAATTTTCAATAGTTAAATTTGAATTATGATTTTGGATTCTAAAAAGGCTTCATATTCATATTTCGCCGAAGGCCAGTCTTGGGCCCAGTTCTTTACTTCTGATCTGAGTTGAAAGCTGGTTTACATTTGTTAGATTGATTTGCTTTGTTTTGCAAACTCTGTTTTTACGGTTCTCTTTTGGGAAGAGTAGAGATATTGATATGGGATTATGGGGTTTTTTCTGTTTCTATTCCTGTTTGGTTTCAGTCATAGGATTCAGTCCTTTGGGGTTTGAGTATAGGAGCATTATGGATCCTGAACCAGGGAGGTGTAGAAGAACTGATGGGAAGAAATGGAGATGTGGCAAAGATGTCATTCCTGATCAAAAGTACTGTGAGCGGCACATGCACAGAGGTCGCGGGCGTTCAAGAAAGCTTGTGGAAGCTTCTGAAATCACTTCAGAGTCTGGTAATATGAACACAACTCGCAAAAATAATAGTGTAACAACAACGATAAGTTTCAGTGGTATATCTAATACTATCAACTATTTCAGTTCCTGTAAATCTTCAGCTAGCAACTCCTTCTCCGAAAAGCAGTAGCAACAATTCTATTGGCAAGGCTTCTACCACATCCGCTATTAGTAGTATCAGTGGGAGTGAAAACACAATTTATGCCAAGAAAGACTCAACCGCCGCCGCCGCCGCCGCCGCCCCAACTACTAATGGTATAGACAAGGAAAGCAACAAAAATGTCTATCACAGCAAAGACACCACCAGGTCCATGACCACCACTGGTCTATGGAGTGCTGTTTCTGAAAAGATCAATAAATGCACAAGCGATAGCGAACTTGTTGATGGGAAGGATGCCGGGTACAAGCATCTTAATAACAGGATCAACATCAGAGGAAGCAACAACAATAGACATGCTGGCGATGCTGGAAGTTTAGTGGCTTCACGACTTGGCTTTTCTCCCGATAGCGTTCTTCAAGGTTATGCCGTAAGACTACAATCTATTTGGTTTGACTTTCCTTTTTGTTCTTATTTGCTCGTATTTCTTTCTTAGAAGGCGGTTTTCTTTAACTCTGTGAGGTATGAATTGTAATTTTTTCCTTTTGTTAGAGAACTTGTTTTGGTGTTTTCGATTAGAACAATGGAAATGATGAGAGCCCTCATCTACAGGATATAGGAAAATCCGGAATTTTAAAGAGGATCACTCTGGGTTACATAATTAGGATTGGAACATTGTTTGATGAAGGCTCCCACCAGCTATGATTATATAGAACTTGTGATTTCTTCTTTTATGACTACATTAAACAATTATGTTTGGGTTTCATGGTTACTGAATGGGCTGATATGATATGGAACAACAAGAGCTGAGAATTAGTTTGGAGTTGGGTTCTGATTAAATGACAAGCATCCTTCTTCAATAAAGTTTCTGAGTAAGATTTGGACTTCCGGGCCCCATGATTGTTTGATGGAGGCATGTGGTTCATACTCACATGTTTACATCGGATATTGTGTTGTCAATTTTTCATTAGAGACTAGGCTTCATTGCATGGGGATCAGAAAGATTCCCCAACTATATATCTTTAAATCCAATAATGCTAAGAACAGTAGAAAACAGGTAAAAGATTGGCAACTGGACTGGTTACAACTTACAAGGGTTCTGATAGGTAAAAGATTGGATGGGGAATTTGACTGGGTAGTATGTCTTAACGAATACTTCACTTACGTGTCGTGAATTGCAACTTTGATATTGGCGACGCATTCTCAGACACTTGCTCCTGCTCGTTTCTCTAATTTCTTCCCGTATATATTGCTTGGTACAGATTTTTTTAGTATGCTTTCGTCCTGCATAATATTGATTTCTATGTTGACCAAAGAAATGATCTGTTACTTCTTTTGTGTTGCTAATGTAATGGGATCTTTCAATTCCTTCTCCATAACTTTGTTCTGTAGAAATGCTCATTTCTTAGCTAGGACAGTATATCCTATGTTCCTCCTCAGACTTATTGAAAAATATGAAACATATGAAATGATGTTTGTTTGACGTTCTACTATTCTTAGCAGTTGTAGGCTGCAGTAGCTCCTTCCTCAACTACAGAAATGACGTAGAAACTGAATTGCAGAGATGCAGAAGAACCGATGGCAAGAAATGGCGTTGTGGCGTGGACGTTGTACCTGATCAAAAGTACTGTGAGCGGCACTTGCACAGAGGCTCAAAGAAACTCGCTGTGGTGGCTGAGCCAGTAACAGTCACCTCGGCTCTTCTTCCTCTTGGTATTTGCCATGCTACTCCCCTTGCTATGCCCCAAAAGGAAAGTGGTTACATAAACTTGAACACTGATCTCTCCATATCAATCGCAGCAAGTCCTCAGCGAACGGCCAACGAGGAAAAAAGTAATACTAGTAGCAGCAGCGATGCTGACACCATCAGCGATGAAAATGGTAGTGTTTCTCACCTGTTGGCTCTATCTCCATAAAACTATCTTGAGCTTATTGGCAGTGACTGGAAAATTCTTTATCTGCATGCTTTAACTTTTTGACTGGAATTTGTGGGCGTCACGTTGTGAATTGAGTTAGGCTCCAGGTAAGTATTCTGTAACCAGTTGTTGGTAGTTTAGTCCATTCCATGGTTCAACTGTTTGAAAATATTGTCTGGTGTTTCTTTCTCTCGTTTGCCTTTTTTAGTTTTGAAGTATCTTCCTTATAGTCGATGGTTGTACCGTTGATTGTTTGATTTGTGGAGTGATTGAGAAGTGACGGAAATAAATCTACTTACCGTCACGTAATATTTTATTCCCTTCCAAAATCACACATTCATTCATATAACTAAAGCGTATGGATTTTATATGAATGAATGTTTAAGCAAGGTGGCATACTCAATCGATAACCGCTCATTTTGAGTGAGATTAATTGAGGTTGTCAACCAACCAGCGTGTCCTTTATGAACGAGATGGGTAAAGTAAGCAGTGATTATTCAATGTTGTTGAACATAGACAAGTGGTGTTCTAGGACCTTATATTTACACCACCGTATATTTACACGAATTTCATACAACTCAACTGGTCTTATGAATTTTGCATGAATGTCTGGTGGTACAGGACTCTAAAGCACATCCTGACAGTGCTTTCGTAACCCACTAGAATTCACGTATCTTTAACGTTGTCAATACGTCAAATGATTCGGCTTTTAAACAGAGAAGGCATAGGCAGTGCTGCAATGGCACGCATGGGTTTTTTTTTTCCCCCCACGAAAAATGGCACGCATGGTTAGGACATGAGAGAGAGAGAGATGTATGAAAGGCCCACTTCTGTAGTTAGTTCGGACCCGACGGCCGATTGGTGCCCGGCCCAATTAAAAAACCCCTTCTCTTTTTTTTTCTTTGTTTCATATTTTCTTAATAATCTAATCTATCTATCTATCAATATTCAATGCAAATGTTTGTGGGCCTTTAAACTCCAATCCTAATTTCTTAGATTTTTGAATTTTTGGTTTAAAAAAATAGAGAAGGGGGGGGGGGGGGGGGGGGGGGTGTGTGGTGGGAATGTGATATGGAGATAAAATTATTCTACACTCATGGAGCACCGTCATGTGATGTTTTAAACTCATTCTCCGCTACACATATGTCTTTCAATACATAGAATGGGAACACTGCTAGAATGCACCGAACGTAACCGGAAAAAAATAAA
Organism: Rhododendron griersonianum; assembly: GCA_018127125.1. Classification (NCBI taxonomy): domain Eukaryota; kingdom Viridiplantae; phylum Streptophyta; class Magnoliopsida; order Ericales; family Ericaceae; genus Rhododendron; species Rhododendron griersonianum. The sequence continues at coordinate 29,542,943 of CM030788.1, read as the reverse complement.
TTATTTTTTTATCAACTAGCGTTGTGCTCGTTCAATACATATGACAAAAAAACACTAATGGCATGAATGACAATGTGATCAGAAATTAGTTTTTTCTAGAATTAATTATTTAAGGGTAATTCAGATATTTTTCATGTTAATTCTATTCACTCCATTATCCAGTATTCTTACATCAGTATTTACTCTGAATAATTAAAATCTAATTACCATCAGTAAAAGAGTTACATTGATATTTTTCATGCTTATCTACTCACCCCACGTACTCTGAATAAAGAAATATTACCATAAAGTCAGCTGCAGTAACTACCCACAATCATTAGTGGATTTTCTGTCAATATTTTTTTTTGGGGATAACTCAAGTATTCAGTCAGCTTACACGCACCTCGACTAGTCTTAGGGGACCAATCCCACAGCCCACTTACCGAGAGTCACACTTAAGCTCTGTATAGATTGCTTCCAAAGATTTTATAGCACCTAAGAGATTTTGAACCTGAGAGAGATTAAACCCCAAAGTCATAAATCTTGACTACTGGACCAATGCCTTTGGGTTCTGTCAGTTTTATTATTGATTTAGCTGGTATTACATTTTAGCAAATGCTTAGGAGTGCCCCAGGGGCACTTGCTCAAGTACAAAAAATTAAAATTGTTTTTAAGTGTTAAAAGTTAATAAGTTCATGTCTAGGTGTAGAGACCCATATTTTTCCGAAAAATGATTTAAAGGTTTTATAAATGCTAAAATATTGAATAAATGAGAAAATTGTGAGTCTATTTGATTTGGGGCTTAAATGATAGGATTGTTATTTGAGGGAGTGTGAGTGTAATTGGTTTGGGTGCTAATATAAAAGTGGTGTGTGTGTGTGGTAGGAGATAAAAAGTCTCCCTCATATCTCTCTCTCTCTCTCTCTCTCTCTCTTCGTTCCACCTCAAAAACTTGCACTACACCTCGATTGCTTGAAGACTCATCTCCCCTCCACCGTTTGGAAGTGTTCTTGACTCGTGGATCGCGTGGGTAGAGCTCAGAGGAAGAGTTTCATGGAGCATTTCGAATTCAAAGCTAGGGCTCACTTGTTTGGGTTGGATCTTCGATCTTTGATCATTGAGGCAGGAATTTCTTGTTCTTGTTATGTGTTTGTGAGTTGATTATATGCCTTAATCGTGTTGTGGATCATTGGGTTTTGTTGTTGAGCTAGCCTTTGAATTTCTGCATAAAATCGTTGCTTGTAATGTCCTCGTATCGATACAAGTATTTATGTATTGATACTTTGAAGAAATTTGCATTCCAGTAGCTTCAGAATCTGCCGTGATGTCTTCGTATCGATACAAAAACTTTTGTATCGATACTCCTTGGCTTCCTGGCCAGTTTTGCCCACTTTGCTTATGCTTCGACTATTTTGATTCCCGATCACTTCTAACACACTCTAAACATTGTTAAACCATCCTTAAACTTGATTACTCGGGTTTCAATGATTCGTTGATCGTTCCAATCCCTTTGATACTCGTTAAACATGATCTTAGTACTGTTGTAAATGAAAAATGTACCGTAAGGTTGTTTAGGTGTACCGTAGGTTATATGAGGCGTTGTGGTGAGTGTGATGGGTAGTCGTGAGTTTGGCTAGTGATCCGAAAGGTAACATAGTAACTCGTGTTCTCGTGCTACGTCTTGCTAATCTTCCTAGGTTCCTTTGGCACTCGTTCTATAAGATTCTCGTTTAGAACCTAGCGGGTGGTGTGTCAAGGAGTCATTGTGGGTTTGGTACGTGACGAAGGACGTCATGATAGACTTTAAGGGATAACGTGAACTTAAGGTATTTTTCAATGTATAATGGGACATGTTTACGAGTTTGTATTACATTGTGTAATGATGAATGAAAAAAATTTGAACTTGAGAAATGTTGTCTGCTTATATACGGATTGATAATGCATGTGTGTATGTGTGAGTTAAGAATTTTGAATAGAGGGTCCTGCAACGCAGGATGTGGTAATGCGGAGACTCTAGAGGGCCCGCAACGCAAGGTATGGTAATGCGAAAATTCAGGTGGAGAGAATTCTCTGTAACGCAAGATATGGTAATATAGTTGAATGTCTCTTCTGATGAAGGAAGTTATGATTGATTATGGAAGTTCATGTTGTTGTTTGGGCTGTGTAATGCCTGAGATTGTAACTGTTGAAAAAGGGAAAAATAACGATTGATTCCATCGAAGTTTTTGAAAGAAAGAAATTTGGTTTTGAAAAAAGGATTTTTATGAAAAATCCTCCGGTATTCTTGAGCGAATCAACGGTTCCAGTATTTGGGCACAGATCAACGGATTCCGGTATTCAAGCTCGAATCAACGGAGCTTGACCAGTAAAGGTCGAGGGCTTTCTCGAAATTGTTTTGGAAATCAAAAAGGAAAGTTTTATGAAATGAGACTCTATGGTGAAAAGTATGAAATGAGGTAGCTGATTGTGGCATTCATTCGGAAAGTTATTAAATGGTTGCATAGTTGTTTGTAGTTTGTCAAATTGATATTAGTTTAAATGCTGCTTGTAGTTGACGTGTGAATAGTTAGGGTTATCTCTAAGACGTCCGGAATCCCGCAAATCTAAATTCGTCAGTTCATTTCGGTAATCCCTCTTGTATCTCATGTTCGCTTGTTGAATCTCATTCGCGTTTGGTGCATGTTTTATCGCATTTTCATATAACGTGAGTATAGGTTTCTCTAGTGGGCTAGTGTAGCTTAACTTATCATTTTCAGGTACAAAGCAAAGAAATTTGGCATGGTGTGCATCTCGTGCTTGTTGATAAGATGTTTCAAAAGTATAAAAGAGGCTAAAATTTGCATTTGTTTTTAAAGTAGTATTTGGGAGAATGAATAATGTAAATTGTAATATTATTTTGGTATTTTGTATAACTTGGGACTTCGGGCCAAGATTGTAACTTTTGAACTTAACTTTGAGAATAGGGAAAAATATGTCATTTTGGTATTTCGGTACTTCAGTGATGGTTTTATTTATTGAAAATGATTACTCCCTCCGTCCCTAAATTAGTATTCGGCGCGCAAACCTAGGCCTTTAAAAAGATGCATTTGTTTCGTTAAATTTTTTTTTTTTCACAAATGAATAGATAGCAATGAGTTCTATTATATTGTGAAAAAAAATTAATTTTTTTAACAAAAAACATACATCTTTTGTAAGGCCTAGATTTGCGCGCCGAACACTTATTTAGGGACGGAGGGAGTATTATTTAGATTGAAAATCGAGGGTGTGACACTAGGGGTCTTATTCCCATTTGATGAGTAATTATTACCACCTATTTCTAGAGATGGCAACGGTGCAGTTTGTTTTAAGTATTGATAAAATCGAAAAATATACCTAAAATTGAAACCATAACCCACTATGATGATAGCTCCCGTAAAAAAAATAATAATAATTTGCGTAGAAATTAAGGCAGCAAATATTTGTTCTGGTCCTAGTTGTGTGGAATCAATGTGGGAGATATTCTTTCTGGTCCTAGTCGTGTGGAAATCAATTTGGCAGACCTTCCTTCAAATCTTGGACTATGACGATGTAAATTTCTGGGTGGGAATCTTTACTTGATTATGTTAAATTATTTTTTTTAAAAAAGAAATTCATATACCCTATATGCATGGATGATATGTTTGTAGCTCGAGGGCGAGGAAGGCGCAATACTTCACAGATCACAAACTTATACTCCCTCCGTCCATTTTTTAGAGTCCAGTATTCTATTTTGAGTTGTTCCTTAATAAGTGTCCATTTTGTAAAGTTAGTGGGTAAAAGTTGGTGCATTTTCTATTTTACCCTAAAAATATATTCCATTATGAAAAGTTAGTGAGTAAAAGTGTAATGATGATGTCTCAACAGAGGGTAAGTATGAAAAGTGAAGATAAAAGTTGATGTGAAATGTGTAATGATGATGTTTCCTTAATAAGTTGGAGTTACGAAACGGGATATTTAAAAAGGGACGGAGGGAGTATCATTATCACGTCGAGTTATTCTACACCATTATTAACATGCAACTTCAAGAATTAAATTCATGTTTTAGCGAGGCAGTCAGTGAGTTGTTGCTTTGTGTGGCATGTTTGAATCCTTGCAACTCCTTTTCTAGCTTTGACAAGAAGTTGATTCGTCTTGCCGAATTTTATCCCAATGAATTCTCTTCGGTGGAACTTATACTACTTTCTGATCAGCTTGACATGTATATTTTTGACATGCGACGAGTTGGTAGAAGTGACACTACAACTTGGGTTTCAGCTTCCACAAGATGTCATTAGAAGGTTCAATGATCTCTTACGTGAATATGAATTCCTCACTTTTTGGTACATTAACGAGGTACCCCTCCTCCTTGATCTGCTTCTGATCTTTCTTCTCGGCTATTAACGGATGCTTCGAACCGGCTTTTAGATTCAAGAAAGTATGTGCGCACTAGTGATGAATTCTCAAGCTGAAATGGAGTTACTGATCTTTCTAGAAAAATGGTGGAGATCGGAAGAGAGAAACTATATCATTTTGTTTACTTGCTCTTGACTTTGGCATTAATCTTACCGGTTGCCACCACGATAGGTAAAAGGGTATTTTCAGCCATGAAAATTGTGAAAAATCTATTGCGTAAAAGAATGAATGATCAATGGTTGAACAATAGTTTAATGGTATACATAGAGATATATTTTTTTTGGAGTTCTGAATGAGGCGCAACACTTTCAAAAGATGAAAACTCGGCGGGGTCTACTGTGAGAGGACACTTGGAAAAATTTAGTGACTTCAATTTTTGTGCTATTTTGAGAACTTCTAGAAGCATACATGTTTATGAACTTTTGGAAGCGTACATGTTTATGGACTTTGGGAAGCATATATGTTATAGATATTTTTGCACAACGATCAATGTTTGAGCCTAATGTTATGTAATTGTGTTTGATGGCTTATTTTTGTTTAAGATTGTGAATAATAGGTGCCCCAAGTATATGAAATTTCTGGAGCCGCCGCAACTACTAGCATGAATGACAATGTGACGGAAAGAGCAGGATTTTTAAAATTAGTTATTCTAAGGGTAATTATGACTTTTTCAATGCTAATTCTACTCACTCAATTATCTCATAATTAGAATTCCCACCTCCCCCCTGTGATTAGTAGTCCTGAACAAATAAAACACTAACAAATAAAATTATCATTATCTCCGAATAACTAGTACAATTTCATAATATAACCTCATGAAATAAACGAGCCTTTAAGGTATACTTTCTTGGTTTATGGGCCAAACAAAACCTACTAAAAAATTGATTCTGAGAGAAGCTATATTGATGCTTTTTTCGTTTTTTCAATATAATTAATTCTGTCGTAAATTCAGCTGTACTAAATTCAGTCATGGACTTGTGTCTATTCTATTATTCATTACTGCTAAATCTATTGTCCCTTCTTATTTCTTGTTTTCCTTCCATGTATATCCCTAGCCAAACGCACGGCTTCATACATTGTTGTGGAGTTGCTTGAACCCGCTCAAAACTAAACTGGAGAGTTTTAGGGGTTTTAGTGAGTTTTGATAGGATCCTCCCCAATCTCAGATGGAAACTTTGGAACATCCCTTTGCTAACTTTTCCTTTAATTTCCGATTGCAATGAAACAGAAATCTTTTGTTTCAATGGACACAACACTTCTATTTCTTGTGAATCTTGACATTCCCTTTTCATGCATGCTAACCAAATTGACATGAAGTCCAACATGGGACGAAGTTAACCAAAATCCAAGAATTGGACATACTAAAGTAACCAACCAAAATCCAGGTAACAAGAAACTCAACATTGTACACTGACCTTGAATATCTTGGATCAACTGGAAACCAAGGACCCTTGTAGAATTGCACCCTTTGAAGATTAAGACTGAAGCTAAAAAAATTTACCATTTGAAGATCATGAAAGAAAGGTTTATGGGATATTGATAGATACATAGCGAATGGAAATCCGGTTGTTTCCAAATATTTTCAGTTCTAAAAAAGGAAGTTCTGTAGAGTGTGTAGTTGAAAAACATGACCATTCTCCCCTCATCTGTCAATAATCTCCAGTTACATTCTGCTTACATTTGGAGTGCTCAGAATTAGGGTCTAGAAGCTGAACTCTAGTAAGTAGTCACACTTTTGCTGCCCTACTATGTTAAATAAACAATAATGAACTAAGCTGATTCCTCAGTCATTCAAGGTTCAAAGGACAACTAAGGATTGAATTTAGAGCAGGTACCCGATGGATCAGCATTTTTAATTATCCAAGGGTGCTCCATGATCTTCTGAAGCGACAGCCTTTTGGATGAGTCCTTCACAAGAAGCTACGCAAAATTCGGGAAATGCTTTATAAACAACTGAATCCTTGCTAGCAACAAGTCTTATAAACTCACATTACAACAAGTGGTGCTGATAAACATGCTTACCCGGCTAATGAGATTTTTAGCTTCCGATGAAACATGAGGGGTGGAAGGGAAGCTGAGGTCTACCTTCATAATCCTGCATTCGATTCAAAGTCGATTCGTTCATATGTTCATCTAATTTTCAAAATGTTAAAGAGTCTTAAGACATCAAAACAAGTGGAAAAAAAACTAGAAGTCCATTCTCTACCTTCTGAATGTATCAGTTTGGCTCTCAGCCTCAAATGGAGGGACGCCAAATAAGAACTCATAACACAGGACGCCCAAAGTCCAATTATCAACTGCATAGTCATGGGCTTTGTTTTCTACCATTTCTGGTGCTAGATAGTCCAGAGTTCCACACATGGTGTGTCTCTTGCTTCTGGATTGAACAGACCACCCAAAGTCTGCAATCTTCAGACGACCCTACAGTCATTACAGAAGGCACTTAAATAGAACATCAATGTTGCTCCGGGTTACTACAGGCCACACAATGACACAACACTTTAGGTTCTAATCACTTCACCCAATTTGATGAATTTACTCAAACCAATATGGGCAACTCCCTACCCCAATTACGCAAAATCCACAAGGTGATAAAGTGGATTTTGCCAAAATGTTGGATCATAAAATATTGCTGTCTTGCCAAGCTGATTGAAGGATTTACTTCTTTTCTCTTTTATAAGGATAAGTGGCTTGCGGAAAATGTTGGTTTAACTAGTTCTGCACCTCTTTAGTCATTAGCCAAATATCAAACATTACAATATGCTGAGACAGTTCTCATGGCATATGCATAAGATAGAAACTTTAGAAGAACTGAAGAACATCTCTTGCAACTTAGTGATAATGCAGGATTGATGTACACAAAGCCAATCAAGGTAGCAAAGCCACTTCATCTGATCTATGGAACAATATCTCTGGATTCAGAGTTGGTTTTGACAATATAGATATACAAACAAGTCGCTAAAAAAGAACATCCGGTCCTATCTAAAAATACACAGGAGAGTTTTTCTACTGAGTACTGATTAAGTTTGCCTATATTGGACTCAGGAAAACTATCGAAAGACATTAGTTGTAGTTCTCATTTCTCCATGAATGTGCAAAAAGGTCAAAATAATAAGCCACGTTGTCCACTAAGTGAAGATACAGATTAATGAGGATTTTGTGCGAACATAAAAAGGCAGATTACATTGAAAAACAGATACTAACAAGAATAACTTGGGCTCTACTGTTTGTTTAAAAGCCAGCCGGAAATCTATCGATTGGGATTACATCATTTGCCTTCAATGAACTAAATCAGAAAATTCCCATTTGAAAAAATACGTGCAGACGCTTAGGTTTTGAACAGTACCTCGTGATCAAGCAACAAATTCTCTGGCTTGATATCCCGGTGAATCACATCCTTCTCGTGACAATACGCCAACGCTTGAGTAAGGCTTGCAATGTACTACAAAATTCCAATAGAATTACATAAAAGTTAAGATTCTGAAACACAAACGAATTTAAAGTTGAAATCCATAATCAACAGTGGAACAATATCACAATTTTTGTTCAATAGGAAAAAATTGCAGGAAATCCTTTGACAACCCAGATTCTGTATCTTAATTACATTCCCTGCTGAAGACAGTCCGCTAAATCCCGTGAAATCATTTCTTAGAAGTTTCACTTCTTTTATAAGCATTTGTTTCTTGAATAATCCACATCAGTTCTCCTCCTATTGCTACAAAGATTCCCTTTCTATCTATATAGAAAAGGCCCATTTCAATGCTTGTGATTTTACGAATAGACGTATCAAAACACAAATACAAGCTATTCTGATTCTGATATTGAAACACAAAAACAAACGTATCAAAGGAAAACCACCAAAACATAAACAAAAAGTACTCCCAAAGTTCTGGTATGGAATCTACCCAAACCAACACACACAATCGCACAAAGAGAACGCAAATAGAAAAGCACGACTCAGATTTTACATGGTTCCCCATTAGGTAATTGGGTACATCCACAACTTATACCAGTTTTACGTGATTCTCCAATTGGGTACATACACAGCTTACACCAGGTTCCACTATATACCTGATAAAGAAGAGCGTACCAGTTATATCAGCTGCATATATGTCCTATGATTTACATCACTAACTACTGTATTACAACAATACCCCTGTTTAGGTTTAGAGGGCGCGACTTGAGCACTACCCCCATCATAGTAACCGAATTGGCAAACTATGCCCCCGAAAACTTCACAAACCGCACAATGTCACCATAAGCATAAACCCTACTACAATACGAAATAAACCGATGTATAAACGAATTAAACGACTGAGTATTCATAGCGAGAGGGGAGGGATTACCGTGGCGGCCTGTCTCTCGCCAAGATGGCCGGTCTTTCGGAGCTGGCGATAGAGCTCGCCGCCGTGTGCGTACTCCAAGATCAAGTAGATCCGGTCGTCATCGTGGAACCATCCGTACAACCTGAGCACGTTAGGGTGTCGGAGATTGGTCTGGATCTCCATCTCTCTCTTCAGCTGGTGGTGCAGCTTGTACTTCTCTATCTGCTCCTTGAATATCACTTTCAACGCCACTATGAACTTGCTCTGCAACCAAAATTTTCAAAATCACCAGATCACAATATCGAACAAACTGGGCCCAGATTAGTCGAGGTACCCGCAACCTGGCCCGGTATCAAAATTTGTTTTTGAACAAACTCACATGCACCGTTACACGCAATCTTAGTGAATTATTTTTAGTTTCTCTCTCCATATAAAGGCACATATTTATGTATATGTAACGTGGTATACTCTTCGTCACATAATCCTTGACAAAGCTCTCTCTGCTCCCACTCTCAATCCTCGTTCTGAAACCTTGGCCTCGCAAATTTGAACAGTTTGGAATATTTTTAAAAGATCTTTCGCGCGCTTGTGCTCAGGCACAGGCCGGATGATGTGAGTTAGGGTTTTACCTTGAGTTCGCGAGCGAGGTATACGCGGCCGAATTTGCCTTTGCCGAGGGGTTTTCCGATCTCCAAGTCTTGCAACGACCACTGTTTCTGAGCCTGTTTTTGGTGTTGTTGATTTTGTCGTCGAATTAGGGATGCCATTTTTGGCTGGGATTATCGAAGAATCGGAACAGAAAAATCGAGGATTTGGGAGAATGGAAGGGAATGGGGGGAAGTTTTGGCGTTCAAAACTTTCTGGGGTCTATTAAGTGCCGTTTCCTTTCTTTTTAGTTTTTTTTCAAAAAGTAGCTAATTTTAAATTCAAATATAATGAAAATAAAAGATAAATTTTTAATTTTTTTTACACTGTTTAAAAGATCTCAATGAGATTTATTAAATAAGATTCATATTGGTAGGAAAAATTATTTATTTAAAAAAAAAATCCAAATAAGAACAAAATTATAAAAAAGTCCTAAAATCCTAACAAAAGTGCTACACATACTGGTTGTGTAAAACACAACACACAACTAATCTCTAGCTGCCCATTATTGTAATAAATGGTCAGAATTCGCTCATACTCTTCTCCGAAAAAATTGAACTTTTTCTTGGAATAATTTTTTTAAAATTTAGACCGCCCAAATACATCTGGACAGTCAGAATTACGCGCACAACCAACACAACGGATGTGCGCGTAAATCCTAAGTTCCTATTGAAATAAGTTCTTAGCCGCAATAAATTGTCAAAAGTCGTTCAGCTATAGACAAATTCTTTTAAGTTCATGTCCAATGAGGCTAAGGTCCAGCTATAGACAAATTCTTTAGGGGCAATTTTTTCATTTTTTTTTATCAGAATTATTTATTTTGTATAACTCGTCAAGAAGGATATTCATGCCAAAAATTAGTTTGATTCGATTTCGTTTTATAAAAAACGAATGAATTTGTGCGGAAAAAATTGGAAGCCAAATATGATTTGAAATCTCAACAATTTATTTATTTTTCGAAAAAAAACTGGAAGCCAAATAAATTGTTTTGTACAAAAACAATTTATTCGATTTCATTTTGTTATTTGTTATTTTTCAATGGAAAATTTTGAGAGAATGGGGCTACTGTGTCGTGCAAATGATTAGGGGTGAGCAAAACAACCGTTAAACTGTGAATCAAGTCCAAACCAAACTAAATCGACTGGTTTGGTTCGATTTTTTAGTGATGTGGTTTGATCTTGGTTTTAAAAATTTGGAAACTGTGTTAAATAGTTTGGTCTGTGGATTTACGTTAAACGATTTTGGTTCCAAACCATTTCAAACTGTATAACACACACATACTATAATTTGTTTAGATACATTAAATAAAATTATTTTTCTAATCTAATTCTCCATTCCACCACCCGATTCTTCTACTTCCAAGATTAATTCCCTAAACTTTTATACTCCCAATTTCTACAATTTCAATACACTGAACATACAACTTGGACTTAGTCAATTTATTTCTCACTCATTTTGCTTGGTAACTAATTTTCTAATCTAATACTCTACTCTATGGCTCTATTCCTTCGCTAATTACATGCATTCTACTCTTATTTAATTGGTTGATATTAGTGAGTTTTGGTGATTTTAATATTACTAGCTAAATTTAGTACTCCATAAGTTTTGGACTCCTCCCCTTCCCCTTCCCCTTTCTCTCTCTCCTCCTCGTTCTCTCTTCTCTCATGTTTCAGAAATGCTAAGAGTACAGATGAAAGAGTGTAAATATGGTGTACATTATCGTGTGGCCACGAATGATGACAGGTCCATTGATAAATTTTAATTTTTTTTTTTGAGTTCCCTTGCAAAAAATCAACTCAATTGAATTACTGTAAGTACTTGATCCACTCTTCTAACTTTTCATTGTCTAACTTCTAAATGAAAAGTTAGAAGATCGGATCAAGTACTTACACATATTCAATTGATCTGATTTTTTGCATGGCCATTAGAAAAAATATTTTAAAATTTATCAACAGACCAGATCATTCTTGTGGGACCCGTAGTGGCCCCACACGGCGATGTACACCATATGTACACCCTTTCGTTTGTACCAATAGCAGGACTCCTCGTGTTTTCTTCTCTCTCTTCCTTTAGCAACAGCCTCCACCACCACCATCAGCCACAATCACCACCTCCATCACATGCAGCACCACCAATCACTCCATCACCACCAGACCACCGCCTCCTTTATACTGAGCAACACCATCTCTTTCAGAAAAAGATTCTGACATGGTCGGATACACATTCGCAATAACTTTAGAGAATTTCAAGTTTTAAAACTTTAAAATACTTAAAAAATTCGAATTCTAATACCTAAAAATCTTAGACATATTCAGGTTTTGATATCCGAATGGTTTCAGAAACAGATTCATACTTTAAAATCCAAAAATATATGTCACTTTTGAGTTTTAAAACCCGAAAATGCTTACGGGTTTCAATTTGTGAATCCAAAACGATGGGGACAACAAATTGAAATGAAAAAGCTTACGGGTTTCAGGTTTGGCACGGTTTGGAAATCATATTCAGATCTACACACCAGAAAAGGGTATTGGGAGGTCCAAATTGCACACCAGGATGAGGTTAGCAATTGAGGAGGACGAACTAGCCAAGCTGGAAGCGGTTGGAGAGGATGAGGTCAGTGTCAGGGTCAGAGAGGGAGACGTAGGTGGAGTTGAGGGAGTCGGAGATCTGATCGTGGGTGGGCCAGAGGGAGGTGGATTGGATTTAGGGCGGGTGATGGTGGTGTAGACACCTCCCAAGCATCGCCATACAGATTGATCACATTTGTTTGCTCGATTGGTTACTTGCTTCGTAAACCAAAATCATGGACATTCCCATGGCTAGGAACATCGCCACATGATAGCGGTTATCATCAAAACAGAGTCGCCACCCAGTTTATTAAAACTGGGAAAATAGATAGAGATTCTGGGTACGGGAGCCAAAAGTACAGTAAGGGGAAGGTGTTAGGCACCCCTCTCTGCCCAGTCGTGTGACTGGCCCATAGTTATTCAACATAAGACATGTACATGCTTTATTCAACTCTAACACATAGTCTGTTTAATTAAGCCTTTAACAGTGAATAAGGTGAGTCAGGACTGTAATTGAAAGCATGCATCAGAAATAAACAAAACAGACAGGCTGTCCCAGGAAAATCGATCTCTCGGCCGGTGAATGGATTTCACGGCCGAGGGATCCCACTGGATTGATATACCGGCCGAGGGATCAAAGCCCCGGTCGATGTTCTTCCTCACACCAGATAGAAAACTTAGCAGATAATCAAAACGCTACAATTAAACATAAAAATGATAAGTAAACTAAACCAGAGGCCGTTGGGCCTCACCACCTTGATCCCTCAGTTGCTTGATTGCTTTGGATTGAGTGTGATTGACTGATTGCTTGATCGAGAACCCTAGGGTTAGGGTTTGAACTTCGGGGTTTGATCGCCGGATTGACGGCTGCCTTCGGAAGGTTAGGGCTTTTGGAGTATGGGATTGAGGGAGTATTTGTGCAGAGTTTCGAGGTTTGATTGAGTGTGTAGGTATCTCAACTTCTGTGTGTTAAATTCGGAGCCCAAAGGCCCCTTTATATAGGCATAGGGATGACTCACTCCGGCCAATCAAATCACGAGATGGCAATTGCAATTGCAATGCATCTCTAACTCTACGTCGTGATCTCCGAACGTAGCCCGAACGCATCGGAAAGGTAGTGTAGTTGGATCAAACCAAACGTCTGACAGAACGTTCCAGAGTCTGGAAAAAGGTCGATCTGGCGGCCGATCAAAGGATGTCGCGGCCGTGGAATGGATGTCTCGGCCGAAGGATAGATCTCGCGGCCGAGGGATTGATCTCTCAGGGAGATTTTGCTGGCAACAGGTTGCTCGGGTGAGGGATTGATGTTGTGGCCGTTAGATCGATGTCACGGCCGTCAGATGGATTCTCCTAGGCTTCTGTATTTCTGTCTGAAAGGCTGTATGGCTTTGAATTGGGTCCTCTAAGTGGTCAAAGTTCTCACCGAAAGTCCTAAGGTCCTCAAGGAAGCAATCAGCAATCATTGTATCCATTTCATCATCGGGATTGTCCCAAGGTGGGACTTGAAATAATCGTTAGGCCAAATTGGGGTGTCTACAGATGCCCTCTTTGACTGAGCTCCAGACGGATCGCGAGACATGTTTGAGTAAGAGTCAAAGCCGTAAAAAGCAACTCAATTTGGTCCAACCACTATTCCAAGGGGTTTTTGAAAAAGGTTTTGTTATGGTCGGGCCGAGGCTGCCTACGTATTCCACAAGGGAAATTCGGACCAATCGTAGTTCGGGCAATAAAGAAAAGTAAAAAGTTTGGAGGGTTAGGGACGGAAGACGTACCTTAGGGCTTTAAAAGCCGTAGTGTGGCGTACCTAGGCAGCCAGGGTTTTGGCGGAAGATAGTTGAAGGAGCGCGGGGCTACAGGGAGTTTTGCGGAGAGCTTCCTTAGTTATTTTAGGGTAGATCAGTACACTGCAGGTGCGTTTGCTTTTCTTGATCATCCTTACTTTGACTGAAAGGAGCTCGGTAGAGTAGCCTATCCTTGCGAATGAGCTGGAAGGAATTGATGTAGTGGGGTGGAATCCAGACCATCTGCTGGGGATGAATTGGACGCCGGTTTGTTTTTGAGATGTAGGGGAGGCGCAGGGCCAGTAGCTGGAGCACGGAGCTTTGGCGATGAGGGGACCGAGGCACAGAGCCGGTTGTAATTATGAGGCGAGAGCCTGGAGAGTGATAGAATTGAGGCGTGGAGCCTGTTGCAATCTTGAGGCGAAGGCCTGAGGGGATGGGATAGGACCGAAGCGCGGAGCTGGTATTGATCAGGATGAGAGCCTGTGGTGTCAGAGCTTTGAGCTTGACGTAATGAACCGAAGCGCGGAGCTGGTTGTATTCTGATGGTCTGTGCACGGAGCTTTCTCATCATAAGTGTTGGCGTGGAGCCAAAGGATCGAGGCGCTGAACCGATCAATAAAACCGAGGCATAGTGCCGGTTGATTGCAGGGTTGACCTGTTTCATGAGAGAAATGCAGAGTGTATATGTGTGATGATGGTTGTTAGATGTGAATAGATATGATGATGCAGACTCGATGTGATAATGTTGATGCAATATGTGCACGGGCCCGTGCGTGTGTGTTTGTTTTAAGCTTAGAGTTTCTATCAAGTTCCGGACTTGAGCATTCAGAGCGTAGAGCTCGAGCATTCGGACGGCAGAATCCGAGCATTCAAAGTACAGGCTTTGAGCGTCCAGTACGCAGTGGTTGGGCATCCAAGCGTAGAGCTTGAGCATTCAAGTGTATAACTTGAGCATCCAGTACACAGTGGTTGGGCATCCAAGCGTAGAGCTTGAGCATTCAAAAAAATGTTAGATTTTTGAGCATTCAGGCGTAGAGCCTGAGAATAAATGTCTTGATTGTTGGGGCGGCTTAGAGCCTGTTGCTTGTTTACGGCTTTGAGCCAGTTGAGACGGTGGGCTTCGAGCCGTTGAGATGATAAATACGGGTGTTGAGATGATTGTTTACGGCTTTGAGCCAGTTGAGATGGTGAACACAGGCTTCGAGCCTGTTAAGAACTTGATTGTGTACGGCTTCGAGCCAGTTGAGGTGATGACTTGGAGCCATTTGAGATAATGGGTTTTGAGCCGCTGAGATTGTTTGTTTACGACTTCGAGCCAGTTGAGATAGTGGGCTTAGAGCCGCTGAGTTGTGTAGAGATGATGGGCACAGGGCCGCTGAATTGATACGGGCTTTGAGCCGCTATGATAAAGGGCTTCAAGCCGCTGGGTGATAGTAGACGAAGGCTTCGAGCCTGTTGAGGTAATGGGCTTCGAGCCGCTGAGTTGATTGTTATGGCTTCGAGCCAGTTGAGATGATGGGCTTCGAGCCGCTGAGACTGCTTGTGTACGGCTTCGAGCCAGTTGAGATGGTGGGCTTCGAGCCGCTGAGTTGATAAGGTGGCGGGCGTAAAGCCGCTGATAGAGGATTGTTGAGAATTGTTACGGCTTTGAGCTACTGAGCTATTGAGTATTCCATCTTCCATCTTCCACAGGGTTTGATTGGTTCCTTATGCTTGGGATGTTTCCAAGGCTAGTTCTTGACCATATTCCAGTTTGTTAGGGAGATTTCCCATTACCTCCACTGCTGGGAGTGCCTTCCGGAGGCCAAACGCCTTCTAGCGACTCAAATGTCTTCTGGTGGCTAAATGCTTTCTGCAAGCTGGCAACATAAACGCTTTACGGAAGCTAGCAATATAAACGCCTTCGGAGGGTGCATTGAGTGGAAGCCACGGGATTGTTTCTGGCCTGCCGAGCGCGAGATTGTGCACATGGCGTGGCATAGAGCTGCTGAGGTGTGGGTGTAGAGCCGCTGAGCAACATTTGAGCGTCCTCAATGTTTCGGTAAGCTTCTTTTGTCCTTGGCAGAGAAATAGGAGATTAGAGGCTGCGGTGGAGGCCTTTAGTGCACAAGTGGTTTGCGACGTTGTCGGAGCAGGCTCG
Source organism: Rhododendron griersonianum (assembly GCA_018127125.1). Classification (NCBI taxonomy): domain Eukaryota; kingdom Viridiplantae; phylum Streptophyta; class Magnoliopsida; order Ericales; family Ericaceae; genus Rhododendron; species Rhododendron griersonianum. The sequence continues at coordinate 29,527,093 of CM030788.1, read as the reverse complement.
GGAGTTAGTACGCGCTGCTGGTCTTGAGCCGTTTGTTTTGGGCCTCAATCTTCTGAAGATGGATTGGTCGTTGATGACCTCGATGGTTGGTGGGATACTCCCAACATGTTCCACTTTCCTTCTGTTGGCGAGATGACGATCACGCCAGGTGATTTTTCTTTGCTTACTGGCCTATGAGTAGGTGGAGCTCCTCTTTGGGTTAACCCTTGGCTTTGGGAGCGAGTAGGGGATTTGGAGTGGTTCTTGGGCAAGGTGCCCCCTCTTCACTCGCGTGGTCATGTTGACGTCTCTTGGCTGATCAAGACTTTTATGAAGGTTGATATCTCGACTCAGGTGAGTGTTGAGTAGCTGACACGGGCCTTTCTTCCCTACCTCCTTGGGCAAACGTTGTTTGCCAACAAGGATAGTTCAGTGCATAGGCAGTCTCTAGCCCCTTTGCAGTATTTGGAGGCTGTTTGGGAGCTTGATTGGGGAGCATCTGCCTTGGCCACCTTGTATGGCCTCCTTAGGGCTTGTTCACGGGACAGGACTTTTAGTGGTCACTACCGAGTACTTGAAGTATATCCTTCTTCTTTTCTCGTTGTGATTTTTTTCCCTTGCTACGAGCGATGGTTGATGGGGCAATGGAAGCCACGGTTGCCAGTTTTGAGCCCTGGCGACAAGTTTTGGACCGATTGACGGTTGACCAGGTACCCCTTGCATTCCTTGTCTTCAGATCTCCATTCCTCTGTGCTGTGGCTGATTTAGACTTTGTTTGTAGGCGAGGTTCGACCCTTGGAGTGGTATATCAGAGGACACCCCTCTTACACGTTCCAGGGTTCCAGATTGTACTCGTAGCCTGTTCGAGGGTCCCTTTTGTTAAGCCTGGTACTTATGTGATCGGGTGGCCAGCCAGTGGCACCCGCGTGCTGAGGATCTTCAGTTTGTTCCTCCTCCTCCTCCGACGTTGATGAGGTCTACTTCTTCGATGTCTAAAGTAGACTTGGAGAATGCTCAGATCTAGGCGGGTTTGCTTCTTTAGGCAGGTGACTGTATGGAGTACTGCCATTTTTCCTTGGTTCTGCCTGCTGTTCCTTCAGTTGCTCTTGTTTGGCCACGGGCCCTTTCCTTTGTCTCCTTCCATTTTGATGACGGAGAAGAGGCGCTTGGTGCTTGCCCCTTGTTTTGCATTCTTTTCCTTATAGCTTGAGGTTGAATGAGCACCAGCTGTCAGTGGGGAGGATAACCAGCAATCCCCTTCTTTGTCTCAGAGATCGTCTTGAAGACGGCGTCACGACCAGCTTTAGGATTTTCTTTTTCCTTCCTGTTCATGGTTAGCAAAGAGAGAAGCAGAAACTGTATTTGTATAGTGAAAACAACCACAGTGATGATTTTGTAGGCAAGCTTTTGTTCATGAAATGAGAAATGCTTTTTATGCCCCTAGATGTCTTGAGTTTGCATGCGATAGTCAGAACATGGCTTTTTGAACAAGTATTTGCTGATAGACAGTAATTTGTGTGAAAATAAAATATTGGCCGAAGAATTGATTACTCGGCTAAAGAATCGATGTTATGGCCGATGTATAGATCCTTCGGCCGTTACTTTGATTTTCCAAAAGGTAGATTTTGTTTTGGCTAAGTGGCATCCTCTTTTCTCTTCCTTCTTATGCTTGGTTTTGATTTTCTTGCCTTTTGCTTTTGCCGTGTTCCATAGTCCGGTTGCCAAACTCGGGAGTTTTCAAGGTATCTTGCTCATTGTGTCAATTACCTTTAGGTTAGAGGGGATGACCTATAGCTCTCGTGTCTATTGCTGTTGCCAATTCTTCGAGAAAAGCATACTCATCTTTTGCGAGCTCAATACGCAGGTTTAGCTATACCTATCATTGAGTACAAATCTGTTGATGTTTTTCCTTCTCTCCAAATGTTTGGGCCGCATCTCGATGTGAGATTGCCTACGTATCCCAATCAAGGAATCAGGCCTTTTACGTAGTTCCAAAATCATTACCTTTGAGGTTGGGTTTTTCACTCTTGGTTTTTCTTCTCACATGCTCTTGATTTTGCCTAGGTTACCTAATGGAGGTTGAGTCCCTAGCGAGCTTTTCTTTGAATGCCTTAACTTTTGCCTAGGCTGCGTTTTTGCATTTTCTTGCCCTAGCAGGCTTTGCTCTTACTTTTGCTTGGGTTTTCAGGTTACCCAACGAGCACTTCTCTCAAGAGGGTTTCTGCGTTTCGGAGAGGAATTTGATGGAGATATTGTTCTAAATCTCTCTTGTGTTTGTACCTTCATAATGGGCGAGCTAACCCTAAGTGTTCTCGCGGAGATAGTGTCTTCTTTCTAAGTTTTGACAAAAACCTAGTTTCTTAAGCAACTAGAGTTCATCCTTTCCTTCCTTTTTGTCAGCGACACAGGGAACTTGATTCCTTGAAATTTCCCTTGTTTGGCAAAGAGACTATAGTGTTTGGCAATTGCAATTTAGGAAGTAAATTATTGAATAAGCATAGTCTAGAGGATGAAACAGGAATTCACTTGGTAGGAATTAAATGCCCAAGCAGGGGTTCAAAACATGTTTTATTTTGATAAAAGCAATGTTTAATATTTTTTTGCCATGTTGTGACTTCGTAGCTACTGTAGCATTTCGAGGTCGTTTTCAAAACCTTTGCCTTTCGCAACTTTATACTCTTTTCCACCCTCTTCTTTGCCAAACAGAGCCTTTGTACTGGATCCATCTTCATGGCTTGCACGGTGGCTACCTCTTTGAGACATGAGTAGTCCCTCAAATGGAAATGTAGTCTGGGTTTTCATCACCTCTTTTTTCCTTTTCGTTGATTATGCAGTCATAAGAGAGATTAGTTACTTCCACTTGGCCGAATAGTGATGTTAAGGAGATTCCATCGAGTGGATCATCGCATTCTCCTTCCATTTCGTCAAAGTCACTTTCCCCTTTGCTTGTTCTTCCTCATTACTTTTGTCAAACATGTTAGGATCGATCACTTTCGATTGATCGGACTCATTGTTTTCTTCCTCTTCCATCATGAAACATTCATCCTCCTCTGGGAAGGTAAAGGTTGGCTTGGCTTGGTTGTTTTGGACAATGTATTGGCCAGGATTGTATGTGGGGTTGTGAGATAGGTTTATGAGATTGATGTTTCGGGGTGGTGGTTCAGCATTGTGAGTAGGGAGTGGATTGACTTGTACATTAGGTTTTAGAGGTTGTATAGTTCAGCTATCATGCCCAGGGTGTTGGTGGTAGGCGCATTGTTGGTTGGGATCATGGTTTGGGCCATAGGGTGGCTGAGGAAGTGGTTTGTTTAAAGGTTTGAGATGCCCCTAATGGCTAAGGCTTGAGATGAGGTCATATAGAGAGGGTCAAAATTGCGGCGGGGGCGATTTGAGCTTCGGGATGAGCTAATTTGAAAAAGGTCTTGTGGTAAGGTTGAGTTAAGGGTGTTGACGGAGGCAGGAGATGTATGGGTTGGGAAGGTTTTCTTTGGAGGAGTTTTCTTCTTTCCCAATGAGGCCTAGCTTGATCCCCTCTTCAATCTGCAGCCCAGTAGCATGCAGGCGCTTGAAATCAGTGATAGCCCGAGTGCAAATGTGCGTGAGGTACTTGGGCTGCAAACTCTTGACGACTATTCTCACTTGATCTTCCTCAGAGGGGCGGTTCTTGGCGGCTTTTTCTCTCCATCTAGCCACAAAGGTTGCAAAGTCTTTGTTCGATTCTTGCTTAGTCATTTCCAAATTTCGAGTTGTTAACGTTGTATGCATATTGCTTGACAAAAGCATTGGCAATTTCTGGCCAAGTATGATAGTGCACAAACTCCAAAGTGAGAAACCAATCGAGAGTGCTTTCAGTAAGAGTCCTTTGAAATAACTGAACAATGAACTCATCATTCAAGCCCATTGGCTTCAAAGTGTTGATGACAGGGCGGACAGGGCTAGTGGGATTGCCAGTTCTATTGAACTCCTCAGGTAGTTGAGAATCTGGAAAGAGTCCTTCAAAATTTAGAATTTGGTCCCCTTGTGAACGGTCCAGAGTACGTTTGATCTCCTTGACTTGTTTGGCCAATTCAGGGTTTTCTGCCAATACCACTTCTTGAGGATTCTCATCTTCCACCGATTTCTCTTCGTTCTCAGCATCTCTTGCTACTTTCTCTGCTAGTAAGATAGCGACTTTGAGCTTGATGATTAGCAATGATGGCGTCCTTATCTGCCGTGAGAGTGGGAGGATTACTTGATGAAGCTTAGGATTTGGTAGATGATTGAGTTTGTTGAGGAGATGACCGCGGAGTCCCTGGAAGTGATTGGGACCGTAGCAGTGTAGGTGTTTTGGCCGGTGAGAGTGACAGGCGGGACGGTTGCAAAGACCTCTGTTTGGCGTGACTTCGGGTGTTGTAAGAGTATAAAATTGGTTGTGGTTGCTTCTTTGATTTACCTATTGTGCCTGCTTAAAAGTAGAATACCTGGAAGTCGGTACTTTGCCTGTGTAGGGTTAGGATTTGGGCTAAAAATCCCAACCCTTCTGCACAGAAAGAGTTAATTACAACAACAGATGATACAAGGTGTGAGGAAGAACTTTTGCAAGTAGAATGCAAATAGGTTCCTAGCCTGTAGGTTCCTGTCTTAGTTTGATAAGTTCTATGGCTTTCTAAAGCATGCAAGATTTTGGTAGTTTCAGGGTGCTCCGTTGTCAAAGGGCACCAATCCTCTCACTAGCCCATCATAGGCGGTGATTGGGTGATTTCCTTTTTGATATACCACTAGGTACGAGTGACTGTGGAGTTTGCTGGAACCCCCAACATAGCCCGTGTCATGCCGGGATATCAGGTGAACTCAACGGGTTGCCCGCTCGATGCATATGATAGATGAATTAAACAAGGCATGTATTAGTCTTATGTTGAACTTTACGGTTATGGCTCTCATATCCTGGGGATGGACTGGTGTAGACACTCCCAAACGGGGTATCGCCATACAGATTGATCACATTTGTTTGCTCGATTGGTTGCTTGCTTCGTAAACCAAAATCATGGACATTCCCATGGCTAGGAACATCGCCACATGATAGCGGTTATCATCAAAACAGAGTCGCCACCCAGTTTATTAAAACTAGAAAAACAGATAGAGATTGGGAGCCAAAAGTACAGTAAGGGGAAGGTGTTAGGCACCCCTCTCTACCCAGTCGTGTGACTGGCCCATAGTTATTCAACATAAGACATGTACATGCTTTATTCAACTCTAACACATAGTCTGTTTAATTAAGCCTTTAACAGTGAATAAGGTGAGTCGGACTGTAATTGAAAGCATGCATCGAAATAAGCATAAACAAAAAGCTGTCCCAGGAAAATCGATCTCTCGGCCGGTGAATGGATTTCACGGCCGAGGAATCCCCACTGGATTGATATACCGGCCGAGGGATCAAAGCCCGGTCGATGTTCTTCCTCACACCAGATAGAAAACTTAGCCAGATAATCAAAACGCTACAATTAAACATAAAAACGATAAGTAAGACAAACGAGAGGCCGTTGGGCCTCACCACCTTGATCCTCGGTTGCTTGATTGCTTTGGATTGAGTGTGATTGACTGATTGCTTGATCGAGAACCCTAGGGTTAGGGTTTGAACTTCGGGGTTTGATCGCCGGATTGACGGCTGCCTTCGGAAGGTTAGGGCTTTTGGAGTATGGGATTGAGGGAGTATTTGTGCAGAGTTTCGAGGTTTGATTGAGTGTGTAGGTATCTCAACTTCTGTGTGTTAAATTCGGAGCCCAAAGGCCCCTTTATATAGGCATAGGGATGACTCACTCCGGCCAATCAAATCACGAGATGGCAATTGCAATTGCAATGCATCTCTAACTCTACGTCGTGATCTCCGAACGTAGCCCGAACGCATCGGAAAGGTAGTGTAGTTGGATCAAACCAAACGTCTGACAGAACGTTCCAGAGTCTGGAAAAAGGTCGATCTGGCGGCCGATCAAAGGATGTCGCGGCCGTGGAATGGATGTCTCGGCCGAAGGATAGATCTCGCGGCCGAGGGATTGGTCTCTCAGGGAGATTTTGCTGGCAACAAGTTGCTCGGGTGAGGGATTGATGTTGTGGCCGTTAGATCGATGTCACGGCCGTCAGATGGATTCTCCTAAGCTTCTGTATTTCTGTCTGAAAGGCTGTATGGCTTTGAATTGGGTCCTCTAAGTGGTCAAAGTTCTCACCGAAAGTCCTAAGGTCCTCAAGGAAGCAATCAGCAATCATTGTATCCATTTCATCATCGGGATTGTCCCAAGGTGGGACTTGAAATAATCGTTAGGCCAAATTGGGGTGTCTACAGGTGGGAGGTGGGAAGTGGAGGTTTTGGTTATGGGGGAGGTGGGAGGGAGCAAAGAAGATGACTAGTGTGAGTGGGTTGTGGTTGTATTGAGGTGGTTGTATGTAATAATTTTAGAGGTATTTTTGTCAATCAAGATAAGGGCATTTTTGTTCGAACATTTTTGAGTTTCAAATGGGTTGAATTTAACAAATACGTGGTTGTGAATAGTAGCACCCAAAATAAAACCAATTACAAGTTCATAGGGGCATTCCCCAGCTTAGCCATACGAAGAACTACTTAGCAACTAAGAGAACCAAACACAAAAACCGAAGAGACTAGGCCAACAAAGAGCAACAACCAGAGAAACAAAGAGGCAAAAGAACCTCTCAACAAACAGAAACTAAACCCCTGCTCGACACAAACTCATGGTAGAATTCATCCTTGAAAACCGTTTTACACGGAGAGGGTGCCAAGAGCTTATAAAAACTAGGCCAATCCTAGACTTAGTTGATGTGGGACATTAGAATCGAAACATAACACTACGCTCTATAAGCGACGTCCACAGCAGCCCACTCTATCGATACTAACCCGATGGTAGCGGTGCCCTTTCTCCTTTTGGCAGCTCCACCCACCTATTAGTATTCATTACTTTTAAGTACTTTAATTTAGCCTATAGGGTGCCCACTTCACGGGTCGAATTGCAACGTCTTGGCTAACTCTAATACCACTTGATACGAACTTATTCATAACAAAAATTAGAAATGGAATGAGAGGAGACAAGAGTCCCACTTGAGGGGGGAGGACCTCCAATTGGCTCTGATTAAGGAAACAATAGCAAACTTTTTTTTTTTTTTCAACAATCAACTCCCCGTCCCTCATTCATAGACAACCTATTTAGAGAAGAAAAGTTTACCTTCCACTAGTCCATCACCCTTCGAAATAGGAAAACTAACCTATTCCACTAACCATTAACTCCTACCACTACCTCATCTCTAATATCTAGAGCATCTCCAGTGCACTTCGTTCTTAAAATGAGTCCAATTTTGTGTGTTAAGGATTTGCTAATTTAGGAGTGAAAAGGCACTCCAATGAACTCCTTAAAATTGGCTCCTAAAGTGTGTCCTCGAGTTTATTTGTGAAAAAATATGAAAGGGTTCCCCATTTCTTGACCTCTCCTCCTTCTCTCTTTCACTCTCTCTTGACTCTTGACTCCCTCCCTAAACTTTGCACACCAACTCGGAGCCTACATTAGGAGCCACTGTGGAGAGTCCATTGGAGCACTAAAAGTTTAATTTGTAGGATTTGATTAAGTTACACAAGGAGAGAGCCTGCATCAAATCACTGAAGACACCCCAATTTGGCCTAACGATTATTTCAAGTCCCACCTTGGGGACCATCCCGATGATGATATGGTTATAGTGATTGCTGATTGACTTCCTATGAACCTTAGGACTTTCGGTAAGAACTTTTAGCCACTTAGAGGACCCAATTCAGAGCCAAATAGCCTTTCAGACAGAAGTACAGTATCCCAGGAGAATTCATCTGTCGGCCGTGACATTGATCTCACGGCCTCAACATCATTTCTTCACCCGTGAAGCCTGTTGCTTGAAAATCTCCCTGAGAGATCATTTAGCCGGCCGCTAGATCCTTTGCTCGGCTGCCAGATCGTCTATTTTCCAGATTCTGGAACGTTCTGTCAATTGTTTGATTCGTTCACAAAACCCTAACAGCCTTTTTCCAATGCGTTCGGGCCACGTTTGGAGATCACCATGAGGAGTTTGTATTGCATTGTAATTCCAATTCCCACCGTGCGTTTTGATTGGATGGAGTGAGTCATCCCCATGCCTATATAAAGGGGCCTTCGGCTCCGAAATTAGACACACAATTCATTCTTTACAGTCACGAAACTCTGCCAAGATACACTCTCATACCCCCTCTACAAAAGCCCTAACCTTCCAAAGGCAGCCGCTAATCTGACGATCAAACCCCGAAGTTCAAACCCTAACCCTAGGGTTTCAAGAAGCAATTAGTCAATCACCCTCAATCCGAAGCAATCAAGCCACTGAGGGATCAAGGTGGTGAGGCCCAGGGGCCTCTGGTTCGATTTGCTTTTCGTCATTATGCTTAATCATAGTTTTCTGATTATTTGTTAATCGTATAGTCTGGTGTGAGGAAGAACATCGGCTGGGTCTTCGATCCATCGGCCGATACATTGAACCAGGAGGATCTCTCGGCCGTGACATCCATTCACCGGCCGCGAGATCCATCCCCCTGGGACATGTTGTTTTATTCTGCTTTTCTAATGCATGTTTTACTTTTTGTCTCGGCTCACCTTATTCATTGTTAAAGGCTAAAAACAGATTACGTGTTAGAATTAAATAAATCATGCACTAATCTTATGTCGAACGATTATGGGCCAGACTCACGACTGAGCAGAGAGGGGTGCCTAACACCTTCCCCTCATTGTACCTTTGGCTCCCGTACCCAGAATCTCTATCTGTTTTTCCTAGTTTTTATAAACTAGATGGCGACTCTGTTTTGATGATAACCGCTATTGTGTGGCGATGTTCCTAACCATGGGAATATCCACGATCTTGGTTTATGAAGCAAACAACCAACCAAACAGCAATGATCAATCTGTATGGCGATGCCCCGCTTAAGGGAGGTGTAGACACCCCAATTTGGACCTATTAGCTATCCTTAATTCGTGCCCTCGAGGCTCCCCGATGATGAAAAGGAATCAAAATAAGTCTCGGCTAAAGCTTGAACGAGGTCTCTTGGACTTTTATAAACCAAAATTATCGTTTTTCCCGACACCCTGAGGGCAAAAATGTCACACATTTTAGCATATAAAATAAATTTGAATGAAACCAATTGGGTTAGAAAGAGGACTCAACGAGCTTTCCAACGCTTCGAAAAACACCCAAAACCGAGTTCGGGAGTGTCCGTGGCGCCCTTCCGAAGTTGGGCAGCCACTCCCAAGCGCTCAGGACCACTCTAGAGCGCTCGGGAGTGACACTCTTGAGCGCTCAGGAGTGTTGTCAGAGCCAATGCATGTTGAGCTTGATCTTTGACCACGTTTTTCAAACCTCCATTCAACCCTGCATGTGCCAGAGGCCTGCTTGAGCCAGCAGGAATCTGTTCAGCCCTTTTGTTCACCTCAAAACATTTTATTTCCATTTTTGATTTGATTTTCAAAGGCAAATCCTAGTTTTCACTCCACTATAAATACCCTCTTTCAACACATTAAGGGCCACGAAATTTCCCCTGAAAACTCCCCCTTTTACTGCCAAAAATCAGTCTCCAAAACCCTCTCTCAAACTCTTTCATTTTTTTCAATTATTTTTCTAAGAAAATTTCAAACACATTGTTAGTCTTTGACACATCAAAGGCTCTATTTCACACTGTTTTTCCATCTATTTTCAAGCCTTCAATTCAATCCAAGAAACAAAGTTCAAGTCAAGCAAAGGTATAAACACCTTCAAATCTACTGTTTTTCTATTTTTGAGGGGAATCAAAGGGCCCATACCAGTTCCTCATACTGGTTGTGAGCCCATTTGATTTTAATTTAACCACAAAAGCAAGAGCATCACGAAGAAACAAAACCATTTTCTGGGCACTGTATTCAGTCCCGAGCGCTCGGGACCACTCCCAAGCGCTCGGGAGTTCTGTTGCCATCAAAATCCTATTTTGTCACCAAACACCATTTTTCTTGTATTTCAGTAGATGTTGGGTGTAAACTGGTCCATCCAGAGTCTATTTAGGTTTATTGTTCTGTTTGCAAGGAAGCAATACTTGGATATTCAAGACCTGTTCTTGTTTGTTTGAGTTTAATGCTGAGTAAACCTGCCTAAATGCTACTCTAATTTATACTTCACTGTTTGTACATTCTGTTTACATCCATAAGTGCTAAGTTCTGTTTTGCAGGGGGTAAGAGGTCCCGAGCGCTCAGGACCATTCTCGAGCGCTCGGGAGTGAATCCAGTGGCAATGTTTTATTTTCTGTCATCGTTTGTTTTGTGTCATTTCATTATTATATATTGTACACTAGCATCTGTATACACTTCTCTATGTGGCATATCTGTGAATATATGCTAATTGTATAATGAAACAAAATATTTTCAATAAAATCCCACAAACGTTTAGTAGAGACCGATCTCGTATCGGGCAAGGGGGGTGCCGTAAAACCCTTCCCCCCACGTAACATGGCTTCCGAACCCAAAACAATCTCTGGTTTTCAATTCAAACCTTCAATTTCAATCGAAACGGTTTCCCGGACGGCGAACCACAAATCCGGGTGGCGACTCTTTCAATTTTTCAAATCAAAACATATTTTTCGGGCGGGTAGCCCACAGGAGGTGTCTACAGTTTTTGGCGACTCTGCTGGGGACTAGAGAGCCATAACTAGAAAATTCGACATAAGGCTAACACATGTTTTGTTTAATTCATTTATCATATGCATCGAGTAGGCAACCTCGTTGAGTTCACCTAATACCCCGGCATGTCACGGGCTATGTTAGGGGTTCCAGCAAACTCCACAGTCACTGGTACCTAGTGGTATATCAAAAAGGGAACCACCCAATTACCGCCTATGATGGGCTGGTAAATGGACTGGTGCCCTTTGACAACGGAGCACCCTTGAGACCACCAGAACCTTACATGTGTTAGAGAGCCATAGAACTTATCAAATTAAGACTGGAACCTACAGGCTAGGAACCTACTTACATTTAATTGTAAAAAGTTCTTCCTCACACCCATTGTATATATGTATGTTGTAAAACCTTCTTTTGCAGGTCAAACCTTAGGAGCCTCTTTAGATCAAACAAAAGGAGGTAAGCTAAACCAATCTAACTAAAGCACAATTTTTCAGGAAAAATGACTGCATCGCTGCTCATGTCTGATTCGCACTTTCAAATTGTCACCAAGCTGTCTGGCCCGGTCCGCCCTGCTGCCAAGATTTTCGACCCTTCCAAATACATCACTCCGGTAGATTAGCCAAAGTCTATGGTAGTTATCACTGAAGACGATCATATCATGTTCGCAAGAACAGTCTATGATGAAGAAGTAGAATGCATAATTGAAGAAGAAGGATTTCGCAGGGTCCCAATCTATTTCTATGACCCTTATGCACCTACCGATGACTATTGGCCAATCGACGAGGTCAACAAATTTGAAGTTGAAGAAGCAAGGGAAGAAGAATCCGCTGACAATGATCCACTTGACGAAATATCACTAAACCTTCTCTTTGATGAGGGGGTTACCGACAATGAAATAAGGGTGATCCACCCCATCACAGATAGCTTTGGTAATTGGTGGGGATTTGTTGGCACACGAAGAGTCGACAACAGCGACGAAGCAGAGATTGAAGCTCAATTGGAAAAGATAACGGCAATAGAAAACCAAATGGCCCTCCAAGACTTGTAGGGTGATAGTGACGAAAGTGCGAATCAAGATGACAGTGAGGTGCTGATGATCAACCTTGGTGATGAAAAAGACTGCTTTGAGCTGATTGTGGATGCTGAAAAAGGGGCTTACCCTAACTTTACTGTGGAACACACTCTAAAATACAAAACGAAAAATGCTGATTCTGATCTTAGTTCCAATTCCGATTCCGACGCCGAATCAACTCAATTCGAGTCTAGCTTTTCATCCTTTCAAACTACTGAGTCTAGTGAGGAAAACCTAGTCAAAGCACCAAGGCATAACATTTATTTTGAATTTGACTCTGAAATGTCTTTTGACAATTTTAGCAATGAGAAGGAAGATTTAGAGTATTTCACTTTGCCTATGATCAATTGTGTAGATTCCGACAATCCAAATTTTGAGGAAGAAATTCCAAAAAAATTCTAGAATTCATCGAGAGAGAAGAAGAGAGGCACGCCAAACCTTTTTCTGAGGAAATAATCACAGCAAACATAGGCTCTGAAAACGAGCCCAAACTGGTTAAAATTGGTGCAACACTGTCTTCTCTAGAAAGTGAAAAACTAATCTTTTTGCTAAAAGAATACAAAGATGTTTTTGCCTGGTCTTACGAGGACATGCCTGGAATAGACCCCGAAATTGTTCAGCACAAAATTCCCCTTCATACTGATGCAAAACCTGTTAAACAAAAGTTAAGACGTATGCGCCCCGATTGGGTCTTAAAGATAAAAGAAGAAGTCACCAAACAAATCAACGCTGGTTTTCTCATGGTCACCGAGTATCCACAGTGGGTAGCCAACATCGTTCCAGTACCAAAGAAAACTGGGGGAATCAGGGTCTATGTAGATTTCCGAGATCTCAACAAGGCTAGTCCAAAGGATGACTTTCCATTGCCACACATAGACAAATTAGTGGACAACACCGTGGGGCATGCACTGCTATCTTTCATGGATGGGTTTTCTGGGTATAATCAGATTTTGATGTCTCCCGAAGATAGAGAGAAGACCACCTTCACCATGGGGAACCTACTGCTACCGAGTAATGCCGTTCGGGTTGAAGAACGCTGGAGCCACTTACCAAAGGATGGCTACAACACTGCTGCACGACATGATGCACAAGGAAGTTGAGGTATATGTTGACAATATGATAGTCAAATCAAAGGAAAGGAAATGACACTATGAAGCCCTTCAAAAGTTCTTTGAGAGGATTAGTCAATACGAGCTACGTCTTAATCCTCAAAAAATGCACTTTTGGGGTAACAGCCGGTAAAATGCTAGGATTTCTCATCACTCAAAGAGGAATCGAAGTAGACCCTTCCAAGATACAAGCTATCATGGAGATATCACCACCAAAGACAGAAAAGGAAGTAAGGAGCTTTCTGGGGAAAGTACAGTTCATCAGCAGGTTCATTTCCAAACTCACAGCCACATGTGAACCTCTTTTCAAGCTTTTAAAGAAAGGTACTGATTTTGAGTGGAGCCAGGACTGTCAGCAAGCATTCGAGGCCATCAAGGAGTATCTTTAGAGTCTACCTGTATTATCACCACCCATCCCTGGGAAACCACTGATTCTGTATCTCTCAGTAACGAACACATCCATGGGATGTGTGCTAGCACAAGAAAACGACGCCAAAGTAGAGTGCGCCATATACTACCTCAGCAAGAAAATGATGGACTATGAAACAAGGTACACTCCCCTCGAGAAAACCTGCTGGGGGCTAGTATGGGCCACAAAGAAACTAAGGCACTACCTATTAGCACATCCGGTAGTGCTGGTTTCTCGTTTAGACCCAATCAAATATCTTTTCGAGAAGCCAACACTTATCGGGAAGCTAGCTAGGTGGTTATTGCTGCTGGCAGAATTTGACCTCAAATACATGACAAGGAAATCAGTGAAAGGAAGGGCTGTGGCAGAATTCTTGGCAGATCACCCTATGACAGAAGCCGAGGCAGAAGACTTCATGTTCCCCGACGAAGACATCCTATGTCTTTTAGACGACACCTGGTAGCTTTACTTCGATGGAGCATCAAACCAACGTGGATATGGCATAGGGGTACTGCTAGTTTCCTCAAACGACTCTTATATCCATCTGTCGTATAAACTAAGGTTTGAAGTCACCAACAACCAAGCTGAGTACGAAGCCTGCATTGTTGGAATGGAGGCGGCCATGGAACTAGGGGCAAAAAGGGTAGAAGTCATTGGAGATTCAAACCTGGTAGTGTCCCAAGCAAAAGGAGACTGGAAGGTCAAGGAAGGCACACTGAAGCTATACCGCTCTGTGTTGGAAACTTTGATTCCACAATTTGACTCAGTCATCTTCACACACACTCCACGAGTGAGCAATAGGTTTGCAGATGCGATGGCAACACTGGCCTCTATGGTCGAGATACTCCTGGGATTCACAATGCGGCCTCTCATGATTGAGCAGAAGGTCAAACCAGCATGCGAATGCACCTTCACCGAATAAGGTGAGGACGATGGAAAGCCATGGTATGAAGACGTGAAGAAATTCCTAGAAGAGGGAAAGTATCCCTCTGAAGCCACCTCAAAGGACAAAATGGCTCTGCGGAAGTTTGTCGCCCGATTCGTAGTCTGCGGAGGGGCACTGTATCGAAGAGCGTATATGGGCCCCAATCAACTTTTCGTCACCACGGAAGAAAGCCGTAAGATAATGGAAGAAATACACAAAGGAATCTGTGGGCCGCATATGAATGGGGCAACAATGGCAAAGAAAATCCTGCGTCAGGGATACTACTAGACTACAATGGAGGCCGACTGCGCTGAATATGTCCGCCAATGTTTCAAATGCCAAACTCATGCTGATCGCATGCGTACTCTCCCTACGGAATTATATAGCATGACATCCCCTTGGCCATTCTCCATTTGGGGGATAGACGTCATTGGAAGTATAAGTCCAAAGGGAAAATACAAGTATTAGTTCATTCTAGTGGCATCGATTACTTCACCAAGTGGGTAGAAGCAGCTTCTTATGCTACCCTCAAAGCCACTCATGTGGCCAAGTTTGTCCGCACCAATATCATCTATCGGTATGGCGTACCTCACGAGTTCATTTGCGATAATGGATCACACTTCAAGGGAGCAACAAAGAAGCTTTTTGCTGAATTTGGAATACAGAATCATCGGTCATCCACTTATCGACCTCAAACCAATAGAGCAGTTGAGGCTGCAAACAAGAACATCAAGAGGATTCTACGGAAGACTACTGACACTTACACAGACTGGCCAGAAATGCTACCTCTGGCACTATGGGGTTATCGAACAACTGAAAGGACTTCAACTAGGGCTACTCCATATTCCCTGGTCTATGGGATGGAAGTTGTCTTGCCAATTGAACTAGAGCTGCCCTCACTAAGGGTTCTAGCTGAGACTGGAATGATCGAAGAAGACTGGGTTCAAAACCGCTACGACGAGTTAGCATTGCTAGACGAAAGAAGGCTAAGAGCGTTATACCATGTGCAAGGGTATCAATGCCGCATCGCGCGAGCCTTCAACAAAAAGGTAAAGCCACGAGACATCAAGGTGGGGGATATGGTGCTCAAAGCAATCCGTTGTCATGTTTCAGACCCGAGAGGCAAGTTTAGACCAAACTGGGGAGGCCCCTACCTTATCAAACGCGTACTGTCTGGAGGAGTAGCCTTTATTGCAGACCTGGATGGAATGAAATTCGCAACACCAGTCAATATTGACAAGCTGAGGAAGTACTACCCCTGAGAGATGCTCGTTGGGTCGAAAACCACAAGGGTGGGTGACCTAAGCAAAAATTAGAGTAGCCTGCTAGGTCGAAAACCCGTAAGGGCGGCTTAGGCAAAAACTAAGGCATAAATAAAAGCGCTCGCTAGACTGAAAACCCGTAAGGGCGGTTTAGGCAAAATCAAGAGCACAAAAGGAAAGGAAAATACCTGAGTGAACCCTAACTAAAACAAAACAAGTCTCGAACTACGTTTATGGCCTGATTCCCTCTATGAGATATGTAGGCAATCTCTAGATTGAGATTCGGCCATTGTTATCACTATCACTTCCAGATTTCTAGGTCTATCCTGAAGCATGCTCACTATCAAACCCTGGCAACAACATTTTCAATAAAACAACCAAATATTTTATTATTTCCAAAGAAAAAGGAAAAGCAAGCTCAAACAATCCTCAAATCTATGAAAGCTAGAATCAAACAAAGAACATCTTTTGAAAAATATAAGCAATTTGTCTATCTCTAGGTCTTCCTTCTCTTTGCACTTTTGTCCTTCAAAAGGTTTTTCTCCAACCAGCGCTTATACGAACCCGATAGCTTGTCAACAGAGTTCCCAGCAACCTCTTGCATCGCTCGGTTCGGCCAAAAATGAAACATATTGCGACGAAAGCTGGCATCATGAACCTTGGAAACAACATACTCATGGTCACCCAGGACTTTGACTTGTTCAGCCCCAAACTGTCTTTGAAAGCGGGCAGGAAAGTAGAAGGTAACCTGAGTAATACCGATCACCGCAACGCTAAAATGATTCATGGTACTTGCGGTCATGCTCTTAACACCATACCAGGGGCAAACCCATTGAATCCGATTGCCCTTGCGAGTCTCCATCCATGCCTTCCAAGCAGCCTCAGTTGGAAACTCTCTGGTCACACGACGCTCCATGCAGTAGTCTGAACTATAGGGAAGCCGCTCTGGCGCATCCCATACCCTAAGCTTTTCATAAAGCCGTACCTATGGAAAACCAGGGAAAATTGCGAGTTGTGAGAACACGCAAGTCAAAACAAAAGAGTGATGAGTGGAAAGATAACTTAGCAATAAACAAGTAAAGAGTGAACCTGTAGTAACAAAGAACTGCCTGAAAACTGGGATGTGGGATTACCCTTCATTGCATCGAGACCCATCAAAGTCTCTGCCAACACTAAACCAGCAAAGCCTACACGGTTTCCAATCTGATGATCAAGCAGCATAGAATCGGCATGGCCAGAGGAAGGGCCAAGCAAGTAATAGTGGAGTAGGCAGACACATAGCGCATGAAAGCACGCTTTCTGTCGAGAAACTTGACGATGAGCTTCAGCTGCACCGAAACGCTGAACAAACTATAAGGTTTCTAGCCTTCCATTCACCATGAAAAACCTAACTTCGTGTTTCTGAACTTGGAGCAAAGCCTCCAGTAGGTTGCCACAATTGAACAAAGGGTTAGGGACAATGAGGCCTTCTCTATCTGTATGCCCCATGATAGTTGCAAACTCCTCGATGATAGGACACAATTCTTCTCTCCTAAATCAAAAGACGTGGAGAATAGAGTCCCACAAGCTAGTGGCTACCCGAAGGAAAGTGATATTCACAGGAACTTGGCGAAGAGAGAAGATGAAGTCCATACCAAAGGACTTAAAGTGTAGATGGTGGAGGCCGTTGAAGGAATCCAACCACTGATCAAGGACTGGTTGTGCCATATGCAAGCAACTGTTACTGATGACGCTATCGAGTTCGTAGAACGCGTACTTATAAGCTAGGTTGAGTCCAAGTTCGAATCGAAATCGGATTCTAAATCCTCATTAATTAGGTCATTCTACTGGCCGAAACTTCGAAACGACGGCCGCAAGATCGATTCCCCAGCCCTTGAAAACCAAGGTTGACTCAAAGTCAACCTTCAGGAAGAGGAATCGATCTCTCGGCCGCCAGAATGGCTCAAAAATAGGGTACTTCCACAGTTCTGTTCAATTCACCGAATTTTCACCGAATTACCAAATTTATGCAATACAAACGGTGCAAACAAAAGCATACACAATCACGTATCGGAGCAAAGATTTTGTTTCATTACATCACAAGGTGAATCATCCCACATTTCCTAAACAAACTATACATCGGTTTCCTGTCGAACTAACCTATGCAGGAAGAGAAACAGAAAAACAAAATAAGGAAGGAGAAGTGGATGCCGAATCCTCTGGTGGTCCGAACACCAGAGACCAGCTGCAAAAAAGAAAAGGAGACTCCCGGGGCGGTGTATACCAAAGGAGTACTACGGTGCAGAAGCGACATCACGTGGCTCAAAAGATTCACCACATGGCCCAGAAAAATCACCATACTGCGTACAAGCGCCACCCCAAGAGTTCTGCATCACGGAAGCAAGCCCCCCATGCGAGGGTCCTTAATCAAACATCAAGACAAGACCGAGAACATCGCGGATTCTCTCCGCGATCGTTGACCGCACGTCCCCCATGGCCCGGACCCGGCGGGGATGAAGGAGAGAAGAGGTCTGTGGGCAGCATGCCCTGGAAATTCCGGTTTCCAAAAATGCAAGGGCCCGGATCGAGAGAGCGCGAGCGCAGGTGGCAAGCGCTCAAAAATACAGAGTCGCCACTTGAGTTTTGAAGGTCCGACACTCAAGGAACCGTATTTCGAAGCACCTGCCGCACTTTATTTGAAAAAGTGAAGGAAACCAGTTCGTCATAACCATATCTGGGTTCGGGAGCCAGGTTACGAGAGGGGAAGGGTTTTATGGCACCCCTCTCGCCCAATCCGGAGATCGGTCTCTACTTGAGCATTTTGAAAACGTTGCGATTCTTCTTTTATTAACCAATTTTAGCCAATTAAGGCGGGGGAACAGTTAATCGGGGATTAAAAAACTGTAACATGTTTGCAGGATGTGATAGATGGCATGGATGAGCAGTTAGTATAGGATGAGAACAGACTACTGTGAGAGTTTAAACAGACTGGAAAGCCCCTGTTTTGGAGTGTCGCACGCAAGAGGTAACCAGTATGCACTGATCAAGTCAATGCATGCTGATTATACCTGCGCGCGCTACTACAAGACCTGCGCGCGCCAGTAAGTCTAAGCCCACAGCTCTTATTCTCAAACCCTCTGGGCTCTGGAAGGACCAGTGCACACCCAGGACAAACCAAGCAGTTTAAACTCTCTGGGCTCTGGAAGGACCAGTGCACACCCAGGACAAACCAAGCAGTTTATGCAGTCATAATATACAGTTTAAAGGCTGAAAAGCCTAATAAATAAGCAAAAACACCCCATAAACAGTGTGGGGACAAAATAATAGCCTGAAATCAAGTTAAACATGCAAGGCCAGCCACTGATCGGGTACAAACAATCGCGCGAGGGTTACAAACCGTCGCGCGACAATGCGCCCGGGCGCGCGATGGTTGCGCCCTGGCGCGCGACGATTGCGTCCTGGCGCGCTGGTCAAATGGAGCGTTGACCATTGTAGACACCCCAATTTGGCCTAACGATTATTTCAAGTCCCACCTTGGGACAATCCCGATGATGAAATGGATACAGTGATTGCTGATTGCTTCCTTGAGGACCTTAGGACTTTCGGTGAGAACTTTGACCACTTAGAGGACCCAATTCAAAGCCATACAGCCTTTCAGACAGAAATACAGAAGCCTAGGAAAATCCATCTGACGGCCGTAACATCGATCCCACGGCCATAACATCAATCCCTCGCCCGAGCAACCTGTTGCCAGCAAAATCTCCCTGAGAGATCAATCCCTCGGCCGCAAGATCTATCCTTCGGCCGAGACATCCTTTCCACGGCCGCAACATCCATTACTCGGCCGCCAGATCGACCTTTTTCCAGACTCTCGAACGTTCTGTCAGACGTTTGGTTTGATCCAACTACACTACCTTTCCGATGCGTTCGGGCTACGTTCGGAGATCACGACGTAGAGTTTGAGATGCATTGCAATTGCAATTGCCATCTCGTGATTTGATTGGCCGGAGTGAGTCATTCCTATGCCTATATAAAGGGGCCTTTGGGTTCCGAATTAACACAAAAAAATTGATATACTTACACACTCTCTCAAACCACAAAACTCTGCAGAAATACTCCCTCAATCCCATACTTCAAAAGCCCTAACCTTCCGAAGGCAGCCGTCAATCCGGCGATCAAACCCCGAAGTTCAAACCCTAACCCTAGGGTTCTCGATCAAGCAATCAATCCATCACAATCAAATCCGAAGCAATCAAGCAACTGAGGGATCAAGGTGGTGAGGCCCAACGGCCTCTGGTTTGTCTTAATTTATTGTATTTTTGACTAACCGTAGCATTTTGATTATCCGTTAATTTTTAGTCTGGTGTGAGGAAGAACACCGACCGGGGCTTCGATCCCTCGGCCGGTACATCGAACCAGGAGGATCCCTCGGCCGTGACATCTATTCACCGGCCGCGAGATCCATCTCCCTGGGACATTATGTTTGCTTTCTCTGCTTTCTGATGCATGCTTCATTTATCGCACTGGCTCACTTTTGCTTACTGTTTAAAGGAATAATTAAACAGACTATGTGTTTAGAATTAAACAAAGCATCTATATGTCTTATGTTGAACGATTATGGGCCAGTCTCACGACTGGGCAAAGAGGGGTGCCTAACACCTTCCCCTTATTGTACTTTTGGCTCCCGTACCCAGAATCTCTATCTATTTTCCCAGTTTTAATAAACTGGGTGGCGACTCTATTTGATGATAGCCGTTATCATGTGGCGATGTTCCTAGCCATGGGAATGTCCATGATTTTGGTTTATGAATGAGCAACCAATCGAGCAAACACAATGTGATCAATCTGTATGGCGATGCCCCGCTTGGGAGGTGTCTACAGTTTTTGGCGACTCTGCTGGGGAATATGAGAGCCATAACCAGAAAGTTCAACATAAGACTAATACATGCCTTGTTTAATTCATTTATCATATGCATCGAGCGAGCAACCCGTTGAGTTCACCTGATATCCCGGCATGACACGGGCTATGTTGGGGGTTCCAGCAAACTCCACAGTCACTCGTACCTAGTGGTATATCAAAAAGGGAATCACCCAATCACCGCCTATGATGGGTTGGAGAGAGGATTGGTGCCCTTTGACAACGGAGCACCCTGAAACTACCAAAAACCTTGCATGCTTTAGAAAGCCATAGAACTTATCAAACTAAGACAGGAACCTACAGGCTAGGAACCTACTTGCATTTTACTTGCAAAAGTTCTTCCTCACACCTTGTATCATCTGTTGTTGTAATTAACTTTTTCTGTGCAGAAGGGTTGGGATTTTCAGCCTAAATCCTAACCCTACACAAGCCAAGTACTGACTTACAGGTACTCTACTTTTCAAAGCAGGCACAATAAGTAAAACAAAGAAGCAACCACAGCCAATTTTATACTCTTACAACACTCGAAGTCACGCCAAACAGAGGTCTTTGCAACCGTCCCGTCTGTCACTCTCACCGGCCAAAACACCTACACTGCTACGGTCCCAATCACTTCCAGGGACTCCGCGGTCATCTCCTCAACAAACTCAATCATCTACCAAATCCTAAGCTTCATCAAGTAATCCTCCCACTCTCATGGCAGATAAGGACGCCATCATTGCTAATCATCAAGCTCAAAGTCGCTATCTTACTAGTAGAGAAAGTAGCAAGAGATGCTGAGAACGAAGAGAAATCGGTGGAAGATGAGAATCCTCAAGAAGTGGTATTGGCAGAAAACCCTGAATTGGCCAAACAAGTCAAGGAGATCAAACGTACTCTGGCCCATTCACAAGGGGACCAAATTCTAGATTTTAAAGGACTCTGCCTTTTTCCAGATTCTCAACTACCTGAGAAGTTCAATAGAACTGGCAATCCCACTAGCCATGTCCGCCATGTCATCAACACTCTGAAGCCAATGGGCTTGGATGATGAGCTCATTGTTCAGTTATTTCAAAGGACTCTTACTGAAAGCGCTCTCGATTGGTTTCTCACTTTGGAGTTTGTGCACTATCATACTTGGCCAGAAATTGCCAATGCTTTTTTCAAGCAATATGCATACAACGTCCAAATTGAGTTAACAACTCGAGATTTGGAAACGACTAAGCAGGAATCAAACAAGGACTTTGCAACCTTTGTGGCTAGATAGAGAGAAAAAGCCGCCAAGATGAAGAACCGCCCCTCTGAGGAAGATCAAGTGAGAATAGTTGTCAAGAGTTTGCAGCTTAAGTACCTCACACACATTTACACTCAGACTATCACTGATTTCAAGCGCCTGTAGGCTACTGGGCTGCAGATTGAAGAGAGGATCAAGCTAGGCCTCATTGGGAAAGAAGAAACTCCTCCACCCAAGAAAACCTTCACAACCCGTACATCTCCTGCCTTCGTCAACACCCTTAACTCAATCTTACCA
The DNA here is from genome assembly GCA_018127125.1 of Rhododendron griersonianum. Taxonomy (NCBI): domain Eukaryota; kingdom Viridiplantae; phylum Streptophyta; class Magnoliopsida; order Ericales; family Ericaceae; genus Rhododendron; species Rhododendron griersonianum. The sequence goes on along the minus strand of CM030788.1, from coordinate 29,505,260 downwards.
CAAGACCCTTTTCAAATTAGCTCATCCCAAAGCTCAAATCGCCCCCGTTGCAACTTTGACCATCTTTACATGACCTCATCTCAAGCCTTAGCCATTCTGAGCCATTAGGGGCATCTCAAACCTTTAAAACAAACCACTTCCTCAGCCACCCTATGGCCCAAACCATGATCCTAACAAACTGTGCACTTACCACCAACACCCTAGGCATGAGACAGATAACTGCATGCGTCTCCGCCATGACATTCAAGATCTCATTGATAGCCGAACTATAAAACTTCCAAAACCTAATGTGCAAGCCAATCCACTTCCTACTCACAAAGCTGAGCCACCACCCCGAAACATCGATTTCATAAACAACCCCACATACAATCCTGGCCAATACATTGTCCAAAACAACCAAACCAAGCCAACCTTTACCTTCCCAGAGGAGGACGAATGTTTCATGATGGAGGAGGAAGAAAACAATGAGTCCAATCAATCAGAAGTGATCGATCCCGACATGTCTGACAAAAGTAATGAAGAAGAACAAGCAAAGGGGAAAGTGACTTTGACGGAATGGAAGGAGAATACGATGATCCACTCGATGGAATCTCCTTAGCATCACTATTCAATCAAGTGGAAATAGCTGACGACTACACAATCAATAAGGAGGAAGAAAGGGTGATGAAAACCTAGACCAACACTTCCATTTGGGGACTGCTCATGGCTCAAAGAAGTAGCCACCAGTGAAGATGGATCCAGTACAAAGGCTCTGTTTGGCAAAGAAGAGGGTGGAAAAGAGTATAAAGTTGCGAAAGGCAAAGGTTTTGAAAACGACCTCGAAATGCTACAGTAGCTACGAAGTCACAACATGGCAAAAAAATATTAAACATTGCTTTTATCAAGCTAAAACCTGTTTTGAGCCCCTGCTTGGGCATTTAATTTCTGCTAAGTGAATTCCTGTTTCATCCTCTAGACTACGCTTATTCAATGATTTACTTCCTAAATTGCAATTGCCAAACACTATAGTCTCTTTGCCAAACAAGGGAAATTTCAAGGAATCAAGTTCCCTGTGTCGCTGACAAAAAGGAAGGAAAGGATGAACTTTAGTTGCTTAAGAAACTAGGTTTTTGTCAAAACTTAGAAAGAAGACACTATCTCCGCGAGAACACTTAGGGTTAGCTCGCCCATTATGAAGGTACAAACACAAGAGAGATTTAGAAAAATATCTCCATCAAATTCCTCTCCAAAACGCAGAAACCCTCTTGAGAGAAGTGCTCGTTGGGTAACCTGAAAACCCAAGCAAAAGTAAGAGCAAAGCCTGCTAGGGCAAGAAAATGCAAAAATGTAGCCTAGGCAAAAGTTAAGGCATTCAAAGAAAAGCTCGCTAGGAACTCAACCTCCATTAGGTAACCAAGGCAAAATCAAGAGCATGTGAGAAGAAAAACCAAGAGTGAAAACTCAACCTCAAAGGTGATGATTTTGGAACTACGTAAAAGGCCTGATTCCCTGATTGGGATACGTAGGCAATCTCACATCGAGATGCGGCACAAACATTTGGAGAGAAGGAAAAACATCAACAAATTTGTACTCAATGATAGGCATAGCTAACCCTGCGTATTGAGCTCGCAAAAGATGAGTATGCTTTTCTCGAAAAATTGGCAACAGCAATAGACACAAGAACTATTGCTCATCCCCTCTAACCTGAAGGTCATTAACACAATGAGCAGGATATCTCGAAAACTCTCGAGTTTGGCAACCGGACTATGTAACACGGCAAAAGCAAAAGGCAAGAAAATCAAAACCAAGAATAAGAAGGAAGAGAAAAGAGGATGCCACTTAGCCAAAACAAAATCTACCTTTGGAAAATCAAAGTAACGGCCGAAGAATCTATACATCGGCCACACTATCGATTTTTCAGCCGAATAATCAATTCTTCGGCCAATATTTCATTTTCACACAAATTACTGTCTATCAGCAAATACTTGTTCAAAAAGCCATGTTCTGACTATCGCATGCAAACTCGAGACATCTAGGGACATAAAAAGCATTTCTCATTTCATGAACAAAAGCTTGCCTACAAAATCATCACTGTGGTTGTTTTCACTATACAAATACAGTTTCTACTTCTCTCTTTGCTAACCATGAACAGGAAGGAAAAAGAAAATCCTAAAGCTGGTCGTGACGCCGTCTTCAAGACGATCTCTAAGACAAAGAAGGGGATTGCTGGTTATCCTCCCCACTGACAGCTGGTGCTCATTCAACCTCAAGCTACAAGGAAAAGAATGCAAAACAAGGGGCAAGCACCAAGCGCCTCTTCTCCGTCATCAAAATGGAAAGAGACAAAGGAAAGGGCCCGTGGCCAAACAGGAGCAACTGAAGGAACAGCAGGCAGAACCAAGGAAAAATGGCAGTACTCCATACAGCCACCTGCCTAAAGAAGCAAACCCGCCTAGATCTGAGCATTCTCCAAGTCTACTTTAGACATCGAAGAAGTAGACCTCATCAACGTCGGAGGAGGAGGAGGAACAAACTGAAGATCCTCAGCATGCGGGCGCCACTGGCTGGCCACCCGATCACATAAGTACCAGGCTTAACAAAAGGGACCCTCGAACAGGCTACGAGTACAATCTGGAACCCTGGAACGTGTAAGAGGGGTGTCCTCTGATATACCACTCCAAGGGTTGAACCTCGCCTACAAACAAAGTCTAAATCAGCCACAGCACAGAGGAATGGAGATCTAAAGACAAAGAATGCAAGGGGTACCTGGTCAACCGTCAATCGGTTCAAAACTCGTCGCCAAGGCTCAAAATTGGCGACCGTGGCTTCCGTTGCCCCACCAACCATCGCTCGTAGCAAGGGAAAAATCACAACGAGAAAAGAAGAAGGATATACCTCAAGTACCCGGTAGTGACCGCCAAGAGTCCTGTCCCGTGAACAAGCCCTAAGGAGGCCATACAAGGTGGCCAAGGCAGATGCTCCCTAATCAAGCTCCCAAACAGCCTCCAAATACTGCAAAGGGGCTAGAGATTGCCTATGCACTGAACTATCCTTGTTGACAAACGACGAGGTAGAGAAGAAAGGCCCGTGTCAACTACTCAACACTCACCTGAGTCAAGATATCAACCTTCATAAAAGTCTTGATCAGCCAAGAGACGTCAACATGACCACGCGAGCGAAGAGGGAGGCACCCTGCCCAAGAACCACTTCAAATCCCCTACTCGCTCCCAAAGCCTAGGGTTAACCCAAAGAGGAGCTCCGTCTACTCATAGGTCAGTAAGCAAAGAAAAATCACCTGGCGTGATCGTCATCTCGCCAACAGAAGGAAAGCGGAACGTGTTGGGAATATCCCACCACCTTTCAACCAGCGAGGTCATCAACGACCAATCCATCTTCAGAAGATTGAGGCCCAAAACAAACGGCTCAAGACTAGCAGAGTGTGCTAACTCCCGAGCCTGCTCCGACAACGTCACAAACCACTTGTGCACTAAAGGCCTCCACCGCGAACCTCCAGTCTCCTGTTTCTCTGCCAAGGACAAAAAGGGAGTTAATCTCACGATTGCATAAACAAATAAAAAGCTAGGGGCATCAAATCGACGTTTAAAAAGCATGCATTGCCTAAACAGGGGGCACAGTTATTTTAGCTTCTTTAAACAGAACAACTTCGACCCAACCACGGGTTCTTCTCATTCACGCCCCTGGCTAAGAGGGATCTCATCCCGCAAATCAAAACAAAAAAAACTCACTCTTAAATCATACAAAATCAAAAACTCCGAACTAAAGCAAACTTTTTGCTTTTCAGGAAGCTTACCGAAACATTAAGGACGCTCAAGTGCTGCTCAGCGGCTCTACGCCTACACCTCAACAGCTCTATGCCACGCCATGTGCACAACCTCGCGCTCAGCAGGCCAGCAAAACAATCATGTGGCTTCCACTCAATGCACCCTCCAGAAGGCGTTTATATTGCTAGCTTCCAGAAAGCGTTTATGTTGCCAGCTTGCAGAAAACATTTAGCCACCAGAAGACATTTGAGTCACTAGAAGGTGTTTGGCCTCCGGAAGGCACTCCCAGCAATGGAAGTAATGGAAATCTCCCTAACAAATTTGAATATGGTCAAGGACTAGCCTTGGGGACAACCCCGAGCATATGGAATCTAGCCTTGGGGGCAATCCCGAGCATACTCAAGAACTAGCCTTGGGGGCAATCCCGAGCATACTCAAAACTAGCCTTGGAAACATCCCAAGCATAAGGAACCAATCAAACCCCGTGGAAGATGGAATACTCAACAGCTCAGCGGTTCGAAGCCCACTATCCCAACTGGCTCGAAGCCATACACAAGCAATCTCAGCGGCTCGAAGCCCATTATCTCAAAAGGCTCCAAGCCGTAACCATCACCTCAACAGGCTCGAAGCCTATATCTACCACCTCAACTAGCTCAGAGCCATACCAACTCATCAACTCAGCGGCTCGAGGCCCATTATCGACAGGCTCTACGCCCATATTCACTCAGCAGCTCTACGCTCGCTATCACTCATCGAAGCGGCTCGAAGCCCATTACTTCGACAGGCTCGAAGCCTATATCCATTATCCCAACAGGCTCGAAGCCTATGTCTACTAGTCTCAGCGGCTCGAAGCCCATTACTTCAACAGGCTCGAGGCCTATATCTACCATCTCAACTGGCTCAAAGCCATAGCAACTCACTTAGCGGCTCCAAGCCCTCGACTCAGCAGCTCTGCGCTCGCTATCACAACTCAGCGGCTCAAAGCCCATTACTTCAAACAGGCTCGAAGCCTGTATCTACCATCTGAAATGGCTCGAAGCCATAACAAGCAACTCAATGGCTCAAAGCCCATCATCTCAACTGGCTCGAAGCCGTAAACAAGCAACAGGCTCTACGCCGCCCCAACAATCAAGACATCTATTCTTAGGCTCTACGCCTGAATGCTCAAAAATCTAACATTTTTGAATGCTCAAGCTCCACGCTTGGATGCCCAACCACTGTGTACTGGATGCTCAAGTTATACACTTGAATGCTCAAGCTCTATGCTTGGATGCCCAACCACTGCGTACTGGACGCTCAAAGCCTGTACTTTGAATGCTCGGATTCTGCCGTCCGAATGCTCGAGCTCTACGCTCTGAATGCTCAAGTCCGGAACTTGACAGAAGCTCTAAGCTTAAAAGCAAACACACACGCACGGGCCCGTGCACATATTGCATTTTCACATCGAGTCTGCATCATCATATCTGTTCACATCTAACAACTATCATCACAACATATACACTCTGCATATCTCTCATGAAACAGGTCAACCCTGTAATCAACCGGCACTATGCCTCGGTTTTATTGATCGGTTCAGCGCCTCGATCCTTTGGCTCCACGCCAACACTTATGATGAGAAAGCTCAGTGCACAGACCATCAGAATACAACCAGCTCCGCGCTTCGGTTCATTACGTCAAGCTCAAAGCTCTGACACCACAGGCTCTCATCCTGATCAATACCAGCTCCGCGTTTCGGTCCCATCAAGCTCTAAGCTCACCTCAGGCCTTCGCCTCATAACCACAGCAGGCTCCACGCCTCAAACCAGTCACCTCAGGCTCTCGCCTTATAATCTAGACCAGCTCCGTGCTTCGGTCCTATCAATCACCTCAGGCTCTCGCCTTATGATCAAGACCAGCTCCGTGCTTCGGTCCTATCAATCACCTCAGGCTCTCATCCTGATCAATACCAGCTCCGCGCTTCGGTCTTATCCCAATCTCCTCAGGCCTTTGCCTCAAGATTGCAAACAGGCTCTACGCCTCGATCCCATCACTCGCCAGGCTCTTGCCTCATGACTACAACCGGCTCCGTGCCTCGGTTTCCTCATCTCCAAAGCTCCGTGCTCCAGTTACTGGCCCTGCGCCCCTCACATCTCAAAAACAACCGGCATCCAACTCATCCCAGCAGATGGTTTGGATTCCACCCCATTACATCAAACCCCTTCCAGCTCATTCGCAAGGATAGGCTACTCTACCGAGCTCCTTTCAGTCAAAGTAAGGATGATCAAGAAAAGCAAACGCACCTGCAGTGTACTGATCTACCCCAAAATAACTAAGGAAGCTCTCCGCAAAAGCTCCCCCGGCAGCCCTGCGCTCCTTCAACTACTCTTCGCCAAAACCCTGGCTAAGTCTAGGTACGTCACACTACGGCTTTTTAAGCCCTAAGGTACGTCTTCTGTCTCTAACCCTCCAAACTTTTACTTTTCTTTATTGCCCGAACTACGATTGGTCTGAATTTCCCTTGTGGAATACGTAGGCAGCCTCCCGGCCCGACCATAACAAAACCTTTTTCAAAAACCCCTTGGAATAGTGGTTGGACCAAATTGAGTTACTTTTTACAGCTTTGACTCTTACTCAAACATGTCTCGCGATCCGTCTGAGTTCAGTCAAAGAGGGGCATCTGTAGACACCCCAATTTGGCCTAACGATTATTTCAAGTCCCACCTTGGGACAATCCCGATGATGAAATGGATACAGTGATTGCTGATTGCTTCCTTGAGGACCTTAGGACTTTCGGTGAGAACTTTGACCACTTAGAGGACCCAATTCAAAGCCATACAGCCTTTCAGACAGAAATACAGAAGCCTAGGAGAATCCATCTGTCGGCCGTGACATCGATCCCACGGCCATAACATCAATCCCTCGCCCGAGCAACCTGTTGCCAGCAAAATCTCCCTGAGAGATCAATCCCTCGGCCGCAAGATCTATCCTTCGGCCGAGACATCCTTTCCACGGCCGCAACATCCATTACTCGGCCGCCAGATCGACCTTTTTCCAGACTCTCGAACGTTCTGTCAGACGTTTGGTTTGATCCAACTACACTACCTTTCCGATGCGTTCGGGCTACGTTCGGAGATCACGACGTAGAGTTTGAGATGCATTGCAATTGCAATTGCCATCTCGTGATTTGATTGGCCGGAGTGAGTCATTCCTATGCCTATATAAAGGGGCCTTTGGGTTCCGAATTAACACAAAAAAATTGATATACTTACACACTCTCTCAAACCACAAAACTCTGCAGAAATACTCCCTCAATCCCATACTTCAAAAGCCCTAACCTTCCGAAGGCAGCCGTCAATCCGGCGATCAAACCCCGAAGTTCAAACCCTAACCCTAGGGTTCTCGATCAAGCAATCAATCCATCACAATCAAATCCGAAGCAATCAAGCAACTGAGGGATCAAGGTGGTGAGGCCCAACGGCCTCTGGTTTGTCTTAAATTCACTGTCTTTTTGACTAATCATAACGCTTTGATTACCTGTTAATTTTTAGTCTGGTGTGAGGAAGAACACCGACCGGGGCTTCGATCCCTCGGCCGGTACATCGAACCAGGAGGATCCCTCGGCCGTGACATCTATTCACCGGCCGCGAGATCCATCTCCCTGGGACATTATGTTTGCTTTCTCTGCTTTCTGATGCATGCTTCATTTATCGCACTGGCTCACTTTTGCTTACTGTTTAAAGGAATAATTAAACAGACTATGTGTTTAGAATTAAACAAAGCATCTATATGTCTTATGTTGAATGATTATGGGCCAGTCTCACGACTGGGCAAAGAGGGGTGCCTAACACCTTCCCCTTATTGTACTTTTGGCTCCCGTACCCAGAATCTCTATCTATTTTCCCAGTTTTTAATAAACTGGGTGGCGACTCTATTTGATGATAGCCGTTATCATGTGGCGATGTTCCTAGCCATGGGAATGTCCATGATTTTGGTTTATGAATGAGCAACCAATCGAGCAAACACAATGTGATCAATCTGTATGGCGATGCCCCGCTTGGGAGGTGTCTACAACCATCGCGCGATGGTTTGGGTGCAGCGCGCGCGGGTTCGAGCCAACTTCCCAGTGTCTGGTTTTTCACGTCCTGGGTTCTGAGACAGGTCCAGAATGATCCCAGGGGTACTCCAACAGAACAAAAATGAGCATTGAAGTGCAAAGCTAGCATTTTAAGCTCTAAGAAAAGCAATAAACTGGTTTTTTGCATGCTTAACAGTGATCTATATACAAAGTAAAGCATAAAACAGTAGGACACCAATCCCCACGCGGTCCATCGCACACAGCAACGAAGTGTCGCGCGCGTATATGGGACCCTCGCGCGTTGGTTCCTACCAGAACGGTTTTTGAAACCTTGCTAGCTTTAGGGCCAGGACTGGTATTGATTACCAGCCTTGACCCTGCCAGCCCCCCTCAGGGATCAGAACAGAAAAACAGTAGGTATGCTATACCTAAATTGAGTTTGAACGGATGATTGAGCTTTGAGGTTTGAGACTTGATTGAAGTGTTTGAAAAGGTTGAGATGGAAGAACAAGCTTTGTTCTTGAGTGCTAGGTTGGAAACCAAGTGCTTCACTTGCTAATGGAGAATAGATGAACAATGGGTTAGGGTTAGAACCTTTGTGCTTTCAATTTTTTGGAACCCTTTGAAAGAGAACAAAGGGGGGGCATTTATAGGGAGAGCACCTTCCATTAATGGAAAGGCAGGCCTGGTCCAAAGAATGGAGGCCAGCCAGCCACGAGGCTGGCTGGGGATTACTTGATGATTAAGCTGCCCAGCTGAATAAAGGTGATGGGGACAGGTTCTGACCATCGCGCGAGGGTTCCAAACTGTCGCGCGAGGGTCAACGGTCAAACTTTGTCCATCTGGCAGTTTGACCATCGCGCGAGGGTTCTAGACTGTCGCGCGAGGGTGCGCCCGGGCGCGCGATGGTTGCGCCCTGGCGCGCAATGATGCGCCCTAGCGCACAATGGTTGTGCCCTGGCGCACGTCAGTAGGGTTTTTTGGCTTTTGGAAGTGGCTTAAGACTAGGTTAGGTTCAAGGGTTTTGCAAACACTCAAAGCTCAAACACTCGACATTCCCGGGGTGTTCTTGATCCATTTCATCATCGGGGAATCAAAAACCGTAAGTAAACTAATCTGGAAGCCCAGATTGGGGTGTCTACAAGGTCCTCGGTGGAGGTCTTCGGTAGAACAGAACGAAGAGAGAAGGAGAGAAATGAAAACAAAACGCCGAAGCCTTGGCTTTTATAGAGCTCTGGAGATCAAGCGATTATATGGCCGAGATATCCATTATGCGGCCGCTGGATCGATCTCCTAGCCTCACAATCGATTTCCCGCAGTAGCATCCGATCTTGCTCAGTGCACCAAATCCAAGCAAAAAGGAGGTTTTTGGGTCTTCGACCAACAAAACCATTGATTAAATTAGCCTTGGGGGCACGCCCAAGCACAAGGAAGCCTTCTCTCCGTATCAGCAACTCTCTAGTACTCAGCTACTCATTAGCTCTAAGCTTACCATCACTCAACAGCTCCAAGCTCACCATCACCCAACAGCTCTATGCTCGCTATCCCAGAGGCTCAACACCCGCATTCACCATTAGCAGCTCTAAGCTCACTCAGCGGCCCTGCGCTCACCATCATGATCACCCAACAGCTCCGTGTTCATTCAGCAGCACCACATGCTCACTTCTCAGACCATTCAGCAAGCTCTATGCTCACCGTCTCAACAGCTCCCTCTCAGCAATTCCACTCCTCCCAGTAGCTCTATTCAGTAGCTCTCCGCGCCTGTTATCACTTAGCAAGCTCTACGCTCGCTATCTCAGCAGTTCAACTACTTCAGCAAGCTCTACGATCGCTACCTCGGCGGCTCTATGCCCGTATTCACCGCCATCAACAGCTCCACGCTTGCTATCCTACCAACTCCGTTATCACTATCAGTAGCTCTAAGCTCACTCAGCGGCTTTACGCTCACTATCTCAGCAGCTCCATGCTCGTTCAGCGGCTCTACGCCCGTGCTCGCTAAGCTCACTAGCTCTAAGCTCGCTCAGCAGCTCTATGCTCGCTACTCATCAGCTTCACATACTCAGTGGCTCTACGCCCGCAAACTCAGCGGCTCTATGCCCATTATCTCAACTGGCTCTACGCCGTAAACAATCCTCAACTGGCTCCACGCCGCCTTCAACAAGATATCATCTATTCTCAAGCTCTACGCTTGAATGCTCAAAATCTAACATTTTGAATGCTCGAAGCTCTTTGAATGCCCAACCACTGTGTACTGGATGCTCAGGTTCTACCCTTGAATGCTCAAGCTCTACGCTTGAATGCCCAACCACTGCGTACTAGATGCTCAAAGCCTGTACTTTGAATGCTCGGATCCTGCTGTCCGAATACTTGAGCTCTACGCTCTGAATGCTCAAGTCCAGAACTTGAAAGAAGCTCTACACTTAAATTAAACACACACGCACGGGCCCGTGCACATAAGCATCAATTGCATCACCATTGTCACATCGAGTCTGCATCATCATATCTGCTCACATCTAACCAATCATCATCATTATCATATACATATTTTGCATAACTATCTCTCATGAAGCAGGTCAATCCTGCAATCAATCGGCTCTACGCCTCGGTTTTATTGATCGGTCCAGTGCCTTGATCCTTTGGCTCTACGCCAAAACTTATGATGAGAAACCTTCGTGCACAGACCATCAGAATGCAACCGGCTCTACGCCTCGGTTCAAATCACGTCAAGCTCTAAGCTCTGACTCCTCAGGCTCTCGCCTTGTGAATGCAACTGGCTCTACGCCTCAAATCTGTCAAACTCCTCAGGCTCTCGCCTTGTGACCACAACCAGCTCTACACCTCGGTTCCATCACATCAAAGCTCTATACTCTCCAGGCTCTCGCCTCATGACTACAACCAGCTCTGCACCTCGGTTCCTGCATCTCAACACTCCGTGCTCCAATTACTGGCCTCGCGCCTTCCCATATCTCAAAAATCGGCGTCCAAATTCATCCTCAGCAGATGGTTTGGATTCCACTCCAATTACATCAATTCCTTCTAGCTCATTCACAAGGATAGGCTACTCTACCGAGCTCCCCTCAGTCAAAGTAAGGATGATCAAGAAAAGCAAATGACTCACCCGCTGTGTATTGGTCTACCCCAAAATTCTGAAGATGTTCACCACAAAAATTTCCCTGGCAGCCCCGCGCTCCTTCAACTATCCTCCGCCAAAATCCTGGCTCAGCCTAGGTACGTCACACTATGGCTTTTTAAGCCTGAAGGTACGTCTTCGGTTTCTAACCCTCCAAAACTTTTTATTTTTCTTTATTGCCCTTCCGAACTACTGTTGGTCTGAATTTTTAATTCCCTGTGGAATACGTAGGTAGCCTCCCGGCCCGACCACAACAAAAACCTTTTTCGAAAACCCTTGGAATAGTGGTTGGACCAAATTGAGTTACTTTTACAGCTTTGACTCTTACCTAAACATGTCTTGCGATCCGTCTAAGTTCAGTCAAAGAGGGGCATCTGTAGACACCCCAATTTGGCCTAACGATTATTTGAAGTCCCACCTTGGGGACCATCCCAATGATGATATGGATACAGTGATTGCTGATTGACTTCCTTTCAACCTTAGGACTTTCAGTAAGAACTTTTAGCCACTTAGAGGACCCAATCCAGAGCCAAATAGCCTTTCAGACAGAAGTTCAGTATCCCAAGAAAATTCATCTGTCGGCCGTGACATTGATCTCATGGCCTCAACATCATCTCTTCACCCGTGAATCCTGTTGCTTGAAAATCTCCCTAAGAGATCGTTTAGCCGGCCGCCAGATCTATCCCTCGGCCGTAACATCAATCCTTCGGCCACCAAATCCTTTTCTCGGCCGCCAGATCGTCTATTTTTCAGATTCTGGAACGTTCTGTCAATTGTTTGATCCATTCACAAAACCCTAGTAGCCTTTTTCCAATGCGTTCGGGCCACGTTTGGAGATCACCATGAGGAGTTTGTATTGCATTATAATTCCAATTCCCACCGTGCGTTTTGATTGGATGGAGTGAGTCATCCCCATGCCTATATAAAGGGGCCTTCGGCTTCGAAATTAGAGACACAATTCATTCTCTACAGCCACGAAACTCTGCCAAAATACACTCTCATACCCCCTCTACAAAAGCCCTAACCTTCCGAAGGCAACCGCTAATCCGACGATCAAACCTCGAAGTTCAAACCCTAACCCTAGGGTTTCAAGAAGCAATCAGTCAATCACCCTCAATCCGAAGTAATCAAGCCATTGAGGGATCAAGGTGGTGAGGCCTAGGGGCCTCTGGTTCGATTTACTTTTCGTCATTATGCTTAATCATAGTTTTCTGATTATTTGTTAATCGTATAGTCTGGTGTGAGGAAGAACATCTGCTGGGTCTTCGATCCATCGGTCGATACATTGAACCAGGAGGATCTCTCGACCGTGACATCCATTCACCGGCCGCAAATCCATCTCTGATAAGCACCCGACAATGTAATAAAGGGTGCGCTAGTGGCTAGTCTTAGTTACTTTTGTTATTTAATTTGTTGTTTTTAAGTTACTTTTGCTCGTTAAGTAGTTTGGTGGCGTTTTGTAGAAAACTATCTCAAAACAGGGACTCAAAGCAAAGGCATGGCTGCCCGGGCCAAAGCAATGATCAAGGCAGGCATGACCAAATGGCCCGAGCAAGAGCGAGCAAAGAAGCCAAGGGCGGCCCGTTGGATGGCCAAGGCCAGAGCAGCAAAGTGGCCCGATGGCAAGGCAAGGTGGCCCGAGCAATGGCCAAGGCAAGGCCAAGAAGCAGCAGTCAACGCCAAGGATGCGGTCAACGCCTGGAGATAAGGCCTCGGCACCGATGGCTGGGATCCTGGACATCGGTACCGAGCAGCTAACTCTGGGACAGCAGTTAAGGCTTCGCCATCGATGGCTGATTTATGGGACATCGGTACCGAGCGCTTAACTGTGTTTTAAGGCCATTGCCATCGGTACCGAGGCCTTAACGGGGATTTTTCAGAGCATCTTTGGAGAATATTCCGTGCGCGTCCTTGGAGCCTATAAATACCCCGTGATATCACCATTACATGATTTGGACAGAAATGTACCCATTTTTAGATCTAGATCTAGATTTCAAATTTCTTTGCTTGTTCTTGAGTGTTCTTCATTTCCAGCCCTTTAATATTTCATTTTCTGCTTTTATTAATTAGTTTTTGCTACTCTCTCCTTTATTAAAGTTGTTTAGTTTCTCCCGATCTATCTTTCCATCTAATTTTCTTCTAGTGTTGTGTTTACAAATATGTTAGTTAGATTTTTGCTTATCTCCATAGATATGTGTGAGTAGTTTTCAAGGTTGGGTCATGGGGTGACTAGCACCCCATGGCTTGAGTAAAAATTGCATTTTTCACCAAAAAGTTTGCAACTTTGTTTTGGAAATTGATGTGGGGCTTGGATTTGTTTGTCAAATTACCGAGGTGATAACCTCCTTGATCATGTGTAGGTAAGAGCTTTGCCTACTTACCACACATGATGCTTGGAGCTCTGTCGCTCGAGGTGTTTGCTAAATGAATTCTATAGCTAGCTTGATTTTCGAACCTTCTTATCTTCCGGGTTAAACCGTGTATTGGAGTGAAAAATGTGGTTTTGCTTGAGTCGTGGGCGCTAGTGATTCCTAGACCTAACCTTCTTTTTATCTAGTTTATTCTCGTTTAACTTAGCCTTTTTACTTTCCACCGTATACGAAAAACCAAGTTGGCTGACTAAAAGCCGGAAACCATACTTGCATCTACAATCCATCAAGCCGTATTAGTTATCTCTGTGGGTACGATCCCGGACTTCCGGATTTATTATGCTTCAATTGGACGCTTATACCTTACGCTTGGGGTGACCTCTCTTTTGATACATCGAGAAGTGCGAAGCATTTTTGGCGCCGTTGCCGGGGATTTCTTATTATGGCTTTATGGAGGCTCGACAAACCATTGTGAGTATCCCGCTTCTTTCTTTTTAGTTATAGTTAGTAGTTTAATTGTTAATTGCTCGTATCTAATTCGGTGGATACCTCTAACCTGGTTTCATGCCAAACTTGAGGTGTAACGAAGCCGGAGTAGATATTGAGTTAGTTAGTTAGTTTCATTAAATCTGCATTGTTGAGCCGAGGCGGTGGCATAACCCCTCGCACTTTCTGTTTCTGTTTGTCTTGTTGAGGTGGCGGCCTAGCCCCTCCAGTCTGTTAGTTTGCTGGTAGTTAGTTGGTAGTTTTGTTGGTTTATGCCTGTTGTGTATCGGAGCCCAAATTCCAATCGGCTTCACCGTTCTTCATCACCTCCGAGAATCCGTAGCATTGTTAGGGCGTATCCTGCCCATTCTCCACCGCGCAAAGTAAATCGAAATTGCAATAGAAAAGGCCCAATGGCCGAAGAAATTCCAGTTCGCACTCTCCGTGATTTGCTGAATCCAGAAAGGGCTCCTTCTATATCGCCTATCGTTATACCTACTCCGACTGCTGGGACTACATTTGAATTCAAGTCTGAGTATCTTCGGGTTATTCCAGAGTTTCGGGGGCAGGAATTGGAGGATCCTTATTTGCATATCCGGGAGTTCGAAAATATTTTGCATTCTATTTGTCCCACTCAGAATCAACTTGATCAAGCTCGCTTGAAGCTGTTTCCCTTCACTCTCAAGGATAAAGCGAAGCAATGGTTCAATTCCTTGAAGCCTAGATCCTTGCGCAATTGGGGTGAAGTTCAGGATGCTTTCACTACAAAGTTCTTCCCAGCTAGCAGGGCCAAGTTGCTTATTGATCAGATCCAAATGTTCAAGCAAAGGGATGGAGAGACGTATCACAAGTATTGGGAGCGCTACAAAGATTTGCTTATGTCTGTTCCGCATCACAACCTCCCATTATATCTTAGAGTTAACTACTTTTACACGGGATGTTCTCAAGAGAGCAAACAACTCTTGGATACAATGGGTGGTGGAGATTTCATGGGAAAGACACCAGAAGATGGTTGGGATTTCTATGAGATACTAGCGGAGAAAACTCAGACTTGGCAGCTTGCTGATCCTGGGGATAGGGCGATGTTCAACCAAGGCCCTTCAGGTTCTGGGAAGTTTTCTATTTCGGAGCATACGGCCTTTGAAACACGTTTGGAGGAGATTTCTCGTAAACTTGATAAGTTGGAAATTAAGAGTGCTCAGTCCCAAGAAGTGAAGGCGGTACGCCAAGTGGAGGAAGTGTGTGTTATTTGTGAGATGGTGGGCCATTCTACAGAATCTTGCCCTAATATTCCTGCCTTGAAGAATGTGATAAATGGGATTGTCCCGGAAGAGGTGCATGCTGTGCAAAGATTTGACCCTTATTCTCAATCCTACAACTCGGGGACTCGACAACATCCCTCTTTCCGTTGGGGTCAATCAAATGAGGGAAGCTCTTCTCAAATGCAACCTCCTGCTCAACAGTTGCCTTGGAAACAACAAGCCCAAAATGCCTTCCGTTTTCCTCAAGCTCAAGCTCCGCCGGGGTTTGCTCCTCCTGCTCCATTTCCTCAAGTAAGTCAATTCCAACAGCAGCCTACTCAATTTCAACAACCTTCTCAGTTTCAACAACCCCCTAAGCGTTCTTGGGAAGAGCAGTTTGGTGCCCTCTTGCAAGGCCAGAATACTTTCAATGAGCAACAGACCCAAATGATGAATGATATTCGGAATCAATTGGGCAAATTGACAACCACTGTGGGGATATTACAGCAAGAAAGGGGGAAATTCCCAACTCAGCCTCATCCCAACCCGCAATCAACTTCCAATCCGACTTCCCAGGGTGTGCACTTTGCTAGCTCCTCGGTGATTTTCCCCGAGCAAGCAAAGGCGATAATCTCCCTTCGAAGTGGAAAAGTGGTAGACAACCAAGTGAAGATGCCCTCGGATCCTATCTTGTTACCTCCTGTTGATCAGTCAAGTCCAACAATCCTTGGGGAATCTCCCAAGGAGGCAAGTGAGGAAGCTCTAGAAGAAAGGGAGAAGGAAAAGGGTAAAGAGAAGGAAAGTGTACCGGATCCTCGAGTTGTTCCAACACCGGCACCTTATCCTCAACGCTTGAAGGCTTTGGCGAAACCGAATCTTAATGCGGAGTTGCATGAGTTGTTTAATCAAGTGAAGATCAATATCCCCCTTATGGATGCGGTCAAGCAAATCCCCTCTTATGCTAAGTTTCTTAAAGATCTATGTACTCGAAAGCGGAAGTTGAACGTCCAAAAGAAGATCTTTTTGACCGAACAAGTGAGCTCCATTATTCAAACGAACATTGCACCAAAGTACAAAGATCCGGGGAGTCCCACCATTGCAATCACCATTGGAGATAAGCGTATCGAACAAGCCTTGCTCGATCTTGGAGCAAGTGTCAATCTACTTCCGTTCTCCGTCTATCAAGAACTTGGGTTGGGGGAGATGAAGCCTACTCGAGTCACCCTTCAGTTGGCCGACCGGAGTGTTCGCATTCCAAGGGGGGTAGTGGAAGATGTTTTGGTGCAAGTTGGTCAGTTTATCTATCCAGTGGACTTTGTGATTCTTGACACGACTCCGACCGACTCTTGTGCTACTTCTACTCCGGTGATCCTTGGGAGACCCTTCTTAGCCACGGCGGATGCAGTTATCAACTGTCGGAATGGATTGCTTAACATGACCTTCGGCAATATGAAGATGGAGGTTAATGTGTTCAATATCGGCAGTCAAATGGGGGATGATGAAAATGTGAATGAAGTGAGTTTTATTGACTCTTTGGTGGAGGAACATGTGGACGAGCTGCTTTTTAGTGATCCTTTGGAGGTTGCCCTTACAGCCGAAGAGGCTGAATTTCTCGAATCTTCCGAAGTCAGTTGTTTGTATACATTGTTGAATGAGGATGGAGCTTGTGATGTGAATTCTCGGACCCCAAAGTTTGAAGAATTTGAAGAGTTACCACCAATCGAGAAGAAAGTTCTTCCCTCTCTTGTGGATCCCCCTTTATATGATGATTCGGGGGGAAAATGCCTCACCGCTAAAGTTGTCTTTTCCGATCTCCCGTATCTTGATCCTTCCCCTGAAGAATTACTCCTTGCTCACGAGATGAACATGTTTGAAATGTCGGGCGTCTACTATGAAGATCCGTTGGCAAAACCACTCACCGCTAAGGAAATGGATGCCGAAGTGGATTACTTGTATTCGTTGTTAGCTAAGCAAGATGCTTATGGACCAATCGTTGAAGAGTTGGAGCTCATGGAAGCAACAATTGTCCCTTCGATTTCTTCGTGCCTTGATCCTCTCACCGCTAAGGAAATGGATGCTGAGGTAGATTTCTTGAACTCTTTGTTAGAAAAACAAGATGCATGTGAGCCTATTCTTGAGAAGTTACCAATCATAGAAGTAATTGATTTTCTTGGTGTTGAAGATTTTCTTGTGGTTTATCATCCTTATATTGTAGATTTTGTCAACAACTTGAAAATTGATCTTGTTTGGGCTATGCATTTGGTGGAACTTAAGTTTTTAAAACGAATTCAGCAATTGCTTTACTCAAAGTATCTTATCTTGTGGCATGGTCGAGTTCAATTCTTGGTAAAGAGTGTAGCTTGGAGTGCTCTGTTTTTTCTAATAGTTATTAATGGTGTGCTAAATATTCGTAGCCTGTGTGCTCACGCACTTGGCTCTATATTGTATCTTGCTTGGTTACAATCTTAAGGGGACGCTGGACTTCATTGTTTGGCGGAGTCTAGCTGTGACTTTGACGCTCCGAGTTCTGATATTGAATGTGTAAATACTGTACATATGTGTTTTCTTTCTTTCTTTTACGTGTTTCTTTTCTTTTGTTTAGTATGCATGTTTAGGTCTGCTTTGTGTTTCTTGTTTTGAATAAAGTCTTGGAGATATTTCACATGAAAAGATTTCACCAACGTGTTAGTGTAAAAGGGCTTTCATTAGTTCTTCTTGGTAATAGTTTGTCGTTAATGATCCATGCTCTCCGAATAGGCCCCTATCGGTGGCAACTTTGGTCTTTGGGTGAGGTGTGATATTGCCTGGAGTGCACCTAGGTTGTATTGTATCTTGCTTTGTTTTGATCGTAGGGGACGCTGAACTTCATTGTTTGGCGAGGTCGAGTGATAAATTTTGTTATGGGCGCTAGCATAACAAATTCTCAACGGTCTAGTATAGCCACCCATTGCTTACCCCACCGGTAAGGAATGGGAAGAAAAGTATGACTCGTTTGATCGTGTGATGATCGGGTGGTGCATTGCATTCTGTGTTGCATTTTCTAAATCGTTTTGCATGATCTTTTGTGTTTTTCTTTGTTTTTCTGTTTTTATTTTGGTTTGGTTTGAAGCCGGATAACACGGGCCGGTGGTACTAATGTCATTTGTTTGAGGAAAGTCTTTCTCTTAAGTCTTCTGCAGGGTTTATTTGCTACCACACCAGCCTTGGTAGTTTGGGTCTAAAGCCGGGGTGAGTGAGGCATTCAGGAGCCCTAAGCATGGGTGCGGCTATGCGCCGCGGTTATTAGTCCGATAAAGCTTTGGATATGGCCCAGTGTGACTAGCTTTGGTTTCGAGTGGGCAAAACCGAAAGAGTAAACCCTGGAAGCATCTATACGGACTGGAGCAAGCATTTGACATGAAATCCTCCTACTTGGTCGAGGTATTTAGGGGTTGACATTCCCCTTGGACGGTACATTCGCGCACTCTTTCCTTCCTTCGCTCTTGTTCCTAATGCTATGAGGGCATAGCATCGCTTTAAGTTGGGGGGAGGGGTTCGCCCTTGTGCTTTTTGTTTGCTAGTTGCTAGAAAATTTGAAAATTCAAAAACATTAGAAATTGAAAAATCCAAAAAAATGAGAAAATTGAAAATTTCAAAAATAAATAAAGGTTTTTAACTTGCAATTCTTTCCTTTTTCATGTTTTTAGTTCTTGTTCATAGCTTGTTGCATGCTCAATACTTGTTAGTTGGCAAGAGTTCGTAGCAATCCTAAGAATTTGGTGCTTCTCAATTTGCATGATTGGTTAAGGATTGAACGGTTAGGTTTTGAGTTAAGTCTTTGAGCAAGTTTTGGCCATATCCCCACCTTTTCAATTCAATAAAATGCTCGTAGTTAGGTGAATAATCGTATGTCTATCTCTAGTTGTGGTTTCAATGTCGATTTTCAATCATTTTGGAATCCAAAGCGCACTTAAGAGAAGATACAAGGCATTATTTGCATGATCATACCACATATGAGTCCCTTTGCCCCATGTTGCATCCTGTTTTTCTCCCGTTCTTTGCTTTAACCTAGGAAACCGGTTGTTCGGAGGGATGTTGGGAGGAGTTTTCATTGTTCAAGGAGATTTGGGGGTGGTGTGAATGTGATAGAAGTGGTTGGAATGCAAAAAGGCAAAGAATTGTTATGTGTTTCTCTATCTCTCCTCTCCCACTACAAAAGCAAAAGCCCCAAATTTTCATCTTACTCTCCAAAAAGCCCCAAAATTGGCTCCAATCTCTCCCACTATAAATCTTACCTCAAATGACCCGATTTCTCAAAGGAAAAGAAAAGAAAAAAAAGAAGAATCAAAGAACTACTATGAAAAAGAGAAAGTGAATTCGAAAGAGGGTTGAATACTTTTATGAGAGAATTGGTTTGGCTTATGGGCTAGCATTCATTCGGGAGGAGAAAAAGTTCAATAAAAAGGGGGAACTCGAGGCTCAATACCGTGGGAAGCCGGATGAGGATGGTGACTAGTTGTGAAGGAGTTGGTGGTAGTAGTTTCTCATTAGTTAGTAGTTGGTTGATATTGGTTTAGCTGGTTTGGCTTTGACTTGGTTGATTATTATTTGTTGGCGGCGGTCATTTGGGTAGATGACCAAGCTAGAAAATAGACCGTCGCCCATTTTTGTGCTAACCCTTTCTTGTTTACCAAGGTCATTATAAGCTTGAAAAAGTCCTTAGTTGATCCTTTGCGCGCTTGGATTCCTTAATGATTAACTATCTGATATTTGCATGATTAGTTGAATAGCTTGCTTTCCTTTCGTATCCAATAATCATCCGTTAGTTTGTTAATTCTGTTGAATAAAGTGCTGTAGTTGTTGAGGCATAGTATTTGTTTTTCACTATTGCCTGTTTATCCAGCACTCTTTGGTGGATATGGTTTAGTTTGATCTCGCAAGGTGTCGTGTCCCGTATCCTCCCTTTGTTCGAGGACACGAACCTTTTTAGCTTACTCTTAGACTTGCTTGATATTTGGCCTGTTTAGTTTGAAACTGAAACTGTGAGTTGTATGAAATGAAATAAAACGATAGATTGTTTGAACTCTTGCTAGGTTTCAAAGTTGAGCATGTTCTAAGTTGTGATAACGGGGGAATTGCAAGTTGTTAGTTTTTCTATTCTTCGTGTCTTATTTGCTAGGGACTAGCAAACCTCAAGTTGGGGGGTGTGATAAGCACCCGACAATGTAATAAAGGGTGCGCTAGTGGCTAGTCTTAGTTACTTTTGTTATTTAATTTGTTGTTTTTAAGTTACTTTTGCTCGTTAAGTAGTTTGGTGGCGTTTTGTAGAAAACTATCTCAAAACAGGGACTCAAAGCAAAGGCATGGCTGCCCGGGCCAAAGCAATGATCAAGGCAGGCATGACCAAATGGCCCGAGCAAGAGCGAGCAAAGAAGCCAAGGGCGGCCCGTTGGATGGCCAAGGCCAGAGCAGCAAAGTGGCCCGATGGCAAGGCAAGGTGGCCCGAGCAATGGCCAAGGCAAGGCCAAGAAGCAGCAGTCAACGCCAAGGATGCGGTCAACGCCTGGAGATAAGGCCTCGGCACCGATGGCTGGGATCCTGGACATCGGTACCGAGCAGCTAACTCTGGGACAGCAATTAAGGCTTCGCCATCGATGGCTGATTTATGGGACATCGGTACCGAGCGCTTAACTGTGTTTTAAGGCCATTGCCATCGGTACCGAGGCCTTAACGGGGATTTTTCAGAGCATCTTTGGAGAATATTCCGTGCGCGTCCTTGGAGCCTATAAATACCCCGTGATATCACCATTACATGATTTGGACAGAAATGTACCCATTTTTAGATCTAGATCTAGATTTCAAATTTCTTTGCTTGTTCTTGAGTGTTCTTCATTTCCAGCCCTTTAATATTTCATTTTCTGCTTTTATTAATTAGTTTTTGCTACTCTCTCCTTTATTAAAGTTGTTTAGTTTCTCCCGATCTATCTTTCCATCTAATTTTCTTCTAGTGTTGTGTTTACAAATATGTTAGTTAGATTTTTGCTTATCTCCATAGATATGTGTGAGTAGTTTTCAAGGTTGGGTCATGGGGTGACTAGCACCCCATGGCTTGAGTAAAAATTGCATTTTTCACCAAAAAGTTTGCAACTTTGTTTTGGAAATTGATGTGGGGCTTGGATTTGTTTGTCAAATTACCGAGGTGATAACCTCCTTGATCATGTGTAGGTAAGAGCTTTGCCTACTTACCACACATGATGCTTGGAGCTCTGTCGCTCGAGGTGTTTGCTAAATGAATTCTATAGCTAGCTTGATTTTCGAACCTTCTTATCTTCCGGGTTAAACCGTGTATTGGAGTGAAAAATGTGGTTTTGCTTGAGTCGTGGGCGCTAGTGATTCCTAGACCTAACCTTCTTTTATCTAGTTTATTCTCGTTTAACTTAGCCTTTTTACTTTCCACCGTATACGAAAAACCAAGTTGGCTGACTAAAAGCCGGAAACCATACTTGCATCTACAATCCATCAAGCCGTATTAGTTATCTCTGTGGGTACGATCCCGGACTTCCGGATTTATTATGCTTCAATTGGACGCTTATACCCTACGCTTGGGGTGACCTCTCTTTTGATACATCGAGAAGTGCGAAGCATTTTTGGCGCCGTTGCCGGGGATTTCTTATTATGGCTTTATGGAGGCTCGACAAACCATTGTGAGTATCCCGCTTCTTTCTTTTTAGTTATAGTTAGTAGTTTAATTGTTAATTGCTCGTATCTAATTCGGTGGATACCTCTAACCTGGTTTCATGCCAAACTTGAGGTGTAACGAAGCCGGAGTAGATATTGAGTTAGTTAGTTAGTTTCATTAAATCTGCATTGTTGAGCCGAGGCGGTGGCATAACCCCTCGCACTTTCTGTTTCTGTTTGTCTTGTTGAGGTGGCGGCCTAGCCCCTCCAGTCTGTTAGTTTGCTGGTAGTTAGTTGGTAGTTTTGTTGGTTTATGCCTGTTGTGTATCGGAGCCCAAATTCCAATCGGCTTCACCGTTCTTCATCGCCTCCGAGAATCCGTAGCATTGTTAGGGCGTATCCTGCCCATTCTCCACCGCGCAAAGTAAATCGAAATTGCAATAGAAAAGGCCCAATGGCCGAAGAAATTCCAGTTCGCACTCTCCGTGATTTATTTGAATCCAGAAAGGGCTCCTTCTATATCGCCTATCGTTATACCTACTCCGACTGCTGGGACTACATTTGAATTCAAGTCTGAGTATCTTCGGGTTATTCCAGAGTTTCGGGGGCAGGAATTGGAGGATCCTTATTTGCATATCCGGGAGTTCGAAAATATTTTGCATTCTATTTGTCCCACTCAGAATCAACTTGATCAAGCTCGCTTGAAGCTGTTTCCCTTCACTCTCAAGGATAAAGCGAAGCAATGGTTCAATTCCTTGAAGCCTAGATCCTTGCGCAATTGGGGTGAAGTTCAGGATGCTTTCACTACAAAGTTCTTCCCAGCTAGCAGGGCCAAGTTGCTTATTGATCAGATCCAAATGTTCAAGCAAAGGGATGGAGAGACGTATCACAAGTATTGGGAGCGCTACAAAGATTTGCTTATGTCTGTTCCGCATCACAACCTCCCATTATATCTTAGAGTTAACTACTTTTACACGGGATGTTCTCAAGAGAGCAAACAACTCTTGGATACAATGGGTGGTGGAGATTTCATGGGAAAGACACCAGAAGATGGTTGGGATTTCTATGAGATACTAGCGGAGAAAACTCAGACTTGGCAGCTTGCTGATCCTGGGGATAGGGCGATGTTCAACCAAGGCCCTTCAGGTTCTGGGAAGTTTTCTATTTCGGAGCATACGGCCTTTGAAACACGTTTGGAGGAGATTTCTCGTAAACTTGATAAGTTGGAAATTAAGAGTGCTCAGTCCCAAGAAGTGAAGGCGGTACGCCAAGTGGAGGAAGTGTGTGTTATTTGTGAGATGGTGGGCCATTCTACAGAATCTTGCCCTAATATTCCTGCCTTGAAGAATGTGATAAATGGGATTGTCCCAGAAGAGGTGCATGCTGTGCAAAGATTTGACCCTTATTCTCAATCCTACAACTCGGGGACTCGACAACATCCCTCTTTCCGTTGGGGTCAATCAAATGAGGGAAGCTCTTCTCAAATGCAACCTCCTGCTCAACAGTTGCCTTGGAAACAACAAGCCCAAAATGCCTTCCGTTTTCCTCAAGCTCAAGCTCCGCCGGGGTTTGCTCCTCCTGCTCCATTTCCTCAAGTAAGTCAATTCCAACAGCAGCCTACTCAATTTCAACAACCTTCTCAGTTTCAACAACCCCCTAAGCGTTCTTGGGAAGAGCAGTTTGGTGCCCTCTTGCAAGGCCAGAATACTTTCAATGAGCAATAGACCCAAATGATGAATGATATTCGGAATCAATTGGGCAAATTGACAACCACTGTGGGGATATTGCAGCAAGAAAGGGAATTCCCAACTCAGCCTCATCCCAACCCGCAATCAACTTCCAATCCGACTTCC
Organism: Rhododendron griersonianum; assembly: GCA_018127125.1. Lineage (NCBI taxonomy): Eukaryota > Viridiplantae > Streptophyta > Magnoliopsida > Ericales > Ericaceae > Rhododendron > Rhododendron griersonianum. Next base: position 29,481,709 of record CM030788.1, on the reverse strand, counting down.
CAGGGTGTGCACTTTGCTAGCTCCTCGGTGATTTTCCCGAGCAAGCAAAGGCGATAATCTCCCTTCGAAGTGGAAAAGTGGTAGACAACCAAGTGAAGATGCCTTCGGATCCTATCTTGTTACCTCCTGTTGATCAGTCAAATCCAACAATCCTTGGGGAATCTCCCAAGGAGGCAAGTGAGGAAGCTCTAGAAGAAAGGGAGAAGGAAAAGGGTAAAGAGAAGGAAAGTGTACCGGATCCTCGAGTTGTTCCAACACCGGCACCTTATCCTCAACGCTTGAAGGCTTTGGCGAAACCGAATCTTAATGCGGAGTTGCATGAGTTGTTTAATCAAGTGAAGATCAATATCCCCCTTATGGATGCGGTCAAGCAAATCCCCTCTTATGCTAAGTTTCTTAAAGATCTATGTACTCGAAAGCGGAAGTTGAACGTCCAAAAGAAGATCTTTTTGACCGAACAAGTGAGCTCCATTATTCAAACGAACATTGCACCAAAGTACAAAGATCCGGGGAGTCCCACCATTGCAATCACCATTGGAGATAAGCGTATCGAACAAGCCTTGCTCGATCTTGGAGCAAGTGTCAATCTACTTCCGTTCTCCGTCTATCAAGAACTTGGGTTGGGGGAGATGAAGCCTACTCGAGTCACCCTTCAGTTGGCCGACCGGAGTGTTCGCATTCCAAGGGGGGTAGTGGAAGATGTCTTGGTGCAAGTTGGTCAGTTTATCTATCCAGTGGACTTTGTGATTCTTGACACGACTCCGACCGACTCTTGTGCTACTTCTACTCCGGTGATCCTTGGGAGACCCTTCTTAGCCACGGCGGATGCAGTTATCAACTGTCGGAATGGATTGCTTAACATGACCTTCGGCAATATGAAGATGGAGGTTAATGTGTTCAATATCGGCAGTCAAATGGGGGATGATGAAAATGTGAATGAAGTGAGTTTTATTGACTCTTTGGTGGAGGAACATGTGGACGAGCTGCTTTTTAGTGATCCTTTGGAGGTTGCCCTTACAGCCGAAGAGGCTGAATTTCTCGAATCTTCCGAAGTCAGTTGTTTGTATACATTGTTGAATGAGGATGGAGCTTGTGATGTGAATTCTCGGACCCCAAAGTTTGAAGAATTTGAAGAGTTACCACCAATCGAGAAGAAAGTTCTTCCCTCTCTTGTGGATCCCCCTTTATATGATGATTCGGGGGGAAAATGCCTCACCGCTAAAGTTGTCTTTTCCGATCTCCCGTATCTTGATCCTTCCCCTGAAGAATTACTCCTTGCTCACGAGATGAACATGTTTGAAATGTCGGGCGTCTACTATGAAGATCCGTTGGCAAAACCACTCACCGCTAAGGAAATGGATGCCGAAGTGGATTACTTGTATTCGTTGTTAGCTAAGCAAGATGCTTATGGACCAATCGTTGAAGAGTTGGAGCTCATGGAAGCAACAATTGTCCCTTCGATTTCTTCGTGCCTTGATCCTCTCACCGCTAAGGAAATGGATGCTGAGGTAGATTTCTTGAACTCTTTGTTAGAAAAACAAGATGCATGTGAGCCTATTCTTGAGAAGTTACCAATCATAGAAGTAATTGATTTTCTTGGTGTTGAAGATTTTCTTGTGGTTTATCATCCTTATATTGTAGATTTTGTCAACAACTTGAAAATTGATCTTGTTTGGGCTATGCATTTGGTGGAACTTAAGTTTTTAAAACGAATTCAGCAATTGCTTTACTCAAAGTATCTTATCTTGTGGCATGGTCGAGTTCAATTCTTGGTAAAGAGTGTAGCTTGGAGTGCTCTGTTTTTTCTAATAGTTATTAATGGTGTGCTAAATATTCGTAGCCTGTGTGCTCACGCACTTGGCTCTATATTGTATCTTGCTTGGTTACAATCTTAAGGGGACGCTGGACTTCATTGTTTGGCGGAGTCTAGCTGTGACTTTGACGCTCCGAGTTCTGATATTGAATGTGTAAATACTGTACATATGTGTTTTCTTTCTTTCTTTTACGTGTTTCTTTTCTTTTGTTTAGTATGCATGTTTAGGTCTGCTTTGTGTTTCTTGTTTTGAATAAAGTCTTGGAGATATTTCACATGAAAAGATTTCACCAACGTGTTAGTGTAAAAGGGCTTTCATTAGTTCTTCTTGGTAATAGTTTGTCGTTAATGATCCATGCTCTCCGAATAGGCCCCTATCGGTGGCAACTTTGGTCTTTGGGTGAGGTGTGATATTGCCTGGAGTGCACCTAGGTTGTATTGTATCTTGCTTTGTTTTGATCGTAGGGGACGCTGAACTTCATTGTTTGGCGAGGTCGAGTGATAAATTTTATTATGGGCGCTAGCATAACAAATTCTCAACGGTCTAGTATAGCCACCCATTGCTTACCCCACCGGTAAGGAATGGGAAGAAAAGTATGACTCGTTTGATCGTGTGATGATCGGGTGGTGCATTGCATTCTGTGTTGCATTTTCTAAATCGTTTTGCATGATCTTTTGTGTTTTTCTTTGTTTTTCTGTTTTTATTTTGGTTTGGTTTGAAGCCGGATAACACGGGCCGGTGGTACTAATGTCATTTGTTTGAGGAAAGTCTTTCTCTTAAGTCTTCTGCAGGGTTTATTTGCTACCACACCAGCCTTGGTAGTTTGGGTCTAAAGCCGGGGTGAGTGAGGCATTCAGGAGCCCTAAGCATGGGTGCGGCTATGCGCCGCGGTTATTAGTCCGATAAAGCTTTGGATATGGCCCAGTGTGACTAGCTTTGGTTTCGAGTGGGCAAAACCGAAAGAGTAAACCCTGGAAGCATCTATACGGACTGGAGCAAGCATTTGACATGAAATCCTCCTACTTGGTCGAGGTATTTAGGGGTTGACATTCCCCTTGGACGGTACATTCGCGCACTCTTTCCTTCCTTCGCTCTTGTTCCTAATGCTATGAGGGCATAGCATCGCTTTAAGTTGGGGGGAGGGGTTCGCCCTTGTGCTTTTTGTTTGCTAGTTGCTAGAAAATTTGAAAATTCAAAAACATTAGAAATTGAAAAATCCAAAAAAATGAGAAAATTGAAAATTTCAAAAATAAATAAAGGTTTTTAACTTGCAATTCTTTCCTTTTTCATGTTTTTAGTTCTTGTTCATAGCTTGTTGCATGCTCAATACTTGTTAGTTGGCAAGAGTTCGTAGCAATCCTAAGAATTTGGTGCTTCTCAATTTGCATGATTGGTTAAGGATTGAACGGTTAGGTTTTGAGTTAAGTCTTTGAGCAAGTTTTGGCCATATCCCCACCTTTTCAATTCAATAAAATGCTCGTAGTTAGGTGAATAATCGTATGTCTATCTCTAGTTGTGGTTTCAATGTCGATTTTCAATCATTTTGGAATCCAAAGCGCACTTAAGAGAAGATACAAGGCATTATTTGCATGATCATACCACATATGAGTCCCTTTGCCCCATGTTGCATCCTGTTTTTCTCCCGTTCTTTGCTTTAACCTAGGAAATCGGTTGTTCGGAGGGATGTTGGGAGGAGTTTTCATTGTTCAAGGAGATTTGGGGGTGGTGTGAATGTGATAGAAGTGGTTGGAATGCAAAAAGGCAAAGAATTGTTATGTGTTTCTCTATCTCTCCTCTCCCACTACAAAAGCAAAAGCCCCAAATTTTCATCTTACTCTCCAAAAAGCCCCAAAATTGGCTCCAATCTCTCCCACTATAAATCTTACCTCAAATGACCCGATTTCTCAAAGGAAAAGAAAAGAAAAAAAAGAAGAATCAAAGAACTACTATGAAAAAGAGAAAGTGAATTCGAAAGAGGGTTGAATACTTTTATGAGAGAATTGGTTTGACTTATGGGCTAGCATTCATTCGGGAGGAGAAAAAGTTCAATAAAAAGGGGGAACTCGAGGCTCAATACCGTGGGAAGCCGGATGAGGATGGTGACTAGTTGTGAAGGAGTTGGTGGTAGTAGTTTCTCATTAGTTAGTAGTTGGTTGATATTGGTTTAGTGGTTTGGCTTTGACTTGGTTGATTATTATTTGTTGGCGGCGGTCATTTGGGTAGATGACCAAGCTAGAAAATAGACCGTCGCCCATTTTTGTGCTAACCCTTTCTTGTTTACCAAGGTCATTATAAGCTTGAAAAAGTCCTTAGTTGATCCTTTGCGCGCTTGGATTCCTTAATGATTAACTATCTGATATTTGCATGATTAGTTGAATAGCTTGCTTTCCTTTCGTATCCAATAATCATCCGTTAGTTTGTTAATTCTGTTGAATAAAGTGCTGTAGTTGTTGAGGCATAGTATTTGTTTTTCACTATTGCCTGTTTATCCAGCACTCTTTGGTGGATATGGTTTAGTTTGATCTCGCAAGGTGTCGTGTCCCGTATCCTCCCTTTGTTCGAGGACACGAACCTTTTTAGCTTACTCTTAGACTTGCTTGATATTTGGCCTGTTTAGTTTGAAACTGAAACTGTGAGTTGTATGAAATGAAATAAAACGATAGATTGTTTGAACTCTTGCTAGGTTTCAAAGTTGAGCATGTTCTAAGTTGTGATAACGGGGGAATTGCAAGTTGTTAGTTTTTCTATTCTTCGTGTCTTATTTGCTAGGGACTAGCAAACCTCAAGTTGGGGGGTGTGATAAGCACCCGACAATGTAATAAAGGGTGCGCTAGTGGCTAGTCTTAGTTACTTTTGTTATTTAATTTGTTGTTTTTAAGTTACTTTTGCTCGTTAAGTAGTTTGGTGGCGTTTTGTAGAAAACTATCTCAAAACAGGGACTCAAAGCAAAGGCATGGCTGCCCGGGCCAAAGCAATGATCAAGGCAGGCATGACCAAATGGCCCGAGCAAGAGCGAGCAAAGAAGCCAAGGGCGGCCCGTTGGATGGCCAAGGCCAGAGCAGCAAAGTGGCCCGATGGCAAGGCAAGGTGGCCCGAGCAATGGCCAAGGCAAGGCCAAGAAGCAGCAGTCAACGCCAAGGATGCGGTCAACGCCTGGAGATAAGGCCTCGGCACCGATGGCTGGGATCCTGGACATCGGTACCGAGCAGCTAACTCTGGGACAGCAGTTAAGGCTTCGCCATCGATGGCTGATTTATGGGACATCGGTACCGAGCGCTTAACTGTGTTTTAAGGCCATTGCCATCGGTACCGAGGCCTTAAGGGATTTTTCAGAGCATCTTTGGAGAATATTCCGTGCGCGTCCTTGGAGCCTATAAATACCCCGTGATATCACCATTACATGATTTGGACAGAAATGTACCCATTTTTAGATCTAGATCTAGATTTCAAATTTCTTTGCTTGTTCTTGAGTGTTCTTCATTTCCAGCCCTTTAATATTTCATTTTCTGCTTTTATTAATTAGTTTTTGCTACTCTCTCCTTTATTAAAGTTGTTTAGTTTCTCCCGATCTATCTTTCCATCTAATTTTCTTCTAGTGTTGTGTTTACAAATATGTTAGTTAGATTTTTGCTTATCTCCATAGATATGTGTGAGTAGTTTTCAAGGTTGGGTCATGGGGTGACTAGCACCCCATGGCTTGAGTAAAATTGCATTTTTCACCAAAAAGTTTGCAACTTTGTTTTGGAAATTGATGTGGGGCTTGGATTTGTTTGTCAAATTACCGAGGTGATAACCTCCTTGATCATGTGTAGGTAAGAGCTTTGCCTACTTACCACACATGATGCTTGGAGCTCTGTCGCTCGAGGTGTTTGCTAAATGAATTCTATAGCTAGCTTGATTTTCGAACCTTCTTATCTTCCGGGTTAAACCGTGTATTGGAGTGAAAAATGTGGTTTTGCTTGAGTCGTGGGCGCTAGTGATTCCTAGACCTAACCTTCTTTTTATCTAGTTTATTCTCGTTTAACTTAGCCTTTTTACTTTCCACCGTATACGAAAAACCAAGTTGGCTGACTAAAAGCCGGAAACCATACTTGCATCTACAATCCATCAAGCCGTATTAGTTATCTCTGTGGGTACGATCCCGGACTTCCGGATTTATTATGCTTCAATTGGACGCTTATACCCTACGCTTGGGGTGACCTCTCTTTTGATACATCGAGAAGTGCGAAGCAATCTCCCTGGGACATGTTGTTTTATTCTGCTTTTCTAATGCATGTTTTACTTATTATCTCAGCTCACCATATTCATTGTTAAAGGCTAAAAAACAGATTACGTGTTAGAATTAAATAAATCATGCGCTAATCTTATGTCAAATGATTATGGGTCAGTCTCACGACTGGGCAGAGAGGGGTGCCTAACACCTTCCCCTCATTGTACCTTTGGCTCCCGTACCCAGAATCTCTATCTATTTTTCCTAGTTTTTATAAACTAAGTGGCGACTCTGTTTTGATGATAATCGCTATCGTGTGGCGATTTTCCTAGCCATGGCAATATCCACGATCTTGGTTTATGAGGCAAACGACAAAACTAACAGCAATGATCAATCTGTATGGCGATGCCCCAATTAAGGGAGGTGTCTACAATCACTATCTTCAATGGTCAAGTTTTGAATAAAAAGTGTGTGGCCCGTGATCCTTGATCTAAGTTCCTCCTCTGGTGGTTCAAGGGTTTCCTAGCTTTCTCGCCCTAACCTGCACAGTGAACGCATGACTAAGACCTGGCCAGGGTTGCCCGGCAAGGCCCTTCGGCGAGAGGATGAGAATGTGCAAAGAGTAAAGCAAGAGACTAGGGTTTAGGTGTAGAAGAGTGTGTGTATCTCTTAGGGTCATGATCCTTCAGTATTTATAGAGTCTCCTTGACTTGCTCTCCAAGTACGGGCTTGTGCCTTGCACGAGCCGGGTGACGTCGTAGTGACATCACTGAGTAGATCTGGCAACCATTTTCTTGTGAGCTGGCACCCCCACGTGCGCTTATCATTATCCTTTGGCGTAACCGCTTCAGCAAGTGACGAGGTACGTGTCACCACAGCTAGCCGAGCCCCACACTTGGCCGAACCTAGTGAGTGACTCATGGGGAGGATCCACCGACTGAGCCGCATGTCTTGCAGGTGGCCGAACCTGAAAGGTTCTCTCCCCGAGTTGGCCATTGGTTGTAGCCAAACTTGGAGTCTCGTACAGCCAACATTCTCGATCCTGTCCTCGGTCCTAGCCTTCTTGAGAACAAGCTCGTACCATTACGTTCGGTCTTTCTTCATGTTCTTCCTCACAATCTTTCGGGCAACTTCCTAGCCTACTTGAGAACGGGCTTGGCATTTGTGGGTAACTTCCTCACAATCTTTCTTCGTGTTTGGTCTTTCTTCATGTTCTTCCTCACAATCTTTCGGGCAACTTCCTAGCCTACTTAAGAACGGGCTTGGCATTTGTGGGCAACTTCCTCACAATCTTTCTTCATGTTCTTCCAGAAATATCCCTGGCTTATGGCATGTTGACAGAGTGAATGGCCACCAGAGTGGCTGCTGCAGCTGCCTGAGTGAAGCTCGGTGAGTATCTCTGGTACTTGGGTTGGGTGGACAACGAGGAGGTAAGGTCCGGAGATAGATTTCCTGTAGAGTTGGTCGCTTTCGGAGAGCCAGTAGTAAGCAACCTTGTTCCTAATGCGGTAAGCTTCCTTCTTGTCTGCTAGTAGAGTGTCATCTCGGAGAAAGGCAACGATCTCGTCCATCCAACTTGGACCGAGTTCAATGTTGAGTACTTCTGGGGTTTGTTCAAAGGTTGGTTGATCGATGCTGCCAAAGTTGATGGTCCTGAATTCGGAGGCTTTTGATGCCGAGGCTAGGTCGGCGAGTGCGTAGGCGTGGGCATTGTGCTCGCGGTTGATTTGTTCGATCTTGAAATTCTTGAAGTGTTGGATGAGTTCGGTTGCAGTTGCCTGATATTTCATCATCCTGGGGTCCCGAGCTTCGTAGTCCCCTAGAACCTAATTGACGATAAGTTGGGAGTCGCAAAAAATAGCCAGATCATCTACCTTCATTGCGATTGCTGAGCGCATGCCGGCTAGCAGTGCCTCATATTCGGCTTCATTGTTTGTGGCGGGGAAGTCAATGTTGATAGAACTTTCATGGAGTGTCCCACAAGGTGAGACCAGGACGACCCCTGCTCCGGCTCTGTTGCTGTTTGAGGCTCCATCAACGTGTAGGCGCCATATGTCTCCTTGAAAAAGGTGCCAAGTCTTTGGTGCTGAGGTTTGTTCAGCCACGGGTTATGGGGTGGGAGTGTTGAGGATTTCCGTATCTTCCGGAGTTAGTTCCGCTATGAAGTCGGTAAAAACTTGCCCCTTGAATGCCGTCCGTGGCTTGAAGCGAATGTCAAAATTTGCAAGTTCAATAGCCCACTTGGAGACCCTATTGGAGAGATCGGCTTTTCGAAAAAGGCTCTTGAGAGGGTGCTCCGTCAAGACGGTGATTGTGTGGGACTGGAAGTACGGTAGTAGTTTCCTTGCCGTCGAGACAAGGGCAAGTGCTAACTTCTCAAGAGGGAGATAACGTGTTTGCGCTGGGAGGAGCGTTTTGCGGGTGAAGTAGATGGGCATGTCGTCTGCACCAACTCGCCGAACCAGTGCTGAACTGACCGCGTGGGCTGAGACGACAAGATACAAATATAGGGTCTTGAATTCCTTCGGTTTCACCAATAGTGGGGCCGAGCTCAGGTAGTCTTTGAGTTTGGCCAGTGCGGAGTCGCAGTTTGGAGTCCATTCAAAACTGCGTCGACTTTTGCCCTTCAAAGCATGGAAAAATGCATGGCATTTGTCGAAGGACTTGCTGATAAACCGGTTTAGAGCCGCCTCCATGCCTATGAGTCGTTGGACTTCTCGGATTGTTCTTGGTGGGCGCAAGTCTGCAACGGCCTTGATTTGGTTGGGGTCGGCTTCAATACCACGTCTACTTACCAAGTGTCCAAGAAATTTTCCTGCGCTCACGCCGAATGCACACTTCTCGGGGTTCAAGGGGAGCTTGTGGAGTTTGAGAATTTCGAAGACGTTAGTTAACCCTTGGAGGTGGTTGCATTCTTGCTGACTTTTGACAACAAGGTTGTCGATGTAAGCTTCCACTGTGTAGCCAATCTGAGCATGAAGCATCTTGAATATGGCTCGGTTGAATGTGACACCTGAGTTCTTGAGCCCAAAGGGCATGACTCGGTAGCAAAAGATGCCATATGGGGTGATAAAGGCCGTCTTTTCCATATCTTCTGGGTCCATGGCTATCTGGCGATAGCCGCAGTAGGCGTCTAGGAAGCGTAGCCGAGCGTGGCCTGCCGTTGCGTCCACCAGTTGATCAATCTTGGGAAGTGGGAACCAATCTTTCGGACAGGCGTCATTCAGATTGGTGTAATCAACACAAACTCGCCATTTGCTGTTCTTTTTCTTAACAACAACTGTGTTTGACAGCCACGTTGGGTATTGCACTTCTTGGATGGCGTTGGCTTCCAGCAAGCAGTTGACTTTGTCCACAACGGCTCGTGCTCGGCTGCCGACCGTCGTGCCTTCTGGACGACTGGCTTTGCGTCTTTCTTTATGTTGAGGGAGTGACTGATAAAGTTGGGGTTGACCCCCGGCATTTCATTGGGGGTCCATGCAAAAACTTCAATGTGGTCTTTGAGGAACTAGAACATTTCTTCGCGCTCGGTGTTGCTGAGGGAAGAGCCGAGTAAGAAGAAACGAGAACCATTCTCGTTGATGGGCATTGAGACTAAGTCTTCTAGTGCTTTGTCCTCGGCCTTTTCGTTGACGTCTTCAATGACTACCATGTCTAGGACTTCAACCCATTGCACTTGTTTTGCCTTGGTGGAATTGTGAACAACAGAGACGTAGCATTTTTTTGAGGCAACTTGATCGCCACGTAAATCTTCCTGCCTTCTGTTCGCACCAATGAAGTGGACGACCTGGTGGTAAGTGGAAGCTATGGCTTGCATGCCATGAAGCCAGGTGCGGCCGAGAATTACGTTGTATGGGCTCGGCACGTTGACGACGATGAACTCAACGCTCAACGTTTTTGAGCCGACAACAACTGGAAGGAAGATACGGCCAAGCGGCCAGATGGGTGCTCCATTGAAGCCGATGAGGGGGACTTCGACAGGTTGCAGTGCTGACTTTGGTAGGTCGAGCTTTTTCAAAAGGTCATAGTACATGACTTCCGCCGAGCTTCCCTGATCAATGAAGACGCGCTTGACATCGTGGACTCCGATTTGGACAGTGACAACAAGGGCATCGGAGTGAGGAGTTTGCACAAGCTCGAGGTCGCGCTCGATGAAGATGATAGTCCACTTTGGCAGCTCTTGTGGACGTGGATGCTTGGACCCAGGTCCTACCTCGAGTACCTGCTTTGAAGTGGAGGCGTGATCGAGATCAGGCCGGAGGGTGGTCTCAGATTCCTTTGTTACTGGGCCGTGGATAACATGTATCGTCGGCCGCGGCTCATTGGGGTTGGTGTTTCCGACAGGTTGACAGGCGGGTGTTCTAGCCCGATCGATGTACTGGTCGAGGTGACCTTGGGCCACCAGGCACTCTAGAAGTGCCTTGTACGGGGCACAGGCAGTTGTGTAGTGGCCGAGCTCATTGTGATAGGAGCACTTATTCCATGGGTTTTGATCTGGTTGGCCTATGTCCGTGTTGAGCTTGCCTGTTGGCCACTCGAACCATGGTTGTCGCATGATCTCTTTAAGGAAGGACCATATGGGTTCCTTGAAGACCGTAGTTTCGGCTACGTAGTCATGCACCTTTGGCGGGCGTTTCTTTCCCTCCTTGATATTGTTCATGTGTTTCTTTGGCTGGGACTGTTGGGTAATGATTGGTGCTGGCAGCTGGGGCGCGACCGTGGGCAGTGGAGTGGTTGGGTTTGGTATCCCCTGAGCCGCTCGGTCCGCATAAAATTCCTCGAGAGCGCAGAATCGCTCTCCGATACGCATCAACTCGCCCATGCCATGTGGTGGGCGGATAGCAAGTTCATCCAGGATCTTGCTGCCAGACTCCAAACCATTCTTGAAGGTGCGCGCGGCCCAGTACTTATCAATTCCAGGGATCTCGTTGAAAAGTTGCCAGTAGCGCTCGGTGTACTGTCTAAGTGTTTCTCCTGGGAGCTTCCTCATCTGTGACAAGGATTCAGGCTCCTTTGCTGTCCTGTTGCTTGTGATGAAACGAGTGTTGAAGGTGCGTTCAAGGTCGGCCAGGTTCCGTATGGATCCAGCGGGCAATTTGTTGAACCACTGGAGTCCAAGGGAGCCGAGGCTGGACGAAAATGCCTTACACTTGATTTCATCCTTCAGGGTACATAGTTCAATAGTTGGGCGGAAGTGAATCAGGTGGGTGTAAGTTTCGCAGGTGGTTGGATCAAACTTGGTGAATTTGGGCAAGTGGAAGTTGGGTTCGGGAGGCGTGTTGATGATATGCGATGTGAAGGGCGAGACGCCAAGATCCTTTAACTGCCGTTCAAAGCCTGGGCGTAGCGGTTTGCCATGCCCATCAGTTCGAGACCGTTTGAAGTCTCTTTCCTTGGGGTCTTTTTCCAGGGGTTTCTTGTGGTCTCGGTGCCGAAGCTTATCCTTAAGATTAGTCGTCATTCGGTGAGGTCCATCGACAGACTTCTCCCTTTTGCAAACCTTTGGTTCAATTCGGACACCTTTGCCATTTCGTCGAGACCGAGTCTCGTTTTCCAGGTTCTCCGGTGGGATTTCTCCAAGATGTTCAAATACGTGGTGCTTGGTCTCGAGGGAGCCTCGGTTGTGGTGAGATGTGGTGCGGGAGAACTCCGTGTGGCCAATTGAGTACGTGCTTGTGAATGATCCAGTGGTGTCTCTAGACCTGCTCCGCTCCTGGTGGCTTCTTGAGCGGTGAATCTCAAAGGTCGTTGGCCGCTTGTAGAGGATTTTCTCCCTCGCATCGCCTTTTTCTAGTGCGTAGCCAAGGCGGTCCTTCGCGAAGCCGCGGTGGCCTATCTCGTGGGGGTACTCCTGTGGTGGAGGCGGAGGTGGTGGAGGAGGTGTTTGCCTTCGTCGCCTCCCGCCTCCTGCAGATCTTGATGTAGCAGGAGCGGCGTCTTTCTCCGCCCTCAGAGCCGCCAGTTTGTTGTCTCTTTCGTCGTCGCGACGTTGCAACAGGCGAATGTAGGCCGCCGTTACATCGTCCGTGGCTAGCGATAGTCCAGAGCTAGCGGGGATCGAGATCGACATGTGCCTCTCTGGGGGTGGTAGGATTATGTTTCCACTAGCGTCCTTGGCCCTCGAAATGGTAACGTCCGTCAGATCTCCGCCCATGGTGGTTGGATTTGTGGTTGTTTTTGGGAGGAGTAAGGTGGTTTGAAGAGAATTCGAGCCGTTTGAATCAGAAATGATTCACGTCGGGTTCACCAATTGTGTGGTCCGTGATCCTTGATCTGAGTTCCTCCTTTGGTGGTTCAAGGGTTTCCTAGCCTTCTCGCCCTAACCTACACATTGAACGCACGATTAAGACCTGGCCGGGGTTGCTTGGCAAGGCCCTCCGGTGAGAGGATGGAATGTGCAGAGAGTAAAACAAGAGACTAGGGTTTAGGTGTAGAAGAGTGTGTGTACCTCTTAGGGTCGTGATCCTTCAGTATTTATAGAGTCTCATTGACTTGCTCTCCAAGTACGGGCACGTGCCTTGCACAAGCCGGGTGACGTCGTAGTGACGTCACCGAGTAGATCTGGTAACCGTTTTCGTTTGAGCTGGCGCTCCCACGTGCACTCATCATTATCCTTTGGCATAACCGCTTCAGCACGTGACGAGGTACTTGTCACCACAGCTAGCTGAGCCCCACACTTGGCCGAACCTAGTGAGTGACTCATGGGGAGGATCCACTGACCGAGCCGCATGTCTTGCAGGTGGCCGATCTTGAAAGGTTCTCTCCCCGAGTTGGCCGTTGGTTGTAGGCGAACTTGGAGTCTTGTATGGCCAACATTCTCGATCCCGTCCTCGGTCCTAGCCTACTTGAGAACTGGTTCGGACCATTACGTTCGGTCTACTACAATAAAGAAGAAGATTAAGGACAAATCTTCTCCTAATTTTAATTGGCTACAAGGGATTTTATGGAAAGCAAATGCTAATCAAGGAGGAAGATTGAAGATTTCTTGGGAGCTTCATTATCTCTAACGGCTAGTTGATGGGCTAAGTAAGTGGAAGATTGATTTCTAGATTGAAGAAGCAAACAAGTCAAGTGGAAGAAATCATTGTTTGCCTTAAAGGTATGACTACCTAAATTGTTCCTAACGGCTAGTTGGAATTTGGATGGAAGAATTAATGGTGGAGATAAATTAGGAGGAAAGAAATCAAGTTTGGAGGTTGATTCTTTCCATAAGCTATTTTGGTTCTTGAAGGATAAATACAAGAAAAGAAGGAAGACAAGGGAGCATAGAGAACTCTTGAAGAAAATTGCCATGAGCCATCACTTGAAAATCTATTAGTCATACTTTGAGCTTTCATCTTGATATCTTTACATTCGTGTGAGATAGTTCTTATTTTGATCTTTATTGTAAAGAGGATTGTACACCCTTATTCATACTCTTGTGAGTGATTTTGCAGAGAAAATTACTTGGTGGTTAGGTGTTACTAGCACCGGAGTCAAAACTAGTTGGGTTAGGTGTGACTAACACCGGAGTCAAAAATAGTTTGAGTGATTGGGGATAGATCGCTCGTTGTAAAGATTGTCTAGCACCCGCGAAGCTTGAAGGATTGTTACTATTAGAGATAGTGCAGCAAATCCCAAGTTGGTGTAGACACCCCAATTTGGCCTAACAATTATTTCAAGTCCCACCTTGGGGACCATCCCGATGATGATATGGATACAGTGATTGTTGATTGACTTCCTATGAACCTTAGGACTTTCGGTAAGAACTTTTAGCCACTTAGAGGACCCAATCCAGAGCCAAATAGCCTTTCAGACAGAAGTACAGTATCCCAGGAGAATTCATCTGTCGGCCATGACATTGATCTCACGGCCTCAACATAATTTCTTCACCCGTGAAGCCTGTTGCTTGATAATCTCCCTGAGAGATTGTTTTTGCCGGCCGCCAGATCTATCCCTCGGTCGCAACATCAATCCTTCGGCTGCCAGATCCTTTGCTCGGCCGCCAGATCGTCTATTTTTCAGATTCTGGAACGTTCTATCAATTGTTTGATCCGTTCACAAAACCCTAGCAGCCTTTTTCCGATGCGTTCGGGCCACGTTTGGAGATCACCATGAGAAGTTTGTACTGCATTGCAATTCCAATTCCCACCGTGCGTTTTGATTGGATAGAGTGAGTCATCCCCATGCCTATATAAAGGGGCCTTCGGCTCCGAAATTAGACACACAATTCATTCTCTACAGCCACAAAACTCTGCCAACATACACTCTCATACCCCCTCTACAAAAGCCCTAACCTTCCAAAGGCAGCCGCTAATCCGACGATCAAACCCCGAAATTCAAACCCTAACCCTAGGGTTTCAAGAAGCAATCAGTCAATCACCCTCAATCCGAAGCAATCAAGCCACTGAGGGATCAAGGTGGTGAGACCCAGGGGCCTCTGGTTCGATTTACTTTCCGTCATTATGCTTAATCATAGTTTTCTGATTATTTGTTAATCGTATAGTCTGGTGTGAGGAAGAACATCGGCTGGGTCTTCGATCCATCGGCTGATACATTGAACCAGGAGGATCTCTCGGCCGTGACATCCATTCACCGGTCGCGAGATCCATCTCCCTGGGACATGTTGTTTTATTCTGCTTTTCTAATGCATGTTTTACTTATTGTCTCGACTCACCTTATTCATTGTTATTCATTGTTAAAGGCTAAAAACAGATTACGTGTTAGAATTAAATAAAGCATGCGCTAATCTTATGTCAAACGATTATGGGCCAGTCTCACGACTAGGCAGAGAGGGGTGCCTAACACCTTCCCCTCATTGTACCTTTGGCTCCCGTACCCAGAATCTCTATATGTTTTTCCTAGTTTTTATAAATTAGGTGGCCACTCTGTTTTGATGATAACTGCTATCGTGTAACGATGTTCCTAGCCATGGGAATATCCACAATCTTGGTTTATGAAGCAAACAACAAAACAAACAGCAATGATCAATATGTATGGCGATGCCTCGCTTAAGGGAGGTGTCTACAGTTTTTGGCGACTCTGCTGGGGACTAGGAAGCCATAACCAGAAAATTCGACATAAGACTAACACATGTTTTGTTTAATTCATTTATCATATTCATCGAGCAGGCAACCTCGTTGAGTTCACCTAATACCCCGGCATGTCACAGGCTATTGTTAGGGGTTCCAGCAAACTCCACAGTCACTTGTTCTTAGTGGTATATCAAAAAGGAAACCGCCCGATCGCCACCTATGATGGGCCGACGGAAGGACTGGTGCCCTTTGACAATGAAGCACCCTTGAGACTACCCAAACCTTACATGTGTTAGAAAGTCATAGAACCTATCAAACTAAGACAGGAGCCCACAGGTTAAGGAATTTTCCTGCATTTCGTCTTCAAGTTCTTCCTCACACCTTGTATCATTTGTTATTGTAAAATCTCTTTCCGTGCAGAAGGGTTGGGATTTTCAGCCCAAATCCTAACCCTATATAGCCAAGTACTAACTTGCAGGTATTTTACTTTTCAAGCAGGCACAATAGGTAAGCCAAGAAAGCAACCACAGCCAATTTTATACTCTTACAACATCCGAAGTCACGCCAAACAGAGATCTTTGCAGCCATCTCACCTGCCTCCTTCGCCTGCCAAAACACCCTCACCGCAACGGTCCCAATCACTTCCAGGGACTTCGCGGTCATCTTCTCAGCAAGCCCGATCATTCACCAAGTAATCCTCCCACTTCTATCCCAAAAATGGCAGACAACGATGCCACTATTGCCGATCTCCAAGCTCAAATCACTACTTTGCTAGCAGAGAAAGCAGCAAGAGATGCTGAGGATGAAGAAAACACGGTAGAAGATGAGAATCTTCATAAAGCAATAACAGTAGAGAATCCAGAATGAGCCAAGCAAGTCAAAAAAATCAAATATGCTCTGGCTCGTTCACAAGGGGACCAAATTCTAGACTTTGAAGGACTGTGCCTCTTTCCAGATTCTCAATTGCCCGAAAGATTCAAAATGCCAAACATCAAGAAGTTCAATGGAACCGGTAACCCTACCAGCCATGTCCATCATGTCATCAACACCCTGAAGGCGATGGGCTTGAATGATGAGCTCATTGCTCAGTTGTTTCAAAGAACCCTCACTAGAAGTGCCCTCAATTGGTTCCTCACTTTGGAATTTGTGCATTACCACACTTGGCCAGAAATCGCCAATGCTTTTATCAAGCACTATGCATACAATGTCCAAGTTGAGTTAACCACTCGAGATTTGGAGATGACCAAGCAAGAGTCAAACAAAGATTTCGTTACCTTTGTGGCTAGATGGAGAGAAAAGACTGCCAAAATGAAGAATCGCCCCTTTGAGAAAGATCAAGTAAGGATAGTTGTCAAGAATCTGCAATCCAAGTATCTTAAGCATATTTACACTCATGCCATCACAGATTTCAAGCGCCTGCATGCCACTTGGTTGCAAATTGAAGAAGGGATCAAACTGGGACTCATTGGAAAAGAAGAAGCTCCTCCACCTAAGAAAGTCTTCCAAAGCCGTACATCTCATGCGTCCGTAAACGCTCTTAACTTAACCTCACCACAAGACCCTTTCCAAGCCAGC
Source organism: Rhododendron griersonianum (assembly GCA_018127125.1). Taxonomy (NCBI): domain Eukaryota; kingdom Viridiplantae; phylum Streptophyta; class Magnoliopsida; order Ericales; family Ericaceae; genus Rhododendron; species Rhododendron griersonianum. Next base: position 29,465,096 of record CM030788.1, on the reverse strand, counting down.
CCTTCCCGAAGCTCAAACCGGCCTCGCCGCAACTTTAGCCCTCTCTACATGACTCTCTCCCAAGCCTTAACCATTATGAGCCGTCAGGGGCATCTTAAACCCTTAAACAAACCACCTCCTCAGCCACCCTATGGCCCAAACCATGACCCTAACAAGCAATGTGCCTACCATCAACACTTTGGGCATGAGATAGACAACTGCATGTGTCTTCGCCATGACATTCAAGATTTCATTGATAGTCGAACTATAAAACCTCCACAACCTGATGCACAAACCAAACCACCCCACAATACTGAACCACCCCAAAATGTCAATCTCATAACCCTATCTCACAATCACATATACAACCCTAGCCAATACATCGTCCAAAGCACCCAAGCCAAGCCAACCTTGACCTTCCCAGAGGAGGATGAATGTCTTAAGAAGAAAACAATGAGTCTGATCAGTCAGAAGTGATTGATCCCGACATGTCTAACATGAGTGATGAAGAAGAACAAGCGCAGGAGGAAAAGCTAAAGAAATGGAAAAAGCATTCTTGGGCAAAACACAATTTGGAGGATCCCGACATTCCATTTGTGGAGGATGATGAATGGTTGCGCATCTGGTTTGAGAAAAGGAAGAAGGAAAAGGAGAGGGTCATCATGATGAGAAGGCATGCCCGCTTCGAGCCTGCTCAAATAGTGGTGCCCATCAATCGCCCAAGAATCCCAATGCCTCCAATTGTCTGGGAAATAATCAACCTTGTAGAAGAAGTGGAGGAATTCTAGATGCAGCCATGGGTTAATCCCTATGAAGAATATGACTACAGCCAATGGATAAAAGAAGAAGAAGAAAAGCCAGACTTCATATACACAGATCCATACAAAACAGGGGAAAGTAGCTTTGACAAAATGGAAGGAGAATATGACGATCCGCTCGATGAAGTCTCCTTAGCGTCACTATTCGATCAAGTAGAAGTAGTTGATCTCCCCTATGACTGCACAATCAACAAGAAGGACGAAGAGGTGATAAAGGCCCAGGCTGACATTTCTATTTGGGGACTGCTCATGTCTCAAGGAGGTAGCCACTGTGCAAGCTTTGAAGATGGACCCAGTTCAAAGGCTCTGTTTGGCAAAGAAGAGGGTGGAAAAGAGTATAAAGTTGCAAAATGCAAAGAAAATAACCCTGGAATGCTGCAGTAGCTGAGAAGTCATGACATGGCAAAGACATTGAACATTACTTTCATTTTCTAAATCAAACTAGAACATGTTTTGGGCCCCTGTTTGGGCATTTTATTTCCGCTAAGTGAATTCTTATTTCACTTTCTAGACTATGCTTATTCGAAATCGCAATTATCACATACTATAGTCTCTTGACCAAATAAGGGAAACTCTAAAGAATCTAGTTCTTCGTATCAATGACAAAAGGGAAAGAAGGGAAGAGCTTTAGTTGCTTAAACTAGGTTTCTGTCAAAACTTAGAAAGAAGATGCTATCTCTGTGAGAACACTTAGAGTTAGCTTGCCTATTACGAAGGTACAAACACAAGAGAGATTCGTAAAAATCTCTCCACCAAATTCCTCTTCAGAAAATACAGAAAACCTCTTGAGGGAAATGCTCGTTGGGTAATCTAATCAACCCAAGCAAAAGTAAGAGCAAAGCCTGCTAGGGCAAGAAAATGCAAAAATGCAGCCTAGGAAAAAGTTAAGGCATTCGAATGAAAGCTTGCTAGGGACTCAACCTCCACTAGGTAACCTAGGCAAAATCAAGAGCATGTGAGAAGAAAAACCAAGAGTGTAAACCCAACCTTAAAGGTGGTGATTTTGGAACTACGTAAAAGGCCTGATTCCCTGATTGGGATATGTAGGCAATCTCGCTTTGAGAGGCGGCCCAAACAGTTGGAGAGAAGGAAAATCATCGAGAGATTTGTACTCAATGATAGGTGTAGCTAACCCTGCATATTGAGCTCACGAAAGATAAGTATTCCTCTCTCGAGGGATTGACAGCGGCAAAAGACACAAGAACCTAACCTTGCGTATTGAGCTCACGAAAGATAAGTATGCCTCTCTCGAGGGATTGACAGCGGCAAAAGACACAAGAACCATCGTTCATCCCTTCTGACTCAGGAATCATTGACACAACAAACAAGATATCTCAAAGACTCCCAAAATTGGCAATAAGGCTATAGGATATGACAAAATCAAAACTAAGCATAAGAAGGAAGGGAAAGGAGGAAGCCACTTGGCCAAAATGAAACCTAGTTCCTTTCTTTGAAAATAGAAGTAATGGCCGAAGGATGGATTCCTCAACCGCGTGATCAATTCCTCGGCCGATATTTCATTTCACAAAGATTTCTGCATATTTTCAAACTCTGGGTAAAAATAGCAATTGCTTGTTCAAGAAGCCATGTTCCGACTATCGCATGCATACCTAAGGCATTCAAGGGGCATGAAAAGATTTTCTTATTTCATAAACAAAAGCTTGATTACAAAATCATCATTGTGGTTGCTTTCACTATACAAATACAGTTTCTGCTTGTCTTTTTGCTAACCATGTATAGGAGAAGAAAAAGATCCTAAAAGCTAGTCATGACGGTGCCTCCGAGACGACCTTTGAGATGAAGATGAGAATTGCTCGCTAGCTCCCACGTCCTCCCTGCCAGCAACCAGTACTCGCTCAGCCTCAAGCTGCAAGGACAAGCATGTAAACACTCAGATTCAAGAGAAGATGCAAAAGCAAGTGCATGAGAAAAAAGCCATACCTCAAGGATCCGTCGGTGCTGTCTCCGAACCAAAGCCTCAGCACTTTGATAGGCACCTAGCCAGTCCTGTACAATCTCAGTAGGCACCTGTACAGATAACCTAGCATTTCAAACATCGAAACACAAGATAAAGCAGGGAGACCAAGTCAAAAATGAGCTAATACCTGTGAAGACCCGGCTGGCAGTGTGTAAAGCTGAGTCGAACAAGGGGTAAGCGCCAAGCGCTCCTCCTCTCCATCATCAAAATGGAAGGAGACAAAGGAAGGGGCCCGTGGCCAAATATGAGCAACAGGGGGAGCTGCAGCAGCTGGGGCCAAGTAAAGACGATAATACTCCATATAGTCTCCCTCCTGGAGAAGTAAACCTGCCCAATCTCTAATCCGAGCATTCCTCAAATCTTCCTTAGACGTTGAGGAAGTGGATCTCATCGACGTTGGAGGCGGAGGAGGAACGAACTGAAGAGCCTTGGCACGTGGACGCCACTGGCTAGCCACTCTATCACCTAGGAACCAAGCTCGGCAAAAGGGACCCTCAAGCAAGCTGCGAGTACGATCCAAGACTCTAGAGCGTGCAAGAGCAGCGTCTTCAGGTGCGCTACTCCAAGGATCGAAACGCACTTGCAAACAAGGTCGAATCAGCCACAATACAAGGATATGGAAATCTAAAGACAGGGAATACAAAGGGAGAAGAGAGGCACCTGGTCGATCGTCAATTGGTCCAAAACTTGCCGCCACTCGGGAAGGCTCAGAATAGGCAACCGCGACTTCCGTTGACCTGCTAACCATCGCCCGTAGCGAGGAATACAATTTGCATCCTCATACTTCGTGCCAGGGGGAAACTGGATAAGATGCTCGAAGGCCCAGAGCTGGAAAATGAATTAGCAAACAGAGTTCAATACTATGAGAAATCAAAACAGGAAAGGAAGCAAAGGAAAAGGATGAATACCTCAAGCACCCGGTAGTGACCGCCGTGGATGACACTCTTGTCTCGTGAACAAGCTCCGAGATTGCCATACAAGGTAGCCAAAGAAGACGCTCCCCAGTCAAACTCCCGAATAGCCTCCAAGTGCTACAGAGGAGCTAGAAACTGCGTATGCACCGAACCATCCTTGTTGGCAAACAACGTTTGCCCAAGGAGATAGAGAAGGAAGGCTCGTGTTAGCTGTTCGACGCTCACTTGAGTAAGGATGTCAACCTTCATGAAAGTTTTGCTCAACCAAGCGACGTCAACGTGGCCTCGAGAATGAAGAGGGGGCACCTTGCCCAAGAACCACTCCAAAGCCCCTACTCGCTCCCAAAGCCTGGGGTCAACTCAAAGAGGAGCTTCGCCTACTCGTAGGCCAGTAAGCAATGAAAAGTCACCTGGCGTAATCGTCATCTCACCAGCAGATGGGAAGTGGAATGTGTTGGTGGTGTCCCACCATCTCTTTACCAACGAAGTCATCAACGACCAGTCAATCTTCGGAAGATTGAGACCCAGGATGAATGTCTCGAAACCTGCAGCTCGCACTAACTCTCGGGCTGGCTTCGGCAATGTTAGGAACCATTTGTGCACCTCCTTGCCTCCTCCATGAGCCTCCAATCTCCTGTTTCTCTACAAAAATCCACCACAACAGAAGGGAGTTAATCTCATGATTGCATAAAAAAAAAGGGCTAGGGGCATCAAATTGACGTTTAAAAGCATGCATTGCCTAAACAGGGGGCAAGGGTATTTTAGTCTTTTTAAACAAAACAATTTCGACCCAACCACGGGTCCTTCTCACCCATGCCCCTAGCTAAAAGGGATTTCATCTCGAGAATGAAATTCATCTTTAAATCATGCGATATTAAACTCCTGACTAAAGTAAATCTTTTACTTTTCAGGAAACTTACCGGGATATTGAAGACACTCAAGTGCTGCTCGGGCTCCCTGCGAACCACCTCGGTCTCTAGATCACCAACATGAGGGCGGTATTGCAAGCAACCACCATAACCTAACCTACGCGAAGGAAGAACGTAGGTATCAGCAACAAACAAGCTTGGCTCCTCAATCGCCTCCTCGTCGAAAGAGGGATACTCGCACCTACATAGAGGGTGCGAGGACGAACCCTCAATGTTCGTAGAAGATGATGGCAGCAAATCACTGGCTTCAAAGGGTGGCGCGACCATTACACTCAAAACAAGAGAAAAGGAAAAAAGAAAGCGACAATGGCAACCAAACACAGCAACGGTCAAAGACCGGCGGTGGCCGAAACTGGCAGTGGTGGCCGAAAGAACGACGGTGGTCGGAAGTACGGAAGAATGGAACAGTTTCGGAGGAGAGAAGAGAGAAAGAAGGAGAAAGAAAAGATTAGTCGTGAAATCGATTAAACTGAACTTAAATCGATTTTCCAACTTTTGGCTTTCTCACGGCCGAGACATCGATTCCTCGGCCGAGACATCCATTAAGCGGCCGAGAAATCAATCCCCTGGCCCTTTAATCTATTTACTACAACAACATCAGATCTTGCTCAATACACCAACTCAAGTAATTATGAAGTTCTGGGTCCATGACCAACAGAAGCAAAATCAAGCCAGCCTTGGGGGCATTCCCGAGCAAAAGCAACGTGATCAAAACTAGCCTTGGGGGCATGCCCGAACATAGAAAACGCCATAACCAACACAAGCTCTCTCTCCGTAGCAGTAAGCTCACCAGACACTGGTCACTTGACCAACTATAAACTCTGCGCCATGCTCACTACCGTCAAGATCACTATCTCAAGCAGCTCTACAGGCTCTACTGCCTCTACCCCTGAGCCCACTACTTCAGTTCACCACCTTAAATCGCTCGGTGGCTCTACGCCCGTACCCACCAAGCCACTTAGCACCACCCCCTACTCAATAGCTCAGCTGCTCCGCACCTATAATCATCACAGTGGTTCCACGCCTACTTTAGCGGCTCTACGCCCATGCTCACCGTTTCAAAAGACTTAATGACCTATGATCACTATCATAGTCACCTAGCAATTTCCTCAGCAGCACCACGTGCTCAAAACCGTTCGTCAGTTCTATGATCACCATCTCAGCAGCACCTTTGTTTCAAGCTCCCATCAAGCGGCTCTACGCCCGCTAAATAGCTCCAAACTCATCATTATCAAGCAACTCTATAAGCACCTCGCTCACCACCTCAGCGGCTCAATGCTCATATGCAGCACTCCAGCGACCTAATGCCCATGTTCACCACCTCTGCGGCTCTTCGCCCATAATCACTTTAGCAGCACCACGTACTCATCAGTACTATCGCCCTCAACAGCCCCATGCTCAATGGTTCCATCACTATCAATAGCTCGACAACTCTAAGCTCTAAGCTCACCTTCACCTAGCAAATGCTCAACTCAGCAGCACCGCACTCATCTCAACAGGCTCTACGCCCATATCCACTATCTCGACGGCTCTACGCCTGTATCCACCATCTCGACGGCTCCACGCCCGTATTCACCCCCTTAGCAGCTCTACGCTCGCTACTGTAGCGGCTCTAAGCCCATTATCTCAACTGGTTCTATGCCGTAACCAACCAATTCTCAACAGGCTCCACGCCTTGATCAACAAGATATCATCTATTCTCAAGCTCTACGCTTGAATGCTCAAAATCTAACATTTTGAATGCTCGAAGCTCTTCGAATGCCCAACCACTGTGTACTGGATGCTCAGGTTCTACACTTGAATGCCCAACCACTGCGTACTGGTTGCTCAAAGCCTGTACTTTGAATGCTCGGATTCTGCCGTCTGAATGCTCGAGCTCTTCGCTCCGAATGCTCAAGTCCAGAACTTGAAAGAAGCTCTACGCTTAAATTAAACATACACGCACGGGCCCGTGCACATAAGCATCAATTGCATCACCATTGTCACATCGAGTCTGCATCATCATATCTGCTCACAACCAATCATCATCATCATCACATACATATTTTATATATCTATCTCTCATGAAGCAGGTCAATCCTGCAATCAATCAGCTCTATGCCTCAGTTTTATTGATCGGTACACCGCCTTGATCCTTTGGCTCTACGCCAAAACTTATGATGAGAAAGCTCTGTGCACAGACCATCAGAATGCAACCGGCTCTACGCCTCGGTTCAAATCACGTCAAGCTCTAAGCTCTGACTCCTCAGGCTCTCGCCTTGTGAATGCAACTGGCTCTACGCCTCAAATCTGTCAAACTCCTCAGGCTCTCGCCTTGTGACCACAACCGGCTCTACACCTCGGTTCCATCACGTCAAAGCTCTAAACTCACCAAGCTCTTACCTCATTACTACAACCGGCTCCGCGCCTCAGTTCCTGCATCTTAACGCTCCGTGCTCCAGTTACTGGCCCCGCGCCCCCCCCCCCCCCCCATATCTCAAAAAATGACATCCAAATTCATCCTCAGCAGATGGTTTGGATTCCACTCCTATTATATCAATTCCTTCTAGCTCATTCGCAAGGATAAGCTACTCTACCGAGCTCCCCTCAGTCAAAGTAAGGATGATCAAGAAAAGCAAATAACTCACCCGCTGTGTATTGGTCTACCCCAAAATTCTGAAGATGTTCACTGCAAAAATTTCCCTGGCAGCCCCGCGCTCCTTCAACTATCCTCTGCCAAAATCCTGGCTCAGCCTAGGTACGTCACACTACGGCTTTTTAAGCCTGAAGGTATGTCTTCTGTTTCTAACCCTCCAAAACCTTTTATTTTTCTTTATTGCCCTTCCGAACTACTGTTGGTCTGAATTTTCTCTGTGGAATACGTAGGCAGCCTCTCGGCCTGACCATAACAAAAACCTTTTTTGAAAACCCTTGAAATAGTGGTTGGACCAAATTGAGTTGCTTTTATAGCTTTGACTCTTACTTAAACATGTCTCGCGATCCGTCTAAGTTCAATAAAAAAAAAGGGGCATCTGTAGACACCCCAATTTGGCCTAACGATTATTTCAAATTCCACCTTGGGGACCATCCCGATAATGATATGGATACAGTGATTGCTGATTGACTTCCTGTGAACCTTAGGACTTTCGGTAAGAACTTTTAGCCACTTAGAGGACCCAATCCAGAGCCAAATAGCCTTTCAGACAGAAGTACAGTATCCCAGGAGAATTCATTTGTCGGCGTGACATTGATCTCACGGCCTCAACATCATTTCTTCATCCGTGAAGCTTGTTGCTTGAAAATCTCCCTGAGAGATCGTTTAGCTGGCCGCCAGATCTATCCCTCGGCCGCAACATCAATCCTTCGGCCGCCAGATCCTTTGCTCGGCCGCCAGATCGTCTATTTTTCAGATTCTGGAATGTTCTGTCAATTGTTTGATCCGTTCAAAAAATCCTAGTAGCCTTTTTCCGATTCGTTCGGGCCATGTTTGGAGATCACCATGAGGAGTTTGTATTGCATTGCAATTCCAATTCCCACTGTGCGTTTTGATTGGATGGAGTGAGTCATCCCCATGCCTATATAAAGGGGCCTTCGGCTTCGAAATTAGACACACAATTCATTCTCTACAGCCACGAAACTCTGCCAACATACACTCTCATACCCCCTTAACAAAAGCCCTAACCTTCTGAAGGCAGCTGCTAATCTGACGATCAAACCCCAAAGTTCAAACCCTAACCCTAGGGTTTCAAGAAGCAATCAGTCAATCACCCTCAATTCGAAGCAATCAAGCCACTGAGGGATCAAGGTGGTGAAGCCCAGGGGCCTCTGGTTCGATTTACTTTCCGTCATTATGCTTAATCATAGTTTTCTGATTATCTGTTAATCGTATAGTCTGGTGTGAGGAAGAACATCGGCTGGGTCTTCGATCCATCGGCCAATACATTGAACCAGGAGGATCTCTCGGCCGTGACATCCATTCACCGGTCGCGAGATCCATCTCCCTGGGACATGTTGTTTTATTCTGCTTTTCTAATGCATGTTTTACTTTTTGTCTCGGCTCACCTTATTCATTGTTAAAGGCTAAAAACAGATTACATGTTAGAATTAAATAAAGTATGCGCTAATCTTATGTCGAACGATTATGGACTAGTCTCACGACTGGGCAGAGAGGGGTGCCTAACACCTTCCCCTCATTATATCTTTGGCTCCCGTACCCAGAATCTCTATCTGTTTTTCCTAGTTTTTATAAACTAGGTGGCGACTCTGTTTTGATGATAACCGCTATCGTGTGGTGATGTTCCTAGCCATGGGAATATCCACGATCTTGGTTTATGAAGCAAACAACCAAACAAACAGCAATGATCAATCTGAATGGCGATGCCCCGCTTAAGGGAGGTGTCTACAGTTGGACACTTGGGGATTGGACTAGGCCGTGAAGTTGCGGACCGAACCACTATAAATCCTTGCGTTTGATTTCTCTTCCCTACTCTCTTTAATTTCCGTTTTGCATATTTATATTGCTTTCGTAAACTCATAATTTTTGAATCTGACTTCGGGCAATTTAGCTAGCTTAATTAGTTAATTTCGTCCATATATTAAAGCCGTAAAAATCTGCTAGTCAGTTTGCTATATCGGTTGTGTTTCTGCTATTGAGTCAGCTCCATTTGCTTTGCTGACTATCTTGAGTCGACTCAATTGTGCTACAGTGTTGATTTATTTCTATCTTGCATTTAGTTTTTAATTCCGCGTTATTTTTTAGATCCCCAATTTATTTGGACCAACATAGAGTACTCTTTTCTCATCAGATTCCTTCACATAATCACATTCATCCAAGAGCTTATACAAGCTCTAAGTTTGAGATTCCTCCTCAATATTGCAATTCCCAACCTATGCAGCCTATCTTTTGACTCTCCTGAAAGTTGGAAGTTGTTTGTACCTGTTGCAACTACATGTTACGCTCCAGACAGAGAAGGCGCCATAACAAGGATAGGTTGGCTCGACTAATGCCGTGACTGGAACTGGAGCACTTATTAATCTGAGCTCTGAATCTACTATGTAATGACTTTGTCTATGCACGATTTGCTTCGACCAAAAAATTAGGCCGGTAGTGATGTGGATCGGTTAATTTCAAGAACAAAGAAAGAACCACATTAAGGATTTAGACTGATGTGCCGTTCAAAATAAAGTATTTAGACTGATGTATATCTATACTGCTTCTTTTAAATGTACGAAGATGTTTCCTCCTTTTTGCTTTCCACAAATGCCCCTAACACTTGCAACTAATACCAGTCATGTCCTGGACCTCTTCCCAACTACGCTATACAACGGCTCCAACCAAAACGATACAACCTGAACGATGCACTATTTTCCAACAGCTCCCAATAAGCACCCTTCAATCCTTCTTTACAATGGTTCGCCTTGGTAAAATCGAATTCTCCCTCACGTTTATCTTCAGATTCCTCACTACCAACATTACATCCCAAAAAAAAACCTGCAGATTTACGCTAGAAACTCCTACAAGCACCTCCCTCCGTCTCTCAAGCGCTTCAACGGTCGCCAAACACAACTACTACCCGCTTACCCCGTCTTCCTCTGACTTTTCTCCATCTTCGTCCCCGACCTTCAATTGGATTCCGGACTGCTACTCAGACCCCGTCCTAGCAACAATCGTCGAAGAAGAGCCCGGTTTCTGTTGCCTACAATATTTAATTGCATAGTAAGTTCAATCTTTTCCATCCTCCTTTCCCCCATCTCCATAGATTGTATCCCTTAAAAAAATGAATTGTTGATGTTATGCATACTAATTGTTCGATAGGATTTCTGAAAATCGTTGATGGTAACGCACAACAATTGTTCATGTTACGCACACCAATTGTTCGATACAATTTCTGAATTGATGAAGTTATCACACCAATTGTTTGATAGAATTTTATGAATTGATGAAGTTATGCACACCAATTGTTCGATGGAATTACTCAACATTTTTGGGTGTTGGATTAAGGGCTTTCTTTTCCCTTGGGGCGGAGTTACCACAATCTAGACCGTTCTAGGTCCAATACGTTTTTCGGGTTTTGAGTTCATGTCGAGCAAGCCCGATTATTTTGCCCCAAATTTGTAACATGTACCCATGTATTAATGTTGGTTTTAACTTGTATTTGACTGTTCCTGCCTTGTTTTTATGTCCACCGTTCCATCTTAGGAGTGGATTTTTATTCTTGAAAAGTGAGTAGCAATGTTGGGATGTTGGGTAAAGCATGTTGCTATCTAAATCTTCTTCTTCTTTCACTTTAATGGTGTACACCAACTATTTAATCAATGTCACAACTCACGCCCACCAACATAACCTCCATTTTCAAATGTTTAACTTGACTCAATCCATAATTACCTTGCTACGGTCCAGATAAAATATACATTGAGGGGAATATAATATCAAATGTTATCCTCCGGCCATAAAGTCAGTATCTCTTAATTAGATAAAATCGATAGTGAGAAGTGATTATTAATTTTTTTTGAAACATTCACTGTTGCTTCTCAAGAAGTACTTAAAGTAGATAATATACGATGCGCACACATGAGTATTGAGTACTACAATGAACACAAGCGTACTTGTAGTGAATTTGGGCGGAATTATGAACATTGTCAATTGTGAATTTTTTTAGGGATATATGTCTGTAGTAGATGTTTACATCCACCAAAAAGTAGAGATGTATGTTGCAAATGTTGACATGTCCATTTGAAGTATGGAACTAAGGAAGGACTATCTTCTTATTTAGGGAAACAAAAAAGACCCAACACTTATTCCTGAATTGTAAACAAGTAACCATTTTGAGGTACCGTCTTGGTTCTTTCTAGAAAGCCTTCACATATTGTGGAAAGGAACATTTTCCCGACTGCCTCTTGGGGTGGATAGTGACAAGTACACTTGTAGGTGGAGTTTATGGTTCACAAATTCTATTTGGCACTTCATGGTTATCTGTTTTGGTGTGTGTGCACTTGTATGAGTTTGTTGGAAGTTAGTGTTATGGGATAATTCTGACTTGTAGGCCAAAGCTTGACACCTTACTATTTCCTGGTTGTTTCATTTCTGCCAGTGCAAATCTTAGATGACATATATGTTGGCTGGTGAAAGATGGACTGTGCAGGATTAGTTGGAATATGGAGAGAGTGATTACTATCCACTGCTTTAAAATGGGCACAGGCTTTATCTGCATGACATAAGAGAAGTAGTTGTACGTGCTGTTGTTCCCATGGATGAAGAAGGCAATTCGGTTGTAAGTCCTCATAACCCCATATTGCTTCTCTTATTAATACGTGTAAGGGCGTTCTGGATTCTTTGTTTTTTGAGATACTTGTGGCTTTTGTAAGAAATTTGGGGCAGCTTCTATTAAGTGACACCTGTGAAGATTTCAAAAAATTCTAAATAGTTGGGTCAATCTTTAAGACTCAGTACATGTGCAGTGCAGTAACTAAATCAGTTGTGTTACACTTTTTTTGTAATGATGTTACATTACAATAATTAACGTTGCTGGAAATATGTGATATTTCCCCATTTCATGTGAAAGTTGGATTGAATCGATGCATAGAACTAGAATACGAGACAATGAAATGTTGAATGACTCATTGAATGACACCTTTGAAACAAAACCTTGGTCATGCCACTGCTTGTATTAGTACCACACTAATTGCGGAGAAAAGTAACTTACAACCAATGGGAAGGGAAGAACTTGAGGGAACAATTATATTTGAGTTTGTTGTTCCCATACCTACATGAGAAACAGAGTGAAAATGAGTTTATTTATTGGTATTTTGTAGGGCTCTGTTGTTCTAATATAACAAGGAACTTAATCATATTTGTTTCCCAGTGCAGCTTCGGGAGAGTCTATGACTGTTATTAGTAAGGGGTATAAATAAAGGGAGAACATGTACATCATCTCTTGTCCCCCTCTCTTGAAGCCATGCACTGGAGGGAAATGACAAGATAGTATTAGTTTGGCTTTTGTCAAACCAATAGTTCAAATTTGTGTTAACCTCCAGTTAATTAAAAGAGGTCCAATTAGCTTTTGTCAAATTTGTCTTAACTCTTAACCTCCGGTTAATTAAAAAAGGTCCAATTATACACACCTTTTGGGCTGATCGAATTTATATCAACTCTACAAATGGCTTGAAGGGCTCCATTGGCTACATACCTCCAGGTTAGTTTCTTCATCGAGAAAGATTATGGGGTGATCCACATGAATGTTTTTTTCTTATCTCTACATTGTTTCTTTGTCCATAGAGCTACCAAATATATACACCCTCGCATGTAAAGTACTCATTAAGAAGATTCCTGGTTAACTTTTTGGCATTTGATGCAGAATATGGTATGGGAGAGAAACCATCGATGGCTGGAGATGTGTACAGTTACGGGATCACGTTGCTGGAGCTTTTTACTGGAAAGAGCTCTAACCATGAGAGTTCCACAGCAGATTTAAGATTGAAGAAATGGGTGCAAATGGCCTTCGCGACCAACGTAGATCAAGTGTTGGATCCTGGTCTGGTGCCAATCAACTGTAGTGATGTTCAGTCCATTACTTCAGAGTCACAAAGTGATTGCTCGATTGCAGTACTTGGTGTTGGTCTTGCTTACATTGTTGATTTCTCAGACAGACGCATTAGCATGAGGGATGCTAGAGGGCAGTCCCATTCCTAAAATTGGTTATAGCAGGAATGCTTGATCTGTCCATCAATTTTTATATTAAGTGCTTGTGCTTTAGGTATCTGTGTTCGACTTCTACAAATTCAGAGCTCGTGTCATGGATCATAACTGTTTTTTTTTTCCCCCAGTTGTCATCTCCACTATGTATTATCAGTTGCCTAGATGTTTGCCGACACAAAAGCCAATGGCCAAGAACTTATATTTGGCCATAATATTATTACTTTCTTTTACACCAGATTCTCCTTCTAGAAGCCATATCTCATAATGTATCACAATGATTTTTGTGTAGGTACAATCGAGGTAGATAGCCCGTGACATGGAAGGACATATCCAAGAGGCACTCAATATCAGTTGAATCCTCCATAGCTCTTCTTGGTGTCCTTGGTGATCAATGTGTTTTTTACTACTGGCTTGGAGCTAGGATATACACTTCTCATAAGGTTGTTCTAACACTTATGTTTTTGACACTCTACTGAATGAGAAGCATAGGTTCAATGGATACCTAGGGGCCAAAACGGTCTCAAAAAATGAAAAAAACACATACCTTTGTCTTTCATGGTTTCTTGTACAACATGAGAAATAACACGTGCAACGCACGTGCAAGATTACTAGTATCTCTCAAAAATACAAATGTCTTCGAGGCTCACTTAAGGCTTAAAGCTCGATAATATTAATTACCCAGTAATCATTTATATTTAACCCTCTTTGTAGCTTTGTCTAAAAGTTTTCAACTCCTTTTGCTCTCTCCACTACCAGATGAAGAATAAGGTAAAACGCGTCATGGGATTCAGGTAACTATTACTCCTTTCTAAATACCAACATTTTGATGAGTAACATTATGAAACCAAAGGGAAAATACATATTGCACGGACTTTGCTGGGGCAAAATTCTGCGGATACAAAACACGTTAAAACGCATGGGCAGAAAATGTTACCAGAGTGTTTACAGGGTTCTACAATTCTGTATAGAAACCCTTGCAAAATCAAATCAACGCTTGAACAAGAGGTGAAACTTGAATGGTAAGAAATCTGATCAATGTTAAGTCTTTTTGAATAACTCAAGCTGCCATCAGTGACCATTGAATCAAAAAATCAACATATGTATGATACAAACTGCGCATGTCCAACCAATGTTAAGCCGTAACAAAATGACAAAATTCATTATGGGAGCAGTACCGCAATCAGCTATGAATCAATACATAAGCCAACAGAAATGGCAACGGCAAGACCTAGAACTACAACGACTGATAATAATCATAATGTTGGTGACGTCATTATGGATGGAGGAAGGTCCTTCCCCGGCCTTGATGCCCATCCTTTCCGGTTCCTGTATGCCTCAACAGCCTTTAAACGAAGTCTTTCAGATGAAGCGTCCTGGGGAGCCTTCGATGCCTTCACGAAATGGGTTCTTGTCAATTGAAACTGAAGTGTCTAGTCCATTGGATAGCACAAAAGAGTAAGAATTGTACCTTAGGAAATGCGACCAACTTTGGCGGAGCTTGAACAACTTCTCCAAATTTGATCTTTTCATGTCCGGGAAAGCCTTCATTCTCTTCGGGCCTGGCCTTTTTGCGCTTATTCTTCTTTGCTTCTAAACGCCTGCAAGTCAATTAAAAATTCAAATCATTGGAAGGTTTTAAACTTCAAGAACAAGAGCTGGCTTGGAAGAGGGCAAGATATAGCAAAATGGCAATTTTGTCATTCCTACTAGTTCCCCCACGACCATATGCTATCTAGGAATGCATACACCTACCTGGCTGCTATATGCGTATCGGACACGCTAGGGACACACCTAAAGATGTATGGGATAACCACTTCATTTGCTTGTTTCCTTATCCAAGTTTCACTTTAACTTTATTTCCAGCTTTTTAGCAAGTTGAAATCACCTGGTGTCTGTACATCACATTAGAGTATAGACACAGGTACATACTACATAGTAGTGCAACTTGAGCAACAACTGGAATGACACTAACAACCAAGGTAAAGGCAAGGGGAAAGATTCCACACATGAACAGTTACAGTCAGAGAAAGGGCAACTAAGAAAGTTAAGGAACCCAAAGTTCAAAAAAGTGGCAATACTCAAAGCAGATTTGAAAAGGATTGTTGTTTCATGGAGGCCCGAGCAGGTTTGAAAAGGAATGTTGTATGTCATTCTATATCCCGAACACTATGAAGTAAATTGTTTCACAAAAAACGCCAATACTTGAGATATATAAACATAATTGAAAGTGAATCATCTATGCTATTCACTGTAAAGACTTTTCACACATCAAGCAGTAAAATTTAACTAATAATTGGAATGAACTAAATGCTTACTTCTTCCTATGTTCTTGTCTTTTCAGACTGACACCACTTGACTCCAACATCTCAAACCGAAGGTCGGTAACCCGCTTCCTCTTTTTTGTTTTCTTTCTCTTTTCTTCTTTGATATTGTCATCATCATCCACCTGTTGTGCTGTCACTGCATTTCCTTCATTATCTTTCTCTCTGGTCCCAGTAGGGTTAGAATCAAGCTTTCCCTTTGAATTAAGTTTCTGTAAGCAAACAACACTACGTAACCAGCTGAAATCCAATATGCTCTAAAAAATACAGAAACCTGTAAATGAACTTCTCTTAAATCACTAGAAAACTTTTAATCAACTTACCAAAGGAGTTTTTATTGAGAAATATATGACCAAAATGAAAGATGGTTCCTAAACAAAGCAATAGTTAGCGGTTCATATCTGAGAATAGCTCAAGGCATTTGAACTGGAAGATGCCTGTAAGTATACCCAAAACACATCAGTACCCAAAAAGTGGTGAGCTAAACATTCTATGTGACTCTAGGCACCCCCGAAACTTACTCTTCCACCCAAATTTATTGCTTCTTCATATTTAAAGGCAATACCTCTCTCTCTCCAGTACCATGGCTGACTAAGCAGCCAGATGAAGGCAATAGCCTACCAAAGTCCTTCGGGCATGCCAGCTGCCCAAACATATAGGCAAATGGCCTTTGGTAACAATAGGTTATCGGAATAGGTGGGTTTTGAAGACTCGTACTAAGTCCTTTCCAAGCTTTTTTTTTTTTTTGTTTTGGTCAGACATGACTTGTCAGGAAGGAGGAAGCAAATTAAGGGCATTCTGGTCAGCCGCTGGTGCATAAACTTTTCTCACCTTCAAAAAGACACCTTAAAGGGGGACAACCTTGGACAAAAGACTGGAAGCTATAAGCTACACATCGAGAGGAGTTTATAGTTCGTACAAATAGTGAACACAGATACACAAGAAAACGGTCACTCCACTCAAAACTAAGAAAGCATGGAAAGGAGCATAGATCCTTTAAAGATATCATTTGACACTCTATAGTCTATAGTCTACCCCCTCAAGTGACCTTTTGTTGCAGTTCCTCCACAATGTCCACAAAAGGCATAACGTTGTCTGTCCTACTCCTACCATTCTCAAGGACCTGGTAACGTAGCTGCCATCGAGCAATAAAGAGTTCACTCACTGACCTGGGCATAAGCATGACCACAACAAAATCACAACAAAAACCAGACACAATAGCCTCCAAGCAGTGGAGGAAAAGGTGGTTCAGAGACTACCGGTACTTCATTCGTTTGAAAGACCAATCAATGACTACTTTTTGCTTCCTAAGTTTATACAGTAGCAGAGATAGCTTCAAGTGAAGTTGTCCGTGCGCCCCAAGGTCCCCCTGCCGAACCCAGCAATATGTATAGCATGCTAATGAAAGCCTCTGTTTTTAGAATCTCTCAGATCCTACAAGGCCCCGCTGAATTGTGGATTTGACAACACTCCTATGTTTGTGGGCAAACGATTAAGATCTGTGAAGACTCCCTTAGAGGTCGAAAAACACACCATGAAAGAAGCCAAAATCTTTTTCTTCTAGCAATGCCCACTTTGAAAAAGATCCTCGTGCATTCCTCCTGCATACTCGTAATCACTTCAACAATCCCATTCCATAAGGGACGACTATACCGGTTACTAATTCCTCTTTCAGGCAGCTTCCCACTTCTTATGCTCATAGTCATGGACTGGCGACCAATCATGCTTATAGTGTTGCCTAATTTTACCTTAAAGGGGGCGAAGGTTTTGCATTCCACATGCACAAAAGTAATTTGAAGTATATACAAGTGTGATGGTTTCCTCCCTCAATAGCTAGTGTTTGGGGTTCCACCACTGTGGAAGAGTAGGGTGCGTATCCCTAATCTCCACAAAAAAAAAGTGCTAAGCATGTTGCACGTAAGGGATGGGATGAAGTGGAGTCAATAACTCGTTTTGGGGATTGAGTTCTACACAACACCATGTAACATAGAATACTCTATAGAAGATGTGGTTATGGTCCATAGAGAGCGGAGGATCATGAATCTTTAACCCTACGGTTAAGTACGTAAAATAGACCAACCAAAAGGTAAAAGTAGGCAACACTATATAATGGATACCTATTAAACAATGTGTATTACGCATGGAAATTCAAACTACTTATTTGAGGATAGCAATAGTCCCGGAATCTCTATTAAACAATGTGCATTACTCATGGAAATTCAAACTACTTCTTTGAGGATAGCAATAGTCCCAAAATCTTCCACAAAGATAAGAAAATTTTATATACTTGTACAAAAATTAGCTTTAGCTAGTGGGAAATGACTTCAACGGATATTTCAAGCATCTGATTTCCTCCTAATGTCTAAAGTAAGCCTCAAGAAAGAACTGCAGTTGAATCCACCAAATTCAACAGACAGAGTTACAAAGTACACTCTCAGTCTCTCCCAAAGTAAGGTTGTCGTGAGCTACAAAAAGTCAGACGCAGATGTTTGAATGCACAGATATGTCCGGAACCGTCCGATGCACTGCAAATGAGCCCTCCCGATGTATGTGGAACTCAAACTCATCGAACAGCTCCGAACACATCTATGCCCAGATATATGTCCAAACCTCTGTATCCGAAGAATCTAGGGTTTATCGTAAGGTGCTCAAAGCCTCAAACAATTACTTCTATTCACAACTTGATAGCACAGAGTATGCTCACAGACCCGGATATACGGAAAAACCAAACAACAGAAAAGAATCAGAGCCAAAGTTTCTCATTTAGGTTCCAAAAACGCACAACTATTAATAAAAAACACCAAACAACGCCGCGGGCAGTTACCTTCACACTGCGATTGCCACTGCCTTCATTCCTCTTTTCATTTGATACTGCAGATCCTAAGACCACGTGAAATCATTCATTCACATATACCAAACTGGAAAAAACACACTCCTATCAAGCGAAAAAAAGAGAGAGCAGCAGATAACAAAATATACGTGCTATTTCAATATCTAAGAGCGCAATAAGCAGGTGTAGCAGAATTTTACATACAGATGCACAAGTGTAAGGAGAACCTGGTTGGGAAGGATGGGTGAAGGCCATAATAGCGCGAAGTTTAGAGGGGAGAGCGTCGACGGAGGAGGGTTTAGGAGGTGGTGGCAGGCGACTGTTACCTCCGTGTGCAGCTCTGTAGTTCTTCTCTCTCCTTTTCCGACCCTTCCCTCCCATCTCTCTCTAGCCGAGCAGAGACGATGCGACGGTGACTTTGCTAAACCCTGCGATTTGCCTTTCGCGCAAATTAGATACTGTTTGGCCGCGTGGGGAGCCCTATTCTTGGACGAGAAAAACTTCATCACCGAGGAGCCGTGAATAAGTTTTATGGTGTTCAATCTCGATCGTCCAAAAATGTTTAAGACGATTCGGATTAAAAATAATCTATTAATGGTAATAGATTATTTATTACCGTTAATAAATTATTTATTATCGTTAGGAAAATGATTCCCACACTCCATTTTTTTTTATGGCACTCCATTTCTTGTCTTTAGTAAAGTTTTTGTGTGTATTTTTCATTAAAAGACAAGAAAAAGAGTTTCATAATAAATAAATAAAGAGTATAGAAATCATTTTCCTATCGTTAATAGATTGTTTCTAATCTGATCGTCCAAAATACTTTTGGACGGCTGAGATTGCGTAGAGCCGCGAATAACTCACATTGGAGTATTCACGGCTCCGTTTCTCTCTTCTTGGAGTAATACTTTAATTCCCATAATTCTTCGGTAAGGCCTCTCGTTTCCATTCTCGATCTCCCTTCTAAACTCGCGTTTTCTATTCTTTCACTCACAAAAATTAGTAGTTTGTGTTTCTAAAAGATGTTCTTATGCCCTCACACGCGCACACAAATTATGTGGCCGTTTAAACCCATTTTTACATATATATTTTTTAAACACCATGATTTAGTGTCACCTTGCAAGCGGTCTGAGCTCATGGCCACCTAAGGTTTAAAATCAAGTGTGCCTGTATTGTTGGTCCACGAGAAAGTAAAAGTCAATCAATTCTAGGTGTAAAAAGATTCATAGTTGAGAAATTTAATTACAATATGACAAGGATGCACTAGATCTATTTTACCCTATCATTCAGCAACGAACTTCTACATTTCAGGGCTGTTGAGATCTTTCACTGACTGGTTGCAATCACGGGTAGATCCTCGAGGCATATCCAAGGAATATTCCTCACATTTCTTGAATTTTAAGCATTATAAAAGTAAAATACACGAGGATCAGGTTATGAATGCCACATGACACTCAATGGATCAAGTTCCCGTCGAAGATGGTTAATGGGATGAGAAAAATCAAGGAATATACCCTAAAAAGTAGGGTGCACTTAAATTTTTACTGATTCAAAGGGCCACGAGGCATCCATTAGGGTGTTGGTGCCAGAAAATGAACAAACACTTCGAGCTCCTTCTTCAACTGGTTCTTGCAAACAAGCCCAATGACTGGGGATGTTCCCAGCCATAGACCCTCCGACAATCAAGTTAGAAGTGGTGATAATGGGTAAAAACCCTGAATTGAGATGGAACAGATTGCATACCTGTGAATGTCCATTGCGCCCGTATTTATAAGCTCCACGTGGATGAACGTGCCACCCTCTCAATCGTGGACCCAGATCGTGGGTGATTGGAGCGATTTCTTTAAAGTGGGTGAGAATTGTGCTCTCACGGGCTGGAGATAATCGAATAGTAGGAAATCGTTGGGAGTTATAACTTCCTCCCACGATGCCACCAACCAGGAATAAACCCATGACACAATCGTGGGACCAAGCCGACCAGACGAGATCATGTGTCGAGCAGTTCATCCTTAGCCAAGCAGATCTGTTGGTCCGAGCGATGATTCTTGACCAATGTTCTGAATACCGTTTCGGACAGGGCATTTACCGCAACTACAATATATATAATAATTATATATAATTATAACTCAAAAAAATTCTCATACTATGCTATTCATCATAAAATACATACATTAAGACTGCAAAATTCACATAATTGACTTAAATTCATTATTTTCCTTGTAAATCCAAGAAAAAAAGAAAAGAAAAACACTCTATCAATAGATTATCTATCGGGCAAAACCCACCTCCCCACTTACCTATTAAAATTAATGCCTTTAGCATTTTATTGTAATGTTCTAGTGTTTGTGTTATTTTTGTAATTGATTGAAGTGTGGTGCAAGGTTCTGAATATCGTTTCGGATTTCCTGTCAAGTACAAGTATTTGCTAAAATTCTTACATATATGTATAGAATAAATGTCAAAAAGTAAAATATTATTCTAGTGTATTATTATTTTTTTGTTGATATTATTCTAGTGTATTACGTATTTAGATTGCAAAAAATAAAGAACATTTGTAATTGTAAACGTGATTCCAGCTGTTCCAAGTGAAAAGGCAAAACAAAGCCTAAAAAATCAGGTGTGGCAGTCCCACCAAGAAAAGGACAAGTTTTATGGGTAAAGGACAATATACTAGCAATTCCTGGCACTTTATTTGTTGGACACACAAGTTGCACACACAGGATAAAAAACCCTTCAATAGAGCTTATCATCTTCTTCCTTCCTCGATCGAGAAGAGTCGGAACTCAGAAGACCACACGAAAAGTAAATAAACAAAAATGCTTAGAAGATATCAATGGCGAGCACAATCGTCGGTACTGGAACACCTTCCGTCAGTCGCCAGCGGTCGTTGCTGCCGGCGTCGTCATTTTTAGAGGTAGCTGAACATTTTCAGATCTGATTTTTGTTTTTTTGGGCTGAGCAAAATACCGGACGAATTTTCCGGTAACGTATTCTCGGCCGGTATCGGCCGGTATTTCCGGTAAGGCCCGGTATTGGAGCCGGAACGGTATTAGAGGGTTACAGTACCGTTTTTCTCTTAAACCGGTATGTACCGGCCGGTACGGAACGGTATTCATAACTCTGTTCTTGATATGCGTCATGCCCCTACAACTCGGAGATATGTGTTCAAAAATATACCCATCAAGGGGAGTTCGGTTTGCTATTAACGTCCACAACCAATTTGAGTTCCTTTTATCTATTTGAGTTCCTATAGATAAAAGGAAGTGATTTGAAGACATGAGACACGTGTCACACTTTTAGGGCCCAAGCACTTCCAATTCTAAGGACAAATAACAACTGTTGGGCCCGGAAAAGCGGTCCGACAACAACTTCTCAGAGGGTATTTAAGAGAGAACATTCTTCTATTATTGGATATTTCAACAGCAAAAAGAAGGTTATTGCTGTTTGGAGATTGTGTGAGCAGTAGTTATAGCTAAAGCAATTCGAGAATACATGGAAGTGGAAATAGGCCGTAGAAAATAGGAGTTATGTCAGCTTTTGACCGATTCAGAGTGATTCTATGGCAACAATCAAGGGAAATGCCATCATCATCACCAGTAGTACATATTTCAAGTTTTTATCAATAAATGGGAGTTCTTTTTGAAGAAGTTGGAATGTGACACATATTTATAGGGTTGTACTGTACTGTTTTTTTAGGGAATATATTGCTATAAATAGGAAAAGACATGGTAGGCTAAAGGCTCCATGCCTCAACATTCAAATTCCAGTACTTTCAGCTTCTTAGCTTCTATTAGCGTTCAAGTTCCTGCAACTTAGTTTGTTTCTTTTGTTCAAGCTTCTAATTTCGACATTAGCAAGTTTTTAGTTAGCTTGTTTTTCATTCCATGCACCATTGTTACTTTTTTTCGTCAATACAAGCAGCATTTGGATTATTTTCTTATTTTCGTACTATTAAACACTCGATTTTAAGTCCTTCACAAGTAAGACAACCTCAAATCACTTTTACAATCTTCTCAAGAGTGGTAACACAATTGTTTGGTTAGTCAGAGATAAGGCTTACGGTCCTATCGACATTTGGACCACGACACGGTCTTAACACACTCTCCTCGCAATCACTCATCAATCACCCCCTTTGTCCCTTTGTTAGGAGGTATTGTTCCTGTTAGAATAATGAAAATATTGTGATTGATTATAGTCGATTAGAATTGATTAGGATCAAGGATTTGATTACCTTTTCATAGTATAGGATTTGATTTTGTTTCTATAGTTTAGCATTCCACTCTTATATAAATACAAGACCCTATGTACATGTTATTAATTGAATTCAATAAAATATTTCTTCTCTTATATTTAACATGGTATCAAAGCTATAAGATCTAGGCCCTGTGGATATTCGCTCCTGGCGGGCGGCCTAAGTCTCGTTGCCGTCCGCCGGACACTTAGTTACTTTGTCAATCTCCTTCACGCTTCATTTTTTTTCCGACTTTTCTTGGTTTCTCTTGGTTTTCTTCCAAGCTATTCTCCTGGCTCTCGGCTTTTGGCTATCCTGACGGTTTCTCTCTCCTGGCTTCTCTTGGCTTGGCTTGGCTTGGTTGTTCTTGGCTTCTCTGGTTTTCTTCCTGGCTATTCTTCTGGCTCCCGGCTTTTGGCTCTCCTGACCATTGCTCTCTCCTAGTTTCTCTTGGCTTGGCTTGGTTGTTCTTGATTTCTCTATTTTTTTTCAAACTCAAGTTGATAGACCTACTTGAGTTTGAGGGGGGATGTTTGAATAATGAAAATGTTGTGATTGATTATAGTTGATTAGGATAAAAAATTTGATTACCTTTCCATAGTATAGGATTTGATTTTGTTTCTATAGTTTAGCATTCCACTCTTGTATAAATACAAGACCATGTGTACATGTTATTAATTGAATTCAATAAAATATTTATTCTCTAATATTTCTTCAGCCCAACTAGGAAACATGAATAATAGAACTTACAAAATATGGTAACATAATATTTCTCAATATTATATTAATATCCCCCCTCAAACTCAAATGGGTCTACAAACTTAAGTTTGAAAAAAACCAAGAGAAACCAGGAACATCCAAGCAAAAAGAAACCAGGAGCAGCCATGCCAAGCCAAGAGAAACCAGAAGAACAACGAGAAGAAACAGCCAAGAGCCAGGAGAAGTCAGGAACCAGGAACCAACACTGCCTCAAACTTGAGTAGGTCTACCAAATTGAGTTTGAAAAGAGTAGCCAGTGAGCGAGTCAGTAAAGAGCAGCCAGTGAGCGAACCAATTGCATGTTACTACGTATGAGTGCTCGACGAACGACAATGAAAATGAAAAATAATTTTTTAATTTTTTTTGTACTGTTTAAAAGATCTCAATGAGATCTATCAAATAAGATCCATATTAATAGAAAAATTATTTGCATAAACACATGATTTTTGAGCTTGAAATTACCTTCCTTTTCTAAAAGTTCCTTTTTTAAGAAACCGAACACCCCCGAAAAAGAATTGAACGAAGCTTCTCTACTGTCCCAAAATGGAATTGAAGCATGCAGTTTGCCTATTAAGGGCTCATCCAGATAATTCTATATGATTCGAGCTGTTTACACACGGCAGCAGGACATGTTGAATTGAATGCTTACTGTAACAACTCAAGTTGATTGGATACCCTCAATTTTTTTAGTTAAGCTGTCCAATCAATTTTAATTTTTAAACGGACATTTTATTCGACAGGTTTCAATCTCACATCATTAAGGAGGGATCTCGATAATCCCGTAATAGGCAAATTGCATGCTACAATTGTAAAATGGGACTGCATAGAATTAAGGGAAAATGACGGCCTAAAACGTGTTTTGATAATTAATACCCGCCAAGAACAAGATTAAGGAGGGATCTCGATAATCCCGTAATAGGCAAATTGCATGCTACAATTGTAAAATGGGACTGCATAGAATTAAGGGAAAATGACGGCCTAAAACGTGTTTTGATAATTAATACCCGCCAAGGACAAGCTAAGAACATTTGTTAAAGCTGAAAATGTCATTGGCGGTTATTAATTATCAAAACACGTCCTTGGCCGTCATTTTCCCTAGAATTAAGCTTGAGTTCAAAAGAATTCTAAGGAAATTTTTTGGATGTGGCGGATCACACTACAAGAAAAAGGGAAATACACGGCAGTTTGTTTCCGGCGTTCGTACAAAACCCCAGGTAAAGTCCAAAAGTGACTGTAGCGGAGCGGAGGCCTCAGTGCTAAAATTACACTATCCCCCTTTTATCTAAAGTCTTCACGCTAAAATTACACTCTGCCTCCCAAAGTCCCAACTTCTCGTACAACAAAAAACAAGGGTTTCTCTCTCTACCCAACCTAACCTCGCATAGCTTCCCTTTCACACCTCGTTATTCGTTCATCGACCGACACCGGCACCACCTCCATCGACCTCACCAGCAACTTTATATCTTACGTCGGCCGGCCGATCTACTGTTTTTTTACCCCTTATCTTCCTTTTTTTCTCTTCGTTTCAAGGTAACCCTAAATCGTATTTTAAACCGTGAGAATCAGACCTTAATCGAAGCCTATTAAGTTGATTCGAAGGCTGCTTTCTTTGTTTCGAGCCTAGTTGTACCTGATTCGAGGATAATCGAGTCCTAATCTACATCTTTGGTTTATGAAATCAAGTTGGGTCGAAGTTTTATGCACTAATCAGATTCCCAAAGTTATTTCGAGTGGATTTTGACCCACAAGCAAGGATTTTGACCCCGTTTCTGCGTGCAACTGTCACGACCCTAACCCGTCCCTAAAGGTGTTAGTCATAACAAAGCGCCAGTGATCTAATCACTAAGGCCATTTCACATGGTTAACCTGTTATAAGCAAATGACTAAAAGGGACTCGAGTAGCAAATAGCGGAAGAACAAACCATTTTGTTACATTAACTCAACAAATGTATCTTACAAGCCAAAACTCCTCAGAGCTGTGCATATTAACAAACTCTTAACCTATGTACAAGCACTTACTAAACCAAAGTAAAGTTAAGTTACAAACTTTCTAACTAGTCAACTATTCACATAGCATGTCCAAAAGAAAGGCTCCACGCCACCACTCTACTCTCCGCTGCCTGAAAGGTGGAAAAATAACATAAGCCGAAGCTCGTATGCATGACCAATACATAAGTTACATGCTTTCCATGGACAATGATAAAAACATTTCATAGAGATTCAATCATAGAAAAATATCCTTGATATAAAGCACATTCCACTAGTTTTGTGTGGCTACCAGGCGTCCCCGGTAGTGGATAAGTTTCGACGTCTTGGCATTATCCCTAGCATTTTATGTGTCACATTGTAGGAATGTCTTTACTAGATAGGAAAATATATCCACATTTGATTGATATTCCATGGAGTACATATCATGGTACAAAACATGTACGATAAAGCTTTGCAATGGAAAACTTGTATAAAACCATGTAATTTAGGTATTAGGTCACTCACCTCGATCCACGTGACGACTCGAACTTCCTAGAACATTCAATCAAATGGAAACATATTTAGACAATACTCAATGATTCTATTTATTCTCAATACAATGCCCTAAAAGTGTTTAAGTTTAATTCAATCCAAATAAATCATAACTAATTCAATTGAAACTCAAAAAGAGCAAGATCAAGACACACAGATAGCTAGCTCACAATTATATTCCTAGAAAAATATTAGAGATCAACTCTCCAACCAGATTCATCTCAAGAAAGCAAACCAATAATTATTTTTCAGCAAGAAGCTTCACAGGACAGCCCAACTTTGAAAAATCACCATAAATTGTGCTTTTAACGTTTTTTAGTGATTCTAGTGTCGAAAGTTGCGTAACAGGATGTACTACAAAAGTTGTGAAGGAATCCAAGTCAGATTCGAACTTTAAGGATGGAAAAATGAGTGAATACAGTTGATCCGCGAATCTGTCAGGAAACAGATTTCCTGGTTTCAACCCAGACTTCGGAAAATCATTATAAATTGAATTCTCAACGGTTTCGGGCGATTCCAACAGCAAAAGAACAAGCTTTAAGTCTACTTTCTATCTTGCAAAGGAACTAATACCTAATTCGAAGTTTAGGATATATAAATTACCCATAAACTGAAACCCAGTTTGCTGTCCCAAAAACTGCTATGTACACATGCTACAAACATGTAAATTTGCTACCAAAATCAATAAAACTCATTACCAACTCCAGAGCTAGGGTTCCATGGTTTAAGGGTTCAATTTTATGGATACATCTACAAATTAAAGAAGAAATCAAGAACAAAGAAGACTAACTTACCAAATCAAAGCTTCAATTAACTAATCAAACCCTTCCTCTTTGATTTCTCTTTTCTTCTTCTTCTTCTTCTTCTCTTCTATCCACCGCTCCCTCTCTCTCTCTCTCTCACTCTCTCTCTCTCTCTCTCTCTCTTGTTTTTCCCCGGGTGAGTGAAATGGTGGGTTAAACAGAAAGAATACATGTATGTTTTATTTTTGTCTTTCTAAGGAAAAATCATCCTAAGCAGCCACGTCATTGTGTCCCACCTATTAAGTTTTGGCTGATTGGTGATATCCAAAGCATTTAATATGATTATAGGAGAGATGGGTTCCGCTGGATGTGCTTACGTGTATAGATGTGAGCTGGAGATGTGCGATTGGTTGATGGTTAGTGGAAAGGAGAAAATGGGAGGAATCTTGTGGGGTGAGGGAAGGAGCAAGAGGTACGAGAGAGACAAAGGCAGCGTGTCCCTTATGTTCTCCGCGGGGTGGCGTCTGACCTTCTCTGGATTCGAATGGGTGAGGTCACCTTCTCTCCGGGGAAGAATGTTCTCCTTCCTCAGAATCAGTGCTCGCACCCTTTCTTTCCGGAAGAGTCAGCTCTCTCTAATCATTGGGAATGTCAGGGGTATTTATAGGGCACCTAGGCCTAGGTCAGGCCTAGAACGGTGCTCCTGTAAGACCCCAACATGTGTCCCCTGCAGGCTCAAAAAGTCTTTCCTGCTGATGTGTCAATAATTTTGTCTGCGCCTACATTATGCCCCCCGCGCGCGTACGACCGGCGTATGTCGTTTGCGTGCGCATTGTTCCGTTTACTAGCTTCCGCGGTTGCCCTCGATTCATTCCGCGGGGCAATGGGTATGTTAACCGTTGACAACACCTCTTCGTATACCATCGTGCCTTTTCGTGTATAGTCGTCATAAGTACTCCCACCGTTTGACCACTATATAAATCCTTTATTCATTATTTTCCTTTTTCACCTACCGCTCGAATCTCCGTCGAAGTGCTGTCACTTTCCCTTCTCCCCTTCAGCGAGCAATCACTTTCTACTTGTCATTTTCCACCCTCCACGGTCACACTCTCTCTTTTTCTTCCACACAAAGTGCAAATGGCTGCGCGTTGCCCAAACGTGGAAATCCCTGTTCCCCTCGCGGACCAGTGGAAAAGGGCCCCGTACTTGCGAATTGTTAGGGACCCATTCTGGGCCCTCGCGGGGGCTTACCCCATCGAGGGTGCACCCGTGGCTGATCCAACCTTCTTCACAACCCCTGCTGCCCCGGAACAAGCAGAGTTGATCAATCCCTCCTCCGTCCTTCGTTTCCGCATTGAGCGCGGGGACTTTCCCTTCGTGGCCCAAGCTTTCCTACCCACTGACTGGGCAGAGTGGGAGGACGAGATCGTCAGTGATCCCCCCCTTAGGCAGGAATTGCTGGCTAGCGGTGCCTATGATGCCGTCCTACTGTCGCGGCGCCTGAGTATTCCCCGGCAAGGGGCGGCTATCAAGAACTTGGAGTTTGCGTGCTCGCGCTGGAGCATTGATACCCATTTTTTTGCATGGGCTTGGGGAGAGAGTGGACTTTCACTGGAGGATGCCTTCATTCTCACCCGCCTGCTGCTCTGCAAAGCCAACATCCTGGATCTGGCCAAACTCTCTCGCGAAGACCGAGAGAATGTTGAGGGGCTAAAGAGACAGCACAAGCTGGCTCAGAATGGCCCCATTTTTACCACTCAGGGTACCCGCAAGGCTGCAGCGGCGAATGCCAAGAAGACCTCACTCGGGAGTTGGATCTGCTATTTCTACAAGGACCTCCAGCCCGCGAGGACAATTGTTCCAGGTGTCGCGCGGGACTTTGTCACGGGTCCCCATTACAGGCAACGGCTCTACATGGCAGGATTTTTTTGCCTATTTCCTCTCCTACTATGTCCTACCTGACTATCCCATCGACGGCGTCTCCCCAGTGGTCTTTCCATTGGCCGTGCTCTTAGCCCGCGGCCAGCCTGTCGCGCTGGCGCCTCTATTTCTGGGGTCGCTCTACCGATAGCTGGACTTGGTACAAGCTGATTACGCCAGGTCCCTTGGGAGGTGCGACCACCTTTCAATGGCTCACACCAACTTCTTGCTCGCGTATTTCTTCGAGCATTTCCGCGTCATTGCCCCTGTCCCGTTGGCCTTTCAGGCATCGGGACAGCGATCATGTGCGGAGCAGTGGCAAGGTACTAGCAGCAATGCCTCATGGTACGAGGTATGCGATGTCGAAGCCAACTTCACCCCACAGCCCTACAACATTACTTCTCCTGGCGTCATGGGCGTGGGTTTGTGCCTCCTTCCCGCCGCCTCTTCTCGCAATGCCGCGAGCGGGGGTGTTTCCGTGGCGCGGACGGTTGTTAACTCCACACTTATAGCTCTCCCCGGGTGGCTCCCGTCCCTGAACAATGAGGCCGCCGGAGTAGCTGTCTACCGCTCGGACCGCTTCGCGAGGCAGTTGAGCTTTGATCAAGGGGTGCCTGGGCCTGCCCCCCCGATGCCTTCCTTCGCGGAGTCCCAACTCCGCTTTATGGTGACTCAACTCACTCCCATCCTGATGCAACTTGGCGACTTACCCATTCCGGCCAGGGATAGGGTCACGGGCTACACTCCAGAGTTCCGTTCGTTTTGGAGGAGGAACCTGGACTCTTTCCTGATGTTCGTCCGCGGGCAGGCTGTCGTTCCTGAGGTGTCCACGATCTGCGTGCGGGATACTTCGCTGCGGGCCATTACTGATGTCCGGGCGGTTGATTGGCGCGGGCCCCACAGCCAATGGGTCGTGATCAACGTTGCGCCCTTGAACAGCGAATTCCCTACGATGCCCCCTCCGCCTCCTCAAGCTGCCTCGAGGCGTGCAAGTGCGCGAGTGACCCGTGGGAGGACACAACCTCCGACCCCCGCGGAGCCATCCCAACCATCTTCTTCCCAGGCGCCCGCGGCTGGGGAGGCCCGTCGCCCCGAACGCCTTCACACGGTATGTAGTCCCTTATTCCTCGTACTCAATTATCCTTATTGCATTACTTCATTTTTTCTGTGGCCCTTGTTCTCATTACTCTGCTTCTTTCTTTCAGCAGTGGGAGCGGGACGCAAGTACTTTTGTGGCCTTCGAGCCAGAGGCGGCCGCCACGGCAGGGGCAGCGGAACAGGTGGTAGAACAGGCCGCGGGTGAAGAGGCGGAAACGGGTATTCTGGACGTTCAACCCAAGTGGCGCCGCCTTGAGAGTAAGTTTTTTTCTTTCTCTCTCCCACTTTTTGTCACTTCAGCTGTCTCCTTTTCTAACCTAACCTCATATATATATTTTTTTGAAAATCCGTTGAACAACCGTAGTGGAATCTAACGATGAAGAGGAGGGGGGCGTGGATGCAGACATTGGTGACGACGATGATGATAACCTTCCTCTCAGCGTCCACTTGGAGATCCTATGCGCCCAATCTTCCATGCCCGTAGGGGGCCCCGCCGCGGAGGGCATCGCGGTAGTGGCCATCTATGATTCTCCAGAAGAGCAGGGGGGAGTGGGGATCATTCAACCTAGGACGGGGCCAGTCCCTTTCCCTCACCCGGAGCCGGAACATTCCGCAGTGATTGGAGGTATGTTACCTGACGATCCTTCCGTTGTTGACCTTGGAGGAGATTCCAACACGGTCTCCACCGAGTCATCTTCTTCTTCCGAGGACTCTGAAAATATCATAATTTATTCTACTGATCGAGACCCCTCCCCATCTAATGCAGCATCTTCTGAGGTCCGCGAGCCTCCTCCATCATTGGACACCCGCGAATTTGTGGGCCAAGCCAATACTGTCGCGGAGCCGCTCAACGTGGCGGCCGCGCAACTCCTGAGGGAGGAAGAGGAAGACAATGTCGAAGAGCTTCCTCGCGTTACCACGGGGGGTCTTGCTGCGGATCAGCCTGAGGCAAGCTCAACCTCCACTCCTTCTGGCTCCCAACAGCAGTCTACCAGCGCTCGCATCCGCTCCATTGAAAGCTTTTTGGGTCGGGTTGTTGGTGGCTCCCCGGGCATCTCTAACGCCTCTTTCCTGCAAGACCCTGGGTCAGACATGGGGCGGGACGCGGCCGCGGATGCAACCAGTCCCCATTCTCCAGCGTGTTCCACCTCCCAGACCCACTCTCCTCATCAGTCTGCGAGACGCACGGCCACTCCACCCGCTGAGCCTGCAGCCCTCCCTTCTGACAGACAGCTGGAGGTAAATGAAGAGCTCTGTGGGGGGCCCACCTCCATTACTGATTCAGATCTAATTTCTTTATTTAAGGATATGACCTTCCTGCCTACTGACGATGTTTTGGGGGGACAGGGAAGCCAAGCCCTTGGAGACTTCGAGCTTGATTTGAACTTAGAGATGGGCGAACAACAAAGAGAGGAGGTGGAGTCCAGGGAGCAGCCTTTTCCTAGGCAAAGCCCTGTTGCAGATCTGGGGAAGGGCCCCATGACTATCGAGGCCGAGGTACCAATCCGCCTTTTCCCCGCGGGCTATCTCGTGGACGAGGCTTACCATCCGCTGCTCAATGCCATAGCCCGGGCCCACCCGGAGACATTCGGCTCTTTCAATCTGTGGTTGGCCTGGCTCGGGGCATTCTTCCTCAGAAATCTCTATGAAGTGCTTGCCCCTTGGGCGTAGTTACGCTTTGGCCATTTAACCCCCGACACGAAAGCTGCCATGCAGGAGGTCGCGCAGGACATAGAAGTCTTGGGGTTTGACCTTGGCTGGTTGTGTGCAAGGAGCTCTGCACTGAGAGCCGCGGGGGAAAGGGCGACTCTGAGGCCCGAGATCCATGGGTTGGTTGCCCAATTGGAATCCGCTCGACAGCATGTGGCCAGCTTGGAGGCCAGATTTGCCCAGGTTATGCAGCGTGACGCGGAGCTGGCTGCCGCGGCACTGAATCTTGAGGATCCTAACCCAGAGGGACTCGTCTTCGTGGAATGGCTGGCTTAGGGCCTCTTTCCTTTTGTAACACATGTATTTTTGTTTCAATTTTTTTTTTTTGAATAAAATTGCCATTGTATCAATAATGTTATCCGCGTATTAATTTTGTCTCCCCTTTTTTTTGAAATAACACCACCATTGTCTCTTTTGACTTGGGTTATTGCTTGGGCCGGTCGCCAGCTGCCAGTTCACGGGCCAAACTTTGGCCATCATCGATCTAGCGTTATCTCCATTTGATAACCATTAAGTTTGGAACTCGCGGGTCATGTTCTGACCCCTCGCGACTTAACATCACTTCTATTTGATGACCGTTAGGTCTGGATCTCGCGGGTCATATTTTGACCCCTCGCGACTTAACATTATCTCTATTTGATAACCGTTAAGTTTTGGAACTCGCGGGCCATGTTCTGACCCCTCGGGACTTAACATTATCTCTATTTGATAACTGTTAAGTTTTGGACCTCGTGGGTCATGTTCTGACCCCTTGCGACTTAACATTATCTCTATTTGATAACCGTTAAGTTTTGGATTGATAATCATAAGATGGGTGGAGATTCCGCGGAAATGTTCTCTCCGCGTGACCACACCCTTTTGCCACAACATACAACATTAAAAAGATAGAATAAGAGAGGGATAATTATCGAGCTTCATAAAAATTCTTCAGACACAATCAGTCTGACGCTTCACTCTTACAAAATTTCATCGTAATTCACAAAATGACATTGTCTTTCATTAAACTTTGAGTCATCATCAAAAGAAAAGAACAGGGGAAACTTATAAAGTAAAGCAGAAGGTCAGGAACTCCATTGCTTTTCTCATGGGTAGAATTTCTTGATATACTTGAAATTTACTGCCCCTGTCCTGGAACCGTCTTCTACGCGGGCCAAGTGGTAGTATCCGCTCGCGGAAGCACCGATTACCTCATAGGGCCCTTCCCATCTGGGTGTGAACTTCGGAGTCTTTAAATCCCTCATCACCGCCGCGGTAGCCTTCTAGACTAAATCCCTAACCTTGAACACCCGCGGGACCACGCCCTTGTTGTAGTAGCGTGCCACGGACTCCCAGTACTTTTCGTGAGCGAGGGCCACTGCAACCCTTCTCTTTTCAAGGGCTTCTAGATCTGCTCTTCTTCCTTCCGCGGAGTTTTCCATCGTGAGGACCATCCGCGCGGAGGGGACACTTAGTTCTGCGGGCAAAATTGTTTCGGCTCCATACACTAGGCTGAAAGGGGTGGCGCGGGTAGATTTCCTCTTCGAAGTTCGATAAGCCCATAGGGCTATCGGTAAATGATCCGCCCAAGTACCCCCGCGTTCGTCTAGTAACTTGCTCAGAATTTTTATCAGGGTCTTGTTTGTCGCTTCTGTCTACCCATTTCCCTGCAGATAGTAGGCACTAGAAGTACGGTGATCAATAGAGTATTCATCGAGAAGGCCTCCCACATGGTGATTGATGAACGGAGTCCCGTTATCGGAGAGAATCATCTGGGGTATACCAAACCTGCAGATGATGTTTTCTTTAATAAATGTTGCGACCGCGTCTCCCGTGGCCTTCTTCAGCGGAACAGCCTCAACCCATTTGGTGTAAACTTCTGTGGCTGCTAGGATCCATCTATTCTTCCGTAATGCTGGTCTGATTGGACCCACCAGATCCATGGCCCAGGTGTGGAAGAGGTACGGGGCGCGGATTGAGTGCAATTCCACGGAAGGAGCGTGAACCAGATTTCCAAATTTCTGACAAGCTTGACACCTCTGGACATGCCGCTTGGAATCCTTTTCCATGGTAGGTCAGAAGTACCCCAGGTGAACCAACTGTTCGTACAGCTTTCTCCATCCTTGATGCTCAATTCCGTGGGTCTTTGTTAGAATCTCCTATGCCTCCTCTTTATCTAGGCATTTCTGGGGCATTCCATTAAGGGTTCTTCTAAACAGAAGCCCTTTCTCCAAGAAGAAGCGTCGCACCCCACGGACGCTCGCGGACTCAGTTCGTTCCATGGGCAAGGATCCTTCCCGCAAGTAGTCGATGTAAGCCTGTCTCCAATCTGTCTCTTGGTCGCTAGTACCCGCCATTAGGCATTCTGGCTTGGCCGCGTATAAGGAGCACCAAGTGCAGTTTTTTGCAATCAGATCGGCGTCTTTCTTCATGTTGGGCCAATAGTAACCCTGCCTTTGAATCCTCCTGCATAGAGCTATCTCATTATCCGCACAATTGTTGTCGTGAATCTGGTTCAAGACTTCTCCTGCCTCCCTCGAATCAACGCACAGCGTGAGCCATCCCTGCGGGGCACGGTGACACAACTCCCCGCGCAAGACTACGAAGCATGAGAGCTCCGCGGTGGGCAAGTGTACTGTCACGACCTGGATTTTCAACATAAATTGAGTAATGCATTTTAAATAAAAGAACCTCGCTTGCTATCGTATTCCCAAAATAATACCCCTCCTGTTTAATTACAGACAAGTCCCCAATTTAAAAGAAAGTATACTTTGGCACCACGGCCCAAATCAGCTTATATTCAGTTATAAATCTAGTCAAAAAATAATTCATGAAACTTTAGTTACAAGCCCATATTGACCCAAAGCTAGACTATTACAAGATGAAGAAGTAACTAAGTGAGATAAGCTTCCAAAATCTGTCCACAATCCAAGCATGCAACACATGGTGCTACTGACCGGCGTTCAAACCTGAAAAGAAAGATTTGGTTGAGCTACAAAGCCCAGTAGGAAAGTCTTAACCAATATTATATGCAAACATATTGATTAGTGCAATAGGAAGAAAGATGAGGAAAACGATACCCAACACTAGATGATCAATCAACTTGTAAGTGGACCCCTAGCCTCGATTTAGTACGTGTGTCATACGACTCAACTACTCAATAATCCCAGCTTAACTCAACTCCACTAACCTCCACCATTTGGTATTTCCACCCCTTGCGTTACCATACACACCACGTGGGTTACCGTGTTACCACCCCTTGCGTCATAGTGATCCCCACAAATCCAGGGTTAACGTATTACCACCCCTTGAGTACGAAACCCTTGTGTGTCACTGTGTTACCACCCCTTGCGCACGGGACTCCCTAAACCACCATCCGACTTCAAACGACCCAAATCTCAACTAGCACGCGAGCTAAGACTTCCCAAGATCCCATTCTTAAACGTAATGTCATATAACATGCCAATTACTATCACAAATGTATCACAAACGGTCACATATGCCAATTATCAACCAATAAGCAATTTAACAACGTTTAACCATGTGGTTCCATGTTCACTTTGTGTCAAAGGAAGACCAACGGACTAGGGAAGCATCGAAACGTCGCAAGAAGCCAAAAGAACGAGCTTGAGATCAACTAAGAGGTGTTTCAAGGAGTTTAGAAGTAGTCGGGAGCCAAAACAATCAATAACTGTACAACAGGAACAAAGTCTGGAGTTAGGCTCCCCGTATCGATACGGGTAAAATCCGTATCGATACGGAACAGGCTGTCCGAAATCGAAGGTTTACTGTATCGCTACAGCGCAAAATCTGTATTGATACGGCGAGGTTTCGAGGGGCGATTTCTGTAGATTTTCAGAATATGAACTAAGACCAAACACCAACAATCAATAGCTCGAACCCACACCAAAACAACAAGTAAACATATAAAAGAGGTCAAGAAGTTCCTACCTCGAGACAATGGACGAGATTCTCGCGTGATTGGACGAGCCCTAGACTTTCGAGCTTTGAAACTTCGATTCGAACTCAACCCAAGGATTTCCGAGCTTATGAACGTGATTGCAAGGCTTGATTAAGGTTGTTTCTTGAAGATTTTAGGTGATAAGGAAGAGTTCAAGTGAGAGGAGAGGAGAGAGGAAGAGAGCCGGTGGAGAGAGAGATGGGAAACGGTGAGGGAGAGAGAGATACAATACTCCTCTACACCACACACACACCTTTTTATACTCTCAAAACATCAAACTACACATTCACCCCTTAAACTTCTATTTTATCACTTAAGTCCTCAAATCAATTATTCACCAATAAAACCATATTTTCTCAATTAGGCATTTAATCGATATTTCAAACATTAAAATTATTCGGGTCTCTACAATCTATCCTCCTTAAAGAAATTTCGTCCCGAAATTTTGCAACACAAGTCAATCACAATCACACATCATATAATCATGCTCATGCAACGGCATATATTTCCAACAATAAGTCAACAATCACAAGGTTAAAAGTTCGAGACTCACATCGATTAACTCAGAAACAAATGCGGATACTTCTCCCTCACTTCGTCTTCACTTTTCCACATCGACTCTTCCCTTCCGAGATGACTCCATAAGACTCGCACTAATGGAATGGTTTTACCCCTCAAAACTTGCTCGCGCGAATCTAGGATACGTATCGGCTCTTCCTCATACGAAGCATCGGCTTCTAACTCAACTTCGGACCATTCTAGAACGTGTGACGGATCCGGCTCATACTTTCGCAACATCGATACGTGAAATACATCGTGGACACCCGACAATCTCGGCGGTAAAGCCAATCGATACGCGACTTCTCCGATCCTCTCGATAATATCAAACGGCCCAATGAAACGCGGCGATAACTTGCCCCTTTGCCCAAAACGAGATAGTCCCCGACGCGGCGACACCTTAAGGAACACGTGGTCCCCCACTTCAAATGTTAACGGTCGACGACGACGATTGGCATAACTCTTGTGCCTACTTTGCGCGGTTATCAACCGTTGGCGAACCAATTTGACTTGCTCGGTGGTTCTCCTTTGTGCCTCAAGAAGACGTTGACGAATTGCTCTCATGCTTTCGGAAGTTTCTTGAACTAATTCCGGCCCAATCAATGTAGCCTCGCCCAACTCGGTCCAACAAACAGGTGATCGACACGGTCTCCCATACAAAGCTTCATACGGTGCCATCTCGATACTAGATTGGTAGCTATTGTTGTACGCGAATTTGACCAACAGTAGATGATCCTCCCAATTACCCCGAAAGTCCATAACGCATGCCCGAAGCATATCTTCTAAAATTTGAATCGTCCTCTCTGATTGCCCATCCGTTTGAGGATGATACGCTGTGCTGAACAAGAGATTAGTGCCAAGAGCTGCCTGCAGACTCTGCCAGAAACGCGCGGTAAACCTTGGATCTCGATCCAATACAATAGAGACTGGAATTCCATGAAGACGTATAATCTCACGAATGTAAAGACGGCTAAGCGACTCAATCGAATCCGTAACTTGAATCGGTAAGAAATGCGCGGACTTGGTCAATCGATCGACTATCACCCAAATGGCATCGTGCCCCCTCGGCGATCTCGGTAAACCGGTAACGAAATCCATTGTCACGTTTTCCCACTTCCACTCGGCCATTGGCAATGGTTGCAACTCCCCCGCGGGTCGTTGATGCTCGGCTTTGACTTGTTGGCACGTGAGGCATTTGGACACGAAGATAACGACATCTCTCTTCATTCCCGGCCACCAAAACTGTCTACGCAAGTTGTGGGCAGCATGCCCTGGAAATTCCGGTTTCCAAAAATGCAAGGGCCCGGATCGAGGGAGCGCGAGCGCATGTGGCAAGCGCTCAAAAATACAGAGTCGCCACTTGAGTTTTGAAGGTCCGACACTCAAGGAACCGTATTTCGAAGCACCTGCCGCGCTGTTTGATTTGAAAAAGTTAAGGAACCAGTCCGTCATAACCATATCTGGGTTCGGGAGCCAGGTTACGAGAGGGGAAGGGTTTTATGGCACCCCTCTCGCCCAATCCGGAGATCGGTCTCTACTTAGGCATTTTGAAAACATTGCGATTCTTCTTTTATTAATCAATTTTAGCCAATTAGGGCGGGGGAACAGTTAATCGGGGATTAAAACTGTAACATGTTTGCAGGATGTGATAGATAGCATGGATGAGTAGCATGATGAATAATAAACGGAATGATCTTGAAACAGCGATCAGATGCCAAAACCAGGCTCGGGGCAGATTTGCCCTGCACGATGATCAACTTGCATGCCTGAACAGATCTGCATGCAAGTCAATCATCGCGCGAGACACTCTGACTCTCGCGCGAGTGTTGTCATCTCACCACAGTCCCAAAATCATCCCCTTCTGGGCTCTGGAAGGACCAGTGCACACCCAGGAAGCAAACCAAGCAGTTTATGCAGTCATAATATACAGTTTAAAGGCCGAAAAGCCTAATAAATAAGCAAAAACACCCCATAAACAGTGTGGGGACAAAATAATAGCCTGAAATCAAGTTAAACATGCAAGGCCGCCACTGATCGGGTATAAACAGTCGCGCGAGGGTTCCAAACCGTCGCGCGACAATTCTTCCGGGCCCGCGATGGTTTGGGTGCAGCGCGCGCGGGTTCGAGCCAACTTTCCAGTGTCTGGTTTTCCACGTTTCTGGGTTCTGAGACAGGTCCAGAATGATCCCAGGGGTACTCCAACAGAACAGAACTTAATATTGAAATGCAAGTTAGCAATTTAAGCTCTAAGAAAAGCAATAAACTGGTTTTTTGCATGCTTAACAGTGATCTATAATAATTATTAAGACAATAAAACAGGAAAGAACCAACATCCCTTCCCCACGAGAACCATCGCGCGATGCTTGAGACAAGCGCGCGCGTGACTCGGTCCGTCGCGCGAGGGTATGTTGGTTGCACGGTTTTTGAAACCTTGCCAGCTTTAGGGCCAGGACTGGTATTGATTACCAGCCTTGACCCTGCCAGCCCCCCTCAGGGATCAGAACAGAGAGCAGAACAAAGGTAAGATATACCTTTGAATTTTGAGGTTTGAAAAGTGTTTGAGCTTTGAGTTTGAGGTTGGGTTTGAGGTTTGAGTTTGAGGTTGAGTTTGAGGTTTGATTGAAATGTGAAAATGGGGAGGAAGAACAAGCTTTGTTCTTAGGGTGTCTTTGTATCTCTTTTATTAGCTTAAAAGAGTACAAAGCAAAGACCCTTTGATTGCCAAAATTTGTTAACCTTTTGAAAGATGAACAAAGGAGGGTTTTTATAGGCTTAGCACCTTCCACTAATGGAAAGGCAGGTCTGGTCCAAAGAAAGGAGGTCAGCCAGCCACGAGGCTGGCTGAGGGTTACTTGGTAATTAAGCTGCTCAGCTGAATAAAGGTGATGGGGACAGGTTCTGACCGTCGCGCGATGGTTTCAAACTGTCGCGCGACAATAAGCCCTGGCGCGCTGGTCAATGCTCCGGTTGACCATCGCGCGATGGTTCCAAACTGTCGCGCGATGACACACATCAATAGGGTTTTTGGCCTTTGGAAGTGGCTTAAGATTAGGTTAGGTTCAAGGGTTATTCAAACACTCAAAGCTCAAACACTCGACATTCCCGAGGTGTTCTTGATCCATTTCATCATCGGGGAATCAAAAACCGTAAGTAAACTAATCTGGAAGCCCAGATTGGGGTGTCTACACAAGTCATGATACATTTTCGTTCCTCCCGGATGCACGGCTAACGGTGAGTGATGGAATTCTCTCAAAATTTCCTCCCGACACGAAACGGGTACGAATAACTTTCCCTTATATCGCAAACCTTGATTGGCGTGGATCATCCACCCCTCTCGAGCATTGCCACTAAGAAACTTGGTACAGAACTCTTCCGCTTCCTCATCATGTTGTTGGGCCTCAATAACTCGGGTCGATAAGGTCAATTGGACGGTTAAGTTACACAATGTGACTCCTTCTCGAACTTCCTCAAAATGCAACGCATACGAGCCTAAGTCATTCACCGTTTTCCACTCACGGACGGCCAAACTCGCCATTTGGGTCGATTTCCTACTTAGCGCGTCTGCTACCACATTCGCCTTTCCCGGATGATATTGTAACTCGAAGTCGTAGTCCTCTAAATGTTCCATCCATCGGCGTTGTCGCAAATTGAGCTCTTTTTGAGAAAACAAGTATTTTAGACTCTTGTGATCGGAGAAGACTTCAAACTTCTCACCGTAAAGATAATGACGCCAACTCTTCAATGCAAAAACAACGGCTGCAAGTTCTAAGTCATGGGTAGGGTAGTTTCGCTCATGAGTCTTCAACTGTCGTGAACCATATGCTACAACACGTCCCAATTGCATCAACATGCACCCCAATCCCTCTTTCGAAGCATCACAATATACGGAATAACCAATTCCTCGTTCGGGTACAACCAAAACCGGCGCGGTAGTCAATCTCTTCTTCAACTCTTGAAAGGCCATCTCACATGGGTCATTCCAAACGAAACGAGTTCCTTTGCGAGTCAATTTGGTCAATGGAGCCGCTAGGCGAGAAAAATCTAGGACAAACCGACGATAGTATCCGGCCAAGCCCAAGAAACTACGAATCTCGAAACATTCTTCGATCGTTGCCAACTCATCACGGACTCCACTTTCCACGGATCAACGGACACCCCACCTTTCGAAACGACGTGACCTAAAAACTTAACTTCGGATAACCAAAACTCGCATTTACTAAGTTTGGCATACAAATGGTGTTCTCTCAAAAGTTCAAGGACGATGGAAAGGTGAGATTGATGCTCCTCCTCCGAATGCGAGTAGATAAGGATATCGTCCACAAAGACAACTACGGAATGATCGAGATAAGCACGAAAGATACGGTTCATCAAGTCCATGAAAGTTGCCGGCGCATTAGTTAATCCAAAAGGCATAACGACGAACTCATAGTGGCCATACCGAGTATGAAAAGCGGTTTTAGGAATATCTTCTCTCCGAACTCTCAACTAGTGATAACCGGACCTCAAGTCAATCTTAGAGAAACAAGTGGCACCTCGAAGTTGGTCAAATAGATCGTCGATTCTAGGCATTGGGTACTTATTCTTTATGGTTACGCGGTTCAACTTACGATAATCGATACAAAGACGAAGAGAACCATCTTTCTTCTGAGTGAATAAGGCCGGTGCTCCCCAAGGTGAAGTACTCGGGCGAATAAACCCTAAACTCTCCAATTCTTGCAATTGAATCTTCAATTCTCTCAACTCAGCGGGCGCGAAACGGTAAGGAGGTACAGAAATAGGAGCGGTACCAGGAAGTAAGTCAAAGGTGAACTCGACTTCTCTCTCAGGTGGTAAACTAGGTAACTCCATTGGAAACACGTCCGGAAAGTCACAAACGACAAGAGGTAACTCCCCATGCGCGGATAAGTCCTCATCTAAGGTCAAGCTTGCCAGCAAGGCATACATCGACTCATGTTCCCGAGATTCACACAGGTACGGTTCTATCGGTTCCCGACGCTCCCCGAAAAACTCAAAACAAGAACCCCCAGGCGGACAAATGCGGA
Organism: Rhododendron griersonianum; assembly: GCA_018127125.1. NCBI lineage: Eukaryota > Viridiplantae > Streptophyta > Magnoliopsida > Ericales > Ericaceae > Rhododendron > Rhododendron griersonianum. The sequence continues at coordinate 29,424,135 of CM030788.1, read as the reverse complement.
CCCGACGCTTGTAGCAATCTATGGTGGCGTGAAACGTGGACAACCAATCCATTCCCAAAATAAGGTCGAACCCCGACATATTCAGCACGATAAAATCAAAAGTAAAACTACGATCCCGTATAGTGAGCTCACAATCCCGGCAAATACGATCTAATGGCGATCTACCTGTAGACACCCCAATCTGGACCTCCCAATTGTTTTACTTCGTTTTACGATTTTCTTGTTTCCCCGATGATGAAATCGGATCAAACAGAGCTTGGATTGGGAATGGATTAGGCTTGGAACCTTTTGAACCCCTCTGAACCTTCAGTCAAACCCTAGAGCCAGAGTGGACCCTCGCACGAGCCTTTGTGTCCCTCGTGCGACACTCAACTTGCCAGGTGTAGTCAAAGTCAAACTGTTGACTGTTGACCATCGCGCGATGGTTCTGGACACTCGCGCGACAGTTCCCTCCTGTCCCTATCACAGAATCCAGTTGGACAGGTGATCATTGGGTGTCACATGGGCTGGAACCCTGTTTTCCTCAGCTGAACAGGGTTCTGGCAGGCTACACCCTCACACCCTCACAACCACTCCCCACTCACCTTGTTGGCTAGCCTCACAACCAAGTTGTGACCAGCCTTGTTGGCTGGTCCCAAGGCTTTGTTTGGTCACTAACTAGCCCTTACACTCCTTCTATAAATACCCCCTTTCATCTTCCATGTTAGGGGTTCCAAAAATTGACTAAGGAGTTCATTGGTTATTTTGTAAGGCAAACACTAGCTAGCACAAAGTTATTAACCCCAAACCACCTCCTAATCTCCTGAACTTAGTGTGTTCATACACACTTGGTTGCAAGGCCACACCCATCAATCCAATCCATTTCCAAACCCTTTCCAAGCAAAGGTATAATATTTAACCTGTTTCTGTTTTAATCCCTAAGGGGGGTTGACAGGGCCAAGGCTGGTAATCAATACCATGCCCTGGTCCTAAAGCCAGCAGAGTTACAAGAATTCGTGGCAGTTACACCCTCGCGCGATGGTCCCCTAGTCTCGCGCGACACTTGTGTCAGCAAGAGAATGGACCTCGTGGGGAAGGGAGACTAGCCCTTTTCTGTTTTGCAATATGTTCATGCCTGTTGTACTTCAGTTTGACTTTTAGATCACTGTTATGCATGCAAAAACAAAATACAGTAGCTAGTTTATTTGCTCTAAATAGTTTGGAATGCCCTTGGGAGCCCCTGAATCTGTCTCAGGACCCCAAACATGCAAAGCAATTCCTGAAAGTCCAGTCAGGAATGTCGCGCGAGACTCACTCTCTGTCGCGCGACAGTTCTGTGATTCCCATGAATAGCCCTTGCATGGGTAGCTAGGCCCTTGGCCTCTGTTTTGATACCCCCACTGTTTAGGGGTTGTGTTTCAATTCATTTGGCTCCTGCTTGGAGCGTTCTGTAATAATTAGTATTTACAGTTCCATACAAACTGCTTGGTTTGCTTCCTGGGTGTGCACTGGTCCTTCCAGAGCCCAGAAGGGGATGATCTTGGGACTGTGGTGAGGTGACAACACTCGCGCGAGGGTCAGTGTGTCTCGCGCGATGGTTGACTTGCATGCAGATCTGTTCATACATGCAAGTTGGCCATCGTGCAGGGCAAATCTGTCCCGAGCCTGGCTTTGGCATCTGATCGCTATTTCAAGTTCATTCCATTTATTATTTATCATGCCATCCATCCATGCTACCATTTGATCACATCCTGCGAATTGTTACAGTTTTTAATCCCCGATTAACTGTTCCCCCGCCCTAATTGGCTAAAATTAATTAAAAGAGGAAGAATCACAAAAGTTTTCATAAAAATGCCTAAGTAGAGACCGATCTCCGGATTGGGCGAGAGGGGTGCCATAAAACCCTTCCCCTCTCGTAACCTGGCTCCCGAACCCAGATATGGTTATGACGGACTGGTTTCTTTCACTTTTTCAAATCAAACAGCGCGGCAGGTGCTTCGAAATACGGTTCCTTGAGTGTCGGACCTTCAAAACTCAAGCGGCGACTCTGTATTTTTGAGCGCTTGCCACCGGCGCTCGCGTTCCCTCGATTTTTTTTGAAAAAGGGCTGCAAACGGCGGGAAGGAACGAAATCCTTTCTCTCCGGAGGGCATGCTGCCCACAGTGGCGACTCTGCTGGGGATAAATCGAACCGATATTAATTAATACTTAGGATTTAGTACGCTTGGGAACAACCCCTTAAAAGCCTGTCAAAACGGTGAGCTTCGCGCTGCCGAAGTTTGGAACGGTGATTTAACAGGACCTCGCGTCCGGCCATTCTAATCTGGGGCTTTTTCGATTGTTCGCTTGCGTAGTTTCTTCTAAAGATGGACTAAATAAAGTGAGCCAAATTTGAAATGGCGTTTTTACGACTTTGTGATTCTTCTTCTTTTTATCGAAATTTTAGCATCTCATTTGCATCGATGTGGGAAAAGCCTCGTTGGATCGTTTTGGCAATCCGGCACGGTTTACTGGAGCCCGGGGACCCCGAATGACCGACAACCTTCGACGATGATGGGTCATGCTACCGTTCGACTGTTACTCTGCGAAAAACGCGGGTAACGGGAGGTATATCTGTGGCCCTAGTCCGAGGAACCAGTTACGAACCAAAACCGGCCTATTGCATATACAAAGCATTAGAACTCTCCAAATTAGGACAGGTACCCACAGGTTAAGATCTACTTGCATCTAACCACCTAAATGCCTACGTGTTACTGCTTTTCTTATCGCATGAACTGTACATACATCTCGTTCAACGTAGAAGCATGTCTAGGATGGCTCCTAGGTTCTCAATCTATTCCGAGTCTGTCTTTAGGCTTAGTAGAACATTGTCATGGCCCAATGAGGAGTCGTGCGTCTCAGTGATGTGCGTTATCATCTTTTAAATCCTTTTACGGTGGGACTTTAGGAAATCAGAAGCTTTTCTATACCTTTGCCCGTGTACCTGTTTAGGGTTTCAAACAAAAAACGAGGAACCACGGAGTAAAATGCCATGATGCTTACACCAAAAGGTAACAAGTGCCTCGTCACTTACACCGCACGGCTAATAGCACAAGTGCTGCTCACGCCAATCTGGTTATGGCATCATGATATTCATACTGAGTTGTTCTGGCTTCAAAAACTTGAAACCTCGAACATCGAAATGGACAAAGGTTTAGACTCTTTTTTTTGAAATCATTTAGGACCGCTCGTTCCAAACAAGGATACATCTTCGAAAGGAATTCTGAGGGCCTAAAACAGTGTCCGAAGCGTCGTGAGACAGACTTATCTTCTGGTTCTAGAGTCTAGGGTGACACTGACGACGTTGGCTGCATCCGCTTTAGTCTTTTATTTAGATTAAAGTTATTGCAGGACCCTTATTAAGCCTCCTTTTTACCTTGTAAGCAAAGATCTGAATCATTGCACCGCCAAGGAAAGTATCGAGGCCAGTTGCCAAACCCGCTTGGGAACGTCTGCATCTGAATCCGATTCAAAGGCTTGTCAGGTTACAGTCCCAGTCAGTCATCACGGAAGACTCTCCGCGCTCACCTCCGGCAGCACAGCACTCAAAGTCTCAGTCAGGTTCACAGTCAGTTTCACCACCGGTTTTACAGGAAGGGCGTCCGACTACCCCGGTATCCGCATCAAGCAGCTCTGAAACACCCGTCACGATGGAACGGCCACAACCAGAACCTCTTACCTTGGAGACCATGCTCATGAACCTTCAGGACAGCATCACCGCCATGCAACAGAGGGCAGCTCAGACCGACACTAACATTGCTCGCCTGAACGACCTCATCCACACTCGCCTTCCACCCCCTCTCGAGGAAGAAGGTGAGGACGATGAGTCTGACCAGGAGCAGCCCATCTTGGTTCCAGATCTGCTTCACGCGGGACGTCTCATGGTGCTGAACCCAAGGGAAGGTCGCAGGCCCGCTGCAAACCTTGCGGGTGGCAGACTGCCTCCAAACCCAGAAGAACCAGCTCATAATCCGGATGTGGTCGCACTCATGGCCAAGATGACCAAGCTGGAGGAATCTATTGCCAAGACAGAAAAGATCAGTGCCGGAGGGATCGATATGGATCGCCTTTGCCTGTATCCTAATGCCAGACTTCCTGAAAAGTTCAAAATGCCGGACTTGGCTAAGTTCGATGGGAGCGGCGACCCCAGGACTCATCTCTACAGCTACCACGCCGCCATGAAACTTCTTTCTGTTGAGCCAGAGGCCATGTCACAGCTCTTTCCTCAAACCCTTTCGGGCCCTGCTTTCCATTGGTTTTTGTCACTCGACATTGCCAAAAGGAGGACTTGCGAGGACATTGGGACTGCGTTTATTTCGCAGTACAATTACAACTCCCAGCTGAAAATGACTACCCGGGAACTCGAATCCACCAAGATGGAGGCTAAGGAGTCCTTTGCGAACTTCGTCAAAAGGTGGAGAGCTAAAGTTGCACAGATGACTGATCGCCCGAGTGAGAAGGACCAGCTCCGTATCATTTCCCGCAATCTCCAACCAGACTATGCTAGGCATTTGGTCCTAGCTCAGGCATCCGCTAACTTTGAAACCTTCTTCGACTCTGGCCTAGCCATCGAAGATGCTCTGCAGAGTGGAATTCTATCAAAGAGTGAATCCTCGCATGCCCCCAAGTAAAAACCTCGGGCTTATTCTGGAAACGCCAATGCGCTGTTCGGGACAGGGACTTACTCCAACACGGCAACCGCCGGTACCAATGCCGCTTCCTCCAGCGCTGCTAATCACATTGCGGATGTCAATCAAGTCCAAAATCCACAGAACAACCGACCTCGAAACCAACCCCGCAGCTTTTTCGCTATCGAGGCACCTCTATCCGCGGTCTTGGAAAAGTTGGTCAAATCAGGGCATCTGAAGCCCCTGGATCCAACTCCTCTACCCAAGAACCCTTCACCCGGCTTCAAAGCCAACCTTTACTGTGCTTACCATCAAGAAGCGGGTCATCTCACTGACTCCTGCTTTCGCCTCCGTCATGCGATCCAGGATCTCATTGACGATGGCACGCTGGAGACCCCTCCACCACCTCAGAAACCCAATGTCATTGCCAACTCTCTCCCTAAGCACAACGCTGTACCACATATCAACCAGATATCTCTCAGCTCCACTTATATCAACCCTAGCTCCACCATATTTAACCCCACTGACTATATAGCCTCAACCGATCAACCCAGGCCTGTCGTGCCCTTCCCGCTCGAATCGCCCACCGAGGTTTCTTATATACAAGTGGTTGAAGGCCAAGTTGTTGATACAGATGCACTTTCAGAGCCTTTGCAAGCTGGATCGCCTATCTCTGAAGAATCTGTCAGCCCTCTTTTTCATCAATCAATCCCTGCTGTGCAGATCAATTCTGCCTCGTCGCTTGACAGCCCATACACAACCATCACTGGCCCATTTCTTGATCCCTACCAGCCTTGGGTGCCTCCGTCAGATAATAACATGTAGGCCACTGGCTGGGCCATAGCAGACAATTGGGACTATGCCACCCCTCTGTTTAACGAGTGGTCGAGCCTTGAGATGGACGGGATTCCTCCACAGCCCGAGAATATCCCATTTGATCAAGCCTGGTATGATGGCTGGTTGGCCGGTTATGAAGCGGCCTTGCTTGACCCTCTGGACGGCTTCTCCTTATACATGCTATTCAACCCGATCGAGCCTCCAGTTCCCGAAGCGGAATATTGCTGGGATCCTGAGCCAACATGGTTCGTTCCCATGGACGTTGACCCTAACCCTCTTCAGGGCTATGCCACACCGGACTACATGTTTCACTACGCAGAGGATGAACTTGTCCAGGATGATCCACGGGCATTGGGAGACCACATTTCCCTCTTTGGTTCGATCTTTAATTCAGTTTGTGATACTAATCCCGACACTGACCATGACCCCTGTTCCTACATTGTCGACGAGGAAAATCCACGCCCTCAGGTGCCTTACCCCAACAACAGGGACTGCAGTATCATGGTCACGGACCGCGCTCCGCCTGTTAATCTTTGGGAAGTTAACGACATAGTGGACATCCAAGTTGGGAATGAAGTCTGGGCTGTCAATCGTACCCTGGCTAACACCGGTCTTTGGGATGTTCCTTTTATTACGAATCCAGAGCCCGTTGCTGAAGTTGCTGCTGTGAAAGATTTGAGCTTCTGGGACTCCTTGCTGATGAAAGATCTGGCTGAGGATTTGGGCTTAGACATGGAAGTGCCCGTCTCTGCACCAACTACTGACAAGGGAAAGCGTAAACTGGGAGATGTCCCTGCTGATCTCTGGGATGTAAAGGAAAACCCTCAAGTCGTGTCCTCTTTGGGGAACGTTCACAATGTTACCAGGAGTGGACGGATTTTTTAGCCTGCTAATCTGCAGGCCGGGAATTCTTCCAATCCTGCTAATCAAAGGAACGAACCTGTTTCTTTCCCAAGGTCTGCACCTCTTGAGGTATCAACCGGCAATTCGATTCCTGACTTAGTTCAGTGGCAACTGGAGCGAATCCCTGCCGCAATTTCTATCTGGGGACTGATCTGTTCGTCCAAGGAGCATCGTCAAAGGCTGTGTCACGCCCTATCCCGCCTTGAAGTCCAGGCCGACGTCACACCAGAGGCAATGATATCTCTCATCCTCCCTCCAACCTCCAAGCATACGGTAATCTTCACAGACAAGGATCTGTCAGTCGAAGGAGTCGACCACAACCGCCCCTTGCACATTACCGTCAAGTGTCGAGGACTCTGGGTCCCGACTGTTCTTATTGACAACGGCTCTGCCATCAACGTTTGCCCTCTGCGGGTCGCTTATCGTTTGGGACTCACCAAGAAGGATCTGGCACCTTCCAATCTGGCTGTCAAGGCATATGACGGCACCCGTCGCGTAGTCGAAGGTATTTTGAAGCTCAAACTCGATGCTGAGGGTTTTGAGATGGACGTGGAGTTCCGTGTCGTGGATATTCCTGCAACTTTCAATCTTCTGCTGGGCAGACCGTGGCTTCATCGGTCCGACATCATGGCTGTGCCATCTACCCTCCACCAAAAGGTTATTCTGGGACTACCTATCGGTACCTTAACCATCTGCGGGGATTCAGGCATCCGCCCGCTCAAGGAGGATGGGACTCCCGTCTTGGGGATTCAACACGGTGAAGAAGACGTCGATCTCGGGGGTTTCTCTTTTGATACTTCGGGCACAGTAATGGCCATCAATGTGGACGGGAACTTTCTCATAAGCTTTGTCGCGCTGGACATTATGAGAAGGATGTCTTATTTTCCGGGCATTGGTTTAGGCTCTCGCCGTCAAGGGGTCCCGGAGTTCCCTACTTTTCCTTTCAACGAGGGCCGCTTTCGTTTGGGGTATATCGCCTCTGCCAAAGATGCCAAACGAAGGAAATATATGGGAAAACCTCGGACCCTCTGCAGCGGTCCCAAGTTTGTGCGCGAAATGGGAAATGCCGCTTATACTGGGCAGGCTGAGCCCTTCATTCATTCCGAAACCGGGGAGCTACTGCCTGGGTTTGAAATCTTTGCTGATGACACCTGGTCGAGCAGTGATGATGAACCAACAAAGGAAGAATTCAAGAGGAAGCTTAATCAGGTGAAGATCAAGACTGACTGGCTGGGATCCATCAATCAGGGAAATTTGGAGCTGCTGTTCCAGGAATTCTCCCAAGTGGGTTTGGCTGGGGAAGCTGAAGAGGCCGAAGTGCTCATGCTCGGGCCCGACGCCCTCGAGGATCCCACCCCTCTCATTGTGAAAGCCGAGGGCTCTTTGAATAATTGCATTTTCAGGCCACGCCTGACTTGTATTGACAACACGTCTAAGTCTGAGTCCGAGTCTGAGTCTGAGTTAGAGTCTGTCCCGTCCTCTAAGTCTAGCTCTGAGTCGGAGTTTGTGCCTCTAGGCCCTCCACGTCATAGCTTTTATTTCGAGTTTGACTCTCTTGTACTTGGAGACCCTTCAGGGGCTTGTGAAATGAACGAAGCATCTTCTGACTATTTCAATGATCTTTATATAAACTGTGTCTACCCTGACGATGAGGGGATAGATTTCGATGGGGACATTCCCAAGGAAATCCGTGCCTTCATCGAAAGGGAAGACGAAAGGCATGCTCAGCCATTAAAAGAAGAAATAGTTTCTATAAATTTGAAAGATGAAAATGATCCCCGGATGGTTCAAGTGGGCTCCACACTTTCACCAGAGGAGCATTGTGACTTCAAAGAGCTGCTCACCGAGTTCAGTGACGTTTTTGCATGGTCTCATCAAGATATGCCCGGAATTGACCCCGAGATCGTGGAGCATCACATTCCTTTGTTTCCAGATGCCAAGCCCGTGAAGCAGAAACTCCGACGGATGAGGCCAGGTTGGGTTCAGAAGATTAAGGAGGAGGTTACTATGCAGATTGACGCTGGCTTTCTTATGGTCTCTCAATATCCTACGTGGGTGGCTAACATTGTCCCCGTTCCTAAGAAAAATGGACAAATTCGAGTTTGTGTCGATTTCCGGGACTTGAACAAAGCGAGCCCCAAGGACGATTTTCCCTTGCCACACATCGATGTGCTTGTGGACAATACTGCGGGGCACGCTTTGCTCTCGTTCATGGATGGCTTCTCTGGCTACAACCAAATTCTCATGGCGCCCGAGGACCGCGAGAAAACCACGTTTATCACTGAATGGGGAACTTATTGCTATCTGGTCATGCCTTTTGGGTTAAAGAACGTTGGGCCCACTTATCAGCGAGCTGCTACCACCATCCTACACGATATGATGCACAAAGAAATCGAGGTCTACGTCGATGACATGATCGCCAAGTCCAAAACTCGAGAAGGTCACGTTCCTGTGCTTAGGAAATTCTTCGAGAGATTACGAAAGTTCCGTATGCGCCTAAATCCTCAGAAATGCACCTTTGGGGTTACAGCTGGTAAGATGCTCGGTTTCATGATCACTTCTCGTGGAATTGAGGTCGACCCGTCTAAAATCAAACCAGTCCTCGAGATGAAGCCACCAGATTCTGAAAAGGGGGTGCGAAGCTTTTTGGGAAAAGTACAGTTCATCAGCAGATTCATCGCCAAGTTGACACTAACTTGCAAGCCGATGTTTCGTCTATTGAAGAAGAATACTCCATTCGTCTGGACGGACAAGTGCCATGTGGCCTTCACCTCCATTCAAACCTATCTGCAGAACCCTCCGATTTTGATGCCACCGATGCCAGGGAAACCCTTGATACTTTACTTGTCTATGAATCCTTCGTCTATGGGGTGTTTGCTGGCTCAAGAGGGAGAAAAGGGAGTCGAAAAGGCTATTTACTACCTGAGTAAGAAGATGGTTGGCGCTGAAGAATGCTACACCGCTCTCGAAAAGACGTGTTGGGCTCTTGTTTGGGCATCCAAGAAATTAAGACACTACATGCTGGCTTACCCAGTGAAGTTGATTTCTCGATGGATCCTCTCAAGTATCTGTTTGAGAAGCCTGCGCTTACTGGTAAGCTAGCATGTTGGTTGCTGTTGCTCGCAGAGTTTGACCTCGAATATGTCACTAGGAAATCTGTCAAAGGGCGGGCGGTCGCTGAATTCCTGGCTGATCATCCTGTCGATGGGCCAGAGGACTCGGATTTTGCATTTCCGGATGAAGGAGTGATGGCGGTTGTCAAAGACACCTAGACTCTTTATTTTGATGGGGCAGCCAATCAGAAGGGATACGGGATTGGGGTTTTGCTTATAACCCTCGATGATGCTCATATTCCGCTCGCGTTCAAACTCAATTTCGATGTCACGAACAACCAAGCTGAATATGAGGCTTGCATTGTTGGCATGGAAGCTGCTCTTACACTTGGTGTTGAAAAGCTCGAGGTTATTGGTGACTCCAACCTTGTCGTTTCTCAGGCTAACGGGGACTGGAAAGTTCGGGAAGACAGGTTAAAGCCTTATCACCAAGACCTGGAGGACCTCATTCCTCGTTTCAACAAAGTCACGTTCACGCACATCCCTCGGATGAAGAACCAATTCGCTGACGCTCTAGCAACTCTGGCTTCCATGGTCGAGCTTCCGATTGGTATCAAGCTTCGTCCTATTCTAATTGAGCAGCGGGACTTGCCTGCTTATCAGTACGTCAACGCCGTCGATGATGTCGAGGACGGCCTACCCTGGTATCATGATATCTGGAACTTCGTCGAAAGTGGTCAGTTTCCGGCCGATGCCACTAAGAAGGATCGAGCGGCACTGCGAAGAATGGCCGCTCAATACATTATCTGTGGCGGGAGACTGTATCGGAAATCTCACTGCGGAATGCATAAGCTCTGTGTCAACGACGCTGAAGCCATCAAAATCATGGAGGAAATTCACGAGGGAGTTTGTGGCCCTCACATGAGCGGGGTCATGCTCGCCAGGAAAATCCTATGACAAGGATACTTTTGGTCTACCATGGAATCTCAGTGTGTGGATTATGTGCGCCGCTGCCATAGGTGTCAAATCCATGCCAATCTCATGCATGTCCCTCCTTCTAAACTGTTTGGCATGACATCACCTTGGCCCTTTTCTGTTTGGGGTATCGACGTTATCGGCATGATCAGGCCTTCTGCTTCGAACGGGCATCGGTTCATTTTGGTGGCAATAGATTACTTCACCAAGTGGGTCGAGGCTGAATCCTACAAGACCCTGACGGCGGTCCAGGTTGCTCAGTTCATCCGAAAGAACATCATCTATCGGTACGGGGTTCCGCAGGCGTTTGTTTCTGACAATGGGGTCCATTTCAAAGGCAGGGTGCTGGAGCTTTTCGAAGAATTCCAGATCCAGGTTCATCACTCAACGGTCTATCGCCCTCAGACGAATGGGGCAGTCGAAGCGGCCAACAAGAATATCGAGACTATCATTAAAAAGTCCGCAGAGTCCGCCAGGGACTGGCACGAGCAGCTGCCTCTAGCTCTTTGGGGATACCGCACGTCAATTCGAACATCAACAGGGGCAACCCCTTTTTCCCTGGTTTATGGGATGGAGGCTGTCCTTCCCATCGAGCTTGAAGTACCAACTTTGAGGATCATGGCTGAATGCGAACTCGCGGAGTCCGAATGGCTTAGCGGGAGGTTTGTCGAACTCATGCTTTTCGATGAGAGAAGGCTCCATGTCTTGTATCACGTTCAGGGGTATCAGCGTAGGATTGCTCGGGCATTCAACAAGAAAGTGAAGTCTCGTGACTTAGTTGAAGGGGATATGGTCACAAAGGAAATCCGGGCTCCCATCTTCGATCTGCGTGGCAAGTTCCGCCCGAAGCGCGCGGGACCTTACATTATCAAGACCATCCTCTCGGGTGGGGCAGCTCAGCTCATAGATCTGGACGGCAACGAGTTCAACACTCTGGTCAACCTGGATCAACTTAAACGTTACTACCCTTGAGAGAAGCTCGTTGGGCCGAAAACCACAAGGGTGGGCGGTCCCAAGCAAAAATTAGAGCAAGCCTTCTAGACTGAAAACCCAAGGGGGCAGTTTAGGCAAAAATAAATAGGCATTCAATCAAAGCTCGCTAGGCTAGAAACCTGCAAGGGCAGTCCTAGGCAAAATTTAGAGCGCAAAAGGAGAGCCAAAACACACGAGCGAACCTTAGCCTGAACTACGTTTTGACCTGATTCCCTAGCTTGGGATACGTAGGCAATCGCTCTGTGAGATTCGGTCACAATCAATCAACTCGATCCAGGGTTTTTTTATCCCAGAGCGTACCTCAACGTTCAAATGACATGGCGTTCAACACTTGGACCAAAAGGGGAAAATTCTTAATCTTTCACCTTTATTCAAAACTATTATTTCTATTACATAGGCTGAGCAGAGCCCTAAGAAAAATAGTAAAGCATAAAAAAACAGCACAAAATGCTAAGAGACCCTCACAGGCTCACAATTTATTCTAGATCATTGGAGTTGAGTCAGGAGTCAGTCTGCGTTTTGTCTCCTTGCGATCTCTTCTCTTAACCATGCTGAAATCGTCTTCCGCTCCTCCGAGTTCTCTCAAACCCCAGTTGTGCTCATACCCTGCTAGATGTTGGGCCGTGAATGCTGGAATCTGGAAATCTTCTATCCCAGCTTGATGAAAGCCTTGGCTCATGCCTAGTTGCCGCAGAATACGACCTGGGATGTAAAACGTGAAGCTGAACAGCCCAGCAATCACCATTCTCTCGAAACCTGCAGAGTGCAGAGCCATATCCGGGATGTTCAGGGCTCTGTGCCGCCAAACAATCTCGCGCGGAGACATCTCTCTCATGAAGGTGTACCACTCCTCCTCAGACATTTCTTGGTACACCATTCCCCTTTGGTGCATTCGCCCGGGCAGACGGGGCCAGTCCGCTCCAGGAGCCGAGATTAGTCCAAGTTTGTCACATAGCCACAACTGCATGAGCGAAAAGACAAGTAAGGAGCTACATAAGCCCGAGCGAAAGAAAACAAGTGAGGAGCTACCATATAGCCTTAGCCGAGAGTTGAGGTAAAAACAGACTGTGTGGAAGCCGAAAAAAGGTGAGCTGAGTGAGAGTTTACCTGTAACAGGATTGGACTGCCACTAAATGTGTTCGTCTGACCTGTGGCCACCAAATCCAAACCAATGAGCGTTTCAGCAAGTACTAGGGGAACTATGTTCTTCCGAGCACCCATCTCCGTAGCCACGAGGGGTCGGGCCGCCCATGCGGAGACACCAGCAAATACGCGGCCAGTATGCCAATTGACATGGCAAATCGACGTCGAGCCTGCAGAACCATATCGGTTGGGTCGCCGTCAGGCTCGTACCATTCCATTAGGCGCACGATGTTTATCTGTCCGCCGATCAATAGGCCTTCTGCCGCACCCCTGGAAATGTTCAGACACGTCTTCAACAGCATTGACATGCTTTGCTTGTAAGGTGGCACGACAATCACGCTCGAAGCAAAGCCTTGGAGATACGCTTGGAATTCTTCAACGGTCGGACACAGCTCGTTGTCCCCAAAAATTGGAACACATGGACGTCCGGTCCCAGAACTGCAGGGCTGCTCTCAGAATTTCGGGGCGGAGCCTTACACTTTTTAAGAAGCGAAAGGCCGCCAACCCGTGAGAACGGAAGCATAGCCAATCACTCGCGACAAATTCTTCGAGCCACGGGCTGATTAAGGTGGGGAGATGATTTGCCATTTGGGGAACAGTGCCTGGAATTTTCCACGGAAGGCTCACCCTTCATTCAGGGGGTTGCTCCTCTTTATAGGCCAAGAAAGGAGGTAATGCCTTTCCTTTGAGTGATGTGTCCATGCAAGGTGTCCATCCACTTACTAAAGATCAAGGGAACATCTCTGGGGGAAGCCAGGAGCCCCTGCACGCCTTGACCTGCTGACAAAGCCTGCCACTCCTTTTTGTCCGAATGAGTCAAGGCTGGCCACTGTAACAGGAATTCTCCATCGCGCGATGGTCATGGAGTGTCGCGCGACTGTTTATGTTCGCGCAACGATTTCGTTTGCTCGCGCGAGAGTTGGGTTTTAATTCGGCACAGTAGGGCAGGCTACTGCCTTTTGGGGTTATTTTCCGGATTTTGACTCGGGCCAGCTTTTGAAATTCCAATGCTTCCAGTAGATCATTATGAGTGATTATGGCTACGTCGAAGCGTTGTTCGTTCAAATTACACGTTCAGTGACGAGTTCGGTCCCTCGAAGGAATAACGGCCGGATAATTCAAAGTTGTTATTTAGCCGGTCAAGCCGGGCAAAGTGGCGTACAGTTTACAAAGCGAGTATTGAAAAGCGGAGCCAGAAGCTCAGGCTAATGGCCTTACTAATTACAACTCGTTTTTCCACGGGATTCAGAAATATCCCCTCAGTCTCGCTTCAACTTCAACGCGGAGCCACCTTATGTAACGATTTTCCAGCCATGTCCTGAACTCTGGGATTGATTCCTTCAATGTCCTATCGCCCCAGTTGTCTCTATAGCAGCGCAAGTCCCATGAGGTGAATGCGGGGAGGTCGAAGTCTTCCGCTCCGTATCGCTTGTATCCTTGGCTTCTTCCGAGCTGTCGGAGTGTACGTCCAGGGACGTAAAATGTGAAGCTTGACAGGCCGGCGATTATCACTCTTTTGTATCCCGCTGATTTGAGCGACATTGCCGGAAGGTTTAACCAGAGACACCTCCAGACTAAATCCTCAGATTGCAGATCGTTCAGGAATGCAAACCATATGTCCACTGTCAGGTCAGGGAATAACATCGGTTTTTCGACCAAAAACCTGGGGAACTCTTCAAAGCCAGCCTGTGGCTCTTCCAAAACCCCCACCTTGTCCGCTAGCCAGAGCTGCATGAGAGCAGAGGACAGGTCAGAAATCAAATACAGCCTAAGCGTTTGAGGTGGAGCTGAAAATGCAAGAAAGTATGTCGAATAGGAATTTACCTGGAGCAGGATAGGGCATCCGCTGAAAGAGTCGGCTTGCTCAAGTTTCAGCATATCTAAGCCCATGAGCGTTTCCGCTAAAACCACGGGCATGATGTTTTTCCTGTTATCCATTTGCGAGGCAATGCTCACCAATTTGGGATTTACCCCTCCATCAATAGGAACCAGCATGTACGCGGCCAGTGCGTATATAGACAAAACGAAGCGTCTGTGAGCTTCCCCAACATAGTCTCCCAGGCCACCCTCGGGGCCATACAGTTCGATTAGGCGAAGGATGTTGAGCTCGCCGTTTTGAATGATGCTAGCTGTCAGTGCCTCCGGAATGTTGAGTTTTGCCCGTAGAATTCGTTCCATGTCTTCATGGACGGGCGGCACAGCAAGAACATCTAGATTGGCGAACCCTGGCGCATATGCCTGGAATTCTTCTATTGAGGGGCACATCTCGTCTTGACGAAACCAGAAGACGTGCACAATGGGGTCCCAGAAAGGCAATGCGGCTTGGAGGATTTCGACGCACGGTCGAGCAAACCGGAGATCCCAAATCGAGGATAAACAGCGAGACCGGGGGCTCGCCCAATTTATGGTTTCGTCTCTCATTAGCCAAGGATCAAGGGCTTCCATTAGTGAATCTCCCATTTTAGATAAGTTGGAGGGGTGTACGCTTTATTAAGTCTTAAAACCCTTCTTCAAATAGCCAAGGAGTTGGTGAGATCAAGGCTTAGGTGTCCTACCACCTTGCATGGGAGAACAACCTTCCTTCTGCAAACCCAGAATAACTTTCGGGACGTGGAACAATGAACAGGTCCATGGCAATAATTTGGTCAGACAAAGGCTGCTTAGCAGGGATTGACCCTCGCGCGACACTCTCAAAGCATCGCGCGACAGAAGTTACTCGCGCGACAATTCCAAACCATCGCGCGATGGTTGGTCTGCAATTTTGACAGATTCCAATAGCTACTGTCCAAATTGGTCGATTTTCATTCCAAAGGTCATTTGGTACTTTTGATGGTTCCAGCAAGTCATTATGAGCATATGTGACTGTATCCAAGCATCGGATTCCGAATGCCGTGCTCAACGAAGATTTTGGACCCTCGGAGGCCCGTTTCGAGTTCAAATCGAGATTTCAAGAGGTCGAACCTCGCATCGGAGGCCCTAGCCCATTTTGGTCATGCCATACAGGTCGCCTGGACCTTGAGTGACTGTATGGAGGTGTCGGTTTCAGTCCGGGACATAATTGAGTCGTTCTTGGGCATTTTATGCCATTTTGCGTCATTTTATGCGTTTTTCGGTGAAAGTCTTTTCTGGGGGCGTTTTGTTCAGTTCCGTTGATTGGTACAGGTCATGTTGACCGTCGTTGACCTATCTGTAGTGTCGGTTTTGTCTTTAACAGAATATTGTGAGTTTTGGCGTATCAATGCCCAAAATTTCATTATTTCTCATATTCTCGTATCCTGGGGTACTTTTCTCGTTTCATTCAGAATTAGACCAGTGTTTGTACTCATATGTGTCTGAGAGTGGTCTCGATGTGTTGTCAATGCAAGTCTGGTATTAGTGGTGGATTTTACTGTTTCTTATGCACAATGAGAAGCAATAAACTTCAAAATGCAACTTTTATATACTGAACCATGATCTATCCATGTCATAAGCAAAACAAAAGAGCTACTGTATCTGCGGCCCTCGGCCGATCAAAAACTCTCAAGTTGGGGCACATGCGCCCACCAATCAAAGGCACGCAGGCCCTCAAAATGTCTATCTGTCTAATCTACCTATTTGGGCGCGCAGGCCCGAAATCAAAAGTACTAAGTGTGCAAAAGGGGTAACGGAGGCCTCGTCAGCGCCCCTCAAGTCCGTCATCGCTACCTGAAGTGTCCTGTGACTCCTGGGGATCGTCTCTGTACCTCGGATCATCAATGGAGTCATCAGAGCCACTGCTGGTGGACGAGTGCTCCTCGCCCTCTTCTTCTGCCTCTTCTTCTTCTCCCTCTTCTTCCTCATCCTCAGAGGTTCGACTCATGATCAGTTTTGGCCTACGAACCGGGCCCGGCTTCTCCAATGACGGTTTCTCGCGCTTCTTGAGTTGGTACCGAAGCTCAGTTTGCCTCGCGGCTTGCCTGACTTCCTCCTCGCGTGCGCGCGCCGTCTGTAAGCCCCTCGTCTGTCACCGCGTAGTAGTGGCCGGAGGTGTGGGTTTCTGTGCCGCCACCTTCGTCGATGGCGGATCTCGCGCACTCTTCCTCCTAGGGTTCATCTTCCCCTGCACCTGCATTGTCATTGCATTTCAAAGCATGAGTATCTATTGTGCATGTTGTATTTCTGTATTAGAAACAGGTACAGTCTATCAAGCTATCAAAACAGGAATGTATCAAAAACAGGAATGTATCGAAAGCAGGAATGTATCGTTTTCCATACCTGGGCCCTCTGAACAACGGCTGGCTGAGTCGGCTGTGGTGTCGGCACCTGGTATTGCAACTCCAGTGGCGTGCCGCTCGTCGCCTTTCTCACCACGTTCTCCAACGCCAGCATGCGTCGAACGGCCTCGTTCACCCACTCAATTGGCACCTGCATGCAATTCAAGTTCATCAGGCTATTCAGCAGATAATTCAAGTATTTGGAATTCAAAAGCAATATTGGAAGCTAGACCTTACCGAAACAGTCACAGGAGCGGGCTCCGCCCTTGCAGGCACTAACTGTAACTCTGCAGGATTTCCCTGGCTGTCAACCACATGGATCCTCCAAAGCAGCGTAGGAAGTCCGCCAACTGCCGGTCCGCTCGGGGCTCGCCTTGCCCGGCTCTCACCTCCTCTCCGTCCCTCTCCGGCTGCTCTCCTCTCCTCAACAGCCCCTGCGGCCTCGCCCCTCACCTCTCTCAGACTACGGATCCCCAGTGGACCCGCCAGGAAGTCTCTCTGGTAGACTGCATAGTCCCTACCAGGACGCAGGTAGCGTTCAAGCTCAGTATCCGGCCTCGTGTACCTCTCCAGCTCAGCCCGTGTGTACTCTCCTGTGTGTGAAGCTCGAGGTGGGAGCGGCCCTGGCACCCAGAACTCAGGGTAACCAAGCGACTGGCGCATCACTCGATCCCCTAGGTACCACTGCCAACCGAAGGCCGACTCTAGTAACACCCTGCTGGCTGTAACAACTCTGCTCCGAGCCAAGTACTCTGGCTCTGGTCCCGCTCTCCTCCAGGGATCCCAATTGACCTACAGTTCAAAACAAACAAGCAATGCAAACAATTGATCAGCAACAGCATTAAAGCAGGGAAATGGATACGTGTCTGATGCCTATGATTACGAGTTCATACCTGTGAGGCCCTAAGCTCGTCCAAGTACAGTCTAAAGGCGTTGAGCTCGCCTCTCCCTTCCTTCTTTCCCGTGCTCGCCTTGCTCCACTTCATCGCGCGAGGGAGAGTGCTCAGGTCTGAATGCTTGCACTCCGGCGGATACATCCGCAAAACCTCGTAGGCCCAAAGCTGTGATGTTTAGACAAGTTCAAGCATTAGTCAAGGCATACGGCATTTGAAATCGAAACAGTCAGGCAGACTAAACAATGGACAAGCATAATCAAATTGTGCTTAAAAGGGTTAGAATCGTACCTCCCAGACCCTCCAGTAACCAGCCGTGCTCTTACCCGTCCTCGACGAGTGGCCAAAGAAGTGATAGGCTGTCCCAAGAGCAGCTCCACCCCAGTCGAAGAGCGAGGCCGTCCTCAAGTCCCTCAACGCTGGCAAGTAAGAAAGGTGGACGTTGCTTCGCCTGTTTGGGTACAGAGTGGCACCAAACAGGTATAGCAGAAACGCCCGGGCCATCTGCTCCGCCTCCCGAGCACTCGTCGCCTCCTTCTTCAGGTAGCCTTTGAATTGGTCGTACCTCGCCATTCCCCCCTCTATCCTGGGCACTTTGCCCAGAAACCACTCCAGAGCAACTCGATCCTCCTGGATCCCCGAGTCAAACGGGATGGGCTCACCTCCAACCCTCAGCCCGTGATCCCTGCGAAGTCAGCAGGCGTCACCGTCATCTCCCCAGGAGGTAGGTGGAAGGTATTGGTGGTATCCCTCCACCTCTCAGTAAGTGCAACAAGGACGGCATGGTCAATCCTCGCCGGGGTCAAAGTCCGCACAAACTCCCCGAAGCCTGCCTCGTCCACCAGCCACCTCACTCTCTCCGGCAGCCCCTCGTACAGCTGCAAGGACATGCACGCGCCCTCGAAGCCGCGAATATCCCTCTGTTCTGCTCCAGCCTGTTTCAGATACAAAGACAAGCAGCGAAAGGATTCGTCAGTATACAGGAAGTTCATTCTCAAGTTCTAAGTAATCAATGAAGCCTAGGACATATATTCGGCCTCAGTTCTATGCCATGGCTCAACTTGGGAGTTTGATGTGCTGTTCAGGATTTCCGTGCATACAGAGTCCTCATTTTCAAGTTCTAGGTAATCAATGAAGCCTGCAACGGATGGTTGGTTCAAGTTATTACATGTTGGGCCTACGTTACAGGAAGTACATAGTTTTGGCATGCTTTGGCTCGTGAGTTATCTATGCAATTCTAAGTTCAAGTACATTCTAAGCAAGTATCGAACGTGAACTATCACAACAAGAATACCAAAATCAAGTTACGAAGGGTGTTTTCTGGGAGTATACCTCCGTCCATGTCGCTGTAATGTGGGCCTGGGGATCTCTCAACACCAACTCGTTGTCGTAGTCTCTCTGCGACGGTACGCGGGCCGCGATGCCCGATGGCACAAAGAGGTGCGGTGTAGGAAGCACATATGCCTCCGCTGAAAAGTCTGGCCGACTCGTGTCCTTCGCCTCTGTCACAGTTGTAATCCTAGGCCCCTGCGCCTCAACTCTGGCCCTCTCCTCAGCCTCTGCATCTCTCAAGAGCTCCTCTCTCCCCTGTCTCTCTCTCTCGGCCCTCTCCGCGGCCTCCGACGCCTCAATGGCCCGGCCGCGGTCCTTTCTAGCCTTTAGGACCAACTCCCCAACCAGGGGATTGTCCTCAAGAAGCCTCGTCAGTGCCTCGTCGGTCAAGTACTCGGCGACGTCGTGTCTAGTGATCGGCCTATGGCTCGACGACATCACCGCGGGCCTAAACAAAATGTCCTCCTCTCGGACTTCAACCGGAATCTCTGTGGTCTCCACCTCTGCATCTACAACACCCTTGCCCTTCGCCGAATCCCTCGGCGGGGACCCGGACGGCTCAACGGTATCACCTCTAGCCCCACTGCCACTGCCTCCTCCAGCATCAACCATCGCGCGAGGCTCCTCCTCTGTCGCGCGATGGTGCTCTCTAGCACCAATACCCCCGGCGTCTCCTGAACTCACTCCGGTCACCACCGATCCTTCTACGGCCATGCTCGGATCTAACTGCTCGACGACAGCCCCTGCGGCCTCAGGCTCAATAGTCGCGCGAGCCTCTGGCTCTGTCGCGCGACATTCGTCGTCGCCAACAGTCGCCTGCTCGCGATCTTCTTCGCCATCTCCGCCGCCTGCAACCGCTGCACCGGCCCCTGCGGTGGCCTCCACCGGTGCTTGATCCCCTGTTTCGACGGCCGTGGACCCTCCTCGATCCTCTGGCTCAACGATAACACCTCCCCCGTCTTCCCCACTGCCGTGGTCTGCCATGGGTGGACGATCAAGGTTGGGTTTATGGGATTTACGGACGAAATCAAGGTTTGGGAGAGGTTTGAGAGGAGAGATGAGAGGTTTGGAGGAGTTTCAAAAATTCGAAACTGTTCTTGTACGGTTTCTGTAACGTCCCGCGGATTTTAAACGTATGGAACGGGTATGGGCCGGGTCTGGGCCTGTTCAGACCCAAGCCCTAACTTTAGACCCTCGCGCGATGGTTCGTGAGTGTCGCGCGACACTTTGTTTTGGGCCTCAGGCCCAATTCAGGTTCTGAGTCTGGCCCAATCTCAATCACTCCCTTTTTGGGGTCCATGACTTATTGATATGTTGTACAAAAAAATTTGAGGGTCATTTTGAAAGTTTTGTCTTCAAACCCAAAGATTTTTGTATCCCCAGCAGTGGTCCGCCCGCAAACAGCGACGATCTATCCATCCGATCAATCAATCAGCGGCGATCTATCCATCTGATCAGTCAATCAGCGACGATCTATCCGTCCGATCAATCAATCAGTGACGATCTATCCGTCCGATCGATCAAACCAGCGACGATCTATCCGTCCGATCGATCAATCAGCGACGATCTATCCGTCCGATCATCATACCAGCGACGATCTATCCGTCCGATCAATCAATCAGCGGCGATCTATCCGTCCAATCAATCAATCAGCGACGATCTATCCGTCCGATCAATCAAATCAGCGACGATCTATCCGTCCGATCAATCAATCAGCGACGATCTATCCGTCCGATCAGTCAATCAGCGACGATCCATCCGTCCGATCGATCAACCAGCGACGATCTATCCGTCTGTTCAACCAGCGGCGATCTATCCGTCCTATCTTCAAGCCCCCCTGGTGCATGGTATTTTTATATACTCGTCTCCATTTTTTTTTTCTTTCAGCTTTTGGGCGGATTCGGTGGGTGTCTAGAAATCTTTGACGTTACCCGTACCAGTCAATGGTGCTCCGCGTGCCGTCAAAGAGGGACTACTGTAGACACCCCAATCTGGACCTCCCAATTGTTTTACTTCGTTTTACGATTTTCTTGTTTCCCCGATGATGAAATCGGATCAAACAGAGCTTGGATTGGGAATGGATTAGGCTTGGAACCTTTTGAACCCCTCTGAACCTTCAGTCAAACCCTAGAGCCAGAGTGGACCCTCGCGCGAGCCTTTGTGTCCCTCGTGCGACACTCAGCTTGCCAGGTGTAGTCAAAGTCAAACTGTTGACTGTTGACCATCGCGCGATGGTTCTGGACACTCGCGCGATAGTTCCCTCCTGTCCCTATCACAGAATCCAGCTGGACAGGTGATCATTGGGTGTCACATGGGCTGGAACCCCGTTTTCCTCAACTGAACAGGGTTCTGGCAGGCTACACCCTCACACCCTCACAACCACTCCCCACTCACCTTGTTGGCTAGCCTCACAACCAAGTTGTGACCAGCCTTGTTGGCTGGTCCCAAGGCCTTGTTTGGTCACAACTAGCCCTTATACTCCTCCTATAAATACCCCCCTTCATCTTCCATGTTAGGGGTTCCAAAAATTGACTAATGAGTTCATTGGTTATTTTGTAAGGCAAACACTAGCTAGCACAAAGTTATTAACCCCAAACCACCTCCTAATCTCCTGAACTTAGTGTGTTCATACACACTTGGTTGCAAGGCCACACCCATCAATCCAATCCATTTCCAAACCCTTTCCAAGCAAAGGTATAATATTTAACCTGTTTCTGTTTTGATCCCTGATGGGGGCTGACAGGGCCAAGGCTGGTAATCAATACCATGCCCTGGTCCTAAAGCCAACAAAGTTACAAGAATTCGTGGCAGTTACACCCTCGCGCGATGGTCCCCTAGTCTCGCGCGACACTTGTGTCAGCAAGAGAATGGACCTCGTGGGGAAGGGAGACTAGCCCTTTTCTGTTTTGCAATATGTTCATGCCTGTTGTACTTCAGTTTGACTTTTAGATCACTGTTATGCATGCAAAAACAAAATACAGTAGCTAGTTTATTTGCTCTAAATAGTTTGGAATGCCCTTGGGAGCCCTTGAATCTGTCTCAGGACCCCAAACATGCAAAGCAATTCCTGGAAGTCCAGTTAGGAATGTCGCGCGAGACTCACTCTCTGTCGCGCGACAGTTCTGTGATTCCCATGAATAGCCCTTGCATGGGTAGCTAGGCCCTTGGCCTCTGTTTTGATACCCCCACTGTTTAGGGGTTGTGTTTCAATTCATTTGGCTCCTGCTTGGAGCGTTCTGTAATAATTAGTATTTACAATTCGATACAAACTGCTTGGTTTGCTTCCTTGGTGTGCACTGGTCCTTCTAGAGCCCAAAAGGGGATGATCTTGGGACTGTGGTGAGGTGACAACACTCGCGCGAGGGTCAGTGTGTCTCACGCGATGGTTGGCTTGCATGCAGATCTGTTCATACATGCAAGTTGGCCATCGTGCAGTGCAAATCTGTCCCGAGCCTGGCTTTGGCATCTGATCGCTATTTCAAGTTCATTCCATTTATTATTTATCATGCCATCCATCCATGCTACCATTTGATCACATCCTGCGAATTGTTACAGTTTTTAAACCCCGATTAACTGTTCCCCCGCCCTAATTGGCTAAAATTAATTAAAAGAGGAAGAATCACAAAAGTTTTCATAAAAATGCCTAAGTAGAGACCGATCTCCGGATTGGGCGAGAGGGGTGCCATCAAAACCCTTCCCCTCTCGTAACCTGGCTCCCGAACCCAGATATGGTTATGACAGACTGGTTTCCTTCACTTTTTCAAATCAAACAGCGCGGCAGGTGCTTCGAAATACGGTTCCTTGAGTGTCGGACCTTCAAAACTTCTCAAGTGGCGACTCTGTATTTTTTAGCGCTTGCCACCGGCGCTCGCGCTCCCTCAATTTTTTTCGAAAAAGGGCCGCAAACGGCGGGAAGGAACGAAATCCTTTCTCTCCGGAGGGCATGCTGCCAACACTACCTCCTATAGGTGTGTCAACAAACAACGGAGGATTAATACTCTCGATTTCCAATTCCAAAGCACAAGCAAAAGATGCAGCAATAAATGAATGAGAAGCTCCAGAATCAAATAGTACTCTAGCAAAAGAATTGAACAGAAGAAATGTACCCCTCACTACTGACGTCTCTGGGGCCTGAGAAATAACAAGAGGCGGAATGGCTGACGTAATGGCAAAAGCTCTCCCCTGAGTAGTTTGACTCTGGACATGTCCACCCCGATGACCGGAACCCTGAGTAGGCGTGGACGAACTAGCTCCTCTCTCAACCTGTGATCCCTGAACCGAAGTGGTCTGACGAAAATGAGGCTGCTGCTGCCTCTGAGTACCCCGAAACGATTGCCGCCCAAAACTCCGTCCACCCCTCGGCTGCTGCACTGACCCTGACTCACTGCGAGCCCCGTCCCCACGCGGACAATTCCTAGCAAAGTGACCCGACTTCCCGCAAGTAAAATAGGTACCCAAAATACGCGGACACTGAGCTCGAATATGCCCCGCCTGACCACACTCATGGCATACCATTGGAGGCTGATTAGAAACCCCACGAGTTCCGAATGAAGAAGAAGGTGGAGGCCTAAAGTTCGATGGACCTTGTGAAATCGACATTTGATCCCTTTGCCTTTTCCTCTCTTGATTACCGAAACTCCCCGATGATGAACTTATACCCCCCGCAGGTTGTCTCGGTTCCCAAGCCTTAGGATTTGTAGGTGCCTCTCGCGGTGTCTCGATGCTCCGTGCACACTCCACGACCTCGGAGAATTTCCCTTTACGTTGTGCCACCACAAACTTCTTCATAGCATCACTCAAACCCCTTTCGAATCGCCTACACTTCCTCTCTTCGGTTGACACCATCTCCGGCGCAAAATGAGACAAAGATTGGAACTTTACGGCATACTCTGACACGGTCATATCCCCTTGCTCTAACTTCTCGAACTCATTCCTTAATTGATCACGACTCGTTTCCGGAAAATACTGCTCCTCAAAAAGCACCTCAAACTCCGCCCAAGTCAAATTCTCAACGTCTGGCTCATCTATTTGAGCCGCGGCCCTCGCCGCCCTCCTTGCGTCTTTCCTTGACTCCAAGACCGACTCCCACCATTCGCCGGCTTCTCCAACCAATTGAACGGCCATAATTCCCACTCTAATATTATCCTCGATGATGTTAAGAGCTCTAAAGAGCTTCCGGATTTGAGTTAACCAATGGTCGGCTACCAAAGGGTTACTAATGGTTCCATCAAACGTCGGAGGCTTCCTACGGCTAAACTCCCACATTGCTATCATAGCCCTATCCTCAGCATTCTCTCTCGGAGCTTGGTTCAAAAGGTTTGCAGCCGTAAGTGCCGCAACAAGGTCCCTAGCAAACTGAGTCTGATTCGGAGGCACACCTGCACCTCGACCGGCCCCAGCCCCCGGATTCCCACCTGGATTCTCCCCATGCTGACTAACCTCATCCTCGGGAGGTACCCCACGGCCACGACCACGGCCACCCCGGTTTCCAACCCTACCTCGTCGCACACGCATTCTCTGAGGCATCTTACTACAATTATAAGAAAGAGAGAGTTCATCAATCACAACATTATTCACTGAGGTCAAAGCCTCCGACTATCCCAACACGGTTTGAAAACAACTCTACTGTATTGAAAAGCTATACCACGTAGGCCAAGTAATAACAATGCACACAAGCACACATGTGTTATGAAAATTGCGTGACATTTTAAACTCATGAGACTAGAAGTCTCCCCACGGTCTCTAGGTATTCTAAACCTAGACGCTCTGATACCAATTTGTCATGACCTAGATTTTCAACATAAATTGAGTAATGCATTTTAAATAAAAGAACTTCGCTTGCCATCGTATTCCCAAAATAATACCCCTCCTGTTTAATTACAGACAAGTCCCCAATTTAAAAGAAAGTATACTTTGGCACCACGGCCCAAATCAGCTTATATTCAGTTATAAATCTAGTCAAAAGATAATTCATGAAACTTTAGTTACAAGCCCATATTGACCCAAAGCTAGACTATTACAAGATGAAGAAGTAACTAAGTGAGATAAGCTTCCAAAATCTGTCCACAATCCAAGCATGCAACACATGGTGCTACTGACCGGCGTTCAAACCTGAAAAGAAAGATTTGGTTGAGCTACAAAGCCCAGTAGGAAAGTCTTAACCATTATTATATGCAAACATGTTGATTAGTGCAATAGGAAGAAAGATGAGGAAAACGATACCCAACACTAGATGATCAATCAACTTGTAAGTGGACCCCTAGCCTCGATTTAGTACGTGTGTCATACGACTCAACTACTCAATAATCCCAACTTAACTCAACTCCACTAACCTCCACCATTTGGTATTTCCACCCCTTGCGTTACCATACACACCACGTGGGTTACCGTGTTACCACCTCTTGCGTCATAGTGATCCCCACAATTCCAGGGTTAACGTATTACCACCCATTGAGTACGAAACCCTTGTGTGTCACCGTGTTACCACCCCTTGCGCACGGGACTCCCTAAACCACCATCCGACTTCAAACGACCCAAATCTCAACTAGCACACGAGCTAAGACTTCCCAAGATCCCATTCTTAAACGTAATGTCATATAACATGCCAATTACTATCACAAATGTATCACAAACGGTCACATATGCCAATTATCAACCAATAAGCAATTTAACAACGTTTAACCATGTGGTTCCATGTTCAATTTGTGTCAAAGGAAGACCAACGGACTAGGGAAGCATCAAAACGTTGCAAGAAGCCAAAAGAACGAGCTTGAGATCAACTAGGCGGTGTTTCAAGGAGTTTAGAAGTAGTCGGGAGCCAAAACAATCAATAACTGGTCAACAGGAACAAAGTCTGGAGATAGGCTCCCCGTATCGATACGGGTAAAATTCGTATCGATACGGAACAGGCTGTCCGAAATCGAAGGTTTACTGTATCGATACAGCGCAAAATCTGTATCGATACGGCGAGGTTTCGAGGGGCGATTTCTGCAGATTTTCAGAATATGAACTAAGACCAAACACCAACAATCAATAGCTCGAACCCACACCAAAACAACATGTAAACATATAAAAGAGGTCAAGAAGTTCCTACCTCGAGACAATGGACGAGATTCTCGCGTGATTGGACGAGCCCTAGACTTTCGAGCTTTGAAACTTCGATTCGAACTCAACCCAAGGATTTCCGAGCTTATGAACGTGATTGCAAGGCTTGATTAAGGTTGTTTCTTGAAGATTTTAGGTGATAAGGGAGAGTTCAAGTGAGAGGAGAGGAGAGAGGAAGAGAGCCGGTGGAGAGAGAGATGGGAAATGGTGAGGGAGAGAGAGATACAATACTCCTCTACACCACACACACACCTTTTTATACTCTCAAAACATCAAACTACACATTCACCCCTCAAACTTCTATTTTATCACTTAAGTCCTCAAATTAATTATTCACCAATAAAACCATATTTTCTCAATTAGGCATTTAATCGATATTTCAAACATTAAAATTATTCGGGTCTCTACATGTCCTATGCCAGTAATTAACTGAATCTTAATGGATCCGCGCCAGTCCTCCGTCGGTTCTGAAAAATCTTCTACCGCGGATGGCTCGAACATCTTTACAATCTCTATGCAAGCCTTTTCTTCCTCGAATTCCGTTTTTGCCCCCAGTGTTGCAAGGGCGTCCGGGAAACGATTTTCTGACCTGGGCTTGTGAATGATATTGATACCGGGAAACGATTTTCTGACTGTCGTTCGATATGGTGCCAGGGTTGGTTCTTTCAACGCGTAGACCCCTTCCGTCTGCAGAATTACCAATTTCGAATCTCCTGCTATCTTTAGGTACTTAACCCTCTTTCTTTTGCTGCTAATAGACCCAGGATCAGTGCTTCGTATTCCGCCTCGTTATTGGAGCAGGGGAAGCTCAATTTGTAGGCCAAATGGACTCTCTCCCCTTCTTCGTTTTGCAATACTATTCCCGCGCCTCCTAATCCACTACTCGCGGCCCCATCGAAGCTGAGCGTCCAGTGTGATTCATCCGCGCTGGCCGTGAGAGCTTCGAAACTATCTCCGGGTAGAGATTCTTTAAGTGGTTTGCACTGGCCGCTTGGGAACTGTGCCAAAAGGTCGGACAGAGCTTGGCATTTGATTGCTTTCGGCGTCGTGCATGAACTGTCAAATTTTGCAAGTGTTAACAACCAGCGAGCAACCCGGCATGTGAGCGCGGGGTGGGACAAGAGATACCTTACTGGATCAGACTTGGTGATTACCCGTATGGGGAACGACAGGAAATAGTGTCTGAGCTTCTGCGCGGTGAAGACGAGGGCCAAACAGTGCCGCTCAATGGGCGTGTATCTTTCTTCCGCTCTTAGGATCTTCCTGCTGATGTAGTAGACTGGGCGCTCTATCCCATCTACTTCTTGCACAAGCAGGGCCCCGATGGATCTTGGTGTGGATGTCAGGTAGAGTATCAGCGGTTTTCCCGCGACCGGGGCTACCATTGTCTGGGGAGATGTCAGGGCTGCTTTAATCCTTTCGAAGGCTTGATGGTGCTCCTGCGTCCATGCGAACTTTGCGTTACCCCTCAATAAGTCTGCGAAGGGTGCCACGATTTCCGCCAGCGCAGGGATAAAACGCCGCAGGTAAGACACTTTGCCTAAGAATCGCTTGAGCGTCTTCTGAGAGTGGGGTGGGGGCATTTCTGCGATGGACTTAACTTTTGCCCCGTCAGCATTGATTCCGTGGTGATGCACGAGGAAACCTAGAAACTTTCCCGCTGTAACGCCAAACGCACACTTCAAGGGATTCATTTTAGGGAAAAATTCAAAAAAACCCCTGAACTTTGAACCCAATGTCAAATAGGCACTTGAACTTAAATAAATTTCAATTGAACACCTAAACTTTCATTCCGTTATTCAATTTACCCCCTGCCGTCTCAATCTGTGACTTTCCTAACGGCAACCGCTGAGCTAGACACTACTAGACAAAACAAAACGTTAGAGGGAGAAATTTGAGGGAAACAATAGTGATTTGGCACCTTTTTAAGGCCCCGTTCGGCTAAATAAGCCTACTGGCTTATTTTTTGCCCTTATTCAAATTTTTTTTTGTATTTTTTATGCCTTGTTCTCTTTACAATTCAAAAAGAATTTTTACAAACAATTCTCTCTAGATTCTCCATACTTCCAACATTTCACTCTCTATCTCTCTCCACTTATTACCCCTACTATTTTTCAAAAAAAATTTCAAACACCAATCCAAACATAGCAAGTTTTTCGTTATTTTTTTGGGGATTATTGCATCGTCATGACAAGAGGAATCTAAAAAGTAACAAATTACGATCGAAACCTAATTTTTTTGAATAAAGACAAAAATAAGCCAATTTTTTCGTCCTTATTAAAAAAATGGATTTCGATCATAATTTTTTACTTTTTAGATTCCTCTCGTTATGACAATACAATAATCCCCAAAAAATTGACGAAAAACTAACAAATATGAAAAAAAAATTTGAATAAGGACAAAAAGTAAGCCAATAGGCTTATTTAGCCAAATGGGGCCTTAAAAATGTGCCAGATCACTATTGTTTCTCTCCAATTTCTCCCTCTAACGTTTTGTTCTGTCTGTTAGTGTCCAGCTCAGCGGTTGCCGTTAGGAAAGTCACAGATTGAGACGGCAGGGGGTAAATTGAATAACGGAGTGAAAGTTCAGGTGTTCAATTGAAGTTTATTTAAGTTCAGGTGCCTATTTGACATTGGGTTCAAAGTTCAGGGATTTTTTTGAATTTTTCCCTTCATTTTAAGATTGAACTTCCTGTATCTGTTAAACACGGTAGCTAGATCCGCTAGGTGGTCCTTCTACTCCCTTGATTTCACCACCAAGTCGTCCACATAGTCTTCTATGATCTTGTGCATCAGGTCGTGGAAGATCGCGGTCATGACCTGCTGATACGTTGCCCCCACGTTCTTGAGCCCGAAAGGTATCACGATGTAGTAGAAGTTTCCTAAGGGGGTGCGCGGAAGGCCATTTTCTCCGCGTCTTCCGGGGCCATCTTAATCTGGTTGTACCCGCTGACCCCATCCATGAAAGAGAACATCTGGTGGCCCGAGGTGGCATCCACCAATGTGTCGATATGTGGGAGCGGGAACTCATCTTTCGGGCATGCTTTATTGAGATCGCAGAAATCGACGCATACTCTGATTTGGCCATTTTTCTTCTTCACTGGGACAATGTTTGCTAACCACTCGGGGTACTGGATTGGGCGGATAAATCCCGCCTTCCGCAGCTTTTCGACTTCTTCCTTGATTGGTCCTTCCAAGTCGGGGTGGTATTTCCGCTGGGGTTGTTTTGCAGGCTTGCAATTAGGAAAGACGTCCAAATGATGCGTAACTAGCTCTGGATCTAAGCTAGGCATTTCCTCGTAGTGCCATGCGAACACATCTAAATTGTCACGCAATAGTGCTATTAACTTCTCGCGGAGTTCTCCATCTGGCTCTTTGCTTACGAATACTAGTTTTCTTTGGCCCGCTCCGTTATTAAGGTCAACTTCCTCTAGTGCCTCTTGTTGCAGCCTGGGTTGATCCTGCATGCATTCCGGAGCGGGTTCTGGCTTTTGGATTGTTTCCTCTTCCGTCATGGCACATGTTCCGCCGAGGCCAGCGGTTTCATGGTCGGCCGCTGCCCCGGTGGACCGTCATAAGTAGTACACTGTTTTGCCCCCTTCCTTCGTTTTGGTTATCTTTCTGGGGGTTGCGGCCTCCGCCGCAGATGGGTCTCTTTGTCGTGCTTCCGGCTTCTCATCCTTGATGTCTTCCCACCTTGGGATCTTCACGCAGCGCGGCTTGGCGGTTATCGCTTGAGACACTTTGCCCAGCTCCGAGAAGTAAATCGCGTCCGAGAGGTGTGCTTCATGAGTATCGAACGGGTTCTCAGATGCGCGGATGGTGACCTTCTTTCCTGCCCAAATTCCTTTCAGGCATTGGTGATAGCTAGACGGCACGACTGCGTACTTATGCATCCAACTCCTGCCGAGAATGATCTGATAATTGGGGTCCGCATTGATGAGATGAAATTTAGTGGCTGAGTGGATTGCCTCCACTTCTAGGTCTACCACAACATATCCCAGAGATTGCTTTCTGTCTCCCCCGAACCCTGTGATAGTGATTGGTGATTCCACTATCCGGTTGTCCTGTATTCCCAGCTTTTTGAACGTTGACATGGGCATAAGGTTTATGGAGGCCCCACCATCTAGAAAGGTTCTCTTCAACTCCATCCCATTGACGCGGGATGTAACATACAGCGGGCGGTTGTGTGGGTGTGGCACCCTTCGGTCCGCATCCGAGAAAGTGACAGAGTTAGACTCATCGCGAATCGTCCGTGGGACGGACCCGTCTGCGGACATGCAAGATTCCTGGTGGACCTCTGCGATGTTGACGATTGCTTTAGTGATTTCCAACCTTGCTGCCGGTGTGAAGCCAAAACCATCAAAGAATGCGCGGAACTTTGTACTATTCTGCAATGTTTTGACCGAAGCGTTGGGATCGGGTGTAACCGCGGGGGTTGCAGCGTCTCCAAATTCCTCCGTGATTTCGTAGCAAGAGACCATGTAGGCCCATGCTTCCTCACCGTCTCCTTCCATGTAGTAATCATTGTCTGCTTCTTCTTCATCATCATACATGAACGGGTAACATTCCGCCATGTTTACTTCTCCATTGTTGTTTCCGTGGGCCGGGTAAGGCTCGACGCGAATGTCTCGTCGTCCTATCCTAAGCTCATTTGCATTCTGCTTTCTCTTGAACAACCTCTTTAATGACCAGCAATCACTAGTTGGGTGCTTGGTATGCCTGTGGTACATGCAATACCGCGGATGCTCGCGGTCTTCCCGCGTTGGTTCGTACTCCACTGGGGGAAGTTCCAGTTCTCTGTCTTGCACCCATGCATTCACTAAGGCTCGTACTTCATCCATGGTGCAGGGGTAGTCTGGAGCTGGCCCCATCTCGCGTTCCCTTCGTTTTCTTCCTCTAGGGGCTTGCTGGGTCCGCGGCGCCTCCGCGACGGCTACGGTGGCGCCCGTGGCTTTGCCTTTCCAGCTATCTTTCCTGGCCGGTTTGACCACGTGGCGGATGTTGTATGCGGATTCCAATAGGGCGGAAAATGTTCCCAACTTCAGGTTGATGAGCAGCATCTTGAATTCATCCATCATTCTGCCAATGCAGATTTCAACGAGTTGGACTTCCTTGACTGACTCAGTGCAGTCAACTGCGCGATCCTGGAATCGTCTGATGTAATCCACCACATCCTCTCTGCCTGTTTATGTTTCCTTCGTCAGACTAATCACCATTACCTTCTCGCGGACCTGGAAGAATTTAGCATAGAAGCTATTCACCATCTCCTCCCAAGTGGTGATCGAGTAAGGCTCCAGGTTGACATACCACGTGTACGCGCGGAAAGTGAGAGACTTTGAAAACTCACGGAGACGCAAGTTGGAGTCAAACGCGTGGGCCCCAAGGGATTCTATAAAACGGACCACGTGCTCCTGAGCGCTGCCTTCTTTTCTGTCGAATTTGACAAACTTTGGTGGGGTGTACCCTTCCGGGTAAGGTAGTGATAAGATCGTTACGGGGTAGGGAGGACAGATATCTGGGCTAGGAAGGGAGGGTAAAACTGTCTTTGCCTTTTCTTTAGTAAAGAGGGCTTGCACGTCTGCCAAAGTGATGAACTGCCCCGCGGACGGGGCGCCGGCTTCAACAGCGGTTGGCTCCTTTTTGCTTGCCTCGCTTGCTTTTTGTTGTGCCAGGAGGGCTTGAACTTCCGCCATTGTGATGTATGGTCCCGTGGATGGCGTGCAAGCACCATTGATGACAATCTCTTTCTGGCGTTCCCCAACAGGGTTTCTTGCGATGCCCCCTATAAGCACGGGGCGCAAATGGTGAGGCGCGGACAGGGGAATCTGAGGTTGTACCGTCTGGCTAATGCTTCCCCCAGCATGGTTTTGTTGTGGTTCGTCATTTTGGCCGACCACGGCCTTCGGGAGCGCCGCTGAGATGAGCTCAGTGAGACCAGAAAAGGTTGCGAACAATTGTCTCTGCGTCTCAAGGAACTGTCGCTGGCCATCCTGAAGGGCCCGCAACGTCTGTGCGGCCGCACCTACACTGTTGGTTTCTTCGACTTCCTCGATAACTAGCGCGCCATTGTCTGGTACCGTCATTGCTTTTCGGCGTGGTGGCTCGATGTATTCTCTGGAACGGGTACTAACCATAAACCAAAAAGCACCTCCCCAGTAGAGTCACCTAAATGTAGGAGAGATGGGTTTCACTGGACGTGCTTACGTGTATAGATGTGAGCTGGAGAGGTGCGATTGGTTGATGGTTAGTGGAAAGGAGAAAAGGGGAGGAATCTTGTGGGGTGAGGGAAGAAGCAAGAGGTACGAGAGAGACAAAGGCAGCGTGTCCCTTATGTTCTCCGCGGGGTGGCGTTTGACCTTCTCTGGATTCGAATGGGTGAGGTCACCTTTTCTCCGGGGAAGAATGTTCTCCTTCCTCAGAATCAGTGCTCGCACCCTTTCTATCTGGAAAAGTCAGCTCTGTCTAATCATTGGGAATGTCAGGGGTATTTATAGGGCACCTGGGCCTAGGTCAGGCCCAGAACGGTGCTCCTGTAAGACCCCAACATGTGTCCCCTCCGTACCCCCAGGTCTTGGATAAGCTCGTCCTCCTGCGGAGGCCTTTTCCGCGGGAGGGCTCGAATTTCCGCAACGCTACCTCCATCCCAAGCCACCAAACCACAAGAAATTCCCCAATTCCCGCAAGAGCAAGGTCGGGACCCGCGGCGATCGTGTGTCTTCCGCGGAGTCCTTTCCGGGCCCTGCCTCTAAGCCCAGATGGAACCCCGGAGACTCTCTCGAAATTCAACAGTCCGCGGGCCTTCTCTTGACCTTCTGCTGTAAAGGCCAGCTCGAGATACATTTGGTCCTTCCGCGGGGCCAGCGGAGGTCCCGCGGTAGCTTTCCTTCCGTGGGGACCACCTTTCTATGTCTTTGCACGCGTTCTTTCCCCATTGGGTGGACAACTATTTATCTTTCAATGAAGCTTTGACCGGGGGTCTTTTCCGCGTGGGGACAGCCATGTGTCTACACGCAATTGCAGGGTCAAAAAGTCTATCCGATGGAGATGCCCGGGGTCTCGATCCATGTTTGGGTCACGCACAGCCATTTGCACTTTGTGTGGAAGAAAAAGAGAGAGTGTGACCGCAGAGGGTGGAAAATGACAAGTAGAAAGTGATTGCTCGCTGAAGGGGAGAAGGGAAAGTGACAGCACTTCGACGAAGATTCGAGCGGTAGGTGAAAAAGGAAAATAATGAATAAAGGGTTTATATAGTGGTCAAACGGTGGGAGTACTTATGACGACTGTACACGAAAAGGCACGACGGTATACGAAGAGGTGTTGTCAACGGTTAACATACCCATTGCCCCGCAGAATGAATCGAGGGCAACCGCGGAAGCTAGTAAACAGAACAATGCGCACGCGAACGACATACGCCCGTCGTGAGCGTGCGGGGGGCATAATGTAGGCGTAGACAAAATTATTGACACATCAGCAGGAAAGACTTTTTGACCCTGCAATTGCGTGCAGACACACGGCGATGGGACCCATGCGGAAAAGAACCCCCGGTCAAAGCTTCATTGAAAGAGAAATAGTTGACCGCCCAATGGGGAAAGAACGCGTGCAAAGACATAGAAAGGTGGTCCCCGCGGAAGTATCCGCGGGAAGAAAGCTACCTCGGGACCTCCGCTGGCCCCGTGGAAGGACCAAACGTATCTCAGGCTGGTCTTTACAGCAGAAGGTCATGGGAAGGCCTGCGGACTGCTGAATTTCGAGAAAGTCTCCGGGGTTCCATCTGGGCCTAGAGGCAGGGCCCGGAAAGGACTCTGCGGAAGACACACGATCGCCGCGGGTTGCGACCTTGCTCTTGCGGGAATTGATGAATTTCTTGTGGTTTGGTAGCTTGGGATGGAGGTAGCGTCGCGGAAATTTAAGCCCTCCCGCGGAAAAGGCCTCCGCAGGAGGACGAGCTTATCCAATACCTGGGGGTACGGAGGGGACACGTGTTGGGAACAAGAGCGCCGTTCTGGGCCTGACCTAGGCCCAGGTGCCCTATAAATACCCCTGACATTCCCAATGATTAGACAGAGCTGACTTTTTTGGAAAGAAAGGGTGCGAGCACTGATTCTGAGGAAGGAGAACATTCTTTCCCGGAGAGAAAGTGACCTCACCCATTCGAATCCAGAGAAGGTCAGACGCCACCCCACGGAGAACATAAGGGACACGCTGCCTTTGTCTCTCTCGTACCTCTTGCTCCTTCCCTCACCCCACAAGATTCCTCCCCTTTTCTCCTTTCCACTAACCATCAGCCAATCGCACCTCTCCAGCTCACATCTATACACGTAAGCACGTCCAGTGGAACCCATCTCTCCTACAATTATCAATTCTGTACAACTAGAATAACTACGCTATTTAACCACAAGAATAACTTAAAGCATGCCAAGTATTCACGTATTAAGCATAATTAAAATCAGGGTTGTTACACCCTCCCCAACTTATAAAAGTTTGGTCCCCAAACTTTACTTACCTTGGACCAAGAAGAAATTCAAATACCACTTTCATCTGTCTTTTATGTTTCCCATGCCATCCTGTTCTTCCTTTCTGATACTCAGTTTACTACACCTTAAATAATAGAATTGTCCCATTTCTAAGAACTTCCTATTTTCAGCCAAAGACTTCATCCCGTTTAATCTCAGAACCCAGATTCTCTTGAAGGTTAATGAGAGGACTTGTAAAGTTTCCATTGAACGAATTTTGCAGGTAGCACCCCGACACATACACAAAACAATATCATAAACATAAGATAACTCTGGTGATAACACCCACCAATAACTGATTCTTTTCTTCTTCTTTTTTACTTCGAATTCCAGAGGTCTTCTTGTATTATTGGCACAACTCTTCTGTTTATTCTGAACTGTACTCCAATTTGGCTTGTATCCCTTAAACCGCATCAATTGTACTTGAACAACTTCCAAGCGTAGGTAGTTGCATTCACTTCCAAAACTTCCTTTCAATATACAGTAGTTTAATACTTTTCTTCGCATAGAACTTACGTAGCACCGCTTCAATGATACCCTGACAACTTCAAGAATCTATACAGTACACTTCGATTGCTTATCGGATTGCTGATAAAGAATAGTTCTGAATTCCAGAGAAGTTCTCATGATACATCGTAGCTAGGACAGAACTTAGAAATAAATCTCAAAATTAAACTCCATCTCGATACGTAAAGAATGAATAGATTCAGTAGACCATCCTCGATCACTCAACCTGTCAGTGACCATTCTCGTAAGATTGATTCGTCTATGGTGATATGTTTCCCCCTTCTATTCTGTTTCATTCAACCTATCAGTGACGTTCACATAAATACGATACAACTTCATACTGCTCGCTGCATAATATACACCAAATGAAGTGTCTATTCAAAAATTCCTGTTCAGAATAGTGGCATTGGGTACACATAGCATAATCGAACACGAAATATCAAAGCATCATCTTCTTTTGATAGCAAGGTCTGATTGAACACCCTCTTCTATTTTAATTCTATCAATCATAAATCGGAATTTTGAACTTATAACAGTTGCACCGATAAATAGCATTTCCGATATAAAAGTTACTAACAAAAGCTTTGTCGTCTCTTCTTGAAGTATGTAGAATAATACAATCATAACCTCCGATTTAAGTCCACCCATCTCTACTGCCTCATAGTCAATCCTTTTCGCGTAACAAATATTCAAACTTTGATGGCCCATAAGATTTTCCAAGTCTTGCCTTAACGATAATGCTTCCAGTCCATTCCAGAATTATGTATTGGATGGGTACTGTGGGCTACCACAGCCCCGGGTGGATCGGGGCGGCCCGAAGAACGCACGTTTTTTTAATCGAATTGAAAAATTTGAAGAGTCGCCACCCGGATTTATGGTTCGCCACCCGAGAAACCGTTTTGATTTGAAAATGGTTGATTTGAATTTTGAATTGAAAACCAGAGATTTGTTTGAGAATTCGGAAGCCATGTTACGAGGGGGGAAGGGTTTTACGGCACCCCCCTCGCCCGATACGAGATCGGTCTCTACCAAACGTTTATGGGATTTTCAAAGGGATTTTGTTTCATTTGACACGTAGCAAATATCCGCAGGTACGTCAAGTAAGCGTGTATGCTGGTGCATCTGTACGGGGGATGATGAAAATGGTAATGAAATGCAAGATAACAGAAACTAAAACCCTGCCACTGACTTCACTCTCGAGCGCTCGGGAGTGGTCCCGAGTGCTTGGGAATACTGATGGCCGACCTGCAAGTTTCGTTAGTGCAGACAAGATATGATACTAAGACTGTAAATTGAAGTGATTATTTTGAACATGTTACAGGCTCAGCAGAGGGCTTGGCCGGTTGGACCTGACCCTCAACCTTCCAAACTATGCATTCTTGCCCCCGCAAGGGCAGATCCATGATCTGAAAGAGCAAACAGGCACATGCATGGACATGCAAAGGCAGAAAAATGGCCAGACAGGGGAAGAAATGAGGTGTGAAAACGTGCATGCACTCTCGAGCGCTCTTGAATGGTCCCGAGTGCTCGAGAGTGATTTACACTCCAAACTGACTTTGAACCAGTAACAGGCTTATTCAGACACGTTGATACTCTTGATCTGCTCTTTTGAAACTAGGAACACCTTTTTAATGCTAGGAAAACTGATTTTTGCATGATCTTTAAGTGAAAACAATTTCTGTTTTGAGGCAGCAGATTACTTACATCAACGTGTCCTAACGGAGCTATTTCGTTCAAAATCACACTTCATCTCCTCTATCTGTCTACCAAAGTGCCAAAAGAAGGGAAAATGAGACTGAGGACACTCTCGAGCGCTCGGGAGTGTTTCCAGTGAGTTTGAAATAAAAAATGCTATTATGCCCCTTTGCTCTTGTTTTACACTAAGGCCTTTCAACCACACACCCAGTATTAAAGACTGGGGTGGGCTGAAGGGCCTCCCTCAGAATGGAAGAAAATAGCCCTTTGATGGAAATTTAGGGTAGAGATCTTTCTACCTTTGGGTGAGACCTTGCTTCTCGAACAACTTTGAAAATGGAAGAGAGAAATCCAGAAAGACCAGAAACCAGCTTTGATCTAAACTTTCTGTATTTCCCCAAGTGTTAGTAGTTTTTCAAGTAGAAAGAAAATCCTCTTCCTTGAGTTGAAAAGAGTTTCTTTGAAGGAGAGTATTGCCAATGGTTTGAAAATGAGAAAGGGGGGGAGGGGAACAATATTTCGTGTCCCTTTTTGCTGAGAAATGAGGCCTTTTTATAGAGGAAGATAACATATGGTTTGATTTGAAGAAAATGAAATCAAATTTGGGAGGGAAAATCCTCATGATTTGATTCCCTCTGACTGAGGTTGAGTACTCTACAGGGGGATCCCTGGCTCAGACGGCTGCAATGATGTGTTGCATGGAAAGTGGGGAACCTTTTTCACCCATTGGGCAGCACAGCAGTCTCGAGCGCTCGGGAGTGGTTTCGAGCGCTTGGGACTGTCACTCTCGAGCGCCCAGGAGTGAACCAGGCCCATGGTTTTTTGAAAATTGTTTTGAGCGCTTGGAACTGTTCCAGAGCGCTTGGGAATGATTTTGACCTTTCTTTTGTCCTTTTAAAGTCACTCAAGAAGCATGGTTCCAATCGGTCCAAGGCTTGTTTAATCCAAATTCATCATCGGGAAGCCTCTAGGCCACAAATTAAGAAAATTCGAAGAGTCCAAATTGGGGTGTCTACAGGTACATTTGTAAGTTTTTAGTTGTCCAGTTAGATAGTCCTCTTCCCGTGTTACATGAATTCCCAAATCCCAACTTTGACAAGAATAGATTACAAACCACCCCCTTTCTAGAAGTAGTAATCAACGCAGACGCCATAATTAATCTATTCCTCAATTCTATTAAATTTGTCCCACAATAATCTGTTTGATTGAAATTTGCCTTCTTCCTAGTCAACTTAGTTGATAACATAGCAATAATCGAAAGAGAACTCTTCACGGAGAAACAATAACATCCAGCTATAATAAAAAAGAATCTTGCACAGAACGACGATAGTACCTAGCCATATTAGAAGGAAACTCTACCCAAAGTAACAATATTATTCAACTAAATTCAAGAAACTCCGAGCTCTAGTAACGATGAGTGATCCTTTCCCAGTTATAGCCCCCAACTCTCTTGGAATCTACCAAATACGATTTCCCGAACAACGTAGCCCAAAAATATCTTCCAGTCTAATCAAGACTCAAACGTGCCCAATTTTCCCATGACTTTTCCCCTCTCAATATGTGTACAGTTGGTATATAAACATTCCCTATATTTGTTTTGTTGCCTCGTAAGTGGACCAATGCATCATCGATAGAAATTGTAGCAGAGAGATCAAGATACAGCTGATGCATAGA
Source organism: Rhododendron griersonianum (assembly GCA_018127125.1). NCBI lineage: Eukaryota > Viridiplantae > Streptophyta > Magnoliopsida > Ericales > Ericaceae > Rhododendron > Rhododendron griersonianum. Next base: position 29,385,633 of record CM030788.1, on the reverse strand, counting down.
CAATCATAGAGATATCATCATCAAATCACATGGTACCATTCTTCTTTTCCAATAAATGACTTTGATGTTCTCCCAAGGAAAACACTAAATTGAATAATCCTCTACCAAATGAATCCCGATAGTAATTTAGTATTGAACTCCATTTTCCTTGTCATATAGCAAACTGGTAACTCATCTAATAACAGATCAGAAATTCTCAATTCCCCGATAGTCGGCTGACTGTGCACCCCAAATCCTTACTTAAATGACATATGCCAAATAACCCAAACATCCTTCCCTCGATAATTTTTCTTGCCTCGAAAATTAAAAAATAAGATTGCCCAAAGTAATGTCATGATTACTCCAAAACTGAGTGTTGATCTTGATTACTCCTAAACTGAGTGTTGATCTTGACAGTAAAAATCCTCTCTCCTTACGGAAGTAATTAATAACAGCACGATAAGAGAGTACCAATCCATCCCCAGTACGGCATTAAAATGACCCATATTTGAAGGAATTAAACTAACTAGCAGATGTACATTTCCAACTAGTATATTATATGTGTTGTAAACAGTAGAGCACATAATACTACTACTTGTAGGCTGTAACATATGCAATTCAGGTTCAAATAGTCAAGTGAGACAGTCAATTCATCAGCAAGCAGTGCAGAAACAAAAGAATACTTAGATCTCAAATCAGAAAGTATTTAAGCTAAGTTACCACAAATTTGAATGGTACCTGACACCACCAAGTCCACATTTTGAGGTTCCTCTTGTGCCAAAGCAAGAACACTGTCCTGCCTTTTTCCCGGATCCAGTTTTGTCCCAGAACTCTACTCTGAATTAGTAGTAACTATTGATTTTGGTGTAAATCTCGAACTAGTTGTAGTTGTCAATCTTTTCATTAACCCTACCCTCGACACCTTAGGACAATCCCTCTTTAAGTGCCCGATTTCACCACATTTGAAGCATGCTCCTGTATCCTTATAACAACGAGCTCTGTGCATCCTTCTACATTTTGGATATGGTTGGAGCCCGCTAATATTACTACTACTTGCACCCTGACTCCATCTAGATGTTCTCACATTCTGCCTCTTAAATGGATTATTCTGAGCCTATCGATTCACTACGTGAAGTAACCCCTCAAGTACCCGTTCGATCCTTTCCATTCTATCCACTGAAGGCTGTGCTCCCTCTGGCACATCATTATTCTCCATTTGCTAATTCAAAAGAGAGGAAATTCACATTGTACAAATAATATGTAGGTTATGCATGTCTAATCATGTATCAACACGTCAGAAATCACATAGCAAGACATTTGATATAACTTACTTAGCACATATATTTCACTTGTCCTATAGCTCTGAGGGTACGTGTGTGAGTCATTGCTAGTCGTGCATCTCATTGTCCCTACGTATTGCTCTAATAGCAAAAAAACTTTGTCACGACCCTAACCCGTCCCTAAAGGTGTTAGTCATTACAAAGCGCCGGTGATTTAATCACTAAGGCCATTTCACATGGTTAACCTGTTATAAGCAAATGACTAAAAGGGACTCGAGTAGCGAATAGCAGAAGAACAAACCAATTTGTTACATTAACTCAACAAACGTATCTTACAAGCCAAAACTCCTCAGAGCTGTGCATATTAACAAACTCTTAACCTATGTACAAGCACTTACTAAACCAAAGCAAAGTTAAGTTACAAACTTTCTAACTAGTCAACTATTCACAAAGCATGTCCAAAAGAAAGGCTCCACGCCAACACTCTACTCTCCGCTGCCTGAAAGGTGGAAAAATAACATAAGCTGAAGCTCGTATGAATGACCAATACATAAGTTACATGCTTTCCATGGACAATGATAAAAACATTTCATAGAGATTCAATCATAGAAAAATATCCTTGATATAAAGCACATTCCACTAGTCTTGTGTGGCTACCAGGCGTCTCCGGTAGTGGATAAGCTTCGACGTCTTGGCATTATCCCTAGTGTTTTATGTGTCACATTGTAGGAATGTCTTTACTAGATAGGAAAATATATCCACCACCTTTCATTGATATTCCATGGAGTACATATCATGGTACAAAACATGTACGATAAAGCTTTGCAATGGAAAACTTGTATAAAACCATGTAATTTAGGTATTAGGTCACTCACCTCGATCCATGTGACGACTCGAACTTCCTAGAACATTCAATCAAATGGAAACTGTGGGCAGCACGCCCTGGAAATTCCGGTTTCCAAAAATGCAAGGGGCCCGGATCGAGTGAGCGCGAGCGCAGGTGGCAAGCGCTCAAAAATACAGAGTCGCCACTTGAGTTTTGAAGGTCCGACACTCAAGGAACCGTATTTCGAAGCACCTGCCGCGCTGTTTGATTTGAAAAAGTTTAAGGAACCAGTCCGTCATAACCATATCTGGGTTCGGGAGCCAGGTTACGAGAGGGGAAGGGTTTTATGGCACCCCTCTCGCCCAATCCGGAGATCGGTCTCTACTTGAGCATTTTGAAAATGTTGCGATTCTTCTTTTATTAATCAATTTTAGCCAATTAGGGCAGGGGAACAGTTAATCGGGGATTAAAACTGTAGCATGTTTGCAGGATGTGATCAAATAATGACAATAATAAACGGAATGATCTTGAAACAGCGATCAGATGCCAAAACCAGGCTCGGGGCAGATTTGCCCTGCACGATGATCAACTTGCATGCCTGAACAGATCTGTATGCAAGTCAATCATCGCGCGAGACACTCTGACTCTCGCGCGAGTGTTGTCATCTCACCACAGTCCCAAAATCATCCCCTTCTGGGCTCTGGAAGGACCAGTGCACACCCAGGAAGCAAACCAAGCAGTGTATTGGAAGACTGTAAAATGCTAATTATTACACAATACTCCAAAGCAGGAGCCAAATAAGATGAAACACAACCCCTAAACAGTGGGGGTATCAAAACAGAGGCCAAGGGCCAAGTTGCCCATGCAAGGGCCATTCATGGAAATCAGAGAACTGTCGCGCGACAGAGAGTAAACCTCGCGCGACACTCCTGACTGGACTTCCAGGAATTGCTTTACATGCTTGGGGTCCTGAGACAGATTCAGGAGATCCCAAGGGCATTCCAAACTGAACAGAAATGAAAATTGAGATGCAAGCTAACAATTTAAGCTCTAAGAAAAGCAGTAAACTGGTTTTTTGCATGCTTAACAGTGAGCTAATACTTAAAAGACTTGAAAGTGACTATGAACACAACAAGAAATTTAAAGACCAGCATCCCTTCCCCACGTGGTCCAATCTCGTGCAAACAGAACTGTCGCGCGAGTGAGTGGGACCATCGCGCGAGGGTTTTCTTGGCCACGGTTTTTGAAACCTTGCTAGCTCTAGGGCCAGGACTGGTATTGATTACCAGCCTTGACCCTGCCAGCCCCCCTCAGGGATCAGAACAGGAAAACAGTAGGTATGCTATACCTTTGGCTTTTGAGGTTTGAAAGGTGTTTGAGCTTTGAATTGGATTGAGGTTGAATGAGGTGTTTGAGTGGAAGAAGAACAAGTTATGTTCTTGGGGTGTCTTTGTATCTCTTTTATTAGCTTAAAAGAGTACAAAGCAAAGACCCTTTGTAATGCCAAATTTTGTTAACCCTTTGAAAGATGAACAAAGGAGGGTTTTTATAGGCTTAGCACCTTCCACTAATGGAAAGGCAGGTCTGGTCCAAAGAATGGAGGTCAGCCAGCCACGAGGCTGGCTGAGGGTTACTTGGTGATTAAGCTGCCCAGCTGAATAAAGGTGATGGGGACAGGTTCTGACCGTCGCGCGATTGTTCCAAACTGTCGCGCGACAATAAGCCCTGGCGCGCTGGTCAATGCTCCGGTTGACCATCGCGCGATGGTTCCAAACTGTCGCGCGATGGCACACATCAATAGGGTTTTTGGCCTTTGGAAGTGGCTTAAGATAGATTAGGTTATTGGGTTTTGCAAACACTCAAAGCTCAAACACTCGACATTCCCGGGGTGTTTTGTTGATCCATTTCATCATCGGGGAATCAAAAACCGTATTAAACTAATCTGGAAGCCCAGATTGAGGTGTCTACAGTAGCCCACCTTTGATGGCACTTGGAGCACCATTGAATTGGTACAAGTAACGTCAAAGGTTTCTAGACACCCCTCAAGGCAATCCAGAGCAGAACATACTAGCAAAGTAGACAAGCATACTTACAGAACCTGATTGGTTGAATGGATGGACGGACCGTCGCTTGTTGATTGAATTTGGACAGGACAGGCTGTCGCTGCAGATGTTGACGGGACCGGCCGTCGTTGCTGGGGATCAAGCTATCCTCGGCACAAAGTATTCCAACAAACACGGGTAGGTCGTGTCAGGCAGGTTGAATTCCATCTGTAGGGAATCAGAGCCAATCTCCTTATCAAAGACCATCCGAGACAGAGCAATAAGCCTACTGGAAGATGCACTTGCGGCTAGACTGAGGGTGATTGTCGTTCGGGAAGGGCCAAGGCGGACTCTCCTGGGGAACAATCAGTTGCGGATGAACGGACCATCGAACAATGTTCTGGTCGTTGTTTGTGGATTTGACAGGACCGGCTGTCGTTGATTAGTTTGTCAATGCCTCAACACCGATTGAAGAACGCCTCAACACGCTTTGATTTGCCAATGCCTCAACACTGATTGAAGAACGCCTCAACACGCTTTGATTTGCCAATGCCTCAACACTGACTGAAGAACGCCTCGACGCGTTTTGATTTGCCAATGCCTCAACACTGACGGAAGAATGCCTCAATGCTGATTTTGATTTGCCAATGCCTCAACACTGACGGAAGAATGCCTCAACGCTGATTTTGATTTGCCAATGCCTCAACACTGACAGAAGAACGCCTCAACGCTGATTTGCCAATGCCTCAACACTGACTGAAGAATGTCTCGACGCGTTTTGATTTGCCAATGCCTCAACACTTACTGAAGAACACCTCGACGCTGATTTGATTTGCCAATGCCTCAACACTGACGGTTTGAACGCCTCGACACTGATTTGATTTGCCAATGCCTCAACACTGACGGTTTGAACGCCTCGACACGCTTTGATTTTTGAACGGACAGATCATCAGTATAAATGATCGAGCCGTTAGGGGAATTGACAGGATCAGCTGTCGTTGAAAGCGGACGGGGAGATCATTGTGCTGAGTGATCAAGCCGTTGGGGGAATTGACAGGATCAGCTGTCGGTGAAAGCGGACGGGGAGATCATTGTGCTGAGTGATCAAGCCGTTGGGAGAATTGACAGGATCAGCTGTCGTTGAAAGCGGACGGGGAGATCATTGTGCTGAGTGATCAAGCCGTTGGGGGAATTGACAGGATCAGCTGTCGTTGAAAGCGGACGGGGAGATCATTGTGCTGAGTGATCAAGCCGTTGGGAACTTGGATGGGAGGATCAACAGTATAAATGAACAAACCGTTGAAGCCTGGATGAGAGGATCATCAGTATAAATGATCAAACCGTTGATGCGTAGATGTGAGGATCAGCTGTATAAATGATCAAACCGTTGAAGCCTGGATGGGAGGATCAGCAGTATAAATGATCAAACCGTTGAAGCCTGGATGGGAGGATCAGCAGTATAAATGATCAAACCGTTGAAGCCTGGATGGGAGGATCAACAGTATAAATGACCAAACCGTTGAAGCCTGGATGGGAGGATCATCAGTATAAATGATCGAACCGTTGAAGCCTGGATGGGAGGATCATCAGTATAAATGATCGAACCGATGAAGCCTGGATGGGAGGATCATCAGTATAAATGATCAAACCGTTGAATGACCGATATGGCTGACCGTCATGGATGATATGGCTGACCATCGTTGAATTGGGAGGGCGGATCGCTATAAAAAGTGATCGAGCCGTTTGAAGTTGGACAGGACCGGCTGTCGTTGATTTGAACTGGCGGATCAGCGTGCAGAACGATCAGGCCACTGAAGATTGGACAGGACCGGCTGTCGTTGTGTTGATCCAAGTAGCACAAACAGTGGATAGCATGGATAGAAGCAAGGCGGACTGCAGTTGGGGAGCAATTGGTGACAACTGCTGGGCTGTTTACTTGCTGCCTTCGATACCGAGCAGGCTTGCTTTGTCGCTTGATGGATTTTTCCTGTGTTCAACATTTGATATACACACAATATGCAATGACATGTATAACATATTGAAAATGCAGATGCAAGCTTAGGGTGGCTCCTAGGAGGACAACGACGCCTAAAGACTACCACTGAGCCTCATTACTGTACTGTCAGTGCTTCTGAGACGCGCACCCAGATAGAAAGACGCTGAACGGGCTGGCGTGCCCCAATTGACGTTTGAGCAATGGAATTGGGCCTGCGTGCCCCCCTCTTCGATGCTTGGGTGGATGTGTCCCAAAGATGCCTTGCTTGGCCTTGGGCTGACGTGCCCTTGCTGCTTTCAAGAGATTCCGCTGCTTGCGGATTACAGATACTAGGGTAGCAATGTAACAATTGCGTTTTCCAGTTTATTGACTCTCTTTTTGCAAGTGTTGAAGAGAATGCAAAAACTAACCACTAATATCTAATTTGCATTGACAAGTGCTTTGAATCGACACACAGACATGCACACATATGTATAGACTCGCCTAGCTCGAACGAAAAGGGAGACAGAGCCCCATGGTACAATGCGAACCCTCAGACACACGGAACATAATGAAATTTTGGGCATTAATGTGCCGAAACTCACAATATTCCTGAACAGGTGAAACTGACACTTATGAAAAGTGGAAAAGGTACAAAGACCTGTACAAACAAAATCGAGAAAAGCATCCCGATATGGTAATTGATTGAAAAACTGGAAAAATGTCGCAAAAACAGACATAAGACGTAGATTATGACTCGTATAGGCCCGGACTGAAACCGACACCCCCGTGCAGTCACATTAAGTCCATATGACTTGCATGGCTTGACAAGACTTGGCAAAAGCCCCTGGAACGACATTCGAGGGTAGTAGCCAACTGCTACTGTCTGCTGCAAGAAGTGTGCGCAGGTTTAAGACCAACGCGTATCACTCGAACAAACGCGTTGCGGTTGCTTACACTAGACTTCGCTGAACTTAGAATAAACTGTGAGCCTGTTAAGGCCTCGCCAGCATTTCGTTCTATTTTTTATGCTTCAATTATTTTTTAGACTTATGCTCAGCCTGTAAATTGAAGAAGCAGTTTGTAATAAAATTGAAAGACGAAGGTTTTCCCCCTTTTGGTTCCTCCAAAGCAGCTTGTCTTGATCTTCGATCCTCTTCGACCTTTGATGTGTACCAAAATGTCAACCATGGATCCAATTGATAGATTGTGACCGAATCTCATAGAGAGACTGCCTACGTATCCCAAGCTAGGGAGTCAGGTCAAAACGTAGTTCAGGCCAAGGGTTAACTCTCGAGTATTTACCTCTCCTTTTACGCTCTAACTTTTGCCTAGTACCGCCCATTCGGGTCTTCGGTCTAGCTAGCTTTTGAATATTGCCTATTCATTTTTGCCTAAACCTCCTACATAGGTTTTGGTCTAGCAGGCTGCTCTAACTTTTGCGTGGAACTGCCCACCCTTGGGGTTTTCAGCCCAACGAGCTTCTCACAGGGAAAAACAACATTTGAATTGATCCAGGTTGACCCAGGGTATTGAATTTGTTGCCGTCGAGGTCAAAGACCTTTGGCTGTAGCCCCAGATAATATGGCTTTGACAACTAAGAGTCAAGAGTGCTTCGGTTGGAAATGTCTTGCTCCGGGCCGTTTTGTACACTTTCTCATTTGTGCTTGGCAGAACGCCACTATCATTGCTTTGAACATGGTACAAGGCCCGGAGTCTTCTGTGCTTCTGCTTTCTGGATTGGCACCCAATAACAGGGGATTTGATGCCCCTTTGTCTCAGGATCAACGCGAGGCGTGACTTGATGAGACCATGCCAAGACGTCGACGAATTCTTCAAGCCTGTCTGACTGGGCACAATGCTCCTCTGGGGGCGGCTTTGAACCAAATGAACCTTTCGGGAGGTTATACTTGTCTTTCAAGTTTATTTGAAATTACTTCTTCTTTTAATAGGCTGAGCATGCCTTTCGTCTTCCCTTTCGGCGAGGGAACACATTTCCTTGGGAATGATCCCATCGAAATCTATCCCTTCGTCATTAGGGTTGACACAATTTATATAAAAGCCAGCGAAGCAAGTAGAAGCAAGATGATGCATATCATAAAAACCCTCGGGGTTGCCAAGTACAGCAGACTCAAAACTTGAAACAAAAGTTACGACGAGGAGGGCCAAGAGGCACAACCTCCGACTCAGAGCTAGACTTAGACAAGCGCAAAAGACTCTGTGTTAGACTTTAGACAAGACGCCAATGCAAACTAGATGCGGTTTTGAAAATGCAATTGTTAAAAAGCTACCCATAGCTTCCATAAAAAGAGGTAGGATCCAGCGGGTGTCAGGCCCAAGCAACAGCACTTTGGCCTTTTCAGCTTCTTCGACCAAACCTACTCGGTGCTCTTTTGATCACTAGACCTCAGCTGAACGGTCATTTCCTTTGTAAGCCCTCATCACTGTCAATCCAGGTGTTGGCAGAGAAAGCTTCGACTGCCCAACCTATAGCCATCATGTTAACTTCCGGTTCAAACGGGATGGATACGATGGGTTTGGGTTGATTTGCTGGGACGATATAGTGGCTAGGGTTGAATATGGTGGAGCTCGGATTGATTTGAGTGGAGGTGATAGATACCTGACCAACCAGAGGGTCAGGCCCGTGTTGAGGCAAGGAGTTGGAAATGACGTCGGGCTTTGGTGGAACTTGAACCGTGCCATCATCAATTAGATCTTGTATCTCGTGTCGGAGACGCAAACAGTTATCAGTGAGATGGCCAGGCATTTGGTGGAAGGCACAGAAAAGGTTGGCATTGTAGTTGGCCGGAAGGACTTTGGGTGGAGAAGTTGGGGTCAAAGGTTTGAGATGCCCAGACTTGACAAGTTTCTCCATCACTGCGGACAGAGATGCCTCGAATGCAGAGAAGCTTCGGGGTTGTGTTCGAGATCGGAGGCTTTGAGCGCTTCGAATTTGATTGATATCGGCGGCACGACTGGAAGGCTGGGGCATCACTCCCACTTGCGGCTGTATTGGAGTAGTTGCTGTCACCAAACAACGCACTACTATTTCCCGAATAAGCCCTTGGCTTAGCCTTTTGAGTGGAGGAAGAGGATTCACCCCTTGGCAGGATTCCAGCTTGCAGCGCATCCTCGATGGCTAGGCCAGAGTCGAAGAAGATCTCAAAGTTGGCGGTTGCTTGAGCGAGTACCAAGTGCCTGGCATAATCTGGCTGAAGATTGCGGGAGATGATGCGGAGTTGATCTCTCTCGCTCGGGCGCTCAGTCATTAGAGCGGCTTTGGCTCTCCATCTTTTAACAAAGTTCGCAAAGGACTCCTTTGCCTCCATCTTCGTGGATTCTAACTCTCGAATAGTCATCTTGAGTTGAGAGTTGTAGCTGTACTGAGAAACAAAGGCAGCCCCTATGTCTTCCCAAGTTTTTCGTTTGGAGATGTCGACTGACAGAAACCAATGGAAGGCAGGCCCAGAGAGGGTTTGAGGAAAAAGCTGAGACATGGCCTCACTTTCCACACCCAGCAGCTTCATGGCGGCATGGTAGCCATAGAGATGAGTTTTGGGGTCACCGCTCCCGTCAAATTTAACCAAGTCAGGCATCTTGAACTTGTTAGGGAGCTTGGCATTAGGGTACAAATAGAGACGATCCAAGTCAATTCCTCCTGCACTGATTTTCTTAGACTTGGAGACTGCCTCCTCCAGCTTTGCCATCTTGGCCATGAGAGCTGCCATATCCGGATTCAAAATAGGCTTGCCACCTATCGGATTTGGGATTGCAGCAGGCGTACGAGCCTCCTTAGGGTTGATCTGAACAATGAGACGCCCCTCGTGATTCGGATCTGGGACCAAGATAGGTTGTTCATGAGCATCCTCATCGTCCTCGCCTTCCTCTTCAAGAGGAGGTGGAAGGCGAGTGTGGATAAGGTCATTCAGGCGGGCAATATTGGTATCTGTCTGAGCTGCCCTCTGTTGCATGGCGGTGATGCTATCCTGAAGGTTCATAAGCATGGTTTCCAGAGTGAGCGGTTGATCTGCCATAGCTGGCCTTGAAGATGTTGAAGAAGGGGAAGCCGATGGCGTGGCTCTTTGTAAAATCGATGGCGAACCCGACTCTAGGGCTGCCAACAATGAACCTGGAGAAGCCTCCGTTGCAACTGACTGAGTTTCTAGCCTGACAAGTCTTTGAACCGGATTCTGAAGACGCTCCCAAGTAGGTTTGGCTCTTCTTTTCGGTACTCTCTTCCTCGGTGCAATGGCTCCAAAACTAGACAGTAAAGTAAGAGAAAGCTCAGTGGCGTTCCTGCAGCAAAATGCAATGCATACATCGTCGTCGGTGTCCACCCTAGACTCTAGAACTAAAGATAAGTCTGTCTCATGATGTTCGGACGCTGCCAGAATCCTCAGATTTCTTTTCGAGGGTATATCCTTTGGAAAGATCAAACTGATCCTAAGAGATGTCAAAACAGACTAAATTTTTGGCTAGTCCCTTTTGAAGATTCGACTTTGAATTAGAAACAACTCGGTATTGATGGCGTGACACCTTTACCGGGGTGGCGTGAGCAACAACGCGCTTTAGCCGGGGCGGTGTACGTGCGAAGCACGATAACCAAAATGACATCAATATCACGACATCAATACTTTGTGGTTCCTTATGTTCGGTTGAGTCCTCAACCGGGCATGAGCCAAGGATTTAGTAAGGTTTGATTTCTCAAAGTCTCGCTGATCTAAGGACTTTTGAAAAACTAACAACGTGCACTATCGAGATGCACGACTCTTCATCGGGTCATAGCAGCATCCTAATAAGCATAAGATAGACTCGAAAGCGAGAGACAACTTAGAAGCCGCCCTAAACATGCTCCTACGCAGAACAGAATGTATGCATGCACAGTTCCAGAGACAAAGTTTGCCCCACAAGTTTCAGACATTGCCGGAATCCTCAGAATTCTTTTCGGCGATGTGTCCCTGAGTAGATCGACAGATCCTAAAAGATGTCAAAATAGACTAAATCTTTGGCTAGTCCCTTTTGAAGATTCAACTTTGAATTTGGAACAACTCGGTGTTGATGTCATGGCACCTTAACCTTGAACACGGCGGTGTATAGTGACAATGCACTTCAACCTGGGTGGCGCCAGCGACACGACATCACCACTTTGTTGTTCCAGATTGTCGGTTGAATCCTTAAACGGGCATGAGCCAAGGATGTAGGAAATTTTGATTTCTCAAAGTCTCATTGAACTAAGGACTTTGCGATTGATAACGAACATTCAACAGAATGAACGACTCCTCATCGGGTCCAACAACGTCTTAGACAGCGTAAGACAAACTCGAAAGACAAAACAGCCTTAAGCATGCTCCTATGCAAAACAGTGTATGTATAGTGCATGCGATAGGGAAAGCAGTAACACATAGACAGTTACGGGTTTAGATGCAAATAGATCTTAACCTGTGGGTACCTGTCCTAGTTTGGAGAGTTCTAGTGCTTTGTATATGCAAAAGGCCGGTTTTGGTTTGTAACAGGTTCCTCGGACTAGGGCCACAGATATACCTCCCGTTACCCGCGTTTTCGTAGAATAACAGTCGAACGGTAGCATGACCCATCATCGTCGAAGGTTGTCGGTCATTCGGGGTCCCCGGGCTCCGGTAAACCGTGCCGGATTGCCAAAACGATCCAACGAGGCTTATCCCATATCGATGCAAATGAGAATGCTAAAATTTGATTAAGAGAAGAAGAATCGCAAAATCGCAAAATGCCTTTTCAAATTTGGCTTACTTTATTTAGTCCATCTTTAGAGGAAACTACGCAAGTGAACAATCGAAAAAGCCCCAGATTAGAATGGCCGGACACGAGGTCCTGTTAAATCACCATTCCAACCTTCGGCAGCGCGAAGCTAACCGTTTTGACAGACTTTTAAGGGATTGTTCCCAAGCGTATTAAACTCTAAGTATGGATTAATATCGGTTCGATCATCCCCAGCAGAGTCGCCACTGTGGGCAGCACGCCCTGGAAATTCCGGTTTCCAAAAATGCAAGGGGCCCGGATCGAGGGAGCGCGAGCGCAGGTGGCAAGCGCTCAAAAATACAGAGTCGCCACTTGAGTTTTGAAGGTCCGACACTCAAGGAACCGTATTTCGAAGCACCTGCCGCGCTGTTTGATTTGAAAAAGTTAAGGAACCAGTCCGTCATAACCATATCTGGGTTCGGGAGCCAGGTTACGAGAGGGGAAGGGTTTTATGGCACCCCTCTCGCCCAATCCGGAGATCGGTCTCTACTTGAGCATTTTGAAAATGTTGCGATTCTTCTTTTATTAATCAATTTTAGCCAATTAGGGCGGGGGAACAGTTAATCGGGGATTAAAACTGTAACATGTTTGCAGGATGTGATCAAATAATGACAATAATAAACGGAATGATCTTGAAACAGCGATCAGATGCCAAAACCAGGCTCGGGGCAGATTTGCCCTGCACGATGATCAACTTGCATGCCTGAACAGATCTGTATGCAAGTCAATCATCGCGCGAGACACTCTGACTCTCGCGCGAGTGTTGTCATCTCACCACAGTCCCAAAATCATCCCCTTCTGGGCTCTGGAAGGACCAGTGCACACCCAGGAAGCAAACCAAGCAGTGTATTGGAAGACTGTAAAATGCTAATTATTACACAATACTCCAAAGCAGGAGCCAAATAAGATGAAACACAACCCCTAAACAGTGGGGGTATCAAAACAGAGGCCAAGGGCCAAGTTGCCCATGCAAGGGCCATTCATGGAAATCAGAGAACTATCGCGCGACAGAGAGTAAACCTCGCGCGACACTCCTGACTGGACTTCCAGGAATTGCTTTACATGCTTGGGGTCCTAAGACAGATTCAGGGGATCCCAAGGGCATTCCAAACTGAACAGAAATGAAAATTGAGATGCAAGCTAACAATTTAAGCTCTAAGAAAAGTAGTAAACTGGTTTTTTGCATGCTTAACAGTGAGCTAATACTTAAAAGACTTGAAAGTGACTATGAACACAACAAGAAATTTAAAGACCAGCATCCCTTCCCCACGTGGTCCAATCTCGTGCAAATAGAACTGTCGCGCGAGTGAGTGGGACCATCGCGCGAGGGTTTTCTTGGCCACGGTTTTTGAAATCTTGCTAGCTCTAGGGCCAGGACTGGTATTGATTACCAGCCTTGACCCTGCCAGCCCCCCTCAGGGATCAGAACAGGAAAACAGTAGGTATGCTATACCTTTGGCTTTTGAGGTTTGAAAGGTGTTTGAGCTTTGAATTGGATTGAGGTTGAATGAGGTGTTTGAGTGGAAGAAGAACAAGTTATGTTCTTGGGGTGTCTTTGTATCTATTTTATTAGCTTAAAAGAGTACAAAGCAAAGACCATTTGTAATGCCAAATTTTGTTAACCCTTTGAAAGATGAACAAAGGAGGGTTTTTATAGGCTTAGCACCTTCCACTAATGGAAAGGCAGGTCTGGTCCAAAGAATGGAGGTCAGCCAGCCACGAGGCTGGCTGAGGGTTACTTGGTGATTAAGCTGCCCAGCTGAATAAAGGTGATGGGGACAGGTTCTGAGCGTCGCGCGATTGTTCCAAACTGTCGCGCGACAATAAGCCCTGGCGCGCTGGTCAATGCTCCGGTTGACCATCGCGCGATGGTTCCAAACTGTCGCGCGATGGCACACTTCAATAGGGTTTTTGGCCTTTGGAAGTGGCTTAAGATAGATTAGGTTATTGGGTTTTGCAAACACTCAAAGCTCAAACACTCGACATTCCCGGGGTGTTCTTGATCCATTTCATCATCGGAGAATCAAAAACCGTAAGTAAACTAATCTGGAAGCCCAGATTGAGGTGTCTACAGAAACATGTTTAGACAATACTCAATGATTCTATTTATGCTCAATACAATGCCCTAAAAGTGTTTAAGTTTAATTCAATCCAAATAAATCATAACTAATTCAATTGAAACTCAAAAAGAGCAAGATCAAGACACATAGATAGCTAGCTCACAATTATATTCCTAGAAAAATATTAGAGATCAAATCTCCATCTAGATTCATCTCAAGAAAGCAAACCAATAATTATTTTTCAGCAAGAAGCTTCACAGGACAGCCCAACTTTGAAAAATCACCATAAATTGTGCTTTTAACGTTTTTTAGTGATTCTTGTGTCGAAAGTTGCGTAACAAGATCTACTACAAAAGTTGTGAAGGAACCCAAGTCAGATTCGAACTTTAAGGGTGGAAAATGAGTGAATACAGTTGGTTCGCGAATCTGTCAAGAAACAGATTTCCTGGTTTCAACCCAGACTTCGGAAAATCACTATAAATTGAATTCTCAACGGTTTCGGGCGATTCTAGCGGCAAAAGAACAAGCTTTAAGTCTACTTTCTATCTTGCAAAGGAACTAATACCTAATTCGAAGTTTAGGATACATAAATCACCCATAAACTGAAACCCAGTTTGCTGTCCCAAAAACTGCTATGTACACATGCTACAAACATGTAGATTTGCTACCAAAATCAATAAAACTCATTACCAACTCCAAAGCTAGGGTTCCATGGTTTAAGGGTTCAATTTTATGGATACATCTACAAATTAAAGAAGAAATCAAGAACAAAGAAGACCAACTTACCAAATCAAAGCTTCAATTAACTAATCAAACCCTTCCTCTTTGATTTCTCATTTCTCTCTTCTTCTTCTTCTTCTTCTTCTTCTTCTTCTTCTTCTTCTTCTTCTCTTCTATCCACCTCTCTCTCTCTCTTGTTTTTCCCCGGGTGAGTGAAGCGGTGGGTTAAACAAAAAGAATACACGTATGTTTTATTTTTGTCTTCCTAAGGAAAAATTATCCTATGCAGCCACGTCATTGTGTCCCACCTATTAAGTTTTGGCTGATTGGTGATATCCAAAGCATATAATATGATTAGTTCCGTACAAGTAGAATTACTACGCTCTTTAACCACAAGATTAACTTAAAGCATGCCAAGTATTCACGTATTAAGCATAATTAAAATCAGGGTTGTTACAACAACTATGGATTTCGCGCAACTTGTCCGATTGGGGACATTTCGAACCAGATTAGAGCCTTTTAACTTCGATCTTCTTCAGGTTTGATAGATTCTACATAGGTGTTGCTCTTTTAATCTGTTTTCGTCTCTTTGTTTTAGTTTCTGGTCATCAATTGTCGGCTGAGTTTGATTGGGTTTATCAGGTCAGAAATGTGTCTTGTGTTATGTCATGTCTATAGTTTTTGATCGTTATTTTCCTTGTAATCTTCTTGACTTAGTTTTATTGATTCTATTTCCTGACTCCTGAGCTACATGATCTGTGATTTACCATGTCAATTTATCGCTTAGGGTTTTGTTATTTGTCATTATCTGTTTGTTGACTCTAATTATTCCTCCTGGGGAAATATTGTGGATGCCTTTCGAATGCATATAATGCAAACGAAAGAACTTGGTACATGTCCCGTGAGGCAGATTGGAGGATGCTCTTTCTTTTACATGAGAATTAGTAATGTCTACATTGTAATTGTGGTCAGCAGCAATGCTAATGTAGCATGCACTTTAGGAGTTAACTAAAAGAACTATTTGAACTATTTATTGTATCTTATCAAATGAGTAATAGGAAATTAAGGGCTTACTAGCAACTTATTACTTATCAAAACTAGATCTATCATAAATGGACACCACAATTTCACTGATAAAAAACAACTATACCGCGTATGACTTGCACCTATAATTCTTATTAAGAAATTGTCCCTATATATTATCTTTTCAAGGAGATTAACTGAAAACTAACCAAAGTTTTCCACATACTGCAGATCGAATTGTTTCCACATAACCCTAACAGTCTTTGTTAGTAATCAACAAGTAGCTTGATTACATGACTCTTAAGTGGTGAGACTTAGTAGTTTAATTGTTACAGGTCGTCAATCCTGAAATTGACACACATAGTATGGGTGGACGTTACTGGATTATTAATGTTCAGTATCCACTGTTAGCAACATCTTCATGGTTCAGAAACAAGGTTTTGGTTTCTAAAAAGACCACCTCCTTGAATTTAGATCCAGAGGGTCCAAGCCAACTCTACAAAGTTGTGTTGGCCGGTTCTCAAGAGTATGCATTGGCTTGCCAATCTTTAACTTCTATTGTTTGACTCTCCTCGTTGGATTTCCATTGTTTAATAGCTTTTGGCTGCTTGTTGCGTCAATTGCACTGTGGTCAAAATAGGACGCATTGGTACTTCAATGAATGCGTCACAAAGGCTACGTCAAAGTAGCATCTATGGTTGAACTATGTCAATAAAATGAATATGTGAAGGACTCCTAGGATATACTACTTTTGTTTAGTAAGCAGTGCGCATTAAAGCGGTTCTTGCATTATAAGCATTGACCTTTTTAGACAGAGAATCTTCAAAATAAGCATCCATCTTTGGTTTGTGAATTGTCATGTGTTTCTTGTACTCCTACTTTGGTTGCTTATAAATGTTTGGTGATTATAGGTAGTGTTTTGTGATGTGATTGGGAAAATTCTGATGAAGTGCTTTCTTTCTGAAATGCCTGATTTGAAGTTGGGTTTAAACGATAAAATTGGCCTTGAGAAAGAGTCACAACTTAAGTCACGTCCCACTAAGAGGTAAATTCTGAGGGCTTACTATTTTTCGCTCCCATCCTGTATTCGCTTGTCTGTGTACATCTTGGAAGTTAATATAGTTCCCTACTTCCTTTGAGGAACTTGTAGAAACTAGACATGCTGACACGTATGTTCCTTTTCATAATTTTTTCTGTTGAAGAAATAACTTTGTTGATGCACCCCTTCTGGGAAGAAATAACTTTGTTGATGCATTCCTGGCCTGATAAAAACATGTATTCTAAGAAATATGTTGCTAGGTGAGCTGTTAGCATAACAGTTGTACATGTAAGTTAAAATGTTCCATCTGAACTAAGCCTGACTACTAGGTGCGTGGGTTTTAGCTTTGATGCTTAACTTCTAAGTTTGCCGTTTGAACTGCTGGAGTTGTAGCTTTATGTACTTCTCAATTTGTCACTGTTTGTTTGTTTGTGATGAGTTAGTGTATAGTGTTCTTCTGGCAGCTGTAGGCCAAACATGAGGAAGGTGCAACTAGTGGGAGATAACCAAAGATTGAGGTGGGTCTGATTTCATTTTAAGTGCAATTGTGGTACATCTCTGCAACATAAGGAAGTACATTCTTTGCTTTGGTATCGTAACATTTATTTGTTTATTTTCTTGTTTCAAGAGAAGGTTACATGGAACTCTTCTACAATGCTAGGTGACAAATTGCTTAGTGGTTGGAGGTGAGTACCTATTGTAATGCCCTATTTCATGTTAAAGCATCCAACTCCAAAACAATTGGCAAAGAGTGGAGAGGCCACCCAAGCTCATATACTAGTTTTGGAGGAGATAATTAACCAATGTGGGACAAATTCCAACACTCCCCCGCACGTGCGACCCCCGACTCGCACGTGGAGAGATAAACAAAGAATCCATAACACTTGGATCACAACAACCAACGGTGCACTTATGGCACAAATAAGGGGAACAAATTATCCAAAACCCTAGCTCTGATACCACAAAATCCCCTTCAAACTGGAGAATAGATATCACAAAATCCCAACTTGTTACATAAAAATTCTAAACGAGGTTTAAACAGTGGTTTAGTGAAGATATCTGCCAACTGAGCTCCTGTAGACACGAAAGGGGTAGCCAACACACCACCATCCACCTTCTCTCGAACGATATGACAATCTACCTCAATATGTTTAGTTCTCTCATGAAATACCGGATTCGAAGCGATATGTATTGCTGCCTGATTATCACAATACATAGGAATAGGTAACTGTACGCCAAATCCCAACTCCTCGAGCAAAGCTCTCAACCATACACCCTCGCATGTAGTATGAGCCATGGCACGATACTCTGCTTTAGCACTAGATCGAGCAACCACAGTTTGTTTCTTGCTCTTCCAGGTAACTAAATTTCCACCAACAAAAGTACAGTACCCAGTTATGGACCGTCTATTAGATGGTGATCCTGCCCAATTAGCGTCGGTAAAGGCTTCAACACGCAAATGACCATTTTAATGATAAAACAGGCCACGTCCAGGATGAGCCTTAAGATACTTCACAATACGAAGATAAGCTTCCCAATGTGGAGAACGAGGGGCTGACATGAACTGACTTACCATACTGACAGCAAATGAG
The DNA here is from genome assembly GCA_018127125.1 of Rhododendron griersonianum. NCBI lineage: Eukaryota > Viridiplantae > Streptophyta > Magnoliopsida > Ericales > Ericaceae > Rhododendron > Rhododendron griersonianum. Next base: position 29,367,322 of record CM030788.1, on the reverse strand, counting down.
CTATTAGGCCGTGTATTGGTGAGATAATTCAGTTTGCCTACCAAGCGACGATAATGGTCTGGATGGGGAAATATCTCCCCCTGATCAACACACAATTTGACGTTTGGATCCATAGGAGTCTCAGCAGGCTTTGCTTCCAATAAACCAGTCTCCTCTAGAATATCTAGCGTATACTTACTTTGAGATAGACTGATCCCTTCCTTGGATCTTGCTACCTCATACCCAAGAAATAACGTAGCTTACCCAAATCTTTGGTGTGAAACTGACGCTGTAAGAACTGTTTCAGCTCATCAATACCTTTCTGATCATCCCCAGTAATAATGATATCATCCACATACACAATCAACACTACTCTTCCCTGATCTGACTGAATAGAGAAGACATAATGATCAGAATGGGAGCGACGCATACCAAATTGCAACACAGCATCACTAAACCTGCCAAACCAAGCTCGAGGGGATTGCTCAAGACCATTGTAGACACCCCAATTTGGCCTAACAATTATTTCAAGTCCCACCTTGGGGACCATCCCGATGATGAAATGGATACAATGATTGCTGATTGCCTTCTTGTGAACCCATGGACTCATGGTAAGAACTTTGAGCCACTTAGAGGACCCAATCCAGAGCCATACAACCTTTCAGACAGAAATACAGAATCCTAGGAGAATCCATCTGTCGGCCGTAACATTGATCTCACGGCCTTAACATCATTTCTTCACCCGAGCAACCTGTTGCTTGAAAATCTCCCTGAGAGATCAATCCCTCGGCCGCAAGATCTATCCTTCGGCCGCAATATCCTTTCCTCGGCCGCCAGATCCTTTCTACGACCGCCAGATTGTCTATTTTCCAGACTCTGGAACGTTCTATCAATTGTTTAATCCAACTACGCTACCTCCCCGATGCATTCGGGCTACGCCCAGAGATTACCACGAAGAGTTTGTATTGCATTGCAATTGCAATTGCAAACGTGCGTTTTGATTGGCCGGAGTGAGTCACCAATTGCCTATATAAAGGGCTTTTGGGTTCCGAAAATACAACCACGAAATCAATCAGATTCATATACTTCCACACTCTCTCAAGCCATGAAACTCTGCAAAAACACTCTCTTCAAAAGCCCTAACCTCCCGAAGGCAGCCATCAATCCGACGATCAAACCCCGAAGTTTAAACCCTAACCCTAGGGTTTTCCAAGAAGCAATCAGTCAATCACAATCAATCCGAAGCAATCAAGCAACTGAGGGATCAAGGTGGTGAGGCCCAATGGCCTCTGGTTTGATTTACTTTCTATCTATAATCTTAATCGTAGCATTTTGATTATCTGCTAACTTTTCTGTCTGGTGTGAGGAAGAACATCGACCGGGGCTTCGATCCCTCGGCCGATATATCAAACCAAGAGGATCCCTCGGCCGTGACATCCATTCAACGGCCGCAGGATCCATTACCCTGGGACAGCTTGCTTTGTGTTCTGCTTTCTGATGCAGGATTTACTTATCGTCTCGGCTCACTTTATTTACTGCTTAAAGGCTTAATTAAACAGACTATGTGTTAGAATTAAACAAAGCATCTATATGTCTTATGTTGAACAACTATGGGCCAGCCTCACGGTTGGGCAGAGAGGGATGCCTAACACCTTCCCCTTGCTGTACTTTTGGCTTCCGTACCCAGAATCTCTATCTGTTTTCCTAGTTTTAATAAACTGGGTGGCGACTCTGTTTTGATGATAACCGCTATCGTGTGGCGATGTTCCTAGCCATGGGAATGTCCATAATCTTGGTTTATGAAGCAAGCAACCAATCGAGCAACAAACGATCAATTTGTATGGCGATGCCCCATCTGGGAGGTGACTACAGTTTTTGGCGACTCCGCTGGGGACATGAGAGCCATAACCAGAAAGTTCAACATAAGATTAATACATGCCTTGTTTAATTCATCATATGCATCGAGCGGGCAACCTCGTTGAGTTCACCTGATACCCTGGCATGACACGGGCTATGTTAGAGGTTCCAGCAAACTCCACAGTCACTTGTACCTAGTGGTATATCAAAAAGGGAATCACCCAATCACCGCCTATGATGGGCTGGTGAAAGGACTGGTGCCCTTTGACAACGAAGCACCCTTGAGACTACCCAAACCTTACATGTTTTAGAAAGCCATAGAACTTATCAAAGTAAGACAGGAACCTGCAGGTTAGGAAAATTTCCTGCATTTTGCTTCAAGTTCTTCCTCACACCCATTGTATATATGTATGTTGTAAAGTTTTCTTTTGCAGGTTAAAACCTTTAGGAGTCTTTCTAGGTCAAATGAAAAATAGGTAAGCTCAATCAATCTAACTAAAACAAAAATCTTTCAGGAAAAATGACTGTATCACTGTTCACGTTTGATTCGCACTTTCAAGTAGTCACCAAGCTGTCTGGCCTGCTCCACTCTGCTGTCGAGAATTTCAACTCCTCCAAATACATCACTCCGGTAGAACAACCAAAGCCTATGGTAACTATCATTGAAGACAACCATGTCATGTTCGTAAGAACAGTCTATGAAGAAGAAGTAGAAGACATGATTGAAGAAGAAGGGCTTCGCAGGGTTCCAATCTATTTCTATGACCCCTATGCACCTACCGACGACTATTGGCCAATAGACGAGGTCAATAACCTCGAAACTGACGAAGCAAAAGAAAAAGAGTCTGCTGACAATGATCCACTAGACGAAATATCACTAAACCTACTCTTTGATGAGGGGGTCACCAACAATGAAATAAGGGTAATGCACCCCATCACAGATAGTTTTGGTAATTGGTGGGGCTTTGTTGGCACACGAAGAGTCGACAACAGCGATGAAGCAGAAATTGAAGCTCAATTAGAAGAGATAACAGCAATAGCAAATCAAATGGCCCTCCAAGACTTGTAGGGTGACAATGATGAAAGTGCAAATCAAGGTGACAGTGAAGTGCTGGTGATCAACCTTGGTAATGAAAAAGACTGCTCTGAACTGATTGTGGATGCTGAGAAAGGGGCTTACCCAAAGTACTGGACCGTGGAACATACTCTAAAATACAAAATGAAAAGTGCTAATTCTAATCTTAGTTCTGATTCCTATTCCGACTCCGAGTCGACTCAATCCGAGTCTAGCTTTTCATCTTTTGAAACTACTAAGTCTAGTAAGGAAAACCTAGTCAAAACACCAAGGCATAACATTTATTTTGAGTTTGACTCTGAAATGTCTTTTGACAATCTTAGCAATGAGAAGGAAGATTTAGAGCATTTCACTTTGCCTATGATCAATTGTGTGGATTCCGACAAACCAAATTTTGAGGAAGAAATTCCAAAAGAAATTCTAGAATTCATCGAGAGAGAAGAAGAAAGGCACGCTAAACCTTTTTCTGAGGAAATAATCACAGCAAACATAGGCTTTGAAAACGAGCCTAAAATGGTTAAAATTGGTGCAACACTATCTTCTCAAGAAAGTGAAAAACTAATCCTTTTGCTAAAAGAATACAAAGATGTTTTTGCTTGGTCTTATGAGGACATGCCTGGAATAGACCCTGAAATTGTTCAGCATAAAATTCCCCTTCATCCTGATGTAAAACCTGTTAAACAAAAGTTAAGACGTATGCGCCCTGATTGGGTCTTAAAGATAAAAGAAGAAGTCACCAAGCAAATCAACGCCGGTTTTCTCATAGTCACCGAATATCCACAATGGGTAGCTAACATTGTTCCAGTACCAAAGAAAACTGGAGGAATCAGGGTCTGTGTAGATTTCCGAGATCTCAACAAAGCCAGTCCAAAGGATGACTTCCCATTACCCCATATAGATGAGCTAGTGGACAACACCGCAGGCCATGCATTGCTATCCTTCATGGATGGGTTTTCTGGGTATAATCAAATCCTTATGTCTCCTGAGGATAGAGAGAAGACCACCTTCACTATGCCGTGGGGAACCTACTGCTACCGAGTGATGCCATTTGGGTTAAAGAATGCTAGAGCCAATTACCAGAGGATGGCGACAACACTACTGCACGACATGATGCACAAAGAAGTCGAGGTATATGTCGACGATATGATAGTCAAATCTAAGGAAAGGGAAGGACACTATGAAGCACTTCAAAAGCTTTTTGAGAGGATTAGGCAATACAAGTTACGTCTTAATCCTCAAAAATGTACTTTTGGGGGAATGACTGGTAAAATGTTGGGGTTTCTCATCACTCAAAGAGAATTGAGGTAGACCCTTCCAAGATACAGGCTATCATGGAAATATCACCACCTAGGACAGAGAAGGAAGTAAGGAGCTTCTTGGGGAAAGTACAGTTCATCAACAGGTTCATCTCCAAACTTACAACCATCTGTGAACCTCTTTTCAAGCTCCTGAAGAAAGGTACTGATTTTGAATGGAGCCAAGACTGTCAGCAAGCATTTGAGGCAATCAACGAATATCTTCAGAATCCACCTGTGCTGTCGCCACCCATCCCTGGGAAGCCATTGATTCTGTATCTCTCAGTAACAGACACATCCATGGGATGCATGCTAGCGCAAGAAAATGACGCCAAAGTAGAGTGCGCCATATACTACCTTAGCAAAAAAATGATGGACTATGAAACAAGGTACACTCCTCTCGAGAAAACCTGATGGGGGCTAGTATGGGCCACAAAGAAACTAAGGCACTACCTATTAGCACACCCGGTAGTGCTGGTTTCCCGTTTAGACCCAATCAAATATCTTTTCGAGAAGCCAGCACTTATCGGAAAGCTAGCTAGGTGGTTACAGCTGCTAGCAGAATTCGATCTTAGATACATGACAAGGAAGTCAGTGAAAGGAAGGGCTGTAGCAGAGTTCTTGGCAGATCACCCTGTGACAGAGGCCGAAGCAAAGGACTTCATGTTCCCCGACGAAGACATCTTGTGTCTCCTAGATGATACCTGGCAGCTCTATTTCGATGGAGCATCAAACCAACGTGGATATGGCATAGGGGTATTGCTAGTTTCCCCAAACAACTCTCATATCCCTTTGTCATATAAACTAAGGTTTAAGGTCACCAACAACCAAGCTGAATACGAAGCTTGCATTGCTGGAATGGAAGTAGCCCTGGAACTAGGAGCAAAAAGGGTAGAGGTCATTGGAGATTCAAACCTGGTGGTATCCCAAGCAAGAGGAGACTGGAAGGTCAAGGAAGACACACTAAAACTATATCACTCTATGCTAGAAGATCTAATTCCGCAATTCGATTCCGTTATCTTCACGCATACTCCCCGAGTGAGCAATAGATTTACAGATGCACTGGCATCATTGGCGGCTATGGTCGAAATACCCCTGGGGTTCACGATGCGGCCTCTCATGATCGAACAAAAGGTCAAACCAGCATGCGAGTGTACCTTCACCGAAGAAGGTGAATACTATGGCAAGCTATGGTACGAAGACATGAAGAAATTCCTGGAAGAAGGAGAATACCCATCTGAGGCCACCTCGAAGGACAAAATGGTTCTGTGGAAGTTTGCCGCCCGATTTATAATATGCAGAGGAGCATTATATCAAAGGGCATACTTGGGTCCAAGTCAACTTTGCGTCACAACGGAGGACAGCCGCAAGGTAATGGAAGAAACACACGAAGGAATTTGTGGGCCACACGTGAATGGGGCAACAATGGCAAAGAAAATCCTGCGTCAGGGATATTACTGGACCACAATGGAGGCCGACTGTGCTGACTATGTTCGCCGATGTTACAAATGCCAAACTCACGCTGATCGCATGCGTATTCCCCCTACAGAATTATATAGCATGACATCCCCTTGGCCATTCTCCACCTGGGGGATAGACGTCATTGGAAGTATAAATCCAAAGGGAAAATACAAACATCAGTTCATTCTAGTGGCCATCGACTACTTCACCAAGTGGGTAGAAGCGGCTTCTTATGCTACCCTCAAAGCCACTCATGTGGCCAAATTTATTCGCACCAGTATCATCTATCGATATGGTGTACCTCACGAATTCATCTGTGATAATGGATCACACTTCAAGGGAGCGACAAAGAAGCTTTTTACCGAATTTGGGATACAAAATCATCGGTCATCTACTTATCGACCTCAAACTAATGGAGCAGTTGAGGCTGTAAACAAGAACATCAAGAGGATTCTGCGGAAGGCTACCGACACCTACACGGACTGGCCAGAGATGCTACCTTTGGCACTATGGGGTTATCGAACAACTGAAAGGACTTCAACTGGGGCCACTCCTTACTCTCTGGTTTATGGAATGGAAACTGTCTTGCCTATCAAGCTGGAGCTACCTTCATTAAAGGTTCTGGCTGAGACTGGAATGATCGAAGAAGACTGGGTTCAAAACCGCTACGACGAGTTAGCACTACTAGACGAAAGGAGGCTGAGAGCGTTATACCATGTGCAAGGGTATCAACGCCGCATTGCACGAGCATTCAACAAAAAGGTAAAACCAAGAGACATCAGAGTAGGAGACATGGTGCTCAAAGCAATCCGTCGCCACATTTCAGACCCAAGGGGCAAGTTTAGACCAAACTGGGGAGGCCCCTACCTTATCAAACGCATACTTTCTGGAGGGGCAGCATACATTGCAGACTTAGATGGAATGGAATTCGCAACGCTAGTTAACATTGACAAGCTGAGGAAGTACTACCCCTGAGAGATGCTCGTTGGGCCGAAAACCACAAGGGTGGGCGTACCCAAGCAAAAATTAGAGCAACCTGCTAGGTCGAAAACCCGCAAGGGCGGCTTAGGCAAAAACTAAGGCATAAATAAAACGCTCGCTAGACCGAAAACCCATAAGGGTGGTTTAGGCAAAATTAAGAGCACAAAAGGAGAGAAAAATACCCGAGTGAACCCCAACTAAAACAAAACAAATCTTGTTTGTTGGAACTACGTTTATGGCCTGATTCCCTCCATGGGATACGTAGGCAATCTCTAGTTTGAGATTCGGTCACCGCTATCATCATCATCACTTCCAAAATTTCTAGGTCTATCCTAAAGCATGTTCACTATCAAACCATGGCAATAACATCTTCAAATAAAACGGCCAAATGTTTTATTATTTCCAAAGGAAAAGGAAAAGCAAACCTAAACAATTCTCAATCTATGAAGGCTAGAATCAAAACAACATCTTTTGAAAAACATAAGCAAAATGTCAATCTCTAGGTCTTCCTTCTCTTTGTACTTTTGTCCTCCAAAGGGTTTTTCTTCAGCCAGCGCTTATAAGAACCTGATAGCTTGTCAGCAAAGTTCTCAACAACCTTCTGCATCACCCTCTTCGGCCAAAGACGCAGCACATTACGATAAAAGTCAGCATCGGGAATCTTGGAAACAGTGTACTCAGGGTCACCCAGGATTGCGGTTTGTTCAGCCCCGATCTGCCTTTGGAAGCAAGCAGGAAAGTAGAAGATGACTCGAGTGATACCAATCACTGCTACACCAAAATGGTTCATGGTACTCACGGTCATACTCTCAACACCATACCAGGGGCAAACCCATCGAATTCGATCGCCCCTGAGAGTCTTCATCCATACTTCCCAAGCAGCCTCAGTTGAAAACTCTCTAATCACACGGCGTTCCGTACAGTAGTCCGAACTATAAGGAAGCCGCTCCGGCACATCCCACACCTTTAGCTTCTCAAATAACCACACCTAAAGAACAAGGGAAAATTGTGAGCTGTGAGAACACATGAGTCAAAACAAAAGAGCGATGAGTGAAAAGATAACTTGATAAATAAACAAACGAAGAGTGAACCTGTAGTAGCAAAGGACTTCCTGAGAACTGGGCTGTAGGATCACCCTTCATCGCATCAAGACCCATCAAGGTTTCTGCCAAAACTAAGCTAGCAATAGCTACACGATTTCCAATTTGTTGAGCAAAGTCAAGCAACAGGGAATCAGCATGGCCAGAGGGAGGGCCAAGCAAGTAGTAATGGAGGAGACAAATGCACAGCGCATGAAAGCACGCTTTCTGTTGAAGGACTTGACAATGAGCTTCAGTTGTACCTAAACGCTGGACAAGCTGCAGGGTTTCCAACTTCCCATTCACCATGAAGAACCTAACTTCATGTTTCTGAACTCAGAGCAAATCTTTCAAGAGATTGCCTCGATTAAACAAAGGGTTAGGAACAATGAGGCCTTCTCTATCCGAATGACCCATAATGGCTGCGAACTCCTCAATGGTAGGACACAATTCCTCTTTCCTAAATCGAAAGACATGAAAAGCAGGATCCCACAAACTGGTGGCCGCCCTAAGGAAAGCAAAATTCACAGGGATTTGACGAAGAGAGAAAATAAAGTCCATACCAAAAGACTTGAAGTGCAAGCGATCGAGACCATTAAAGGAATTCAACCACTGATCAAGGACAGGTTGCGCCATATGCAAGCAATTGTTACTGACAATGCTATCGGGTTCGTAGAACGCGTACTTATAGACTAAGTCGAGTCTTAGTTCGAATCGGAATCGGATTCTAAATCCTCAGTAACCTAGTCGGTCTCTCAGCCGGCACTTCGATATAACGGCCGTAGGATCAGTCCATCGGCCCGTGAAAATCAGGGTTGACCTAAAAGTCAAACTTAGGCAGACGAAACGATCCTTCGGCCGCCAGATCTAAGGCTCGGCCGCATAATCGGTAGGTCGGCCGCCAGAACGGCTATTTTACAGTAGACTTCCACGGTCCAGACCATTTCACTCAATCTTCACTGAGATTATCAATTTTTATACAATACAAATGGTACAAAAGCATACACAATCACATAATAGAGCAAAAGGTTTTTGTTTCATATAACGAAAGCTTTTTACATCACAAGGTGGATCATCCCACATTTCCTAAACAAACTATACATCGGTTTCCTGTCGAACTAACCTATGCAGGAAGAAAAATAGAAGAACAAAAAAGGAAGGAGAAGAGGATGCCGAATCTTCTAGTGGTCCGAACACTAGAGACCAGCTGCAAAAAAGAAAAGGACACCTCCGAGGCGGTGTATACCAGAGGAGTACTACGGTGCAGAAGAGACACCACGTGGCTCAAAAGAATCACCACGTGGCCCAGAAAAATCACCATACCGCGTACCACCGCCACCCTAGGGGTTCCGCGTCACGGAAGCAAGCCACCCATGCGAGGGTCTCTAATCAAGCATCAAGACAAGACCAAGAACATCGCAGATTCCCTCCGCGATCGCTGGCTGTGCATCATCCATGGCCCGGAGCTGACAGGAATGAGGAGAAGCGGAAGGGGTCCTCGGTAGGGGGTCTCGGACGCAAAGGAAGAGAGAAGAAAGAGAGAAAAATGAGATAAAACGGCTGAGGTTGTGGCCTTTTATAGGCCCTTGGAAATAAAGCGATTACATGGCCGAGACTACGATAATTCGGCCGAGACATCAATCCTTCGGCCGAGAGATCGAACTTCTGGCCCTCCAATCAATTTTCTTCAACCCCAGTGGATTTTGCTCAGCGCACCAAACTCAAGCTATTATGGACTTCTGGATCCTCGGCCGACAAAATAGCCTTGGGGGCATCCCCGAGCCAATACAACGTGATCAGAACTAGCCTTGGGGGCACGCCCGAGCATGGAAAAATGTCAAATCTCTCTCTCTCTATCACAACAAAGCTCACAATTACCGGTCGCTCGATCGCCAATAACTCGCAGCCCTGAGCTCTCAAGAATTACCATCTCCATCAAGGCCACTCAACGATTCAAATCACTTAGCGGCTCTGTACCCGCAATTATTCAAGCAGCCTCACACTCATTATCAAACAACTCGGAGGCTCCATGCCCATACTCACCCATTCGCCAATCACCCCGCGGCTACAAGCCCACAGCTTAACAGGCTCCACGCCAACCAACTCAACAGGCTCTATGCCCAATCACCATCAGCAGCTTCACACTCGCTTCCTCAGCGGCTCAAAGCCCATCTCAAACTATTCAGCGGCTCTACGCCAGTGCTCACTATCCTAGCAGTAGGCTCTACGCCTATAATCATACTCAAGCAATCTCAACTGGCTCGAAGCCGTAACAACTATCTCAACGGGCTCTACGCCATCCCAACAATCAAGACATCATCAATTCTCAAGCTCTACGCTTGAATGCTCAAAATCTAACATTTTGAATGCTCGAAGCTCTTCGAATGCCCAACCACTGTGTACTGGATGCTCAAGTTCTACACTTGAATGCTCAAGCTCTACGCTTGGATGCCCAACCACTGCGTACTGGATGCTCAAAGCCTATACTTTGAATGCTCGGATTCTGCCGTCCAAATGCTCGAGCTCTACGCTTTGAATGCTCAAGTCCGAAACTTGAAAGAAGCTCTACGCTTATATCAAACACACACGCACGGGCCCGTGCACATATTGCATCAATTGCATCACCATTATCACATCGAGTCTACATCATCATATCTGCTCACGTCTAACAACCAACATCATCACATATACACATGTTTTGCATATCTATCTCTCATGAAACAGGTCAACCCTGCAGTCAACCGGCTCTACGCCTCGGTTTTATTGATCGGCCCAGCGCCTCGATCCTTTGGCTCTACGCCAAAATTTATGATGAGAAAGCTCCGTGCACAGGCCATCAGAATGCAACCGGCCCTACGCCTCGGTTCAAAATCACGTCAAGCTCTAAGCTCCGACACCTCAGGCTTTAGCCTTATGATCAACACCAGCTCCGCGCTTCGGTTCTATCAAGCTCAAAGCTCCAATCTCCTCAGGCCCTCGCCTCGTGACCACAGCAAGCTTCGCGCCTCGATTCTATCACCTTAGGCTCTCGCCTTGTGACTACAACCGGCTCCGCGCCTCGGTTCCGTCACATCAGAAACTATCATTCTCCAGGCTCTCGCCTTATAATTACAACTGGCTCTGCGCCTCGGTTCCCTCATCCCAACGCTTCGTGCTCTAGTTACTGGCCTCGCGCCCCCCATATCTCAAAATGGCGTCCGATTCATCCCCAGCAGATGGCTTGGATTCCACCCTAATTACATCAATTCTTTCCAGCTCATTCGCAAGGATAGGCTACTCTACCGAGCTCCCCTCAGTCAAAGTAAGGATGGTCAAGAAAAGCAAACGCACCTACCGTGTTCTGATCTACCCCAAAATACTAAGGAAACTCTCCGTAAAAATTCCCCCGGCGGCCCCGCGCTCCTTCAACTACTCTTCCGCCAAAACCCTGGCTCAGTCTAGGTACGTCACACTACGGCTTTTTAAGCCCGAAGGTACGTCTTCTGTTTCTAATTTCTCCTGTGGAATACGTAGGCAGCCTCCCGGCCCGACCATAACAAAAACCTTTTTCAAAAACCCCTTGGAATAGTGGTTGGACCAAATTGAGTTGCTTTTATAGATTTGACTCTTACTCAAACATGTCTCGCGATCCGTCTGAGCTTAGTCAAAGAGGGGCATCTGTAGACACCCCAATTTAGCCTAACGATTATTTCAAGTCCCACCTTGGGGACCATCCCGATGATGAAATGGATACAGTGATTGCTAATTGCCTTCTTGTGAACCCATGGACTTATGGTAAGAACTTTGAGCCACTTAGAGGACCCAATCCAGAGCCATACAGCCTTTCAGACAGAAATACAGAATCCTAGGAGAATCCATCTGTCAGCCATAACATTGATCTCACGGCCTTAACATCATTTCTTCACCTGAGCAACCTGTTGCTTGAAAATCTCCCTGAGAGATCAATCCCTCGGCTGCAAGATCTATCATTCGGCCGCAATATCATTTCCTCGACTGCCAGATCCTTTCTACGGCCGCTAGATTGTCTATTTTCCAAACTTTGGAATGTTCTGTCAATTGTTTGATCCAACTACGCTACCTCCCCGATGCGTTCAGGCTACGCCCAGAGATTACCATGAAGAGTTTGCATTGCAATTGCAATCGTGCATTTTGATTGGCCGGAGTGAGTCACCAATTGCCTATATAAAGGGCTTTTGGGTTCCGAAAATACAACCACGAAATCAATCAGATTCATATACTTCCACATTCTCTCAAGCCACATAACTCTACAAAAACACTCTCTCAAACCCTCTCTTCAAAAACCCTAACCTCCCGAAGGCAGCCATCAATCCGACGATCAAACCCCGAAGTTCAAACCCTAACCCTAGGGTTTTCCGAGAAGCAATCAGTCAATCACAATCAATCCGAAGCAATCAAGCAACTAAGGGATCAAGGTGGTGAGGCCCAACGGCCTCTGGTTCGATTTACTTTCTATCTATAATCTTAATTGTAGCATTTTGATTATCTGCTAACTTTTCTGTCTGGTGTGAGGAAGAACATCGACCGGGGCTTTGATCCCTCGGCCAATATATCAAACCAGGAGGATCCCTCGGCCGCGGGATCCATTACCCTGGGACAGCTTGCTTTGTGTTCTGCTTTCTGATGCAGGATTTACTTATCGTCTCGGCTCACTTTATTTACTGCTTAAAGGCTTAGTTAAACAGACTATGTGTTAGAATTAAACAAAGCATCTATATGTCTTATGTTGAACAACTATGGGCCAGCCTCACGGTTGGGCAGAGAGGGGCGCCTAACACCTTCCCCTTACTGTACTTTTGGCTTCCGTACCCAGAATCTCTATCTGTTTTCCTAGTTTTAATAAACTGGGTGGCGACTCTGTTTTGATGATAAACGCTATCGTGTGGCGATGTTCCTAGCCATGGGAATGTCCACGATCTTGGTTTATGAAGCAAGCAACCAATCGAGCAACAAACGATCAATCTGTATGGCGATGCCCCGTCTGGGAGGTGTCTACAACCATAAAGGGCTTTGCGAAGGCGACACACTTGAGAACGCCCCCCCCCCCTCCCCCCGAGCAACAAACCCAAGAGGTTGCTCCATATACACCTCCTCGAGCAGGTCACCGTGTAAAAATGTATTCTTGACATCCAACTGAAACAAGGGCCAACCAAGATTGGCAGCCATAGAAATAAGAATGCGAATAGAATTAATCTTGGCCACCGGAGAGAAAGTCTCAGCATAATCAACGTCATACGTCTGGGTATAGCCTTTGGCCACAAGACAGGCCTTGTACCGTTCTACTGTGCCATCTGGATTATACTTGACGGTAAATACCCACCGGCATCCAACGGTAGACTTTCCTGGCGAAAGAGAAACCAACTCCCAAGTGCCATTGTCATGAAGAGCAAACATCTCAGCCTCCATAGCTGTCTGCCACTCAGAAACAGATAAAGCCTCCTGAACAGTGTTAGGAACAAAAATGGACGAAACAAAAGTAGTAAAAGCACGAAGGGATGGAGACAGGTGATCATAGGAAACAAACCGAGCAATAGGATGAGATGTGCAAGACCGAATACCTTTGCAAAGAGCGATAGGAAGACCAGGTGATGGCGGAGGTGGAGGTGGAGGTGGAGGTGAAGGTGCAACCGGATCTTGGGACGGAGGAGGCGTGGTGGCTGGTACTTGTGGAGATGTTAATACGTTTTACCGACGAACATACACCTGCAAGGGAGGACCAGATGGTACACAAATAGGAAACATAGACTCAGATTCAGGAAGATCAACTAGAGTACTGTGACCCGAGTAAAAGGGCAATGACTCATTAAATCTGACATCAGCATAAACAAAATGACGATGAAGAGATGGTGAGTAACACTTATACCCTTTCTGAGTGCGCGAGTACCCCAAAAAGTACACTAAATTGACCGTGGATCAAGTTTGTCTCAGTCAAGATCCAGAGCATGAACATAACAGGTGCACCCGAACACTTGTAGGGGTAATGAGTGGAGTGGGCGACCAAAAAATAAAACTGTATGGGGTATCTGACCACCTAGAACGCTAGATGGCATACGATTGATCAAGTAACATGCCTAATCTTGCATTCAGCAACTCCATTTTGTTGTGGAGTTTGAGCGCAAGAAGATTGGTGAATTATACCATGGTCATCAAAAAATTTTGAAAGAGAATTATGAAAATATTCACCTGCATTGTCAGAACGAAATATACGAATGCAAGTATCAAACTGAGTTTTGATTTCCATATAAAATGACTTAAAGACAGAAGACAACTCTGACCGCTCTTTCATGAGATAAAGATACGTAACACGAGAATAATCATCGACAAAAATAACATAATATTGAAAGCCAAAAATATTAGGAACACGCATTGGACCCCAAATATCAGAATGAACTAAGTGAAAGGACGGGATACGCGACTCTCAACCCTAGGATAAAAAGACACTCTATGATGTTTACTAAACTCACAGATTTCACAGGGCAAAGCATCAACACGGCTACATGAAGGTACCAGCCGTTTAAGATTCTGAAGGGATGGATGACGAAGTCGACAATGATGTTGATAGGGTGACACAGAAGACTGAAGAGCAACAGAGCTAGCTAGGGTGAACATTGTTGGTAAAGTAATACAGACCACCACGCTCAGTACCACCACCAATTTTTTGCCCCGTCTTGAGATCCTGAAACACACAACCATCAGGAAGAAATGTGACAGAGCAATTTAAAGATTTAGTAAGTTTACTAACAGACATAAGATTTAATGGAAAACGAGGAACGTGTAATACGGAATCCAAAGTCAAAGAAGAAGTAACAAAAACCGAACCCAACCCAGTAATATCAGTGGTAGAACCATCGGTTAAGGTAACACGAGATGGTTTATCAATAGACTGATGGCCAGAAAGAATAGTAGAAGTACCAGTCATATGATCATATGCACCAGAATCAATAACCCAAGGAACAGAAAAGTGAGAAGATGTAATACAAGCACTAGAAGAACCTATTTGAGATAGCGTAGCAATGGAGGAACTTGTCTGAAGTGAAACAAGCCATTGGTACTCCTCCACAGAAATAGTCACCATAGCAGTGGAGCGTGCAACCTGCCTAATATCCTCGGAAGAAATAACCCGATGAGCCTGAGGAAAACCATGTAGGTCATAGCAATGCTCTACCGTATGATTAGTTCCCCCACAATAAGTACAAAGTCTAGAACCACGACCTCGACTATGGCCACCTCTCCCTGACATGCGACCTGTACGACTAAACCCACGACGACCCGAATCATGACCACCAAAAACACGGTCAAAACAACCACTGTATTTCATTGCAAACTTAACACCGTACAACGAGAGGCAACTAGTCAACCACCCATAGATCAACCAACCAAATACATCACCAACAAAACGGCCAATAAACAAGAAATAAGTAACTGATTGATCGGCTAATTAACAACCAAGGGCACGACAACACATGCATCCAACTACTTCAACAAAAACAAAGTAGCCACCGAACAATATAATCCCAATATCGAGCAACAACCAAGAGCTCATATGCCAACATAGACCAAATAATCTCAACACAATCCAATAACCGAAATCAGACTTCAACATACCCAAACTACCATCTATTGGAGATGATAAACTGTAGATTATTACCACATGCAAAGAATCAAAATCCAAATCCAAGTAAACTGTAGATCGACCAAAAAATCCAAAATTACCAGAACAATCAGTGCATAAGAGTGATGGAACGGTACCAAACAGACGATGAACAGTAAAAGCGATGAATAGTGCGTGATGAACAGTAACGACAGTGAACAGTAATCGGTGAACAGTAACCGATGAACAGTGATCTGTGAGCAGGGTTAGGGTTAAGGCAGAGGCTAGGATTAGGATTGTGATTTTAGGGATTATGTACAAAGGCTAGGGTTGTGGTGGTTTAGGATTAAGGTTAAGATCCCGCTCTGATACCATGTTAAAGCATCCAACTCCAAACCAATTGGCAAAGAGTGGAGAGGCCGCCCAAGCTCATATACTAATTTTGGAGGAGATAATTAACTAATGTGGGACAAATCCCAACATTTCATAGTTTCATTCTTTGTTGCTTTCATATTATTTATTCTCCAGTTTTCAACTAATATTGCTTCTTTATTTGCATATGCTTGAGAAAAAGATGATCGGGAGAATGTGTTTGATAAAGGCGTGCGGGGCACTGTTTATTTTGGGGACTTAGTGTTTATTTTCTTTGACTTGTTTGTCTTTTTTTCCCTTGACTGTATTTTATTGAGTATGGTTACATATGAACATGAATTGGATTGCAAAAAGTATGAATTATTGTTTCTTTTTGCTAGTATATGGATTCTAAAGTTTTGTTGTTTGGATATCAAGCAGCATTCTTGCAGATTTTTTTAAAATAAAAAATTCCCGACGTTTTTGTAAACGCCAGTAAAACCCACCCTGCTGGAATCGGAAAAGTCACGACCTTGGGCTTTTCCCAGCGTTTTTGTAAACGCTGGTAAATCTTTACCGAAATTAGAAAAAGTTGCCAGCCTTGGAATTTTCCCGAGGTTTTTGTAAACGCCGACATTAGTAATAAAAATGCCGGCAAACATTACCGGCGTTTATCAAATGCCGGGAACTATTCCCGACAACGGCAGTCGTGGCGTTCACTAAAAATGCCGGGGGAAACGCCAGGAAGACTTTTGACGGTGTTTATTTCACTTTTGCCGGCGTTTATAAAACACTGGGAAAGCCAAGATTTCTTGTAGTGTCAGGGAAAGTACTATGCCTATGCCCATTCATATTCTCATCGCTCATGAATTGATGCACTCTCTGAAAAATAGACGTTATGGAAAGACAGGTTGGGTTGCTTTGAAATTGGATATGGCCAAGGCCTTTGACCGTATTGAGTGGGCAAATTTGGAGGCTGTTCTTTGCAAGTTTGGATTCGATGAACAGTGGATTCGTTGGGTTATCGCCTGTGTTACTACGGTGTCCTTTGCCACAATTATTCAGGGTGAAAAGGGTGACTTCTTGTCTTTATCAAGAGGCATTCGATAGGGGTGTCTGATGTCCCCCTATCTCTTTATTCTCTGTGCGGAAGGATTTCATTACCTCATACAGGAAGCAATAAGGGGAGGTGCTTTGGCTGGTATTAAAGTGGGTAGACATTGCCCATCCATCTCTCATCTTTTCTTCACCGACGACTCAATTCTTTTTTGGGAAGCCACGGCTTCGGGCTGCCATGCAATTGAAGAAATTCTACAAAAGTATGAGGATGCCTCTGGGCAAATGGTGAATCGAGATAAATCTTCCTTATTCTTCAACCCAAACACTCCGAATGATGTTAAGGAAGGTATTGCTGGCTTTTTGCATATTCATTGTGAGAATCGAGGTGGAAAATATTTGGGGATGCCTTCTATAATTGGTAGATCCAAAACTGAAGTGTTTAAATATGTGTACGACCGAGTTACAAAAAGGTTGCAGAGCTAGAGGGATTCGGTCTTGAATCTGGCAGGGAAAGAAGTATTATTGAGGTTTGTTGCACTCACCATGCATAACTATGTTATGCAATGCTTTCTTCTTCCGAAACGTGTTTGCAAAGACATTTGCAGTGCTGTGCGGAAATTGTGGTGGGGTTCTAAGGAGGGAGAGAGAAAGATTAATTGGGTGAGTTGGAGTAAACTTTGTGATCGTGGGGTTCTTGGCTTTCGTGACTTACACGTCTTCAATCTTGCGTTGCTTGTGAAATAGGGATGGAGATTGCTTCAGGATCCCAATTCTTTGTTCCAGCGTATTTATAAAGGCAAGTATTTTCATAATAAATCTTTTTGGGAGGCTTGTTGCCCTAGTTCGTCTTCTTGGGCTTGGTGGAGTATTGTTGCAAGTAGAGCTTGTTGGGAAACGATTCCCAGAAAACCAGTAATGACGCGGACAGATTAGACAACAAGAAAACTGCAAAACCCTACAAGGCGGAATTAGGGTTTTACCTCAACTCCCTGCGAACACGAACGCTGGTTGAACTTGTTATAGCACGACTTGCTATAAGCCACGTATATTGCTCGACTGCACCTTACGATCTTCTATCGTATTCCCTTCACGTCTAGAACACGAACCGAGTGTGGACACTTTCGTGGTCTATTTGCTCTCTCTAAATCTGCCTCTATTTTGTGAATAATAGAAACGTGTAGAGAGCATAACGTGTATATATAGGGCTACGATAGGGACCTAAGGAGTAATAAGTCAGGGCTACCAGTGTAAATAAGAAACCCTGATCCCACCAGGATTCTATTTCTTAATTCACTAATTATAATTCACCCCACTACAGAATTATAATTGCACTCCCGTCTTTATCTCAATTATATTACGAGCTCCATGATATTAAATACTTATTTATCTCCCCACGTTAAGATTACAGATACCCGTTGATTAAAATAAATTACTAACAATCTCCCACTTAATCAACATCTTAACCTTGAGACTATCCGCTTAACTTATTCGATATGTCGGATACAAAATCCACCTGCAGGGTTTGACATATTCGAAACTTATAAGCTTACTCAAGGGGGTATCATCAATCCCTACTGGGACGTGGATTCCATCAATAATTAATAGCTGCCATATACATAATGTTGCGACCCAACTCACCGAGACTATTGACCGTATAAAAGATCTCACTCTTTAATGAATCAAAATCAAAATCATTAAATATATACCTCTAATAATTATCTTTGGATTAAGAGCATAAGCACTCATAATAACCATGAGGTTCCAATTGTCTTATAAAGTTAGTACAAAGACAATTACCTCAATGCGGTCCCGTTCAATACACACAAAGTGTACTAGCACAATGAGTTAGAACTAGATCGTTCCCTGTAGTCAAGACAGACCTACTAAACATTGTACTACAATCCTACCGATGGTGTGTCAAATTCCATCTAAGACTGTGAACTATCTCTTATATTCATCAAGAACCGATGATCCAATCTTCTGTGTGTAAGCCGTACTCTACACACTGGATTATCTACTATGTAGAATAAAAGACACACATGCACAACATATAAAAATATTATGCAAATATTACCCATAAAAGATTCTCATCAAAAAGGGATAAATCTGATTAATAATTAAATATTAATCCATCAAATAAAAATATAACTTTTACATAACTTCCAAACAAACTCCCACTAAAAAACTCAAACCCATACTACCATGCATCTCACTTCCATTCCCTATTTGACATAAAGTCTGAGTCTGTGTACCCATAAGGTACCAGACTATCTGACTGGAACACCAACATATGATCTCTAGTTCTTTTCAGATACTTGAGTATATGTTTCACTGCAGTCCAATGTTCTTGTCCTGGATTAGACTGAAATCTGCTAACCATGCCAACGGCAAAGCAAATATCAGGTCTAGTACACAACATAGCATACATAAGGCTTCCTACTGCCGAGGCATAAGGAACTGCCTTCATTTTGTCCATCTCCTCAGATGTTTTAGGACACTGATCCTTGGATAGGCTTATTCCATGTCTAAAAGGGAGGAACCCTTTCTTGGAATCTTGCATGCTAAAATGGGCAAGAATGACATCGATATAAGTTGCTTGTGATAAGCCCAACATCCTATTCTTGCGATCTCGTATAAGCTTAATCCCTAGGATGTGATCGGCTTCTCCCAAGTCCTTCATTTCGAACTAGCTGGATAACCACGCTTTCACTGAAGACAACACTCCCACATCGTTTCCGATGAGCAGGATATCATTGACATATAGTACTAGAAACACAACAACTTTTCTGTTGCGCTTCTTGTATACACATGACTCATCCGGACATTGATCGAAACCAAAAAGACTTGATTGCTTGATCAAAACGGATGTTCCAAGATCTAGATGCCTGCTTAAGCCCATAAATAGACTTCTTGAGCATGCACAACATGTACTCTTGAACTTTTGCTATGAATCCATCTGGTTACACCATATAGATGCACTCATCCAGATTTCCATTAAGGAATGCGGTCTTGACATCCATTTGCCAAATCTCATAATCGAGATGAGCCGCAATGGATAAGAGAATCCTGATGGACTTAAGCATGGCTACTGGCGAAAAAGTTTCCTCATAATCGATCCCTTCTTTCTGAGTATACCCTTTCGCAACAAGCCTAGCTTTGAAGGTATGCACCTTCCCGTCTGCCCCTCTCTTCTTCTTATATATCCACTTGCATCCAATGGGTTTAATCCCTCCAAGTGGTTCTACAAGATCCCAGACCTGATTAGAGTACATAGACTCCATCTCTGATTTCATAGCCTTTTGCCAAAGTTCCACATATTTATCTTGAAGTGCCTCATTGTAGTTACAGGGTTCGGTATGTTGATCATCAGGGATCATTTCAAAAGACTCTCCCAACAACGTATACCGACTAGGTTGAACAATAACCCTCCCACTACGACGAGGTATCGGTATGTCAATAGGTGCCTCTACAGATGTCTCTTGTGGCGTTTCTTCCTGCACTATTGGTGGTAAAGAAGTTTGTGTCAGTATTTCTCCTCTCAATTCCTCTAGAACAATTTTACTACTGGGCTTGTGGTCTATCACATAGTCCTCTTCTAAGAACAGGGCATTAGTGCTAACAATGACCTTCTTATCCGTAGGACTATAAAACAGTCCACCTTTCGTTCCTCTAGGGTACCCCACAAACAAGAAAACTTCTGTCCTCGATTCCAATTTATCTATGTTCCCATTCAGCACATGTGCTAGACTACCCCAAACCCGAACATGCTGCAGACTAGGTTTGCGCCCAGTCCATAGTTCTGTGGGTGTAGATGGTACTGACTTAGATGGTACCAAGTTATGAATATACGCTGTTGTTTCTACTGCATGTCCCCCAAAACGAAATTGATAAATCTGAATAACTCATCATTGATCTTACCATATCCATAAGAGTCCTATTCCTTCTCTCTGCTACACCATTTTGTTGTGGCATATCTGGAGCTGATAGCTGGGATGTAATCCCTTCAACTGACAAGTAGTTCCTAAACTCTCCCAAGAGGTATTAGCCACCACGATCAGATCGTAGTGTCTTGAGACATTCACCCAGATGCTTTTCCGTTTCCGTCCTATACTCCCTAAATTTCTCAAAGCATTCGGACTTACGGCGCATCAAATAAATGTATCCATATCTTGAGTAATCATCAATAAAAGTGACAAAGTACTCAAAAACCACCTCTAACTCGAACATTTATAGGCCCACACAAATCAGAATGAACCAATTCCAACGGCTCTTTGGCTCTATATCCTTTTGCTGAAAAAGGCCTTTTAATCATCTTACCTTCCAAACAGGATTCACAAACTGGAAGTTCCTTAACTTCTAATGAACCTAAAGGTCCATCTCTAACCAGTCTAAAAATCCTATTCAGATTAGTATGACCAAGACGTAAGTGCCAAAGATACGTTTGGTTCAATTTAGAAGGTTCTTTTCTCTTACATGGTAAATTATTTGTGTTATTCAATTCATGCAGTTGCACTGTAGGAAACATAAGATTAATAATGTAGAGATTATCCACCAATGAACCAAAACAG
Source organism: Rhododendron griersonianum (assembly GCA_018127125.1). NCBI lineage: Eukaryota > Viridiplantae > Streptophyta > Magnoliopsida > Ericales > Ericaceae > Rhododendron > Rhododendron griersonianum. Next base: position 29,346,008 of record CM030788.1, on the reverse strand, counting down.
ATAAAATGTTTATTTAACTTAATAACCATAGAGTCACTAAAATAAACCAAATATCCGTCCTTTATTAACTTAGAAACTGAAACCAAGTTTCTTCTAATAGTAGGAACATAAAGACAATCTCTCAAAACTATTACTACTAAAATTTAAAAAGACATTTCCTACAGCAACTGCTGCCACTCTCGTAGCATTTCCCATATGTAGATAAATCTCTCCATCACTGAGTCTTCTAGTTTCCTGGAACCCATGCAACAAATTGCAAATATGATTAGTGGCTCCCGTATTTACACACCAGGTACTGGTAGATAATACCACTAAACGTCAAACAACTAGTGAAAAAGATTTATCTTGATTGTTCACTTTATTGAGATAGAATGAACATTCCTACTTCCAGTATTCTTTCTGCTAGTAGTGAAAATACTTGCCCGTAGGCTTTTTCACCCAACCTTGAGGTGCATGAACTGCCTCCACAACCTTTTTTTTTTTTAGACTTGTTCTGCTTCTTCTTGCCTTTCAGCTTAGAAGTAGAAGCCTTTTCTGTCACTAACATTGATGGTGATTTCTTCACAACCAAAAGACCCTCAGCTGCTTGGAGTTCCTTAAGAAGTTTCGCCAAAAATAAATGCATTTTGTTCATATAATAGTTCAGGCGAAATTACTTAAAACTCTCAGACTGCAGTGAGTTAAGAATGAAATCGATCTGAGTTTTCCCATCAATTTCAGCTCCAAGGATCTCTAGTTCATTCAGAAGAGCTATCATCTTCAGAACATTATCCATAATCAGGGTCCCTTCAACATGGGTGATACTCACCAATTTTTATAAAGTTTTTCTTCTTGTTCTGTGGCATTCTCATCGGGTTTAGTAGGGCACACCTCAGACAACACAAATTTGTGCCCCTCAGCAGTTAACACAATATCCAAATTCTTTTTCAATCAATATAATACGATCCAGTAAGTTTATTAGCTTTGAGAATAATTACAAGTGGATTGAAAAAAAAACCCATTTTTGAATTTGAGAATCACACATAACAACAATTATGAAGGGCAATAAAACCTTGAATTTCATTTTAATATTGGTTCCCTCAACCACGTGTTAAAAGAAAAACATTGGCAACCCTACACACCGTGAAGAGCATGCCTCGATAGGAAGGTTGTCTACTCTTCATTATTCGTGTAGATAGGCACAACCTTTTAATTTACTATCCAGAAACTATACCGTGCCAAGCAAAATTAAATAGCCAATATAGCTTCGGTCCTATAAATAATAATAGTGACTCAAATGGTGAGAATATTATTATTTACAGCTAAGTGTATACCATTACCTAGCTTTTAGATCTATTGTTCCGTTATGAACCACCTCAGATGGAGAAGTGACCCGCACAACAATTATCTTAGAGCTATCCCTTTAGAAAGTTTGTACCGATGATGCCACAATTAATTTTGTCCGATATGGAGGAAGGTTCTGAAACCAACACACAAAATTAATTATATCACCTACAAACTAGCAATGGAGACCATGGGATTTATCCAAAATAAATTTCCTCTCCCACTTAGTTATTTAAAAATTTGTGAGGGTTATCAAATTTTCGAGTTTGCAAAAAAACATGATCGAGGTCAAAAGCCAAATATTACCATGTTGTCCCAATATGGTAAACTATCACATATGCAAACAATATGGAAACACAAATAATAAGGAAACACAAGGTAAAGAATCCAGCTATTATGGTCAAAGATGCAATCCTTGAGCAATAAGGAATCCTTCCAAACTTGAAATCTTTAAACAATAAGGAGTCCTTCTAAACTTGAAATCCTTAAGCAATCATTCCAACCTTGAAATCCTTCAGCCATACTTGTGTGGAAGACTTGACACTTTGAATCAATCAAGGAAACCAAAATCCAAACGTTCTTAGGCAAGAAAATTCGGATTTGATATATTACCGCGTAAACTGCACAGCTTTCAGTATTTTGGTCATATCTTCCTCATCCGACCTCCAATTGAAGTGATTCAAATTGGGTTGGATTCGAAATTCAATTATCTACAACTTCCATGAAGAACAGATTTTCTAATTCCAATGTTTACTGGGTCGAAATAGCCCTGCAATCAGACCCTACGAATCTGGAAAAAAAACTGTTGCGAGCCAAACAACTTGTATCTTCTGTATCTCCCTTCTTCGATCTCCGAATAACCATCGAATGCTATTACAATCGAAGAAACATACATATATCGATCTTATGCCTTCATTGGAGTTCACATGCTACGTTAATTATTGCAACCACAAAAAATAATCGTGGCACCCAATAAATAACACATGCTACGTTAATTATTACAACCACGAAAAATAATCATGGTACCCAATAAATAACAATAAGCACACAAAAATTATGTGGGATCCAATCACATAAAATCAACCAAAAATCATGTGACCATAATAACTGGGTAAGAACGCTGCAAAACAAGGGTTAGCACAGTTCTACGTTCTACCCACTATAACCTACGGACAACATGCCTGTTTAATCCATACGCGTGATTACAACCTGCTCTGATACCACTGTTGGGAAACGATTCCCAGAAAACCAGTAATGACGCGGACAGATTAGACAACAAGAAAACTGCAAAACCCTACAAGGCGGAATTAGGGTTTTACCTCAACTCCCTGCGAACACGAACGCTGGTTGAACTTGTTATAACACGACTTGCTATAAACCATGTATACTGCTCGACTGCACCTTACGATCTTCTATCGTATTCCCTTCACGTCTAGAACACAAACCGAGTGTGGACACTTTCGTGGTTTATTTGCTCTCTCTAAATCTGCCTCTATTTTGTGAATAATAGAAACGTGTAAAAAAAACCTAGAGAGCATAACGTGTATATATAGGGCTACGATAGGGATCTAAGGAGTAATAAGTCAGGGCTCCCAGTGTAAATAAGAAACCCTGATCCCAGCAGGATTCTATTTCTTATTTCACTAATTATAATTCACCCCACTACAGAATTATAATTGCACTCCCGTCTTTATCTCAATTATATTACGAGCTCCATGATATTAAATATTTATTTATCTCCTCACGTTAAGATTACAGATATCCGTTGATTAAAATAAATTACTAACAGAGCTATGCTCAAGAAAGGTTGGCAGTGGAATGTGGGAAGTGGCTCTTCTATTAATATATGGACTGATCCTTGGCTCCCCCGCACTCTCGCATTCAAGGTTCTTAGCCCCCCACCGCCATCAGATTCTCCCTATGATCAGGTTCATCTTGTCTCTCATCTCATTGATGCCGACACTCATAATTGGAATATCTCTCTTATTAAATCACTCTTCTCGGAGATTGATGAGGAATCGATTGTTTCAATCCCTGTTAGCTTTCAAGGGATTGGTGATCACTGTGTGTGACACTTTACTAGTAATGGAAAATTCTCGGTTAAATCGGCATACCACTTGGCTCGTATGAGTATTGCTCCTAATCACTCTCGCGAGCGAGGTGAACCAAGTTCAGGGACTTCATTATATTCTTACTGGACATCTCTATGGTCATTGTTGATTCCGAATAAAATTAAGATGTTCTTGTGCCATTGCTCCCATAATGCTATTGCAGTCCTTGGTAATTTACATCGAAAGAACATTGAAGTCTCTCCTTATTATCCTAGATGCCATTCCAAAATTGAGACTTTGGAACATATGCTCTTCCAATGTAAATTATCGGGAGAAGTGTGGTGTAAATCCCCTTTTGCTTCTTCTATCTCTTCTTCATGGGAATTAGTTAACTTTTGTGATTGGTGGTGCTATATTTCGAATTCGTTTCAGTTAAATGTTGGTGATATCGATAGAGGTGCGCTTCTTGCATCTATCTACTGGTTCTTGTGGAAAGCCCGCAACGGAGCCCATTTTGAAGGCCAAGGTTGGGATAGTGTCAAGATTTTGGAGAGGGCTTCTGAGCTTTGTTTGGAAATTGAGGATGCAGTAGCTTCTTCTCGCTCCTCCTCTGCAACCTCTTCCTCGACATCTCCTCCTATGTGGCATTTGCCGCCTGCTGGTGTTATTAAGTTCAATGTTGATGGCGTTGTTGGTAGGAAAAAATGGTCTTGTTGGTATTGGGATTGTGGCTTGTGATCATTCAGGCCATATCTTGGGTACGGTATCTATTCCATTCCCTAATTTTTTCTCCCCGAGAGCTGCTGAAGCGTTGGGTTTTCATGAAGCTTTGGTTATTGCTGCAAACAAAGGCTTTTCTAGCATTATTATTGAAAGTGACTCTCTTCAGATTGTTCAAGCACTCACTCAAGTAGGAAAATCATTCTCCGATTGTAGCTCTATTCTCTTGGATTGTTTAGAGCTTCTTCCATTATTTTCCTCTTGTCATTTTAAATATGTTAAACGGTCTTGTAATAGGGTAGCCCATTCGTTGACTAAGCAATCCCTATTAAGTGTTATATTAGAGAATTGGGAGGTTCTGTCCCCCATTTTCTAGCTAATCTTGCTCTTGCTGATGTTAGGTCTTCGGACCATTGTTCCTTTTAAATAATATCTTCATATTTTCCGAAGGGAAAAAAAATATGGGTCCACTTAGGATTACATTCATGAGCAGATTAATATTCATTGTTGTTAGCTCGACGAAGTCTGTAAAATATTTTGGCGGTTCAAATCCAGTTTGATCGACCAACGATAGTCAGTGATTATACAACATTGTTCTTACTATTTATTTTCAACATTATGCTAGCAACTCATCTTTTTAGAAATAACTATGATTCTATACTATAACAGAAAGTCTGTTCACGCAGACTATTAGTGCACAGATTTTGTTGCGGAGTCCACCAAGGGTCCCACACAAATGATCTGACCTGTTAATTAAATGTAAAATATTTTTTTTAAGAGTCCATGCGAAAAATAGCTCAATCCGATATCTATAGATGCTCGATTCAATCGTCTAACTTTTTATTCAGATTTCAGGACAATGAAAAGTTAGATGATTGGATTGAGCATCTATAGGTATCGGATTAAACTGATTTTTCGTATGTATCCTCAAAAAAAATATTTTACATTTAATGAACGGTTCGGATTATTTGTGTGAGACCCCTGGCGGGCCCCATCATGAAATATGTGCATAGATTATCTTTGTGTAGCAGGGTTCATACTATAAATCATCAATGTCGACCAGATTGAATTTTTTTTATTTTTTTTGAACAACTAAACTAATGAGTCCAACCAAATGAGCAATTAATTAAGATGAGAGAGATCAATGGATCCGAAAGTTTGGTAGTTTTGAGTAATTTAGGTTTGGTAGTGAGTGGAGAGAGAAATAGTGCAATGATTGGAGAGAGGGATAATGAGTGGAGAGAGATAGCTAGAGAGAAAAATGAAAGTAATAATTGGAGAAATAGAATACTGATTGGAGAGAAAAATAGAATAATGATTACAAAACAAAACAAAAACTTTTATAAACTTAGAAACGAACAAGGCCATGTTTTTTTCCTGGAAGATGATATATATATATATATATATATATATATATATATTTGAACGGATCCTGGAGGATGATAATGTACGTTTACTGTTTTTTTTTTTGAATATGTCACTTGTATTAAAAACTCATTGCAAGTCAGAGTACAAAATAGAATGTAATTCGGGCGGAATACAACCCGTATGAAACAAAATCTTTCTATCTATGCACCGCGACGCAATCCAGTGAGCAGCCTTGTTTGAGGCACGACTACGCCAACTAAACGACCAATTCCTTGATTTAGCCCAACCTTTGATGTCTGCTACAACTGTGGCGATCTCCCATGGGCACTTCATTTTGGGTTTGTTGAAGCAATTAATAAGAGTCTTGCAGTCAGATTCAAAGATTACCTCTAGGATGCTCTGTTCCTTTGCCATACAGCAGGCAATTCTAAGGGCCCAAGCTTCAATCATCAAAGCCGAAGATACCATAACTCTGCCACACCGCCACTCATGAGCTGATCCACCACAATCTCTAGCAATTATGCCAAAGGCAGCAAGGCTGCGGGAAGATTTAAACGCTCCGTCACAATTGATTTTCAGCACCGATGGAGGAGGCGGAGACCAACAGCATGAGTAGGTGATACAGTACTAAGCGGAGTGCTCACTTCTCACTACACCATATAAAAAATGAGAAATTATTTTATGCTCCTGGCTCCATTACTCCACACACAAATCTATATAATATGGGAGGGCGGTTTTTGAAACCGTATATTTTCGACCATAGAATCGGTACACATTTTTTCTACGGTTGGGATTACAGGATAGTAGGCTAGTGATAAATTTGACACATGATTGATGGATTTAAAAGGGAAAGACAAATTAACATAGATAAGCATGGTAACTTTTGATTGCCGATAGGAAAAAACATCTATGTTGATCCTATTGATTGAGGCGTGAATGGTGAGGATGGAGGAAAACCTAATTTATTTTCAGAAAAAAAAGAAGAAAACCTAATTTGATATTTATGGTAATAACGAGTAAATTATTAGGTAAAATTCTACTTTAAATTTGATAAATGCATTGCTTGTGGAGTATGTGATAACAAAGATAATTATAGGGTTTCCTTTTACAAAATTACACGATAATTACATGGTTTCCTTTTACAAAAGTACACGATTATTACATGGTTTCCTATCTCACAAAAGAAGTTACTCCTATTTGGTAATTTATCAATCTTTTAGAATTTTAAAATCTGTAAATCTTTTCAAACCTTATCTTTTCAAAATTATTCCAAACTCTTTAAACTACCCATCTCATGTTTAAACGTGAGAGGAATACATACCTTGAATAATTCTTTTGGAACCACAGGTGACATTCTAATGGACTTTTTCCATTTGCTATTTTTTTCAGCCCTGCTTGAATTGTTTGGATTTTGCTTAGTTAAAGAACGATGTTAATTTTTTTCCACGTTGGGGGAATATGCCACTGTAGATTTCTTTGCTCGAGTACAAAATTAATTTAGAGGAAGACCGATCAATTTTTCAACTTCAGTGTAAGCCTTGATTTAATGTTTTTACTTTTTTGTGTTGACTAATAATCTTTTTCCCTATTCTCACATTGTGCACGAATGACCAATCAATTCTTTTGCAGGATGGATCGAGAAAATATTAACCTGAATGTAAATCACTCCAACAGAAAAAGACAAATACTTGAAAAGCAAAGTTCCAATTTTTGCTTTGGCTTCGAACAAAATTGGTAAATCTTTTGTATTTTCATCATGATTCACGCCGCCAATCTCGATTCTCTGTCTCTTTCCATCCCCAATCTCCATATTATGAACCCTCCATCTCTCCCAAACCAAATCATTGTTGCGGTAAGTCCCTCTCACTGTCTCTCCCTTTTATCTTTTGCAATTTGCATTTTTTAGTTACTTTGGCAAGGTCTAACGTTTATCTCTCCCACCAATTTTGAGTTTTTAGATTTAAGAGTTGAAACAATTGGCCAAAGACCGCAAACAAAATCGACTTTCTACGGTAACAATCTCCCTCGCTCTTTTTTCACTTTGTATTGTTCTCTCTCTTTTTTTGGCTCTAACAATTTAATATTTTTTAGGCGAAAGTACATAAACTGTCACGCCCTCGATTTTTAACATAATTATAAATGATTTTCCATAAATAATTACTCACAGTATTCCGTACGATACCCAAAAGATTACAGTATTTTCATTCCCATAATAATACTTTCAAGTCCATAACATTTTCAAATATTACATCACCGGCTCAACGGCCCCAAATTAACATAAGTATCAAATGTCAATAGAGAGTTAAGGGTTACAATATTCCAAGTCAAAGAATTACAATTTTAGTTACAAATGCATCTTTCAAAAGAATTTACAAAGATGAATGAGTAACTCATTGGTTAGCTTTCAAAAGATATGTCCACAACCCAAGCACTCCAAGCATGCAAGCTACTGATTCGGGTTAGCACCTGAAAATAATATAAGGCTTGAGCTACACTAGCCCAATAGAAAAGTCTACGCAAACTCTTTATGCAAATGAGCTAGACGAAAGAACAAATGATGGAGAATCAATGACAACGGAGGAAGCACAACTATCATGATCAAGTGTCCCAATATCTCCAATCCTTCTTTTATTCAAACCCTTAAAACATATTCGTTCAATTTGTGTCTCGACATATCTTATCCTTTGTGTGTCTGAGCCGAAGCTCTTGCCGGGCCAATTACGGGATCCCGATATCCCCTGCCAAGCGCCCACCTTGTAGGTTAGGCCTTGAGTGTTCAATATGAGCATTAGCTTCTGCCGGGCCAGTTATGGGATTTTGATATCCCCTACCAAGCACCCACCCGTCAATGGGCCCCGAGTGTTCGTGCGTCGATCACGTGCTCAAGTGTATCATTCGTAATAATGTCGTGCTAAAAAGCTCATACTTTTCATTCCATAGTTCTACAAATTTGGACCATTTCAACTCACGTTGCACATGAAGACAAGCAGTACTTCCCATTTTCTTATTATATATATAATTATGTAAACACGTGGAAAAGACTCAAGGTTTTAGAAAAGTGAAACTGTAATGACTCAAAAGGATTTGAAGTTTTGACTGGTGACCTACCGGTAGGAATTTGGAACCTACCGGTACAAACAGGAAACAGAAGAAATAAAATTTTGGTCCACAAGAATTCTACCGGTAGAGGAAAAATGGTACCGGTAGGTGTCTGGGAAAAATTAATAATCCTACCGGTAGGGAATAAATCCTACCGGTACAAACACAAAGCAGTGAGTACATATTATCACGACAACAAAGTTCTACCGGTAGAGAAAACGTCCTACCGGTAGGAATCCGGAATTCTTGCGATTTTTCACCACAATACAGATTTTGATCCAAACCCAATAACAACCAATACAAGTTCGAACAAAGCATAGAAACACTCAAATAACATATAAAGAGAGGTAGAATTTCCTACCTCGAGTCGAAAGGCGAAACCCAAGCATTTTGAACGAGCCCTAGCTTCCGGAATCCCAAGCTAAATACACCAAACCGAACTCTATCCAATGCGATACGAGCTCCAATACGCAAGTAAAAGATAGTTTGGGAGTTGATTAGTATGCGTCTTTGAGTGATTGGGTGAAAGAGTGAGAGAGATGAAGAGCAAAAATGGGGAAAAAATATCCCCTGGTACAATTATGCACACAAGCACAAAATTACCCCAACACCCATGGTTTTCGAATTCTCGCACATTTGACTCACAACCATAATTTTCACATTAATCCATCATTTATCCATTTATAAAACATTAAAGTTATATAACGGTAATTTATGGGTCTCTACATTCTACCCTCCTTAAAGAAATTTCGTCCTCAAAATTTAAGTAACCATGCTCACTAAGTCATGCATCACTTATATATGCAAAAGCCACAATCACCAATATTATGCAACATGTTAAACGTCAAAACACTTCAATCTCGAGTACTCACATTGGTATTTATGCCGGAAACAAGTTTGGATACTTCTCTCTAACCTGATCTTCCCTTTTCCACGTTGACTCCTCGCTACCCTGGCTTCTCCACAAGACTCGAACCAATGGTATCGTCTTACCCATCAATACTTGATTGCGCGTATCTAGAATACGTATCGGTTCTTCCTCATAAGACGCATCGGCCTCTAACTCGAGTTCGGACCACTCTAACACATGCGACGGATCCGGTTCGTATTTCCTTAACATAGACACGTGAAAGACATCGTGTATGCCCGATAACCTCAGTGGCAAAGCCAATCGATATGCAACCTCCCCAATCTTCTCAATGATGTCGAACAGCCCGATATAACGTGGCGATAGCTTTCCTCTTTTCCCGAAATGAGACAAACCTCTACGCGGCGATACTTTGAGGAATACATGATCCCCCTCTTCAAAAGACAATGGGCGACGACGACGATCGGCATAACTCTTTTGTTTGCTTTGCGCGGTCAACAATCTTTGGCGAATCACCTTAACTTGTTCGGTTGTTCTGTCTTGAGCTTCCTTAAGACGTTGACAAATTGCTTTTATGCTCTCGAAGGTCTCCTTGATCATATTCGGTCCTACTAACGTAGCCTCTCCCAACTCGGTCCAACACACAGGCGATCGACACGATCTCCCATACAAAGCTTCATACGGTGCCATTTTGATACTAGATTGATAGCTATTGTTGTACGCGAACCTGACTAACGGTAAGTGATCCTCCCAACTACCCCGGAAGTCCATCACGCAAGCTCGAAGCATATCTTCCAAAATCTGAATCGTTCTCTCGGATTGCCCATCGGTTTGAGGATGATACGTGGTATTAAACAAAAGATTTGTGCCCAAAGCGGCTTGCAAACTTTGCCAAAAACGCGCGGTAAACCTCAGATCGCGATCGGACACGATGGATACGGGAATCCCATGAAGGCGAATAATCTCCCGAATATACAAACGGTTAAGCGTATCCACGGAATCGGTAACCTGAATAGGCAAGAAATGAGCGGTTTTAGTCAAACGGTCCACGATTACCCAAATAGCGTCATGCCCCCTCGGCGATCTTGGTAAACCAATAACGAAATCCATGGTCACATTCTCCCACTTCCATTCGGCTACCGGCAATGGTTGTAACTCCCCCGCGGGTCGTTGATATTCGGCTTTCACTTGTTGGCACGTGAGGCACTTGGACATGAAAATCACAACGTCCCTCTTCATTCCGGACCACCAAAATTGCCTACGTAGATCATGGTACATTTTCGTTCCTCCCGGATGAACAGCTAACAGAGAATGATGAAACTCTCGCAAGATTTCTTCCCGACACGAAACGAGTACAAATAACTTCCCTTGATAGCGCAAGCTTTGATCGGCGTGTATCATCCACCCTTCTTGAGCGTTTCCACTAAGGAATCTAGTACGAAGTTCCTCCACTTCCTCATCGTGTTGTTGAGCCTCAATTACTCGAGTCGATAAAGTTGATTGCACCGTCAAGTTACATAATGTGACCCCTTCCCGAACTTCCTCAAAGTGCATGGCATAGAAGCCCAAATCGTTCATTACTTTCCATTTGTGAATCGCCAAGCTCGCAAGGTGTGTCGGTTTTCTACATAACGCATCCACCACGACGTTCGCTTTTCCCGGGTGATAGTGCAATTCGAAATCATAATCCTCCAAGTGCTCCATCCAACAGCGTTGTCGAAGGTTAAGTTCCTTTTGAGAAAAAAAGTATTTCAAACTTTTGTGATCGGAAAAGACTTCAAACTTTTCACCGTACAAATAGTGGCGCCAACTTTTCAAAGCAAATACAACAACCGCAAATTCTAGATCATGTGTCGGGTAATTCCGCTCATGAGTTTTCAACTATCTTGATCCATACGCTAATACTCGCCCCGCTTGCATCAACGCGCATCCCAACCCTTCCTTAGACGCATCACAATACACAGAGTAGCCAACTCCACATTCGGGCACAATCAAAATCGGAGCGGTAGTCAATCGCTTCTTTAACTCCTGAAAAGCTGCCTCACACGAGTCACTCCAAACAAAACGGGTCCCCTTACATGTCAATCTAGTCATCGGTGCCGCTAAACGAGAGAAGTCAGGGACAAAACGGCGGTAGTACCCAGCCAAACCCAAGAAGCTACGGATTTCAAACACATTCTTTGGTCGCTGCCAATTCATAACCGGCTCTATCTTTCCCGGATCTACAGACACTCCACCCTTCGAAACGACGTGACCCAAAAATTTGACTTCAGACAACCAAAACTCACACTTACTAAGTTTAGCGTACAAACGGTGCTCTCTCAAGAGTTCAGGAACAATGATAAGATGAGATTGGTGTTCCTCCTCCGTAGGCGAGTAAATAAGGATGTCATCCACAAAGACGACAACAAACCGATCAAGATATGCACGAAAGATACGATTCATAGGTCCGTGAAAGTAGCTGGAGCATTTGTCAATCCGAAAGGCATAACAACGAACTCATAATGGCCATAACGAGTACGGAATGCGGTTTTTGGAATGTCTTTTCTCCGAACCCTCAACTGATGATAACCGGACCTTAAGTCGATTTTAGAAAAACAAGTCGCACCCCGAAGTTGATCAAACAAATCGTCGATTCTAGGCATAGGATACTTGTTCTTAATGGTGACTCAGTTTAGCTTACGATAGTCGATACACAAATGGAATGAACCATCCTTCTTTTGCGCAAAAAGAGCCGGTGCTCCCCACGGTGACGTACTCGGACGAATGAATCCTAGGCTCTCCAATTCTTGCTATTGAGTCTTTAGCTCTCTTAATTCGTTGGGCGCGAAACGATACGGAGGTACGGAGATAGGAGCGGTACCGAGAAGTAAATCAATAGAGAATTCAATCTCTCGCTCGGGAGGCAAACCAGGTAACTCTTCCGGGAATACATCCGAAAAGTCGCAAACCACTAAGGGTAACTCCCCACGCATGGAGGCATCCTCATCTAACGTCAAACTCGCCAGCAATGAATAAAACGACTCTAGGTCACGAGGCCCACATAAATACGGTTCCCGACGCTCCCCAAAGAATTCAAAACAAGGACCCTCGGGTGGACAAATACGAACTCGACGCTTGAAACAATCAATAGTAGCATGAAACGTGGATAGCCAATCCATTCCCAAAATAAGATCGAACCCCGACATTCCCAAGACAATGAAGTCGAACATGAAGCGACGATCACGAATAACCAACTCACAATCTCGACAAATACGATCAAGGGGTCTTCTACCCTCTAGTGGTATCTCAACGAATAAAGGAGGATTAATAGTTTTTGTTTCCAATTCCAAGGCACACGCAAATGATGCAGCAATGAAAGAATGCGATGCTCCAAAATCAAAGAGGACTTTAGCAAAGGAGTTGAATAAAAGAAATGTACCCCTCACAACAGAAGTCTCCGGAGCCTGAGTAGTAGTAGGTGGGATAGCAGAAGTGATGTTGTAAACTCGCCCCTGGGTACCCTGACCCTGCACGAAACCTCCCCTCTGGCCGGAACCCTGAGTAGGTGCAGAAGAACTCGCTCCCTTATCAACTCCGGAACTCTGAATCGATGTAGTCTGGCGGAAGTGAGGCTGCTACTGCCTCAGCGCACCCCTGAACTGCTGGCCAACACTATGCCCCATTCCCGGCTGCTGCACGGAACCCAATTCACTCCGCATTCCCAACCCCTGAGGATAATTCCTAGCAAGGTGATCAGTCTTCCCACAAACATAGTAAGCATTCGAGAGGTGCAGACACTGAGCACGAACGTGTCCAGATTGGTTGCATTTGTAGCACACGGACAGAGGTCTAGACAAAGCACCTCAAGTCCCCGAAGAGGAAGGCGGCGGTCTAAAGTTCGACGAACTACCCTATGGTGCCTGAGATGGTTCTCTTGGCCTTTTCCTCCCCTAACTCCCAAAGCTCCCTGACGAAGAACTCGCATTCACGGTTGGTTGTCTCGGTTCCCAAACTCCCCTATTCCGTTGCGCTTCCTTCAGTATCTCAATACTCCTCGCACACTCAACTACCTTGGCGCATTTCGTCTTACATTGTACCATTACCATCCTCCTTACGGTATTATGCAGCCCTTTCTCAAAGCGTCTACATTTTCTCTCCTACGTCACCACCAACTCTGGCGCAAAATGAGATAAGGATTGGAACTTCTGTGCGTACTCCGACATAGTCATGCTTCCTTTCTCTAACTTCTCAAATTGATCCCTCAAATTTTCATGTGAAGTTTCCGGAAAGTACTACTCCTCAAAAAGCACCTCAAACTTAGCCCATGTCAAATTCTCAACATCTGGTTCATTTGCTTGAGTCGCGGTTTTTGCCGCTCTCCTCACATCCTTCCTTGACTCTAGGATAGATTCCCACCATTCGCCAGCCTCCCCGACCAACTGAACAGCCAAAATACCTACTCTGATGTTGTCTTCGGTGATATTGAGAGCTCTAAAGAGTTTACGAATTTGAGCTAGCCAGTGGTCAGCTACCAAAGGGTCTCTACTGGTCCCATCAAACACCGGTGGATTCATATGGCTAAACTCTCGCATCGCCACCATGGCTCGATCCTTGGCGTTCTCTCTAGGAGCTTGGTTTAAAAGATTTGCAGCCATAAGTGCTGCGACGAGATCCCTAGCAAACTGATTCTGAGCGTGAGGTACTCCTGCACCTCGACCGGCCCTAGCCCCGGGATTCCCACCTGGGTTCTCCCCATGCTGACTTAACCTCATCCTCAAGAGATACCTCACGGCCTCAACCACGGCCACGACCACCCCGGTTTCTAGTCCCACCTCGTCTATCACGCGTCCTCGGAGGCATCTTACTACATGGTATAAGAGGAAAAACTATTAACCATAACATTATTACTATGAGGTCTAGGCCTCTAACTTTCCAACACAGGTTATAACTCTACACCACTCTACGACAATGAAAATGCAATGCCACGTAATCACATGAATGTTAGTCACACAGGCATGCACAAGTTATGTTAGAAGGCACAACATTTTGAACCCATGAGACGAAACGTCTCCCCACGGTCTCTAGGTGTTCTAAACCTATGCTCTGAACCCAAGTTGTCATGCCCTCGATTTTTAACATAATTATAAATGATTTTCCATAAATAATCACTCACAGTATTCCGTACGATACCCAAAATATTACAGTATTTTCATTCCCATAATAATACTTTTAAGTCCATAAGATTTTCAAATATTACATCACCGGCTCAACGGCCCCAAATTAACATAAGTATCAAATGTCAATAGAGAGTTAAGGGTTACAATATTCTAAGTCAAAGAATTACAATTTTAGTTACAAATGCATCTTTCAAAAGAATTTACAAAAATGAATGAGTAACTCATTGGTTAGCTTTCAAAAGATATGTCCACAACCCAAGCACTCCAAGCATGCAAGCTACTGATCCGGGTTGGCACCTGAAAATAATATAAGGCTTGAGCTACACTAGCCCAATAGAAAAGTCTACGCAAACTCTATATGCAAATGAGCTAGACGAAAGAACAAATGATGGAGAATCAAATGACAATGGAGGAAGCACAACTATCATGATCAAGTATTCCAATATCTCCAATCCTTCTTTTATTCAAACCCTTAAATCATATTCGTTCAATTTGTGTCTCAACATATCTTATCCTTTGTGTGTTTGAGCCGAAGCTCCTGCCGGGCCAATTATGGGATCCCGATATCCCCTGCCAAGCGCTCACCATGTAGGTTAGGCCTTGAGTGTTCAATACGAGCATTAGCTCCTGCTGGGCCAGTTATGGGATCCCGATATCCCCTGCCCACCCATCGATGGGCCCCGAGTGTTCGCACGTCGATCACGTGCGCAAGTGTATCGTTCGTACTAATGTCGTGCTAAAAAGCTCATACTTTTCATTCCATAGTTTTACAAAGTTGGACTATTTCAACGTGCACCACGTTGCACATGAAAACAAGCAGTACTTCCCATTTTCTTATTACATATATAATTATGTAAACACATGGAAAAGTCTTAAGGTTTTAGAAAAGTGAAACTGTAATGACTCAGAAGGATTTGAAGTTTTGACTAGTGACCTACCGATAGGAATTTGGAACCTACCGGTACAAACCGGAGACAGAAGAAACAAAACTTTGGTCCACAAGAATTCTACCGGTAGAGGAAAAATGGTACCGGTAGGTGTCTGGAAAAAATTAGTAATCCTACCGGTAGGGAATAAATCCTACTGGTACAAACACAAAGCAGTGAGTACACATTATCACGACAACAAAGTTCTACCAGTAGAGAAAACGTCCTACCGGTAGGAATCCGAAATTCTGGCGATTTTTCACCACATGACAGATTTTGATCCAAACCCAATAACAACCAATACAAGTTCGAACAAAGCATAGAAACACTCAAATAACATATAAAGAGAGGTAGAATTTCATACCTCGAGTCGAAAGGCGAAACCCAAGCATTTTGAACGAGCCCTTGCTTCCAGAATCCAAACCAAGCTAAATACACCGAACTGAGCTCTATCCAACGCCATATGAGCTCCAATACGCAAGTAAAAGATAGTTTGGGAGTTGATTAGTATGGGTCTTTGAGTGATGGTGAAAGAGTGAGAGAGATGGAGAGCAAAAATGGGGAAAAAATATCCCCTGGTACACTTATGCACACAGGCACAAAATTACCCCAACACCCATGGTTTTCGAATTCTTGCACATTTGACCCACAACCATAATTTTCACATTAATCCATCTGATAAGTAGGATAAAATCTGGTAGGGCCAGCTCAGAAAGAAGTGCGGACCTGGGGAGTAGGTGACAGCTTCGCCCAAGCTCCCCAGGAGAGCAACACCTGCAACAAGGTAAGAGGGTGCCAGCTATGCCTAATGGGTGGAGCTGGAGCAAGGTCGGAGGACCAGTTATGACACAAAGCTGGTCCAGGATAAATAGTACCCACCGAGTATACCACGCAATTAACCCAAATCCTACGGGATAAGGGAAGAAGAACCGGTGAGATAAGCATATCATGCTCATCCTAATAATCGATAACATCGGATAAGGACTCCGTGCTAAAGCAGGGTGCTCGTGGAGTTCCAGCTAAGGCGGGACTCCACTCACCTCGTTAAAGTAATCCAGATATCCTGGGAATGCAGTCCTAATAGGACTCAACCTCCTATCAAATGCCTATAAAAGCAACAGTAGAACTCCAATAAAGGTACGCTCCATTCACAACCGAGAACCTGAATTCTCACACCACATGGCAAATTCCTTACTGACTTAGGCATCGGAGGGTGGTTGGCACGCCACCACACCGGTGACTTTTGCTTCAGCTTTGTTTTGCAGGATCAGGTCTGTGCCAGATTCAAAACTGCTTCATCACCATCATTTATCCATTTATAAAACATTAAAGTTATATAACAGAAATTTACGAGTCTCTACATAAACACTCCCTCAACTATCACCTTTTTTCAAGAAGACCCCCTCACATTTAAAAGCGCCCATACAGACCCCCTCAACTAATCTCCGTTATCCAAGTGACACCATTCTGTCTCTAAACCGTTTGTGATGAACCCCCTCGTCCATAAATCGGACAAAAATACCCTTATTGCATTACATACATACACCCCCTCTAACCCTTCTCTTTCTTTCCTCTATAAACAACCTCCAATCAAAACCCAAAATCAGCAAACAGATCTGAAACTTTGGTTCATCGGGGCGGTTCCGGAGACCCTTAAAAAAACCTCTAAAAAAATCCTTCAAATCTTAATCTCATAGTTCCCGATCAAATTTTGATGATCCGAGCCGCTCAATGTGTTCAGAATGTGATTTTAAGGGTGCCCGCGAGAAATTGGCAAAAAAAATAACCTGAAAGGGCTTGATTTGAGCAGTTTTTTATTGAACCGTTCAATAAAGTTCAATAAAAAACTGTTCGGATGAAGCTATTGCATTACATACATACACCCCCTCTAACCTTTCTCTTTCTTCCCTCTACAAATAATCTCCAATCAAAACCCAAAATTAGCAAATAGATCTGAAACTTTGGTTCATATATATATATATATATAGGAGCCGGTTCCACCTACACAATTTTTTAAAAAAAACACTCCATCTCAACCATTAAAATCAATGGTTGGATTAAAACTTAAAAGGAATGTATTCTCCTCCCCCCTCACAATCACAGGTAATCTCTCCCTCTCCATCTAAGCTATTCTCTCTCTATACCCTAACCGACTAACCACTGGTTCCGGTGACCTTTTTTTCTCTCTCCTCCAAGACATACACACACTCTCTCTAAAGAGAAGATAAAAAAATAGAGATGGAAAAAGCAACGCAGAAGCTGCCGTCGACTGCCACCACCATTCTCCTCCACTTCTCTTCTCCCACACCTCTCTCCTTTCTCTCGTCTTCTTCCCTTCTCATTTCTTATCAGCAAAAGAACCACCACGGCACCTGCCGCCGTCGCGCCTACAAAAGGTTCTCTTTAAAATGATTGATGTAAGGAAAAAAGAAATTGTATAAAATGAAAAAAATCGATCAGAACAACGACTGATAGAATAAGGGTATAATATAAATGTTATGGGGTTTTCGTGGAACAAAGTGATAGTTGAGGGGGTGTTTATGTACTTTTGCCTTATAAAAAAGGGTATCTTAGTCATTTCTTCTATTCCGTTAACGGAATTAGCATTTTTTTCATTTTCAGTAGTTGAGGTTGTCTGTATGGGCGCTTTTAAATGTGAGGGGGTCTCCATGAGAAAAATTGATAGTTGAGGAATTTATGTACTTTCACCTATTTTTTATTCTAACACAAAACCATGGGTGTTTTCGAGTTTCTTCCTATTAAATTTACAACATTACTACTTAGTTATCTTTGTTTTTATGGTTAAAACTAAGACAAAGAGCAGGCGATTGCGTTTTGGGGCATTTTTCTTTGTTTGTATTATTCATGATTAACATGTTAGCAAAGTGAAACCGTGTTCTACAAAAGTGAATTTTTTTTTTAACGAAACAAAAATGAAAGTTCAATCACAAAACATCATTGACAAGTGTATTGGTTCCATTCCACTAGAAATCATTTTGTAGTGTTACATGCAGTTAGTAAAAAATCTATGGAGACCAATAACCTCCTTCAATGTATTCCTCTGATTTTTATTTTTATTTTTTTTGTATGTGCTTTGTCCAGATCGAGGCCATGCATCCGCATTCGAGGAGTACACAACTTCGAAGTTGTTAGGTAAATGTATGTATCTCAATTCATTCCTAGAGTAAAAGGGAGGGATTATTACATGTTTACGAGGTGCTATTCTTGCTCTGTTATTTTATTTTATTTTAATAGTGAATAGGTGGTATACCTCATGTGTTTTCTAGCAAAATCATCAAGCTAATTAGAACTTAGCACAAAGGAGTACCAAAGCAAAACTTACTGATCCGTTAGTTCTTTTTCCTCATTCGACTGAAATATATACTAATAGACTTTACCCGTTTTTCTTTGTTCTATAGCTCTATTTCACTTGTGAATCGAAGTACACCAAACGTTGTGTGCAGGGAGGTGTGAGTACTATTGGCTCGATTGATTTGGTTCTTAAGTTTTCCAAACATACTTGCTATATATATGCTGGTGTGAAAAAAGTTAATCAGTAAAAGAATAGCAAATCAGTAAAAGAATAGAAAAAAGTTAATCCGTAAAAGAATTAGTTAACCAGTATTTTTGAATGTGTTATATTTAGGTTTGATTGTTTTTTGCAACTAGAATAGATGATGGACATCTATTGTGTGTTTCTAATGTTCAAAATTTCTTCGTATTGTTTAGTACTACGTATATGTAGACACCTCCCGGAAACGGGGCATCGCCATACAGATTGATCATTGCTGATTGTTGGTTGTTTGCTTCATAAACCAAGATCGCGAATATTTCCATGGCTAGGAACATCGCCACGTGATAAAGGTTATCATTAAAATAGAGTTGCCACCTAGTTTAAGAAAATTAGGAAAAACATATAGAGATTCTGGGCTCGGGAGCCAAAGGTACAAAGAGGGGAAGGTGTTAGACACCCCTCTCTGCCCAGTCGTGAGACTGGCCAATAATTGTTCGACATATGATTAACACATATTTTGTTTAATTCAAACATGTAATCTGTTTTTAGCCTTTAACAGTGAGTAAGGTGAGCCGAGACGATAAATAAAGCATGCATCAGAAAGCAGGAATAAAACAAATATGTCCCAGGGAAATGGATCTCGCGGCCGGTGAATGGATGTCACGGCCGAGAGATCCTCCTGGTTTGATATATCGGCCGATGGATCGAAGATCCAGCCGATATTCTTCCTCACACCAGACTATACGAGTAACAGATAATCAAAAAAGCTATGATTAAACGTAAAATAGGTAATAAATTGAACCAGAGGCCCCAGGGCCTCACCACCTTGATCCCTCAGTGGATTGATTGCTTCAGATTAGATGGGATTGACTGATTTGCTTCTCGGAAACCCTAGGGCTAGGGTTTGAACTTCGGGGTTTAATCGTCGGATTAGCGGATGCCTTCGAAAGGTTAGGGTTTTTGTAGAGAGGGTATGAGAGTGTATATTGGCAAAGTTTCGTGGCTAGAGAGGGTGTATTCTGTTATTAATTTCGGAACCCAAAGGCCCCTTAATATAGGCATAGGAATGACACACCTCAACCAATCAAAATCGAACAATTGAATTGGAGTTATAAGGCAACACGAACTCCTTACGTAGCCCGAACGCATCGGGATTTGGCTGCTAGGGTTTTGTGATCGAATCAAACGAGTGACAGAACGTTCCAGAATCTGGAAAATAGATGATCTGGCGGCCGAAGAATTGATGTTGCGGCCGAGGAATGATCCTGGCGGCCGGCTAATCGATCTCTCGATCAGGGAGATTTTCAAGCAACAGGCTTCACGGGTGAAGAAATGATGTCGAGGCCGTGTGATCAATGTCACGGCCGACAGATGGATTCTCCTAGGATACTGTACTTCTATCTGAAAGGCTATTTGGCTCTGGATTGGGTCCTCTAAGTGGCTAAAAGTTCTTACCCAAAGTCCTAAGGTTCACAAGAAGTCAATCAGCAATCACTGTGGATTAGGTCCTCTAAGTGGCTAACAGTTCTTACCGAAAGTCCTAAGGTTCATAAGAAGCCAATCAGCAATCACTGTATCCATATCATCATCGGGATGGTCCCCAAGGTGGGACTTGAAATAATATCATTAGGCCAAATTGGGGTGTCTACAGATGCCCCTCTTTGACTGAACTTAGATGGATCGCGAGACATGTTTAAGTAAGAGTCAAAGCTGTAAAAGCAACTCAATTTGATCCAACCACTATTCCAAGGGTTTTGAATAAGGTTTTTGTTATGGTCGGGCCAGGAGGCTGCCTACGTATTCCACAGGGGAAATTCAGACCAATCTTAGTTCGGGAGGCAATAAAGAAAAATAAAAGTTTGGAGGGTTAAAAATAGAAGACGTACCTTCGGGCTTCAAAAGCCATAGTGCAACATACTTGGGTTGTGCCAGGATTTTGGCGAAGGGTAGTTGAAGGAGCGCGGGGTTGCAGGGGAAATTTTTTATGCGGAGAGCATCCTTAGTATTTTGGGGTAGACCAATACACAGCGGGTGAGTCGTTTGCTTTTCTTGATCATCCTTACTTTGACTGAGGGGAGCTCGGTAGAGTAGCTTATCCTTGCGAATGAGCTGGAAGGAATTGACGTAATGGGGTGGAATCCAAGCCATCTGCTGAGGATGAATCGGATGCAGGTTTTGAGATATGGGGTGAACCCAAACCGTCTTCTGGAGACGAGTTGGATGCCGGTTTTAAGTTATGGGGTGGAACCCAAATCATCTTCTGGAGACGAGTTGGATGCCGGTTTTGAGATATGGGGGGGGCAAGGCCAGTAACTGGAGCATGAAGCGTCAAGATGAGAGAACCGAGGTGCGGAGCCGATTGCACTCATGAGGCGAAAGCCTGAAGTGATGGAACCGAGGCACGGAGCCGGTTGTAGTCATAAGGCAAGAGCCTGAGGTGTCAGAGCTTAGAGCTTGACGTGATTGAAAAGAGGCGTAGAGCCGGTTGCATTTTGAAGGTTTGTCCACGGAGCTTTCCCATCATAAATTTTGGCGTAGAGCCAAAGGATCGAGGCGCTGGACTGATCAATAAAATTGAGGCGTGGAGCCGGTTGATTTGCAGGATTGACCTGTTTCATGAGAGATAGAGATGCAGAACATGTGTATACGATGGTGATGATTAAATGTGAATAGATATGATGATGATGTAGACTCGATGTGATAATGGTGACGCTATTGATGCTTATGTGCACGGGCCCGTGCGTGTGTGTTTGTTTTAAGCGTAGAGCTTCTTTCAAGTTCTGGACTTGAGCATTCAGAGCGTAGAGCTCGAGCATTCGGATGGTAGAATCTGAGCATTCAAAGTACAGGCTTTGAGCATCTAGTACGCAGTGGTTGGGCATCCAACCATAGAGCTTGAGCATTCAAGAACTTGAGCATCCAGTACACAGTGGCTGGGCATTCGAAGAGCTTCGAGCATTCAAAAATGTTGGATTTTGAGCATTCAAGCATAGAACTTGAGAACAGATGATATCTTGGTGATTGGGGCGGCATAGAGCCAGTTTGGGATAGTGGGCATAGAGCCGCTGGATTTGTGGGCGTAGAGCCGCTGAGATGGTGAATATGGGCATAGAGCCGCTAAGATGGTGAATACAGGCGTAGAGCCACTGAGATGGTGAATACGAGCGTAGAGCCGCTAAGATGGTGAATATGGGCGTAGAGCCGCTGAGATGGTGAATACGGGCGTTGAGCCACTGAATTGGTGAATACGGGCGTAGAGCTGTTGAGCGAGTGTGGAGCTGCTAATGGTAAAGTAGGGCGTTGAGCCGCTGATGTAGTGAGCTTAGAGCTATTGGGTGATTATGATAGTGTGCATAAGGCACTGAGCCGTTGAGATAGCGAGCATAGGCATAGAGCCACTATGTTGTGATGATGAGAGCACGGGCATAGAGCCGTAAGGCCTGTTGAGTTTGTTTGAGTACGTGGTGCCACTGAGTGAGCCAAGATAGACAGTGTCACGCCCTCGATTTTCAACATAAATAATAACCATTTGAGATAAATAAAATCCTCACTGGAGTACAGGTAATACCCAAATAACATTCTTTCCCCAGTTCTCAAATTAAAAACAAATATTACAATCCGGGCTCAATGTCCCAAGTTATACAAGTTACCAAATTAATATTACCGTTTACAAAGATCATCCTTCAAAAATACATCTTTCAAGGTAAAAGCATAAAATCGCCCCTCTATACCTTTGAAACCCATGATCTACAAGCACGAGATGCACGTCATGCCAACTTCCTTGCTTTTTTTTTACCTGAAAATGATAGGTTGAGCTACACTAGCCCAGTAGAGAAATCTATACTCAAGCTATATGTAAATATAATGAATCATGCACTATGAATGAGTGAATATTGACAGATACGCTCAAAGTACGAACGTTTACCAACGAGCTGCACACTATCGTCAAAAGATTCTAGACTTCACATAGATACCACTGACTGTTTTCCTCTAAGACTAGATACGTTAATAAACTCATGTCAATCCACATTAGACTATGACCAATTCAAATTCATCTTATCATTCATTGTACGATACTATAATCTTTCTCGTGTCCGCATTTATCATCATCAAATTCCTTCATTTCAAAACCCTTCCTTTTGATTTCAAAACAATTCAAAGAAAACTCAAGACCATTGTAGGCCGAGCTCCGTTGATTTGGGCTGAATACCGGAGGATTTTCATCAAATCCTTTAACCAAAACCAAAATCCTCACATTAACTTCATAAACCAATTACGTGTCGTTAAAAGTCTGAGCCGAAGCTCCTGCCAGGCACTTACTCGATAACGAGCCCTGAAGACAAGTGATATGAGCATTTTAGCTCCTGCCAGGCATTTACTCATTTAAGAGCCCTGAAAACATACGATATGAGCATTTAGCTCCTGCCAGGCATTTACTCACTTAAGAGCCCTGAAAACATACGATATGAGCATTTAGCTCCTGCCAGGCATTTACTCACTTAAGAGCCCTGAAAACATACGATATGAGCATTTAGCTCCTGCCAGGCATTTACTCACTTAAGAGCCCTGAAAGTTCTCTTAATGACCATTTGTCATCCACATTCATTCCACGTTTTCATTTCACAAATATCAAATCATTCAATTGAATCCAAAGCCATTTAATCAATCACATGGCAATACCAATCCGTATTCAAAAAGACAACATTTTCCCAAGGTCACATTCGTTCATACATCATCAACAATTTATTGCAAACCCATAAGCATGCCCTATTGTGCATTGATAAATATTTTAAGTCCACGTTATTCCTCTAAATCTATCACAACGCCCTATGCCACGTATCGAACCCATAATGATTCCACGGCACATCACCGGCTAGGTTCCAAACGAGAATATTATAAAACGAGTGCCAAATGAACCTAGGGAACTCAACAAGACGAGGCACGAGGGTACGAGTCTCATTAAGACACAAGTAATCATACTCGAGAGTGACTTAAACATGTTCTAATCATATAGGGAGTCATAACACGGAACGAATACAACTTAGGAATAGCCAGCAGACATTGGCAGACCGACACACCTCCACTCAAATGATCATAACTTTCTGTGTACTAAGACTTTTAAGGCGATTCCGGTGGCAATGGAAAACTGACTTCAAGACCTTCGATTCGATATAAAGTTTGCATAAAACGGACATCGGACGAGAACGTTATGTCCGTTCGAAGTGGGCTGAAATCCAGAACACGAGACAGATTGCAGACCAGTTTTCTAAAAATCACCAGAAATTCAATTCTCAACGGTTTCGGGTGATTCTTGCGGCATTAAAACGAGCTCTAAGTCTACTCTATTACATACGAAGGAACCAAAATTCAAATCTGAGTTTAAGAAGGCGTAAAACCCCAAAAACGCAGGCCCTGTTCTGCTGATTTTCGGAAATGGAAGAAACCACCTCAAGCAACGAAACAATGCACGATCTAAGTACATAAACACCGTATAAACGTATAACGAGAGTAAGAAATCCCTACCTCATGGGTTTTGAGCAAAACCCAACCGTTTGACCAAGTCAACCAAGTTCCCACGTGGCCCGATCGCAATTTTTCTTGGATAGATAGGAAGCCCGTGCTCCGTTGAACAACATTAATTCTTGGACTTTGTCCGGAATCACGCCCCAAGTAGATGAAATCGAGGAGAGAAGGTAAGAGAGAGTTTCTTTTTTTTTGTTCGGAGGGAGAGCAGAGAGAGCGAGAGGACGCAGGAGAGAGGGAGGGGTTGTGATGTGTGTGTGTGGGTGTCGGCAGATGAAGAAAAAGAAAGGGGGAATTATTTTCCCCTACAACTAGCCACACCATTATCTACATGCACACACATATTATCCTTACACCCAAACTTCCACATTCTATCACATTAACCCCCAAATCTAAATAACTACGCTATTATTCGAATTTCCACAATTTACGCCCTTGCTCGATAATTATAATATTTCTTTAAAAAAATATGGCCCAAAAATACGGGTCTCTACATCCTACCCTCCTTAAAAAAAATTTCGTCCCCGAAATTTGCTAAAGCGATTCCAACCGAACTACCAATCACTATACCAGACCTCATATCACAATTTCATAACCCAAACCTCATTCTTCCTTCTCTACGTAGACATTTTCTCATGTTGATTGCCCTGCAAAAACCCTCACTAACAATATGGTCCTAGCACTCAATATTCAGTCCCAAGCTTCCATCATCTTTATCAAATTTTAACCTTAATAGACTCTCAAGTCCTAACGTCAGTACAAGAATTCTAGTTCTTACATATCTACAAGACAATCACACCAATATCCGACAAGTGGTTACCTCGACGTTCTCTAAACTCCAAATTCCACATTCTCATTCTTTGCGACTCATTCGGCTAAGTATCTTTCGAACTTTCTAGGACATACTAAACTGCTTATAAAAACTATAATTCTAATACTCTAAGTTTCATCTTCCCAACACCAACTGATAGATCAATCCTTCAATAATTTTTTTTGAATACCCAAATACTCTCCACTGTAATAAAACCAAGAAACCCAAAACCCAATAATTTGATTACATAATGATCATCACCATTTGCTCAATTTTAACACCAACTCACCCTAGTTAAACGTCTCACATCTCAAAGCTATTAATACCTCTTTCGTCTCCAAAAAATTAACACACCTCACAACCGATTCAATTTTATCAATACCACTAGTAATAGACAACTGCACCATTCCCTTTAACAATCTCAAATTATTTCACGCACCTCGCTACCCACTTCCCTCTCTTAAAGACATGGTTCACCTCCCTTGGTACGACGAAACACACCTAACAAAAATCGTCAACCTTCATCTCTAACTCACATTTCTGTTTACCAACACAACTTTATATCAACTCTGCACAAATCTCAAACGCTTTTTCGTCCATTTAACATTCAAACACAACTAAGAATCCAACACTACTTCACATTCCCTAGCCCACTCTGAATCACTATCGGTTTCTATTTTCGGAAATCCAAATTCACTTCTATTGTAATGCGTCCCTTCTACATAATTCTTCACAAGACACATTAAAACCATTCTGGTAAACTATCAATCCACTATTTTCTTAAACCCAGTTCTCCAAACATCGTTGCTGCTACTCAAGAAAGGCATACACTCGTAGTAATTACCCACATAAGCATCACTGTTTATTCTACATCATATACTAAAAACAAGTTTCACGCATTGAGATCACATAACAAATCAAACATGTAGGTTAAAGCTAAACAACAGCACATTTCATTCACGAAATATTTCAACAAACCCACGGTACAATTTAATAGCTTACACAACATCAGACACATCCACGCATTAACAGACTCACCAACTCACAAAGTACCCAACGGACTCACAAAGTATCCAATACTTCACTTTTCATGGCTCTAGAAAGCTCAATGGTAATCTCGTTCTTTTAACCTTCATAATACCTTTTACATTTTCTGTTCACCCATCAATCTCGAATACTCTCGTCAATTAGTCTACTCAAGTCACATGTTTCCTATTTTCACAATCTCAAATATCACATAACAAATACACATCAATATTAATCATTTCTCTATCAACTTTACAATCACACGGCATTTCATCACCCAAATATTTACACCCAATATCTTCTGACAGTTCCGCTCACCATAAGTTTCACAGCTCATAAATTTCTTCTCTCAACTATGTAGTCATAACGACATCAATTTTCCTCGAAGATATTTATCACAAATGCACTCAACCTCAATAATATCAACCACACTATTCTCATCACCATCACTGCTATCACTACCACTATTCAAACATTAGTCCCTCTCAAATCTATCACCTCAAGTCTTTCCTATAACCCTCATTTTCCTATCTCAACTTTAGATACTTATATCCCCTATGTAGATTCGACTTGCCCTACCTATACTTATATTAACTGTCTCAATAACTACCACTACAATAACCAACTACAGTTATCACCACAACACGCCTTTACCTTTCCAAACACATTCAAGACACGCACTAACTCAATTCCCAATGCATATATTACTCACCTTAACTTATACCATATACAGTTTATCTCACATAGGCTTATCTTAACACATTTGAAACTTAACACATAATCCAAGCAATTCAATAACACATTTAACACTCAACTCATAAGTCATATCAGAAATCTATACTCAAGCTATATGTAAATGTAATGAATCATGCACTATGAATGAGTGAATATTGACAGATACGCTCAAAGTACGAACGTTTACCAACGAGCCACACACTGTAGTCAAAAGATTCTAGACTTCACATAAATATCACTGACCGTTTTCCTCTCTGACTAGATACGTTAATAAACTCACGTCAATCCACATTAGACTATAACCATTTCAAATTCATCTTATCTTTCTTTGTAAGATACTATAATCTTTCTCGTGTCCGCATTTATCATCATCAACTTCCTTCATTACAAAACCCTTCCTTTTGATTTCAAAACAATCCAAAGAAAACTCAAGACCATTGTAGGCCGAGCTCCGTTGATTCGGGCTGAATACCGGAGGATTTTCATCAAAATCCTTTAACCAAAACCAAAATCCTCACATTAACTTCATAAACCAATTACGTGTCGTTAAAAGTCTGAGCCGAACTCCTGCCAAGCACTTACTCGATAACGAGCCACGAAGACAAGTGATATGAGCATTTTAGCTCTTGCAAGCATTTACTCACTTAAGAGCCCCGAAAACATACGATATGAGCATTCAGCTCCTGCCAGCATTTACTCACTTAAGAGCCCCGAAAACATACGATATGAGCATTCAGCTCTTGCCCATGCATTTACTCATTTAAGAGCCCCGAAAACATACGATATGAGCATTTAGCTCTTGCAAGCATTTACTCACTTAAGAGCCCCTGAAAGTTCTCTTAATGACCATTTGTCATCCACATTCATTTCACGTTTCCATTTCACAAACATCAAATCATTCAATTGAATCCAAAGCCATTTAATCAATCACATGGCAATACCAATCCGTATTCAAAAAGACAACATTTTCCCAAGGTCACATTCGTTTATACATCATCAACAATATGTTGCAAACTCATAAGCATGCCCTATTGTACATTGATAAATATTTTAAGTCCACGTTATTCCTCTAAATCTATCACAACGCCCTATGCCACGTATCGAACCCATAATGATTCCACGGTACATCACCGGCTAAGTTCCAAACGAGAATCTTATAAAACGAGTGCCAAAGGAACCTAAGGAACTCAACAAGGCGAGGCACGAGGATACAAGTCTCATTAAGACACAAGTAATCATACTCGAGAGTGACTTAAACATGTTCTAATCATATAGGGAGTCATAACACGGAACGAATACAACTTAGGAATAGCCAGCAGTCATTGGCAGACCAACACACCTCCACTCAAATAATCATAACTTTCTGTGTACTAAGACTTTTAAGGCGATTCCGGTGGCAATGGAAAGCTGACTTCAAGACCTTCGATTCGATATAAAGTTTGCATAAAACGGACATCGGACGAGAACGTTATGTCCGTTCGAAGTGGGCTGAAATCCAGAACACGAGACAGATTGCAGACCAGTTTTCTAAAAATCACCATAAATTCAATTCTCAACGGTTTCGGATGATTCTTGCGGCATTAAAACGAGTTCTAAGTCTACTCT
Source organism: Rhododendron griersonianum (assembly GCA_018127125.1). NCBI lineage: Eukaryota > Viridiplantae > Streptophyta > Magnoliopsida > Ericales > Ericaceae > Rhododendron > Rhododendron griersonianum. Next base: position 29,317,280 of record CM030788.1, on the reverse strand, counting down.
ATTTCATACGAAGGAACCAAAATTCAAATCTGAGTTTAAGAAGGCGTAAAACCCCAAAAACGCAGGCCCTGTTCTGCTGATTTTCGGAAATGGAAGAAACAACCTCAAGCAACGAAACAAGGCACGATCTAAGTACATAAACACCGTATAAACGCATAACGAGAGTAAGAAATCCCTACCTCAAGGGTTTTGAGCAAAACCCGGCCCTTTGACCAAGTCAACCGTAGCTCCACGAGATCCGATCATGAATTTTCTTGGATATTCGGAAAGCCCGTGCTCCGTATAGCAACTTTAATTCTTGGATCTTGTCCGGAATCACACCCTTGGTAGATGAAATCGAAGAGAGAAGAGGGGAGAGTGTTTCGGAGGAGAGGAGTGAGAGACAGAGAGCCGAAGGAGTGGAGGAGGAAAATGGGAGTACTATTCTTTCCCTGGGAAATAAAAGAGGTGGGGGAGGAATCCCCTACTTCTCACACCACACACTCACACGTGCACCACTCGCTCAATTACCCTTATATCCTTCCACGAATAAGTCACACCGAATATCCGCACCGTCTATCTCGACGGGCCATACGTTTACAAAAGAAAAATACGGCCTAAAAAAAAATACGGGTCTTTACATTCTACCCTCCTTAAGGAAATTTCGTCCTCGAAATTTAAACCAAACCTACGAAAACACATCATCAAAGAAACTCTAATCCACGAGATCGTGTCCACTCACGACGCTTCGTACCCACCTACTCTCGTGTCCAAGACGCAAAGAACTTTACAATGCCATAATCAATTTGTATAGCCTCTTACCAAAACGATCGTCAGATCCTATGGTTCACACACATTAGATGAAGGAGCTGTCGTATTTGTATGAATCTTACTCGTGTTAGCAATCAACTTTGGTCTCCCCAACCGTATCCATTCTCACTCCTTCCGATTTATCAATTCCGACTCTAAGGATAGTATCCAAACACAAAAGAGAACTTCATGACATTGTAACTCAACAACTTTGCCAAGCAATACACAATCAACAAGCTTGAGATTTACCTTCTCTCCCTCGAGGTTTTTAAGACTTTTCACGTACACTGATAATGAGAACAACTCTCATACGTTTCTATTTCACCTCCTTTCTTGTTATCCGACTTACTCTCGCTCTCAAGACTCACGTAAGCAAAGTTCTAATGATCCTCAATGCTAACTCGAGACAAGTCCCCTTAAAGGCATACGTAGTTAAAGCCTACGTGTCCGACACAATGAGATCAGAATTAAACAACAATCATGAGTTTCCCACTCACCATTCTCATAGCAAAAGTGTAATATCACACGCCTCCAAGCAGTTTTGTTGAAAAAGACTTAGTCCATTGAAATTTTTTAGTTCCCGTAGTTGATAAATCATTGAAACACGTCCACCTTGTGGCGAAATTTTATAGAGTTTAACAGGAAAAGTTTAGTAAATTTTTTTTTGAAAGATATCATCACCAATCAATCTTATGCACCTCACCTAGTCTTTAAGGATAATGACAATTTAGACAACATGGTAATGAATTTAAAATGAGGTTCACATCATCATGATATAACCGACTTCAAACTTCTATCGTTATCATTTGCCAAAATGAACTAAACTAAGAATCAACTTTCATATGGCATCACTCTCATTCGGAAAAGGAAAAGGAATTTTTGAGTTCAATTCGATCTTCAGATGTATCAATAGGACACTTCCATTAACCGAACACCAATAATTTCATACATAGATACTCAATACACATAAATCAAAACCGCTAACCACAATCTCTAACTCACATCTCTTTGTATCCCTATAACTCTTTTTACCAATTCTGGACTGCATCTTAAGGGCAAATTTCACACACTCAAATTACACAATAGATCAAGCACTTAAAAGGAAATATCAACACTTATATGAAATATCTCTAGAAAATCAACCGTACAGTTTAATGACGTACACAACATCGGCCACATATTCACACATTAACATACTCACTTAGTATCCAACGGATTCAAAAGGGTATCCAACGAACTCCCGAGTGTCCAACGGACTCACCAAGTATCCGCTACTTCACAATTCGTGGCTTTAGGAAGCCCAACAGTTATCTCATTTCTTTTACTCTCATAATACCTTATACAATGTCTATTCACTTTACCAATCTCGAGCTTTCTCATTCATTCAGTCAAATCAAATCACGTATTTATAACATTTACAATCCTAAACATCACATCATAAATACACGTATCATCAATTCTAATCATTTCTCTATTTTAACAATATTACAACCTATCAACATCTCATCACTTAAGAATCAATTTTACTCACACCAACAACTTCTAACAATCCCGCTCACCACCAATTTCGCACTATTCCCACTAAAGACACCAACTACACTCCACTTCATTATCACCCTTAATAGTTCAACCTCATATCGCCCTTACTTCAAACAATTTCCTTACCTTGCATATATTGACCACTTGACTTAAGTTACATCACTATCGTTCTCCCTGTGTCTTACTTTCCCTCCCTCTAAATAACACAACTAATATTCTCCTACCGATACCTCATAACACCACTACTACGGCAATCACTACAATGACTACAACAACACCATAGTACATCATTTTCTAAGAAACTTCTATATACAGACATCAGTCTTAGACCTAAAGATCTTACCCCTAAGTATACACTTAGTATCCGATTGACTTCCGAGACTTCCATCTAGAAGGAGCGGTGATCAAGCGCCTCTTCCAACTGGATCTCATCGGTAGTCGCCTGGGTGTCCAAAAGACATTCAGTATCTAGACACCCTACCTATAACTCTTATCTTCCTAAGTCGACTTCAGAAACATACAACTCCCTAGGCGGGCTCAACTTGCTTTACCTATACTCAGAATCACTACTTTAATAACAACTATAACAATGACAAAACACAATCATTACCACAACAAGACATCATCTCTTCAAACACATTCAAGACACTCACTAGCTCAATCCTTTAGTTATGATACACCTCACTCACTTTCTGAACAATCTACGATTCCGGTCGCATCTCACATCACATAAAAATTACTTAAAGTATTTGAAATTTAGCACGTAATCTGCACAGTTCAAATAAAACACATCAATTACTTAGCTCACAAAATCTTACTAACAATCTAACACTTCTATTACATACTAACGGATATCGTTTCTCACATGTCGATCTCACCACTACGCATAAGCACTACAACAATCTCAGCCTTTCAGATTCTTTCCCGTCAAACATCTCATCTAAAAAGAGCACCTTACCACATACGGCTCAAGACCAAAACTACCAACACTAACGATGATGATGACAATGGTCGCAACCATAGCCACTACAAGGAGGTCAAACTTCTCTTCTTCTTTTTTTTTTTCAGACACACGCACCAACCTTTCACTGTTTTACATAAACATAAATGCAATGTCAGTTTAGTAAACACACGTTGGTCAAGCAAGCACACACATGTTTTTGTTAAGATATGCAATGATTTTTTTTTTTTTTTTAAACCCATGAGACTAAGTCTCCCCACGGTCTCTAGGTATTCAAACCTAATGCGCTCTGATACCAAGTTGTCACGCCCTCGATTTTCAACATAAATAATAACCATTTGAGATAAATAAAATCCTCACTGAAGTACAGGTAATACCCAAATAACATTTCTTTCCCCAGTTCTCAAATTAAAAACAAATATTACAATCCGGGCTCAAGGTCCCAAGTTATACAAGTTACCAAATTAATATTACAGTTTACAAAGATCATCCTTCAAAAATACATCTTTCAAGGTAAAAGCATAAAATCGCCCCTCTATACCTTTGAAACCCATGATCTACAAGCACGAAATGCACGTCATGCCAACTTCCTTGCTTTTTTTACCTGAAAATGATAGGTTGAGCTACACTAGCCCAGTAGAGAAATCTATACTCAAGCTATATGTAAATATAATGAATCATGCACTATGAATGAGTGAATATTGACAGATACGCTCAAAGTACGAACGTTTACCAACGAGCCGCACACTATAGTCAAAAGATTCTAGACTTCACATAAATACCACTTACTGTTTTCCTCTCTGACTAGATACGTTAATAAACTCACGTCAATCCACATTAGACTATAACCAATTCGAATTCATCTTATCATTCATTGTACGATACAATGATCTTTCTCGTGTCCGCATTTATCATCATCAACTTCCTTCATTACAAAACCCTTCCTTTTGATTTCAAAACAATCCAAAGAAAACTCAAGACCATTGTAGGCCGAGCTCCGTTGATTCGGGCTGAATACCGGAGGATTTTCATCAAAATCCTTTAACCAAAACCAAAATCCTCACATTAACTTCATAAACCAATTACGTGTCGTTAAAAGTCTGAGCCGAAGCTCCTGCCAGGCACTTACTCGATAACGAGCCCTGAAGACAAGTGATATGAGCATTTTAGCTCCTGCCAGGCATTTACTTAAGAGCCCTGAAAACATACGATATGAGCATTCAGCTCCTGCCAGGCATTTACTCACTTAAGAGCCCTGAAAACATACGATATGAGCATTCAGCTCCTGCCAGGCATTTACTCATTTAAGAGCCCTGAAAACATACGATATGAGCATTTAGCTCCTGCCAGGCATTTACTCACTTAAGAGCCCTGAAAGTTCTCTTAATGACCATTTGTCATCCACATTCATTTCACGTTTCCATTTCACAAACATCAAATCATTCAATTGAATCCAAAGCCATTTAATCAATCACATGGCAATACCAATCCGTATTCAAAAAGACAGCATTTTCCCAAGGTCACATTCGTTTATACATCATCAACAATATGTTGCAAACTCATAAGCATGCCCTATTGTACATTGATAAATATTTTAAGTCCACGTTATTCCTCTAAATCTATCACAACGCCCTATGCCACGTATCGAACCCATAATGATTCCACGGTACATCACCGGCTAAGTTCCAAACGAGAATCTTATAAAACGAGTGCCAAAGGAACCTAAGGAACTCAACAAGGCGAGGCACGAGGATACAAGTCTCATTAAGACACAAGTAATCATACTCGAGAGTGACTTAAACATGTTCTAATCATATAGGGAGTCATAACACGGAACGAATACAACTTAGGAATAGCCAGCAGGCATTGGCAGACCAACACACCTCCACTCAAATAATCATAACTTTCTGTGTACTAAGACTTTTAAGGCGATTCCGGTGGCAATGGAAAGCTGACTTCAAGACCTTCGATTCGATATAAAGTTTGCATAAAACGGACATCGGACGAGAACGTTATGTCCGTTCGAAGTGGGCTGAAATCCAGAACACGAGACAGATTGCAGACCAGTTTTCTAAAAATCACCATAAATTCAATTCTCAACGGTTTCGGATGATTCTTGCGGCATTAAAACGAGTTCTAAGTCTACTCTATTTCATACGAAGGAACCAAAATTCAAATCTGAGTTTAAGAAGGCGTAAAACCCCAAAAACGCAGGCCCTGTTCTGCTGATTTTCGGAAATGGAAGAAACAACCTCAAGCAACGAAACAAGGCACGATCTAAGTACATAAACACCGTATAAACGCATAACGAGAGTAAGAAATCCCTACCTCAAGGGTTTTGAGCAAAACCCGGCCCTTTGACCAAGTCAACCGTAGCTCCACGAGATCCGATCATGAATTTTCTTGGATATTCGGAAAGCCCGTGCTCCGTATAGCAACTTTAATTCTTGGATCTTGTCCGGAATCACACCCTTGGTAGATGAAATCGAAGAGAGAAGAGGGGAGAGTGTTTCGGAGGAGAGGAGTGAGAGACAGAGAGCCGAAGGAGTGGAGGAGGAAAATGGGAGTACTATTCTTTCCCTGGGAAATAAAAGAGGTGGGGGAGGAATCCCCTACTTCTCACACCACACACTCACACGTGCACCACTCGCTCAATTACCCTTATATCCTTCCACGAATAAGTCACACCGAATATCCGCACCGTCTATCTCGACGGGCCATACGTTTACAAAAGAAAAATACGGCCTAAAAAAAAATACGGGTCTTTACAATAATACCTTTTACATTTTCTGTTCACCCATCAATCTCGAATACTCTCGTCAATTAGTCTACTCAAGTCACATGTTTCCTATTTTCACAATCGCAAATATCACATAACAAATACACATCAATATTAATCATTTCTCTATCAACTTTACAATCACACGGCATTTCATCACCCAAATAGCTACACAATGTGTGCAATAGTTGCACTAACGAACTTCCACTACTATTGATTATCTCGATACTAAAATTTAAACACCAATACAAGTACAAACAAATTGATAGACTCGTTCCTAAATACCAACAAGACATCGGGGTTGCAAACAACATGTCTATACTTCTCATCACATTCTAATATTCCAACTACTTCATCAACTAAGAATCAATTCTCTCACACCAATATCTTCTGACAGTTCCGCTCACCATAAGTTTCACAGCTCATAAATTTCTTCTCTCAACTATGTAGTCATAACGACATCAATTTTCCTCGAAGATATTTATCACAAATGCACTCAACCTCAATAATATCAACCACACTATTCTCATCACCATCACTGCTATCACTACCACTATTTAAACATTAGTCCCTCTCAAATCTATCACCTCAAGTCTTTTTTTTTTTTTTCACACCATGCTATCACTATTTTTTTGTTTTTTTTTTGTTTTTACCATCCTATCAAAATGACACCACCATGACATTCACCTCAACAATGAAAACTACGACACCATAACACTTCCCTTTTCTACGAAATTCCTACGTAGAGCCATCTATCTCAAGCCTAGAGATCTAACCCATATACACAATCCTAGGGTCCAATTGACTTTCCGAGACTTCCATTTAGAAGGAGCGGTGATCAAACGCCTCTTCCAACTGGATCTCATCGGTAGTCGCCTGGGTATCCAGAAGACACGTATAGCATCCCGACACCCTACCTATAACCCTCATTTTCCTATCTCAACTTTAGATACTTATATCTCCTATGTAGGTTCGACTTGCCCTACCTATGCTTATATTAACTGTCTCAATAACTACCACTACAATAACCAACCACAGTTATCACCACAACACGCCTTTACCTTTCCAAACACATTCAAGACACGCACTAACTCAATTCCCAATGCATATATTACTCACCATATACTTATACCCTATACAGTTTATCTCACACAGGCTTAACTTAACACATTTGAAACTTAACACATAATCCAAGCAATTCAATTAAAAACACATTTAACACTCATCTCATAAGTCATATCAAGATTCCATCCCTTTAACACATGCTATCTTATATTTGCTTCACACGTCAACATGGCCACAATCACAATCACTACAATGAGGTCCAAGCCTCCAACTTCCCAATGCAGGTCAACAACTCAATGTCACTCGACCATAATACAAAATGCGACATCTCAATGATGTACCGACTCATTCATGCAAGCACACGTGTGTTTTGTAAAAAGTATGCAGCGGATTTTGAACCCATGAGACTAAAAAGTCTCCCCACGGTCTCTAGGTGTACTAAACCTATGCTCTGATACCAAGTTGTCACGCCCTCGATTTTCAACATAAATAATAACCATTTGAGATAAATAAAATCCTCACTGGAGTACAGGTAATACCCAAATAACATTCTTTCCCCAGTTCTCAAATTAAAAACAAATATTACAATCCGGGCTCAATGTCCCAAGTTATACAAGTTACCAAATTAATATTACCGTTTACAAAGATCATCCTTCAAAAATACATCTTTCAAGGTAAAAGCATAAAATCGCCCCTCTATACCTTTGAAACCCATGATCTACAAGCACGAGATGCACGTCATGCCAACTTCCTTGCTTTTTTTTTTACCTGAAAATGATAGGTTGAGCTACACTAGCCCAGTAGAGAAATCTATACTCAAGCTATATGTAAATATAATGAATCATGCACTATGAATGAGTGAATATTGACAGATACGCTCAAAGTACGAACGTTTACCAACGAGCTGCACACTATCGTCAAAAGATTCTAGACTTCACATAGATACTACTGACTGTTTTCCTCTAAGACTAGATACGTTAATAAACTCATGTCAATCCACATTAGACTATAACCAATTCAAATTCATCTTATCATTCATTGTACGATACTATAATCTTTCTCGTGTCCGCATTTATCATCATCAAATTCCTTCATTACAAAACCCTTCCTTTTGATTTCAAAACAATTCAAAGAAAACTCAAGACCATTGTAGGCCGAGCTCCGTTGATTCGGGCTGAATACCGGAGGATTTTCATCAAAATCCTTTAACCAAAACCAAAATCCTCACATTAACTTCATAAACCAATTACGTGTCATTAAAAGTCTGAGCCGACTCCTGCCAAGCACTTACTCGATAACGAGCCACGAAGACAAGTGATATGAGCATTTTAGCTCTTGCATGCATTTACTCACTTAAGAGCCCCGAAAACATACGATATGAGCATTTAGCTCTTGCATGCATTTACTCACTTAAGAGCCCCTGAAAACATACGATGTGAGCATTTAGCTCCTCATGCATTTACTCATTTAAGAGCCCTGAAAACATACGATATGAGCATTTAGCTCCTGCCAGGCATTTACTCACTTAAGAGCCCTGAAAGTTCTCTTAATGACCATTTGTCATCCACATTCATTCCACGTTTTCATTTCACAAATATCAAATCATTCAATTGAATCCAAAGTCATTTAATCAATCACATGGCAATACCAATCCGTATTCAAAAAGACAACATTTTCCCAAGGTCACATTTGTTCATACATCATCAACAATTTATTGCAAACCCATAAGCATGCCCTATTGTGCATTGATAAATATTTTAAGTCCACGTTATTCCTCTAAATCTATCACAACGCCCTATGCCACGTATCAAACCCATAATGATTCCACGGCACATCACCGGCTAGGTTCCAAACGAGAATATTATAAAACGAGTGCCAAATGAACCTAGGGAACTCAACAAGACGAGGCACGAGGGTACGAGTCTCATTAAGACACAAGTAATCATACTCGAGAGTGACTTAAACATGTTCTAATCATATAGGGAGTCATAACACGGAACGAATACAACTTAGGAATAGCCAGCAGACATTGGCAGACCGACACACCTCCACTCAAATGATCATAACTTTCTGTGTACTAAGACTTTTAAGGCGATTCCGGTGGCAATGGAAAACTGACTTCAAGACCTTCGATTCGATATAAAGTTTGCATAAAACGGACATCGGACGAGAACGTTATGTCCGTTCGAAGTGGGCTGAAATCCAGAACACGAGACAGATTGCAGACCAGTTTTCTAAAAATCACCAGAAATTCAATTCTCAACGGTTTCGGGGCATTAAAACGAGCTCTAAGTCTACTCTATTACATACGAAGGAACCAAAATTCAAATCTGAGTTTAAGAAGGCGTAAAACCCCAAAAACGCAGGCCCTGTTCTGCTGATTTTCGGAAATGGAAGAAACCACCTCAAGCAACGAAACAATGCACGATCTAAGTACATAAACACCGTATAAACGTATAACGAGAGTAAGAAATCCCTACCTCATGGGTTTTGAGCAAAACCCAACCGTTTGACCAAGTCAACCAAGTTCCCACGTGGCCCGATCGCAATTTTTCTTGGATAGATAGGAAGCCCGTGCTCCGTTGAACAACATTAATTCTTGGACTTTGTCCGGAATCACGCCCCAAGTAGATGAAATCGAGGAGAGAAGGTAAGAGAGAGTTTCTTTTTTTTTTGTTCGGAGGGAGAGCAGAGAGAGCGAGAGGACGCAGGAGAGAGGGAGGGGTTGTGATGTGTGTGTGTGGGTGTCGGCAGATGAAGAAAAAGAAAGGGGGAATTATTTTCCCCTACAACTAGCCACCCCATTATCTACATGCACACACATATTATCCTTACACCCAAACTTCCACATTCTATCACATTAACCCCCAAATCTAAATAACTACGCTATTATTCGAATTTCCACAATTTACGCCCTTGCTCGATAATTATAATATTTCTTTAAAAAAATATGGCCCAAAAATACGGGTCTCTACAGACAGTGAGCAGGAGGCTGTTGGGATGGTATGCTTAAAGTTGCTGACGGTGAATTCACGGGCGTGAAGCCGCTGAGTTAGTAAGCTAGTGAGCACAGAGCCATGAGATGAGCATAGGGCTGTTGAGTGACTTGAGTACGGAGCTGTTCAATGATCATGGGACGGTGAATATGATGCTGCTGAGTGACGGCGAAGCTACAGGGCTCCTGAGCGGCTTGTATGGATTTTGAAGGGCGAGAGCTTGGATTGGGTAATCTTCAGTGGTCAAGTGACCAGCAGTTGTGAGCTTGTTGTTACAAAGAGAGAGCTTCTTTGTGCTCGGGCGTGTCCCCAAGGCTGTTCCTTGTTTATTCTGTTGGTCGAGGACCCAGAATTTTTGTTGATTGCTTGAGTGGGTGTGCTGAGTAAAATCTACTGCTGTTATGGGAGTTTGATTAGGGGGCCAGGAGATCGATTTCTCGGCCGATTAATTGATGTCTCGGCCGTGAGAAAGCCAAAAGTCGGGAAATCGATTTAAGTTCAGTTTAATCAATTTCACGGCTCATTTTTTCTTTTTCCTTCCTTCTCTCGTCTCTCGTCCGAAACTCCTCCGTCTTCCTATTCCTCCGGCCGCCGTCATCGTCCCTCCGACCACCACTGTTCACCGTCGTTCTCGACTGCTGTTGGCTATCGTTGTTTGTTGCTTTCTCTCTTGCTTCGAATGTGATGGCCACGCCACCCTCCGTTGACTTGCCGCCATCCTCCTCTATAGATATTGCGGATTCTTCTTTGCACCCTCCATGTAGGTGCGAGTACCCTTCTTCCGACGAGGAAGCGATCGAGGAGGCAGGTTCATTTGATGCTGCTACCTACATTCTTCCATCGCGTAGGTTAGGTTATGGCGGTTTCTTGCAGTACCGTCCTTCTGTTGGTGGCCCAGAGGCCGAGGTAGTTTGTAGAGAGCCTGAGCAGCACTTGAGCGTCCTCAATGTTCCTGTAAGTTTTCCTGAAAAGTAAAAAGGTTTACTTTAGTTCGGAGTTTTAATTTTGTATGATCAACGATGAATTTCATTCTCGGGATGAAATCCCTTTTAGCCAGGGGCGTGAATGAGAAGGACCCATGTTTGGGTCAAATTTGTTTTGTTTAAAAAGGCTAAAATAATCATGCCCCCTGTTTAGGCAATGCATGCTTTTTAAACGTTTAATTTGATTCCCCTAGCTTTTATTTGTTTATGCAATCATGAGATTGACTCCCTTTTGTCCTGGTGGAACTTTTGCAGAAAAACAGGAGATTGGAGGCTCATGGAGGAGGCAAGGAGGTGCACAAGTGGTTCTTGGTATTGCCGGAGCCATCTCAGGAGTTTGTACGTGCTGCTGGCTTTGAGACATTCATTCTGGGTCTCAATCTTCCGAAGATTGATTGGTCGTTGATGACTTCGTTGGTGAAGAGATGGTGGGACACCACCAACACATTCCACTTCCCATCTGCTAGCGAGATGACGATCACGCCGGGCAATTTCTCTTTGCTGACCGGTTTGAGAGTAGGTGGAGCTCCTCTTCGGGTTGACCCTAGGCTTTGGGATCGGGTAGGGGCTTTGGAGTGGTTCTTGGGCAAGGTGCCCCTTCTTCACTCCCGAGGTCACGTTGACTGCCTGGCTGAACAAGACTTTCATGAAGGCTGACATCCTTAATCAGGTGAGCGTCAAGCAGCTGACACGGGCCTTCCTTCTCTACCTCCTCGGGCAGACTTTGTTTGCAAACAAGGAGGGTTCAGTGCATACACAGTTTCTGGCTCCTCTGCAGCATTTGGAGGCTGTTTGGGAGTTCAACTGGGGAGCGTCTACTTTGGCTACCTTGTACGGCAACCTCGAAGCCTGTTCACGGGACAAGATTCCCATCCTCGGCGGTCACTATTGAGTGCTTGAGATATATATCCTTCCCTTTTACCTCCTTTCCTATTTTGGCTTCTCCTAGTTTTGAACATGTTTTGCTAATCCATTTTTCAGCTCTGGGCTTTCGAGCATCTTCTCCAGTTTCCTCTTGGCACCAAGCACGAGGATGCAACCTGTATTCCTCGCTATGAGCGATGGTTGGCGGGCCAACGAAAGCCATGGTCGCCAGTTTTGAGCCTTCCTGAGTGGCGGCGAGTTCTGGACCGGTTGACAGTTGACCAGGTATCTTTCTTCTTCCTTTGCGTTTCTGGTCCTCAGACTTTTATTTATACTGTGGCTGATTTGACCTTCTTTCCAGGTACAGTTTGACCCTTGGGGTGGCGTACCAAAGGATGCCCCTCTTGCGAGTTCTAGAGTTTTGGACCGCACCTGCAGCTTGCTTGAGGGCCCCTTTTATCGAGCCTGGTACTTGGGTGATTGGGTGGCCAGCCAGTGGCGCCTGTACGCTGAGGCTCTTCAATTTGTCCCTCCTCCGCCTCTGGCGTCAATGAGATCCACTTCCTTGATGTCTAAGGAGGATTTAAAGAGTGCTTGGGCCAGAGATTGGGTAGCCTTGCTTCTTCAGGCGGGGGACTATATAGAGTACTGCCATCTCTTCTTGGCTCCTCCTGCTGCTCCTCTAGTTGCTCCTCTGCTTTGTCTCCTTCCAATTTGATGATGGAGAGGAGGAGCGCTTGGCGCATACTCCTTGTTCGACCCAGCTTTACACACTGCCAGCTGGGGTCTCACAGGTACCACTTTGTTTTCGGGTTGCCTTTCCCTGTTTTGTATCGTTGTATCTTGTGCTTCAGTGCTTAGTTTGTTTCCATAGGTGCCTGCTGAGATAGTACAGGATTGGTTGCATGCTTATCAGAGTGCAGAGGCTTTGGTCCGGAGGCAGCGTCGTCGGATCCTTGAGGTATGGTCTTTTCTCATGCATTCCATTTGCTTTTGTTTATGAAATGAGAAATGCTTTTGAGGTTGCATGTGACAGTCAGGACATGGCTTTTTGAACAAGTAATTGTCTTTTTCCGAACCAAAGTTTGAAAATAGAAACCTTTGTAAAAATGAAATATCGGCCAAAGAATGGATCTTATGGCTGAAGAATTGATGTTGCAGCCGATTTATTCATCCTTCGGCCGTTACTTCTAGCTAGATTTTTAGGCCAAGTGGCATCCTCTTTTCTCTTCTTATGCTTGGTGTAGGGGGATTTTCCCGAACAGAGGAAACACAGCCTGAGCATGTGCATTACACATGACCACATCAGAGCACTAAGTGAGGGTGCACGGTACAGCCTAACAAGTGCGCTGGTAGGCGGTACCATGCGAGGGTGTTCGGCAATGATGCCTAAGAGGTGCGCTGGTAGGCAGAGGGTGTTCGGCAATGATGCCTAACAAGTGTGCTGGTAGGTAGCGCCATGTGAAGGTGCTTGGTAATAATGCCTAACAGGTGCGCTGGTAGGCGGCACCATGCTGGTAGGCAGAGGGTGTTCGGCAAAGATGCCTAACAGGTGTGCTGGTAGGCGGCGCCATGTGAAGGTGCTAGGTGATAATGCCTAACAGGTGCGCTGGTAGGCGGCCCCATGTGAAGGTGCTTGGTAATAATGCCTAACAGGTGTGCTGGTAGGCAGAGGGTGCTAGGACATGATGCCGAACAGGTGCGCAACACCTGAGGTTGCTAGGCAGTGACGCGGAACAATGTCGACTACACCACATAAAGGTGCTCGTTGGTATAGCCGAACATGTGATATTGTTCAATGAGTTAGCCTAACACGTGGTACAGGTGCACCGTAGTAACTGTGCACCGTCGATGTACATTGGACCAACTCTATCTGGATCGCTGTTCCAGAAGGTTCTAGAAAGGAAATCCTACGTGATAGGCAAGTGTCCCATGAATAAAGGGATTATAATTGAGTTACCGTATGGGAGGGAATTCCATATGGGCTAGGATTCCTAATGAAGTTGGAACCCTAGGCAGAAAAGGAGACTTGGCGAACAAGTAAGTCTACATCTATAAATAAGAAGTAACACCCACGAAGAGAGGTCTGTTGATATACATTATTATTACCTACTGTGAATTAGGGTTTTATGAGTACGAAATACTGACTTTGGTATTGGAGGGCCTTTGCCGATGAGAGGCAAAGGTGCGCTCATGGTGTCTTGTTTTGCAGAACTAGGGTTCCGGCAAGAAGGCATGCACGTTGATCTCAAGAGATGTTGATAGAATAATAAGCGGATTTTTTCCCTTACAATTGGCGCCGTCTGTGGGAACTGAGTAATTCTCTGAGATCAACAATGTTTTCTAGAAGTGTAAGGACTCCATGAATGGAGGATGATCCAAGAGGGAAAATGAGAGGACACCTTCTTTTCCTGGTGCTCTGGAGAAAGCACTAAGTAAGGCTATAAGCAAGTCCTTCATTATTGTATGCTCCTAGGATTGGGGGAGCAAATCAAGATGCCGAGATGGAAGTCAAAGCAGTCCGAATCTGCTAAGTGATCGCGAAGAATGATCTGAATTTGTTAGTCGACCATGAAGGCATACCAGAATCTGCTAGGCGATTGCGCAGAGCAATCCAAATTTGCTAGACAATCGCGAAGAGCAACCTGTTGTAGACACCCCAATTTGGCCTAACGATTATTTCAAGTCCCACCTTAGGACAATCCCGATGATGAAACGGATACAGTGATTGCTGATTGCTTCCTTGAGAACCTTAGGACTTTCGGTAAGAACTTTGAGCCACTTAGAGGACCCAATTCAGAGCCATACAGCCTTTTAGACAGAAAACACAGAAGCCTAGGAGAATCCATCTGTCGGCCGTAACATCGATCTCACGACCCCAACATCATTTCCTCACCCGAGCAACCTGTTGCTAGCAAAATCTCCCGGAGAGATCAATCCCTCGGCCGCAAGATCTATCCTTCGGCCGAGACATCCATTCCTCGGCCGTGATATCCTTTACTCGGCCGCCAGATCGACCTTTTTCCAGACTCTGGAACGTGTTCTGTCAGACGTTTGATCCGATTACACTACCTTTCCGATGCGTTTGGGCTACGCTCAGAGATTACGACGTAGAGTTAGAGATGCATTGCAATTGCAATTGCCATCTCGTGATTTGATTGGCTGAAGTGAGTCAACAATTGCCTATATAAAGGGCCTTTGGACTCCGAAAATAAACACACGAAATTGATATACCTTCACACTCTTTCAAGCCTCAAAGCTCTGCACAAATACTCTCTCAATCCCATACTTCAAAAGCCTTAACCTCCCGAAGGCAGCCGTCAATCCGGCGATCAAACCCCGAAGTTCAAACCCTAACCCGAGGGTTTTCAATCAAGCAATCAGTCAACCACGCTCAATCCAAAGCAATCAAGCAACTGAGGGATCAAGGTGGTGAGGCCCAACGGCCTCTGGTTTGTCTTATTTACTGTCTTTTTGACTAATCGTAGCGTTTTGATTACCTGTTAATCTTTCTGTCTGGTGTGAGGAAGAACACCGACCGGGGCTTCGATCCCTCGGCCGATACATCAAACCAGGAGGATCCCTCGGCCGTGACATCCATTCACCGGCCGCGGGATCCATCTCCCTGGGACAGTTTGTTTGCTTTTCTGCTTTCTGATGCATGGTTCAATTATCGCACTGGCTCACTTTACTTACTGTTTAAAAGCTTAATTAAACAGACTATGTGTTTGGAATTAAACAAAGTGTGTACATGTCTTATGTTTAATAACTATGGGCCAGTCTCACGGCTGGGCAGAGAGGGGTGCCTAACACCTTCCCCTTACTGTACTTTTGGCTTCCGTATCCAGAATCTCTATCTATTTTCCCCGTTTTAACAAACTGGGTGGCGACTCTGTTTTGATGATAACTGCTATCATGTGGCGATGTTCCTAGCCATGGGAATGTCCATGATTTTGGTTTATGAAGCAAGCAACCAATTGAGCAAACAAATGTGATCAACCTGTATGGCGATGCCCCGTTTTGGGAGGTGTCTACAGTTTTTGGCGACTCTGCTGGGGATATGAGAGCCATAACCAGAAAGTTCAACATAAGACTAATACATGCCTTGTTTAATTCATCTATCATATGCATCGAGCAGGCAACCCGTTGAGTTCACCTGATATCCCGGCATGACACGGGCTATGTTGGGGGTTCCAGCAAACTCCACAGTCACTCGTACCTAGTGGTATATCAAAAAGGGAATCACCCAATCACCGCCTATGATGGGCTGGTGAGAGGATTGGTGCCCTTTGACAACGGAGCACCCTGAGACTAGCAAAACCTTGCATGTTTTAGAAAGCCATAGAACTTATCAAACTAAGACAGGAACCTACAGGCTAGGAACCTACTTGCATTTTTACTTCCAAGTTCTTCCTCACACCTTGTATTATCTGTTGTTGTAACATCTCTTTCTGTGCAGAAGGGTTAGGGCTTGAACTAAAAGCCCTAACCCTAAGTCTTTATAGCCAAGCACTAATGGCATTGCCTGCAAGGTATATTCTTGGTAAAAAGCATCATTGCTTACTTAACACTCTCGCTTTACTTACAGCACTGCGAAGCATGGATTTCTAGAACGAAATCAAACACTAGCTGCCCCGCCGGCAATTGATTTAGAGGTTGCTCTAGCAATCTTTGCCTTGCAAGGCTAAAGGAAAGAGGGAGTGTAAAGTAGTAGAGCAGGTTATGGATGATTGTATGCAAAGTCAAGGATATTATGGATAGAACTTGCAATACTTATTTCTCCATTGGTGATTCAGCATGACAAGTGTAGGACTTTGGTTCCTATTTTCAAATCAACCTAGCAACCCATCTTTCAAAATTCAAAATTTTGAGCATACTTACCTCAATGAGCTGGTAAAATTTAGGAGGTTGTCAATGTGCTAGCAAATGATCAAGTGGATTTCAATTACCTCAATCACGTTTTGAGAAAGAATCTTCCTTAACCAAGAATTGAAAGAACTTTCAAAACTTTTTGCAATGCCTAGTCTAATGACAAGTTTTTCTGAAACATTCAAATAGCCGCTAGCACAGCGATGGACTCCGAGTCTATTTTCTATTGTAGTCATATGCTCAACCTTTTCGGTTTGTCTCATAATATGGATTGGCTTGGAAGTGGGATCTTAAGTTGCAGCAACGAGTCTTAAGAATCATCCATATCAAAAATGGCTAGCTATCTATAGTATCCGATAAACTCATGCATACAAACGAATTGCAATGCATGACTCATCCATAATCTGTGTAAGTAGTTGTGGTGCTATATATATATATATATATATATCATTTTGATTGCCTCTTTCTAACTATGCAGGGGCCAAACCAAAAGAGGAGTCCATCCTCCTCATTTCCTTTATTTGTTCATCGCATGTCATTTGGTTGCACCACCACTAAGGGCAGTTTGCATATTAGAAAATGCGCCGCATGGACAATTAGTTTTGGATATCTCAACTTGAGCATGATTAGGTTTCTCCTTCTCTTAGATTTGGAGTTTGATCTCAGACATGATGGTAATGGCTGACGAAAAATTGAGGTTTTGATCCAACCAAGTTTTAAGCAATGGCAGCCATGTCCATCACGTCTTGGCTTAGATTTTTCATACCTAGCTAACTTTCACCGCCATTTTGGCCCATGTTTTGCTTCTCTTGAAAAATTGATATCATTTTGCTCATCATGGTTTCTGGCCAATTGTCACACTCAGCATGAAATGTGGGTCTTAAATTCAAGTCTCCTCAAATATGAACTATGAATGGCCTGATTCTCTGTTGGGATACGTAGGCACCTTTTGGTCGGCCACAAATTTGAAAATGTTCCATCCTGTGCTAGTTTGCTGCCATAGAATGCTCATAATAACATCAAACGTTGAAAACAATCCTTAGGGATTTCAAAGTAATCTTATGACATCTTTTGGAACACATCATAGTCACTTGAATTGTCAAAAGCGCAAAACGAGTTTTTCAAAGCTATGACCCGCGTCATTTCTGTTGAGCTAAGAAGGAATTGACACATCTCTGCACCCTCACAGAGATCGCTTGTAAGCAAAACATGCTATTGAAGATGAAGAAGGAGAAAAGAAAAAGAAAAAAGAAAAAAAATGATGAGCTCGCTAGATTGAAAACCCGTAAGGGCGGTCTAGGCAAAAGTTAGAGCACGAACAAAGTGAGAAATTAGCCGTGTCACCATGCATCTACTATGTGCCTCAAAGGATTGCCCTCAATCTTAGAAAATCCACTTGGTTAAACCTCGAAGCCCCTAATTTCTTGGTTAGGATCCTTTCCACTTTGTCGTGTGTTTCAAGATGAACAAAGGCATTCATTTCTCTATCCCAAACACTTATCCCTTGCTAGCCACATCGAACCTCTGGATAATTTCTTTGAACAGCCTGCTAGGCAGCCATCCCCTACACTGGGGCAAACACAAAAAAATACAAGGAGAGAGGAAAGAAAAATCAATGAGAGAATGAGCGCCCTATCATACAAGGGGCACTTTGAAGGAAACATTTCTTCCAATACATATAAAGGACATTTTTGAAGAAACCAACTCTTTCACACAAAGTGAGGCAAGAGACAACAAGAGTTGATAAAAATGTTGAAGATGGCTGCTAGCTTTTAAAACCCAAGCGTGAGTAGAAATGAGGTTTGAGCCTTTACATCCGCTTCTTTTTCAAGCCAAAACCCCAAGCCTACATTATGGTCCATAATAAAGTCCTCTCAGATTGGGGAACACGACTTAGTAGCAAGGTCCTAGACACTAGGGGCATCACCAGTGTGGGACTTAACACGAAGGGCAAGAATCCTGGAATTTGCATCATCTTGGCAAATCATACAACATGGAGAGTTACGTGAGACAAGGGGCATGGCTATGTTCCCCTTTATGCACTTCTCTCAAAAGTATCCAACCTCTCATGTGGGTCTCAGTAGGTACTTATCAATCCAATTCAAGTCAACCAAATCAAGCTCGAAGTAACAAACTCACCTAATTGACTAGGGGCATAGGTTTGCAAAATAGTTCTATGTCCTTTGATGATTGAATGACACGAGTGTGGAACAGGGATGAAATGTTATGATTTTGAAATCCTTGAGGAAAAGTTCTCAAAGCTGATTTTATCCTAAGCATTCTTGACACAGCAAATACAAGCGCAGTCGCCTTTTTGCAAATTCTGAGGAAATAACATGGGTCTCTCATTCCATGAAGAGTGTAGCAATATGGCCCCTTGACCAAACAATGTTTTCAGTGGTGCCGCTATAGCATTGCGGTCTTTCAAAACACCTAGCTAGTATAAGCAATAAGTCACTACCAGTCTCCCTAAAGAGCAAGAGGAAGCATTTGATCAAATACGCGAAAGTTGAGATGTCCAGAATACATCGCAGATTTACATGCATATCAGTATCATCCTGTCTTTTGCATTGATCCCTTGATCCTAGTATTTCATGCGTATATCATTATGGCTACTTAATGGAAGTGGTTGTTGCACAAACTAACCCCAAGTATGAAGCGTTTTTATACTCAAGCAAGGCAGGTCAATCAAGGCATCATGGCCATCGTCTTTATGCAAAGAGTGAAGGGCAACAAAGGAATACACTGTAAAGTCTACCTCCCTGTCAACACGCTTGGCCTTCAAAAAGAAGAAAGCTCAGCCTGAGGGGTATCAACTCTTTTGTGGAATGTTGTCACACAACATTGTCGAGAGCACACCAAGATCTCTTCCAATCAACAAGAGAAGCATTGCATTCATGTTCATTGTCGCATATATCGCATATCTCTGTACTAGGGGCAATTAGGTTGTCATTGTCATGCACAATTAAGCTAGAATCAAGCATCCATTGCCTAAACAGGGGGCTTCTACTTCTTCCTGAATGTTCAGTTCAGTATGCATATATGTGTTGCATTGCAATCTATGTCACCCAAAATCGTTCAAGCTCTTGAACTAGGGTTCTTCAAATGTGATGGTCTTGCCCCTAGCAGTCAGCATAAAAAGTACTTCGACCCGTGGTTGACTCCAAGCCTGTCGCATGTTGTTTTCCTATCCATTGCTGTTTTCTAAACTATTCAAATGTGGATGGCAGGATTCTCTTAGATTTCGGTCCTTGAACCGACCATACCAAGCTTTGTATCTATGACCGACAGAGCCAAGTCAAAGAAGCTAAAAGATAGCCTCATCCAATCTCCACAGCTCCCTCTCAGCAGTAGCTCTACTCAACAGCCCTGCACTTACTATCAGCAGCACCGTGCTTCAAGCTCCATATTCATTATCATGGCGGCTCCACGCCGACAAACTCATTGGCGATATGCCCATATTCACCTTCTCAGCGGCTCCACGCCCATACTCGAGCCATCTCAACACTCACCTAAGTCAAGATATCAACCTTCATAAAAGTCTTGATCAGCCAAGAGACGTCAACATGACTACGCGAGTGAAGAGGGGGCACCTTGCCCAAGAACCACTCCAAATCCCCTACTCGCTCCCAAAGCCTAGGGTTAACCCAAAGAGGAGCTCCACCTACTCATAGGCCAGTAAGCAAAGAAAAATCACCTGGCGCGATCGTCATCTCGCCAACAGAAGGAAAGTGGAACGTGTTGGGAGTATCCCACCACCTTTCAACCAGCAAGGTCATCAACGACCAATCCATCTTCGGAAGATTGAGGCCCAAAACAAACGGCTCAAGACCAGCAGCGCATACTAACTCCCGAGCCTGCTCCGGCAACGTCACAAACCACTTGTGCAGTAAAGGCCTCCACCACGAGCCTCCAGTCTCCTGTTTCTCTGCCAAGGACAAAAAGGGAGAAGCTTACCAAAACATTGAGGACGCTCAAGAGCTGCTCAGCGGCTCTACGCCCACACCTCAACAGCCCTATGCCACGCTATGTGCACAACCTCGCGCTCAGCAGGCCAGCAAAACAATCCTGTGGCTTCCACTCAATGCACCCTCCAGAAGGCGTTTATATTGCTAGCTTCCAGAAAGCGTTTATGTTGCCAGCTTGCAGAAAGCATTTAGCCACCAGAAGACATTTGAGTCGCTAGAAGGCGTTTGGCCTCCGGAAGGCACTCCCAGCAGTGGAGGTAATGGAAATCTCCCTAACAAACTGGAATATGGTCAAGAACTAGCCTTGGGGGCAATTCCGAGCATACTCAGAACTAGCCTTGGGGACAATCCCGAGCATGTGGAATCTAGCATTGGGGACAGTCCCGAGCATGTGAAATCTAGCCTTGGGGGCAATCCCGAGCATACACAAAACTAGCCTTGGAAACATCCCAAGCATAAGGAACCAATCAAACCCCGTGGAAGATGGAAGATGGAATACTCAACTTACTCAGCGGCTCACCTCAATAGGCTCGAAGCCTGTATCTACTATCTCAAATGGCTCCAAGCCGTAACCATCACCTCAACAGGCTCGAAGCCTGTATCTACTATCTCAACTGGCTCGAAGCCGTAACAACCAACCCAGCGGCTCTGAGCCCATTGTCTCAACTGGCTCGAAGCCGTACACAATCAAGTTCTTAACAGGCTCGAAGCCTGTGTTCATCATCTCAACTGGCTCGAAGCCGTAACAAACAATCTCAGCGGCTCCAAGCCCATTATCTCAACTGGCTCAAAGCCGTAAACAAGCAACATGCTCTAAGCCGCCCCAACAATCAAGACATCTATTCTCAGGCTCTACGCCTGAATGCTCAAAAATCTAACATTTTTTGAATGCTCAAGCTCTACGCTTGGATGCCCAACCACTGTGTACTGGATGCTCAAGTTATACACTTGAATGCTCAAGCTCTACGCTTGGATGCCCAACCACTGCGTACTGGACGCTCAAAGCCTGTACTTTGAATGCTCGGATTCTGCCGTCCGAATGCTCGAGCTCTACGCTCTGAATGCTCAAGTTCGGAACTTGATAGAAGCTCTAAGCTTAAAAACAAACACACATGCACGGGCCCGTGCACATATTGCATCAACATTTTCACATCGAGTCTGCATCATGTCTGTTCACATCTAACAACAAACATCACACATATACACTCTGCATATCTCTCATGAAACAGGTCAACCCTACAATCAACCGGCACTATGCCTCGGTTTTATTGATCGGTTCAGCGCCTCGATCCTTTGGCTCCACGCCAACACTTATGATGAGAAAGCTCCGTGCACAGACCATCAGAATACAACCAGCTCTACGCTTCGGTTCATATCACGTCAAGCTCTAAGCTCCGACAACTCAGGCCCTCGCCTCAAAACTACATGCAGGCTCCACGCCTCAATCACTTCAGGCTCCATGCCTCAGTCCCTTGCCTTATGCCAGCTCCGCGCTTCGGTCCCATCAAGCTCTAAGCTCACCTCAGGCCTTCATCTCATAACCACAGCAGGCTCCACGCCTCAATCTAAGTCATCTCAGGCTCTCGCCTTATGATCAACACCAGCTCCGCGCTTCGGTCCTATCAATCACCTCAGGCTCTCGCCTTATGATCAACACCAGCTCCGTGCTTCGGTCTTATCAATTCTATCACTCTCCAGGCTCTCGCCTCATGACTACAACCGGCTCCGTGCCTCGATTCCCTCATCACCAAAGCTCCATGCTCCAGTTACTGGCCCTGCGCCCCCCATATCTCAAAAAAACAACCGGCATCCAACTCATCCCCAGCAGATGGTTTGGATTCCACCCCATTACATCAATTCCATCCAGCTCATTCGCAAGGATAGGCTACTCTACCGAGCTCCTTTCAGTCAAAGTAAGGATGATCAAGAAAAGCAAACGCACCTGCAGTGTACTGATCTACCCCAAAATACTAAGGAAGCTCTCCGCAAAGAAACTCCCCAGTAGCCCCGCGCTCCTTCAACTACTCTTCGCCAAAACCCTGGCTCAGTCCAGGTACGTCACACTACGGCTTTTTAAGCCCTAAGGTACGTCTTCTGTCTCTAACCCTCCAAACTTTTTATTTTTTCTTTATTGCCTGAACTACGATTGGTCTGAATTTCCCTTGTGGAATACGTAGGCAGCCTCCCGGCCCGACCATAACAAAACCTTTTTCAAAAAACCCCTTGGAATAGTTGTTGGACCAAATTGAGTTGCTTTTTTACAGCTTTGTCTCTTACTCAAACATGTCTCGCGATCCGTCTGAGTTCAGTCAAAGAGGGGCATATGTAGACACCCCAATTTGGCCTAACGATTATTTCAAGTCCTACCTTGGGACAATCCCGATGATGAAACGGATACAGTGATTGCTGATTGCTTCCTTGAGAACCTTAGGACTTTCGGTAAGAACTTTGAGCCACTTAGAGGACCCAATTCAGAGCCATACAGCCTTTCAGACAGAAAACACAGAAGCCTAAGAGAATCCATCTGTCGGCCGTAACATCGATCTCACGGCCCCAACATCATTTCCTCACCCGAGCAACCTGTTGCTAGCAAAATCTCCCGGAGAGATCAATCCCTCGGCCGCAAGATCTATCCTTCGGCCGAGACATCCATTCCTCGGCCGTGATATCCTTTACTCGGCCGCCAGATCGACCTTTTTCCAGACTCTGGAACGTGTTTTGTTAGATCCGATTACACTACCTTTTCGATGCGTTCGGGCTACGCTCAGAGATTACGACGTAGAGTTAGAGATGCATTGCAATTGCAATTGCCATCTCGTGATTTGATTGGCCGGAGTGAGTCACCAATTGCCTATATAAAGGGCCTTTGGACTCCAAAAATAAACACACGAAATTGATATACCTTCACACTCTTTCAAGCCTCAAAGCTCTGCATAAATACTCTCTCAATCCCATACTTCAAAAGCCCTAACCTCCCGAAGGCAGCCGTCAATCCGGCGATCAAACCCCGAAGTTCAAACCCTAAACCGAGGGTTTTCAATCAAGCAATCAGTCAACCACGCTCAATCCAAAGCAATCAAGCAACTGAGGGATCAAGGTGGTGAGGCCCAACGGCCTCTGGTTTGTCTTATTTACTGTCTTTTTGACTAATCGTAGCTTTTTGATTACCTGTTAATCTTTCTGTCTGGTGTGAGGAAGAACACCGACCGGGGCTTCGATCCCTCGGCCGATACATCAAACCAGGAGGATCCCTCGGCCGTGACATCCATTCACCGGCCGCGGGATCCATCTCCCTGGGACAGTTTGTTTGCTTTTCTGCTTTCTGATGCATGGTTCAATTATCGCACTGGCTCACTTTACTTACTGTTTAAAAGCTTAATTAAACAGACTATGTGTTTGGAATTAAACAAAGTGTGTACATGTCTTATGTTGAATAACTATGGGCCAGTCTCACGGCTGGGCAGAGAGGGGTGCCTAACACCTTCCCCTTACTGTACTTTTGGCTCCCGTATCCAGAATCTCTATCTATTTTCCCCGTTTTAACAAACTGGGTGGCGACTCTGTTTTGATGATAACCGCTATCATGTGGCGATGTTCCTAGCCATGGGAATGTCCATGATTTTGGTTTATGAAGCAAGCAACCAATCGAGCAAACAAATGTGATCAACCTGTATGGCGATGCCCCGTTTGGGAGGTGTCTACACCTGTACTTGTTAGTCAGTCACGAAGGCGTATCTGAATCTGCTAGGCGATTGCGCAGAGCAATCCGAATTTGCTAGACAATCACGAAGAGCAACCTGTACCTGTTAGTCAGCCACGAAGGCGTATCTGAATTTGCTAGGCGATTGCACAGAGCAATCCGAATTTACTAGACAATCGCGAAGAGCAACCTGTACCTGTTAGGCGCTCACAAAAGCCTCTTTGAATCTGTTAGGCAAATTGCGCAAAGCAGTCCGAATCTGCTAGGTGATCGCGAAGAGCAATCTTAACTTGCTAGGCAATCACACAAAGCAGTCCGAATCTGCTAGGTGTCCATGCGGAGCAGTCGTAATCTGCAAGGCATCCATGAAGAGTAGTCCGAATCTGCTAGGTGTCCACGCGGAGCAGTTGTAATCTGCTAGGCATCCATGAAGAGTAGTCTGAATCTGCTAGGTGTCCACACAGAGCAGTCATGATCTGCTATGCATTCGAGAAGAGCAGTCTGATTCTACTAGGCGATCTTAAGGAGCAGTTTGAATCTGCTAGGCAGCAGCGCAGTCTGAACCTACTAGGCAGTCTTAAGGAGCAGCCTGAATCTGCTCAGCATCAGCGCAGCGCAGTTTGAATCTGCTAGGCAACAGCGCAGTCTGAACCTGCTAGGCAGTCTTAAGGAGCAGTCTGAATCTGCTCTGCATCAACGTAGCGCGGTTTGAATCTGCTAGGCAGCAGTGCAATCTGAACCTGCTAGGCAGTCTTAAGGAGCAGTCTGAATCTGCTAGGCATCAACGCAGCGCAGTTTGAATCTGCTAGGCAGCAGCGCAATCTGAACCTGCTAGGCAATCACACAAAGCAGTCCGAATCAGCTAGGTGTCCACGCGGAGCAGTCGTAATCTACTAGTCATCCATGAAGAGTAGTCCGAATCTGCTAGGTGTCCACGCGGAGCAGTCGTAATCTGCTAGGCATCCATGAAGAGTAGTCCGAATCTACTAGGTGTCCACACAGAGCAGTCATGATCTGCTATGCATTCGAGAAGCGCAATCTGAACCTGCTAGGCAGTCTTAAGGAGCAGTTTGATTCTGCTCGGCATCAACACAGCGCAGTTTGAATCTGCTAGGCAGCAGCGCCGTCTGAACCTGCTAGGCAGTCTTAAGGAGCAGTCTAAATTTGCTCGATCGGCATCAACGCAGCGCAGTTTGAATCTGCTAGGCAGCAGTGCAATCTGAACCTGCTAGGCCGGGTTAAGGAGCAGTCTGATTTTGCTCGACATCAACACAGCGCAGTTTGAATCTGCTAGGCAGCAGCACAGTCTGAACCTGCTAGGCGATCTTAAGGAGTAGTCTGAATCTGCTAGGCAGCAGCACACTCTGAACCTGCTAGGTGATCTTAAAGAGCAGTCTGAATCTTCTCGGCATCAGCGCAACGCAGTTCGAATCTGCTAGGCAGCAGCACAGTCTGAACCTGCTAGGCGATCTTAAGGAGCAGTCTGAATCTGCTAGGCAGCAGCACACTCTGAACCTGCTAGGCGATCTTAAAGAGCAGTCTGAATCTTCTTGGCATCAGCGCAACGCAGTTCGAATCTGCTAGGCAGCAGCATAGTCTGAACCCGCTAGGCAGTCTTAAGGAGCAGTCTGAATCTGCTCGGCATCAGCACAGCGCAGTTTGAATCTGCTAGGTGATCGCATATAGGAGTTCAAATCTGTCAAGCAATCGTAAGGAGTAGTTTGAATCTGCTCAGCAGCAACACAATGCTGTCTGAATATCTATTAGTCAATTGGGTGGAGCAGTCTAAATCTGCTAGGCAACCATGCAAAGTAATTCAAAACTGCTATGCAACTGCATGGAGTAGTCTAAGTTTTTTAGGCAATCGAGCAGAGTAGTACACATTTGTAAGGTGCTCACGAAGACCTATCTGAATCTGTTAGATGATTAGGAAGATCAGTCTAAGTTTGTTAGGTGATCACAATGTACTTGAGACTGCGAAGGGTCTCAAAGAGAAAGAATGTGATATTGAAGAAATTGCTTGGCGTATGAAAAAACGGGAGCAAGAAATTAAAGACTTATAGAGATGCCTACGAAAGGTGGAGAATTCAGGTAGTGCTTGAATAGGCAATGAACCTGTAGACACCTCCCGAGCGGGGCATCGCCATACAGATTGATCACGTTTGTTTGCTCGATTGGTTGCTTGCTTCATAACCAAAGTCATGGACATTCCCAGGGCTAGGAACATCGCCACATGATAGCGGTTATCATCAAAACGGAGTCGCCACCCAGTTTATTAAAACTGGGAAAATAGACAGAGATTCTGGACGCGGGAGACAAAAGTACAATAAGGGGAAGGTGTTAGGCACCCCTCTTTGCCCAGTCGTGAGACTGGCCCATAATCATTCAACATAAGACATGTAGATGCTTCATTTAATTCTAACACATAGTCTGTTTGTTTATTCCTTTAAACAGTAAGTAAAGTGAGCCAGTGCGATAAATAAAGCATGCGTTAGAAAGCAGAACAAAACAAACTGTCCCAGGGAGATGGATCCCGCGGCCGGTGAATGGATGTCACGGCCGAGGGATCCTCCTGGTTTGATATATCGGCCGAGGGATCGAAGCCCCGATCGGTGTTCTTCCTCACACTAGACTATACGATTAACAGATGATCAAAAAGCTATGATTAGTTATAAATGCGATAAGTAAAACAAACCAGAGGCCGTTGGGCCTCACCACCTTGATCCCTCATTTGCTTGATTGCTTTGGATTGGGCGTGATTGACTGATTGCTTGATTGAAAATCCTAGGGTTAGGGTTTGAACTTTGGGGTTTGATTGCCGGATTGACGGCTGCCTTCGGGAGGTTAGGGCTTTTGAGGAGTGGGTTTGAGAGAGTATTTGTGCAGAGTTTCGAGGCTTGAGAGAGTGTATTCTCTAATGAATTTCGTGTGTATATTTCCGGAGTCCAAAGGCCCTTTATATAGGCAATTGGTGACTCACTCCGGCCAATCAAATGGAACGATTGCAATTGCAATTGCAATGCACCTCTAACTCTACGTCGTAATCTCTGAGCGTAGCCCGAACGCATCGGGAAGGTAGTGTAGTTGGATCAAACGTCTGACAGAACACGTTCCAGAGTCTGGGAAAAGGTCAATCTGGCGGCCGAGTAAAGGATATCACGGACGAGTAATGGATGTCTCGGCCGAAGGATAGATCTTGCGGCCGAGGGATTGATCTCTCAGGGAGATTTTGCTAGTAACAGGTTGCTCGGGTGATGAAATGATGTTAGGGCCGTGGGATCGATGTCACGGCCGACAGATGGATTCTCCTAGGCTTCTGTATTTCTGTCTGAAAGGCTGTATGGCTCTGAATTGGGTCCTCTAAGTGGCTCAAAGTTCTTATCGAAAGTCCTAAGGTTCTCAAGGAGGCAATCAGCAATCACTGTATCCATTTCATCATCGGGATGGTCCCAAGGTGGGACTTGAAATAATCGTTATGCCAAATTGGGGTGTCTACAGAACCGAAGATCCGAGCCCTTTACAAACAGAAACCTGGAAAGTGTATAGTTGCTGAACAACGATGTGCTCGTAATAAACCCACAAGGGAGGGATTACGATGTAAGAAGGAGTCCACCGAGTAGGATCAAGAGGAGTAAAAATTATACTTTTACAGTCCAAGATTCAGGAGCATGAATTATGATATGCTCTCCTAAGGGTCTGAAGCAAAAGCTGGTTGTGTAGCTAAAGCTCAGTATTTCGAATAAATACGAAGCCTTGTTGGTCGGGCTACGAAGTGCCCAAAGTACTGAAGGCTAAGAAACTAAGAAAGTTTTTGCATGAAATCCCATGAATGGGAAGCTTGGTCCGAACTGGGAGAGACCATACAAGGTTACAGAGATAACTGAGATTGAAGCTTATCGCCTCAAAGTCTCGGATGGGAATCCAATGCCAATGCCATGGAATATACAGATAAGTGGCAGAATTACTTATTATAATTTATATTTTAGCTATGAGTTGCTATAAGAGAATTATGAACAGAATTCCGTAGAATTACTTATTGTAATTTATATTTTAGCTATGAGTTGCTATAAGAGAATTATGAATAGAATTCTGTAGAAACTATTGCTTATTGTGATTTATTAGCTACGAGTTGCTATAGGGGAATTATGATCAGAATTCCATAGAAAGTATTCAGCTACGAGTGGCTTTGTGCCAGAATTATGAAAATTTTATTTGTGTTCGGTCCTAGCGCGAATAAGCTAAGTATGGATCCAAAGTCACTTAATTTGCCTCCATTGTGGGGAGTAGGGAGAGTGTGCATCCAAATATGACTTTAGAAAGAAACTTGAGAACCAAACGAAGTATGAGAAGCTTAAGATACAAACGAGTACGAAAAAACTCAAAATTTGGCTAAGTATGAATGAACTTAGGCCATGGCAATGAATGATGCCTAAATCCGATCGAGTACGATCATACTTAGAAATTGGCTAAGTGTGAATAAACTTAGGCCATGGCAATGAATAATGCCAAAATTCGATTGAGTACGATCAAACTCAGAAATTGGCTAAGTGTGAATAAACTTAGGCCATGGCAATGAATAATGCCGAAATTCGATTAAGTACGAGCAAACTCAGAAATTGGCTAAGTGTGAATAAACTTAGGCCATGGCAATGAATAATGCCGAAATTCGATTAAGTACGAGCAAACTCAGAATTTGGCTAGGTATGAATAAACTTAGGCCATGGCAATGAATAATGCCGAAATTCGATTGAGTACGATTAAACTCAGAATTTGGCTAAGTGTGAATAAACTTAGGCCATGGCAATGAATGATGCCTAAGTCCGATTGAGTACGATCAAACTCAAAAATTTGGCCAGGTGCGAATAATCTTTGGCCATGGCGATGTGTAGTGCCAAAGATTGATTGGGTACGAACAAACTTAGAGTATAGCTAAGTATGAAGACACTTAGGCTTAAGCAATAAACATTACGTGATTATGGGGAGTTACGAATAAAATTCATTTGTTATGTTTTTAAACTACAAGTTAGTTGCAAAGGGTTATGAATAACATTCCTTTGAGTTTGAGTTATGATTACAATTCTTTTTTCTGATAATGAAAGATTGAGTTTGATTGTGTTAACTATGAATATGGTTCCAAAAAGAAAGGAACTTTTCGTTCCCATATTGGGGAGTAGTGGTTGGGTATACCATACTATATACAAAATAATAGCTAAGTCTGAGAAACTTAGGTGCATATGAATAGACGCACAAATTTGCTAAGTCTAAAACACTTAGGTGCGTAGCGCACAAATTTGCTAAATCTGAAAAACTTAGGTGCGTATGAACAGACGCACAAATTTGCTAAGTGTGAAAAACTTAGAGGTGTGAGAAACTTGGACGTGTACGAGCAAACGCGCAAATTTGTTAAAGTATGAAATACTTAACTATGTACGAATAAACACATGAGTCTGCCAAATGCTTGGGCAAGCAAGCATAATACAAAAAGTGTGTATGAATGAACACACGAAATTGGCCAGGCACGAAGGGCCTAGGTCCATAAATAAATCTAGTAAGATGAGTACAGTTGAGGATTACGAAGAAACACACAAACCCGACTAAGTACGAATGCTTAAATGTGTATGAATAAACACACGAAACTAGGGTGTGTGCATGTAAGCACAACAATATTAAGTATGAGAAACTTACGAACTTGCTAAGTATGAAACACTTAAGTTTATGCTCGAATGCGCATAGAACGGTTTATTAGTAACACATAGTTATATATGCATGAACAAGTGCGAGATCGAGTCATGTGCGAACGACGATTATGCTTGAGAGTTGCCAAGTATGAAACGCTTAGGCATAGAGGTAGCTAAGAATGAAAAACTTAAGAAGCTCACACGAAAATTTGGGCAGCTGCGATCGGCATCCGAGCACGGTATACTTTGGCCACGAAGGGCCATCAGTCAAAATAACGTCAAGTAATGGAATTACTTAGTAAGAGCACGAATATTGTACTTGTTCGATCCTGGCAAGAACATGCTGAGGACACTTTGCCTCCATGCTGGGGAGCAAAGAGCATTCATCAGAAATATTCATTGAGTATGATCAAACTCAGAATCCGGCTGAGTGCGAATAAACTTCGGCCAAGACCATGAAGGGTGCTGAAATCCAATCGAGTATGATTGAACTCAGAATATTGCTAAGTGCGAGAAAACTTAGGTTAGAGCAACGAATATTGCTGAAGACTTGCTGAGTATGAATACTTAGTCCGAAAGCAATGGTTGGCTAAGTAGGAAGACACTTAGGCCAAAAGAAATGAATAATACTAAAAGGAAGCTAAGTACGGACAAACTTAGATAGTTCACCGAGTTTGAACAAGTACGAGCAAAACCTAAGTATGCATATACTTAGGCATACCAAGTGTGAATAAGCTTGGATAATGACTAAAACAGTTATTCTGGAGCAATAAAGATTGCTAAGTATCTGCTGAGTGTGAAAGAACTTGGCCACGAATAGGGCTAGCAAAAGGCGATTAAAGGAAATTTGCCTCGCAAACAGCACCGAATAATGATGAGAAAAGCCAAGTACGAATGCACTTGGGCTGCTACCTAAGTACGAATGAACTTAGATGATTCGCCGACATGGATAGGCTCAAACAGTACAAGTACGAAAAAACTTCATTGTATTTGGCTGTGTCGAGCATAAACAATGGTAGAGTTAAGTGCCTAGAATTGAAAAAGTAACCAAGCACGAAAACTTGGGTGACTACGAGCTAAATTAAAAATAGGTACGAATAAACCTAAACTATGACAACGAAGAATGTCAAAAGTAGACCCCAGTATGGAGAAACTTGGGGTCTAAGCAGTGAACATTGCTCTGAGCAAATAATGTCGTTAGTATATGTAAGTGGGTCTATGCATGCATGTGCTTAGGCCTCGAGCGGTGAATAATGCTATGAAAATGGCTAGGTGTAAAAAAACCTTGTCTTGGTAGTGAAGAATGCCAGAATATAACTAAGTACGAAAAACTCAGGATATATGTCGGCGTCATGCACAAATTAAGACCCAAACGTGAAGAGGTTTGAGGCTCGAGCATCGAACATTGCTTGAATCATGACAAGCGAAGAATGTCAGATAAAGGCCTAAGCACAAAGAAGTTTGGGGCCCGAGCAATGAACATTGCTCTTATACGAGCAAAGCCCGAGATAAGCTAGGTATGACATAAACCTAGGCACAACAGTGGATTGGTGAAAAATGAATGAACTTAGCAGATGGCTACGTGTACTGCCCGAGATTCCTAAGCATGGGTAGATTAGGCCAAGGGACCTTTTGCTAAAGCATAAATGGACTTGTGCAAAATATAGCAGTAAGATGCTTCTAAGGCATTGAAAGCCTGAACGAACAAACTCATAAGGCCAATAAGGAGTACAACGATGCGTATACACAAGTTGTCGTTTGGGCATCCCGAGCAGAGGTACCAAATAACGCCATGAGAGATGTGAAAGACAAAGATTATTTGCCATGAAGTGCTGAAAGTAAGCGCCACGCGGGGCAGGATTACCGAATGAAGCTTTACCCATTGCAACTGAACAATGGCAAGGGGCAAAGCTGGGGAGCAATTGTAGGGGGATTTTCCCGAACAGAGGAAACACAGCCTGAGCACGTGCATAACATATGACCACATCAGAGCACTAAGTGAGGGTGCACGGTACAGCCTAACAAGTGCACTGGTAGGCGGTACCATGCGAGGGTGTTCGGCAATGATGCCTAAGAGGTGCGCTGGTAGGCAGAGGGTGTTCGGCAATGATGCCTAACAAGTGTGCTGGTAGGCGGCGCCATGTGAAGGTGCTTGGTAATAATGCCTAACAGGTGCCCTGGTCGGCGGCACCATGCTGGTAGGCAGAGGGTTGTAGACACCCCAATCTGGGCTTTCAGATTAGTTTACTTACGGTTTTTGATTCCCCGATGATGAAACGGATCAAGAACACCCCGGGAATGTCGAGTGTTTGAGCTTTGAGTGTTTGCAAAACCCTTGAACCTAACCTAATCTTAAGCCACTTCCAAAGGCCAAAAACCCTATTGATGTGTGCCATCGCGCGATAGTTTGGAACCATCGCGCGATGGTCAACCTGAGCATTGACCAGCGCGCCAGGGTTTATTGTCGCGCGACAGTTTGGAACCATCGCGCGACGGTCAGAACCTGTCCCTATCACCTTTATTCAGCTGGGCAGCTTAATCACCAAGTAACCCTCAGCCAGCCTCGTGGCTGGCTGACCTCCATTCTTTGGACCAGACCTGCCTTTCCATTAGTGGAAGGTGCTAAGCCTATAAAAACCCTCCTTTGTTCATCTTTCAAAAGGTTAACAAAATTTGGCATTACAAAGGGTCTTTGCTTTGCACTCTTTTAAGCTAATAAAAGAGATACAAAGACACCCTAAGAACAAAGCTTGTTCTTCCTCCCCATTTACACATTTCAATCAAACCTCAAACTCAACCTCAAACTCAAACCTCAAACCCAACCTCAAACTCAAAGCTCAAACACTTTTCAAACCTCAAAATTCAAAGGTATATCTTACCTTTGTTCTGCTCTCTGTTCTGATCCCTGAGGGGGGCTGGCAGGGTCAAGGCTGGTAATCAATACCAGTCCTGGCCCTAAAGCTGGCAAGGTTTCAAAAACCGTGCAACCAACATAACCTCGCGCGACGGACCCAGTCACGCGCGCGCTTGTCTCAAACATCGCGCGATGGTTCTCGTGGGGAAGGGATGTTGGTTCTTTCCTATTTTATTGTCTTAATAATTATTATGGATCACTGTTAAGCATGCTAATAATCAGTTTACTGCTTTTCTTAGAGCTTAAATTGCTGGTTTTACATCTCAATATTCATTTCTGTTCAGTTTGGAATGCCCTTGGTATCCCCTGAATCTGTCTCAGGACCCCAAGCATGTAAAGCAATTCCTGGAAGTCCAGTTAGGAGTGTCGCGCGAGGTTTACGCTCTGTCGCGCGACAGTCCTCTGATTTCCATGAATGGCCCTTGCATGGGCAACTTGGCCCTTGGCCTCTGTTTTGATACCCCCACTGTTTAGGGGTTGTGTTTCATCTTATTTGGCTCCTGCTTGGAGTATTGTGTAATAATTAGCATTTTACAGTCTTCCAATACACTGCTTGGTTTGCTTCCTGGGTGTGCACTGGTCCTTCCAGAGCCCAGAAGGGGATGATTTTGGGACTGTGGTGAGATGACAACACTCGCGCGAGAGTCAGAGTGTCTCGCGCGATGATTGACTTGCATGCAGATCTGTTCAGGCATGCAAGTTGATCATCGTGCAGGGCAAATCTGCCCCGAGCCTGGTTTTGGCATCTGATCGCTGTTTCAAGATCATTCCGTTTATTATTCATCATGCTACTCATCCATGCCATCTATCATCCTGCAAACATGTTACAGTTTTAATCCCCGATTAACTGTTCCCCCGCCCTAATTGGCTAAAATTGATTAATAAAAGAAGAATCGCAACATTTTCAAAATGCTCAAGTAGAGACCGATCTCCGGATTGGGCGAGAGGGGTGCCATAAAACCCTTCCCCTCTCGTAACCTGGCTCCCGAACCCAGATATGGTTATGACGGACTGGTTCCTTAACTTTTTCAAATCAAACAGCGCGGCAGGTGCTTCGAAATACGGTTCCTTGAGTGTCGGACCTTCAAAACTCAAGTGGCGACTCTGTATTTTTGAGCGCTTGCCACCTGCGCTCGCGCTCCCTCGATCCGGGCCCCTTGCATTTTTGGAAACCGGAATTTCCAGGGCGTGCTGCCCACAGTGGCGACTCTGCTGGGGATGATCGAACCGATATTAATCCATACTTAGAGTTTAATACGCTTGGGAACAATCCCTTAAAAGTCTGTCAAAACGGTTAGCTTCGCGCTGCCGAAATGGTGATTTAACAGGACCTCGTGTCCGGCCATTCTAATCTGGGGCTTTTTCGATTGTTCGCTTGCGTAGTTTCCTCTAAAGATGGACAAAATAAAGTGAGCCAAAATTTGAAAAGGCATTTTGCGATTTTGCGATTCTTCTTCTCTTAATCAAATTTTAGCATCTCATTTGCATCGATGTGGGATAAGCCTCGTTGGATCGTTTTGGCAATCCGGCACGGTTTACCGGAGCCCGGGGACCCCGAATGACCGACAACCTTCGACGATGATGGGTCATGCTACCGTTCGACTGTTATTCTGTGAAAAACGCGGGTAACGGGAGGTATATCTGTGGCCCTAGTCCGAGGAACCTGTTACAAACCAAAACCGGCCTTTTGCATATACGAAGCATTAGAACTCTCCAAACTAAGACAGGTACCCACAGGTTAAGATCTATTTGCATCTAACCCCATATACTGTCTACGTGTTACTGCTTTCCCTATCGCATGCACTGTACATACACCGTTTTGCATAGGAGCATGCTTAAGGCTGTTGTGTCTTTCGAGTTTGTCTTACGCTGTCTAAGACGTTGTTGAGCCCGATGAGGAGTCGTTCATTCTGTTGAATGTTCGTTATCAATCGCAAAGTCCTTAGTTCAATGAGACTTTGAGAAATCAAAATTTACTACATCCTTGGCTCATGCCCGTTTAAGGATTCAACCGACAATATGGAACAACAAAGTAGTGATGTCGTGTCGCTGGCGCCACCCAGGTTGAAGTGCGTTGTCACTATACACCGCCGTGTTCAAGGTTAAGGTGCCATGACATCAACACCGGGTTGTTCCAAATTCAAAGTCGAATCTTCAAAAGGGACTAGCCAAAGATGTAGTCTATTTTGACATCTTTTAGGATCTGTCGATCTACTCAGGGACACATCGCCGAAAAGAATTCTGAGGATTCCGGCAACGTCTGAAACTTGTGAGGCAAACTTGTCTCTGGAACTGTGCATGCATACATTCTGTTCTGCGTAGGAGCATGTTTAGGGTGGCTTCTAGGTTGTCTCGCTTTCGAGTCTGTCTTATGCTTATTAGGACGCTATTATAACCCGATGAAGAGTCGTGCATCTCGATAGTGCACGTTGTTAGTTTTTCAAAAAGTCCTTAGATCAGCGAGACTTTGGGAAATCAAACCTTACTAAATCCTTGGCTCATGCCCGGTTGAGGATTCAACCGAACATAAGGAACCGCAAAGTGTTGATGTCGTGATATTGATGTCATTTTGGTTATCGTGCTTCGCACGTACACCGCCCCGGCTAAAGCGCGTTGTCGCTCACGCCACCCCGGTAAAGGTGTCACGCCATCAATACCGAGTTGTTTCTAATTCAAAGTCGAATCTTCAAAACGGACTAGCCAAAGATTTAGTCTGTTTTGACATCTCTTAGGACCAGTTTGATCTTTCCAAAGGATATACCCTCGAAAAAAATATCCGAGGATTCTGGCAGCGTCCGAACATCATGAGACAGACTTGTCTCTAGTTCTAGAGTCTAGGGTGGACACCGACGACGATGTATGCATTGCATTTTGCTGCAGGAACGCCACTGAGCTTTCTTTTACTTTACTGTCTAGTTTTGGAGCCATTGAACCGAGGAAGAGAGTACCGAAAAGAAGAGCCAAACCTACTTGGGAGCGTCTTCAGAATCCGGTTCAAAGACTTGTCAGGCTAGAAACTCAATCAGTTGCAACGGAGGCTTCTCCAGGTTCATTGTTGGCAGCCCTAGAGTCGGGTTCGCCATCGATTTTACAAAGAGCCACGCCATCGGCTTCCCCTTCTTCAACATCTTCAAGGCCAGCTATGGCAGATCAACCACTCACTCTGGAAACCATGCTTATGAACCTTCAGGATAGCATCACCGCCATGCAACAGAGGGCAGCTCAGACAGATACCAATATTGCCCGCCTGAATGACCTTATCCATACTCGCCTTCCACCTCCTCTTGAAGAGGAAGGCGAGGACGATGAGGATGCTCATGAACAACCTATCTTGGTCCCAGATCCGAATCACGAGGGGCGTCTCATTGTTCAGATCAACCCTAAGGACGCTCGTGCGCCTGCTGTAATCCCAAATCCGGTAGGTGGCAAGCCTATTTTGAATCCGGATATGGCAGCTCTCATGGCCAAGATGGCAAAGCTGGAGGAGGCAGTCTCCAAGTCTAAGAAAATCAGTGCAGGAGGAATTGACTTGGATCGTCTCTGTTTGTACCCTAATGCCAAGCTCCCTAACAAGTTCAAGATGCCTGACTTGGTTAAGTTTGACGGGAGCGGTGACCCCAAAACTCATCTCTATGGCTACCATGCCGCCATGAAGCTGCTGGGTGTGGAAAGTGAGGCCATGTCTCAGCTTTTTCCTCAAACCCTCTCTGGGCCTGCCTTCCATTGGTTTCTGTCAGTCGACATCTCCAAACGAAAAACTTGGGAAGACATAGGGGCTGCCTTTGTTTCTCAGTACAGCTACAACTCTCAACTCAAGATGACTATTCGAGAGTTAGAATCCACGAAGATGGAGGCAAAGGAGTCCTTTGCGGACTTTGTTAAAAGGTGGAGAGCCAAAGCCGCTCTAATGACTGAGCGCCCGAGCGAGAGAGATCAACTCCGCATCATCTCCCGCAATCTTCAGCCAGACTATGCCAGGCACTTGGTACTCGCTCAAGCGACCGCCAACTTTGAGATCTTCTTCGACTCTGGCCTAGCCATCGAGGATGCGTTGCAAGCTAGAA
This sequence comes from Rhododendron griersonianum, assembly GCA_018127125.1. Lineage (NCBI taxonomy): Eukaryota > Viridiplantae > Streptophyta > Magnoliopsida > Ericales > Ericaceae > Rhododendron > Rhododendron griersonianum. The sequence goes on along the minus strand of CM030788.1, from coordinate 29,280,111 downwards.
TCCTGCCAAGGGGTGAATCCTCTTCCTCCACTCAAAAGGCTAAGCCAAGGGCTTATTCGGGAAATAGTAGTGCGTTGTTTGGTGACAGCAACTACTCCAATACAGCCGCAAGTGGGAGTGATGCCCCAGCTTCCAACTCCAGTCGTGCCGCCGATATCAACCAAATTCGAAGCGCTCAAAGCCTCCGATCTCGAACACAACCCCGAAGCTTCTCTGCCTTCGAGGCATCTCTGTCCACAGTGATGGAGAAGCTTGTCAAGTCTGGGCATCTCAAACCTTTGACCCCAACTTTTCCACCCAAAGTCCTTCCGGCCAACTACAATGCCAACCTTTTCTGTGCCTTCCACCAAATGCCTGGCCATCTCACTGATAACTGCTTGCATCTCCGACACGAGATTCAAGATCTAATTGATGATGGCACGGTTCAAGTTCCACCAAAGCCCAACGTCATTTCCAACTCCTTGCCTCAACACGGGTCTGACCCTCTGGTTGGTCAGGTATCTATCACCTCCACTCAAATCAACCCGAGCTCCACCATATTCAACCCTAGCCACTATATCGTCCCAGCAAATCAACCCAAACCCATCGTATCCATCCCGTTTGAACCGGAGGTTAACATGATGGCTATAGGTTGGGCAGTCGAAGCTTTCTCTGCCAACACCTGGATTGACAGTGATGAGGGGCTTATAAAGGAAAGGACCGTTTGGCTGAGGTCTATCGTTCAAAGGAGCATCAAGTAGGTTTGGCTGAAGAAGCTGAGGAGGCCAAAGTGCTGTTGCTTGGGCCTGACTCCTGATGGATCCTACCTCTTTTTGTGGAAGCTATGGGTAGCTTTTTAACAATTGCATTTTCAAAACCACGTCTAGTTTGCATTGGCGTTTTGTCTGAGTCTGACACAGAGTCTTTTGCGTTTGTCTAAGTCTAGCTCTAAGTCGGAGGTTGTGCCTCTTGGCCCTCCACGTCGTAGCTTTTGTTTCAAGTTTTGAGTCTGTTGTACTTGGTAAACCCCGAGGGTTTTTATGATATGCATCATCTTGCTTCTACATGCTTCGCTGGCTTTTATATAAACTGTGTCAACCCTAATGACGAAGGGATAGATTTCGATGGGATCATTCCCAAGGAAATGTGTTCCCTCGCCGAAAGGGAAGACGAAAGGCATGCTCAGCCTATTAAAAGAAGAAGTAATTTCAAATAAACTTGAAAGACAAGTATAACCTCCCGAAAGGTTCATTTGGTTCAAAGCCGCCCCCAGAGGAGCATTGTGCCCAGTCAGACAGGCTTGAAGAATTCGTAGACGTCTTGGCATGGTCTTACCAAGTCACGCCTCGCGTTTGATTTTGAGACAAAGGAGCATCAAATCCCCTGTTATCGGGTGCCAATCCAGAAAGCAGAAGCACAGAAGGCTCCGGGCCTTGTACCATGTTCAAAGCAATGATAGTGGCGTTCTGCCAAGCACAAATGAGAAAGTGTACAAAATGGCTCGGAGCAAGGCATGCCAACTGAAGCACTCTTGACCCTGCGTCATCAAAGCCATTTATCTAGGGCTACAACCAAAGGTCTTCGACCTCGACAGCAACAAATTCAATACCCTGGGTCAACCTGGATCAATTCAAATGTTGCTTTTCCCTGTGAGAAGCTCGTTGGGCTGAAAACCCCAAGGGTGGGCAATTCCAAGCAAAAGTTAGAGCAGCCTGCTAGACCAAAACCTTTGAAGGAGGTTTAGGCAAAAATGAATAGGCAATATTCAAAAGCTCGCTAGACCGAAGACCCGAATGGGCGGTACTAGGCAAAAGTTAGAGCGTAAAAGGAGAGGTAAATACTCGAGGGTTAACCTTTGACCTGAACTACGTTTTGACCTGATTCCCTAGCTTGGGATACGTAGGCAGTCTCTCTATGAGATTCGGTCACAATCTATCAGTTGGATCCATGGTTGACATTTTGGTACACATCAAAGGTCAAAGAGGATCGAAGATCAAGACAAGCTGCTTTGGAGGAACCAGAAGGGGGAAACCCTTCGTCTTTCAATTTTATTACCAAACTGCTTCTTCAATTTACAGGCTGAGCATAAGTCTTAAAAAAATAATTGAAGCATCAAAAATAGAACGAAATGCTGGCGAGGCCTTAACAGGCTCACAGTTTATTCTAAGTTCAGCGAAGTCTGGAATAACAACCGCAGCGCGTTTGTTCGAGTGATACGCGTTGGTCTCAAACATGCGCACGCTTCTTGCAGCAGGCAGTAGCAGTTGGCTACTACCCTCGAATGTCGTTCCAGGGGCTTTTGCCAAGTCTTGTCATGCTGTGCAAGTCATATGGACTTAATGTGACTGCACGGGGGTGTCGGTTTCAGTCCGGGCCTATACGTGTCATAATCTGCGTCTTATATCCATTTTTGCGGCATTTTTCCAGTTTTTCAATCAATTGTCATATCGGGATGCTTTTCTCGATTTTGTTTGTACAGGTCTTTGTACCTTTTCCACCTTTCGTAAGTGTCAGTTTCACTTGTCTAGGGAATGTCGTGAGTTTTGGCACATTAATGCCCAAAATTTCATTATATTCTATGTGTCTGAGGGTTCGCATTGTACCATGGGGCTCTGTCTCCCTTTTCGTTCGAGCTAGGCGAGTCTGTACATATGTGTGCATGTCTGTGTGTCGATTCAAAGCACTTGTCAATGCAAATTAAATATTAGTGGTTAGCTTTTGCATTCTCTTCAACACTTGCAAAAAGAGAGTCAATAAACTGGAAAACGCAATTGTTGCATTGCTACCCTAGTATCCATAATCCGCAAGCAGCGGAATCTCTTGAAGCAGAAAGGGCACGTCAGCCCAAGGCCAAGCAAGGCATCTTTGGGGCACATCCACCCAAGCATCTAAGAGAGGGGGCACGCAGGCCCAATTCCATTGCTCAAACGTCAATTGGGGCACGCCAGCCCGTTCAGCGTCTTTCTATCTGGGTGCGCGTCTCAGAGGCACAGACAGTACGGTGATGAGGCTCAGTGGTAGTCCTTAGGCGTCGTTGTCCTTCTAGGAGCCGCCCTAAGCTTGCATTTGCATTTTCAATATTTTATACATGTCATTGCATATTGTGTGTATATCAAATGTTGAACACAGGAAAAATCCATCAAGCGACAAAGCAAGCCTGCCCGGTATCAAAGGCAGCAGGTAAACAGCTCAGCAGTTGTCACCGATTTCTCCCCAGCTGTAGTCTGCCTTGCTTCTATCCATGTTATCCACTGTTTGTGCTACTTGGATCAACACAATGACAGCCGGTCCTGTCCAATCTTCAGTGGCCTGATCGTTCTGCACACTGATCTGCCCATTTCTAATCAACGACAGCCGGTTCTGTCCAATTTTCAATGGCTCGGTCACTTTTTATAGTGATCCGCCCTTCCAATTCCATGACGGTCAGCCATATCAGTCATTCAACGATTGTCAGCCATATCATCCATGACGGTCAGCCATATCAGTCATTCAACGATGGTCAGCCATATCATCCATGACGGTCAGCCATATCAGTCATTCAACGATGGTCAGCCATATCATCCATGACGGTCAGCCATATCGGTCATTCAACGGTTTGATCATTTATACTGATGATCCTTCCATCATGTCCTCAACGACTTGATCACTCAGCACAATGATCTCCTCGTCCGCTTTCAACGACAGCTGATCCTGTCAATTCCCCCAACGGCTTGATCACTCAGCACAATGATCTCCCCGTCCGCTTTCAACGACAGCTGATCCTGTCAATTCCCCCAACGGCTCGATCATTTATACTGATGATCTGTCCGTTCAAAAATCAAAGCGCGTCGAGGCGTTCAAACCGTCAGTGTTGAGGCATTGGCAAATCAATGCGTGTTGAGGCGTTCTTCCGTCAGTGTTGAGGCATTGGCAAATCAAAGCGTGTTGAGGCGTTCTTCAGTCAGTGTTGAGGCATTGGCAAATCAAAGCGCGTCGAGGCGTTCAAACCGTCAGTGTTGAGGCATTGGCAAATCAAAGCGCGTTGAGGCGTTCTTCAGTTGGTGTTGTGGCATTGACAAACTAATCAACGACAGCCGGTCCTGTCAAATCCACAAACAACGACCAGAACATCGTTCGATGGTCCGTTCATCCGCAACTGATTGTTCCCCAGGAGAGTCCGCCTTGGCCTGTCCCGAACGACAATCACCCTCAATCTAGCCGAAAGTGCATCTTCCAGCAGGCTTATTGCTCTGTCTCGGATGGTCTTTGATAAGGAGATTGGCTCTGATTCCCAACAGATGGAATTCAACCTGCCTGACACGACCTACCCGTGTTTGTTGGAGTACTTTGTGCCGAGGATAGCTTGATCCCCAGCAACGACGACCGGTCCCGTCAACATCTGCAGCGACAGCCTGTCCTGTCCAAATTCAATCAACAAGCGGCGATGCAATCGTCCACTTCTACTTCCATCCCTGGCGACGGTCCGTCCGTCTATTCAACCAATCAGGTTCTGTAAGTATGCTTGTCTACTTTGCTAGTATGTTCTGCTCTGGGTTGCCTTGAGGGGTGTCTAGAAACCTTTGACGTTACTTGTACCAATTCAATGGTGCTCCAAGTGCCATCAAAGGGGGGCTACTGTAGACACCCCAATCTGGGCTTCCAGATTAGTCTACTTACGGTTTTTGATTCCCCGATGATGAAACGGATCAAGAACACCCCGGGAATGTCGAGTGTTTGAGCTTTGAGTGTTTGCAAAACACTTGAACCTAACCTAATCTTAAGCCACTTCCAAAGGCCAAAAACCCTATTGATGTGTGCCATCGCGCGACAGTTTGGAACCATCGCGCGATGGTCAACCGGAGCATTGACCAGCGCGCCAGGGTTTATTGTCGCGCGACAGTTTGGAACCATCGCGCGACGGTCAGAACCTGTCCCTATCACCTTTATTCAGCTGGGCAGCTTAATCACCAAGTAACCCTCAGCCAGCCTCGTGGCTGGCTGACCTCCATTCTTTGGACCAAACCTGCCTTTCCATTAGTGGAAGGTGCTAAGCCTATAAAAACCCTCCTTTGTTCATCTTTCAAAAGGTTAACAAAATTTGGCATTACAAAGGGTCTTTGCTTTGCACTCTTTTAAGCTAATAAAAGAGATACAAAGACACCCTAAGAACAAAGCTTGTTCTTCCTCCCCATTTACACATTTCAATCAAACCTCAAACTCAACCTCAAACTCAAACCTCAAACCCAACCTCAAACTCAAAGCTCAAACACTTTTCAAACCTCAAAATTCAAAGGTATATCTTACCTTTGTTCTGCTCTCTGTTCTGATCCCTGAGGGGGGCTGGCAGGGTCAAGGCTGGTAATCAATACCAGTCCTGGCCCTAAAGCTGGCAAGGTTTCAAAAACCGTGCAACCAACATAACCTCGCGCGACGGACCCAGTCACGCGCGCGCTTGTCTCAAGCGTCGCGCGATGGTTCTCGTGGGGAAGGGATGTTGGTTCTTTCCTGTTTTATTGTCTTAATAATTATTATGGATCACTGTTAAGCATGCTAATAATCAGTTTACTGCTTTTCTTAGAGCTTAAATTGCTGGTTTTACATCTCAATATTCATTTCTGTTCAGTTTGGAATGCCCTTGGTATCCCCTGAATCTGTCTCAGGACCCCAAGCATGTAAAGCAATTCCTGGAAGTCCAGTCAGGAGTGTCGCGCGAGGTTTACGCTCTGTCGCGCGACAGTCCTCTGATTTCCATGAATGGCCCTTGCATGGGCAACTTGGCCCTTGGCCTCTGTTTTGATACCCCCACTGTTTAGGGGTTGTGTTTCATCTTATTTGGCTCCTGCTTGGAGTATTGTGTAATAATTAGCATTTTACAGTCTTCCAATACACTGCTTGGTTTGCTTCCTGGGTGAGCACTGGTCCTTCCAGAGCCCAGAAGGGGATGATTTTGGGATTGTGGTGAGATGACAACACTCGCGCGAGAGTCAGAGTGTCTCGCGCGATGATTGACTTGCATGCAGATCTGTTCAGGCATGCAAGTTGATCATCGTGCAGGGCAAATCTGCCCCGAGCCTGGTTTTGGCATCTGATCGCTGTTTCAAGATCATTCCGTTTATTATTCATCATGCTACTCATCCATGACATCTATCATCCTGCAAACATGTTACAGTTTTAATCCCCGATTAACTGTTCCCCCGCCCTAATTGGCTAAAATTGATTAATAAAAGAAGAATCGCAACGTTTTCAAAATGCTCAAGTAGAGACCGATCTCCGGATTGGGCGAGAGGGGTGCCATAAAACCCTTCCCCTCTCGTAACCTGGCTCCCGAACCCAGATATGGTTATGACGGACTGGTTCCTTAACTTTTTCAAATCAAACAGCGCGGCAGGTGCTTCGAAATACGGTTCCTTGAGTGTCGGACCTTCAAAACTCAAGTGGCGACTCTGTATTTTTGAGCGCTTGCCACCTGCGCTCGCGCTCCCTCGATCCGGGCCCCTTGCATTTTTGGAAACCGGAATTTCCAGGGCGTGCTGCCCACAAGTGTGTTCGGCAATGATGCCTTACAGGTGTGCTGGTAGGCGGCGCCATGTGAAGGTGCTAGGTGATAATGCCTAACAGGTGCGCTGGTAGGCGGCCCCATGTGAAGGTGCTTGGTAATAATGCCTAACAGGTGTGCTGATAGGCGGCACCATGCTGGTAGGCAGAGGGTGCTAGGACATGATGCCGAACAGGTGTGCAACACCTGAGGTTGCTAGGCAGTGACGCGGAACAGTGTCGACTGCACCACATAAAGGTGCTCGTTGGTATAGCCGAACATGTGATATTGTTCAATGAGTTAGCCTAACACGTGGTACAGGTGCACCGTAGTAACTGTGCACCATCGATGTACATTGGACCAACTCTATCTGGATCGCTGTTCGAGAAGGTTCTAGAAAGGAAATCCTACGTGATAGGCAAGTGTCCCATGAATAAAGGGATTATAATTGAGTTACCGTATGGGAGGGAATTCCATATGGGCTAGGATTCCTAATGAAGTTGGAACCCTAGGCAGAAAAGGAGACTTGGAGAACAAGTAAGTCTACATCTATAAATAAGAAGTAACACCCACGAAGAGAGGTCTGTTGATATACATTATTATTACCTACTGTGAATTAGGGTTTTATGAGTACGAAATACTGACTTTGGCATCGGAGGGCTTTTGCCGACGAGAGGCAAAGGTGCGCTCATGGTGTCTTGTTTTGCAGAACTAGGGTTCCGGCAAGAAGGCATGCACGTTGATCTCAAGGGATGTTGATAGAATAATAAGCGGATTTTTTCCCCTTACACTTGGTTTCGCTTTTGCCATATCCTGTAGCCTTATTGCCAATTTTGGGAATCTTTGAGATATCCTGCTTGTTGTGTCGATGACTCTTGAGTCAGAGGGGATGAACAATGATTCTTGTGTCTTTTGCTGTTGTCAATTCCTCGAGAGAAGCATACTCATCTTTTGCGTGCTCAATACGCAGGGTTAGCTGCACCTATCATTGAGTACAAATCTCTTTGATACTTTTTCTTCTCTCCAAATGTTTGGTCCGCATCTCAATGTGAGATTGCCCATGTAGCCTAATCAGGGAATCATGCCTTTTTTCGTAGTTCCAAAATCACAACCTTTGAGGTTGGGCTTCCACTCTTGGTTTTTCTTCTCACAAGCTCTTGATTTTGCCTAGCTTACCTAATGGAGGTTGAGTCCCTAGCGAGCTTTGAATGCCTTAACTTTTGCCTAGGCTGTGTTTTTGCATTTTCTTGCCCTAGCAGGCTTTGCTCTTACTTTTGCTTAGGTTACCCAACGAGCGTTTTCTAAGAGGTTTTTTTTTCTTTTTTCTTTTTTTTTGTACTTTGAAGAGGAATTTGGTGGAGATATTTCTATGAATCTCCTTTGCGTTTGTACCTTCGTAATGGGCAAGCTAACCCTAAGTGTTCTCACGGAGATAGCGTCTTCTTTCTAAGTTTTGACAAAAATCTAGTTCTAAGCAACTAAAGTTCATCCTTTCCTTTCCTTTTGTCATCGACACAAAGAACTTGATCCTTTACGGTTTCCCTTATTTGGCAAAGAGACGATAGCATATGGCAATTGCAATTTGAATAAGCATAGTCTAGAAAATGAAACAGGAATTCACTTAGCAGAAATAAAATGCCCAAACAGGGGCCTAAAACATGTTCTAGCTTGATTTAGAAAATGAAAGTAATGTTCAATGTTTTTGCCATGTCATGACTTCTCAGCTACTGCAGGATGTTAGGGTCATTTTCTTTACCTTTTGCAACTTTATACTATTTTCCACCATCTTCTTTGCCAAACAGAGCCTTTGAACTGGGTCCATCTTTGAAGCTTGCACGGTGGCTACCTCCTTGAGACATGAGCAGTCCCCAAATAGAAATGTCAGCCTGGGCTTTTACCACCTCTTCTTCCTTCTTGTTAACTGAGCAGTCATCCGCTACTTCCACTTGATTGAATAGTGATGCTAAGGAGATTTCATCGAGCAGATCGTCATATTCTCCTTTTATTTCGTCAAAGTCACTTTCCCCCGTTTTGTATGGATCTGTGTATGTGAAGTTTAGCTCCTCTTCTTCATCTACCCATTGGTTGTAGTCACATTCTTTGTAGGGATTGACCCATGATTGCATATAGAATTCCTCCACTTCTATAAGGTTGATTGTTTCCCAGACTATCAGAGGCATCGGGATTCTCGGACAATTGATAGGTATTACTATTTGAGCAAGCTCGAAGCGGGCATGTCTTCTTATCATGATGACCTTCTCCTTTTCCTTCTTCCTATTCTCAAACCAGATGCGCAACCATTCATCATCTTCCACAAATGGAATGTCAGGATCCTCCAAATTGTGTTTTGCCCAGGAATGCTCTTTCCATTTCCTTAGCTTTTCTTGTTCTTCTTCATCACTCATGTCAGACATGTCGGGATCGATCACTTCTGATTGATCGGACTCATTGTTTTCTTCTTCCTCCATCATGAGACATTCATCCTCCTCTGGGAAGGTCAAGGTTGGCTTGGCTTGGGTGCTTTGGACGATGTATTGGCTAGGGTTGTATATGTGGTTGTGAGATAGGGTTATGAGATTGATATTTTGGAGTGGTTCAGTATTGTGAGGTGGTTTGGTTTATGCATCAGGTTGTGGAGGTTTTATGGTTCGACTATCAATGAGATCTTGAATGTCGTGGCGGAAACGCATGCAGTTGTCTGTCTCGTGCCCAGAGTGTTGATGGTAGGCACACTGCTTGTTGGGATCATAATTTGGGCCACAGGGTGGCTGAGGAAGTGGTTTGTTCAAGGGTTTAAGATGCCCCTGATGGCTCAGAATGGTTAAGGCTTGGGAGAGAGTCATATAGAGAGGGCTAAAGTTGCGGCAAGGCCGGTTTGAGCTTCGGGAAGGACTGGCTTGGAAAGGGTCTTGTGGCAAGGCTGGGTCAAGAGCGTTTACAGAGGCGTGAGATGTACGGCTCGGGAAGGCTTTCTTAGGTGGAGGAGCTTCTTCTTTTCCAATAAGTCCCAGTTTGATTCCTTCTTCAATCTGCAACCCAGTGGCATGCAGACGCTTGAAATCTGTGATAGCCTGTGTGTAAATATGCTTGAGATACTTGGATTGCAGATTCTTGACAACTATCCTTACTTGATCTTCCTCAGAGGGACGATTCTTCATCTTGGCAGCCTTTTCTCTCCATCTAGCCACAAAGGTAACGAAGTCTTCGTTTGACTCCTGCTTGGTCATCTCCAAATCTCGAGTGGTTAACTCAACTTGGACATTGTATGCATATTGCTTGACAAAAGCATTGGCGATTTCTGGCCAAGTGTGATAATGCACAAATTCCAGAGTAAGGAACCAATCGAGGGCACTTCCAGTGAGGGTTCTTTGGAACAACTGAGCAATGAGCTCATCATTCAAGCCCATCGGCTTCAGGGTGTTGATGACATGACGGACATGACTGGTAGGGTTACCGGTTCTATTGAACTTCTCATTGTTTGGCATTTTGAATCTTTCGGGCAATTGAGAATCTAGAAAGAGGCACAGTCCTTTAAAGTTCAGAATTTGGTCCCCTTGTGAACGAGCCAGAGCATGTTCGATTTCTTTGACTTGCTTGGCCAATTCTGGATTCTCTACTGTTATTGCTTTAAGTGCATTCTCATCTTCTACTAATTTTTCTTCGTCCTTAGCATCTCTTGCTGCTTTCTCTGCTATCAAAGCAGCGACTTGAGCTTGGAGATCGGCAATAGTGGCATTATTGTCAGCCATGGGAGTGGGAGGATTGCTTGATGAAGCTTGGAATTTGGTGGATGATCGGGTTTACTGAGAAGATGACCGCGAAGTCCCTGGAAGTGATTGGGACCGTTGTGGTGAAGGTGTTTTGGCAGGCGAAGACGACAGACGAGACGGATGCAAAGACCTCTATTTGGCGTGACTTCGGGTGTTGTAAGAGTATAAAATTGGCTGTGGTTGCTTTCTTGGCTTACCTATTGTGCCTGCTTGAAAAGTAAAATACCTGCAAGTCAGTACTTGGCTATTTAGGGTTAGGATTTGAGCTAAAAATCCCAACCCTTCTGCACAGAAAGAGATGTTACAACAACAAATGTTACAGGGTGTGACGAAGAACTTCAAGATAAAATGCAAGAAAATTCATTAACCTGCAGGCTCTTGTCTTAGTTTGATAGGATCTATGGCTTTCTAACACATGTAGGGTTTAGGTAGTCTCAAGGGTGCTCCGTTGTCAAAGGGCACCAGCCCTTCTGCCAGCCCATCATAGGCGGCGATCGGACGGTTTCCTTTTTGATATACCACTAGGTACAAGTGACTGTGGAGTTTGCTGGAACCCCTAACATAGCCTGTGACATGCTGGGGTATTAGGTGAACTCAACGAGGTTGCGCGCTTGATGCATATGATAAATGAACTAAACAAAGTATGTGTTGGTCTTATGTTGAACTTTCTGGTTATGGCTCTCAGATTCCCCAGCGGAGTCACCAAAAACTGTAGACACCTCCCGGGAGTGGGGCATCGCCATACAGATTAATCATTGCTGATTGTTGGTTGTTTGCTTCATAAACCAAGATCGCGGACATTCCCATGGCTAGGAACATCGCCACGCAATAAAGGTTATCATCAAAACAGAGTCGCCACCTAGTTTAAGAAAACTAGGAAAAACAAATAGAGATTCTGGGCTCGGGAGCCAAAGGTACAAAGAAGGGAAGGTGTTAGGCACCCCTCTCTGCCCAGTCGTGAGATTGGCCCATAATTGTTCGACATATGATTAACACATATTTTGTTTAATTCAAACATGTAATCTGTTTTTAGCCTTTAATAGTGAGTAAGGTGAGCCGAGACGATAAATAAAGCATGCATCAGAAATCAGGAATAAAACAAATATGTCCCAGGGAAACGGATCTCGCGGCCGGTGAATGGATGTCACGGCCGAGAGATCCTCCTGGTTTGATATATCGGCCGATGGATCGAAGATCCAACCGATGTTCTTCCTCACACCAGACTATACGACTAACAGACAATCAGAAAAGCTATGATTAAATGTAAAAACAAGTAATAAATTGAACCAGAGGCCCCTGGGCCTCACCACCTTGATCCCTCAGTGGCTTGATTGCTTCGGATTAGATGGGATTGACTGATTTGCTTCTCGGAAACCCTAGGGCTAGGGTTTGAACTTCAGGGTTTGATCATCAGATTAGCGGCTGCCTTCAGAAGGTTAGGGCTATGAGAGTGTATATTGGCAGAGTTTCATGGCTAGAGAGGGTGTATTCTGTTATTAATTTCGGAACTCAAAGGCCCCTTTATATAGGTATAGGGATGACACACCTCAACCAATCAAAATCGAACGATTGAATTGGAGTTATAAGGCAACACGAACTCCTTATGGTGATCTCCTTACATAGCCCGAACGCATCAGGATTTGGCTGCTAGGGTTTTGTGATCGGATCAAACAAGTGACAGGACGTTCCAGAATCTAGAAAATAGACGATCTGGCGGCCGAGCAAAGGATCTGGCGGCCGAAGAATTGATGTTGCAGCCGAGGAATGATCCTGGCGGCCAGCTAATTGATCTCTCAGGGAGATTTTCAAGCAACATGCTTCACGGGTGAAGAAATGATGTCGAGGCCGTGTGATCAATGTTACGGCCAATAAATGGATTCTCTTAGGATACTGTACTTTTGTCTGAAAGGCTATTTGGCTCTGGATTGGGTCCTCTAAGTGGGTAAAAGTTCTTACCGAAAGTCCTAAGGTTCACAAGAAGTCAATCAGCAAACACTGTATCCATATCATCATCGGGATGGTCCCCAATGTGGGACTTTAAATAATCATTAGGCCAAATTGGGGTGTCTACAGTATATAGTTTGTGCACATGATATCTCAACTTTTAGTCAATGATTTGATTTGATTATCTATCTAACTGTTGAGTACTTTATGTCACTTGAAATGCGAATTTACATTCATTTCATAAAATCCTATAACATTGTTTCCATAGCTCTTTACTTATTTTCAATTTCTGCTATAGTTCCTAATTATTTTTGATAAACTGTTTTTTACTTTCTATGGAGCAGGAAAGAGGTGATGATCGTGCTTTTTGAGGGAGCCCTCAGAGTTGAACGAGAAGTATTCTCGGTAGTGTTTTGTTATTTCTGAATAGATTCTTTCTAAACAAAAGTCAAATGATTCTATTTAATCCTGTTGCACCAACGTTTAAATTCAATATGCAGGTATCCAGAGATGGAAGGTGGTGGTGGAGGTCATACTGTTGGTTATCCCTAATAAGCACCCAATATTGTAGATATTTGGTGCGCTTGCTCCTCCTTTATAGCATATTAACTTGTGTTTATTTGACTTTTATAAAGATTTTGCACATAAGGTTCCTTTGAGGATATTTCAGGTTTAATGCCCTAATAAGGGTGATTTTGACGCCATGGACATGCCTCGGGGGAGTCCGAGCTTCCAAGGCGAAGTGGCGAAGTGCCACCGTTCTCCAATGATCAAGATACTAGGCATCGGGTGAAGTTTGGAAGCGTCGGGTACCAAGTTTTGAAGCTAAAGGCCAATTTTGCAGTTAGCAAGGCTATATCCATACAACTCCTCTACGGAGAATTCCCAACACAGGCTTAACAGCGCGGTATTCATACAACCGTTTTGGTTGTATCGATACAGTTGGCTTTCCGACAGCTTTTTACAGTTTTTCAACCTTCCATTTTTGGAAACTTGCTACTTGTAGTAACCTTTTGAGATATTTTGAGAGAGAAAGTTGGTTTTTGTATAAATATCCCTCTTCTCTCTCCTAGGTAAGTAGTTAGTTTTAGTTAGATATTTCTTGCTTTATGTAACGCCCCCAATTTTCGGAACGTTAAAAGGGCAATTTTATTGAATAATCAAAGGGAATCTGGCTCAGTATTACATCAAAATTTCATCAGGGTGCCTTCATCACATAGAGGGAAGGAAATCTAGGGTTCCTAATTACAGCTCCGCCTGCTTCTCCATCCTAGCCAGCTCTTTTGCTCCAAGGGCTTCCAAGGTGTACAGCTCCCCTTGATCATCTACAAAGTCTGACACATTATACCAGCGTCGCCACTGATATAATATGTCAGGGTCACCAGAGGTAACACCATGAGCTACGAGAGCTCAGCAGAATAATCCTATACCCGCTAACCCATAACTTACACAAAACAAGTCATACAGATAACGATATCTATGCAGTAACTTACACAAAACAAGTCGTACAGATAACGATATCTACGCAGTATATGCTTATTCAACTATTAACAATGACACATCCACATTCTCTATTAACTATCGTTGGTGTCTGTGATATCAGAGTTTCTCCTACGCAGCATTTCGTAGACCGTGTAGACCGTGTCGCCATTTTACTTTTCTTTTACCAATTCAACATTTCGAAAATCACATTTTAACACACACCACACAATGGGCAAGTCCGGCCACATTGGGGTTTTCAAATATTACACACGATGGGCTACCATGTCCGTCCACATCGTGGTTTTCAAAATCCACACAAAGGCTTTCACGCCAGGTCCCTATTGAGTGTATAGATAAATCTTGTCACCGATGGAGCTACCACGTCCGGCTTCATTGGTGACACACACACAATGGCTACCGAACACCACACAATGGGCAAGTCCGGCCACTTTGCTGCTTTCAAAATCTATCCACACAATGAGCTGCCACGTTTGGCCACATGAGGGTTTAAAACACACCCAACCTCGGTTCCGCCGTTCCGGGTTCCCGAGTATCCTCACAATAGTTCCGCCACACCGGGTTCCCATTGGCACACATTTGCATTGGCTCCTCTCCGCGGATAACCAAGCCATACCTCACCATGGTTCCGCCGGTCCGGTTTCCCATGGGAACACACCCAACCTCGGTTCCACCGTTCCGGGTTCCCGAGTATCCTCACAATGGTTCCGCCGCACCGGGTTCCCATTGGCACACACATACCACCCAACGGGCAAGTCCAGCCACGTTGTGGTTTCAAAAACACACACCACACAATGGGCAAGTCCGGCCACATTGCGGTTTCAAAACACACCTTGTCTTTAACACACCCTAGGTGTCATGTTTCTACTTTCTCGTTTTCGTGTCTCGTTTTCATGCATAGACTCCGCGGCAGGACTTTTTTAAGACAGAATCATAATCATTCATTGAAATCTCGAAACTAAACTAACAAGATCATCCAACTCTATATTATTTAGCATGCTCATTTTAATCATACTTGAACATTTAACACACAACTGAAGCATAGTGCCACATGGACGGACACCTTTGGAGTGGAAAACCACTTATGCTTTATCACACAACAAGTAAGGCAAGCAATCATACAATTAAGCTCATCACCATCCTTATGATCGAATACGAATACCTTTAACTAAACGACGAATTCCTATCTTTCAAAAATCGTTCTTTCTTTCTTTTTAAGGAAGTTTAAAACAGCATTTGTTTATTAGGGAAATGAAGTTCATTAATCCAACATGCTCATACTTTAAAATAATCTACGTATACTTAGGAATAACGGGGATGGAAAATTCTACATTTCAAAAACAAACACATTTCTAATTATATTCAAGGAAAGTAGATATGGAAATCTACTATACTTAGAGATAGAGGTTAAGATTAATCTACGTATACTTAGGGTTAAAGTGTATGAGAATATTCTACCTTGATCCGAAACTAGTCGGGGCCGAATAAGCTAGTTGGAAACTTCTACGGGCGGTGAAACTCGTAAATCTGGACCGAACTTTGGATGGCAGTAACTCGGTCAATATTTGGCCGAATATGATCGTTCTTGAGTTGACATCGAATCTCTAGAAGTGCTCTACCACTTTTGTGAAGGAAGTTGGTCCTAGAAACTACTTTAGGTAGGAGAAATATGGTGATAAAGGAAGGGACAGCTTGCTGTCTGGAATCTGGAAATCCGAATTTTTACTGAACTTCGGATGTCAATATCTTTGTTGTTTCTTGACCGATTAGGGTGGTTCTTGGGTCTAACTTGAAGCTCTCGAAGCGCTCTACAACTTTCCCGAAGGAAGTTGGTTCTAAGGACTACTCTAAGCAGGAGAATAATGAGGATTTACAAAGGGCAGTAGGCAGTCTGGAAAAACAGAAATGGTTTCTAGAGAGAAGTGAGAGCAAGGAGTGAAGGTGTGAGTTGAATGGCAAGAGGGGGTTCTATTTATAGGCAAGGACTTGGCTCCTCTTTCCCTCTCCTTGGCCGAAAATCTCTCTCTCTCTCTCCTTCCCATGGATATGCTCCAATGTGTTGTCCAATCAAGTTTGAAAGCATGCCAAGCTTTCCATGACTTGTCTTGTCCAATCTTTTTAGGCTTAAGGCTAAGCTTGTAGCTTGTGTAAGTATCCAAGCAAAAGCACAAGCATGCTCCTCCCTCCTCTCTCATTTTCAGCCCTCTCTCCCCTCTCTTGGCCGATTCTTTCTCTCTCTCTCTCTCTCTCTCTCTCTCTCTCTCTCTCTCTCTCTCTCTCTCTCTCTCTCTCTCTCTCTCTCTCATTGTGTTGTCACATCATGCTTGGAAGCATGCCAAGCATGGAGCTTCCATTTTTAGGCCAAGGCTTAGGTTATCATGTGGGGTTTTTGGTTTAGTCATGTCTAGGAAGGGGTTTGCTTGGAAGAAAGAACAAAATGATGGGCTATGTTCATGTTTAAAGTTGGCAAGGATTGGTTTGACAAGGTAGGATTAGGCTTAAGGCTATTTGGTTAGCTTGTTGAAGTGACCAAAGACACTAGCACACACTTCTCCCTCTCCCTCAACTTTCGGCCCCTCCTTCTCTCTCTCTCTCTCTCTTACTTACTTGGTTAAGTACATATATATATAAGTCTATATATAGAAAGAACAAGGAAAGACTAAAGGGGTGAAATGATTAAAGGTGAAATCTTACTTTCCTAGAAAGTAACTTGTCATAAAAGCAATGATTACTCCAAGCCATGTGTTCTACTTTTGGCATCTCATGATGATTCCTATTGTCCAATGGTTCTAGGATGTTAGGAGGATGTAACTAAGTCAATTGGTACTTAGGTTAGGCTAACTAAATAGTTGGAAACCAATTCTACTTGCCAGGTAGGATAACTAGCTAATTTTAAGACTTTGTTTCAAATGCTAGGAAAGTACACAAGTGCTTTTATAAGCATACTTGTCTTTAGAAATGACTTAAATAATTTTATATGAAGAAAACTATTTTTATAAGCCTAGAATCAATAACGACTGATTTTTGGATTTTAAAAAGAAATTTTAAATGGAACCCAAGTAGTTAAAATAAAATTCAAATATCTAACGAAATTTTTATTTACCAAAAATCAGAGTCGTTACACTTTATGTTTTTCTTTGCTAGCTAAGAAAACTCCATAGCTCTTAAGCTTTCAAGTGTAATCTTATGAACTACTCAAGGTACTTGTTTCCCGTTAATTTGTCGTATGTTAATGTTGTAGCTACTCTTTAGATCTTCATTAATATCAAGTTTATTTTCTTTTCTATCGGTTAAACATGTTTATCATTTCTACCAAGCTTTCTAGTCTTTTCAATATGTGTGAGTAGTCGTATAGGCTTGGCATCCGGGTGAATAACACCTCGTGACTTAGGTTAATCTTGCTTTTCTCAACTCAAGACTTGAGGTTCGGTATGGAAAATGAGAAGGGTTCGCCCTTTATGTAACAAAACTTGCCGATGTTAATCTCCGGTGATCATGTGCTTGCTCACATGGTTTCGGAGCGATGTCTCAATTCGTGTTTGCCAAGAGAACGAAAGAGCTCACTTGATTTCCATGCACACTTCTAGTCTTTAATTGGTTTCATAGCTAAATCTTCCGGTTGATAGCCTATGTCGTGCGATTCAACCGTGTTTTTGTTGAGAATGGTTAGATGACTTAAGTTACGGACGTTAGTAACTCCAACGCCTTGCTGCCTTTAATTCTTAGCTCAAACTCATTTTCTAGTCTTTTTCATAAGGGTATTTCTCACCTTTCAAAGGAAAACCAAAAGTTGGCCGTCTAAACGCCGCAAACCCTTACATCTACAATCCAAATTAGCTATAAAGATTATCTCTGTGGGAACGATTCCGGACTTTCGGATATTATGCTGACAGCGACTTAGCCCTATGCTCGGGGTAATTCAACCTATTTCGACGGTTAGGTTGTGGTGAATCAATCCCCTTCCGAATGACTCTCATTCTATTTTCTTCAATTCTTTTTATACTGCTGGCTACCATTCTATCTTTTTTGTTGGTAGCTGTTAAGTGCTACATCAACTATGGTGGCTTTGAATTTTGGTGGGTAGACCCCCACTTTGTACTGAATTCAATAGCCTTTAGTCATATTGAAAACTCTTTTGATTGACGTAGTGAATGTTTGTGATTTGAATAGCAGCTTCGAAGCGGTTTTGATTCCTTAAGTAATATTTTTGATTTAGAGTATGCAATTTCATTGTTGATAGTGCAAGAAACTTTTATTAGATTAATGCTTTTTAATAAGTGCTTTCAAGCACGGGCTCATTTGTTGAGAACGTATTGCATTGTGCCTTCAGGCATAGGCAACTATGGATTGAAAAATTGTTTGTTAAAATTAAACAAATCAAGGAATATGCATGAGTTATTGTTTTCCACATAATTGGATTCGTTGGGCAGGGATTAATATATTGCGCGTGAGTCTAGAATTTATTTGTGTGCGCTAATCGTTCAAATCGTGCCTTCAAGCACGGGCATGCACTAGTAGTAATATGGTTCAAAGGCCTTCAAGAGCATGAATTGTAGGGAGGTATTCCCGAACAGGTGCAATTAGAGCCTGAACACGTGATGTGTGGGGGCCATGTAATAAGAAAAGTAATGTAAGACGCCGCGCAAGATGGTGGACGGCAATAAGAACCGATGATATGAAGAATCACTGGACCAGATAGTCTGTTTGGCAGTAAAGGACCAAAGACATGAGAAGTTGTTAATTGGTACAGTCTATTCGGCTGAGGAAAGTGCCGGACAAATAGAGTTATCTGGAAGAACATAACCTTAAGAGATAAGGCAGTGGAAATATTCCAGAAGAAGAGCCCAATATCCGGTCAGGATAAGTAAGAAGACAGTCCTGTTATGGAACAAGTCCAGGAACAGGAAGAGTCCTTATGAGTTGGGGATCTCAGCTGATTGGACAGAAGGACTCCCGGAAAGGCCAGGTTTCCTATATGAGATAGGAGACCTGGGCAATAAAGATGCTTGGAAAGCAAGCATGCTCATATCTATAAATACGAGGTAAACCTAGAGGCAAAAGGTACGCAATGAGTTGCAATCATTCCATACTTTCCTATCGATAATTAGGGTTTTGCACAGTACGAGAGACTAACTTAGGCATCGGAACGCCTTTGCCACGAGAGGCAGAGGTGTGCTAACCCTGTCTATTTTGCAGATTAAGGTTCTGGCGAAGGCATTAGGGTTCCGATCGAATATCACGCAGATCCGTTAAGTCCAGTGCCGTTCTAGGTACTATTTGTTTTTTACCACCTACAATTGGCGCCGTCTGTGGGAAGCGAAAGAGTTCCCTTTTGAAATACAACCATGGTGGAAGTAGATCCATTCACACCACATAATCCGAAGGACCAGTTGGGTGGTGGAGGAGATAAGTCCCCACTAGGTGCTCCGAAAAAGCCTACTGGCGGACATGGCAGGAGGACAGCAAGCAGAGATGATCCCCTGACCATCCAAGATGACTCCAAGAATAAGGAGGGCAAAACCGCTACAGGCTCCACGCGAAGGAGCAAATCCCATCGTAGGGGAGAGTCAGTTGCACATTCTAGGAGTGTGCACAACAATGTAGACATCCTCGATAAAAAGAGGCAGGAAGTCGAGGAGTATGCTCGATTGATCAAAAGACGAGAACACGAGATCCGATAGTTAGAACGGGTCCAAGAGCACCCTAAGGACTCTGGACTTCCACGAGGACATTCTAGAGGAGAAAGAGGGGCTTTGGGAAAATACAAGGAAGCTCCATCACGCAGGAGGAGAAGGAGTAGGAGTCCTACCCCAATACAAAAGAGGGCTTCTTCAGGAAGAAGAAGAAGCAGGAGTCCAAGCAAGAGTCCAAGCAGGAGAAGGTCTTCTCCACGCAAAAGGAGAAGCAAGAGCCGAAGCTCCTCGATCGAGGAAAACACTCGCAAACACCATAGGGACAGGTACAAAAGACCTGATTCCCATTAGAATAGGGCTGGGACCCAAAAAACCAAAGAACAAGAAGATGGGACCATGACTGCACGGGAAGCAGCAAAGAAAGCCCTGAGTAACATAGCGGTTTCCCCCTTTGCAAGAAGGCTACAAGATGCACGATTACTGAGCAGAGTGAAGCACGGTGTGCTCATCCTTTGCGAGACAAATGCGGATCCTGTTGCTCACATACAACATTACCAACAAGTTATGTTCATGCATGATGGGGACGATGCCATCATGTGCAAGATGTTCCCATCTAGCTTGGGGAAGGTTGCTCTGTCTTAGTTCCATAAGTTGGGACCACGTTCCATACACAGATGGACACAGTTGGCAGAAGAATTCACTGCTCGATTTTTGACAAGTAGAAGAGCTCTCAAAACGTTCGAAAGCCTCTCCACGATGAAGCAGGGGGAAAGCGAGTCAATCAGAGACTACGCTAAGAAGTATTGGGAAACTTTCAATGAGATTGACAGTTGCAGTGAGGAATACGCGATTGCTACGTTCAAAACTGGCCTACCTGTTCGGGGAGAACTACGCCAGTCATTGAACAAGCATCCGGTAGCAACGTTGGCAAGGCTAATGGAGCGTATAGAGCAACATGCCAGAATGGAGGATGACATACTCCGAGAGGATGGCAAGGTTGTTGCCAAACATCCTAAGACACCAGCAAAGAAAGTGGATAAACAAGAGCCCAAGACTTATAGTGAGAGAAAAGAGTACGGGCAGGCTAAGAAAGAGCCGTACAAAGAAAAGCAGGCACCAGATCCCAAGTCTTTCTTTTCGATTACTACGGTTTGGAAGGAGCCCATCTATAGGATTCTTTATCGAATAAAGAATCAGCCATACTTCAAGTGGCCCCCAAGTCTAGGTGGAGATAAAGATGCAAAACATGCTACGAATCAGCACTGTAGTTATCATAAAGATTGGGGCCACATGACTGAGGACTGTGAAATGTTCAAGAAACACCTTGATGATTTAGTCTCTCGGGGCTACCTCAAGGAATTCATTCAGGAAGATCCCAATGATAGAGGGAAAGCCATGGAAATGGATTACGAGCAGAATCCTAAAGGAGTAATCCATATGATACATGGATTGGCGACACCTTATACGAGGAATGAGGTGAGGTTGCTCCAAAGGCAAGTTAAGCACGACCAACATGTTATGCAGTTGGGAAGAAAGAGAGGGCGAGAAAACGACATATGCAACGAGGGCTTAGTTTTCACAGATGAGGACTTGGGAGAAATCCAAGTGCCCCATAATGATGCATTGGTCATAACCCTACGAATTGGGGAATATGACATTGAGAGAATCCTGGTAGACTCAGGGAGTTGTACAGAGGTATTGTACTATGATGCATTCAAGAAGTTGGGATTGGCCCAGGTAGATTTAGAGCAATCAATGACACCCTTGGTTGGGTTTGGTGCAGGGGCAATTTGGCCCCTTGGTAAAGTAACACTGCCCGTTCGAGCAGGATCAGTAGGTTTAAGGACTGATTTCCTGGTTGTGGATGTTCCATCCTCCTATAATGCGATTATAGGGAGGACCTGGTTGCATAAGATGAGAGCTGTTTCCTCTACTTATCACCAGATAGTGAAATTCTCAGGATCCAATGGGATCGAACAGATTAAGGGAAATCAAAGGGTAGCACAGCAGTGCTTGATTTCCATTATAAAGAAAGTCCTTAAGGCCCATCAGGTTCACACGGTAGAAGTACCAGATCAACCGACTATCGAGGACGTTGGAAGAAATCCAGCAGAAAAGGTGGTTGAAATCCTAAAGAAAATACAGATTAACAAGACTGATCCTGAGAGGTATTTTCTAATTGGGGAATCTCTGCAAGCAAAGGAAGAGGCCGAATTGGTGGGTTTCTTAAAGGAACATGTTGACGTGTTTGCCTGGATACTAGAGGAGATGCCAGGAGTAGATGCAGGTGTGATCTACCACCACCTAAACGTAGATCCTCAGCATAAGCATGTCATCCAGAAGAAAAGAAGGGCAGTTGTGCAGTATGTTGATGCTGTTATCAAAGAAGTAGATCGTCTGTTGGAAGCCAAAGCAATATGAGAGGTTTACTATCCAGAATGTCTGTCCAACACAGTGGTTGTTAAAAAGAAGAACGGGAAGTGGCGTGTTTGTGTAGATTTCACAGACTTAAACAAAGCATGTCCAAAGGACAGCTTCCCTCTTCCCAGGATTGACCAGTTGGTTGATGCAACTGTTGGATACGAACGGATGAGTTTCCTCGACGCATATCGAGGATATCATCAGATTGCCATGTTTGGGCTTGATCAAGAGAAGATTTCCTTCATTACACCACAAGGGTTGTACTGTTATAGTGTCATGCCCTTCGGGCTAAGGAATGCAGGGGCAACGTATCAGAGACTTGCAACCATCATGTTCAAAAAGCTGCTAGGCAAAACTATGGAGGTTTACATAGACGACATGGTGGTGAAGAGTAAAACCAGACAGGGACACTTTGCGGATCTGAAGGAGGCCTTCGAGATCTTGAGAAAGTACAAACTAAAATTCAACGCCTCGAAGTGTGCATTCGGAGTTGGTTCTGGGAAGCTCCTAGGCCATCTTGTGACCATAAGAGGGATTGAGGCAAATCCTGATCAGATAACAGCCTTACAAAGGCTACAGAGCCCTAGGACAATGAAGGAGGTCCAAAGGTTAACTGGGATGGCAGCAGCCCTCAATAGATTCATTAGCCGGTCAAGTGACAAATGTAGGCCCTTCTTTCAGCTATTAAAGAAGAGAGAAGGATATGAATGGGGAGCAGAATGCGAGCAGGCATTCCAAGATTTGAAGAAATACTTGGCTGAAGCCCCACTTTTGCCAACTCCAGAACAAGGTGAGTGTCTGGTTTTATATTTAGCAGTTTCTGATCATGCTGTAAGTGCAATTCTGTTAAGGGATAAAGGATCCGAACAAATCCTAGTATATTATGTGAGTAAAACATTGCTAGACGCAGAGACGAGGTATCTGCCCCTTGAGAAGCTGGTCCTTACATTAAGGACAGCTACAAGGAAGTTACTTCATTACTTCTAGAGCCACAAGGTTGTGTCTACACTGAGTTTCCATTGAAATCACTGCTACGAAAGGCAGACTTCTCAGGACGGATCTCAACTTGGTCCATCGAGTTAAGCCAATACGATATTGACTTCCAGCCGCGCACTGCAATAAAGGGCCAAGTGTTGGCTAATTTTGTGGCAGAGTTTTCACCAGCCATAGCGCCCCAGCCACCCATGAGAAGGGAACGGGCACCTGGGCTGCCCGTGAAGCAAAACAGGCAACCAACCGAACAGGACCCACAAGAATGGAAGTTATTTGTTGATGGTTCGGCTTGTAACACTGGATCAAGGGTTGGGATCGTGCCTTTTCCCCCTAAAGGAGTGATGATTGAGCTGTCTGTTTGGCTGGGTTTCAGTGCGTCGAACAATGTGGCGGAGTACGAGGCTCTCCTGATCGGCCTTAAAAGTGCAAAGACTTTAAAGATAAGGAGAATTAGGGTTTACTGCGATTCTCAGCTGGTGATATATCAACTGTCCAGGGAGTACGAAGCCCGAAGTGAGAAGATGGCAGCCTATCTGGAGGCAGCCAAAGACTTGCTTGACACCTTCGAAAAGGTATACATTGAGCAGATAAGCTCTGGACAGAATTCCCATGCAGATTCTTTGGCTTGGTTGGCTGCAGCCGTTCCAATTGAGTTTAAAAGGAAGGTAGCAGTTGACTATATCAGTGAACCAAGCATTGGGAAAAGTGTAGAATTGGTCCTGAACGTGAAACAGGGACCAAGTTGGATGGATCCAATCATAGGGTTTTTACGAGATGAAACACTTCCCTCTAATAAGAAGGAAGCCCATAAGATCAAAACCAAATCTGCAAGATTGTGGCTGTCCCCGGAAGGAAAGTTATATAGAAAGTCCTTCACTGGACCACACTTGCTTTGTGTGCACCCAGAGATGGAGCAAAAATTCCTTCATGAAATTCATGAAGGGGCTTGTGGAAGCCATGCAGGAGGCAGGTCCATAGCCCACCGAGCAATAACCCAAGGGTATTGATGGCCACATATGCAAGAGGATACCAAGGTCTATGTGAAAATTTGTGAGAAGTGCCAGAAGTTTTCACCTATGATTAGAACACCAGCAGAGGATCTGGTGCCCTTGACTAGTCCTTGGCCATTTGCCCAGTGGGGAATGGACATCGTGGGTCCACTCCATAAGGCAACTGGGAACAGAAAATTTCTGTTGGTAGCAACAGATTATTTCACCAAATGGATTGAGGCAGAGCCATTGGCCAAAATCACTGAACCCATGATAGAAAGGTTCGTGTGGAAGAGTATTATTACTCGTTTTGGGGTTCCCTATTCTTTGATCACAGATAACGAGGCACAATTCCAAAAGAAATTCAAAGCTTTCTGTTCCTAGTATGGGATAAGGAACTACTATTCAACTCCAGCTTACCCTCAGAGTAATGGGCAAGCAGAAGCATCCAATAAAACCATTCTTGATGGGATCAAGAAAAGGTTGGATAAAGCAAAGGGGAAGTGGCCCGATGAGTTACCACTGGTGTTGTGGGCACACCGAACAACACCTAGGAGGTCTATGGGAGAGACCCCCTATTCATTGGCATATGGTACAGAGGCAGTCATACCCCTAGAAGTTGGTCTTCCAACCAACAGGACTGCATAGGTTGAGAGTGGGGGCAATGACAGGGCCCTTGAAATTGAGCTTGATTTTGCCGAGGAAAGGAGGGAAAGGGCCCTGGTCCATCTAGCCTCTTACCAGGAACAGCTAATGAATAGCTACAACAAACACTTTCACCCCCGAGAATTTGGTGTTGGAGACCTTGTACTTCGAAAAGTACTTGGCAATACCAAAGTGGCAAGCGAGGGCAAATTGGGAAGGCCATATCGAGTAACTGAAATTGTGGGCATAAGGGCCTATTGATTGGCAGACCTGGACGGGAACCCGGTGCTAAGGCCCTGGAATGTCCATAATTTGCGAAAGTTCTTTGTTTGAAAGACTTCGGTTTACTTTTTATTCTGTTTTAGGATCACATAACTGTGTGGGAATTATGAAGAATATTCCCTTGTTTTTTATTTCGTTAGTTGCAAGGGGTACGCGTAACGCCCCATTGAGTTCAAGGATTATGAATATAATCACATTTTCTGCACTATATTGATTTTTCAGAAATTTTGTCTCCTGTATTTTCTAGTTTTTTTTTATCCTAAGAATACGAACAATGGCCTTATTTTCCTTTTTTCGTATTGGGGAGCAGGGAATGGGCATGTATGCCTTGGTACATACGAATACACGTATCAACGGTCGAAGTACAAGAAAACTTAGGATTTTTTCTAGGTATGAAATACTTAGACACATAAACAGAAGCATACGAATAAATGCTACCCAAATATCAATTGTCTAAAGTATGAAAAAAAACTTAGATTGTACAAGTACGAAAAAACTTGTATTGCATACGCACAAATTGCTAAGTACGACAAAACTTAACATTCTGTTTAAGTATGAGACACTTATAAGCAAGTATGAAAACGCTCGCTTCTTTTCCCGGTATGAATTACTTAGGGTTCAGTTTAAGTATGAGAAACTTAAACACATATGAATAAATGTTCCCAAAGTATGAAACACTTGGGAACTGACATAACGAAATATGTCTAGAACAATAGACTGAGTATGAAGCACTTAGACAACACCTGCACCTGGAGCAAAATAATGTATACGAAGCATACACAAATAATGGTATGAGATACCAAAAACATTTTAAGATAAAAGTATTATGGCCACGAAGGACCGAGCAAAAGTATTGTGCCACAAGGGGACAAATACCTGTATTATCAACGAGTATGCAAGAACTGATGCCACGCAGGGCTGAAAACTACGGTCATGCAGGACCTGTAACTTTGTTTTAAGAGTTTTTGAGGGACAAGACAAGAACATACCAAATCAGTCCAGGTTCTGGACCTCGGGAGGAGTGCTACTTGGCACCTCTGCAATAACTTCAGCATTAGGACCTCCAGCAGTAGCGTTTGCCTCCAAACTGACTGTCACATTAAGAGCATCCAGAACAGGAGTGTAACGCCCCCAAATTTCGGGTACGTTAAAAGGGCAATTTTATTGAATTTCTAAATAGAGTCTGGCTCATTATTACATCATAATTCCCATCAGAGTGCCTTCATTACATAAAGGGAAGGAAATCTAGGGTTCCTAACTACAGCTCCGCCTGCTTCTCCATCCTAGCCAGCTCTTCTGCTCCAAGGGCTTCCAAGGTGTACAGCTCCCCTTGATCATCTACAAAGTCTGACACATTATACCAGCGTCGCCACCGATATAATATGTCAGGGTCACCAGAGGTAACACCATGAGCTACAAGAGCTCAGCAGAATAATCCTATACCCACTAACCCTTAACTTACACATAACAATCTAACACAGGTGCATTCAATAATTTCACATTGAGATGTACAATAACACATGCATATTCATTACTCGACTAGCGTAAGTGTCCGTGTTATCAGAGTTTTTCCTACGCAGCGTTTTGTAGATCGTGTCACCATTTCACTTTTCATTTGCCAAATCAACATTTCGAAATTCGTTTCTTTTACACACGCATACCACACAATGGGCAAGTCCGGCCGCATTGCGGTTTTCAAATACCACACACAATGAACTACCACGTCCGGCCACATCACGGTTTTCAAAATTCACACAAGGGCTTTCACGCCAGATCCCTATTGAGTGTATAGATAAATCATGTCACCGATGAAGCTACCACGTCCGGCTTCATTGGTGACACACACACAATGGGCTACCAAGTCCGGCCACATTGCTGCTTTCAAAATCTATCCACACAATGAGCTGCCACATTCGGCCACATGAGGGTTTAAAACACACCCAACCTCGGTTCCGCCGTTCCGGGTTCCCGAGTATCCTCACAATGGTTCCGCCGCACCGGGTTCCCATTGGCACACATTTGCATTGGCTCCTCTCCGCGGATAACCAAGCCATATTACCAATGAGGCTACCACGTCCGGCCACATTGGCAATCTTCACGATGGGCTACCACGTCCGGCCACATCGCGGTTTTCACAAACATTTAAATCACTTCCAATGAGACTACCACATCCGGTCCCATTGGCAACACACACCACACAACACCACCCAACGGGCAAGTCCGGCCACGTTGTGGTTTCAAAAACACACACCACACAATGGGCTAGTCCGGCCACATTGCGGTTTCAAAACACACCTTGTTTTTAACACACCCTAGGTGTCATGTTTCTATTTTCTCATTTTCGTGTCTCGTATTCATGCATAGACTCCGCGGCAGGACATATTGACATCTTGAAACTAAAATGACAAGATCATCCAACTCTATATTATTTAGCATGCTCATTTTATCCTTAAGTTCACATAATCATTTCAAAACAATTAGCATGTAATCTAAAGCATAGTGCCACATGGACAGACACCTTTGGAGTGGAAAACCACTTATGCTTTACGACAAGTAATGCAAGCAATCATACAACAAGCTCATCACCATCCTTATGATTGAAACTAAGCGATAAATTCTTATCTCTTAAAAAAAAGTTGTTCTTTCTTTCCTTAAAGGAAGTTCAAAACAGCATATGTTTATTGAGGATAAAGTTTGTTAATCAACATGCATTTGGACAATAAGTAAAGTATCATTTTTCATCAAGCGGATAAGGATAAATACTACGTGAACTAGGATTTATCTACGTTTCAAAAGTATACACATTTCTAATTATATTTAAGGAAAGTAGATATGGAAATCTACTATACTTAGGGAATAGGTAAGGATAATCTACATTCATTTCAACATACACTTATCATCCGATATATTTAGAGTTAGAAAGAATAGAAAAAGTCTACCGTTCTTCCTGGCGGTAGGGCGGCTACGAAAAAGAAAGTACGTCGGACGGAGTAACTTCCTACAGCAAGCTTCCGGTAGCTTCGAAAGAGAAAGGTTTTTCTCGAAACTAAATCTTGACTAACTTTCTAAATTTTTATGGATCGAAGGGTGGTTGAGTGGTGGTTTAGTGGCGGCTTTGGATGAGTTTCTTGAAGAACACAAGAAGAACTCAAGAACAAGAGAAGAACAAGCAGGAACAAGGCAAGAACACAAGGATTTCTAGAGAGAGATTTGAAGGATGAAGGTGTGAGTTGAATGCTTGGGCAAGGGTCCTATTTATAGCAAAAGTTTGGGCTCCCCCCTCTCTCTCTTGGCCGGCCCTCTCCCTCCCTCTTTGTCCATTGGATTTTGCTCCATGACTTGTCATTTCATACTTGAAAGCATGCCATGACTTGTCATGTCCAACTCTTTAGGCTTAAGGCTAATGAACTAGGCTATCATGAAGGGTTCATGGCATTGTCTTGTCCTAGAGTGGGTTGGCTTGTAAGAAAGGGTCTAATCATTGGCTAGGTGGTGCTTTGAAAGACTAGAAATGGGTTGGAAAGTAAGTAATAGGCTTAAGGCTAAGCTTGTAGCTTGATGGAGTGTACAACACTCAAGCACACACCTCGCCCTCCCCCTCACTCTCTCGGCTCTCTCTCTCTCTCTCCCTTGGCTGAAATTTATCCCCTCTCTCCTCCCTCTCATTGTCTTGTCAAATCATGCTTGAAAGCATGCCAAGCATGGTGCTTCCATTTTTAGGTTAGGGCTTAGGTTATCATGAGGGGTTTTTGGTTTAGTCATAAAAGGTAGGACAAGTGGCAAGGCTAGATTGTGCTTGGAAGGCTAGAATGAGTTGTCAAGTCAATAAATAGACTTAAAGCTAATTAGTAGCTTGTGTAAGTGAACAACCAAAAGCACACACATGCACACATCTCTCTCTCCTCCCCACTCTCTCTCGGCCTCTCTCTCTTTTCTCCTCTCTCGGCCTCTCTCTCTCTCTCTCTCTCTTGGAACTAAGTACATATATATATATATATACATCTATGGAAGAAAGTATAGGAAAGTTCAAGGACAATGGGCTTTCAAGTGACCTTTCAATGAAAAGTATTGGCTAACACTTTCCTAGAAAGTATACATGGGCTTGGAGAATCTAGGAAAGTAACATAAATAGGGTTAAGGCTATTTAGTCAAGGGTGGCATGCATGGCAAGGCTAAGATTGCTTCTTTTGGAAGTAAAATGATGAATTTTTGGCTTTGTCTAGTCTAATCAAGCCTAAGTATTCATTGGCATGACTAACTTTTATTACCCAAGGGGTAAAAATTTCCCTAGCAACTATTGACCAAAGGATAAGAAAAATAATGAAGATGGTATGGCCTTGAATGACTAGTCATGGGGTATAATGATTACCTAGTAAATAAGAGATCTTATTTCTATTATCCAAAGGGTAAGAAATTTCCCTAACAATTATAATACCATGGGTAAAAGAAAAGGATACACTTGGAAGATGTAATGATGAAGAATAAAGTCTAGTAAAGTGTAATGATTAAAGTGAGTAATACTTTCTTAGAAAGTGAACTAGTCATGATTACACTAAGTCATGAGTGCCACTTTTGGAAGCAAATGATGAGATTTGGTTTTGACTAGTCTAGTCAAGCTTGGGTATTCTTGCTCCTATTACCCAAAGGTTAACAATTTCCCTAACAATCTATGTCCAATGGATAAAGAGGTAAATGATGAGTAAGGTCCTTGAAATGACTAGTCAAGTAAGTCTAATGATTACTTCTTTGGTCCAAGATTCCTTTGTGACTAGTCTTGTCAAACCTAGGTTTTCATTATCAAGACTAACTTCTATTGCCCAAGGGATAAAGATTTCCCTAGCACTTATCGTCCAATGGGTAAAGGCAAAAGGTTAAAATGGTCCATCTAGGGTTAGGGAAATGTAACTAGGTGAATCGGTAGTTTGGTTTGCTAACTAATCGGTTGAAACTAATTCTACATGCCACGTAGGATTTCTAGCCAAGAAATATAATTTTAAGACCTTATTTCAAATACTAGGAAAATATACAAGTGCTCTTATACGCATACTTGTCTTTAGAAAATGACTATATTGCCCGATGCAAAAAGATATAATTTTATAAGTCTCAAATCTAATTATGGCGGATTATTAGAAATTAAAAAGGGATTTTAAAAGCAATCCAAGTAATTCAAATAAAATTCAAATATTTAACGAAATTTTTATTGACCAAAAATCAGGGTTGTTACAAGGAGAACGTCCGGTTGGTGCATCCTGAGTCTCCATTTGGATGTCCTCGGCAGCATCAGCAAAGTCATCAATTTGCTGATCAACGTCATTTTCTGGGGGCTCCTCATACTCTTGAGAGGCTGCAGCAGGGCTACTAGGTAGGTCATTCTCTACCCACAAAATAGAATCTTCAGCAACCCCAACCTTGGTAAGGCATGCTTCCCAACTTGCCGTCCAGATTTGATCCTGGATGCCCGGCATCTGCTCCACATAATTGGCAGTAGCCGCATCAAAACCTTTTTGGTAACCATCTTCATAGGCAGCTTTCTTGTTACTGTCCATCTCAGCCAAAGCCTGATTAAGGCTGTCTTCGGCGGTCTCAAGCTTGCCCTTCGCTTCATCATAGTCCAACTTAGCCTTGTCTCTCTCTCTCTCCATCTTGAGACTGATCGCAGCAGCCTCGTGTTGTCATTCAGCAGTCTGATCCTTTCATACTCAACCTCCTGAAACTTTTGTCCCAGTGTCACCATCTTTTGAATGAACTGAGGAAATACCAAGTATGGATTAGAAAAATAAATCCAAATCGCTACAAGAAAAGATAACTTGAGTTACGAGAAAACCAAAATACCTTTATTCCACTGACGAGTCCAGTGGACACGAGCCGAACAGAAGGAGATATGGACTCCTTCTGCATGTCAACTGGCAGGAGTAGGCCTTGTGCAAGGGCCAGTGCAGTCTCTGAAGAGCTGGCAATGTCCCCAGCATTGACTGGACGATCTCCTCGAATGAGCTGGGGGGACCAAGTTGGATGGACCATGCGGGTACCTGATCCAGCAGCTTGGGCCAAGGTTTCCCCGGCCTCCTGGTTTCTTGGACGTTTGTCCCGATGAGCATCCTCTGCCTCCACCCCAGTATCAGACCCCAGAGGAGAAGAACTGCTCCGGGTTGAGACTCCCCTGGTGCGTCGAGGAGGCAGAGGGACATGACTGGTTGACGAAGCACGGGCAGTGGAGCCGCGTCCCTGGGAGGATACAGTAAGAAGGGAGCTTAAATTCAAAGGTTGGCGAGTCATAGTACCTGAGTTTGGAGGAGACAAAGAGTACCCAGAAGAAGATGATTGGTTGGTGTCTTGATCGAGAGCCGGCTGTTCGGGCTGGCGTTGTGAAGAGGCATGCGGTTGTGTAGACCTTTTTAGGACCACTCGAGGGAGTGGAATACCTTCAGAAATTGGGTTCTCCTGGCTGCCCGACGATCGTGACTCCAATGTTGGACCTTTGATTCCTCGTCTGGGGAGCAGATGAAGTGGAGGTAGCGCTGGTACTTGGGTTTGCAAGTCTTCTATCAATGAAACCCCTGTATGCTGGGTTGTAACCTAGTAAGACATCAGCATCACGTCCTCGACCAGCTGTAGGGGTACCAGTTTCCCCTTTATATTTAAGGATCTTGTTGATGTCTGCTGTTCGGACATAGCTTGGCTCCCTTCGTGGACGCTTGTTAGCGTTTGTTACTGAAAGAGCAAGGACAAAGTTAACTTAGAAATGCAATGAAAATGCAGAGAAAGAAAGGACAGTTACAAGAATAAAAAAGTAAAATAGGAGCATACGTGGGTAGCCCCATTCATGGGGGCAATGGAAACCCACCACTTGGCCATCTTCCCCCATTGGCTCGAAGGCTCCAGTGGCATAGAGGAAGTCCATCTCATGATCACGAGCAGAGTCTGGCAAGTTAAGCACGAAGCGCTTTTCTGCTTTTCTTACTTTGAAATAGTAAGTGTTATACTCGGGGTTTAGCACAATGCTATACCACCATTGGATTTCCCATATTCCTAATTGGGTTCCTAGAATCCTATTTTGGGCTACGACCCCCATCGCTAATCTGAAGAAGTGTAGAAACTTGCATGGGCGTAAGACGGTACCAGTTTAGCACACGACAAAGCAATGGATCGAGGGGGAAACGAACTCCACCCTCAACAATGGCCACTATAGGGATACATGTTCTATCCCACGAACCCACATTTCTCACTGCACCCAAAGGGGCGAGTTCAAGCCCTACATTCTCTGGGATATTGTACTTGGTCCTAAAGGCTGCCATTGCAGCAGGGGTTTCACAAAGCTTTCTAAATTTTCCGGGCTTAGGGCCACTATCACCCTCGTCCGCCATGAATATACTTGAAGTAAAATGAGAACAAAGAATAGGAACGGACGAAACCCTAGAAAACTGATGAATCTGAAGAGAAATTTAAGAAAGCAACCCAAGGAGAGAGAATAGAAACCTTATGAGATTATTAGAATGATTGCTTGCAACAACGAACAAGTAGCAGACGGCGGCGATGGCGGAGGGAGAAGAAGTTTTTTGCCTGGATTCTAAAAGAGAGAAAATGGAGATTTGATTTTGGGTGAAAACCCAAAAAGATCCCTTTTTTGGGGTTTAGAGACGAGAGACAGAGACGAAACGTCTCCTCTCACGCCGTTACATGAAAAGTAACGAAAGGTGAGTCTGGAAGGATACCGTTCTGACGCCGTTTGGCTAGAACGTCAATTCAAATTAAATATGAGGCGTACGAAATGCGCCACGTGGAGTCATTTCTTCGAAGAAGTATAATGACTAAGCTGCCAAAAAAACATCAATGGGTATAGATACTATGTCTGCACGGGGCCCAAGGAGTTCGGACTGTAGTCTGTTTCTAAGCTTCACCCATTGCCCCCGAACAGTGGCAACGAGCAAAGCTGGGGAGCAATTGTAGGGAGGTATTCCCGAACAGGTGCAATTAGAGCCCGAACACGTGATGTGTGGGGACCATGTAATGAGAAAAGTAATGTAAGGCGCCGTGCAAGATGGTGGACGGCAATAAGAACTGATGATATGAAGAATCACTGGACCAGATGGTCTGTTCGGCAGTAAAGGACCAAAGACATGAGAAGTTGTTAATTGGTACAGTCTGTTCGGCTGAGGAAAGTGCCGGACATATAGAGTTATCTGGAAGAACATAACCTTAAGAGATAAGGCAGTGGGAATATTCCAGAAGAAGAGCCAAATATCCGGTCAAGATAAGTAAGAATACAGTCCTGTTATGGAACGAGTCCCGGAACAGGAAGAGTCCTTATGAGTTGGGGATCTCAGCTGATTGGACAAAAGGACTCTTGGAAAGGCCAGGTTTCCTGTATGAGACAGGAGACCTGGGCAATAAAGATGCTTGGAAAGCAAGCATGCTCATATCTATAAATACGAGGTAAACCTAGAGGCAAAAGGTACGCAATTAGTTGCAATCATTCCATACTTTCCTATCGATAATTAGGGTTTCGCACAGTACGAGAGACTAACTTAGGCATCGGAAGGCCTTTGCCACGAGAGGCAGAGGTGCGCTCACCCCTGTCTATTTTGCAGATTAGGGTTCCGGTGAAGACCTTAGGGTTCCGATCGAATATCACGTGGATCCGTTAAGTCCAGTGCCGTTCTAGGTACTATTTGTTTTTTACCACCTACATGAATAATCACTCCTCTCACACTATCCACTCTTCTATTTGTTCACCTTCAGCTTGTCCCACATGCACTAAAATGAAAAATATAATGATACCCAAAAAGGTAAAGACACCGATAATCTCCCTCTCACCCTCAAAACGTCATGACGAGTCCACAACACTACGAGTTCTCTTCGGACTCTTGCAAATTACAATTCAAATGAACTCGCTTTAGTGCAATTGAAAGGTTATTATAGATGATATACAATTCTATGTGATGTGGAAAATCTCCTTAATAAGGTTCTTTTAGAACAGGTATAATGATTGCAAATATTGATCCAACTGAAAGAGTATATATACAAAATAAAGAGGGAAACGCCCTAACAGTAGGGATGGCATTCGAGGCGGAAATTGGGTTTTTCGTCCCCAATCCCCGAACCCGAAGTTCCGCCTATATCCGCCCCGATCCCTGAACGGGGAGGGAAGAATGAAACCATTTTTGAGCATTCGGTTATCGGGTAATCTCCGAACCGAATGGAACAGAATAATATGTTTATCTATACCGACCCGAACCGAAATATTATCAGTTTTCAAGCATTATTGTATTGATTGGCTTCTAAAAAAAAAACTAGCCACAAAAGCAGGAATTAAACACCAAAATAAAAACCAACATTACAAAACTCAGTTCAACATAAAAACATGAACCTAACAGAACCACTACAACTTGAAGCTTGAAGCTTCATTACAAGATTACATCTTCTGAATAATGACTAAATCATGTCCATGTCCATGTTCTTGCATCTAGCCATCCCCACTCACCACTGTGGTGACACCACAGTAATACAACTTAAAGTTCAGTTACAAATTCTAATTATCCAACCACAAGCACACCAGACCACTCACCACAATAATACAACTTAAAGTTCAGTTACAAATTCTAATTATCCAACCACAAGCACACCTAACTAAAAATAGGCCACATAGTCTTCCAAAAAAACAACTGCAATAGTGACATGCCAATAGAACATAAAAGATAACTCCCCAAAGAGAAATTGTACTAGTTCAACTGTTCAAGCACCACAGAGATGAAAAAAAAACTTTGTTTTGAGCTTCAAATGCCAACTTCATTTGTAGAATTCATATCTGTTTAATAAAGCAGCTAGCAAGTGGTGCATATGTGAGTGATAGCACATGTTTTCCATCAATATTTTGTGAACAAACAAGAAATCAAAGGAGAGAGCTCAAACCCTTCATACCCAAATTTATCTGTTTGCATTTTCAACAATTGGATCGTGTCGGTGGATTCCCAATGGCCAAAATACAGCAAAGCACCAGTACTACAGGCAAATTCGGATAACGAGGATTTGCGAGGCAAAGGATATGCGTGTTATCGTTAACTAAAACACAAGTATCAGGTAGAGAAGAAAAAAACACTTAGTTTGTTGACTTCTACTGTCCGAAATGTCCTCTAATTTTTATGCATATGGCTTGGATAATCAGATAAACTAGAGGAGAAAAAAATAGGGCAACCTCGACCTAGTTTACTCAAAGACCAAAACTGTAACAGAACCAAATTCATAGAGTAAAACTATATTAGAAAGAAAGAAAATACAGTTATACAGATATAAACTCAAGAAATTGAAAGAGAGAGAGCTAGAGATTGGGTAGTCAATGACTCACTGTTCACCTTCCGAGAGCGAGAGAGAGAATGGATTCTGGAATGTTGGAAGGGCACTTGCTGGATCCAAGATAGCCACCACAAAAGCTATCCCAGTACACTATTCCATACGCACACATCGAACGAAATCCATGAGTAAGTGCGTAAACACAAGAATTTTTATAATTAAAATCAAAAGTTAAGAGAAACTAGTGAAATACGCAGAAAAACAGATCAAACAGGAAATGAGTTCTAAATGTATATCTCTGCGTGTAAATGAGAGAGAGAGAGAGAGGGAGAGAGAGATTACCTTGGAGAAATGGAGGGTCTTGAACAGAACTGATCTGGGTTTCTTGAATGATCGAGCATCAAAGAGCTGTTCGACGCAAAGAATAACAAGAGAGAGAGAGAGAGAGAGAGAGAGAGAGATCAGATCTGAAATCGCCGCCTCCCTCATTGAGAAGTGAGAAGTGAAAATAAGATGAAATTCTGGAAAACCCTAAAACGTATGTGTATATATATAGGCAGGGGTAATTTTGTAATTTACTAGTTCGGTTCAGTTCGGGTATCAGCCGAACCAAAACCGAACCGAAACCCGTTCGGGTATCCTGTGTGCCAACCATACCCATACCCACGGGAAAAATTTCGGTTATAGTTCGGAGATAATTTCGGTTATCGGTTCGGATACCCATCGGTTCGATTCAAATTGCTAACAGGAAACGAGAAGGAATCACTATAACTCAAAATTACTAACAAATAAGCACTAATCCACAACCTGCTTGGGCTGAATCCACATTGAAACTACAATAATATAACCATAATATATCAGTAAACCCGTAGAATATTGAGCTAAGATAGCAGGGATAACATGTCTACTTGATGGAACGAAAACACACATCACAGTCGACGAAACAACAGCAAGATGTTGCGAAGCATTATTATCCCCCATGAAACAAGACTAGCTGAAGGTAGAGCATAAAACCGGTGGAGACCATATCGCAACAAACTTAGCCAAACACCTAAAAAGGAAAAAGGAAACAGTAAGCAAAAGCAAAAGAAAAAACTCCCTTGCATCCTCTGTAGGGTCCTCGGTTAACACCTCGGTAACCGGGTTATGTAGGGAGGCATTCCCGAACAGATACAATTATTGGCCGAACACGTGGTACGCCAGATCCGTGTAATGAGGAAAGTGATATGGGACTCCATATAAGATGGACGGCGGCGGTAAGATTCCGGTGTTATGAGTAGGCACCAGATTATACAGTCTGTTCGGCTGAAATGGACTAACGACATGAAAGTCATTAGTTAAAGACAGTCTGTTCGGCTAAAAGTGGGCCAGTGACATGAGAAGTCATTTCACTTGTGCAGTCTGTTCGGTAGGGGCATAAACCGAACAGATGGAGTTACTTGATCAAACGTTGTCTTAAGAGATAAGGCAATAGGGGTGTTCTGTAAGACGAACCCGATATACAGTAAAGAAACAGTCCTATCAAGGGACGAGTTCTATGGTGAGAAGAGACCCTATGAGGAAGGGATCTCGGTTGATTGGGCAAGAGATCCCCAAGAGAGCCAGGGTTCCTACACGAGGCAGAAGACCTGGGCAACAAGGGTGCTTGGAAAGCAAGCATGCTCATGCTTATAAATACGAGGTAAACCTGGAGAAAAGAGGTACGCAATAAGTTGCACTCATTCTACATTTTCCTACTGATAATTAGGGTTTTGATACAGTACGAGATACTAACTTAGGCATCAGAGGGCCTTTGCCAAGAGAGGCAGAGGTGCGCTCACCCCTTGTCTGTTTTACAGGTTAGGGTTCAGGCGAAGGTATTAGGGTTCCGGTTGGACAGCACGTGAAGGAAGGAGATTCAGCGCTATTCTAGGTACCATTTGTTTTTCTCCACCTACAATTGGCACCGTCTGTGGGAAACGAAAAAGTTCCCTTTTGAAATACGACCATGGTGGAGGTAGATCCAGTCACACCGATCACCGATAAAAACCAGGCTGGTGGGGCAGGAGATAAATCCCCACCAGGTGCTCCGAGAAAGCCAACCAGCGGGCATGATAAGAGGACAACAAGCAAGGATCCTCTTACCATCCACGACAACTCCAAGAATAGGGAGGGTAGAACGGCAACAACCTCCACGCGAAGGAGCAAATCCCATCACAGGGGAGAATCGGTTGCGCATTCGAGAAGTGTGCATAGCAACGAGGATATCCTCGCCAAAAAGAGGCAGGAAGTCGAGGAATATGCTCGACTAATTCGGAAAAGGGAACACGAGATTCGAGAGTTAGAGCGGATCCGAGAATATCTTGAGGATTCTGGGTTATCAAGAAGGAGATCCAGGGGAGACGGACTGGTCATGGTGCAATACACAAAGGCCCCTTCACGAAGAAGAAGGAGCAAGTCCAAAAGCCCCACTCCTCCTAAAAAAAGAGTTTCTTCACGAAAAAGAAGGAGCAGGAGTCCGAGCAAGCAAAGAACTCCCCCACGTTACAGGGGAAGCAGGAGCAGAAGCTCCTCACCCGAAGAAGGAGTAAGAAAACACCACAGGGACAGGTACGAGAGACCTGATAATGATTGGAACAGGACAGTGACCCACGAATCCAAAAAGCGAGAAAATGGGTCTATGACTGCACGAGAAGCAGCGAGGCGGGCCCTGAGTAATATAGCAGCATCACCTTTTTCAAAAAGGCTACAGGATGCGCGCCTGCCAAGCAGAGTGAAGCATGGGACGTTCGTACTTTACGAGACAAATGTGGATCCCGTTGCTCACATACAACATTACCAACAGGCAATGTTCATGCATGATGGAGATGACGCCATTATGTGTAAGATGTTCCCTTCAAGCTTGGGAAAAGTGGCTTTATCATGGTTCCATAAGTTGAAACCACGTTCCATACGAGGATGGACGCAATTAGCAGAAGAGTTCACTGCTCAGTTCTTGACGAGTAGAAAGGCTCCC
Organism: Rhododendron griersonianum; assembly: GCA_018127125.1. NCBI lineage: Eukaryota > Viridiplantae > Streptophyta > Magnoliopsida > Ericales > Ericaceae > Rhododendron > Rhododendron griersonianum. The sequence continues at coordinate 29,242,159 of CM030788.1, read as the reverse complement.
AAGACATTTGAAAGTCTCTCAATGATGAAGCAGGAGGATAACGAGCCGATCAGAGACTACGCAAAGAAATACTGGGAGACCTTTAATGAGATAGACAGTTGCAGTGAGGAGTATGCCATTGCTACCTTCAAAACTGGCCTGCCTGTTCGGGGCGAGTTACGCCGGTCATTAAATAAGCATCCTGTGGCATCATTGGCAAGGCTAATGGAGCGTATCGAACAACACGCAAGAATGGAGGATGACATACTCCGGGAGGAAGGCAGAGTTGTTGCCGAACAGCCAAAAACTCCAGCAAAGAAGACGGACAAGCCAGAGCCCAAAACCTATAGGAAAGAATATGGGCAGGCTAAGAAAAAGCCTTACAAGGAAAAGCAGGCACCTGATCCTAAGTCGTTCTTTTCAATAACCACAGTTTGGAAAGAACCAATCTACAGGATTCTTTATCGAATAAAGAATCAGCCTTTCTTCAAATGGCCCCCAAGTCTAGGTGGAGATAAGGAAGCAAAACGTGCTACGAACCAGCACTGCAGTTACCACAAGGATTGGGGTCATAAGACATAGGATTGTGAGATGTACAAGAGACATCTCGACGATTTGGTCTCTCGAGGTTATCTTAAGGAATTCATTCAGGAGAATCCAAAGATAAAGGGAAAACAATGGAGCTGGATTACGAGCAGAATCCTAGGGGGTAATCCATATGATACATGGATTGGCCACACCTTATACGAGGAATGAGGTGAGACTGATGCAGAGGCAGGTCAAGCATGACCAGTATGTTATGCGAGTGGGGAACAAAAGAGGGCGAGATAATGACATGCCCAACGATGTTATAGTCTTTACAGATGAGGATCTGGGAGAGGTTCAGGTGCCCCACAACGATGCATTAGTCATAACCTACGAATTGGGGAATATGACATTGAGAGAATCCTGGTAGATTCAGGGAGCTGCACAGAAGTGTTGTAATACGACGCATTCAAAAGGTTGGGGTTGAAGAAGACAGATTTGGAACAATCTATTATGCCTTTGGTTGGATTTGGTGCAAATGCTGTATGGCCCCTTGGGAAAGTAACTTTGCCTGTTCGGGCAGGGACAGTGGTCCTAAGGACAGACTTCTTGGTCGTGGACGTACCATCCTCCTATAATGCAATTATAGGAAGGACTTGGTTAAATAAGATGAGGGCTGTTTCTTCTACATATCACCAGATGGTGAAATTCTCAGGGTCCGACGGGATCGAGAAGATAAGGGGAAATCAAAAGTCAGCACAACAGTGCTTAATTTCCATCATCAAGAAAGTTCCAAAGGCCCATCAAGTTCATACAGTAGAGGTACCAGATCAACCAACTGTTGAGGATGTTGGAAGAGATCCAACAGAAAAAGTAGTGGAAGGCCTAAAGAAAATACAGATCAACGAAACTGATCCCGAGAGGTATTTTCTAATTGGGGAGTCACTGCCGGATGAGGAAGAGTCCGAATTGGTAGGTTTCTTGAAAGAACATGTTGATGTGTTTGCATGGGTACCAGAGGAGATGCCTGGAGTGGATGCAGATGTGATCTGCCACCACCTGAATGTTGACCCGCAACATAAGCCCTTTATTCAGAAGAAAAGAAGGGCAGCAGTACAGCATGTTGACGCTGTTATTGAGGAGGTGGATCGTTTGCTAGAGGCCAAAGCAATACGAGAAGTCTATTACCCAGAGTGGCTGTCCAACACTGTGGTCGTGAAGAAGAAGAATGGGAAATGGCGTGTCTGTGTAGACTTCACAGACTTGAATAAAGCTTGTCCTAAGAATAGCTTCCCTCTCCCAAGGATTGATCAATTGGTTGATGCCACTGCTGGGTATGAGCGAATGAGTTTTCTCGACGCATATCGAGGATATCATCAGATTGCCATGTTTGGGCCTGATCAAGAAAAGACATCTTTTATTACACCACGAGGGTTGTACTGTTACAGTGTTATGCCGTTTGGACTGAGGAATGTAGGAGCAACCTACCAGAGGCTGGCTACAATCATGTTTAGAAAACTTATTGGCCAAACTATAGAGGTATACATAGACGATATGGTAGTCAAGAGCAGGACCAGGCAAGGGCATATTCTGGACCTGAAAGAAGCCTTTTGAATTTTGAGGAAGTACAAGTTGAAACTCAACGCCTCGAAATGTGCGTTTGGAGTTGGCTCTGGGAAATTCCTGGGCCACCTAGTGACTCTAAGAGGAATCGAGGCAAATCCTGATCAGATAACGGCCTTACAGAAGCTCCAAAGTCCTAAGACTACGAAAGAAGTCCAGAGGCTGACAGGGATGGCTGCGGCCCTAAACAGGTTCATTAGCCGTTCAAGTGATAAATGTAGGCCTTTCTTCCAGTTGCTCAAGAAAAGAGAAGGGTTCGAATGGGGAGCAGAATGTGAGCAGGCATTCCAGGACTTGAAGAAATATTTGGCTCAAGCCCCCCTCTTGTCGACTCCAGACTCAGGTGAGATTTTGATTTTGTATTTGGCAGTTTCTGAACATGCAGTAAATGCAGTCCTGTTAAGGAATAAGGAATCCGAGCAAATTCCAATTTATTATGTGAGCAAAACCTTACTGGATGCGGAGACGAGGTATCTGCCCCTTGAGAAGCTGGTCCTTGCATTAAGGACAGCAACACGAAAGTTGCCCCATTATTTCCAAAGCCATAAGGTCGTGGTTTACACTGAGTTTCCATTAAGATCACTACTACGAAAGGCAAATTTCTCTGGACGGATCTCAACTTGGTCTGTTGAGTTAAGTCGATATGATATTGACTTCCAGCCGCGTACTGCAATCAAAGGTCAAGTGTTGGCTGATTTTGTGGCAGAATTTTCACCAACTGTAGCACCTCAGCCTCCTACGAGACAGGAGCAGAAAGTTGAACTATCGAAGAGGAAAGGAAAAGCACCTGCCAAACAGGACCCTTTGGAGTGGAAACTGTTCGTTGACGGTTCTGCCTGCAACACTGGGTCAGGTATTGGTATCGTTTTGTTCCCTCCCGGAGGGGTTATGTTGGAACAGTCTGTTCGGCTTGGCTTTAGTGCATCGAATAATGTAGCAGAGTATGAGGCTCTCTTGGTTGGCTTGAACAGTGCAAAAACTCTGAAGGTTAAGAGGATCAGGGTTTATTGTGATTCACAACTGGTGGTAAACCAACTGTCCGGCGAGTATGAAGCTCGAAATGAGAAGATGGCAGCCTACGTGGAGGCGGCCAGAGGTTTACTGAACACCTTTGAAAGGGTATGTATAGAACAGATAAGCTCTGGACAGAATTCTCATGCAGATTCTTTAGCTTGGTTGGCTGCAGCTGTTCCAACTGAGTTTAAAAGAAAGGTAGCAGTTGACTACCTGGCCGAGCCGAGCATCGACAGAAATGTAGACTTGATCCTGGATGTGAACCAAAGACCAAGTTGGATGGATCCAATCATAGAGTTTTTACGAGATGAAAAACTCCCTCTAGATAAAAAGGAAGCACACAAGATCAAAACCAAGTGTGCAAGGTTTTGGCTGTCCCCTGACGGGAAGCTATATAAAAAATCCTTCACTGGGCCGTATCTACTTTGTGTACACCCCGAGATGGTGCAGAAGTTCCTCCACGAGATACACGAGGGAACATGTGGAAGCCATGCTAGGGGCAGATCTATTGCCCACCGAGCAATTACCCAAGGGTATTGGTGGCCGCACATGCAGGAGGATGCCAAGGTCTATGTTAAGATTTGTGAGAAATGCCAGAAGTTCTCACCTATGATAAAGACACCGGCCGAAGATCTAGTACCCTTAACTAGCCCTTGGCCATTTGCCCAGTGGGGAATGGACGTCGTGGGTCCACTCCATAAAGCAACAGGAAATCGAAAGTTCCTGTTAGTGGCTACTGATTACTTCACCAAGTGGATTGAAGCAGAACCCTTGGCAAAAATCACTGAACCTATGATAGAAAGGTTTGTGTGGAAGAGTATCATCACTCGATTTGGAGTTCCTTACTCTTTGATCACAGATAATGGGGCACAGTTCCAGAAAAAGTTCAAGACATTCTGTTCCCAGTACGGGATAAGGAACTATTACTCAACCCCTGCTTACCCTCAGAGCAATGGACAAGCAGAAGCTTCCAACAAAACCATTCTTGATGGGATCAAGAAGAGGCTAGATAAGGCAAAAGGCAAGTGGCCTGATGACCTGCCCCTGGTGTTGTGGGCCCACCGAACAACGCCTAGAAGGTATACGGGAGAGACCTTTTATTCATTAGCGTATGGTACAGAGGCAGTCATACCCCTGGAAGTTGGACTTCCAACCAATCGGACTGCATTGGTTGAAAGTGGGGGGAATGACAGGGCCTTAGAAATTGAGCTTGATCTGGCCGAAGAGAGGAGAGAAAGGGCCCTGGTCCACCTGGCCTCGTACCAGGAACAGCTAATGAGAGGCTACAACAAACATGTCCACCCTCGAAAGTTTGGCATTGGAGACCTTGTGCTTCGAAAAGTACTTGGCAATACCAAAGTGGCTAATGAGGGAAAGCTTGGAGCTAATTGGGAAGGTCCATATCGAGTGACTGAAATTGTGGGCATTGGAGCTTATAGGTTGGCAGACCTGGACGGGAACCCGGTGCGAAGGCCTTGGAATGTCCACAGTTTGAGAAAGTTCTTTGTTTAAAGGACTTGATTTGTTTTTAATTCTGTTTTAGGATTATGTTATTGTGTGAGGATTACGAAGAAAATTCCTTTGTTTTAATTCTGTTTTAGGATTATGGTTGCGTGGGATTACGAAGATAATTCCTTTGTTTTTTCAAATTCTGTTTTAGGATTATGTTATTGTGTGGGGATTTTGAAGAAAATCCCTTTGTTTTTTAGTTGCAAGGAGTACGCCTAACGACCCCTTGAGTTTGAGAATTATGAATAAAAAATTATGTTTTCACAACATATTTGATTTTTCAGAAATTTTGTTTCCTCCGATATATGGCTGTTTTTTGACTTATGAAATCCGAAAAATGGCCAAACTGTCCCTCCTTCGTATTGGGGAGCAGGTAATTGGTATGAATGTTTTAGACGTACGAAAATACGTGCTAACAATATAAGTACGATAAAACTTAACGAAGTACGAGAAACTTAATCTCCCATTTAAGCACGAGAAACTTAAATGCATTCCAAAGTACGAAACACTTGGGGAATATGACATAACGAAATTTTGTCTAAACATGTACATGGATTCCTTTTGAGTATGATAAAACTCAAAATTATGAGCAAGAACGATAAACTTGTCTCTTTTCCAAGTCCGAAAACACTTGACAGTAAAATTATGGAACCCAATTAAAGTACGAAATACTTAAGCACGAAATGCTTACACGGTTTACTTAAAAGCAACATAACAGCCAAGTACGAATACACTTGGGAGATTGTCCAAGTATGTGGAGCTTAGGGAGCATACGAAAATATGTAGACTTATTTAAGTATGAATAAACTTAGGAATATTACCAAGTACATGACAAATCAAACACCTAACCTGTACGAGAAATTGACTAAGTATGAAAGACTTAGCAAATGGAAATGAACGTCTGGCCACGAGGGGCCACTTGCAATATCAAAAAGCCACGAAAGGGCCGAGCAAACCAATGTAGTGCCACGAAGGGCCAAATGCCTGTGTTAAAAGTATATTCAAGTGTACTGATGCCACGCAGGGCTGAAGATTACGGTCACGTAGGACCAGCGAAATGTTTATGGATGATCGGAGGAATGGACTAAGACTTACCAAATTAGTCCAGGTTCTGGACCTCAGGGGTGGTGTTGCTTGGAACAAGAGCAGCATTGCTGTCTCCGGTTGGTTGTTCTTCCAGGTTGACGGTTTTAGTAGCTGTTCCCTCAGTGGTTGGCTGCTCATGATGGGCTTCTTGAGATCCAGACTGGGCAGCCTGAGTCTCCATCTCTATCTCTTCATCCACGTCAGCAAAATCATCGATTTGCTCATCGATGTCATCAAGAGGAGGCTCCACGGAGCCATGAGATGGCTGGACACGTTTGCTAGGCAAATCGTTGTCGACCCAGAGGGTGGAATCATCAGGAGCACCAATCTTGATCAAACATGCCTCCCACCCAGCAGCCCATATTTGATCTTGAATGCCCGGCATCTGTTCTACGTAGCTGGCCGTCGCAGCATCAAAACCCTTCTGATGCCCGTCATCATAAGCAGCCTTCTTGGTGGCATCAATCTCTGCCAGAGCCTGTTTAAGGTTCTCTTCTGCTGCCTCCATTTTTGCTTTCATCTCATCGGCCTCAAGCTTTGCCTTGTCCCTCTCCCTCTCCAGTCTTGTTATAGTCTGGAGTTGTCTGGTGCTGTCCTTTAGGAGCCTGTTCCGTTCAGGCTCAATCTCCTGCAACTTCTGGCCAAGAGCGACCATCTTCTGAATGAATTGAGTTAGATCGAAACAAAGGTGAAGTAAGTACATAAGAAAGGAATATATTGAAATCTTATGAAAATAACGCAAGTACTTTACCTTCACCCCACTCGCTATCCCAGTCGCTAGTAGCCGGTCAGATGAAGAGGCGGCCTCTTTTTGCATGTCTGTAGGCAGCAACAGTGCCTGTGCTACGGCCAGTGCTGTCTCTGATGAACTGGCGCTGTCCCCCATGTTCACTGGCCGGTCACTCCTCTTGAGTTGGGGTGTCCAGGCCTCGAGAGTAACCTGGGTGATCGGCGAAGGAGTGTCCAGGGCCCCCACTGCATCTTGGGCATGTGAGGCCCCGGCTTCGTCATGCCTGGGGCGTTTGTCCCGGTGGGCATCAGAAGCCCCAAGGGAACCGTCTTGTTCCCGAGGAGATGAGGACAGTGTTGAGCCCCCCTACTTCGGCGAGGTGGAGGAGGAGCTTGACCGGTGGATGACACCCAGCCAGAGGTACCTCGTCCCCGTGCAGGAAGGGTAAGGAGGGTGCTTAGGTTGAGAGGTTGGAGAGACATAGTACCTGAATCTCGAGGTGACCGGGAGTATCCTGGAGAAGGAGATCAAGTGGTATTTTGTAAGTGGACTGGTTGTTCGGGTTGTTGTGGAGAAACAGCCCGCCTGCGGGATGATCTCCTTAAAATTAGCCGGGGTAATGGGACACCTTCGGCAATTGGGACCTCACCTGGTTGGCCGGCAATGGTCACTCCAGCGTTCGATCTTGAGCTTCTAGGCTGAGGAGCAGTCGAGGTAGAAACGGCACTGGTGCTTGGATGGGCTAGTCTTCTGTCAATGAAACCTCTATAGGATGGATCGTAGCCCAGAAGTACGCTCGCGTCACGACCCCTCCCAGCTGTTCGGGTCCCTGGCTCACCAGTGTATTGTAGAATCCTGTTTATTTTTGCTGTTCGGATGTAGCTAGGCTCTCGTCTGGGGCGTTTGTTGGTGTTAGTCGCTGCAGAAGCAAAATACAACTATGAATCAAATCACGCAAAAAGATAAAGTTGGAAGCAATAAGTTATAATGAAGTGAATGAGGAGCATACGTGGGTGGCCCCACTTGTGGGGGCAATGGAAGCCCACCACTTGGCCATCTTCCCCGAATGGCTCGTAGGCGCCAGTGACATACAAGAAGTCCATTTCATGATCACGAGCAGAATCTGGCAAATTCAGCACGAGGCATTTTTCTGCTTGCCTTACTTTGAAATAGTAAGTGTTGTATTCTGGGTTCAGCACGATGCTGTACCACCACTGGATTTCTCACAATCCTACTTGGGTGCCTAAAATTCTATTTAGGGCCACAATTCCCATCACCAGTCTGAAAAAATTGGTGGATACTTGCATGGGGGAGAGTTTATACCAACTTAGGACCCGACGAAGTAAAGGGTCAAGGGGGAAACGAACCCCGCCCTCGACAATAGCTACTATAGGGATACATTGTTTATCCCATGCCCCAGCCTCCCTGATTGCACCTAATGGGGCAAGTTCAAGCCCAACGTTCGCGGGGATCTTATAGTCCGCCCTGAATGCAGCCATGGCAGCAGGGGTTTCACAGAGTTTTCTAAACTTCCCTGGTTTAGGGCCAGTATCAGCTTCATCCGCCATGGACGAACTCGAATGAAACTAAAACAGAATGAAATCTGGAAATGGGATCGAAACCCTAGACGAAGAAGAGACTGAGAACGAAGTCTCAAGATGAAATGAAAACAGAGGTAAGAATGAGAAGTCTTACAGGAATGTAGTAAGGATTTCCTAGGATGAAATCAATTTCGCAGACGGCGGCGATGGCGGACTGGAGATGAACAGTTTCGTCTGGTTCCAGAGAGAGAAGACAGAGACTTTGAACTTTGGGTGGAAAACCCAAAAAGATCCCTTTTTGGGATTAAAACAAGGAGACGGAAGAGAACCGTCTCCCCTAACACCGTTATCTCAAAAGGTAACGGAAAGTAAGTTTGAAGGGGCAACACTCAAACGCCGTTTTGAAGAGACGTCAGGTCGAATTAAATGCGAGGCGTACGAAATACGCCACGTGGAGTCATTATTTCGAGAAAATCATGACTAAACCGCCAAAAGACATTAATGAGAACCCAATGACTATATCTACGCGGGATCTGGTTTGTTTGGCTTTAAGTTTGTTCTTTGAGCTTTACTCATCATCTTCGAAATAGCAGTAATGAGCAAAGCTGGGGAGCAATTGTAGGGAGGTATTCCCGAACAGGTACAATTATTGGCCGAACACGTGGTACGCCAGATCCGTGTAATGAGGAAAGTGATATGGGACTCCATATAAGATGGACGGCGGCGGTAAGATTCCGGTGTTATGAGTAGGCACCAGATTATACAGTCTGTTCGGCTGAAATGGACTAACGACATGAAAGTCATTAGTTAAAGACAGTCTGTTCGGCTAAAAGTGGGCCAGTGACATGAGAAGTCATTTCACTTGTGCAGTCTGTTCGGTAGGGGCATATGCCGAACAGATGGAGTTACTTGATCAAACGTTGTCTTAAGAGATAAGGCAATAGGGGTGTTCTGTAAGACGAACCCGATATACAGTAAAGAAACAGTCCTATCAAGGGACGAGTTCTATGGTGAGAAGAGACCCTATGAGGAAGGGATCTCGGTTGATTGGGCAAGAAATCCCCAAGAGAGCCAGGGTTCCTACACGAGGCAGGAGACCAGGGCAACAAGGGTGCTTGGAAAGCAAGCATGCTCATGCCTATAAATACGAGGTAAACCTGGAGAAAAGAGGTACGCAATAAGTTGCACTCATTCTACACTTTCCTACTGATAATTAGGGTTTTAATACAGTACGAGATACTAACTTAGGCATCGGAAGGCCTTTGCCACGAGAGGCAGAGGTGCACTCACCCCTTGTCTATTTTACAGGTTAGGGTTCAGGCGAAGGTATTAGGGTTCCGGTTGGACAGCACGTGAAGGAAGGAGATTCAGCGCTGTTCTAGGTACCATCTGTTTTTCTCCACCTACAGGTTACATATTCCGAACCGGCGGCAAGGATCCGGGCCGCAGTCTGATAACGAAGTCCCCTTCTGTATAAACCTTGGTGACGGCTCGGACTTCGGTTATGCCCGGCCTCAGGGCTTTCAACCAGCCATCCCTATTGCACCGGTGCTTCCAGAAGCATCAGAAGAAGCGGTTACTGCAAGTGGGACCCGTGAGGATCATGCTCCTCACGTAGCTAACATAATCATTGGGATCTGGCCCATGTGCTCCGTAACCACCTCGCACCCCACGTCATACGTGACGTCGCCCGAGGTGGTTACCCGAGCGTATCCTCCACGCGCTAGCTTGGAGACCAAGTAAACCTAGGTCTATAAATACAAAGAGATACACACCTGAAATAGGTACGCAATACTTTCCTAACCCTAGACCTAAACACTACCCCTGAGATCTAATTTGATCGTCGGAGGGTCACTGGGCAATACAAGCCCTAGTGACTTGTTGCAGGTCCAGCGGCGGAAGCACGGAGCTGTGAAAGAAGGATCCTAACCAAAGCCACGGTCAAGGTCCCGATTAATCGAACCCTTACAATTGGCGACTCTGCTGGGGACCTACCTGTTCTTCATCCAATCACTTTCTTCCTCATAAAAGCTCCATTCAAAGCTCTTCAACCTAGCCATGGTGGAAGTCGACGATCCACATCGTAGCGAGACCACCTACGGCCTCGGCAATCTCGGGGACCAGAACCTGACCGCCGGTGGACCAGGCGCCCTTGGAAAGGCCCACATGTCCGTCGAAATTGGGGCCGGAACTTTGACTCAGGAGGCAGGGGCTCCCGCCGAACTCCAGACCTACATCCGCCACCTGGAGCGGAAGATCGAAGACCTGGCGACGGTCGTGGAGCGCGATAGGAACGTCCGGGACGAGTTGGCGGAGATCAAACACCTTCTCCAAATCTCCCCATCTCATTCCTCCGGAAGCCGCGGCGGAAGAAGAAGACATCACAGCCCTCCCCGCAGCCGCGACGGAGGCCACTTGGTCGAACACCGATCCCGCCCCTCAGCTAAGGACCGCCTCGAACCACCAGGGGAGGGTCATAACGAAAAGGATGCTGAACGAAGGGGACGCTCCCGCTCCCCTAATCCAAGGGGTCCTCGCGGGAAGCGATCCGCCTTCGAGAGGCTTGGTGGCGGAAGCGTCTCCGCCTCCTCCACCCACCCAATCAGATCCAAGGAGCGCCGCCGTGAGCCCACCCTGAGTTTTGCCAATGAGGACAACGCCCTCCTAGAATTCCAAACAAAAGGGTACCGTGAGCGCCTTAAGGGCGCTCGGTCAAAAAGTCCATTCGTCCAGCATCCTAAAGAAAAGGGTGGCGGAAGTCAGGTCACTGAGTGCCTCGAGCCTTACGCTCAAGATAGCTACAAGAAGCACCGGTATGAGCGATCCCTTCAACGGTCAGGGAACACCCAACCGAAGCGGAAGGAGTATGAAAGACCGGACCGATCGCTGCCAAAGAAGCGTACCGCGACCGGGGGTCCAGACGGTCTCGACCGTTCGATCCGACCCCACCGAGACGCCCGACTCGAGAGACTCACGACCTCCCCATTCACTAGGGAGATCGACTTGGTCACCCCCCCGAAGGGCTTCACCCAACCCAAATTTGCAAAATACGACGGTAAAACCGAGGCGTACACTCATTTGGTCCAGTACAAACTTGTTATGTCTCTATTCCTTCGCAATGAGCCTTCGGATGACGCTTTCCTCTGTAAAGTCTTCCCCGCAAGCCTAGGCAACCTAGGCCTAACTTGGTTCAACCAACTTCCCTCCAGGTCAATCTCCTCTTTCGATTCTCTCTGCGACGCTTTCATGGCTCGGTTTGTCACGAGCAACAAGCACGAGAAGGAGATCGACTCTCTTCTCGCTCTACACAAGCGGCCCGACGAAACGCTCCGCCAATACGCCGGTCGCTATTGGGAACTGTTCAACGAAATCGAAGGTTGCGACTGCGTCATCTCCGCCCGCAGTTTCAAGCTCGGTCTCACCGCCTAAGACGAACAAGTTTACGACGATCTCGCTCGCCACAAGCCCAATTCCATGAAGGACCTCATGACTCGCATCGAGGGATGGTGCCAGCTTATTGAAACCAAAGCGGAAAAGGGCATGGGGAAGCCTACGAGCTCCAAGACACCGTCCACCTCGGTGTCTGCTTCGGCTCCCGCCTCGGGACGAACACCAAAGAAGCAGGTCAACCACATCAAACAGTCTCCGAGGAAAGGACCAAAGCCAGGAGACTTCAACGCTGAGAAGACCGTCTTTACCGTCCCTATCTACAGGATTATCGACCAAGTGAAGGACCAACCCTTTTTCTCCTTCCCCAACCAAAAGCTCGGTACCGAGAACAGGAAAATCAAAAACCCGATAGTCCGATGTAGTTACCACAACGAGCAGGGTCATTTTACCACCGCTTGCAGGCCCTTCAAGGCCTACTTGGAGCAGCTTGTCGACGGTGGCCATCTCAACAACCTCATTGACCATGAGAAAACGAGGGCTCGGGCACAGAATGCCGAAACCAGAATCAAAGAGGAAATCCAGACGATTCATGTCATCCACGGCCCTCTCAACCCCGAAGCCGCCCGTATAATCCGCGCCGAACTAAACGACGCTTCCTCTTCTAAACAGGTCATGCTAGTCGGTCCCGAAGCCAAACGCCCCCGGACCGACAATGGATCCAAATGGACAATCACATTCACCGAAAAAGACCTCGCGCGCGTCCAACTACCTCACAACGACGCCCTCGTGGTCACGCTGCGCATCGGCACCTTCAACGTCCGACGCGTCCTCGTGGATCAGGGGAGCTCAGCCGAGGTCATGTACTACTCTTTGTTTCAAGATTTGAAGCTCTCAGACGCCGATCTTCGTCCCTCCGAAGTCCCCCTCATAGGCTTCAACGGGGCTCCAGTATGGCCCCTCGGTTTGATCACCCTACCCGTCTGCTCCAGATCAGTCGTACTCAACATGGAATTCGTCGTGGTCGATGTCCCAAGCCCCTATAATGCCATCGTTGGCCGCACCTGGCTCCATAAGTTAAAGGCCATAGCCTCTACTTATCACCAGGTGGTCCAGTTCATCGATGCTAACGGATGACAGGAAGACCTGTACGGAGACCAAACCGCCGCCAAACGCTATTACGTCAACGCGGTCCGAAGTAGCAAACAGACGTCCAGGGTGAACTTCATCGAAGTACCGGAGGCTCCGGTTCTTGAAGACGTCGGTAGGCCTGCCGACGAGAAGGCGATTGAGGATCTTGTCACCGTCCCTATAACCGAAGATGGTTCCCGTTTCTTCCTTGTCGGTTCCTCACTCTGTGACACCGAACGGAATGACATGGTGAACTTCCTCAAGAGCAACATAAAGGTTTTCGCGTGGACCCCTTACGAAATGCCCGGGGTCGATCCAAAGTTCATTTGCCACGAGCTCAACATCGACAAAACCAGGCGCCCGGTCGTACAAAAGGCAAGGCAGTCCTCCCCGGTCCATTCCGAGGCCGTCATCAAAGAGGTCAACCGACTCTTAAACGCAAGAGCCATACGGGAAGTTCAATACCCTAAATGGTTGGCCAACACTGTAGTAGTCAAAAAGAAGAACGGTAAATGGCGGGTTTGTGTTGACTATTCTAACCTCAACGACGCCTGCCCGAAGGATTTCTTCCCCATCCCTCGAATAGACTAGCTCATAGACGCCACAGCTGGCCACGACCAACTCAGCTTCATTGATGCTTACCGGGGCTACCATCAAATCGCTATGAGCGACGGCGACGTCGAGAATACGGCCTTCATCACCCCCCACGGTATCTTCGGTTATCTCGTCATGCCCTTCGGCCTCAAAAATGCCGGAGCAACCTTTCAGCAAATGATAACCAAGATGTTCGAGCGTCTGTTGGGGGACACCATGATGGCCTATATCGATGACATGGTGGTCAAGAGCATGATGGCCGGCGACCATCTCACTCACCTCGCCGAGGCCTTCGAGATCCTCAAGAAACACAAGCTTCGCCTCAATGCCGAGAAGTGCGCCTTCGGGGTAAGCTCCGGGAAGTTCCTCGGACACCTCGTCTCCCGACGCGGTATTGAAGCCGACCCTGCACAGCTCGTGGCGATCGAAAAACTCTCGGCCCCTCATAACAAAAAGGATGTCCAACGCCTAACCGGCATGGCCGCTGCCCTAAACAGATTCATCAGTTGCTCCTCCGACAAGTGCCAGCCGTTCTTTGCCCTCCTCAAAGGGAGCCGACGCAGTTTCAACTGGGCTGAAGAGTGTGACCGAGCCCTACAGCAGCTAAAAGCCTACCTCTCCGAGGCCCCTCTCCTCGTCACACCTCGGGATCAGGAGGACCTGTTCATATATCTCGCCGTGTCCACTCATGCAATAAGTTCGGTCCTCGTTCGACAGGAGGGATGCGACCATCAGCCCATTTACTACTCCAGCAAGACAATGACACCCGCCGAGACGCGCTATCTTCCTCTGGAAAAGCTTGTTCTCGCCCTCGTCTCCGCATCTCGGAAGCTTGCCCCATACTTCCAATCCCACCGCATCACTGTTCTAACCGAGTACCCTCTCAAGTCACTCCTCCGGAAGGCGGACCTCTCCAACTGAATCTCCCAGTGGGCCGTCGAGCTCGCCAACTATGAAATTCACTATCAACCGAGGACGGCGATAAAAGCCCAGGCCCTCGCCGAGCTCACTCCGGCCGACGTCCTCGCCTCAACTCCAGCCCCCCGCCCCGAAGCCGTTCTCCAAGCAAACCCCAGCACCGCCTGGAAACTCTTCCATGGCGATGTGTGGAAGATGTATGTTGATGGTGCCTCAAATAGCCGAGGCGCCGGGGCTGGGATCGTACTCCTCTCTCCCTCCGGTGTCTTACATAAAAGCTCTCTTTCTATCAACTTCCCGGCCTCAAACAACGAGGCTGAATATGAGGCACTCATCTCCGGACTCAAAACCGCCGAAGCCCTCGGTATCGAGGAACTTGTTATCTACAGCGACTCGCAATTGGTGGTCAACCAGCTTTCTGAGGAGTATAAGGCTCGGGACGACCGAATGCGCACCTACCTAAGCTCCGCTGTTCGGCTTCTCAAGAGCTTCAGGGCCATTCGCGTTGAACACATTCCGAGAGAACAGAATGCTCACGCCGACGCCCTTGCCGGACTCGCATCAGCCTGTGCTGCTTCGGAACATCGCTCTATCTCCTTTAGCTCCATTGACAAACCTAGCTTTGAGCTCGAGGTATTAAGCCATGAGATACTAAATGTGGAGCTCGGTCCAAGCTGGATGGATGAGATCATTAGTTACCTACGAGATGACACACTCCCAACCGACAAAAAGGAAGCCCACCGACTCCGCAACAAGGCCGCCCTTTTCTGGCTCAATCCAACCGGGAAGCTTTACCGAAGGTCGTTCACCGGCCCATACTTATTGGTTGCACACCCCCACCAGGTCCCCGGGATCATTGAAGAGCTCCACGCCGGTGATAGCGGTTGCCACTCCGGTGGATGCTCCCTCGCCCACCGAGCCATTACTCAAGGATATTGGTGGCCAACGATGAAGAAAGACTCCGAAGAGTTCGTGAAGCGTTGTCGGAAATATCAAATGTTCGCTCCCATCATTCATCAGCCGGCTCGGGACCTCAGCCCCCTCACTAGCCCATGGCCTTTCTCTCAGTGGGGCATGGATATCGTCGGTAAGCTCCCCGTCGCTCCAGGAGGATTTAAGTTCCTCCTAACCGCCACCGACTATTTCTCTAAATGGGTCGAGGCCGAACCACTGGTTACCGTTGAGGAATCGGACATTATTCGTTTTGTTTGGCGAAATATAATTTCTCGCTTCGGTGTACCCTTCGATATCATTACCGACAACGACAGCCAGTTTACCGGACAAAGATACCAGGCACTCTTGGACGAATTTGGCATCAAATGGGACACTTCTACTCCGTACTACCTCCAGGGCAACGGGCAAGCCGAAGCTGCAAACAAA
This sequence comes from Rhododendron griersonianum, assembly GCA_018127125.1. Lineage (NCBI taxonomy): Eukaryota > Viridiplantae > Streptophyta > Magnoliopsida > Ericales > Ericaceae > Rhododendron > Rhododendron griersonianum. Next base: position 29,226,742 of record CM030788.1, on the reverse strand, counting down.
GCAATCTCATCAGGACTGAAGCGTCGGCTCGAATCACGCCGGGGCAAGTGGGCCGAAGAGCTTCCTCGGGTGCTCTGGGGCTACCGAACAACGCCTCGGCGATCCACTGGCCGGACACCATTCTCCTTGGCATTTGGAATGGAAGCTATAATCCCCCTCCAGGTCGGGCTCCCGACAATCTGAACAAAAAATTATGACGAATCGGTAAACGATGAGAATATTGCTGCAGACCTCAATCTGGCCGAGGAAGAGCGAGAGAATGCAAAAATCAGGCTGGCATCCTATCAGCAGGAGGTTGCCAAAGGTTACAACCGAAGCGTCCGTCTTCGGTCATTCAAACCAGACGACCTTGTCAAGAAGAAGGTGGTGGACAAGTCCAAGAAGAGGAAACTGATGCCTAATTGGGAAGGCCCTTTTCCGAGTCCTAAAGCATCTCAGCTCGGGAAACTATAAGCTGGAGAAATTATATGGTTCCCCAATTGCCAAGACCTGGAATGCTAATAACCTGAAGAAGTTTTATGGGTAGCCAGGCTTCGGTCCTTTGGACTTGTTTATTTGCAAGGTTTTCATTTTTTGTCCAAGCTTGATGGAAACCAACCTACTTTTGTAATGGCTTGATTCCACCCCAGTTTTAATGAGAATTTCTTGTTTATCACTACTGTCTAAGCTTGTCATTTACTCTTCATACTCGGTTCGCCGTTGCATGAACCGTTTTATCCTGACTTCAGGGACTGTCCTCCATGGGATATTCCCCGGGCAGATCCCTCACCAAGTCACCACGACCTCCTCGGTCGTTCGGACTTTCGGACGCTGGCGTTAAGGACACTCGGTATTCTTCCCGAGCCCCTTACACCGACCTTCCAATAAGTCATACACTATTTAGATTCGCTACGTCCCGAAGCCATGGCCGATGCCATCTCCACTTCAGGACCCTAGCCCTAATCTAAACAGCCACCTTACCACGATGAGTTTGCTTCGGTCTACTCCCTTAGGTTCAGAGTAAATTAAACCAAAGCGGGGGCATGCAAAATTCAAAAATTGCTAACTACTTCGCTTCGTCTTTAGCTTACTCGATCCTATGTCTTAACTTACTCCCTTAGGTTCGGCGTAGATTTTTGAGATCTACTCGGTTAGTGCTTCGGTTAAAATCTGTCGATACTTCACAGCATTTCAACAGAAGCAGGGGCAAGAGGCACCCTCCGGTCACAAGTATAGAGCCATTCAAGCATCTCAAAAATAAACAAGGCATGAATTGGAAGAAACTATTCATTCAAGAAGCAACGAAATGAATTGCAAAGTTAAACTCCTAGGTTAAACTGCTACTTCCAATCAGTCTCCGGTTTTGTGTTCGGTGCCCGTTAAGAAAAATCATTTACAAACCCTGGAACGGTAAATTCCAAATGTTCGGAACCGTCCAGCCGAGTGGGAAATGAAAGAAAAGATAAAAAAATCCTAAGTGCTGGGGGTATGGGGGGTCTGGACCACATCTCCGGTTAAAGCGACGGCGGCAGGAGCAGCCTGAATACCCGCCTCAGGATTTGGCACATGCCCGTCCTCCTCTTCCTCCTCGGGCATAACAGTCTCCTCGGGGGGCACCTCGGGCAGGACCCGGAGTTCAGAATCGGCTGGGAGATCAAACTTCTTCAAAAGAGCCTCATGGCCAAACCGAAGCCCATCCAAGAAGCGATCCATGTACAGCTCGGCTTCAATCTCCCGAACCTGCTTCTTATACTCCACCCCGGCCGCGGCCCAGCCTTCATTAAAGCCTTTGTTCACAGCTGCCTCAACCTCGCGAGCCCGGGTGGCCCTTAGGGTGGTTACGTTCTCTTCGGCCTTTGCAACTCGGGCCTCGGCAGCCACCCTCTCCTTGTCGCACCTCTGGAAATCCGCAAGGTAAAGATCGCAGGTTTCCTGAGCCATCCTCAAATCATCCTCCCTCAGCTCAAGGGCCTTCTTCAGCTCCTCCATCTCTTGCTCCTGAGCATTGCATTGGTCGTTGACTACCAAAGCCCGAGCACCAGCCTGCAAGCAACAAACCGAAGGAGAATCACGAGTGTGGACTCTTAGCCAACAGCAATAAATGAAAAGTAACAACTTACAGTAAAAAGGGCTTGCGCTATCTCCCCGGTGATGTCCTCGGTCAACCACTGGACATCCTTGGCGTCCCTGGGAAGAATACAGACTCGGAGCATTCCGAACGCTGTACTGAGGTTCGATACGCTGTCCACATGGTGAATCAGGCGGCCGGCATAGTGGCAAAATTCCGGGGTCCAGGGAATGTCCTTCGGATGGACCCAGGTCCCCTCTTCTCTCTCAGCAGACTCCTGATCCTGCTCCTCCACCCGTTCCTCCTCCTCGGTCATCCGGATTGTTTCCTTCTCCTTACCTTGGGCGTCACCTCCCCCCTCACGCCGAGCCCTTTTTTCCGGGGGCTCCTACGGGGAAACGGGGATCACCCCCGAGGTCCCGGCACCAAGTGTAGCGGTAACTAAACCTCGGCCTCGGCCTTTCGGCCTCTGACGTCTGAGGTTCAACACCTCGCAAGCTCCAGGCCTGTCATTTCTTCGCTCAGTCCGGTCCTCTCGGGCGTCTCTCGATCAATTGCCTCTCTTAAAACACCTTGAGGCTCAGAGCTGCTGCCCTCGGTGCCAAGAGCGCTTCCTCTGCCCCCTCTCCCCGATCCTCCGCCTCCCCTTCTGTCACGACCTCGATTTTTAACATAATTAATAATCAATTTCAATAAATACCATCAATATTGAAGCACCGATAATACCCAAATGACATAATTTTCCCAGTTCTCAAAATTAAGTTCAAAAGTTACTATCCTGGCTCGAAGCCCCAAGTTATACAAATACCAAAATAATGTTACAATTTTCGTTATTCATCCTTCTGAGTACTTCTTTCAAATAAAATGCAAATTAAACTCCTCCTTTATACCTCTGAGACACGTGAATACAAGCACGAGATGCACGCCATGCCAACTTCCTTGCTTTTTACCTGAAAATGATAGGTTGAGCTACACTAGCCCAGTAGGAAATTCTATACTCAAGTTATATGAAAATGCGATGAAACATGCAATAAGAGTTAATGATTTCCAATCAACAAATCAAGAGATGCAAGAGGACACCACAACGAATCGACAAACTACGACTACGGGATTCTATACGTCTTATGGTTATCCTTAACCATTCGTACACCAAACTCAGAGTAGCATTAAACACACATCAATTAATATAACCTACAACAGATTCTCAAACCATTTCAAGATCTCTCAAATGCATGCCACTATTGACTTCCTCATTTCATACCATTCACCATAGAGTCTAGGTTCATGAAACCTTTCCTTTTTGATTTCCAAAACAATTTAGAGAAAACTCAAGACCATTACGGGTCAAGCTTCGTTGATTTGAGCTTGAATGCCGGAGTCCGTTGATTTGTGCCCAAATACCGGATCCGTTGACTTGCTCAAGAATACTGGAGGATTTTTATCAAAATCCTTTTTTCAAAAATCAAATTTCATTCTTTAATAAAACCTTTATAGAACCAACCTTTCATTCTCATTTTCGACAACTACAATCTCATGCAACCCATAGTACAGATATCAACACAAACTTCTAAGTCAATCACAATTCTTTTCATCATATGAGACATTCAACTGTGTTACCACCCCTTGCGTCACATTGAATTCTATTCACCCGGGTTTCCGCATTACCACACCTCGTGTAACGGGCCCTCTAGAGTCCTCGCATTTCCACCCCTTGCGTTGCGGGACCCTCCATTCAAGTTCTCGACTTAGGCATACACACACACATCAACAATCGATATACAAGCAAGAAGACAGTTCTCCGTAGTTCACATTCTTTCATTTATCCCCACATAGGGCAATACAAACAAATAAACATGTCACAACGTTCATCGACAACTACTCAAATTTAAGTTATTCCTCTATGTCTGCCATGATATACTTTGTCATGCACCGGACCCAACATTGGCTCTATGACCCACCACTCGCTAGGTTCTTTCCCTAGAATCTCTTAGAACGAACACCCAAGGAATTTAGGAGGTTCCACTTCCGTCCGGACCTCTAGGCAAGTCCCTCTCGACGAACTAAGCATTCTACGTTATACCTTATAATCTACGATACTCGATAACCCCTCTACTATACGTTTTCCAATTCACCAATCACCAATTCATGTCACGGTACCTAAAGTGTCAATATCGTTGACCACGTCATGCCACAATCATCCCCATGTACGGTCAAGTTCATTAGAAGCATCCCGATCAAGCATTAACCAACTACGACACTACTCTTTCTTTACTAACGGGAGACCAACGAGACGAGGGTAACTTAGATTAACCCAAGGTATTCAATTAAACATGCTTGGAATAGGTTTGGAGGTGTCCAAAAGGGTCTAGAACTGTTCAGGAATCAAAACAGTCAAATCGGAGCAACATGGCAAAACTGCCCAGAAAGCCAAGGAGTATTGATGCAGAAATCGGAGTATTGATACGGCAGTGTCTGGAGTATCGATACGGAAATCGGAGTATCGATACGGCAGAGTCTGGAGTATCGATACGGAGATGGAGTATCGATACGGCTACGCTACGACAAATTTCTGATGCTACTGGAATGCAGATCCTCTCAGCGTATCGATACGCAAACAATTGTATCGATACGGGGACATTACGAGCGGCGATTTCGTGCAGAAAACTCAAGGACAACACAACACAATAATCAACACTCTAAGGCACGATTACCACATGAAATCAACTCAGAAACACATAACAAGAGCAAGAATCCCTACCTCAATGATCAAAGATCGAAGATCCAATAACGTAGAATGCTTAGTTCAGTGATTTTTATCATAGGTTCAATAACGTAGAATGCTTAGTCCAAGGTTTTGGCTGTCCCCTGACGGGAAGCTATATAAAAAATCCTTCACTGGGCCGTATCTACTTTGTGTACACCCCGAGATGGTGCAGAAGTTCCTCCACGAGATACACGAGGGAACATGTGGAAGCCATGCTAGGGGCAGATCTATTGCCCACCGAGCAATTACCCAAGGGTATTGGTGGCCGCACATGCAGGAGGATGCCAAGGTCTATGTTAAGATTTGTGAGAAATGCCAGAAGTTCTCACCTATGATAAAGACACCGGCCGAAGATCTAGTACCCTTAACTAGCCCTTGGCCATTTGCCCAGTGGGGAATGGACATTGTGGGTCCACTCCATAAAGCAACAGGAAATCGAAAGTTCCTGTTAGTGGCTACTGATTACTTCACCAAGTGGATTGAAGCAGAACCCTTGGCAAAAATCACTGAACCTATGATAGAAAGGTTTGTGTGGAAGAGTATCATCACTCGAACTAAGCATTCTACGTTATTGGACTAAGCATTCTAAGATCCAAGAATCCCTACCACAATAACGTAGAATGCTTAGTTCGTCGAGAGGGACTTGCTTAGAGGTCCGGACGGAAGTGGAACCTCCTAAATTCCTTGGGTGTTCGTTCTAAGAGATTCTAGGGATAGAACCTAGCGAGTGGTGGGTCATAGAGCCAATGTTGGGTCCGGTGCATGACAAAGTATATCATGGCAGACATAGAGGAATAACTTAAATTTGAGTAGTTGTCAATGAACATTGTGACATGTTTATTTGTTTGTATTGCCCTATGTGGGGATAAAATGAAAGAATGTGAACTACGGAGAACTGTCTGTTTGCTTGTATATCGATTGTTGATGTGTGTATGTATGCCTAAGTTGAGAACTTGAATAGAGGGTCCCGCAACGCAAGGGGTGGAAATGCGAGGACTCTAGAGGGCCCGTTACACGAGGTGTGGTAATGCGAAAACCCAGGTGAATAGAATTCAATGTGACGCAAGAGGTGGTAACACAGTTGAATGTCTCGCATGGTGAAGAGAATTCAATGTGACGCAAGGGGTGGTAACACAGTTGAATGTCTCATATGATGAAAAGAATTGTGATTGACTTAGAAGTTTGTGTTGATATTTGTACTGTGGGTTGCTTGAGATTGTAGTTGTTGAAAATGAGAATGAAAGGTTGGTTCTATCAAGGGTTTATTAAAGAATGAAATTTGATTTTGAAAAGAGGATTTTGATAAAAATCCTCCGGTATTCTTGAGCAAATCAACGGATCCGGTATTTGGGCACAAATCAACGGAGCTTGACCTGTTATGGTCTTGAGTTTTCTCTAAATTGTTTTGGGAATCAAAAAGAAAGGTTTCATGAACTAAGACTCTATGGTGAATGGTATGAAATGAGGAAGTTGCTTGCGACATTCATTCGACAAGTCGGTTGATGGTTGAACAGTTGTTGTAGTTTGCTAGTTTGGTGTGTTTTATGCCACCCCTAGTCTAATGTACGAATGGTAAGGGATATCTTTAAGATGTACAGAATTCTGTGGTCGTAGTCCGTCGGTTCTTTGTGGTATCCCCTGTTGTATCTCTTGTTCGATGATTGGAAATCATTAATTCTTATTGCATGTCTCATCACATTTTCATATAACTTGAGTATAGAATTTCCTACTGGGCTAATGTAGCTCAACCTATCATTTTCAGGTAAAAAGCATGGAAGTTGGCATGGCGTGCATCTCGTGCTTGTAATCACGTGACACGGAGGTATAAAGGAGGAATTTAATTTGCATTTTATTTGAAGGAATGAATAAAGTAAATTGTAATATTATTTCGGTATTTTGTATAACTTGGGGCTTCGAGCCGGGATTGTAACTTTTAAATTTAACTCTGTTTAAAGGGAAAATATGTCATTTGGGTATTATCGGTACTTCTGTGATAGTTTTATTTATTGAAAATGATTATTATTTATGTTGAAAATCGAGGGCGTGACAATATAGGTCGAGGAAGTGTGAGATTGCTACAAATGTCTTAGGTGTTTATTCCCGGGACCTTAAATTTGTCTATGTATTGTCTGGTTGGGAAGGATCAGCCACAGACTCTAGAATCCTTAGAAATGCCATGGAAAGACCCCACGGTCTTAGAGTTCCCCGTGGTATGTTCCATATCCTAAGTTGATGTTTACTTTGACTCCATTAAAGTTATCCACCCATCAATGTGTTGTCTTCCATTCGTTACAGGATATTATTACCTTGTTGATGCCGGCTACACCAATGGGAACGGTTTTTTAGCACCATACCGTGGCCAGCGATATCACATTAACATTTGGAGGCAATGTCACATGCCAACAAGGAAAGAGGAGTTCTTCAACATGAAACACTCTGCCGCTATGAATGCCATTGAGAGAAGTTTAGGGGTTCTCAAGATGCGATTTGCAATTTTGAGATCTCCCTTGTATTATCCGATAAGGACTCAATGTCGTATTGTGTCAGCATGTTGTCTGCTTCATAACCTAATTAAGAGAAATATGTCGAACGATCCCATTGAACACGAGTACACTGCGTGGGAACGAGCACATGTGAACGATGTCCCTGTTGATGATAACATTGCTAACGTTGAGAGTTCCAATGAGTGGACTGCGGGGAGGGATGCTCTAGCGGTGGCCATGTATAACCATTGGTTAGCCAATGGTGGGGGACAAATGGAGGGCATCCTTCCTTGATTGTATTTTTGTTTTGTGGTGTCAAACATTGTAATTGTACTATTTCCAACTTGTTCGTAACTTATATTTGTGAACAACTTGTAATGTACTATTGTATTTGCCTGTGTTTTCATAACGTAATGTTTAAGGTCCTACTTTTACAATTGTTGCACATTTTTAAATGCATTTGCAGCTATGGCTACTAACGATGTGAAAGTAGTGGATGTGGAAGGGCCTACAAAGAAAAACGTAGGAGTTGGAGGAAAAGTGAGGAGGATACACTAATGAAGTGCATGCTCAATGAAGCGGGGGAGAGGTGGAAGGCCGAGAATGGCTTCAAAACAGGTTACTTCACCCACTTAGAGAAGGAGTTACAGAAAGTGCTCCCGGGGTGCAATCTTAAGGCAAACTCCCACATTGACTCCAAGGTGAGGTATTAGAAATCCATATGGGCTAGAATTGTAGACATTACAAACCTAAGTGGTTTCGGGTGAGATGCTCTCAACAAACGCATTGACGTGGAGCAAGCCATATGGGATGTGTATGAACAGGTAATTCCCCATCTTGAATTCCAATGCTGTAATTGAATATTAAGGCATGAGAATTCGTAGTAAAATTGCAAATGTTTGGGTAGGCCCATCCTAAAAAGGCCCAAGGCTTGTACGGGAAGTCTTTCTCGTACTTTAAGGATTAGCAAACCATATTTGGCAAGGATAGGGCTACGGGGGCAACCGCCGAAGATTATGACAAAATGGCGCGGCCGGATATTCCCAACGAAAGTGTGGAACCACACAACTCGAATGACTTTTATGATGCCCTATTCGATAACTACGATCAACTTCTCCCCAACACTCCTACAACTCCCGTAACTCCTACAACTCCCATAACTCCCACACCTCATTCGTCACTCCCCACATCCACTCCCCGTGGGTCAACGCCGACGGCCAATGCCGGAGTCCCAAACAAGAGAAAGAGGACAAGAATGGGTGATGCGGAGTTGTCCATCCATGCGAGCATTGACAATTTCTTCAAATCAAGCACTACCTATATGGAGAAGATGGCCAATTCGTTTGGCTATGACAAAGAGCTATCCACCCGACGCCTGATGGTGAAAGATGAGTTGTCGAAACTTGATATCACCTTGACAGAGAAGTTCAAGCTCAGTGCAATAATCGTGCAAGCGGAAGAGATGGTGGATGACTTCTATGGGACTAAGCCCAAGGAGAGGCAAGCTTTTGTGGAGGCCATCCTTGCCGGTGAAGTGTATGGTCCCATCTAGTGGCATTGAGAGGAATGAATGCCTTTTTTAAGTGGCTAAAGTATCATTATAAGCAAGAATGGTACTTTACCACTTTTTTTGTAGTGGCATAACTTTATTGTCGTCTCCTAAATTAGGAAGCCTTTTGTTAATTCCTAATGAACAGTTGCTGTCTTTTGTAATGTAATATGGTACATTGGATGCATAGTGGATGCATAGTTGTTGTTAATATTTGGGAATGTATTATGAAGTTTGTCAATGTGTAATGAACAATGAAGGATGTAGATGAACTACGAACTATGATGGGTGTATGAAGTATATATGAACTAATGCACTATGATCTTAAACTTGGCAAATTGGTACATTTGATGCATACATTTTGTTCATATTTGAAAATGTAATATGAAGTTTGTTTGCATGACAGGTTTTCGCAACTTAGGTGAGTCTTACTAGGGCAATGATGAAGCGATTAAATTCTTATGTACGGTAGATACCTTGGCGGGGTAACGGTAGTTGCAGCCATGCGTACCCTTATGATGGAATTATATTGTCAGAGCCCATTGAAGGCTATGATGAAATTTTTCTGAGCCTCTGTCCACTTACTGGTAGCTTTGTGGAGCTTGTGCAGAGAGTGTGTGTGTGTGTGTGTGATGATCCATGCCAATGCTGAATCAATCCATTAATAGGGCAATGATGAATGAATACATTAGTTGTGATTAACGTAGAAACATTGGCGGGGTAACAAAAGTTGCAGCCATGACTACCCTTGTGATTACAAATACATGATCTGAGCCCTGTCATAACTCCAATGCAGTGCATGAATCAATCCAATTAAGTAAATGGATATGATGGAATTTTGCTGAGCCAACCACCAATTTGGCTGTGTTATTGGTGTCTAAGTGCTGCAAATTTTCAGTTTAAGTTGCACATTTTAAGTGCAGATTCTAAAGGCAAATATGTGGATTTTTTGGCCTATGTGGAAATTATTCTGACATTATAGGTGTTTTTGCATGGTTTGTGGAGTAGGTGCAGTGTGTGTGTGTGTGTGTGTTTGGTGTGTGTGTGTGTGTCCAGTTTTGACCATCATGTTTCTGGTCTGATCTGTCCAGTTTTGGGGTTATTGTTGTGTCCTGGCTGTTTGCTGTTTATGTTCTGTTCAGTTTTGAGCTGTTGGTTTCTACAGTGCTTATTATAATTGCATAGAACTGGGGTGTACCAAAAACTGATGGTTCTGTTCAGTTTTTAGTTTTTGGTTTCTGTTTGCTGTTTATGAGCAGTGCTGATTTTAATGGCTATGATGATACTTTTCTGAGCCTCTTAGGTGTACTATGATGGTTTGTGGAGCAGGCTCAATTTTTTGTGGACCAGGTTGAGTTTTTGGAGCAGGATCAGTTCTAGTTTTGGTTAGTGTGTGTGTGTGAGGTGGAGTTTTGGTGTGTGTGAGAGAGAGAGGATCAGTTATGTAGCAGGTTTCAGTTTTTGGGTTGATGAGTGTGTGTGTGTGTCAGGTGCAATTTTTGGGTTGATGAGTGTGTGTGTGTCAGTTGTGTGTGTGTGTGTGTGTCAGGTGCAGTTTTTGTGTGTGTGTGTGTGTGAGGATAAGTTTTGGTCTCTGTGTGTGGCAATGGTTCAGTTTGGTCTCTGTGTGTGTGCGAGGATCTGTTGTGTAGCAGGTTCAGTTTTGGCCATGTTGTTTCTGTTATGAACTGTGGGAAGCTATTTTTTGTAGTTTTGGTACCCCTAATAGGGCAATGATGTCAAAATTATAATGTAAATGAAGGTAGTGCCTTGGCGGGGTAACTTTTGGTTGCAGCCATGCGTACCCTTGTGAATTAAAATACATGATCTGAGCCCTATCTCTCCAAGTTTCAGCTGTGTCCAATGGTGTGTCCAAGCTGCAGTGTTTTGGTGTGTGTGTGTGTGAGGATCAGTTGTGTAACAGGTTCAGTATTTATGTGTGTGAGGTTTTTGTGAGGTGGATCAGTTTTTGTGTGTGGGTGTGAGGTGCAGTTTTGGTCTCTGTGTGTGTGAGGTTCAGTTTTGGCATGGCTATGACGAAATTTTTCTGAGCCACCTATTTTTAACTTCCCAAACGACGTCATACAACCGGGCCCACAGATTAGAAGGGGGGATATGACAATTCCAGACTTGTTGTTCCTGCATATGTTCCAATTTGTGTGTTAGTGCAGTTGTTGTGTGTCGAACTTGGTTTTCTGTGGTGATGTGCTGCTGTGTGTCCAGGTTGGTTTGTCCAAACTGCAGTTTTTGGACAGTGCAGTTTTGGGACAGTGATAAAAAAACTACAGTTTGTGGACAGTTTTAACGATTTTTGGACTATTATGCTACTGTTTTCAAGCTGATTTGTTGTCGAATTGTGGGTTATATGTAGGCCATGATGATATAAAATGAGACTATTTAAGGCGAGTCACTTACCTTGGCGGGACAAGTTATGAGGGCCAATGGTTCAATCACCGTTCGGTAACATAACTTGTAGCCAAGTAGTGCACTATGTGTCGGTCAAATATATCTGAGCCATATTTATTTGTAACCATACTCTTACTATTGTTCCACATTGAAATATCATAATTGTTGTATCCGAATAGATTTTCCATGGCAAGTGAAGATAAAGATAAGTATTGGGTAGTTTTCGTTGGCCGTAAACTGGGAATATATACAAGTTGGGCGGCCGCGGAACTCCAAGTTAATGGATACGCGGGGAACTTGAAAAAAAGTACAACACATTAGACGAAGCAGAAGAAGCATTGTTAGCATTTCATGAGGAAAGATACCGGCTCATGCAAGACATGCAATTGGCTCAAACCAAATATCAATCAAGTGACAGTGCTTCCACATCCATAAGTGCTTTGGAAGTGGAACAGCAAACTAGTCTAATAACATACTTTGTTGTAACTTTTTTGTTAGGTTTCGTATGTTGTATTTTATTGGCACATATTTTCGATTCGGAATGAAGTTGTAAGTTTTATTTCACAAATTCGGACGAATTAGGTTGGAAAGACTGTATAAGTTGTAAGAATTTCGTAAGTTGTACGTTTTATTTCATAAATCACGTGATTACATATTGGTTCAAATTTTCACTTGGAAACAATACTACAATACAGAGGACCAACAAAAACGCACCATCACACACATACATAAAACAACTTAGGAAGCCATGAAAAGGCAAATCCATTTATTTCACAGCTACAAATTTATTCTTCGAACACATGCCATCAACTTCGACCTTCTAGTTTTCTGCACGATCAAAAATATGGCCCAATCGATTGAATTTGGGAAATTGCATGTCCCGATAACGTCTCACTTCTGGCCGATCCTACACAAAGTAAGGGAAAACATTTTACAAAATTTACTAAACAAAACTTTATATAATATTTACTTACTCGGATTAATTCATTTCAAACTTCATATTCTGCCACAACTTTGTTTTCACTTGAATCCCACCGAAACCCAGGACTGTGAAGAATATCAGCTATGTAGAAATAATCCCGTTTCCAGTACTTCATCTTATTGAGGATATGATTTGATTCGATACCTGCTTGGGGAAAAGAAGTTTGCATTTGATTTTGAAGATATTCCAAGTGGGCGGGATGCCACGCACCGGCCTCGACATTCCAAATTTCTTGATCTACAAGGGTCGTGACGTTTCCTAGTAATGTTTCTTCCTCCTCCTCGGTCCAAATTCGGCGTGCCATCAATATGATTGACCAACAAAAGGAAAACCTTCTTTTTTTTTAATGAATATGAGATGTCAAATGAGAAGAAGAGACATGGGAACAATTTATAAGGATAAAATTTACCAACCTAATTAGTTAGGCACATTTTCACCAAAAAAATATGTTGGCCACATGGGAATTTCCCTAACAAAATTGTTGGACACATTTTCAACTACCAAACAATGTATTCTTTCACAAAAATTTTAAAAAAAAAATAAACTGAATTTAAAAAAAAACCGAATTTTATCAAATTAAAACTGACTTTTTAATTTTATAATATTATTAAATTAGTACATTTGTTAGTAAAATTAAATATTAAGGCTTAAAAGTATGAAATATTAATTATATTTGTGATTATATATATAATGTAATACATAATTAAGTTTGGGACTGCACAAGGGCAAAAGGGTCATTTGACAGCTTTTTACATTATTCACCCTTCCTTATATCCCCTATTTATCCTTCATCCAAATCAAGTACTATTTTATTCCCACCCCCCCTTTAATATCTCATCCAAACCAAGTACTATTTAATACCCCCTCCATAAATGTGGGACATCCCTTATTAATCAATACCCCCCCCTACTATCCAATACCCCCTTCTTACATAATACCTCCAAACCTAATCCCACATTCAAACGAGCCCTAAGACCAAAATGCTAGCAAACCTCTAAGTTTTGACCAAGGGAACCAACCCATTTTTCCAACCCCCTCCTTCACTAGTATTTCTGAAGCAGTTTATCGACAAGACTATTGAATGGAACTAGAGGTGGCAAATGGACGGATTTGGATGGGTTAAAACAGGTCGCAGGTCAAATATGGGTCAAATAGTAAACGGGTTGAAACGGGTCGGGTCGAATGTGGGTCAAGTCAAACCCAAACCCGCCCGACCCAACCCGTTTTCCCTCTCTTTTTCTTTTTTTTCCCTTTTCTCTTCTCCCCCATTCCCGTTTCTCCCTTCCTTCTTTTCCTTCTCGACGAGACAAATCAATAAGTTATAAAAAAAAATTGAAATAAAATTAAAAAATACGAAATTTTTTTGAATAAAGACAAGAAAAATCATTTGACTTAACAAGCCAAACCCACCCGAAGTCTTCTTTTCGTCTCAGCAAATTGATTGCGTGAATGGAATTAGAGATTGAATTAACTAAAAAAGCTTTAGTTAACTTTCAGTTTTTACTTTTTATTGATCGGCAAGTTAAGCTTCAGTTTTTTTCGAGTTTAAAAAAAAAATTTAACCTGCAATTGAATCAATTTTGTTTTGGTGCTCGATGCTGAAAGTGAGCACGTGGAACTCCACGGTTGTTTCAGGATTAAAAAAAAAGAAAACTAGGACCATTTATAGCAAAATGTGATCGACTTTATAAGTATGATGGTTCGGTTCAATTTTAAATCTTCCAAAATAATTAATATCAGGTTCAATTTTATTGTAACAAAACAAAAACATCTGGATGAGAGAGAGAGAAGGTTTGAAAATGGAATCTATATAATAAAACAGAAGGGTGTTTAGGAATATTCTTGAAGAATATTCTTTTTCAATGGCTCAGATTTCTCCCTCACACAAGTTTTATCTACTCATACAAACAAATCCAACGGTCCAGATACCAATTACAACTTTCCATAATAAGCTAACATCGCATTAATGAAGCCATATCCAGCAACAGATTTCCGAATAAAGAAAAAAAGCGGCAAATTTTTTTTCCGCTCCAAACGGCAAATTGACACCCCTATTTGCGGCGATCTACGGCGACTACGATTTACTCTGGTTCTTCATCTCAGTAACTTAATTCATTGATCTCCGGCTTTGTGGTTGATTTGGGTTTTTTTTAAACTGTATTTTAGGGTTTTGTTGATTTGGTTTCGTTATTTTTTTTTTTTTTGAACTGTATTTGGTTTCGTTTGGTTGGTTCGTAATTGCAAGGAGAGAGTTGGTTGGTTGTTCAGGACAAGCCTCATTCATTACTTGCAGAGTTGCAGTATACAATCCCACGAGGCGAGGAATTTTTTTCCCACTGGCCAACCAAGAAATAATGATTATTGTGTTTTTTTTTTTTGATATTCGATCCCATATATTCAGCTTATTGTGTTCTTTTGTCATGAACATCCTAAATTGTTGTCCCTTTATGTCCTTTTTTTAAACTTTATTATTTATATACCTTCAACACACGTGTAGACACACTTTCCTTCATAAGGTAAGTGGTGAGGTTCGAAGTGGATTAAATTAAATTGTTAAATTGTATTAGAAAATTTTTTACCTGGTATTTACTGGAAGCAAATTAATAGTTCTTTCACTTCTTTGTAGCTAGCTTAAATGTATAGTTGGAGGAGTGTCATAAGCACGGGTTATTCTTTTTCGTGCCACTAAGAAGAGGATTACATACTACACACCAATGTTCGAGCCATTAGCTAGCAAGTGCCGTAGGCACGGACAATTCCAACCGGGATGCGTAGTGCCGTAGGCACGGGCAAGCACTAGTCTATATAATAAATTAGAAAAGGGAAATGATTTTACCACTCCTTTTTTTTGTTAACGCCACTCCCCTGCAAGTGTAAAAATACACTTGCAGGAGAGTAACGTTAACAAAAAAGGGAGTGGCAAAATCAGCAGTCTTAGAAAAAAGGTAACTGTACGTGGCACTTGCTACTGCTAGATTCTGGTAAAAGTTAGAGAGAGAGAGAGAGAAGAGCATTATTATTAGGACTGCTCGCGATCCGGTTCGGTTCGGATTTCTAGGAATTCGAGGACCGAACCATTAGTCACGGTTTTTACAAAATGAAATCCGTGTCCGGACCAAAAGTCATACGGTTTGGTTCCAATCTGATCCGTGACTCGCGGATCGGTTACGATTTTGTCTATGGATTTTAGCAAAAATAAAGCTCAAGCATAATCCCACACTAAAAGGGAAGAATGTTACATTCAGAATTAAATTTAACACCACCAGAAAGTACTTGTTACATAAACTATCAAAAGCCTACTTCAAAAATCAGATTCAAAAGAATCTAAACACTAGTAGGATTGTATCTTTATAGTACATAACATAAAAGATCTGGAAAAGAAACGAACTAGTGAAACTCAACTAAGGTTACCCGTTATTTATACGAAAAAACTACGATTTACTCCCTATATTTTATGTACATCTACACTATATCCCATTATTAAGATAAAATACTAAAATTGGTAGAAAAAAGTGTTAACATTACTAACAATTTATTATATAAATACACATATATTTATATATATTATTTATATAAAATAAATATACACTACTACAATAAAGCATAACAATCACAGCTATGGGCAGTGATAGTTAGTCTTCTATCACACTCCTCCTACCGTGATGGATGTAGGTGTGATTGTAAATCACTCTCTTTTATCACGGTTATAAACTGTGATTGAAAGTTAGAAACAACCACGCTCAAAAAGCGTGATCTTTTCTAGGCAAAACCGAGATGGTAACTTCTTTCCGTGCTCCTTCCGTGTTCTTTCTCCAGTTTTAATCACACTCTTCCTGAAAAACCGTGATTATATGTAGATAACAATCACCACCAAAAACTGTGATCTTTCATGTCAAAAAAATGAGATGGAAAATAGTTAGGTGTGATCTTTTCTAGTTTTTAGATCACGGTTTTCGTCTAAAACCGTGATTAAATGATCTTATCATTACAGTCTAGAAATGTGATTGAAAGATGCATCTTTTTTTTTTTTTTTGTGCATTTAAAAAATGTCCGAATCTTTAACCAATAATAAATACACGTAAAATATGTATTTGGCCCGTAACTATCTTCTCCAAAACAAAAGACAGCAATACGAAATATGCACAAAACATGTCATAGATAGAAACATCGTGTCGGAAAGCCTACATTGAATTAATCTAACATCAATCAAATTTCTGAAAATGCACAAAAAATGCAGAACAAAAGCTTAACAATAAAAAGGACAAAGAAAACTAATCCTAAGCTACAACGAATTCTTCATTCTTTGAAGCCAATTTCAAGCACTTCATCATTCTCTGAAGCCAATTTCAAGCACTTCGTCATTCTCAGAGCATGCCTAA
Organism: Rhododendron griersonianum; assembly: GCA_018127125.1. Classification (NCBI taxonomy): domain Eukaryota; kingdom Viridiplantae; phylum Streptophyta; class Magnoliopsida; order Ericales; family Ericaceae; genus Rhododendron; species Rhododendron griersonianum. Next base: position 29,210,132 of record CM030788.1, on the reverse strand, counting down.
ATCCACCAGAAAATAAAAAGTAGCAGCATCAAGAACTCCAATGCCTAAATCCAGCAGAAAACAAAAAGTAGCAGCATCAAGCACACCCTAAGTTTACATACAAGTCGTGGGTGAGAAAAAAAGGTGACAAGGCCAGGGGAACAAAGATTCTATTCCTAGCTAGCTACTCACTAGAAGATAGCCTCATTGACGAATATGCAGACAGTCACACTGAATTAATTACTATCTGGTAATCCAGCATATACAAAACAAGTCGTGGAAAACAACTGGAACAGAATCCATAGAAAAACAGTTCTATTCAGAACTGGACAGCAGTAGCAGCCAGGAACAATAGCCATCACTTAACAGTTCTATTCAAAACTGGACAGCAGTAGCAGCCAGGAACAAAAACAGTTTGGAAAACTACTTGAAACTTAAGCTTACTAGTGCCACAACCGAAGCACTTCATCAATTTCGGCTTTCGTGTAAGTTTAAAAGAACTCATATATGCCCGAGTAGGTATCTTTGGACTTTTATGGAGAAGAGGAAGTACTTTTCTTATCGATCACAGGAACCAATCGTGTTAATTTTGAGTCTTTGCATAGTATGTACTTAACAACATCAGAGGATCTGAACTCGATCCGATGGTATTAAACAGAATTTGAAATAGCCATGGTAATATGGTAAACATCATGAGCAAGACTTGGCAACTGACACCATTCCTACCCAATCTCTCTGAAACTAATCTATACAAGAGATCAATCTAACTAACCTAACTTTAGTCCAATAATTTGCTTCGCTTCCTTAATTCTATTTCTCTAAAGATATGTTCTGGGTGGAGTAGTAGGTTGTTCATGTGGATTGCACTAACGTTGATTCCACGGACCGTGCCAATTCTTTGTTAACCACGTTGCAGGATTCTGTTGAACATCAGATTTATATAGATTATCCAGAATTGAAGTAAAGCATGGTATAGCAATTTATGTCAGTATATCATCTACTGGTTATGGCCCATGTCAGTATATCATCTACCGTGCCAATTTATGTTAGTATATCAAATGCAACAACAGGTCCAGTTATACTCATAAACAGCAACAGATGTAGAACTCATAAACAGCAGCAGAAGCCACACGACAGATTGCCATTATTCAGCAGACAGCAACAAAAGCCACAATTCAGAACTGAAGCAGTAGCAGAACAGAATCCATAGAAAAACAGCAGACAAGAACAATAGCCATCACAAGCAGCCACAATTCAGAACTGGACAGCAGAGCAAGAACACAGTAAACTCAAATAAAGGAAGAGCTAACTTACAGATATAAGCTGATTATACTTCGTTCATGACGGACTTTATCCACTCGGCTCGCACTTCATCAATTTCGGCTTTCGTGTAAGTTTTTTTTCCATTGAACTGCAGGGAACAAAAATAACAGTAATCGCACAAAAGTGGTGGTAGTCCACACTGAACATAATCCATAGAAAAACAGTTCTATTCAGAACTGGACAGCAGTAGCAGCCAGGAACAATAGCCATCACTTAACAGTTCTATTCAAAACTGGACAGCAGTAGCAGCCAGGAACAAAAACAGTTTGGAAAACTACTTGAAACTTAAGCGTACTAGTGCCACAACCGAAGCACTTCATCAATTTCGGCTTTCGTGTAAGTTTAAAAGAACTCATATACGCCCGAGTAGGTATCTTTGGACTTTTATGGAGAAGAGGAAGTACTTTTCTTATCGATCACAAGAACCAATCGTGTTAATTTTGAGTCTTTGCATAGTACGTACTTAACAACATCAGAGGATCTGAACTCGATCCGATGGTATTAAACAGAATTTGAAATAGCCATGGTAATATGGTAAACATCATGAGCAGGTTTGAGAGACACAACTCCAATTAAAGCACAACAAAAACACCCAACAGAACTTGGAACAACTGTCTGAGCAACATCATGAGCAGGTTTGAGAGACACCCAAAAAATCCCGCAAAATACCAACCGGTTAACCTCGGCAAGAATGGGCTGCACACACTGTAAAGAGGTTCGTATTCATCGTTATGTATACATGCATATATACCACATCAGAAATTTTGAAATTAGTCCAGACTCCAGAGGTAATCATAAAAACCAAAAACTACAGAACTGTGCTGTGTGAAAGTTCTAAAAAACACCATCCGGCTTGTCAAACAATTTTGGAAAGATGTGAAGCAGCTGCCATATACAATTTTTGAGAAGAGAACAAAAGCAAACCCAATCAAGATCAGCAGAGCGAACAGAATAGGTGCTCCAACGGTTCACCTCCTCTTGGCATGCAGGACATAAACATGAGATAGGATCATAAGGAACCGACAGATGATCCCAAGTTGGGAGAACTCCTGTGGCAGTCTTTCCAGTATTGAACACAAGAGAAGAACAAAGTCTTGCCAATGGCAGACTCTTAAAACTTATATTAAGGAAGAAGAGTCTCAATACAGCGAAAGATACAAAGTACCCATCTCACACAGCTACTCTACCTGTATAGGAGCCAATCACCTACCAGTGCTGTCTATCACTCTATCTGAAAACATTCTCTACCAAAACAGAAAACACCCTAATACTACTTCTGACTAACTTTCCCACCAACACAAGGTTTAACACTACTAAGCCAGCTCAAGCAAAAATTAAGAGTAAAAGCATGGTATGGCTAACTATTTGAGTGTTTAGCATCCTGTTTTCCACTCCCAAATTAATATCTTGCTTTTTTCAGTGGTTGAAAACATCGACCCATAAATTTTCTGTACAGTACTTTTAAAGTCATGATGTGAGATTCATCTTAGTTGCAGGATCCTCCTACTGAGGTGACTTTGGATCCTTGCTCCCAACTTCAAAAGTAAGAATGTCGTCAAAATTTGGCTCTTAGGGAGTAGGAATTATGCTTTTGACTAGGATGGGACCCCTCAAGCATATGAATCCCATAGGCCTCGTTTAGAAAAAACAAAAGCTATTAATGCAAAGGTAGACTAATTAAACTAAGATGAATAACCCTACGAATAACCCTTCTCAGCCCACTCCATGAGAAGACCACGCAGCCCATTCCATGAGAAGACCTAGGAATAACCCTTCTCCAGGAAACTAAAAACTAAGGATGATTAAATCAGAACATGCGAGTCTACTGAATGTGTCAAAATGAAAGGTTGACTACATTAATGCAATAAAAATACACGAAAATCTTCATCTCCCATGCGATTTTACATACCGATGATTGAATCAGAAGACATTTTGGAGAAGGATGATGGAGGAATACAAGAAATCACAGAGAGGGAGCGCGCCGTTTCTTGCTTCACGGTGGTGGTGGAGAGAGATGAGGCGGCGGCAGCAGCGTGTGAGGATGGAGGCGAAGAGGCGACGGCGTGTGAGGATGGGGATGAAGATGAAACTTGTACTAGAGAGGCCAGGAGGATGAGTGAGCTTCGTGTGAGTGGAGAGTGCTTCACGGTGGTGGTGGAGAGAGATGAGGCGGCGGCAGCGTGTGAGGATGGGGGCGAAGAGGCGGCAGCGTGTGAGGACGGGGATGAAGATGGAAGCTGTACTGGAGAGGCCAAGGCCAGGAGGATGAGTGGGTTTCGTGTGCGTGGAGAGTGTAATTAGGGCTAAAGTGAAACGACGTAGTTTTGGGCACATAACCTCTCAATTACTTTACCAAAAATTCTGAACTTCCCGCCGGTTTTCCTCCTAGTTTTTTATCTCGCCGCAAGAGTGAGATCTTTTATCTCGCTCTTTTCCACACCAATGTTTTTTATCACACCGTAAAGGTGAGATCTTTTTTTTTTAATCTCACTGCACGAGTGAGGTCTTTATAAGTCATCTACACTGTAAGGGTGAGATCTTTTTTCTTTTATCTCGTCGTAAGAGTGAGATCTATTATCTTCCTCCTTTCCGCGGCTACCACCACTTTTTATCTCAGCTTTTGATTTAAACTGAGATTAAAAAGTTAGCCTATCATTTTTTATCACGCTTTCACAGAAAACCGTGATCTTTGTGAATCTCCTTAGTGTGGTATTTATCTATTATTGTAGTAGTGATATCACGGTCCGGTTCAGTTAATCCTCGGTTTTGTAATGAAAATCCGTGGACTGAATCGCGAGTCACAGTTTTCTAATTTTTCAATCCATGTCCGGACCATTAATCCACGGACAATATCCAAAAGGTACGGATCGGTTTGGTCCGGACCGGTTTCACGGTTCATCGGATTTTTTGAGCAGCCCTAATTATTATGAGTTTTGTGACTTGTATTTTGTTTTGTGCGAGGGGCGATTGGAGTGTCTTTTATATCAATGACAATTGTTCTTAATTATTTGGTTTTGCAAACACAATGTGGAAGTAATGTAAAATGAGGGAAGAAAACATTCATGTTACATGGGCCCTACAGTTTAATTTCAATGTCCCTTATTGTTTAAATGCTAATATGCAGCTGGCAGATTGGTCTGATTCACACTACGTGGATAAATTTTGTTACACAACTTTGATCAGGAACTCTCTAAATTAGATTTTTACAGGTTATCCAAGGTTAATCGCAAGGACACACACCCCGCCTACTGTTTAGCAAAGCGGGGTTTGCTGTCTCCTTCCACATCACCAGATGCAGGGGGGATTACCGGAGCTACTGCTGATAGCCATCTTTTGTTCCTATAGCTTCATTTTGGTTCTAACGCGTTTTGTGTTTCCTTTAGTTTTTTATAACGGACTGTGGGTGTTTTACTTTCAACCCATATTGAACCCACTCTCAAACCTATCTAAACCCATATTTATATGGATTTATATGGGTTGTTGGACCCATATAAACCCGTTATAAAATATGGGCGGATTGAGTTGGGTTATAGGTGGGCGGATTGAGTTGGGTTAAAAAAAAATGGGTTAAGATTGCCACCTCTAAATGGAACATATTAACACAACTAGTGGCAGATCTAGAAATTTCACATAGAGAGGTCACTTCTCTTGAGCATAATTTTGAAAAAAATTCCCGCAGTCCAATATAAAGAGAAGATAAAAATGTTTAAACATTCTTCATTAAGCACAAAACTTTGAAATTAAAACATTCTAAAAGATTTCAAACATAAGCACACAAAATTATAGATTCCTCTTTATAAGTTTTTAACCCTGACGGGATTGCCTCTTATGAAAGTTTTGCATGATCAATATATTCAATGGTGAGAGAAAGGATGGATGGCCAAAGTATGACTACGCAAGAAAAGTACTTCGACCGATTGATTAATCGCTAGAGATGGGTTAGACCCAAGAAATTTACGCAAAAACTAAGCAATCAAAAGTCTTAATACTACATTATCCGTCTTCATACACATGCACAATTTGTCACACAAGCCCTTGCTTTCACTTGATCACTAAATCTTCCCTTGGTTTAAACTACTCTAAAGATAAGAGTGAGAGAGAGGAAGTACCGCGAGTCAAAGGAAGGGAGGAGAGGAAATCGTCTGGTGTCCGAAATTTGGCAACCAGAGTGGGTGATCGTTCTTTTCGATTTCTGCGGAGGAGACGGTTCTGTTTGGTTTAAGTTTTGAGGGATGTTTTTTGGGTAATGAGTGGAGAGAAATAGATAGAAAAACAAGAGTAATAATTGGAAAAAAGAAATTATCGTGAATCGATAGAGAGAGGGGTTGGTTCTAGAGCCGAAAGCGCACACAATCCTCTCAAAGAGTGTAAAACCCTTGTGGTAAACTGAATGGCATGATTGTAATAAATGGTATTATTCTAAATACCAACGAAATAATTCTGTAATTTTAGGGGGTCACATGACCCTCTCATGCCTATGCTATATACGGCTCTGAACAAAACCGTAGCATATATTACCAAAACAGTTGAAATAATTGAATGGAACATATTACTCGTACAGGAAATCATTACAGTATCTAATACAGTTGTTAACTACTAAATAGAATGTGATGTTGTAAAGCTACAGTTTGAAATAATTGATTATTCACTTTCGATTATTACATTACGGATGCTCTAAAGCTCCAGTTTGCAATGCCATGTTTGATAAAAAAAAATAATAAATAAAAATAGGTTAGTGATTTTGCCACATCCTTTTTTGTTAACGCCACACCCTGTAAGTGTATTTTTGGTGTAAAAATACACTTGCAGGGTGTGGCGTTAACAAAAAATGGTGTGGCAAAATCATTTCCCTAAAAATAAAGTGTACTAACAAAAGCTGTTGAAAAAGAGTACTACTCCTAATTAACAAAAGCTCCAGCTTGGAATGTCATGGTTGGCGAGAAGAAGTAGACGTGTTGAGATCTGGTATATTAACATTTCATTGATATGATATTTTACATTTTTAAAATTCTCCACAAATTTTTAAAAATAACTCAATGATTGAATTAGATCCGAAAAAATCCCAAAAAAAATATCTCAAAGGCTGTGTTTTCTAATGAAATTTGGGATATTCTTATCACTTGTCTGCACGAACCTCAAAGGTTTTTTCACATTTCATTAATTTTTTTTCAAGTGTAAAATTATCCACAATATTTAATCAAGAGAATTGTCCAATTGTGAGCATTTCTTTAGTGAAAGTCATTATTTGAAAAGAAGACTTAAAAATAACCTTCAACGGTCAAATAATGACTTCGTCATTTCTCAAGCTAAATTTGGAGATTGAGAAATAGCATTGGCTTGAGAAAAATAGCTCCGAAATGGACACCCAAGTTATCCAAAAAAAAAAAACATTAGAGATGCTTAAGCAGTGATACAGGGGAGTCCAGTAGCTTTCCATAGCTCTGGGTCCCAACTGCCCCCAAGGGGGCTCGAACCTCTGCCTTCTTGATGGAGGAGAGGGTAGGTTGCCAACTGCACTAGGCAGTGGAACCTATTAGAGATGCTTAAGCAGTGATACAAAAGAGTAATACAAATTGGATAATTCATAATATTTCTCAAATAAATAAAAGAGGTGAAGAAATCTATAAAATTAATACTGTAATAAACATTGGCTTTGTCGTAACAAAACCATTTTTATTCATCGCAAGAGTCTAATACTCCTGTCAACATTAGAGATCTAAAATACTGCAGGAAAATTTTTCGTTTTGCTTCGTCTAGTGTAACGCGGAATGTTAGGCAATTCGTGAAGGCCTAGAGTGCTAGATAGAAACTTAATTAAGATTTGAGTGGGAATTGACTCTCTCGATCGCATCCACACAGCTGAGCACTCATGGATGATATATAAACTCGGTAACCATGAACGTCTTTGCAAGTCAATGCTCCGGATGAATGGGAATGAAGTGAAATTAAACACATTGTGTGGCCCGTGATCCTTTGGTCCTTGATCCTTCGTTGGTGGTTCGATGATGGGTTAGCTTTCTCCTCCTAGCCTGCACAAGGAACGCACGACTAAGACCTGGCCGGGGTTGTCCCGGCAAGGCCTTCCGGCGAGAGGATGAGTATAGCGCAGAGAGGAAGCAGAAAGCTTAGAGAGAGTAAGTGTGAGTATTGAGTAGCGTGTACCTGTTAGGGTTATCATCACTAGATATTTATAGGGCCTCCTGGCTTGCTCTCCAAGTACGATCGCGTGCCTTCCACGAGCCGAGTGACGTCATAGTGACGTTAAGGAATAGATCTGGTAACCGTTTTCGGGGCTGAGCTGGCACACCCATGTGCGCCCATGATCATCTTCTGTTATAACCGCCTCTGCACGTAGCAGGACGCGTGGCTTAACAGATAGCCATCGTCGGCAGCCAACCGTGCTCCGCAGGTGGCCGAGCACGTGTCTTGACGGGTGGCCGAACCCAGCGTTCGGCTGAGACCCACATGTGGCCGAGCTTGACATGTGGCCGAACAGTGCGGCCACGTCTTTGAACGCGGCCTACCCGCCAGTGGGTACGAACTATTCGATTCGGTCCGTTACAACATTCTTGGCCGAGCCCAACGTGCCACTCTTAAGGAGACCATACCAACGGGGGTCTCTCATCTGAAGGTGGCCGAGCCTGGGCAATCTTCAGGAGGGCGGTCAAGCATGAGAAAGAGCAAGATGAGATGGTCGAGAAGTTTGAAGGATGCCGAGGAGTCAGGAGACGGCCGAGAATTTGAAGAAGGCCGAACGTGAGTTGGGAAGAGTGTTGAGGAGGGAGAAGAGGAAGGTGAAGGAGGCAGGTGTTGTTTTGAATCTCGAGGCCGACTTGAACATGACCAAGTCGATTCCAGCCCCAGTCACACCCGAGCTCGTCCTTCCATACACTGAAGAGGAGTGTGTACCTCTGTCTCCAGAGGAGTTTCCCGAGAGTGAAGAGGAGATTGAGGAAATTTCTGACGCCGAAGATGAGGGAGGTGATGGAGGTAAAGAGGCAGCTGGGGATGGAGAGAAGGTTTGAGAATGCCGGGTAGGAGCCATTTGAACGTTGTCAAAGGCGCCGAGGGTGTTACAGATGTCGTCCCCGAGGCTGCTGCAGATGTTATGCTCGAGGATGTCCCTCAAGTTTGAAGTAGGTATCTCTCTTTAACTTTGAATGAGCTTTTGTTGGACTGGACGGCTCCGAGCATGGGAGTTTTGCCGTACCAGATGTAATAGTTGACGGGGGGTCGGCGCCGAACGATTTACTATGCCGTACCTCCCAGCTTAGGATCTTCAGTAATATTTGTCTTTATTTTTGAAAGTTGAATGCATGGCTTCTTTTTGCAACATCTTTGTTAATGCCGAACTTGACTGATTGCTTTCATTCCTTCACAAAATTTGAAGGTCTTGCTTGTTTTGAATGTGTAGTTGTCTGTAGCCCCCACTTTGGTCTGAGTTCGGCAGAATAGTTAAGAACCTTGCATGATTTGAATGGTTAAGTATAAGTGTTTCAGCCGAGCCTTGACCAAAGTAGTATTGCCTTTCTAACAGGTCGCCGAACATGGATATGTTGTAATCTGGCATGGTTCAGCCTTTGTCGATATTAAGAGTGTAAAAGTGCCCCCTTGCAAGTGGCTGGGGCTCGGCTAATGTGTCAACCCCTAGCCATGGTAGAGGAACGTTGAGAGTAGCTGATTGATTGTGGGTGGTTTGCTCGCCAAAGTGCGAGTGTAACCTTTCGGTGGCCGACCATAGTGTCTTGCCAATCCGAGCCGAAGCCTAAGTTCAATTAGATATGTGTATTTTAGGCTCGGCGGACCGTATGTCCAATGATTGCTTCTCTGGGCGGTGAAAGTGGCCGAAACAATGGGCTTTTTAAGGAGCCGTTTGGTGGTGTGACCGAAGTCATCGTTTGTGTTTGGCATTCTAGCCTAGGCGGTCTTTCACGGATCCGCGTTAGCCTCCCTCGTTCTGACGCCCTTGTGGTGGTGGTGGTGGAGGTGGATGTGGTGTTTGCCCTCCTCTACCCCTGCCTCCACCAGATCTTGATGCTGCAGGGGTAGTGTCTTGCTGCATATGTTGCTTCATTTGGGCAACCTCCGCCCTTAGCGCGGCTAACTCGTTGTCGCGTTTGTCGTCGCGACGCTGCAGTAGACGGATGTAGGCCGCCGTTATGTCGTCCGAAACTGGTGAGAGCCCGGACCCAGGGGCAAGGGAGATGGACATGTGCCTTTCGAGGGGTGTTGTGGAGATGCCGTTTCCACTAGCATCTTTGGCCCCCGAAGCGGCTGCGTCTGCTAGATCTCCGCCCATGGTAGGTGATTTGGTGGTTGTTTTACGAAGGAGTGAGGGGGTTTGGAGGATGAGAGAGCCGTTTGAATTAGAAGCGTTTCACGTCGGGTTCACCAATTGTGTGGCCCGTGATCCTTTGGTCCTTGATCCTTCGTTGGTGGTTCGATGATGGGTTAGCTTTCTCCTCCTAACCTGCACAAGGAACGCACGACTAAGACCTGGCCGGGGGTTGTCCCGGCAAGGCCCTCCGGCGAGAGGATGAGTATAGCGCAGAGAGGAAGCAGAAAGCTTAGAGAGAGTAAGTGTGAGTATTGAGTAGCGTGTACCTGTTAGGGTTATCATCACTAGATATTTATAGGGCCTCCTGGCTTGCTCTCCAAGTACGATCGCGTGCCTTCCACGAGCCGAGTGACGTCATAGTGACATCAAGGAATAGATCTGGTAACCGTTTTCGGGGCTGAGCTGGCACACCCATGCGCGCCCATGATCATCTTCTGTTATAACCGCCTCTGCACGTAGCAGGACGCGTGCCATCGTCGGCAGCCAACCGTGCTCCGCAGGTGGCCGAGCACGTGTCTTGACAGGTGGCCGAACCCAGCGTTCGGCTGAGACCCACATGTGGCCGAACATGGCGGCGACCCGTGGGAAGGAGTCTGATGAATGAGCCGGCCTCCAGTGAGTGGCCGAGCTTGAGAAGTTCTTTGAAGGTGGCCGAACTTGGGCAACGGTGATCGTCCGTCGGTAAGACAAATCAGTGTCCGCTCCCGGACCTCGGTTGTAGCCGAACGTGGAATGACGTATGGCCATTGTCTTCGGTCGCGGCCACATGTGGCCGAGCTTGACATGTGGCCGAACAAGGCGGCGACCCGTGGGAAGGAGTCTGATAAATGAGCCGGCCTCCGGAGGATGGCCGAGCTTGAGAAGTTCTTCGAAGATGGCCGAACGTGGGCAACGGTGATCGTCCGTTGGTAAGATGAATCAGTGCCCGCTCCCGGACCTCGGTTGTAGCCGAACGTGGAATGACGTACGGCCGTCGTCTTCGGTCGCGGCCTACTTTTCGGTGGGCTCGAATCATTTGGTTTGGTCCGCTACACACATTTTTCGGGAAGCTAATATTTTTGTCTGATTTGCCAGCAAGATATATAGCTAGCCTAGTTTTTTTCAGGAAAAATTTCAAAATGACACCTGAACTTTGCACCAAATGTCACAGAGACACCTGAACTTAAGTTTATTTCAATTAAACACCTGTACTAACAAAATTCTCAAATTTAGACACCTGAACTTAAGTTTATTTCAATTAAACACCTGTACTAACAAAATCCCCAAGTTTAGACCCCCACCGTTATTCTCTGTCTCAAAAATTGCTAACATGGCATCTCCAACCCGTTTAAGTTGTACTATTACACATATTTCCAACAAGGGACGATGCACCCACTACGTATAAGTACTTTACATTCGCTTGGGTGCATCGTCCCTTGTTGGAAATATGTGTAATAGGGCAACTTAAACGGGTTGGAGATGCCATGTTAGTAATTTTGGGACAGAGAATAACAGCGGGGGTCTAAATTTGGGGATTTGTTAGTACAGGTGTTTAATTGAAATAAACTTAAGTTCAGGTGTTTCTGTGACATTTGGTGCAAAGTTCAGGTTTCATTTTGAAATTTTCCCTTTTTTTCAATTCTATTCCTAACTTGCATTGCCTTGGGAAGGCTTTGTATGTATGTGGAGTACTGGGGAAGAAATTCCCTAGAACGTAACTCGTTTTAGCCATGTGACTTCCAGCGTAAACCAATTCGATCGAAAGAAATCCAGTGTAGTAGTATTAATTTGTATGTAACCAGTTGAAGAACTCGCTGCAGAAGTCAATTAAACACAACCCCACCCCGCCTCATATTTCAGATCAAAGCTAGCCGGCCGTGGCAATGGCGGTCACCATGGCTTATCTAACGCTCATTGCTCTTTCTATCGCCGCCGCCACCCCTGCAGCTGCCACTACATACACCAACTACACCGTTGGTGGCACCGCCGGCTGGTTGTTCAACGAATCCACCACCACCTGCTCCGCTAATTACTCTTCTTGGGCCGCCAATCAAACCTTCGATCTTGGAGACTACTTAAGTAAGTGCTGTATGTATATGTATCATTATCCCCTAAATTAATTTGGATACTCCATTAATTAATTGTTTGTTCCTTTGCCGGAGATCTGTACGTATGTTGTTCGTTAACCGATTCTTTTTTGTGATTCTCCTTATATAAAATTACAGAAAGTCTGCTTGCATAGCAAAGGCTGTACAGCAACCGCGCACAGACCAGTTTTGCGCCCGTCTTGGGTCTTGCAAAGATGATCGGAGCCACTCATTTTGTTCAAAATATTTCGTTTATGGTCCCTGTAAAAAATCATCTCAATCCGATATCAGGAAGGGTGTTACGAATCATCTAACTTTGCTTCAAAATTTAGTTCAAAGTTAGATGATTCGGAACACACTTCCCGATATCAGATTGATGTGATTTTTTACATGAACCATAAACAAAGTATGCTGTACAGCAAATGCTGTACCTGTAGCAGCGTTCATAAAATTACTAGCGACGTTCTGAGCACACACAATCTGCAATCTTCAGGAGTAAATTAATTAATTTCCTCAAGCTTAAAATGAAACCGAACGAGAGAAGAAAAAGAAAAGCGAACAAAACAATTGAAAACTCAAAATGATCAATACAAATTTCACCCAAAATCCAATTGTAAGTGTTTATATATATATACATAGGCCTGTCAATGGATCGGATCCGATCCGAAAAATCCGAATCCGAATCCGATAACAGAAATCCGTAATCCGGTAATCCGAATCCGATTATTACGGATCGGATCGGATCGGATCGGATCAGGATTTTTCGGATCGGATCGGATCCGAATCCGAACTTCTTCTTTTTTTTTTAACTTTTTATAAATTTTTAAATTTTTTTAAAAAAAACAGTAAATTTTTTATTTTGAACAAAAAATGTTTTAGAAGTTGTATTTTTATTTTAAATTTTTTATTTTAATTTTCAAATTTTTTTTTTGGAAAATAAATTTTTTTTTTTGTTAAAATTTTTGAAGTAAAAAAAATTTCGGATCGGATTCGGATTTTCGGATCAGATCCAAATTTTTCGGATCGGATCCGGATTACCACTATCGGATTTGAGTCTTATCGGATTCGGATCCGTCGGATCCGGATCGGATCCGGATCCGATCCGGCCCGTTGACAGGCCTATATATACACACTTGCAAAGAAGGTTTCATTCACGGCCAGGGGAGGAGGAGGATTTACCATGTAATTAGTATATACGTAACCGCGCTCTTGAGTCTTGAACGTGCGAGTGGTATATATGGAGACAAATGCCAGAGTGAAATACATACTCCTATATAATATCGGCAACAATCTACTCCTCAATTTACAGCCATTTGTGACATGTGAGCAATAAAAATATTTTTTTTGGGTAGTTTTGAGAATCCAAAATGCGAGTCAGCCTCAAAAGGGAGTCCAAACCAAGTGGTGCTCTTCCTTTATAAATAGAATAGATTTTTGTGATAGTTTATTTTACGAATTTTGTTGGCTCGTGATATAAGATTTGTGGTCAAAATTCATACTATAAATTTTTTTTCTTACACAAACACGATTCATTCCCATATAAACGGAGTCCGATCAATCTGAGTTTTTTTTTGCTTTTATCCCCTAAACTATGCACATTTTTTCGTCTTCCTCCCTAAATTATTAATTTAACGATTTTATCCCTTCAACTTTCAGTCCGTTACCTATGTCATCCAATTGATGGTGTAACAAAAAACAATTTTTTGAACGGGAAACAGCTCACGTGCCTATCACGTGCGATTCCAACCCAAATGACAGGGGCAAAATTGGCATTCCAGGTCTCACGAAATATAGGCGCACCTCACCGGCCACGACCGACACCAACCACTATCTCTCAAAAAAACCCAACTTCTTCGTATCATCCTCTCCTCGTCTTCTATCTCCTCCCCCAAAAGTAATTTTGGCCAGAAAAATCTCAACTTCCGAAAATAATTTTGCCAAAAAATCTTCTCCCCCAAACCCCTTTCTGCTACACCGTTTGACAGCACGCCCAGCCACCACCGCCACCGAGCACCGCCGACCACCATTTTGTAAGTGTGCTTGCCTTTAGTTGTCTGAAAATTTTCCAGATCTAAAAATTCGTTTCCGAAATGTGGGTTTGTTTGGAAACATTAATGGCGAGAAGAAACACTATACATTATACACTGTTCTCATCAATAATCAATAATAATAATAATAATAATAAGAGGAGAGACAAAAAAGCCTACATGAAATATCGAAAATGGTTTGAAATTTTATGCTAAATTGATTGATTTCAACTACCTGCTTACAGGCCTATATTTCGTGAGACCTCCAATATGCCAATTTTGCCCCTGCTATTTGGGTTTGATAGGCACGTGAGTCGGTTTTCGTTCAAAATTTTGTTTTCTGTTATTAATTGGATCGATGACACAGGTAATGGACTGGAAGTTGAGGGGATGAAATCGTCAAATTGATAGTTTAGAGACAAAATAGAAAAAACACGAATTTATGTAGCCGACCTCAATTGATTATGACTTAAGGCTCTGTTTGGTTTGATTTAGGAACGAATTAGAAAAAAATTGCCTAGTTTATGAGATAAAAGCAAATAAAAAAGACTCTTTTTGGTATGAATATTCATTTCCGCGAGTTATGCAAAATAAACTATATTCCGATCATTTTTTTGGATTCGGAATGGAACCGAATTTTTATAGAACTAGACAGTTTAAAAACTAAACCATAACTGATCAATCGCAGAATTTCTTCCCTTTTCACCCTCAAACACAATTTTCTCTCTCTCTGATGCGCAGTATTCTACACGAACTCGAACGTGGCAGTGATCCAAACCTACAACTTAACAACCTACCAAAGTTGTAGCACCGATAACGCACTTGACACCGACACCTTCCAGTACGGAGGCGGCGACGAGGATTTCGGAGTGGCAGAGACGATAAGCGTGCCACTTACTGTTGAAGGGCCAAACTACTTCTTCTCTGACGCCGACGGCGGCGTCCAGTGCAAGCAAGGGATGGCGTTCGAGATGGTCGTTAACTATGGCCTCGGCCTCCCACCAAGCCTTAACCAGCCGCCACCCTACACGGCCCCTCTAACACCACCGTCATCGGATGATGGTTCGCCAGCTATAGCGGTGCAGCCAATTGGTGGCGGGTTTAGGGCTTGTGCTAACTTGCATTGGGTGGTTATCGTTGCGTTGTTGGGAGGTGGTTTTATTCTTGTGTGATTTGGGACAGGTTGATTGGGAATATCTATCTATCTATACTATATGCTAAGCAAATGTAGTTTTCAAAAATAAAATCAAGCTTTCTCTCCTTAATTCTTTCTCATATGTGGCATTCTCCTAATAAAATTTATTCTCTCTCTTTTCCCTACACTTTTGAAATGTCAAAAGTTAAATATAAAATTTACAAAAAAAGCTTCCAAACTTTTATTTCATGCTCAAACATTCTCTTTTTAAAATTTTTACATTTAATGTTACATCATAAATAAATTATGAGAGGTAAATAACAATAAAAAAAACATTACCCACAACTAAAAATAACAAGATTTTTTCTTGCTCTCCTGCATAGTACAATTAGGACGCTTGTTTTTCGTAAATATGGTAAAGGATTGTTTGGTTGCAAGGAGAGGATTGACCTTTTTATAGATACCAATGTGATTTGTTTGGTTACAATCTGCACGATGCATGAGAAGACATTTACGTCGATTTTTTGGAAAATATTTAATTTTCTTTATTTATTCTTGTTCTTTTATGAATTTTAATAACATAGCTTGAGGTATTAATAAAAAAACATTAGAGATGCTTAAGCGGTTATACAAAAGAGCAATAAAAATTTGTAACAAAAAAAATTGGAATAACAAAGTGGATGATTAATTCCTAATGAATTTGTCGAATAAGGCTGGATTTTTCTTATTGTCTAAACGAGTTAAACTCAAAAAATATACAAATTTCGAGACAGGTCAAAGCTCACAAAAAACAATAATAAAGTGGATGAAATAGGATTTTTCTTATTGTCTAAACGGCCTAAAACTCACACAACATATGGATTTCGAGATAGGTCAAAGCTCACAAAAACACGAACTGCGAGACAGGTTATTTTTCTCACATATATCAGCTAATAAATTCATTTAGCAGAAATAAATAAGGCCATCCACAGTGGTATAATCAAAAATGGATAATCAAAAGTTGACACATCAGCTTTTGATTATTCATTTAAGAGGTAGCTAAGCTTAGCAATGTTGAGGTCCACAATAGTCACTCCAAGTCCATAACCAAAATAAGGGATCCACTATAATCTCTCTCTCTCTCTCTCTCTCTCTCTCTCTCTCTCTCTCTCTCTCTCTCTCTCTCTCTCTCTCATTCACTTCTTGAGCATCTAAATTAGAAGTTGTTGAACACTGTTGACCTTAGGTTCTAGAGGAAAAAAAGAATAAAATAGAAACGAGAAAAAAGAGTGAAATACCTTAATCCGGCGACGATTGATTGAATTGTAGATGATCGAAAGATATGAGTTTCACTTTTAGAGGGAAAGAAAGAGAAACTATTTGTGGGGGAAGTGAAAAAGATATAGAGGCGAAGAAGAAAAAAAGAAAATACTAGTTGAAACATGTGTGTATACAAATTTTAGAACCAGTTAACTTATGCTGTGTGGGATCCACAAATTTTGATTATTGAAAAAGGTTGCTAGTTTTGGTTATTCAAAACCCAAAATTTGATTATTTTTAAGGATGTTGCTAAGTTTGATTATACCATTGTAAGTCATCTTTTATACAAACGTTGTTAACTTTAAAAACAATTAGCTTTTGATTATACCACTGTGGATGGCCTAATAACCCGAATTCTTTAAAAAAAAATTCTATATATTTTTTAAGAGAATTATTTGATTAATAAGTTAAATAGTTAATTTAATAAGTTAATTAGTTATTTAAATGTTTCACCTCATTATTAGTTTAAATTACATAAATAGCAATATATATACATATTGTACACATCTTTTGTACCCTAGCTAGTATTTGCATCCCATGGTAGAACCTCCTCATGGAATATAAGGTTTTCATGAAGTTGATCTTGAGCCACCATCCAAGCATGAATACCCTCGTTTAAGAGAATATTTTTGAGGTAGAAAGTCTCAAATTCAGGATCTTCCGTTGCGCGAATTTCCTGAGAAACGAAGTCATAGACACGTAGGTTCAGGGCTAGACCGACTACTCCAAGAGCACAAGTGGGTTGCAATAAAGAAAATAATTTGCCGTCTTATTTTGTTCGAAAAAGGGGATCCACGATATATACCTGCCCGCAAATTCGGCTTATCTAAAAGAGTAGTTGATGTACTTTTTGATGAAAAAAGACTTAGTATTTTTCTTAATAGATTAATAATAATGGTAATCTACAATCGCGAGTTTAGGCTGCTCTCATTTCGCTCGCCAATACTACAGGAATCGGCGAATCGCTTTTGCTTTCTTTTCCTCTGGCTACTAAGATGTTTTAGTTCACCAAGTTGTCTCTTGTCTGCCCATGGATTCAGCAGTAGTTCGAAAGGCTGACCTATTCGGGAATCTCTGGATCCATGCTTATTTTCAACTCCCCGAAGCATTTCGTCGCTTAATTACTACGCCCTTCCTCATCTCTGGGTGCCTAGGTATCTACCGTAAGTCTTTCCTCGTTTGAACCTCGCCCTTCACTTTAAGGCTATGTCATCCTAAGGTGTTGCTAAATGAAATGATCTTATCAACGTCCATGAATGATAAATCATAGATTGGACCGTCGAATCGGAAAAATTTGTTGCTATCATATAGCTTTGTACTAACTAAGTTCACGAATTAGAGATAAGCGGATTCGAACCGCGGACCTCGAACAGTCATGTAACAGTCATATTAATTGCTCTCTCAAAATTCTTTGGTACCGAGTGGGTACTACTGCCATGGCCCATGGTACCCTTTAACCAATCACAGATTCATAACTTGCCAACTTTTGAAAATGTTAGACAATGTTTTTCCACGCTTAAATCCCACATGGCAAAAACACGTGGTCCCCATTAATGACTAACGGAGAGAAGACTTCCGTCCATGTTTTATCTCTCCTAGTTCTAATAACATTACTTCTCTTTTTGGGTTCGTCGAGCCTTGGACGACCTACCGGTTAGAAGCTCTGTTTCATTTTGAAGTATCGTACTCTTCTTTTTTTTTCAAGTATCGTACTTTGTTTAAAGAAATGTAATCTTAAATGAACATTTTATATTTTGTAAAACTTAATTATGTCATTCAAGTATTAAGATTTCCGCGGCTAAATTCTGCCTAGAAAGTTATTTAATCAAATTTTTATTTTAAAATTATTAAATCATTTAAAAAAGATTTAACTAGCTTTTTCCCTAAGGGTGGCGCTAATGCCACGATGCTTTTCTTTAGGGCCACGCCAGTTTTTGTTTCCTGACAATTTTGCCCATTATTCCTTCTCGTTTGACTTACTTTTTTTTTTGGTAAACAACTTTGACTTACTTTTAGTACTTTTTCCTCTCTCTCTCTCTCTCTCTCTCTCTAAACTGCACGCTTAATACAGTATTTTTGTAATCACAATCGATGGCTGGAGGAGGAGACTACTGTAGAGGTGAAAGATTCGAGGTCACCGTTCTGGATTCGCTTGGCAATCATTGCCGTTGACCTTCACATCTGTACCCACACCTCAGTTTCTATCAATGAAAAAGGGACAATCTACACTTTCGAACAAAGTGTGGAGAGAGAAGATCGATAATGGAACAATTGGGTTTCCTGATATTTTCAATTTTCTATGATATTCATTCTATTCATCTTTTTTTAGGAACAGGTTCTCCATTTCTTTTCATAGAAAGAAATGTTATCTGCAATTCTGTATAAATTTAAGGTTGGAAGTATTGATTTACTTTTTTTTTTTGATAATCAAAAGGGTAGAGGAGGGGGCGACCGGTCCCTGCAGCTCATATATTTTTTTTGCAACTGGAGGTGCTCGAACCCGAGTGCACGAGGGGGATGCATTGAATAGGGATTTGGTATGGGCGTCTGTGTCTGGTTTGTAGTGAGAGTGGATAGAGGAGAAGCAGAGGTGGGTTTCTTGTGGGGGCCGAAGAGGAGAGGGAAGGAGAGGACAGGAATCCATTCGGGTGGTCGTCGTGTGACGGTTTTAAATTATTAATGGTTGGAGCGGTGAGCGACCCGATGGGAAAAAGAGGGGGAGAGGCAAAGGGGTTGCAAAGTGGACAAGTGAAAGAGAGAGAGATGAGTTCTCAATTGCTTTGACTCTGGGGCAAAATTGTCAGGAAACAAAAACTGTTGTGGCCCTAAAGAAAAGTATCGTGGCATTAGCGACACCCTTTCCTTACAACCGGAGTGTTACGGAGTATAATTTATCTAAAACACAAGAGCCCAATAGTACTAGTATAAAACAGTAGTGAAGCCCAGCTCACCAATGTGACTCCCAACGGAAACGGAAACCAATTCGTCGAAATGCAGTATTCACTCTAATCAACAACAGACCCCAGTTGAAGAAATATCCCGCTGCAGAAGTCAAAACACAACCCCACCTCAGATTTCCGATCAAGCCATGGCAATGGCCGCCAACATGGCTTATCTAACGCTCCTTGCTCTCTCGATCGCCGCCGCCGCCGTCGAATCCGCCACCACATACACCAACCACACCGTCGGTGGCGCCGCCGGCTGGTTTTTCAACGACAGCTCCAACACCTGCTCCGCTAATTACTCTTCTTGGGCCGCCAATCAAACCTTCGATCTCGGAGACTACTTAAGTAAGTGAGATGTACCATTATATTATTCCCCTAAATTTGGATACTCCGCTCCATTGTTTGTTCCTTTACCTGATCTGTTGTTTGTTAGGCAATGCTTTTGTGGGTTTTGGGTTTGGGATTAGGTCTGGTTCCTGAGTCAGTACCAATTAAATCGTTGTTCAAGGTCAAAACTTTTCTGTAATCTTGCTTGATTGCAGACGAAATTTGAGGCAAATTGAGATCCAATTTAATACGGTTACCTAAGCATGATGGTTTTGTTTTCACATAGAGTAGCTTATTTTGCCCATTCTGTCCCTTTCGCTTTTTAGTTTCTCTGCTTTCTCACCAACCAAACGGCAGGAGTCCATGCTCATGGATCTGGGTTGCTGCTGATGCTGTAGAGCTGTGAGCCTCAATGGTCCAATCCTAATTTTGGATTTTTCAATTTATTTTTGAACGCTTAAGTCACGACGAATTGGAAAAACAAATTAAGGTAAAACTAGCACAAATTCGGGAAAAAGAAAAAAGAAAAAACTTCAGAGGTGTTTATGAGCTTTTTTTTTTTTAGATTTTGAATTTTTACATTTCAGATTTTTTTAATACAGTATAATTGTTTGTATGATATGTGCATAATAGATTTTATAGAAAGATTTTGGGTATGAAAGTATAATTATAATTTGGAAAGCTCAATTAAAGGTGATTTTTTTTATTGTGTATTATTACATTCATGTTGAAAAATGGGACGCGGGGGGCACAGCACAGTACCCCCTACCCACACCCCCACAACGGTACCGTTTTGGGGAAAAAAATTATTAGTCCACCTATTTGCAATCCTATGGAGCAGAAACGTGATTATAAGAGCTTTAGAGATAAAATTAAATTATGTCTATTTAGAATAATGTAATCACAATAATAAGATCTTCACACTGGTTCAAACGGATTGAAAATTGGAGCAGTTAATTTTTTCACTGTATTTTTAATATATAAAGGAGCTTGTTATTTGCAGCCACAAATTTTCTGAACGTAGTCTGTGTACCATATTATAAACAGGTGTGTACCATAGTATATACAGGCTACGTTCAGGAAATAAGTGGCTGCAAATAGCAAGCCCCTATATAAATGGTCTAAAAAAAATTAAGTGCTCCAATTTTTAATCCGTTTGAACAAGTACGAATATCTTATTATTCTGAATATATTATTCTGAAGGATCATAATTAATTTTTGTCTTTAAGGCTCTAATAATCATGTTTTTGCTCTATAGGATCCTAAATAAAGAGCAGATACTTAATTATGAGAGTTCTAGAGATAAAAGTTAATTATGATTCTAAAGAATAATATGTTCAGAATAATAAGATATTCACACTTGTTCAAACGGATTAAAAATTGGAGCACTTAATTTTTTTAGACCATTTATATATTAAAAATACAGTTAAAAAATTAACTGCTCCAATTTTCAATCTGTTTGAACCAGTGTGAAGATCTTATTATTCTGATCATATTATTCTAAAGAGACATAATTAAATTTTATCTCTAAGGCTCTTGTAATCACGTTTCTGCTCCATAGGATTATAAATAGGGGGACAAATAATTTTTTTTCCCCAAAACGGTACCGTTTTGGAGAGTGTGGGTAGGGGATACTGTGCACAGCAGAGCCCCCGCGTCCTGAAAAATGTATCCTGATGTAATGAATATTTTGATTGGAAATAATGCAAAACGAGGCTTCCATAAGCCATAACCCCTTAATGAAAGGCCTAATGGCTTTTAGCTTTTGGGCACCTAAATTTTTACTAAAAGTTAAATAAAAATTGAGTTAAAACTTTCTTTGATATTATCCACTCTAATGACAAATTTAAATTAAGTATGAATTCGAATAAAAACTTTATTAATGGTATAATTAGTAGTATTATTAAGATAAAATAAGTTTTCAAATATGTGAGCATCTAATTGAATAAAACTCAATTGGATACGAATTTGAACAAAACAAACTGAAGTGAATTTAGACGACTTTTATGCAAAATTTGGTTCGATTTAAAGTAAATAAAATAAAATAAAATTATCGTCACTAAAGTTCAAGTCTTATTTTTTTTTATTTGATCCTCTAAAATCAAGTTAGGTCTACGTTTTTAACGATTAATCAAAAACTCAAATCTGCTATTTCACTTTCCCTTCCATCATTTTCTCGCCATCCAAATAGAATTTCTTCCCTTCTCACCCAAACACATTATTATTTCTCCTTTTCTGGTTTGCAGTATTCTACACAAACACGAACATGACGGTGATCCAAACCTACAACTTAACCACCTACCAAAGCTGCAGCACCGACGACGCACTTGACACCGACACCTTCCAGTACGGTGGCGGCGACGACCAGTTTGGCGTGGCGGAGACGATGGACGTGCCGCTGACCGTCGAGGGGCCCAACTACTTCTTCTCCGACGCCAACGACGGCTTCCAGTGCCAGCAAGGGATGGCGTTCGAGATTGTTGTTAACCACGGCCTCGGCCTCCCCCCGAGCCTCAACCAGCCGCCGCCGCCACCTTACACGGCGCCTCCGTTGCCGTCGGTTGTTGGATCGCCGCCTATCACGTTGCAGCCGACTAGTGGAGGGTTTAGGGCTTGTGTTAACTTGCCCTGGGTGGTTAGTGTTGTGTTGTTGGCGGTGGGTGGTATTGTGTTTGGATGATTGTATACCTAAATTTTTTATTATTCTTTTGTTATCTGATGTGACGGGTAAACTGGGGAATTCTTTTGTTAATGTTTGGTTATTACTACTTCCAACTTTGAAAACGATTCTTTCTTCGTCTGCTAGTTTCTCTCAGTATAAGTTATTGACTGGGGAATTCACCCGTATTTTCTTTTCTCCACATTTTACTCCCTAATCGTAATTGAGAATAAATGAGGGGAGTGATTTTCACTTGGAAACATTATTTCCACGTTCCTCTTTCGCATGAAAATAAGTTATTGACTTATTGTGGCATTTGTTCACTTGGGGTTCCTCAAATGGCAGAACCACCATTTCCTCGATCCTCAGTACGGTTTTAAATAAATTTTCACTCAAATCATTACTTTGATTTTTCTATCTATCTCTCCACTTATATTACCCCAAACATTATCATCAAAACCTTTCCCCCATACAACTGCTTTGTCTTTAAAAACATTGCAGAAGATATACACCGTCCTAAAAAATTTCACAATTTAAAAGAATTTATTGATATTTATTGATTTGTGAAAAATTATTTTGATTTTTTTAATAAGAAAATATTTTTTTTAAAGGCCTAGGTTTGCGGGCCGAACACTTTTTTAGGAACGGAGAGGCCCCGTTCCGCTAAGGGAAATAAGTACTTGTTTTTGAATTAAAAGTGATGTATTATGAGAAAACTAGCGTATGCCCGTGCCTGAAGGCACAGCTTGAACAATCAGCACACAGAAACAAATACTTAACTCGCATGTAATATACAGCTCAAACAATCACCACACGCAAAAAAAATACTGAACTTGGGTGTAATATACCAACCCGTGTCCAAAAAATTCAACTATGCGATATACAATAACGCAACATATCCATTGATACTGTTTCAAAAAAAACATATCCTCCATTGATAAACATCATAATCCATTGGCTTTCATTTGAATAATGCCTTAATGGGAGTAGTTTATGGAGAGAGAGAGAGAGAGAGAGAGAGAGAGAGAGAGAGAGAGAGAGAGAGAGAGAGAGAGAGAGAGAGAGAGAGAGAGAGAGAGAGAGAAATGTAGGTTAATACATTAGGAAACCTTTATTCCTTTGATCCAATGGCTATAACCTTATCACTAAGTACGATCGAACGGCTGTAGATGCATCTATGTTTGTATGTGTAGACATTTTGGTGGAAAACCGCTTTGTTTTATAATATAGATAACATGTCTTGTAAAGCGAAAAATAAATACATATTTATCTGTTAACTTATGACGTAATTGCCGATCAATAACTTATGACGTAAATTTGGTCATACGGAATGATGATTCCATACGCTTGCACAGTAAAATCAGAAATTATTGTGATTTGTAAAAAGAGATTGAATCCTCTTCGGTCTTATAAATGGATCCGGGGGCCTGCTATCCCCAAGGAGCAGCAGGGACTGCAGCACCCCAGGACGGTGTCGTTTCTGACTTCTGAACATGGAAATTGGAACGGGGCTTGCTATTTGCAGCCACTTATTTCCTGAATGCAGTCTGTATATAATATGGTACACACCTGTTTATAATATGGTACACGGACTACGTTTAGGAAATTTGTGGCTGCAAATAGCAAGCCCCAATTGGAACAGATCCCTCTCGCCATATCTTGAGTCGTTGTTTGGCCACCTTTTGATTTTTACTTGGCCAATAGACCATATAGATGCATCCAGTGCCGGCTCTGGGCTAAGGCCCAAGAGGCGGGGGGTCTTAAGCCCCCAAAAAATTTCAAAAAATAGGGCCCCACTTATTTTTAGGACTTAGTATATATGTGTTATTTGAGGGCCTAATTTTAAACCCAATAAGACATTTTACACTTAAGACCCAATGGCTCAGAAAAATAGAACACGCAACGCAGGAAAAAACGAAAGGAAAAAAATAACAAAAAGGAGGAAAAAAAGGTCGCGGGATCGCCAAAAATCTCCGGGCCCTTCAAAATTATTCAGTGTGGTGGGTGCATAGATGCATCTTTTTTCCCCCCTTAAATGCTACTGTAACGCCCCCATTTTCGGGTGCGTTAATTAAACATTTTATTGATAAAATGAACAGAGTCTGGCTCATTATTACATTGTTAATCTCACAAGAGAGTACATTCATTCAAAAGGGAAGGGAACTAAGGTCCCTAACTACAGCTCCGCCTGCTCTTCCATCCTAGCCAGCTCTTCGGCTCCAAAAGCCTCCACAGTGTACATCTCACCATGTTCGTCTATAAGGTCTGACACATTATACCGGTGTCGCCACCAATATAATATGTCAGGGTCACCAAAGGGCAACAACGTGAGCTTACAAAGCTCAATAGAATAAACCATACCCACTAACCATTAACTTACAGCAAGGAAGCATATAACAATTACACATGCTCATTCAACAACATAGTTAAACAATGACACATCCACATTCGATATCTTTCTGGCGTTGGTGTCTGTGATATCAGAGTTTCTCCTACGCAGCGTTTCGTAGACCATGTCGCCATTTCACTTTTATTTACTAATTCAACACTTCCAAGTTTCATTAACAATTTGCTACTAACGGGGCTACCAAGTCCGGCTCCATTAGCAACACACACGATGGGCTACCAAGTCCGGCCACACTGCGGTTTTCACAATCCATTCAAATCTTGCATTGGCTTCTCTCCGCGGATAACCATGCCATACTACCAATGAGACTACCATGTCCGGCTCCATTGGTAATCTTCACAATGGGCTACCAAGTCCGGCCTCATTGCGGTTTTCGCAAGTCCACACAAAGGGCTACCAAGTCCGGCCACCTTGCGGGTTTTCACAACTCACATTGGGCTACCATGTCCGGCCACAATGTAGTTTCAAAAATATTTTATCCAAGACCAATTATTTCCTTTATCCACACCCAAGGTGCCATGTTTCTACTTTCTTGGTTTTTGTGTCTCGTTTTCATGCCATGACTCCGCGGTAGTTCTTTTCACATTTTAAGTAATCTTGAAACTAAACTAGCAAGATCATCCAACTCTATTTTATATAGCATGCTCAATTATTCGTAAAGCATAACGTCACATGTACGGACGCCTTTGGGGTGATAATCACTTATGCCTTACTTAAAAACAACCACAAGTAATGCAAGTAAGCACATAACAAGTCTAATATCATCTAAACGATCCAAGTACAATTACTTAAAATTAATTCACGACGTTAACCTTCAAAGTTCATTCTTTCTTTCAAGATGTTCATAACAGCATATGTTTATTGCAATGCATATATCAGAATAGTGTCGATAAGGATTCTATGTTTTCACAAGAGGTGTCGATTAGATAATCTATGTGATCATGCCATTATCTTTATTCTAATCGATTCGAATCATGCATACGATATGCCATACTTGGTGAAAAATCTATCTCATGTTCTTACCCTACTTTAAAGTAAACTTTATTTTTGAAAAAAAAGTAAGGATTATCCATCTTTCAAAAGTATACACATTTCAATTTATATTTAAGGAAAATAGATATGAAAATCTACGTGATCATACTATTGTTTATACTTAGGAAAATGAATTGAGATTAATCTATCTATAACCACGATTATCTATATTTCAAAGCAAACACATTTCTAATTATATTTAGAGTTCGAAAGTATAGGAAAATTGACATATACTTAGAGTGCAGGAGGTATAGGAAAATCCTACCTTGATCCGAAACTAGTCGGGGCCGAATAAGCTAATTGGAAATCCTACGGGCGGTAAAACTCTCGAATCTGGACCGAACTTTGGATGGCAGTAACTCGGTCAATATTTGGCTGAATACGATCGTTCTTGAGTTGAAATCGAAGCTCTAGAAGTGCTCTACAACTTTTGTGAAGGAAGTTGATCCTAGAAACTGGTTTAGGTAGGAGGAATATGGTGATAAAGGAATGGACAGTTTGCTGTCTGGAATCTGGAAATCCGAATTTTGACCGAACTTCGGATGCCAATATCTTTGTCGTTTCTTGACCGATTAGGGTGGTTCTTGGGTCTAACTTGAAGCTCTCGAAGTGCTCTACAACTTTCCCGGAGGAAGTTGGTTCTAAAAACTACTCTAAGCAGGAGAACAATGAGGATCTACAAAGGGCAGTAGGCTGTCTGGAAAAACAGAAATGGTTTCTAGAGAGAAGTTGGAGCAATGCTTGAATTTCTAGAGAGAAGTGGGAGCAAGAAGTGAAGGTGTGAGTTCAAGGCTTGGAGTGGCCTTCTACTTATGGGCAAGGCATGCCTCTCTCCTTCTCTCAACCGAAATCTCTCTCTCTCTCTCTCTCTCTCCCTCTCTCTCTCTCTCTCTCTCTATATATATATATCTCTTCCTTACACAAGTACAAGTACTTATGTGAATATACAATTTAGATTTGGTAGATAACAATCTAATGGTACACCATATCTTTCTCTCTTTCTCCTATCTCTCTCTCTCTCCCGGCCTCTCTCTCTCCCTCTCTCTCTCGGCTATCTCTCTCTCTCTCTCTTTGGTACAATGTAAGTACATAGGTGGAAAGTTTACAAGATTTTCTTTCCAATCTAGGACAAGTCTAGGTTAATTTATTGGGGATTTGGTCTAGTCTAGTACTTGAGAAGATTGGATTTGAATTGAAAGAGCAAGAAATCCTAGATTTGGTGGTACTAAATGATATGTGAAGATTGGCCAAGGACTATGACTAGGCTTGGAAGAGTACAAGGGCACACATCACCAATCTCTCTCTCCCTCTCTCATCCGGCCTCTCTCTCCCTCTCTCTCTCTCTCTCTCTCTCTCTCTTTCTCCTACAATGGACACCTAAGCATGAAAGGACAAGGGTTTGGTGTTTGACTTAGAAAAAGTAATAGATTGTGGTGTAAGTTTGCAAGAGATTTTGGTACCCTAAAAATCTATTTCAAAATCTTCATATCTTCTTCTTTCATTAGTACAAGTACTTATATATATATATAACTTAGATTTGGAAGAAGAAAATCCAAAGAGTACATCACTCTTCCTTCTCTCTCCTATCTCTCTCTCTCTCTCCTATCTCTCTCGGCTCTCTCCTCTCTCTCCTCTCCCGAATTCTCTCTCTCTCTCCCTCCCTTGATTAGTTTAGGAATATCTAAGGATGACTAACCTTAAAGGACAATTGTACTACATGATCTTATTCTTTAAGTAAATAGGTACATATCATATCTAGTAAGCAATTAACTAAATAAAACCTAGTACCATGGCTTGACTTGGCCTTATTGACCAATGGATCAAAATTCCCCTAACTTTTATTATCCAATGGTTAATGGATGGAAGTACTATGCTTATATAATCTATCTATACAAGTACCATGACTCATGGTGAGTCTACTTAAACTAATAGATCTTGTACTAGGTAGAAAGATTAACCTATTGTCCAATGGTCAACAATTCTCCTAACTTTTATTATCCAATGGATAAAGAGAAAAGGTGACAAGTAAAGATTTCCAAGTAAATCTATATGTCCTTTAGGCAATATTCTAAGAAGTACACAAGGTACTATGTAATCTAATAGGATTTTTCTAGTCAAGTAGATTTTCCATTAAACTAGTCTAATAGGCACATGTCCTTATTATAAAATATTGAACTAGTGTACTTAGGAAATCTAGGGTATTAAATCTACTAGGTACATATCTATATCTTTAATAATAAAATCCCATGGGAAAATCTAGAAATAATTTATTTAATAAACCCTAGTACTTGATGGAAGACTAATTCTATTATCCAATAAACAATATTTCCCCTAGCATTTATAAACCA
Source organism: Rhododendron griersonianum (assembly GCA_018127125.1). NCBI lineage: Eukaryota > Viridiplantae > Streptophyta > Magnoliopsida > Ericales > Ericaceae > Rhododendron > Rhododendron griersonianum. The sequence continues at coordinate 29,182,247 of CM030788.1, read as the reverse complement.
AAGGTTAAAGAAGCAAAATAATATATATGTAGATTTTTGACCTAGTATAAAAGTACATAAGGTACTTATGTGATCTAGGAAGATTTCTAGTCAAAATTCCCCATTAAACAATGTCAAATTGACACATGTTCCAGTATAATATAATATTGTAGTACAAAAAGAATCTTAGGGCTAGATATATATCATATCTATTTCTTTATTCTTTTAGCCATATGTCATATCTAATAAGTAATTTAACTAATAAGTCTTAGTACTAGGTAGAAAGACTAATCTATTGACCAATGGATAACAATTCTCCTAATATTTATTATCCAATGGATAAAGATTTTCCTAACTTCTATCGTCCAATGGGTAAAGGTCAAAGATGACTTTGGTCCAAAGGGTTCCTTTTGGAAAGGTTCAAAAGGTTCAATTAGGGTTGGAAGTGCAATTGGTAGTTAGGTTTCCTCAATAAATTGGTTAGAAGCTAACTAGGCTTGTTAAGTAAGATTAGTATACTTTTTATTGGAATCGTTTTTGTCCTGAAACAAATTGATATCATAATATATGGTTAAAAAATTATTTATTTTAATTAGCAACTAGAAAAGTGAACTACACAGTACACACAGTTGAAATTTTTGACCCCACTTATCGAAAATCCTGGTTCCGTCATTTTTTTAATATAATAAATATTTCACAGTTCGGTTCAGTTAATCTACGGTTTCGTAATGAAAACCTATGAACCGAGCTGCGAGTCACAGTTTTTAAAATTTTCAATTCGTGTCCAGACCATAATCCACAAACAAAATTCAAAAGATACGGATCAATTCAACCTGGTCCAATTTCATGGTTCATCGGATTTTTTGAGCAAGCCTGCTTTTAGTTTATATCAACAAAGTGACAAACGTAATTAGAACTCCAAAAAAAAAAAAAAGCAGATCATGGATTCATAGTATATAACTAACGTTTGAAAACTGTAATCAATACACCTATAAGTGGGCAACACAAGGTTTTTTCGGTGGAAACCCAAAAGGGTTTTAACCCACCAGTTGTGTTATTAATTACATTGTAATTGGGCATGCAGAATAAAAGCAATACGTGGGCAATCAAAGGGGTTTATAACCTATGGCTTGATTGCTGGGGTTTCTAATCTCTTAGACTTTCCAGATTAATGAGGAATCAATGGGTTGATTAGTATATAATCATCTCCGTTGAAATCATGGAGGTACGGAAAAAATCTCGACTGCTCTTGTTGGTCTTAGATTGTGGATTTGGGTGTATAACTCTGGTAGTATACACATCACCGGAGCACGCTGGATTCGTGGGATTCAGTCAAGCAAGCTCTCGACGAGGTAGAACGTCTTTGCCGATCCAACGTCGCTACCGTAAGGTAACCCGAAATTGAACTTCCGCTGCGTCAATTTCTAACAGTGGTATCAGAGCCGCTTTAAGGTGTTCTCCTGTTAAAGTATGTATTCAACTCATGCGGATCAAAAAAAAAACTCATGCATCTCATTTTAGAACTTGAAGCTGTCAATTCGGATGATATTGCATTTGGTTCAAAAATGGTGATTTTCTGTATCATCTCAGTTTTGCGTCAAAATTATGAATGTTGTAGTTGATAAGGCAAAGATCAATTATGGAAAGTTTGAACAGATGTTATGGAGCCATTTGGCCGGAATTCGTGGTCAAAATTTTAGAACCCATAATTTTGACTACATATACCTTTCACGTAGATTCGATTCTTGCTACGATATTTGCATATTCTGAATCCTTGAATCGATACGAGTTCGTTGATATATCATATGCATTTTTTGGGATTGTATAGAGAGAAATCCACGAAACCTACTTTTCGTTTTTTACCTCCGACTTTTTTTTAACGAGGAAGATGAACAGTAAAACCACTTTTCGTTTTTTCCGCCGACTGTTTTTAGTTTGGTGGGCGCTATTTGCAGCGTACTTCTTGCTACTCGCAACCGATTAAAACTTTTACCAATTACGGACAAAAATGCCCTCAAGCAGTTTGACCATTATACCCCTAAAACCTCATGTTATTTGACCATTTTACCCTTGAAGAATATTACATAACTCATTACATACAGCCACAAAAAATCATCTCGTTGATTTCCCTCCCTCCCTCCCAGAACGTCTCCTCCCTCCCCCATTCAAACTCCATTTTCATCCCTACCCAGCTGCCATCACCCACCACCAGCCCCTCCCACCACCAGCCAAGTCTGCCTATCTTCCTCCTCTCCTCTTCCTCCTACATTGTCAATGGAAACCTCGATTGCTTCATCTCCCTCCATTGATAAACAAGAAATAGTTGACCCATCAATACACCACGATTTGGAGTCGGAAGATCACACAATGGAAGTTGAGAAACAAGTCACAGATATTGTAGTAACGGAGCAAAAACCATAGCAAGAGGTAAGCCCGCCCTCCATTTTCAATTTCAGTTCTGGCCCGACACAGTTGGACACGCAGTGCCAAAACTTTACTAACTTTTCGGACTCTAATATCTGAATTATGTACAACTATTCGGATATTAATATCCGAATATTGTCAACATTGTTGGACTCTTATATCCGAATTTAGTGCCAGTTTTCAGATATTAATTTCTGAATGAAACTGCAGAGAATCCTGCACTTACAGTTAGATACACAGTGCCAAAACTTTACTAACTTTTCAGACTCTAATGTCTGAATTATGTACAACTATTCGGATAACAATATTGTCAATATTGTTGGACTCTTATATCCGAAAGGTTATTGCTATCGGGTTTGTTGATGGCGGACACTTTGTACAGGTATTATTTTGGTAAATGATTTGCTGTCATCTATATAATGAATTGTGCTCCTTAAGTCCAACTTAATTTATCTTTTATGACTACCTAATGCATTTTGACAGGTATTCCTAAAAAAAGGTTCCCCTATGCCGCCAATAGCTTGCAATTGGAAAAGACATCGTCTTTCTATCGCTAAAAATTGGGATGCAGCACATGTTACGGCCATTCAGAAGTTCAACGAGATCATCGGCGTTGATGTAGCAACAAAGGAGGTCATCCATGTCGAGTAGCCATTTTTAGATTGAGAAACGATTTAATGTGTTGTATTACATAATGTTAATGTGTTATAATGTTATGAAAATTGGATGATTACGTCTGCTTGTAGTTTTCGGATCGTCAAGAAAACTCTTATATTGTATTTCTGTTTGAAAACTCATGCTTGTCAAGTCTGTGACATTCTATTCGGAAACTAGAATGGTGTCATGCTATCTAAAGTTTTCATTTTGTTCGGATACAAATCAGATATTAAAGTCCAAAAATTGGTATAAATTTCGGATATTTGTTTCTGAAATTATTGATCCAATTCGAACATTAGTATCCGAATGGTATTATGCTATCTCATAGTTTTCATTCTGTTCGGAAATTAGAATTCAATTAAAGGTATGCAAATCAGATATTAAAGTCCAAAAAATGGTATAACTTTCGGATATTTGTTTCCGAAATTATTGATGTGACTCGAACATTAGTATCCGATTGGTGTCATTCTATCTGATAGTTCTCATTCTGTTCAGAAATTAAAATCCAAGTACTGGCATATAAATCAGAAGTTAAAGTCTAAAACTTGTTAAATATTTCGGATATTTATTTCCGAACTTAATTTTCCCCGAATGAATGGGCTGTAATGGACGAAAAAGAGTATGGATTCAAGGGGAGTTTGAAAATCAACTCCCTTATTTATTGTTGGTTAAAATGGGATGTAATTCTTCATCGTATAAAAATGATGGTTCAGATGTCATCAGAGATGGTCAAACCGAAAGAAATCCTACGTACGGTCAACCAAATGGATGACTGCAAAATGGTGACAATCAAATCAGTATATGCATCACTACTCATTCGCGGATGGATGGGATACACAATATTCAAACAAGATTGAAGAGTTTAAAAACATAGTGGCAACGACGGACATAATCGAACTAGATTAGGTTGGCTCAAAGGACATTTATGTAAAATTTTAGTTCATAGACTCTTGTTGTAAAATATGAAATTTATGCAAACCCTTTTTTTTGGTAGTGTTCTATGTTTGTGTAGAGCATTGTCGGTTCGTACGGCACTCCTCTTTTAAATCTAAATTTTCACATACGAGTATTGTGTAGCGAATTATTTGTGCCTAGGAAAGTATGAAGAATGATTCAAACCATAAAATTTACGTTTTGGTGCCCTACGTAGCAGTCATATTTTCACTGTATCCAATTATCAAAAATATCATACTAGTTATCCGCAATAAAACAAAAGTCATTCCACCACGGAAAGTAGTCCAAAAACCATGGCCATAAAGTGTCCAAAATAAATACAAGGCCATAAGGTCCATCAAAAACAAGTCCTAGAACACCAAGTCTCAAGTACGATCACGACGCCGGCACCTAGTGTAACGACTCAAGTAACGATCCGAACTAGGGCTTGCTATGCTCACTTCAGCAGCATGTGGTCCCCTCAAAGTCCTCCGCACTTCAACAAGTGCTTGTCGTAGTTCATACGGGCAATTTGAAGTTGTAGCCCTAGTCCCACCCAAAACACTGTGTATGGGTCAAAAACCACCTGCCAAAACAAAAACACGTTATAAAACATAATTTCGTATTTGAAGATAAGTATCCAACTCAAAACATACTTAAGCTTTCCACTAACCTGACTAGGACGTAGATCGTCTAACATCCCACGGTAGTGGTAAGTGGTCTCCATGGTAGTCTCACGACGCGACAACCAACATGCTGCCAGTGGTTTAGAAACATCCAAAACGAAGTTTAACAAAGAATAAACTACCGTGTCAGGTAATACCAATGACAGGCCACATAAACCTTGGCTATAGAATTATATCATAGTTAAGAACCACAAATTTATAAGATCAAATTAGATATATAGAACAACAACTACTCAAAAAATTAGAATAATACGACCTCTTTAGGTCGCTCAATTAATTCCACAAACTCAAACCACATGCTGCGGTCAAAGTATTTCCAGTAGTGTCACACCAACTTGTAAAATCTGCCAAGATTAAAGTATACACCCAAATGACCTGGGATTTGGTATAACTCATAATAACACATCAAAGTTCATCCTTGATTTTTCCCAGAATTTTATAAGCAAGAGAACCAAGTCAAATTCAATCTCAAAGTCAGAAATTCTATAAAATTAAAGTCTGAATGACCTTACCTTACAAATTCAGCTACATATTAAAATCCGAAAATTTTGTCAATCATTCCTGGACAATGTCAATGGTTCATGTCATTGTCTAATCGGTTCACATTATATGATGAAAACGTCTAGAGTGAAAAACTTACGGAGACCGATTACATACACGACTCGGGTAAAATTAAAGTCTGAATGGGGTCACATATTTCGGATATTAAAATCCGAATGAGGCAAAAAATTTCAGATATTACATTCCGAATGAGCTATGCTAACAAATTTAGCTGTTGCTGTATTACATAGGGGCCAATCGGCCAGTTGGATACTAAAATCCGAATGAGGCAATAAATTTCAAATCTTAAAATCCGAATAGGGGGCAAACAATCAGACTTTAATATCCGAAACTATGGAAAACAATCGGACTCTAATGTACGATCAAATCTGAAATATACGAAATAGCAACGTACTTACTATCGGGTTTCTCAAAAAAATTCAAACAAAAATCGAACAAAAATTAAAAAAAAAAACCCGCGAAATAACAAGATTCAAAATTTTACCGATGTTCAACTTCGAAATAGTTGGTGATGCCGGCGTGTTGTGCTTTCTTCTCACACCTCCTTCGCCTCAAAGTTGTACTGCTATTATGGTGTGGTGAGAGTGGTGTTGTGGTGGTTGTGGTGACAGATGGAGGAGAAGAAGAAACGGGGTAAGAGGAGAAGAAGAAACGGGGGGGGGGGGAGAGAGAGAGAGAGAGAGAGACAGGAGGTGGGGGTTGGCGGTGGCGGTAATGGTGGGTAGGTAGGTAGTGGCGGTACCCGTGGGTGGTGGAGGAGCTGTGGTCTGAAATGAACGAGCTGTGGAAGAAGACCTAGGTTAGAAATGGGAAGGGAATGAACGGGACTGGAGCTTTGAATTGGGCTGTATGTTTATTGTATAGAAGGGCAAAAAGGGAAATTCAGGGATAATTTGTTGGCTGTAAGTAGCAAATCCTTATAAGGTGGTGGTTTGTAGGTAGCAATCGACTACGAGTAGCAAGAACTGGGCTGCGAATAGCGGCCACCTTTAGTTTTTATCAAGAGGAAGATGAACAGATTTTTTTTTTTATAATAATAAGGCTGTGTTTGTTTGCTTTGCTATTTCCAGAATAGTTTATTGTCCATATCTTGCTCATATGAACTCCTTTTAATGCACCGTTTGGACTGGCCGTTTCAAAATTAAATTTTCTATGCATGAAATTTTTTTCCAGATTCAAGGCCGAATTTATACTGTGTTACTGAAAGTTCATATGTTATATCTTGCTAGATATTAAGATATTGGTTTTGAAATTGAGAAGAATCGCATGTTTAAGGTCTTTGGAAAGTTTTGTTTTTCGCATATGCAAAATGTGTAAGTTTCAAGCTGGGTTTTTTCCATGATATGCTATTTTATCGTTTTTTTTTAGTATCCCATGGTAATTGTTTATATCATGAATAGATATTGTTTCATGCTTAAAAAAATGCCTAAAGTAGTGGGAGGTTGTTCGGTTGAGTTTGATTAATCTTGAAAACCCAAAATTTTGCGCTTGATTGGATTAAATATTGACAATAGTCGCAAGTGGCGCAAGAGATGATTATAAGCTTTGCAAGTTTTCGATCTTGCGACATGTGAAAATTTGTTTTTGTTTAATTTAGATTGATGCGGCAAAATTTATGAATCTCGTGTGTGTAATATCCCTGTGCGCAATTTTTTTTGTAGTGAAATGGCCTCCAAAAACATTTGTTGTTGATTTGAACAAAGGTGAAAAGTTGGATGGGGAAAACTATGACATTTTGCACCGCAAAATTCAATATGTTCTGAACGAGCAGGAGGTCTTGGAGACCTTGACCCATTCTCTGACTGAGCCAGAGAGAGGAGACACTGAGCAACACCTACTAGATCTTGTGGCCTATGAGACCTGGCGCAAGAAGGATCGTTGCGCGCGCTTTACCATGCTGAGCAGCATGAGCAATGATCTGCTTGATGAGTATTAAACGGCTGCAGCTATGTTGGAACCGTTCAAAGTCAAATATGGTGGAACATCAGCCACAAGACTTCGCGGGTTAACAATGAAGTTTGACTCGTACAAGATACGCCCTGGTCATACAATGAAGCAGCATCTTAGGGCGATGTCTAGTTTGATCCGCGAACTAAAAGTGGCTGGAAACAATCTATCTGATGAGCAGTAGGTCCAAGCAGTGATTCGCTCACTCCCTTCTACTACTGTGTGGGATAATATGAGCCAAAACTTGACACATAATGAGAACCTCAAAACCTTTGATGATGTTGAACGTCATTTGGTTCTCGAAGCTGAGCGCCAAGAGGCGACTAAGCCGATTAGTTCGGCAAATATGGTTGAGTCAAGTTCGCGCCAGGCATCCAGGCCTAAGCGCAAGTACTCTGAGATCTCTAACAAAAAGGGAGGGGCTACTGGGCTAGCGCCCAAGAGGGCTAAGATCATGAAGCGCATGAGAGGCAAGCGCGATGGTCAAAAGAGCGAGGCTAAGCTGGTTTGCTATAACTGCAACAAAGAAGGTCACTTCGCTCGTGATTGCACTGAGCCGAAGAAGGTACTGTCTGACTTTGTTTCTCGCACTATTTTTGTATCTAGTCATGTTATGGTTGCTCACTCTTTCCCTGTGTGGACTGTGGACTCAGGAGCGACGGAACACATAGCGCGGGACCGAGTTGGATACGTGGAGTACCGTTGGATACCAGAGGGGAGTCAAGACATTAAAATGGGGAACGGAGCTAGCGTGGAGGTACTAGGCATTGGTACTTACAAGCTGGATTTGCGGGGTGGTCGCACTCTGATGCTCCATGATGTTTTGTTCGCTCTAGATATTCGACGCAACCTTCTGTCTTTAGTCACCTTGCCTAGATTGGGTTTCAAGTTTGTCTTTGAGAATAATGGTGTTTCAGTTTATTTAGGAACAAGTTTTTATGGTCGTGGTTTTATTTCAGACGGTTTTATAATGATGGATATTGAATATCATGGTTTTAATAATTCAATTGCTTTATTGACTACTTCTGATAATGTGTCTGATGATTCAATTATATGGCATGCCAGACTAGGCCATATTGGAAAAGACAGGATGGCCAGATTGGCAAGAGAAGGCCTAATTGGCCAGCTCACTAAAGTGTCTTTGCCGACATGTGAACATTGTTTAGCAGGAAAGTCAATAAGAAAACCGTTTGGAAAAGCCAAAAGGGCATTTTTTCCTTTGCAATTAATCCACTCTGACATCTGTGGCCCAATGAATGTGAGAGCGAGACATGGGGCTTCTTATTTCATCACTTTTATTGATGATTTTACGCACTATGGTACCTTATTTATTTGATCTCCCATAAATCGGAAGCTTTAGATTGCTTCATGCGATATATGAACTTGGTGGAGAATCAGTTGAACATGAGCATTAAGGCTCTTAGAACCGACCATGGTCGCGAATATCTATCTGAATTGTTTAAAAGGCTATGTGATGAAAAAGGGATCAAAAGACAATTAACAATGCCCGGTACGCCGCAACAAAATGGTGTGGCGGAAAGGAGAAATCGAACATTGTTAGAAATGGTGCGGACTATGATGGCGCATACAAATCTTCCAATCTCTTATTGGGGGGATGCACTTTTGACTGCGGCCTATATTCTAAACCGTGTGCCCTCCAAATCAGTGCCTTCCACACCGTATGAATTATGGACCGGCGAAAAACCTAATCTGGGAAATTTGCGGCCATGGGGATCGACTGGTTATGTTCATGATACTTCTCATAAATATGGGAAACTAGGTCCTAAAGGGAAGAAATGTATATTTATTCGATACTCTGAACACTCTAAGGGCTATGTGTTTATCAGTGAACAAGTCGATGGAAGCGTAACTGAAATAGAGTCACGTGATATGAATTTCATTGAGAATGAATTCCCAAGCAGAGGTGAGGTTGAGAAAAACTTAGAGTTTTATGAGATGGTGGATCAAGATGCTACAGATTGCCTAGTAGAGACTATGGAAGAAATTCCTCAAGCTCCTAGGGATAGTGGGAGCAACTTGCCACCAAGTGGGAGCATACCACAACAACCTTAGTTATGTAGAAGCGATCGTGGAAATATTCCTCGTCGACGATTTGAGATAGAAGGGGAAGCTTTTATGATTGCTACGCATGACGATGATGAGCCACGTACAGTGCAAGTAACTCTATCGTCGTCTGCTAAAGATGAGTGGATGGAAGCGATGGATGATGAGATGGCGTCTATGAGGACTAACCAAGTTTGGGACTTGGTGAACCTTTCGCTAGGGCGAAAAGCTATTGGGTCTAAGTGGATTTTCAAAGTGAAGTGCAAGGCAGATGGTTCAATTGAGAGGTACAAGGCTCGCCTTGTGGCGAAAGGCTATACTCAACAGGAGGGGGTAGACTATGAGGACACCTTCTCGCCTGTAGTAAGATTTGCCTCAATTCGCCTTATTCTAGCCATCGTAGCTAATTTGGATTTGGAGCTACACCAAATGGATGTTAAAACAGCATTCCTGAATGGGGATCTAGCTGAAGAGATCTATATGAATCAACCTGATGGATTTGTCGTCAAAGGCCAAGAGCGCAAAGTTTGCAAGCTCAAACGGTCTATTTATGGCTTGAAGCAGTCATCTAGACAATGGTATCTTAGATTTCATCGAGCCATTCAATCAAATGGGTTTACGATGGTCGAGGAAGACCATTGTGTCTATGTCAAACGGTCCAAGGAAAGTTTCATCATATTATCATTATACGTTGATGATATATTACTGGCTGGAAATAATATAGAGATGATTGTTGCCACCAAAGGGTGGTTGTCCTCCACTTTTGAGATGAAGGACGTAGGTGAGACAGATTACATCCTTAGGGTTAAGATTATAAGAGATCGTTCGAAGAAACTTCTTGGTTTGTCTCAAAAGCCTTACATTAAGAAGGTTCTTGAACGATTTCACATGCATAACTGTAAGTCCATAGACACTCCTATTGCTAAAGGCAAAACTTTGTGCCGAAATATGTGTCCTAAGACTCAAGAAGAAAAGGAAAGAATGTCTCGAGTTCCCTATGCGAGTGTTGTCGGCAGTCTGATGTACGTTACGATGTGCACTCGGCCCGACATATGCTATGCAGTTGGTTTTGTCAGTAGATTCCAGTCTAATCCTGGATTTACTCATTGGAAAGCCGTCAAGAGGATATTCAGATATCTCAAAGGAATATAAGATTACGTACTTTGCTATCAGGGTTCAAATTTGCGCCTAATCGGCTATAGTGATGCTGATTGGGGTAGTGATCTGGATGAACGCAAATCAACTTCGGGCTATGCATTTTTGCTTAACAATGGTGCAATAACCTGGAGTAGTAAGAAGCAAACCTGTATAGCTTTATCGACCATGGAAGCGGAGTACGTAGCCTACTCGTTAGCAGTTCAGGAAGCAGTTTGGTTGCGGAAGTTTTTTCAGCACTTTGGAGTTATCTCAGATACTTCAGATCCTGTTACAGTGCACTATGATAGTATGGCAGCCCTTGCCTATTCAAAGGATCAAAAGTATCATGGAAAAACTAAGCACATTGACATGCGCTACAACTACATTCGAGATATGATTGCGCAAAAAGAGGTGGTCCTGAAACATGTTTCTACGAGTCATATGATCGTCGATCCCCTGACAAAGCCTATAGCTAAAGATGCTTTTCAGGCTCATGTTAGGAGTTTAGGGCTCCATAGATTCTGATCGTTTTTTTTTAGTTTTTCAGTTGACCATTATCTGTTGGGATATTTGTTTTTAATAAAAATGATGTTATTTAATAGCATTATTATCTACACACACATTTGTCCGGTGATAAGTATGTCAACAGGCTAAGATCAGCTCACTCACATGAGTGATTGCCTCTGACACTAGCGTGGTGAGCAGAGATGAGACGTGTGTATCTAAACGTCGCCTTAGTTGATGCTAAGATGAGGTCTATATATTTTGACCATACATAGACAACCCACATTCTATGTAGCCTGTGATGTGCCAGATGCGAGTTTTTTATTTAACGCTTAGAGTAGCAAGCGGATAGAAGACTCGGGTGAAGCGCTTAGTTGACGACTTGACCAAGATCTGTACGGTGTGAATAGATTAGACATACACTCTTTTTTTAACAGAATTCCACCGTAGCATGTATTTCATACTACATGTGCTGATTCGACCAAAAATTGAGGTGAATGAATAGATCTTTGCTTCATCACCGTGTGAGTCCAACAAGTCATAAAATGACTCAAATTATGCCCTTTATGACTTTTAGCTATGTCGCAATATAGAGGTATCGGTGTCTGTTGCTTTAGCATGCTACCTATGATCATGATTGATTCGATCTAAAGGGGCATCACTGGGTAAACGGCTGTACCAAAGTTAAGTGACATGAGAGGGAATGGAAGACTATTTGATAACACATCAACAGTAATGTGGCTTACTATCGACAGATTATGACGCTGAAAGTAAGTAACATGATCGTAAGCACATTATGTGATTTGATGGGTTAAGCATAGCTTTGAGTGTTTGTACTCGAGAGGGATTAAAAATGCTTAATCCGATGTGGTCGAATGAGTCTAGGGCACACCGAGACATATTTTTTTTGGGGATGTTACTATTCTGGTTTTATTGGCTAAAATTTAGTATAGTACTCCAAATATTTTTTTTTGTAGATACGCTCGGTGGTCGCACGGTCTATTACCAATATGAACAAGAGTTGTAAGAGAGAACGAGAAATCCATGGCTAGGTCATGCCCACTATGTGTGAGTGGGAGATGTAATCAATACACCCATAAGTGGGCAACACAAGGTTTTTTCGGTGGAAACCCAAAAGGGTTTTAACCCACCAATTAAATTGTAATTGGGCATGCAGAATAAAAACAATACGTGGGCAATCAAAGGGGTTTATAACCTATGGTTTGATTGCTGGGGGTTTCTAATCTCTTAGACTTTCCAGATTAATGAGGAATCAATGGGTTGATTAGTATATAATCATCTCCGTTGAACTCATGGAAGTACGGGAAAAATCTCGACTGCTCTTGTTGGTCTTGGATTGTGGATTTGGGTGTATAACTCTGGTAGTATACACATCACCGGAGCACGCTGGATTCGTGGGATTCAGTCAAGCAAGCTCTCAACGAGGTAGAACGCCTTTGCTGATCCGACGTCGCTACCGTAAGATAACCCGAAATTAAACTTCCGCTGCGTCAATTTTTAACAAAAACGAAAAAGAAAAACCATAAAATATTAAGGCTTGGGTGTTATGTTTTCGGTTTTTTCTCTCTGCCTAAAATTTGCCTGCCAAACTGTGCTTTGGTAGGTTGGGAAGAAAAGAGTGAAGTGGGGCTTTACCACTTATGCGTGAAACGTCACCGTCCTGGGGTGCTGCAGTTCCTGCTGTCTCTTGAGGACAGCATGCCCCCGGATCCCTTATAAATGGATGAACGATTCAATTTCGGCCCTTTTTGGGCCTGCTTCAATGATCCAAATCGTTGGCTTATGGAACATGTTGAGAGCATATGTATCTCGCCAAAAATGAAGTTGATCGGATACCGTTTAAGGTAAGAAGGGCTTCGATTTCAGATCTAGGAAGGATTGGTGGTGTCAAGAGCAAAACTGGGGAGGTAGGGTGGTTTCGGTAGTCATTCGAGGGAGATGGAGTGTAGAGTGGAAAAGGTGGAGTGGTGTGAAGAGATGATTGTTGAATTTAAGGTGGTGGAGTCGAGTGGGTCTTTGATGGGACAAGAGGGAGGGAAAAACACATCAACGTTTTTTTTAACCCTGCTATTGGTATCGATAAGATTGATACCGATAGGATACCGACGAGCACATGAGGTCCTCTACAGGTCCTACACGGATGATTCGAGCTGCTCAATAATTTAAAAAAAAATTGAGTGTTGTTGGGAGTTCGTCCGATGCATCGACCCGCCACTGCGTGCTCAAGGCCCAATTTGTATGGGAGTAACGACAAAGAGTCCACCACATTACTTGGGTCCAATATACACTGAATGACCGATATCCACTTAAAAGGCTAAGCCTTGTAAGTGGTGAGCCATTGTAGACACCTCCCAAACGGAGCATCGCCATACAGATTGGTCATTGATTGCTCGATTGGTTGCTTGCTTCATAAACCAAGATCGTGGACATTCCCATGGCTAGGAACATCGCCACACAATAACGGTTATCATCAAAACAGAGTCGCCACCCAGTTTATTAAAACTAGGAAAACAGATAGAGATTCTGGGTACGGGAGCCAAGAGTACAATAAGGGGAAGGTGTTAGGCACCCCTTTCTGTCCAACCGTGAGGCTGGCCCATAGTTATTCAACATAAGACATATAGATGCTTCGTTTAATTCTAACACATAGTCTGTTTAATTAAGCCTTTAAACAGTAAATAAGGTGAGCCAATGCGATAAGTAAAGCATACATCAGAAAGCATAATACAAAACAAACTGTCCCAGGGAGATGGATCCCGCGGCCGGTGAATGGATGTCACGGCTGAGGGATCGAAGCCCCGGTCGATGTTCTTCCTCACACCAGACAGAAAAGTCAACAGATGATCAAAACGCTACGATTAGTTATGAATACAGTAAGTAAAACAAATCAGAGGCCGTTGGGCCTCACCACCTTGATCCCTCAGTTGCTTGATTGCTTCGGATTGCTTGTGATTTGACTGATTGCTTCTTTGAGAACCCTAGAGTTAGGGTTTGAACTTCGGGGTTTGATCGTCGGATTGATGGCTGCCTTCGGGAGGTTAGGGCTTTTGAAAAGAAGGTTTGGGAGAGTATTTTTGCAGAGTTTCGTGGCTTGAGAGAGTATGGAAGTATACGAATTTGGTGTATTTCGTTGTTGTTATATTCGGAACCCAAAGGCCTTTTATATAGGCAATTGGTGACTCACCCTGTCCAATCAAAATGCACGATTGCAATTGCAATGCAATACAAACTCTTTGTGGTAATCTCTGAGCGTAGCCCGAACGCATCGGGAAGGTAGTGTAGTTGGATCAAACGTCTGACAGAACGTTCCAGAGTCTGGAAAACAAAGGATCTGGCGGCCGAGCAAAAGATCTGGCGGCCGAGGAATGGATGTTGCGGCCGAAGGATAGATCTTGCGGCCGAGGGATTGATCTCTCAGGGAGATTTTCAAGCAACAGGTTGCTCGGAAAGAAATGATGTTAAGGCCGTGAGATCAATGTTACGGCCGACAGATGGATTCTCCTAGGATTCTGTATTTCTGTCTGAAAGGCTGTATGGCTCTGGATTGGGTCCTCTAAGTGGCTCAAAGTTCTTACCGAAAGTCCTAAGGTTCTCGAGAAGTCAATCAGCAATCACTGTATCCATTTCATCATCGGGATGGTCCCCAAGGTGAGACTTGAAATAATCGTTAAGCCAAATTGGGGTGTCTACAGATGCCCCTCTTTGATTGAGCTCAGACGGATCGCGAGACATGTTTGAGTAAGAGTCAAAGTTGTAAAAAACAACTCAATTTGGTCCAACCATTATTCCAAGGGGTTTTCGAAAAAGATTTTTTTTATGGTCGGGCCGGGAGGCTACCTACGTATTCCACAAGGGAAATTCAGACCAACCGTAGTTCGGGCGGGCAGTAAAAAAGAAAAAGTTTGGAGGGTTAGAGACAGAAAACGTACCTTTGGACTTAAAAAGCCGTAGTGACGTACCTAGACTGAGCCAGGGTTTTGGCGGAGGATAGTTGAAGGAGCGCGGGGCTGCCGGGGAAGTTTTTGCGGAGAGCATCCTTAGTATTTTGGGGTAGATCAGTACACGGCAGGTGCGTTTGCTTTTCTTGATCATCCTTACTTTGACTGAGGGGAGCTCGGTAGGGTAGCCTATCCTTGCGAATGAGCTGGAAGGAATTGATGTGATTGGGGTGGAATCCAAGCCATCTACTGGGGATGAATCGGATGCCGTTTTTGAGATATGGGAGGGTGCAAGGCCAGTAACTAGAGCACGGAGCTTTGGGGATGAGGGAACCGAGGTGCGGAGCCGGTTGTAGTCATGAGGCGAGAGCCTGAGGTGATAGAATTGAGGCGTGGAGCCTGCTGTGGTCATGAGACGAGGGCCTGAGGAGATCGGAGCTTTGGGCTTGATAGAACCGAAGCGCGGAGCTGGTATTGATCATAAGGCGAAAGCCTGAGGTGTCAGAGCTTAGAGCTTGACGTGATTTGAACCGAAGCATAGAGCTGGTTGTATTCTGATGGTTTGTGCACGGAGCTTTCTCATCATAAGTTTCGGCGTAGAGCCAAAGGATCGAGGCGCTGAACCGATCAAATAAAACCGAGGCGTAGAGCCGGTTGATTGCAGGGTTGACCTGTTTCATGAGAGATATGCAGAGTGTATATATATGATGATGTTGGTTGTTAGATGTAAACAGATATGATGATGCAAACTCGATGTGATGATGGTGATGCAATTGATGCAAATGTGCACGGGCCCGCGCGTGTGTTTTTGATATAAGCATAGAGCTTCTTTCAAGTTCCAGACTTGAGCATTCAGAGCGTAGAGCTCGAGCATTCGGACGGCAGAATTCGAGCATTCAAAGTACAGGCTTTGAGTGTCCAGTACGCGATGGTTGGGCATCCAAGCGTAGAGCTTGAGCATTCAAGTGTAGAACTTGAGCATCCAGTACACAGTGGTTGGGCATTCGAAGAGCTTCGAGCATTCAAAATGTTGGATTTTGAGCATTCAAGCTTTGAGCTTGAGAGTTGATGATGTCTTGATGATTGAGGCGGCGTAGAGCCTGTTGAGATAGTTGTTATGGCTCCGAGCCAGTTGAGATAATGGGCATAGAGCCGCTGAGTTGATGAGTTGGTGAATGCAGGCGTAGAGCCGCTATGATAATGGGCTTGGAGCCGCTGAGATGGTGGGCTTGGAGCTGCTATGATAATGGGCTTCGAGCCGCTGAGTGGTGGGTGTAGAGCTGCTGAGCAATGGGCTTGGAGCTGCTGAGTGGTGGGCGTAGAGCCACTGAGCAATGGGCTTGGAGCCGCTGAGTGATAGAGATGATGGGCGTAGAGCCGCTGAGTGGTGGGCTTGGAGCCTGTTGAGTTGAGGGCTTGGACCCGCTGGGTTGGCTGGCGTAGAGCCTGTTGAGGTAGTGATGAGCTCTGAGCCGTTGAGTGAGCTTAGAGCTACTGATGATGATAATGAGCATAGGCTGCTGAATAAGCTTAGAGCTGCTGGTGGTGCAAGGAGCATGGTGTTTGTCGAGCGACTTGTGCACAAGATTACTGAGCGTAGAGCTGCTGAGTGATTTGACAATAGTGGGCACGGAGCAAGAGCTCGATTTTGATAATCCTTAGTGGTCAAGTGACCAGCATCTGGTGAGTTTGCTGCTGTGGAGAGAGAACTTCGATGTTTTTCATGCTCGGGCGTGCTCCCAAGGGTAGTTCTGATCATGTTTTTGCTTGGGGTTGCCCCCAAGGCTACTTTGTTGGTCGAAGACTCAGAAGTCCATAATTGCTTGAATTGGTGCACTGAGCTAGATCTGGTGTTGCTGAGGGAAATAGATTGGAGGGCCAGGAGATCGATCTCTCGGCCGAGTAAAAGATGTTTCGGCCAAATCATTGATGAACCGGCCGTGAGATGCCTTAATTCCAGAGGTCTATTTAAAGGCCCCGATCAGCGTCTCATTTCCCCTACTTTTTTCAACAATCGAGGACTCTTCTCGCCCTCTCTGCCTCTGAAGACTCTTCCGCTTCCTTTGGCATTTCGTTGGGCCCGAGCAATGGGCAGCGTGCGGTCAGAGACCGTGGAGGGAGGCCGCGCGGTTCTTGGTCCTGTCTTAATGCTTGATTAGGGACCCTCGCATGGGTGGCTTGCTTCCGTGATGCGGA
Organism: Rhododendron griersonianum; assembly: GCA_018127125.1. NCBI lineage: Eukaryota > Viridiplantae > Streptophyta > Magnoliopsida > Ericales > Ericaceae > Rhododendron > Rhododendron griersonianum. The sequence goes on along the minus strand of CM030788.1, from coordinate 29,165,200 downwards.
ACTCTCGGGATGGTGCTTGTATGTGGTATGATGGTTTTTCTGTGCCATCCGGTGTCTTTCTTGCACCGCAGTGCTTCTTTGGTACACGTCATCCTGGGGGTGTCCTTTTCTTTTTTGCAGCTGGTCTCTAGTGTTCGGACCACTAGAGAATTTGGCATCCTCTTCTCCTTCCTTTTTTGTTTTTCTGTTTCTCTTCCTGCATAGGTTAGTTTGACAGGAAACCGATGTATAGTTTGTTTAGGAAATGTGGGATGATCCACCTTGTGATGTAAAAAGCTTTCGTTATATGAAACAAAACCTTTTGCTCTGCTATGTGATTGTGTATGCTATATTTGCACCGTTTGGGTATGATAATTTTGTTAATCTGATGAAAATCTAGTGAAACGAACAGAACCGTGGAAACAATCTGTAAAATAGCTGTTCTGGCGGCCGACCTAATGATTACGCGACCGAGGCTTGGATCTGGTGGCCGAAGGATTGTTTCGTCTGCCTGGGTTTGACTTTTGAATCAACCCTGATTTTTACGGGCCGATGGATTGATCCTTCGACCGTTATATCGAAGTGCCGGCCGAGAGACCGACTAGGTTACTGAGGATTTAGAATTCGATTCCGATTCGAACTAGGACTCGACTTAGTCTATAAGTACGTGTTCTACGAACCCGATAGCATTGTCAGTAACAATTTCTTGCATATGGCACAACCAGTCCTTGATCAATGGTTGAATTCCTTTAATGGCCTCAACCGTTTACACTTTAAGTCCTTCGGTGTGGACTTTCTCTTCTCCCTTCGTCAAATCCCTATGAATTTTGCTTTTCTTAGGGCAGCCACTAGCTTGTGGGATCCTGCTTTTCATGTCTTTCGATTTAAAAGAGAAGAACTGTGTCCTACTATCGAGGAGTTTGCAGCCATCATGGGTCATTCGGATAGAGAGGGTCTCGTTGTCCCTAATCCTTTGTTCAACCGAGGTAATCTTTTGAAGGATTTGCTCCAAGTTCAGAAACATGAAGTTAGGTTTTTCATGGTGAATGGAAGGCTAGAAATCCTACAGTTTGTCCAGCGTTTTGGTACAACTGAAGCTCATCGTCAAGTTTCTCAACAGAAAGCGTGCTTTCATGCGCTGTGCATCTGTCTCCTTCATTACTACTTGCTTGGCCCTTTCTTTGGCCATGCTGATTCCATGTTGCTTGACCTTGCTCAACAAATTGGAAACCGTGTGAGTTTTGCTGGTTTAGTGTTGGCAGAGACCTTGATGGGTCTAAATGTGATGAAGGGTGATCCTACAGCTCAGTTCTCAGGCAGCCCTTTACTACTGCAGGTTTGCTCTTTGTCTGTTTATTTGTCAAGTTATCTTTTCATTCATCACTCTTTTGTTTTGACTCACGTGTTCTCTCAACTCACAATTTTCCCTTGTTCTTTAGGTATGGTTATTTGAGAAGCTGATGGTATGGGATGTGTCGGAGCGACTTCCCTATAGTTCAAACCACTGTACGGAGCGTCGCATGATTAGACAGTTTCCAACTGAGGCTGCTTGGGAAGTATGGATGAAGGCTCGCAAGGGTGATCAGATTCAATGGGTTTGCCCCTGGTACGGTGTTGAGAGTATGACTGTGAGTACCATGAACCATTTCGGTGTAGCAGTGATCGGTATTACTCGAGTCATCTTTTATTTTCCTGCTCGCTTTCAAAGGCAGTTCGGGGCTGAACAAACCGCAATCCTGGGTGACCCTGAGTATGCTATTTCCAAGGTTCACGATGCCGGCTTTCGTTGCAATATACTGCGTCTTTGGCCGAATAGGGTGATGCAGAAGGTTGCTGAGAACTTTGCTGACAAGCTATCAGGTTCTTGCAAGCGCTAGTTGAAGAAAAACCTTTTGGAGGGCAGTAGTGCAAAGAAAAGGAAGACTTAGAGATTGACACTTTGATTATGTTTTTCAAAAGATGTTGTTTGATTCTAGCTTTCATAGATTGAGAATTGTTTAGGTTTGCTTTTCCTTTTCCTTTGGAAATAATAAAACATTTGGCCGTTTTATTTGAAGATGTTATTGCCATGGTTTGATAGTGAACATGCTTTAGGATAGACCTAGAAATTTTGGAAGTGATGATGATAGCAGTGGTCGAATCTCAAACTAGAGATTGCCTACGTATCCCATGGAGGGAATCAGGCCATAAACGTAGTTCCAACAGACGAGATTTGTTTTGTTTTAGTCAGGGTCTACTCGGGTATTTTCCTCTCCTTTTGTGCTCTTAATTTTGCCTAAAACCGCCCTTGCGGGTTTTCGGTCTAGCGAGCGTTTTATTTATGCCTTAGTTTTTGCCTAAGTCGCCCTTGCGGGTTTTCGACCTAGCAGGCTACTCTAATTTTTGCTTGAGTCCGCCCACCCTTGTTGTTTTCAGCCCAACGAGCATCTCTCAGGGGTAATACTTCCTCAGCTTGTCAATGTTGACTGGCGTTGCGAATTCCATTCCATCTAAGCCTGCAATGTATGCTGCTCCTCCAGAAAGTATGCGTTTGATAAGGTAGGGGCCTCCCCAGTTTGGTCTAAACTTGCCCCTTGGGTCTGAAATGTGGCGACGAATTGCTTTGAGCACCATGTCTCCTACTTTGATGTCTCTAGGTTTTACCTTTTTATTGAATGCTCGTGCAATGCGGCGTTGATACCCTTGCACATGATATAACGCTCTTAGCCTCCTTTCGTCTAGTAATGCTAGCTCGTCGTAGCGGTTTTGAACCCAATCTTCTTCAATCATTTCAGTCTCAGCCAGAACCCTTAATGAAGGTAGCTCCAGCTCGATAGGCAAGACGGCTTCCATTCCATAAACCAGAGAGTAGGGAGTGGCCCCAGTTGAAGTCCTTTCAATTGTTCAATAACCCTATAGTGCCAAAGGTAGCATTTCTGGCCAGTCCGTGTAGGTGTCGGTAGTCTTCCGCAGAATCCTCTTGATGTTCTTGTTTGCAGCCTCAACTGCTCCATTAGTTTGAGGTCGATAAGTAGATGACCAATGATTCTGTATCCCAAACTCGGCAAAAAGCTTCTTTGTTGCTCCCTTGAAGTGCGATCCATTGTCACAGATGAATGCTTACGCCACAATCTTGCCTTCAAATATAAGGTTGGAAAACCCCAAGCGTAGGGCTAGGTCGTCGATAGCATAATAATCGGAAAGTCCGGGATCGTACCCACAGAGAATCGAATATAGCTTAATCGGATTGAAGGTTTTATGTAACGGATTGTGGCGTTTAAGACGGCCAACTTGGTTTTGCTTTAAAAGAGGAAACGCTAAAGAAAAAGACTAGAAATGAACTTTATAAACTAAAAGAGGCAAGTCTAGGGATCTTCTATCCCTTGACAAAGGCCGTTACCGGATCTCAAATATAACTCAAGCGAGAGTCACGACCGCGTGCTCATGTCCGGAAGATTTAGCTTTAATGACTACGTTAACAAAAGATGTGATTTACCAGAACTACAACAACCTATTTTTGCTAATGTATCTAACACGTAGGAGGCCACGAGCCCTCGATATGTTGCTTGCGAAGACCGCTTGACTAAACTTCATATCAAGGAGTTAACACCCTTCGCTTAGACCAAAATGGCTAAGTTAGTTCAATTCCAAAAACCATGATTTTAAGCCCGAAGATTTGAGAACCAAATAACCACCTAAGTCATCGGGAAAGAGTAGCCCAAGACTTAACCGAACAACTACTCACACATGGCAAAAAGACTAGAAAGCATGCTTAAGAGAGAAAACATGATTAACCGATAGAAACGGAAATAAACTTGATTTATGTAAAGATCTCAACCGTAGCTACAACATTAATAAACGAGAAAACAATGAACGGCTTAAACTTACCAAGGTTCTTGAAGAAAACAACTCAAAAGCTTGAAAGGTTAATGGAGTTCTCTCCTAGAGAGAGAACTAAAACTAGAACATAAAGTAGATAGATGTAAAGTGAGAGAGAGAGAGAGAGGAGTATTTATACAACTCAACATTTTCTCCCCACAAAATATCCCTGAACTTGCCAAAAGTGACAAGTATTCCATAAATGGAAAGTCCAAAAAGTAACAAAAATATATGCAGGAGACAATTGTTATCGATACCATAAGAAAAGGTATCGATAACACCCTTGAAAAATTCCCCCGGAGCTGACTGGTATCGATACCATTGGCAAAAGGTATCGATACCCTTGCGGCTGGACAACTTCTGGACCAAAATAGGACAAATGGTATCGATACCATTGTTGATGTTATCGATAACATTTCTGAAATCTGCAGATTTCCAGGTAGGCTTCAGCTTCAGCAAACAGCTCCCAGCAACTTCCAGCTTCTCAGCACCTTATTTTCATTCTCTAAACTTAAGTAAAGATTATATTTTAAACATTTCTTTTACCTTTTCTTTACTTTAATTTATTTAATGAAAATAAGAAAGTACCCCCCATTTGGAAACAATGGTATTACCAGAATTTTAAGATTCCAATTAAATCAAAATGTCAACCCCCCACTTTTAGTGTAAAATGGAAAATCGCACATTTTCTCAAGAGAAAAAGGCTCGAAACATGACCTTGCTCTTCAAATAAAACCTTGCAATTTTGTAGTTACTCTTAGAAAAATTCAAGGATCAATTACCGCCATTTTTTATCTCGAAAATCGATACTTTTTCAGAAAGTCATTTTTCCATACTTAGACAGATTTTAAGGGGCCAACAGGGTCTTCGGGCACTTGGAAGCACTTGGGCCATCCATGGCGTCAAACTACGCCTTATTTGCGCGTTTTACCTGAAACATACAAAAACCTACCTTACGTGCAATATCACTATAAAAGCTAAATAAACGTAAGATAAAACAACATAAGACGGGACTAGTCGCACCAAATATCTACAATGTTGGGTGCTCATCAATGAACTCGTGGGGTACACCGTACCGATAGATGATATTGGCGCGGATAAACTTGGCCACATGTGTGGCTTTGAGGGTAGCGTAAGAGGCTGCCTCTACCCACTTGGTGAAGTAATCGATAGCCACTAGAATGAATTGATGCTTGTATTTTCCCTTTGGATTTATACTTCCAATGACGTCTATCCCCCAGGTGGAGAATGGCCAAGGGGATGTCATGCTATACAATTCCGTAAAGGGAATACGCATACGATCAGCGTGAGTTTGGCATTTGTAACATCGGCGGACATAGTCAGCACAATCGGCCTCCATTGTGGTCCAGTAATATCCCTGACGCAGGATCTTCTTTGCCATTGTTGCCCCATTCATATGTGGCCCACAAATTCCTTCGTGTATTTCCTCCATTACCTTGCGGCTGTCCTCCATTGTGACGCAAAGTTGACTTGGATCCAAGTGCGCCCTTCGATATAATGCTCCTCCACAGATTATAAATCGGGCAGCAAACTTCCGCAAAGCCATTTTGTCCTTTGAGGTGGCCTCGGATGGGTATTATCTTTCTTCCAGGAATTTCTTCACGTCTTCGTACCATGGCTTGCCATATCGTCTTCACCTTCCTCGGTGAAGGTACACTCGCACGCTAGTTTGACCTTTTGTTCGATCATGAGAGGCAGCATCGTGAATCCCAGGGGTATTTCGACCATAGACGCCAATGTTGCCAGTGCGTCTGCAAATCTATTGCTCACTCGAGGAGTGTGCGTGAAGATAACGGAATCGAATTGTGGAATTAGATCTTCCAACACAGAGTGATATAGTTTCAGTGTGTCTTCCTTGACCTTCCAGTCTCCTCTTGCTTGAGATACCATCAGGTTAGAATCCCCAATGACTTCTACCCTTTTTGCCCCTAGTTCCAGGGCTGCCTCCATTCCAGCAATGCAGGCCTCGTATTCAGCTTGGTTGTTGGTGACTTCAAACCTTAGTTTATATGACAAAGGGATATGAGAGTTGTTTGGGGAAACTACCAATACTCCTATGCCATATCCACATTGGTTTGATGCTCCATCAAAGTAAAGTTGCCAGGTGTCGTCTAGGAGACATAAGATATCCTCGTCGGGGAACATGAAGTCTTCCGCCTCGGCTTCTGTCACAGGGTGATCTGCCAAGAATTCTGCCACAGCTCTTCCCTTTACTGATTTCCTTGTCATGTATTAGAGGTCGAATTCTGCTAGCAGCAACAACCATCTAGCAAGCTTCCCAATAAGTGCTGGCTTTTCGAAAAGATATTTGATTGGGTCTAAACGAGAAACCAGCACCACCGGATGTGCTAACAGGTAGTGCCTTAGTTTCTTTGTGGCCAATACTAGCCCCCAACAGGTTTTCTCGAGGGGAGTGTACCTTGTTTCATAGTCCATCATTTTTTTGCTGAGGTAGTATATGGCGCACTCTACTTTGGCGTCGTTCTCTTGTGCTAGCATGCATCCCATGGATGTGTTTATTACTGAGAGATACAGAATTAATGGCTTCCCAGGAATGGGCGGCGACAGTACAGGTGGATTCTGAAGATATTCTTTGATTGCCTTAAACGCTTGTTAACAGTCTTGGCTCCATTCAAAATCAGTACCTTTCTTTAGTAGCTTAAAAAGGGGTTCACAGGTAGTTGTGAGCTTGGAAATGAACCTGCTGATGAACTGTACTTTCCCCAAGAAGCTCCTTACTTCATTTTCTGTCCTAGGTGGTGATATTTCCGTGATAGCTTGTATCTTGGAAGGGTCTACCTCGATTCCTCTTTGAGTGATGAGAAATCCCAACATTTTTCCAGCCGTTACCCCAAAAGTGCATTTTTGAGGATTAAGACGTAGTTTGTATTGCCTAATCCTCTCAAAGAACTTTTGAAGCGCTTCATAGTGTCCTTCCCTTTCCTTTGATTTGACTATTATATCGTCGACATATACCTTGACCTCTTTGTGCATCATGTTGTGCAGTAGTGTTGTCGCCATCCTCTGGTAAGTGGCTCCAGCATTCTTTAACCTGAATGGCATCACTCGGTAGCAGTAGGTTCCCCAAGGCATAGTGAAGGTGGTTTTCTCTCTATCCTCAGGAGACATAAGAATTTGATTATACCCAGAAAACCCATCCATGAAGGATAGCAATGCATGGCCTGCGGTGTTGTCTACTAGCTCGTCTATGTGGGGTAATGGGAAATCATCCTTGGGATATGGAAATAGTAGGACACCCCGGATCATTATACTTGGACGGAAGGGTTGACTCGAAAAGAGAACTAACTTGCTCAGTCAAAAACACCTTCTTTTGCACTTGGAGCTTCCGTTTGTGAGTACACAAGTCCTTCAAGAACTTGGCGTAAGACGGAATTTGTTTGATAGCATCGATCAAAGGGAGGTTGACGGTCACTTGCTTTAACACATCATAGATATCGGTATTGAGATTTGGCTTGGCCGGCGTCCTTAAGCGGTTGGGATACGGTGCGGGAACAGTGAAAGCTTGCGGGACATCTCCCTCCTTTGACTTTCCTTTCTCTTCTTCTGAAGGAACTTGCTTGGGAGGTTCCCCACTTGGTATAGTTGGCTTTGACGGTGCCGGACAAGGTAGGAAACTAGGAGTGACCGGCGGCTCCACTTGAGCATTGTCCACTGTCTTCCCACTCCTCAAGGAAATAATGGCCTTCACTTGCTCGGGGAAAGGCACCGAAGAGCTTTGCGCGAAGTGTTGGCCTTGTGGATTTGCCACAGGTTGAGTAGGGAGTTTTCCTCTTTCTTGTTGTAAAACCCCAATGGCCGTAGTCAATTTACCCATTTGATTCCGAATGTCATTCATTGCTTGAGTGGTTTGCTCGTTAGTGGTTATTTGCATCTGACAGAATGTATTCATAGTGTCCTCCAAAGATCGCCGCGGAGGAAATGCTTGTGGTTGTTGAAATTGATTTTGCCCTTGAAATTGTCCCGGGGGTATAAAACTGGGCGGACCTTGAATTGCATGAAATCCCGGTGGACCTTGGAGTTGAGGTTGTCGCCAATTCTGATTCTGAGCGGGAGGAGGTGCTTGTGAAGTCGATGACGTGCCCGCTTCATTCTGATTAGTCCAACGGAAAGCCGGATTAGACCGCAACCCCGGATTGTAAGTATTGGAATACGGATCCCAACGTTGGTTCAATGCACATGCTTCTTCCGGAGGGAGTTGACTAAAATGGTGCCGAAGGGCGGGAATGGTAGGGCAATTATCGGTAGAATGGCCCACGGTCTCACAAATTACACACACTTCCTCCATTTATCGAACTTCTTTCACTTCCTTGATGTGGACCGCGTCCAACTTCATCTTATCCAATTTTGTCGATAGCTCATCTAGTTTCGTCTCAAAAACATTATGCTCGCTCACCGAGAACTTGCCGGAGCCACCCGGTCCTTGATTCCTCATAGATTGATCACCCGGATCTATGTATTGCCAAGTTTGAGCCCTTTCCGCCAAAGCATCCAAGAACTCCCAAGCGGCATCGGGATTCTTCCCCATAAAGTCACCGCTTCCCATCGTATCAAGAAGTTGCTTGGCCTCCCGATCACAACCCAAATAGAAATAGTTAATCACTAAGTACATGGGAAGATTGTGGTGTGGAATAGCCGCGAGTAAATCCTTGTATCGTTCCCAAAACTTGTAAAAGACCTCCCTATCCTTTTGCTTGAAATTCTGAATTTGGTCCATAAGAAGCTTGGTTCGGCTCACCGGGAAAAACTTTGTTGTAAACACATCCTGAACCTCGGCCCAAGTTAGCAAAGAGCGAGGCTTCAAAGAATGGAACCATTGCTTGGCCTTGTCTTTGAGTGAGAAAGGGAACAATTTCAGACGGGCTTGGTCTAGCTGTCCCGGCCCCGTCACAAACGTGCTAACAATGGTCTCGAATTCCCGAATATAAGCATAAGGATCCTCAAGTTCACGGCCCCGAAACTCTGATATAACCCGGTGATATTCTGGCTTGAAAGCAAATGCATTGGCAGCGGTACAATTAGGAATAGCTATAGGTGACACATGCGGACCTCTTTCCGGTGTTAAGTAATCACGTAACGTACGGGCTGGTGGTTGATCTGCCATTGGCCTTAACAGAGGTGATAACTCGCGTGGTGGAGAGTATGCCTGAATAATATTACGAACCCTCGGAGGAGAAGCAGAGCGATGCAACCGTTTCGATAAAGGACTACGATAAACGTTGAGCATACACCTTGCACAAACTAATTAACCAGACTAGAGGGGCTATGTCGCCGCCTCGTTCTCAACACAATTCCGTGGGGTTATGCCACCGCCACGTTAAACAACTAAAAAGTAAAAGCAATAAAAGGGCAATTGATGCTCAACTTAGCTTCGTTAAACCTCAAGTCGAATTGATGGCTCAGTTAAAGGTATCCGCTAATTTGAGTTCAAAACACACAAAAGAAAAGAAAGTAAACGGAGTACTTACAATGGTTTGTCGATCCTCCAAAATAAGCTATAATAAGAACACTATAAATGCAGTTTTTCATAAAAAACACTATAAATGCATTTTATGCAAAACTGTTCGGATCAAGCCCTTCCCGGTCATTTTTTTGGGTGATTTCTCGCATGTATCCTTAAAATCACGTTTTGAATACATTGAGCAGCTCGGATCGTTGCAATTCGATCGGGAAAAGGGAGTCCCTTACGGTAAGACCGTAAGGGATCCCTCATAGGATCCTGACTGTATATATATATCGGGACGGTTCAAGGGACACCAAAAAAAACACCTCATAGTTCCCGATCAAATTTTGATGATCCGAGCCACTCAATGTGATCAGAACGTGATTTTAAGGGTATCCGCGAGAAGTCAGCAAAAAAAAAAAGAGACCGGGAAAGGCTTGATCTGAGCAGTTTTTATCTTAGATTTAATGAACGGTTCAATTAAAAACTGCTCAAATCAAGCACTTCCAGGTCATAATTTTTGCTAATTTCTAGCGGGCACCCTTAAAATCACATTCTGCACACATTGAACGGTTCGGATCATAAAAATTTGATCGGGAATTATGAGGTTAAGATTTGGGGTGTTTTTTAGGTGTTTTTTAGGGTGTTTCTTAAACCGCCCCGTATATATATATATATATATCAGTCAGGATCCTATGAGGGATCCCTTACGGCTTTACCGTAAGGGACTTTCCTTTTCCGATCGAATTGCGACGATCCGAGCCGCTCAATGTGTTCAGAACGTGATTTTAAGGGTATCCGCTAGAAATCGCCAAAAAAAAATGACCGGGAAGGGCTTGATCTGAACAGTTTTGCATAAAATACATTTATAGTGTTTTTATGCAAAACTGTTCGGATCAAGCCCTTCCCGGTCATTTTTTTGGGCGATTTCTCGCGGATACCCTTAAAATCACATTCTGAACACATTGAGCGGCTCGGATCGTCACAATTCGATCGGAAAAGGGGGAGTCCCTTATGGTAAGACCGTAAGGGATCTCTTATAGGATCCTGACTATATATATATATATATATATATATATATATATATATATATATATATACAGTGAGCTTCTATTGTGGACGCCCTCAACTAACAAAAATGCGGACTTTTGTTCTGAGCCGTTGGATCTCAATCCAACGGCTGGGGCTTTAAAGAGGAGCTCGCGGGTTAAAAGGAGCCTCTGGGTCGGGTAATATTGGTACCGGGTCAAACTTTCCCACACACGCGGATCCTCTCAGCTCAGCTTCCAGAGGAAGCTTTGCTTCTGCGTTCAAACGGAGAGAGAGAGAGAGAGATTGGGCGATTTGAACGACAAAGAAGACGACGAACGGACTGCAAACGAAGGTATCTCTCCCTCTCTGCCTCTCTCCCTCTCGAGAGAACGTTCTCAACGCGGACAAAGAGAGAGAAGAAGAACAGAGGCGACGAACACGAACGACTGGAGTGAGAAGAAATCGACTGGAGAAGACGAACACGATGACGACTGGAGAAGACGAACACGACTAAGAACAAGGTTTCTCTCTCTCTCTCTCTCTCGATTTTCCCCCAGAAACCCTAACTCGATTTTCTTCTCTCTCCAGTCAAAGATACACGAAGCTCTCTCTCGATCTTGTGAAGGAGAACACGAAAGACCACCAGATTAGGGCTCCATTTGAAGGTATCTTACTCTCTCGGTTTGGATCTTTTTTCTTTTATTTTCCAGAAAATGTAACGCAGGAAAAAAATGGTTTACAAGGAAAATCTGTATTTTATTTGTATTTGGAGTTAGGGTTATTTTTTTATTTTTTTCCCGTAAATGAAAGCATTGCATGAAAGTCTACTTTGCTCACCTTGTTAGCATAAAGGCATTGTAATTTGTATACAATGTATATCTTGTTTGTGAAGTAGCCATTCCTTTTTCCAAGGGTGACATTGTATATCTTGTTTGTGATGAAACCAAAGCTGAATGAACCAACACACCTTGGTAATCCTAAGAAACCTTTAGTGAAGTGAAGTATTTCCCTTCGTGCGTTCAATTGAAACTAGTGCCAGGAAAATTAAGACAAAGGCTCCATTCACTTAACAAGATATTGGTGCAGGAAAATTGTTCCTAAGAAACCTTTAGTGAAGTGAAGTATTTCCCTTTGTGCGTTCAATTGAAACTTGTGCCAGTTAAGGTTGAAAAGCACTCATTAACTTATCAGAAAGTTTTGTGGAAAAGTTGCAAAGCAGTAGTTTAATTGTGTGAGAAACTAGTGCAAGAACAAGAACTTTTTGCAGTTTTTAAGGGGAAACTAATCCTAGTGGAAAAGTTAAAGATGTAGCCATTCCTTTTTCATGTATAAGCTTATGCTCATATTTTTTTCTTGGTAATCCTCTTTAATGAGTTTCTGAGTTTGTTTATTTTCTGTATGGCGTGGCTGCAATGAGTTGTTGAATTATTATGCTACCTTTAATTCGAAAATCCATTACCTATTCCACGTGCCGATATTTCAGGGTTTTTGTTGCAATAGTTGGGATTTGAAGCCAAAATGTCTTCAAGCACAACGGGAAGTTCTAAAAAGCAAAACTATATCAAGTATAAGAACAGGAAATGCCATTGTGGGGAAAGGTGTGCGGTGAAAATTTCTGAATCCGAAAAAAATCCAGGAAGGCTATATTATCGTTGTGAACTTGAGGTTAACCAAGGTGGCTGCCATGTTTGGGACTGGTGCAACCCCATCAACCAACTACAAGTTCCAACATCTACATATGCACCTAATGACAATGTGGATGCAATATCTGTGGTGGAGTTGGTACCCCCGGTGCAAGAGGTTGAAAGGAAGGCAACGAACATGAACTTAATAACTGTTGTAAGCTTCATATTTTCTGGAATAGCTCTTGTAATGGCCATGGCAGCTATAATGAAGTCTTAAGCTTCTTGGATGGGATCTTTGTTGTATGTTATGTACATTATGTTAAGAACTGATATTTTTTGTATGCATGACGAGACCTTGATTAACAGTTTGAATAGATGTCGCTTGAATTTGTGCTCAAACAAGATTAATTCTTTGGCTGCTCCTTCTCTTCAGAAAATTTGGATGGTTAATTTGTTAAGAACTGATATTTTTCGTATTTTTTCTCAATTTGGATGGCTTTGGTACACCTAGCTTTCCTATTCTGAAAATTTGGCTGTGAATTGGGTAAACAGGCAAATGACGAGTTCGCTAATTGTGAATGGACACGTTAGTGGTATCAGGAAGTTTCTGAGGGTTTGGGAAATAAAATATCTCCTCATGGAAGTACACACATTTTCATGTCGACTAGCCTCAAAATAGTGTTAGTCACACACGCATGTATGGCCGATGCTATTTTCAAGTATGACCAACACGATAGAAGACAAGCAAAACCATCTGACCCCTCTTTTTCTTGCATTCAAGGATTTTCAGCTCAGTTGAAAGGGGAAAAAAAAGGGATTTTCAACAGTTCATCAAAGCATGGGGCAGAAGCAGATTAGTTCTCGAGAAAAACTACAATAACCTCATTTTGATTGTTCTGAAAATTTGAAAATTTGTCGTTCGAATTGGGTAAATAGTGACCAGAATTACGACTCTGTTTTCGGATGCCAAAAGGACATGGTAGCAATTCATTCATTCCTTTAGTTTGTGATCACAAAGAAAATAAAAGGCTCAGCTTAAATCAGATTACAACAAAAAGCAGCACCAAAAAGACTACGTCCACAAAAAGACTACTTCCAAGGCATTTAAAAGTGCTATTACAGTACCAACCAAATAGCACCAGCAGATTACATCTTGACAGCGTAATAGTAGTGTTTCCCTTAAACATCTTGACAACAAGCATTCAGCAGCAACAGCAATTCAGCAGCAAAACAGTAGCTATCTGCTACCTTAAATCAACAAACAACAGCAGCAGTAGCAGCAGCAGCAGCAAGCAGCAGAGTGCAGGAAATTAGAACTGGACATCAGGACTGGACACGGCAGCAAAGCAGTAACAGCAGCAAAGCACTAGCAGAAACTAAGCAGAAAACAGCAGCTTGGTGATAGGAGAGGCTAGGGACAAGCCCCCTAGTTGCTCATCGTAATTTGAGTGTCTAATACAAACGGCTACACCATAACAACAATTACACAAACAGCAGCAGTAACAACACCAATATCAGCCATGACAGGCACAAAAAAGGCAATAACAGCAACTAAATAGCAACATTACAAGTGTTGTCCAAATGCCCATCAGATCACTATCCTGCAATCCGAATACGTAATAATATCAATAGAAGAACAAATAGGCAAGAACAACTAAAGAAATAAACATAGATGTACCACAAACACTTACACTCATTGTCAACGTCGTCGTCGTCATCCTCCTCGTCATCACTCATCGTAATATCTTGCGAAGAACTAAGAAACAAATACGACTATTAACATTTCAACAACTAAACATGCAAATTTAGGACAAGTGTAGAATTAAGAAACAAATACACGTACATGTTGCGAAGTTTTGGACAATTTCTTTTGTCATGTGACTGTCCTGTTAACCCACAACCATTACAACGCCTACTATTCTTGACCGCCTTCTCTTTTCCTCCCTTCAATCGCTTACCACAACCCTTCGCTCTAACTTGAAGCGGTTCTTTAAAAATATGTTCACGAGGAATAGACTTTTGGGTAGCACTAGCACTCAAATTCCCACCTTCCCTTCCAAGATTCAAGGCACATAGCTTATTCCGAACCAAACACAAAGCATCTTCCAAAAGCTCACTTCCGTCTTCAGTTAATACGGCCTCATCAATTACACTAGAAGCAAGTTTGAAGAGCTTATTTCGCCTTTCCAACACAGAAGTACCACATATTTGTTGGACAGACCCACCCACGTCATTTACAACTATTTTAATTTTAGCGGATTTAGTCCACCTCGCCAAAATTAACTCATGAGGCAAATCTAGAATCTGCATTCTATTGAAGTAAGCCAACAAATGCCGACACGGAATTCCGTCAAATTCGAACAGCTTACAACTGCAACTTACATGTTTTGATGACTTATTTACCAAAAGAATACGAACCCTCGCACCACTCACCTTTGCCCTCTCAACAGTGTAGAAACGATAGTGTTCATCCTCATGTGTCATCTTAACCATGTATCCCAAAATTTGAAAGAGTTCATCTTGAAATTTGTGAAATATGGCCAATGTATACAACTCACTCATTGTAGACTCCATGGGAAATGATGTTATCAATTGTGGCTTCTCATTGAGATCTTTATGATCCAAGTCCAATTCATTATGCCGTATGTGAGCAAGCCCCCTATCAAACCGCGTGACAAAGTCATACAATGAATTAGTTACCGAAACATACCTCTTGAAGAAAGAATGAGATATCTCAGCCCTTTGACTACTAGTCATGTGGGCGGAAAACATGTGTTTCATGTATATCGGAATCCATCTCTCACGGATTTCGTACATGGCTTGAAACCATTTGTTGGAGGATAGGTTGGCTTTGTGTACGACATCTGCCCATTTAGCCTCAAACTCTTCAGGGCTCTCAGAATTCCATATGCATTGTTTGAACTCGTCATAATGATCTTTATAAGATAATGCACTCATCTTTTCCGAAAATTTACTCACAATATGCCAAATGCAATATCTATGGTGTGTAGTTGGAAGAACATTAGCAAATGCCTTTGTCATCGCCGGATCCTGATCAGTTATGATCATTTTGGGCGGGCCTCCTGGCATTGCTTTCAACCATTCTTTGAATAACCACTCAAAAGATTCACTCGATTCATCACTTAAAAGCCCACACCCAAATAACGTAGTCTGCCTGTGGTGATTAACCCCCAGTATAGGTGCAAAGATCATACGGTATCGGTTTGTGTTGTACGTTGTATCAAAAACCACTACGTCCCCAAAATATTGGTACGACTTCCTAGCCGTGGCATCCGCCCAAAAACAATGAGTCAACCTCATTTCATCGTCTTTCTCCATTGTAAACATAAACCCTGAGTTCTTTTCTTGTTGAAGTTGGAAATACTCATACAACATATCGGCGTCCTGCCCTAGTAACACAGTCCTTATATCCCTTTCACTGTTATAGAGATCTTGCAGTCCAAACCCAACATTTTCCAAACCTCCGGATTGCATCTCGAAAATACTCATTTGTTGGGAAGTTGGCACATTTGCTTGTGATAGTTGTTCTGCCAAAGCTCTTTTGGCAGCTGTCACTTTGCGATGAGATCGCAACAAATGCGTCTTCGCTGGAGACGTAAGATAGTGGTTATGTGCCTCAACAAATTGGGAGACAACATACTTGTCCCCGGACTTGGATCTCACAACAGCCAATTTCGCACCACAACCCTCCCTAATTACCCCTCGACGCCGTTTAGAGGTTCCAATATTTCGTACAGGTTTTTTGGGCACCCAGTGACCTTGTTTGCAGCAAACATACTCTTTCCTAACGATTACTTTATCTCCATTCTTCTTGCTAGACGATTCTCGCGTACCAAATCCTGACTCTTTACCATAATCGTTGTAAAACTCATGAACGGCGTCTAAAGAGACAAACTCTTGATTAATTTTCGGTATCAAGTCATTCTTAACTTGAGGAATGTAAGATTTCTTGGAAGAATTGACAGATGATTGAAACGTTTGAGATGCTAATGGTGAGACTACGTCCATTTCTTCCAAATTTTCCACACTCTGCATTCTACAAATCAATACACAAAACACATATTTTTTTTAACCAGCTTAATGTGAGAAATAGTTCAAACAAAACAGTAGCAGGTTTACATCCTATGTGGCAGTCTTAACAGCAACGATTTTACCACATGGATATGAGATTCATTTCAGCATAGAAGCTATATGGCAGTCTTAACAGTTAACCTTCGAAAACCATTTACGATCCACAAATAGACAGTCACACTACTATATGGCAGTCTTAAAGTCTATTTACCTTCGAAAACAATTAGCTTATACATGAAAAAGGAATGGCTACATCTTTAACTTTTCCACTAGGATTAGTTTCCCCTTAAAAACTGCAAATGGAGCCCTAATCTGTAAAAATAAAATACAGATTTTCCTTGTAAACCATTTTTTTCCTGCGTTACATTTTCTGGGAAAAAAGAAAAAAAGATCCAAACCGAGAGAGTAAGATACCTTCAAATGGAGCCCTAATCTGGTGATCTTTCGTGTTCTCCTTCACAAGATCGAGAGAGAGCTTCGTGTATCTTTGACTGGAGAGAGAAGAAAATCGAGTTAGGGTTTCTGGGGGAAAATCGAGAGAGAGAGAGAGAGAGAAACCTTGTTCTTAGTCGTGTTCGTCTTCTCCAGTCGTCATCGTGTTCGTCTTCTCCAGTCGATTTCTTCTCACTCCAGTCGTTCGTGTTCGTCGCCTCTGTTCTTCTTCTCTCTCTTTGTCCGCGTTGAGAACGTTCTCTCGAGAGGGAGAGAGGCAGAGAGGGAGAGATACCTTCGTTTGCAGTCCGTTCGTCGTCTTCTTTGTCGTTCAAATCGCCCAATCTCTCTCTCTCTCTCTCCGTTTGAACGCAGAAGCAAAGCTTCCTCTGGAAGCTGAGCTGAGAGGATCCGCGTGTGTGGGAAAGTTTGACCCGGTACCAATATTACCCGACCCAGAGGCTCCTTTTAACCCGCGAGCTCCTCTTTAAAGCCCCAGCCGTTGGATTGAGATCCAACGGCTCAGAACAAAAGTCCGCATTTTTGTTAGTTGAGGGCGTCCACAATAGAAGCTCACTGTATATATATATATATATATATATATATATATATATATATATATATATATTTCTTCAGTAGGGTTCTTCGACTGCTCAATCTTTATTCCTTCGTAGGCAACCAAAGATCAAGCTATTCTGTTATGCATATATAGAGCTAGCTAGCTAGCATTTAAATATATATGGATATGAAGGACAAGTGAAGTGATCGATCACCTTGGAAAGTACTCAACTCAAGGCAAGTCAAACCAAATACGTAGTAGTGAAGAGAAGAATGAGAGGTGGACACCTTTCTGCCCCAAAATCTTGTGACAAATGTGACAAAGACACTTTAAAAGGGTGAGTTTGACGTAAATTATTATTTTTTTCAATTCCTAAAGACAAGGGTATTATAGATCTTTACTGGGTTTTTTTTTAAGCTTCTTATCTTTGTCCCATTGATCTTTCATTCCGATAAGAAGAATCCAAAAGGTATAAAAATATGGCCCCAAGTTATTAAAAAAAAAGTTCGACGATAAAAAAAAAAAGAAAGTTGGAAAAACTTCACCTAAATTCACAACAAGAACACTATAAAGACACAATTTCTTAGTGATTTTTTGTCAAACTACATTTTTCTCTCTTAAATTCAGGTCGTCAAGATGAATGATAAATCCAACAAAATGATTACTAGTCCAACACCACAAAATAAGATGAAGCAAGAGACAATGAAAAAGAATAAATCAAAGTTAGACCGAATTAGCCCTTAAGTTGTTAAAAGAAGAGAGTTGATAATGCCAAAGCTTTTTTTGTTTCTGCCAAAACTTAAGGTGTACCTTTCATTTCATTGCATGACTTAATTGCCTTCCATTACACCACTTGCTTTATGAAAATGCCCCTTGAAATTTCGTAGGATTTTATACACTTTGTTTGGTTCTTCTCTTAGAAATAATCTCTCCAAATTTTTTGACTGTTTCGTCATTCGTGTTTTTTTATCTTTAGTGATTTTTTTGTCAAATTTTTTACTTATTTTTTTACTTTTTGGATGTACATAGCATATTTCTATTCAAAAAGTAAAAGAGTTTGTTAAAATGTTAAATTTTACGAAAAAATACGCAAACCTATAGAACTTTTTTATCTCAAAAATAAATATCATAACTACAAACCAAACACAGCGCATTTGTCATTCTTTTTTATTCTCCTACTCTAAACCCATCAAAGCTTCAACTGAGAGAAACTGTGTACAGAGCTTGGCTTGGGTTTCTCTCGGCATTCCCCCAACAGATCTATTGCTTTATTCTTTAATCACTCCAGGTTAAAACTATTTTATCCACTACTTGTTTTTTATTTGAGTTCTCCCAATTTTATTACTAGTATTCTACAGTTTTTTCCACCCTTAGGGTTTGAACAACCACCATCGCTTGTCTACTGGGGGTTGTGCGGTGGTGGATGGCTGGATGGCGTTGGTCTCCCGCCGTGATCGCTGCTGGGTGGTCGCGGTTCTCGCCTAACGGCTAAGGTGAGCTTCCGCGGCAGTGGGTGATGGACGCCTGTTCGTTTCTTCCAGGGGTGGGTCTACGGTAACTTGGTGATACTTGGAGGATGTGTTTCGGCCTTGTTTGGTGGTTGTTGCTGTCTGATTCAGGTTGGAGTTGGTGGCTGACGGCGGTTTGATAGGGTTCCAGCTGTGTAGTGTGTTGGTTTTGGGTCTTCTTTGGGCTAGCTTTTGGCTGGGCCTAGACAGCCCACTTTGGTGGATTAGGTTTTTTTTGTGCTTAATTGTAATATTTGGGCTCTCAGGCCTTCGGGTGTTGGGCTTTATTTGTTATATCTGGGCTTTGTAGGCCTTTAGGTGTTTTAGGCTTGGCCCCTACGGTGTTTGTAATTTCTAACCCTTTGTTGGATTTCCCTTTCCCTTTTGAGGAATTTGCATTTCAGTGGGAGTTGGGGCAAATAATGCCCAACTCATAGAGAGGTTTTTACGGAATTGCATAAATATGGAACGGAGGGCAAATAAATTCCCCATACATGAAACGGACCAACTGAAATTCCCCATACATGAAACAGAGGAAAAAAAAAATCCAAAACATGGAGTCAATTTGTAGTCGAATCTGGGTTTGAACCTAAGTTACCATTTCTATGGATCTAAGTTGCCCATTCTATTAACCTAAGTTGTTCCTTCTATGGATTTAAGTTGCACCTTATTTCTTTTAAGAAAAGCAGCCAGTGAAACAAATTGGTAGCTAGTAGCATAACTTCTTCACATTTCGAAGTAAAACCAAACAAGAAATTTCAAGTTGCAATTCCTAGAATCTAAAAGCAAAAGTATAAAGTGGATGCTAGAAAACACACACCTTATTTTCTCTATCCTTTCTCTTCCTAAAAGACTACCCAAAAGACACTAATCTCAAAGTACTTTAAATGGTAAGGAGATTGAAGAAATACTCAAGAAATTGAATACCTAGGAAATTCATAGAAGGGGCAACTAAGTTCCATAGAATGAGTAACTTAGGAAACCCAGATTCGACTATAACCGACTCTATGTATGGGGAATTTTTCCCCTCCATTTCATGTATGAGAAATTTTTTTTTTCCTCCGTTCCATATTTATGCAATTCCGAAAAAATCTCTTCATGAGTTGAGCATTATTTGTCCCAACTCCCACTGAAATACAAAAATCTCTTCCCATTTCCCTTAATAAAATGTTACTTTTGCCGATAAAAAAAAATCTAAGTTTTAAATTCCATTCCAACGAAGCTACTATGGTCAAAAGCTTCTTACTACGATGATAATAATGAGTAATTTCATTTTACTTGTTAATCTAATTAATGATACAATTATATAAATAGACAAATACTCAAATATAGTAGAACGAAGGGCTTATTTTGTTATTTTCTCAACTTTCGTTTAACGGATGGATTGGAAACCGGTGTGGGAGGGTCAACTACCTCAATTCTTGCGGATCAAAAAAAAAAAACTACCTCAATTCTTTTTCGCAAACGGTCACCTTTGTGCCAAGTAGGGATGGCAATTTCAGCCTACCCGACCCAATCCGATCCGTTCCCCGCCCCAAATGGATAGGGGATTCGGGGATTATTTGGGGATCGGGTAGGGTATGGGGATAATTTTTAAAAAAAAGTGGGGAACGGGTAGGGGGTGGGTATGAGTTAGTACCCGCCCCATCCCCGCCCCGCCCCGCCCCACTAGCCTACTATATTACTATATATAATAATTATATATACATAAGTTAGGGTTCCCGAGCCCCATCCCACTAGCCTACCATATATATACATAATTTTTACTCTGATTCCTATAGTTGGAATAGTTGGACTATTTTGTGTTAAATGGCAGTAGAAAACATTTTGGTTATTGTTCTCCTCTAATTAATCAATGAACAAATGGTTCATGTCAAAAGTATTACATGAAGCGTTTTTTTAGAGGCTTTCTATTTCCCAAAACTTGATGAAAGTTGAAATTGACATTGATTATCAATTGTAATGGCAGCCTAGATTGTGTTTTTTTCGGAATTTAGTTTCATGGTTTGTATTTTCTAATGGCAGGTGACTTTTTTTTTTAAAGTTTTGGAATCTTTGGATCCCCGTTCCCCGTTTGGGGCGGGGATGGAGGGTAAAAATAAATCCCCGGTGGGGATCGGGGCGGGGATGGGGAGGGATTTGGATTCGGGGATTGGGGACAGGGATAGTGGTATCCACCCCCGACCCTCCCCGTTGCCATCCCTAGTGCCAAGAATAAAGAATGGGCGGTTTCGGGACATAATATTTGGAACAACTCTTGACACAACTATTAAACGATTTCGATCATTTGTGTGAGACTCTAAAATCGCTCGCACACAAATTTTTTACCTTTTGTTTCAAAAGTTGTGGGTAAATATTTTGTCACTTGACACTTGAGCCGTCCCGAAAGGAAGTTATCCACACATGAAAAACTTTCAAAACCGAGAATCAGGCCCCGTTCCAGTTTCCTCCCTTAAAAAATAAGTATTTATTTGTAATTTTGAAGGTTGAAAATAATAGGCAAACTGAAATAAAAAAAATGTAATATGGATTTTGTTTGATAAATTTCGATGAGATCTATCAAACCCTGCAAAAAAAATTAAAAAATTATTTTCGTAAGGCTATTATTTTTAAATTTGAAAATAGATCCTAATTTTTTAAGTATTTTTTTGAGGAAGTGGAACGGGGCGTTAGTACCATTATGCTCAAGATGAGGGGTATTACGGGCAAAGAAAAAATCTTATTCACATAGAAGTCGTGAATAAGGTTTACTGCGCTCAATTTCAGCCATCCAAAAGCGTTTTGGACGATCTGAATTAAAAACAATTTATTCTATTACTGTTAATTGATTGTTTTAATCTGAATCTTTCAAAACACTTTTGAACGGTTGAAATTGTGCGGAGCAATAAATAACTTATTGAGTAAGTTTCTCTCTACTGCAAAACCACTTTTTCGAATTGAGAAACGGACAGATGAAAAAGTGATCCATTCCATTTAAATCTGGAAATCCAATTCAATGTATTTGTTGTATAATCAATAGTGTTATGGCCTACATGTCTTTAAATTGCCGTCTTTAATAACCATCCTGTGGAGGGAGGGAATGCCAATAACACGACGACGATGGAGACGTTTAGACAGAGAAAACGCATGAGTTTCGTTTAGAGAGAGAGAGAGAGAGAGAGAAAGGGAAAGATATACAGATAGATACATACAGTCATACAGAAAGAGATTTCCGTTATCTATATACTCAAAGAACGACAGTTGAGCGAGGGAAAGTGTGAGAGAAACAAGAGTGAGAGGACTCGTAGATCTGAAATCTGTTTGATTTTCGTGGCTTCACTGTATTCTCTCTCTCCTCTTGTTCTTCAAAATCACTGTAAGTTCTCCCTCTCTCTACCTGTGTTTTTTATTTATTTATTACAAAATAGAAACGCTTGAATAACGTTTAGAGTGGAATATACATAAACATAATACTATCATACATTACATATTGAGGCAGAAAGGGTTAAGAGAGAGGTGTGAGGTATTCCCGTGGATTGGAAGTCTCTTTTTGTTCTAAGAAATCAGTGTAGGTTTTTGTCTCCGTCTGTATGTCTTGATTATTTTCACGTTGAATTGGGTTTTCATTTCTGTGTTGATTAGGAAAAATCGGTCTGAAATCGAACAGAATGGGGTTGATTTCGGGGATTCTAATGGGGACGGTGGTCGGGATCGCGTTAATGGCGGGTTGGCATCACATGATGAGATACAGAAGCAACAAACGCGTCGCAAAGGTAGATAACTGTTCATTCAGTGTGACTTTGCTCATTTGATTGTGGAATTTTGTTGCATTTGTGATTCTAGGTTTGGCTATCTGATTAAAATTTTGGGGGGACTAGGGCCTTACTTGCTGTCAGTCTTTATGTGTAGTGAGAAATGATCCTGCACTTGTCAAATTTTGTTCCAGTTTTGATTGTAGGTTCACTATCTACTCAAAAGTTGGGTTAACATGGCTGTATTTATTGTCAGTCTTATGGGTAACAAGCGTTGTTGTTGTGATTGTTATCATAGTTGTTCAGCCAGTTTGAATTGGCAATGTTTGTGGGAAGCATGAGTAAATCCAATCAGAAGGCTTTGAAATTGTGACAATTGCTAGTTTCCCGCGAGTTAATTTAACTTCACCAAGTTTAGCATCCATTGGCGGTGGAGGAGTAGTTTGGTACTGTTGAAGCTTTATATCCAACTCAAAATCAATTGGCAATGAGTGGAGAGGTCCCTCATGTTATTAAGTAATCTCTCATTCCATACCCAAGAAGTGTGGGACTAATCTCTAAACAGTACTATAGTGCATACTTACTTTTTGGCTTAGTATGCACGAAATAACAATGGTCATGCTCAAACCCATAACCCTAAAAGGTTATTAAGCTGATTTTAAATGAACCAATGGCCGCCTGTTAATTATTGGGAAACAGGGGTACATTAAAGCTCAAGACACAGATTCACCAGGCTTACAAGAAGAGAAAGAGTAACCCACTGAAAGGCATATCAAATAAAGAGAGGCGTAGAAATACAAGAGGCTTAAAGGATTAGATTCTGTTAAAAAATCTCTATTTTTACTGATGGTGGAAGTTTTCCCTTAACTGTTAAAGGGTTTTGGCCCTATCTTGGAAAAAGGTCCGACTCCATACTCATTGACTGGAATATCCAACGTGAGTCAGTATACAAGTTCAGTGGGTAAGCAAATAGCAAAGAAGAATTTCCTGCATCAGAATAACGAAATACAAGAGAGGTTATATAGGTTTATCTTCCTACATAAACTTCATCAGAATTAGGTTACTCAGTTACTATTGTGAATACTTGATTAAATGTAGGTGATAATTTTTATACAGGAAGGTTTGGGTGTAACTAAGCTGGGATTAATGCTCTTTCCCCCTCCCCCCCACCCCCACCCTTACCCTTTTAATTAGTGCTTAATTGCTGAATAATGCTACTGTTCAAACATTATGCTTATCCTTGAACCCCACTGGTTTTTTCGTTTGTCTAACAGGCTGTCGACATTAAACTTCTTGGGTCCCTTAGCAGAGATGATTTGAAGAAAATTTGCGGAGACAATTTTCCCGAGTGGATTTCTTTTCCTGTTTATGAACAGGTTGGGGTGCTCTCTACTTATAAATTACTGCTTTTCCCTTTGTTCTAACATTTTTTTATGCAACATGTGGCCGCATTTTGGTTTGGCCACCATTAGTGTTATGCTTTAATAATTGGGATATTACTGGTCAAAGTAAAAAATTTCTAGTTTAGCCTGCTTTTAATATTGTTTAGATTGCATCTGAAATGCAGCCAACTCGTAGTATTTTGGAACTTGAAAGGTAAAAGTTAATAATTTGCCGAAAATAATGAGTTTTAGGATTTAGGTAATACCTCTGTCAGAAGTACTAGAGAAATAGTAAGAGTATTGCTGTTTTTGTGAGCAGTAGCAAAGACAAGAACAAAAGAAGTTGGAATAAAGGACATACAATCCTGTTATATTAGTTTGCTATAGACACAACTAGCAGAGGCAGACTGGAGTAGGGGAGTAGCAAGATGGAGTTCCTGTCTTATCATAAAATAAGGGACACTTAATCTCCCATTGGCATCTATGTATCCATTGCTAGGTGGTCATCTTCAAGGTTTACATTTTATTTATCGAAGATTGTGGTTACATTGTTTCCAACCCTTCTTTGACTTTGGTTTTATCTCCTTATTATGGATGGACTTTCCTCGCAGCATTCCTGCTAAGTGAAAAGAATTCTTTTGTCTGAGAGTCTGTGTGCATGTGTGTACTTATATCTTCTTGTGGGAGGAGATTAAACTTTGTTTCTAATAACTCTTGAGGTAAGCACACTCTTACAAGTTCTTGATGAATACTGTCATGATTCTAAAAAAAGAAGGGAAGCGAACGACATAATTGAAGTGGCTGGCATGCAGTTGACATCTTTTATATGTATTTTATATTTTGAGAATTGAGATTATTAATGTTCATATCCGTCTGAGATATCTTACTACAAATAACTATCTCAATGGCCATATCATCACCTGAAGAAAATATGGTGAGATTCAAAATTGGTTTCAAGAAGAGCAAGTCAAGATGACAGCTTGTTTAATCTTTTTCTTGTTTTATATTGTTGAGTAGTTGATAACATGCAAGTGAAAAATATTAACTACTCACTCATGGAATTATTGGTTCCTTGACATTGTGATTTTCGATGTTTTTTACTCAACTTCCTCTTTCAGGTGAAATGGCTGAACAAACAATTGAACAAACTGTGGCCATTTGTTGCAGATGTAAGCTTCCTAACTTGTTTTCTGCATCATCTCTCTAAATTGGTGAATAATTAGCTGCATACTGTTTTCTGTTGCTCTAGAGACATACAAGACAATGGGCTCCTTGTGAAGTCTGATTAGCTTTATTACCTTTGTTACTGCACTGCCTCCCCACTGTCCCACATGCACTCTGGTATTTACGACTAAGATATAAGTGCCTCAGTATCGTTCTTTTCTCTCCTGTGCTATCATCATGAAGGTAAAAGCTGTTCATTTCCTCTAGCCCTTTAGCAACAGTTATATGGAGGTGTAGCGGTGGCAGCATAGTGGAGTGACTTCGGTTGGGGTGACATCGGTGGCATGTAGTGGGGTCACTGGGGTGACACCAAGACACTGTAACTGTTGAATGGGCAATAACGGTTTGAAATCCAACATATTATGAATATTTCACATTAACTGGTTTTGTATTTTAAGAGTTGTAATATTGGTAATATAGATTGAACATTATTTGTTTTCACCGATTACATTCAGTTTTAGGCGCTGAATGACGTTATTAAAGAGCTCAGTAGTGTCTTGATCTTCAGAGCTTGCCCTGGTGTCAACACCATATCTGTCGAGATTTGACCCCCATCGGTCTGGAAAGTACCGGAATGCATGGAAGACTTAAATCTTGTTATCTGATTATTTCATTGTAATGCTTGCTTCATGATGCTAGTTGCGATGTCTGTTTTTATTGGCAGCTGTGCTGTTGCTTCTTCTCATCCTAATTTTGATGGTTGCATTTATTTTCAGGCAGCAACGTTGGTAATAAAAGAATCTGTTGAACCTCTATTAGAACAATATCGACCTCCTGGAATTACTAAGCTGAAGTTTAGCAAATTGTCTCTTGGAAATGTGGCACCTAAAATTGAAGGTATGATCCCTTGTTAGAGCTTAATTTTGCACTTTTTATTTTATTTTTGGTATTCGGTCCAAGAACGGTCATCCATTCTGCTTGTTTATCTTAGGCTCTCTTTTTCTAATGTTGGGGTTGGATAGAATTTAATTTGGTATTAGAATCTAGCCATGTGAAGTGTTCTTAGAGAAGTCGTATGTTGGAAACTACAGGCTGTTAGCCTCGTGGAGTTTTTGCATGAATTCCATGATACGTTCTGTTAGTTATTGGATCTACATACAAGGCGTGTAGAGTATCAAGGTTGATCTTTATAATGCTTCTCTCAACTTATTTGCAGAGAGAATTGGGCCCCATTTTTGTTTGGTCTGCATATAATGCCTACAGAGTATTGTGGCAAACAGTTCTTCATTGTTTACAAGTCTACTTGTAACTCTCCTTTGATGCACATTTTCTTTGGTTTGCTGAGTGAACTTGCATTATAGAGCATAGAATGGGATGCTGCCGGTATACGAAAAGGTTACGACCTATAACTTATACTCCCTCAGTCCCAAATTGCTCGACCTTTTTGGGTAATCGCGCATTTTGCATGGAAAAAATAATGTATTGTTGAGAAAGTTTTACACCAATTTTTTCTTTTCAATAAATTCTTTAAATTGGTGTAAACTTTTTTGAAAAAAAAAATCGTGCTAATACATTATTTTTTGCATGCAAAACGCATGGTTACCCAAAAAGGTTGAGCAATTTGGGACGAAGGGAGTAGCTTCAATAACAGAAATGGTCTTATACACACAAACACAAAAAAGGCCAAGGCTTCTTACTAAATGAAGAGAATCTACAAAATCTATGAAGGAATCATGATTACACATCACCTTCCCAGAAGCCAACTTAGCAAAACGATCAAAACCTACTTTTGAGCCTATAAGGGGCTCCTCCTCTCCATGAGAGTGCTCTTATTGTGCTCCCCAAAGCATCCACATCAAGCAAAGAGGGGCTAACGACCAAGCCTTGAGCCTCTGTTTTGCACCCCTGCCACCCTGCCAACTATACAACTCCTAGCCAAGCTATCAGAACCATTTTCGTCCAAAACCAGAGGTCTATATCTTCCCATTATGGTTCAAATTATTAGAAGCATTGGTGTGACCCCTGTAGCTGCCTTTTCCCCCCCTTTCCATGACATGTACTTGGTTGATTCCATCAGTTTAGTTCTTGTCAACATTTAGGCAAACAATAACATATGCCAAGAATGATGAACTGTTCTCTGTAGTTAGTGAGACCATGACCATGTGTGATAGGCAATGTGGTTAATTAATCTATAAATGCAGGTATCCGTGTGCAAAGCCTTAAGAAAGGTCAAATCACAATGGACATTGACTTCCGATGGGGTGGTGATCCAAGCATCATTTTAGGTGTTGAAGCTGCAATGGTTGCTTCAATACCCATTCAGGTTGGTGTATAAACCTGTCTTATTGGAGTTAGCTAGTGTTGAGTACTTTTTGATTAGTATTATTCTCTTATAACATTATAGTGGAGAAATTGATCGAGTGTTGTCCTTTTTGTTTTGGTTTTAGTTGAAGGATCTTCAAGTTTTCACAGTTATTCGTGTTATCTTTCAACTAGCTGAAGAGATTCCCTGCATATCTGCTGTTGTTGTTGCTCTACTCGCCGAGGTATGCGAATAGGATATTTGGATGTGCTTATCATTTACATTAGGATTGTGGTCCATTTTACTTCTTGTTGCCTTTTGTTTTGGAAAGAAATTGGCGTTTACATATCTTGGTAAATTATTGCAGATGATCTATGTATTATGTGTTATTTTGTTGATTCTAAATTTCTGTCCTAACAAGAGGAACAAGTATTATAAAGCAGGGCAGAAATTTCAAATTTGCTACACATCTGTAACATCATTGCACAAGATATGTTTAGATAAACTTTCAGGTGGGTTATTATCTTAACGAGTTTTTTCTTATTTGAAGTTATGGAAGGGTGGATAAGTTTCTCTTGGGGAGTAGATATTTCATGCACATGTTGAGTTTGAACTTAACGTCATAGATAACATCCCTATTTCTTTACCTATTGTGTTCCTATTCTGCTTGCTTACTACAAGGAATATTAATCAGTGTAGCATCCAAAAAGTTGTATGATATATTTGATTTTGCATAGTTGAGCAAAGAAAAGTCGATAATGGGCTTTTTTATGCCAGAAAAGTTGGGTTCATGAACCTCAACTTTACTTCTGCTATCTTCTTCTTCTCCATCTTTTTCCTCTTACACTATGATTTTTTTATTTTCGAGCCAGATTTTTCTAGATTGTTGGCTGTTTTTCCATTTTTGATTCTGTTATGTTGAATGATTTGGAATGTTAGAAGGATTTAATTATGTTAGTATTCTACATGTTTTCTGCAACTTGAGCTACGCCTCGAGCCTAGGCTCCAGGGAACCATGGCGCCTTGGTGCGCCTAAAGTTTTCAAACACTGTGGCAGAGTCAAGGGTCATATGCGAGCTAATATATAAGCCTACAACTAGGGCGTACACTCTGCGTTAGCCAAGGAGCGTTAGCCCAGGAGCAGAGCAAGCAAGGCTAATTACAAAACGCATTTATCTCGATCCATAATATTCTAACCAATTAAATCACAGTTATTTAAATGAGTACAAGCGTTTAGTAACTATACAACAATATTGTCCTTCCAATCCATATAATTCATAATCACTTTTCGCAACCACAAATTAAGAGTGACCTCAACCTGACTTCTAGGCGGAGGCGGAGCTAAAGTGCGCAACTTGGCGTGAACCTCTCCAAACCTAGCCCTGGCCACATTATGATGCAAATGAGTAGTTGAAATTTTACATTCTCTGCATGAACACACGCTAAAGATCAAATTTGATTCATAATTTTGTTTCGAACCGTAACCCAAATGAGCCTCATGATCTAATGCACTTCAATCGTAATCTTCTTCATTTAGAATAATGAAAATTCAGCAAGTAGACATATTGTAAGCAAATGATTCTCTTATTGTAATAATACTCTGCACCTAACCATACATTTCAACAATTAAATTGGAATTCCGGCTTTGAACATGTAATTTCAGCACGCAAAATTTGAGAGTCCATATTATAGTTCCATAAACTCCTGCATCACCCAGTTACTCAACAACTTTAAGAGATCAACCCTTTCAAGAGAAAAAAGCTTTAAGCCAAATTCCCTAAGCTGAGTACTCCCCTTCTCTTTTTCTCCGTTCTCTCCTCTTTCTTCGTTCTCTCTCTCTCTCTCTAATTATCCCTTTATCTTTAGAAAGCATAATTAATCATCTGAAAGAGTTTCAATTAAGTGGACATGCGTACTACCTTCCTATTGGAGTACCTTTTTTTTTCTTTTTTTCTTTTTTGGATTACATGTACTTTCCAACTTATGTAATAGCAATATTTACTCCAAAAAAAAACCCCCCCTTAAGTAATAGCAGTCATTATGCATCAACATGTATATTACTCCCTCCTCTCCAATTGTTGGTCATTTTGGGGATTTCAACTTATTAAGAGGACATCATCCTTGCGCTTTGTATATTTTGACTTTCCCTTATTGCCCTTGAGAAGGAAAGGAGACATCATCATTATATTTTGCGATTGTTTCTTTTTTACTATAAAGAATTTGAAAAGGAAAGGGTAAAAGAGTAAAATCACCAACTTTTGCCATTGACTTTTCAAGAGGGACATTCTTTGTGGGATAACAAAGACTACGAAAAATGGACCAACAATCAGGGACTGAGGGAGTAATATAAATGTGCATCCTATTAAATTCATAGACATGGCCACCAAGCCATCAAAGCAAAGTGACATATGGCATTTACATGTGAGGGGTTAAATATTTTCATTGTTGTACTCGTATTAGGAATAGGACCCAAGCGATAACTAACTCATGCTACTAAATCCTTGCAAGTATTTAGATATTTTTTCATTGACCACAAAGGTGCATTACAATGGATGAAATGCATGGTTTGGGTCTCACGCATAGTTACCCAGGAACCCTCTTCAAGGGTGGAAAACTAGATTCTTCTAAACACATTGCGAGAAAGAAGGTAACTTTATCATCGAATTTGGGAAACTTCTAATAGACTTGCCTGAGATGAGTAGAAACTTTTCACACAATTTAAGAAGCTTGTCAGAAACTCTTGAAAAAGTTTTAAAAACTCCCTGGGGAGCATGATTCTCACACTTTGGAGTTTTCAATAGCACTATGCAATTGCGCTAGTAAGCTCCAGGTTTACAACTTTGTTTGGCTTGGGTTTTGAGGGAGGTTTTTGGGGTAATGAGAGGAGAGATAGATAGAGAAATGAGAGTAATAATTGGAGAGAGAATTTATTGGAGACCGTGCGCAGAGAGGGGTTGGTTTTAGAGACCCAAAGCGAACACAGTCCTTGAGTTTTTTGAGTGATCATGAGTCATGACTGTTCTGATTTTTCATATTGCGATTTTTTGTTCTTCATATATTTTCATACAAAAGCCCCATATTCAATCTCTTATTACCTTTCATGTCTCATTTCATGGAATATTATAAGACTCGATTTCATAGTCTGTTTCCGCTTATGTTTCGATATTGGCAACTATGTTCTCAACTCAATAACCAAGACTAGTTGCAATTCGTTTCTGTGAGCCTAGAGTTGTGCAGAAAGCTGTCTAGATATGACTTGAAGCTTCTCAAACTAGTGTTACCAGAAAGGCTTTGTACCCTAGCAGTTTACATTTTGGAGGCACATTTTTAAGCAGACATTCAAAGTGGTCCCAACATCGGATCAAAAAAAAAAAAAAAAAGTGGTCCCAACATTTTCTCCCATTTTTTAAATTTCCTTCTTTGGAGGATAAGAAAAGAGAGATAATAAGAACTAACATCTGGAGAGAAAGGAGCTTTGGAAGGACAAAATAATATAGTGCAATGGCCCGCAATGCTCGTAGAATTGTGCTGCTACATGATGAAACGAAGAAAAGTAAATTATTCTTCTATGGATGTCTAATTCCTAGTGATGGAGGGAAGCAAGATACGTTTTGAAGAGATTAATTACCCGATTAAGAGTGGGACAGTTATGTGAGTTGAAACTTGAGAGCTTTGAGTCTTGTCCTTGCTGGTTGAAGTTTCAGTTTGATCCTTTGAGGTTCAAAGTTGTAAAATGTTTATTGGTTGTTGGATTGCATGCTATATCCATGGTGGAACTTGGAAGTAAAGATTGTACTCTACTTTTTGGTGACTTGTCAGCTAGGGAGTATCCTGTTAACTATATTTTCATAAGAAAATGATTGATGTGTTACATAAAGCCTCCTTGGTAATTACTTTTGTGATGATGTGATGATGCTTGCATTTTCCTTCAGCCAAAGCCTAGAATTGACTATACGCTGAAGGCTGTTGGTGGAAGCCTAACTGCCATTCCTGGGCTTTCAGATATGATTGATGTAAGTTTTGAATATCATTTCAGGGTTTTCACTTCCATCATTTCTATGATTGGTTGTTATTTTTCTGTAGACTCATTGTGTTTCTCTCTGTCAAATGGGTTAGGATACTGTGAATTCCATTGTAACGGACATGCTTCAATGGCCCCACAGGATGGTTATTCCGATTGGCGGTTTACCTGTGGACACAAGGTTATCTTACTTTATTTTAATATTTGTTTGTCTTCTAACCTGTATTTTCCCAGGGTTCTTGTTTGGAGTTACTAGGGAACTCTGGCTTATAATTAGTAATATTCCGTAGTTGAGTGATGTAATGCAACAAATAGGAATTTTTTCTTGTTGGATTCTTGGATAATAACAATCTGCTAACTTCTTACATTTTCAATGTGGGTAGTTTGGCGGAATATTCACATTAGGAACTTTAGGCTTTTTCTGGGTTACAGGAGGAACTAGTACAGGGAATGAGAAGTGTTTAAAAATGTCTTAGAAAGGAAGGTACTCTAAAGCTTTTTCATCACTTTTCTTTTCTGACATTTAAATAAAGCCTTTGTTAGTAAAATACATTGTGGTATGATGAGCTAAATCTTCAACCACTGCTATAGTTATATCGTCAAGTGATGAATTGCTTTTTTTTTTTTTTTTGGGGGTGGTGGTATGATGAGCTAAATCTTCAACCATGTGTGGGTGGATCTTGAACGTGGTTTTTTTTTTTTTTTTTTTTGTGGGGGGGGGCTACAATTCTCATATAGTGCGTGTTTCTATGAGGAAACTACAGTCAAACCAAACCAGGCTATGTATCCCCATGAAGTAGGGTCAGCTACATGAATCCTCTTTCATTCTTCTACCATGTCTAGGGTTATGTGTTCTGTCTGTAGATGGGTAAAAATTAACGAACACGTGGAAAGAAAAATGCTCGAAAAGAAAAGACCCGAGCCCACACGGCTGCGGGCTCCACTCGACCGCGGGTCCCACTGGACCGTGGGTCTCACTTGGCTGCGGGCCCTACCCACCCGCGAGAGCCCGAAACCGCCGGACCCCCTAACCGCCTGGGCTGGGCCGAGGTTCCCTCCACGACCGCAGTACCCCTTAACCGCCTGGGCTGGGCCGCGGGTGTCACCACACTGGTGAGACCGCCCGGATTGGGCCATGTGAGCCTTAACCGGTTATGGATTACTTAGGCTTTGACTGACTACGTAGCGAACAGTCAAAAAAGACTTGGCCACGGTCCGTATAAGTCCTATCCGCGGGTCAAGGCCACATGTTTTGAAGACCATGTCTAGTCTCTGAAACCCAGACTCTAGAGCGACCTTTAATACGAAGTAAAATAAGATTGGTATTCGTTCTAAGATCAGTAATGTTGGATGTAGATAAGAGGTACCAAGAGGATGCCGATCACGGCTTATGAAGGTTCGGGCATGACGAAGAAAGACGTTGGCCTTCTATATAACTTGACCTGAACGAGGTTTCGCTCCCGGTTGACTTGGCAGAACCAGAAGAGGGGTCATTAGAGACTCAGTCGAGGTGTTGGCATCACCGAAGCGAGATCATGACCATACCGCTCATACGATGATGGCAATGCAGAACCGGGTTTTCACCCTGCTCGATAGCAGGGGAGGCAAAGCTGAGGTAGGCGCTGATTGTATCATTTAGATGGGATTACTGGAGATCTAGTGGCGCGGTGGCTAAAGGACAAGGGATTTGCTGCGGAACAGAGCTCGTGGAGTAGCACCCGTGGGACCATCGCGGGTGCCGCAGGCGGTCGCGGCCTGATAGTACGGAGAGGATAAGACGCACACAATCTGTGTGACACGTGTCCAAACTTTAGTGGCCCACTCGACACAGAGAGGTCGTGTGCCTATAAATAGGACATTCCCCCCACATTTTGGGGGGATGGTTAGACGAATTCCAAGGTGATTCTAGAGGGAGAAACACTCTCTAGAGAGATAGTCACGGTTCAGTCCGCTCTAATTGGGGTACCAGGTAATGAATTCCTGCCAAGGATCCCTTCTTAGCATTATTGTTCCTTTTACCAATCCAGATTCTCCCCTAATCCTTTGTTAATCATCTATTAATCTCATCCCTCTCCAGCACTTTCAAGTATTTTAATCCCGGATTTCTTCCACTGTTACACTGTCAAATTTCATATGTTTATGTCGTTTGTTACGAAAACGTTCCATGACAATTTAACTTTTTCCTTCCCCCTAGAATTTTCATTAACAATATTCTTCTAAATTGGGAAACTAAAAAACCTCCCTTCTATGCTCCGTGGGTCCTTTCCCTTGTCAGTAGGAGAAAAAAAGAAAAGTATGATTGGAAACAACTCGTTGAGTCGGCTTCAGACTATTTCCAAATTACATCAATTCAAGTTACTTAATAAAAAGAAGATCAACTCCAATGGTATGAGGATACTTTTACTTGTAAGAACTTTGTGAATTGTAGGAGTGCTGGGTGAATTCGAGTGTTCAAATGGGGTTTGGGAGAATGATAGTTGGGGAGCTGATCTTTTCTTTGTTTACTAGGGTATAGAGTTTCATGACCACTTATCAACAAATAAGAGAAGAAGAGAGAGTTCCATATTGTTCCAACTCCGGAGAGAAATGTAGATCGAGGCACTTAGGGGGTGTTTCCGGTAGTGAAAAATTTGTAGATTTTTATTTGTAGTCGAAAAGTTGTTAGGTGTTTGGTAGTGAATAAGTTGTTGAGAAATGTCAAGTTGTTTCAGGTAGTGAATACGTTGTTGATGGTTTGTGAGTAGAGTTACTGTAGAAAAACAGTGTTTGTTGACAACTTTTTTGTTAGTGAAAACGAGATACTCCCTCCGTCCCAATTTAAGTGTCCACTACGGTTTTGTGTGCCATTTTCAATGGCTTATATCTCTCAACATATATTATGTTTTATGTTTTTAAAATCATTGTTTTATAGAAATAATTGAGATCTATCAAACAAGATCCATATTGCATATTTTTAGCAATATACATTGAGAGATATAAGCAATTGAAAATGGCATGCAAAACCGTAGTGGACACTTAAATTGGGACGGGGGGAGTAGTAAAATGCTGATACTTTTTTGTTAGTGGAAACGAAATGGTAAAATGCGTTAAGTTTTTAGTGTTTTTTTTTGTTAGTGGAAACGGGGCCTTAGTGCTGGACACAACTCGAAGATGAAGCCAACAAAACTGTTCAAGAACCCGGTGAAAGTAGTGGTGAACCATTGGGTAATTGTGACTCTCTCAGGAAGCTTACCAATTACACTGTTATAGGCTTCCAACAGACTTAGTAATGGCTGGTGCATGAATGTAGATTCAGTAAATTCAAGTGCTTTTGAGGAAGACCTTTCTCTCTGTGTAATAAGATGGTAGTTGTGGCTTAATAATGCAGGGTTGGGTAATAAAGGTAGCACTTTCAAGACCATTTAGACCAGATGGAAGGAAGAGTCAATGATCAGAATAGTCATGCTTTGTGATGTGGGATGATGGGCCGTCTTGAATAGGGGTGTTCAAAAATGTTTACTGAAGCTGAGATAGGAATATTATGGTCCAAGTATCAGTTCTGGGTGTATACTGAGGACAGACATTGATTTTATCACTTCTATGGTTTTCCTTTCCTGCCTTCCATGTATTATATGTGCTCCTTAAGAAACTGGCAGACATACTTCCCCTTAAATCCTCAGGATCATGACCTAGTTTTGACTTCAATGTTATGCAAGGCCAAGGAGTGGGAAAACAAAGTATGGCTATCGTTATAGGGGTTTGGCCAGTTTTTATCTTTGTTTTACTGCAGGATGTTTATGAAATTCAGCAATAGAATGTACGGCATGGTTGCCTTTTGTGTGTTATGTGGCTAGAAGGGTAGAAGTTTAATAAAGGATTGGACTTTTAAGGGTCGTACGTGCATAAAGGTCTTAACTAGGCAATAGGAAAAAGGCTTGCTGGTGCTACTTTAGGGATATCAACAGTGCCTGGAACACTAACTTTCTTTTTGCTTGGGCTCTTTGTATGTTTTGGATAACAAATGAAAAGTGAAAACTTGTTACGGTTTGGCGATAGGATTCTTGGGTTGGAAACAGTGGTTAAGTCGTGGGCGTATCAAAGAAATCACGGAAATGAAAGAATGAAATAGGAAAGGAAGAATAATGTGGGATACTTATTATTCTTTGGCTTTTAACCTTTTGAGGGTTAAGGTTCGTAGCACAATCACCAATTCTCTAGACGTATATTTTCATACACTACTTGGAACTAATGCCAAATATGTACAATTCTCTAGACTCAAAACTTCATGCGCCAATTCAAAATTATGCCAAATGCGCCATTCTATGGGGGCTATGTAGCACCATCACAGACATGTGACACGACACGGAAATTTTAAAAAATTGGAGGACACGACACATTGGAGGATATGTTTCAAAAAGAGAGATGCTATTGGTACAGATATACTAGTACATACCCAGCGTACAAACAAGTTTCGAGCCCGTTTTGGGTCCCAAAAAAATGATCCAAGCCGCTCATTTTGTTTAAAGTATTTTATTCAAGGTCCCTGCAAAAAATAAGCTAAATCGGATATCGGTTGAGGCGTTTACGATGCATCCAACTTTGTCCCATAATTCAGGCTAGAATTCTGAAGCAAAGTTGGATGTATCGCAAACACCCGTAACGATATCCGGTTTCGCTGATTTTTTGCATGGACCCTAAATAAAGTATTTTAAACAAAATGAGAGGATCGGATTATTTTTTTGGGACGCAAAACGGGCCCAAAACTGATCTGTACATGATGAGCTGTACCTTTATCATTTCTGTAACTTAAATTATATTCATCATTATGTTATTGAAAAAATATTTAAACTAAATGCATTTCATCCTTTGTGTGTCTTTCTAACAAATAAACCATCATCCAGCACACGAAAATACGACTTCCCTAAGTTTTAATTGGATCCTACTATTTCGTTTGTCATCCCGACTTGTTTTTTGAGTGCTGAGAGTGTTCGGAGCACTTTTTAAAGTGTCCTCAGAGTGTCCAAACAGAAAACATTGAGAAAAAACAGGTGATCATGAGTGTTGGACACCTGTCTGGAGAGTGTCGGTGTCCTACATCTGTACGTGACCTCCGACTAAGTGTCTGTGCTACATAGTATGGGGGACTAGCATGGTGGACAAGGAGTCTTAAAGCAAAGTTGGTGGCCAACTGATCTTGAAGGCCTAGACTAAATGCTTGAGATTTGTTTGGACCCATCAGGCCTCTTAAATCTGCTCAACCAAATAATGGCACCTGACTGTAAGCCCCATTTCAGTATTGGACTTTACGATGCATTACCCAAAATTACCATAGTGGTTGTCTGGTTAAACAATCATTTTGGCTCCATGAAGTCCTGCAATGTGCCTTATCCTTGCACCAAAAACTTGGCTGATCATCAATAATACTATATTATTCTGTAAAGAAAAACTCCCTCATAATAAGCAGCGGCATAAACTAGAACTATCACTGTGAGGGCTCGTGCACATTTTTCCAATGGCCTGGCATTATCTTCTGCCAATTGTTCTACTCTGATGATTGTATGAGATAGAAAACCTAGAGACAAATCTGTAAGCTTTCTCCTAACTAAACGGACATGAGCACAATGTTTCACATAGATGGTATGCTCTTTGCTAGGCATGTTAGTAGGCTTGTTGCTTCCTTCTAACCTGTGTTGGTTTGGATCTCTTGCATTTTTTGCCCATGAGGGGTTAGCTGGTTGAATGAATGTGAGGAAGCTAATGAAAATGAATGGCCCATTTTAGCATGTTGAGTCCATCTCATGATTTCATTTGAAAGTTCTATTCCATTTTGGAGCTGACTCTTGTTTCTGCCAATTATGCAGTGAACTAGAGCTGAAACCGCAGGGAAAGCTTACATTAACAGTAGTGAAGGCAAATGATCTGAAGAACATGGAAATGATTGGAAAATCTGATCCTTATGTTGTTGTATATATTCAGATATTATTCAAGGTCAAAACAAAAGTGATTGAAAATAACCTAAACCCTGTTTGGAATCAAACATTTGAGCTGATTGCAGAAGACAAGGAAACACAGTCGCTAATTCTCGAGGTTTTGATCTATACACCTTTTCTCTCTTTTTCACTGTGGTGCTATTTTGTGAAATCACAGTATGGGGCGGGGTACCACGTGTTCGGTACTGAGCCATTGTGAGAACAATTGGTAGTTTTACTCGTGTTGATTAAAGAGAGAACTCATAACTACCAGACTAAACTAAGCCTTATGTCCCAATTAGTTCGGTACAGGAATCCTTTCTTGCATTTTTGTTTGATCAAGGTGAATGCTTGGTAAAATGATGAAATTCTTATCTTGTTTTTTTTCAACAACAACGCATACCAAATTCATGTCTTCTGTTCTCGATAGCAGTTCCGGTAATAGTGACCAACTTGCGGTACCACTCTTCCTTTTACCGTTGCATATACCAGTATTGGTTGTTCTTGAATGTCCTATCTCAGCCTGTCTTCGTCGGTGCTACTCGAATATGATCAATTTTAATTCTACTTTTATGAATCTTAGCCACATTCAACACAGCCAGTCTTACCATACATCCATGTTACTATCCAATCGTATCCAGTAGCCACACTCATTTCTTGTAATGGGTTGTTTCTTATTTACTCACCCTTCTGCTGCCTTGGAAAGCACCATCGTGCCTTGTAGTGTCTGTAAGAATTTTGAGCAATTTTGTTGGTATCTGTCGATCGCACAATGTGCCTAAAGTAATCCTTTGATTGCAACCTCTCCATCCCTGTCAATAACCATATCTTGATAATAAATTCAATCTTCAGCGGTAATTGTACTTCTTTTGTTACTAAAGCCACCTTCCCTATATTCCAGTTCTAGTCATACTTCTCGGCTGCTTTTCCCCTAAATTTCTAATGTACGTGTATAGAATATATTTTGACCTCAATAGGAGTGCTTATTATTTTAGAAACTTCCTTGAGAAGAGTAAGAGATTGTGTTGAATTTGATGCAAACATATTCCCATCCATCCGGAACAGGTTTTTGACAAGGACATTGGGCAAGATAAGCGATTGGGCATAGCAAAAGTTCCGCTGATTGAGCTGGAATCTGAAACTGAAAAAGAGCTCGAAGTGAGACTCCAGCCATCACTTGATATGCTGAAAATTAAAGACAAAAAGGATAGAGGCACCCTTACAATAAAGGTAAACATTACTACTTAATATTCTAGAAATTGTTCTTCATGTGTAATGAACTGTCATGGTTTCGCATGTCTCTTTACTTTTGATGTTTTGTTGCCCAATGGTTGGTGGTTATGTGGAGAAATTGCATGTCCCCATGTTACAACTATCAAAGAAATAGGATGAGAGAAAGAATTAAAAACAAAAAGAGAGAAAAAGACTGGAGGCATATTAGGGAAAGGAGCTGGCTTCTCTGGACCGACCAGTTTGGCCCACGACGCCCACGACGGGTTCCATTAAGATGTCCAAATCGTTTATTGTGTTGGTCAAGATGTGTAGACCGTACATAGAAAAATTTGGCTTAGGCTCCATTCCAGTTTCTTGGAAAATGAACTTTTAGAAAAAGAAGGTAATTTCAAGCTCAAAAATCATGTGTTTACGCAAATAATTTTCCTACCAATATAGATCTTGTTTGATAGATTTCATTTCATTGAGATCTTTTAAACGGTGCAAAAAAAATTGAAAATTTATTTTTCATTTTGATTATATTTGAGTTTGAAATTACCTTCTTTTTGAAAAAGGTTTAAAAAGAAAGCGGAACGACACCTTAATTGGACTTTTTTTTTTTGTGTGGTCATGTTGAGTAGTTCGTCCATGAAAAAAGTCAAGCTTAGTTAGACATAAGTGGCCCTATTCACATTTGACATTCGTCTTAAAAACAAAAATACAGTCAAAAGTATTTTACCGTCCTTTTTTCCATGAAAAAATGAGATTCGTTTAGGCCCTTAGACCTTGTTCGGTTGTGGGATTTGGGATTTGGATTTTGGATTCTCTCCACTTTTTACCCATATCTTCAATCATTACTCTCATTTTTCTCTTCATCTCTCTCCAATCATTATCCCTATTTCCAATCATTACTCTATTTCTCTTTACACTCATTACCTACAAATCCAAATCCAAAATCCCAAACTGAACAGGCCCAACTGATTTTCACTTAACCGGATTGTTTTCAGAAATAATGTATGCTCTGAAATTTAGAAAGTGAATTGCTTGGATCATCAAAAAGGAACCTGTGGTGGGCTCACGGGCCTGATTGTATGGTAGCAACTTCAGAGGAGCTAGGTCTTGCGGGAAAAAAGGGTGTTGAATTTTGGGTCTTTCATTTCTAGATGCATGTATTAAGCTTAAATAGTCTAAGAAATGGCAGATAACAGTAAACAGCTAATGTGAAGTTTCCTGTCATTGCTTGCTTCTCTCTGATACTACTTGCCGTAAATTTGGTTGGGCTTTGCAATTAGACTGTTTGCTGTCAGTACGCCATGTTTGTTGCTTAACCAGGGATACCATCAAATTTCAGGTCCAGTATCATGAATTCAACAAGGAAGAACAATTGGCCGCGCTTGAACATGAAAAGCAGATCCTAGAAGCAAGAAAGAGGCTGAAAGAGGCTGGAGTCATAGGGAGCACGATGGATGCCCTCGATGGAGCTGTAGGGCTGGTTGGGTCGGGGGTGGGGCTTGTTGGTACCGGTATCGGAGCCGGAGTTGGGATCGTGGGGAGCGGCTTCGGAGCCGTCGGAAGCGGACTGAGCAAAGCTGGGAAATTCATGGGGAGGACCATCACGGGTGGGCACGGGCACGCCGGCAGCTCCAAGAGGAGTGGCACCTCCACACCAGTGAACTCCACTCAAGAAAACGGTGGCGTAAAGCCACTCTAGCTAGTGGTGGTGTCAATCAGGGTATTAGCTGAGTAAATATTTTTTTGTTGTCGGTATTAGCTGGACATGTACCATCATCCCAAATCAAAGTTTTATGTTTCAGCTTTTTCCTCCGCCTTGTCTGATTATGTAACATCATGACATTTGAAAGGGTATTTTTTATTTTGGGTTTAAACAAAGTGCATAGAGGAAAACAAGTATCGCTGGCCATCCTTGTTTCCTAAAATTTGGTAGCAGTTTTTGCAATTTTCAGGAACAGAAGATTGTGTTTTCCCTTGTTTTGGTTCCAAATTTTCTCTCCCTCTCCCGCCCATTGGGCCATGTTCCCCACCAGTGATCCCCTCCAGCGAATAGCAATACATGAATGGGTGTTTTCGCTATTTGCGGTTTCTTTGTGGTAATGTTTTTGTGCGCAGTACACGCATATACATGTGCACATTGGTCGGTAATCGAAGTTTTTAGCGGCAGCTTTTGAGCCTGGAAAGTGGAGGCCAGTCGAGGAGAGCTTGCCCGAATAATCATCACTGTATTACGATAAACAAGCCTAAAACCTGCACACTATTTTGCTTCACTCTTTGCTGCTTGCTCACTCACATCTAATGTATCTCCCCTTTCCCTTCTGGGAATTTCGAGTTTGATGACAACTCAATGGTCAATGAATCCGATTGGCCTTGTCGACCGATTTGAGCGGTTTGACAGCGTCGGTGGTGGCCTTGTCAACTGATTTTGAGCAGTTTGACGGTGACAGTGGTGGCGTCTGTAGCGGATGTAGCGATGATCCTTGAGTCTGCGGTGGGAACGAGTTTCAGTTGACTGCAAATCCTTGTCACTCCACCAATCTTGGTCACTCCACCCACCTTCACGAATGTGATTGATGGGTTTGGCTCCGGCATTGATTTCACGTGGTTTTTCTTTGTATTTTGTTGTATTTATTTGATTGCTTTAGTTGTACTTTGTTTTCGGATAATATAGGAGTAACTGGGACGGGACCAAAAAGAAAAGGGGTCAACGAATCAACGTAATAAGGGCCTGTTTAATTGGTCAAATTAGACATGGCTTATAAGCTCTGCTGAGATAAATGATGACACTATGAGCGAAGAGCAAAGTTAAGGCAAAAGTGCACAAAACATATTGCGACTTATAATAAATGACCTATACTATACAAACGGTTGAAAGCATGGACCATCCAAAGAGACGGGTTCTCGGCACATACCGAGTAGGAGTATGCTCAAAACATAGGGGATGTTCAAAGAAAATAAACCGATCGGCACAGTGTCCAATATTTAAGGAAAGAAACAACAGAGAGCTCTTGGCCGAGAAGGAGTCAGACTTCTTGGGCAAGAAAGCAGAGTACATACGATACAACACAGTGACAGTAACCAACCAGCATGACGTGTACCTCCGGAATAATCACTCCGGGTCACATCATCTAATCAGGTGAAAGGCTTTTGTGGCAGACGGACATTAGAGAGAGAAACCAAAGCTACTCACAGATCTCCAGAAAGGATAGCATCATAGTTTCATGAACGACAATCATGGTTGGCCAAATCATAACTAACCGTGGGTTAAGGTACGACAGAGTATAAATAGTGGCAACATGCAAAAGGGGAAGGAATGTGATCTGGCTTACACTCTGTGAGCATAGACTCTCTCTTTCTCTACTCTCAGACTTGGGAGTACCGAAGTTTATTGTCTGTTCCTAACTTATCCATCGAACGGCATTCCAGCAAACCTCACCGGCCGACTTGCCTCTGACTGGTTGCGAAGAAAGCTTGACATCAAAAGAAAAGTAGATGTAGTCTTTGAAATAATCTCATACTCGGAAGAGGCACAAAATCCGGGCCCCTATAATAATGTATTTTGGCTATTTTCCAAGTCTGGATTTACACAGGTATTTACATGCCGATTAAACTGGATTCCCCACCCCTAGACAATCTACTTCCACCATTTTGTATCTTCTTGGGCATGAGGACATCCCAACTCACTGTTGCTTGATCAAC
Organism: Rhododendron griersonianum; assembly: GCA_018127125.1. NCBI lineage: Eukaryota > Viridiplantae > Streptophyta > Magnoliopsida > Ericales > Ericaceae > Rhododendron > Rhododendron griersonianum. The sequence continues at coordinate 29,123,162 of CM030788.1, read as the reverse complement.
AGCTGAGGTGCGAGTCAACCTTACATTCAAGTACGGTATCTCTGATAATAACACGACGACGAATTAGCCAATAGAAGATCGAATTCATTAACTCACTCATCAATGACTGGAGAAAGCAGAGGTCTATTTGAGAAGAAAGCTTCTAAATTATCCATCACCAGTCGAAAAGCATTGAAAAAAGCTCCCTCTGTGAAGGCAGCTCTGTGCGGCAACAACACGACATTGTCCATCGCAAAGAGTTCTTTAGGCACATTAGGCTCATTCTCAAACACATCCAAACCAGCACCAGCAATTTCTCCTCGCACCAAACACCCGACTAATTCCTTCTCATCGATGATAGCCCCCCGTGCAATGTTGATGATGATCCCTTCTTTTCACAATGCTGACATGACTAGTTTGTTAATAATGTGCCGAGTTTTGTCCGTTAATGCACAGCAAATGATAAGCACATCGCAATTAGAAGCGAGTTGATAAACAGTTGGGTAATAAGCGTATGGAACAGACGGTTTCGTCATCCTCGAGTTGTATGAGATAATGCAGCCGAAGGATTCAAGCCTTTTTGCAACTTCTGAGCCGATGCTCCCTAATCCAACAATCCCAACTCGTTTGCCTCCCAACTGAAACCATCAGTTGTCCAGTTAGGGGTAGTGTTTCAACAATTACAATCATACGATGTTACAGGAAAAAAAAAGTAACAGCATAGCACCACCATAGTATATTTACGTACCCATACTGAAAACCAAAAAATATGATAATTGCTCTTCCACTGTCTAACACTTAGCTACTGAGAGGATTCTCATTGAAAAGAAGCTTCGATTCCTAGTCTAGAGATGCTTATGCAATCTCATCATCATGGTGCATAAGAAAAACCTTCAAATAAGCTTAGGATTGCTTCTTGAGATATTGGCTGGATTACATAAGCTTATGATCGAACACTTTCCTAGAGAAAGAAACTGAGCGAGCCTAGACCCTAATTCAAGTATGAAGTATAAAACACCACCCCCTCAGGATTTGAGAAACTAGATCAACTATCATGGAAGTTGAAGACTCTAGCCACCAAAACATAGTTGACAACAGGAAGTACAATTATCAAAGTCCAAATACAATAGAATCCATCCAGTGGTTATGTTACAATTCATGCCCTCATATACCTCATTTATTCTTGCAATTAGGCTATGCGGAAGTATTTAGTCTGTTAAGACAGTCCTTAATTTTACAAATTGCTTATTTGATAAGAATCACAGCCTAGCCTTCATAGACTGGCTCAAACAAGTGCATGCACACATTTGTGTTTAAAGAATGGTGTTTCACATGGATATGAAGGAAAGTCTTAAATATGACGCTTCAAGGCACATGAATTCTGAGGTCTTGCTATATGAGAATCTCAGCTAAACTGGCGTCGCCCTTAAGCTATTGTTGAGTGAGGGATTAAGATTTTGTGACACCAAGCAGATTTTTTTCGTATAAGACTCGGTTCAGTTGGCGTTGTTGAGAGAAAATTCCTAAAGTAAACATAAAGCTAAAGCATCACATTCACGCCTTTGTTCAAAGTGATCCTCTTAGTTGGGGAACTTTTTTTGAAGCTTCCAAGATGCAGGCCTCCTAACTGTTTGAGAGATTGTATACATAGTTCTTTCTTATTAGTTTATGTGATGAGTAATAAGAACCCAACATTCTAACAAAACACAAAATGTGACTGTTCGAAAGGTCTCAACTAATGGAATGTATTGGGGGGAAACCAAATTACCCTTATTCCTTTTATGTATTCTGAAAGCAATGATTTAATGAGGGCAACTAAGTAATTTCTCACACTATCCACTATTGGATTGGGAAATCCAGTAGTGCAAGGCCCTGCAAGGCATCCTGTAGGGCGTACACGGGCCATCGATCTTGACAATGAATGGTTGAGATATGATTTTTAATTATGACTGGTAAGATACCGGTCATAATTGATTTTTGATATCAACGGCTGTGCATTGCACTACAACCCCTGTAGGGCACTACAGGATCCCCGGGTCCAACCACTCTTACCCACCCATATCAACTACCACTCAAACCAAGTATAAGCTAATCACCTCCTTAACTAATCCCCTTATTCATATCCATCTCTTATTGTCCCTTCCTTATCCATCCAAAATTTCATATCTCGCTAAATCGGCTGTTATTATTTTCTCATGTCCACCTGGTCAAACCAACCACATTTCTTCCTTTTGAAGCCTTGGAATGGGTGTTGGTACAAAGTGCTAAGGGAAGTGACTTATTTTTGTCTTTTGTAAGCTTTTTTTTTAGTTTTGTGTCAAACTCCTGTAAACCATTTATCGTTTCGCCAAAACGAAAAAGAACAAAAGCACTATTAGGGGAACACAGTACCTTGGAACCATGAGGATAGTCCCCGTGAGTGGGCCACATCCAGCCACGAACAAACCGATCAGCGGCAGTTACTCGAGTTTTTTTTTGTCAAAGTAATCTTTTTTTTAGAACTATTGGCAGGAATACTTTCATTTTCAAACTATTTTTAAAACTAATCGGTAGAGCCACTTGAACAAGCGCTACTTGAGTAGCGCTATTCCGATCGGCGCTATGGAATTACACCCTGTGCCACGCGTCATAACGCGGCTGTATGACGTGGAGGACTAACGCCATCCGAAATAGCTCTACCCAATAGAGCCACCCGAACTGGATCTACCCAATCAAGTAGAGCCACCCGAACTGGCTCTACCCCTTTAGAACATCGTTTTCCCCAATAGGGCTCTAGGGCTTGTATACCGCTAATCCCAACGGCGCTTCTTCTCCCTCTCTCTCCTCTGCGTCTCCTCCCTCTCTGTGATCTCTCAGGTCTCCCTTGCGCTAACCGAGACCGCTCGACGGACGGCGTCTCCACACCGGCCACAATCTGTTGCTGGCTGTTCACCGTAAGTATCTCTCTCTGTGCTTTCTTTGCATTCATCTCTGTAGAGTTTTGGCACGACTATTTGATAAACGACCAGAGAGGGAGTCCACTGGACTCGACCAATCTAACACCATGGTCCAATGATTCCAATTCGAAGGTTTCCAAATTTGAGTCATCATGCCTCGCCTTTCTAGGACTAGTTCTGTCAGAAAGCCCCATTTTTTTTTCCTTTGAAATGAAATAAATCTCGAGAAAAGATATGGTTTTGGTGAAAGGGAAAAATACCTGCTATAGATTGGTAAAGCTACGGAGGGAATTTTTTTGTTTGGACACAGTCAAACCAATTCCAATTTGAATTATGAACTTAGGTACAGTTGTCAACAACAGTAGAACTCTACTTGGATCCACGGCAATAAAATTCCTTCTCTGAATCGTGCTCCATCCTAAAACGTTATCATCAAGTTCTTTGCGTGTAAAGTGGATTTGTTTTCAAACAGCTTTGTTTGTTACTGTGTGCTGATTGACATATCTTTTTTTTATGTTCTAGCTTTGTCTTTGACATACCATGTGCCGATCAGAATAAAACTAATGCTTCAAAGTCTTTTAGAATCTTGAAAGTTCATAAAAGAATTTAAATTTTTTTGTCTTAAATCTTTTGGGATTGGAGGATAAGATAGTTTTTTGGATTAGTTAAAGCAAAATGGAAAGCTAGCCACTTATGATTCATAAATCTGTTGTATTTTTTTTTTAAAGAAAGTTCTTAGTGAAGTATTGTTGTTTGTTCTATGTAATGCAAATTTATGAATTGTTGGTCATTAGTTATATTATGGGCAATCGTTTTATTTTGTTCAATTTTAAGCCAAGTAGTTATTGTCAATCCATCTTTTCCTAAACATAATACAATAGGTATGGAATGGCAAGATATACACTTCCTATTCATTATTCGTATGAACGAAGACGTTCAATCCAACATCGAGATGTCAGACGAAGATCAAGAACCATGAATATGGGATCATTGGAAGATCAACAACCATTGGAACTCTAAGTTTCTTTAATTCTGTCATCCATTTCTTATTATATCTTAATGTCATTGTTGGAGCTTTTATTTTATCGCAATATCATCTTGTAGTAACTATTGCAACTACTTTTCAATTCATGTTTTTTCTTATCAAGCTATTGAGAGTGATTAGTTATAAATTATATTTATTCATGACGATACAAAAATAACTAAATTTAAGTGATATTTATTATCTGCATTGATGGGACTACTCCTACGCATCAGCATTCTATTATTCTCCTCTTTGATTCGGGACACGGCTGCTTCATATTCACGCTTATTTGTTGTTGGCATCTCTAGAGATCGACGATGTGGAACTCTGACTCCCATGTTACGCAAATCATTAACCAATCCCTCCTGCTCTTCAACCCTAAATTTCCATTCTTGTCGAAGACCAACATAGTAATCTTTCGGGCTGGTTCTTTTTTCTTTCCAATAAGGATCCTTGAACTTGGAAAGTATCCAGACCCTGGAACTTGCTCCTCCGTTTTCCATATGATAGAACTATATCACGACTAAGGATTATTACACAAAAATGTAGAAGTTAAAAGATAATTTATAGACAAATGCCTTGGCCAATACCTAGACCATACCCTCAATGGGATCTAATAAGACAAGAGCCAGTATGGGACCACAAAAAGCTGTATATTAATAAGGCTATATAAAAGCTTAATACAGTCTACATGGATAAAGCTGCATAAAATGACAAATAAAACAAAGATGGTTAAAAAAGTCTGTACGAATTTATTAAGGCTGAAAAAGGTTGAATGAAATGATGGCTGAAAAAGCTGAAAGAATCGAAAAGTCTGCAATTGAAAAGACTAAACCCATTTAATGAGACTAAAAAAAGCTCAACGATTTGAATAAGGCTAAAAAAAACTATACGAATTGATTAAGGCTGAAAAGGCTGAATGCATTGAACAGGGCTAAAAAAGTTGAAGAATTTGAATAAGGGTGAAAAAGGCTGCAGTAATTGAATAAGGCTGAAACAGGCTGAAGTAATTGAGTAAATGTGAAAAAGCATGAACGAATTTAATAAATCTGAAAATGGTTGTATGAATTATAAATACAATTTTTTTCAGTGAAGTTAATAAAACCCTAAGGCATTCCTAAAGTGCATCAACATTTTTCTATATATATTAGTTATATTTTGGACAATCATTTTTTTTTTCAATTTAAAAAAAAGTAGTTATTGTCAATCTATCTTTTCTTAAACATAATACAATAGTTTCTGCTATTCACGTTGTAACGGCCAAATATTTTACACTACAAACGTGGTCGCAATTTTTTAAATGATTTTACTTTTGTTGTTTTTAGTCACGTTTCATACGGATTCACAAGACACGTGATCGAATTAATGAGATTGTTGGGTAGTTATTTTATAAGGTAGAGCCAGTTGAAATGGCGCTACCTGATTAGGTAGAGCCACTTGAGATGGCTTTACCTAGTAGAGCTACCTCAAGTGGCGCTAGTCCACGTCATACAACCAACTCAGCACACGGTAGAGCGCCACATGGCAAATAGCGCCAATTATAATGGCGCTACTTAGGTAGCGCTTGTTGAAGTGGCTCTACCGATTACTTTTAAAAATAGTTTGAAAATGAGATTATTCCGGCCAATAGTTCTATAAAAAGGATTACTTTGATAAAAAACTCCAGTTACTCTCCTCATCACGTAAATCAAGAGCCCGACTGCCACATCAGCAACGTCTTCGGAGAACACGCCACCGGCGTTGGCGACAGCAATCCCCCGCCGCCGGCACTCCACCAGGTCGATGTGGTTGACTCCGGCGCTGGCGGTGACGACGAGTCGGAGCGACGGGAGGAGGCGGAGGACGCCGGCGGTGATGGGACTGGCGCCGGAGCAAAGGACGGCCTCGACGGAGCCGGCGTAGGTGGAGAGGAACAGGTCGGTGGGGAGTGGGGATTCTTAGGGTTTGAGGAGTTGGAAATTGTTGGAGAAGTGGTGGTGGAAAGCGGTGAAAACTGGTGGCGGACGGAGGACTAGGAGTTGTGGCGGGAGGTGGTGGTCTTCGAAAAGCACTGAATCTAAGCCGTTGATTTCTCTCTTTTCTGGCCATTTTCGATATAATTTTGTTGAGTAAGTAGCATTGCTCTTACGAGAAATTATTTTCCGAAAATTTTGAGATTCTAGGTTTTTAAAATCAGTTTGGAGTGTTATAAAAAATTCTAGATAACATATTCTCGAATTCAACATATTTTGAAAACCTAAAAAAAGGAATAGAATTTTGAAAATTTCAAAGCTGGGTTTGGGTAGCCTTCTAGAGCTTTTTGGATCATATTTAAGGTTTTAAGTTTTATAAAAGCCAATTTTCCAGCTTTTTGTAATAAATAGTACTCCCTCCGTCCTTTTGTTAGAGTCCATTATTTCATTTTGGATTGTCCCTTAATAAGTGTCCATTTTGTAAAGTTAGTGGGTAAAAGTTACTCCCTCCGTCCCTTTATTACAGTCCAGTATTCCATTTTGGGCTGTCCCTTAATAAATGTCCATTTTGTAAAGTTAGTGGGTAAAAGTTGGTGAATTGTCTATTTTATCCCTAAAAGTAGATTCCATTTTGAAAAGTTAGTGAGTAAAAGTGTAATGATGATGGGTAAGTAGGGAAAGTGGAGGAAAAAGTTGATGTGAAAGGTATAATGATGATGTCTTTTTAATAAGTTGGAGTTACGAAGCAGGACATTTAAAAAGGGACGGAGGGAGTAATACATTTTACATTTTACATTTTGCCCATTAGAGTAGATTCCATTTTGAAAAGTTAGTAAGTAAAAGTGTAATGACGATATCTCTATAGAGGGTAAGTAGGGAAGATGAAGGTAAAAGTTGATGTAAAAAGTGTAATGGTCTGCTTAATAAGTTGGAGTTACGAAGCTGGACACTTAAAAATAGACGGAGAGAGTATTAGCTTTTATTGCAACTTAATCATAATTTCAAAGTTATGGTAAACATGTTTATACACTTCTACTAAGAATATAAGCACATCGACTGTCCACTGACAGTTGTAGCTGGAAAAAAGTGTGGATATTCAAGATCGGGAATTAGAGCATCTCTAGCGGTAGAGTTAAAATTTGTTTGTTAAAGTGTACACCTAAGAACATGTGGGACTCTATTTTATGTGTTAAAAACTTAGTTAGTAAGTAAAGAAGAGTGCATTTTTAATGAGCTACATCTATGTTGGTTAACTTAAAAAGAGATAATAGTATTTTTTTTTAATGTAATGGAACCCACGAATCTTGTACCCAACGGCTACTTCTTCTTCCAACGACACTTTGATAATCTGCTCCTTGCCAACGGCCATAAGAAAATGATATAAAGTCTATGAAACCGTTTCCTTTCCCTGCACTCAGTTTTGAAAAGTAATTGGTATAATCTTTTGTTAATTCTCTCCTATTATAATTGCTTGATTAGATTTGTCTAGCTAAATATATACTTTTGGTTTTAGGGATATATGCAATAGAGACCTTGCAAAAAATAGGCAATGGCATCATCGTCACAATTATCTTCTAAAACTGACTCTATGTCACCTACATCATCTAGTTCTTCAACTCAAGAGAGCTCGTTCAATGAAGTTCAAGAGACAATTTCTCAGCATCATCGTAAAAGGGTACAAACTATAAAGATTGACTAATTTGCTTCATCCATCTTTGATAAGCACCCAAGATTGTATAATCTTGGTGCTTAAGTCCTCTAGTTTGTAGTGTTTATGCATTTAAGTTGTCGTTTTTATTCGATATTGCACGTAAGGTATTTTTGTAAGGGTTTCAGGTAAACCATGCTATTAAGGCATGTTTGAACGCCAAAGAATGCTCCGGGTGCAACCAAGTATCCAAGTGCCCGAAGGCATGTGCCTCATCGTCATAGAGACCTAAAGGCACGACATACAAGAAGTCTTGGGGGATGCCCAGAGAGTCAAGTGTCAAATGGGCATTCCAATGCTAAGGAAGTGAAGTCAAACATCGAGGATAGCCCTCGAGGGCATCCGAGAGACCAAGACCACATGACACTCCTCTGTCAAGTCCCGAGGATCAAGTAAAGAAGTATCGGAAGGTCATCGAGGCCGTCAAAGGACTTGTGAAGCTGGCTGTGCTAATCTGCAATTTTGCAGCAGAGGTATCAATACCTCAAAAATGAGGTATCAATACCTTTTGACTCCAGTGCTAAATAGTTGAGTTGGTACCGATACCTCAAAATATAGGTATCGGTACCTCTGCTTTGCGACCAGAATTTTGTGTTGATTTGTTCAACCTTCCATTTATAGAAAGTTTCCACTTATGGAATGTTTTTGGGATATTTTAGGGACCTTTTGGTCTTTTGTAAGGGCTATTTTGCAAGCCATATAAATAGGCTTGTATGCCATATATGGCCATATAGTTAGCTTTAGGCCTAAGTTTCTTTCTTATTTTCTAGGAACTCCATTGTTGTTGCTCAAGTTTTCAAGCTTAATTTCCTTAAGAACTCAAGTAAGTTTAGTTCGTACGTTAATTTCCCGTTTGTTAATGTTGTAGCTACGGCTTGGATCTTCGTTAATATCAAGTTTGTTTTCGTTTTTATCGGTTAAATATCATGTCTCATTTTAACTCTATGTTTTGTTCTTTAAGTATGGTTGAGTAGTTGATTGGCTATAAGGGGCTGTTTGATAAAATTGAAAGCTGAAAAGTTAACTACTGAAAGCTGAATGCTGAATTTTTTAAATTGAAGAGCTGTTTGATAAACAAATTAAGCACTAAATTAAAATTAATGGATTAATTTTAGTTCTAATTCTCTTTAATTTTGGTGATTGTGGTGGTGGTGGTGACGGAATGGTAGTGGTGAGGGTGGTGGCAGTAGAGAGATGGTGGTGTGATAGTGACAGTGGAATGATGGTGGTACAATGGTGCCATTGTGGTGGTGGCGGCATCGGCGGCGTGGTAGTAGTGGTAGGGGTGGTGGTGGTGGGGGTGGAGTGGACTAGTGATGGGTGGTAATGGTTGTGGTGGTGGTAGCGTGGTGGTGGTGATGAAGTGATGGTGATGGGGGTGGAGTGGAGTGGAGTGGAGTAGTGGTGGTGGTAATGGTTGTGGTAGTGGTAGCGTCGTGGTGGTGGTAGTGAAGTAGTGGTGGTGGTGGTGTTGATGGAGTGATGGTGGTTGTGGTAGTGGTAGCGTGGTAGTGGTGGTAGTGGAATAGTGATGGTTGTGGTGGTGGTAGTGTGGTAGTGAAGTAGTGATGATGGTGGGGGTGGAGTGGTGGCGGTTGTGGTGGCGGTAGTGGAGTAGTGGTGGTGATGGTATTGGTGGAGTGATGGTGGTGGAGTGGTGGTGGTGGAGTGGTGGTGGTTGCGGTGGAGTGATGGTGGTTGTGGTGGTGGTAGCGTGGTAGTGGAATAATGATGGTTGTGGTGGTGGTAGTGGAGTAGTGATGGCGGTGGTGGTGGAGTGGTGGTGGTGGTGGAGTGGTGGTGGTGATGGATTGGTGGTTGAATGCAAGCATATAAGAATTCAGCCAGCTACTTAATTTTTATCAACTTTTTACACTATATTTTAAGTGGCACTTAATCTGTTAAGTAATGTAAAATGTGGTTATCAAACCTACTTAATCACTTATTACTTAATTATTTCAGTTTTAAGTGCTGAATATGGGATATCAAACAACTCTTAAAGGGCTGTTTGATAAAACTGAAAATTGAAACTGAAAGCTGAATGTTGAATTTTTTAAGCTGAAAAGCTTTTTGATAAATATATTAAGCACTGTTTTAAAAAAATGATGAATTAATTTTAGTTTCGATTCTCTCTTAAATTACTAATGATCACAATGTATTTATGGTAATAGTGTAGTGGTGGTGGTGATGGAGTGAGGGTGGTGGAATGGTGAGGGTAAGGATGGAGTGGTGGTGGTGGTGTAATGGTGGGGTGGCGGTGGAGTGATGGTGGTGTAATGGTGGCAGTGAGTGGTGGCGGTGCAATGGTGGCGTTGTGGTGGTGGCGGTATGGTGGTGGGCTGGAGTGGTGGATGTGGTGGTGGTTGTGCAATGGAGGCGGCAATGTGATAGTGGTGGGCTGGAGTGGTGGTGGTGGTGGTGGTTGTGCAATGGAGGCGGCAGTGTGATAGTGGTGGGCTGGAGTGGTGGTGGTGGATTGATGGTTATGGTGGTGAAGTGGTGGTGTTGGGGTGGTAGTGGTGGTAGAGTGGTGGTGGTGGTGGTGGTAGAGTGGTGAGGGTGGGGATGGAGTGGGAGTAGTGGTGGAGGTGTGGTGGTGGGTTGGAGTGGTGGAGTAGTGATGGTGGTGGTGGTGGTGGTGGTGGAGTGGTGGTTGTAGTGGTGGTGGTAGTAGTGGTGGTGGTGGTGGTGGTTGGGCAATGGAGGCGGCGGCGTGATAGTGGTTGTGGTGGTGGGCTGGAGTGGTGGTGGTGGTGGTGGATTGGTGGTTATGGTGGTGAAGTGGTGGTGGAGTGTTGGCGTTGGTGGTGGTAGTGGTGGTAGAATGGTGGTGGTGGTGGTGGTGGAGTGGTGGAGGTGGTGGTGATGGAGTGGTTGTAAGAGTGATGGTGGTGGTAGTTGAATGCAAATACACAAAAATTCAGCCAGAATTAAGTAGCTAAAAGCTACTTAATTGTTTTCAACTTTTTAGCCTACATTTTAAGTAGCACTTAATTTGTTAAGCAATGTAAAATGTGGTTATCAAACCTACTGAATCACTTATTACTTAATTGATTCAGTTTTAAGTGCTGAATTTAGGTTATCAAACAACCCCTAAGTCTTAGGCTAATCTATCCCAATGATTTAGGTTGTTGTTTGTTCTTGAACCTTTGGGCTTAAAAGAATGATTTTCGGTATAGAATTAATCTTTTAATTTTCGGTCTAAAACTAGGATTGTTAACTTCTTTAATACCATGTAAACAAGTGGTCTTGGCACACGGTATACTTAGAACTCTGTCATCCTATTTGTTCGATTAATTAGTTCAAGCAAGTTAGTTCGTCTCCGGTGAATCACATCATTTGATTAAACATAGTCTTCAAAGCTAAATTTTTTGAGCGTGAGCGCGCGGTCGCGACTCTCACTTGAGTTATAATCGAGAATGGACAACGGCCTTAGTTACGGGATGGATGATATCTAGACTTGCCTCTTTTAGTTCATTAAGCTCATTTCTAGTCTTTTCGAGAGAAATCTCCACCGTTCATATCAAAACCGACAGTTGGTCGTCTAAACGCTGCAAACCTCACATATAAAGCCTACAATCTGAACAATTTATTACCGATTCCTTGTGGTACGATCTCGGACTTACCGAGTTATTCTGCAAGCAACTAGAAGCCCTACGCTTCAGGCTAAACATCCAAGAGTATCCATTCTAAAGTCGTAAGCAATCTCCAATGTCAACACTACTCATGCAACCAACAATGAGACAATATACTCCCTCCGTCCCCATTCTTTTGTCCCTCCTCCTATCTCAACCAAAACTAATTATAACTTTTAATCGGTAATACTCCTTCCATCGCGATTTGTTTGTCCAATCTCGGGTTTCCAACTTATTAAGGAAACCAAATTTGATCCATTGATTTGAATATTTACATCATTTTATCCATTGATTTTGAGATTGGACAGTTAATTTGGGACATGTACAAGTCAAAAAGAGGACATACAAATCGAGACGGAGGGAGTACTATTTATATGCAATATAGATATTGTTTGATAGATATCAATGAGCTTTTTTAAACGATGTTTTCCAAATCACCTAAAAAATTATAGAGTGCAAGATATAATCAATTGAAAAGTGGTACAGACTCCTAAAAGGGACTAAAGAATGGGGACGGAGGAAGTATAAGATGTGATTGAGAGGAAAGTCATCGATAGATATGGAGAGAGTACTTTGCTGATAATTGTACCTTTCCTCTAGACTACTTTCATAGGCGATATTGGATGTGTCGAGTTGTTCCTTTGCATTTTGAAGGATGTTAGAAGCCTATGATAACTACTTTGTACAAAAAAAAAAAGGATTGCGTTGGACGTTTGGGGTGCTCTTCAATACAAAAGGTGACAGCGGCAGGACGTATTTGTGAGAACCCATATGGGAAGTTAGTCCCACATTGGGGAATTGGTAAAGGATGAAATGGTACATAAGTGATTCCGATCAGCTATTATATAACTTAAGATTAACCTTTTGAGCCACGTGGTTATCTAAGGATTATGCAGGTCAGCTGGCGCGGGTCATTACAGGTGGTATCAGAGCTGACACCAATCAGAAGTGAGGTGGGTCCCGCGAGAAGACGTGCTTGGGTGAGCCAGACAAATGAGGAACTTGAGGTGTTTGTCGTGCTTGAGCGAGTCCCACATGAGAGGAGCTTGAGGTGCTTGCCGTGCTTAGGCGGGGCTTGTCTCATATCGCTTGGTGGGTGGAAATGATGGACCATGGGGCGCAACAAGCGATCCTAAGTGGGGGAGATTGTGAGACATATATGGGAAGTTAGTCCTATATCAGGAAATTGGTAAAGGATGAAATGGTATATAAGTGATTCCGACCAGCTACTGTATAATTTAAGGTTAACCTTTTGAGTCACGTGGTTAAGCTAAGAGTTATATAGGTCAGCTGGTGCGAGTCGTTACAGTATCGTTGCATGTGGAAATTGGGATTGCCCAAAGACAAATGGAAAGTAGGGAGGGATAGGACATTGTGGGTCGTAGAGATATTGCGACAATGAATTGGGATCAAATTGTTGGGAGTTCAAATGTTGATTGGGTTGGGTGTAAAAAAAGGTGGTCTTGGATTCATTCTTTCTAGAGTTTGAGAGGTGGGATTGAAATCAACGTGATATTTTCATAGGAAAAACTAGGCTCTATTTTTGTATTTAAAAATATAAGGATTTGAACTACAACGGGAATATATTCAAAATATGAAATGGCTAAATGAAAATGGCATTTAGGCCCTCTTTGTACCTTCCTTCACTCCTCCTTTGTGCGAAAGTTCGCTACTGACATATGCACAGTTAACCGAATAGTTAGTTTTGGTTAGATAAGTTAGTACTTTTTTTTTACTTAATACACCTCTTAACTCATGCACTAGAGATGCCCTTAGGCATAAGTTGCAGATATAGATACAGATCCATCCAATGAAGCGTCCGGCTGTGGTGCTCCCAAGCGGTTTGGGAGCACCAAACTCCCATTCTCTCTGAGCCGTCAGATGTTATGGATTTAATCTCAGCCATTGATATAAAACTCCCCCCCCCCTTTCATTCACCTCCTACTCCCGGTAACCTCTGTCACGTGAAAAAAGGCCAAGCCCTAATCCTTTGCCCCTCCTCCCTCCTGCCTCTCTCTCTTCACGCCTCCACAGTCAAAAACTCCATAGCTCCCCAAACGCAGCTCTACCGCTCTTTCTCTCCATAGACACTCAGAGTCCCAGACGCCTTTCATCTCTTTCTCCTCTGCACAATGGTGGAAACCTTCTACACCTGCTGACCTCCACAGCCCTAAGCCAACGACGAGGTAACACACACACACACACACACACACACACACACTCTCTCTCTCTCTCTCTCTCTCTCTCCCCATTGACAACAATGAGTTTACTCCTAGTCTGCCATACTAGGGTTAAAAATTGGTTTGTAAAGCTGCACCCCTTTGACAGGGCCACAATGGGTTTGCAAAACCCCCAAAGAATGAACTTCGATTTACTGTCGAAACTCGTTATTGGGATAGATTTGTTTAACATTATGGTTGGGGTTTTGAATTTTGCAACCTGTTGTGTAGTTTGTTTAATCATTGTACCTGGAGTTTCTTTTATATATTACTATGTAGATAGAGATTGAATAATGTTAAGAGAACAAATGGGGGATAAAGGGCAGACACGAAGATCCCCATGTTTTGGGCTATCGACTTCGGTGTTTTGGGCTTTCGGCTTGGCTGATAATCATCTCTTAAAATAACCTACAAATAGAATCCTTTTATATTGGAAAGAGTAAACTAAAGCATCATATAGAGGTGATTATGAATAATTTACAAATAGACTGATGTAAAACACATGGAGGCCCATTTCCATGATCAGCTGGACCGAGCCAAGCCCCGGAAGCTTAAACGGTGTTTAATTTCAGATTACCCAATTTGGCAAAATTCGGACGAGCTCGGAATAGCCCCAAACTTGGTGGACTGACTTATTTTCGTGCTCCGATCATTACGCATCAACTATAAGTTGATGATCGATGGTGCTTTTCGGCCTAATTCCTTCATTTAGGCCTTCAATTGCGTTATTTTGCCGTTTTAGGAAAGATTTGTTTCGTTAATAACTCTTAGACCGTAATTCCTTTTAAGTTGATTCTTTTTGGGAAAGTCTTGTTTTTCTTTCCCGTTTTCAGTTTTAGGAAAAAGCCCCAAATTTTGGGACCTTTTATTTTTCAAGTTTATTTTTAGGGTTTCTAGGGTTTCGGCCTATATAAGGGTTTTTAACCTATAGTTTATGCAGCTTTTAATCAATAATATTGAAGAGTTTCTCTCTTTATTCCTTGTGCGCAAGGTTTGCTCATTGCGACGAGTTGTTTATCTCGTTTGGGCTAGTACGCTAACTAGTCTCTTATGAATTCCGCTGCATCAATTAGGGTCAAAGCGCACACCGAAATTGTCAACATTGTTTTGTTTCAAAATATCGGCTAGCATGTGACCAAACTCATCTTCACCGTAGCAGATTTATGCTAATGTAGAACCATTCAAAAATGAAGAGCAAACTTTTTCGGCGGACGGCTGAGGAAAGACATGATCTAAGACCAAGATGATGAGAGGGGGATTTTTTATTTTTTTATGAGAACTTTAGACAAAAATGGAAGATGATCGATATGTTCATGAGGTAGATGTCAGACAAGGTAACCAAAACCCAAATGTATGCTAATATTTATTGGAAACATTATACAACATAGCACAAATGATAGATGTATCAGCCAAAAAATGTGATTTAAGACTGTTAGATTTCTTGAAGGCTTCCAACCTAAAATCAATTGGCAATAGGTGGAGTAGCATCTAGAATATATTAATCAAGTTTGGGTGGCTTAAATAAACGCTGTGGGATAAAGTCTACCACTCCCCCTCATGTGCAGCCCAGATACACGTGGAGGTATGAATTGAGGAGACCAGAAGATTTGACTCGGGCGACGGAGAATCGGCCACATGAGGTGAGACCACCCAAGACCTAGCTCTGATACCACGTTAGATTTCTGATACCATGGTAACATATTATTAGTTTAGGATTTACAAATGCCTTCTAATTGGTGTGTAATTGGTTTGAATGATTCAGTTGTTGCAAACTCAAAATCAAGTTGCGCCGGATTTTTAGGTACGGGTAGTTTGCTCATACTTTACTTAGGACACTTGAAACCATATAGAATGCTGAATTCTTCGAGGGCACGAGCATGCGCTAGTTAGGAAATATTGTGTTACCATATTTTGTAGGTTCTATTATTCATGTTTTCTTGTCAGTCCTGGTTTCTTTATAATGCATGTTTCCTAGATGGTATGTGTTTCTTAGTGACCAAATCTTGTAGCCTATATAAAGGCATGTTAGGGCTATGATTTAGACATGATCAATAATACATCTACAAAAGCAAGGTTCTTGTCTATTTACTTTTTCTAACAAAGACAACATAATAGCTTAAAAGAGGTATACATTAATATAAATGCTTTTATTTAATTTATCATAAAAGTAATACAAGTAGATCCAAATAAAATTTAATATGGTAGGTAATATGACATTAATGATGATATACATAAATGTATACATACCTGTCATTAATGTCATACTTACTATAGAATAAGGTTTACTTACCAAAGCATATGGCTAGAGATACCACAAAAATTGAATTTTTACGATGGACTATTATTCATTGATGACACTTACCACGTGGTTGACAATACTTACCATGAAATAAGGGCAAAACAACTATATGCTTAAACCAGTCTTACCACACAAACTGATCACGTTTTGCCAATTGTCATGTTTATCTGCTACCAATTATGACATTAATGGTACTTGGTTTCTCCATACCTACCTTAAACCTTGCAAACTTATCCACTCTAACTCCTCTAGCTCCCATTCATCTTTCCTCTTGTCCAAAAAAAATGAAGATTTAAGAAGAAGCTTCATAACAAGTTGAAGAAGCTCACCAAGTAAGTTTTTTTGAAGAACAAACTGAATTTAGTTGTGATGATTACCTCATACCAACTTACCGAAAGATCATAAGTTGAAGAATCTCGAACAAGTGTTTCACAATAATCTAATGAAGCTTCCCTGATTTTTACGTTTTTATGGTTATACTTACCATTGCTTATGGCTTTTTATACCTCTTTTTATGGTATTTTTATTACGGATGAAAACCGTATTTAGGAAGTATCAGGAGAATAAGTTCTCTGTATTCGTGGTAAGCATATCTAGAATTTAGTAAAAATCCCTTTTTTTTTAATGGTAACTATGATTATGGAAATGGTAGGTAATCTCCGTAGGTAATATAGTTTTGATTGTCATACCGTAGGTAATATAGTATTTGTGGTTAACATATCTATGTTAGTTTTTACCATTAATTGTGAACCTATTTGTCTGAATCAGATTCTGAGAGATGGATGACAATGTTCAGGAGAATGGAATGAATGTAGTGATTGACATTTGTGACGACTCTAGCAATGATGACGAAAATGACAAAAAATCAGCTAAATTATTGTAGGACAGATTATATGTGCTTTGGAGATGTGCTAATATTTGATGTGACTTACCGGACGAATGCATATCGGAAGCGATTGGTGATACTAGCAAGAGTTAATAGTCAATTTCAAACAATAATTTTTGGTTGTGCATTGTTGACTGCTGAGACTGTTGAGGCTTATACATGGGTGTTGGAAAGATTTCTTGATTCCATGGACCACAAGAAGCTTGTGTCGGTAATGACCGATGGGATAAGGCTATGCAGAGAGCAATAAAAATTGTGTTACTTGATGATAATAATCGTTTATGCAAATGGCATCTTAAAAAAATTGCTGTCAGTAATGTCCATGTTCCCGGATTCTTAACTGACTTTGAGAAATGCATATCAATGTCAACTAAAGAGTTTGAAGTTGTGTGGAAGAATCTTTTGGACGATTATAGCCTTCACCAAAACAAGTGGGCAGTAGATGTTTATAAAAAGAAGACCTTATAGGCAGAGGCATACCTGCGAGGTATTTTTTTTGCGGGTGCAAAAAACACACAATGTGTTGAGGGAATGAACGCATACATGAATCGATTCTTGAAACTACGTCTCAAGCTTTTTGAATTCGTACAAGCATATGATAGGGCTCTTGCAAAACTTCGTCATAACGAGGCTAAGGCATAAGTTGAAAGTGAGAATAGTACTCCGGTTCTTTCTACATTCATGAAACGAATTGAAAGACTATTATTTATTTGTCCATTCACTAATTTTCAAACTTGAACTTTGTAGACTGCTAACTGGTCAAGAAATCCCGAGAGTGTGCAAGCCCAGTTCCACGGCAGCAACATTGGAGGATGGGAAGATGATTTCGGATAAGGATTGTGAAGGATAAATGTAACCTTTGTTTGTATTAAGGCAATGAGTAGGGACAAGAAGTTTATTATAATCTTTTAATTCAGTAAAACTAAGGCAATGATCTGGACAATAACTTATCTGTAGTCGTGGTAAGGCAGTGAGTACGGTTATTAAAATGGTAAGAATGCCCAAATTTTTCCAGGCACACCCTGTTTATATGGTAAGTATTGCTATGGAAATGAGAAGTATGCCCAGATTTCTGTAAGTACAGTTATTGAAATTGAAAGAATCCCCAGATTTTAGTAAGCACACCCTGTTAAATGGTAAGTAATACTATGGAAATGAGAATAATGCCCAGATTTCTGTAAGTACGGTTATTGAAATGGTAAGAATCCCCATATTTTAGTAAGCACACTCTGTTAAATGGTAAGTAATGCTATGGAAATGAGAAGTATGCCCATATTTCTGTACGTACGGTTATTGAAATGGTAAGAATGCCCAGATTTTAGTAAGCACACCTATTTATATGGTAAGTATTGCTATGAAAATGAGAAGTATGCCCGGATTTCTGTAAGTATGGGTATGCCCAAATTTCTGGAAGTATGGTTATTGAAATGGTACAACCTGTTCATGGCACACCAAACTTTCGAAAGAACTCGACCTCGAGTTCAAGTCTGGATACAGCGGCTCCTTAGCATGATACTCAGATAAATCAGCAACATTGAAAACCTTTGAAATCTTCATGGAATCAGGAAGATCAATCACATAAGCATTGTCGCCAATCTTCTTCAGAACTTCATACGAACCATACTTCCTGGTTATCAGCTTGTTATAGGTCCCCACTGGAAACTGTTCCTTACGCAAGAACACCATCACAAAATCCCATTCCTTCAACAATTTCTCACGCATGCGCTTGTTTGCAACTCTCTTGTATTTCGCATTAGTCTCAGCTAGCTTCTGTTTTACTTGCTCATGCACTTCTGGAGTCTGCTTAGCCATTGCCTCAGTTGCAACACTAACCCCAGGACCCCGCGAGAGACGAACCAAATCTACTGTATGCTTTGGAGACGTCACATATACCAAGGAAAAAGGTGATTTTCCCGTAGCACTGTGAACTGCACTATTGAAAGCAAACTTAGCCTGCGGCAAAGCGTGATCCTACTACTTCGGCTTGTCACCACAGATACTGCGAATCAAATTTTCCAAACTCCGATTAGTCACCTCAGTCTGTCCGTCAGTTTGCGGATGTGCAGTAGAACTCCTCTTCAGCGAAGTTCCAAACATCCTCCATAGAATCACCCAAAAATGGCTAAGGAACTTCACATCCCGATCAGAGGTAATAGACTGTGGCACCCCATGCAACCAAACTACCTCTCGAAAGAACAACCGAGCCACATGTGAGGCATCCGATGTCTTTTGACAAGCAATAAAGTGCACCATCTTAGAAAACCTGTCAACCACCACAAATACAGAATCTACACCTCGTTGGGTACGAGGCAGTCCCAACACAAAATCCATAGATAGATCCTCCCAAATATTATTAGGCATAGGCAAAGGAGTATGTAGACCAGTATTTTGAGACCGACCCATAGATACCTGAAAAGTGTAGCACCTCCGCACAAAATTTCCAGCATCCTTCTTCAGTTGTGGCCAGAAATAGCGCTCCTCCAAACTCGCAATAGTCTTGTCCCTCCTTAAGTGTCCACCTAACCCTCCACCATGAAGGTCTCAGATTAAGCTTTCCCTTAAAGAAGATTGAGAAATACAAAGACGATTGCCATGAAACAAGTACCCATCAGTAACATGAAAGTCACTAACAGGCCGATTCTGAACGCATATTGCCCAAATTTCTTTGAAGTCCTCATCCTCTGGATACAACTCCTTTAAGAACTCAAAGCCCACAACTTCATGGGCCAAAGTCAGCAAGAAATTAGCCCGACGACTCAGCGCATCAGCCACCCGATTTGACACCCCAGACTTGTGCCAAATAGTGAACGAAAATTTCTGCAAGAACGTAGCTCAGCGCGCATGCATACTGTCCAACTTCTTCTAGCTATTGATGAACTTCAGCGCTTGATGATTAGTGTACAACACAAACTCCCTTTGAATCAGATAATGCTCCTAATGTTTGAGAGCGCGAATCACATAATAGAACTCTTGATCATAAGTGCTCCACTTTTGTCTAGCTTCACTCAGCTTTTCACTAAAGAAAGCCCCTGGTCTCTTCTCTTGGGACAGAATAGCCCCAATACCAACTCCACTCGCATCACACTTGTAACGCCCCCATTTTCGGGTACGTTAATTAAACATTTTATTGATAAAATTAACAGAGTCTGACTCATTATTACATTGTTAATCTCACAAAGGAGTACATTTATTCGAAAGGGGAGGGAACTAAGGTTCCTAACTACAGCTCCGCCTGCTCTTCCATCCTAGCCAGCTCTTCGGCTCCAAAGGCCTCCACAGTGTACATCTCACCCTGTTCGTCTATAAGGTCTGACACATTATACCGGCGTCGCCACCAATATAATATGTCAGGGTCACCAAAGGTAACACCGTGAGCTTATAAAACTCAATAGAATAAACCATACCCACTAACCCTTAACTTACAACAAGAAGCAATTTCATATTCACATTCACTATTTTTCTAGCGTTGGTGTCATGTCTTTTCGTGTTTCTCCTACGCGACTCATCGTAGACCGTGTCATTGATTTTCCACTTTATTAACACTTTCCACAATCATTTTCGAAAAATCCGTTTTTAAACACACCCAACCTCGATTCCGCCGTTCCAGGTTCTCGAGTATCCTCACAATGGTTCCGCCGTCCCGGGTTCCCATTGGCACACGTTAGCATTGGCTCCGTACCGCGGATAACCAAGCCACACACCCAACCTCGGTTCCGCCGTTCCGGTCTCCCGAGTATCCTCACAATGGTTCCGCCGTCCCGGGTTCCCATTGGCACACACACACACACTACTCACATAATGACTCCCACAATGGTCATTATGTAGTTTCAAAAATATTTTACCAAGGCCATGCCTTTAAACACACCCTAGGTATCATGTTTCTAACTTTCTCGGTTTACGTGTCTCGTTCTCATGCATAGACTCCGCGGTAAGACTTTCATGTAATCATAGTAATCTTGAAACTAAACTAGCAAGATCAACCAACTCTATAATAAATAGCATGCTCACTTAATCACATCATCATGCTCAACATTTAATCATACAAGACAAAGCATAGTGCCACATGGACGGGCACCTTTGGAGTGGTAAACCACTTATGCTTTATCAACAACAAGTAGTCAAGTAATCACATAATCATACTCATATTCATTCTAAGATCAAAATATGAATACTTAAAGCTAATCTATGAACGTTATCTTTCAAAACTCATGCTTCCTTTTCAAATTTCAAAACAACATATGTTTATTGAAATTCTAAGATACGATCGTTCTACGTATATACTTAGAGTTAAAGGTCATAGGAAAAGTCTACGTATACATAGGGAGGAGTAGATATAGAATATCTACCGTTCTTCTTGGCGGTAGAGATGACTACGGAAAGTACGTCGACGGTTGGACGGAGTAACGTCTAGGTATGGCTTCCGTTAGCTTCGAAAGAGAATGGTTTCTCTTGAAACTAAATCGTGACCTACGCTACTTGACTTTTTGGATCGAAAGGGTGGTCGAGTGGCGGTTTAGTGGCGGCTTAGGATGAGTTTCTTGAAGGACTTATGAAGAACTTCAAGAACAAGCAAGAACAAGCAAAGAACAACAAGAACACTAAGCTTTCTAGAGAGAGAAGTTGGAGGTTGGAAAGGTGTGAGTTAAATGAGAAGTGTGGGTGCTATTTATAGGCAATTGGATGGCTCTCCCTCTCCCTCTTGGCCGGCCCTCTCTCTCCCCATTATCCAATGGATTTTGATCAAAATCTAGTCATTTCAAGCTTATGTCATCACCCTAGATCTTCTTCTTCCAAACTAGGACAAGGTTAATGTTATTCTATGGGGTTTTAGTCTAATCTAGTCCTTTGAAAGAGTAAGATAATAGATTTGGTTGTCCTTTGGAGTGAAAGAGTAGAAAACCCTAGATTGTGTAGTACATTGATGAGGTAGGAAGTGATCTAAACTAGTTTGACTAGATATGGTGAGGTACACTTGCACACACATCACTCTTCCTCTCTCCTCTCAACCGGCCATCTCTCTCTCTCTCTCTCTCCCATCTCTCTCGGCCTCTCTCTCTCTCTCTCACTCTCTCTCTTTCCCCTTTGGTACAAGGTACATACATAAACAATTAAGGAAGGACAAAGGTCTAAGAAAGAGTAAGGATTTGGTGGAAAATCTTGTAAGGCAATCTAGTACCTCAAATCTATCTTATGTCATCCTATCTTCTTCTTTCACAAGTACATGTACCTATATATATATATAACTAGGGTTTGGTGGATGAAAGATCAAGAAAGGTACAACCATATCTTTCTCTCTCTCTCTCTCTCCCTCTCCCGAATTCTCTCTCTCTCTCTCTCTCTCTTTGGTACTTTGGACACCTAAGCTTGTAAGGACAAGGGTTGGTGGTTGACTATGTGAAAGAGTAAGATTTAAGGTGTAAGGTTTGTAAGAGATTTGGTAAGGGAAGTCTAGTACTTTTAGTCCACCTCATGTCCTTCATATCTCTCATCTTTCATTAGTACATGTACATAGGTTTAAATATAACTTAGATTTGGTAGAAAAAGGACAAGAGTACATCACATCACTATCTCTCTCTCTCTCCCTCTCGGCCTCTTCTCTCTCTCTTCTCTCGGCATTCTCTCTCTCTCTCTCTCTCTCTCTTGGTACTACTTATCTATATTAATAAGTACATATCTACCTAATAAGATATTGAAGTACAAGGTTCTAATAAACTAAAGGGATTTTGAAAGACTAAGGATTTACCTATTAAACAAATAGATTTGGCACATGTATTCTATCTTTATATTATATAGGAGTAGGTGTACTAGTGTCCTATTATAATATTTAGGCATGTACTAGATGATCTAGGTAGATATCTAGTCAAAATTTTATATTATACTGAGTCAAATTGACACATGTCTCTTTATTAAATAGTATTTGTACATAGGGAATCTTAGAATCCTACTCCCTCCGTTCCAAATTAATAGTCCGGTTCGGTCTCCAATGCATTTTTTAAATTGTTAATATCTTTCAATCTATAATGAATTTTATGTGCAATATGGATCTCATATGATAGATCTCAATTAGTTCTATTATACAAAATTTTTAAAATCTTTAAAGACATTATAGATTGAAAGATATTAACAATTTAAAAGTTGCATTGGAGACCGAACCGGACTATTAATTTGGAACGGAGGGAGTATATTATACTAGATTCTCTTCTAATTCTTTAAGGAGGGAATCCCATGGGATCCTAGACAATGAATTAACTATTATATCTTAGTACTAGTCCTATTATCCAATGGATAATAATTCTACTAACAACTATGGACCAATGGACAAAGGTCAACGGTTGACTTTTTGGTCAAAGGTTTCAAAAAGGTCAAAAGGTTCATATGGTTCGAGGATGATAATGATTAAATTAGATTATCGCCAAGGATTAGGTTAGAAGCTAACTAGACTTGCTAAGTAGGATTTCTAGGTGAAAAGATAACCTAGACTTGCGTTTGACAATTAGGAGAAAGGTCTAACTCACTTGTCTTTAGAAAATGATCTTATTAGACGAATCTAATCATGACGGATTACTAAGAATAACTCAAGTTGAATAATCACTCAAGAAGAATTAAAGACTTTTCGAATTAACAACGAAATTTTTATTTAGTAAAAATCAGGGTTGTTACAACACTTAACCTCAAAAATCTTCTTAAAGCTAGGCAGAGCTAATACCGATGCAGTACAAAGCCGTTCTTTAACCAGTGCAAAACTTTGTTCTGCTTCACCTCCCCACAGAAACTTGCCCTTTTTCAAGCACTCCGTGATTGGTGCTACGATAGTACTAAAATTTCGAATGAATCGCCTATAGAAAGTGGCCAATCCATGGAAACTTCTCACTTCCGTAACAAATTTAGGCGTTGGCCACTCACGAATAGCTCGAACCTTCTTTTCATCTACGTGAATACCTTCAGAACTCACCACATAGCCCAAGAATAATAAGCTGCGAGTCAAGAAATTGCAGTTCTTGAGTTGAATATACAGCTTATTTTCTTGCAGCACCATCAGCACTTGGCGCACATGCCCCACATGCTCCTCCTCGGATTCGCTATAGATCAGTATGTCGTCGAAATAAACGACGACAAACTTTCCAGTGAAAGGCCACAGAACCTGATTCATCACCCTCATAAAAGTACTCGGTGCATTAGAAATGTCAAATGGCATTTCCAACCATTCGTACAGGCCATCCTTAGTTTTGAACGCCGTCTTCCATTCGTCCCCTGGTCAGATACAAATCTGATGGTACTCGCTCTGCAAATCAATCTTCGAAAACCACTTCGACCCATTCAACATATCAAGCATATCATCCAGGCGAGGAATTGGAAATCTATACTTGATGGTTATTTTGTTGATGGCCCGACTGTCCACGCACATACGCCAACTCCCATCTTTCTTGGGTGTCAACAAGGCTGGAACACCACATGGACTCAGACTCTCTCGAATGTGCCCCTTCTGTATCAACTCCTCTACTTTCTCCCTCAGAATCTCATTCTCCTTTGGACTCATCCGATAATGTGGTAGATTGGGCAGACTTGTCCCAGGCACCAAATCAATAGCATGCTGAATATCCCTTTCCTCCACTACCAAAGACTTCACCACCATAGCATAAACCTGTTCCGACTCCTTGAAATCTGTCACAAACTCAGCTTCGGAACTAGCAATTGTTAGAAATGAAGACCCCTCTGTTTTAGGTGGTTTGACAGGCTCCTTATGACTAGAAGGAGCCATAACAACCTTACGTGACTCCGAATTAAAACTATAAGTATTGTCATGACCCTTATAAACAATATCAACATCACACTGCTAGGGTCTACCTAACAGTACATGGCTAGCATCCATCTCAATTACATCACAGATAACTTCAGATCTATAAATTTTTCCAATTGAAAGAGGAAGTTTATAGATTTCAGTTACCTTCACCGTAGGGCCTTTCTTTATCCAACCGATATTGTATGGAGAGGGATGAGGTTCGGTTGGCAACTTCAGATGGTCCACCAGTCTTTTTGCCACAAAATTCTCACAACTCCCACTGTCCACGATCAAGTCACATACTTTCTGATTGATGGAACAGCTTGATCGAAAGATGTTATGACGCTGACTGGAATCTTCTGCTCTTGCACGAACAACACCCATTGCACCACACAATTCACTCGTTCCCTGTCCTCCTCTGCACAATCTACATCATACGAATTTTCTTCTGGCCAATCCTCATCAGGCCCATCTTCTCCGCCACCCTCTTCCACCAGGCCCACCTTCCGATCTGGACACTCATTGGAGCGGTGTCCGGGCTTGCTACACCGGAAGCACTTATCCCCAAAGGGCTTGGCATATGGATTAGGGGCTTTGGCCACGTTTCTGTTATTGGAGCTACCTGCCTGATTAGCTCCTCCAAATTTAGAACCACCACGAACTGCAACCTTAGGTTGAAACGCAGGCACTACTGGCTATTTCTCTTTCCCCTTATCAGCAGTAGGAACAAACGACTCTCGACGGTACCCTGAATTGGCTGGTTTATGCTCCATCTGTTCGGCCTTAATCGCCAAGTTAAAGGCTTCGTCAACTTCCCAAACAGGCTGCAATCCTATCCTCTCCTGAATTGAAGGCTTCAACCTGTTCATGTACCTCACTACCCGTTGACCTTCAGTCTCACTCACACTCAGATTATTACGATCTGAGATTCGATTAAATTCAGTTGTGTAATAAAAAATAGACCTGGATCCCTGCGAATAGTTCTAGTATGACCGGAACAGATGTTGGTCATAGTCAGACGGCAAAAACCTCTCCATCATAAGCTATTTCATTCTGCGCCATGTCGCCACAGACTCCTTTCCTTGCCTTTGTTGTTTCATCTGGAATTGGTCCCACCAAACTGCAGCGCCGCTCTTTAGTTTATAAGCAACCATCTTTACTTGCTTCGACTCAGGAACCTCCATCATAGTAAGGAACCTCTCAACCTCTGAAATCCAGTCAAGAAGCTCCTCCATCTGCAAATTACTGTTGAACATGGGAAGGTCCACCTTCATGTGGTAATCATCGAACCAATGTTGTTGTTGACCGACGGGATGGTCTTCTTGTTCTTCATTATCATCAGGTTCGGATTCTTCACTCTCAGCATGATTAAACCCACTTATTACCATCTGACGACGACCGGTTGCGCCTTGGGCAAATCCTCCGGCACGATTCCGATCCTGGTTACGAGGTTGGCGATAGGCAAATCCCAATGCGCGATCCTCCTCAAGCCTTTCTGGCCTTTGGCGAATTTGTAGAGTCAACCCCTGCAACATATCACGGATCTCAACGAACTGAGTGTGGGTATCCTGATGGATCTCAGTCAACTATGCTTGTTGATCCTCCACCATCCTCCTTAGGTCAGTAAGCCCACGACCAACGTCAATGGGTGTGTCTTCTTCTGTGTTTGGTGCCATCGAACCAGAAAAAATGTGGCTCTGATACCACTTGACGCAGCGGAATTCACAAGAGACTAGTTAGCAAACTTAGCGTATTAGTCCAAACAAGATAAACAACTCGTCGCAACAAGCAAACCTTGCGCACAAGGAAAAAAGAGAGAAACTCTACAATATTATTGATTAAAAGCTGCATAAACTTTAGGTTACAAATCCTTATATAGGCCGAAACCCTAGAAACCCTAAAAATAAACTTGGAAAATAAAAAGTCCGAGAATTTGGGGCTTTTCCTAAAATTGAAAACGGGAAAGAAAAACAAGACTTTCCCAAAAAGAATAAACTTAAAAGGAATTACAATCTAAGAGTTATTAACGAAACAAATCTTTCCTAAAACGGCAAAATAACGCAATTGAAGGCCTAAGCAAAGGAAATAGGCCGAAAAACACCATCGATCATCAACTTAGGGTTGATGTTGACCGGAGTGCAAAAATAAGTCAGCCCACTAAGTTTGGGCCTATTCCGAGCTCGTCCGAATTTTGCCAAATTGGGTAATCTGAAATTAAACACCGTTTGGGCTTCCGGAACTTGGCTCGATCCAGCTGATCATGGAATTGGGTCTCCATGTGTTCTACATCACTAATGCAAGGACTGCACTGGCGTTTGTCACACTGAGAGCTGACGGAGAACGTGAATTCATGTTTTCCCGCCATTCAAGTGCCGATATGCTTCTTTCTAAAGCAGAACTCAATAAAAACCTTATTAAGAAGGTAAACGTCAAACTGTGGTAACATAAAGCATCACTGATCAATTCTAAGCTCTAACTGTTCTGTTCTTGGTTTCTCTTAGTTGCAAGTTGCAACGCATTTTTTTGGGTTTTATTTCCCAGATGCTTCCTGCTGAGTTATAGCATCTTAGAAAAGTGGGCAGTGGCTGTTTTATTCAAGAATAGAGACGAAAATCCTGAAATGTCATGTCTATTGTCTAAGACTCTAAGGTGTTAACCATGTTGTTTATTACCTAGTTTACCGCCATTTTGATGGTGAGAAAACGAAAGAAAAAAATGGTATCACTTGTTCGGATGAAGAACAGAGCTGAGAAATGGTAGCTTTTTACTAGTACATTCTATTTCTCACCATTTCTCACAAAAATGGTGAGATCTGGTGAGAAACTCATATCCTTTCTTTTCTCCCTTTCCAAAGGGTCTGTTAGCGACAATTCACTCTTTCCCGAACCCCACACGCACCACACCTCTTTCTCTAGTGGTAAAAGAAAGTTAGGGTTGGCTATATGAATTCTTCTTTGCCAGCTATGTCAAGGGCTATATGCTCAATTAGGTTTAATAGATTCTTTTTTTATTTTTTGCTATGATGATTCTCCTTAATTGAAGTCTTGTATCTTGTGATTATATATGCAGGCAAGCATATTTCATTATGGCTCAATCAGTTTGATAGACGAGCCATGTAGGTCAACCCATCTTGCTGCTATGGAAGTCGCCAAACAGTTAGGTTGTATTCTCTCTTATGACCCAAATCTGAGATTGCCCCTCTGGCCCTCCGGAGAGGCTGCTCGACAAGGCATTATGAGCATATGGAACCAAGCCGATGTAATTACGGTAAGCATTTCAGAATTAAGAACAAATGAAGATATTACTATGTTGTTCCATATTAGTTTTAATTTACCAATAAACTTTGTTTTTACCATTGATCTTATGGTGGAGTTGCAAGTAAGTGAAGAAGAACTCACGTTCTTGCCACTTTTGCAAAAATTTTGGCCATACTACTAATGCTTGTGGAGTCAAGCCCCAAGCTCCTTCTTCTCAAGTGTGGAAAGTTAAAGAGACGGTAGGACAGGAAGTCTCGGTCGTTAAAGAGCGAATTGCCAAAGAGCCAGTAGGACAAATAGTCCCAGTTGTTCAAGAGCGAGCTGCTAAGGAGAGAGTAGATGGAGATAAAAATGAATGGGTCGAGGTGAAGAGGAAGAAAGCCAAAAGAACTCCTTTGGCCATCTCTTCTTCTTTATGTGGTTCTTCTACAGCAAACAAAGTTGGGAATCTAGAGAGATGTGAGGATTCGGGTGCCTCCGCCGTGGTAAAAGTAACAAACAAAGATGATGCAGGGACTGTGCCTCAGTCGGCTGTGCTTTATCCTGTATCTTGTGACAATACTCCGGTTGTCCAAGGTCAGGGTAGCAATCAACAAGAGCTTCCCCCCGTGGCTCTCCGTCGATCAACACGTTTTCGAGAGCCTCCAAGGATCCCTTTGGAAGGCGATTTCATTGGACCTTATCCGAGCTTGAATAAGGTGGTGGGTGAAACAAGAAAGAAGCTTCGGGAGAAAATAAAGATGTTAACGGCTTCAAGGAGTTAAGGCTTGCTTGTCATTTGTGTTGCTTTCTTGTTGTGCTTTGAGCGTTATTGGATATCTGCTATGTGTTATTTAGGTTTTTTGTTTTTCTCTTTTCCTCCTGGGGTATGCCCCTTATAGGCTGTATATTCGGTTAGCCTTTTTCTATTTCAAGCTAAGTTACCAAAAAAAAAAAAAAACTCACGTTCTTGACTGGAAGTGATGGCGACAAGGCTTTAGAGAAGCTTTACCATCCGAATCTCAAGCTTTTGATTGTTACTGAAGGTTCAGAGGGCTGCAGATACTACACCAAGGTCAGCATCTCAATTCTTCTCTTCTACTTAAGTTCACATATTCTGTAGGTGGTCCAAAATAACACTACCCAGAAATTTTAATACTCTAGCTAGTGACTTACGTATGGCTACATGCGTTGCGTTATGAAATTTGTTACCATATTGATTCAGGGAGAGTGGAGCTTTGAACAGGAAAACAATGTTAAAGAAAAGAGGGTCATTACGCTCTCAGAAATATGTTTTTACATAGACTGCTGAAGGAAAATAAACGATACGTTTTTGGATGCTTAAATGGTTAAAAGAAAATCTCTCTAAGAGCACCTTACTTCCAATAATGTAACTTGTACCCGTCACCCCGTCCTTTTCACTTGGAATGACCTAAAATAAGGCTTTTTTTCTGCTAATAGTAGATCGTTGGTAGATTTTATTTTTCTTCAAAGTGCTATGCATACACCCTGATTTCCATTTAATTTCAATCAAATATTTTGTACAGGAATTTAAGGGTAGGATTGGTGCTCAGAAAGTTGATGCCGTTGACACAACAGGTGCTGGTGACGCATTTGTTGCGGGATTACTAAATAGCTTGGCTTCACACCCTACTTTGTATAAGGTACATTTCTTTCTCTTTCCCACTAGTTTCCTTCTTAAGTCGAGTTCTTTCAATCCATATACTCAATTTTTCCGTCAATAGCAATACTTCATGTTCACACAGTCTCGTGTATGGATTTTTAGGCGCACAATTTTTACCGCAGTTCAATATTCACACTCGTATACGATGCACTTAAGCAAAATGTTGAGTGTGCCACATGGGTATTTGGGGCACTCGTACAAAAAGATGCAACGTCAATGTCAAATTTTAGCATATGGAGAAATGCTTGAAGAGCATGTTCTTATTTTCATGCAGGAGGAAGAGAAATTGAGGGAAGCTCTCGTCTTTGCAAATGGCTGTGGTGCTCTCACTGTGATGGAGAAAGGAGCTATTCCGGCATTGCCCGCAAAAGAAAAGGTTGTCCAATTTTTGAAATGAGCCACGGCCTGACGAGATGATTTTTTTCCCTCCCATTTTCTGTTTGATCGGCGAATATTTCTTGCCTTCATGCTCATTTTTGCTTTCTTGTGGAATTTAACATGTTGCACTTTAAGTATTGTGTGGCCCGCGATCC
Organism: Rhododendron griersonianum; assembly: GCA_018127125.1. Taxonomy (NCBI): domain Eukaryota; kingdom Viridiplantae; phylum Streptophyta; class Magnoliopsida; order Ericales; family Ericaceae; genus Rhododendron; species Rhododendron griersonianum. Next base: position 29,093,291 of record CM030788.1, on the reverse strand, counting down.
TTGATCTGAGTCCTTTCTACGTTGGTTCAGGAGGTTTCCTAGCCTTCTCGCCCTAACCTGCATAAGGAACGCATGACTAAGACCTGGCCGGGGTTGTCCGGTAAGGCCCTCCGGCGAGAGGATGAGAATGTGTAGAGAGTAAAACAAGAGACTAGGGTTTTGAGTGTAGGAGTGTGTGTGGTAGCATGTACCTCTTAGGGTTGCCATCCTTTGATATTTATAGAGTCTTCTTGACTTGCTCTCCAAGTACAGGCATGTGCCTTGCACGAGCCGAGTGGTGTCATCATGACGTCACTGAACAGATCTGGTAACCATTTTGGTGTGAGCTGGTATCCCCATGTGCACTCATCATTATCCTTTGGCGTAACCGTCTCAGCACGTAGAGTGACACGTGCCATTAAAGTTAGCCGAGCCCCAGGTCTAGCCAAGCATGGTTAGCGGCCTGTGGGGAGAACCTGCTGATGGTGCCGCATGTCTCAAAGGTGGCCGAACCTGAACGATTTTCTCCCAGCGCCGGACGGAATGTGAGTGCATGGCCTTGGTCTAGTCATTCAAGACACTCTCGGTCAGTCAGGTTCGGCCTACTACAATAGCCCCTCAATCTCTGCCGATGCCGAGCGCGTGGTAGGGATTGATGGTGAACATGGCCGAATCCTTCCAATCGCCGAACGTGAACCGTTGCTGATATGGATGAGATTTGGCTGAGCTTCAATCATCTTTACCCCTGAAGAAACAGCAACCGCCAGAGCCAAGTACTAATGAGAGAATGCCAAATGTCACTTCCTGCTTGGGTACGGCGGATGAAAGGATAGTTGGCATGCGAAGGGCTCTGCACGACCGTCCTATCTGTGCCACGTGTCAGACACTGAGTGGTTGTTGGTTCGGCGGTGTAATGATGGGCGGGAAATTCGAATCCCCAACCCTACCTCTATATAAGAGACGATGAGAGGAGAGAGATAGGTTACAGACTCTCTCTCTCTCTAGACCTCCATTGCCAGTGCTCTCCTCCGCGACCTTTCATCTTCCAGGCTTGATTGTTCGTTGATTCCACCGTCAAATCTCCCAAAAATCTTCAGGTATGCTTCGATTCCTATTGCTCTTCTTGTTTCTGCAATTTTTACGCCCTTTCGTATAATTTTTCTGGGTTTCTTGGGATTTTTTGCTCCGTGTGAACAGTATGACGCTGGGGATGAATAGTGATGTTCATCTCTGGCTTCAACCTGTTCTTCCGAGCCCCAGCTTTGATGCTTGGTTGGCTCTGGCCGACACTGGACTGCGCCGAGCCCAAAACATGACCAATCGTTTCCCGAGCTTGCGTCAATAGCCAAATAGGGTGGACCAGTAGGGTAGCCGAACGTAGGGAGATCCTTGTCCCATAGCCGACGATGAGGTTTCTCATTATATTTTCTTGTTTGGTTAGGTCTGGCTCACCCAGTGATAGTCATCTCTTCCAACTCTGAAAGCTTAGGGGACGATTCCGCAAATTCGATAATCCGAGAGTGGTTGGAAAGGCGTAGAAGCCGACACCAGAATTCCTCCATCAACTCAAATATGTCTGTTGATTCCAGTGACTCAAATGCCGAACCTGATTACGAGTACGGTAGGGACGGGTTCAACACCGAACCCGAGATTTTCTTCACTCTATCGACGCATTCTGATGCCGAGCCCCAGCTGGGGCCAGAGGCCGAGTCGAGGTTTCATTCTCGAGTCAAGGTTTCATTCTCGTGCCGAAGCCTCCACTTCTGCTCAGTCGTGGCAGAGTGGAACCCAGTCCGAGGCCAGTGAAGTTGCCGACCTTTACGAGAGAGGTCAGGTATGTCCATATGCCCATTATTTTAGTGGAGAGCCCGGTGAATACCAAATTTTTTGCCGAGACTACAACATCCCAGACGATGTTGTCGTTAGCCAGGTGGTTAGTAACCGAATCAAGGATAAGAGAGGAGATCATCCCGAGCACATCAACGTCCAGTTGATGGCAATATGCGAAGCCGGGCTACGGTTCCCCCTCCAAACGTTCCTTAGAGAACTTCTGGCTCGGTTCAACCTCATACCTCATTATTTTGCCATCAATAGCTTTAGAATAGTGATGTTCGTAATTAAGCTGAAGGAGCTCCATAACCTGGAGTTCACGGTTGTCGACCTTTTCCACATGTACAACATGTCTAGGCACGGTAAGACTGAGCGTAGGTACCTATCAACGCGCAGGGACAAGGAGCTGTTGATAGATGGGCTGCCTGACACCGACAAATGGGCCAATTTTTACGTTGAAGTCAACGGTAACTATGAATTCGGCGATCAGACAATGCGGTTACACACTGTGCCGAAGATAAAAGATTTCTGAGGTTGCTTAATGATCTTTTTCTTTGCCAAGCCCAATTTACCTCTTGTTCATCTGTTTGACAGTGTTGATTGTATAACTCCCCCCCATCCCCCTTTTCTTTTCTTTTTTGCAGATCACCGAGCGATAATGAAGAGACAACAATCGTTGGCCATTGAGAAAACGTAGACATTCTGAAGGCATTGATCTACCGAGTCACGCTGACTCTACGAGGTTACATTCCCTCATACAAGGGTAAATTGAAGAGGAGGGAGAAGGAAGCTAAGCCAAGTGTAGACACCCCAATTTGGACTTATTAATCATCCTTAATTTGTGGCCCGGAGGCTCCCCGATGATGAATTTGGATTAAACAAGCCTTGGACCGATTGGAACCATGCTTCTTGAGTGACTTTAAAAAGGAAGAATAAATGGTCAAAACCAGTCTCAAGCACTTGGGAACAGTCCCGAGCGCTCAAAACGATTTTCAAAAACCATGGGCCTAGTTCTCTTTCGAGCGCTCGAGAGTGGCAGTCCCAAGCGCTCGGGACCACTCTCAAGCGCTCGGAACCGCCTTGTTGCCCAATGGATGATAAAGTTTTTTCACTTTTCATGTGGGAAGAGATTTCGGTCGTCTGGGCCAAATCTTGCCTGCAGATGGCAGGGCATCTCATGATTGTGTTTCCCCCCCCCCCCCCAAATTGATTTCAACCTTGATTTTATTTTCCAATTCAAACCATATGTTATCTTCCTCTATAAAAGCCCTCATTTTCTGCTGGAAAAGGGGCACGAAATCCCTCTCTCTAAACCCCCCCCTCTCTTGTTCAAAGGAGAAAAACTCTTAAGCACAAACTTGTTTTTCAACTACAAAGATTTTTAAGAGACAAAAGTTCAAAGATCAAAAATATCAGAAAATGCAGGGAGTTGAGAACATCCTTGGTCTCTGATTTCTTGCATTTCTCCTTTCTCTTTCACCTTTCAAAGTCATTCAAGAAGCAAGGACCTCACCAAAGGTAGAAACTTTTCTACTATAATCTCAAGCAAGAGGCTGTTCTTCCCTTCTGAGGGAGGTCTCTCAGCCTGTCCCAGTCTTTAATACTGGGTGCATGGTTGGGAGACCTTAGTGTAAGAACAAGAGCAAAGGGATCACAAACATTTTTTCAAAAACCTACTGGAAACACTCTCGAGCGCTCGGGACTGTTTCCAGTTCCATTCCTGGCATTTTGGTGAAGCAGCAAGCTGGGGTGAAGTGCATTCTTAAATGAAATGGTTTTATTGTGACATGCAGACATAGAAAATTAGTTTTCTCAAAACAGAAACGTTTCTCACCAAGTTTCAAGTAAGAACAAGATTTTCCAAGGTTAAAAAGAGGTTCTCATCCTGGGAAGACCAAAACTAGAGTGTCTGCATGTCAAAATAATGTCATTTCCTATTTGAAAGTAAGCTGACATGCAGCTCACTTCTAAGCACTTGGAACCATTCCCGAGCGCTCGGGAGTGCCTGCATGCTACTGCAGTTCATTACTCCCCATGTCTAGCCATGTTTCTGATATTTCATGCAGGAATAGGCCCATTTGCTTTTAAGAATGCAAATCTGATCATGCAAGGGCAGGATGCATGGTTTGGAAGGTTGGGGCTTAGTTCCAGCCAGTCAAGCCCTCTGTTGAGCCTCTAACATGTTCAAAACAATCACTTCAGTTTACAGTTTTAGTGTTATATCCTGTTTATGCCTAACAAAGTTTGCAGGTTGAGCATCAGCACTCCCAAGCGCTCGGGACCACTCCCGAGCGCTCGAGAGTGAAGTCAATGGCAGGGTTCCAGTTTCTGTTATCTTGCATTTCTTCACCATTTTCATCATCCCCTGTACACATGCACCAGCATACACGTTTATTTGGTACACCTGTGGATACATGCTACATGCCTAATGAAACAAAATCCTTTTGAAAAATCCTATAAACATTTAGTAGAGACCGATTTCGTATCGGGCGAGGGGGGTGCCGTAAAACCCTTCCCCCCTCGTAACATGGCTTCCGAACCCTCAAATAATCTCTGGTTTTCAATTCAAATAATCATTTTCAAATCAAAAACGGTTTCTCGGGTGGCGAACCATAAATCCGGGTGGCGACTCTTCAAACTTTTTTTCGATTCGATTTTAAAGGCGTGCATTTTTCGGGCCGCCCCGATCCACCCGGGGCTGTGGTAGCCCACACCGAGCAAGCAGGCCGGTGAGAAGAGTAAGAAGGGAGGTGTACAGCAGAAGGGGAAAAGTCAGCAACCGGGGGGTAGCAAGAAAGCAAAGGAGCCGAGGGTGAAGTTCCCTACATTTAGAAAAACAGCTGACTTCTGGTTCCAGGAGAGTCGGGTAACCGATATTCCAGGCATCAATACCCCTCTCCAAACCCTCGTACCCGAGTTTGCAGAAGAGATGCCAAGGAGGAACGCAGTCCGCGTGAACATTAGGGATGGTGCCGTGATTCGGCAAAAAGAGACTAATCTGACCGAGCCTACTGAAAAGAGCAAAAGGTCACCCGCGATTTTTTCCCAACCAAGCCGGCGACGCCTCATTCGTCGGAGAAGGAACAAACTGAGTCGTCAGCCGCAAGTGGTTCAAAAGGTGCTCGGAACGATCTAAGCTCGGCGGGGCCAGTTGCTGTGCAGGAGTTTGCTCTGTCGTTTGCTACACCCGAGGGCAGGGTGGTTTCTGTTGAAGACAGTGTCAAGCTGGAGCCCGGGCTGGCCGTGACCATGCTCTGAGGTCTGGCTCTGCCGAATGATATGCAGAAGGTTCCGGAGGACCTTCAGCCGAGCCTGATCCATGCGAGTGCTTACCTAGTTCAGGTACGTCCAAGCCTAACTTGTTTCGACTCTGTACTTGTTAACTTTCTCAAGCTTATCTCCTTTTGTCTTGCAGGCTGGGCAGGCTTTGCTCCGCGTGTCTAACAAAGCCGAGTTTGTCGCTGCCGAGAGGTCTCATTATCGCGACGACCTCAAGGCCGAACATGATAAGATGAAGTCACTAAAGACTAGCCTGAAGGCGGCGAAGGCTCGGGTGGCCGAATTGGAGAAAGAGAAAGATGAGGCTGAGGGGAAAGCGAAGAAGGCCGAACGTGAGCTTGGGAAGGTGTTGAGGAGGGAGAAGAGGAAAATGAAAGAGGTTAATGAAAAGGCCTATCAGGCTGGTTTTGACCGAGCCAGGGCCGAGTAGATGTGAGACGCCCGGAAGATGGTCAATGAGGCGATCGAGTTCAAGGTGCCGATCGCCTATCAGATGGGCTACAAGGACGGAGTGAAAGCTGCATGTGGGGTTTTGCAGCTGGAAGCCGATCTGAACATGACCAAATCAATTCCTTGACCTTCGACTCCTAAACTTGTCTTCCCGTACACTGAAGAGGAGTGCGCACCCCTCCCTCCTGAGGAGTTCCCCGAGAGTGAAGAAGACATTGAAGACATTTCAGATGCCGAGGATGGAGACGGGTCTGGTGGGAAGAAAATTGGTGATGACGGGGAGGAGAAGCTGGCCGAGGACACTGAGAATGAGCCCATGAATGTTGACAAAAATACCGAGGCCGAGGCTGATGTTGCTACTAAGGATACTGCTCAAGTTTGAGTAGATGATTACCAGTTTCTTTCTAGACTTTGTTAATTTCGTTGTTTGAACTTTTAAACTTTTGTTGGACTGGGCGGCTCCAAACTTAGAGTTTACCCTTCTAGGTGTAATAGTTTGTGGGGGGTCGGCACCGAACGATTTACCACGGTGTACCTCCCAGCTTAGGGATTTTCTTCAACACTTGTTTCTTGCATGAATGGATTCCTTGGTTTTTTTTGTTGTTGCAATATCTCAAGTTTCTGCATCTGGATTGCCCATTTCCAAGCCTTTAGGAGAATTTTGACATGCTTGCTTGTGGTATTTGTCCGTAGCCCCCACTTTGGTCTGGGTTCGGCTATGTAGTCAAACATTGAGCAAAGTAGAAATTGCTAACTGTAGTTGGATAATTGCCGAGCCTTGACCAAAGTAGAGTGGTTAGATAATGTTAGTACATCGCCGAGCTTGGAGCTGTCCCTGGTCATTGTGCCAGTTTAGGGAACAATACTTAGGTTAGGAACCAAAAGTTTGATAGGTGCCCTCTACCTGTGGTTGGGGCTCGGACAAAGTGCTAGCCCCTAGCCGAGCGTCATCACGTTTCTCTTCGGCCAAGATGAGTTCTTGCTCCACGGCTTCTTCATTCGTTTTGGGGTCGAAAGTTTCCGTTCTGAGGATGGGGAAATTGGACTCCAGTGGGATCACGGCCTCCATGCCGAACGCCATTGAAAATGGTGTTTGGCCTGTGGAGCACCTTGGTGTAGAACGATAAGCCCATAGAACACGGGGTAGTTCCAACTTGGACCGAGTTCAACGTTGAGTACTTCTGGGGTGGTGTCAAAGCTTGGGTGGTCAATACTGCCGAATTTGATGGTTCTGAATTCTGAGGCTTATGAAGCCGAGGCTAGGCCAGCGAGTGCGTTTGCATGCGCGTTGTGCTCGCGGTTGATTTGTTCGATCCTGAAATTCTTGAAGTGCTTGATGAGTTCAGCTGCTGTTGCTTGGTACTTCATCATTCTGGGGTCCCGAGCTTTGTAGTCCCCTAGCACCTAGTTGACGATGAGTTGGGAGTCACAAAAAATAGCTAACTTGTCGACCTTCATTACTATTGCAGATCGTAGGCCAGCAAGGAGAGCTTCGTATTCGGCTTCATTGTTTGTGGCAGGGAAGCCAATGCTGATGGCACTTTCATGTAGAGTCCCATAAGGGGAAACAAAGACAACCCCTGCTCTGGCTCCATTACTGTTAGAGGCACCATCAACTTGAAGTCGCCAAGTGTCTCCTTGAAAAAAGAGCCAAGGTTTCATGCCTGCTGCGTGTTCGGCCATGGTTTGAGGTGTGTGTGTGTGTATGGGGGGGGAGGGGGGGGGGGGGGTTAAGAGTCTCTGTATCTTCTAGAGTCAGTTCAGCGATGAAGTCGGCGAGAATCTGCCCCTTGATTGCTGTCCGCGGCTCGAAGCAAATGTCGAAGTTTGTTAACTCAACTGCCCACTTGGAGACCTTGTTGGAGAGGTCAGCTTTCCGAAAAAGGCTTTTGAGAGGATGCACTGTTAGGACAGTGATAGTGTGGGATTGGAAGTAAGGCAGGAGTTTCCTTGCCGCCGAGACAAGAGCAAGTGCTAACTTCTCGAGAGGGAGATAACGTGTTTGCGCGAGTAGGAGCGTTTTGCTGGTAACGTAAATTGGCATATCGTTGGCTCCTTCCTGACGAACAAGGGCTGAACTGACCGCATGAGCCGAGACTGCAAGGTATAAGTAGAGAGTTTCGAATTCCTTTGGTTTCACCATTAGGGGGGCCGAGCTCAGGTAGCCTTTAAGTTCAGCCAATGCTATGTTGCAGTCCGGAGTCCATTCGAAGCTGCGTCGTCTTTTGCCTTTTAATGCGTGAAAAAAGGCATGACACTTGTTTGAGGACTTGCTGATGAAGCGGTTTAGAGCCGCTGCCATTCCTGTGAGTCTCTGGACTTCTCTGTTGGTGCGTGGTGGCCACAAGTCTGCCATAGCCTTGATTTGGTTAGGGTCGGCTTCGATGCCACGCCTAGTGACTAAATGACCAAGGAATTTGCCAGCGCTCACGCCGAATGCACATTTCTCTGGATTCAAGCGGAGCTTATGGAGTTTGAGGATTTCGAATACTTCGGTTAACTCCTGGAGGTGGTTGTATTCCTTCTAGCTTTTGACGACGAGGTCGTCAATGTAAGCTTCCACTTGTAGACACCCCAATTTGGCCTAACGATTATTTCAATTCCCACCTTGGGGACCATCCCGATGATGATATGGATACAGTGATTGCTGATTGCCTTCTTGAGAACCTTAGGACTTTCGGTAAGAACTTTGAGCCACTTAGAGGACCCTATCCAGAGCCATATAGCCTTTCAGACATAAAATACAGAAGCCTAGGAGAATCCATCTGTCGGCCGTAACATCGATCTCGCGGCCTTAACATCATTTCCTCACCCGAGCAACCTGTTGCTAGAAAATCTCCCTGAGAGATCAATCCCTCGGCCGCAAGATCCATCCTTCGGCTGCAACATCCATTCCTCGGCCGTGTGATCCATTACTCGGCCGCCAGATCGTCCTTTTTCCAGACTCTGGAACGTTCTGTCAGACGTTTGATCCAACTACACTACCTCTCCGATGCGTTCGGGCCACGTTCAGAGATTGCGACGAAGAGTTTGAATTGCATTGCAATTGCAATTGCAAATCGTGCCATTTGATTGGCCGGAGTGAGTCACCAATTGCCTATATAAAGGGCCTTTGGACTCCGAAAATATACACACGAAATTCATAGGTGAAATTACTCACCCAAGCTCCGATACTCTGCTAAAATACTCTCTCAAACCCTCTCTTCAAAAGCCCTAACCTCCCGAAGGCAGCCATCAATCCGGCGATCAAACCCCGAAGTTGAAACCCTAACCCTAGGGTTTTCAAAGAAGCAATCAGTCAATCACACCCAATCCGAAGCAATCAAGCAACTGAGGGATCAAGGTGGTGAGGCCCAACGGCCTCTGGTTTGTGTTATTTACCGTATTTATGACTAACCGTAGCGCTTTGATCATTTGTTAATCCTTCTGTCTGGTGTGAGGAAGAACATCGACCGGGGCTTCAATCTCCCGGCCGATATATCAAACCAGGAGGATCCCTCGGCCGTGACATCCATTCACCGGCCGCGGGATCCATTACCCAGGGACAGCTTTGTTTTGTTTTGCTTTCTGATGCATGCATATTTATCGTACTGGCTCACTTTACTTACTGTTTAAAGGATTAAATATACAGACTATGTGTTAGAATTAAATAAAGCATCTATATGTCTTATGTTGAATGATTATGGGCCAGTCTCACGACTGGGCAAAGAGGGGTGCCTAACACCTTTCCCTTATTGTACTTTTGGCTCCCGTGCCCAGAATCTCTGTCTATTTTCCTAGTTTTAGTAAACTGGGTGGCGACTCTATCTTGATGATAACCGCTATCGTGTGGCGATATTCCTAGCCATGGGAATGTCCACGATCTTGGTTTATGAAGCAAGCAACCAATCGAGCAAACAAACGTGATCAATCTATATGGCGATGCCCCGCTTGGGAGGTGTCTACAGTTTTTGGCGACTCTGCTGGGGACTTGAGAGCCATAACCAAAAAGTTCAACATAAGACTAATACATGCCTTGTTTAATTCATCTATCATATGCATCGAGCGGGCAACCCGTTGAGTTCGCCTGATATCCCGGCATGACACGGGCTATGTTGGGGGTTTCAGCAAACTCCACCGTCACTCGTACCTAGTGGTATATCAAAAAGGGAATCACCCAATCACCGCCTATGATGGGCTGGTGAGAGGATTGGTGCCCTTTGACAACGGAGCACCCTGAGACTACCAAAACCTTGCATATATTAGAAAACCATAGAACTTATCAAACTAAGACAGGAACCTACAGGCTAGGAACCTATTTGCATTTTACTTGCAAAAGTTCTTCCTCACACCCATTGTATATATGTATGTTGTAAAGTTTTTCTTTTGCAGGTTAAACCTTAGGAATCTCTCTAAGTCAAATGAACAGTAGGTAAGATCAACCAATCTAACTAAAACAAAAATCTTTTTAGGAAAATGACTGCTTCACTGTCCACGTATGATTCGCACTTTCAAGTTGTCACCAAGCTGTCTGGCCCGCTCCACTATGCTGTTGAAGATTTCAACCCCTCTGAATACATCACTCCGGTAAATCAACCAAAGCCTATGGTGACTATCTTTGAAGACATCCATGTCATGTTCGCTAGAACGGTTTATGAGGAAAAAGTAGAAGACTTGATTGAAGAAGAAGGGCTTCGCAGGGTTCCAGTCTATTTTTACGACCCCTATGCACCTACCGACGACTATTGGCCAATAGACGAGGTCAATAACCTCAAAACTGAAAAGGCAAAGGAAGACGAGTATGTCGACAATGACCCACTAGACGAAATATCACTAAACCTACTCTTTGATGAGGAGGTCACCAACAATGAAATAAGGGTGATCCACCCCATCATAGATAGATTTGGTAATTGGTGGGGCTTTGTTGGCACGCGAAGAGTCGACAACAACGACGAAGCAGAGATTGAAGCTCAATTGGAGGAGATAACAGCAATAGCAAATCAAATGGCCCTCCAAGACTTGCAGGGTGACAATGATGAAATTGCGAATCAAGGTGACAGTGAAGTGCTGATGATCAACCTTGGTGATGAAAAAGACTGCTCTGAATTGATTGTGGATGCTGAAAAAGGGGCTTACCCTAACTGGACCGTGGAGCATACCCTAAAATACAAGATGAAAAGCGCTAGTTCTGGTCTTAGTTCCGATTCCGATTCCGACTCCGAGTCGACTCAGTTCGAGTCAAGCTTTTCATCTTTTGAAACTTACTAAGTCTAGTGAGGAAAACCTGGTCAAAACACCAAAGCATAACATTTACTTTGAGTTTGACTCTGAAATGTCTTTTGATAATCTTAGCAATGAGAAGGAAGATTTAGAGTATTTCACTTTGCCTATAATCAATTGTATGGATTCCGACACACCAAATTTTGAGGAATAAATTCCAAAGGAGATTCTAGAATTTATCGAGAGAGAAGAAGAGAGGCATGCTAAACCTTTTTCTGAGGAAATAATCACAACAAACATAGGCTCTGAAAATGAGCCCAAAATGGTTAAAATTGGCACCACGCTATCCCCTCAAGAAAGTGAAAATCTAATCCTTTTGCTAAAAGAATACAAAGATGTTTTTGCCTAGTCTTACGAGGACATGCCTGGAATAGACCCTGAAATTGTTCAGCATAAAATTCCCCTTCATCCTGATGCAAAACCAGTTAAACAAAAATTGAGGCGTATGCGCCCTGATTGGGTCTTAAAGATAAAAGAAGAAGTCACTAAACAAATCAACGCCGGTTTTCTCATAGTCACCGAATATCCACAATGGGTAGCTAACATCGTTCCCGTACCAAAGAAAACTGGAGGAATTAGGGTTTGTGTAGATTTTCGAGATCTCAACAGAGCCAGTCCAAAGGATGACTTCCCATTACCCCACATAGAAGAACTGGTAGACAACACCGCAGGCCATGCATTGCTATCCTTCATGGATGGATTTTCTGGGTATAATCAAATCCTTATGTCTCCTGAGGATAGAGAGAAAACCACATTCACTACACATTGGGGAACCTACTGCTACCGAGTGATGCCATTCGGGTTAAAGAATGCTGGAGCCACTTACCAAAGGAAGGCAACAACACTACTACACGACATGATGCACAAAGAGGTCGAGGTGCATGTCGACGATATGATAGTCAAATCAAAGGAAAGGGAAGGGCACCATGAAGCACTTCGGAAGTTCTTTGAAAGGATTAGGCAATACAAGCTACGTCTTAATCCTCAAAAATGCACTTTTGGGGTAACGGCTGGAAAAATGTTGGGATTTCTCATCACTCAAAGAGGAAGCGAGGTAGACCCTTCCAAGATACAGGCTATCATGGAAATATCGCCGCCTAGGACAGAAAAAGAGGTAAGAAGTTTCTTGGGGAAGGTACAATTCATCAGCAGGTTCATTTCCAAGCTCACAACTACCTGCGAACCCCTTTTCAAGCTACTAAAGAAAGGTACTGACTTTGAGTGGAGCCAAGACTGTCAGCAAGCGTTTGAGGCAATCAAAGAATATCTTCAGAATCCGCCTGTACTGTCACCGCCTATTCCTGGGAAACCATTGATTCTGTATCTCTCAGTAACGGACACATCCATAGGATGCATGCTAGCGCAAGAAAACGACGCCAAAGTAGAGTGCGCCATATACTACCTGGCAAAAAAATGATGGACTATGAAACAAGATACACTCCCCTCGAGAAAACCTGTTGGGGGCTAGTATGGGCCACAAAGAAACTAAGGCACTACCTGTTAGCACATCCGATGGCGCTGGTCTCTCGTTTAGACCCAATCAAATATCTTTTCGAAAAGCCAGCACTTATCGGAAAGCTAGCTAGGTGGTTATTGCTGCTAGCAGAATTTGACCTCAAATACATGACAAGGAAATCAGTGAAGGGAAGAGCTGTAGCAGAATTCTTGGCAGATCATCCTGTGACAGAAGCCGAGGCAGAAGACTTCATGTTCCCCGACGAGGACATCTTATGTCTCTTAGACGACACCTGGCAGCTTTACTTTGATGGAGCGTCAAACCAATGTGGATATGGCATAGGGGTATTGCTAGTTTCCCCAAACGACTCTCATATCCCTTTGTCATATAAACTGAGGTTTGAAGTCACTAACAACCAGGCTGAATATGAGGCTTGTATTGCTAGAATGGAGGCAGCCCTGGAGCTAGGGGCAAAAAGGGTAGAAGTCATTAGGGATTCAAACCTTGTGGTATCTCAAGCAAGAGGAGACTAGAAGGTCAAGGAAGACACACTGAAACTGTATCACTCTGTGCTGGAAAATCTAATTCCACAATTCGATTCCGTTATCTTCACACACACTCCCCGAGTAAGCAATAGGTTTGCAGATGCGCTGGCAACATTAGCATCTATGGTCGAAATACCCCTGGGATTCACAATGTGGCCACCCATGATCGAACAAAAGGTCAAACCAGCATGCGAATGTACCTTTACCGAGGAAGGTGAAGACGATGGCAAGCCATGGTACGAAGACGTAAGGAAATTCTTGGAAGGAGGAGAATACCCATCCGAGGCCACCTCGAAAGACAAAACAGCTCTGCGGAAGTTTGCCGCCCGATTTGTAATATGTGGAGGAGCATTGTGTCGAAGGGCACACTTGGGCCCAAATCAACTTTGCGTCACAACGAAAGATAGTCGTAAGGTAATGGAGGAAATACACGAAGGAATTTGTGGGCCGCATATGAATGGGGCAACAATGGCAAAGAAGATCCTGCGGCAGGGATATTACTGGACCACGATGGAGGCCGACTGTGCTAACTATGTCCGCCGATGCTACAAATGCCAAACTCACGCTGATCGCATGCGTATTCCCCCTACGGAATTGTATAGCATGACATCCCCTTGGCCATTCTCCACCTGGGGGATAGACGTCATTGGAAGTATAAATCCAAAGGGAAAATACAAGTATCAGTTCATTCTAGTGGCTATCGACTACTTCACCAAATGGGTGGAAGCAGCTTCTTATGCTACTCTCAAAGCCACTCATGTGGCCAAATTTATTCGCACTAATATCATCTATCGATATGGTGTACCTCATGAGTTCGTTTGTGACAATGGGTCGCATTTCAAAGGAGCAACAAAGAAGCTTTTTGCCGAATTTGGGATACAGAATCATCGGTCATCTACTTATCGACCCCAAACTAATGGAGCAGTTGAGGCTGCAAACAAGAATATCAAGAGGATTCTGCGGAAGACTACCGACACCTACACAGACTGGCCAGAAATGCTACCTTTGGCGCTATGGGGTTATCGAACAACTGAAAGAACTTCAACTGGGGCTACTCCCTACTCTTTGGTTTATGGAATGGAGGCTGTCTTGCCTATCGAGCTGGAATTGCCTTCGTTAAGGGTTCTAGCTGAGACTGGAATGATCGAAGAAGATTGGGTTCAAAACCGCTACGACGAGTTGGCGCTACTAGACGAAAGGAGGCTGAGAGCGTTATACCATGTACAAGGGTATCAACGCCGCATCGCACGAGCATTCAACAAAAAGGTAAAACCTAGAGACATCAAGGTAGGAGACATGGTGCTCAAGGCAATCCGTCGCCACATTTCAGACCCAAGGAGCAAGTTTAGACCAAACTGGGGAGGCCCCTACCTTATCAAACGCATACTTTCTGGAGGAGCAGCATACATTGCAGACTTGGATGGAATGGAATTCGTAACGCCAGTCAACATCGACAAGCTGAGGAAGTACTACCCCTGAGAGATGCAACCTCAGCCAGTTTTATACTCTTACAATACCCGAAGTCACACCAAACAGAAGTCTTTGCAATCATCTCATCTGTCACCTTCGCCTGTCAAGACACCCTCACCGCAACGGTCCCAATCACTTCTGGGGACTTCGCGGTCATCTTCTCAACAAACCCGACTATCTACTCAATCTCGAGCTTCGCCAAGCAATCTCTCTACCCTCATCCCAAAAATGGCAGACAATGATGCTACTATCACCGAGCTCCGAGCCCAAATTGCCTATTTACAAGCCGAAAAAGCAGCAAGAGATGCTGAAGACAAGAAAGACGAGGAAGAAGCAGAAAAGCCTCATGAAGTTATAGAAAACCCTGAATTGGTCAAACAAGTCAAGGAGATCAAGCACGCTTTGACTCGTTCACAAAGGGACCAAATTCTAGACTTTGAAGGACTCTGCCGCTTTCCAGAATCTCAGCTACCTGAACGGTTCAAAATGCCAAATATCGAGAAGTTCAATGGGACTGGTAACCCTACCAGCCATGTTCGCCATGTCATCAACACTATGAAGCCTATGGGCTTAACCGATGAGCTCATCGCTCAACTGTTTCAAAGAACTCTCACAGGAAACGCCCTTGATTGGTTTCTCACTTTAGAATTTGTGCACTATCAGACTTGGCCAGAAATTGCCAACACTTTTGTCTAGCAGTATGCATACAATGTCCAAATTGAGTTGACTACTCGAGATTTGGAGATGACCAAACAAGAATCTAATGAGGACTTTGCTACCTTTGTGGCAAGATGGAGGGAAAAGGCTGCCAAGATGAAGAACCGCCCTTCCAAGGAAGATCAAGTGAGGATAGTTGTCAAGAATCTGCAACCTAAATAACTAACCCACATTTACACTCAAGCTATCACTGATTTCAAACGCCTGCATGCCACTGGGTTACAAATCGAAGATGGAATCAAGCTGGGCCTCATTGGGAAAGAAGAAACTCCTCCACCCAGGAAAACCTTTCCAACCCTTACATCTCCTGCCTCCGTCAACACCCTTAACTCAGCCTTACCACAAGACCCTTTTCAGACTAGCTCATCTAGAAACACAAATCGCCCCCGCCGCAATTTTGACCCTCTATATATGACTCCATCCCAAGCCTTAGCCATCCTAAGCCGCCAAGGGTATCTCAGGCTCCTGAATAACCCACCTCCTCAGCCACCTTACGACCCAAGCTATGACGCCAATAAACAATGCGCTTATCACCAACACCCTGGACATGAGACAGACCGCTGCATGCGTCTTCGTCATGACATCCAAGATCTCATTGATAGTCGAGCTATAAAACCTCCCAAACCCAATGTGCAAACCAATCCACTTCCCGCTCACAATAACAAACCACCGCCTCAAAACATCAATCTCATAAGCCTATCCAATAGCCTCACATATACTCCTACCCAACACATTATCCCAAACACCCAAGCCAAACCACCCCTGATCTTCTCTAAGAATGACGAGTGCTTTGCAACAGGAGAAGAACCCCACATCTATGCCATTGAAGATGGGGATTGGTGGTTGGACATACGCCAAGCCCTGCCAAGTGATTGGGAAATTGGAAGAATTGAGCCTGCTGATCCTTGGAGCACCCAAGAAGAAGAAATAGGTCACCTCACCCGAAGCGGAAGAGTGTACAAACCTCCTAAACTAAGTGGGGAAAGTTCAACCTCAACACGAGTAATGGAAGAAGAAGAAGAGGAGAGCCAAAGGACCGAACCTGAGGAAGACAGAGTGCTAAGACAACTTAAGAAAATCCAAGCTGATATCTCTATCTGGGGATTTCTTATGTCCTCCTACGAGCATCGCAATTCCTTCTTCAAAACTTTGGGAAAAGCTAAAGTTCCCATCGACATCACCCCCGAAGATCTGGTAGGCTTCATAATGACGTCAAAAACTCCAAAGCCGACAATAGCTTTCACTGACAAGGATCTACCTCCTGAAGGACCTGCACACAACAAACCTCTCTACATTTCACTTAAATGTCTCACTAAATAGATCCCACTGGTCTTGGTGGATAATGGGTCTGCTTTAAACGTATGTCCTCAAAGGACCCTCGACAAGCTAGGGGTAGACGCTACCGACATACACCCTTTAAGCCAAGGTGTAAGGGGCTATGATAACTCAAAGAGAAGAGTGGTTGGGTTTGTCACATTGCCAGTAGAAGTGGAAAAGATCAAAAGAGACGTAGAGTTCCATGTGATGGATATACCAGCCACCTTCAACCTTTTACTAGGAAGACCTTGGTTACATGACGCTGGGGCAGTGCCTTCCATTTTGCATCAGAAAGTCAAATTTGCAGTAGATGGGAGAGTCATAACCATTCTAGGGGATTCATCAATCCGAACTCATTCCGACACACCTGTACAAGATGTAGGGATCGAGGAAACCTTCCTTACTGGATTCAGTCTTGAAGAAGCAACTGCTGTGCAAGCCTTGATGGCTGAAAGAAGCTTCTACATAAGCACCCCTGCCATATGGATGATGAAGAAACAAAACTACTTCCCTGGATTGGGTTTAGGCAAAAGATCACAAAGCATCCCGCAAATGATTGATCCCTCTCATAATCAATACGCCTTTGGTCTTGGCTACACCCCAACAGAAGCCGAGATAGAAAAGAAGAGAAGCATGGAAAAAGATAAAGCAAGAGGAAGCAGGATCAAGGAAGAAAAACTCATGATCCCAAAAACACTCAACGGTTGGTTTGTAAGAGAAGGAGAAGACTTCCCATTCTGCAGTTTCGCAGAAACATGGTGTAGACACCCCAATCTGGGCTTCCAGATTAGTTTATTTACGGTTTTTGATTCCCCGATGATGAAACGGATCAAGAACACCCCGGGAATGTCGAGTGTTTGAGCTTTGAGTGTTTGAAAAACCCTTGGACCTAACATAGCCTAAGCCACTTCCAAAAGCCAAAAACCCTATTGATGTGTGCCAGGGCACAATCATTGCGCGCCAGGGCGCAACCATCGCGCGCCGGGGTGCACCGTCGCGCGACGGTTTGACTCCATCGCGCGATGGTCAACCGGAGCATTGACCAGCGCGCCAGGGCGCACCATCGCGCGCCAGGGCGCATTGTCGCGCGACAGTTTGGAACCATCGCGCGACGGTCAGAACCTGTCCCCATCACCTTTATTCAGCTGGGCAGCTTAATTACCAAGTAACCCCCAGCCAGCCTCGTGGCTGGCTGGCCTCCATTCTTTGGACCAGAACTACCTTTCCATTAATGGAAGGTGCTCTCCCTATAAAAACCCCCCTTTGTTCATCTTTTAAAGGGTTAACAAATTGGCATTCAAAATGGGGCATCACTTTGTACTCTTTTAAGCTAATAAAAGAGATACAAAGACACCCCAAGAACATAGCTTGTTCTTCTTCCACTCAAACACCTCATTCAACCTCAATCCAATTCAAAGCTCAAACACCTCATTCAACCTCAATCCAATTCAAAGCTCAAACACTTTTCAAACCTCAAAAATTCAAAGGTATATCTTACCTTTGTTCTGCTCTCTGTTTTGATCCCTGAGGGGGGCTGGCAGGGTCAAGGCTGGTAATCAATACCAGTCCTGGCCCTAAAGCTAGCAAGGTTTCAAAAGTCGTGGCCTAGAAAACCCTCGCGCGATGGACCCGAACACTCGCGCGACACTTCTGTCTGCATGAGATTGGTCCACGTGGGGAAGGGATGCTAGCATTTTCTTGTCTTATTCATGCTCATGGCTATTATAAATTTATTTTGATATAGATCACTGTTGATGCATGTAAAAACCAGTTTACTGCTTTCCTTTGTTAGAAAATGCTAGCTTTGCACTTCAATATTCATTTCTGTTCTGTTGGAGTACCCCTGGGATCATTCTGGATCTGTCCCAGAACCTGGAACGAGCAAAACCAGACACTGGAAAGTTGGCTCGAACCCGCGCGCGTTGCACCCAAACCATCGCGCGATGGTCAACGCTCCTTTTGACCAGCGCGCCAGGGCGCAATCGTCGCGCGCCAGGACGCAACCATCGCGCGCCCGGGCGAACCGTCGCGCGACTGTTCGGAACCCTCGCGCGATGGTTCCATCCTGTTTGTACCCGATCAGTGGCTGGCCTTGCATGTTTAACTTGGTTTTAGGCTATTATTTTGTCCCCACACTGTTTATGGGGTGTTTTGTTTATTTGTTAGGTTTTTCAGCCTTTAAACTGTATATTATGACTGCATAAACTGCTTGGTTTGTCCTGGGTGTGCACTGGTCCTTCCAGAGCCCAGAGAGTATAAAACTGCTTGGTTTGTCCTGGGTGTGCACTGGTCCTTCCAGAGCCCAGAAGGTTTGAGAATAAGAGCTGTGGGCTTAGGCTTACTGGCGCGCGCAGGTCTTATAGTAGCGTGCACAGGTTTGGTCAGCATGCATTGACTTGATCAGTGCATACTGGTTTTCTTCTGTGCACAACACTCCAAGACAGGAGCTTTCCAGTCTGTTTAAACTCCCACAGGAGTCTGTTCTCATCCTATACTAACTGCTCATCCATGCCATCTATCACATCCTGCAAACATGTTACAGTTTTAATCCCCGATTAACTGTTCCCCCGCCCTAATTGGCTAAAATTGATTAATAAAAGAAGAATCGCAATGTTTTCAAAATGCCTAAGTAAAGACCGATCTCCGGATTGGGCGAGAGGGGTGCCATAAAACCCTTCCCCTCTCGTAACCTGGCTCCCGAACCCAGATATGGTTATGATGGACTGGTTTCCTTCACTTTTTCAAATAAAGCGCGGCAGGTGCTTCGAAATACGGTTCCTTGAGTGTCGGACCTTCAAAACTCAAGTGGCGACTCTGTATTTTTGAGCGCTTGCCACCGGCGCTCGCGCTCCCTCGATTTTCAAAAAAGGGCCGCAAAACGGCGGGAAGGAACGAAATCCTTTCCTTCCAAGGGCATGCTGCCCACAGTGGCGACTCTACTGGGGATGAATCGAACCAATATTGATTCACACTTAGGATTTAATACGCCTGGGAACAATCCCTTAAAAGCTTGTCAAAACGGTGAGCTTCGCGCTGCCGAAGGTTGGAACGGTGATTTAACAGGACCTCGTGTCCGGCCATTCTAATCTGGGGCTTTTTCGATTGTTCGCTTGCGTAATTTCTTCTAAAGATGGACTAAATAAAGTGAGCTAAATTTGAAAAGGCATTTTTACGACTCTGTGATCCTTCTTCTTTTAAAACAAATTTTAGCATCTCATTTGCATCGATGTGGGATAAGCCTCGTTGGATCGTTTTGGCAATCCGGCACAGTTTACCGGAGCCCGGGGACCCCGAATGACCGACAACCTTCGACGATGATGGGTCATGCTACCGTTCGACTGTTATTCTGCGAAAAACGCGGGTAACGGGAGGTATATCTGTGGCCCTAGTCCGAGGAACCTGTTACAAGCCAAAACCAGCCTTTGCATATACAAAGCACTAGAACTCTCCAAACTAGGACAGGTACCCACAGGGTAAGATCTATTTGCATCTAACCCCGTAACTGCCTATGTGTTACTGCTTTCCCTATTGCATGCACTGTTTTACATAGGAGCATGCTTAAGACTGTTTTGTCTTTCGAGTTTGTCTTGTGCTGTCTAAGACGTTGTTGGACCCGATGAGGAGTCGTTCATTCTGTTGAATGTTCGTTATCAATCGCAAAGTCCTTAGTTCAATGAGACTTTGAGAAATCAAAATTTACTACATCCTTGGCTCATGCCCGTTTAAGGATTCAACCGACAATATGGAACAACAAAGTAGTGATGTCGTGTCGCTGGCGCCACCCAGGTTGAAGTGCGTTGTCACTATACACCGCCGTGTTCAAGGTTAAGGTGCCATGACATCAACACCGAGTTGTTCCAAATTCAAAGTCGAATCTTCAAAAGGGACTAGCCAAAGATTTAGTCTATTTTGACATCTTTTAGGATCTGTCGATCTACTCAGGGACACATCGCCAAAAAGAATTCTGAGGATTCCGGCAACGTCTGAAACTTGTGAGGCAAACTTGTCTCTGGAACTGTGCATGCATACATTCTGTTCTGCGTAGGAGCATGTTTAGGGCGGCTTCTAGGTTGTCTCGCTTTCGAGTCTGTCTTATGCTTATTAGGACGCTGTTATAACCCGATGAAGAGTCGTGCATCTCGATAGTGCACGTTGTTAGTTTTTCAAAAGTCCTTAGATCAGCGAGACTTTGAGAAATCAAACCTTACTAAATCCTTGGCTCATGCCCGGTTGAGGATTCAACCGAACATAAGGAACCGCAAAGTGTTGATGTCGTGATATTGATGTCATTTTGGTTATCGTGCTTCGCACGTACACCGCCCCGGCTAAAGTGCGTTGTCGCTCACGCCACCCCGGTAAAGGTGTCACGCCATCAGTACCGAGTTGTTTCTAATTCAAAGTCGAATCTTCAAAAGGGACTAGCCAAAAATTTAGTGTGTTTTGACATCTCTTAGGATCAGTTTGATCTTTCCAAAGGATATACCCTCGAAAAGAAATCTGAGGATTTTGGCAGCGTCCGAACATCATGAGACAGACTTGTCTCTAGTTCTAGAGTCTAGGGTGGACACCGACGACGATGTATGCATTGCATTTTGCTGCAGGAACGCCACTGAGCTTTCTCTTACTTTACTGTCTAGTTTGGAGCCATTGCACCGAGCAGGAAAGTACCGAAAAGAAGAGCCAAACCTACTTGGGAGCGTCTTCAGAATCCGGTTCAAAGACTTGTCAGGCTCGAACCTCAGTCAGTTGCAACGGAGGCTTCTCCAGGTTCATTGTTGGCAGCCCTAGAGTCGGGTTCGCCGTCGATTTTGCAAAGAGCCACACCGTCGGCTTCCCCTTCTTCAACATCTTCAAAGCCGACCATGGCAGATCAACCGCTCACTCTAGAGGTAGTGCTCACGAACCTTCAGAATAGCATCACCGCTATGCAGCAAAGGGCTGTCCAGACCGATGCTTCCATCACCCGTTTGAATGACCTTATCAACACTCGCCTTCCACCTCCTCTTGAAGAGGAAGGCGAGGACGATGAGTCCGACCAGGAACAGCCTGTCTTGGTCCCAGATCCGAAGCCTGTCTTGGTCCCAGATCCGAATCACGAGGGGCGTCTCATTGTTCAGATCAACCCTAAGGAGGCTCGTGCGCCTGCTGCAATCCCAAATCCGGTAGGTGGCAAGCCTATTTTGAATCCGGATATGGCAGCTCTCATGGCCAAGATGGCAAAGCTGGAGGAGGCAGTCTCCAAGTCTGAGAAAATCAGTGCAGGGGGAATTGACTTGGATCGTCTCTGTTTGTACCCTAATGCCAAGCTCCCTGACAAGTTCAAGATGCCTGACTTGGTTAAGTTTGACGGGAGCGGTGACCCCAAAACTCATCTCTATGGCTACCATGCCGCAATGAAGCTGCTGGGTGTGGAAAGTGAGGCCATGTCTCAACTTTTCCCTCAAACCCTCTCTGGGCCTGCCTTCCATTGGTTTCTATCAGTCGACATCTCCAAACGAAGCACTTGGGAAGATATAGGGGCTGCCTTTGTCTCACAGTATAGCTACAACTCTCAACTCGAGATGACTATTCGAGAGTTGGAATCCACGAAGATGGAAGCCAATGAGTCCTTTGCGGACTTTGTTAAAAGGTGGAGAGCCAAAGCCGCTTTAATAACTGAGCGCCCCAGCGAAAGAGACCAACTCCGCATCATCTCCCGCAATCTCCAGCCAGACTATGCCAGGCACTTGGTACTCGCTCAAGCGACCGCCAACTTTGAGATCTTCTTCGATTCTGGCCTAGCCATCGAGGATGCGCTGCAAGCTGGAATTCTGCCAAGGGGCGAGTCCTCTTCCATCACTCAAAAGATTAAGCCAAGGGCTACAAGTGAGAGTGATGCCCCAGCCTTCAACTCCAGTCGTGCCGCCGATATCAACCAAATTCGAAGCGCTCAAAGCCTCCGATCTCGAACACAACCCCGAAGCTTCTCTGCCTTCGAGGCATCTCTATCTGCAGTAATGGAGAAACTCGTCAAGTCTGGGCACCTCAAACTTTTGACCCCAACTTCTCCACCCAAAGTCCTTCTGGCCAACTACAATGCCAACCTTTTCTGTGCCTTCCACCAAATGCCTGGCCATCTCACTGATAACTGCTTGCGTCTCCGACACGAGATACAAGATCTAATTGATGATGGCACGGTTCAAGTTCCACCAAAGCCCGATGTCATTTCCGATTCCTTGCCTCAGCACGAGTCTGACCCTCTGGTTGGTCAGGTATCTATCGCCTCCACTCAAATCAACCCGAGCTCCACCATATTCAACCCTAGCCACTATATCATCCCAGCAAACCAACCCAAACCCATCGTATCCATCCCGTCTGAACCGGAGGTTAACATGATGGCTATAGGTCGGGCAGTCGAAGCTTTCTCTGCCAACACCTGGATTGACAGTGATGAGGGGCTTACAAAGGAAATGACCGTTTGGCTGAGGTCCATTGTTCAAAGAAGCATCGAGTAGGTTTGGTCGAAGAAACTGAGGAAGCCGAAGTGCTGTTGCTTGGGCCTAACACCTGCTGGATCCTACCTCTTTTTGTGGAAGCTATGGGTAGCTTTTTAACAATTGCGTTTTCAAAACCGCGTCTAGTTTGCATTGGCGTTTTGTCTAAGTCTGACACAGAGTCTTTTGCGTTCGTCTAAGTCTAGCTCTGAGTC
The DNA here is from genome assembly GCA_018127125.1 of Rhododendron griersonianum. Lineage (NCBI taxonomy): Eukaryota > Viridiplantae > Streptophyta > Magnoliopsida > Ericales > Ericaceae > Rhododendron > Rhododendron griersonianum. The sequence continues at coordinate 29,070,301 of CM030788.1, read as the reverse complement.
GGAGGTTGTGCCTCTTGGCCCTCCACGTCGTAGCTTTTGTTTGAAGTTTCGAGTCTGTTGTACTTGGCAAACCCCGAGGGTTTTTATGATATGCATCATCTTGCTTCTACATGCTTCACTGGCTTTTATATAAACTGTGTCGACCCTGACGACGAAGGGATAGATTTCGATGGGATCATTCCCAAGGAAATGTGTTCTCTCGCCGAAAGGGAAGACGAAAGGCATGCTCAGCCTATTAAAAGAAGAAGTAATTTCAAATAAACTTGAAAGACAAGTATAACCTCCCGAAAGGTTTAATTGGTTCAAAGCCGCCCCTAGAGGAGCATTGTGCCCGGTCAGACAGGCTCGAAGAATTCATAGACGTCTTGGCATGGTCTTACCAAGTCACACCTCGCGTTTGATTTTGAGACAAAGAAGTATCAATCCCCTGCTACCGAGTGCCAATCCAGAAAGCAGAAGCACAGAAGGCTCCGGGCCTTGTACCATGTTCAAAGCAATAACAGTGGCGTTCCGCCAAGTACAAATGAGAAAATGTACAAAGCGGTCCGGAGCAAGACATTTCCAACCGAAGCACTCTTGACTCTTTCTTATCAAAGCCATATTATCTGGGGCTGCAGCTAAAGGTTTTCGACCTTGACAGCAACAAATTCAATACCATGGTCGATCTGGATCAATTCAAAAGCAACTTTTCCCTGAGAGAAGCTCGTTGGGCTGAAAACCCCAAGGGTGGGCAGTTCCAAGCAAAAGTTAGAGCAGCCTGCTAGACCAAAACCTATGAAGGTGGTTTAGGCAAAAATGAATAGGCAATCAATCAAAGCTCGCTAGACCGAAGACCCGAATGGGCGGTACTAGGCAAAAGTTAGAGCGTAAAAGGAGAGGTAATACTCGAGAGTTAACCCTTAGCCTGAACTACGTTCTGACCTGATTCCCCCAAAATGGGATACGTAGGCGGTCTCTCTTTGAGACTCGGTCACAATCTATCAATTGGATCCATGGTTGACATTTTGGTACACATCAAAGGTCAAAGAGGATCGAAGATCAAGACAAGCTGCTTTGGAGGAACCAGAAGGGGGAAACCCTTCGTCTTTCAATTTTATTACCAAACTGCTTCTTCAATTTACAGGCTGAGCATAAGTCTTAAAAATAATTGAAGCATCAAAAACAGAACGAAATGCTGGCGAGGCCTTAACAGGCTCACAGTTTATTCTAAGTTCAGCAAAGTCTGGTGTAAGCAACCGCAGCGCATTTGTTCAAAGCGATACGCGTTGGTCTCAAACCTGCGCACTCTTCTTGCAGCAGATAGTAGCAGTTAGCTACTACCCTCGAATGTCGTTCCAGGGGCTTTTACCAAGTCTTGTCATGCTGTGCAAGTCATATGGACTTAATGTGACTGCACGGGGGTGTCGGTTTCAGTCCGGGCCTATACGTGTCATAATCTGCGTCTTATGTCCGTTTTTGCGACATTTTTCCAGTTTTTCAATCAATTGTCATTTCGAGGTGTTTATCTCGATTTTGTTTGTACAGGTCTTTGTACCTTTTGCACCTTTCGTAAGTGTCAGTTTCACCTGTTCAGGAATATTGTGAGTTTTGGCACATTAATTTCATTATATTCTATGTGTCTAAGGGTTCGCATTGTACCCTGGGGCTTTATCTCCCTTTTCATTCGAGCTAGGCGAGTCTGTACATATGTGCGCATGTCTGTGTGTCGATTCAAAGCACTTGTCAATGCAAATTAGATATTAGTGGTTAGTTTTTGCATTCTCTTCAATACTCGCAAAAGAGAGTCAATAAACTGGAAAACGCAATTGTTACATTGCTACCCTAGTATCTGTAATCCGCAAGCAGTGGAATCTCGTAAAGAAGAAAGGGCACGTCAGCCCAAGGCCAAGCAAAGCATCTCTGGGGCACACCTGCCGAAGCATCAAAGAAAGGGCGTGCAGGCCCAATTCCATTACTAAACGTCAACTGGGGCATGTCCGCCCGTTCAACGTCCATCTATCTGGGTGCACATCTCAGAAGCACTGACAGTACAGTAATGAGGCTCAGTGGTAGTCCTTAGGCGTCGTTGTCCTTCTAGGAGCCGCCCTAAGTTTGCATCTGCATTTTCAATATGTTATACATATCATTGCATATTGTGTGTATATCAAATGTTGAACGCAGGAAAAATCCATCAAAACGACAAAGCAAGCCTGCCCGGTATCGAAGGCAGCAAGTAAACAGCCCAGCAGTTGTCACCAATTTCTCCCCAACTGCAGTCCGCCTTGCTTCTATCCATGTTATCCACTGTTTGTGCTACTTGGATCAACACAACGACAGCCGGTCCTGTCCAATCCGCAATGGCTCGGTCACTTTTTATAGTGATCCGCCGTCTCTATCAACGACAGCCGGTCCTGTCCAACCTCAACGGCTCGATCACTTTTTATAGCGATCCGCCGTCTCCGTCAACGACAGCCGGTTCTGTCCAATTTCCAATGGCTCGGTCACTTTTTATAGTAATCCGCCGTCTCTATCAACGACAGCCGGTCCTGTCCAACCTCAATGGCTCGATCACTTTTTATAGCGATCCGCCGTCTCAATCAACGACAGCCGGTCCTGTCCAACTTCAAACGGCTCGATCACTTTTTATAGCGATCCGCCCTCCCAATTCAACGATGGTCAGCCATATCATCCATGACGGTCAGCCATATCGGTCATTCAACGGTTTGATCATTTATACTGCTGATCCTCTCATCCAGGCTTCAACGGTTTGATCATTTATACTGCTGATCCTCCCATCCAGGCTTCAACGGTTTGATCATTTATCCGCTGATCCTCCCATCCAGGCTTCAACGGTTTGATCATTTATCTGCTGATCCTCCCATCCAGGCTTCAACGGTTTGATCATTTATACTGCTGATCCTCCCATCCAGGCTTCAACGGTTTGATCATTTATACTGCTGATCCTCCCATCCAGGCTTCAACGGTTTGATCATTTATACTGCTGATCCTCCCATCCAGGCTTCAACGGTTTGGTCATTTATACTGCTGATCCTCCCATCCAGGCTTCAACGGTTTGATCATTTATACTGCTGATCCTCCCATCCAGGCTTCAACGGTTTGATCATTTATACTGCTGATCCTCCCATCCAGGCTTCAACGGTTTGATCATTTATACTGCTGATCCTCTCATCCAGGCTTCAACGGTTAGATCATTTATACTGATGATCCTCCTGTCAATTTCTCCAACGGCTTGATCACTCAGCACAATGATCTCCCCGTCCGCTTTCAACGACAGCTGATCCTGTCAATTCCCCCAACGGCTTGATCACTCAGCACAATGATCTCCCCGTCCGCTTTCAACGACAGCTGATCCTGTCAATTCCCCCAACGGCTTGATCACTCAGCACAATGATCTCCCCGTCCGCTTTCACCGACAGCTGATCCTGTCAAATCCACAAACAACGACCAGAACATCGTTCGATGGTCCGTTCATCCGCAACTGATTGTTCCCCAGGAGAGTCCGTCTTGGCCTGTCCCGAACGACAATCACCCTCAGTCTAGCCGAAAGTGCATCTTCCAGCAGGCTTATTGCTCTGTCTCGGATGGTCTTTGATAAGGAGATTGGCTCTGATTCCCAACAGATGGAATTCAACCTGCCTGACACGACCTACCCGTGTTTGTTGGAATACTTTGTGCCGAGGATAGCTTGATCCCCAGCAACGACGGCCGGTCCCGTCAACATCTGCAGCGACAGCCTGTCCTGTCCAAATTCAATCAACAAGCGGCGATGCAATCGTCCACTTCTACTTCCATCTCCAGTGACGGTCCGTCCGTCCATTCAACCAATCAGGTTCTGTAAGTATGCTTGTCTACTTTGCTAGTATGTTCTGCTCTGGATTGCCTTGAGGGGTGTCTAGAAACCTTTGACGTTACTTGTGCCAAGTCAATGGTGCTCCAAGTGCCGTCAAAGGGGGGCTACTGTAGACACCCCAATCTGGGCTTCCAGATTAGTTTATTTACAATTTTTGATTCCCCGATGATGAAACGGATCAAGAACACCCCGGGAATGTCGAGTGTTTGAGCTTTGAGTGTTTGAAAAACCCTTGGACCTAACATAGCCTAAGCCACTTCCAAAAGCCAAAAACCCTATTGATGTGTGCCAGGGCACAATCATTGCGCGCCAGGGCGCAACCATCGCGCGCCGGGGCGCACCGTCGCGCGACGGTTTGACTCCATCGCGCGATGGTCAACCGGAGCATTGACCAGCGCACCATCGCGCGCCAGGGCGCATTGTCGCGCGACAGTTTGGAACCATCGCGCGACGGTCAGAACCTGTCCCCATCACCTTTATTCAGCTGGGCAGCTTAATTACCAAGTAACCCCCAGCTGGCTGGCCTCCATTCTTTGGACCAGAACTACCTTTCCATTAATGGAAGGTGCTCTCCCTATAAAAACCCCCCTTTGTTCATCTTTTAAAGGGTTAACAAATTGGCATTTATAATGGGGCATCACTTTGTACTCTTTTAAGCTAATAAAAGAGATACAAAGACACCCCAAGAACATAGCTTGTTCTTCTTCCACTCAAACACCTCATTCAACCTCAATCCAATTCAAAGCTCAAACACCTCATTCAACCTCAATCCAATTCAAAGCTCAAACACTTTTCAAACCTCAAAAATTCAAAGGTATATCTTACCTTTGTTCTGCTCTCTGTTTTGATCCCTGAGGGGGGCTGGCAGGGTCAAGGCTGGTAATCAATACCAGTCCTGGCCCTAAAGCTAGCAAGGTTTCAAAAGCCGTGGCCTAGAAAACCCTCGCGCGATGGACCCGAACACTCGCGCGACACTTCTGTCTGCATGAGATTGGTCCACGTGGGGAAGGGATGCTAGCATTTTCTTGTCTTATTCATGCTCATGGCTGTTATAAATTTATTTTGATATAGATCACTGTTGATGCATGTAAAAACCAGTTTACTGCTTTCCTTTGTTAGAAAATGCTAGCTTTGCACTTCAATATTCATTTCTGTTCTGTTGGAGTACCCCTGGGATCATTCTGGATCTGTCCCAGAACCTGGAACGAGCAAAACCAGACACTGGAAAGTTGGCTCGAACCCGCGCGCGTTGCACCCAAACCATCGCGCGACGGTCAACGCTCCATTTGACCAGCGCGCCAGGGCGCAACCATCGCGCACCCGGGCGTATTGTCGCGCGACGGTTTGGAACCCTCGCGCGACTGTTTATACCCGATCAGTGGCTGGCCTTGCATGTTTAACTTGGTTTTAGGCTATTATTTTGTCCCCACACTGTTTATGGGGTGTTTTGTTTATTTGTTAGGTTTTTCAGCCTTTAAACTGTATATTATGACTGCATAAACTGCTTGGTTTGTCCTGGGTGTGCACTGGTCCTTCCAGAGCCCAGAGTGAAGGAAATCTTTAGGGTAATCACTGGGTGTGCACTGGTCCTTCCAGAGCCCAGAAGGTTTGAGAATAAGAGCTGTGGGCTTAGGCTTACTGGCGCGCGCAGGTCTTGTAGAAGCGTGCGCAGGTTTGGTCAGCATGCATTGACTTGATCAGTGCATACTGGTTTCTTCCTATGCACGACACTCCAAGACAGGGGCTTTCCAGTCTGTTTAAACTCCCACAGGAGTCTGTTCTCATCCTATACTAACTGCTCATCTATGCCATCTATCACATCCTGCAAACATGTTACAGTTTTAATCCCCGATTAACTGTTCCCCCGCCCTAATTGGCTAAAATTGATTAATAAAAGAAGAATCGCAATGTTTTCAAAATGCCTAAGTAGAGACCGATCTCCGGATTGGGCGAGAGGGGTGCCATAAAACCCTTCCCCTCTCGTAACCTGGCTCCCGAACCCAGATATGGTTATGATGGACTGGTTTCCTTCACTTTTTCAAATAAAGCGCGGCAGGTGCTTCGAAATACGGTTCCTTGAGTGTCGGACCTTCAAAACTCAAGTGGCGACTCTGTATTTTTGAGCGCTTGCCACCGGCGCTCGCGCTCCCTCAATTTTCAAAAAAGGGCCGCAAAACGGCGGGAAGGAACGAAATCCTTTCCCTCCAAGGGCATGCTGCCCACACATGGGTAGATGAAACTACCAAACAAAGGTATCCTGGAATGCAAATCTTCTTTGATCAAGAATGGACCGACAGTGATATGGAAGAAGAACCAACAAATTCATCTCCCACTCCCGAAGACTGGATCGAGGTGCTAGCTGAGTTTGACCTAAGAATTCTGTTTGGCAAAGAAGAGGGTGAAGAAGAGTATAAAACTGTGAAAGGCAAGGAAAAAGGAGCCACTCCCGAGATACTGCAGTAAATCACATGACGAAAACATTACTTTCATCTCCTAAAAACAAGCTGGGACACATTTTGGATCCCTGTTTGGGCAGTTTCTATAGCTAAATAAATTCCCATTTTTATCATCTTATGCTTGTTAAATGATTCAATCTTTAAATGCAATAGCTATGTGCTACAGTCTCTCTGCCAAAGATGAAAGGGTCTTAAGAATCTAATTCTTTATGTTGCTAACAAAAAGGAAGGGAGGGAGGAACCCTGATTACTTAAGAACTAGGTTTTTGTCAAAACTTAGGAAGAAGACGCTATCTCCGTGAGAACACTTAGGGTTAGCTTACCCATTGTGAAAGTACAAATGCAACAGGGGATTCAGAAAAGTATCTCCATCAAATTCCTCTCCAAAATACAGAAAGCCTCTTGAGAGAAGTGCTCGTTGGGTAACCTAAGGCACCCAAGCAAAAGTAAGAGCAAAGCCTGCTGGGACAAGAAAATGCAAAAACGCAGCCTAGGCAAAAGATAAGGCATTCAAAAGCTCGCTAGGGACTCAACCTCCATCAGGTAACCTAGGCAACACTTAGAGCATGTGAAAAGATAAACCAAGAGTGAAAACCCAACCCCAAAGGTGGCGATCTTGGAACTACGTAAAAGGCCTGATTCCCTGATTGGGATACGTAGGCAATCTCACATCGAGATACAGCCCAAACATTTGGGGAGAAGAAAACATCAACAGATTTGTACTCAACGATGGGTATAGCTAACCTTGCGTATTGAGCTCGCGAAAAATAAGTTAGTCATTTTTTAGAGAATTGACAAGGACAAAAGCGCGTGAGAATCATCGCTCGTCCTTTCTGACTCAAAGGTCATCAACATAAAGAACAAGGTGTCCTAAAAATCCCAAAACATGGCAAAGAGACTGTGGAAACAGCAAAACTAAAAGGCATGAATCGAATTCAAGCGTAAGAAGGAAGGAATGCCACTTGGCTAAAACAAAAATCCAGCTTCTTTAGGAAATAGAAGTAGCGGCCGAAGAATGGAATTCTCGGCCGAGCAATCCATTCCTCGGCCCATGTTTTAATCTGTTACAAAATTGTTTTAACACTCATAAAGCCTTAAACCATTGCATACAAATCTGAAGTGTCTCGAGACAAATCACAAATCATGATATTTTGCCAAACATGCCGAAGTTGCTTCATAAAAATACAATATCATTATCTGTTTTTAGAACTAACAAATACAGGTACAAGGAAAGAAGGCAAGCTACTGCCCACGACCCCTCTTGGGCGCAGGACGAAAACGCTCAGGAACTGGGACACTGATCCTCTGTCCTTCACCTCCATCATTAGCTCCAGCATCTCCATCACCAGCCCTGGTACTCCCACCCTCGCTGACCCCAGCGCTTTGAGTAACTGACATCGTTGGCACCTGCTCCGCTTCAAGCTGCAAAACATAGTTTGTGGACATTCAGGTTCACATAAAACATGGGATGGAAAGAGAAGAAATCAAAGGATACATACTGCGACTATCCGGCTTCGCTGTCGTCGAGCCAGGGCCTTTGCACTCTGGAATGCACGCAACCACTCCTGGACAATGTCAGCAGGCACCTACAAAGGAAATCGTCACATACATAGCAAAAACAGGGGAAGAACACTGAAGGAAACTAAAAAGCATAGTCTACAATATTACCTGTTGAACTCTGGTAGGAAGCGCGTAGAGCTGAGTAGCACACGGGGTCAGCATCAGGCGTTCCTCTTCTCCATTGGCATTATGGAAAGAGATAAAGCTGGGGGCCCGTGGCCAAACAGGAGCAGTGGTCGGAACGGCGGTGGTAGGCGAAGCTAGCAAGGACGAACAAAAGGCCGAGTAGTCTCCCGCTCGAAGGAAACCTGTGGCAGGCTGTCTCTTAAGAGCAAGCAGCAAACCCTCTCCGGTCAAAAGATGAGTCGATCTCATGCCAACAGGAGGAGGGAGGGGAACAAGCTGCAACGCCTCTGAGCGCGGAAAGTACTGGCTCGCCACCCTCTCTCCGAGGTACCAAGCTCTCGAGAACGGCCCCTCCAAAAGGAAGTGTTGACTGTCCAAAGCCCGAGCGGAAGTCAATTCCAAAGGAGCATCGTCAAGCAAAGTGCCCCACGGATCGAATCGCATCTACAATAAGGGAAATAACATCAAAATGACAAAATGAAGAAATCACATGATAATCGAAGAATAGGATGCAACATACCTAATCCAGTGTCAAGCGGTCCAAAACTCACCTCCAAGCCAGTAAGTCCATAGTAGGCGATTGCGACTTTCGAACTCCTTTCAACCAATGGGCCGCCCGCAGGACAAATCTAGGCTCCCTATGCCTTGTCGGATGAGGAAACTGTGACAGATGCTCAAAGGCCCAAAGCTACAAGATAAAAGACGAGCATGAGAGACAAAAATCAAGGCAACAAAGAAACAACAAAGAAAGCTGAAGTATATACCTCGAGGACACGGTGGTGCCCACCTAACGAGAGGCTAACGCCTCGAGAACAAGCACTCAAATGCCCGTACAGCGTGGCCAAAGCGGGAGTCCCCCAGTCAAACTTTGCTATAGCATCCAGATTCACCAAAGCAGCCAAAAACTGTACATGCACCGAGTTTTCCTTGTTGCAGAACAAGGTTTGGCCGAGAAGGTATAGGAGAAAAGCCCTCACCAATTGCTGCATCGATACCTCAGACTCGATGCCTACATGATCAAACTGTTCCCGAAGCCAAGAATAGGTAATATGGCCACTCTCCGATACAACGGGGGTCTTCCCCAAAAGAAATTCAAAGGCACCCTCTCGCTCATGAATCCGTGGGTCGATCGGAAGAGGATCACCGCCAACTCTCAGACCAGTAAGTAAAGTAAAATCACCTGGAGTAATCGTCATCTCCCCAGCCTCCGGAAGATGGAAAGTGTTGGTGGTGTCCCACCACCGCTCTACCAATGCTGTGGTCAACCCCAACTCCACCTTCGGAAGGTGAAAGCCAAATATCAAAGACTCAAAGCCAGCCAAAGCAACCGCGTCCTTGGCACCCCGAGGAAGCCTCTCGTGCCACTCAAACACCTGGGGACAACTTCCCCACACGCGCAACCTCTCATTTGCCTGACAAAATACAAAGAAGAGATCAATACAAAAACATCGCCTATACAGGGGGGCAACTTCTAGAGTTCAAGTTCCTTATCAAATATCAAATATCACTTTGCGAAATCTTATATACAAAAACCATTTGACAGGATAAAGTTTTACCTTCCTATTGGTGAAACCAAAGTGCTGCTCCGGCTTTCTATGCAAGACCTCAGGTAGGACATCACTGAGAAGAGGACAATAACCCAACGAACCGCCACGTCCAATCATGTGAACCTGAGGGGCGTATGTGGCAGCATCAAACGGCGGTAAAGCACCATCGCCTGCATCCATAAAAACCTCGGGCTCTGTCTCAAGAGGAATGGGTTGTGAGGAGCTCCCTCCAACAGTGGCTCTGCGCCGACTCGAACGTAGGACGCGGGTACTCGAAACCCCGCCAAGAATCGCGGCTTCAACTGCCGGGGCTTTGCCCGTATCCCTAGATGCGGTAGGAACATTAGATGACGGAGGAGGAGGCGGTGACGAAGCCATGACAGCCAAGAAAAACAATGGTCGGAACCCCGGTGGTCGAGAGAACGACGGGGACGAGGGGACAACGGTAACCGGAGAAAGGAGGATAGAGGAGACCGCTCGGACGAGAGAAAGAGAGGAAGAAGGAAAAGATCGAATGGGCTGTGAGATTGATCGAACTTAACTTAAATCGATTTTCTGACTGTTGGCTATCTCACAGCCGAGACACCGATTCCTCGACCGAGATATCAATCCTTCGGCCGAGAGATCGATCTCCTGGCCCTCCAATCAATTTTCTTCAGCCCCAGAGGATTTTGCTCAGTGCACCAACAGAAGCAAAATCAAGTCAGCCTTGGGGGCATTCCCAAGCAAATGCAACATGATCAGAACTAGCCTTGGGGGCATACCCAAGCACAAAGAAGCTCTCTCTCCACAAGCTACCAGTCGCTTGACCACTGAGGATTATCAAACTCGAGCTCTATGCTCGACAAGCTCAATAGCACCACTTGCTTATCATCTTGACAACTCCACACTCCCCGCAGCCCCAAGCTTATTGCTCAACAGCTTCGCACTCAACAGCATCCCATGCTCATTGCTCTTAGCTAGCCCAGCAACCCCGCATCTAATATCATAGCAGCCATACGCTTGCTACCTCAACTTTATCCCGACAGGCTCCAAGCCCATACTCACGTACATTCAACGGCTCTATGCCCATAAACCAATCAAAAGCTCGCCATTCCAGCAACCACACATCTATCAACTCACTCAGCGGCTCCAAGCCTATACTCACAATTCAGCGGCTCTACGCCCATATCTACCGTCTTAGCGGCTCCAAGCCCACCATCTCAACGGCTCTACGCCCATCACTCAACAGGCTCTAAGCCCAATCACCGTCAGCAGCTCCACGCTCGCTATCTCCGCGGCTCCACGCCCATTATCTCAACTGGCTCAAAGTCGTAACAACTATCTCAATAGGCTCTACGCCGCCCCAATCAACAAGACATCATCAATTCTCAAGCTCTACGCTTGAATGCTCAAAATCTAACATTTTGAATGCTCGAAGCTCTTCGAATGCCCAACCACTGTGTAATGGATGCTCAAGTTCTACACTTGAATGCTCAAGCTCTACGCTTGGATGCCCAACCACCGCATACTGGATGCTCAAAGCCTGTACTTTGAATGCTCGGATTCTGCCGTCTGAATGCTCGAGCTCTACGCTCTGAATGCTCAAGTCCGGAACTTGAAAGAAGCTCTACGCTTATATCAAACACACACGCACGGGCCCGTGCACATATTGCATCAATTGCATTACAATTATCGCATCGAGTATGCATCATCATATCTGTTCACATCTAACAACCATCATCACATATATACACTCTACATATCTCTAATGAAACAGGTCAACCCTGTAATCAACCGGCTCTACGCCTCGGTTTTACTGATCGGTCCAGCGCCTCGATCCTTTGGCTCTACACCAAAACTTATGATGAGAAAGCTCCATGCACAGACCATCAGAATGCAACCAGCTCTACGCTTCGGTTCAAATCACGTCAAGCTCTAAGCTCTGACACCTGAGGCTTTCGCCTTATGATCAATACCAGCTCCGCTCTTCGGTTCCATCAAGCTCAAACCTCCAATCTCCTCAAGCCCTCGCCTCATGACCACAGCAGGCTCTACGCCTCAAATCCTATCACCTTAGGCTCTCACCTTGTGACTACAACCGGCTCCGCGCCTTGGTTCCATCACGTCAGAAACCATCGCTCTCTAGGCTCTCGCCTCATGACTACAACCAGCTCCGTGCCTCGGTTCCCTCATCCCCAAAGCTCCATGCTCCATTTACTGGCCTTGCGCCCCATATCTCAAAACCGGCATCCAATTCGTCTCCAGAAGATGGTTTGGGTTCCACCCATATCTCAAAACGGCGTCCTATTTATCCCCAGCAGATGGCTTGGATTCCACCCCAATCACATCAATTCCTTCCAGCTCATTCGCAAGGATAGGCTACCCTACCAAGCTCCCTTCAGTCAAAGTAAGGATGATCAAGAAAAGCAAATGCACCTGCCGTGTACTGATCTATCCCAAAATACTAAGGATGCTCTTCGCAAAAACTTCCCCGGCAGCCCCGCGCTCCTTCAACTACTCTTCCACCAAAACCCTGGCTTAACCCAGGTACATTGCGCTACGGCTTTTAAAGCCCGAAGGTACGTCTTCTGTTCTTAACCCTCCAAACTTTTTCTCTTTCTTTATTGCCCGCCTGAACTACGGTTGGTCTGAATTTCCCTTGTGGAATATGTAGGCAGCCTCCCGGCCTGACCATAACAAAAACCTTTTTCGAAAACCCCTTGGAATAGTGGTTGGACCAAATTGAGTTGTTTTTACAGCTTTGACTCTTACTCAAACATGTCTCGCGATCCGTCTGAGCTCAGTCAAAGAGGGGCATCTGTAGACACCCCAATTTGGCCTAACGATTATTTCAAGTCCCACCTTGGGGACCATCCCGATGATGAAATGGATACAGTGATTACTGATTGCCTTCTCGAGAACCTTAGGACTTTCGGTAAGAACTTTGAGCCATTTAGAGGACCCCATCCAGAGCCATACAGCCTTTCAGACAGAAATACAGAATCCTAGGAGAATCCATCTGTTGGCCATAACATTGATCTCACGGCCTTAACATCCTTTCTTCACCCGAGCAACCTGTTGCTTGAAAATCTCCCTGAGAGATCAATCCCTCGGCCGCAAGATCTATCCTTCGGCCACAACATCCATTCCTCGGCCGCCAGATCCTTTGCTCGGCCGCCAGATCGTCTATTTTCTAGACTCTGGAACGTTCTGTCAGACGTTTGATCCAACTACACTACCTTCCCGATGCGTTCAGGCTACGCTCAGAGATTACCGCGAAGAGTTTGCATTGCAATTGCAATCGTGCGTTTTGATTGGACGGAGTGAGTCACCAATTGCCTATATAAAGGGCCTTTGGGTTCCGAAAATACAACAACAGAAATACACCAAAATTCATATACTTCCACACCCCCTCAAGCCACGAAACTCTACACAAATACTCTCTCAACCCCCCTCTCCAAAAGCCCTAACCTTCCGAAGGCAGCCATCAATCCGACGATCAAACCCCGAAGTTCAAACCCTAACCCTAGGGTTTTCAAAGAAGCAATCAGTCAATCACAATCAATCCGAAGCAATCAAGCAACTGAGGGATCAAGGTGGTGAGGCCCAACGGCCTCTGGTTTGTTTTACTTACTGTATTCATAACTAATCGTAGCGTTTTGATCATCTGCTAACTTTTCTGTCTGGTGTGAGGAAGAACACTGACCGGGGCTTTGATCCCTCGGCCGGTACAAAAAACCAGGAGGATCCCTCGGTCGTGACATCCATTCACCGGCCGCAGGATCCATCTCCCTGGGACAGCTTGTTCTGCTTTTCTGCTTTTTGATGCATGCTTTACTTATCGCATTGGCTCACCTTATTTACTATTGAAAGGGTTAATTAAATAGACTATGTGTTAGAATTAAACACAGCATCTATATGTCTTATGTTGAATAACTATGGGCCAGTCTCACGGCTGGGCAGAGAGGGGTGCCTAACACTTTCCCCTTACTGTACTCTTGGCTCCCGTACCCAGAATCTCTATCTGTTTTCCTAGTTTTGATAAAACTGGGTGGCGACTCTATTTTGATGATAACCACTATTGTGTGGCGATGTTCCTAGCCATGGGAATGTCAACGATCTTGGTTTATGAAGCAAGCAACCAATCGAGCAACAAATGATCAATCTGTATGGCGATGCCCCGTTTGGGAGGTGTCTACAGGAACCAATCTTTTAGATAGGCGTCGTTAAGATTGGTGTAATCAACGCAAACTCGCCATTTGCCATTCTTCTTCTTAACAACCACTGTGTTGGACAACCAGGTTGGGTATTGAACTTCTTGAATGGTGTTGGCTTCCAACAAGTGGTTAACTTCTTCCACGATGGCGTCGGCATGCTCGGTTGCCGATCGTCCTGCCTTCTAAACGACTGGCTTCGCATCTTTTTTGATGTTGAGAGAGGATCGACCCTCGGCATCTTGTGGGGGTCCATGTGAACACCTCAATGTTGTTTTTGAGGAACTGGAACATTTCTTCGCGCTCGGCGTCGCTCAGGGAAGAACCAAGCAAAAAGAAACGAGTCCCATCCTCGTTGATTGACATTGAAACAAGGTCTTCTTCTGCCTTGTCTTCGGCGTTCTGGCCGACGTCTTCGATCAAGGCCATGTCTGGGACTTCAACCCATTGCACTTGAAATATAACACTTTTTGGAGGCGACTTGATCGCTGTGCAAATCTTCTTGCCTCCCATGCGTACCAATAAAATGGACGACCTAGTGGTAGGTTGAAGCGATAGCTTGCATGCCGTGAAACCAGGTTCGGCCAAGGATTGCATTGTACAGGCTCGGCACATTAACTACGATGATATTCAACGGTCAAAGTTTTCGAGTCGACGACGACGGGAAGGAAGATGCGACCAAGTGGCCAGACGGGTGCTCCATTAAATCCGATGAGTGGTACCTCAGCTGGTTGTAGTGCCGACTTTGGTAGATCAAGCTTCTTGAACAAGTCGTAATGCATGACCTATGCCGAGCTTCCTTGATCAACGAGAGCGCGCTTTACGTCATGGACGCCGATTTGAACGGTGACCACGAGGGCGTCGGAGTGCGGAGTTTGCACAGTTTCAAGGTCGCGCTCTATGAAGGTTATTGTCCACTTGGGTACGTCTTGAGGGCGTTGTTGCTTTGATCCGCAACCAACTGAGAGTATCTGCTTCGATGTGGAGGCGTGATCGAGGTCAGCATGAAGTGTGGTTTCGGATTCCTTCGTTACTGGCCCATGGATTACAAGTATCAGCAGCCACTGTTCATTGGGGTTGGGATTTCCAGTAGGTTGGCAGGCGGGTGTTTTGGTTCAATCAATGTACTGGTCGAGGTGACCTTGGGCCACCAAACGCTCCAAAAGTGCCTTGTATGGTGCGCATGCAATTGTGTAGTGGTCGAGCTCATTATGGTAGGAGCACTTCTTCCTTTGATTTTGATCTGGCTGGCCAGTGTCTGTGCCGAGCTTGCTTGTTGGCCACTCGAACCATGGTTGCCTCATGATCTCTTTTAGAAAAGACCAGATGGGCTCTTTGAAGTATGTGGTTTCGGCCATGTAGTCATGCACCTTCGGCGGGCGCTACTTTCCTTCCTTGATATTGTTGATGTGTTTCTTTGGCTGGGACTGTTGAGCAATGATTGGCGCTGGCAGCTGGGGTGTGACCGTGGGAAGGGGGGTAGTTGGGGTCGGGATTCCCTGAGCCGCTCGATCCGCGTAAAATTCTTCAAGGGCACAAAGTCGCTCCACGATACGCATTAACTCGCCCATGCCGTGGGGTGGGCGGATGGCAAGTTCGTCCAGGATCTTGCTGCTAGTTTCCAAGCTATTTTTGAAGGTGCATGCAGCCCAGTACTACTCGTCGATTCTAGGAATCTCATTGAACAGTTACTAGTAGCGTTCGGGGTATTGTCTGAGTGTTTCACTTGGAAGCTTCCTCATCTGGGATAAGGACTCAGGCTCCTTGGCAGTCCTGTTCCTTGTGATGAAGCAAGTGTTGAAGGCGCGTTCAAGGTCGGCCAAGTTTCGTATGGATCCAGCAGGCAATTTGTTGAACCACTGGAGTCCAAGGGAGCCGAGGCTGGACGGGAATGCCTTGCATTTGACTTCATCTTTCAAGGTACAAAGCTCGATAGTTTGGCGAAAGTGGATCAGGTGGGTCTAAGCTTCGTAGGTGGTTGGATCAAACTTGGTGAATTTTGGCAGATGGAAGGTGGACTCAGGTGGCGTATTGATGATGTGGGATGTGAAGGGAGAGACGCCAAGGTCCTTCAACTGCCGCTCAAAGCCTGGGTGCGGTGGCTTTCCATGCCCATCTGTCTTCGTTCTTTTGGAATCCCTGTTAGAGGATTTTTCATGGTCTCGGTGTCGTAGCTTGTCTCTCAAATCTGTTGTGGTACGGTGAGGGCCGTCGATGGACTTCTCTCTATCATGACGAGTCTTGGTGTCATTGTTTGGCCCTTCGATACGTACTCCTTTCTCGTTCCGCCGAGCCTGATTCTCAGTTTCCAAGTTTTCTGGTGGGATTTTGCCGAGACGCTTTGAGACATGGCGCCTGGTCTCTATGGAGCCTCGACTATGGTGGGAAACCATCGTGCGAGAGAACTCCACGCGACCAGTCGAGTATGTGCTTGTGAACGACTTGGTGTCCTGGTTTTGGTTTGCTCATGATGGCTTCTTGAGCGACGTGTTCCAGATGTTGTAGGCTATTTGTAGAGGATTATCTCCCTTGCGTCACCCATTTCTAGTTTGAAACCAAGGCGGTCTTTGACAGAACCGCAGTGGCCGGTTTTGTGGGGACGCTCCTGTGGTGGAGGTGGAGGTGGAGGTGGAGGTGGAGGTGGAGGTGGTGGAGGAGGAGTTTGCCTTCGTCGCCTCCCGCCTCCAGCAGATCTGGATGTAGCAGGAGTGGCGTCTTGCTGCATGTGTTGTTTCATTTGGGCCACCTCCGCCCTCAGAGCCGCTTGTTCATTGTCCCTTTCATCGTCGCGACGTTGCAACAGGCGGATGTATGCTGTCGTCACATCGTCTGTGGCTGGTGATAGTCCAGAGCTAGCGGGGATCGAGATCAACATGTGCCTCTCCGGGGGTGGTAGGATTATGTTTCCACTGGCGTCTTTGGCCCCCAAATGGTGACGTCCGTCAGATCTCTGCCCATGGTGGTTAAATTGGTGGTTGTTTTCGGAAGGAGGAAGGTGATTTGAAGGAGGTTTGAGCCGTTTGAATCAGAAGTGATTCACATCAGGTTCACCAATTGTGTGGCCCGCGATCCTTGATTTGAGTCCTTCCTCCATTGGTTCAGGGGGTTTCCTAGCCTTCTCCCCCTAACCTGCACAGGGAATGCATGACTAAAAACCTGGCCGGGGTTGCCCGGCAAGGCCCTCCGGCGAGAGGATGAGAATGTGCAAAGAGTAAAGCAATAGACTAGGGTTTTGAGTATAGGAGTGTGTGTGGTAGCATGTACCTCTTAGGGTTGCCATCCTTTGATATTTATAGAGTCTCCTTAACTTGCTCTCCAAGTACTGGCATGTGCCTTGCACGAGCCGAGTGGTGTCATCATGACGTCACTAAACATATCTGATAACCGTTTTTGGTGTGAGCTGGCATCCCCATGTGCGCTCATCATTATCCTTTGGCGTAACCGTCTCAGCATGTAAAGTGACACGTGCCATTAAAGTTAGCCGAGCCCCAGGTCTAGTCGAGCATGGTTAGCAGCCTATAAGGAGAACCTGCTGATGGTGCCGCCTGTCTCAAAGGTGGCCGAACCCGAACAGTTTTCTCCCAGCGCCGGACGGAAGATGAGTGCATGGCCTTGGTCTAGTCATTCAAGACACTCTCGGTCAGTCATGTTCGGCCTACTACAAGTATCATTGCTTGCTCTAGGCCAAACTTACTTCAGTAGTAGCAACTCTGCAATGGAAAATTACTTGAGTAATGTAGCCTCTTGTATATAAGAGCATCTACAACATTTTTGTTTTCGTATAACTAAGGATGTTCGGGCCAGTTTATGCGCGCATCAGCTAATTATTTGGGACCAATTCATTTACCACACATTGACTAGTTTACCTTGCTAAGTGTTCAGCTACGGCTTGCTCAGTTAGGCTTCGTATGGTTGGGGGCTCATGTTTCATTTGAGGTACTTGTATTCTTCCACCGCATGTAATAAAAAACAAAAGTGACAAGGAAGACAATGAAGATTTCAACTGATGATGTCTGTTAAACACTACTCAATTGGGTTTCTTTTCATGTATGCATAAGAGATTTATTGGGCTGGCTAAAACACTTTAAATTGTTTGTCTCAAAATAATCAGCTTGGACCATGCCACAAGAACCTTTGACAATTCAGATTAATGGTAGTACATTGCAATTAGGTGGGTCCACAATTAGCCGACTAGAAGATTGTCCAAAGTTACTTTACACTCTAGCAGTTTCCCAAATTTAGATTGTAATTAGCATGCTAGCTTGATGCATTTTTATAGAAAGGCCCATCAACATTTCGTGCTTTTTTTAAAAAAAATTTCCTTAGGAAAGATTTTATTAATCCTTGAAAAACGATTACAAAGAATAAAGGAGAGAGCGAGCATAACGGCATCACAACCACGAACCAAAGACGTGGACAATGAGAGACATGATCCCAACTAGATTAACATGCATTCCACGCTTACTAATCCTTTCATGGATCCATCAAGCACTACAACACGGAAGGCCTATTGCGAGGAATTATGGCGAGGAAAATAGATTTCGTCGCTAAAAGTACACAATCTGCGAGGAAATTCAATTTCGTCGCTAAAAAGTTACATTTAGCGAGGAAATTATTATTTCCTCGCCAAATGTAACCCTTTTGCGAGGAAATATTTTGTCACCTTTTTTAGGACTCATTAAATTTTTTATATGTAAGTCATTATTAATTATGTTCATGTATTTTTAATATCACGTTGGTAAGGGATAATCAACTACATAGTTCAATATCATTAGCAAATTTATTAAAATAAAAATGTGATAAACGGAAAAAAAATTGTTTCCTCGCCAATCGCATTGAATTGATGAAATAAAAAATATCTTTCTTACGAATTATATGAATTCACTTTTCCCCATCTGAAATTAATTGTTAACAATGTCAGTATGTTCAAATTGTACTAAAATTTATTGTTTGAATACAAACATTATTGACAAAGTCGCTCGGGGTGATTTAACTGTCCAATATATTAGCACCAATGATCAAATTGCCGATATTTTTACAAAAGGACTTGCGTCTTCCCGCTTTCGGACACTGCGTTTCAATCTGAAGGTCATGCCTCGACCATCAGCTTGCGGGGGGATGTCAACCAATCAGTGCAAATCAGTTGATCAAGAAAAGAAGTACTGATAATGTTAGCCATTTCAGTGGTTATCTTATTTTATCATTTGCAATATCTTTTGTAAAGCTTATCACTTGTATGTTTATCTTTTGTAAAGCTTATCACTTGTAACCGTATTTGTATATAAATACCCAAGGAATAGAACACTCTAGGTAACAGAGTGCATTCATCAATTCTATCGTATTGTTCTTTTGACTATTATAAACCCAAAAAAAGGACTGGACATAGAGATTATAAGTTTGTGGATGAATGATATATGCTTTTCAGAAAAAGAATGAGATATATGGATTGCTTTTCATAGAGATAACTGATTATTAATTCATACATAAAAATTTAATGAAAAGCTAAACAAAAGATAAAAGTACTTAATAATTGCGAAATGTATTTTCAAAATATCTCAAAGTTAGATCGACACTAATCTATTTTCAAAATATGTAAGGTTAACCCCATTTAAAAAGAAACATAACAAATTATTACTATTGTAATATTGTAGTTGAGTTAAAATTGTTATGGACGCATATACACAGTAAGAACAGATTAACCCACCAAAAAAAAATATCGTATTTGCAGAAATTTAAAGTGCTCAAACTAATTTAGGCACTACAAAAGGTTACTAAACTTAGAGAGAATTAAAACTAAGTATAAAATAAACAAATTTAGAAAGGTATAACGATTTATTAAAGATATATAACAAAACATTAAATTATAAAAAAAATTCAATAAAAGCGAATAGTATTAAAGATTTAAAAAACAAGTTTAAATAAACACTGCGAAGGGACAAAAATTAGAGAGAAAGGTTTAAAGAAACAAATTTAGAGAGGTGAAAAGATGTACAAAAGGTTTATATATAAAAAAGGCAAAGGTTAGAACTGGAAAGGAAGTTGGTGTGATGGATGGAGTGAATGCCTCCATACAGGAGGCCACGGTTCGAATTCGCGCGGAAGCAAAGGGCAAAGGAGCTGGAGATCGAATTATCTTGTTTTTAATTTCAAGAGTTTTAGCGAGGAAAAATTTCCTCGCCTAAACTATAATTAGCGAGGAAAAATTTCCTCGCCTATTTTGTAAACATTACAATAGTCTGGTGAGGAAAAACTATAGCGAGGAAAAAATTCCTCGCTAATTGTGTTAGAATAAGCGAGGAATTTTTTTTCCTCGCAAATTCTTTTTGCGACAGCCTTTTTGCGAGGAATTTTTTTTCCTCGCAAATACATTTTGCGAGGAAATCAGCTGTTTTGCAAGGAAATTAAATCCTCGCTACAAGCCTTTCGTGTTGTAGTGAAGGATACTGATCTAAGTAAGCATGTACGCAGCTACACATTTATTTGTTCACACACACACACATATATATATATATACAGTTCTTTTCAGATCCGGTCGCCCGGATTTTATTATGGTCTGGATTTGTGTCTTAGCCATTGGATCTCCTCCATCCAATCCAACGGCTGTGGAAATAACAAGCAAATAAAAGGGATTTCCACCCCTCCAGCCCCATTCGCCCCATTTCGTTCCCACCAGAGAGTGAGAGAGAGAAAGGAGGCGACTGAGTATGAACGACCCACGCGAAGACGACGAACGACGACTGTATACGAGCGACGACCCAAGGTGTCTCCCTCTCTCTCTCGTTCTCTTCCTCTCTCTCTCGTTTTAGGGGCTAATTTCTGTGATTTGTACACAGAGGCGACGATATACGAGCGACCCAAGTAAAGACGATGAACGACGACCGAAGCTAAGGTGTCTCTCTCTCTCTCTCTCTCTTTCTCTCTCTCTCTCTCTCTCTCTCTCTCTCTCTCGTTTTCTATAATTATCGAAACCCTAACTGTGATTTTAGGGCTAATTTCTGTGATTTGTACACAGAGGCAAAAATCCAAAGCCGAGATCAGCCCTAAGGTCTCTCTCTCGTTCTTGTTCTCTATGATTTTTTTGCATTTTCCCGGATATACGAGCGAATGATTCTGTTTTTGCTATATGGGGAAAAAAAAAGTTTCTGGAGATGTCCTCACTGATGTTGGAAGTTGGAACTGTTTTTTATAAATCAAAGATGATAATTTGTGCTAGGGCAATTAAACTGGTTACTATTTGTATTAGTTGATCTCAAAGAAAGGGAAAAATTCTAGTATTTGTACTAGGGCAATTAAACTGATTTTTTTTTGTAATCTTTGAGATAATGTCTACCATTGGTTGCCATTGGTAGGTTACCCATAAGTAGCTCACAATTTGATAAAATGGAAGAACAAGATCGAACCAATGTTGATCCAACCCCCTTGTTTCGAGCACCACCACCGAGGTATCTCTCTCCCTCTCTCAAAAATTTGTTGCATATTATAGCATTATGGGAGACATATAGACTGGTATTTGTTGTAAATGTTTGTTTGCATGTTAGTAATTGTTTTCTATTTTGATTTTTAGAATGCAATCTTTGGATGACCTAGCAGTATCACCGTCACCATCCCAACCGTGTCAATCATCTATGAATTCTTGTCAAGAAATTTACACTCCTCAAGTTAAAAATGAAGTGATACCAAAAATTGACCAACAATTTCTCAAATTAGACGACGTTTGGGAATTTTACAACGAGTCTGCTAGACAAGCTCCGAATCAATTCTAGTAGGTTGGGTGAGAATGGTTAAGTAATGAGGAAGGAGTACGGTTGTTTTAAAGAAGGGGAGAGGAGAAATTGTAAGGCCACTAAACGGCGTCGGGGTTTAACTAGAGAAAAATGTGGTGCAAAACTTGCTGTCGTGAGAAAAGGTGAAGTGTTTGTTGTATCAAAATTTGTCGAGGGTCATAACCATGAGCTTACAACGCCAAGAAAGGTGCATTTGTTAAAATCCCATCGCTGAGTATCAGCTGCACAAAAAGCTTTAACGCAACAATTATCTGTTGCTAATGTGCCAACTTGCCAACAAATGAGTATTTTTGAGTTGCAAGCGGGGGTATTGAAAATGTTGGATTTTTAGCACGAGATCTTTACAATGATAAAAGAGATAGGAAGAATGTAGTACATGGTCATGACGCGAACATGTTGTATGAACATTTCGAGATGGAACAACAGAAGAATCCGGGCTTTAGGTTCACATTCGATAGAGATGACAAGGATAGAATGACTCATTGTTTTTGGGCGGATGCGACCACTAGAAAGTCATATCAATATTTTGGGGACGTGGTAGTTTTTGATACTACGTACTATACAAACAAATATTCCTTGATATTTGCACCTATATTGGGGGTCAACCACCACAGGCGGACAACACTTCTTGGGTGTGCGTTCTTTAGTGATGAAAAAACTGATTCGTTTGTGTGGCTCTTCAATGAATGGTTAAAAGCGATGCCAGGTGGACCACCCAAAATGATCATAACTGATCAAGATCCGGCGATGACAAGAGCAATTGCTTCTGCTCTTCCAAATACATTTCATCGATATTGTATTTGGCACATTGTGTAGACACCCCAATTCGGCTCAATGATTATTTCAAGTCCCACCTTGGGACCATCCCGATGATGAATAGGATATGTGGTTATTGTGGTTGACTTCATGAAAGCCTTAGGAACTTTGTGGAACTCTTAAGGGATTAAGGAACACTTTGGAACAGGTGATAGGAGTGCCAAGCAACACTTAAAGTGGATAGAAATGTGTTGACACGTGTTTTAGCCTTGGTAGCATCGTCGATCTTCAATTAAGTCTACTTTCAGCCCATCTTTCATAAATTAAACTTCCTTATTTTTTTGGTTGGATTTCACCATCTTGTAGTACTTTCAAAACCCTCTTTATTGATATATAATAAGCCTTAAACCAATTTGAAACGAGGGAGATACGAGAATTTTACCAAAACAATCCATTTTCAGACCCACTAAGGGTAAAATCGTCATATATTTTGATGTACTAAATATATTTGATCCAAACTACTTGGGTTAGAAAGCAGACTCAACAAGCTTTCCAATGGTCCAAAGAACACGAAAAACCGAGTTCGGGAGTGTTCGGAGCGAGCACGCAAAGTTTGGCCTTTTGCTGGAAAATCCTTTCCGCGGCCGTGAAATCCTTTCTTCGGCCGTGAAATCCTTTGGGCGGCCGGCAGACCGATGTTTTCCAGATTCTGGAATGTTCAGCAGCTTTTCAATCCGTTCGCCCAAACCCTAGCAGCCACGAACCATTACTTCGGGGCTACAAATGCACTTACCATAGAGGTCTTGAAGCCCTAAACTTCCTTATTAATTGGGTTAATCTCGTCCGTTTGATCGGTCATTCGAAACCCTATAAATAGGGGTCCTCTAGAGCTCCGAAATACACATCTCTCCACTCCATGATCCGCCCCCAAACTCTACAAAAATCATCTCCTATCAATCCTCTACAAAAGCCCTAACCTCCCGTGAGTAGTCGCATCCGAGAGTAAAAAACCCCCAAAGAACTCACTTTGTTCTAGGGTTTTGTGAAGTTGACCACCACAATCAACCACTATTATCTACAATCAATCGCAATCCAAGCAATCAATCTCTGAGGGATCAAGGTGGTGAGGCCCAGGGGCCTATGGTTTGATTTAATTTCCATCTCTCGCTTTTAATTAGTTCTTTCTATTAACTGTTTGTATTCTGGTGTGAGGAAGAACATCGGTTGGGGAATCAACCCTTTGGCCGATACATCGATCCAGTGGGATTCCTCGGCCGTGACATCAATTCACCGACCGAGGGATCTATTTGCTGGGACATATTTGTTTTCTGCTTATTTTGATGCATGCTTTCATTTATCGTACTGGCTCAACTTATCAACTGTTAAAGGCTAAAAACCAGATTATGTGTTAGAATTAAATAAAGCAAATATTACATTGTATGTCGAACGATTATGGGCCAGTCTCACGACTGGGCAAAGAGGGGTGCCTAACACCTTCCCCTTATTGTACTCTTGGCTCCCGTACCCGGACTCTCTGTCCATTTTTCCTAGTTTTAATAAACTAGGTGACGACTCTATTTTGATGATAACCATTATCGTGTGGCGATGTTCCTAGCCATGGGGATATCCACGATCTTGGTCTATGAAGTGGAAACAAACAAGCGTGATTAATCTGTATGGCGATGCCCCATTTGGGAGGTGTCTACACATTGTGAGCAAATTTTCTGAAAAAATGGGTGCACTGTCATATAAGGAACATTATGAGGAGTTGAAGAATTGTATATGGAATTATGAAACACCTGGAGAGTTCGATGCAAGATGGGCAACTATTGTAGGAAACTCTAAGTTGTCTAGTAATAAATGGTTGCAGGACATGTATGAAATTCGTGATAGATGGGTTCCCGCATATACGAACCACATGTTTTCTGCCCATATGACTAGTAGTCAACGGGATGAAATTTCTCATTCGTTTTTCAAGAGGTATGTGTCCAAAGAAAATTCAATGATGGATTTTGTGACGCGATTCAATAGGGTACTTGCCAAAGTTCGACATAATGAATTGGATTTGGACCATAAAGATGTAAATGAGAAACCTCTGTTGAAAACCTCGTCGACAATGGAAAAGAAAATGAGTGAAATATATACATGGACCATATTTGAGAGGTTTCAAGAGGAAATCTTTCAAATTAATGCATATGTGGTTACGTTCATACGCGAGAATGAACATCGGTGTTTGTGGAATGTTCAGAGAGAAGAAATGGAAGGTGCGAGAATTCGTGAGATTTCGGTGGACAAGTCATCGAACCGTGTCAGTTGTAGCTGTAAGATGTTTGAATTCGATGGAATTCCTTGTCGGCACTTGTTGGCGTACCTGTTTAGAATGCAAATTAGGGAACTCCCTAATGAATACATCTTGCAGAGGTGGACGAAGACAGCAAAAGTGGGCAGGGTGATGGATGATTTAAGTAGTGGTGTGAGAGAAATATGTAACAGTTCACTTCTTGTGAGGCGACAAGGGCTCTTCCAACTTGCTTGTACAGTTATCGATGAGGTTGTATTAGATGAAGAAGAAAGTGAAGTTGTGCGAGAAGCTTTGGAATCTAGTCAAAAGAATATTGCATTGATGAGGAGTTCTCGCAAAGATGGTTCAACGAGTCGTATCCAATTGCCTTCAACGAGTCGTATCCAAGTGCCTTCTTCTCTCGAAAGCCAACATAATTTGAAAGAACCATTTCAAGTTAGGGCAAAGGGTTGTGGTAAGCGTTTGAAAGGAGAAAAAGAGGAGGAAATGTAATGGTTGTGGGTTAACGGGGCAGTCGCATGACAAAAGGAATTGTCCAAAGCTTATGAACATGTAAGTAGATGTTAATTTGTACTATGAATTTCATTGTTTATACACGGAATACATCTTAATTGTTGTCTTCTTTTATTAGGTCTTCACAAGATGTCAGGTTGAGTGATGATGAGGACGATGACGAGGACGACGTTGACGATGAGTGTAAGTGTTTGTTTTTTAATGTTCTTTTATCCAAAGCTTTTTTTTAATCTACTGTTTGAGTTTTATCTACTTAAATATGTAGTGTGATATACCTATGCAATGACGAACCACTTTGGATGACTCTAGCTTGGCTGCTTTGAATGACTCTAGCTTGGCACCTTCCAGCTCGAATTGGCAGTTGTTCAAAATGGGCATTTTGTAATTCCCTAGTTGAATTCTCCAGTTGAATGAATGTATGGAAGTCTATGTTTATTCTATTACTTTGCTTAAAAATGAACTATGGTGAGACCATCCACTTGTACTGATTCTTTCCAAATTCCAATGGTACTGCTTGTAGGTTTCCGTTAGTTGTGCTTGACTGCTAATTTCATGAAGTTCATGAAAGTTGTGCTATTAGATGTTAAAAAAAAAAAAGTTGTGCTATTCCAATGGTACTGCTTGATTCTGGGTGTTAAGTGGTTGGATTTTTGTAATCTCAATGAACTTTGGTTGCTTGAATGGTGTCTTGTATCTTTTTTCTTCTCTGGAATGAAACGGACAGTGGATGAGAGATGTTGGTCTCTGGAAAATAGGGAATCTGGTAATGCTATCTTTTGAAACCCGGAGCAAAGCCATGTGTAACATTGGCACGAATTATGCACCTACAGTTAACTTGGTACTGTTTTGTATGTATAGTTTCCAGCTACCCATCTTTTCCTCTGCAGTGTTTGGTTATTGAACCACGAATTTTGAACATTGGGAAACTTGTTTAATGGCACGATCACGACTCGTAGTTAAACCTTAAAATGATAACTCTAATTTGAAAAGCATTTCTAATTGGCAGTGCCGTGGTCCCCTTCAAAAACTGAGAATGACAGTTGTTTTTAAAAATGCAATCCCTGATTTGCAAGGTTGCCAACCTTTGGAAGGCCAAAAATGAAGCAACTTCCAACCTTTGGAAGGCCAACCTTTGGAAAGACACCACTTTTTGTTTCATGCACTTGCAATGCGGAAGTTTGCTACCATGGGACCAAAACGTGATAACACAATGGGAAAACCAACCGTATTGTTCCAATGTTGAGAAAGTGCAGAGCAAGTCAAACAAATTCATTTACCAACCAAAAAAAAAAAATTATCAACGAATACAACAAATAGAATATCTACCATTACATTAAAAACGTACTATACATTTTGAGAACTAAGGTTTTAAACTACCGGTTACAACAAATACGAACAAATACAAATTACATTCACTTAAGAAGTGCAATGATAGCCACTACCAAGGCTAGCCCACTTAAGAATTGAAAGACAATCAGCATGTGCTTTAAATTAGAAACGGTGACTTCCATGACTTCAACACGTGCATCATTCTTTACTACTTTCACCTCTGGTGCAACATGTGGGTTGGGTTCATGACACCCAATTTGATAGCACCACTCCCAATACTCGCATTTTTCTTTATCCTTTGAATCCTTTGGACACTTATAGTAGAGCCTTCCAGGATTCTTTTCTGACTTTGAAATATGCACAGCAGCTCTCAACCCACACCAACATGTCTTGTTTTGAAATGTAGGGTGACGAGATTGAATGGTTCTCCTATTGCTTGAACTGGACATGACTGTTTTAACACGATTACTGTACACACTCACACAATGTCTACACACACTCACAGTCACACAATGTCTACACACACTCACACAAATGTCCAACACAGCTAAAAACTAGAAGTAATATAAAAAATTGAGGGAGGTAGTGTTTGGCTCAGAAAATTTTCATCATAGCCAAATAAAGTGGCTCAAATAAATGAAATGTTCAAGACACCACTTTTTTAAGGCACTGAGGCGGCAACATTAGTTGCCAAGCTGACCATCTAATGTTTCCAAGCCTTAGTACACATTATATATATACAGTTCTTTTCAGGTCCAGTAGCCGGGATTTTCTTATGGTCCGGATTTATGTCTTTGCCGTTGGATTGGATGGAGGAGATCCAACGGCTGTGGAAATAAAAGGGATTTCCCACCCCTCCAGCCCCATTTCTGCGTTTCGTTCCACTGCCAGAGAGTGAGAGGGAGAAAGAGAAACGGAGGCGGCTATATACAAACGACCCAAGTTGAGAACAAAGACAACGAACGATCAGAGCTATGATCAGCCCTAATGTCCAACACAGCTACAACTACAAGTAACTCATAACTTTTCAATTTAGATAGGTGGTTTTGGCTCAGAAAATTTTCATCATACCAAATAGACTGGCTCAGATAAATGAAATGTTCACGACACCACATTTTTAAGGCACTAAGGCGACAACATTAGTTGCCAATTGACCATCTAATGTTTCCAGGCCTAAGTACACATTGCATGTTAATTTATCATCATATCCAACAAATAGGGGCAACCAAATCTGGAAATAGGGGCAAACTCTCCCAACGGCTCAGAAAATTTTCATCATAGCCAAATAAAGTGGCTCAGATAAATGAAATGTTCATGACACCACATTTTTAAGGCACTAAGGCGGCAACATTAGTTGCCAATTGACCATCTAATGTTTCCAGGCCTAAGTACACATTGCATGTTAATTTATCATCATAGCCAACAAATAGGGGCAAACAAATCTGGAAATAGGGGCAAACTCATAGAAAATCCGGACCATAATAAAATCCGGGCGACTGGACCTGAAAAGAACTGATATACAAATCACAGTTCTAAATGATACACTGATAACACCAAACAAACCCCACTTCAAAATTCTCTAGCCAAAATCAGCATAAGTCACACACGAAAACCAATCCAAATAGCAACTAATCATAAGAAAATCCAATGGCTCAGACACAAATCCAGACCATAAATGCCCCAAATCGGATATCATACTGTTAGGGTTTCAAAAATCATTCAATCAGTAGAAATCAGCCATCCCGAGATCGAAAGAAATCACCACACAAACAAATCACAAAAATCAGCCCCTATTCTTCATTTAGGGTTTCGAAAATCGAAGATATACTGTTAAGGTTTCTAATAGAGAACAAGAGAGAGAGAGAGAGAGAGAGAGAGAGAGAGAGAGAGAGAGAGTGAGAGACCTTAAAGCTGATCGTAGCTCTGATCGTTCGTCATCGGCCATCCCGAGATTGATCGAAACCACACAAAAAATCACAAAAATCAGTTCAAAAATCACATGAACGAGAGAGAGAGAGAGAGAGCGAGAGACCTCAGCGCTGACGTTCGTCGTCTTCGATCTCAGCATGGGTCGTTCGTATACAGTCGCCTCCGTTCTCTTTCTCTCTCTATCTCTAGAACGAAACGACGAAATGGGGTGAATGGGTGGAAATCCCTTTTATTTGCTTGTTATTTCCACAGCCGTTGGATTGGATGGAGGAGATCCAATGGCTAAGACACAAATCCGGACCATAATAAAATCCGGGCGACCTCCTAGAACAAAATAAGGACTGTAAATCGATTTATAGTGATTTACTTAATCCTAGATGGTAATTTTGTTCCAGCACGAATTAGAATACTCTTTACTAACGAATTTTGGCTCTCATTAGAAAAGCTAAATCACATGTCAATGGTTGCCAATAGTTACTTAAGTAATACTAACCTTAATCAACCACAAATTGTTGATTTGTTAACTTCGGGCTTTACAGGAATGCTAAAAGCATGGTGGGATAAATATCTCACCAGTGAATCACGAGAAGAAATAAAGAATGCCACCCAAATTGATGAAAATGGCCTACCTATTTTTGATAATGAAATTAGCATGGGAGCACATGATGGAGTCAATACCCTAATCTATACCGTAATTAAACATTTTATTGGACAACCTAGTAACATTACTTCTAGAATACATGATCAATTAAGTAATTTGCATTGTCCAACACTAAGTGATTTTAGATGGTACAAAGATGTTTTTACATCTAGAGTTATGCTTAGAGATGATTGTACAAAATCATTTTGGAAAGAAAAATTCATTAATGGACTTCCTAATTTATTTGCCCATAAGATTAGAGATGTCCTTAGTCAACCAACAGGAGTAATTGAATACGATAAGTTAACATACGGTGACATTATTAGCACCATCCAAAAAGAAGGATTAAGAATGTGTATTGACATGAAAATTAGTAAACAAGCCCAAAAAGACAAAAATAAAGCCAAATATGAGCTAGGAAATTTTTGTGAACAATACGGTCTACCCCCTGTAGCACCATCTTGAAGAAAACATAAACAACATAAAAAAAATTGAGAACAAAAGTAAAAATCACAAGTATTCTAGGAATAATAAACCACAATCTTCTAAAGATAAATATTACGAAAAACCTAAAAATCAAAAGAATAAAAAGAAAAATATGACCGTGAAGTAAAATATGAGAAAAGTAATATTACATGTCACAACTGTGGTAAAAAAGGACATTACAAAAAAGAATGTAAAGTCAAAGCAAAAATTAGTCAGCTTAATATATGTGATACGGATAAACAACAAATCTTAGAAATTTTTAAATTAGGAAATTTGAGTAATTCAGATGATGAAGAACAAATTGTTCAATCTTCAGAATATCATTCGCCTGGTGATGGTCCGAGTGATGATCACGTTGAAATTGGATGTACTGATACCTGTTGTAAAAGAATAAATGTTCTTACCAAAGAATTACCAGAAGAAGAATTATTAATTGATTTAATTAGTAGAATAGATGTCTCAGAATAAGCAGAAAGTGATGACCTTCGGGAAATTTACTCTGCCAGTCATTCCTGATGGAGCAAGTATAAAGTTTAGGAAGCTAAGTAATTTACACAGCATTGATGAAACCCAGCAGTGTCTCTTAGATAACATCTAGAACACGCGTGGGGATAATCGCAGATTTTTAGACAGCCTAAATAGTTTAAGTATTTATTTTAATCAGCAAAATATTAATGAGCAGGCTAGAGGAGTTCATCTCCCTAGTTCTTTTGGTGGAGTTTCTTTAAACCCATCCCTAGCCAGTAGTAGTTCATATACTAACTTCTCATCTTGTGAGCATTGTGAAACAATGACTCGCAATTTCATAGATTTAAATTACAGGTATCACCATCAAATGAATGAGAATAACCAGCTCATAGCAGAAGTCATTATATTACAACACCAGTCAAAAAGAGTAAAAAAGACCTCTTTTACCCCACTGGTAAAAGTAGACAAAAAGCAGTCATCCCTGCTGAATACTGGTGGAAGCGTGAGTGTGTTTGAAACCTTTCAAAAAAAGGCCTCCAAGACCCTAGCTTTACCAAAATCCTTATCCTTCATTCCTGATTTACTACCATCAGAAATAGTAAGCCATATTCAACATCTAGCCAGACAGGATGGTCACCATTTTCAAGAATTTCTATTTGAAACCCTTACTAAAATAGCCAGTCAACGACCTCCAGGATTATCCATCACTTGAGAAACCCACTATTATAAAGACCAAGACAGAGTCAGTTGCCCTAAAATTAATCCATTATGCCAAGAAATACCATTAGAAAGAATGGATTGCCAGTGTCAATTAATCTTTAGCGTCCCCAAAGCCTGCATTGACATGCAGTATTTTCAAGACCTTGTTCTTTTATACAAGGGAAAAATTCTCCAAGTCATTCCAATGACCCTACTAGATCATGGGTTCCTTAGACAGATAATCTTCACTTCTCCGGAACAAACTGATCGAGTGACTCAAAAATTGGCAGTATGTGTCAACAATCTCTTTGCAAAATATGGAGCATTGAGATGCCAAGTCTTGATTAGAAGTAAAATGCCAGAATGGACGAATACAGGAAATGTGATACTAGCACAACACATCATGTATCTCTCAGCAAATTGGCCATTCAGCAGGGTGCATCCACCAATTGAACTTATTCAAGATGGATGTCCCTGGCCGTGTTCCAAGATGATTAGAGCACAGATCAGACATCACAGAGCCGAGTCAATTGCAAGTAATCTTGGGGATAATGATTATTTCCTTGAGAGTATTTACAAATTGATTTGTGAAGACTCTATTCAAAAAATCAAGTCCACTGAATATATTCAAGAAGTTCCATTCATTTTTTATACCAAGTTCCAAAATCTAG
This sequence comes from Rhododendron griersonianum, assembly GCA_018127125.1. Lineage (NCBI taxonomy): Eukaryota > Viridiplantae > Streptophyta > Magnoliopsida > Ericales > Ericaceae > Rhododendron > Rhododendron griersonianum. The sequence goes on along the minus strand of CM030788.1, from coordinate 29,038,989 downwards.
TCACAGAATACCAAACTCCCCAACTTGAAGACCGAGAAGACCAGGAATCTGACCAAGAGTTCACTAGTGAAGACAATGGGCAAGATTATTGGGATAATCTGACGTATGAGGAATTACAAAACATCGACAACATGATGGAATTCTAGTCAAAAGCAGTCATAATGGCAAAAGCACTATTTTTGGCATTACCAAAAGTAAATTGCTTTTAGTCTTATCAGCACCAAAAGCAGAGACAGACAGCATCTTCTGACCTGCTTTAGTCATTTCTCCATCGAAAGTTACCAACTTTAGTCACATGGCTGAGTCACCTAGCATTCGTAAATCTCAGGTCCTTACTCTATAAAAGGAACCGAGAATGAAGTTGAAAAATCCTAGCTCGTCTAGGAATATAAATATTTGCTATTTTTTAATCTCTCCAATTAATTAACCCACCAACAGATAAGAAAATCAATCTCGCAAACGGAAAGCAATAAAAAGATGAACACAAAGATATACGTGGAAAACCCTAAACGGGAAAAAACCACGGGAAGGAATCAAAACACTATACTCATTGTACGGTTACAAACAAACCTATACTTACAACCTAGAATCGCTCTCGGTTGACCAAGGTTGATTGCCGAATCGCTCGTTCACCGCACCCAGTGCTTGACTGCCGCTGCCTTGAATCCACAAGCCTTCCACTATCCTTCGGAAATCCACCGAAGGCCAACTCAAGTAAGTTGAATCAAAGATTGGAAAGAAACTCCATGAAGTTAACCTTATTGCTCGATGATCAATTGATCATGTTTGTACTTCAAGAAACAAAACCGAAACCCCTTGGATGTTTTCTTAGGTTTGGACGTTCTTGGGGGCGGCTCTCATATGTTCGGTAGCCTCAAAATTCCAAAAGACCCGCATATAAATAGATGCTGGAAAAACAGGAAAGTTGCTCGAGCAACTCGAAAAGAACTTGCAGGTAGTGCTCGAGCACCATGTGCTGAAAGATGTTTCTATATATGAAGGATCTTGATTTCGTGACTCCATTTCCTTGTCCACGAAATACTCTGCCAAATCTTCATTTCCTTTGATTTCCTTCCATACAAATTACCTTATCAATCTCACTCTTGAATCTTTAATTCTCTTTCCTTATTCAGCTGCCATGTGCACAAAATCCTTTGAGAGTCTTAATTTTCTCCACTCCAATTTCCTTAACCAACTCTACCAAATTTCTTTGACAAACTATTATCTCAATTACAGAATATTTGATTTCCTCCACTTCCTAAACAGACACTCTAGAAATAAATAAATAAATAAATTACAACTCGATAAATGAGGATATAATTATATGTGTGTTTTATTGTGGAATTCGCCAACACAATGAGACCGTGGACTATGGTCCTAACAGAAGTAGTAACCAGGTCTGGTTTAAGTCTTGTTTTCCAATTCCAGTTTTCAGAGTCAAGTATTAAAGTCATTTATAAGAGTCAGTTTTGCTCTTCTATTCAGTCCAGTAAAGAGCTAAGTTTGATTATACTCCAGCTTTCCTACTCACTAGTGCACTTGCAAACCCTCCAAGTCATGTACTATTTCTGATTCAGCAATTGAAACCAAACAGTTTTAATAAATGCTTTCTTACTTTGATTAGTATATGCTTTGATTAATATAGTTTAATAGATTAGTTTATTAAATATAATACTATACGTATAACTAATGATTCATTAGTTTAATATATATCTTATTATATAATTTATTGAATATTATAATATTCTATATATAGTAATGATGATTATCACCTTTGAATAAACTATTGATTGCATTGTTTGTGCTAGTAATCATCACGGTTCTCCACTGGTGTTCTCCACTTTCCCTTTTAAGTAAATCGATTTACATAACGAATATATATATATATATATAGTCCGGCTCTTATGAGAACCACCTCATTTTAATAAAATACAGACCTCCCTTTCCCGATTGAATTTCGATGATCCGAACCGCTCAATGTGTTCAGAACATAATTTTAAGGGTACCCACGAGAAATCAACAAAAAAAATAATCGGGAAGGGCTTCATCTGAGCAGTTTTTGTTTATTTTTTATCGAACGGTTCAAACAAAAACTGCTCGGATGAAGCTCTTCTCGATCATTAAAATCACATTCTGAACATATTGAGCGGCTCGGATTATCGAAATTCAATTGAAAAAGGAGAGAAATGGGGTGGTCCGCAACTTGCTTGAATGCGGGCGCCCGCATTAAAAGTGCCTTATATATATATCAAAGCCACGTTGAGGTTCTTGGTAGTCTAGTTGCACTTACTGTAGTCTGTTTATGTTCTTGATTTTAGAGTTCTTGATAGGTCGTCTGGTCTGTAACTATTGCACGAGTTTGGGCACCCAGTAAAGCCACCCATCGTCTAGCCACCGTTTACTTAAGCCGCCTCGGGTAAGTCTCCCTGTAAAAGTCCCGCTTGTAAGTCCCAGGGTAGGGCAGTTAGGGTTTGGATAAGACTGAAATGGCATGTGTGTATGTAGCGGTATGTGCTAGGTCGGAATCGGGTATGTGTGTATAGGGGTATGTTCCAAAACGCAACTGTTACAAATTAGAATACTAGTCTCGAATTTTGAAGTTAAAGGATAATGAATAGATTATTTAGGAGCAATTCTTCAGCCAGTTCTTCCTCTATGGCTTCGTTGTCAGAAATCCCGGATACAGTACACGAAGAAGAATATGAATATAAGAATGTAGATAGTGAATTAGGATACTGGAATATACCAAAGGTTTCTATTAAAGAGATTTACAAAACTAGTTTTTTAAATGATACTTTTAAAACTGATCAAGTTGTGAAAACTTCAGAGCAGGTTTATGCTCTAACAAAAAAACAAGAAAAATGTATTCTTCTTAGTAAAGAGTCAATTAGAAGACACTTAGAACGAGGATATAATTACATCCACGTTGGGCTAGTACAAGTAGCAGTCAAACCCCTCACTAGGACAGGATTAAATTCTGCAGTGCTACTCTCATTAAGAGATAGTAGATTCACCAATTATAGTGATAGTCTATTAGGATTAATGGAGTCCAGTTTACACAACGGTCCAGTTTATTTCAACTGTTACCCAGATTTACCCTTGAGTTTAAAAGACAAAAATCTATTGAAATCATTAACCTTGAATATTCAAACTTCTGGAGCAATCACCAATATGCTAGAAGGTAGTCATTCAATTGCATTAATTTATAGATTATATTACAAGTGTATGAAAACTAATTTAAATATTCATGCTTTAGTCAAAAGTCCAAGAGACAAAACTGTTTTAATTCAAAGTAGTTCCGAAGCTAATATACAAGTTCCTAAGACAATTTCTTGGAATGATATCCAGTTACCTACTAGTTGGATCACAGAAAATGAAAGTTTCCCACAAGTAATACAAAATGACACAGTCAACCTTGATTACATTCAACAATATTTAGATGGCACTGTTAGGATCAGCTTTGACCAACAGAGACTTAATCCTCTCCGAATTAGAGAATTAAGTAGAACAAACAGTAACATAAGTATGCCCAGGAATAGTACATCCAGTATTCCTAGACACGATTCAGAGTTGTTAAACCCAAGAGTCACTCTTAGAGGAATAGATTCCAGTTCCCAAATTAGTAAACCATGTTATTCAACACAGTCAAAATTAGATGATGAAGACACTCTTCAGGGATCCCCTACTCAATCCGACTTTGAATCAGCTATTCCGCAGCCAAATCCAATAGATAATACCCTTTTAGTCCTGCACAAACCTTTTTCTATAAATCTTGAAAAATTACAAAAAGATTACAAATCCACAAAAAATGAACAAAAAAGAGAAAAATTCCGTAGTCAATACAGTAGTAAACAGCGATCGGAAATTCGTAGTCAATGGAAAGAATATATGAATGATACTCGTAGTCAAATTAAATTCTTTTCATATTTAAAAAATTATTATAAGAAAAATATTAGTACTACCACAAAAGTCACCATACTAAAAACCAAAACACCAAAACATAATGATGTTTCTTTGGCTGTTCTTTCCCAGAATGAAGAATCTGTCCAAACTTTACAAAAACAAGTAAAGAAAGTCAAAAGAGAAATAATTTCACTAACAAAAGACCCACCAGAAGACTATAGTTCAACCACCCCACCTACCACTCAAATCAGTATTCACAAGTGGTATGTTCAACCTAGATTAGTAATACAGGATTATACCATAGAAATCCCTGCACTTGTAGACTCAGGAGCAGATTTAAACTGTATTAAAGAAGAATTGATACCAGTCAAATATTATCATAAAACTACTGAACAATTAAACTCAGCTAATGGCAGTCAAATGCAAATTCAGTACAAGTTACCCAGAGTACATATTTGTCAGAATAATGTTTGCTTTAAGACCTCTTTTTTACTAGTCAAAAATCTTACAGAAAATATAATCCTAGGAACCCCTTTCCTTACCCTACTATACCCATTCACAATTAGTAACTTAGGAATAACAACTCAGCCTTTCGGAAAGCAAGTATTTTTCCCTTTCTTAGAAAGACAGCAACAGAGAGAGTTAAAGCAATTAAATATTAAAAATAATCAGTTAAAACAGTTACAGCAAGAAGTCAAGCAAAAAAGAATTGAACAACAACTACGAGATCCTGTAGTTATCCAAAGTATCTCTACTTTTAAAGAAAAACTAGAAGTAGAACTCTGTTCAAACTTTCCTAGTACTTTTTGGTATAGGAAAAAACACATAGTCACCCTTCCATACATTAAAACCTTTAGTGAAAAACAAATACCCACTAAAGCTAGACCAATTCAAATGAATTCAGAATTAATGGACATATGTAAACAAGAAATTAACAGTCTTCTAGAAAATAAAATAATTAAAAAGAGTAAATCTCCTTGGTCCTGCTCAGCTTTTTACGTAAACAAAAATGCTGAAATTGAAAGAGGTGTACCTAGATTAGTCATAAATTACAAACCATTAAATGATGTATTAGAATGGATTAGGTACCCAATTCCTAATAAAAAAGATTTAATCAACAGAATATATGCCTCACTCATATTTTCCAAATTTGATTTAAAAAGTGGATTTTGGCAAATTCAGTTACATCCCAATGACACTTACAAAACAGCTTTTGTAACACCATTTGGTCATTATGAATGGAATGTTATGCCTTTTGGATTGAAAAATGCCCCAAGTGAATTCCAAAATATAATGAATGAAATATTCAACCCATTTAGTCATTTTATTATAGTTTATATTGATGATGTACTTGTGTTTTCTAAATCTTTAGAAGAACACTGGAAACATTTAAAGTCATTTTTAGAAATAATTAAGAAAAATGGATTAGTAATTTCTGCTCCAAAAATTAAATTATTTCAGACTAAAATCAGATTTTTAGGGTATGATATTTATCAGTCAAATATTACACCAATCAATAGGGCTATTCAATTTGCAGATAAATTTCCAGATACAATTACTGATAAAAATCAACTTCAGCGATTTTTAGGATCATTAAACTATGTGGCAGAATTTTATAAGGACCTTAGAACTATTTGTCAACCTCTGTTTGAAAGATTAAAGAACAACCCCCCCCCTTGGACTAATAATCACACTTTGATTGTCCAACAAGTCAAAAAATATGTTAAATTCTTACCTTGTCTTGGTATTCCTACTAATCATAGTTTTAAAATTATCCAGACTGACGCTTCTGATACAGGTTATGGAGGAATCCTTTTACAACAAAAAGATTCCTCTTCTCCAGAGCAACTTGTTCGATTTCATTCAGGAATTTGGAATAAAACCCAAGTAAATTATAGTACCATAGTGCATGCCCGTGCCTGAAGGCACGGATCGAACGATCAGCACACACAAATAAAAACTTGACACGCGTGCTATATATCAACCTCCGCCCAACGAATCCAACTATGCGACAAATAATAACGCAAGCATATTCATTGAAATGTTTTCAATTTATGTGTCACATGTCACTCATGCATATGTTCACGTACAGTGCAGTCACCCAATTATAAGGAAGCAAAAGCAAGAATAAAATTGCAAGAATCAACATTTTAAAATTTAAGCACACCATCAACTAAATCAGGAAAAATCTAAGCACACCAGCCAGTGCTCTACATAATAAGTGAATAGCCTTGCGATTTGACGTACTTGAGTGGTATTTCTGCACAAATGCAAAAACAAATAAACCAAGTCAGGTTCATGTGTGCTCAAAATTGATTGTAGAAACGACGATCAGCAGATGAGCTCAAGATTCTTTTAAGAATTAAAAAAACATCAGCTACAAAGTCAAATGATATAAGCTTACTTGAATTTTAGTGGTTACCATATATTGCTGATGTTGGTGATGGTGCCCTCTACCAAGCTTTGACGTTACAAACATTACGATGACATCGAAGCAATGTATTCATGTTAATCCTCCTCAACTCCATTGCATTTTCAAACGAATCCTATATAAGTAAACTTAAATAATAAATTCATTTGAAAAGTTACCAACTGAAATAGAGAAATTTATTTTGAACAACGTACCCTTGTCCGAAGTAGTGATTTTGCTACTACATAGTTTATAACAACACTTCGGGATAAACAATATTTGTCGTGGAATCCAATTCATCTTTGGAAAGAAGGACGCTAATACGATCAAAAGATGTGCATCTGGATAACGCCACATATAGTTGACCATGACTAAACACTGGGGTACGCAAATCAACCCCTACGAATTTCACAGATTGTCCTTGTGATTTATTGATAGTCAAAGCATATGCCAATCGTATAGGGAACTGGCGTCTCGTCATTCGAAAAGGAAATTCTGAAGACGATGGGGTCAAGGTTATTCTCGGTATGAAGGCCAAATTGCCGAACTTTTCTCCCGATAAAATCAGAGCCTCAATAATTCGAGAAGCACACCTTACAACCATCAATCTAGTGCCATTACAAAGTCCGGCCTTAGGAGCAATATTTCTCAACAACATAATTGGACATCCAACTTTTAGCTCCACTTTGAAAGGTGGAAGACCAGGAGGATCCAATGAGTTTAAAAACTCATTGGGATAGCGGTTAGTAATTGTCCGATCAATTTCGTCTTCTTCACATATTCTATCTGCCGCTAAATAAGTGAACGCTTCTCCTGGAAAAATATTCATTGCAGCAATATTGATAGAACTGACATCCTCATTCCGAGCAGACAAAATCGTTCGCTCAGTTAAGAATTTAGGAGTCGATGTACCTACAACATGTAGCTGCGGATATACTATAGATAGCAATTCATTTAGATCTTGGCATTTCTGTATTGTTGGAGGAAGTTTTATGGTTTCTTGGGGGTTAGTTCCGATCTGAAATAGAATAGTAATTAATCAAAATCACATGGATCAAATGCTTCATAATTTAAATGAACCAATTAAAAAGAATCCAATTAGAAGGCTAGAAGCACTACCTCTAATAGGAATTTGGCAAAATTTGCATTTCCTTGGTCTGCTTGATCCAAGCGCATGTTCACATTCAAAGTCAGGACATTTATTTCCTTCCATAGTACAGAGTGCCTCAACGAAGCATTAACAATTTGCTCACGGACTCCTTTAGTTATAACCGGAAGGATTTGTCGAAAATCACCCCCAAGCACAACAGTGATACCCCCAAATGGCTTTTCACAATTACAGATATCCCGGAGTGTTCGATCAACTGCCTCAACGCAGTGCTTGTGCTGCATTGGGACTTCGTCCCATATTATGAGCTTAGTCTGTCTAAACAACTCTGCCTGAATTGATTGTTTGGAAAATACACAAACAGAATTTTCCATCACGTCCAATGGAATGCAAAATGTTGAATGTGCAGTACGACCTCCTACCAATAACAATGATGCAATTCCAGAAGAAGCAACTGTCACAACAATATGCCCAAGGCTACGACATTTCAACGCAATCGTATTATATAAAAATGTCTTTCCAGTTCCAGCCCCACCACTCACAAAGAAGATTCTTCCTCTATTTTGAAGGACTGAAGAAGTGATTGCATCGTAGGCCTTGCGCTGTGCATTGTTAAGCCGATCGATATCCACTTGTACGTCAACCTGTTGAGCCTCAATTTGGAGGTGTTGATGTTCCAGAACCAACCTATTACCAACTACTGCACTCCAATTTCCAGTCGGTTGTGGCATTGGTGGAAAATCACTTAAGGTTCTGCCCGATTCTTGAAGCATTTGATCCAGAAGATACAAACCGTAATCTTCGATTTGAGCATCACTTGGGTTAGGAATTGGAAAGCATGTACGAATCTTGTGAGCAATGTCATCACATATATGCACTGCGAACTGTTTCCACAACTCATATGGTTGTATAGGAGAGCATTGTGTGAGAATGATACTAAACAACCTTCGTAATTGATTTCCGGTTTTCATAATTGCAGCCTCTTGAAGGCATTGAACCCATTCTTCATCGTCTTCTAGGAGTCCTCTTGCTACACATGCTGATTTAAATGTATCATGTAAGACGTCGTTGAATGTGCGTAAATCCTCAAAAGATTTTGGACCTTTCATGACAGTTAAAAGCAAACGCATGTAAAATCTTTCACCACAATTTGGGCTAGCGAAGTACATTCTACCAATCGCAAACCCTGATATCCTTGGTGTCCATCTCTTATTTGACTTATCCCAGACAAAAAATTGAGGAAATTCCTGATAAGTATATTTTTCTGCGTTTGGATTAGCAGTGTACCACTCAAAAAAGCAAGTTAGTGTCGACTTTTGGAGGGAAGCTCTAGCTCGAATCTGCTCCAATGTGTCTTTAGGATTAAAAGCACACTGGTGCATTCCAGGTAGATGAAGAGCTAATCGCACCACTGCCGGCACCTCTTCATGTAAATGATGACCAAATATACGCCAAGCGGCTTCTGGTGGTCCAATATACCTTGCATCTAGATATTGTTGGATCTCATTTATCGATCCTAACACCATTGTTGTGCAATCATAACCTTTGTAGATATATTTGTGAATATACTTCACACATCGCATTCCAGCACAAACTTCAACATTGATATGACAATTGAATCGTCTTGACAGATAGGCGTTGTAAGGTACGACATCTCTGTTATCCACAGGCTGCCCCCTCACGGTGTGAACTTTATCACTTCGGCGACGTTGATAGATGGGATATCCATCTTGGTCCATAGTTGTTGATTTTACAAAATCTCGAGGGTATCTCTTACTGCATTTACCGTCAACCATACATGGTGATTGAGGATTTCTTGCACCACATGGTCCATGCACCATACAACATTTGACAGTCTCAAAAAGTTCAGGATCATCTTGTGGATCAGGAAATTCGGCTGAGATTAAGTTGTCTACTTGAGCACATGTCCGGATCTTATCTGGTCCTTGAAGAAATAGAAGTGTGTGCATATGAGGTAGGCCACGTTTCTGGAATTCAATTGTAAAAACATGGGCAACTTTTTTACCAAAAACATTGTTCTGTTCTATCTCTTTCATCAAAGCCTTTCTTTTCAATTCAAAAACACGGGCCACTAAATCAGGACGATCAATAGCTTTCTGATGTGGTAATAAACTCGCAGTGATTTCGGGCCATTTGGGATTTGCAGTCATAGTGAGGAAAATATCAGGATGATGGTTGTAGCGAGTTATTGCCATTGAATCTTGAAAATTTTCAAACATATGCCTTGGACTCCCAATAAATGAAGATGGCAAAACAACCCTTTGACCGATTTGATCAGGTCCTATGTCATCTATACCGACATCTGTCAAATCCTGATAAAGTCCAGTGCGCAATTTTTCTTGATTCAACTTATGGAATGCAAGCCTGTTTTGCTCTGTGGCAGCCCAAGCATCTACCAGAAATTCCTGAAATAATTTTCCTGCTCGCAAAATTGTTGAGTACTCTGTGGAACGCTCGAATGAACGATAACTATAAAATTGCATTTGGGTAAGCCGATTATTGGAAGGCTGCTTAATTTGAACATCCCACTGTTTCAACTCAGGCTCCCATCCAAGCTCACCACGTGGGAATAACAGAACATAATGCAATGGCAAGTAAGCTGGGTGACATTCATTGATTCGCATTAACCCATTATCTCCTCTTAGATGTAGAATAATGTCTCTCATTCCACTGACCTCAGTTCCATCTCCAGGTATTACCACTGCAATCTCATCTGTTGTTGGCACATGAAACCTTCGCCGATCCTTTGATGAGCTGTAGTGAAGGTGGGCAGGCAAATTTTGCCCCGTTGAGGCTAACTGATTTAAAACTGCATAAGCATGGCGAAACTTACCGACAAATGCATTAACTTGTAACAAACTATCTTGAATAGTTTGAAGAACATCTCGCCTTAAATGAGGATTTCGATGGGTGCGAACTTCCACAGCTGAGTTGGGGTCATAAATGTAAAGTTGAGCATATGATGCATGCTGTCCTGGAACTGGTAGTAGCGATCCTGTTCGATGTCTCAATTCTCCATGAATAGTGAACGATGTAGGCCCCCGTCCACTGAGAACTCTTGTGTCCAATGTAGCACCAAGACTCGTGAAAGCATTGGCTGCATTATACTCTCGAGTATGAGTCCGAAACGATTTTGATTGGTCATCATTCCCATCGTACAATGCTTGAAGTGGTGGAGGGGGTGTAATCAGCAAAGGTAGCCTAACCTTCCCTTGTAAACAACACGTCCCAAAAAGAGGATTTTTCTTAGACGACCTAGTCAATTTTTCATCCATCCAATGCCATGCTTTGCAATCAGGGCACAATACATTCATTTTGCCAAGGAAATGTCGAATTGGACTGATTGGACACTGAGCATTGACCCTTGAAGAAAAACCCTCCATACCATCCTCACTACATGCATCCTCTTGAAACAATTCACTTGTAGGAGTAGGCCTAAAGTATTAAAAACATAATTTCTTTTAAGTGTAACAGATTAAGAGAATTAAGTTAAATAGATTATACAATCAGTTTTTTTAGTACCTTTGTGGAGCATAAGAGGTGCTTGGTATAGAGGTTGAACAAATGAAAGGTTGTGTAACCCTTGGAGGAACACCCTCCACATCATCATTAGCACATGCATCATCCTGAAGCAATTCACTTGTAGGAGTAGGCCTAAAGAATTAAAGAACATAAATGATTGATAAGTGATAAAGATTAAGAGATTTAAGTTAGTACAAATATTATGCTTAGTACCTTTGTGGAGCGTAAGATGTGCTTGGTACAGAGGTTGGACAAATAGAAGTGTGTGTAACCAATTGCCGTTTTGATGCCAAAGGATTGACATTGGTTTGATTTGTTTGTTGTTCCAAGCAAGAATAGGGGCGGCGACATGGTGTTAGAGGAGGAAAATATACAGGTTCTAACGGTTGAATAAACTGCTCTCTTTCTCGTCGCAATTGTTGTCCTCTTTCACGTGGCGATGCAGACATTAGTCTTTCATTTCTTTCCCGATCTCGTCGTGCACGTTGGGCCAGTGCACGTTTCGATGGTACATTATTGTTGGGTACCTAAAAAGTTTAGGAGATATGAAAACCTATTTTTAATTGTTTGCTCGGATAAAAAAAAGTTCAGAAGTACCACAAAAAAAAAATTTGTCTATGAAGTACCAAGAAAAAAAAGAATAACTATCAGAGGTCATACCGTTGGACATAAATTTTCTTTTCCATTCCCTGCAGTGGTTATCTTTTTCTTTCCCTTATCCGCGACTGTTCCTTTTTTTTTTTCCATAGCCATTGCTTCAGCCTTTCGTTTATCCTTTCCGACAATAAAGAATAAAATCGGTACCAAACTTTTAATGTATAAACCAAGAGCTTGTAGTAATAAAGAGTAAAATCAATACCAAACTTTTAATGTAGAAACTAAGAGATTATAGTATTACCTCACGCAAGCGCATAATGTCATGCTCATCGCGGATCACAACACCAGTATTTCTTTCTCGAAGAACTTGAACCTATATGTGCAAAGTCAATAGGAAGGGAAAAATTGTTTAGGTAAGAGGTTGTAGATGATAAAAAAAAAAGAATAACTTTAAGAGGTCATACCACTGGACATGAATTTTCTTTTCCCTTCCCTGCGGTGGTTAGCTTTTTCTTTCCCTTGTCCGCGACTGTTCCCTTTTGTTTTTCCTTAGTCATTGCTTCAGCCGTTGTTAAAAAAAAAAAAAGATAACTTTAAGAGGTCATACCAAGGGACATGAATTTTCTTTTCCCTTCCCTGCGGTGGTTAGCTTTTTCTTTCCCTTGTCCGCGACTGTTCCCTTTTGTTTCTCCTTAGCCATTGCTTCGGTGGTTGTTTAAAAAAAAAAAAAAAGCATTCCATCGAACACGTGGAAGCCACTGAAGCATTATGTTTTTTAAGCCAAATTACAGTTGGAGATTTTAAATGCAGTAACGTCAAAAAATAGGGCGAGAATGAATGGTTTACCTGTTTCGATCGTGGGCGCTGGGGTCGCTGGGGTTCTTGTTTTTCCTTGTGGTCGCTGGGGTTTTCGAAAATTAGTGCAAACAGATTTTTATCAGAGTAACATCAAAAAATAGGGAAGATGAGTGGTTTACCTGTTTCGCTGAAGGGTGGTCGCTGGGTTGGGTGGTGGTGTGGCAACAGGAGTGAACAGGAGAGAGGAGTGGGAGAGAGGGAGAGAGAGAGAGAGGAAGGGAGGGAGAGAGCGAGAGAGTAACTTTGGAGGAAGACAGGAAACACGGTGGAAAGAGGAAGAACGATGGAGAAAAATAGAACGATCGTAACCATATCAAACCCTATAATCCAACGATCGTAACATATTGAAATTGCGATCAACGGCTGAGAGGTGCTCATGTTTGTATGGGTAGACAAAAGACCGCTCTGTTTTATAATATAGATTATCCTTTCCGACAATAAAGAATAAAATCGGTACCAAACTTTTAATGTATAAACCAAGAGCTTGTAGTAATAAAGAGTAAAATCAATACCAAACTTTTAATGTAGAAACTAAGAGATTATAGTATTACCTCACGCAAGCGCATAATGTCATGCTCATCGCGGATCACAACACCAGTATTTCTTTCTCGAAGAACTTGAACCTATATGTGCAAAGTCAATAGGAAGGGAAAAATTGTTTAGGTAAGAGGTTGTAGATGATAAAAAAAAAAGAATAACTTTAAGAGGTCATACCACTGGACATGAATTTTCTTTTCCCTTCCCTACGGTGGTTAGCTTTTTCTTTCCCTTGTCCGCGACTGTTCCCTTTTGTTTTTCCTTAGTTATTGCTTCAGCCGTTGTTAAAAAAAAAAAAGATAACTTTAAGAGGTCATACCAAGGGACATGAATTTTCTTTTCCCTTCCCTGCGGTGGTTAGCTTTTTCTTTCCCTTGTCCGCGACTGTTCCCTTTTGTTTCTCCTTAGCCATTGCTTCGGTGGTTGTTTAAAAAAAAAAAAAAAGCATTCCATCGAACACGTGGAAGCCACTGAAGCATTATGTTTTTTAAGCCAAATTACAGTTGGAGATTTTAAATGCAGTAACGTCAAAAAATAGGGCGAGAATGAATGGTTTACCTGTTTCGATCGTGGGCGCTGGGGTCGCTGGGGTTCTTGTTTTTCCTTGTGGTCGCTGGGGTTTTCGAAAATTAGTGCAAACAGATTTTTATCAGAGTAACATCAAAAAATAGGGAAGATGAGTGGTTTACCTGTTTCGCTGAAGGGTGGTCGCTGGGTTGGGTGGTGGTGTGGCAACAGGAGTGAACAGGAGAGAGGAGTGGGAGAGAGGGAGAGAGAGAGAGAGGAAGGGAGGGAGAGAGCGAGAGAGTAACTTTGGAGGAAGACAGGAAACACGGTGGAAAGAGGAAGAACGATGGAGAAAAATAGAACGATCGTAACCATATCAAACCCTATAATCCAACGATCGTAACATATTGAAATTGCGATCAACGGCTGAGAGGTGCTCATGTTTGTATGGGTAGACAAAAGACCGCTCTGTTTTATAATATAGATTAAAAAAGAAATTTTAGCAATAGTTTTATGTGTTTCAAAATTCCAAAATGATGTATTAAACCAAAAATTTTTAATAAGAGTTGATTGTAAAAGTGCAAAATATGTTTTAGAACAAGATGTTCAAAACATAGCCAGTAAACAAATTTTTGCTAGATGGCAAGCTATATTAAGTATTTTTGATTTTGACATCACATATATTAAAGGTAGTCAAAATTCAATCCCTGATTTCCTCACACGAGAATTTCTTCTTAATAAAAATCATTCATCATTGAGGGAGCAGTGAGGATTAGGGAGATACATCATTATTCATCATTTATTCATCATTGAGGGAGCAGTGAGGATTGAGGGAGATACATCATTCATCATTTATTCATTTTTGAGGGAGCAGTGAGGATTGAGGGAGTTACATCCTAACTGCTTTTGATTAACAGGGATGAGAGACAGAAAGAAACAGCTTGCTCTTCCACCAGCATTAACCAATCGATACCAACCACTCAACCCAGTCACTGATTACAAGTCAGCATTAGCCACAACCTCCTCTAATCAACAACAAATTTCTGACCCATTTGATTCACAAATTCAACTTAGTCAACCCAAGTTTCCTTATCCAGCCAGAAAAACAGAGTATATACTGAAACCTCAATCTTCCAATTTATTCTATATTGAACCAGTCCATGTCTCTATTACTGACCCGATTCAACTTGCCAAAGCCTGTTTTCCCCCTGATTGGCATTTCATTCCCTCACATCCACAAAAAACCCTTGCTTACTATAGAGATATCTTACTTCATCACAAGTCAATAGTCATTAAACCAATCCCTGATAAGGTTAACCCAAACATCACTATTTACCACTCACTATATATCCACAACCTAGTCAGTCTTAAAGATTGGGGACACCCTTTCCAACTTAAAGACCTCCCAAATCATCCAGTACCTTACAGTTATTATGATTATATTGATGCATTCTCAAAAGTCCTCTACTATGAGAATTGTACCTTTAGTCATTCTTGGTTCATCTCCTTTGACCACAAATTCAAGTCACAGATTCCTTCCTGGTTTCTTAGATGGTGGTCTCAACACGGAGCCACTCCAGAATTACTACCCAATGAATTACTAAACCAAGTTAACTACTTCAGTACTGTGTATCCCACGGATCAGCATACCAGTAAAATCCCTACATTTCTACTATTCATGGCTAAATACAAGGTCCCTTGGATCTTCAAATGGAGATACCACATCCAGTCAGATATACTCACTCGCCAAATGCTAGTCAAATGGTGGGATGCTTACAAGCACCAACGTGTGATTGATCAAGTCAAACAGGAATTTCCAGTCAACACAATAACCAAAAACAAGCTTCTACACTCAAGCTTTCCTGAACTCTCTACAGTCAGACTCGGAAGTCCTGCACCCAGTATGGTTGGAACTTCCAAATCAAAATCCAGTAAATCAAAGAGCACCAAATTGCTCGAATTAGCACAACAGTTAATTGCCCAAGCCAGTCAAGACTCAGACTCATCATCTGAACGATCAGTCACCAGTAAATGTGAATATGATTCTGTATTCCAAGATGCTCAAGACCCATTTGCATAATTCAAATGGGACACATGTAGATCAAGTCAAAGGCAGTCATCATCAAAAGGAATCATCATATGAAGACCAATTCATCTTCAACAGTAACCCAACTGCTTTTTCACCGAAAGTAGTCACATGCCCACAGTAAAAGACAATCACTGTTCACTCAGCAATCAATCAAGTCACTGTTCACTCAGCTTTCTACTGTTCACTCACCGAAAGCAGTCACATGGCCACAGTAAATTTAATTATGTTTTGTAAACAGTTTCTGGTTCCTTATTCTATAAAAGGAACCACAGACTTCAGTTGTAGGCAGGCAAAAACTTAGGCAATTCTTAGACTGTAAATTGTTTTCTTCAGTTTCCAATCTCTTCTCCCCCTTCTCTCTAGATTTTCAGGTTTCAGAAGGAACACTGCCTCATCCTTCTCCAGTAAATTTGTAGTTTTTATTAATGTACTACTTTAGTACATTTTATGTTGTACACTTGTACATGATCCAGCATTATCTGGAATTATCCATGTGAATACACTGTCTCTGTATTTTCTTCTGTTCTTCTCTGTATCTACTGCTTCCGCCCCCCTTTTGGTATCATATATATATATATATATATATATATATATATATATATATATATATTCAAGTATATATCGGCTTCGTATGTGACGTGCATGGAATAAACAAATACTAGTAACACGTTTTTTTTTTATCGGCAAAATGAAAATTTTATTCAGGGGTAGGGAAAATCCAACCAAAAGTTGGAAGTACACCAAAGGGACAAAGCCCAAACACCTGAGAGCCTAAAAGCCCAAATCTATACAATGAAGCACATCCTAAACGGGCCTACAGTGCCCAGATTTAAACTTTGAAACTCAAACAACACCCAAATGGGCCTAAAAGCCCAGATATAACAATTAAGCACAACCACAAGAAACCCAAAACCAACCCTGATGTACTCAGGTCACTGCCGCCCAAAACACCGCCGCACACCTCTTCAGACTGACGGCAACCACCACCACCCAATCGTCCGTCCAAAGAACCACCACGCTCCACCAGCCAGCCTCATCAAACCGACGATCCGCGTGCCCAAGGATCCCCACCGCCAGCCGCGGAAGCTCAACCGAAGCCGTTAGGCAAAACCGAGCAGCCCAAGAAGCAAAACCCGGCGGGAGGCCAACGCCGGTCAAACACAAACCAACCGGAAAACCCCTTGCCGTTAGGCCAAAGACAGAAACCCAGGAATTAAACTGCCCGGGAGAAGACCGAGAAGAAGTAGCAAACCGGCCGACGCCGAAAACCGTCGCACATCGGGGTTGGGGGTCTATAATATAATAATGTGCCACATAGAATGAATGTGATTGGCGATCCATCATCCAGTACTGCCTCATGCGGATCAAAAAAAAAAAAAAAAAGTACTGCCTCATCAAATAGTAATATTCCCAAGCTATATATGTCATTAAAAATCAATTATATTCAATTGCGCGCACATGTGAGGCTGAGCATGCTTGAATATTCTCCCTAGCTCCTTAATTGGTGCTGGTCCAATGAACAATCCAGTCTCAACATCTGATGAATATTCACTTCGTTTTGTGGATGCAACCCTTTCTCTTTCTTCACTTGCTTCTTCCCCTAGTTCTTCTCTTATGCCTAACTGCGTCATTTTATGTATTAAAAAAAAAAACATCAAAACATTTAATATAAGCAACTTGTATGGTCAAATTGAGCAAGGCTAATAGAAAATATTTTTGAAAATATTTTCTTGTGACTTCCATGTCGTCATTGAAACTATAAAAAATTAAGACTATCAACACTTTCTTTTCCAAATTTTTCAATCCTGGCCTTGACACTTGATCAAGAAGGCCACTCAGCGCGCTATTAGCTATCTTTCTACTAGTCAATTGCACATTTTTTACTCAATCCCTTTTCTTTCTATTCACTCAATCCCTTTTCTTTCCCTCGACGAAACATACCCTTAGATTTACATCACAAAAATGAGAAGAAAATAAAGGCTGTATAAGGGAAAAAAGAGAATCACCTTCTCACATAGCATGGCATTTTCAGCTTCTAGGGTTTTCTCCTAAAATAAATGCAGGAAAAAAACAAACAAACAAATATGAAACCGCCAATGAGTCTCAGTTAATCTCAACCAAAACAATAAGTTTATTGGCCATTAAAAAGTCTTGAACTCGAATTTCTCTATAGAGTCATCAAAAGTCAGGACTCAATTTCATATTACATTAACTTGTGGATTTTTCAGATGGAAAATAAAATGACAGGTGCCAAATAATATAAATTCACTTTTTAACTTTATTATATTCCTTACTTTTCCTTTTCATTCTCTTTTCCGTCCATAAAGGATAAAATTTTCCCAGAATTTTCATGAATTAAACAAAAGCCTCACTAAAATAATGTGTCACCAAGGAGTAAGGACCTGATGAATTAATTTTAATAGTTGTGATAGTTTGACCTTTTCTTTGAATTGATCAACTTGTTCCTTCAAAACCTGCATCTGAATCATAAACATGAATGAAAGGAAGTATAGGAATTAGCTAATATTTCCATATCTGATATCTTGTTTGATTTCGTTTTTGTTCTTCTGTTTCATCTTCTGCAAAACACAAACATGTTCATTTAACGTTTTCAAAAACCAATTTGTAGAATTCTTTTTTTGGGTTTGGCACAACCCATTTCTTAGAAACATTTGAATGATGTCTTTATATGTTCAAAAACCAATTTTAGCTATGGATTCCCCTCCCCTCACCTCACCTCCAACTTGATGTACAATTTGTCAAGTTTTCCTTAATAAATTTGTTGCCGATAATATATAAAAAAATAAAAATAAATCACTTTTAGCTCACAATAACAAACATGACACTAAAACAGTCCACAACAACAGTTTTCTATTGTCCCAATTATGATTTCGAAAAAGTGTTCTGAGAAGCTGATTATGAAGGAACGAAAAAATTGTCATGAGATAGATGAAAGGAACCTTTCTGGCCCGAACTTTGCTCACGCTCCGCTCTAACTGTTGTTCAATTTGTTGCAGTTCTTCAATGGTGCATAACCCTAGACCTTCTCCCAAGAGTTTACTATAATGGAGTTCCAATTCAAGGCATTAGAATCAATGCATGGAAGTTGATCAAATTATGACTTCTATACATGAGTTTAGTGCCAAACAATTAGTCCTTTAGTCCCAAACCGTTTGGCAACTTCAATAGCCTCTATCTTCTTTATAGTTTCTGCTACATCCTCCTTCAAGTGCTGCCATTTGAGAATGAATAACTGTCAGAGGAAATTGAGTACGTTCTACAAGTTCACATAATATGGGGCGAAAGTCGGTGTGCACAAATCCGGACATAAATAGGTTGAAACCATTGCATGCACGTGGGCTCTATATATAAAATAATGACTGGCTCACGGGCATCGGACGATCCGGGATACATCTGTGTCCGGATCAATTTGTACAGGTAAGTCTGCGTACGTACCTTATCTTTTACATAGGTCTTATACGAGTTTCTTTGCAAAAACATAGATTTTAAATTCAGGGGCGGATCCAAGATTTAGTTACAGTGGGGTCAAATATCTACAACACATGTAATTTTGTGAGACCTTCTGGGCAAAAATATATCTTATGGGGCAAAATTACATATCTTTTGGGGCAAAATTACAAAATACTCCTCAAAACTATACCTGCTCTAAAGATATTTTAGAACTCAGCGGGGTCAAGTGACCCCGCTTGCCTTATACTGGTTCCGCCCATGCCCATGTGCCATACGGCACTGTGTTACTTATGCCACCACCTTTTTCGATTTCAAAAATAACGGCCATTCAGGTAGGGCCTAGCCTGCCATGGCTACCATAGCCTTGCAGAAGGTCGGTCCTAGCCTTGGAGACCACTCAAAGGCTTTGAAAATCACTCTATAAATACCTCAAGGATGTTTTCGATCAAAAAAAGAGAAATAAGTGAAAAAAAGAATAAGGACGAAATCCTTCAGGCCAGAAAAAAGTTTACAAAAGGCAGTACTCACTCCCAACCTCTCATTCATCTCCAAAAACACCACCTTCTTCCAAAACCACTTCAAAAGCAACCCAAAATCCAAAGACAAGTCCCATATCTTGTCACTACAGTACATCAAAGCCTACGTATTCGTTCAAACTCATACCAAAAGACATTACAATAGCCACAACTTTCCAAAGGAGGTTTTATTCCAAAAGGTAAAATTCCTTTCCAGGTTCAGTTCCTGTATTATGAGGGGAGCCATTAAGCCTAGACTGGTTCTCTATACAAAAATCAGCATTGAAGTCCTAAAGCCAATACCGTACGGCATATCCATTGCTGTACGGCAGAGGCATCCCAGGGGTAAAATCCTTTTGACACTTCTTTTTCTTCTGGTTCATCAATACAATATAATGGAGGAGAGTGATGTTTTCTGCTATACATTGATGGTGCTCTGTTTAGAAGTGATTTATGCTTTGTCAGTTAAAACCTTTTCAGAAAATCTATTTTCAATAACGAACCGTGCAAGGCATATATATCAAGAAGCACACATTCACTAAAAAGCACATATTCACTAAAAAGAACTGTGTTCTGGAAACTTTTTTAAGAGACTGATCCAAAGGTTCCAATGCCGTACGGCACTACCCTATGCCGCCTGGCAATGGTTCACGCAGAGTAAAATAAAAAGTCATTTCCTTTGGGCTTATTAACCTTTTTGGTCCCCAACGTATCAGAAAAATCTCATTTTGGTCCCCAATAAACACATTAGAGAAATTGAGTCACCAACGTTATTAAATGTGTACCAATGTAGTCCCCCACCCCTCACACCGTTACCCCAGACGTCAAAACTAGGGACATGTTTGTCATTTCCTCCCCTCCAACCTCTTTATCCGCCACAGCACCTATTAGGGTTGGGAAAATCACTTGCTCCTCGTGGAGGGAGAGATTCGGGGGTTGTTCGGCTAAATAAGCCAAGTGGCTTATTTTTTTGTCCTTATTCAAATTTTTTTCACATTTGTTAGGTTTTTGTCAATTTTTTAGGGATTATTGCTTCTTCATGACAAGAAGAATCTAAAAAGTAAAAAATTATGATCGAAATCTAATTTTTTTGAATAAAGACAAAAATAGCCGAGTCGGGCTCTGTGTTGGCCCTAATCCCTCTAATGAGTTGCGCCGATCCGTGGGCCCAGGAGCACGCCGTCACGGCCTGGCTATTTTTGTCTTCATTAAAAAAAATTAGATTCCGATTGTAATAGACAAAAATAGCCAGGCCGTGACGGCTTGTTCCTGGGCCCACGGATCGGCGCACCTCATTAGAGGGATTAGGGCCGGTACAGCGCCCGACTCGGCTATTTTTGTCTTTATTCAAAAAAATTAAATTTCGATAGTAATTTTTTTACTTTTTAGATTCTTCTTGTCATGAAGAAGCAATAATCCCAAAAAAATTGACAAAAAACTAACAAATGTGAAAAAAATTTGAATAAGGACAAAAAAAAAAGCCACTTGGCTTATCACAGAAGACTGACCCGTTCGGCTAAATAAGCCAACTGACTTATTTTTTTGTCCTTATTCAATTTTTTTTTGTATTTGTTAGTTTTTCGTCATTTTTTGGGGGATTATTGCATCGTCATGACAAAAGGAATCCAAAAAGTAAAAAATTATGATCAAAACCTAATTTTTTTGAATATAGACAAAAATAAGCCAATAAGCCAATTTTTTCGTCTTTATTAAAAAAAATTGGATTTCGATCATAATTTTTTACTTTTTAGATTCCTCTCGTCATGACGATGCAATAATCCCCAAAAAATTGACGAAAAACTAACAAATACGAAAAAAAATTTGAATAAGGACAAAAAAATAAGCCAGTTGGCTTATTTAGCCGAACGGGCAAGTGATTTTCCCAACCCTAATAGGTGCTGTGGAGAATAAAAAGGTTGGGGAAGGGGAAATGACAAACATGCCCCTAGTTTTAACGTTTGGGGTAACGGCGTGAGGGGTGGGGGACTACATTGGTACACATTTAATAACGTTGGGGACTCAATTTCTCCAATGCGTTTATTGGGGACCAAAATGAGATTTTTGTGATACTTTGGGGACCAAAAAGGTTAATAAGCCTTTCCTTTGTTTTCTTGCAATTAAATGTTTATATTCAAGCATACTATTGATATTTGCTTCTTAGGTGAAATATATACTGTTTACGTGCTATAAATTGTTTATGTGGCATAAAGGTTAAGCAATAAAATGATTTTTCAAATCCCACAAGTATTAGTAGAGACCGACTTTTATCGGGCGAGGGGGGTGCCGTAAAACCCTTCCGAATCTAAAACTCTCTGTTTTCGATAGACCAAAACCTTTTTCCAAATCAAGGGCAAAAGAGTCACATATTTCTCAATAATGGTTTCTCGAGTGACAATCCTTCTCAAAACCTGGGTGGCGACTCTCAAACAAACATTTTCCTTTTTGTAAACTAAAAATACAAAAAGAGCAATAATAAAAGGGAAAATTAAGGCCTTTTCCAAATGAAAAGAAATTGATTTTTCCGAGGGGCTGAAGCAAAAGGATTTCCAAACACTTTTTGGGCCGATGCCGTAAACACAGCAGTTTTCATCCTCAACTGGTCCCCAACAAAAGCAGTCATCATCGAAACTCCTTGTGAAGCTTGGCACAATCGCAAGCCGATGGTAAACTTTTTAAAAGTTTTTGGATGCATTGCCTATTCTCATGTTCCTCCTCAAAACAGGAACAAATTTTGATGAAAAGGGAGAAAAGTACATTTTCATCGGCTATAATGATGAATCAAAAGGCTTCCGGCTTTTTGATCCAAAACTTAACAAGTTGGTGACTTCCAGAGATGTGCACTTTGATGAAATGAAAGCTTGAGAGTGGGAAAGCAAAAACTCCCACGAAGTCGAAAATTTTATACAACCAAGCTTTGAAGAACTAGATGAAGGTGAGCCAAATTCCCCAACCGGTCCAATTTCACCAGCGGATTCACCGAATTTGCAACAAAGTCCAGTAGTGATGCAGAACGAAAATATGACAAATATATATATTAATTACGTATTATTCTGAGTTTATTGTTTTGTTAGAAAATTCTGTTTTAGTTGCCACTTGTTTTGGCAACCTTATATTTCTTTCTAGTATTTGATTTCTTAGTCAAAATAGAAATTTTCATTTTTGGTAATTTTCGTTAATTAATTGATTCGGCTTCCTTTTGGACGAATCAATTAGGGTTAGGATTTTTTGCCTATATAATAAGTTGTAAGCCTTCGGGCTAAGAGAGTTTTTTGATTATTATTGAATGAAAAAGAGTTTAGAGAGCGTTTTCTCTAAACCTATATTGTTTGTGTTTCTTCTTGTTGCACGATTGTTTCTGTAGTTCATACGGCGCCCTGAATCAGTTGGTATCAGAGCACAAGTTTCGATCTCGACTATGGCCGCGAGATGTGTTGGAGGCCGAGAGGGACGTGGTTGTCGTACGGCTTTTGTGGACGAAGTCTATGAAAGAGATGATGTAGCGCAAGAAGCGCGAACAGAGGCGCGGCTTCAACAACTGGAGCCGTGTGTGATGGATGCGATTGGTGTCCTAACCGATCAGATGGCTGCCCTGGCTGTTGGGGGAAACCCACCCCGCCATCGCCCGTATAATCGGCGGCCTTAGGAGGAGGACGATGATACGGATGGTGAAGATGCTGAAAACCCTTTCGCGGTAGGCGCTACCGGTGCCGGCAGGATTGGTGGTGGTGGTTACTATCAACCAAGGGGAAGAGGCATGGAGATCATGACTGATCATCGTGATGTTCGACAATGGGAAGCTGGTTTGAAGATCGATCTCCCTACGTTCTAGGGAGATTTGACGCCAGAAGAGTTCCTTGATTGGGTTACAGCCATTGAAGAAATTATGGAGTTTAGACAGGTTCCAAAGGACAGACGGGTGTCGCTAGTCGCTACCAGATTTCAAGGTAGGGCTGTGGCATGGTGGCAGCAACTAAAGTTGTCACGAACAAGGCAAGGTAAGGAAAATATATGTTTGTGGGAAAAACTAAAGAAACATATGCGTTCTTTCTTTTTACCCCATAACTATAATTGGTTCGCCAAACGGAAAAAATATGGGATTAAGCAATCTTATAAAGGTAAGTTGGATTTTCAATCTATTCACCACTATACAGGATCTTATGTGTCAGCCAATTTTTCAAGAAAAATATTTTTGACTTCGATCCGTAAGAATCATGTATCTAAGGAATTACTCCATCCGTCCCATTTTGGTTGTTCATTTTTGTTTTTCGTGCCGTTCTTTCAATGCTTATATCTCCCAATCTACAATATTTTTCATAATTTTGAAAATTTTGTATTATAGATATAATCGAGAACTATCAAATAAGATCCATATTGCATATTTTTTGAGATTCATATTGGAAGATATAAGCGTTGAAAGAACGGCACGAAAAACGAAAATGGACAACCAAACTGGGATGGAGGGAGTAACTTTTAAGAGCGAAGTCAGAAATCGTGTTCCTGTGGAAAGGAACAATAATGAGGATGCTGCAATTTTTAAAGAAGAGTTCGATGAAATATTTTTTAACACATACTTTTTCATTGGAATCTCAAATTGATTGGGATTTGCCTCCAAAATTTGATGAGAATGTAGATGAAAAGATTAAAGATTGTGAAGCCAACATTATTGAGGATGTTCATGTTGCGATTCAAGGAGTTAGGAAGTACGATTTTATGGGGGAGAATGATTCCAAAATTAGTCCACTACCTGATAAGCCCTCAATAGTGTAAATAATAGGGCTTATCCCTCTCATTTTTGTCACACACAAGCGCATAACTTGCTTAATTTGAACGATATTGTACGAAAGGTGTGTTTTTGGCGTTTTCAGGTAAATCGCATGAATAAGGCGCATTTGAAGGCCATGGATAGCCCCGAGTGTGTCCAAGTACCCAAGACCACGTGGCGCTCCGCAACCGAGTCCCAAAAGTCATGAAAAGAAGCTTTGAAGCATACTCAGGATGTCCAAGGATCAAGGTGTCACGCCCTCGATTTTCAACATAAATAATGAATACTCTTTTGATAAATAAAGGTCTCGCACTAATACAATTAATACCCAAAACATCTTCCTTTCCCCTGTCCTCAAATAAGATTCAGATATTACATTTTTGGCTCCATGGCCCCAAGTTATTGAAATACCAATGTTCAAAGAAAATAATATTACAGTTGTAACAAATGTCTTTCCAGAATACTTCTTTCGAATCAAATGCAAATAATCGCCTCTTTTATACCTTTGAAAGACATGATCAACAAGCACAATATGCACGCCATGCCAACTTCCTTGTTTTGTACCTGAAAATAATAGGGTTGAGCATACACGCGCCCAGTAGAGAAATCTATACTCAAGTTATATGAAAATATGGTGAATTATGCTTCTAGAGTGAATGAATACCGATAGACAAGCCCAAAGTTCACACGATCCTCAATGTGCAGCGTACAACGGCCAAAGGATCCTAAACAATCCTAACAATTCACAGGCTAAGGTAGAATCGCTAATATTCCCACTCTAGCCTAAACATACCATTAATTTGGGTTTCAATCCTCCTCAACAATTCACCTGTCATGTAGAAGTATTTAATAAACTCACATCAATGAAAACGTACTCACAATAGGTTCACAACCATTTCGATACTCCTCATAATCTCAACACTCTGCATTTCCACCCCTTGCGTTGCAGTCTGCATTACCACCACTTGCGTTGCAGTCAACATCACTCATTATCTGGGTCATAGCATTACCACCCCTTGCGTTGCATACTGCATTACCACCCCTTGCGTTGCATCCACTTCCTCAATTTAATTCTCAATTACAGCCACTCGAATCCCAACAATCACACAACCCATTCAGCAAATACTTCTCATAATCTCATGACACAATAAAGCACGTCAATCAGACCAACTTATAGGCTTTACACACATCGACAATCACATTTCAATGTATTCCAAACAATCTATTATAACAGAACATCGACTGATAAAAGAGTACACGCCTTTTTCTCTTAGTATCTCACAATATTGAACCAAATCTCATAGCGACTCTACAACATACTATCCGCTAATATTAATACTTAGACCTCATCGAACGAGCGCTAAAAGAGTTTAAAGGAATCTGAATGATCAACGAATCATTGGAACTCGAGTAATCAAGCTTAGGGATGGTTTAACGATGATTAAAAAGGATTAGAGGTGATCGGGAGTCAAAACGGACGAACGACAACTAACGGACCAAAACTGTCCCAGAGAGCAATCAGTGTTCGATAACTCATTAAAAATTCCATACTCAATATTTTTCAATGATTCCAACGCCCAAAGATCGCTAACTTACCAATCTTTAAAACCCATAAGGACCCATAACCAATAGCGTCGCTTAACCATAACAAACGATGAAAAACGCAGCTCTGTTCGCTGTCCGGATTTCCAGATTTCAGCTCAATCTTCTATAATTCACTATAAATCGAGTTCTTAATACTTTTGAACGATTCTAGTCCCAAAAGTTGCACAATTGAACGACGCTTAAAAGGTATGAAGGAACCCTAGTCAAATCTGCACTTCAAGGATGCTTAAATAGACATTTACTGAAGCAATACGAATCTGTCACGCAGCAGGACAGATTGACACACCTTCACTCAAACGATCATAACTTTCTGTGTACTAAGAGTTTTAAGACGATTCCGGTGGCAAATGAAAGCTGACTTCAAGACCTTCGAATCGATATAGAATTTGCATGAATCGGACATCAGGCGAGAAAGTTACAGCCATTCGAAGTTGGGCGAAAACTCAGAACAGCAGAACACGAGACAGATTGCAGACCAGTTTTCTAAAAATCACCATAAATTCAATTCTCAACGGTTTCGGGTGATTCTTGCGGAATTAAAACGAGCTTCAAGTCTACTCTATTTCATGTGAAGAGACCAAAAATCAATTCTAGGTTTAAGAAGATGAAAAACCCCCAAAAACAGAGACCTGTTCTGCAGAAATTCCGAAATGAAAGAAACAATCTCAAACAACGAAACAAGGCACGATCTAGGTACATAAACACCGTATAAACGCATAACAAGAGTAAGAAATCCCTACCTCATGGGTTTTAGCAAAACCCGAACCTTTGACCAAGTCAACCGAGCTCCCACGCGGTCCGATCATGATTTTTCTTGGATATTCGGAAAGCCCGTGCTCCGTATAGCAACTTTAATTCTCGGGCCTTGTCCGGAATCACACCCTAGGTAGATGAAATCGAAGAGAGAAGAGAGGAGAGAGTTTTCGGAGGAGAGAATGGAGAGAGTGAGAGACGCAGGAGAGAGAGAGTGAGAGAAATGAGAGATGGGGAAATGTCTCCGGGAATAATAGAGGTGGGAAAATAATCCCATGCTCACACACCACACACACACACAAGCACCTCTCATTTATTTACTCTTATACCCTTCCATGAACTTGCCACATCCTATATCCGCATCGTCTATCTCGACAAGCCGTACGATTACAAAAGAAAAAGAAAAAAAAAAAATACGGGCCTAAAAATACAGGTCGCTACATTCTATCCTCCTTAAAAAAAAATTTCGTCCTCGAAATTTAAACCAAACCTACAAAAGCACATCATCAAAGAAACTCTAATCCACAAGACTGTGTCCACTCATGACGTTTCGTACCCATCGACTCTTGTGTCCAAGACGCAATGAACTCTACAATGCCACAATCAATTTGTATCACCTCTTACCAAAACGATCGTCAGATCCCAAGGTTCACACACATCAGATGAAGGAGTTGTCGTATTCGTATGAATCTTACTCTTGTTAGCAATCAATTTTGGTCTCCCAAACCGTATCCATTCTCACTCTTTCCGATTAATCAATTCCGGTTCTAAGGGTAGTGTCCAAATACAAAGGAGAACTTCATAATATCGTAACTCGACAACTTTGCCAAGCAATACAAAATCAACAAGTTTAGGATTACTTTCTCTCCCTCGAGATTTATAAGACTTTTCATGTATGCTGACAAAGAGAACAACTCTCATACATTTCTATTTCACCTCTTTTCTAATTGTCCAACTTATTCTCGCTCTCAAGACTCACATAAGCAAAACTCTAATGATCCTCAACGCTAACTCAAGACAAGTTCCCTTTAAAGGCATACGTTAGCTCAAAGTCTACGTGTCCGACACGATGGGATTAGAATGCAACAATAATGAGTTTCCCACTCACCATTCTCATAGTAAAAGTGTAATATCACACACCTCCAGGCAGTTTTGACGAAAAACTTAGTCCATTGAAAATTTTAGTTTTCGTAGTTGAAAAATCATCGAAACACGTCCACCTTGTGGCGAAATTTTATAGAATTTAGCAGGAAAATTTCATTTACAATTTTTTTTTGAAAGATATCATCACCAATCAATCTTATGCATCTCACCTAGTCTTTAAGGGTAACGACAATTTAGACAACATGGTAATGAATTTAAAATAAGGTTCACATCATCATGATATAACCGACTTCAAACTTCTATCGTTGTCATTTTTCCAAAATGAACTAAACTAAGAATCAACTTTCATACGACATTACTCTCATTCGGAAAAGGAAAAGAAATTTTTGAGTTCAACCCGATCTTCAGACGTATCAATAGTACACTTCCATTAACCGAACACCAATAATTTCATACATAGATACTCAATACACATAAATCAAAACCGCTAACCACAATCTCTAACTCATATCTCTTTGTATCCCCCTAACTCTTTTTACCAATTCTGGACTGCATCTTAAGGGCAAATTTCACACACTCAGATTACACATAGATCAAGTACCTAAATGAAATATCAACACTTACATGAAATATCTCCAGAAAATCAATCGTACAGTTTAATGGCTTACACAACACTAGCCACATATTCACACATTAACAAACTCACTCAGTATCCCACGGACTCACCGAGTACCCATCACTTCACAATTCTTGGCTTTAGGAAGCCCAACAGTTATCTCATTCCTTTTACTCTCATAATACCTTATACAATGTCTACTCATTTTACCAATCTCGAGCTTTCTAATTCATTCAGTCAAATCAAATCACGTATTTCTCACATTCACAACCTTAAATATCATATAAGAAATACACAGCATCAATATTAATCATTTCTTTACCAACAATACAATCACACTGCATTTCATCATCCAAATACCTAGACAATATGTGCAATAATTGCACTAACGAACTTCCACTACTATTGATTATCTCGATATTAAAATTTAAACACCACAACAAATAAAAACAAATATTAATATAACTTCTTAAATACCAACAAGACTCAGAGGTTGCAAACAACATGTTTATACTTCTCATCACATTCTAAGACTCCAACTACTTCATCATTTAAGAATCAATCCCACTCGCTTTAATAGCCTCTAACAATTTCGCTCATCACAAGTTTCACACCATTCCAACTAAGGACACCAACTACACTCCCCTTCATTATCACCCTTAATGGTTCACCCCTGTATCGCCCTTACTTCAAACAATTTCCTTACCTTGCATGTACTGACCACTTGACTTAAGTAATATCACTATCGTTCTCCCTGTGTCTTTTTTTTTTTTTTTCTCTCCGAATAACACAACTAATATTTTCCTACCGATCCCTCATAACACCACCACTACGGCAATCACTACAACGATACCACAACACATCATTTTCTAAGAAACTTTATACAGACATATGTCTTAGACCTAAAGATCTTACCCCTAAGTATACACTTAGTATCCGATTGACTTCCCGAGACTTCCATCTAGAAGGAGCGGTGATCAAGCGCCTCTTCCAACTGGATCTCATCGGTAGTCGCCTGGGTGTCCAGAAGACACATACCGTATCTTGACATCCTACGTATAACCCTCTTTTCCTAAGTCAACATATACTCACAATCACAACTTCAAATACGACCAACCACAAAGGTTACCTCAACAAGTCCTTACCTTTCTAAACGTCTAAAGATACATTCTAGCTCAATTCCCGACATATACGTTACTCTACCTCTTCATGTACTTATACTCAACACAACACAACTCGTATCACACAGAATTCACTTAACACATTTAAGGCTTAATACGTAATCTGCACAATTTAAATAAAAACACATCAAGCACTTATCTCGTAAATTACACCAATAACTTTTATCATATGCTAATAAATATCCTCTTTCGCACATCATCATCGTCATAACTCACAACCATTACAACCATCAACAAAATGCATCTTAGCACAAATAGTTCAAAAATCTGATTGCCAACAGCAACAGTGACAATAGCAACAAATGCAACTGCAACCACTACAATGAGGTCAAACTTTTCTCTTTCTCAGACACGAGCACTAGCTCTTCACTGTTTCATGTAGACATAAATGCAATGCCAGTTCATTGGACACACGTCAGTCATGCAAGTTCACTCATATTTTTGTTAGAAATGCAATGATCTTTGAACCCATGAGACTAAGTCTCCCCACGGTCTCTAGGTATTCAAACCGAATGCTCTGATACCAATTTGTCACGCCCTCGATTTTCAACATAAATAATGAATACTCTTTTGATAAATAAAGGTCTCGCACTAATACAATTAATACCCAAAACATCTTCCTTTCCCCTGTCCTCAAATAAGATTCAGATATTACATTTTTGGCTCCATGGCCCCAAGTTATTGAAATACCAATGTTCAAAGAAAATAATATTACAGTTGTAACAAATGTCTTTCCAGAATACTTCTTTCGAATCAAATGCAAATAATCGCCTCTTTTATACCTTTGAAAGACATGATCAACAAGCACAATATGCACGCCATGCCAACTTCCTTGTTTTGTACCTGAAAATAATAGGGTTGAGCATACACGCGCCCAGTAGAGAAATCTATACTCAAGTTATATGAAAATATGGTGAATTATGCTTCTAGAGTGAATGAATACCGATAGACAAGCCCAAAGTTCACACGATCCTCAATGTGCAGCGTACAACGGCCAAAGGATCCTAAACAATCCTAACAATTCACAGGCTAAGGTAGAATCGCTAATATTCCCACTCTAGCCTAAACATACCATTAATTTGGGTTTCAATCCTCCTCAACAATTCACCTGTCATGTAGAAGTATTTAATAAACTCACATCAATGAAAACGTACTCACAATAGGTTCACAACCATTTCGATACTCCTCATAATCTCAACACTCTGCATTTCCACCCCTTGCGTTGCAGTCTGCATTACCACCACTTGCGTTGCAGTCAACATCACTCATTATCTGGGTCATAGCATTACCACCCCTTGCGTTGCATACTGCATTACCACCCCTTGCGTTGCATCCACTTCCTCAATTTAATTCTCAATTACAGCCACTCGAATCCCAACAATCACACAACCCATTCAGCAAATACTTCTCATAATCTCATGACACAATAAAGCACGTCAATCAGACCAACTTATAGGCTTTACACACATCGACAATCACATTTCAATGTATTCCAAACAATCTATTATAACAGAACATCGACTGATAAAAGAGTACACGCCTTTTTCTCTTAGTATCTCACAATATTGAACCAAATCTCATAGCGACTCTACAACATACTATCCGCTAATATTAATACTTAGACCTCATCGAACGAGCGCTAAAAGAGTTTAAAGGAATCTGAATGATCAACGAATCATTGGAACTCGAGTAATCAAGCTTAGGGATGGTTTAACGATGATTAAAAAGGATTAGAGGTGATCGGGAGTCAAAACGGACGAACGACAACTAACGGACCAAAACTGTCCCAGAGAGCAATCAGTGTTCGATAACTCATTAAAAATTCCATACTCAATATTTTTCAATGATTCCAACGCCCAAAGATCGCTAACTTACCAATCTTTAAAACCCATAAGGACCCATAACCAATAGCGTCGCTTAACCATAACAAACGATGAAAAACGCAGCTCTGTTCGCTGTCCGGATTTCCAGATTTCAGCTCAATCTTCTATAATTCACTATAAATCGAGTTCTTAATACTTTTGAACGATTCTAGTCCCAAAAGTTGCACAATTGAACGACGCTTAAAAGGTATGAAGGAACCCTAGTCAAATCTGCACTTCAAGGATGCTTAAATAGACATTTACTGAAGCAATACGAATCTGTCACGCAGCAGGACAGATTGACACACCTTCACTCAAACGATCATAACTTTCTGTGTACTAAGAGTTTTAAGACGATTCCGGTGGCAAATGAAAGCTGACTTCAAGACCTTCGAATCGATATAGAATTTGCATGAATCGGACATCAGGCGAGAAAGTTACAGCCATTCGAAGTTGGGCGAAAACTCAGAACAGCAGAACACGAGACAGATTGCAGACCAGTTTTCTAAAAATCACCATAAATTCAATTCTCAACGGTTTCGGGTGATTCTTGCGGAATTAAAACGAGCTTCAAGTCTACTCTATTTCATGTGAAGAGACCAAAAATCAATTCTAGGTTTAAGAAGATGAAAAACCCCCAAAAACAGAGACCTGTTCTGCAGAAATTCCGAAATGAAAGAAACAATCTCAAACAACGAAACAAGGCACGATCTAGGTACATAAACACCGTATAAACGCATAACAAGAGTAAGAAATCCCTACCTCATGGGTTTTAGCAAAACCCGAACCTTTGACCAAGTCAACCGAGCTCCCACGCGGTCCGATCATGATTTTTCTTGGATATTCGGAAAGCCCGTGCTCCGTATAGCAACTTTAATTCTCGGGCCTTGTCCGGAATCACACCCTAGGTAGATGAAATCGAAGAGAGAAGAGAGGAGAGAGTTTTCGGAGGAGAGAATGGAGAGAGTGAGAGACGCAGGAGAGAGAGAGTGAGAGAAATGAGAGATGGGGAAATGTCTCCGGGAATAATAGAGGTGGGAAAATAATCCCATGCTCACACACCACACACACACACAAGCACCTCTCATTTATTTACTCTTATACCCTTCCATGAACTTGCCACATCCTATATCCGCATCGTCTATCTCGACAAGCCGTACGATTACAAAAGAAAAAGAAAAGAAAAAAAAAAAAAAATACGGGCCTAAAAATACAGGTCGCTACACAAGGGAAGTGAGGGAGATGCAAAGATGTTACCCAAAGCAACTCATTTTCTGACCAGCTGAGGGAAGAATCTTCATAACTTTTGATGTAAAAATTACTTTTGATCCAAACCACTTGGGTTAGAAAGTAGACTCAACAAGCTTTCCAACGGTTCGAAAAACACCCAATCCGAGTTCGGGAGTGTCCGGAGCAAGCCCGCGAAGTTGGAAAAGTGCCTGCATAATCCAGCAAGCACAGGAATCGATCCCCCAATGTTTAGAGATCGATCCCTTGGTCCTGCGCGAACATTTTAATGGCAGTTTTGTAATTATTTTGTAAAGGGGGTATATATACCACCCTTAGCCCGATTTTAGGGCATTCTTCATTTTTTCTTTCTCTCTCTACCTTCCTCTTCTCCTCTCTTCTCTAGCTCTCCTTCTCTCTTCAAATGAGGAGGATTACTAAGATTTTGGGGCTTTTTCTTTCATTAATGTTGTAAATATACTTGTGTTCTTCATTAATCTAGCTTTTATTTCAAGTTTCATCCATGTTTTCATTTCTCTCTATGTTTTCCCTTGTATTTACACCCACTATGGGTGAGTAGTGATCAAGGCTTGGTCATGGGGTGATTTCTACCCCATGGTTTAGGTAGTTTAATGGCTTCTCTCATATAATTTCTTGTGCTTATATAATGTGATTTGTGAATGGATTAAGTTCATTTTTATGTAACAAAACCTAGGGTTGTTAACCTCTTTGATTATGTGTAGACAAGGACTTGATCTCTTGCTACATATAATGCTTGGAGCTATGTCACTCTAGGTGTTTGCCAAAATGTCTCAAAGAACTTGTTGAACTTTAATTTTTAGTCTAAATTTAGGGTTGTTAACTTCTTTGATTGGGTGTAGACAAGTCTCCTTGGCACACCCAATGCTTAGAACCATGGCACTCTATATGTTTGATAAAATGCAAAAATGAGTTCATTTCCATTTCCAAACCCCGTTGTATGAGTTAAACTTGATTTTCATGATTAAATCTTCTGAGTGAGATCAAATGACAATGACTCTCACTTGAGTTATCAAAGAGAAGCATTGAACGGCCTAAATTATGGGCAGAATAAACCCCTAGATCTTGCTGCTTTTAATTTCTAGTCAATCTTCATTTTCAATTAAAGTTAGGAGGTAGAGAGAATTTCCATCACTCAAAAGTTGGCTGTCTCAAAGCCGAACTAAAGGTTGGCGGTCCTAACGCTAAAAACCCTTTGTAAATCAAACCTCCGGCCTAACTCCATTGGCTCCCTGTGTATTCGACCTCGGACTTCCGAGTTTATTATGCTACAACCGACCTAGTCCTATGCTTGGGGCACTCTTTACTACGACACACTTTGGTCGAGCGAGCACTACCCATTGTAGTTAATGGGATGCATATTCCTATTTCCAATATTAAATTGAGTCAAGATCAAATGGAAGGAAATTGTGCATTTAACTGCACCCCAATGGGCATATCAACGGCACCAAAGGAAAGTAACCCCTATTCTCGTCAACAGCTCATGTATTGTTTTTGGCAGTGACATCCCATCTATTATACGGTGCACCAATTCTACTTTGACAAGTGAATTTTCTTTCCAAGATGGTAAAGCGGCCGAAGGTGGTGAAATTGGTTGGGGTAAACAATTCGTGGATCCTTTTTTTGGGAATATATTAAAGCTGTGAAGAAGAATATTTAGATTGCATACTTGGATAAAATTGGGAAGCAAATTGTTACTTTTATTTATCAAGAATCTTCTTTAAAGTTTGGGTTCGAAAAAATTAATTTGAAGTACAAGAATGATGCAGACATGTTTCAGTGAATTCAACTGTATAAACTCGAGGACGAGTTTCTTCAAGCCAGGGAGAATGATGCAGAATGAAAATATGACGAATATATATTAATTACGTATTATTCTGAGTTTATTGTTTTGTTAGAAAATTCTGTTTTAGTTGCCGCTTGTTTTGACAACCTTATATTTCTTTCTAGTATTTGATTTCCTAGTCAAAATCGAATTTTTCATTTTTGGTAATTTTTGTTAATTAATTGATTCGGCTTCCTTTTTGGACGAATCAATTAGGGTTAGGATTTTTTGCCTATATAATAAGTTGTAAGCCTTCGGACTAAGAGGGTTTTTTGATTATTATTGAATGAAAAAGAGTCTAGAGA
The DNA here is from genome assembly GCA_018127125.1 of Rhododendron griersonianum. Lineage (NCBI taxonomy): Eukaryota > Viridiplantae > Streptophyta > Magnoliopsida > Ericales > Ericaceae > Rhododendron > Rhododendron griersonianum. Next base: position 29,004,172 of record CM030788.1, on the reverse strand, counting down.
GCATTTTCTCTAAACCTATATTGTTTGTGTTTCTTCTTGTTGCACGATCATTTCTATAGTTCATACAGCACTCTGCATCAAGTAGTTGAAATTGCATAGAATATTAGGTTTTTTAATTAGGTTGATTCTATTTTCCTTGTTATTGTTTTCTTATTTTCCAATGTTTAAATTTTTAGCTTTTCTTTATTTTATTTCTAGGCTATCATTATAAATAAGGATATAAGCCTTAGGGCTAGTAGGCTGTTTCTAATTTGATTAATAAAAATTGATGATAGCTTTCTGATTATCATGTGTTCGTAGAGGGAGTATCTCTAATTTATGTTTGTTCGGGATTGTTCTTGTTGCGCGTTTCTTTTTTTTTTCAACACGTCTCCCTACATCACATTGCCATGATGAAAAATCCCATATTTTATGCTAGAACCAAGCATATCGAACTTAATTTGCCATCACTTTATAATTAAGAAACTTGGTCAGATCTGAAGAAATTCAATTGAAGTTCTTCACATAAACGAGCAACTTGCAAACAGTTTTACCAAAGCCGTTTCATCCAAGAAGCTGGAGCAATTTAAAACTTACTTCCGCATTACAAATTAAGTGGGGGTATTAGAATAAATAATTTCTAACGATTAAAATTGTGTCTTGAATAATCTGCCCGTGAATGGCAGAAATATGTAGGTCAATACATGCATCTAGCTCTATCTAAGTGAAATAATGCGGCATCAAGATAACTAGTAGTAATAAGTATGGTGCACCATTGTGTTGTGTAATAACCGATGAGCATATATGGCTAATTAAGGTGTAGCCTTACATAAGGCAGTACCACTTGTATTCCTGAAGCAAGAGAAAAACAAAATAGACAATCCTTTTTTATCTAGTCCCCTCTCTCTCTCTCTCTAACGATAACCTACTTTTGATCTCCTACACCAGTGGGTGTATCACAGAAAATCCCACCTTGTTATTCAGCCCAAATACGGTAGAATATTTTGCACCCAACAAAAAAGTTTTAGAGCCATGTCGCATCTTTTCGTTCCCTGGGAATTGGATGTCATTCCGCTAACTAGTCTTTCGATAAAAATCAGTAGTCGATGACTCAAATTGAATAGAAACTGTAAAGTAAGCGCTAAAACTGAGAAATAAGTAACTCCATCGAGAGTGCAAAAGTGTAATTGGCACACAATATATATGTGAATAATCTCAAATTATATAGTAGTATGACCAAAGAGGCTAGGGGTATAACCTGTAGGTCTTTTCCCTCTAATGAGTGATCAACTGGAACATCTTTCTTGCACTCCCGGTACCGCTTCATCGTCTGCGGCACGCTGAGGTTTTCAAAATTTGTACAAAAACTAGTCATTGCATTTTACCCCCTTTTACATCTAATTGAAGGCAAAAACTAAAAGAACACAAATGTAAAATAATTGATTACAACCACGAGAATCTCGAAGAAAAAAAAAATTAACTAAAGTTTGAAGTAATCACTAAAAAGGGTTTAAGGCCTCACACACACACACACACAAATATATATATATATATATATATATATATATATTTCAAAAAGCACTGCCAGGGCTGAGGAATAACATTTTATAATTTGGACTACTTTTTATACTACCAAGTTTCGAAATCTGGCGTTTCTGTACTTGGGATGCCTCAAGGGATTTCACCTTAATTACGTTCTTGAATAGCTAGATAACCATCTTTTGACTAACTACATTACATACAGCCCTCTCCGACTGGCCATGCATCGACTCATTTGAAAATCTGTTGTAGTAGTAGTTAATTAAGTCTAGCTGGCCGGGCATGCAGAAGTAGGCCTGTCAATGGATCGGATCCGATCCGATCCGAAAAATCCGATCCGAATCCGAAAACAGAAATCCGTAATCCGGTAATCCGAATCCGATTTTTTCGGATCGGATCGGATCGAATCCGAATCCGAACTTCTTCTTTTTTTTAACTTTTTATAAATTTTTAAATTTTTTATAAAAAAACAGTAAATTTTTTATTTTCAACAAAAAATGTTTTAGAAGTTGTATTTTTATTTTTATTTTAATTTTCAAATTTTTTTTTTGGAAAATAATATTTTTTTTGTTAAAATTTTTGAAGTAAAAAAGTTTTCGGATCGAATTCGGATTTTCGGATCGGATCCGGATTACCACTATCGGATTTGAGTCTAATCGGATTCGGATCGGATCCAAGTCTTATCGGATCCGGATCCGATCCGACCCGTTGACAGACCTATGCAGGAGTACTTAACGAAAATGGAATAAATCTATTAACTCGATCGAAGAATTACAAGAACTAGGGGAAAATTGTACTATCACTACAAGATAGATAAGAGTATCTCGACCTAGTTGCTATCCGGCCGGCCACTCCCATGCCAGTCATGCCCCTCCATAAAACAATTAAAAACATAGATTAAACAAGCATAATATTTGTGTGGCCCGTGATCCTTTGGTCCTTGATCCTTCGTTGGTGGTTCGATGATGGGTTAGCTTTCTCCTCCTAGCTTGTTAGGGTTACCATCACTAGGTATTTATAGTGCCTTTTGGCTTGCTCTCCAAGTACGATCGCGTGCCTTCCACGGGCCAAGTGAAGCAGAAAGCTTAGAGAGAGTAAGTGTGAGTATTGAGTAGCGTGTACCTGTTAGGGTTATCATCACTAGATATTTATAGGGCCTCCTGGCTTGCTCTCCAAGTACGATCGCGTGCCTTCCACGAGCCGAGTGACGTCATAGTGACGTCAAGGAATAGATCTGGTAACCGTTTTCGGAGCTGAGTTGGCACACCCATGATCATCTTCTGTTATAACCGCCTCTGCACGTAGCAGGACGCGTGGCTTAACAGATAGCCATCGTCGGCAGCCAACCGTGCTCCGCAAGTGACCGAGCACGTGTCTTGACGGGTGGCCGAACCCAGCGTTCGGCTGAGACCCACATGTGGCCGAGCTTGACATGTGGCCGAACATGGCGGCGACCCGTGGGAAGGAGTCTGATGAATGAGCCGGCCTCCGGTGGGTGGCCGAGCTTGAGAAGTTCTTCGAAGGTGGCCGAACTTGGGCAATGGTGATCGTCCGTCGGTAAGACAAATCAGTGTCCGCTCCTGGACCTCGGTTGTAGCCGAACGTGGAATGACGTATGGCCATTGTCTTCGGTCGCGGCCACATGTGGCCGAGCTTGACATGTGGCCGAACATGGCGGCGACCCGTGGGAAGGAGTCCGATGAATGAGCCGGCCTCCGGAGGATGGCCGAGCTTGAGAAGTTCTTCGAAGGTGGCCGAACGTGGGCAACGGTGATCGTCCGTTGGTAAGATGAATCAGTGCCCGCTCCCGGACCTCGGTTGTAGCCGAACGTGGAATGACGTACGGCCGTCGTCTTCGGTCGCGGCCTACTTTTCGGTGGGCTCGAATCATTTGGTTTGGTCCGCTACAATAGCCCCTCAATCTTCACCGACGCCGAGCACGAGGTGGGGATTGATAATGAACTTGACCGAACCCAACCAACGGCCGAACGTGGTGGCGACCCGCGGAAAGGATACTAACGAAGGAGCCATCCTCCAGAGGGCGGCCGTGCTCAAGGATTTCTCCTAAGGTGGCCGAACATGAGAGACGTCAGACGACCGTTCGCTTTAGCACGTGGGGGAGCACATGACTTGGCGGGTGGCCGAGCACGAGCTTGGCCGAGCCCAGTGGGCGATTCGTATAGTGACAATGCCAACGGAGGTATCTCTTCCGAAGGTGGCCGAGCCCCATGCTTCGTTGAGCTTGGCGGGCAACTCGTGAGGAGACTTCTACCGTTGAGGCTGCCCTCAAGAGGGTGGCCGAGCCTGAGCAGATCCTTGAAGGTGGCCGAACGTGGAGCCGAGTACGGCCACGTCTTTGAACGCGGCCTACCCGCCAGTGGGTACGAACTATTCGATTCGGTCCGTTACAACATTCTTGGCCGAGCCCAACGTGCCACTCTTGAAGAGACCATACCGACGGGGGTCTCTCATCTGAAGGTGGCCGAGCCTGGGCAATCTTCAGGAGGGCGGTCAAGCATGAGAAGGAGCAAGATGAGATGGTCGAGAAGTTTGAAGGATGCCGAGGAGTCAGGAGACGGCCGAGAATTTGAAGAAGGCCGAACGTGAGTTGGGAAGAGTGTTGAGGAAGGAGAAGAGGAAGGTGAAGGAGGCAGGTGTTGTTTTGAATCTCGAGGCCGACTTGAACATGACCAAGTCGATTCCAGCCCCAGTCACACCCGAGCTCGTCCTTCCATACACTGAAGAGGAGTGTGTACCTCTGTCTCCAGAGGAGTTTCCCGAGAGTGAAGAGGAGATTGAGGAAATTTCTGACGCCGAAGATGAGGGAGGTGATGGAGGTAAGGAGGCAGCTGGGGATGGAGAGAAGGTTTGAGAATGCCGGGTAGGAGCCGTTTGAACGTTGTCAAAGGCGCCAAGGGTGTTACAGATGTCGTCCCCGAGGCTGCTGCAGATGTTGTGCTCGAGGATGTCCCTCAAGTTTGAAGTAGGTATCTCTCTTTAATTTTGAATGAGCTTTTGTTGGACTGGACGGCTCCGAGCATGGGAGTTTTGCCGTACCAGATGTAATAGTTGACGGGGGGTCGGCGCCGAACGATTTACTATGCCGTACCTCCCAGCTTAGGATCTTCAGTAATATTTGTCTTTATTTTTGAAAGTTGAATGCATGGCTTCTTTTTGCAACATCTTTGTTAATGCCGAACTTGACTGATTGCTTTCATTCCTTCACAAAATTTGAAGGTCTTGCTTGTTTTGAATGTGTAGTTGTCTGTAGCCCCCACTTTGGTCTGGGTTCGGCAGAATAGTTAAGAACCTTGCATGATTTGAATGGTTAAGTATAAGTGTTTCAGCCGAGCCTTGACCAAAGTAGTATTGCCTTTCTAACAGGTCGCCGAACATGGATGTGTTGTAATCTGGCATGGTTCAGCCTTTGTCGATATTAAGAGTGTAAAAGTGCCCCCTTGCCAGTGGCTGGGGCTCGGCTAATGTGTTAGCCCCTGGCCATGGTAGAGGAACGTTGAGAGTAGCTGATTGATTGTGGGTGGTTTGCTCGCCAAAGTGCGAGTGTAACCTTTCGGTGGCCGACCATAGTGTCTTGCCAATCCGAGCCGAAGCCTAAGTTCCATTAGATATGTGTATTTTAGGCTCGGCGGACCGTATGTCCAATGATTGCTTCTCTGGGCGGTGATAGTGGCCGAAACAATGGGCTTTTTAAGGAGCCGTTTGGTGGTGTGACCGAAGTCATCATTTGTGTTTGGCATTCTAGCCTAGGCGGTCTTTCACGGATCCGCGTTAGCCTCCCTCGTTCTGACGCCCTTGTGGTGGTGGTGGTGGAGGTGGAGGTGGTGTTTGCCCTCCTCTACCCCTGCCTCCACCAGATCTTGATGCGGCAGGGATAGTGTCTTGCTGCATATGTTGCTTCATTTGGGCAACCTCCGCCCTTAGCGCGGCTAACTCGTTGTCGCGTTCGTCGTCGCGACGCTGCAGTAGACGGATGTAGGCCGCCGTTACGTCGTCCGAAACTGGTGAGAGCCCGGACCCAGGGGCGAGGGAGATGGACATGTGCCTTTCGAGGGGTGTTGTGGAGATGACGTTTCCACTAGCGTCTTTGGCCCCCAAAGCGGCTGCGTCTGCTAGATCTCCGCCCATGGTAGGTGATTTGGTGGTTGTTTTACGAAGGAGTGAGGGGGTTTGGAGGATGAGAGAGCCGTTTGAATTAGAAGCGTTTCACGTCGGGTTCACCAATTGTGTGGCCCGTGATCCTTTGGTCCTTGATCCTTCGTTGGTGGTTCGATGATGGGTTAGCTTTCTCCTCCTAGCTTGTTAGGGTTACCATCACTAGGTATTTATAGTGCCTTTTGGCTTGCTCTCCAAGTACGATCGCGTGCCTTCCACGGGCCAAGCAGAAAGCTTAGAGAGAGTAAGTGTGAGTATTGAGTAGCGTGTACCTGTTAGGGTTATCATCACTAGATATTTATAGGGCCTCCTGACTTGCTCTCCAAGTACGATCGCGTGCCTTCCACGAGCCGAGTGACGTCATAGTGACGTCAAGGAATAGATCTGGTAACCGTTTTCGGGGCTGAGCTGGCACACCCATGTGCGCCCATGATCATCTTCTGTTATAACCGTTTCTGCACGTAGCAGGACGCGTGGCTTAACAGATAGCCATCGTCGGCAGCCAACCTTGCTCCGCAGGTGGCCGAGCACGTGTCTTGACGGATGGCCGAACCCAGCGTTCGGCTGAGACCCACATGTGGCCGAGCTTGACATGTGGCCGAACATGGCGGCGACCCGTGGGAAGGAGTCTGATGAATGAGCCGGCCTCCGGTGGGTGGCCGAGCTTGAGAAGTTCTTCGAAGGTGGCCGAACTTGGGCAACGGTAATCGTCCGTCGGTAAGACAAATCAGTGTCCGCTCCCGGACCTCGGTTGTAGCCGAACGTGGAATGACGTATGGCCATTGTCTTCGGTCGCGGCCACATGTGGCCGAGCTTGACATGTGGCCGAACATGGCGGCGACCCGTGGGAAGGAGTCTGATGAATGAGCCCGCCTCCGGAGGATGGCCGAGCTTGAGAAGTTCTTCGAAGGTGGCCGAACGTGGGCAACGGTGATCGTCCGTTGGTAAGATGAATCAGTGCCTGCTCCCGGACCTCGGTTGTAGCCGAACGTGGAATGACGTACGGCCGTCGTCTTCGGTCGCGGCCTACTTTTCGGTGGGCTCGAATCATTTGGTTTGGTCCGCTACAATTTTTTTGATTAACAAAGAATGGGTTTTCATACCATTAAAATATGATACAAAAGAGAAACTCTATAGTGATACATCAGGAAGCATCATGCACAACGATAATACCTCACCTCCCTTTTTTATTTAAAAAAAACAGAAAAGAAAAAACACCCAAAGATTGATAAAACACCAAGAAACACCCAAAAGAAACCCTGTAGTGATCATACACGCATAATTGGGCATTAAATGCATGCATGTGCATTCGATGTCCAATTATGCATTCAATAGAAAATTGTCATGATATGGAGTGGCATCTAATGATTTGGGCTTAGAATATATTCAATACAGTTAGGAGATACGACCTCCTTTTTTTCTCACGATTTTTGTGTCACGACACAAATTAAAATGATACTAAATGGGCTAGGTAGACACAACACAAAGCATGTTAGGCTTTCAAATAAATGAATCAGCCAGCATGACACGAACCATTTGGACACTCTGGATTAAGGAATGATCCAAGTACACAAAATTTGAAGAATTTGTTAGCAAGAGCCCAACCAAAGAAAACAAAACATCCATTTTGTTCAAAAATCACTATTCTCGAAATCTAACCCCAACAATTTCCAATCTCCCAAACCCGTTCAAGTGCTTTCAATCAAAACGCATTCATATGATCTCGAAAATGTTTTCATGGTATATTTCATTTTCTGCTCGATCAAGTACTCTCATAAAATATCTTGTATTATATATAGCTAGTGATAGAACCTAACCTCATTAAGCTCCCTTAGTTTGTGCAACTAAAGCTACATTGATGGTCTGTGTCTAAGGATGGGCCGGGTCAGCTTTTTAGTTTCTTTTTCCTTATTCAACTTGAGTGTTGGATGTTTTTTCTGTTGTTTGGTATATGATTAGGTTGTAGGAGTATATCCTATCTGGGATCTGGTAGGCTTTGATACCTTTTCAAATCTTTTTCCATTCTCGATGTACCATCATCAAGTTTTAATAAAATTTTATTTGCCGATCAAACAAAAAAAAAAAACTAGAGCATTTCTTAGCTTCTTTCGTTAGCAAACTAATGTCTATCTCTAAATCAAGTTATGCTCCCTTGACATGATGCTTTATATATGATGATCATAGAATGTTGCATAATCAAGGAATGACATGTTCACAAAGTGAGTTTAGCCAACAAGAGAATGCTAAGGAGGAAGTGTGGCAAACCCAAAAAAAACCACGAATGTAGATGAACAAATAAACAAGTATATCACCTACTGATCAAGATAGAATGAGAGAAAATAAATCACAGCAGTTAATACACTTAGCAAGTAAACCAAGAGATATGCTTAATGCATGGTTACTGTGGGATTCTCGATCTTCGGTTAGGACACGTCTCAAGTTGTCTGGTTAGGATGGGTTTGAGCCTAGCTCCGTCACCAGACCGGCACAATAAAGCACGATTAAAAAACCACACCGGAAGAACTCCGGGATGGTCCTCCAGCATATGGATGAGAAAAGTCCTCCAGCGTATGGATGAGAAAAGTGCAGAGTAAGGAGGAGTGAGCTAGGGTTTTAGTGTGGAAGACAATGTACCTTCTATTGGTTAGCCTTGCTTTCCTTTTATAGAGGATCCTTCCTTGTTCTCCAAGTACGTGCGCGTGCCCTTTTTTTTTTTTCTTTCTCGGCAAAAGAGAAAATTTTATTGAACCCGACAAGGATACATTGAGAAAACAGGAAAGGAAAGAGGCCACTTAGATCGACCAAATGGCAAGAGGAAAACAAACTAGAGGAAAACAAACTAGAGAAAAACAGTGGGGCACATCCAACAAGTAGGTTGGAAATGCAAAGCTCAGAAACCACAAAACTCCCAAACTTCTACATTCTTAGTTATATTCTAATGCGCCTGATCACCTCTATATGCCCCTTTTGAAGTCTTCCACTGTGTAGTCTGTGATATTAAACTTTGCCTTGATCCAAAACGCCACTCTAGTTTTGATTAAGTCCACAACTTCAGCTACATCCAAATGCTTATTATTGAAGATAACCTCATTTCTAGCGATCCAAATTGACCATAAACCTGCAAAAAGAATTGATTCCCAACATTTCTTTTCCAGGTTTTTGAAAGAATTATTGAACCACATGGCTATGAAGTGTTGAAAAGATAAAGTTGACTTATGTCTTTTGGAATTTTCTACACAGTTTCTAGAATGTTTTTTATGTGCTAGGTTCATTCATGTATTTGAAAGGTCATGTACTCCTAGGATCATGTATCTAAGGTTCATGTATGATGCTTCGGATGTAGAAGCCTATTAATTTTAGCCTTATCTATTAGAGCCTATAAATACCTGATGTACCACATGGTTTTATGCAAGTGGAATACAAGAATTGAGTTCCTAGTATATTCTTTTTTTTTTTTGGGAAATAAAAAAGACATTTATTAGTTCCTAGTATATTCCTCTTCCATTCTCTCAAATATCTTGCAGATAGCTATGGATATTTTTCCAACAAAGTGGTATCAGAGCCACCTTGCTAGAGGTCTAGAAAATGGCGAATGGTTGGATAGGATTTCAATATCCTCGGCTCACCAAAGATAACTTCGACAATTGGACACTATGGATGAAGGCTATTCTCGGTTCGCAAGATTGTTGGGAGATTGTAGAAGCGAGATGATTCCACCTTGAATGCTACTGAAAAGAATGCCTTACAGAAGTTAAGAACGAAGGATAAAAAAGCTCTTACTCTCATCCATCAGGGCTTGGATGATTCAATGTTCGAAAAAGTGGCTAGTGAAACCACTGCAAAAAAGTCGTGGGAAATCCTCCAAAATTGTTTCAGAGGAGTTGATAAAGTGAAGAAAATACGACTTCAAACTCTTAGAGGAGAGTTTGAAGCCCTTCGCATGAAGGAATCTGAGTCCATTTCAGATTATTTCACAAGAATGTTGGTCATTGTGAATCAGATGAAGCAATATGGTGAAAGCTTGCCAGATGTTCGTGTGGTGGAGAAAATTCTTCACTCATTGCAACCAAAGTTTCTGCCTGTTGTGGTTGTTGAAGAGTCAAAAGACTTAGACTCTATGACTATTGACCAACTCTTGGGATCTTTATAAGCTCATGAGGAAAGACTTAAGACAAATGGAAATGAAGCAGTGGAACAAGCTTTGCAAGCAAAACTCTCCATACGAGGTAATGGATGGAGAAATGATAGAGGTGGAAGCACCCAAAGAGGCCGAGGACAAGGTCGAGGACGCGGATATGGACGTGGTCAAGGAGAAAGAGGTAACAATGGCTCTTTCAATAATGACTTTTTACAAAGGAGTCAATTTTTTACATCAAGGTCGCGTGGAAGAGGAAAAGGCCGCGGTCGTGGAAGAGATAATCATTCAAACCAGAGAAGATATGACAAGTCTCAAATAGAATGTCACAATTGTCACAAATATGGACATTTTCCTTGGGAATGTGAAGATGCCAATAACCATGTTGAAGAGCAAGCTCATTTTGTTGAAGAAAAGGCAATTGAAGCAGGACCCACTTTGTTGCTTGCGGTCAAGCAAAATGAAGAGGTGGGAGAAAATTTGTGGTATCTTGACAATGGTGCTAGTAATCATATGTGCGGCGACAAAAGCAAATTTGTAAAGCTTGATGAGACATGGAAAGGATATGTCACTTTTGGTGACTCCTCAAACACACCAATCATGGGAAAAGGTACGATTCTAATTCGTTTGAAGAATGGTGATCATCGAATCATATCAGACGTATATTTTGTGCCAAAAATGAAGAGCAATATTTTGAGCTTGGGTCAATTTTTGGAAAGAGGTTATGAAATTCTCATGAAAGATCGTTGTCTTTCTTTAAAAGATGAAAGAAATAATTTGGTTGCAAAAGTTTCAATGACAAAGAATCAAATGTTTCTGTTAAATATTCAAACTGATGTGGCCAAGTGTTTGAAAGCAAGTGTGAAAGATATGTCATGGCGATGGCACATGAAGCTTGGACACTTGAACTTTGGAGGATTAAAAATGATGGCTCAAAAGAATATGGTACATGGCTTGCCTTCTATCAACCAACTAGATCAGTTGTGTGAGGGATGTCAATACGGCAAGCAATCTCGGAAGCCCTTTCCAAAAGAATCCATTTCGAGAGCTATTGAGCCGCTTCAACTTGTTCATACCAACATTTGTGGTCCAATCAAACCGGCATCATTTGGTAAGAACAAGTATTTTATGTTCTTCATTGATGACTATAGCAGAAAAAGTTGGGTCTATTTTTTGGAAGAAAAATCAGAAGTTTTGGAACTTTTAAGAAATTTAAAGCTTTGGTTGGGAAGCAAAGTGGCTATGAAGTTAAAGCTTTGAGATCCGATAGAGGAGGCGAATTCACATCCATTGAATTTAAGAATTTTTGTGAAGTGAATGGAATTCGTCATCCTTTAACGGTACCTAGATTGCCACTGCAAAATGGTGTTGCCAAGAGGAAAAATGGATCAGTTTAAAATATGGCGCGGAGCATGTTGAGGAGTAAAAGAATGCCTAAGGAATTTTGGGCAGAAGCTGTTGATTGTGCAGTGTATTTGTCAAATCGATGTCCTACAAGGAGTGTGGAGAACGTGACACCGCAAGAAGCTTGGAATGGAATGAAGCCCAATATATCACATCTGCGAGTTTTTGGAAGTATTGCATGTGTTCATGTTCCAGATCAAAAAAGGTCCAAGCTGGATTCAAAGAGTGAGAAATACATTTTTATTGGCTATGATTCAAGCTCCAAAGGTTACAAGCTCTACAATCCAATCACTCAAAATATTGTGATTAATAGAGACGTGGAATTTGACGAAGAAAGCACCTAGGAGTGGGATATTCAAGAAGGAGAAATTATGATTTTTCCCCCTATTTTGAGCAGGAGCAATCAGTTTCTGAAGCACCACAAGAGCCAATTACACCTCCAGTTTCTCCTCGCATTGAACCCCCATCACCTAGAGAAAGCTCAAATGAGAGAACGCCACACATGCGGAGTCTCAGTGATCTTTATGAAGCGACTGAACCACTGGATCTGTTTTGTCTTTTTGCAGAAAGTGAGCCTTTGAACTTTGAAGAGGCTATGGAAGATGAGAAGTGGAGAAGTGCTATGCATGAAGAGATCAAGCCATAAAAAAGAATGACACGTGGGAGCTTGCTACTCTTCCAAAAGGGCAAAAAGCTATTGGAGTGAAATGGGTATACAAAGCAAAGAAGAACGAAAAAGGAGAGGTCGAAAGGTATAAAGCAAGATTGGTGGCTAAGGGATATAGTCAACACGCTGGAATTGACTACAAAGAGGTATTTGCTCCTGTTGCTCGTTTAGAAAATGTAAGGTTGTTGATTTCTCTGGCTGCTCACAATAAATGGAAGATTTACAAAATGGATGTAAAATCTGCGTTCTTAAATGGGTTACTTGAGGAGGAGGTGTATGTTGAACAACCTTTGGGGTATGTGGTCAAAGGCCATGAGGATAAAGTTTTGTGGCTTAAAAAGGCATTGTATGGATTGAAACAAGCGCCGAGAGCATGGAATACTAGAATTGATAAGTATTTCATTGCTAATGGTTTCACCTAATGTCCACACAAGCATGCTCTTTATGCTAAGGTGAATGAAAAAGGAGATATGCTTGTTGTTTGTTTGTATGTCGATGATCTCATTTTTACAGGAAATAATCCTAAAATGTTTGAAGAATTCAAGAAGGCGATGGTTCGAGAATTCGAGATGACTGATATAGGAATTATGGCCTACTACCTTGGGATTGAAGTGAAACAACAGGAGGATGACATTTTTATTTCTCAAGAAGGATATGCAAGAAACCTACTCCAGAAATTTGAGATGGCTAATTGCAATCCAGTAAACACCCCCGTGGAGTGTGGAATAAAGTTGTCAAAGCATGAAGATGGAGAAAAGGTAAATACAACGGTTTTCAAAAGTTTGGTTGGCAGTTTGCGGTATTTGACATGTACAAGGCCAGATATTTTGTTTGGAGTTGGGCTCATTAGTCATTTTATGGAAACACCCACCACTGTTCACCTTAAAGCTGCAAAAAGAATTCTTCGTTATGTTAAAGGCACGCTGGATTTTGGGTTGCTTTATTCATCTTCTAAGGAATTAAAGCTCGTGGGATATTGCGACAGTGATTGGGCTGGAAATCTAGATGACAGAAAAAGCACTACTGGTTTCGTATTTTTCTTGGGAGATGCTGCTTTTCACATGGAGATCAAAGAAACAGTCCATTGTAGCACTTTCTACTTGTGAGGCAGAGTACATTGCTACTACATCGTGCACATGTCATGCGGTTTGGCTTTGGAACTTATTAAAGGATTTGTTTTTCGTGCAAGAGGAAGCTACATAAATTTTTGTTGATAACAAGTCTGCAATTGCTTTGTTGAGGAATCCCGTTTTTCATGATCGGAGTAAACATATTGATACAAGGTATCATTACCTTAGAGAATGCATTACAAATAAGGAGGTGGAGCTCAAGTACGTAAAGACTCATGATCAGATTGCAGACATTTTTACAAAGCCGCTCAAGTTCGAGGACTTCGGAAGGCTTCAGGCACTACTTGGAGTTACTAAGAAAGTCAAGTTTAAAGGGGGGTGTTGAAAAGATAAACTTGACTTATGTCTTTTGGAATTTTCTGCACAGTTTCTAGAATATTTTTTATATGCTAGGTTCATTCATGTATTTGAAAGGTCATGTACTCCTAGGATCATGTATTTAGGAAGGTTCATGTATGATGCTTCAGATGTAGAAAGCCAATTAATTTTAGTTTTATATGTTAGAGCCTATAAATACCTGATATACCACGTGGTTTTATGCAAATGGAATACAAGAATTGAGTTCCTAGTATTGAAAAGATAAACTTGACTTATGTCTTTTGGAATTTTCTGCACAGTTGTAGAATGTTTTTTATGTGCTAGGTTCATTAATCATGTATTTGAAAGGTCATGTACTCCTAGAATCATGTATTTAGGAAGGTTCATGTATGATGCTTCGGATTAGAGGTGGCAATCTCAACCCATATTTTTCTGACCCGCCCAATCCGTCCACTTATAACCCAACCCAACCCGCCCATATTACATAATGGGTTCATATGGGTTCAACCCATATAAACCCATATTTATATGGGTTTAGATGGGTTAAAAATGGGTTCAATATGGGTTTGAACTTTGAATTAAAAGACTCACACCACCCTCCTCACCATCTCCTCTGTCTTCCCAGCAAAGAACATCTCAGTCGCTATAGGCCCCGTACCCAGGCCTCCGCGCCCCCACCATCGAACTCGACAGGTATATGATCCTCCCCCTTCCACTGCGCTTCAACCGATTCGAAGCCTCCTTGAAGCACAGGAACGCTCCTCGTGGGTGGTGTCGAACAGGGTTGGGTAGTTGGGGTCGAGTACTCCGGCAGGCCTCGATCGAATTTTTTTTGAATAAAGACAAAAATAAGTCAATAAATCAATTTTTTCGTCTTTATTTAAAAAAATTTGAATTTTGATCATAATTTTTTACCTTTTAGATTCCTCTCGTCACAAGGATGCAATAATCCTCCAAAAATTAAAGAAAAATTAACAAATACGATTTTTTTTTTAACAAGGACAAAAAAAAACCAGTTGGCTTATTTAGCCAAACGGGGTAACGAGGATGTGGGGTTGGGAATTGAAGGCGGATTCGGTGGCCTCGAAGAGGGACTTGACTTGGGCGGGGTCGGAGACGTCGGCTTTGACAGTGACGGCAGGAGGATTTTCAGCGGAAGAAGAAGAAGAATTGTTAGTATTGATTAGGGAGGCGACGAGGTCGGCTTCGGATGAGTTGGAGGAGTAGTTGATGATGATTTTGGCGCTGAGGGATGCGAGGTGGAGGGAGATTGCTCGGCCGACGCCACGAGAGCCGCCGGTGACGATTGCTACGCGGTCTTGGAGTGGTAAGAGGAGGGATTTTGAGCAGTATTTGAAAAGAGGGGGAAATGGGACGGGGGAGGAGAGAGAGAGAGGGGGAGGGAGGGAGAGAGAGAAATGGGGGAGAAAAGAAAAAAGAAGGAAAAAAAAGAAGAAGAAAAAAAGGCAAACGGGTCGGGTCGGGCGGGTTTGGGTTTGACTTGACCCATATTCGACCCGACCCGTCTCAACCCGTTTAATATTTGACCCATATTTGACCCGCCCATATTTAACCCGTGACCCGTTTCAACCCGCCCAAACCCGCTCAGACCCGCCCATTTGCCACCTCTACTTCGGATGTAGAAAGCCTATTAATTTTAGTCTTATATGTTAGAGCCTATAAATACCTGA
Source organism: Rhododendron griersonianum (assembly GCA_018127125.1). Lineage (NCBI taxonomy): Eukaryota > Viridiplantae > Streptophyta > Magnoliopsida > Ericales > Ericaceae > Rhododendron > Rhododendron griersonianum. The sequence continues at coordinate 28,989,136 of CM030788.1, read as the reverse complement.
TGTGCCACGTGGTTTTATGCAATTAAATGGAATACAAGAATTGAGTTCCTAGTATATTCCTCTTCCCTTCTCTCAAATATATTGCAGATAGCTTTGGATATTTTTCCAACAAAGTCCGTGATCGTTGGAGGACAAATCTAAAATACTCCCCACCACCTCAATATACACGTCCGCACTTCCCAATAGAATCTGCAGTGGAGAAGCAGGTATATTGGGGTTTCATGAGCCTCTGCACAAAGGGGACACTCTTGCGCCCCTTCAACAAAAATTAACCCTCTGCTCGCCAAAACTGACCTTGAGGCAATTTTGTCTTGGGCTGCCATCCAATCTGCGCGTGCCTTGCAAGCACGGTAACCACCTTGGCTGACGTCACACATGATGCACCCGATAGGGTTATTATTGGATAGGAATATGAGCTGTCACCCATGTGCACACGTGCCTAGCATACGCCCTAACCGCCTCAAATGACGTCACGATAGGTCAACTAAGTAAGGGCGCAGTTGCAAGCACGTGGATGAGCTGGCATAATGATCATTGCAGAGCCTGGTTTTTCTATATATATATATATATATATTGATTGGTTTTTTCGTGAAACCAAGATGTGCGAACAAAACCCTTGTGATTGATCGATTCTAGTTCGGCTTCAAATATTAAAGCTTATGTGACTCTCAAATTTCTAAATTAAATGAAACTACCGATTTTGGCCTTCATTCATAGCAAAACCGAACCAAACAGACCCGTGAACACACCAATATGTTGATCCTATCAATGGTATCCAGTTATGTGTGGATCTTAATTCAACGGCAGAGGTCAAGGATACTGGGAAAGCAAAATGGAAATAGAAATCGATTGAAAAGATGTTGCGCATTCCTAAATCTAAGAAGAGAAGGGGAAGCAAGAAGGAAAAATGCATTGTGTTTAGATCTGCGGTTGCTGCTACAGCTTTATCTGTTTTTTCCGAAGGCACTAACAATTTTCACCTAGATGAGGCAAAGGCTGCTCGGTCTATTGAAAAAATATTGGGTGAAGACTACTTGGGTGATGATGAGGAAGCTATAAGTAAATTCATGAGTAGTACGAAAGCTGAAAAGGATGCAGGGGCCTTTGTTCAGGGCTCTCAGGATAATGATTAATTCTTAGTCTTCTCAGGAGTGGAGTACTAGGTGCCTCTAGGCTTTGGTTGGGTCTTGGATGTGGTGTTTCTTTTTTGGGTTTTTAGGCCTTGGTTGGCTTCTCACCATCCAAGGGCGGTTATTTTCCCTTTTGGTTCCTAGCGGCGTTTGATTGTCGGAGTATGGGAGTGCCTTCTTCTGTAGGTTTGCTCTTGCTCTACTTTCATGTTTCATTTTGGATTCTTTTAATCTTTGTAATTTATTTCTAAAGATTAATAAAATTATTTTTGCTGTTCAAAAAAATATTGTTTGGTATCATAGTTAAACATTGCACACTACTCATGCAGTCATGCACTCTGTCAGAGGCAATAAAGTATGATAGTGAGTAGGAATTCGTCAGATGGCATTTTGGGAATTGTTTGGAAGGGCAATTCAAGTGAAAGGACATGATTTCTACCTTAGTACTGAAAGAACAAAAATCACAAGGCAGTGAGACCAAAATGGTTTTCTGTCCCATTTCCTGTGGGCGTTTGACATTGTACGTTGATCGGAATGTACCCATTTTTTCCCTACAAAAGAGTCTGGACTTTTGGAGCATAAAATGTTGGGTAGTAATTGCCTAGGTGAGTTTGGTAGGTGAAATTACCCTCTTGCCCTCTCTCAAAAAAAAAATGTTGGGTAGTACAATATGGTCTTATCTGTACGATTTGTTCATTGCTCATACTATAAATATATAAATTATGGATTATGGATATGACCATGTTTATTCACAGGTTTGTAATTAAGGTTCGGTGTTGGGCAATTTGGTTGGTTTTAGGACTTCTTTCTTTTGTTTGTCTTTAGGGTTTTTTGTTCATTATTCGATTGTTCCCATCTTGTCAACTTATGTTTAATCTAGGATTTTTTTCATTGTAATGTTTTATTACTAATTTACTGGTCGTTACTTTCTTTGGCGATCAAAAAAAGTTGGTCATATTTGATTGGTTTGATTATCAATTAGGAATGTAGGGTTCCGTAATAAGAATGATTTCACCATATAGCTAGATATGGGGGGATTATCAAAATCACATCACTTAGTCCTATGTTTTCTAAGAACGATTGTCTATAAAACGCGTTGTTATCAACAACCTCTTGTTGCTTTTAAAACCCCATGAAAATGAATCCAGAGTGATGAATTAGGTAAATAGAAGCTATTAATTAAAGTAGAGGTAGAAGTTTTTGCCCTTTTGCATGTCAAGCTCAAGGAAAGCTACAAATATACTCTAAATCCATGAAGAATATTGGACCTATTTGGCAGAAGCAACTAAAAAATCTAACCTAAGATTAATTAAGTATGGTGTTCTTTTTTCCCCCCTTGCTCTTGAAGATCAAGAAACTAAATTCTTGATTGTATCCTTTCAAAATTTCGCGACATAATATTTTTGCTGTTTCAAAAAAAAAATTTCCCACGACATCAAGATTGAGTGAGAGCCCAAACTAAGCTCAAGCTGGTATCTCCAGGAGGGGTTTTTTTTTTTTGGTCTTATAATCATAAAACCCTTGAGAGTAAACATGCTATTCATTTCTAAACTAGTCATAACCACACCTAATAAACTAACGCCTTACATATTCTGGGCCTAAATTTATTCTGTGTGTTTTGGCAAATTTTCAGCAGTTGAATCACGTGAAAATTCTAAAAGAAGGAAAAAATAATTCTCAAGTCATCTTATGACCGAAAATATATATAGTTACATACTTATACTGAGAAATTATGTGGTACGGAGTATTTGAGCTCAATAAATTACCAATATTAAACCACAAAATATTGTGATGCCGTGTCTTCTTGTCCTTTTAATCTCTCATAATCTTTACTTTTGATTAATAATTTTTTTTTGCCATTAAAAAAATATCAACCACAATAAGACATGAAATCAAAACTCGATCTAACGCAAAACCAATATTGTATATACACATGGATACAAAATAGTAATAATACCTTGAACTGGAAAATTCATAGAGCTTTCCCCTAGGAGAGAAGACGATTAGGGCAACCTCGGCATCACAAAGAACGGAGAGCTCAAATGCCTTTTTCATAATCCCATTTCTCCGTTTGGAGAAAGTGATTTGCCTGCTTGTGGGGTTCTCTATTCTCCTCATCTGAGTCTTCCCCCTCACCATCTCTTCCAAACACAGCCTTAACTAATTCAAGAAACACAAACCCAGAACAAAAATCAAGCTCCAATCTTCAACACAACATGAAAATTAATGAGTAAATAATAAATAATAAATACGGATGTGTGTGTGTGTGTGTGACAGGACTTCAAGAAAAGGAAATTTCTTACTATAAATTAAATGGTAATGTGTGTAATGAAAGTAAAGAAAATATATCTTGCAAAGATCCAGAAAACAAATTAACCTCAGATTTATTTTCAACACCACAACATCAAAATGAGTACTCCATCGAGTTTAATAAGATATTTTGTTTTGCTGAGCAAAAAAAAAAAACATCAAAATGAGTAAATACATATAAAATATGTATGTATATATAAGTGGGTATGGGATTGTGTTTAGTACTGATCGAAAGAAAATAATGGAATCTTAGCAAAATAGGGAAAAATCCAGAAAATAAAGATCAAAATCCTGAATTCACTTCAAGGATGTTTTCTCCTCTTACTTATGTTGGGGATGGGTACTGTGACTGTGAATGAAAGAAAAACATAAAATAAAAATCTTACGTGCGAAATAGGGAAAGACAGCAGAAGAGCTTTTGGGGATGGTTGGGTGAGGAAGATGTATGGCTAAATATAGGAATCACCAAATTGGAGCTTGATTGAATGGCAAAAGACTTTCACAATCACAGTCAACTTTCCTTTTTGATAGAATTAATTTACTCTCTCTCTCTCTCTCTCTCTCTCTCTCTCTCCAACAACCCACCACAGATAAAAGGATTCTGTGTTGATAAGAAGAAGAGGATTCTGCTCAATTTCAAAATGAAATGCTAATGAATCTCTCTTTACTAAAAGGAATAATGTTGCTTGTTTGGGTAAACGTGAATACACGGTACAAAGCCAAAGAGAGAAAATTAGGTCGAGCTGGTGTTCGAAATGTTTAAAAATGTTATTCCGAAGTACCCAAAAACAAATGTTTAAAAATAAACCTTTCTACTTTTTGCTTTTCAAATAAGAATGAGAACTGAAAAGGATTGGTTTTAGGTAGCTATGTTAGGTATAGTCTATTTTAAGTAAGTTTATTGGTCTCTTGGTTTCGTTTCTTAAAAAATGAAAATTGTGGTTGAAAAACTTGACTTTTTATTAGCAAAGTTGTCTGGCTATGTTATCCTTCAACTGTGCTATTCGCACAAACAAATTAGGAGCAAATTCTACACAGACTTTTAGCAAAGTCCATTCCGGATCCTGCAAAGATGATCCGAATCGTTCATTATATTTTTTTATGAATTCTTGCAAAAAAAATCATCTCTATCAGATATCGTTAAGGGCTTTATAAAATTCGTAAGGTGAATCAGTCAGTTTCACCCTACGAATTCAGAAAAAGCTCCTACCGATATTCAATTGGGATGATTGTTTTGCAGGAATTCATTAAATAGAATTTTAAGAAAAATGAGCGATTTAGATCATCTTTATGGGACCCGGAGTGTACCCTGCAAAAAATATGTGCTTCATTTGTGTGTAATTTATCTGTGCAAACAACATTTTTTGTTATCCTTAACATAGTTGCCGAAAAATGTCATGTAATCGGCCCTAATTTATTCATACGAAATTAACTTAATCTGGTCTCGTTTGAACATGAAATTCTTTAGGCTAAATATTTGTTTAAAAGAATAGATAGAATGAAAGAAATATCATTAATCCAACATGCCTTCCTTAGTCTAAAAATTATACAGATTTTTCCTTGTTTTCTTTTTGTGAAAGCAGTGTGCTAAATTTATTCTCAGAAAAAAGCGAAGTGAAGGAAAGATTTATCTTTCTATTTACTTTTGGTTAACAAAGAATTTTACAATAAATTAAATTATTTCAGTGAGAATTTTAAATTGCAGGTCTTGAAATTTTTGTATAAATGAACACAAAGAGCAACTCCACAAAGTGAAGAAACGAAAAATAGAATTTCTTTCCTATTTGTTTTCCGTTGAAAAAGAATTTTGCAGAAAAAGTAAAATTCCTTTATTTTGTATTAATTTATTTCTCAGTGAGAAAATTGTGAGTCGTATAACTTTTTTATCACTAATATATAACAAAGAGCACCTCCAACCAACTATTTTTTTTACCCTTTTTTTTTATAGGCAACATAATTTTATTAAAAAGTCTACAAATGGTATATCGAGTAAAGGAAAGGAGAAAAGAAATTCAACCAAAGGTTGGATGAAAGCAGTCAAAGGGCCAAACCCAAAACACATAAATGGGACTAAGCCCAACAAACTCAAAGGACAAAGCCCAAACAAAAGGGGCAAAGCCCAACCCAAAGAGCCAATACCTAACCCTAAATAATACAGCCAAAAAACAGCCACCGCCGCACATCCAAAGCCCAGCCGGCCACTGCCGCCTCAACCACCGACAGCAACCAGCCACTGCCCAAGACGTTTGCCGTGTCCGTGAACAATCCCTTCTTGACGACGTACCACCAACGACACGCGCCGCTGCGATTCCTGCGAGATGCCAGACCCCAAATCAAGAGTTGGTCTCCGACCTACCTTTCAAGCATCTCCACCAATTTGAAGACTTTATCCTAGGGGTGAGCATGGTTCGGATTGGTTCGTTTTGTAATAAACCAAGAACCAAACCAATACCTACGGATTATGAATTTGGAGAACCAAACCCACCCACAAAAGACAAAGAACCAAACCAATCCAAACCATATAAATACGGCTCGGTTTTCAGTTTAAACCACGGTTTTCTTTGAACTAAACTATCATTTTCAAAAAATATTTAAAGTACTTAAAATTACAAAGATAAATTAAAAGAAAACTTATATTAAAACCAATTCCATTCAAATTATCAAAAAACACTAACTTTAACCAACTAATTAATAGTAGAATACCAATAATTGCCTCAAGTCTTAAACTAAGAAAATGAAATACTGGTAAGTCACTAAATGAACAAACTAAGAATACCAACTATTACACATCTTAAGATAATTTAACCAAATAAAATGCCAAAGATAATTCCTAAAAACTATTGAATTGAAATAGGGCAGCAAAATGGCAGTGGTAATAATACAATTATATATAAAGCTATTGAATTGTATTATACGGTTCGGATCGGTTTGGAACCGTGACCGTGAATGTGAATCCACAAATCAAACCATATAAAGCGGTTTCTAATTTTTTTAAACCATGATCAAACCATATTACTAAAAAACCGAACCAAACCTTTCGATTTGGTTTGGTTTGGACTGGATTCGCGGTTTGACGGATTTTTTGCTCACCCCTACTTTATCCCATTCTTTAAAATTGAAGATTAAGGATATTTACTCTTCAAATGCCTAAAATATAGAGCCCACCTCAGCTTTTACCCTTAGTTATTGAACGTCTTTTAGGGCCGATTGGATGCCGTATGAGTTTTGGATGTATTATTTATGGAGGGGGATGAAATAGTAGGGGATATTAGTTAAGAATGGAGGCCCAACACTGATGAGACATTTATGGAGGGGAGATTAAAAAAGTAGATGGTTTGGATGAGGTATTAGAGAGGGGAGATAAAATAATACTTGGTTTGGATGGAGGATAAATTGGGGTATTGTAGACACACCAATTTGAACTTATTAATTATCCTTCATTTGTGGCCTTGAGGCTCCCCGATAATGAAATGGAATTAAAATAGGACTAGGCTAAAACTTGAACGATGCTTCTTGGACTTTTACAAATAAAATCACCTTTTTTTCTGACACACTAAGGGTAAAATTGTCACATTTCTTAATATACAAAACATCTTGAGTTCAAACCACTTTGGTGAGAAAATAGATTCAACCAGCTTTCCAACGCTTAGAAAAACATCCAAATCCGAGTTCGGGAGTGTTCGGGGCGCCCCTGCAAAGTTTGGCAGCCACTTCTAGGTGCCCAAGAGTACCACTGTTACGCCCAATGGGTGAAGAGATCATCCACTAACCCCACCTTTTTTCATTCAACGTTCAAACCTGTATTCTTCTGTAATACAGTCATATAATCAAGCCTGCTTGAGCCAACAAAAAAAGCAATCATCACATTTTTTCTCCCAAAAAATATTTTCTTTATTTTTACTTTTATTATTCAAAATCAAAGTCACATTTTCACTTGCCTATAAATACCCCCCTCTCATTCAGTACAGAAGGCCACGAAATTTCTTTCTGAAAACCACTAAAAGATCTTGTTTTTCTCTCTCTAAATTCTCTCAAAATATTTCAAAGTTTCTTTCAAAATCAAAATCAATCTCTAGAAAATCCAAGAAAAATCTGAGAACTTAAACGCAGTCAAGTTCTCATTTGTTTGTGATTTTCCTGTTCATTTCAAGCAACAAAGTCATCAGAGAAGCATAATCCAAGTAAAGAAAATGTATAAAACTTGGTCATTTCCAAGTTATTTCTGTTTTTTCTACTTCTAAGGGAGATCAGGAGCTCACACCAATTCTTCATACTGATTATGAGTTCATTTAATCTTAGTTTAACAACAAGAGCAAGAGGTTTCAGTTTTTCAACATTCTAGGTCCACTCCTGGGCGCCCAAGACCATTCTTGGGGGAGGGGGGCCAAGACCAACCCAGGGGGGCCATAACCACTTCTGAGGGCCCGGGTGGGCCAAGACCATTCCTATAAGACCACTTTTGGGCACTTGAGACCGCTGTCGGGAGCCCAAGACTACTTTCAGTGGTGCTGTTTCGTTTTAAAGTACTTTTTCATTTTAATTTCACATGTCTCATGCATACTTTGTACACAATCACTTGCATGCATACACTGTTATTTGCTGTAATTTATAATTATGTGCTAATTGTTTTCATGAAATAAAATGTTTCGATAAGATCCCATAAATATTGAGTAGAGACCGACCTCGTGTCGGGCGAGAGGGGTGCCGTAAAACCCTTCCCCTCTCGTAACTTGGCTCCTGAACCCCAAAAACATCTCTGGCTTTCAATTTCAAATAAACATTTTCAAAGAAAAAGAGTTTCTCAAATGGCAGACCTTAAATCCGGGTGGCGACTCTTCTATTTTTCAAAAACACTTCTTTTTCGAGCCATCCAAAGCACCCCGTCCCTCGGGATTGTGATAGCCCACAGATATAAGAAAGGTCGTAAGATGTAAAAAACTGTCAAATGACTAATTTGTCCTTGTGCAATATGAAATTAGATTATTCATTATATAATAACAAATTTCTATAAAATTAATTACTTTTTCACAATTTAAGGAATAATAATTTAGTTAACAAATAAAATACTAATTAATTTAATGTTTATAAAAAATTATTAAAACATTTTACCCCAAAATATTTTTTTTACTTATATAACATAAATTAATATAAGGATGGGGCTATTTTGTTTTTTATACTAAGGATGGGGCCATTTAAAACTGAGAACACATCTCTGACTAAATTAATTTACTAATTATAAAAACTTTTTTTTTTAACTTTTTCCACTTAAAACGCATGTTTTTTTAAATTAATTATATATATTAGAAGTTGATTATATAAACAGACTTTTGGCTGATGGGCAAAAAAAAAAAAAAAACTTTTGGCTGACCTGGTAGTTGGCCAAATTACTTTTTCCTTTTCTTCTCTCTCTCTCCTCCGGCAAAACACTCCCCTCTTGCTCTTCGATCGACTTCTCTGTCACCATCTCTGACCACTTCTCTCTCACGTGTGCAGGGTTCTTTCTCTCACTCTCTTCTCCACCATTTCTCTTCCCCATTTTTCTATGTGATTTCTAGGGTTTGTTCCCCCTCTGGCTCACAGTAGGTTGACAACGGCAGCGATTCACGGCGGCGATGAGCACTAGCAGTGGCGGTGGGTGTTCAAAGTAAATATTATTTTCGTCGAGACGAATTAATAATTTATTGAAAAAATTAATGCAAAAACTATTTGAATAAAAACACAAAAATAATTATTGAATTATTAAGCCAAAATCACCCCTAAGAAAATTGCAAAAAATAAATTCTAGTTTCTATATCTTTTCTCGTCCTATCTTTACAATAATTATTCTATGTCATTGGGGCACCATGTGGCGGTGCCTAACTCCTATCCATCACACATTTGTGTGGGTTTCGTACACTTAGTGGTGGAGACCACACAAATGTATAATGTAGAAAGAATTTGAGGCACACGTGGCGGTGCCCAGAGGCATTGAACAAATTTCCTATAAACAGGCATTAGAATTTCTGAGTTTGGGTGGTAACTGGTAAGGAACAGAGGGATGAGTTTTTAGTTTAGTTGTAAAAAGGGGAAAGAACATAATACTAATAAAATGGATCTGTGAAAAGTGAAACAATTACTCCCTCCGTCCCAATTTAGTAGTTTTTTTTTGGAGTTTGTGCTACTTTTCAATTGATTATATCTTGTAATTTATAATGTTTTATCTAATTTTGAAAACGTTGTATTATAAAACTAGGCAAATGCTATAAGGTGCCCCAGTGGCACAAGTTTACAGTTCTTTAAATGCTTTAACAAGCATCGACCTACCCGTGCTATGCACGGGAGCAAGAAAAAATACTATTATATATAATATTATTTATAGTTACAGGTAAAGTGTTGTTATGTAATCTTTCCCTTGTTATTAACAATTTATCATTAAACGTAAAAATTTCAATGAGAGAATAATTGAGCATGAACAAAGTCTGAAAACTTTTTTCTGACTTTTTAAATTTAACTTTTGGCATTTTCAAAAGTGTAGGAAAAAAAAAAGAAAATGAATTTTATTAGGAGCATGCCACATAGAAGAGAGAATTAAGGAGAGAGCTGGATTTTTTTGTTCTTGGAAACTACATTTGCTTAGTATATAGTATAGACTATAGATGTAACGCCCCAAAAATTTGGAGACATTAAAAAATAATAAAAAGGTTATTTCCACAAAAGAAATTCATAGATTTACTACGTCACCATTTCAAAAGCGTATGTCATTATATTACAACCGTTTCGAATAAATCAAAATATTACAATTTCCCAAATAAACTTAGAAGCTTCCAAAATAGAGTCAACTTAAATTAATCAGAGCCATTATGCGCACGGAAATCAAGGTTTTCAGCTTCTTCCTCAATAGGATTGTACTCGATCAAATCGTACAACACTTCTGTTCCGTCTTCAGTACCTGGCGTTCGAGTTACCAGGGCAACATAATACCGTGAGCGATGACGCTCAGCAGCCAAAACCCACCCGAACCCATAACTTACAAGCAACAAGAAAATATAATTGAAATGCATTGACATAACAGAAAAAGGGAACAATTAATCATTTTATTACTATTCTTCAACTTAAGTGAAATCTCGGATCTTCTCCACAGATCCGTTCCTACCCATAACCTTTGGCACAGACACTGGTGTGGTCGACTCCCCTTTTCCAGATCCGGATGAAAGATACCTAAGTTATATACCCGGTAGGCCGGTATCCCATCCATGACCATAAGCCTGGATAAAACTTCCCGGGTGCGCACGTGAGCACACTCTGTCCCGGTTTGTGACACAAGCACAATACCACCCTTGTGTCCCGTCCCAACATCCGAGAGCTGATCACCACCATGCCGTACCCAGGGTCTCGTAAATCAACACTTTCAACAAATCACCACCAATCAACCTCCAACAATTTAATCCCCGGATTCCTTGTCCGGAATCACAATCACAGCCTCTCACTTTATTCCATTTTCCGTTAACCCTATTTCAACGTCTAAGATGAGAAGTCCGCACATCGCAACCAACCCAGGAACCTATTTGTCCTATCTATCAGTACAACAACATTTCACACAGTTCATCATTTTTTTGAAACATGCTCACAGGCTAACAGCAATTAAATTCGCGATATTAACAAATCATGCGATAAAGCTAAACACGTATTAATTTATCATACGTTAAAATTTATCATGTGATTCAATAATCCAACTAAACATACCAATCATGCTAAAACTATTTAATCGTGCGATAACAATAATCATGCGATTTAAAACAAATCAAGTTATCCCTCTTATTTTCTCTTTTCTTTTTGGAATTTAAAGTCTACGTTTAATTTTACATTATCTCCAAGTGTTGACAAAATTATAACAATTTATTTTCGCGATAAATCTAGGATCGAACTGGAACTAATTAACTTTGAGGCTTTTAATATTACATTGCAATACACTAGGGTTAGATTTACAAGCTACACAAACTCAAGGGACCAAACTGTAATTAATCCAAATATTTTCCAAAACCCAGCGACTACTGTATTCGGAAAAGAAAACAGGGGGGTCTGGCCGGACTCGACCGGCGACGTCGGGTTCGATTATTTTCATACCGAAACATGAAACAATCAATACGGAACATAAAATATATTTAGGGAGGTGAGTTCGGACTACCTCTCGTCTTGCGAAACGGGGTTTGGAGAGATTCCGTGGCGGGTCGGTGCGGCAGTGGAGGTCGGGCATTCGCGGTGACCGGCCGGAGGTGGGCTCGGTTGTGCCGATACGGACTGATTTTCAATACATTTTCCGGAGCTGTTCAGGAACTGAAATGCAGTAGATTCCGGGGGCGGGAACGGGCTATTTTTGCGGTTGTTTGGGACTGGCTTTGGGAGCAGATTTTCCGGGCTATTTTGGAGCCGATCCGAGGTGGGTACGGGGTTGCTTCGGAGCTGATTTCTGTATTGAAATGGGGCTGGTTTTGTGACTGGTTCGGTGGTGATTAATGGATGTTTGAATGGTGGAATGATGGATGAAGATGGTGGCTCCGTCGGTGGTGATTTCCGGCTCCTCCTCTCCTCTCACGCTGCTCTCTCTCTCTCTCTCTGCCGAAGTTGGCTGGGAAACAGGATGAAAAATGGGAGTATTTAATGGATATAGATTTTTGGGGGAGGATAATAACTCATGGGTATTGTCACATGGAGAGGGAAATAAGGAGGAAATATGGGGATTTGTCTCCCCTCTCTGCCGAAAAAATAATGAATGATGGGAAAGGAAAATTTTCTATGATGCTCCAATGTGGTATTGGGGCATCATGCCTCCATTTATTCTGGGCCTTTAGATCAGGTTTTGGATGAATCTCAGCCCTTGGATCAAAATCACTTTCCAAAAGTATGGTGGTTTTGCCACTTTTTTCAGAAAAAAACGTCTTTATACTTACCATGAACACTGGCTCTACTTACCACAGTTTATGCTGACACTTACCACAAAATATTGTATACTTACCACAACAAAAGACTACACTTCAACGGTTTTGCCCCTTCTCTCTCTAACTTGTACTCTAGGTAACCGGTTTGGCGGGAAAATAAATTTTTTTGGTGGAAATATGTACCTTTTTGCAAGAATTTTATTAATTATTGAAAATTTATAAGTTCACACCAATTTTTGTCATATTCACCATACTTTTTGTCATTTTCCTAATCATTTGTGTAATAGACTATCAAATATTGAGTGAAATATAAATTTAATTTAATAATATTTAATTTGTAAACAAATTTTTTATAACAAATTTTCGAAACTAAATATTTAAGCCAAAAAATTGCATTCATTTTAGATTCATGTAGTTAATATATTTCATTAAATTATTTTTAATTGAAAAGTATTTTACAAATATTATTGAGAAAACATTTATTCATTTGTTGTTTTGAATAACTTACAATTAATGTTGTTAATATATTCTATTAAAATTTTACTTTGTGTATATATGTTTCTTATAACAAATTTTTAAAAATAACAAATATAAACCATATAATTGTAATAATCTCCTAATTATATTTAAATAATTTATTTGAAATGATGTATACAATCATTTAACGTGATATTATAACAATTAGTAGTTATAATTAACATTAGACTATTCAATTAGTGGTAGGGTGGCGATTAATCTCTATAATCGACTATAGTAGTCAGAATCATTTGACTAAGAGCTTAATTGATTGATCATATTCAATAAGTGATGATATAGTGATGATTGAGTATTAATATACTTGGCTAAAATGAATTGGTTAATGTAGGTTAATAGTGATCAATGTTATTAGTAGAAGTAGTAGTTAACAGTAGTCTTAGTTACAATCAATAAGTGATTGATACAATTGGCTAATGTAAGAGTAACCACTAACTATTGATCTCTAATGACCCATTCAATATATTATTTAGTTTCATTAATCAATAAGGTATTATGCTTTAATTACAAGGTAATACAAATTAAGTAGAACTACGTAACATCACATTTATTGTGGTAGTTACCTTATTAACTACTTTCATTATGGTGCATTAGTTATGTTACATAAATACGTATCTACCTGTCATTAATGTCATACTTACCACAAAATCAGGCTATCTATACCACGTCATCTGGTTTTTGTTACCATCACAATACTCGGTTGTTCATGGTATATGTGTACATACCACAATTCTTGCTAGTACTTACTTTTTGAAAAGCATTCACTTACTTTCGAACTTGTGCAATAAATGCTTACCTACCCCACATTATGCCATTAAAGATACGAAATTCCTCTCTAACTACCTTAAACTACTCAAACTTATCCATCTAATTTTTTACTTTTCCACACATATTCCTTCTTGTCTCAGGAAATGGATATTGAAGAACCTCTCTAACTTTCAAGAACAATAAATTAAAGAATTTGACCAAGTAAGTTTACCCACATTATGAAGTCTTATTTTAGTTGTGATTCTTAGATATTAAACATAAATTTTTTTTTAGCAAAAGGTCGATTATATTTTTGGTTTGTTGTTGATTTGTCAAGATAAAAATGACCATAATGTATATCAATTGATTACCTCGATATATGGAAATACTTACCACAAATTATGATCGTATTTGACCAGATTCAGAATTATCTCCATAATGTGTTGCATTTTTTCCACTATATATGAAAACACTTACCAGCAATTGAAGACGTGCTACTATTTGATGCTACTTATCGAACGAATGCTTATTTGTAATCGTAAGAACATCCAGTATTCATGGAAAGAATGTAATCGTATGCAGTTTGAAAATAGTGTTAAGGCCCAGATCCTAGGCAGCAACTTTGGAGGATGGTCAACAATTCCCGGCAACGGTTCTGAAAGGTAAATGTAATTGTATGCAGTTTGAAAATGTAGTATGCAGTTTGAAAATGTAATCGTAACCTTTGTTTCATGTAACATCTTTCATTTGTAATCGTAAGAACATCCAGTATTCGTGGAAAGAATGTCCAGTTTTTAGTTATGAACACCTTGCATTCATGGAAAGAATGTTCTTTGACATGGTAAGTACCTTGAGTCCCTATTTTTTTTCTTCCAAAATCTGTGGTAAGAATGTCCAGTTTTAGTTATATACATCCTGTATTCGTGGTAAGTATGTTCTTTGTCATGGTAAGTACATTCAGTCACTATTTTTTTCTTCCAAAATCTGTGGTAAGAATATCCAGTTTTAGTTATGTACATCATGTATTTGTGGTAAGTATGTTCTTTGTCATGGTAAGTACCTTCAGTCACTATTTTTTCCTTCCAAAATTTGTGGTAAGAATGTCCAGTTTAGTTATGTACACCATATATTCGCGGTAAGTATGTTATTTGACATGGTAAGCACTTCCAGTTTTATGACATGGCCACTAAAATGGTAGGGTATCCCTCCATTCACAACAAGCAGACATAAAATTTCTCAACATTCATCAAAACAAAGAAAGGTCTCGATATCATTGAATACATATCATAAGTTTTTAGCTATTCTGAATAACAAAAGGCAGCCACAATATCATTATTAACAATCTACATGGTTAGTCAGCAGCCATGTTAACTAACAAAAAGGCAACTGCATGTTAACTATCAAAAAGGCAACAATCTACACGAGCCACAATACGCATCCATTACGGCATTCTTCATGCATTACGAGGGTGCTTCGGAACTTCATTACGGCATTCTTCATCAATTTCTTTCAACTCTTCAAATAATAGACTTGTTTTAAGTTAAGGAAACATTTAGCAGCCATGGGATAGACAGATAGCTAAAAACAACCAAGCTAGAGCTGTCTAGGAAGAAAAGGGCATTGATCTCTTTTGTGAACCATAGAACAATCAGGGTACAGTCTCTCAAGTCTCATGTCAGTTTTCTCTTGAGTAATTAAATACCTAGAATAATGAAATTTTATACCATATCCATAACTCTATTTTTCCATTAATGACTCAGAGAAAAGTCATGGCATTTGTTTTCTAAGTCAAACATACATCTAACATTTCTAAAAAGCAGTGGGAGTAATCTTAATCTAACCACATCTACAACATACAAGCACAAAAATTCATAGTGCGATATCTCTTAGTTTTGAGCAATAAAATTATAAATAAAATGATGCTAACTCTCCAAACAAAACAAGTAGTATCACATAACATAACAAATCTCTAACTCCTAACAAATAGCCCTGGGGTCAAAGTAAATCTTCTTTTCTTTAAGGAAAATATTCCACAAGCCTTCTCGCATTGCCAGTAAACCAACAAGATCTCAAGATATCACTGTTAGCTTAGAATGTCAGGTCCTTTCTCACAAAATCAACTCGACAAGCCTCCAAATCAACAAGCCTTTGGTGTAATCATCTGAAAAGGGACATATACACCCGTTTCCTACGATAAACTAGTAGTAATGAAGTTAATGTCTTAAATAGCCCTATAAAAGGGTAACTAAGCTAGAAAATCACTTAATCCAAAATTTACCCGAAGATACCACTTTCAATTTTTTTTAACAGGACAACAATAATACAAAAAACATGAATAACCAAACTAGATTGAACATGGTTTAAACAAAACCCTAAATCTGCCCTGATTTTCACAAAATCCTAAATCTTTCCCGATTTTCCCAAGTAACCCACACTACGTGTTTTGAGAGAGAGAGAGAGAAGGAAGGGGGGGGGGGGGTCGCAACCCACACTTTGTGTGTATGTGTGTGTGTGTTTTGGCGAGAGAGAGGGAGAGGGTAGGTACCTCGAGTGATAATTGCTATGGAGGAGAAGACAAGATGCTGTGGAGGAGTTGGTGTGGAGGGACTGCTATGGCGGAGAATAGGAGGAGGATACCATGGCCATGGTGTGCGTCCTGCTCCCAGCTGTGGGCGTGAGATGAGAAGATAGAGAGAGAGTGAGAGGAGTAACCGGTTTAGAAGGTTAAGAGGAGAGAGAGAGGGGGGGATGGATCAAGGGCTGAGATTGAATCAGAAGATCCAAAGGTTTAAAAAAAAAGTGGGGGATGATGCCCCAAAACCGGATTGGGGCAGGGAGCCAGACGCTGGGAAAGGGTTTGGTTGAAAGGAAATGCTCCGGTGCAACACGTACACGCACTAGGATAAAACACTCGCCGAGTACGCGAGCACACGATCGATCACGGAATAAAATTTAGTGTGACGATAAGAATAATTTTTCCCGGGCAAAAAAAATATTTTTGTTTTGATAATAATAATTATTTATTAAAAAAAATACCGGGTCCTTACAATAGATTACATTCTTTACACTCATTTCAAAATCTACTAATAATGACATTGAAAACAAAAACCACTCCATCAAAAGAAGTCAAACAATATTTTGGAATTAATGAAAAAAAAGACCATATGACTCTTCCTATTCTTCTATTTTCAAGGTGGGAAAAACGACTAAACTCATAAGAACTTGCCGCCGCTTTCTTTTCCATTAGGCTCCGTTTGGATGTGGGTAAAGATTTGGGGGTATTAGTCAATAAGGGGGGATAAGATAGTAGGGGATATCTATATAATATGGAAGAGCGGTACATATTTTTCACCGTTGGATTGGTACATATTTTTCAACCGTTGGATGGGAAATATATATGCCTTTGAATCCTTTTACATGACTTTGAATCAATCATGCCTAATATTTCAGAAATTAGTGACTAATTATGGTAATCTATAACTAATGAAGTTATCCTAATCCTAATGCTATAATCCGCCAAAATTGTTATTTTAAAGGCTTAAAGTAGGATAATTAAGTAATTAAAAAGGAAAATTAAAATTTTAACAGCTTAAAGTAGGATAATTAAAATTTTGATTGGGCAAAGACATTAATGTTATATCTATATAATATGGAAGTGCGGTACATATTTTTCACCGTTGGATTGGTACATATTTTTCAACCGTTGGTGGGGAAATATATATGCCTTTGAATCCTTTTACATGACTTTGAATCAATCATGCCTAATATTTCGGAAATTAGTGACTAATTATGGTAATCTATAACTAATGAAGTTATCCTAATCCTAATGCTATAATCCGCCAAAATTGTATATTCTGAAAATTGTATAATCAACCAAAATTGTATAATCCTAATCCTAATGCTATATTCCGGAAATTAAATCAATCATGCCTTTCTTTTATTGACTGATCCTAATCCTAATCTTAATTCTTTAACTAATTCTTTTATTGACTCATAATATTCCAGAAATTTGTGACTAATCCTAATGCTATAATCAGCCAAAATTTGAAATAAAAATAATGAAATCTATATAATATGGGAGGGATGTTTTCAAATCCATATATTTTGGACTCTAGGATCGGTACATATTTTTCAACGGCAAAGATCTACGGGCAATATAGCCAGCGACATATTTATCACACCTCTAATTTCCCGAAATCAAGGGTAACAAACCCTTGATTTGAGGGATAAATTTTTCAAACATGGAAAACAATACAAAAATGATGTCCACAAAGATCATGTTCTTTTGAACGTAACTGAATTCTTATATTTATGGTAGAAGTAAATACCCCATGTAACATGACCTTACCTAATATATCAAATTTTAAGAAGGAAATAGTTGATTGATATTCTAGATCCAATCCGTCAACCTTCTCCGAAATTTGGGCTACCTCTAAAATGAGATTTCATTGTAAATTTATAATTCTTATCTCCTACTGTTTTCATATACTTTCCTATCATGTATCTATCATTTCCAAATTCTTTTTTCTCAGTATATGTACGTACTCTCTATCAAAATAGAACTTAGATACTCAAAATTTCAATTCATGGTATGGTCTCAGAAGAAGGAAAATTTTGATTGGGTTCAATCAAACATTTCCGACTTTGGATTGTCACTGCAATGAATTCAGTGTTTTGAAGGCCATATCAACCTATAAATCTGATATCCTATTATTTTGATGTTTTCATCTCCTCCCCTATCCTGTATCTATCATTTCAAAATTCGACTCTCTTAATCTATGTATGTTCTCTCTACTCAAATCGAAGTTCTCCTTCTAATTGTATTTCGTTGTTGCCAATTATTTTTGTAAAATATGTCTCATGCATGTACATCCTCTTTGTTGTTCATGGAGTTCTAGCGAAAATTGACTACCATGCCAGTGAATGAAACGAACGAGTATATTATGTGTCTAGCAAGAAGAGCGTTGCCTTGCCGCTAGATCTGCCGTCATCTTGGACAACAATGATTGGCCTTCATACCAAGAATATCTTTATCACCGTCATCTTCAAATTTTCCTTTTCATATGACCAGACGTCAATTTCCAGTTCGCTTGGCATATGCTATGTGTCACGCCCTCGATTTTTAAACATAAATAAATAACCATTTCAATAAAAGTCCTCGCATCAAGTAAATAATATCCCAAAAGAGAGTTCCCACCTGTTTAATTACACGCCAAGTCTCCAAGTTTCAAAATATACAACATTGGCACTCCGGCCCAAATTAAACATCGATTCAAGTACAAGTATTAAGAACGTTACGACTTTAAGCAAAAGATCGTTCAAAAACAAATTTAGTTACAAGGCCATCTCAAACCCAAGAGTAAATTAAATACAAAGATGGATGAGTAACAAAGTCAAGTAAGCCTCCAAAAGTCTCCACGTCTCAAGTTCAAGGCATGCACGCTACTGACCGGCGTTTAAACCTGAGAAGAAGGATTTTGTTGAGCTACTAGAGCCCAGTAGGAAATTCTCTACAGATTCTATATGCAATAAGATGATAAGCATGAATGTGGCACATTGAATTTCATGACAAGGTCCTACAACGCAAGTCAATACTATTTCAAGTAACGTACCAATTCTCACACACACACATCCTCCAACCCATCTCCACCCCTTGCGAGTTGTGTTTCCACCCCTTGCGTCACAATATACTTCACATTCATCTCACAACAACGACTCCATTATCACCACAATCAAGACCGGTGCCTTAACCACATTTAACGCATACAGACATTATCAAATATGTTACAACAAGCTCATAAACCATAACAATCAAGACTATTGTGCCCATTTTCAATGGAATATGCAATCACCAAGCCACATTCACTCAATTCAACAATAAGTAGCATTCAAACACCCAAAACATACTTAATCAACTTAGAACATGTAGAGAATGAGAGAAATCCCTACCGAAGTGGGTTTTGAGCAAAACCCTAGGTCTATCGAGAGCCAAACACTTGAATCCTTCAAAAACAAGCCTCACCCAAGCTTGGGTACAAGATCTAGAGTGAATAAAGTCCACAAACACGAAGAACAAACAAAGATCAACCGATAATCGAGAGGAGAGAGAAAAAAAAACGTGGGTAAGCCTCTAGGAATGAGAACAAGTACATAGAACTCACCCTTGGTTCACCAAATGCAAGAATCTTGAGATTTTGAAGAAGAAAACCCTTGGATCTTGAAGATTTGAACTTGAAATCAAGGATCTTGGGTGAGATTGGAGTTGGGTAGGTGAGAGGGGGTGTTTCCAAGTGTTTTTCGTGGGTTTGGAGTGAGAAATGCCAAAAAGGAGGTATTTATAGTGGTCCAAAAAGCGTGCTGAAAAAGTGCAGAAAACAGACCATGTACCGGTACGGGGAAAAGCTGTACCGGTTCATGAACCTTCAAACTGTCAGAAAGCACAACTTCTGGACACCATGTACCGATACGGGGAAAAGCTGTACCGGTTCATGAAGGGCAGAAAAAGAAATTTTTTCCACGGACACCGAAACAAACCCGACTTGGTACCAACACTTCCAAACATCAATACAACATCAAAACTAACATTTGACCAACCTCCAAGAGTCCGATACACACCCGAATACGTATCTCCGTACACCCCGCAACATACGAGCGATTTTACTAACAATATATTTACTTAACGGAATAAATGATTTTCGAAATTAAAACAAGTTTGCGAGTCTCTACACTATGACTATTAACAAATCACAAGGACAATCAGTGAAATTCGTTGGGGTTGATTTGCGCACACCTGTGTTTAGTCATGGGCAACTGTATGTGGCATTATCAATGTGCACGTCTTTTGACCGTATAACTGTCCTTCTCCCAGAAGAAGAAACAGATTCCACTACCAATATTGTTTACCCTAAAATTCTGTTGTAGTTTGCTTTATCATACCAGGTACAACAAGTTGCAGAGTATTATATTTTAGTTGACATATCCTTTCTTAAACAAATGACTTGGCATACTATCTGGGCTTCTGTTGACATATCATTTTTTTCCTAGAATTGGGATCGAGAAGTCTTGAAGCACAAAAGGATCAATAGTCTTCAAGATTTTTAGTCTTCACATGTTTCTATGTTTTCATTTTAGAAGTCTCATCGAGGCAGACATTTTCGTTAATGTGTATCATTTTTTAGTTTCATCGGTGTTTTGGATATTATTTTTTGATTTGATCAAGTTTTTAGCGTTCAAGTATGTTCTATGCGTTTTAGTTGGTTCAATATTTAATTGCGTTCGCTGAATGTTCAAGGCGTGCCTTCAGGCACGGGCATGCGCTAGTTAGTTAATAAGGGAGGTCTCACATTGATGTGATGTTTATGGAGGGGGGATTAAATAGTAGGTTGTTTGGATGAGTTATTAGAGAAGGGGGATTAAATAGTACTTCGTTTGGATGAAGGCTTAATAGGGGGTATAAGGAAGGGTGGATGATGTAAAAAGCTGTCAAATAACCCTTTTGCCCTTGTGCAGTCCCTAAATTCATTATGTATTACGTTTTATATATAATTGCAAATTTAATTATTCTTTCACAATTTAAGCCGTAATATTTATTTTTACTAACAAATTAACGAACTTAGTATTATTATTAAATAATTTTTTATAAAATTCGTTTTTTTAAAATTAAAATTTGTTTTGAAATGATTTTTTATAAATTTATTTTTTTTAAGTGCTTGTATTACCCTTCTTTAATTTATATTAATAATTTACTTAAGTATGCATTTTAATTGATTATGGGTGGGATGTATAATTAATAGCACATGTGCACACATGCACACAATAATTTTCCTTTCTTTGTCCTTATCGAACCCAGGGTCACTCACCCATTCGTTTTTACTTTTTTTTCACCGGTAAGAGAGAGAGAGAAGAAGAAGAGAAGAAGAAGAAGAAGCCCTCCATCGTCTGCCACTGCTCGCCGCCTTTCACCTCCAATCTCGCTTCTTTTCCTTCGCCGGTCCCAGGTACTCCTAGATCCTCTCTCTCTCTCTCTCACTGAATTGAGGGTTTTCAAAATTTGGGGTTTGAAATTCGAAATTGGGGGTTATTACAGTTTTGTAGTTGTGGTTGTGGTTCTGGTGATATCCGATTGCTTGTGGTCTGTGATTTTGGTGACCGTTGGGGACAGGAGAGGGAGGATAAGGAGGGGTAAATTGGTCCAATTTTCAGGGGAATTAGGGGGGATAACTTATGGACTGCTCAACCCCATCCGAAAGTTATACCCCCGTTGCCCTTCATCTCCGGTCTAAGCTTGGACGGGGCAAAAGTTATACCCCTTGCCGTTTGCCTTCCCAAACGAGGGCAAGAGATGGGGCCCAGGTCTTGGATGAGGGGTATTATTTATCCCCCTTCCTCTACTGCATCCAAACGGGCCCTAAGAATCAAGTGCTCAACAGATGGCGGTTGTAAGAAACCAAGTCCTCTTATATTCAACCAAATGCATCAAAAAAAAAGTGTCTCGTTACATTCCTTTTCTTAAGGACATTACAAAGGTATGAATTTTTTCTTATGTTTATTTTATTTTATTTATTTTTTTGGATTTATTTGGAAAGAATTTTTTTGTACTATTTTACAGGATAAAGAGTTCGACCTTTTTCTTTTTTTTCTTCTATTTTTACTAGAATTGGTATTTTAATTTGCAAGACAATGGATGATGAATGTTTGGACTATGAGTTAAACCAAATGAAAAGAAGAAATAATTGACTTGAGCGAGATTTTTCAAGAAGAAGAAAATATATATAAAATCTGGTGAATGTGTTGAAGAGAGGAACAATTAAGTGGGATGACTTTCAACCTTTTCTCGGACAATGTTTTCTCAGTAAAGAGGAGGCTTTCGTGTTTTACAAAAATCATGCCAATAGACATGGCTTTTGACATCCAAAAAAGCCGCCTCATCACAAAAAAATGGAGAAGTTAAAAGGTGAGACTTTTTTTGCCATAGGAAAAGTGCCTTTGATAATTATGAAAATAGACTTTTTTATTTTATAACCAATAGACATTGTTAAATAGGTGCAGGGTGCCGTCAAAACATTGCTTTATTTGGAACAAAACAAGTTACGGGAAAAAGGAGGAAGAATTATTTAATCAATAAGTCTGTCCACACAGACATTCTGTGCATAGATTTTTTCAAGGGTCCCCGTGAAAAAATGATTCGAGCCGTTCATTAAATGTAAAATATTTTTTCAAGGGTCCCCGTGAAAAAATCAACTCAATCCGATATCTATAGGTGCTAGATCCAATCATCTAACATTTCTTTATCTGAAAATCTGAATGAAAATTTAGGTGATTAGATCGAGCATCTATAGGTATCGGATTGATCTAATTTTTGGCGGAGACCCTTGAAAAAATAATTTACATTTAATGAACGGCTTGAATCGTTTGTGTGAGATCCGTGGTGATCCCATAACAAAATCTGTACACAGATTGTCTTTGTGGTTAGCAGTGCTGTTATTTAATCCCTCAACATGTATAACCTTTTTATTTATATTGGAAACCTTTCACCTATCTAATTTTAAAAAGAAATGAGGATAATATTGTCAATTCAAAAAAGTATTACAAACATTTATGACTAGTTTAGAAAATAATCGTGAAAAGTGAACATTTGTAAGTATCCATAAACACAACTTATAGATTTAGGTACATTTATTGCACCTAAAGTATTGCCCTAGGAGCACCTATTAGCAGGACCGTTTTTATTCGCGCGGTTAGAAAAGAACGATGAACTATTAAATTGGGACGGATGGAGTATTATACAACCACAAACACACATACGAACACTTTGCATGCATACATACTCACATCTTTTGATAGATCTCACACACACTGAAAGTGCAATGTGTATGGACGCCCAATGTAAATGTAAGTGAATTTATGTAAAATATTTGTGTAAAGTAGAATGATAAGTGAAAATGGGGGATTCGTACAACGTTAGAAGCACGTCAACATCGACCGTACGATCCGTAATACAACGGACCAATTAGAAATCGTAAGGGCATAGGTGATGATGTGATGGTTCAGAGTGGAGACAATCTTTTTCCCCCTCTCGAAAGCAATACTATTACGATATGCCGTACGCGTACCATGCACGATTTGAGAGCATCTGATCTCATCCAACTTTTCATTTTTAGGATTTCTATTTCTACTAGTATTACCGTAGTACAGTAGTTTTTTTTTTAGGGCTGATCGGATTTCTATGAATTTAATTATAATTTGCGAGTCACAGTTTTAAGAAAATACTATCCGTGTCTGTACCAATGGTTCCGCAAGTTAACTCTGAATGAAACTTGAAAGATTGGATCGACCATCTACACATATCCAATTGAGCAGAATTTTTGTGGATGAACTTGAAAAATTATTTTAAAAGTAATCAACGGTTCGAATTATTCGTGTGAGACCCAAAAATGAGCCCAAATGACTATTTACATTTTTGGTACAATGGAATTTG
The DNA here is from genome assembly GCA_018127125.1 of Rhododendron griersonianum. Taxonomy (NCBI): domain Eukaryota; kingdom Viridiplantae; phylum Streptophyta; class Magnoliopsida; order Ericales; family Ericaceae; genus Rhododendron; species Rhododendron griersonianum. The sequence goes on along the minus strand of CM030788.1, from coordinate 28,965,023 downwards.
GTACCAATAGTCAGGTCCGTTTTTCTAATTTAAAAAGTTCATAAAGAATTCGATTAAGAGGAGTAGTACAATACATAACACTTAGAACATGAAAATGTTCATGAAAGGAAACGAAAGGTCCTGATTCATAGACATTTTCATGTTCTGAGTGTCATATATCTTAACATTTTTGTTCGATTAATAGTGATCGGAAAGCTACTACAAGGAAAAGGAACGAGTACGGACCCTCCATGCATGCTCGGTTCACTTGTTAAGTAATGGATGCAGAAAATTTATTTTCGAGAAAGTTTTAGTGAAGTGAAATGATAGAAAATGAATCAATTTAATACAAAAGTAAGGGAAAAGGAAAAATATTTTCATTTAAGTGTTCATAAAAAAAATCATTTAATTGTATAGTAAATTAGTCTTAAAAAGCAAGATTCGTGCAAAATCTTGACTTTGTAATTCGCTTTTGTTTTTTGAGAACCACCCACTCTCTCACTTAACATGGTCTTCAATAAGTTTTCTCTTTTTACTACTCTCACTTCTCTATCTATCTCTCTCGACTCATTATCTCAAAAACCTCCATCAGCCAAAGGGCACTGCAATCATTTAATTGTTTTTTGCAAGATGGGTTTTTGAAAAAACTAGCTAATTCTAGACTTTCTAGTGAAAAAGTTAGGGACGTTGATCCCACAACTTTCGCTAACTGAATATTTAAAACATAAAAAAGCCAGACATTTCTATATTTTCATTTTCGAAAACTCTAGAGAAACCGACGGGAGCCATCGACGGCTACACGGGGCCCACTTCGGGCCCGTACGGATGATTCGAGCAGTTCAAAAACAATTTTTTTTTTTTAAAAACCCGAATGACCCAGTGAAAAATCAGCTCAATTCAATACGTGTAGGTGCTCGATCAAATCTTTTATTTTTTTTCATGAATCCGGAATTTGAATGCAAAAATGAAAGATTGGATCGAGCACCTATACATATTAAATTGAGCTAATTTTTCACGAAGTCCACTCAATTTTTTAAAAACTTTTTGAATGGATCGGATCATCCGTGTGGGACCCGAAGTGGGTCCCGTGTGGGTCGGTGGCTCCCATCGGTGACTCTTGTCTATTTCCGTAGCAGAGTTCTTTCATTCTATTACGTACTTCTTTGCATTTGAACGGAGCCTTGGGCCTGATAGGACAACTAGAATATGTGCAGTGCCCTTGGGTTGGGGAAACAGAGGGTAGAAACTAGGAAGTGTTTGTTGGGAATGCCTTGTATTCTTTAGTCCCACATTGGTTAATTATGTTGTTCCCGTTTTTGTAGCCTATTATAAATAAGGCTTTTGGGGAACTTCTAAAGTATCTTTTGGGCTCTCATATTGTGGCCTTTCTAGAGTTACGGATTACAACCGGCTCTTTGTATCTCTTCTTCACGTTGGTTAGTGAATCCTCTCTCTCCTCGCCCGTGGACGTACCCATCTTGGGGAACCACGTATATCTTGTGTCTTTGTGATTTCTTGTTTAGTATTCAATTTCTCGTTCTTAGCTTGCATTCATAGCGTTCGTTACAACAAACTGGTATCAGAGCCTTAGGTTGCAAAAACTAGGGTTTCGTTTCCGATTGTGGCTATGGCGGCTAAATTCGAGATTGCGAAGTTTGATGGGCAGAGCAGCAGTTTCAGTCTTTGGAGAGTAAAGATGAAGGCTCTGTTAACCCAACAAGGATTACACAAGGCTTTGTCAGGCAAGACTAGTTCTGGAATCAAAGAGGAAGATTGGGATGATACGGATCCCAAAGCTCTGAGTTCTATTCAGTTGAGTCTGGCAGATGATGTTCTTCGCGAGGTGGAAGAAGAAACTTCAGCAGCAGGAATTTGGCTGAAGTTGGAAGGCATATATATGACGAAGTCGCTCACCAACAGGTTATATCTCAAACAACGTCTTTATACGTTTCGTATGCGAGAATGTATACCTGTTAAGGATCATTTAGACGAGTTCAATCGTATTATTATGGATCTGAAAAATATTGATAGTAAAATTGAGGATGAGGACCAAGCCCTAATTTTGCTACGTTCTTTACCACTTTCGTATGAGCACTTTGTTACAACCCTATTGTATGGCAAAGACACGATATCCATGGAGGATGTTAAGGCCAGCCTTTATTCGAAAGAATTAAGAAAAAAAGTGTCAGGTGAGGGTGATGCACATGCGGAGGGTTTGTTTGTTAGGGGAAGAACAACAGAAAGGGAGGAGTCGAGTAATAGGGGAAGATCCAGATCATCAGGTAAGAAGAAAGGAAAGTGCAATTATTGCAAGAAATCCGGGCACTGGAAAAAAGACTGTTTAAAACTCAAGGAGAAAGAAAAAGAAGACCAGAAAGGGGGTAAAGTAATTGCTGGAATTGCTGAAAGTTCAGATGAGTCAGATAATGTGTTATCAGTTACAGAGGGCGATTCTCACTCTAATACCGAGTGGATTATGGATTCTGGATGTTCATACCACATGTGTCCGCATAGAGAGTGGTTTTCTACTTATGAGGCGGTCAATGGTGGTACAGTTTTGATGGGCAACAACATGGCCTGTAAGACTGTTGGTTCAGGAACGATTCAGCTTAGGATGCATGACGGTATTGTTAGGACTTTATCTGAGGTTCGACATGTTCCAGATTTGAAGAAAAATCTTATATCCCTGGGTGCTCTTGATTCTCATGGTTGCAAATTCCTAGGTGAAGGTGGAGTTTTGAAAGTCTTGAGGGGTGCATTGGTATTGATGAAGGGTCAGAAGCGTGGTAACCTCTATACACTCCAGGGCAGTACAGTTCTAGGTGCTGCAGCAACGGTTGCTTCATCCAAGGTTTCAGATTCAGACTTGACTCGTTTGTGGCATATGCGCCTTGGGCATATGAGCGAGAGGGGGATGACAGTTTTGAGCAAACAGGGTTTGCTATGTGGCCAGAAAACTGAGAAGCTGGATTTCTGTGAGCATTGTGTCTACGGCAAGCAGTGCAGGGTGAAATTCAGTACAGCTGTTCATCGCACCAAAGGCACAGTGGATTATTTTCACTCAGATCTTTGGGGTCCCGCAGAGGTAACTTCTAAAGGTGGTTTTCGCTATTTTATGAGTATTATCGATGATTTCTCTCGTAAGGTTTGGGTGTATATGTTGAAACATAAAAGTGACGCCTTTAATACATTCAAACAGTTTAAAACTTTGATTGAGAATCAGATTGGTAAGAAAATAAAACGTTTGAGAACTGACAATGGTATGGAGTTTTGTCTTGGCGAGTTTGATAGGTTCTGCAGTGATGAGGGCATTGTGAGGCATCACACAGTGAGAAAAACCCCTCAGCAGAATGGTGTGGCTGAACGAATGAACAAGACTCTTTTGGAGAAGGCACGTTGTATGTTGTCCAATTCCGGATTGGGCAAAGAATTTTGGGCTGAAGCCGTTTCCACGACATGCTATTTGGTGAACAGGTCTCCGTCGACTGCTATTGAGTGTAAGACTCCGTTTGAGGTATGGTCAGGTCATCCAGCTGATTATTCTGTGTTGCGTGTTTTTGGGTGTCCAGCTTACGCTCATGTGAATGAGGGTAAATTGGAGCCACGGGCCAAGAAGTGTATTTTCTTGGGTTATGCAGCAGGTGTCAAAGGGTACAGGTTATGGTGCTCTGATGATTCGAAGCTTTTGATTAGCAGGGATGTGACTTTTGATGAAAATTATTTGATTAAGGGGTCTAAGCAGGTTGATGATACAGTTCAGGAACAGAGTGTTCCAAAGCAGGTGGAGTTTTTGAGTGAATCTTCCGACTCAGGGAAGAAGCACATTGAGAAGCCAATTGAAGAGGAGTTCAAGAGTTCAGACACAGAGGTTGATGCGTTAGTTGAGCAACCACGCACTATTGCTAAAGATAGGCCAAGGAGGGAGATTCGGCCTCCTGAAAGGTATTCGGCTTATTCTGAGATGGTGGCCTATGCTTTATCAGTTGCTGAGACAGTTGAGTATGAGGAGCCTTCCAGCTATACGGAAGCTGTTTCGAGCACTGAGTCTGCACAGTGGTTTGTTGCTATGGATGAGGAGATTGAGTCTCTTCAGAAGAATCAGACATGTGAGTTAGTAGAACCGTTGAAAGGGAAGAGGATTGTTGGGTGCAAGTGGGTCTTCAAGCGCAAACCAGGTATTCCAGGGGTAGAAGACGCTCGGTTCAAAGCTCGGCTAGTGGCGAAAGGATACAGCCAAAAAAAGGGTGTTGACTACAATGAGGTATTTTCACCTGTTGTAAAACATAGTTCCATTCGCACTTTACTTGCTATTGTTGCCTGTTATGATCTTGAGTTAGAGCAACTTGATGTCAAAACTGCGTTTTTGCATGGCGAGCTTGAGGAACAGATTTATATGCGTCAGCCTGAGGGATTTGTTGTTTCTGGTAAGGAGGATCACGTTTGTTTACTTCGTAAATCTTTGTATGGTCTCAAACAATCCCCAAGGCAGTGGTATAAGCGGTTTGATACTTTTATGATAAGCCAGTCATATTCTAGGAGTGAGTATGACAGTTGTGTATATTTTCGAAAACTTCCAGATGGTTCATTTGTTTATCTACTGTTGTATGTTGATGATATGCTTATTGCTGCCAAGAGTGTATCAGAAATCAACAGTTGAAACAACAGTTAGGTGGTGAATTTGAGATGAAAGATTTGGGTGCGGCAAAACGTATTTTGGGTATGGAGATTTGTAGAGATCGAGTAGCTGGCAAATTATTTTTGAATCAGAAGTCTTATATTCTTAAAGTGCTTGAGCGCTTTGCCATGCAGAACTCGAAGCCAGTCAGTACCCCTTTGGCAGCACACTTTCGACTTTCAGCTGAGTTGTCACCACAGTCGGAGGATGAGGAGAAGTATATGTCTCAGGTTCCATATTCGTGCGCAGTTGGGAGCCTTATGTACGCCATGGTATGTACTCGTCCTGATATTTCACATGCAGTTAGTGTCGTTAGTCGTTATATGGGGCGTCCAGGAAAGGCACATTGGGAGGCTGTGAAATGGATACTACGGTATTTGTGCGGAACTGCAGGTGTTGGTCTATTGTTTGGGGTTGCCAATTCTGGTGATCATGCTGTTGGTTATGTTGATTCGGATTTTGCCGGTGACCACGATAAGAGGAGGTCTTTGACAGGTTATGTCTTTATTCTGTCCGGAAGTGCCATTAGTTGGAAAGCTACTTTACAGGCTACAGTCGCGCTGTATATGGCCATTGCTGAAGCTGTGAAGGAGGCATTATGGATGAGAGGTTTACTTTGTGAGCTTGGTCTAGCACAGGGTGTGAGTTCAGTATTTTGTGATTCGCAGAGTGCTATACATTTGACTAAAAATCTGATGTATCATGAGAGGACCAAGCATATCGATGTCAGGTATCACTTCGTTCGGGATATCATCTCACAGAAGCAAGTTGAGGTGAAGAAAGTGGGTACGGCAGATAACCCAGCAGATATGTTGACTAAACCGGTTCCGGTTGCCAAGTTCAAGCATTGCTTGGGCTTGCTTGGTATATGCAGTTGATCGCCCCTCGGGGGCATTTGGCGAGTGAGAGGTTAGAAGGGGAGAGCTATATTTGGTGATTTGGTTCAGTGGAATTCAAGTCAAGGTGGAGAATTGTTGGGAATGCCTTGTATTCTTTAGTCCCACATTGGTTAATTATGTTGTTCCCGTTTTTGTAGCCTATTATAAATAAGGCTTTTGGGGAACTTCTAAAGTATCTTTTGGGCTCTCATATTGTGGCCTTTCTAGAGTTACGGATTACAGCCGGCTCTTTGTATCTCTTCTTCACGTTGGTTAGTGAATCCTCTCTCTCCTCGCCCGTGGACGTACCCATCTTGGGGAACCACGTATATCTTGTGTCTTTGTGATTTCTTGTTTAGTATTCAATTTTTCGTTCTTAGCTTGCATTCATAGCGTTCGTTACAACAGTGTAACTAGCTGGGGCGACCAAAAACTTTTTAAGGCTCGTTTGGTTCGTCTTTTTTTTTTTTTGAAGTGGTGCATAAGATAGGCGCCCTGATTAGCACCTAAGATTGTAAAATCGTGGTGCTAAAGATCTCTCGCTTGTGGCGTTCTTTTACTATTTTCGTCTTTTTGATGTTTTGTTGCTCGTAAGGTATTTTGTTTTGTGTTTCAGGCGAAACGTCCTTAAAAGGCGTGTTTTGATTGCTAAGCCGTCCCCCAAGTGAGTTCAAGCGATCGTGCCCGATGGAACCCGCGCCAAAGTGACTCAAGAGTGAAGGCGTGAGGCGTCGGGTGAACTTAGTGGCCGTCGGGTGTCAAGTCAAGGAGGCTGGCCTGGAGTGCTGAAGGAAGCAATCCCGTATCGATACGGAGATCCGGCTTATCGATACTATGTTGTCTCGTGGGAGATCAGAGGATCCCGTATCGATACGGCCCTAGTAAGTATCGATACGGGATTGCTACGTGGAAAAATGACATTTTGAGGATAGCTTTGTGGTATCGATACTTTGCTTAAATAGTATCGATACGGAGGCTTGTCGGCCAGATATTTATCACCTTTTTGGCTTTCCGCTAGTGGAATTTCTACCTTTTAGGATATTTTGAGAGAGAGAAACTCATTTTTGTATAAATAGGGGGAGTCTTCTCTCTCATAATTTAGCAACAATTAATTTTAAGTCTTTAAGCTTTTAGAACTCCATTGTTGTCTTCTCCAAGCTTTCCTCTTTTATAATTTCCTCAAGAACACTAGTAAGTATTTGGTTTTGTTTAATTTGTCAAGTATTAATGTTGTAGCTCTTGACTAGATCCTTCTATAAATCAAGTTAATTTTCGATTCCATCGGTTAATTATGTTTTCCAAACTTGCCAAGCTTTCTAGTCTTTTCATGTCGCGTGAGTAGTCGTTTAGGGTTGGCCGTGGGACGAATATCGTCTCGTAACTTATGTTTTTCTTGCTTTCTCAACTCTCGGCTCGAAGTTTGGTATGGAAAATGAGAAGGGTTCGCCTTTATGTAACAAAACTAGTCGATGTTAATCTCCGGTGATCATATGCTCGCTCATATGGTTCCGTGAGCGATGTCTCGACTTGTGTTTGCCAAAAGAATAAAAAGAGCTCACTTGTTTTCCATACTTCATTTCTAGTCTTTAAATGATTTCAAAGCTAAATCTTCCGGTTGATAGCCTAAGCCGTGCGATTCAACCGAGTTTTCGTTGAGAATGGCTCGATGGCCTAAGTTGCGGGCGATAGTAGTTTCATTGCCATGCCGCTTGTCTAATCTAGTTAAAACCAAGTTTCTAGTATTTTTCATCACTTTCCAAAGCAAACCGATAGTTGGCCGTCTGAACGCCCGGAACACTTGCATCTACAAATCCTAACAAGCTATCGAGATTCTCTCTGTGGGAACGATTCCGGATTTCCGGTATCTATGCTGACAATGACCTAGCCCAACACTCGGGGAATTCAACCTCTTTCGAAGACGAGGTTGTGGACGAAGCACGCCCGACGCATTCGAAGAGTCGCCACCCGGATTTTTGAGATAGATGATCCGAGAAACTGAGAGTTTGTTTTGAAAAGAAAGGCTTTTGATCTAGCGAAACCATTGAGATTTTGGATCCGGGGGCCACGTTACGAGCGAGGAAGGTTTTGTTGAAAAAGCACCCCGCTCGCCCGGTGAAAACTGGTCTCTACTAAGCATTTTAAATGGGGGATTTAATACCATTTGGAATGCCTCAAAAACACATACGGGAAAGGGAAACAAGATGGAGTATATCACATTGTCGTGCGAGTGGTGCTTATTGTACATAAATGGCAAAAGATGATGAGATGAAGCTATAAATAAGGAAAGCTTGTAAACAAGTTGTCTGGATCACCATCGTCTGACGCAAGGCGTACCGCTATACAACGCACGGTCATATGATATGCCGTGCGTTGTCCCGACCTTATCCTTAAGCTGTCAATAGTTTCCGAAGCCTCGCGCGGCATACCAACACACCGCACGGTGTTTCTTTTAAAACTTTAGAAAGCTCACAGCCGTCAGATCATCTCAGAACTGTACCATTCCTCCAAGCCACAAGTAGAAAACCATTTTTGACACATTTGTTTATTTGAAAAGATTTATAGAGTTTTCTCAAGGTAATAAAACATGGCTTGTATATATGGTCTCATTCCGAGACTGCTTTTGGGGTACAGAAACAGATCCAGCAACAGACGATCATGATCCAGACAGTTTGAACAAGAAAACAGCAGTTAACCGAAAATGCCGCGCGTGTGAGTCCACTATGCCGTGCGACGCTTCAAAGCGTCGCGCGGCGTAGTGTATCCAACACTAAAAACTAGTTTGGTTTTGTAAAAGTGATTTTTAGATCAGATCCTAACCAAAAGGGGTTAAGCCTGACGATAGAAGGGTCCCCTCACGGCCAGGGCAGAGCCTAGCCCAAGGAAACTTGGTTTTTACCTTTGATCTTGAGCTTGAATGAAGATTGATGATGGTGGATGGACGTCGGCAAGGTTGGAAAAGAAAAGAGAAGTATGGGTGTGTGTAGTAGATGGGTGTATTGGGTGGTTGGGGTCTCAAAGTTAGTAAGGAACTAACTTTAATGGTGAGGAGAAAAATGGAGTAAAAGGCCTAGAGAATGTCTTTTGGAAGCAACATTCTCAAGACTTGGAAATGGGAAATGGGTGTGAAAGCAAGAAGAGAGAGAAATGGTATAATGGTGATCAAGGGCCCCTTTCTCTTGAGTGGAGGGGTGTATTTATAGGCAAGAGCCATGGATTTTGAATTTCAAATGTTGGAGGTATGTTTTGGGCGGGCCAGAAGTGTGCTTTCGGCTGAGCTGTTTTGTAGCTGTGGCTCAAATAGGCGTGGCCGACAGCTTTCTGAGCCAGTCAGAACTTTACCCAAAATGCCGTACGGCTAACCTCATGATCGCGTGCGGCGTAATGACTTTTGATATGTCGTGCGGTGTAGAAGTGTCATGTGCGGCATTACAGGTTCAGTCCAGGGCTTTTGGGTTTTTTCTGGGCTTTTGGGCTTTTGATTTGTTTGGGGCTGAGGGTTTGTTTGGGCTGAGGATTTGTTTGGGGCTGAGGATATCCTTCATTCAAGCTCGCAAAGATTCCGTTTCCTTTATTTCATCATCGGGGTGGACAAAGACCCTTCGAGGTTCGGATTGAGGTGTCTACAGTAGTCCCTCTTTAACGTAACTCGGATATCATTGATTTGATACGAGTGACGCTTAAAGAATAGGCATCCCGATCCGTTGCTCTAAAGTCTTTGAACAGGGACAAAGTGCTCAAAAATGCAAGTAAATGAGAAGGGTGGTCGCGCTCGTGGAGGTGCCTACGTACCCCATTTGTGGGGGTCAGACTGACGTAGTTCAATTTGGACGGTGCAAGTGCAATAAACAATGTGAAAAATTCGAAGTGAGCCTTTTGAAAATTCGAGACGAGTCTTCGGGAGACTAAAAATTCGAGACGAGCCTTCGGGAGGCTAAAAATTTGAGACGAGTCTTCGGGAGGGATAGTTTGATTTGAGACGAGCCTTTGGGAGGCAAAATTTGATTTTGAGATGAGACGAGCCTTCGGGAGGCAAAATTTGATTTGAGAAGAGACGAGCCTTCGGGAGGCAAAGTTTGATTTGAGATGACACGAGCGTTCGGGAGGCAAAATTTGATTTTGAGATGAGACGAGCCTTCGGGAGGCAAAATTTGATTTGAGATGAGACGAGCCTTCGGGAGGTCTAAATTTGATTTGATACGAGTAACACGAATTCGGCGGGTCCCGGGGGACGAATACTGCGAACAAATGCGAATACGGCGAGTCCTCGGGGGACGATAAATTTTGCGAGTCCCGGGGGGATAAGGATCGAATAATCCCATAATTAATGTACGTCGTTCTAAAAGATTTCTGCTGCGAGATGGCTAGAGTATTTGATTTTCAAGATGATTTTGGTGGCTGGGGTGATTAATTCCCGAGTAGACTGGAATTAATCCTCTGGAGTTAAAATGCCGTGCGGTTTACCGAAAAGCCATGCGGTATTTCAAATTCCATGCAACTCTTCGATTTTCGAGGACAGTTTGGCTGGTTTAAGAGTGCCCATTAATATAGGTGTGGGGGGCGTGATTTATCCTTGAACCTCCTGAACCCCTCCTTGTCGCTTGAACTGAGACGACTGACCGGCGACGCCGTGTACCTGCAAACCGGAGGGTGGTGTTCCTCCGAGTAAAAGCTCCGACGGTCTAGTTAGAGTCGGAGGGAGGAGGAGGAAGAAGTTTGGTAGGGAAATATATGCTTAGGGGAGAAGAAATCTAACTCTTTTCCCAGAAGGGGTACTTTGCTATTTATAGGTGGAGGTTTGGAGTGTTGAACAAGGTGGAAGTGTATTACACGCGCGTTGCTACGCTCGGATGATGTCACATGTCAGAAGCACTCGATGGATCCCGCCCTTCTAGGCCTGCAGACCCACATGGACCCATGTGGGCCAGTGTCAGATACGTCCCATCGGTTATCAGAGAGGTGAACGTGCTTATCTTTGCTTCTATCAGCAGAAGCTTCCAGAACGTTCCACAACCGCCTTAGCCGAAGAACACTTCCGAACATGGGATTTGCCGAGGATGAGACTTGCTCGTTGATCCATACGCTCGAACTGGGAGGTTGCTCACCCGAGTAAATTGGACCTGTGCCGAACAAGGGTGTTACGAGTTCACTCGGAGAACCAACTTATGTTCGGCGAACACCCGCAAGACTAACCAACGTTCGGTTGGTGACTGGGATGACGTGTTAAGTTTGACTTCTCTCATACGGACGAACTGAGACAGCTGGACCGCGGGCCCGGAAGGTCATCCCATTGAACCCTTTGAACCCCCTCGGATATTTCGGCCCACTACAATAGCCCCTCAACTCCTGCTTTATGTTCCGAAGGAAGGAGGAGTTGACAGTAGTGGCCGAACAGATAAGTATACCGAACGAAGAAGTACCCTACAAGCCGAAGGATCACCAACTTCCTTTCAAGCCGAAAGAAGAAGTATGCCGAACGTTAGCCTTTCGCTTAACCCGAAGCAGACAAGCTCTGGACCCACATTTAATGCTTCTGAAACCGCCGATTTTAAATTTGACACGTGTCATCAATTTATTGGATAGTGAAACGGCGCTGTACAACGGCCTCCACGTGTCAGTCATCGCGCGGAGCGTCCATCTCCCGTTTCGATCTAACGGCTGGGGGCCATGCGTCGTTTCGAATTCCTCTCTTGGTATAAAAAGGGGTGGGAGGAGAGAGAAAATCACTTTTTCTCTCCTTCCATCAGACGCCTCAACTGCTTCTCGACGGTTCTCACCCCAACATCGCTTGAAATCTGAAGATCAACACCACGAATCACAGATTTCTCTTGATATTCAGGTATATTCTGCTTTTCTTAGTATTTCTCTGCATTTTCAGTCACTTTGCGCATGTTTTGACCCCAAAAGTAGATTTTCTTTCCGCCCCGTCCGTTTTCGTTTTCTGTGCGCTGTAGAACAGGTTGAACATGTTCATGTGTTCTTCCGAACCCATGAACACCTTCAATCTGTGTTCTTCCGAACACAAACTAACTCCAAAGAATAAAAATCAGGAATTCTCCGAACAAAAATACCGAACAACTAGCAACCTTAACGGCTTCCGAAGCATAACCGCGCTCGAGATCCCCGCTCGACACATAGTCGTTCGGGAGCGATGTACTTGTTCGGTATAACTTTAGGACACTGAAATTAGGCACTTTAGGAATAACGACCTTGCCTTTAGCTAACGGTCTTATCCCATGCACTCTTTCTAGGTATGGAATCGTCGCCAACTTCCTCGGGAGAGTCCTATCGCTCGGTGGATTCCGATGCACCTGATTTTGGTGAGATGGACCCCAGAATTGCTGAAGCAATTAGGCCTGAGGCTCGGAAGTACCGTGTAGGATCCGGATTGCCATACGCCGGAATCGAGGGGATCGACTTTCCCTCGAACGTGACGCCTCTTCGATCAATGGGCCCTGATATTGTCGAGATCGACGACGATGATTCTTCGGATAAAGCGGGAGAAGATCCTGACGAAGAAGAAGACATTGATGAGGAAGCAGCAGACGAGGACGAAGAAGAACAATCCGAAAGGGACACGCCTGCTGCTTCTTCTAGTCGGCCAGAGGAGGAAACTACCACCCTCGGCGAGTCATCTTCCGCGGCTCCGAAGAAGAAGGTGAAGAGGAAGATCGTTCCCTTGGACCCAGACCTGATCCCTGACCGAAAGGGAAAAGATCCATGTCCCTACTGGGACTGTTTCGAGGATCAGAGGGGGATTGAACTCTTTCGGTGGGCCTACTCCATCCCGAGCGACGTTGTGCTCACTCCCGCGAAAGGGCCCCGAATATTATTTAGTGACGAGCACGTCACCGTGCTGCTAATGGCAATCACCGAGGGCGGGCTTCGATTCCCGATGCACAAAATTTTAAGACAGATCCTCCACCGCTTCGGTCTTACACCTTGCCAACTTAGCGTAAACTCCTACCGCATAATCCACTCGATCATCAAGCTTGCCGAGGTAAAAATGTTCCCTCTCGAATACCACCATATCTTTGAGAACTACATGGTATCGAGGAACGTTAGGCGTTCTCGGTATTACTTGTGTTCTCAGAGGTTCATGGATAAGATCATTCCCGAGGGCATGTATGACTCGGAGAAATGGGCCTCGGATTATGTTGAAGTCCGAGGAAACTTTCAATACCCGCCCGAGGAATATGGGCAATTCGAGGTTGCAACCCATAGGGGAGAACCCTGTAAGCATCTCGCGTTTTTCTTCATATATTTTATGCTCGGTTTCGTCACAATTTCATTTGCTTTGCTTTAAACATGAATCTGTCACGTCTAATTTTACTCTATCTGTTTGTCTTCGGCAGATACGAGCAAGATCAACAAGGATCTCCTCAGAGTAGCCCGAGGTTGTGGCTTGGCCTCGGCGTTGTTGACGATCCCAAGCGCCGAGAGAGACGCGTCTACAATCCTTGAGTACGACCCAACATACGGTGGAAGGATCCGAGGGAAGGCGGCGGATAAAGAAACCGAGGGGAAGACGATCAAGCTTCCCAAGGAGCTTCTTCCGAGCAAAGAGAAACCGCTCCGAGGGACTTTACGCGTGCCAATCACTGAGCTTTTCTCCGGAGACGAAACAATGCCTCCCCGAGAAATGAAGGCCGTGCTACAAAAGAGGCTAGAGGACCAGATGAAACAACTCGCCGAGCAAAAGAAGGATGGTGCTCCCGGGGCTTCAGGCTCGGCACCGAATAAGAGCAGCGGCCCCACTCCTCAAGCGCAAAAGCGGCCTTCTCCCTCTGCTCACTCGTCCGAGGATGCTCCCCCGGTACCGAAGAGAACCAAATCCCACGCCACCAAGTCAACTGGGGCCGGCATTCCGAGGGTTGAGGAGAAGGAGAAGGAAGCAGGGAAGAAGAAGGTCGCCGAAGGAGAAAAAATTGCTCCTTCGGATATTGAAGCGCCTTGGATTCCGAGCTTCATTACGCCCGACAAGAAGCGGATCCTCAAATCCGACAGCCTCAAAGAAGACCCTTCCCTGGCCTTTACACTGCACTCGGGGCTCATGCTGCCGAGGGATATCTCTGCTTCCCCCTCTCTCAAGACTGCATTGAATGACTACTACTTTCACGTTGGCAGGGTAAGTTCCATTCCTTTTTCCTTACTGTCTCCTTTGCAATTTTGCTGCCCTTGTTCTCTAGATTACTCATGTCTCTTACTTTCAGGCGACATAGTCTATAATGAGCGCCCAATGTTATCTGACCGAGCATGACAAGCAAGCTAAGCTGCTGAAGCAGAAGGTGGAACTCGGTCAGATAACAGTGGAAGAGTACAAGAAAAGCCTCGACCACTCCGAAAGCGTTCGCCGAGCACAGGAGGTCCAGATCAAAACCTTGAACGATCTGGTGAAGGGCCTCCAGGATGCTGCCAAACAAACCAGACCCGAAGGGAAGGACGAGGGACTGGAGGAAGGACGAGCCCTGGGGAGGAAAGAGATGGAGGAGGAAATGCAGAAGCTGCTGCAGGAAGAGTTCGACAAAGGGTACTTCCAAGCTGAAGAAGATGCTGCGGATCAGATCATGGCTCTTCGAACTGAAATGAAGGAAAAGTAGCACCGAGTAAGCTTCAAGCTCGGGTTTAACATGGGATTTGATGAGGCCGGTGTTGAACCCGACGACGAACGCCGAAGCCTTATTGAGATTCCCCTCCTCCCTGCTGAAGAAGCTGAGGCCGAAGAGCCTATTGTTCAAGAGACTGTAACAAGTCCCACCGAGCAGGAGAGTACAGCCATCCCAGCACAAGATTCCACCACTCTTCCCTCCATCACCCCTACTCCCGAGGCATAAGACTTGTTTATTTTTTTTCATTTTTTTGTTTTAGTAGATTTCACTTGGAACGGTCGGCACCGAACAATTGGTTTTAGCCGAACCGTATGTAATTAACGCAAGTAGAGGGTGGCCAAGAACGATTTACCATGGCCATTCCTCGGTAAGGTTGTCCAGGGATGGCACCGAACGATACACCACCTGCCATCCCTTGGTGAGATTTTGTTTAGAAATTTTTCCAAGTGTTCATGCTCGGTGAATCCACTTTTTGCAACGCAACAAGTTCATGTTAGCATTTTTGTTCGGTGTATGTGCCTTCAACATGTTATATTGTTATTCTTCAAATGCCCATAAACGCGTATTAATTCACACAAATATTCAAAAGTATAGTTGCTCGTCCAACCGACTGTGTTTAGGGGGTCCTCGGGGGTCCGAACGATGGATGCCACCCGACCATACGAAGTACTTTCTTTGGGGGTCCAAACGATGGAAGCCACCCATGCGAATTTGCTTTCTTCCCATGTTTACCCATAGGAGCCCCCCTGTCTTAGTTTTTACCAAAGTGAGGAAAAACACTAAGGCAGGAATGTGGGTAAACAAAGGAACACATTTGCCGAGCCCCTTGCGATTGTAAAATCGAGGCTTAGAGAATTTCGCCCAAACCAAGTATCCGAACGAACGTAGGGAAGAAGTGCCACGCACCGAATGTTATGGGCGAGATAATATACCCAGTCAACCGAGCGTATAATCCGAAGAAACAATTATGTAGGAACAGGAAACTTCTATTAAGAAAGGCGCCCGAGGGCTTACATTCCGAAGAAAAATAAACTTAACAAAAATAAGAGGGCGGAGACCCGCCGAAGCTACCCATGGAACTTCCGAAGTTTTTGGGCATTCCAGGGGTTTGCGATCGGCGTTCCATCCATCTCGGCCAGCTTGTAGACGCCGTGACCAATCTTTTGAACCACTCGGTAGGGCCCCTCGTAGGGGTCCTTGAATTTTGTCAATTTCTTCGCTTCGACCACCATTCGAAGGACCAGGTCTCCGACGTTAAACGGTCGAGCCCGAACATTCTTGTTATATCCCCGAGCAACCTCTTGCTGATAAGCGGCATGCCAAAGATTGGCGTTGTCACGAAGTTCCTCGGCAAAATCCAGTTCCGCACCAACCAAAGCGTTATTATCCACTGGATTGAAATTTTTAGACCGAACAGTAGGGATAAGGGTAGAGAGGGGCAAGACTGCCTCCATACTATACGCCATGGAGAACGGTGTTCAGCCAGTGGAACGTCGGGGGGTGGTACGGTAGCTCCACAAAACGTGAGGAAGCTCGTCAACCCACTTGCCGAGCTTGCGGTCCAGACGGCGCTTCAGCCCCCGAGTAATAGCTTTGTTTGAAGCTTCGGCCTGGCCATTTCCTTGGGGGTAAGCGACGGATGAAGTATGGATGGTGATGTGATGCTCCCGGTAGAAGTTCTGGATCGCCGAAGTGACGAACTGTGAGCCGTTATCCGAGAGAATCTCATATGGCACCCCGAACCTGGAAATGATGTTTTTCCAGATAAAGCGTTCGACATCCCCGGCCGTAGTCTTTATCAGTGGAGAAGCTTCAACCCACTTGGTGAACAGGTCGGTAGCTGTGAGCATGTACTCAAATCCTCCTAGTGTCTTTGGAAGCTTTCCCACGATATCGAAGCCCCAGACGGCAAATGGCCAAGGACTCGTGATCATTTTGAGAGGAAACGCCGGCTGATGAGGGATGGAGGCATGCTTCTGGCACCGAACGCAACGCTTCACATATTCCTCGGATTGTTTAACCATTTTAGGCCACCAATAGTCCTGTGTTAAAGCCCGCTGGGCCATCGTTCGGCCGCCCGAGTGGCCACCACAGCTTCCCGAATGAAGCTCATCAAAAATGCTATGAACTTGATCTTCGTGTACGACGCGCAAATCTGGACCCGTGAATGATCGTCGGTACAGATTTCCACTCGGATCAAGGAAGTAGTTAGCTGCTCGGCAACGAATCTTATGAGCTTCCTTCTTGTTCTCGGGGAGGGTTTGACACTTCAGATAAGCGATAACAGGGTCCATCAGGCTTGGACCGAAGGTGATAACATTAACCGAGCAAGTCATAGGTTCGAAGCTCGGTAATTCGACCTCATCAAATATAATAGTGCGACCACCTGAAGTTCGGTAAACCGAGGCAAGACCTGCTAGAGCATCAGCATGTGCATTATGTTCCCGAGCGACCCACTCTATCTCAACTCGTCCAAACTGTTTTAGCAGAGAGAGAACGTGACTGATGTAAGCGTTCATCCGTTCATCCTTGACCTGGTAGTCGTCGTTGAGGTGGCCCACAATCAGTCTGGAGTCACAAAAGACATGGACCGAGTCGGTTTCCATCCGAAGGGCAAGCTTCAACCCAGCAATGAGAGCTTCGTACTCGGCTTCGTTATTCATGGCAGGGTAGCCGATGGTGACCGAGCTCTCGTGGACTGTCCCAGCTGGAGAAACGAGAACAATACCAGCCCCAGCCCCGTTGATATTCGAGGCTCCATCAACCGTCATCCTCCAAGCATCCCCAGAGAACAACTTCCATTCCTTCCTTGGTCTTTTCGTTCCCAGGGTGAACCGAGCCCGAAGAGACTCGGGGGGTGGGTTGCTCCATTCAACAAATTCCTCTTCCTTTGCAATCCGAGCTTCCTTAGCAGCAGCTGCCAAAGTGTTCTCCTCGTCCTTCAGCCCAGGCGTAAGCTCGGCGAAGAAGTCAGCTAACGCTTGGCCCTTGATTGCAGTCCTCAGCTCGAACTGAATGTCATAGTTGGCAAGGTCTTGAGAGAACTTCAAGATTCTACTGGAGGAGGTGGTCTTCCGAAGAACGGCCTTGAGAGGAAACTCAGTGAGAACCACGATCCTATGGCATTGGAAGTAAGGCATAAGGCTCGTTTTAGCTGAAACGAGCGCTAGAGCCAACTTTTCCATAGGCAGATACCTCGTCTGAGAGTCCGTCATCGTCTTGCTTGAGAAGAAAATCGGCACGTGGTCCATTCCCTCTTTCCGAACGAGAACAGCACTCGTTGCGTGATCCGAAACAGCAAGGTAGAGATACAGATCCTCGTCGGGTTCGGGAGTAACGAGGAGTGGAGCATGGGAAAGGTAATCCTTTAAGGATTGCAAGGCCTGCTCACACTCCTCGGTCCACTCAAACCTACGCCGACTAGTCTTGATGGCTTGGAAAAAGGGTCTGCAAAGGTCACTTGAACGCCGAATAAACCGATTCAGCGCTGCAATCATCCCTGTCAGTCGTTGGACCTCTTTGATTGTGGTTGGAGCTCAGAGATTTTGTACGACGGTAAGTTGGGTCGGGTCAGCTTCTATCCCTCGGCGGCTCACCATATAACCGAGGAACTTGCCCGAACCTACGCCGAACGCACACTTTTCGGCGTTGAGGCGAAGCCGGTATTCCTTGAGGATGTCGAAGATTTCCCCGAGATCCCGAAGATGATCAATACCAAACTTGCTCTTGCACACCATGTCATCAATGTATGCTTCCAAAGTCTTGCCGAGCTTGAGTAGGAACATATTAGTGATAGTTCGTTGGAAGGTTGCTCCGGCATTCTTCAATCCGAAGGGAACGACGTTGTAGTAGTACGTTCCTCGGGGAGAGATGAACGCCGTCTTCTCTTGATCATCCTTGGCGAGGGCGATCTGATGGTAGCCCCTGTATGCGTCAATGAAACTCAAACGCTCGTACCCGGCCGTTGCATCCACCATTTGATCTATCCGAGGGAGGGGGAATCGATCCATTGGGCAAGCATCGTTAAGATTGGTGTAATCGACGCAGACCCTGAGCTTCCCATTCTTCTTCGGAACAACGACGGGGTTGGCGAGCCAAGTCGGGTACAATATTTCCCGAATAGCCCCAGCTGCCAACAATTGATCCACTTCAGCTATGACCGCCTCCACATGCAAGGCTGACGAGCGACGGACCTTCTGGACCACAGGGCGTCGGTTCGGATCCACATTAAGTGAATGGGAGGCGAACGATGGGTCCACCCCGGGCATTTCCTGAGGAGTCCAAGCAAATACTTCCATGTTCGCTTTTAAAAAATTGAACATGTCTGTACGATCGGAATCACTCAAGGAACTGCCAATGAGGAAAAATCTTCCTTCATCTTCCGTGATTGGCATCCGCACAAGTTCTTCGGTTGACCTTTGCTCGGCTGGCAATCCCACTTCTTCGGGCTCGGGGAATTCAGTCCTCTCAACGCATTGCACCTCCAAGCAACTCTGCTCGTTAGTCACTGTACTGACATAACATTTCTTTGACTGGATCTGGTCCCCCCGAAGGCTCTCCTGCCTTCCATTCCAACCGATAAATTTCATGACCTGATGGAGGGTAGAGGCGACCGCCTTCATTCCGTGTAGCCAGGTTCGACCGAGGATGATGTTGTAGGGACTAGGAGAACTAACCACCACAAATTTGACATCAATCACTCGGGAGCCGGCTCGTACAGGAAGAGTGATCAATCCTTGAGGCCATACGGGTGCTCCAGTGAAACTGACGAGGGGGGTGCTTGCTGTCCGAAGCTGGTTCGGCTTGAGACCAAGGCTCTTGAACGTCGAGTAGAACATAACCTCCGCCGAGCTTCCCTGATCCACCAGCACCCGTTGAACAGTAGAGGTGCCAACTACGACCGAGACAACGAGGGCGTCGGTGTGCGGCATCTGAACCCCTTGTAAATCTTCAGACGTGAAGGTGATCGGGCCATCGAGGCTAGGATCAACCCACTTCCTCTTCGGTGAAACTCCAACATTGCAAACGGCTATGGTAGCAACGGCTTTGTCGATTTCGGAATAGAGCTTGGCCGCCTGTCCCTCGGATACTATGCCTTAAATGACTCCCACGAGATTCCCAGTTGGAGGAGGCGGAGGAGGGGGCAGTGGATTTCGCCGAAGGTTGATCCACTGGTTGAGGTGCCCTGCTGCCGCGAGCTCCTCCAGGTGGCGTTTGAATGGTTGACACTGGGTGGTGTAATGACCACGCTCCTTGTGGTACGTACACATCCCAGAGCCATTGCCTGCCGTTCCTAAGAATCCCGTCGGCCAAACGAAGAATGGCATCTGCCCAACGATACTAAGCAGTTTATAGATTGGTTCGGTAAACGTGGTTCGCTCGGCAACATATTCTTCCGGCCTCGGTTCCCTCCTCGCCTGTTGCCATTGAGGTTGTTGCTGTGGGTGTTGGGGAGGTTTGTTCCGATTGTTCGGTTTGCCTGACCCAGCGCCATTTTGACCAGTTTGCCCCTGCCGAACGTTGACCACTTGTTTTTTCGCCGAAGTTGTCTTCGATGTTTCTGCCCCCTTCGGTGCATTACGTTCGGCCACTGCCTCTTCGTGCACGCAATCCTTCTCGATAATCACCATAAGCTCCCCCATTGTCTTCGGCGGGTTCCGGGACAAATCTCTGAACATCGCCGAGGTTGGATCCAACCCGTTCATAAATGACTCGGCCGCCACGCTCTGATCGCAATCGGGAATGAGGTTATATACCTCCCAATATCGCTCGGTGTACAATCGAAGGGTTTCGCCCGATGCCCTCTTCATATTTACCAGCATTGAAAGTGTCTTTGGCTGGATGTTGCTCGTAACGAATCGCTTGGTGAACTCCAACTCCAGCTCATTGAAGCACCTAATGGACTTCGGTTTGAGCTGATTGTACCATAGCATTATTGGCTCACTCAGTGTGAGAGGAAAGATCTTACACATGAGTGCGTCGGAGAAGTTGTGGAGGCTCATCGTTTGTCGGAATCGGCAAACGAACGCGACTGCGTCCTCCTTGGCCTCGTAACGCTTGAGCTTCGGCAAAACAAAGCGATCCGAAGGTCGTTCTTGCTGTATGGCGTTGGTGAAGGGAGAGGCCTTGGCCTTACCGAGCTTAGAGTTATCGACCAGCTCTGGGGCGCTCGGAATAATGGGAAGGGGAGCATCGAGGCGGTTGGCTCGGTTTTCCCGAGGTTCCCTATGGTGATGTCGCGACCGCCTATTCTGCTCTCGTTGTTGATGCCTAGCAACTTCTGAACGTTCCAGTTGCTCGATTCTTGGATTCTCGAGACGAGCTTGCCGAGGGTCGAAACCTTCGTTGACCGGTTGGTATACCGTAGGCATTCCTGTAAATTGGTCATATAGAATAATGGTGTTATCTTGCCTCTGCCGTTCTCCACTTTCTGCTCGGCGGTGGCTAGACGAGCCAGCTGGGCGTCGTCCATCCGGGTAACGCTCTGTATGTGACCTCGATTGTTCGGTACGCTCGGGACGTTCATTGGACCGAACACGCCGTGGCGGGTCATTGAGATCCAAGGGTCTCTTTTCGTCCGCGTGCTCCTGGTGCCGTCAAGAGGCATTGTACGTCCTCCCAGAAGCTTCCACTCTTCGCGTACCTGCTGTAGAGCTCGTCGCCGAAGAGCGAGTGCTCTCATTGCGGACGATACTTTCCCACCGTGGGCGAGAGGCCGTAGGTTGTATCTTGGGAACGTGTTCGAGCCGATCAAAGACGGTACGTCGCTCGGAAGGGGCACCTTCGGATGCGTGCGCCTGGTGAGATTTCCTGATGCGCTTATGAGTTTTCTTCGGTCGACTCGGTTCGGTAGGGTGGCCATGCACAGGAGTCGTGGCCACACCTCCGTCCCGTTCTTCAAGACGTTGCTGAAGGAGTGCAATAACCGCAACTTGACGCCTTTGCTCTGTCAGAGCAACCTCGAGCTCGGTCGGAGGGTAGGAGAGTTGCCGTGCGACTGGCAAGGTGGTTCTTGTAGTTTGGCTGGGGTCAGCGTTTATGGATCCAAACCCAGCCAAACCGAGGGTGAAGTTCTCCGGACCTGGAGGGGGAAGACGTTGCGCCATAACCTGAATGGGTGGTGGCGTACGGCGGAGAAAGGAGGAGGAGGCCTGAAACGGACCACGGCCCACTGTGTTTTGTTGGGAAAGCCTTGTTCTTCCCTAGCAGAGTCGCCAATTGTGGGGGGCGTGATTTATCCTTGAACCTCCTGAACCCCTCCTTGTCGCTTGAACTGAGACGACTGACCGGCGACGCCGTGTACCTGCAAACCGGAGGGTGGTGTTCCTCCGGGTAAAAGCTCCGACGGTCTAGTTAGAGTCGGAGGGAGGAGGAGGAAGAAGTTTGGTAGGGAAATATATGCTTAGGGGAGAAGAAATCTAACCCTTTTCCCAGAAGGGGTACTTTGCTATTTATAGGCGGAGGTTTGCAGTGTTGAACAAGGTGGAAGTGTATTACACGCGCGTTGCTACGCTCGGATGACGTCACATGTCAGAAGCACTCGATGGATCCCGCCCTTCTAGGCCTGCAGACCCACATGGACCCATGTGGGCCAGTGTCAGATACGTCCCATCGGTTATCAGAGAGGTGAACGTGCTTATCTTTGCTTCTATCAGCAGAAGCTTCCAGAACGTTCCACAACCGCCTTAGCCAAGAACACTTCCGAACATGGGATTTGCCGAGGATGAGACTTGCTCGTTGATCCATACGCTCGAACTGGGAGGTTGCTCACCCGAGTAAATTGGACCTGTGCCGAACAAGGGTGTTACGAGTTCACTCGGAGAACCAACTTATGTTCGGCGAACACCCGCAAGACTAACCAACGTTCGGTTGGTGACTGGGATGACGTGTTAAGTTTGACTTCTCTCATACGGACGAACTGAGACAGCTGGACCGCGGGCCCGGAAGGTCATCCCATTGAACCCTTTGAACCCCCTCGGATATTTCGGCCCACTACAATAGGCATGCCCTTTCGTCGGCTGGAACTACTTTTTAAGGGATTGTGGTGCCTCATTCTATGCACCATCAACAAAACACTTCAAGTCTTTTCATCTCCTTGCTTCTTCTCCACCAAAACAAATTTAGAATATGGCAAACAATGGCCTTGTTGCACGTATGGCTGCGTTAGAGACCGAGATGGCCTTCTATCACGGGGAGATTGAGCAACTCAACGCTCAAATCTCAAGGTTGATCTCTACCATCCGCACCCTCCACCGTGCGGTGTCCAACTTGCAGGATTTCGCGTACGACCAACAGGATGACAAGAGCGATGCGTGGTTAGCATCGGAGTGTTTGTCCAGTGATACTGCCGAGGATTCTGAAAGGAATCCGAACGGTTCCGACGACCGTTCGGACCGGGCAAACGACACATCCGATGGAAAAAGCGATTGAGGTGGAGGGTCCGGAAGAAGAAGAAGAAGAAGAAGAAGAAGAAGAGGAGAAAGAAGAAGAAGAGGAGCAGTAGGATTTCTTTGTTTTTGTTTTCCCCCTTTTTTTTTTTGAATGGATGTAATGAAAATCCCGAGGGTGGCCTCGGGTTTTTTGAAATGAAAAGCCTTCTTTCTTGCTACTGTTTGTCTGCTATTTTCTTCCTGCTTTTCCATATACGAACAAACTCGAACGCAAACACCGTTCTCAGGGACTACCCTCGGAATCCAAACTGTCGAGGCATCCTAGTGTGCCGCGTGTAGCATATGAAATGCCGTGCGTCGTGACAACTCGAGAAATTTCATGCAGTCAGGTTGGTATGCCGCGCGCCTATCCCCAATATACCGTGCGGCACACCTAACTTCGAACTCGGTCCAATTTAATTCCAGACGAACCGGTTCGAGAGAGAGGGGGGTATATATATGGGTGAGACGTACACAGTATGCTCACCCGTTTCGAATTTCCCTCCTTCTCTCTCTCGTTCTCTCTGATCTCTCTCCCAATGTCTCTCTCTCTCTCTCGCTGTTCTCTCTCGTCTCTCCC
Source organism: Rhododendron griersonianum (assembly GCA_018127125.1). NCBI lineage: Eukaryota > Viridiplantae > Streptophyta > Magnoliopsida > Ericales > Ericaceae > Rhododendron > Rhododendron griersonianum. The sequence goes on along the minus strand of CM030788.1, from coordinate 28,941,876 downwards.
TCTTTCTGCTCTCTCTCTCTCTTTCTCTCATACACACATGGATGATATTGGTACACCCGGTGGTGATCGACCACCGAGAGTTGAGGTTACACCACCCCCTGTCTCTCTGAAGGGGGAGAGATCAGCCGGGGGTGTGCCGGAGACCGGGGAGGTCTCGGCCCTGGCAGCCACGGCCGAGGGGGCTGTGGCTTCGGCTGCCACAGTGGCGGCCGTTGGTAGTGATAGTGAGGTAGTGGCCGGTTACGGCCAAGGCACGGAGGGTTCAGGTGCAGTGGAGCCTAGGGGCGAGGACAAGGCCACGGGCGGTGCGAAGGGTATAGGTGGTTTAGAGGAGGGGGCCACAGAGGCTCACGACGGTGACGGGTTGGTTGGAGCGGAGGTGGAGAGAGAGGGTTCTCCTGTGAGAGAGCCTCGGTCTGACTTGGGGAAGGGCCCCGTCGTTGAGGAGGAGTTGGTGGAGGAGAGGGAGACACCGGCTATGTTTGTCGGTAGCGGTGAGGGCGCAAGGTCATCGCGGCCTATAGGCTTAGGTGACTACCTAGAGGAGGCGTCACTCGACGACCTGGTTGAGACCCTACGGGGAGTGCCCGGGTTGGCGGCGGCTCTGCTTGAGGCTCGGGAGAGGGAGCTCCAAGCCAAGGTCAGGATGAGGGCTGCTAGAGGGCCACAGGGAGTAGAGGAGGAGGCCAGGGACGAGGCAGTCCCTCGGAGGAGTGTTGTGGAGGAGGCGACGGAGGCTCTGAGAGGGCGAGGAGCTTACGTGGAGGAGTCCTACGTGCCCTTTCAGCACGTGGTGGTTCCTACTCTTTTAGACGCCTACAGGCCGGAGCGGCCTACGTACGACGAGGCCTTGGTTCTGAGGGACCCGCAGCAGCACCTTTCCTTGCGCCGAGACGAGGTACACCTTAATCACTTGCATTTCGAATTTCAATGTATCACGATTTCATTTCCATATTTGAATATCTTATTTGCCTTGAATAGTGTACCTGTTCACTGAACATTATCAACTTATTGTAACGGTGATCCCTATCTCGTGTAATGGCGGTGCGGCCGACGTGCCGACGTTTTGGGAGAGGCTCCCCGAGGCCGTGAGGGGGATAGTGAGACATGCCAGCTTTGGGGAGTTCGTCAGTGTGTTGACGAGGGCGAGCAACGATCGCCAGGTGGTGAGGGCACTTGCCGAAAGGTGGTGGGACACGATGAATATGTTCCACTTCCTTTTCGGTGAGCTAACTGTGACGCCTCTGGACTTTGCAGCGATCACCGGTCTGAGGGTCGGGTGTGACCCTATCCCCTACGATGTTGTTACGGGGAGGAGTGCGGCGTTCCAGCGAGAGATGCTGGGGTACGTGCTGAGGGCAGAGAGGGAGGACGCCCAGTAAGCCCAGCTCTTGGGGTTTGGACGGAGGAGCTTCCGACGGACAGGGTGCAGGAGGAGCAGATGGCACAGTGTTTCTTGTTGTACTTGCTCGGTACATCCCTGTTTCCCAATAGGCGCAACCGAGTACACCTTTCGCTCCTACCGGCCTTGAGGGATGTCAAGGAGATCACCCATTTCGACTGGGGTGGCGCGGCTTTGGGGGCGTGTTACGCCTTCATGGGGTCTCTTTCCCGGGGAGCGGGGAAGAGCCTCGGCGGTTACTGGAGAGTCTGGGAGGTACATTTCAAACTTCTCTTGCGCTTATTTGTCTTTCCATTTACTTATTGCATATCCTGTGCTAATCCTTGATGTTTAATTCTGCAGCTGTGGACGTACGAGGTACTAGGCATGTACCCTCCTGAGACCTCCTGCCCTAGTGACATAGTACTTCCCCGAGCTCTGCGTTGGTCCAAGGAGTTCCGGGGAGTGAAGCGAGGAAGGGCGATTTGAACGCCTACCGGCTCTTTCTGGACTAGCTGCGTCCTGACAGGGTATGACTATACCTTGCATGTTTCTATTTGTCGATACTTCTATTCGAACCTCATGCTGATGTTGTATATCCTTGATTGCAGGTTCGCTGGCGGGTATGGGACCGTTTCAAGCTCCCTTACTTGGTCCGGAGTAGGGAGGTGACGAGGGGGAGGGTGCTTCTCGAGTCCCCTTACGGTTGGCAGTGGTACCTGGGCGACCGGGTGTCACGTCAGTCATTGAGGCTGGACGTTTTTTGAGTCCCTGGTCCCCTTCCTGCTTTGGTGCAGAGGATGAGCTTGTACACCAGGGAGGAGGTTGAGCGGTTTGTGCGGCCAGACCTTGAGCTGGAGCCGCTTTTCCAGGCAGACGTTGACTAATCCGAGTACCGGGCTCGGTACTTGATGCCGAGCTTCAGGGTACGAGCTGCTGCCTTGGAGGCGACGCTCCGAGCGTCAGGTGGTGTAGGCGGTAGAGGTGGAAGAGGAAGGAGAGGAGGGAGAGGAAGAGGAAGAGGGCACGAAGGTGGTGGTGGTGGTCAGGGTGACAGTGCAGGCCCGAGCGGGGTCAGCTTGCCCCGACTCTCCTGGACGGTGGACGTGACGACTGCCCAGGGGGCTTCTGGTGTAGTGGTGCTGCCACGTCCAACAGCTGTAGCCCCGGAGTTTCTTGCTCAGGTATGACACATATTCGTTTGCCTTTTGCATGCACTTGCTATTATCACTGTACATTCTAATCAATTTTGCCCATTGTGCAGGCGACTCCGGAGTATGTGAGGGAGATGGCGGAGGCCGTGATGGGCCTGGAGCAGTTGGTGAGGCAGTACGCGATGGGCCATGCCCCAGAGATGCTTCTTCGCGCTGGCGGGACGATGGTAAGGCTTTCAAACTCTTTGCTCTTATTTCTTTTTGCCTATATTATGATTACAATGCAAATGATGATTGTCATGCTATTGCAGGCTGGAGGAGGGGCTTCACGAGGGTTGCGCAGGAAGTCTGTGCGCATGCAAGCGCGACAGGTTTTCTCTGCTGGCTCTCTGGAGGAGCCTCCGTCGAAGAGGCCACGACTTTCTGGAGAGACAGAGGATGAGCTTATAGACGTCTCCGACGAGAGTGACGAGCCCACAGACATTGACCTGGGGGACACCTCAGGGGGTACTGTGCCTGGGGTGACAGGCACTCAAGAGGTGGCCAACTCCCAGGCGGAGGAGGTCTCCGAGGAGGACGCTGAGGAGGACGAGGACGAGGATGAGAGTTGAGCTCCCTCTTTTGTTTATTTTCACTTTTGCCTTTTAGTGGAGCCTGTGTGCTTCTTTTTGAGAGGGTGCCTGTTTACCCTCAGTAGTTAGGACTTTTGAGCTTCGGGGTTGCACACCTTCTTGTACTTCGACTTATGGACGCTTTGGAGATTATATACAGGAACATTTGTTCTTTCAATATTTACGCCATTCAATTCCTTTTATTGTCATTTGTATAAAGAAGATTGAATAACTAAAACATTAACCAGTGCACGCAACTAGTCTTTGGCCATAAACTGAAGTGAACTCAAGCTTTGTGATGAGCAATATGTTGGGACATAGATACATTGACGTTGGAATAGAAATCAAAAGAAGGTAAATGAAAAATTCTGAAGAATTGACACTTAATACAAGAATTTACAAGAATGCCCTTGTCGTCGACTCTCGTACGACAAGAGCGACCTTTAACATTCGACACATGGCTAGAAAATTCGAATTCTCGTTTGAAAACTGCTTGAAAAGCAAGAAAATTTTGATTTTAGAAGGTGACATTCTCAAATTTTAGCTTTGAACATGAAACGGAACTTAGACCAGGTTACTTTTAACCATTATGACCTGTGGGACTTGAAAAATCAACTTGGAATGACTTGAAATGGATTTCGATACCTTGACACGGCTCAAGAAATGGATTTTATCGACTTTTGGTGCCATGACCTTGAATTTTAAGAGTTGACTCAAAGCGGAACTTCCCCGAAGTCCCAAATACCCATTGAGGTGTGTCCTGGGGGTTGGTGATGCCTGCAAGTGCCTCGAATTGGTTTCAAACCTCTGCTGTCAAATTCTGCAGAAATGCATACTTGATATGCCACGCGGGGCTCCAAAGTGCCGCGCGGGATTTCATCTGATCCCGCGGCGTATCCGTGTTATGCCGTGGTCTTTCCCTCAGATTTATTATACCGCGCGTTACTCCAATATGCCGTGCGGCACTATTTTCCTGACATCCTGCCATTTGCTGCTTCCCAAGACAGATTGCACGATGGTTGGAGTTTGACCTATTCTATGGCAATTCCGAGCCAGTGCATGTCTGCTTTATTCTTTTAGGGCATGACCAAGCTTTTCCCTATGCAAGACTCATGGAAAATTTACACTTTTGGAACCCGAGGCTCTTTTGAAAGTTGAAGTTGTCTCCTCCACCCTTCTTATAAATTCAGGCCTTGGGCCTCAAGCTCACCATATCTCTTAGTCTTTCACCTTCCTTTAGCCTTCCCTTCCTCTCAATGGCTCTTTCCCTCACCGGTTCATTACGCCCATGGTTGGTTTCCATAGAGGGGGTCGATTGGCTCAATTTTCGGGCACATGGTCTCTACTCCATGAGATACCTTCGCAACATCCGCCTTCGTCCCGAGCTCTTGAGGGCTGCCACAAGTCTTTTGGACCCAGAGGTGCACGTATTCCGCTTTGGTGAACAAGAACTTTGTCCCACAATAGAAGAGTTCTGCGCCTATCTCGGCGGCTTCGGCTCTGGAGAGGTCATCGTCCCTCCTGTGCGCGAGAACATGTCCAAGGTTCTTGCTGCCTCTCTAGGGTTGAATGACGGTGTTGCTCGTTACCTGGTTAGCAACGGCCATCTCAACGTGATGCGCCTTATTGAAATGTTCTCTCCTCTTGGTGACCTGGCGGACACGACCTACCACACTCGACGCATGACCGCTTTTTGCATGTGCTTACTTGCTGCTTACTTCTTGGTTCCTTCCATTGGACATGCTAGCTCGGCGTTGGTTAGCATTGCGGTGCAGATTGAAGCTTGGAAAGATGTGATCCCAATGGTATTGGCTGAAACGTTGATGGGCTTGGACAAGGTTCGTTCTGGAGAGACCGAGACTTTTGGAGGTAGTCCTCTCCTCTTACAGGTTGGTTTCCCCCTCATCTTTCCTTTTTCAAACTTTTCTCATTTTTTCTCAACATTTGGCTTGGCTTTCTATGGTTTCTCACTTGTTTTCCCTCTTTGGCAGATTTGGCTTTGCAACAAGGTGAATGTGCTGACTCTCCCTCCTGGCAACTTGGTGTATAAGGCTAGGTTATTGTCCTCACGGTGCTTTGAATTTGCAGACAGGCGAGCTTCCGAATGGGTCAACTTCTTCAAACGTCAGCGGGCTGAGACTATTTCCTAGAGATGCTCATGGCTTGACCTTCCGCCTATGACTATACACTATATGGGCCCTCAGTGGGTGGTTCTTGCTGGTTTGGAGGCTTTTACCTTCTATATCCCCTATCGGATTCAGCATCAGCTTGGCTTGAGACAGGAGGCTCCTGCAGAGGGCCTGGTGGATGTAGTCCTGTCTTTCTTCCGCCATTCGGCTCTTTGCAACTACCAACGATTCTGGAGGTCACGCGAGGTGACCAATGCTCATCCTTACCCATCTGTGGCAGTGCGCGGGAGTTACAGGAAGTGGCTCAGAAGGGACATTGCTGCAAGAGCGGGAGCCCAAGGAAACTGACTCGATCTTACTACCCTGACCGTTGAATAAATCGTGGACCCCCTTTTATTGTATTGCACTTTTATTTTCGAAAATCATGCTCAGCCCTATGTACTAGAAGCAGTTATTTCAATAAAGTGAGTTACAGAGGGTCTCCCCCTCTCTGATTCCGCCTTTCTGAATTTTGTCAACCTGGACTTTGTTTTGATTGATTGTGACCGAGTCTCATAGTGAGACTGCCTACGTATCCTTTTTGGTGAAGGAATCAGGTCATGACGTAGTTCAAGGATAGGGTTCGCTCTGGTTTTGACACTCTCCTTTTGCGCTCTAATTTTTGCCTAGTACCGCCCTTTCGGGTTTTCGGCCTCGCGAGCTCGTTCATTGTATGCCTTAACTTTTGCCTAAGATGACCTTGTGGGTTTTCTTCCTAGCAGGCTTTTGCTCTAACTTTTGCCTGGAACTGGCTGCCCTTGCAGCTTTCAGCCCAGCGAGCTTCTCTCAGGGGTAGTAACGCTTGAGTTGATCCAGGTTGACCAGAATTGAGAATTCATTTCCGTCCAAGTCACTGAGCTGCGTAGCTCCTCCAGACAGGACGGTCTTGATGATGTAAGGCCCAGACCACTTTGGTCGAAACTTTCCTCGTGGATCAAAGACCGGTGCCCGGATCTCCTTTAAAACCACGTCGCCTTCTGCTAAGTCCCGGGACTTTACCTTTTTGTTGAATGCGCGCGCGATTCTCCTTTGATATACTTGAATATGGTAAAGTGCCCTTAAATGACGTTCATTGAATAACATGAGTTCTTCAAATCGGTTACTCAGTCAGTCTGCTTCTCGGACATTACATTCGATCATAGTTCGGAGGGATGGAACCTCTAACTCTATGGGAAGTACAGCCTCCATACCGTAAACCAAGGAGTACGGAGTTGCCCCTGTTTGTGTACGTACGGACGTGCGATTACCCCATAATGCCAACGGTAGTTGTTCGTGCCAATCTCTCGCAGATTGAATGGTCTTTTCCAGGATGGTTTTGATTGTTTTGTTGGCTGCTTCCACGGCCCCATTGGTTTGCGGTCGATAGGTTGTTGATTTATGTACTTGGATCTGGAATTCATCCAAAACTTCCCTAACTCGACCTTTGAAGTGAACCTCGTTATCGGACACGAACGCCTGCGGGACCCCATACCGATAGATGACGTTTTGCTTGATAAAGTGCGCGACTTGAACCGCGGTCAGGGTCGTATACGAGACTGCTTCCACCCACTTCGTGAAGTAATCAATAGCCACTATGATGAACTTATGGCCATTAGAGGCTGCTGGCACAATCCTTCCGATGACATCGATACCCCACGTCGAGAAAGGCCATGGCGAGGTCGTTTGCTGCAGCTCATGCGGTGGAAGATGCGTGAGGTTAGCGTGAATCTGGCACTTATGACACCGTCGTACATATTCCACACATTCTGTCTCCATGGTGGACCAGAAGTAGTCCTGTCTCAAAATCTTTTTGGTAAGCATCATACCATTCATGTGAGGACCACATACGCCCTCGTGGACTTCCTCCATCACTCTTTTTGTTTCCTCACCATGAATACACAGCTTGTGAGTACCACAGTGAGATCTTCGGTATAGATTTCCTCCACAGATGATGTATTGAGCTGCCATTCTCCGAAGAGCGATTCTGTCTTTCTTACTGGCCTCGGTGGGATATTCCCCCCTTTCCACGAATCTCCAGGTATCGTAAAACCAAGGGTGACCATCTTCGGGCTCGTTGATGACCATGACATGCTGGTATACCGGGGTATCTTTTTTCTCGATCACAATTGGCCTCAGCTTTACACCAACAGGGATTTCAACCATGGAGGCCAATGTTGCCAAGGCATCGGCGAATTGATTTCTGAGTCTCGGGACATGAGTGAAAGTTACTTTACTGAAATGGGGAATGAGATCTTCGAGATCTTGATGGTATGGCTTTAACTTCTCTTCCTGGACCTTCCAATCACCGTTCGCTTGAGAGACAACCAAGTTTGAGTCTCCCACAACTTCCAATTTTTCTATACCGATTTCAATGGCTGCTTCCATGCCTACAATACAAGCTTCGTATTCCGCTTGATTGTTGGTGACCTCGAAGTTAAGCTTGAATGCAAGTGGGATATGCGACCCATCCGGCGAAATCAATAGCACACCGATCCCAAATCCTTTCTGATTGGCCGCTCCATCAAAATACAACAGCCACACATCTTCGGCCACGGTCATTATGTCTTCATCAGGGAACTTGAATTCAGCATCTTCCCCTCCCTCGACTGGACAGTCGGCCAAGAACTCCGCGACAGCTATTCCCTTCACCGACTTTTTGGTGACATACTTTAATTCGAACTCTGCCAGCATCAATATCCATCGTGTCATTCTTCCTGTGAGTGCCGGCTTCTCGAATAAGTACTTCAAAGGATCCATTCGGGATATCAACCTTACCGAGTAGGCTAGTATGTAATGTCTCAACTTTCTGGAAGCCCAAACGAGCGCCCAACACGTCTTTTCTAATGGAGTATAGCATTCTTCGGATCCGACCATCTTTTTGCTAAGTGTGGGCTACCTGTGGGCAGCATGCCCTTCGGAGAGAAAGGATTTCGTTCCTTCCGGCCGTTTGCGGCCATTTTTCGAAAAAAAATCGAGGGAGCGCGAGCGCCGGTGGCAAGCGCTCGAAAATACAGAGTTGCCACTTGAGTTTTGAGGGTCCGACACTCAAGGAACCGCATTTCGAAGCACCTGCCGCGCTGTTTTTGTTTGAAAAAGTTGAGGAAACCAGTCCGTCATAACCATATCTGGGTTCGGGAGCCAGGTTACGAGAGGGGAAGGGTTTTAAGGCACCCCTCTCGCCCAATCCGGAGATCGGTCTCTACTTAGGCATTTTTATGAAAACTTTTGTGATTCTTCTTCTTTTAATTAATTTTAGTCAATTAGGGCGGGGGAATAGTTAATCGGGGATTAAAACTGTAACAATTTGCAAGATGTGATCAAATGATAGCATGGATGGATGGTATGGCGAGTAATAAATGGGATGAACTTAAAAACAGCGATCAGATGCCAAAACCAGGCTCGGGACAGATTTGCCCTGCACGATGGCCAACTTGCATGCATGAACAGATCTGCATGCAAGCAAACCATCGCGCGAGACACACGGACCCTCGCGCGAGTGTTATCATCTCACCACAGTTTCAAATTCATCCCCTTCTGGGCTCTGGAAGGACCAGTGCACACCCAGGAAGCAAACCAAGCAGTTTATATGGAACTGTAAAAATACTAATTATTACAGATTGCTTCAAAAGGAGCCAAATGAAATGAAACACAACCCCTAAACAGAGGGGGTATTAAAACAGAGACCAAATGCCTAGTTGCCCATGCAAGGGCTATTCATGGAAATCACAGAACTGTCGCGCGACAGAGAGTGAGGCTCGCGCGACATTCTTGACTGGACTTCCAGGAATAGCTTTACATGCTTAGGGTCCTGAGACAGGTTCAGGGAATCCCAAGGGCATTCCAAACTATTTAGAGTAAATAAACTAGCTACTGTATTTTGTTTTTGCATACATAACAGTGATCTAAAAGTCAAAATAAAGTACAACAGGCATGTTAATATTGCAAAACAGACAAGGGCTAGCCTCCCTTCCCCACGAGGTCCATTCTCTTGCTGACACAAGTGTCGCGCGAGTGTGGTGGACCGTCGCGCGAGGGTGTAACTGCCATGAATTCTTGTAACTCTGCTAGCTTTAGGACCAGGACATGGTATTAATTACCAGCCTTGGCCCTGTCAGCCCCCCTCAGGGATCAAAACAGAAACAGGTTAAATGTTATACCTTTGCTTGGAAAGGGTTTGGAAATGGATTGGATTGATTGGTATGGCCTTGTGACTAAGTGTACATTGAAGCACTAAGTTGGGAAGATTAGGATGTGGTTTGGGGTTAGTAACTTTGTGCTAGCTATTGTTTGCCTTGTAAAATGATGGGTGAACCTCTTAATCAATTTCTTGGAACCCTTAATATGGAGGATGAAGGGGGGTATTTATAGGGAGAGTGCAAGGGCTGGTTAGTGACCAAACATGGCCTTAGGACTAGCCAACAAGGCTGGTCACAACTTGGTGGTGAGGCTAGCCAACAAGGTGAGTGGGAGTGGTTGTGAAGGTGTGAGGGTGTAGCCTGCCAGAACCCTGTTCAGCTGAGGAAAACGGGGTTCCAGCCCATGTGACACCCAATCATCACAAGTCCAGCTGGATTCTGTGATAGGGACAGGAGAGAACTGTCGCGTGAGTGTTAAAAACCATCGCGCGACGGTCAACAGTCAACAGTTTGACTTTGACCACACCTGGCAAACTGAGTATCGCGCGATGGACCAAAAGGGTCGCGCGAGGGTCAACTTTGATTCTAGGGTTCGACTGAAGGTTCAGATGGGTTCAAAAGGTTCAAGCAGGGTTCTAAGCATTCCAAGCTCAATCCATTCCCAATCCAAGCTTGTTTGATCCGATTTCATCATCGGGGAAACAAGAAGAATGTAAAACAAAGTAAAACAATTGGGAGATCCAGATTGGGGTGTCTACAGTAGTCCCTCTTTGACGGCACGCGAAGCACCATTGACTGGTACGGGTAATGTAACGACCCGGATTTTTGGGAAATAAAAATTTCATTAGAAATTTGAATTTTATTTTATTACTTGGATTCCATTTCAAATTCCTTTCTAATATCCAAAAATCCGTCGTTACTAAAATCTAGACTTACAAATATAGTCTTCTTCATAAATTTCTAGTCATTTCTCCTAGACAAGTATGCTTGTAAAGCACTTGTATATTTTCCCTAGTAATCCGTCGTAATTAGATTTCCTTGCCATGCAACATAGTCTTTTTCTAAAGACAAGTGAGATAGTAAACCCTAAGGCATCCTATTTAGCAAGCCTAGCTAGCTTCTAACTATCGTTAGGGTAACCTAATCGAATCTTCATGAACCACTTGAACCCTAAGTGAGACCTTGACCAAAAGTCAACCTTTTGATCTATTACCCATTGGACGATAGATGCTAGGATAATCTTTATCCATTGGATCATAGGTTTACACCTTGGATATTGTGACTAGATTGCCAGGTACAAGATTATATATTACTTACCATCTTTACCCATTGGACGATAGAAGTTAGGAGAATTATTAACCATTGGACGATAGGTTAGTCTTTCTACCTAGTACAAGATCTATTAGTTTAATTAGATTCACCATGAGTCATTGTACTAATATAGATAGATTATATAAGTATAGTACTTCCATCCTTTATCCTAGGGATAATAAAAGTTAGGAGAATTGTTACCCATTGGTCAATAGGCTAGTCTTCCTATCAAGTACAAGATCCATTAGTTTAATAGATTTGCCATGAGTCATTGTACTTTCCATCTTTGACCCTTGGATAATAAAGGTTAGGGTAAATATTATTTATTGGATAATAAGCTAGTCTTTCTACCTAGTACAACCTATTAGTTTAATAGATATACCATGTGTTAAAACCATTTATACATATTATATTAGCCTAGTACTTTCTATCTTTAACCTTTGAGTAATAAAAGTTAGGAGGACTATGACCCATTGGTTAATAACTACTAGGGGAATTATTATTCATTGGATGATAGGACTAGTACTAATGTATGTTGGTTAGTAGCATTACCCAATTTTCCCATGGGATTCTCTAGTGAAAGAATAAGATTTATACTTATATATATATATTTCCATAGGATTCTATATATTATATTAGGGCAAGTGTACACCTACTCCTTATTAAAATAAACTGAGTACACATGTGCTAAATCCATTAGTTTAATAGAAAATCTTACTCTTTCAAAACCCCATTTGTTTATTCTTTCTTTGTCCTTCATATCTAGTAAGTACATATATATATTAGATATAGGAAGTGCAAGAGATAGGAGGGAGAAAGAGAGAGAGAATTCGGGAGAGGGAGAGGAGAGAGAGGCCGAGAGAGAAAGATAGGAGAGAGAGATATGGGAGAGAGATAGGAGAGAGAGATAGGTAGATATGATGGTACATTTCTTGATCTTTCTTGACCTAACCCTAATTCTATATATATAAGTACTTGTACTTTTGAAAGTAGAAAGATAGGATGACATGAGAAAGATTTAGAGTACTAGATTGCCTTACAAGATTTTCCACCAAACCCTTACTCTTTCTTAGACCTTTGTCCTTCCTTAATTGTTAATGTGTGTACTTTGCACTAAAAGGGAGAGAGAGAGAGAGAGAGAGAGAGAGGGAGAGAGAGGCCGAGAGAGATGGGAGGGAGAGAGAGAGATGGCCGGTTGAGAGGAGAGAGAGAGAGAGGGTGATGTGTACTAGTCCAACCCTTGGTCAATCTTCCTACATCATCCTACTACCTCATCTTGTACTACCAAATCCAACCTTTTCTACTCTTTCACTCCAAAGGTCTATCAAATCTTATTTTCTATTCTTTCAAAGGACTAGATTGGACTAGAAACCCATTAGAATAACTTAAACATTGTCCTAGATTGGAAGAAAGAACAAGGAAAATATTGTAGTCTTTCAACCCTTGTACTTTTGTACATTGGACCAAAGAGAGAGAGAGAGAGAGAGAGAGAGAGAGAGAGAGAGAGAGAGAGATGGCCGAGAGAGAGAGGGAGAGAGAGAGATTTCGGATGAGAGGGAGAGAGGGAGAGTGATGTGTGCAAAGTGTACAATGAGCCTAGTCATGTCCTTTGAAGCCATCATCCTACCTCACCAAAGGACAACCAAATCTAGACAAATTTTTATCCATTGGACAACAAATGTTAGGGGAAAATTTACCCCTTGGATAATAGACCAACCTTGGCCTATAAATAGAAGGCCACTCCAAGCTTAAACTCACACCATCACTTCTTGCTCCCACTTCTCTCTAGAGACTCAAGCATTGCTCCAACTTCTCTCTAGAAACCATTTCTGTTTTTCCAGGCAGCCTACTGCCCTTTGTAAATCCTAATTGTTCTCCTGCTTAGAGTAGTTTTTAGAACCAACTTCCTCCGGGAAAGTCGTAGAGCACTTCGAGAGCTTCAAGTTAGACCCAAGAACCACCCTAATCGGTCAAGAGACGACAAAGATATCGACATCCGAAGTTCAGCAAAAATTCGGATTTCCAGATTTCCAGACAGCTTACTGTCCATTCCTTTATCACCATATTCCTCCTACCTAAACCAGTTTCTAGGATCAACTTTCTTCACGAAAGTTGTAGAGCACTTCTAGAGCTTCGGTTTCAACTCAAGAACGATCGTATTCGGCCAAATATTGACCGAGTTACTGCCATCCGAAGTTCGGTCCAGATTCGAGAGTTTCACCACCCGTAGGATTTCCAATTAGCTTATTCGGCCCCGACTAGTTTCGGATCAAGGTAGAATTTTCCTACACCTCCTAACTCTAAGTATAGTAGATTTTCCTATCTAACTAAATCCTAAGTGTACATAGTTATGCTGTCGAAACTAGATTAAATACAAAGTACATGTGATTTGGTTGAAAGATAAGTAAACGTAGTTTACCTTTAAGATATAGTATGATGCTTAAACGTAGGATCTTCCTACACCTTCTACACTCTAAATATAAGCATATCGTATGCGTATTTTGAAATGATGGTAGACTATCCTAAACCTTCGAATTCCAAGTATACGTAGATTTCCCAAGTATACGTAGATGTCTTTATCTAATTTCTTTAAGCATGACTAGAAAGGTGTATAAGTTGTTATTTTAGATAATCATGGCATGATTAACATAACGTTAGAATTTCAATAAACCTATGTTGTTTGAAACTTGAAAAGGAAGCATGAGTTTTGAAAGATAACGTTCATAGATTAGCTTTACGCATTCGTATTTTGATCTTAGAATGAATACGAGTATGATTATGTGATTACTTGACTACTTGTTGTTGACGAAGCATAAGTGGTTTACCACTCCAAAGGCGCCCGTACATGTGGCGTTATGCTTAAACGTGATTGAGCATGATTATGTGATAATAGTATGATCATGTAGAATACTCCTTACGCCCTAACTTTAAGTATAGTAGGATTTTCCTATACCTCCTACACTCTAAGTATATGTCGATTTTTCCATACTTTCGAACTCTAAATATAATTAGAAATGTGTTTGCTTGAAATATAGATAATCGTGTTTATAGATAGATTAATCTCGACTCATTTTCCTAAGTATAAACAATAGTATGATCACGTAGATTTCCATATCTATTTTCCTTAAATATAAATTGAAATGTGTATACTTTTGAAAGATGGATAATCCTTACAATTTTTCTAAAAATAAAGTTTACCTTAAAGTAGGCTAAGAACATGAGTTAGATTTTTCACCAAGTGTGGCATATCGTATGCATGATTCGAATCAATTAGAATAAAGATAATGGCATGATCACATAGATTATCTAATCGACACCGCTTGTGAAAACATAGAATCCTATCAACACTATTCTGATATATGCATTGCAATTCAATAAACATATGCTGTTTTGAAAGAAAGAATGAACTTTGAAGGTTAACGTCGTGAACTAATTTTAAGTAATTGTACTTGGATCGTTTAGATGATATTAGACTCGTTATGTGCTTACTTATATTACTTGTGTTTGTTGATTAAAGCATAAGTGATTTATCACTCCAAAGGTGTCCGCCCATGTGGCACTATGCTTAAACTTTGCGTGATTAAATGTTGAGTATGACGAGGTGATAAAATGAGCATGCTATCTAATATAGAGTTGAATGATCTTGCTAGTTTAGTTTCAAGATTTCCTAAATTGTGAAATGAACAACCGCGGAGTCATTGCATGCAAACGGGACACAAAAACCGAGAAAGTAGAAACATGACACCTAGGGTGTGGTTAAATAAAGGATGGGATTAACCTGCGGAAAATATTTTGAAATTACATAATGACCGGACTTGGTAGTCATTGTGTAAGTGTTTGTGAAAACCGTAATGTAGCCGGACTTGGTAGCTCATTGCGAAGATTTCCAATGGGACCGGACGTGGTAGTCTCATGTGGAAATATGGTTTGATTCTCCGCGAAAAGGAATCAATGCAAGATTGAAAGAGAATGGATTTTGAAAACCATGATTGGCCGAACTTGGTAGCCATCGCGTGTGTTACTAATGAAGCCGGACTTGGTAGCCTCGTTAGTAGCAATTTGTGAAAAACCGCAATGTGGCCGGACTTGGTAGTCCATTGCGGAAATAAAGGAAATAATTGGTTTTGGATAAAATATTTTTGAAACTACATTGTGGCCGGACATGGTAGCCCAATGTGAGTATGTTTTTGAAAACCGCAATGTGGCCGGACTTGGTAGTCCATTGCGAAGATAAAGGAAATAATTGGTTTTGGATAAAATATTTTTGAAACTACATTGTGGCCGGACATGGTAGCCCAATGAGAGTTGTGAAAACCCGCAAGGTGGCCGGACTTGGTAGCCCTTTGTGAGGACTTTCGAAAACCGTAATGTGGCCGGACTTGGTAGCCCATTGCAAAGATTGCCAATGGGGCCGGACATGGTAGCCTCATGTGGCAATAAGGCTTGGTTATCGGCGGAGAGGAGCCAATGCATGATTTGAATGGATTGTGAAAACCGCGGTGTGACCGGACTCGGTAGCCATCATGTGTGTTACTAATGAAGCCGGACTTGGTAGCCTCATTAGTAACAATTTATGAAAGAAACGTTGGAAATTGTGATTTTGGTAAAGGTGAAAATGTGACACGGTCTACGATGAGTCGGGTAGGAGAAACACGAAAAGACATGACACCAACGCTAATAAAAATATCGAATATGGATGTGTCATTATTTAACTATGTTGTTTAATGAGCATGTGTAATTGTTTATATGCTTCTGAATGAGCCTGTATAAATTGTCTATGTGAATTTCTGGTTATAAGGATTAGAGGGTACGGTTTATCTTGGAAAAATGGTGACACGGTCTACGAAACGCTGCATAGGAGGAACTCTGATATCACAAACACCAACGATAGTTAATAGAAAATGTGGATGTGTTATTGTTGATAGTTGTTAAATAAACACGTACTGCGTAGATATCATTATCTGCAAGGTTCATTTCTATTATATGTGACTTGCTATGTGTAAGTTAAGGGTTAGTGGGTTTGGTTTATTCTATTGAGCTTTTTAAGCTCACGGTGTTGCCTTTGGTGACCCTGACATATTATATTGGTGGCGACGCCGGTATAATGTGTCAGACCTTATAGACGAACAGGGTGAAATGTACACTTTGGAGGCTTTTGGAGCTGAGGAGCTGGCTAGGATGGAGGAAGAGGCAGAGTTGTAGATAACCTTAGATGTTCCCATCCTTCGTGTAATAAGAGTACTCTAGTAGGAGCCATGATGTAATAATGAGCCAGACTCTCTTTGATTATTCAATAAAATGTTTAATTAAAGAACCCGAAAATGGGGGCGTTACAGGTAATGTCAAAGATTTCTAGACACCCACCAAATCCGCCCAAAAGCCGATTAAATGGAAAATGCAGACGAGTATATAAAAATACCGTGCACCGAGGGGGAATTGAAGATCGGACGGATAGATCGCCGCTGGCTGATGATCGGACGGATGGATCATCGCTGATTGATGATCGGACGGATGGATCGTCACTGATTGATGATCGGACGGATGGATCGTCGTTGATTGATGATCGGACGGATGGATCGTCGCTGATTGATTGATCGGACGGATGGATCGTCGCTGATTTGATGATCGGACGGATAGATCGTCGCTGATTGCGAGCGGACCACTGCTGGGGATGTGAAAGTCTTCGGGCTTGAAGGCGAGACTTCCCGAAATGACCCTCAAATTTCTTATACGACATATCAAAGAGCCATGGACCCCAAAAAGGGAGTAATTGAGGTTGGGCCGGATTTAGAATCTGGATTGGGCTGGAGGCCCAAAGGAAGTGTTGCGCGATACTCGATAACCATCGCGCGAGGGTCTCGAGTTAGGGCTTGGGTTTGAACAGGCCCAGACCCGGCCCACACCTGTTCCACTCGTTTAAACTCCGCGGGGGACGTTACAGAAACAGTACTAAAACAGTTTCAAATTTTCGAAACTCCCTCAAAACCTCATCTCTCCTCTCAATCCTCTCTCAAACCTTCATCAAACCTTGATTCCATCCACAAAACCCATAAACCCAACCTTGATCATCCACTCATGGCAGACCACGGCAGTGGGGAAGGCGGAGGAGAAGTCGTCGATCAGTCGGAGGATCGAGGAGGTCCAATGAGCATCGAAACGGGAGATCAAACACCGGCGGAGGCCATCGCAGAGGCCGGTGCAGCGGCGGCGACGGGCGGAGATGGCGAAGAAGGCCGCGAACAGGAGGTTGGTGGCGGCGATGAGAGTCGCGCGACAGAGCAAGAGGCTCGCGCGACGGTTGATATAGGAGCCGCGGGCCACAGTGTTGAGCGGCTGGACCCTAGAATAGCCGTAGAAGGGTCAGTGGTGGCCGGAATGGGTCCAGGGGACACAGGAGAAACTGGTGCTGGAGAGCACCCTCGCGCGACAGAGGAGGAGCCTCGCGCGAGGGTCGAAGCTAGAGGAGGCAGTGGCAGTGGGGCTAGAGATGATACCGTTGAGCCGACCGGGTCCCCGCCGAGGGATTCGGCGAAGGGAAAAAGTGTTGTAGATGCCGAGGAGGAGGTGACAGAGACTCCGATTGAGGTCCGAGAGGAGGACATTTTGTTTCGGCCCGCGGTGACGTCGTCGAGTCATAGGCCGATCACGAAATACGACGTCGCCGAGTTCTTGACAGACGAGGCATTGGCGAGGCTTCTTGAGGACAACCCCCTGATTGGGGAGTTAGTCCTAAAGGCCAGAGAGGATCGTGCCCGGGCCATTGAGGCTTCAGAGGCCGTGAAGAGGGCCGAGAGAGAGAGACAAGAGAGAGAGGAGCTCTTGAGAGATGCAGAGGCCGAGGAGAGGGCCAGAGTCGAGGCACAGGGGCCTAGGGTTACGGCCGTGACGGAGGCGAAGAACACGAGTCGGTCGGGCTTTTCAGCGGAGGCATACGTGCTTCCTACGCCGCACCTCTTTATGCCGTCGGGCATTGCGGCCCGCGTACCGTTGCAGAGAGACTACGACGACGAGTTGGTGCTAAGAGATCCTCGGGTCCACAGTGCAGCGACGTGGATGGAGGTATATTCCCAGAAAAACACCCTTTGTAATTTGATTTCGATATTCCTGCTTTCCGTAGTTCTCATTCGATACTTGCTTAGAACGTGCCTGAACTTAGAACTTACTAGCCAAACCATGTTAAAAATATGTACTTCTTGTAACGCACACCCAACATGCAATAACTTGAACCAACCATCCGCTGCAGGCTTCATTGATTACCTAGAACTTGAAAATGAAAACTCCGTATGCACGGGAATCTAGAACAGCACACCAAACTCCCAAGTCGAGCCATGGCATAGAACTAAAGCCGAACATGTGTCCTAGGCTTCATTGATTACCTAGAACTTGAGAATGAACTTCCTGTATACTGATGAACCCTTTTGCTGCTTGTCTTTGTGTTTGAAACAGGCTGGAGCAGGACAGAGGGATATCCGCGGCTTCGGGGGCGCGTGCATGTCCTTGCAGCTGTACGAGGGGCTGCCGGAGAGAGTGAGGCGGCTGGTGGATGAGGCAGGCTTCGGGGAGTTCGTGCGGACTTTGACCCCAGCGAGGATTGACCATGCCGTCCTTGTTGCACTTGCTGAGAGGTGGAGGGATACCACCAATACCTTCCACCTACCTCCCGGGGAGATGACGGTGACGCCTGCAGACTTCGCAGCGATCACGGGGCTGAGGGTTGGAGGTGAGCCCATCCCGTTCGACTAGGGGATCCAGGAGGATCGGGCCGCTCCGGAGTGGTTTCTGGGCAAGGCGCCCAGGATAGAGGAGGGGATGGCGAGGTACGACCAATTCAAGGACTACTTGAAGAAGGAGGTGACGAGTGACCGGGAGGCGGAGCAGATGGCCCGGGCGTTTCTGCTATACCTGTTTGGTGCCACTCTGTACCCAAACAGACGAAGTAAAGTCCACCTCTCTTACTTGCCAGCGTTGAGGGACTTGAGGACAGCCTCACGCTTCGACTGGGGTGGAGCTGCTCTTGGGACGGCCAACCACTTCTTTGGCCACTCGTCGAGGACGGGTAAGAGCACGGCCGGCTACTGGAGGGTTTGGGAGGTACAAATCTAACCCTTTATTAAGCACAATTTGATTATGCTTGTCTATTGTTTAGTCTGCTTGACTGTTTCAATTTCAAATACTGTATGCCTTGACTAATGTTTGAACTTGTCTAAACATTGCAGCTTTGGGCCTACGAGGTTTTGCGGATGTATCCGCCGGAGTGCAAGCATCCAGACCTGAGCACTCTCCCTCGCGCGCTGAAGTGGAGTAAGGCAAGCACGGGGAAGAAAGAAGGGAGAGGCGAGCTCAACGCCTTCAGACTGTACTTGGACGAGCTTAGGGCCTCACAGGTATGAACACGTAATCATAGGCATCAGACATGTGTCCATTTCCTTGCTTTAATGTTGTTGCTGATCAATTGTTCGCATTGCTTGTTTGCCTTGAATCGCAGGTTAATTGGGATCCCTGGAGGAGAGCAGGACCAGAGCCAGAGTACTTGGCCCAGAGCAGGGTTGTTACAGCCAGTAGGGTGTTACTGGAGTCGGCCTTCGGTTGGCAGTGGTACTTGGGGGATCGAGTGACGCGCCAGTCGCTTGGTTACCCTGAGTTCTGGGTGCCAGGGCCGCTCCCACCTCGAGCTTCACACACGGGAGAGTACACACGGGCTGAGCTGGAGAGGTACACGAGGCCGGATATTGAGCTTGCACGCTACCTTCGTCCTGGTAGGGACTATGCTGTCTACCAGAGAGACTTCCTGGCGGGTCCACTAGGGATCCGTGGCCTGAGAGAGGTGAGGGACCAGGTTGCAGGGGCTGCTTAGGAGAGGAGAGCACCTGGAGAGGGACGGAGAGGAGGTGAGAGCCGGGCAAGGCGAGCCCCGAGCGGACCGGTAGTTGGTGGACTTCCTGCGCTGCTTTGGAGGATTCCTGTGGTTGACAGCCAGGGGAATCCTGCAGAGTTACAATTAGTGCCCGCGAGAGCGGAGCCCACACCTGTGACTGTTTCGGTAAGACCCAGCCTCCAATATTGCTTTTCAATTCCCAAATACTTGAATCATATGCTGAATAGCCTGATGAACTTGAATTGCATGCAGGTGCCAACTGAGTGGGTGAACGAGGCCGTTCGACGCATGCTGGCATTGGAGAACGTGGTGAGAAGGGCGGCGAGCGGCATGCCATTGGAGCTGCAGTACTAGGTGCCGACACCTCAGCCGACTCAGGCAGCCTTTGTTCAGAGGACCCAGGTATGAAAAACGATACATTCCTGCTTTCGATACATTCCTGCTTTGATAGCTTGATAGACTGTACCTGTTTTCAATACAGAAATACAATATGCACAACAGATACTCATGCTGAAATGAAATGCCAATGCAGGTGCAGGGGAAGATGAACCCTAGGAGGAAGAGTGCGCGAGATCCGCCACCGGCGGCGGCGAAGAAACCCACACCTCCGGTCACTACTACGCAGCGACAGACGAGGGGCTTACAGACGGCACGCGCACGCGAGGAGGAAGACAGACGAGCCGCGAGGCAAGCTGAGCTCCGGTACCAACTCAAGAAGCGCGAGAAGCCGACATTGGAGGAGCCAAGCCGGCGGAAGCGGCTACTCTTGGGTCGTACTTCTGAGGATGAGGAAGAAGAGGACGCAGAGGAGGCAGAGGATGAGGAGGAAGGAGAGG
This sequence comes from Rhododendron griersonianum, assembly GCA_018127125.1. Lineage (NCBI taxonomy): Eukaryota > Viridiplantae > Streptophyta > Magnoliopsida > Ericales > Ericaceae > Rhododendron > Rhododendron griersonianum. The sequence continues at coordinate 28,921,425 of CM030788.1, read as the reverse complement.
AAGGAGAGGACGAGGAGCATTCGTCCACTAGCAGTGGCTCCGACGACTCCATCGATGATCCGGGGTACAGAGACGATCCCCAGGAGCTACGGGAACGTGCGGGTAGCGGTGATGAGCTTTGAGTGTGCAGAGGGCGATGACAAAGGCTCTGTTTATCCTTTCGCATGCTGCTTTTGCTTTTGATTCCGGGCCTGCGTGCCCAAGTAGATAGCTTTTGACAGATACTTTGAGGGCCTGCGTGCCTTTTGACTAGCAGGCGCATGTGCCCCGACTTGACTTGGCGTTTTTGATTGGCCAATGTGCCATTGATATAGCAGTTGATATGGATAGATCATGGTTATTTACAAAAGCCTGCAATTTTCAAGTTTATTGTTTCTCGTTACGAATAAGAGAAAGTAAAACTTGCCACTAATACCAAACTTGCATTGACAACACACCGAGACTATTCACAGACACATATGAGCGTAAAAACTGGCCTAGCTCTGAAAGAAATGAGAAAGGTACCCTAGGATACGGCTAGGATACGAGGATACGAGAAATAATGAAATTTTGGGCATTAATACGCCAAAACTCACAACAATCTGCTAAAGACAATACTGACGCTCGTGAAAGGTCAATGGCGGTCATCATGACCTGTACCAATCAACGGATCTGAACAAGACGTCCCTAGAAAAGACTTATACCAAAAAAATGCACAAAATGACGCGAAAATGGCATAATACGTCCAAGAATGACTCAATTATGTCCCGGACTGAAACCGACACCTCCACACAGTCACTTAAGGTCTAGGTGACCCGTATGGCATGACCAAAATGGGCTAGAGCCTCCATGGCGAGGTTCGACCTCCCGAAACCTCGATTTGAACTTGAAACGAGCCTCCGAGGGTCCAAAATCTTCGTTGAGCATGGCATTTGGGATCCGATGCTTGGATATAGTCATAAATACTTATAATGACTTGCTGGAATCATTAAAAGTGCAAAAAGACCCTTGGAATGAAAAACGACCAAAGTTGGGCAGTAGCTGTTGGAATCTGTCAAAACTGCAGACCAACCATCGCGCGAGTAATCTCTGTCGCGCGATGCTTCGGAAGTGTCGCGCGATAGTCAAATCCTGCCAAGCTGCCTTGTTTTGACCAAATTATTGCCATTGCCCTGTTCATTGTTCCACGTCTTGGGAGCTATTCTGGGGTTGCAGAAGGAGGTTGTCCTTGGCTGGGCAAGGTGGAGGGACACCTAAGCTCCAATCCCACCAACATTTTGGTTATAAGAAGAAAAATCTTGGGAGGAATGCAGTGTACACCCCTCTTTAATACCAAAATGGGAGATTCATTGATGGAAATGCTCGACCCTTGGCTACTGAGGGAAGAAACCATAAACTGGGCGAGCCCCCGGTCCCGATGCTTGTCCTCAATTCGAGACCTCCGATTTGCTCGACCGTGCGTCGAGCTCCTCCAAGCCGCATTGCCTTTCTGGGACCCGATCGTGCATGTCTTCCGGTTCCGACAAGACGAGATGTGCCCCACCATAGAAGAATTCCAAGCATACGCGCCAGGCTTTGCCAACCTAGACGTTCTTGCAGTGCCGCCCGTTCACGAAGACATGGAGCAAATCCTACGGGCAGAACTCAACATTCCCGAGGCACTGACAGCGAGTATCATTCAGAATGGCGAACTCAATGTCATCCGCCTGATTGAGCTGTACGGGCCCGAGGGAGCCCTGGGAGATTATGTGGGGGAAGCTCACAGACGCTTCGTTTTGTCCATATGCGCACTGGCCGTGTACATGCTGGTTCCTATCGATGGAGGGGTAAGTCCCAAATTGGTGAGCATCGCCTTGCAAATGGATAACGGGAAAAACATCATGCCCGTGGTTTTAGCGGAAACGCTCCTGGGCTTAGATATGTTGAAACTTGAGCAAGCCGATTCCTTCAGTGGATTTCCTATCCTGCTCCAGGTAGATTCCTATTCGACATACTTTCTTGCATTTTCAGCTTCACCCCAAACACTTAGGCTGTATTTGATTTCTGACCTGTCTTCTGTTCTCATGCAGCTCTGGCTGGCGGACAAAGTGGGAGTTTTAGAAGAGCCGCATGCTGGCTTTGAAGACTTCCCCAGGCTTTTGGTCGAAAGACCGATGATCTTCCCTGACCTGCCGGTGGATATATGGTTTGCCTTTCTAAATGATTTGCACTCTGAGGACATATTCTGGAGGTGTCTCTAGTTAAATCTTCCGGAAATGACGCTCAATTCAGCGGGATTCAAGAGAGTGATAATCGCTGGTCTATCGAGCTTCACATTTTACGTCCCAGGGCGTACACTCCGACAACTCGGGAGAAGCCAAGGATACAAGCGATACGGAGCGGAAGACTTCGACCTCCCCGTATTCACCTCATGGGACTTGCGCTGCTATAAAGACAACTGGGGCGATAGGACATTGAAGGAACCAATCCCAGAGTTCAAGACATGGCTGGAGAGTCGTTACGTGAGATGGCTTCGTGCTGAAGTGGAAGCTAGGCAAAGGGGATATTTCTGAATCCCGTAGAAAAAATCAAGACTGTAACAAGTAAAACCATCAGGCTGTCTGAACTTCTAACCCTGCTTTTCAATACTTGTCTTGTAAACTGTACGACCCTTTTGCCCGGCCAAATAAAGACTTTAAATCATCCGGCCGTTATTCATTCGAGGGACCGAATTTGTCACCAAACGTGCAATTTGAACAAACAACGCTTCGACGTAGTCATAATCACCCATAATGATCTACTGGAAGCATCGGAATTTCAAAATCTGGCCCGAGTCAAAATTCAGAAAACAACCCCCAAAAGACAGTAGCCTGCCCTACTGTGCCGAATCTAAACTTAACCCTCGCGCGAGCAAACAAAACCATCGCGCGAGTACAAACAGTCACGCGACACTTCATGACCATCGCGCGATGGAGAACTCCTGTTATAGTGGCCAGCCTTGACTCATTCGGACAGAAAAAGGTGGCAGGCTTTGTCAGCAGGTCTGGACGTGCAGGGGCTTCTGGCTCCTCCCAGAGGTGTTCCCTTGATCTTTAGTAAGTGGAGGGACACCTTGCATGGACACCTCATCCAAAGGAAAGACTTTACATCCTTGCTTGGCCTATAAAGAAGGAGTAACTCCCTGAATGAAGGGTGTGCTCTCCGTGGAAAATTTCAAGCACTGTTCCCCGAATGGCAAATCATCTTCCCACATTAATCAGCTCGTGGCTCGAAGAATTTGTCGCGAGCGATTGGCTATGCTTCCGTTCTCACGGGTTGACCGCCTTTCGCTTCTTAAAAAGTGTAAGGCTCCGCCCCGAAATCCTGAGAGCAGCCCTGCAGTTTTGGGACCGGGACGTCCATGTGTTCCGATTTGGGGACGACGAGCTGTGCCCAACCGTAGAAGAATTTCAGGCATATCTCCAAGGCTTTGCTTCGAGCGTGATTGTCGTGCCACCTTACAGGCAAAGCACGTCAAAGCTGTTGAAAACCTGTCTGAACATTTCCAGGGGTGCGGCGGAAGGCCTGCTGATTGGCGGACAGATAAACGTCGTGCGCCTAATGGAATGGTACGCGCCCGACGGTGACCCAGCGGATACGGTTCTGCAGGCTTGACGTCGATTCGCCATGTCAATTGGCATACTGGCCGCATACTTGTTGGTGTCTCCGCATGGACGGCTCGACCCCTCGCTGATTTACGTGGCTACACAGATGGGTTTTCGGAAGAACGTAGTTCCCATGGTGCTTGCCGAAACGCTCGTTGGTTTGGATTTGGTGGCCACAGGTCAGACGAACACGTTTGGTGGCAGTCCACTCCTGTTGCAGGTAAAATCTCACTCAGGTCACCTTTTTCCGGCTTTCACACAGTCTGCTTTTACCTCAACTCTCGGCTAAGGCTATATAGAAGCTTCTTACTTGTTTTTCTTTCGCTCAGGCTTATGTGGCTTCTTACTTGTCTTTTCGCTCATACAGTTGTGGCTGTGCGACAAACTCGGACTAATCTCGGCTCCTGGAGCGAACTGGCCCCGTCTGCCCGGGCGGATGCACCAAAGGGGAATGTTGTACCCAGAGATGTCCGAGGAGGAGTGGTGCGCCTTCATGAGAGAGATGTCTCCGCGCGAGATCGTCTGGCGGCATGGAGCCCTGAACATCCCGGATATGGCTCTGCACTCTGCAGGTTTCGAGAGAATGGTGATTGCTGGGCTGTCCAGTTTCACGTTTTACATTCCAGGTCGTATCCTGCGGCAGTTAGGCATGAGCCAAGGCTTTCATCGAGCTGGGATAGAAGATTTCCAGATTCCAGCATTTACAGCCCAACATCTAGCAGGGTATGAGCACAACTGGGGTTTGAGAGAACTCGGAGGAGTGGAAGACAACTTCAGCACAAAACTCAAACGTCGCTATGTAGCATGGCTAAGAGAAGAGGTTGCAAGGAGACAGAACACGGATTGACTCCTGACACAACTCCAATGATCTAGAATAAACTATGAGCCCGAGAGGGCCTCTTAACATTTTGTTCTGTTTTTGATGCTTTACTGTTTTTCTTAGGGCTCTGCTCAGCCTATGTAATAGAAATAATAGTTTTGAATAAAGGTGAAGTGTTGAACGCCACGCCGTTTGAGTGTCGAGGCACACCCTGGAATAAAAACCCTGGATCGAGTTGATTGATTGTGACCGAATCTCACAGAGAGACTGCCTACGTATCCCAAGCTAGGGAATCAGGTCAAAACGTAGTTCAGGCTAAGGTTCGCTCGTGTATTTTGGCTCCCCTTTTGCGCTCTAATTTTTGCCTAGGACTGCCCTTGCAGGTTTCCAGTCTAGCGAGCTTTGATTGAATGCCTATTTATTTTTGCCTAAACTGCCCCCTTGGGTTTTCAGTCTAGCAGGCTTGCTCTAATTTTTGCTTGGACCGCCCACCCTTGTGGTTTTCGGCCCAACGAGCTTCTCTCAAGGATAGTAACGTTTAAGTTGATCCAGGTTGACCAGAGTGTTGAACTCGTTGCCGTCCAGATCAATGAGCTGAGCCGCCCCACCTGAGAGGATGGTCTTGATAATGTAAGGTCCCGCGCGCTTCGGGCGGAATTTGCCACGTAGATCGAAGATGGGAGCCCGGATTTCCTTTGTGACCATATCTCCTTCAGCCAAGTCACGAGACTTCACTTTCTTGTTGAATGCCCGAGCAATTCTGCGTTGATACCCCTGAACATGATACAAGGCACGGAGCCTCCTCTCGTCAAAGAGCATAAGTTCAACAAACCTCCCATTAAGCCATTCGGACTCCGTGAGTTCACATTCAGCCATGATCCTTAAAGTTGGTACTTCAAGCTCGATGGGAAGGACGGCCTCCATTCCATAGACCAGGGAAAAAGGGGTGGCCCCTGTTGACATTCGAATTGACGTGCGGTACCCCCAAAGAGCTAGAGGCAGCTGCTCGTGCCAGTCCCTGGCGGACTCTGTGGACTTCTTGATGATAGTCTCGATGTTCTTGTTGGCTGCCTCGACTGCCCCATTCGTCTGAGGGCGATAGACCGTTGAATGATGAACCTGAATCTGGAATTCCTCAAAAAGTTCTAAGACTCTGCCCTTGAAATGGACCCCATTGTCAGAAACGAACGCCTGTGGAACCCCGTACCGATAGATGATGTTCTTTCGGATGAACTGAACAACCTGAACCGCCGTCAGGGTCTTGTAAGATTCAGCCTCGACCCACTTGGTGAAGTAATCTATCGCCACCAAAATGAACCGATGCCCGTTCGAAGCAGAAGGCCTGATCATGCCGATAACGTCGATACCCCAGACAGAAAAGGGCCAAGGCGATGTCATGCTGAACAGTTTAGAAGGAGGGACGTGCATGAGATTGGCATGGATTTGACACCTATGGCAGCGGCGTACATAATCCACACACTGAGATTCCATGGTAGACCAAAAGTAACCTTGTCGTAGGATTTTTCTGGCAAGCATGACCCCGCTCATGCGAGGGCCACAAACTCCCTCGTGAATTTCCTCCATGATCTTGATGGCCTCAGTACCACTGACACAGAGCTTATGCATTCCGCAGTAAGATCTCCGATACAGCTTCCCTCCGCAGATAATATATTGAGCAGCCAACCTTCGCAGTGCTATTTGATCCTTCTTAGTGGCGTCATGGGGGAACTGACCACTTTCAATGAAATTCGAAATGTCATGATACCAGGGTAGGCCATCATCAACATCGTCGACGGCGTTGATGTACTGATAAGCAGGCAAGTCCCACTGTTCAATCAGAATAGGTCGAAGCTTGACACCAATCGGAAGCTCGACCATGGAAGCCAGAGTTGCTAGAGCATCAGTGAACTGGTTCTTCATCCGAGGGATGTGCGTGAACGTGACTTTGTTGAAACGAGGAATGAGGTCTTCCAGGTCTTGGTGATAAGGCTTTAATCTGTCCTCCCGAACTTTCCAGTCCCCGTTAGCCTGAGAAACAACAAGGTTGGAATCACCAATGACTTCGAGTTTCTCCACGCCTAGCGTAAGAGCGGCTTCCATACCAACGATGCAGGCCTCATATTCAGCTTGGTTGTTCGTGACATCGAAATTGAGTTTAAATGCCAAGGGAATATGAGCACCTTCGGGGGTTATCAGCAAAACTCCAATCCCGTATCCCTTCTGATTGGCAGCTCCATCAAAATAAAGGGTCCAGGTATCCTTGACCACCACCATTATCCCTTCATCCGGAAATGCAAAATCTGAGTCCTCCGGCCCATTGACAGGATGATCAGCCAGGAATTCGGCGACCGCGCGTCCTTTGACAGACTTCCTAGTGACATACTCGAGGTCAAACTCTGCGAGCACAAGCAACCAATGTGCTAGCTTACCAGTAAGCGCAGGCTTCTCAAACAGATACTTGAGAGGATCCATTCGAGAAATCAACTTCACTGGGTAAGCCAGCATGTAGTGTCTTAATTTCTTGGATGCCCAAACAAGAGCCCAACACATCTTTTCGAGAGTGGTGTAGCGTTCTTCAGCACCAACCATCTTCTTACTCAGGTAGTAAATGGCTTTTTCGACTCCCTTTTCTCCCTCTTGAGCTAGCAAACACCCCATAGATGAAGGATTTACAGACAAGTAATGTATTAAGGGTTTCCCTGGCACTGGTGGCATTAAAACTGGAGGGTTCTGCAGGTAGGTTTGAATGGAGGTGAAAGCCGCTTGGCACTTGTCTGTCCAAACAAACGGAGTATTCTTATTCAATAGACGAAACATCGACTCACAAGTTAGGGTCAACTTGGCGATGAATCTGCTGATGAACTGTACCTTTCCCAAAAAGCTTCGCACCCCCTTTTCCGAATCTGGTGGCTTCATATCAAGGACTGCTTTGATTTTCGACGGGTCGACCTCAATTCCACGAGAAGTGATCATGAAACTGAGCATCTTACCCGCTGTAACCCCAAAGGTGCATTTCTGAGGATTTAGACGCATACGAAACTTTCGTAATCTCTCGAAGAACTTCCTAAGCACAGGAACGTGGCCTTCTCGAGTTTTAGATTTGGCGATCATGTCATCGACGTAGACCTCGACTTCTTTGTGCATCATGTCATGCAGGATGGTGGTAACGGCTTGCTGATAAGTGGGCCCGGCGTTCTTCAGGCCGAAAGGCATGACAAGATAGCAATAAGTCCCCCACTCAGTGATAAACGTGGTTTTCTCACGGTCCTCGGGTGCCATGAGAATTTGGTTGTAGCCAGAGAAGCCATCCATGAACGAGAGCAAAGCGTGCCCCGCAGTATTGTCCACAAGCACATCGATGTGTGGCAGGGGAAAATCGTCTTTGGGGCTTGCTTTGTTCAAGTCCCGAAAATCAACGCAAACTCGAATTTGGTCATTTTTCTTAGGAACAGGGACAATGTTGGCAACCCATGTGGGATACTGAGAGACCATGAGGAAGCCAGCGTCAGTCTGCTTGGTAACCTCCTCCTTAATCTTCTGAACCCAATCCGGCCTCATCCGTCGGAGTTTCTGCTTCACAGGCTTGGCATCCGGAAACAAAGGAATGTGATGCTCCACGATCTCGGGATCAATTCCGGGCATATCTCGATGAGACCATGCAAAAACGTCACTGAATTCGGTGAGTAGCTCTTTGAAATCGCGATGCTCCTCTGGCGAAAGTGTGGAGCCCACTTGAACCATCCGGGGATCGTTTTCATCTTTCAAATTTATAGAAACTATTTCTTCTTTTAATGGCTGAGCATGCCTTTCGTCCTCCCTTTCGATGAAGGCACAGATTTCCTTGGGAATGTCCCCATCGAAATCTATCCCCTCATTGTCAAGGTCGACACAGTTTATATAAAGATCATTGAAATAGTCAGAAGATGCCTCGTTCATTTCACAAGCCCTGAAGGGTCACCAAGTACAAGAGAGTCAAACTCGAAATAAAAGCTATGACGTGGAGGGCCTAGAGGCACAAACTCCGACTCAGAGCTAGACTTAGAGGACGAAACAGACTCAGACTCAGACTCAGAAGTGCCGTCAATGCAAGTCAGGCGTGGCTTGAAAATGCAATTATTTAGAGAGCCCTTGGCTTTCACAATGAGAGAGGTGGGATCCTCGAGGGCGTCAGGCCCGAGCATGAGCACTTCGGCCTCTTCAGCTTCCCCAGCCAAACCCACTTGGGAGAATTCCTGGAACAGCAGCTCCAAATTTCCCTGATTGATAGATCCCAGCCAGTCAATCTTGATCTTCACCTGATTAAGCTTCCTCTTGAATTCTTCCTTTGCTGGTTCATCATCACTGCTTGACCAGGTGTCATTGGCGAAAATCTCAAACCCAGGCAGCAGCTCCCCGGTTTCGGAATGAATAAAGGGCTCAGCCTGCCCAGTGTAAGCGGCATTTCCCACTTCACGCACAAATTTGGGACCGCTGCAGAGGGTCCGAGGTTTTCCCATATATTTCCTCCGCTTGGCATCTTTGGCAGAGGCGATATACCCCAAACCAAAGCGGCCCTCATTGAAAGGAAAAGTAGGGAACTCCGGGACCCCTTGACGGCGAGAACCTAAACCAATGCCCGGAAAATAAGACATCCTCATCATAATGTCCAGTGCGACAGAGCTTATGAGGAAGTTTCCGTCCACATTGATGGCCATCACGGTGCCTGAAGTATCAAAAGAGAAACCTCCAAGATCGACGTCTTCTTCGCCGTGTTGAATTCCCAAAATAGGAGTCCCATCCTCCTTGAGCGGGCGGATGCCAGAGTCCCCGCAGATAGTTAAAGTACCAGTAGGTAGTCCCAAAATAACCTTTTGGTGGAGAGTAGATGGCACAACCATGATGTCGGACCGATGAAGCCACGGCCTGCCCAACAGAAGATTGAAAGTCGCGGGAATGTCCACGACATGGAACTCCACGTCCATCTCAAAACCCTCAGCATCGAGTTTGAGCTTTAAAATACCCTCGACTACACGACGGGTGCCGTCATATGCCTTGACAGCCAGATTGGAAGGTGCCAGATCCTTCTTGGTGAGTCCCAGACGATAAGCGACCCGCAGAGGGCAAACGTTGATGGCGGTGCCGTTGTCAATAAGAACAGTCGAGACCCAGAGTCCTCGACACTTGACGGTGATGTGCAAAGGGCGGTTATGGTCGACACCTTCGACTGGCAGATCCTTGTCCGTGAAGATCACTGTATGCTTGGAGGTTGGAGGGAGGATGAGAGATATCATCGCCTCTGGCGTGACGTCGGCCTGGACTTCAAGGCGGGATAGGACGTGACACAGCCTCTGACGATGCTCCTTGGATGAACAGATCAGTCCCCAGATAGAAATTGCAGCAGGAATCCGCTCAAGTTGCCGGTGAACTAAATCAGGAATCGGATTGCCAGCTGATACCTCAAGAGGTGCAGACCTCGGGAAAGAAACAGGTTCGTTCCTTTGATTAGCAGGATTGGAAGAATTCCCAGCCTGCAGATTAGCAGGCTGAAAAATCCGTCCACTCCTTGTAACATTGTGAACGTTTCCCAAAGAGGGCACAACTTGAGGGTTTTCCTTCACGTCCCAGAGGTCAGCAGGGACATCGCCCAGTTTGCGCTTTCCCTTGTCAGTAGTTGGTGCAGAGACGGGCACTTCCATGTCTAAGCCCAGATCCTCAGCCAGATCTTTCATCAGCAAGGAGTCCCAGAAGCTCAAGTCTTTCACAGCAGCAACTTCGGCAACAGGCTCCGGATTTGCAATAAAGGGAACATCCCAAAGACCAGTGTCAGCCAGGGTACGATTGACAGCCCAGACTTCATTTCCAACTTGGACATCCACTATGTCGTCCACTTCCCAAAGATTAACGGGCGGAGTGCGGTCCGTGACCATGATATTGCAATCCCTGTTGTTGGGGTAAGGCACCTGAGGGCGCGGATTTTCCTCGTTGACAATGTAGGAACAAGGGTCATGGTCAGTGTCAGGATTAGTGTCACAAACCGAATCAAAGACCAAACCAAAGAGGGAAACGTGGTCCCCCAAGGCCCGTGGATCTTCCTGGACAAGTTCATCCTCCGCGTAGTGAAGCATGTAGTCTGGTATAGCATAACCTTGAAGGGGGTTAGGGTCAACGTCCATGGGGGTAAACCAGGTTGGCTCAGGATCCCAGTAATATTCTGCTTCGGGAACTGGAGGCTCAATTGGGTTGAACAGCATGTACAAGGAGAAGCCATCCAGAGGATCGAGTATGGCCACTTCATAACCAGCCAACCAGCCATCATACCAGGCTTGATCAAACAGGACATTTTCGGGTTGTGGAGGAATCCCGTCCATTTCAAAGCTTGACCACTCGTTGAGGAGGGGAATGGCGTAGTCCCAATTGTCTGCTATGGCCCAGCCAGTAGCTTGCATGTTATCATCCGAGGGAGGCACCCAAGGCTGGTAGGGATCAGGAAACGGGCCAGCGATGGCCGCGTACGGGATGTCAAGCGACGAGGCAGAGCTGATCTGCACAGCAGGGATTGATTGATGGAAGAGAGAGCTGAGAGATTCTTCGGAGATAGGTGATCCAGCTTGTAAAAGTTCTGAAGGTGCATCTGTGTCAACAACTTGGCCTTCAATCACATGTATATAAGAAATCTCGGTGGACGGTTCGAGCGGGAAAGGCACGACGGGCCTGGATTGATCGGTCGAGGCTATATAGTCAGTGGGGTTGAATCTGGTGGAGCTAGGGTTGATATAAGTGGAGCTAAGGGATATCTGGCTGATATGCGGTACAGCGTTGTGTTTGGGAAGAGAGTTGGCAATGACATTGGGTTTCTGAGGTGGTGGAGGGGTTTCCAACGTGCCATCGTCAATGAGATCCTGGATCGCATGACGGAGGCGAAAGTAGGAGTCAGTGAGATGACCCGCTCCTTGATGGTAAGCACAGTAAAGATTGGCTTTGAAGCCGGGTGAAGGGTTCTTGGGTAGAGGAGTTGGATCCAGAGGCTTGAGATGCCCTAATTTGACCAACTTTTCCAAGACCGAGGATAGAGGTGCCTCGATAGCGGAAAAGCTGCGGGGTTGGTTCCGAGGCTGGCTATTCTGCGGATTTTGAACCTGATTGACATCTGCAATGTGATTAGCAGTGTTGGAGGAAGTGGTGTTGGTACCGGCGGTTGCCGTGTTGGAGTAAGTCCCTGTTCCGAATAGCGCATTCGCGTTCCCCGAATAAGCCCGAGGCTTTGCCTTGGTGGCGTGCGAGGATTCTCCCTTTGGTAGAATCCCACTCTGCAGAGCATCTTCGATGGCCAGGCCAGAGTCGAAGAAGGTTTCAAAATTGGCAGATGCCTGAGCCAGGACCAGATGCCTAGCATAGTCTGGTTGGAGATTGCGGGAAATGATACGGAGCTGATCCTTCTCACTCGGGCGATCAGTCATCTGTGCAGCTTTAGCTCTCCACCTTTTGACAAAGTCCGCAAAGGACTCCTTAGCTTCCATTTTGGTGGATTCAAGTTCCCGGGTGGTCATTTTCAGCTGGGAGTTGTAGTTGTACTGCGAAATAAACGCAGTCCCAATGTCCTCCCAAGTCCTCCTTTTGGCAATGTCGAGTGACAAAAACCAATGGAAAGCAGGGCCCGAAAGAGTCTGGGGAAAGAGCTGTGACATGGCCTCCGGCTCGACAGATAGAAGTTTCATAGCGGCGTGGTAGCTGTAGAGGTGAGTCCTGGGGTCACCGCTTCCATCGAACTTAGCCAAGTCCGGCATTTTGAACTTTTCAGGAAGTCTGGCATTGGGATATAGGCAAAGGCGATCCAGATCGATCCCTCCGGCACTGATCTTTTCTGTCTTAGCGATGGATTCCTCTAGCTTGGCCATCTTGGCCATGAGTGCGACCACATCCGGGTTCTGAGTTGGCCCTTCTTGGTTTGGAGGCAGTCTGCCACCTGCAAGGTTTGCAGCGGGCCGGCGGCCTTCCCTCGGGTTCATTACTATGAGACGTCCTGTGTGAAGCGGATCTGGAACCAAGACGGGTTGCTCCTGGTCAGACTCATCGTCCTCACTTTCTTCCTCGAGAGGGGGTGGAAGGCGAGTGTGGATGAGGTCGTTCAGGCGGGCAATGTTAGCATCGGTCTGAGCTGCCCTCTGTTGCATGGTAGTGATGCTGTCTTGGAGGTTCATGAGCATGGTTTTCAAGGTAAGGGGTTCTGGTTGTGGCCGTTCCATCGTGACAGGTGGTTCAGAGCTACTTGATACAGATGCTGGGGTAGTCGGATGTCCTTCCTGTAAAACCGGTGGCGAACCTGCCTGAGAATCTGACTGTAGAGCAGTCAACAGAGTGTGCGGAGAGTCTTCCGTGGCGACTGAGTGGGATTGTGACCTAATAAGCCTTTGAACTGGATTCAGATGCAGACGTTCCCAAGCGGGTTTGGCAACTGGCCTCGATACTTTCCTCGGCGGTGCAATGATTCAGATCTTTGCTTGCAAGGCAAAAGGAGGTTTAATAAGGGTCCTGCAGTAACTTTAATCTAAATGAAAGACTAAAGCGGATGCAGCCAGCGTCGTTAGTGTCACCCTAGACTCTAGAACCAGAAGACAAGTCTGTCTCACGACACTTCGGACACTGTTTTAAGCCCTCAGAATTCTTTTCGAAGATGTATCCTTGTTTGGAACGAGCGATCCTAAAGGATGTCAAAAGGAGTCTAAACCTTTGCCCATTTCGATGTTCGAGGTTTCAAGTTTTTGAAGCCAGAACAACTCGGTATGAATATCATGGTGCCATAACCAGATTGGCGTGAACAGCACTGTGCTATTAGCCGGGCGGTGTAAGTGACGGGGCACTTGTTACCTTTTGGTGTAAGCATAATGGCATTTTACTCCGTGGTTCCTCGTTTTTTGTTTGAAACCCTAAACAGGTACACGGGTAAAGGTGTAGAAAAGCTTCTGATTTCCTAAAGTCCCACCGTAAAAGGACTTAAAAGATGATAACGCACATCACTGAGATCCACGACTCCTTATCGGGCCATGACAGTGTCCTACTAAGCCTAAAGACAGACTCGGAACAGATCGAGAACCTAGGAGCCATCCTAGACATGCTTGTACGCTGAACGAGATGTATGTGCAGTTCATGCGATAAGAAAAGCAGTAACACGTAGGCATTTATAGGGTTAGATGCAAGTAGATCTTAACCTGCGGGTACCTGTCCTAGTTTGGAGAGTTCTAATGCTTTGTATATGCAAGAAGGCCGGTTTTGGTTCGTAACCGGTTCCTCGGACTAGGGCCATAGATATACCTCCCGTTACCCGCGTATTCGCAGAGTAACAGTCGAACGGTAGCATGACCCATCATCGTCGAAGGTTGTTGGTCATTCGGGGTCCCCGGGCTCCGGTAAACCGTGCCGGCTTGCCAAAACGATCCAACGAGGCTTTTCCTACATCGATGCAAATGAGATGCTAAAATTTGAAAAAAAGAAGAAGAATCACAAAGTCGTAAAAATGCCTTTTCAAATTTGGCTCACTTTATTTAGTCCATCTTTAGAAAAAACTACGCAAGTGAACAACCGGAAAAGCCCCAGATTAGAATGGCCGGACACAAGGTCCTGTTAAATCACCGTTCCAACCTTCGGCAGCGCGAAGCTCACCGTTTTGACAGGCTTTTAAGGGATTGTTCCCAAGCGTATTAAATCCTAAGTATGAATTAATATTGGTTCGATTTATCCCCAGCAGAGTCGCCACTCTGGGCAGCATGCCCTTCGGAGAGAAAGGATTTCGTTCCTTCCCGCCGTTTGCGGCCCTTTTTCGAAAAAAATTGAGGGAGCGCGAGCGTCGGTGGCAAGCGCTCAAAAATACAGAGTCGCCACTTGAGTTTTGAGGGTCCGACACTCAAGGAACCGCATTTCGAAGCACCTGCCGCGCTGTTTTTGTTTGAAAAAGTTGAGGAAACCAGTCCGTCATAACCATATCTGGGTTCGGGAGCCAGGTTACGAGAGGGGAAGGGTTTTAAGGCACCCCTCTCGCCCAATCCGGAGATCGGTCTCTACTTAGGCATTTTTATGAAAACTTTTGTGATTCTTCTTCTTTTAATTAATTTTAGCCAATTAGGGCGGGGGAACAGTTAATCGGGGATTAAAACTGTAACAATTTGCAAGATGTGATCAAATGATAGCATGGATGGATGGTATGGCGAGTAATAAATGTGATGAACTTAAAAACAGCGATCAGATGCCAAAACCAGGCTCGGGACAGATTTGCCCTGCACGATGGCCAACTTGCATGCATGAACAGATCTGCATGCAAGCAAACCATCGCGCGAGACACACGGACCCTCGCGCGAGTGTTATCATCTCACCACAGTTTCAAATTCATCCCCTTCTGGGCTCTGGAAGGACCAGTGCACACCCAGGAAGCAAACCAAGCAGTTTATATGGAACTGTAAAAATACTAATTATTACAGATTGCTTCAAAAGGAGCCAAATGAAATGAAACACAACCCCTAAACAGAGGGGGTATTAAAACAGAGACCAAATGCCTAGTTGCCCATGCAAGGGCTATTCATGGAAATCACAGAACTGTCGCGCGACAGAGAGTGAGGCTCGCGCGACATTCTTGACTGGACTTCTAGGAATAGCTTTACATGCTTAGGGTCCTGAGACAGGTTCAGGGAATCCCAAGGGCATTCCAAACTATTTAGAGTAAATAAACTAGCTACTGTATTTTGTTTTTGCATACATAACAGTGATCTAAAAGTCAAAATAAAGTACAACAGGCATGTTAATATTGCAAAACAGACAAGGGCTAGCCTCCCTTCCCCACGAGGTCCATTCTCTTGCTGACACAAGTGTCGCGCGAGTGTGGTGGACCGTCGGGCGAGGGTGTAACTGCCACGAATTCTTGTAACTCTGCTAGCTTTAGGACCAGGACATGGTATTAATTACCAGCCTTGGCCCTGTCAGCCCCCCTCAGGGATCAAAACAGAAACAGGTTAAATGTTATACCTTTGCTTGGAAAGGGTTTGGAAATGGATTGGATTGATTGGTATGGCCTTGTGACTAAGTGTACATTGAAGCACTAAGTTGGGAAGATTAGGATGTGGTTTGGGGTTAGTAACTTTGTGCTAGCTATTGTTCGCCTTGTAAAATGATGGGTGAACCTCTTAATCAATTTCTTGGAACCCTTAATATGGAGGATGAAAGGGGGTATTTATAGGGAGAGTGCAAGGGCTGGTTAGTGACCAAACATGGCCTTAGGACCAGCCAACAAGGCTGGTCACAACTTGGTGGTGAGGCTAGCCAACAAGGTGAGTGGGAGTGGTTGTGAAGGTGTGAGGGTGTAGCCTGCCAGAACCCTGTTCAGCTGAGGAAAACGGGGTTCCAGCCCATGTGACACCCAATCATCACAAGTCCAGCTGGATTCTGTGATAGGGACAGGAGAGAACTGTCGCGCGAGTGTTAAAAACCATCGCGCGACGGTCAACAGCCAACAGTTTGACTTTGACCACACCTGGCAAACTGAGTATCGCGCGATGGACCAAAAGGGTCGCGCAAGGGTCAACTTTGATTCTAGGGTTCGACTGAAGGTTTAGAGGGGTTCAAAAGGTTCAAGCAGGGTTCTAAGCATTCCAAGCTCAATCCATTCCCAATCCAAGCTCGTTTGATCCGATTTCATCATCGGGGAAACAAGAAGAACGTAAAACAAAGTAAAACAATTGGGAGATCCAGATTGGGGTGTCTACACTACCTGCCCGAATTTGAAGATTGAAGGAGTCGCCACCCGGATTTGAGGTTTGCCACCCAGGAAACCGTTTTGATTGAAAACCATTGATTGAATTTGAAAACCAGAGATTGCTTTGAGGTTCGGAAGCCATGTTACGAGGGGGGAAGGGTTTTACGGCACCCCCCTCGCCCGACGCGATGTCGGTCTCTACTCAATGTTTGTGGGATTTTAAAAAATGTTTTGCTTCATTAAAGCCACTAGCCAACATGTACAAATACCAAAAGGTAGCAGTGCATGCATGTGCAAAGTGTACAAGGTGCAATAGAATGATGAAACACGTAAAATGAACTGTCATTGGAATCACTCTCGAGCGCTTGGGAGTGGTCCCGAGCGCTCGGGAGTGTAGTCAACACCTCCTGCAAATTTTGTTAGACATATTCACATGCTAGCACTGCCAGAAAAATCACAAAGAAATCAAAGTACAGACGTGCTCAGCTAGAGACTTAAATAGCTAAGAACTGGTCTTAACCATTCAAACCTTGCTTCCTTGCAACTGTAAATAAACCCTACTGGGCTCTGGAAGGACCAGTGCACACCAAGTACTCAGAAACTTGTATGAACAGCAATATAAGGGGGAAAATAAGTTGCAGCAGAAGAACAGTACACTCGAGCACTCAGGAGCACTCCCGAGCGCTCGGGAGTGATTCCAGTGTACTGAAAAACTCCTTCTAACCTTTTGCTTTTGTTGTTAAACCAAGATTAGGTGGCTCACAACCAGTATGAGGAACTGGTATGAGCCATTGATCTCCCTCAGACAGAGGAAAACAGTAGGCTTCTAAGTATAAAATCAGATTTTATACCTTTTTCTTGAACAAGACTTCTTGGATTGACTTGGATGCTTGAATGAGGGCAGAAAAATGGTAGAAGAATGAAGTCTAAGACTTCAAATGCTGTAGGGAGGTATTCCCAAACAGGCTCAAGAAAGGCCCGAACACGTGGTACGTGGGACCATGGTGTAATTATGACAAGGACAGTCACCGTGCAAGACGGTGGTCGGCGATATGGACCATCGACATGAGAAGTCATTGGTCCAGGAAGTTTGTACGGGGTCAAGGTCCAGTAATACGAGAGGATATTGGACCAAGTGATTGACAAAGGAGCAAGTGACATGTGAAGTCACTGGTCCAAGTAGTTTGTTCGGCAGAAAAAGAGCCGAACAAGGGGGATTTGCACGAAAGCAGTCCCAGGTGCAGGGGACGCTCCAGAAGGTTTCAGAAACAGGAAATTTCTGTAAAGGAATAAGATCCCAATAAAATAGGATCTTGATGAGATACCCAACGGGAATGGGATGTTCGGCCAGCTATGGTAAAGAGTCCTAAATGGACTCTTTTCATGAATTGATAAGGGAACGAGAATCCAAGGTATTCTGGGTTTCCTATACAAGATAGGAAACCTAGGGTAACACGGATACTTGGGCAGCAAGCATCCATAAACCTATAAATACGAGGCAAACCTAGAGGGAAAAGGTACGCAAGACATTGCATAATTCAATACTTCCTACTGATAATTAGGGTTTTCTGCTAGTACGTGATACTAACTTAGGCATCGGAGGGCCTTTGTCACGAGAGGCAAAGGTGCGCTCACCCCTTGTCTGTTTTGCAGATAGGGATTCCGGCGACGTATTAGGGTTCCGGCGAGAATCACGAAGTAGCCGTTAAGTTCTGGTGCTGCTCAAACCCCTTTCGGTTTTTCTGCACTTACAAATGCTTTTGTGATGCTTGGATTTTCCTTGAAAATTATTTGAAGATGGAAGTTAGAAAATGTTTGAAGGTGTTTGAGAGCTTGACCTTTCTGAAAATAGGGGAGTAAGAGAGTGAAATTTTGTGGTCCTTTGGAGGGTGGAACATTGGGGTATTTATTGGCAAACATAACCTATGGTTTGGAAATAAAATGAAAGATTAAAAAAAGTTTGGGAGGGAAAATTCTCATGATGAGATGCCCTGCAAGCTCAGGCAGGCTTCTGCAATGTTCAGGGTTGAACTGCAGGTCTGAAAAGCCTAAAAAACGTGGTCAAAGGTCAAGCTCAACATGCATTGGTTTGTCAGCACTCCCGAGCGCTTGGGAGTGTCACTCCCAAGAAGCATCGTCCAAGTTTTCCAAGGCCTGTTTTGACCCTATTTCATCATCGGGGAGCCTCGAAGGCACAAATTAAGGATAATTAATAAGTCCAAATTGGGGTGTCTACAGTTGCCCCTCTTTGGATGGTGCTCGGCATCATGTCTGGATACGAGTGACGTCCAAAGATTGAGACAGCCCAATTCGAGCCCTACTAAATCCTTAATTCAAAATCAAATGCAAGTAAAGATGTACAAGCATTCAAAACGTGAGGTCGTGCTCTTTCGAGTTGCCTACGTACCCCGTTTGCAGGGATCAGACCAGCGTAGTTCTTTAGGGCAAATGCAAACATGCAGACATGCAAGCAAATGATCGACAATATAGATTGATTGAGGAGCGCCCACCGATTGCTCAGTCTCAGTGGGTGGAAAAATTAAATTGGCAAAATAGGTTGTAAATACACCATGAGGGGTGTCATCCAACGGGACAAGTTAGTTTGTCTCGAAGGGATAAAATCGAATCTATGGTGAGAGATGATTGAAATGTGTCCCCTAGGACGGTGCCAAATCTATGGTGAAAGGTGATTAAAAGATGCCCCTCAGGACGGTGCCAAATCCATGGCAGAAAATGATTGAATGATGTCTAAGAGAACAATACCCCTATAGGACGATGCCAAATCTATGGCGAAAGGTGATTAAAAGATGCCTCTCAGGACAGTGCCAAATCTATGGCAGAAAATGATTGAAAAGTGTCCCGGAGGACGATGCCAAATCTATGGCGGAATTTGATTGAAAGGTGTCTCTCAGGACGATGCCAAATCTATGGCGGAAGTTGATTGAAAGATGTCCCAGAGGACGATGCCAAATCTATGGCGGAAGATGCTTGAAAGATGTCCCTGAGGGCAATGCCAAATCTATAGTGGGAGTTGATTGAAAGATGTCCCAGAGGACGATGCCAAATCTATGGCATAAAATCGATTGAAAGGTGTCCCAGAGGACGATGCCAAATCTATGGCAGAACTTGATTGAAAGGTGTCCCTCAGGACAACGCCAAATCTATGGCGGGATTTGATTGAAAGGTGTCCCTCAGGACAATGCCAAATCTATGGCAGCATGTCAAGCAGTCGTGTTGATAAATATGATAGATGAAGGCGACCATAAGAGGTTGTGGCTAGAAAGTGAGACCCGCGTTTCGACATTTGACAACAACGATGATTTTTTTATTTTTGAAAAACAAAGGACATGTCCGAGTACCCTTTCTGCTTTACTGTTTTTGGCCAGCGAGCTGGTATTTTCAGGACCTTCGGATTTGGGCTGTAGCTTGGGGTGTGGATTTGAGCATGAGCTTGACTTGGGCTGGAGTTTTTGACTTTGATTTTGATCAGGGCTTGAGTTTTGAGCATGCATGCCCCAGTCTTGAGGTCGGTTGTATGCTTGCTATGATTGATGACATTGGGCTGATGTGCCTCAGTTCTAATTCTTTTCCTTGATTCCACTGACAGTTTCGGCTACCAGTTTTATCATGAGCACTAGCGTGGGTTCTTCCATGTATTGGAGTTTCTCTCACGAGTTGGGTTCTCAAGATCAATATGATTTGACTAGACTGATGACCTTGTGTGAATTTGGACAAGGCCCAGATGACTCAAAAGACAAGAAAGACCCCTTATCAGAGGACTGACTCTCAATGATAACCTTGACTTGACGAGGAGTTTGATTTGATTGGACGAGGACCTTGATTACTTGAGGATTTGATGTTTGAAATTGTCATGATAAAATCAAGTTTCGATGATTTTCCCATTCGGGGCTTTGAAATTGTTTTAGCTCCATTAAGTGATGCTCATTCAGAATTTTCTTTGATCCTGTTTTGTCAAAACACTAGGGTTTTACCATGATCCATGCCCCAAATTGCTGATGACAACCCATGGATTTGGAAAATGCCCCAGCTCGGATTTTGCGGGATTCACAAAATGTCTTGCCCCTCCTTCATGTTTTGTCCTATTGTCTAGGATTTTTGTTATCAAGTTGTGTTTTCCAATCTGAAAGGACTTTATTCGGGTTGTAACGTGGCCAAGGTTTGGCTTAACAAAGAAAGGATAATAGGCTCAAAATTTTTCATTTTCTTTGGGTTTCGAGAGCTAGCAGCCATCTTGAATATTTTTGTGCCCTTTTTGCTTTTGATGGGCGCCTTCTTTCATTTGATTTGCTTCGCACCTTGTGTCGATGTGTTCGGCACTTTCATTGATTTTAAGCTTTCTCTTATTTTTCTTCGATGTTTTGCATCTCACCGTGCCTATGTATTTGGCACTTTTGCACTTTGAATTCTGATGCGCCGATGATGGTCAGGTGTTTGGCACTTTTGTCTTCCTTATTTCACCCCAGTGTGGGGGATAGCTGCCTAGCTGGGTTCTTTCAAAGAAATTGATTTAGGCTTAAAGGGGGTTATCAATGGATATATATCTCCAAGCGTCTGATAAAAGAAAAGAATGTCTTTCTTCATTTTGAATTGCACAACTCGATAACTGAATCCTAGATGCAAGTTAAGAGATTTGTGTGCTCTAACTTTTGCCTAGATCACAATTTGAGGTTTTGATCTAGCGAGCTTTTTCTCGGGCCAAGGTGTTACTTCTTGACGGCGTCAGGGAGTGGTCCCATGAAATTCTTCTTCTTGCAAGGGCAAAATATCTCGTGTTTTAATTCCTCAATTGATGGTGAAAAATAATTCCAAGTTAAGGGATTATCACAAAACGTGAGTTTATTATCACAATTTCGACACAAGCTTGAGATTGCTTTCGAAAGATGGGACGGACCGACGAAGGATTGACTCGAAAGATCGTGACCAAATTTTGGGATCGACTCGAATGAACATGACCGGGCCTTAGGATGAGGCTGCCTACGTATCCTTCTTGCAAAGGAATCAGGTCATAACGTAGTTCGGGCCTACGAAACTGACTCTCTTTTTTGTTTTTCTTCTTTGACTACAAACTTGAATTTGAAAACATACAGACACGCAAGCATGAAAGACTCGAGGTACAAACTGACTCGAAATCGAAACGAAAACTCGACTTGAAACTCAGAAACTTCCCAGACTCGTGAGAAATTCCATTCATGGATTGACTTTACTGCACTCAAAATCCTCCTCCAGATCTGAGGTCCGGCACTGGGATGCTTCTGTCATCAATTAGGTCTTGGATCTTGTGACGGAGACGGTGACAATCATTGGTAGCATGACCGGGCATTTGGTGGAAGGCGCAGAATGCATTTGGGTTGTGGTAGGCTGGGAGCTTTTAAGGTAGGGGAGTTGGAGGGAGTGGTTTGATGGTTCCGCTTTCAACCAGTCTTTCGAATACCATGGATAGTGGTACGAAAAACTCGGAAAAGACACGAGGTTGTTTAGGCTTGGTGGCTTGAGCAACGACCTGGCTAACGGGCTCGGTCCAGGCAGGGTCGGTATGTGTAGGGTTAGATGGCAAATTGGTGTAGCCATACAGCGTGCTGCTACTGTTGGGGTCCACATTTTCTGTCTCTGGGAAGGAATCAGCATTTTCAAGGATGCCCAACTGAACAGCTTCTTCGACGGCCAGGCCTGTTTCGAAGAATGTCTTGAAGTCGGATGAGGCTTGAGCTAGGATCATGTGCTTGGCAAGTGCGGGCTGGAGATTTCGGACAATCATCCGAATTTGATCTTTCTCAGACGGTTTGTCCTTCATCTGAACAGCCTTTGCTCTCCATCTTCGGACAAAATCCATAAAAGACTCCTTCGGTTCCATCTTTGTTGATTCCAACTCTCGGATGGTGACCTCAAGTTGGATGTTGTAGTTGAATTGGGCCACGAAAGCCTCACAGATGTCCTCCCAAGATTTCTTCTTCATTGTTTCTAGGGCAGTGAACCAGTGCAAAGCATGTCCAACCAGTGTTTGAGAAAACATTTGGGCCATGGCGTCTTTCTTCACGCCCCATATGGAAAGTGCCCCAATGTAGTTGGTCAGGTGTGCTTTCGGGTCACTAGTTCCGTCGAACTTAGCAAAGTCGATTGGCTTGAATTTCTCGGGCAGTCTGGCATTTGGGAAGAGGCAGAGTTCGTCGATGTCGAAACCAATTGAGGTGATTCTTTCGCTTCTGGCTAAGGACTGCTCAAGTTGGGCTAATTTGGCTTTGATGGCGGCCATTTCTGGGCTTTGGGGGTTTGGTTCAGGGAGTGGTCCATGGTTATTTTCGATGGGTGTTTCTGGGTTTTGTGTAGGTGGAAGTCGTCTGGCAACCCCGGTTATCATGAGCATCAACTGAGTAATTTGGTTGTCTGTTCGTTCACCCAACTGTCGGATAGAGGTTCGGATTTGATTCAACCCATTTGGATTCCCTGCTGGCTGTTCCCCGTTCGGATGCTCCCCATTCAAATTTTCCACCGGCTGTTCCATATCTTCCCACAAATTCTGAGTTTATGAGGGTATGGTTTTGTTGTAGGATGGATGACCCAGTACTGACAGTAGAGTAAAAAGCGAACTCAGAATGTGCCCCTGTTGTGATTTATTGAAAAATACGCGTATGAATAAAAGAATTGTTATTCACGTGTTGTCATTGTCGACTCAAGGGATCAAACTTTACGGATAGTTCCAACAGCCACGGGTAGGTTGTTGTCAGGCAGGTTTAATTCCGCACGTTGGGAATCAGAGCCAATCTCCTTACCTAAGACCATCCGAGACAGAGCAATAAGACTGTTGGAAGATGCACTTAAGGCTAGACTGAACTAGAGGGAGCCGTTCGGGCACGGCGAACACCGGAGTTATCCCAAACTCCATGGATTTATGGTCTCCTAGACCCTGACTCAAGAAATAACCACCTGCGAAGGATTGCCTTAGTGCTCAGAGATTCTTTTGAGTGTGTATCATTTGATTAGGAATGACAAGATTTGAGAGATATCAAGACAGATTAAGCCTTTAACATTTTTCACTCAAAATTTCTGTTTTGGTTTCTAAGACCGTTTAGCGTAAATGACATGATACCGTAACCGGGGTGGCGTAGGTGGCATGGCGCCATTAGCCTAAGCGGTGTAAGTGACTTCGCACTATAACCTGGGTGGTGTGGGTATCACGACATTGTAGCCTAATTGTTTCGTTAATTTTCGTTGAATCCATGATTGAAAAATGTATTGAAAACTTAATGAATTTCGATATCCCTAAAACTCATCGTTCCAAGGACTAATTAATTCCCACAACGTGCCTTTAAAAAGCACGACTCTTCATCGGTCCAGGCAATCCTAAACAAGCCGCGCGAGCGAGTCTAAGAGTTCTACCCAAAAGCAAACAGACAGCATAAGATGCAAGGTGTGATGTGCAAGCGGGATAAGATCACGGTCCTTCGAAGGCTGCCTCATTCCTCAGAATTTCTTTTAAGGTGTATCCTTTGTTTAGAACAACAAGTTCAAAGAGATGTCAAAATGAACTAAGTATTCAACTAGTCCTCACTCGAAGTTTCAATTTTGAACTCGGAATAACTTAGTATAGATGACGTGATACCATAACCAGAGTGGCGTCAGTGGCATGGTGCTATTAGCCGAAGTGGTGTAAGTGACGTGGTGTCACGTCATCGTTTCCTTGTTATTCCTTATTCTCCATTGAATCTTCGATTAGGCTTTAGTCAAGGACTTAGCATGTTTTGATTTCCTAAATTCTCATTGTCCTAAGGACTCATGTAGTTTAGACAACGTACACCGGAGTGCACGACTCTTCATCGGGTCTCGGCAACCTTCTCTAGGCCGCGCAAGCAAATCTGAAGAGCACATGACTTGAAATTGAACAGATAGCATGATGACATGACATGGATGAGATGCATGGTGAGATGTAGAAAGCAGTAACATGTAGGCAGGATATAGCACATAATCCTACCTTGCGGGTCCCTGTCCTAGTTTGGAAGGTCCTAGGGCTCACTACACATGTATAAAGGCTGGGTTTTGGGTTTGAGAGGGTTCCCCGGACTAGAGTCAAAGTATACCTCCCGATATTGAGCGTACACCCAATAACGGTACCAACGGTAGGTATGACTCATCATGGTCGAGGGTTGCTGAGCATTCCGGGCTTCCCCATCACCGGCAGGCCGGGTAGGATTGCCGAAACACAACAGCGGGGTTGAACAGAATATATACGCAAAAAGAAAAGCAATGAAACAAAATAGATTGAAAAATCCCACAAACGTCTTTCAAGCTTGGCTCACCGGTTTAATCAATATTTAAGGAAAGCAAGTTGTTTTGTCAACGTACCCACTTTTTCTCAAGTATCAATTAAACTTCATCCCCAGCAGAGTCGCCACTGTGGGCTACCCGCCCGGATTTGAAAGATTGAAGGAGTCGCCACTCGGGAAACCGTTTTGATTGAAAACCATTGATTGAATTTGAAAACCAGAGATTGCTTTGAGGTTCGGAAGCCATGTTACAAGGGGGGAAGGGTTTTACGGCACCCCCCTTGCCCGACGCGATGTTGATCTCTACTCAATGTTTGTGGGATTTTAAAAAATGTTTTGCTTCATTAAAGCAACTAGCCAGCATGTACAAATACCAAAAGGTAGCAGTGCATGCATGTGCAAAGTGTACAAGGTGCAATAGAATGATGAAACACGTAAAATGAACTGTCATTGGAATCACTCTCGAGCACTTGGGAGTGGTCCCGAGCGCTCGGGAGTGTAGTCAACACCTCCTGCAAATTTCGTTAGACTTATTCACATGCTAGCACTGCCAGAAAAATCACAAAGAAATCAAAGTACAGACGTGCTCAGCTAAAGGCTTAAACACCTAAGAACTGGTCTTAACCATTCAAACCTTGCTTCCCTGCAACTGTAAATAAACCCTACTGGGCTCTGGAAGGACCAGTGCACACCCAGTACTTAGAAACTTGTATGAACAGCAATATAAGGGGAAAAACAAGTTGCAGCAGAAGAACAGTACTCTCGAGCGCTCAGGAGCACTCCCGAGAGCTCGGGAGTGATTCCAGTGTACTGAAAAACTCCTTCTAACCTTTTGCTTTTGTTGTTAAACCAAGATCAGGTGGCTCACAACCAGTATGAGGAACTGGTATGAGCCACTGATCTCCCTCAGACAGGGGAAAACAGTAGGCTTCTAAGTATAAAATCAGATTTTATACCTTTTGCTTGAACAAGACTTCTTGGATTGACTTGGATGCTTGAATGAGGGCTGAAAATGGTAGAAGAATGAAGTCTAAGACTTCAAATGCTTTTGTGATGCTTGGATTTTCCTTGAAAATTATTTGAAGATGGAAGTTAGAAAATGTTTGAGTTGAAAAATGTTTGAAGGTGTTTGAGAGTTAGAGCTTTCTGGAAAATAGGGGAGTAAGGCCATCCACAGTGGTATAATCAAAAACTAATTGTTTTTAAAGTTAACAATGTTGGTGCAAAAAATGGCTCACAATGGTATAATCAAACTTAGCAACATCCTTAAAAATAATCAAATTTTAGGATTTGGATAACCAAAACTAGCAACCTTTTTCAATAATCAAAATTTGTGGATTTCACACCACATAAGTTAACTAGTTCCAAAATTTGTATACACGCGTGTTTTAACTGGTATTTTCTTCTTCTCTTCTTCGCCTACTCTATATCTTCTTCACTTCACCGACAAATTATTTCTTTTTCTTTCCCTCCAAAAGTGAAACTCATATCTCTCGATCATCTACAATCCAACTTATCGTCGCCGGATTAAGGTATTTCACTCTTCTTTCTCGTTTTTATCCCCCCCAAAAAAAAAATTCATAATAAGAGGGAATAAAGTCACCGATTTTTTCCCAAAATTAAAAGACGAAATCAATACATTTTTTCCCCAAAAAACATAAATGGAGGGAAGTGAATGCGCGCGCGCGAGAGAGAGAGAGAAATTGTAGTGGACCCCTTATTTTGGTTATGAACTAGAAATGACCATTGTGAAGCTTAACATTGTTAAGCTTAGCAACCTCTTAAGTGAATAATCAAAAGCTGATGTGTCAACTTTTGGTTATCATTTTTTGATTATACCACTGTGGATGGCCTAAGAGAGTGAAATTTCTTGGTCCTTTGGAGGGTGGAACATTGGGGTATTTATAGGCAAACATAACCTATGGTTTGGAAATAAAATGAAAGATTAAAAAAAGTTTGGGAGGGAAAATTCTCATGATGAGATGCCCTGCAAGCTCAGGCAGGCTTCTGCAATGTTCAGGGTTGAACTGCAGGTCTGAAAAGCCTAAAAAAACGTGGTCAAAGGTCAAGCTCAACATGCATTGGTTTGTCAGCACTCCCGAGCGCTTGGGAGTGGCAGCCCAACTTCAGAATGGCGCCACGGACACTCCCGAACTCGATTTTGGGTGTTTTTCGAAGCGTTGGAAAGCTCGTTGAGTCCTCTTTCTAACCCAATTGGTTTCATTCAAAGGTATGTTTTATGCTGAAATGTGTGCCTATTTTACCCTCAGGGTGTCGGGAAAAAGGAATGTTTTGATTTTGAAAAAGTCCAAGAAGCATCGTCCAAGTTTTCCAAGGCCTGTTTTGACCTATTTCATCATCGGGGAGCCTCGAAGGCACAAATTAAGGATAATTAATAAGTCCAAATTGGGATGTCTACACTAAGGTAATAGACAGCTCTCTCAACCCCATCGTCTCCTTCCTGTGCCAGCATACACCCCATGGAAGACAGAGTGACTGACAAGTATAAGATCAAAGGTTTTCCTGGTTCTGGTGGCATCAAGACTGGTGGATTCCTTAGATAGGCTTTGATGGCCTCAAAGGCTTGCTGACATCTGCCATCCCATACAAATGGTGTTCCCTTCTTGAGCAGGCGAAATATGGGCTCACATGTTGATGTCAATTTTGCAATAAACCGGTTGATGAACTGCACTTTGCCAAGGAAACTCCTTACATTTTTCTCTGTCCGCGATGGTTCCATTTCCAGAATGACCTTAATCTTTGATGGATCGACTTCGATGCCACGAGTGGTGATTATAAACCCAAGCATTTTCCCTGTAGTGACTCCGAACGTGCATTTAGCAAGATTGAGGCGCATCCTGTATCTCCTTATTCTTTCGAAGAACTTTCTGAGTGCGGGTAAGTGGCCTTCTCGCTCCTTTGCCTTAACGATCATGTCGTCAACGTAAACCTCCACCTCTTTATGAATCATGTCGTGTAACAAGGTTGTAGCTGCTCGCTGATAGGTGGAACCGGCGTTTTTTAACCCAAAAGGCATGACCCGATAGCAATAGGTTCCCCATTCGGTGACGAACGTTGTTTTCTCCCGGTCCTCTGGGGCCATAAGAATCTGATTATACCCTGAAAAATCATCCATGAAAGAAAGCAAAGCGTGTCCCGCGGTGTTGTCAACTAACACATCAATGTGTGGCAAAGGGAAGTCATCCTTGGGGCTGGCTTTGTTTAGGTCCCTGAAGTCCACATAGACCCTGATTTTGCCATCCATTTTTGGAACGGGAACAATGTTTGCGACCCATTGGGGGTATTTAGTTACCATTAAGAACCCAACATTGATTTGTTTGGTTACCTCCTCTTTTATTTTAAGCACCCAATCGGGCCTCATGTGCCTCAGTTTTTGTTTTACTGGTTTTGCATCAGGATAAAGGGGAATCCGGTGTTCCACGATTTCAGGATCGATTCCGGGCATATCAGCGTGCAACCATGCAAAAACATCTTCGAATTCTTTTAGCAAATTTACAAGAGCCTGGAGCTCTTCTTCTAACTGCACGGAACCGATCTGAACTACTCGGGGATTCCCTTCATCCCTCAGATTTATTGAAACAACCTCTTCTTTTACAGGCTGAGCATGCCTCTCGTCTTCCCTTTCGATTAAGGACCGAATTTCTTTAGGTATTTCCCCATCGAAATCGATCTCTTCATCATTGGGGTCGACACAATTTATTTCAAAGTCAGGGAAGTAAGCGGAACCAGATTCATTTATTTCATCATAAGCAGAGGCCTCGGGGGCACCATACACACGGGTAGACTCAAATTCAAAATACAGACTCTGAGGAGCTGGGCCAAGAGGCACCGACTCAGACTCAACAGACTCAGAAGACTCGGAGGACTCTAAAGACTCAGATTCAGACTCAGCCTCATGACTGGTTGCACTTGGTATGAAAGTCCAGTTCTTATAATCCCCAGCGGCATCCATGATGAGTGAAGTCGGGTCTTTAGGGGCCTCCTACCCCAGCATCTGCACTTCTGCTTCCATAGCTATACCCAATGGTTCGTCTTCCTCAAATAAGGTCGCCAGACCACCCAGGGCAAAGGTTTCAACCCAGTCAGCTATCTTTGCTTGTTTGATCACTGCTTCCAATTCTTCATCACTTTCCGGCCAAACATCGTTAGCGAATATCTCAAACCCCGGTAGGAGGTGTTGGTTTCTTTGTCCCAGAATGGTTCCGGCTGTCCTTGGTAAACCTGCTTTGCCTTCTCTCTGACAAAATAATCCTCCAATCTATCCCCCTTCTTTTCTTTCCTGTCCTTTGAAGGGTGGTTTCCTAAGCCTGTTATGCGGGTTAAAGTTCCCTGGTCTTCAAACTGCGCAGGCCCTTGGAGATTCTTTCCCAACCCCAAACCTGGCATGTAGGACATCTTCTTCATTATCTTTATGGCGACATTACTGATGACAAAGTCGTCATCGATTTTGACAGTGAAAACAGAATTAGAAGTGTCAAGAGAGAAGCCGCCTAAAGCAATGTCCTCTTCCCCGTGTTGTATCTCCAAGAGTGGGGCATTGTCTTCAACGGGAGCACGAATCCCAGAGTCGCCATGAATGGTGAGCATCCCAGTCTCAAGTCCCAGCCTAATTTTCTGATGGAGTGTTGAAGGAACTGCCATGATGTCAGGTCGATGTAGCCAAGGTCTACCCAGCAGTAGATTGAAAGAAGCGGGAATGTTTACTACATGAACTCCACCTCCGTTTGGTAAGGTCCGAAAGTCATAGGAAGCATGAGGGTTCCGACCACATCCCGACGGGTGTTGTCATATGCCCGGACTTTGACTTCTGATGGAGAGAAATCATTATTTTTGTACCCCAGGCAATAGGCAATAGGCAACACGGAGTGGACAAACGTTGATTGCTGACCCATTATTAATCAGGATCACTGGTACCCATTTTCCGTGGCATTTCAGAGTGACATGGAGTGGCCGATTGTGATCAGTTCCTTCAGCAGGTAAATCTCGATCAGTGAAGGTAATGGCATGTTTGATGGGTATGGTTTTAATGAGTGCTACGAGTTCATCAGGGGTTATGGTGGAAGGAACTTTTAGGTGAGAGAGGGCTTGAATGAGTCCTTCACGATGACGAGTGGAATGAACGAGCACGTCCCAAACAGACATTTTGGCTTCAGTCTGCTCAAGTTGGCGCTTGATCATTCCTTCAGGGTTTTTCTCAGGGCGAGAAGGCTCCTTAGCTGATGGGGCAAAAGGTTGGAAAGTATCTTTGATTGGGGTAACGAAAGGGTTAGAAGGTTCTTTGGTCAGTGGAGCTGAAGGGTTGGAGGGTTCTCCGATTTGAAGGTTAGGAGGTTGATAGATGGTCAATTGACCAATCTGTTGGTACTTAGACTGCTCATTCCATAAATCAGCAAGGGCCTTGCGCTTGTTTCCAATAGTGGTGTCTTGGAGATTGGCAGCCAAGTCAGCGATAACCAGATCTTCCCACAGATCCTCGGGCTTCCATTTCTCAGCTTCTGCTACCGCCCTGTTTACGG
This sequence comes from Rhododendron griersonianum, assembly GCA_018127125.1. Classification (NCBI taxonomy): domain Eukaryota; kingdom Viridiplantae; phylum Streptophyta; class Magnoliopsida; order Ericales; family Ericaceae; genus Rhododendron; species Rhododendron griersonianum. The sequence goes on along the minus strand of CM030788.1, from coordinate 28,891,471 downwards.
TCCATTCCTCATTTCCCACCTTTATGTTGATGATCTCTGTATTTTCCCACGGACGTTTTAGCCCTTGGTTCATCTTCCCATAGATTCATCATGGCGACTGTAGACACCCCAATTTGGCCTAACGATTATTTCAAGTCCCACCTTGGGACAATCCCGATGATGAAATGGATACAGTGATTGCTGATTGCTTCCTTGAGAACCTTAGGACTTTCGGTGAGAACTTTGACCACTTAGAGGACACAATTCAAAGCCATACAGCCTTTCAGACAGAAATACAGAAGCCTAGGAGAATCCATCTGACGGCCGTGACATCGATCTAACAGCCACAACATCAATCCCTCACCCGAGCAACCTGTTGCCAGCAAAATCTCCCTGAGAGATCAATCCCTCGGCCGCGAGATCTATCCTTCGGCCGAGACATCCCTTCCACGGCCGCGACATCCTTTGCTCGGCCGCCAGATCGACCTTTTTCCAGACTCTCGAACGTTCTGTCAGACGTTTGGTTTGATCCAACTACACTACCTTTCCGATGCGTTCGGGCTACGTTCGGAGATCACGACGTAGAGTTTGAGATGCATTGCAATTGCAATTGCCATCTCGTGATTTGATTGGCCGGAGTGAGTCATCCCTATGCCTATATAAAGGGGCCTTTGGGTTCCGAATAAACACACAGAAATTGAGATATTTACACACTCTCTCAAACCTCGAAGCTCTGCACAAATACTCCCTCAATCCCATACTCCAAAAGCCCTAACCTTCCGAAGGTAGCCGTCAATCCGGCGATCAAACCCCGAAGTTCAAACCCTAACCCTAGGGTTCTCGATCAAGCAATCAACCAATCTCACCCAATCCAAAGCAATCAAGCAACTGAGGGATCAAGGTGGTGAGGCCCAACGGCCTCTGGTTTGTCTTAATTTACTGTATTTCTGACTAATCATAGTATTTTGATTATCCATTAATCTTTCTGTCTGGTGTGAGGAAGAACACCGACCGGGGCTTTGATCCCTCGGCCGGTATATCAAACCAGGAGGATCCCTCGGCCGTGACATCCATTCACCGGCCGCGGGATCCATCTCCCTGGGACAATTTTGTTGCTTTTCTGCTTTCCAATGCATGCTTCAATTATCGCACTGGCTCACTTTGCTTACTGTTTAAAGGAATAACTAAACAGACTATGTGTTAGGATTAAACAAGGCATCTATACGTCTTATGTTGAATGATTATGGGCCAGTCTCACGGCTGGGCAAAGAGGGGTGCCTAACACCTTCCCCTTATTGTACTTTTGGCTCCCGTATCCAGAATCTCTATCTATTTTCCAAGTTTTAATAAACTGGGTGGCGACTCTATTTGATGATAACCGTTATCATGTGGCGATGTTCCTAGCCATGGGAATGTCCATGATTGGTTTATGAAGTGAGCAACCAATCGAGCAAATCCAATGTGATCAATCTGTATGGCGATGCCCCGTTTGGGAGGTGTCTACAGTTTTTGGCGACTCTGCTGGGGAATATGAGAGCCATAACCAGAAAGTTCAACATAAGACTAATACATGCCTTGTTTAATTCACTTATCATATGCATCGAGCGGGCAACCCGTTGAGTTCACCTGATATCCCGGCATGACACGGGCTATGTTGGGGGTTCCAGCAAACTCCACAGTCACTCGTACCTAGTGGTATATCAAAAAGGAAATCACCCAATCGCCGCCTATGATGGGCTGGCGAGAGGACTGGTGCCCTTTGACAATGGAGCACCCTGAAACTACCTAAACCTTGCATGCTTTAAAAAGCCATAGAACTTATCAAACTAAGACAGGAACCTACAGGCTAGGAACCTACTTGCATTTTACTTGCAAAAGTTCTTCCTCACACCCTGTACCATCTGTTGTTGTATTAACTCTTTCTGTGCAGAAGGGTTGGGATTTTCAGCCCAAATCCTAACCCTGCACAGGCCGAATACTGACTTCCAGGTATTCTACTTTTCAAGCAGGCACAATAGGTAAATCAAAGAAGCAACCACAGCCAACTTTGTACTCTTATAACACCCGAAGCTACGCCAAACAAAGGTCTCTGCAACCCTCCCGGCTATCATCCTCATCTGACAAAACACCCTCACCACAACAGTTCCGACCACTCTCAGAAACTTCCCGGTCATCCCCTCAACGGACCCCGTCATTCACTAAATCTCAAGCTTCGTCAAGCAACCCTTCTACCTTCATGGCAGACAACGACGCCACTATTGCCAACCTCCAAGCTCAAATCGCTACACTACTAGCAGAAAAGGCAGCTGGAGATGCTGAAGATGAGGAAAAATCAATGGAAGACGAGAACCCCCATAAAGTGGTATTGGCAGAAAGTCCTGAGTTAACCAAACAAGTCAAGGAAATCAAGCAGGCTTTAGCTCGTTCACAAGGGGACCAAATTCTGGATTTCGAAGGACTTTGCCTCTTCCCAGAATCCAAGCTACCTGAGAATTTCAAGATGCCCAACATTGAGAAGTTCAATGGAATTGGCAACCCTACCAGTCATGTTCGCCATGTTATCAACACCCTGAAGCCGATGGGCTTGAATGACGAGCTCATCGCCCAGTTGTTCCAACGAACTCTCACCGGAAGTGCCCTCGACTGGTTCCTCCCTTTGGAGTTTGTACATTATCAAACTTGGCCAGAAATTGCCAATGCTTTCGTCAAGCAGTATGCGTACAACGTCCAAATTGAACTAACAACTCGAGACTTGGAAATGACCAAACAGGATTCCAATGAGGACTTTGCCACCTTTGTGGCAAGGTGGAGGGAAAAAGCTGCCAAGATGAAGAACCGTCCCTCCGAGGAAGACCAAGTGAGGATAGTTGTCAAAAATTTACAACCCAAATATCTCAGGCATATTTACACACAGGCTATCACCGATTTCAAGCGCTTGCATGCCACTGGGTTGCAAATCGAAGACGGAATCAAGTTAGGACTCATTGGGAAAGAAGAGGCCACTCCTCCATCTAAGAAAACCTTCTCTAGCCGTACGTCTCACGCCTCCGTGAATGCCCTTGGCACATCTTTGTCTCAAGACCCTTTCCAAACTAGCCCATCCCGAAGCTCGAATCGGCCCCGCCGCAACTTTGATCCTCTCTATATGACCTTATCCCAAGCCTTAACCATTCTCAGCCGTCAAGGGCATCTCAAACCCCTAAACAAGCCACTTCCTCCGCCGCCCTACGGTCCAAACCATGACCCAAACAAGCAATGCGCCTATCACCAACATCCTGGGCACGAAACAGACAATTGCATGCGTCTTCGTCACGACATTCAAGACCTTATTGATAGTCGAACCATAAAGCCACCAAAACCTGATGGGCAAACCAACCCACTCCCTACTCACAATGCTGAGCTGCCACCTCGAAATATCAATCTCATAAATCTATCTCACAGCACCACATACAATCCCAGCCAATACATTGTCCAAGACAACCAAACCAAACCTACCTTAACCTTCCCCGAGGAGGACGAATGTTCCATGATGGAAGAGGAGGAGGATGATAATTCTGATCAGTCAGAAGTAATTGACTCCGACATGTCCGACATAAGCAGCAAAGATCAGGCAGAAGAGGAAAAGCTAATGAAGTGGAAGAAACACTCTTGGGCGAAACATAATTTGGAGGATCCAGACATTCCATTTGTAGAGGATGACGAATGGCTTCGTATCTTCATATTTTTCTGAGTCCGGAACCCGTACAATTTTTCGAGCCGCACGCGAGCCGTGCTCCGGAACTAGCCATGCATGCATGACCAGTCATTGAGATGAAGCCAACACTTGGCATGCTTTTAAATTGATCATGTGCCAAGTAAGTGGGCATGTGGCACCCTAGGAAAATCTAATAGATTTTTATAAGAGAGAGTCATTTTCTAGTTCTGGTCCAGCCTTAAGTACCCAAGTTGATCGGCAATTTCACCGGAGAATCACAAATCTTGCCGGAAACTTCAAGATCAACTAGGTAATTGTTTTCTCAAAAACCTCTGATTTTGGACACCCATTATCATATTCTTAACAGATGTGTAAGGTTTTAAGGTGTTAGGAGTTGATTAACATCAAAAGATTAGGCATAACAACTCCTATTTCTGGAGACAGATTACTACCCTCTGAGAAATTCGTATTTTGAGAACCCTTCTGCTATGATTCAATTTTTGAGGTCTTCATAACTTTTAAAGTACGTTTAAAGGCGAAGATTTTGACATCAATAACATGCAAAACCGATCAACACAGAATTAGTTATAAATTTTTGAATACTGACTGTCATCTGTGTGTCCGAATCTGATTGTGTCTGTCTTCTTTTAAATTTATGGAAACTTTCACTACTTGCATGGCTATGGTTTTTTTTCAGGAATTAAACCTTTAAGTTGGAAACATTTTGGCTTTGGAATCAAATCATTTGGATAAATATACAATATTTGGTGAATTTTTAAAGTAGAGTTGTCTGACATGGACATAAACTGTGATCAATCTGTTTTCTTTGGTTTGCCGAGGAAAATCCTTTTTACTTTTGAATCTGAGATTTTTACTGAGAATAATAATTTACGTTACAAAACTTTGAGCGCTGGTTTCAATATTTTTGGAGTTGAAATGAATTAGTTATGGTTTTTCTACTAAAACATGTTTGGCTGCCCTGTTTTTCTGTAGAACAGCTTGGTCTTTTGAAATCTGCGAATGAATTGTGATTTTTGGATCAGAATTGATAAGATGAGAGATCTGAGTTCATAGCGCTTGGATAGATTGACCTTGGAACGTAAAATGACCATTTTACCCCTAGTAAAAGATTGGCTCTAAGCCATGACTTAGATGACTAGGATTGGACTATTTGGACTTAGTACATTAATTGTACTCATATTTGGACGTTTATGATATTCTCATTAGGTCTGTGTGATCGTTAGTATGAAATACGTGAATCATGGATATTTATTAACTTGTTAAATGACTTGATGAAATGTATATTTTTCTGTCGATGCATCTGAATAAGTGTCCGTGCTTGAGGACTTTAAACAGACAAAGTGGATTTGGAGTTATAAGGTTGGAGGATATTGACCAGGTATCCTGATGGTTTGACGTCATTCCCTTTTATGATATAGAGGTCGCTCCTCTAGATTCTGGTTGAAACTTGTTCATGAAAGATGTGCGAAATCGACGAGTATTATGAAATGTGATAGCATAAGTCTATTGAAAGACTTGAATTCACATTATTATGGACTTGAAATTTGATTATCTTCGAAAGGAAGTACATTTTACATGTTCGATACTGAAAAGTATGACTACACTTTTTATAAGATGTTAGTTGTATCCATGATTTAACATGTTTACTGGATATGTCATGTTTCATACGAGCTTTAGCTTATGGAGTTTTTATATTTATTTCCGCACATAGAACTCTGGAATATGTTGGAATTATTGAAATTGTACTTCCGCAGCTTACTGAATTTCTTAAGGTAATCTATTTTAATGAGAGGATTTTATGAATTCCCTAAACTGACTTATTAGGATAGGCCTAGGGTGACGTAGACTCACTGGCCGGTCATTAGACCTTTAACCCATGGGTTTGGGTCGTGACAATGACGAATGGCTTCGTATCTGGTTTGAGAATAGGAAGAAGGAAAAAGAAAGGGTCATCATGATGAGAAGGCACGCTCGCTTCGAGCCTGCCCAAAAAGTGGTACGCATCAACCGTCCCAAAATTCCAACACCGTCAAAATAGGGGAAAGCGACTTTGATGAAATGGAAGAAGAGTGCAATGATCCGCTCGATGAAACCTCCTTAGTATCACTATTCAATAAGGAGGACATAGCTGATAACCACGCAATCAACGAGGAAAGAGAAAGGGAGTTTCCTGCCAACACATCCATCTGGGGATTACTCATGGCTCAAGGAGGTAGCCATCGCGCAAAAGATGAACCCGGTTCAAAGGCTCTGTTTGGCAAGGAAGAGGGTGGGAAAGAGTACAAAGTTGCAAAAGACAAGGGATATGACCCCGACGTGCTGCAGTACTGAGAAGTCACAACATGGCAAATAAGAAACGTTAAAACATTGTTTTTGCTTTAAACAAACTAGAACGAGTTTTGGGCCCCTGTTTGGGCATTTTATTTCTGCTAAGAGAATTCCTTTTTCATCTTCTAGATTATGCTTATCTAAATTCAAATTTCTAAATTGCAATTGCCATGCACTATACTCTCATTGCCAAAACACGGGAAGAATTCGAAGGGACCAAAATCTTTGTGTCCCCGATAAAAGGAAAGGAAATGATGAACTCTAATTACTTAGAACTAGGTTTTTACCAAAACTCAGGAAGAAGACGCTATCTCCGTGAGAACACTCAGGGTTAGCTTGCCCATTGTGAAAGTACAAACGCAACAAAGAGATTCATAAAAACATCTCCATCAGATTCCTCTCCAAAACACAAAACCTCTTGAGAGAAAAATGCTCGTTGGGCAACCCATACACCCAAGCAAAAGTAAGAGCAGAGCCTGCTAGGACAAGAAACGCAGCCTAGGCAAAAGTTAAGGCATTTGAAGGAAAAGCTCGCTAGGGACTCAACCTCTATCAGGTAACCTAGGCAAAACTTAGAGCATGAGAGAAAGAAAAACCAAGAGTGAAAACCCAACCCCCAAAGGTGGTGATCTTGGAACTACGTAAAAGGCCTGATTCCCTGATTGGGATACGTAGGCAGTCTCACATCGAGATACGGCCCAAACATTTGAAGAGAGGAAAACATTAACATGTTTGTACTCAATGATAGGCATAGCTAAACCTGCGTATTGAGCTCGCAAAAGATGAGTTAGTCATTTTCCAAGGAATTGGCAAAAACAAAGACACATAAGGATTACAGTTCATCTCTTCTAACCCAAAAGTCATCAAACGCAATGGGTATGATCCTTCGGAAGACTCTTAAAGTTTGGCAATCAGGCTGAAGCATGGCAAAAGCAAGAAACAGCAAATCGAGGACTAAGCATAGGAAAGGATATGAAACAAGATGCCACTTGGCTAAAGCAAAACCTATCTTCCTTGGGAAAATAGATGTAACGGCCGGACAATCGATACCTCGGCCGCAACAATAATCCTTCGGCCGAGTGATCGATTCTTCGGCCAAATATTTTTCACACAAAATAACTGTCTATCAGCAAAAACTCGCTCAAAAAGCCATGTTCTGACTATCGCATGCAAACTCAAAACGTTTAGGGGTAGGAAAGGCATTTCTCATTTCTCAAACAAAAACTTGTTTACAAAATCATTGTTGTGGTTGCTTTCACTATACAAATATAGTTTCTGCCTATCTACTAACTATGAACAGGGAAAAGAAAAGCCCTAAAAACTAGGCGATCTCTGAGAAGAAGGCAAAGGCTGCTCACTGGTCCCCATGTTCCCCTCAGCAGCCGGTACCCTCTCAGCCTCAAGCTGCAGTCAGGGAAGATATAAACGTTCAGAATCAAGGGATAATACATAGCAGATAAAGCTTATGAAGAGAGTCATACCTCTAGGATCCTACGGCGCTGTCTCCGGACCAAGACCTCTGTACTCTGGTAGGCGCGAAGCCACTCCTGCACTATCTCGGCAGGCACCTATGGAACAGCCAAGTATTACAAACATCTAAAGCAAGAATACAATGCGAAGTGATGAAAGCTAAACGTAAGAATACCTGTGAAGCCCCAACTGGCAAAGAGTAGAGCGGGGTCGTACAAGGAGTCAGCGTCAGGCGCTCTTCCTCCCCATCGCCTGAGTGAAAGGAAACAAACGAAGGAGCCCGTGGCCAAACAGGAGCTACGGGATGAGCCTCGACAGAGGGGGTCAAGAAAAGACGGCAGTACTCCATATAGTCACCTGCCTGAAGGAGTAAACCTGCCCAATCTCTGATCCGAGCATTCTTCAGATCTTCCTTCGACATCAAGGAAGTAGACCTCATAGATACTGGAGGAGAAGGAGGAACAAGCTGAAGAGCCTCAGCACGTGATCGCCACTGGCTGGCCACTCGATCACCTAAGTACCAGGCTCGGCAAAATGGACCTTCGAGCAAGCTACGAGTCCGATCTAGGACTCTACAACGAGCAAGAGGGGCGTCCTCTGGTACACCACCCCAAGGGTCAAACCGTACCTGTAAGGGCAAGGACAAATCAGTCTCGATACAAGAATATGGAAGCTTAAAGGACAAGAGGAACAAAAGGAAAGGTACCTGATCGACCGTCAGTCGGTCCAAAACTCGCCGCCACTCGGGAAGGCTCAAAACTGGTGACCGTGGCCTCCGTTGCCCCATCAACCATCGCTCATAACGAGGTGTACAGTTCGCGTCACCATGCCTGGTCTCAGGGGGAAACTGGAGAAGGTGCTCAAAAGCCCAAAGCAGGATCAACAAAGCAAATTCAGAACCAGGAAAAAGCCAAAACAGAAGTACAAAGGAATGATACGTACCTCAAGCACTCGAAAGTGGCCGCAAAGAATGGGACTCTTGTCCCGCGAGCAAGCTCCAAGACCACCATACAAAGTGGCCAAAGCAGACGAGCCCCAGTCAAACTCCCTAGTAGCTCCCAGGTGCTGCAGAGGAGCCAAAAACTGCGTGTGTACTGAACCATCCTTGTTGGCAAACAACGTTTGCCCAAGGAGGTAAAGGAGGAAGGCCCATGTCAACTGCTCGACGCTCACCTGGGTCAGAATATCAGCCACCGCGAAAGTCTTGCTTAGCCAAGCAAGATCAACGTGACCCCGAGAACGAACAGGGGGCACCTTGCCCAGAAACCACCTCAAAGCACCGTCTCGCTCCCAAAGCCGAGGGTCAACTCGAAGAGCAATCTCGCCTATCCGTAGGCCAGTCAGCAAGGAGAAGTCACCCGGAGTGATAGTCATCTCACCAGCAGCAGGGAAGTGGAAGGTATTGGTGGTATCCCACCACCTCTCAACCAGCGAGGTCATCAGTGACCAATCCATCTTCGGAAGATCGAGGCCCAGAATGAACGTCTCGAAACCTGCAGCACGAAACTCACCGGCACGTTCAGAACGCTCAGGTGAAACTCTGGCTCTTGACGGACCACTTCAGCCTCTGGGCCACCAACAGGAGGACGGTACTGCAGGAAACCGCCGTAACCCAGCCTACGCGAAGGACAAACGTAGGTAGTGGCATCAAACAAACCGGGCTCTTCAATCGCCTCATCATCGGAAGATGGATGCTCGCACCTACATGAAGGGTGCGAGGATGAACCTGCCACACCCGAAGACGGCGTGGCCATCACGTCCAAGCCAAGAAAGGGAGAAAACCAACGGTTTTGGACAAACAAAGTCGGCAGTGACAGTAATGACGGCAGTGGTCGGAGAGGATGGTCGCCGGAGATGATGGTGGCCGACGGTAGTGGAGGAGGGCGGCGGCGTACGACGGTCGTCGGGCGAGAGGAACGGAGGAGAATAAGGGAGGAGGAGAAGAAAAGATTAAATGGGCCGTGAGATCGATTTAACTGAACTTAAATCGATTTCCTGACGTTTGGAGTTCTCACGGCCGATACATCAATTCCTCGGCCGAGACATCAATCCTTCGGCCGAGAGATCGATCTCCAGGCCTGCCAATCAATTTCCTTCAGCAATGTCAAATCATGCTCAGCGCATTAATTCAAGCCACTACAGAATCCTCAACCAACCAAGTAGCCCTGGGGGCATCCCCAGGCCAACACAATATGATCAAGACTAGCCTTGGGGGCATGCCCAAGCATCGAAGATCTCTCTCCACAAACTGCTGGCCAGCAAAACAAGACACTCATCAGCCCTGAGCTCAAAACTTCAGCGGCTCCAAGCCCATTATTGGCAGGCTCTACGCCCATATACACTCATTCAGCAGCTCTACGCTCGCTGTCACAACTCAGCGGCTCTAAGCCCACTATCTCAACTGGCTCGAAGCCGTAAACAAGCAACAGGCTCTAAGCCGCCCCAACAATCAAGATATCTATTCTCAGACTCTACGCCTGAATGCTCAAAAATCTAACATTTTTGAATGCTCAAGCTCCACGCTTGGATGCCCAACCACTGTGTACTGGATGCTCAAGTTATACACTTGAATGCTCAAGCTCTACGCTTGGATGCCCAACCACTGCGTACTGGACGCTCAAAGCCTGTACTTTGAATGCTCGGATTCTGCCGTCCGAATGCTCGAGCTCTACGCTCTGAATGCTCAAGTCCGGAACTTGATAGAAGCTCTAAGCTTAAAACAAACACACACGCACGGGCCCGTGCACATATTGCATCAACATTATCACATCGAGTCTGCATCATCATATCTGTTCACATCTAACAACCATCATCACACATATACACTCTGCATATCTCTCATGAAACAGGTCAACCCTGCAATCAACCGGCACTATGCCTCGGTTTTATTGATCGGTTCAGCGCCTCGATCCTTTGGCTCCACGCCAACACTTATGATGAGAAAGCTCCGTGCACAGACCATCAGAATACAACCAGCTCCGCACTTCGGTTCATTACGTCAAGCTCAAAGCTCTGACACCACAGGCTCTCGCCTTATGATCAATACCAGCTCCGCGCTTCGGTCCTATCCCATCCCCTCAGGCCTTCGCCTCAAGATTGCAACAGGCTCCACGCCTCAATTCTATCACTCTCCAGGCTCTCGCCTCATAACTACAACCGGCTCCGTGCCTCGGTTCCCTCATCTCCAAAAGCTCCGTGCTCCAATTACTGGCCATGTGCCCCCCACATCTCAAAAACAAACCGGCGTCCAACTCATCCCAGCAGATGGTTTGGATTCCACCCCATTACATCAATCCCATCCCGCTCATTCGCAAGGATAGGCTACTCTACCGAGCTCCTTTCAGTCAAAGTAAGGACGATCAAGAAAAGCAAACGCACCTGCAGTGTACTAATCTACCCCAAAATACTAAGGAAGCTCTTCGCAAAAAACTCCCCGGGCAGCCCCGCGCTCCTTCAACTATCTTCCGCCAAAACCCTGGCTCAGTCTAGGTACGTCACACTACAGCTTTTAAAGCCCTAAGGTACGTCTTCTGTCTCTAACCCTCCAAACTTTTTACTTTTCTTTATTGCCCGAACTACGATTGGTCTGAATTTCCCTTGTGGAATACGTAGGCAGCCTCCCGGCCCGACCATAACAAAACCTTTTTCGAAAAACCCCTTGGAATAGTGGTTGGACCAAATTGAGTTGCTTTTTATAGCTTTGACTCTTACTCAAACATGTCTCGCGATCCGTCTGAGTTCAGTCAAAGAGGGGCATCTGTAGACACCCCAATTTGGCCTAACGATTATTTCAAGTCCCACCTTGGGACAATCCCGATGATGAAATGGATACAGTGATTGCTGATTGCTTCCTTGAGAACCTTAGGACTTTCGGTGAGAACTTTGACCACTTAGAGGACCCAATTCAAAGCCATACAGCCTTTCAGACAGAAATACAGAAGCCTAGGAGAATCCATCTGACGGCCGTGACATCGATCTAACGGCCACAACATCAATCCCTCACCCGAGCAACCTGTTGCCAGCAAAATCTCCCTGAGAGATCAATCCCTCGGCCGCGAGATCTATCCTTCGGCCGAGACATCCTTTCCACGGCTGCGACATCCTTTGCTCGGCCGCCAGATCGACCTTTTTCCAGACTCTCGAACGTTCTGTCAGACGTTTGGTTTGATCCAACTACACTACCTTTCCGATGCGTTCGGGCTACTTTCGGAGATCACGACGTAGAGTTTGAGATGCATTGCAATTGCAATTGCCATCTCGTGATTTGATTGGCCGGAGTGAGTCATCCCTATGCCTATATAAAGGGGCCTTTGGGTTCCGAATAACCACACAGAAATTGAGATACTTACACACTCTCTCAAACCTCGAAGCTCTGCACAAATACTCCCTCAATCCCATACTCCAAAAGCCCTAACCTTCCGAAGGTAGCCGTCAATCCGGCGATCAAACCCCGAAGTTCAAACCCTAACCCTAGGGTTCTCAATCAAGCAATCAACCAATCTCACCCAATCCAAAGCAATCAAGCAACTGAGGGATCAAGGTGGTGAGGCCCAACGGCCTCTGGTTTGTCTTAATTTACTGTATTTCTGACTAATCATAGTATTTTGATTATCCATTAATCTTTCTGTCTGGTGTGAGGAAGAACACCGACCGAGGCTTCGATCCCTCGGCCGGTATATCAAACCAGGAGGATCCCTCGGCCGTGACATCCATTCACCGGCCGCGGGATCCATCTCCCTGGGACAATTTTGTTGCTTTTCTGCTTTCCAATGCATGCTTCAATTATCGCACTGGCTCACTTTGCTTACTGTTTAAAGGAATAACTAAACAGATTATGTGTTAGGATTAAACAAGGCATCTATACGTCTTATGTTGAATGATTATGGGCCAGTCTCACGGCTGGGCAAAGAGGGGTGCCTAACACCTTCCCCTTATTGTACTTTTGGCTCCCGTATCCAGAATCTCTATCTATTTTCCCAGTTTTAATAAACTGGGTGGCGACTCTATTTGATGATAACCGTTATCATGTGGCGATGTTCCTAGCCATGGGAATGTCCATGATTTTGGTTTATGAAGTGAGCAACCAATCGAGCAAATTCAATGTGATCAATCTGTATGGCGATGCCCCGTTTGGGAGGTGTCTACAGCGACATCAGCGTCCTTCGGGAAAGTGACGGATGACTCCGATTTAGCTTCATCCGCCAGGTAGTCCACTGGGTCAAACTCATTACTAGCCACATCTTCTTCTGGTTCTGGCGGTTCCGTGTAAGGGGCGAGACCTACATTGTTGTATGGGTCATTGATGATGAGGGCATGGAGGTAGGAGGGATTCGGAGCAGGCTCGGGCCAGTTGTAGGCTGTCATCTGAGGTTGGTATTCTTCTGCGAATAGCATGGGTATAGAGAAGGTATCCAGAGGATCATTCCAGGCCAAGAGTTGGTATTCATCCGGGATTGGGCTCCATTCCCATTCAGGCATCCCTGGAAAGTTCTCGTTTTGGTTTTCGAACATCATGTACAGAGAAAACCCATCAAGAGGGTCAGCATGAATGCTTTGCCAATCAATTTCCCATCCAGGTTCAAAGAATGGGTTCACGTCTCCTTGAAAATTGGTGGCTTCAAATTCCTCCCAATCAGCAATCAAATCTCCCCATTCCCAAAGGAAACAGAGAGCAGTTTCTTCGAGAATTTCCACAACAGGCTTTGGTTCGGTATCAGGGATGATGAATGGGGTTGGATCAAAGTTTTGGCTCTTGGCTTGGGTAATTTGGTTGATATGGAATGGGGCATTATGTTGTGGCAAAGGATTTGTCATGGTGTTTGGTTTGTCTGAAGAAGGGGTATCAATGACTTTATTATCAATGAGGTTTTGAATTTCATGATGGAGGCGGATACAATTATCAGTGGTATGGCCATGCATTTGGTGGAAATCACAGTAGACATTCTAGTTCAGGTTAGGTGGAATGGTTTGTGGTGGCGGGAATGGGTTCAGCACTCCCACTTCGATAAGCTTCTTGAGTAAAGCGGATCTAGGAGTGCTAAACTGGGTAAAGACTCTATTTTGGGATTTTGTGGATGAAGTTCCGGCCTGATTGGTATTCCCGAAGAGGACATTGTTGTTTCCTGAATATACCCTTTTGGTCTTTGATCCTGATTCCTTCTTCTCTAATGTACCATCTCGTAAGGCCTCCTCCACAGCTAAGCCAGAGTCATAGAAAGTTTCGAAATTTGGGGCTGCCTGGGAGAGGACCATGTATGGGGCAAAAGAGCTTGGCAGGTTCTTGGTGATGATCCTTATCTGTTCTTTCAGGTCTGGTTTGTTTTGCATCTGAGCGGCCTTAGCCCTCCAACGTTTTACAAAATCAACGAAACTTTCTTTCTCATCCATCTTGGTGCTCTCTTGTTCCCTGGTGGTCATCTTTAGATCAACATTGAAATCATATTGAGCCACAAATGCTGTCCCAATATCTTTCCAAGTCCTTTTCTTAGAGGGTTCAAGAGTAAGGAACCATTGTAGGGCTGGTCCCGACAGAGATTCATGGAATAGCTAAGCCATGGCTTCCTTTTCGATCCCCCTCATGGTGAGTGAACCAACATACCCTTGAAGGTGCGCCTTTGGATCTCTGGTACCGTCAAACTTTGCAAAATCCATACCCTTGAACTTTTCTGGTAACTTAGCGTTGGGGAACAAGCACAATTTATTCATGTCAATCTCTCTTCTTCCTAATCGCTTATTTTCTTGCATAGATTCTTCCAACTTACCAATTTTAGCCATAAGGGCGACTAAATTGGGATCAACTGCTGGTGTATCTTTGGCCGGTGTCTCACCCTTGGGTATGTCAGGCTTAACTAGGAGCTTGTCGCAAACCTCCTGCATAGACTCCATCATCAAATTCATGTCATTTTTCATGGATGCAACCGAGGCTTTGAGTTGCGTATCCATGCCAGCGAGGGATTGTCTAAACTGGGCGTCCATGGCGGCCATGTTCTGTCTAAGCTCTTCTACCCCATTTCCTTGATCAACCATTGGCAAGGGACTTTCAAGTGATAGTTCTGCTAGAGACTCCTGTATTGCTAATCTTGGTGAAACCGCTAATGACGACTACCCTTCCTGTTCTATGTGGATCTCAAACAGTTGGGTTCCTTTCAGGGTGTCTATGTGAACCAACCTTTGGGACGGACGAAACCAATTGGGTATAGCCTCTTCTTTTCACAGGTGCCCAATGTTTCTAAACTGGCAACAAGGCAAAATGGAGCAACTCAGAACCCATCCCGAGTGTCTGTCCTACCTTCTACACGTCTCCTGAATCCTAAGACCTACCGTGACTTGAGTCTCACTTGAGGCATTTGTACAGAAGATTTCTGATGGTCCAGGTAGGTACTGTCAAGCAGGTTAAATTCCGATCGCTTCGGAACCAGAGCCAATCTCCTTACCTTGACCATTCGAGATAGAGCAATATGACCATCAGAATCCAGATACGCATACCTTCAAGGTTAGTCCCAAGTCAAGGGAGCCGTTCGGGCACGACAAACACCAGATGTATCGCAACCTCCATGGATTTACGGTCTCCTAGACCGACCGGAAAGTCCTAAAGAATTCTAAGGGAGACTAATCCTCTAGCCTGCAAGATGCAATGATGTGTGAATGATATGCATGTATAAGAAAAAGATGCACATAAACAGGATATATCACATAAGTCCTAGCCACGGGTTCCTGTCCTAGTTGGGAAGGTTCTATGGTTATGTATGAGTGCATAGGCCGGTTTTGGTCTCAGAAGGGTTCCCCGGACTAGAGCCAAGATGTACTACCCCATGTCAAGTGTATTGCAAGACAATGGTCGAACAACACGATGGCCCATCATAGTCGAGGGTTGCTAGGCATCCCGGGAGAGCTTGTCACCGGTAGACCGGGCAAGATTGCCGAGACACGCTAGCGAGGCTTGTGTGGTGCATAGTGTAAAAGAAAGTTAAGTTTTCCAAATTGCATTAAGTCCCCCAAGTAAAATGCCTTTCAAGTTTGGCCCTCTTGATTATTCAACACTCTTTTATTCCTTTTTTTTATAAAAAAAGTACAGTATTGAATAAAAGTTCCCCAGCAGAGTAGCCACTGTGGGCTCCCGCGCCCGGCGCGTTCGAAGAGTCGCCACCCAGATTTTTGAGATGGATGATCCGAGAAACCGAGAGTTTGTTTTGAAAAGAAAGGCTTTTGATCTAGCGAAACCATTGAGATTTTGGATCCGGGGGCCACGTTACGAGCGGGGAAGGTTTTGTTGAAAAAGCATCCCGCTCGCCCGGTGAAAACCGGTCTCTACTAAGCATTTTAAATGGGGGATTTAATACCATTTGGAAAGCCTCAAAAACACATACGGGAAAGGGAAACAAGATGAAGTATATCACATTGTCGTGCGAGTGGTGCTTACTGTACAGAAATGGCAAAAGATGATGAGACGAAGCTATAAATAAGGAAAGCTTGTAAACAAGTTGTCTGGATCACCATTGTCTGACGCAAGGCGTACCGCTATACAACGCACGGTCATATAATATGCCGTGCGTTGTTCCGACCTTATCCTTAGGCTGTCAATAGTTTCTGAAGCCTCGCGCGGCATACCAACACACCGCACGGTGTTACTTTTAAAATTTCAGAAAGCTCACAGCCGTCAGATCATCTCATAACTGTACCATTCCTCCAAGCCACAAGTAGAAAACCACTTTTGACACATTTGTTTATTTGAAAAGATTTATAGAGTTTTCTCAAGGTAATAAAACATGGCTTGTATATATGGTCTCATTCCGAGACTGCTTTTGGGGTACAGAAATAGATCCAGCAACAGACGATCATGATCCAGATAGTTTGAACAAGAAAACAGCAGTTAACCGAAAATGCCGTGCGTGTGAGTCCACTATGCCGTGCGACGCTTCAAAGCGCCGCGCGGCGTAGTGTACCCAACACAAAAAACTAGTTTGGTTTTGTAAAAGTGATTTTTAGGTCAGATCCTAACCAAAAGGGGTTAAGCCTGACGATATAAGGGTCCCCTCAGGGCCAGGGCAGAGCCTAGCCCAAGGAAACTTGGTTTTTACCTTTGATATTGAGCTTGAATGAAGATTGATGATGGTGGATGGACGTCGGCAAGGTTGGAAAAGAAAAGAGAAGTATGGGTGTGTGTAGTAGATGGGTGTATTGGGTGGTTGGGGTCTCAAAGTTAGTAAGGAACTAACTTTAATGGTGAGGAGAAAAATGGAGTAAAAGGCCTAGAGAATATCTTTTGGAAGCAACATTCTCAAGACTAGGAAATGGGAAATGGGTGTGAAAGCAAGAAGAGAGAGAAAGGGTATAATGGTGATCAAGGGCCCCTTTCTCTTGAGTGGAGGGTGTATTTATAGGCAAGAGCCATGGATTTTGAATTTCAAATGTTGGAGGTATGTTTTGGGCGGGTCAGAAGTGTGCTTTTGGTTGAGCTATTTTGTAGCTGTGGCTCAAATAGGCGTGGCCGACAGCTTTCTGAGCCAGTCAGAACTTTACCCAAAATACCGTGCGGCTAACCTCATGATCGCGTGCGGCGTAATGACTTTTGATATGCCGTGCGGTGTAGAAGTGTCACGTGCGGCATTACAGGTTCAGTCCAGGGCTTTTGGGCTTTTTCTGGGCTTTTGATTTGTTTGGGGCTGAGGGTTTGTTTGGGCTGAGGATTTGTTTGGGGCTGAGGGTATCCTTCATTCAAGCTCGCAAAGGTTCCGTTTCCTTTATTTCATCATCGGGGTGGAACAAAGACCCTTCGAGGTTCGGATTGGGGTGTCTACAGTGGTGTTGTGTTAAATCTCTCGTCAATTTGTTTGCTCATGTTTACACAACAAATAGATGGACAAGACGATCTGGTTCAAATTCAGGTTGGTGGATGTAGGGAGGTATTCCCGAACAGGTCCAAATAGGGCCCGAACAAGTGGTACGTGGGACCATGGTAAAGATACGGTGGGGACAGTCGCCGTGCAATACGATGGTCGGAGATAAGGGCCAAAAACATGAGGAGATATTGGTCCAGGGAATCTATACGGGGCTTGTACCAGTAACATGAGATGTTATTGGTCCAGGAGATAGAATCGGAGACATGAGAAGTCACTGGACCAGCTAATCTGTTCGGCAATGAGAAGGCCGAACAAGAGCAGAATTCTGGGGAAAGCAGCCTCAGTAGCAAGGAACGCTCTGGAAGGTTCCAGAATAGTGATATCCCGTAAGGAAATAGGATCTCGATAGAATAGGATCTAGAAAAGATACCCAACGGGAATGAGATGTTCGGCCAGCTATGGAAAAGAGTCCTAAGAGGACTAAAGTAATGAGTTGATAAGGGAACGAGAATCCACGATATTCTGGGTTTCCTATACGAGGTAGGAAACCTAGGGCAATAAGGATACTTGGGCAGTAAGCATCCGTAAATCTATAAATATGAGGTAAACCTGAAGGTAAAGGGTACGCTGTTTTATTGCAATTGAGTTATTACCTACTGATAATTAGGGTTTTCTACGAGTACGAGATACTAACTTAGGCATCGGAGGGCCTTTGCCATGAGAGGCGAAGGTGCGCTCATTTCTTGTCTGTTTTGTAGATAAGGATTACGGCGACATATTAGGGTTCCGGCGAGAGGCACGAAGTAGCCGTTGTGTTCTTGTGCAGTACAAAGCCCCTTTAGTTTTTCTGCACTTACAATTGGCGCCATCTGTGGGAAACGATAGAGTTCCCTTTGAAAAACGACCACGATGGAAGAATATCTAGCTACACTGCTTGATCCAAAGAGCCAGTTAGGTGGGGGAAGAGATAAATCCCCACCGGTAGCTCCAAAGAAGCCCGACGGCGGGCGCGCCAAGAAAATGGCGAGCAGAGGCCACCCTGTGACTGTCCATGGCGACTCCAAGAACAAGGATGGCAGGACAGCCATGGAGTTCATGAGAAGGAGTAAGTCCCACCCTGGGAGAGAGTCAGTTGCACACTCAAGAAGCGTGCACAATAATGAAGATGTCCTCGACAGAAAGAGGCAGGAATTCGAGGAGTACGCTCGTATGATCAAAAAATGAGAATACGAGATTCGAAAGATACAGCGGGTACGAGAACACCCAGAGGACTCTGGACTGTCGCGAAGGAAATCCAGAGGAGACGGGCTGGCCATGGTGGAGTACAAAAAGGCCCCTTCACGAAGAAGGAGGAGCAGGAGCCCCACTCCTGGAAGGAAAAGGGCTTCTTCACGAAAAAGGAGCAGAAGTCACACCCCCGAAGAGGGGGAGATTCGGAAACATCACAGGGACAGGTACGAGAGGCCTGGTTCCGATTGGGAGAAGAGTGCTCCCAAGGAAACCAAGGAACAAGAGGAGGGGACCATGTCTGCACGAGAAGCAGCACAAAAAGCCCTCAGCAACATAGCTTCCTCCCCCTTTGCAAGGAGACTGCAAGAGGCAAAGCTGCCGAGTAGGGTGAAGCACGGGGCGTTCATCCTCTACGAGACAATTACTGATCCCGTGGCACACATACAGCACTACCGGCAGGCAATGTTCATGCACGACGGGGATGATGCGATCATGTGCAAGATGTTCCCATCGAGTTTGGGGAAAGTGGCTTTGTCGTGGTTCCATAAGCTAGGGCCGAACACCATACGAGGATGGAGACAATTAGCCGAGGAATTCACTGCTCGGTTACTAACGAGCAGGAAAGCACCGAAGACTTTTGAGAGCCTCTCTGTTATGAAGCAAGGAGAGAACGAGCCGATCAGGGACTACGCTAAGAAGTACTGGGAGACTTTCAACGAGATTGAAGGTTGCAGTGAGAAATATGCGATAGCCACGTTCAAGACAGGGTTACCTGTTCGGGGAGAACTACGTAACTCCCTAAACATGAGCCCAGTAGGTACATTGGCGAGGCTGATGGAGCGGATTGAGCAGCATGCCAGGAACGAAGATGACATACTGCGAGAGGACAGCAGGATGGTTGCCGAGCAAGCCAAGGGTCCTGCGAAGAAGGCAGACAAACCAGAACCCAAAACTTACAGGGAAAAAAAGGAATATGGGCAGGCTAAGAAAGAGTGGTACAAGGAGAAACACGCTCCAGACCCCAAGTCCTTCTTCTCAGTAACGACGGTTTGGAAGGAACCAATCTACCGAATTCTTTATAAAATAAAGAACCGCCCATACTTCAAGTGGCCCCCAAGGCTGGAAGGGGATAAAGATGCAAAGAGGGCTACGAGTCAGCATTGCAGTTATCACAAGGACTGGGGTCACATGACGGAGGACTGTGAGATGTTCAAACAACACCTTGATGACCTAGTCTCACGTGGTTATTTGAAGGAGTTTATTCAGGAAGAGCACAAGGGTGCGGAAAAGGCAATGGAGTTGGATTACGAGCAAAATCCAAGAGGCGTGATCCATATGATTCATGGGTTGGCCGCACCTTATACGAGAAATGAGGTGAGGTTACTCCAGAGGCAGGTAAAGCACGACCAGCACGTGATGCAGTTGGGAAAGAAACGAGGACATGAAGAAGAAGTATGCAACGAGGGCATAGTCTTCACGGATGAGGACCTGGGAGGAGTCCAGGTACCACATAATGACGCTTTGGTCTTAACCCTACGAGTTGGGGAGTATGACATGGAGAGGATCTTGGTGGATTCAGGAAGCTGCACCGAGGTGCTGTATTATGACGCGTTCAAAAAGATGGGTCTGACACAGGCAGACCTGGTGCCGTCAACAACACCTTTGGGCGGATTCAGTGCAGGGGCTGTTTGGCCGTTGGGCAGAGTAACCCTGCCTGTTCGGGCAGGAACAGTGGTGCTTCGAACCGACTTCCTGGTCGTAGATGTACCGTCTTCCTATAACGCGATTATAGGAAGAACCTGGTTGCACAAGATGAGGGCGGTATCCTCCACCTACCATCAGATGGTAAAGTTTCCTAGGTCAAACAGCATTGAGAGGATCAGGGGAAATCAAAAGGTTGCCCAACAGTGTCTGGTTTCTATAATCGGGAAGGAACCGAAAGCTCAGTTGATACAAACCGTTGAGGTTCCGGACCAGCCGACTATCGAGGATGTTGGTGGGAATCCCGCCGAGAAAATGGTGGAAGGTTTGAAAAAGATTCAGATCAACGAGATTGATCCACAAAGGTATTTCCTGATTGGGGAGAACCTGATCAACGAAGAGGAGGAGGAATTGGTGGAATTCCTCAAAGACCATGTTGATGTATTTGCTTGGGTACCCGAGGAGATGCCCGGAGTGGATGCAAACGTGATTTGTCATCACCTGAATGTAGATCCACAGCACAAGCCCGTGATGCAGAAAAAGAGAAGATCAGCCGTACAGCATGTGGACGCTGTTATTGAGGAAGTTGACCGTTTGCTCGAAGCAAAGGCCATACGAGAAGTTTACTACCCAGAATGGCTGTCTAACACTGTGGTGGTAAAGAAGAAGAATGGGAAGTGGCGAGTCTGCGTCGACTTCATGGACCTGAATAAGGCATGTCCAAAGGACAGTTTCCCCCTCCCCAGGATAGATCAACTGGTGGACGCAACGGCTGGGTATGGGCGAATGAGTTTCCTTGATGCTTATCGAGGGTATCACCAGATTGCCATGTACGGGCCCGACCAAGAGAAGACTTCTTTTATCACTCCACGTGGGCTGTATTGTTACAGTGTCATGCCCTTTGGTCTGAGGAACGCCGGAGCAACATATCAGAGATTAGCAACGATTATGCTGAAGAAGTTGCTCGGCAAGACAATGGAGGTATACATAGACGACATGGTGGTCAAAAGTAAGGAGAAACAAAACCACATAACTGATTTAAAGGAAGCCTTCGACATACTGAGAGAGTACAAACTGAAGCTCAATGCCTCGAAGTGTGCGTTCGGAGTAAGTTCGAGAAAGTTCTTGGGTCGCCTTGTGACCATAAGGGGTATAGAGGCGAACCCCGATCAAATAACAGCATTACAGAAGCTCCAAAGTCCAAAGACCACGAAGGAGGTCCAGCGGTTGACAGGGATGGCAGCGGCTCTAAACAGATTTATCAGCCGGTCCAGTGACAAATGTAGACCTTTCTTTCAGTTGCTAAAAAAGAGAGAAGGATACGAATGGGGAGCAGAATGTGAGCAGGCGTTCCAAGACCTGAAGAAGTACTTGGCAACAGCCCCCCTGTTGTCCACCCCTGAACAAGGTGAGTCTTTAACTTTGTATTTAGCGGTCTCTGAACATGCTGTGAGTGCAGTGTTACTGAGGGACAAGAGATCCGAGCAAGTCCCTGTTTATTATGTAAGCAAGACATTGTTGGAAGCAGAAACGAGATATCTGCCCCTCGAAAAGTTGGTCCTGGCGTTGAGGACGGCGGCAAGAAAGTTGCCTCATTATTTCCAGAGTCACAAGATTGTGGTTTACACTGAATTCCCGTTAAAATCTTTGCTACGAAAGGCAGATTTCTCGGGACGTATTTTGACTTGGTCGGTCGAGTTGAGTCAGTACGACATCGACTACCAGCCACGTACTGCGTTAAAAGGACAGATTCTAGCAGACTTTGTGGCGGAGTTTTCACCTGCGGTGGCTCCCCAGCCTCCTCCGAAAAAGAAGCAGCCACTTGAGCAGGTAACCAGAAAGGGTAAGGCTCCTGCCGAATAGGATCCCTTAGAATGGAAGTTATTCGTTGATGGCTCCGCATGCAATACAGGCTCAGGGGTTGGAGTTGTGCTCTTCCCCCCCGAAGGAGCAATGATGGAGTTGTCTCTTCGACTGGGGTTCAGCACTTCGAACAATGTGGCAGAGTACGAGGCACTCCTGGCAGGATTGAGAAGTGCAAGAACCCTAAAAGGCAAGAGGATACGGATATACTGTGATTCACAGCTCGTGGTGAACCAGCTGTCTGGAGAGTATGAGGCCCGGAATAAGAGGATGGCAGCCTACGTGGAGGCCGCCAGGGATTGGCTTGACACCTTTGAGAAGGTGTACATTGAACAAATAAGTTCTGGGCAGAATGCTCACGCAGATTCGCTTGCTTGGTTGGCCGCAGCTGTGCCAACTGAATTTAAGAGAAGGGTGATAGTTGATTATCTTGCTGAGCCGAGTATTAGGAGAAGCGTGGAATTGGTCTTGGACGTGAACCAAGGACCAAGTTGGATGGATCCAATAGTAGAGTTCTTGCGAGATGGGACACTCCCCACGGAAAAAAAGGAAGCTCACAAGATAAAAACAAAGTCTGCGCGATTTTGGTTATCTCCTGAGGGGAAATTATATAGAAAATCCTTCACTGGACCGTACTTACTTTGTGTGCATCCCGAGATAGTGCAGAAGTTTCTCCACGAGATCCACGAGGGAACATGTGGAAGTCATGCTCGGGGTAAGTCCATTGCCCACCGAGCAATAACCCAAGGGTACTGGTGGCCGCACATGCAGGAGGATGCAAAGGTGTATGTAAAAATTTGTGAGAAATGTCAGAAATTCTCGCCAATGATCCGAACACCAGCCGAGGATCTAGTTCCATTGACGAGTCCTTGGCCATTCGCACAATGGGGAATGGACATCGTGGGTCCACTTTACAAGGCAACTGGCAACAGGAAATTTCTGTTGGTGGCAACGGATTATTTCACTAAGTGGATTGAGGCAGAACCACTGGCAAAGATCACTGAACCTATGATAGAGAGGTTCGTGTGGAAAAATATCATTACGCGATTTGGGGTCCCCTATTCACTGATTACGGATAATGGGTCCCAATTTCAGAAGAAGTTCAAAGCTTTTTGCGCCCAGTATGGGATAAGGAATTATTACTCGACCTCAGCCTATCCGCAGAGTAATGGGCAGGCGGAAGCATCCAACAAAACCATACTTGACGGGATCAAGAAGAGGTTGGATAAAGCAAAGGGAAAGTGGCCTGACGAGTTGCCATTGGTTTTATGGGCGCACCGAACAACGCCAAGGAGGTCTACGGGAGAGACCCCCTACTCATTGGCATATGGAACAGAGGCTGTAATCCCATTGGAGGTTGGTCTGCCGACCAACAGGACCACTTTGGTTGAAAGTGGAGGCAATGATAGAGCCCTGGAGATTGAACTGGATCTTGCCGAGGAACGGAGAGAGAGGGCTCTGGTGCATTTGGCCTCATATCAGGAGCAGCTGATGAAAAGCTACAACAAGAATGTCCACCCCCGAGAGTTTGGTATTGGAGACCTTGTGCTTCGTAAGGTGCTCGGCAATACCAAGGTAGCCAACGAGGGCAAGTTGGGGGCTAACTGGGAGGGCCCATATCGAGTTACAAAGGTTGTGGGCATTGGGGCTTACCGCTTGGCAGACCTGGACGGGAACCCGGTGCCGAGGCCTTGGAATGTCCACAATTTGAGGAAGTTTTTCGTTTGAAAAGACCTCAGTTTATTTTTCATTATGTTTTTAGGATGCACATCGTGATTGTGTGGGAATTACGAATAAAATTCCCTTGTTTTTTTATTTTTGACTTGTTAGTTGCAAGGGGCACGCGTAACGCCCCCTTGAATTTTGAATTATGAATAAAATTCTCAGCCCTTGGTAGGACATTCTGTTATTGCAAATTGGTTGTTTTACCTCTTTTTTGGGTGCTGGAATACGAAGCCAGGCACTGTTTTGTGTCCTCCCTTCGTATTGGGGAGCAGAGAGTGCATAATTACGAAATAAAATTTTTTCAAGTACGAATAAACTTAGGATCTCGTCCAAGTATGAATACACTTGGAGTGCATACCAGGACATGCAAATTATCCAAAGTACGAGAGACTTGGGGAAGCATATGAAAACATGCTGATAAACGGCTAGGTACGAACAAACTTAGCTAATTATCTAAGGTATGAATAAACTTAGGGATTCATCCAAGCATGTGAACCTTGGAGTGCATACGAACAAATGCACGATGTTGCCAAATACAAATACATTTGGGTAACCTAAGTACGAACAAACTAAGGTGTTTGTCCAAGTACGAAGCACTTGTCATGCATACGAATATGTGCATAATGTTGCCAAATATGAGTACATTTGGGCACATAACTAGGTACAAGCATGCCTAGTTGGTTATCCAAGTATGAATAAACTTGAAAAACATATGAGAACACGCCACGTTAACGTCGAAGTACGAAATACTTAAAGCACATACGAAGACATGTAAAATTACCTACATACGAAGACACTTGAGCAATTGAAATTGGACGTTTGGCCACGAAAGGCCACCAGCAATATTGAAAGGCCAAGCAAACCAGAGTTAACGCCACAAAAGGGCCAAATTCCTGTGTTAAAAGTCTTGGAAATGTATTTGTGCCACACAGGGCAAATCTTACAGCCACGCAGGGCCAACGACCAGTGGGGAATTAAAATCATTGTGTGAAAAACCATACTTACTTTTCTACAGGAACATCTTGAGTAACGGCAGTCGCAGTTTGCACAAGAGTGTCTTCTGCAGCGGTACTTCCGTCTGTTGGACCACCACTGGCTTCCTTTTGGCCAGGGTTGGTCACTTCATCATTTCGGTTGGCATCTGCACCATTCTGCTCAGAGACATCAACAGCAAGCTCTTCGTCCAGATTATCCTCCTCCTCCATAAACTCGTCCTCGCCTTGGGCTGCCATGGCGCTTGGGAGATCAATCTATGTCCAGAGGGAAGAAGATTCAGCTGCACCAGATTTTTTGAGGCAGGCGGTCCATCCAGCAGCCCACACCTGATCTTGTATCCCAGGCATTTGGTTTTTGTAGCTTTCAGTGGCTACGTTGATTCCATCATTGTACCCCTGCTGATAGGCACCCTTCGCTACATTTTTGCTTGATTCCAACTCTGTCAGGGTCTGGTTCAGGCTATCTTCAGCACCGCCCAGTTTACTTTTTAACTCATTCACTGCACTTCGAGCCTGGTTTCTCTCTCTCTCGAGCCGGGCAATGGTGCTCAGTAGCTTGGCATTCTCACTGGCCAATTTTGCGCGCTGAGGCTCTGAATGGCCCAGTTTTTGGGCCATGGCCACCATCTTTTGCATAACCTAAACAAATCATTGGCAACTCAGTAACACAGTTGAAAAAGGGTAAAGTATGCGTTCAAGATGAAAGGACAGTTTACCTTAGAGCTGTGCACCATGAACGACCCAAGAAGATTATCCGGGGAGCTGGCCACTTCTGGGCTTTTGATTTGTTTGGGGCTGAGGGTTTGTTTGGGCTGAGGATTTGTTTGGGGCTGAGGGTATCCTTCATTCAAGCTCGCAAAGGTTCCGTTTCCTTTATTTCATCATCGGGGTGGAACAAAGACCCTTCGAGGTTCAGATTGGGGTGTCTACAGTGGTGTTGTGTTAAATCTCTCGTCAATTTGTTTGCTCATGTTTACACAACAAATAGATGGACAAGACTATCTGGTTCAAATTCAGGTTGGTGGATGTAGGGAGGTATTCCCGAACAGGTCCAAATAGGGCCCGAACAAGTGGTACATGGGACCATGGTATAGATACGGTGGGGACAGTCGCCGTGCAATACGATGGTCAGAGATAGGGGCCAAAAACATGAGGAGATATTGGTCCAGGGAATCTACACGGGGCCTGTACCAGTAACATGAGATGTTATTGGTCCAGGAGATTGAATCGGAGACATGAGAAGTCACTGGACCAGCTAATCTGTTCGGCAATGAGAAGGCCGAACAAGAGCAGAATTCTGGGGAAAGCAGCCTTAGTAGCAAGGAATGCTCTGGAAGGTTCTAGAATAGTGATATCCCGTAAGGAAATAGGATCTCGATAGAATAGGATCTAGAAAAGATACCCAACGGGAATGGGATGTTCGGCCAGCTATGGAAAAGAGTCCTAAGAGGACTAAAGTAATGAGTTGATAAGGGAACGAGAACCCACGATATTCTGGGTTTCCTATACGAGGTAGGAAACCTAGGGCAATAAGGATACTTGGGCAGTAAGCATCCGTAAATCTATAAATATGAGGTAAACCTGAAGGTAAAGGGTACGCTGTTTTATTGCAATTGAGTTATTACCTACTGATAATTAGGGTTTTCTACGAGTACGAGATACTAACTTAGGCATTGGAGGGCATTTGCCACGAGAGGCGAAGGTGCGCTCACTTCTTGTCTGTTTTGTAGATAAGGATTATGGCGACATATTAAGGTTCCGGCGAGAGGCACGAAGTAGCCGTTGTGTTCTTGTGCAGTACAAAGCCCCTTTAGTTTTTCTGCACTTACAGTGGAGCAAACTATGCTTGTCAAGTTGGGAAGTTCACCCTCCTCCCTCAGTGGAGGTAGGAGTTCAAGCCCCACGAGGGGTGAGGGTGAGGTTCAGGATCATAGACAGCCTCTAGACCCCATGTGAATTAACATACTAACTCATTAACTCCCTCATACCCCACTGATGTATAAACTATGATAAAATATATATATATATATATATATATAATCTATATATTATGGAAGAGCGGTACATATTTTTCACTGTTGGATTGGTACATATTTTTCAACCGTTGAATGGGAAATACAATCCTTACCGAAATCAAAATTTGAAATACAATTATCACCTTCAATTCTCATACATTTTACCTACCTTCTTAAGGAAACAAAAGATTTCGGAAATTAGAGATTAATTTCAGAGTACTAATTTTCCGGAAATCTATAATTAAGAAAGTTATCCTAATCCTAATGCTATAATACACATTATGGTAATCTCCTTGATTATCTACAAAATTTGAATTCATCCTTACTTATTTTTGGTAATGTGCTAAAAAAACTACCAATCAGGTCAAATCTTACCACAATTAGAATTCAAAAGTTTAGCATTAACACGTTTGTATATAAAGTTAAAGTCCCTTATCAAAAAATTCTATATAATTTCTCTTTTTCTTTTTAGATTTTCTTATACAGTAGTTCTTCTAATTTGGTCTTATTGATTTTCTTTCTCCTTTACTATTGCAGGATCATCATCTTTGCAAAAGATTACTGTAACAAGGGATGCTATGGGTGCTCTAATCGTCTCCAAATCGATAACATTCATGAGACATTCTACCCAACTGGCTTTTTGAAGGGTTAATACATTTTTCTACTCTTAATTTTGTGTATCCTTTTACGGCCTCCTTCCTTTAAGTTTGTTTTCTCTTGCTATAATATATCTGACATTTCAGTATTGGTTATGTATTAGATTACATGCTTGTAGCATAAATGTGGTACGTTCTTCGTGCTATTATTATGTTTCATGTTATGCATGAGAGGAAGAAACGATTTCCAAAATTGGGTAAGTCAATACTAAGACGCCCTTCAATTTTTTTTTTGCCTTTTTTAAATTTTGAATTGATAGAGTAAAATTATCTTTCTATATTTTCAATAAAAAATTCTCGAGTGACTCAAATAATTATATGGAAATTAAATTCTTCAAGGCTAAAGTTATGGGTTTTTCTCTTAATTCGGAGCTTAGTGAGTTTCTTTGTAAAATGCATGTGCACATGCACATGCATAGTTATTGTTGCGTTTTCGATCAATAACTATGGAATAGTTTCTTTCAGACTTCTTACAGTAGTTTTTTGTGGTGTCTGTTGAATAGTTTCTATTGCCAATTAGTTATGCCTTTGGTATAAAAGGATATCACTTTTTGTTAGGAACTTCCAAACGATCTTACGACTAGATGAGATCGTTCATGAAACCAACTAGAATCTACTGCAAAAGCAACATACTTTTCACTCCTTCTATAGTGTAGCTACGAAAAAAAAAATACTTTTTCATGTTGTGCTTTGTGGATTTAAATTTACTCAAAGGTGAGTGCCCATTAGTTTTGATACTTTTGAACATGTTTTTTTTTAATCCAAGTGTTGTATCTTAACTTCCAGACTTCTTACTTTAATTCTTTATGCTTTTCTCTTCATTTGATTTTATTATGAACAAGCTCTGTTCCACCACAAAAAAGGGAAGAAAAACATAAAGTGGATGATTTTATTCATTTTTACGCACTATTTCTATTATCCATTCCTAAACTTCATTTAATTTTCAGGACTAAGATTACTTGGTTCTGAAAGTAGTTCGACTTTCATTGTTACATGCACAGATATGGATGACGAAACGAATTAACAATGGCTGCGACTGCCACCGAAATGTTTTGATGGTTGAAATTGTATTTAGGAGCGGAAACAATATTACACCACTTAACCTGTTAGTCCAAAAATAATATATTTTGATTTTGATCATTAACTTTCTTCTTACTTTTTGGGTATACTCTGTTAATTGGACATTGGTCTCTAGATTTTTTGAAACTTTAATTGGGAGTTGCCGGGTTTGATTTATATTTCATATGTGATCCAAGGGTTTCTTATTCCATGAATGATGATTTCTACTTTCTTTTTTTGAAATTTTAATTTGGAGTTGTCGATTTTGTTGGTGT
Source organism: Rhododendron griersonianum (assembly GCA_018127125.1). Lineage (NCBI taxonomy): Eukaryota > Viridiplantae > Streptophyta > Magnoliopsida > Ericales > Ericaceae > Rhododendron > Rhododendron griersonianum. The sequence goes on along the minus strand of CM030788.1, from coordinate 28,862,621 downwards.
TTCATCTCCAAAGCAAAGGTTTCCTACTCTGTTAAGTTAGTTTTCATCAATTAACAATTGAGAGTTGCTAATTATTATTTCATGTCTTATTATTGAGCTTAAATGCTGAAGAATATGCTAGGGTTATTGTTTTTCGCAGAGTTGAAATTGTTGGACTGAGGTTGAGATATTGCATATGCGAGCACATAATGATTTGCATTTCCTTGATTGCTTAAGCCATGCCTTTAGGCACGGGCATGCGCTAGTGTATATATATTTCAGGTTGGTTATTTACTCATTTGCATAAAAACCAATCAAAATGACAAAAACAGTTAATCTGTTAGAGGTGCCTTGAATTCTGAAGTCTTGTTAGGACGCACAATGAAAGTAAGATGGTTGAGGCTTTTAATTAGTGTTTGTTTAAGATTATGAATCCTATTTTGTGCTCCCATAGATAAAGGCCACTTTAGAAGTGTGGGGTTTTATTCTTTTGGCTATCTTTAATATTGTGGCCTCCCTTAAGAGTTACAGAGTGTTGGCTCTTTGTAATCTCTTTCGTTCATACTGAATCCTAGCTCACCATCCCTAACCCGTGGAGTACATAATTGTTTGTTCTTCTATATTCGTATTGTCATAACAAAAACAAAAAAAATAACTAAGCAAAGCAAATGGTGGAAAAACTAGTAGTTCGTTTATTTTAGGCATAATTGCTAGAACACTCCCTCAACTATCACGCTTTTGTAACATCACTCCCTGAACTAAAAAACGCACCAACATCACCCCCTCAACTATCAAAACTCAGCAACTTCATCCCCTCCCCTCATTTCCGTCCAAAAGATTTGTTAACATATGTTAACATTTTTGGACGGAAAAATGTATCACTTCAAATGAAAATGAATTTTAATCCTAAAATGCCCTTCCCCTCCAACGTGACCTTCACCCAAACCCTATATCCACCAAAACTCAATTAATATACTTTTTCTTCTCTCTCTCTCCACACACAACCAGGAAACACCCCAAATCCTCCCAACCCAGATTTTGGATTCAACCTAACCCAACTAGATTAATTCCCCTCATATCAGATTCAACCCAACCAACCAAACAAACCTAAAACATCACTTCTCCTAATTCTTCTCTCTCTCTCTCTCCACATAAAACCCCAAACCCAGATTTCGGATTCCTCCCCAACAAAACCCCAAACCCAGATTTTTAAGCCTTAATCTCGTATATAAAGACTAAAGAGGGACGGAACTTACGAAGTCTTTTCCACGAACGTGCTGTGTCGATTTAGGGTTTTGAACGAAGTTGAACTGTCACGCCCTTGATTTTCAACATAAATAAATAATTCTTTTCAGATAAAAGATTCTCACATAGCATAATTAGTACCCAAAAGAGTTCTCCATTTTTAAATAATTACAACCTTGGCACCACGGCCCAAATTATCTTAGATACAAGTACATCATGTTTAGAATATTACAAACTTTAGTCAAAAGATAATTCAAGAGTAAATTAGTTACAAAGCCATATTTAACCAAAATTAAGTCTATTACAAAGATGAGTAAGTAACTAAATGAAGTTAGCTTTCAAAAATCTTCATGTCCAAGCACACCATAGCATGCAAACTATTGCTCGGCGTTTTTTCCGGAAAAGAAAGATTAGATTGAGCTACACTAGCCCAGTAGGAAAATCTTTACCTATCTTATATGTAAATATGATGATAAGTGCAAAATGAGAGGACAAGGAGACGTAGTTCAGGCAGGAGGCAACAATTGACTCATTGGTGCATCGACATTCACTTCGATCATTCAAACATATGCCATTATCACAAATAGTCACACGTTTCACAAGATTCATGCACTCTACAATCTCAACTCGACTCGCTAACCTAAATTCCCACCCTCGGTATTTCCACCCCTTGCATTACCGTATAACACCACGAGGATTACCGTGTTGCCACCCCTTGCGTCACGGTGATCCCTAACGACTCGGGTTACCGTATTACCACCCCTTGCATTATGAAACCCGTCTAAGTCTCCGTATTACCACCCCTTGCGTTACGAGACTCCCTAAACCACTTCCGACCCAATCAACTATTTTCTCATACAATATGCAAATTAAGACTTCCCCATGATCATATCCATAGATGAAACATCATACAATATGCCAACGTTATCACAAATGTGCCATGAACAATCACAAATACCAACAATCAATAGAATGCACTTAAACGACGTTTTAACTAAGTGATTTCTTATTCGTTCCTCACTAATGGAAGACCAACGAAACAAGGATAACATCGAATAATCAAAGGAAGTCAATTAGACAAGCTTGAAGTAGGTTAGGAGGTGTCCAAAAGGGTTTAGAAGTAATCGAGGGTCAAAACAATCGACGAAGAAGCAGCAGGAGCAAAACTGGACTTAAGGTCCTGGTATCGATACGCACCAAAGTTGTATCGATACAACATTAACTGTCCAGAAAGATAAGTTTATAGTATTGATACAACACTTATGTTGTATTGATACAACAGAGTTTCGAGCAACGATTCTGCAGAGTTTCAAGGGCGAACACAACAACAAAACCCAACGATTCAAGACATGATTCTTACACCAAATCAACATATAAACACATAAAAGAGGTAAAGAAGTCCCTGCCTCACAACAATGGCTGAGATTCAAGTGATTGAACGAACCCTAGCCTCTTTGAACTTCGAAACTTCGATTCAAGCTCGACCCAAGGATCTCCGAGCTCAAGAACGCGAATGGAAGGCCGGAAGGAGTTGATTCTTGAAGGTTTTGTGAGATTGAGTGAGGTTTTTGAGTGAGAGCAAGAGAGAGAGAGAGAGAGAGAGGTCGGTGGAGAGAGGGAGAGACCGAATAAGAGAGATGGGGAGTGTAGACACCCTAATTTGGCCTAACGATTATTTCAAGTCCCACCTTGGGGACCATCCCGATGATGAATGGATACAATGATTGTTGATTGACTTCTCGTGAACCTTAGGACTTTTGGTGAGTACTTTTAGCCATTTAGAGGACCCAATCCAGAGCCAAATAGCCTTTCAGACAGAAATACAGTATCCCAGGAAAATCTATCTTTCATCCGTAATATTGATCTCACGGCCTCAACATCATTCTTTCACCCGTGAAACATGTTGCTTGAAAATCTCCCTGAGAGATCGATCACTCGGCTGCCAGGTCCATTCCTCGGCCGCAATATCATTCATTCAGCCGCCAGATCGTCTATTTTCCAGATTCTGGAATGTTCTGTCAATCGTTTGATCCGTTCACAAAACCCTAGCAGCCAAATTTCAATGCGTTCAGGATACGTAAGGAGATTATTATGAAGAGTTAGAGTTGCCCTATAATTCCAATTTTGATCGTGCATTGTGATTAGTTGTAGTGAGTCACCCCCATGCCTATATAAAAGAGCCTTCGGCTCCAAAATTAATATGATCAATCACCCTTTCTAGCCACGAAATTCAGCATACATACTCTCTCATATCCCCTCTACAAAAACCCTAACCTTTCGAAGACAGCTGTGATCCAACGATCAAACCCCGAAGTACAAACCCTAAATCCTAGGGTTTTCGATAAACAAATCAGTCAATCACCCTCAATCCGAAGCAATCAAGCAACTGAGGGATCAAGGTGGTGAGGCCCAGGGACCTATGGTTTGATCTCTTTCATGTTTTTGTATAGTAATCATAGCATTTTGATTATTTGTTAAGTATTCGTTCTGGTGTGAGGAAGAACATCGACTGGGAAATCAATCCTTCGGCCGATATATCAATCCAGTGGGATTCCTCGGTCGTGACATCTTTTCACCGGCCGAGGGATCTATTTCCTGGGACAGTTTATCTTTTCTGTTTATTTTGATGCATGCTTTCAATTACTGTCTCGGCTCACCATTAACTGTTTAAAGGCTAAATAAACAGATTATTTGTTTAGAATTAAATAAAGCATGAATTAATCATATGTTGAACAATTATGGGTCAGTCTCACGGCTGGGTAAAGAGGGGTGCCTAACACCTTCCTCTTATTGTACTTTTGGCTTCTGTACCCGGAATCTCTATTTATTTTTCCTAGTTTTTATAAACTAGGTGGCGACTCTATTTTGATGATAATCGCTATCGTGTGGCGATGTTCCTAGCTATAGGAATATCCACGATCTTGGTTTACGAAGTAGAAAGCAAACAAACAAGCAACGATCAATCTGTATGGCGATGCTCCGCTTTGGGAATATCCACAGTTTTTGGCGACTCTGCTGGGGACTTGATAGCCATAACCAGAAAGTTCGACATAGGACTAGTACATGCTTTATTTAATCCTTGTATCATGTGCATCAAGTGGGCAACCTCGTTGAGTTCACCTAATATCCCGGTATGTCATGGGCTATGTTAGGGGTTCCAGCAAACTCCACAGTCTCTTGTACCTAGTGGTATATCAAAAAAGGAATCACCCAATTACCACCTATGATGGGCTGGTGAAAGGATTGGTGCCCTTTGACAATGGAGCACGCTTGAGACTACCCAAACCTGATTAGAAGAGCCATAGAACTTTTCAAAATAAGATAGGAACCTGCAAGCTAAGAATCTACTTGCATCTTTCCTAGAAGTTCTTTCTCACACCTTGTATATGTTGTTGTAACATCGCTTTCTATGCAGAAGGGTTGGGGCTTTAACTAAGAGCCCTAACTCTAAGTCTTTATTGTTGAGCACTGAGGCATAGCACTGCCTGCAAGGTATGTTTTTGGTAAGTTGAAAGCGTCATTGCTTACTTCCTACTCCTACTTCGCTTGAAGCACCACGAAGCATAGATTCCTAAAGCAACATCAAACAATGGTAGTAGCATAAGCCGCCCGCTGGAAATCAAATTGAGGTTGCTCTAGCAATCTCTGTTTTGAAAGGCCGAAAGGAAAGAGGGAATGTAAGGTAATAGAGCAGGTTATGGATGATGAGTCAAGGATATTATGGATAGAACTGGCAATACTTATTTCTCGATGGATGATTCAGCATAACAAAGTTTAGGATTTTGATTCCTATTTCCAAATCGGCCTAGCAACCCATCTTTTAAAATTTAAAATTCTGAGCATGCTTACTACAACGAGCCGGTAAGATTTAGGAGTTCATCAATGTGTTGCCAGGTAATTATGTGGATCCCAATTACTTTAAACATGTTTTGAGAAAGAAAGGAAAAACTTGTTGAAAGGCCAACCCCGATGTGCTTTGGTAAAATTGAGTTTTGATACGCACTTGCTGAAAGAATAACCTGAAGCTAGTAGAAAATCACGTTAGCATTATTTGGATGAATGAATCTTCCCTAACCAAGAATTGAAGAGAAACTTTTGAAACTTTTCTTAGTGAAAATGACTAATGATGATCAAATCCTCAAACAACAAGTTTTTCTTAAAACTAAAAGTTGTGTAAGGTGGAACATTCAAATAGCCGCTAGCATAGCGGAGGACTCCGAGTCTACTCTCCGTTGTAGTCATCTACTCAGCTTTTTCGATCTATCTTATAGTGTGGGTTGGCTTGGAAGTAGGGTCTTAAGTGTCATGTACTATTTTTAAGCAATGAGTCTTAAGAATCATTCATATCAAAAATTGCTGGCTGTCTATGGTATCCGATAAACTCATGCATTCACACAAATTGCTATAATCTGTGCAAGTAGCTGTGGTGCTATATATATCATTTTGCTTGCCTTTCTCTAACCATGCAGGGGACTAAACCGAAAGAGGAGTTCATCACCCTCATCTCTTTTCATAACACATTGCATGATCACGTGCTAACATCGAGTATCATTTGGTTGAGCCACCACATCATACGTGGGGCAGTTTGCATATTAAGGGTGATAGATGTGTCTGATGAATGCACCACACAGACCATTGATTTTGGACATCTAAACTTGAGCATGATTAGATTCCTACTTCTCCTAGATTTGGGGTTTGATCTTAGACGTGATGGTAATGGCTAACGAGAAAATTGAAGTTTTAATCCAACCAAGTTTTGAGCAATGGTAGCCAAGTCCATCACGTCTTGGCTTAGATTTTAAAACAATCTTTTCGTGGAAATCCTGCCTAGCTAACTTTCGCCGCCATTTTGGCTCATGTTTTGCTTCTCTTGAAAAATTAATATCATTTTGCTTATCATTGTTTTTGGCCAATTGTCGCACTCAGCATGAAATGTGGATCTTAAATTTAAGTCTCCTTTGACCTGAACTACGAATGACATGATTCTCTATTAAGGTATGCAGTCACTTTTCGGTCGGTCACAATTTTGAAAATGTTTCATCCTATGCTAGTTTGCTGCCGTAGAATACTCATGATAACATCAAACGTTGAAAACAATCCACAAGGGTTTCAAAGTAATCTTATGGCATCTTTTTGAGCACATCATAATCACTTGAATTGTCGAAAGCACAAAATGAGTTTTTCAAAACTATGACCCACGTCATTTCTGCTGAGCTAAGGAGTTGAAACATTTCTGCACCCTCACAGGGGTCACTTGCAAGCAAATCATGCTGTTGAAGATGGAGAGTAGAAAAAAGGAGAAAGAAGAAAAGAGAGGAAAAATGAAGAGAAAAAAAATATGATGAGCTCGCTAGATTGAAAACCCGCAAGGGCGATTTAGGCAAAAGTTAGAACACGAACAAAGTAAGAAATCAGCCATGTCTCCATGCATCTACTATGTGTCTCAAATGATTGTCCTCAATCTTAGAAAATCCACTTGGTTAAACGTCGAAGCCCCTAATCTCTTGGTTAGGATCCTTGCCACTTTGTCGTGTGTTTTAAGATGAAGAAAGACATTCATTTCTCTATCCAAAACACTTATCCCTTACTAGCCACGTTGAACCTCTGGATAATTTCTTTGAAATGCCTGCTAGGCAGCCATCCCTTACATTGGGACAAACAAAAAAAATACAATGAGAGATGAAAGGAAAATCAATGAAAAATGAGCACCTCGTCATACAAGGGGCATTTTGAAGGAAACATTTCTTTCAATACATACAAAGGACATTTTTGAAAGAAAATAACTCTTTCACACAAAGTGAGTTAAGAGACGACAAGAGTTGATAAAAATGTTGAAGATGGCTGCTAGCTTTTAAAACCCAAGCGTGAGTAGAAATTAGGTTTGAGCTTTAACATCCGCTTCTTTCTCAAGCCAAAACTCCAAGCCTACATTATGGTCCATAACAAAGTCCTCTCAGATTGGGGAACACGACTTAGTAGCAAGGTCCTAGACACTGGGGGCATCACCAATGTGAAACTTAACACGAAGGGCAAGAATCCTGGAGTTTGCATCATCTTGGCAAGTCACACAACATGGAGAGTTACGCGAGACAAGGGGCATGACTGTGTCCCCCTTTATGCACTTCTCTTGAAAGTATCCAACCTCTTATGTGGGTCTCAGTAGGCGCTTATCAATCCAACTCAAGTCAACCAAATCAAACTTGAAGCAATAAACTCACCTAATTGACTAAGGGCATGGGTTTGCAAAATAGTTCTGTGTCCTTTAATGATTGAATGACGTGAATATGGAACATATAGATGAAATGATATGATGTTGAAATCCTCGAGGAAAAAACTTTCAAAATTAATCTTATCTCAAACATTCTTAACACAGCAAATACAAGCACAATCACTTTTTGCAAATCTCTAAGGAAATAACATGGGTCTTTCATTTCATGAGGAGTGCAGCAATATGGTCTCTTAGCCAAACAATATTTTTATTGGTGCCGCTAGAGTATTGCGGTCTTTCAAATCACCTGGCTAGTGTAAGCAATAAGTCATTGTCAGCCTCTCTAGGGCAAGGGGAAGTATTGGATCAAATATACGAAAGTTAAGAAGTCCAAAATGTATTGTGGATTTACATACATATCAATATCACCCTGCCTTTTACATTGATCTCTTGATCCTAGTATTTCATGTGTATATCATTATGGCTGCTTAATGGAAGTAGTTGTCTTGGTTGCACAAGCTAACTCCAAGTATGAGGTGTTCTTGTGCTCAAGCAAGGCAAGATCACCAAGACATCATGGTCATCGTCTCTATACAAAGAGTGAAGTGAGTCGTGGATCCAGATGGGCAAGCTCCCTACGACAGCTAATCCGCCCCACCTTCGTTGCTGAGTTTACTAAGGGAATGCACTGTCAACCTGAGGGGCGTCATAACCTGGGATGTGACGCCCCCGTTTTCGAGTTCGTTAATTAAACATTTTATTGAATTAAAAGGCTAAGAGTCAAGCTCATTATTACAACATTAGTCTTACTAGAGTACTTTTTATTACACAAGGATGGAAATTCTAGGGTATTCTATTACTCCGCTTCTTCCTCCATCCTAGCAAGCTCTTCGGCTCCAAAAGCTTCCAATGCGTACTGTTCACCTTGCTCATCAATTAACTCTGACACATTATACCAGCGTCGCCCCCAGTATAATATGTCAGGGTTACCAAAAAGGTAACACCGTGAGCTACAAGCTCAATAGAATAAACCATACCCACTAACTCTTAACTTATAGCAAGGGAGCATATAAACAATTACACATGCTCATTCAACAACATAGTTAAATAATGACACATCCACATTCGATATCTTTATTAGCGTTGGTGTCCTGCCCTTTCTCGAGTTTCTCCTACGTGACTCGTCGTAGACCGTGTCAACCTTTTCACCTTTACCAAAATCACAATTTCCAACGTTTCTTTCACAAATTGCTACTAACGAGGCTACCAAGTCCGGCTTCATTAGTAACACGCACGATGGCTACCAAGTCCGGCCATATCATGGTTTTCAAAACATACTCTTTCAAATCTTGCATTGATTCCTTTTCGCGGAGAACCAAGCCATATTTCCACATGAGACTACCACATCCGGCCCCATTGGAAATCTTCGCAATGAGCTACCAAGTCCGGCCACATTACGGTTTTCAAACACTTACACAACGACTACCAAGTCCGGTCATTATGTAATTTCAAAATATTTTCGCATGTTAATCCCATCTTTTCTTTAACCACACCCTAGGTGTCATGTTTCTACTTTCTCGGTTTTCGTGTCTCGTTTGCATGCAATGACTCCGCAGAAATTCTTTCACACTTTAGGAAATCTTGAAACTAAATTAACAAGATCATTCAACTCTATATTAGATAGCATGCTCATTTTATCACATCATCATACTCAACATTTAATCACACAAAGTTAAGCATAGTGCCACATGGACGGACACCTTTGGAGTGATAAATCACTTATGCTTTATCAACAACAAGTAGTCAAGTAAACATGTAATCATGCTCATATCATCTTAAGATTAAAATGAAATCACCACAGCTTAATCCGAAATCATGCTTTCTTAAGTTCAAAACAGCATATGTTTATTGAGTGTTTCTAACGTTATGCTAATCATGCCATGGTTAATCAAGATAACAACTTCTAAACATTTCTAATCATGCTTAAGGAAAATAGCTTAAGATAATCTACGTATACTTAAGATTTCGAAGGCTTGGAATAATCTACCATCATTTCGAAATACGCATGCAATACGCTATACTTAGATTTTTGGAAAGTATAGGAAAGTTATACTATACTTAAAGTTAGGGCGTAAGGAGTATTCTACCGTTCTTTTTGGCGGTAGGCGGCTACGGATTAGGAAAATGGTACGTCGGACGAAGTAACGGCTTAGGAATGGCTTCGATAGCTTCGAAAGAGAAAGGTTTCTCTCGAAACTTGATCTTGACTAAAGCTACTAGAACTTTTGGATCGATATGGTGGTCGTATGGTGGTTTAGTGACGGCACTAGAAGAGTTTCTTGAAGAACTAGGGAAGAACCTCAAGAACAACTAAGAACTAAGCAAGAACAACAAGAACACTAGACTTTCTAGAGAGAAGTTGGAGCAATGCTTGAAGGTGTGAGTTCAAGGCTTGAATGGCTTGCTATTTATAGGCCAAGGTTGGTCTATTATCCAAGAGACAATTTTTCCCCTAACATTTGTTATCCAATGGTTAATAGATTGACTAGATTTGATGGTACTTAGATTGGGTGAGGTGTTGAGCTAAAGGACATGACTAGGCTTGTTTGTACACTTGCACACATCACACAAACTCTCTCTCTCTCCCTCTCTCCCGGCCTCTCTCTCTCCCTATCTCTCTCGGCCTCTCTCTCTCTCTCTCTCTCCCTCTTTGGTTCAATGGAGGTACATGGTTGAAAGACTAATAGATTTTCCCTTATTCTTTCTTTCAATCTAGGACAAGGTTTAAGTTTATTCTATGGGGTTTGTGTCTAGTCTAGTACTTTGAAAGAATAAGAAAATTAGATATGGTTGTCCTTAGGGTTGAAAGAATAAGAAACCCTAGATATGGTTATACATGGTGATGCAATGGGATGACCAATGCTAGATATGGGAGTACACTAGTCACACACATCACACTCTCTCTCCCTCTCTCAACCGGCCATCTCTCTCTCTCTCCCTCTCATCTCTCTCTCGGCCTCTCTCTCCCTCTCTCTCTCTCTCTCTCTCTCTCTCTTAGTCCAATGGACACCTAAGCATGTAAGGACTAAGGGTTGGTGGTTTGATTGGAAGAGTAAGGATTTGGTGTAAGTAAATCTAGTACTAATAATCTAATCTATGTCAACCTATTTCTCTTCTTCCATAAGTACAAGTACTTATATATATAGAATTAGGGTTTTGGTAGAGAAAGATCAAGAATAGTACATGCATATCTCTCTCTCTCTCTCCTATCTCTCTATCTCTCTCGGCCTCTCTCTCTCTCTCCCTCTCCCGAATTCTCTCTCTCTCCCTCTCTCTCTTCCTTCCTTGGTTAGTATATATATACATATATTAGGAAGACTAACTACAAGGACAATGTACTACATGATCTTATCCTAGATTTTTAAGTCAAAATTCCCTATTAAACTAAGTCAAATTGCCACCTATGTACTTATAACTATATTCTAATACATAGTATCCTAGGATGACATACACATATCACATACTTTAATTAAATAAGTACATATCATATCTAGGAAGTAATTAACTAATTTTAACCTAGTACTATAGCTTGACTTGGCCTTATTGACCAATGGATCATAATTCCCCTAACTTTTATTATCCAAAGGTTAGCGGATGGAAGTACTATACTTATATAATCTATCTATATTAGTACAATGACTCATGGTGAATCCAATTAAACTAATAGATCTTGTACTAGGTAGAAAGACTAACCTATTGTCCAATGGTTAATAATTCTCCTAACTTTTATCGTCCAATGGGTAAAGATGGTAAGTAATATATAATCATATAAAGTGTACCTAGCAATCTAGTCACAATATCCTAGGTGGAAACCTATGGTCCAATGGATAAAGATTATCCTAGCATTTATCGTCCAATGGGTAATAGATCAAAGGTTGACCTTGGTCAATAGGTTTGCTTAGGGTTCAAATGGTTCATGAAGATCAAAGGGTCGATTAGGCTTCCCTAACGATTAGTTCGAAGCTAGTTAGGTTTGCTAAATAGGATACCTTAGGGTTTACTAACTCACTTGTCTTTAGAAAATGACTGAATCGCATGGTGTAATGAAATTAGATTTTTAATCGAATAAATCTAATTATGACGGATTATTAGAAAACAAGAGATTTATAAAGTCATTAAAATAATCAACGAGATTTTTATTTACTGAAAATCGGAGTTGTTACATGGGAGAACACCTGAACTCTTTTGTGGAATGCTGTCGCACAGCATTGTCAAGAGCATGCCAAGATCTCTTCCAAACAGCAAAAGGAGCATTGCACTCACATTCGTTGTTATTTACATCGCATATTTCTATGCTAGGGGCAATTAGATTGTCATCATCATGCACAGTCAAGCTAGGATCGAGTATTCATAGCCTAGACAAGTGGCTTGCATTTCTTCTTGAATAGTCAGTTTAATATGCATACGTTCTCATTGCAATCTATGTCACCCAAAATCGTTCAAAGCTCTTGATCTATGGTTCTTTAAGTGTGGTGGTCCTACCCCTAGCGGTCAGCATAAAAGGACTTCAGCCTGTAGTCGACTCTAAGTCTGTTGCATGTTGTTTTCTTATCTATTGTTGTTTTCTAAACTATTCAAATGTGGATTGCAGGATTCTCCACATCGAAATACTAGGTTGGATTTCGGTCCTTGAAGTTATTAGGACCAACCACATCAAGCCTTGTGCTTATGACCGACGGAGCCAAGTCAAAAGAAGCTGGAAGATAGCCTCGTAACTAGTCCTGAGCTAACTCTACAACTGGCACTATGTTAGCAGCATTAAAGTGGCTTCGCACTTTGCATCTCCATAGATCCTTGCTTCGCGCTTTCATCTCCATAGATCCTTGCTTCGCGCTTTCATCTCCATGTCAGCAGCTCTGCCTTCATAACTCATAAGCCTCGCACTTGCTCTTCAGTAGCACCATGCACATGCCTTGTCATATTCATGACCTTGTCTAGCTTCATGAAACCTCGAGCAACTCTACACTCAGGCAGCCTCGCACTCAGCAGTACTCTACACTCAGGCAACCTCGCACTCAGCAGTAATCTACACTCAGGTAGCCTCGCGCTCAGCAGGTTCAAATCTCAACAGTACAACACCTACTTTAGCTACCCCGAGCTCATATCTTGAAAATAAGCAGCCTCACCACTTCCAAGCCGGTGAAACAATCCTATGGCTCCCACTTAATGCATTGAGTGAACATTTATGCAGTTCTGAGTTGACAGCAAGAAAGCTGATAATGGCCCAGTGCACACTCCGGAAGGCATCCCGTCAGTAGATGCGTTGGAAGTGTGGGACACCTCATTAGTCGAGGCAATGACACTGAGTTGAAGAAGGCAATGAAAATCTCTGAAAGCAATAATGACCAACAAGTTTCACCCAAAGCATTTAACGAGTCTTATGGCATTATGGGTCAACAAGTCGACGAAGTCAATGTGGGATTATGGCCAGAGGCATCCCAAGCATGAGGAGTCTAGCCTTGGGGACAATATCGAGCAAGTGGAATATTGTTGAATCTAGCCTTGGGGGCAATCCCAAGCATGTGAAAACTAGCCTTGGGGGCATCCTAAACATATGGAATCGATCCTCTGCCTCCTGGCATTCCCGTGATCGATAAATCATCCTCTCAGCTGCCACATCCTTTTGCAAAATCTCCCCTTTCAAAGGCAATCTAGGCACCAACAGAGCATTCATGGTATTCTGGGCCCGCGGCCAATAAAATTTATGATAAAGTGTAATCAAATCCAACCGTGGGAGCATTCCCAAGCATGCATGATATCAAGTACCAGCATCAGAATGAATCAAAAGCCTTGCAAGGGCTACCAAATGCATACATTCAGTCTAGCCTTGGGAGTATTCCAAGCATGTGAAATTCACTAGGGAACATTTGGAATCTAGCCTTGAGAACATCCCGAGCATGTGGACATCCCCAAGCATAAGGAATAATCAAACACCGGTGTTAAACTCATTTTGGAATTCTCTGAGGCTCACAATCCGTAGCAGCAGGCTCATAATTACTGGTCGTTTCACCATTGTCAACCCCGAGCTCTCGCTCACAAAAACCAAAGGGACCTTGATGCATCAAGTTCAGGCTCTATGCCCAGATTACTATACTCTGGAAGTACGACAGCCGCCACATCCTATGCTAAAAGCTCCATGCTCAGCGGCTCTACATCATTATCTCTGTCACTCAGCAGCTCCACACTCTTCGTCTTGCTCACTATCAGCATCTCCGTGCCCACGATCATTTAAGCAGCTCTACTCTCGTATTCAGCGGATCTACACCCATAAGCTCACTACTTCAAGCTCCGTACTTGCTCCTCCAATAAGCTCCGTACTCATTACTCGAGCCATTCAACAAACTCTATGCTCACCATCTCAACAACTCCTTAGCCGTACCCACCACTATCAAATCACTCGACAGCTCCATCCAACAGCTCTATACTCCCAATAGCTCAGTAGTCTTATGCTCAAGTCAATCAACAGCTTCGTGCCTACCTTCTCCATATTCACCATCCCCATCAAATCATTCAAGCAGCTCTATGCTCGCTACCTCATCGGCTCTATGCCTATAACCATCCCAGCAGTTCTATGCTCACTACCTCAACAACTCAGTAGCACCATGTGCTCACTATCATCAAGCACTCAGCGGCTCTACGCCTATAACTATTCAGCAGCTCCAAGCCCACCATCACTCAGCAGCTCTATGCTCGCTATCAATAGCTCCAAGCTAACCATCTCGGCAGCTCCACGCTCGCTATCCCAGCAGCTCCGTGCCCACTATCTCAGCAGCACTACTTCGCCAATCTCAGCGGCTCTACGCCCATATTCACCACCTCAGTGGCTCTACGCCCATATTCACCATCTTAGCGGCTCTACGCGCGTATCCATTATCATAACTGGCTCTATGCCCATTATCTCAACAGGCTCTATGCCGTAACCAAATCAATAAAATATCATTTGTTCTCAAGCTCTACACTTGAATGCTCAAAATCCAACATTTTGAATGCTCGAAGCTCTTCGAATGCCCAACCACTGTGTGCTGGATGCTCAAGTTCTACTCTTGAATGCTCAAGCTCGACGCTTGAATGCCCAACCACTGCGTATTGGATGCTCAAAGCCTGTACTTTGAATGCTCGAATTCTACCCTCCGAATGCTCGAGCTTTATGCTCTAAATGCTCAAGTCCAGAACTTGAAAGAAGTTCTACGCTTAAATCAAACACACACGCATGGGCCCGTGCACATAACCATCAAATTGCATCACCATTATCACATCGAGTCAACATTAGTTACATCACCATCATCATATATGTTCACATCTAACTATCATCATATACACATTTTGCATCTATCTCTCTCACTCATGAAACAGGTCAATCCTGCAAGCAACCGGCTCTACGCCTCGGTTCATCACAGCTCCGACTCCTCAGGCTCTACGCCTCGATTTTATTGATCGGTCCAGTGCCTCGATCCTCTGGCTCTATGCCAAAATTTATGATTCGACCTCGGACTTCCGAGTTTATTATGCTGCAACCGACCTAGCCCTACGCTTGGGGTATTATTATTTCGGCACACAAAAAGGTTAGCAAGCAGGGAGAGTTGTAATACCCGTCCCAGATATTTCGTATTTTAAACTCATATATGGTGGGTATTTAACTAAATGCTATTGGTCAGAGCATAAGTTAGGATGTGGTTCCGCTTGCATGTGATAATTTTTTTTGTGCCCTTATATAACAAAATATCCTGGGGATATTTATCTTTCTCCATTCCTATCTTGTTTCCTACGTAGAGAGAGAGAGAAGAGAGAAGAACAGCTGAGAGAAGAAGAGAGGAGGAGGAGCTAGGATTTGAAGCCGTATATCTTGAATTAAGGTGGCAAGCCGGTCAATTGGGAGGTGCCGAAACCGTAAGTTTGGCGTACCTCGGTTGATACAAAGGTGAGTGTGTTTGATATGGTTCTTCTCCATATAATATCATTGTGGTGGACAGTGTATATCTTGCTAATCGTAGTTAGCTTTCGATAGGGTTATCTTTGATGGGATATTCCTGTAGTGGTGGGTGTATAACAGGCTAACTGATGATCTAGCTGTTGATATGCATGTATGATGATATGTATGCTTGGAGGTTGTATATCATGCTAACCAAGGTTTAGTTATTGATATGCATGTTATTGTGTGTTGATTGTACCCGTTAAAGGATTGTGGAGTGAGTCACACCATATCGTGGGTCGTGCCGTCTAATTAATGGTGAATGGAAATATGGTGTGCGGGACACAATACCTTGGGTACATGGGATGTGGCAGACGTGCCCCTGCTTGTGATGTGATTACATTCATATTGTTGTGCATTGATTATTATTGCTTAGTTGGGTGGATTTGTTGGTTATAACTGTTGTATACATTCGAGTATTTCAGTTACATTGGTGATGTGTATTTATGTTGATATTCCTTCAGGTATTATGGTATTATGTTGAGCATTTTTATATCTCACACACTCTGACTTTCCTTTTGGTCGACTAGGTAGCAGGTTGCTTAGTGGGTCCACTACCGGTCATCGTGTTGAGGAGGGTTTGGGCTAGCGTTGGATGATGTAGATGAGCGAGTTGCTTGTAGGTAGTGAACTAAATAGTTGATTTTCTTGTAATTAAGTTGTCGATGGACATGTTGAAGTACGGAATTTTATAGAGTATTGTACTCGAAGTTGTAGTTGGTTGGTCAATACGTTGACTCATTTTTATGTTAAGGTGATAAGTCTTCCGCTGGGTGTTTATTCTGACAAGTTGTGAGGTGTGGTTTGGTTTTATTTGTGGAATGCCACGTGGTCGCGCAGACTCGGACCCACTTTGGGTGCCGTTTGCGGGGTGGGGCGTGATAGCTTGGTATCAGAGCTAGTACGTTCTAGTCTCTGTGTTGGGAGTCAATTGGGGGTTTTGTTAGTGGACCAGAAGGTGTTGTGTTTGTTGAGTTGGGGTTAGTGGGTTACTAACGTGTGTGTATTTAATACTTAGCAATATGTTGTTGGTGGTGGTTTGAATTGTTGAAACAGGTTGTTGATGTGGCTCAGTACATGGAACAACAAATAGTAAGTATTCCATGGTAGATTGCTCAGGCACCTGCGGTGTCTTATGTGGGTCATGTTCAGGGTGTTGGAGGTTAAGGGAATTGAGGGTTTATGGCATTATGGAGAGTATGTGCTTATGCATGTCAAGGAACTCAGGCTTTGCCGGATATGGTGATAGGTATTTTCAATATTGAATGTCGTCGGGTGTAGGTAACAGTAGATGTGTGGTTTAACTTATTTACTGTGTTATCAATACTTTATGCGCATTTAAAGTAATTATGTGCTTCTGTAAGATGCGGTTTATGTTGCGGTGAGAAAGATGTATTATTATATGGTATGTCAACCTTGCTATAGTGTAGGTTAGTGGTGGGGAGACTTTTGGAAGTTGGAGTTTACAGACTAGTGAGGGGTAATTTGAATTTGAAATATTAGCATCAAAGTTATAGGTTTTGTAGTGAATTTGTGGAGACATTAAAAAATGGGTGTGTCTTTAGAAGCTATGTTGCTTCATTGATGTGTGGTTGGGTACGTGTCTAGTATGTGCACACAAAGGGAGTGACACTCACATAGAGATAAATGTATTGCTAAATACAAGGTTTAGGATGGTTTTTATCCATCTGTGGTGTGGGAAGTATTAACTATTATAGAAGTTGAAAACTTTTGAAATGTGTTGAGGATGTGAAGAACGTTGAACTTTCTAAAAAAAAAAAGTCGTGGGTATGTACACATCTAGTGTGGTAATGTTTTTGAGCATAGTGCCTAAGGAAATGATGTGATGATATAGATACTTTCGGTTAGTTGAAAGGATCAAATAAGGTGGAAGTTGAGAATCTTACAAAAGATGATGGTGTAGCGTTGAGTGGGTGTATTCGGTAACGTTATGATGTTATTTATGGTGACTCGAATAAGTAGTGAATGTGTATCTATGTACTACTTGCATCTGGTCGTGTATACTTAAGTGGCTAGTATGGTATTATGGATGTGGTATTTGGTACATTGTTCAAAAATTGAAAACATGTACAAAAAGGGTTTTGTATTCTTTGGGAAATGTTTGAAAAACTACACTCGGTGGTCGTAGAACATAAATCCATATTTGGTATTGAAAGGATTTAAATGAGCAATAAGATGAACTTTTAATTAATAGTGGGAATTTGAGAATGCATAATTTATGTTTGTAAACATATTTCTTTTTAAAGGGTGAGCAAAGTATACGTTACTACCTTTTTGTGGCGTGAATGGTACGTTATAATGTTGCGAGTAGGTTAACATATGAGAGGGAGTTTAAGTATGTGGATGCATGTGATGTGAGTACGTGGGTGTATGTGTTATGAGTTGATGAATATATATATTAAGCATAATAGTTTGGTGTTAAGTGAAGATGATTTTATTCACTTTATGTGAATTGGTATATGGTTTTGGTTATTTATGGGGAATAAGTGTGGGTAAGTAGTTCCTTATCTCATTACATGTACGGATGAGTTGGGAAAGTTTGGGGAGTTAGTTGTCGAGTGTAGCATTAATGGGTGCAATAGTTGCCTAATGGTTAGGAGTGGTTGGTTTGGAAGGGATTGAGAGTCGCTCTCTGGGCGACGGGAATTAGTTGAAAAATAGAAGCAGATACAAATGGTAATTGTGAATGTTTGGTATTACAAAGGGGGAGCTGTGTTGGGGGTCTGTTATGTTAACGGGGTTTGAATGATACAAGTCTGGGGAATACAGGACAGGTCAGGATTGAAATATGTTGGGGGAATGGGCAATGTCTATACACAGTTGCAAGGGTCAGATTTCGCGGAAGTGAAACTGGGGCAAATTACAGGTGATCTTGAAAACCATTCTGAGAGAATAGGACAGGTATAGCCTTTATTATTGTTTGATTTGATAGCATGATCATGCATTATTGTTTCGTGTCAAAGTCAGTCCAGTCGACCGGAGTGTCAGTGGTGTTGTGATGAAATAGGTGTGGGCTACCCGCCCGAAAAATATGTTTTGGTTTGAAAAATTGAGGAGTCGCCACCCGGATTTGTGGTTTGCCACCCGAGAAACCCTTTTATTCAAAAATTGATAGATTGAAATTGAAAACCAGAGATTGTTAAGGGTTCGGAAGCCATGTTACGAGAGGGGAAGGGTTTTACGGCACCCCTCTCGCCCGACGCGATGTCGGTCTCTACTCAATGTTTGTGGGATTTTATAAAAAGTATTTTGTTTCATGAAAATAGTTAGCACATATTCATAGGTACAACAAGTAACAGTGGATACATGTGCATATGTACATGATGTTGATGAAATAATGCGAGATGTGAATGTAGACACCTCCCAAGCGGGGCATCGCCATACAGATTAATCACGCTTGTTTGCTCGATTGGTTGCTCATTCATAAACCAAAATCATGGACATTCCCATGGCTAGGAACATCGCCACATGATAACGGCTATCATCAAATAGAGTCGCCACCCAGTTTATTAAAACTGGGAAAATAGATAGAGATTCTGGGTACGGGAGCCAAAAGTACAATAAGGGGAAGGTGTTAGGCACCCCTCTTTGCCCAGTCGTGAGACTGGCCCATAATCGTTCAACATAAGACATATAGATGCTTTGTTTAATTCTAAACACATAGTCTGTTTAATTATTCCTTTAAACAGTAAGCAAAAGTGAGCCAGTGCGATAAATGAAGCATGCATCAGAGAGCAGAGAAAGCAAACATAATGTCCCAGGGAGATGGATCTCGCGGCCGGTGAATAGATATCACGGCCGAGGGATCCTCCTGGTTCGATGTACCGACCGAGGGATCGAAGCCCCGGTCGGTGTTCTTCCTCACACCAGACTAAAAATTAACAGGTAATCAAAGCGTTACGATTAGTCAAAAAGACAGTGAATTTAAGACAAACCAGAGGCCGTTGGGCCTCACCACCTTGATCCTTCAGTTGCTTGATTGCTTCGGATTTGATTGTGATGGATTGATTGCTTGATCGAGAACCCTAGGGTTAGGGTTTGAACTTCGGGGTTTGATCGCCGGATTGACGGCTGCCTTCGGAAGGTTAGGGCTTTTGAAGTATGGGATTGAGGGAGTATTTCTGCAGAGTTTCGTGGTTTGAGAGAGTGTGTAAGTATCTCAATTTTTTGTGTGTTAATTCGGAACCCAAAGGCCCCTTTATATAGGCATAGGGATGACTCACTCCGGCCAATCAAATCACGAGATGGCAATTGCAATTGCAATGCATCTCAAACTCTACGTCGTGATCTCCGAACGTAGCCCGAACGCATCGGAAAGGTAGTGTAGTTGGATCAAACCAAACGTCTGACAGAACGTTCCAGAGTCTGGAAAAAGGTCGATCTGGCGGCCGAGTAATGGATGTTGCGGCCGTGTAATGGATGTCTCGGCCGAAGGATAGATCTTGCGGCCGAGGGATTGATCTCTCAGGGAGATTTTGCTGGCAACAGGTTGCTCGGGCGAGGGATTGATGTTATGGCCGTGGGATCGATGTCACGGCCGACAGATGGATTCTCCTAGGCTTCTGTATTTCTGTCTGAAAGGCTGTATGGCTTTGAATTGGGTCCTCTAAGTGGTCAAAGTTCTCACCGAAAGTCCTAAGGTCCTCAAGGAAGCAATCAGCAATCACTGTATCCATTTCATCATCGGGATTGTCCCAAGGTGGGACTTGAAATAATCGTTAGGCCAAATTGGGGTGTCTACAGATGCCCCTCTTTGACTGAACTCAGACGGATCGCGAGACATGTTTGAGTAAGAGTCAAAGCTGTAAAAAGCAACTCAATTTGGTCCAACCACTATTCCAAGGGGTTTTTGAAAAGGTTTTGTTATGGTCGGGCCGGGAGGCTGCCTATGTATTCCACAAGGGAAATTCAGACCAATCGTAGTTCGGGCAATAAAGAAAAGTAAAATGTTTGGAGGGTTAGGGACAGAAGACGTACCTTAGGGCTTTAAAAGCCGTAGTGTGACGTACCTAGATTGAGCCAGGGTTTTGGCGGAAGATAGTTGAAGGAGCGCGGGGCTACCTGGGGAGTTTTTGCGGAGAGCTTCCTTACTATTTTGGGGTAGATCAGTACACTGCAGGCGCGTTTGCTTTTCTTGATCATCCTTACTTTGACTGAAAGGAGCTCGGTAGAGTAGCCTATCCTTGCGAATGAGCTGGAAGGAATTGATGTAGTGGGGTGGAATCCAGACCATCTGCTGGGGATGAATTGGACGCCGGTTTGTTTTTGAGATGTAGGGGAGGCGCAGGGCCAGTAGCTGGAGCACGGAGCTTTGGAGATGAGGGAACCGAGGCACGGAGCCGGTTGTAATTATGAGGCGAGAGCCTGAAGAGTGATGAAATCGAGGCATGGAGCCTGTTGCAATCTTAAGGCGAAGGCCTGAGGGGATTGGATTGATAAGACCGAAGCGCGGAGCTGGTGCTAATCATAAGGCGAGAGCCTGAGGTGACTGATAGGACCGAAGCACGGAGCTGGTGTTGATCATAAGGCGAGAGCCTGAGGTGACTGATAGGACCGAAGCACGGAGCTGGTGTTGATCATAAGGCGAGAGCCTGAAGTGATTAGATTTGAGGCGTGGAGCCTGCTGTGGTTTATGAGGCGGAGGCCTGAGGTAAGCTTAGAGCTTGATGGAATCGAAGCACGGAGCTGGCATAAGGCAAGGGCCTGAGGTGAAGGAATTGAGGCATGGAGCCTGAAGTGATTGAGGCGTGGACCTGAGTTGTCGGAGCTTAGAGCTTGACGTGATATGAACCGAAGCATAAAGCTGGTTGCATTCTGATGGTCTGTGCACGGAGCTTTCTCATCATAGGTGTTGACGCGGAGCCAATGGATCGAGGCGTTGGGCCGATCAATAAAACCGAGGCATAGAGCCGGTTGATTGCAGGGTTGACCTGTTTCATGAGAGATATGCAGAGTGTATATGTGCAATGCTTTGTTAGATGTGAACAGATATGATGCAGACTCGATGTGATAATGTTGATGCAAATGTGCACGGGCCCGTGCATGTGTGTTTGTTTTAAGCTTAGAGCTTCTATCAAGTTCCGGACTTGAGCATTCAGAGCGGAGAGCTCGAGCATTCGGATGGCAGAATCCGAGCATTCAAAGTACAGGCTTTGAGCGTCCAGTACGCAGTGGTTGGGCATCCAAGCGTAGAGCTTGAGCATTCAAGTATATGACTTGAGCATCCAGTACACAGTGGTTGGGCATCCAAGCGTAGAGCTTGAGCATTCAAAAATGTTAGATTTTTGAGCATTCAGGCGTAGAGCCTGAGAATAGATGTCTTGATTGTTGGGGCGGCTTAGAGCCTGTTGCTTGTTTACGGCTTCGAGCCAGTTGAGATGATGGGCTTTGAGCCGCTAAGATTGTTTGTTTACGGCTTTGAGCCAGTTGAGATGATAGGCTTTGAGCCGCTGAGATTGGTTGTTTACGGCTTCGAGCCATTTGAAACGGTGGGCTTGGAGCCGCTGAGTTGTGATAACAGGCGTAGAGCCTATTGCCATGATATTGAGCACAGAGCTGCTGAGATAAAGGGCTTCGAGCCGCTGGGTGATAGTAGACGTAGGCTTCGAGCCTGTTGAGGTAATGAGTGTAGAGCCGTTGAAGGCGTAGAGCCGCTGAGTGAGTTGATATGGGCGTAGAGCCTGCCAATAATGGGCTTGGAGCCGTTGAAGTTTTAAGCTCAGGGCTGCTGAGTGTCTTGTTTTGCTAGCCAGTAGTTTGTGGAAAGAGATTTTCCTCATGCTTGGGGATGCCCCCAAGGCTAATTCTGATTATGTTGCACTAGCTTGGGGATGCCCCCAAGGCTGGTTTTGATCATGTTGCACTGGCTTGGGGATGCCCCCAAGGCTTTTGAGGACTCAGAAGTCATGGTGGCTTAAATTGGTGCACTGAGCATGATCTGTCGCTGCTGAGGGAAATTGATTACGGGGCCAGGAGATCGATCCCGCGGCCGAGGAATTGATGTATCGGCCGAGGAATGGATGTCTCGGCCGTTTAATCGATTCATTTCCAGGGGCCTATAAAAGACCACGACCTCAGCCGTTTGCTTCACTTCCCTTTCTTCCCTTTCCATTCCTTTTCGTCCGAGGCTTCGACCGAAGACCCCCCCTCCACTTCTCCTTGTTTCTGACAGCTCCGGGCCGTGGGTGATATGCTGACGCGGCTAGTGTGCACGGAGGGAGACCGCGTTTACTTTTGGTCCCGTCTTGATGCTTGAATATGGATCCTCACATGGGTACGCTTGATTAGGGGCCCTTGCATGGGTGACTTGCTTCCGCGACGTGGAACTCCTGGCGTGGCGGCGGTACGTGGTGTGGTGGTTTTTCTGGGCCATGTGGTGTCCCTTCTGCACCGTAGTACTCCTTTGGCATACATCGCCCCAGGGGTTTCCTCTTCTTTTTTGCAGCTGGTCTCTTTTGTTCGGACCACCGGAGGGTTCGACATCCTCTTCTGCTTCCTCTTTTTGTTTCTTTCTTTGTTTCTCTTCCTGCATAGGTTAGTTCGACAGGAAATCGATGTATAGCTTGTTTAGGAAATGCGGGACGATCCACCCTGTGATGTAAAAAGCTTTTGATATATGAAACAAAAACCTTTTGCTCTGCGATTGTGTATGCTGTTCTTACGTTGTTTACGTGTGATATTCTTGTTAATCCAACGAAACGAACTGAACCGTGGGAACAGTCTGTAAAATAGCCGTTCTGGCGGCCGAGCTAGTGATTACACGGCCGAAACTTCGATCTGGCGGCCGAGGGATCGCTTGGTTTGCCTGGATTTGACTTGCAGGTCAACCCTATTATCTACGGGCCGATGGATTGATCCTACGGCCGTCTTATCGAAGTGTCGGCCGGGAGACCGACTAAATTTCCGAGGATTAAGAATCCGATTCCGATTCGAACTAAAGCTCGACCTAGTCCTATAAGTACGCGTTCTACGAACCCGATAGCATTGTCAGCGATAATTCTTTGCATATGGCACAACCAGTCCTTGATCAGTGGTTGGATTCCTTTAACGGCCTCGACCGTCTGCACTTTATATCCTTTGGTATGGACTTCCTCTTTTCCCTTCGTCACATTCCCGTGATTTTTGCCTTCCTTAGGGCAGCCGCTAGTTTGTGGGACCCTGATTTTCACGTCTTTCGATTTAAGAGGGAGGAGTTATGTCCTACTATCGAGGAATTTGCAGCCATCATGGGTCATTCGGATAGAGAGGGTTTCATTGTCCCTAATCCTTTGTTCAACCGCGGTGATCTCCTGAAGGATTTACTCCAAGTTCAGAAACATGAAGTTAAGTTCTTCCTAGTGAAAGGGAGGCTGGAGATTCTGCAACTTATCCAGCGTTTTGGTACAGCTGAGGCTCATCGCCAAGTTCCCCTACAGAAGTCGTGCTTTCATGCATTGTGCATTTGTCTCCTTCATTACCACTTGCTTGGCCCTTCCTCTGGTCATGCTGATCCTACATTGCTTAACCTTGCTCAGCAAATTGGAAACCGTGTGGGTTTTGCTGGTTTAGTGTTGGCAGAGACCCTGATGGGTCTAGATATGATGAAGGGCAGCCCTACAGCTCAATTCTCAGGTAGTCCTTTGCTATTGCAGGTTCGCTCTTTTATTTGTTTCTTTTGTCCAGTTTATCTTTTCACTCATCACTCTTTTGTTTTGACTCACGTGTTCTCTCAACTCACAATTTTCCCTTTTTCTCTAGGTATGGTTGTTTGAGAAGCTAAAAGTGTGGGATGCGCCGGAGCGACTTCCTTACAATCCAGACCAATGTACGGAGCGTCACATGATTAAGCAATTCCCAACTGAGGCTGCTTGGGCAGCATGGATGAGGACCTGCAGGGGTGATTGGATTCAATGGGTTTGCCCCTGGTATGGTATCGAGAGTATGACTGTGAGTACTATGAACCACTTTGGTGTGGCAGTGATTGGCATTACTCGAGTCGTTTTCTACTTCCCTGCTCGCTTTCAAAGGCAATTTGGGGCTGAACAAGCCGCAATCTTGGGTGACCCTGAGTACATTGCCTCTAAGATCCATGATGCCAACTTCCGTCGCAATATGCTGCGTCTTTGGCCAAATAGAGTGATGCAGGAGGTTGCTGAGAGCTTCGTTGCCAAGCTATCGGGTTCTTACAAACGCTGGTTGAAGAAAAACCTTTTGGAGGATAGAAGTGCAAAGAGAAGGAAGACCTAGAGATCGACGCTTTGCTTATGTTTTTCAAAAGATGTTTGCTTGATTCTAGCTTTCATGGATTAAGAATTGTTTAGGTTTGCTTTGTTCTCTCTCTTTGGAAATAATAAAACATTTGTTCGTTTTATTTGAAGATGTTATTGCCATGATTTGATGGTGAACATGCTTTAGGATAGACCTAGAAATCTTGGAAGTGATGATAATAGCAGTGGCCGAATCTCAAACTTAGAGATTGCCTACGTATCCCATGGAGGGAATCAGGCCATAAACGTAGTTCCAACAAAGGGGATTTGTTTTGTTTTTAGTTAGGGTCCGCTCGGGTATTTTCCTCTCCTTTTGTGCTCTAAATTTTGCCTGAGAACCGCCCTTGCGGGTTTTCGGTCTAGCGAGCGTTTTATTTATGCCTTAGTTTTTGCCTAAGCCGCCCTTGCGGGTTTTCGACCTAGCAGGCTGCTCTAATTTTTGCTTGGATCCGCCCACCCTTGTGGTTTTCGGTCCAACGAGCATCTCTCATGGGTAATACTTCCTCAATTTATCGATGTTGACTGGTGTTGCGAATTCCATTCCATCCAAGTCTGCAATGTATGCTGCTCCTCCGGAGAGTATGCGTTTGATAAGGTAGGGGCCTCCCCAGTTTGGTCTAAATTTGCCCCTTGGGTCTGAGACGTGGCGACGAATTGCTTTGAGCACCATGTCTCCTACCTTGACGTCCCTAGGTTTCACCTTTTTGTTGAACGCTCGTGCAATGCGGCGTTGATACCCTTGTACATGGTATAAAGCCCTCAGTCTCCTTTCGTCTAGTAGTGCCAACTCGTCGTAGCGGTTTTGAACCCAGTCTTCTTCGATCATCCCAGTCTCAGCTAGAACCCTTAACGAAGGCAATTCCAATTCGATAGGCAAGACAGCTTCCATTCCATAGACCAGAGAGTAGGGAGTGGCCCCAGTTGAAGTCCTTTCAGTTGTTCGATATCCCCATAGCGCCAGAGGTAGCATTTCTGGCCAGTCCGTGTAAGTGTCAGTAGTCTTTCGCAGAATCCTCTTGACATTCTTGTTTGCAGCTTCAACTGCTCCATTAGTTTGAGGTCGGTAAGTAGATGACCGATGATTTTGTATCCCAAATTCGGCGAAAAGCTTCTTTGTCGCCCCCTTGAAGTGCGATCCATTATCACAGACAAACTCGTGAGGTACACCATATCGATAGATGATATTAGTGCGGATGAATTTGGCCACATGAGTGGCTTTGAGAGTAGCATAAGAAGCCGCTTCTACCCATTTGGTGAAGTAGTCGATAGCCACTAGGATGAACTGATGTTTGTATTTTCCCTTTGGATTTATACTTCCAATGACGTCTATCCCCCAAGTGGAGAATGGCCAGGGGATGTCATGCTGTACAATTCCGTAGGGGGAATACGCATACAATCAGCGTGAGTTTGGCATTTGTAACATCGACGGACATAATTAGCGCAATCGGCTTCCATTGTAGTCCAATAATATCCCTGACGTAGGATCTTCTTTGCCATCGTTGCCCCATTCATGTGTGGCCCACAAATTCCTTCATGTATTTCCTCCATTACCCTGCGGCTGTCCTCTGTCGTGACGCAAAGTTGACTTGGACCCAAGTGTGCCCTTCGGTATATTGCTCCTCCACAGATTACAAACCGGGCAGCAAACTTTCGTAGAGCTGTTTTGTCCTTCGAGGTGGCCTCGGATGGGTATTCCCCTTTTTCCAGGAATTCTTTCACGTCTTCGTACCATGGCTTGCCATCGTCTTCACCTTCCTCGGTAAATGTACACTCACATGCTGGTTTAACCTTTTGTTCGATCATGAGAGGCCGCATTGTGAATCCCAGAGGTATTTCAACCATAGACGCCAATGTCGCCAGTGCATCTGCAAATCTATTGCTCACTCGAGGAGTGTGTGTGAAGATAACAGAATCGAATTGTGGAATTAGATTTTCCAGCACAGAGTGATATAGCTTCAGTGTATCCTCCTTGACCTTCCAGTCTCCTCTTGCTTGAGATACCACCAGGTTTGAATCACCAGTGACTTCTACCCTTTTTGCTCCTAGCTCCAGGGCTGCCTCCATTCCAGCAATACAAGCCTCATATTCAGCTTGGTTGTTGGTGACTTCAAACCTTAGCTTATATGACAAAGGGATGTGAGAGTCGTTTGGGGAAACTAGCAATATCCCTATGCCATATCCACATTGATTTGATGCTCCATCAAAGTAAAGTTGCCAGGTGCCGTCTAAGAGACATAAGATATCCTCGTCGGGGAACATGAAGTCCTCTGCCTCGGCCTCTGTCACAGGGTGATCCGCCAAGAATTCTGCCACAGCTCTTCCTTTTACTGATTTCCTTGTCATGTATTTGAGGTCGAACTCCGCTAGCAGCAATAACCACCTAGCTAGCTTTTCGATAAGTGCTGGCTTTTCGAAAAGATACTTGACTGGGTCTAAACGAGAGACCAGCACCACCGGGTGTGCTAACAGGTAGTGCCTTAGTTTCTTTGTGGCCCATACTAGCCCCCAACAGGTTTTCTCGAGGGGAGTGTACCTTGTCTCATAATCCATCATTTTCTTGCTGAGGTAGTATATGGCGCACTCTACCTTGGCGTCGTTTTCTTGGGCTAGCATACATCCCATGGACGTGTCTGTTACTGAGAGATACAGAGAATCAATGGCTTTCCAGGGATGGGTGGCGATAGTACAGGTGGATTCTGAAGGTATTCCTTGATTGCCTCGAATGCTTGCTGACAGTCTTGGCTCCATTCAAAATCCGTACCTTTCTTCAATAGCTTGAAAAGAGGTTCACAGGTGGTTGTGAGCTTGGAAATGAACCTGCTGATGAACTGTACCTTCCCTAAGAAGCTCCTTACTTCCTTCTCTGTCCTAGGCGGTGATATCTCCATGATAGCCTGTATCTTGGAAGGATCTACCTCGATTCCTCTTTGAGTGATGAGGAAACCCAACATCTTTCCAGCTGTTACCCCAAAAGTGCATTTTTGAGGGTTAAGACGCAACTTATAATTCCTAATCCTCTCAAAGAACTTTTGGAGTGCTCCATAGTGTCCTTCCCTTTCCTTTGATTTGACTATCATATCGTCGACATATACCTCGACCTCTTTGTGCATCATGTCGTGCAGCAGTGTTGTGGCCATCCTCTGGTAAGTGGCTCCAGCATTCTTCAATCCAAACGGCATTACTCGGTAGCAGTAGGTTCCCCAAGGCGTAGTGAAGGTAGTTTTCTCTCTATCCTCAGGGGACATAAGGATTTGATTATATCCAGAAAATCCATCCATGAAGGATAGCAACGCATGGCCTGCGGTGTTATCTATTAGCTCGTCTATGTGAGGTAATGGGAAGTCATCTTTCGGACTGGCTTTGTTGAGATCTCGGAAATCTACGCAGACCCTGATTCCTCCAGTTTTCTTTGGTATGGGAACGATGTTTGCTACCCATTGTGGATATTCGGTGACTATGAGAAATCCGGCGTTGATTTGTTTGGTGACTTCTTCTTTTATCTTTAGGACCCAATCAGGGCGCATACGTCTCAGTTTTTGCTTAACTGGTTTTGCATCAGAATGAAGAGGAATTTTATGTTGAACAATTTCAGGGTCTATTCCAGGCATGTCCTCGTAAGACCAGGCAAAAACATCTTTGTATTCTTTTAGCAAAAAGATTAGTTTTTCACTTTCTTGAGGGGATAGTGTGGCACCAATTTTAACCATTTTGGGCTCGTTTGCGGAGCCTATGTTTGCTGTGATTATTTCCTCAGAAAAAGGTTTAGCGTGCCTTTCCTCTTCTCTCTCGATGAATTCTAGAATTTCTTTTGGAATCTCTTCCTCAAAATTTGGTTTGTCGGAATCCACACAATTGATCATAGGCAAAGTAAAATACTCTAAATCTTCCTTCTCATTGCTAAATTTATCAAAAGACATTTCAGAGTCGAACTCAAAGTAAATGCTATGCCTTGGTACTTTGACCAAGTTTTCCTCACTAGACTTAGTAGTTTCAAAGGATGAAAAGCTTGACTCGGACTGAGTCGACTCGGAGTCGGAATCGGAATCAGAACTAAGATCAGAATTAGCGCTTTTCGTTTTGTATTTTAGAGTGTGTTCCACGGTCCAGTTAGGGTAAGCCCCTTTTTCAGCATCCACAATCAGCTCAGAGCAGTCTTTTTCATCACCAAGGTCGATCACCAGTACTTCACTGTCACCTTGATTCGCACTTTCATCATTGTCACCCTGCAAGTCTTGGAGGGCCATTTGATTTGCTATTGCTGTTATTTCCTCCAATTGAGCTTCAATCTGGGCTTCGTCGCTGTTGTCGACTCGTCGTGTGCCAACAAAGCCCCACCAATTACCAAAGCTATCTATGATGGGGTGGATCACCCTTATTTCATTGTTGGTGACCCCCTCATCAAAGAGCAGGTTTAGTGATATTTCGTCTAGTGGGTCATTGTCGACAGCCTCTTCTTCCTTTGCCTCTTCAGTCTCGAGGTTGTTGACCTCGTCTATTGGCCAATAATCATCGGTAGGTGCATAAGGGTCATAAATGTAGACTGGAACCCTGCGAAACCCTTCTTCTTCAATCAGGTCTTCTACCTCTTCCTCATAAACTGTTCCAGCAAACATGACTTGGTTGTCTTCAATGATAGCCACCATAGGCTTTGGTTGATTTACTGGAGTGATGTATTCAGAAGGGTTGAAATCTTCAACAGCAAAGTGGAGCGGGCCAGACAGCTTGGTGACAACTTGAAAGTGCGAATCAGACGTGAACAATGATGCAGTCATTTTTCCTGAAAAAGGTTTTTGCTTTAGTTAGATTGATTAATCTTACCTACTGTTTATTCGACTTAGAGAGATTCCTAAGGTTTAACCTGCAAAAGAGAAACTTTACAACATACACATATACAATGGGTGTGAGGAAGAACTTTTTTGCAAGTAGAATGCAAGTAGGTTCCTAGCCTGTAGGTTCCTGTCTTAGTTTGATAAGTTCTATGGCTTTTCTAAAGCATGCAAGGTTTAGGTAGTTTCAGGGTGCTCCGTTGTCAAAGGGCACCAGCCCTCTCGCCAGCCCATCATAGGCGGCGATTGGGTGATTTCCTTTTTGATATACCACTAGGTACGAGTGACTGTGGAGTTTGCTGGAACCCCCAACATAGCCCGTGTCATGCCGGGATATCAGGTGAACTCAACGGGTTGCCCGCTCGATGCATATGATAGATGAATTAAACAAGGCATGTATTAGTCTTATGTTGAACTTTCTGGTTATGGCTCTCACATCCCCAGCGGAGTCGCCAAAAACTGTAGACACCTCCCAAGCGGGGCATCGCCATACAGATTAATCACGCTTGTTTGCTCGATTGGTTGCTCATTCATAAACCAAAATCATGGACATTCCCATGGCTAGGAACATCGCCACATGATAACGGCTATCATCAAATAGAGTCGCCACCCAGTTTATTAAAACTGGGAAAATAGATAGAGATTCTGGGTACGGGAGCCAAAAGTACAATAAGGGGAAGGTGTTAGGCACCCCTCTTTGCCCAGTCGTGAGACCGGCCCATAATCGTTCAACATAAGACATATAGATGCTTTGTTTAATTCTAAACACATAGTCTGTTTAATTATTCCTTTAAACAGTAAGCAAAAGTGAGCCAGTGCGATAAATGAAGCATGCATCAGAGAGCAGAGAAAGCAAACATAATGTCCCAGGGAAATGGATCTCGCGGCCGGTTAATAGATGTCACGGCCGAGGGATCCTCCTGGTTCGATGTACCGGCCGAGGGATCGAAGCCCCGGTCGGTGTTCTTCCTCACACCAGACTAAAAATTAACAGGTAATCAAAGCGTTACGATTAGTCAAAAAGACAGTGAATTTAAGACAAACCAGAGGCCGTTGGGCCTCACCACCTTGATCCCTCAGTTGCTTGATTGCTTCGGATTTGATTGTGATGGATTGATTGCTTGATCGAGAACCCTAGGGTTAGGGTTTGAACTTCGGGGTTTGATCGCCGGATTGACGGCTGCCTTCGGAAGGTTAGGGCTTTTGAAGTATGGGATTGAGGGAGTATTTCTGCAGAGTTTCGTGGTTTGAGAGAGTGTGTAAGTATCTCAATTTTTTGTGTGTTAATTCGGAACCCAAAGGCCCCTTTATATAGGCATAGGGATGACTCACTCCAGCCAATCAAATCACGAGATGGCAATTGCAATTGCAATGCATCTCAAACTCTACGTCGTGATCTCCGAACGTAGCCCGAACGCATCGGAAAGGTAGTGTAGTTGGATCAAACCAAACGTCTGACAGAACGTTCGAGAGTCTGGAAAAAGGTCGATCTGGCGGCCGAGTAATGGATGTTGCGGCCGTGTAATGGATGTCTCGGCCGAAGGATAGATCTTGCGGCCGAGGGATTGATCTCTCAAGGAGATTTTGCTGGCAACAGGTTGCTCGGGCGAGGGATTGATGTCATGGCCGTTGGATCGATGTTACGGCCGTCAGATGGATTTTCCTAGGCTTCTGTATTTCTGTCTGAAAGGCTGTATGGCTTTGAATTGGGTCCTCTAAGTGGTCAAAGTTCTCACCGAAAGTCCTAAGGTCCTCAAGGAAGCAATCAGCAATCACTGTATCCATTTCATCATCGAGATTGTCCCAAGGTGGGACTTGAAATAATCGTTAGGCCAAATTGGGGTGTCTACAGTGAAATATCATAAAGAAGGAAATCTGTCACTGAGAGCACTCCCGAGCGCTCGGGACTGCACTCCTGAGCGCTCGAGAGTTCTGCTGCCCCATCCTGCCAATTTTGGTTAGGCCAGATCCAATATGATACTCAAAACAGAAATACATAACTACTAATATGCACCAGTGCTCAGCAAAGGGCTTAAACAGGTAAGAACTGGCCCTAACCATCCAAGCCTTGCTTCCTTGCAACTAAAAATAAAATTAATTAGGCTC
Source organism: Rhododendron griersonianum (assembly GCA_018127125.1). Classification (NCBI taxonomy): domain Eukaryota; kingdom Viridiplantae; phylum Streptophyta; class Magnoliopsida; order Ericales; family Ericaceae; genus Rhododendron; species Rhododendron griersonianum. The sequence goes on along the minus strand of CM030788.1, from coordinate 28,830,962 downwards.
TGGAAGTAGCTATGCACGTCTATCATTTACTGAGATGTAGGAAATACGACATCTGATGACAAAACAAGATTTTGGTGGCAGCAGCACTCTCGAGTGCTTGGGAGTGGTCCCGAGCGCTCGGAACTGAATACAGTGCCCAGAAAATGGTTTTGTTTCTTTATGCCCCTCTTGCACTTGTGGTTAAACCAAAATCAAATGGGCTCACAACCAGTATGAGGAACTGGTATGGGCCCTTCGATTCCCCTCAGAAGTAGAAAAATAGTAGATTTGAAGGTGTTTATACCTTTGCTTGACTTGAACTTGGCTTCTTGGACTGATTTGTTTATTTGAAAATGGATTGAAAACAGTAGGAAAATGGAGTTCTAGATGGACTAGAGGTTTGAGTTTTGAAGAACTTGAAGATTGTTTGAAATATTCCTTAGAAAACACAAGTTTTGGACAATGTTTGAAGGAAATTTTGAGACTGAAAATTTCAGAAGATAGAAGAGGGAGAGAGTAAAATTTCGTCCCCTTTGCAAGGTAGAAGATGAGAGTATTTATAGGCAAGCCAAAATTAGGATTTTAACTTGAAAATCAAATCAAAAATGAAAAGAAAATGCTTTGGGGGGGAACAAAAGGACTGAACAGATTCCTGCTGGCTCAGGCAGGCCTCTGAAAAACATGGTCAAAGATCATGCTCAACATGCATTGGCTCTGACAGTACTCCCGAGCGCTCTAGAGTGATCCCGAGTGCTTGGGAGTGGCTGTCCAACTTCAGAAGGGCGCCACAGACACTCCCGAACTCGGTTTTTGGTGTTTTTCAAAGCATTGGAAAGCTTGTTAAACCCTCTTTCTAACCCAATTGGTTTCATTCAAATGTATTTTATATGCTGAAATGTGTGCCCATTTTACCCTCAGGGTGTCGGGAAAAACGACGGTTTTGGTTTGTAAAAGTCCAAGAGGCATCGTTCAAGCTTTAGCCGAGTCTTATTTTGATTTCTTTTCATCATCGGGGAGCCTCGAGGGCACGAATTAAGTATAGCTAATAGGTCCAAATTGGGGTGTCTACAGTTGCCCCTCTTTGGACGGTGCTCGGCATCATGTCTGGATGCGAGTGACGTCCAAAAATTGAGACAGCCCAATTCGAGCCCTACTAAATCCTTAATCGAAAATCGAATGCAAGTAAAGATTTACAAGCACTTGAAACATGAGGTCGTGCTCTTTGGAGCTGCCTACGTACCCTTTTCTGAAGGGATCAGACCAGCGTAGTTCCTTGGGGCAGATGAAAACATGCATGCTATAGATAGCATAAAAATATGCAAGCAAATAATTGATAAGATAGATTGATTGAAGAGCGTCCACCGATTGCTCTGTCTCAATGGACGGCCAAATTGAACCGGGTTGTAATCGATGCCATGCTCTGGAGGCGAAAGATGTAACATCAACAAGACAAGTTAGTTTGTCTTGAAGAGATAAACTGTGATTGAACCCTGAGGGGTGCCATCCAACGAGACAAGTTAATTTGTCTTGAAGGGATGAAATGCGATTGAATCCCGAGACAAGTTAATTTGTCTTGAAGGGATAAAATGCGGTTGAAACTTGAGACAAGTTAATTTGTCTAGACGGGATAAAATGCGATTGAAAGAATTTGAATCGACATATATGCGAAAGATGAAGGCAACCATGCCCCATTTGGTCGAGTTTAGACACTGACAATGATGACGATAACATTTTATTTTTATTTTATTTTTTGAAAAACCAGAGAACCAGAGACACGCCTAGGTATCCTTTTTGCTTTACTGTCTTTTGGCCGGTGGACCGGTATCGTCAAGTCTTTTGGATTTGGGCTGGAGTTTGTCTTTGGATGGAAAATGGGTTTGAGCTGGAGTCAGGGCTTGAGCTGGAGTTGGTTTGAGTTTGACTCTGATCAGGGCTTGAGTTTTGAGTATTCATGCCCCAGTTTTGATGTTGGTTGTATGCTTCCTATGGTTGATGACGTTGGTCTGATGTGCCCCAGCGAATGACAGATCTCAGTTCTGATTCTTTTCCTTGATTCCACAAATAGTTTCGGCAACCGGTTTTATCATGAGCACAAGCGCGGGTTCTTCTATGTATTGGAGTTTCTCTCACAAGTTAGGGTTGGATGATCAATATGACTTGACTAGACGGATAACCTTGTGTGAATTTGGACAAGGCCTATATGACCTAAAGGACAAGGAAGACACTTTATCAAAAGACTAACTCCTAATGATGACCTTGACTGGACGAGGGGTTTGATTTGGACTGGATGAAGAGCTTGATTACTTGAAGGTTAGAAAAATGGCAAGCATGCCCCCGCAATTGATGGTAAAATCAAGTTCAATGGTTTTTCCATTCGGGGCTTTGAAATTATTTTAACTCCATCAAGTGATGTTCACTTAGAATTTCTTTGATCTTGTTTTGTCAAAACACGAGGATTCTTACCACGAACTGTGCCCTAGGTTGCTGACGACATCCCACGGATTTTGAAAATGCCCCAGCTTGGGTTTGCAGGATGCCTTGCCGTTCCACCTCGTTTTCTCCTAGTGCCTAGGATTCTTATTATCAAGTTGCATTTTCCAATCCAGAAAAGAATTTTGGGTTTCGAAAGCTAGCAGCCATCTTAAATATTTTTGTCCCCTTTATGCTTTTGTTGTGCGCCTACTTGTGTTGATGTGTTTAGCACTTTCATTGTTTTCGAGCTTTCTCTGATTTTTCTTCAAAGTTTTGCTTTTCGTTGTGCCTATGCATTTGGTACCTTCATGCTTTGAATTCTGATGCGCCGATGAATTTGGCATTTTTGTATTCCCTCATTTCACCCTAGTGTGGGGGACAGTTGTTTAGCCGTTTATCACAAACAGCAAGTTTATTATCACAATTTCAGCCTGACGTTGATTTCGAAAGACGGGACATACCGACGAAGGATCGACTCAAAAGATTATGACTGAATTTTGGGATTGACTCGAATGATCATGATCGGGCCTCAGGATGAGGCTGCCTACGTATCCTTCTTGCAAAGGAATCATGTCATAACGTAGTTCAGGACTACAAAACTGACTTCTTTTTCGTTTTTTTTTTGTTTTTTACAAGACATTACAGACTTGAATTTGAAAACATACAGACGCGAAAGCGAAAAAGACTCGAGGTACAAACTGACTCGAAATTGAAAAATGAAGACTCAACTCAGAAATTTCCCCAACTCTTGAGAGATTCCATTCACGGATTGACTTCATTGCAATCATGGTCCTTTGTTGCTATTGCCCCTTTAAAGGCCTCTTCTTGGCCTTTTGTTAGCTCTGCTGATGGCCGTTTTTGGGCTTTGAGGGTTTGGTTCAGGGGGTGGTTCGTGGTCATTTTCGAAGGGTGTTACTGGGTTTAGTGGATGTGGAAGTCGCCTGGCGATCCCCATTATGATGAGCATTAACTGAGCGATTTGATTGTCAATCCGTTCCCCTATTTGTCGGATAGAGGTTCGGATTTGATCCAACTCATTCAGATTCCTTGCTGGCTGTTCCCCGTTCAAATTTTCCATCGGCTGCTCCATATCTTCCCGCAAATTCTGAGCTTCTGTGGTAGATTCAAATTGAGATGGTTGCGCTCCGAGCCTAAGACCAAGTCGAGTCTATGTGGGTATGGTTTTCTTTCTTGGCCCAATTGCTCTCGGGCTGACAGCAAAGCAAGAAGTTGTACCTTTGCTTGACTTGAACTTGGCTTCTTGGACTGATTTGTTTGTTTGAAAATGTATTGAAAACAGTAGGAAAATGGAGTTCTAGATGGACTAGAGGTTTGAGTTTTGAAGAACTTGAAGATTGTTTGAAATATTCCTTAGAAAACACAAGTTTTGGACAATGTTTGAAGGAGATTTTGAGACTGAAAATTTCAGAAGATAGAAGAGGGAGAGAGTAAAATTTCGTCCCCTATGCAAGGTAGAAGATGAGAGTATTTATAGGCAAGCCAAAATTAGGATTTTAACTTGAAAATCAAATCAAAAATGAAAAGAAAATGCTTTGGGGGGGAACAAAAGGACTGAACAGATTCCTGCTGGCTCAGGCAGGACTCTGGCACATTCAGGGTTGAATGGAGGTTTGAAAAACGTGGTCAAAGATCATGCTCAACATGCATTGGCTCTGACAGTACTCCCAAGCGCTCTAGAGTGTCACTCCCGAGCGTTCTAGAGTAGTCCCAAGCGCTTGGGAGTGGTCCCGAGCGCTTGGGTGTGGCTGTCCAACTTCAGAAGGGCGCCACGGACACTCCCGAACTCGGTTTTAGGTGTTTTTTGAAGCGTTGGAAAGCTTGTTAAACCCTCTTTCTAACCCAATTGGTTTCATTCAAATTTATTTTATATGCTGAAATGTGTGCCCATTTTACCCTCAGGGTGTCGGGAAAAACGACGGTTTTGGTTTGTAAAAGTCCAAGAGGCATCGTTCAAGCTTTAGCCGAGTCTTATTTTGATTCCTTTTCGTCATTGGGGAGCCTCGAGGGCACGAATTAAGGATAGCTAATAGGTCCAAATTGGGGTGTCTACAATAGGCAACGTGCTTATCAAATCACGACACGTATTGCATATTGTCATATTCGCATGCCATCAATAATATATATGTTGTGGACTAACCTTTTTTTTGAAGGGACATGTTACAACAAACTGAGTTTGGGTTTTCGAAACGGAATTCGGGGATGGTACTGAGTTGACAGTGGGACATGGAATAGTGTTGGGTTTCTGTTTGTGGTGGAGTAATGGATTCATCTAGAGGAAGGTAAGATAAGTGACGTAGTACAATTAGACGTTTGAAATGTCAGGGTGGAGTATGTTAGGGTTTCTGAGTGGGTGCATAAAGGAACTGGGTTGTGAGTGATATTAGGGCCAGAGGTGAAATCTTAAGTGATAATTAGCTACTGTGGTAGCAGGTTTTGTGATGGGTTGGTGGTTAGGAAGTTAAGTGGGTTGTCGGTGCGTGTTACTGTGCTGGGTTGAATTGTATACTGGTATATATAAATTTCTTAAGGAGTATGTGTGTGATGGATGTAATTATTTTTATCGATAGTTGATGTGAAACAAGGAGGTTTTTAAATGTGAAACATAAGGGTTTTATTTGCTATATGTGTTGTGTGCGTAGATGCATGATTTTAAGGGGGTGAAGGTGAATGCGAGTGGATTGCACGACGGTGTATTTGAGGGAGTAACTAAGTTGTGATTTGTATATATATTATCCTTATTCTTACATGTGGTTGTGGCACAAAACTGTGTAGGTAATTTGTTGGTTGTGGTTGTCGCTGGTGTGGGGCAGTTGGTTCTAATTTCAAGAATGAAATTTTCTAAGGGGGGAGTGATAAGCCCTCAATAGTGTAAATAATAGGGCTTATCTCTCTCATTTTTGTCACACACAAGTGCATAACTTGCTTGATTTGAACGATATTGCAAGAAAGGTGTGTTTTTGGCTTTTTCAGGTAAATCGTGTGAATAAGGCGAATTTGAAGGCCATGGATAGCCCCGAGTGTGTCCAAGTACCCAAGACCACATGGCGCTCCGCGACCGAGTCCCAAAAGTCATGAAAAAAACTTTGAAGCATACTCGGGATGTCCAAGGATCAAGGGAAGTGAGGGAGATGCAAGGATGTTACCCAAAGCAACTCATTTTCCGACCAGCTGAGGGTAGAATCGGCATAACTTTTGATGTAAAAATTACTTTTAATCCAAACTACTTGGGTTAGAAAGTAGACTCAACAAGCTTTCCAACGGTTCGAAAAACACCCAAATCCGAGTTCGGGAGTGTCCGGAGCGAGCCCGCGAAGTTGGATAAGTGCCTGCAGAATCCAGTCAGCACAGGGATCGATCCCTCACTCCTGCGCGGACATTTTAAGGGCATTTTTGTAATTATTTTGTAAAGGGGGTATATATACCACCCTTAGCCCGATTTTAGGGCATTCTTCATTTTTCCTTTCTCTCTCTACCTCCCTCTTCTCCTCTCTTCTCTAGCTCTCCTTCTCTCTTTCAAAGGAGGAGAATTGCTAAGGTTTTCGGGCTTTTTTCCTTCATTAATGTTGTAAGTATACTTGTGTTCTTCATTAATCTAGCTTTTATTTCAAGTTTCATCCATGTTTTCATTTCTCTCTATGCTTTCCCTTGTGTTTACACCCACTATGGGTGAGTAGTGATCAAGGCTTGGTCATGGGGTGATTTCTACCCCATGATTTAGGTAGTTTAATGGCTTCTCTCATTTCTTGTGCTTAATGTGGTTTGTGAATGGATTAAGTTCATTTTTATGTAACAAAACCTAGGGTTGTTAACCTCTTTGATTATGTGTAGGCAAGGACTTGATCTCTTGCCACACATAATACTTGGAGCTATGCCACTCTAGGTGTTTGCCAAAATGCCTCAAAGAACTTGTTGAACTCTAATATTTGGTCTAAACTTAGGGTTGTTAACTTCTTTGATTGTGTGTAGACAAGTTTCCTTGGCACACCCAATGCTTAGAACCATGGCACTCTATGTGTTTGATAAAATGCCTAAATGAGTTCCTTTCCATTTCCAAACCCCATTGTATGAGTTAAACTTGATCTTCATGGTTAAATCTTTCGAGTGAGATCAAATGACAATGACTCTCACTTGAGTTATCAAAGAGAAGTATTGAATGGCCTAAGTTGTGGGCGGAATAAACCCCTAGACCTTGCCGCTTTTAATTTCTAGTCAATCTTCACTTTCAATTAAAGTTAGGAGGTAGAGAGAATTTCCATCACTCAAAAGTTGGCCGTCTCAAAGCCAAATCTAAAGGTTGGCAGTCCTAACGCTAAAAACCCTTCGTAAAGCAAGCCTTTCGGCCTAGCTCCATTGGCTCCCTGTGGATTCGACCTCGGACTTCTGAGTTTATTATGCTGCAACCGACTTAGCCCTACGCTTGGGGTATTATTATTTCGGCACACAAAAAGGTTAGCATGCATTTGGCGCCGTTGCCGGGGAATCAATTGGTAGCTAACTTGGAGGTATCGTTTTACACCCACTGTAAGTATCCATTTTTTTTTCTTTTCTCCTTCCTAATTTTCATTATTATATATTGTGATGAGCGTGATAGACCAAGTATTTTCCCTTCTGTGTGACGACCTATTGGAAGAATGCCTTACTGCCGAAGAGGCAAATTTTCTTAACTCACTGGAGGTGAATTACTTGTACTCTTTGTTAGAAGAGCCAGATGATGCATCTGAGACCAAGAGTCGGTCTCCTACTCTAGATAATCATGTAGATGTTGCCCGAACTCCTTTTAAGTCTCCACCATGGCACGATTTTGTTGAAGTTGAAATAGTTGATTTTCTTGGTGTTGATGATTTTAATTTAGTTTACCATCCTTACATTGTAGATTTTGTCAACAGTCTGAAAATCAATCTAGTCTGGACTACGCGCTTGGTGGAACTTACGTTTTTTAAACAAATTCGGCAATTACTTTACTCCAAGTATCTCTTTTTGTGGCATGGCCGAGTCCAATTTTTTACCAAGATTTTGGAGTGGAGTGTGATGCTCATGTTAATAGTTATTGATGGCATAATCAATGTTCGAAATCCATGTTTTCCTGAAGATGTTTGAACTAGGCATTCTAATTTTGTATTTTTCTTTTTTCTATTTCGCTCTTGATGGTCTGGTATAGCCACCTGTTTCGCGTTTGAAGTTGTTGTATGACTTGTTCTACGGTGCTTTGAGTGAGAGATGGGGAGAAAAGTAGTACCCGTGCAATCACGTGACGATTATGGTGGATTTAATTTTACTTGTCAATTTTTGGACTTGGCTAACATAGCAAGTTGGTGCTCTAATCATTGTCTCCAAGTAGATAGTTGGTTCTTAAGTCTTTTTGCAGGAATGAGTCTTGGAAGCTTTGCCGATGACAAAAGGAGTACAGTGGTGCAAAACCCTCAAACTTGGTCGAGGTATAGGGTGGTTGACATTCCACCCCTCCGGTACAATTTTATTCTTCCCTCTCCTTACTTTTCTGTCTTTTTGCATTGAGGACACTGCATATTTCAAGTTGGGGGGAGGAAGTACTTCGTAGTTTGTAGTTTATTTTTTACCTTATAGTTTTAAAATATTTTTTCCCCTATAGTTTTAAAATCCAAAAAAAAATTGAAAATTTTGAAAATTTTGAAAATAGTGGGATCCTTGAGCATGTGATTTGGGAGATTGTTGCATGATAGTTCCACTTGCTAGCTTGTTTTGAGAAATCAACCTTGGCACCTATCTTTAGCATTATTTTTGCACTTCACGTTTAATCGAGCTTAGATTGCTTTTGCGTTGTGGTCTAACTGTTCTTGAAGGCTAGTTTAGTGGAGACTTATGCCTATGTGAGCTTTAGAGCCTTATCTTTTTGTGGAGTGGTGTCACTTAAACTCTAAATTCGTCATGAAAAGAATGAATTCGTTGTTTGGTCTGATTATTCTTGTTGACAGTTGATATGTGTTGGAACTTGTTACATATTACTCTCTTGGGTTTTGGGTTGTTACACGGAAGTTACACCCTTGGGAGAGGATTATAGGCATTTTCTTGATGATCAGGCAGGTTCGTTCCTTTGTTTTCACATTTATCCCTTGCGATCCACTTTGAGCCTTATATACTTAGCCTTTCCTTGGTTAGCTCCACCTTCTAAATTGTGTTGGGAGAAAGGCAAGAATGTAACGGTGTAATTTTGGGGTAGATGGTGGAATTTTGTGCTTGAATTAGTGGTGTCCCTAAAAAAAACCACAAAAAGAAAAAGAAAAAAAAGGAGAAAGAAAGAAAAGGGGCACCGATATGTTTGGAAAGGAGGAATTGTTGTTTTATGTTGTTTTATGTTGAAAGGTTAGAAGGAGGGATAAGGTGGAACTAACTTAATGTTAAGGGGCACATGTTGTATATTTGCCCCATTGAAATTGTCTTGAAGAACTTACCTTTTCTCAGACACTTAAATCTGATTTATCCTAGCCTTGATACACTATCTTGTCTCTAATGCTATAACCATGAATGAAGTCCTATTTGATCCTTGGGGTGTTTGGGAATATGGTTTGAAGGATGATAAGAGAGAGAGAGTTCCAACACTTGATATCTTCACTCATGAGACCGACTGTGCACTATATAAAGCATTCTTTGTGTGTCATAATGTGCGGAATATTTTGTCTTTCTTATGCATAACTTCCACCTGCACATTGAGAGTTCATAATGCACCTTGTTTCGAGTGATGATTATTTGTTGAGTGCATGACATGGTGAGAATTGAAGTCGAAACTCGGTCCGGAGAGAACAGTTAGCAATTGTCCACTTGCAATTGAAGCTCGTATCCACACTCTAAGCCTAGGTGCCATGGTTGATTACTTGACTAGATAGCTTTTGGAACTATTATTGCCTTCTCTCACCATGCGCAAGGATTCACGATGTTTTGTGGGTAGTCATTGCTGAAAACCCTCACGAAACTTCACTTGTCCTACCGGGGCCACCCGGAGGTTTAAAAGATCTATCCCTTTGTTTTTATTCGTTATAGGATTTATGTTTTTGTTTTAGTTTGCTAGGGACTACCAAAGTCCAAGTTGGGGGGTGTGATAAGCCCTCAATAGTGTAAATAATAGGGCTTATCTATCTCATTTTTGTCACACACAAGTGCATAACTTGCTTGATTTGAACGATATTGCACGAAAGGTGTGTTTTTGGCTTTTTCAGGTAAATCGTGTGAATAAGGTGAATTTGAAGGCCATGGATAGCCCCGAGTGTGTCCAAGTACCCAAGACCACATGGCACTCTGCGACCGAGTCCCAAAAGTCATGAAAAGAAGCTTTGAAGCATACTCGGGATGTCCAAGGATCAAGGGAAGTGAGGGAGATGCAAGGATGTTACCCAAAGCAACTCATTTTCCGACCAGCTGAGGGTAGAATCGGCATAACTTTTGATGTAAAAATTACTTTTAATCCAAACCACTTGGGTTAGAAAGTAGACTCAACAAGCTTTCCAACGGTTTGAAAAACACCCACATCCGAGTTCGGGAGTGTCCGGAACGAGCCTGCGAAGTTGGATAAGTGCCTGCAGAATCTAGTCAGCACAGGGATCGATCCCTCACTCCTGCGCGGACATTTTAAGGGCATTTTTGTAATTATTTTGTAAAGGGGGTATATATACCACCCTTAGCCCGATTTTAGGGAATTCTTCATTTTTCCTTTCTCTCTCTACCTCCCTCTTCTCCTCTCTTCTCTAGCTCTCCTTCTCTCTTCAAAGGAGGAGGATTGCTAAGGTTTTGAGGCTTTTTTACTTCATTAATGTTGTAAGTATACTTGTGTTCTTCATTAATCTAGCTTTTATTTCAAGTTTCATCCATGTTTTCATTTCTCTCTATGTTTTCCCTTGTGTTTACACCCACTATGGGTGAGTAGTGATCAAGGCTTGGTCATGGGGTGATTTCTACCCCATGATTTAGGTAGTTTAATGGCTTCTCTCATTTCTTGTGCTTAATGTGGTTTGTGAATGGATTAAGTTCATTTTTATGTAACAAAACCTAGGGTTGTTAACCTCTTTGATTATGTGTAGGCAAGGACTTGATCTCTTGCCACACATAATACTTGGAGCTATGCCACTCTAGGTGTTTGCCAAAATGCCTCAAAGAACTTGTTGAACTCTAATATTTGGTCTAAACTTAGGGTTGTTAACTTCTTTGATTGTGTGTAGACAAGTTTCCTTGGCACACCCAATGCTTAGAACCATGGCACTCTATGTGTTTGATAAAATACCTAAATGAGTTCCTTTCCATTTCCAAATCCCGTTGTATGAGTTAAACTTGATCTTCATGGTTAAATCTTACGAGTGAGATCAAATGACAATGACTCTCACTTGAGTTATCAAAGAGAAGTATTGAACGGTCTAAGTTATGGGCGGAATAAACCCCTAGACCTTGCCGCTTTTAATTTCTAGTCAATCTTTGCTTTCAATTAAAGTTAGGAGGTAGAGAGAATTTTCATCACTCAAAAGTTGGCCGTCTCAAAGCCAAATCTAAAGGTTGGCGGTCCTAATGCTAAAAACCCTCTGTAATCAAGCCTTCCGGCCTAGCTCCATTGGCTCCATGTGGATTCGACCTCGGACTTCCGAGTTTATTATGCTGCAACCGACCTAGCCCTACGCTTGGGGTATTATTATTTCGGCACACAAAAAGGTTAGCAAGCAGGGAGAGTTGTAATACCCGTCCCGGATATTTAGTATTTTAAACTCATATATGGTGGGTATTTAACTAAATGCTATTGGTCGGAGCATAAGTTAGGATGTGGTTCCTCTTGCATGTGATAATTTTTCTTGTGCCCTTATATAACAAAATATCCCGGGGATATTTATCTTTCCCCATTCCTATCTTGTTTCCTACGTAGAGAGAGAGAGAGAGAGAGAGAGAAGAGAGAAGAACGGCCGAGAGAAGAAGAGAGGAGAAGGAGCTAGGATTTGAAGCCGTATATCTTGAATTAAGGTGGCAAGCCGGTCAATTGGGAGGTGCTGAAACCGTAAGTTTGGCGTACCTCGGTCGATACAAAGGTGAGTGTGTTTGATATGGTTCTTCTCCATATAATATCGTTGTGGTGGACAGTGTATATCTTGCTAATCGTAGTTAGCTTTCAATATGGTTATCTTTGATGGGATATTCCTGTAGTGGTGGGTGTATATTATGCTAACTGATGATCTAGCTGTTGATATGCATGCATGATAATATGTATGCTTGGAGGTTGTATATCATGCTAACCGAGATTTAGTTATTGATATGCATGTTGTTGTATGTTGATTGTACCTGTTAAAGGATTGTGGAGTGAGTCACACCATGTCGTGAGCCATGCCGTCTAATTAACGGTGAATGGAAATATGGTGTGCGGGACACAATACCTTGGGTACATGGGATGTGGTAGACATGCCCTTGCTTGTGATATGATTACATTCATATTGTTGTGCATTGATTATTATTACTTAGTTGGGTGGATTTGTTGGTTATAACTGTTGTATACATTCGGGTATTTCAGTTACGTTGGTGATGTGTATTTATGTTGATATTCCTTCGGGTATTATGGTATTATGTTGAGCATTTTTATATCTCACACACTCTGGCTTTCCTTTTGGTCTGCCAGGTAGCAAGTTGCTTAGAGTGGGTCCACTACCGGTCATCGTGTTGAGGAGGGTTTGGGCTAGCGTTGGATGATGTAGATGAGCGAGTTGCTTGTAGGTAGTGAACTAAATAGTTGATTTTCTTGTAATTAAGTTGTCGATGGACATGTTGAAGTACGAAATTTTGTAGAGTATTGTACTCGAAGTTGTAGTTGGTTGGTCAATACGTTGACTCATTTTTATGTTAAGGTGATAAGTCTTCCGCTGGGTGTTTATTCTGACAGGTTGTGAGGTGTGGTTTGGTTTTATGTGTGGAATGCCACGTGGTCGCGCCAACTCGGGCCCACTTTGGGTGCCGTTTGCGGGGCGGGGCGTGACACTCCTTATGACTGCAACCGGCTCTACACCTCAGTTCATCACATCAAGCTCTAAAGCTCCGACCCCTCAGGCTCTCGCCTTATGATTGCAACCGATTCCGCGCATCGGTTCTCTCATCTCAAATGCTCCGTACTCCAGTTACTGGCCTCGTGCCCCCCTAGAAAACGGCGTCCGACTCATCTCCAGAAGATGGCTTGGATTCCACCCCAATTACATCAATTCCTTCCAGCTCATTCGTAAGGATAAACTACTCTACCGAGCTCCCCTCAGTCAAAGTAAGCATGATCAGGCAAAGCAAACGACTCACCCATTGTGTATTGATCTACCCTAAAATTCTGAAGATGTTTTCCGCAAAAATTTCCCCGGTAGCCCCGCGATCTTTCAACTACTCTCCACCAAAATCCTGGCCTAGCCTAGGTACGTTGCACTACGGCTTTTTAAGCCTGAAGGTACGTCTTCTGTCTCTAACCCTCTAAACTTTTTTTTATTGCCCCTCGAACTACGGTTGGTCTGAATTTCCCTCGTGGAATACGTAGGCAGCCTCCCGGCCCGACCATAACAAAAACCTTTTTCAAAAAACCCTTGGAATAGTGGTTCGACCAAATTGAGTTGCTTTTACAGCTTTGACTCTTACTTAAACATGTCTCACGATCCGTCTAAGTTCAGTCAAAGAGAGGCATCTGTAGACACCCCAATTTGGCCTAACGATTATTTCAAGTCCCACCTTGGGGACAATCCCGATGATGAATGGATACAATGATTGTTGATTGACTTCTCGTGAACTTTAGGACTTTTGGTGAGTATTTTTAGCCATTTAGAGGATCCAATCCAGAGCCAAATAACCTTTCAGACAGAAATACAGTATTTCAGGAAAATCTATCTTTCGGCCGTAATATTGATCTCACGGCCTCAACATCATTCTTTCACCCGTGAAACATGTTGCTTGAAAATCTTCCTGATCCATTGCTCGGCTGCCAAATCGTTTATTTTCCAATTCTGGATTGTTCTGTCAATCATTTGATCCGTTCACAAAACCCTAGCAGCCAAATTTTGATGCGTTCGGGATACGTAACGAGATTATTATGAAGAGTTTGAGTTGCCCTATAATTCCAATTTTGATCGTGCATTGTGATTGGTTGGAGTGAGTCACCCCCAAGCCTATATGGCTCCAAAATTAATATGATCAATCACCCTTTCTAGCCACGAAATTCTGCATACATACTCTCTCATATCCCCTTTACAAAAGCCCCAACCTTCCGAAGTCAGCCGCGATCCAACGATCAAACCCCGAAGTACAAACCCTAAACCCTAGGGTTTTAGATAAGCAAATCAGTCAATCATCCTCAATCCGAAGCAATCAAGCAACTGAGGGATCAAGGTGGTGAGGCCCGGGGGCCTATGGTTTGATCTCTTTCATGTTTTTGTATAGTAATCATAGCGTTTTGATTATTTGTTAAGTATTCGTTCTAGTGTGAGGAAGAATATCGGCTGGGGAATCAATCATTCGGCCGATACATCAATCCAGTGGGATTCCTCGGCCGTGACATCTTTTCACCGGCCGAGGGATCTATTTCCTGGGCCAGTTTATCTTTTCTGTTTATTTTGATGCATGCTTTCAATTACTGTCTCTGTTCACCATTAACTGTTTAGAGGCTAAATAAACAGATTATTTGTTTAGAATTAAATAAAGCATGAATTAATCATATGTTGAACAATTATGGGCCAGTCTCACGAATGGGCAAAGAGGGGTGCCTAACACCTTCCTCTTATTGTACTTTTGGCTCCCGTACTCGGAATCTCTATTTGTTTTTCCTAGTTTTTATAAACTAAGTGGCGACTCTATTTTGATGATAATCGCTATCTTGTGGCGATGTTCCTAACCATGGGAATATCCACGATCTTGGTTTACGAAGTAGAAAGCAAATAAACAAGTAACGATCAATCTGTATGGTGATGCTCCGCTTCAGGAGGTGTCTACAGGGAGATGGGAAAAATGGTCCTCTACACCACACACACACACACCTTATATACCCCTATATCTATATATTACACTCACACTCCCTCAATCCTCGATTCTTCCACTTTAGTCCTCAATTCAATTAATCTCCCAACAAATCATAATTTCCCAATTAGTTATTTAATAATTTTTTTTTCAAAAATTAAAATTATCCGGGTCTCTACATGAACTTCTACGTATTCGACCAGTTGAACTGCTGCCGTTTTGGGACTGAAACGAAGTTGAACTGGTGTTAGGCTTTCGATCGATTTGTGGGGTTTCTAGGCTTTCAATCTGGGTTTTTCGATCCATCTTCTTCGGCAATATGAGAGAGAGAGAGAGAGGGGGGGGGGTGTTGGGGAAGAGGGAAGAGGAATAGTGTGTTTTCTTTTTTCTGAGTTAGAAAACCTTTTGACATTAGTAAGAGTAACTAGTCTTTTCCACTCCATTTGTCCAAATTTTTAACGGAAATGAAGGGAGAGGGTGAAGTTGCTGAGTTTTGATAGTTGAGGGGGTGATGTTGGCGTGTTTTTTAGTTCAGGGGGTGATGTTTCAAAAGCGTGATAGTTGAGGGGATATTCTTGCAATTAAGCATTTATTTTAATTGTCAATTAAAAATAAGTTTGGTTATTTTGTGATTCAAAATAAATAAACAAATTAGCAAACCAAACCAGCTTAGTGCTTGTTCGGTTATCAATCTTATTGCATCATATCTCACTACTTATTAAATTTTGCTAGTCAAACAGATCCTTAACAAGAACGTCCCTTGTTGAAATTAATTAGTAATTATGGCCTAGTTTAAAATAAAGAAGCCAAAGTTTTTTTTGTCTTTATTTAAAAAATTCATATTTGTTATTTTATGTCAAACTTTTGTGAATTATTAGTTCGTATTGACGATAGTAATCGGAAAACAAAAAATTATGACGTTTACCCATTTTTTTGGAAATATCAAACCCAAAAAGATGGATTTTGGGTAAAAGTCACACTAATTTTTTTACATTTTCGATTCCTCTCGAGACGAATCAATAATTCACATAAGTTTGACGTAAAACTAATTAATGCAAAAAAAAATTATAGAATAAGAACAACAAAAAGAAAGCCAAAAAAGTCAAGTGATTTTTTTTTTTTTTTTTTGATAAACTAGGCACATCGCTCTAAATTAGTGATGGTGACTATCTCAAGGAGTTATCCTAGTCGTTGACTGACGACGAGTTACAAGTTTTTGTCTTGAAGATAGTAATCGGACCAGGGATGGAAGGTGTATTATTTAGTAATTTTTAGTTATTTTTAGCTTTTTGCCATATATAATTTTATATTGCATCAAAAAAAGTATAAGAATATTGACAGTCTTTCAAGGATATTTTTCGTCTTTATTGAATTTTTCAACTTCAACATATATATATTTTTCGATTCTTCCTGTTGAGACAAGTAAATAAACTATAAAAATTGATCCAAATGGTGACCTGACGACAAGGAACTTACGTCACTGTAAATGACGGACTTCCATTAAAATTTAAAACAAAAGAAATAAAAAAACGTACTCACTCAAAACCGCCATTAATAGTCCAAAAACCGCCGGTAATTCTCAAAACCACCGGTAAAAGTTCAAAAACCACCGGAAATAAACCGCCGGGAAAACAATTGTCGGAAAAACAAAAGCGGCATTAGAAAACCGCCGGCAATAAAATTGGTGGTTAATTGTTTTTGTTCTCCCAGGAATCGAACCCGGAACCTCCGGATCCTATAGCGCGCGTGCTACCAATTGGGCTAACCCGCATATTGTGACATATAGGATAAATAATAATATTTATATTATACGGGTCGGTATTATTATAAGCTGCATTAATAAACCGTCGGTATTAAAAAAAACCGTATATTCTATTTTTTCCGGCGGTATTTTAAAAAACTGCCGGTAAAAGTTTATAAAAACGGCATTCTTAAAAAAACCGCCGTTTTAGGTAGTTATTCCCGACGGTTTTACTAATGCCGTTAAAACTTTTACCGGCAGTTTTTTTACCGCCGGCAAAAGCGATATTTGGCGTAGTGGTTGTAGTGCAATTAATAGTTGTACCGTGTGTAGTACTACTACTCGTAGTAACAACTACCCACCCTCACTTCCATTAATCACTCAATTTTGCTATCAGCTACGACTCAAATACCGATCCTTATAATGATCCTACGTGGAAGGCTCTAAGGGTCCCACTCCTCTGTTGTCTCCCCAATTTCAAAAACCCCCAAATTCAAAATTCAACACGATCTTTCAAAGCCACCACCCACGCCTGAAAGAGCCACCCACCCAACACGATCTCCTCTCTTCTCCTCTCTCGACTACCACCATCGACGGCCACCCCAAAACTCCCCCACCACCACCGACGCAGAACCACCACGGTCTCCTCTCTTTTCTCTCCTCCATCTCACACACTCCCCTCTCGACACACCACCACCGACGGCCACCCCTACCACCACCGACACACCACCTTCATCTCTTCTCTCTCACAGGTATCTCTCTCTCACTTCTCTCTCCATTAATCTATATTTGATTCTTTCACTAATGTGCACACACAAAAATTAGGTTTTTTTTTTTCCCCAGATTTCATAAAATTAGGGTTTTCTAAGCCTCTCCAATTAGGGGTTTTTTTTTCAGATTTCGTAACTACCTTCTGATTTATACGAGTTTTGAGCAAATTTGTTGTCCCATTATTTTTTTCAGTTAGGGTTTTTTTCATTGTCCTGTTATGTTTCAGCACTCCATGCCTAGAAGAATCAAATGGGTGTCTCACTTCCTCTTTCAGATGTACTGAGACAAAAATATGCATTTTGTCATTCGTGAACTGCAATTGGAACATTTGAGGTATTAGTAAACTGCAAATTTGCAACCAACAAATGTATTTTTTTGAGAAGATAAATCTGTATGACTGGAGTGAAGTTGGCTGGAGTACATATGACTGGAGTATTTCATTAATCCATGTTGTTTTGTGGTGGATAGATGACCATGAATTACTGAAAAGAGGGTTTCTTTCAATGCTTTATTTTTCTGGCTGGATTATTGGATTTATGTTTTTGTGACGCAAGATTGCTAAATATGCTTATTCGTGGTTCTTTGTTTTTTCTCAGATGCAAAACGTCTCATTGGGAGAAGATTTAATGATGCCTCTGTGCAAAGTGACATTAAGCTATGACCCTTTAAGGTCATTGCTGGTCCTGGTGACAAGCCAATGATGGTTGTGAACAACAAGGGTGAAGAGAAACATTTCGCTGCTGAGGAGGATTTGACTGCCTCTGTCCAGTGTGACATTAAACAATCTGTTTCATTGCATTGAGAGTCTAGTTTTTCTTTTAAACTACATTGAGAGTCTAGTTAGATAAGAGGAATTGAGTTTTGAGACTTCCATTCAGATGATAACGAAAGTGGTGCGGCTTTTCTTATAAGAATCATTGGGTTGTTACGGGCGTGTATCTGAAACTTCTCTGGCGTTTAGAAGCTTCTACTCGATGGGAACGAGTTTTCGGGTCCAATCCCACCTCAAATCGGGCAATTGCAGCAGCTTTTGAAGATTGAATTCAGCCACAACAGCTTGTTCGGTCCAATCGTGCCGAAAATCAGCCATTGTGTGCTGTTAAGGAATGAGATGTTATCTTTTTTGTAATGGGATTTTCAGTTTTCACATGATGGAAGTGTTTCTCTTGTTATGGAATTTCAAGTGTTTCTCCTGTTATGGGAAACTAAATCTTGCTTTACCTTGTTTAAGGTCCTAATTTTGTTATCTATTAAAGTTAGAAATTTCTTGATGAATAGGAGAATGGTGCAAATTTCTGCTAATACAATTGCTATAAACATATTCTCCACTAAAAGTGAATTCTAGTTGCATGAACTTGAATCCTTGTGAATGAAAACGGTATATCATAAAATGAAACAGGATACAAAATGGAAACAGTTTGGGAGATGACTGAAAAGATGTCAACCAAGACCGAAGTCAAGTGTAGGCAAAATTAATGTCAGTCAACTGCTTGCTTTACCAGTTCAAAAATAATGTAGGCAATGGTTTCTATTGCTCTACTGGAGCGGAAAATGCTATGGAGTATATGTTTATGGGCTGAGACAGATACACCAACACGATATGGATACACCGACATGATACGGATACTCCAACACGATACGTGAACACCGACACGACATGGATACGCCGACACGACACGGACACGATACGGATATGCCCGATACGGATATGCTGACACGACACGGATACACCGACACGATACGGATATGCCCGATACAGATATTCCAACACGACACGGATACACCGACACGACACGGACACGAAACGGATATGCCCGATACGGAAATGCCGACACGACACGGATACACCGACACGATACGGATATGCCGACACGACACGAATACTCCGACACAATATGGATACACCGACACAACATAGATACGCCGACATGACACGGATTCCTCTCTATCATTGATTCCTCTCTCTCTCTCTCTCTGTTTGCATATACCTCCACACATGTCCATATATTAACTGATGTTCTATAATTGAAAGAAAAATACATATTACTTCGAAAAGATTTTTCTGGTGTCTTCAAAACAGCTGTTTTTTTGCCTTTTTACATTCTGTAACCAGCTTCACATTAGCAAAATAAATAAAGTTCAAATGGGACATTCCCCATTAGCACAAAAGAAAGAGTTCAAAAGCTTGAACTAGCCTAGCCGATCAAAAAAGAAGCTTGAGCTAGCCTAGTTACAGAGTTCAAATCCAGATTGCGTTACAGAGTGTAAATAAGCTAAGGTTGTGAGCTTTCCAACTCCAACACCTGCAAATAAGATCAACAAAAGAACCAGCACATTCAGACTAATATCAGCAAAAGAACCATCATAACCATCAGAATATGAAGTTTATCAGACCCAACAAAGGAAAGATACGAGACACGGATTATAAATGCAAGGATGAAATTTGAAGTACTGTATTAAAACATGCAACCACCAACTCTAAATGATTATAAAATGCAAGCACCAATTCTACATTCCAAGTACCAGCATGGTATTTGACAAAAGTGGCTGCTACTCATTTTTTTCACATCCTGTCTTATATCAGCAGCATAAGTAGTATCTCAAAAGCATCATTCCATCCCTGACAAAAAAAGGAAGAAGAACAAGAAACAAACTAAGTCAAATCAAAATGAGGGAGGGAGAGAGAGAGAGTCATAGTTAAACTTATAAATCAATAAAAGTAGGAAGTCTTAAGCTAAACTTACTATAATCATATCCCAAATCACATAGAGATTCATTAAGGTCATAGCTCCACGTACCAAGATATCTTACACTTCCCTGAGATGGCTGAAATCATAACCAATTGAAATTATGGTAACATGAAAAAAATAGAAATTGAAAAGACCGGACGTAGTACAAATTAAGTCATACTTACAATAACGTTTTCACTCTCTTGAGTGACAATCTCATGAAATCCCGCACCATGAGTGCGGACTTCCACATCCTAAAGCGGAATAAAGTCAAATGCTAAATCATACAAACCAATGAACATAATTATCTAATAAAATTGAAAGGAATGCATAATGATTGGTATACCGGTATACTCTTTGCATTAGCGCGACTACATTGGACCCTTTTGTTTGATTTCGTATTGTTCCTAATAATTTGCTCAGTCATTGATTGCTTCCTCTTCGTCGGTGGTCGCCCTCTCCGAGGCCCTATACTTGGATCGCCCACGGTATATGATTTATCTTGGAAACTTTCCAAATCATTTTGTACATCTCCAACCATAGGCATATTGCTTAGACACTCCTCATCGTATAAGGCATTCTCTGCTTTAATTTCTCGCAACCTAGCCGCCATCCTATCAGTCTTGGCAATGGAATAAATTGCATTGTCGGCGGCCTCATTGAATAACCCCAACAAACTGTCATAGCGAGCGAATTCTGGTTTGCGCTCCCAATTAACATAACTCACCTTAATTTTTGTGTGACTCCTCACCAAGTTTTTCATCCAACGTCGTAGAATATATTTATCGGGCACTGCTTCAAGCTTCTTTCTTGACCAAACTGAGATCATATGCGAGCACACCATTCCCTTACTCTCGAACAACCGACAATTGCAATTAGTTTCTGCTGACTCCTCATTAAAATGAACAAGGAAAGTGCAAGTTTTAAATAAGTTTTTTTTCTTTCCAACTAGGATGTCTTGTTCGATGTAGAACTGTGAAATACCATTTACTACCGGCCCAGTAGTCAAATTGCACCCAATCGTTTGGGCTACTTGCTCTCGGAATTGCTTGCATTTCCCAATTGTATATGCTTGCTGAAATTGGTCCTCAAAACCATAAGGGGACACTTTCTGAATTTGAAAGTTTAAGGAATGGGCGTCTGCCTCTTCTTCTTTTTGCACCTTCTTACGCAAAGCATTCTCATATTGCTCCACAAATTCCTTCAAGGTGGTATTGGAATGGACGTAGCCATCAAAGAAGGCATTCATGCTCTCGCTTCGTTGGGTTGTTGACATCCCCGCCCAAAAGGTATCCTTAACAAATGCTGGTACCCATCGATGCCTCTCCTTGTACAATCCAGCTAGCCAATCATTACTCTGCAAATTAAATTGTTTGATGAGATCTGCCCAATTTCGTTCAAAGTCCACTGGATACAAGGAATCATATACAGCACTCTTGAGGGATGTTTTTATCGCCTTATACTCGTTGCAACTCTTCAACTTATCACGAATTTTTTTCATGATATGCCACAAACACCAACGATGTCGTGCATTTGGAAAGACTTCACTTATCGCATTTTGCATTGCCCTACATTGGTCTGTGATGATGGCATTAGGGTAGGAATCAGACATGCAAGAAAGCCAAGTCTCAAACAACCATACAAATGAAGGGGTGTCCTCCCGTAATATCAAACCACATCCAAACAAAATCGATTGTCCATGATGGTTGACCCCTACAAATGGTGCGAAAGGCATATTGTACTTGTTAACAAGGTAAGTCGTGTCAAAGGTGACCACATTGCCAAATTCTTTGTATAACTCTCTACTGTACGCATCAGCCCAAAAGACATTCACTAATCGGTCATCTTCATCAAGATCGATGGCATAGAAAAAGTCATTGTTATCTTTTTGCATTTTAACAAAGTACTTATGCATTGCATCGGCATCCCCTTCTTTGAGCTGTAAACGCCTTTGTTTATCCTTGTAATTCCTTCCATCCTTTTCTATCCATGGTAGATTATCAGGCCCTCCTGCCTCGATCACACATGAGGCAATGATTTTGTTCATTGTGATTCCGGCTGCCGAGTTCAATTCAATTGTCCTCTTCGTATGTGGTGGGATAGTCCGGTAGCACCGAAGATATTTCACTTTTTCCGGGTCCATTTCATGGTTGTGCTTCAATTCAATCGAATTCAACATCCACTTCCCATCAACTTGCAAAGAGATATTCATATGGGCTTTACAATCTATTTTGGGTGTTGGATGGGATTTAACGGGATTCAAACCCGTTGGCCTGGGCTTTCCACCCCGATGACAACCATAAGTTATATTTGACTTTACATTGTCACGCTTCTTAGAGGTTTTTGTGAGCGAACCAAAACCTTTTGCTTTCGCATAAGTAGCGTAACATTCCTGGGCTTCGTATTCAGAATCAAATATTGTTCCAACCTTAGGTTCCAATATCACCTCCAAATTCGGATCATCCTCTAAATTCGAATCTTCTATTTCCATGATTCTACAAATAAGAAATACAAGGGTTTAAGAACACGCAACTATTTTTAAAAAAGAGTTGAACTAGTCCACATTTACAATGCACTGAAATGTTAAACATTCATACTATTACAGAATAATAAATTGGTGAAAACAAACATTTAATATCCCAATATGAGGTCCCCACATATTTTTTAAACAAACATTCAATATCCCATTTGTCTTCTTTTTCCATTTCGAGTAATGGTGGAAACAAACATCTAACCAAAGGGAGGCCCATAAGTTGTGAAGGTATTCACTAGCTAAAAAATAAAGAGAAGGAGAAAACCCAAAGTTACGAAATTTTTTTGGGTGACCCAAACCTGTGACAGAGAAATCGGTCGGAGAGAGGAGTTCGTGGTGGTGGGGTGACTTTGGTTGCGACTTTGGTGGTGGATCAGTGGTATGGGACGACTCGTGGTGCGGCGTCGGTGGTGGTGGGCCTGTCGATCAGTGGGAGCTTCGGTGGTGGTGGGCCGGTGTATGTGCGAGGCTCCGGTGGTGGTCGATCGGTGATGGTCCGGCGTATGTGAGAAGCTATTGTGGTGGCGTTGCTGGATCCTTTTTGGAGGGAGAGAAAGAGACTGTGTCTGTGTATACCAAAATTAATTTCCCAAAATTTTGTATCTCGCGCGTCGTTTGGAAAGCCGGAGAAGTAGAAAGGTGGGACCCTTGGAGCTTTCCACGTAGGATCATTACAATGGTCGGTATTTCAGTCGTAGCTGATAGCAAAATTGTTAATCACTCCCTTCCTATATAGCGTAGATAAGTTCCACTAAAGGTTTTTCGGAATTTTTCCTTTATTTAAATTTTTTTGTGTTTGGTAGTTTTGCGCCTAATTTTTGTGAAATATTGATTCCTCTTGTCAAGAAGAAACGGAAAATAAAATATTATGACTTTTACCGATTTTTTTTCTTTTTTTGAAAATATCCATTTTAAAAAATATTTGGGTAAAAGTCATAATTTTTTAATTATCCGATTCGTTTTGACGAGACGAATCAATAATTCAACAAAGTTAGGCGTAAAACTAACAAACGCGAAATTTTTTTGAATAAGAACTTAAGAGTTTTTTTTCTTTTTATCCCCTAAACTATGCACATTTTCTCTACTTAGTCCCTGAACTATTAATTTGGCGATTTCATCCCCTCAACTATCATTCCGTTACCTACTTAGTCCAATAGATAACGGAAATTAAAAATTTGGACGGAAAATGCCACGTAAGGTCATGTTTGAGACCCTATAGACCAGTTATTTTATTATAACAGCCCTAGAGATAAAAATTAATTATGACCCTTTAGAATAAAAAAATCAAAAAAATAAGACATTTGCACCGGTTCAAACAGATTGAAAATTGGAGCATTTAATTTTTTTTACGAGGTTCATATATCAAGATCTTACATGGCACTTTATAAAGACTAACAAATACATATTTTTTCCAAAAAGACTGACCTCCTTATATAGAATTTAGACTGTTTATATATTAAAAATATGGTTAAAAAGTAAGCGCTCTAATTTTCAATCCATGTGAATTGGTGCAAAAATCTTATTTTTCTGATCATTTTATCCTAAAAGGTCATAGTTAATTTTGTCCGTAGAGCTCTCATAATCAAGTATCTGCTCTAAGTGGTCTCAAATAAAAAGTAAATAATTAACTATGAAAGCCTTAGAGAAAAAAATTAATTATGACCTTTTAGAATAATACGATTAAAAAAAATAAGATTCTCGCACTGGTCCAAACGGATTGAAAATTGGAGCACTTAAACCTTCTAAAAAAATTAAGTGCACCAATTTTCAATCCGTTTGAACCGGTGCGAAGGTCTTATTTTTTTGATCATTTTATTCTAAAGGGTCATAATTAATTTTTATCTTTAGGGCTATCATAATCAAGTATCTGCTCTACAGGGTCTCAAACAGGGCCTTATGTGACATTTTCCGTCCAAATTCTTAACTTCCGTTATCTATTGGACTAAGTAGGTAACGGAATGATAGTTGAGGGGATGAAATCGCCAAATTGATAGTTCAGGGACTAAGTAGAGAAAAAGTGCATAGTTTAAGGGATAAAAAGAAAAAAAAACTCAAGAACTTAATAACAAAAGGACCAAAATTTTAGCGGAACCTAGTGGGTACACAACTACTATGGGGTTTGATAGTGTACCAATTGGTAGGGCTGTTCAGTGGATGAACCAAACCGCCCAATCCATTCAATCCGCACCAAACCGAACCAAACCAAGGCATGTTACGGACGGATATTGATATAAAAATACTAATTCTGACGGATCCAGATCAGATCGGTTCGGTTCCGCTTAATCCGCCCAATCCGCAATGTTCCTATTTCTCTTTTGAAGGTTATGGATGATGTTGAGTAATTTGAACAAAATTTCATAGGTAATAAAGTAATAAACATGTATTCTGTGATGTTTTTATATTTTATGTTAAAAATATTAACAAAGTTTTCTATTTTTCTGGTACATTAAAATCTGAATCAAGTTCATGTTCTAGTCCAGCTCCAAGTTCGAGTGTTATTGACGTCTAATAGTTTATCTTTAAACTTTAGGGTGAATGTAACTTAATTTTAAGTAATGTTGGTTTAGACTTTTTTGAATTTGTGGCGGACTTGAAGTTTTGGGGCTTTATTTTTCAATTCTTTGGTGTATATAAATAAAGTAAATTGCATGCTCAAATCCGCTGAAACCGCATCCAAACTGAACCAACCAAACAACACTACGGACGGTTGACAGATGGAAAAAACGACAATCCACGGCAAGCGGATTAGATTGGGAATCGGACCAATCCACATCAAACCGATCCACGAGCAGCCCTACCAATTGGGGTGTGGGTTCACTTTAAGTTCCCATACAATGATCCAAGCCGTTGAAAAAAAAAATCCTAATTTTTTGAGTTGTTCTAAAAAAATTAACTCAATCGTATAAATTTTGTTATTTGATTTGATTGCGTAATTTTTCTTCAGAATTCACGGATCTAAAATCTGAATGCAAAATTGTAAGATTGGATTAAGTACTTGCAATTCTCCTTTTGAACTGATTTTTAATTGCAACGACAACTTAGAAAATAATTCAAAATTAATGAATGTCTTGGATCATTTGTGGGTGCTCTAAAGTGGACCCCACACAGCCATCGATACACTACCGATACCCATAGTCGGGTTCGTGCATAATAAAATGGTGCTTTAATTTTTGTTACTACAAGCTATAAAAAATAGTACTAGGTACTACTTTTTTCTAAATGGAGGAAAATAATTTCTGCAGTCCACTTCTTATTATGAAGGAACTCTAAAATTTTGTGTACTTCAAAAATTGTGTTTGCTTGTAATTTTATCAGCTAAATTATTATTATTTTTGATAAACAAATGGTGGGAGGGGGCGACTAGCGTGGCACCACCTGGTGCACAGTACAAATGTGCCTCCCAAGACTCGAACCAGCACATATGTTAAAGAGAGTTGATGACTCCCCCCAACTGGACTACCACCTGGATGGTTATCAGCTAAAAAATGGAGTGACTTTTAAGACGGGGTGCAAAAATTAGTAGTATTTTATTCATATTTACCGGTGGGGGACAGTTGTCAGCAAGTGGTGTTCCCTTTTATGAGAATTTTATTTTAGGGCTATCTTAGGTTTCTCCGAGCCTTTTGGGTTATGTTCTAAAATTGGGAACTGTGGTTTCTGGTGTGCTAGGGGACCATTCCGCGTGCGGTGGTCCCTCGTCAATTTCTTGAATACTCTAGGGAGAATTGCATATCAGTGGACAATGGGGTAAATATTCCCCAGGTGATGGTGTAGTTTTTAGGAATTCAATATGTATGGGAAGGAGAAAATTATTTCCTAATACATGGAATCCAAAACAAACATGGACACAAATACCCCTTCTCCTTACACGACGTCGTTCCCCTTTTATCTCCCACCCAAAACGAGTCAAACCCTCTCAGGCTCCCACCCAAATCACTCTGTAACCCTAGCGCCTCTCTCTCTCTCTCTCTCTCTCTCAGTGCGTTGCTCCCTCTCTCTCAGTGCGTTGCTCCCTCTCTCGCCTCTCTATCTCTCCCTCAGTCCGTTGCTCTCTCTCTCTCAGTGCGTTGCTCCCTCTCTCCTCCTCTCTTTGTTGCCAACCGACGACCAGAGCAGCTCTCTTCCTCGATCAAGTTTCGGAATTCAGTGGGTTTGAAGTTGGGGGAATTCCCAACGCTGATTTGTTGAAAGTAAAGAGCTAATTCCTCGACTTCCATCCTCATCCAGGGTAAGAGTTCTTGACGTACACAATTTCAATTTTATCTCACGTACCAACATCGACCACTGGAAAATTGACAAGTTCGACCCTTCTTCGATATCCGGCCCTGTTTGGGGTATTTGGATTTCCAATGATGGGTTTTTTTCATTTTGGTTACTGAAAACAAAGATATATATGAAGTTAATCTATAGTATCATAGGTAGCTTGTAAGGTTAATCTATAGTCTCTTAGAAGGTGGATTCTGTTCTTTTAAATGGTTTCCTAAATTGATAGTTGAAGGTCCGATGGTAATATTTTGGAGCTGACCACAGTTGTCAATCGAGGCTTCCATTAACCTTTCATAGATTGCAAATATAGGCTTCCTTGATGTTTTTTTCAACTGGCTTTGTTTGTTTGTTTCTTCTATCATTCGAATTAGCAAAGTGTGATACGCTAGCATAACAAGCATGAATAGTTCATTTTCGTGTAATTAAAGCAATTCCATCGATGGTGTGTTACATTTATGGTCATTGCAAAACCTTGAAGATAAATCTGAAGCTTTGTATTGTAACAACATGCAAGTATGTTATGTAACATTGTTTCTGTTCCTTGATTTACTACTTTCTTTTGTATCTCCTGTCAGCGAAACAAAGTTGTTAGTGGCGGATCAAGGAGGGCAGGAATAATTGGTGATAGGGGCTCTAGAGAAAGTGAGTATGACTATCGCAGATTTAATTTATATAAGCATGTCTATGTCAAGGCCTGTGTTTTTGCTTAACCATTACTAAACGGCTTACAACTTAACTTCGCGATAGCATGCCTATAAGCATACCAAGACCTTGATTTTTTTTTCTTCAAAACTTTGTTGGGATTTCAACTTTTGTTCTTTGATCTTTATGTGTTAGTAGATCGTATTTAGCTTGGTGGATACCTCTAACCTGGTTTTATGCCAAACGTAAAGCTTGTATCTGGGCTTGTGTTTTTGCTTAACCATTACTAAACGGCTTACAACTTAACTTCGCGATAGCATGCCTGTAAGTATACCAAGACCTTGATTTTTTATTCTTCAAAACTTTGTTGGGATTTCAACTTTTGTTCTTGATCTTTATGTGTTAGTAGCTCGTATTTAGTTTGGTGGATACCTCTAACCTGGTTTTATGCCAAACGTGAGGTGTAACGAAGCCAGGCTTGTGTTTTTGCTTAACCATTACTAAACGGCTTACAACTTAACTTCGCGATAGCATGCCTGTAAGTATACCAAGACCTTGATTTTTTTTTCTTCAAAACTTTGTTGGGATTTCAACTTTTGTTCTTGATCTTTATGTGTTAGTAGCTCGTATTTAGTTTGGTGGATACCTCTAACCTGGTTTTATGCCAAACGTGAGGTGTAACGAAGCCAGGCTTGTGTTTTTGCTTAACCATTACTAAACGGCTTACAACTTAACTTCGCGATAGCATGCCTATAAGTATGCCAAGACCTTGATTTTTTTTTTGCTAGTATAGTTAGTTTTATTTGATTGCATTGGTTAGTCGAGGTGGTGGCATAACCCCTCGCATATTCTGTTGGATGAGTTGAGGTGGCGGCCTAGCCCCTCCAGTCTGTTAGTTTGTTAGTCTATTAGCTGTTTATTTGATTGCAATGCAAGAACAGGGTGGCTGGAATCTGGATGCAGTCATCATTCGGATTTTTGTGAGTGTTGAATACTGACTTATGTTGTTTGAGCATTCTGGTTTTCGATTGGTTAGATGTTTGTCTATGTTTGAATGTCATCATTTTGCAAATCTAAATGTACTTCTAATTTCATTTTCTTCTTTGCCTTCTCGATCATTACTTGATACAATTCTCCTCGTTCCAGTCAATACAATTCTCCTCATTCCAGTCAATACAATTCTCCTCGAAGATAGAGAAAAATGACCTAAGCTAAGTGGATACATTGATCTAAGCCAAGGGCTAAAAGGAAAATGGACCGATTGGGTCATGGTAGGAAACACCAATCTAACCCAATTAAAACTAACTACACTCAATAGCTATGAAGATTTAAACAAACATGTGCATTCCACATGTTTCAATTCCATCTAAGAGATGGGAGGGAAACACATGCCAAAAGGCTTAGATTGGACACCCATGATTACACTATGAGCTGTAAATAACCATAGCAGGTTGCGACTGCACTGGACAGTAGCACACACAAGCATTGAGAACAGCAGTAAAGCAATGGCACAATAGCAAAACCACAACATCAGTAGCCGTAGCAAAACAGCAGCTGCCTGCTACCATAATAGCGGCAACACACAAGCAGCAAGAGTATCACCTGCTTGCGATGATTGCTGTTGCTACTGCTGTGACTGCTCTGCTGTTTTGTTGCTACTGTAGTGCTGAACGAACAGCTGTTTTAGGATGTGTAACAGTCAGTCACTTCTATTTCATTGTATTCACCTATCCTTGGGGTGTCCCTTCGAGTCTTTAGGCCTTTTCTAGGGGCCATGTCCCTAGTTTTTACTGCTAATTGCTGTGTGGCTGCTACTGTTGTCTCTGTTATGGCTGCTGCTGCTACATTGCTGGTGCAATCAGCTGCAAAATGCTGTTCTGCTATTATGTATTTATGTTTTTGCATTCTGCTACAGCCTGTTATGCTATCATGCTGCTGCTAGTTTCTTACATAGGTTTTCTGCTCATTCAGCTCAGTTGATGCTGATGTTTGCAAATGAAAGTAGTTGATGCTGATGTTTGAAATTGCATTGCATTGTCTTCTTCCATTAATAATGCAATGCACTTTGGCTAAGTCTGAAATAGCTTGGGTTGGCCCTAGGAAAATAAGATGATCTGAAACATATTTTTAAGATTTCTGCTTCACAGGTTGCTTATTATGGTTATATGTGTAAACTTCTTGGTTTCATGTGCAGTTATATCTATGATGGCACGTTCAAAGGGCAACGCTAGAAAATCAATAGTACCACCTATAAAAGTGAAGGTCAAGAAGGGAAGTAGTTCAGAAATGGAGCAACGGAAACCAAATGCTTTTGCTGTTTATGTGTGAGTTTTTAATAGATTATATTTGATGTATTTTCTTATCCCACTTACGTATTGACCACTCAATCCTTGGTTAAATGCAGGAAGGATTTTACTAGAGGTTTGAAGAAAAGCTTTAAAGAAGACAATATAATAAAGCAACCAGAGGTTTGGATTGAGGGATGGAAAGAAACTGTATTTTTTGTATGAGTGCCAATTTGTAATGTTGTCAATGATATTCATTTCCTATGTAGGTGATGGGAGCCATGTCGAAATGGTGGCATTGTGGATACTTGCGGAAAAACTATGACGAAACTTATCAGGGGTCAAGCAGTGACGAAGGGAATGGTGAGGAGGAGGTGAATGATGAGGACTGGAGTGAAGAAGAGGACATTTGTCCGCCCCGTCCAACGAAGAAGAAGAAGAAGAGTAAAGGGGAGAGAAAGAAGAAGAAAGTGCCGGTATGTCAATAACTTGTCAATAACTAACGATGCTTTACCTCACAATTTGAGTTTAGCCCCACTGTAACACAACTACTTAAGTTTACCTCACAAATTAGTTTTTGATTGTTTTAACATGTAACCGTTGCATGCTAACAAAATCACCACCCAATACCTGCTATGTTTGCTACCTTCTGTGATAATGAAATTACTAGCATGCTAATATAAATTTTCGTTTGGTTATACTTACAGCTTTTTATAACGACGAGGTGTTCCCCTAGGAAATTTGTTTCCTTGATTGGTACATTGACTACAGACCAACGTGAGGCAATCAAAGCATTCAATCCATTCCATACACTACTTGGTGTGAAGTGTGGCCATATGCACAGAGCCTTTGCTATGCATTTGGTGCAATGTTTCAATCCTGAAACTTGCAGCATAGAATTTAGGAGGGGTGTAGTTGTTCATATTACGGAAGAAGATGTTGCTAGAGTTTTGGGGATGCCGATAGGGGACACACCCGTGCCCACAGAATGCCTTGAATCACACAGACAAAAAATTCAACAGGACTTTCATGGAGGTTATAAGGAGATTAAAATCGTGGAATTGGAAAATGAGATTAAGAAACAAAGTACGGATGGGACCTTTCATAGGGCGTTCATGCTATTTACATTGGGATGCTTGTTGTGCCCCACCACAAAGGAAGTTGTGGGGAGTAGATTGTTCCCGGGGGTGGTTGCCGATGACCTTCAAACCTTAAAGACGTATAAGTGGCCGGCCTTTGTGTTGGATTGGTTGGTGAACGAGATTCGAATTATAAGGTTCGGGTAACCAACAAAAGTGGAGGGAAGGCGGAACGAGTTGGTGGTAGTCTGTTCCTTTTGATGGTATGTTTACTTCATTTTTCTATCATTGTATTTCTAACACTTTGAATAACAATAATATGGTTTTTGTACGAAGTTAAAAATTATGACTTGTTTGGCAGGTCATATATTTTGACTTGAATCCATTGGATGTTGAAGTTGGGAACGAACTTGACCCTCCAATTGGCTCATGGACCAAGGAATTCATCGATGTTCGAATTTCCAAGGAGATGGAGGACATGCCAATTGAGGATTCTGTTTTTTCTCAATTCCCTCCCCACAATTTGAAAAATCAGGTGATTGTATTGGCTTAGTTTAGATATTTGATAGATTCATGGTTCTTTTACCTTCAATTAGTTTTCACATATGGTCATAATTTCGTTTTTCTTATACCATTTCAGATTTGCATTGATATGTACAAGGAACACATGCGTCAATTTATGAAGAACTCAAAATTCTTGCATGAAATGGATGCTTCTATGGGCGAGCCTGTCGTTGGAAGCCCTGTTGTTGGAAGCCCTGAAGATGGTCAACGGGCAGAACCTGTACAAGATGAAGGCCATTCGCCTCAATTTAGTCCAAATTTCGAACTTTATGAATATGGCCAGCAGGGTGAGGGGGAGGGGGAGGGGGATCAAATTCAAGAGAAGGGGGAGGGGGAGGAGAAGGAGGAGGAGGAGGACGGGGATCAGATTAAGGAGACAAGGGATGAGATTGAGGAGGAAGGGGAGGTGGGGGGGACAAAAATCATACATGGGTCGGCGTCCACTAAGCGAAAGCAGGAAGAGGTGGTGATCTCGACTGATCCCACAAAGAGAAAACGTAGAAGAAACGTGAAGCCGAGCCCATCTATTAAATCTTCGTATGTTGCCCAACCCATTGTGAAGACAACAAAATTAACGGAAGAAGAAGAAGCTATCATCAAGTATCTTCTTAAGGGACCGACGAATGAGTTAAGGTACTTTTATCTTTTTTCGCCACATACCATATGACTTGTAGGATAAACCATCGGTTAGATTTATGAAACCATGCTATCTCTTTCCCAATTTTTTTGTACTAACAAATTATTTGGGCACAACAGCGAGGTGTTGATCCGTATTGAAGGGGCAAAGTGGCCCCTTACTCGCAAGGAAGTTGGTGAATCGTTTCGACCGAGGGGGCTTGTGTGTAATATGGTATGTTCCATACTTCAATTTGTGTTATGTGTGTCATAACGTTGCCCTAACTGTCATACGCTGGACTACACGTAGGTTATGTACACTTTTACGGAATGGCGGATGATGAAGGAAAGAGCCGTAGCAACTAACGGTCGCCCATCACGTCACATTTTCGCTCCTGCCTTTGCGGTAACATATCCATCTTATTAAGGTTCAATTTTTTTTTGAAATTTTTTTTTGTGATGTATGTGATCTTTTTTTTCCCCACAGTCCAATCTACTTGCAACTAAAAGTGATGAGTTCAGCACTGTATTACGGGATGATTGCGACCCTGATAAACTAGGTTATGACCTGTTAAAATGCGACATGGTACGTAACTAATCCCAATATATCCTAATATGTCTCCCCCCAAATATAATTTGACTTCAAGGTGGCCTATTTTTTTCAGCTTTTCTTGCCTGTGCTTGAAAGTGACCACTGGTTTTGCGTCTGCATATCCCTTGTTGAGTCACGCGTGTATATTCTGGACTCAATGAAGGGAAAAGAGGAAAACGTGGAACAATTGGAGCAAGTTGGCAGTATAGTAAGTTGTCGCTGGACCTAATGCATGATCTTCTTATTAGCGCACTTGTTATTATACTTACAAAATTATTTTCAATTTCTATTACAGCAACAGAATTTATTTGCACTCCTAAAGAAGAGACCCACGCGAAGGTCACGGAATGATTCCCACATTTTTACATCTCACTATGCCGTTGTGCCACAACAAACCAACATGTTAGTCATAAATTGAAGGACCAACTTATTTTGTCATTCTTTTTGGCCTTTTTGTAACGTCTTCCAATTTTGTTTGTGTAGACATGATTGTGGCATTTATGTAATGAAGTTTCTCGACCGTTGGGATGGTCGAACATATCCTTCGGGTGAACTTCAAGGAGGTCATATTCCGAAAATTCGCAAAAGGCTTTTGCTTCATCTTTTCATGGATGAAAAGAACAAAGAACGAGACTCCATTTTGAAAGCCATCCCTCGGAGATAAAAGTAAGCATATTACTCTTACCTTGGTTTTTATAGTTAATAATATAATTGAAAGTGCCACCTTTCGACAGTCTTCCCAAAGGATGTCAGTTTGCTCGTAGTATCGATACCAGTGTTGAATCTGGAACTTCTGGACTGGCCCCTTTCTGGGCAGTTTTGTGTTTGTTTTTTTTTAGGATTCTTCTATACTACGCCCACTGGGCGGACTGTAACAAACTGCTTTCTCGTCAAACAAGGTGAAATTGGTGTCTTCAATTTACTTTCCCTCTGACTGATGTTAAGACCGGTCACTTCTGTCTCTTATTTTCCAAGATACCTATTTTACCCTTCTCACTTTTTCGTGCACCAAATTTTTTTACTACTCAATGCGTCAGAAAAATGCTTAGAGTCTGTTCCAGAAACTTTCTTAAAAATTACGCAGATTATTTCATATTTTCAAACTAAAAAATAATGTAAATAAAAAATAATTTCCTATTTTTGTTTGCATCTTATAAAAGATCTCGATGAGATTTTTCAAACAAGATCCATATTGTATATTTTTAGATTTCAATAAGCCTATAATTTTTTAGTTTGGAATTGCCTTCTTAAAAATAAGGGTTTTTTTCTTTTCTGAAACGGACTCTTTATGGCGTATTTGTGATACTTAGTGGTGCGATACTCCGCTTGACGATATGTTGATTGTGTGTATGTTATCTTTTAGGAGTATTTGTGCATTGTGGTTTTCATCTATGGTAATTGAAAATGGATATGTTTGTTAAGGTAATGTGAAATGTGAATAAGTGGACAGTTTTGGTCGTCGTTCTTGTGGTTGTTTGTCCTTCTGAAGCATGCTAGGTAGATGTCCTCAATGCATCTCATGATACTTATTAGTTTCTTTTTTATCTTCTAACAGGTATTGCTGGCTAGGAGGACTAATTTAGTAGGTGAAGAAAGATGGTGTAGCTTGTGAACTGTGAATTTTGCACACTCCCTTGTGAATACCTAGAGCTAACCGGAGTGCCTGTTTTGAAGACTGAGTTTAGTGATAGAAGTGACATGAGATTTTGTGTTAACGATTGAGTGTAGTGGTAATACTATCCTTCATCGGTTGGAATGGTTAACATTTATTATGGTTGGTAGAATACCAAATCCCAGACCACATGAAGGAACTTGCCGAAGGGCACGACTATCCCCAGTAGAATCATTATGCATCTTGAAGCTATTGCAGGTGGCATTGATAATACTCTGGACAACCATTTAAGATTGCATGTGTATAACACTGGATTAAGTTTAAAATGCATGTTTAGCTGGCCCTATTTTCCTTGCAGCAGGTTTAGCAGCATTAGCACTTGCTGCTGCCTTGAAAATGGACAGTGGTGTCTTCATTATGCTTTCTGTAATACTGCAACCAATTTCGGCATGTATATGATATGTTTTATTTTTTCATTCCCCGTTCTAATTGATTCCAGAAATTCCTTGTAATGTTCAGTTCCTCGTCGGATTGGCATCTCTAAAATCCTGAGTGTGGTGTCATTGACTTCCTCTATTACTCCAATGAAAGTGTAACTAACCCCGTATCCATAACTTCCATTGACTCACCATTAAAGTAAGAGTGTGGCCACGAAACCAACAATGCCACAACCCAGTTGTGACATGTCATGTTTATTCTACAAATTATGCATGTGGTTTGTATACGTACAGGAGATTGAGTGACAGGTACAAGAGTGTGGCAATCACCATTGCTGATGAAATGAAGAAAGAAATGAAAAAAGACAATGGATTACAGAGTTAAAGAAGTCTATAGAAGAGAAGGCATCTGCTGTAAAAAGTGCTGATGATGGAGCAGCTGATCTGAAAAAGAGAGTTGAAGAACTTTCCAAGAGTTTGGAAGAGTCCGAAAAGGATTACCAGGTAAAGAGTCCCTTAGGTGTTGGGTTGAACTCCATTGACATTGTTGTTGTTTGCATTCATACCCTTATAGAATCTCATCCTTCAACTTTTGTGGAAAGGGTGTGGTTGCTGGTAAGAGCAGTGGAAATGAGGACAAATGTCTTGAAGATCAACTAGGTGATGCCAAATAAGCCGTTGGAAAATGCAGAAACTGAACTAAAGCAATTGAAAACAAAAATAAGCCATTCTGAGAAGGAGCTGAAAGAGAAATCACAACAGTTGTTATCGAAGCGTGAAGAAGCTGTTGCTGCAGAAAATGAGCTTCATACTAGAAGTAAAGATGTGGAAAGTGTTCAAAAGGCTTTGGAATCTCTTCCATATGAAGATGGAAAGATGGAGGCTTTACAGAAGGTATGCTTTTCCAATGCTGGTTATGCAACTTATTCTCCCTTGAAGTTTGGTCAAAGTTCGACCGTATGTTGTAAATTGTGATAGTTTGTTAAGCTCTCTTCAGGATCGTGCATCTAAGTTAGAGGTAGTGCAGAAGTTCGAAGACGAAATTCAGATTCTGTCAGCGCAATTGGCTAATGTGGATTTCACGTATCGTGACCCTGTGAACAATTTTGATAGGTCAAAAGTGAAAGGTGTGGTAGCTAAACTCATTAAAGTGAAGGATAGCTCCACATTGACTGCCTTAGAGGTTGGCCATGCATGATATCACTTACTTGGTTTATTTCAGATGTATATTTTGTTGCTGTCCTAATTTGTTATAAGCATAATCACCACCTACTCTTTTACTGAGCTTGTTGTGTTCAGGTTGCTGCAGGGGGAAAGATGTTTAATGTTCTAGTGGACACGGAAAATACTGGAAAGCAACTTCTTCAAAATGGTGAACTTCGAAGAAGAGTTACAATTATCCCTCTGAACAAAATTCAATCCCATCCTGTCCCTCTTAGAGTGCAAAATACTGCAGTTAGATTGGTTTGTCTCTGTTTTTGTTTGCATACTTCTATATCTCTTGTTAGTTATTATTGCTTGTATTTATCAGAAGCTCAGTGCTCTACATTTTCAGGTTGGCAAAGGGAATGCAGAAGTGGCTCTGTCTCTTGTAGGATATGCTGAGGAGCTGAAGGTATGATTTACACATGTCATATATGTTGTTCCTACCTGGTAGAGTTTAAGATCTGTTTTTTTCTGTTGTTTTTGTAATCCAGTCCTTGTGTTGTTGATTGCCTTGTTTATGCATTTGGTGATGTTCATGACCAGTCAATGTTTGAGTTAATGTTGTTGTGTGTTGGAATGTTTTTCTGGCACCTGCCTTTCTTAATGATGCTTCATCTTGAACCCTGTTCATGACCAGTCAATGTTTGAGCAAGTCTTTTTTGTTTTCCTAGTCAATTTGTAGTCGGATGAAACTGTTGGCAATCTTGCTTTAAGTTATGATTCTCATTTATTTTTGTCCACGAAACAATACCACAAAATGAGGAAGAAAAGTGGATGAGAAAGAAGAGAGGAAGAAAGAAGAGTGCTTCTTGAGCTTCTTACTTAAAAGGAATTTTGTAATGCATCTGCATATTTTTTTGTTTGGTAGTGCAAGAGCATCAATACATGATGTACATCCTAACTAGGGAGTGGGAAAAGGGATGAAGCTTGAACCAGGTCCTCAGATGGGGAAGGGCTTGAACTTCGACAAGTTTGTTTTATTTGCGTTTTCTGATTGACAAGCTATTATTGTTACTGAGAGTGGGAAATGAGAACTGCTGTGTTTCCTTTTTCTTTTCTTCTCAGTTTCCTTCCTCTGACCTCTCTATATTTTTCTGAAATAAAGCACCTTGTCTTTTTTGATTTTCCATTGTTGGATTTTTGTTGATCGTCTGTACCTGGTCCCATGGCTATTTGAAAAGCCACATAACATACATATATTTAGCAAACATGGGCTTCGTAGGCCAACATGCGGTAGAGGGGGCATTGTTCTTGACCGGCAATGCATGGTTCCTCTACACAGGCAAAAACGTCGAAGTGGAAATGAAGGTGCATGACAACGAGGAGATCAACGTGACAATGACCCGTAAAGGTTATGAGCGCCACGTTGTGAATCTGCTACAACGAAAAAAGAAGGGAAAAAATAAGGTGGAGAGGTCCGACAGTATTGACTATGGGAAGGCAAAGATACAGGAAAAGGAGGTCCTGTAAACAAATGGGAAGCAGCTTGAAGATGGAAGGACTTTGGCTGACTACAACATTGAGAGGAGTCGTATGTGATTTGTGATTGTATGGACAAACTGTTTTCTTTTCAATTTGGTTTCCGTGTTTGGGTACTATGGTGGCGTACTATGGCGGCGTGTGATCTTATACGCCAATGGCCATAAGATCTTGTTGGGTGTGGAACAATATCGAATAAAAACTTAGTTTTTAATATACTTGGCTTATTATTGTGATTAGTTTTGTGCTTAATTTGCATTCTCAGGTTAAAATATCTTGGCTTGGTTAAAAGGATGTTGTATTATGGCTGTAGCATGAATGGGGTTTTGTTGTTGCATTGTTGGTCATCCTGTTTTGTTTCAGATATTAACGGATGAACAAGAAAAAGGGATGTCTTATGGAATAAAGAGTTGAGGAGCCCATGTATTGGGAGTTAGGTCTTATGGAATCAAGAGTGGTGTATATGGTGTAACTTATGTTCATACACAGGGCATCTTTTTATCCCAGATGGGGGCATCTTAATTTCATAAAGAGAAGGAGCCACAAATGACAATACTGACAGTCACGGGTAAGAAAACTTTACAAAAAGGTGACATGACATTTCAATGGGCCCCCTTGTCGTGTATATGGTGTAACTTATTTTCAAACACGGGGCAATATATTTTCCAGATAGAGCAACTTAATATCATAAAAGGAGCCACATATTTCAACTGACAGAGCAAGTGTCACGGGTGAACATACATAATGGTGATATGACCATTCAAATATTCCCTGAAACTTGTCCCTGGGACTTGTAGTAAGAGTCCCTGAGAGTTTGAGTAAGATTCTCTGAGACCTATTGAATAGCTGCCACCGACCTTATTTCTCATAAATTGTGGAAGGTACTCTTCTCAGGCAAAATTTCATCTGCATCGAAAGAATTAGTTTGTAAATTTTTTTGTCAACCTCTTTGATGGCACGCCTAGCTTGGACCGAGGCAGATGAACGAACGTTACTAATAAACGTTACAAACCTTGTAGATGAAGGGATTTGGCAAGGTGAGGGCGGTACGTCGCATCCCGCCTAATTGACAGTTGTTGAAAACCAGATGGCGCCGTATTTTCGTTGAATGGGGAAAAACCATTTAGTTGTGACAATAAATGGATTTGCCATGTGATGGGTTCCATTTTCTTATTTTCGTATGTGTGTTCCCAGTTAAATTCGTATGTGTGATTGACAGGCAGGGCAACTTATTTGCCAGAATGAGCAACTTTATTTTACATACAGAGCCACTTAGGTGAACTGACAGAGCAACTTCAGACGGGACAGCCATGCACTGAAAATAAACGTAAACAGTGCTTACACCATTCATTATTTCATGTGGCCTTGTCCTCTATAAATGACAATACCACCTTGTTGAGAAGTCCATAGCCCCTTTTCTTCTATAACCCACATTACCTTGTTAGATAAATTCCATCTGAAGAACTCTTCCACATATTCATAAGTTCGTAATGGAAGCTTTAGAAGAAAGTATCGATGCATGTGTTGATGCAGAAATGGGGTTCGGAGCTGACATCATGAACAACATCACAGAATGCTACATGATGTCTGTGGGCTACAAAGTCCAAAAAGTTTCCATCTATGTGAAACTGCCTCCTTATCAGATGGGTGCTCCCCATTGGGGGCCACAATATTATCACGTAGGCGTCCAAGCTGAAGGTTCAAA
This sequence comes from Rhododendron griersonianum, assembly GCA_018127125.1. Classification (NCBI taxonomy): domain Eukaryota; kingdom Viridiplantae; phylum Streptophyta; class Magnoliopsida; order Ericales; family Ericaceae; genus Rhododendron; species Rhododendron griersonianum. The sequence continues at coordinate 28,792,261 of CM030788.1, read as the reverse complement.
AGAAGACCGATCAAATGCAGTTCGAAGTATAATGGGTTGGGAGGATAATGCAATACTGCCTGACCTTCCTTACCATGCAAACAAGGGAAGCTTTGAGATAGTTGTCTATTGTTGCGGTAACCAAGGGGACACACCACTCCCGGATATCGAGGACGTGATTTCAAATGTGGTTGAAATGGTTAATATTGACTTATTAATTATTTTGCAGCCCCCATCTCCCATTCAAACTCATCGGGAATTTCTTACAAACATGGGCTTCGTAGGCCAGCATGCGGTAGAGGGGGCTTACATATTCGCGGGTGGCAATGCATGGTTCCTCTACACCGGAAAAAACGCAAATGTGGAAATGGAGGTGAATGAGAATCATGAGATCAACGTGACAATGACCCGTAAAGGTTATGCGCGCCACGTTGTGAATCTGCTACGACGAAGAAATTAGGGGAAGAAATAAATTGTTCCCGTATCTCTCTCGGGTCGTGTGTACTGGCTTCCATTTTTAAGTTTTCGTGCTTGTAGTTGAAATTATTGTATTTGGTTCTTGTTGTGGGTTATGTCATTAATTATTGGGTTAATTATTCCTATGGTCGACTGGAAGACTTTTCGAAACTGATGAATTGTACTCGCATTTGCACGTCAATGGAGATGCTGTCCCATATTCATACAAAATGCAAGCACGTAATATGTAAGGTTTTGATGTTACTCAAAACGCCAAGAAAGTTTAATAGGACCTGTCACGGCTCTAATTGAATTGAAATAAATAGTCCGACCCGAGTTGAAGGCATTGGTGTTACTTAAATCCACATACCACTATATTTCCCAGAATTTAGTTAAAGAGCCAAAACAAATAAAGTTTACTTCTATAACCAACATTACCAACCAAACGGAAGGCCCAAAGGGATAGGCTTCAGAGTCAACTACAAAACCACCTTTAGTTTCCCCCAACATGCATCTGCACAGAAACATCCGTATAACCATGTTCATTTAATTTCAACATCGAAGCACAAAACCATGTTGGAAGTGTGTGCAAGCACGATCAAATATCGATATGCTTCCACTTGTATTACTCTCTGGTCCACTGATCGAAATGAAGTCGAAAGAACACATAAGCTCCATCAACGGAAATTATGATAATTTTGCAAGTAAATTTCTAAGCCGAAAACATGACCACCTGACTAACACATACAACCAAAGCTACGACTACCCTTAACATGACCATTACACTTTTAGTGTCAACAATAGTTCGACAGAGAGAGGGGCTAATTACCATACACAAAAATAAACAACCAAAAGTTCAATTTAAAAGGGTCTATTACAAGCAAGTTGACACAATTAGCAAATGGCATCCCCACCGTGCAATAGCACCCTGGTACGCCAATAGTAGGAAACCAATCTTGAGCCGAACCAACCTTGCGTGCCTAGAACACAGTTACAAAATTGTTAATTCAGCAGAATTATAAATTTGCATTCAGATGTATAACAGACATTTGATTGAATATAGAGAGAATATCCCCAAAAACCACCCAACTGGGCGTTTGACCAAAGATTAGCAATGAACATGGAGGATGTAACCGAACATGCTTTCCAGTCAATGCGACCTCATATCCAAGTTGATAATAAACGGAATACATAGCCACATGCTCTAAAAGTGAAGATAGACAAGTTCCTTCCTCAAAAGACACCTGTGCATTCCAACGCCAGTAAGTTGGAATAATAAGATTAAGCTCATGTTGAAGACAAGTTTCCAATCAACATACACAAGGGTGAAGGGACAGCCAATGAGTGAGTTCAAACATGGGTGACTGCCCTTAACAGTCAAGGGCATACTATCTCACAAAGAGAGCAACAACAGTTCATAAAAGGAGCAACATTTGGTGACTTAGAGAGCAACGTTTGTATTTTCAGAAAAAAACAAGTTACACGACTTGAAGGAGAACCACATTTCATACACACCAACACACACAAGGGTGAAGGGACATCCATTGAGTGAGTTAAAGCATGGGTGAATGCCCTTAACAGTCTAGAGCATACTATCTTACAAAGAGAGCAACAAAATGTCATAAAAGGAGCAACATTAGGTGACTTAGAGAGCAACATTTGTATTTTCAGAAAAATACAAGGGACACGACTTGAAGGAAAACAACATTTCATACACACAAACACACACAAGGGTGAAGGTACATCCATTGAGTGAGTTAAAGCATGGGTGACTGCCCTTAACAGTCTAGGGCATACTATCTTACAAAGAGAGCAACAAAATGTCATAAAAGGAGCAACATTAGGTGACTTAGAGAGCAACATTTGTATTTTCAGAAAAATACAAGGGACACGACTTGAAGGAAAACAACATTTCATACACACAAACACACACAAGGGTGAAGGGACATCCATTGAGTGAGTTAAAGCATGGGTGACTGCCCTTAACAGTCTAGGGCATACTATCTTACAAAGAGAGCAACAAAATTTCATCGTATGTGTAACATTAGGTGACTTAGAGAGCAACATTTGTATTTTCAGAAAAATACAAGGGACACGACTTGAAGGAAAACAACATTTCATACACACAAACACACACAAGGGTAAAGGGACAGCCATTGAGTGAGTTAAAGCATGGGTGATTGCCCTTAACAGTCAAGGGCATACTATCTTACAAAGAGAGCAACAACAGTTCATAAAAGGAGCAACATTTGGTGACTTAGAGAGCAACGTATGTATTTTCCAGAAAAATACAAGGTACACGACTTGAAGGAAAACCACATTTCATACACACAAACACACACAAGGGTGAAGGGACAGCCATTGAGTGAGTTCAAACATGGGTGACTGCCCTTAACAGTCAAGGGCATACTATCTTACAAACAGAGCAACAAAATTTCATAAAAGGAGCAACATTTGGTGACTTAGAGAGCAACGTTTGTATATTCAGAAAAAAACAAGTTACACGACTTGAAGGAAAACCACATTTCATACACACCAACACACACAAGGGTGAAGGGACAGCCATTGAGTGAGTTAAAGCATGTATTAGTTCACACGCTACATGTATTACTCTCTGGTCCACTGATCGAAATGAACTCGAAACAAGACATAAGCTCCATCAACGGAAATTATGATAATTTTGCAAGTAAATTTCTTAGTCGAAGTAAATTGTAAAGGCCAAAAACATACTGGTGATATTGTGTGACTGTACCCATCATCCGGGTATTGCGATGTTCATATAATATCATCCCGGTATTGCGGATTGGCATGTGCTACGGTTGTGCCCTGGTTCGCGACATCGGCTGCAAAAAACTGTGCCCTTATCTTGTGTCTGTGACTCAATCCTTCTCTTTTTCGGTCGCCCCGCCGGCCTTTTCACAGCAGGGGGATGTAAAAAAGGATCAGTACAACGAACACCGGTGTTGACGTTATTATCGTTGAGGTCAGTGATTGCCAAAAATGATGATGCACTAGGCATGTCATGCAACGGCACTGGGGACATGGTATTATCATATATCGCCATTTGCATCTCCTTTTTTAGGAAAGGATCCACCATGTCATAAATAGAAAAACCAGAGCTTTGAATAGCACGAGCAGCATGAGCGCAAGGAATTCCAGACATCTGCCAAGCAAGACAACTGCAATGTCGAGGGATCAGCTTGACTGCATAAAGTCGCCTAGTGTCATTAGCGACAATGAACTCGGTCGGTGAGGAGTTACGATGCGTAAATTTCCGAGCATATTCTTGAGATTTCTTAATGTCCTTCTCAATTTCTTTGCCAACCGGCAATTTCCATTTCCTAACCTCAGTATGCTTACGGAGCAACAATTCAGTGGTCTTGGCCACATGTCCTGTCATAAATTGGATGATGTCCAATTCCCTTAATGGCAATATCCAAGCATTGAAACATTCTGCGAGATTCGTGTACATCTTGTCCCATCTCTTGTAAGGGAAAAATGCATTCGACCAGTGCTTTGGATTGTTATCTTCCACCCATTTTGATAGATCAGGAGAAATTCCATACAACTTGCCTAAATGATACTTGAATGAGTCTTCGGTCCTTGCATACGCAAGATCATTAACCACCTTTAGAGCCGTGTTCCGTCTTTCAGCTTTCAACCCCTTTGAGCTAGCAACCTTGCTGAAGTTTTCCTTTAGGTGACGGAGACACCATGCGTTACAATCCCCACCAAAAACCTTAATTATACCATTAAGCAAAGAAGTATTCCGATCGGTGACCAACACGACTCGACATCCGCCAAGAACTTCCTTCAGATTAACCAAGAACCATAACCAGTCTTCATCATTCTCACTAGACACAATGGCATATGCTAGGGGGTACAACCCATCATCCGCATCATGTGCACTAGCCGAAAGAACATGGCCCCGATAGTATCCGGTCAAGAAACATGCATCCAATTTCAAAACTGGCCTTAGATAACCTGATCGGAATGCAGCAATGGAGCAACCATAAGACACAAAAAGTTGCTTGAACTTGCCTTCATCTGTTGACGTCCATATTGCTCTAGTGTTAGGTATGGCTTCAACAAGCCGCCGACACATCCATGGGACTAGGTGGAAAGTCATCGAAGGAGGTCCTGTGATGGCTTCCTTGGCCTTTTCTTTCGCCCTCCATCCTTGACCGTAATTCAGGGGACATTGGAAGGCATGCTCAAAGTCCTTGCAAATATCCCTCGGCAAATATTCAGGCTTGTCCACAATTCGGTTTTTGAAAATCAACCCCACTTGTTTACTGCGAAAGGTCAACTTATAATTACTAGCATCTTCTGCATTGTGTAGGTGCTCATTCTTAAACATGATGACACGAACCAAATCAGATGAACCCTCACATTTTGCCGTCAACTTCCAAGGACACTCCATTACTTTACATACCAATCGGTAGTAGGCTCTACTATTGTCCAAGTACTTGAAGCTAAACTTGTTCGATGCGGCAAATAGTAACACTGATTGCTTGAAAAGGTCGGGGCTTTCAAATAGTTGACCCTTCCCAGTTAAAATCTCATTTGCATTGTCCGGCAAGTACGGCACCAACCCCATCTCTTGGGTACCACTATTGCTTACCTTGCTAACTTGGCCAGAAGAAGGTAATGCCAGTATTCCTTCAGGCGAGCTAATGTTGTCAGTGACCATCGATTCCCTAACAAAAATAAAATATATATGGTTATTCATATGCAAACAAATAAATTATAACTGTAAATTAAAACAAAAGAAGTCATCTAACCTTGTTGAATTATAAGCGGTATTGCGGATAGGGTCATTATTTTCCCTATATCTTCTACAAACAAGTCGACATCATCTTCGTTCAAGTGGAACAACATTGCAACACCATTGTCGTCTTTCAAAGTTACATACTTCGTCTTGTCCCTCTTTGTGTTGTAGAAAAACATTTTACCTTCCAAATTAATGTGAAGTGCACCACAAACCTTCTCAAGCAACTCATCTACTTGACTTCCTTCCTCAAGTAGAACAGCTACACACATCCCACCGTTGTACAAGAAGGTGCCATTGGCGTTTACCTTCCGTTCTCCGCCCCAATAGCAAAAACCTGTCAATGTTTTCTTCTCCCGATTCTCCATACCTAAAAACAAAAAACGTAGGTAATGTATTCAATTGAAGACCCAAATTATGTACACCACAACAACAACAAAAATGGATTACATTACGTGTCAAATCGCAAGTTCGTAAAAGTTATTACATTACAAAGAGAGCCAACACACACAAAAGTTCAGGGCATACAGTCCAGGGCATACATGACTGAGTTAAAACATGGGTGACTGCCCTTAACAGTCAAGGGCATACTATCTTACAAAGAGAGCAACAAAATTTCATAAAAGGAGCAACATTTGGTGACTTAGAGAGCAACGTTTGTATTTTCAAAAAAAAAAGTCAGACGACTAGAAGGAGAACCACATTTCATACACACCAACACACACAAGGGTGAAGGGACAGCCATTGAGTGAGTTAAAGCATGGGTGACTGCCCTTAATAGTCCAGGGCATACTATCTTACAAAGAGAGCAACAACAGTTCATAAAAGGAGCAACATTTGGTGACTTAGAGAGCAACGTTTGTATTTTCAGAAAAAAACAAGGGACACGACTAGAAGGAGAACCACATTTCATACACACCAACACACACAAGGGTGAAGGGACAGCCATTGAGTGAGTTCAAACATGGGTGACTGCCCTTAACAGTCCAGGGCATACTATCTTACAAACAGAGCAACAAAATTTCATAAAAGGAGCAACATTTGGTGACTTAGAGAGCAACGTTTGTATTTTCAGAAAAAAACAAGTTACACGACTTGAAGGAAAACCACATTTCATACACACCAACACACACAAGGGTGAAGGGACAGCCATTGAGTGAGTTAAAGCATGGGTGACTGTTCCTTAACAGTCAAGGGCATACTATCTTACAAAGAGAGCAACAACAGTTCATAAAAGGAGCAACATTTGGTGACTTAGAGAGCAACGTTTGTATTTTCAGAAAAAAACAAGTTACACGACTTGAAGGAGAACCACATTTCATACACACCAACACACGCAAGGGTGAAGGGACAGCCATTGAGTGAGTTAAAGCATGGTTGACTGCCCTTAACAGTCCAGGGCATACTATCTTACAAAGAGAGCAACAAAATTTCATAAAAGGAGCAACATTAGGTGATGTAGAGAGCAACTTTGTATTTTCAGGAAAAAATACAGAGAGAGGGGCTAATATGGAAGGCTTTGGTTTCTTAGAGGTCTGTGTTTCAAGTCTCTTGTGTGCATTGGTTCCCTATTTGCTTGATGTTTAATCTGAATGTACGAGGGATGTGTTCGAGAGCTCGATACATCGTTGGGCTCATTTCCCAAGTTCCTAGCAACTTAACCTTTTGCGACAATTAGCAATCAAAAATAACCAACTTGTGCCCTTTGAGCACATGCTTTTCTTATTGAAGTAACCTCAAAAGTTACGAGCACCTATGAGCTATTTAGAAATAATGTTCAGGGTAGGTGGAGCTATGCTGCTATAAGCCATTGCATACACAACTAATGCCCTCTCAATCGCATAGGTTTAAAATTCTCCATGTATACAGAGTCACGGACCCACTCCTAGTTTTCTTATTGTCAATCTTCTCATAAGCTTTAATCGCTAATGCTGATAAAACTTGTTTTGCAGTCAAGGTTCCATTGGATGCATACATGATGGACTTCGTGTTCTCTGAGAGGGAAGATGGTGGAATTTTCGATAACAAAAGTGGTATGGATTACCACATACCCGTGTCCGGAGGAGTTGTTCAGGAGTCACCGATGCATATTGTGCATATTGCTGTTGAAATGGCGCCTATTGCGAAGGTAAATTATGGTCATTAACCTTTTCTTTTCTTGTTTGTTTTTAAGTTAAATTTTATTGCTAATAAACAAGAAACAAGAACATTGGGCATACCCCTGAGTCACACCACAGACACAACTAACCAAACAAAGAAACAGCAACCTAGACCAGAAGCACACTAAGCATGAGCAAATGTTCCTACTTAGAAACAAAGACACTGCACTAACAACCAGTAGGACAGCTATGTAAAAGAAAAAGAGAAATCATTAATCATCTCCATCCTCTGAAAAACGTCATCCTTATGCTTTTCGATATCGGTCTGAAAAACGTTATCCTTATGCTTTTCGATATCCGTCTTTACCATTCACCAATTCGAATTAGACAGTGTCTACATTTTATTCTTTTTTTGGCATGCTTTCCAGTGAAATGTGCGTGTAGGTTGTTGCACCTGAGTCACATGATATGGTGAAGGGACAGCCATTGAGTGAGTTAAAGCATGGGTGACTGCCCTTAACAGTCAAGGGCATATTATCTTATAAAGAGAGCAACAACAGTTCATAAAAGGAGCAACATTTGGTGACTTAGAGAGCAACGTTTGTATAATCAAAAAAAAAACAAGTTACACGACTTGAAGGAGAACCACATTTCATACACACCAACACACACAAGGGTGAAGGGACAGCCATTGAGTGAGTTCAAACATGGGTGACTGCCCTTAACAGTCCAGGGCATACTATCTCACAAAGAGAGCAACAAAATTTCATAAAAGGAGCAACATTTGGTGACTTAGAGAGCAACGTCTGTATTTTCAGAATAAAACAAGTTACACGACTTGAAGGAAAACCACATTTCATACACACAAACACACACAAGGGTGAAGGGACAGCCATTTAGTGAGTTAAAGCATGGGTGACTGTTCCTTAACAGTCAAGGGCATACTATCTTACAAACAGAGCAACAACAGTTCATAAAAGGAGCAACATTTGGTGACTTAGAGAGCAACGTTTGTATTTTCGAAAAAAACAAGTTACACGACTTGAAGGAGAACCACATTTCATACACACCAACACACACAAGGGTGAAGGGCCAGCCATTGAGTGAGTTAAAGCATGGGTGACTGCCCTTAACAGTCCAGGGCATACTATCTTACAAAGAGAGCAACAAAATTTCATAAAAGGAGCAACATTAGGTGACTTAGAGAGCAACATTTGTATTTTCAGAAAAAAACACCAGCAACCAAATACACCACTCACCCCTTGTTTTTTCAACAAGTAACCTCCACATGATCCAATATCCCTTCTGAAGACACAATATGGATAGTAGAGCTTAACAAGAAAAGGCTATCATGCAAGAGGCTCAAATGGGCTCACAAGGGATAAGTGTATGAAAGAAAGAAACACAGCCACGCAAAGTATCAAAGGCGGCCTATAATCCTTTCCCAAGGGCAACACAGCCACGCAAATTTTCAAACCCAAGAGATAAATAAACATCACATTAAGTTCCCAATACTTGACAACAAAGAGAATGAGATCAACTACGAATATGTTCTTTTGTGACAAATTAGAGTTTATGTGACACCCACTCCAAGAAAAGGTAAGGCTCTAAACTCACATGGGCATAAGTCTCCACTAAACAAGCCATTAAGAACAGTCAGTATGCAACTCAAAAAGCGACCAAAGCCCACATAAACGTGAAGTGCAAAAGTGCTAAGAATAAGTGCCATGACGAATTTCTTGCGACAAGCTAGCAAAAAGAACTACACTACCATAGAGATATCCAAGCAAGTTACACGACTTGAAGGAAAACCACATTTCATAAACACCAACACACACAAGGGTGAAGGGACAGCCATTGAGTGAGTTCAAACATGGGTGACTGCCCTTAACAGTCAAGAGCATACTATCTCACAAAGAGAGCAACAACAGTTCATAAAAGGAGCAACATTTGGTGACTTAGAGAGCAACGTTTGTATTTTCAGAAAAAAACAAGTTACACGACTTGAAGGAGAACCACATTTCATACACACCAACACACACAAGGGTGAAGGGACAGCCATTGAGTGAGTTAAAGCATGGGTGACTGCCCTTAACAGTCCAGGGCATACTATCTTACAAAGAGAGCAACAAAAATTCATACAAGGTGTAACATTAGGTGACTTAAAGAGAGCAACTATTATATTTTCAGGAAGAGTTTTTTTCGAAAACATCCCTCAAACTATCATAAACGTTTACTCTGTCCTCCAACTATTGAATCCATGTCTATGTTGTCCTCTCTAACTTCTATTAACTTTTAAACGAAAAGCAGCCATGCGAGCAGCACATTCCACACCTTAAGGGGCAGAAATTTCATTCCACATCAATCCACCAATCTGGTGCCAGACTGAAATGGGTTTCCTACAATCGCGGTATATATACAGACATACAATCGAGAGATAAAACAGAGTACAACACAAAGAGTACACCACCAGCCTCCATCCCTTGACCTCTCTCCCTCCTGTGACTTCCCTCCCTTCCTGTGACCTCCCTCCATCTCCAGCCATGCATTCCTCATCCTCATCCTCTTCAAACACTCTAAATGAGTACCCTATTGATCATTTTCATGGTTGACAAGACTGTAACTGTTGGAAATCTAAAGTATCTACCATGAAGTTGTGTCCAGATTGGCTTGATTTCCTGAACGCTCACTCTCTGAACGTTGCCAAAGTCATCGTGTTCATTTTCAACATGGGCACTAACAACTTGCATGTTCTTATCTTTGGTTCTAATAGCATCGAACAAATCTTCCTATAGTACTGAAGCTGCCATCAAAACATCCAATATGCTTACGATCGTCAACATTACCCAACATTGCAAGCACAATGTTCTCTAAATGACTCTCTATGCCTTCTGTTGAACCATAACTCCGCATATATTTCTTAGCCTCAAGATCTATATATTGAGTGATGACACAAAAAATATCTACACTACTAAACTCACACTATCAAGCACAGCACACATACATTTTTTTCTGGGCTATTACCTTGATACCAAAAATAAGGATCATAACTACTAAACAAAACAAATATGACTGCGCGAGTCGTCATCACACTAGATTTATATCAAGTAGATACATCACAAAGTCATCTCAGCATTTACTAAACAACTAGATAACAAACTACTTAACAAACTAACTACTTAATACTCTTACAGTAAAAAAATACATGTTACATAACTTCAAGAAGAACCACATTTCATATATACAGACCAACACAAGGGGTAAAGGGACAGCCATCAGTGAGTTAAAACATGGGTGACTGCCCTTAACAGCCTAGGGCATACTTTCTTACATAGAGAGCAACAACAGTTCTTACAAGGAGTAACATTAGGTGACTTAAAGAGCAACTATTATATTTTCTGGAAAAACAAACTTCCATTGCAATGGCGACAATGGGGGTACAGAATGGTGGATCAAATGTTGGTATTAAACATAGTACATTTTTCTCCTGGGGGGAACTAATGGGCAAGTCTCAATATTGCCCCTTCTATTCCTCACTCATACAATGTGAAAAACCAAATTGCTTATAAACAAATTCACATGGACGGAATGAGAGAATAGAAAAAAGAGAAAACTGCAAACAAATTGAAACACCCAGCCCAAAAAATTCCATACCAGATGCGTACGATTTTCCGTTTGTCAAGGAGATCTTGCTTCTTCTTCCGTGGAATGGTAAGAGTACTGTACCATTGAGAGAGAGATGAAGTCAGAGAGGAAGAAGAGGTGAAGGAGAAGAGGTCGAGAGGAGGAAAGAAGCAGAACAAACCCTACCTCTTGTTGTTCGCTTCCAGTCGGACGTCGTTCAGAGCCGTGTGGGAATTGGAGGGAATTGAAGGGGGAACGATGGATGGGTGGGTGGGTTTGGGGTTTAGGGTTTTTTTTGATGAAGGGTATAACAGTAATTTTAGGTGGCCTCTCCATGTATTGGGAATTAATCTTTCTCCTTGTCATGTTTAGATGAATTCCGAAAAAAGTGTTCCATCATTTGGGCATTAGTTGCCCCTTTACCCACTGATATGCAATTCTCCCAATACTCTATAAGGAAAGTAAAAGATTCCCTCAATTATTATTTTTTCTCTTGGAGACCTCCTCATTTAAAATTATTCATGCATACCTCCTCAACTACTGAAAATGGAAAAAATGCAAACTCCATTAACAGAATGGATGAATGACTAAGATACCCTTACGATCCACACTTCACTCAATCAGTTTTCTCCAACACACCCCATGGCAACTCTCTCTCTCTCTCTCTCTCTCTCTCATCACTTCAATCTCCATATTGAATTGACAAAAACCCTAGTTTCGAAGAAGAACAAGGTTTTGATCGTGGCAACTGAATAACTCTAGATCGTGGCTAACCCAGACAAAATCAAACCCTAGATTCAAGGTACGTTTTGTATGTAACAATCCCTAGATGTCTGTGAGACTATGGCGCGAATGTTGATGTATTTTTACATAGTATATGATATATCAGTACGTTGGGGATTTTTATATTGAAATATTATGGTTCTTGGAAGTAGTATTTTAATGTATACCATAATTAAAGATTGGGGCTTTTGACTTGGTTATGAAAATGAAAAATAGGAGCTATTGACTTGGTTACGAAAATAAAAAATTGGGGCTTTTATTGTTTTGCATTTGATTCGGCCTTTTATGGTGTTTTCTGCTACCAATCTCCCCCATTATGCATTACTCATCTCCTTTGGTCTCCCTTGTCTATCTTTGTCTAAACAAAGCAATTATTGACCCTTGTCTTTTGTTTTTCTATTTTCCTTTCAGTTTACAAATGGCTTGTCCATTAGCAACACTTCTATTTTATCATAGTGGTTATATATCTGAGGGGCCCGAAAAAATGTATGTTGGTGGGAATGTGACCCCACTTAAGATTGACCCTGACTTGCTATGGCTATGTCGGCTATTTTTACTATTGTTGACAGCTTCCATAGCTGCCTAGGGGGGGGGGGAATCACTACTGGATTCATATATGGGGAAGACGATGCATATAGTATTGTCAAAGGGCAGTTCTGTCCAAAAAAAGCCCAAATTATTGACATGACTTGGGTAACGGGGAGTAGTTGAGGAGGTCTGCATGGACGATTTTAAATGTGAGGGGGTCTCTATGGAAAAAAGTGATAGTTGAGGGGGTTTTTATGTACTTTCACCTCTCTTTTTTTCCCTTAGATTCTGTTTGAATTAAAAATTCACGGGAGGGTCTAATGAAGTAATTAACATTAAGTATTTTTGATAACTCAGTATTTGGTTCCATTGATAACTATTTTTTATTTGCTTTTTCATCCACGAATTCTTGACCCAAATATAGTTGGGAACCATTTCATTTACAAATTGATATAGTACTCGTAAATATAGATTCAAAAAGGGTTCTGCCCCTTTCCAGTCCAATGGTTTGGGCTAGACGAGACAGTCCAGATCGAGATCGTCCATTGGTAGATTTAATGGTTTGGATTTTCTCATATACTCTTAACGGTAAAAACGTAAAAATACATCCAAACTGTTAATTGCAGCCGATAAACGGTCCCGTTCAAGATTGTCTCCTCTGGTCACAACATGGATGGGAGAGAACCCATTTACATTAAAAAACAGTTTGAAAGCAAAAATGATAGACAGTAAAGTAACAAAGTATATATATATATTTATTGCATTTGGTTCCAACATAACATGTCAATGATTAAATGGTTTATGATATAGTATCAAAGCCACAAGAAAAACCCTGGTTTGAGTTTATTTGCGCGATTTATGGTTATTTCAGCACTTGATTCATAAAGAATGAATCTTTTGGCGCTCCCACCCTGGAAAAGTGAAATTCATTTTCCTTCCGCACGGACCGAAAAATTGGATCTAGACGTAAGAAGAATTATTGGTATAAATAACTCACCTGTAATTGATGCACAAGTCTAGCTATACCAAGTTTACTACACAATAATTTGCTTAAGAAGCTAATAATTTAAGGCTGTCTCTAAATATATACTCCCTTTTATTGAAGTCCCTCTCGCAATAACTTGACTTGTGATCTTGGAAGTTTAAATAGAAATTTTTAATGAGTCTAAATTCACGTCTTATAGTGATAATAAGAAGAATAACAATAACCACAATAATAATAATAATAATAATAATAATAATAATAATAATAATAATAATAATAATAATTTTTCATTTCCGTTGGCATCTACGAGAAAGATATGTAGAAACATATATTTTTTTCGTTTTTCTTTTACTCCATTTTCCACCCTTTTCGCTCTTTAGGATAATTATCACCCAGACCCAAAGATAATGCTTGGTTTACTCTAGTATGGTCCACCATAATTACATGTAAACAAACTTCATATGGTTGTACCCACATGAACCCTCATTATCGATAAGGACCTAGCTTCTCTACAGTTGAATCATATAGAAGCCTCTGCAGTTCAATCAATCGTCCATTCCAGCAATTAATGATCCAAGTTCTAAAAAGACTATTTCCAGAATAAAATCTCAGTGGGATAAGATTTTCAACAAACCTAAACCATTAAAAATACAATGACAGGCCAAGATTACATGAATTCTATCAAAATATAATGAGATCCACAATACTACGCGAGGAGCCTCATAAGAAGCGAAGATATCATATGGAGTAAAATATTTAACATGTCAGCCCATATATAACAATGCTGCAAAATTCAAAAGAAAGCCACAACGCAAATATTGTTACAATGTGCCAAAACTCATTCCACTCCTATGTGAAGGAACCAAACTGTTCCAAAGAACCAAAACTTGCAACAAAAACTAACCCAGCTTGGTTACCACTACATTACACCACCTCCTTTAGCAAGCGCTGAAAGTTCTTGTGTATTAACAGCGGCGAGAAGAGTGTAATGAGCAGCGGATTTCTCCTTAAACAGGCAAAGAAATCTTCTCTGCTGATCCTCCCGTCATGGTCATTGTCAAATAAGTTGGCAAGGTCATGAATCTGCAAATGTAACGTTCATCTATTATTCTACACTAGCTATTGTTCCTAGCTTAGTGTACATATTACAACGATATTGCCATTGAAATAGGAAGACTGTCGTTCACTCACCTCATATTGCTCCAAGTTTGGAATCGATAGCTTAATGGAATCTCCTAACTGTGCCAAATGCATTTGCCAACCAATATTATACAACTTAAAAGCTTATCCAATCATAAACAATACTAGGGGTAATCAAAAAATAAAAGAAAGAGACATACTTCTTTCCCAGAAATGTATTGATTTCCATCAGTGAGACACTCGTTGAAGGCAAACTCACAGGCTTGTCTAAATAATGGTTTCTTTAGGACATGAGCTGACCAAAATAGGAACTGCAACAAATAGTTTTTCCATCCATTAGAAAGCTGTGCCTTATGTTGGCCTAGTAGACAAAATTGGCACCAATAAGCTGGTTTTGTTAGGTTTCTGTCGATTGAAAGGGGTATCCCTCATGACTTTGTACTTTCTAGTAATAAATTGCTCAGTTACCGGGGGAAAAAAAGACAATGATGCATCTGTTCATGTTACATGGACTAGGGTTCATCTAATTTCCATGACAACGACGCAGAAACATTGCAAAATGTTCATGTTTCTCAATATTCTTTCATGACATAAGATTAATTGTGTCGACAAGATGTCATCTAATTTCCATGACAACGATGCGGAAACACAGAAAAATGTTCATGTTTCTCAATATTCTTTCATGATCTAAGATAACTGTGACACAAGATGTCATACACCATTCATGTATAGTATTAGATATAATGCACATGTTCTACCGTAAACTTCAATAATTATATACGTTTCTTTTTTATATGTTTCCTAGGTGTACGCCCAATTGTCCACCTAAAAATGTCGGACACATTTTCCATAGCTTCACCTTGAGTGTGGAGTATCTGATCTGGGTAACTCAGTACATTTTCAAAGAGTCCATGTAGCATAGGTCTAATGATACAGTTCAACCATAACAACAATCACCCACTAATGCTCTGTTTGGATTGCGAATTTGTCATAGGGAAGGTAATGTTAAAGGTAAGTGATGCTACTTGTACATATCCAAATTCTTAATGGGTCATCAAACTTGGAATTCATCAAAAAATATATGTTCATCGTACTCACATATCAAAAAAGAGTGGGGAAAAATTAGCGTCTTTCTTTTGAGTTTCATATGCTATCTTTTCACTTTCCTTTTCTTCTCCCCCGGCAAGAAGCAATTATAACATCATCATGACTTTTATCTATGGTAATTTAGGGCGAGAGGTGCAAAGGCCTGTTGGGGTCAAGCCGTCAAGGCACGAGCAGTGGGCTTATAGAAGCGAGGTGCACCTAGGTGAGATAAAATAGCAAAAATGACATACACAAGTAACTTCAAATAACAATAATGGAGACAATAAATTTTAGAAAGTGGACCATTTGCTCCAATTCATCCACATGGCCAACTCCAATATCTGAACTACACATGACAAATGCAAAGCAAGAAAAAGCAATTGCCGTTGCCAATTAAGTATGTGTCAAGGTGGCAATTTGAGCACATTGTGTTTCATTTTAACTTTAGGAAAATTAATTTTTTGTAATTGCCAAAGGAACAATTCGATGAGTCAGTTCACCACTATCAAATTCATAACCCTCAGAAACATGCATTTGAGAACTCAACTTTAAGTCTACCGATTTTATACATCTGCCTTTCGGCCCTTTCCTAAGCCAATGGACCAGCTTCACCTCTTGTGCTGTCATGAAGAAGCGAGTGCTCTAAGTTAAGCAATCGTAAAATATGATTTACCCATTTATTTTCCAAATGACAGTAAATAAAGTTTCTACAACTTGAATACCAACATGGAAGAAGCTGATCTCAAGCTGGGCAAATGTTTTGCAAGCTGGTCTGTCCATTGTGTGAATCCAAAAAGAGCAGTTACTTATTACGCATGTTGTATGTTGCGTGCTGCTTGCTGCTTGCACACACACACTCTTAGAGAGAGAGAGAGAGAGAGAGATGGTTACCTGTTTGAATGTTATTTCACCCCTTTTCTCGACATCAAGGAGCCCAAATATCTACAAAATAGCATAATCTCTATTAGATGGCCGTTAAAATGAAGTGGTCAATAACTTCAAAAATATGAGAACTTTCCAAATCAAGTAGATGTAAATTAAAATTGCTTTAAACAGTATGCCACAAGCAGCAATCAAACAGGCTCCCATAAGCCTTAGATTCTATACAATAAGGCATAAGCAATCAATTTCCTAACATATATATCTGCTTTCTTTCAATGAAAAATGTTTTGTGTCTGTCCATCTAGACACAAGGCCTTGCTGCACATCTATAGTTACAAATTCTGATCATTCCTTCACAAAATGTGTCAACAGCTATGAAGCACGAGCACTGGTATGGCATGTGGGTACAGTACGTTATGAATACGGAAATGCAACAAAACCTAAAATAATTTGATTTATGTACTCGGGACAAGCACACACACTGACACCCAACTCAGATGACTTGTCTCCTCCCATTATACCTTTGGCAACTTATCATTTACTTTTTAGATATTGGTAAAACTGAAATGTAGATAAACCATGAATTCGTCAAATTCACGATTAAAGATTTTCCTGCACTAGTAGGAAATGTTGAATCGTGAAATAACTAGTGTCCAAAATTTCACGAACCTCAATTTGATTCTCACTACACATGTCCAGATGCGTAAGAAATGTATTAGCATTTCCAAATTGTTTCTACATCATCCGTCTATCTGATGGCAATGTTTACGGAGCAGTAACTTCAGAAGAAGGAAGCATGGATTCTTGTACCCTATCTAATATCTATTAACCAGAGATCCACACATTGACCCAAAGACAAATGGTACAACTGCACACTCCAAAAAATCATCTACCAAAAACTGATTAGAATACGAAATTTGACATAACAATTTAACCCTGCATAAAACAAAATTTTCCGATTAAATCAGGCAAACTATAAATCTAGCAAGCATAAATATAGTTGAACATGTTTCTCCAGTTCCATAACAAAAGTAAGAAAAAAATAACAAATTAAGTTGCCAGTCAAACGTGTTGAAGGAAAAAAAGGGCAAAGATGGAAAACTCATGGTGAGGCCAAAAATGAAACTAGCATTCATATTTTTGATCAGTTGTTACATGAAAAATTAATACACAATACTTCGCAACTGACCCTTTCAGTAAAACTGCAAGCCTTCAATCTCAGAACCCTGAAGAAGTCATCTATTTTAACATGTCCACTGTGAACAAGTAAAAAAAAGTGAGATAAGTTGCATTGCCACTAACTTAAGCACTTATGAATTAGACGCATTTGGACAGCCATAAGAAAGAAAGCATGTCAATGTCAATATACTTTAACCGGGACGCACAAAACGTGTTTAGAGATTTAATCACCAAATGCGAAATTCAAGCAGTTCCGAACTAGTTCATAAATGGTTCCTTACCAAAGAAATCGGGGCGGATATAGAACATTTGCTAAAATTAATGCCCAGACCATACCTGGTATCTGGATTCATGGAAAGAAATGTATCCAGAAAGTCCACAGCCTCCATACTGCTTAAATGGAACATCTGGCACATGAGATGTAATATACTTAATATTAACTAGTATGAAATTCAGATAATACCTTCACTATACTACTGCAAAACAAATAAAAAGTGACCATTAGTTCAGATAAGGATCAATGGATGGCTTTTATCTCATAAGATCACATACAAATTATGGAATTCCTATTTCAAAAGCATTTAACAAATACAGAAATTGTGTGAATTATCCCATCAATAAAAACACATTCAACACAAACCAAGTAACCAAAAGGGGGAAGAGGCATTGCCTAAGACACAAAGTTAGACATAACAGGCGGGAGACAGCTTGCTAGAGTGCCAGTAAGTGAATATGTTGTATTCATGAATGGAAAAAAATTCGCAACTTCAAAATGAATTCCACATTCAACCATTTTTACACTGCCACGGTTACGAAATCAAGATCTGTCACACGGAATAACCCACACCAGATACAGTGTTGGCGTACAAATTTACTGAAACTGCAATTTGTGCAATATGGAATCTCCTTTTGTTTTAATAAAAAGGGTTGCTTTGAAGCCGTAGCTTGCTGGTTTTTCCATCATCCACAACAAATCGAATGAAACCTGTAGCCTGTTGCTAGCTGCAATGATGCAGCTGCAACCATAATGCTTTGTTTGAGAATAAGCGTCAATCTGTATGAATTTCAATAAAAGAAAAGACTCAAAGTTTGGGGTGATAGATGTGGGATTTGCATAGTGACATCCCAACACAGTTAACTTTTGCCACTTTTTGTCCCATTGTTTACATCACACGCAATACTAATGGGCGTAGTACTACTCTGCTGAGGTAAGCAACCCCCCACTCCAAGTCACCTCAGCTTATAAAGTGTTTCTTTGTAATAACAAGCTGTATCTCTGAAATACGAAAAAATGCTAGGTCTTCTACATTTATTTTGACAGAGACCATGTGGACAAAAATCTTTTCCTGAACCCAAAACACAAACAGTAGACTTTGTGCCCCTCCTTAACTGATGATGATGGAAGAAGAGGTTTAAGCCAAAGTTGCCGATCTTGTACAGGTCAGGCTATTGTTATTGGTGTGGTACAGACTAGAAGCGGTATATTTCGTCGCACCGTCTATTAAATATTTAAATAGTATTCTAAGCAAGTAAGTCTTTTTGAGTAAAGTATTAATCAGTATTGGTTAACAATATTCTCAAATGTACTGACATTAATACAGTACGTAAAATTAGTAAGTAGCTTGTCCTTTTGCCAAGTAACATGTTCACATCACAAATGCAATTGAGGTTTTAGAATGATATTAGCTATGAATAGAAAATAAATAAGGATTTTGTGTTTTTAATGTTGATAGTAAAATGGTATCCACAGTACAATATCACCCCCAAAAATTTGCTTCTTGTATTTGGTAATACATTTGTGTCCAATGGGTTTACCTGTATGGAAAAGTTGTACGTGGTTTTTCTTTCATACCAGTTTTGTCCAGAAAATTGCCGGAACAGGCAAGAAACAGTTGGTATTACCGGAACAGTCCAAGACAACATGGTAATTTACAAGGTACAGAACTGAGTGTTGAGTCTACAGTTTTTGTGATGATTATGGAATTTACAGCCCAGTATGATTAATAACATCTGTTTAAACCCATAGAACCTTATTTTAAATAGATCTCAACAGCACTTCTCTGGCTTTTCAAAAGAGAAGCTGAAAGTGTAGAACCACTCATCACACAATCCCGTGTTACAAGAACACTTCAATTCTTCTTGAATCTTGAGAGGGAATTGTATAATAGAAGTATATAAAGCTTGTTTTCATAGTTCCTACGCAAAGATATACCAGCATATTTCTTTTTCTCCAAATGTGTATTGCACGCATAATAGAACTACATACTAGTTTCACCTCAAAATAATGAAAAGGACAAAAAAGATTCTCAATTTATGTTATTAAGTATAGTGCAATAGTATATGACAAAGGTTTCTTTAATGTTACGATAAAAGTCATCGCAAAGAGCAGAGATAATTTCAGCCTAGTAAACAATTTGGTCGGCCCAGAGAACAACTAAATGTTGTAAAATACAACTTCAAAAAGACTTCAAAATAGAATGGTTAGGATTGTGACATACAAACAATACATTAATTTTTATCTGGAAAGAGACTATGCATACCCATGTGTTCCATTAAGGATTCAACAATTAAAGCATGCCTCTCATCTTGAGCAGAATGAGCAGTAGGTTATGTAATGGTGGCATTGCATCTTAGATATGGCTATAGTTTGATGGCAAACAAACATACAAAAAAGCAAGATTCATATTCATGAGCATAGTTGAACATCCAAAATTGTGAAAAATTTTGAACAACAGTAACATTTAACAATGCGGAGATATGAATCTAAAGTAGTTTATGCACATCATAACAAATTTAGTATGTTAGTTGAATAATCATTCAACAAAAAGCTCACCGATTCCACCATTGCCATTTCAACCATATAAAGTCTGGGATTTTCCTGCATAAAAAGGATGATTGTCAATACCAAAAAGTAGAACAATGCCCTATGAGACCCAAAGAATTATGCAACAGTAGACTGTAGAATAAAGAAAATGCTCTGGATATTCAAAAGAATATAGCTTTATTGATTATTAGAAAATGGCATACATTCAAGTTCATTCAAAATTTTGACGAAATGGTGTGTTCAAGGAAAATAAGTTACATGCATCATTGCAACCTCATGTAACATTAACAGTTCATTGGCCAAAAGCCCTCAAACTTTGTTTCAGGGCTGAAATCAAGTTGCAACATAGAATAGAATAGTAGCAAAACAATCCCAAAAAGAACATAAGAAATTTAAGTGGTTCTGCTAAAACCCAATGTCTAAACTTCAAAGATTAGCAGAGGAATCTCACTGCTATAAGCAGAGAATACAATGATTTAGGATGTCCAATAACTCTCATTGGAAAAGCCTAGAGCCCCCAAATAACTCCTTAGATAAAAGAAAAAGAAACCTACCATAGAGAACCAGGTCAAAAGATAAAATGGTATCTGTGAGTTGTCAATCCGATACAATTCAGGAAAAATACGAAACAAACTCACTCCACAAGCACATTACTACATGGATATAGTGCAGGGCAACTAATGCATACCTACTAGCAACAAGAATAGTAAAAGGCGCTACGAATGGGGCAAGAAAAGTTTACCTGTTTGGACTCGGAAGCTTTTGCAAGCAGCATAAAGTCTCCATAGGAATAAGATGTTTTCATGACATTAAGAGAAGTAGCAATAGCATGGCCAGTCTGCACATTTCAGTCAGGTTGAAGTGATAACTTTTAGTCCAATAATCTAGAAAAACAACTTGATGAACATGATATATATCCAAGGCAGCTCACAAGGAAAATCAATAAAGATTCCACATGAAGTGCATCTGTTACAGGATCAACACGATAACAAAATAGCAATCTGCTACATATACCACCTTAAAAAGAAACACTTAAAAGTAAAAAAGCAAGACAAAGAAAGCTGCCTCAAAAAGCATGGAAAATTGAAAAAAGTGCAAAGGCTAAGAAGAGCCAAGCAGCAAAGAATTTATGAAGTTACATAATACCGTGCTGGTGAAAGCGTTAAGTGTACTTATGCACAAAGGCTGAATACAGCCTAGGTCCAAAGCTAAGTGCGTGCCTGAATAGCAATATATCAAGTCTTTACCTAAAATAAAAAGAGTTACTCTGAGGAAACTGTAAAAAGGTTGTAGGGTGCAAATTTACCAAAGGCTTAGTCAGTTACTAAAGCTATAATGAAGCGATCTGCAAATAATTACCGATGGATCATACGACCATCAACTTACCAACTAATCATACTATATTCAAATATAGTTTGCATCTAATCCCTCTTGTGCTTTACAAAAACACTCACAACTAATGATTTTTTCTATAGACCTAGTAATAATGATGTACGTGGTTTAAATAAAAATATACTCAACCAGCAAAGACCAAAAAGCACTAGAATGGTAATTATTGGCATCTATGCCTAACGTAAGAAATGCATACAAGCCTAGAGTGAACAAACAAGCTAAAGCTGCGCCAGATTCCTTTAATTACATTCATTAACTTCTATATCTCCTTCTAAAGCTTGTTCACTCCGAATTAGTGTTTCCATGTATGTCGTGTATGAAACCATGACATAGGTGTTTGTACAACGATATCAAGGGCCCTGCAATATAATTACGATCTAATCCATTGTAGTTATTTGTCCTTTTATATCCAACTATAGCCCTTAAGCTTATAAAAACAAAAGCGCCAAAAACGTGCATTAATTGCATTTTTCTGAATGTGCTTTCCTTTAACTCCGAAAAGCTCTAATGTTATTCCGCACTAAGGGTGCTTTTACCAACACTGTGCAACTCACATATAAATCATAAAAGCTGGTGCTCATGCAGTTGAAGTTTTGAACTGAATTTGATTTGGTACCATGTGGCATTCTTTTGGAACCAAGAGCAAACAAACCATGAATGCAAAGCTTTTGACATAGAATGATAGTTCAAGAGCATAGACATATATACTGACTATCCATAGACAAGGATGAGATTGACTGTTGTTTGTAGACAGATGCAGTAAAAAGGAGAATTGCCACCGCGGAAACACAATTACATAATCTCTAAAAGGTCAAATGCCTCTGCATTCCATATGAGACGAATCATAGGAAATACGATAGTGAGTGAACCAAGCTTGTGTATAACATCTAGCACAGGAAGAAAACATTGAGTGCAGGGACAAGCTTTATGTCCAATATAAATTTAAACCAAAAGGCAGCAAAAATAAATCAAACAGTGTGGACTCACCTTCTCAGCAAAACGGACTGCATTTTCCTTATGATTTTCGAGGGGTGAAATAACAGGAAGATACTCAACCTGCACGATTTCATAAACGGACTCAATCGACTTTGTACCAACATACAAGCAGTGGCGGACCCAGAAATTTGCATTAGTGGGGGCACATATTAGCATATTAGTTACAACAATGAAATCATTTTCATAAGAAGAATAGTAGTTAATTCACTCATCATTTCAAGTTGTTATTCTTGTCTTGTTTGAGTAAACGTAACCCGTATGTTTATAACTCCTTAAATTAATGCATATGTTTTGTCGGTAAAATTAGAATAATACATACTGGTGACTACATCTGTGACTTCACCTTATAATTTAGCAGAAGGGGATGTGTTTGCACAAAAAGAAGGTGTGAAAATTTAGCACTCTAAGAAATAGTCTGACATATATGCAGATAAAGGGAATTTAGAGTAGGTATAATTGAAATTTGAAAGTTGTTAACGTAATTCTACAAAATTGAGTGGGGCTCGTGCCCCCACAGGCCCCTAAAATGGTCTGCCCCTGCGCAGAAACGGGCAGAAACCAAAATTCAAATTATATATGTGGTTGTTCTCATTCATTATGCATGCGTAGCTGACATATCATAAGTGAAGACTGCCACGATCTATGCAATACAGACAAACGCATAAGGGCCAGATTCAGATTCTAGCCCTAGGATAATATCTGCAGGATAAATAGAACTAACTACAGCATTTTCCATGATCTTTGGCAGCCATACCTAACCTAACCAAACCAAACCAAATCGAGCCTTTAAGTACCAACCAATTGGGGTCGGTTACATGAATCCATATTCTCCATTGAGCTCTATCGAGGCATCATGTAACCATGAAATTCAAAGAAAACCCATATACTTTCAAACTACTGCCTCTCAATTTTGGTCTACCCCTCCGCTCAGTTTCGAACTACCACCTCTACGGTAACCATATCAGTCCTCTTAACTACCACATCGGTCAATCTACCATAGACTGAAAAGGCAAAGTAGCTATTAAGAGTCAAAGCAGGTGTTTATTGTACCACTCATTAGTTACCAAAGTAAATAGATCGGCTCCAATTAGCAAAGTCAATAGGATGGCTCCCATAATCAAAGAAACCTACCTCTCCCATTTCAAAATTATTCAACTCTGTCACACGGAATGATGTCGTACAGAGAAAGATAATTCGCGACATGAATGTGTGTGTGGGCAACTGCAACTCTAGGTACCGTAATAAGAAAGGAAAAATAATTTACAAAGTAATTAATTTTGCAAACAAAGCCCTCTTTGTTATATTTCTCTTTCAATATTGAAGAACCATAGGTGCATAGGATTTAGAGGGAGATGAGTTAGAATGTGTCTCGCAAAGGTGCATTTTATCTGTTGTTTCACTTTATGCCTCACCATCTTTCAGATAGCCTGACACTCTAATATTGTCTGGGCATTTCTGGAGCTTTGCTGTTCATTTCGATTTAAGTGGACCTCACTTATCTTCGCAAAACTTACTCAGTGCAGAAATAAGATATAACCAAAAGTTAACTACACTCAAATTTTTTTCCTCTAAGTGGTGTTGTAGATACTTATGTACTGAAAGAAACAGCACACTGATTTTCAGCATCTAAGAATTAAAATCTTCTATGTTAAAACATATTACATTTACGGCAAGGTAAGAACCACCAACCTACCAGATTTGACACATTGGTCTCGAAGTGCAAAAACTAAGGGAAAGTTACAATGGCTAGTACAAAGACTAGAATCTATCAGCCTGTTTACTGAAAAGAGAATATCAGAAGCAAACCTAGTTTACAATGACAACTTTGTCTCATATATTTTTTTTTCCAAGGAAAGGTTTCCGGAATGAACAAAATATCAGATAGAAAAAATACTCTCCTGAAAACCAGCGTAGTTCTTTCTAGGAACTGAACCCACACACCCCGGATAGAAAAGAAAAGAAAATTGACAAAACGACGTGGATGGAGAATTCAAGAAAGGTTAAGGAAGTACTAAACCACTTTTATTCTATATCGCAAATCACAACAATGTTGTCTCCATGCAAAGAAATTTTGCTGGAATGGTTGAGATAGGTTGGATCGATGGCTTTGTGTTGATGGTGCCTTTGAACAAAAAATGTCGCTAGTAATTAACATGACTGGAAAGAAGCAGAAGAGTCATATCTGCACTTCTACAACTAACCTTTCATATGGCCATCTAAATCAGAAAATCATATAGTAATTGGGCATCGCTAAACAACCTTGATATATTTTCCATCACACCTTTTTCTCAGATATCTCCAGAAAAGAAAAAAAAAAAAAAAAAGACAAGCTAAAGCTGCTAAACTAGATTCCCATAATATGCAAACTATGCAATCAATAAATAAGTAATTGACCAGCTAGAGTGACTGGAGCTGGGGGAACTACTTTGGCCATGGCATACCTCCATGAAATTGTGAAACTGGGTGAACATTCTAAACATGAGCTTTGCCAAAGCAATATTTCCCCTGAACAAAATAGCAGGCCAGCTGAATCAAGTTAGATAAGACATTTCAAAACACAACAGCAATGTTTCAGATAAAGGAAATTCCTACCAGGATTGATCAAAGTGTACATAAGGATAACGAACAACCACCGGCTGGATTGGGTAACCAGGGATAAATGCTCCAAGTTGGAAAGACATAAGGAGTCTTCCATTTGTTGTCGTTCCCTCAGGAAATAGAAGCAAACGAGGAAATCTTCCGGAAGAAGCCTTTCTCTGTATTCAGATCCTCGAAAGCACATATCTGTATCAAATTGCTTATAGATTGAAGTCGTAATACTAGCCATGCGACAAAAAAAAAAAAAACTAGCAACTATAGCTATACACTCGGTCAATGAATTCAACAATGTCATGCTCAAGCAGTTTGGGGCAAAAAAGCAGGAAACAAATGTCACCACCACAAAACAACTCAAAAGACAAGGCTCATCCAGTGCATGATTCAGCCACTAGGCATCCACATGCATAGGGCTGCAAATGAACCGAGCTATTCGCGAACTGCTTGAGGCTTGACCCAGTAAAGGCTCGTTTGGGCTAGATTCGTCTATTAAACAAACCGAACCTGAGCTGCCTCAATTGAGGCTCCTTCATAAATGAGCCAAGCCTAAGCCTAACAGTATTTGGCTCAATTAGGATCACGAACATAGAGTATATGCATATAATGAAAATTTCATGTATAAACTTATATATGTACAAGGCAACCAAAAAAAATTTATAACTTGTCTACATGGATAATTTTAATAATTTACAATATGCATGAACTTATTTATGCACATATCAAAAAAATTATTTGCAGCTCTAGACCTATATGCATGCATAAATATATGATTTCTCTTGCTCTTTAAGGCTCATGAACAAGCTGGAACTCGACTCAAGCCTAGGCAAATTCTGCTCGAACTCAGCTCGTCAAATTTTTAGTGAGCTCAAGTCGCTAATAACTTAACAAGCCAACCTAAACAGTCTAAAGCCCGGCTCAATTTGGCTCGTTTGCAGCCCTGCACACGGGCGTTGCAACATATACCCACATACAAGGCATGTGCATGTGCAAATAAATTCTCATTTTTTGTCTACTGTCTACAGATACATGTACACAATAATATCGGTGTAAATCAATTTCTGATTTTGGAGTCAGCTCTTACAGCAAAGAATACACGATCAATTTCTTCTAGACATTTACAAATTGTAACCATTATTTCAGTTAAAGATTTCATCCACTTATCTCTTGAATGAGCTATGTTAGAATTTTCTGAAATTTTTCGCCAACCATATATATTCCATGCCCCCCTTTACATATTCTTAGCTTCTGACTTTGGCACACAACTATCCTTGTTGACACATTACATGTGGATGGTTGATTTCTGGTAGTTGGTGGTGCTGAACATGTTATGGTTCCTTCATTTAGCCACCCAAAATTTCCTCACTAACAAGAATTATAACCATTAAAACGGAGATATCTAGCAAAATCATATGTAGATAAAGTTCCAAAATCACTTTCTAATCTATCCGTGAAAATACAGGCCAGCTTTGAAACTATACAGTTTGATTCATTGAAGATTAGTGCAGACAGCAGTACAGCACAAAACACTAGCTTTTGACATGAATGTATGATATTCATTCATTTCATTAAGTATTGCATATTTGGTGGTCAACTGGCTTAAATTAAACTAAAAATTGCAGTTCACAATAGAACAGAAATTAGACGCTGAACAGAAATTAGACGCTTGAATTTTACCACGCAAGCAGAATGCAAAGTTAAGCAACCAAAGACAGATGATTTTGTCATCATGATTGAAGTGATTAATAACAGTCAACCGCTACAACGAAGCAAGAACCGACACAACAATTGCATGTTAAATCAGGTTATTACCCAGAATGACTAGAAGAACTAGTGTTGGAGTTCAGCAAGTGAAAAAGAAATAGAATGAATTGATAGTGAAAACAGAACTTTATTACCTTTATTTCACTAACAGCTGTTCTCATCATGATGGGGAGAACCTATTAACGTATATAACCTAAGAACACAGAACAATGAGAAAAGGCAAGAAAGATAAATGAGATCATTAAATCAAATGCACATAACTAAATCTGAAAACCAATGGCACTAAATTCACCAAGAGAAGTCATTAAGTATCAACAACAAAATAAATTATCTTATTATGCAGAATCGAAACAAGATTACCTGCATTGCTCTAATAATGGTTCCAACAACAGGTATGGAATCATGGGACTCAGACGCAACAATGGTGGGAAACAATTCGTAGAAGAAGAAAATAGGTTCAATATAAGATACATGATTAGATACAACAATAGGAGCAGTCTCCCTTGGAACAGGTCTTCCTCTACGTTTAATCCAATGGTAGCTGCAACATCCAATGATGAAGTTGATCAAAAACAACAAAAGTAGTACAGGAACCAAAGTATCAATGAAACAGCCTCCAATTTAAAAAAAAAAAAAAGAAAGAAAGAAGGAAATAATGGACCCGGTTGGAGAAACAGAGTATATACCACTGACTCTAAAGAGGGGAAGATTACAATTAACAAGATAAAATGATAATGATGCATCATTCCAACACGGATAAGTATAGGATGCTTCCTACCAACTGCAACCAAATAATATCCTGACCACATGTTTACCATTCCGGTTAGGTTAAATGTGGCGTTGCCCAGGGCAAGTTCCCAGGTTGCGAAAGAAAGAAATAAACACTGCTAAGTGTATCATTTGAAATCATATATACCTTCAAAGCAAGGGATATTACCATTCCGGATAAGTAAACATCTTCTTTTCCATTAAACCCAATGCTTCAATAAGCTAGAGCCATGGATGCATCCATCACTTGTGGTGGCACTAGTACGGTGAGGAATAGCACAAGCAAGCATTCACTTTTGCATCTTCCCATACTCAAAGAAAAGGAAAAGAACAACGGTCACAAAACAGCCAACCCACGTTGAACGGTACACTAGGCTCACTTTGGTTTGGTTTCGTTTAACGCCCAACTAAAACTCTTCCACCACTGATTTGGAAATAATAGTACTAATTATAGCTGACTAGATAACACAATTATAGCTGACTAGATAACACTTCATCAAGTGTTAAATCTTACCGAAAACTACAGTAAGAAATATCCGTTCTATAGTTCCCAATGCATAAGCTGTTATTCCAACAACCTAAGCCTCTTTAGTAGTTGATACAGGGAATTCAAAGAGCATTTTCTCGAATTGAGGACAACCAACTTCCTACACGGCACACGCAGCCAATTGTGACCCTTTTTTCCAATCATAAGCCCTTCAACCTTTCATCTCCTATCGAAATCTACACGTTACTGTGCATTTGTGCATTACTTTGTGTTCAGAGCACAAAATACCATTCCTAAGCAGTCTTCCAACATCACCTCCATCGAAGTTAACCATTCTAAGAGCTCTGGTTCTCGGCACTAGAAAACATTACATGAGAAAGAACCATGCAAAATATCTGTCACCACCAAGACTTCCACCTACCATACTCAACAATTTCGTTTCTCCCCACACCACATAAAAGATACTAGTAAACTAATGAATGAGAATCTTCCGATTGGATTGTGAATAAGAATCTTCTGATATGGCCTTTTATTTTGGGGAGCATCTCCAAAACCCAGATCTTAGTTTTGAAGGATGAAAACATCATTGTTTACTCAAAAAGCACATTTAGAGATTCTTACTATCCATTCAAACTCCAACCACAAATGATAACCGAAACTCAACTACCTCTCACCTTCCCTATAAAATTTAGATTATTAAATTTTCAGATACTTATCAAATATGTCAAATATAGATTTTACAGGTATCGTTGATACCTTCTTAATGGTGCTGCTTTTATGACAATTGAATCAAATTATGGAGAACAATTATCATAATTTGAAGGGGTCTTCACATATGAAGAACCAAAATGGAATATTCATTTGAAGAGTCAAAATGAATTATGATTGGATAGGTTCCATTCGTCATGTTGGAGACTTGAAGAACAGTTTTGAAGGAATAAGCTTGGTTAAGGGCATCTCCAACAGTTATTCAAGTCCTGGCTCGAACTTTTTTTTTTTTGGGAAGTGTCCTGGCTCAAACTTGAATTGGAATGATTAAAAAAAACCCAAGACCCCCCACTCCTTGACTAGACAACCTCACTCTTTCCATTACTCAGAATTAGTCAATGCTTCTTTCACCATTGTCCAATTTACCACTCTGGCATTCATGTATTTTTTACTTAAATTTAAATCCAAATATTCACATTGAACTGTCTTTTTTAGCTGTAATCACTCGTACACCCAATTGACTTATCCACATCTTGGCCCACAAAATCCTATCTCATCCCAGGCCTTCCCCTTC
Source organism: Rhododendron griersonianum (assembly GCA_018127125.1). NCBI lineage: Eukaryota > Viridiplantae > Streptophyta > Magnoliopsida > Ericales > Ericaceae > Rhododendron > Rhododendron griersonianum. Next base: position 28,762,644 of record CM030788.1, on the reverse strand, counting down.
TCTCCTAGAATTTCGAATGACAGTAATTTAGTTCTATTTACTCTTGCATCTTATTGCCTACGTGTTATGACCAACATACAGAGAATTTTAGTTCTAGCATGCGTTTGGCCCCGTTCAGATGTATTGAATTCTTCTTTCTGGAATTAATTAAGATTCCTGTCAAATAACTTACTATAAGTTAATCATTTCTTGTATCAACCAACTAGAGATAGCTTAGTTGGCCAGGACACTTGCATCTCACTAGGAGATTAGGAGTTTGAGTCTCCCACTTTTCTCTCTTTGTTTTTTTCTCTATGGTGTGCTTATTTCTTGTATTGGTTGAGTTGTTGGCCTTGGTTGTCACATGGACTTTCATAATTGACGTAGTGTCCGGCTTTGTACTTAGTAATTCATTCATGATGATGTAAATCTTCTCCACCAGGAAACGCAAGTAGTAAGTAGAATGTTAGTTGTTGACTTACCCAAATGAAAAGAGGATGCACCGAGCACAAATCCGGGTGACCCACATGAGCCTACACCTCCACTTAGGCATTGGGTTCTGCTTATCCTTCCAACCATGTAAAGCAAACTTTGTAGCCAAATACCCAACCAACAAAGACAACCCAAACAACAAAAGCCTCAGTATAGCAATGGGGACGCAAACCAAGATCTTCAACCACTCGTAAACCCCTTCAATCCTCGGCGTGTGGTTGCGGAACGGGTCGATTGTGCACGTAGGCGGCACGTGAATCCTACTCGCACCAAGAAACTCAAACGGGTTCGCAATCCCTAACTGGGTATTGTTCGTTTGGTCATTTTGGTTGGTGGGTCGATCTGGGAATCGTTGATCGGAGCAGCGATCGCCGTCGACGGTTATGATCACTTGGGGTTCATCGGACGGCTGGGAGAGGCCGTGGTTGGATAGTAGAGGGGTGATAACATCGTGCTCCGCCATTGTCGGAAAGATTTGGGTGGAAAAGGAGGGAAAAGCTGCGGAAGCTTTGAAGCAGAAAGTTGGAGAGAGAGAGAGAGGGGGAGGGGAGCGGATTTGTGGGTCCGAAACATTTGCGGGTTGTCTGCTTTTGCAATTTGTGGTGTGCTTTGGATGGATTTGTAGCATAGCTAATTAATGACCATAAAAAAATTAGGGCCACGTGCGTTGCATGGTGGAGAAATCAGGTCCATGTTTTCTTGTGGGCTAAAAAAAAATATTGCCGAAGGCTGTCAACAATTTTAACAATTTTGCTAGAGGTACATATACATAGGTACATACATCACGTGCATATACGTTTTTGACCCATTTTGTGTCTTGAAAAATTGATCTAAGCCGCTCATTTGATTCAAAATGGGTTGTTTAAGGCCCCTGTAAAAAAAAAAAACTCTATCCGAAATTGGTAAGGGCATATACGAAACATCAAACTTTTCTCCATAGACTAAGTCTGGATTATGAAGCAAAGTTAGATGTTTTGTAAATATTTTTACCGATATTGGATTGAGTTTATTTTTTACATGAATCCTAAACAAACCATTTTAAATAAACCATTTCTATTTCCCTTGTTCGCAAATCATTTCCAAACTCCAAGGCATTTCCAAATTTACATCATTGGCCCAACGGCCTAAAACCACTAGATCACGTTAAAAGAAAGTTAAGAGTTTACAGGAATCCTTCATTTTATAATAATAATAATAATAATAATAATAATAATAAGATTACAATTTCTTCATCCGGAGACAAAGTTCATAAGAGATGCAAAATTAACTCTCTGAAGTCGCTTTCAAAATGTAGGATCACATGCAAGCACAGCAACCTATGTCACAACCTCTGATTTGTACCTGAAAAATGATAGATTGAGCTACACTAGCCCAGTAGAAAAATCTATGCTAACTTTATGTGCATACGAGAAGACAAGTGCGAAAAGAAGGAGATCACGTCGATAGACAATAGCAATTTGAGCCAAATATGAATGTACTACATAGTCAAGACTTCTAAGAACTCAAGGAATTTCTCGCATTAACCCTCTTTTTCTCGTGTCACATCTCATCATTTAACACATCCCTACGATTAGATTCCGTTTATAGCCTAACGTGCGAATGCCTATACCGATCTTCCTCATGTGTCACACTACGGTGGGTCATCGATGCCTCTTTGGCAAACACTCTACCAAATGAAAAATTGAACGACAAATAATAATAAGAATAGCGTAGTTAAAATCCCACACGAAATCTGTTACCACAAGTCACCATACACTACAATGATATCCCAAATTCTTAGTTCAATACAACCAACATCGCCCTTAGAGTCACCACGGCTTTTCCCGGGTCTTTTTCCTAAGTCGAACTGGAAGAGAGTCACCGTGGCTTTAGCCAGGTCTATTCTCAAATCCGCAAAGCAGTTGGGTCACCACGGCTTTACCCGGGTCTATTCCCTCTTTCACAGCGTAACAGGGTCACCACGGCTTTACCCGGGTCTATTCCCGCATTCACAAGGCACTTGGGTCACCACGGCTTTACCCGGTTCTATTCCCATATTCAACATATACTCACGATGCAAACCTATCGATACGACTTCATAATAGGGTTTACTGTATTACAATCATTAAGAGGGCAACACCCACATACCAACGAGTATAACAATCACACCCTTCTCGCATAAACATAACTCATATCAATAATAAGTCATCACTTCACCATGTCTAATGTTAGTTTACCGATTTGTGGGGGTGTGATTTATCCTTGCACCTCCTAGACCCTTTTCGTTGTTTGCACCGTCGTGATTTGTCCGGCGACGCTGTGTACCTGCAAACCGAAGGGTGGTGTTCCTCCGGGAAGAAGCTCCGACGATCTAGTTAGAATCGGAGTGAAAGAAGAGGAGGAAGTTTAGTAGGAAATTTGTTAGGGGAGAAGAATGTCTGACCTTTTTCCTGGGAGAGGTGCTCCTCTATTTATAAGCCAAGTTCTGGAGTGTTGGACAAGGTGGAAGTGCACTGCACGCGCGCTACTACCCTCGAATGACGTCATGTGTCAGGGATATTTCATGTGTGCCGCCCTTCAAGATCTGCAGACCCATGTGGGTCAGTGTCAGAGATGTCACATCGGTTATCAGAGAGGCGAACCTGCTTATCGTTGGTCCTATCAGAAGGAGCTTCTAGAACGTTCCTCCACCGCCTTAGAACATTCTTCCACCGCCTTAGCCGAGGAAACCTTCTGAACACAAGAGTTTACCGAGGATGATACTTTCTCGTTGAACAGCCTTCTGTCCAAATGGAAGATGTCTATCCGAGTAAACAAGCCCGTCATCGAACAAGAGCGTCTCACTACGCTCGGAGGGGCAACCTACGCTCGGAGAACGGCCGCAGGGCCACTCGTTGTTCGGTTGATGACCGGGGTGACGTGTTAAGTTTGACTTTTCTCATAAAGACGAACTGAGATAACTGAACCATGGGCCCACAAGGTCATCCTACTGAACCCTTTGAACCTTCGGATATTTCGGCCCACTACACGATTAACCATTTCACCTTGCATTTTCCATGATCGTCATCATTTCACAATAATTGTTCATGTGTCCTCATACCACATTTCAATCAACACTCATCATAAATTCATAACTCAACATTTGTGCAATATTTTAGGTCTATCAAACTCATTCTTAAGTTGTGGCAACTAACCATCCTCCACTTCTACAGTCCTAACTTTTTGTATACTTAACCTGTCAACGTAATTTTGGTGGCAATTAAAAGATGACTTTAAAACCTCGAAATCGATATATCATACGCTCAAATTGGACTTCAGACGAGGAAGTTATGGCCAGTCGAAGTTGGGCAAAAACCAAGAAAATGACAGCAACAGCAGAAAAATGAGGTAGCTGACACACCTTCACTCCTATGATCATAACTTTATGTGTACTTAGAGTTTTAAGGTGATTCCGGTTGCCCTGGAAAGCTAACTCCAAGATCTCGAATTCGATATATAATTTGTGTGTTTTTGATATCAGACGAGAAAGTTATGATTGTTCGAAGTTGGAAAAAAACTCAGAAAAATGGCTGAACAGTGGAAAACGGGACAACAAGAAGATTTTGGGGATTTCAAACGAATTCAACAACAAATCTCAATACAATGATCAATAGCAAGTCTCAAACACTATATCAACTCATAAACACATAAAATTAGTTAGATTTCCCTACCTCAAGTATCAAAGCCGAACTCATGAGATCAAACAAAGCCCTAGCCTCCAAAACTTCAAAATTAGCTGGTTCCTCCTTCCCCGAGCTTGACCCACGAAATTAAGGCTCAATAATGCGCATAGAAGGTAAAATAGAGGTGGGTTTGTGTAGAGCTCAAGTGATTTTGATGGGTTCTTAAGTGAGAATGGAAGAGCTGAGAGAGAGAGATATGTGAGAGTTAGAGAGAGAGCCGAGAGATAGAAATGAGAAAGAGGAAAGCATTCCTCTGGAATTTATTGGAAGACCAAGGAAAAATTATCCCCTACTTCTCACACCACACACTCACACATGCACCTCTCACACATTTACCCTTATATCCTTTCACGAACACGCCCACCGTAAATCCACACTGTCTATCTCGACAAGTCGTACATTTACAAGAGAAAAAAAAATACGGCATAAAAAATACGGGTTTCTACACAGAAGACCGGGTATCGTACCCAAGGGAATATTTGTTACGGCTTGGATGGATTTGTAGATGTAAGCAAGGTTTTCGGCGTTTAAACGACCAACTTTATTTTACTTTAAGCGGTGGAAAATAAACGGCTAAATTAAACGAAGATTTAACTAATATAAAATGGAAGGCTAGATCTAAGAGATCCTAACACCCACGACTCAAGTCAAACCACTTTTCTCATCCTACTACTTGGTTTGGGACACACAACTAAGGTTCTCAACCCGGAAGAAATGTGGCTCGAATACCGAGCGAGTTCTAGAATTCATTTGGTAAACACCTCAAGCGACATAGCTCTAAGCATCATGTGTGGCAAGTAGCACGCTCTTGTCTACACATGATCAAGGAGGTTGTAGTAGGCCGAACATAATGTCTCGGATCCTTGTTCAACGAATGCAAACCGAGGCCGCGCCAGGGGGTGGCCGTATCCTCGATGCCCAGGTTCGGTAACAATCGGAGCCGGGAACGGCCCCCCACCTATCTGACAGCTTGGCCAAGGAAAAGAACCCTCTGGTTCGGCTACCGTTAGGATTACTCACCCCGTTGGTACTGCCTCTCCTTCGAGTCACCTACCCTCAGGCTCGGCCGAAGGAGAGGCTCGGCTAACCGCGGTACCATGTGCCACCCCATGCGCTGAAGCTATTATGCCAAGAGATAATGATGGGCACACATGGGGGTGCCAGCTCACCCCTAAAACGGTTACCAGATCTTATCGGTGACGTCACAATGACGTCAGCCAACCCGTGCAAGGCACATGCCCGTACTTAGAGAGCAAGCCAAGGATCCTCTATAAATGCCAAAGCAGGACAACCCTAAAGAGGTACATGCTTTTACACCCTAAAACCCTAGTCCCTTGCTTTATTCTCTGCACATTCTCATCCTCTTGCCGGAGGGCCTTACCGGGCAACCCCACCCAGGTCTTAGTTGTGTATTCACTATGTAGGTTAGGGCAAGAAGACTAGGCAACCGTTGATCAAGGATCAACGGGCCACACAATTGGTGAATCTGACGTGAAATGCTTCTGATTTAGAGCGGCTCGAGTTTCCTTCAAACCACCTTCCTCTTCCTAAAAACAACCACAACCTTAGTGTAGACACCCCAATTTGGACCTATTAGCTATCCTTAATTCATGCCTCGAGGCTCCCCGATGATGAAAAGGAATCAAAATAAGACTTGGCTAAAGCTTGAACGATGCCTCTTGGACTTTTACAAACCAAAACCGTCGTTTTTCCCGACACCCTGAGGGTAAAATGGGCACACATTTCAGCATATAAAATACATTTGAATGAAACCAATTGGGTTAGGAAGAGGGTTTAACAAGCTTTCCAACGCTTTGAAAAACACCCAAAACCGAGTTCGGGAGTGTCCGTGGCGCCCTTCTGAAGTTGGGCAGCCACTCCCAAGCACTCGGGACCACTCTAGAGCGCTCGTGAGTACCACTCCCAAGCGCTTGGGAGTGCTGACGGACCAATGCATGTTGAGCATGATCTTTGACCATGGCTTTTTCAGATTTTCAAACCTGCCATTCAACTTGAACGTGCCAGGGGCCTGCCTGAACCAGCAGGGCATCTCATGATGCCATTTCTCCCCCCAAAACATTTTCTTTCATTTTTGATTTAATTTTCAAACCAAAATCCTAATTTTTGCTTGCCTATAAATACCTCATCTTTCTACCTCTCAAAGGGACGAAAAAAACAGCCTCTTCTTCCCCCTTTTGCTACCAAAAATCAGTCTCTCAAACCCTCTCTCAAACTCTTTCTAAAAATCCATCATTTTTTCAATTATTTTTCTAAGAAAATTTCAAACACATTGTTATGCTTTGTTTGGTTTGTGTTTTGAAAAGTTTTTTGAAAAATAGTAGGGGTAATAAGTGGAGAGAGATAGAGAGAGAAATGTTGGAAGTATGGAGAATCTAGGGGGAATCTAAGAGGAATTTTTTGAAAAATTCTTTTTGAAAATGGAAGAGAACAAGGCATTGGTCTTTGACACATTGAAGGCTCTATTTCACACTATTTTTCCATCTATTTTCAAGCCTTCAATTCAATCCAAGAAACAAAGTTCAAGTCAAGCAAAGGTATAAACACCTTCAAATCTACTGTTTTTCTATTTCTGAGGGGAATCAAAGGGCCCATACCAGTTCCTCATACTGGTTATGAGCTTATTTGATTTTAGTTTAAGCAATAAAAGCAAGAGCAATACAAAGAAATAAAACCATTTTCTGGGCACTGTATTCAATCCTGAGCGCTCGGGACCACTCCCAAGAGCTCGGGAGTGCTGCTGTCACTAAAATCCTATTTTGTCGTCAAACATGGCATCTCCTGTGTTTTAGTAAATACTGAGTGTGCATGAGCCCTTCCATAGCTCAATTAATTTTATTTTCAGTTGCAAGGAAGCAAGGTTTGGATGGTTGGGACTAGTTCTTAACTGTTTAAACCCTTTGCTGAGCTCTGGTGTATATTAATAGCCTTATATTCCTGTTTGAAGTATCAGAATATGTTTGCTCTAACCAAAGCTTTGCAGGGTTTCCCAGCAGCATTCTCGAGCACTCAGGACCACTCCCGAGCGCTCGGGAGTAATTCCGGTCACTGTTCATTTCTCTTGTTATTTTTTCTCATATTACCCTATTGTTATACTATGTACACTAGCACATGCATGCACCTCTTTACTTGTTATACTTATGAATGCGTGCTAACTGTTTAATGAAGCAAAATATGTTTAATATAAATCCCACAAACATTGAGTAGAGACCGACATCGCGTCGGGTGAGGGGGGTGCCGTAAAACCCTTCCCCTCTCGTAATGTGGCTTCCGAACCCTTAACAGATCTCTGGTTTTCAATTCAATCGATCGATTTTTCCAATAAAAAACGGTTTCTCGGATGGCGAACCACAAAGCCGGGTGGCGACTCTTCCATTTTTCAAAATCAAAACATATTTTTCGGGCGGGTAGCCCACAGTGGCGACTCTACTGGGGACTGTTTAATTAATACTTAGAGTTTATATACAGTCGTGAACAATCATTGCAAAGCCTGTCAAAAACAACGATGCTTTATGCTCGTTGAAGGAAGGAAATGGCGATTCTAACTGGATTTCTATCCGGCCGTTCCGACCTGGGGCTTTTTGATTGGTTACTTGTATATTTTTCTCTAAATATTAATTAATCAAGTGAGCCAAGCTTGAAAAATGTTTGTGAGATTTTCAAAGTATTTTGTTTTATTGTCTATCTTTTGTATACATATTCTGTTCAACCTCCCTGTTGTGTTTTGGCAATCCTGCTCGGCTTGCCGGTGACAGGGAATCCCAGAATACTTGGCAACCCTCGACCATGATGAGTCATACCTGCCGTTTGTACCGTTATCGAGTGTACGCTCGATAATCAGGGGGGCATATCTTGACTCTAGTCCGGGGAACCCATTTAAACCCAAAACCGGCCTTCATACGTGTGTATAAAGCAATAGAACCTTCCAAATTAGGACAGGAACCCACAATGTAGGATTATGTGATATATCCTGCTTATTTGTTATTACTTTCTGCATCGCATCTTCCAAATTAGGACAGGAACCCACAAGGTAGGATTATGTGATATATCCTGCTTATTTGTTATTACTTTCTGCATCGCATCTTGCATATTATCCATGTCATGCTGTTATTCTGCCCATTTAAAGTCATGTTTTCTTAGGCTCGCTCACGCAGTCTATTGAAGGTTGCCGAGACCTGATAAAGAGTCATGTACTTTAATATGTGTTGCTTTAATCATATGAGTCCTTTGAACTATGAAACTCGGAGAAATCAAAATCTTATAAGTCTTTGACTAACGTTTAATCAAAGTCTTAACTAAAAGGAGGAATGGCGAAGAAGCAAGCGTCGTGACACCAACACCATCCAGGTTATAGTGCCACGCCACTTACACCATTTCGGCTAATGGCACCATGCCACTGACGCCACTTCGGTTATGGTGTCACACCACTCCAAGTTATTCCAAATTGAGGTTAAGGTTTCGATAAAGCATTAGTCGAATACTTAGTTTATTTTGGCATCTTTTGGAATCAATGGTTCTAAACAAGGGATACGTCATTAAAGAGAAATCCGAACAATGAGACTTTGGGAAATCAAAACTTACTAAATCCTTGACTAGCGCCTAATCGAAGTTTCAACGGAGAATAAAGAATAACAAGGAAACGATGTCGTGACACCAACACTATCCAGGTTATAGTGTCACGTCACTTACACCATTTCGGCTAATGGCGCCATGCCACTGACGCCACTCCGGTTATAGTATCACGTCGTCTATACTAAGCTATTCCAAGTTCAAAATTGAACCTTCGAATGAGTACTAGTCAAATACTTAGTTCATTTTGACATCTCTTAGAATCTGTCGTTCTGAATAAATGATACATTTTAAAAGAAACATCAAGGATCGAGGCAACCTTCGAGAAGCCATAACCGTTAATTCGAGAGTCGAGACGATAACTTTGGCAACGGGGCATTTCTTTCTTTTTGCACATTTTTCATAAAACAAGAAAAGGAAAACACGTCTGAGTACAACTTCTTGCTTTGCTGTAAGCCCAAGTGCAATTGAGCCGAGAAACAAAGCCATACCCTCATAGACTCGACCGGAACTTAGGCTCGAAGTGCAACCATCTCAATCCAAATCAACCATGGAAGCTCAGAATTTCTGGGAAGATATGGAACAACTGTAGTATCCCAAAATTTTTAATAAGTAAAAATTTCGTGATATTATTTCAAAAATCATTTTCATTGTTTTCTGATTTGCTAGTTAATAAATTTTGATTTAATTAGTTAATTTCCATTTAAATTCAATTTGGATGTATTAATATCCACGAAAAATATTTTATTCGTTGTCGAGATTTCTGTTCTGTAAACCGAGACTGAGATTATTCTAAAAATATTTTTTTGTTAGTCTATAGTAATATTTTCTAATTTTTCCAAACTCAAAAAAACGGACCGCCGTACACCGCATGATATGTTCCGCGCCCACGATAATAATTCTCCCTCCCCTTTCTCTCTGCCGAACCACCAACCCCCCTTACTCCATTTTTTTTCGCCCACAACTCCTCCCCATCACCCCACTCTCCTCTCCATTATAAACACCTCCCTCTCCCAATCCAGAAAACTCAACATTAACACCCTTCACACTACAACAGAAATTCAGAAGCAAGGAAAGGAGAGAGAGAGAGAGAGAGAGAGAGAGAGCGTATCTCTCGGCCTCCACCACCTCCTACCGCCACCACCACTCTCGGCTCCTCCTCCTGCCACCACCTACACCGATCTCCTCCGACCACAACTGAACTCCACCACCTCTCACCATCATCATTTCCTTCAAACGGACCACCCACCACCGAGCCCCACCTCTAGGCACCACCACCAAGACCAACCACCACCATCTCTCACGGCAGCCACCTCCTCCCCCCACCATCGGACTCCTCCACCTCCTCCAGCCTGTACCCACCACCACCTCGCCTTCCGTGACCCGTCATTTCAGCCGTGGGTGTGTGCACAGTGGGCACGCCAATTGTTTCGGTGTACACCGCCGCCGCGGGCCCCGTCGGAGTGCCGCCGGACGCCGCCTTGAGATTTCGGAACCACCACGGCGATCTACGGACACCGTACAACACTTACTCAGATTTAGAATCGCGGTTGAGGTAGTTTTCCGGAAACCCATAACTCAATCTGCGTTTTAATGGAGTTGGGACTAAAACTAAATTTTGGATGAAGATGATGACTTATTCTTAAATTTTGAATTACTGTTTAGTCCTTTGGTGTTTGGAAATCAGTGGTAAGTCTTGAATTATTATTAGTTAAATTTTCATGAAATACTTTTTGTTATCCCACGTGTTAGACTTTAGTTTGAAAAAGAAAAGAGAAAATAATAAGAACCTCTTAGTTTGTTTTAATCGCATGATTAATTCTATGACATGATTAATTTTCTCGCATAATTAGTTTTATCGCATAATTAATTTTATCGCATGAATTTGTTTTGTTAGCATGTTAGTACTTTTAGTTGAAATGTTGAACCGTGTGATATTTTATTGTGGTTGTAGATTTGACAAATAGGTTCCCGGGATGGTTGCGAGTAGTGATTCATGTAAACGATGTTAAGTAAATGGAAACTGATAAAGTGTTGAGGTTGTGGATTGTGATTTGAGCCATGGTTATGGCAAGGGTAACCAATGGGGCCCTGTGTTGAAATGGGTAACCAATGGGGCCCAGTGTTGAGAGATGTTGTGACGCTAATGTATAATGTGTCATGGGAAAATTCGCTTCTTTTGTTAAAGAGGGAATAGGTCCCATGAGACGGTTATAGTTATAAGTGGTAGGTGATGTCCGACCCTAATGTACGATGCGTCATGGGATGACTCGATCCTCCTGTTATGGTCTTAAGTGAGAACATACTAGATACATAATTTAGGTGCGCTCACCTAGGACCCTGGTGCAGGACAAGCAAGAGGAAGGGTGGACCCATGAGACGGTTGTAGTTAGTGGATGTGGGAGGAAAGGACCTTGTGGAGAGGATCATTAGATTTCATGTAAGACAATGGATAGTAAAGAAAAAGACAATGTGTTGTTATTCTGTATCTCCTGTGAATTGTTATATTGTTGATCTGCATATTGTGGTATTGGGTTTTAGGATTTCTACTTTGTGAATTATCACTCAGGATACGTTTGTATCTTGGCAAATCGTTTGCTTCGGCGATCAATTTGCCAGAGTGTGCAGGATTCCACAGTGGAGCAGTTGATACAGGTGGAACCCTGGAATGGAGTCTGGGCCAACGTTGCTTGGAATTCGTGTCAAAACTAGAGTCGCTATGGAGTTGCTTTTGTTAAATAAATGTACATAGATTTTGTATTATTTTGAAATTGTAAATTTTGTATAAGGATAAATAGGGACCTAGAAGTTTGTAAAATTCAGCATATTTTAAGAGTAATGCGCCCGAAATTCCTTAGAAAATCAGGGCGTTACAACAACAACCAGCAGGGAATCCGAATGAGTGGGATCAAATCCGAACCTCCATCCAACAAATGGGGGAACGGATTGACAATCAGATCGCCCAGTTAAGGCTCATCATAACTGGGATTGCCAGACTACTTCCACCTCCACAAAACCCAGAAACACCCCTCGAAAATAATCATCAACCACCCCCTGAACCAAACCCCCAAAGCCTAGAAATGGTCGCCATCAAAACCAAATTAGCCCAACTTGAGCAGTCTGTAGCCAAAAGAAAAAGAATTGTCTTGACCGGTTTTGACATTGACGAGCTCTGCCTCTTCCCAAATGCTAGACTACCCAAAAAATTCAAGCCAATCGACTTTGCAAAATTTGATGGGACCGGTGACCCAAAAGCACACTTGACTAACTACATTGGGGCACTTTCCATGTGGGGTGTGGAGAAAGATACCATGGCCCAAATGTTCGCTCAAACGCTGGTTGGGTATGCTTTACACTGGTTCACTGCCTTGGAAATAACCAAGAAGAAATCTTGGGAGGACATCTGTGAGGCTTTCGTGGCCCAATTTGACTATAACATCCAATTTGAGGTCACCACCCAATAATTGGAATCAACGAAAATGGAGCCGGAGGAATCTTTTGTGGACTTTGTCCAAAGATGGAGAGCAAAGGTTGTTTAAATGAAGGAGAAACCCTCTGAGAAGGATCAAATTCAGATGATTGTCCGAAATCTTCAACCCGCACTTGCCGAGCACATGATCCTAGCTCAAGCCTCTTCCGACTTCAAGACATTCTTCGAGATAGGCTTGGCTATTGAAGAAGCTGTTCAATTGGGCATCCTCGAAAAAGCTGTCACTGACTTCGTCATAGGGTCCAACACCTAATCGACGACGGAAGCATTTCAGTGCCAGACCTCAGGTTTGGAGAAGAATCCATGAATGGAATTTCTCACGAGTCTGGAAAGTTTTTTGGTTTCAAGTTTAGTCTTCTTCAAGTCAGTTTCGAGTCAATTTGTACCTCGAGTCTTTTATGCATTCGTGTCTGTATCTTTTCGAATTCAAGTTTGTAAAACAAAAACAAAAGAAGAAGTCAGTTTGTGGTCCCGAACTACGTTATGACCTGATTCCTTTGCAAAAGGGATACGTAGGCAGCCTCTTTTAGAGGTTCGGTCACACAAGGTGAAATCTAAACTGGGGCATTTTTGAAATCCATAGGTTGTCATCAACAACTTGGGGCACAGTTCGTGGTAAAACTCCTAAAACCCCGAATGGAAAAACCATCGAAACTCGATTTTATCATGACAACTTCAAGCATCAATTGTGGGGCATGCTTACCATCTTTCTAACCCTCAAGTGATCAAGCTCCTCATCCAGTCAAATCGAACTCCTTGTCCAGTCAAGGTCATCATTGTGAGTCAGTCCTCTGATAAAGTGTCTTCCTTATCTTTTAGGTCATCTAGGCCTTGTCCAAATGCACACAAGGTAATCTGTCTAGTCAAGTCATATTGATCATCCGACCCAAACTTGTGAGAGAAACTCCAATACATGGAAGAACCCGCACTTGTGCTCATGATAAAACTGGTTGACGAAACTATCAGTGGAATCAAGGAAAGGAGTCAGAACTGAGGTCTGTAACTGGGGCACTTTAGCCTAATGTCATCAGCAAGCATACAGCCAACATCAAGAATGGGGCATGAATGCTCAAAATTCAAGCCCTGACCGAAGTCAAACTCAAACCAACTCCAATTCAAACCAACTCCAGCTCAAGTCAAGCTCAAGCTCAAATCCAAACCCTAACCAAAAATAAACTCCAGCCCAAAATCCAAAAGACTTGACGATACCTGTCCACCGCCCAAAAGACAGTAAAGCAAAAAGGATACCTAGGCGTGTCCCTTGTTTTTCAAAAAAAAAAAAAATAATAAAAATGAATGAAAATAAAATTTTATCGTCATCATTGTCAAATAGGACATGGTTATCTCCATCTTTCGCATATATGTCATTTCAAATTCTCTCAATCGCATTTTATCCCTTCAAGACAAATTAACTTGTCTCGGGATTTGTAGACACCCCAATCTAGGCTTTCAGATTAGTTTACTTACGGTTTTTGATTCCCCGATGATGAAACGGATCAAGAACACCCCGGGAATGTCGAGTGTTTGAGCTTTGAGTGTTTGAATAACCCTTGAACCTAACCTAATCTTAAGCCACTTCCAAAAGCCAAAAACCCTATTGATGTGTGCCAGGGCGCAACCATCGCGCGCCCGGGCGCACCGTCGCGCGACGGTTTGACTCCATCGCGCGATGGTCAACCGGAGCATTGACCAGCGCGCCAGGGCTCATTGTCGCGCGACAGTTTGGAACCATCGCGCGACGGTCATAACCTGTCCCCATCACCTTTATTCAGCTGGGCAGCTTAATTACCAAGCCAGCCTCGTGGCTGACTGGCCTCCATTCTTTGGACCAGACCTGCCTTTCCATTAGTGGAAGGTGCTAAGCCTATAAAAACCCTCCTTTGTTCATCTTTCAAAAGGTTAACAAAATTTGGCATTACAAAGGGTCTTTGCTTTGTACTCTTTTAAGCTAATAAAAGAGATACAAAGACACCCCAAGAACATAACTTGTTCTTCTTCCACTCAAACACCTCATTCAACCTCAATCCAATTCAAAGCTCAAACACCTTTCAAACCTCAAAAGCCAAAGGTATAGCATACCTACTGTTTTCCTGTTCTGATCCCTGAGGGGGGCTGGCAGGGTCAAGGCTGGTAATCAATACCAGTCCTGGCCCTAAAGCTAGCAAGGTTTCAAAAGCCGTGGCCTAGCAAACCCTCGCGCGATGGACCCGAACACTCGCGCGACACTTCTGTCTGCATGAGATTGGTCCACGTGGGGAAGGGATGCTAGCATTTTCTTGTCTTATTCATGCTCATGGCTGTTATATAGTTTTATTTTGATATAGATCACTGTTGATGCATGTAAAAACCAGTTTATTGCTTTTCTTAAGGCTTAAAATGTTAGTTTTGCATTTCAATATTTAGTTCTGTTCTGTTGGAGTACCCTTGGGATCATTCTGGACCTGTCTCAGAACCCAGAAACGTGCAAAACCAGACACTGGAAAGTTGGCTCGAACCCGCGCGCGCTGCACCCAAACCATCGCGCGATGGTCAACGCTCCATTTGACCAGCGCGCCAGGGCGCAATCGTCGCGCGCCAGGGCGCAACCATCGCGCGCCCGGGCGCATTGTCGCGCGACGGTTTGGAACCCTCGCGCGATTGTTTATACCCGATCAGTGGCTGGCCTTGCATGTTTAACTTGGTTTTAGGCTATTATTTTGTCCCCACACTGTTTATGGGGTGTTTTTATTTATTTATTAGGCTTTTCAGCCTTTAAACTGTATATTATGACTGCATAAACTGCTTGGTTTGTCCTGGGTGTGCACTGGTCCTTCCAGAGCCCAGAGAGTTTAAACTGCTTGGTTTGTCCTGGGTGTGCACTGGTCCTTCCAGAGCCCAGAGGGTTTGAGAATAAGAGCTGTGGGCTTAGGCTTACTGGCGCGCGCAGGTCTTGTAGTAGCGTGCGCAGGTATGATCAGCATGCATTGACTTGATCAGTGCATACTGGTTACCTCTTGCGTGCGACACTCCAAAACATGAGCTTTCCAGTCTGTTTAAACTCCCACAGCAGTCTGTTCTCATCCTATACTAACTGCTCATCCATGCCATCTATCACATCCTGCAAACATGTTACAGTTTTAGTCCCCGATTAACTGTTCCCCCGCCCTAATTGGCTAAAATCGATTAATAAAAGAAGAATCGCAACGTTTTCAAAATGCTCAAGTAGAGACCGATCTCCGGATTGGGCGAGAGGGGTGCCATAAAACCCTTCCCCTCTTGTAACCTGGCTCCCGAACCCAGATATGGTTATGACGGACTGGTTCCTTAACTTTTTCAAATCAAACAGCGCGGCAGGTGCTTCAAAATACGGTTCCTTGGGTGTCGGACCTTCAAAACCCGAGTGGCGACTCTGTATTTTTGAGCGCTTGCCACCTGCGCTCGCGCTCCCTCGATCCGGGCCCTTGCATTTTTGGAAGCCGGAATTTCCAGGGCGTGCTGCCCACAGTGGCGACTCTGCTGGGGATGATCGAACTAATATTGATCTATACTTAGAGTTTAATACACTTGGGAACAATCCCTTAAAAAGTCTGTCAAAACGATGAGCTTCGCGCTGCCGAAGGTTGGAATGGTGATTTAACAGGACCTCGTGTCCGGCCATTTTAATCTGGGGCTTTTTCGATTGTTCACTTGCGTAGTTTCCTCTAAAGATGGACTAAATAAAGTGAGCCAAAATTGAAAAAGCATTTTGTGATTTTGCGATTCTTCTTCTCTTAATCAAATTCTAGCATCTCATTTGCATCGATGTGGGATAAGCCTTGTTGGATCGTTTTGGCAATCCGGCATGGTTTACCGAAGCCCGGGGACCCCGAATGACCAACAACCTTCGACGATGATGGGTCATGCTACTGTTCGACTGTTACTCTGCGAAAAACGCGGGTAACGGGAGGTATATCTGTGGCCCTAGTCCGAGGAACCTGTTACAAACCAAAACCGGCCTTTTTGCATATACAAAGCATTAGAACTCTCCAAACTAGGACAGGTACCCACAGGTTAAGATCTATTTGCATCTAACCCCATATACTGTCAACGTGTTACTGCTTTCCCTATCGCATGCACTGTACATACACCGTTTTGCATAGGAGCATGCTTAAGGCTGTTTTGTCTTTCGAGTTTGTCTTACACTGTCTAAGACGTTGTTGGACCCGATGAGGAGTCGTTCATTCTGTTGAATGTTCGTTATCAATCGCAAAGTCCTTAGTTCAATGAGACTTTGAGAAATCAAAATTTACTACATCCTTGGCTCATGCCCGTTTAAGGATTCAACCGACAATTGGAACAACAAAGTGGTGATGTCGTGTCGCTGGCGCCACCCAGGTTGAAGTGCATTGTCACTATACACCGCCGTGTTCAAGGTTAAGGTGCCATGACATCAACACCGAGTTGTTCCAAATTCAAAGTTGAATCTTCAAAAGGGACTAGCCAAAGATTTAGTCTATTTTGACATCTTTTAGGATCTGTCGATCTACTCAGGGACACATCGCCGAAAAGAATTCTGAGGATTCCGGCAACGTCTGAAACTTGTGAGGCAAACTCGTCTTTGGAACTGTACATGCATACATTCTGTTCTGCGTAGGAGCATGTTTAGGGCGGCTTCTAAGTTGTCTCTCGCTTTCGAGTCTATCTTATGCTTATTAGGATGCTGCTATGACCCGATGAAGAGTCGTGCATCTCGATGGTGCATGTTATTAATTTTTCAAAAGTCCTTAGATCAACGAGACTTAGAGAAATCAAACCTTACTAAATCCTTGGCTCATGCCCGGTTGAGGATTCAACCGAACATAAGGAACCACAAAGTATTGATGTCGTGATATTGATGTCATTTTGGTTATCGTGCTTCGCACGTACACCGCCCCGGCTAAAGCACATTGTCGCTCACGCCACCCAGGTAAAGGTGTCACGCCATCAACACCGAGTTGTTTCTAATTCAAAGTCGAATCTTCAAAAGGGGCTAGCCAAAGTTTTAGTCTATTTTGACATCTCTTAGGATCAGTTTGATCTTTCCAAAGGATAAACCCTCGAAAAAAATATCCGAGGATTTTGGCAGCATCCGAACATTATGAGACAGACTTGTCTCTAGTTCTAGAGTCTAGGAGGACACTGACAACGATGATCTTTGCATTTTCGTTCTTTCAATTCTTTCAATAAATTGCTGAAAGGGTGTCACTGAGCTTTCGTTACTTACTGTTAAAGCTTCGGGCCACTGCATCATCGGAAAGTACCGAAAAGAAGAGCCAAACCTGCTTAGAAGAGTCTGCCAGGGCTGTTACACCTTTGCTTCCAAGGTCATATCACCTACCTCGCTCATCAATTCGGGATGATAGTACAAATGGAGCTGGCTGAGCTCAGGAAAGCTGTAGAAGAATTGGGTCACAAGATGGACAAACAGATGATTATGGTCCAGGGACTCGTTGATCTTGTTTCCTCCACAGCGTTGCAACCAGATATGGGACTAGTCAAAGAACCTTCTCAAGCCTACCACCCTTCAACAGTTGGAATCAAGCTGTGCTTAGGAGACATGTTCAAAGACCTGGCTGAGTTTCATGAGGCCAGGACTCACTCGAAGGAGGATGCTGATTCTTTGTTCAAAGCCTTTGCCAAAGGGGAGGACATGCTTAGTGATGAATTCAGCTGAAGGCAAAAGAATGCATCCTGTTGATGAGACAAACAGCCAAGCAGACAAGGGTTCCGCTTCGGATTCTCAGTTCACTCGCCGGAACCCACCGAGAACTTTCTCATGCTTCTCTGCGCCTTTGGTCTCAATTTATGAAAAGCTCCTCGATGCTGGTTCCATCAAGCCCCTCGATCCAACTCCTCTACCCAAAAATCCATCACCCAATTTCAAGCATAACCTCTATTGCACCTACCATCAAATGCCTGGCCATTCTACCAATGCCTGTTTTCGGCTTCGACATGCCGTTCAAGATCTTGTCGATTGTGGTATCGTCACAACTCCACCTCCATCAACAACCGATATCAACCAAATTCGAAGCGCTCAAAGCCTCCGATCTCGAACACAACCCCGAAGCTTCTCTGCCTTCGAGGCATCTCTATCTGCAGTAATGGAGAAACTCGTCAAGTCTGGGCACCTCAAACTTTTGACCCCAACTTTTCCACCCAAAGTCCTTCCGGCAAACTACAATGCCAACCTTTTCTGTGCCTTCCACCAAATGCCTGGCCATCTCACTGATAACTGCTTGCGTCTCCGACACGAGATACAAGATCTAATTGATGATGGCATGGTTCAAGTTCCACCAAAGCCCGATGTCATTTCCGATTCCTTGCCTCAGCACGAGTCTGACCCTCTGGTTGGTCAGGTATCTATCACCTCCACTCAAATCAACCCGAGCTCCACCATATTCAACCCTAGCCACTATATCATCCCAGCAAACCAACCCAAACCTATCGTATCCATCCCGTCTGAATCGGAGGTTAACATGATGGCTGTAGGTGGGACAACCAAGGTTTTCACTGCCAACGTCTGGATTGACAGTGATGAGGGGCTTACAAAGGAAATGACCGTTCAGCTGAGGTCTAGTGATCAAAAGAGCACCGAGTAGGTTTGGTCGAAGAAGCTGAAAAGGCCAAAGTACTGTTGCTGGGGCCTGACACCTGCTGGATCCTACCTCTTTTCGTGGAAGCTATGGGTAGCTTTTTAACAATTGCATTTTCAAAACCACGTCTAGTTTGCATTGGCGTCTTGTCTGAGTCTGACACAGAGTCTTTTGCGTTCGTCTAAGTCTAGCTCTGAGTCGGAGGTTGTGCCTCTTGGCCCTCCACGCCGTAGCTTTTGTTTCAAGTTTCGAGTCTGCTGTACTTGGCAACCCAGAGGGTTTTTATGATATGCATCATCTTGCTTCTACATGCTTCGCTGGCTTTTATATAAATTGTGTCGACCCTAACGACGAAGGGATAGATTTCGATGGGATCATTCCCAAGGAAATGTGTTCCCTCGCCAAAAGGGAAGACGAAAGGCATGCTCAGCCTATTGAAAGAAGAAGTAATTTCAAATAAACTTGAAAGACAAGTATAACCTCCCGAAAGGTTCAATTGGTTCAAGGCCGCCCCTAGAGGAGCATTGTGCCCGGTCAGACAGGCTCGAAGAATTCATAGACGTCTTGGCATGGTCTCATCAAGTCACGCCTCGCGTTGATCCTGAGACAAAGGAGCATCAAATCCCCTGCTACCGGGTGCCAATCTAGAAAGCAGAAGCACAAAAGGCTCTGGGCCTTGTACCATGTTCAAAGCAATAACAGTGGCATTCCGCCAAGTACAAATGAGAAAGTGTACAAAGCGGTCTGGTGCAAGACATTTCCAACCGAAGCACTCTTGACCCTGCGTCATCAAAGCCATTTATCTGAGGCTACAACCAAAGGTCTTCGACCTCGACAGCAACAAATTCAATACCCTGGGTCAACCTGGATCAATTCAAATGTTGTTTTTCCCTGTGAGAAGCTCGTTGGGCTGAAAACCCCAAGGGTGGGCAGTTCCAAGCAAAAGTTAGAGCAGCCTGCTAGACCAAAACCTATGAAGGTGGTTTAGGCAAAAATGAATAGGCAATATTCAAAAGCTCGCTAGACCGAAGACCTGAATGGGCGGTACTAGGCAAAAGTTAGAGCGTAAAAGGAGAGGTAAATACTCGAGAGTTAACCCTTGGCCTGAACTACGTTTTGACCTGATTCCCTAGCTTGGGATACGTAGGCAGTCTTTCTTTGAGACTCGGTCACAATCTATCAATTGGATCCATGGTTGACATTTTGGTACACATCAAAGGTCGAAGAGGATCGAAGATCAAGACAAGCTTCATTGGAGGAACCAGAAGGGGGAAACCCTTCGTCTTTCAATTTTATTACCAAACTGCTTCTTCAATTTACAGGCTGAGCATAAGTCTTAAAAATAATTGAAGCATAAAAAACAGAACGAAATGCTAGAGGCCTTAACAGGCTCACAGTTTATTTTAAGTTCAGCAAAGTCTAATGTAAGCAACCGTAGCGCATTTGTTCAAAGCGATACGCGTTGGTCTCAAACCTGCGCACTCTTCTTGCAGTAGACAGTAGCAGTTGGCTACTACCCTCAAATGTCGTTCCAGGGGCTTTTGCCAAGTCTTGTCAAACCATGCAAGTCATATGGACTTAATGTGACTGCACGGGGGTGTCGGTTTCAGTCCGGGCCTATACGTGTCATAATCTGCGTCTTATGTCCATCTTTGCGACATTTTTCCAGCTTTTCAATCAATTGTCATTTCGAGGTGTTTTTCTCGATTTTGTTTGTACAGGTCTTTGTACCTTTTCCACTTTTCATAAGTGTCAGTTTCACCTATTCAGGAATATTGTGAGTTTTGGCACATTAATGCCCAAAATTTCATTGTGTTCCGTGTGTCCGAGGGTTCGCATTGTACCCTGGGGCTCTGTCTCCCTTTTCATTCGAGCTAGGCGAGTCTGTACATATGTGCGCGCGTCTGTGTGTCGATTCAAAGCACTTGTCAATGCAAATTAGATATTAGTGGTTAGTTTTTGCGTTCTCTTCAACACTTGCAAAAGAGAGTCAATAAACTGGAAAACGCAATTGTTACATTGCTACCCTAGTATCTGTAATCTGCAAGCAGTGGAATCTCGTAAAGCAGAAAGGGCACGTCAGCCCAAGGCCAAGCAAAGCATCTCTGGGGCACACCTGCCGAAGCATCAAAGAAAGGGCACGCAGGCCCAATTCTATTGCTCAAACGTCAATTGGGGCACGCCAGCCCGTTCAGCGTCTTTCTATCTGGGTGCGCGTCTCAGAGGCACAGACAGTACGGTGATGAGGCTCAGTGGTAGTCCTTAGGCGTCGTTGTCCTTCTAGGAGCCGCCCTAAGCTTGCATCTGCATTTTCAATATTTTATACATATCGTTGCATATTGTGTGTATATCAAATGTTGAACGCAGGAAAAATCCATCAAAATGACAAAGCAAGCCTGCCCGGTATTGAAGGCAGCAAGTAAACAGCCCAGCAGTTGTCACCAATTGCTCCCCAACTGCAGTCCGCCTTGCTTCTATCCATGTTATCCACTGTTTGTGCTACTTGGATCAACACAACGACAGCCGGTCCTGTCCAATCTTCAATGGCCTGATCGTTCTGCACACTGATCTGCCCATTTCTAATCAACGACAGCCGGTCCTGTCCAACCTCAATGGCTCGGTCACTTTTTATTGCGATCCGCCGTCTCCGTCAACGACAGCCGGTCCTGTCCAACCTCAATGGCTCGGTCACCTTTTATAGCGATCCGCCGTCTCCGTCAACGACAGCCGGTCCTGTCCAATCTTCAGTGGCCTGATCGTTCTGCACACTGATCTGCCCATTTCAATCAACGACAGCCGGTTTTGTCCAATTTCCAATGGCTCGGTCACTTTTTATAGCGATCCGCCGTCTCCGTCAACGACAGCCGGTCCTGTCCAACCTCAATGGCTAGGTCACTTTTTATAGCGATCCGCCGCCTCCATCAACGACAGCCCGTTCTGTCCAATTTCCAATGGCTCGGTCAATTTTTATAGTGATCCGCCGTCTCAATCAACGACAGCCGGTCCTGTCCAACTTCAAACGGCTCGATCACTTTTTATAGCGATCCGCCCTCCCAATTCAACGATGGTCAGCCATATCATCCATGACGGTCAGCCATATCGGTCATTCAACGGTTTGATCATTTATATTGTTGATCCTCCCATCCATGCTTCAACGGTTTGATCATTTATACTGCTGATCCTCCCATCCAGGCTTCAACGGTTTGATCATTTATACTGCTGATCCTCCCATCCAGGCTTCAACGGTTTGATCATTTATACTGCTGATCCTCCCATCCAGGCTTCAACGGTTTGATCATTTATACTGTTGATCCTCCCATCCAGGCTTCAACGGTTTGATCATTTATACTGCTGATCCTCCCATCCAGGCTTCAACGGTTTGATCATTTATACTGCTGATCCTCCCATCCAGGCTTCAACGGTTTGGTCATTTATACTGCTGATCCTCCCATCTAGGCTTCAACGGTTTGATCATTTATACTGATGATCCTCCCATCCAGTTTCTCCAACGGCTTAATCACTCAGCACAATGATCTCCCCGTCCTGCTGATGATCCTCCCGTCCAAATTCCCAACGGCTTGATCACTCAACACAATGATCTCCCCGTGGCTTCAACGCTGATCCTGTCAATTCCCCAACGGCTTGATCACTCGGCACAATGATCTCCCGTCCGCTTTCAACGACAGCTGTCAATTCTCCCAACGACTTGATCACTCGGCACAATGATCTCCCGTCCGCTTTCAACGACAGCTGATCCTGTCTTTCCAACGGCTTGATCACTCGTCACAATGATCTCCCCGTCCGCTATCAACGGCATGATCTGTCAATTCCCCACGGCTTGATCACTCGACAATGATCTCCCGTCGCTATCAACGACTGATCTGTCAATTCCCCAACGGCTTGATCACTCAAAGACAATGATCTCCCGTCGCAATCACCGGCTGATCTGTCAATTTCCCGCCGCTTGATCACTCGACAATGATCTCCCGTCGCTATCAACGGCATGATCTGTCAATTTCCCGGCTTGATCACTCAAGACAATGATCTCCCGTCGCTATCAACGACGGTGATCTGTCAATTCCCCAACGGCTTGATCACTCAACACAATGATCTCCCCGTGGCTTCAACGCTGATCCTGTCAATTCCCCAACGGCTTGATCACTCGGCACAATGATCTCCCGTCGCAATCACCGATACTGATCTGTCAATTTCCCGGCTTGATCACTCAAGACAATGATCTCCCGTCGCTTTCAACGACGGTGATCTGTCAATTCCCCACGGCTTGATCACTCGGCACAATGATCTCCCCGTTCGCTTTCACGACGGCTGATCCTGTCAATTCCCCCACGGCTTGATCACTCAGCACAATGATCTCCCCCGTCAACGACAGCCGGTTCTGTCAAATCCACAAACAACGACCAAAATCCTTCGATGGTCCGTTCATCCGCAATTGATTGTTCCCCGGGAGAGTCCGCCTTGGCCCTTCCCCGAACGACAATCACCCTCAATCTAGCCGAAAGTGCATCTTCCAGCAGCTTATTGCTCTGTCTCGGATGGTCTTTGATAAGGAGATTGGCTCGATTCCCTATAGATGGAATTCAACCTGCCCTGACACGACCTACCCGTGTTTGTTGGAATACTTTGTGCCGAGGATAGCTTGATCTCCAGCAACGACGGCCTGTCCCGTCCGCATCTGCAGCAACAGCCTGTCCTGTCCAAATTTGATCAACAAGCGGCGATGCATTCGTCCATTCAACCAATCAGGTTCTGTAAGTATGCTTGTCTACTTTGTTAGTATGTTCTGCTCTGGATTGCCTTGAGGGGTGTCTAGAAACCTTTGACGTTACTTGTACCAATTCAATGGTGCTCCAAGTGCCATCAAAGGGGGGCTACTGTAGACACCCCAATCTGGGCTTCCAGATTAGTTTACTTACGGTTTTTGATTCCCCGATGATGAAACGGATCAAGAACACCCCGGGAATGTCGAGTGTTTGAGCTTTGAGTGTTTGAATAACCCTTGAACCTAACCTAATCTTAAGCCACTTCCAAAAGCCAAAAACCCTATTGATGTGTGCCAGGGCACAATCATTGTGTGCCAGGGCGCAACCATCACGCGCCCGGGCGCACCGTCGCGCGACGGTTTGACTCTATCGCGCGATGGTCAACCGGAACATTGACCAGCGCGCCAGGGCTCATTGTCGCGCGACAGTTTGGAACCATCGCGCGACGGTCATAACCTGTCCCCATCACCTTTATTCAGCTGGGCAGCTTAATTACCAAGTAACCCCCAGCCAGCCTCGTGGCTGACTGGCCTCCATTCTTTGGACCAGACCTGCCTTTCCATTAGTGGAAGGTGCTAAGCCTATAAAAACCCTCCTTTGTTCATCTTTCAAAAGGTTAACAAAATTTGGCATTACAAAGGGTCTTTGCTTTGTACTCTTTTAAGCTAATAAAAGAGATACAAAGACACCCCAAGAACATAACTTGTTCTTCTTCCACTCAAACACCTCATTCAACCTCAATCCAATTCAAAGCTCAAACACCTTTCAAACCTCAAAAGCCAAAGGTATAGCATACCTACTGTTTTCCTGTTCTGATCCCTGAGGGGGGCTGGCAGGGTCAAGGCTGGTAATCAATACCAGTCCTGGCCCTAAAGCTAGCAAGGTTTCAAAAATCGTAGATCAAGCACACCCTCGCGCGATGGTCCCGTATACTCGCGCTACAGTCTTGTCTGCATGAGATTGGACCACGTGGGGAAGGGGTGCTGGTCATTTCTTATTTTTGGTTATTGCCATAGCTGTTGTGTAGTTTATTTTGGTATTAAGTCATTGTGAAGCATGCTAATAACCAGTTTACTGCTTTCTTTAGCTTAAAAATGCCAGCTTTGCACTTCAATATTCATTTCTGTTCAGTTTGGAATGCCCTTGGGATCCCCTGAATCTGTCTCAGGACCCCAAGCATGTAAAGCAATTCCTGGAAGTCCAGTCAGGAGTGTCGCGCGAGGTTTACTCTTTGTCGCGCGACAGTTCTCTGATTTCCATGAACGGCCCTTGCTTGGGCAACTTGGCCCTTGGCCTCTGTTTTGATACCCCCACTGTTTAGGGGTTGTGTTTCATCTTATTTGGCTCCTGCTTGGAGTATTGTGTAATAATTAGCATTTTACAGTCTTCCAATACACTGCTTGGTTTGCTTCCTGGGTGTGCACTGGTCCTTCCAGAGCCCAGAAGGGGATGATTTTGGGACTGTGGTGAGATGACAACACTCGTGCGAGAGTCAGCGTGTCTCGCGCGATGATTGACTTGCATGCAGATCTGTTCAGGCATGCAAGTTGATCATCGTGCATGGCAAATCTGCCCCGAGCCTGGTTTTGGCATCTGATCGTTGTTTCAAGATCATTCCGTTTATTATTCATCATGCTACTCATCCATGTCATTATTTGATCACCTGCAAACATGTTACGGTTTTAATCCCCGATTAACTGTTCCCCCGCCCTAATTGGCTAAAATTGATTAATAAAAGAAGAATCGCAATGTTTTCAAAATGCCTAAGTAGAGACCGATCTCCGGATTGGGCGAGAGGGGTGCCATAAAACCCTTCCCCTCTCGTAACCTGGCTCCCGAACCCAGATATGGTTATGACGGACTGGTTCCTTAACTTTTTCAAATCAAACAGCGCGGCAGGTGCTTCGAAATACAGTTCCTTGAGTGTCGGACCCTCAAAAACTCAAGTGGCGACTCTGTATTTTTGAGCCCTTGCCACCTGCGCTCGCGCTCCCTCGATCCGGGCCCTTGCATTTTTGGAAACCGGAATTTCCAGGGCGTGCTGCCCACAGGATTCAATCGCATTTCATCCCTTCAAGACAAATTAACTTGTCTCGGGATTCAATCGCATTATATCCCTTCAAGACAAACTAACTTATCTTGCTGGTATGTTACATCTTTCGCCTCCAGAGCATGGCATCGATTACAACCCGGTTCAATTTGGCCGTCCACTGAGACAGAGCAATCGGTGGACGCTCTTCAATCAATCTATCTTGTCAATTATTTGCTTGCATATTTTCATGCCATCTATAGCACGCATGTTTGCATCTGCCCCAAGGAACTACGCTGGTCTGATCCCTTCAGAAAAGGGTACGTAGGCAGCTCCAAAGAGCACGACCTCATGTTTCAAATGCTTGTACATCTTTACTTGCATTCGATTTTCGATTAAGGATTTAGTAGGGCTCGAATTGGGCTGTCTCAATCTTTGGACGTCACTCGCATCCAGACATGATGCCGAGCACCGTCCAAAGAGGGGCAACTGTAGACACCCCAATTTGGACCTATTAGCTATCCTTAATTCGTGCCCTCGAGGCTCCCCGATGATGAAAAGGAATCAAAATAAGACTCGGCTAAAGCTTGAACGATGCCTCTTGGACTTTTACAAACCAAAACCGTCGTTTTTCCTGACACCCTGAGGGTAAATTGGGCACACATTTCAGCATATAAAATACATTTGAATGAAATCAATTGGGTTAGGAAGAGGGTTTAACAAGCTTTCTAACGCTTTGAAAAACACCCAAAACCGAGTTTGAGAGTGTCTGTGGCGCCCTTCTGAAGTTGGACAGCCACTCCCAAGCGCTTGGGAGTGCTGACGGACCAATGCATGTTGAGCATGATCTTTGATCATGGCTTTTTCATATTTTCAAACCTGCGATTCAACCTGAACGTGCCAGGGGCCTGCCTGAACCAGTAGGGCATCTCATGATGCTATTTCTCCCCCCAAAACATTTTTTTTTCATTTTTGATTTAATTTTCAAACCAAAATCCTAATTTTTGCTTGCCTATAAATACCTCATCTTTCTACCTCTCAAAGGGACGAAAAAAACAGCCTCTTCTTCCCCCTTTTGCTACCAAAAATCAGTCTCGAAAAAAACAGTCTCTCAAACTCTTTCTAAAAATCCATCATTTTTTCAATTATTTTTCTAAGAAAATTTCAAACACATTGTTAGTCTTTGACACATCAAAGGCTCTATTTCACACTGTTTTTCCATCTATTTTCAAGCCTACAATTCAATCCAAGACACAAAGTTCAAGTCAAGCAAAGGTATAAACACCTTCCAATCTACTGTTTTTCTATTTCTGAAGGGAATCAAAGGGCCCATACCAGTTCCTCATACTGGTTATGAGCTTATTTGATTTTAGTTTAAGCAATAAAAGCAAGAGCAACACAAAGAAATAAAACCATTTTCTGGGCACTGTATTCAGTCCCGATCGCTCGGGACCACTCCCAAGCGCTCGGGAGTGCTGCTGTCACTAAAATCCTATTTTATCGTCAAACATGGCATCTCCTGTGTTTTAGTAAATACTGAGTGTGCATGAGCCCTTTCATAGCTCAATTAATTTTATTTTTCAGTTGCAAGGAAGCAAGTTTGGGATGGTTGGGACTAGTTCTTAACTGTTTAAACCCTTTGCTGAGCTCTGGTGTATATTAATAGCCTTATATTCCTGTTTGAAGTATCAGAATATGTTTGCTCTAACCAAAGCTTTGCAGGGTTTCCCAGCAGCATTCTTGAGCGCTCAGGACCACTCCCGAGCGCTCGGGAGTAATTCCGGTCACTGTTCATTTCTCTTGTTATTTTTTCTCATATTACCCTATTGTTATACTATGTACACTAGCACATGCATGCACCTCTTTACTTGTTATACTTATGAATGCGTGCTAACTGTTGAATGAAGCAAAATATGTTTAATATAAATCCCACAACCATTGAGTAGAGACCGACATCGTGTCGGGCGAGGGGGGTGCCGTAAAACCCTTTCCCTCTCGTAACGTGGCTTCCGAACCCTTAACAGATCTCTGGTTTTCAATTCAATCGATCGATTTTTCAAATAAAAAATGGTTTCCCGGATGGCGAACCACAAATCCGGGTGGCGACTCTTCCATTTTTCAAAATCAAAACATATTTTTCGGGCGGGTAGCCCACACTTAGCCACTATGGGCGGATACCTGACGGACGTTTCCATCTCGGGGGCCAAGGTTGCCAACGGAAACCCAATCATTCCACCCCTGGAGTGGCACATGTCCATTTCGATTCCTGCTAGCTCTGGGCTGTCTCCAGCTTAGGACAATGTAACAGCGGCTTACATCCACCTGTTGCAGCCACGGGACGACGAAAGAGACAATGAACCAGTGGCTCTAAGAGCAGAGTTGGCTCAAATGAAGTAGCACATGCAAGAAGTCGCACCTACCACATCCAGATCTGTTGGTGATAGGAGGCGGCTCAGGCAAACACCTCCCCTCCCACCTCCTCCACCACCACCGTAGGAGCAGCCCTACGAAACGGGCTATCGCGGTTCAGTGAAGGACCGTCTTGGCTTCACACCTGAGAAGGGCAACGTAAGGGAACTAATCCTCTACCAGCAGCCAACAACCTCCACGACGCATCGCTAGAAAAGCCACCAGGAGCGGAGCAAATCAAGGGATACCGCTGAGTCCTTCATAAGCACGTACTCTATCGGTCGTGCGGAGTTCTCTCGCACCACAGCCGAGGCTCCCTAGAGACAAGGCAACACGTTTCCGAGCATCTCGGCAAAATACCACTTGAAAACTTGGAAAACGAGAAGAGGGCTCGGCGAGACGGGAAAGGCGTTCGCATCAAAGGACAAGACGATGACCCAAAAGTCCATCGTGAAAGAGAGAAGTCAATTGATGGACCACGCCGAGCAGAAATCGATTTGAGGTAAAAATTTCAGCGCTGAGACCACGAGAAACCTTCGGATAAAGATTCCAAGGATAGATATCACAAGCGGTCAAGGACCGACAGGCACGTCAAACCACCGCGCCCAGGCTTTGAACGGCTGTTGAAGGACCTCGGCGTCTCGCCCTTCACACCTCATATAATCAATATGCCGGCCTAGTCTACCTTCCACTTGCCTAAGGTTACCAAATTCGATCCAACCACTTGCGAAGCTTACATGCACTTGATTCACTTTCGCCAAACAATTGAACTTTGCACCACGAAAGATGAAGTCAAGTACAAGGCATTTCCCGCCAGCCTCAGCTCCCTTGGACTTTAGTGGTTCAATAAATTGCCCGCTGGATCCATCCGGAACCTGACCGACCTTGAACGTGCATTCAACACTCGCTTCATCACCACAACAAGATGGCCAAGGAGCCTGAGTCCCTGTCCCAAATGAGGAAGCTCCCGAGCGAAACACTTAGGCAGTATTTCGAACGTTATTGACAACTTTTTAACGAGATCCCTAGAATTGATGAATAATGGGCCGCGCGTTCTTTCAAAAATGGCTTGGAATTTGGCAGCAAGATCTTGGACGAGCTGGCAATCCATCCTTCACACGGCATGGGAGAACTCATGCGAATAGTAGAGCGATTCTATGCCCTCGAAGAACTCTATGCAAACCGAGCCGCATAGGAGATTCCCAACCCAACAGCTCCCCTACCGACGGTCATCCCTCAGCTACTAGCCCCAATTCCCACCCTGCAATCCCAGCAAAGGAAGCACGTGAACAACATCAAAGAAGGGAGAAAACGCCCACCGAAGGCGCACGACTACGTGGCCGAATCCATAGTCTTCAAGGAACCCATTTGGTCTTTCCTCAAAGAGATCATGAGGCAGCCTTGGTTTGAATGGCCGACGGGAAAGCTCGGCACCGACACAAGCCAG
Source organism: Rhododendron griersonianum (assembly GCA_018127125.1). Taxonomy (NCBI): domain Eukaryota; kingdom Viridiplantae; phylum Streptophyta; class Magnoliopsida; order Ericales; family Ericaceae; genus Rhododendron; species Rhododendron griersonianum. The sequence continues at coordinate 28,733,139 of CM030788.1, read as the reverse complement.
CCAGATCAAAACCCACGGAAGAAATGCTCTTATCACGATGAGCTCGGCCACTACACCACCGCTTGCGCCCCATACAAAGCACTTTTGGAGCGCCTCGCATCTCAAGGTCACCTCAACAAGTATATTGACCGAGCCAAAACACCCGCCCGCCAGCCTATCACCAACCCAAACCCCAACGAGACACGACTGACAATCCACGTCATCCACGGCCCGGTAAACAAGGAATCCGAGACAACCCTTCGAGCCGATCTCGATCGCGCCTCCACTTTTAAGCAGATACTATCGGTGGGGCCTGGGTCAAAGAGACCATGACCGCAAGACGTACCAAAATGGATGATCACCTTCACCGAGCGTGACCTCGAAATGGTGCAAACCCCTCACTCCGATGCCCTTGTGGTTACCGTCCAAGTTGGTGTTCACGATATTAAGCGAGTTCTTATTGATCAAGGCAGTTCAGTAGAGGTTATGTATTACAACATTTTCAAGAAGCTCGATCTCCCAGAGTCGGCCCTACAGCCGGTGGAGGTGCCCCCCATCGGCTTCAACGGCGCCCCCGTCTGGCCGCTCGGCCGCATCTTCCTTCCTGTCGTTGTTGGTTCAAAAACGTTGAGCGTCGAGTTCATCATCGTCAACGTTCCGAGCCCATACAATGCCATACTTGGCCGAACCTGGCTTCATAGTATGCAAGCCATTGCTTCCACTTACCACCAGGTCATCTGCTTTATCGGCGCAAACGGAAGGCAAGAGGACCTGCGCGGTGATCAAGTCACCTCCAAAAAGTGCTATGTCTCGGCCATTCACAACTCGAGTATAGCAAAGCAAGTCCAATGGGTCGAAGTACCAAACCTGGACATCATTGAAGACGTCAGAGAAAAAGTCAAAGAAAAGGCAATCGAAGACCTCATAACCATGCCAATCTATGAGGATGGCTCTCGCTTCTTTTTACTCGGTTCTTCCCTCAGTGACGCCGAGCGCGAAGAAATGTTCCGATTCCTCAAGGACAATATCGAAGTGTTTGCGTGGACCCCCTACAAGATGCCAGGGGTCGACCCGAACTTCATTAGCCATTCCCTCAACATCAAGAAAGATTCCAAACCAGTCGTCCAAAAAGCAAGGCGCTCGGCTCCCGAACACACAGAAGTCGTCGTAGATGAAGTTAACCGCCTATTGGAGGCCAATGCAATTCAAGAGGTGCAGTATACTACATGGTTGTCCAACACCGTTGTCGTAAATAAAAAGAACGGCAAATGGCGAGTTTGTGTTGATTACACCAACTTGAACGATGCCTACCCTAGGACTGGTTCCCACTCCCAAAGATCGATCAACTAGTGGATGCCACGGCTGGCCACGCTCGGTTGAGCTTCCTAGACGCCTATCGCAGCTACCACCAGATCACAATGGATCCCGACGACATGGAAAAGACAACATTCATCACTCCATATGGCATCTACTGTTACTGAGTGTAGACACCCCAATTTGGCCTAACGATTATTTCAAGTCCCACCTTGGGACCATCCCAATGATGAAATGGATATAGTGATTGCTGATTGCTTCCTTGAGAACCTTAGGACTTTCGGTAAGAACTTTGAGCCACTTAGAGGACCCAAATCAAAGCCATACAGCCTTTCAGACAGAAATACAGAAGCCTAGGAGAATCCATCTATCGGCCGTGACATCGATCCCACGGCCCTAACATCATTTCCTCACCCGAGCAACCTGTTGCTAGCAAAATCTCCCTGAGAGATCAATCCCTCGGCCGCAAGATCTATCCTTCGGCCGATACATCCATTCCTTGGCCGTGTGATCCTTTACTCGGCCGCTAGATCGACCTTTTCCCAGACTCTGGAACGTGTTCTGTCAGACGTTTGATCCAACTATGCTACCTTCTCGATGCGTTCGGGCTACGCTCAGAGATTACGACGTAGAGTTAGAGATGCATTGCAATTGCAATTACCATCTCATGATTTGATTGGCCGGAGTGAGTCACCAATTGCCTATATAAAGGGCCTTTGGACTCCGAAAATAAACACACGAAATTCATTAGAGTACACACTCTCTCAAGCCTCGAAACTCTGCACAAATACTCTCTCAAATCCACTCCTCAAAAGCCCTAACCTCCCGAAGGCAGCCGTCAATCCGGCAATCAAACCCCGAAGTTCAAACCCTAACTCTACGGTTTTCAATCAAGCAATCAGTCAATCACGCCCAATCCAAAGCAATCAAGCAACTGAGGGATCAAGGTGGTGAGGCTCAACGGCCTCTGGTTTGTCTTATTTACTGTATTTCTGACTAACCGTAGCATTTTGATCATCTGTTAATCTTTCTGTCTGGTGTGAGGAAGAACACCGACCGGGGCTTTGATCCCTCGGCCGGTACATCAAACCAGGAGGATCCCTCGGCCGTGACATCCATTCACCGGCCGCGGGATCCATCTCCCTGGGACAATTTGTTTGTTTTTCTGCTTTTTGATGCATGCTCTATTTATCGCACTGGCTCACTTTGCTTACTGTTTAAAGGAATAAATAAACAGACTATGTGTTGAAATTAAACAAAGCATCTACACGTCTTATGTTGAATAACTATGGGCCAGTCTCACGGCTGGGCAGAGAGGGGTGCCTAACACCTTCCCCTCACTGTACTTTTGGCTCCCGTACCCAGAATCTCTACCTGTTTTCCTAGTTTCAAATAAACTAGGTGGCGACTCTGTTTTGATGATAACCGCTATCATGTGGCGATGTTCCTAGCCATGGGAATGTCCATGATTTTGGTTTACGAAGCAAGCAAGCAACCGAGCAAACAAACGTGATCAATCTGTATGGCGATGCCCCGTTTGGGAGGTGTCTACAGTTTTTGGCGACTCTGCTGGGGATATGAGAGCCATAACCAAAAAGTTCAACATAAGACTAATACATGCCTTGTTTAATTCATTTATCATATGCATCGAGCGGGCAACCCGTTGAGTTCACCTGATATCCCGGCATGACACGGGCTATGTTGGGGGTTCCAACAAACTCCACAGTCACTCGTACCTAGTGGTATATCAAAAAGGAAATCACCCAATCACCGTCTATGATGGGCTGGTGAGAGGATTGGTGCCCTTTGACAACGGAGCACCCTGAGACTACCAAAGCCTTGCATGTTCTAGAAAGCCATAGAACTTATCAAACTAAGACAGGAACCTACAGGCTAGGAGCCTACTTGCATTTTACTTGCAAAAGTTCTTCCTTACACCTTGTATCATTTGTTGTTGTAATTAACACTTTCTGTGCAGGAGGGTTGGGATTTTCAACCCGAATCCTAACCCTACACAGGTCGAATACTGACTTCCAGGTATTCTACTTTTCAAGCAGGCACAATAGGTAAATCAAAGAAGCAAACACAACCAACTTTGTACTCTTATAACACCCGAAGCTACGCCAAACAGAGGTCTCTGCAACCCTCACGTCTATCGTCCTCATCTGACAAAACACCCTCACCACAGCAATCCCAACTGCTTTCAGAAACTTCCCGGTCATCCCCTCAACGGACCCCGTCATTTACTAAATCCCAAGCTTCGTCAAGCAACCCTACTACCTTCATGGCAGACAACGACGCCACTATTGCCAACCTCCAAGCTCAAATCACTGCGCTACTGGCAGAAAAGGCAGCTAGAGATGCTGAGGATGAGGAAAGATCAATGGAAGACGAGAATCCCCATAAAGTAGTGTTGGCAGAAAGTCCTGAGTTGACCAAGCAAGTCAAGGAAATCAAACAAGCCTTGGCTCGTTCACAAGGGGACCAAATTCTGGATTTCGAGGGACTTTGCCTCTTCCCAGAATCCAAGTTGCCTGAGAATTTCAAGATGCCCAACATTGAGAAGTTCAATGGAACTGGCAACCCTATCAGTCATGTTCGCCATGTTATCAACACCCTGAAGCCAATGGGCTTGAATGACGAGCTCATCGCCCAGTTGTTCCAGCGAACTCTCACCGGAAGTGCTCTCGACTGGTTCCTCACTTTGGAGTTTGTACATTATCAAACTTGGCCAGAAATTGCCAATGCTTTCGTCAAGCAATATGCGTACAACGTCCAAATTGAACTAACAACTCGAGACTTGGAAATGACCAAACAAGATTCCAATGAGGACTTTGCTACCTTTGTGGCAAGATGGAGGGAAAAGGCTGCCAAGATGAAGAACCGCCCCTCCGAGGAAGACCAAGTGAGGATAGTTGTCAAAAATTTGCAACCCAAATATCTCAGGCATATTTACACACAGGCTATAACCGATTTCAAGCGCTTGCATGCCACTGGGTTGCAAATCGAAGATGGAATCAAGCTAGGACTCATTGGGAAAGAAGAGGCCACTCCTCCACCTAAGAAAACCTTCTCTAGCCGTACATCTCACGCCTCTGTGAATGCCCTTGGCACATCCTTATCTCAAGACCCTTTTCAAACTAACCCATCCCGAAGCTTAAACCGACCCCGCCGCAACTTTGATCCTCTTTACATGACCTTGTCCCAAGCCTTGACCATTCTCAGCCGTCAAGGGCATCTTAAACCTTTAAACAAACCACTTCCTCCGCCGCCCTACGGTCCAAACCATGATCCAAACAAACAATGCGCCTACCACCAACACCCTGGGCACGAAACAGATAATTGCATGCGTCTTCGTCACGACATTCAAGACCTTATTGATAGTCGAACCATACAACCACCAAAACCTGATGGGCAAGCCAACCCACTCCCTACTCATAATGCTGAACCGCCACCTCGAGGTATCAATCTCATAAATCTATCTCACAACCCCACATACACTCCCAGCCAATACATTGTCCAAGACAACCAAACCAAACCTACCTTAACCTTCCCCGAGGAGGACGAGTGTTTCATGATGGCGGAGGAGGAGGATAATAACTCTGATCAGTCAGAAGTAATCGACGTTGATATGTCCAACATAAACAGCAAAGATCAGGTAGATGAGGAAAAGCTAAGGAAGTGGAAGGAACACTCCTGGGCAAAACACAATTTGGAGGATCCAGACATTCCATTTGTAGAAGATGACGAATGGCTTCGTATCTGGTTTGAGAATAGGAAGAAGGAAAAAGAAAGGGTCATCATGATGAGAAGGCACGCTCGCTTCGAGCCTGCCCAAATAATGGTACGCATCAACCGTCCCAAAATTCCAACACTGCCCATTGTTTGGGAGACAATCAATCTCATAGAAAAGGTAGAGGAATTTCAAATGCAACCATGGGTCAACCCTTACGACGAGTGCGACTATAGTCAATGGATAGAGGAAAGAGAAGATCTAGACTTCATATGCACAGAACCCTATAAAACAGGGGAAAGCGACTTTGATGAAATGGAAGAAGAGTGCAATGATCCGCTCGATGAAACCTCTTTAGCATCACTATTCAATCAGGAGGAAATAGCTGATGACCACACAATCGATGAGGAAAGAGAAAGGGGGATTCATACCGACATATCCATCTGGGGATTACTCATGGCTCAAGGAGGTAGCCGTCGTGCAAACTTCAAAGATGAACCCAGTTCAAAGGCTCTGTTTGGCAAGGAAGAAGGTGGGAAAGAGTACAAAGTTGCAAAAGACAAGGGAAATGACCCCGACATGCTGCAGTAGCTGAGAAGTCACAACATGGCAAACAAAAAACGTTAAAACATTGTTTTTGCTTTAAACAAACTAGAACGAGTTTTGGGCCCCTGTTTGGGCATTTTATTTCCGCTAAGAGAATTTCTTTTTCATCTTCCAGATTATGCTTATCTAAATCTAAATTCCTAAATTGCAATTGCCATGCGCCATGCTCTCATTGCCAAAATAAGGGAAAAATTCGAAGGGATCAAAATCTTTGTGTCCCCGACAAAAGGGAAGGAAAGGATGAACTCTAATTACTTAAAACTAGGTTTTTATCAAAACTCAGGAAGAAGACGCTATCTCCGTGAGAACACTTAGGGTTAGCTTGCCCATTGTGAAAGTACAAACGCAACAGGAGATTCATAAAAACATCTTCATCAGATTCCTCTCCAAAACACTAGAACCCTCTTGAGAGAAAAATGCTCGTTGGACAAACTATACACCCAAGCAAAAGTAAGAGCAAAGCCTGCTAGGACAAGAAAAAGCGAAAAACGCAGCCTAGGCAAAAGTTAAGGCATTTGAAGGAAAGCTCGCTAGGAACTCAACCTCTATCAGGTAACCTAGGCAAAACTTAGAGCATGAGAGAAAGAAAAACCAAGAGTGAAAACCCAACCCCCAAAGGTGGTAATCTTGGAACTACGTAAAAGGCCTGATTCCCTGATTGGGATACATAGGCAATCTCGCATCGAGATACGGCCCAAACATTTGGAAAAAGGAAAACATTAACAAGTTTGTACTCAATGATAGGCATAGCTAACCCTGCGTATTGAGCTCACAAAAGATGAGTTAGTCATTTTCCAGGAAATTGGCAAAAACAAAGACACGTAAGAATTATAGTTCATCCCCTCTAACCCAAAAGTCATCAACGCAATGAGTATGATACCTCAAAAACTCTTAAGTTTGGCAATCAGGCTGTGGAGCATGGCAAAAGCAAGAGACAGAAAATCAAAGACTAAGCATAAGAAGGAATGTGAAACAGGATGCCACTTGGCTAAAGCAAAACCTAGCTCCCTTGGGAAAATAGACGTAACGGCCGGATAATCAATACCTCGGCCGCAACAATGATCCTTCGGCCGAGTGATCGATTCTTCGGCCAAGTGTTTTCACACAAATTACTGTCTATCAGCAAAAACTTGTTCAAAAAAAAAAAAAAAGAAGCCATGTTCTGACTATCGCATGCAAACTCAAGACATCTAAGGGCATAAAAAGTATTTCTGATTTCATGAACAAAAGTTTGTTTACAAAATCATTGTTGTGGTTGCTTTCACTATACAAATATAGTTCCTCCCTATCTTCTACTAACTATGAACAGGAAAAAGAAAAGCCCTAAAAGCTAGGCGATCTCTGAGAAGAGGGCGAGGGCTGCTCATTGGTCCCCACATTCCCCCCAGCAGCCGGTACTCCCTCAGCCTCAAGCTGCAGCCAAAGAGGGATACAAACATTCAGATTCAAGGGATAATACACAGCAAATAAAATTCATAAAGAGAGCTGTACCTCGAGGATCCTATGGCGCTGTCTCCGAACCAAAACCTTCGCACTCTGATAGGCGTGAAGCCATTCCTGCACTATCTCGGCAGGTACCTGTGGAACAGTCAAACATTACAAACATCTAAAGCAAGGGATACAATGCGAAGTGATGAAAGCTAACATGGAAAGCTAAAGATACCTGTGAAGCCCCGGCTGGCAAAGTGTAAAGTTGGGTTGTGCAAGGAGTCAGCGTCAGGTGCTCCTCCTCCCCATCATCTGAGTGGAAGGAGACAAACGAAAGAGCCCGTGGCCAAATAGGAGCAACGGGAGGAGCCGCAACAGAGGAGGTCAAGAAAAGACGGTAGTACTCCTTATAGTCACTTGCCTGGAGGAGTAAACCCGCCCAATCTCTGATCCGAGCGTTCTTCAGATCTTCCTTCGACATCAAAGAAGTGGACCTCATAGATACTGGAGGAGAAGGAGGAACAAACTGAAGAGCCTCAACACGTGATCGCCATTGACTAGCCACTCGATCGCCTAAGTACCAGGCTCGGCAAAATGGACCCTCGAGCAAGCTACGGGTTTGGTCCAGGACTCTACAACGTGCAAGAGAGACATCCTCTGGTACACCACCCCAAGGGTCAAACCGTACCTACAAAGCAAGAACAAAATCAACCCTAACACAAGAATATGGAAGTCTAAAAGACAAGAGGTACAAAGAAAGAAGTACCTGATCGACAGTAAGCCGGTCCAAAACTTGCCGCCACTCGGGAAGGCTCAAAACTGGTGACCGTGGCCTCCGTTGCCCCACCAACCATCGCTCGTAACGAGGTATACAGTTCGCATCTCCATGCCTAGTCTCAGGGGGAAACTGGAGAAGATGCTCGAAAGCCCAGAGCTGAAATATGGATTAGCAAAACAAGTTCAGAACTAGGAAAAAGCCAAAGTAAGAATAGAGGTACAAAGGAATAATATATACCTCAAGCACTCGAAAGTGACCACAAAGAATGGGACTCTTGTCCCGCGAGCAAGCTCCAAGACTACCATACAAAGTGGCCAAAGCAGACGAGCCCCAGTCAAACTCCCGAATAGCTCCCAAGTGCTGCAGAGGAGCCAAAAACTGCGTGTGTACCGAACCATTCTTGTTGGCAAACAACGTTTGCCCAAGGAGGTAAAGAAGGAAGGCCCGCGTCAATTGCTCGGCACTCACCTGGGTCAGAATGTCAGCCACCATGAAAGTCTTGCTTAGCCAAGCAAGATCGATATGACCTCGGGAACGAACAGGGGGCACCTTGCCCAGAAACCACCTCAAAGCACCCTCTCGCTCCCAAAGCCGGGGGTCAACTCGAAGAGCAACTCCGCCTACCCGCAGGCCAGTCAACAAAGAGAAGTCATTCGGAGTGATAGTCATCTCGCCAGCAGCAGGAAAGTGGAAGGTATTGGTGGTATCCCACCACCTCTCAACTAGCGAGGTCATCAATGACCAATCCATCTTCGGAAGATCGAGGCCCAGAACGAATGTCTCGAAGCCTGCAGCACGTACTAATTCCCGAGCCTGCTCTGGCAGCTTCAAGAACCATCTGTGCACCTCCTTGCCTCCACCGCGAGCTTCCAGCCTCCTGTTTCTCTGCCAAAGATAAAAGGGAGTTAATCTCATGATTGCATAAACAAAGGAAATGCTAAGGGGCGTCAAATTAACATCTAAAAGCATGCATTGCCTAGACAGGGGGCACAGTTATTTTAGTTTCCTTAAACAAAAACAAGTTCAACATAAACACGGGTTCTTCTCATTCACGCTCCTAGCCAAAAGGGATTTTCATCCCGCAAACAAAAAAATTCATTCTTAAAAAAATACAAAGATTTCCAAAACTCCGAACTAAAGTAAACTTTTTACTTTTCAGGAAACTCACCGGCACGTTCAGAACGCTCAAGTGCTACTCAGGCTCTCTGCGAACTATCTCGGCCTCTGGGCCACCAACAAGAGGGCGGTACTGCAGGAAACCGCCATAACCCAACCTACGCGAAGGAAGAGTGTAGGTAGCGGCATCAAACAAACCAGGCTCCTCAATCGCCTCCTCGTCAGAAGACGAATACTTGCACCTATATGAAGGGTGCGAGGATGAACCCGCAACACCTGAAGATGGCGTGGCCATCATGTCCGAATCAAGAGGGAAGACCAACGGTTCCCAAAAACAAACCAAGAGCCGGTAGCGACGGCGGCAGTGGCCGGAGAGGATGGTCGCTGGAGATGAAGGTGGCCGACGGTAGTGGAGGAGGACGGCGGCGTACGGTGGTCGTCGAATGAGTGGAACAGAGAAGAACAAGAGAGGAGGAGGAGAAAAGATTAAATGGGCCATGAAATCGATTAAACCGAACGTAAATCGATTTTCTAGCTTTTGGCTTTCTCACGGCCGATACATCGATTCCTCGGCCGAGACATCAATCCTTTGGCCGAGAGATCGATCTCCTGGCCTCCTGATCAATTTCCTTCGACAACATCAGATCATGCTCAGTGCATCAATTCAAGCCATCATGGATTCTGGGTCCTCGACCAACAGAATAAACCTGGGGGCATCCCTAAGCCAATGCAACATGATCAAAACTAGCCTTGGGGGCATATCCAAGCATAAGGAAAATCTCTCTCCATGAACTGATGGCTAAAACAAGTCAATTCACTCAGCGGCTCTATGCCTATACTCACTCAGTGGCTTGAGGCTCGTCACCATGTCTATCCACTCATCAAGCATCGTGACTCCAAAGTCCATCTCCACAGGCTCAAAGCCCACCGACTCAACTGGCTCAAAGCCGTAACAATCTATCTCAGCGGCTCAAAGCCCATCACCTCAACAGGCTCGAAGCCTACGTCTGTATACACTCATTCAACGGCTCTACGCCCGAATTCACCAACTCATCAACTCAGCGGCTCTACGCCTCCAAGTCCTCGACTCAGCAGCTCTATGCTCGTTATTTCACTCAGCGGCTCAAAGCCCATTGTCTCAACTGGCTCGAAGCCGTAAACAACCAATCTCAGTGGCTTGAAGCCCATTATCGACAGGCTCTACGCCTGTAATCACTCAACTCAGCGGCTCCAAGCCCACTATTTCAAACTAGCTCGAAGCCATAACAAAATCTTAGCGGCTCCAAGCCCAGTATCGACAGGCTCTCCGCCTGTTATCACAACTCAATGGCTCAAAGCCCATCATCTCAACTGGCTCGAAGCCATACACAAGCAAATCGCAATAGGCTCTACGCCGCCCCAACAATCAAGCCATTTATTCTCAGGCTCTACGTCTGAATGCTCAAAAATCTAACATTTTTGAATACTTAAGCTCTACGCTTGGATGCCCAACCACTGTGTACTGGATGCTCAGGTTATACACTTGAATGCTCAAGCTCTACGCTTGGATGCCCAACCACTGCGTACTGGACGCTCAAAGCCTGTACTTTGAATGCTCGGATTCTGCCGTCCGAATGCTCGAGCTCTACGCTCTGAATGCTCAAGTCTGGAACTTGATAGAAGCTCTAAGCTTAAAACAAACACACACGCACGGGCCCATGCACATATTGCATTATCACATTGAGTCTGCATCATCATATCTGTTCACATCTAACAACAAACATCACACATATACACTCTGCATATCTCTCATGAAACAGGTCAACCCTGTAATTAACTGGCTCTACGCCTCGGTGTTATTGATCGGTTCAGCGCCTCGATCCTTTGGCTCTACGCCAACACTTATGATGAGAAAGCTCCGTGCACAGACCATCAGAATACAACCAGCTCTACGCTTCGGTTCATATCACATCAAGCTCTAAGCTCCGACACCTCAGGCTCTCGCCTTATGATCAATACTAGCTCCGTGCTTTGGTCCCATCAAGCTCTAAGCTCTCCCCAGGCCTTCTCCTCATGACCACAGCAGGCTCCACGCCTCAGTTCTATCACCTCGGGCTCTTGCCTTATACCAGCTCCGCGCTTCGGTTCAAACACGACAAGCTCTAAGCTTCGACACCTCAGGCCTTCGTCTCACGACCACAGCAGGCTCTACGCCTCAATCTAATCACCTCAGGCTCTCGCCTTATGATCAACACCAGCTCCGCACTTCGGTCCAATCAATCCAATCTCTCCAGGCTCTCGCCTCATGACTACAACCGGCTCCGTGCCTCGGTTCCCTCATTTCGCAAAGCTCCGTGCTCCAGTTACTGGCCCTGCGCCCCCCATATCTCAAAAAACAAACGGCGTCCGACTCATCCCAGCAGATGGTTTGGATTCCACCCCACTACATCAATTCCTTCCAGCTCATTCGCAAGGATAGGCTACTCTACCGAGCTCCTTTCAGTCAAAGTAAGGATGATCAAGAAAAGCAAACACACCTGTCGTGTACTGATCTACCCCAAAATACTAAGGAAACTCTCCGCAAAAACTCCCCCGGCAGCCCCGCGCTCCTTCAACTACTCTTCGCCAAAACCCTGGCTCAGTCTAGGTACGTCACACTAAGGCTTTTTTAAGCCCTAAGGTACGTCTTCTGTCTCTAACCCTCCAAACTTTTATTTTTCTTTATTGCCCAAACTACGGTTGGTCTGAATTTCCCTTGTGGAATACGTAGGCAGCCTCCCGGCCCGACCACAACAAAACCTTTTTCAAAAACCCTTGGAATAGTGTTTGGACCAAATTGAGTTGCTTTTTACAGCTTTGACTCTTACTCAAACATGTCTCGCGATCCGTCTGAGTTCAGTCAAAGAGGGGCATCTGTAGACACCCCAATTTGGCCTAACAATTATTTCAAGTCCCACCTTGGGACCATCCCAATGATGAAATGGATACAGTGATTGTTGATTGCTTCCTTGAGAACCTTAGGACTTTCGGTAAGAACTTTGAGCCACTTAGAGGACCCAAATCAAAGCCATACAGCCTTTCAGACAGAAATACAGAAGCCTAGGAGAATCCATCTGTCGGCCGTGACATCGATCCCACGGCCCTAACATCATTTCCTCACCCGAGCAACCTGTTGCTAGCAAAATCTTCATGAGAGATCAATCCCTCGGCCGCAAGATCTATCCTTCGGCCGATACATCCATTCCTCGGCCGTGTGATCCTTTACTCGGCCGCCAGATCGACCTTTTCCCAAACTCTGGAACGTGTTTTGTCAGACGTTTGATCTAACTACGCTACCTTCCCGATGCGTTCGGGCTACGCTCAGAGATTACGATGTAGAGTTAGAGATGCATTGCAATTGCAATTACCATCTCGTGATTTGATTGGCCGGAGTGAGTCACCAATTGCCTATATAAAGGGCCTTTGGACTCCGAAAATAAACACACAAAATTCATTAGAGTACACACTCTCTCAAGCCTCAAAACTCTGCACAAATACTCTCTCAAATCCACTCCTCAAAAGCCCTAACCTCCCGAAGGCAGCCGTCAATCCGGCAATCAAACCCCGAAGTTCAAACCCTAACTCTAGAGTTTTCAATCAAGCAATCAGTCAATCACGCCCAATCCAAAGCAATCAAGCAACTGAGGGATCAAGGTGGTGAGGCCCAACGGCCTCTAGTTTGTCTTATTTACTGTATTTTTGACTAACCGTAGCGTTTTGATCATCTGTTAATCTTTCTGTCTGGTGTGAGGAAGAACACCGACCGGGGCTTCGATCCCTCAGTCGGTACATCAAACCAGGAGGATCCCTCGGCCGTGACATCCATTCACCGGCCGCGGGATCCATCTCCCTGGGACAGTTTGTTTGTTTTTCTGCTTTTTGATGCATGCTCTATTTATCGCACTGGCTCACTTTGCTTACTGTTTAAAGGAATAAATAAACAGACTATGTGTTGGAATTAAACAAAGCATCTACACGTCTTATGTTGAATAACTATGGGCCAGTCTCACGGCTGGGCAGAGAGGGGTGCCTAACACCTTCCCCTCACTGTACTTTTGGCTCCCGTACCCAGAATCTCTACCTGTTTTCCTAGTTTCAAATAAACTAGGTGGCGACTCTGTTTTGATGATAACCGCTATCATGTGGCGATGTTCCTAGCCATGGGAATGTCCATGATTTTGGTTTACGAAGCAAGCAAGCAACCGAGCAAACAAACGTGATCAATCTGTATGGCGATGCCCCGTTTGGGAGGTGTCTACACTGAGTCATGCCCTTCGGGCTCAAGAACTTCGGTGTCACATTCACCCGAGCCATCTTCAAAATGCTCCACGCCCAGATCGACCACACTGTGGAAGCATACATTGACGACCTCATCGTTAAAAGCCAGAAGGAATACAACCATCTTCAGAAGTTGGCCGATGTCTTTTAAATTCTCAAATTCCACAAGCTCCGCTTAAACGCAGAAAAGTGTGCATTCGGTGTAAGCACTGGAAAATTTCTTGGACACTTGGTCACCAAGCGTGGTATCGAGGCCGACCCCAACCAAATCAAGGCCATTGCAGACTTGCGACCACCACGAACAATTAGAGAAGTCCAGAGACTAATAGTCATGGCGGTGGCTCTAAACCGGTTCATTAGTAAATCATCAGACAAGTGCCATGCATTTTTCCAGGCATTGAAAGGTAAAAGCTGACACAACTTCGAGTGGACTCTAGACTTTGATACAGCATTGGCCGAACTCAAAGGCTACCTGAGCTCGGCTCCACTAATGGTAAAACCAAAAGAATTTGAGACTCTTTACCTGTACCTCGCTGTCTCGGCTCATGCCGTTAGTTCAGCATTGGTTCGGCGGGAGGGCACTGACGACATGCCGATCTATTTCACAAGCAAAACGCTCTTACCCGCACAAACGCGCTACCTCCCTCTTGAGAAGTTAGCACTTGCACTTGTCTCTGCTGTACGGAAGTTACTGCCGTACTTCCAGTCCCATACAATCACCGTCCTAACGGAACACCCTCTCAAGAGCCTTTTTCGAAAAGCTGACCTCTCCAACAAGGTTTCCAAATGGGCCGTTGAATTGGCAAATTTCGACATTCGCTTTGAGCCATGGATGGCAATTAAGAGGCAGATTCTCGCCGACTTCATAGCCAAATTGACTTCGGAAGATATGGACATCCTCAACACCCCCACCCGTAGCCGAACAAGAAATAGCCCAACAGCCTTGGCACCTTTTCCAAGGAAACATCTGGTGCCTCCATGTTGACGGCGCTTCAAACAACAACGGAGCAGGGGTAGGAGTTGTCCTGGTCTCCCCTTGCGGGATACTTCCCGAAAGCGCTATCAGCATCGACTTCCCCACTACAAACAATGAAGACGAGTACGAGGCACTTTTGGCTAGTTTACGCTCCGCGATAGTGATGAAGGTTGACGATTTGGCCGTCTTCTGTGATTCCCAACTTATCGTCAATCAAGTTCTAGGGGACTACGAAGCTCGGGACCCCAGGATGCTGAAATACCAAGCAACGGCGGCCGAACTCATCCAACACTTCAAGAATTTCAAGATTGAACAAATCAACCGCGAGCACAACGCCCATGCCGATGCACTCGCCGGCCTCGCTTCGGCATCTAATGCTTCGGAATTCCGAACCATTAACTTTGGCAGCATTGACCACCCATCTTTCGAAACAACTCCAGAAGTACTCAAGATCGAGCTCGGTCCAAGTTGGATGGACAAGATTGTTGCATTTCTTTTTAGACGACACCCTCCCAACAGACAAAAAGGAAGCTTACCGTATCCGAAATAAGGCCGCTTACTACTGGCTCTCTGAGAGCGGCCAACTCTACAGGAAATCCATCTCCGAGCCGTACCTACTCATTGTCCACCTAACACAAGTACCAGAAATTCTCGCCGAACTCCACTCAGGCAACTATGGCTGCCACTCTGGCGGTCGCTCCCTCTACCAGCGCGTAATGAGTCAAGGGTATTTTTGGAAAAACATGAAAAAAGACTGCGAAGAGGTTGTTCGCAAATGCCGACTGTGCTAGCTATTCTCCCCCATCCCTAAACAACCCGCCCAGAATCTTTCCCTAATAACCAGCCCTTGGCTTTTTGCCCAATGGAGGCTTCACATTGTGGGCAAATTGCCAACTGCACCAGGTGGCTTCAAATACCTCATCACGGCAACAGATTACTTCTCCAAATTGGTGGAGGCCGAACCTCTTCTCATGATCACTGAAGCTGACGTTCGGAGTCCCTTACGCTATCGTCTCGGACAATGGAACCCAGTTTGTTGGGAACGGCCTCTCTAGCCTCTGTGAAGAATTTGGGATACGCTTCTTCAACTCTACTCCCGCCTACCCCCAAGGAAATGGGCAAGCCGAGGCAACAAACAAGACAGTCTGTGCCGGGATCAAGCGTCGGCTCAACTCAAAGAAAGGCAAATGGGCCGAGGAGCTTCCATGCATTCTGTGGGCATACCATTCCACACCTCGATGATCCACAGGCCAGACACCATTTTGCATGGCGTTCGGCATGGAGGCTGTAATCCCTTTAGAGTCCAGATTCCTAACCTTGAGAACGAAAAATTTTGACTCAAAAACCAATGAAGAAGCTGTGGAACAAGAGCTGGTTCTGGCAGAGGAGAAGTGTGATGATGCTCGACTGAAGCTCACCGAATACCAACAGCAAGTTGCCAAGGGCTACAACTGTAGTTTGGCTGGGGGCTGGTACTAAGGCCAACCCCATCTTTGGCTTTCTCTACTTTGGTCAAGGCTCAGCTACTACGACGAACCCAAACCAAAGTGGAGGCTATGAATAATCATCACTCAAAACAGCATAACCAAAACTTTTCTAAGGCATAAAGAAAAGTAGAGCATTGCAAACAGGAATTCAATCAAGGCATTCATTCATTTAGAATTGAGTGTTGCAAATTCCCTAAGCAGGGAGGTACGGCGTGGTAAACCGTTTGATGTCGACCCCCCCACAAACTATTACAATCTGGCATGGAAAACTCCAATGTTCAAAGCCATCCAGTCCAACAAAATTGAAATACCAACAAGAAAAGCAAAGAAATAGACAAGTTTTGAAAAGAAAAGGGTTGTTAACTACGGTAACTGACCACCCCAAAGCCAGCACCTACGGATGTTTCCTTCAATCCTACTCAACATTCTCTACCTCGGCATCCTCCTCGGCATTTGGATCAGCATTTGGAGCATCCCCTCCAACATTATCAGCAACTGATTTGGCCCTAGATCCACCTTCGGCATCTTCATCAGAAACGTCCTCGATCTCTTCATCACTCTCGGGAAATTCCTCAGGGGGGAGAGGCGCGCATTCTTCATCTGTGTAGGGCAAATTGAGATCAAGCACAACCGCTGTAGGAATTGACTTTGTTAAATTCATGTTGGCTTCTAGCCGCAGAACACTAGCTGCGGCGGCCACCCCATCCTTGTACCCCGTCCTATAGGCGATGGGCATCCTCAGCACGACCTCCTCGTTTACCATCTTCCGAGCTTCCCTCATGTCCTATGTGCCCGCTCGGTCGAATCCCGCCTAATAGGCCTTAGCATCCACCTCCTTCATTTTTCTCTTCTCCCTTCTTTGCATCCTCCCCAACTCACGCTCGACGATTTTTGCCTTATCAAGAGCCCCGTCCCTCTCCTTCTCTAGCTCCCCAATCTTGGCCTCGGCCACTTTTAACTGTTGCTCCAACGCCTTGACCTTATCACGCTCTGCCTTTAAATCTTTGCGATAGTGAGACCTCTCAGTAGTTGCAAGCGCGGCCTTGTTTGAAGCATGAAGCAAAGCCTGCCCAACCTGCACAAGAAGATACGTTAAGTTTGGAAGGATAAAAAGAACAAAAATAAAAAAAGAGTGGGGCTCGGACAAACCTGCACCAGATAAGCACTCGCGTGAACCAAGCTCGGCTGAAGGTCCTAAGGAACCTTTTTCATGTCTTTCGGCAGAGCAAGTCCTTGAAGCATGGTGACGGCTAGACCAGGGTCGGCCTTGACACTGTCCTTAACGGTCACCAGCCTTCCATCCACCGAATCGAAGGAGGGAGCAAACTCCTGAGCAACGGCGTGCCCCATAAGACCGACTGACTTCGGGGCAACTTTTGAACCACCGACGGCCGATGCTTCAGGCCTCTCTTTCTCTGATGGGCAAGGCATCGGAGGCTTGGTAGGGAAGAAGTCATGAGTTACCTTCT
Source organism: Rhododendron griersonianum (assembly GCA_018127125.1). Classification (NCBI taxonomy): domain Eukaryota; kingdom Viridiplantae; phylum Streptophyta; class Magnoliopsida; order Ericales; family Ericaceae; genus Rhododendron; species Rhododendron griersonianum. Next base: position 28,715,957 of record CM030788.1, on the reverse strand, counting down.
GTCTTTTCTCTTGGGGCTCGGCCAGATCGGACCCGCTCGCCCGAGCCGAGACATTATCCCTCAAAATTCATGCGCACGGTATTCCTCCTCGACATCTCCTCTATGAACTCGAGCACGATTGTCTAAAGTGGCACGTCAATACTCGGGAGCACAGTTCCCTGATTCTGGCTGAACCAAAATGAGGTTGGCTTCTTGAAAGTCAGGAATTTCACCCTCGGCTCCTTACCCTTCTTGTTTACACCTTTCTTCGAAGTCCCAGCCTTCTTGCTCGGCTCCCCCTCCTTATCTTTTCGCTTGAGTTTGCCCTTATACGAAAGGACGTAACCCAACAGCGTCAGCGCGTCATGACAAGCCTGCAACCTCAAAACATCAACATTCTTCTCAGTGGATAAAGATTGCAAGGTCTTGGTGATGGCTCGGTGATCTGTAAAAAAGGTGAAAATAGATAGTAGGTACGAAGCAATTCAACAAATGAAAAACAGGCATGGTGGAATAAAAGAAGAAAATTAAGCAACCTCTGAAGTCTTATATCTTTGGTAAGTGATGCCTATGGTTAGTTTGGTCGCCGAACTCGTAGTTACCATTCACCTCCATGTAAAAATTGGCCCATTTGTCAGTATCGGGCAACCCATCCACTAAGGGCTCTTTGCCTCGACACGTTGAAAGATATCTACGTTCGGTACAACCGTGCCGAGACATGATGTATGTATCGAAAAGGTCGGCGACGGTGAATTACAAATCATGGATCTCCTTCAGTGCAACCATGGCCATCACAATCCTAAAGCTGTTGATGGCAAAAAAGTGAGGGACAAGGCTGAATCGAGCCAAGAGCTCCCTTAGGAATGAGTGGAGAGGGAACCGTAGCCCAGCCTCACAAATGGCCATTAGGGGGATGGTGATATGTTCAGGCTTGTGCTTACTTTTATCCTTAATTTGATCACTAGCCACTCGGCTAACGACCACGTCGTCAGGAATATTGTACTCTTGGCAAAAACTCTCGTATTCTCCGGGATCACCACTAAAGTAATGGGCGTGGGGGCAAACCTAACCCCTCTCGTAGAGGTCGGCGACCTCTCTGTCCACAGCAGGGGCAACACCGCACCCAGAATGTGTAGACGTCGAGGCTTCGGCTCCGGAGTTGAACCTTGATTCAGCTTCAGGACCTATCTAGGGCTTGACCTCGGAAGGTGTGGACAACGTGAATGAGATCTCGGGCTCGGTGAGGAACTCGTGACTCTCGTATTTGTAATCGCGCTCGGCGTTCGAATCTTCAAATGTGTTGGAATCAACGGACATGTTCGAGGCTATGGAGGAATTCTGGTGTCAGCTCCTACTCCTATCCAACCACTCTCGGATCAACGAGTCGCCGGAATCGTCCCCCGAGCTTTCAGAGTCGGAAGAAATGACAATCATCGGGTGAGCCAAACCTAGCAAAACAAAAAGAAAATTGAATGAGAAACCTTATCGTCGGCGAAAAGACAAGGATCTCTCTAAGTTCGGCTACCCTACTGGCCCACCCTAGCTTACACTATAGACACAGGGTCTGGGATCTCTCAAAGTTCAGATAAGGGGTTCGGCGTTATCCAGTGTCGACCAGAGCCAACCAGTGTCAGGATTGGGGCTCGAAAGAACAGGTTGAAAAGAGGGATGAACCCCATCTTCGTACTGTTCACACAGAATAAAAATTTCCAAAAGAACACCGAAAAACGGTGTGAAATGGCATAAAAACTGCAAAGAAATGAAGAAAAGCATGAATTGAACACATACCTGAAGATTTTGAGCGGATTCAATTGTAGGAGCTGGATTTGGCGTTGAATTTGGAAGATGGAGAGCTATGAAGCTTTGAGGGCACGAGTTCTAGAGAGAGAAAGAGAGAGATTGTAACCGTTCTCTCTCCTCTCGTCGTCCTTTATATAGGGGAGAGAGGCCCGTTCGAATTTCCCGCCCATAATTACACCATCGAACTGATGGCCTATCAGCGATTGACACGTGGCCTTGATGGGACGTCCGTGCAGTGCCATGACGCATGCCAAACGTCCTTTCGCCTGCCGTGCCAACGTAGAAGTTGACACCTGGCATTCATCCATTTGGGTGACACTGGCGGTTGCAGCTTTTTCGAGGAGACAGAAGATTGCAAGGTTCGGCCATGCTGTGGCCACATCCACAACCATTCAGGTTTGGCAAATTCCGAAGTTCGGCCAGGTTTGACATCAATTCCTACCAAGCAAAGGCATCGGCAGAAATTGAGGGGCTATTGTAGTAGGCCGAACATAATGTCTCGGATCCCTATTCAACGAATGCAAATCGAGGTCGCGCCAGGGGGTGGCTGTATCCTCGATGCCTAGGTTCGGCAACAATCAAAGCCGGGAACAGCCCCCCACCTATCCGACGACTCGGCCAAGGAGAATAACCCTCAGGTTCGGTTACCGTCAAGATTACTCACCCCGTTGGTGCCGCCTCTCCTTCGAGTCACCTACCCTTAGGCTCGGCTGAAGGAGAGGCTTGGCTAACCGCGGTACCATGTGCCACCCCACGCGCTGAAGCCGTTATGCCAAAAGATAATGATGGGCGCACATGGGGGTGCCATCTCACACCAAAAACGGTTACCAGATCTTATCGGTGACGTCACAATGATGTCAGCCAACCCGTGTAAGGCACATGCCCGTACTTGGAGAGCAAGCCAACGATCCCCTATAAATGCCAAAGCAGGACAACCCTAAAGAGGTACATGCTTCTACACCTTAAAACCCTAGTCCCTTGCTTTATTCTCTGCACATTCTCATCCCCTCGCTGGAGGGCCTTGCCGGGCAACCCCGGCTAGGTCTTAGTTGTGCATTCACTGTGCAGGTTAGGGCAAGAAGGATAGACAATTCCTGAACCAACAGAAGAGGAACTCAGATCAAGGATCAACAGGCCACACAGAGGTTAACACCTTAGCAATTCGACAAACGAATCCGAACTAATCTCGATTTCTGAACCAAAGGTTGAAACTTTATGATGAGAAAAGCAATATTAACCCGAGCCATGAGGTACTAATCACCCCATGACCAAGCCTTATAAACTACTCACCCATATCTAGAAAGATAGAAGCAAGACAAAATCTAGCAAATATATTTAATCGACGAAGCTTGAAATAAACTTGAGATTACTATAGATCGAGAGCATAGCTACAACTTTAATGAAGACGGAAATAACAAACTACGATTAGCAAAGGCAGAAAATGCAGTTTTCAGCTAAGAAAAATGAAGAACAAATGCAAATGTAAGCAAATCCTATTCTAGATCTAAAAAGTTGTACTACTATCTCTAATTACATGGAATGGTGACATAACAGGGTATTTATGTCGCCCCTAATTACGCCCACAATTTTGTACGAAGATGCCCTAAAAATTAGCTACAATGGCCCCTCAGTACTAATACCTCCTCTAACATGGTATCGATACCGAGCTCATCAAGCTGTTTCCTCTAACCCTCTCGGTACCAATACCTCCTCTGACATGGTATTGGTACCGAAGCCTTTAGCGCCAGCTTTTGCTCTTTGGTCTTCCTCTTGGCCTTCCATGCCGTCGGGTCACCTCCGGGCCTTCCCGGCATAGCTTTTGGGACTTGGCCACCCTTAGGGGTAATCCATGGCATCAAAAATAGCTTTATTTGCACAATGTTCCTGAAACATCTTCAAAACAACCTTACGTGCAAAAGTAAATAAGAACAACTAATTTAGCGATGTAATTAAACTAAACTAAGGACTTAGCGCACCCATAATGGCATTATTGGGTGCTTATCACACCCCCCAACTTGAACTTTGCTAGTCCCTAGCAAATGAAATGCAAAAAATTTTGAAAACATAGAAACTATACAATCCTTCCGCTATCACAACTCAAAACATGCTCAAAGCTACCAACTAGCAAGAGTTCAACAATCCAACTTTTATTTTCTTTTCTACAACTCACAGCTCGAGATTTTCACTAAACAACTAGGTATAGAGCAAGTTAAAAAGGTTTGTGTCCTTGAACAAAAGGAGGATATGGGACACACAATTGCGAATTCAGACTAGCAACCATACCCCACGAAGAAGTGCTCAGAAATAGGCAAAAGTGAACAAGAATTACCATGCCTCAAATATGGAAAGCACTTAACTAATTGAAATTAAAACTAACAAATGAAAACTTGGATACGAAAGGAAAACATGCCATAATACTAACCATGCAAATATCAACATTGAATTATAAAGGAATCAAGGCGCACAAAAGATCAACTAAGGACTTTTTCAGCTTATAATGACCTTGGTTACAATGGAGGGTTAGCAAAATGGGCTACGGTCATTTACTAGCTTGGACAACTACCCAATTGACCGCCTCCAAAACAAAAAAAACCAAGTCACAGGCCACACCAACCAAACCAATAACATCCAACTACTAAAATACATAATACTAAACTACGACTCGAAAAGCAACAATATGAAAGATAGAGCAGTTGGCATGTCAACCAACCTAGACCCCGACCAAGTAAGGGGAATTTCTACTCACCGACTCATCATCACACCACCTCACCAAGTCACCACCTCATCACAACACCACCTTACCACATCAATCTGCCAACTCTTCACTAGCATACCCCGTAAAGTCATCACTCACCTTGGCTTCCTCTACCGGCTCGGGCACATATTTCACCCTATATTGCTGCTCAAGAAGAGATGTTTGCCATGCCAATTCCTTCTTTTGACGTTCTTGCTCCCTCATTATGCCCCTCCTTTCAACCTTTTCCTTCCGTTGGCACTTCATGATCGCCACGCCTTGGAAAAAGAGCTTCTTGTACCAAGACACTTGTTTTGCCCTTTTTGAAGGCATGGTAGTCAAGTAGTCACCGGCTTCTACATTCTTAGCTTTTGCGGCATGAGTTTGGGAGAGGCTTTTCTCATCAAAGGTATCATCAATCGGGCCCGGAGAGAGTTATTCTAACTTATTGTAGGCCGTTCCTCTCACCTCTTTCTTTTTGCACAAGGTTGTGATCATACATGGAAATGGCATGCTAGCCGTGATCAACGTGTCTGCTTTGAAATCAAACAATTGGGTAAAAATGAACATAGCCCAATCCACCATAAGGTCGGCGGCCGTGAACGCATACAATATCTCCCCACTCTTCTTTGATGGTTTGTATTCCGTCCCTCGGGGATAAAGGTTGAAATGGATAACTTTGTTCAAAAACCTATAGCTTCCTTTGAATTTTTCGGGCACATGAGGGAGTTGAGCCTCCGCGGGGTCTCTATAGAGGGCAACGTTAACAACTCGTAGGTCAATTGTCTCATCCTTCCTAGGGTAGTTCACAGACGCAGGAGGGGGGCGTTTGTATTTCAAGTATGTGGCGATGTCCGCCGGAGTTATCTCAATGTCTTTGCCCCCCTCCCTTGAAGTAATTTTCACAACGGGATCATTTTCCCACTTACTCTCGGGGATATGCATATTCTTATAAAACTCAATAACCAGCTTTTTACTGTACCCTGCTAACTTTTCAGTCCAGAAGTGCAAACCTTTACGATTGATGTAGTGAAGGCCCCGGTGATCATCCTCTAATGCTTCGGTATTCACTTGTCGTTCATTCTTGAATTTCCTACCATCCATGCTTGATTCCCAAGTTTTTTGCTTATCCGCCGTAATTTCTTGCAAAGTCCTCCTCCTTTTCCGACCCCGAGATTCCGAAGCTTCCCCAAACTGAAGTTCCTCCTCTTCCTCAATTTCGGCCACAAAGTCTTCATCCTCAATTTCTTGGCGAGAGGTGGTAGCACGATTGGCAGTCTTTTAGATCCTTGGCATGGTGGTTTAAGGGGTTAGGGTTAGGATTTATGGAAATTTTTGGATTAGGGTTAGGGTTTTTGAGGTTTGTGGTTTTTGGATGGAATGGGTGAATGTAGGTGGTAAAATATGATGGTTAGGGTGTATATATGTGGGAAATATGTGGGATTTCGAGATTAATGGCAGAAAAATGGAAGAATTTCGGATTTGAGAAGGAGAAGATGGGTTTACCTCGTTTTTGCTTGAAACCCTTGAAATTGGTGCAGAAATCTTGGAGTTTTCTTGAAGGAGATGAAGGATTTGGGTGATTTGGGGGTGATTATGGAGGATTGAGTGGGTGATTGGAGGTTAGGGTTTTTGGAAGAACAAAGGAGGTTTAGAGAGAGGGAGGGTCGGATTTGGGGAAGATGGAGTGAGGTTGAGGGTTTGATCGTGCTTGAAAGTGGGTTGAATTGTGTTTGTAAGGGTATCGGTACCGATACCTCCTCTGTCATGGTACCGATACCGAGCTGCTTAACTGCCTCATAACCACTTCGGTACCGATACCATCTCTGCCTTGGTATCGGTACTCAGCAAGCTGGAATCCCTCGGACCACTTTGGTACCGATACCTTCTCTGCCATGGTATCGGTACCGAGAAGCTTATCTCAGAAATTTTGCTGCTCTTCATTTCTAGCCCCGAAACTTCCAAAAACTCATTCAACACCCTTCCAAAACACCTTTAAGCATTGAACCGCTCTTCCCAACAACCCTCCAAACAACCGGCTACCTAAGTTACAGCAAAGACCAGGACAAAGACCAGAATGCAAAGTAGGACTAGGTGACACATATGTGGTATGCTCATGCAAAGAATGCCTTGTATCCTTTCCTAAGTGTGCTATTGATTCCAAAATGATTCAAAGTCGACATCACACACAATTAGACATGAACATGCGATTATTTACCTACACTAGGAGCATATTATTGAATGATGGGGATATGGACAAAACTTGCTCAAGACTATGCTCAACACCTAGACCGTTCAATCTTAACCATGCATGCAAGTTGAGAAGCACAAAACACTTAAGATTGTAACAAACTCTTGCCAATTAACAACTATTGAGCATGCACCAAGTCATGATAAGAGCTAAAAACCTATGACAAAAAGAAAGATTGCAAGTAAAAATTTTATTAATTTTTAAATTTTTTGAATTTTCTCATTTTTTTGGTTTTTCAATTTTCCATTTGTTTTTGAAATTTTCAAATTTTCCACAAAAAAGAAACAAATAGCACATAGCTAACCCTTCCCCCCAACTTAAAGCGATGCTATGCCCTCATAGCATGAAGAACATAAGTAAAGAGAGGAAGAACTAGCTAATGTACCTCCAAAGGGAATGTCAACCCTAAATACCTCGACCAAGTTGGAGGATTTGATGCCAATGTCTCGCTCCAGCCCGATTTGATGCTTCCAAGGTTCACTCCTTCGGTTCTCCCATTCGGAACCATAACTAGTCACACAGGGTTAAGGCCAAGGCTTTATCGAGCTAATAACCGCGGCACTTAGCTGCACCCATGCTTCGGGCTCTTGAATGCCTCACTCACCTCGGCTTTAGGCCCAAACTACCAAGGCTGGTGTGGTAGCATGTTAACCCTGTAGAAGACTTAAGAAAAACGACCTTCCACGAGACAAATGACATTAGAACCACCGGCCCGTGTTATCCGGCTTCAAACAAACGAAACATAAAGGACTGTGGGCACACGCCCCGTGAAAATTCTATTTTTGTGAAATAAAATCGAGTGTGCCCTTTTTGGGAAGCGCGGCAAAATGCTACAATTCAGAGTCGCCACTCGGGTTTTACGGTAAAACACCCAAGGAACTGAACTTGGAACGTTTGCTACATTTTGATTTGAAAAGGCTTGTAGACTGGACCGTCGTCACCTTCGATATCTGAGGTTCGGGAGCCAGGTTATGAGAGGGGAAGGGTTTTATGGCACCCCTCTCGCCCAATCCGGAGATCGGTCTTTACTCAGGCATTTTGTAAAATGTTTGCGTTTTTGTCTCATTGATAATTTTTTTAGACAATTAGGGCGGGGGAACAATTAAAGGGGATTAAAATTGTGACAAATTGCATTAAATGACAAAATGTGATGGATGTTTGATCTAAACAAATATAATAGATTGAGAACAAGCACTTGTGAGTATTCAAACAAACTGGAGCACGCTGATGTGAAACGAGGCACGTAGGAATAAACCTGTATGCACTGGCCACGCCACTGCATACAGAGATGACCTGCGTACTTCACCTCACTACTGGCTTGCGCCGGTAGGTTTAAACCCACAACTTCTGCTCTCAACCCTCTGGGCTCTGGAAAGGACTAGTGCACACCTAGGACAAACCACGCAGTTTATAAGGCAGATATTAAACAGTTACAGACAAATAAAATGGCTTTGAGGCACAAAAATAGACAAAACACTCCATAAACAGTGTGGGGAAGTAAACAAAGGCCAAGACTAAACTACCATGAAAGGGCCAAGCCACTGGACCACGTTCTAACCGCCGTATGCCAATAACAGGAGACCGTACGCCAGTTACAACTCTTGTCCAATGCTTTGGCTTTGCATCATCTGGGCTCTGGATCATGACCAGAAGGATCCCAGAGGCCTTCCAAAGCAGAAATGATAGACAAGTAGTTACACAGTTCTAAGTACAAAAAGCTATAAACTGGTTATTTGCATGCAGTAAGGCAATAAAATGGAAAAGACAGAAAATGGCTGATCAATGATCCCCACACCAGTGTTGCACATACTGCCATTACTGGTGTACAGTTTGATACAATTGGCGTGCGCCGTTGACAGCCATGCACGACCTTTGAAACCTTGCTAGCTTTAGGGCTAGGACTGGTATTGATTACCAGCCTTGACCCTACCAGCCCCCCTCAGGGGTCAGAACAGATTACAGAATAAAAGGTGGTATACCTTTTTTGGATTGAGTTTGATGGAGTGTTTGAGCTTGAGCTTGGGGTTTGATGAATGGATGATGAGTGTAAAGGGGTGCTGTGGTATGTGGAAAAAAAGTCCCTTCCTTACTCTTTCAATGGATGAAAGAAGAGGAAGCAAAGAACTAAGGAAATGAAAGAGAAAAGACTTGAGAGCTCTTAATGAGAGTAACCCCTTGCATATAAATGCAAGGGGGGTATTTATAGAGGGAGAGATGACTGAAAGGGAGTGTAACTAGGCTGGTTTAGGGCTGGTTGGGTTAGTAAGGAGAGCCTCCCATGCATTAAATGTATGGGACAAGTTGATAGAGTTGTAGGAGAGAGATGGGAGCAGCACTGCACGTTTGCAATCATCAGGAGACTGTGCATGTACTGGGGTGGCCGCAAAAGTCTCGTGCACGTGGTTGAATAGAGTTGATTTGATGGGCTTTGACCAACGTACGCTAGCCCTCTAACTACATGCGCCAGTGGCAACTGGTTCAACGGTCGATGACTAACATGTGGCAGTTTACCAGCGCACGCCAGGACAGTACCAGCGTATGCAAGTAGGGTTTTGCTGAGGTCATTTGGTTCTGGCTTGAAGGGTTCAGTAAGGAGTTCGAAAGGGTTTGGATGAGGTTCAGGACGCTCAAAGCTCAAACACACCACAATCTCGGGATGTTCTTGACCTTAATCATCATTGGGGAATCAAAGACCATAAGTAAACTAATCTGGGCAGTCCAGAATAGTGTGTCTATAGTAGTCCCCTTTGACGGCACTTGGAGCACCATTGACTTGATACAAGTAACGTCAAAAGTTTTCTAGACACCCTTCCAAGCTATCCAGAATAGAACATACGAGTCAAAGAAGACATGAAACCTTAAAGAACCTGATTGATTGAATTGGATGAGCGGATCATCGGATAGAGCGCCACTGCTGGGGATAATGTGGGAGGCAAACTCTCCTTGGGAATAATCCGTTGCGAGCAAATTGTCATAGGCGGACTCTCCTGGGGAATGATCCGTTGTGAGCAAATTGCCATTGTTTTGCTTGCTTGATTTGAGATTGGATGGACAAACCGTCGTTGAATTGAGAATGGACTGGCGGACCGTCATTGAATTGAGATTGGACTGGCAGACCGTTGTTGATTTAAAATTGGACGGACAGACCATCGTTGAATTGAGATTGGACGGGCGGACCGTCGTTGATTTGAAATTGGACGGACAGATCGTCGTTGAATTGAGATTGGACGGGCGGACCGTCGTTGATTTGAGATTTGGACAGGCGGGCCGTCGTTGAATTGAGATTGGACGGACAAACTGTCGTTGAATTGAGATTGGATGGGGGGACCGTCGTTGATTTGAGATTGGACGGGCGGACCGTCGTTGATTTGAAATTGGACGGACAGACCGTCATTGAATTGAGATTGGACGGGATGACCGTCGTTGATTTGAAATTGGATGGGCTCTGCTTGGGAAATAATTAGCAACATAGATCGGGACTATATGAGCTTCTATTGAGAACGGGTTTTGATACTGAAGATGATTTGGGCCTCAGGCCCAGAAACTACTTGCGTGCGCTGATACACTACTGGCGTATGCCATAAATTTGATAGGTCCGAGCCCAGATCCAGCCCAGACCCAACCTAACACTACTCCTTCGACTTATAAACTTCTGTAGGAGTACGAAACCGCCATACACAGTTTCGAATCCTTCCTAACTCTCCCAAACTCTCTCAAATCTCCCAATCTCTCCCTCATTCTTCCATTCCACTCCTAAAAACCACTTACCCACACTCATCCATGGCCGAAATCGGTGGTGGGAGCGGTAATGGCAGCAACAACGGTGATGATCAGTTGAGGGTGGAAGAAGCCAAGGTCGGGAGGCCTAAAATTGGTGATCCAACCACAGAGGGGGTTACGACGAGTGTCGATGCAGAGGTTCTAAGTAGTGGCGATGGCGTCGGAGGCCATGCAATGGAGGTAGATGACGACGGCGATTGGCGCACGCCAGTAGGGGAGGGGCGTACGCCTGTGGTCGCTGAGGCAGGGGACCCACGGGTTCATCAATTGGACCCAAAAAGTGGCGTAGCAGGCTTAGTGGTGACCGGCGGTGGCTTGGGTGGGGCCGGTGGCAGTAGCAGTAGTGATGGCGACGGTGAGGGCCGATCCGGACTTCTGCCGCGGGGTTCGGAGAGCGGTAAGGATCCGATGGTGGAGGAAGAGATACCGAGAGCGGCTCATGTGGAGCGGGTCGAGTTTGTGCCGCCCGTAGGGACATCCAGTCACGAGCCCATCATGAGTAGCGACTTGGCAGAGTTTGTGGGTGAGGCCACGCTCGCTTGGCTTATGAGGGAGAACCCTGTAGTAGTCGAGGCAGTTTTGGTAGCCCGTGAGGAGAGGTTGCAACAGATCACCCGGGCCAATGAGGAAGAGAGGCTGAGGCAAGAGGCCGAAGAGCTTATGAGGGAGACCGAGATGGCTGAGAGAGCCCAAGAGGAGGCGGCGTGGGTGCAGGAGTCCGCCGTGACACTGGCCGAGTCCCGGCTGAAGGCGGACCGAGCTGCGTTTGTAGCGGGAACGTACGTACCACCAGAGTCACACTTGTTCATACCATTTGGGGTTGATAGCTATGAGCCGTTGCGGGACAGTTACGACGCCGAGCTGGTGCTGAGAAACCCCGAGAGGCACCTGTCCGTGTCTTGGGCACAGGTATACCTTTGAACTTGCTTCAGTTTCCGTTTGATATTGTTGTATCTGTGTGTTTATTCAAAATTGTACTGTATAGCTTGCAACGCATGTGACTTGAAATTGAACCTGACTGTAGAACTTGATTCGACCGATAAAATGCCCGATATAACTTGATTCGACTGATAGAATGCCCGATAATAGCTTAATAGCTAATCGACGAGTAAGATGCCTTTGATAACTGAATTCGACTAATAGGATGCTCAGACCTTGATAGAGATTACCCATAATGAACTTGAATCGACCGTGGACTTCCTCTACTGATAGTATCACTATTAGAACCATGATCACTTGATTCGACTGAACAGTATGCCTTGAAACGATAATCGACTGAATAGAATACCATGATAACTTGATTCGACTAATAACAAGCCTTGAAATGATGGTAGGATGCTTCGACTGATAATGTAACCCTTAGAACTTGAATCGATTGGGAGAATGCTTGAAGCTCGACGAAAAACCATTAATAGTTAACTTGATTCGACTGCACGGTAGTTCGAAACTCGACTGGTAGGATTCTCTAATTGTTCGACTGATAGTGTGCCTCACAACTTGACTTGATGAGTAGTGTGCTTGGTAGCTTGATTTGACTTGAAATAATTGATATTGACTGCTTGCTGAACTGGAATTGCATATGTACTAACGCATTTTCCTTGTCTTGGCTATCATTTCCTTGCAGAGAGGAGCAGCCAGTACACGGGGACATGGAGGTCCAGCGAGCTCGCTTGAGCTCTATAGGGGGTTGCCTGAGAGGGTCAGAGCTTTGGTGGACGCGGCGGGGTTTGGCCTGTTCATCCCCACATTGCCAGCTGTGAAGAGCGACCATGCTGTACTGACTGCGCTGGCCAAAAGATGGCGGGACATGTCCAACACCTTCCACTTCCCGATCGGGGAGATGACAGTGACTCCGTCGGACTTTGCAGCTATTACGGGCTTAAGGGTAGGAGGTGAGCCGATCCCGTTTGACTCGGGGATTCACAGGGACACGGCAGCACTGGAGTGGTTTCTTGGCCAGGTGCCGGTAGGCGGCGCAGAGACGGTCCAGCACGACCAGTTTAGGAGGTACTTGCAGGGGAGGGTACCGACCACGGAGCTGGAGGAGGAGCAGATGGCGAGAGCCTACTTGTTGTATTTGTTCGGGGCTACTCTGTACCCGAACAAGCGGTCCACAGTCCACTTGTCATACTTACCAGCTCTCCGTGACTTACGCACGGCTTCTCGGTACGATTCGGGAGGAGCAGCTCTGAGAGCGTGCTATGGGTTCATGGGAGAGTTCTCGCGGGGAAAGAAGGCGACCGTTGGCTACTGGAGTGTGTGGGAGGTAAGAAACAAAACCCTTTAGCTTGATCTCATTTCATACTTGCACTATTCCTTTGAATTGTATGTGTTGTATTCTGATGCTTTGACTGATTGAAAACCTTCCAGCTGTGGGCCTATGAGGTGCTGAAGATGTACCTTTCGGAGAACAAATGCCCGGACTTGAGAACTCTTCCCTGTGCTTTGATCTGGGGGCAGCTGCACAGAGGCAAGAAGAAGTCGAAGGGGAGCCTCCTGGCCTTCAGAGCTTACCTCGACGAGCTGTCGGGCTCACAGGCGAGAACCAGTTCCATTGGTAGATTATGCCTTGAAAGGCTTTAATGCTGTCGCTGATATCCTTTATTCGGTTATTTGAATATGCTGCAGGTGGAGTGGGACCCTTGGAGCAATGTGGAGCCCGAGCCCGAGTACCTAGCAAGGAGCAGAGTGGTGACAGCAAGCCGAGTGCTGTTGGAGTCGGCCTTTGGGTGGTAGTGGTACTTGGGCGACGGAGTGACACGATAGTCGCTTGGCTCGTCTGAGTTCGTGGTCCCTGAGCCACTTCCGCCTCGTGCTTCGCACACTGGCCGGTATACACTGTAGACACCTCCCTTAAGCGGGCCATCGCCATACAGATTGATCATTGCTGTTTGTTTGGTTGTTTGCTTCATAAACTAAGATCGTGGATATTCCCATGGCTAGGAACATCGCCACACGATAGCAGTTATCATCAAAATAGAGTCGCCACCTAGTTTATAAAAACTAGGAAAAACAGATAGAGATTCTGAGTACGGGAGCCAAAGGTACAATGAGGGGAAGGTGTTAGGCACCCCTCTCTGCCCAGTCGTGAGACAGGCCCATAATCGTTTGACATAAGATTAGCGCATGCTTTATTTAATTCTAACACGTAATCTATTTTTAGCCTTTAACAATGAATAAGGTGAGTCGAGACAATAAATAAAACATGCATTAGAAAAGCAGAATAAAACATGTCCCAAGGAGATGGATCTCGCGGCCGGTGAATGGATGTCACGGCTGAGAGATCCTCCTGGTTCAATGTATCAGCCGATGGATCGAAGACCCAGCCGATGTTCTTCCTCACACCAGACTATACGATTAATAGATAATCAGAAAACTATGATTAAGCATAATGATGGAAAGTAAATCGAACCAGAGGCCCTTGGGCCTCACCACCTTGATCCTTCAGTGGCTTGATTGCTTCGGATTGAGGGTGATTGACTAATTGCTTCTTGAAATCCTAGGGTTAGGGTTTGAACTTCGGGGTTTGATCGTTGGATTAGCGGCTACCTTCTGAAGGTTAGGACTTTTGTAGAGGGGGTATGAGAGTGTATGTTGGCAAAGTTTCATGGCTGTAGAGAATGAATTGTGTGTCTAATTTCGGAGCCAAAGGCCCCTTTATATAGGCATGGGGATAACTCACTCCATCCAATCAAAACGCACGGTGGGAATTGGAATTGCAATGCAATACAAACTCCTCATGGTGATCTCCAAATGTGGCCCGAACGCATCGGAAAAAGGCTGCTAGGGTTTTATGAACGGATCAAATGATTGACAGAACGTTCCAAAATCTAGAAAATAGACGATCTGGTGGCCAAGCAAAGGATCTAGCGGCCGAAGGATTGATATTGCGGCCGAGGGATAGATTTGGCGGCTGGCTAAACGATCTCTCAGGGAGATTTTCAAGCAATAGGCTTCACGGGTGAAGAAATGATGTTGAGGCCATGAGATCAATGTCACGGCCGACAGATGAATTTTCTTGAGATACTGTACTTCTGTCTGAAAGGCTATTTAGCTCTTGATTGGGTCCTCTAAGTGGCTAAAAGTTTTTACCGAAAGTCCTAAGGTTCACAGGAAGTCAATTTAGCAATCATTGTAGCCATATCATCATCGGGATGGTCCCCAAGGTGGGACTTGAAATAATCATTAGGCCAAATTGGGGTGTCTACAGATGCCCCTCTTTGACTGAACTTAGACGGATCTCGAGACATGTTTAAGTAAGAGTCAAAGCTGTAAAAGCAACTCAATTTGGTCCAACCACTATTCCAAGGGTTTTCGAAAAAGGTTTTTGTTATGGTCGGGCCAGGAGGCTGTCTTCGTATTCCACAGGGGAAATTCAGACCAACTGTAATTCGGAAGGGCAATAAAGAAAAATAAAATTTTTTGGAGGGTTAGAAACAGAAGATGTACCTTCAGGCTTAAAAAGCCGTAGTGTGACGTACCTAGGCTGAGCCAGGATTTTGGCGGAGGATAGTTGAAAGAGCGCAGGGCTGCCCGAGAAATTTTTGCGGTGAACATCTTCAGAATTTTGGGGTAGACCAATACACAGCGGGTGAGTCATTTGCTTTTCTTGATCATCCTTACTTTGACTGAGGGGAGCTCGATAGAGTAGCCTATCCTTGCGAATGAGCTGGAAGGAATTGATGTAATTGGAGTGGAATCCAAACCATATGCTGAAGATGAATTTGGACGCCGTTTTTTGAGATATGGGGGGGGCGCGAGGCCAGTAACTGGAGCACGGAGCGTTGAGATGCAGGAACCAAGGCGCAGAGTTGGTTGTAGTCATGAGGCGAGAGCCTGGAGAGTTTAGAGCTTTGACGTGATGGAACCGAGGTGTAGACCCGGTTGTGGTCACAAGGCGAGAGCCTGAGGAGTTTGACAGATTTGAGGCGTAGAGCCAGTTGCATTCACAAAGCGAGAGCCTGAGGAGTTAGAGCTTAGAGCTCGACGTGATTTGAACCGAGGCATAGAGCCGGTTGCATTCTAATGGTCTGTGCACGGAGCTTTCTCATCATAAGTTTTGGCGTAGAGCCAAAGGATCGAGGCGCTGGATCGATCATTAAAACCGAGGCGTAAAGCCGATTGATTGTAGGATTGACCTGCTTCATGAGAGATAGTTATGCAAAATATGTATATGATGATGATGATGATTGGTTCGTGAGTAAATATGATGATGCAGACTCAATGTGACAAGTAGCGAGCATAGAGCTGCTAAGGGGGTGAATACGGGTGTGGAGCCGTCGAGATGGTGGATACAGGCGTAGAGCCGTTGAGATAGTGGATATGGGCGTAGAGCCTGTTGAGATGAGCACGGTGCTTCTGAGTTGAGCATTTGCTAGGTGAAGGTGAGTTTAGACCTGTCAAGCTATTGATAGTGATGGAACCATTGAGCATGGGGTTGTTGAGGGCGATAGTACTGATGAGTACGTGGTGCTGCTGAAGTGATTATGGGCGAAGAGCTGCGAAGGTGGTGAACATGGGCGTTGGGTCACTGGAGTACTGCATATGAGCGTTGAGCCACTGAGGTGGTGAGCGAGTTGCTTATAGAGTTGCTTGATAATGATGAGTTTGGAGCTGTTTAGCGGGCGTAGAGCCACTTGATGGGAGCTTGAAACAAAGGTGCTACTGAGATGGTGAGCATAGAGCTGACGAACGGTTTTGAGCACGTGGTGCTGCTGAGGAAATTGCTAAGTGACTATGATAGTGATCATAGGTCATTAAGTCTTTTGAAACGGTGAGCATGGGCGTAGAGCCGCTAAAGCAAGCGTGGAGCCACTGTGATGATTATAGGTGCGGAGCCGCTGAGCTATTGAGTTGGGGGTGGTGCTAAGTGGCTTGGTGGGTACGGGCGTAGAGCCGCCGAGCGATTTAAGGTGGTGGACTGAAGTAGTGGGCTCAGGGGTAGAGGCAGTAAAGCCTGTAGAGCTGCTTGAGATAGTGATCTTGACGGTAGTGAGCATAGCGCAGAGTTTATAGTTGGTCAAGTGACCAGCGTCTGGTGAGCTTACTGCTACGGAGAGAGAGCTTGTGTTGGTTATTGTAACGACCCGATTTTTGGGTACGTTAAAATAAACATTTTATTGATAAAATCAAATGGAGTCTGGCTCGTTATTACAACAAAACTCCCACAAGAGTTCAATATTTACACAATATAATGAAGGGGTTCTAGGGTTCCTAACTACAGCTCCGCCTGCTCCTCCATCCTAGCCAACTCCTCAGCTCCAAAAGCCTCCAAGGTGTACTGTTCATCTTGATCATCTACAAAGTCTGACACATTATACCAGCGTCGCCACCGATATAATATGTTAGGGTCACCAAAGGTAACACCATGAGCCACAAGAGCTAAGCACAATAATCCTATACCCACCAACCCTTAACTTACACATAGCAAGTCATATAGCACACATATATCCAAATAACAATAACACATGCACATTCATTACTCGACTAGCGTAAGTGTCCGTGTCATCAGAGTTTCTCCTACGCAGCATTTAGTAGACCGTGTCACCATTTTACCTTTTATTCACCAAATCAATATTTTGAAAATCACATTTTTAACACACCCAACCTCGGTTCTGCCGTTCCGGGTTCCCGAGTATCCTCACAAAGGTTCCACCGTCCCGGGTTCCCATTGGCACACACACATCCTCACAATGGTTCCGCCACTCCAGATTCCCATTGGAACACACACACACATAAATCACACAATGGGCAAGTCCGGCCACATTGCGATTTTTCAAATATCACACACAATGGGCTACCACGTCCGGCCACATCGCGGTTTTCAAAATCCACACAAGGGCTTTCACGCCAGGTCCCTATTGAGTGTATAGATAAATCATGTTACCAATGAGCTACCACGTCCGGCGTCATTGGTGACACACACACAATGGGTTACCAAGTCCGGCAACATTGCTGCTTTCAAAATCTATCCACACAATGAGCTGCCACGTTCGGCCACATGAGGTTTAAAACACACCCAACCTCGGTTCCGCCGTTCCGGGTTCCCAAGTATCCTCACAATGGTTCCGCCGCACCAGGTTCCCATTGGCACACAAAAACATTGAATTTGGCATTGGCTCCTCTCCACGGATGACCAATCCACAATTCAAAACCCTCGGTTCCACCGCTCCGGGTTCCCGAGTATCCTCACCATGGTTCCGCCGCTCCGGGTTCCCATGGGAAATTTCGAAAATCATTAAAACAATTGCGTTGGCTCCTCTCCACGGATAACCAAACCACAATTCATCCCTCGGTTCCACTGCTCCGGGTTCCCGAGTATCCCCATAATGATTCCGCCGCTCCGGGTTCTCATTGGGTTTTTCACAAATCTTTCTTTTACACACACACACACCACACAATGGGCAAGTCTGGCCACATTGTGGTTTCAAAACACACCTTGTCTTTAACACACCCTAGGTGTCATGTTTCTACTTCCTTGTTTTTCGTGTCTCGTTCTCATGCATAGACTCCGCGGCAAGATTTCTTATGACCAAATCATAAATCATTCATTGTAATCTTGAAACTAAACTAGCAAGATCATCCAACTCTATATTAGATAGCATGCTTAACATTTAACACATAAGATAAAACATAGTGCCACATGGACGGACACCTTTGGAGTGGTAAACCACTTATGCTTTATCACGCATTCATCAAGTAAGGCAAGTAAACACGTATACATGCTCATAACCATTCTAAGATCAAAATACGAATACTTCAAGTTAAACAGCTAACGTTATCTTTTCAAAATTCATTCTTCTTTTTCAAAAGTTCAAAACAACACATGTTTATTGTATACTACGGAAAATTCTACTACTTGCGTTCCAACAATAATCAGTATACGTAGAGTAAAGTAAGTAGGGGTATTCTACATATACGTAGGAGTAGTAGATAAGGAAAATCTACTGTTCTTCTTGGCGGTAGAGATGACTACGGAGGAAAGAAGGTATGTCGGCGATCGGATGGAGTAACTTCCTACGATAAGCTTCCGGTAGCTTCGAAAGAGAAAGGTTTCTCTCGAAACTAGATCTTGAGTATCACTACTAAACTTTTTGGATCGAAAGGGTGGTTTAGTGGCGGCCTTGGATGAGTTTCTTGAAGAACTTGGGAAGAACTTCAAGAACAAGCAAGAACACTAAGCTTTCTAGAGAGAGAAGTTGAAGTATGGAAGGTGTGAATTGAAATGGGGAGAAATGGGTGCTATTTATAGCCAAAGGTTGGTCTATTATCCAATAGACAATTTTTCCCCTAACATTTGTTGTCCAATGGTTAATAGTTTGACTAGATTTGATTGTACTTGGATGAGGTAGGATGATGGCCAAAAATATTGACTAGATTGTGTGAGTACACAAGCACACACGTCACTCTCTCTCTCTCCCTCTCTCCCGGCCTCTCTCTCTTCCTCTCTCTCTCTCGGTTATCTCTCTCTCTCTCTAGTACTTTGGAAGAATATATATATATATATATATATATGAATATACTATTATGTACTAGTGATCTTGGTAGATTTCCTAGCCAAAATTCCCTATTAAACTAATCAAATTTGGCACATGTTCCATTATAATATTGCTAGTACATATATTAAATAATACAAGGTACTTATACCTATTTTAATCTTTCAAGCACATGGGAGATCTAATGAATGACTAGTTTAATAAATTCTAGTACTTGTTGGCAAGACTAAGCTATTATCCATTGGGTAATAATTCTCCTAACATTTATTATCCAATGGTCAAGGATGGAAAGTACTATGCTTGTATAATGTATTTATATAAGGATTTTGACACATGGTGAATCTATTAAACTAATTGATGAATCTATTAAACTAATGGATCTTGTACTTGGTAGTAAGACTAAGCTTTTGACCAATGAGTGATATTTTCCCTATCTTCTATGGACCAATGGGTAAAAGAGTAAAGTATAATATTGGAATAATATATCTATATACTTTCCAAACATGTGCATATAAGCCTATATATAATTATATAAGTGTACCTTGGTCAAATCTAATAAAATATCTTAGGTGGAAAGCCTATTGTCCAATGGCTAAAGATTTTCCTAACATTTATCGTCCAATGGGTAAAGGTCAAGGATGACTTTGGTCCAAAGGGTTCCTTTAGGGTTTGGAAAGGTTCAAAAGGTTCAACTAGGGTTGGAAGTGCAATTGGTAGTTAGGTTACCTCAATGAATCGGTTAGAAGCTAACTAGGCTTGCTAAGTAGGATTTCTAGTCAAGAAATATAATTCTAAGACTTCATCTCATTTATTAGGAAAATACTCTAGCACACTTGTCTTTAGAAAATGACTAAATTGAAGAAAATCTAATTTTGGAAGTCTCAAATCTAATTATGACGGATTATTAAAAAGAAATTTTAAAATTCAAAATTTTAACGAAATTTTTATTTACCAAAAATCAGGGTCATTACAGTTATGGCGTTTTCTCTGTTCGGGCATGCCCCTAAGGCTAGTTTTGATCACGTTGCTTTTGCTCGGGAATGCCCCCAAGGATGGCTTGATTTTGCTTCTGTTGGTCATGGACCCAGAACTTCATAATTACTTGAGTTGGTGTACTGAGCAAGATCTGATGTTGTTGTAGTAAATAGATTAAAGGGCCAGGGGATTGATTTCTTAGCCGCTTAATGGATGTCTCAGCCGAGAAATCGATGTCTCGGCCGTGAGAAAGCCAAAAGTTGGAAAATTGATTTAAGTTCAGTTTAATCGATTTCACGGCTTATCTTTTCTTTCTCCTTCTTTCTCTCTTCTCTCGTCCGAAACCGTTCCATCCTTCCGTACTTTCGACCACTGTAGTCTGGCCACCACTACCAGTTTCGGCCACCGCCGGTCTTCGACCGTTGCTGTGTTTGGCTGCCATTGTCGCTTTCTTTTTTCCTTTTCTCTTGTTTTGAGTGTAATGGCCGTGCCACCTTTTGAAGCCAGTGATTTGCCGCCATCATCTTCTACGAACGTTGAGGGTTCGTCCTCGCACCCTCCATGCAGGTGCGAGTATCCTTCTTCCGACGAGGAGGCGATTGAGGAGCCAGGCTTGTTTGTTGCTGATACCTACGTTCTTCCTTCACGTAGGTTAGGTTATGGTGGTTTCTTGCAGTACCGCCCTCCTATTGGTGATCCAGAGACCGAGGTGGTTTGCAAGGAGCCCGAGCAGCACTTGAGTGTCCTCAATATCCCGATAAGTTTCCTGAAAAGTAAAAGATTTACTTTAGTCAGGAGTTTAATATCGCATGATTTAAAGATGAATTTCATTCTCAGGATGAAATCCTTTTTAGCTAGAGGCATGGGTGAGAAGGACCCGTGGTTGGGTCGAAATTGTTTTGTTTAAAAAGACTAAAACACCCTTGCCACTGTTTAGGCAATGCATGCTTTTAAACGTTAATTTGATGCCCCTAGCCCTTTTTTTTATGCAATCATGAGATTAACTCCCTTCTGTCGTGGTGGATTTTTGTAGAGAAACAGGAGATTGGAGGCTCGTGGAGGAGGCAAGGAGGTGCACAGATGGTTCCTAGCATTGCCGGAGCCAGCCCGAGAGTTAGTGCGAGCTGTAAGTTTCGAGACATTCATCCTGGGTCTCAATCTTCCGAAGATTGACTGGTCGTTGATGACTTCGTTGGTAGAGAGATGGTGGGACACCACCAACACATTCCACTTCCCATCTACTGGTGAGATGACGATTATGCCAAGTGACTTTTCATTGCTTACTGGCCTACGAGTAGGCGGAGCTCCTCTTCGAGTTGACCCCAGGCTTTGGGAGCGAGTAGGGGCTTTGGAGTGGTTTTTGGGCAAGGTGCCCCCTCTTCATTCTCGAGGCCACGTTGACGTCGCTTGGTTGAGCAAAACTTTCATGATGGCTGACATCCTTACTTAAGTGAGCGTCGAACAGCTGACAGGAGCCTTCCTTCTCTATCTCCTTGGGCAAACGTTGTTTGCCAACAAGGATGGTTCATTGCATACGCAGTTTCTGGCTCCTCTGCAGCACCTGAAGGCTATTCGGGAGTTTGACTGGGGAGCGTCTTCTTTGGCTACCTTGTATGGCAATCTCGGAGCTTGTTCACGAGACAAGCATCTCATCCTCGGCGGTCACTACCGAGTGCTTGAGGTATTCATCCTTTTCCTTTGCTTCCTTTCCTGTTTTGATTTCTCATAGTATTGAACTCTGTTTGTTAATTCATTTTTCAGCTCTGGGCCTTCGAGCATCTTCTCCAGTTTCCCCCTGGCACGAAGTATGAGGATGCAAATTGTATTCCTCGCTACGAGCGATGGTTAGCGGGTCAACAGAAGGCGTGGTCGCCTATTCTAAGCCATCCCGAGTGGCGGCGAGTTTTGGACCGATTGACGGTCAACCAGGTGCCTCTCTTCTCCCTTTGTATTCCTTGTCTTTAGATTTCCATATCCTTGTATTGTGGCTGATTCGACCTTGTTTGCAGGTGCATTTTGATCCTTGGAATAGCGCACCTGAAGACGCTGCTCTTGCACGCTCCAGGGTCTTGGACCGTACTCGCAGCTTGCTTGAGGGTCCTTTTTGCCGAGCTTGGTTCTGGGGTGATTGAGTGGCTAGCCAGTGGCGTCCACATGCCGAGCCTCCTCTGCCTCCGACGTCGATGAGATCCACTTCCTCAATGTTTAAGGAAGATTTGAGGAATGCTCGGATTAGAGACTGGGCAGGTTTGCTTCTCCAAGCGGGAGACTATATGGAGTATTGCCGTCTTTACTTGGCCCCAGCTGCTGCAGCTCCTCCTGTTGCTCCTGTTTGGCCACGGGCCCCTTCCTTTGTCTCCTTCCATTCTGATGGTGGAGAGGAGGAGCGCTTGGCGCTTACCCTTTGTTTGACTCAGCTTTACACACTGCCAGCCGGGTCTTCACAGGTATTAGCTCATTTTCGACTTGGTCTCCCTGCTTTATCTCGTGTTTCGATGTTTGAAATGCTAGGTTATTTGTATAGGTGCCTGCTGAGATTATACAGGAATGGCTAGGTGCCTATCAAAGTGCTGAGGCTTTGGTTCGGAGGCAGCGCCGATGGATCCTTAAGGTATGGTTTTTTTCTCATGCATTTACTTTTGCATCTTCTCTTGAATCTGAGTGTTTACATGCTTGTCCTTGTAGCTTGAGGCTGAGCGAGTACCGGTTGCTGGCAGGGAGGACGTGGGAGCTAGCGAGTAATTCCCATCTTCATCTCATAGGTTGTCTTGGAGGTGCCGTCATGACAAGCTTTTAGGATCTTTTTCTTCTCCTGTACATGGTTAGTAAAAAGACAAGCAGAAACTGTATTTGTATAGTGAAAGCAACCACAATGATGATTTTGTAATCAAGCTTTTGTTTATGGAATGAGAAAAGCTTTTCATGCTCCTTGAATGCCTTAGGTATGCATGCGATAGTCGGAACATGGCTTCTTGAACAAGCAATTGCTGTTTTTACCCAGAGTTTGAAAATATGCAGAAATCTTTGTGAAATGAAATATCGGCCGAGGAATTGATCACGCGGCTGAGGAATCCATCCTTCGGCCGTTACTTCTATTTTCAAAGAAAGGAGCTAGATTTCATTTTGGCTAAGTGGCTTCCTCCTTTCCCTTCCTTCTTATGCTTGGTTTTGATTTTGTCATATCCTATAGCCTTATTGCCAATTTTGGGAGTCTTTGAGATATCTTGTTTGTTGTGTCAATGATTCCTGAGTCAGAAAGGATGAACGATGGTTCTTGTGTCTTTTACCGCTGTCAATCCCTCGAGAGAGGCATACTTATCTTTCGTGAGCTCAATACGCAGGGTTAGCTACACCTATCATTGAGTACAAATCTCTCGATGCTTTTCCTTCTCTCCAACTGTTTGGGCCGCATCTCGAAGCGAGATTGCCTACGTATCCCAATCAGGGAATCATGCCTTTTACGTAGTTCCAAAATCACCACCTTTGAGGTTGGGTTTACACTCTTGATTTTTCTTCTCACATGCTCTTGATTTTGCCTAGGTTACCTAGTGGAGGTTGAGTCCCTAGTGAGCTTTCCTTCGAATGCCTTAACTTTTGCCTAGGCTGCATTTTTGCATTTTCTTGCCCTAGCAGGCTTTGCTCTTACTTTTGCTTGGGTTGCTTAGATTACCCAACGAGCATTTCCCTCAAGAGGTTTTTTGTATTTTCTGAAGAGGAATTTGGCAGAGAGATTTTTATGAATCTCTCTTGTGTTTGTACCTTCGTAATAGGTAAGCTAACTCTAAGTGTTCTCACGGAGATAGCATCTTCTTTCTAAGTTTTGACAGAAACCTAGTTTAAGCAACTAAAGCTCATCCCTTCTTTCCCTTTTGTCATTGATACGAAGAACTAGATTATTTAGAGTTTCCTTTATTTGGCCAAGAGACTATAGTATGTGATAATTGCGATTTTGAATAAGCATAGTCTAGAAAGTGAAATTGGTATTCACTTAGCGGAAATAAAATGCCCAAACAGGGGCCCAAAACATGTTCTAGTTTGATTTAGAAAATGAAAGTAATGTTCAATGTCTTTGCCATGTCATGACTTCTCAGCTACTGCAGCATTCCAGGGTTATTTTCTTTGCATTTTGCAACTTTATACTCTTTTCCACCCTTTTCTTTGCCAAACAGAGCCTTTGAACTGGGTCCATCTTCAAAGCTTGCACGATGGCTACCTCCTTGAGACATGAGCAGTCCCCAAATAGAAATGTCAGCCTGGGCCTTTATCACCTCTTCATGCTTCTTGTTAACTGTGCAGTCATAGGGGAGATCAGCTACTTCTACTTGATCGAATAGTGACGCTAATGAGACTTCATCGAGCGGATCGTCATATTCTCCTTCCATTTCGTCAAAGCTACTTTCCCCTATTTTGTATGGATATGTGTATATGAAGTCTGGCTTTTCTTCTTCTTCTATCCATTGGCTGTAGTCATATTCTTCGTAGGGATTAACCCACAGCTGCATCTAGAATTCCTCCACTTCTTCTACAAGGTTGATTGTTTCCCAGACAATTGGAGGCATTGGGATTCTTGGGCGATTGATGGGCACCACTATTTGAGCAGGCTCGAAGCGGGCATGCCTTCTAATCATGATGACCCTCTCCTTTTCTTTCTTCCTTTTCTCAAACCAGATGCGCAACCATTCATCATCCTCCACAAATGGAATGTCGGGATCCTCCAAATTGTGTTTTGCCCAAGAATGCTTTTTCCATTTCTTTAGCTTTTCCTCATGTGCTTGTGTAGACACCCCAATTTGGACCTATTAATTATCCTGAATTTGTGGCCTTGAGGCTCCCCAATGATGAATTCGGATTAAAACAAGCCTCGTACTCATTGAAGCTTTGCTTCTTGAAGGATTTGAAAAGCGAAATAAGATGGTCGAAATCAATCCCAAGCGCTTGGAAGCAGTCCCAAGCGCTCAAAACTATTTTTCAAAACCATTGGCCTGGCTCACTCCCGAGCGCTCGAGACCTCTGTGCTGCCCAATGGATGGCAAGGCTTCCCACTATCCATGCAACCCATCATTACAACCATTTTGAGACGGCTAAAGTTCAGTCAACACTCAACCTCAGGTGGCAGAGGATCAGATGGTGGAGATCTTTCCTCCAAGAAAATTTTTATTTCAAATTCATTTCATTTTGAAAACTATAGGTTATATTGCCTATATATATAACCTGTTTTCAGCTGAGATGGGACCACGAAGTCTCTCTCTCTAAAAACCCCCCATTCTGTTCAACAACTCTCTCAAGCTCAAAGTTTCCTTTCCAACTACAAAGATTTTCAAAAACAAAGTTTCAAAGAGCAAAAAAACATCAGAAGATGCAGGGAGTTGAGAACATTCTTGGTCTCTGATTCTCTGCATTTCTCCTTCTCTTTCCTCCTTTCAAAGTCATCCAAGAAGAAAAGCTTTCACTAAAGGTAGAAATTTCTCTTTGATCACAAACAAAGAGGCTGTTTTTCCCTTCTGAGGGGGGTCTCTCAGCCTGTCCCAGTCTTCAATACTGGGTGCATGGTTGGGAGACCTTAGTGTAAAAACAAGAGCAAGGGGTCAACAAAACATTTTTCCTAAAACCCCTACTGGAAACACTCTCGAGCGCTCGAGAGTGCTCCCGAGCGCTCGGGACTGTTTCCAGTTCCATGCATGGCATTTTTGGTGAACAGCAGACTGGGGTGAGGTGCATTCTTGAATGAAATGGTTTTATCGTGGCATGCAGACATAGAAAATCAGTTTTCCTAAAACAGAAATACTTTTCATAAGTTTCAAGTAAGGACAGGGTTTTCCAAGGTTAAAAAGAAGATTTCCTCCTGGGAGAGATCAAAACAAGGGTGTTTGCATGTCAAGATAGTGTCATTTCCTGCTTGAAAATTAGTTGACATGCAGCTCACTCCCAAGCGCTCGAAACCATTCCCGAGCGCTCGGGAGTGCATGCATGCCACTGCAATCCATTTTCCCCCCAGTTTGCTGTGATGTCTGACTTTCTGCATGCATAGATGTGTCCATTTGCTCTTTCAAAGTTGTAGATCTGATCATGCAATGGCAAGGATGCATGATTTGAAAGATTGAGGTTCTGTCTCAGTTTATCAAGTCCTCTGTTGAGCCTGTAATGTGCTTAAATTTATTTCAGTTTACAATTTATAGCATTATATCCAGTTTGTACTAATAAAGTGTGCAGGTTGAACCCCAGCACTCCCAAGCGCTCGGGACCACTCCCGAGCGCTCGAGAGTGAAGTCAGTGGCAAATCATCAGCTTTTGTTGTCATGCATCTTATTTATCGCCATTTTATCACCCCCTGCACACATGCACCGGCATACACTTCTTATGTGTTATAACTGTGGATACTTGTTAGTTGGTTTAATGAAACAAAATCCCTTTTGAAAAATCTCACAAACGTTTAGTAGAGACCGACATCGCGTCGAGCGAGGGGGGTGCCGTAAAACCCTTCCCCCCTCGTAACGTGGCTTCTGAATCCTCAAAACGATCTCTGGTTTTCAACTTCAAATCCATCATTTTCAAATAAAAACGGTTTCTCGGGTGATAGACCATAAATCCGGGTGGCGACTCTTCAAACTTTTTCGATTCGATTCAAAAACCAAGTGGTTTTTTGGGCGGCCCCGATCCACCCGGGGCTGTGGTAGCCCACAGCTTGTTCTTCTTCATCACTCATGTCAGACATGTCGGGATCAATCACTTCTGACCGATCGGACTCATTGTTTTCTTCTTCCTCCATCATGAGACATTCATCCTCTTCTGGGAAGGTCAAGGTTGGCTTGGCTTAGGTGCTTTGGATGATGTATTGGCTAGGGTTGTATATGTGATTGTGAGATAGGGTTATGAGATTGACATTTTGGGGTGGTTCGGTATTGTGGGGTGGTTTGGTTTGTGCATCAGGTTGTGGAGGTTTTATAGTTCGACTATCAATGAGATCTTGAATGTCATGGCGAAGACGCATGCAGTTGTCTGTCTCATGCCCAGAGTGTTGATGGTAGGCACACTGCTTGTTAGGGTCATGGTTTGGGCCATAGGGTGGCGGAGGAGGTGGTTTGTTTAAAGGTTTAAGATGCCCCTGACGGCTCAGAATGGTTAAGGCTTGGGAGAGAGTCATGTAGAGAGGGCTAAAGTTGCGGCGAGGTCAGTTTGAGCTTCGGGAAGGGCTGGCTTGGAAAGGGTCTTGTGGTGAGATTGAGTTAAGAGTGTTTACGGATGCATGAGATGTACGGCTTTGGAAGACTTTCTTGGGTGGAGGAGCTTCTTCTTTTCCAATGAGTCCCAGTTTGATCCCTTCTTCAATTTGCAACCCAGTGGCATGCAGGCGCTTGCAATCTGTGATGGCCTGTGTGTAAATATGCTTAAGATACTTGGATTGCAGATTCTTGACAACTATCCTTACTTGATCTTCCTCAGAGGGGAGATTCTTCATTTTGGTAGCCTTTTCTCTCCATCTAGCCACAAAGGTAACGAAATCTTCGTTTGACTCTTGCTTGGTCATCTCCAAATCTCGAGTGGTTAACTCAACTTGGACATTGTATGCATATTGCTTGACAAAAGCATTGGCAATTTCTGGTCAGGTGTGGTAATGCACAAATTCCAGAGTGAGGAACCAATCGAGGGCACTTCCAGTGAGGGTTCTTTAAAACATATGAGCAATGAGCTCATCATTCAAGCCCATCGGCTTCCGATTGTTGATGACATGACGGACATGGCTGGTAGGATTACCGGTTCTATTGAACTTCTCGATGTTTGGCATTTTGAATCTTTTGAGCAATTGAGAATCTGGAAAGAGGCACAGTTTTTCAAAGTCTAGAATTTGGTCCCCTTGTGAACGAGCCAGAGCATGTTTGATTTCTTTGACTTGCTTGGCCAATTCTGGATTCTCTACTGTTATTGCTTTATGAGGATTCTCATCTTCTGCCGTGTTTTCTTCATCCTCAGCATCTCTTGCTGCTTTCTCTGCTAGCAAAGTAGTGATTTGAGCTTGGAGATTGGCAATAGTGGCGTCGTTGTCTGCCATTTTTGGGATAGAAGTGGGAGGATTGCTTGGTGAAGCTTGGGATTTGGTGAATGATTGGGTTTGCTGAGAAGATGACCGCGAAGTCCCTGGAAGTGATTGGGACTGTTGCGGTGAGGGTGTTTTGGTAGGCGAAGGAGGCAAGCGAGATGGCTGCAAAGACCTCTGTTTGGCGTGACTTCGGGTGTTGTAAGAGTATAAAATTGGCTGTGGTTGTTTTCTTGGCTTACCTATTGTGCCTGCTTGAAAAGTAAAATACCTGCAAGTTAGTACTTGGCTGTATAGGGTTAGGATTTGGGCTGAAAATCCCAACCCATCTGCACAGAAAGAGATGTTACAATAACAAATAATACAAGGTGTGAGGAAGAACTTGAAGACGAAATGCAGGAAAATTCCTTAACCTGTGGGCTCCTGTCTTAGTTTGATAGGTTCTATGGCTTTCTAACACATGTAAGGTTTGGGTAGTCTCAAGGGTGCTCTATTGTCAAAGGGCACCAGTCCTTCCGTCGGCCCATCATAGGCGGTAATCGGGCAGTTTCCTTTTTGATATACCACTAGGTACAAGTGACTGTGGAGTTTACTGGAACCCCTAACATAGCCCATGACATGCTGGGGTTTAGGTGAACTCAACGAGGTTGTCTGCTCGATGCATACGATAAATGAATTAAACAAAACATGTGTTAGTCTTATGTCAAATTTTCTGGTTATGGCTCTCTAGTCCCCAGCAGAGTCACCAAAAACTATAGACACCTCCCTTAAGCGGGGCATCGCCATACAGATTGATCATTGCTGTTTGTTTGGTTGTTTGCTTCATAAACCAAGATCGTGGATATTCCCATGGCTAGGAACATCGCCACACGATAGCGGTTATCATCAAAACAGAATCGCCACCTAGTTTATAAAAACTAGGAAAAACAGATAGAGATTTTGGGTACGGGAGCCAAAGGTACAATGAGGGGAAGGTGTTAGGCACCCCTCTCTGCCCAGTCATGAGACTGGCCCATAATCGTTCAACATAAGATTAGCGCATGCTTTATTTAATTAACACGTAATCTATTTTTAGCCTTTAACAATGAATAATGTGAGGCAAGACAATAAGTAAAACATGCATTAGAAAAGCATAATAAAACAACATGTCCCAGGGAGATGGATCTCGCAGCCAGTGAATGGATGTCACGACCGAGAGATCTTCCTGGTTCAATGTATCGGCCGATGGATCGAAGACCCAGCCGATGTTCTTCCTCACACTAGACTATACGATTAACAGATAATCAGAAAACTATGATTAAGCATAATGACGGAAAGTAAATCGAACCAGAGGCCCCTGGGCCTCACCACATTGATCCCTCAGTGACTTGATTGCTTCGGATTGAGGGTGATTGACTGATTGCTTCTTGAAATCCTAGGGTTAGGGTTTGAACTTCGGGGTTTGATCGTCGAATTAGCGGCTGCCTTCGGAAGGTTAGGGCTTTTGTAGAGGGGGTATGAGAGTGTATGTTGGCAGAGTTTCGTGGCTGTAGAGAATGAATTGTGTGTCTAATTTTGGAGCCGAAGGCCCCTTTATATAGGCATGGGGATGACTCACTCCATCCAATCAAAACGCACGGTGGGAATTTGAATTGCAATGCAATACAAACTCCTCATGGTGATCTCCAATCGTGGCCCAAACGCATCGGAAAAAGGCTACTAGGGTTTTGTGAACGGATCAAACGATTGACAGAACGTTCCAGAATCTAGAAAATAGACGATCTGGCGGCCGAGCAAAGGATCTGGCGGCCGAAGGATTGATATTGCTGTCAAGTGATAGATCTGGCGACCGGCTAATAACATTTGTTTTTGTTCATGCACTCTTCGTTTCTCAAAAAACTGGTGCAAATATCATCATTATACCAGCCTAAATACGTCTCGTCGTTTGGGCTGGACAAGCCTTTCCTGCCCCAACTTTTCCACGTGGCACAAATCGTACCGCCCGCATTGAACGCGAATGGACGTCCCTTGGAAAACGGAACGCCCAAACGGCGCTGAGATGACGTTTCGCATACGCCACCTCACTAAGCTTGGGGCACTTTTTGGATTTTCCCCTTATTTCGAAACCCCTTTCTCTGTCTCAATTCCCTCTGCAACCAGAACTCACAAGCACATCCGCCATTGGAGCCCTGTTCAATACCTCGAGATTCCTCGTTTGTGCACTTAGGACCCCTGATCATCTCAATCGTAAGTCATCACTTCCCTCTTCCCTTTCTTTTCGTCGGTCTAGGGTTTCTTTTAATCGCTTTCTGGGTTTCTTCGTTCCCACATTACTTGTCTGTACCATCCCTGTTCATAATGGGGAGGTTTCAGACGTCACTGCAGTACTCCCCAGGCCATGGCTTCATTCAGATCTCGCTATGAGATTCCCGATGATATTGCCACTATTTTGGCCCCCGTAGACGCCATACGCCAGAGTCCTAACAACGACACTCTCCACATCCCGGTAGTTGCCATTGTCGAGGGCGGCGTTAGATTCCCCCTGGCGCCATTACTCCGCCAGGTTCTGGCCTATTACAGGCTATCCCCTATGCAAGTCTCTGCCAACTTCTTTAGGGTTGTCATGGGCGTACATGCCCTAAACCAGATGTTAGGCACGTCTCTAGGCCTATATGACATCCATCATCTGTACAGCATTTCACGTACCAAAGATGCCCTTACCTACTACCTAAAGAGTAGGGATTCCAGAAGGCGACTGGTGCTTGAGTTGCCTGACTCCGCCCGAGGAGATGATGATGACTTCCTCGTCGTTACTGGACATTTCGAGCCCAGAAATGAGGATGATCAAGTGATAGGCTTTCATGCCCCTCACAGATTTGGGCAACCACGTTAGTTTTTTCCTCTTTATAAAATTTACTTGTCGAGCAATTTTAATCGTATTGCACTCTTTAGTTTTTCCTATCTTCTAACTGCTAACTTCACATGTTGCAGCTGAAAACATCAACCAAGGGCACGCCATCATCACCCCCCAAGTACATGTGGCACACATCAACCAGGCCCTAAATTTCAACGGCGAGGGCACCTACTTGGCAGGCCGAGCAAGAGCAGTGCAGGTGCTCCTGAGTTACAGAGCATCTTACGGGGGCTTCATTGATCGGCGCATCCGAGCAGCAGACGACCCGCCAGTACCTGGACCTGCCGCTGCACAACCCGAGCAAACTGAAGAGGATAGACGTTCTCGAACTCCCCCATTCCGCAGTTCATCTGTGGA
Source organism: Rhododendron griersonianum (assembly GCA_018127125.1). NCBI lineage: Eukaryota > Viridiplantae > Streptophyta > Magnoliopsida > Ericales > Ericaceae > Rhododendron > Rhododendron griersonianum. The sequence continues at coordinate 28,684,661 of CM030788.1, read as the reverse complement.
AATTGTCGAGGAAGCATCTACGTCATCCGACGGGTATTCTCCATCTCCTCCTTCTCCAGAAATGAATCAGCCCATCAGCCTCGAAAGCCTCCTCACAATCCCAGGAGCCGGGCGAGGAAGAGGCCGCGGCACTTCTCGTGGCCGAGGTCGCTCCCAGAGTCCGGTGCCTTCGCATGGCCGCCGAGGAATAACACAAATCGACGCCCCTCCTGGATTTTCTCCTGAAGAGATCGAGGCAAGTCACAAGGACAAACGCCCGCGTCTTGAGGCACCTGGGGCAGCTTCAACCCAAACTCCAATACCCCAAACTCCAGTATGGGCTCCCCAACTTTCCCATGGAAACAAGACCGTCACCGTCCGGGACAGTGTGGAGTCCGAAGGGACTGCTCTGGCCCTATCCCAGGCTCTCATGTTGCCCGGGGACATGCAAAAGGAAGTGGTCAACTCACCGGACAACCTGCTTGGATCATTTATGGTGCATAGCTTCAAGGTAAACCTGTCTCACCCTTTTTTATTTCCTAGTTACATTACTACGTCCTTTTCTCACTCGTTGTTACTGAGCTATCAAAATATGTTCAGGCTGCACAAAAAATGGTGGCCATGGCCCAAAAGTTAGGTCACTCAGAGCCCCAGCGTGCAAAGCTGGCCAGTGAAAACGCCAAACTCCTGACCTCCATAGCCCGGCTTGAGAGAGAGAGAAACCAAGCTCGAAATGTGGCAACGGAGTTGAAGAACAAGCTGGATGGTGCTGAAGATAGCCTGAACCAGACTCTGATAGAGCTGGAGGCGAGCAAAAGCGAGGCGAAGACGTCTTACCAGCAGGGATATAACGAAGGGATCAACGTAGCCACTGAAAGCTACAAAAGTCAGATGCCCAAGATCCAAGATCAAGTATTTGCTGCTGGTTGGACTGCTGGCCTCAGGAAGTCTGGTACAGCTGAATCTTCTTCCCTGTGGATGGAAATTGATCTTCCAAGCGCTATGGTAGATGAAGATGAGATCGAGGAAGAGGAGGACAATCTGATCGAGGAGCCCAGCGTGGATATTCCCGAGCAGCTCGGCGCTGATGCTAATGATGAAGTGACCAACCCTAGCCAGAAGGAAGCCGGTGGTGGTCCAACAGATGGAAGCACTGCTGTGAAAGATGTTCCCGCGCAAACGCCTGCTCCTGTCCCTCAAGATCAGATCCCAGCTTCAGTCACTCAAGACTCAACCCCAGTCACTCAAAACCCTATCGTCGATCAACAGGTATAAAGTCTTCCTCCCTTGGAACAATATAATTTTTGATACGTAGTGATGGCCCTGCGTGGCTGTAAGTTTGCCCTGTGCGGCACAGATACATTCCCAAAACTTTGGTTTAAGTATTTGGCCCTCCTTGGCGTCTAACTGTGTTTTGCCCGGCCCTTCGTGGCCTTCTGACATTGCTGGTGGCCCTTTCATGGCCAACTGTTTGGTTTAGCTTTTTTGCTTTGCATGTTTTCGAATGCTTTCTGAATTTTCCTCGTAATTCGGAGGTGACTTTAAGTATGCTCGTACTTAGACGATTTCGTATTCGTTCATGTACTACCCAATTTTTCCTCGTACTTGGAGACAATTCTAGGTGTATTCGTACCTAAACAGTTGTTGCATATATTCGTATGCTGCCCATTTTTGTTGGGTTGGAATATAACCCTCTTAAGTTTATTCGTACTTAAATTCCCAAATGTCTTCGTATTTGGGGAAGCTATGCATATTTTCGTATGCACGCCAAATGTTTGTTCGTAAGTCTAAGTGTATTCATACTTAGTCTATCCAAATGTTTTCATATTTGGGAAAAGTGTGTATTTCCACGTATACATGCCCGGTTTGTTCATACCGAGTATATTTGTTCTTGCAAAGTTTTGAGTCCGCTCAAATGTATTCGTATTTGGCATAAACCTATCCCTCTGCTCCCCAATACGAAGTGAGGAGCAAGGACCAAACTTCGTATTCTAATCATAATGAAGACAAAAGAAACAACGTATTAAATCAAAATCAGAATTTTATTCATAATTCAAAAAACTCAAGGAGGCGTTATTCGTACCCCTTGCAGCTAAATAAATAAAAAACAAAGGAATTGTACTCGTAATTCCCACACAATCACGATGTGCAATCTAAAAAATACGCTGAAGTTTTTTTTTTCAAACAAAAAACTTCCTCAAGTTGTGGACATTCCATGGCCTTGGCACCGGGTTCCCGTCCAGGTCCGCCAAGCGGTAAGCCCCGATGCCCGCAATCTCCGTAACTCTATACGGGCCCTCCCAGTTTGCTCCCAACTTGCCCTCGTTGGCCACTTTGGTATTGCCGAGCACCTTGCGAAGTACAAGGTCTCCAATACCAAATTCTCGGGGGTGGACATTTTTGTTGTAGCTCTTCATCAGCTGCTCTTGATACGAGGCTAAGTGCACCAGAGCCCTTTCTCTACGTTCTTCGGCAAGATCCAGTTCTATTTCCAAGGCTCTGTCATTGCCTCCACTCTCAACCAAAGTGGTCATGTTGGTCGGCAAACCAACCTCTAATGGGATTACGGCTTCTGTCCCATAGGCTAATGAGTAGGGGGTCTCTCCCGTAGACCTCCTAGGCGTTGTTCGGTGCGCCCAAAGAACAAGTGGCAATTCATCGGGCCACTTCCCCTTTGCCTTGTCCAACCTCTTCTTGATCCCATCAAGTATAGTCTTGTTGGATGCCTCTGCCTGCCCATTACTCTGTGGGTAGGCTGGGGTGGAATAATAATTTCTTATTCCATACTGGGCACAAAAGGCTTTAAACTTTTTCTGAAATTGGGACCCATTATCCGTAATCAAGGAATAAGGGACCCCGAAACGGGTGATTATACTTTTCCAAACGAACCTCTCTATCATAGGTTCAGTGATCTTAGCCAGTGGTTCAGCCTCAATCCATTTGGTGAAATAATCTGTTGCTACCAACAGAAATTTCCTATTCCCAGTTGCCTTGTGAAGTGGACCCACGATGTCCATCCCCCATTGTGCGAAGGGCCAAGGACTGGTTAAGGGCACCAGATCTTCGGCTGGTGTCCTTATCATTGGTGAGAATTTCTGGCACTTCTCACAAATCTTTACATACACCTTTGCGTCTTCTTGCATATGAGGCCACCAGTACCCTTGGGTTATTGCTCGGTGAGCAATGGACCTCCCTCCAGCATGACTCCCACACGTTCCCTCGTGGATTTCGTGGAGAAACTTCTGCACCATTTCGGGGTGCACACAAAGCAAATAAGGACCAGTGAAGGATTTTCTGTACAGCTTTCCTTCTGGTGACAGCCAAAACCGTGCAGACTTTGTTTTAATCTTGTGAGCCTCCTTTTTATCTGTGGGGAGTATCCCATCTCGTAGGAACTCCACTATTGGATCCATCCAACTCGGTCCTTGGTTCACGTCCAAGACCGATTCCACTTTTTCCGATGCTCGGCTCAGCAAGATAATCTACTGTCACCCTTCTCTTAAACTCCGTTGGTACAGCCGCGGCCAACCAGGCAAGAGAATCAGCATGGGCATTCTGCCCAGAACTTATTTGCTCGATGAATACTTTCTCGAAAGTGTCAAGCAGATCTTTGGCGGCTATCACGTAGGGAGCCATCTTTTCGTTCCGGGCTTCATACTCCCCGGACAACTGGTTCACCACGAGTTGCGAGTCACAATGCACTCGTATATTTTTCACCTTCAGGGTTTTTGCACTTCTTAACCCTGCCAAGAGTGCTTCATACTCCGCCACGTTATTTGAAGCACTGAATCCCAATCGAAGGGACAGTTCCATCATTGCTCTTTCAGGAGGGAAAAGCACCACACCAATTCCCGAGCCTGTGTTGCATGCAGAGCCATCAACAAATAATTTCCACTCCGTGGGATCCTGTTCGGCTGGAGCTTTCTTTGTTTTCGTTGATTGCTCCTTCATTTGCTCCTTTCTCGGCTCCTGTCTTGTAGGAGGCTCGGGAGCCACCGTAGGTGAAAACTCAGCTACGAAGTCCGCCAGCACCTGCCCCTTTATTGCGGTGCGCGGCTGGTAATCTATGTCGTACCGACTCAGTTCGACCGACCAAGTTGAGATACGTCCCGAGAAATCTGCCTTTCGTAGCAGAGATTTAACGGATACTCAGTATAAACCACAATTCTGTGACTCTGGAAATAATGGGGCAGTTTTCGTGCCGCTGTTCTTAATGCCAGGACCAACTTTTCGAGGGGCAGATATCTTGTCTCTGCGTCTAGCAACGTTTTGCTGATATAATAGACAGGGATTTGCTCGGATCCCTTGTCCCTCAGTAGCACCGCACTTACAGCATGTTCGGAGACTGCTAGATACAGAGTTAGGGACTCGCCTTGTTCGGGGGTGGACAGAAGGGGGGCTGCTGCCAAGTACTTCTTCAGGTTTTGGAACGCCTGCTCACATTCTGCTCCCCATTCGTATCCTTCCCTCTTTTTCAGCAGCTGAAAGAAGGGTCTGCACTTGTCACTAGACCTGCTGATGAATCGGTTTAAAGCCGCTGCCATCCCAGTCAACCTCTGGACTTCCTTCGTGGTCCTTGGACTTTGGAGCCTTTGCAACGCTGTAATTTGATCGGGATTCGCTTCTATCCCTCTTATGGTGACCAAATGCCCCAGGAACTTTCCTGAGTTCACCCCAAACGCACATTTCGAGGCGTTGAGCTTCAATTTATATTCTCTCAATATCTCGAAGGCTTCTTTTAAATCAGCGATGTGGTGTTCCTTCTCTCTGCTCTTGACCATCATGTCATCTATGTAAACCTCCATGGTCTTACCGAGCAACTTCTTTAGCATAATCGTTGCCAACCTCTGATATGTTGCACCGGCATTCCTCAGACCAAAAGGCATGACACTGTAACAGTACAGCCCCCTTGGCGTGATAAAAGATGTCTTTTCCTCATCGGGGCCGTACATGGCTATCTGATGATAACCCCGATAAGCATCAAGGAAACTCATCCGCCCATACCCAGCCGTTGCATCGACAAGCTGGTCTATCCTGGGGAGGGGGAAGCTATCCTTGGGGCATGCCTTGTTCAAGTCGGTGAAGTCGACACAAACTCGCCACTTCCCGTTCTTCTTCTTTACCACCACAGTGTTGGACAGCCATTCTGGGTAGTATACCTCTCGTATAGCCTTTGCTTCGAGCAATCGGTCCACCTCCTCGATAACAGCATCCACGTGATGTACGACAGATCGTCTCTTCTTCTGCATCACAGGCTTATGTTGCGGATCCACATTCAAGTGGTGACAAATCACGTTTGCATCCACTCCGGGCATCTCTTCAGGCACCCAAGCAAACACATCAACGTGTTCCTTGAGGAACCTCACCAACTCCTCCTCTTCTGCTTCATTCAGATTTTCCCCAATCAGAAAATACCTTTCTGGATCATTCTCGTTGATCTGAATCTTCTTCAAGCCTTCCACCACTTTCTCGGCGGGATCCCCTCCGACATCCTCAATGGTCGGCCGATCCAGAACCTCGATTGCTTGAACTAACCGGGCCTTTGGTGCCTTCTTGATTATAGAAACCAAGCATTGCTGGGCGACCTTCTGATTTCCCCTAATCCTTTCGATACCATTTGACTCGGGAAATTTTACCATCTGATGGTAAGTGGAGGAAACCGCCCTCATCTTGTGCAACCACGTCCTCCCAATAATCGCGTTATAGAAAGATGGTACATCTACCACCAAAAAGTCGGTTCTTAGCACAACTGTTCCTGCCCGAACAGGGAGAGTTGCTTTGCCCAATGGCCATACTGCTCCTGCACTGAATCCGACCAAAGGAGTTGTTGACGGCACCAAATCTGCTTGTGTCAGCCCTAGCTTCTTGAACGCGTCATAATACAGTATCTCCGTGCAGCTTCCCGAATCTACCAGGATTCTTTCTATGTCATATTCCCCAATTCGTAGGGTTATGACTAGGGCATCATTATGCGGTACCTGGATTCCCCCCAGGTCCTCGTCTGTGAAGATTATGCCCCCAGTGCATTCTTCTCCTTCACGTCCTCGTTTCTTTCCCAACTGCATCACGTGCTGGTCGTGTTTTACTTGTCTTTGGAGCAATCTCACCTCACTTCTCGTGTAAGGCGCGGCCAATCCATGTATCATATGGATTACCCCTCTTGGATTCTGCTCGTAATCCAATTCCAATGCTTTCTCTGCACCCTTGTGCTCCTCCTGAATAAATTCTTTCAGGTAACCCCGTGAGACCAGATCATCGAGGTGTTGCTTGAACTTCTCGCAATCCTCCGTCATATGCCCCCAGTCTTTATGGTAACTACAATGCTGACTCGTAGCCCTCTTCGCATCTTTGTCCCCCTCCAGCCTTGGGGGCCACTTGAAATATGGGCGATTCTTTATTTTGTAAAGAATCCGATAGATTGGTTCCTTCCAAACCGTTGTCACCGAAAAGAAAGACTTGGGGTCTGGGGCGTGCTTCTCTTTATACGGTTCTTTCTTGACTTGCCCGTATTCCTTTCTATCTTTGTAGGTCCTGGGCTCTGGCTTATCCGCCCTCTTTGGTAGAACCTTCGCCTGTTCAGCAACCATCCTGTTGTCCTCACGCAGTATGTCATCCTCGTTTCTGGCATGCTGCTCGATTCGTTCCATTAGCCTCGCCAGTGTATCTACCGGGTTCATGTTCAGGGATTTACGCAGCTCTCCCCGAACAGGCAACCCTGTTTTGAACGTGGCTATGGCATATTCCTCACTGCACCCTTCAATCTCGTTGAAAGTTTCCCAGTATTTCTTAGCATAATCTCTGATCGGCTCACTCTCTCCTTGTTTCATAACAGAGAGGCTTTCAAAGGTTTTTGGTGCTTTCCTGCTCGTCAGAAACCGAGCAGTGAATTCTTCGGCCAATTGTCTCCATCCTCGCACGGTGTTCGGCCCCAGCTTATGGAACCACGACAAGGCCACTTTCCCCAAACTCGATGGGAACATCTTGCACATGATTGCATCATCCCCGTCGTGCATGAACATTGCCTGCCGGTAGTGTTGTACGTGTGCCACGGGATCATTATTTGTTTCGTAAAGTACGAATGCCCCGTGCTTCACTCTGCTCGGAAGCCTTGCCTCCTGCAATCTCTTTGAAAAAGGGGATGAGGCTATGTTGCTGAGGGCTTTCCGTGCCGCCTCTCGTGCAGACATGGCTCCCTCCTCTCACTCTTTTGCTTTCTTGGGAGTACTCTTTTCCCAATCGGAATCAGGTCTCTCGTACCTATCCCTGTGATGTCTTCTAATCTCTCCTTCTTCGGGGGTGAGGCTTCTGCTTCTTCTTTTTCGTGAAGAAGCCCTTTTCTTTTTCGGAGTGGGACTCCTGGACCGGCTCCCCCTTCCTCGTGAAGGAGCCTTCTTGTGTTTCACTATTGCCAGCCTTTCTCCTCTGGAATCTCTTCGTGATAGTCCAGAATCCTCCGGATGTCCTCGTATCCGTTGCAATTCCTGTATCTCATATTCTCGTTTTTTAATCAAACGAGCGTATTCTTCGATCTCTTGTCTCTTTTTATCCAAGATATCGTCACGGTTGTGTGCGCTCATTGAATGTGCCACTGATTCTCCCTCACGATGGGATTTGCTCCTTCTCGTGGAGCCTGTGGCCGTCCTTCCCTCCTTGTTCTTGGAGTTGCCATGGACAGTCAGGGGATTATCCATGTCTGTGGGCTTCTTTGCTCGCCCACCGTCGGTCTTTCTCGGAGGATCAGGTGGGGAACTGCCACCTCCTCCCCCCAACTGGTGTTTCGGATCATGTGGAGTTTTTGGATCTTCTTCCATCATGGTCGCTTTTCAGAGGGATCTCTTTCGTTTCCCACAGACGGCGCCAATTGTAAGTGCAGAAAAATCGAGAGTGGTTTAAGCAGCACAAGAACGTAACGGCTACTTCGAGGTCCTCGCCGGAACCCTAATATGTCGCCAGGGTCTTTTATCTGCAAAACAGACAAAGGGTGAGTGCACCTTTGCCTCTCGTGGCAAAGGCCCTCCGATGCCCAAGTTAGTATCACGTACTGGTCGAAAACCCTAATTCAAGTAGAAGAATGCGTAAAACTGTAATGTATTGTGTACCTTTTTCCCCTAGGTTTGCCTCGTACTTATAGGTTTATGGATGCTTGCTGCCCAAGTCTCCACGTTTCCCTAGGTTTCCTATCTCGTATAGGAAACCCAGAATATCTTGGATTCTCGTTCCCTTATCAGTTCATTACCTTAGTCTGTTTAGGACTCTTTTCCACAGCTGGCCGAACTTCCCATTCCCGTTGGGTATCTTCCCAAGATCCTATTTTATTGGGATCTCATTCCTTCACGGAACATCTCTGTTTCCGGAACCTTCTGGATCGTCCCCTGCTCTGGGACAACTTTCGTATGAATCCCTCCCTTGTTCGGCCTTTTTGTTGCCGAACAAGCTACCTGGACCAATGACTTTACATGCTACTGGTCCCTGACCTTGCATAGACTCTCTGAACCAATGATTTCTCATATCATTGGTCTCTGTCGCCGACCACCGTTTTGCACGGCGACTGTCCCTATCATAATTATATCGTGGTCCCACGTACCACGTACCAGGGCACAATTTGTACCTGCTCGGGATTTACTCCCTACACCGTCTACCAAAGGCAATACTTGGAGGGACCACTTGGGGTGATGGAGCACCTGGCGGTAGAGAGCGAGGCTTTGGAGGCGGTGAGGAGAGACGGGGCCAAAGGGGCCAGACAGCTTGTTCTCGGGAGAGGAGCGGCTATGCTGTAGCAACTGGACTTCCTCGGCTTTCGTGGACATTGCTAGTGTGGGACGCACAGGGAGAGGCTGCCACGGTTCAGTTTGAGCCAGCCAGGACGGAGCCGGCACAGATCACAGGACCGGTATGATGTACTTTCAGCTTTGCTCATTTCCTTGTACCATATTTGAATTGCATATGAACTGCTTCCTGACTTTGTTTCCACAATAAACACAGGTACCAATCGAATGGGTGCGAGAGGCCGTCCGCTTGATGCTGGCCATGGAGAAGGAATTTCACAAGATAGCGGGCGGTACCCCTCTGCAGTTGCACTACCCACCGGCGGCTCCGGCTCCTTCTGTACAGCCTCAGGTATAAGCCCTAGAAATTTGTTCCATTCTGTATTCGATACTTAGATAAACCTGCTTTCGATACAATGTATGCTTGATAGACCTGCTCTTGATACCTGTTTTCAGCATTTGATATATATATATATACAACATGCACAATACAGATACTGAAATGATTGAATGAATTGACAATGCAGGGCAGGCTAGGGCGGCTCCTAGGCGCAAGAGCGTGCGGCCGATTCCTCAAAACAAGAAGGCTACAGGCACCTCTACTACTCTGGCCGCGATTCCGAGACAAACCAGCACTACACAACCAACGGCTAGAGGAGTAGAGATCATCTCAGCTAGCGATGAGCCACAGTTTCGTAGGGAGCTGAGGAAGAGGCCAGCGCAAAAGCAGCCAGCTGAAGGGCCAAGCCAGAAGAAAAGGAGGCAAGTGGAGGAGGAAGAGGAGCAACCGTCCTTCAGCAGCGGCTCTGACTCTGCCAGCGACCCCAGGTTCTGGATCGACCCGAGAGAGTTGGATGAGAGCGAGGAGGATGACGACGACGGGGTTGAGGATTTCGAGGACTAAGAGCTATCACTGAGCCTCAGATACTTTACTGTCTTGTGATACCTGTTTTGATGCTTGACACTTGATTTTGGGATGGGGGCCTGCGTGCCCTCTTGACTTTTGGGCGAATGTGCCTAGTACATGATAGCTCCCTTTTTGCTTGGGCCGTTGTGCCGCTACATACATTTCCACCTTTTGCTTTATAGATATTTGTTTTTGAATAGTATATAAAAGCTGCATTTTCTGTTTATTAATCTCCTTTTTTTTATGCAAGTTGATAAAGGAAAGGAATAAACCATCCACTAATATCTAACATGCATTGATGTATGACCTGAATCGACAAACAAAAGCTGGGATTTGTACGAACTCGATCTAGCTCGAAAGAAAAGAACAGAAAAGTCCCAGGATACGACACGTATCTTTAAGACACACGGAAAATAATGAAACTTTGGGCATTAATGAGCCAAAACTTGAAATTCTCCTAGAAAAGGGAAACTGACGCTTCTATAGGACCATGTGGATGTACAATGACCTGTATGAGTTGATAAAACCGAGAAAAACAACCCGACTGTAGACACCCCAATTTGGCCTAACGATTATTTCAAGTCCCACCTTGGGGACCATCCCGATGATGAAATGAATACAGTGATTGCTGATTGACTTCTTGTGAATCCATGGACTTATGGTAAGAACTTTGAGCCATTTAGAGGACCCAATTTAGAGCCAAATAGCCTTTCAGACAGAAATACAGAATCCTAGGAGAATCCATCTGTTGGCCATGACATTGATCTCACGGCTTTAACATCATTTCTTCACCCGAGCAACTTGTTGCATGAAAATCTCCCTGAGAGATCCAATCACTCGGTCGCAAGATCTATCCTTCGGCCGCAACATCCATTCCTCGGCCGCAAGATCTTTTGCTCGGCCGCCAGATCATCCTTTTTCCAGATTCTGGAATGTTCTGTCGATTGTTTGATCCGATCAACAAAACCCTAGCAGACTTTTTCCGATGCGTTCGGGCTACGTCAGGAGATCACCATAAAGAGTTTGTATCACTCTCTGACTCCAATTCCAATCGTGTGCTTTGATTGGTCGAGTTGTGTCATCCCTATGCCTATATAAAGAGGGCTTCAACCACAAAATTGATAACAACACACCACCATCAGTCACAAAACTCTGCAGAAACATACTCTCAAACCCTCTCTTCAAAAGCCCTAACCTTCCGAAGGCAGCCGCTAATCCGATGATCGAACCCCAAAGTTCAAACCCTAACCCTAGGGTTTTCAAGAAGCAAATCAGTCAATCCCAATCAAATCCGAAGCAATCAAGGCACTGAGGGATCAAGGTGGTGAGGCCCAAGGGCCTCTAGTTTCATTTATTTATCGTTTTTATGCTTAATCATAGCGCTTGATTATCTGCTAACTTCTCTGTCTGGTGTGAGGAAGAACATCGACCGGGGCTTCGATCCCTCGACCGGTACATAAAACCAAGAAGATCTCTCGGCCGTGACATCCATTCACCGGCCGCGAGATCTATCTCCCTGGGACATAATTGTTTTATTCAGCTTTCTGATACATGCTTTCAATTACAGTCTTAGCTCACCATTAACTGTTTAAAGGCTTAATTAAACAGACTACGTGTTTGAATTAAATAAAGCATGAATTAATCATATGTCGAATGACTATGGGCCAGTCTCACGACTGGGCAAAGTGGGGGTGCCTAATACCTTCCCCTTATTGTACTTTTGGCTCCCGTACCCAGAATCTCTATTTATTTTCCTAGTTTTAATAAACTGGGTGGCGATTCTGTTTTGATGATAACCGCTATCGTGTGGCGATGTTCTTAGCCATGGGAATGTCCATGATCTTGGTTTATGAAGCAAGCAACCAAAACGAGCAAACAACGATCAATCTGTATGGCGATGCCCTACTCAAGGGAGGTGTCTACAGTTTTTGGCGACTCCGCTGGGGACTTGAGAGCCATAACCAGAAAGTTCAACATAAGACTAGCACATGCTTTATTTAATTCATTTATCATATGCATCGAGCGGGCAACCTCATTGAGTTCACCTAATACCTCGGCATGACACGGGCTATGTTAGGGGTTCCAGTAAACTCCACAGTCACTTGTACCTAGTGGTATATCAAAAAAGAAATCACCCAATCACCGCCTATGATGGGCTGGTGAAAGGACTTGTGCCCTTTGACAACAGAGCACCCTGAGACTACCCAAAACCTCACATGTGTTAAAAAGCCATAGAACCTATCAAACTAAGACAGGAACCTGCGGGTTAGGAAAATTTTCTGCATTTTGCTTCCAAGTTCTTCCTCACACCTTGTATCATCTGTTATTGTAAACAACTCTTTCTATGCAGAAGGGTTGGGATTTTCAGCCCAAATCCTAACCCTGTACGAGCCAAGTACTAACTTGCAGGTATTTTTACTTTTACAAAGCAGGCACGATAGGTAAATCAAAGAAACAACCACAGCCAGCTTTATACTCTTACAACACCCGAAGCTACGCCAAACAGAAGTTTTTGCAGTGTGGGCAGCACGCCCTGGAAATTCCGATTTCCAAAAATGCAAGGGCCCGGATCGAGGGAGCGCGAGCGCAGGTGGCAAGCGCTCAAAAATACAGAGTCGCCACTTGAGTTTTGAAGGTCCGACACTCAAGGAACCGTATTTCGAAGCACCTGCCGCGCTGTTTGATTTGAAAAAGTTAAGGAACCAGTCCGTCATAACCATATCTGGGTTCGGGAGCCAGGTTACGAGAGGGGAAGGGTTTTATGGCACCCCTTTCGCCCAATCCGGAGATCGGTCTCTACTTAGGCATTTTGAAAACATTGCGATTCTTCTTTTATTAATCAATTTTAGTCAATTAGGGCGGGGGAACAGTTAATCGGGGATTAAAACTGTAACATGTTTGCAGGATGATAGATGGCATGGATGAGTAGCATGATGAATAATAAACGGAATGATCTTGAAACAGCGATCAGATGCCAAAACCAGGCTCGGGGCAGATTTGCCCTGCACGATGATCAACTTGCATGCCTGAACAGATCTGTATGCAAGTCAATCATCGCGCGAGACACTCTGACTCTCGCGCGAGTGTTGTCATCTCACCACAGTCCCAAAATCATCCCCTTCTGGGCTCTGGAAGGACCAGTGCACACCCAGGAAGCAAACCAAGCAGTGTATTGGAAGACTGTAAAATGCTAATTATTACACAATACTCCAAGCAGGAGCCAAATAAGATGAAACACAACCCCTAAACAGTGGGGGTATCAAAACAGAGGTCAAGGGCCAAGTTGCCCATGCAAGGGCCATTCATGGAAATCAGATAACTGTCGCGCGACAGAGAGTAAACCTCGCGCGACACTCTTGACTGACTTCCAGGAATGCTTTACATGCTTGGGGTCCTGAGACAGATTCAGGGGATCCCAAGGGCATTCCAAACTGAACATAAATGAATTTTGAGATGTAAAACTAACAATTTAAGCTCTAAGAAAAGCAGTAAACTGATTATTAGCATGCTTAACAGTGATCCATAATAATTATTAAGACAATAAAACAGGAAAGAACCAACATCCTTTCCCCACGAGAACCATCGCGCGATGCTTGAGACAAGCGCGCGCGTGACTGGGTCCGTCGCGCGAGGGTATGTTTGTTGCACGGTTTTTGAAACCTTGCCAGCTTTAGGGCCAGGACTGGTATTGATTACCAGCCTTGACCCTGCCAGCCCCCCTCAGGGATCAGAACAGAGAGCAGAACAAAGGTAAGATATACCTTTGAATTTTGAGGTTTGAAAAGTGTTTGAGCTTTGAGTTTGAGGTTGGGTTTGAGGTTTGAGTTTGAGGTTGGGTTTGAGGTTTGATTGAAATGTGAAAATGGGGAGGAAGAACAAGCTTTGTTCTTAGGGTGTCTTTGTATCTCTTTTATTAGCTTAAAAGAGTACAAAGCAAAGACCCTTTGATTGCCAAAATTTGTTAACCCTTAAAAGATGAACAAAGGAGGGTTTTTATAGGCTTAGCACCTTCCACTAATGGAAAGGCAGGTCTGGTCCAAAGAATGGAGGCCAGCCAGCCACGAGGCTGGCTGAGGGTTACTTGGTGATTAAGCTGCCCAGCTGAATAAAGGTGATAGGGACAGGTTCTGACCGTCGCGCGATGGTTCCATACTGTCGCGCGACAATAAGCCCTGGCGCGCTGGTCAATGCTCCGGTTGACCATCGCGCGATGGTTCCAAATTGTCGCGCGATGGCACACATCAATAGGGTTTTTGGCCTTTGGAAGTGGCTTAAGATTAGGTTAGGTTCAAGGGTTATTCAAACACTCAAAGCTCAAACACTCGACATTCCCGAGGTGTTCTTGATCCATTTCATCATCAGGGAATCAAAAACCGTAAGTAAACTAATCTGGAAGCCCAGATTGGGGTGTCTACATGCAGCCATCCCGCCTGTCATCCTCGCCTGCCAAAACACCCTCACCGCAACGGTCCCAATCACTTCCAGGGACTTCACGGTCATCCTTTCAAACCCCATCATCTACCAAATCCCAAGCTTCATCAAGCAATCCTCCTACTCTCATGGCAGACAACGACGCCACCATTGCCGATCTCCAAGCTCAAATTGCTACCTTGCTAGCAGAAAAAACAGCAAGAGATGCTGAGGATGAGGAAAGATCGGTGGAAAGTGAGAATCCTCATAAAGTAGTGTTGGCAGAAAGTCCCGAATTAGCCAAACAAGTCAAGGAGATTAAACACGCCCTGGCTCGTTCACAAAGGGACCAAATTCTGGACTTCGAAGGACTTTACCTCTTCCCGGAATCTAAACTGCCTGAAAATTTCAAAATGCCGAACATCGAGAAGTTCAATGGAATTGGTAACCCCACCAGTCATGTTTGCCATGTCATCAACACCCTGAAGCCAGTGGGCTTAAATGATGAGCTCATCGCCCAACTGTTCCAGCGAACTCTCACCGGAAGCGCTTACTCTCACCGGAAGCGCTCTCGACTGGTTCTTCACTTTGGAATTTGTGCACTATCAGACTTGGCCAGAAATCGCCAACGATTTTGTCAAGCAGTATGCATATAATGTCCAAATTGAGTTAACTACTCGAGATTTGGAAATGACCAAGCAAGAATCAAACGAAGACTTTGCAACCTTTGTGGCTAGATGGAGAGAAAAGGCCGCCAAGATGAAGAATCGCCCCTCCGAGGAAGACCAAGTGAGGATAGTCGTCAAGAATCTGCAGCCAAAGTATCTAAAGCATATCTACACACAGGCTATCACCGATTTCAAACGCCTGCACGCCACTGGGTTGCAAATTGAAGATGGAATCAAGCTGGGGCTCATTGGGAAAGAAGAAGCTCCTCCTCCACCCAAGAAAACCTTCTCCAGCCGCACATCTCACGCCTCCGTAAATACCCTTGGCCCATCCTTGCCTCAAGACCCTTTTCAAGCTAACTCATCCCGAAACTCAAATCGCCCCCGTCGCAATTTTGACCCTCTTTACATGACCTTATCCCAAGCCTTAACAATTCTTAGCCGTCAAGGGCATCTCAAACCTTTAAACAAACCACTTCCTCAGCCACCCTATGGCCCAAACCATGATCCTAACAAATAGTGCACCTATCACCAACACTCTGGGCATGAAACAGATAACTGCATGCGCCTCCACCATGACATTCAAGACCTCATTGATAGACGAACTATAAAGCCTCCAAAACCTGATGTACAAGCCAACCCACTCCCTACTCATAATGCTGAACTACCACCCCGGAATATCAATCTCATAAGCCTATCTCGCAACCCCACATACAACCCTGGCCAATACATTGTCCAAAACAACCAAACCAAACCAACCTTAACCTTCCCAGAGGAGGATGAGTGTTTTGTGATGGAGGAGAAAGAGAACAATGAGTCCGATCAGTCGGAAGTGATCGATCCCGACATGTCCGACATAAGTAGCGAAGAGCAAACAAAGGAGGAAAAGCTAAGGAAATGGAGAGAGCATTCCTCGGCAAAACACAATTTGGAAGATCCAGACATTCCATTTGTAGGAGACGATGAATGGCTGCGCATCTGGTTTGAGAATAGAAGAAGGAGAAAGAAAGGGTCATCATGATGAGAGGGCACGCCCGCTTCGAGCCTGCCCAAATAGTGGTACCCATCAACCGTCCCAAAATTCTAATGCCTCCCATCATCTGGGAAACAATCAATCTCATAGAAAAAGTGGAGGAGTTTCAAATGCAGCCATGGGTTGATCCTTACGAAGAATGTGATTATAGCCAGTGGATAAAGGAAGCAGAGGATCTATTTCACATGTGCATACCCATATCAAAAAGGGAAAAGTAATTTCGACGAAATGGAAGGAGAATGCGATGATCCGCTTGATGGAATCTCCTTAGCATCACTATTCAACCAAATAAAGGTAGCTAATCACCTTTATGAATGCACAGTCAACAAGGAAGAAGGAGAGGTGATGAGAGCCCAAGCTGATATTTCCATTTGGGGACTGCTTATGTCTCAAGGAGGAAACCACCGTGCAAGCTTCAAAGAAGAATCTAGTTCAAAGACTCTGTTTGGCAAAGAAGAGGGTGAAAAAGAGTATAAGGTTGCGAAAGACAAAGGAAAAGAAGACGACCCCGAAATGCTACAGTAGCTAAGAAGTCACAACATGGCAAAGAACATTAAACATTGCTTTTGTTTCTAAATCAAACTAGAATATGTTTTGGGCCTCTGTTTGGGCACTTTATTTCTGCTAAGTGAATTCCTATTTCATTTTCCAGATTATGCTTATTTAACAATCTAAATTCCTAAAGTTGCAATTGTCAATACACTACAGTCTCTTTGCCAAATGAAGGAAAATTCAAGGAATCAAGTTCTTTACGTCCCTGACAAAAAGGAAGTAGAGGATGAACTTTAGTTGCTTAAGAAACTAGGTTTTTGTCAAAACTTAGAACAAGACGCTATCTCCGTGAGAACACTTAGGGTTAGCTTACCCATTGTGAAAGTACAAACGCAACAGGAGATTCAGAAAAATACCTCCATCAAATTCCTCTCCAAAACACAGAAAGCCTCTTGAGAGAAATGCTCGTTGGGTAACCTAAGCGCCCAAGCAAAAGTAAGAGCAAAGCCTGCTAGGACAAGAAAATGCAAAAACGCAGCCTAGGCAAAAGATAAGGCATTCAAAAGCTCGCTAGGGACTCAACCTCCACCAGATAACCTAGGCAAAATTTAGAGCACGCGAGAAGAAAAACCAAGAGTGGAAACCCAACCTCAAAGGTGGTGATTTTTGGAACTACGTAAAAGGCCTGATTCTCTGATTGGGATACGTAGGCAATCTCACATTGAGATACGGCCCAAACATTTGGAGGAAAGTAAAAACATCAACAAATTTGTACTTAATGATAGGCATAGCTAACCCTGCGTATTGAGCTCGCAAAAGATGAGTTAGTCATTTTTCAGAGAATTGGCAAAGATAAAAGGACACAAGAATTATTGTTCATCCCCTCTAACCTAAAGGTCATTAACACAATGGACAGGATATCTTGAAACTCTCGAGTTTGGCAATCAGACTATGGAATATAGCAAAAGCAAAAAGTGGGAAATCAAAACCAAGCATAAGAAGGAAGAGAAAAGAGGATGCCACTTAGCCAAAACAAAATCTACCTTTGGAAAATCAAAGTAACATCGGCCGTAAAAGCGATTCTTCAGCCGAGTAATCGATTCTTCGGCCGGTATTTCATTTCATAACAAATAACTGTCAATCAGCAATTGCTTGTTCAAAAAAGCCATGTTCTGATACATGTCTCAAAGCATTTAGGGGCGTAAAAACATTTCTCATTTCATGAACAAAAACTTGATTACAAAATCATCGCTGTGGTTGTCTTCACTATACAAATACAGTTTTTGCTTGTCTCTTTTACTAACTATAAACAGGAAAAAGGAAAATCCTAAAGCTAGTCATGGCGACGTCTTTGAGACGATCTCTGAAACAGGGACTGCTCACTGATTCCCACATCCTCCCCACCAGCAGCCGGTACTCGCTCAACCTCAAGCTGCAACCAAAAGAGGATACAGACACTCAGGTTCAAGGAATGATGCAAAGCAAATGGAATACATGGGGAAAGTCATAACTCGAGGATCCGACGGTGCTGCCTCTGAACCAAAGCCTCTGCACTCTGATAGGCATGAACCCATTCCTGCACTATCTCGATAGGCACCTATGGAAACAAACCCACCATTTCAAATACAGGAACGACAGATACAATGATAAAGTAGGGAAAATGAAACCAGAAATAAGGTGATACCTGTGAAACCTCGGCTGGTAATGAATAAAGTTGGGTCGTACAAGGAGTAAGCCCCAAACGCTCCTCCTCTCCATCATCAGAATGGAAGGAGACAAAGGAAGGGGCCCGTGGCCAATCAGGAGCAACAGGAGGAGCTGCAGCAGCTGAAGCCAAGAAAAGACGGCAGTACTCCATGTAGTCGCCTGCCTGGAGAAGCATACCTGCCCAATCTTTGATCCAAGCATTCCTCAAGTCTTCCTTAGACATCAAGGAAGTAGACCTCATAGATGTTGGAGGAGGAGGAGGAACAAACTGAAGTGCCTCAGCACGTGGGCGCCACTGACTAGCTACCCGATCACCTAGATACCAAGCGTGGCAAAACGGACCCTCAAGCAAACTGCGAGTACGTTCCAAAACTCTGGAACGCGCAAGAGGGGCTTCCTCTGGTACACCACCCCAAGGGTCAAAACGTACCTGCAGAACAAGATCAAATTGGTCACGATACAAAGATATCTAAAAATAAGGAATGCAACGAGAAAAGGGGAGGTACCTGATCAACCGTCATGTAGACACCTCCCAAACGGGGCATCACCATACAGATTGATCACGTTTGTTGCTCGATTGGTTGCTTGCTTCGTAAACCAAGATCGTGGACATTCCCATGGCTAGGAACATTGCCACACGATAGTGGTTATTATCAAAACAGAGTCGCCACCCAGTTTATTAAAACTAGGAAAATAGACAGAGATTCTGGGCACGGGAGCCAAAAGTACAATAAAGGGAAGGTGTTAGGCACCCCTCTTTGCCCAGTCGTGAGACTGGCCCATAATCGTTCAACATAAGACATATAGATGCTTTGTTTAATTCCAACACATAACCTGTTTATTTAAGCCTTTAAACAGTAAATAAAGTGAGCCAATGCGATAAGTAAAGCATGCATCAAAAAGCAGAACAAAACAAACTGTCCCAGGGTAATGGATACCGCGGTCGGTGAATGGATGTCACGACCGAGGGATCCTCCTGATTTGATGTATCGGCTGAGGGATCAAAGCCCCGGTCGATGTTCTTCCTCACACCAGACAGAAGGATTAACAGATGATTAAAACGCTACGGTTACTCATAAATACAGTAAGTAAAACAAACCAGAGGCCGTTGGGCCTCACCACCTTGATCCCTCAGTTGCTTGATTGATTCGGATGGGGTGTGATTGACTGATTGCTCCTCAGAAAACCCTAGGGTTAGGGTTTAAACTTTGGGATTTGATCGCTGGATTGGTGGCTGCCTTCGTGAGGTTAGGGCTTTTGAAGAGAGGTTTTGAGAGAGTATTTTTGCAGAGTATCGTGGCTTGGGTGAGTAATTTCACTTATCAATTTTGGAGCCCAAAGGCTCCTTTATATAGGCATAGGGATGACTCACTCCGGCCAATCAAATGGCACGATTGCAATTGCAATTGTAATGCAATTCGAACTCTTTGTTGCAATCTCTGAACGTGGCCCGAACGCATCGGAGAGGTAGTGTAGTTGGATCAAACAATCGACAGAACGTTCCAGAGTCTGGAAAAAGGACGATCTGGCGGCCGAGTAATAGATCACACAGCCGAGGAATGGATGTTACGGCCGAAGGATGGATCTTGCAGCCGAGGGATTGATCTCTCAAGGAGATTTTCTAGCAACAGGTTGCTCGGGTGAGAAAATGATGTTAAGGCCGTTAGATCGATGTTACGGCCGGCAGATGGATTCTCCTAGGCTTCTGTATTTTCTGTCTGAAAGGCTGTATGTCTCTGATTGGGTCCTCTAAGTGGCTCAAAGTTCTTACCGAAAGTCCAAAGGTTCTCGAGAAGGCAATCAGCAATCACTGTATCCATTTCATCATCGGGATGGTCCCCAAGGTGGGACTTGAAATAATCGTTAGGCCAAATTGGGGTGTCTACAGATGCCCCTCTTTGACTGAGCTCAGACGGATCATGAGACATGTTTGAGTAAGAGTCAAAGCTGTAAAAGCAACTCAATTTGGTACAACCACTATTCCAAGGGGTTTTCGAAAAAAGTTTTGTTATGGTCGGGCCGAGAGGCTGCCTACGTATTCCACAAGGGAAATTCAGACCAATTGTAGTTCGGGCCACAAAGAAAATAAAAAGTTTGGAGGGTTAGAGACAGAAGACGTACCTTTGGGCTTAAAAAGCCGTAGTGACGTACCTAGACTGAGCCAGGGTTTTGGCGGAAGATAGTTGAAGGAGCGCTGGACTGCCGGGGGAGTTTTTGTGGAGAGCTTCCTTAGTATTTTGGGGTATATCAATACACGGCAGGTGCGTTTGCTTTTCTTGATTATCCTTACTTTGACTAAGAGGAGCTCGGTAGAGTAGCCTATCCTTGCGAATGAGCTGGAAGGAATTGATGTAATTGGGGTGGAATCCAAGCCATTTGCTAGGGATGAGTCGGACGCCGTTTGTTTTGAGATATGGGGGGCACAGGGCCAGTAACATAGAGCACGGAGCTTTGGAGATGAGGGAACCGAGGCACGGAGCCAATTGTAGTCATAAGGCGAGAGCCTAGGGTGATAGAATCAAGGCGTGGAACCTGCTGTGGTTTTGAGGCAAGGGCCTGAGGTGAGCTTAGAGCTTGATGGAACCGAAGTGCGAAGCTGGTAATGATCATAAGGCGAGAGCCAGATGTGTCGGAGCTTAGAGCTTGACGTGATTTGAACCGAAGCATAGAGCTGGTTGCATTCTGATGATCTGTGCACGGAGCTTTCTCATCATAAGTTTTGGCGTAGAGCCAAAGGATCGAGGTACTGGACAGATCAATAAAACCGAGGCGTAGAGCTGGCTGATTGCAGGGTTGACCTATTTCATGAGAGATATGCAGAATGTATATGTGTGATGGTGATTGTTAGATGTGAACAGATATGATGATGCAGACTCGATGTGATAATGTTGATGCATTTGATGCAAATGTGCACGGGCCCGTGCGTGTGTGTTAATTTAAGCTTAGAGCTTCTTTCAAGTTCCGGACTTGAGCATTTAGAGCGTAGAGCTCAAGCATTCGGACGGCAGAATCCGAGCATTCAAAGTACAGGCTTTGAGCGTCCAGTACGCAGTGGTTGGGCATCCAAGCGTAGAGCTTGAGCATTCAAGTGTAGAACTTGAGCATCCAGTACACAGTGGTTGGGCTTTCGAAGAGCTTCGAGCATTTGATTTTGAGCATTCAGGCATAGAGCCTGAGAATAGGTGATGTCTTGATTGTTGGGGCAGCGTAGAGCCTGTTGAGATTTGCTTGTTTACGGCTTCGAGCCAGTTGAGATAATGGGCGTAGAGCCGCTGAGTTGATGAATACGGGCTTTGAGCCGCTGAATTGGTTGTTACAGCTTCGAGCCAGTTGAGATAGTGGGCTTGGAGCCACTGAGTTGTGATAGCGAGCGTAGAGCTGCTGAGTCGAGGGCTTGAAGCCACTGAGTGAATGAATACGGGCATAGAGCCGCTGAGATAACGGGCTTTGAGCCGCTGAGTTGAGCCGTTGAAATGATGGTGGATATGATGGTGAGCTCTGAGCTGTCGAGTGAGCTTAGGGCTGCTGATGATGCTTAGAGCCTGTTGAGTAAGTTGACGGTGATATGGTCGCTGGAGTGGCAAGCGTAGAGCTGCTGTATGAGTTGATGTGGGTGAACATGGGCACGGAGCTGTTGAGTTGTCGGTGATGCAAGGAGCATGGTGTTGTCGAGTGACTTGTGCACAAGGCTATCGAGCGTAGAGTTGCTGGGATAATGAGCCCAGGACTGCTGAGTGTCTTGCTTTGCTTCGACCAGCAGTTTGTGGAGAGAATTTCCTTATGCTCGGATATGCCCTCGAGGCTAGTTCTGATCACGTTGTATTGGCATCAGGGATGCCCCCAAGGCTTACTTGATTTTGCTTTTGTTGGTCATGGACCCAGAATCCATAATGGCTTGAATTGGTGCACTGAGTACGATCTGATGCTGCTGAAGGAAACTGATTAAAGGGCCAGGAGATCGATCTCTCGGCCGAAGGATCAATGTCTCGGCCGAGTAATTGATGTCTCGGCCATGAGATAGCCAAAAGTCAGAAAATCGATTTAAGTTCGGTTTAATCGATTTTACGGCTCATTTAATCTTTTCTCCTTCCTCCTCTTTTGTTCTCCTCCATTCCTCTCGTCCGACGACCACCACCTCACGCCGCCATCCTCATCCACCACCATCGGCCACCGTTATCTCCGGCGACTGTCCCCTCCGGTCACTGCTGCCGTCGCTGCCGGCTCTTGGTTGTTTGGAACCGTTGGTTTTTCTTCTTGGTTCAGACGTGATGACCACGCCATCTTCGGATGTTGCGGGTTCGTCTTTGCACCCTCCATGTAGGTGCGAATACCCATCTTCTGATGAGGAGGCGATTGAGGAGCCCGGCTTGTTCGACGCTGCTACTTATGTTCTTCCTTCGCGTAGGCTGGGCTTTGGCGGTTTTTTGCAATACCGCCCTCCCGTTGGTGGCCCAGAGGCCGAGGTAGTTCGCCGGGAACCTGAGCTGCACCTGAGCGTTCTCAATGTGCTGGTAAGCTTTCCCCTTAGCATTTCTTTTTGTTTATGCAGTCATGAGATTAACTCCCTTTTCGTCTTTGGCAGAGAAATAGGAGGCTGGAAGCTCGTGGTGGAGGCAAGGAAGTGCACAAATGGTTCTTGACGCTGCCAGGGCAGGCTCGGGAACTGGTTCGTGCTGCTGGTTTTGAGGCATTTGTTCTGGGTCTTAACGTTCCGAAGATGGACTGGTCGTTGATGACATCGCTGGTTGAGAGGTGGTGGGATACCACCAACACCTTCCACTTTCCTTCTGCTGGCGAGATGACTATCACTCCGGGCGACTTCTCTTTGCTGACTAGCCTGCGGGTAGGCGGAGTTTCTCTTCGAGTTGACCCCAGGTTTTGGGAGCGAGAGGGCACTTTGGAGTGGTTTCTGGGCAAGGTGCCCCCTGTTCGTTCTCGGGGTCATATCGATCTTGCTTGGCTAAGCAAGACTTTCATGACGGCTGACATCCTGACTCAGGTGAGTATCGAGCAATTGACGCGAGCCTTTCTTCTTTATCTCCTTGGGCAAACGTTGTTTGCCAACAAGGATGGCTCGGTACACACACAGTTTCTGGCTCCTTTGCAGCGTTTGGAGGTCGTTAAAGAGTTTGACTGGGACTCGTCTGCTTTGGCCACTTTGTATGGTAATTTAGGAGCTTGCTCACGGGACAAGAGTCCCATACTAGGCGGCCACCATCGGGTGCTTGAGGTATATATCTTTCTCTCTTGCTTCCTTTCCTGTTTTGACTTCTCATAGTATTTGAATTTGTTTTGGTTAATCTGCTTTTCAGCTCTGGGCTTTCGAGCACCTTCTCTAGTTTCCCCCTGAGACTAGACACGGAGACGCAGACTGTATACCTCGCTATGAGCAATGGTTGGTGGGGCAGCGGAGGCCACGGTCACCAGTTTTAAGCCTTCCCGAGTGGCGACGAGTTTTGGACCGACTGACGGTCGATCAGGTACTTTTCTCTTTGCACTTCTTGTCCTTTAGACTTCCATATTCTTGTGTTGGGGCTGATTTGACCTTGCTTTGTAGGTACGGTTTGACCCTTGGGGTGGTGTACCAGAGGATGCCCCTCTTGCACGTTGTAGAGTCCTTGACCGGACCCGTAGCTTGCTCGAGGGTCCATTTTGTCAAGCCTGGTACTTAGGTGATTGGGTGGCTAGTCAGTGGCGCCCGCGTGCTGAGGCGCTTCAGTTTGTTCCTCCTCTTCCTCCAACATCGATGAGGTCTACTTCTTCGATGTCTAAGGAGGACTTGAAGAATGCTCGGATCAGAGATTGGGCAGGTTTGCTTCTTCGGGCAGGAGACTACATGGAGTACTGCCGTCTTCGCCTAGCTTCCGCGGTTGTAACTCCCCCTGTTGCTCCTGTTTGGCCACAAGCCCCTTCTTTTGTTTCCTTCCATTCTGACGATGGGGAGGAGGAACTCCTTGCCCTTACTCCTTGCGCGAGCCAGCTTTATACGTTGCTAGCTGGGGTTTCACAGGTATCACCCTATTTCTGAACATTGCTTTCCTTGCTTTATCAATGTATCTGTCATTCCTGTATTTGAGATGCTTGGTCTATTTTTGTAGGTGCCTAGTGAGATAGTGCAGGGATGGCTTCATGCCTATCAGAGTGCAGAGGCTTTGGTTAGGAGACAGCACCGTAGGATCCTCGAGGTACGACTCTCTTTCATGAATTTCATCTGCTTGATATCATCCCTTGAATCTGAATGTTTGTATCTCCTTTGATTGCAGCTTGAGGCTGAAGGAGCGTCGGCTGCTGGTGGGGAGGATGTGGGAACGAACGAGCAGTCCCCATCTCAGAGACCGTCTCAGAGACGCCGTCATGACTAGCTTTTAGGATTTTCTTTTTTTTCCTGTCCATAGTTAGTAGAAGAGACAAATAGAAATTGTATAGTGAAAGCAACCACAGCGAAAGAGTTTTGTAACCAACTTTTGTTTATGGAATGAAAAGAGCTTTTCGTACCCCTAAATGCTTTAAGATATGCATGTGAAAGTCAGAACATGGCTTTTTGAATAAACATTTACTGATAGACAGTAATCTTTGTGAAACGGAGTATTGGGCCGAAGAATCGATTACTCGGTCGAAGGATCAATGTCACGGCCGATGTATCAATTCCTCAGCTAAAAATAGATTTTTGTTTTGGCCAAGTGGCATCCTCTTTCCTCTTCCTTCTTATGCTTGGTTTTGATTTCCCGCCTTTTGCTTTTTGCCATATTCCATAGTCTGATTGCCAAACTCGAGCTTTCGAGGTATCCTGTTTATTGTGTCAATGACCTTTAGGTTAAAAAAGGATGAACTTTAATTCTTGTGTCTATGGCTGTTGTCAATTCCTTGAGAAAAGCATACTCATCTTTTGCGAGCTCAATACGCAAGGTTAACTATACCTATCGCTGAGCACAAATTTGCTGATGTTGTTTTCTTCCCTCCTAATGTTTGGGCCGCATCTCGATGTGAGATTGCCTACGTATCCCAATCAGGGAATCAGGCCTTTCTACGTAGTTCCAAGATCTCCACCTTTGGGGGTTGGGTTTTCGCTCTTGGTTTTTCTTTTCATATGTTCTAAGTTTTGCCTAGGTTACCTGATGGAGGTTGAGTCCCTAGCGAGCTTTTGAATGCCTTATCTTTTGCCTAGGCTGCATTTTTGCATTTTCTTATCCTAGCAGGCTTTGCTCTTACTTTTGCTTGGGTGCTTGGGTTACCCAACGAGCATTTTTCTCTCAAGAGGCCTTCTGTGTGTTTGTGGAGGAATCTGATAGAGATATTTTTCTGAATATCCTGTTGTATTTGTACTTTCACAATGGGTAAGCTAACCCTAAGTGTTCTCACGGAGATAGCGTCTTCTTTTTAAGCTTTGACAAAAACCTAGTTTCTTAAGTAACTAAGGTTCATCCTTTCCTTCCTTTTGGTCAGAGACACAAAAGACTTGATCCCTTTGAATTTTCCTTTGTTTGGCAGAGAGATTATAGCGCATGGCAATTGCAATTTAGGAAATTAGATTTAAGATAAGCATAATTTGGAAGATAAAAAAAAACAAGAGAAATTCTCTTAGCGGAAATAAAATGCCCAAACAGGGGCCCAAAACTCGTTCTAATTTGATTTAGAAAACAAAAGCAATGTTTAATGTTCTCTGCCATGTTGTGACTTCCCAGCTATTGTGTCATTTTGGGTTTGTCTTCTTTCCCTTGTCTTTTGCAACTTTATACTCTTTTCCACCCTCTTCCTTACCAAACATAGCCTTTGAACTGGGTTCGCCCTTGAAGCTTGCATGGTGGCTACCTCCTTGGGACATGAGCAATCCCCAAATAGAAGTGTTGGTCTGGGTTTTCATTACCCTTTCTTCCTCCTCATTGTCTGTGCAGTCGTTAGCTATTTTCACTTGATTGAATAGCGATGCTAAGGAGGTTTCGTCGAAAGGATCATCGCACTCTCCTTCCATTTCATCAAAGTCGCTTTCCCCTGTCTTGTATGGCTCTGCCTTTATGAAATCTAGATCTTCTCTTTCCTCTATCCATTGGCTATAGTCGCACTCGTTGTAAGGATTGACCCAGGGCTGCATTTGAAACTCCTCTACTTTTTCTATGAGATTGATTGTCTCCCAAACAATGGGCGGTGTTGGAATTTTGGGATGGTTGATGCGTACCACTATTTGGGCAGGCTCGAAGCGAGCGTGCCTTCTCATCATGATGACCCTTTCTTTTTCCTTCTTCCTATTCTCAAACCAGATACGAAGCCATTCGTCATCTTCTACAAATGGGATGTCTGGATCTTCCAAATTGTGTTTTGCCCAGGAATGTTCTTTCCATTTCCTTAGCTTTTCTTCCTCTGCTTGATCTTTGCTACTTATGTCAGACATGTCGGGATCGATCACTTCTGATTGATCGGACTCATTGTTCTCTTCCTCTTCCATCATAAAACACTCATCCTCCTCGGGAAAGGTTAAGGTTGGTTTGGTTTGGTTGTCTTGGATAATGTATTGGCTAGGATTGTATGCGGGGTTGTGGGATAGACTTATGAGATTGATATTTTGAGGTGGTGGTTCAGCATTATGAGTAGGGAGTGGGTTGGCTTGCCCATCAGGTTTTGGAGGTTTTATAGTTCGGCTATCAATAAGGTCTTGAATGTCATGGTGGAGACGTATGCAGTTGTCTGTTTCATGCCCAGGGTGTTGGTGGTAAGCGCACTGTTTGTTAGGATCATGATTTGGGCCGTAGGGTGGCTGAGGAAGTGGTTTATTTAAAGGTTTGAGATGCCCCTGGCGGCTGAGAATGGTCAAGGCTTGGGATAATGTCATGTAGAGAGGATCAAAATTGCGGCGGGGTCGATTTGAATTCCGAGAGGAGTTAGCCTGGAAAGGATCCTGAGGCAGGGATGTGCCAAGGGTATTTACGGAGGTGTGAGATGTACGGCTGGAAAAGGTTTTCTTTGGTGGGTGGGGAGCTTCTTCTTTCCCAATGAGCCCTAACTTGATTCCATCTTCGATTTGCAACCCAGTGGCATGCAAGTGTTTGAAATTTGTGATAGCCTGTGTGTAGATGTGCCTGAGATATTTGGGTTGTAGGTTCTTGACAACTATTCTCACTTGATCTTCCTCGGAGGGGCGGTTCTTCATTTTGGCAGCCTTTTCCCTCCATCTTGCCACAAAGGTAGCAAAGTCCTCATTGGATTCTTGTTTGGTCATTTCCAAGTCTCGAGTTGTCAGCTCGATTTGGACATTATATGCATACTGCTTGACAAAAGCGTTGGCAATTTCTGGCTAGGTCTGATAATGCACGAATTCCAAAGTGAGGAACCAGTCGAGAGCGCTTCCGGTGAGAGTCCTTTGGAACAATTGAGTGATGAGCTCATCATTCAAGCCCATCGGCTTCAGGGTGTTGATAACGTGGCGAACATGATTGGTAGGATTGCCAGTTCCATTGAACTTCTCGATGTTTGGCATTTTGAAATTCTCAGGCAGTTTGGATTCTGGGAAGAGGCGGAGTCCTTCGAAATCCAAAATTTGGTCCCCTTGTGAACGGGCCAAGGCTTGTTTAATTTCCTTGACTTGCTTGGTCAATTGGGACTTTCTGCCAATATCACTTTATGGGGATTCTCGTCTTCCATCAATCTTTCCTCATCCTCAGCATCCTTAGCTGCCATTTCTGCTAGCAGCGCAGTGATTTGAGCTTGGAGATCGGCAGTAGTGGCGTCGTTGTCTGCCATGAAGGTAGAAGGTTTGCTTGACGAAGCTTGGGATTTAGTAAATGACGGGGTCTGCTGAAAGGATGACCGGGAAGTTTCCGGAAGCGGTTGGGACCGTTATGGTGAGGGTGTTTTGGCAGATGAGGATGACAGACGGGATGGTTGCAGAGACCTCTGTTTGGCGTAGCTTCGGGTGTTATAAGAGTATAAAGTTGGCTGTGGTTGCTTCTTTGATTTATCTATTGTGCCTGCTTGAAAAGTAGAGCACCTGGAAGTCAGTATTGGGCTTGTGTAGGGTTAGGATTTTGGTTGAAAATCCCAACCCTTCTGCACATAAAGAGTTATTTACAATAACAAATGATACAGGGTGTGAGGAAGAACTTTTGCAAGCAAAATGCAAGTAGGTTCCTAGCCTGTAGGTTCCTGTCTTAGTTTGATAAGTTCTATAGCTTTCTAATACATGCAAGGTTTTGGTAGTCTCAGGGTGGTCCGTTGTCAAAGGGCACCAATCCTCTCACCAGCCCATCATAGGCGGTGATTGGGTGATTCCCTTTTTGATATACCACTAGGTACGAGTGACTGTGGAGTTTGCTGGAACCCCCAACATAGCCCGTGTCATGCCGGGATATCAGGTGAACTCAACAGGCTGCCTGCTCAATGCATATGATAGATGAATTGAACAAGGCATGTATTAGTCTTATGTTTAACTTTCTGGTTATGGCTCTCATGTCCCCAGCAGAGTTGCCAAAAACTGTAGACACCTCCCAAACGGGGCATCACCATACAGATTGATCACGTTTGTTGCTCGATTGGTTGCTTGCTTCGTAAACCAAGATCGTGGACATTCCCATGGCTAGGAACATCGCCACACGATAGCAGTTATTATCAAAACAGAGTCGCCACCCAGTTTATTAAAACTAGGAAAATAGACAGAGATTCTGGGCACGGGAGCCAAAAGTACAATAAGGGGAAGGTGTTAGGCACCCCTCTTTGCCCAGTCGTGAGACTGGCCCATAATCGTTCAACATAAGACATATAGATGCTTTGTTTAATTCCAACACATAACCTGTTTATTTGTAACGCCCCCATTTTTGGGTACGTTAACTAAACATTTATTGAATTAAAAGACTAAGAGTCAAGCTCATTATTACAACATAGATCCTACTAGAGTACTTTTTATTACACAAAGGATGGGAATTCTAGGGCATTCTATTACTCCGCTTCTTCCTCCATCCTAGCAAGCTCCTCGGCTCCAAAAGCCTCCAATGTGTACTGTTCACCTTATTCGTCAATCAATTCTGACACATTATACCAGCGTCGCCCCCAGTATAATATGCCAGGGTCACCAAAAAGGTAATACCGTGAGCTACAATGCTCAATAGAATAAACCATACCCACTAACCCTTAACTTATAACAGAAAGGGAAGCATAAGCAATTACACATGCTCATTTAACAACATAGTTAACAATTACACATTCGCATTCACTATCTTACTAGCGTTGGTGTCATGCCTTTTCTTGAGTTTCTCCTACGCGACTCGTCATAGACCGTGTCATCCTTTTCACCTTTGTTTACAAAATCAACATTTCCAAGTTTCATTAACAAATTGCTACTAACGAGGCTACCAAGTCCGGCTACATTAGCAACACACACGATGGCTACCAAGTCCGGCCATATCATGGTTTTCAAAACTTCTTCTTTCAAATCTTACATTGGCTCCTTTCCTCGGATAACCAAGCCATACTACCAATGAAACTACCACGTCCGGCCCCATTGGTAATCTTCACAATGGGCTACCAAGTCCGACCTCATTACGGTTTTCAAAAACATACTCACATTGGGCTACCACGTCCGGCCACAATGTAGTTTTAAAAATATTTTATCCATATCAACCACACCCTAGGTGTCATGTTTCTACTTTCTCGATTTTTGTGTCTCGTTTGCATGCCATGACTCCGTGGTAGTTCATTTCACAATTTAAGAAATCTTGAAACTAAACTAACAAGATCATCCAACTCTATATTCACTATCATGCTCATATTATCACACAATCATGCTCAATCACATTTAAGCATAACGCCACATGTACGGACGCCTTTGGAGTGATAAATCACTTATGATTTAATCAACAACCACAAGTAATGCAAGTAACCATGTAGTCATGCTCATCACCATTTTAAGATCAAAATACAAATACTTCAGCTTAATCCAAATTCATACTTCCTTTTTGAAAAGTTCAAAACAGCATTTGTTTATTGAGTGATTCTAACGTTATGCTAATCATGCCATGGTTATTCAAAATAACAACTTATACACATGCTTAAGGAAAGTAGATAAGGTAATCTACGTATACTTAGGATAGGGATGTAGGAATATCCTACTGTTCTTCTTAGCAGTAGAGATGACTACGGATAGTACGTCGGTGGTCGGGCGGAGTAACGTCTTACGGTAGGTATCCGATAGCTTCGAAAGAGAAGGTTTCTCTCGAAACTAAGTCTTGACTAACACTACTAAAACTTTTGGATCGATAGGGTGGCGGAGTGGCGGTTTAGTGGCGGCCTTGGATGAGTTTCTTGAAGAACTTGGGAAGAATTTCAAGAACAAGCAAGAACTAAACTTTCTAGAGAGAAGTTGGAGCAATGAAAGGTGTGAGTTGAAATGGGAAGGAATGGGTGCTATTTATAGCCAAAGGGTGACCTATTATCCAATGGGTAAAATTTCCCCTAACATTTGTTATCCAATGGTTAATAGAATGACTAGATTTGATGGTACTTGGATTGTGTGAGGTGTTGGCCAAAGGACCATGACTAGGCTCAAGAGTACACATGCACACATCACACAACCTCTCTCCCTCTCTCCCGGCCTCTCTCTTTCTCTCACTCTCTCGGCCATCTCTCTCTCTCTCTCTCTTTGGTTCAATGCATAAGTACAAAGGTTGAAAGACTACAAAGATCTTTCTTGTTCTTTCTTCCAATCTAGGACAAATCTAGGTTATTCTATTGGGGTTTTGGTCTAGTCTAGTACTTAGAAGAGTAAGAAATCTAGGGTTGGTTGTCCTTAGAGTTGAAAGAGTAAGAAAACCCTAGATTTGGTGGTACATGATGAGGTGTGAAGATTGGTCAAGGGTTATGACTAGGCTTGAAAGAGTACAAGGGCACACATCACCAATCTCTCTCTCCCTCTCTCATCCGGCCTCTCTCTTTCTCTTTCTCACTCTCTCGGCCTCTCTCTCTCCCTCTCTCTCTCTCTCTCTCCTAGTCCAAGGGACACCTAAGCATGAAAGGACTATGGTTTGGTGGTTGACTTAGAAAGAGTAAGAGATTGTGTTGTAAGGTTGTAAGGATATCTAGTACTTGAAATCTCTCCCATATCTCTCCATATATCTTTCTCTCCAAGTACAAGTACTTAAGTATTTATATACTAGGATTTGAAAGAAGACAATCCAAAGAGTACATCACTCTTCTTCCTCTTTCCTATCTCTCTCTCTCTCCCTCTCCCATCTCTCTCTCGGCCTCTCTCCTCTCTCGGATTCTCTCTCTCTCTCCCTCTCTCTCTCTCTCTCCCTAGATTAGAATAAGTATATAGAAGATGACTAACCTACAAGGACAATTGTACTTCATGATCTTATTCTAGATTTCTAGGTCAAAATTCCTAATAGAACAAGTCTAAATGCCATCTATGTACTTATGAACTATATTCTAATACATAGAATCTTAGGATGACATATACATATTACATACTTTGATTAAATAAGTACATACCATATCTAGTAGGTAATTAACTAAGTAACACCTAGTACTATGGCTTGACTTGGCCTTATTGACCAATGGACCAAAATTCCCCTAACTTATTATCCAATGGTTAATGGATGGAAGTACTATGCTTATATAATCTATCTATATTAGTACGATGACTCATGGTGAATCTACTTAAACTAATAGATCTTGTACTAGGTAGAAAGACTAACCTATTGTCCAATGGTTAACAATTCTCCTAACTTTTATTATCCAATGGATAAAGGTGGTAAGAAACATATAAAGGTGTACCTAGCAATCTAGTCACAATATCCTAGGTAGAAACCTATCGTCCAATGGATAAAGACTTCTCTAGTATTTATCGTCCAATGGGTAAAGATCAAAGGTTGCTTTGGTCAAAAGGGTTTGTTTAGGGTTTTGAAAGGTTCAAATGGGTCGGGAAGGTCGAAGGTTCATTAAGGTTATCTCAACGGATTAGGTTAGAAGCTAACTAGGCTTGCTAAGTAGGATTTCCAGCCAAGAAAGGAATTCTAAGACTTGTTTAAGTAAATTAGGAAAATATACTAACACACTTGTCTTTAGAAAATGACTATATTGCATGGCGTGAAGAAACTAGATTTTTAATTGAATAAATCTAATCACGACGGATTATTAGAAATCAAGAAAATTATAGAGTCATTAAAATAAGTAACGAGATTTTATTCATTGAAAATCGGAGTTGTTACATTATTTAAGCCTTTAAACAGTAAATAAGGTGAGCCAATGCGATAAGTAAAGCATGCATCAGAAAGCGGAACAAAACAAACTGTCCTAAGGTAATGGATCCCGCGGCCGGTGAATGGATGTCACAGCCGAGGGATCCTCCTGGTTTGATGTATCGGTCGAGGGATCGAAGCCCTGGTCGATGTTCTTCCTCACACCAGACAGAAGGATTAACAGATGATTAAAACGCTACGGTTAGTCATAAATACAGTAAGTAAAACAAACCAGAGGCCGTTGGGCCTCACCACCTTGATCCCTCAGTTGCTTGATTGCTTCGGATGGGGTGTGATTGACTGATTGCTCCTCAGAAAACCCTAGGGTTAGGGTTTGAACTTCGGGATTTGATCGCTGGATTGGTGGCTGCCTTCGGGAGGTTAGGGCTTTTGAAGAGAGGTTTTGAGAGAGTATTTTTGTAGAGTATCGTGGCTTGGGTGAGTAATTTCACTTATCAATTTCGGAGCCCAAAGGCTCCTTTATATAGGCATAGGGATGACTCACTCCGGCCAATCAAATGGCACGATTGCAATTGCAATGCAATTCGAACTCTTTGTTGCAATCTCTGAACGTGGCCCGAACGCATTGGAGAGGTAGTGTAGTTGGATCAAACAATCGACAGTACGTTCCAGAGTCTGGAAAAAGGACGATCTGGTAGCCGTGTAATAGATCACACGGCCGAGGAATGGATGTTGCGGCCGAAGGATGGATCTTGCGACCGAGGGATTGATCTCTCAGGGAGATTTTCTAGCAACAGGTTGCTCGGGTGAGAAAATGATGTTAAGGCCGTTAGATCGATGTTACGGCCGACAGATAGATTCTCCTAGGCTTCAGTATTTTCTGTCTGAAAGGCTGTATGGCTCTGATTGGGTCCTCTAAGTGGCTCAAAGTTCTTACCGAAAGTCCTAAGGTTCTCGAGAAGGCAATCAGCAATCACTGTATCCATTTCATCATCGGGATGGTCCCCAATGTGGGACTTGAAATAATCGTTAGGCCAAATTGGGGTGTCTACACGTCAAACAGTCCAAAACCCGTCGCCACTCAGGAAGGCTTAAAACTGGTGACCGTGGCTTCCATTGCCCCACCAACCATCACTCGTAGCGAGGTATACAGTTCGCATCTCCATGTCTAGTGTCAGTGGGAAACTGGAGAAGATGCTCGAAAGCCCAGAGCTGAAAAGTGGATTAACCAAAGCAAGTTCAAAACTAGGAAAAGCCGAAACAGGAAAGGAGATAAAAGAAAAGGATGTATACCTCAAGTACCCGGTAGTGACCACCGAGGATAGGACTCTTGTCCCGAGAACAAGCTCCAAGGTTGCCATACAGGGTGGCCAAAGTGGACGATCCCCAGTCAAACTCCCTATTATGCAGGAACCTAGGCCTTCTAACTCTCAACCGCAACTCTTTGTTTGGACAAGTACGATTGTTACTATCATCACCTCCAGTTATTACTTGTTTGTCTTGGAATTTGCATATTGTGCCTATATATTAGACAGATGTTTGCATTAAAGTTGTCGGATTAGAAATTGGTTTTCTAAAATTGATTTATTAGCTATTTTTTGAAATCTAGATTTGGTGATTTGTTGGATCATGTACCTAATTTTGTTAGATGGTTATTGTTGTGGACACCTTTGACTTATCCATGAGATTTCTTGAATCTCTTTGCCCAAATAAATTTGAGATCTTATTTAGACCAATTGTGGGGTGATTTATAAATAGGAAATGGCTACCAAAGGGAATGTAAGTATCAAGATTGAGGATGATGATGATGTTGAAGTGGGAGGTGTAGCTGATTCCTTGTAGTCGAAGAAAAATAAGGCATTTTTTATTGACATTATAGAGGAGGAGGTAGGGGCGGAACCATGTGATGGCAAGGGGGGTCATGTGACCCCACTGCCTTCCAAACTACCCCACGATAGCTATACATATTTGGGACATTTTAGTAAATTTGCCCCAAGTACTACAACAATAATTCAATCCTTGCCCTCACCAAATCCTCACATCACCCAATCTGTCTCTCTCTCTCTCTCTCTCTCTGAAAAAGCTTGTGAATAATTGGACTTTTGAGTCTTTTGTCCACTTTCAAGTACAAACCTACCCCACCCCCACCCTGTTCCCTCTATGTATCTTTGATTTTTTTATGAACGCAAAACAACACCCCATAACTTCAACAAAACAACAAAAAAAAGGAAGAAGAAATGGCAACAAATTACTACTCCCTCCGTCTCACTTTGTTGTGTCGGTTCCCTTTTTTGGACATCTTAAAAAATTGTCTATATCTTTTAATGTATAATATTTTATATATTCAATATGGATCTTATTTGATAAATCTCAATTAATTCTTTTAAACAAAAATTTTTAAATCATAAAAAAATATTAATATAGATTGTGAGATATATACAATTTTTTGTGAGATGCCAAAAATGAAACATGCACAACAAAGTGGGACGGAGGGAGTATAAATTTGACCCCAATGCCATGAATTTTTGGGTCCGCCCCTTGGAGGAGGTGAAAACAATGGGTAGTAGAGATACTGGGACTTTTCAGATAAAAAGATGGGCTAGGATGAGGAAGAGTCTTTCCGCTAAAGCTAAATGTCACGCCCTCGATTTTCTGCATAAATAATAATAACATTTGATAATTAAAAGCCTCACCGGAGTTATAATTAATAACCCAAAAGATAGTTCGGTCCCCAAATCCACAATCCTGCTCAAAACTTACAGAGTTTTACAATGGAAAATACAATACAATACAGTTTAGTTTACAAAGATAAACACGTGCTTCCGAAAATAGCTTTAAATAACGACATCAGCATGCACTCCAAGCACTCCATGATAGTGACCTGTAATGTACCTGAAAATGATAGGTTGAGCTACACTTGCCCAATAGAGAAATCTATGCGCAAGTTATAGGAAAACATGTCGAGATATGCATCTAGAGTGAATGAGTATAGACAGATGAGCCCAAAGTTTATATAGCTATCAACAAGCAACTCACTATGGCCAAAGGATTCTAGGCAATCCTATATGCAATACTTAATATCTCACATGCCATACCAGTACCACTAACATTCCCACATCAATCATAGTTAACTAATATTTAGTTCATCAATCCACTCATCACATCACATATGATTCCACAATCGTTCACATTCTCATAATCATTCTCTTTTGTTTTCAAATAGGTGTAATGTAGAGAAATACGTGACCTATAATGGCCAAGCTCCGTTGATTCGAGCTTGAATAGCCGGAGTCCGTTGATTCTGTGCACGATACCGAAAACCGTTGATTCTCTCAAGAATGCCGGAGGATTTTTATATCAAAATTCCTTTTTTCCCTTTTAAACAATCCGATTTAGTAAAAATCAATCTTTCTTTCTTTTTCTCAAGATTTCATATCTCATCAATCAAGGTTTTCGCATACATCGCACGTACCCCGGAACACATCACATATAAGTGATGCCCATTATAATCTCCGGGACACATCACATATAAGTGATGCCCAATAATAATCTCCGGGACACATCACATATAAGTGATGCCCATTACGTCCTATCTCGTTATATTCGTACGTGTCGATCAATCAGTCACAATTTAATCATCCCAAACAATTCTATCACAACATCGATTACACTTCAAACAACCTAAACGATCTACCAATCCACCACATTGATTACATTTCAAAACGTCCCAACGGTCAACCATATCATGACTCCGACTCATAAATTAGTACACGTCATTCCCTTGGAGTATACCACTCTACCACACGTAAGGTACCAACCCATCACCACCATACGGCATACCTCACGCCAATATCGGCTCCTAGACCTCATGGAATAAGCACAAAAGGAAACAAATGAAAACAACAAGACGGATCATGAGGACACGGATTTCAATCTTGCCTTTCGGATCACTAGACAGACACCCATCTACCCATTCACACTCACCACAAAATCTCGCATAATCTCGCATAATCTACGACACTCTTAAACAACCTTACGATGCATCTTCCATTAGCAATGGTACGAAGATTACGTTTAACAAGTATCGAAGGGATTGGAATGATCCGCGAATCATTGAAACTCGAGCAATCAAGTCTAGGGTTGGTTTAACAATGTTTAGAGTGTGTTAGAAGTGATCGGGGGTCAAAACATGCGACGGAGGAGCAGCATGAACAAAACTGGAGTTAAGGCAGTGGTATCGATACGCACAAAAACCGTATCGATACAACATCAACTATCCACAAAGATAAGTTTATAGTATCGATACAGCGCTTAAGCTGTATCGATACCACGAGGTTTTGAGCAGCGATTTCTGCAGATTTACAAGGTAAGCACAACAACCAAAACCCAACAATCCAAGGCACGATTAAGATGCAAAATCAACATATAAACACATAACAAGAGCAAGAAATCCCTACCTCGATTATCAAAGCCGAACCCAAGAGATTCTCCGAACCCTAGACTCCAAAAGCTTGAACCGACCGAAATACGCGTCCTCCAAGCGAAACCCATGAAATTTAAGCTCACAATTACGATTGAGGGATGGATTGGAGGTTAATCTATGAAGGTTTTGGTGAAATTTGGAGTGAGGGAGTGAGAGAGAGAGAGAGAAAGAAGCCGAGAGAGAGAGGGAGACGGACGAGAGGAAGAGAGAGAGAGGGTATGGGATTTTAATCCCCTACACTCACACACACCTACATATACTAGCACAAACATAAATTACACTTACACTCCTTCCACTTTCAATTCTACTACATTGACCCAAAATCAACTAAACCTAATAAATTCCTCATTTTTTCAAAATTCCAACATTAATAAAACCTTTAAGTAAATTTCCAAAAATATGGGTCTCTACACTAAACACGAATACTCTGAACGTCAAATAAAAAACAAGTTCAACCAACTACGCACTATGCACACTGTCACGCCCTCGATTTTTAACATAAATTATAAACATTTTTAATAAATAAAACCTTCACTAAAATACCGGAAATACCCAAATGACATACTTTTCCCAGTTTTCAAAGTTAAATTTGAGTTACAATCTTGGTTCGAAACCCCAAGTTATACAAACGCTAAAACAATATTACAATTTTCATTAATCAATTTTCCGAATACTTCTTTAAAAAAAATGCAAACTTGACTCCTCATTTGAACCTCCGAGACACGTGATCAGCAAGCACGGGATGCACGTCATGCCAACTTCCTTGACCTTTACCTGAAAATGATAGGTTGAGCTACACTAGCCCAGTAGAGAAATCTATACTCAAGTTATATGGAAATGAGATGAAATATACACCTGACACGAATGAGACACCCAATTGAACATGAGACACAAGAGGGATCACAAAAAAAGAACTGACGAATTTAGACCTTTCCGTATATCTTAGAGATAACCCTAACCATCCATGCATCAACTAGAAGAAGCATTAGGACTCATATCAATCAAACAAACAACAATTATAGTTCAACCAACAACGTTTCAAATGAATTCCACAAACCATCTCCTCTTTTCATACCATCCACCATGGTGCCTCATTACTTAAAACTTTCCTTTTAGATTTCCAAAACATTTTAAGGAAAACTCAAGACCATCACAGGTCAAGCTCCGTTGATTCGCTCAAGAATACCGGAGGATTTTTAAATAAAATCCTCTTTTCAAAACTCAAATTGCTTTCTTTGATAAAAATCAACCTTTCATTCTCTGTCTCGGCAACCACAATCTCAAGCAATCATGCAATCCAAACATCAATATAGACCTCTAAGGTCAATCAAAATTCTCTTCATCATGCGAGACATTCAACTGTGTTACCACCCCTTGCGTCACATTGAATTCTCTCAACCTGGGTTTCCGCACTACCACACCTTGCGTTGCGGGCCCTCTAGAGTCCCCGCATTTCCACACCTTGCGTTGCAGGACCCTCAATTCAGAATTCACAACTCACGTAAACATAAAAAGCGTTATCAATCCGTATATAAACAAACATCACTTTCCACACTCACAATCGTTCTTACATCATTAACCATGCATACCAACTCATAAGTACACCCCATTATACATTGATAAATACTTTAAGTCCACGTTATTCATCAAAGTCAATCACGACGCCCTACGTCACATATCGAACCCGCAAAGACTCTACGACACACCACCCACTTGGTTCCTAACAGAAAACATATCGAACGAGGACACGAGTCACAATACTACCCATAGGATCACTAGACAAACTCAAGTCTATGCGTAACGTTCACCTCTTACTCCCTTATAGCCCACGGTACTCCAACCACCCTTACGGTATATATTCTCCAACCAACGACACTAATATTATACACTAACGAGTGCTCAGAGACAAGATCGAACAACGAACCATTAGGGCATAAGCAACCCTACTCAAGAGTGACTTAAACATAGTCTAATCATATAGGAAGTCATAACACGGAATGAATATAACCTAGGGAGTAGCCGCAAACATCGACCGACTGACACACCTCTACTCAAATGGTCATAACTTTCTGTGTACAAACAGTTTAAAGGTGATTTTGGTGGCAAACGAAAGCTAACTTCCAGACCTTCGATTCAATATAAAGTTTGCGTGAAACGGGCATCGGATGAAGGAGTTATGGCCGTTCAAAGTTGGGCTGAAACCCAAAAACGGGAAGAAATTTCCAGATTTGATAGAAGCACAAAACCCAACCTCAAGCACGAAATAAAGCACGATCTAGGTACATAAACATCACACTAACGCATAACGAGAGTAAGAAATCCCTACCACAATGGGTTTTGAGCAAAACCCTAAGTAACCCAAGTTTGAAACACCAAGATCTAGCTCCTCCCAAGCTACAATACGAGACCTAGGTCTAAGATTTCCCAAGATCAAGAGAAATAAGTGAGGTTCAACAAGTGATTGAGAGGAGAGAGAGAGAAATCCGAAAATGATGAAGTTCTTACCTCTTTGAACGCAATAACCTTGATTCCGAATGAAATTAGGATGAACAACCCATAGATCTTGAAGATTTTGAGGTGTTTGATGTAGAAATCCAAGAATTTGGGTGAGAGATTGAAGAGAGAAGGTAGAGGGGTGATTTTAGGGCTTGGTTCGTGGCCTTGGAGTGAGAAAATAACATAAGAGGTCTATTTATAGTGGTCCAAGAAGCGTGCTGAAAATCTGCAGAAAACGCAGCATGTACCGGTACGGGTAAAAGCTGTACCGGTTCATGAACCTTCAAACTGTCAAAAATCACAACTTCTGGATACCATGTACCGGTACGGGAAAAAGCTGTACCGGTTCATGAAGGGCAGAAAAAAGAAAATTTTCCAACGGATACCGAAACGAACCTGACTTGGTACTAACACTTCCAAACATCATTGCAACATCAAAATTAACATTTTACTATCCTACGAGAGTCCGATACACACCCGGATACGTATCTCCGTACACCCCACAACATACGAGCGATTTTACCAACAATACAACTAATTGACGAAATAAACGATTTCTGAAATTAAAACAAATTTGCGAGTCTCTACACACACCAAATTTAAGAGCCTTTGTGACCAAAGTGGCGTTGGGTGGTGTGCGGAAAAAGGCACTGTTACTGCTGATGATACCCTACAGGAGAAGCTCTATAAGGTTAGAAGTGACCTATTCCCTTTTATTTTGCTCATACTTATAAATTAAGTCTGATACAAGCCACTTTGTTCTTCACTTAGGTTAATAAGAAGGCCAAGCATTTCAGGAAAAAAGGTTTCACACACTATGCAGCGATGACCCGAATACTTGGAGATACCACTGCAACAGGATTCAATTCTCACCCGTCAGTCCAATCCCCGTCTGGAACAGATAGTTCTGATCCCTCATTCCAACTTAAACAGGACAAAGACGATGGCGAAATAGAAGTAACGAACGTAGTGGTTAGTGGAAAAGGAAAAAAGGTTTTTGATATGAAGGCTTTGAAGACTACTGAGCCAAAGGAGAGTAGCAAGAGTAAGAAGAGGGACTCATTGTCTGCGAACCTCAATGAATCTGTAAGTGCTCTTGCAGAAAGTAGCAAGAGGAAGGTGGATATCCTTGAAGAAAAGCATAATGCTAAGAGCACTAGTGTTAGTGTGACTTCCCAAGACCATGGTGAGCCACAAGGTCTGCTGGCTGAGTGCATAAAAACTCTTAATGCCATGGAAGACCTAGATGGAGCATCGTACAAGAGCCACGGAAGACCTAGATGGAGCATCGTATAAGAAAGGGATGAAACTACTTTAGACACCCCAATTTGGCCTAACGATTATTTCAAGTCCCACCTTGGGGACCATCCCAATGATGATATGGATACAGTGATTGCTGATTGACTTCTTGTGAACCTTATGACTTTCGGTGAGAACTTTTAGCCACTTAGAGGACCCAATCCAGAGCCAAATAGCCTTTCAGACAGAAGTACAGTATCCTAGGAGAATCCATTTGTCGGCCGTGACATTGATCACATGGTCTCAACATCATTTCTTCACCCGTGAAGCCTGTTGCTTGAAAATCTCCCTGAGAGATCGATTAGCCGGCCGCCAAGATCATTCCTTGGCCGCAACATCAATTCTTTGGCCGCCAGATCCTTTGTTCGGCTGCTAGATCATCTATTTTCCAGATTCTGGAACGTTCTGTCACTCGTTTGATCCGATCACAAAACCCTAGCAGCCAAATCTCGATGCGTTCGGGCCACTTTTGGAGATTACCATGAGGAGTTCGTGTCGACTTATAACTACAATTCAATCGTTCGATTTTGATTGGTTGGGGTGTGTCATCCCTATGCCTATATAAAGGGGCCTTTGGGTTCCAAAATTAACAAGTGGATACACCATTTCAAGCCACGAAACTCTGTCAATATACACTCTCAAATCCCCTCTACAAAAGCCCTAACCTCCCGAAAGCAGCCACAATCCGACGATCCAAACCCCGAAGTTGAAACCCTAACCCTAGGGTTTCGAGAAGCAATCAGTCAATCCCATTCAATCCGAAGCAATCAAGCCACTGAGGGATCAAGGTGGTGAGGCCCAGGGGCCTCTGGTTTGATTTATTTTCTGTTTTTACGCTTGATCATAGCTTTTTGATTATCTGTTAATCGTCTGGTCTGGTGTGAGGAAGAACATTGGTTGGGTCTTCGATCCATCGGACGGTACATCGAACCAGGAGGATCCCTCAGCCGTGACACCTATTCACCGGCCGCGGGATCCATCTCCCTGGGACAGCCTATTTTTTATTCTGCTTTTCTGATGCATGATTTCAATTATAGTATTGGCTCACCATCAATTGTTTAAAGGCTAATTAATCAGTTTACTTGCTAGAATTACATAAAGCATGTGTTAATCTTATGTCGAGCAATTATGGGCCAATCTCACGATTGGGCAGAGAGGGGTCCCTAACACCTTCCCCTCATTGTACCTTTGGCTCCCGTGCCCAGAATCTCTATCTATTTTTCCTAGTTTTCTTAAACTAGGTGGTGACTCTATTTCGATGATAACTGCTATCGCGTGGCGATGTTCCTAGCCATGGGAATATCCACGATCTTGGTTTATGTAGCAAACAACCAATCAAATAGCACCGATCAATCTGTATGGCGATGCCCCGCTTCAGGGAGGTGTCAACAGTTTTTGGCGACTCTGTTGGGGATGTGAGAGCCATAACCAGAAAGTTCGACATAAGACTAACACATGCTTCGTTTAATTCTTTTATCATATGCATCGAGCAGGCAACCTGGTTGAGTTCACCTAATACCCCGGTGTAGACACCCCAATCTGGGTCTCCCAATTGTTTTACTTTATTTTACGATTTTCTTGTTTCCCCGATGATGAAATCGGATCAAACGGAGCTTGGATTGGGAATGGATTAGGCTT
The DNA here is from genome assembly GCA_018127125.1 of Rhododendron griersonianum. Classification (NCBI taxonomy): domain Eukaryota; kingdom Viridiplantae; phylum Streptophyta; class Magnoliopsida; order Ericales; family Ericaceae; genus Rhododendron; species Rhododendron griersonianum. The sequence continues at coordinate 28,642,601 of CM030788.1, read as the reverse complement.
GGAACACTTAGAACCCTGCTTGAACCTCTTGAACCTTTCAGAACCTTCAGTCAAGCCCTAGAGCCAGAGTTGACCCTCGCGCGAGCCTTTGTGTCCCTCGTGCGACACTTAGCTTGCCAGGTGTAGTCAAAGTCAAACTGTTGACTGTTGACTCTCGCGCGACACTCCCGGACACTCGCGCGACAGTTCCCTCCTGTCCCTATCACAGAATCCAGCTGGACTTGTGATGATTGCTTGGCACATGGGTCCCCATGGGCTGGAACCCCGTTTTCCTCAGCTGAACAGGGTTCTGGCAATTTGTAGCCCATACAATCCTCCCAACCAACCACCCACCTTGTTGGCTAGCCTTACAACCAAGTTGTGACCAGCCTTGTTGGCTGGTCCCAAGGCCTTGTTTGGCCCCTAACTAGCCCTTACACTCCTCCTATAAATACCCCCTTTCATCTTCCATGTTAAGGGTTCCAAAAAATTAATTGAGAAGTTCATTGGTTATTTTGTAAGGCAAACACTAGCTAGCACAAAGTTGTTAACCCCAAACCACCTCCTAATCTTCTAAACTTCGTGTGTTCACACACACTTGGTTGCAAGGCCACACCAATCAATCCAATCCATTTCCAAACCCTTTCCAAGCAAAGGTATAATGTTTAACCTGTTTCTGTTTTGATCCCTGAGGGGGGCTGACATGACCAAGGCTGGTAATCAATACCATGTCCTGGTCCTAAAGCCAGCAAAGTTACAAGAATTCGTGGCAGCTACACCCTCGCGCGATGGTCCCCTATGCTCGCGCGACACTCGTGTCAGCAAGAGAATGGACCTCGTGGGGAAGGGAGGCTAGCCCTTTTCTGTTTTGCAACATATTCATGCCTGTTGCACATCACTTTGATTTTTAGATCACTGCTTTGCATGCCAGAACAAAATACAGTAGCTAGTTCATTTGCTCTAAATAGTTTGGAATGCCCTTGGGATCTCCTGAATCTGTCTCAGGACCCCAAGCATGCAAAGCAATTCTTGGAAGTCCAGTCAGGAATGTCGCGCGAGACTCAGTCTCTGTCGCGCGACAGTCCTGTGATCTCCATGAATAGCCCTTGCATGGGTAACTAGGCCTTTGGCTTCTGTTTTGATACCCCCACTGTTTAGGGGTTGTGTTTCAATTCATTTGGCTCCTGTTTGGAGTATTATGTAATAATTAGTATTTTACAGTCTTTCAATAAACTGCTTGGTTTGCTTCCTGGGTGAGCACTGGTCCTTCCAGAGCCCAGAAGGGGATGATTTTGGGACTGTGGTGAGATGAAAACACTCGCGCGAGGATCAGTGTGTCTCACGCGATGGTTGACTTGCATGCAGATCTGTTCATGCATGCAAGTTGATCATCATGCAGGGCAAATCTGCCCCGAGCCTGGTTTTGGCATCTGATCGTTGTTTCAAGTTCATTCCATCTATTATTCATCATGCTATCCATTCATGCTATCATCTGATCATCCTGCAAACTGTTACAGTTTTTAATCCCCGATTAACTGTTCCCCCGCCCTAATTGGCTAAAATTAATTAAAAGAAGAAGAATCACAAAAGATTTCATAAAAATGCCTAAGTAGAGACCGATCTCCGGATTGGGCGAGAGGGGTGCCATAAAACCCTTCCCCTCTCGTAACCTGGCTCCCGAACCCAGATATGGTTATGAAGGACTGGTTTCCTTCACTTTTTCTAATCAAACAGCGTGGCAGGTGCTTCGAAATACTGTTCCTTGAGTGTCGGACCTTCAAAACTCAAGTGGCGACTCTGTATTTTTGAGCGCTTGCCACCTGCACTCGTGCTCCCTCGATCCGGGCCCTTGCATTTTTGGAAATCGGAATTTCCAGGGCATGCTGCCCACAGTGGCGACTTCGCTGGGGATAAATCGAACCAATATTAATCCATACTTAGGATTTAATACGCTTGGCAATCCCTTAAAAGCCTGTCAAAACGGTGAGCTTTGCGCTGCCGAAGGTTGGAACGGTGATTTAACAGGACCTCGTGTCCGGCCATTCTAATCTGGGGCTTTTTTTTCGATTGTTCACTTGCGTAGTTTCTTCTAAATATGGACTAAATAAAGTGAGCCAAATTTGAAAAAGGCATTTTTTCGACTTTGTGATTCTTCTTCTTTTAATCAAATTTTAGCATCTCATTTGCATCAATGTGGGAAAAGCCTCGTTGGATCGTTTTGGCAATCCGGCACGATTTACCGGAGCCTGGGGATCCCGAATGACCGACAACCTTCGACGATGATGGGTCATGCTACCGTTCGACTGTTACTCTGCGAAAAACGCGGGTAACGGGAGGTATATCTGTGGCCCTAGTCCGAGGAACCTGTTACGAACCAAAACCGGCCTTTTGCATATACAGAGCATTAGAACTCTCCAAACTAGGACAGGTACCCACAGGTTAAGATCTACTTACATCTAACCCTGTAAATGCCTACGTGTTACTGCTTTCCTTATCGCATGAACTGTACATACATTCTCGTTCAGCGTAGAAGCATGTCTAGGATGGCTCCTAGGTTCTCAATCTGTTCCGAGTCTGTCTTTAGGCTTAGTAGGACATTGTCACGGCCCAATGAGGAGTCGTGCATCTCAGTGAAGCGCGTTATCATCTTTTAAAATCCTTTTATGGTGGGACTTTAGGAAATCAGAAGCTTTTCTGTACCTTTGCCCGTGTACCTGTTTAGGGTTTCAAACAAAAAACGAGGAACCACGGAGTAAAAATACCATGATGCTTACACCAAAAGGTAACAAGTGCCTCGTCACTTACACCGCCCGGCTAATAGCACAGTGCTGCTCACGCCAATCTGGTTATGGCATCATAATATTCATACCGAGTTGTTCTAGCTTCAAAAACTTGAAACCCCGAACATCGAAACGGGCAAAGGTTTAGACTTCTTTTGACATCCTTTAGGACCGCTCGGTCCAAACAAGGATACATCTTCGAAAGGAATTCTGAGGGCCTAAAACAGTGTCCAAAGCGTCGTGAGACAGACTTGTCTTCTGGTTCTAGAGTCTAAGGTGACGCTCTCGACGTTGGCTGCATCCGCTTTAGTCTTTTATTTAGATTAAAGTTACTGCAGGACCCTTATTAAACCTCCTTTTGCCTTGCAAGCAAAGATCTGAATCATTGCACCGCCAAGGAAAGTATCGAGGCCAGTTGCCAAACCCGCTTGGGAACGTCTGCATCTGAGTCTGGTTCAAAGACTTGTCAGGTTACGGTCCCAGTCAGTCATCACGAAAGACTCTCTGCGCTCACCTCCGGCAGTACAGCACTCAAAATCTCAGTCAGGTTCACAGTCAGTTTCACCACCGGTTTTACAGGAAGGGCGTCTGACTACCCCGGTATCTGTATCAAGCAGCTCTGAACCACCCGTCACGATGGAACGGCCACAACCAGAACCTCTTACCTTGGAGACCATGCTCATGAACCTTCAGGACAGTATCACCGCTATGCAACAGAGGGTAGCTCAGACCGACACTAACATTGCCCGGCTGAACGACCTCATCCACACTCGCCTTCCGCCCCCTCTCGAGGAAGAAGGTGAGGACGATGAGTCTGACCAGGAGCAGCCCGTCTTGGTTCCAGATCCGCTTCACGCAGGACGCCTCATGGTCTTGAATCCGAGAGAAGGCCGCAGGCCCGCTGCAAACCTTGCAGGTGGTAGACTGCCTCCAAATCAAGAAGAACCAGCTCAGAATCCAGAGATGGTCGCACTCATGGCCAAGATGGCCAAACTGGAGGAATCTATTGCCAAGACGAAAAAGATCAGCGCCGGAGGGATCGATCTGGATCGCCTTTGCCTGTATCCCAACGCCAGACTTCCTGAAAAGTTCAAAATGCCGGACTTGGCTAAGTTCGATGGGAGCGGCGACCCCAGGACTCATCTCTACAGCTACCATGCCGCCATGAAACTTCTTTCCGTTGAGCCAGAGGCCATGTCACAGCTCTTCCCTCAGACCCTTTCGGGTCCTGCTTTCCATTGGTTTTTGTCACTCGACATTGCTAAAAGGAGGACTTGGGAGGACATTGGGACTGCGTTTATTTCGCAATACAATTATAACTCCCAACTGAAAATGACTACTCGGGAACTTGAATCCACCAAGATGGAGGCTAAGGAGTCCTTTGCAGACTTCATCAAAAGGTGGAGAGCTAAAGCTGCACAGATGACTGATCGCCCAAGCGAGAAGGACCAGCTCCGTATCATTTCCCGCAATCTCCAGCCGGACTATGCCAGGCACCTGGTTCTAGCTCAGGCCTCCGCTAACTTTGAAACCTTCTTCGACTCTGGCCTGGCCATCAAAGATGCTCTGCAGAGTGGAATTCTATCAAAGGGTGAATCCTCGCATGCCCCCAAGTCAAAACCTCGGGCTTATTCTGGAAGCGCCAATGCGCTATTCAGGACAGGAACTTACTCCAACACAGCAACCGCCGATACCAATGCCGCTTCTTCTAGCACTGCTAATCACATTGCAGACATCAATCAAGTCCAGACTCCACAGAACAACCGACTTCAGAACCAACCCCGCAGCTTTTCCGCTATCGAGGCACCTCTATCCTCGGTCTTGGAAAAATTGGTCAAATCAGGACATCTCAAGCCCTTGGATCCAACTCCTCTACCCAAGAACCCTTCACCCGGCTTCAAAGCCAACCTTTACTGCGCTTACCATCAAGGAGCGGGTCATCTCACTGACTCCTGCTTTCGCCTCCGTCATGCGATCCAGGATCTCATCGACAATGGCACGCTGGAGACCCCTCCACCACCTCAGAAACCCAATGTCATTGCCAACTCTCTCCCTAAGCACAACGTTGTACCCCACATCAGCCAGATATCTCTCAGCTCCACTTATATCAACCCTAGCTCCACCATATTTAACCCCACTGACTATATAGCCTCAACCGATCAACCCAGACCCGTCGTGCCTTTCCCGACCGAACCATCCACCGAGGTTTCTTATATACAAATGGTTGAAGGCCAAGTTGTTGATATAGATGCACCTTCAGAACTTTTCCAAACTGGATCACCTGTTTCTGAAGAATCTGTCAGCTCTCTTTTTCATCAATTAATCCCTGCTGTGCAGATCAATTCTGCCTCGTCGCTTGACAGCCCGTACGCAACCATCGCTGACCCATTTCCTGATCCCTATCAGCCTTGGGTGCCTCCCTCAGATAATAACATGCAAGCCACTGGCTGGGCCATAGCAAACCATTGGGACTATGCCACTCCTCTGTTTAACGAGTGGTCGAGTTTTGAAATGGACGAGATTCCCCCACAGCCCGGAAATGTCCCATTCGACCAAGCCTGGTATGATGGCTAGTTGGCCGGTTATGAAGCGGCCTTGCTTGACCCTCTGGACGGTTTCTCCTTGTACACGCTGTTCAACCCAATCTAGCCTCCAGTTCCCGAAGCGGAATATTGCTGGGATCCTGAGCCGACCTGGTTTGCTCCCATGGACGTTGACCCTAACCCTCTGCAAGGCTATGCCACGCCGGACTACATGCTTCACTACGCGGAGGATGAACTTGTCCAGGAAGATCCACGGGCTTTGGGAGACCACATTTCCCTCTTTGATTCGGTCTTTGATTCGGTTTGTGATACTAATCCCGACACTGACCATGATCCTTGTTCCTACATTGTCGACGAGGAAAATCCGCGCCCTCAGGTGCCTTACCCAAACAACAGGGACTGCAGTATCATGGTCACAGACCGCGCTCCGCCTGCTAATCTTTGGGAAGTTAACGACATAGTGGACGTCCAAGTTGGGAATGAAGTCTGGGCTGTCAATCCTACCCTGGCTGACACTGGTCTTTGGGATGTCCCCTTTATTGCAAATCCAGAGCCTGTCGCTAAAGTGGCTGCTGTGAAAGACTTGAGCTTTTAGGACTCCTTACTGATGAAAGACCTGGCTGAAGATCTGGGCTTAAACATGGGAGTGCCCGTCTCTGTATCAACTGCTGACAAGGGAAAGCGTAAACTGGGAGATGTCCCTGCTGATCTCTGAGATGTGAAGGAAAACCCTCAAGTCGTGCCCTCTTTGGGGAACGTTCACAATGTTACAAGGAGTGGACGGATTTTTCAGCCTGCTAATCTGCAGGCCGGGAATTCCTCCAATCCTACTAATCAAAGGAACGAGCCTGTTTCTTTCCCAAAGTCTACACCTCTTGAGGTATCAGCTGGCAATCTAGTTCCTAATCTAGTTCAGCGGCAACTTGAGCGGGTTCCTGCCGCTATTTCTATCTGGGGACTGATCTGTTCATCCAAGGAGCATCGTCAGAGGCTGTGTCACGCCCTATCCCGCCTTGAAGTCCAGGCCGACGTCACGCCAGAGGCGATGGTATCTCTCATCCTCCCTCCGACCTCCAAGCATACGGTAATCTTCACGGATAAGGATCTGCCAGTCGAAGGTGTCGACCACAATCGCCCCTTGCACATCACCGTCAAGTGTCGAGGACTCTGGGTCCCGACCGTTCTTATTGACAACGGCTCCGCCATCAACGTTTGCCCTCTGCGGGTCGCTTATCGTTTGGGACTCACCAAGAAGGATCTGGCACCTTCCAATCTAGCTGTCAAGGCATATGACGACACCCGTCGCGTAGTCGAGGGTATTTTGAAGCTCAAACTCGATGCTGAGGGTTTTGAGATGGACGTGGAGTTCCATGTCGTGGATATTCCTGCAACCTTCAATCTTCTATTGGGCAGACCGTGGCTTCATCGGTCCGACATCATGGCTGTGCCATCTACCCTCCACCAAAAGGTTATTCTGGGACTACCTACTGGCACTCTAACCATCTGCGGGGATTCTGGCATCCGCCCACTCAAGGAAGATGGGACTCCCGTTTTGGGAATTCAACACGGTGAAGAAGACGTTGATCTCGGGGGTTTCTCTTTTGATACTTCAGGCACAGTAATGGCCATCAATGTGGACGGGAATTTCCTCATAAGCTCTGTCGCGCTGGACATTATGAGAAGGATGTCATATTTTCCGGGCATTGGTTTAGGGTCTCGCCGTCAAGGGGTCCCGGAGTTCCCTACTTTTCCTTTCAACGAGGGCCGCTTTGGTTTGGGGTATATCGCCTCTGTCAAAGATGCCAAACGGAGGAAATATATGGGGAAACCTCGGACCCTCTGCAGCGGTCCCAAATTTGTGCGCGAAATGGGAAATGCCGCTTACACTGGGCAGGCTGAGCCCTTCGTTCATTCCGAAACCGGGGAGCTGCTGCCTGGGTTTGAGATTTTTGCTGATGACACCTGGTCAAGCAGTGATGATGAACCAGCAAAGGAAGAATTCAAGAGGAAGCTTAATCAGGTGAAGACCAAGACTGACTAGCTGGGATCTATCAATCAGGGAAATCTGGAGCTGCTATTCTAGGAATTCTCCCAAGTGGGTTTGGATGGGGAAGCTGAAGAGGCCGAAGTGCTCATGCTCGGGCCCGACGCCCTCGAGGATCCCACCTCTCTCATTGTGAAGGCCGAGGGCTCTTTGAATAATTGCATTTTCAAGCCGCGCCTGACTTGCATTGACAACATGTCTGAGTCTGAGTCCGAGTCCGAGTCTGAGTCTCAGTTAGAGTCTGTCCCGTCCTCTAAGTCTAGCTCTGAGTCGGAGTTCGTGCCTCTAGGCCCTCCACATCATAGCTTTTATTTCGAGTTCGACTCTCTTGTACTTGGTGACCCTTCAGGGGCTTGTGAAATGAACGAAGCATCTTCTGACTATTTCAATGATCTTTATATAAACTGTGTCGACCCTGACGATGAGGGGATAGATTTCGATGGGGACATTCCCAAGGAAATCCGTGCCTTCATCGAAAGGGAAGACGAAAGGCATGCTCAGCCGTTAAAAGAAGAAATAATTTCTATAAATTTGAAAGATGAAAACGATCCCCGAATGGTTCAAGTGGGCTCCACACTTTCACCAGAGGAGCATCGTGATTTCAAAGAGCTGCTCACCGAGTTCAGTGACGTTTTTGCATGGTCTCATCGAGATATGCCCGGAATTGATCCCGAGATCGTGGAACATCACATTCCTTTGTTTCCGGATGCCAAGCCTGTGAAGCAGAAACTCCGACGGATGAGGCCAGATTGGGTTCAGAAGATTAAAGAGGAGGTTACTAAGCAGATTGACGCTGGTTTTCTCCTGGTCTCTCAGTATCCCACATGGGTCGCCAACATTGTCCCTGTTCCTAAGAAGAATGGCCAAATTCGAGTTTGCGTTGATTTTTGGGACTTGAACAAAGCGAGCCCCAAAGACGATTTTCCCTTGCCGCACATCGATGTGCTTGTGGACAATACTGCGGGGCACGCTTTGCTTTCGTTCATGGATGGCTTCTCTGGCTACAACCAAATTCTCATGGCGCCCGAGGACCGCGAGAAAACCACGTTCATCACTGAATGGGGGACTTATTGCTATCTGGTCATGCCTTTTGGATTGAAGAACGCTGGGCCCACTTATCAGCGAGCTGCCACCACTATCCTACACGATATGATGCACAAGGAAGTCGAGGTCTACGTCGATGACATGATCGCCAAATCCAAAACTCGAGAAGGTCATATTCCTGTACTTATGAAGTTCTTCCGGAGATTACGGAAGTTTCGTATGCGTCTGAATCCTCAGAAATGCACCTTTGGGGTTACAGCTGGTAAGATGCTCGGTTTCATGATCACTTCTCGTGGAATTGAGGTCGACCCGTCTAAAATCAAAGCAGTCCTTGAGATGAAGCCACCAGATTCTGAAAAGGGGGTGCGAAGCTTTTTGGGAAGGGTACAGTCCATCAGCAGATTCATCGCCAAGTTGACACTAACTTGCGAGCCGATGTTTCGTCTATTAAAGAAGAATACTCCATTCGTCTGGATGGACAAGTGCCAGGCGGCTTTCACCTCCATTCAAACCTATCTGCAGAACCCTCCGGTTTTAATGCCACCAGTGCCGGGGAAGCCCTTGATACTTTACTTGTCTGTGAATCCTTCGTCTATGGGGTGTTTGCTGACTCAAGAGGGAGAAAAGGGAGTCGAGAAGGCCATTTACTACCTAAGTAAGAAGATGGTTGGCGCTGAAGAACGCTACACCGGCCTCGAAAAGACGTGTTGGGCTCTTGTTTGGGCATCCAAGAAATTAAGACACTACATGCTGGCTTACCTAGTGAAGTTGATTTCTCGAATGGATCCTCTCAAGTATCTGTTTGAGAAGCCTGCGCTTACTGGTAAGCTAGCACGTTGGTTGCTTCTGCTCGCAGAGTTTGACCTCGAATATGTCACTAGGAAATCTGTCAAAGGGCACGCGGTCGCTGAATTCCTGGCTGATCACCCTGTCGATGGACCGGAGGACTCAGATTTTGCATTTCCAGATGAAGGTGTGATGACAGTTGTCGAAGACACCTGGACCCTTTACTTTGACGGGGCAGCCAATCAAAAGGGATACGGGATTGGAGTTTTGCTTATAACTCCTGATGGTGCTCATATTCTGCTCGCGTTCAAACTCAACTTCGATGTCACGAACAACCAAGCTGAATATGAGGCCTGCATTGTTGGCATGGAAGCTGCTCTTACGCTTGGTGTTGAAAAGCTCGAGGTTATTGGTGATTCCAACCTCGTTGTTTCTCAGGCTAACGGGGACTGGAAAGTTCGGGAGGACAGATTAAAGCCTTATCACCAAGACCTAGAGGACCTCATTCCTCGTTTCAATAAAGTCACGTTCACGCACATCCCTCGGATGAAGAACCAGTTCGCTGACGCTCTGGCAACTTTGGCTTCCATGATCGAGCTTCCGATTGGTATCAAGCTTCGTCCTATTCTAATTGAACAGCGGGACTTGCCTGCTTATCAGTATATCAACGCCGTCGATGATGTTGACGATGGCCTACCCTGGTATCACGATATCTGGAACTTCGTCGAAAGTGGTCAGTTTCCGACCGACGCCACCAAGAAGGATCAAGCGGCACTGCGAAGAATGGCCGCTCAATACATTATCTGTGGCGGGAGATTGTATCGGAGATCTCACTGCGGAATGCATAAGCTCTGTGTCAACGGCGCTGAAGCCATCAAAATCATGGAGGAAATTCACGAAGGAGTTTGTGGCCCTCACATGAGCGGGGTCATGCTCGCCAGGAAAATCTTACGACAAGGATACTTTTGGTCTACCATGGAGTCCCAGTGTGTGGATTATGTACGCCGCTGCCATAGGTGTCAAATCCATGCCAATCTCATGCATGTCCCTCCTTCTAAACTATTCGGCATGACATCGCCTTGGCCCTTTTCTGTTTGGGGTATCGACGTTATCGGCATGATCAGGCCTTCTGCTTCGAACGGGCATCGGTTCATTTTGGTGGCGATAGATTACTTCACCAAGTGGGTCGAGGCTGAATCTTACAAGACCTTGACGGCAGTTCAGGTTGCTCAGTTTATCCGAAAGAACATCATCTATCGATACGGGGTTCCGCAGGCGTTTGTTTCTGACAATGGCGTCCATTTCAAAGGCAGGGTGCTGGAACTTTTCGAGGAATTCCAGATCCAGGTTCATCACTCAACGGTCTATCGCCCTCAGACGAATGGGGCAGTTGAGGCGGCCAACAAGAATATCGAGACTATCATCAAAAAGTCCGCAGAGGCCGCCAGGGACTGGCACGAGCAGCTGCCCCTAGCTCTTTGGGGGTACCGCACGTCAATTCGAACATCAACAGGGGCTACCCCTTTTTCCCTGGTCTATGGGATGGAATCTGTCCTTCCCATCGAGCTGGAAGTACCGACTTTGAGGATCATGGCTGAATGTGAACTCGCGGAGTCCGAATGGCTTAGCGGAAGGTTTATCGAACTCATGCTTTTCAATGAGAGAAGGCTCCGTGCCTTGTATCACGTTCAGGGGTATCAGCGCAGGATTGCTCGGGCATTCAAAAAGAAAGTGAAGTCTCGTGACTTAGCTGAAGGGGACATGGTCACAAAGGAAATCCGGGCTCCCATCTTCGATCTACGTGGCAAGTTTCGCCCGAAGCGCGCGGGACCTTACATTATCAAGACCATCCTCTCGGGTGGGGCAGCTCAGCTCATTGATCTGGACGGCAACGAGTTCAGCACTCTGGTTAACCTGGATCAACTTAAACGTTACTACCCTTGAGAGAAGCTCGTTGGGTCGAAAACCACAAGGGTGGGCGATCCCAAGCAAAAATTAGAGCAAGCCTGCTAGACTGAAAACCCAAGGGGGCAGTTTAGGCAAAAATAAATAGGCATTCAATCAAAGCTCGCTAGGCTGGAAACCTGCAAAGGCAGTCCTAGGCAAAATTTAGAGCGCAAAAGGAGAGCCAAAACACACGAGCGAACCTTAGCCTGAACTACGTTTTGACCTGATTCCCTAGCTTGGGATACGTAGGCAGTCTCTCTTTGGGACTCGGTCATGCTCTGTCGAACCGTAGCCTGAACTACGTTTTGACCTGATTCCCTAGCTTGGGATACGTAGGCAATCTCTCTGTGAGATTCGGTCACAATCAATCAACTCGATCCAGGGTTTTTATTCCGGAGCGTACCTCAACATTCAAACGACGTGGTGTTCAACACTTGGACCAAAAAGGGGAAAATTCTTAATCTTTCACCTTTATTCAAAACTATTATTTCTATTACATAGGTTGAGCAGAGCCCCAAGAAAAACAGTAAAGCATAAAAAACAGAACAAAATGCTGGAGGCCCTCACGGGCTCACAGTTTATTCTAGATCATTGGAGTTGAGTCAGGAGTCAGTCTGCGTTTTGTCTCCTTGCGACCTCTTCTCTTAACCATGCTACATAGCGATGTTTGAGTCTTGTGCTGAAGTCGTCTTCCGCTCCTCCAAGTTCTCTCAAACCCCAGTTGTGTTCATACCCTGCTAGATGTTGGGCTGTAAAAGCTGGAATCTGGAAATCTTCTATCCCAGCTCGATGAAGGCCTTGGCTCATGCCCAGTTGCCGCAGGATACGACCTGGAATGTAGAACGTGAAACTGGACAGCCCATCAATCACCATTCTCTCGAAACCTGCAGAGTGCAGAGCCATATCCGGAATGTTCAGGGCTCTATGCCGCCAGACGATCTCGCGCGGAGACATCTCTCTCATGAAGGTGTACCACTCCCCCTCAGACATTTCTGGGTACAGCATTCCCCTTTGATGCATTCACTCGGGCAAACGGGGCCAGTCCGCTCCAGGAGTCGAGATTAGTCCAAGTTTGTCACATAGCCACAACTGCATGAGCGAAAAGACAAGTAAGGAGCCACATAAGCCCGAGCGAAAGAAAACAAGTAAAGAGCTACCATACAGCCTTAGCCGAGAGTTGAGGTAAAAACAGACTGTGTGGAAGCCGGAAAAAGGTGAGCTGAGTGAGATTTTACCTGTAACAGGATCGGACTGCCACCAAATGTGTTCGTCTGACCTGTGGCCACCAAATCCAAACCAACGAGCATTTCAGCAAGTACTAGGGGAACTACGTTCTTCCAAGCACCCATCTCTGTAGCCACGTGAACCAACGAGGGGTCGGGTCGTCCATACGGAGACACCATCAGGTACGCAGCCAATATGCCAACTGACATGGCGAATCGGCGTCGAGCCTGCAGAGCCATATCCGCTGGGTCGCCGTCGGGCCCGTACCATTCCATTAAGCGCGCGATGTTTATCTGTCCGCCAGTTAACAGGCCTTCCGCTGCACCCCTGGAAATGTTCAAACACGTCTTCAACAGCTTTGACATGCTTTGCCTGTAAGGTGGCACGACAATCACGCTCGAAGCGAGGCCTTGGAGATACGCTTGGAATTCTTCAACGGTCGGGCACAGCTCGTTGTCGCCAAATCGGAACACATGGACGTCCCGGTCCCAAAACTGCAGGGCTGCTCTTAGAATTTCGGGGCGGAGCCTTACACTTTTTAAGAAGCGAAAGGCCGCCAACCCGTGAGAACGGAAGCATAGCCAGTCGCTTCCAACGAACTCGTCAAGCCACGGGCGGATTAATGTGGGGAGATTGTTTGCCATTAGGGACCAAAGCTTCTGGGATTTTCCCCTACGGAGATATTGTGATCATGCAGGAGATAACCTACCTAGCTTTTATAAGGCCAAAAGGATGGAAGGCTTTACATGGCAATGAGTTGTCCATGCAAGGTGTCCCCCTAGTCATTGAAGACAAGGGCACAGCCCCTGCAATGGCCCAGAGCCTCCTGCACATCCAAGAACAGTTGGCAGGTCCTGCCACATTTTGCTTTCTGAATGAGTCAAGGCTGGCAACTGTAACAGGAATTCTCCATCGCGCGATTGTCATGAAGTGTCGCGCGACTGTTGATGCTCGCGCGACAGTTTTGTTTGCTCGCGCGACAGTTCAGTTTGATTCGGCACAGTAGGGCAGGCTACTGCCTTTTTGGGGTTATTTTCCGGATTTTGACTTGGACCAGATTTTGAAATTCCAATGTTTCCAGTAGATCATTATGAGTGTTTATGACTACGTCGAAGCGTTGTTTGTTCAAATTACACGTTCAATGACAAGTTCGGTCCCTCGAAGGAATAACGGCCGGAAAATTCAAAGTTGTTATTTAGCCGGTCAAGCCGGGCAAAGTGGCATACAGTTTACAAAGCGAGTACTGAAAAGCGGAGCCAGAAACTTAGCCTAAAGGTCTTACTAATTACAACTCGTTTTCCCACGGGATTCAGAAGTATCCCCTCAGTCTTGCTTCAACTTCGACACGGAGCCATCTTATGTAACGATTTTCCAGCCACGTCCTGAACTCTGGAATTGATTCCTTCAGCGTCCTATCACCCCAGTTGTCTCTATAGCAGCGCAAGTCCCACGAGGTGAATGCAGGGAGGTCGAAATCTTCCGCTCCGTATCGCTTGTATCCTTGGCTTCTTCCGAGCTGTAGGAGCGTGCACCCAGGGACGTAAAATGTGAAGCTTGATAGGCCGGCGATTATCACTCTTTTGTATCCCGCTGATTTGAGCGTCATTGCCGGAAGGTTTAACCAAAGACACCTCCAGACTATGTCCTCAGATTGCAGATCGTTCAGGAAGGCAAACCATATGTCCACCGGCAAGTCAGGAAATATCATTGGTCTTGCGACCAACAATCTAGGAAACTCTTCAAAGCCAGCCTGTGGCTCTTCCAAAACCCCCACTTTGTCCGCCAGCCAGAGCTGCATGAGAACAGAGGACAGGTCAGAAATCAAATACAGCCCAAGCGTTTGAGGTGAAGCTGAAAGCGCAAGAAAGTACGTCGAATGTGTATTTACCTGGAGCAGGATAGGGCATCCGCTGAAAGAGTCGGCTTGCTCAAGTTTCAACATGTCCAAACCCAGGAGCGTCTCCTCTAAAACCACGGGCATGATGTTTTTCCCGTTATCCATTTGTGAGGCGATACTCACCAATTTGGGATTTACCCCTCCGTCGATAGGAACCAGCATGTACGCGGCTAGTGCGCATATAGACAAAACGAAGCGTCTGTGAGCTTCCCAACATAGTCTCCCAGGCCACCCTCCGGGCCATACAGTTCAATTAGGCGAAGGATGTTGAGCTCGCCGTTTCGAATGATGCTGGCTGACAAAGCCGCCGGAATGTTGAGTTTTGCCCGTAGGATTTGTTCCATGTCTTCATGGACGGGCGGCACGGCAAGAACATCTAGGTTGGCAAACCCTGGCGCGTATGCCTCGAACTCTTCTATTGTGGGGCACATCTCGTCTTCACGGAACCGGAAGACGTGCACGATGGGGTCCCAGAAAGGCAATGCTGCTTGGAGGATTTCGACGCACGGTCGAGCAAATCGGAGATCCCGAATCGAGGATAAACAGCGAGACCGGGGGCTCGCCCAATTTATGGTTTCGTCTCTCATTAGCCTAGGATCAAGGGCTCCCATTAGTGAATCTCCCATCTTAGATAAGTTGGAGGGGTGTACACTTCATTAAGTCTTAAAACCCTTCTTCAAATAGCCAAGGAGTTGTTGAGATCAAGGCATAGGTGTCCTACCACCTTGCATGGAAGAACAGCCTTTCTTCTGCAAGCCCAGAATAACTTTCAAGACGTGGAACAATGAACAGGTCCATGGCAATAATTTGGTCAAACAAAGGCAGCTTAGCAGGGATTGACCCTCGCGCGACACTCTCAAAGCATCGCGCGATAGATGTTTCTCACGCGACGGTTGGTCTGCAATTTTGACAGATTCCAACAGCTACTGTCCAAATTGGTCGTTTTTCATTCCAAAGGTCATTTGGCCCTTTTGATGGTTCCAGCAAGTCATTATGAGCATATGTGACTGTATCCAAGCATCGGATTCCGAATGCCGTGCTCAACGAAGATTTTGGACCCTCGGAGGCCCGTTTCAAGTTCAAATCGAGGTTTTGGGAGGTCAAACCTCGCCATGGGGGCTCTAGCCCATTTTGGTCATGCCATACAGGTCGCCTGGACCTTAAGTGACTGTATGGAGGTGTCGGTTTCAGTCCGGGACATAATTGAGTCGTTCTTGGGCATTTTATGCCATTTTGCGTCATTTTGTGCGTTTTTCCGGCATAAGTCTTTTCTGGGGGCGTTTTGTTCAGTCCTGCTGATTGATACAGGTCATGTTGACCGTCGTTGGCCTATCTATAGTGTCAGTTTTGTCTTTAACAGAATGCTGTGAGTTTTGGCGTATCAATGCCCAAAATTTCATTATTTCTCGTATCTTCGTATCCTGACCGTATCCTGGGGTACTTTTCTCATTTCATTCAGAATTAGACCAGTGTTTGTACTCATATGTGTCTGTGTGTGGTCTCGATGTGTTGTCAATGCAAGTTTGGTATTAGTGGCGGATTTTACTGTTTCTTATGCACAATGAGAAGCAATAAACTTCAAAATGCAACTTTTATACTAAACCATGATCTATCCATGTCAAAAGCGAAAGAACTACTGTATCTGTGGCCCTCGGCCAATCAAAGGCTACCAAATCAAGTCAGGGCACATGCGCCCACCAATCAAAAAAGGCACGCAGGCCCTCGAAGTATCTGTCAAAAGCTATCTACTTGGGCACGCAGGCCCGAAGTCAAAAGTAGTGTGCAAAAAAGGGTAACGGAGGCCTCGTCAGCGCCCCTCAAGTCCGTCATCGCTATCTGAAGTGTCCTGTAGCTCCTGGGGATCGTCTCTATACCGCGGGTCATCAATGGAGTCGTCAGAGTCACTGCTAGTGGACGAGTGCTCCTCGCCCTCTTCTTCTGCCTCTTCTTCTTCTCCCTCATCTTCCTCATCCTCGGAGGTTGGACTCATGATCGGTTTCGGCTTGCGAACCGGGCCCGGCTTCTCCAATGTCGGCTTCTCGCGCTTCTTGAGTTGGTACCGAAGCTCAGCTTGCCTCACGGCTTGCTTGGCTTCCTCCTCGCGTGCGCGCGCCATCTGTGAGCCCCTCGTCTGTCGCCGTGTGGTGGTGACCGGAGGCGTGGATTTCTGTGCCGCCCCCTTCGTCGGTGACGGATCTCGCGCACTCTTCCTCCTAGGATTCATCTTCCCCTGCACCTGCATTGTCATTTCATTTCAAAGCATGAGTATCTATTGTGCATATTGTATTTCTGTATTAAAAACAGGTACAGTCTATCAAGCTATCAAAGCAGGAATGTATCGAGAGCAGGAATGTATCGAAAGCAGGAATGTATCGAAAGCTGGAATGTATCGTTTTCGTACCTGGGTCCTCTGAACAACGGCTGGCTGAGTCGGCTGTAGTGTCGGCACCTGGTACTGCAACTCTAGTGGTGTGCCGCTCGCCGCCTTTCTCACCACGTTCTCCAACGCCAACATGCGTCGAACGGCCTCATTCACCCACTCAATTGGCACCTGCATGCAGTTCAAGTTCATCAGGCCATTCAGCAGATAATCCAAGTATTTGGAATTCAAAAGCAATATTGGAAGCTAGGTCTTACCGAAACAGTCACAGGAGCAGGCTCCGCTCTCGCGGGCACTAGCTGTAACTCTGCAGGATTCCCCTGGCTGTCAACCACAGGGATCCTCCAAAGGAGCGCGGGAAGTCCACCAACTGCCGGTCCGCTCGGGGTTCGCCTTGCCCGACTCTCACCTCCTCTCCGTCCCTCTCCGGCTGCTCTCCTCTCCTCAGCGGCCCCTGCGGCCTGGCCTCGCGCCTCTCTCAGACCACGGATCCCCAGTGGACCCACCAGGAAGTCTCTCTGGTAGGCTGCATAGTCCCTACCAGGACGCAGGTATCGTTCAAGCTCAGTATCCGGCCTCGTGTACCTCTCCAGCTCGGCCCGCGAGTACTCTCCCGTGTGTGAAGCTCGAGGTGGGAGCGGCCCTGGCACCCAGAACTCAGGGTAACCAAGCGATTGGCGCGTCACTCGGTCTCCCAAGTACCACTGCCAACCAAAGGCAGACTCTAACAGCACCCTGCTGGCCGTGACAGCCCTACTCCGGGCTAAGTACTCAGGCTCTGGCCCCGCTCTCCTCCAGGGATCCCAATTGACCTGCGATTCAAAGTAAACGGGCAATACAAGCAATTGATCAGCGACAGCATTAAAGCAAGGAAATGAATGCATATCTAAAACTTACAGTTATGTGTTCATAGCCTCGTCTAGGTACAGCCTGAAGGCGTTGAGCTCGCCTCTCCCTTCCTTCTTCCCGATGCTCGCCTTGCTCCACTTCAGCGCACGAGGGAGAGTGCTCAGGTCTGGATGCTTGCACTCCGGCGGATACATCCGCAAAACCTCGTAGGCCCAAAGCTGCAATGTTTAGACAAGTTCAAGCATTAGTCAAGGCACACGGCATTTGAAATCGAGACAGTCAAGCAGGCTAAACAATGGACAAGCATAATCAAATTGTGCTTAATAAGGGGTTAGAATCATACCTCCCAGACCCTCCAGTAGCCAGCCGTGCTCTTGCCCGTCCTTGACGAGTGGCCGAAGAAGTGATAGGCCGTTCCAAGAGCAGCTCCACCCCAGTCGAAGCGCGAGGCTGTCCTCAAATCCCTCAGCGCTGGCAAGTAGGAAAGGTGGACGTTGCTTCGCCTGTTTGGGTACAGAGTGGCACCAAACAGGTATAGCAGAAACGCCCGGGCCATCTGCTCCGCTTCCCGGTCACTCGTCACCTCCTTCTTCAGGTAGCCTTTGAACTGGTCGTACCTCGCCATTCCCCCCTCTATCCTGGGCACTTTGCCCAGAAACAACTCCAGGGCAGCCCGTTCCTCCTGGATCTCTGAGTCGAACGGGATGGGCTCACCTCCAACCCTCAGCCCCGTGATCGCTGCGAAGTCAGCAGGCGTCACCGTCATCTCCCCAGGATGTAGGTGGAAGGTATTGGTGGTGTCCCTCCACCTCTCAGCAAGTGCAACAAGGACGGCATGGTCAATCCTCGCCGGGGTCAAAGTCCGCACAAACTCCCCGAAGCCTGCCTAGTCTACCAGCCGCCTCACTCTCTCCGGCAGCCCCTCGTACAGCTGCAAGGACATGCACGCGCCTCCGAAGCCGCGGATATCCCTCTGTTCTGCTCTAGCCTGCTTCAGATACAAAGACAAGCAGCAAAAGGGTTCATCAGTATACGGAGTTTTCATTTTCAAGTTCTAGGTAATCAATGAAGCCTACGGCGGATGGTTGGTTCAAGTTATTACGTATTGGGCCTATGTCACAGAAGTACGTGGTTTTAGCATGCTTTGGCTCGCGAGTTATCCTTGCAATTCTAAGTTAAAGCATGTTCTAAGCGAATCAAATGTAAACTATCGAAGCAAGAATATCGAAATCAAGTTACGAAGGGTGTTTTCTGGGAATATACCTCCGTCCATGTCGCTGCAATATGGGCCCGGGGATCTCTCAACACCAACTCGTCATCGTAGTCTCTCCGCGACGGTATGCGTGCCTCAATGCCCGACGGCACAAAGAGGTGCGGTGTAGGAAGCACGTATGCCTCCGCTGAAAAGCCCGGCCGACTCGTGTTCTTCGCCTCCGTCACAGCTGTAACCCTAGGCCCCTGCGCCTCTGCTCTGGCCCGCTCCTCGGCCTCTGCATCTCTCAAGAGCTCCTCTCTCCCCTGTCTTTCTCTCTCGGCCTTCTCCACGGCCTCCGACGCCTCAATGGCCCGGGTGCAGTCCTCTCTAGCCTTTAGGGACCAACTCCCCAACCAGGGGATTGTCCTCAAGGAGCCTCGCCAGTGCCTCGTCGGTCAAGTACTCGGCGACATCGTGTCTAGTGATCGGTCTATGGCTCGATGACATCACCGCGGGCCGAAACAAGATGTCCTCCTCTCGGACCTCAACTGGAGTCTCTGTGACCTCCGCCTCTGCATCTACAACGCCCTTGCCCTTCACCGAATCCCTCGGTGGGGACCCGGACGGCTCAACGGTATCACCTCCAGCCCCACTGCCACTGCCTTCTCCAGCATCAACCATTGCGCGAGGCTCCTTTTTCTGTCGCGCGATGGTGCTCTCCAGCAGCAATACCCCCGGCGTCTCCTGAACTCACTCCGCTCACCACCGACCCTTCTACGGCCATGCTCGGATCTAACTGCTCGACGACAGCCCCTGCGGCCTCAGGCTCAATAGTCGCGCGAGCCTCTGGCTTTGTCGCGCGACACTCGTCGCCACCAACAGTCGCCTGCTCGCGACCCTCTCCGCCATCTCCGCCGCCTGCAACCGCTGCACTGGCCCCTGCGGTGGCCTCCACCGGTGCTTGATCCCCTGTTTCGACGGCCGTGGACTCTTCTCGATCCTTTTGTTGATCGATAACACCTCCCCCGTCTTCCCCACTACCGCGGTCAGCCATGGATGGGTGATCAAGGTTGGTTTCGTCGATTTTGTGGACGGAATCAAGGTTTGGGAGAGGTTTGAGAGGAGAGACGAGAGCTTTGGAGGAGTTTCAAAAATTCGAAACTATTCTGGTACGATTTCTGTAACGTCCCGTGGAGTTTAAACGATTGGAACGGGTTTGGGTCGGGTCTGGGCCTGTTCAGACCCAAGCCCTAGCTTCAGACTCTCGCGCGATGGTCCACTAGTGTCGCGCGACACTTATTTTGGGCCTCAGGCCCAATCCAGATTCTAAGTCTGGCCCGAGCTCAATTGCTCTCTTTTTGGGTCAATGACTTATTGATATGTTGTACAATAAATTTGAGGGTCATTTTGAAAATTTTGACTTCAAAACCCAAAAATTTTCGTATCCCCAGCAGTGGTCCGCCCGCAATCAGCGACGATCCATCCGTCCGATCAATCAGCGATGATCTATCCGTCCGACCAATCAAATCAGCGACGATCTATCCGTCCGATCAATCAGCGACGATCTATCCGTCCGATCAATCAAATCAGCGACGATCTATCCGTCCGTCCGATCAATCAGCGACGATCTATCCGTCCGATCAATCAGCGACGATCTATCCGTCCGATCAATCAAATCAGCGACGATCTATCCGTCCGACCAATCAAATCAGCGACGATCTATCCTTCCGACCAATCAAATCAGCGACGATCTATCCTTCCGACCAATCAAATCAGCGACGATCTATCCGTCCGATCAATCAATCAGCGACGATCTATCCGTCCGATCAATCAATCAGCGACGATCTATCCGTCCGACCAATCAAATCAGCGACGATCTATCCGTCCGGCCAATCAAATCAGCGACGATCTATCCGTCCGATCAATCAAATCAGCGACGATCTATCTGTCCGATCAATCTATCAGCGACGATCTATCCGTCCAATCAAATCAGCGACGATCTATCCGCTCGATCAATCAATCAGTGACGATCCATCCGTCCGATCAATCAGCGGCGATCCATCCGTCCGATCTTCAATTCCCCTTTGGTGCACGGTATTTTTATATACTCGTCTGCATTTCCATTTAATCGACTTTTGGGCGGACTTGGTGGGTGTCTAGAAATCTTTGACGTTACCCGTACCAGTCAATGGTGCTCCGCGTGCCGTCAAAGAGGGACTACTGTAGACACCCCAATCTGGGTCTCCCAATTGTTTTACTTTATTTTACGATTTTCTTGTTTCCCCGATGATGAAATCGGATCAAACGGAGCTTGGATTGGGAATGGATTAGGCTTGGAACACTTAGAACCCTGCTTGAACCTCTTGAACCTTTCAGAACCTTCAGTCAAGCCCTAGAGCCAGAGTAAACCCTCGCGCGAGCCTTTGTGTCCCTCGTGCGACACTTAGCTTGCCAGGTGTAGTCAAAGTCAAACTGTTGACTGTTGACTCTCGCGCGACACTCCCAGACACTCGCGCGACAGTTCCCTCCTGTCCCTATCACAGAATCCAGCTGGACTTGTGATGATTGCTTGGCACATGGGTCCCCATGGGCTGGAACCCCGTTTTCCTCAGCTGAACAGGGTTCTGGCAGTTTGTAGCCCATACAATCCTCCCAACCAACCACCCACCTTGTTGGCTAGCCTTACAACCAAGTTGTGACCAGCCTTGTTGGCTGGTCCCAAGGCCTTGTTTGGCCCCTAACTAGCCCTTACACTCCTCCTATAAATACCCCCTTTCATCTTCCATGTTAAGGGTTCCAAAAAATTAATTGAGAAGTTCATTGGTTATTTTGTAAGGCAAACACTAGCTAGCACAAAGTTGTTAACCCCAAACCACCTCCTAATCTTCTGAACTTAGTGTGTTCAATGTACACTTGGTTGCAAGGCCACACCAATCAATCCAATCCATTTCCAAACCCTTTCCAAGCAAAGGTATAATGTTTAACCTGTTTCTGTTTTGATCCCTGAGGGGGGCTGACAGGACCAAGGCTGGTAATCAATACCATGTCCTGGTCCTAAAGCCAGCAAAGTTACAAGAATTCGTGGCAGCTACACCCTCGCGCGACGGTCCCCTATGCTCGCGCGACACTCGTGTCAGCAAGAGAATGGACCTCGTGGGGAAGGGAGGCTAGCCCTTTTCTGTTTTGCAACATATTCATGCCTGTTGCACATCACTTTGATTTTTAGATCACTGCTATGCATGCAAGAACAAAATACAGTAGCTAGTTCATTTGCTCTAAATAGTTTGGAATGCCCTTGGGATCTCCTGAATCTGTCTCAGGACCCCAAGCATGCAAAGCAATTCTTGGAAGTCCAGCCAGGAATGTCGCGCGAGACTCAGTCTCTGTCGCGCGACAGTCCTGTGATCTCCATGAATAGCCCTTGCATGGGTAACTAGGCCTTTGGCTTCTGTTTTGATACCCCCACTGTTTAGGGGTTGTGTTTCAATTCATTTGGCTCCTGTTTGGAGTATTATGTAATAATTAGTATTTTACAGTCTTTCAATAAACTGCTTGGTTTGCTTCCTGGGTGTGCACGGGTCCTTCCAGAGCCCAGAAGGGGATGATTTTGGGACTGTGGTGAGATGACAACAGTCGCGCGAGGATCAGTGTGTCTCGCACGATGGTTGACTTGCATGCAGATCTGTTCATGCATGCAAGTTGATCATCATGCAGGGCAAATCTGCCCCGAGCCTGGTTTTGGCATCTGATCGCTGTTTCAAGTTCATTCCATCTATTATTCATCATGCTATCCATCCATGCTATCATCTGATCATCCTGCAAACTGTTACAGTTTTTAATCCCCGATTAACTGTTCCCCCGCCCTAATTGGCTAAAATTAATTAAAAGAAGAAGAATCATAAAAGATTTCATAAAAATGCCTAAGTAGAGACCGATCTCCGGATTGGGCGAGAGGGGTGCCATAAAACCCTTCCCCTCTCGTAACCTGGCTCCCGAACCCAGATATGGTTATGACAGACTGGTTTCCTTCACTTTTTCAAATCAAACAGCGCGGCAAGTGATTCGAAATACGGTTCCTTGAGTGTCGGACCTTCAAAACTCAAGTGGCGACTCTGTATTTTTGAGCGCTTGCCACCTGCGCTCGTGCTCCCTCGATCCGGGCCCTTGCATTTTTGGAAACCGAAATTTCCAGGGCATGCTGCCCACACCCGGCATGTCACGAGCTATGTTGGGTTTCCAGCAAACTCCACAGTCACTTGTACCTAGTGGAATATCAAAAAGGAAACCGTATGATCGCCGCCTATGATGGGCTGGCGGAAAGGCTGGCACCCTTTGACAACGGAGCACCCTTGAGACTACCCAAACCTTACATGTGTTAGAAAGCCATAGAATCTATCAAAATAAGACAAGAACCTACAGGCTAGGAACCTACTTGCATTTGTTTGTAAAAGTTCTTCCTCACACCCATTGTATATATATATGTTGTAAAGTTTTCTTTTGCAGGTTAAACCTTAAGGGCTTCTTAAAACCAAAAGAAAAGGGTAAGCTAAACCAATCTAACTAAAGGAAAAAATTTCAGGTAAAAATGGCTGCATCACAGATCATGTTCGATTCGCACTTTCAAATTGTCACCAAGCTGTCTGGCCCATTCCACCCTGCTGTCAAGATTTTCAACCCATCCAAGTACATCACTCCGATGGATCAACCAAAGCCTACAGTAATTATCACTAAAGACGATCATGTCATGTTCGCAAGAACAACCGATGATGAAGAAGTGGAAGGCATAATCGAAGAAGAAGGACTTCGCAGGGTCCCAATCTATTTCCATGACCCTTATGCACCCACCGACGACTATTGGCCAATAGACGAGATCGACAACTTCGAAGTTGGCAAAGCAAAAGAAGAAGAGTCTGTTGACAATGATCCACTAGACAAAATATCGCTGAATCTACTCTTTGATGAGGGGGTTACCAACAATCAAATAAGGGTAATCCATCCCATCATAGATTGCTTTGGTAATTGGTGGGGATTTGTTAGCACACGAAGAGTCGACAACAGCAACGAAGCAGAGATTGAAGCTCAACTGGAAGAAATCACGGCAATAGCAAACCAAATGGCCCTCCAAGACTTGCAGGGTGACAATGATGAAAGTGCAAATCAAGATGACAGGGAGGTGCTGATGATCAACCTTGGTGAGGAAAAAAACTGCTCTGAGCTAATTGTGGATGCTAAAAAAGGGGCTTACCCTAACTGGATCGTGGAACACACTCTAAAATACAAAATGAAAAATGCTGATTCCGATCTTAGTTCCAATTCTGATTCTGACTCCGAGTCAACTCAGTCCGAGTCTAGCTTTTCATCTTTTCAAACTACTAAGTCTAGTGAGGAAAACCTGGTCAAAGCACCAAGGCACAACGTTTATTTTGAATTCGACTCTGAAATGTCTTTTGACAATTTTAGCAATGAGAAAGATTTAGAGTATTTCACTTTGCCTATGATTAA
The DNA here is from genome assembly GCA_018127125.1 of Rhododendron griersonianum. NCBI lineage: Eukaryota > Viridiplantae > Streptophyta > Magnoliopsida > Ericales > Ericaceae > Rhododendron > Rhododendron griersonianum. The sequence goes on along the minus strand of CM030788.1, from coordinate 28,618,431 downwards.
CTATGTGGATTCTGACAATCCAAATTTTGAGGAAGAAATTCTAGAATTCATCGAGAGAGAAGAAGAAAGGCACGCTAAATCTTTTTCTGAGGAAATAATCACAGCAAACATAGGCTCTGAAAACGAGCCCAAATTGGTTAAAATTGGTGCAACACTATCTTCTCAAGAAAATGAAAAACTAATCCTCTTGCTAAAAGAATACAAAGATGTTTTTGCTTGGTCTTACGAGGACATGCCTGGAATAGACCCCGAAATTGTTCAGCACAAAATTCCACTCCATCCCGACGCAAAACCTGTTAAACAAAAGCTAAGACGTATGCGCCCTGATTGGGTCTTAAAGATAAAAGAAGAAGTCACTAAGCAAATCAACGCCGGTTTTCTCATAGTCACCGAGTATCCATAATGGGTAGCTAACATAGTTCTAGTGCCAAAGAAAACCGGAGGAATCAGGGTCTGTGTAGATTTCAAAGATCTCAACAAGGCTAGTCCAAAGGATGACTTCCCATTGCCACATATAGACGAACTTGTGGACAACACCGCTGGGCATGCACTGCTATCTTTCATGGATGGGTTTTCTGGGTATAATCAGATTCTGATGTCTCCTGAAGACAGAGAAAAGACCACCTGCACCACACCATGGGGAATCTACTGCTACCAAGTAATGCCATTCGAGTTGAAGAACGCTGGAGCCACTTACCAAAGGATGGCAACACCACTGCTACACGACATGATGCACAAAGAAGTCGAGGTATATGTCGACGATATGATAGTCAAATCAAAGGAAAGGGAAGGACACTATGAAGCCCTTCAGAAGTTCGTTTGAGAGGATTAGGCAATACAAGCTACGTCTTAATCCTCAAAAATGTACTTTTAGGATAACGACCGATAAAATGCTAAGATTTCTCATCACTCAAAGAGGAATCGAAATAGACCCTTCCAAGATACAGGCTATCATGGAGATATCACCACCAAAGACAGAAAAGGAAGTAAGGAGCTTTCTGGAGAAGGTACAGTTTATCAGCAGGTTCATTTCCAAACTCACAGCCACCTGTGAACCTCTTTTCAAGCTTTTGAAGAAGGGTACTGATTTTGAGTGGAGCCAGGACTGTCAGCAAGCATTCGAGGCAATCAAGGAGTATCTTCAGAATCCACATGTATTATCACCACCCATCCCTGGGAAACTACTGATTCTGTATCTCTCAGTAACGGACACATCCATGGGATGTATGCTAGCGCAAGAAAACGACGCCAAAGTAGAGTGCGCCATATACTACCTCAGCAAGAAAATGATGGACTATGAAACAAGGTACACTCCCCTCAAGAAAACCTATTGGGGGCTAGTATGGGCCACAAAGAAACTAAGGTACTACCTATTAGCACATCCGGTAGTGCTGGTTTCTCGTTTAGACCCAATCAAATATCTTTTCGAGAAGCCAGCACTTATCAGAAAGCTAGCTAGGTGGTTATTGCTACTAGCAGAATTCGACCTCAAATACATGACAAGGAAATCAGTGAAAGGAAGGGCTGTGGCAGAGTTCTTAGTAGATCACCCTGTGACAGAGGCCGAGGTAGAAGACTTCATGTTCCCTAACGAAGACATCCTATGTCTTTTGGACGACACCTGGCAGCTTTACTTTGAAGGAGCATCAAACCAATATGGATATGGCATAGGGGTATTGCTAGTTTCCCCAAACGACTCTCATATTCCCTTGTCATATAAACTGAGGTTTAAAGTCACCAACAACCAAGCTGAATATAAAGCATGCATTGCTGGAATGGAGGTAGCCCTGGAACTAGGGGCAAAAAGGGTAGAAGTCATTGGAGATTCAAACCTGGTAGTATCCCAAGCAAGAGGAGACTGGAAGGTCAAGGAAGACACGCTGAAGCTATACCACTATGTGTTGGAAACTTTGATTCCACAATTTGACTCAGTCATCTTCACGCACACTCCACGAGTGAGCAATAAGTTTGTAGATGCACTGGCAACACTGCCTCTATGGTCGAAATACCCCTGGGATTCCTAATGTGGCCTCTCATGATTGAGCAGAAGGTCAAACTAGCATGCGAATGCACCTTCACTGAAGAAGGTGAGGATGATGGAAAGCCATGGTATGAAGACGTGAAGAAATTCCTAGAAGAGGGATCCCTCCGAAGCCACCTCAAAGGATAAGATGGCCCTGCGGAAGTTTGTCGCCCGATTCGTAGTCTGCGGAGGGGCACTGTATCGAAGAGCTCATCTGGGCCCCAATCAACTTTGCGTAACCATGGAAGAAAGCCGTAAGATAATGGAGGAAACACACGAAGGAATCTGTGGGCCGCATATGAATGGGGCAACAATGGCAAAGAAAATCCTGCGTCAGGGATACTATTGGACTACAATGGAGGCCGACTGCGCTGACTATGTCCGCCGATGTTACAAATGCCAAACTCACGCTAATCGCATGCGTATTCCCCCTACGGAATTATATAGCATGATATCCCCTTGGCCATTCTCTACCTGGGGGATAGACGTCATTGGGAGTATAAATCCAAAGGGAAAATACAAGCATCAGTTCATTCTAGTGGCTATCGACTACTTCACCGAGTGGGTAGAAGCAGCTTCTTATGCTACCCTCAAAGCCACTCATGTGGCCAAGTTTATCAGCACCAATATCATCTATCGGTATGGTGTACCTCACGAATTCATATGTGATAATGGATCGCACTTCAAGGGGGCGACGAAGAAGCTTTTTGCTGAATTTGGGATACAGAATCATCGGTCATCTACTTATCGACCTCAAACCAATGGGGTAGTTGAGGCTGCAAACAAGAACATCAAGAGGATTCTGCAGAAGACTACCGACATCTACGCAAACTGGCCATAAATGCTACCTCTAGCACTATGGGGTTATCGAACAACCGAAAGGACTTCAACTGGGGCTACCCCCTATTCCCTAGTCTACGGGATGGAAGTTGTCTTGCCTATCGAAGGTTTGAATTTGTTTCTTACGAACCCCCGTATAATACATGGGAATGAACTTTTTGTAAAATTCATTTAGCAAATCAACCCAAGTCAACACGAATTGAGGGTTCAAGGAATTGAGCCAAGTTTTGGCACTATCCCTTAAAGAGAGAGAAAAGAATTCCACCCACGCGCATTCTGATTTCGCAATGGCACTAAGGGTACCCAGTTTGCCTTTGAAAGCCGCAACATGTTTGTAAGGGTGCTCGTGATCCATGCCATGAAAGCGAGGCAACCAATTAGAAATATTCATTTGCATCCTAAATACATTGACGGTAGGAGCGGTGGGGGCAACTATGCGAGAAGATGGATAAGCATAAGCGGGATAAGAGTATTCCCACATAGGCATGGGGGCTATTTCCCCATTTGCCGCCTCCATTCCATAAGATAGATAAGACATAAAGTAAACAGGCTAGAGGGGCTATGCCGCCACCTCTCTCAAAACAGATCCGTGGGGTTAAACCACCGCCACGCTACACAAACAATAAAAGAAAAGGCAATTGATACGTACTCTAGCTTCGTTACACCTCAAATTTGATATGAAGATCGGTTAGAGGTATCCGCTAGACTATGTATAAGTTGCACAAAGCAAAATAAAGCGGGATACTTACAATGGTTTGTCGAACCTCCCAATAAGCTATAATAAGAAAATCCCCGGCAACGGCGCCAAAATAATGCTTCGTCCACAACCTCGCCTTCAAATGAGGTTGAATTCCCCGAGCGTAGGGCTAGGTCATCGTCAGCATAGATATCCGGAAGTCCGAGATCGTTCCCACAGAGAGAATCTCTATAGCTTGTTAGGATTTGTAGATGCAAGTATTTCCGGCGTTAAGACGGCCAACTATCGGTTTTGCTTTGACAACGGTGAAAAAGACTAGAAACTTGATTTTAACTAGACTAGACAAGCGGCATGGCAATGGAACTACTACCGCCCGCAACTTAGGCCATCGAACCATTCTCAACAAAAACTCGGTTGAATCGCACGGCTTAGGCTATCAACCGGAAGATTTAGCAATGAAACCATTAAAAGACTAGAAATGAAGTATGGAAAACAAGTGAGCCCTTTTTTGTTCTCTTGGCAAACACAAGCCGAGACATCGCTCACGGAACCATATGAGCGAGCATATGATCATCGGAGATTAACATCGACTAGTTTTGTTACATAAAGGCGAACTCTTCTTATTTTCCATACCAAACTTCAAGTCTTGAGTTGAGGAAAGCAAGATAAACAAAAGTCACGAGACGATATTCGTCCCACGGCCAAGCCTAAACGACTACTCACTCATACTAGAAAGATTAAGCATAAAGCTAAAAATGACAAACATATTTAACCGACAAAAACGAAAATAAACTTGATATTAAGAAGGATCTAGTCCGTAGCTACAACATTAATAAATGAGAAAACAATAAACGAGAAGGACTTACTAGAGTTCTTGAGAAAATTAACTAAGAAAGCTTGGAGAAGACAACAATGGAACTTAAAGCCTAAACTAACTAACTACTTACTTTAAGAGAGAGAAGACACCCCTATTTATACAAAATGGGTTTGTCTCTCAACAAAAATCTAAAAACATGCCATAAAAGGCAACTATTCCATAAATGGAAAGCCCAAAAAGCAGCAAATATCTGGCCGGAAACTCCCCGTATCGATACGGTTTAGACAAAGTATCGATACCACGCTGTTTTCCTCAAAATGCCATTTCCCACGTAGCAAACCCGTATCGATACGGGATCCTCTGATCTCCCACGAGACGAAATAGTATCGATACGCTTCATATCCGTATTGATACGGATCTGCTTTCTTCAGCACTCCAGGCCAGCCTCAGCAGGCAGCTCCCAGCAACTTCCAGCTCCTCAGCATCTTATTTTCATTCTCTAAATTTAAGTAAAGACTACATTTTAAACCTTTCTTTTACCTTTTCTTTACTTTAATTTTATTTAATGAAAATAAGAAAGTACCCCCCATTTGGAAACAATGGCATTACCAGAATTTCAAGATTCCAATTAAATCAAAATGTCAACCCCCCACTTTTAGTGTAAAATGGAAAACTGCACATTTTCTCAAGAGAAAAAGGCTCGAAACATGACCTTGCTCTTCAAATAAAACCTTGCAACTTTGTAGTTACTCTTAGAAAAATTCAAGGATCAATTACCGCCATTTTTTATCTCGAAAATCGATACTTTTTCAGAAAGTCATTTTTCCATACTTAGACAGATTTTAAGGGGCCGACAGGGTCTTCGGGTACTTGGAAGCACTTGGGCCACCCATGGCGTCAAACTATGCCTTATTTGCACGTTTTACCTGAAACACATGAAAAACACACCTTACGTGCAATATCGCTATAAAAGCTAAATAAACGAAAGTAAAAGCAACATAGAACGGGACTAGTCGCACCAATTATCTACAATGTTGGGTGCTCATCACAGCCACAATCCGACGAACCAAACCCTGAAGTTGAAACCCTAACCCTAGGGTTTCGAGAAGCAATCAGTCAATCCCATTCAATCCGAAGCAATCAAGCCACTAAGGGATCAAGGTGGTGAGGCCCAGGGGCCTCTGGTTCGATTTATTTTCTGTTTTTACGCTTAATCGTAGCTTTTTGATTATTTGTTAATCGTCTGGTCTGGTGTGAAGAAGAACATCGGTTGGGTCTTCAATCCATCGGCCGGTACATCGAACCAGGAGGATCCCTTGGCCGTGACATCTATTCACCGGTCGTGGGATCCATCTGATAAGCACCCGAGAATGTAATAAAGGGTGTGCTAGTATCTAGTTTTAGTTTATTTTATCGCTTAATTAGTTGTTTTTATTTCTCTTTGCTCAAAAGATATTATAGTATTGCTTTGTAGGAAAACCATTCAAATCAAGAATTTTAAGACCCAAAGCATATCATGAGACGAAGGCAGCCCGATGGCATGGCTAGGCATGACCAGTTGGCCAAGGCAGCGAGCCAAAGCAGCTAGCAAGGCTGGACAGCCCGAGCAACAAAGCAAGTCAACGTGCAGTCAAGGCCTTGGATTGCAAACCGGTATCGATACAAGCTTTTGCTGTATCGATACTGGTTGGTTTTCTGCAACCCAAAAGTTTTGAACAAAAGCGATTCGGTATCGATACACCAATTCTTTGTATCGATATTGGATGCCTACGTAGCAGATTTCTGGAGCATCTTTTGGGCATATTCCGTGCGCGTACCATGGGGAATACAAATAGGAATGATGTCATTGTACGAAAACAAGTAGAATTTTGGTATTGCATAGATTTAGATCTAGATTTGAATTGTTCTTGCTTGTTCTTGAGGTGTTCTTCATTTTCAACCCTTATTTCTGCATTTTCCACTTAAGTAAGTTAGTTTTGACTCATGTCTCCTTCATTAAAGTTGTTCTTAATTACTTGATCTATCTTTCTAGCTAATTTTCTCTTAAGCTTGTGTTTACAATTATGCCTAGTAGATTTTTGCTTGCTCTTATCTTCATAGATATGTGTGAGTAGTTTTCAAGGTTGGGTCATGGGGTGATTAGCACCCCATGGCTTGAGTAAAAATTGTATTTTTCACCAAAAAGTTTGCAACTTTGGTTCGAAAATTGATGTGGGGCTTGGATTTGTTTGTCAAATTACCGAGGTGTTAACCTCCTTGATCATGTGTAGGTAAGAGCATCGCCTACTTACCACACATGATGCTTGGAGCTCTGTCGCTCGAGGTGTTTGCTAAATAAATTCTATAGCTAGCTTGATTTTCGAACCATTCTATCTTCCGGGTTAAACCGTGTATTAGGGTGAAAAATGTGGTTTTGCTTGAGTCGTGGGTGTTAGTGATTCCTAGACCTAACCTTCTTTTTAATCTAGTTTATTCTCGTTTAATTTAGCCTTTTTACTTTCCACCGCATACGAAAAACCAAGTTGGCTGACTAAAAGCCAAAAGCCCGTACTTGCATCTACAATCCATCAAGCCGTATTAACTATCCCTGTGGGTACGATCCCGGATTTTTGGATTATAGTGCTTCAATTGGACGCTTATACCCTACGCTTGGGGTGATCTTATTGGATTATATCCAAGAATTCGAAGCACCATCTCCCTGGGACAACCTATTTTTTATTCTGCTTTTCTGATACATGATTTCAATTACAGTCTTGGCTCACAATCAACTATTTAAAGGCTAATTAATCAGTTTACTTGCTAGAGTTACTTAAAGCATGTGTTAATTTTATGTCGAGCAATTATGGGCCAGTATCACGACTGGACAGAGAGGGGTGCCTAACACCTTTCCCTCATTGTACCTTTGGCTCTCGTGCCCAGAATCTCTATCTGTTTTTCCTAATTTTCTTAAACTAGGTGGTGACTCTGTTTCGATGATAACCGCTATCGTGTGGCGATGTTGCTAGCCATGGGAATATCCACGATCTTGGTTTATGTAGCAAACAACCAATCAAACAGTACCGATCATTCTGTATGGCGATGCCCCGCTTCAGGGAGGTGTCAACAACTACTGAAGGATGACCCTTCATGGAGACCAATATTCCTTGGCATGTCAGAGCAAAGGAAGGACTTCCTTTCATATGTGTGAACTTTTGTTTATGGTTGGTTTGGTTTAGGACATGGTTATGTAGTTGGTTTGTAAGACTTGTGTGGTTGGTTTGATTTCTCTTCTTGTTGGACTACTGTTTGGATATGGAATTTTTGTGGTTTGTTTTCTTGTTGGACTACTGTTAATGGGCAATCTTTATGATGTCACTGGGCAATCTTCTTTTTCAGCAGTTTTTAGTACTTTGTTGGCCTTTTAGCAGTATACAATTATATCCCTATATTTATCTCCCTTCTTTGTTTCAATTATGTTCTACTCTTCCACAAGATTTAATGTGGCTACTGTAACATTTCATTGAAGGTAATGGAAGTATCTAATGCTCGAAACGATGTCGTTGTTGACTCAAATAACATGGTCAAACACAATCTCTCTCAAGGTGGGGTTAAGTTATGTCGTGTTTCTGGATATCATCGACTTGAAGCATCTTTCTTATGTTATTTTAGTCATTCTTTTAACATACGCCTTTGAAGTTTGAAGCATCTTTTTTGTCGCGTTGGAATAGAAAAAATAGTAAAGCTACAGACATGATCAGACCTTTTTTCTATGTTTAGAACTTTTTCTCTTTAAAACTAAGAAGAACAGCAAATTTTGTGTATGCTACTCTTTTTTGTAGCCAAATGGAGTCTAGCGATGACAATGACAAGGAATTGGAGTCTGATTCAGACAACGGAACAATAATCACATTGGTTACCCTAGCACTACATGTACATCATCAGAAATACTATAATCGTATTCCATGTCGAACCTCTATATTAAGAGGACACGATTATGTATTAGAGGTTTTGAATGGTCATGATGCAAGGTGTGAAGAAGGTTTTCGAATGGAAACACATGTTTTTATTGCATTTTGTGAGGTGCTTAAAGTACACACTGGGTTAAAGCATTCAAGGTACTTAACAGTCCAAGAGCAAGTATGTATATTTTTGCTTGTAGTTGGACACAACAGTAGAAATCGCATAATCCAAGAGCGATTCCAGCATTCAGGGGAAACCATCTCTAAGTATTTTAAACGAGTGTTGAAGGCTGTGTGTAAGCTTGGGAAGCTCATTATTCAACAACCCCCCCCCCCCCTCCCCTCCAGAGATTATGCACAATCCAAAGTACTGGCCATTCTTTAAGGTATTATGATAAGTTTCAATAATCCCTTCTCTGTTTCATATTGCACATGGTATTATAAAATTGTCTAACATTTAGTTACATTTACTTGTGTCCTTGGCTATAGGATTGTATTGGTGCTATAGATGGTACACATATCGATGCAAAGGTTCCTACTCGTGAGCAAATTCCATACCGTGGGAGGCACAAGACAACGTCACAAAATGTAATGGCTGCATGTTCATTTGACATGAGATTTACTTACGTCTTGTCGGATTGGGAGGGAATGGCAAATGACTCATGAGTGCTTTTTGAGTGTGCGAATAATCCAGCAATGGAATTTCCCATGGCACCTCTAGGTAAGTACTTTTCTAGTTTTTTTAGTGACAAATTAGGAAACTGTGAACACATATGAGGTCTTGCTGCCATATTCTTTCACTTTTTCAGGCTTATTTTTGGCATGTGGTCGATTAATTTGTCACCTACTTTATAGGTAAGTATTATGTGGTTGATTCGGGGTATCAAAATATGCATGGGTTTCTAACGCAATACAAGGGCGAGCGGTACCACTTGTCCTTGTTCCGTGGACGTAGATGATTACCTACGAAAGAAGAAGAATGGTTCAATTATCATCACTCGTCCCTTCGCAACGTGATAGAGCGCTGCTTTGGTGCATTGAAGGCGCGATTTCCTATCTTGAAACAAACGCCTAAAGGCTTTAGTGTGCGGACCCAAAAATATTTGCCAACCGCTTGTTGCACGGTCCACAACTTTATAAGGATGCATGACCAAAATGATGCGGTGTTCAAATTCTATATCAAGGAAGATTTGATTGTTGAGAGTGAGCAAGGCCGTAGGGGCTCTTCTCAACAAATCAATGTAACCCCCGCTTAATTGCGAGAAATGGCTAGAGTTTGCAATACTATTGCCCACCAAATCTTTAATAGCCAAAGGCTTCGATGCATTGGTAGTGAAGCATCCATTGTAGCAGTGGTAAGAGACTCCAAAGGCAGAATTGTCCAGAGGTAGCATTTTACAAGGATGCTTTGGCAGCTCTTGTTTCTCTATCAGAATTCATGTTTTTGTAATTTCCTAACTTGCTTTTATGAGACTATGGGAGTGATTGGAGTGGTTTGATTCAGTTTGACATTAGATTGGTTTGATTCAATTTTAATTGTCCAATGGCAGAAAAGTAAAAACTTGTTTTAGGAAAAGTAAAAACTTGTTTTAGAAATTCTTTTTTTTTTTTAAAGGTTGACACAAATATATTTTCTGCATTCACTTTTTTTTTATAGGAAAAGTAGAAATTAATTTCAGCAAATAGAAAACAGAAAAGTAACAGTGTTACCAAACATAGCCGGTGTTAATTGAAATAGTAAAATAATGGATCTTTTGTTCTTGTTTTCGACATACTAATACAGGGTCCATGATCCAAGGCCGCGCAACCCCCATACTGTAGGACTTGAGTCCCATCCAATTGGAGCTCGTCTGAATCGAATCCACAGTCCAACATCGAGAGGGTTTCTCTGGAGCTTTCCATCTTCCGCTATCAGATTACATTACAGCCTTTACAGTAAGCAATTTGATAAAAAAGAAAGTCCCTCCCTTCCCTTGATTTTTATTTAACCAGCGAATCAATCACTTACTACTTATTACTAGAACCTACCTCTAAACTGGTGCCGTGGTTTCGGTGTAAACGGCAGATTCGTTGTGAAATGGAGGACAAGGTTGTGGAGGCAGTCGACAAGGCAAAGAAGGAGTGGGACGAGGCGTACAAACGAACCAAACACACCATCGACTCAATCCAACGATACGGTGTTAAAATATCAACCGGCGCAGATCAGGTTAACAATTCGTTGCCCCGATTGAACGGAATTGCGCAAGACGGCTTGGCTCTGCTCTCGTCGTTGCAGTTCAATCTCGACCTCCTTGCCCCTCAGCTACCCACGGATGATGATGTTCTGGCCGCCCAGTCGTTGCTCGATTCTTGGAAACAACAAATCCAAAGGCGCTCTCTCTCTCTCTCTCTCTCATGTATAGCAATGCTAGGAACTTTATAATACAACTCCCGACACAACTGCATTTGGAGAGTCGTTCGATGTTCCGGACACACAGCTGTGTTGAGAGTCGTGTTCCTTGAGTTTTTTGTATCCGTATATATGTGAGCGTGTGCAGGGGGACGTAGATATTAAAATTTAAAATTTTTGGCATATTTATGTAGGTGTCCTACTATATTGTGGCATACAAACTTATATCTCTTGAAGATGAGCTCTGATTATGCTTCAACTTTCGTTGTATGGTTGATTTATGATTATTGTTTTATAAACGATTTGTCTATTAGAGATACTGTAGGAATTTATATAAGATTTTACGCTCATTTTTAGATACTTTTGTTCAAAATATGGATTGTTTTGGTTGGTAATGCATGTCCAAGTTTAGTATCATCTTCTGACTAGGGAAATAAGTTTTCACGGTTGTGATTAATAAGGTGCCCCCACTGGGTTAAATTCCAGTGTCCAACACTGTTTGTGTGTGATTTTTCCGTGTATTGGTCGTTCAGAAAATGTTGAAAGAGGAACTCATGAGATATTGGGGACTGCAACTTCGCCGGACCTAATGGAGCGGACTTTGATGGTTCTCTTGATTACGATCTATCAAGTCATAACTAACTCAATTGTGTATCTAGATTAAGTACATGATACAGCTTTTTGGCTCAATTCTAGTGTGCATTTTGTCCATAACACTGCTTGTTCTTCGTTATTATTTCGCTTTCGTTCAGTTTACGGTCAAGTTTGAGAAGTGCTAATTTGCAAGCAAAGGCTAACATGAGAAAAGCGGCTCAAGAAGAGGTAATCGTTTATCTTTGTTTGAATGTTTGCTAGTTTAGGTGCTTAAGTCGGTTGTTCTGAAGTTCATTGCACCCAAGTTGATGTTCTGAAGTTGTATTATGATAGTTATCTTCTGTTGTAAACAGGTTGTGTTTATTTAAAGCAATAAGCATGTGATATATTATAATTTATATTTATTTGTTTAGATCTAGAGACTTTTTTTTTCATTTGTTTTGGTAAGTTAAATTTTATTGACCAAACCAGAAAAACATGACCACTGGGGCAAACCCCTGAGAACAAGATACAAGCAAACACCTAATCTAACCTACCAGCGTACACTGGCAAAAACTCAACACAACAGACAACCTAGCATGTGTATGCTCTTGGAGAAATGTCCCTGGAACTGCAAAAAATGTGGCTTTGGGAAGGGTTTGGGGTATTCCTTTGAGTGTTTTTCGGCCTTCCTCATATTTGTAAAGTCATGCTGTTGCTTGTTTCTTTCTGGTTTCTGTTGTTGTTCTACAGTTTTTTGTATCTTGTTTTGGTCTGGTAGGCTGTGTACTGTTGGTTTTGTTCTGGTTTGATTGTATTTCAGGGCCATCCCCTTGAGTGTTTGTTTTGTCAAAAATATAATTTGTTCCAAAAAAAAAACTAGCAACACAAACAAAGGCAAAAAACAAGGCCTCCCTCAAAAGCAGCAGAGACCAAATAAGAGAGAATATTAGAAGATATGTTCCAGGCCAGACATTCTCAGAGTCTCAGATTGGCAGGAGATCTCTTCACCTTCTTCCAAGCACTAATGCACCATCTTAGATCAGAGATGATGTTCTGCCCAACCCCTTCTGAATCTACCTCCTTATTCTGGAAAACTCTGCGATTTTGTTCCCTCCACACGACACATTGGCAGCAATAGACTTGTAAAGAGAGTGTTGCAGACCATCACCCCCTTATGCCGGGCAATCCATTCCACCTCCCGAAGTAGACAACCAGGAACTCTACACTCATTATTCCTACTCATCAACTGCTTTCCCACATTGAGAGAGAAAGGACAGGCAAAAAAGATATGGTCATGGCTCTCGAAGCCACCTTCACAAAGCACACATCAGTTATCTGCAACAACCCCCCAAGCTAGCAATCTATCTTTGGTGGACAGTCTTCCCCACACTGCTATCCACTGAATTATGGCCTACCTGGGCACCTGATGTTTGAAACACATTGACTTCCACCACAGGACTTCAGAATGAGGATGCCTGGCTGACTTGCAGAAAAAACACCATGAGGAGTCAAGGTCCAAATAACAGAATTTATTTGAGCAACATTAGTAATGAGTGAGCTAGGTATACTATTAATAATCTCATTAACCATCACATTCCTCCTTCGAGCCCAATACTAAGAACCATCCCGAATAATAGAAGCAACCTTAGACTGAAAACTCCTTACCAAATTATCATCCAATCTTCCCTCAAACCTGTCCTTAAGAGGATCCAAGGGATGCCAGTTGTCAAGCCACAAAAAAGTGTCTTGACCATCCCCAATAATAGATCTAATTCAAGGATGAACCTGCTTCCTCAAACTGAAAACCTTACTGATTGTCCAAGAACCAGAGGTAGGAACAGAAATGGACCACATGCATTGCTCTTTGATAACACCAGTATGAATCCACCTGATCCATGAGTTATTCGCCTTTTTTAGCAATGGCCCATAAAAGCCTAGCCATTGCAGCCTTTTATTCCAGTCTTTAAGACCCCTGAAGCCAAGACCTCCTTCCTTTTTAGGCATGCACTCAGAACTCCATTTTACCTTAGCACCGGACTTCTTCAACTCAGGCCCTGCCCAAAAAAGGATCTCAGCATAGCCTCAATGCTTTCTGAGGGAGGATAAAAATGGAACTCCAGTATACTTGAGTACTAAACAGAATAGAATTTATCAATTGAGGCCTACCCCATAGGAAAGTGACCTGTTAGTCCAAGACTGGATTCTCCAAAAATTGGGAAATTTTCAAAATACACCCCAAACTTTGAGCTCAATGTCTAATAGACACCTAAACTTTGTTAAACTTCAATTGAACACCTAAACTATTGAGCCGTTAATCAATTAGGCCCCTCCATCTAAATCCGCCAAATTGGTCACAGACTTGGACTAACGGCGCTGCAGCCGCTGCTAAATCAAACTTATAATCCTGTTCTCCTGTTCTCCTTGTTATTTTGTTCGTAGCAACCACCACACACCTCCACCAAGCCCCTTCACTCCCACCCCTCCACTCCCACCACCCCTCTTTCAAGCCCAGCTCCTCTCTCTCTCTCTCTCTCTCTCTCACACACACACACACATAGACACTTTAATCCATTGCCTTCATAGTCAAAAGCTCCTCTCTTCTCCCACCACACTCCCCAAACCCACAAGGCCACAATTTAGTTCACTTTGGTGCTAATTTTTTCACACACAATTTTATTCAAGTTGAACCATGCCCACAAGAATCAAACACAAATCAAGTCCGAACCCAAAAAAAGTCAGACATAACTTACATCCTCTTTTTCTGGTTTCCAAAACACTGATTTGTATGTACTCCCTCCGTTCCTTTTTAAGCGTCCACCTTTGAAAGTCTAACTTTTTAACAATGTTTTGAAACCTGGACCAGACTGGCCGGTTGAACCGGGAACCTATCAAGGCAACGGTCCGGTCAACGCCTAAAACCCTTCTATTTTCAAAATCGCTCTAAAAACGAAAAACCGGATCAACCGTCGAACCGGACGAACTGTTCACGGGGCACTCGAACCGGCCGGTTATTTCAACTTTTGATTTGATCTCAAGTCCTGGCGGTAGTTTTAACACTGATGATTGATCAACAGAAGTAGGTCGATCTACTGATTAATCCCCTCGCGATTGACGATTCGACTTCAGTGCGTGTAAATATGCTTAAATTGAAGTATTTGAGGTTCTGGTGTTGAGGGTTTGAGATTATGTTTGTTGTTGTGTGTGTGCGTGCGCGCGCGTGAGAGAGAGAGAGAGAGAGAGAGATTTCACCGAAGGGAAGGGAGAGGAGCGCTGCATTTTAGAGAGAAAAAAATTAAAGGGAGAATGAGGGATTACTGATTAGGTTTAGGATGGATAAGATGGATGGCTGTGATCGTTTGAAGGCTTATAATGTGAATAGTCAAGATTGGCTGCTCCTATATTCAGCTAGCATAATTGTGAAATTTTTGGGAATTTTTAGAATATTTTAGTAATTTTATAACTCATATTTATTTTTTTGCATATTAATATATATTTATGACGTAATTATGACATCATTGATCGATAACGGTTCGATAGCGGTTGAACTGGTGACCCGTCCGCCCGGTCCCTTTTCCGGTTCGTTCACCGGTCCGGGTTTCAAAACATTGGGGATTCACATTAATTGCATTTAAAAACTATTAAACTTCCTTAAATACCCTTTCTATTTAATTGATGCATTTAAGGTTATTCTTTGAAATTGGAAAGATCAATATAAAAGAAATGGCTAAATAGGAAATTTACCAAGTTTTACCCATTGACTTTTCAAAATGGACATTCTTTTAGGGACAAACCAAAATAGAATAATGGACACTTAAAAAGGGGGGGTTACTACTTACGACCCCAAACCACTGTTGCGAAACAATGCGAATTAGCGTATTATATGAGACGACTGGTACAAGTTCAATTGTGAGTTCGTGATTTTGATTTTGGGTGGGAATAGAGGGGATTGTTTGTGGTGGTGGAGGCGATTTGCATGTGGTGATAAGTGAAGGTAGACTCAATGCTAAGTTTGGAACGCTAACATTAAAAGAGGAAGAAGCAGAAAAGAGGGTTTGGGGAGAGGATGTTGGGTTTATTTAGAGGGAGATAAGAGGAAATTAGCCATACTTGTTCCTAGTCAGCTATTTAATGGAGCCGTTAGTCCAAGTAAGCAAAATCCATCATCAATTTGACACATTTAGACGTCAGGGGCCTAATTGATTAATGGCTTAATATTTTACATGTTCAATTGAACAAAGTTTAGGTGTCTATTAGACATTGAGGTTACTACTTAAGACCCCAAACCACTGTCGCGGAAAAATGCGAATTAGCGTATTATATGACTGGAATGGCCAAAATATCATGAACTCACATGAAGATAGACTTATCTTAGCTCGAACCCCAGCAAAAAAGATAGTACTCTTCTCTAGATTTGGCCTGAGCCTTAGAATATAGGAAAAAATCATCTAACAAACTATTAACCAAAGACTGCCTGTCAGCCCCACAAAGAATAAACAAATCGTCTGCAAAAATCAGATGTGACATCTAGAGGTCAGCGCACTTAGGGTGGAAAGTCAAGTTTTCCCTGTTAATTCTATGCTTAAGCAGAGCTGAAAACCCCTCCATTATAATAAGAAAAAGGTAAGGAGAGAGAGGGTCTCCTTGCCTAAGCCCCCATTCACCTGAGAAGTAACCTTTCAACTCACCATTGATAACTACTGAGTGTTTTGTAGAAGTCACACATTGCTTAACCCAATAAATGAAAGTCACAGGGAAGTTTATCACACCCATTGCATCAAACAAAAATTGCCAAGCCACCAAATCGTACGTGCTTTCATGAGATCTAGTTTCATGGCATACCTAGGCGACCCCTGATCCTTATGATAATCCTTCACCAAGTCTTGCATTAGTAAGAAGTTGTCCACAATGGATTTTCCCTTTATAAAAGCAGACTGCCCTGGACTGATTAGAGAAGGAAGAATGGGTTGAAGTTTTACTCCATATGACACTTGTTAAAGTTTCTCTACTGTATATGATATCCTTATCGCTACATGATGCATCTTCTAACAATGTTTTGCATTTTTATATGGTTGTATTCATTGTAGAGAGAACTTCTTTTGGGAGGAGGAGAAGAGTCCACAATTCGCAGGCGCAATTTACAGTATGAATTACATGGTAGTTGGTTGTCTTAAGCAATATACCATGGATACTTCTCGTTTTTATTGTGGCATATGATAGTGGTGCTACAATGGAATATCGATGGGTTTAATCAACGTTTATGTGTTAAGAGAAATGTATGATTTCTAATGGACTGCTAGGACAAAAGCCGGAATGACATCTGCTGCAGAAAGTATCACAGAGAGCCTTCGGCGAACTCGTCAGCTGATGGTTCAGGTTATTACTTGCGTGTGTTTGTTTGGTTGTTGTTTTGGTAAATGGAAAAGAAGAGCAGTAATGGAATGCCACTCGTAAACCTAAACTGACCTCGAGTGTCAAAAAACTCTACAAACTCGAGAAATTTATACTTAAGAGGGAGAACCATCTTTAGAATTCCAGCATACAAAATAATACCAAATGCACTTTTGAGCCTATTGAATGAGCTCTCTTTGATGTTGAGGTGCCACTGATTTCTTTCCTTCAATATGAGCCCCATCAAGCTGAAGTTCCTCCTTTTTGCTATCTGGATCCCTTCCCCACCGCAAAGAAGCTCCCTTACCCCTGCAGGTTGCTATCAACTGATACCGAACCAAGAGAGGATAGAGCTCTAGAACTCCCACCCCAACAGAACAATGTAATAACAATTGTGCTTTTTAAACAAAACAAGTTAGCTATATACAACATGAGTATATCTTTTTTCCATCCAAATAAAATTATCAATAGTAAGGATCTCTTCATGTTATGAAACTCCATCAAAGCGACCTCCTTCCTCCAAATGTTAAGAAGGGGTGGGATGAGTTTATATGACTTGCGCAAATCTTATTGCTATTTATTGATGTTATGGTTGGAATTCTAACTGTCGGTTCGGTATCTCTTGTAGGAGGTTGAAAGAAGTTCAAGCACACTTATGGCTTTTGGTATGTTCTTTCATTGCTCTAGTGCTTATTACTTGTTATAATGGGACTCTGCTGCATTTTTTAATGGTTTCTCTTTCACTTTTAGTGGGAACCATTTAGGATTCTTCTGCAATTCGTTGTGATGAAATGATTTGATGCTATATGTTTTAATTTTTGGGTGAGTAAAGGTACTTCAGAACAACATGAGAAGCCTGAAACCTGCCTTCTTGTGATCATTGACTCAAATAAACCACTTTGGTTCAGTTCTTTACAAACTCGATTGCTCCTTGATCAACTATTGTCCAAATTTGGCTAGAGGGACTATTGTAGAGCAAACTATAGAGCACAAAATGTTTTTCTGATCAAGTTAATGATGACATAACCATCCATGTTCGCTTCGCGGATTTCTTTTTGTCCGTTGTGTGTCTGTTTTCATATATGTTGGTTATGATATTTTTTTAAGCTTGTTATACCCCACATATTTCTGAGGAATCCTAATGCCTCGGTTGTAATAAATGATTGCGATTACCCCGCCACCATGATTGTGAGCATGTCCGTACTATGCTGCGTAATGTGTGGTTGTTAAGTGAATTGCTCAAGACAACAATGTATGCTTGAAATTTTGCAGAGGAATCCACAGGAGTTTTAAGGAAAGCTGAAGGTGAATACAAAGGCCACCGCTCATTGCTAAGCCGAACCCGAAACCTACTTTCAACAATGCAGCGTCAAGATGTACTGGACAGGTATATATTTAGATACAGTACACCAATCCATAGGCTTCATTAGTTTCCATGTCTTTCCAGCTTTATTAGTATATGGAATTTACCTGGCCAAGCAATTTTACCTTCGAAAAGTCAATAAGCAAGTTTCAAAAGGCTGAGTTTTATCTGGACAGGGTGAACTTGTTGTCGGATTTCTGTTATTCTCCTGTGCTGTTCTTTACGTTGTTCCAAAGCGTATGGGGATACTCAAGTTGCAGAGGACAGTTACTGCTGCCATAAAAGCAGGTATGGCTGGAAAAGGGGATATTGGACTCAGGACTGCCGGAGATGTAATAAACCTTGCTCAGGGCCATGGAAATGCAGTTCCTAGGATGGACATGCTATTAGAACAGCCCATGCATGATGAACTTTGAAGTTTCTGATGATCTCCTTCATTCAGTCTGTAAATTGCAGCGGCAAGGAACAAAGTTTCCATTTGATTCCATAGAAACGGCCAAGTTGTTTCCATTTCCAAAGGGACTGAATTGAAACACTAGCAGGATAACGAAATTCGAGTGTTTCCACGAAAGACAGCATGATATAGCAGAACACAAAGGAAAATGGAGCATAGAAAACAAAAGTTGTCACCATGGATTTGAAAGTTATTTGGTAGTACATGTCAATTTTCGTTCCGTAACAGCCTTTACTTTTTGATTTTATACTTTGTTACTTTTAACGAATTAGTAAACCAATCTGTAAATCTAAATATGTTATTAATCGTAGAAGGCTCTTATAGTTAAGTTTTATGTGACCTCCTGAACATTTTTTGTATTTTTTATTTCAGCTTTTTCTCCTTTGAAATGTTTCGGAATCTTTATCCTTGTGTAGTGGCCCTAATTACTTACGTTGATCATGTTCAGCTATTACCAACGTCATGGCAAAAATATGTTGCACACCATGTACCTTCTCTCCTTTTGACTCTCAAGTAGCGGTAGTAATGTTTCCTTCTGATGAATGGCTTGGAATTTTCTGGTGATATTTTCTACCAGAAAGTTCACTTGAAAGATTTACAACTCTCTAGTGTTGATATTATGGAGCACTTAAAAATCACCAAATTGAAAGCAGCGATTCCAACTCTCTGTAGCTGCCACTACAGAGAATTGCATTATTTTCAGACGGAATGTCGGAAATTGTCTGCAAGAGTGAAAAACATGAAACTGTGATGAAGCTCAAGTAATTCTGAGGAGCAAATGACTGAATCCAAGTGCTTTCTATTCTTTTGCCCTTTTGTATTGGGAAAAGCCTGTTGAGAACAAATGCATTGTGGCCTTGTTCTGCACTCCAATGGTGGAGTTATTGTTCTAAATTATAACACTTTCTATTGTATCTGGAGAAAGGTTTTTTTTTTTTTGGTTGAATCGGCAGCATCTGGCGAAAGGTTACAGATCCCACGCCAGCTGAAAGGTTAAAGACAGAAAGTAGACAAAAATCAAGTGAATTCGCTGACTTGTTTTTTTTGATATATTTTTTTTAACTTAGGGTGTCCGTGTGAGTTTACGAGCACTAACTAATCTTTGGGGGATCAATCCCAAAGTCCACTAGGAGGGGGGAAGATGCATAGCATAAATTCAATGAGTGTTTCGGTGATATATGTGCAATGATGTTTTTTGTGTGTGTGTGGATCAATATGTGAGGTGAGTGCATGATCCATATTCCTCTGGATTGCAGGATGAGTAGTGCTTGGGATGGTTCCACTATTTGCAGGATGAGTAGTGCTTGTGGATGGTTCCACTTTTGTTCCTTAAATGGTTTCCCTTTCTCTAAACAAGGAAAAAAATTAAAGCAAGGATTATCAATACACTTGTAATAAAAGAACCCAGGTGGGTAAGCCAAGAAATGTGTTGAAATTACATTATTGCCCTCTGAAGTTTTTTCTTCCGTCTGGTCCTTGCATGTGTTGGACTTGGGGTAGGTTTGGTATTTTGCGTTATACCTGGAAACGCTCGAGAGCGAGTTAGAGAACTACTACTTTTACCGCAATTTCCGCCGTTTTCCCTGGATGTCGTATCCCGATTTCAGCCGTGTTTTGCGTTGCTTGGTCGACAAGCTGGAAGTACAGATCTACTGTTGTAGCGGCGGTTGCCGTCCTTCATAGGAGTAGCCCCATTACTTATTGCTTCAATTCTGTGTTTGTTAGGGCTCCAAGCTACAAATCGTGTGCTTTGCTCTAATTTGGGGTTTCGATTTTGCAGAGGTAAATCTGCATGTGGATGCTTTTGGACGTTCATGGGAGATGAAGTCATCCAATTTCGTAAGCCACTCTTCTCCTCTACACTCCTATCCTATACATTTTACTTTTGAGACTTGGGTTTTGTAAGATCTTGCCCATTGCAGTGTGTGATCTGATAGGTGACCAATACAAATACAAATACAAATTGTTGTTGTTGCTATGTGAACACTTCATAGCAGATTAAGCCCTCGTCTATTGTTTCTAATATTGTTTAGCTCTTTCAGGTCTTAAGCATAGTTTCTATGTAACCCGGGGTGAGGGATTCATGAGGTAAGGAAATTAATTATGGGTTAGGTTTTCGTTTCGGATTCTACTCATGCGGTAGAGTAAAAGGAAGTTATTTCCTTGTAGATTGGAATTTTGAGATTGTTTTTTCTATAACTTAGGTGTCTAGGTCAGCTTATGCGCATCTCGACTACTTCTAGGAGTTTGAAATTGTTTTCTTATTTCAAATGAAATTTGCCCCTAAAAAAATAGAGTTAGACTCCAGCGTGGTTCGTTTGATAAGACGTCATCATTAAGTGGATTCAATACTGTTGCCAAATTATAGTTTTGAAACTCCTTTTTTTAGACATCGTATATTCCTATGCATATGGCTTTTTTGTTTTGTCTTTTCGGTAGATTTGGGGATATCAATTCTATGTGCTATGTAATTGAGCATTGTTGTAGTGGTTTTCCATAGTCGAAGTAATGTAGGGGAAAAAACAGAGAAATATTAGTTCTGACATTCTAAACGTATTCTTGGTTCTATCTGCTTACCTTCTCATTAAATTTTTGTTCAAGGAGTGAAGAGGTCTTGCGATGAATGGTCCAATTTTGTCATTATGATTCTTATTGTGTGTTGTGGAGGATACCACATTATTGTGTGTCATGCAAATGGCAATTTTTAATCACCAACTTTTGATTGAAATCTAGGATATACTTCTTTTTGTGAAGTTAACTCATTTGAAATCGAAGTGATTTCTGAAACTTCTGGGAAAAGGGTTTTCATTGACTTTTCTTTCAAACAATGGAGGTGGGCAGTGGTTTTGGTGGATGTGGCCACTACCCGTTGGTGCTAAAATGACTTTGTTGAAATCATTTTTGGGCTTGCTACAGAGTCAACAAGTCAAAAAAAGAAGAAGAAATGTTGTTTCATCCGTTGGCTACCATTTTGGGACAATCTCAAATCTCGACCATAGGATGAAAACCTTTTTCTTTTTCAAGACAGATCAGTTGGCTTGATGATGTGGGAAATTTGACAAAGCCAAAGTTAGTTCCAAATTTGGCAAAAAAGATGACTTTACCATTCTTGGCAGCAAATGATAGCAACGGGTAGATTTGATATTTGCCACACAAAAAAAAGGAAAGAAAAAAGAAGTAAAGTCCTGAATGGGTGGACCTTCTAATAGTACAATCAACTGAGTTTGTAAATTCGCTTACAGGACAATTTCCCCCCATCTTTTGGGTTTGTGAATTTGACTAAGATGACAATGCACTATTACCCATCTATTTTAGGCATAGGAAATAACACCAGTGGCTATACAAGAAACTAGAGCTAAGTTGCTTACCTAAAAGAAGCAGCAGGTAGAGCCAAAAAAAATCCTGGGTATATGTTCATGTGGATCTCGTTTTATGTCAATGAATTTAACTACAAATTAGTTGACTCTTACCCACATGTACTTTAGGGATTAGGAAATAATACAACTGATTATGAGAAGTTAAAGCTCACACTCAATGGGTGTGTGTAGCAGGCCGAACATAGAAGTTCGCAATGGTGCGGGCCGAACCTGCTCCGTACCGAACGTCGGTCTCGAACACGGCTGCCGTCGGTGGTTCATCATTTGATATCCCACTTGCCACAGGCTCGGCAGAAGACAGGTCCGTGTCCGGTCCCTGCCCCCGGCGAGGTTCTCGGTGAAAGTTACCTTCCCCGTCGGTCGCATGGCCGGGTTCGGCAAGAGATCCGTGTTCGGCCACCCGTCGAGACACGGGCTCGGCCACCTGCGGGGCACGGTTGGCTGCCGACGACGGCTGGCTGCTGAGTCACGCATCCCCCCCACGTGCAGAGGCGGTTATAACAGAAGATGACCACGGGCGCACATGGGTGTGCCAGCTCAGCCCTGAAAATGGTTACCACATCCATTCCTTGATGTCACCATGACATCACATAGCTCGTGGAAGGCACGCGATCGTACTTGGAGAGCAGGCCAGGGGGCCCTATAAATATCCAGTGATGGAAACCCTCTTTCCCTAAAGAGGTACATGCTACTCAATACTCACACATACTCTCTCTAGCTTTCTGCTTCCTCTCTCCGCACTTTACTCATCCTCTCGCTGGAGGGCCTTGCCGGGACAACCCCCGGCCAGGTCTTAGTCGTGCGTTCCCTGTGTAGGCTAGGAGAAGAAGGCTCAACCACCATCGAACCATCGACAGAGGAGCGGGGATCAAGGATCACGGGCCACACAATTGGTGAACCCGACGTGAAACGCTTCTGATTCAAACGGCTCTCTCATCCTCCAAACCCCCTCACTCCTTCGTAAAACAACCACCAAATCACCTACCATGGGCGGAGATCTAGCAGACGCAGACACAGCCGCTTCGGGGGCCAAAGACGCTAGTGGAAACGTCATCTCCACACCACCCCTCGAAAGGCACATGTCCATCTCCCTCGCCCCTGGGTCCTGGCTCTCACCAGTTTCGGACGACGTAACGGCGGCCTACATCCGTCTACTGCAGCGTCGCGACGACGAACACGACAACGAGTTAGCCGCGCTAAGGGCGGAGGTGGCCCAAATGAAGCAACATATGCAATAAGACACTACCCCTGCTGCATCAAGATCTGGCGGAGGCAGGGGTCGAGTAGGGCAAACGCCACCTCCACCTCCACCACCACCACCACCACCACAAGGGCGTCAGAACGAGGGAGGCCAACGCGGATCCGTGAAAGACAGCCTAGGCTTCACCCCAGCACCAGGCGACGCCAGAGAAATCATCCTCTACAAACAACCCAATGCATCTGGAACTCACCTTTCCAGAAGCCATCACGAGCGAACCAGGACACGGGACACCGAGTCATTCACAAGTACATACTCAACTGGTCGTGCTGAGTTCTCTCGCACAACGGTTTCGCACCACAGCCGAGACTCCGCACGGACCAGACCCCATGTCTCTGAACGTCTAGGTGACATCCCGCCAGAGAATCTAGACGACGAGCACCGTGCTCGGCGAAATGGTAAAGGCGTACGCACTGAGGGTGCGAACGAAGACAACAAAACCCGTCGTAACAAAGACAACCATCGACGGCCCACGCCGAACAACGACGGACCTGCGAGAAAAGCTTCGGCGAAGGGAAGCCGAGAAGACATCAGCAAAGGAGAACAAGGAAAGGGATTCCAAGAGATCAAGGACGGACGAGCATGGCAAACCGCTGCGCCCGGGATTTGAAAGACAACTGAAAGACCTCGGCGTCTCTCCCTTCACCTCCCACATCATCAACACGCCGCCGGAGTCCACCTTTCATCTACCCAAATTCACGAAGTTCGATCCGGCGACATGCGAGGCTTACACTCACCTCATCCACTTCAGGCAAACCATTGAGCTCTGCACACTAAATGATGAAATTAAATGTAAGGCATTCCCGTCCAGCCTAGGCTCCTTAGGACTCCAGTGGTTCAACAAATTGCCCGCTGGAAACTGCCGTGAGTCTCTATCTCAGTTAAGGAAACTGCCGTCCGAAACTCTCAGACAGTACGCCGAGCGCTACTGGCAGCTGTTCAACGAGATTCCAGGAATTGATGAATATTGGGCCGCACGCACTTTCAAAAACGGGCTGGAATCCGGCAGCAAAATCTTAGATGAATTCGCCATCCGCCCACCCCACGGCATGGGAGAATTAATGCGCGTAGTAGAGAGATTCTACGCTCTTGAGGAGTTCTATGCGGACAGGGCGGCTCAGGGAATCCCGAGCTTGACATCGTCCTTCACCTCGACCACTCCTCAACTGCCGGCACCAGTAATCACCCAGCAACTGCAATCCAAGAAGCAGGTCCACAACATCAAGGAGGGAAAGAAGCGCCCACCAAAGGTGCATGACTACGTAGCCGAGACCACACACTTCAAGGAACCAATCTGGTCTTTTCTGAAGGAAATCATGAGACAACCATGGTTCGAATGGCCGACAGGCAAGCTTGGAACAGACACTGGCCAACAAGATCAAAACCCAAGGAAAAAATGCTCTTACCACAACGAGCTCGGCCATTACACGACCGCTTGCGCACCATACAAGGCCCTCCTCGAAAAGCTTGCAGCTCAAGGTCACCTCGAACAATACATCGATCGGTCAAAGACGCCCGCCCGGCAGACAAATCCCAACCCCAACGAACAACGACCACTGATCCACGTCATCCACGGACCAGTAACGAAGGCATTCGAGACTGCCCTTAGAGCCGACATCGACCATGCCTCAACTTCAAAGGAGATACTCTCCGTCGGCTGCGGATCCAAGCGTCAAAGACCGCAAGAAGTACCCAAATGGACGATAAGCTTTACCGAGCGTGACCTTGAACATGTTCAGACCCCGCATTCGGACGCCCTAGTTGTCACCGTCCAAATCGGCGTCCACGACGTGAAGCGCATCCTCATTGATCAAGGAAGTTCAGCTGAGGTTATGTACTACGACCTCTTCAAGAAGTTGGACCTACCAGAGTCGGCTTTACAACCCACCGAAGTACCCCTCATCGGCTTCAACGAAGCCCCTGTCTGGCCGCTTGGCCGAATCTTCCTCCCGGTCGTCGTCGGCTCAAAGACTCTGACTGTCGAATTCATTGTCGTCAACGCGCCGAGCCCATACAATGCCATCCTTGGCCGAACTTGGCTCCATGGAATGCAAGCTATTGCTTCGACGTACCACCAGGTCGTCCGCTTCATCGGCGCCACGGGAAGACAGGAGGATTTGCGAGGCGACCAGGTAGCCTCGAAAAAATGCTACGTCTCCGCCGTCCACAATTCGTCCAAGGCAAAAACGGTGCAATGGGTTGAAGTCCCAGACATGGCCGTAATCGAAGACGTCGGCCAAAAAGCCGAGGACAAAGCAGAGGAAGACTTGGTGAAGATGCCCATCAACGAGGACGGATCTCGCTTCTTCTTACTCGGCTCTTCACTAAACGAGGCTGAGCGAGAAGAGATGTTCCAGTTCCTTAAAGGCAATCTAGAAGTTTTTGCTTGGACCCCAGAGGAGATGCCAGGGGTGGATCCCAGCTTCATCTGCCACTCCCTCAACATCAAAAAGGACTCCAAACCGGTGGTACAAAAAGCTAGACGTTCGGCACCTGAGCACGCCGACGCCGTCGTCGAAGAGGTCAACCGCCTGCTTGACAACAATGCCATACAGGAGGTTCAGTATCCAACGTGGCTCTCCAACACTGTTGTCGTAAAGAAAAAGAACGGGAAATGGAGAGTTTGCGTCGACTACACCAACCTTAATGATGCTTGTCCAAAGGACTGGTTCCCGTTGCCGAAGATTGACCAACTAGTCGACGCAACAGTTGGCCATGCTCGGCTGAGTTTCTTGGACGCCTACCGCGGCTATCACCAGATAGCCATGGATCCAGACGACATGGAGAAGACAGCCTTCATTACGCCACATGGCATCTTGTGCTACAGAGTCATGCCATTCGGCCTCAAAAACTTAGGTGCTACCTTCAACAGAGCAATCTTCAAAATGCTTTACGCACAGATTGGCCCACCCCATCATCGTTTCCAAAGGTTCGGCCAAATCTGTGTTCGGCCTGATCCTACGAAACATCAAGAATTGGGGCTCGGCCAACCCCATCGTCGGCCAAGCCCTGACACCATGAACGTCCTGTGCTCGGAAGAACACGTTAAAGATGGAGATGAACAGTCCGTCCATCTCCAGCGGTGCACTGTTCACTCAGAACAGAAAACACCCCAAAAACCCAGAAAATAAACTAGAAAGTGCAGGAAAACTACAGAAAAGTAAAGAGAGGCAAGGATCGAACACATACCTGTGATTTTCAGCGAGATCTGGCGGCAAAATCACTGGGAATCGGATTAGAAGACGAACGGGCGCGAGGGAGAGCTCTGGCAATGGAGTTCTAGAGAGAGAAGGAGAACGAGGACCTTTCTCTCTCCTCGCGTCACCCCTTATATAGGGCTAGGGCTGGGAATTCGAAATTCCCGCCCATCATTACACCGCCGAACCACTGACCACTCGGCGCATGACACGTGTCATAGAAAGGACAGCTTGCAAGGTTTGCCGACTGTCCTCTCGTCAGCCGTGCCCAGCCACAAGGTGACATCTGGCACTCCTCCACTGGAGCCCTTCATTGATGGCCAAGATCGCTCCTGAAAAGAAGATGATACAGGCTCGGCGGAAGTTTACCTTCGGTGAACACAACCACGCTCGGCGATTCAACAAGTTCGGCCAAAGCTTGACTTCAATCCCTACCATGCGTTCGGCATTGGCAGAGATTGAGGGGCTATTGTAGCAGGCCGAACATAGAAGTTCGCAATGGTGCGGGCCGAACCTGCTCCGTACCGAACGTCGGTCTCGAACACGGCTGCCGTCGGTGGTTCATCATTTGATATCCCACTTGCCACAGGCTCGGCAGAAGACAGGTCTGTGTCCGGTCCCTGCCCCCGGCGAGGTTCTCGGTGAAAGTTACCTTCCCCGTCGGTCGCATGGCCGGGTTCGGCAAGAGGTCCGTGTTCGGCCACCCGTCGAGACACGGGCTCGGCCACCTGCGGGGCACGGTTGGCTGCCGACGACGGCTGGCTGCTGAGTCACGCATCCCCCCCACGTGCAGAGGCGGTTATAACAGAAGATGACCACGGGCGCACATGAGTGTGCCAGCTCAGTCCTGAAAACGGTTACCACATCCATTCCTTGATGTCACCATGACATCACATAGCTCGTGGAAGGCACGCGATCGTACTTGGAGAGCAGGCCAGGGGGCCCTATAAATATCCAGTGATGAAAACCCTAAAGAGGTACATGCTACTCATACTCAC
The DNA here is from genome assembly GCA_018127125.1 of Rhododendron griersonianum. Taxonomy (NCBI): domain Eukaryota; kingdom Viridiplantae; phylum Streptophyta; class Magnoliopsida; order Ericales; family Ericaceae; genus Rhododendron; species Rhododendron griersonianum. Next base: position 28,591,116 of record CM030788.1, on the reverse strand, counting down.
ACATACTCTCTCTAGCTTTCTGCTTCCTCTCTCCGCACTATACTCATCCTCTTGCCGGAGGGCCTTGCCGGGACAACCCCCGGCCAGGTCTTAGTCGTGCGTTCCCTGTGCAGGCTAGGAGAAGAAGGCTCAACCACCATCGAACCATCGACAGAGGAGCGGGGATCAAGGATCACGGACCACACAGTGTGCAATGCCGACGGTGGTTGCCAAGGTTTCAAGGATTGATTGGCTGAAGAATGCAGCTGTCAATGAAGCAAAGGAACTGGCTGCAGGTTTGTCACAACCGCTTACTGGAGCTGCTTTTCATTAAATTTTGAACTGCCAAAATACATGGTGTTGTGAACATAACCTCCTGAAAAACTGCCCATGTTGAAATTCAGGGTAGTACAACCATCAGTAGACTCCCACCGTGTGCAGTAAGCATACTAAATTGTTGTTTCTATAAGGGTCCTCAATGACTTCTCCTTGTGGTGACAACTTTGCTTCTATTAGAAATACCCTTCTTTATGTGTAGTGTATACCATTCCCCTTGGGGTTTCAATTGGGTGTTTTGCGGTGTTAGCCTTTTATATTTATTAGAGCAATTCCTGTTGGACCACTACAAACAAAGATTTTTATGTTCCCTATTCTTAATGTGCATTAGACCAACAAGCAAATTCTCATTCCCTTAAAAGGTCACTTCATGTGGCAACTAGAGTTTGAGGATAGACACCATCTTTATGTGAATCCTTATGCACAGACATTCGTATATAGCAGATTTAATGAGACCAAAGTTTTTTTGAACTGAGGATAGCTTTTTATATGCAAAGAGGGATGTAAATCCATACATGCATTTGCACATGTTGTTTCACCCTTTTGTTTGGGGATGTCATTTTTAGTTCTATGCATGTCTCTACAAGAGTAACAAATTCCCTTCATCTTATTCCTCCTCCTTTTTCTGAAATGCGTATTAGCTCTTATTCATTGTTGGCTATTCCACAAAGCAACTGTAACTGTCCACTGTCCAAATCTTGGAATTCAAGTTTAGGAGTAATTTCCCAAAAAAATCCATTACATAAGCTGCACGTTGTGACCTTTATTTTTGTGTTTAATTTCCTGAAAAGTAAAAGTGGCATAGTTAACTTATGTAACCTAAATTATGTGCAATCTTGAAAATATAAGTACGTGTCAAATCAAACAACTTCGGCGGGAAAAAATGATAATCAAGAAAATTTTATTGTCGGTGGAACATTATCTTAATTGGACATAACCAGGAGGATGGCTAGCACGTGTTTATATGGAAGAATTTGAGTTGTCCCATATTTCGTTGTTATTGACTCTAGGAATCCGCACTTGTATGTATAATCTTATTTGATAGTTTTGTTTGAATTCTCTTTGGATCCCTTCTATATTTGTATTGTTTCCTATCCTTGATACTTAAGAGCCTGTGTTAATCACTGGTGTTTCTCCTTTCAGCCCACCTCCAGAAGGTTCACTAGGTGTTATTGATCAAACTAGGGAATTATGTTGAAGAAAATGCTCAAAAGCTGTCTATGCTCCGAAACTGAGATATTTGTGTCTAGCAGGGAGGTAAATATTCTCAATATAACACTTTAACACCCACCCATGAAATTGGGAAGACTCAATAGTTTTAGTTTTCAACTCTATAATTGTCAGCTTGGCTTGTTCCATTTTGTGTATTTCGTTCCACTGCAAACGGTTGACAGTTTATAAATAAGGCCATCTTCACATGTGTAGAATTGGCAACATAACTTCATCTCACTTGTGTATTTTGGCAGTATAGCTTCATCTCTTTTGTACATTTTGGCAATACAACTTCTTTTTTCTCTCCTTTCTCTCCACTGGTACATTTCTGTTACCATATCTACATTGTAAGGTCTATGCAATGCATTTTAGACTACTTAAATCGTTGTGTTGTATTCTTCTATTTATAAGTTAACTTATGTTAATAGCTCGGATTAATTCAACATTCATTAGTTTTAAGTGTTCAGTTTATGAGAAGATTTCAATCTCTTTTTTCTAGATGGGTTTTGATTTCAAAGAAGAAAAAATCTGAATTTCCAGGAGAATTTAAGTCTCATGAGGTTAATTTTTGGTTTTGTGATGAAATCTCAGGGAAATTTAAAGTTTTAAGGGTTGGATTTGGTTATAGGGCACTAATTTCACTGTACATAGCTTTTATGAGTAGATAGGCATGACAATGCCCTTTAATTCGATAAACTGCCCACTAATCTCTTCTGGTAAACGAAACAAGAACCGAAACCATTAGAGAAAATAAGATTCAAAAAGAAATTCCCGATATGATGAAGATGAAAAATTGAAGAGGATGATTAAGATACATATATTATGTTAAGTGTAAATATGGGGGATTGGGATGCAATTTGCTCTTTTAGATTTCTTTGTTGAGTCTATTCTGTTTTTCGTCAAATTAGTTCCAGTCTTTTTAAGTTGACTTTAAGAACTCTGTTTAAGCAAGCGATCTGATTGCTGTTTTTGATGTACGAAGGAGTTGTGTTAACTTGTGAGAACCTTTGATTATGAATGCATGATTTTCTCCTATTCTTTTGCATGTATAAGATATGTAGTATAAATGATTAGAGTGGAATAAAAAAATCACGGATTTAAGGCCTAAACGTTGTCCTCTTTGTTCAGCTACTGCGTTCTACGGCTGCAGCACCCCGTCTTATGGGTTATGGTGTTTATGCTATAGCTTTTATATCTTTCTCTGCTCCGTTGATGCCCCGTGGAACCATTTTAATGGGTTTGTTGTGCCAAAAAAACAAATGCCTACTATTTCAAAAACTAAAACTCATTTATGTGGCAATAACACCTCAATATTTTTCTACTATCATCACTACGAAAATCCAAAACAATTCCCTATACCAATTCATCCCATGAGCACGCGGAAACGTGCGAAGCACGGGCATTAGACTAGTATAGTAAAAAGGTGACCATGGAAGCCAAAACAGTGGATGTTCACAAATAAACCACAACAATAGCACTAGTGTCAAATATGATACTAATCAGTTTTACTTTTGCTTCTTCTATTTTTCAAAGAGAATAAAAAAAACGAAGGAAATAAACATACAAATCTAACCATGATCATTCATCCTCAATTCACTAGAGCACAGATATATAACTTGGAAAAGCACGTTCATCCGCCATCAAGGGCCAGTTTGTCTAGAAAGGAAGGACGTTATAGAGTATAGATAGTCCAACCATGCTAGATAAGAGTTACTCAAAAAATTACTATCGAGTATATTGGAGACAAGCAGTGATAGACCAGTGAGTCGGCTGAACATCCAACTAAGCAGATTGAATGGCCAATTGAGCATCTCCCTTAGAAATAGCATAACTCAATCTTCTTATGTTGCCCTGTTCAAGAGAAATATTTTCCTGTTGTCCAAGAAAGCAATTCTTGCTGCGAGGGGGAAAAGAAATAACCAATGGAAGTTTTAGCCCAAAGAATAGGCAGCTATTGTCCATAAAGAACGCAGCAAGGCCGTACAGTCATTGAAAAAGGAAGCATCAAAGTTAACCTTGTAAGAGCCAACTGCCAAAGCATTTGCTTTATCATGTCTATCACAGATGGGCGGGTGTGGTAGTTAGAAGGATTGATACAGTTATGGTAGAGGGTTAGACTAAGGGGAGGTGTAGACTAAAATTTCATGTCAGAGACGGTAGTTGGAAATGATATAGTTTTCCTGAATATCATAGAACATGATGCTGCCAAAATTCTATGCGGAGAAAAGATTCACCATAATTGTTTAGGACTTGAGGCTCGGTTTGGCACACTTACAAGAAGGTGGTGTGTCCATGTTCGATACTCTTTTTTTCGTACCCACAATCAGAAAATAAAAATCTTAATTCGAACACGTGTCCGACACTCTTTCTACAACGTGTATGACACTTCTTTGGTTTTTATGACTAATAAATACATATGTTGTGTGCAAGGATAAAGGTCGGTGAGACCTCTGAAGGAGATCCAGGGTAACCACTGATACACCGAAGATTTGAGATCCCGAAGGTAGAGGAGGAGAGAGCCCAAGGAAAATCTTAGAGAGAGAGGGGCACTGGGAGGACTGATGAGCACCCAATATTGTAGATAATTGATGCTACTAGTCTCGTTTTATGTTGTTTTATCTTACGTTTATTTAGCTTTTATAGTGATATTGCACATAAGGTGTGTTTTTAGTGTTTTCAAGTAAAACGTGCAAATAAGACGCATTTCAACGTCATGTATGACCCAAGTGCTTCCAAGTACCCGAAGACCCTGTCGGCCCCTTAAAATCTATCTAAGTATGGAAAAATGACTTTTTGGAAAAGTATCGATTTTCGAGATAAAAAATGGCGGTAATTGATCTTTGAATTTTTCCAATAGTAACTACAAAGTTGCAAGGTTTTATTTGAAGAGCAATGTCATGTTTTGAGTCATTTCCTCTAGAGAAAAATGTGCAGTTTTCCATTTTACACTAAAGTGGGGGGTTAACATTTTGATATAATTAGAATCTTGAAATTCTGGTAATGCCATTGTTTCCAAATGGGGGGTACTTTCTTATTTTCATTAAATAAATTAAAGTAAAAAAAGGTAAAAAACGGATTTAAATGTAGTCTTTACTTAAGTTTAGAGATGCTGAGGAGCTGTGAAGTTGATGAGAGTTGAAGTTGAAGCCTCAACCTGGAATCTGCAGTTTTTGAAGAGTGTTATCGATAACATCCTCAATGGTATCAATACCATTTGACCCATTTTGGTCCAGAAGTTGTCCAGACGCAAGGGTATCGATACCTTTTGCCAATGGTATCGATACCATTCAACTACGGGGAAATTCAGTTTGAGGTTATTGATACCTTTCTTGATAGGTATCGATAACAATTGTCTCATGTAGATATTTTTGTTGCTTTTTTAGACTTTCTACTTATGGAAACTTTCTTTTAATAGGTAGCTTTTTGGGATTTTCGCTGACTTTTGTAGAGAGAGAGAGAGCCCTTGTGTATAAATAGGGCTCTCATTTACAATGTTTTATATCTAGTTCATTATATCACTTTAAGTCTATTAGTTTTAGAACTCCATTAATGGCTTTCAAGCTTTTTAAGTTCATTTCTTGAAGAACACTAGTAAGTACTTCTAATTTGTTAATTTCTCGTTTATTAAAGTCGTTTGTAAGGACTAGATCCATGCTAATATCAAAAAAGTTTATTTTCATTTCCATCGGTTAATCATGTTTTCATTTCCTAGCATAACTTCTAGTCTCTTTGCTATGTGTGAGTAGTTACTTGGCTAAGTGTCGGGGTAATCTTTCCCAAAGGCTTAGGTGGGTATTTGGTTCTCAAACATTCGGGCTTAAAATCATGGTTTTCGGAATTGAACTAACCTAGCCATTTTGGTCTAAGCGAGGGGTGTTAACTCCTTAGTAAGTCGTTTAGTCAAGCGGTCTTGGCAAGCGGCATACTGAGGGCTCGTGGCCTCCTACGTGTTAGATACATTAGCAAAAATAGGTTGGCTTAGTTCCATTTAACCACATCTTTTGATAAACGTAGTCATTAAAGCTAAATTCTCCGGACGTGAGCATGCGGTCGTGACTCTCGCTTGAGTTATAATCGAGAACCGGTAACGGCCTTTGTCAAGGGAATGACAATCCCTAGACTTGCCTCTTTTTAGTTCATAAAGTTCATTTCTAGTCTTTTTATTAGCCTTTCTACCATTTAAAGCAAAACCAAGTTGGCTGTCTTAAACGCTGAAATCCATCTGACAATACCTACAATCCGATTAAGCAATATTCGATTCTCTATGGGTACGATCCCGGACTTTCGGAAACTATGCTATCGACGATCTAGCCCTACGCTTAGGGTTTTCAACCTTGTATAGAAGGCAAATGTCTTTTTCGGTTTAAGCATTTGGCGCCGTTGCCGGGGATTCTTATATAGCTTATTTGGAGATTTGACAAACCACTGTAAGTACTCCGTTTATTTTTCCTTTGTGTAATTTGAACTCAATTTAGCGGATACCTTTAACCAAAATACCAATTCAACTTGAGGTGTAACGAAGCTAGATTGAGCATCAATTGCCTTTTTATTGCTTTTTATCTATATAACGTGGTGGTGGCTTAACCCCATGGAGCTGTTTTGAGAGAGGTGGCGGCATAGCCCCTCTAGCCTGTTTACTTTATGTCTTATCTATCTAATAGAATGGCGGCGGCAAATGGGGAAATAGTCCCCATGACTATGTGAGAATACTTTTATTCCGCTTATGCTTATCCATCTTCTCGCATAGTTGCCCCCACCGCTTCTACCGTCAATGTATTTAGGATACAAATGAACATTTCCAATTGGTTGCCCCGCTTTCATGGCATGGATCACGAACACCCTTACAAACATGTTGCGGCTTTCAAAGGCAAACTGGGTACCCTTAGTGCCATTGCGAAATCAGAGTCTGCATGGGTGAAATTCTTTTCTCTCTCTTTAAGGGATAGTGCCAAAACTTGGCTCAATTCCTTGAACCCTCAATTTGTGCTGACTTGGGTTGATTTGCTAAATGAATTCCACAAAAAGTTCATTCCCATGTATTATAACGGGGGTTCGCAAGAAACAAATTGTAGACACCCCAATCTGGGCTTCCAGATTAGTTTACTTACGGTTTTTGATTCCCCGATGATGAAATGGATCAAGAACACCCCGGAAATGTCGAGTGTTTGAGCTTTGAGTGTTTGAATAACCCTTGAACCTAACCTAATCTTAAGCCACTTCCAAAAGCCAAAAACCCTATTGATGTGTGCCAGGGCACAATCATTGCGCGCCAGGGCGCAACCATCGCGCGCCCGGGCGCACCGTCGCGCGACGGTTGGACTCCTTCGCGCGATGGTCAACCGGAGCACTGACCAGCGCGCCAGGGCTCATTGTCGCGCGACAGTTTGGAACCATCGCGCGACGGTCAGAACCTGTCCCCATCACCTTTATTCAACTGGGCAGCTTAATCACCAAGTAATCCCCAGCCAGCCTCGTGGCTGGCTGGCCTCCATTCTTTGGACCAGACCTGCCTTTCCATTAGTGGAAGGTGCTAAGCCTATAAAAACCCTCCTTTGTTCATCTTTCAAAAGGTTAACAAATTTTGGCAATCAAAGGGTCTTTGCTTTGTACTCTTTTAAGCTAATAAAAGAGATACAAAGACACCCTAAGAACAAAGCTTGTTCTTCCTCCCCATTTTCACATTTCAATCAAACCTCAAACCCAACCTCAAACTCAAAGCTCAAACACTTTTCAAACCTCAAAATTCAAAGGTATATCTTACCTTTGTTCTGCTCTCTGTTCTGATCCCTGAGGGGGGCTGGCAGGGTCAAGGCTGGTAATCAATACCAGTCCTGGCCCTAAAGCTAGCAAGGTTTCAAAAACCGAGGCCAAGCAAACCCTCGCGCGATGGTCTCACTCACTCGCGCGACAGTCCTGTTTGCACGAGATTGGACCACGTGGGGAAGGGAGGCTGGTTATTTCATGTTTTAGCTACGTTTATGACTGTTATAATTTTACTTAGTATATAGATCACTGTTGATGCATGTAAAAACCAGTTTACTGCTTTCCTTTGTTAGAAAATGTTAGTTTTGCATTTCAATATTTAGTTTTGTTCTGTTGGAGTACCCTTGGGATCATTCTGGACCTGTCTCAGAACCCAGACACGTGCAAAACCAGACACTGGAAGTTGGCTCAAACCATCGCGCGCTGCACCCAAACCCTCGCGCGATAGTCAAATGGAGCGTTGACCAGTGTGCCAGGGCGCAATCGTCGCGCGCCAGGGCACAACCATCGCGCGCCCGGGCGCATTGTCGCGCGACGGTTTGGAACCCTCGCGCGATTGTTTATACCCGATCAGTGGCTGGTCTTGCATGTTTAACTTGGTTTTAGGCTATTATTTTGTCCCCACACTGTTTATGGGGTGTTTTTGTTTATTTATTAGGCTTTTCAGCCTTTAAACTGTATATTATGACTGCATAAACTGCTTGGTTTGTCCTGGGTGTGCACTGGTCCTTCCAGAGCCCAGAGAGTTTAAACTGCTTGGTTTGTCCTGGGTGTGCACTGGTCCTTCCAAAGCCCAGAAGGTTTGAGAATAAGAGCTGTGGGCTTAGGCTTACTGGCGCGCGCAGGTCTTGTAGTAGCGTGCGCAGGAATAATCAGCATGCATTGACTTGATCAGTGCATACTGGTTACCTCTTGCATGCAACACTCCAAAACAGGGGCTTTCCAGTCTGTTTAAACTCCCACAGGAGTCTGTTCTCATCCTATACTAACTGCTCATCCATGCCATCTATCACATCCTGCAAACATGTTACAGTTTTAATCCCCGATTAACTGTTCCCCCGCCCTAATTGGCTAAAATTGATTAATAAAAGAAGAATCGCAACGTTTTCAAAATGCCTAAGTAGAGACCGATATCAGGATTGGGCGAGAGGGGTGCCATAAAACCCTTCCCCTCTCGTAACCTGGCTCCCGAACCCAGATATGGTTATGACGGACTGGTTTCCTTCACTTTTTCAAATAAAGCGCGGCAAGTGCTTCGAAATACGGTTCCTTGAGTGTCGGACCTTCAAAACTCAAGTGGCGACTCTGTATTTTTGAGCGCTTGCCACTGGCGCTCGCGCTCCCTCGATTTTCAAAAAAGGGCCGCAATGGCGAAAGGAACGGAATCCTTTTTCCAAGGGCACGCTGCCCATAGTGGCGACTCTGCTGGGGATGATCGAACCGATATTAATTCATACTTAGAGTTTAGTACGCTTGGGAACAATCCCTTAAAAGTCTGTCAAAACGGTTAGCTTCGCGCTGCCGAAGGTTGGAATGGTGATTTAACAGGATCTCGTGTCCGGCCATTCTAATCTGGGGCTTTTTCGATTGTTCACTTGCATAGTTTCCTCTAAAGATGGACTAAATAAAGTGAGCCAAATTTGAAAAGGCATTTTGTGATTTTGCGATTCTTCTTCTCTTAATCAATTTTAGCATCTCATTTGCATCGATGTGGGATAAGCCTCGTTGGATCGTTTTGGCAATCCGGCACGGTTTACCGGAGCCCGGGGACCCCGAATGACCGACAACCTTCGACGATGATGGGTCATGCTACCGTTCGACTGTTACTCTGCGAAAAACGCGGGTAACAGGAGGTATATCTGTGGCCTTAGTCCGAGGAACCTGTTACAAACCAAAACCGGCCTTTTGCATATACAAAGCATTAGAACTCTCCAAACTAGGACAGGTACCCACAGGTTAAGATCTATTTGCATCTAACCCCATATACTGTCAATGTGTTACTGCTTTCCCTATCGCATGCACTGTACATACACTGTTTTGCATAGGAGCATGCTTAAGGCTGTTTTGTCTTTCGAGTTTGTCTTACACTGTCTAAGACGTTGTTGAACCCGATGAGGAGTCGTTCATTCTGTTGAATGTTCGTTATCAATCGCAAAGTCCTTAGTTCAATGAGACTTTGAGAAATCAAAATTTACTACATCCTTGGCTCATGCCCGTTTAAGGATTCAACCGAACATAAGGAACCACAAAGTGTTGATGTCGTGATATTGATGTCATTTTGGTTATCGTGCTTCGCACGTACACCGTCCCGGCTAAAGCGCGTTGTCGCTCACGCCACCCCGGTAAAGGTGTCACGCCATCAATACCGAGTTGTTTCTAATTCAAAGTTGAGTCCTCAAAAGGGACTGGCCAAAGATTTAGTCTATTTTGACATCTTTTAGGATCTGTCGATCTACTCAGGGACACATCGCCGAAAAGAATTCTGAGGATTCCGGCAACGTCTGAAGCTTGTGAGGCAAACTCGTCTCTGGTTCTGTACATGCATGCATAAATTCTGTTCTGCGTAGGAGCATGTTTAGGGCGGCTTCTAGGATTGTCACTCTTTCGAGTCTGTCTTATGCTCATTAGGACGCTGCTATAACCCGATGAAGAGTCGTGCATCTTGATGGTGCACGTTGTTAGTTTTTCAAAAGTCCTTAAATCAACGAGACTTAGAGAAATCAAACCTTACTAAATCCTTGGCTCATGCCCGGTTGAGGATTCAACCGAACATAAGGAACCACAAAGTGTTGATGTCGTGATATTGATGTCATTTTGGTTATCGTGCTTCGCACGTACACCGTCCCGGCTAAAGCGCGTTGTCGCTCACGCCACCCCGGTAAAGGTGTCACGCCATCAATACCGAGTTGTTTCTAATTCAAAGTCGAATCTTCAAAAGGGACTAGCCAAAGACTTAATCTGTTTTGGCATCTCTTAGGATCAGTTTGATCTTTCCAAAGGATATACCCTCGAAAAGAAATCTGAGGATTCTGGCAGCGTCCGAACATCATGAGACAGACTTGTCTCTAGTTCTAGAGTCTAGAGTGGACACCGACGACGATGTATGCATTGCATTTTGCTGCAGGAACGCCACTGAGCTTTCTCTTACTTTACTGTCTAGTTTTGGAGCCATTGCACCGAGCAAAAGAGTACCGAAAAGAAGAGCCAAACTTACTTGGGAGCGCCTTCAGAATCCGGTTCAAAGACTTGTCAGGCTAGAAACTCAGTCAGTTGCAACGGAGGCTTCTCCAGGTTCATTGTTGGCAGCCCTAGAGTCGGGTTCTCCATTGATTTTACAAAGAGCCACGCCATCGGCTTCCTCTTCTTCAACATCTTCAAGGCCAGCTATGGCAGATCAACCGCTCACTCTGGAAACCATGTTTATGAACCTTCGGGATAGCATCACTGCCATGCAACAGAGGGCAGCTCAGACAGATACCAATATTGCCCGCCTGAATGACCTTATCAACACTCGTCTTCCACCTCCTCTCGAAAAGGAAGGCGAGGACGATGAGGATGCTCATGAACAACCTATCTTGGTCCCGGATCCGAATCACGAGGGGCGTCTCATTGTTCAGCTCAACCCTAAGAAGGTTCACGCACCTGCTGCAAACACAAATCCGGCAAGTGGCAAGCCTGATTTGAATCCCGATATGGTTGCACTTATAGCCAAGATGGCTAAGCTGGAAGAGGCTGTCACAAAGTCTGAAAAGATCAACGCAGGAGGAATTGACTTGGATCATCTCTGTTTGTACCCTAATGCCAAGCTCCCTGACAAGTTCAAGATGCCTGACTTGGTTAAGTTTGACGGGAGCGGTGACCCCAAAACTCATCTCTATGGCTACCATGCCGCAATGAAGCTGCTGGGTGTGGAAAGTGAGGCCATGTCTCAACTTTTCCCTCAAACCCTCTCTGGGCCTGCCTTCCATTGGTTTCTGTCAGTCGACATCTCCAAACGAAAAACTTGGGAAGACATAGGGGCTGCCTTTGTCTCTCAATATAGCTACAACTCTCAACTCAAGATGACTATTCGAGAGTTGGAATCCACGAAGATGGAGGCAAAGGAGTCCTTTGCGGACTTTGTTAAAAGGTGGAGAGCCAAAGCCGCTCTAATGACTGAGCGCCCGAGCGAGAGAGATCAACTCCGCATCATCTCCCGCAATCTTCAGCCAGACTATGCCAGGCACTTGGTACTCGCTCAAGCGACCGCCAACTTTGAGATCTTCTTCGACTCTGGCCTAGCCATCGAGGATGCGCTGCAAGCTGGAATCCTGCCAAGGGGTGAATCCTCTTCCTCCACTCAAAAGGCTAAGCCAAGGGCTTATTCGGGAAATAGTAGTGCGTTGTTCGGTGACAGTAACTACTCCAATACAGCCGTAAGTGGGAGTGATGCCCCAGCTTCCAACTCCAGTCGTGCCGCCGATATCAACCAAATTCGAAGCGCTCAAAGCCTCCGATCTCGAACACAACCCCGAAGCTTCTCTGCCTTCGAGGCATCTCTGTCCGCAGTGATGGAGAAGCTTGTCAAGTCTGGGCATCTCAAACCTTTGACCCCAACTTTTCCACCCAAAGTCCTTCCGGCCAACTACAATGCCAACCTTTTCTGTGCCTTCCACCAAATGCCTGGCCATCTCACTGATAACTGCTTGCGTCTCCGACACGTGATACAAGATCTAATTGATGATGGCACGGTTCAAGTTCCACCAAAGCCCAACGTCATTTCCAACTCCTTGCCTCAACACGGGCCTGACCCTCTGGTTGGTCAGGTATCTATCACCTCCACTCAAATCAATCCGAGCTCCACCATATTCAACCCTAGCCACTTGTGGGCAGCACGCCCTGGAAATTCTGGTTTCCAAAAATGCAAGGGGCCCGGATCGAGGGAGCGCGAGCGCAGGTGGCAAGCGCTCAAAAATACAGAGTCGCCACTTGAGTTTTGAAGGTCCGACACTCAAGGAACCGTATTTCGAAGCACCTGCCGCGCTGTTTGATTTGAAAAAGTTAAGGAACCAGTCCGTCATAACCATATCTGGGTTCGGGAGCCAGGTTACGAGAGGGGAAGGTTTTTTGGCACCCCTCTCGCCCAATCCGGAGATCGGTCTCTACTTGAGCATTTTGAAAACGTTGCGATTCTTCTTTTATTAATCAATTTTAGCCAATTAGGGCGGGGGAACAGTTAATCGGGGATTAAAACTGTAACATGTTTGCAGGATTATAGATGGCATGGATGAGTAGCATGATGAATAATAAAAGGAATGATCTTGAAACAGCGATCAGATGCCAAAACCAGGCTCGGGGCAGATTTGCCCTGCACGATGATCAACTTGCATGCCTGAACAGATCTGCATGCAAGTCAATCATCGCGCGAGACACTCTGACTCTCGCGCGAGTGTTGTCATCTCACCACAGTCCCAAAATCATCCCCTTCTGGGCTCTGGAAGGACCAGTGCACACCCAGGAAGCAAACCAAGCAGTGTATTGGAAGACTGTAAAATGCTAATTATTACACAATACTCCAAGCAGGAGCCAAATAAGATGAAACACAACCCCTAAACAGTGGGGGTATCAAAACAGAGGCCAAGGGCCAAGTTGCCCATGCAAGGGCCATTCATGGAAATCAGAGGACTGTCGCGCGACAGAGCGTAAACCTCGCGCGACACTCCTGACTGGACTTCCAGGAATTGCTTTACATGTCCTGGGTTCTGAGACAGGTCCAGAATGATCCCAGGGGTACTCCAACAGAACAGAAATGAATATTGAAAGGTATAACTAGCATTTTTAAGTTAAAGAAAGCTGTAAAATGGTTATTTTGATGCTTAACAGTGATCCATAATAATTATTAAGACAATAAAACAGGAAAGAACCAACATCCCTTCCCCACGAGAACCATCGCGCGATGCTTGAGACAAGCGCGCGCGTGACTGGGTCCGTCGCGCGAGGTTATGTTGGTTGCACGGTTTTTGAAACCTTGCCAGCTTTAGGGCCAGGACTGGTATTGATAGCCTTGACCCTGCCAGCCCCCCTCAGGGATCAGAACAGAGAGCAGAACAAAGGTAAGATATACCTTTGAATTTTGAGGTTTGAAAAGTGTTTGAGCTTTGAGTTTGAGGTTGGGTTTGAGGTTTGAGTTTGAGGTTGAGTTTGAGGTTTGATTGAAATGTGTAAATGGGGAGGAAAAACAAGCTTTGTTCTTAGGGTGTCTTTGTATCTCTTTTATTAGCTTAAAAGAGTGCAAAGCAAAGACCCTTTGTAATGCCAAATTTTGTTAACCTTTTGAAAGATGAACAAAGGAGGGTTTTTATAGGCTTAGCACCTTCCACTAATGGAAAGGCAGGTCTGGTCCAAAGAATGGAGGTCAGCCAGCCACGAGGCTGGCTGAGGGTTACTTGGTGATTAAGCTGCCCAGCTGAATAAAGGTGATAGGGACAGGTTCTGACCGTCGCGCGATGGTTCCAAACTGTCGCGCGACAATAAACCCTGGCGCGCTGGTCAATGCTCCGGTTGACCATCGCGCGATGGTTCCAAATTGTCGCGCGATGGCACACATCAATAGGGTTTTTGGCCTTTGGAAGTGGCTTAAGATTAGGTTAGGTTCAAGGGTTTTGCAAACACTCAAAGCTCAAACACTCGACATTCCCGGGGTGTTCTTGATCCGTTTCATCATCGGGGAATCAAAAACCGTAAGTAAACTAATCTGGAAGCCCAGATTGGGGTGTCTACAGTAGCCCCCCTTTGATGGCACTTGGAGCACCATTGAATTGGTACAAGTAACGTCAAAGATTTCTAGACACCCCTCAAGGCAATCCAGAGCAGAACATACTAGCAAAGTAGACAAGCATACTTACAGAACCTGATTGGTTGAATAGACGGACGGACCGTCGCCAGGGATGGAAGTAGAAGTGGACGATTGCATCGCCGCTTGTTGATTGAATTTGGACAGGACAGGCTGTTGCTGTCGCTGCAAATGTTGACGGGACCGGCCGTCGTTGCTGGGGATCAAGCTATCCTCGTCACAAAGTACTCCAACAAACAAGGGTAGGTCGTGTCAGGCAGGTTGAATTCCATCTGTTGGGAATCAGAGCCAATCTCCTTATCAAAGACCATCCGAGACAGAGCAATAAGTGCTAGATTGAGGGTGATTGTCGTTCGGGACAGGCCAAGGCGGACTCTCCTGGGGAACAATCAGTTGCGGATGAACGGACCATCGAACGATGTTCTGGTCGTTGTTTGTGGATTTGATAGGACCGGCTATCGTTGATTAGTTTGTCAATGCCACAACACCAACTGAAGAACGCCTCAACACGCTTTGATTTGCCAATGCCTCAACACTGACGGTTTGAACGCCTCGACGCGCTTTGATTTGCCAATGCCTCAACACTGACTGAAGAACGCCTCAACACACTTTGATTTGCCAATGCCTCAACACTGACGGAAGAACGCCTCAACACGCATTGATTTGCCAATGCCTCAACACTGACGGTTTGAACGCCTCGATGCGCTTTGATTTTTGAACGGACAGATCATCAGTATAAATGATCGAGCCGTTGGGGGAATTGACAGGATCAGCTGTCGTTGAAAGCGGACGGGGAGATCATTGTGCTGAGTGATCAAGCCGTTGGGGGAATTGACAGGATCAGCTGTCGTTGAAAGCGGACGGGGAGATCATTGTGCTGAGTGATCAAGCCGTTGGGGGAATTGACAGGATCAGCTGTCGTTGAAAGCGGACGGGGAGATCATTGTGCTGAGTGATCAAGCCGTTGAGGACATGATGGAAGGATCATCAGTATAAATGATCAAACCATTGAATGACCGATATGGCTGACCGTCATGGATGATATGGCTGACCATCGTTGAATGACTGATATGGCTGACCGTCATGGATGATATGGCTGACCATCGTTGAATGACTGATATGGCTGACCGTCATGGAATTGGAAGGGCGGATCACTATAAAAAGTGACCGAGCCATTGAAAATTGGACAGAACCGGCTGTCGTTGATTAGAAATGGGCAGATCAGTGTGCAGAACGATCAGGCCACTGAAGATTGGACAGGACCGGCTGTCATTGTGTTGATCCAAGTAGCACAAACAGTGGATAACATGGATAGAAGCAAGGCGGACTGCAGTTGGGGAGAAATTGGCGACAACTGCTGAGCTGTTTACTTGCTGCCTTCGATACCGGGCAGGCTTGCTTTGTCGCTTGATGGATTTTTCCTGTGTTCAACATTTGATATACACACAATATGCAATGACATGTATAAAATATTGAAAATGCAGATGCAAGCTTAGGGCGGCTCCTAGAAGGACAACGACGCCTAAGGACTACCACTGAGCCTCATCACCGTACTGTCTGTGCCTCTGAGACACGCACCCAGATAGAAAGACGCTGAACGGGCTGGCATGCCCCAATTGACGTTTGAGCAATGGAATTGGGCCTGCGTGCCCCCTCTCTTAGATGCTTGGGTGGATGTGCCCCAGAGATGCCTTGCTTGGCCTTGGGCTGACGTGCCCTTTCTGCTTCAAGAGATTCCGCTGCTTGCGGATTATGGATACTAGGGTAGCAATGCAACAATTGCGTTTTCCAGTTTATTGACTCTCTTTTTGCAAGTGTTGAAGAGAATGCAAAAGCTAACCACTAATATCTAATTTGCATTGACAAGTGCTTTAAATCGACACACAGACATGCACACATATGTACAGACTCGCCTAGCTCGAACGAAAAGGGAGACAGAGTCCCATGGTACAATGCGAACCCTCAGACACATAGAATATAATGAAATTTTGGGCATTAATGTGCCAAAACTGACGACATTCCCTAGACAAGTGAAACTGACACTTACGAAAGGTGGAAAAGGTACAAAGACCTGTACAAACAAAATCGAGAAAAGCATCTCGATATGACAATTGATTGAAAAACTGGAAAAATGCCGCAAAAATGGATATAAGACGCAGATTATGACACGTATAGGCCTGGACTGAAACCGACACCCCCGTGCAGTCACATTAAGTCCATATGACTTGCACAGCATGACAAGACTTGGCAAAAGCCCCTGGAACGACATTCGAGGGTAGTAGCCACCTGCTACTGCCTGCTGCAAGAAGCGTGCGCATGTTTGAGACCAACGCGTATCACTCGAACAAACGCGCTGCGGTTGCTTATACCAGACTTCGCTGAACTTAGAATAAACTGTGAGCCTGTTAAGGCCTCGCCAGCATTTCGTTCTATTTTTGATGCTTCAATTATTTTTTTAAGACTTATGCTCAGCCTGTAAATTGAAGAAGCAGTTTGGTAATAAAATTGAAAGACGAAGGGTTTCCCCCTTCTGGTTCCTCCAAAGCAGCTTGTCTTGATCTTCGATCCTCTTTGACCTTTGATGTGTACCAAAATGTCAACCATGGATCCAACTGATAGATTGTGACCGAATCTCATAGAGAGACTGCCTACGTATCCCAAGCTAGGGAATCAGGTCAAAACGTAGTTCAGGTCAAAGGTTAACCCTGGAGTACTTACCTCTCCTTTTACGCTCTAACTTTTGCCTAGTACCGCCCATTCGGGTCTTCGGTCTAGCGAGCTTTTGAATATTGCCTATTCATTTTTGCCTAAACCTCCTTCAAAGGTTTTGGTCTAGCAGGCTGCTCTAACTTTTGCTTGGAACTGCCCACCCTTGGGGTTTTTAGCCCAACGAGCTTCTCACAGGGAAAAGCAACATTTGAATTGATCCAGGTTGACCCAGGGTATTGAATTTGTTGCTGTCGAGGTCGAAGACCTTTGGTTGTAGCCCTAGATAAATGGCTTTGATGACGCAGGGTCAAGAGTGCTTCAGTTGGCATGCCTTGCTCCGAGCCATTTTGTACACTTTCTCATTTGTGCTTGGCAGAACGCCACTATCATTGCTTTGAACATGGTACAAGGCCCGGAGCCTTCTGTGCTTCTGCTTTCTGGATTGGCACCCGATAACAGGGGATTTGATGCTCCTTTGTCTCAAAATCAAACGCGAGGCGTGACTTGGTAAGACCATGCCAAGACGTCTACGAATTTTTCAAGCCTGTCTGACTGGGCACAATGCTCCTCTGGGGGCGGCTTTGAACCAAATGAACCTTTCGGGAGGTTATACTTGTCTTTCAAGTTTATTTGAAATTACTTCTTCTTTTAATAGGCTGAGCATGCCTTTCGTCTTCCCTTTCGGCGAGGGAACACATTTCCTTGGGAATGATCCCATCGAAATCTATCCCTTTGTCATTAGGGTTGACACAGTTTATATAAAAGCCAGCGAAGCATGTAGAATCAAGATGATGCATATCATAAAAACCCTCGGGGTTTACCAAGTACAACAGACTCAAAACTTGAAACAAAAGCTACGACGTGGAGGGCCAAGAGGCACAACCTCCGACTCAGAGCTAGACTTAGACAAACGCAAAAGACTCTGTGTCAGACTCAGACAAAACGCCAATGCAAACTAGACGCGGTTTTGAAAATGCAATTGTTAAAAAGCTACCCATAGCTTCCACAAAAAGAGGTAGGATCCATCAGGAGTCAGGCCCAAGCAACAGCACTTTGGCCTCCTCAGCTTCTTCAGCCAAACCTACTTGATGCTCCCTAGAACGATGGACCTCAGCCAAACGGTCCTTTCCTTTGCAAGCCCCTCATCACTGTCAATCCAGGTGTTGGCAGAGAAAGCTTCGACTGCCCAACCTACAACCATCATGTTAACCTCCGGTTCAAACGGGATGGATACGATGGGTTTGGGTTGATTTGCTGGGACGATATAGTGGCTAGGGTTGAATATGGTGGAGCTCGGGTTGATTTGAGTGGAGGTGATAGATACCTGACCAACCAGAGGGTCAGACCCGTGTTGAGGCAAGGAGTTGGAAATGACGTTGGGCTTTGGTGGAACTTGAACCGTGCCATCATCAATTAGATCTTGAATCTCGTGTCGGAGACGCAAGCAGTTATCAGTGAGATGGCCAGGCATTTGGTGGAAGGCACAGAAAAGGTTGGCATTGTAGTTGGCCGGAAGGACTTTGGGTGGAAAAGTTGGGGTCAAAGGTTTGAGATGCCCGGACTTGACAAGCTTCTCCATCACTGCGGACAGAGATGCCTCGAAGGCAGAGAAGCTTCGGGGTTGTGTTCGAGATCGGAGGCTTTGAGCGCTTCGAATTTGGTTGATATCGGCGGCACGACTGGAGTTGAAGGCTGGGGCATCACTCCCACTTGCGGCTGTATTGGAGTAGTTGCTGTCACCAAACAACGCACTACTATTTCCCGAATAAGCCCTTGGCTTAGCCTTTTGAGTGGAGGAAGAGGATTCACCCCTTGGCAGGATTCCAGCTTGCAGCGCATCCTCGATGGCTAGGCCAGAGTCGAAGAAGATCTCAAAGTTGGCGGTCGCTTGAGCGAGTACCAAGTGCCTGGCATAGTCTGGCTGAAGATTGCGGGAGATGATGCGGAGTTGATCTCTCTCGCTCGGGCGCTCAGTCATTAGAGCGGCTTTGGCTCTCCACCTTTTAACAAAGTCCGCAAAGGACTCCTTTGCCTCCATCTTCGTGGATTCTAACTCTCGAATAGTCATCTTGAGTTGAGAGTTGTAGCTGTACTGAGAAACAAAGGCAGTCCCTATGTCTTCCCAAGTTTTTCGTTTGGAGATGTCGACTGACAGAAACCAATGGAAGGCAGGCCCAGAGAGGGTTTGAGGAAAAAGCTGAGACATGGCCTCACTTTCCACACCCAGCAGCTTCATGGCGGCATGGTAGCCATAGAGATGAGTTTTGGGGTCACCGCTCCCGTCAAACTTAACCAAGTCAGGCATCTTGAACTTGTTAGGGAGCTTGGCATTAGGGTACAAACAGAGATGATCCAAGTCAATTCCTCCTGCACTGATTTTCTTAGACTTGGAGACTGCCTCCTCCAGCTTTGCCATCTTGGCCATGAGAGCTGCCATATCCGGATTCAAAATAGGCTTGCCACCTGCCGGATTTGGGATTACAGCAGGCGCACGAGCCTCCTTAGGGTTGATCTGAACAATGAGACGCCCCTCGTGATTCGGATCTGGGACCAAGATAGGTTGTTCATGAGCATCCTCATCGTCCTCGCCTTCCTCTTCAAAAGGAGGTGGAAGGCGAGTGTGGATAAGGTCATTCAGGCGGGCAATATTGGTATCTGTCTGAGCTGCCCTCTGTTGCATGGCGGTGATGCTATCCTGAAGGTTCATAAGCATGGTTTCCAGAGTGAGCGGTTGATCTGCCATAGCTGGCCTTGAAGATGTTGAAGAAGGGGAAGCCGATGGCGTGGCTCTTTGTAAAATCGATGGCGAACCCGACTCTAGGGCTGCCAACAATGAACCTGGAGAAGCCTCCGTTGCAACTGATTGAGTTTCTAGCCTGACAAGTCTTTGAACCGGATTCTGAAGACGCTCCCAAGTAGGTTTGGCTCTTCTTTTCGGTACTCTCTTCCTCGGTGCAATGGCTCCAAAACTAGACAGTAAAGTAAGAGAAAGCTCAGTGGCGTTCCTGCAGCAAAATGCAATGCATACATCGTCGTCGGTGTCCACCCTAGACTCTAGAACTAGAGACAAGTCTGTCTCATGATGTTCGGACGCTGCCAGAATCCTCGGATATTTTTTTCGAGGGTATATCCTTTGGAAAGATCAAACTGATCCTAAGAGATGTCAAAACAGACTAAATCTTTGGCTAGTCCCTTTTGAAGATTCGACTTTGAATTAGAAACAACTCGGTATTGATGGCGTGACACCTTTACCGGGGTGGCGTGAGCGACAACGCGCTTTAGCCGGGGCGGTGTACGTGCGAAGCACGATAACCAAAATGACATCAATATCACGACATCAACACTTTGCGGTTCCTTATGTTCGGTTGAATCCTCAACCGGGCATGAGCCAAGGATTTAGTAAGGTTTGATTTCCCAAAGTCTCGCTGATCTAAGGACTTTTTGAAAAACTAACAACGTGCACTATCGAGATGCACGACTCTTCATCGGGTTATAACAGCGTCCTAATAAGCATAAGACAGACTCGAAAGCGAGACAACCTAGAAGCCGCCCTAAACATGCTCCTACGCAGAACAGAATGTATGCATGCACAGTTCCAGAGACAAGTTTGCCTCACAAGTTTCAGACGTTGCCGGAATCCTCAGAATTCTTTTCGGCGATGTGTCCCTGAGTAGATCGACAGATCCTAAAAGATGTCAAAATAGACTACATCTTTGGCTAGTCCCTTTTGAAGATTCGACTTTGAATTTGGAACAACCCGGTGTTGATGTCATGGCACCTTAACCTTGAACACGGCGGTGTATAGTGACAACGCACTTCAACCTGGGTGGCACCAGCGACACGACATCACTACTTTGTTGTTCCATATTGTCGGTTGAATCCTTAAACGGGCATGAGCCAAGGATGTAGTAAATTTTGATTTCTCAAAGTCTCATTGAACTAAGGACTTTGCGATTGATAACGAACATTCAACAGAATGAACGACTCCTCATCGGGCTCAACAACGTCTTAGACAGCGCAAGACAAACTCGAAAGACACAACAGCCTTAAGCATGCTCCTATGCAAAACGGTGTATGTACAGTGCATGCGATAGGGAAAGCAGTAACACGTAGACAGTATATGGGGTTAGATGCAAATAGATCTTAACCTGTGGGTACCTGTCTTAGTTTGGAGAGTTCTAATGCTTCGTATATGCAAAAGGCCGGTTTTGGTTTGTAACAGGTTCCTCGGACTAGGGCCACAGATATACCTCCCGTTACCCGCGTTTTTCGCAGAGTAACAGTCGAACGGTAGCATGACCCATCATCGTCGAAGGTTGTTGGTCATTCGGGGTCCCCGGGCTCCGGTAAACCGTGCCGGATTGCCAAAACGATCCAACGAGGCTTATCCCACATCGATGCAAATGAGATGCTAAAATTTGATTAAGAGAAGAAGAATCGCAAAATCGCAAAATGCCTTTTCAAATTTTGGCTCACTTTATTTTGTCCATCTTTAGAGGAAACTATGCAAGCGAACAATCGAAAAAGCCCCAGATTAGAATGGCCGGACACGAGGTCCTGTTAAATCACCATTCCAACCTTCGGCAGCGCGAAGCTAACCGTTTTGACAGACTTTTAAGGGATTGTTCCCAAGCGTATTAAACTCTAAGTATGGATTAATATCGGTTCGATCATCCCCAGCAGAGTCGCCACTGTGGGCAGCACGCCCTGGAAATTCCGGTTTCCAAAAATGCAAGGGCCCGGATCGAGGGAGCGCGAGCGCCAGGGGCAAGCGCTCAAAAATCCAGAGTCGCCACTTGAGTTATTGAAGGTCCGACACTCAAGGAACCGTATTTCAAAGCACTGCCCGCTGTTTGATTTGAAAAAGTTAAGGAACCAAATCCGTCATAACCATATCTGGGTTCGGGAGCCAGGTTACGAGAGGGGAAGGGTTTTATGGCACCCCTCTCGCCCAATCCGGAGATCGGTCTCTACTTGAGCATTTTGAAAACGTTGCGATTCTTCTTTTATTAATCAATTTTAGCCAATTAGGGCAGGGGAACAGTTAATCGGGGATTAAAACTGTAACATGTTTGCAGGATGATAGATGGCATGGATGAGTAGCATGATGAATAGTAAACGGAATGATCTTGAAACAGCGATCAGATGCCAAAACCAGGCTCGGGGCAGATTTGCCCTGCACGATGATCAACTTGCATGCCTGAACAGATCTGCATGCAAGTCAATCATCGCGCGAGACACTCTGACTCTCGCGCGAGTGTTGTCATCTCACCACAGTCCTAAAATCATCCCCTTCTGGGCTCTGGAAGGACCAGTGCACACCCAGGAAGCAAACCAAGCAGTGTATTGGAAGACTGTAAAATGCTAATTATTACACAATACTCCAAGCAGGAGCCAAATAAGATGAAACACAACCCCTAAACAGTGGGGGTATCAAAACAGAGGCCAAGGGCCAAGTTGCCCATGCAAGGGCCATTCATGGAAATCAGAGGACTGTCGCGCGACAGAGCGTAAACCTCGCGCTACACTCCTGACTGGACTTCCAGGAATTGCTTTACATGCTTGGGGTCCTGAGACAGATTCAGGGGATACCAAGGGCATTCCAAACTGAACAGAAATGAATATTGAGATGTAAAACCAGCAATTTAAGCTCTAAGAAAAGCAGTAAACTGATTATTAGCATGCTTAACAGTGATCCATAATAATTATTAAGACAATAAAATAGGAAAGAACCAACATCCCTTCCCCACGAGAACCATCGCGCGATGCTTGAGACAAGCGCGCGCGTGACTGGGTCCGTCGCGCGAGGTTATGTTGGTTGCACGGTTTTTGAAACCTTGCCAGCTTTAGGGCCAGGACTGGTATTGATTACCAGCCTTGACCCTGCCGCCCCCTCAGGGATCAGAACAGAGAGCAGAACAAAGGTAAGATATACCTTTGAATTTTGAGGTTTGAAAAGTGTTTGAGCTTTGAGTTTGAGGTTGGGTTTGAGGTTTGAGTTTGAGGTTGAGTTTGAGGTTTGATTGAAATGTGTAAATGGGGAGGAAGAACAAGCTTTGTTCTTAGGGTGTCTTTGTATCTCTTTTATTAGCTTAAAAGAGTGCAAAGCAAAGACCCTTTGTAATGCCAAATTTTGTTAACCTTTTGAAAGATGAACAAAGGAGGGTTTTTATAGGCTTAGCACCTTCCACTAATGGAAAGGCAGGTCTGGTCCAAAGAATGGAGGTCAGCCAGCCACGAGGCTGGCTGAGGGTTACTTGGTGATTAAGCTGCCCAGTTGAATAAAGGTGATAGGGACAGGTTCTGACCGTCGCGCGATGGTTCCAAACTGTCGCGCGACAATAAACCCTGGCGCGCTGGTCAATGCTCCGGTTGACCATCGCGCGATGGTTCCAAACTGTCGCGCGATGGCACACATCAATAGGGTTTTTGGCCTTTGGAAGTGGCTCAAGATTAGGTTAGGTTCAAGGGTTTTGCAAACACTTAAAGCTTAAACACTCGACATTCCCGGGGTGTTCTTGATCCGTTTCATCATCGGGGAATCAAAAATCGTAAGTAAACTAATCTGGAAGCCCAGATTGGGGTGTCTACACCACTATATCGTCCCAGCAAATCAACCCAAACCCATCGTATCCATCCCGTTTGAATCGGAGGTTAACATGATGGCTGTAGGTTGGGTAGTCGAAGCTTTCTCTGCCAACACCTGGATTGACAGTGATGAGGGGCTTACAAAGGGGGAAGACCGATTGGCTGAGGTCTAGTGATCAAAAGAGCACCGAGTAGGTTTGGTCGAAGAAGCTGAGTTAGCCGAAGTGCTGTTGCTTGGGTCTGACACCTGCTGGATCCTACCTCTTTTTGTGGGAGCTATGGGTAGCTTTTTAACAAATGCATTTTCAAAACCGCGTCTAGTTTGCATTGGTGTCTTGTCTGAGTCTGACACAGAGTCTTTTGCGTTTGTCTAAGTCTAGCTCTGAGTCGGAGGTTGTGCCTCTTGGCCCTCCACGTCGTAGCTTTTGTTCAAGTTTTGAGTCTGTTGTACTTGGTAAACCCCGAGGGTTTTTATGATATGCATCATCTTGCTTCTACATGCTTCGCTGGCTTTTATATAAACTGTGTCAACCCTAATGACGAAGGGATAGATTTCGATGGGATCATTCCCAAGGAAATGTGTTCTCTCGCCGAAAGGGAAGACGAAAGGCATGCTCAGCCTATTAAAAGAAGAAGTAATTTTAAATAAACTTGAAAGACAAGTATAACCTCGCGAAAGGTTCAATTGGTTCAAAGCCGCCCCCAGAGGAGCATTGTGCCCGGTCAGACAGGCTCGAAGAATTCATAGACGTCTTGGCATGGTCTTACCAAGTCACGCCTCGCGTTTGATTTTGAGACAAAGGAGCATCAAATCCCCTGTTATCGGGTGCCAATCCAGAAAGCAGAAGCACAGAAGGCTCCGGGCCTTGTACCATGTTCAAAGCAATGATGATGGCGTTCTGCCAAGCATAAATGAGAAAGTGTACAAAACGGCCCGGAGCAAGGCATTTCCAACCGAAGCTTTCTTGACTCTTTGTCATCAAAACCATCGTATCTGGGGCTACAGCCAAAGGTCTTCGACCTCGACGGCAACAATACCATGGTCGACCTGGATCAATTCAAATGTTGCTTTTCCCTGTGAGAAGCTCGTTGGGCTGAAAACCCCAAGGGTGGGCAGTTCCAAGCAAAAGTTAGAGCAGCCTGCTAGACCAAAACCTAAGAAGGAGGTTTAGGCAAAAATGAATAGGCAATATTCAAAAGCTCGCTAGACCGAAGACCCGAATGGGCGGTACTAGGGAAAAGTTATAGCGTAAAAGGAGAGGTAAATACTCGAGAGTTAACCCTTGGCCTGAACTACGTTTTGACCTGATTCCCTAGCTTGGGATACGTAGGCAGTCTCTCTTCGAGACTCGGTCACAATCTATCAATTGGATCCACGGTTGACATTTTGGTACACATCAAAGGTCGAAGTGGATCGAAGATCAAGACAAGCTTCATTGGAGGAACCAGAAGGGGGAAAATCTTCGTCTTTCAATTTTATTACCAAATTGCTTCTTCAATTTACAGGCTGAGCATAAGTCTTAAAAATAATTGAAGCATCAAAAACAGAACGAAATGCTGGCGAGGCCTTAACAGGCTCACAGTTTATTCTAAGTTCAGCAAAGTCTGGTGTAAGCAACCGCAACGCGTTTGTTCGAAGTAATGCGCGTTGGTCTCAAACCTGTGCACTCTTCTTGCAGCAGACAGTAGCAGTTGGTACTACCCTCGAATGTCGTTCAAGGGGCTTTTGCCAAGTCTTGTCAAACCATGCAAGTCATATGGACTTAATGTGACTGCACGGGGGTGTCGGTTTCAGTCCGGGCCTATACGAGTCATCATTTGCGTCTTATGTCCGTCTTTGAGACATTTTTCCAGTTTTTCAACTGTCATGTCGGGATGCTTTTCTCGATTTTGTTTGTACAGGTCTTTGTACCTTTTGCACTTTTCATAAGTGCCAGTTTCACCTATTCAGGAATATTGTGAGTTTCGGCACATTAATGCCCCAAATTTCATTATGTTCCGTGTGTCTAAGGGTTTGCATTGTACCTTGGGACTCTTTCTCCCTTTTCGTTCAAGCTAGGCGAGTCTGTACATATATGTGCGCGTCTGTTTGTCAATTCAAATTGTTCGTCAATGCAAATTAGATATTAGTGGTTAGTTTTTGCATTCTCTTCAATACTTGCAAAAGAGAGTCAATAAACTGGAAAACGCAATTGTTACATTGCTACCCTAGTATCTGTAATCCGCAAGCAGTGGAATCTCGTAAAGCAGAAAGGGCACGTCAGTCCAAGGCCAAGCAAAGCATCTCTGGGGCACACCTGCCGAAACATCAAAGAAAGGGCGTGCAGGCCTAATTCCATTACTAAACGTCAACTGGGGCATGTCCGCCCATTCAACGTCCATCTATCTGGGTGCACATCTCAGAAGCACTGACAGTAATGAGGCTCAGTGGTAGTCCTTAGGTGTCGTTGTCCTCCTAGGAGCCGCCCGAAACTTGCATCTGCATTTTCAATATTTTATACATGTCATTGCATATTGTGTGTATATCAAATGTTGAGCGCATGAAAAATCCATCAAAACGACAAAGCAAGCCTGCCCGGTATCGAAGGCAGCAAGTAAACAGCTCATCAATTGTCACCAATTTCTCCCCAGCTGCAGTCCGCCTTGCTTCTATCCATGTTATCCACTGTTTGTGCTACTTGGATCAACACAACGACAGCCGGTCCTGTCCAATCTTCAGTGGCTCGGTCACTTTTTATAGTGATCCGCCGTCTCTATCAACGACAGCCGGTCCTGTCCAACCTCAATGGCTCGGTCACTTTTTATAGCGATCCGCCGTCTCCGTCAACGACAGCCGGTTCTGTCCAATTTCCAATGGTTCGGTCACTTTTTATAGTGATCCGTCGTCTCTATCAACGACAGCCGGTTCTGTCCAATTTCCAATGGCTCGGTCACTTTTTATGGTGATCCGCCGTCTCTATCAACGACAGCCGGTCCTGTCCAACCCCAATGGCTCGGTCACTTTTTATAGCGATCCGCCAGTTCAAATCAACGACAGCCGGTCCTGTCCAACCTCAATGGCTCGGTCACTTTTTATAGTGATCCGCCGTCTCTATCAACGACAGCCGGTCCTGTCCAACTTCAAACGGCTCGATCACTTTTTACAGCGATCCGCCCTCCCAATTCAACAATGGTCAGCCATATCATCCATGACGGTCAGCCATATCGGTCATTCAACGGTTTGATCATTTATACTGTTGGTCCTCCCATCCAGGCTTCAACGGTTTGATCATTTATACTGCTAATCCTCCCATCTGGGCTTCAACGGTTTGATCATTTATACTGCTGATCCTCCTATCCAGGCTTCAACGGTTTGATCATTTATACTGCTGATCCTCCCATCCAGGCTTCAACGGTTTGATCATTTATACTGCTGATCCTCCATTCCAGTCTCCAACGGCTCGATCATTTATACTGATGATCTGTCCGTTCAAAAATCAAATCAGCGCGTCGAGGCGTTCTTCAGTCAATGTTGAGGCATTGGCAAATCAAAGCGCGTTGAGGCGTTCTTCCGTCAGTGTTGAGGCATTGGCAAATCAAATCAGCGTCGAGGCGTTCTTCAGTCAGTGTTGAGGCATTGGCAAATCAAAACGCGTCGAGGCGTTCTTCAGTCAGTGTTGAGGCATTGGCAAATCAAAGCGTGTTAAGGCGTTCTTCGATCGGTGTTGTGGCATTGACAAACTAATCAACGACAGCCGGTCCTGTCAAATCCACAAACAACGACCAGAACATCGTTCGATGGTCCGTTCATCCGCAACTGATTGTTCCCCAGGAGAGTCCGCCTTGGTCCTTCCCGAACGACAATCACCCTCAGTCTAGCCGCAAGTGCATCTTCCAGTAGGCTTATTGCTCTGTCTCGGATGGTCTTTGATAAGGAGATTGGCTCTGATTCCCTACAGATGGAATTCAACCTGCCTGACACGACCTACCCGTGTTTGTTGGAATACTTTGTGCCGAGGATAGCTTGATCCCCATCAACGACGGCCGGTCCCATCAACATCTGCAGCGACAGCCTGTCCTGTCCAAATTCAATCAACAAGTGACGGTCTGTCCGTCCATTCAACCAATCAGGTTCTTTAAGTATTCGTGTCTACTTTGCTAGCATGTTCTGCTCTGGATTGCCTTGAGGGGTGTCTAGAAACCTTTGACGTTACTTGTACCAAGTCAATGGTGTTCCAAGTGCCATCAAAGGGGGGCTACTGTAGACACCCCAATCTGGGCTTCCAGATTAGTTTACTTACGATTTTTGATTCCCCGATGATGAAATGGATCAAGAACACCCCTGAAATGTCGAGTGTTTGAGCTTTGAGTTTTTGAATAACCCTTGAACCTAACCTAATCTTAAGCCACTTCCAAAAGCCAAAAACCCTATTGATGTGTGCCAGGGCACAATCATTGCGCGCCAGGGCGCAACCATCGCGCGCCCGGGCGCACCGTCGCGCGACGGTTGGACTCCTTCGCGCGATGGTCCACCGGAGCACTGACCAGCGCGCCAGGGCTCATTGTCGCGCGACAGTTTGGAACCATCGCGCGACGGTCAGAACCTGTCCCCATCACCTTTATTCAGCTGGGCAGCTTAATCACCAAGTAATCCCCAGCCAGCCTCGTGGCTGGCTGGCCTCCATTCTTTGGACCAGACCTGTCTTTCCATTAGTGGAAGGTGCTAAACCTATAAAAACCCTCCTTTGTTCATCTTTCAAAAGGTTAACAAATTTTGGCAATCAAAGGGTCTTTGCTTTGTACTCTTTTAAGCTAATAAAAGAGATACAAAGACACCCTAAGAACAAAGCTTGTTCTTCCTCCCCATTTTCACATTTCAATCAAACCTCAAACCCAACCTCAAACTCAAAGCTCAAACACTTTTCAAACCTCAAAATTCAAAGGTATATCTTACCTTTGTTCTGCTCTCTGTTCTGATCCCTGAGGGGGGCTGGCAGGGTCAAGGCTGGTAATCAATACCAGTCCTGGCCCTAAAGCTAGCAAGGTTTCAAAAACCGAGGCCAAGCAAACCCTCGCGCGATGGTCTCACTCACTCGCGCGACAGTCCTGTTTGCACGAGATTGGACCACGTGGGGAAGGGAGGCTGGTTATTTCTTGTTTTAGCTACGTTTATGACTGTTATAATTTTACTTAGTATATAGATCACTGTTGATGCATGTAAAAACCAGTTTACTGCTTTCCTTTGTTAGAAAATGTTAGTTTTGCATTTCAATATTTAGTTCTGTTCTGTTGGAGTACCCTTGGGATCATTCTGGACCTGTCTCAGAACCCAGAAACGTGCAAAACCAGACACTGGAAGTTGGCTCGAACCATCGCGCGCTGCACCCAAACCCTCGCGCGATAGTCAAATGGAGCGTTGACCAGTGTGCCAGGGCGCAATCGTCGCGCGCCAGGGCACAACCATCGCGCGCCCGGGCGCATTGTCGCGCGACGGTTTGGAACCCTCGCGCGATTGTTTATACCCGATCAGTGGCTGGTCTTGCATGTTTAACTTGGTTTTAGGCTATTATTTTGTCCCCACACTGTATATGGGGTGTTTTTGTTTATTTATTAGGCTTTTCAGCCTTTAAACTGTATATTATGACTGCATAAACTGCTTGGTTTGTCCTGGGTGTGCACTGGTCCTTCCAGAGCCCAGAGAGTTTAAACTGCTTGGTTTGTCCTGGGTGTGCACTGGTCCTTCCAGAGCCCAGAAGGTTTGAGAATAAGAGCTGTGGGCTTAGGCTTACTGGCGCGCGCAGGTCTTGTAGTAGCATGCGCAGGTATAATCAACATGCATTGACTTGATCAGTGCATACTGGTTACCTCTTGCGTGTGACACTCCAAAACAGGGGCTTTCCAGTCTGTTTAAACTCCCACAGGAGTCTGTTCTCATCCTATACTAACTGCTCATCCATGCCATCTATCACATCCTGCAAACATGTTACAGTTTTAAACCCCGATTAACTGTTCCCCCGCCCTAATTGGCTAAAATTGATTAATAAAAGAAGAATCGCAACGTTTTCAAAATGCCTAAGTAGAGACCGATCTCCGGATTGGGCGAGAGGGGTGCCATAAAACCCTTCCCCTCTCGTAACCTGGCTCCCGAACCCAGATATGGTTATGACGGACTGGTTTCCTTCACTTTTTCAAATAAAGCGCGGCAGGTGCTTTGAAATACGGTTCCTTGAGTGTCGGACCTTCAAAACTCAAGTGGCGACTCTGTATTTTTGAGCGCTTGCCACCGGCGCTCGCGCTCCCTCAATTTTCAAAAAAGGGCCGCAATGGCGAAAGGAACGGAATCCTTTTTCCAAGGGCACGCTGCCCACACAAATTCAAACCTTTGTCGAAAGAGAGAATGAGTCGTTTTATGCATGTTGGGGAAGATACAAGGACTTGCTCATTGCGGTCCTGCATCATGGTTATGAAAATTTTCAAATTGCTAACTATTTTTATGATGGACTTTCTCAAAAAAGTCAACGATTCTTAGACATGATGTGCGATGGAAAACTTTTTGAAAAATAACCCGCTCAAACCTTAGATTTCTTTGATCGTTTGGCCGCAATTTTACAGTCTCGAGTTTATGCTAAACATTTTCAAGATTCTAACTCGGATGCCATGGAAGAGGGAATTAAGCCGCATGTCTTTGTTGAAACTGTTAGTTTAGATTGTGACAGCTCCTCAGAGTTTGCATGGAGTGATGAGCCTATTGATGAAACTAAGGTCCAGAGTTCTCCTCTTATGGATCCCCCTCTTTGTGATGATCTGGGGGAGAAATGCCTCACCGCTAAGGTTGTCTCTTCCGATCTCCCGTATCTTGATACTTCCCCGGAGGAATTAATCCTTGCTCATGAGATGAACATGCTTGACACATCGGGTGTCTACTATGAAGATCCGTTGGAAAAACCTCTCACTATTAAGAAAATGGATGCCAAAGTGGATTATTTGTATTCGTTGTTGGCTAAACATGATGCTTATGAACCAATCTTTGAAGAGTTGGAGCCCATGGAAGCTACAATTGTCCCTTCGAATTCTCCGTGCCTTGATCTTCTCACCGCAAAGGAAATGGATGGCGAGGTAGATTCCTTACACTCTTTGTTTGAAAAACAAGATGCATGTGGACCTAATCTTGAGAAGTTACCAATCCTAGAACAAATTGATTTTCTTGGTGTTGATAAATTTGATTTAGAAATCATCGTTATATTGTGGAATTTGTCAACAGTCTGAAAATTGATTTAGTTTGGCATATGCACTTAGTGGAATTCCAGTTTATGACACGAATTCGGCAGTTGCTTTACTCAAAGTATTTTATCTTGTGGCATGGTCAAATTCAATTCTTGGCAAAGAGTGTAGCATGGAGTGCTCTGTTTATTTTAATAATTTTCATTGGCATGATAAATGTTCGGAGCCCGCGTTTGACTGAACGTACATAAACTCTCTCTTTTTCTCTCTTTTCTTTTTCTCGTTTTAATAGTCTGGTAAAGCCACCCGTTTCTCGCTTGGGAGATGGGGAGAAAAGTAGTACCCGTTCAATCACGTGACGATTCGGTGGATTTAAATACTTGTCAGTTGTTGGGCCCGAATACTGTCACGCCCTGGATTTTCAACATAATAATAATAGGATTTCCAAAGAAGTCCATCGCAATAATACATCATAATACCCCAAAATGCTTCCCATAATCCATCTAAGAGAACAATCGAGTTTAAAAGTTTACAATAATGGCACTCCGGCCCCAAATTCTTAGACACTAAACCAAAGAGAGAATAAGTCAAAGAATATGACTGAAATTACGATTTACATCTTCAAAAGGATTTTACAAAAGATACCATAGTAATTTCTCAGGATTAGCTTTCAAAAGCATGGTCAAATGCACAGCAAGCATATAGACACCCCAATTTGGGCCTCCGAATAATCTTTAAGTTTCCCCGATGATGAAATAAGGAAAAAATATACCTTCAAGGCTTGGATTATTGCTCATTTCTTACTCCTTCCCTACATCTCAAGAAAACCCCTTCCCAAACATATAGCTATGGTGGCCCTCGGTTCAATTGCAAAAGAGAAAGATGCGTTTGCTTTGTCAAAAACAACTTTTTCCATGACACACTGAGGGTAAAATGGGCACACATTTCAATGTATAAAATACCTTTGAGTGAAACCAATTGGGTTAGAAAGAGGACTCGACAAGCTTTCCAACGCTTCGAACCGCATCCAAATCCGAGTTCGGGAGTGTCCGGGGCGCTCCTGCGAAGTTTAGTGTGCTGAGTTGTCTCGAAAAACCGCGCGGCATTTCAGAAAAATTCAAGAAAATCACTCCGCCGCACGGGATTTCAATATACAGCACGGCATTTCAGAAAAATTCAAAAATCACACCACCGCACGGCTTTCAGGAGGAGCGTCTGACAGATTCCCATGCGCGTCAGCAGATTGGCCAGAACATATTTTTCGCATTTTTTTAATCCTTTGGGTGCCCTCCAAGTATCTTTTTGCCTATAAATACACCCCCCCCCCCCCCCCTCTAGTTGACAAGTACCCCTTCAACTCCAAGTAAAGTTACTCTGCCATTTTCTAGACTCTCACTCTCTCTAAAAATACCCCATTGATTCTCTCTCTACAACTCCTTACACCCATCTCCATTATACACACCTCTTTCTCTATATCAACCCACGAGCTAGTCTATTACAAAATCAATCTTATATTGATTTCTCTCTCTCTCTCTACACTCATTTGCTCACAAGTTTCTCAAAACTCAATCCAAATCAACCTTCACTCTCCATCTTCAAGCACATCCAAGCTTCAATCAAAAGGTATAAATCAAGTTTCCTTGGGCTAAATCACATTTAGCTTTGAGGGGAGCCGATCAAGGCCCTTCTCGGTCTTTCTATACCGAGTTTGGGTCTCAAACGAGCTTTATATTCAAAAATCACAAAAAAAAAGTCACTGTACTGGACACACCATACCCCGCGGCGCTTTGGTACGTCGCACGGCATAGTGTGTTCAGGCGCGCGGTGTTTCATTAGCTATTGTTTTCTTGTCTGAGCTGTCTGGATCATGGCCATCATTCATCGGGCCTGTTTTTGTTGTTGAGATACTTACATCAGTATTTTCGGAATAAGACCATATCTACAAGCCATGTTTTATTTCATAAATAAGATTTCTTAGATCATCTTGGGTGATCAAACGTAACAAAAGTTGTTTTGTGTTCATGGCTTGAAGGAATGGTACTATCCTGAGGTCGGGTGACGTTTTGGATGCTGATGACAGTTTGATAACAGGAAAGGTCCCCCGCACGGCATACTATAAAGCCGTGCGTGACATTATAGAATGCCGTGTAGGAGTTGGCCGTGGTCTAGATAGTTTGTTGATGTAACTTTTCCTTTTTTTTTTATTATTGCATCATTCTTATCATTTCTGTATAGTTTGCACCACAAACACGCCAATGTGTTATATTTAATCCCGTGCCCCTTTTCCGTACATGTTTTAAACTTAAGTTTTTCAAATGATATTAAATCCCCCATTTAAAATGCTTAGTAGAGACCGGTCTTTACCGGGCGAGCGGGGTGCTTTTTCAACAAAACCTTCCCCGCTCGTAACGTGGCTCCCGAATCTAAAGTCTCAACGTTTTCGCTAGATCAAAAGCCTTTTTCTTTCAAACAAACTCTCAGTTTCTCGGATCATCCATCTCAAAAATCCGGGTGGCGACTTTTCGAGCGCGCTTTGGGCGCGGGAGCCCATAAAGCACTCCATATCAATGCCATTGAGGTGTACCTAAAAATAATAATAGGTTGAGCTACACTAGCCCAGTAGAGAAATCTTTACTCAAACTATATGCATATGAGATAGATAATGCACCGAGAAGAACATTTAAGAAACAAAGTCTCGGTTAGCAAGGAGAATACAATTAGACACCAATATCGTATCGGAAATCCAAGACTCAAGGAATACTTCTCTGTCGTCAGCTAATCCATCTAGTCAATCTATCCACCATCTATTGCATTTCCCTTTGTATTTATTCGAAGTTTCATTCCTACATTAAGTGTCTTGCATTCCGGGTCTTAAGGACCCCGTACATCTCCCTTTGATCTCCAATATGAACTCAAGTAGCTTTTTCTCCATTAACATACCAAACAGTGAGCTAAGAAATTTTCTGGGTCTTAGGGCCCCATATACCCACAATACATTTCCGGGTCTCATGACCCCGTACATCCATTTTACATTCTGGGTGCTCGTGACCCCGTACATCTATTTTAAGTTCCGGGTATCAAGACCCCGTATGTCGATTTCAATTCATTTGTACTGCATTCCGCCATAAGTGTTTTTAGGACTCTAGTTTGCAAGAATGTAGTTATTGAGGGATATGGGTGATAAGTAAACAGCCCACATACCAACTCGTATTCTCAATTTGTTTCCAAACTCGTTATCTCAATTTACTCCTCGTACTACATGGCATCAAGTGTTAGGTTCTCGTATTACGTGTATAATTATCCATCCTTCTGTCTAACATTCAATCTTAACAACACGCATAAGGTTCAATGAGTTCACATTGTCTATTTTAACGGTTCATAATATCATTACTAATTAAACGAACACGCAATCAAGGTATTAGGACAATACTCATTTCATGAGATGCTAGAACTCTACACAACGAGAGCCAACGAATAGAGATAATCAAGGAATCATTGGAATGCGATAACTATGCTTAGAGGTGATTAGAATGTGATTGGAGAGTGTTAGAAGTGATCGGGGATCAACACAATCGACGAATGATCAACAAAGTTCAAAACAGTTTTCTAAGTCATTGGTACCAATACCACAAAAAGTAGGTATCGGTACCAAACCAATCCAGTGAGCAATCACAGTCAAGGTATCGGTACCTCAAAAAAGTGGTATCGGTACCACTGCATTACAGTGGGCGATTTGCAGAAAAATCAAGAAAGAGCATAACTTTGAATACAACCAATTAGAACACGATTTTGGCACACAATCAACTCATAAACATGTAGAGAGAGTAAGAATTCCCTACCTCGAAGATCGAAAGCACAAGATCAAGCCCGAACAAGCCCTAGAACTTTGAATCCCCAAATCTCCAAGAATCAACCAAAATACGTCGTTCCAAGCCTAACCCACCAAGATTCAAGCTCAATAACGTAATTGGATGATGGATTGGTGGTTGTTTGCCATGGGTTTTGAGCTAAAGAGTGAATTTGTGAGTGATGGAGTGGGAGAGTGTGAGAGAGCCGAAAGAGAGAGATAGGTCAAGAGATAGAGAGAGTAGGAGATGAGAACTTTGTTCTCCTACACACACACACACACTTATATATTAGCACTCACACAAATCACACTTGCACTCCCTCAAATAGCAATCCTAACACATTAACCCCAAATCAAATAAACTCAATAAATTTCACATTTTTTTTCTCAATTTCTAACATTTATAAAAAATTTAAATCATATCCGAAAAAATATGGGTCCTTACAAATACCACGAGCCAGGCGGTTCTAATGTCATTTGCCTGTTAGTAGGTTCTTTGTCCTTTTTCGCTTCTGCAGGGTTAACATGCTACCACACCAGTCTTGGTGGTTTGGGTCTAACGTCGGAGTGAATGAGGCATTCAGGAGCCCTAAGCATGGGTGCGATTACGTGTCGCGGTTGTTAGTCCGACAAAGCTTTGACCATGGCCATGTGTGACTAGCTGGTGGTTCTGTCATGATGAACCGAAGGAGTGAAGCCTTGGAAGCATAACACAACTTCGGATTGAACGGAGGCAATGACATAAAGCCTCCAACTTGGTCGAGGTATAAGGGGGTTGACACTCCCCCAGAGGTACAATCTTTTGCTCTTTTCTCTCAATACTGTTGTTCTTCATGCTATGAGGATATAGCATCGTTTAAGTTGGGGGGAGGGATATATATATATGTTTTTGAGACTTGTCTTTTTGTCTTCGTAAAAATTTTAAAATTTTTCGCTTTTACTTGCAATCCTCCCTTGTTAGTAGTGTTTTTGTATGCTAGATACTTTAATTATGCTCAATCGCGTAAATAATGGCAAGAGTCGTGTATCCCGTCGAATTTGGTTATATGTTTGAATCCATGTCACATGCATATACATGAACATTGATGAACAAGTTGAGCCTAAAAGTCAAGTCAAGTAGTGTGCATCGCTAGAGTGGAGATTCACTTTTGAAGCATTCCATGCTTTTTGTTCTCATTTCCCGCACTTGCGTAAATAATATATTCTGTTTATGCTTGAGTAGTGTATATATCTTTCATGCATCTTGTTGGAGTTATTGGCGTACGAAAGAAATGATTCAAGGTTTTTTTTGTTTGATTAAACCACATAAGAGTCTCCTCGTCCTTGTTTTGAACCATAATCCGAGTCTCTTCCATTGTTCAAACCTAGGTAACCGGATGTTCAGAGGGTTGTGTGCCTATAGTTTTCAATGTTTCAAGGAGGTTAGGGGGTGGTGTGAATGTGATAGAAGTGGTTGGGATGTAAAAAGGCGAAAAATTGGTATGTGATTCCTTATCTCTCCTCTCCTACCACAAAAGCTAAAACCCCATGTCATACCCTCGATTTTCAACATAAATAATAAACCATTTTAATCAAAGATCCTCGCATAAAATAAATAATACGCAAAATGCGTTTCCCACCTGTTTAATTACGAATCAAATTCTCAAGTTTCTAGATAATCAACTTTGGCACACCGGCCCAAATTAACTTAAATACAAGCACAAAGTGTTTAGAATATTACAAACTTTAGTCAAATGATAATTCAAGAGTAAATTAGTTACAAAGTCATCTTTAACCAAAAGTAAGTCTATTACAAGATGAGTAAATAACTAAATGATGTAGCTTCCAAAAATAATCTTCGTATCCAAGCACCTCATAGCATGCAATCTATTGCCCGGCATTAGAACCTGAAAAGAAGGATTTTGTTGAGCTACACTAGCCCAGTAGGAAATTCTCTACAAAATCTATATGTAATGAGATGATAAGCATGGATACGATGAATCAAGTTAAACGACAAATCCAAGTAATGCATGCCAACACCATTTGCAAGTATCATAGCATTCTCACACACATACACACACGTACACTTCCTCCAACAATTTTTCACCCCTTGCGTCACAATAAACTCCACCCCTTGCGATTTTGTGTTCCCACCCCTTGCGTCACAATTAACTCCACCTCCAACTTCACAACGACAACCACACTACCACCACTATCTATACTGATACCACAAACTCATTTCACACACATCGACATTGTTTAATACACCACAATTTACACATGGCTCATAACAATCAAGACTACTAAGCAATTTTCAAAAGAATATTCAATCCTCATGCCATAAAGCATTCCATTTGAACCATTTATAGCACACAAACACCAATATCACGCATAATCACCACAAAACATGTAGAGGTTGAGAGAAATCTTTACCAAAATGGGTTTTGAGCAAAACCCTAGGTCTTCCAAGAGTTATGTGCTTGAATCCACCAAAACAAGCTCCACCCAAGCTTAGATGCAAGATCTAGAGTAAAAACAACCAAAAAATATGATAAACAAACAAAGATCAACAAGTGATTGAGAGGAGAGAGAGAAAAAAAAGTGGGTGAGAGTCCAAAAGTGAGAGTAAGAGTACAAAACTTACCCCTTGTTCACCAAATGTGAGATTCAAGTGAGTTTGAGGAAGAAAACCCTTGGATCTTGAAATCAAGAGTTTTGGGTGAGATTGGAGTGGGGTGGATGAGAGAGGGTTTTGAGATCTGATTTCGTGGTGTTTGGGTGTGAAAAAAGGTAAAGGGGGGTATT
The DNA here is from genome assembly GCA_018127125.1 of Rhododendron griersonianum. Classification (NCBI taxonomy): domain Eukaryota; kingdom Viridiplantae; phylum Streptophyta; class Magnoliopsida; order Ericales; family Ericaceae; genus Rhododendron; species Rhododendron griersonianum. The sequence continues at coordinate 28,553,866 of CM030788.1, read as the reverse complement.
TATAGTGAGTTGAAAAGCGTGCTGAAAAATCAGAAAAACACAGCGGGTACCGGTACTGGGAATCCCAGTACCGGTATTGGAACCCCCAAAATGCCTATTTGGCCACGCTCTGGACACTGGGTACCGGTACTGGGCAAGAGGCAGTACCGGTACTGGTTGGGCAGAAAAGTGGAATTTTCGAACGGATACCGAATCGAACCCAACTTGATACCAACACCTCCAAATAACATTATAACATCAAAACTAACATTTTACTGTCCTCCGAGTGTCCGATACACAACCGTAAACATATCTCCGTACACCCCCACAAACAAACGCACAACTTTATTAATAATACGATTTCTTTACGCACTAAACGATTTCCGAAATTATAAAAATTTACGGGTCTCTATGCCCCAAATTTTCATCTCCCTCTCCAAAGTCCTCAAAATTTGGCTATAATCTCTCTCACTGCAAATCTCAATTCAAATGACCATATTCCTCAAAGAAAGAAAATCATAGAAATGCTATGAAATAGCAAAATCGGATTCAAGAGAGGGTTCAATAATATGATGAGAGAATTGGTTAGACTTCCGGGTTAGCTTACATTCCGGATGAGGAAGAGTCTGATGGAAAGGGAGAGCTCGATACTCAATACCAAGAGAAGCCGGATAAGGATGACGTCTACGTGTGGTGGAATCGGTGGTAGTAGCTGTTCTTTATTCTGTGTAATTTTGTTTGATGTTTGGCCGATATGTGGCCATGCCTTGGGTAGTTTAGGGTTGGTAGTGGCCAAGGGTAGATGAACCATGCAAGTATGTATGGCCACTACATTTTTGTAGTCCATTTCTCTTTGTATCCAAGATCGTTATAAGCTAATACAGTCCTTCGTTGATCTTTTCTACGCTACTTAACTCCATTTGATGCATAATTGATATTTATTGCTTCTTGAGTACGATTTGTCCCTTGTTGTGCATACTTGTCGAATAATTAGTTTTCCTTCTTTCTAAAAGCGCTCTTTTGATAGCATGCGTAGCTTTTTGTCTCTGCCTATTGCATTTACTCGCTAGCGCTTGTCATGGGATGTATCTTGTATCTGAATGTGTGAAAAGTCGAATAAGAGCGTATCCTTGTGAGTTTTGGAGTCGAAACTCGTTGTGATGCATGCATGCTTGACTACTCTAATATGGCATAGTTTGTTCATTCTAATTCATGGCATGTTTGTGCGTGGATTACATGTACTCAGGTTTGAAATGGGTGTTTTTGGATTCTTGCCTAGTTGTAGTAGTTGTGCATAACTTTTGTATCTTGAATCTCGAGAGTATTGCATGACTTAATTAAATATGTTTTGTTTTAGTTTGCTAGGGACTAGCAAAATTCAAGTTTGGGGGGGGGGGGTGTGATGAGCACCCAATATTGTAGATATTTGGTGCAACTAGTCTCATTTTATATTGTTTTATTTTATGTTTATTTAGCTTTTATAGTGATATTGCACGTAAGATGTGTTTTTAGTGTTTTCAGATAAAACGTGCAAATAAGGCGCATTTCAACGTCATGCATGGCCCAAGTGCTTCCAAGTACCCGAAGACCCTGTTGGCCCCTTAAAATCTGTCTAAGTATGGAAAAATGACTTTTTGGAAAAGTATCGATTTTCGAGATAAAAAAAATGGCGGTAATTGATTTTTGAATTTTTCTAAGAGTAACTATAAAGTTGCAAAGTTTTATTTGAAGAGCAACGTCATGTTTTGAGCCATTTCCTCTAGAGAAAAATGTTTTCATTTTACACTAAAAGTGGGGGGTTGACATTTTGATATAATTGGAATCTTGAAATTATGGTAATGCCATTGTTTCCAAATGGGGGGTACTTTCTTATTTTCATTAAATAAGTTAAAGTAAAGAAAAGGTAAAATAAAGGTTTAAAATGTAGTTTTTACTTAAGTTTAGAGATTCTGATGAGCTGTGAAGTTGCTGAGAGCTGAAGTTGAAGCCTCAACCTGGAATCTGCAGTTTTTGAAGAGATAACATCCTCAATGGTATCGATACCATTTGACCCATTTTGGTCCAGAAGTTGTCCAGACGCAAGGGTATCGATACCTTTTGCCAATGGTATCGATACCAGTCAGCTACGGGGAAATTCAATTTGAGGTTATCGATACTTTTCTTGATAGGTATCGATAACAATTGTCTCGTGTAGATATTTTTGTTGCTTTTTCAGACTTTTCACTTATGGAAACTTTCTTTTAATAGGTAGCTTTTTGGGATTTTTGCTGACTTTTATAGAGAGAGAGAGAGAGAGAGAGAGAGAGAGAGAGCCCTTGTGTATAAATAGGGCTCTCATTTACAATGTTTTATATCTAGTTCATTATATCACTTTAAGTCTTTTAGTTTTAGAACTCCATTAATGGCTTTCAAGCTTTTTAAGTTCATTTCTTGAAGAACACTAGTAGTACTTCTTGTTTGTTAATTTCTCGTTTATTAAAGTCGTTTGTAAGGACTAGATCCGTGCTAATATCAAGTTTATTTTCATTTCCATCGGTTAATCGTGTTTTCATTTCCTAGCATAACTTCTAGTCTCTTTGCTATATGTGAGTAGTTACTTGGCTAAGTCTCGGGGTAATCTTTCCCAAAGACTTAGGTGGTTATTTGGTTCTCAAACCTTCGGGTTTAAAATCATGGTTTTCGGAATTAAACTAATGCTTCGACCCAACCTTGCCTTCCAATAAGGTTGAAAACCCCGAGCGTAGGGCTAGGTCGTTGTCAGCATAAATACCGGAAAGTCCGGGATCGTACCCACAGAGATAATCTCTATAGCTTGTTAGGATTTGTAGATGCAAGTGTTCCGGGCGTTAAGATGACCAACTATCAGTTTTGCTTTGAAAGGTGATAAGCACTCTTATGGAAAAGACTAGAAAAGAGTTTTAACTAAGAATTAAAAGCGGCAAGGCATAGAAGTTCATGACACCCGTAACTTAAGCCAATTAACTTTTCTCAACGAAAACACGGTTGAATCACACGACATAGGTTATCAACCGGAAGATTTAGCGGAGAAAATGGTTAGACTTGATATAGAGTTTGAATAACAAGCTAAACACAAGGCGTGACATCGCTCTCGGAACCATGTGAGCAAGCACATGATCACCGGAGATTAACAACGCCAAGACTTGAATTCAAACTAAATATCAAAGCCAAGAACTAGAAGTATAGTTTGGAAAGCGAGCAAGTTCTTTGGTTCTTTTGGCAAACACGAGCCGAGACATAGCTCACGGAACCATATGAGCGAGCATATGATCACCGGAGGTTAACATCGACAAATTTTGTTACATAAAAGGCGAACTACGCACATTTACAAACCAAACCTCAAGTCTTAAGTTGAGAAGAGCAAAATTAACCTAAATCACAAGGTGTTATTCACCCCATGGCCAAGCCTAATTAATTACTCACACATATTAAAAAGACTAGAAAGCATGCTAGAAAAGGTAAACATATTAAACCGATAGAAATGAAAATAAACTTGATTTATATAAAGATCTCAACCGTAGCTACAACATTAATAAATGAGAAAACAATAAACGAGAAGGACTTACTAGAGTTCTTGAAAGAATTAACTAAGAAAGCTTGAAAGACATTAATGGAGTTCTTGAAGGAAAAAGACTAACCTAAACTAACTACTTACTTATGTGAGAGAGAAAGACTTCCAACCTATTTATACAAACAAATCCCTCTCTACAAAATATCCTAAAAACATACCAAAAGTAGCAACTATTCCATAAATGGAAAGTCCAAAAAGCAACAAATATTTGGCCGGAAGCCTCCCGTATCGATACTATTTATGCAAAGTATCGATACCATGCTGTTATCCTCAAAATGCCATTCTCCACGAAGCAATCCCGTATCGATACTTAATAAGGCCGTATCGATACGGGATCCTCTAATCTCCCACGAGACCGAAATAGTATCGATACGCTTCATATCCGTATCGATACGGATCTGCTTTCTTCAGCACTTCAGGCCAGCCTCAGCAGGCAGCTCCCAGCAACTTCCAGCTCCTCAACATCTTATTTTCATTCTCTAAATTTAAGTAAAGATGACATTTTAAACCTTTATTTTACCTTTTCTTTACTTTAATTTTATTTAATGAAAATAAGAAAGTACCCCCCATTTGGAAACAATGGCATTACCAGAATTTTAAGATTCCAATTAAATCAAAATGTCAACCCCCCACTTTTAGTACAAAACAGAAAACTGCACAATTTTCTCAAGAGAAAAAGGCTCGAAACATGACCTTGCTCTTCAAATAAAACCTTGCAACTTTGTAGTTACTCTTAGAAAAATTCAAGGATCAATTACTGCTATTTTTAATCTCGAAAATCGATACTTTTTCAGAAAGTCATTTTTCCATACTTAGACAGATTTTAAGGGGCCGACAGGGTCTTCGGGTACTTGGAAGCACTTGGGCCATCCATGGCGTCAAACTATGCCTTATTTGCACGTTTTACCTGAAACACTAAAAACACACCTTACGTGCATTATCGCTATAAAAGCTAAATAAACATAAGATAAAAGCAAGATAGAACGAGACTAGTCGCACCAAATATCTACAATGTTGGGTGGTCATCAACTAACTTAACCATTTTGGTCTAAGCGAGGGGTGTTAACTCCTTAGTAAGTCGTTTAGTCAAGCGGTCTTGGCAAGCGGCATACCGAGGGCTCGTGGCCTCCTATGTGTTAGATACATTAGCAAAAATAGGTTGGCTTAGTTCCATTTAACCACATCTTTTGATAAACGTAGTCATTAAAGCTAAATCCTCCGGGCATGAGCACGCGGTCATGACTCTCGCTTGAGTTTTAATCGAGAACCGGTAACGACCTTTGTCAAGGGAATGACGATCCCTAGACTCGCCTCTTTTTAGTTCATAAAGTTTATTTCTAGTCTTTTTATTAGCCTTTCCACCGTTTAAAGCAAAATCAAGTTGGCCGTCTTAAACGCCGAAATCCACCTTACAATACCTACAATCCGATTAAGCTATATTCGATTCTCTGTGGGTACGATCCCGGACTTCCGAAAATTATGCTATCGACGATCTAGCCAATATGCTTGGGATTTTCAACCTTGTATCGAAGGCAAAGGTCTTTTTCGGTTTGAGCAAGGACAAAGAGATTCGTATATGGGTAGTGAATGGGTATGATATGTGGTGATCCTTATGGTGATCTAAGTCTCTGTTTATATAGGTGGGGAGGTGTCCCTGAAGCAGAAGGGGAGCCTTTTTGAGGGACATGTGGCGGCTTCCTGATGCTGTCAAAGGGGAGTCTTTTTTCTTTTTAAGATCCTAGAAAAAAACAAAGAAAGAAATTTATGAAAACCTAAAGAATAAAGAAAGACTTTTTTTCTTTTGAAAAGATCCTAGTAAAGATTGAAAGAGAAAGATTCTTTCTTTTTTTTTGGTTGAAAGGATCCTAGCAAGAAAGAAAGAAATAAAACCTAGAGAAAAAAGAAGACTTTTGTTTTTTTTTTCGAAACTCCTAACAGTATAAGACTATGGCAACCTTTCACAAGTCAAAACTTATCTCAAAGAGAAACAGAGTTATGCAAGGACTATTCTTTATCTCAAGGGAGATAGACTTCATCACAAACTTTTAATAAAATGAGCATGAATTCATCTTCTACAACAATTAAAACTCTAGAGAGTGATAATCATTGAATTAAACAAGAGTTTGAGGTATAATTGATAAGCCCGTGATAGTGTTAATAACCGGGCTTATCTCGCTCATTTTTGCCACGCTCACGCGCATAACTCCTTGTTTTTGATTGATTTTGCGCGAAATGTGCGTTCTTGGTGATTACAGGTTTTCCTTGTGAATAAGGCTTGTTCAAAGCCAAGTTTCGCTCCAACAACGTTCGGTAATCCGAGGGCTCTAATCGGAGCGAGTCCGGAGCTTGGGGATTGTCGTGGAAGCCCCGGGACCAAGCCTGCAATGAGCTGCTGATAGAAGGCTGGCAGACACAATGTCTACCGGTAGACATTCAATGTCTACCGGTTCAATCCCAGATCAGTGAGGCCACCAATCTGCACCAATTTGACATCGGCCAATGTCTACTGGTAGAGATCAATGTCTACCGGTAGAAATCCAGTTAAAGCAGCCTCAGTTTTTGCCACGTAGCCGTTCTACCGGTAGATGGCCAATGTCTACCGGTAGACATTCCCCAGTTTCTGCAGATTTCTATTTTCTTTTTCTTTTTCTTTTGTATCTAAAAAGGGGTACTATATAAGCCCCCTTTACACGTTTTAGGTCATATCTTACATCATTTTGAGCTAGCTCTTTCTCTCTCTACCTCCTTCTCTTCTCCAACTCTCAATTTCTCATTAATGGAGCATTGATTGGTGGGTTTAGGGGTGGTTGATCTTCATTAAAGTTGTAAGTAACCTTGGGATCTTCATTAATCAAGTGTTTATTTCTAATTTGAGCATGATTTCGTTTTTCCCCTTTCTTACCCTTGTTTATCTCACTTCTCCTTTGATTATGTGTGAGTAGTGTAGCAAGATTAGGTTATGGGATGATTAACATCCCGTAACCAAGGGCATTCCTTGTTCTTCTCTCTCTCAACTTCATTTTCAAAGAGTAAACATGTTTAGGGTATTTTTTACGTAGCAAAGTTCGGAGATGTTAACCCCTTTGATCATTTGTAGGCAAGGGTTTCGATTTCTTGCCACACGTGATGCTTAGGACTATGTCTTTCCGAGCGTTTGTCAAATTATTCCCAAAACCCTAATCTGTTTACCAGTCATTTACAAAGAGAGGAACAATGGTGCTTTTGAGTTATGGGTGTTAGTTATCTTTTAACCTAATCTTTAGTTAATCTCCAGTTAAAAAGCCGTAGTTAGGTTAAGTAGCTATTTTTCCCAAAATCAGTCAGTTGGCCGTCTCAACGCCGAATTTGGTTGGCGGCCCTAACGCTAAAACTCTCGTCACTCGCTAATCTCCGAAGTAAAGTTATGGACGCGCTCCCTGTGGAATCGATCCCGGACTTCCGGGTTTTATTATGCTTTCAACCGACCTAACCCTACGCTTGGGGTTTTCTTATTGTAACACACTTTAAGGTCGCAAGCAATAATGCAACACATAGTCCTAACCTGTTTGGGATTTCCTGTTCTAGTTTGGAAAGAATTCTATGGCTCTCTACAATATGCAAGGTTTCAGGTAGTCTCAAAGGGTGCTCCTGTTAGGAGTTTGCTGGAACCCCTAACATAGCCCATGACATGCCAGGATATTAGGTGAACTCAACGAGATTCTCCGCTCGATGCATATGATACAAGAATTAAACAAAGCAAACATTAATCCTATATTGAATTTTTTGGTTATGGCTCTCAAGTTCCCCAGCAGAGTCGCCAAAAACTGTACACACCTTCCAAAGCGGGGTATCGCCATATAGATTGATCATCGTTTGTTTGTTTGCTTTCTACTTCATAAACCAAGATTGTGGATATTCCCATAACTAGGAACATCGCCACACGATAGCGGTTATAATCAAAACAGAGTCGCCACCTAATTTATAAAAACTAGGAAAAATAAATAGAGATTCCGGGTACGAGAGCCAAAAGTACAATAACAGGCCTTTACCCCTCTTTGCCTAGTCGTGAGACTGGCCCATAGTTGTTCGACATAAGACGTATGCTTGCTTTATTTAATTCTAACACGTAAACTGGTTATTAGCCTTTTAACAATCGATAAGATGAGCCAAGACAATAATTGAAGCTTGCATTAAAAAAAAGCAGAAAAGATAAACTGTTCCAGGAAAATAGATCCCTCGGCCGGTGAATGGATTTCACGGCCAAGGAATCCCACTGGGTCGATGTATCGACCGAAGGATTGATCCCCCAGCCGATGTTCTTCCTCACGCCAGAACAAACACTTAACAGATAATCAAAATACTACGATTGCAGTACGGAAACATGAAAAAGATCAAACCATAGGCCCCTGGGTCTCACTACCTTGATCTCTCAGTTGCTTGATTGCTTCGGATTAGGGATGATTGACTGATTTGCTTCTCGAAAACCCTAGGGTTAGGTTTTGAACTTCGGGGTTTGATCGCTCGGGATGTGACTGCTCACAAAGGTTTAGGGCTTTTATAGAGAGGATATAGGAGATGATTTCTGCAGAGCTTGGAGGTATGGAATGGAGGAATTGAATATTAATTTTGGAACCCTAAGGCCTCTTTATATAGGCTATTGGTGACTCACTTCGGCCAATCAAATGACGTGAATCAATAAGGTAGTTTAGGGTATCAAGATCTCTGCTCGAATCTGCTTTCGTAGCCCTAAAGAATCGGAAAAAGGCTGCTAGGGTTTTGGTGCGTTGATCAAACGACTGACAAAACATTCCAGAATTCTGGAAAAGACGATCTGGAGGCCGGAGAATGGATCTGGCGACCGAGGAATGGATTTGGTGGCCGAATAATGGATTTGGCGGTCGAGGAATAGATCTTGTGGTTGAAGAATGGATCTGGTGGCTGAAGAATCAATCTTACGGCTGATAGATGTATTTTTCTAGGATGCTGTATTTCTATCTGAAAGGCTATTTGGGTCTGAATTGGGTCCTTTAAGTGGCTAAAAATACTCACCATAAGTCCTACGGTTCACAAGAAGTCAATCAGCAATCATTGTATCCATTCATCATCGGGATGGTCCCTAAGGTGGGACTTGAAATAATCGTTAAGCCAAATTGGGGTGTCTACACAAACAGGACATTAGATGTCAACATCGCGTCAATGTTAGTGTGTGCAGTGATACTTTTACCATGTGCACGAAAATGACATTCTTACACTTCATTGTTGTTCCCAATCTCTACTGAAATACTAGTATCTCTTCTAAATACACCAAAATCAGGATAGTACGTAGAACTTTTTAGGGTTCAACAAATTCTAAACCACAATTTCTTGGTTTTATGTTTAGGGGGTGTTTTCACTAACAAAAAATATTAAAAATTTAATGCATTTTATCATTTTGTTTTCATTAGTAAAAAAGTTTTAGCATTTTACCATTCTGTTTCCACTAACAAAACAATTGTCAACAAAAACTTTTTTGTTACAGTAACTCTACTCAAAAACTCATCAACAACTTATTCACTACCGGAAACAACTTAACATTTCTCAACAATTTATTCACTACCGAAAACACTTAACAATTTTTCAACCACAAATAAAAATCTACAAATTTTTCACTACCGGAAACACCTCCTTATTCTCCACTGAAATATCAACTTTTTGGGGTTCAAAAAGTCTACCCTCACTACTTGATTCCACCGCTCCACTCACTGCTATGCCAAAATTGTTTCGTTTTGGCTAATAAATGGGTATGAAGATTGATGATTTTATGAGGCCCATTCAAAGCACAAGTTATATTTTAAATATTTTTTTATGACTTCTTATAAAAATTATGTCAATTCGATATCCATAAGGGTTTGTTCAGAATTTGAATGGGCCCTACAAAATCATCAATAAATCGTTCATCTATTTTTTTATCAGCATTAATTGTTAATCTAAGCGACCAAACACTCAATTTTAGATTATAGATTTGATGATTTTGTGGAGCCCATTTTCGGGTCTCAAAAAATTATTCAAACCGCAAGTTGTTCTTAAAATAGCTTACAAATTTTGAAAAAATTCTTACATATAAGGGATTGAGATATTTTTTTACAAGAACCCATAAAAAAAATTAAAATTGAATCATTTTTTTGAGACCCAAAATCGGACCCCACAAAATCATCAATCATCATGTCCATTTATTGGGCACCAAGCAGGACCAAGAGAAATGGGTCTTCTATTTTGGCACAGCAGCTAGTGGAGCGGAGGAATCATGCGGTGGGGGTATACTTTTTATAGAGGGTTTTGGGAAGCAGAAAAGATAAAGGTACCAGATATAAAATCTATACAAGTGTGCACAAATTTTTTTGGGCCCATTTTGAATTTTTTTTAAAAACTGAACGGTTCTGAATTTTTTTTTGAATTTTTTTGAAACCCAAAACGAGCCCAAAATAAGTATTTCAAATAAAATGAGCGTACAATCAGGCTTGAATTATGGAACAAAATTGGATATTTCGTAGACATCCTAACCGATACCAAATTTGAGCTTATTTTTTCTGGGGACTGTAAAATAAATATTTTAAATAAAATGAGCGACTCCGATTATTTTTTGAAACTTGAAACAGGTCTAAAATAAATATGTGCGTGCTAGTACAAATGTGAATGTACCTATATCATCTCTGTTTAGTACTCCCTCCGTCCCATAAAGTTTGGCACTTTCACTATTCCAGCCTTATGAAAAAATTAACTATATCTTTTAACCTATAATGTTTTTTATATGCAATATGGATCTTGTTTGATAGAGTATAATTTGTTCTATTAAACAAAGTTCAAAAAATCACCTAAAACATTATGGATTGAAAGATCTATACAATTTAAAAATGGCACGCATTCCTGAAAATGCCAAACATTATGGGACGGAGGGAGTACTCTGTAAGAAAAGAACTGATGACGAGAGAGAATCAGAGAATGACAAAATTGTGGTTTCATTATTGCTTTGCGTGCTGCAATTCTTAGAGAGAGAGAGTTTTGTGAAAGAATTAAGACGAGGACAAAATTGTCATCTGGGAGTAGGCGACAGACTGGAATCAGTCCTGTCAAAGATAAAAAGTAAAAGCTGGACACCTAGCTTCCTGCAGTAAGCGCTTAAACAGTGCAATAGAGCATCGGTTAGCCATATCTCTATTATAAAACAGAAAGGTGTGGGGACAAATTGTTGAAACGACTTAGATTCATTTGATCCAAAGGCTGTAGTGTATCCTCCCACTTTTCGGTTTAAGTGCCCATGATTTTCACCTAAATTACACAACTGTCATCCCCTTCCAACCGGAATGCGTAGTGCCGTAGGCACGGGCTAGCACTAGTATATATATATATATATATATAAATATATAAACATAAACATAAACGTTTCGCTCATAAAATAAATAACTCAATAATTGACACTCGGGTGGTGTTCCACTTTAAGAAAAAATGCTTTTTTTTCAAACGGAGGTAATTTCAAGCCCAAAAATCATGTGTTTACGCAAATAATTTTCCTACCAATATGGATCTTGTTTGATAGATCTCATTAAGATCTTTTAAACGGTGCAAAAAAAATTGAAAAAATATTTATCATTTTCATTATATTTGAGTTTGAAATTACCTCCGTTTGAAAAAAAAACATTTTTTCTTAAAGTGGAACACCACCTCAATCTCACTCCTTTTTGACAAAATTAATGTTTCTAACCTTGTTAGACTGTTTTTCTGTTTTCTAATAAATTAGGATAATGATAATGTCAAAACTGTTTTTGTTAATGCCAAACTTCAGTACATAAAAGACTTATACATTGGATATGGTACAAGCCTTTTATGCACTAAAGTTTTGGCACTAACAAAATCAATTTTGGCATTAGCATTTCCCTAAAATTATTAGATTTTTATTTTGGGAAATGATTTTCCCATTCCTTTTTTTGTTAATGGCACTCCCCTGTAAGTATATTTTTGATGCAAAAATATACTTGCAGGGGAGTGCCGTTAACGAAAAAGAGAGTGACAAAATCAACAACCTGATTTTTTTTGAACTTAAGTAACTTATGGGAAAAAACACACCGTAAGTTCTTCTTCGTTGACAATAGCAACCAACTCTAGGTCAAAACCTTCACTCAAATCCCCAAAACAACACCCAATAGTTCAATAAAATCCTCAATCGCAACCTACACATGCAAAATCGTAGCTGAAATCAAAGAGAAAGGATTTTTCACCCAAAGTGATGCTGTAATTGAAGAAGTTGAAATCAAAACTATTTCTTCCTAAGATACCAAAAATCACGCACACGAACTCTTCGAATTGACGCCATTATCTGAATCGGAGGTCAGGTAATAACAGATTTCCGTTACGTAATGGCCGTTTTTTAAAACTATGATTTGTTCCATCCTCAAAAGGTTATATCTTTTCGTACTATTGATGTATGTACAAGAGAGAATAAAATATACTACCTCTCATGCGATTCATGTACATATTCATATATTTATGCATAAAAGAAAATTGTGATATCTTACGTGTGTGTAGATTGAGCATGCGAGTTTACTAATTATCCTATACCTAGGTTTTGTAGGAGACGTGTTTCCTAGAATTTTAATAGAGGGACTGCATTGAAAAAAGTGGAAGTGGGTGATGCATTGATGATGATGAGCTTAAAATACTAGGGACCGAAATGATAATGTTTTAATATTTTCACCAATGGGAAATTTCCACTCAACCGTTTTCTCTCCTCCCTCCCTCCCTCTCTCTCGCTTTCTTCTTTGTCTTTTTTTCGATTCGGAATTTCACATCTGTTCCATTTAAACATCCATGTGAAGGTACTTTTTCTTTGCCTCCAATTTTCTCTTTCTGTCTCTCCCTTGCTGGCCTTTCTGTGTAAATCTCTATCTTGTTAGATTGGTTTTTGAAACTCAAGAATCAGTTGTATTATTTGTGATATTGGGTCAACTGATAAACAAAAACATTTCTTCTTCTTCTTCTTGTTCTCTCTCTCTCTCTGGGTTTTGGTGTTGATCTTTGTAGAATTGAATCCAACAAGAATCTTAAATAGGTGTAAAGAATCAAACCCTTTTGATATACTATCCTTGTGGTATTTGTGTTAATTGTTCACTTTTCAAGTTTGACACACACATGTACAGAAAACCTCAATAGAACACCATACATATACATCAAATGGACAATTACAACAATCCTTCTTCTTCTTCATACCCTTACAATAATCCTGCCCATGGATACCCTCATGTTCCACCTTCATACCCACCTCCCAATTCTGGTTCATACCCTCCTCCCAATTCTGGCCCATACCCTCCTCCTGCCTATCCCCCTGCTCCTTATTACCCTCATTCTGGCCCTCTTCCCTATCCCTACCCCCCTCCGGTTTCCAATCCCGGCCCTCCGGAATACCCCTACCCTCCTCCCTCACATTCCGGCCCCCTTCACTATCCATCAAACCAAACATACCCAACCCCACCCATTTCCACTCCCCCACCTCAGCCAACCCTAACTCACCAGAGTAGTTTCCCATATGGTTCATCTCATCACCATTATCAACCCTCCGCGCCCTTGCCCTATCCGCCTCCAGAAACTTACTCCAATGCCCCATCTCGGGTTGGTAGTTTTTCCGATAATAGCCCCATTTACCCACCACCTTTTCCACCCATAGATGATCTCTTATCTAATGCTCACATATCTGATAATTTTGCGTCCCCACCAGTGCCTTCAGCACCACCGGTATCAAGTTCTCCCCTTACATTGCACGCATCTAGTACAAAGTATGACACCCAAGGGGACATTTACGGGTACTCTAATTCGTCGTTTTCTCATTCGGGTGATTCGTCGTTTTCTCATTCGGGTTCAATTGATTCGTCTGCTCGTCCTGCTTTAACCAATTCAACCTCATTTCTTGACTCCCCCCATAGTCAGAGTTTGCAAATTGTGCCGTTTCCAACTTCTAAAGGGTCCTTGAAAGTTTTGCTCTTACACGGGAACTTAGATATTTTGGTTGACAAGGCCGAAAACCTTCCAAACATGGACATGTTTCATAAAACATTAGGAGACGTGTTTAACAAGCTACCCGGGAATATGAGTACCAAGATTGAAGGCAGTGTTCATAAAATCACCAGTGATCCATATGTCTCCATTTCGGTGACGAGTGCAGTGATTGGGAGGACTTACGTGATTAGTAACAACGAAAACCCTATTTGGATGCAACGGTTTTATGTTCCTGTAGCACATTATGCTGCTGAAGTGCACTTTCTTGTTAAGGACAGTGATGTTGTGGGATCCCAACTCATGGGAGTTGTGGCAATTCCAGTAGAACAAATATACTCGGGGCAAAAAGTCCAGGGTGTCTATCCAATTCTGGGCACTAATGGAAAACCCTGCAAACCGGGAGCTGTTTTGAGCCTCTCGATTCAATACACACCGATAGAAAGATTGAGCATTTATCACCATGGAGTTGGAGCGGGTCCTGATCATTTTGGAGTTCCTGGGACTTATTTTCCTCTTCGGAGAGGTGGAATTGTGACTCTTTATCAAGATGCCCACGTACCTGATGATTTCCTTCCTAATTTGAAGCTTGATAATGGGATGCAATATGTGCAAGGGAAGTGCTGGCATGACATCTTTGTTGCAATTCGTCAAGCGCGACGTTTGATTTATATTACTGGGTGGTCTGTATGGCACAAAGTTAAACTGGTCAGGGATGGTGGTCATGCATCAGATTTCACATTGGGAGATCTTTTGAAGTCAAAGTCACAGGAAGGAGTGAGAGTGTTGTTGCTTGTTTGGGATGATCCGACTTCAAGGAGCATCTTAGGTTACAAAACAGTGAGTAATCTACCCTCTATGACATAATGAGATACTTTGATTGCAATTACATATTTGAGTGTCTTTTAGGAGTGTGATGTGTGATCTGTTCTTTGTATCTAGTTCCCTGCTAGGGCTCCATATGCATGGAGTTAACTTTTGATCCCTGAACTGCAAGCACGCACACTGAATGTCTCCACTTTTCGACATTGTGCAAACTCAGTAACGCTTAATTGCCACATTAAGACAATCAAGTACATTTCCTCACTTGCCGACATTAAAGTAATCTCCATCATTAGATCTCTTTGTGCAAAATCTCGTGAAAAAATCTCCATGTTGTGGTGTGATCTTATCCATGTGGAACCAAAGTTACACTTACAAGCACCACTAGTTGTCTTATTTTACGATCACACAAGATAATGGGACTGGTATTCGCAGCAGCTAAATTTGGAAATTGATCAGTTTACCAGCCTCAGACATGTGTTGATAGTTTGAGTTTCCATTACATACATAGCATGTCTTGTCAATGTTCATTCTTGTCCACGTGATTATTCTTTATTTAGAGATGTTGACTTGACCTGCATCAATATCCTATAGGAATGTGTTTAGGCCTACCAATCCTTCAAACCTCCATGCTTAATTTTCTAGAGTTTTGATTTTCTTTTAATTTGTTTAAATTGGGAGGGAGAAAGAGAGGGAGAGGGAGAGAGAGAGGGGGGACGTGGGAGGGGAAGGTAGAGAGAGAGAGAGAGAGAACGTGGGGAGGGGGAGAGATTTTAGGAGAATTGAAGAAAAATAATCCAATGCTCCATTGATATTTTTATGTGGTGGCTCAACTTATCACTCCACCACACGTTTATGTGGTCACTACAAAGAGTCGAGCCCGAACAAATTGTTTTTTTGTCCCGTGCATCGAACGGGTACAACGCTAGATGATAGAAAATATAGTTTAATATTTTTTCCGGTCCCCGATGCAAGCTAATTGGTCTCTCTTTATGCACCGAAATACTTTTTAAAAACCAAAAAACCCCACGTCCATAAAATAAAACCCTGTTTCCACTTTCCAGACCAATATTTACGGGCAAAACTATAAAATAAAAAAAAATAAAAAAACCCCCACGTCCATGCCTAGACCAATATCTAGGTTCACAAAAAAAAAACCACCCACGAAAAACACCCACATTCACAAACTAATCCATTCTCCACAACACCCACATTCCCGGACTAACTAACTAGCGTTCAACCCATTCTATGCAAGGGCAAAACCTGTTCTATGCTCAGGCGAGATGGTGGACATTCTCCATACGATTAACCTGTTCTAGCGTTGTGCCCGTTTTTCCATTTCCATGCATTGAACGGGCACAATGCTAGAACGGGTTAATCGTATGGAGAATGTCCACGATTAACACATCATGTATGTTTGCTAGAACGGGTTAATCGTATGGAGAATGTCCACGATTAACACATCATGTATGTTAATCTCGCCTGAACATGTTAGTTTTGCCCATGCATAGAACGGGTTTTGCCCGTGCATAGAACGGGTTGAACGCTAGTACTTTCTTTTTTGATCCTCCTGTTATCTTTCTATATGCATTCCTAGTAGGGTAGCTACTACCACTGTGTAAATAAAACCTCCGTGGATTTAACAATGGCTGATGAAACTTGGACTGGATTTTGGACTGAAATTTGGAATGATATGTAATTCAGTAGTTGAAGTAATTTTGCGTTTTTTAGTGTTTAATGTTTTTGGAAGGAAATCCGTGGATAAAACCGGACCGAACCGTGACTCATGGTTCGGAATCCAAACCGAACCGTGAGACTTTTGGATTAGGATTGGATTACATTTTCTAAAAACCGTGAGATACGGATTAGGATTGGATTCATACGAATCCGATCCGATCCGGACCGTGGACACCCCTATGCATTATGTTCCTGTATCTACCTGTGGATCCTCATATTTGTGTCTTATATAAGAGCAATTGAGATTTGCTCTAGTTAAACCTTTTCCCAACATATTCTGTCAAAATAATGGGTTTCGTGTCTATGGTCCAAAAGTGTTAAGAGATTTATCATTTCTTCAGACACTAATTCTTGAAAAAATGCAGGATGGAATCATGCAAACACATGACGAAGAAACTCGCCGATTTTTCAAGCATTCTTCAGTTCAGGTGCTACTTTGTCCCCGCACTGCTGGAAAGAAGCACAGCTGGGTCAAGCAGAGGGTACGATAAAATAAGTAATCTTCTTTTTTATGCCTAATGCTTTACACTTTCCCGCCTAAGCGATTGTTTTATGTTATGAGTCTTATGACAGTGGGAAACCGGACACTAGCAATGAGAAAGCATAACTTAGCCATGTTTGTTTCCACTTGAAAAAGTAAACTTTCTAAAAGTTATCTTTTCGTGCGTATTTGGAGATTTTTTAACTCACAAAGCAATAAACTAGGACCTTAGAAGTAAACCAAATAGCTTACCCTTTTGAAGTCAACTATAGCATGTGCATGGAGATTTTCAGCCGCATAAGCTAAAAATAATTGGAAAGAACAGGCCTGGACCTTTTCTTTTCTTTTTTCCTGCTA
This sequence comes from Rhododendron griersonianum, assembly GCA_018127125.1. Lineage (NCBI taxonomy): Eukaryota > Viridiplantae > Streptophyta > Magnoliopsida > Ericales > Ericaceae > Rhododendron > Rhododendron griersonianum. The sequence goes on along the minus strand of CM030788.1, from coordinate 28,536,902 downwards.
ATAACAGGCCTGGACTTAGTGGAGGTTAATTCTTAGTCCAATCTCGGTCAGAGGAGGACATGGTGGTTGCATTTTGCAGCTGCCATTAGGTCAGAAGGACACTGGTGCTGTGTAGTTGCCTAAATTGGATATAATGGGTTTAACTTCAATGTGGAATTAGTTGCTCTCCTGACTTAGCATTCAGGAGAATCCCCTTACATCGCTTAATTATTTTTTTCTACTACCTTGCTTATTGTTCTGTGGTAGCTTGGTACTTGTTAGTTATTCTCCTGCTGGACCAGAAGTGCCACATGATGTGAACAATGTCTGTAGCTTTTCCCATCCTTACCCTGATCTATAAACTCCTTTTGATCTAGAACTCCTGAACTGCTAATTATCCTCATAATAAGACTGCTGGAGGTTTGCTTTGCCTATATGCTTCTTCAGTCTGTAGTATCTGGTCAGTAAGAGGGCAATTGAATTAAATTTTCTCTTTTTTATTATCAGGAAGTTGAAACAATCTATACACATCATCAGAAAACTGTTATTGTGGATGCTGACGCTAGCAATAATAGAAGAAGAATCACAGCTTTTGTTGGGGGACTTGATTTGTGCAACGGGCGATACGATACTCCACAGCATCCTATGTTTAGGACCCTACAAACTGTGCATAAAGATGACTTTCACAACCCTACCTACACGGTACTTTTGCGCTTTTTATATTTGCCATTGCAGATTCGCAGTAGCTAAACAGTTAAAACTTGTACTTTTTTTCAAGTTTTCTTTCTTTATGTGATTTTGACACAACCTTAGGGAGCAATGTCCTGGTTGTTAGCCTTCGCTACATAGGTTTCATAGTTCTAGCCACTTTTCATCAAAAAAGAACAACTTGCACTTCTCAGTTGAACAACGGGTTTCTTGTTTTAAAACTTTTTCTGTGTAAGCATTTGTGTTGTTACGGAACAGGGGAGTGTTGCTGGTTGTCCAAGAGAACCATGGCATGACTTGCACTCTAAGATCGATGGTCCAGCAGCGTATGATGTTCTGACCAACTTTGAGGAGCGCTGGTGTAGGGCTTCTAATCCCTCTGGTATCAAGAAACTTAAGATGTCTGATGATGATGCTTTACTAAGAATAGAAAGGATTCCTGACATAATCGGGGTAGCCGATGCTCCTTGCCGTAGTGAGAGTGATCCCGAGGGCTGGCATGTTCAGGTAGATTATTCACATATAACTAATGGAATGGCCCGTTTGTATGTTTGAATTGAAGCATAGGATTGGACTATAAATCAAAGGGGACCGCATTCCTGTCCGGTTTGACTTTTGCTGCTGGGATTAAATATCCGTCACATATTACATTGCACAAAACGTGGATACATGTAACCTGGGATGGGATATTATTGGTCCCTGATTGTTGATCTGAGATCAGTTACCTAGATTTTCCTCCCTCCGTCCCAAAGTGCTTGCCCCCTACAAAAAGTAGTGCGATTTTGAGATAAAAAATTAAAGAACTTCCATGCAAAAAAAAAACTTGATTTTTTTGCACCAAAATAAAATTCTTCACGAGTTCTTTAATTTAATGCTAAAAGAAATATAAAATATTACGTAGGAAAGTACTTTATTTTATCCTAAAATTGCATGACTTTTTGTAGGGGGGCAGGCAGGCAGCAATTTGAGTTGGAGGGAGCATATCTTTTCACTATTAGTCCAATCAAACAAACAATGCCACATTGTATTTAGAGTGAACGAGTCAAAATTGAAATGGTTTAGTAGTGACGATGTACTTACAATCCTCTCATTTTGTGACTTTGTAAAAGCAGATTTTTCGATCCATTGATTCAAATTCTGTTAAAGGGTTTCCAAAGGATCCAAAAGAAGCTATCAACAAGGTGGGTGTTAACTGTGTTTCATAATTGTTTTATTATTACCTTGATTTTTTTGGAATTTAATTGGTTGCTTTCTATCCAGAACCTGATATGCGGGAAGAATGTACTTATTGATATGAGCATACATACAGCGTATGTTAAGGCTATTCGTGCTGCTCAGCATTTTATCTATATTGAAAATCAGTATTTCATAGGTTCTTCTTTCAACTGGAACTCCTCCAAAGATTTGGGTAAGGAGCTATTCAATACACGTAAAAATCATTTCTCAGTCCTGAAGCTAACCTACACCAGATTAAACTGTTTGATTTACCAGTTTTTAGCTGTATAGATGGAAAATGAGTTGACCAACTTAAACAGGGTACCTGGTTTTTCCATAGTGATTCATAGACAATAGTCTGGCACTACTTGTTAGGTGCCACAAATTGATGTAATTTAAGCACCATTTGTGAACTTGAGAGGGGTTGATGTGCGGTAGACATTAGGGAAGTGCTCAAATGATGATTTCTCTAATTTGGTTTACCAGAGTTAGTCGATCTTATCTGTGGTGATTTGGATTATGAACATAGAAGTTATCGTCTTAACTTGTCTCTTTTTACACTGTTCTGCTTCATATGACTATGGAAGCTCCTTATTTGATCTCATTGAGGGGTTGACTCTTCTTTGTCTATGTGAGTTTGTTTATATTTTGGTTGAGTACAAACACATACTTCAGTAACCAATGGGCAGAAAAACAGCCAGAAATGACGAAACTAGTCCCTCCTGGCCACTTACTATTAGGCAGAAATAAACAAGCATATGAAGAAATGACAAATCAACCGTCCTTGAAATTGTTAGTCATGTGTTCATGGTGTGGTCTATATGTTCTCTTTTTTCTGTGGTACATATGTTTTTAGTGAAAGGGTGATATGGCAATAACAGTTTCTTTCCTGAGCTTTATGGTCAAAATTTCGTTACCGATACAGATTCTGAGCATATCGCATTTCTGCAGGTGCAAACAATTTGATTCCCATGGAAATTGCCCTTAAAATTGCTAGTAAAATCAGAGCACATGAGAGGTTTGCAGCTTACATTATTATCCCAATGTGGCCAGAAGGCAATCCAACAGGTGCTGCTACACAAAGGATTTTATTTTGGCAGGTAGGGAGCACTTATGACCTCAACTCATATATAATAGTTTGTGACACTTTTTTGTTCTTAAGGGAAGCTATGGAGATGGATGACTTTTTTGGGGTGCTAGAATAATTGCTACTATTGTTTTCATTGGTTTTATTCATGTTGCACTGCAAAACTAAGGTTGTGTTTGGATTATGGATTTTGTAATCAAAAGAATCTGAATTCATTTCTTTGGGCCCCTATCATTTTCCTTTTCCCTGGAAATTCCTTCACAAAATCCGTGATCCAGACACAGCCTTTATGTTCGTGATGCTTTGATTTATTGAGTTCAGATTTTAATAGATGTATTCAGAACCTAGTGAAAGAAGGAGAGAAGGAAGAATGGATTGTTATTTAGAAAGGAGGGAAAATTCAAACGAAAAGAGATGGAAAATTTAGATGAAGAGATGAAATTCATTTCTCCAGTATTGCACTTACGAAGGGCCATTTTCTCCTTTTTTGGCATTAACGTGGAGCATCATGTACAGAACAAAACAATGCAAATGATGTACGAGACCATTTACAAGGCTTTAGTGGAGGTTGGGCTGGAGGATGCGTTCACCCCTCTAGATTATTTGAACTTCTTCTGTCTTGGCAACCGTGAAGTCGCAGGCAGAGATAATTCATTTGTGGAAAATTCTGCTCCGGCAAACACCCCTCAGGTCTCTTTTTCTTTATTCTCCAAACAACATATTGTGTAGCAAATGATTTTGATCTCTTGTTCTAGTATTAGAAGATGCCAGGTTGGAAACAGTGAGCTCTTTCAAATTGAACAATGTCTTAGAAGTTTTGTGTTTGTGATGCTTTAGTTTAGTGAGTTCAGATGTTTATGAATATGTTTGGAACTCGGGGAGAGAACACAAAAAGAAAGAAAGAATAGTAATTTTCCTTCTTCTGTGTTCAGTTTCTAATTTAGAAACGAGAGAAATTTCAAAGAAAAAGCAATAAATACTAATGTTCCTTCTCACTTTCTTTTCCTCCATTTTCTTTGTTCAGTTATTATTTTCTTTCCTCTTTTCTTCAAAACCAAACAAGGGAAAGTTCAATTTTCTCATCTTCCCTTTCCCTTTTTTTTTTTTGCAAAATCAAACAAAATAAAGTAGTATTTTGTTTATGATTTCTCCTTCACTGTAGTTCATTTCCTTTCTCTTCTTTACTCTTTCTTTTCACAATTTCCAAACAATCGCTGGGTCCAAATTGGTGACTTAATTTTTATGGTCATCTATTTCTTAGTGGTTCCGCTCCTTGTCTATGGTGTAAATTCTGTAAGGTGATTTCAGGCACTGAGCCAGAAAAGCCGAAGGTTCATGATTTATGTTCATTCGAAAGGAATGATAGTGGACGATGAGTATGTAATATTGGGGTCTGCAAACATCAATCAGCGTTCAATGGAGGGCACCAGAGACACTGAGATTGCAATGGGAGCGTACCAACCTCATCATACATGGGCGAAAAAACTACGTAGTCCACAGGGACAGGTAAGCATTTGTATTGGAAGAATACTTACTTCTTTGATGTTCATCTTTTGGTTTTGAATCTTTTGATCAACCTTTCCACAAATGATCAACCCTAGAAAGCACTAAGTGATATCTGAATGAGTTTGACATGAGAATGGCATTTGCATTATGTTTGTGATAATTGAAAATGGACGAATTACATGATAAAGTATTGAGCACAATTGTGATAAATGAATGGAATGCGTAATTGATCACTTCTTGGACTTCTGAAAAACAACAGATTCAGAAATCCATCTTCATTATGACGGGTGGCATGAACTCATTTCAGGTTCCTATGGAACCTACCTTCAAATTTTTTTTCGTGTGGGAATGTATGTTTTGCAGATATATGGATACAGGACATCGCTGTGGGCAGAGCATCTTGGAACAATAGAGAACTGCTTTATGCGACCCGAGAGTCTTGAGTGTGTGAGAAAGGTTAGATCAATGGGTGAGATGAACTGGCAACAATTTGCGGCTGATGAGGTGACGGAGATGAGGGCCCACCTCCTAAAGTACCCAGTTGACGTTGATCGTAAGGGCAAGGTGAGCCCCCTTCCTGGATGTGAAAATTTCCCAGATGTGGGTGGGCGCATCGTTGGATCATTTCTTGCCGTTCAAGAAAATTTAACTATATGATCTCTACTCATCAGTTCATATTCCTCTTGTAAACTAATGTGAAGTTGATAGTGATTGAAATGGAGATGAATGCAAACAGAATCAGGAGCAGGATGCTTAGTGTTGTTCCACTTTCTTCTTTTATGCTTTTTCTGGTTTCTGGGTTGCCACCCCCTTTGAAAGTGGGACTAATTTCCACATGTACAAGGTTATTGTAACATTATAGAATTACCTGACCCAGTTTTGTGAGATAATGTGATGTTTTGTTGTTTGTACTACTATTGTCTACAACTACAGTGTCAAAACAAATATTCTGGTGGTACCCCCAGCAGGAAAAGAATTATATATGTACATACTTACATATCTTTGTACCAGTGATAAGAGTATATGTGATTGGTTTGGTATTTTGTGTAAGATGAAACTGGCAAGCATATGCAGGTGGAAGGTTGCTTCCATTCAACATCTTTTGAACAATTTGAGGTGCAAGAGGAACATTATCTTATCCGATGTGAATGATTAACAAAAAAGATCCAAAATGTAAGTGGTAGATTATAAATGCGGACATCATAGCATTGCTCTTGTTTTACCGTATTGTAACACACCTTAGAAACATTTCTCCTGTATTTTATCCCCCATTCAATTCCCAGGAAAGAAAAGTAAACTAATGAAACATACACGTTTTCCTTTGTTTATTGTTGAGTCAATTACATAGTAGCGTTGAATTGGAGGTTGAATCTATGGTACATATCCCTTTCAAAAGATGAAGATACAATTAGGTCATAATTAGGTATTAGAAGACAATTACGCCCATGACAGTATATTGTTTATATCAATTAAATGTTAAAGTCAAATACGATAGGCATGATTTAAGGGATTTGTTTACTATTCAAAATCCTCTCAAAAAAATTTGTGGAAAGGATTAGCAAGGACTAGAAAAGTTAATCATTAGTATTTGGTAACCACATTCGGCGATCATTTTGGAAACCATGTGATGGATTATCAATGTATTGGTAGAATTTGTCTCATTTGCCATATGTAATGAAGCACATTCTACCTATGTAATGGTGACATGTGATTGCCAAAATGTGATGAACAAATATGATCACCGTAGCATTGCTCAAATTTAATGTTCGGCATGTAGCTTTCGTAAAGTAGGAGTAGGTGTAAACTTCTGATATGTTGCAGCAATCATACAAAGGGAAGGGACAGTAAAGATGGTAATCACTAAATCCTGGAAATAGTCTAGGGTGTATTAGGGAGTCGGACAAGTGATTTTGGGCTGTTTTTGCTACTTGCAACCATGCATGAATCATGATCCTTCACTACACTGGGCATGTTAGTTAGGTGGGATTATTACTAAGTAACTTAGTTAGACAGGATATCTACTGCCATTGGACTATTAGTGAGCGATTAATAATATCGCCAGTGGCGGACACATAATTCATACATAGTAAGGGCTCGAACAAGTGTATTTCTAAAGAAATAACAAAAAAATACATTTAATGGTTAAATATTGCTACTTGGTTGATCTAAGTTTGTGTATTTATACACGCGAGACCAAAAAATTGTTGATAACTTGGAATTCTATGGAGTGTTTCCACAAATATGTACTTAATTTAAGAAATTTTTTCTTCAAGGGCCAATCTTATAGAACTTCTGTAAATTAACCTGAAAAACTAGCACGATAAAAGAGAATATTTGGTAACAACCAATTCTGTAGGAGATTGACAATATTTATGATCAAACATGACTCAAAGGTACACCCCATGGTGACTTAATCCCCATTCCCTTCCATGTACTTTTAGGTTTTATTACTGTGACATTTTTTTCCGTAAATAAACAGTCGTGAAATCCAATCCACGAAATAATTTGACCTATGGATAGCATCGTTGTGGTAAAGGTCGTATCGCCGGAGGAATCTTGTGCCACAAACTCATTGGCACGGAGTTCTCTTCCAGGATCTGCTTTCTGAAGAACCAAATGGGAAAAACTGATCAACTAGCATGCACAGTTTTTTTTTATTTTTTATTTTTTATTTTCTGATCCGCACTAGCATGCAAGGAAATATATGAACAGAAACTGAACCAGCCAATTCTCCAGCTGAAGTTGGGTACAATTCCAGCAAGGCTTGAATCATTGCTTCTGAATGAATTTAACATAAATATGAAAGGTAATTTGCACTGCTACCTTACAGAAACAGACATCCATCGAAATGCTTCAGTTCCCTAAATCACAAAGTTACGAGAAATTGCAATGACACTGGAGTCGAACTACTATTCCCAAATAACCAAAGCCAATGACATCTTTAATTACAAGCTAACAAAATTATTATTTAATTTCCAAGAATGAGCTCGTTCATGGTTGAAGCAGTGAATGTTGCAAGTGTACAATCATTGAACACATTATTCGAGAATTAATATCACTTCCTAATAACAGAAACCAATGTCAAATTGTGCCATTTATCTCACCACCCTTCCGCCCAAAAAGAAAAGAAAAGAAGCACAACGGGGAAGAAACTATAAAACAAAATTATGAATGAGGTTTCCAACCATTAAGCTTTGTAGGATGGTTGATTTGCACAGGGATTTTAGGAGGGAAGTACAAAATGAAGGAAAGATAACGATGGGGAGTAAAAAAGCTAGGTTTACCCTACCATATATCTTTTCCTTCATAAATCCCTTCACCAATGCACGATCCAAATACAATCCCATGGAACAGAGTATGGAATGTAGCAAAACCAAAGCAGCTACTGAGAGTACGGTTGGACCTGTACTTTCACTCGTGTTAGGCCTTTTGCTTTCCTTTTCTGAGTCTTTCTAGCTCTGCTTCTGCATCTTTCAACTGTTCCCTAAGTGTTGATACTCTCTTCTCCAGCTCTTCCACCGTACCTTCATGCGTTGAAGGTTGATATGGTGATACAAAATGACGGGAAAATGATTTGAGCGATTCTACACCACAAACCTGTAAAATCCATATCTTTTTGTCAGAGGGTTGACAAAGCAGTGAAATTCCTTCAACTGTACATAGTAAGAAAATTCAGGATCCCAAAAGGAGGGATTCCAGAAGAATAAAGTAGACAGCTAAGGTATAACTAAAGCATATTGATTTAATCCAGATTTTTTTTTGTTAGGGAGAACACTAAAATTGAAAGGGAAAATTTTTAAGAACTGTTATACAACCAACAATGTTATACGGGATGGAGTGTTGGCCTATCAAAAAGCAACAAGTGAGTAAGATGAGTGTTGCTGAAATGAGGATGTTGAGGTGGATGTGTGGTAAGACTAGGAGAGAGAATTAGAAACGAAACTATTCGTGAGACGATGAGGAGTGGTACCTATACATGATAAGTTCAAAGAAAATAGATTAAGGTGGTTTGGAAATATTTATCACAGACCTGCAAACGCAGTAGTCAAGAAAAAAGAAGAGTGACATGATAGTAGTTGATAGTAGGGCTAGGGGGAGAGGAAGACCTAAACTAACTTTGGATGTCGTGGTACGGTAGGATTTGGGCTTACTAAATCTAAGAATCTAAGTGAACAGGTAGCCCCTGGACAAAGCTCAATGAAAAAATGGGATTCATTCAGCCGATCCCAAATTGATCGGGACACAGGGCTTGGTTTGGTTTGGTTAGGGATAACACTAAAATTCATATGTTCAGCAGAGTAAGAAAATTTGAAATCCCAGACATCGCCGGGATCTTGGATAATATATCCACACTATAAAAAGCAACTTGTAATTATCGTGTTACTTTTGCTCATAAAGAACACATAAATTACCAAATTGTAAATGGTAAGAATGGATTTCATAAACTTAAAATGTAAAAAATCTGGACATTGTGATTTTACCTCTTCTGGCAGCAATGGCAGCTTAGTGATGTTAAAATCATCATAGAGCATATAAAACTGATCAAGGTACTTCTGTTGCATACGCATTCTAGCTTTGAGTAACTTAGATTCAACAGCTACAATAACAGAAAGACCAATAAATAGTTTGCTTTTCCATTTAAAACAGTGTATAGGTGAACAGAACTGCTGAATTAAAAAGTGTACCGTCTTCTTCAAAAAGCACTTGGTTAATAATGATGTTGTGAGTGTCTATCTCAAATTTTGTGAGTTCCTGCACTAGTCTCTCCGTTTCGTATAAAGAGAGGAACTCTGGGATGCAAACACAGACAAAGGTTGTCAAGTCCTGTCAACAGAAATGTGAAGCATTAGAAAAATGTCTCTAACATGCTGAGAATAAGAAAGATTGCACTCTTCTACATAATAGCGGCTATGTTACATGGACCTGGGTACAGATATCGTGTGTGGACACGTGTCTAAGTATCAAGTATATCTAATTTCCATTTCAAGGATACGGGCCGAGGCCGGAATATTTAAAATCCGTCCAATATAATTTCTATTCTTTAACTTGAATGGTGTTTGCTAGTTGTCTTAAACCTTTCATGCATATTATAGGAGAATTATGCGTATCTTGTGATGCTATGCTATTGTCCAACTGTAGACACAGATCTCATACCCTTATCCGAGTCTTATTCTTCTTAAGACTCTAAGCAGAAGTCCTTGATCTACTATTACCACACATTAGTCCTATTGAAATAGTAGAGTTGGACTAATTTACAGGTATCTCTTCCCCGTCTTGCTTTTCTTGACTTTATGAAGGAAATTGTAATGTAGGTAACAGGAAAAAAGGACAAAGAAAGATCTGGGAATTTTGCTTGCTCACCAAGCCATCCTGACAAACCCTTCTGGCTACGCTAGTAAAAAATAGAATAGCGGCCATTCTAAAAAGAAGAGGGACATTATATATCTTATTATGGCACTGTATTCCACAGTACAGAGCGAGTCACAAAGTAAAAATACCGGAAAATTCACCAGAACCAGCATTACTGAAGTTACTTGACAACTCTTACTAATGCTCATACGAAAACAAGACAAAAAGAAAAGGAAACAACAATATTGTTTTCCAGGAAGCAGCCTATTTCAGTTTTTTAAACTGAACTTTGAAAACTGGAGAAAGAGAAAAACAGAAAAAGCTAAACATCAAGGAACATTAGATGTTTATCTCAAATCACCAAAAAATTGACTCATGTATCACACCCTCATGAGAAAACAAAGCACCTATTACAATTCCAATTTCTTGAGAAACTTGTACCATTCCATATGATGCTCCCAATCTCAAATGCATGATTCCGAACCTGGAGGAGTGGTAGTACCATTCACGATTTCATTTTCTTTCTTCTACTCCCAATTTCCACGGTTTTGACCATATTTGGGAACTCGAATTAAATTTAGAGAATCAAATTTATGAAATTTAATGTAAATGATTTTAGTATAATAAACTTAAACCAATCATTGCTTTTTATTGAGAGACTAACAAGACAATAGTAAAAGGGTTAAATACCTAGCCACCCCTTGAAGTTTACCTCTTTGTCTCGCTCACCCCTTCTTAGAATTTCGCCTACGGAGAGACCCCCTCATTAAAGTTTTCATTTGGAGGACCTAACTCCGTTGGACGGAATGGATAAAAGACTATTTTGCCCTTATGTATATATACCTACCCACACTCTCCATCTCCTTTCCTACTCCTCTCCCTTCCTAACCCTAACACTAACACTAATTAACCTAAGAATCACCACCACGTCCTCCACTACCACCCATCACCATCACCACGTCCTCCAATGCCGCCCATCACTACCACCACGTTCTCCATCGCCTTAGCCACCCAAAACCACCACATCCACCATCGTAAGAATCAAAACCTAGCCAGACGCCACCGCCGCCGCTATCGATACCCTATTCAGAAAGCCTTAGCCGCCGACACCAAAGAAACCCACCTCTGTTCTGAACCCCATCTCAGCCCCTCAAAAAACCCCTCAAACGCAGCAAAACTGATGCTGCCCTCAAATATTCCTTAAATCACCGCTATCGCACAACCCCATTTGTCCATGAACGCCTCACATCGCCGCTGCCGGACCGCAGTAAAACTCTCTCTCTCTCTCTCTCTCTCTCTCTCTCTCTCTCTACATGTTCATCCCTTGCTGCCGCTGCTGGCGATTGCTTATGCGGTAGTGTATTCCAGTTTGATTTACCGTTTTACTTTACCAGATTTGAGGTAAATAATTTGCCTTCATTTGCTAAATCCATTCATCAAGTCTAAATCAAAGATCTGTGCTAAATTCACCTCATTAGGTGTTACAGTGTTGATTAGTGTTGATCGAATTGTAGTTCGTTTTTGTTGGGATCTGGATTGAGCGTTTCAAATGCTTTTTTTTTTGCAGAAAATTATGTGTGGTGGTGATTGGGGTGGCAGGTGGTGGTGATTTCGGGGATGTTGAGGGAAATAGATAAGGGCAATATTGGAATATTTTCTCACTTTTAACAGAATTTAGGTGAAATTTTAACGGTTCTAGACAGAACCCTAACAGAAGGGGTGTACGGGATAATAAAACTTTAATGAGGGGGTCTCTCCGTAGGAGAAATTCTAAGAGGGGTGAGCGAGACAGAGGTAAACTTTGAGGGGTGTCTAGGTATTTAACCCATAGTAAAAAGTAGATAGATCTTTAGTATTATTTCCCGAAAATTTAGATCTGCATACACCCCTTCCCCAACAACCACCCCCCCCAAAAAAAAAAAAAAAAGAAATCCAAAACCAAAAAAAAGTTCCGAAAACAAACAACCAAAAGAAACATAAAGCTTTTGTATACCTTCACACAGATGGTGAATAGCTATGATGCACGGACACGGACACCGAAACCGACACCGGGACACGGGAATTCTAAAAAAATGGGGACACGGACACGCCACGTGTATATTTATTTATTTATTTATTTATATATATAAATAAATAAATAATTATAGTTTAACACCCAGAAATTTTAAAAAAATTATAATTTGGCCCCAATTTTTTTTTTTAAATTACAGTTTGACCCCCAATTTTTTCAAAAATTACAGTTTGGCCCCTGCCGTGTCCCCATCGGTGTCCCGCCGTGTCCCCAACCGTATCCCCCTCAAAATTTAATATTAAAATATGCTCCGAGGTGTCCCGCCGTGTCCCCGTGTCCTGACACTGCGATTCTTCGACCTCTAGAGGTGTCGGTGCTTCATAGGTGAATAGGATACTGTGCCCACACCAAATCCTTTCCTCATCCATACAGTTTTCTTTTTAAAACCGAACTCATTCATATATATTAACATAAAAGAAATGGGAAGCTCGAAAGAGGACATCTCAATAGTGGTAAGGAATTTCCTATTAGAACCCTAACTATTCCACCTTGGCATCCAAACAGAGCTTAAGAGTTAAGGGTTCATCCTAGGGAAAGAAGCCTTTCCAAGTCCTAGAAAAGCTGCACCAAACACATGATATACTTGCTATGCTTTTCTACGACCACAAGTTCAGATCCTACTGCAACGTCAAGGGCAACATAAAGGCCAAGCTGTCTATTAAGCATGGTTTTTTACCTAAAAACTAAACCAAATTCATTACAAATTCAAATTTCCTTGCATTATCTTAACATAGGTTGTGATAAAGCCTACCTTTTAAAGTAGCCACCTTTTGTTTGATAAGTAAAGGATTATATTACCAAAAAGGCATTAAGGGTATGCCGCCCATATACAATTTAAGGCCACAAGACAAAAAGGCCCTATACACTTGCACTCCTATTCGATTGAAAAAGCTCAAACCAATCTAAAAATTGGTGGAGAACAATCATACTTGTCCCAACTATACAAGCTATTTAACAAAAAACTTTTAATTCTAGATAAAGGCTTTTCAACCCCTTCAAAGCATCTCGAATTTCTTTCACGCCAAATCACCCACATCAAACAAAGAGGGATCATAACCCAAACACGCTTCCTTCTTTTTCCCACTTTGGCCCCATTCCAAGCAATTAAGAGTTCCATGACACTACTTGAAACAACCCATTGTATCCCAAACCAAGAGAAGATCAAGGACCAAAGCTCCCACGCCACCGAGCAATGAAGGAGGAGGTGATTGACCATCTCTGCCTCCCTTTTGCACATACAACACCAATTTACCAAGATTCTCCTTCTCCGAATCAAATTAACGATAGTAAGAATCTTGCCTTGTGCCGCGCACCAAACAAAGAAACTCACTCTAAGCGGAGCCGTTGTTTTCCAAATAACTTGCCAAGGAAAGGAGGGATTACCCCTCCGACATAAAGCATGATAAAAGGAATTCACCCGAAAGGGTCCAGATGGGGATAGATTCCACCGCATCTCATCCTCGCCTTCACCTAACCCCGAACATCATACGCTCTAGAGAGAAATACCATCAAAGCCGCCTCCTCCTGTACACACACATCTCTATGCAAGCGGATATCCCAAATAGTAACTCCATTGTGGACATGGAGGTAATCACAAACTTTCGCATCTCTGTCACAAGCTAAAAGATAAATATCCGGAAAAGTTTCTTTCATACATGCATCCCCACACCATACATGCTCCCAAAACTTCACTCTACGCCCATCACCAACCGCCATACGAGTATTCTTACCAAAAGCCTCCCACCAATTCATAATGCCCCTCCAAAGTGCCACAACATAAGGAGTCCTCACATCAAGGGAAGCCCACTCTCCCCATCCACATCCATACTTTGCCACTATTATCTTTCTCCACCACCTTTCCCTTTCACAAGCAAATCTCGAAAGCCATTTGCCCAACAAGGCTTGATTGAACAACTTTAACCTCCTCACACCCAAACCGCCCACTCTCTAACTACCCCACAACATTTGTGTGACTGTAAAGGCTGAAAATAATGAGTTCTTTCAGGAGTTTGACTCTCTGTTTCTCTCTTGTTGAGTTCATTTTTCTCTATTAAGTGCATTTCTCTGTTTCTTGTTCAGTCTTTCTTCTGTTATGTCTTACAACAAACGCCAACACATATACAACGCATTCTAATAAAAGGAAAACTTGAATGTAAGATCTTACTGGATCCTTGAACTGTTTGTTGACTTGTTCAATCACATCTTTCATGCCCTCAAGCTTTCCCAAGATTGCATCCTCACCAAATTCATCACCAACACCAAAAAGGCTTGTCATCTGACATAATATTATGATTATTACCAAATCTAATCAGCCACATAATCAAGTTACCAACAACATTTAAAACAAAAATACAAGCCTTAGCTTAAGAGTTTAAGTTCATAAGAAAATTGAGCATTATCTACCAAAAAAGATACAGAAATCAAGAAATGTCAAATCATATAGGAAAAAGACTACAGATCCATGTCTAACATCACTATTACCGAATACAATTAAATTTCAGTATCATGCATTTTTAACTGGCTGTAACTGGAGAAGGCATGCGAAATTGTTTTCCAATGGAAAAAAGGGTATAGTCAATGCACAGGTCAGCAAGCGAACCACGCATGTATCATTTTCGCATGTGAACTTCTTTTACCCTCCCTCTGAGAGGATCTTCATTCCAGTGAACAAAAAATGTGACTTCATTAAGGCAAAACAGATAAAAAGTGATTGGATACATACACAATTATGTCTTTGGGTTTCAAAACAAGGGAAACAATACCCGACTTCGCCATTCAAAAATAAATTACCTGACTTAACAAGCCACCAAATTTGTTCTTTAAGGTCATCACTTTGGCAAGCCCCTTCTCCAATGTTGATGGAAATTGCAAGAGCCGCAAAGTATGGCCAGTGGGAGCTGTATCAAATACAATTACAGAATAATCCATTGTTTGGACCAATCTGCAGCAACAAAATGAAAGCATTTGTAAAAACAAAGAAAGAAAAGGATTGACAACTAACACGCCAAGCACAGGACAATACACAGACTCAAAGGATGCACGCATGACATGCACACGCACACACATACACCAAATGTCTCAGTATCATGTAGGGAATAGATAGTTATAAATTCAGACTGATTGAGTAAAGTAACACATTCAAGCGGATACACCAACAGGCTCACAGCACCAAAACTTCGAAACTGGAGATATCATTGGATATGCGAGTGCCACCATTACGAATTGTTAAGAAAACTTGCCATAACTGGGATACGGTAACCGAATCGAGAGAGAGAGAGAGAGAGAGAGAGAGACTAAAGCAGCAAAAGGCTGTTTTATAAACTGCACATATCCAATCATACAAGAGCCACCAGTTAGAATTTCAGTCATTAATCAGCTTGGTGGGACAAAACAAGTGGTTAATTTTTATTTTATTTTTTGCTTTCTTTACGGAGGCAGAATTGCTTTCCAACAGAACTTCTGCCCTTCACATTATATTTTCTTTTCCTCTGGACACAGAATTGTTTTATACGTTATAAATAGATAAAGAGAATCATTTAACTTAGCTTGTGGAGTACAAATTGGTTGAGCATTTCCTATCTCAATCCAACATACAATATCAATCAAATGCTTGTGACTCAAGAATCAAGATATTGTATGTTTATATAACTACCGTGTCATATCTTAACATCCAACATGAAGCTTACTTAAGCATTTCAGCAAAGCTCATAGCCTCATCAATGCCAGGAATTGCATTTGCCAGATCAGACAAAAAACCATCCATTCCATCTGAACCAGGTGCCTCTTCATGCTCCACATTTGGATCCACCTCCTATAAGTCCCAAACCAAACCATAGAAACTTGAAGTTAAATAAAATGAAACAGAAGTGCGACAACAAAAAGATCAAGTTGCACAGGAAAAACCAAATAACTGGAGCATTGTCAAGTACTTGCAGATGAAACTGATGAAAAAAAGTCTTAACACCCATGCAACTTTATCATTCTACACTTCTAGTAAATGAGAAAAGCCACAAATTCCCAACTAAGGGCCAACCCTTTCGTTGACAATGGAAACCAGGTCACTGAACCTTGGGCCATTATTATCTGCACATAGAAATGTACTACCTGAACATTAACCAAACCAATTTTGTGAGAGAGAGAGAGAGAGAGAGCAAACAGGGCACCATAACTGTGTTTGAAGCACTAAACTGCGTGCACTGAAAAATACACAAGAAAACAACATGTTGCTCCACCCCAAAATTACACATGCATGAGTAACGTGCTACTAATCAAATCAACAAAAGCCCCAAATTTCTACATGAACACATGACAATGATATGAAAAACGATAATCATGACCTGGTGTCGTCTTAAGTTACTGAAGGCCCAAAATGTAGTGGCCCGAATTATGTGGCTCAGACCACGCCCAAACCACACTCCTCAAGTGTGACCACGTTGCTCTGCTAGGATGGGTCTTGGAGCTCGGGGTCACTTCACTCGGCCGGTAGGTTTGCCCAGTGGCATGTTCAAGACTCTTCGAGTACACATAGCTCGGTGTCACTACGAACCGGCACGGATTTCATAACTCAACGGGGACACCATGTCCATGTGCACCTAACCACTTAGCCATGTGACTCATCATGATGCAGGCCGAGGCGGTTACAGCACGTGTGTCATCATTGCGGCCATCTCTGGTCATGTGCTTTGTAAATGCCTTATCAGGTGCGTCACATGTGACATCACCCGAGCCAGTTACCCGAGTGTACCCTCCACGCGCTTACTTGGTGAGCAAGTCAAGTGAGGCCTATATAAGGAAAGGGAAGTAAACCTAAAGAGGTATGCCATTTCACTCTAACTCAGACTTACTTTCTCCTTCCCATACTGACTTGATCGTCGGAGGGTCGACCGGCTGTCCACAGCCACTTGACTTCTTGCAGGTCACACGGAAGGCGAACGGAGGACCATAGACTGAACCGAAGGACCAGCCTAACCCTACTGATCAAACCCGAACACCATACAAAATTTGCTCCAAAAATGAGGGTATGAAACATTGAAGGTCCTCAAAGTTTATCGATCCAACACGCATGCACAAAGTAACAACCACCAAATCAACAAATGGGCCCCAAAAATTTCCACATGTACACGCGACAATGGTGTATAAACCTATAATCATGAACCGGGTATTGGCCTATTGGGTAATACCTTAAGTTACCCAAGGCCCACAATTTGCTCCAAAAAAGAGAAATAATAATACTTATCACCCTTAAAATTCATCAAAACCAGGACTGCAAATGGACCAAGAAAATGAACCGCAACAACCCAGAGGGGTTGACCTGGTAGTCAAAGTTAAAAACCTCCTACAATGAGGTTAGTCCATACGGGGCTTCCCCTTTTAATTAATACCCTGCCAGTGGACGTTGGGATTTTGCTCGCTTCTAGGTCTCATGTTAAAAAACTCCTAGAATGAGGTCAGTCCATATATGTTCAAGCTTGGTTTATTTATGTAACAAACCAATCTTGAACAAGCTTTCATCGAACGACCAGGAGCTCAGACTCGCGGAGCTTGGTTTGTTTAGCAGCCATGTAGAAGACCCTCAAAATTCATGAGCGATTGGAAAGAAAAATAAGCCAACAAAGCAAATAAAGTAAGAGTGGAAAAGCAAAACAAAAAGGCGTGAGACTGTCACAGAGAGCAATACCATGGCGTACAAATTGTTGAAGCCATTAACGAGAGTGGGGGTTTTGGTGAATCGCTGTTGGAAGGCGTCGCTGAGATTGTGGGCGGGGTCGGTGGAGATGATGAGGACGGAGGATCGAACCCTAGCGAGGAGGATGGAGAGGATTGAGCTGCACGTGGTCTTTCCCACGCCGCCTTTCCCACCGACGAAGACCCACTTGAGAGTCTCCTGATCCAGCACGTTCTGTACCGTCCCTTCTGGTATTTCCTGATTTGAAGCCATCTATCTATCCACAGCTCTCTCGCGCTCTGGAATGGAGTGTGTAGATGTATCAAAAGTATAGAAGTTTTTGGAACACAGTTAGATTCAGGAGAAAGTTAGGAATCCAATTACCCCAAACGAAAAAAAAGTTTGGATTCGAATTCTGATTTGTTGCGTGGGTCTGTCCTGGGCAAAAATTCTGATGCAGCTACGGCAGAGAGAGAGAGAGAGGTGTGTTTGGAAGCGATGTGCCACAGTTGGTTCGGGTTTGGCACAGGACCTTGTCCGACTGCAAACCTCCAGTCGTAAATCGTCACAACAAAAATATTCGATTACCACCCGCCTATGTTATGTGCCCCGTTTTTTTTTAAATTTTTTAACGGCGAAAAAAGATTTTTATTAACTTTTGAAGATGTTAAAAGAGAGATCCAACGGCTGAGAGCAAATGGGACTGGACAGAGACAACATAACCGGATCCTTGCAGAATAAATGACAAAGAATAGGAAAATTAATTTTTCGTAATTTTGTTTGTGTTCATTTATCAAGAAATTTTGGGACTCAGTTTTAATTTTTCATTGAAAAACACTTTCATGCAATAGTTTTTTTTCTTTTTCTACGAAATTGTTTGTCAAGCAAACATGCGCACAAAAGCAGTTCTTCTTTTCTCTACTTTTTTTAGAATTTTTTTTCTATGCAATATTTCCGACATCAACATTTACGATTCTATTTCTTATCTCCTTCATACTATATGGACCGCTCTATGTGCAACTAATGAAAGAAGCATTTATCTTACGTATTTTCCTAAATAAAAAAATATGCTAACAAATTAGTGAGGTCAAAGCATCAATAAAAAAAATTAAATTAATAATTCTAAATTTTATTTATAGCTGAAAGGGCAATTTACACAAAGAGTAAACACTCACATATAATATCTTTTCAAAGAATACTTTTAAAGATAATATGTTCAAATCAAAATTGATAATCTAGCATTGATGAAAACTGTATTTATATTAATTAGTTCCGTCATAGAGGCACTCATGTTTTCATCCTGATCACTTTTGGTGGTTAAGTTTTCATTCCAACAATTAAATAAGTCCAAAATTTTGCTTCTCTCTCCTAATCTACCTAATTTTTCTCTATTCCAATCTTCCCTCCCTAATCTTCTCTTTCTTAAAATTTTAGGTCACTTATTATTCAAATTCTTCTACTCCCTCCGTCCCTTTTTAAATGTCATGCTTCGTAACTCCAACTTATTAAAAAGACATCATCATTATACCTTTCACATCAACTTTTTCCTCCACTTTCCCTACTTACCCATCATCATTACACTTTTACTCACTAACTTTTCAAAATGGAATCTACTTTTAGGGACAAAATAGACAATTCACCAACTTTTACCCACTAACTTTACAAAATGGACATTTATTAAGGGACAGCCCAAAATGGAATACTGGACTGTAATAAAGGGACGGAGGGAGTATATCTTAATCTTCTTTCTGCGATATTTCATATCATAAAAACTCAAATTAAAATTTAAAATAAATGCAAAAAATATAAAATTTAATTTTTAAATTTTCAAAACATGTAAATTGTAGACACCCCAATTTGGCCTAACGATTATTTCAAGTTCCACCATGGGGACCATCCCGATGATAAATGGATATAGTGATTGCTGATTGACTTCTCGTGAACCCGTGGACTTATGTTGAGTACTTTTAGCCACTTAGAGGACCCAATCCAGAGCCAAATAGCCTTTCAGACATAAATACAGTGTCTTAGGAGAATCCATCTGTCGGCCGTAACATTGATCTCACGGCCTCAGCATCATTCTTTCACCCGTGAAACATGTAGCTTGAAAATCTCCCTGAGAGATCGATCACTTGGCTGCCAGGTATATCCCTCGGCCGCAACATCAATCCTTCGGCCGCTAGATTGTCTATTTTCCAGATTCTGGAATGTTCTGTCATACGTTTGATCCGTTCACAAAACCCTAGTAGCCTTTTTCCGATGCGTTCGGGCTACAAACAGATCACGTCTAGAGATTTTAATACCCTAGAATTCCTTTTTGATTCACGCCATTTGATTGGCCGGAATGAGTCACCAATTGCCTATATAAAGGGCCCCCAGGGTTCCGAAATTAACATGACAATTCATCCTATCTAGCCACGAAACTCTACAAAAACACTCTCTCAAATTCCCTCTATAAAAGCCCAAACCTTCCGAAGGCAGCCGCGATCCAAAGATCAAACCTCGAAGTTCAAACCCTAATCCTAGGGTTTCTGAGAAGCAAATCAGTCAATTCCATCTAATCTGAAGCAATCAAGCAACTGAGGGATCAAGGTGGTGAGGCCTAGGGGCCTTTGGTTTGTTTTATTTTCAGTTTATGCATGCTAATCATAGTACTTTAACTCTCTATTAGTTGTTTAGTCTGGTGTGAGGAAAAACATTGGTCGGGTCTTCGATCCTTCGGCCGGTACATTAAACCAGGAGGATTCCTCGGTCATGAGATCCATTCGCCGGCCGCGGGATCCATCTCCCTGGGACAGTCTGTTTTATTCTGCTTTCTGATGCATGTTTCAATTACTGTACTGGCTCACCATTAACTGTTTAAAGGCTAAATAAACAGACTATGTGTTAGAATTAAATAAAGCATGTATTAATCGTATGTCGAATAACTATGGGCCAGTCTCACGACTGGGCAAAGAGGGGTGCCTAACACCTTCCCCTTATAAACTAGGTGGCGACTCTGTTTTGATGATAACCGTTATCGTGTGGCGATGTTCCTAGCCATGGGAATATTCACGATCTTGGTTTATGAAGCAAATAACCAAACAAATAGCAACGATCAATCTGTATGGTGATGCCCCGCTTCGGGAGGTGTCTATAGTTTTTGGCGACTCTACTGAGGACTTGAGAGCCATAACCAAAAAGTTCGACATAGGACTAATACATGCTTTATCTAATTCATTTATCATATGCATCGAGCGGGCAACCTCGTTGAGTTCACCTAATACCCCGGCGTGTCACGGGCTATGTTAGGGTTCCAGCAAACTCCACAGTCACTTATACCTAGTGGTATATCAAAAAGGAAACCGTCCGATCGCCGCCTATGATGGGCTGGCGGAAGGACTGGTGCCCTTTGACAACGGAGCACCCTTGAGACTACCCAAACCTTCATATGTTAGAAAGCCATAGAACTTATCAAAATAAGACAGGAACCCGCAGGTTAAGAAATTTCCCTGCATTTTGCTTCCAAATTCTTCCTCACACCCTGTATCATTTGTTGTAACATCTCTTTCTGCCCAAATCCTAACCCTATACAGCCGAATACTAACTTACAGGTATTTCACTTTTCAAGTAGGCACAATAGGTAAGCCAAGAAAGCAACCACAACCAATTTTATACTCTTACAACACCCGAAGTCACGCCAAACAGAGGTCTTTGCAGCCGTCTTCACCTACCAAAACACCTTCACCGCAACGGTCCCAATCACTTCCAGGGACTTCGCGGCCATCTTCTCAGCAAACCCGATCATCTACCAAATTTCAAGCTTCACCAAGCAATTCTCCCACTCCCATGGCAGACAACGACGCCATTATTGCCGATCTCCAAGCTCAAATCACTACTCTACTAGTAGAAAAAGCAGCAAGAGATGCTGAAGATGAAAAAAAATCAGTAGAAGATGAGAATCATCCTAAAGCGGTAACAACAGAAAACCCATAATTGGCCAAGCAAGTCAAAGAGATCAAACATGCTCTGGCCCGTTCATAGAGGGACCAAATTCTGGACTTTGAAGGACTGTGCCTCTTTCCGGACTCTCAATTGCCCGAAAGATTCAAGATGCCAAACATCGAGAAGTTCAATGGGACTGGCAATCCTACCAGCCATGTCCGCCATGTCGTCAACATCCTGAAGCCGATGGGCTTGAATGATGATCTCATTGCTCAATTGTTCCAAAGAACCCTCACTGGAAGTGCCCTCGATTGGTTCCTCACTCTGGAATTTGTGCATTTTCACACTTGGCCAGAAATCGCTAATGCTTTTGTCAAGCAATATGCATATAATGTTCAGATTGAGCTAACCACTCGAGATTTAGATATGACTAAGCAGGAGTCAAGCAAAGACTTTGTTACCTTTGTGGCTAGATGGAGAGAAAAGGCTGCCAAGATGAAGAATCGTCCTTCTGAGGAAGATCAAGTCAGAATAGTTGTCAAGAATCTACAGCCTAAGTATCTCAAGCATATTTACACACAGGCTATCACAAATTTTAAGCGCCTACATGCCACTGGGTTGCAGATTGAAGAAGGAATCAAGCTGGGACTCATTGAGAAAGAAGAAGCTCCTTCACCTAAGAAAGCCTTCCCAAGCCGTACATCTCATGCTTCCGTAAACGCCCTTGACCCAGCCTTGCCACAAGACCCTTTCCAAGCCAGCCCTTCCCGAAGCTCAAACCGGCCTCGCCGCAACTTTAGCCATCTCTACATGACTCTCTCCCAAGCCTTAACCATTCTAAGCCGCCAGGGGCATCTTAAACCCTTGAACAAACCACTTCCTTAGCCACCCTATGGCCCAAGCCATGACCCTAACAAGCAGTGTGCCTACTACCATCAACACTCTGGACATGAGACGGACAACTGCATGCATCTTCGCCATGATATTCAAGATCCCATTGATAGTCGAACCATAAAACCTCCACAACCTGATGCACAAACCAAACCACCCCATAATACTGAACCAACTCAAAATATCAATCTCATAACCCTGTCTCACAACCTCATGTACAACCCTAGCCAATACATTGTTCAAAGCACCCAAGCCAAGCCCACCTTAACCTTCCCAGAGGAGGATGGATGTTTCATGATGGAGGAAGAAGAAAACAATGAGTCCAATCAATCGAAAGTGATCGATCCTGACATGTCTGACAAGAGTGATGAAGAAGAACAAGCAAAGGAGGAAGAGCTAAGGAAATGGAAAGAGCATTCCTGGGCAAAACACAATTTGGAGGATCCTGACATTCGTTTGTGGAGGATGATTAATGGCTGTGCATCTAGTTTGAAAATAGGAGAAAGGAAAAAGAGAAGGTCATTATGATGAGAAGACATACCCGCTTCGAGCCTGCCCAAATAGTGGTACCCATCAATCGTCCAAAAATCCCGATGCCTCCAATTGTTTGGGAAACAATCAACCTTGTAGAAGAAGTGGAGGAATTCCAGATGCAGCCTTGGGTCAATCCCTACGAAGAGTGTGACTACAGCCAATGGGTAGAGGAAGAAGAAGATCTAGACTTCATATACACAGATCCATACAAAACGGGGGAAAGTGATTTCGATGAAATGGAAGGGGAATACGATGATCCGCTCGATGAAATCTCCTTAGTATCATTATTTAACCAAGTAACTGATCTCTCTTGTGACTGCACAGTTAACAAGAAGGAAGAAGTGATGATGAAAGCCCAGGCTGACACTTCTATTTAGGGACTGCTCATGTCTCAAAGAGGTAGCCACCGTACAAGCTTCGAAGATGGGTCCAGTACAAAGGCTCTGTTTGGCAAGGAAGAGAGTAGAAAAGAGTATAAAATTGTGAAAGAAAAAGCAAAAGGAGATGACCCTAAAGTGCTGCAATAGCTGAAAAGTTGTAATATGGCAAAGAACATTGAACACTGTTTTTGTTTTCTAAATAAAGCTAGGACATGTTTTGGGCCCCTATTTGGGCATTCTATTTCTGCTAAATGAATTCCTATTTTATCTTCTAAACTATGCTTGATGGTTTGATCCCTAAATCGCGATTGCCATATACTATAGTCTCTTTGCCAAATGAGAGAAAATTTGAGAAATTAAGTTCTTTTTGTCACTGACAAAAGGGAAGGAAAGGATGAACTTCAGTTGCTTAAGGAACTAGGTTTTTTGTCAAAACTTAGAAAGAAGACGCCATCTCCATGAGAACACTTAGAGTTTGCTCGCCCATCATGAAAGTACAAACACAAAGGAGGCCCTGAAATATCTCCGTCAAAATTCCTCCCCAAAGTATGGAAAACCTCTTGTGAGAAATGCTCATTGGGTGACCCAAGAAACCCAAGCAAAAGTAAGAGCAGAGCTTGCTAGGACAAGAAAATGCAAAATCGCAGCCTAGGCAAAAGATAAGGCATTCAAAGAAAAGCTCGCTAAGGACTCAACCTCTATTAGGTAACCCAGACAAAATCAAGAGCATGTGAGAAGAAAAACCAAGAGTGGAAGCCCAACCTCAAAGGTCACCATTTTGGAACTACGTAAAAGGCCTGATTCCCTGATTGGGATACGTAGGCAATCTCGCTTCGAGATGCGGCCCAAACATTTGGAGAGAAGGAAAAATCTCAAATAGATTTGTACTCAATAATAAGCATAGCTAACCCTGCGTATTGAGCTCACAAAAGATGAGTATGCTTTTCTCGAGGAATTGACAACAACAAAAGACACAAGAACTGTCGTTCATCCCCTCTAACTTAAGAGTCGTTGACACGATAAGCAAGGTATCTCAAAGATTCTAAAATTTGGCAATAAGGCTGTAGGACATGACAAAAGCAAGGCGTAAGCATAAGAAGGAAGAGAAAAGGGAATGCCACTTGGCTGGAACAAAATCTAGCTTCGTTTGGAAAATGGAAGAAACGGTCGAAGGATGGATACATCGGCCGCAACATCGATTCTTTAAGCCGTGTGTTCAATTCCTTGGCTGGTGTTTCATTTCATAGAGATTACTATATGTTTTCAAACTCTAAGTTGTTTATTCAGTAAACAGCAATTACTTTTTCAAAAAGCCATGTCCTAACTTTCACATGCAATCTCAAAACATTTAGGGGCATTTCTCATTTCATGAACAAAAAGCTTGATTACAAAACCTTCACTGTGGTTGCTTTCACTACATAAATACAATTTCCACTTGTCTTTCACTAACTATGAACAGGAAGAGGAAAACCCTAGGGCTAATCACGATGGCGCCTCCGAGATGGCCTCTGAGCTAAATATGGGGATTGCTTACTAGCTCCCATATCCTCTCCACTAGCAGCATGTGCTCGTTTAGCTTCAAGCTGTAGAAAAAGAATACGAATGCTCAGGTTCGAGAAAGAATGCAAAGCAAATGAAGTACATGGAAAGAATCATACCTCGAGGATTTGACAACATTGCCTCCGAATCAAAACCTCAGCACTCTGATAAGCACGCAACCATTCCTGCACTATCTCAACAGGCACCTGTGCAAATAACCAAGCATTTCTGACACTAGAACGCAAGATACAATGATAAAGCAGGGAAACAAAATCAGAAATGAGGTGATTCCTGTGAAACCCCAGCTAGCAGTGTGTAAAGTTGGGTCGAACAAGGGGCAAGCGCTCCTCCTCTCCATCATCATAATGGAGGGAGACGAAAGTAGGGGCCCGAGGCCAAATAGGAGCAACTGGAGGGGCAGCAGGTGGATCCAAGAAAAGATGGCAGTACTCCATATAATCCCCCGCGTGGAGAAGCAAGCCCGCCCAATCTCTGATTCGAACATTCTTCAAATCTTCCTTGGACATTAAGGAAGTAGATCTCATTGACGTCGGAGGTGGAGGAGGAACAAACTGAAGAGCCTCAGCATGTGGGTGCCATTGGCTAGCCACTTGATCACCTAGGTACCAAACTTGGCAAAAGGGACCCTCAAGCAAGATGCGAGTACGGTCCAAGACTCTGGAGCGTGCAAGAGGAGCGTCTTCAAGTACGCTACTCCAAGGATCGAAACGAACCTGCAAACAAGGTCAAATCAGCCATAATACAAGGATATGGAAATCTAAAGACAAGGAATACAAAGGGAGAAGAGAGGTACCTGATCGACCGTCAATCGGTCCAAGACTCGTCGCCACTCAGGAAGGCTCAGAATAGGTGATCGAGGCTTCCGTTGCCCCGCCAACCATCGCTCATAGCGAGGAATACAATTCACATCCTCATGGTTGGTGTCAGGAGGAAACTGGAGGAGATGCTCAAAAGCCCAAAGCTGACAGATAAGTTAAACAAACAGGTTCAGTACCAGGAGAAATCAAAGTGAGAGAGAAGAAAAAGGGTATACCTCAAGCACTCGATAATGGCCGCCAAGGATAAAACTCTTATCCCGCGAACAAGCTTCAAGGTTGCCGTACAGAGTAGCCAAGGCAGATGCTCCCCAATTGAATTTCCAAACGGCTTCTAAATGCTGCAAAGGGGCCAAAAACTGTGTATGCACTGAGCTATCCTTGTTGGCAAACAATGTCTACCCAAGGAGATAAAGAAGGATAGCCTGTGTTAGCTGCTTGATGCTCGCATTAGTCAGAATGTCGGCTTTCATGATGGTCTTGCTCAGCTAAGAGACGTCAACATGACCGCGCGAACGAAGGGGAGGCACCTTGCCCAGAAACCACTCCAAAGCCCCTACTCGCTCCCAAAGCCTGGGATCAACTCGAACAGGAGCTCCACCTACTCGCAGGTCGGTAAGCAAAGAAAAATCAGCTGACAAATGAGTTAAACAAACAGGTTCAGTACCAGGAGAAATCAAAGTGAGAGAGAAGAAAAAGGGTATACCTCAAGCACTCGATAATGGCCGCCAAGGATAAAACTCTTTGTGGGCTCCCGCGCGCCCGGCGTGTGTTCGAAGAGTCGCCACCCAGATTTTTGAGATGGATGATCCGAGAAACCGAGAGTTTGTTTGGAAGAAAAAGGCTTTTGGTCTAACGAAAACGTTGAGATTTTGGATCCGGGGGCCACGTTACGAGCGGGGAAGGTTTTGTTGAAAAAGCACCCCACTCGCCCGGTAAAAACCGATCTCTACTAAACGTTTTAAATGGGGGGGGGGGGGGGGTAATATCGTTTGGAAAACCTTAAAAACACATACGGGGAAAGGGGAACAAGATGAAGTATATCACATTGTCGTGCGCGTGGTGCTTACTGTACAGAAATGATGAAAGATGATGTGACAAAGATATAAATAAGGAAAGCATTCAAACAAGCTGTTTGGATCACCATCTTCTGCTACACGGCATACCGCTATATGGCGCACGGCTTTCTGATATGCCGTGCGTGGTTCTGATCCTGTTATCAGGCTATTGTTGTTTTTCAAAGCCTCGCACGGCGTACTCAGTACGACGCACGATGTTTATTCAAAACATCAGAAAACTCACAGCCATTAGATCATCTCGGAACTGTACCATTCCTCCAAGCCACAAGTAGAAAACCACTTTTGATACATTTGTTCATTCGAAGAGTTTGATAGTTTACTCATGGTAATAAAACATGGCTTGTAGATATGGTCTCATTCCGAGACTGCTTATTGGTGTATGGAAACAAATCTAGCAACAGACGATCATGATCCAAACAATTTGAACGAGAAAACAACAGTTAACTGAAATGCCGTGCGTGTGAGTCTACTATGTCGTACGATGCTTCAAATCGCCGCGCGGAGTAGCTTACCCAGCACAGAGGATTTGTTTTGCTTTGTAAAAATGGTTTTAGATCAGATCTTAACCAAAAGGGTTTAAATCTGTCAACAGGAGAGTCCCCTCAGGGCCAGGACAGAGCCTAGCCCAAGGAAACTTAGTTTTTACCTTTAATCTTGAGCTCGAATGAAGATTGATGATGGTGGATGGACGTTGGCAAGGTTGGTAGAGGAGTATGGATGTGTGTAATAGATGGGTGTATTGGGTAGTTGGGGTCTCAAAGTTAGTAAGGGACTAACTTTAATGGTGAGGAGAAAAATGGAGCAAAAGGCCTAGAGAATGTCTTTTGAGAGCAACATTCTCAAGACTTAGAAGTGGGGAATGGGTATGAAAGCAAGAAGAGAGAGAAAATAATAGAGATCAAGGGCCCTTTTCTCTTGAGTGGAGGGGTGTATTTATAGGCAAGAGCCATGGATTTTGAATTTCAAATGTTGGAGGTATTTTCTGGGCGGGCCAGAAGCGTGTTTTCGGCTGAGCCATTTTGCAGCTGTGGCTCAAATAGGCGTGGCCGACAGCTTTCTGAGCCAGTCAGTACTTTTCATGAAATGCCGTGCGGCTAACCCCATAATCACGTGCGGCGTTGCAGCTTTGGATATGCCGTGCGATGTAGGAGTGTCCCGTGCGGCATTCCAGGTCCAGTCCAGGGCTTTTGGGCTTTCTCTTGTCTTTTGGTTTATTTGGGCTGAGGATTTGTTTGGGGCTGAGGGAATCCTTTATTCAAGCTCGCAAAGGCTCTGTTTCCTTTATTTCATCATCAAGGTGGACAAAGACCCTTCGAGGTTCAGATTGGGGTGTCTACAGTAGTCCCTCTTTAACGTAACTCGGATATCATTGATTTGATACGAGTGACGCTTAAAGAATAGGCATCCCGATCCATCGCTCTAAAGTCTTTGAACAGGGACAAAATGCTCGAAAACGCAAGTAAATGACAAGGGCGGTCGCGCTCGTGGAGCTGCCTACGTACCCCGTTTGTAGGGTCAGACCAACGTAGTTCAATTGGGACGATGCAAGCAAAGTAAAATCATGCAGTAAACTTGAGAAGATTGAGTGCTAGTAGGGTGTCGCTAAGCGAATAATGTGAAAACTTTGAAATGAGCCTTCAGGGGGCTAAAAATTCGAGACGAGCCTCCGGGAGGCTTTGAAAATTCGAGACGAGTCTTCGGGAGACTGAAAATTCGAGACGAGTCTTCGGGAGACTGAAAATTCGAAACGAGTCTTCGAGAGACTAAAAATTCGAGACGAGTCTTCGGGAGACTAAAAACTTGAGACGAGTCTTCGGGAGACTAAAAATTCGAGACAAGCCTTTGGGAGGCTTTGAAAATTCGAGACGAGTCTTCGGGAGACTAAAAACTTGAGACGAGTCTTCGGGAGACTAAAAATTCGAGACGAGCCTTCGAGAGGCTTTGAAAATTCGAGACGAGTCTTCGGGAGACTAAAAACTTGAGACGAGTCTTCGGGAGACTAAAAATTCGAGACGAGTCTTTGGGAGGCTTTGAAAATTCGAGACGAGTCTTCGGGAGACTAAAGATTTGAGATGAGCCTTCGGGAGGCGAAATTTGACGAGATCATGACGAGTAACACAAATTCGGCGAGTCCCGGGGGACGAATACTGCGAACAAATGCGAATCCTGCGAGTCCTCGGGGGACGAATAATTTTGTGAGTCCCGGAAGTCAAGGATTAAGGGATCTCTTAATCAAGGCGCGACATCCTAGAAGGTTTTTGTTGCAGGGCGGCCGGAGGCTTTTGATTTCCTAGGAGATTTTGGGGGCTAGACTGATCAATTTCTGAGAAAACTAATTTAATCCTCTGGAGCCATAATGCCGTGCGGGCATTCAGTGTGGCGTGCGGCATTTCAAATTTCCATGCACCTCTTCGATTTTCGAGAATCAGTTGGCTGGTTTAAGAGTGCCCATTAATATAAGCGTGCCCTTTCGTCGGCTGGAACTGCTTTTTAAGGGATTGTGGTGCCTCATTCTATGCACCATTCTCTCAAGTCTCTCTACATTCCTACTCAATAGATTATCTTTCAAGACTTTCTACCATGGCAAACGATGACTTGGTTGCACGGGTAACTTCCCTCGAGGCCGAAATGGGCTTCTACCGGGGGGAGATTGAGCAACTCAATCGGCAAATCGCAAGGCTCATCTCCACGATCCGTACCCTTTGCTGTGCCGTGTCAAACCTGCAAGACTTCGCGTACGACCAACAGGACGACAAGAACGATCCGTGGTTCGCACCGGAGTGCCTGTCCGAAGATACCACAGAGAATTCCGATGGGAATCCGAACGGTTCCGATGACCGTTCGGACAGGGCAAACGACGCGTCCGGTGGGGACCGTGATTGAGATGGAGGGTCCGGAAGAAGAAGAAGAAGGGCAGTAGGACTTTTATGTTTTCTCTCTCTTTTTTTTTTTTTCGAACAATGTAATGAAAATCCCGGGGGTTACCTCGGGTTTTATGGAATGAAATCACCTTATTTCTTACAACTTTCTGTTATCTGCCTCTTTTGTTTGCGAACAAACCCAAATGAACGCCGACGTCACCGCCTTGATCGCCAGGAACTGCTTCCAGAATTCGAACTGTCGAAATAACACAATATGCCGTGCGTAGCATACGAAATGCCGTGCGTCGTGGCAACCCGAAGAATTTTATGCAGTTGAGCTAACATACCGTGCGCTTATACCATTATGTCGTGCGGCACATCTAACTGTGAACCCGGTCCAGTTTAATTCTAGACGGACCGGTTTGGGAGGAGTATATACGGGTGAGGCGTATACGATACGCCCCACACCGTTTTGAAATTCCCTCCCTTCTCTCGTCTCTCTCTCTCTCTCTCGAACGTCTCTCTCTCGTTCTCTCTCTTGCGATTCTCTCTCTCTTTCGGTTGCCTTCTCTCTCTCTCTCCCGACTGCTCTCTCTTTCTCTCCCGACTGCTCTCTCCTTTTCTCTCTCTCACTGCTCTCTCTTTCTCTCTCTCTCGTATTGATCATGGACGTCACAGATATACCCGAGAGTGATCACCCACCGAGGGTCGAGGTTACACCGTCCTGGGTCCCTCCGGAGGGTGTCACGGCGGTCTCGGCCCAGGCGGTCACGGCCGAGGAGGTCGTGGCTTTGGTTGCCGAGGTGGGCAGCGGCAGTGGTGGTGACGGCGGCAGCGAGGTAGTGGCTGGCTATGGCCAAGGCACGGGGAGTTTGAGTGCAGTGGAGTTTGGGGGCGAGGACGTGGCCACGGGCCAAGCGGAGGGTGCGGTTGGTTTAGAGGAGAGGGCCGCAGAGGCTTGTGACGACGACGGGTTTGACGGAGCAGCGGTGGAGACAAAGGCCTCTCCTGTGAGAGAGCCTCGGGTCGACTTGGGGAAGGCCCCCATTGTCGAGGAGGAGCTGGTGGAGGAGAGGGAGACACCGGCTATGTTCGTCGGTAGTGGTGAGGGTGAAGGGTCATCACGACCCGTAGGACTGGGCGACTACTTAGAGGCGGCTTCCTTGGAGGACCTAGTGGAGACCTTACGGGGGGTGCCTGGGTTGGCAGAGGCTTTACTGGAGTCTCCGGAGAGGGAGCTTCAGGCTGAGCTCGAGGCAGGGGCCACTGGAGGGCCACAGGGAGTAGAGGAGGAGGCTAGGGGTGAGGCAGTCCCCTGGAGGAGCATCGTGGAGGAGGCGACGGAGGCCCTGAGGGGGCGAGGAGCTTACGTGGTGGAGTCTTACGTGCCCTTTCAGCATGTGGTGGTGCCTTCTCTCCTAGACGCCTACAGGCTGGAGCGGCCTACGTACGACGAGGCCCTAGTCTTGAGGGACCCGCAGCAGCACCTTTCCTTGTGTCGAGACGAGGTATATTTTAAACACTTGCATTTCGAATTTCAATGTATCATACTTTCATTTCCTTATGTCTCTCAGAGGGGACTGAGGGTGAACCTATCGACGTCTCCGACGAGACTGAGGAGCCCACAGATGTTGACCTGGGGGACACCTCAGGGAGAACTGTGCCCAGGGCGACGGGTACTCAGGAGGTGGCCAGTTCCTAGGCGGAGGAGGTCTCCGAGGAGGATGACGAGGGGGACGAGGACGAGGATGAGGATGAGAGTTAAGCTCCTTCTTTTGTTTGTTTTGCTTTTGCCTTTTGGTGGAGCCTGCGTGCTTCTTTTTGGGAGGGTGCCTATTTACCCTCGGTAGATAGGACTTTTGAGCATTGGGCTTGCACGCCTTCTTTAGTTCTTGTACTTCGACTCATGGATGTTTTTGAGATGATATGGAAGAACTGTTATTCCAAAGTTTTGTGTCCTTCAATTTCCTTTATTGCTGTGATATAAAGAACATTGAATAACATAAAACACTGACCATAATACACAACCAGCCATAAATCACTGAACCTATTATGAAATGCTTCGTCAGGTAATGGTCTTAGAAAGAGAAAATGTATTGACAAAGGAATGGAAATCAAAAAAAAGGTAATTCGGACAAACTTTTTGAAAATTAACACTATATATAGAAATTTACATGAATACCCTTGCCACTGGGTTGAACATGACTGCGTATGACAATGGTGACCTTTAAAGCTTGACATGTATCCCGGGGATTGATCCTAATACTCAAAGAAGTAAGAAAATATTGACATTGAAGGGTGACATTCTCAAATTTTGACTTGGGGCTCAAACCAGAACTTGGACTAAGTCACTTTTGACCATTATGACCTATGTGACTCAACGAAACGACTTGAAATAGCTCAAAATAGATTTCAATACCTTGACACGGCTTAAGAAATGAATTTTATCGACTTTTTGTGTCACGACCTTGAATTTTGAGAGTTGACTCGAAGCGGAACCTTCCCGAAGTCCCAAATACCCATTGAGGTGTGTTCTGGGGGTTGGTGATGCCTGAAAGTACTTTGAATTGATTCCTATCCCCTGCTATCAAAATCTGCAGGAATGTAGACTTATTATGCCGTCGGGGATTACATCTAATCCCGCGGCGTATCCCTGTTACGCCGTGGTGTTTCCTCGGATTTGTTATACCGCGCGTTACTCCAATATGCCGTGCAGTACTATTTTCCTGTCAGCCTGCCATTTGCTGCTTCCCAAGATAGTTTGCACAATGGTTGAAGTTTGACCTATTCAATGGCATTTTCCGAGCCAGTGCATGTCTGCTTTGTTCTTTTAGGGCATGACCAAGCTTTTCCCTATGCAAGACTCATGGAAAATTTACACTTTTGGAACCCGAGGCTCTTTTGAAAGTTGAAGTTGTCTCCTTCACTCTTCCTATAAATTCAGGCCTTGGGCCTCAAACTAACCATATCTCTCTTAGTCTTTCACCTTCCTTAAGCCTTCCTTTCCTCTCAATGGCTTTTTCTCTCGCCGGTTCACTACGCCCATGGTTGGTTTCTATGGAGGGGGTCGATTGGCTCAACTTTCGGGCTCATGGTCTTTACTCCATGAGGTACCTCCGTAACATTCGTCTCCGTCCCGAACTTTTGAGGGCGGCCACAAGCCTTTGGGACCCAGAGGTACACGTATTTCGCTTTGGTGAACAAGAACTTTGCCCCACGATAGAAGAGTTCCGCGCCTATCTTGGCGGCTTCGGCTCTGGAGAGGTCATTTTCCCTCCTGTGCGTGAGAATATCTCCAAGGTTCTTGCTGCCTCCCTAGGGTTGAATGACGGTGTCGCTCGTTACTTGGTTAGCAACGGTCACCTCAACGTGATGCGCCTCATTGAGATGTTCTCTCCTCTTGGTGGCCTAGCGGACACAACCTACCGCACTCGACGCATGACCGCTCTTTGTATGTGCTTACTTGCTGCCTACTTCTTGGTTCCTTCCACTGGACATGCGAGCTCGGCGTTGGTCAGCATTGCTGTGCAGATTGAAGCTCGGAAGGATGTGATCCCAATGGTATTGGCTGAAACATTGATGGGCTTGGACAAGATTCGTTCTGGAGAGACCAAGACTTTTGGAGGCAGCCCTCTCCTCTTATAGGTTGGTTTTCCACTCATCTTTCCTTTTCTCGAGCTTTTCTTTCATGTTTGGCTTGGCTTTCTATGGTTTCTGACTGGTTTTCTCTCTTTTTTGGCAGATTTGGCTTTGCGATAAGGTGAATGTGCTGACTCTCCCTCCTGGCAACTTGGTGTATGAGGCTAGGTTATTGTCTTCTCGGTGCTTTGAGTTTGCAGACAGGCGAACTTCCGAGTGGGTCAACTTCTTCAAACGTCAGCGTGCTGAGACTATTTCCTGGAGATGCTCGTGGCTCGACCTTCCGCCTATGACTGTACACTATATGGGCCCTCAGTGGGTGGTTCTTGCTGGTTTGGAGGCTTTTACCTTCTACATCCCCTATCGGATTCAGCGTCAGCTTGGTTTGAGACAAGAGGCTCCTGCAGAGGTCCTGGTGGATGTAGTTCTGCCTTTCTTCCGCCATTCGGTTCTTTGTAATTACCAACGGTTCTGGAGGTCTCGCGAGGTGATTGATGCTCATCCTTACCCATCTGTGGCAGTGCGCGGGAGTTATAGGAAGTGGCTCAGGAGAGATGTGTGGCCCGTGATCCTAGATCCTTACTCCTCCGTTGATGGTTCGATGGTTCTTGAGCCTTCTTCTCCTAGCCTGCACAGGGAACGCACGACTAAGACCTGGCCGGGGGTTGTCCCGGCAAGGCCCTCCGGCGAGAGGATGAGTATAGTGCAGAGAGAGGAAGCAGAAAGCTTAGAGAGAGTAAGTGTCAGTATTGAGTAGCGTGTACCTCTTTAGGGTTACCATCATTGGATATTTATAGGGCCTCCTGGCTTGCTCTCCAAGTACGATCGCGTGCCTTTCACGGGCCATGTGACGTCATGGTGACATCAAGGAATGGATCTGGTAACCGTTTTCAGGGCTGAGCTGGCACACCCATGTGCACCCATAATCATCTTCTGTTATAACTGCCTCCGCATATGGGGGGACACGTGACTCAGCAGGCAACCATCGTCGGCAATCAGCCGTGCTCCGCAGGTGGCCGAGCACGTGTCTAGACGGGTGGCCGAGCATGAATCCTTTGCCGAATCCAATCATACGACTGACGGGGAAAGTGACGTTACTGAGGACTTTTCCGAGGGCGGAGACCGTACACGGTCGTGTCTTCTGGCGGGGCTGTGGAAAGCGGGGTGTCAACGATGAGCACCATCGGGAGCCGAGCACAAGGTCTATGTTCGGCTACGAAGCGTGTTCGGTCCGCACTACTGCGAGCTGCTATGTTTGGCCTGCTACAATAGCCCCTCAATCTCTGCCGATGCCGTACGCGTGGCAGGGATTGAAGTCAAGCCTTGGTCGAACACATCGGATCGTCGATCGCGTTTTGTTTGCTGAAGGAGAAATTCCGCCGAGCTTGATGAATCTCCCTTTCTAGGAGCGAGCTCGTCCGTTGATGAAGAGCTCCAGTGGAAGAGTGCCAGATGTCATCCTGTGGCTGGGCACGGCTGGTGAGGGGACGGCTGGCAAACTCTGCAGGCTGTCCTTTCCAAGCCACGTGTCACGCGTTGAATGGCTATCAGTTCGGCGGAGTAATAATGGGCGGGATTTTCGAATTCCCAACCCTAGCCCTATATAAAGGGAGACGCGAGGAGAGAGAAAGCTCTCGTTCTCTTTCTCTCTCTAAAAACCCATCGCCAGAGCTCTGAAGAACAACGGTTCATCTTCCAATCTTGACTCCCAACGATTCTGCCAACAGATCTTGCTGAAAATCACAGGTGTGTGTTCGATTCTTGCTTCTCTTCACTTTCTGCAGTTTTCAGTCCATTATCTTTTGGTTTTCTGGGTTTTTTGGGGCATTTTTTGTTCTGAGTGAACAGTGCACCCTGGAGATGAACGGACTGTTCATCTCCCTCTTCAACCTGTTCTTCCGAGCATGGAACCTCTAGAGGTTTCTGGGCTTGGCCGTCGATGGAGTAGGCCGAGCCCCAGTCTCTGTTGTTTGGTAGGTTTCGTCCGAACATGGTTTGGCCGAGCCTTGAGAACGATGATGGGGTGGGCCATTTAGGATACCGAGCGTAGTGAGATACCTATTTTCTGGCCGACGACGAGGTCTCATTTTTCTGTTTTTGACTTTGTTAGGTCTGGCTCCCCCAATCATCGTCATCTCATCCGACTCTGAAAGTTCAGGGGACGATTCTGCAAACCTTGTGATCCGAGAGTACTTGGAGATACACAGAAGCCGACGTCAAGCTTCTTCCATCGCCTCGAACATGTCAGATTCTGGTGATTCCAATGCCGAGCTTGACCACGAGTACGGTGGTTTCAACACCGAACCAGAGATAACCTTCTCCACTAGCACAGAATCCGAAGCCGAGCACGAACTTGGGTCGGAGGCCGAGTCCAGGATTCGTTCCCAGGCCGGAGCTACGACCTCTTCGCTTTCTGCTCCTGCTGAAACCTCGTCTGGGGACAGAGAGTTCACCGATCTCTTCGAGCGAGGGCAGGTTTGTCCCCATGCCCATTACTTCAGTGGGCGTCCCAACGAGTATGCGGACTTCTGCCGAGCGTACGATATACCGGATGATGTTGTCGTCCACCAGGTGGCTAGTAATAGGATTAGGGACAAGAGGCAAGATCGTCCCGAGCACATAACGGTCCCTCTGATGGCCATCTGTGAGGCTGGGCTTCGTTTCCCCCTTCATCCATTTCTGAGGGAACTGCTGGCCAGGTTCGGCATAGTACCTCATTATTTCTCGATCAATAGTTTTAGGATAGTGATGTCCGTAGTTAAGTTAAGGGAACTTCACAACCTTGAATTCACCATTGCCGACCTCTTCCATACATACATTATGTCTAGGCACGGGAAGACTAACCGTAGGTATTTGTCCACACGTAGCGGTAAGGAGCCATTAATAAATGGACTTCCCGACACTGATAAGTGGGCTAACCTGTATGTCGAAGTCAGTGGAAACTACGAGTTCGGCGATCAGACTATGCGGCTGCATTCTGTGCCGAAGATAACGGACTTCCGAGGTTTCCTATTCTTTCTTTAATCTGCCGAACATGGTCCATTCTTTCAATGAATTCGTGATATTTTGCTAACACCTTCTTTCCTTTGCAGATCACCGAGCAATAACCAAGACCCAAAACTCTTTGGCCGTAGACAGTCACGTGGAGATATTAAGGGCCTGTATCTGCCGCGACGCGCCGACGCTGTTGGGTTACGAGCCTTCGTACAAGGGGAAATTAACGAAGAGGAAGAAGAAGGATAAGGAGGCAGGGCCGAGCACGAAGGCTAAGGGTAAGAAATCAGCTGCTGAGGTAGGTATTGGCGACGAAGTTCCAAAACCGAGCAAGAAGGCGAAGGAGCCGAGGGTAAAATTTCCCACTTTTCATAAGTCAGCTGATTTCTGGTTCCAGGATAGTCAGCCAGCCGACCTTCAAGGTATCAACATCCCTCCCATCCGAACCCTTATTCCTCAATTTGCCGACGACATGGGGAGGAGAAATGTTGTGAGGATGAACCTTAAGGATGCGGCTGCTGCCAGCAAGAAGGTAGCTGCTCCTTTTCCTTCCGAGAGTCCTGCAAAGAAGCAGAAGGTACATGACTTCTTTCCTGCTAGGCCGCCGACGCCACTTCCAAAGGAGAAGGATCAAATCGAGTCTTCGGCTGCGGGTGGCTCAAAGGCTGTGGAGAGGGCAGCAGGTTCAGGTGGGCGAGTGGTCGTCCCGGAGTTTGCACCATCGTTCGCGATGGCCAACGGCAGGGTGGTCACGGTGGAGGACAGCATCAAGGAGGAGCCTGGCCTTGCTGTGACCATGCTGCACGGGCTTGCTCTTCCGAAGGACATGGACAGGGTTCCAGGGGAGCTTCAGCCGAGCTTGGTCCATACCAGTGCATATCTCGTTCAGGTACGCTTTTGACTTGGTTTTTCTAATTTTTTTTTTTTTTGAAGTATTGTCGAGGCTGATGACTTATCTTGTGTAGGCTGGGCAAGCTTTGCTGCGTGCTTCTCGGCAAGCCGAACTCTTGGCCGCTGAGAAGACACGTTACCGTGATGAAGCGAAAGCCGAGCGTGAAAAGGCAAAGGCTGCGAAGAACGGCTTGAGGTTTGCCAAGTCGAGGGTTACCAAGCTCGAGAAAGAGAAGGATGAAGCCCTTGAGAATGCAAAGACGGCCGAACGTGAGCTCGGGCAAGTTTTCCGCAGGGAGAAGAGGAAGATGAAGGAAGTGGATGAGAAGGCATTTCAAGCTGGGTACGACAGAGCCGGCGCCGAGTACGTCAGGGAGGCTCGGTCGATGGTCAACGAGGAGCTTGCGAAGAAGCTGCCGATCGCGTACCGAACTGGGTACAAGGATGGGGTGAAGGCTGCGTGTGGGGTCATGCAGATGGAGCCGGACATGAACCTGATGAAGTCGATCCCCGTAGCTGAAGTGCCCGAGCTCAACTTGCCGTACACTGAAGAAGAGTGTGCCCCACTTACTCCGGAGGAGTTTCCCGAGAGTGAGGATGATGTCGAAGATATGACTGTTGCCGATGCCGAAGGTGGAGGGGATGGTTCAAGTGGGAGGAAGAAGGACGAGGCTGTCAACGCCGAGCAGGAAACCGAGCAAGTTGAGAAAAATGATGAAGTGGCTGTCGATGCCGAGGACGGTGTTGCTCGACTTGCTGAAGCTGCAGCCGAGGGTGATCCGTCCCAACTTTAGAGTTTTTATAGTTTTCTCTTTGAACTTTTTGTTGGACTGGGCGGCTCCGAACTTGGGAGTTTACCGTGCCAGATGTAATAGTTGAAAGGTGGTCGGCACCGAACGGTTTACTACGCCGTACCTCCTAGCTTAGGATCTTTAACAACACTTGCCTTTATTTCGAAGTTTTTGAATGAATGCATGGCTTCTTTTGCAACGTCTCTATTCATGCCGAGCTTGTCTGATTGCCTTTATGTCTTCACATGATTTTGTAGGTCTTGAATGCTTATGAATGTGTAGTTGTTCGTAGCCCCCACTTTGGTTTGGGTCCGACAGAATAGTTGAGATTATTTCATGATCGAAATGGTTAAGTATAGATATTGCAGCCGAGCCCTGACCAAAGTAGTATGGCCGTAGTAATAAGTCACCGAACACGGACTAGTTTGAGAGTGTGAAGTGCCCCCTTGCCAGTGGATGGGGCTCGGCCAAAGTGTCAGCCCCTGGCCATGGTAAGGGAACGTTGAGAGTAGTGATTGTTTGTGGGTGGTTTGCTCGCCTAATTGCTAGTGTAACCTTTCGGTGGCCGACCATAGTGTCTTGCCAAACCGAGCCGAAGCCTAAGTTCCAAAAAAAGTGTATTTCAGGCTCGGCGGACCATATGTCCAGTGATTGCTTCTTTGGGCGGTGATATTTGGCCGAAGCAAAGGGCTTTTTAAGGAGCCGTTGGTGGGTGTGACCGAAGTCATCGTTCGTGTTTGGCACTCTAGCCGAGAGTGGAATGATACATGAAATGTTTTGAAGACTCTTAAAAAAAAAAAAAGCCTTGTTTTTTCATTGATAATACTCGAAGTACAGGAAAATAGAAGAGAAAATCAGTAACAGTAGGTGGGTCGAGGCCCTTCGTTGAAATGCAAAAGGAAAATATAAAAGATTCAGGCCGAAGCTGAAGAAAACTAAAACTCTTTTGTTCATGAAGTGTTAGCCGAAGGTATGTCAGCCTGATGTCTTGTGGAGGAAGCGTCACATGTATGCCCTCCTTAGGTTCTGTGCATTCCATGGGTTGGTGAGCACCTTCCCGTGCATGTCTTCGAGGGTGTAAGCCCCTTCACCAGCGACTTTGACAATGCGAAAAGGCCCTTCCCAATTAGGCATAAATTTTTTCTTCTTGCTTGCTTGTACGACCTTTCGCCAAACCAAATCGTCGGGCTTGAACTTTTTGATTCGGACACTTCGGTTGTAGCCTTTGGCAACAGTCTGTTGATACTCGGCAAGCTTTAGCCGAGCGTCATCGCGTTTTTCCTCAGCCAAATTCAGTTCTTGCTCCACGGCTTCGTCATTGGACTGAGGGTTGAAGTTTTCCGTTCGGAGGGTTGGGAACCTTGACTCCAGTGGGATTACGGCCTCCATGCCGAACGCCATTGAGAAGGGTGTTTGGCCTGTTGAACGGCGGGGTGTGGAGCGGTAAGCCCATAAAACCCTGGGGAGTTCCTCTGCCCATTTTCCCCTTTTTGAATTCAATCTTCGTTTTATCCCTGCACAAACCGTCTTGTTCGAGGCCTCGACTTGGCCATTTCCTTGAGGGTAGGCTGGGGTTGAGTTGAAGAATCTTATGCCGAACTCCTCACAGAGACTTGTGAGGCCGTCCCCGACAAATTGGGTGCCGTTGTCGGAGACGATGGCATAGGGTACACCGAACCTTGTCACAATGTTTCTCCATACGAATCGTCGGACGTCTGCTTCTGTGATGGTGACGAGGGCCTCTGCCTCTCCCCACTTGGAGAAATAATTTGTTGCGGTGATCAAGAATTTGAAGCCTCCAGGTGCTGTTGGGAGTTTCCCGACGATGTCGAGCCCCCATTGCGCAAATGGCCATGGACTTGTGATGGGGGAGAGATTTTGAGCCGGCTGCTTTGGGATTGGGGAAAAGAGTTGGCACGGTCGGCATCTTCGAACGATTTTGTAGACACCCTAATTTGGCCTAACGATTATTTCAAGTCCCACCTTGGGACAATCCCGATGATGAAATGGATACAATGATTGCTGATTGCTTCCTTGAGGACTTTAGGACTTTCGGTGAGAACTTTGACCACTTAGAGGACCCAATTCAAAGCCATACAGCCTTTCAGACAGAAATACAGAAGCCTAGGAGAATCCATCTGACGGCCGTAACATCGATCCCACGGCCACAACATCAATCCCTCACCCGAGCAACCTGTTGCCAGCAAAATATCCCTGAGAGATCAATCCCTCGGCCGCGAGATCTATCCTTTGGCCGAGACATCCATTCCACGGCCGCGACATCCTTTGCTCGGCCGCCAGATCGACCTTTTTCCAGACTCTGGAATGTTCTGTCAGACGTTTGGTTTGATCCAACTACACTACCTTTCCGATGCGTTCGGGCTACGTTCGGAGATCACGACGTAGAGTTAGAGATGCATTGCAATTGCCATCTCGTGATTTGATTGGCCGGAGTGAGTCATCCCTATGCCTATATAAAGGGGCCTTTGGGCTCCGAATTTAACACACAGAAATTGATAGACCTACACACTCAATCAAGCCACGAAACTCTGTCAAAATACTCTCTCAATCCCATACTCCAAAAGCCCTAACCTTCCGAAGGTAGCCGTCAATCCGGCGATCAAACCCCGAAGTTCAAACCCTAACTCTAGGGTTCTCGATCAAGCAATCAA
The DNA here is from genome assembly GCA_018127125.1 of Rhododendron griersonianum. Lineage (NCBI taxonomy): Eukaryota > Viridiplantae > Streptophyta > Magnoliopsida > Ericales > Ericaceae > Rhododendron > Rhododendron griersonianum. The sequence goes on along the minus strand of CM030788.1, from coordinate 28,496,291 downwards.
TCAATCACGCCCAATCCAAAGCAATCAAGCAACTGAGGGATCAAGGTGGTGAGGCCCAACGGCCTCTGGTTTGTTTTACTTATCGCATTTATGGCTAACCGTAGCATTTAATCGTTTGCTAACTTTTCTGTCTGGTGTGAGGAAGAACACCGACCGGGGCTTCGATCCCTCGGCCGGTACATCAAACCAGGTGGATCCCTCGGCCGTGACATCCATTCACCGGCCGCGGGATCCATTTCCCTGGGACATTTGTTTGCCTTTCTGCTTTCTAATGCATGCTTCAATTATCGCACTGGCTCACTTTGCTTACTGTTTAAAGGAATAAATAAACAGACTATGTGTTGGAATTGGATAAAGCATCTATATGTCTTATATTGAACGATTATGGGCCAGTCTCACAACTGGGCAAAGAGGGGTGCCTAACACCTTCCCCTTATTGTACTTTTGGCTCCCGTATCCAGAATCTCTATCTGTTTTCCCAGTTTTAATAAACTGGGTGGCGACTCTATTTGATGATAACCGTTATCATGTGGCAATGTTCCTAGCCATGGGAATGTCCATGATTTTGGTTTATGATGTGAGCAACCAATCGAACAAACAACGTGATCAATCTGTATGGCGATGCCCCGCTTGGGAGGTGTCTACAGTTTTTGGCGACTCTGCTGAGGATATGAGAGCCATAACCAAAAAGTTCAACATAAGACTAATACATGCCTTGTCTAATTCATCTATCATATGCATCGAGCGGGCAACCCGTTGAGTTCACCCGATATCCCGGCATGACACGGGCTATGTTGGGGGTTCCAGCAAATTCCACAGTCACTCGTACCTAGTGGTATATCAAAAAGGGAATCACCCAATCACCGCCTATGATGGGTTGGAGAGAGGATTGGTGCCCTTTGACAACGGAGCACCCTGAAACTACCAAAAACCTTGCATGCTTTAGAAAGCCATAGAACTTATCAAACTAAGACAGGAACCTACAGGCTAGGAACCTACTTGCATTTTACTTGCAAAAGTTCTTCCTCACACCTTGTATCATCTGTTGTTGTAATTAACTCTTTTTGTGCAGAAGGGTTGGGATTTTCAGCCCAAATCCTAACCCTACACAGGCAAAGTACTGACTTCCAGGTATTCTACTTTTAAAGCAGGCACAATAGGTAAATCAAAGAAGCAACCACAGCCAACTTTGTACTCTTATAACACCCGAAGCTACGCCAAACAAAGGTCTCTGCAACCCTCCCGTCTATCATCTTCATCTGACAAAACACCCTCACCACAACGGTTCCGACCGCTCTCAGAAACTTCCCGGTCATCCCCTCAACAGACCCCGTCATTCACTAAACCTCAAGCTTCGTCAAGCAACCCTTCTACCTTCATGGCAGACAACGACGCCACTATTGCCGAGCTCCAAGCTCAAATCACTGCGCTACTTGCAGAAAAGGCAGCTAGAGATGCTGAGGATGAGGAAAAATCAATGGAAGACGAGAACCCCCATAAAGTGATATTGGCAGAAAGTCCTGAGTTGACCAAACAAGTCAAGAAAATCAAACAAGCCTTGGCTCGTTCGCAAGGGGATCAAATTCTGGATTTCGAGGGACTTTGCCTCTTCCCAGAATCCAAGCTGCCTGAGAATTTCAAGATGCCCAACATTGAGAAGTTCAATGGAACTGGCAACCCTACCAGTCATGTTCGCCATGTTATCAACACCCTGAAGCCGATGGGCTTGAACGACGAGCTCATCGCCCAGTTGTTCCAACGAACCCTCACCGGAAGTGCTCTCGACTGGTTCCTCACTTTGGAGTTTGTACATTATCAAACTTGGCCAGAAATCGCCAATGCTTTCGTCAAGCAATATGCATACAATGTCCAAATTGAACTAACAACTCGAGACTTGGAAATGACCAAACAGGATTCCAATGAGGACTTCGCCACCTTTGTGGCAAGATGGAGGGAAAAGGCTGCCAAGATGAAGAACCGTCCCTCCGAGGAAGACCAAGTGAGGATAGTTGTCAAAAATTTACAACCCAAATATCTCAGGCATATTTATACACAGGCTATCACCGATTTCAAGCGCTTGCATGCCACTGGGTTGCAAATCGAAGATGGAATCAAGCTAGGACTCATTGGGAAAGAAGAGGCCACTCCTCTACCTAAGAAAACCTTCTCTAGCCGTACATCTCACGCCTCCGTGAATGCCCTTGGCTCTTTGTCTCAAGACCCTTTCCAAACTAGCCCATCCCGAAGTTCAAATCGACCTCGTTGCAACTTTGATCCTCTCTATATGACCTTGTCCCAAGCTTTGACCATCCTTAGCCGTCAAGGGCATCTTAAACCTCTAAACAAGCCACTTCCTCCGCCGCCCTATGGTCCAAACCATGATCCAAACAAGCAATGCGCCTATCACCAACATCCTGGGCACGAAACAGACAATTGTATGCGTCTTCGTCACGACATTCAAGATCTTATTGATAGTCGAACCATAAAACCACCAAAACCTGATGGGCAAGCTAACCCACTCCTTACTCATAATGCCGAACCACCACCTCGAAGCATCAATCTCATAAATCTCTCTCACAACCCCACATACAATCCCAGCCAATACGTTGTCCAAGACAAACAAACCAAACCTACCTTAACCTTCCCTGAGGAGGACGAATGTTTCATGATAGAGGAGGAGGAGGATGATAATTCTGATCAGTCAGAAGTAATTGACATTGATATGTTCGACATAAGCAGCAAAGATCAGGTAGAGGAGGAAAAGCTAAGGAAGTGGAAGGAGCACTCTTGGGCGAAACACAATTTGGAGGATCCAAACATTCCATTTGTAGAAGATGACGAATGGCTTCGTATCTGGTTTGAGAATAGGAAGAAGGAAAAAGAAAGGGTCATCATGATGAGAAGGCACGCTCGCTTCAAGCCTGCCCAAATAGTGGTACGCATCAACCGTCCCAAAATTCCAACACCACCCATTGTTTGGGAAACAATCAATCTCATTGAGAAAGTAGAGGAGTTCCAAATTCAGCCATGGGTCAACCCTTACGACGAGTGCGATTATAGTCAATGGATAGAGGAAAGAGAAGATCTAGATTTCATGTGCACAGAACCCTATAAAACAGGGGAAAGCGACTTTGATGAAATGGAAGAAGAGTGCAATGATCCGTTCAATGAAACCTCCTTGGCATCACTATTCAATCAGGAGGAAATAGCTGATAATCACGCAATCAATGAGGAAAGAGAAAGGGAGTTTTCTGCTGACACATCCATCTGGGGATTACTCATGGTTCAAGGAGGTAGCCATCGTGCAAAAGATGAACCCGGTTCAAAGGCTCTGTTTGGCAAGGAAGAGGGTGGGAAAGAGTACAAAGTTGCAAAAGACAAGGGAAATGACCCCGACATGCTGCAGTAGCTGAGAAGTCACAACATGGCAAATAAGAAACAATAAAACATTATTTTCGCTTTAAACAAACTAGAACGAGTTTTGGGCCCCTGTTTGGGCATTTTATCTTCGCTAAGAGAATTCCTTTTTCATCTTCCAGATTATGCTTATCTAAATCCAAATTTCTAAATTGCAATTGCCATGCACTATGTTCTCATTGCCAAAACAAGGGAAGAATTCGAAGGGATCAAAATCTTTGTGTCCCCGATAAAAGGAAAGGAATGGATGAACTCTAATTACTTAGAACTAGGTTTTTACCAAAACTCAGGAAGAAGACGCTATCTCCGTGAGAACACTTAGCGTTAGCTTGCCCATTGTGAAAGTACAAACGCAACAGGAGATTTATAAAAAACATCTCCATCAGATTCCTCTCCAAAAACACCAGAACCTTCTTGAGAGAAAAATGCTCGTTGGGCAATCTATACACCCAAGCAAAGGTAAGAGCAGAGCCTGCTAGGACAAAGGCAAAACAAAAACACAGCCTAGGCAAAAGTTAAGGCATTCAAAGGAAAGCTCGCTAAGGACTCAACCTCTATCAGGTAACCTAGGCAAAATTTAGAGCATGAAAGAAAGAAAAACCAAGAGTGAAAACCCAACCCCAAAAGGTGGTGATCTTGGAACTACGTAAAAGGCCTGATTCCTTGATTGGGATACGTAGGCAATCTCGCGTCGAGATGCGGCCCAAACATTTGGAGGGAAGAAAGATGATACCAACATGTTTGTATTCAATGATAGGCGTAGCTAACCCTGCGTATTGAGCTCACAAAAGATGAGTTAGTCATTTTCCAAGGAATTGGCAAAAACAAAGACACATAAGAATTGTAGTTCATCCTCTCTAAACCAAAAGTCGTCAATACAAAGGGTATGATCCTTCAAAAGACTCTTAAAGTTTGGCAATCAGACTGTAAAGCATGGCAAAGGCAGGAGACAGAAAATCAAAGACTAAGCATAGGAAAGGATGTGAAACAGGATGCCACTTGGCTAAAGCAAAACCTATCTTCCTTGGGAAAATAGATATAACGGCCGGACAATCAATACCTCGGCCGCAACAATGATCCTTCGGCCGAATGATCGATTCTTCGGCCAAATATTTTTCACACAAAATAACTGTCTATCAGCAAATACTTGTTCAAAAAGCCATGTTCTGACTATCAAAACATTTTGGGGCATGAAAGGCATTTCTCATTTCTCAAAAACTTGTTTACAAAACCGTTGCTGTGATTGCTTTTACTATACAAATATAGTTTCTGCCTATCATCTACTAACTATGAACAGGGAAAAGAAAAGCCCTAAAAGCTAGGCGATCTCTGAGAAGAAGGCAAAGGCTGCTCACTGGTCCCCACATTCCCCTCAGCAGCCGATACTCTCTCAGCCTCAAGCTGCAGCCAAGAAAGATATAAACATTCAGACTCAAGGGATAATGCATAGCAGATAAAGCTCATGAAGAAAGTCATACCTTGAGGATCCTACGGCGCTGTCTTCGAACCAAAACCTCTGTACTCTGATAGGCGTGAAGCCATTCCTGCACTATCTCGGCAGGCACCTGTGGAACAATCAAGCATTACAAACATCTAAAGCAAGGGTACAATGCGAAATGATGAAAGCTAACATAGGAAGTTAAAAATACCTGTGAAGCCCCGACTGGCAAAGTATAGAGCGGGGTCGTGCAAGGAGTCAGCGTCAGGCGCTCCTCCTCCCCATCGTCTGAGTGGAAGGAGACAAACGAAGGAGCCCGTGGCCAAACAGGAGCAACGGGAGGAGCCGCAACAGAGGCGGTCAAGAAAAGACGGCAGTACTCCGTATAGTCACCTGCCTGGAGGAGTAAACCTGCCCAATCTCTGATCCGAGCATTCTTCAGGTCTTCCCTCGACATCAAAGAAGTGGATCTCATGGATACTGGAGGAGAAGGAGGAACAAGCCGAAGAGCCTCAGCGCGTGACCGCCACTGACTAGCCACTCGATCGCCTAAGTACCAGGCTCGGCAAAATGGACCCTCGAGCAAGCTACGAGTCCGGTCCAGAACTCTACAACGTGCAAGAGGGGCATCCTCTGGTACACCACCCCAAGGGTCAAACCGTACCTACAAAGCAAGGACAAATCAGCCCCGACACAAAAATATGGAAGTCCAAAGGATAAGAGGTACAAAGAAAAAGGTACCTGATCAACCGTCAGTCGGTCCAAAACTCGCCGCCACTCGGGAAGGCTCAAGACTGGTGACCGTGGCCTCCGTTGCCCCATCAACCATCGCTCTTAACGAGGTATGCAGTTCGCATCACCGTGCCTAGTCTCAGGAGGAAACTGAAGAAGGTGCTCAAAAGCCCAGAGCTGAAAAGCAGGTTAACCAAAGCAAGTTCAGAACTAGGAAAAGGCTAAAGTGAAAACAGAAGTACAAAGGAACGATACATACCTCAAGCACTCGAAAGTGACCACAAAGAATGGGACTCTTGTCCCGCGAGCAAGCTCCAAGACTGCCGTACAGAGTGGCCAAGGCAGACGAGCCCCAGTCAAACTCCCGAATAGCTCCCAAGTGCTGCAAAGGAGCCAAAAACTGTGTGTGTACCGAACCATCCTTGTTGGCAAACAACGTTTGCCCAAGGAGGTAAAAAAGGAAGGCCCGTGTCAACTGCTCACCACTCACCTGGGTCAGAATATCAGCCACCATGAAAGTCTTGCTTAGCCAAGCAAGATCTACATGACCTCGAGAACGAACAGGGGGCACCTTGCCCATAAACCACCTCAAAGCACCCTCTCGCTCCCAAAGCCGGGGGTCAACTCGAAGAGCAACTTCGCCTATCCGCAGGCCAGTCAACAAAGAAAAATCACCCAGAGTGATAGTCATCTCACCAGCAGCAGGAAAATGGAAGGTATTGGTGGTATCCCACCACCTCTCAACCAGCGAGGTCATCAATGACCAATCCATCTTTGGAAGATCGAGGCCCAGAATGAACGTCTCGAAACCTGCAGCACGTACTAATTCCCGAGCCTGCTCTGGCAGCTTCAAGAACCATCTATGCACCTCTTTGCCTCCACCGCGAGCTTCCAGCCTCCTGTTTCTCTGCCAAAGACAAAAGGGAGTTAATCTCATGATTGCATAAACAAAGAAAATACTAAGGGGCGTCAGATTAACATCTAAAAGCATGCATTGCCTAGACAGGGGGCATAGTTATTTTAGCTTCCTTAAACAAAAATAAATTCAACCCAAACATGGGTTCCTCATATTCACGCTCCTAGCCAAAAGGGATTTTCATCCCGCAAGCAAAAACTTTTATTCTAAAATGCAAGGATTTCCAAAACTCCGAACTAAAGTAAAACTTTTTACTTTTCAGGAAACTCACCGGCACGTTCAGAACGCTCAGGTGAAACTCAGGCTCTCGACGAACCACCTCGGCCTCTGGGCCACCAACAGGAGGGCGGTATTGCAGAAAACCGCCATAACCCAGCCTACGTGAAGGACGAACGTAGGTAGTAGCATCAAACAAACCGGGCTCCTCAATCGCCTCCTCATCGGAAGATGGATGCTCGCACCTACATGAAGGGTGCGAGGATGAACCTGCAACGCCCGAAGATGGCGTGGCCATCACGTCCAAGCCAAGAAAAAAAGAAAACCAACGGTTTCAGACAACCGAAGCCAGCAGCAAACGGCAATGACGGCGGTGGTCGGAGAGGATGGTCGCCGGAGATGCTGGTGGCCGACGGTAGTGGAGGAGGGCGGCGGCGTGCGGTGGTCGTCGGGCGAGAGGAACGGAGGAAAATGAGAGAGGAGGAGAAGAAGGGATTAAATGGGCCGTAAGATCGATTTAACTGAACTTAAATCGATTTCCTGACTTTTTGGCGTTCTCACGGCCGAGACATCAATTCCTCGGCCGAGACATCAATTCTTCGGCCGAGGGATCGATCTCCTGGCCCCTTAATCAAATTTCCTCAGCAACAGCAGATTTTGCTCGATGCACTAGCTCAAGCCATTACAGACTTCTAAGTCCTCGACCAACCAAGTAGCCTTGGGGGCACCCCCAAGCCAATGCAACATGATCAAAACCAGCCTTGGGGGCATACCCAAGCATGAGGAAAATCTCTCTCCACAAACTGCTGGCCGGCAAAACAAGACACCTAGCAGCCCTGAGCTCAAAACTTCAGTGGCTCCAAGCCCATTATTGACAGGCTCTACGCCCATATCAACTCACTCAGCGGCTTTATGCCTATACGAACTCAGCGGCTCCAAGTCCACTATCCTGACAGGCTCAAAGCCCATCATCCTTACACGACTCAGCGGTTCCTAGCCCGCTATCTCAACTAGCTCGAACCCATAACAACCATCTTGGCGGCTCTAAGCCCATTATCGACAGGCTCTACGCCCTTTATCACAACTTAGCGGCTCAAAGCCTATTATCTCAAATGGCTCCAAGCCATCACCTCAAATAGGCTCGAAGCCTATCTCAGCAGACTCTACGTCTACTATAACCCAGCGGCTCGAAGCCCTCGAATCAGCAGCTCTGTGCTCGCTATCACAACAACAGACTCTACGCCTGTTATCACTCAATTTGGCGGCTCCAAGCCCATTGTCTCAACTGGCTCGAAGCCGTACACAATCAAGCTCTTAATAGGCTCAAAGCCTATGTCTATTACCTCAGCGGCTCAAAGCCCATTATCTCAACAGGCTCGAAGCCTATATCTACCACCTCGGCGGCTCCAAGCCCATTACTCTAATAGGCTCAAAGCCTGTATCTACCCTCTGAAATGGCTCGAAGCCATAAACTCAGCGGCTCAAAGCCCAACATCTCAACTGGCTCAAAGCTGTAAACAAGCAACAGGCTCTAAGCCGCCCCATCAATCAAAGACATCTAGGCTCTACGCCTGAATGCTCAAAAATCTAACATTTTTGAATGCTCAAGCTCTACGCTTGGATGCCCAACCACTCTGTACAGGATGCTCAGGTTATACACTTGAATGCTCAAGCTCTACGCTTGGATGCCCAACCACTGCGTACTGGACGCTCAAAGCCTGTACTTTGAATGCTCGGATTCTGCCGTCCGAATGCTCGAGCTCTACGCTCTGAATGCTCAAGTCCGGAACTTGATAGAAGCTCTAAGCTTAAAACAAACACACACGCACGGGCCCGTGCACATTTACATCAACATTTTCACATCGAGTCTGCATCATATCTGTTCACATCTAACAACCATCATCACACATGTACACTCTGCATATCTCTCATGAAACAGGTCAACCCTGCTATCAACCGGCTCTATGCCTCGATTTTATTTGATCGGCCCAACGCCTCGATCCTTTGGCTCCGCGTCAACATTTATGATGAGAAAGCTCCGTGCACAGACCATCAGAATACAACCAGCTCTACGCTTCGGTTCATATCACGTCAAGCTCTAAGCCTTGACAACTCAGGCCCTCGCCTCAAGACTGCAGCAGGCTCCACGCCTCAATTTCTTCATCTCAGGCCCTTGCCTTATACCAGCTCCGTGCTTCGGTTCATCACGTCAAGCTCAAAGCTCTGACACCACAGACTCTCATCCTGATCAATACCAGCTCCGCGCTTCGGTCCTATCCAATCTCCTCAGGCCTCCGCCTCATAAACCACAGCAGGCTCCACACCTCAATCAATCACCTCAGGCTCTCGCCTTATGATTAACACCAGCTCCGTGCTTCAGTTCTATCAATCACCTCAGGCTCTCGCCTTATGATCAACACCAGCTCCGCGCTTTGGTTCTATCAATCACCTCAGGCTCTCGCCTTATGATCAACACCAGCTCCGCGCTTCGGTCCTATCAATCACCTCAGGCTCTCGCCTTATGATCAACACCAGCTCCGCGCTTCGGTCCTATTAATCACTCTCCAGGCTCTCGCCCCATGACTACAACCGGCTCCGTGCCTCGGTCCCCTCATCGCCAAAGCTCCGTGCTCCAGCTACTGGTCCTGCGCCTCCCCTACATCTCAAAAACAAAACGGTGTCTGAATCATCCCAGCAGATGGTTTGGATTCCACCCCATTACATCAATCCCATCCAGCTCATTCGCAAGGATAGGCTACTCTACCGAGCTCCTTTCAGTCAAAGTAAGGACGATCAAGAAAAGCAAACGCACCTGCAGTGTACTGATCTATCCCAAAATACTAAGGAAGCTCTCCGCAAAGAAACTCCCCAGGTAGCCCCGCGCTCCTTCAACTACTCTTCGCCAAAACCCTGGCTCAGTCTAGGTACGTCACACTACGGCTTTTAAAGCCCTAAGGTACGTCTTCTGTCTCTAACCCTCCAAACTTTTACTTTTCTTTTGCCCGAACTACGATTGGTCTGAATTTCCCCTGTGGAATACGTAGGCAGCCTCCCGGCCCGACCATAACAAAAATCTTTTTGAAAACCCCTTGGAATAGTGGTTGGACCAAATTGAGTTGCTTTTACAGCTTTGACTCTTACTCAAACATGTCTCGCGATCCGTCTGAGTTCAGTCAAAGAGGGCATCTGTAGACACCCCAATTTGGCCTAACGATTATTTCAAGTCCCACCTTGGGACAATCCCGATGATGAAATGGATACAATGATTGCTGATTGCTTCCTTGAGGACCTTAGGACTTTCGGTGAGAACTTTGACCACTTAGAGGACCCAATTCAAAGCCATACAGCCTTTGACGAAATACATAAGCCTAGGAGAATCCATCGACGGCCGTAACATCGATCCCACCGCCACAACATCAATCCTCACCCGAGCAACTGTTGCTAGCAAAATCTCCCGAGAGATCAATCCTCGGCCGCGAGATCTATCCTTGGCCGAGACATCCATTCCACAGCCGCGACATCCTTTGCTCGGCCGCCGGATCGACCTTTTTCCAGACTCACAACGTTCTGTCCGACGTTTGGTTTGATCCAACTACACTACCTTTCCGATGCGTTCGGGCTACGTTCGGAGATCACGACGTAGAGTTAGAGATGCATTGCAATTGCAATTGCCATCTCGTGATTTGATTGGCCGGAGTGAGTCATCCCTATGCCTATATAAAGGGGCCTTTGGGCTCTGAATTTAACACACAGAAATTGATAGACCTACACACTCAATCAAGCCACGAAACTCTGTCAAAATACTCTCTCAATCCCATACTCCAAAAGCCCTAACCTTCCGAAGGTAGCCGTCAATCCGGCGATCAAACCCCGAAGTTCAAACCCTAACTCTAGGGTTCTCGATCAAGCAATCAATCAATCACGCCCAATCCAAAGCAATCAAGCAACTGAGGGATCAAGGTGGTGAGGCCCAACGGCCTCTGGTTTGTTTTACTTATCGCATTTATGGCTAACCGTAGCATTTAATCGTTTGCTAACTTTTCTGTCTGGTGTGAGGAAGAACATCGACCGGGGTTTCGATCCCTCGGCCGATAAATAAAACCAGGAGGATCCCTCGGCCGTGAGATCAATTCACCGGCCGCGGGATCCATTTCCCTGGGACAGTTTTGTTGGTTTCCTGCTTTCTGAATGCATGCTTCAATTATCGCACTGGCTCACTTTGCTTATTGTTTAAAGGAATAAATAAACAGACTATGTGTTGGAATTAAACAAAGCATCTATACGTCTTATGTTGAATGATTATGGGCCAGTCTCACGACTGGGCAAAGAGGGGTGCCTAACACCTTCCCCTTATTGTACTTTTGGCTCCCGTATCCAGAATCTCTATCTGTTTTCCCAGTTTTAATAAACTGGGTGGCGACTCTATTTGATGATAACCGTTATCATGTGGCGATGTTCCTAGCCATGGGAATGTCCATGATTTTGGTTTATGATGTGAGCAACCAATCGAACAAACAACGTGATCAATCTGTATGGCGATGCCCCGCTTGGGAGGTGTCTACAGATTTCTTCACAATCTTTTTTCATGTTTTTCCAAAAGTATCCTTGATTCATCGCGCGTTGGCATAACGAACGGCCGCCAGAGTGGCAGCCGCAGCTTCTGGAATGCAGTTCATCAAGGATCTCAGGAACCTGATTTGGGTGGACGACGAGAAGATAGGGCCCGGAAATGGATTTCCTATAGAGTTGACCGCTCTCAGAGAGCCAATAGTAGGCGGCCTTGTTTCTGATTCAGAAAGCTTCCTTTTTGTCGTCGGGTAAGGTATCGTGTCGGAGGAAGGCAACGATTTCATCCATCCAGCTCGGACCAAGTTCAATGTTGAGCACTTCTGGAGTTGTGTCAAAACTTGGGTGGTCAATGTTACCAAAATTTATGGTTCGGAATTCTGATGCTTTTGAAGCCGAGGCGAGGCCAGCAAGTGCGTCGGCGTGTGCGTTGTGCTCTTGGTTGATCTGCTCAATGTTGAAGTTTTTGAAGTGAGTGATGAGTTCTGCAGCCGTGGACTGGTATTTTATCATCCTTGGGTCCCTGGCTTCGTAGTCCCCCAGCACTTGATTGACTATAAGTTGAGAGTCGCAGAATACGGCCAAGTTGTCGACTTTCATTGCGATTGCCGAGCGTAAGCCAGCAAGCAGGGCTTCATATTCGGCCTCATTGTTGGTGGCGGGGAAGTCGATGGTGATCGCACTTTCGTGAAGGGTTCCACAGGGAGAGACCAAGACGACTCCAGCTCCGGCCCCGTTGTTGTTGGAGGCGCCGTCAACTTGCATTCGCCAAGTGTCTCCCTGAAAAAGGAGCCACCGGTTCTCTTTTGGTTGGTGTTCGACAGGGTGTTGGGTGGGAGGGTTTTGTAGGATCTCGGAGTCTTCTGGGGTGAGTTCGGCAATGAAGTCGGCGAGGACTTGCCCTTTGATTGCCGTCCTCGGTTCAAAGCGGATGTCAAAGTTTGCCAACTCGACCGCCCACTTGGATACTCTGTTGGAGAGGTCGGCTTTTCGAAAGAGAGCTTTGAGAGGATATTCGGTTAACACCGTGATTGTGTGCGCCTGAAAGTATGGCAGAAGCTTCCTCGCCGAAGACACGAGGGCGAGTGCCAGCTTCTCCAGTGGAAGATATCGCGTCTGGGCGGGTAAGAGTGTCTTGCTTGTGAAGTAGACTGGCATGTCGTCGGCCCCTTCTCGCCGAACAAGAGCTGAGCTGATGGCATGGGCCGAGACCGCCAGGTAGAGGTAAAGGGGTTCGAATTCCTTTGGTTTTACCATTAGGGGTGATGTACCGAGATAGGTCTTGAGTTCGGCCAATGCTCTGTCGCAGTCTATCGTCCACTCAAAGCTTCGTCGGCTTTTCCCTTTGAGAGCGTGAAAGAAGGAGTGGCACTTGTCAGACGACTTGCTGATGAAGCGGTTGAGGGCTGCCGCCATCCCAGTTAGTTTTTGTACCTCTCTGATTGTTCTTGGTGGCCGAAGGTCTGCCACCGCCTTGATTTGGTTGGGGTCGGCCTCGATGCCGCGTCGTGTGACCAGGTGGCCAAGGAATTTCCCAGCGCTTACGCCGAACGCGCATTTCTCCGGATTTAGACGGAGTTTGTGGATTTTAAGGATCTCGAAAACCTCGGCCAACTCCTTCAAATGGTTGTGCTCCTTTTGACTTTTGACGACGAGGTCGTCAATGTATGCTTCCAGGATGTTGCTTATTTGTGCATAGAGCATTTTGAAGATTGCTCTGTTGAACGTAGCTCCGGAGTTCTTTAGGCCGAACAGCATCACCCTATAGCAAAAGATGCCATGTGAAGTTATGAACGCTGTCTTCTCCATGTCGTCCGGGTCCATGGCAATTTGGTGGTAGCCGCGGTAGGCATCTAGAAAACTGAACCGAGCGTGGCCGGCTGTTGCATCTACGAGCTGGTCGATCATTGGTAGCGGGAACCAATCCTTGGGGCAAGCGTCATTTAGGTTCGTGTAGTCGACGCAGACCCGCCATTTCCCATTCTTCTTCTTGACGACCACCGTATTTGAGAGCCAGGTTGGGTATTGCACTTCCTGAATGGCGTTGGTGTCGAGAAGTCGGTTGACCTCTTCGATGGCAGCGTCGGCGTGCTCGGGTGCCGAGCGTCGAGCTCGTTGAACCACCGGCTTGGCGTCCTTTTTGATGTTGAGGGAGTGGCAAATAAAGTTGGGATCCACCCCTGGCATCTCCTCCGGAGTCCATGCAAAGACTTTAAGATTGTTTTTGAGGAACTGGAACATTTCTTCTCGCTCGGCGTCAGATAGTGAGGAGCCAAGTAAGAAGAATCGTGATCCGTCCTCGTTGATGGGCATTTTCACTAGGTCCTCCTATGCTTTGTCTTCGGCCTTTTGGCCGACATCTTTGATTACGGCCATGTCTGGGACTTCAACCCATTGCACTTGTTTTGCCTTGGAGGAGCTGTGTACGACGGAGACGTAGCACTTTTTGGATGCGATTTGGTCACCTCGCAAATCTTCCTGTCGTCCTGTGGTGCCGATGAAACGGACAATCTGGTGGTACGTGGAGGCAATGGCTTGCATTCCGTGAAGACAATTTCTGCCAAGGATGGTGTTATATGGGCTCGGCACGTTGACGACAATGAATTCAACAGATAGGGTTTTTGAGCCGACGACGACAGGGAGGAATATTCGGTCGACCGGCCAGACAGGTGCTCCGCTGAAGCCGATGAGGGGTACTTCGGTTGGTAGTAGTGCCGACTCTGGTAGTTCCAACTTTTTGAATAGGTCGTAGTACATGACCTCGGCTGAACTTCCTTGATCAATGAGGACGCGATTGATGTCGTGAACGCCGATTTGGACGGTGACGACGAGGGCGTCAGAATGCGGAGTTTGAACATGTTCAAGGTCACGTTCGGTGAAGCTTATCGTCCACTTGGGAACCTCTTGTGGTCGTTGACGCTTGGATCCACAGCCGACGGAGAGTATCTCTTTTGAAGTGGAGGCTTGATCGATGTTGGCTTTGAGGGCGGTTTGCCGTGCTCGTCCGTTTTCGATCTCTTGGAATCTCTTTCCTTGTGTTCTTTTGTCGACGTCTTCTCGGCTTCTCTTCGCCGAAGCTTGTCTCGCAGGTCCGTCGCTGTTCGGCGTGGGCCGTAGACGGTCTTGTCCTTGTTGCGACGGGACTTGTTCTCATCGTTCGCGTCCTCAATATGTACGCCTTTCCCGTTGCGCCGAGCGTGGTGCTCGTCGTCCTTGTTTTCAATCGGGTTGTTCCCTAGGCGTTCGGAGACATAGGGTCTGGTCCGCGCAGAGTCTCGGCTACGGTGCGAGGCCGTTGTGCGAGAGAACTCTGCACGACCAGTCGAGTACGTGCTTGTAAACGACTCGGTATCCCTTGTCCTTGTTCCGTCGTGATGGCTTCTAGAACGATGTGTTCTAGATACGGTGGGTTGCTTGTAGAGGATGATTTCTTTGGCGTTGCCTAGTGCTGGAGTGAAGCCTAGGCGGTCTTTGATGGATCCGCGTTGGCCTCCCTCGTTCTGACGCCCTTGTGGTGGTGGAGGTGGAGGGGGTGGAGTTTGCATGCCTCTTCCTCTGCCTCCGCCAGATCTTGATGCGGCAGGGGTGGCGTCCTGCTGCATGCGTTGCTTCATTTGGGCCACTTCCGCCCTTAGCGCGGCCAGTTCATTGTCGCGTTCGTCGTCGCGATGCTGCAGTAGGCGGATGTAGGCCGAAGTTACGTCGTCTGAGACTTATGTACTAGAAGCAGTTATTTTAATAAAGTGAGTTACAGAGGGTTTCCCCATCTCTGATTCCGCCTTTCTGGATTCTGTCAACCTGGATTTTGTTTTGATTGATTGTGACCGAGTCTCATAGTGAGACTGCCTACATATCCTTTTTGGTGAAGGAATCAGGTCATGACGTAGTTCAAGGATAGGGTTCGCTCTGGTTTTGACACTCTCCTTTTGCGCTCTAATTTTTGCCTAGTACCGCCCTTTCGGGTTTTTGACCTAGCGAACTCATTCATTGTATGCCTTAACTTTTGCCTAAGATGCTCTTGCGGGTTTTCATCCTAGTAGGCTTTTGCTCTAACTTTTGCCTGGAACTGGCCGCCCTTGCAGCTTTCAGCCCAACGAGCTTCTCTTAGGGGTAGTAGCGCTTGAGTTGATCGAGGTTGACCAGAGTTGAGAATTCGTTTCCGTCCAGGTCAATGAGTTGCATAGCTCCTCCGGATAGGATGGTCTTGATGATGTAAGGCCCGGACCACTTTGGTCGGAACTTTCCTCGTGGATCATAGACTGGTGCCCGGATCTCCTTCAAAACCATGTCGCCTTCTGCTAAGTCCCTGGGCCTTACCTTTTTGTTGAAGGCGCGCGCGATTCTCCTTTGATATCCTTGAATATGGTAAATTTCCCTCAAACGGCGTTCGTCGAACAGCATAAGTTCTTCAAATCGGTTGCTCAGCCAGTCTGCCTCTTAGACATTACATTCGATCATAGTTCGGAGGGATGGAACCTCTAACTCTATGGGAAGTACAGCTTCCATACCGTAAACCAAAGAGTACAGAGTCACCCCCGTTGGTGTACGTACGGACGTGCGATATCCCCATAATGCCAACGGTAGTTGTTCGTGCCAATCTCTCGCAGATTGAATGGGCTTTTCCAGGATGGTTTTGATTGTTTTGTTGGCTGCTTCTACGGCCCCATTGGTCTGCGGTCAATAGGTTGTTGATTTATGTACTTGGATCTGGAACTCATCCAAGACTTCTCTAGCTCGACCTTTGAAATGAACCCCGTTATCGGACACGAATGCCTGCGGAACCCCGTATCGATAGATGACGTTTTGCTTGATAAAGTGCGCGACTTGAACTGCGGTCAGGGTTGCATACGAGGCTGCTTCCACCCACTTCGTGAAGTAATCAATAGCCACTAGGATGAACTTATGGCCATTGGAGGCTGCTGGCACAATCCTTCCGATGACATCAATACCCCACGTCGAGAAAGGCCATGGCGAGGTCGTTTGTTGCAGCTCATGCGGTGGAACATGCGTGAGGTTGGCGTGGATCTGGCACTTATGACACCGTCGTACGTATTCACATTCTGTCTCCATGGTGGACCAGAAGTAGCCCTGTCTCAAAATCTTTTTGGCAAGCATCATACCATTCATGTGAGGACCGCATACACCCTCGTGGATTTCCTCCATCACTCTTTTTGTTTCCGCACCATGAATACACAGCTTGTGAGTGCCACAGTGAGATCTTCGGTATAGATTTCCTCCACAGATGATGTATTGAGTTACCATTCTCCGAAGAGCCATTCTGTCTTTCTTGCTAGCCTTAGCGGGATACTCCCCCCTTTCCACGAATCTCCAAATATCATAAAACCAAGGGTGACCATCATCGGGCTCGTTGATGATCATGACATGCTGGTACACCGGGGTATTTCTTTGCTCGATCACAATTGGTCTCAACTTTACACCGATAGGGATTTCAACCATGGAAGCCAACGTCGCCAAGGCATCGGCGAATTGATTTCTGAGTCTCGGGACATGAGTGAAAGTTACTTTGCTGAAATGGGGAATGAGATCTTTGAGATCCTGATGGTATGGCTTTAACTTTTCTTTCTTGACCTTCCAATCACCGTTCGCTTGAGAGACAACCAAGTTTGAGTCCCCCACAACTTCCAATTTTTCTATGCCAATTTCAATGGCTGCTTCCATACCTACAATACAAGCTTCGTATTCTGCTTGATTGTTGGTGACTTCGAAGTTAAGCTTGAATGCAAGTGGGATATGCGACCCATCCGGTGAAATCAATAGCACATCGATCCCAAATCCTTTCTGATTGGCCGCTCCATTAAAATACAACCGCCACACATCTTCAGCCACGGTCATTATGTCTTCATCAGGGAACTTGAATTCAGCATCTTCCCCTCCCTCGATTGGGCAGTCGGCCAAGAACTCAGCGACAGTTCTTCCCTTTACTAATTTTCTGGTGACGTACTTTAATTCGAATTCCACTAGCATCAACAACCATCGTGCCATCCTCCCTTTGAGTGCTGGTTTCTCGAACAAGTACTTTAGGGGATCCATTCGAGATATCAGCTTTACCGAATAGGCCAGCATGTAATGTCTCAACTTTCTGGAAGCCCAAACGAGCGCCCAACACGTCTTTTCTAATGGAGTATAGCGTTCTTCGAATCCGACCATCTTTTTGCTAAGGTAGTAGACAGCTCTTTCAACCTCATCGTCTCCTTCCTGTGCCAACATGCACCCCATTGAAGACGGGGTGACAGACAGGTAAAGGATCAAAGGTTTTCCTAGTACAGGTGGCATCAAGACTGGCAGATTCTGTAGATAGGCTTTGATGGCTTCGAAAGCTTGCTGACATCTGTTGTCCCATACAAATGGTATTCCCTTCTTGAGTAGGCGGAATATGGGTTCACATGTTAAAGTCAATTTCGCAATGAACCTGCTGATGAACTGTACTTTGCCAAGGAAACTCCTTACATCTTTCTCTGTCTGCGGTGGTTGCATTTCCTAGATGGCCTTAATTTTCAATGGATCGACTTCGATGCCACGAGTGGTAATCATGAACCCAAGCATTTTCCCTGTAGTGACCCCGAACGTACACTTAGCCGGATTAAGGCGCATCTTGTATCTCCTTATTCTTTCGAAGAACTTTCTGAGCGCGGGTAGGTGGCCTTCTCGCTCCTTTGCCTTAACGATCATGTCGTCAACGTAAACCTCCACCTCTTTATGAATCGTGTCATGTAACAAGGTTGTAGCAGCTCGCTGATAGGTGGAATCGGCATTCTTCAACCCAAAAGGCATGACCCGATAGCAATAGGTTTCTCATTCAGTGACGAACGTGGTTTTCTCCCAGTCTTCTGGGGCCATGAGAATCTGGTTATACCCTGAAAAACCATCCATGAAAGAAAGCAAAGCGTGTCCCGCGGTGTTGTCAACTAGCACATCAATGTGTGGCAAAGGGAAGTCATCCTTGGGACTGGTTTTGTTTAAGTCTCTGAAGTCAACACAAACCCTAATTTTGCCATCCTTTTTCGGCACAGGAACAATGTTTGCAACCCACTGAGGGTATTTAGTTACCATTAGGAATCCGGCATTAATTTGTTTAGTTACCTCCTCTTTTATTTTAAGCACCCAATCGGGCCTCATGCGTCTCAGCTTTTGTTTTACCGGTTTTGCATCAGGATAAAGGGGAATCCGGTGTTCTACAATTTCAGGATCGATTCCGGGCATATCAGCATGCGACCATGCAAAAACATCTTCGAATTCTTTTAGCAAATTTACAAGAGCCTGGCGCTCTTCTTCTGACAGCGCGGAACCGATCTGAACTACTCGGGGATTCCCTTCATCCCTCAAATTTATTGAAACAACCTCTTCTTTTACAGGCTGAGCATGCCTTTCGTCTTCCCTTTCGATTAGGGACCGAATTTCTTTAGGGATTTCCCCATCGAAATCGATTTCTTCATCGTCAGGGTCGACATAATTTATTTCAAAGTCAGGGAAGTAAGCGGAACCAGATTCGTTTATTTCATCATTAACGGAGGCCTCAGAGGCACCATACACACGGGTAGACTCGAATTCGAAGTACAGACTCTGGGGAGCTGGGCCGAGAGGCCCCAACTCAGACTCAACAGACTGAGAAGACTCGAAAGACTCGGAAGACTTTAGGGACTCAGATTCAGACTCAGACTCATGACAGGTTGCGCTTGGTATGAAAGTCCAGTTCTTGTAATCTCCGGCAGCATCCATAATGAGCGAAGTCGGGTCTTCGGGGGCCTCCTGCCCCAGCATTTGCACTTCTGCTTCCGTGGCTATACCCATTAGTTCATCTTCCTCGAATAAGGTTGCCAGACTACCCATGGCGAAGGTTTCAACACAGTCAGCTATCTTTGCTTGTTTGATCACTGCTTCCAATTCTTCATCACTTTCCGGCCAGACATCATTAGCGAATATCTCAAACCCTGGTAGGAAGGTGTTGGTTTCTTTGTCCCAGAATGGTTCCGGCTACCCTTGGTAAATCTGCTTTGCCTCCTCTTTGACAAAATAATCCTCCAGTCTATCCCCCTTCTTTTCTTTCCTGTTCTCTGAAGGGTGGTATCCCAAGCCAGTTATGCGGGTTAAGGTTCCTTGTTCTTCAAACTGCGCAGGCTCCTGGAGATTCTTTCCCAACCCCAAGCCTGGCATGTAGGACATTTTCTTTATTATCTTTAAGGCGACATTACTGATGACGAAGTCGTCATCGATCTTGACGGTGAAAACAGAATTAGAGGTGTCAAGCGAGAAGCCGCCTAAAGCAATGTCCTCCTCTCCGTGTTGTATCTCCAAGAGTGGGGTATTGTCTTCAACGGGAGCATGAATCCCAGAGTCGCCGTGAATGGTGAGCATCCCAGTCTCAAGTCCTAGTCTAATTTTCTGATGAAGTGTTGAAGGAACAGCCATGATGTCAGGCCGATGCAGCCAAGGTCTACCCAGCAGTAGATTGAAAGAAGCGGGAATGTTCACTACATAAAACTCCACCTCTGTTTGATAAGGTCCAAAAGTCATAGGAAGCATGAGGGTTCCAACCACATCCCGACGGGTGTTGTCATATGCCCGGACTTTGACTTCCGATGGAGAGAAATCATTATTTTCGTACCCCAGGCAATAGGCAACACGGAGTGGACAAACATTGATTGCTGACCCATTATCAATCAGGATTACTGGTACCCATTTTCCGTGGCATTTCAGAGTGACATGGAGTGGCCGATTATGATCAGTTTCTTTAGCGGGTAAATCTTGATCAGTGAAGGTAATAGCATGTTTGATGGGTATGGTTTTGATGAGTGCTACAAGTTCATTAGGGGTTATGGTGGAAGGAACTTTTAGGTGAGAGAGGGCTTGAATGAGTCCTTCACGATGGCGGGTGGAGTGAACGAGCATATCCCAAACAGACATTTTGGCTTAAGTCTGCTCAAGTTGGCGCTTGATCATTCCTTCAGGGTTTTTCTCAGGGCGAGAAGGCTCCTTAGCTGGTAGGGCAAAGGGTTGGAAAGTATCTTTGATTGGGGTAACGAAAGGGTTAGAAGGTTCTTTGGTCAGTGGAGCGGGAAGATTGGAGGGTTCTCCGGTTTGAAGATTAGGGGGTTGATAGATTCGACCACTCCTGGTCAATTGACCAATCTGTCGGTACTTAGACTCCTCATTCCACAAATCAGCGAGGGCCTTGCGCTTGTTTCCAATGGTGGTGTCTTGAAGATTGGCAGCCAGGTCAGCGATAACCAAATCTTCCCACAGATCCTTGGGCTTCCATTTCTCAGCTTCTGCCACCACTCTGTTTACAGTCCATTCTTCATTTCCCACCTTTATGTTAATGATCTCTGTATTTACCCATGGATTTGTTTTGGCTCCTGGTTCATCTTTCCACAAATTCATCATGGCGACATCCGCATACTTCGGGAATGTGACAGATGACTCCGATTTAGCTTCATCTGCCAGGTAATCCATTGGGTCAAACTCATTACTAGCCACATTTTCTTCTGGTTCTGGCGGTTCCAGACACGAGGTAAGGCTTACATTGTTGTATGGATCGTTGATGATGAGGTCATGGAGGTAAGAGGGATTCGGTTGAAATGGAGCAAGCTCGGGCCAATTGTAGGCTGTCATCTAGGGTTGGTATTCTTCCGCGAATAGCATGGGTATAGAGAAGGTATCCAGAGGGTCATTCCGGGCCAAGAGCTGGTATTCATCCGGGATTGGGCTCCATTCCCATTCAGGCATCCCTGGAAAGTTCTCGTTTTGGTTTTCGAACATCATGTACAGAGAAAACCCATCAAGAGGATTGGCGTGAATGTTTTGCCAATCAATTTCCCATCCAGGTTCAAATAATGGGTTCATGTCTCCTTGAAAATTGGTGGCCTCGAATTCCTCCCAATCAGCAATCAAATCTCCCCATTCCCAAAGAAAGCAGAGAGCAGTCTCTTCGGGAATTTCCACAACAGGCTTTGGTTCGGTATCCGGGATGATGAAAAGAGTAGGATCAAAGTCTCGGACAGTTTGGCTTTTGGTTTGGGTGATTTGGTTAATATGTAATGGGGCATTATGTTGTGGCAAGGGATTTGTCATGGTGTTTGGTTTGTCTGAAGGAGGGGTATCAATGACTTTATTGTCAATGAGGTTTTAAATTTCATGACGGAGGCGGATACAATTGTCAGTGGTATGGCCAGGCATTTGGTGGAAATCACAGTAGACATTCTGGTTCAGGTTTGGTGGAATGGTTTGTGGTGGCAGGAGAGGGTTTAGCACTCCCACTTCGGTAAGTTTCTTGAGTAAAGTGGATCTAGGAGTGCTAAACTGGGTGAATACTCTATTTTGGGACTTTGGTTTTTCGGAAATTTGGTTTACTTCTGCCGACTTGGTGGATGAAGTTCCAGCCTGATTAGTATTCCCGAAGAGGACATTGCTGTTTCCCGAATATACCCTTTTGGATTTTGATCCTGATTCCTTCTTCTCCAATGTACCATCTCGTAGGGCTGCTTCTACAGCCAAACCCGAGTCATAGAAAGTTTCGAAATTTGGGGCCACCTGGGAGAGGACCATGTATGGGGCAAAAGAGCTTGGCAGGTTCTTGGTGATGATCCATATCTGTTCCTTCAAATCTGGTTTGTTTTGCATCTGAGCGGCCTTGGCCCTCTAACGTTTTACAAAATCAGCGAAACATTCTTTCTCACCCATCTTGGTGCTTTCTAGTTCCCTTGTGGTCATTTTTAAATCAACGTTGAAATCATATTGAGCCACAAATGCTGTTCCAATGTCTTCCCAAGTCCTTTTCTTAGAGGGTTCAAGAGTAAGAAACCACTGCAGGGCTGGTCCCGACAGAGATTCATGGAATAGCTGAGCCATGGCTTCCTTTTCAATCCCCCTCATGGTGAGTGAACCAACATACCCTTGGAGGTGCGCCTTTTGGTCTCCTGTAACGTCAAACTTTGCAAAATCCACACCTTTCAACTTTTCTGGTAACTTAGCATTGGGGAGCAAGCATAACTTATTCATGTCAATTTCTCCTCTTCCCAATCGCTTATTTTCTTGCACAGATTCCTCCAACTTACCAATTTTAGCCATAAGGGCGACTAAATTGGGATCGACTGCTGGTGTATCTTTGGCCGGTGTCTCACCCTTAGGTAGGTCAGGCTTAACTAGGAGCTTGTCACAAACCTCCTGCATAGATTTTTCATGGATGCAACCGAGGCTTTGAGTTACGTATCCATACCAGCAAGGGATTGCCTAAACTGGGCGTCCATGGCGGCCATGTTCTGTCTAATTTCTTCTACCCCATTTCCTTGATCAGCCATTGGCAACGAACTTTTAGGCAACACTTCTGCTAGAGATTCCTGTATTGCTAACCTTGGCGAAATTGCTAATGACGACTGCCCTTCCTGTTCTATATGGAACTCAAACAGCTGGGTTCTTTCCAGGGTGCCTATGCGAACCAACCTTTGGGACGGACGAAACCAATTGGGCAAAGCCTCTCCTTTCTGTGGGCGATCAATGTTTCTGAACTGGCAACAGGACAAAAGGGAGCGTCTCAGACCCTCATCCCAAGTGATCGTCCTACCTTCTACGCACCTTCTAAGTCTTAAGACCTACCGTGACTAGGAACTCACTCGAGGCATTCGCATAGAAGATTTCTAATAACCCGGGTAGAACTGTCAGGCAGGTTAAATTCTGATCGTTTCGGAACCAGAGCCAATCTCCTTATCTTGACCATCCGAGATAGCGCAATATGGCCATCAGAATCCAGATGCGTATGTACTCGAGGTTAGTCCCTAAGCCAAGGGAGCGGTTCAAGCATGACAAACACCAGAGGTATCACAATCTCCATGGATTTAAGGTCTCCTAGACCGACCGGGGTAATCTTAGGAATTCTATAGAAGCCCCATCCTCTAGTCCAGAAAATGCATGAATGATATGTATGTACAGAAAAGAAATGCACACAAGCATAATATAACACATAAGTCCTAACCACGGGTTCCTGTCCTAGTTGGGAATGTTCTATGGCTAAGTACAAGTGCAGAAGGCCGGTTTTGGTTTTAGAAGGGTTCCCCGGACTAGAGCCAAGATGTACTACCCCATGTCAAGTGTATTGCAAGACAATGGTCGAACAGCACGATGGCCCATCAAAGTCGAGGGTTGCTAGGCATCCCTGGAGAGCCTGTCACCGGTAAACCGGGCAAGATTGCCGAGACACGCTAACGAGGCTTGTGCGGTGCATAGTGTAAAAGAAAGTTAAGTTTTCCAAATTGCATTAAATCCCCCAAGTAAAATGCCTTTCAAGTTTGGCCCTCTTGATTATTCAATACTTGTTATCCCTTTTTTTTTTATAAAAAAAAACAAGTAATGTATTGAAGAAAACGTCCCCAACAGAGTCGCCACCGTGGGCTCCCGCGCGCCCGGCGTGCGTTCGAAGAGTTGCCACCCGGATTTTTGAGATGGATGATCCGAGAAATCGAGAGTTTGTTTGGAAGAAAAAGGCTTTTGGTCTAACGAAAACGTTGAGATTTTGGATCCGGGGGCCACGTTACGAGCGGGGAAGGTTTTGTTGAAAAAGCACCCCACTCGCCCGGTAAAAACCGGTCTCTACTAAACTTTTTAAATGGGGGGGGGGGGGGTAGGGTAATATCGTTTGGAAAACCTAAAAAACACATACGGGGAAAGGGGAACAAGATGAAGTATATCACATTGTCGTGCGCGTGGTGCCTACTGTACAGAAATGATGAAAGATGATGTGACAAAGATATAAATAAGGAAAGCGTTCAAACAAGCTGTTTGGATCACCATCTTCTGCTACACGGCATACCGCTATATGGCGCACGGCTTTCTGATATGCCGTGCGTGGTTCTGATCCTGTTATCAGGCTTTTGTTGTTTTTCAAAGCCTCGCACGGCGTACTCAGTACGACGCACGGTGTTTATTCAAAACATCAGAAAACTCACAGCCATTAGATCATCTCGGAACTGTACCATTCCTCCAAGCCACAAGTAGAAAACCACTTTTGATACATTTGTTCATTCGAAGAGTTTGATAGTTTACTCATGGTAATAAAACATGGCTTGTAGATATGGTCTCATTCCGAGACTGCTTATTGGTGTATGGAAACAAATCTAGTAACAGACGATCATGATCCAAACAATTTGAACGAGAAAACAACAGTTAACTGAAATGCCGTGCGTGTGAGTCTACTATGCCGCGTGACGCTTCAAAGTGCCGCGCGGCGTAGCTTACCCAGCACAGAGGATTTGTTTTGCTTTGTAAAAATGGTTTTAGATCAGATCTTAACCAAAAGGGTTTAAGTCTGTCAACAGAAGAGTCCCCTCAGGGCCAGGATAAAGCCTAGCCCAAGGAAACTTAGTTTTTACCTTTGATCTCGAGCTCGAATGAAGATTGATGATGGTGGATGGACGTCGACAAGGTTGGTAGAGGAGAATGGATGTGTGTAGTAGATGGGTGTATTGGGTAGTTGGGGTCTCAAAGTTAGTAAGGGACTAACTTTAATGGTGAGGAGAAAAATGGAGCAAAAGGCCTAGAGAATGTCTTTTGAGAGCAACATTCTCAAGACTTAGAAGTTGGGAATGGGTATGAAAGCAAGAAGAGAGAGAAATGATATAATAGTGATCAAGGGCCCTTTTCTCTTGAGTGGAGGGGTGTATTTATAGGCAAGAGCCATGGATTTTGAATTTCAAATGTTGGAGGTATTTTCTGGGCGGGCCAGAAGCGTGTTTTCGGCTGAGCCATTTTGCAGCTGTGGCTCAAATAGGCGTGGCCGACAGCTTTCTGAGCCAGTCAGTACTTTTCATGAAATGCCGTGCGGCTAACCCCATGATCACGTGCGGCGTTGCAGCTTTGGATATGCCGAGCGATGTAGGAGTGTCCTGTGCGGCATTCCAGGTCCAATCCAGGGCTTTTGGGCTTTTGGACTTTTGGTTTATTTGGGCTGATGATTTGTTTGGGGCTGAGGGAATCCTTTATTCAAGCTCGCAAAGGCTCTGTTTCCTTTATTTCATCATCGGGGTGGACAAAGACCCTTCGAGGTTCGGATTGGGGTGTCTACATTCTTATCCCGCGAACAAGCTCCAAGGTTGCCGTACAGAGTAGCCAAGGCCGATGCTCCCCAATTGAATTCCCAAACGGCTTCCAAATGCTGCAAAGGGGCCAAAAACTATGTATGCACTGAGCTATCCTTGTTGGCAAACAATGTCTACCCAAGGAGATAAAGAAGGAAAGCCTGTGTCAGCTGCTCGACACTCACATGAGTCAGAATGTCGGCTTTCACGAAGGTCTTGCTCAGCTAAGAGACGTCAACATGACCGCGCGAACGAAGGGGAGGCACCTTGCCCAGAAACCACTCCAAAGCCCCTACTCGCTCCCAAAGCTTGGGATCAACTCGAAGAGGAGCTCCACCTACTCGCAGGCTGGTAAGCAAAGAAAAATCACCTGGAGTGATCGTCATCTCACCAGCAGAAGGGAAGTGGAACGTGTTGGTGGTATCCCACCACCTCTCAACCAGCGAAGTCATTAGCGACCAATCAATCTTCGGAAGGTCGAGGCCCAAAGCGAACGCCTCAAAACCTGCAGCACGTACCAGCTCCCGAGCCAGCTCTGGAAATGCCAAGAACCACTTATACACCTCCTTGCCTTCGCTGCGAGCCTCCAGCCTCGTATTTCTCTGTCAAAATTCTATCAAAAAGGGAGTTAATCTCATGATTGCATAAACAAGATAAAAAGCTAGGGGCATCGAATTAAGCGTTTAAAAGCATGCATTGCCTAAACAGGGGGCACAATTATTTTAGCAGAACAAATTCGACCCAAACACGGGTCCTTCTCATTCACGCCCCTGGCTAAAAGGGATTTCATCCCGCAAATGAAAAAAAAAGTCATTTTTCTTTAATCATGCAAATTAAGATCCGAACTAAAGTAAACCTTTTACTTTTTTCAGGAAGTTTACCGGAATGTTGAGAACACTCAAGTGCTGCTCGGGTTCCCTACTAACTACCTCGGCCTCTGGGCCACCAACAAGTGGACGGTATTGCAAGAAACCGCCATAACCTAACCTACACAAAGGAAGAACGTAGGTAGCAACGTCAAACAAACCAGGCTCCTCAATCACCTCCCCATCGGAGGAAGGATACTCACACCTGCATGGAAGGTGCGAGGATGAACCCGCAATGTCCATAGAGGAGGATGGCGGCAGGTTGGCGGTGTCAAAAGGTGGCGCGGCCATTGCGTTTGAAGCAAGAGAGAACAAGCAACGGCAGCAGCAGCCAAGAACGACGGCGGTCGGAGGTGACCGTGGTGGTGGAGGGGAGAACGGCGGTGAACGGTGGTGGTCGCTGGAAGAACTCGGACGAGAGGAATGAAGAAGAAGAGAGGAGGAGGAGAAAAGATTAAATGGACCGAGAGATCGATTAAACTATACGTAAATCGATTTTTCTGACTTTTGGGGTTCTCATGCCGAGACATCGATTCTTCGGCCGAGACATCAATTCTTCGGCAGAGAGATCGATCTCCTGGCCCCCTAATCAATCTCCCACAGCAACATCAGATTTTGCTCAATGCACCAATTCAAGTTCCGGGTCCATGACCAACAAAAACAATAATGAAATTAGCCTTGGGGGCATGCCCGAGCACGAAGAATGTCATACACAAGCATTGAATCCACTTTGGAATTTTTCACAAGCTCTAAAGCTCGCCTAGCAGCCCCAAACTCATCATCTCAGCAAGCTCCATTATCCTAACATATCCATATCCAGCAGCTTTAAGCTCATTCAGCAACTCTATGCTCACCATCTCAACAGCTCTCTCTCAGCAGTTCCACTCCTCCCAGTAGCTCTATTCAGCAGCTCTCCCCGCCTATTAACTCAGTGGCTCTATGCCCATGCTCACAATTACCTAGCAGCCCAAGGCTCACTATCAGTAGCTCTAAGCTCACTCAGCGGCCCTGTGCTCACCATCATGATCACTCAGCAGCTCCGTGTTCGTTCAGCAGCCCTATGCCCAAGTCGCTCATCAGCCTTGTATTCACCATCTCAGCAGCTCTACGCTCGCTACCTCAGCAACTTCACATACTCCAAGTCACTCAGCGACTCTACGCCCATATCCACCATCATCTCAGGGGCTCTACACCCGTATCCACCATCTCAGCGGCTTTACGCTTGTATTCATCAAATCTCTATCACTCAGCGGCTCTACACCCATAAATCTAGTGGCTCTACACCCACTATCTCAACAGGCTCTACGCCTCATCACCAAGATATCATCTGTTCTCAAGCTCTATACTTGAATGCTCAAAATCCAACATTTTGAATGCTCGAAGCTCTTCGAATGCCCAACCACTGTGTACTGGATGCTCAAGTTCTATACTTGAATGCTCAAGCTCTATGCTTGGATGCCCAACCACTGCGTACTGGGATGCTCAAAGCTTGTACTTTGAATGCTCGGATTCTACCCTCCAAATGCTCGAGCTCTACACTCTGAATGCTCAAGTCTAGAACTTGAAAGAAGCTCTACGCTTAAATCAAACACACACACACGGGCCCGTGCATGTAAGCATCAATTGCATCACCATTATCACATCGAGTCTGCATCAATTACATCACCATCATCATATCTGTTCACATCTAACCACCACCATCATCATCATATACATATTCTGCATATCTCTTACTCATGAAACAAGTCAATCTTGCAATCAAATGGCTCTACGCCTCGGTTTTATTGATCGGTCCAGCGCTTCGATCCTTTGGCTCTAAGCCAAAATTTATGATGGGAAAGCTCTGTGCACAGACCTTCAGAATGCAACTGGCTCTACGCCTTGGTTTAAATCACGTCAAGCTCTAAGCTCCGACTCCTCAGGCTCTCGCCTCATGACTGCAACCAGCTCTACGCCTCGGTTATGTCACCTCAAGCTCTGATTCCACAGGCTCTCGCCTCATGACTGCAACCGGTTCCGTGCCTCGGTTCTCTCATCTCAACGCTCCGTGCTCCAGTTACTGGCCTCGTGCCCCCTACATCTCAAAAACCGACGTCCAACTTGTCTCCAGAAGATGGCTTGGATTCCACCCCATATCTCGAAATCGGCGTCCGATTCGTCTCCAGAAAATGGTTTGGATTCCACCCAATTACATCAATTCCTTCCAGCTCATTCGCAAGGATAGGCTACTCTACTGAGCTCCCCTGAGTCAAAGTAAGGATGATCAAGAAAAGCAAATGACTCAACCGCCGTGTATTGATCTACCGCAAAATACTAAGGACGCTCTCCGCAAAAACTTCCCCGCCAGCTCAACTACTCTCCGCCAAAATCCTGGCTTAGCCTAGGTACGTCGCACTACGGCTTTTAAAGCCTGAATGTACGTCTTCTGTTTCTAACCCTCCTCTTTATTGCCCTCTCGAACTACGATTGGTCTGAATTTCCCTTGCGGAATACGTAGGCAGCCTCCCGGCCCGACCATAACTAAAACCTTTTTTCAAAAACCCTTGGAATAGTGGTTCGACCAAATTGAGTTGCTTTTATAGCTTTGACTCTTACTTAAACATGTCTCACGATCCGTCTAAGTTCAGTCAAAGAGGGTGTGGGCAGCATGCCCTTGGAGGGAAAGGATTTCGTTCCTTCCCGCCGTTTTGCGGCCCCTTTTTTTGAAAATCGAGGGAGCGCGAGCGCCGGTGGCAAGCGCTCAAAAATACAGAGTCGCCACTTGAGTTTTGAAGGTCCGACACTCAAGGAACCGTATTTCGAAGCACCTGCCGCGCTTTATTTGAAAAAGTGAAGGAAACCAGTCCGTCATAACCATATCTGGGTTCGGGAGCCAGGTTACGAGAGGGGAAGGGTTTTATGGCACCCCTCTCGCCCAATCCGGAGATCGGTCTCTACTTAGGCATTTTGAAAACATTGCGATTCTTCTTTTATTAATCAATTTTAGCCAATTAGGGCGGGGGAACAGTTAATCGGGGATTAAAACTGTAACAATTCGTAGGATGTGATCAAATAATGACATGGATGAGTAGCATGATGAATAATAAACGGAATGATCTTGAAACAGCGATCAGATGCCAAAACCAGGCTCGGGGCAGATTTGCCTTGCACGATGATCAACTTGCATGCCTGAACAGATCTGCATGCAAGTCAATCATCGCGCGAGACACGCTGACTCTCGCGCGAGTGTTGTCATCTCACCACAGTCCCAAAATCATCCCCTTCTGGGCTCTGGAAGGACCAGTGCACACCCAGGAAGCAAACCAAGCAGTGTATTGGAAGACTGTAAAATGCTAATTATTACACAATACTCCAAGCAAGAGCCAAATAAGATGAAACACAACCCCTAAACAGGTGGGGTATAAAACAGAGGCCAAGGGCCAAGTTGCCCATGCAAGGGCCGTTCATGGAAATCGAGAACTGTCGCGCGACGGTGAGTAAACCTCGCGCGACACTCCCGACTGATTCCAAGAATTGCTTTACATGCTTGGGGTCCTGAGATAGATTCCGGGGATCCCAAGGGCATTCCAAACTGTTCAAAGCAAATGAACTAGCTACGTATTTTGTTTTTGCATGCATCACGGTGATCTAAAAATCAAAGTAAAGTACGTCAGGCATGAAAATACAAAACAGGAAAAGGGTAGCTTCCCTTCCCCACGAGGTCCATTCTCTTGCGACACAAGTGTCACGCGAGTAAAGGGGACCATCGCGCGAGGTGTAGCTGCCACGAATTCTTGTAACTTTGCTTAGGTCCAGAGGACATGGTATTGATTACCAGCCTTGGCCTTGTCAGCCCCCCCCAGGATCAAAACAGAAACAGCTTAAACATTATACCTTTGCTTGGAAAGGGTTTAGGAATAGATTGGATTGATTGGTGTGACTTTGCTACCAAGAGTGTGTGAACACCCTGAGTTCAGAAGTTTAGGAAGTGGTTTGAGGGTTAGTAACTTTGTGCTAGCTAGTGTAGAACTTGTGAAATGACTAATGAATCTCTTAAGCAATTTTTGGAACCCTTAACATGGAAGACCAATGGGGGTATTTATAGGGGGAATGTAAGGGCTGAGTAGAGGCCAAACAAGACCTTAGGACCAGCCACCAAGGCTGGTCACAACTTGGTTGTGAGGCTAGCCAACAAGGTGAGAGAGTGGTTAGGGGATTGCATGGGGTTAGAACCTGCCAGCACGCCGTTCAGCTGAGGAGAACGGGGTTCCAGCCCATGGGAACCCATGTGCCAAGCAATCATCACAAGTCCAGCTGGATTCTGTGATAGGGACAGGAGGGAACCATCGCGCGAGGGTTCGGAAGTGTCGCGCGAGGGTCAAACAGTCAACAGTTTGACTTTGACTACACGTGGCAAGCTAAGTGTCGCACGAGGGACAGAAAGGCTCGCGCGAGGGTCAACTCTGGTTTTAGGGGTTTGACTGAAGGTTCAGAAGGGTTCAAAGGGGTTCGAGTAGGGTTCTAAGCATTCCAAGCTCAATCCATTCCCGATCTAAGCTCTGTTTGATCCGATTTCATCATCGGGGAATCAAAAACCGTAAGTAAACTAATCTGGAAGCCCAGATTGGGGTGTCTACAGTAGCCCCCCTTTGATGGCACTTGGAGCACCATTGAATTGGTACAAGTAACGTCAAAGGTTTCTAGACACCCCTCAAGGCAATCCAGAGCAGAACATACTAGCAAAGTAGACAAGCATACTTACAGAACCTGATTGGTTGAATGGACGGACAGACCGTCACTGGGGATAGAAGTAGAAGTGGACGATTGCATCGCCACTTGTTGATTGAATTTGGATAGGACAGGCTGTCGCTGCAGATGTTGACGGGACCGGCCGTCGTTGCTGGGGATCAAGCTATCCTCGGCACAAAGTATTCCAACAAACACGGGTAGGTCGTGTCAGGCAGGTTGAATTCCATCTGTAGGGAATCAGAGCCAATCTCCTTATCAAAAACCATCCGAGACAGAGCAATAAGGCTGCTGGAAGATGCACTTTCGGCTAGACTGAGGGTGATTGTCGTTTAGGATAGGCCAAGACGGACTCTCCTGGGGAACAATCAGTTGCGGATGAACGGACCATCGAACGATGTTTTGGTCGTTGTTGTGGATTATGGGATGATGTGGTGAACGCAGTTGGGAAATTGGACAGGACCAGCTGTCGTTGATTAGTTTGTCAATGCCACGACACCGACTGAAGAACGCCTCAGCGCGCTTTGATTTGCCAATGCCTCAATACTGACTGAAGAACGCCTCAACGCGCTTCGATTTGCCAATGTCTCAACACTGACGGTTTGAACGCCTCGACGCGCTTTGATTTGCCAATGCCTCAACACTGACTGAAGAACGCCTCGACGCTGATTTGATTTGCCAATGCCTCAACACTGATTGAAGAACGCCTCGACGCGCTTTGATTTGCCAATGCCTCAACACTGACTGAAGAACGCCTCAATGCGCTTTGATTTGCCAATGCCTCAACACTGACTGAAGAACGCCTCGACGCGCTTTGATTTGCCAATGCTTCAACACTGACTGAAGAACGCCTCAACGTGCTTTGATTTGCCAATGCCTCAACACTGACGGTTTGAACGCCTCGACGCGCTTTGATTTGCCAATGCCTCAACACTGACTGAAGAACGCCTCGACGCTGATTTGATTTGCCAATGCCTCAACACTGATTGAAGAACGCCTCGACGCTGATTTGATTTTTGAACGGACAGATCATCAGTATAAATGATCGAGCCGTTGGAGACTAGAATGGAGGATCAGCAGTATAAATGATCAAACCGTTGAAGCCTGGATGGGAGGATCAGCAGTATAAATGATCAAACCGTTGGGGCCTGGATGGGAGGATCAGCAGTATAAATGATCAAACCGTTGAAGCCTGGATGGGAGGATCAGCAGTATAAATGATCAAACCGTTGAAGCCTGGATAGGAGGATCAGCAGTATAAATGATCAAACCGTTGAAGCCTGGATGGGAGGATCAGCAGTATAAATGATCAAACCGTTGGGGCCTGGATGGGAGGA
Source organism: Rhododendron griersonianum (assembly GCA_018127125.1). NCBI lineage: Eukaryota > Viridiplantae > Streptophyta > Magnoliopsida > Ericales > Ericaceae > Rhododendron > Rhododendron griersonianum. The sequence continues at coordinate 28,463,994 of CM030788.1, read as the reverse complement.
TCAGCAGTATAAATGATCAAACCGTTGAAGCCTGGATGGGAGGATCAGCAGTATAAATGATCAAACCGTTGGGGCCTGGATGGGAGGATCAGCAGTATAAATGATCAAACCGTTGAAGCCTGGATGGGAGGATCAGATGGGAGGATCATCAGTATAAATGATCAAACCGTTGAAGCCTGGATGGGAGGATCAGCAGTATAAATGATCAAACCGTTGAAGCCTGGATGGGAGGATTAGCAGTATAAATGATCAAACTGTTGAAGCCTAGATGGGAGGATCAACAGTATAAATGATCAAACCGTTGAAGCCTGGATGGGAGGATCAGCAGTATAAATGATCAAACCGTTGAAGCCTGGATGGGAGGATCAGCAGTATAAATGATCAAACCGTTGAAGCCTGGATGGGAGGATCAGCAGTATAAATGATCAAACCGTTGAAGCCTGGATGGGAGGATCAGCAGTATAAATGATCAAACCGTTGAAGCCTGGACAGGACCGGCTGTCGTTGATTTGAAATGGCGGATCGCTATAAAAAGTGATCGAGCCGTTGGGGTTGGACAGGACCGGCTATCGTTGATTTGAACTGGCGGATCGCTATAAAAAGTGATCGAGCCGTTGAAGATTGGACAGGACCGGCTATCGTTGATTTTAACTGGCGGATCGCTATAAAAAGTGATCGAGCCGTTGAAGATTGGACAGGACCGGCTGTCGTTGATTTGAACTGGCGGATCGCTATAAAAAGTGATCGAGCCATTGGGGTTGGACAGGACCGGCTGCCGTTGATAGAGACGGCGGATCACTATAAAAAGTGACCGAGCCATTAGAAATTGGACAGAACCGGCTGTCGTTGACGGAGACGGCGGATCGCTATAAAAAGTGACCGAGCCATTGAGGTTGGACAGGACCGGCTGTCGTTGATAGAGACGGCGGATCACTATAAAAAGTGACCGAGCCATTGGAAATTGGACAGAACCGGCTGTCGTTGACGGAGACGGCGGATCGCTATAAAAAGTGACCGAGCCATTGAGGTTGGACAGGACCGGCTGTCGTTGATAGAGACGGCGGATCACTATAAAAAGTGACCGAGCCATTGGAAATTGGACAGAACCGGCTGTCGTTGTGTTGATCCAAGTAGCACAAACAGTGGATAACATGGATAGAAGCAAGGCGGACTGCCGTTGGGGAGAAATTGGTGACAACTGCTGGGCTGTTTACTTGCTGCCTTCAATACCGAGCAGGCTTGCTTTGTCGCTTGATGGATTTTTCCTGTGTTCAACATTTGATATACACACAATATGCAATGACATGTATAAAATATTGAAAATGCAGATGCAAGCTTAGGGCGGCTCCTAGAAGGACAACGACGCCTAAGGACTACCACTGAGCCTCATCACCGTACTGTCTGTGCCTCTGAGACGCGCACCCAGATAGAAAGACGCTGAACGGGCTGGCGTGCCCCAATTGACGTTTGAGCAATGGAATTGGGCCTGCGTGCCCTTTCTTTGATGCTTCGGCAGGTGTGCCCCAGAGATGCTTTGCTTGGCCTTGGGCTGACGTGCCCTTTCTGCTTTACGAGATTCCACTGCTTGCAGATTACAGATACTAGGGTAGCAATGTAACAATTGCGTTTTCCAGTTTATTGACTCTCTTTTGCAAGTGTTGAAGAGAATGCAAAAACTAACCACTAATATATCTAATTTGCGTTGACAAGTGATTTGAATAGACACACAGACGCGCGCACATATGTACAGACTCGCCTAGCTCAAACGAAAAGGGAGACAGAGCCGTAGGGTACAATGCGAACCCTTAGACACACACGGAATACAATGAAATTTTGGGCATTAATGTGCTAAAACTCACAATATTCCTGAACAGGTGAAACTGACGCTTATGAAAAGTGGAAAAGGTACAAAGACCTGTACAAACAAAATCGAGAAAAACACCTCGAAATGACAATTGATTGAAAAGCTAGAAAAATGTCGCAAAGATGGACATAAGACGTAGATTATGACACGTATAGGCCCGGACTGAAACCGACACCCCCGTGCAGTCACATTAAGTCCATATGACTTGCATGGTATGACAAGACTTGGCAAAAGCCCCTGGAACGACATTCGAGGGTAGTAGCCAACTGCTACTGCCTGCTGCAAGAAGTGTGCGCAGGTTTGAGACCAACGCGCATCACTCGAACAAATGCGCTGCGATAGCTTACACCAGACTTCGCTGAACTTAGAATAAACTGTGAGCCTGTTAAGGCCTCTAGCATTTCGTTCTGTTTTTGATGTTTCAATTATTTTTAAGACTTATGTTCAGCCTGTAAATTGACGAAGCAGTTTGGTAATAAAATTGAAAGACGAAGATTTTCCCCCTTCCGGTTCCTCCAATGAAGCTTGTCTTGATCTTCGATCCACTTCGACCTTTGATGTGTACCAAAATGTCAACCGTGGATCCAATTGATAGATTGTGACCGAGTCTCGAAGAGAGACCGCCTACGTATCCCAAGCTAGGGAATCAGGTCAAAACGTAGTTCAGGCCAAGGGTTAACTCTCGAGTATTTACCTCTCCTTTTGTGCTCTAACTTTTGCCTAGAACCGCCCATTCGGGTCTTTGGTCTAGCGAGCTTTGATTGATTGCCTATTCATTTTTGCCTAAACCACCTTCATAGGTTTTGGTCTAGCAGGCTGCTCTAACTTTTGCTTGGAACTGCCCACCCTTGGGGTTTTCAGCCCAACGAGCTTCTCTCAGGGAAAAGTTGCTTTTGAATTGATCCAGATCGACCATGGTGTTGAATTTGTTGCCATCGAGGTCGAAGACCTTTGGCTGCAGCCTCAGATAAATGGCTTTGACGACGCAGGGTCAAGAGTGCTTCAGTTGGAAATGCCTTGCTCCAGGCTGTTTTGTAAATTTTCTCATTTGTACTTGGCGGAATGCCACTGTTATTGCTTTGAACATGGTACAAGGCCTGGAGCCTTCTGTGCTTCTGCTTTCTGGATCGGCACTAGGTAGCAGGGGATTGATACTTCTTTGTCTCAAAATCAAACGCGAGGCGTGACTTGGTAAGACCATGCCAAGACGTCTATGAATTCTTCGAGCCTGTCTGATCGGGCACAATGCTCCTCTGGGGGCGGCTTTGAATCAATTGAACCTTTCGGGAGGTTATACTTGTCTTTCAAGTTTATTTGAAATTACTTCTTCTTTTAATAGGCTGAGCATGCCTTTCGTCTTCCCTTTCGGCGAGGGAACACATTTCCTTGGGAATGATCCCATCGAAATCTATCCCTTCGTCGTTAAGGTCGACACAGTTTATATAAAAGCCAGCGAAGCATGTAGAAGCAAGACGATGCATATCATAAAAACCCTCGGGGTTTGCCAAGTACAGCAGACTCGAAACTTGAAACAAAAGCTACGACGTGGAGGGCCAAGAGGCACAACCTCCGACTCAGAGCTAGACTTAGACGAACGCAAAAGACTCTGTGTCAGACTCAGACAAAACGCCAATGCAAACTAGACGCGGTTTTGAAAATGCAATTGTTAAAAAGCTACCCATAGCTTCCACAAAAAGAGGTAGGATCCAGCAGGAGTCAAACCCAAGCAACAGCACTTCGGCCTCCTCAGCTTCTTCAGCCAAACCTACTCGATGCTCCTTTGATCACTAGAACTCAGCCAATCGGTCTTCCCCTTTGTAAGCCCCTCATCACTGTCAAACCAGACGTTGGCAGTGAAAACCTCGGTTGTCCCACCTACAGCCATCATGTTAACCTCCGATTCAGGCGGGATGGATACGATGGGTTTGGGTTGATGTGCTGGGACGATATGGTGGCTAGGGTTGAATATGGTGGAGCTCGGGTTGATCTGAGTGGAGGTGATAGATACCTGACCAACCAGAGGGTCAGGCCCGTGTTGAGGCAATGAGTTGGAAATGACATTGGGCTTTGGTGGAACTTGAACCGTGCCATCATCAATTAGATCTTGTATCTCGTGTCGGAGACGCAAGCAGTTATCAGTGAGATGGCTAGGCATTTGGTGGAAGGCACAGAAAAGGTTGGCATTGTAGTTGGCTGGAAGGACTTTAGGTGGGGAAGTTGGGGTCAAAGGTTTGAGATGCCCAGACTTGACAAGTTTCTCCATCACTGCGGACAGAGATGCCTCGAAGGCAGAGAAGCTTCGGGGTTGTGTTCGAGATCGGAGGCTTTGAGTGCTTCGAATTTGGTTGATATCGGCGGCACGACTGGAGTTGAAGGTTGGGGCATCACTCTCACTTGTAGCCCATGGCTTAATCTTTTGAGTGATGGAAGAGGACTCGCCCCTTGGCAGAATTCCAGCTTGCAGCGCATCCTCGATGGCTAGGCCAGAATCGAAGAAGATCTCAAAGTTGGCGGTCGCTTGAGCGAGTACCAAGTGCCTGGCATAGTCTGGCTGGAGATTGCGGGAGATGATGCGGAGTTGGTCTCTTTCGCTGGGGCGCTCAGTTATTAAAGCGGCTTTGGCTCTCCACCTTTTAACAAAGTCCGCAAAGGTCTCCTTTGCCTCCATCTTCGTGGATTCCAACTCTCGAATAGTCATCTTGAGTTGAGAGTTGTAGCTATATTGAGAGACAAAGGCAGCCCCTATGTCTTCCCAAGTACTTCGTTTGGAGATGTCGAGCGACAGGAACCAGTGGAAGGCAGGCCCAAAGAGGGTTTGAGGAAAAAGCTGAGACATGGCCTCACTTTCCACACCCAGCAGCTTCATTGCGGCATGGTAGCCATAGAGATGAGTTCTGGGGTCACCACTCCCGTCGAACTTAACCAAATCGGGCATCTTGAACTTGTCTGGCAGCTTAGCGTTAGGGTACAGGCAGAGACGATCCAAGTCAATTCCTCATGCGTTGATCTTTTCAGACTTTGTGACAGCCTCTTCCAGCTTAGCCATCTTGGCTATGAGAGCAGCCATATCCGGATTCAAAATAGGCTTGCCACCTGCCGGATTTGTGTTTGCAGCAGGTGCGTGAACCTCCTTAGGGTTGATCTGAACAATGAGACGCCCCTCGTGATTCGGATCTGGGACCAAGACAGGATGTTCCTGGTCGGACTCATCGTCCTCACCTTCCTCTTCAAGAGGAGGTGGAAGGCGAGTGTTGATAAGGTCATTCAAACGGGTGATGGAAGCATCGGTCTGGACAGCCCTTTGCTGCATAGCGGTGATGCTATTCTGAAGGTTCGTGAGCACTACCTCTAGAGTGAGCGGTTGATCTGCCATGGCCGGCTTTGAAGATGTTGAAGAAGGGGAAGCCGACGGTGTGGCTCTTTGCAAAATCGACGGCGAACCCGACTCTAGGGCTGCCAACAATGAACCTGGAGAAGCCTCCGTTGCAACTGACTGAGGTTCAAGCCTGACAAGTCTTTGAACCGGATTCTGAAGACGCTCCCAAGTAGGTTTGGCTCTTCTTTTTGGTACTTTCCTGCTCGATGCAATGGCTCCAAACTAGACAGTAAAGTAAGAGAAAGCTCAGTGGCGTTCCTGCAGCAAAATGCAATGCATACATCGTCGTCGGTGTCCACCCTAGACTCTAGAACTAGAGACAAGTCTGTCTCATGATGTTCGGATGCTGCCAAAATCCTCAGATTTCTTCTCGAGGGTATATCCTTTGGAAAGATCAAACTGATCCTAAGAGATGTCAAAACAGACTAAATTTTTGGCTAGTCCCTTTTGAAGATTCGACTTTGAATTAGAAACAACTCGGTATTGATGGCGTGACACCTTTACCGGGGTGGCGTGAGCGACAACGCGCTTTAGCCGGGGCGGTGTACGTGCGAAGCACGATAACCAAAATGACATCAATATCACGACATCAACACTTTGCGGTTCCTTATGTTCGGTTGAATCCTCAACCGGGCATGAGCCAAGGATTTAGTAAGGTTTGATTTCTCAAAGTCTCGCTGATCTAAGGACTTTTGAAAAACTAACAACGTGCACTATCGAGATGCACGACTCTTCATCGGGTTATAACAGCGTCCTAATAAGCATAAGACAGACTCGAAAGCGAGACAACCTAGAAGCCGCCCTAAACATGCTCCTACGCAGAACAGAATGTATGCATGCACAGTTCCAGAGACAAGTTTGCCTCACAAGTTTCAGACGTTGCCGGAATCCTCAGAATTCTTTTCGGCGATGTGTCCCTGAGTAGATCGACAGATCCTAAAAGATGTCAAAATAGACTAAATCTTTGGCTAGTCCCTTTTGAAGATTCGACTTTGAATTTGGAACAACTCGGTGTTGATGTCATGGCACCTTAACCTTGAACACGGCGGTGTATAGTGACAACGCACTTCAACCTGGGTGGCACCAGCGACACGACATCACTACTTTGTTGTTCCATATTGTCGGTTGAATCCTTAAACGGGCATGAGCCAAGGATGTAGTAAATTTTGATTTCTCAAAGTCTCATTGAACTAAGGACTTTGCGATTGATAACGAACATTCAACAGAATGAACGACTCCTCATCGGGTTCAACAACGTCTTAGACAGTGTAAGACAAACTCGAAAGACAAAACAGCCTTAAGCATGCTCCTATGCAAAACAGTGTATGTACAGTGCATGCGATAGGGAAAGCAGTAACACATTGACAGTATATGGGGTTAGATGCAAATAGATCTTAACCTGTGGGTACCTGTCCTAGTTTGGAGAGTTCTAATGCTTTGTATATGCAAAAGGCCGGTTTTGGTTTGTAACAGGTTCCTCGGACTAGGGCCACAGATATACCTCCCGTTACCCGCGTTTTTCGTAGAATAACAGTCGAACGGTAGCATGACCCATCATCGTCGAAGGTTGTCGGTCATTCGGGGTCCCCGGGCTCCGGTAAACCGTGCCGGATTGCCAAAACGATCCAACGAGGCTTATCCCACATCGATGCAAATGAGAATGCTAAAATTTGATTTAAAAGAAGAAGAATCACAGAGTCGTAAAAACGCCTTTTCAAATTTGGCTCACTTTATTTAGTCCATCTTTAGAGGAAACTACGCAAGCGAACAATCGAAAAAGCCCCAGATTAGAATGGCCGGACACGAGGTCCTGTTAAATCACCATTCCAACCTTCGGCAGCGTGAAGCTAACCGTTTTGACAGACTTTTAAGGGATTGTTCCCAAGCGTACTAAACTCTAAGTATGAATTAATATCGGTTCGATCGATCCCCAGCAGAGTCGCCACTGTGGGCAGCATGCCCTTGGAGGGAAAGGATTTCATTCCTTCCCGCCGTTTTGCGGCCCCTTTTTTTGAAAATCGAGGGAGCGCGAGCGCCGGTGGCAAGCACTCAAAAATACAGAGTCGCCACTTGAGTTTTGAAGGTCCGACACTCAAGGAACCGTATTTCGAAGCACCTGCCGCGCTTTATTTGAAAAAGTGAAGGAAACCAGTCCGTCATAACCATATCTGGGTTCGGGAGCCAGGTTACGAGAGGGGAAGGGTTTTATGGCACCCCTCTCGCCCAATCCCGAGATCGGTCTCTACTTAGGCATTTTGAAAACATTGCGATTCTTCTTTTATTAATCAATTTTAGCCAATTAGGGCGGGGGAACAGTTAATCGGGGATTAAAACTGTAACAATTCGCAGGATGTGATCAAATAATGACATGGATGAGTAGCATGATGAATAATAAACGGAATGATCTTGAAACAGCGATCAGATGCCAAAACCAGGCTCGGGGCAGATTTGCCCTGCACGATGATCAACTTGCATGCCTGAACAGATCTGCATGCAAGTCAATCATCGCGCGAGACACGCTGACTCTCGCGCGAGTGTTGTCATCTCACCACAGTCCCAAAATCATCCCCTTCTGGGCTCTGGAAGGACCAGTGCACACCCAGGAAGCAAACCAAGCAGTGTATTGGAAGACTGTAAAATGCTAATTATTACACAATACTCCAAGCAAGAGCCAAATAAGATGAAACACAACCCCTAAACAGTGGGGGTATCAAAACAGAGGCCAAGGGCCAAGTTGCCCATGCAAGGGCCGTTCATGGAAATCAGAGAACTGTCGCGCGACAGTGAGTAAACCTCGCGCGACACTCCTGACTGGACTTCCAGGAATTGCTTTACATGCTTGGGGTCCTGAGACAGATTCAGGGGATCCCAAGGGCATTCCAAACTGTTCAAAGCAAATGAACTAGCTACTGTATTTTGTTTTTGCATGCATCACAGTGATCTAAAAATCAAAGTAAAGTACGTCAGGCATGAAAATACTGCAAACAGAAAAGGGGTAGCTTCCTTTCCCCACGAGGTCCATTCTCTTGCTGACACAAGTGTCGCGCGAGTAAAGGGGACCATCGCGCGAGGGTGTAGCTGCCACGAATTCTTGTAACTTTGCTGGCTTTAGGACCAGGACATGGTATTGATTACCAGCCTTGGCCCTGTCAGCCCCCCTCAGGGATCAAAACAGAAACAGCTTAAACATTATACCTTTGCTTGGAAAGGGTTTAGGAATAGATTGGATTGATTGGTGTGACTTTGCTACCAAGAGTGTGTGAACACCCTGAGTTCAGAAGTTTAGGAAGTGGTTTGAGGGTTAGTAACTTTGTGCTAGCTAGTATAGAACTTGTGAAATGACTAATGAATCTCTTAAGCAATTTTTGGAACCCTTAACATGGAAGACCAATGGGGGTATTTATAGGGGGAATGTAAGGGCTGAGTAGAGGCCAAACAAGACCTTAGGACCAGCCACCAAGGCTGGTCACAACTTGGTTGTGAGGCTAGCCAACAAGGTGAGAGAGTGGTTAGGGGATTGCATGGGGTTAGAACCTGCTAGCACGCCGTTCAGCTGAGGAGAACGGGGTTCCAGCCCATGGGAACCCATGTGCCAAGCAATCATCACAAGTCCAGCTGGATTCTGTGATAGGGACAGGAGGGAACCATCGCGCGAGGGTTCGGAAGTGTCGCGCGAGGGTCAAACAGTCAACAGTTTGACTTTGACTACACGTGGCAAGCTAAGTGTCGCACGAGGGACAGAAAGGCTCGCGCGAGGGTCAACTCTGGTTTTAGGGGTTTGACTGAAGGTTCAGAAGGGTTCAAAGGGGTTCGAGTAGGGTTCCAAGCATTCCAAGCTCAATCCATTCCCGATCCAAGCTCTGTTTGATCCGATTTCATCATCGGGGAATCAAAAATCGTAAGTAAACTAATCTGGAAGCCCAGATTGTGGTGTCTACAGAGGGGCATCTGTAGACACCCCAATTTGGCCTAACGATTATTTCAAGTCCCACCTTGGGGACCATCCCGATGATGAATGGATATAGTAATTGCTGGTTGACTTCTCATGAACCCGTGGACTTATGGTGAGTACTTTTAGCCACTTAGAGTACCTAATCTAGAGCCAAATAGCCATTCAAACAGAAATACAGTATCTTAGGAGAATCCATCTACCGGCCGTAACATTGATCTCACGGCCTCAACATCATTCTTTCACCCGTGAATCATGTAGCTTGAAAATCTCCCTGAATGATCGATCACTTGGCTGCCAGGTATATCCCTCGGCTGCAACATCAATCCTTCGGCCGCCAGATCTTTTACTCGGCCGTCAGATCGTCTATTTTTCAGATTCTGGAATGTTCTGTCATACGTTTGATCCGTTCACAAAACCCTAGCAGCCTTTTTCCGATGCGTTCGGGCTACGAAGCAGATCACGTCTAGAGATCTTAATACCCTAGAATTCCTTTTTGATTCACGCCATTTGATTGGCTGGAGTGAGTCACCAATTGCCTATATAAAGGGCCCTTAGGGTTCCGAAATTAACATGACAATTCATCCTATCTAGCCACGAAACTCTGCAAAAACACTCTCTCAAATTCCCTCTATAAAAGCCCTAACCTTCCGAAGGTAGCCGCGATCCAAAGATCAAACCCTGAAGTTCAAACCCTAATCCTAGGATTTTCGAGAAGCAAATCAGTCAATCCCATCTAATCCGAAGCAATTAAGCAACTGAGGGATCAAGGTGGTGAGGCCTAGGGGCCTTTGGTTCATTTTATTTTCAGTTTATGCATGCTAATCATAGTACTTTAACTCTCTATTAGTTGTTTAGTCTGGTGTGAGGAAGAACATTGGTCGGGTCTTCGATCCTTCGGCCGGTACATTAAACCAGGAGGATTCCTCGGCCATGAGATCCATTCACCGGCCGCTGGATCCATCTCCCTGGGACAGTCTATTTTATTCTGCTTTCTGATGCATGTTTCAATTACTGTACTGGCTCACCATTAATTGTTTAAAGGCTAAATAAACAGACTATGTGTTAGAATTAAATAAAGCATGTATTAATCGTATGCCGAATAACTATGGGCCTATCTCACGACTGGGAAAAGAGGGGTGCCTAACACCTTCCCCTTATTGTACTTTTGGCTCCCGTACCCAGATTCTCTATCTGTTTTTCCTAGTTTTTATAAACTAGGCGGCAACTCTTTTTTGATGATAACCGTTATCATGTGGTGATGTTCCTAGCCATGGGAATATCCACGATCTTGGTTTATGAAGCAAACAACCAAACAAACAGCAACGATCAATCTGTATGGCGATGCCCCGGTTCGGGATGTGTCTACATAAATTTAAATTTCTAAATTTTAATCGTGATAAATATGATAAATTTATCATATGAAAATTCGCCTTTGTATATATGTATATACGGCTTCATATGATAAATTGATCATAACTATGACTATTGTAAAATTAAGGGTATGTTATAAAACTAGTGCAATATAAATAAAGATTGATCCTTGCTGCTAGGTTCAGTGCAAGTGTCCAGATCATAGACTGTTGTGTGCATCATCTTCTGAATCTGCTGCTGCAGTTGCTATTTTTTGTTTGCTGCAGTTGCTGTTTTCTGTTTGCTGCTAGGTTCAGTGCAAGTGTCCAGATCATAGTGTCCTGTCTGCTGAACAGTTGCTGTGTCAATGAAGCAGAATGGAGCATGTGTCCAAATCAAATGTTCAAATGTAGTGGCTGTTTTTTTCTTGTGTTGCTGTTTTGGGACAAATGTTATTCTATAAACACAAATGTTATTCTGTAATTCATGCCTAACCAACAGGGGATGTCGTTGGGATCTCCCTTCGCAGAGGGGGACGTCCTCTGCATGATGTTTAATTGCTACTGCTGCTATATAGGGATAGATGCTCTATTTGGTAGTTCTGTAAAGGGATTTTTGTGCATTGTAATGGCTGATTTGCTGCTATGCTTGATCGGTTATGTACATTGTGCTTGCTCTGCTACCTGCTGCTACTGCTATGCAGCTGCCTTGTGTTACTGCTGGCTGCCATTTACAATGCAGCTAGGTGCTAGTGTGCTACCAATGGCCAATTCAAATGACCAATGATGCTGCTGTTCTGTTTCAGTTGCTGCTGCTGTTCTGTAATTCAAATGACTGTTCTGTTTCAGTTGCTGCTGCTGTTCTGTAATTCAAATGACTAATGGCTCCATTGCTTCCGTTTGCTGTAGTGAATGGCTGTTCATATGACCAATGATGCTAGGTTCTTTTGTAAACGATCTGAATGCTCTATGCTACTAATAGGCTAGACTCAACTTCTGTAAACCCTTCTTTTGGCATGTGTTTCTCTCCCATCTCTTAGATGGCCTAGAAACATGTGGATCTCATTGCTTATATTCATTCTCATTTTAATCCTTGTATTTAGTCAATGTAGCCGCTTGGCTTAGGTCAATCTTTTCTATCTTTGATTTTCTCTTTCTTTTCCTCCTGGGGTATGCCCCTTGTAGGTTGTATCCGGTTATCCTCTTTTTCTATTTCAAGCTATTTTACCCCCCAAAAAAATAAAGATTGCAGAAACTAATTTAAAAGTGGACACAACTATATAGAAAGATAGTTACTTCAAGAACTATCAAGATCAAAGTAGGTCTTCTAGACCTATTATATTATGAGTGTTTCTCACCTTTCTGCTCTTTTCTTTTCTTTCTCTCTTTCTTAGTTACAATTTCAACTATCCATATACAGCCTTAAATAGTCACTGAAATGAGACAACCTAATAAATAAAAATACTCTTACAACTACTATGTTATCTGTAATACTATTGAAGTAAAGACTATGTTTCCTGCCAAATTTTCTATGGTCAGACAAACACATTTCAAAATACTCTCCTTTGAATGACCATCGATGAAGAATATACCTCGTTAGAACCTTGCCAAGGAAAACCCTGTGGGAAAAACCTTTGACGAAGGAAAAAGATTGCAATATTCTTGTGTCTCTTGTAATATGGCTTCAGTCTTCAGATTGCCTCATTAAAACCTTGCTAAGAAAAACCCAGTGGGACAAAATCTTAGACTAAAGAAAAAGAGTGCAATCATCTTCAAGTTGTTGACTCCCCCTCAACACTGCAAGATAAATCTTTGAGTTGACGCATTCCAACATCGTTAACCAACTTCTTGAATGTTGTGGCTAGTAATGCCTTGGTGAATAAGTTTGCCAAATTGTCTCTAGACCGTATCTGCTGAACATCAATATCACCATTTTTCTGGAGGTCATAAGTGTAGAAGAATTTTAGTGATATGTGCTTAGTTCTGTCTCCTTTGATATAACCTCTGTGGGCTACCACGCCTGGAAATTTCGGATTCGAAAGATTTTGAGAGTCGCCACCCGAGTTTTTGTAAAATGGTTTGCCACCTGAGAAATCTCGAACTAGAAAATGATATTTGAGCTTGAAGATAAACCAGAGATTTTTTTATTCGGGAGCCAAGTTACGAAAAGGGAAGGCTTTTGTTCGGCACCCTTCTCGCCCGATACGAAGATTGGTCTCTACTAAATGCTTGCGGGATTTTGGAAAATGCTTATATTCTTAACCTTTTTTTAAAAAAAAAAACACGTAGCAAGTAGCATGTGCGGTGTAGGCATCTGCTAAGTGTATAGTATATAAAAGAGTAAAATGGAGCAAAAAGTTGTATGCTATGAATGAAAAGAATGCAAACTGTCGAAAATTTGCATAAGATGGAATCAACTCCTTTGCGCTGGGGTCTTGGTGCCCAATGCAAAGCAGTTATCCAGATCAGTTTCTGAAAGTATTTTATTTCTTTATCCAAACAGTGGATTAATTGGTAAAATGCGTGAATGATTGCCTTTTGACAAGATTTTGAGGTATTTCTAAATGAAGCAGTAAAAAGATGGTACTGAAAATCATAAAAAATGGATAATAAATACTAGAGATGGACATAAAAGCCCCTGGGCTCCACTGATATTAGAATAATCAGCAAGCGCAGGAAAAAAAAGCTTTGTGCTGGGAAGTGAGTGCCCAGCACAAGGCAATTAACCAACCACGGGAACAGGTGCTTTGCGCTGGGGAGCGAATGCCCAGCGCAAGGCACCCGAGATCACATTTTCTTGTAACAGAAACCCATGATCGCGTTAGTGAACTAATGTCTATGTTGTGGGTTCCTGGTTCCCTCAGATGAGCATAAACCAGAAATGCAAGTAGTTTACTACCTTTGAGTGCTTGATCAAGACTTTGAGGCTTGTTTTTAGATGGTTTGAAGAGTGTTTTGGGTTGGAGAGTAGTGAAAAGGAATTATTGTGGTGGAGTGTTGGAGAAATGTAGGTTTTTTAGAAGGGAAATGGGATTTTTCTCTTCAAATGTAAGACATTTATGATTTTTCCTTGAAGAAAACCCAGAAAATGTATGTATTCTTAGAGAGAGAAAGGAGGGTGGTATTGTAGAATGGAATGGGGGTGAATGGATGTTGTAGTGTATGTATGTGTGTCCTGAAATGGCTCTAGGCACCTCTATTTATAGGGGAAAATGGAGGAGGAGCATTTATGCTGGCTTAGAGTCGGTTACATGCTTAGTAGGGTCATGATTAGATTCTTGCAGCATTCAAGGCTGTCAAAAATAGAAAAAGATTCCCAGCGCTGGGGAGTAGGCTGGACTGCTGAGTCGATGCCTTGTGCTGGGCAGTGGGTTGGACTGTTTTGTGTTGGGTAGTTGATGACTTGTGCTGGGCAGTCCTTGGATTATGGTTCAAGTTTTGGGATGCTCAAAAATCGTTGATCAAGCCTTCAAATTTGTGGTTCTGTCTCGTATCATCATTGAGATTGAAGGTAGTTCGGGGAGTAGGGGTGTAAATGAACCCAATCGAACCGAATATTGGCATGTTTGAGCTCGGCTTGATCGGAATTCGTATGGCTCGAGCTCGGCTCGAGTTCGAATCGAGCCAGAAAATCTCGGCTCGAGCTCGGCTTGTTAGTATTCGGTCTGGGATAAACGAGCCGGCTCGGTTGGCTCGAATTCGTCAACAGTTCAGCCTTATTGAAAAATTGGCTAATTCCACCATTTTTTTCACAAAAACTAGCCAATTTCATCATTTTTATAAAAAAAATACATGCTAATTCAATCATTCCAAACAAGGTTCATTCATTCCAAGGGCTGATTTCATCATTTTCATCACAAAATCACTAGCTACCCTACCAGTTCCACTACTAGCCTAATTCCATATAGTTAATTCCCATTATCCATTCAACAAATGCGTACAACTGAAATTGTAAGTGACGGGGTGAAGCATAACTAAAAAATGTTACTAAGTATCCATTCAACAAGCCATTGTCCTCTCGATTCTCAAGAAACAAACAAGAAAAAACATTTATAACAACAAATGCATCGAAAAAAGAAATTGAACACCACGGAAACCAGACTGGGAAACAAACCAATCGGAACCCTAATTCCACCACCCAACTGACTGTGTTTGTGTGTGTGACTGTGTTTGAGAGAGAGAGAGAGAGAGAGAGAGATTACGACTGGGTGAAAGCTGAAGGGAAAGTGGACAACGTCAGTGGATTTGGAAAGTGGACGGCGTCGGTGGATCTGGAAAGTGGATGGCGTCAATCGGTGAGATATCTGGCCGACGAGATGGCGTCGATGACTCGGTGGGTTGCCGCCTCTCTCTCTCTCTCTCTCTCTCTATCTATGTTACAGCTCCTTTTGGATTTGGAAGAACGGTGGAAGTGAAAAGTAAAACCCTAAAGGCTAAGTCAAAAACTAATATATATATTCCGAGCCAAGCCGAGCCAAGTCGAATCTATATATTTCGAGCCGAGACAAACATGTTTGCGAACCTGTTCGAGCCGAGCCCTGTAGGTTCGAGCTCGGCTCGTTTATCAAACGAGCCGTAAAATCGAGCTCGAGCTCGCTCACTAATCCTTCGAACCGAGCTCTTACTGAGCCGAACCAAGCCAAACTCGCGAGCTACTCAGATCATTTACAGCCTTATCGGGGAGTCTCAATTTGGGGTGTCTACAACCTCCTTTGATCTGCATGATACATGCGGCTTTATCTTCATACAATATTGTCGAATGATCTTTGATTGACGACAATCCACATTTTTTCCGAATGTGCTGAATCATAGATCTCAACCAAATACATTCGCGACTTGTTTCATGAATCGCGATAATCTCATAATGATTAGATGAAGTAGTAGTCAACGTTTGCTTTATAGAACGCCACGAAATAGAAGTACCACCACAAATGAACACATATCCTGTTTGTGATCGGGCTTTATGTGGATTTGATAAATAACCAGCATCTGCATATCCGATTAATTGTGATGTTGATCCATTTGAATAGAATAAGCCCAAGTCAGTCGTTCCTCGAAGATAACGTAATATGTGTTTAACTCCTTTCCAATGATTCAAAGTTGGAGCAGAACTGTATCGAGCCAATAAATTGACCGAGGATGCAATATCTGGTCTCATACAATTTGCTAGGTACATAAGTGCGTCGATTGCACTCATATATGGTACTTCGGGACCAAGTATATCTTCTCCCTCTTCTAGAGGACGAAATGGATCTTTGTTCTCATCAAGTGATCGAACAATCATAGGCGTACTCAAAGGATGTGCCTTATCCATGTAAAATTATTTCAGGACTTTTTTCGTGTATGTCGACTGATGTACTAGAATACCATTTGGCAAATGCTCAATCTGCAAGGTGAGACAAAACTTTGTTTTGCCAATGTCTTTCATTTCAAACTCTTTCTTTAAATATTCTGCGGTTTTTATAAGCTCTTCAGAAGTTCCAACGAGATTTAAATCATCAATGTAAACCGCAATAATCACAAATCCAGAGTTTGATTTTTTAGTAAAAATACATGGACAAATAGGATCATTTTCATATCCTTTCTTTAGCAAATAATCACTAAGCCGTTTATACCACATATGACCAGATTGTTTCAAACTATATAAAGATTTTTGTAGCTTAAGAGAATAAACACTTTGAGGTTTTGATTTGTGTGCTTCAGGCATAGTATATCCTTCAGGGACCTTCATGTATATGTCAGCATCTAGTGATCTGTCAGGTGCATATTCGTAAAGATTAAACCGAATTATGTAAATATATGTAATATATATAATCGGTTCGGTTCGGGGTAGTTCGGTTCGTTCAGGGCAGTTTGATCCTGTTGGTTTTGTCGGTTGACAATTTTGCAAAATCGAGACCGAACCAAAATTGGTTTGGTTCGGTTCGGTTCGGTCCACCTCGAACCAAAAAAATTTCGCCACCACCCTGATTGAAGACTGAACCGATCGGTCGATTTTTTTCGGTCTTTTTTGGTCCGATCGGGTTTGCAACACTTGTAATCGCTAGGGCTGCCCGCAGATCGATTTTATGCGGATCGGTCCAGTTCCCCATCGGATCCGCTCATGGCGGATTGTCATTTTCTCCATCCGTCGATCGTCTGTAGCGTTGTTTGGTTGGTTCGGTTTGGATGCGGTTTGGGTGGATCGATTTGGGCGGTTTCAATGGATTTGAGCATGCAAATTTTTTTTTATATACACCAAAAAATTGAAAAGAAAAGTCCCAAAACTTCAAGTCCAATCAAGTCCGCCACAAATTCAAACAAGTCTAAACCAACATAGAATTAAATTACATTCATCCACCCTAATTTCTAAAGATAAATTATTAGACGTCAATAACACTCGAACTTGAAGTAAGACTAGAACATGAACTTGATTCAGATTCTAATGTACCAAAAAAAATAGAGAAAATTATTAACGTTTTCAACATAAAACATAAAAACATCCAAGAATACATGTTTATTACTTGTTAAATTTTGTTCAAATTACTCAACATCATCTACAACCTTTAGAAGAGAACTAGAAACATTGCGGATTGGATAGATTGAGCGAATTTGGCAGAACTGAACCGAATAGGATCCGTCAGAATAAGTATTTTTAGATCCGTATCCATCCATAGCATGCCTGGATTTGGTTCGGTTTGGGCAAATCGGGCGGATTGAGCGGTTCGGTTCATTCATTGGACAGTGTAGACACCCCAATTTGGCCTAACGATTAGTTCAAGTCCCACCTTGGGGACCATCCCGATGATGAATGGATACAGTGATTGATGATTGACTTCTCATAAACCTTAGGACTTTTGGTGAGTACTTTTAGCCACTTAGAAGACCCAATTCAGAGCCATATAGCCTTTCAGACAGAAATTCAACATCCTAGGAAAATACATCGGTCGGCCGCAAGATTGATCTCACGGCCTCACTTCATTCTTTCACTCGTGAAACATGTTGTTTGAAAATCTCCCTGAGAGATTGATTCCTCGCCCGCGAGAACCATTCCTCGGCTGCTAGATCGTCCTTTTTCCAGATTCTGGAATGTTTTGTCAATCGTTTGATTCGATGCTCAAAACCCTAGCAGCCATTTTTTGATTCTTTCGGGCTACATAAAAGGATTACCATGCAGAGTTAAAGTTGCCGTATACTTCCAATTTGATCCGTGCATTGTGATTGGATGGAGTGAGTCACCCCATGCCTATATGAAGGGGCCTTAGGGTTCCAAAATTCAGAACACAATTCACTCTCATCAGCCACGAAACCCTGCAGAAACACTCTCTCATAATCCCTCTACAAAAGCCCTAACATCCTGAAGGCAACTGTAATCCGAGCAATCAAACCCTGAAATACAAACCCTAACCTTAGGGTTTCGAGAAGAAGGTCAATCAATCACCGTCAATCCGAAGCAATTGAGCACTAAGGGATCAAGGTGGTGAGGCTCAGGGGCCTATGGTTTGATTTACTTTTAGTCTCTGTATTTTAATCATAAGTATCTTGAATATTTGATTAACTGTTCGTATTCTGGTGCGAGGAAGAACACCGGCTGAGACATCGTTCCCACGGCCAGCATATCAATCCAAAAGGATCCCTCAGTCGTGACATCTATTCACCGGCCGTGGGATCTATTCTCTGGGACAACCTGTTTGTTTTCTGCTTATTTTTTATGCATGCTTTAATTATTGTCCTGGCTCACCATTAATTGCTTGAAGGATAAAAACAGGTTATGTGTTTAGAATTAAATAAAGCAAGCACTAATCGTATGTCGAATGATTATGGGCCAGTCTCACAACTGGGTGAAGAGGGGTGCCTAACACCTTTCCCTTATCATACTTTTGGCTCCTGTACCCAGAATCTCTACCCGTTTTTCCTAGTTTTTATAAACTAGGTGGCGACTCTATTTTGATGATGACCGCTATCGTGTGGAGATGTTCCTAGCCATGGGAATGTCCATGATCTTGGTCTATAAAGTGGAAGCGAACAATGAGGATCATCTGTATGGCGATGTCCCGTTTGGGAGGTGTCTATAGTTTTTGGCGACTCTGCTGGGGAACTTAAGAGCTATAACCAGAAAATTCTACATGAGATTAATATTTGCTTCATTTAATTCTTGTATAATATGCATCGAGCGGGCAACCTCGTTGAGTTCACTTAATATCCCGGCATGTCATGGGCTATGTTAGGGGTCCAGCAAACTCCACAGTCACTTGTACCTAGTGGTATATCTGTAACAACCCTGATTTTTGGTCAGTAAAAATTTCGTTAAAAATTTGAATTTTATTTTAATTACTTGGACTTCTTTTAAAATTCCTTTCTAATATCCAAAAATCTGTCGTTACTAAAATCTAGACTTATAAAAATAGTTTTCTTCATATAAATTTTCTAGTCATTTCTCCAAGACAAGTATGCTTGTAAAGCACTTGTATATTTTCCCTAGTAATCCGTCGTAATTAGATTTGAATTCATCACGCCAGTTAACATAGTCATTTTCTAAAGACAGGTATGCTAGACTATTTTCCTTCTAAAATTGAGAAGTCATAGAAGTTCCTTTCTTGACTAGAAGTCCCACTTAGCAAAGCCTAGTTAGCTTCTAATCTAATCCATGGAGATAACCTAATTAAACCCTTGACCTTCCTCGAACCGTTTGAACCTTTTGATCTCTTGAACCCTAGATGAACCCCTTTGACCAAAAGTCAACCTTTGTCCATTGGTCCATAGTTGTTCGTAGAATTATTATCCATTGGATAAAAGGACTAGTACTATTATATTATAGTTAATTCAATGACTAGAATCCCATGGGATTCTCCCATTAAAGAATTGGAAGAGTATCTATTATAAAATTGAGTCCTAGGATTCTCTGAGTACAAATATTGTATTATAAGGAGACATGTGTCAAATCGGAGCTTTATATTATAAAATTTTGACTAGATATCCACCCAGATTCTCTAGTACTTACCCGAATATTATAGGGTACCGGTACAACCACCCCAATATAATATAGAGGTAGAAAACTTGTGTTCAATTCATTATTAAAATAGGAAAATCTTATTATTTCAAAAACCCTTTAGTTTATTAATAACCTTGTACTTCCAAAATCTAATTGGTGATATATATATCTATATTAATATATTATTGTAGTACAAAGGAGAGAGAGGGAGAGGGAGAGAGAGATTCGGGAGAGAGATAGGAGAGAGAAGACCAAGATTTGGTGAACTCTTGATCAATCTTTTAAGTCTAGCCAAGTACCTAGGTCTCATTAGTTTAATTACCAACATGTGCCTAATTCATTTAAGTAATAAGATAGGCATATGTCACTCTAGGATTTCTATTTTATAAATTTAGGGTGCATCATGTGCCAATTGACCTAGTTCACTAGGATATCTTGACCTAGGGAGATCATGAAGGTACAAGGGTACTTTGTGACCTTTCACCTATATACTTATATATAGTACAAGGGAAGAAGTAAGAGAGAGGGAGAGAGGGAGAGAGATTGCCGAGAGGTAGAGAGAGAGATGGCCGGATTGGGAGAGGGAGAGAGAGTGTGATGTGTGTGCAAGTGTACTCTCCAAATCTAGTCCATCCTTGTTGGCCATCTTTGTACACAATCCAAGTACAACCAAATCTAGAGTTTTCTTACTCTTTCTATCCTATCCAATCTCCTAAGTACTAGACTAAATCAAAACCCCAATAGAATAACCTAGATTGTCCTAGAATTGGGAAGAAAATCTTGTAACCTTTCCACCTATGTACTTATGCATTGTACCGAGAGAGAGAGAGAGAGAGAGAGAGAGAGAGAGAGAGAGAGAGAGAGAGAGAGAGAGAGAGAGAGAGAGAGAGAGAGAAAGAGAGAGAAAGAGAGAGAGAAAGAGGGAGAGAGAGAGAGAGGGAAAGAAGGAGAAAGATTGGATTGTACCTTGCATGATCTTCCTTGATCTTTCTTGTACCTTGATATCCATGAAGATTGTATTCTTCCTAGCCAAATCTTGTACAATTGTCCTAAATGGTTAAACAAGTGACCAAATCTTGTACAAACCTTCATCTTTCACTCAAAATCTTCCAAGAACCAAATCCATAGCCATGCAAGCCTAGTTTTAGACCTTGATCTTCCAAGGAAGCTTGATTTGATTGAATAAAAAAAAATGAGATGTAGAGAGAGAGAGAGAGAGAGGCCGGCTAGGGAGAGGAGAGAGGAGAACTTGGCCTATAAATAGCAAGCCATTCAAGCCTTGAACTCACACCTTCAAGCATTGCTCCAACTTCTCTCTAGAAACCATTTCTGTTTTTTTTTCCAGATAGCCTACTGCCCTTTGTAAATCCTCATTATTCTCCTGCTTAGAGTAGTTTTTAGAACCAACTTCCTCCGGGAAAGTTGTAGAGCACTTCGAGAGCTTCAAGTTAGACCCAAGAACCACCCTAATCGGTCGAGAAACGACAAAGATATTGGCATCCGAAGTTCGGTCAAAATTCGGATTTCCAGATTCCAGACAGCAAACTGTCCATTCCTTTATCACCATATTCCTCCTACCTAAACCAGTTTCTAGGATCAACTTCCTTCACAAAAGTTGTAGAGCACTTCTAGAGCTTCGATTTCAACTCAATAACGATTGTATTCGGCCAAATATTGACCGAGTTACTGCCATCCAAAGTTCGGTCCAGATTCGAGAGTTTCACCGCCCGTAGGATTTCCAATTAGCTTATTCGGCCCCGACTAGTTTCGGATCAAGGTAGGATTTTCCTACACCTCCTACACTCTAAGTATATGTAGATTTTACCTATGCTTTCTAACTCTAAATATAACGTATGATATGCGTATGTTGAAATGATTGTAGATTTTTCTTATACCTTCTAATCCTAAGTATAGATAATTGTATGATCATGTAGGATATTCCTACATCCCTATCCTAAGTATATGTAGATTACCTTATCTACTTTCTTTAAGCATGTGTATAAGTTGTTATTTTGGATAACCATGGCATGATTAGCATAACGTTAGATCAATAAACAAATGCTGTTTTGAACTTTTCAAAAAGGAAGTATGATTTTGGATTAAGTTAAAGTATTTGTATTTTGATCTTAAAATGGTGATGAGCATGACTACATGGTTACTTGCATTACTTGTGGTTGTTGATTAAAGCATAAGTGATTTATCACTCCAAAGGCGTCCGTACATGTGGCGTTATGCTTAAATGTGATTGAGCATGATTATGTGATAATATGAGCATGATAGTGAATATAGAGTTGGATGAACTTGCTAGTTTAGTTTCCAGATTACTTAAAATGTGAAAAGAACTACCGCGGAGTCATGGCATGCAAACGAGACACAAAAACCGAGAAAGTAGAAACATGACACCTAGGGTGTGGTTGATATGGATAAAAATATTTTTGAAATTACATAATGGCTAGACGTGGTAGTCATTGTGTGGATGTGAAAACCTGCATTGTGGCCGGACTCGGTAGCCATTTGTATGGACTTGCGAAAACCGCAATGTGGCCGGACTTGGTAGCCCATTGCGAAGATTTCCAATGGGGCCGGACGTGGTAGTCTCATGTGGTAATATGGCTTGGTTATCCGCGGAGAGGAGCCAATGTAAGATTTGGAAAAAAAAGTGTTTTGAAAACCATGATATGGCCGGACTTGGTAGCCATCGTGTGTGTTGCTAATGGAGCCGGACTTGGTAGCCTCGTTAGTAGCAATTTATTAAAAGACCTTTTCGAAATGTTGATTTGGTAAATGAAAAGTGAAATGGCGACACGGTCTACGAAATGCTGCGTAGGAGAAACTCTGATATCACAGACACCAACGCCAGAAAGATATCGAATGTGGATGTGTCATTGTTTAACTATGTTGTTGAATGAGCATGTGTAATTGTTTATATGCTTCCTTGCTGTAAGTTAAGGGTTACTGGGTATGGTTTATTCTATTGAGTTTTGTAAGCTCACGGTGTTGCCCTTTGGTGACCCTGACATATTATATTGGTGGCGACACCGGTATAATGTGTCAGACCTTATAGACGAACAGGGTGAGATGTACACTGTGGAGGCTTTTGGAGCCGAAGAGCTGGCTAGGATGGAAGAGCAGGCGGAGCTGTAGTTAGGGGCCTTAGTTCCCTTCCCTTTTGAATGAATGTACTCCCTTGTGAGATTAACAATGTAATAATGAGCCAGACTCTGTTCATTTTATCAATAAAATGTTTAATTAATGCACCCCGAAAATGGGGGCGTTACAACATGGTATCAGAGCTCTAGGCTCAACACTCGGCCATGGGTAGAATGGGTAGAACCATAAGATAGTTTGACCGTTGCACAAACGTGAAATTGAGTTTAAGTTTACCGTCCCAAATTGGGTGGAATTCTGGCAAAACAATCTTCAGATTGAAGCAAGGTGTGGAAATTGGCAGTACCACCATGCTGGGAATTCCCGAACAATTGGATGATGACTTAAATCAAGGATCGAATGTGGAAATTTAGAAACTCCAAGTTCCTTAGAAAACCCTTGCCTTAAAGACGCTACTACTTGAGGTTAAAATCTTTCCTTGTAGATAAACCGCCTAGTCAACCTGTTAGCTAGAGTGGAGTAGCAGCAGTGTAGTAGTATAAGAATAAGGTCCCGAGAGTCGTAGTCACACTTGTGGTACACTAAGGCAAATCAGACCACGTAGGAGTATGTAGGATTGTTCCAACTTGTATTAGGAAGAATCTTATTGTAGGTCTTTACATGCCATTGTAATAGAATTTTATGCTTAGGATTGTATCTCCCTTTTATCTATGGGAAGCTTGCTTCGTTTGAAAGGGTACTGTCACACACTACCTGTTAAGCAATTTTTATTAGAGGAGCCGTTCTTGGATAAATATTTTCCACGCCTCTTAAGGAACAGAGCAGAACCTAGCACTGAGTGCCGAGCATAACCCCATTCGGCGCGGCAAACCGCACCTTCCAACCACCAAATTTCAAATTTCAAATCTCAAACTCAAATTTCAAATTCAAATCCTTCCCTCCTCAACTCACCTCTTCCGCCCCTATATATACCCCACCACCACTTCCCATCTCTTCATCTCTCTCACCATCTTAACCCCTCCAAACCATTATCCTATCATACCGAGCCATGGCAACCCGACGACGAGGATTTCCGGAAGATGCCGTGTTCCGAGAAATCGAGCGAGCCGAACTAACCATGACAATCCAAGCCCTTTGGTTGCAACTCTTCAGCTTCATTTTGTTTTGCGTGGTGCTTACAATAAGCATGCCACGGTGGTTCGGTCGGAATGACTGTCTCAACACCTTCTGGTACTGGGCCCTCGTTGTGGCCGTCGCACTCGCAGCTTTCATAAAAGATTACGAACGTCGTTTGCGCCAAGCCTTCAATGAAAGATGGTAGGATATCCCAGCATGGACGAGGCAGGGCAGTGGCACCGTAGCCAATATTATCTATTTTTCTTACATTTCTTTGTATCCGATGATGCCTTCGGGCGAGTAGTATGTTGATCTTATTCTATCCCAAGAAATTTAATTGCTTGCCTGCAACAATCTGTCATGTTCATTTTACGTCGTGTTCATTATGCACTTGCACCCGAAATAGAATCCCTAAGTTCGAGTATGAAAGTATCATCACCCTTGGGGAAAGAATAACTGTTAGTCTAGTGTGTAGAGAGTGCAAACTAGAAGTAGCCAACCTGCTCCAGACCTACGACCTTAAAGTGATCAAACATGGTGGATTTCGACGTAATCCTGAGAATGGATAGGTTATCAGCACATCGAGCGGTCAGAGACTACCGTCGGAAGGTGGTGACGGCATGTACCCCTGATAGACTCGTTTCCAATTTAAGGGGGATAGACAGACAACGAATAGATCTAGGTGACAAAACCAACTGTCTGGATGGCTAGCTAGCTTCCAATTGGAAGAAGCCGAAAGAATGGAAGTGGGATTACCACACATCGTGTACGAATACACCGATGTTTTCTCTAAAGAACTTCCTGGCTTACCACCCCAAAGGAGAGAGAGAATTCTCTATAGAACTCCAATCGGGAACGGCACCAGTCTCTATGGCCCCGTACCGAATAGCCCCTGCCGAGCTAAAGGAGCTCAAGACCCAATTGCAAGAGCTATGGGACAAAAGGTTTATTAGACCAAAAGCGTCACCGTAGAGAACCTACGCATTATTCGTGAGAAAGAAAGAAGGGTCGTGATAAGGAAACCTTGTGAGGCACGGGTCCGCATGTTGATTTGGTAGAGATTTTGCATTTGGCGTTGGCATTTTCAAATGGAAACTTCATCAAAGGTCGACAACGAGGCAAGCAGTTCGACGGCTGAAGCAACTTCAACCCCGTCTTGTTAAGCAAGAGATGAGGCTTAATTTGATTAACAAAACCCGTAGAAAATTGTGAGAGATGCCCGAAACGATGTCATACAACTCCGTAATGCTTCGAGAACCTGCCGGAGCCGTTGGGCTATGACCGAGTAGTGTCAAACCGTTTTGTAGGATGCCAGAGTATTCAAATCTTATCGCTCTTAAACCTACCGCCACCCTAGGAGAGAGAATAGCCGTCAACCTAGTCTACGAAAGTTACGAGATGGCAATATCCACCTATGTCTAACATATGATCGACAATGGCGAAGATGATTACCTCAACGTCACGCTAGTAAAGGATTAATGATAACCTGCTTCTTTTTAAGGGGGATAGATGATGATTCCAGGACCAATATAGCGACAAGGTCCAAACCGTAGCCGCGCACCAATTTCGAGGACGAAATTATTTTAAGGGGGATAGGTTGTAACGACCCTGATTTTTGGTCAGTAAAAATTTCGTTAAAAATTTGAATTTTATTTTAATTACTTGGACTTCTTTTAAAATTCCTTTCTAATATCCAAAAATCCGTCGTTACTAAAATCTAGACTTATAAAAATAGTTTTCTTCATATAAATTTTCTAGTCATTTCTCCAAGACAAGTATGCTTGTAAAGCACTTGTATATTTTTCCTAGTAATCCGTCATAATTAGATTTGAATTCATCACGCCAGTTAACATAGTCATTTTCTAAAGACAAGTATGCTAGACTATTTTCCTTCTAAAATCGAGAAGTCGTAGAAGTTCCTTTCTTGACTAGAAATCCCACTTAGCAAAGCCTAGTTAGCTTCTAATCTAATCCATGGAGATAACCTAATTAAACCCTTGACCTTCCTCGAATCGTTTGAACCTTTTGATCTCTTGAACCCTAGATGAACCCCTTTGACCAAAAGTCAACCTTTGTCCATTGGTCCATAGTTGTTAGTAGAATTATTATCCATTGGATAAAAGGACTAGTACTATTATATTATAGTTAATTCAATGACTAGAATCCCATGGGATTCTCCCATTAAAGAATTGGAAGAGTATCTATTATAAAATTGAGTCCTAGGATTCTCTGAGTACAAATATTGTATTATAAGGAGACATGTGTCAAATCGGAGCTTTATATTATAAAATTTTGACTAGATATCCACCCAGATTCTCTAGTACTTACCCGAATATTGTAGGGTACCGGTACAATCACCCCAATATAATATAGAGGTAGAAAACTTGTGTTCAATTCATTATTAAAATAGGAAAATCTTATTCTTTCAAAAAACCCTTTAGTTTATTAATAACCTTGTACTTCCAAAATCTAATTGGTGATATATATCTATATTAATATATTATTGTAGTACAAAGGAGAGAGAGGGAGAGAGAGAGAGAGAGATTCGGGAGAGAGATAGGAGAGAGAAGACCAAGATTTGGTGAACTCTTGATCAATCTTTTAAGTCTAGCCAAGTACCTAGGTCTCATTAGTTTAATTACCAACATGTGCCTAATTCATTTAAGTAATAAGATAGGCATATGTCACTCTAGGATTTCTATTTTATAAATTTAGGGTGCATCATGTGCCAATTGACCTAGTTCACTAGGATATCTTGACCTAGGGAGATCATGAAGGTACAAGGGTACTTTGTGACCTTTCACCTATATACTTATATATAGTACAAGGGAAGAAGTAAGAGAGAGGGAGAGAGGGAGAGAGATTGCCGAGAGGTAGAGAGAGAGATGGCCGGATTGGGAGAGGGAGAGAGAGTGTGATGTGTGTGCAAGTGTACTCTCCAAATCTAGTCCATCCTTGTTGGCCATCTTTGTACACAATCCAAGTACAACCAAATCTAGAGTTTTCTTACTCTTTCTATCCTATCCAATCTCCTAAGTACTAGACTAAATAAAAACCCCAATAGAATAACCTAGATTGTCCTAGAATTGGGAAGAAAATCTTGTAACCTTTCCACCTATGTACTTATGCATTGTACCGAGAGAGAGAGAGAGAGAGAGAGAGAGAGAGAGAGAGAGAGAAAGAGAGAGAAAGAGAGAGAGAATTTCTGAGAGGGAGAGAGAGAGAGAGAGAGAGAGAGAGAGAGGGAAAGAAGGAGAAAGATTGGATTGTACCTTGCATGATCTTCCTTGATCTTTCTTGTACCTTGATATCCATGAAGATTGCATTCTTCCTAGCCAAATCTTGTACAATTGTCCTAAATGGTTAAACAAGTGACCAAATCTTGTACAAACCTTCATCTTTCACTCAAAATCTTCCAAGAACCAAATCCATAGCCATGCAAGCCTAGTTTTAGACCTTGATCTTCCAAGGAAGCTTGATTTGATTGAATAACAAAAAATGAGATGTAGAGAGAGAGAGAGAGAGAGGCCGGCTAGGGAGAGGAGAGAGGAGAACTTGGCCTATAAATAGCAAGCCATTCAAGCCTTGAACTCACACCTTCAAGCATTGCTCCAACTTCTCTCTAGAAACCATTTCTGTTTTTTTTTCCAGATAGCCTACTGCCCTTTGTAAATCCTCATTATTCTCCTGCTTAGAGTAGTTTTTAGAACCAACTTCCTCCGGGAAAGTTGTAGAGCACTTCGAGAGCTTCAAGTTAGACCCAAGAACCACCCTAATCGGTCAAGAAACGACAAAGATATTGGCATCCGAAGTTCTGTCAAAATTCGGATTTCCAGATTCGAGGCAGCAAACTGTCCATTCCTTTATCACCATATTCCTCCTACCTAAACCAGTTTCTAGGATCAACTTCCTTCACAAAAGTTGTAGAGCACTTCTAGAGCTTCGATTTCAACTCAATAACGATCGTATTCGGCCAAATATTGACCGAGTTACTGCCATCCAAAGTTCGGTCCAGATTCGAGAGTTTCACCGCCCGTAGGATTTCCAATTAGCTTATTCGGCCCCGACTAGTTTCGGATCAAGGTAGGATTTTCCTACACCTCCTACACTCTAAGTATATGTAGATTTTACCTATGCTTTCTAACTCTAAATATAACGTATGATATGTGTATGTTGAAATGATTGTAGATTTTTCTTATACCTTCTAATCCTAAGTATAGATAATTGTATGATCATGTAGGATATTCCTACATCCCTATCCTAAGTATACGTAGATTACCTTATCTACTTTCTTTAAGCATGTGTATAAGTTGTTATTTTGGATAACCATGGCATGATTAGCATAACGTTAGATCAATAAACAAATGCTGTTTTGAACTTTTCAAAAAGGAAGTATGATTTTGGATTAAGTTAAAGTATTTGTATTTTGATCTTAAAATGGTGATGAGCATGACTACATGGTTACTTGCATTACTTGTGGTTGTTGATTAAAGCATAAGTGATTTATCACTCCAAAGGCGTCCGTACATGTGGCGTTATGCTTAAATGTGATTGAGCATGATTATGTGATAATATGAGCATGATAGTGAATATAGAGTTGGATGAACTTGCTAGTTTAGTTTCCAGATTACTTAAAATGTGAAAAGAACTACCGCGGAGTCATGGCATGCAAACGAGACACAAAAACCGAGAAAGTAGAAACATGACACCTAGGGTGTGGTTGATATGGATAAAAATATTTTTGAAATTACATAATGGCCAGACGTGGTAGTCATTGTGTGGATGTGAAAACCTGCATTGTGGCCGGACTCGGTAGCCCTTTGTATGGACTTGCGAAAACCGCAATGTGGCCGGACTTGGTAGCCCATTGCGAAGATTTCCAATGGGGCCGGACGTGGTAGCCTCATGTGGTAATATGGCTTGGTTATCCGCAGAGAGGAGCCAATGCAAGATTTGGAAAAAAAAGTGTTTTGAAAACCATGATATGGCCGGACTTGGTAGCCATCGTGTGTGTTGCTAATGGAGCCGGACTTGGTAGCCTCGTTAGTAGCAATTTATTAAAAGACCTTTTTGAAATGTTGATTTGGTAAATGAAAAGTGAAATGGCGACACGGTCTATGAAACGCTGCATAGGAGAAACTCTGATATCACAGACACCAACGCCAGAAAGATATCGAATGTGGATGTGTCATTGTTTAACTATGTTGTTGAATGAGCATGTGTAATTGTTTATATGCTTCCTTGCTGTAAGTTAAGGGTTAGTGGGTATGGTTTATTCTATTGAGCTTTGTAAGCTCACGGTGTTGCCCTTTGGTGACCCTGACATATTATATTGGTGGCGACACCGGTATAATGTGTCAGACCTTATAGACGAACAAGGTGAGATGTACACTGTGGAGGCTTTTGGAGCCAAAGAGCTGGCTAGGATGGAAGAGCAGGCGGAGCTGTAGTTAGGGACCTTAGTTCCCTTCCCTTTTGAATGAATGTACTCCCTTTGAGATTAACAATGTAATAATGAGCCAGACTCTGTTCATTTTATCAATAAAATGTTTAATTAACGCACCCGAAAATGGGGGCGTTACAATATCAAAGAAGGAATCACCCGATTACTGCCTATGATGGGCTGGCGAAAGGACTGATGTCCTTTTGACAACGGAGCACCCTTGAGACTACCCAAACCTTACATGTGTTAGAGAGCCATATAACTTATCAAAATAAGACAGGAACCCGCAGGTTAAGGAATTTACTTGCATTTAACTTTGAAGTTCTTCCTTAAACCCTGTATAAATTGTTGTTGTAACTTTTCTTTCTGTGCAAAAGGGTTGGGATTTTTGGTCCAAATCCTAACCCTATATCGCCAAGCACTAAACTTACAGATATTCCATTTTTTAAGGAAGCACGATAGGTAAGCCGAGAAAGCAACCACAGCCTGTTTTATACTCTTATAACACCCGAAGCCATGCCAAACAGAAGTCTTTGCAACCATCCCGTCTGTCATCCTCGCTTGTCAAAACACCTTCACCGCAACGGTCCCAATCACTTCCTGAGTCTTCGCAATCATCTTCTCAGCAAACCCAATCATCTACCAACCCTCAAGTTTCACAAAGCTCTTACCCCACTCCCATTTCAAGAATGTCCGACAATGACGTCATCATTACTGAACTTCAAGCTCAAATCGCCACCTTGCTGGCCGAGAAAGTAGCAAGAGATGCTGAGGACAAAGAAGACGAGGAAGAAGATGAGAATCCTCTCAAAGTGGTAACAACGAAAAATCCCGAACTGGCCAAGCAAGTCAAAGAGATCAAACACGCTCTGGCCCGTTCACAGGGGGACCAAATTTTGGACTTTGAAGGACTTTGCCTCTTCCCGGACTCTCAACTGCCTGAGAAATTCAAAATGCCAAACATCGAGAAATTCAATGGGACTGGCAATCCTACCAGCCATGTCTGCCATGTTATCAACACCCTGAAGCCGATGGGCTTGAACGATGAGCTCATTGCTCAATTATTCCAATGAACTCTCACTGGAAGCGTTCTCGATTGGTTCCTCACCTTGGAATTTGTGCACTATCATACTTGGCTAGAAATTGCCAACGCTTTTGTCAAGCAGTATGCATACAATGTCCAAATTGAGTTAACCACTCGAGATTTGGATATGACCAAGCGAGAGTTGAATGAAGACTTCGCTACTTTTGTGGCTAGATGGAGAGAAAAGGCCACCAAGATGAAGAACCATCCTTCTGAGGAAGATCAAGTGAGGATAGTTGTCAAAAATCTGCAGCCTAAGTATGTTAGGCATATCTACACTCAGGCTATCACCGACTTCAAACGCCTACATGCTACTGGGCTACAGATTGAAGAAGGAATCAAGCTGGGACTCATTAGAAAAGAAGAAGCTCCTCCACCTAAGAAAACTTTCCCAACCCGTACATCTCATGCCTTCGTAAATACCCTTGACCCAGCTTTGCCACAGGATCCTTTCCAAGCTAGCCCTTCCCAAAACTCAAATCGCCCCCGCCGTAACTTGACCCTCTTTATATGACTTTGTCCCAAGCCTTAACCATTCTAAGCCGTCAAGGGCATCTTAAACCCTTGAACAAACCACCTCCTTAGCCGCCTTATGGCCCAAACCATGGCCCCAACAAACAGTGTGCTTACCATCAACACCCTGGGCATGAAACATACCGTTGCATGCGCCTCCGCCATGACATCCAAGACCTCATTGATAGCCGAGCCATAAAATCTCCATAACCTGATGTGCAATCCAATCTACTCCTGACTCACAATGCTGAACCACCATCCCAAAATATCAATCTAAAAAACTTGTCTCACAACCCCAAATACAATCCAAGCCAATACATTACCCAAATTACCCAAGCCAAGCCAACTTTGACCTTCCTAGAGGAGGATGGGTGTTTCATGATGGAGGGGGAAGAAAATAGCGAGTCCGATCAATCAGAGGTGATCAATCCCGACATGTTTGACAAAAGTGATGAAGAAGAGCAAGCAAAAGAGGAAAAGCTAAGGAAGTGGGAAGAGCATTCCTGGGCGAAGCATAATTTGGAGGATCCAGATATTCCATTTGTAGAGGACGATGACTGGTTGCGCATCTGGTTTGAGAATAGGAAGAAGGAAAAGGAAAGGGTCATCATGATGAGAAGACATGCCCACTTTGAGCCTGCTCAAATAGTGGTACCCATCAATCGCCCAAGAACTCCAACGCCTCCCATTGTCTGGGAAACAATCAACCTTATAGAAGAAGTAGATGAGTTCCAAATGCAACCATGGGTCAATCCTTATTAGGAATGCGACTATAGTCAGTGGGTAGAGGAAGAAGAGGATCTAGATTTCATATGCACAAACCCATATCGAACGAGAGAAAGTGACTTTGATGAAATGGAAGGAGAGTATGATGATCTGCTTGATGGGATCTCTTTGGCATCACTGTTTAACCAAATGGAAGAAACTGATCTCCCTTACATCTGCACAATCGACGAAGTAGAGGAAAAGGAAAGTCAAGGGGTGAAACCTGAGGAAGATAGGGCGAAAACCCATGCTGGTATTTCCATTTGGAGACTGCTCATGTCTCAGAGAGGTAGTCACCGTGCAAGCTTTGAAGATGGATCCAGTTCAAAGGCTCTGTTTGGCAAAGAAGAGGGTGGAAAAGAGTATAAAACTATGAAAGGCAAGGGAAAAGAAGATAGCCCCGAAATGCTGTAGTAGCTGAGAAAGTCATGACATGGCAAAAAAGCAATAAACATTACTTTTGTTTTCTAAATTAAGCTAGGACATATTCTGGGCCCCTATTTGGGCACTTTATTTCTGCTAAATGAATTCCTGTTTTATCTTCCGTAATTATGCTTAATTAAATGATTTGGTTCCTAAATTGCAATTGCTATAAATTATGATCTCTTTGCCAAAAAAGGGAAATGCTCCTTGTAGGCTGTACATTCGCTTAACCTTTTTTAATTTCAAGCTAAATTACCAAAAAAAAAAAAAGAAGTTCTTTGTGTCGTTGACAAAAAGGAAAAGTAGGGATGAACTTTGGTTGCTTAAGAAACTAGGTTTTTGTCAAAACTTAGAAAGAAGACGCTATCTCCGCAAGAACACTTAGAGTTAGCTTGCCCATTGTGAAAGTACAAACACAAAGGAGATTCAGAAAAATATCTCCGCCAAATTCCTCTCCAAAATACAGAAGCCCTCTTGTGAGAGATGCTCGTTGGTTGACTAAAGAACCCAAGCAAAAGTAAGATCAAAGCCTGCTAGGACAAGAAACTGCAAAAATGCAGCCTAGGCAAAAGTTAAGGCATTTGAAGAAAAGCTCGCAAGGGACTCAACCTCCATTAGGTAACCTAGGCAAAATTTAGAGCATGTGAGGAGAAAAACCAAGAGTGGAAACCCAACCCCAAAGGTTGTGATGTTGGAACTACGTAAAAGGCCTGATTCCCTGATTGGGATACGTAGGCAATCTCACATTGAGATGCGGCCCAAACATGTGGAGAGAATGAAAAATATCAAGGGGTTTGTACTAAGTGATAGGTATAGCTAACTCTGTGTATTGAGCTCGCAAAAGATGAGTACGCTTTTCTCGAGGAATTGGCAACAACAAAAGACAAGAGAATTATCGTTCATCCCCTCTAACTTGAAGGTCGTTGATACAATGGGTAAAATGTCTCGAAAATTCCTGAATTTGGCAAATGAGACTATGGAACATGGCGAAAGCAAAGGAAGGGCATGAATTGGATAAAGAGCATGAGAAGGAAGAGAAAAGAGGATACCACTTGGCTAAAACGAAATCTGGCTTCCTTTAGAAAATGGAGGTAACGGGCGAAGGATTGATTTTTCGGCCGAGATATCAAATGCACATCGATTCCTCGACTGTGCTATCGATTCTGTGGCCAGTACTCCGCTTCACAACAGTTTGTTGTAAAACTATTTTTCAGGATTGGCAACTCTCGTTGTTTATCCAGAAACAACATACACATGTTCAAACCAATTTTAGAGGCCATGTTCCAACTATCACATGCAATCTCAAGGCATCTCGGGCATAAAAAGCATTCCCATTTCATAAACAAAAGTTTGATTACAAAATCATCATACTGTGGTTGCTTTCACTTCATAAATACAATTTCTGCCTATCTTTTGCTAACTATGGACAGGAAAGAAAAGGGAAAAATCCTGGGACTAGTCATGGCGGCGTCTCTGAGACAGTCTCTGAGATGAAGATAGGGATTTCTCATTGGTTCCCACATTCTCCCCACTAGCAGCCGAAACTCGTTCAGCCTCCAGCTGCAGAAAAAGGATACAAGTGCTCAGATTCAAGAAAGAATACAAAGCAAAGGAATATATGAGAAAAACCATACCTCGAGGATTCGACGGCGCTGCCTTCAAACTAGGGCCTCCGCGCTCTAAAAAGCATGCAGCCATTCCTGCACTATGTCAGCAGGTACCTGTTGGGATAATCAACTTTGCAAGCATCTAAGCATGGGATACAATGATGAAGCAGTAGGAACTGGAATGAGGAAGTGGAAACCTAAAAATACCTGTGGAGCTCCGGCCGGTAACATGTAGAGCTGAGTCGAACAAGGAGTAAGTGCCAAACGCTCCTCTTCTTCGTCAGCAGAGTGGAAAGGGACAAAGGTAGGGGCCCGTGGCCAAATAGGGGTAGCAGCAGGAACAACAGGCGGAGTCAAGAAGAGGCGGCAGTACTCCATGTAATCTCCTGCCTAAAGGAGTAAGCCTACCCAATCTCTAATCCTAGCATTCTTCAGGTCTTCCTTAGACAATGAGGAGGTAGATCTCATCGATGTCGGAGGTGGAGGAGGAATGAACTGAAGAGCTTCAACACGTGGGCACCACTGACTCACCACCCTATCACTCAAATACTAGGCTTGGCAAAAGGGGCCCTCAAGCAAGCTACGAGTACGGTCTAGAACTCTGGAACGCACAAGAGGGGCGTCCTCTGGTATGCCGCTCCAAGGGTCAAACCGCACCTACAAATAGGGTTAAATCAGCCATAACACAAGGATATGAAAAACTAAAGATAAGGAATACAAGGAAGAAAAGAGAGGTACATGATCAATCGTCAGCCGGTCCAAAACTCGCCGCCACTCAGGAAGACCCAAAACAGGTGACCGAGGCTTCCGTTGGCCCACCAGCCATTGCTCATAGCGAGGAACACAGTTCACATCCTCATGCTTGGTGTTAGTAGGAAATTGAAGGAGATGCTCAAAAGCCCAGAGCTGAAAGATGATTTAACAAACAGATATGATTCAATACAAGAAGAAATCAAAACGAGAAAGGAGGGAAAAGAAAAAGGGTATACCTCAAGCACTCGGTAGTGGCCGCTAAGGATGGGACTCTTATCCTGTGACCAAACTCCAAGGTGGCCATACAGGGTGGCCAAAGCAGATGCCCCCAATCAAACTCCCCAACGGCCTCCAAATGCTGCAAGGGGGCCAAAAACTGCGTGTGCACTGAATTCTCCTTGTTGGCAAACAATGTCTGCCCAAGGAGGTAAGATGGAAAGCCTATGTTAGCTGCTCAACACTCACATGGGTTAGAATGTCGGCCTTCATAAAAGTCTTGTTCAGCCAGGAGATATCAAGGTGACCCTGTGAGTGAAGAGGAGGCACCTTACCTAGGAACCACTCCAAAGCTCCCTCTCGCTGTCAAAGCTGAGGGTCAATCCAGAGAGGAGCTCCACCTACTCGTAGACCGGTGAGCAAAGAGAAGTCGCCTAGTGTGATCGTTATCTCACCGGCAGAGGGGAAGTGAAATGTGTTGGTGGTATCCCATCACCTCTCAACCAGCGAGGTCATCAGCGACCAATCAACCTTTGGAAGGTTGAGACCCAAAGTGAATGCCTCAAAGCCAGCAGCACGTACTAGTTCCCGAGCTTGCTCTGGCAGCGTCAAGAACCATTTGTTCACCTCCTTGCCTCCACCATGAGCTTCCAGTCTCCTGTTTCGCTGCAAAGTTCCACAAAAAATGAAAAGGGAGTTAATCTCATGATTGCATAAACAAATGAAAAGTTAGGGGCATTAAGTTGACATCTAAAAAGCATGCATTGCCTAAATAGGGGGCAGGGTTATTCTAATCTCCTTGAGCAAAACAATTTTGACCCCACCATGGGTCTCTCTCATTGCCGCCCCAAGTTGAAAACAAAAGGGATTCCATCCCGTAAATAAAAATTCATTTTGATCATGCAAATTTAACTATAAACTAACAAAAATAAACTTTCCACTTTTCAGGAAATTCAGAAAGCTTACCAGAACATTGAGAACACTCAGGTGTTGCTTAGGTTCCCTACGAACCACCTCGGCCTCTGGGCCACCAACTAGAGGACAGTATTGCAGGAATGCACTAAAACCCAACCTACGCGAAGGAAGAACGTAGGTAATAGCATCAAACGGGCCAAGCTCTTGGGTCGCCTCCTCGTTCGAAGAGTCGGAGGCATGATCACATCCGCATGGAGGGAGGGAAGATGAACTTGCAACGAATGGCGGCGGTCGGAGGAGAAGAAGAATGGAGGTGTTCGGACGAGAGGGAGAGAGGAGAGGTGAAGAGGAAATCGAAAAAATGAGCCGTCGAATCAATTAAACCTAACTTAAATCAATTTTCTAACTTTTGGCGTTCTCATGGCCGATGTTTCGATCCCTCGACCGAGACATTGATTACTCGGCCACTTAATCAAACTGCTGGCCCGAAGATCTATCTCTCACAGCAACATCAAATTTTATTCAATGCACCAATCAAGCAATTATGAAGTTCTGGGTCCGTGACCAACAGAAACAATGATGGAGGATGATTAGAAATAGCCTTGGGGGCACTCCCGAGCAAATGCAATATGGTCAAAACTAGCCTTGGGGGCATCCCCGAGCACAAGGAATGTCAAGCACCAACATTGAACCCACATCTAGAATTTTTCAAAACTCTTTGCTAGTCGCTTGACCATTAAGTATTATGAACCCCGAGCCCTCACTCGCAAAACCTAAGGATCCTTGGTACCTCAGATTCAGGCACTACGCCCCAATTACTGTACTCCGGAAGTGCAACAGCCATCACATCCTATATTAAAGCTCCACGCCCACTACCATCAGGGTACTCAACGGCTCTACTCACTATTCCAAGCTCCGTAGCTCCATGCTCACCATCACTCAGCAACCCTGCGCTAATCTCTATTTAGCAGCTCCACGTTCTCCGTTTTGCTCACCATCAACAGCTTTGTCATTCAGCAGCTCTATGCCCACGATCATTCAACAACTCTATGCTCATATTCAGCGGCTCCACGCTCATTATCCAAGTAACTCAGCAGCTCCACACTCATTATCCAAGTCACTCAGTAGCTCCATGCTCATACTCAAGTTATTCGCTCCATACTCACTGCCATCGAGCTACTCAGCGGCTCTACGCCCACAAACTCACTATCAGTAGCTCCAAGCTCACTCACATAAACTCACTATCTCAACAGGCTCCATGTCGCATGATCAACAAGATATCATCTGTTCTCAAGCTCCACGCTTGAATGCTCAAAGTTCTACACTTTGAATGCTCGAAGCTCTTCGAATGCCCAACCATTGTGTATTGGATGCTCAAGTTCTATACTTGAATGCTCAAGCTCTACGCTTGAATGCCCAACCACTGTGTACTGGATGCTCGAGCTCTATGTTCAAATGCTTAAAGTTCATGCTTTAAATGCTCAAGCTCTACGCTTGAATGCCCAACCACCATGTACTGGATGCTTAAAGCCTGTACTTTGAATGCTCGGACTCTACCCTCCGAATGCTCGAACTCTATGCTCTGAATGCTCATGTCCAGAACTTGAAAGAAGCTCTATGCTTAAAATAACACACACGCACGAGCCCGTGCACATAAACATCAATTGCATCACCATTGTCCTCATCGAGTCTGCATCATCATATATGTTCATAACCATCATCATGTACATACTATGTTTTTGCATCTCTCTCACTCATGAAACAGGTCAATCTTGCGTGCAACCGGTTCTGTGCCTCAGTTTTATTGATCGGTCCCATGCCTCGATCCTCTGGCTCTACGCCAAAATTTGTGGAAGAATTCAAGCTCTGTGCTCTGACCCTCAAGCTCTTGCCTTATGACTGCAACCGGCTCCGCGCCTCGATTCTGTCTCACTCCAAGTTTCGTGCTCCAGTCACTGGCCTCGTGCCACCATATCCCAAAAGCCGGCATTCGATCGTCTCCAGAAGATGGTTTGGATTCCACCTCAAATTACATCAATTCCATCAAGCTCATTCGCAAGGATAGGCTACCCAACCGAGCTCCCCTCAGTCAAAGTAAGGATGATTATGAAAAGTAAATGACTCACCCGCTGTGTATTGATCTACCCAAAAATGCTAAGGATGCTCTCTACAAAAACTCCCTTGGCAGCTCCGCGCTCCTTCAACTACTCTCCGCCAAAATCCTGGCATAGCCCAGGTACATTGCACTACGACTTTTAAAGCCCAAAGGTACGTCTTCTGTCCTCAACCCCTTGAACTTTTTATTTTTATTTATTGCCTCGAACTACGATAGGTCTGAATTTCCCTTGTAGAATACGTAGGCAGCCTCCCGGCCCAACCATAACTAAAAACCTTTTTCAAAAAACCTTGGAATAGTTATTCGACCAAATTGAGTTGTTTTTACAGCTTTGACTCTTACTTGACATATCTCGTGATCTGTCTAAGTTCAGTCAAAGAGGGGCATCTATAGACACCCCAATTTGGCCCAACGATTATTTCAAGTCCCACCTTGGGGACCATCCCGATGATGAATGGATACAGTGATTGATGATTGACTTCTCGTAAACCTTAGGACTTTTGGTGAGTACTTTTAGTCACTTAGAGGACCCAATTCAAAGCCATATGGCCTTTCAGACAGAAATTCAGCATCCTAGGAAAATACATATGTTGGCCGCAAGATTGATCTCATGGCCTCCATTTCATTCTTTCACCCGTGAAACATGTTGTTTGAAAATCTCCCTGAGAGATTGATTCCTCGCCCACGAGAACCATTCCTCGGTCGCTAGATCGTCCTTTTTCCAGATTCTGGAATGTTCTGTCAATCGTTTGATCTGATGCTCAAAATCCTAGCAACCATTTTTTGATTCTTTCGGGCTACGTAAAGGGATTACCATGTAGAGTTAGAGTTGCCCTATACTTTCAATTTGAACCGTGCATTGTGATTGGATGGAGTGAGTCACCCCATGCCTATATAAAGGGGCCTTAGGGTTTTGAAATTCAAAGCACAATTCACTCTCATCAGCCACGAAACCCTGTAGAAATACTCTCTCATACTCCCTCTACAAAAGCCTAACATCCCGAAGGCAGCCGTAATCTGAGCAATCAAACCCCGAAATACAAACGCTAATCCTAGGGTTTCGAGATCCGAGCAATCAAACTCCGAAATACAAACGCTAACCCTAGGGTTTCGAGAAGAAGGTCAATCAATCACCCTCAATCCGAAGCAATTGTGCAATGAGGGATCAAGGTGGTGAGGCCCAGGGGCCTATGGTTTGATTTACTTTTAGTCTTTGTATTTTAATCATAAGTATCTTGAATTTCTGATTAACTGTTCATATTCTGGTGCGAGGAAGAACACCGGCTGGGATATCGTTCCCATAGTTGGCATATCAATCCAAAAGGATCCCTCGGCCGTGACATCTATTCACCGGCCGTGGGATCCATTCTATGGGACAACCTATTTGTTTTCTGCTTATTTTTTATGCATGCTTTCATTACTATCTTGGCTCACCATTAACTGCTTGAAGGATAAAACAGGTTACGTGTTTAGAATTAAATAAAGCAAGCACTAATCGTATGTCGAATGATTATGGGCCAGTCTCACAACTAGGTGAAGAGGGGTGCCTAACACCTTCCCCTTATCATACTTTTGGCTCCTGTACTCAGAATCTCTACCCATTTTTCCTAGTTTTTATAAACTATGTGGCAACTCTATTTTGATGATGACCGCTATCGTGTGAAGATGTTCCTAGCCATGGGAATGTCCACGATCTTGGTCTATTATGGAAGTGAACAATGATGATGATCTGTATGGCGATGCCCCGTTTGGGAGGTGTCTACAGATAGCCCTAATAACCGCATATGATTCAATTGTTCTAATCGTTGTGCAATATAGCTCAGAAGAAAATACAATATTTTTTTTCTAATACCAGCTTCTGGCTAGATACATTAGAAGTGATATAGAAATACTCTTCTTTGCCTTTGTTGATGGTTTCAATATGGTAACCATTACGACGTATATTTTTGAAACTTAACAGATTTCTTCTGGATCTAGATTACAGAGCTTTGTCAATACTTAAATTTGTCTCATTTGTTAATACTATATTTGCTCTTCCAGAGCCCTCAATTAGGTTTGCTGAACCTGATATTGTATTGACATTTGCTTGTATTTTTATCAATTGTTTGAAATATTTATTATCTCGAAGAATGGTATGTATTGTACCACTATCTACCATACAAATATCTTCACCAGTTATCTTTGTTTTTGACAACGCATCGTTAGTATCCATGCCCCGGTTATATGCAAGATATAAGTTCAAAGATTTCATAGATAGATAACTGAAACACACCTTGACATTTTATTACAAACACAAATACAACATAACATATTTCTTATAACATGATTAAAACATAAACATGTTGGAATATTTAAGTAGTTGTTATGAGTCTTGTCTCACATTGGTTAAACAAGTCTTGTATCAAGTTATCTCTTAATATAAATAATAGTTATTTGTGTTAGGGTTAATTAACACCCTATACACTTTTCTTATTCTCCCAAACAACATGGTATCAAAGCCACCCTTAATCCAACCCTAACCCTAATCATAATCGTAACCCACGTCCCACCACCCATCATCACCACATACGGGTACTGTTCACGAGACCACTGTTCACCACGAACACTGTTCACGCGAGCACTATTCATCGCTAACACTGTACAACCCTGAAATCCCTCCGATACCCTAACCCCATGCACCAATCCCATTCAAAACAGCTGAAAAACCTTTGGAACTTCTGAAAAACCCTAATTGAACCTTAATCAGCCCCTATCGAGCCCTAATCAACCCTCCATAACCCTTATCGCCCCAATCGACCCTCATTCACTACAATCAACTCTCAAAACTCCTGAATATGGTTTGAAACCCCCTGAATCGTGTTCAAAACAGCCCAGAATCCCACAATTTATGTTCAAAATAGTTTGAAAGGTTTTCGCTGGCAGCCAGATTTGTATCCTGTTGTTCGTTCAGTGTTTTATGCCTTGTTCGGTTGGGATCAGTCACATGCATCTCAATTTACGTGTTGTTTTATGAGGTATCGATCTGAATCTTGATTTGTTGATGTCTATGTCGCCTATTGGTTAGTGTTCTCGATTGGTTACCGTCGGTAGTATGAATGTTTGGATTGTTGAGGTCTGTTGATTTTAGTATTGTTATTAGCAAGTATTGCTCCATGATTTGTTTCTGGTCGTAGACTTGTTGGTAGACGGAGTTCATCTTCGGTTGTTTGGTTGATCGCATTTGATCTTGTGTTGTTGATGATGTTGGGTGATCGTCTGGTTTGGTGATCTGTTGGTAGTTGTTGATTCTATTAGTTGGTTCTTATTGGTGGTTATTAATTCGGTGCAATGGATCGAGGAGAGTGGTGAGTTTGCTTCTGGTTTTTGTAGTCGAGATTATGGGTTCAGTGATATGGTTTTTGGTGATCGTTACTCTAATTCTGGCAGTCGTTGTGTTAGCCATGAGTTTGGTCAAACTGGTAGTAGCAATCGTAGTCATGGTTGTGTTCCTCGACATTGTACCTATTGTAATGGCAACAATCATACAGTTGAGTATTGTTGGAATCTTCATGGTTGGCCTTTTACTCGGCAGGTTACTCACTTCAGACAGGTTCCTCCATTACAATGCTAACTCAGACAGGTTCTTCCGTTGCGTATGTTGCATCTTCTTTTTCTTCTATTCCTTGGGTCATTGATTCTGGTGCATCTGATCATATGACTGGTACATCTACTATTCTCTCTGGCTATCAATCTATTGATAAACCATCTCGTGTTACCTTAGCCGATGGCTCTACCACTGATATTACCGATTTAGGTTCTGTTTCTGTCACTTCTTCTTTGACTTTAGATTCCGTATTACATGTTCCTCGTTTTCCATTAAACCTTATGTCTGTTAGTAAACTTACCAAATCTTTAAATTGCTCTATCACATTCTTCCCCGGTGGTTGTGTGTTTCAGGATCTCAAGACGGGGAGGAAAATTGGTGGTGGTACTGAACGTGGTGGCATGTATTACTTTACCGACGATGTTCACCCTAGCTTTGTTGGCCTTCAGTCTTCGGTGTCACCATATCAACATCATTGTCGTCTTGGTCATCCATCCCTTCAAAACCTTAAACGGCTGGTACCTTCATGTAGCCATGTTAATGTTTTGCCATGTGATGTCTGTGAGTTTAGTAAACATCATCGAGTGTCTTTTTATCCTAGGGTTGAGAGTCGTGTGTCTCGTCCTTTTCAATTAGTTCATTCTGATATTTGGGGTCCAATGCGTGTTCCTAATGTTTTTGGCTTCCAATATTATGTTATCTTTGTTGATGATTACTCTCGTGTCACGTATCTTTATCTCATGAAAGAGAGGTCAGAGTTGTCTTCTATTTTTAAGTCATTTTATACAAAGATCAAAACTCAGTTTGATACTTGCATTTGTATATTTCGTTCTGACAATGTAGGTGAATATTTTCATAATTCTCTTTCTAAGTTTTTTGATGATCATGGTATAATTCACCAATCTTCTTGTGCTCGGACTCCACAACAAAATGGAGTTGCCGAACGCAAGATTAGACATTTATCGGAGGTTATTCGCGCTTTGTTATTCCAAATGCAAGTTCCTAAGTCTTACTGGAGTTATGCTGTTCTTACAG
Organism: Rhododendron griersonianum; assembly: GCA_018127125.1. NCBI lineage: Eukaryota > Viridiplantae > Streptophyta > Magnoliopsida > Ericales > Ericaceae > Rhododendron > Rhododendron griersonianum. Next base: position 28,421,805 of record CM030788.1, on the reverse strand, counting down.
CATGTTATTTGATCAATCGTATGCCATCTAGAGTCCTAGGCGGCCAGATACCCCATACGGTTTTTATTTCCTGGTCAGCCTCTCCACTCATTACCCCTACGAGTATTCGGGTGCACTTGTTATGTTCATACTCTTGATCCTGACCGGGACAAACTTGATCCACGGTCGATTCGGTATATTTTTCTGGGATACTCGCGCACTCAAAAAGGGTATAAGTGTTACTCACCATCTCTACGTCGTCATTTTGTTTGTGCTGATGTCACGTTTAATGAGTCATTACCCTTTTACTCGGATCACCGTACTCCAGTTGACCTTCTTGAGACTGAGTCTGTGTTTCCTATTTGTGTACCATATGTGCCACCCTTGCAGGTGTATGTTCGTCGGCAGAAAGTATTAACAGCCCCACCAGTGCCTTCCGCCGCGCCTCCTCCGTCTCAAGATCTAGTTCCACAACCACCTCCACCACCACCTCCACCTCCACCTCCACCTCCACCTCCACCTCTATCATCACCTGGTCTTCCTATAGCTCTTCGCAAAGGTATTCGGTCTTGCAATTCTCACCCTATTGATTGGTTTGTTTCTTATGCTCACTTGTCTCTGTCCCTTCATGCTTTTACTACTTTTGTTTCGTCTATTTTTGTTCCTAACACTATTCAGGAGGCCTTATCTATTTCTGAGTGGCGGACAGCTATAGAGGCTGAGATGTCTGGTCTACATGACAATGGCACTTGGGAGTTAGTTCCTCTTCCGTGAGGAAAGTCTACTGTTGGTTGTAGGTGGGTCTTTAAGGTCAAATATCATCCTGATGGGTCTATTGAGCGTTACAAAGCTCGTCTTGTTGCTAAGGGATATACTCAGACCTATGGTGTTGATTATGCTGAGACTTTTTCTCCAGTTGCCAAGCTTGGTTCTGTCCACCTTCTTATCTCCCTTGCAGCCAATCTTGGTTGGCCTTTATTCCAGTTGGATGTTAAAAATGTCTTTCTTCATGGGGATCTCCGGGAGGAAGTTTATATGGAGCAACCACCTGGGTTTGTTGCTCAGGGGGAGCGTAATCAGGTATGTCATCTTTGGAAAGCACTATATGGTCTTAAGCAATCTCCTCGAGCCTAGTTTGGCAAGTTCAGTGATGCAGTTTTGAAATTTGGGATGAGTTGCTGTCAGTCTGATCATTCAGTTTTTTCTCTCTCATCTGACCGAGGGAAAGTATTATTGATTGTTTATGTGGATGATATTATTATTACGGGCGATGATCAAAAAGGTATTGATGAGTTGAAGGTATTTTTGCAGAGTCAGTTTCATACCAAAGATCTGGGAAGGTTGTGATATTTTTTGGGTATTGAGGTTGCACAATCTAAAGATGGCATTAGTTTATCGCAGAGAAAATATGTGCTAGATATTCTAGATGAGACTGGTTTATTGGGGTCGAAGCCTGACGATACTCCTATGGATCCTAATGTCAAATTGTGTGTTGATCAGGGGGAGCTGTTTTCTAGCCCTGACCAATATCATCGCTTGGTTGGTAAATTGAACTATCTTACTATTACACATCCAGATATCTCGTTCGCAGTTAGTATTGTGAGTCAGTTTATGTCTGCTCCTCGTTTTCCACATTGGGAGGCTGTTCTTAGAATTGTAAAGTATCTCAAGGCTAATCTAGGACGTGGTTTGTTTTATCGAGCTAATAGTCACTTACGTATTGAGGCTTTTACTGACTCTGATTGGGCAGGAGGACCTTCTGACAGGAGATCCACTACAGGATATTGTGTTTTTCTCGGTGGAAACCTTGTCAACTGGAAGTGTAAGAAACAAACAGTAGTTGAACGGTCTAATGCAGAGGCAGAGTATAGAGCCATGGCCCACACGACATGTGAGATTGTATGGGTGCGATCTTTTCTTGAGGAGATAGGATTTAGTGTGCAATTGCCAATGAATTTGTATTGTGATAATCAGGCAGCAATTCACATTGCATCCAATCCGATATTTCATGAGAGGACTAAGCATATTGAAGTTGATTGTCATCTGGTGCGTGAGAAGTTAGTTGGTGGTGTGATAGCTACTCCCTTTGTGTCTACAAGTGCTCAGTTAGCTGACATGTTTACTAAGTCATTGTTCAAGCCTCAGTTAGAGTTGTTATGTAACAAGCTAGGACTTTGTGATATCTATTCTCCAGATTGAGGGGGAGTGTTGGAATATTTAAGTAGTTGTTATGAGTCTTGTCCCACATTGGTTAAACAAGTCTTGTATCAAGTTATCTCTTAATATAAATATTAGTTATTTGTGTTAGGGTTAATTAACACCCTATACACTTTTCTTATTCTCCCAAACAACAAAACATACCTTCAAGTTTATTACTCCCTCTGTCCCAAATTCTTAGTCCTATACGATTTTACGTGCAACTTTCAATTGCTTATATCTCTCAATGTATATTATTTTTTATGTTTTTGAAAACATTGTTTTATAGAAATAATTGAAATCTATCTAATAAGATCCATATTGCATATTTTAAACAATATACATTGAGAGATATGGGCCATTGAAAATTACACGTAAAACCGTAGAGGACCAAGAATTTGGGACGGAGGGAGTACATGCAATACAAGTAGGAAAAGATAATTTAGTCTAACTGCTGGGACCATTCAGGGTAGTCATTTTCATCATCATAAAAGTCATTTTTCGTTTCACTTGGTGTGGGGGCGTGATTTATCCTTGAACCTCCTGAACCCTTTCTCGATGCTTGAACCGTGGAGATCTTGACCGGCGACGCCGTGTACCTGCAAACCGAAGGGTGGTGTTCCTCCGGGTAGAAGCTCCGACGATCTAATTAGAACCGGAGGGAAGAAGAAGAAGAAGTTTGTTAGGAAAAATAGCTTGGGGGAGAAGAGATCTAACCCTTTTCCCAGAAGGGGTACTTTGCTATTTATAGGCCCAGGCATGGAGTGCTGACCAAGGTGGAAGTGCACTGCACGCGTGCTTGCCACGCTCGGAAGACGTCACGCGTCAGAGGCACTCAAGTGATTCAGCCCTTCGAGACCTGCAGACCCATGTGGACCCACGTGGGCCAGTGTCAGATACGTCCCATCGGTTATCAGAGAGGTGAACGTGCTTATCTCTGCTTCTAGAACGTTCCACAACCGCCCTAGCCGAGGGACTCTCCCGAACGTATGATATCGCCGAGCATAGTACTCCTTTGCCGAGCATCTACCACCCCGGACGGAGAGGCACCCATCCGAGTAAATACTTCATTCGCCGAACGAGAACATCGCTCGAAGCTCGGAGTAAATACTTCTTACGCTCGGTGAACAGTCGGAACGCCAACTGAAGCTCGGTGGGAGACAGGGTTGACACGTCACGTTTGACTTTTCTCATACAGGCGAACTGAGACAACTGGATTGTGGACCCAGAGGGTTATCCCACTGAACCTTTTGAACCTTTGGATATTCTGGCCCACTACAATAGCCCCTCAACTCTTGCTTTATACAATTCGAGGAAAGGAGGAGTTGACAATAGTGGCCGAACAAGGCTCCCCTGGCAATAGGCGCCTCGTTCGTTTCCTTCCATGCCGAACCCAATCTCTCGCCGAACATTAGCCGTTCGCGATACCCGAAGCAGACAGGCTCTGAACCCGCATTTAATGCCTCTGTAACCGCTGATTTCAAATGTTACACGTGTCATTAGTTCACTGGGTAATGAAACGGCGCTGTACAACGCTCTCCACGTGTCAATCATCGTGCGGAGCATCAATCTCCCGCTTCGATCCAACGGCTGGGGGTTACGTGCCGTTTCGAATTCCCCCTTGGTATAAAAGGGGATGAAGGAGAGAGAAAATCACTTTTTCTCTCCTTCTCTCAGACGTCTCAACTGCCCGTCGACGATTTCCGCCCAAATATCGCCAGAAATCTGAAGATCTCCACGCCAAACCACAGATTTCTCTTGATATTCAGGTATGTTTTGATCTTCTCTGCGTTTCTCTGCATTTTCAGTCGCTTCGTGCATGTTTTTTACCATAAAAAATGGGTTTTTCTTTCTGTTCTGCCCGTTTTCTCCTCTGTGCGCTGTAGAACAGGTTGAAGATGTTCATGTGTTCGGAAGAACACATGAACATCTTCAACCAGTGTTCTTCCGAACACTAACAATCTCCGAAGAATAACGACCAAGAATTTTCCGAACGAAGTTCCAAATAAGTAGCAACCTCAATGGATTCCGAAGAATAACCTCGCTCGGAACCCCCCCACTCGACACATAGTCGTTCGGGAGTGATGCGCTTGCTTGGTTAAATTAGTACACCTGAATTTAGGCACCTTAGGAATAATGACCTCGCTGCTCGCTAATGGTCTTATCCCATGCACCTGTTTAGGTATGGAGTCCTCGCCAACTTCCTCGGGAGAGTCCTATCGCTCGGTGGATTCCGAAGCACCTGATTTTGGTGAGATGGACCCCAGAATTGCCGAAGCAATTAGGGCCGAAGCTCGGAAGTACCGCGTAGGGTCCGGATCACCGTACGCTGGAATCGAGGGAATCGATTTTCCCTCGAACATGATGCCCCTTCGGTCAATGGGCCCAGACATCGTTGAAATTGACGACGATGATTCCTCGGACAAAGCGAGAGAAGACCCTGACGAAGAAGAGGACATTGACGAAGAAGCAGCTGGCGAGGACGAAGAAGAGCAATCCGAAAGGGATACGCCTGCTGCTTCCTCTAGCCGCCCGGAAGAGGAAACGATCGCCCTCGGCGAGTCATCTTCCGCAGCTCCGAAGAAGAAGGTAAAGAGGAAGATCGTTCCTCTGGACCCAGACCTGATCCCTGACCGAAGGGGAAAGGATCCATGTCCCTACTGGGATTGTTTCGAGGATCAGAGGGGGATCGAACTCTTTCGGTGGGCCTACTCTATCTCGAACGACGTTGTGCTCACGCCTGCGAAAGGGCCCCGAATATTATTCAGCGACGAGCATGTCACCGTCCCGCTAATGGCAATCACCGAGGGTGGGCTTCGATTCCCGATGCACAAAATTTTAAGACAGATCCTCCACCGCTTCGGTCTTACGCCTTGCCAACTTAGCGTAAACTCCTACCGTATAATCCACTCGATCATCAAGCTTGCCGAGGTAAAAATGTTCCCCCTCGAGTACCACCATATTTTTGAGAACTATATGGTGTCGAGGAATGTCAGACGCTCTCGGTACTACTTGTGTTCTCGGAGGTTCGCGGACAAGATCATTCCCGAAGGAATGTATGATTCGGAGAAATGGGCCTCGGACTATGTTGAAGTCCGAGGAAACTTTCAATACCCGCCCGAAGAATACGGGCAATTCGAGATTGCTACCCATAGGGGAGAGCCTTGTAAGCGTCTCGCGTTATTCTCCATATATTTGATGCTTGGTTTCACCACAATTTTATTCGCTTTGCTTTAAACATGAACCTGTCACGTCTAATTTTCTTCATCTGTTTTTCTTCGGCAGATACGAGCAAGATCAACAAGGACCTCCTCAGAGTAGCCAGAGGTTGTGGCTTGGCCGAGGCATTGTTAACGATCCCAAGCTCGGAGAGAGACGCGCCTACAATCCTCGAGTACGACCCAACATACGGCGGAAGGATCCGAGGGAAGGCGGTGGATAAAGAAACCGAAGGGAAGAAGGTCAAGCTCCCCAAGGAACTTCTTCCGAGCAAAGACAAACCACTCCGAGGGACTGTACGCGTACCAATCACTGAGCTTTTTCTCGAAGACGAAACGATGCCTCCCCGTGGAATGAAGGCTGTGCTACAAAAGAGACTTGACGACCAGCTGAAGCAGCTGGCCGAACAGAAGAAGGACGGCGCTCCCGGCGCTTCGGGCTCGGTCCCGAGTAAGAGCAGCGGCCCCACGCCTCAAGCACAAAAGCGACCTTCCCCTTCCACTCACTCACCCGAGGATGCTCCCCCGGTCTCGAAGAGAACCAAATCCCACGCCACCAAAGCAGCTGGGGCGGGGATTCCGAGGGTCGGGGAGAAGGAGAAGGAGACAGGGAAGAAGAAGGCTGACGAGGGCGAAACAAGGGCTTCTTCGGATACTGACGTCCCATGGGCCCCGAGCTTCGTTATTCCAGGCAAGAAGCAGATTCTCAAGTCTGACAGCCTCCAGGAGGACCCCACTCTCGCTTTCACTTTACACTCGGGGCTCATGCTCCCGAAGGATATCATTGCTCCGCCGTCATTGAAGACGGCATTGAACGACTATTATTTCCATGTTGGGAGAGTAAGTCCAATTTTCCATTACCTCTTTCCTTTGTATATTTGTAATTTCTGCATCTTGCATAGCTTATATTTTCCTCATTTCCAGGCGACACAATCAATCATGAGTGCCCAGCTGCACCTCTCCGAGCATGATAAGCAGACAAAACTGCTGAAGCAAAAAGTGGAGTTCGGCCAGCTGTCGCTGGACGAGTATAAAAAGACCATGGAGCACTCGGAAGGTGTTCGCCGAGCCCAGGAGGCGCAGATAAAAACCCTCAATGAACTGGTCAAGGGCCATCAAGATGCCGCCGAGCACACTAGAGCCGAGGGCAAAGCTGAGGGCCTTGAGGAGGGACGAGCCCTGGGGAGGAAGGAGATGGAGGAAGAGATGAAGAACTCGCTCCAGGAGGAATTCGACAAAGGGTATTACCAAGCCGAAGAAGATGCCGCGGATCAAGTCATGGCCATTTGGATCGAAATGAGGGAGGAGCAGCACCAGGTGAGCTTCAAGCTCGGTTTCAACGTGGGTTTTGATGAAGCCGGTGTAGAAGCTGAGGATGAACGCCGAAGCCTCATCGAAATTCCTCCCCTACCTGCCGACGAAGCTGTCGCCGAAGATCCCATTGTTGATGAAGCTGTGACTAGTCCAGCCGAGCACGAGAATGCTGCAACATCAGCCCCAGACTCCACTGATGTTCCCCCAGTCACTCCTACTCCCGAGGGATAAGACTTGAATATTTTTGTTGTTTCTTTACCATTTTCGCTTTCAGTAAATTTCATTTGGGACGGTCGGCACCGAACAATTGGTTTTAGCCGAGCCGTAAGTAATTAACACAGGTAGAGGGTGGCCAAGAACGATTTACCATTGCCACTCTTCGGTAAGGTTGTCCAGGGATGGCACCGAACGATGCACCACCCGCCATGCCCTGGTAACAAAGCTTTGAAACTTCAATCTTTGGTGATATTTTGGAATTCTTTAGAAAATTTTCCAAGTGTTTATGTTCGGTGAACCCAACAGTTTTGTGTTAGTGCCTTTGTTCGGTTAATATGCCTTTAGCACTCTATATTGTTATTCTGCAAATGCCCGCAAACGCGTCAGTCCACACAAATATTACAAAAGCATTGTTGCTCGTCCAAACGAGTGTGTTTAAGTGGTCCGAACGTTGGATATCTCCTTATCGTACAAATAAGTATCCTCGGGGGTCCGAACGATGGATGCCACCCGACCGTTTGTACTCTCTTTGGGGGTCCGAACGATGGAAGCCACCCATGCGAATTTGCTTTTTCCTCATGTTTACCCATTAGGAGCCCCCCTTGTCTTAGCGTTTTACCAAGTTGAGGGAAAACTCTAAGACAAGAAAGGGGGTAAACAAAGGGATACAGTTGCCGAGTTCCTGGCGATGATAAAACCGAGGCTTAGAGAATTTCGCCCAAACCATATATCTGAACGAATGTAGGGTAGAAGTGCCACGTCCTGAAGGTTTTGGGCTAGATACTATACCCATTCAATCGAGTCACGCATCCGAAGAAACAATTAGTATAAGAAAAGCAAAACTCCTTTTATCAAAATTCGCCCGAAGGCTTACAGCCCGAGTAAAAACAAAACAAAGCAAATGCCGAGGAAGCGGAGAACCGCCGAAGCTACCCATGGAATTTCCGAAGCTTTTGGGCGTTCCACGGGTTTGCGATCGGCGTTCCATCCATCTCGGCGAGCTTGTAAATGCCATGGCCGATCTTCTGCACCACTCGGTAAGGGCCTTCATAGGGATCCTTGAATTTGGTCAACTTTTTTGCCTCGACAACCATCCGAAGGACCAGGTCCCCGACGTTAAATGGCCGAGCCCGAACGTTCTTGTTATATCCCCGGGCAACTTCTTGCTGATACGCAGCGTGCCGGAGATTGGCATTATCCCGTAGTTCCTCGGCAAAATCCAACTCGGCTCCTACCAGAGCATTGTTGTCCACGGGTTTGAAGTTTTCTGACCGAGCCGTAGGGATAAGAGTCGAGAGGGGCAAGACCGCCTCCATGCCATATACCATGGAAAACGGCGTTCGGCCAGTGGAGCGCCGAGGGGTGGTGCGGTAGCTCCATAAAACCTGGGGTAGCTCATCAACCCATTTTCCAAGCTTTCGGTCCAAACGACGCTTCAGCCCCCGAGTAATGGCCTTATTTGAAGCTTCGGCCTGGCCATTCCCTTGGGGGTAAGCGACGGATGATGTATGGATGGTGATATGATGCTCTCGGTAGAATTTCTGGATCGCTGAAGCAACAAATTGAGAGCCGTTATCCGAAAGAATAGCGTATGGCACACCGAACCTGGAAATGATGTTTTTCCAAATGAAGCGTTCGACATCCCCAGCCGTAGTCTTCACTAACGGAGAAGCCTCGACCCACTTTGTGAACAGATCGGTGGCAGTGAGCATGTACTCGAATCCTCCCAAAGTCTTCGGCAGCTTGCCGACGATATCAAAGCCCCAGACAGCAAATGGCCAAGGACTGGTGATCATTTTAAGAGGAAATGCTGGCTGGTGGGGGATGGAGGCGTGCTTCTGACACCGAACGCAACGTTTCACATACTCCTCGGATTGTTTGACCATTTTTGGCCACCAATAGCCTTGCGTCAATGCTCGTTGTGCCATCGTTCGGCCTCCCGAGTGCCCACCACAGCTCCCCGAATGAAGCTCATCAAAAATGCTTTCAACTTGATCTTCATGTACGACGCGCAAATCTGGCCCAGTGAAGGTTCGGCGGTATAGATTGTTATTCGGACCAAGGAAGTAATTCGCTGCTCGGCAACGAACCTTATGGGCTTCCTTTTTGTTGTCAGGGAGAGTTTGATGCTTCAAGTAGGCGATGATGGGGTCCAACTGGCTCGGGCTGAAGGTGATGACATTTACCGAACAAGGAACAGCTTCGAAGCTCGGGTAATCGACTTCATCAAAAACGATAGTTCGAGTACCCGAGGTTCGGTATACTGAAGCCAGGCCAGTCAAAGCGTCAGCGTGTGCATTGTGTTCCCGAGCGATCCACTCTATTTCGACGTGGCCGAACTGTTTGAAAAGAGAGAGGACCTGACTGACGTAGGAGTTCATTCGCTCGTCCCTAGCCTGATAGTCGTCGTTGAGATGCCCTACAACCAGCCGAGAGTCGCAAAAGACGTGAACCGAGTCTGCCTCCAACCGAAGGGCAAGCTTCAATCCAGCAATGAGAGCTTCGTACTCGGCTTCATTATTCGTGGCTGGATATCCGATGGAGACAGAACTCTCATGAACTGTTCCAGCCGGAGAAACAAGGACTATGCCAGCCCCAGCCCCGTGCACATTCGAGGCCCCATCAATTGTCATCTTCCAAGCATCCCCAGAGAATAACTTCCATTCTTTCCTTGGCTTTTTCATCCCCATTGTGAACCGAGCTCGACGCGACTCGGTGGGCGGATTACTCCATTCAATAAACTCCTCCTCTTTAGCGATCCGAGCTTCTTCTGCAGCTGCTGCCAAGGCGTTATCCTCGTCTTTCAACCCAGGGGTTAGCTCGGCGAAGAAATCAGCTAACGCTTGGCCCTTGATTGCGTTCCTCGGCTCAAACTGAATGTCGTAGTTTGCAAGATCTTGTGAGAATTTCAAGATCCTGCTAGAGGAGGTAGTGCGCCGAAGAAAGGCCTTGAGAGGAAACTCAGTGAGGACCACAATCCTATAGCATTGGAAGTAGGGCATAAGGCTCGTTTTAGCTGAAACGAGCGCTAAAGCCAACTTCTCCATAGGCAGATACCTCGTCTGAGAATCCGTCATCGTCTTGCTTGAAAAGAAAATCGGCAAGTGGTCCACTCCTTCCTTCCGAACGAGAACAGCACTCGTTGCGTGGTCTGAAACAGCAAGGTAGAGGTATAGATCCTCGTCAGGCTCGGGAGTAACGAGGAGCGGAGCATGGGAGAGGTAATCCTTTAATGATTGTAAAGCCTGCTCACACTCCTCGGTCCACTCAAACCGACGCCGACTAGTCTTGATGGCTTGGAAGAAGGGCCTGCAAAGGTCACTTGATCGCCGAATGAAACGGTTCAAGGCTGCGATCATCCCGGTTAGTCGCTGGACCTCTTTGATCGTAGTTGGAGCTCGGAGGTTTTGTACGGCAGTAAGTTGAGTCCGGTCAGCTTCTATCCCTCGGCGGCTCACCATATACCCGAGGAATTTTCCCGAACCTACGCCGAACGCACATTTCTCAGCGTTGAGGCGGAGCCGGTATTCCTTGAGGATGTCAAAGATTTCCCAGAGATCCCGAAGGTGATCCACGCTGAACCTGCTCTTGCACACCAAGTCGTCAATGTATGCTTCCAGGGTCTTGCCGAGCTTCAGAAGGAACATATTCGTTATCGTTCGTTGGAATGTAGCCCCGGCATTCTTCAGTCCGAAGGGAACGACGTTGTAACAAAACGTCCCTCGGGGAGAGATGAATGCCGTCTTCTCTTGATCATCCTTGGCCAGAGCGATCTGATGGTAGCCCCTGTATGCGTCCATGAAACTTAAACGCTCGTGGCCGGCCGTTGCATCGACCATTTGCTCAATCCGAGGGAGGGGGAACCGATCCATTGGGCAAGCGTCGTTGAGGTTGGTGTAATCGACACAAACTCTAAGCTTCCCATTCTTCTTCGGCACGACGACTGGGTTAGCGAGCCAGGTTGGGTATAATACTTCTCGAATAGCTCCAGCTGCCAGCAGTTGATCCACCTCGGCCATGACCGCCTCTACATGCGAAGCTGCCGAGCGACGAACCTTTTGCACCACGAAGCGTCTGTTCGGATCCACGTTCAGTGAGTGGGAAGCAAAAGACGGATCCACCCCGGCCATTTCCTGAGGAGTCCAAGCAAATACTTCTATGTTCGCTTTAAGGAAGTTGAACATGTCCGTACGCTCGGATTCACTCAAGGAGCTGCCAACGAGGAAGTACCTGCTTCCATCTTCGGTGATTGGCATTCGTACAAGTTCTTCTGTGGACCTTTGTTCGGCGGGTAGCCCCACTTCTTCAGGCTCCGGAACATCGGCCCTTTCAACGCATTGCACCTCCAGGAAGCCCCGCTCGTTAGTTACTGTACTAACATAACACTTCTTTGATTGGATTTGGTCCCCCCGAAGGCTCTCCTGCCTTCCATTCCAGCCGATAAATTTCATGACCTGGTGGAGGGTAGAGGCGACTGCCTCCATTCCGTGTAGCCAGGTTCGACCGAGGATGATGTTGTAGGGGCTAGGTGAACTAACCACTACAAATTCGACATCAATCACTCGGGAGCCGGCTCGCACAGGAAGAGTGATCAGCCCCTGAGGCCACACGGGTGCTCCAGTGAAACTAACGAGAGGCGTGATTGCTGTCCGAAGCTGATTCGGGCTAAGACCGAGGCTTTTAAAAGTAGAATAGAACATCACTTCTGCCGAGCTCCCCTGGTCCACCAATACTCGTTGAACTTTGGAGGGGCCAACCGTAACCGAGACGACCAGAGCGTCGGTGTGAGGCATTTGGACCCCTTGCAAATCTTCGGAAGTGAAGGTTAGCGGGCCATCAAGGCTTGGATCGACCCACTTTCTCTTTGGTGTGATTCCCACGTTGCAGACGGCCAAGGCGGCGACGGCTTTGTCAATTTCAGAATGTAGCTCGGCCGCTCTTCCCTCGGATACAATGCCTTGAATGACTCCAACAAGATTTCCCGCCAGAAGAGGCGGAGGAGGGGGCAGTGGATTTCGCCGAAGGTCGATCCACTGATTTAGGTGCCCTTCCGCCGCAAGCTCCTCAAGATGACGTTTGAATGGTTGGCACTGGGTGGTGTAATGGCCACGCTCTTTGTGGTACGAACACATCCCAGCGCCACTGCCCGCCGTTCCCAGGAGTCCCGTCGGCCAAACGAAGAACGGCTTCTGTCCAATGATGCTCAGCAACTTGTAGATCGGTTCGGTAAACGCGGTTCGCTCGGCCACATATTCGTCCGGCCTTGGCTCTTTCCTTGTCTGCTGCCATTGAGGCTGTTGCTGTGGCTGATGGGGAGGTTTGTTCCGATTGCTCGGTTTGCTCGTCCTAGCACCAATCGGACCCCGATTGCCCCTGCCGAACGTTAGCCACCTGTTTCTTTGCAGCTGTTGTTTTTGATGTTTCCGTTCCCTTCGGCGTGTTACGCTCGGCCACAGCCTCCTCATGCACACAGTCTTTCTCGATAATCAACATAAGCTCCCCCATTGTCTTAGGTGGGTTTCGGGACAAGTCTCTGAACATTGCCGAGGTTGGATCCAATCCGTTCATAAATGACTCGGCCGCCACGCTCTGATCGCAATCGGGAATGAGGTTGTACACTTCCCAATATCGCTCGGTGTATGACCGAAGGGTTTCGCCTGACGTCCTCTTCATATTCACCAACATCGAGAGCGTCTTCGGCTGGATGTTGCTCGTCACGAACCGCTTTGTGAATTCCAATTCCAGTTCGTTGAAGCACTTAATGGACTTCGGCTTGAGCTAGTTATACCACAACATTATAGGCTCGCTTAACGTAAGAGGAAAAATCTTACACATAAGCGCGTTGGAGAAGTTGTGGAGGCTCATCGTTTGTCGGAATCGGCAGACGAACGCGACTGCGTCCTCTTTGGCCTCGTAACGCTTGAGCTTCGGCATGACAAAACGATCCGGGGGTCGCTTTTGCTGTATGGCGTCAGTGAAGGGAGAGGCCTTGGCCTTCCCGAGCTTGGAGTTATCGACCACCTCCGGGACGCTCGGAACAACGGACAGTGGAGCTTCGAGGCGGTTGGTTCAGTCGTCCCGAGGTTCCCTGCGGTGATGTCGCGGTCGCCTATTCTCCTCTCGCTGCTGGTGCCTTACGCCTTCCGAACGTTCCAGTCGTTCGATTATTGGATCCTCAAGGCGAGCTCGCCGAGGATCGAAATCCTCATCGACCGGTCGGTATATCGTAGGCATTCCTGTAAATTGGTCGTATAGTACGATGGTGTCATCTTGCCCTCGTTGTTCTCCACTTCTCGCTCGGCGGTGGCTGGACGAGCCAGCCGGGCGTCGCCCTCCCGGGTAGCGATCCGTATGAGATATCGATTGCTCGGTATTCTGAGGGCATTCGCTGGTCCGAACGTGCCGAGGCGGTTCATTGAGATCCAAGGGCCTCTTCCCATCCGCATGTTCCCGGTATCGTTGGGAAACATTGTTCGTTCTCCCGGAAGCTTCCATCCTGCGCGTCCCTGCTGTAGAGCTAGTCGCCGAAGAGCGAGTGCTCTCGTTGCGAACGATACTTTCCAACCGCGGGAGAAAGGCTATGGGTTGAATTCTGGAAGCAGGTTCTAGCCGATCAAAAACTGTACGACGCTCGGATGGGGCACCTTCGGAAGTGTGCGCCTGTCGGGACTTCCTACTTCGCTTGCGAGTTTTCTTCGGTCGACTTGGTTCGGCCGTGTGGCCATGCACAGGAGTCATGGCTACGCCTCCGTCTCGTCCTTCAAGCCGTTGTTGGAGGAGCGCGATCACCGCGGCCTGACGCTTTTGTTCTGCCAGGGCAATCTCAAGCTCGGTTGGGGGGTAGGAAAGCTGCCGTACGACCGGCAAGGTGGTCCTTGCATTTTGGCCGGGGTCAGCATTCAGAGTACCGAACCCAGCCAAACCGATGGTGAAGTTTTCCGGGCCTGGAGGGGGAAGACGTTGTGCCATTACTCGAGAGGATGGCGGGGTACGGCGGAGAAAGGAGGAGGAGGCCTGAGATGAACCGTGGCCCACGTTGTTTTGCTAGGAAAGATCTGTTCCTCCCCAGCGGAGTCGCCAATTGTGGGGGCGTGATTTATCCTTGAACCTCCTGAACCCTTTCTCGATGCTTGAACCGTGGAGATCTTGACCGGCGACGCCGTGTACCTGCAAACCGGAGGGTGGTGTTCCTCCGGGTAGAAGCTCCGACGATCTAATTAGAACCGGAGGGAAGAAGAAGAAGAAGTTTGGTAGGAAAAATAGCTTGGGGGAGAAGAGATCTAACCCTTTTCCCAGAAGGGGTACTTTGCTATTTATAGGCCCAGGCATGGAGTGCTGACCAAGGTGGAAGTGCACTGCACGCGCGCCTGCCACGCTCGGATGACGTCACGCGTCAGAGGCACTCAAGTGATTCAGCCCTTCGAGACCTGCAGACCCATGTGGACCCACGTGGGCCAGTGTCAGATACGTCCCATCGGTTATCAGAGAGGTGAACGTGCTTATCTCTGCTTCTAGAACGCTCCACAACCGCCCTAGCCGAGGGACTCTCCCGAACGTATGATATCGCCGAGCATAGTACTCCTTCGCCGAGCATCTACCACCCCGGACGGAGAGGCACCCATCCGAGTAAATACTTCATTCGCCGAACGAGAACATCGCTCGAAGCTCGGAGTAAATACTTCTTACGCTCGGTGAACAGTCGGAACGCCAACTGAAGCTCGGTGGGAGACAGGGTTGACACGTCACGTTTGACTTTTCTCATACAGGCGAACTGAGACAACTGGACTGTGGACCCAGAGGGTTATCCCACTGAACCTTTTGAACCTTTGGATATTTTGGCCCACTACACTTGGCTTACCGAGAAACTCAGAGATTTCAAAAGATGAGAAATCAAAAGGTTCAAAAGGGTTAGGTTGATTATTATAAATCTGATCAATGAAGTTTGTTTCAATTTCTTTTCCTTTTCCTTTGATAGATGCCTGATAGAGATCTGCCAAATGCCTCGGCATACGACAGGTACGCAACCAATGCCCTTTTGCTCCACATCTATAGCATGAGTCCTCAGAATTCTTGAGAGGTTTATTTTCGAAACTCTTCCCCTTTCCTGTAGACACTTCTGACCTAGTCCACTTATTCCACTTCTGGGGAATATCTATTTTCCTACCTGATTTCTGAACATATCCTCCATGGCCTTGGTGGTTATGGCTACCATGCTCATGCCCACGTCCATGGCCATGACCATGACCTCGTCCTAGACTAGGAATAGAGACTCTATTCGCTCCTGGAATGGTATAGAGCCAGTTGGACGAGACTCGTGATTCCTCATTAAAAACTTGTTATTTTGTTCAGCGACTAGGAGACAGGAAATTAAATCTGAGTATTTCTCAAACCCACGCTTTTTGTATTGCTGCTGCAGGAGCAAATTGTTGGTGTGAAAAGTAGAATTTTTTTTTTAACATATATTTTTCAGTGATAGTTTCACCACATAATTTCAAGATCGAAACTATCTTGAACAGAGTAGAGTTATACTCGCTAACAGATTTATAATCTTGCACCGTTAAATTTAACTATTGATAATGAGCTCTTGGCGTATCACTGCTTTTGGTGCTCGTACCTTTCTTTCAAATTATTCCATAAGGTTAATGGGTCCTTAACCGTAAGGTACTCAGACTTCAGGTCTTCATAGAAGTGATGGCGGATAAAGGTCATTGCTTTGGCTTGATCCTTCAGGGAGGTATTATTACCAGTTGTAATTGTGTCTCCAATTTCCATAGCATCTAGGTAGATCTCAATATCAAGGATCCATGATAAATAGGGCTGTAAATGAACTGAGCCGTTCGTGAACTGTTCGAGGCTCGACTCGGTAAAGGCTTGTTCGAATTCGATTTGTCTACTAAATGAACTGAACCTGAACCTCAATTTTAGGCTCGTTTCATAAATGAGCCGAACATGAACATAGCAGTATTTGGCTCGATTAGGCTTGCGAACCTGGAGTATATGTATCTCATGGGGATTTTATATAATTACATAATGAAAATTTTAAAACTTGTACAAGTCTAAACGTTTGCAATTACTAAAAATTTACTTATGTATATGTTTTTATCATTTTATATGTATATGAACGTATTTATGTACATATTAAAAAATTTATTTGTAGTTTTAGACCTGTATGAGAGCATAAATATATGATATTATTGGGTCTTTAAGGCTCGTGAACAAGCTCAAGTTCGACCCAAACCTAGGCAAGCTCGGTTTGAGTTCGGCTCGTCATAATTTTCATTGAATTCGGCTAGAGTTCGAGTTCGCGAAAAAACTTAATGAATGAATTTGAACATTCTAATATTCGGCTCGATTTGGCTCGTTTATGGCCCTAATGATAAATAATTTCTTCTAGAAATATCAAGTGCCGCGAATTCCAGTTTTGTATAGTTTGATATTGTCTATAAAACAAGAGATTCTAGTTTAGATAAACATTCAAATTAGGGGTGTGCACGGGGCGGGGCAGGTCGGTCTTGACCCGAACCCGGAACCCGACCCGACCATGTCGGGCAAGAATATTTAGGCCTGCAATCGAACCGCACAGGTGGTAAGAACCGTTCGCAAGCCCAATTCTTTACTTCGGGTCGGGTCGCGCGGGTCCGACGAGTTGCACGAAAGCTGAATTGGGCTTTTGTTATTAGAATTTTATTGTTTGAATCCTTTTTATTATTATTATTATTATTATTATTATTATTATTATTATATTTTGAGCCCAATGGCCACATAATCACATGTAGCCCATTCTTGTTTGGGCTTCCACTAGTTTTAAATAGTAGATCTAGCCCAACAACATTCAGGATGCTTCAGCACCCGACGAAGCAGACACTAGAGCAGCAACTCGAGAATCCGCAGACGCAGAAGTCTCATCCGAACGAAACAAAGGCAGTAGATACCACACGAGAATCAACCGAACCTTAGCAACAAGTTCACAAGTTTCACATGCTTGATAGATACAAATACAGCCATCAAACATCAAAAAAATAGTACACCAACTACATTTTAAATGCAGTTTTCGTCCACAATACCACAAAAGGAGCAAACACTATACCCCATTCAAACTTCAAAGAAATCAAGTCCACTTCAAGTTAAATACACTTACTTAGTTACTTCTGTCTAGTGTCAACTAACAACAGAGAATATCAAAAGTCAAGCTTTGCACATCCACAAAAAATATACCCCATTCAAAGTAAATTAAGTCCACTTCAAAAACTATACCCCGTTCAAACTTCAACAAGACTATACCCCATGTTGATTTTGTACCACTTCAAAAACTATACCCCATTCATACTATACCACTTTAAACCCATAAAAAACAAGCATAAAATCAGAGTGTTTGGTTGCAAAATATCCACAAAAAGCATTATACCTACAAAAAAAAATAAAGCAAGTTTGATTAAAAGGTTAAAAAGATAAGAGAATATAGTGAAGCGATGCAAATGAGGTTTGAGGTAGAAATTTTATACCAAAATCCATTGCCGATGATAGTTTATCAACTTGAACCGAGGCTTGAGGTGGAGGTTGATCATGATCCGGTAAAACTAACAAGAAAAAAAATTAAGATAACTAGAAGTTTGAAAAAGTAAGTAATATTGGTGAATGTAATTAAAGTAAATTAACAAAATAACAACCTACATTTTAAAGTAATTACCTGACTCGTAGGATTCATTTTGCTCAATGTCATCCATTGCCTTACGAAGAGAAATGGGGATATCGTTTCGAAGCCAATTTTGTCCACATACAAGCATCTCTACCATCGCGGGAGAAAGTGAGCTGCGAAAAGGATCAAGTATGCATCCTCTAGTGCTAAAAGCCGACTCGGATGCAACTATAGAGACGGGAAATGCTAACACATCACAAGCCACTTGTGACAACACATTATACCTCACAGAATTGTTCTTCCACCACAACAAAATGTCAAACTTTGAATCATCATCTTCTGCTTCACAACTTTTAGCTAAGTACTTATCCACCTCAGACTTGGACAAAATGGAATATTGCTGCTCCATGTAAGAAGAAAATTGACTGGCCAAAGTTTTATGGGGATCATCGAAATCAGCTCCCCCTGATCAACACACAATTTGACATTAGGATCCATAGGAGTATCGTCAGGCTTCGACCCCAATAAACCAGTCTCATCTAGAATATCTAGCACATATTTTCTCTGTGATAAACTAATGCCATCTTTAGATTGTGCAACCTCAATACCCAAAAAATATCACAACCTTCCCAGATCTTTGGTATGAAACTGACTCTGCAAAAATACCTTCAACTCATCAATACCTTTTTGATCATCGCCCGTAATAATAATATCATCCACATAAACAATCAATAATACTTTCCCTCGGTCAGATGAGAGAGGAAAAACTGAATGATCAGACTGACAGCAACTCATCCCAAATTTCAAAACTGCATCACTGAACTTGCCAAACTAGGCCCGAGGAGATTGCTTAAGACCATATAGTGCTTTCCAAAGATGACATACCTGATTACGCTCCCCCTGAGCAACAAACCCAGGTGGTTGCTCCATATAAACTTCCTCCCGGAGATCCCCATGAAGAAAGACATTTTTAACATCCAACTGGAATAAAGGCCAACCAAGATTGGCTGCAAGGGAGATAAGAAGGTGGACAGAACCAAGCTTGGCAACTGGAGAAAAAGTCTCAGCATAATCAACACCATAGGTCTGAGTATATTGCTGCTCCATGTAAGAAGAAAATTGACTGGCCAAAGTTTTATGGGGATCATCGAAATCATCATCAATAGTCATAGCCGAAGCCGAAGCCTCACACACATTAGGCACTTCCACACTATTCTTATCATGCTTAGCATAGTCCTCAAACAAACGTATCAGACAATTCTTCACCTTTTCCTTCATTGCTTTAGCAATATCTTCACCATACAATCTTATGAAGCAAAACTCCACATAGTCTAGCTTATTTCTAGAATCAAGAACCGCAGCAACATACAATGACAAATTCATTTTGTCTCCCTGTCCCCAATACTTATCAAGCTTTTCTTTCATACTCAATGCCATTGAAGACAAAAGAATATCACTGCTCTTAAGCAATTTCTCTACTTCCAATTGAATCACATACATGTCTTTAAAGAAAACAACGAAAGTGACATAAAGGGAACCTGAAAACCTCTTTGTTGCAATATAGAAAAGCCTTAAGAAATGGACAAACGTTCTACAATCGCCCCAATTCTTCTTGGTTGGCTTCCTCTTTTCCCAACTCCCTCTATTTCCCCCAAATGCCCCATTATTCTTGTTTTCCTCTTCTCCCTCGTTAAACTCATCATCCTTAAAAATTGACTTGAAATTGGAGTCCTCTTCGTGTAACTGGTTAAAAGCTTTCTCAAACTTTTGAGTAGCATCAAGCATTAAATAAGTGGAGTTCCACCTTGTCGGAACGTCGAGGCACAAAACTTTTTGGATTCAATTTTCTCTTTCAAGACACATTTCTTAAAAGAATCAAGCCTACTAGGGGAGGACCTTACATACCTCACAACCTCACATATGTAAGCAATAGATGGAGCACGCTCTTCCAAACCATCACTAACAATGAGATTGAGAATATGTGCACAACAACGAACATGTAAATAGTCATGACCTAAGACGGTTCCCTCCCAATCCTTTGTTTTCTTTACCAAATACCTGATAGCCGTGGCATTTGAACTAGCATTGTCTACTGTTATAGTAAAGACACCTCCAATGTTCCATTCAAAGCAAACACGCCTCAATCTTTTTACCAATTGTATCACCCTTATGATCATCAACAATACAAAAGTTCAAAATCCTCTTTTGAAGTTTCCAATCGTCATCAATAAAGTGTGCAGTTAGACACATGTAATTTAGATTTTGAATCGATGTCCATGTGTCCGTAGTGAGAGAAATCCTACGACCTCGTAGTGCATTCATCAACTTAGCCTTCTCTCTATTGACAATCTTGACGACATCTCTAGCAACAGTATAATGAGATATAGGTTTAAACTTTGGTTGGAAAGCCTTGCAAAACTTTCGAAAACCAACTCCTTCTATGAACGCAAATGACAATTCATCAAGCACATCCATCTTAACAAGAGCAGTTCTAGCAAATTCTGCAGAAAAACTTGTGGCAACAAGTTCAAAACCTTCTTTTCCATCTTTTTTAGTTTCAAAACTTAAAGTTTGTTGACCACCCTTTGGTTCTCTATTGTAAGGGTACTTCTTGCAGACTATAATATGAGCCAACATGCTACTTGTTTCATGCATTTTAGGATCAACCATATATTTGTTATGACAATACTTACAATTACCTCGTTGTATCCCATCCGCAGTGTCTTTAGCCTCGATTTTATCGAAGTGATCCCATGCTGTCGATTCTGGTCTGCCAGTTCCTTGTTTTTGTGCCTTAGGGGGCTTAGCCTTAGCCTTAGCCTTTCTCTTAGTAGATTTTATGGGCACAGTAGGAGTATCACCACCATGGATAACAGCTTCAACCTCGTCACCCGAAGCAGAATCCATAACTTGAATAGTGATCACAAAACAAATCAAAACTCATAAATCTACACACGTTGCATAAACATGTAGAACACATAAATCAAAACTCAACTGAAAACCCATGACCCAAAGAAATCAAAACCCCCCCAAAATTAAATGTCTGTTAACATCAAAACCCCCCCAAAAATCAAAACGTCTATTAAAATCAGTTTTATTAAGAGAGAGAGAGAGAGAGAGATTTACCGATTGGGAATGTCTGGAGTCTCTGGAGTTTGGACTGTGGATGATGGCGAAATTGAATAGCGAGATGCGAGACGCTGTACGAGAGAGAGGGAGAGACGAGAGAGAGAGAGACGGTGACCGGCAGAGGGTCACGGTGGAGGAGAGGGAGTGGGCTCAGTGGGGTGCGCCATTTTCATTTGGGGTAGGGTTTTGGTTTGGGGCATCTGGGGAATGGGAGGAAAGTGGAAAACCTTTTTTCCTTTTATATGAAGGGCCTGCCTAGGGTTGATTATTATATGTAATATTATATATTAAAAGGTCAGGTTGGGTCGGACCCGACGGGTAAGGAACGCACCAACCCGAACCCCGAACCGAAATCTGATTTTTAACAGAAAGTAAATCCGCACCTGTCCGAACCACATGTTTGACCCTGTTCGGGTCGGGTTCACGGACCCTCAGGTTTTTTGCACAGGCCTAATTCAAATAATGAAGAGTCAAACTAACTATACAATTTTAACTAGCAGAGATTAATATTTTGCAGTAATAAATCTCATCGAATAAAAAGATATGTAACATTAATTATGCAAGTTAGATACTATTTAATAAAACATACATGTACGAATTGTAATTCTCCTAACCAACTTTGAAACTCAACGGAATGAAAAACATAGAACATTTCTTATAAATTGATTATATTTATTTACTCTTCTCCCCTTTTTTGTTAAAATAGTTTACTAGTCATTTATTAAAGGGTTTTGTTAACATATGCCCCTAAGGCATATGAAAAAGAGTACATTAACTCCTTCATTTCTTACTAGCGCACTTCAGGCATGGTTCCGAATCGTTGATCAAAAAATTATTCTTGAATATCTCCTTTAACCTCTTTAACACAAAGGGGAAAAAAAAACTCAACGTAGCATTCTCCTTCACTGATCATCAATATTATTAAACAAATTCTCAAAATAGTTCAGTTTTTTTCCCCTGAAGAAACACAAAGAAGAATTGTGTGTATTCTTATAAAAAAAGTTGTTTCCTTTTCGCGTATGAATCCATAATGATTGTTTCCTTTTTTACCGTAGGAAAATCAACCTTAAAAGAATCAACTTAAAAGCAAATATTGAATTGAATGTAAGGAAATCAACTGTAGAGAAATTAATTGAAAAAAGGAAAGGGTGTATATTTCTCTATCAGGGAAACGTGTAACTTTTTTTTTACATTAGTGTAGGTGTATATAATAGGAAATATTCATTCAATTCGACGGCTATAATCTTATCAGAAAATATGATCAAATAGTTATAGATGCTGCTTTGTTTGTATGCCTAGACATTTTTAAAGAAAACCACTATGTTTTATAATATAGATACTTTGTATGGGAAATCTAAATTTGAAACAACAACCATTAATTCTTTTTGAAATGATTAACTTTTTACCTTTGGGACAGAAATACCCCCAGGTTTAATATTTAAATTTTCTGCCATTTTTTTTTTGGGTTTGTTTTTGCCTTTAAGAATTCCACATGCTTCTGGACTTCCACTGTTCCACAATTCCACCAATCAAACAGGTAACCTTTTACCTCCAAACTCTTCAGCAGCTAATTTGACTCATTAGCATTATCGAAATTCTTTCAAAAATTAAAAAACTCATATTTGAATTTTTTTTGTCTTTATTGAATGCCTTTTGCGTTTGTTTTTTTACGCATTAATTTTTTTAGATATTTGGTTAATCTCGACGCGAGCATTCATAAACAGTAAAAAATGATGATCAAAACTCAAAATTTTTTGAATAAAGACAAAAACAAGGAAAAAAAAACTGTCTTCTTGACTTATTTTGTGCTTTTTCAAAAAAAAAATTGAGTTCCAATCATAATTTTAAAATTTTTCAACATCCAAATCATGTTGAAAATTGTTCCAAAAGCAATAATCAGCCAAAATCATGTATGATTCGTCCAAAATCTTTCATCTAATATTTTATCAACTACTTCTTATATGCAAGGAGCTAACATTGTTCCGAAAGCAAACACAAATACTTTTTCATTTTAGCGAATACTTTTGATATGAAGAGAGACAAACAAAATGTGGTGGAGGGAAAAAGAGAAAATTTTGATCAATTACTTTCACAAAAGTGGGTTTAATTAATCAAACATGATAGGATTAGAAGCTGGAAACCCAATTTTTTGGTTTGAAGTACTAGATGAATGTTTGTGTTTATATAATTTTTTTTAATAGATATTGCATTTGCTAATCTTTCTTATCTGGTATGAGTTTGTTGAATATTGTATTCAATTCTTTTAAAAAAACAATTCGTATGAATATAATGGTCATGAGATGGAAATATTTGCCGAAAGTTTTTGGGAGGGAATATGGTATGTTGGATTGGGGTACTTTTGTCCAATATGAAAAAATTACTCCTTTCAAAAAGGATTAAGGGTAAATTGAGTAGGAGGACATAGTCTAGGGATTTATGCCACAATTAGTCCATCTACTTTTTTTCATATAGTCTCCAGGACAATTGGCAATCAATTTCTCAAAAATACCCTCGGAAGTCACCGGACGTTGACCGGCGTATCTGTTAATTTTTTGTGTATCTGTTGACTTTTTAATTTTTTTTTATTTTGACCATTGATTGGCATTGACCGGCGTTGACTGGTGTATCTGTTCATTTTTGGTGTATCTGTTGATTTTTTATTTTTTATTTTTACCTCCATCACTCAACCACAACTTCTACCACCACCACCACCACGCCACCACCACCGCCATCATGCCGCCACAACCTCCACCTCCACTACTACTCCATCACCAACACGCCACCACCTCCACCTCCACCACCACCACTTCCACCACCACCACCACCACGCTACCACAATCTCCACTTCCACCACCACCTCTACCACCGCTCCATCACCACCACGCCACCACTTCCACCTCCACCACTTCCATCACCACCACGCCGCCACCACCACCGCCACCATGCCGTCACAACCTCCACTTCCACCACCACTCCATCACCAACACGCCACCTCCACCACTACCACTCAACCTTCACTTCTATCACCACCACCACCATGCCACCACAACCTCCACTTCCACCACCACTCCATCACCACCACGCCACCATGTCCACCTCCACCAACACTACCACCACGCCGCCACCACCACCACAACCTCCACTTCCATCACCACCACGCCACCGCCTCCACCTCCACCACCACCATGCCACCACAACCTCCACTTCCACCACCACCTCTACCACCACTCCATCACCACCACGCCACCACCTCCACCACTTCCACCATTACCACTACGCCACCGCCACCACCACCACCACCATCACCATGCCACCACAACCTCCACTTCCACCACCACTCCATCACCACCACGCTACCACCACCACTTCCACCCCCACCATGCCACCACAACCTCCACTTCCACCACTACCTCTACCACCACTCCACCACCACCACCACCACCACCATGCCACCACAACCTCTACTTCCACCACCACTCCATCACCACCACGCAACCACCTCCACATCCACCACTCAACCACCACTTCCACCACCACCACTATGACGCCGCCGCCACCACCACCTTTACTTCCACCACTACCATGCCGCCACTCTATCACCACCATGCCACCACCACCTCCACCACCACCTTCACCACGACGCCACCACCATGCCACCACAACCTCCACTTCCACTTCCACCACCTCTACCACCACTCCACCACCACTCCACCACCACCTTCACCACTCCCATTATCACTTCCATAACCATTCCACCACCTCTTAGTTCCACCACCACTACTCCAGTTCCACAATCATGTCCACTACTACCGCCACCGCCACCGCCACCGCCACCACCACCACCACCATAATACAAAACAGATACAGATATACCAGATACAAATACACCAAAACAGATACAATAGATATACCACAACAGATATACCAACACAAAACAGATACAGATATATCAACAGCAGATGTACCAAAACAGATACAAATATACCAACAATATCTGCTGGAGTTTGCTCCGGCTTCTCTCTTTCAAAATTGGAGAGAGAAATAAGTTTTCTGTTTATTTTTGGACGAAGGTTGACAGTAGGAGTTTAATTGATGAGTGTTTTTAATACTTCAAGTGTTTATATGATATTTCGATAAGGTCAGGTGTTTGTGTGATTTGCGTGAAAAGTCAAGTGCTAATATGAAATTTTTTCATACAGATATATCAATAGCAGATGTACCAAAATAGATACAAATATATCAACAATAAATACACCAAAATAGATATAGATATACTAAAACAGATACACCAACAAAAAAAAGATACAGATATACCAAGATATATACACCAACACAAAACACTTACAGATATACTCGCAACAGATACACCAACGCAAAACAGATACACTTATATCAACAGCAGATGTACCAAAATAGATACAAATATACCAACAATAGATACACAAAATAGATATAAATATACCTAAACATATACACCAACACAACACAAAACAGATACAAATATACCAATATACCAAAACAGATACAACAACACAAAACAGATACAGATATATCAACAATAGATATACCAAAACAAATCCACAATCTCCACTTCCACCACCACTTACACCACCACTCCATCACCACCATGCCACCACCTCTACATCCACCACCACCTCCACCACTCAACCACCACTTCCACCACCATGCCACCACAACCTCCACTACTACCACCACCACCACCACCACCACCATGCCATCACCTCCACCACACCACCACCACCACTTCACAGCCATCGCCACTGCCACAACCACAACAAAGTCTTTTTTGTTAGCCAAACAGATACACCAAAAATGAACAGATACACCGGTCGACGTCAACACCGGTCAATGATCAAAAAAATAAAAAAATTAACAGATACACCAAAAATGAATAGATACATCGGTCAACGCCAGTCAACGCCGGTCAACGGTCAAAAAAATAAAAAAATAAAAAAATCAACAGATATAACAAAAATGAACAGATACACTAGTCAACGCCGGTAACAACGGTCAAAATAAAAAAAAGGACATTTTTATGTTAGCCAAATAAGGCCCTTGTCTCATTAAAGTCAATTTAAATGAAAAAAGATATTTTTTGTGTTAGCCAAACAAGGCCCTTGTCTCATTAAAGGCAATTTGGTCTTTTCACGGACCTTAAACTCTAAAATATTTTCATTAATGGACTTTACACATCATTGAAACTTAAGCTGGACTAAATCTGTTTTGTGACCTCTTCTTTTGGACTTTAGACCAATTTGTTGATATATGAAAGAGTTTATGGCTTTAACTTCAAACTTAGATTTCCCATACAAATAGTATTAAATGAAGAAGTTAATATGACCTTTTTTTTTGATCCGCGAGTTAATATGACCTTATCATATGCCTTATCATACGCCTTAGGGGCATATATTAACAAAACCCTTTATTAAAAGGCAAAAAGATGGGATCTAGTTACCCTACTGAAGTTATAAGTACCCCACGTTCTTTTTTTCCTTCTCAATCCTTTAACTTGTTAAAGTTAGAAAAGACAGCATGAAGCTCAAAGTCAAAATTAAATAGAAAATGTAGTAAATGGGTATAGTAGATTGGTTTCCTACCAATATGGATTTTTTAAAACTTATATGCATGAATCCTTGGCTCTTCATGTATATGTACTCTTCTAAAGCGAGGACTATACAATTCTCTTACACTTATTTTTCAATAACAAAATAAATGCTCTGTCCTTCCCATAACAAGTTGATAAGGGTAACATAAAAGACAAATTTACACATTAATCTAGAAAAATAACTAAGGAGATGTCATGAAATAAATAAATAAACTTGCTGGTATATGCTTAACCACTGGGGTTAGCTCAGTGGCCAAACTCGTGGTTTCCCTTAAGGAAGTCACGGGTTTAAAGCGGTGTGGTGGATTCAATACTGAAGATCCACCCACTTTGTTGCAAAAAATACTTCGGGTATTCTCAATTTTTTTTTCATATTGTGTAAAATACTTCAGGTATTCCACCATATTATATATATACACACACACACACACTCAACTTCACCTAAGGACGTCCCCAAATTCCAAAAATGCGGACTGTAACGCCCCTAATTTTGGAAACATTAAAAGGACAATTTTTATTGAAATCTAGTTAGAGTCTAGCTCATTATTACAACAGGATTCCTACGAGAGTACTTTTATTACACAAATGATGGGGAAATCTAAGGTTTATTACTACTCCGCTTCTTCCTCCATCCTAGCAAGCTCCTCGGCTCCTAAAGCCTCCAAAGTAAACTGTTCATCCTGTTCATCTATCAATTCTGACACATTATACCAGCGTCGCCCCCAGTATAATATGTTAGGGTCACCAAAAGGCAACACCATGAGCTACAGAAGCTCAATAGAATAAACCATACCCACTAACTCTTAACTTACAAAAACAACGAATCAAACAGATAACATTATCTATACAGGACATGCTTATCTATTAAAACAGTTAACAATGACACATCCACATTCACTATTATCTATCGTTGGTGTCCGTGACCCTTCTGAGTTTCTCCTACGCGACTCGTCGTAGACCGTGTCACAAATTTCCACTTTCTTAACCAAATCAACATTTCAAAAATCTATTTTTTTTAACACACCCAACCTCGGTTCCGCCGTTCCGGGTTCCCGAGTATCCTCACAATGGTTCCGCAGCACCGGGTTCCCATTGGCACATAAAACTTTGCATTGGTTCCTCTCCGCGGATAACCAAGCCACACACCCAATGGTTCCGCCGCACCGGGTTCCCATTGGCACATAAAACTTTGCATTGGTTCCTCTCCGCGGATAACCAAGCCACACACCCAACCTCGGTTCCGCTGTTCCGGGTTCCCGAGTATCCTCATAATGGTTCCGCCGCACCGGGTTCCCATTGGCACACACACACACACACAACTCACATAATGACTACCACAATCTGTCATTATGTAGTTTCAAAAATATTTTACCAAGTTAATGCCTTTAAACACACCCTAGGTGCCATGTTTCTAACTTTCTCGATTTCTGTGTCTCGTTTTCATGCTTAGACTACGCGGTAGGACTTTTTCACATAAGTAACATAAATCATTCATTTTGAAATCTTGAAATTAAACTAGCAAGATCATCTAACTCTATATTATTTAGCATGCTCATTTTATCCTTGATTTCACATAATCATACTCAAGCAATTAACATACAATCTAAGGCATAGTGTCACATGGACGGACACCTTTGGAGTGGAAAACCACTTATGCCTTATCACATATCAAGACAAGTAAATCTAATAATCCTATATTCATGCTCATACTTCCATTAGCAAAATAAGGTTACTAACTAACATGCATTTGATCATACAAGTAAATACTATCTTTTTTTTTTGTTTAACGGATAAGGAAATTTACTACGTATACTTAGAGTAAGTAAGTAGAGGTATTCTACCTTTTTTCTTGGCGGTGGGTACGGATATGGAAAAAGTAAGTACGTCGGACGGAGTAACTTCCTACGGTGGCTTCCGGTAGCTTCGAAAGAGAAAGGTTTCTCTCGAAACTAATTCTTGACTAACTTTCTAACTTTTTATGGATCGAAGGGTGGTCGAGTGGTGGTTTAGTGGCGGCCTAGGAGAAGTTTATTGAAGAGCTTTTAGAAAAAACTCAAGAACTTAAGAACAAAGTAAGAACATGGTGAGAACACTAGAATTTCTTAGAGAGAGAAGTAGAAGAGTGAGGGTGTGAGTTGAATGGCATGGGCAAGGGTCCTATTTATAGCAAAATTTGGCTCCCTCTCTCTCCCTCATGGCCGGCCTCCCCCTCTCTCCTTTCCTCTCATCTTTTTGCTCCATGTTTGGTCATATCAAGCATGCCAAGCCTTCCTTCTTTTGTCACTTCATCTTTAAGCCCTAACCTAGGTTATCATGAAGGGTTTCTAGCCAAATCTTGTCCTTGGATAGCTTGCTTGCAAGAAGAAACAAAATGATAAGCTAGGTTTATGTTTAAAGTAACCTAAAAATGGGTTGTCAAAAGAGGTTTAGGCTTAAGGGCTAAAGGTAGCTTGTTCAAGGGTACAAAACACATGCACACACTCCATCTCTCTCTCCCTCCAACCGGCCTCTCTCCCTCTCCCTTTTTCTCTTTTTTTTTTGTTCCATTAAATTGCCCAATTAAGCCTTTCAAGCATGCCAAGACTTGTCTTTTCTATTCTTAGGCATTCATGAGGGGTTTTGGCCTTTCTAGTCTAGGACTATGGGTATATCTATCCACATATATATATATATATATACACTTAAGTACTAAGTAGTCTTATTAGGCCTAAGAAAAGTGATGACAAAGGCTAATGCTCTCAAGTGTAAACAATGACCAAAGGTCAAAGATTTCCTAGGAAATTTTTATCCAAGGGGTATACTCATATAAGCTTAAAGAAAATTTAGAAATGTAATTATGTTGGCCAATTTAGGGTTAAGGCTAGTGTTCTTAGACTTGCATGCATGGCAAGACTAGTTTTACCCCTTTTTGAAGCAAAATAATGGCTTCCTATCTTTCAAGTACCTAAGTGACTAGCCTTACCAATCTAAGTTTTTTATTAGCAAGACTAATTCCTATTGTCCAAGGGGTAAAATTTTCCCTAACAATTATTAACCAAAGGTTAAGGAAGAAAAATGCCACATAAGGCTTTGAAATGACAAAACATAAGGTCAAATGATTATTTCTAATGGTCTATTGGTTTAATTAGGTTTAGGAGGGGTTCACAAGGCTCAAAGGGGGTTAAGAAGGCTCATTAAGGGTTAGGGGGGTGTAACTAGGTGAATTGGTGGTTTGGTCCCTCCAACTAATCGGTTGAAAGTTAACTTTACTAGTCAAGTAGGGCTTTTAATCAAGAAATGAATTTAAAAGGACTAAAATCTAATTATGACGGATTATAGGAATTAAAAGAAATTTTTAAGGCAATATCATGAATAAAAAAAAATCGAAATCTTAAATGAAATTTTTATTCGCTAAAAATTAGAGTCGTTACACGGACATTGCTTTTTAGCCGTTGGATTTCATCCAAAGGCTGTGATTTTAAAACGCATCTCGCGGGTAAGAAGCCAAGTGGGTCGGGTAAAATTGTTCCCGGGTTATCACACGTGGGTCATAACACAATCCCCAGTCTTCCACTGTACGCCTCATTTTGAACTGAACAAAGAGAGAGAGAAGAGAGAAGATGAACAAAGAGAGAGAGACGAACTTTGCGAACACATCATCCAGACGCAAAACCCCTCGCGATACATTTAGAGAGAAGAAGACGACATGATCGACCATCGACAACGAAACGAGGTACGTATCTCTCTCTCTCTCTCTATCGAACTCGATTTGAATCTATCTCTGTCTTCTTGGTGTCTGGGTCTAATATTAGGGTTTTTTCCTGTTAACTCCTACAGATCCACGAAGAAGGAGGACACGCCTTTCTCTGAACCTAAGTTCTCTCTCTCTCTGTGAACATGAGTTGTTTTTCAAAACCCTAATTTTAGAAATTCCTTATTTTGAAAAACCCTAATTTTTGAATTAGTAGGACATCCAACAAATTATGGTTTTCGAAATAAGGTTCTGAGCCATGAGTTTGTTTTACTTGATTTGGACAGGCTCTTGATTTTATTTCGTAATCTTTGGTTCGATTGAGAAATGGGATTTTTTTTTATTTTGTTAGCATTGTCGATTTCGATTTGTTGATTCAGAAATTACAGTTTTTGTAATCTCGAATCTGTTCGATCTGAAATCCCTACTTTTGATTTTAAATTTCCATGCTACCATGTCCTTTGTACATTTCCTTAAAATAGAAAATGTACGTTTTAGCTTTTATACCATTGATAAGATCTTCCTACTTGAACATGTTTAGAAAAAACTTTAATTTTGCACAATTTTAAGAAAATCGGAAGACTATCAGGTAGTTTGTTGGTGGCAAAAGGCGCAACTGTGCCCATCCTAATTCACTCACAATGAGCCCAAATTATGAGTCTTCAATTGGGAACTCATTGGACCATACCATTGAGTGCTACATCAGACTGAGTTAACTAGTATAAGAAACTATGGGACTTTCCCCTTATGACAGTGGTGTTTGAACAAGTATTTCAACATTTTCTAGGTTGTTGCAGGTACTTGTAGTCACAGTAGGTTGTTGCATTTACTTGTAGTCTTACTAATTGTAGCGGGCCGAACACAGATGTTCGCATGGTGCGGACCTGACCTACCATGAACCGATCGTAGGCTTCGTGCACGGCATGTCGACGGTGACTCGTCATTAATATTCGGTTTGCCTCAGGCTCGGCAGTGGACAATCCTGCTCTCGGATTGTGCCGTCGGCAGAGTCCCCGACAACGTTACCTCCCTCATTAAACGCATGGCCATGCTCGGCGTTGCCCGCGGTCGGCTACCTTCAGAGCACGGCATGTAGCCGACGGTGGCTAGCTGTAAAGCCACGCGTCCTGCCACGTGCAGAAGCGGTTATAACAGAAGGTGATCACGGGCGCACATGGGTGTGTCAGCTCAGCCCCAAAAACGGTTACCAGATCCATTCCGTGATGTCATTGTGACGTCACACGGCCCGTGGAAGGCACGCGATCGTACTAGGAGAGCAAGCCAGGAGGCACTATATATACCTAGTGATGGTAACCCTAACAGGTACACGCTACTCGATACTCACACTTACTCTCTCTAAGCTCTCTGCTTCCTCTCTCTGCACAATACTCATCCTCTCGCCGGAGGGCCTTGCCGGGACCACCCCCGGCCAGGTCTTAGTTGTGCGTTCCCTGTGCAGGCTAGGGGAAGAAAGCTCAAGAACCATCGAACCACTAACGGAGGAGCAATGATCTAGGATCACGGGCCACACAATTGGTGAACCCGACGTGAAACAACTTCTGATTCAAACGGCTCTCACATCCTCAAAACCACCTCACTCCTTCGTAAAACAACCACCAAATCACCTACCATGGGCGGAGATCTAGCAGACGCAGCCGTTTCGGGGGCCAAAGACACTAGTGGAAACGTCATCCCTACACCAACCCTCGAAAGGCACATGTCCATGTCCCTCGCCCCTGGGTTCAGACTCTCACCAGTTGCAGATGACGTAACTTCGGCCTACATCCGCCTACTGCAGCGTCGCGACGACGAACGCGATAATGAACTGGCCGCGCTAAGGGCGGAAGTGGCCCAAATGAAGCAACGCATGCAGCAGGACGCCACCCCTGCCGCATCAAGATCTGGCGGAGGCGGAGGAAGAGGAATGCAAACTCCACCCCCTCCACCTCCACCACCACAAGGGCGTCAGAACGAGGGAGGCCAACGCGGATCCGTGGAAGACCGCCTAGGCTTCACTCCAGCACCAGGCGACGCCAGAGAAATCATCCTCTACAAGCAACCCACCGTATCTGGAACACATCGTTCTAGAAGCCATCACGACGGAACCAGGACAAGGGATACCGAGACGTTTACAAGCACGTACTCGACTGGTCGTGCAGAGTTCTCTCGCACAACGGCCTCGCACCGTAGCCGAGACTCTGCACAGACCAGACCCCATGTCTCCGAACGCCTGGGGAACATCCTGATTGAAAACAAGGACGACGAGCACCACGCTCGGCGCAACGGGAAAGGCGTACACGTTGAGGGCGCGAACGATGAGAACAAGTCCCATCGCAACAAGGACAAAACCGTCGACGGCCCACGCCGAACAGCAACGGACCTGCGAGACAAGCTTCGGCGAAGAGAAGCCGAGAAGACGTCGGCGAAAGAACACAAGGAAAGGGATTCCAAGAGATCGAAAATGGACGAGCACGGCAAACCGCCGCGCCCAGGGTTTGAAAGGCAACTGAAGGATCTCGGAGTATCCCCATTCACCTCCCACATCATCAACACGCCGCCGGAACCCACTTTTCATCTACCCAAGTTCACAAAGTTCGATCCGGCGACCTGCGAAGCCTACACTCACCTCATCCACTTTAGACAGACCATTGAGCTCTGCACTCTTAAGGATGAAGTAAAATGCAAGGCGTTCCCGTCCAGCCTCGGTTCCCTGGGACTCTAGTGGTTCAACAAATTGCCCACTGGATCCGTAAGGAACCTGGCCGACCTTGAACGCGCCTTCAACACACGCTTCATCACGAGCAACAAAACGGCTAAAGAGCCTGAGTCACTGTCTCAGATGAGAAAACTCTCGTCTGAAACCCTCAGGCAATATGCCGAGCGCTACTGGCAGCTATTCAACGAAATTCCAGGAATCGATGAATATTGGGCTGCGTGCACTTTCAAGAACGGCCTGGAAACTGGCAGCAAGATCTTAGACGAACTCGCCATCCGCCCACCACACGGTATGGGTGAACTGATGCGCGTCGTGGAAAGATTTTGTGCTCTCGAGGAACTCTATGCAGACAGGGCGGCCCAGGGAATCCCGAGCTCAACGAATCCATTCTCCTCGACCGTACATCAGCTGCCGGCACAAGTGGCAACCCAACAAACGCAGCCGAAGAAGCAGGTGCACAACATCAAAGAGGGGAAGAAGCGTCCGCCGAAGGAGCATGACTACGTGGCCGAAACCACACACTTCAAGGAACCAATTTGGTCCTTTCTGAAGGAAATAATGAGACAACCGTGGTTTGAATGGCCGACGGGCAAGCTCGGAACCGACACCGGCCAACCGGATCAAAATCCAAGGAAAAAATGCACTTACCACAACGAGCTCGGTCACTACACGACTGCCTGCGCACCATACAAAGCCCTCCTCGAAAAGCTTGCAGCTCAAGGTCACCTTGATCAATACATTGATCGATCAAAGACGCCCGCCCGGCAGACAAATCCCAACCCCAACGAACAACGCCCGCTGATCCACGTCATCCATGGACCAGTAACAAAGGCATCTGAGACTGCCCTCAAAGCCGACATCGATCAAGCCTCAACTTCAAAAGAGATGCTCTCCATCGGCTGTGGATCCAAGCGTCAACGACCACAAGAGGTTCCCAAGTGGACGATAAGCTTCACCGAACGTGACCTTGAACATGTTCAAACTCCGCATTCTGACGCCCTCGTCGTCACCGTCCAAATCGGCGTTCACGACGTCAAGCGCGTCCTCATTGATCAAGGAAGTTCAGCCGAGGTCATGTACTACGACCTATTCAAAAAGTTGGAACTACCGGAGTCGGCACTACTACCAACCGAAGTACCCCTCATCGGCTTCAGCAGAGCACCTGTCTGGCCGGTTGGCCGAATCTTCCTCCCTGTCGTCGTCGGCTCAAAAACCCTGTCTGTTGAATTCATTGTCGTCAACGTGCCGAGCCCATATAACGCCATCCTGGGCAGAAATTGGCTTCACGAAATGCAAGCCATCGCTTCCACGTACCACCAGATCGTCCGCTACATCGGCGCCACAGGAAGACAGGAAGA
Organism: Rhododendron griersonianum; assembly: GCA_018127125.1. Classification (NCBI taxonomy): domain Eukaryota; kingdom Viridiplantae; phylum Streptophyta; class Magnoliopsida; order Ericales; family Ericaceae; genus Rhododendron; species Rhododendron griersonianum. The sequence continues at coordinate 28,387,687 of CM030788.1, read as the reverse complement.
TTTGCGAGGTGACCAAATCGCATCCAAAAAATGCTACGTCTCCGCCGTACACAGCTCTTCCAAAGCAAAACAAGTGCAATGGGTTGAAATCCCAAACATGGCCGTGATCGAGGACGTCGGCCAAAAGGCTGAGGACAAAGCAGAGGAAGACCTGGTGAAAATGCCCATCAACGAGGACGGATCACGCTTCTTCTTACTTGGCTCCTCACTATCTGACGACGAGCGAGAAGAGATGTTCCTATTTCTCAAAAACAATCTTGAAGTCTTTGCGTGGACCTCGGAGGAGATGCCAAGGGTGGATCCCAACTTTATTTGCTACTCTCTCAACATAAAAAAGGGCGCCAAACCGGTGATTCAACGAGCTCGACGTTCGGCACCCGAGCACGCCTACGCCGTCATCGAAGAGGTCAACCGACTTCTCGACACCAACGCCATTCAGGAAGTGCAATACCCAACCTGGCTCTCGAACACGGTGGTCGTCAAGAAGAAGAATGGGAAATGGCGGGTCTGTGTCGACTACACGAACCTCAACGACGCTTGCCCCAAGGACTAGTTCCTGCTACCAAAGATCAACTAGCTCGTAGATGCAACAGCCGGCCATGCTCGGTTAAGTTTTCTGGATGCCTACCGTGGCTACCACCAGATTGCCATGGACCCGGACGACATGGAGAAGACAGCATTCATAACTCCACATGGCATCTTTTGCTATAGAGTGATGCCTTTCGGCCTAAAGAACTCTGGATCTACATTCAACAGAGCAATCTTCAAAATGCTCTATGAACAAATAGGCAACATCTTGGAAGCATACATTGACGACCTCGTCGTCAAAAGTCAAAAGGAGCACAACCATTTGAAAGAGTTGGCCGAGGTTTTCGAGATCCTAAAATTCCACAAACTCCGTCTAAATCCGGAGAAATGCGCGTTCGGCGTAAGCGCTGGAAAATTCCTTGGCCACTTGGTCACACAACACGGCATCGAGGCCGACCCCAACCAAATCAAGGTGGTGGCAGACCTTCGGCCACCAAGAACAATCAGAGAGGTACAAAAACTAAATGCCGGAAAAAGCAATATTTCTTGTAGTGAAATCGTCGGACAAGTGTCACTCCTTCTTTCACGCTCTCAAAGGGAAAAGCCGACGAAGCTTCGAGTGGACGACAGACTGCGACAGAGCGTTGGCCGAACTCAAGACCTATCTCGGTACATCACCCCTAATGGTGAAACCAAAGGAATTCGAACCCCTTTACCTCTACCTGGCGGTCTCGGCCCATGCCATCAGCTCAGCCCTTGTTCGGCGAGAAGGGGCCGACGACATGCCAGTATACTTCACAAGCAAGACGCTCTTACCCGCCCAGACGCGATACCTTCCACTGGAGAAGTTGACACTTGCCCTCGTGTCTTCGGCAAGGAAGCTTTTGCCATACTTCCAGGCGCACACAATCACGGTGTTAACCGAATTCCCTCTCAAAGCGCTCTTTTGAAAAGCCGACCTCTCCAACAGAGTATCCAAGTGGGCAGTGGAGTTGGCAAACTTTGACATCCACTTTGAACCGAGGACGGCAATCAAAGGGCAAGTCCTCGCCGACTTCATTGCCGAACTCACCCCAGAAGACTCCGAGATTTTACGCACTCCTCCCACCCAACCCTCTGCCGAACACCAACCAAAAGAGAACCGGTGTGTAGACACCCCAATTTGGACTTGTCAAATTTCCTTGATTTGTGGCCCGGAGGCTCCCCGATGATGACTTTGGATTGAAACAAGCCTAGTACCGATCGAGACTTTGCTCCTTGAAAGATTTGAAAAGGGAATAAAAATGGTCAAAAGCATTTCCAAGCGCTTGGGAGCAATCACGAGCGCTCAAAACCATTTAACAAAACCTTTGGCCTGGCCCACTCTCGAGCGCTCAAGAGTGAGGTCCCAAGCGCTCGATATTGATCCTGAGCGCTCGAGACTGATCTGTTGCCCAATGGATGGCAGTATCACCCACTACCCATGCAACTCATCATTACCACCACCTTGAGCCCGCCGATGGTTTAGTCAACACTCAACCTCTGGTGGCAAAGATCTTCAGGCCAAGGATTTTTAAAATGTTTTATTCAAAACCATTTGATTTTCAAAAACTATAGGTTATTTTGCCTATAAATAAGAGGGTCTGGTTTCAATAGAGGGGGGCTACGAAATTTCTCTCCTGAAGAACCCCATTCTCTACTCTCTTTCTCTCTCTTACTAAAAACCAAAAACTTCCAAAACTCACCTTCCAAACTTCAAAAGTTTTAGAAATCACCAAGGAAAAGGGCAAGAAATCCAGAATACTCTTCTGATCTCTTGCACTCTTCTCACTTCACCCACATTTCAAAGTCATTCCAAGGAGCAAGGTTCAAGTAAAAGGTAGAAATCTTTACCTTTGATCAAACAAAGAGGCTGTTCTTCCCTTCTGAGGGGGGTCTCTCAGCCTGACCCAGTCTTCAATACTGGGTGCATGGTTGGGAGACCCTAGTGTAAAAACAAGAGCAATGGGGTACAAAAAATGTTTTCACAACACCCTTACTGGAAACACTCCCGAGCGCTCGAGAAAACTCCGGAGTGCTCGGGACTGTTCCCAGTTTCATGCATGGTCCTTTGTCACATAGCAGGTTGGAAACGAAGTGCACTCTTAAAAGAAATGGTGTCATTTTGGCACGCATGCACAAGAAAGTCATTTTCCACTAAAACAGAAGCATTTCTTACAAGTTTTCACGTAAAATAAGATCTTTCCAAAGTTAAAAGATGTTTTCTTCTTGGGAAATATCGAAACAAGAGTGTGTGCATGTAAAATCAGTACCATTTCCTGTCTGAGAGCAAGCTGACATGCAGCTTACTCCCAAGCGCTCCGAACCATTCCCGAGCGCTCGGGAGTGAATGCATGACGTTGCATCCCATTTTCCTAGTCTGCTGCGTTCTCTGGTCTCTGCATGCATAAGTGTAGCCTGTTTCTCTTTTAAATTTGTAGATTCAGCCTTGTTAAGGCAGGGATGCAAGATCTGAAAGATTGAGGGTTTATTCCAGTCTTTCAAATCCTCTGCTGAGCCAGTAGTGTATATAGCAGCTTTTCAGTTCCTATTTTAGCATTATATTCTGTCTGTGCTAACAAAACTTGCAGGTGGGGTATCAGAATTCCCAAGCGCTCGGGACCACTCCCGAGCGCTCGAGAGTGAAGTCAGTGACAGATCCTCAGTTTCTGTAACCATGCATTTTATTCACTCACCATTTTATCATCCACTGTACACTTGCACATGCATGCACTTCTTACGTGTTATAACTGTGGATACTTGCTAAACGCTTTAATGAAACAAAATCCCTTTTGAAAAATCCCACAAACGCTTAGTAGAGACCAATCTCGAATCGGGCGAGGGGGGTGCCGTAAAACCCCTCCCCCCTCGTAACATGGCTTCCGGACCCTCAAAACGATCTCTGGTTTTCAATTTCAAATCAATCATTTTTCGTAACAAAACGGTTTCTCGGGTGATTAACCAAAAATCCGGGTGGCGACTCTTCAAACCATATTTTTCTTCAAAACGGGAAACATAATTTTTCGGGCAGGTAGCCCACAGTGGCGACTCCGCTGGGGACGTTTAATTGATACTTGAGAAAAAGTTGGTTTGTTGATAAAATGGCCCGCTTTTCTTGAATATCAATTAAACTTGTGAGCCAAGCTTGAAAAACGTTTGTGGGATTTTCAAAGGGATTTTGTTTCATTGTCTATTTCTTGTATATATCTTGTGCAGCCTCGCTGTTGTGTTTCAGCAATCCTACCCGGCTTGCCAGTGATGGGGAATCCCGGAATGCTCAGCAACCCTCGACCGTGATGAGTCATCTCTACCGTTTGTACCATTATTGGGTGTACGCTCAATAGTGGGAGGTATACTTTGACTCTAGTCCGGGGAACCCTCTTCAAACCAAAACCAGCCTTTGTACATGCTTAGCAAGCCATAGATCCTTCCAAACTAGGACAGGGACCCGCAGGGTAGGATTATATGCTATATCATGCCTACGTGTTACTGCTTTCTGCATCTCACCATGCATCTCATCCATGTCATGCCATTATCTCGCTCGCACGGTCTATAGAAGGTTGGCGAGGCCCGATGATGAGTCGTGCACCCCGGTGTACGTTGTCTAAACTAGATGAGTCCTTGGAACAAGGAGACTTTGGGAAATCAGAATATACTAAGTCCTTGACTAATGCCTAATCGGAGATTCAACAGAGAATAAGGAATAACAAGGAAACGACGCCGTGATGCCACTTTACTTACACCACTCTGGCTAATGGCACCATGTCACTGACACCACGATGGTTGGGGTATCACGTCGTCTGTACTAAGCTATTCCGAGTTCAAAATTGAAACTTCGAATGAGGACTAGTTGAATACTTAGTTCATTTTGACATCTCTTAGAATTCGGCGTTCTGAACGAAGGATACACCCTAAAAGAAATCTCTGAGGACTGAGGCAATCCTTCATAGGATGTCATTTCTTGAGTCAGGGTCTAGGAGACCATAAATCCATGGAGTTTGGGATACCTCTGGTGTTCGCCGTGCCCGAACGGCTCCCTCTAGTTTAGCCTTGGGTTCATCTTCCAACAGTCTTATTGCTCTGTCTCGGAAGGTCTTAGATAAGGAGATTGGCTCTGATTCCCAACGTGCGGAATTTAACTTGCCTGACACCGACTTACCCGTGACTGTTGGAATTTCCCATAAAGTTGGATCCCTTGAGTCAACGATGACAACATGTTATTAACAATTCTTTTATTCATACATATTTTTTTAATAAATCACAACAGGGGCATATTCTGAGTTCACTTTTTACTTTACTGTCAGCACTGAGCCACCCATCCTACACAAAGCCACACCACCTTCTCCGACTACCTCGAAATGGCAGGGCAAGCAGAGCTGGTTGAGCTGAAAAGGGCTGTAGAGGAAATGAATCGGAAAATGGATGAGCAGACGGCTCTATTGCAAGGGCTGATTGGCATTCTCACCTCCATCATGTCAAATCCAGGTCTGGGATTGAATGCTGGTAAGGCCAGAATCGAAGAAGCTCCGCAAGCCTACCACTCTCCAACCGCCGGAGTCAAGCCACGATCAGAAGTGACGCTCTCTCACATGCTCAAAGACTTAGTCAAAATCCATGACACCAAGAAGCGCTCAAAGGAAGGTACATGATCCTTGCCTAAAACTAGTGCTAAAAGGCAGGATGTGCACAAAGGCAAGAAAGCATCATGTAGTGTCGAAGCAAGCGGCGTCTTCGCCAGAGGCCCACTTGGCACCACTATGAACCCTCAACCCAGCGGCAAAATCCCACCAAGGTTCCTCTCCCGCTTTCCGGTCCCTTTGTCTACAGTTTATGAGAGACTCCTCGAAGCCGGTCTCGTTCAGTCGCTCCCTCCAACTCCCCCACCTCAGAAGCTCTCGTCGTCCCACAACCCAGACGCCTATTGTACCTTTCACCAATGTACCGGCCATTCCACTAACAGCTGCTTCCGTCTCCGCCACAAAATCCAAGATCTCATCGATGATGGAATCATCTCACCTCCACTTTCAAACCCAAGTTCTGCTGTGGGAAATTATCCTCTGACCTTTGAAGAGTTCAAGGTTGGCTAGGTCAGTGGCTCGATGGGACATGCTTCCCTTGGACGACTTCTGAGCAACCAAACCATCAACAGCAATGGCATCAAAATCCATCCTCTCCAGTGCATTATCGACAATTGGTTGCCAGAGCCCATTGTTCCAACCCCTAATATGCTCAGTGCCTTAGCCTCAAGCTCCAAACCGATGCAGAATCTGAGGGTGGATCAAAATCCGAATAACGCTTGAGATGCCTGAAAGGACTAGGACCATCCCAGCACCAGACCTCTGATCTGAAGAAGAATGGCGAATGCAGTGCAGCCAGTCCGTGGATGGATTTTCTCACGAGTTTGGGGAAGCTTTTGAGTTTCGAGTCAAGTCTTTTAATTTCGAGTCAGTTTGTACTTTAGGTCTTTCATGCTTTCATGTCTGTGTGTTTTCAAATTCGAGTTTGTAGTCAAAAAAAAAAAAGAAAAAAAGAAGAAAAAACAGTGTCTGTTTCGTGGGTCTGAACTACGTTATGACCTGATTCCTTTGCAAGAAGGATACGTAGGCAGCCTTATCCCGAGGCCCGGTCATGTTCTTTCGAGTCGATCCCAAAATTTGGTCATGCTCTTTCGAGTCAGTCCCAAAATTCTGTCAGTCCTGTCTTTCTAAGTCAATGTCAAACCTCTTGAGTCGAAATTGTGATAATAAACTCGTGTTTTGTGATAATCTCTTAACTTGGAATTGTTTTTCACCGTCAATTGAGAAATTAAGACACGAGGTATTTTGCCCTTGCGAGAAGAAGAAATTCATGGGGCCATTCCTTGACGCCATGAAGAAGCAACGCCTTGGCCCAAGTAAAAAGCTCGCTAGATCAAAACCTCAAAATATGATCTAGGCAAAAGTTAGAGCACACAAATCTCTTAAACTGCATCTAGGATCCAGTTATCAAGTTGTGCAATTCAAAATGAAGAAAGGCATTCTTTTCTTTTATCACACGCTTGAAGATATATATCCATTGATAACCCCCTTTGAGCCTAAATCCATTTCTTTGAAAGAACCCAGCTAGGCAGCTATCCCCCACACCGGGGTGAAATAAGGAAGACAAAAGTGCCAAACACATGGTTATCATTGGCGCATCAGAATTCAAAGCGTGAAAGTGCCAAATACATACGCACACAGTGAGGTGCAAAACATCGAACAAAAATCAGAGAAAGCTCAAGACCAATGAAAACGCCAAACGCATCGGGCACAACAAAAGGCGAAGCAAAGCAAGTGAAAGAAGGCACCCATCAAAAGCAAAAAAAAAAAGGGGCATAGAATTATGCAAGATGGCTGCTAGCTCTTGGAACCTAAGGAAAATGAAAATTTTGAGCCTATTATCCTTTCTTTGTTAAGCCAAAACCTTGGCCACGTGACAACCCGAATAAAGTCCTGTCAGATTGAAAAACACAACTTGATAACAAAATCCTGGACAATAGGAGAAAACAAGAAGAAGCGCCAAGGCATTTCATGAATCCTGTAACATCCGAGCTGGGGCATTTTCTAAATCAATGGGTTGTCATCAGCAACCTGGGGCATGATTCCTAATAAAAGTCCTCGTGTTTTGCTAAAACAATTTCAAAACCCAGAATGGGAAAATCATCAAAACTTGATTTTATCATGACAATTTCAAACAATCAAATCCTCGGGTAATCAAACTCCTCGTCCAGTCAAGGTCTTCGTTAAGAGTCGGTCCTCTGATAATGGGTCTTTCTTGTCCTTTGAGTCATCTGGGCCTTGTCCAAATTCACACAAGGTCATTGAGGTCCCAACCCGTGAGAGAAACTCCAATACATGGAAGAACCCGCACTTGTGCTCATGACAAAGCTGGTTGCCGAAACTATCAGTGGAATCAAGGAAAAGGGTCAGAACGAAGGACTATCACTCACTGGGGCACATCAGCACAATGCCATCAATCACTGCAAGTGTACAGCCGACCTCAAGACTGGGACAGGCATGCTCGAAGCTCAGGCCCTGATCAAAGTCAACCTCAAACCAGCTTCAGCGCAAACCCTGGCTCCAACACAAACCCAATTTCCATCCAAAGACAGATTCCGTCCCAAATCCCAAGGTCCAGAAAATACCAGCCCACTGACCAAAACAGTAAGGCAGAAGGGATACTTAGACATGTCCTTTGTTTTTCCAAGAAAATAAAAAGTAAAAAATCATCAGTGTTGTCAAAAGTCGAAACGCGGGTCTCACTTTCTAACCTCGACCTCTTACGGTCGCCTTCTTCCTTCATGTTCGTCAACATGACTGCTCATCTGCTGCCATAGATTTGGCATTGTCCCGAGGGACACCATTCACTCATCCGCTGCCATAGATTTGGCACCGTCCTGAGGGACACCGTTCACTCATCCGCTGCCATAGATTTGGCACCCGTCGAACTCGCCATAGATTTGGCACCGTTCTTTCCTGCCATAGATTTGGCACCCGTCGAACTCGCCATAGATTTGGCACCGTTCTTTCCTGCCATAGATTTGGCGCCCTTTCTTTCCCGCCATAAATTTGGCACTGTCCTGTTGGACGCCCTTCAGTCTCTTCCTGCCATAAATTTGGCACTGTCCTAAGAGACACCCTTTAATCTCAAATTCAAGCTTTCTTCAAAATTCAAGCTTTCTTCAAAATTCAAGCTTCCTTCAAAATTCAAGCTTCTTTCAAAATTCAAGCTTTTCAGATTCAGGTCTCTTCGCCTTCCAGTTTCTCCGCCGCCATAGATTTGGCACCGTCCTAAGGGACATCTCCCCGGTTTTCTCCAGTTTCTCCGCCGCCATAGATTTGGCACCGTCCTAAGGGACATCTCCCCGGTTTTCTCCAGTTTCTCCGCCGCCATAGATTTGGCACTGTCCTAAGGGACTTCACCCCCGGTTTTCTCCAGTTTCTCCGCCGCCATAGATTTGGCACCCTTCATCCCCGATTTTCTCCAGGTCATCCGCCGCCATAGATTTGGTACCCATCTTGTCTGCCATAGATTTGGCACCCTTCTTCCGCTACCATAGATTTGGCACCCTTCATCCCCGGTTTTCTCCAGGTCATCCGCCGCCATAAATTTGGCACCCATCTTGTCTGCCATAGATTTGGCACCCTTCTTCCGCCGCCATAGATTTGGCACCCTTCATCCCCGGTTTTCTCCAGGTCAACCGCCGCCATAGATTTGGCACCCATCTTGTCTGCCATAGATTTGGCACCCTTCTTCCGCTGCCATAGATTTGGCACCCTTCATCCCCGGTTTTCTCCAGGTCATCTGCCGCCATAGATTTGGCACCCATCTTGTCTGCCATAGATTTGGCACCCTTCTTCCGCCGCCATAGATTTGGCACCCTTCATCCCCGGTTTTCTCCAGGTCATCCGCCGCCATAGATTTGGCACCCATCTTGTCTGCCATAGATTTGGCACCCTTCTTCCGCCGCCATAGATTTGGCACCCTTCATCCCCGGTTTTCTCCAGGTCATCCGCCGCCATAGATTTGGCACCCATCTTGTCTGCCATAGATTTGGCACCCTTCTTCCGCTGCCATAGATTTGGCACCACCTTCATACCCCGCCATAGATTTGGAACCGTCCTGAGGGACACATTTCCATCATTTACTTGCATGTCTGCATGTTTGCATTTGCCCCAAAGAACTACGCTAGTCTGATCCCTGCAGAAAAGGGTACGTAGGCAGTCTGAAAAGATGCGACCGCATGCATCAAATGTTTGTGTCTTCACTTGCATTTGATTTTGAATTGAGGATTTGATTTGGCTCGAATTGGGCTGTCTCAATCTTTGGACGACACTCGTATCCCTACATGATGCTGAGTGACGCCCAAAGAGGGGCAACTGTAGACACCCCAATTTGGACTTGTCAAATTTCCTTGATTTGTGGCCTGGAGGCTCTCCGATGATGACTTTGGATTGAAACAAGCCTAGTACCGATCGAGACTTTGCTCCTTGAAAGATTTGAAAAGGGAATAAAAATGGTCAAAAGCATTTCCAAGCGCTTGGGAGCAATCACGAGCGCTCAAAACCATTTAACAAAACCTTTGGCCTGGCCCACTCTCGAGCGCTCGAGAGTGAGGTCCCAAGCGCTCGATATTGATCCCGAGCGCTCGAGACTGATCTGTTGCCCAATTGATGGCAGTATCACCCACCACCCATGCAACTCATCATTACCACCACCTTGAGCCCGCCGATGGTTTAGTCAACACTCAACCTCTAGTGGCAAAGATCTTCAGGCCAAGGATTTTGCTATTTTAAAATGTTTTATTCAAAACCATTTGATTTTCAAAAACTATAGGTTATTTTGCCTATAAATAAGAGGGTCTGGTTTCAGTAGAGGGGGGCTACGAAATTTCTCTCCTGAAGAACCCCATTCTCTACTCTCTTTCTCTCTCTTACTAAAAACCAAAAACTTCCAAAACTCACCTTCCAAACTTCAAAAGTTTTAGAAATCACCAAGGAAAAGGGCGAGAAATCCAGAATACTCTTCTGATCTCTTGCACTCTTCTCACTTCACCCACATTTCAAAGTCATTCCAAGTAGCAAGGTTCAAGTAAAAGGTAGAAATCTTTACCTTTGATCAAACAAAGAGGCTGTTCTTCCCTTCTGAGGGGGGTTTCTCAGCCTGACCCAGTCTTCAATACTGGGTGCATGGTTGGGAGACCCTAGTGTAAAAACAAGAGCAATGGGGTACAAAAAATGATTTCACAACACCCTTACTGGAAACACTCCCGAGCGCTCGAGAAAACTCCAGAGCGCTCGGGACTGTTCCCAGTTTCATGCATGGTCCTTTGTCACATAGCAGGTTGGAAACGTAGTGCACTCTTAAAAGAAATGGTGTCATTTTGGCACGCATGCACAAGAAAGTCATTTTCCACTAAAACAGAAGCATTTCTTACAAGTTTTCACGTAAAATAAGATCTTTCCAAAGTTAAAAGATGTTTTCTTCTTGGGAAATATCGAAACAAGAGTGTGTGCATGTAAAATCAGTACCATTTCCTGTCTGAGAGCAAGCTGACATGCAGCTTACTCCTAAGCGCTCTGAACCATTCCTGAGCGCTCGGGAGTGAATGCATGACGTTGCATCCCATTTTCCCAGTCTGCTGCGTTCTCTGGTCTCTGCATGCATAAGTGTAGCCTGTTTCTCTTTTAAATTTGTAGATTCAGCCTTGTTAAGGCAGGGATGCAAGATCTGAAAGATTGAGGGTTCATTCCATTCTTTCAAATCCTCTGCTGAGCCAGTAGTGTATATAGCAGCTTTTCAGTTCCTATTTTAGCATTATATTCTGTCTGTGCTAACAAAACTTGCAGGTGGGGTATCAGAATTCCCAAGCGCTCGGGACCACTCCCGAGCGCTCGAGAGTGAAGTCAGTGACAGATCCTCAGTTTCTGTAACCATGCATTTTATTCACTCACCATTTTATCATCCACTGTACACTTGCACATGCATGCACTTCTTACGTGTTATAACTATGGATACTTGCTAAACGCTTTAATGAAACAAAATCCCTTTTGAAAAATCCCACAAACGCTTAGTAGAGACCGATCTCGAATCGGGCGAGGGGGGTGCCGTAAAACCCTTCCCCCCTCGTAACATGGCTTCCGGACCCTCAAAACGATCTCTGGTTTTCAATTTCAAATCAATCATTTTTCGTAACAAAACGGTTTCTCGGGTGATTAACCAAAAATCCAGGTGGCGACTCTTCAAACCATATTTTTCTTCAAAATGGGAAACATAATTTTTCTGGCAGGTAGCCCACACGGTGGCTCCTCTTTCAGGGAGACACTTGGCGAATGCAAGTTGACGGCGCCTCCAACAACAACGGGGCCGGAGCTGGAGTCGTCTTGGTCTCTCCTTGCGGAACCCTTCACGAAAGTGCGATCACCATCGACTTCCCTGCCACGAATAATGAGGCTGAATATGAGGCCCTGCTTGCTGGCCTACGCTCGGCAATCGCAATGAACGTTGACAACTTGGCCGTATTCTGCGACTCTCAACTTATAGTCAATCAAGTGCTAGGGGACTACGAAGCTATAGACCCAAGGATGATGAAGTACCAGGCCACGGCAGTAGAACTCATCACTCGCTTTAAAATTTTCAACATCGAGCAGATCAACCGCGAGCACAACGCACACGCCGACGCACTAGCTGGCCTCGCCTCGGCTTCAAAAGCATCAGAGTTCCGAACCATAAATTTTGGGAACATTGACCACCCAAGTTTTGACACAATTCCAGAGGTGCTCAACATTGAACTTGGTCCGAGCTGGATGGATGAAATCGTTGCCTTCCTCAGAAACGATAACTTACCCGAAGACAAAAAGGAAGCTTTCTGCGTCAGAAACAAGGCCGCTTACTATTGGCTCTCCGAGAACGGTCAACTCTATAGAAAATCCATTTCCGGGCCCTATCTTCTCGTCGTCCACCCAAACCAAGTTGCTGAGATCCTTGAAGAACTGCACTCCGGAAGCTGCGGCTGCCACTCTGGTGGACGTTCGTTATGCCAACGCGCAATGAGTCAAGGATACTTTTGGAAAAACATGAAAAAAGACTGCGAGGAAATCGTACGGCGCTGCTGACCATGCCAACTATTTTCCCCAATCCCCAAGCAGCCGGCTCAGAATCTCTCTCCCATCACAAGTCCATGGCCATTCACGCAATGGGGGCTCGACATCGTCGGGAAACTCCCGACAGCACCTAGAGGCTTCAAATTCTTGGTCACCGCAACAGATTATTTCTCTAAGTGGGTTGAAGCCGAGGCCCTCGTCACCATCACAGAAGCAGACGTCCGACGATTCGTATGGAGGAACATTGTGACAAGGTTCGGCGTACCTTATGCCATCGTCTCCGACAACGGCACGCAATTTGTCGGGGACGGCCTCACAAGTCTCTGCGAGGAGTTCGGCATATGATTCTTTAACTTAACCCCAGCTTACCCTCAAGGAAATGGCCAAGCCGAGGCCTTGGACAAGACGGTCTGTGCAGGGATAAAACGAAGATTGAATTCAAAGAGAGGAAAATGGGCAGAAGAACTCCCCAGAGTTTTATGGGCGTACCGTTCTACACCCCGTCGTTCCACAGGCCAAACCCCCTTCTCAATGGCGTTCGGCATGGAGGCCATCATCCCACTGGAATCAAGGTTCCCAACCCTCCGAACGGAAAACTTCAACCCACAGATAAATGACGAAGCCGTGGAGCAGGAACTGATTCTGGCTGAGGAAAAATGCGATGACGCTCGGCTGAAGCTCGCCGAATACCAACAGACTGTGGCCAAAGGATACAACAGAAGTGTCCGGATCAAAAAATTCAAGCCCGACGATTTGGTGTGGCGAAAGGTCATACAAGCAAGCAAGAAGAAAAAATTTATGCCTAATTGGGAAGGGCCTTTTCGCATCGTCAAAGTTGCTGGTGAAGGGGCTTACACCCTCGAAGACATGCACGGGAAGGTGCTCACCAACCCATGGAATGCACAGAACCTAAGGAGGGCATACATGTGACGCTTCCCCCACAAGACATCAGGCTAACATACCTTCGGCTAACACTTCATGGAAAAAGAGTTTTCGTTTTCTTCAGCTTCGGCCTGAATCTTTTATGTTTTTCTTTTGCATTTCAACAAAGGGCCTCGACCCACCTACTGTTACTATTTTTCTCTTCTACTTTTCCTGTACTTCGAGGATTATCAATGAAAAAATAAGCCTTTTGTTTAAAAGTCTTCAAAACATTTCATGTATCATTCCACTCTCGGCTAGACTGCCAAACACAAACGATGACTTCGGTCACACCCACCAATGGCTCCTTAAAAAGCCCTTTGCTTCGGCCAATATCACCGCCCAAAGAAGCAATCATCGGACATATGGTCCGCCGAGCCTGAAATAAACTTTTCACATGGAACTTAGGCTTCGGCTCGGATTGGCAAGACACTATGGTCGGCCACCGAAAGGTTACACTCGCAATTGGGTGAGCAAACCACCCACAAACAATCACTACTCTCAACGTTCCCCTACCATGGCCAGGAGCTGACACTTTGGCCGAGCCCCATCCACTGGCAAAGGGGCACTTCACACTCTCAAACTAGTCCATGTTCGGCGACCTATTACTACGGCCATACTACTTTGGTCAGGGCTCGGCTGCAATATCTATACTTAACCATTTCGATCATGAAATAATCTCAACTATTCTGCCGGACCCAAACCAAAGTGGGGGCTACGAACAACTACACATTCACAAACATGCAAGACCTACAAAATCATGTGAAGACATAAAGGCAATCAGACAAGCTCGGCATTAATAGAGACGTTGCAAAAGAAGCCATGCATTCATTCAAAAACTTCGAAATAAAGACAAGTGTTGTTAAAAATCCTAAGCTAGGAGGTGCGGCGTAGTAAACCGTTCGGTGCCGACCCCCCTTCAACTATTACATCTGGCACGATAAACTCCCAAGTTTGGAGCCGTCCAGTCCAACAAAAGTTCAAAAAGAAAACTATAAACTCTAAAGTTGGGGCGGATCACCCTCGGCTGCAGCTTCAGCAAGACGAGTAGCACCGTCCTCGGCTTCAACAGTCACTTCATCATTTTTCTGAACTTGCTCGGTGTCTTGCTCGGCGTTGTCAGCCTCGTCCTTCTCCCTCCCACTTGAACCATCCCTTTCACCTTCAGCGTCGGCGATAGTCATATCTTCGACATCGTCCTCACTCTCGGGAAACTCCTCCGGAGTAAGTGGGGCACACTCTTCTTCAGTGTACGGCAAGTTGAGCTCGGGCACTTCAGCTACGGGGGTCGACTTCATCAGGTTCATGTCCGGCTCCATCTGCATGACCCCACACGCAGCCTTCACCCCATCCTTGTACCCAGTTTGGTACGCGATCGGCAGCTTCTTCTTAAGCTCCTCGTTGACCATCGACCGAGCCTCCCGGACGTACTCGGCGCCGGCTCTGTCGTACCCAGCTTGAAATGCCTTCTCATCCACTTCCTTCATCTTCCTCTTCTCCCTCCACACAACCTGCCTGAGCTCGCGTTCGGCCGTCTTGGCATTCTCAAGGGCTTCATCCCTCTCTTTCTCGAGCTCGGCAACCCTCGACTTGGCAAACCTCAAGCCGTTCTTCGCAGCCTTTGCCTTTTCACGCTCGGCTTTCGCTTCATCGCGGTAACGAGTCTTCTCAGCGACCAAGAGTTTGGCTTGCCGAGAAGCACGCAGCAAAGCTTGCCCAGCCTACACAAGATAAGTCATCAGCCTCGGCAATACTTCAAAAAAATAGATTAGAAAACCAAGTCAAAAGCGTACCTGGACGAGATATGCACTGGTATGGACCAAGCTCGGCTGAAGCTCCCCAGGAACCCTGTCCATGTCCTTCGGAAGAGCCAGTCCGTGCAGCATGGTCACGGCGAGGCCAGGCTCCTCCTTGATGCTGTCCTCCACCGTGACCACCCTGCCGTCGGCCATCGCGAACGATGGTGCAAACTCCGGGACGACCACTCGCCCACCTGAACCTGCTGCCCTCTCCACAGCCTTTGAGCCGCCCGCAGCCGAAGACTCGGTTTGATCCTTCTCCTTTGGAAGTGGCGTCGGCGGCCTTGCAGGAAAGAAGTCATGTACCTTCTGCTTCTTTGCAGGACTCTCGGAAGGAGCAACTACCTTCTTGCTGGCAGCAACCTCGTCTCTGAGACTCTTCTTCACTACGTTCCTCCTCCCCATATCGTCGGCAAAATGAGGAATAAGGGTTCGGATGGGAGGAATGTTGATACCTTGAAAGTTGGCTGGCTGGCTATCCTGGAACCAGAAATCAGCTGACTTATGGAAAGTGGGAAACTTTACCCTCGGCTCCTTCGCCTTCTTGCTCGGTTTCGGAATGCTATCGCCAATTCCTTTCTCCACAGCAGCCGCCTTCTTACCCTTAGCCTTTGTGCTCGGCCCAGCCTCCTTATCCTTCTTCTTCCTCTTCGTCAATTTCCCTTTGTATGAGGGCTCGTAACCCAGCAGCGTCGGCGCGTCGCGGCAGATACAGGCCCTTAATATCTCCACGTGACTATCTACGGCCAAAGAGTTCTGGGTCTTGGTTATTGCTCACTGATCTGCAAAGGAAAGAAGGTGTTAGCAAAATATCACGAATTCATTAAAAGAATGGATCATGTTCGGCAGATTAAAGAAAGAATAGGAAACCTCGGAAATCCGTTATCTTCGGCACAGAATGCAGCCGCATAGTCTGATCACCGAACTCGTAGTTTCCACAGACTTCGACATACAGGTTAGCCCACTTATCAGTGTCGGGAAGTCCGTTTATTAATGGCTCCTTACCGCTACGTGTGGACAAATACCTACGGTTAGTCTTCCCGTGCCTAGACATAATGTACGTATGGAAGAGGTCGGCAATGGTGAACTCGAGGTTGTGAAGTTCCTTTAACTTAACTACGGACATCACTATCCTAAAACTATTGATCGAGAAATAATGAGGTACTATACCGAACCTGGCCAGCAGTTCCCTCAGAAATGGATGAAGGGGGAAACGGAGCCCGACCTCACAAATGGCCATCAGAGGGACCGTTATGTGCTCAGGACGATCTTGCCTCTTGTCCCTAATCCTATTACTAGCCACCTGGTGAACGACAACATCATCCGGTATGTGGTACGCTCGGCAGAAGTCCGCATACTCGTTTGGACGCCCACTGAAGTAATGGGCGTGGGGACAAACCTGTCCTCGCTCGAAGAGGTCGGCGAGCTCTCTGTCTCCAGACGAGGTTTCAACAGGAGCAGAAAGCGAAGAGGTCGTAGCTCTGGCTTGGGAACGAATCCTAGACTCGGCCTCTGGCCCAAGTTCGTGCTCGGCTTCGGATTCTGTGCTAGTGGAGAAGGTTATCTCTGGTTCAGTGTTGAAACCACTGTACTCATGGTCAAGCTCGGCATTGGAATCACCAGAATCTGACATGTTCGAGGCGATGGAAGAAGCTTGACGTCGGCTTCTGTGTATCTCCAAGTACTCTCGGATCACAAGGTTTGCAGAATTGTCCCCTGAACTTTCAGAGTCGGATGAGACGACGATGATTGGGGGAGCCAGACCTAACAAAGTCAAAAATAGAAACATGAGACCTCGTCGTTGTAGACACCCCAATTTGGCCTAACGATTATTTCAAGTCCCACCATGGGACAATCCCGATGATGAAATGGATACAGTGATTGCTGATTGCTTCCTTGAGGACCTTAGGACTTTCGGTGAGAACTTTGACCACTTAGAGGACCCAATTCAAAGCCATACAGCCTTTCAGACAGAAATACAGAAGCATAGGAAAATCCATCTGACGGCCGTAACATCGATCCCACGGCCATAACATCAATCCCTCGCCCGAGCAACCTGTTGCCAGCAAAATCTCCCTGAGAGATCAATCCCTCGGCCGCAAGATCTATCCTTCGGCCGAGACATCCTTTCCACGGCCGCGACATCCTTTGCTCGGCCGCCAGATCGACCTTTTTCCAGACTCTCGAACGTTCTGTCAGACGTTTGGTTTGATCCAACTACACTACCTTTCCGATGCATTCGGGCTACGTTCGGAGATCACGACGTAGAGTTTGAGATGCATTGCAATTGCAATTGCCATCTCGTGATTTGATTGGCCGGAGTGAGGCATCCCTATGCCTATATAAAAGGGCCTTTGGGTTCCGAATTTAACACGCAAAAATTGAGATACTTACACGCTCTCTCAAACCTCGAAGCTCTGCACAAATACTCCCTCAATCCCATACTCCAAAAGCCCTAACCTTCCGAAGGCAGCCGTCAATCCGGCGATCAAACCCCGAAGTTCAAACCCTAACCCTAGGGTTCTTAATCAAGCAATCAGTCAAATCACAAGCAATCCGAAGCAATCAAGCAACTGAGGGATCAAGGTGGTAAGGCCCAACGGCCTCTGGTTTGTTTTATTTCCTGTCAATAACCATGATTTTAGCGTTTTGATTATTTACTAACGTTTCTGTCTGGTGTGAGGAAGAACATCGACCGGGGCTTCGATCCCTCGGCCGATATATCAAACCAGGAGGATCCCTCGGCCGTGATAGCCATTCACCGGCCGCGGGATCCATTACCCTGGGACAGCTTTGTTTGTTTCCTGCTTTCTGATGCATGCTTCAATTACAGTTCTGGCTCACTTTACTTACTATTTAAAGGATTAATTAAACAGACTATGTGTTAGAATTAAAGAAAGCATCTATACGTCTTATGTTGAACGATTATGGGCCAGTCTCACGACTGGGCAAAGAGGGGTGCCTAACACCTTCCCCTTATTGTACTTTTGGCTCCCGTATCCAGAATCTCTATCTGTTTTCCCAGTTTTGATAAACTGGGTGGCGACTCTATTTGATGATAACCGTTATCATGTGGCGATGTTCCTAGCCATGGGAATGTCCATGATTTTGGTTTATGAAACGAGCAACCAATCGAGCAAACAAACGTGATCAATCTGTATGGCGATGCCCCGTTTGGGAGGTGTCTACAGTTTTTGGCGACTCCGCTGGGGAATATGAGAGCCATAACCAGAAAGTTCAACATAAGACTAATACATGCCTTGTTTAATTCACTTGTCATATGCATCGAGCGGGCAACCCGTTGAGTTCACCTGATATCCCGGCATGACACGGGCTATGTTGGGGGTTCCAGCAAACTCCATAGTCACTCGTACCTAGTGGTATATCAAAAAGGAAATCACTCAATCGCCGCCTATGATGGGCTGGCGAGAGGACTGGTGCCCTTTGACAACGGAGCACCCTGAAACTACCTAAACCTTGCATGCTTTAGAAAGCCATAGAACTTATCAAACTAAGACAGGAACCTACAGGCTAGGAACCTACTTGCATTCTACTTGCAAAAAGTTCTTCCTCACACCTTGTATCATCTGTTGTTGTATTAACTCTTTCTGTGCAGAAGGGTTGGGATTTTCAGCCCAAATCCTAACCCTACACAGGCCGAATACTAACTTCCAGGTATTCTATTTTTCAAGCAGGCACAATAGGTAGGTTAAAGAAGCAACCTCAGCCAGTTTTATACTCTTACAATACCCGAAGTCACGCCAAACAGAGGTCTTTACAGTCATCTCATCGGTCGCCTTCGTCCACCAAGACACCCTCACCGCAACGGTCCCAATCAGTTGCAGGGACTTCGCGGTCATCTCCTCGACAAAACCAATTATCTACCCAATTCCAAGCTTCACCAAGCAACCTCCCTACCTACACCCCAAAAATGGCAGACAATGATGCTACCATCACCGAGCTCCGAGCCCAAATTGCCTATTTACAAGCTGAGAAAGCAGCAAGAGATGCTGAAGACAAGAAAAACGAGGAGGAAGCGGAGAATCCTCATGAAATTATAGAAAACCCTGAATTGGCCAAACAGGTCAAGGAGATCAAGCACGCTTTGGCTCGCTCACAAGGAGACCAAATTCTAGATTTCGAAGGACTCTGCCTCTTTCCAGAATCTCAACTGCCTGAACGGTTCAAAATGCCAAACATCGAGAAATTCAATGGGACTGGTAACCCTACCAGCCATGTCCGCCATGTCATCAACACTCTGAAGCCTATGGGCTTGACCGACGAGCTCATCGCTCAATTGTTTCAAAGAACTCTCACTGGAAGCGCCCTCGATTGGTTTCTCACTTTGGAATTTGTGCATTATCAAACCTGGCCTGAAATTGCTAACGCTTTTGTCAAGCAGTATGCGTACAATGTCCAAATTGAGCTAACTACCCGAGATTTGGAGATGACTAAACAAGAATCCAATGAGGACTTTGCTACCTTTGTGGCAAGATGGAGAGAGAAGGCTGCCAAGATGAAAAGCCGCCCTACCGAGGAAGATCAAGTGAGGATAGTTGTCAAAAACTTACAGCCTAAGTACCTCACTCATATTTACACTCAAGCTATCACTGATTTCAAACGCTTACATGCCACTGGGTTGCAAATCGAAGATGGAATCAAGCTAGGACTCATTGGGAAAGAAAAGGCCACTCCTCCATCCAGAAAAACCTTTCCAACCCGTGCTTCCCCTGCCTCCATCAACACCCTTAACTCAGTCTTACCACAAGACCCTTTTCAAGCTAGCTCATCTAGAAACACGAATCGACCTCGCCACAATTTTGACCCACTCTATATGACTCCATCCCAAGCCTTAGCCATCCTAAGCCGTCAAGGGCACCTCAGGCTTTTGAATAATCCACCTCCTCAGCCACCTTATGGCCCAAGCTATGATGCCAATAAGCAATGTGCTTACCATCAACACCCTGGACATGAGACAGACCGCTGCATGCGTCTTCGTCATGACATCCAGGATCTCATTGATAGTCAAGCCATAAAACCTCCTAAGCCTAATGTACAAACCAATCCACTTCCCGCTCACAACAACGAATCACTGCCTCAAAATATCAATCTCATAAGCCTATCCAATAGCCCCACATATAATCCTGCCCTACACATTATTCCAAATACCCAAGCCAAACCATCCCTAATCCCCTCCAAGAACGAGGAATGCTTTGCAACAGGGGGAGAACCCCACATCTATGCTATTGATGATGGGGATTGGTGGTTGGACATGCGTCAAGACCTGCCAAATGATTGGAAAGTTGGAAGGATTGAGCCTGCTGATCCTTGGAGTACCCAAGAAGAAGAAGTGGGTCACCTCACCCGAAGCGGAAGGGTGTATAAACCTCCTAAACTAAGTGGGGAAAGTCCAACCTCAACGCGAGTAATGGAAGAAGAGGAAGGAGAAGAAAGCCAAAGGGCCGAACCTGAGGAAGACAGGGTGCTAAGACAACTAAAGAAAATCCAAGCTGATATCTCTATTTGGGGATTGCTTATGTCCTCCTACGAGCATCGTAACTCCTTTTTCAAAACCTTGGGGAAAGCCAAAGTTCCCATCGACATCACCCCCGAAGAACTCGTTGGCTTCATAATGGCGTCAAAGGCTCCAAAACCAACGATAGCTTTCACTGACAAGGATCTACCACCTGAAGGGCCTGCACACAATAAACCTCTCTACATTTCACTTAAATGTCTCACTAAATGGATCCCGCTGGTCTTGGTAGATAATGGGTCTGCTTTAAACGTATGTCCTCAAAGAACCCTCGATAAGCTAGGGGTAAACGCCACTGACGTGCGCCCTTCAAGCCAATGAGTAAGGGGGTATGACAATTCAAAAAGAAGAGTGGTTGGGTGTGTCACACTGCCAGTAGAAGTGGAGAAGATCAAAAGGGATGTGGAGTTCCATGTGATGGATATACCGGCCACCTTCAATCTTTTATTAGGGAGGCCTTGGCTACACGACACTGGGGCAGTACCTTCCACTTTGCATCAAAAAGTCAAATTCGCGGCAGATGGAAGGGTTATAACCATTCTGGGGGATTCATCAATCCAGGCTCATTCTGATACGCCTGTCCAAGAGGTAGAAACCGAGGAAACCTTCCTTACTGGATTCAGTCTTGAGGAAGCAACTGCTGTGCAAGCCTTAATGACTGAGAGAAACTTCTATGTAAGTGCCCCCGCCATATGGATGATGAAGAAGCAAAAATACCTCCCTGGGTTGGGTTTAGGCAAAAGATCGCAAGGCTTCTCGCAAATGATTGATCCTCCGCATAATCAATACGCCTTTGGTCTTGGCTACACCCCGACAGAAGCCGAGGTAAAAAGGAGGAAAAACATGGAAAAGGCTAAGGCAAGAGGAAGCAGGGTCAAAGAAGAGAAACTCGTGATCCCAAAAATGCTCAATGGCTGGTTTGTGAGAGAAGGAGAAGACTTTCCATTCTGTGGCTTCGCAGAGACATGGGAAGACGAAGTTACCAAGCAACAGTACCCTGGAATGCAAATCTTCTTTGATCAGGAATGGACTGACAGTGATTTGGAAGAAGAGCCAACTAATTCATCCCCTACTCCTGAAGACTGGATTGAAGTGCTAGCTGAATTTGACCTAAAGATTCTGTTTGGCAAAGAGGGTGAAGAAGAGTATAAAACTGCAAAGGGAAAAGGAGCCACTCCTGAAACATCGCAGTAAATCGCATAACAGAAACATTGCTTTCATTTCCTAAAGACAAGTTAGGACATGTTTTGGGCCCTTGTTTGGGCATTATCTACGGTTGAATAAATCCCCATTTTTATCGCTTCTATGCTTGACAAATGATTCCATCTTTAAAATGTGATTGTTATACACTACAATCTCTCTGCCAAAGATAAAAGGATTTCAAGAATCTAATTCTTTATGTCACCGACCAAAAGGAAAGAGGGGACGAACCCTAATTACTTAGAAACTAAGTTTTTATCAAAACTCAAGAAGAAGACGCTATCTCCGTGAGAACACTTAGGGTTAGCTTGCCCATTGTGAAAGTACAAACGCAACAGGAGATTCATGAAAAACATCTCCATCAGATTCCTCTCCAAAACGCCAAAACCTTCTTGAGAGAAAAATGCTCGTTGGGTAAAATATGCGCCCAAGCAAAAGTAAGAGCAAATCCTGCTAGGACAAAGAAAAAGCGAAAACGCAGCCTAGGCAAAAGTTAAGGCATTCAAAGGAAAGCTCGCTAGGGACTCAACCTCTATCAGGTAACCTAGGCAAAATCTAGAGCGTGAGAGAAAAGAAAAAAAAAACTAAGAGTGAACACCCAACCCCCAAAGGTGGTAATCTTGGAACTACGTGAAAGGCCTGATTCCCTGATTGGGATTCGTAGGCAATCTCGCGTCGAGATGCGGCCCAAACATTTGGAGAGAAGAGAGATGATACCAGAAGGTTTGTACTCAATGATAGGCATAGCTAACCCTGCGTATTGAGCTCGCAAAAGATGAGTTAGTCATTTTCCAGGGAGTTGGCAAAAACATAGACACGTAAGAATCATTGTTCGTCCTCTCTGACTCAAAAGTCGTCGACATAAGGGACCAAGCATTCTAATAATCCCAAAACATGGCAAAGAGATTGCAGGAATAACAAAAGCAAATAAAAGGGCTTGAATCAAATGTGAGTGTAAGAAGGGAAAAACGCCGCCTGGCTAATAGCAAAAAAAACCTAACTTCTTTAGGAAATGGAAGTAGCGACCGAAGAATGGAACCCTCGGCCGAGTGATCCATCCCTCGGCCCAAGTTTAAATCCCGGCATTCACAAAACTTTGAAAGTTATTGCATGAATATCTAATCTCTCATACATGCTGAGGATGCTTCAAATACAAACAAAAATACAAAATGTCAAATTATCTGTTTTTAGAACTAACAAATACAGGTACAAGAAAGGAGAGGCTAGCTACTGCCCACGACCCCTCTTGGGTGTCCCTCGCCAGCCGCGGCATCTCCATCACCAGCTCCAGTACTCACACCCTCGCTAACTCCAGCACTCTGGGTGACCGACACTGTCGGTACTCGCTCTGCTTCAAGCTGCAGAGACACGGGATATAGGCATTTAGTTTCACATGAAACATAGGATAAAAAAAGAAGGGATCAAAGGATGCATACCGCAGCTATTCGGCCACGCTGCCGCCGAGCCAAAGCCTCGGCACTCTGGAAAGCACGCAACCATTCCTGGAACACCCCGGCAGGCACCTGTAGAGGAAACAATTGCATATATAATCAAGTAAGCAAGGAATGCTGAAGGAAACTAGAGCAGAATCCACAAATATTACCTGCTGAATTCCAGTAGGAAGCACGTAGAACTGTGTAGTACACGGTGTCAGTGGCAAACGCTCTTCTTCTCCGCTTGCATTATGGAAAGAAATGAAACTGGGGGCCCGTGGCCAAACAGGAGGAGCAGCAGCAGCAGTAGTGGTAGGAAGGGTCAAGGAGGCCAAACGAAAGGCTGAGTAGTTTCCTACTACGAGAAAACTCAGGGCTGGCTGTCTCTCAAGAGCAAGTAGCAAGCCCTCCCCGGTCAAAAGATGGGTCGATCTCATGCCAACAGGAGGAGGGAGAGGGACAAGCTGCAACGCCTCGGAACGTGGAAAGTACTGGCTCGCTACCCTCTCTCCAAGATACCAGGCTCTCGAAAATGGCCCCTCCAGAAGGAAGTGCTGGCTGTCCAACGCCCGAGCTGAGGTCAACTCCAGAGGAGCATCATCAAGTAGCACGCCCCATGGGTCAAAATGCACCTATAACAAGGGAAATGGCATCAAAATGACAGAATGAGGAAATAGCACGAAAATCAGAGGATAAAGAAGGTGTCATACCTGATCCACCGTCAGACGATCCAAAACTCGCCTCCAAGCCAGCAGGTCCATGGCAGGCGACCGTGACTTCCGAACTCCTTTCAACCAACGGGCAGCCCGCGGAACGAACCTAGGCTCTCTGTGCCTAGTCGGGGGAGGAAACTGCAACAAGTGCTCAAAAGCCCAAAGCTGCAAGCAAAGACGGAGAACATGAATAATGAAGATAGAAGCAATAAGGGAATAATGCAGAAATCAAAATGAATACCTCGAGAATACGATGGTGTCCGCCAAGCGACAAACTAACTCCCCGGGAACAAGCACTGAGGTGTCCGTACAACGTGGCTAGGGCAGGAGTTCCCCAATCAAACTCTGCTATGGTCTCTAAATGCACCAAAGCAGCCAAGAACTGGACATGTACCGAATTCTCCTTGTTGCAAAACAGAGTTTGCCCAAGGAGATAAAGCAGGAAAGCTCGTACCAGCTGAGAAAGGGGAATCTCCGTCAAGATATCAACTTGATCAAACTCTTCCCGAAGCCAGGTATATGTGATATGGCCACTCTCCGATACAATGGGAACCTTCCCCAAGAGGTATCCAAGGGCACCCTTCCGCTCATGGATCCGCGGATCAATTGGAAGAGGATCGCCGCCAACCCTCAGGCCTGTGAGCAAAGCAAAATCGCCCGGAGTGATCGTCATCTCCCCAGCCTTTGGAAGATGGAAAGTGTTGGTGGTATCCCACCACCGCTCGACCAAGGATGTGGTCAATCCCAACTCCGCCTTCGGAAGATGGAAACCAAGAATCAAGGGCTCGAAGCCAGCCAAAGCAACCGCATCCTTGGCTTCCTGAGGAAGCCTCCCATACCACTCAAACACTTGGGGGCAGCTTCCCCACACGCGCAGCCTCTCGTTTGCCTGACAAAATACGAAGAAGGAATTAAATACACAAGATATCGCCTATACAGGGGGCAACTTCTAGAACTCAAACTCCCTATCAAAATATCAAACTATCATTCTGCAAAATCTCACATGCGAAAATCATTTGACAGGATAAAAATCTACCTCCCTGTTGGTAAAACCAAAGTGCTGCTCTGGCTCCCTGCGCAAGACCTCAGGTGGGATATCACTGAGGGGAGGACGGTATCGCAAAGAACCACCACGCCCGACCAAGTGAACTTGAGGAGCGTAAGTGGCAATGTCAAAAGAGGGAAGAATATCACCACTCACATCAGTAGAGACCTCGGGTTCGACTCCGGGGGGAATGGGTTGCGAGGAACTCCCCCCAGCAGTGGCCCTGCGCCGACTCGAACGCAAGACGCGGGAACTTGAAACCCCGCCAAGAATCTCGGCCTCGACGGCCGGAGCTTTGCCCGTGTCTCTGGACACGGCGGGAACATCGGATGGTGAAGGAGGAGGTGGTGTCGAAGCCATGGCGGCCAAGACCGTGGTGGTCGGAGGATCGGCGGCGGGAAACGACGAGGAGAGAGAGGAGGCGGCGGTAACAATCGTTTAAACAGGAGAAGAGGATGAGGGATAGTAGGGGAAGAATGACCCGTGAGATCGATTTAACTAAACTTAAATCGATTTCCTGACTTTTGGCGTTCTCACGGCCGAGACATCAATTCTTCGGCCGAGAGATCGATCTTCTGGCCCCTTAATCAAATTCCCTCAGCAACAGCAGGTCATGCTCAGTGCACCAATTCAAGCCACTACAGACTTCTAAGTCCTCAACCAAACAAGTAGCCTTGGGGGCATCCCCGAGCCAATACAACATGATCAAAACTAGTCTTGGGGGCATACCCATGTATGAGGAAAATCTCTCTCCACAAAATGCTAGCCAAAGCAAGATAAAACACCCAGTGGCTCTACGCCCTCCATTCTATCATCTCAGCGGCTCTAAGCCCTCAACACAGCAGGCTCTACGCTCGTCATCTCACCAAAGCGGCTCTACGCCTTCTAATCAGCGGCTCCAGGCCATCACCTCAACAGGCTCGAAGCCTATCTCAACAGACTCTACGTCTATTGTCACCCAGCGGCTCGAAGCCCTTTATCATAGCGGCTCTACGCCCGTATCAATTCAGCGGCCCTGTGCCCATCGTCTCTACACAACTCAGCGGCTCCAAGACCGCTATCTCAATTGGCTCAAAGCCGTAAACAAGCAATCCCAGCGGCTTGAAGCCCTTTATCTCAGCAGCTCGGCAATAGGCTCTACGCCTCTTATCACAAACTCAAGCGGCTCAAAGCCTACTATCACCCAGCGGCTCAAAGCCGGGAACAAGTAATCTCAGCGGCTCGATGCCCATTATCGACTTGGCTCTACGCCCATATACACTCATTCAGCAGCTCTACGCTCGCTGTCACAACTCAGCGGCTCTAAGCCCACTATCTCAACTGGCTCGAAGCCGTAAACAAGCAACAGGCTCTAAGCCGCCCCAACAATCAAGATATCTATTCTCAGACTCTACGCCTGAATGCTCAAAAATCTAACATTTTTGAATGCTCAAGCTCCACGCTTGAATGCCCAACCACTGTGTACTGGATGCTCAAGTTATACACTTGAATGCTCAAGCTCTATGCTTGGATGCCCAACCACTGCGTACTGGACGCTCAAAGCCTGTACTTTGAATGCTCGGATTCTGCCATCCGAATGCTCGAGCTCTACGCTCTGAATGCTCAAGTCCGGAACTTGATAGAAGCTCTAAGCTTAAAACAAACACACACGCACGGGCCTGTGCACATTTGCATCAACATTTTCACATCGAGTCTGCATCATATTTGTTCACATCTAACAAAGCATTGCACATATACACTCTGCATATCTCTCATGAAACAGGTCAACCCTGCAATCAACCGGCTCTATGCCTCGGTTTTATTGATCGGCCCAACGCCTCGATCCATTGGCTCCGCGTCAACACCTATGATGAGAAAGCTCCGTGCACAGACCATCAGAATGCAACCAGCTCTATGCTTCGGTTCATATCACGTCAAGCTCTAAGCTCCGACAACTCAGGTCCACGCCTCAATCACTTCAGGCTCCATGCCTCAATTCCTTCACCTCAGGCCCTTGCCTTATGCCAGCTCCGTGCTTCGGTTCCATCAAGCTCTAAGCTTACCTCAGGCCTCCGCCTCATAAACCACAGCAGGCTCCACTCCTCAAATCTAATCACCTCAGGCTCTCGTCTTATGATCAACACCAGCTCCGTGCTTCGGTCCTATCAGTCACCTCAGGCTCTCGCCTTATGATCAACACCAGCTCCGTGCTTCGGTCCTATCAGTCACTTCAGTCTCTCGCCTTATGATCAGCACCAGCTCCGCGCTTCGGTCTTATCAATCCAATCCCCTCAGGCCTTCGCCTCATGACTACAACCGGCTCCGTGCCTCGGTTCCACCAGAGCTCCGTGCTCCAGTTACTGGCCCTGTGCCCCTCACATCTCAAAAACAAAAACGGCTTCCGACTCATCCCAGCAGATGGTTTGGATTCCACCCCATTACATCAATCCCATCCAGCTCATTCGCAAGGATAGGCTACTCTACCGAGCTCCTTTCAGTCAAAGTAAGGACGATCAAGAAAGGCAAACGCACCTGCAGTGTACTGATCTACCCCAAAATACTAAGGAGGCTCTCCGCAAAGAAACTCCCCAGGTAGCCCCGCGCTCCTTCAACTACTCTTCGCCAAAACCCTGGCTCAGTCTAGGTACGTCACACTACGGCTTTTTAAGCCCTAAGGTACGTCTTCTGTCTCTAACCCTCCAAACTTTTACTTTTCTTCATCGCCCGAACTACGATTGGTCTGAATTTCCCTTGTGGAATACGTAGGCAGCCTCCCGGCCCGACCATAACAAAACCTTTTTCAAAAACCCCTTGGACTAGTGGTTGGACCAAATTGAGTTGCTTTTTACAGCTTTGACTCTTACTCAAACATGTCTCGCGATCCGTCTGAGTTCAGTCAAAGAGGGGCATCTGTAGACACCCCAATTTGGCCTAACGATTATTTCAAGTCCCACCTTGGGACAATCCCGATGATGAAATGGATACAGTGATTGCTGATTGCTTCCTTGAGGACCTTAGGACTTTCGGTGAGAACTTTGACCACTTAGAGGACCCAATTCAAAGCCATACAGCCTTTCGGACAGAAATACAACATAGGAAAATCCATCTGATGGCCGTAACATCGATCCCACGGCCATAACATCAATCCCTCGCCCGAGCAACCTGTTGCCAGCAAAATCTCCCTGAGAGATCAATCCCTCGGCCGCAAGATCTATCCTTCGGCCGAGACATCCTTTCCACGGCCGCGACATCCTTTGCTCGGCCGCCAGATCGACCTTTTTCCAGACTCTCGAACGTTCTGTCAGACGTTTGGTTTGATCCAACTACACTACCTTTCCGATGCGTTCGGGCTACGTTCGGAGATCACGACGTAGAGTTTGAGATGCATTGCAATTGCAATTGCCATCTCGTGATTTGATTGGCCGGAGTGAGTCATCCCTATGCCTATATAAAGGGGCCTTTGGGTTCCGAATTTAACACACAAAAATTGAGATACTTACACACTCTCTCAAACCTCGAAGCTCTGCACAAATACTCCCTCAATCCCATACTCCAAAAGCCCTAACCTTCCGAAGGCAGTCGTCAATCCGGCGATCAAACCCTGAAGTTCAAACCCTAACCCTAGGGTTCTTAATCAAGCAATCAGTCAAATCACAAGCAATCCGAAGCAATCAAGCAACTGAGGGATCAAGGTGGTGAGGCCCAACGGCCTCTGGTTTGTTTTATTTCCTGTCAATAACCATGATTTTAGCGTTTTGATTATTTACTGACGTTTCTGTCTGGTGTGAGGAAGAACATCGACCGGGGCTTCGATCCCTCGGCCGATATATCAAACCAGGAGGATCCCTCGGCCGTGATAGCCATTCACCGGCCGCGGGATCCATTACCCTGGGACAGCTTTGTTTGTTTCCTGCTTTCTGATGCATGCTTCAATTACAGTTCTGGCTCACTTTACTTACTGTTTAAAGGATTAATTAAACAGACTATGTGTTAGAATTAAAGAAAGCATCTATACGTCTTATGTTGAACGATTATGGGCCAGTCTCACGACTGGGCAAAGAGGGGTGCCTAACACCTTCCCCTTATTGTACTTTTGGCTCCCGTATCCAGAATCTCTATCTGTTTTCCCAGTTTTGATAAACTGGGTGGCGACTCTATTTGATGATAACCGTTATCATGTGGCGATGTTCCTAGCCATGGGAATGTCCATGATTTTGGTTTATGAAACGAGCAACCAATCGAGCAAACAAACGTGATCAATCTGTATGGCGATGCCCCGTTTGGGAGGTGTCTACAGTCGTCGGCCAGAAAACAGGTATCTCACTACGCTCGGTATCCTAAATGGCCCACCCCATCATCGTTCTCAAGGCTCGGGCAAACCATGTTCGGTCGGAACCTATAAAACAACAGAGACTGGGGCTCGGCCTACTCCATCGACGGCCAAGCCCAGAACCCCTTGGAGGTTCCATGCTCGGAAGAACAGGTTGAAGAGGGAGATGAACAGTCTGTTCATCTCCAGGGTGCACTGTTCACTCAGAACAAAAAGTGCCCCAAAAACCCAGAAAAAGCAAATGGAAAACGATTGGAAAATGCGAAAGAGTGAAGAGAAACAAGAATCGATCACGTACCTGGATTTGTGGCGAGATCTGGTGGCAGAATCGCTGGGAACCAGGACCAGAAGACGAACGGTTGCTGTTGGGAGCTCTGGCAATGGAGGTCTGGAGAGAGAGAGAGAACGAAGCATTTCTCTCTCCTCACCCCGCTCCTTTTATAGAGCTAGGGTTGGGAGTTTGAAACTCCCGCCCATCATTGCACCGCCGAACAACTGACCACTCAGCGCATGACACGTGTCACTGTAGACACCCCAATTTGGCCTAACGATTATTTCAAGTCCCACCTTGGGACAATCCCGATGATGAAATGGATACAATGATTGCTGATTGCTTCCTTGAGAACCTTAGGACTTTCGGTGAGAACTTTGACCACTTAGAGGACCCAATTCAAAGCCATACAGCCTTTCAGACAGAAATACAGAAGCCTAGGAAAATCCATCTGACGGCCGTAACATCGATCCCACGGCCATAACATCAATCCCTCACCCGAGCAACCTGTTGCCAGCAAAATCTCTCTGAGAGATCAATTCCTCGGCCGCAAGATCTATCCTTCGGCCGAGACATCCATTCCTCGGCCGTGAAATCCTTTACTCGGCCGCCAGATCGACCTTTTTCCAGACTCTCGAACGTTCTGTCAGACGTTTGGTTTGATCCAACTACACTACCTTTCCGATGCGTTCGGGCTACGTTCGGAGATCACGACGTAGAGTTTGAGATGCATTGCAATTGCAATTGCCATCTCGTGATTTGATTGGCCGGAGTGAGTCATCCCTATGCCTATATAAAGGGGCCTTTGGGTTCCGAATTAACACACAGAAATTGAGATACTTACACACTCTCTCAAACCTCGAAGCTCTGCACAAATACTCCCTCAATCCCATACTCCAAAAGCCCTAACCTTCCGAAGGCAGCCGTCAATCCGGCAATCAAACCCCGAAGTTCAAACCCTAGCTCTAGGGTTCTCGATCAAGCAATCAATCAATCACATTCAAATCCGAGGCAATCAAGCAACTGAGGGATCAAGGTGGTGAGGCCCAACGGCCTCTGGTTTGTTTTACTTATTGCATTTATGGCTAACCGTAGTATTTAAATTATCTGCTAAGCTTTTCTGTCTGGTGTGAGGAAGAACACCGACCGGGGCTTCGATCCCTCGGCCGGTATATCAAACCAGGAGGATCCCTCGGCCGTGACATCCATTCACCGGCCGCGGGATCCATCTCCCTGGGACAATTTTGTTGCTTTTCTGCTTTCTAATGCATGCTTCAATTATCGCACTGGCTCACTTTGCTTACTGTTTAAAGGAATAACTAAACAGACTATGTGTTAGAATTAAACAAGGCATCTATACGTCTTATGTTGAATGATTATGGGCCAGTCTCACGGTTGGGCAAAGAGGGGTGCCTAACACCTTCCCCTTATTGTACTTTTGGCTCCCGTATCCAAAATCTCTATCTATTTTCCTAGTTTTAATAAACTGGGTGGCGACTCTATTTGATGATAACCGTTATCATGTGGCGATGTTCCTAGCCATGGGAATGTCCATGATTTTGGTTTATGAAGTGAGCAACCAATCGAGCAAATTCAATGTGATCAATCTGTATGGCGATGCCCCGTTTGGGAGGTGTCTACAGCCATTGGCGACTCCGCTGGGAATATGAGAGCCATAACCAGAAAGTTCAACATAAGACTAATACATGCCTTGTTTAATTCACTTATCATATGCATTGAGCGGGCAACCCGTTGAGTTCACCTGATATCCCGGCATGACACGGGCTATGTTGGGGGTTCCAGCAAACTCCACAGTCACCTGTACCTAGTGGTATATCAAAAGGAAATCACCCAATCGCCGCCTATGATGGGGTGGCGAGAGGATTGGTGCCCTTTGACAACGGAGCACCCCGAAACTACCTAAACCTTGCATGCTTTAGAAAGCCATAGAACTTATCAAACTAAGACAGAACCTACAGGCTAGGAACCTACTTGCATTTTATTTCCAAAGTTCTTCCTCACACCCATTGTATATGTGTATGTTGTAAAGTTTCTCTTTTGCAGGTTAAACCTTAGGAATCTCTCTAAGTCGAATAAACCGTAGGTAAGATTAATCAATCTAACTAAAGCAAAAACCTTTTTCAGGAAAAATGACTGCATCATTGTTCACGTCTGATTCGCACTTTCAAGTTGTCACCAAGCTGTCTGGCCCGCTCCACTTTGCTGTTGAAGATTTCGACCCTTCTGAATACATCACTCCAGTAGATCAACCAAAGCCTATGGTGGCCATCATTGAAGACAACCAAGTCATGTTCGCTGGAACAGTTTATGAGGAAAAGGTGGAAGACCTGATTGAAGAAGAAGGGCTTCGCAGGGTTCCAATCTACTTTTATGACCCTTATGCACCTACCGATGATTATTGGCCAATAGACGAGGTCAACAACCTCGAGACTGAAAAGGCAAAGGAAGAAGAGGCTGTCGACAATGACCCACTAGACGAAATATCACTAAACCTGCTCTTTGATGAGGGGGTCACCAACAATGAAATAAGGGTGATCCACCCCATCATAGACAGCTTTGGTAATTGGTGGGGCTTTGTTGGCACACGACGAGTCGACAACAGCGACGAAGCCCAGATTGAAGCTCAATTGGAGGAAATAACAGCAATAGCAAATCAAATGGCCCTCCAAGACTTGCAGGGTGACAATGATGAAAGTGCGAATCAAGGTGACAGTGAAGTACTGGTGATCGACCTTGGTGATGAAAAAGACTGCTCTGAGCTGATTGTGGATGCTGAAAAAGGGGCTTACCCTAACTGGACCGTGGAACACACTCTAAAATACAAAACGAAAAGCGCTAATTCTGATCTTAGTTCTGATTCCGATTCCGACTCCGAGTCGACTCAGTCCGAGTCAAGCTTTTCATCCTTTGAAAATACTAAGTCTAGTGAGGAAAACCTGGTCAAAGTACCAAGGCATAGCATTTACTTTGAGTTCGACTCTGAAATGTCTTTTGATAAATTTAGCAATGAGAAGGAAGATTTAGAGTATTTTACTTTGCCTATGATCAATTGTGTGGATTCCGACAAACCAAATTTTGAGGAAGAGATTCCAAAAGAAATTCTAGAATTCATCGAGAAAGAAGAGGAAAGGCACGCTAAACCTTTTTCCGAGGAAATAATCACAGCAAACATAGGCTCAAAACGAGCCCAAAATGGTTAAAATTGGTGCCACACTATCCCCTCAAGAAAGTGAAAAACTAATCTTTTGCTAAAAGAATACAAAGATGTTTTTGCCTGGTCTTACGAGGACATGCCTGGAATAGACCCTGAAATTGTTCAACATAAAATTCCTCTTCATTCTGATGCAAAACCAGTTAAGCAAAAACTGAGACGTATGCGCCCTGATTGGGTCCTAAAGATAAAAGAAGAAGTCACTAAGCAAATCAACGCCGGATTTCTCATAGTCACCGAATATCCACAATGGGTAGCAAACATCGTTCTCGTACCAAAGAAAACTGGAGGAATCAGGGTCTGCGTAGATTTCCGAGATCTCAACAAAGCCAGTCCGAAAGATGACTTCCCATTACCTCACATAGACGAGCTAATAGATAACACCGCAGGCCATGCGTTGCTATCCTTCATGGATGGATTTTCTGGATATAACCAAATCCTTATGTCTCCTGAGGATAGAGAGAAAACTACCTTCACTACGCCTTGGGGAACTTACTGTTACCGAGTAATGCCGTTTGGGTTGAAGAATGCTGGAGCCACTTACCAGAGGATGGCCACAACACTGCTGCACGACATGATGCACAAAGAGGTCGAGGTGTATGTCGACGATATGATAGTCAAATCAAAGGAAAGGGAAGGACACTATGGAGCACTCCAAAAGTTCTTTGAGAGGATTAGGAATTATAAGCTACGTCTTAACCCTCAAAAATGCACTTTTGGGGTAACAGCTGGAAAGATGTTGGGATTCCTCATCACTCAACGAGGAATCGAGGTAGACCCTTCCAAGATACAGGCTATCATGGAGATATCACCACCTAGGACAGAGAAGGAAGTAAGGAGCTTCTTAGGGAAGGTACAGTTCATCAGCAGGTTCATTTCCAAGCTCACAACCACCTGTGAACCTCTTTTCAAGCTGCTAAAGAAAGTTACTTATTTTGAATGGAGCCAAGACTGTCAGCAAGCATTCGAGGCAATCAAGGAATATCTTCAGAATCCACCTGTACTATCGCCACCCATCCCTGGGAAGCCATTGATTCTGTATCTCTCAGTAACAGACACGTCCATGGGATGCATGCTAGCACAAGAAAACGACGCCAAAGTAAAGTGCGCCATATACTACCTCAGCAAGAAAATGATGGATTATGAGACAAGGTACACTCCCCTCGAGAAAACCTGTTGGGGGCTAGTATGGGCCACAAAGAAACTGAGGCACTACCTGTTAGCACATCCGGTGGTGCTGGTCTCTCGTTTAGACCCGATCAAGTATCTTTTCGAAAAGCCAACACTTATCGGAAAGCTAGCTAGGTGGTTATTGCTGCTAGCAGAGTTCGACCTCAAATACATGACAAGGAAATCGGTAAAGGGAAGAGCTGTGGCAGAATTCTTGGCAGATCACCCCGTGACAGAGGCCGAGGCAGAGGACTTCATGTTCCCCGACGAGGATATTTTATGTCTCTTAGACGACACCTGGCAACTTTACTTTGATGGAGCATCAAACCAATGTGGATATAGCATAGGGGTATTGCTAGTTTCCCCAAACGACTCTCACATCCCTTTGTCATATAAAGCTAAGGTTTGAAGTCACTAACAACCAAGCTGAATATGAAGCCTGTATTGCTGGAATGGAGGCAGCCCTGGAACTAGGGGCCAAAAGGGTAGAAGTCACTGGGGATTCAAACCTGGTGGTATCTCAAGCAAGAGGAGACTGGAAAGTTAAGGAGGATACACTGAAGCTATATCACTCTGTGCTGGAAAATCTAATTCCACAGTTCGATTCTGTTATCTTCACACACACTCCTCGAGTGAGCAATAGATTTGCAGATGCACTGGCAACACTAGCGTCTATGGTCGAAATACCCATGGGGTTCACAATGCGGCCTCTCATGATTGAACAAAAGGTTAAACCAGCATGTGAGTGTACCTTTACCGAGGAAGGTGAAGACGATGGCAAGCCATGGTACGAGGACGTGAAGGAATTCCTGGAAAAAGGAGAATACCCATCCGAAGCCACCTCAAAGGACAAAACGGCTCTGCGGAAGTTTGCTGCCCGATTTATAATCTGTGGAGGAGCATTGTACCGAAGGGCACACTTGGGCCCAAGTCAACTTTGCGTCACAACGGAGGACAGCAAGGTAATGGAGGAAATACATGAAGGAATTTGTGGGCCGCACATGAATGGGGCAACAATGGCAAAAAAGATCCTACGACAGGGATATTACTGGACTACAATGGAGGCCGACTGCGCTGATTATGTCCGCCGATGTTACAAATGCCAAACTCACGCTGATCGTATGCGTATTCCCCCTACGGAATTGTATAGCATGACATCCCCTTGGCCATTCTCCACTTGGGGGATAGACGTCATTGGAAGTATAAATCCAAAGGGAAAATACAAACATCAGTTCATCCTAGTGGCTATCGACTACTTCACCAAATGGGTAGAGGCAGCCTCTTATGCTACTCTCAAAGCCACTCATGTGGCCAAATTCATTCTCACTAATATCATCTATCGATATGGTGTACCTCACGAGTTTGTCTGTGATAATGGATCGCACTTCAAGGGGGCGACAAAGAAGCTTTTCGCCGAATTTGGGATACAAAATCATCGGTCATCTACTTACCGACCTCAAACTAATGGAGCAGTTGAAGCTGCAAACAAGAATGTCAAGAGGATTCTGCGGAAGACTACTGACACTTACACAGACTGGCCAGAAATGCTACCTCTGGCGTTATGGGGATATCGAACAACTGAAAGGACTTCAACTGGGGCCACTCCCTACTCTCTGGTCTATGGAATGGAGGCTGTCTTGCCTATCGAATTGGAATTACCGTCGTTAAGGGATCTAGCTGAGACTGGAATGATCGAAGAAGACTGGGTTCAAAACCGCTACGACGAGTTGGCACTACTAGACGAGAGGAGACTGAGGGCTTTATACCATGTACAAGGGTATCAACGCCGCATTGCACGAGCGTTCAACAAAAAGGTGAAACCTAGGGACGTCAAGGTAGGAGACATGGTGCTCAAAGCGATTCGTCGCCACGTCTCGGACCCAAGGGGCAAGTTTAGACCAAACTGGGGAGGCCCCTACCTTATCAAACGCATACTTTCTGGAGGAGCAGCATACATTGCAGACTTGGATGGAATGGAATTCGCAACGCCAATCAACATTGACAAGCTAAGGAAGTATTACCCATGAGAGATGCTCGTTGGACCGAAAACCACAAGGGTGGGCGGATCCAAGCAAAAATTAGAGCAGCCTGCTAGGTCGAAAACCCGCAAGGGCGGCTTAGGCAAAAACTAAGGCATAAATAAAACGCTCGCTAGACCGAAAACCCGCAAGGGCGGTTTTAGGCAAAATTTAGAGCACAAAAGGAGAGGAAAATACCCGAGTGGACCCTAACTAAAAACAAAACGAATCCCCTTTGTTGGAACTACGTTTATGGCCTGATTCCCTCCATGGGATACGTAGGCAATCTCCAAAGTTTGAGATTCGGCCACTGCTATCATCATCACTTCCAAAATTTCTAGGTCTATCCTAAAGCATGTTCGCTATCAAATCATGGCAATAACATCTTCAGATAAAACGAACAAATGTTTTATTATTTCCAAACAAAAAAGGAAAAAGCAAACCTAAGCAATTCTTAATCCATGAAAGCTAGAATCAAACAAACATCTTTTGAAAAACATAAGCAAAGCGTCAATCTCTAGGTCTTCCTTCTCTTTGCACTACTATCCTTCAAAAGGTTTTTCTTCAACAAGCGTTTGTAAGAACCCGATAGCTTGACAACGAAGTTCTCAGCAACCTCCTGCATCACTCTATTTGGTCAAAGACGCAGCATGTTGCGACGGAAGTTGGCATCATGAATCTTAGAGACGGTGTACTCAGGGTCACCCAGGATTGCGGTTTGTTCAGCCCCAAATTGCCTTTGAAAGCGAGCAGGAAAGTAGAAAACGACTCGAGTAATACCAGTTACTGCTACACCAAAATGGTTCATGGTACTCGCAGTCATACTCTCAATACCATACCAGGGGCAAACCCATTGAATCCAATCACCCCTGCAGGTCCTCATCCATGCTTCCCAAGCAGCCTCAGTTGGGAATTGCTTAATCATATGACGCTCCGTACATTGGTCTGGATTGTAAGGAAGTCGCTCCGGCACATCCCACACTTTTAGCTTCTCAAACAACCATACCTGGAGAAAAAGGGAAAATTGTGAGTTGAGAGAACACGTGAGTCAAAACAAGAGAGTGATGAGTGAAAAGATAAACTTGACAAAAGAAACAAATAAAAGAGCGAACCTGCAATAGCAAAGGACTGCCTGAGAATTGAGCTGTAGGGCTGCTCTTCATCACATCTAGACCCATCAAGGTCTCTGCCAACACTAAACCAGCAAAACCCACACGGTTTCCAATTTGCTGAGCAAGGTTAACCAATATAGGATCGGCATGACCAGAGGAAGGGCCAAGCAAGTAGTAATGGAGGAGACAAATGCACAATGCATGAAAGCACGACTTCTGTAAGGAAACTTGGCGATGGGCCTCAGCTGTGCCAAAACGCTGAATAAGTTGCAGAATCTCTAGCCTTCCTTTCACCAGGAAGAATTTAACTTCATGTTTCTGAACTTGGAGTAAATCTTTCAGGAGATCACCCCGGTTGAACAAAGGATTAGGAGCAACAAAACCTTCCCTGTCTGAATGGCCCATAATGGCCGCAAATTCCTCGACAGTAGGACACAATTCCTCTCTCTTAAAGCGAAAGACGTGAAAATCAGGGTCCCACAAACTAGCGGCTGCCCTAAGGAAAGCAAAATTCATGGGAATGTGACGAAGGGAAAAGAGGAAATCCATGCCAAAGGACTTAAAGTGCAGACGGTCAAGGCCATTAAAGGAATCTAGCCACTGATCAAGGATTGGTTGTGCCATATGCAAAGGAATGGCTGCTGACAATGCTATCGGGTTCGTAGAACGCGTACTTATAGGACTAGGTCGACTCTTAGTTCGAATCGGAATCGGATTCTTAATCCTCGAAAATTTAGTCGGTCTCTCGGCCGGCACTTCGATAAGACGGCCGTGGGATCAATCCACCGGCCCGTAGATAATAGGGTTGACCTGCAAGTCAAACCCAGGCAAGCCAAACAATCCTTCGGCCGCCAGATCGAAGCTTCGGCCGTGTAATCACTAGCTCGGCCGCCAGAACGGCTATTTTACAGACTGTTCCCACGGTTCAGTTCGTTTCATTGGATTAACGGAAATATCACACATAAACAAACGTAAAGAACAGCATATACAATCACAATCGCAGAGCAAAAGGTTTTTGTTTCATATATCGAAAGCTTTTTACATCACAAGGTGGATCATTCCACATTTCCTAAAACAAACTATACATCGATTTCCTGTCAAACTAACCTATGCAGGAAAAGAAACGAAAAGAGGAAGCAGAAGAGGATGTCGAACCCTCTGGTGGTCCGAACAAAAGAGACCAGCTGCAAAAAAGAAGAGGACGCCCCTGGGGCGATGTATACCAAAGGAGTACTACGGTGCAGAAGGGACACCACATGGCTCAAAAGAATCACCACATGGCCCAGAAAAACCACCACACCGCGTACCACCGCCACACCAGGAGCTCCGTGTCATGGAAACAAGTCACCCATGCGAGGGCCCCTAATCAAGCGTACCCATGCGAGGATCCATGATCAAGCGTCAAGACAGGACCAAAAGCGAATGCGGCCTCCCTCCGTGCACGCTAGCCACGTCAGCATATCACCCACGGCCCGGAGCTGTCGGAAATAAGGAAAAGTGAAAAGGGGGAGGGTCTTCGGTCGAAGCCTCGGACGGAAGGAACGGAGAGGGAAGAAAGAAAAGTGAAACGAACGGTTGAGGCCGTGGCCTTTTATAGGCCCCTGGAAATGAATCAATTAAGCGGCCGAGACATGCATCCTTCGGCCGAGACATCAATCCTTCGGCCGAGAGATCGATCTCCTGGCCCCTTAATCAAATTCCCTCAGCAACAGCAGATCATGCTCAGTGCACCAATTCAAGCCACTACAGACTTCTAAGTCCTCAACCAACCAAGTAGCCTTGGGGGCATCCCCGAGCCAATACAATATGATCAAGACTAGCCTTGGGGGCATGCCCAAGCATCGAAGATCTCTCTCCACAAACTGCTGGCCAGCAAAACAAGACACTCATCAGTCCTGAGCTCAAAACTTCAGCGGCTCCAAGCCCATTATTGGCAGGCTCTACGCCCATATCAATTCATCCAGCGGCTCTACGCCTTCAACTTAACGGCTCTACTATCCTGATAGGCTCAAAGCCCATCATCTCTACGCAACTCAGTGGCTCTAAGCCCCCACCTACCAATTCAGCAGCCCCGTGCCCATCATCTCTAACACAACTCAGCGGCTCTACATCAACCCAGTGGCTCTACGCCCTCCATTCTATCATCTCAGCGGCTCTAAGCCCTCAACACAGCAGGCTCTACGCTCGTCATCTCACCAAAGCGGCTCTACGCCTTCTAATCAGTGGCTCCAGGCCATCACCTCAACAGGCTCGAAGCCTATCTCAACAGACTCTACGTCTATTGTCACCCAGCGGCTCGAAGCCCTTTATCATAGCGGCTCTACGCCCGTATCAATTCAGCGGCCCTGTGCCCATCGTCTCTACACAACTCAGCGGCTCCAAGACCGCTATCTCAACTGGCTCAAAGCCATAAACAAGCAATCCCAGCGGCTTGAAGCCCTTTATCTCAGCAGCTCTATGCTCGCTATCACGGCAACAGGCTCTACGCTGTTATCACAAACTCAAGCGGCTCAAAGCCTACTATCACCCAGGCTCAAAGCCGTGAACAAGTAATCTCGGCTCGATGCCCATTATCGACATGGCTCTACGCCCATATACACTCATTCAGCAACTCTACGCTCGCTGTCACAACTCAGCGGCTCTAAGCCCACTATCTCAACTGGCTCGAAGCCGTAAACAAGCAACAGGCTCTAAGCCGCCCCAACAATCAAGACATCTATTCTCAGGCTCTACGCCTGAATGCTCAAAAATCTAACATTTTTGAATGCTCAAGCTCTACGCTTGGATGCCCAACCACTGTGTACTGGATGCTCAAGTTGTATACTTGAATGCTCAAGCTCTACGCTTGGATGCCCAACCACTGCGTACTGGACGCTCAAAGCCTGTACTTTGAATGCTCGGATTCTGCCGTCCGAATGCTCGAGCTCTACGCTCTGAATGCTCAAGTCCGGAACTTGATAGAAGCTCTAAGCTTAAAACAAACACACACGCACGGGCCCGTGCACATTTGCATCAACATTTTCACATCGAGTCTGCATCATATTTGTTCACATCTAACAAAGCATTGCACATATACACTCTGCATATCTCTCATGAAACAGGTCAACCCTGCAATCAACCGGCTCTATGCCTCGATTTTATTGATCGGCCCAATGCCTCGATCTTTTGGCTCCATGCCAACACTTATGATGGAAAAGCTCCGCGCGCAGACCATCAGAATGCAACCAGCTCTACGCTTTGGTTCATATCACATCAAGCTCTAAGTTCACCTCAGGCCTCCGCCTCATAAACCACAGCAGGTTCCACGCCTCAATCCAATCACCTCAGGCTCTCGCCTTATGATCAACACCAGCTCCGTGCTTCGGTCTTATCAATCACCTCAGGCTCTCGCCTTATGATCAACACCCGCTCCGCGCTTCGGTCCTATCCAATCTCCTTAGGCCTTCGCCTCAAGATTGCAACAGGCTCCACGCCTCGATTTCATCACTCTCCAGGCTCTTGCCTCATGACTACAACCGGCTCCGTGCCTCGGTTCCACCAAAGCTCCGTGCTCCAGTTACTGGCCCTGTGCCCCTCACATCTCAAAAACAAACCGGCATCCAACTCATCCCCAGCAGATGGTTTGGATTCCACCCCATTACATCAATTCCTTCCAGCTCATTCGCAAGGATAGGCTACTCTACCGAGCTCCTTTCAGTCAAAGTAAGGATGATCAAGAAAAGCAAACGCACCTGCAGTGTACTGATCTACCCCAAAATACTAAGGAAGCTCTTCGCAAAAAACTCCCCGGGCAGCCCCGCGCTCCTTCAACTATCTTCCGCCAAAACCCTGGCTCAGTCTAGGTACGTCACAATACGGCTTTTAAAGCCCTAAGGTACGTCTTCTGTCTCTAACCCTCCAAACTTTTTACTTTTCTTTATTGCCCGAACTTCGATTGGTCTGAATTTCCCTTGTGGAATACGTAGGCAGCCTCCCGGCCCGACCATAACAAAACCTTTTTCGAAAACCCCTTGGAATAGTGGTTGGACCAAATTGAGTTGCTTTTTACAGCTTTGACTCTTACTCAAACATGTCTCGCGATCCGTCTGAGTTCAGTCAAAGAGGGGCATCTGTAGACACCCCAATTTGGCCTAACGATTATTTCAAGTCCCACCTTGGGACAATCCCGATGATGAAATGGATACAATGATTGCTGATTGCTTCCTTGAGAACCTTAGGACTTTCGGTGAGAACTTTGACCACTTAGAGGACCCAATTCAAAGCCATACAGCCTTTCAGACAGAAATACAGAAGCC
Organism: Rhododendron griersonianum; assembly: GCA_018127125.1. Taxonomy (NCBI): domain Eukaryota; kingdom Viridiplantae; phylum Streptophyta; class Magnoliopsida; order Ericales; family Ericaceae; genus Rhododendron; species Rhododendron griersonianum. The sequence goes on along the minus strand of CM030788.1, from coordinate 28,346,469 downwards.
TAGGAAAATCCATCTGACGGCCGTAACATCGATCCCACGGCCATAACATCAATCCCTCACCCGAGCAACCTGTTGCCAGCAAAATCTCCCTGAGAGATCAATTCCTCGGCCGCAAGATCTATCCTTCGGCCGAGACATCCATTCCTCGGCCGTGAAATCCTTTACTCGGCCGCCAGATCGACCTTTTTCCAGACTCTCGAACGTTCTGTCAGACGTTTGGTTTGATCCAACTACACTACCTTTCCGATGCGTTCGGGCTACGTTCGGAGATCACGACGTAGAGTTTGAGATGCATTGCAATTGCAATTGCCATCTCGTGATTTGATTGGCCGGAGTGAGTCATCCCTATGCCTATATAAAGGGGCCTTTGGGTTCCGAATTAACACACAGAAATTGAGATACTTACACACTCTCTCAAACCTCGAAGCTCTGCACAAATACTCCCTCAATCCCATACTCCAAAAGCCCTAACCTTCCGAAGGCAGCCGTCAATCCGGCAATCAAACCCCAAGTTCAAACCCTAGCTCTAGGGTTCTCGATCAAGCAATCAATCAATCACATTCAAATCCGAGGCAATCAAGCAACCGAGGGATCAAGGTGGTGAGGCCCAACGGCCTCTGGTTTGTTTACTTATTGCATTTATGGCTAACCGTAGTATTTAAATTATCTGCTAAGCTTTTCTGCGGTGTGAGGAAGAACACCGACCGGGGCTTCGATCCCTCGGCCGGTATATCAAACCAGGAGGATCCCTCGGCCGTGACATCCATTCATCGGCCGCGGGATCCATCTCCCTGGGACAATTTTGTTGCTTTTCTGCTTTCTAATGCATGCTTCAATTATCGCACTGGCTCACTTTGCTTACTGTTTAAAGGAATAACTAAACCGACTATGTGTTAGAATTAAACAAGGCATCTATACGTCTTATGTTGAATGATTATGGGCCAGTCTCACGGCTGGGCAAAAAGGGGTGCCTAACACCTTCCCCTTATTGTACTTTTGGCTCCCGTATCCAGAATCTCTATCTATTTTCCCAGTTTTAATAAACTGGGTGGCGACTCTATTTGATGATAACCGTTATCATGTGGCGATGTTCCTAGCCATGGGAATGTCCATGATTTTGGTTTATGAAGTGAGCAACCAATCGAGCAAATTCAATGTGATCAATCTGTATGGCGATGCCCCATTTGGGAGGTGTCTACAGTCACTGAAAGGACGGTTTGCAGGGTTTGCCAGCCTTCCTCTCGTCTGTCGTACCCAGCCACAAGGTGACATCTGGCGCTCCACCATTGAAGTACTTCATCGACGGTCAAGATTGCTCCTAAGAAAGAGACGATTCAGGCTCGGCTGGAGTCCGTCTTCATCAAACTATTATACGCTCGGCAATTCAACAAGTTCGGCCTAAGGCTTGACTTCAATCTCTACCATGCGTACGGCATCGGCAGAAATTGAGGGGCTATTGTACCGGGCCGAACACAGATGTTCGCATGGTGCGGACCTGACCTACCATGAACCGATCGTAGGCTTCGTGCACGGCATGCCGACGGTGACTCGTCATTAATATTTGGTTTGCCTCAGGCTCGGCAGTGGACAATCCTGCGCTCGGATTGTGCCGTCGACAGAGTCCCCGACAACGTTACCTCCCTCATTAAACGCATGGCCATGCTCGGCGTTGCCCGCGGTCGGCTACCTTCAGAGCACGGCATGTAGCCGACGGTGGCTAGCTGTAAAGCCATGCGTCCTGCCACGTGCAGAAGCGGTTATAACAGAAGGTGATCACGGGCGCACATGGGTGTGCCAGCTCAGCCCCAAAAACGGTTACCAGATCCATTCTGTGATGTCATTGTGACGTCACACGGCCCGTGGAAGGCACGCGATCGTACTTGGAGAGCAAGCCAGGAGGCACTATATATACCTAGTGATGGTAACCCTAACAGGTACACGCTACTCGATACTCACACTTACTCTCTCTAAGCTCTCTGCTTCCTCTCTCTGCACAATACTCATCCTCTCGCCGGAGGGCCTTGCCGGGACCACCCCCGGTCAGGTCTTAGTCGTGCGTTCCCTGTGCAGGCTAGGGGAAGAAAGCTCAAGAACCATCGAACCACTAACGGAGGAGCAAGGATCTAGGATCACGGGCCACACACTAATGCATAAAATTGATGATAATTACCATTATGTTATTTTACTTTTGTAGTTCTTTTCTATTACCATTGTATTATTTTTGCAAGACTTGGCTTCCGCTTCTTCAAATGCCACATCTGGATGGGCAAGGAGGCCTTGTGGTTGCGAAAGTGATGAATGCATCCCCACCAAAGCTGGCCCCAAATCCAAAAACCCCGACCGGTACTACTATAAATGCTCTCGTGGGACTGTAAGCCTCTCCACTCTGTCTTTTGGCAATTTTGCATGTACAATTAACTATGTAACAAAATCTCATTTGTTATGTTGTGACTTGCTCTTCACGGAATGGAAAAGTTGGTGCGACAGGAGTGTGACAATGTCGCATATTCGGGAGATGATAGGTCACACTAGTTGACTGGACCATTCAATGCTTTCAAAGAGGACTTCCACGCCTTAAAAGAATGCATGTTAGCTATAAAAAAAGGCTATGGGCTCCCTGACCGGCGCGCCTGAGAGTCACCACCCGGATTTTTGAGATGGATGATCCGAGAAACCAAGGGTTTGATTTTGAAAAAGAAGGAAGGCTTTTGGCCTAGCGAAAACGTTGAGACTTTGGGTTCGGGGCCCACGTTACGAATGGGGAATGTTTTGTTGAAAAAGCACCCCATTTGCCCGGTAAGAACCGGTCTTTACTTATCATTTTCAAAGGGGAAAACTTTCAATATCATTTGAAAGACTAAACTCTTAATAAACAAATAAGAGAAAGGGACATGGGATTGAATATATCACATTGGGGTGCTTGTGATGCCTGCTGTACAGTAGATGGCAAATGAATGATGTGTAGAAATGAAATGACAGCATAACAGACTGCCTCAATCACAAACAACACCGTACGATGTACTTAGATACCTCGCACGGTCTTATGGTACACCGCACGGTTTACCTACCCACTGACAGTCCACTACTATTATTCAGAACCTTGCACGGTATACTGACTACATCGTACGTTGTTACTCAAAACATTGTACGGTGTAGCACCAGGCATATTTCAGAATGGCTACCTATTTTTCAAAATAAAGAAAACCATTGATCCAAACAACTTTCTTATTGTTTTTTATCAATTCTGTTTTGCATAAAATAGTTTGCAAACCCCTTTTGATGCACTTGATCATTGTGAATGATCATGAAAGCCCCATTTGGAAAATAGACATGATTTTTAGATGAAGCCCCATTCTGAAATGCACCTATACGATCTTTCAGCAATATTAGCAAAACTAACAGTGGATGAATGTGATCAAGACAACCAAAACAAATAAACGATGAATATAATAATGCCGTACGTTGGATCTCACTACATCGTGCGGTGTATCACAACGCCGGAAGGTGTAGTATTTCCAGTACAGTCACTGATTTTGTTTTGTTTCTGAAAATGGTTTTTAAGTCAACACTTAACACAAACAAGTTAAGTGTGACTTTAGAAAGCTCCCCTCAGGGGCTAAGACTGAGCTTAGCCCAAGGAAACTTGCTTTTATACCTTCGGCTTCGAGCTTGGATGAGGATGGACGGCATGGGTTTAGAACTTCAGAATGGTGGAGTTCCAAGGCTAGTAGTGTACTAAGCTTTGGGGGAGAAGGAGAATGGAATTTTTGTAAAGAGAGAGAATGTCAAGAGAATGTTAGAATAACTTTGTTAAGACTAGGAGGGATTGGGGTCCTTTTCATCTAAGATGGGGGGTGTATTTATAGGCAAAAGCCAAGTAATATCAATGCAAATGGGGGAGGTGGCTTTTAGGCCGGCTAGAAGTTTATTCCTTGCCAAGCCGTTTTTCAGTTGTGGCTCCAATAAGCATGGCCGACAACTTTCTGAGCCAGTTAGAACTTTTCCTAGAAACGTCGTGCGGTATATCCCAAAACCACGTGCAGTGTAGTAAAATTTACTACACCATACAGTTTAGTAGTATCCTGTGCGGTGTTCTAGGTCCAATTCTGGGCCTTTCTGGGCTTTTTAGATTACGAAAGTCCACATTCAAGCTCTGGAAGGCATCGTTTCCTTTATTTCATCATCGGGGAATTTAAAGAACCTTCGAGGTCCGAATTGGGATGTCTACAATAGTCCCTCTTTAACGGAACTCAAACACCATTGATTGATACAAGTGACGTTTAAAGAATAGGCATCCCGATCCGTTGCTCCGAGGTCTTTAAATGAAGACCAAAACGTATGCAAATAGCAATGGTGGTCGCGCTCGTGGAGCTGCCTACATTCCCCGTTTGTAGGGATCAGACCAACGTAGTTCAATTGGGACAATGCAAGTAAAGCGAGTCCTGAAGGACAAATTGCGAAAGTGAGTAGTAAACTTGAGAAGATTGAGTGCGTGTAGTGCTGAGTGTCATGAAATTTCTTGAGATGAATCCCGGGGGAACTAAAGCTACCAAAAAGGCGAGGCATGCCCCTGAAAGGCTAAAACAAGTGAGACAAGTCTCGGAGAACTAAATTGAAACGAGTCCCAGAGGACTAAATTGAAACGAGTCCCGGAGGACTAAATTGAAACTAGTCGCAGAGGACTAAATTGAGGCAAGTCCCGGAGGACTAAATTGAGATGAGTCCCAGAGGACTAAAATGCGATGAGTCTCGAAGGACTAAATTGAGACGAGTCCTGTAGGACCAAAACGAAACAAGTCCCGGAGGACTAAAATTGAGACGAGTCCCGGAGGACCAAAGCGAAACGAGTCCCGGAGGACTAAATTGAGACGAGTCCCGGAGGACTAAAATGCGACGAGTCTCAGAGGACTAAAATGCGACAAGTCCCGGAGGACTAAAATTGAGACGAGTCCCGGAGGACCAAAGCGAAACGAGTCCTGGAGGACTAAATTGAGACGAGTCCAGGAGGACCAAAGCGAAACGAGTACCGGAGGACTAAATTGAGACGAGTCCAGGAGGACCAAAGCGAAACGAGTACCGGAGGACTAAATTGAGACGAGTCCCGAAAGACTAAATTGAGACGAGTCCCGGAGGACTTAATGAGCTTTTTAATCATGGCACGACGTTTTATCATATTTTAACGCTTAAACGGAAGGAATGTGTCAGTTCCAAGGTTGATATGGGGGTGGTCGAAGGGACCCACAGAAATAATTTAAATCTTGAAGGCTAAAACGTCGTGCGGTGTATCGGAATGCCGTACGGTGTTTCAACTTTCCAGGTGACTCTTCATTTTTCGAGGACAGTTTTATTGTTCAAGTGCAACCATTAATTGTAAGCGTGCCTTTCCGTCGACCGACGCCCTCTTTAAAAGCAAGGGTGGTGCCTCATTCCATGTACCACCATCAAAATCCTCTTCAATTCTCTTTGTATTCCTTCTTCACTTTCCAAAGAACAGTTGCTATCTTCCTTTCAACCATGGCTGATCTCATTGCTCGCGTTATTGCTCTAGAGGCATAGATGATGTCTCTCCGGCAGGAGATCGACTATCTCAACCGTCACATTGCTACGCTCCTGTCAACCATTCGCTCCCTTCGCCAAGCAATCTCAAACCTTCAAGACGCCGCCTTCGATGCGAAGGATGACGAACTCGACCCGGAGTTCGGTGGGGAGCAAGAGTCCAATGGCACTATCGAGGACAGCGACGGCAACCCCAACGCATCGAATGATCGCTCCAAAGCTGCCGACGATGCTTCCGACGGTGCCAACTCCGGGGACGGGAGTGACTGAGCGAGGAAGGAGGAAGAACAAGAGGAGTAGTAGGATTTTTTTTTTCTGTTTCTTTCTTCTTCTTTTTTTTTTGGGTTGTAATGAACTCCCGGGGTTTCCCCGACTTTTATGAAATCAATGCCTACTTCTCGTTCATCTGCTTTCAAGGAAATTTTTAATGCAATGCCTGAACAAACAAAATTCCATGGCTTCTGATTCCAAAAACTAGTTTCAGAAACTGGATCATCACAAAGCAAATAACACCATGCGGTGTTATAAAACCATGCACGGTCTTCTAGAACAACGCACGGCGTACCAAGTTGTCACCAAACTTTTACAACACCTCGAGCAATGTAGAATTTAATCCAAACGTCCTTTGAACAGGGTTCAGGACCCCAAAACACCGTGTACCAAGGAAATACACCGCGTGGTGTATCTCAAAATGCTGTGCGGTATTTTTAAACTTAAACCCGGTTCAGGACCAATTTCAGGAGAATCGGGTTGAGAAGGGATATAAGGGGTGAGGCGTACACTATACGCCCCACCAGTTCAAACATTTCTCTCTCGCGCGCTCTCTCTCTCTCATACTCTCTCTCTCTCTGACACACACTCTCTCGCTCCCTCGCCCTCTGTCTCTCTCCGCTCTCTCTTCGTCTCTCTGTCTCTCTCGCTCTCTCGGCCTCTCTCTCTCTGATTTTTTTCTTCTGTTTTTTCATTCATGGATAGTAGCGAGATGCCCGATGGTGATCAACCACCAAGGGTAGAGGTTACACCATCTCCGACTCCTCCGGAGAGTGGTGCGGCAATTGGAGGGGTTTTAGAGACCCTGGGGCACCGGTTTTGGCGACCACGGCCGAGGAGGCCGTGGCTCAGCTGCCATGGATGGTGGCGACTGCGGCGATGGGGGTGGCAACCGAGCCATGGCGAGTTCGGGTGCTGTAGGGCCGAGGAGTGCGAACTAGGCTAGGGGTCGATCACTGGAGGTGGGTAGTTCGGAGGAAAGGGCATCAGAGGCCCAAGGTAGTGGCTCGGGTGGCGGTGACGAGGACAAGGTGTCAGAGGCCTCTCCTGTGAGACAGCCCTGATCCAACTTGGGGAAGAGCCCACTCATTGTAGAGAAGTCAGCGGAGCCTAAGATAATGGCGATTTTCGTAGGTTCAGGGACTGGTGTGGGCAGCATGCCCTGAAAATTCCGGTTTCCAAAAATGCAATGGGCCCGGATCGAGGGAGCGCGAGCGCAGGTGGCAAGCGCTCGAAAATACAGAGTCGCCACTTGAGTTTTGAAGGTCCGACACTCAAGGAACCGTATTTCGAAGCACCTGCCGCGCTGTTTGATTTGAAAAAGTTAAGGAACCAGTCCGTCATAACCATATCTGGGTTCGGGAGCCAGGTTACGAGAGGGGAAGGGTTTTATGGCACCCCTCTCGCCCAATCCGGAGAGCGGTCTCTACTTAGGCATTTTGAAAACATTGCGATTCTCCTTTTATTAATCAATTTTAGCCAATTAGGGCGGGGGAACAGTTAATCGGGGATTAAAACTGTAACATGTTTGCAGGATGTGATAGATGGCATGGATGAGCAGTTAGTATAGGATGAGAACAGACTGCTGTGGGAGTTTAAACAGACTGGAAAGCTCATGTTTTGGAGTGTCGCACGCAAGAGGTATCCAGTATGCACTGATCAAGTCAATGCATGCTGATCATACCTGCGCACGCTACTACAAGACCTGCGCGCGCCAGTAAGCCTAAGCCCACAGCTCTTATTCTCAAACCCTCTGGGCTCTGGAAGGACCAGTGCACACCTGGGGGGGGCCAAGCAGTTTATGCAGTTATAATATACAGTTTAAAGGCTGAAAAGCCTAATAAATAAGCAAAAACACCCCATAAACAGTGTGGGGACAAAATAATAGCCTGAAATCAAGTTAAACATGCAAGGCCAGCCACTGATCGGGTATAAACAGTCGCGCGAGGGTTCCAAACCGTCGCGCGACAATGCTCCCGGGTGTGCGATGGTTGCGCCCTGGCGCGCGACGAATGCGCCCTGGCGCGCTGGTCAAATGGAGCGTTGACCATCGCGCGATGGTTTGGGTGCAGCGCGCGCGGGTTCGAGCCAACTTTCCAGTGTCTGGTTTTCCACGTTTCTGGGTTCTGAGACAGGTCCAGAATGATCCTAGGGGTACTCCAACAGAACAGAACTTAATATTGAAATGCAAGACTAACATTTCTAACAAAGGAAAGCAGTAAATTGGTTGTTAGCATGCTTTACAGTGATCTATATACAAAGAAATGCATAAAACAACAAGGCACCCATCCCCATGCTGTCCTATACGTGCAAACACGAAGTGTCGCGCGAGTATGTGGGACAGTCGCGCGCGGGTCCTTGCCACTACGGTTTTGAACCTCTTCCAGCTTTTGGGCCAGGACTGGTATTGATTACCAGCCTTGACCCTGCCAGTCCCCTCAGGGATCAGAACAAAGAGCAGAACAAAGGTAAGATATACCTTTGAATTTTGAGGTTTGAAAAGTGTTTGAGCTTTGAGCTTGAGGTTGGGTTTGAGGTTTGATTGAAATGTGAAAATGGGGAGGAAGTACAAGCTTTGTTTTTAGGGTGTCTTTGTATCTCTTTTATTAGCTTAAAAGAGTACAAAGCAAAGACCCTTTGATTGCCAAAATTTGTTAACCTTTTGAAAGATGAACAAAGGAGGGTTTTTATAGGCTTAGCACCTTCCATTAATGGAAAGGCAGGTCTGGTACAAAGAATGGAGGCCAGCCAGCCACGAGGCTGGCTGAGGGTTACTTGGTAATTAAGCTGCCCAGCTGAATAAAGGTGATGGGGACAGGTTCTGACCGTCGCGCGATGGTTCCATACTGTCGCACGACAATAAGCCCTGGCGCGCTAGTCAATGCTCCGGTTGACCGTCGCGCGATGGTTCCAAACTGTCGCGCGATGGCACACATCAATAGGGTTTTTGGCCTTTGGAAGTGGCTTAAGATTAGGTTAGGTTCAAGGGTTATTCAAACACTCAAAGCTCAAACACTCGACATTCCCGGGGTGTTCTTGATCCATTTCATCATCGGGGAATCAAAAACCGTAAGTAAACTAATCTGGAAGCCCAGATTGGGGTGTCTACAGCAGCCCCCCTTTGATGGCACTTGGAGCACCATTGAATTGGTACAAGTAACGTCAAAGGTTTCTAGACACCCCTCAAGGCAATCCAGAGCAGAACATACTAGCAAAGTAGACAAGCATACTTACAGAACCTGATTGGTTGAATGGACGGACGGACCGTCGCTGGGGATGGAAGTAGAAGTGGACGAATGCCGCTGCAGATTTGGACGGGACAGGCCGTCGTTGCTGGGGATCAAGCTATCCTCGGCACAAAGTATTCCAACAAACACGGGTAGGTCGTGTCAGGCAGGTTGAATTCCATCTGTTGGGAATCGAGCCAATCTCCTTATCAAAGACCATCAGAGACAGAGCTAAGCCTGTTGGAAGATGCACTTGCGGCTAGCCGAGGGTGATTGTCGTTCGGGAAGGGCCAAGCGGACTCTCACGGGGAACAATCGATTGCGGATGAGCGGACCATCGAGCGATGTTCGCCGTTGTTTGTGGATTTGACAGAACCGGCTGTCGTTGAAGGACGGGGAGATCATTGTGTTGAGTGATCAAGCCGTTGGGGAATTGACAGCAGCAGTCGTTGAAAGCGGACGGGGAGATCATCGTGCTCTGAGTGATCAAGCCGTTGGTGGAATTGACAGGAGCTGTCGTTGAAAGTGGACGGGGAGATCATTGTGCTGTTGAGTGATCAAGCCGTTGGGGAATTGAGGATCAGCTGTCGGTGAAAGCGGACGGGGAGATCATTGTGTTGAGTGATCAAGCCGTTGGGGAATTGACACAGCAGTCGTTGAAAGCGGACGGGAGATCATTGTGTTGAGTGATCAAGCCGTTGGGGAATTGAGATCAGTCGTTGAAAGCAGACGGGGAGATCATTGTGCTGAGTGATCAAGCCGCTGGGGAAATTGACAGGATCAGCTGTCGGTGATTGCGGACGGGGAGATCATTGTGCTGAGTGATCAAGCCGTTGGGGGAATTGACAGGATCAGCTGTCGTAAATGATCAAACCGTTGAAGCCTGGATGGGAGGATCAGCAGTATAAATGATCAAACCGTTGAAGCCTGGATGAGAGGATCAGCAGTATAAATGATCAAACCGTTGAAGCCTGGATGGGAGGATCAGCAGTATAAATGATCAAACCGTTGAAGCCTGGATGGGAGGATCAGCAGTATAAATGATCAAACCGTTGGATGACCGATATGGCTGACCGTCATGGATGATATGGCTGACCATCGTTGAATTGGGAGGGCGGATCGCTATAAAAAGTGATCGAGCCGTTTGAAGTTGGACAGGATCGGCTGTCGTTGATTGAAACGGCGGATCGCTATAAAAAGTGACCGAGCCATTGAAAATTGGACAGAACCGGCTGTCGTTGATAGAGACGGCGGATCACTATAAAAAGTGACCGAGCCATTGGAAATTGGACAGAACCGGCTGTCAATGATAGAGACGGCGGATCGCTATAAAAAGTGATCGAGCCATTGGAAATTGGACAGAACCGGCTGTCGTTGACGGAGACGGCGGATCGCTATAAAAAGTGACCGAGCCATTGAGGTTGGACAGGACCGGCTGTCGTTGATTAGAAATGGGCAGATCAGTGTGCAGAATGATCAGGCCACTGAAGATTGGACAGGACCGGCTGTCGTTGTGTTGATCCAAGTAGCACAAACAGTGGATAACATGGATAGAAGCAAGGCGGACTGCAGTTGGGGAGCAATTGGTGACAACTGCTGGGCTGTTTACTTGCTGCCTTCGATACCGGGCAGACTTGCTTTGTCATTTTGATGGATTTTTCCTGCGTTCAACATTTGATATACACACAATATGCAATGATATGTATAACATATTGAAAATGCAGATGCAAACTTAGGGCGGCTCCTAGAAGGACAACGACGCCTAAGGACTACCACTAAGCCTCATTACTGTACTGTCAGTGCTTCTGAGATGTGCACCCAGATAGAAAGACGCTGAACGGGCTGGCGTGCCCCAATTGACGTTTGAGCAATGGAATTGGGCCTGCGTGCCCCCTCTTCGATGCTTGGGTGGAGGTGCCCCAGAGATGCTTTGCTTGGCCTTAGGCTGACGTGCCCTTGCTGCTTTCAAGAGATTCCGTTGCTTGCAGATTACGGATACTAGGGTAGCAATGTAACAATTGCGTTTTCCAGTTTATTGACTCTCTTTTGCAAGTGTTGAAGAGAACGCAAAAACTAACCACTAATATCTAATTTGCATTGACAAGTGCTTTGAATCGACACACAGACGCGCGCACATATGTACAGACTCGCCTAGCTCGAATGAAAAGGGAGACAGAGCCCCAGGGTACAATGCGAACCCTCGGACACACGGAACACAATGAAATTTTGGGCATTAATGTGCCAAAACTCACAATATTCCTGAATAGGTGAAACTGACACTTATGAAAAGTGGAAAAGGTACAAAGACCTGTACAAACAAAATCGAGAAAAGCATCCCGATATGACAGTTGAAAAACTGGAAAAATGTCGTAAAAACGGACATAAGACGCAGATTATGACACGTATAGGCCCGGACTGAACGACACCCCCGTGCGGTCACATTAAGTCCATATGACTTGCACAGCATGGCAAGACTTGGCAAAAGCCCCAGCGACATTCGAGGGTAGTAGCTAACTGCTACTGTCTGCTGCAAGTTGCGCAGGTTTGAGACCAACGCGCATTACTTGAACAAACGCGTTGCGGTTGCTTACACCAGACTTCGCTGAACTTAGAATAAGCTGTGAGCTGTTAGCCTCTAGCATTTCGTTCTATTTTTGATGCTTCAATTATTTTTTTAAGACTTATGCTCAGCCTGTAAATTGAAGAAGCAGTTTGGTAACAAAATTGAAAGACGAAGGTTTTCCCCCTTCTGGTTCCTCCAATGAAGCTTGTCTTGATCTTCGATCCTCTTCGACCTTTGATGTGTACCAAAATGTCAACCATGGATCCAACTGATAGATTGTGACCGAATCTCATAGAGAGACTGCCTACGTATCCCAAGCTAGGGAATCAGGTCAGAACGTAGTTCAGGCCAATGCAGCTTGATTTGATCTTCGATCCTTTCCGACCTTTGATGTGTACCAAAACGTCAACTATGGATCCAATTGATAGATATGACCGAGCCTCAAAGAGAGACTGCCTACGTATCCCAAGCTAGGAAATCAGGTCAAAACGTAGTTCAGGCCAATGCAGCTTGATTTGATCTTCGATCCTTTCCGACCTTTGATGTGTACCAAAACGTCAACTATGGATCCAATTGATAGATATGACCGAGCCTCAAAGAGAGACTGCCTACGTATCCCAAGCTAGGGAATCAGGTCAAAACGTAGTTCAGGCTACGGTTCGACAGAGTATGACCGAGTCTCAACGAGAGACTGCCTACGTATCCCAAGCTAGGGAATCAGGTCAAAACGTAGTTCAGGCCAATGGTTAACTCTCGAGTATTTACCTCTCCTTTTACGCTCTAACTTTTGCCTAGTACCGCCCATTCGGGTCTTCGGTCTAGCGAGCTTTTGAATATTGCCTATTCATTTTTGCCTAAACCTCCTTCATAGGTTTTGGTCTAGCAGGCTGCTCTAACTTTTGCTTGGAACTGCCCACCCTTGGGGTTTTCAGCCCAACGAGCTTCTCACAGGGAAAAGCAACATTTGAATTGATCCAGGTCGACCATGGTATTGTTGCCGTCGAGGTCGAAGACCTTTGGCTGTAGCCCCAGATACGATGGCTTTGATGACAAAGAGTCAAGAGTGCTTCGGTTGGAAATGTCTTGCTCCGGGCCGTTTTGTACACTTTCTCATTTGTGCTTGGCAGAACGCCACTATCATTGCTTTGAACATGGTACAAGGCCCGAAGCCTTCTGTGCTTCTGCTTTCTGGATTGGCACCCGATAACAGGGGATTTGATGCTCCTTTGTCTCAGGATCAACGCGAGGCGTGACTTGATGAGACCATGCCAAGACGTCGACGAATTCTTCAAGCCTGTCTGACTGGGCACAATGCTCCTCTGGGGGCGGCTTTGAACCAAATGAACCTTTCGAAAGGTTATACTTGTCTTTCAAGTTTATTTGAAATTACTTCTTCTTTTAATAGGCTGAGCATGCCTTTCGTCTTCCCTTTCGGCGAGGGAACACATTTCCTTGGGAATGATCCCCTCGAAATCTATCCCTTCGTCATCAGGGTCGACACAGTTTATATAAAAGCCAGCGAAGCATGTAGAAGCAAGATGATGCATATCATAAAAAACCCTCGGGGTTGCCAAGTACAGCAGACTCGAAACTTGAAACAAAAGCTACGACGTGGAGGGCCAAGAGGCACAACCTCCGACTCAGAGCTAGACTTAGACAAACGCAAAAGACTCTGTGTCAGACTCAGACAAGACGCTAATGCAAACTAGACGCGGTTTTGAAAATGCAATTGTTGAAAAGCTACCCATAGCTTCCACAAAAAGAGGTAGGATCCAGCAGGTGTTAGGCCCAAGCAACAGCACTTCGGCTTCCTCAGCTTCTTCAGCCAAACCTACTTGATGCTCCTTTGAACGATGGACCTCAGCCAAACGGTCCTTTCCTTTGCAAGCCCCTCATCACTGTCAAACCAGACGTTGGCAGTGAAAACCTCGGTTGTCCCACCTACAGCCATCATGTTAACCTCCGATTCAGACGGGATGGATACGATGGGTTTGGGTTGATGTGCTGGGACGATATAGTGGCTAGGGTTGAATATGGTGGAGCTCGGGTTGATCTGAGTGGAGGTGATAGATACCTGACCAACCAGAGGGTCAGGCCCGTGTTGAGGCAGGGAGTTGGAAATGACATTGGGCTTTGGTGGAACTTGAACCGTGCCATCATCAATTAGATCTTGAATCTCGTGTCGGAGACGCAAGCAGTTATCAGTGAGATGGCCAGGCATTTGGTGGAAGGCACAGAAAAGGTTGGCATTGTAGTTGGCCGGAAGGACTTTGGGTGGAAAAGTTGGGGTCAAAGGTTTGAGATGCCCAGACTTGACAAGTTTCTCCATTACTGCAAATAGAGATACTTCTAAGACAGAGAAACTCCGGGGTTGTGTTCGAGATCGGAGGCTTTGAGCGCTTCGAATTTGGTTGATATCGGCTGTTGATGGAGGTGGAGTTGTGACGATACCACAATCGACAAGATCTTGAACGGCATGTCGAAGCCGAAAACAGGCATTGGTAGAATGCCCAGGCATTTGATGGTAGGTGCAATAGAGGTTATGCTTGAAATTGGGAGATGGATTTTTGGGTAGAGGAGTTGGATCGAGGGGCTTGATGGAACCAGCATCGAGGAGCTTTTCATAAATTGAGACCAAAGGCGCAGAGAAGCATGAGAAAGTTCTCGGTGGGTTCTGGCGAGTGAATTGAGAGTTCAAAGCAGGACTCTTGTTTGCTTGGCTGTTGCAACACATTGCCCCATCAACTGGATGCATACTTTTGTCTTCAGGGCTGAATTCATCACTAAGCATGTCCTCCCCTTTGGCAAAGGCTTTGAACAAGGAATCAGCATCCTCCTTCGAGTGAGTCCTGGCCTCATGAAACTCAGCCAGGTCTTTGAACATGTATCCTGAGCACAGCTTGATTCCAATTGTTGGAGGGTGGTAGGCTTGAGAAGGTTCTTTGACCAGCCCCATATCTGGTTGCGAGGCTGTGGAGGAAACAAGGTCAACGAGTCCCTGGACCATAATCATCTGTTTGTCCATCTTGTGACCCAATTCTTCTACAGCTTTCCTGAGCTCAGCCAGCTCCATTTGTACTGCCATTCCAAATTGATGAACAGGGTAGGTGATATAACCTTGAAAGCGAAGGTGTAACAGCCCTGGCAGACTCTTCTAAGCAGGTTTGGCTCTTCTTTTCGGTACTCTTTCCGAGGATGCAATGGCCCGAAGCTTTGACAGTAAAGTAATGAAAGCTCAGTGACGCCCTTTCAGCAGTTTATTGAAAGAATTGAAAGAACGAAAATGCAAAGATCATCGTTGTCAGTGTCCTCCTAGACTCTAGAACTAGAGACAAGTCTGTCTCATGATGCTCGGATGCTGCCAGAATCCTCGGATATTTTTTTCGAGGGTATATCCTTTGGAAAGATCAAACTGATCCTAAGAGATGTCAAAACAGACTAAATCTTTGGCTAGTCCCTTTTGAAGATTCGACTTTGAATTAGAAACAACTCGGTATTGATGGCGTGACACCTTTACCGGGGTGGCGTGAGCGACAATGCGCTTTAGCCGGGGCGGTGTACGTGCGAAGCGCGATAACCAAAATGACATCAACATCACGACATCAACACTTTGTGGTTCCTTATGTTCGGTTGAATCCTCAACCGGACATGAGCCAAGGATTTAGTAAGGTTTGATTTCTCTAAGTCTCGTTGATCTAAGGACTTTTGAAAAATTAACAACATGCACCATCGAGATGCACGACTCTTCATCGGGTCATAGCAGCATCCTAATAAGCATAAGACAGACTCGAAAGCGAGACAACCTAGAAGCCGCCCTAAACATGCTCCTATGTATGCATGCACAGTTCTAGAGACAAGTTTGCCTCACAAGTTTCAGACGTTGCCGGAATCCTCAGAATTCTTTTCGGCGATGTGTCCCTGAGTCGATCGACAGATCCTAAAAGATGTCAAAATAGACTAAATCTTTGGCTAGTCCCTTTTGAAGATTCGACTTTGAATTTGGAACAACTCGGTGTTGATGTCATGGCACCTTAACCTTGAACACGGCGGTGTATAGTGACAACGCACTTCAACCTGGGTGGCGCCAGCGACACGACATCACTACTTTGTTGTTCCATATTGTCGGTTGAATCCTTAAACGGGCATGAGCCAAGGATGTAGTAAATTTTGATTTCTCAAAGTCTCATTGAACTAAGGACTTTGCGATTGATAACGAACATTCAACAAAATGAACGACTCCTCATCGGGTTCAACAACGTCTTAGACAGTGTAAGACAAACTCGAAAGACAAAACAACCTTAAGCATGCTCCTATGCAAAACAGTGTATGTACAGTGCATGCGATAGGGAAAGCAGTAACACATTGACAGTATATGGGGTTAGATGCAAATAGATCTTAACCTGTGGGTACCTGTCCTAGTTTGGAGAGTTCTAATGCTTCATATATGCAAAAGGCCAATTTTGGTTTGTAACAGGTTCCTCGAACTAGGGCCACAGATATACCTCCCGTTACCCGCGTTTTTCGCAGAGTAACAGTCGAACGGTAGCATGACCCATCATCGTCGAAGGTTGTCGGTCATTAGGGGTCCCCGGGCTCCGGTAAACCGTGCCGGATTGCCAAAACGATCCAACGAGGCTTATCCCACATCGATGCAAATGAGATGCTAAAATTGATTAAGAGAAGAAGAATCGCAAAATCACAAAATGCCTTTTCAAATTTGGCTCACTTTATTTAGTCCATCTTTAGAGGAAACTACGCAAGTGAACAATCGAAAAAGCCCCAGATTAGAATGGCCGGACACGAGGTCCTGTTAAATCACCATTCCAACCTTCGGCAGCGCGAAGCTAACCGTTTTGACAGACTTTTAAGGGATTGTTCCCAAGCGTATTAAACTCTAAGTGTGGATTAATATCGGTTCGATCGATCCCCAGCAGAGTCGCCACTGTGGGCAGCACGCCCTGGAAATTCCGATTTCGAAAAAAATCGAGGGAGCGCGAGCGCCAGTGGCAAGCGCTCGAAAATACAGAGTCGCCACTTGAGTTTTGAAGGTCCGACACTCAAGGAACCGTATTTGAAGCACCTGCCCGCTGTTTGATTTGAAAAAGTTAAGGAACCATCCGTCATAACCATATCTCGGGTTCGGGAGCCAGTTACGAGAGGGGAAGGGTTTTATGGCACCCCTCTCGCCCAATCTGGAGATCGGTCTCTACTTAGGCATTTTGAAAACATTGCGATTCTTCTTTTATTAATCAATTTTAGCCAATTAGGGCGGGGGAACAGTTAATCGGGGATTAAAACTGTAACATGTTTGCAGGATGTGATAGATGGCATGGATGAGCAGTTAGTATAGGATGAGAACAGATGCTATGGGGATCTTAAACAGACTGGAATGCACAGCCTTGGAGTGGCGTGCGCAGGAAGAAACCAGTATGCACTGATCAAGTCACTGCATACTGACCACACCTGCGCGCGACACTACAAGACCTGCGCGCGCCAGTAAGCCTAAGCCCACAGCTCTTATTCTCAAACCCTCTGGGCTCTGGAAGGACCAGTGCACACCCAGGACAAACCAAGCAGTTTATGCAGTTATAATATACAGTTTAAAGGCTGAAAAGCCTAATAAATAAGCAAAAACACCCCATAAACAGTGTGGGGACAAAATAATAGCCTGAAATCAAGTTAAACATGCAAGGCCAGCCACTGATCGGGTATAAACAGTCGCGCGAGGGTTCCAAACCGTCGCGCGACAATGTGCCCGGGCGCGCGATGGTTGCGCCCTGGCGCGCGACGAATGCGCCCTGGCGCGCTGGTCAAATGGAGCGTTGACCATCGCGCGATGGTTTGGGTGCAGCGCGCGCGGGTTCGAGCCAACTTTCCAGTGTCTGGTTTTCCACGTTTCTGGGTTCTGAGACAGGTCCAAAATGATCCCAGGGGTACTCCAACAGAACAGAACTTAATATTGAAATGCAAGACTAACATTTCTAACAAAGAAAAGCAGTAAATTGGTTGTTAGCATGCTTTACAGTGATCTATATACAAAGAAATGCATAAAACAACAAGGCACCCATCCCCACGCTGTCCTGTACGTGCAAACACGAAGTGTCGCGCGAGTATGTGGGACAGTCGCGCGCGGGTCCTTGCCACTACGGTTTTGAACCTCTGCCAGCTTTTGGGCCAGGACTGGTATTGATTACCAACCTTGACCCTGCCAGCCCCCCTCAGGGATCAGAACAAAGAGCAGAACAAAAGTAAGATATACCTTTGAATTTTGAGGTTTGAAAAGTGTTTGAGCTTTGAGCTTGAGGTTGGGTTTGAGGTTTGATTGAAATGTGAAAATGGGGAGGAAGTACAAGCTTTGTTCTTAGGGTGTCTTTGTATCTCTTTTATTAGCTTAAAAGAGTACAAAGCAAAGACCCTTTGATTGCCAAAATTTGTTAACCTTTTGAAAGATGAACAAATGAGGGTTTTTATAGGCTTAGCACCTTCCATTAATGGAAAGGCAGGTCTGGTACAAAGAATGGAGGCCAGCCAGCCACGAGGCTGGCTGAGGGTTACTTGGTAATTAAGCTGCCCAGCTGAATAAAGGTGATGGGGACAGGTTCTGACCGTCGCGCGATGGTTCCATACTGTCGCGCGACAATAAGTCCTGGCGCACTGGTCAATGCTCCGGTTGACCGTCGCGCGATGGTTCCAAACTGTCGCGCGATGGCACACATCAATAGGGTTTTTGGCCTTTGGAAGTGGCTTAAGATTAGGTTAGGTTCAAGGGTTATTCAAACACTCAAAGCTCAAACACTCGACATTCCCGGGGTGTTCTTGATCCATTTCATCATCGGGGAATCAAAAACCGTAAGTAAACTAATCTGGAAGCCCAGATTGGGGTGTCTACAACTGGTGTAGGGTCGTCGCGGCCCATAGGTATGGGTGACTTTCTGGAGATGGCGAGCATCGAGGACTTGGCCACGTCCTTACGAGCCGAGCTCGGGCTAGCGGCGGCCTTGCTCGCAGCTTGCGAGGCAGAGTTACGGGTCGAGGTGGAGGCCAGGGTAGAGGAGGACCGTCGGGTCGATGAGGAGGGTGAGGAGGTTCCTCGGAGGACGGTGGTTGAGGAGGCGGGGCTAGCCCTCGGGGGCCGAGGTGCTTTTGATGAGGCGACCTACGTGCCTCTCCTGCACGCGGTGGTGCCGTCACTCCTAGAGGCTTACAGGCCGAGGAGGCCTACGTATGACAAGGCGCTAATCTTGAGAGACCGCCACCAGCACTTGTCCGAGCGATGTGCCGAGGTACATTTCAATATTTGCATTTCGATACAATGTCTTATGCTTTCTAATTCCTTGCTTTGATTTTTGTACCACTTGCTGAATCTCTTTATTCGTTGAAACATGTGATAGTGATATCATGCTACGGGGGCGTGGTCGATGTGCCAATTTTTTGGGAGAGGCTCCCGGAGGCGGTGAGGGAGATAGTGAAGGAGGCGGGGTTCGGAGAGTTTGTCGGGATATTGACAAGGGTGAGCAACAATCTCCAGCTAGTGAGGGCCCTTGTCGAGAGGTGGTGGGACACGACAAACTCGTTCCATTTTACTTTTGGTGAGATGACAGTGACACCTTTGGACTTTTCGGAGATCACCGGCTTGAGGGTCGAAGGTGACCCAATTCTTTATGATGCGGAGATGGGGAAGGATGTTGGCTTACAGAAGCTTCTTTTGGGATACATGCTGAAGATGGAGAAGGATGATGCACGGTACTCCCAGTCCCAGCTTTTAGGGTTTTGGAGGCGGCCTCTGGTGGGGAGAGTGCAGGAGGAGAATATGACGCGGTGCTTCTTGCTTTATGTACTCGGTGCCTCCCTGTTTCCAAATAGGCGCAACCGAGTACACTTGTCCTTTCTTCTGGCATTGCAGAATGTCGGGGAGATAGCCCGCTTCTATTGGGGAGGTGCAGCCTTGGGAGCCTGTTATGCCTTCATGGGATCCCTTTCCCGTGGAGCAGGGAGGAGCCTTGGTGGTTATTGGCGAGTCTGGGAGGTATAGCTCGAACTTTTCCTTTCTTTATTGTAAGTTAGCTTTCCATATACTTTCGTATATTTTGTACTAACTCTTTGTACATTGAACTTTGCAGCTTTGGACGTACGAGGTGCTAAACATGTACCCTCTCGAGACTTCTTGCCCTAGTTTCGTGATACTCCCTCGAGCCCTACGTTGGGTGAAGAGGGGGAAAGGCAACTTGAACGCCTACCGGCTTTACTTGGACGAGCTGCGTCCTAACCAGGTATCAATGTTTCATTGGTCTTTCAATTCATGCCTCTCATGCATTTCAATTTGATAGTATTTTGATGCTGTTTGCTTTTGATTGCAGATCGACTGGCGCATCTGGGACCGCCTTGACTTTCCGTACCTTGCCCATAGTAGGGAGGTGACGAGGGGGAGAGTGCTTCTTGAGTCGCCCTACGGCTGGCAGTGGCACCTGGGTGACGGGGTGTCATGTCAGTCTCTAAGGTTGGATGCTTTCTTGGTCCTTGGACCACTCCCTCCTCTCGTGCAGAGGACGAGCCGGTACACCTTGAGGGAGGTGGAGCGGTTCACATGGCCGGACCCTCAGCTGGAGCAGCTTTTCCAAGCGGGTGTTGACTACGCGGGGTACAGAGCTCAGTACCTGATAGGGAGCTTTGGGATCTGTGCCACCTGGGAGGCAGAGCAGCAGGCGAGAGGTGGTAGAGGTGGAGGTCCTGATGGCGGTGCAGGTTAGGGCGGGGCCATTTGCCTGCGCTCTCCTAGACGGTGGAAGTCGTCACCGCTCAGGGGGTTCTAGCTTTGTGGAGATCTTGTGCCCAGTGGTTGAGCTTCCAGAGTTCATGGCTGAGGTATGACATGCTTTAATCTCTTCGGTGCTTGCTATCTTTACTGCATATTCTGATTAGCTTTCTTGTTGTGCAGGTGACTCCTGAGTACGGGAGATGGCGACAATTATTCTTGGCCAAAACCAACTGATAAGGCTGTATGCTATGGGCCGCTTTCCACCGGTACGGACGCACAGAGAGGGGACAGAGGTAAACCTTCATACTTCTTTTATTTACTTAGCCTTTGCTTTTAAAAGAATATGATACAAATGATCCATAAAAGCTATGCTTTTGCAGGCTAGAGGAGGGACCTCTCAGGGGCAGCGCTGAAAGTCAGTTCGCGCACCTGCGCCACAGACCTCTGCCGCCAGCTCTCGAGGGGAGCCGACCCAGAAGAAACTGAGGCTTGCACACTTCGTTCAGGAGGAGGAGTCTAGCGCTGGCTCAGATGAGACCGAGGAGCCTGAGGATATCGACCTGGAGGATACCTCCGAGAGCTCAGGGCCTAGAGTCGAGCACGTCCCAGAGGCTGTTAGCTCTGAGGCGGAGAAGGAGGTTTCTGAGGAGGATGAGGACGACGATGAGAGTGAGAATGATGAGGATTGAGCCTCTTTTTTTTGCTTTGCCACTTTAACGGAGCCTGCGTGCTTCCTTTTTAGGGCACTTGTTTGCCCTCATAGATAGGACTTTGATTATAGGGCCTACGTGCCCCATTTTGCGATGTATCCATATCTTGTACTTTGACTTACGGATGCCATTTTGTTTATATAAGAATTGTTTCTTTATTATTTCCATTATTCAATCCTCTTTATTATTGTTGTACAAAGAAAATTAAATAACTAAAACACACACCAAAAATAACTCGCCATAAGACATGAAACTGAGTCCAACTCGTAGCCCAAGACGGGGACATATTGACAAGGAAAAGAAATCAAGGAAGTATTTGAACGAAACATGGAAACCTGTGTACAAACAACCTCATCATGGGCTCGAGCACGATCATATATGACAAACAATGATCTTCATGACTTGAGAAGTGACCCAAAAGTTGACTTTATGCTTCGAATTTGCTTGAAAGTGAGGAAATGTTGACTTTTTAAGGCCGCGACTTCGAAATTGGATCAATGACTCGAACCGAAACTTGGACTAAGTTACATTTGACCACCATGACTTGAATGACTCGAAAGAATAGCTTGAAACAACTTAAAACAAAATTTGAATACTCTGACAAGACTCAAGAATGGGTTTTTATCGATTTTTGGTACCATGACCTCGAATTTTGAGAGTTGATTCGAAGCAAGGCGTCCCTAAGGTCCCAAATACTCATTGAAATGTGTTTTGGCAGTTGGCAATACCCCCAGAGGCCTTAAATCCATTTTGACCATCTGCTGTCAAAAACTACAGAAATGCATACTTTAAAATGTCGTGTGGTGTTGTGGAACACCGTGCGGGGTTTCACAAAACACCGTGAATCAGAAAAAGGCCGTGCGGTGTACCAATGGAACACCGTGCTGATGCTTTGAAGTTTTACTATGCCGTGCGTTGTTATGATACACCGCACGGTGTTATTTTCCTGACAATCCGTAGTTTGCTCCTTCCCAAGACAGATTGCACGATGGTTGAAGTTTGACCCCTGCAATGGCATTTATGAGCCAATGCATGTCTGCACTGAGCTTCTTTGCTATGACCAAGCTTTTTCTTATGCAAGACTCATGGAAAATTTGCACTTTTGGGAACCCAAGGCCCTTGGAAAGTTGAAGTTGCTCCCCCCATTTTTCCTATAAATTCAGGCTCCCATTTTCAGATTTCTCTCATCCCAAATATCCTCCATCTCTAAAAAAAACTCTCTTCCTTCAAATGGCCCTTTCTCTCACCAGTTTTCTTCGCCCTTGGCTGGTTGCCATGGATGGCATCGATTGGCTCAACTTCCACGCTCATGGCCTTTTCTCCATGAGGTACCTCCGCAACATCCGCCTCCGGCCCGAGCTCTTGAGGGCAGCGGCGAGCTTTTGGGATCCGAAAGTTCATGTGTTCCGCTTTGGCGAACAAGAGCTTTGTTCGACCGTGGAAGAGTTCCATGCCTATCTTGGCGGCTTTGGCTCGGGAGAGGTCATTATCCCTCCTATGCGTGAAAACATCTTCAAGGTCTTGGCTGCGATTCTTGGAGTGAGCGGGGGTTCCGCTCGATACTTGGTTAACAATGGTTGTCTCAACATAATGCGACTCATTGAGATGTTCTCTCCCTCCTGTGATCTTACAAACATGGCTCACCAATCTCGGCGCATGATGGCTCTTTGCATGTGCTTACTTGCGGCTTATCTCTTGGTTCCCTCCGCTGGTCACGCTAGCTCAGCATTAGTTAGCATTGCTGTCCAAATTGAGGCTCAAAAAGATGTGGTTCCGATGGTTTTGGTGGAGACTTTGTTTTGTTTAGACAAGGTTCGTTCTAGAGAGACTGAAACTTTTGGGGGTAGCCCTCTCCTCCTACAGGTAGGCTTCTCACTCAGCTCTCCTATTTCAGGTTTTTCTCACATTCTCATTTTACCTCAGCACTTGGCTTAGCTTTCTACAGTTTCTCACTTATTTTTCTCTCTTTTGCAGATTTGGCTTTGTGACAAGGTGAATGTACTGACCATCCCTTTGGGCAATTGGGCATATAAGGCTAGGTTGCTATCTTGGAGATGCTTTGAGTTCGCGGATCGATGTTTCTCCGAATAGGTCAACTTTTTCAAGCGCTTGGGGGCCAAGACTATTTCTCGGAGGTGCCCTTGGCTGGATCTTCCACCCATGACGGTGCATTTCATGGGGCCTCAATGGGTTGTTCTTGCTGGTTTTGAGGCCTTTTCCTTCTACATTCCCTACCGGATTCAGCGCCAACTTGGTTTAAGGCAAGAGGCGCCTGTGGAAGTTTTGGTGGATGTCGTTTTGCCTCTCTTTCGCCATTCTGTCCTCTGCAACTACCAACGCTTTTGGGGAACCCATGAGGTTACCGATGCAAACCCTTATCCATTTGTGTTGCCGTGCGGAAGCTATCAAACGTGGCTCAGGAGAGACATTGCTGCGAGGGCGAGGGCTCAAGGAAACTGACTCAACTCTATCACTTTAATCATGAAATAAATTGCAAACCTACTTTATCTACCATGTCACACTTTTATTATTATTATTTTTTTGTTTTGTTTTTGAGAGTTATGCTCAGCCTTATGTACTAGAAGCAGTTATTTAAATAAAAACGAGTTATGGAGGGTTTTCCCCTTCTTGATTCCATGCTTCGAGTTCTTGCAACTTGGATTTTTGATTTTTGACGGATTGTGACCGGGCCTTAAAGTATGGCTGCCTACATATCCTTTTGTAAAGGAATCAGGTCATGACGTAGTTCAGGGTAGGGTTCGCTCTGGTTTTAGCACTCTCCTTTTACGCTCTAAATTTTGCCTAGTACCGCCCTTTTGGGTTTTCGGTCTAGCGAGTTTTTTTATTATATGCCTTAACTTTTGCCTAGGCTGTCCTTGCGGGTTTTCAATCTAGCAGGCTTTTGCTCTAACTTTTGCTTGGATCTATCCACCCTTGCGATTTTTAGTCCAACGAGCCTCTCTCAGGGATAATAGCGCTTGAGCTGATCCAAGTTGACCATGGTTGAGAATTCATTTCCATCCAAGTCAATAAGCTGCGAAGCTCCTCCGAACAAGATGGTCTTAATAATGTATGGCCCTGACCACTTTGGTCAGAACTTCCCTCGTGGATCAAAAATCGGTGCCCGAATTTCTTTCAAAACCATGTCACCCTCTGCCAAGTCCCTGGGTTTCACCTTCCTGTTGAATGCACGTGCAATCCTCCATTGATACCCTTGAATGTGGTAAAAGGCTCTCAGTCTTCGTTCATCAAACAACATGAGCTCCTCGAATCTATTACTTAACCACTCTGCCTCCTGAACCTCACATTCAATCATGGTTCGGAGAGATGGAACCTCTAGCTCAATGGGGAGCACAACCTCCATACCGTAGACCAAAGAATAGGGTGTCGCCCCTGTTGGGGTACGAACGGACGTCCGATATCCCCATAATGCTAGTGGCAGCTGCTCATGCCAATTCATTGCAGATTGAGTGGTCTTTTCTAGAATTATTTTGACCATTTTGTTTGCTGCTTCTACGGCCCCATTGGTTTGTGGTTAATAAACTGTTGACTTGTGCACTTGGATTTGAAATTCTTCCAAAACATCCTCAGCTCGACCTTTAAAATGAACTCCATTGTCTGATACAAATGCCTGAGGAACCCAATACCTGTAAATGACATTTTTTATGATAAAATGTGTGACTTGTACCACGGTCAGGGTTGTTGCATAAGAGGCAGCTTCAACCCACTTCGTGAAATAATCAATAGCAACTAAGATGAACTTATGACCGTTGGACGCCGCCAGCACAATTCTTCCAATAACATCGATCCCCCACACTGAGAAAGGCCAAGGAGAAGTCATTTGATGTAGTTCGGATGGCGGAACATGCATAAGGTTGGCGTGGATCTGGCACTTATGACATTGCCGCACATACTCTGCGCATTTTGTTTCCATGGTGGACCAGAAGTATCCCTGCCTTAGAATTTTCTTAGCAAGCATCATGCCGTTCATATGGGACCACGCACTCTCTCATGAATCTCTTCCATTACCCTTCTGGCTTCCCACCATGGATATATAGCTTGTACATTCCACAGTGTAATCTTCGATACAAATTCCCTCTGCAGATGATGTACTGGGCTGCCAGTCTTTGGAGAGCTATCCGGTCTTTCTTACTTGCTTCAACGGGATATTCTCCTCTTTCTACAAATCTCCAAATGTCATGATACCAAGGGAGGCCGTCGTCGGGTTCATCAACAATCATAACATGCTTGTATACCGGTGAATCCCTTTGCTCGATTACGATGGGTCTTAATCTCACACCAATAGGAATTTCAACCATGGATGCCAACGTTGCAAGGGCATCTACAAATTGGTTTTTAAGCCTCGGTAGATTAGTAAAAGTCATTTTGTTGAAATGAGGGATGAGGTCTTCAAGATCCTGGTGGTACAGCTTTAGCTTTGCCTCCTTAACTTTTCAATCGTTATTGACCTGTGATACGACCAGGTTGGAATCCCCAACTACCTCTAATTTCTCCATGCCAATTTTGATGGCTCCCTCCATGCCTACGATGCATGCCTCGTATTCCGCCTGATTGTTGGTGACTTCAAAATTTAGCTTGAATGCAAGTGGAATGTGCGATCCTTCAGGTGAAATTAACAATACACCAATTCCAAACCCTCTTTGGTTGGTGGCTCCATCGAAGTAAAATTTCCAAACATCCTCGGCTATGGTCATTAGATCCTCATCAGGAAACTCAAATTCAGCGTCCTCACCCCCCTCAACAGGGTGGTCAGCCAAAAATTCTGCAACAGCCCTTCCTTTCACCGACTTTCTGGTGACATATTTGAGCTCGAATTCCGCCAACATAAGCAGCCATCGTGCCAGTTTTCTAGTGAGAGTTGGTTTCTCAAATAGGTACTTAAGAGGGTCTATTCGAGAGATCAACCTTACCGAGTATGCCAGCATATAATGTCTCAATTTCTTAGAAGCCCAAACAAGTGCCCAGCATGTCTTTTCCAACAGGGTGTCGCTCTCTTCACATCCAACCATCTTTTTGCTTAGATAATAAACAGCCCTTTCAACCCCATCGTCTCTTTCTTGTGCCAACATACACCCCATTGTAGACGGGGTGACTGACAGGTATAGGATCAAAGGTTTTCCTGACACGGGCAGCGTTAGTACAGATTGATTCTACAGATAAGTCTAGATTGCTTCAAAAGCTTTCTGGCATTTATCATCCCATTTAATCGGCACCCCTTTCTTAAGCAGGCGAAATATCGGCTCACAAGTTGAAGTCAACTTAGCGATGAATCGGCTAATGAATTGCACTTTGCTAAGAAAACTTACATCCTTCTCGGACAGAGGCGGCTCCATTTCCAGAATAGCTTTGATCTTCAAAGGATCTACTTCAATGCCACGGGTTGTGATCATGAATCCTAACATCTTCCCCGCAGTCACCCTAAACGTGCACTTGACTGGGTTGAGACGCATCTTGTACTTTCGAATTCTTTCAAAGAACTTCCTGAGTGCTAGTAAGTGTCCCTCATGTTCCTTTACTTTGACGATCATGTCATCGACGTAGACTTCCACCTCCTTGTGGATCATGTCGTACAGCAAGGTCGTAGCCGCTCGCTGGTAAGTGGATCCTGCATTCTTCAGCCCAAAAGGCATGACTCGGTAGCAGTAAATTCCCCATTCGGTGACAAATGTGGTTTTTTCCCAATCCTCTGGGGCCATGAGGATTTGATTGTATCCTGAAAAATCATCCATAAAAGAAAGCAAAGCATGTCCAGCAGTATTGTCGACCAGTACATTGATGTGCGATAATGGGAAATCATCCTTTGGACTGGCTTTGTTTAAGTCCCTAAAGTCAACGCAGACCCTAATTTTGCCATCCTTTTTAGGGATAGGCACAATGTTTGTGACCCATTGAGGGTACTCGATTACTATTAGGAATCCTGCATTAATTTGTTTAGTGACTTCTTCTTTTATTTTAAGCATCCAATCAGGCCTCATTCGTCTCAACTTTTGCTTTACAAGCTTTGCGTCGGGATAAAGGGCAATCCGGTATTCCACAATTTCAGGATCGATTCCAGGCATATCGGCATGTGATCAAGCAAAAACATCCTCAAATTCTGTAAGCAAATTTATGTGAGCTTGGCGCTCTTCCAAAGATAGCGCGGAACCTATCTGGATTCTCTTCATCTCTTAGATTTATTAAAACAACTTCTTCTTTTACAGGCTGAGCATGCCTCTCATCTTCCCTTTCTATTAGAGACCGAATTTCTTTAGGGATGTCCCCATCGAAATCCGTCCCTTCATCATCAGGGTCAACACAATTAATTTCAAAATCAGAGAAGTAGGCGGAATCAACTTCATTTATTTCATTAGCAACAAAAGCCTTAGGGGCGCCAAACACACGAGTAGACTCAAACTCAAAGTACAGACCATGAGGAGTAGGGCCGAGAGGCACCGACTCAGACTCAACAGACTTGGAGGATAGGGAAGACTCAGATGACTCGGACTCAGACTCAGAATTAGACCCATGGCATGTCACACTTGGTATGAAGGTCCAATTCTTATACTCTCCAGCAGCATCCACAATGAGCGAAGTAGGGTCCTCGGAGGCCTCCTGCCCTAGCATCATCACTTCAGTTTCAGTGACTGTACCCGTTTGTTCGCCTTCCTCAAACAGGATCACCAGACTTCCCATGTCAAAAACCTCAGCCCAGTCAGTTGGTCCCTCTTTCATTACCACAACCTTGACTTCTTCTTCAACTTTTGGCCAAACATCATTAGCAAATATCTCAAACCCTGGCAGCAGAGTGTTGGTTTTTTTGTCCCAGAATGGCTCTGGCTGGCCTCGATAGATCTACTTAGCCTTTTCCTTCACGAAATAATCTTCTAGCCTATCTCCCTTCTTTACCACCTTGTCCTCAGAGGGTTTGTACCTGAGGCCGGTCTTACGCATTAGGGTTCCGATAATTTCAAATTTTGGGGGTCCTTGCAGATTCTTTCCCAGACCAAGTCCCGGCATTTAAGACATTTTCTTCATCATTTCTAGGGCAACATTGCTAATGACAAAGTCATCATCCACTCTGACTGAGAAGACGAAGCTTGTAGTGTTTAGTGAAAAACCTCCCAGAGCGATGTCTTATTCTCCATGTTGAATTTCCAAGAGTGGGGCATTGTCTTCAATGGGTGAACGAATTCCAAAGTCCCCATGAATGGTGAGCATTTCCGTTTCGAGTCTCAGATGGATTTTCTGGTGGAGAGTGGAAGGTACAGCCATGATGTCAGGGCGATACATCCAAGGCCTTCTGAGTAGAAGATTGAAGGAAGCGGGGATGCCTAGCAAGTGGAATTCCACCTCAGTCTGGTAGGACCCAAATGTCATAGGGAGCATGAGAGTACCAATCACATCTTGACGGGTGTTATCATACACCCAAACTTTGACATCGGATGGGGAAAATCCTTGTTCTTATTGTTGGGATGAAATCTATTTAAGCTGAGCGCGAACCGAGATGCGTGTGGGTCAGCCTTTTTTAGGGTTTCGGTCCATTGTATGCTTATGATATAAAAGCAAAGTTAGGGCTGCCTCCTTTTGTAACTCTGACATATTTTACATCATAGTGAAACACCCCAGCACCCCGTGGACGTACGATTAAGCAATCAGCTTAAGTCGGAACCACATAATCTCTGTGTCTTGTTCTTTTCTTGCTTTATATTGTTTTCTATTCTTGGTTTGTTCTTCGATTGTGTGTGTGTTGATCGTGGGTTTGCATGCTTGAATCCCCAACAACTGGTATCAGAGCTCCGGGTTAGGAGATCTAGGGTTTCACATAATGGCAGAAGACAAAGTCAAGATCGAGAAGTTCAACGGTACGAACTATGCTTTCTGGAAGATG